>CM060904.1:1097234634-1107234634 GCA_030737815.1 Allium fistulosum | reverse complement strand
TGATGGATGGCTGGGAGGAATTTCAAGCCGTCAAAACAGATTTTCGGAAACTTGGCCTTAAGGTCGACCATCTTTTCCGCAACAGTTGGGTCCACTGCAGGAGTAGGAGGAGGAGGCCTTGAGAATTCCGTTCTTTTATGTTGCTCTCGAACTTGCCTCGTACTCGATGAACTGGAGTGTTGTTCTCGAGCAGCATCAGACTGATAACCCTTCTGCGAAGACTTCTCTTTATCCGGCTCAATTGGAGGAGGAAGATCGCGGGACTGGGAAGATTGAGAATGTGCTTTCTTGCGGTGGGACGACTCGCGAGGACGATTGTCCCTATCTTCATAATCACCTCGGTCCCTGCGTCTGCCAGAACCGGAATCCCGTCCAGAGTGATGGAATATAGAAGACCCCTGAAGGCGATCAAGTCCGTGAGAGCGGCCCATATCACCTGCAAAGAATGGAGATAACAACGAGTTAAGAAGAATTCACGAATTAAAAAGACTTGAAGTATATTATGGAATGCGCATGTGCGTGTGTGTCCTAGTGTTCCCCCCGACGGACCCGTTCGTTTATCTTTGCTAATCGGAGTGTTGTCTCCTTGAGCCGGGAGTTGAACTCCTACATTGCCTCTAGCGGGCGAAGAGAATTTGAGAGCTTCAGGATCATCGAACCCGTAATTAAGTAAATCATCGGGGATGGACAGGTTGGACAGACCCCTCAGAGAACTTTCCAGGTGCTGCGAAGAAGCCTCTTTCTCAGGAGGGATAGGCGTAACTTTTGAGGTACCACCAACTTTCTCCTTTTGAACTGTATATTTCAACTTCTTCTTCCCCTTCGAAGGGGAGGATGACGTCTCAATATCTTGAACCTCGATTGTCGGATTCCAAGCGGGACCCACGTTCTCACCCTGAGTTTCGGGGGCATCATCCTCTTTACGCTTGCCTTCTTCGTGCGTGTCGGGAGCGCGGCGCGACGACGATCCGGCAAGTTTTTTCCCTTTACCGGACGGAGGTTTGGGAATGGTAACACCTTCTGGAAGGCTGATCCGACGACCAGGGGCTAGCAAGCCAAACCCCGACAGCGATCCATTCGAAATGATAGTCCGGATGTCTCGATCCCCAGCAGGGAGAGCTCTAATGGCTTCAACAGCCTCAGAATATCCTCGGCCTTCCGGAAGCGGGTTGATACCTGAAAAGATGAAAGGAGGAGTTAGGAAAAGCATGACTCCGATTAAATACAAATAGTGACTCAGCAGAGAGACTTACTGCCTTCAACCCATCTCCTAGCGAAACCAGAAGGGCAGCGCACATAGAACCATTCCTATTTGTACAGGGCGAATTTGCTACATGCCCCTGTCAGGATCTAGCACTTGTGGTATGGCTCGAGGAACATAAAGGAAGGGCTGTCTTTCCGTCTCTTGAACATATAAATGTATCTGATATCACCGGGGGTTGGAGGTCTGGAGAAGACAGCCATGAAAAGTAAGTAAGTCCCATATAGAAACGCATGACCGTTCGGGTGCAGTTGCGATGGAGCCATGTCTATGTACTGCAGAACATCCCGAAGAAATAAGTTGAATGGAGGCATGCTGCCCATCCAACACATGAACTTGTTGCAGGTAAATTGTACCAGATTCAAAGTGCATCACGTTCGGCCACGCGATACACTTTGGGGGGCAAGTGTTTCCTGGGGATTTGACCAGGCAACTAGTACTCGACAACTAGTACTCGGCAACCAGTACTCGGCAACCAGTGCTCGGCATCAGAGAGTGACCGGCATCCAGGAGTGTTCGGCGTAGTACTCGGCAACCAGTGCTCGGCATCAGAGAGTGACCGGCATCCAGGAGTGTTCGGCGTAGTACTCGGCAACCAGTGCTCGGCGTCAGAGAGTACTCGGCATCTAGGAGTGTTCGGCGTAGTACTCGGCAACCATAGTGTCCGGCATCCAGTAATGTTCGGCGAAGTACCCAGCAGTGTTCGGCGTCAACTGGCACTCGGAGTCAACCAATGCTCGGCATCAAGACTGCTCGGCATCAAGAGTGCTCGGCATACGAGACTGCTCGGCATATGAGAGCACTCGACATCAAGTAGAACTCGGTAGCATCTGTGGTTCGGCATACAGGAGTACTCGGCATCAAGACTGCTCGGCATACGAGACTGCTCGGCATATGAGAGCACTCGACATCAAGGAGAACTCGGCAGCATCTGTGGTTTGGCATACAGGAGTACTCGGCGTCTAGAAGAGCGTTCGGCTTCGACTGACTAGCATCCTGCACTTCCCAAACATCAACCACATTGTTCGGCATAGAAGGGACTGTTCGGCATCAGAGCATTCGGCACACTTGGTTCGGCATACAGCGATCACTGTACTCGGGCTGGAGTGTTCGGCCATCAGCCCACTTGGGAAGTCCAGCCCATCTTTGTTTATAAATAGAGGGGCAGGGTCATAGTGAAATGGATCCTTTTTTGGGAGAGAGAACACTGGGGAGACTCGGCCATTTTCGAGACTCATCTTCTCTACTTAAACAACTTCATTCAATCATTTGATTCACGAATTGTATTTGTAATCAACTCTAAAGAAGATCAATAAAGTTTAACCTCAAAGTGGACGTAGGCAATTACGCTGAACCACTATAAATTTGGTGTTCTTACTTTCTGCAATTAAATTAGCATTGTCTTCTCTGTTTAATTTACTTTCATCACTTATATCTCTACACAATCTTTCTCTACGAGGTTAGTGACCAATTTTGGTGCTAACACACCTTCTTTAAGTTTCAAAAGACATAGTTGTCCCTCCTTAAACCCTTATTATAATAATACACCTGTGTTTTAAGTTCCAATCAGACTGGAAATATTTGCCGTTTCAAAATTTTAAATATTTGCAGATGTAACCATAAATATTTGCTATTTCTTGAACATCAAATATTTGTAGTGAAAACTGCAAATATTTGCAATGTATACAAAAACATTTGCATTGCAAATATGTGTAGTTTTGCAAAAAAAAATGTTTATATAAATTGCGGTTAAGCGTAGATTTGAATTTTTTTTTTAAAATGAATTTTTTTATCGAAAATAACTTTAGGAGTGTAATTTAAAACACATCGTCGAGGATAGATTTTTGGGTATTAAATGTGAATATAAGGAGCGATCCAAATATCCACTTTAATTTTTGTGCTTTTATGTATCTAATGTTAATATTGTTCATAATTATTTAGCACGGTACCGATCGAAATATATAATATTAAGAACATAAATATCTAATGTTAATTTTTGTATGACCAACAATTGCGAAAAATTAGTCATTAATTTCATATATCACTTGATCCCATCAACCTGTTATATGTGATACCTGATTTCATGACTGAAGAAGATGAAGTTATTGGAGAAGCAGCAGCGAAGAGGAAGCCGAAGCCCTAATTTGCCTAGGTGCGGTAGAAGGAGCGATAGCTAAAAAGGAGAAGCTCGTGGAGGAGGAAGCTAAAACCCTAGCATGAAGTCGCGGTGCTGGGTTTTGGTTCAGTGATTGTGCTGAAAGAAAAAGGTCGTTCGGTGGCAGAGGCAGTAGAAGTGGAGCGGCAACATGAATTTGGGGGAGTAATGATTTTCATTCGGTAGTGAGGAATGTTTTGGAGCGATGATTTTGTGGAGCAGCATGGCATTGGAGCGGTAAATATGGATGCCGAACCAGTATTCTCGTTCGGTGAGGAGTAGGCATACTAGTCCAAATGAACTGCTGATTGCCGAAACAAGTTTTAAAGAGGACGCCGAACCAAGTTGACCAAACCAAAATGATGCCAAACCAGAAGATGCTGCTCCAAAATTGTTGTGATGCCGAAAGAAATATCTCGTTCGGTATTTGGGCATGCCGGTCCAGATCTTGAGTGTTGTTTGCCGAACCAAATGTTATTGTGTTGTTTGCCGGACCAGATGTGTCGAACCAAACCTTAGGACTGCTATATAGCAGCTACCCCTCCTCATATCTTCACTCTATAAATAGTGGAGCTTCTGGACAACAATGGCAGTCATTATAGAGAGTTGAAACTCTGCAGTATTTTGTATGTATTGTTAATTCTTCTTATGTATAGCCTCCAAAAGTGAATCAATCTTGTAACTCTAATATTTCAATGATTAATAAAATCTCATCTCCCCAAGTGGACGTACACTGCCTCGCGGTAGTGGAACTACTATAAATTCTGGTGTTATTTATTTTTCCGCATTGCATTGATCTGTGACTGTCTGTTCTGGTGTTTATCTTTGTTTGTTTCGTCTCACTACAATCGCGATCCAGTCGTTTTCCACTGCGTTGAGTTTTTTATTCTCTTAGGATGATCATCTGAAGGGATTTTCTCCAACAGTCTGGTATCAGAGCTGCAAAGTTGATTGAGGAGTGTTAGACGCTATGGCAAGAGATGAAGCGACTCCAGTTGTTACAAGACCATATACTAGAGGGATGTATATCGTGTCAGGATCACAGTTGGCAATTGAGAAATGGAATGGGGATAAAGACTTCGAGAAGTGGCAATGGAGGATGAAGGCTGTTCTAATGAGGAATGAAGTCCATCTAATAGTGTTTGCCCCTGAGGAGTTGACGGCTGACATCTCGGTCAAGGAAAGGAAGGAGATGGAGAAATGAACGTTTACTACTTTACAGCAAGTTATGAGAGAGAATGTCATCTCAGAGATTAGTAGTGAGACAACTGCTAGGGGCATTTGGACCAAGCTGGAGAATCTCTACTTGAAGAAATCTCCGACTAACCATCTGATATTGCTGAAGACATTTCTCACCATGCGGATGAGGGAGGGTACTTCAGTGAAGGAACATCTTAATTTCTTTGATGATCTCGTGATGAAGATGAAGATTGTTGACTTGAAGATGGATGAGGAGCAAATGGCAATGATTTTTTTGTGTTTTCTTCTAGAGCGATACACAGGTTTCGCTAACAGCCTTATCTTTGCTAGAGACATATTGACAGTGGAAGATGTGAAGTCAGGCCTTCTATCTGAGGGCTTGAGAGATCAGATGAAGGAGATAAGTGAAGGAAGTAGAGGTGGAATTAGAAGTCACGACCTGTTTGTTGAAAGAGGTGGAGAAGATAAGAAGAATTGGCACTCTAGAGGGCATTCCAAGTCCAGTAAGCCCGGTAATGGCAGGAGAGGAAAGTCTAAGGACGGGAAGTGCTTTATCTGCAAGAAACCTGGTCATTGGAAAAAGGATTGTCCAGATTTGAAGAAGAAGGAAGAAGACAGATCTTCATCATTTGCGGTGGAGAAGTCTGTATCTAACGATGTGTTGTCTGCAGCAGTGTCGGATGTCTCAGACTATTGGTTGCTGGACTCGGGGGCATCTTTCCATATGACGCCTAATAAGGATTACTTTAGTTCTTTTGTTGGATGAGAGGGAAGTTCTATTCATATGGGTAATGATGCTAGTTGTAGAGCAATGGGTGAAGGTACAGTGAGGATCAAGATGTTTGACGGAGTGATATGCACTTTGACAGGTGTCCGGTATGTTCCAGGTCTTCGGAAGTCCTTAATTTCTTTAGGACAAATCTTTGGGATGCAAGGTAACTATCAAAAAGGATAGTCTGAAAGTTTTGAGAGGTGCACTAGTTCTTATGAAAGGAGATGTGTTTCGAAATCTGTATTTGCTGGAAGGAACCATGGTTCTTGAAGAGTCGTGTTTTGGAGTAGACAGTTCTCGTGCTTTGGATGCCACAAAGCTTTGGCATCTCATGTTGGGTCATATTTCAGAGAAGATCTTAGAGTTGCTTCGGAGACTGAAGATGATCAAAGGAGGAAGCTTCGACAAGATGGACTTTTGTCAGGAGTGTGTGTTAGGCAAGCAAACTAAAGTATCTTTTGGAGTTGGACTCTTTAGATCGAGGCGAGTACTTGAGTACGTGCATACAGATGTTTGGGGACCAGTTACTACTCCTATTGGAGGAGCAAAGTATTTTATATCTTTCATTGATGATTTTTCTCGGAAAATATGGGTGTACGTGATGAAGGCCAAATTAGAAAGTTTTGAGAAATTTAAAGAACGAAAAGCGCTTGTTGAGAATCAATCTGGTTCTAGGTTGAAGGTGCTAAGATCTGATAATGGCAGTGAATTTGTCTCTAGGGAGTTCCTTGGCTTTTGTAGACAGCATGACATTCAGAGACATTTCACTACACCCAGCGATCCGCCATCCAATGGGGTTGCAGAAAGGATGAACAAGACTTTACTGGAGAAGGCTCGTTGTTTGTGATTGACGGCGGACTTTTCTAGAGGCTTTTGGGCTGAGGCATTATCAACTATGGCGCATATCATAAATCAAATTCCATGCTCAACCATAGATGGGAAGATTCCAAAGGAAAAGTGGAGAGGTAAAGCAGTGTATCTTGGTTACTTCCGAATTTTTAGTTGTCCTATGTACGTTCATCATATAGGTGATGACAAGTTGGAGGCTAGAGCATACAAGAGCATGCTAATGGGATACACCGATGGTATCAAAGGGTATCGAATTTGGAACCCTGTTTATCAGAAGATTGTTCATTCCAGACATGTTACTTTTGATGAGTCTGCTATGTTCAATCCGAAGGAGAAGCTACCTACCACATCAGAAGATTCTGATAGGCCTAAGGAGATGGAAAAAGTTCCCGTGTTCTAGCCAAATAGTAGAGTTGTTATTGATGCTGTCGAGGAAAACACAGTTGATGAAACGTCACAGGATAGTCCACAGGCACCTTCTAGTAGTGCTGGTGATGTGCATGAATCTAGAGGAAGTTCAGTTCAAGGTGGAACTGAAAGGAGTTTAGGCGAAGCAGTACCTACCCGGGTCAGTCGTAGGACTATTAGGCCGTCCAAAAGGTATGGTGATTGGCAGTTTGCAAACCTTAGCCTTGGTGATCAGTTTGACTATGTTCTATATGTGGTTCATGAGGAGCCGCTTGACCTTGATGAATCTTTGAAGTCATGTGACAGTTCGAAGTGGATGTGCACTATGGAAGAGGAGTTAGAGTCGTTGAAGAAGAACAAGACTTGGGATTTGGTACCACCTCCTCAAGAAAGCCGAGCCATAGGTTGCAAGTCGGTGTTCAAGGTGAAGGATGATGGGAGATACAAGGCTAGACTAGTTGCTAAAGGGTTTTTACAAAGAAAGGGATTGGAGTATGATGAGACATTCTCTCCAGTAGTGAGGCATACGTCCATCCGCATTTTGCTTGCTATCGTCGTAACTCATGACTTAGAGCTGGAGCAACTAGATGTGAAAACCGCTTTCTTGCATGGAGACCTGGATGAGACCATCTACATGAAGCAGCCAGAAGGATTTGTTGTAGATGGGAAAGAAAATTGGGTTTGCAAATTGAAGAAGTCATTATATGGACTCAAGCAGTCGCCTACACAATGGTACAAGAGGTTTGACTCTTTTATGCTTTCACTTGGTTTTGATCATAGCATCAAAGACGCTTGTTTGTACTTCAAGCATTTAAAGAATGGTAGATAGGTGTACCTACTCTTGTATGTGGATGATATGTTGATTGCTTCCAAGGATAAGGCTGAAATCGATAGTTTGAAGCGAAAGCTAAAAGCAGAATTCGAAATGAAAAACCTTGGAGAAGCAAAGAAAATTTTGGATAGGGAAATTCAAAGGGATAGAAAGCTAGGACTTTTGAGCCTCACTCAAAAGGAGTACATTCGAAAGGTGCTTGCTCGGTTTAGCATGGAAGGGGCAAAGGTAAGCAGTACACACATGTCTTTGCACATACGACTTTCTAATAAAGGCTCTCCGATCTTGGAAAAGGACAAGACCTATATGGAAAAGGTCCCATATGTAAGTGCAGTTGGCAGCTTGATGTATGCCATGGTCTGCACTAGGCCTGACATTGCACTGGCAGTTGGATTGTGAGTAGGTTCATGGAAAATCCAGGAAAGACGCATTGGGAAGCAGTGAAGTGTATTTTCAAATACCTTAGAGGAACTCCAAACCATGGACTTGTCTTTGGCAGCAGAGATAGAGATATGAGCTTGGATGGATTTTGTGATTCCGACTATGCCGGTGATAGAGATCGAAGGAATTCAACCTCTGGATATGTGTTCACCTTTGTTGGGACATCGATCAGTTGGAGAGCGAGGTTGCAGACGATTGTGGCTTTATCCACTACAGAGACAGAGCTCATAGCTGCGGTTGAAGCAGCTAAGGAGGCGCTTTATTTAAGGCGACTGTTGTGTGATTTGAGTTTCGTATATGAAGGCATGGATGTGTACTGTGACAGTCAGAGTGCAATTCACTTAGTTGAAAAACTGGCATTCAGCTCGAGGACGAAGCATATTGAGGTGAGAGAGTCGTTCCTTGTCTCGATGAGTGAAGAGAAGCTAGTTCGTCTTCAGAAGGTTCACACAAAGGAGAATGCAACAGACATATTTACCAAGTCATTGCCTGTTCATAAGTTCAAGCATTGCTCGGACTTGATTCGTTTAATGAAGTGCTAGGTGCCACGGGGGGAGAGTTGAGATGGCTCTTGGAGACGTTTGTTTTCATGGTGGAGATTGATAAGTTCTACATGAACTGGGTACTTCGAACACTTTGTTGACAGGAGGTGCCTTGCAGGAGTTTGTTGACAGAGTGTAATGGGTGGTGGCATTGCTGAAGTTCATTAGATAAGTATCCATTGCTTGGAGCATGAAGGTGTAGATGGAGTTGGAAGGCTTGTTTGGAAAATTCGATTCAAGGGGGAGATTGTTAGATATGATACATGATTTCATGACTGAAGAAGATGAAGCTATTGGAGAAGCAGTAGCAAGGAGGAGGCTGAAGCCCTAATTACCCTAGGTGCGGTAGAAGGAGAAGCTCATGGAGGAGGAAGCTAAAATCCTTGCATGAAGTCGCGGTGCTGGGTTTTGGTTCGGTGATTGTGTCGAACGAAAAAGGTCGTTCGGTGGTAGAGGTAGTAGAAGTGGAGCGACAACATGAATTTGGGGGAGTAATGTTTTTCATTCGGTAGTGAGGAATGTTTTAGAGCGGTGATGTTGTGGAGCAGCATGGCATTAGAGCGGTAAATATGGATGCCGAACCAGTATTCTCGTCGGTGAGGAGTAGGCATACCAATCCAAATGAGCTGCTGATTGTCGAAACAAGTTTTAAAGAGGACGCCGAACCAAGTTGACCGAACCAAAATGATGCCAAACCAGAAGATGCTGCTCCAAAGTTGTTGTGATGCCAAACGAAATATCTCGTTTGGTATTTGGGAATGCCGGTCTAGATCTTGAGTGTTGTTTGCCAAACCAAATGCTATTGTGTTGTTTTCCGGACCAGATGTGCCGAACCAAACCTCAGGACTGCTATATAGCAGCTACCCCTCCTCATATCTTCACTCTATAAATAGTGGAGCTTTTGGACAACAATGGCAGCCATTCTAGAGAGCTGAAACTCTATAGAATTTTGTCTGTATTGTTAATTCTTCTTATGTATAGCCTTCAAAAGTGAATCAATCTTGTAACTCTAATGTTTTAGTGATTAATAAAATCTCCTCTCCCAAGTGGACGTACATTGCTTGGCGGTAGTGGAACCACTATAAATTCTGGTGTTATTTATTTTTTTGCATTGCATTGATCTGTGATTGTCTGTTCTGGTGTTTATCTCTGTTTGTTTCGTCTCACTACAATCACGATCCAGTTGTTTTTCGCCGCGTTGGGTTTTTTTATTCCCTTAGACTGATCATTTGAAGGGATTTTCCGTAACACAACCTACAATGTTGTAAGAATAAATTCTAACATTATACCGAGTATGGGAAAATATAATAAATGTTCCATAATGAAGTTGTTATTATTATATAATATAATGAAAATGAATGGATAAAGAATAATGAACTAATGAAACTAATTATTTAGTGTTGTATAAATTCAACTTTAAATTTGTATATTTTGGCTATATGTGTATATGTGTGGAGGGGGTGGGGGGTGGGGGTTGGGGGGTGATAGTATATTGCAAGTTAATTACAAATATTCTTAATTTATTTGATTGAATTTAGTATCCTTTTTAAACATGATTATTGAAAGTAGTTTTAAAAATAGATTAATCCTAACAGTGGATATATCAGCATAAATATGGTAATCCTATTTAGTACAGTGCTTGATTTATCATAAATTTGTATATATCAATTATTTAATAGGTTTGCATAACTATATATTTTTGCATGGCACTAATATTCCCTATCATTTATAGTCACAATTTTCCAACCACATTTCCAACTGGATTAATTCATGTCATGATTAATGGGCAAAGAATTCAAATCATGATTTCCATGGTTCCAAATTAATCTCATCATAACTACTTTGTTTAACAGATGATATGGTTTGGAAATTGTCATTGTTTGTGAAATAAATCAATTGCAACATATTAGATACGTATACATATGTTCGAAGTTATGCACATATCTAATCAACCATAAAGTTTAATAAATAAATACTAAACCATAGTTTTGAATAACGAACCACGAGTCGAACCGTGTTGGTGCAAGATCAAAGGTTTTAGTGGTTCATCGGTCAGAGCGTGAAAACCACGTTAATCTTTATTTCTTATATTTCTGATATAAATATAAAATTATTTCAGACACACGGCGTGGGGTTTACTTAAGTGAGTATCAGTGAATACCATGATCTTAAGGTTCCCCATGATCTCAAATAAAAAAATATAAAATTATTTCATTTAGTGTAAAAATTTAACAATCAGAGAGTGAAGAAAAATGGTGTCTGCTCCTTTCTTTTATCCATAATCTTCTGCCCATTTTTCATGCTCCTTCAATTCAATTGCCGATCGTAATCATTCTTCTATTCATCCTGATGGTCAATCAATTGCTAATGGGGTATCAGATTCTCATTTTTACCCTCTGAAAGCTTCAACTCAGAAATCAAGATCAAAGAGCGGTATTGTTTCCAGAAGTGGGGAAAATCTTCCTATCGGTGTGGAGATCCTTCTCATTTGATTAGAGATTGTTGTGTTAGTATTAAATGTTTAGGTGTGGTTGCGTTGATCACAAAGTAAAAAATTGTTCGAGGGATGTAAATTCATGTAAAAATCTCTCTATTTCTGAGCATGGCTTCCTATTCGTTCTTAAATTTTTAAAACTTAAGAATGTGCTACTAGATAATCTTTGGTCGCAGAGAGTAGAGGGTTTAGAGTTAATGTAAGATCTGCTTTCTCATTTTATTGCAATTAACACAGTAAACATTGGTAAGAATTACTGTTCGAATTTGGAGATCCAGTGGATTTTTTTTGAAAGCATGCTTCTTCTCTTAAGGATGAAATATCAGGGGTGGTTAAATTGTCTGTTTGCAGAGATAATTTTGAAGTTTCAAGTGTTTATGAATCTTCAGTTAGCACTGTTGTGTCCCTTAAAGATGGGTTTAAGTCTTTTGATCCTTTGTCTTTGGATCCTATAGTTGCGATTTGTAACTCATTATCTCCTTCTATGTTCTCCAAAAATCCTGTAAGTGTTCTTGGGTCCAATGCCTTTTATAACGTTGATTCAGTTTTTTGGTTCATGATGCAGTTTCTTGTGATTTGGAGGTATCTGAAATAAAGATAAATAAAAATTCAGATATGTTTGTTGATTTGGATATGAGATATTCAGTCTCTTCATCTTTTAATTGTGATTACAGTACAGAGATAGGGTCGCATGCTAGTTGTGTTTCTTTTGACAAATCTTTAGAGAAAGTTGGAGGTTGTGTGTAACGACCGGGCGGTTTTCGACCCCCGAAAATAGACACTAATACGTTCACTGTATAGAGTGCCGAGCAATCGACTGCCGGAAATACCAGGTTGTTAGGGTTTAAGAAGAAAAGAGGTAGAAGAAGAAATAGAAACAATAACACAAAATCTCACATTCGCAGCGGAACAAAATATAATATACAATAACATCATTTTATACAAAGGAAAACTGTAATTGTTAATACACATACAAGTTATCAGAGTATAATCATCAATATATATCTGGACAATTATAATAACTTGTCCATAAATGCTGAATATACAACCTACAATATACAGCAGAATACAGTCAAAATACGTGCAATACGTCTCTACCATCCAGCTCGTCTCCTGAGCTCCAAGCATCCTAACTCGAATTCTGTAATACTCGGTCTGACCCGAGCATTACAATAAAGTAACACCCGAGTCAGGCTGGAAACTAGCGTGAGTAAAACCCACTTAATTTGAAATACTTAACTTATCAAAACTCTTCGAAAACCAAGGTAACTCGTACAAGCATGACGAGTTTTTATCTGATTATAACCAAAACACTTTTCCAGAAATCCTTCTATTTTTAACAATGTCTAAGTACAATTACTTGTTTAAAATGGTCGAATTTATTAAATTTATCCAATTCCAGCATACAGGCTCTATAACCAAAACCATAGAGGTTCAAATTGATTATTAAGTCGAAGTGGTTCCGGATAATGCAGATACCCGATCCCGGTCTCTTCGAACTCAAAATGATAAATTTTAAGGCCAAATTGTTTAAAATAAACAATTTATTTTCAGGGTGACAATATTCACATATGGAAGTTTTATTGCATATATTTATTTCAAATAAACGTGTCAACGTTTATTCTATCATTTTAACTGGTTTGGCTACTAAATGGCACAAGACAAGAACAGCTGAAATAATATCCAAGAGCAATAACCAAGCATAGATCATTAACAAATTTAAAGATTAACAACTCATATTTAAACAATTTCTGATCATAATTTAATCCACTTAAATTAAATTGAATCTACTTATATTTTTTATCCAATTTAACGATAAATTAGAGAAATTATAAAACGATTTATTATTAGTTATTTAAAAATTAAACAATCTATTTAATAACTGATTTATTAATTAACAAAAGATTTAGGTCAAGTAAGAATATAATTAATTTCTCATTCTAATTAAACTGTAAATTACGGACAATCAATAACATTAATTTATAATACCGAGTAATAGGATCAAAAAGTAGAAATCTTCATGTTGAATGGTTTTAAAAGAATTAATAAAGCAATGTTTAAATTTTAAAGATTTGTAATATAAAAATAAATGTAATTTTCTTAATAAAAAGAATACTCGGCCCACACATATGCAAACCCGGCCCAAACAATTCAACCCGTGCCCAACCATCTCTTCTTCCTCCCAGTATTTCTTTCTCTCCTCTCTTATTTATTTTGATCAAACTCGACTGTGCATGCTACCGTGCACGTGCACACGGCCCCCGATGACCCGTCTTGGCCGCCGACCATCTACACACATCACCTACGACCCCACCATCCACATCCATTTACCTGAACCCACGGCAAGCCTCCATTCGCCGATTCGAACCCCAACCTAAGAAAAACTATAACCACCCAACGGTCAAATGCTCCACCTCGGCCACCTCGACCTCTGTCCCTCACCACAATTTGCTCGAAGCTTCGTCGTGACCACCTCTTCCTGTTTCCCCCATACCGCACGCCTCTACCTTCACTGCCACGTCGCCATTCCCTCGTAACCAAAGCCAACCACAAACCCACTTTAAACCCTAAATCAACCTCGTCTCCCCTCCTCGGTCATCTAAAAATTACCACGGCATATTTCTCGTGTGCGCCTTCCCCTCACCCTCCTCCGTGCCAAACGGCAAACCACGAAATCGTACCCCTCGCCGGAATTTACCACTTCGCCCAAAACCGTTCAACTCGACATCTCTCCTACCATACACAACTAAACTTATCTTAAAAATCATGTTTCTTCACCCCCATCACGACCATATGATCCATTCGCTCAAATACAACATTCGATTTTTGACCAAAATTAACTTACTTATTGTAAATTGAAAATTTCTTCATCTACAGATAATGAAATTGTACGAGATAAATTTTAATATGTTCTATACTCAAAAAAAATAACTTTTGTTTTGTGGTCAGGTTTTAAAACTCGATAGATGGTGAGATATTGATTTTCAAAATAAGGGTTTAACTAAAAAACAAAAATAAACATAGCAGAGGAGTTTTGGAAGAAGATATACAGAGATCTTCACGTTTAAGATGATACTGCCATGTTGATTCCACATATTCTTACTTAGACTTACAGAAAAGATGCCTACATACATGACATAAATCCAAGATCACCCAAAATCTCAACCATATACTTATAAATGTTGTATCCAATAAGCAAAACTAAATTGTTTACTCACCTGTAACAATATAGATGAATACTGCTTGCTTTGTATTGCTCTGCTTCAGGCTTTTTACCGTCCTTAATATTTTTTTCTTGTATGAATATGAATAAGGCAAGCACGGCCAAGGGTGTAAATATATAAGAGAGGATGGGGAAAACGGTGAAGTAGGGTGACTGTGCTTTTTCATGCTGCAGACTTTACATTTTTTTTCTCTTCTTTTTTTGGCTTTTTTTTCTTCTTGATTTGATTTCATATGTGGATTTGATATTATATGACTTGATTAAATGTTTTGTATGCTTGAATTAAATGCTTGACTTGATTTTGATTTGTGTGTGACTTGAATTTGAAATTGGTCATGATGATGTCTCCTTGCATATATACATCCTTTCATATATGTATATATATATATATATATATTATATATATATATTCATTTGTACAATTTTTCATATTTATTACCTCATATGGCATATATATACATATATGTATACCTATATATTTATATTTTTTTAAACATCATAGAGCTTATATATATACATATGTTTATATATACTTATATGGATATTCCATCTTAAATTTTAATGGTGGAGTTTATATATATATATAATTTATCATATCCAGAATTTATAGTTCAATATATAATATGGTTTTTACCAGTTTATATATTCAGATATTTTAAATGTCAGAAAATTCATCCATTCGACTTATAGAAATTTATATTCCAGTAATTAAAATCAGTTAATTACCCTAATAACAAATGACTGAAAATTCGGGTCGTTACATTGTGTTTCTGTTAAGAGGAACAGTTTTGATTAGGTTGTTGATTCGTTTATATTAGATATTTGGAAGAAAGTAAATGGTAGGCAGATTTTGGATAAAGGGCTCAACAAAAGTTTTGAATTTCTTGATGGTATTCATATAGCAGTTGATGAAGTTGGAGATGAAACATGCATTCCAGTTGATCTATGTGACAGATTATTGCTTGGTTTGTGTTCGTATGTGCATGTGCACAACATAGTGCAAATATTCAAAACTATGGAAAGAGTTGTAGATTTTATATTTTCTTTTGACCAGAGGTCTGTGATTTTTTGTTCAACGTTAGAGGTTATGAATTCTGTTGGTTTAGTGGTTAAGGAGAATGCACTTGATATAAACGAAGTTGATTATGGAGCTGTTAAAAATGTTCATGATGACTTTGGTATTACAACAGAGAAACATTGTGTGCAAATGAAATTGTCTTGTATGGTGATTATAAGATGAATACCCTCAAACTCGGCAAATTATATGTTGGTGTTAAGTGTTTAGATGCTAGAGTTATAATTTTTTCTATGAGAGACTGTGATGAGTTTATAGATTTTAAGGCTAAGTTTAATGATGGTACTATTAATCGTTCAGAGATGGTGGACAGGGTTTTAGACAGAATTCCTTTGATTATCATATCTTCTATAGTGATGGTTGATGTTAGACATAGAGCTGATTTTGAGGAGAAGTCAGATTATTTGGATGATGAATTGGTTCACAATGATTTGGTGGACGAGTCTTTGGGTTCTGTTTTGATTGATGTGGGTTCTTCTTTGAGTGGAGATGTTGGTTCTGATCTAGTGATCTATTATTGGACCGGGGGTTTCAGATTTGTTATGTATTTCCATCTTGCATATATAGGTAAATTTCCTCATTCTCCTGCCTTTGTTATAATTGATTCGTGCATCCAAAGCACGTAGAAGGAATAGTAAGAGCTATTCAACTGGTAATATTAGGAGAAGTCCTCGTTTAAATCATAAAACTTTTAAGTTTGATTGAGGGTTATTGATTTTTTGGGGGATTTATTATGATAATTGTTGTTTGGAGTTTGTTAGTGGCTTGTGTAGTTGCTGTATATTGTGATTTTTAGCTTGGTTGTTGAGGTTGCGATTGCAAAAGTTTTTTCAGATGGTTGCTTCTCTATTGGTGTCGCTTTAGGCCTTGGATTCTGGATGGTGTTGTCTCTTAGGGTTAGTTTATAGTTTCTTAGGCGTTTGGGAGGGTTTGTTTTTTTTTCTTTTGTAGGGAGGGTCTTTAGCTACCTGCTAGACTTGTTGGCGGCTCCTTTTCTATTGTTGTTATATATATGTGCATGTGTACTTTCCTCTCCTGAAGAGGATCACACATTTTTCTCAAATAAGTCATATATTGACTTTTAAGAATAATAATTTTTGAATACTTATAATAAATATTAATTTAAAAAATTATATAACAATTCATTAGTTCCAAATTGTAAAATTCTTATGTTTTTTTAGATAAAACAGGTTCATTTCAACAATGGTTTATAATATGCTACCTAATAATGTATCATATCGCCCAAAATTAATATGGTGACGTAATATTTGGTGGTTAAGGTTATGATATTAAATTGATTATGTAAAAAAATAAAGAATAAAAGATAGATTTTTCAAAAATTTAAGAAACCGTGTGGTTAAAAGAGGTTGGTTTAGAAGTTTTTAGGGTTTTGAGGTTAGATCGTTAGTTCACACACGTACAAGGTTAATTCATTTTCAGAACCGTAGTGCTCCAAGGTCAAAGGTTAACCATGATCGAACCATATTTAAAATATTATGTTATTTTCAAATCAAATATCGAGATTAAGAGAGCATTACGCACGTATAAGGTTAGCAGAGCATTACGAACTCTAATCTCAACAGATGCATCGAAATCCTTTCTCAAAGCATCTTGAATGACCATATTTAAAATAATATGTTATTCTATATTGTGATAATTTTCTCATGGTTACAACTTTTTGTAATAATTGTCACATAACATATTATTTAATGATTTTATAATTAATACATTTTAAAATAATTACTTAACTAATAATTACAATATAATAAAGTATATAACAAAAATCAAATACCTTTATTATGAAAAAGATTGGTCATAGAGTTTGATATATGTAATAAATTGCATATTTTCTCTTAGGGAATACCCTTGTGTCTCTCTATTTCTCACTTACACTTCGGTTAATTATGGAATCTTAATCCCATTCCTTTGATATGTTTTCTCAAAATTTATCAAGCTAGCCCTTTAGAGAATGGATGTGCTATATTGTCTTTATTATCTACTTTGTTAATCATTGCCTCTTCATCGCTTATAAGCCGACTCTATCATGTGGAACTTTTTGAAGTATATGTCTTGACTACTTGTGAGCTTTATGTTCTTTCATGATCCATATCATGACGTTGTTTTCATAAAACAATGCTATGGGATTCTCAACATTTAGAATCACCTCTAGCTCAGTTATAAATTGTGCAGTGTGTGTGTATACACACAACATTTACTGTAGCACTATTCAAGGTGATGTACTTAGCCTTTTGGTTGAACTAGCCACAATCTCTTGCTTGGAACATTTCTAACAAAAGCTCTTTAACTACAGTTTAAATATGAATTTAGGATTGACATACTATATTTGATATCACTTATGAAGTTCGAGTTCGAACACTCCTTCATAAGGAGACCGTTGTTTCTATAAAAAATTCTCTAGCATTTTGTAAATACTTCGGAATACCCTTAACTACCATTTAGTGATCTTAATTCAGATGTGATACCCGCTTGATGTACCAATTACATAAGTGATAAGCAATATAGTGGACAACATTGCATGCATGATAATTCTTGTTGTCGATGCTAAAGGAACCTACCTTATATGCTCCATATGAAACATTTTAATACGATGTTTGTGTATACCATTTGCGATAGTCCCAACATCATTTTATACTAATTATAAAAGATGTCATTTTCAAATCAAATATTGAGATCCAGACAGTTAGACTAAGAATGATTTTAACATGAGTACATCGTTAACAATCAATAGTTTATTGCTTACTTGTATTTTTAGAAACATTTAGTACCTTTAACATTCTTTCTTACAGGCACATGCTTCCTTTGCATTTCATTGAAATTCAAACTATTTGATTTCTTTGTCAAAATATTTGGTCAATTCTGATGCTTGTCAAATAATACTTGTTAGTCCATGAGTTGATGGTTTTGATGACAACAACCTTAGAATAAGATTATAAAATATAAATAATAATATTATAGTTTAGATATATATGTATATGTAGGATTTAACCATGCAGGTACCAAGAATGAAGACTGTACAGTATAGAGATTCAAGATATCAAGATTGAAGACTCATGAGTATCAAGAATATCAAGATTATCAAGAGTTCAAGATTTCAAGATAAATATTGAGTCTAGAGTTATGTTAAAACTTCACAATAGCACTTAAATCTTCCCTCCATTTTTCTTTTGGGATGGAACCCATTTCTACCTTTTTAGTGGCTTACAAACCCACGACAAGTAGCTTACAAACCTACGACAAGTGGCTTACAAACCCACTAACATCCTGGTTTTGTACAAGTTCTCGAGTTCTGATGTGATGAGATATTCTGCAGGAAGAAGCTTGCAAAACTACTTCAAAATGATTTTCAAAACTACTTCACAATGATTTTCAAAACTCCTTTTCAAAATGTTTTAGCCTTAAAAATTATCTTTTCAAATGATTTTCAAAAAGATGTTTTAGCCTTAAATATTCTTTGTTTTTGTTTTTAATAAACCCTTGTTTTAAACTATTTTTTAATTATAATATATTTATACTTAGATTTAAATATAAAATTATAGTAAAATTATATATATATTATTCTCATATTATTCTCTATATTTATCTATGTATTTTATCTATAGTCAAGTATATTTATAAAGTTTAAATAGTTTTTAATATAAGATAAAGGTTATTTTCAAAGAAAATCAAATCTTCAAAAAATGCTTTGGGATGTCGACATGCCCTAGTACCCCATGTCGACATAGTGATAGTTAGATTAAAAAATTTGAATTTCAAAAGAAGTGTCTATTCGCCATAACCTTTCACGAATGGACATAGCTGTTGTTCTTCTATAAATAGGGGTTAGTTTCAACGAATTTAACATCAGATTTTCTGGTTTTTCACTTCTCTTCTTCTTCCACATTTTCTTATTCAAAATTCTATCATCACTCTGCCGAAATCAACATTGAATCTAACTAGATCATCTCTGGTTTGATTCTCTATCACTATCTCAACAAGATCCCAGTGCTATTCAAAGTTATAGGCTTCTTTGTAATCTATCTATCGAGAAAAGGTGCGATTGTAGCCTTGGAAATCAATCAAGCGAGAAAAGGTGTGATTGTAGCCTTGGAAATCAATTGGGTGAACTTGTTGCCCGGAAATCAAGTATCTCTACCCAGAGGATTGTGATTCTGGAGGGTGTACCTCGTAGCCTTGAAACCGAGGGTTGTAATTGTTGAATTGCTTTTGAAAGGAAATCCGTACTTAGTTGTGCGGGACTGGATGTAGGGTAACTCCGAACCAGTATAAAATCCGGTGTGTTCTTTCCTTTACTACATGTACTTTATTTCTGCATCTGTGTTTGATTCTGTGATTATATCTGTGTCTGAATATTGCATACATTTGTGTACAAATCAACAATAACTCAAAAAGATTTAGTAATTTCTTATAAACACTATTCACCCCCCTCTAGTGTTCATTCTAGCCTTAAGATCCATATTCCGCATTCCTCACAATACTATCGTATCAGTTCTTGGATCTTATCCAATCTCACAAACTCCATTATCGCTACCACCGACTTCAAGAACTTTGGTTGTTATGTGCAAATAGTATATTCTAAATCTTTATTTAAAATTTTAGCTTTAACCTACATGTGTTGGAACTGGGCCAGCACATAGTGGAATTTCAATTTTTTTTACTATTTTGGTCTTTATTGGGCCTATGAAGTCTAAATGTATATTAGATCCAATCTAATAAAATTTCAAATAAAATCTTATTTTGTTTAAATTGTTAAAATGGAGTTTTAAATATAACTTAAACTTATAGATATTATAATGAATGTATCAAATACATTCAGTTGTGTGAAGTGTAAGCGTAGTATATAAGTGGTATATATATGTGTAAATGAAACCAGTATAAATGCATTTAGAGAAGGAAACCATTTGTTTCCCTCTCTTACCCTATGCAATTAATAAAGATAGGATATGGCAATACATGAAGAGAGAGAAACCTTTCATTTCTCCCTTTTGAATTGTTATATTTAATGTATTAAATGACATTTATAACTTATCAACCAAATTTACACACGTCTTTGTTGTCTAAGTTTCTAATTAACGAAATATATGCATACATCCATAATAATTATAGATGCATACATTCATACACATATACATATACATACATATATGTGTGTGTGTATAGTGTGGTTGTTTTAAATAATTTGAAATGCAAAATTAACAATAACAAGAGTGATTTCAATTAAAGAAAGTTTTGACAATAAATGGTTACTTATTGCACAAAATCCTTTTAAAACTTTGAATTGAACTAACATATATATATTTCCATATACATGATTATTACAATTTAATATTTTAGATCTAAACTATATTTGCATTGTAGCATATGATGTATGTATATATACATTTATAAATAAGTTTTGATTTTAAAGTTAACAGTTTTCATTAAACTTTTAATTTAGGAAAGAAACAATACTTTAAATTTAAATAAGACTTTAAATATAGAAAACCACAAAGAATTAGAATTAGCACTAAAGTCCATTCATTAATCTTAAATCAAGGTTTTTTAAAATAAAGATTGAACAATTATATACAAGTATTTACCATATGAAATTAAAGATCAATTTCAAAGAATAGTAGATAACTTAACATATACAATTCGTTTGAATTTGAGTATGTAAATGTTATATAATTATATTAAAAAAATCTCATTCAAAATCATTTTTCAATTTCACAAGTTTCCAAATTAAAATAAAATAAATTGGGACAAAGTGTCATGTGCAAATTTATGATAAGAATTTACACATCTTTTCGTCAAAATCCAATTTTACTTATTTAAGCATTACCCGGTAATGACAATCATTTATTCTCTTCGTCAAAACTATATCACTTTAGACTTATGGAATTTGATAATGGTCGAAATTCTAATATCGTCCATATTCAACTTTATAGTCCAAATACAAAGTCTTTAGTTCAATAATAACAATTTTTATTAACCGAACTACTCTAGCCACAGACTTTGAATTTGAGTTGACTTTAATTAACCATAATACTAACCTCATATAACTGAGGAGACAAAATCCTCTCTTAAATAGTTTTTCACTTCCAATGCTTC
This sequence comes from Allium fistulosum, assembly GCA_030737815.1. Lineage (NCBI taxonomy): Eukaryota > Viridiplantae > Streptophyta > Magnoliopsida > Asparagales > Amaryllidaceae > Allium > Allium fistulosum. The sequence goes on along the minus strand of CM060904.1, from coordinate 1,107,213,274 downwards.
AACTCAACCAAACTATACTCGTTCGATGGACGTCATGCTATGATTTAACTATAATCAAAGTGGAGCTTTCACATTGAAGTTCAATGATATTCTCAAGTTAAGAGAATTGTGTAATTTTGTCACATTGATATTTTCTATTTGGACCTTAGTTACACTAACCAACAGAAAACCACCGAGTGAGTCATTCAAAGGTTATCCAATGATTATCAGTATGTAACCCCTTGGTTCCCCAGTAGTCATGAGTAACACACTGCCTAACATTTGGAGAGCGTTACGCACTCTAGTCTTAATGGATGCATCGATATTTAAAACAATATGTTTATTTTATTATGATAAATCACTCATGGTTACAACATATTATAACTGTTAGCACAAAACATACCATTTATAGATTTTCTATTAAATATACTTTTAATTTTTTAATTTATTAACATAACTCATTAATCAAGTATATAGTAGAAATTATTTCAAACAAGATTGGTTATCAAGTTAGATATATACAACAAATTACATAATTGCCCCTAGGACATATCCCTAACTCTATATATATGTACCAAAAATCAAAATAATATATGTTATCCACATATTTTTCTAAGAGAATGAGCAGGAAGACATGAAGACAATGGAGGATATCGTTACTACAAATACTTATATCGAGCATCTAAAAGAAGCATGTCGTGCTTATAAGAACATGTCAAATTAATAGATACAGGAAAGCATTAAAGTCGATAACCTAGTAAATGTCTAACATGAAGATATCGATCCGCAAGGGATGACGAATTTGATGGCAGAAGAGATATCATATTATAGAGAATGCCACCATACATAAAGATGCCATAAAAACATATTATCAAATCATTACATGGGAGAATGTCAACACCGGAAGGTGTGTCGAATACCTAGTAAAAAAGGGATATTGAATTTCAAGTGATATCAAGTTTCTACAACTCAGAAGGTATCAGATTCCTACATGCCAAATGGTATCGAGCCTCAACAAGATGATGTTATGGAGCATGAAGACAAAGGAAGAATGTGAAACCACTTGAGGATACCATGAATCTAAATATAAAAGGGGGATGTTAGGTGTTTTGTAGACATCAAGCCCTTACAAGCTTTCTTAAGTGACAAGGGACTTCGAAATTGTACAGGCGATAAAGGATGTCGAACATCATGAAAATTAAGACGGATGTCGTGTACCATCAATAGAGAAGAGGATGCCACATATCAATAGCATATCAGAGGTTACCAAATATTAATAATAAACAAAACCTATCACATGTTATGATATAATAAAGATATCGAGTGGCTATGATTGGCAGGGATGTTGTAAGATATCAGTGAATAGATGGATGCCGAAATTCAAGAGAATACGAAGGATATCGAATAGTTGCAATATGACATAGATATTGTAAATCAGCGGTATGACCAAGATATCGTACTCCATCAATGAAAGAAGCTTACCACATATTAAGAAATAGGGAAGGATGTCGAATGCTTACCCTGAAACGAGATGTTGAAGGGCAATAGCATTACACGGATGCCGTAAATCATTGGAGCAAGCAATAATGTCGAATGTCGAGCACTCCGAGAGCCACTTGGAAACCATGCCGCCCAATCCTAACCCTATAAGCATGGATCCCATGGAAATGTAAAAGGGGCGATTAATTTCTTTCTCTACTTCTCAAAACTAAGAACTGTAACCCATAATCGATTTAGGGCAAAATCAAGAGTTGATTTGTAACTTTTGAAACTTATGAACAAGAACATGGACAAATGACTTAGCACAGCCTAATTAGCTCAATTGTGCAAATTTGATTCTTATTAAACATGGACAAGCATATAACTAACTTTTGAACTTGGACTTGACTTATGGGCCTCCATTTGAACAAGGCCACTTAAGCCCTTGTCCATATTAATGTTTACTTTGCATAATGATAATCTAGCCTATTATCATATGAACAAGGGGTTATAACTAATATATTGCCTATTTTCCCCATTAACAAACGATTAATGGACTATTGCACATCTATGCAACCTTGCCTACTTTACCCTTGAACATGTGACATGAACTTTTGAGCAATTCTATAACTTAATCGAAAGACCATGGGTAACATGGAACCTTTTTGAATAACCTCATTTTGTACTTAATCTTGGATGCTAAACTAATCCTTGATTTATCAGCATCCTTGATTTATCAATGCCCTTATGACTTACCAAGCAACATCACCTTAATAAAACCAAGGGTGTAAAACCAAGATTTGGTTCAACATGGCTCCATGGGTGTTAAACCAAATTTTGGCGCTAGAAGGAGGGTTTGAACCTCCGCCTTATTATCACTTTATCTTGAAACTAATTACTTAAAGTTTTGTTTTAGAAAAATGGGAAGAGCTAAAAGAATTAATGTTCCAAATGAGGAGATAGTACAACCAATGACATTGGAAGATAATGTCACCCCGCATTTTAGTCCAAAAAATGTAGAGCCTGGTCAACCTTCAGAACTAGTGAAGCCAACAAATAGTGAGGCCAGAATCAAAGACTTAATGTAGCAAATGATAGTAATGCAAGAGTCATTAGAGAAGGTCCTTTCATAGAAGTCTTCCAAAACAACAAGGTTTACTAAAGGAGAAGAGGGTGAATCTCCAAGGAGAAATCTAGATACTTCCACGCTAAGAAACAAGGATAAAGGCAAAATCATTATGGCCCTACATAAAAGAGGAATCCAAAAGGTTAGAGCTGCAGTATTCTCTCCAAAGTTGCTAGCAGATAACAAGGTTAAAGTAGATCGCCAGGAAGAATTAGCAGAAAGGTCTAACGAACAATAGGGAAGCTTAATCTCGCGCAAGGAGTATAGGCCTTATAAAGGTAATTACAATGATGATGAAGCTTACTTAAGAGATATAGCTGATAAAATAGCAAAGGACACACTTGATGTCAAAGGAAAGATAACCCTTGATCCCAGAGTCAATAATAATTTCATGAAACCCCTTCACAGAAAGAATAATGTCTGTCAAAATTCCATCACACATCAAGATTCCATCGCCAAGGTATAGCGGGACCATCGATCTTAATGATCACCTTCTAGCCTTCGAGAGCCAAATGGACCTTCGCAATGCTTCTAGAGCCATATGTTGTAAGCTCTTTCCGACCATTTTCATGGAGCGGCTACAAAGTGGTATAGAAGTTATAGAGAGAATACCATTTATTCTTGGAAGCAGTTCTCTTATCAATTCTCAGTATAGTTCTGTGTGCGCAAGGATTCTGCTATCGATTCTAGTGTGCTGGCCAATGTTAACCAGAGACCAGGAGTGCTACTTGGTGAATACTGGAAAAGATTCAATGTGGAGGCTTTGAAACTAGAAAACATGATTGATAGAGAAAACTTGATGGTAGTGCGTTCAGGATTGATTGAGCAAAACCCCTCTCTGGAAGGAACTTTATATTCACCGGGTGTAGAGACCTTCAAGATTTTCATTTCCAAGCTGACAAATTCATCCGTATGGATGAGATGTATCACGCTAAGAAAAAGTCTCAGACAAAGAAGGAAGTAAGAACATCTGGCTTTGATCACCCCAACAAGAAGCTAAGATGGGATGAGAGCAAGAGAGGAAGATTAGAGGAGATCCCAAAATCTATGTACATAGCTTTGAACAAACCAATCTCCTATATTTTTGCTACAGCTAAGGATGGATGCAGCTTCCCAACTTCTTACATGGCAAGGAATAACCCCAAGCCAAGAAGGGGAGGAGATTATTGTGCCTACCACAAAGCGAATGGACACAGAACCGATGAATGTCATGTTTTAGCTAGAATCATTCAAAACATGATCTTATCTAGGCTCCTGAAAGAATGTGTCAAAGAGAACCAGAAACCTGCCCATCTTGAAGAGAGCAATCAAACGCCACCAAATAATGCTATGAATTTTATGGAAAATGACTCTCAGCAATATTTTATTCCACTAATTAATCAAATAGACGTTATCCATGGAGGGCCACATTTAGCCAAAAACGGTAAGGGGGCTAGAAGCATGTACATAAGAGAAGCAAGAGATGAAGTATTTTGTATTCAGAAGGAGCCATCGCTCAAAAACTACAAATATCAACTTCAGATGCCCAATTTAACAATAACCCAATAGGAGTTAAGAGGGATTCGCCATCCGCATGATGACTCGTTAATAATAACTGCACAGATCGGGCTTTCCATAGTAACCAAAATTCCAGTTGATACTGGAAGCGTGGTGAATGTTATCTTTAAGCATGCCTTCGATCAGATGGGAATTCCAAAAGAAAAATTAAAGCCAAGCTTTGAACCCACCTTCGAGTTTAATAACAAAGGACCTACTCCAGTGGTGTAGATTAAGCTTCTTATGCAGATGCAGATTCCTCCCTATTCGAGAACTTTCAAAACCTTTTTCATCATAATGGACCGACCTTCCTACTACAATGGTTTCTTAAAGAGACCAGCTCTGGATTAGGTAGATGCTTTCGTGTAACCAAAGTATCTGATGGTGAAATTTCTAACTAAGAGTGGATGGGAAATGATAAGAGGAGAGCAATTTAGCTCTTAAGGATTGTATTTTGCCACCCTCAATCAATGCATAAGGGATAATCTTTCTTTTTATGACTTGGAGAAAAATGAATCGATCAAAATAGAAATAGAAATGCCCTTGGATGATGAACCCCGAAGCCAACCATCTAAGGCAAATGGGAAGATGAGGACAACTAAAAAAGTCGAGAATGTGCTAAAAAGATTTAACCGTTTTAAAAGAAAAGGAAAGAGGCTAATCTGATAAATGATCAAATAGATGGCGAAGAAATTTTCACTGAACTAGATTGCAGAAAAGAGTAGGAAAGAATAAAGCCAACCGAAGATCTAGTAAAAGTAAGCCTAGATTCGTTTGACCTAACAAAAGCAGTAAAGATCGGGATGGAGTTTAATGACAGGCTTATAAGGGAACTTATCCAATTTCTTCAGTCTAGCAAGGATGTATTTGCCTTGACCCGTACATGATCCAATTTCTTCAATCTAGCAAGAAATGTTTGAGGTATTAAGAAAGTACAAGATGAAATTGAATCTGCCAAAATGCTTGTTATCTACATATTTTCCAAAGAGAATGAACGTAGAAGCAAGTGAGTATGATATCAGTACAAGCATGCATGTTGAGCTAACAAGTCAATAATTGAGCTTCCAAGATAGTAATGCAACAAGCATAAGATGCTGAAACTAAAGGGATGTCGTGACCAATGGCAGAAGGCATGTCAAACCCAAAGGCAATATAGGTTATCATGCCTATGAATATAAAATAATTGCAAACAGTCGATATCGAACTTCATTACAAGAATGAAAGTCGAAGTTAAGGATGCTGAACAATATGAAGCATAATAGGATGCCGCATATGATCAGAATGATAAGGATATCGAATGGTTGCTTCAATGTTGCATCTCATCGAGCCACATTTTGTTAATGATGAATGTCGAATGTTAACAAATATGAAGGATATCGAATAAACGCAATACTAATGGGATATCGTAAATTATCAATAAACAAGAGGTTGTCGCACGTCACCAGATCATTAAGGATATCAAACTTTGGAGATGCCGTGAATCGCCAGCATTCAAAAGGATGTCAGAAATCATTAATTTATATGAGGATGTCAAAAGCCATGCAAGGAGAAAGGAGAAAAAATCATTAATACAAGGATAGCAAAATCAAGAGGGTTTAGTGTATTTTCCTTAATTAAGTTTCAAAGAGACATTCATTTCCACCACATACTCCTTGTTGAGGCACCACCAAGATAGTGATCCATGTGATGTGCTCAACCTTAAAGAGATCACGACATGTGGCACCATCAAGTCCGTTCATTATGCCAAGTCATCAATCCATGCCAACTCACAACAACCATTGTAAGCAAGTCTTACCTCCTTCCAACCACTATAAATAGAGATACACCCCATCATGGAAAGGGGTCCCCAACTTTTTTCCCTCTCTTAGCGTAAATCACGTTTTGAACTAGAATTTTTCTAAGTTCTCTAAGGAGCATGAGAGCCATTTAATGGCAAATGGCCAACGAAGAAGATGATGACATGGATAATTGCATACAAGGACTTGAAAAATTATTTTTTTTTCAAATTTGACTTGTTTTGTAGCATGCTTTACGATTGAACAAAGAATATGACTTGTGCAAATTTCCTATTTTGTCATTGACAATAAATCAAGACTTATTGCATATTTTGACTTGCCTACTTTACTCTTGAAAGTTTGGTTTGGATTTTAAATAATTTCATGAATAATGATAGAACCAAGGGGTATCATTGGAATTTATTTGAATATGCCTTCTTGTACAGCATCTTAGGTGTTGAACCAATTTTTGATTTAACATTATGTATCTAGAAGGAGGGTTTGAACATCTGAATGTTCGAAAAATGACCAAAATACCCTAAAGTTTGAGTTTTAAATTTTATAAATCCAACCTTATTTGAAAAAAACTCATCACTATTTAATGTTTTGTAGGTAACAAACAAAAGTTGCTGGACAGCTTATTAAATATTTGAAATCCATCTTGCATCATCCCGTTCACTTATGATATCCTTTCATTTTCGCTATCCCTTGATTTACCACATTATTCTACTTACGGCATCATATGATTTGCTTCCACATTATTCCACTATCTCACTTACCCACCATTCGATATCATTCAATTTAAAATTCATCCTTATTTACGCCATCCTTTATATCATCCTACTTACTTTATCCATATCCTCATATGAGCCTCCTTTTATTTCTTCTCACAATTAGTTGCCCTCTCCCTGGTCTACTTTCTTATAAATAAATAAAATCAAATAAATCATCTCGTGATCTCCCTCTTCATCTCATACACATGTTACATCCACTCATTTACGACATAACTTAACTACGTGATCACCAGCCCCATGTACAAATAATTTATCTTGTTCTCTCCCATTTAGCAGCACATCAACTTTCGACATTCCTTAATCTACAATATCCTACATCATTTCGCACACTTGTGGCAACTCGTCACCTTTGACAACTCATTCCAACAGTTTAGTCACCTTCAATAACTCATTCCACATATCGCTTCCCCCTATTCTATTCAACAGCTCGCTCAACAACTAAGTTTATAAGATCTTAAGCTTGCGGTAGTTTTCAAGCTTTAGGTGATGCCAGAAGTGTCAGGTGATTTCGTATGCATCAGGAGATGTCGGCCATATCAAGTTTCGAAGTTAAAGGCTTCATTTCGAAGATTAAGAGTTTTCGAAAATATCAATTTCAAATACATATCCAGTTTTCGAAAGTATAAGATTTGAGATTCCGAATGTAAAGGCTTCAACTATATATATGAAGTTTTTGGTAAATACAGTTTCATATACATACACACACATATATGTATATATATAGCTTTATATATATCAATTTTTTTAATAATAATAAAGTTTTGAATTTATGGATCTCAAATATATATACTACCAGGTTTCAGATACACACACGCACATACATAGACACACACACACATATATGTATAAAGTTTCTTATATGTACAGATTTCAAACATATCAGGCTTTCGAAAAGAACAATTGTTTTAAAGAATGATTTCGAGAATTTACATATTTTAAAGATAAAGGATGTCGAAGTTAATGATTTTGAAAAGGGGCATTTCACCAGAAGGACAAACTTTGCAGTCCAATTAGTTTCTAGGACACACATTCAAAGAAATTACTTTCAAGGTCAAAGTCAGTAGAATAATTACTTTCAAGGACAAAGTCAGCAGTCTAATTACTTTCAAGAACATAATTTCATAGGTTTTTAGGCCATAGAAACTAATTATTTTATGTTTTGTCCTTGAAAGTAATTATTTCGGTTATGTGTCCTAGAAACTAATTTCACTTGCTAAAGAGGCCCTTGTGGCTAATTTCCACTTTTGAAAATTTATGGATTTCGAAGATAAAAGGGTTTCGTAAATATAATCCTTTGGATATGTAAGTTTTTCTTATTCATGGTTTCGAATGAGGGCATGGTTTGGAAGATATATGCCTTATATATATCTCCCTATGGGGTGGGAGAACTGAGACCTCCTCGAAGACATCAAGAAATTTACAGACTACGGGTATAGATGATGGCTCTCTAACAACATATAGATTTAATGAATATAAATGGTTTAACTCAACTAAAGCTTTGGGTGTACAAAGAACTTCTAGGTCATGAGCTCCTTAATCGTACTGCCCTCTTATCACAGTCAAGAATGGCTCATAATATGACAACCATTCCATACCCAAGATAAGCCCATACCCATCAAAATTTAGAATGTACGCAGTACATATGAAATTAACGTCGCATACGTTTAACACTAGGTCTTTGCAAATAAGAGAAAGATGGGTTGAGCCCCCAATGGGATTGGAAACCTCTATTGGGCTGTTGACCATTTGGGCTTGAAGGTTTAGGGAATTGCCTAAATACATAGCTATAAAGGAATGTGATGCCCTCAAATCAAATAGGGTACGAATAGTAACCCTAAAAATAAGAGTTATACCTTTTAGAGCTACTTTTCCTTGGTCTTGGTGGCTTACTATAATAGGGACAACTTTAATAGTGTAGGCCTGTCTGCTTGATCCTTCCTTAGACATCTTGGGACATTGATTCTTGTAATGCCCTTCCTCGTGGCACTCAAAGCACCTTCCTTTAAAGGCTTCCTTTATCATACTCACCCTATAATCTTTAGCTTCATGACCCTTCCTTTGGCATTTCTTACACACCTTCACATCCTTCTTAAACTTCCCCTTCGACTTCTTGTTGGCCCAGAAGTTCCCCTTCTTGGACCCTCCTTGCTTTTGGGTCAGTGCAGACTTCTACTTCTCTCTTCCCTTATCTTCCCCATTGGCCACGTGCAGCATTGTCGTTTCTATCAATATCTCGTATGTGGCCCCCATAGGCACTTAGGTCAACAACATCTCTCTTAGTGGGGAATTTAAGCCCTTCACGAACTTCATGGCTTTTTTCATAGGTATGTCTATCAGGCTCATTCCAAATTTAGCCAATTCAGGAAACTTAGCTATGTACTCCTTAAGGGTAGAATCTCCCTATCCCAGCTGAATGAACCTTTCTAATTGCAGGCTAAATTCTGCTCTATACATGAATCTCATCTCAAATCGGTCCTTGAATTCATCCCAAGAGAATATCCTTCCTGGGTGTTTATCAGTCACAAAGTTCCACCAATTCAAGGTTTCTTCCATGAGGTGCTAAGCTGCTATTCTTCTTCTTAGCTGAATATCCCAACCAAGCTCTTTAAATATCTTCTCGCAATTACTAATCCAAGCTTTAGCTTCCAAATATCCTCTAGTTTTAATGTATGTCTTCCCTCCCATATTGAGAAAGTCCTTACACAACTTAGAAAGTCGATAGGAGGGTGTGCTGCATCAACGGGCATGGTAATGGGTGCTACCGGTGCAGTTGGAGGAATATGAATCTTCTCGATAGTCCTAAGATACTGTTTAAACCATTCGAGCATTCTACTAATGGGAGGTCTTTCGCGGGTAGGTTTCCTTGTTTGGAAGAAGATAGCTATATCAACTATATGTAGGTTAAACCTTTAGTGAGTATTTCCTAAGATAGTATTTATATGTTGAAAGAAAAATGTTGCCTAGTGTACGTGCATATGTTTAAGAAGATAGGGTATGGATATATCTCTACTACTAATAATAAGAATTCCTTGAACTATTTTCAACCGTGTCCTTTGGGAATTCCTAAATTACCCTCATATCCTTTCGCATTTCTTATTTCTCATTTCATGCCAATAAATTGCCCATTATCCCCAACTTAAACATCACTATCATCATCGTCGCTAATCCATTATCAATGCTGATCATTCACCAAACACTTCGCTAACTGCTAATTAATTAGCCACCCATTGCTTCAGGATCGAATTTCGACCATGATTTAGGTATATTCTAATACTATAGACTGATTTCTAAAACAAGCATCACCACAACTTAAAATTTAACTGATAACGTCGAGCAAATCAGATCCAGAGTCGGAGCATCATAGCTTCGATTTTGGGGACGTCGACAATTTTTGTGATAGTTAGCAGTTTTCTCAGCACATGAATTTTGACTTGAGGAGATTTCAGGTAGTATTCTATTTTTGCTTTAGCATATGTGATTTCAATTTACCTATTGCTTCTTGAATTTAATTTAAGTGTTGCATTCAATGGAATTCTGGTGGTAATTGCAATAGAGGATGATTTGTTTACAGCTTGAATAGTATTTATCATATATTCAAGCCTAAGTTTGCTCCATTGCCTTAACTAGAGTTGAAGTGCTTCCCTACTTCTAAAGTGTTTGATTAAATGTCAACAAGAGTTGGTGGTAAATTAATTATATTGGAGTTGATGGCTGGTGTTGATACAATACCACTTTGTGATTTACTTTATTTTGATCTAATTGTTCCAATAGCTATTGCATTTTGAGACACATGTCATTCAATTTCAATACACTTTTATGTTTCATTCACAATTATTAAGAGTGTGTGTGTGTATAGAATATCTCAATCTTGGACATTTTAATCATCATTACATTTCGAATTTTATTGTTGAAAGACAGTGATAGGAAATGGAATTAGCACTGGTTGTCAATGCTAGAAAGAACAGTTAGTATAATGAGTTATAGTATATGCACATTTCGACATCCACATGAACTTTCATGTTTAATAATGTAACTGTGTAAATTTGCGATGATCTAACTAATAGGAGGTTGTTCAGTGATATAGCTTTTCAAACAAGAAGTGAATTTGAGGAGGATATACTGGTTTACAAACAAATTAACGTTTTGTAGGATAGTTTTTTCAAGGTTTAAATAATTGAAAGAAGAGGAACAAGGATGGGATATTTTGAAATGTGGAGTGAACATGTGCACATGTCAGCCTGTATGGTTTTCTGCTTGCAAGTTTAGCTTTAATTTAAGTAGTTTTAAATAGGAAAGGAACACTTACTGAAACATGAATACAGTATTCTTTAAGAAATTCTAAAGACATATGGTGATCAAGATCCATTAAGTGTGAAACATCGATAATGTATAAATGACCCAACGCAATTAACATTTGATTAGGAGATACGCAGTAGGTTATTTTATAGCAAAGAGAATAGAAATAGTTCCCAAAAAAAAGAAAAAACAACAACTTGCCTCATAATAAAGAATGTTATATTCACAAAGATCTCCATTCACCAATTTACATTTCTGATATAATGTCCATATTGGTGTAATGATCTATGACATTAAAACAAATTTATTATTGATTTTGGATAATGTAAAACTTCTACAACACAATCCTTAGTAAATTCCAAACTGCTAGCAGTAAACTATACTATCAGAATATTGGTGACTGAAACACTAAAATACATTTTAATCGCATCAAGTGAAAATTCTATTCGTAGTTGGTACCAAAGAAGGAATATATTCCTATAACTTATTATCACACTCAAACATCTAGAGCAGAAGGCTAATATTTTTCCAAGAAGTTAAGTATCAGAAAAAGTTAAGTTAAAAGAGCATATGAAGTAATGATAGCAAAAAAGAAAACATTATTGTGTTGAGTGGAGAGAATGGCTTGTTATCAAGTTTATGGAGACTATTAAAGCACCTGTTTATTTATTATATAGAGAAATAATAATTAGTAATACTAAATTATAAATTTCTTTTATGTCATAATAATCAGGCTTTATAAGAAAGTCTATAGTCGAACATGGAAATAACCTCTAACTAGCATTCGTGCAATTTATCATTGGACATAACAGCTTCTTTAAGGCAAGGTTTAACCCATCCTAATTTACTGCATCAAATTAACGTCCAAAAAATATTACAGGCACTACTAATAAAAATTTACTACTTGTTGTATGTGTTAGAGATTTCAAAAACTAATGCGTGATTGTATGCCATGCTTAGATAGTAGGTTTTCTAGGAAAACATGATAATGATAAGAAAGATAACTTCATAATAAATGCTAATAAGATACTTATCAAAAGAAAATTTAAAGTCTTGATCCCATGTTCATGTGGGTTGTGCTCAATAATTGTTTTCCCAATTAGGCAACTCTATAATTTTAAGCTTGCAGCGACTGTTGGGTTTCATATCTTCCATATTATGAAATCATGGCGCAAACATAGTAAAAAATAACGTTGAAGGTTTCTACATAAGTTTCATAAGTACAAATTAAGGAATAATGTGTTTCTCAAGTACGGGTGAATTCCATAACCAGAACATGTAGCCTGAACAAAAGGGGCGTTGGACACCTTATTCTAGAAGCCTTGACCCTAAGAAAAAACATTAATACAGTTATCGAGACCATAAATGAGCATGGGATACACAATACATCGATGAAATAATAATTTTACAACTTAGAAAAATAAGGTATAAAGGGGAGAAAGTATGACTTTATTTTTAAGCATAACTATTCTTGATTCTAGCATTTCAAGAGAGATATTGATGTGATTGATCTTTTTAACGATTCTTATCAAATGATCTTTTAGATAGTAGATATTTTGTGGTAGCAATCACTCATACAATGCTATTGTAGTGCTCATTTGTTTTTCTAATTTCTGATAGACTCTAGAGTAATTACCAACTGCATATGTTGAGACATAGATTTGGATACAAGGACACATGTAGTTGTTTAGAGAACTTGCATGAAGCTAAGAGCTATCTACGTGTTATTCACTATTTCCATTTTGTGTTACTATTGTCAATAAAGATACTAATTATCTGATAGAGTGTTCTATTTAAGTTATCGCTTATTGTAGTTGAGATATTGGACTTTATGCATGATTAAGGATGCACTATGAGTTGGGCAGTTTGAGATTTATTTCTGCTGTGACATGATATTCATTATTTGCATATCGATTATCCTAGCTACTTTGCCACATAAGAGCACTGACACTCAAACAAAGATGCACAATGTATTCTCTCAATGCAATCCCTTATAGCTCACGTATTCAAACAAAGGAGAATGGCACACACACACACACAATCATCAAAAACAAAAATACCAAGGTAATGCTAACAGAGCATTAATTACAAAAGAAGGGAAAAGCTAAATTAGACACCAACTCCCAAAATTGCATAACAAGGGGGTACACCCAAAGGCCAACCAATTACATCAATAATCCAGTTTTGATGTGAAAATGCAATTTTTTTTCTTCACTTCTGTCATCCTCTTCTTCTTCTTTTTTCCTTTTATATTGGAAGCCACCTTTCAAACTTCAAAATATAAACATGGTCCTATATCAGAATCACCTTTCAATTTTGAAATTTTAGAAATTTTAAAAGCCACAATGGAAATCATGTACATTGATTTCTCACTGTTAAATAGAATTGTGAAGTGATAATGTATTTAGATACATTTTTGCTCATAGCCCACATTAGCTAAAGAGCATATGCATGTAAAAGTACAAGTATTATTTCCATTTCAATTTTCATTGGTGTAAAATAAACCAAAACAAAAGAAACAAATGATAAAACTATGAATGTTTTCAAGTTATTGGCTCTACGAATGTTCTTCAATTGTCTCGGTCTTCTCGGTCAGTTCTTTAGGTTCGGTTTATGCTGCCAATGGTTCTATCAACTCTACTTCCACAGGTGCAACTCTAAATGCATGCAGGTTGTGATTAAATGCAAGCCCGTCTGGGTGTGTATACATACTTGTATATATTGTAAGAATTCTTTGAAAATTCTTTTCGAAAAACCTTTATCAAAATAAAAATACATCTCTCATACGTATAGTTTTCCTTTGCTGATCGGGTAACCTATGTTCTAATACCAAATTTAACAACCTACTCGGAACAGGCCTAGATTTCAACCCTAAAAAGGCCCATCGAAAATTAGATCCATTCTAAGACAAGTTGTTGGTAGTAAAAAGGAAATAACATTGCAGAGCCATAACTAAACTTTTGGAACTCACAATGGATGGAACAAAATATAATAGCAAAGTGTACACATTTATTACAAAACCATAAAAATGTCATAATACAAAATCCTATAAAAACCATAACAGAATATCCATTGCAATAATTGTCTAAATCCATGGGTACACATAAAAGCAAATAATAATAAATACTACCACAAGCCAAGCTTCTTCATCTCTAAATATCGTCACCGCCATCACTTCATCCTTAACCTATGCTGTAATGAGGAGGGAGTCAACACAACAAGTGTCTGGTAAATAAAAACCTCGAGTCTTATCTTTTCAGTATTTGGGCAGTATACTTCAAATAAGAATATGTCTATGAACATAAAATTATTAAAATCATTTAATACTTCTTTATAAGGAAAGGAGGTAGGTCCAAACACTTAATACATTCCATTCTATAAGAAGGTTTCTAAAATCCTATATCCCAATCATACGTCATAAATAACTAATAATGTGAGAGACGGTACCCAAGCTACTTAATACTTCCAAGTGGAAAATAGTGTAACACCCAATATGTTTACAACATTATTTAGAATAATTAATTGGGTAAATTAAATAAATAATGTGGAGATTAATAAGTTGATAATTGATTAGCTAAGGGTAGCCATGCCATGTTAATGTGCAAACTAAAATGAAATAATCTAGGCTAATGTGTTAGGATATGAAAAGGGCAATATGGGAAATAGGTGGAGCTTATACCCTAAACCCTTAGGAGATAGAATGCTCACGTTCAATTCATTTTACTCAAACAAAAAAAATACTAAGGCCAACCACCATTATCATTCTCAAGAAGAAGATTAAAGCTAGGAATCAAGAGAAGGAAGGTAATCAACTTAATCAACATCTAATCTCACATCTTATATCTCAAAGCTAAGGTGAATAATCATTACATCCCATTTTATTGCAGTTTTCATTTTAAGATTAGATCCGAAATGTTTTTGCAAGTATATACCATGTTTTGATGATTAAAGTTATATATATGCTTATTGATGAATTATATATGTTCATGTTAAATTTTTATGATATGTTTGACATGAAAACCCTATTTAATGACATCCAAATGCCTTAAAAATTTAAATGTAGGTCAGAAATGATATTCTAGAGATGGGTTTCGATTCTCATAATTTTATGAATTAGTATGGGTTTTATATTAATTTTCTAGTGAAGGAAATTGTTTATTAGGCTATAAATTATTTTCAGTTAAAATAATAATTATTTGGGGTTGAAATTTTTATATTTTAGGCAACATATTAAAATAGATTTTCTGGGATTTTTCCAGATTTTTCCTAAGTGTTTTGATGAATATATAAAATTATTTAAGGTATGAGACTTAAATGTTTTATATATTTAATTAAGGAGAAGGGGCATTTTGTAAAATAAAATAATTATTTAATTTTGAAAATAGTGGCTGCACATTTCTGAAAAGAATTTGTTAACAATTGAGGATTTGACAAACAAAGATATGTTAGTTGAAAAGTTATCCTTTTTAAGTTGAAAACAAAGAAATCATACTTTTAGCATGTTTCAGCCTATTATAGCAGTAAACCTTCCGACCCAGACCTTTCGACAAGGTCGAGAGGTTCAAAGCTTTCGACAAGGTCAAACCAATGCATATGGTATCAAGTTACTTGGTACGTAATGAATTGGACAAGGTCGAAAGGTTCTTAGTCGAAAGGTTAATGGTCAAAGAGGTTGGGGAATGTTTGTTTTATAAACCAAAAGCTTTCACCTGCTTTGCTTTTGAATAAGAGCTTTCGACTTGGTTGCTTTCGACCAAGTCAAATGTTTAAACAAAGGTTTTTAAACCTTTCGACACAGTCGAAAGGTTGCTGCCGCTTTGTTTTGTTTTGAACCTTTTGACAAAGACGAAAGGTTTACTTGTTTTAAAACCAGCCGCTTCTCCCAAAGCTTTCAAAAGAGTTGTTTTAAAGGATATGTTTAAAATTTTTGAAGCAAAGCTTTCGACTTAGTCGAAATGTTGCTTCCAATGACTTCGAAAGGCTTTAAAAGAAGGTTTTCCATTTGTTTTGAATTCAAACCAGCAAGCCTTCAAAAGGTTTAAGTGAATAATTTCAAAAGGTTCAAGTGAATGATTTCGAAAGGTTTGAAGATTGATTTCGAAAGGTTTAATTCATTGGTTTCGAAAGGTTTTGGCTGAATGATTTTGAAAGGTTAGATGATTAACCACGAAAGGTTTAAGTTCAATTGTTTCGAAAGGTTTAAATGGGTGATTGCGAAAGGTTTAAATGAATGACTTCGAAAGGTTCTGGTTGAATGACTTTGAAAGGTTAAAGTGAATGGTTTCGAAAGGTTTGAGATGGAAGGTTTTCTAAGGAAATGTTTTAAAGAGATTCAAAAGAAGGACGTCCAAAGTTTTATTATTTTTGAAAGGTTTGATTTTGAAAGGTTTGATATTTGAATTTTAAATAGATGATTTCAAAAGTATAGAAAGAGGTTCTTTCAAATGGTTATACAACTGCGTCTAAAATATAACTTAGAAATACTATAAATTATATACATATATATGACAGCAGCTTATGATGATACATATGTTACATGTCAAAGCCTATTATTTGCTTAAACATGTATACAAAATCAAGATGTACTAGTATATACATATATCTATAATACAAAGCTTGCAACCAGTTATCAACCCACGAAAACTATATATATATACATACAGTACAACAGCATATACTTGATATAAAAATAGCTTACATACTTGATTAATATATAAATTACATAACCATATGTGCGTATCTATATATTATAGCAACATCACATATAAATCTAACAACTTATACAAACAAAAATATAAGCTTTTATAACAAACAGAAAACCATAATATTTTTATATAACAACCGACTCACTTTAAGACATAGCAAATATATATATACAAACACATTTTATAATATATACATACCTGAAAAAAAAGTGAAAGAAGATGGAGAGTTTGGCTTGTTTGCAAGTAGCTTGCGTGTGCAGGGTGATGGGTGGCTTCACGGGGAGGTGGAACAAAGGAAAGTGGGGAGAAGATGAAAGTGGAGCGGCCATCGGGTTTGTCAAGCTCGTGGAAGCGAGCAGAGCTTGATGTCTTCGGCACTGATGGGCTACAGGAGAGGAAAGGTGCGCAGAGTTCTATGCGAATGTGGTGAGGCCGGTCAGTTAATAGTGAGGGGAGGAGGCTGAAACTATGTTTGGAGAGGAAGAAAGAAAAATGTGAGGAGATAGAAATGGAAAATATGAGTCCAGGTAAAAATAAAAGAATGAAAGCAAAAACGTGGACAACACACAAAAATGAACGGTCACAAAAATATGAACGTGTATTTTAAAATGAACGTGCATATTAAATGAATAAGATATGGCTATTCATTCACGGTGAACAATGAAGCGACAGGAAGTCCAAAAGATTGAAATAGGGTACCGGTACGTTAACAGTTATGCAGATTTCGCTGCGTACCGGACTCCAAAACACAGAATTGAATATACTACAGAGATCAGGATGACGAGACGATCAAAACGGTATATAGATACCAGTGGTACGATTATCCGATCAAAAGTTGATAATCGGTACCGATAAATGTTGCTATTCCGTACGGAAAAATCCAAACGGAGCTAGAAACGTCCGAACTTTGCTAAACGAATTGCACAGTCTTATTCAGAGTGTTCTAAATAAATTTTCTCATGTTGACATATTTAGGTTTCAGAACACTTTTATTATCATCAATTTTTTAACTGATATAAATTGGAATAAAATTACACTAGAAAATAAACTTCCAAATTATCTGATGAAAATTTACCAGTTGCTATGTTAGAACAGACGCATTTCAAATATCACATTTAAATTTCAAAATTTTATTGTTAAAGTTTCACAAAATTTCAAATTAAATATATAAATAAACAAATAAAATTATCAAAAATTTACGGGTCGTTGCACTCTCCCCCACTCAAAACTTTTCATCTCCGAAAAAGAAGGAGAGAGGAGAATAGAAACAACCCCAAAGAAAATTAGATTAAAACAAAATAAAATAATTAATTCAAACCATATAAATTTAAATTTTAAATTAATTAATCTTCAATAATTGATTTAATCCATTTGATTTCACTTAAGTTAAATCAATCTATCTATTTCTAAATTCGTTATCTAATTATCTAGTCATCCTCAATTAACAATTTCTAAATCATCAATTTGGGTAATCATATGTTATACTCATATTTTATTCAACAAATTTAATTCTTTTATTCCAAATTATTATTACGTTTGTTCCACTTAATATATCTTATCACATATATTAAGTACATTTACACTTATTATAACTACTCAAATTATCCATAAATTCCATTGATATCATTTTATATTGTATAATACTCAATTGCATTCTAATATAACTTACCTAAATTTTTTTATACAAGAAATTTATCAAATCAATTGTTTCAAATTTAAACATTTATTCAAAATTTTGGCTTCATTTTAATAATTGAAAACATCCTTTAAGAATTAAATTTCCGATTCACTTCAAACCATATAGAGATAATTATGTATATATCATATATATCAAACCAAATTAAATTTAAAATAATATATCTATATATATATATATGTATATATTCAAATCATACTTGAGAAATTCAAATCAAATTAATTTCTAAAACAAAATGTAGCAAAGCTACTGAATGGTCTCTCCACTTCAAAACTCGAAAATGAATGTCGATGATGCGGCCGCCATCATCGAAATTATTTTCCAACGACAAAAGAGGAGAGCACTGATTTGAACATTTAAAATTCTTTGAGACGATTTCTATTTAAAATACTTTAAATAATATGCACTTTAAAACTTAAAACAAAGTTTGAATTCTCCGGAAATTAAATTCTCAAATTCCTGATTTAGATTCATTCCAAATTCCAAATCAATTTATAAACTATGTTTATAAATTCATTTAGAATAAAAAATGATAATCAAATATTATCATTCAAACAACCAATTCAATTAACTTATTAAATTCCAGAAATTTTTTACTTATATTTTATAGTAAAATCATACAAAATTCATTTCATTTACCAAATTTTTAAATAATATTGTGTCAGTTTGCTCTGTTCAAGTGTTTTGGAATTCCTATCGATAGCGTTGATCAAACAAATCGATTGAAAACCTAAATCAACATCAACAACTCAAACAACACAATATATAAAACATTTTAGTATAAATTAACAAATACACTTCCTCGCTCGACTATTCAAAAATGGATTTCAAATCAAGGATAGAAGGTCAAATTAGAGGGACTCTAACCAAAAGAATTCAATAGGCTCGATAGGGAGATAAGATGATTAAATTTTCAAATAAGAAGATGGAAAAACTTATATAAATCGCGGGTAACCTTAACCGAGTCAACCGTTATTTCAAGAATAAGTTCGATGTAGAATTCCGAGGAAAATCTACATTCGAACTCAAGAGACAGAATTCGGGATAGCAAGGGATACTAGCATCTAAACCAAGGGTATGCAAATCTCCGATGAGTCAATGCTATTGTAAAGGAGTTTCACCCCTTCACAAGTCAATTTGAGGTTGGCGAGACCGCTGACTCATTATAAAGATCATCCAAAGTGGAGTTATGGGATACTCCAAAATCAAAAGAAGACGAATAGGGAGAGACAAGAATGGATTTTGGAACCGCAGGGAGCGTTCCAAAGTTCAAAGGAAATCGAGTCAAAAGGAAGAGATTCAAACTCGACGAAAGTGATTCTGTAAATAAATTTCCTCTACATGCTAAGTTTGCCTAGAGCCAAAGCTCTGATACCACATGTAATGACCTGAAATTTTCAACCATTCGCATCCATACATGACGGATTTGAATTGCTCAAAATATCAGATTGTTAATTTAAATTTGGCAAAACTCAGCATATACAGTAAATAAAATAATCACAGATCACAGACACAGAGTAATATAACAATAATGCTGCGGAAACAAAATAATAGTAGTTCTTGAAGCTACTATATATATATAACAGAGTTAAACAAGATACAACAGAAGTCACGAGTACATAGATGTCTCAATACAATAATCAAATACAAGATCTGAATGCATCACTGGAATCGACTGAACAACTGAAAGCAGGATAGACAACTGGATCTCCAAGAGAAGTTCCAACTCCAAAGGTGAGTCTCGAATACTGTATCACTCAGCCTGACCCGAGCGTAAAGCAAAACACAAAACACTCGAGTCAGGATTAACATTCTTATATCAATAAATCTAACTCAAGTGAAATATCAACTGAAATACAAGTAACTTAAAGGATGTTTGGGATAACCATCCTCTAAGGATCCGTTAAACTATCTACTATGTAGTAATATTCGCTATTATAATAATGTCTAATTATAAAATAATCTTACTTTTTAATAGCGTCAAGGGGTTACCCATATAGCCCTTAACACGTAATAGTTCCAGTAGTCTATCCAGTATTAGCATACTCCCAGATCGGGGGCTACCCTCAATACTCCACATGCTACGACACAAATCCAAACTCGTAGTAAAGCTCGATATAGTAGATGACACAGCACAACGAGGCAATGCCAGGGTAGATATACCAATTACGCACACGGGTTGGTGGAAACGCATAGCAGCCACTACTGCCCACCTCGGAACACACTCCCAAATCAAAAATCGAAGGGTGGCCACCAAATCAATCACAAGGTAATAGAATGGTATCGAAGAAATGTGTCCGATCAGAGGTGCTACCTCATGGGCCCGAGATCGCTCCTGTTTTAGCCACCTTATGCCAACTCACGGGAGTTAGGTCCACGTATATACCTCAATAGGATCGTCGCCACCATCCTACTTCATTATGGAATCTCCACCGCGTACACAGTTGTTAAAGTGGTTTTCGGTATCGACAAAGAGTACGCCCATATCCGATCCCGATCTCTTTAACAACCAAACGTTATTATAACACCGCGGTCATTTCAAAATAGTTTATACTTCAAAACCAAAATATCGTTTTCATTTCAAATATATCCATTTCCAAAAATCATATTACTTTCCAAAGTTATAACGCTTTCGAAATCATAGTCTTTAAAAATCAAAACACTTTGGAAATCACAGCTTTGAAATCATAGCATTTTGGAAATCATAACACTTTGAAATTATAGCATTTTGGAAATCATAACACTTTTGAAATTATAGCATTTTGGAAATCATAACACTTTCCTCTTTAACAGTTTAGATATTAAAATTAGTATATATAATAAAATAGTTTATAAATTAAATAGTTTATATAAATAGTTATAAGTTAAAAATAGTTTATAATAAAATAATTTATATTAAAAATGATTTATGTTAAAATAGTTTATATTAAAATAATTTATAAAGTAAAATATCAATAGTTTTAAATATAATTTAAAATTAATTTATAAAATAAAATAGTTTCCTCGACTTTCACAAATCGATTCAAATCAATTCGAATTCCAAATTCAAATTTTATCAAATCTAAACCATCAATTGCAATTCCAATTCAATTAAACATTTCAAGTTCTATCGATTTCAAATACCGATTTGAACCACAAATAAACCATTTCAATTTCAATATATTTCCAAGCTTCAAATATTCCACATTTCAAAACTAAATTTGATAATCTCACACACACACACATATATATATATATCAAATTCACTTTTTCTATTATTTAAATTTTGAAATATTCTCATAATAAATCCAATATCATTTAAACAAACCCCAAATTACAATAAACTAATTATTTCCTTCAATTTATTTAAACTTGAAATATTAATTTAAATCACTTTAAATCAAAAATCAAGTTATAAAATCATATCGTTAGAATTTCAAATTTAATAAATTTGAAATCAAACTTATTTAAGTATAATTCTTAAATAAATATAATTTCAAATCAATTTCAAATCATTATAAACTCTATATTTGAAAATATAGATATTAAATAAACACTTAAACGTATTATTTATCAACTTTATTAAATCAACTTTAATAAATCTTTAAAATCAATATTTATTAAAACCTTATATTTCTTTTCAAAACCATAGAAATTATTTTCAAAATATTTATATATATAGACCAACGGTGTCTGTATATAATTTTCTACCCTATGGTCAAGTGATATGGATATTTATCATTTCAATCCGTAATTTAAATATATACGGGTATATATCATTTCAACCTGCAATCCCAAATTCAATTCAATGAAAATCGCTTGGGTTTATCATTTCAACCCATAACGATTTTCTCCTATTATACAGATCGTTCGGGTATGTATCATTTCAACCCATAGTGAATTCTATACTAACAGGGAAGTTGCAGAGTGATAACATATATGATAATAATATAACAATCGGTAACAGGCATATATCATAAGTGATAAATAACAGATAATGGTGTCAGATGTCACGGGTGAACAGATACAGATAACAGTATATATATGTCAATGTAAATAACTAACAGCAGCATATTTCAATTGACGTTTCAGTTGAAATCAAATTTAATAAATATAAGAATGTTAATCGTGAGTGATTGCTCACCTTTTGAGGCTAGAGAAGATAGACAACACAACAAGCTACGAATTCCAAAGCAAAGCTAGATTGGGCACGAATTCGATGAAGAAACAGGCACGACGGACAAAAAGCTGAAAAATGAGAATCGATGCGAATCAATCAGAATCAGTTTTGATATAAACTAAAATATATACATTATTATTATATTATATTATTTATTTATTTCAATATTTCAATTCAAGACAAATATTAAAATAATATCACTTTCAAATCATTATTAAATCAAACATATATATATATATATATATATATATATATAAACCTATACAAATGTATACATATCGAACACTATTAAAAATATTAACAAAATATATCATACTTTATATACCAAAAATAGAGCTCATGTGCTAATATATATATTTATATAACAAATATATATATATATAAACGTAAACTCATACGACCAAGATATATATATATATATATATATATATAAAATGAAAATCGAAGTACATGTTAATATATACACTTATTCAAATAACAGCCTATATATAATACTAAAACCAATAACACATACTATAGAATACTAAAATATATATATAAACAAAATCAGACGACAAATTTCAAACAGCTAATATATCTACAAATACTTGCTTAATTAATATATAAAGACCCGTTAACCAAATCCTATATAACATATTACTTCTACCCATTATAGGAAATCATTTATATAGTACATGCATATATCTCAGTAAACTCATGTATAATATACACCACCCAAGTTATACAAATGACCTACCAAGCCCTATAACAGATTATATCCAGATTATATAAACTTATATCCTTAACAAACAGGAACAGCTTATATATACAAATATATATAACATTATATAAACAATATATAAATATCCTTAAATCCCATACTTATCTCTACTAACTAATATAAATTAATATATAAGCATATACCAACTCACATCACGTTATTTGAAATTGATATTAAAGCATATGATGGTTATTTATTAAAGCTACTGTATAAAAGTACATATATATATATAAAGACAGCAGCTTGAACACTCTGCATAAACTTACATTAATATAATATGAATTTAGATTGCCATAATATGTCTTACACATTTATATTAATAAAATACTACTAATAAAAAAAATATACTTATAACTTTTGTAATGTATACATACTACTTCCATAAACATATAGTAACACATATATGTTAAAACATATAAACTAACAGTGATATATATATAGATATACTATTATATAAATTATTATACAACTGCATCTAAAATATAACTTAGAAATACTATAAATTATATACATATATATGACAGCAGCTTATGATGATACATATGTTACATTTCAAAACCCATTATTTGCTTAAACACGTATACAAAATCAAGATGTACTAGTATATACATATATCTATAATACAAAGCTTGCAACCAGTTATCAACTCATGAAAACTATATATATATACTTACAGTACACAACATATACTTGATATAAAAATAGCTTACATACTTGATTAACATATAAATTACATAACCATATGTGCGTATCTATATATTATAGCAACATCACATATAAATCTAACAACTTATACAAACAAAAATATAAGCTTTTATAACAAACAGAAAACCATTATATTTTTATATAACAACCGACTCACTTTAAGACAGAAAATATATATATACAAACACATTTTATAATATATACATACCTGAAAAAAAAGAGAAATAAAATGGAGAGTTTGGCTTGTTTGCTAGCAGCTTGCGTGTGTAGGGTGATGGGTGGCTTCATGGGGAGGTAGCACAAAGGAAAGTGGGGATAAGATGAAAGTGGAGCGGCCATCGGGTTTGTCAAGCTCGTGGAAGCGAGAGGAGCTTGATGTCTTCGGCACTAATGGGCTACAGGAGAGGAAAGGCGCGCAGAGTTCTATGCGAAGGTGGCGAGGCCGGTCAGTTAATAGTAAGGGGAGGAGGCTGAAACTATGTTTGGAGAGGAAGAAAGAAAAAAGTGAGGAGATAGAAATGGAAAATATGAGGCCAGGCAAAAATAAAAGAATGAAAGCAAAAACATGGACAGCACACAAAAAAGAACGGTCACAAAAATATAAACGTGTATTTTAAAATGAACGTGCATATTAAATGAATAAGATATGGCTATTCGTTCACGGTGAACAATGAAGCGACAGGAAGTCCAAAAGATTGAAATAGGATACCGGTACGGTTAACAATTACGCATATTTCGCTGCGTACCGGACTCCAAAACACAGAATTGAATATACCGCAGAGATCAGCACGACGAGACGATCAAAACGGTATACAGATACCAGTGGTACGATTATCCGATCAAAAGTCGATAATCGGTACCGATAAATGCTGCTTTTCCGTATGGAAAAATCCAAACGGAGCTAGAAACGTCCGAACTTTGCGAAACGAATTGCACAGTCTTATTCAGAGTGTTCTAAATAAATTTTCTCATGTTGACATATTTAGGTTTCGGAACACTTTTATTATCATCAATTTTTTAAATGATATAAATTGGAATAAAATTACACTAGAAAATAAACTTCCAAATTATCTGATGAAAATTTACCAAAATTTTATTGTTCAAAATTTCACAAAATTTCAAATTAAATATATAAATAAACAAATAAAATTATCAAAAATTTACGGGTCGTTACATTATGGGAGGGGATCCTTAAGTGAAAATGACTCAGGTATTAGAATACCAGATGGGACTAGTATGGGGTCGCGCCCTATACATTAGCTATTAGCCCCAGCTAATTGTTGTCCAAAATTCCATTGCGTAGGGTTTGGTCATAGGTAGACTAAAATTATAATTACACACCGAAAGGAATATATGTTGTATATAGATAGGTTATTGATGAGCCTGAAAAACCATTAGGATCGAGAAGACCTGGGAGATGATTAAGTTAGGGACAGACCATGCAGAAGTGGAGTATTTAACATATAGTTAAGGATAGATAATCCAGAAGAAGAATACCTAACAGGTGTTAGGTTAATTTTTATTACATTGTCTGGTAAGCCCGAGTCAGCCAAAGGTTAAAGTTATCCAAACAAAACTTATGTATTTGAACAGATAGTTCATTATTACCTGAGGTTTATGTATGTTTACATAATGATTACTTTATAGTATTTAACCATTGTAGATGCAGGAGCACAGTATATGGTTTTATAAAAGGTATTGCAAAGATATGTTTTAAAAAGGATGTTAATGAGGGGAAACCCGTTTCGCTAAGCGGCGTGGTCTCACTTAACATGTTTAACCGGGATGTATATTATTATTCATACCAGGCTTTATGTCTGACTCAAAGTTTATGTTTTCCCCTTAAACTCTTGGGTGCTCAAAATTAATTTGAGTAGGTTGAGGGGTTAAGGTCTTTTTTAGGCTTAGTAGGATGATGAATAAGGCTACCAGAGGCATGTAGGAGGCAAACAGATAGCTATTTAGGATTTGCAGTTCTTGTTATGTTTTGATGTATTTCCGCTATGATTGTATTAGGTCTATTATGACCATATGACTCTGATCAACCAAGGGGTATCTTCATATACCTCTCTTGGTATATTTTATAATAACTATATTTTATCTGTGCTTAGGAACGATTTGGGATTATGTGTTGTGAATGTGGAACATTTGGTTTTGAAATGTAATGAAGTAAAAGTGGTTTTTGAAATCTGTGTTTTGTTTCATATTCAAGTGCTTCTGATATTATTGATACCATTAACATAGCCGTATTTAGTCATCAGAAGATAATACTATAGATGACCACAGCATCTGTAGCGCTTAGTTTTGGGCCTCTAGATAGGGGATGTTACAGCTTGGTATCAGAGCATGGTTTATGAAATACTTTAACTAAAAAATGATTTTTGAAAACATAATCCTTAGAAATTAGGGTTATGATCGGGTTATGGGATAACGCTGTGGTAACATACTTGTATTTGCTATATATATATATAAGTATACGCTATATCTCTAAACTCCTATCTTAGTTAGGCTATTCATCTGTATCTAACGAGGTTTGAATACAGATATGGAAGGAAGAAGAGGCAGAGTTAATCTCAGAGGAGATAACACCACCACCAATGGAAATGCCCGATCAAGCACTAGGAGAGGTCCCGGTCAGGCACAAGCGGAAACTGTTGGTGCATGAGCTCCCCAAATGGACATGGGAGCAATGTATCAGTTCTTTGTAAACATGATGCAAGCTAGAATTGCAGCCGGAGTTGTCTGAGGTAATGCTGCCGGAGGTGGAGCTCAGGAAGTTCCAATGGTCAATCAGTATGCTAACCTGAGTATGGATTACATCAGGCTTAGAGGGAAGCCGTTTATTAGTACTAAAGATGCGATCGAGGTGGAAAATTAGCTACTGCATTCGAGAGAATTTTTGCTGACTTTGTTTTGAATGATGCACAAAAGAGGAGATTGCCTTTGAGGCAGCTGCAGGGAGCTGCTCTATGCTAGTGGAATACTGTTACTGCTAACGTTGATGAGGAAACCATAACTTGGGAGGAGTTTAGGGGGAGGTTTTCAGAAAGATTTATGTCTGTAATGGTGTAGTCAGCGTTGACGAGGAAGTTTGCAAAATTGGAACAAGGAGATATGTCCGTCTTGGAGTATGCGAGAAAGTTTGAGGAGTTGGCCCGATACGGGTATGCTTTGGTAGACACCGTGATCAAGAGGAATGAAAAGTTTATAAGGGACTTAAGGCCAAAGTTGATAAGTGCCACTTTACCACATTTTAGAGATCCCAGTGATGTAGTGGTTGAAATGGCATTAAGATAGGAAGAGGTGTTGGATTGCTTGAGGAAGAAGATGAAGGAGGCCCAGATGGGACAGGGCCAGAAAAGGAATTTTTCCAAAAAAAGAATGCTTAGAAAGGGGGAGCACAGAAGAAAAAAAAGGGTGAAGTGTTTTGCTACAAATGCGACAAGAAGGGACACTATGCTAATGAGTGTCGAACCGATAAAGGAAAAGGAAAAGAGGCTGATGGAAAGAAGAATGTTAGATGTTTTAATTGTGATCAGATTGGTCATTACAAGAACAAGTGCCCAGAGCCTGCAAGAGAAGGAAAGGGGCAAGTTTATGCTTTGGAACCCACAACCTCAGGGCCAGTTGTGCAGGACAAAGGGAAGGCTGCTTTGGGAGGCTCGCTGCAGATTCACGGTATGTCTGTTAGTGTTCTATTTGATACTGGAGCATCTCATTATTTTATTTCTCGATGTTTGGTAGTTAAGCTTAACCTAAAACCCTCATATCTAGTTACTTCCTTAAGGGTTGCAAATCCGATAGGAGGGTATGCATGCTTGGGATGAGGTGTGACCATTTAGAGTTTGATTTGCTAGGCCATACTTTTGAGTGCTGTTTGCATGTGTTTGAGATTGGGGATTTGGGATTATCCTTGGGATGGATAGGTTAAGTAAATATGATGCTAGGATATTTTGCCATGATAGGAAAATATCACTTAGTCACCCGAACTGTAGCGATCAGATAGTTTATACGTATAGAACCCTAGTTGTGAAATGAATGCTTTATTGGGTATTATGGAGTTGGAGGATGAGTTGCATTGAGTTTTTGTAGTTAGAGAATTCGCAGATGTGTTTGAGTCGGTAACTGGGTTACCACCGAAACAACCATTGAGTTTCAGATTGATTTAGTGCTTGGAACAGAATCGATGAGTAGATCGCCAAGTAGAATGACTCCCACTATAACAACCCTGTATTTTTCAAATATTTTTTTTTCCAGATTCAAAAGCTTTATTTATGAAAAGAATAAATTTTGTTATTTTAAATATAAACTTTGACTTTGATGTGGATTAGAATTCCAAATATGACTAAATTTAATATTTCCTGAAAATGTGAATTTTGGTCAATAGTCAAACTTTGACTTTTAAGTTTAAATTTTTAATAGTTTGAAATTATAAATTTTATCTTTTATTATGAAAATAGATTTAATAACTTGAACACCACTTTTCGTTTCGTTGAAAACGGAGTTAAAATGTAAAAGTTATGTACATTTCAATTTTTAGTATAATTTGTTTATTTGTGCAATTTTGCCTATTTTAAATTTTTTTAAATCATATTTTCTTTCTTATATTTTGTTTTAATATGTTTTAATATGTTTTTATGTATATTTTGTCTTTTTATGTTTTTAAATTGATAATAGTATTTTTCCAAAATTTACTGTATTTATTTTTCATTTTTAAAGGCTGTTTTCCTATTTTCTGCTATTTTCTTCATTAAAAATTATATGTAAATTAAATTTTAAATATTTATTTGTGAATATATTTTTATTTTTTTTATTATTTATGGTTAAAAATATATTGCAAGCTCATATGAATTTTCTAAAAATTTTTCTATTCAATTTCAAAATTTTCTAGTCTAGTTCACTGTTTTAACTATTTTCCTTAATTCTACTTTATATAATCAATAAATATTATATTTATTTTTATATTTTATCAAATTTTCGAATTTTTAACTGGAATTTCTGTTATTATCAGAAATATAAACTTATAAAAATGAATTAAAGAAATTTGAAAGGCCTTAAACTTTCTATCTTCCTAAGGCCCTTTTATTTTCTAACCCTTCTACTTTTTAACCTAACTTTTCATTCAATTGGCAACATCTCCTCATTTCTTCAGCCGCCACTTTTTTTTTCTCTCATTCACGAAATTCCAAAGCTCCTAAACCCTAAAAAAAAATATGGCTTTCATTCTCCTCTTATCTTCTTCCTTTATCTCTTCTTTACTTCACAATTTCCATTGATTTTGCCTTCCTCCTCTTCTAGCTTTGCTTGGCCTCTACCACCTTCATCTCCACCATCCTCTCCACCTTCAGCCCCACCACCATCTACAGCAGCACCTCCTCCTCCTCCACTGACCATGACAAGCCATGCCCATCCATTTAAGTTAGCACCACAAAATTGCACAAAAACCCTTCCAAACAATGCCTAAACCACATATGATTCACCACCACCTTCATCTATCACCTTGGCCACCCCTAGAACCACCACCACCAGCAACTACATGACCTTTGGCTGCTGCTTCACCATCACCCTCCACTATCCAGACCTGTACTGTAACGACCCAGAATTTTGAACGAATTAAATTGAGGATATTTAATTTATTTTAAATATTTGAACGGTGATTTAATTTGAACCCTGATATAAATTTGAAATTGGCGATTAAATTATAAAAGTTTAATCTATTGAATTGAATAAAAATTTAAATCTTCAATTTTAAGCCGATTAAAAATATTTCGAAAGCTTTTAAAATTTATATTGATAATTCTATTGATAACAGAAGCTTCAGAATCCAATTTCGAATTGATTTGATCAGTTTTGAAATTTATATCGTTTAACCGATATTTGAAAATAGTCATTTTTCAAACAGTCTCGGAATTCGACGAAACCAGTTCCATTGGGTCCGTAACGTTTAATTATCACCGGATTTCAAATCTCGTATTTTTCGGTGTTGATCTGTGAGCACACGATAGGTAAACGCATTGAAATATAAATTGAATTCAATTTATATTTAAATTTAAAATGGGTCAAAGGCAGCACGTTATCTTCCCTGGAATCGTGCCTAATATCACGAAATTATCGTGCAACCCATACTTCCCTTGATTTTTAAATTCCCCTCTCCACTTTACCTTCGTTCAATCAAGACAATAAATGGCCGAAGTAAACAAAAGAAAAACGTTCTCCTTTCCTCGTTTTTAAAATCTGAGACCTTTTCCCCCCTTCACACTTCAGATGAAATCGAACTCGAGATGGAGGTAGCGCGATCTCGTGGGGAGGCGAAACTGTTTGGGCGATGAACGAAGTGGCCTAGGGTTTGGGAATCGCGGAGGCTCATGAGATCTGGAAGCTCGCGCGAGGCGTAGGGCGAGGCGATGTGAGATCGGCATCGCGACGAAGCTGGGAGGGGGAAGCAGCAGCGATCGAGCATCGCGTTCGAGTGAGGTTAGATGGATCGTAATCGAGGCAGTCGCGACTTGGGTTTGTGGTTGTCTGAAGCTCGCGGTGAGGTGAAGTTGTAGGCGTGGCGTTCGATTAGGGGCGGTCGACGATTGCTGTGACGATGGTGGGCAGCTAGGGCATCTCGTGATTGTTTCGTGGGGTCGACTTCGATGTCGACAGAGGGGGAACTCGCGAATTGGCGATGGCGACAATGGCAGCGGCGTGCCTGGGCAGTAGGCGATTAGCCGTGAGGTATTTGATTTTGTTTTTTTTCTTTTCGATTAAAACTGGAAATTTATATACGTGCAGTAACGAAATAGATATAGGATAGAAATAATAATCATAAAGTTATTTGTGGGAAAGGAGATTGTTTTAATATGTAAAATATATATATTGTTTATCATGTTTAAACTAAAATTTATATAAGGTTAGGTATGAGGCAGTTTTAAATTGTAAAGACAGTTTAAATTTTATTTTTGTGTAGTTGAATCTAAAATATCTTTGTCACAAAAGAAAAGTTATTTATTTAAAGAACTTATATAGTTATTTGGTTATTAGAAATTATTTTAAAGAAGACGAGTGTAAATTACATTGGAAAATAAAAATGGATTGTTCGGGTAGTTCAACAAAAATAATTTATTAAGAAGATTTGTTTAACTTATTTTGGCTACCAAATTAATTATCAAAGGAAATTTTGTTCAAATATAATAATTAGTTGAAATTTAATCTATTTGACGAAATTTAATTGTTCGATTTCAATTCGAATATTAATAGAATTGTATAATTATTTATACAAGGTTAAAGTCGAGAAAACGAAAGAAGAATTGGAAATGGATTGCGAAATAAAAAGCTAAGGTGAGATCTTCTCACTCAGATTTAAAAATTGATTTCAGTTATTTATTGATTGACTGATTGCTATGTTGATTGTGATATTAGATATGATAGGATATATCTATATATATAGCAGTATATACATATTGGCATATGTATATACTGGATTGTTGATTTCCCGCCTCGTATAGCGGATGAGACCCTATTGCGCCGTTAGTAAGCGGATTTATAAAAAACCTATATACCGCGATAATTCCGTACTGGAGCGGAATTGGTATTGTGCTAACGTCTTTGGATGCAGGGAAACAGGTTGGAGGGATCCAACTGGACCCCTCAATATTGTTGTGAATTTATTTTATTGTGATATGATAATTCTGTTAATGATTATATTGATACGATCGATGATATTGATGATTGGGAATTGTTTGAAAATAAAAATTGGCCGAATGGATGTTTGATATCATTGGATTCCAAAATATACGAAATTGGATTTTTGAAATCAAAAATAGGAATTTCTAAATGAATCAATTTTAGAAATTTAATAATTTTGAAGAAAGGAATTTTTAAAGTATAAAAAGTTAATTTTTATAATCTTATGGAATAAAATTCCAGAATAAAGTGAAATTGCTAAATAAAAGAATTTCATAAAACAGTGATTATAAATTGAAGAATTTAATTTAAATTTGGATTTTTAAATAGATTGAAAGAGACAAAGAAATTTATTCTCTTCAAAAGGAATTTATTTAAAATGAAATAAGTTGGAAGTCCAATTAGAAATTAAATTATGAATTGAAATAACTTGGGAAATCAATGTAAAAATGATTTCAAATTGAAGAATTCTTTTAAAAATAGAATATTGAATAAATTGGAAAGAATAAGGAAAATTATTTAGAAATGATAAAATTTTGGAAATCAATCTGTAATTGATGTAGTATTTGGAAATGACGTTAAAATGGGTTTATAAAAAAGGGTAAATTTTACAGTTGTAAAGTTTTAAAAGAATGATCTTTGTAAATAAATGAAATTATAAGTATTTAACTTATAATATGGATTGTGGTATATAAATTGAATTGTGAATTGAATTGGTAAATAAAGAAGATTTATAAACTGAAGTTTTTATAAATAGAAATAGAATTTATAACCGTGTTTATAAATTCGAAATCGATTGAATTTGATAAATTAAATATAGAAGATTATCAAAGAAGATATATATTCGCGATTTTGGATAGCGAATTTTTATTGAAATAAAAATGTGTGGAAAAGATTGAAATTGGGTTAAGTAAATTATATTCACGATTTTGGACAGTGAATATATTGTTAAGTAAAATAGATATGGTTTTGGGAAAGTGATATTATAAAATGAAGTGATTGTTTTAAAAGATGTTTTAAAACATGTTAAATATCGAAATCATAGATTTCAACATTTATTGTTGAAATAGACGTTTTCGAGAAAATAAGGAGATGATGGACTATAACACTGTTGTTATAGTAAATGATTTCCGAAAGGAAATGTTTTATATAGTATTGGGATTTATATATCTACCTAAATTCCGAATCCCTATACTAGTGATTTCGAGTCGTCGTAACGATGTTTTACGCAACATTCGTTTTGACTCAAATAAATGTGTTAAAAGAATATTTTCCTTAAAGGATGAATATATACTTAATTTGATTTAAGTATATCGAATATTTCCAAGTGTTGAAAATGAATAGATTTGTGAAACACTTATTTTTAAATAAGTATGGAAATGCTTTTCCAATGAAATGAACGTCTTGAGAATTTATCTTTGTAAAAGATAAATTGAAATTGAATATTGAAAATCGATTTGAAAATCGTATATCAGAAGATATTTTGAAATATAAATTCAATATGGAATTTATAAAGAAATGGGAATTCGTTTTAAAAATAAACGTTGATTTATTTTTGAAGTGTGGAAAATTGATTTGAAATTGTTTTCAAATGGTTAAGTGTGGAAATTTTATATCTAGTAAAGATATGTTGGAAAATAAATAATTGGGAAAAATTATTTGGAATCTGATGATGTTGCGCATCTTTATTGATAGTTAAATAACCGACTATCAATAATTACCTTTAGATAGGTATTTGTTGTGATTGGATGAATTTGAATGCCACACTTATTTTTGAATAATCGCTCACTATTCGGGTTAGTCGGGAAAGGACCATGGGGTCGTATAACCCATTCCGAATATGTGATACGTCGTTATGAATCGCATTTGAAGACCGGTGTTGAAGACCGGATATTTTTGAAAACGGAAGGATTACCGTCGAGTTACTCTACATCGGCTGATCTCCGATTTAGAGGTTTTATCACCCTTAGTGACGGGAAGTCCTGACGTGATTGAAAATTATCCGGATATGCAAGGGCTTCGTGAGAAGTGCCTTCGGTTCTGTTCGATCCCGGAACAGACTGGTATGGATTGTGTGTCTGACGTTACAAATTTGAGATATAAAGCTGATTTCTTTCAAATACATTTCTGTTGGTGGCGGAGAATTTATTCTCTTAGCTTAACACCCTTCTCTGAGACGTACGAGCTCAGAGGTTATGTAGTTGAAATTCATCAGCGATATATCCCAATTTGGTAACGTGGCATACTGAGTGTTGCTGTGAAATGATCAGTGTTTGATCATTTGCGATATGATCATTTGTTTGATCTTATATCTTTGTGATCATAGGTTGATCATTTTGTTTGACCCGAAGCAGGGCTTTTTGAGAAAGCGTAGCTTTGTGGACGAGACTTCATCGAGCCTCACACCCCGGAAATGGTCGAAACAGGACGAATGCAGCAAGGTTCTAGGGAGTAGCGCCCCTTAGTGTATGTCATTCCTTCTGGATAAAGGTGGTATCATGGTATGGAGCCCAGATACTTAACCTCTGTGGTTGCTGCACAGTTATTATTACTTTGTGGTTTGTTGGAAATCGGGGATCCTCGGGAAGATCGGTGACGATCGGGGGATGGCATACGCGTGTCAGTAGTTACCTATTTTTGCAGAGGTAACCCGGCCTTGTGTTGGCAGAGATCCGGTTAGGTTCTCGGGTCGTCTATTCCAGGGACGTACCCATCGTGGATAGGAAGTTCCTTAGCCTGACCATTTGTTGGAAATCCAAAGAAACAATACGTGACTTGTACGGTATTAGTTGTAGAACCTGCCATTCACTTATGGTGGCGCCCCACTGTTTGGATGGTAGCTATAGTAGGCATACGATACTGGTCGTATGTTGGCTAAGATTAATATTATACTTTCGAAATGTTTTCTACACTATGCACTAATAATAATATCAAAAACGATTTGATTTTGCGTAGTAAGCATCTTTGACTATCATAAGAAGAAATCTCCTCCAATTCTGCGTTTGCATTGTGTGTGTGGTGGGAGGTCTTATGGTAGTTTCATTTTCCAAAAGCTTTGCGAATTGACTTTAAAAATTATCCTGTTGTTTATTATAAAGAATAACTGTTTTACGATCTCACACCAGTCACCATGACTGACTCGGAGTTTATTGTTCCCTTCTAAACTCTGGGTGCCCACCAATTTCCACACGGGCAGCCTAGAGTTATATTATCAGGATCTTCTGGATATTCTGGAGCTTTGGAGATAAGCTGGATTTCGAGACGTAGTATTTGTATCTGATATTATTTTATTCCGCTGTGTATTCTGTATGAGGACGAGTATATATAACTGTCCATTGTTGTATATTGACTCTGATGATTGATGTATGTATAAAATGATATAGTTCTTTGTTTTAAAAGACTAGAAATTATCTATTGTATATTGTTCCGCTGCGATGTGTAAGATTCTGAAATTGTTTTCTGTTGCTGTTCTGATGTGTTGTTCTTCTTCTCTGCTTTCTTCCTTCTTCTTCTCTTTTTCTTCTACTTCTTCTTTCTAAAACCATAACTTTTCGAGTTTCCGGCATTCGATTTCTCGGCAGTCGATAAAGTGAGTATCGATGTCGAATTTTCGAAAGTCGAAAATTTTCGGGATGTTACAAAGTGGTATCAGAGCATATGGTTAAGCGACAACCCTGCTCTGTTGGGTGTTACTCATTAGAGATAGAGTCAGCAGTACTCTAGAATGAGTTGAGTGTAATAATAAATATGAGCGCGTATTTGTTATTTGGATATAAAATTGTTTTGTATTGTGTTGACTTATCGGTTGATTGTTTATGGATTCTGGTCGGTGCAGTCTAGCTAACTGTAATCGATAGGGGTTTCTAAACTCTAAACAAGATAAACCGACACAGTATTGTTTTAAATAGGGTGAATGAAATAATTTTGCCCAAAACTATTTTCGTATAAAAAAAGAAATGATTTTCTATGAATTACTATAGTATATGGTTGCATGGTTGTTAGAAGTGATAATATTAATCTATTATCATTGAAATTGAATAAGAAATTAAAAATCGTAACTCCAAAGTTAAGAAATTAATTCACATACAAATGAAATTAAAGAATGTAAATTATAAATGTGATTTGTAATTTAAAACGGAATTCCAGAGAAGTTTTGGAAAAGTTTTGAAAGGAGTTTGAAAATTTTGGAGATTTGGAAAGTTTAAATCATTTTTGATTTGAAAATGAATTTTAAAGGTTTGAAAAATGTTTTGAAGAGATGAAAAACTCTAAACTCTTTTCGGTCGCTGGAAAATAACTTCGATGATGACCGCGGCATCATTGGTGTTCATTTTCGGGTTTCCAGAAGAGGAATTGCTGCCAGATTGTTTTAAATGGAAGTTGTTTGAAAATTTGGATTTGGTTTAAGAAAATTCAAAGGAAAATTTGAATTGTTTTCAAAATGATTTTTTTTGAAGTTGAAAAGACTCTGGAATTCTATATAAAAATATTTATAAAATATTGAGATCTGATTTGAATGAAATTCAAATTGTAAATGAATTTATAACTTGGAATAGAATTCAAGAAGGTAATTGAAAATTTAAAATTCAATGATGGGATGAAATTGTGAATATGAATTTATAATTGAATTTGTAAGTAAGTAAAACTGAAATTGAAGATGAATGTGAAACTTTGATTTGAAGCTGTTAGTAAATGTAATTCAAGCTGAATATTGAAATTTAAAATGAACTAGTAAATGAAAAATAATCGATAATAATTCAATATTCAGAATAGAAGGTAAAAATTGAATTCAAATGAGATTAGAAATGTAAAATTGAATGATATAACTTCAATAATGAACTAAAGATGATATGGAAGTAAGTATCGAAAGTTTGTAATAAAATTTGCAAAATAGTTGGATGTTATAACTAGATATTATGGCTAGTAGATATACAGGTAAAAAGGGAATTGAATTTGATTTCACAGATAATTTGAATTGCTCGACAAAAGGTACGTATTTGAATTTTAATATGAGTTTTTGATGATTTCTCTCTAGCCGCTTGGCTTTTTCTTTTTCTTTTTGAAATCTGAGAGTCCGGAGGGACGTTTTGTAGTCGTGCCGTATTAGCCGCGCAAAGGAGACGCTGGCGAAATTTTTCGAAAATTTCGAGTGTTAGAAAAATTTTGGGAAAATTTGAAAGTTTAAAATTTGAATTTGAATTTGAATTTGAATTATTAAGCAAACAATGTTGTTTTGAACTTAGAGTTGAAGTTGAAATTTAGTTGATGATAACGAATCTTTAGTAGAAAGACTTGTTTTGATAGATTGATAAAACTATTGATTGTGAAAAATAGTAGACGAGTTAAGGACATTTTTTCCTAACTTGTAATTTCGAGGACGAAATTCTTTTAAGGGGGGAAGTCTGTAACGACCCAGAATTTTGAACGAATTAAATTGAGGATATTTAATTTATTTTAAATATTTGAACGGTGATTTAATTTGAACCCTGATATAAATTTGAAATTGGCGATTAAATTATAAAAGTTTAATCTATTGAATTGAATAAAAATTTAAATCTTCAATTTTAAGCCGAATAAAAATATTTCGAAAGCTTTTAAAATTTATATTGATAATTCTATTGATAACAGAAGCTTCAGAATCCAATTTCGAATTGATTTGATCAGTTTTGAAATTTATATCGTTTAACCGATATTTGAAAATAGTCATTTTTCAAACAGTCTCGGAATTCGACGAAACCAGTTCCATTGGGTCCGTAACGTTTAATTATCACCGGATTTCAAATCTCGTATTTTTCGGTGTTGATCTGTGAGCACACGATAGGTAAACGCATTGAAATATAAATTGAATTCAATTTATATTTAAATTTAAAATGGGTCAAAGGCAGCACGTTATCTTCCCTGGAATCGTGCCTAATATCACGAAATTATCGTGCAACCCATACTTCCCTTGATTTTTAAATTCCCCTCTCCACTTTACCTTCGTTCAATCAAGACAATAAATGGCCGAAGTAAACAAAAGAAAAACGTTCTCCTTTCCTCGTTTTTAAAATCTGAGACCTTTTCCCCCCTTCACACTTCAGATGAAATCGAACTCGAGATGGAGGTAGCGCGATCTCGTGGGGAGGCGAAACTGTCTGGGCGATGAACGAAGTGGCCTAGGGTTTGG
Source organism: Allium fistulosum (assembly GCA_030737815.1). Taxonomy (NCBI): domain Eukaryota; kingdom Viridiplantae; phylum Streptophyta; class Magnoliopsida; order Asparagales; family Amaryllidaceae; genus Allium; species Allium fistulosum. The sequence goes on along the minus strand of CM060904.1, from coordinate 1,107,175,427 downwards.
GAATCGCGGAGGCTCATGAGATCTGGAAGCTCGCGCGAGGCGTAGGGCGAGGCGATGTGAGATCGGCATCGCGACGAAGCTGGGAGGGGGAAGCAGCAGCGATCGAGCATCGCGTTCGAGTGAGGTTAGATGGATCGTAATCGAGGCAGTCGCGACTTGGGTTTATGGTTGTCTGAAGCTCGCGGTGAGGTGAAGTTGTAGGCGTGGCGTTCGATTAGGGGCGGTCGACGATTGCTGTGACGATGGTGGGCAGCTAGGGCATCTCGTGATTGTTTCGTGGGGTCGACTTCGATGTCGACAGAGGGGGAACTCGCGAATTGGCGATGGCGACAATGGCAGCGGCGTGCCTGGGCAGTAGGCGATTAGCCGTGAGGTATTTGATTTTGTTTTTTTTCTTTTCGATTAAAACTGGAAATTTATATACGTGCAGTAACGAAATAGATATAGGATAGAAATAATAATCATAAAGTTATTTGTGGGAAAGGAGATTGTTTTAATATGTAAAATATATATATTGTTTATCATGTTTAAACTAAAATTTATACAAGGTTAGGTATGAGGCAGTTTTAAATTGTAAAGACAGTTTAAATTTTATTTTTGTGTAGTTGAATCTAAAATATCTTTGTCACAAAAGAAAAGTTATTTATTTAAAGAACTTATATAGTTATTTGGTTATTAGAAATTATTTTAAAGAAGACGAGTGTAAATTACATTGGAAAATAAAAATGGATTGTTCGGGTAGTTCAACAAAAATAATTTATTAAGAAGATTTGTTTAACTTATTTTGGCTACCAAATTAATTATCAAAGGAAATTTTGTTCAAATATAATAATTAGTTGAAATTTAATCTATTTGACGAAATTTAATTGTTCGATTTCAATTCGAATATTAATAGAATTGTATAATTATTTATACAAGGTTAAAGTCGAGAAAACGAAAGAAGAATTGGAAATGGATTGCGAAATAAAAAGCTAAGGTGAGATCTTCTCACTCAGATTTAAAAATTGATTTCAGTTATTTATTGATTGACTGATTGCTATGTTGATTGTGATATTAGATATGATAGGATATATCTATATATATAGCAGTATATACATATTGGCATATGTATATACTGGATTGTTGATTTCCCGCCTCGTATAGCGGATGAGACCCTATTGCGCCGTTAGTAAGCGGATTTATAAAAAACCTATATACCGCGATAATTCCGTACTGGAGCGGAATTGGTATTGTGCTAACGTCTTTGGATGCAGGGAAACAGGTTGGAGGGATCCAACTGGACCCCTCAATATTGTTGTGAATTTATTTTATTGTGATATGATAATTCTGTTAATGATTATATTGATACGATCGATGATATTGATGATTGGGAATTGTTTGAAAATAAAAATTGGCCGAATGGATGTTTGATATCATTGGATTCCAAAATATACGAAATTGGATTTTTGAAATCAAAAATAGGAATTTCTAAATGAATCAATTTTAGAAATTTAATAATTTTGAAGAAAGGAATTTTTAAAGTATAAAAAGTTAATTTTTATAATCTTATGGAATAAAATTCCAGAATAAAGTGAAATTGCTAAATAAAAGAATTTCATAAAACAGTGATTATAAATTGAAGAATTTAATTTAAATTTGGATTTTTAAATAGATTGAAAGAGACAAAGAAATTTATTCTCTTCAAAAGGAATTTATTTAAAATGAAATAAGTTGGAAGTCCAATTAGAAATTAAATTATGAATTGAAATAACTTGGGAAATCAATGTAAAAATGATTTCAAATTGAAGAATTCTTTTAAAAATAGAATATTGAATAAATTGGAAAGAATAAGGAAAATTATTTAGAAATGATAAAATTTTGGAAATCAATCTGTAATTGATGTAGTATTTGGAAATGACGTTAAAATGGGTTTATAAAAAAGGGTAAATTTTACAGTTGTAAAGTTTTAAAAGAATGATCTTTGTAAATAAATGAAATTATAAGTATTTAACTTATAATATGGATTGTGGTATATAAATTGAATTGTGAATTGAATTGGTAAATAAAGAAGATTTATAAACTGAAGTTTTTATAAATAGAAATAGAATTTATAACCGTGTTTATAAATTCGAAATCGATTGAATTTGATAAATTAAATATAGAAGATTATCAAAGAAGATATATATTCGCGATTTTGGATAGCGAATTTTTATTGAAATAAAAATGTGTGGAAAAGATTGAAATTGGGTTAAGTAAATTATATTCACGATTTTGGACAGTGAATATATTGTTAAGTAAAATAGATATGGTTTTGGGAAAGTGATATTATAAAATGAAGTGATTGTTTTAAAAGATGTTTTAAAACGTGTTAAATATCGAAATCATAGATTTCAACATTTATTGTTGAAATAGACGTTTTCGAGAAAATAAGGAGATGATGGACTATAACACTGTTGTTATAGTAAATGATTTCCGAAAGGAAATGTTTTATATAGTATTGGGATTTATATATCTACCTAAATTCCGAATCCCTATACTAGTGATTTCGAGTCGTCGTAACGATGTTTTACGCAACATTCGTTTTGACTCAAATAAATGTGTTAAAAGAATATTTTCCTTAAAGGATGAATATATACTTAATTTGATTTAAGTATATCGAATATTTTCAAGTGTTGAAAATGAATAGATTTGTGAAACACTTATTTTTAAATAAGTATGGAAATGCTTTTCCAATGAAATGAACGTCTTGAGAATTTATCTTTGTAAAAGATAAATTGAAATTGAATATTGAAAATCGATTTGAAAATCGTATATCAAAAGATATTTTGAAATATAAATTCAATATGGAATTTATAAAGAAATGGGAATTCGTTTTAAAAATAAACGTTGATTTATTTTTGAAGTGTGGAAAATTGATTTGAAATTTTTTTCAAATGGTTAAGTGTGGAAATTTTATATCTAGTAAAGATATGTTGGAAAATAAATAATTGGGAAAAATTATTTGGAATCTGATGATGTTGCGCATCTTTATTGATAGTTAAATAACCGACTATCAATAATTACCTTTAGATAGGTATTTGTTGTGATTGGATGAATTTGAATGCCACACTTATTTTTGAATAATCGCTCACTATTCGGGTTAGTCGGGAAAGGACCATGGGGTCGTATAACCCATTCCGAATATGTGATACGTCGTTATGAATCGCATTTGAAGACCGGTGTTGAAGACCGGATATTTTTGAAAACGGAAGGATTACCGTCGAGTTACTCTACATCGGCTGATCTCCGATTTAGAGGTTTTATCACCCTTAGTGACGGGAAGTCCTGACGTGATTGAAAATTATCCGGATATGCAAGGGCTTCGTGAGAAGTGCCTTCGGTTCTGTTCGATCCCGGAACAGACTGGTATGGATTGTGTGTCTGACGTTACAAATTTGAGATATAAAGCTGATTTCTTTCAAATACATTTCTGTTGGTGGCGGAGAATTTATTCTCTTAGCTTAACACCCTTCTCTGAGACGTACGAGCTCAGAGGTTATGTAGTTGAAATTCATCAGCGATATATCCCAATTTGGTAACGTGGCATACTGAGTGTTGCTGTGAAATGATCAGTGTTTGATCATTTGCGATATGATCATTTGTTTGATCTTATATCTTTGTGATCATAGGTTGATCATTTTGTTTGACCCGAAGCAGGGCTTTTTGAGAAAGCGTAGCTTTGTGGACGAGACTTCATCGAGCCTCACACCCCGGAAATGGTCGAAACAGGACGAATGCAGCAAGGTTCTAGGGAGTAGCGCCCCTTAGTGTATGTCATTCCTTCTGGATAAAGGTGGTATCATGGTATGGAGCCCAGATACTTAACCTCTGTGGTTGCTGCACAGTTATTATTACTTTGTGGTTTGTTGGAAATCGGGGATCCTCGGGAAGATCGGTGACGATCGGGGGATGGCATACGCGTGTCAGTAGTTACCTATTTTTGCAGAGGTAACCCGGCCTTGTGTTGGCAGAGATCCGGTTAGGTTCTCGGGTCGTCTATTCCAGGGACGTACCCATCGTGGATAGGAAGTTCCTTAGCCTGACCATTTGTTGGAAATCCAAAGAAACAATACGTGACTTGTACGGTATTAGTTGTAGAACCTGCCATTCACTTATGGTGGCGCCCCACTGTTTGGATGGTAGCTATAGTAGGCATACGATACTGGTCGTATGTTGGCTAAGATTAATATTATACTTTCGAAATGTTTTCTACACTATGCACTAATAATAATATCAAAAACGATTTGATTTTGCGTAGTAAGCATCTTTGACTATCATAAGAAGAAATCTCCTCCAATTCTGCGTTTGCATTGTGTGTGTGGTGGGAGGTCTTATGGTAGTTTCATTTTCCAAAAGCATTGCGAATTGACTTTAAAAATTATCCTGTTGTTTATTATAAAGAATAACTGTTTTACGATCTCACACCAGTCACCATGACTGACTCGGAGTTTATTGTTCCCTTCTAAACTCTGGGTGCCCACCAATTTCCACACGGGCAGCCTAGAGTTATATTATCAGGATCTTCTGGATATTCTGGAGCTTTGGAGATAAGCTGGATTTCGAGACGTAGTATTTGTATCTGATATTATTTTATTCCGCTGTGTATTCTGTATGAGGACGAGTATATATAACTGTCCATTGTTGTATATTGACTCTGATGATTGATGTATGTATAAAATGATATAGTTCTTTGTTTTAAAAGACTAGAAATTATCTATTGTATATTGTTCCGCTGCGATGTGTAAGATTCTGAAATTGTTTTCTGTTGCTGTTCTGATGTGTTGTTCTTCTTCTCTGCTTTCTTCCTTCTTCTTCTCTTTTTCTTCTACTTCTTCTTTCTAAAACCATAACTTTTCGAGTTTCCGGCATTCGATTTCTCGGCAGTCGATAAAGTGAGTATCGATGTCGAATTTTCGAAAGTCGAAAATTTTCGGGATGTTACATGTACCATGCATGGCTGAGCCAAGCAATGACCAAGTCGAGCCTTGTTGTGACCAAAACTTCACCTATTTGCCTTGTCCATTGATATTCTTCATGTTGCATCTCCTACCCTTCACATCACTTCATGTTGCCATGCTTAGGTGTGCTAAACCTGACCTATATGATGCTAACCTGAGCCCAAACACATCATGGCGGAGCACTTGATCCCCTATGGTCAAGCATTTGAATGGTAAAGGCAAAGTCTTGTCTTTATTGCTTTGTATTTCAATTTGTTCAACATTGTTTTATGTTAAGTATATTCATGTGCTATATTGTTTTGTCTTGTTTGGGTATTGTTTACAAGATGATATCTTGGCTATTTTCTCCACTCAAATCAAAGGTCGTGCCTTCTGGATCCGTTGTGTCATTCTAATTGATATCTCCAGCATAAAAAGGTGAGTTATTCTCACCAGACAATATGTACCTATATAACTAGTAAATTGACACCCTACGAATCTGTAGAAATATATTATCAAGTTTTATATGCTTATATTATTATAATATGATGTTCACACCTGTTATTATACCTGTTATATCATATGTTACTGTTATTTTATGTTATTCTGTTATTTATATCTGTTATCACCATTGCAAGTTCCCTGTAGATTAGAATCACTATGGGTTGAAATGATACATACCCGAACGGACTTTAGAATAGGGAAAAATCGTTATGGGCTGAAATGATAGGCCTGAACGATTTTTATTTAAAATTATTTTAACTTGGGATTGCGGGTTTGAAATGATAGAACCCGGATTTTTCTTTTTTTTAACTGCGGATTGAAATGATACATATCCGTATCACTTGACCTAAGTTAGAAAATTATATACAGGCCCGTGGTTATTTTATAAAGTGTTTTGGATATTTTTAAGTATTTTAAAAATTATAAATTTATGAAATTTGATTTAAATAGATTTTGAAATGTTTTAAAATAAAGAAATTATGATTTTTCTATGTGATAAAAATGTAATTAATGAATGGTTTAACTGGATTTTTGAAATATAACTTAAGTTGGAAATTTGGAATTTGGTTAAAAATGATATTTTAAGTTATATAAATAAAATGGATATTAAATTTTATTTGGAAATGGTAAATATGATAATTTGATTAAATTTGAATTTAAGTGATTTATTAAAGTATTATTGATTTTTCTATGAATTTAAGTGGTTAAATAAATGAATGTTTAAAAGTGATCTTTTAAAATATAACTTGACTTGGAAATGTGAAATTTGGTTTTAATTAAAGGTTTAAGTTAATTAAATAAAATTGGAAATTTAGTTAAATTTGTGAAATGGTAATTTAAATTTGAAGTGTTAAGTTATTTGTTGAAATGTGAAGAATTGGAAACTTTTACACTTAAATTTATTAAGTAAATTGTTGAAAATTGGATTTAATTATAAGAAATTTATTGTGAAAAAGATACATGTTAAATGATATGTAAATGAACATTTTAAATGTTAAAATATGATTTTTAAAATGTTTATGTGTTTTAAATTGAAGTTATTTAATTGCTGGAAATACACTAACACCTGAAATCTACTTTTAATAGCATTCAGAAATGCTATAGATTCTGTTTTGAACTAAAATTGTGTAAAAAGAGCTATTACAGCATTTCTGAAATGCTGTAGTTACTGTAATTGAACTTATAGGCTAATATTGAACTCAGGCCTATTATAGCATTCTCTGGAAATGCTATAGTGGTCTGCAGTCTTTGCTGAAACCAAATTTAACCCTTGTTTTGAAATCTGAACTACCGCAGCACTTCTGAAATGCTGTCTTTTCTGTTTTGAACTATAATTCAACTAAAACTGAGTTTTAACAGCAGTTTAAGTGCTGTCTTTGCTGAATTAAAAATGTTTTCAAATATAACTTATAGCAGTTGTTTTTAAATGCTGTGAAATGCTGAAATTTTAATAATTAGGGTTTTGACTTAGTAAACGAACTCAGAATGGTTTGAAACTTTGGAAATTGAATACTTGATTTGAAAATATAATAATTACACTTTTAAAAGGTTTAAATGAATTATTTTGGTTGGAATATAAACTATTTAAAGGTGATTTGAAATGATAGTAAATGGACGATATCGTTGAATTTAAAAGGTATTTAAAGTTGAATATTTGGATTTGAACTGATAGGATATTTTTATTTTATTAAAATGATTTGAAATGAAGTTTTGTAAGGATATGATATTTTATTACATTAAAATGATTTGAAATGAAGTTTTGTAAGGATATGATATTTTATTATATTAAAATGATTTGAAATGAAGTTTTGAAATGATATGAAAATTTAAATATATGGAAATGGTTTGGAATTGATTTAATCTTTATTTTGATAAAGATATGGTTTGAAATGATATTTTATTTTGAAGTATAAATGGTTTCTAAACTTATAACCACGGGTTATAATAACGTTGGGTTGTTAAAGAGACCGGGATCGGATATGGACATACTCTCTGTCTTACCGAAAACCACTTTGGCAACCGTGTACGCGGTGGAGATTCCAGAATGAAGTAGGATGGTGGCGACGTTCTTAAGGTATGTTACGTGGACCCAACTCTCGTGAGTTAGCATAAGGTGGCTAAAACAGGAGCGATCTCGGACCAGTGAGGTAGCACCTCTTCTCGGACACATTTCTTCGATATTATACTCTTACTTGTGATTGATTAGATGGCCATCCTCCGATTTGGGAGTGTTGTTCGAGGTGGAACGGTAGTGGCTGCTATGCGTATCCATCAGTCCGTGTGCGTAATTGGTATATCTACCCTGGCATTGCCTAGTTGTGCCGTGTCACCTACCATATCGAGCTTTACTACGATTATGATTTTTAGATCCGACCGCGTTAAGGTTCTCCATCCCCTTAACGCTATTTTCTATATGATTATACTTTACTTATTTAGACACTATTATAATAGCGAATATTACTACATAGTAGATATTTTAACGGATCCTTAGAGGATGGGCGGTCCCAAGCATCTTCTAAGTTACTTGTACCCTTATTAGAGTTCACTTGAGTTGGTTTACATTATATAAGTATATATTGTCCTGACTCGAGTGTTTTGTGTTTTGCTTTACGCTCGGGTCAGCCTGAGTTATTCATAGATTTGGATTTCCGCTCTCTTGGAGATTTGAATCGCTGGAGATTATCTGCTTGTCTTGTCCTATCTACTTCAGTTCCATTGTCCTACTCAGCTTGTACTTGGTTATTGTATTTAGACTTCTGTTGTACTCTATTTCTTTTGTTATATCTTATGTAACTCTGATATATTTATATAGTAGCTTCATGAACTACTATCTCTTTTACTTCCGCTGCATTATTTTACTCTGTGTCTGTGATCTGTGATTTTATTTATTTACTGTATATTCCGAGATTTGCCAAATTTTATTTACAACGCGGTATTTTGAGCAATTCAACTCCGGCATGAGTGTCTACCTATACACTTATAATGGATGCGAATGGTTGAAAATATCGGGTCGTTACAGTTGGTATCAGAGCTTTGGCTTTGAGGCAAAACTCAGCATATGGAGTAGATTTATTTACAGAATCACTTTCGTTCGAGTTTGAATCTTTTCCTCTTGATTCGAACTTCCTTTGAATTTTTGGAACGTTCCCTGCGGTTCCAAAATTCATTCTTGTCCCTCACTATTCATCTTCTTTTGATTTTGGAGTATCACATAACTCCACTTCGAATGATCTTTATAGTGAATTGGCTGTCTCGCCAATATTCTAATTTTCTGGTAAAGGGGGAAACTCCTTTACAAATTGGCATCGATTCACCAGAGATTTATATCTATCCTTGGTTTAGATGCTAATATCTTTTGTTATTCCAAACTCTATCTCTTGAGATCGGATGTAGATTTACCCTAGAAAATCCACATTTGATCTTATTCATTAATTCACGGTTGACCCGGTTAAGGTTGGCCGCGATTTATCTAAGCTTATCCATCTTCATATTTTGATAATCAATCATCTTGTTTTGTTTCCAAAATATCTCCAAAACATTTTGAATTGTACTTCTAAATCTATGTTTTGTTTTATATATTGTGTTGTTTGAGCTGTTGATGTAGATTTGGGCTTCCGATCGATTCGTCTAATCAACGCTATCGATAGGATTTCTAAAACAGTTTGATAGAAAAAACTGACACAATATTATTTTAAATTTGGTTAATGAAATAAATTTTGATATAAGTAAATATTATGGAACTTAATAAATTGATTTAAATTGATTATTTGAAATGATAATACTTGATTTATCATTCTATAAATGAATTTATAAATAGATGTTTATAAATTGATTTTGGAAACTGAAATGAATTTAAATCAAGAATTTGAGAATTTAATTTCTGATGGTTTCAAACCTTGTGTTTAAAGTTTTAAAAGGATATATTATTTAAAGTATTTTTGAATAAAAATTTGTCTCTAAAGGATTTTAAAGTTTAAAAATTTAGTGCTCTTCTCTTTGTCGTTGGAAAATAATTTCGGTGATGACTGCAGCATCATCGACGTTCATTTTTGAGTTTCGAAGTGAAGAGACTGTTCTGTAGTCTTGCTACAGCTTTGTTTTGGAAAATCTAATTGATTTGAATTTCTAAAATATGACTGGATTATAATATATATAGATATATGATTTAAATTTGATTTGACATATTATGTATATATAATTACTTATCTCTAAATGGTTTGAAAGGAATCAGAAGTTTAATTCTTAAATTTTATTTTAAAGAATAATTTCAGTTATAAGAAGAAAATCAAAAATTTGAATAAATGATTCAAACTTGAGATAATTGAATTGGAAAGTTTTATTTGTATAATACAATTGCATTCAAATATAACTTACCTTAAAATTTTTTTTAGAAGTTAACAATGTAATTGGATAATATACAATATAGAAAGGATTTTTATTAATTAAATTTGAGTGGTTATAATAAATGTTATACACTTAAATTTTAGTTATAAAAGATTAACAGAGGTAAATATTGAAAAAGGAATCTAAAGAGATTTTATTTAAATAACTTAATAATCAAATTTGATTTAATATGGAACCTTAAGTCTAACCTAGGAATTTTAATAATGGTTATTTCCTGAAATGAATATGTTGTATAATAAATAATGTATCTTTGAATAGATAAAATAAAATACATTGGAATTGGACATTTTGTAATAAAGTTATTTAACTTGAATTCATAGTTTAATTGATGTCTAAATGAATAAATGTGTAAAGAAATTTGATTGTTATATTTGCTATATAAATATTTTATTTATGAAATAGATATGTCTTCAAAAATGAATAATTATGATTTAAAGAGTTAAAATGTATTTTAACATCACTAAAATTTGATAATTGAGAATTTGGTTTCCAAATGGAATTTGAAGTGTAACTTATTAAGGGAATATCTATTTATGAAATGGGTATTTTAAATAAAGAGTTAGGCTATGTGTTAAATTAAGAGTTAAGTAAAATAATGAAATTTTGACTTAATAAACGAAGTATAGTTTAATTTGGATATTCCATTCATAAAAGTTTGTTTTAATAAATCATAAGTTAAATGATATCCAAATGAATATTCAAGAATAAAACTGATTTGAAATATATATATATTTACTGTAGCATTTTATAAGTGCTGCTGTTTTGAAAATACAATGTTTTGGAAATTTTTATAATTAAATGAACTTAGAAATGTTACAACTTTAAAATAAATATTATTTGACCTTGAACTAAAATGGTTTAAATGAAGATTTTTTTAGGGTGTTATGATTTTCTAAGTATTATGTTTATTTTTAAAAAAAAAAGAATAACTTGTCCAAAGTGTTATGATTTTAGTAGTGTGATTTCCAAATGATAAACATCCCTAAATTGTTATGATTTCAAAGCATTATGGTTTTAAATTTATTATCTGGTTTTGTTTTTTCCAAACTATCTTTTGGTTGTCCTTATTTCCCTTATCTTGTTACAGAATGGGAAGGCTATTGCTTATACCAGTCTATTTAGAAATCTTTCTGTAATCTATGATAATCTTTGTTACTCATCTGGATCTGAACATTGTTTTTCCATTCATAGACTGTCGGTCAAGTGAAAGGGAGATTCAGACTCTAGAGGATCTTTTTCGTGCTTATATTCTTGATTTGATCACCTCCATCTTGTTAAAATTACCTATAACAATAATTATCAGGTGTAATTCCAATCGTCTTATCATCTTGTCTTAATTCTATTTCATTCTATCTTTTTCTGTGCTTTCCCGTACCTCGTTCCTTTTCGGGGACGAAAAGTTTTGAGTGGGGGAGAGTGTAACAACCCTGTATTTTTCAAATATTTTTTTTTCCAGATTCAAAAGCTTTATTTATGAAAAGAATAAATTTTGTTATTTTAAATATAAACTTTGACTTTGATGTGGATTAGAATTCCAAATATGACTAAATTTAATATTTCCTGAAAATGTGAATTTTGGTCAATAGTCAAACTTTGACTTTTAAGTTTAAATTTTTAATAGTTTGAAATTATAAATTTTATCTTTTATTATGAAAATAGATTTAATAACTTGAACACCACTTTTCGTTTCGTTGAAAACGGAGTTAAAATGTAAAAGTTATGTACATTTCAATTTTTAGTATAATTTGTTTATTTGTGCAATTTTGCCTATTTTAAATTTTTTAAAATCATATTTTCTTTCTTATATTTTGTTTTAATATGTTTTTATGTATATTTTGTCTTTTTATGTTTTTAAATTGATAATAGTATTTTTCCAAAATTTACTGTATTTATTTTTCATTTTTAAAGGCTGTTTTCCTATTTTCTGCTATTTTCTTCATTAAAAATTATATGTAAATTAAATTTTAAATATTTATTTGTGAATATATTTTTATTTTTTTATTATTTATGGTTAAAAATATATTGCAAGCTCATATGAATTTTCTAAAAATTTTTCTATTCAATTTCAAAATTTTCTAGTCTAGTTCACTGTTTTAACTATTTTCCTTAATTCTACTTTATATAATCAATAAATATTATATTTATTTTTATATTTTATCAAATTTTCGAATTTTTAACTGGAATTTCTGTTATTATCAGAAATATAAACTTATAAAAATGAATTAAAGAAATTTGAAAGGCCTTAAACTTTCTATCTTCCTAAGGCCCTTTTATTTTCTAACCCTTCTACTTTTTAACCTAACTTTTCATTCAATTGGCAACATCTCCTCATTTCTTCAGCCGCCACTTTTTTTTTCTCTCATTCACGAAATTCCAAAGCTCCTAAACCATAAAAAAAAATATGGCTTCCATTCTCCTCTTATCTTCTTCCTTTATCTCTTCTTTACTTCACAATTTCCATTGATTTTGCCTTCCTCCTCTTCTAGCTTTGCTTGGCCTCTACCACCTTCATCTCCACCATCCTCTCCACCTTCAGCCCCACCACCATCTACAGCAGCACCTCCTCCTCCTCCACTGACCATGACAAGCCATGCCCATCCATTTAAGTTAGCACCACAAAATTGCACAAAAACCCTTCCAAACAATGCCTAAACCACATATGATTCACCACCACCTTCATCTATCACCTTGGCCACCCCTAGAACCACCACCACCAGCAACTACATGACCTTTGGCTGCTGCTGCACCATCACCCTCCACTGTCCAGACCTGTACCATGCATGGCTGAGCCAAGCAATGACCAAGTCGAGCCTTGTTGTGACCAAAACTTCACCTATTTGCCTTGTCCATTGATATTCTTCATGTTGCATCTCCTACCCTTCACATCACTTCATGTTGCCATGCTTAGGTGTGCTAAACCTAACCTATATGATGCTAACCTGAGCCCAAACACATCATGGCTGAGTACTTGATCCCCTATGGTCAAGCATTTGAATGGTAAAGGCAAAGTCTTGTCTTTATTGCTTTGTATTTCAATTTGTTCAACATTGTTTTATGTTAAGTATATTCATGTGCTATATTGTTTTGTCTTGTTTGGGTATTGTTTACAAGATGATATCTTGGCTATTTTCTCCACTCAAATCAAAGGTCGTGCCTTCTGGATCCGTTGTGTCATTCTAATTGATATCTCCAGCATAAAAAGGTGAGTTATTCTCACCAGACAATATGTACCTATATAACTAGTAAATTGACACCCTGCGAATCTGTAGAAATATATTATCAAGTTTTATATGCTTATATTATTATCATATGATGTTCACACCTGTTATTATACCTGTTATATCATATGTTACTGTTATTTTATGTTATTCTATTATTTATATCTGTTATCACCATTGCAAGTTCCCTGTAGATTAGAATCACTATGGGTTGAAATGATACATACCCGAACGGACTTTAGAATAGGGAAAAATCGTTATGGGCTGAAATGATAGGCCTGAACGATTTTTATTTAAAATTATTTTAACTTGGGATTGCGGGTTTGAAATGATAGAACCCGGATTTTTCTTTTTTTTAACTGCGGATTGAAATGATACATATCCGTATCACTTGACCTAAGTTAGAAAATTATATACAGGCCCGTGGTTATTTTATAAAGTGTTTTGGATATTTTTAAGTATTTTAAAAATTATAAATTTATGAAATTTGATTTAAATAGATTTTGAAATGTTTTAAAATAAAGAAATTATGATTTTTCTATGTGTTAAAAATGTAATTAATGAATGGTTTAACTGGATTTTTGAAATATAACTTAAGTTGAAAATTTGGAATTTGGTTAAAAATGATATTTTAAGTTATATAAATAAAATGGATATTAAATTTTATTTGGAAATGGTAAATATGATAATTTGATTAAATTTGAATTTAAGTGATTTATTAAAGTATTATTGATTTTTCTATGAATTTAAGTGGTTAAATAAATGAATGTTTAAAAGTGATCTTTTAAAATATAACTTGACTTGGAAATGTGAAATTTGGTTTTAATTAAAGGTTTAAGTTAATTAAATAAAATTGGAAATTTAGTTAAATTTGTGAAATGGTAATTTAAATTTGAAGTGTTAAGTTATTTGTTGAAATATGAAGAATTGGAAACTTTTACACTTAAATTTATTAAGTAAATTGTTGAAAATTGGATTTAATTATAAGAAATTTATTGTGAAAAAGATACATGTTAAATGATATGTAAATGAACATTTTAAATGTTAAAATATGTTTTTTAAAATGTTTATGTGTTTTAAATTGAAGTTATTTAATTGCTGGAAATACACTAACATCTGAAATCTACTTTTAATAGCATTCAGAAATGCTATAGATTCTGTTTTGAACTAAAATTGTGTAAAAAGAGCTATTACAGCATTTCTGAAATGCTGTAGTTACTGTAATTGAACTTATAGGCTAATATTGAACTCAGGCCTATTATAGCATTCTCTGGAAATGCTATAGTGGTCTGCAGTCTTTGCTGAAACCAAATTTAACCCTTGTTTTGAAATCTGAACTACCGTAGCACTTCTGAAATGCTGTCTTTTCTGTTTTGAACTATAATTCAACTAAAACTGAGTTTTAACAGCAGTTTAAGTGCTGTCTTTGCTGAATTAAAAATGTTTTCAAATATAACTTATAGCAGTTGTTTTTAAATGCTGTGAAATGCTGAAATTTTAATAATTAGGGTTTTGACTTAGTAAACGAACTCAGAATGGTTTGAAACTTTGGAAATTGAATACTTGATTTGAAAATATAATAATTACACTTTTAAAAGGTTTAAATGAATTATTTTGGTTGGAATATAAACTATTTAAAGGTGATTTGAAATGATAGTAAATGGACGATATCGTTGAATTTAAAAGGGTATTTAAGTTGAATATTTGGATTTGAACTGATAGGATATTTTTATTTTATTAAAATGATTTGAAATGAAGTTTTGTAAGGATATGATATTTTATTACATTAAAATGATTTGAAATGAAGTTTTGTAAGGATATGATATTTTATTATATTAAAATGATTTGAAATGAAGTTTTGAAATGATATGAAAATTTAAATATATGGAAATGGTTTGGAATTGATTTAATCTTTATTTTGATAAAGATATGGTTTGAAATGATATTTTATTTTGAAGTATAAACGGTTTCTAAACTTATAACCACGGGTTATAATAACGTTGGGTTGTTAAAGAGACCGGGATCGGATATGGACATACTCTCTGTCTTACCGAAAACCACTTTGGCAACCGTGTACGCGGTGGAGATTCCAGAATGAAGTAGGATGGTGGCGACGTTCTTAAGGTATGTTACGTGGACCCAACTCTTGTGAGTTGGCATAAGGTGGCTAAAACAGGAGCGATCTCGAACCAGTGAGGTAGCACCTCTTCTCGGACACATTTCTTCGATATTATACTCTTACTTGTGATTGATTAGATGGCCATCCTCCGATTTGGGAGTGTTGTTCGAGGTGGAACGGTAGTGGCTGCTATGCGTATCCATCAGTCCGTGTGCGTAATTGGTATATCTACCCTGGCATTGCCTAGTTGTGCCGTGTCACCTACCATATCGAGCTTTACTACGATTATGATTTTAAGATCCGACCGCGTTAAGGTTCTCCATCCCCTTAACGCTATTTTCTATATGATTACTTATGTAACTCTGATATATTTATATAGTAGCTTCATGAACTACTATCTCTTTTACTTCCGCTGCATTATTTTACTCTGTGTCTGTGATCTATGATTTTATTTATTTACTGTATATTCCGAGATTTGCCAAATTTTATTTACAACGCGGTATTTTGAGCAATTCAACTCCGGCATGAGTGTCTACCTATACACTTATAATGGATGCGAATGGTTGAAAATATCGGGTCGTTACACCCACCGAGATGAAGGAGTTGAAAGTGCAGTTGGTGGATTTGGAAGGCAAGAGTTTTATTCGACCAAGTAGTTCGCTATAGGGAGCTACCACTATATTTGTTAAGAAGCCGGATAGATCGTTGAGGCTATGTATCAATTATCGTAAGTTGAATGAGAAGACAATAAAGAACCGATGTCCATTGTCGAGAATTGACGATTTGTTCGATCAGTTAAATGGAGCCAACGTATTTTCTCAACTGGATTTGGTGATGGGATTTCATCAGCTTAGAGTGGCGGAGGATAGCATTCCTTTGATGACGTTTAGGACAAGATATGGATCGTACGAATGGTTAGTTATGCCGTTCAGACTAACTAATGCGCCGAAATTCCTTGTGGATCCGATGAATAGGATTTTCCGAGAGCACTTGGATAGATTTGTGTTGGTCTTCATAGATGACATTTTGGTATACTCTAAGGATGAGAAGGAGCATGAAGTTCATCTTAGAGTTGTGCTCGAAACGTTGAGGGAGCATCAGTTGAAGGCTAAGTTTTCGAAGTGTCATTTTTGAAGAAGGAAGTGAAGTTCCTTGGTCATGTCGTCTCAGAGAAAGGGTTGTCTATAGATCCAACTAAGATTGAGGCGGTGAATAATTGGAAGAGACCCGAGACGGTGACCGAGATTAAGAGCTTTCTTGGATTGGCTGAATATTATCGAAGGTTTATAAAGGATTTTTCACGGATAGCTGCACCGATGATTAAGCTTACGCGAAAAGATGTGAAGTTCATATGGACTGATAAGTGTGAGGAAGCATTCTAGAGCTTGAAACACTTATTGACCCATGCGCCGGTGTTAGTGGTTCTGGAGGGTAATCAAGATTTGGTTGTTTATACCGATGCGTGTGGAACTGGATTGGGAGCTGTGTTGATGCAAAGAAGTAAAGTGATTGCTTATGCTTCTAGACAGCTCAGGCCACATGAAGTTAGGTATCCAACGCATGACTTGGAGTTAGCCGCCTTTATATTTGCTTTGAAAGTGTACAGGCATTATCTTTTGGAATAGCAATTTGAGCTTTATACTGATCATAAGTCGTTGAAGTACTTGTTCTCTCAAAAGGAGCTGAACATGAGACAGCAGAGATGGTTGGAGTTTATTGCTGCTTATGATTTTGGAATTGAGTACACACCCGAAAAAGGAAACAAGATGGCGGATGCACTTAGCCGAAAACATCAAAATGCAGTATTGGCTATGATTGCCGAGTGGAAAGATTTGGAAGCATTATCAGCTTGTAGTGTGCAGTTTAGATCCAGGGAAGGTTCTACTACCGGAAGTGCTGTATTGTCTTGTGTAGAAGTTAGACCGGTAATGATTGAGAAGAAAACTTCTAAGCAAGAGGAGGATCCAATTTTGGCTGAACGGATCAAAAGGTTGAGGGAAGGAACGGAGAGTGATGACATAAAGGATTTCTGTCTTGACCAAAATGGGTGGTTGAGGAAGAGAGGAAGGTTGTATGTCCCAAATGTAGAAAACATGAGGAAGGAAGTTTTGGATGTGTTCCATCGTTCGAAGTTCACTATCCATCCAAGAGGAACAAAGATGTATCAGGATATAAAGAGAAGTTTCTTCTGGGAAGGTTTGAAACGGGACATTGGTTTGTGTGTTAGGTAGTGCTTGAATTGCCAACAGGCAAAGGCTGAACACCAGAAACCTCGTGGATTACTTCAACCATTAGAAGTTCCATTGTGGAAATGAGATTCTATCTCTATGGATTTTATTGATGGGTTGCCAAGATCTAGTAGAGGAAATGAAAGCATATAGGTCATAGTTGATAGACCGACTAAGAGTGCCCATTTCATTCCGGTAAGGTCAACTAGGACGACACCTACTTTAGAGAAATTATTTATGAAGAATGTAGTTAGTCTGCACGGGATTCCTAGTAGTATTGTCAGTGATAGAGATTCTTTGTTTATTAGTGAGTTCTGGAAAAGTCTATAGGAAGCATTAGGAACTAAGCTCAACATGAGTTCCGCTTACCATCCATAGACTGATGGGCAAACAGAAAGAGTTAACAAAATCTTGGAGGATTTGTTAAGAGCTTGTGTATTGGATTTAGGGGGATCATGGGAGGACCATCTTCATCTAGTCAAATTTTTGTATAACAATAGTTATCAGACTAGTATTGGGATGGCACCGTTTGAAGTTTTGTGTGGAAGACCATGCAAGTCTCCCGCATGTTGGTTAGAGACCGAGGATAGATTGGTTCTTGGTCCGGATTTGGTGAAGGAAGCTGCGGGGAAGATTGAGTTGATACGAGTTAGGATGAAGGAAGCTCAATCTAGGCAGAAAAGTTACGCTGATAGAAGAAGGAAAGATTTGGAATTTTATGTCGGAGACTATGTGTTCATTAAGGTTTCACCGATGAAGGGTGTTATTAGATTTGGGAAATCAGGAAAGTTAGCACCTAGATTCGTTAGACCATTCCGCATAGTTGAGAGGATCGGGAAACTCCCTTATAAAATAGAGTTACCCGAGTAGTTTGACGGGAGTCCATGATGTTTTCCACGTTTCTCATCTTAGGAAATGTGTTAGAGACCCAAAAACTACCATAGCACCTATAGTGTTAGAAGATTTAGTAGTAGAACTGGATTTGACCATAGTTAGAAAGTCGATTCAGATTGTGGCTAGAGTAGAGAAGAAGTTGAGGAATAAGACAGTAAAGTTAGTAAAGGTTCAATGGAGTGACGATGCTAGAGACTGTACTTGGGAGACGGAGATCATGATTAGTGACTCTTATACTGATATGTTCGATGGTATGTTTTACCTTCGATTATTTGGTCGTGTACCTTATCGCAATTTCGAGGACGAAATTCTTTAAGGTGGGGAGTTTGTAACACCCTATATTTTTACAACATTATTTAGAATAATTAATTGTGTAAATTAAATAAATAATGTGGAGATTAATAAGTTGATAATTGATTAGCTAAGGGTAGCCGTGCCATGTTAATGTGCAAACTAAAATGAAATAACCTAAGCTAATGTGTTAGGATATGAGAAGGGCAATATGGGAAATAGGTGGAGCTTATACCCTAAACCCTTAGGAGATAGAATGCTCACGTTCATTTCATTTTACTCAAACAAAAAAAAACAAAGGCCGACCACCATTATCATTCTCAAGAAGAAGATTAAAGCTAGGAATAATGAGAAGGAAGATAATCAACATCTAATCTCACATCTTATTTCTCAAAGCTAAAGTGAATAATCACTACATCCCATTTTCTTTTAGTTTTCAGTTTTAAGATCAGATCCAAAACGTTTTTGTAAGTATATACCATGTTTTGATGATTAAAGTCATATATATGCTTGTTGATGAATTATATACGTTCATGTTAAATTTTATGATATGTTTGACATGAAGACCCTGTTTAATGACATCCAAATGCCTTGAAAATGTAAATATAGGTCAGAAATGATATTTTAGAGATGGGTTTTGATTCTCATAATTCTCTGAATTAATATGGATTTTATTTTCTAGTAAAGAAAATTGGGTTATAAATTATTTTCGACTAAAATAATGATTATTTGGGGTTGAAATTTTTATATGTTAGGCACATATTAAAATAGATTTTCTGGGATTTTTCTAGATTTTTCCTAAGTGTTTTGATGAATATATAAAATTATTTAACATATGGGACTTAAATGTTGTATATATTTAATTAAGGAGAAGGGGCATTTTGTAAAATAAAATAATTATTTAATTTTGAAAATAGTGGCAGCACATTTCTGAAAAGAATTTGTTAACTAATGAGGATTTGACGAACAACGGCAGGTTAGTTGAAAAGTTATCCTTTTTAAGTTAAAAACAAAGAAATCATACTTTTAGCATGTTTCAGCCTATTATAGCAGTAAAACTTTCGACCCAGACCTTCCGACAAGGTCGAGAGGTTCAAAGCTTTCGACAAGGTCTAACCAATGTATATGGTATCAAGTTACTAGGTACGTAATGAATTGGACAAGGTCGAAAGGTTCTTAGCCGAAAGGTTAATGGCCAAAGAGGTTGGGGAATGTTTGTTTTATAAACCAAAAGCTTTCACCTGCTTTGCTTTTTGAATAAGAGCTTTTGACTTGGTTGCTTTCGACCAGGTCAAATGTTTAAACAAAGGTTTTTAAACCTTACGACACAATCGAAAGGTTACTATCGCTTTGTTTTGTTTTGAACCTTTCGACAAAGACGAAAGGTTTACTTGTTTTAAAACCAGTCGCTTCTCCCAATGCTTTCGAAAGGAAGCTTTCAACTTAGGTGACTTACCCTTGTTTTATAAATTGAAGTATAACCCAAAGCTTTCGAGAGAGTTGTTTTAAAGGATATGTTTAAAATTTCAAAGCAGAGCTTTCGACTTAGTCGAAAGGTTGCTTCCATGACTTTGAAAGGTTTTAAAAGAAGGTTTTCCATTTGTTTTAAATTGGAACCGGTAAGCCTTCGAAAGGTTTAAGTGAATAATTTCAAAAGGTTCAAGTGAATGATTTTGAAAGGTTTGAAGATTGATTTCGAAAGGTTTAATTCAATGGTTTTGAAAGGTTTTGGCTGAATGATTTTGAAAGGTTTGATGATTAAACACGAAAAGTTCAATAGTTTCGAAAGGTTTAAATGAATGACTTCGAAAGGTTTTGGTTGAATGACTTCGAAAGTTTTAAGTGAATGGTTTCGAAAGGTTTGAGATGGAAGGTTTTCCAAGGTTTTATAAGGCATGTTTTAAAGAGATTTTAAAGTAGGATGTCCAAAGTTTTACTGTTTTCGAAAGGTTTGATTTCGAAAGATTTGATATTCGAATTTGAAATAGATGATTTCAAAAGTGTAGAAAGAGATTCTTTCAAATGGTTAAGTATTTTCATCAACTAAAATTTGAGTAAAGAGGATATATAACATGGTGATATGATTTTGAGTAAAGCATAAAGATTATATACCATTCCTTATTTAAATTTGATTTAAAGGTTTAAATCGGTTTGGAAATGTTTTCAAGGAAAATTATGGGAGGGGATCCTTAAGTGAAAATGACTCAGATATTAGAATACCAGATGAGACTAGTATGGTGTCGTGCCCTATACATTAGCTATTAGCCCCAGCTAATTGTTGTCCAAAATTCCAATGTGTTGGACTTGGTTACAAGTAGACTAAAATTATGATTACACACTGAAAGGAATATATGTTGTATAAAGATAGGTTATTGGTGAGCCTGAAAAACCATTAGGAACGCGAAGACCTGGGAGATGATTAAGTTAGGGATAGACTGTCTAGAAGTGAAGTATTTAACAGATATTTAAGGATAGATAATCCAGAAGAAGAATACCTAACATGTGTTAGGTTAATTTTGATTACATTGTCTGGCAGGCCCGAGTCAGCCAGAGGTTAAAAGTTATCCAAACAAGACTTATGTATTTGAACAGATAGTTCATTATTACCTGAGATTTTTGTATGTTTACATAATGATTACTTTACAGTATTTAACCTTTGTGGATGCAGGAGCATAGTATATGGTTTTATAAAAGGTTTTGCAAAGATACGTTTTAAAAAGGATGTTAGTGAGGGGAAACCCGTTCCGCTAAGCGGCGTGGTCTCACTTAACATGTTTAACCAGGATGTATAGTATTATTCATACCAGGCTTTAGGTCTGACTCGAAGTTTATGTCTTCCCCTTAAACTCTCGGGTGCTCAAAATTAATTTGAGTAGGTTGAGGGATTAAGGTCTTTTTCAGGTTTAGTAGTGTTATCCCACTTTTTGGCAAAGTCAAGATACCCAAAGATTAACTGAAAATCAATGATTACTAGTCATGAACATCGATTGTGCATCGCAGGTTCACCATGGATATCGATGAATTTTGTCCGAGTCCGGATCGGGCTGCAATTGATAAGACATGTCAAGCAAGGCCAGAAAAGGCAACGTTCCAAATTTCAAGTCATTCCGAGTTCGTACGCTCAAGATATCATCGATTCAAGTTGGAGGAAATAGCTCTAGGTTCGAATTCATCAGACCCAGCCTTGGGTTCGAGTCCATCGAAGACTTTCCCACCTTCGAGTCCATCAAGGAGAAACCCTTCGAATCCATCCAGTTTTAGTGCTTTGAATTCGTGAAGTCATTCCTCTTCGTGTCCATCAAGTTTGCCTTCGTTCGAATCCAACAAGTCGTAGCACTTCGAATCGATGTGGCTACTTCACTTCGCATCCTTCGCGTTGAAGACCTTCGACCCCGTTCCCTAAAGAGCTTCGAATCTACCCTGCGGAGACAACTTCGAATCGATCAATACTTTCTTTGATCGATTCGAACGAACATCCATTCGATCGATCCGAAGAAGCATGTATTCGATTCCATTGCCTCGAAACCAGGAGGAAGCGGGTAAAACCATGGATTCGACCCAGTAAACTCGGAGAAAAAGATGGTTTGACCCGAGAAACGCGCGCGCCACATCACCATATGCACGCGCCATCCATCGATTCGACCCTATCGATTCGATGGGATCGATTCGAACGAGGGGATTCGACTGGAAATGCAATCTTGAATCGATCGTAACTTGAGATCCACAAGTCCAAATGCTATTAAATTTTCATAGTAGCTTGAGCACATGTTGAAGAATGTTCACACAAAATTTCAGCTCGATTGGACAATTTCTTGATCGATTCGAACGTAGCTTCGAATCGATCCCAAAGTGGGCCCGGACTTCCAAAAAGCGGGCATGTGGGCTCCCTCACGTGCCAGAACTGGTCTCCCTTCAGTTTAGGTGAAATATCAGCCTCCTACATCTATAAATAGAGCCCCTGGTCATTTAGAAAAGGGGTCGGACAATTTTGAGAGCTAAAGAGCGCCCAGACTCTGCCAGATTCACTCCAGATCACCATTGCTGCCTTAGATTCAGACTTAGCTCAGAAAATCAGTTGTAATACAACACACGAAATTGTAATCTTCAAGCAACGAGCAATAAAATCATAAAAACCTTGAAGTGGACGTAGGCCGAAGATAGCCGAACCACTATAAATTGTGTGTCACTGTTCATTATTTCTGGATTGCTGTTTGTTGCTTGCTTAGATCTGATATTTGTGTTTGAATATTGTTGATCTGTATTCATACACTGGTGCTTTCACAACACTTGGGGTTTGTGACCATTTTTGGCAAAAACACTTTGGTGCTTTCACTGAGAAGAACTAGCACCCGCTACACCAGATTCAAAGTTTAGATTTAAAATTTTAAGGATTCAGATTTGGCTCTACAATGACTCGACAAACAAGACAAAGAGCTGAGAGGAGCCAACAGGGAGGAAGTCAAGAGGCATCCTCTGGCGCTGGAGAAGGACAAGCTTCAATCTACATTACTAGAGATGAGATGGAGGCTATGAATAACCTAATGAAGGAAAGAATGATGAAAAGCCAACAAGAGATGCTGCAGAATTTCTTCGAGCAGATGAGAGCTGCAGGGACACAGAACCTTGGACCAGCTACATCGGTTGTGAATGTGGAACAAGGAGCTAGGGCTATGGAACCCAACGGAGGACAGAATACAGAACCAGAAGGCAATCAACAAGGGCTTGGGGGCAGGCCCGTAGGATCCAACGCAGAAGGACCTTTGGAAGGAGCTCAACCGGCTAGGGCCAACACAAATGCTAACGAGCCACCCGAAGAGTACGTACCAGAATTCCCTACAAGACTCGGAGGGCACGACAGAGACATGACAAGGGGGCAACCCCTGGATGGAGATGAAAGAATGATTGGCCTAGTGAGACGGATCATGAGAGGGGGATTGTCAGGCGGAGGATTGGAAGAGGTTAGTCGAAGTCCGTTCGCTCTGAATATCCGGAATGCAAGGAACCCTCCAAAGTTCAAACTACCAATGCTGGATCCTTATGACGGAAAGTCAGACCCGACCATGCATATCACCAGATATATCAGACACATGGAAGTGCTGGGAGCATCCGAGGAAGTAATGGCACGATGTTTCCCCTTATTCTTATCAGATTTGGCTACGCTTTGGTTTAGACAGCTAGAGACAGGATCAATCAGGACATGGGGCGAGCTTGTGGATTGCTTCATGAAGCAGTTTAGGGTTCACGTAACGCGACCCAAGAGCGTGATGACTTTGGCATCAATAAAACAAAGGACCGGAGAGTCCATAAAAGATTTTCTGTTACGATTTAATGCAACAGTGGCTTCTGTAGATCGCCCGGACCCATCGATGATTTTGATGGCGGCAGTGGCAGGAGTTGGAGAAGGCACCGAATTCAAAGACTCTTTAACAAGAGACCCACCGCAAGATCTTGGAGAGTTTTACCATGAAGCTGAACGATTCATTCGATTAGAAGAATCACGAACCGAGAGGCAGGTAATAAACGCTGTATAAGGCGAAGGAACCGCCAGGGAACAACCCACGACGGACAAAGGAAAGAGAAAGTAGGATGACGCACATGATGGTCTTGATAAACGGAAGAAATTCCGAGAGCCTAGATTCAGGCAATACACAGATTTGACGGCAAGCCTAGAAAGGATTTACACTGAAACTCGGGGGCAACTCCCCTATCAAAAACCACCCAGGAGAGATCCCACAGAGCGGGAACGTAGAACCGGAAAATATTGCCTATTCCATGAGTTAGATGGGCACACAACCGACGAATGCCGCCACCTAAAGGATGAGGTGGAAGAACATGCCAGGAGTGGTAGATTGCCACAATATGTCAAAGAACGGGTAGCGGCAGTAAGGCCTGAACAACTACCGCCTCCACCTAACAGAAACGATCCTGGATCAGGATCACGACTCGTCATCCACTGATTAAGATGGCAAGGGCCAAGTTCAGGATTTGGACTTCGGTCAAATAATTTCATTAGATTTGATTTCCAAAATAAAACGGCTATCCCACTTACTCATGTACGGGAACCGGAGAGATTCCTAGGCATGCTCTAAGATGGAAATAGACCGCTCCGTCCGGAGAGGCGTTGTCTTGTTTTTCCTGGTGTTTGAGATTGAACACCTAGGATTTGAATTTAATAAAGAAACATTTATTAAAATAAACCTTTTAACCGGAGAGTTAAAGGATGAACATTAAATATCAAAATAAACATGATCGCTTTATGACCTTACCCGGAGAGGCGGGGTCCGGAGTGCAAGAAGTGAGTTGCTTCGTCGGAGAGCGACATGATCGACTCACTTAAGCATCGTTTCCTTTTCACCGGAGAGTGATTGGATCGAGATTGGATAAGAGCCCAGAGAGGCTATGATCGGCCCACGATTTAGGCCATGACATTGCTTAATGTTCAGATACACTGAACCGGAGTGCAAGAAGTGAGTCACTTCGCCGGAGAGCGACAGGATTGACTCACTTAACGCTGTTTCCCCTTCACCGAAAAGTGATAGGATGGGATCCAGAAGGCAACACCGGAGTGCAATAGGATCTTTCTATTCGATCGCTTTACGCCCTAACTGGGGCCAGAGTGCAAGGGGTAGAAAGCAACACCGGAGTGCAATAGGATCTTTCTATTCGATCGCTAAGTCTAGAATGGGCTTGGCAAGGGTCCGGAGTGACCATCGATAGTACGGAGAGACTGGAGAGTTTCATTCTTAACTCCTACTGGAAGAAATTGATAACGATTCGGCTTCGAACAGCCATGAACTTGATTGAAAATGCCGCAAGCTCTGAGTAAAACATGAACTCACTGCATTTAATTTGAGACTGATCAAAACACACCTTTTACCAAAAGGCATGTTTTGGGGGGCAAAGTGTTATCCCACTTTTTGGCAAAGTCAAGATACCCAAAGATTAATTGAAAATCAATGATTACTAGTTATGAACATCGATTGTGCATCGCAGGTTCACCATGGATATCGATGAATTTTGTCCGAGTCTGGATCGGGCTGCAATTGATAAGACATGTCAAGCAAGGCCAGAAAAGGCAACGTTCCAAATTTCAAGTCATTCCGAGTTCGTACGCTCAAGATATCATCGATGCAAGTTGGAGGAAATAGCTCTAGGTTCGAATCCATCAGACCCAGCCTTGGGTCCGAGTCCATCGAAGACTTTCCCACCTTCGAGTCCATCAAGGAGAAACCCTTCGAATCCATCCAGTTGTAGTGCTTCGAATCCGTGAAGTCATTCCTCTTCGTGTCCATCAGGTTTGCCTTCGTGCGAATCCAACAAGTCGGAGCACTTCGAATCGATGAGGTTACTTCACTTCGCAGCCTTCACGTTGAAGACCTTCGACCCCGTTCCCTAAAGAGCTTCGAATCTACCCTGCGGAGACAACTTCGAATCGATCAATACTTTCTTTGATCGATTCGAACGAACATCCATTCGATCGATCCGAAGAAGCATGTATTCGAATCCATTGCCTCAAAACCAGGAGGAAGCGGCTAAAATCATGGATTTGACCCAATAAACTCGGAGAAAAAGATGGGTTGACCTGAGAAACACGCACGCCACATCACCATACGCACGCGCCATCCATCGATTCGACCCTATCGATTCGATGGGATCGATTCGAACGAGGGGATTCGACCGGAAATGCAATCTTGAATCGATCGTAACTCGAGATCCACAAGTCCAAATGCTATGAAATTTTCACAGTAGCTTGAGCACATGTTGAAGAATGTTCACACAAAATTTCAGCTGGATTGGACAATTTCTTGATCGATTGGAACGTAGCTTCGAATCGATCCCAAAGTGGGCCCGGACTTCCAAAAAGCGGGCATGTGGGCTCCCTCACGTGCCAGAACTGGTCTCCCTTCAGTTTAGGCGAAATATCAGCCTCCTACATCTATAAATAGAGCCCCTGGTCATTCAAAAAAGGGGTCGGACAATTTTGAGAGCTAAAGAGCGCCCAGACTCTGCTAGATTCACTCCAGATCACCATTGCTGCCTTAGATTCAGACTTAGCTCAGAAAATCAGTTGTAATAAAACACACGAAATTGTAATCTTCAAGCAACGAGCAATAAAATCATAAAAACCTTGAAGTGGACGTAGGCCGGAGATAGCCGAACCACTATAAATTGTGTGTCACTGTTCATTATTTCTGGATTGCTGTTTGTGGCTTGCTTAGATCTGATATTTGTGTTTGAATATTGCTGATCTGTATTCATACACTGGTGCTTTCACAACACTTGGGGTTTGTGACCATTTTTGGCACAAACAAGTAGGATGACGAATAAGGCTACCGGAGGCATGCAGGAGGCAAATAGATAGCTATTTAGGATTTGTAGTTCTTGTTATGTTTTGATGTATTTCCACTGTGATTGTATTAGGTCTATTATGACCATATGACTCTGATCAACCAAGAGGATATCTTCATATACCGCTCTTGGCATATTTTGTATTTTATTTGTGCCTGGGAACGATTTGGGATTATGTGTTGTGAATGTGAAACATTTGGTTTTGAAATGTAATGAAGTAAAAGTGGTTTTTGAAATCTGTGTTTTGTTTCATATTCAAGTGCTTCTGATATTATTGATACCATTAACATAACTGTATTTAGTCGCCGGAAGCTAATACTATAGATGACTGCAGCATCTATAGCGCTTAGTTTTGGGCCTCTAAATAGGGGATGTTACAAATAGGCAAACTCTAGTCATTTAAGACCTTATTAAGGCAGACCCATCATTTAAGACCTATTTGCAAAAGCGTTCTCTTTAATGGTACTATCTAGCTAACATCATATGGAATCTCATAGGCCACTTAATACTTCCAAGTGGAAAATATACCGACTATGGTCATTTAAGACCTTAATTAAGGTAGCCCCATCATTAAGACCTATTTTCAAAAGCGGACCTCTGTAGAGAGATACCACCTAATGTGTCCCCTTGGCCATTTAATACTTCATCTGGGGAAAAGAGGCAGGTCCAACCACTTAATACCTCAACATCCCAAAGCAGGCCCTTCGCCTTATGGCCCATATTTATAATGGTGTCTCACATTATTAGCTATTCATAAGAGCTGGTAGCCAGATTAGCTGGACAGATTTCCCTTATAGAATTTGGGACCAACCTCGCATCATTACAAATATTTATCATAAGGATATCTCACATCAATAAAAGTATATACAACTGCTGGTAGCCTCAAAGTGAAGGGAAGACTTTCGTCATGAAACTCTACTGACCTCGCATCCCTATGACTTAGCCACAAATCAATTACTCTCCACACACACACATACATATATATATATATATACATATATATACATATACATACTCACCTCACCGTTTCATAAATATGGCCTTATAAGGAATCTTCCTTATTGCACCTTAAAATAAAAATTAGGCTATATAAGTATTTCCTCTTATTTTTGCCTCACAATCAATTGCCTTCCTAATGGGGGAAATAAATGTAAATCAATGCCTAATTAACTACTCCATATACGCAATAGTTATATGTTAATTACGTAAATAGAGATAAACAAATATTCACGCCTAATAATTTCTAAACACATGGATTTTACGCTCTAAACTAGCGTTAAATGTCAATTCCCTAACCAATTGTTATTACAAGCCCTTTTTCTTAAAAGTCCCAAGATTTCGTGGAATTCTAATGTCCAAAATAGGGAATAAATATTCATAACCAAAACTACAATAACAAACTTGTAAATAAAATAGAAACTCAATTTATTATACCAATTCAATGGAATATCTTAGACAATAAGAATTGCAATCTAAACCCCATATTCCATTCAACTCCTCTTTTACAAAGAAATAGATAAGAATAAGTGATGTAAACTACGAATAGAATTCATAATCTAAACCCCTTGTTTTATTGAAGGATCATAATTTTACCAAAAGAAGAAGTGGAATAGACTATGAAATTATCAAAAATTTCATAATGAAATAAATTCCACCAAATTAATTTAAAAAATTGTGTATCTCAGCATAGAATTTGGCTTATCGAATTAAAAAGGAATTTTGGAGGATATTATCTATCATATTTTCAGAATCCCAAAATCCCTAAGGCATATTCAACCCCAAAAAGAAATAGACTAAACAATTGCTAAAAAGAAATACTAAGGTTTCCACTTACAAATTAGCCTTAACTTCACTCAAATGGATCTGTAGCCTTCCGATCTCTTCTAGAACCTCTCTCTTTTGATATATACACACACAATAGGGAAGATGTATATATATTCATTAGATTCAGAGTAATTGGAGAAGAATAGGATAATAATAGATTGGCGAAAGAAGAAACAAATAGAAAATAAGTTGAAATCTTACATGAATTGTCTACGGAGTTTCTGAATCTTATTAGAGAGAGATAGCAATAAAAGAATTTAATCGTATTCCCTAAAGTAATATAAATAAAAGTGAAGAGAATATGGTTCTATTTATAGGAGTTGAAATGCACCAGTACCGTAGGATGAAAGTAGGTTGGAAATGGGTGAATCTGGAGTGTACAACCGAATAAAACATAGCTTTAAACCCTAGCTGCCGTTGGCAACTTTTGTTGCCAGCGGTCAATCGCCTTTGGGCGACCAGTCAACTGTTGACCTATATAGGTCGACCGCTCCTCTATTTCGGGAAACGCTTATTTATTTCCATTGCTAGGTTATTTTATTCCCTAATTAACTTTTTAACGTTAAACGTTAATTAAACGTTTACTTAGCCCCCAAGCTAATTTTTAAAATTTAAACCCTAAATTTGATTTCTCATTTGAATTTGAATTCAAACTAAATTAATTTAAATTTGAAAACTTCAAATGCTCATAACTTCTTTGCTTGAGCTCCATTTTCAGCATATTATATATGGAAACATATTAGAATTTTGCCACGAACACAACGGAAAAACTTTTGTGGTCAAATTCAAACTTTCATAAAATTTCCATATTCAATCCTTATGATATTTAATTCAATTTACTTCATTTATTTATGGTTCATTTTATGTGGTGTTATAGTATACATGGTTTCTTATATGTATTGTTTTGTATACATCAAAGTTTCAAATATCTGAGGCTTCATATAGATAGTAGATGTCAAAGATAAATGGTTTTGTAAATATAGAAGTTTTGTATATGTCAATTTCGTGTGAACGAATTTCAATATGGGTTTCAAATGTTTCTTATACGTACAGTTTCGAAAATATATTATTTCAAATATAAATATTCCAAATATATATGTTTTATATATATGGTTTCGAATATGTGAGGTTTCGTGTGTGTGTGTATGTACCAGAAAGCTTCGAAAGTGTGCCAAGTCTTAAAAATATAAAGACCGGTAGTATTATAAGAGGACAACGAACATGGCTTATTTTTTTAAAATGAAATATAATAATACTAATATAATAACAATAAGAGTACAACATAGGGTCCTTGAACATGCTTATAGGTCACATACAAAAATTGTACTTTATAGCACATGAGCACATGCCTATTGCTGTCAATATGGACAAGCAAAGTTAGATACAATTATTAGAATGTGGAAATTAGGTTGAAGGGCTTTTATTTCCAAGGGAATTAGTTTTAAGGACATCACATTAGAATAATTAGTTTTAAGGACAATTTACAGGATAATGATAAATTCATTTATCTTTTTAAGTTATACAGGAAAATGATAAATCGTTTTAGCATTATTTTTGTATAACTGAAAATGATAAATTCTTTTATCCTTTTCCTATAAAATGTCCTTAAAACTAATTTTTCAAAAGTAGTGTCCTTAAAACTTATTACCCACACAAATAAGCCCTTGAAGTGAAAATCCCTTATTAGAATTGGGTGGTAGGCAATGAGTTATCGAACATCAACATTTCAAAAAAAGACGTGGTCTAAGCTAGAAGGCTTCTCCCAGCAATGTGAGACACTTTTGTCCGCAAGAAGTTATTATAGTTATAAATTTATTTCTCTTTACATCACTTTCGCATGTATTTTTGTGATGGGTTGGATATTTAATTTTTTGCCACACTTGGTTTTTGAGATTTAGAGGCACGCGGTTACATAAACATTGAAATACTAACAACTTTTGTATTGAGAATAAAATTTTTATTTAATTATTTATACAATATTGATTTAAAAAGGAAACATATAGAAACATTTAGAATTTTCGGGAATGATGGTAGCAGTCAAATGCATAAAGATAGTAGAAAGTTTGCAAGTGTTATAACATGCATTAGGGAATAATATTTGTGTCAAATATATACCTTATTTTCATTGTGACCAAATATATGGATTTTAATAGTCCTCCTATTCCACCACTATTAGACTATCATATTATAAATTGCCAAATCACTTTTAGCCAACGCTTAATTTTATTTTTTTAACCACTAATGCAATTGAAAAGCTATCTTTAATATGTTAGTTATCCAAGACGATGCTTATTTTGTAGGATAAAGTGAAAGCTTTAGAAAGGAAAAATGCAAAAAGAGAAGTGATTTTTACAACTTCAAATTCAGACTCCGGCCAAACCATGCAATTTTATGGTAATTGGCCGCTCTGGATCAACTCTACTCATTGAAATTTCTGATTCATTTTATACATGAAATTCACTGTACACTAACATAGAATTCAATTTTCTTTATAGGGAAAAACAAGAACCTATCTACCATGAATAGACATCTGAGAAGCTCTGAATTTTCCGAAATCTCCATTATTAAATAAATTTTAGATTTTCTATACCAAATGGTTTTTTGGATTTCTTACATCGGATGGAATTCTAGTTCTCTTATGCATCAGATGGTATTCCGGTCTTCTTATATATTGAATGAAATTCTGGTTGTCTTATAAGATGTGTTTCAAATAGATTTCAAGATTTCCTTATACTGTTATTTTCTATTCTCCGCATGTTAGAATTACGAGTTTTGCCCTCGAAATAGAGTTTGGGAAGATTCTTTCTTTCATAGTCGGGTTTTTAATACCAAAATGGGAATTCAAGTTTCATATATGGGATAATGGATTTTCTTTATATTTTTAATATGAAAAGATTGACTCCTGCAACCATGTTCATCATTCCTAATATGACAAGTGATTTGAGTCCTTGGATCGAAGGTGCCGCTAACTCTTCCTATTGGATTAATTCCCAGAAAGATTATTTTTATGATCATTTGAAAATCGCTTTCTAATAATTTCATAATTTTTGAAATATACTATCTGACCTAATTAGACGAGATAATATATGCCATCTCTTATTTTAATGTAGTAATTTTGCTTTTAAAATTTCTATCAAATAACCTGCTAACCAATGAAATTTGATTGCCAAAAGCAGCTTACTAAATGATATATAGTTTTTATCGCCATAATTTCAACCTAAAAGATAGTTTGGTAAAATTATTTTTTAGATTTGCAAATTACTAATATTAACTGAAAAGGGAATGACTACTCACAAAGGTAATTTAATAGGATGCAAGACCCAAATTTGAACTCCAATCAACCGGAATAGAATCTCTTATTTAGGCCATCAGAGTACTCTAAGTAGCTTTCGAAAAGTTGAAGAAACGGTAAAGCATTCATCAAGAGTCATGATCATAAGCAGTCAAAAGTGACAAGTCAGTCAAACCGATGCTTATTGAGAAAGGAAAGATCCAGGTTCATCGATGAATCACGTCATAATTTCAGCACACGAATGTTCAAAGAAACCGCCCTTATTTCAAACAAAGAAAGATTGAAGAGAAAACATACAATTGCCACCATTAGGGAAATAAAACAGTAGTGGAAACTGAATGAATAACCACCGACCAAGTTCAATGAATGTGGGAAAAGTTGAAATAATAAATCTATATTCTCGTATCCGAAATGACCTTAAATTCATAATAACAAGATCAAAAGTAATAGGTGGAGCTGTGGAAAGAGTCCAGAGAGGATTTTTAAATGGATCACCTTAGACATGTGATACGAAGTAAAAGAAAAGGAATCCTAGTACTAATGCAAGCAATGGAAAAATGATCAATATTTTGGGACAAAGTAAGTGCTAAAAGAAAATCGATATTTGACTAAAAAGGAGAAGAAATTTAAATAAACCTACAACTCTAGAGTCGAATCATCACCCAATATAGTGACTTTCAAGCTTTATACTCGATTACAACATTCAGACTAAATTTGCAAGGACCATCCGATAATAGGACAATGAAATTCGTATTTTTGAAATCTTAAGTAATGGCAAGGCAACAAAACTAATCATGGGATATTCACAAGAATCAACACCTGCCATATATGAGTTCAAGAATATTGATTGTCATAAGATGATCTATAGATTATCAACGGAATCACAAAGTATATTTGAACATGACATGGTTCGGGAAGAAGAATTACCCTTGAAGCTGTAAGCTTGTTAAAGAGTCACATACATACCTAGTTTTTATCAAAGAGAAAAGTGATAAATGGTAAAAGCCAAAGAAGAACCATTCATACCACAAATAAATACTTGATGTAAAAATGATTGGATGATACAAAGTGATGAATACTTGAGGAAATAGTAGCAAAGAACATGAGAAGAGGATAATGAAGGATAAGAAAATAAGTTTCAATTTTTTCTACATACTTTATGATCAATAAAAGGGAAATTGGGTAGAAGAGTCACCCCTTGTGCTTTGGACATATCAAACCTCTATTAAAACTACAACAGGACATACCCCATTCACTTTAACATATGGATATGAGGCAATGCTATTGATTAAGGTTGAAGTGCTATCCTATAGGAGAGTCACATATGCATTTAATTCTAATCAAGAGCTAAGAAGAAAATCTATGGATCTGATTAATGAACTAAAGGACGAAGTGTCCATACAAATGACTATATATTAATGAAGGATATCAAGATATTACAATTCCAAAGGTTCGGAAAGATCATTCCAAAAAAGAAATTTGGTACTCCAAAAAATAATGGCAAACATAAAAAATTCAGCAGATGGACCGCTCGAACCGAATAAACTTGGAACTCCAAACATCTAAGGCCTTACTTTTTCTTGGAACTCCAAACATCTAAGGCCTTACTTTCCTACAATGGATGAATAAAGAAATTGATAAAAGTATATCTACAGAATCGATAACCAAATGAAAGAAAGAAACTATAAGGAAAAGCCTAAATCATTACCTATAAGGTAATAAAGGGTGAATAAAGCCTTTAATCCCGCCCCAAGGGCCTGGTCAATGCACCTCCTAGAGGGAGAATAGAGTAAGCCTTTGTCTCTCTTAAGATGGCCTGGCTAAAGCACTACAAGCCTTTGGTCCCACTTACATGGCCTAGCCGGAGTGCATTCTAGATGGAGGATGGAGTAAGCCTTTGGTCCCGCCTAAGATGGCCTGGCCAAAGTACTCAACAAGCCTTCAGTCCTACCTATAAGGCCTGGTTGAAGCGCCTCCTAGAGTGAGATAGGCAAGACTTTGGTTCTACTTAAGATAGCTAGCCAAACTCACCAGACAAAGGATCTAAATCATCACCTAAGAGAGTGATAAGGGGTTCGATCCAAGTTGAGATCATTACCTAAAGATGGTAACAGAGAAATCAATCAAAGCCTAAACAACTACTCGAAGAGTAGTAAGAGGCAGTCTTCTAGAGGAAGATCAAATGCAAAAGCAAATCAAACTCGATCCTAAAGAGAGATCGAGGCAGTCTTCTAGAGGAAGATCAAATAAAAAAGAAAATCAAACTCGATCCTAAAGAGAGAACGAGGAAGTCTTCTAGAGGAAGATCAATCATATTCAAAAGTAAAACCAAAGTTTTTCCTAAAGAATGGATCAAAAGAAATCTTCTAAAGGAAGATCAATCAAATGCAAAGGCAAATCCGACTTTATCCTAAAGAATGGATCAAAAGCAATCTTATAGAAAAAGAACAATCAAACGCATTCAGTTATTCATCAAGACGAAATTAAGAGAAACCCTCAAAGGAAGAGTCAAGAATTATCTATTACCCAGAGTTAAAAAACATCAGATAAGAACGTCTAAAATTTCTGGTTTACTATCTAGACTTAAAAGCTCCATTCTTCGAAATATTGAGTTATCTCTCAATCCTTTATTCCTAAGTTGGAATTCGAATTATCGAACAACGAGAATCTTCGTTAATAAGCAAATAGACTTCTAGTCTTCTTATAATCAGATTTCTTATTACCAGAATGACTTTTCTGGTTAACTAGTTAGATTTTTTATTATAGTATTAGTTTTTTAGTCTTATATTTTAAGAATTATTAATGCCAGACTGGTTTTTTGGTCTTTTATTCAAAGATTTATTAATGTCAGATGGGGTTTTTGGTCTTCTATTCAGAAATTGATATTGCTAGATGATTTTTTTGTCTTTTATTCAAAAATTATTATTGGTATATAATTTTTTGGTCTTCTATTTAGAAATTATTATTACCAGATGGTTTTCTGGTCTTATATTCAGAATGGATTTCTGGTCTTCTATTCAGATTATAATTGACCAGAATAGTCTTTTTGGTCTTCTATTCAAGCAATATTATTACCAGATGGGTTTTTGGTTTTCTAAATCATTAAATAATTTTCTAGTCTTCCATCCAAGGAATTATTACCAGCAGAAAATTTTTTGGACTTCCATTCGAGAAGTTATTATTATCGGTTAATTCTCTAAGATTCTATTCAAGTGAAGTTATTACCAAATAAATATTTGGTCTCTTCAAAGCAAATTTATAACCTTCTAAAGTAGTCTTTGCTAACATGGAAATAGGATAGATTCTTTACATAAAGAATAGGACAAACTAATTCATGATCATATCAAAGTCCCGGATGGTTTGACCAAAATAAAATTTGAAATTTAATAATGAGGATCATCATTTACTTTGTGTTTTACATAAAATAGGGTTAGAGAGAAAACCTTATCTAAATTAGAAGAAATGAAAAAATTCATGGTTTTTACACTAAAATACAAAGAGCTTCTTTTGTACAAGGAGGGAGACAAATGTTATTCACATATTTTCCAAAGGGAATGAATGTAGAAGCAAGTGAGTAAGATGTCAGTACAAGCATGCATACTGAGCTAGTAAGTCTATGATTAAGCTTGCAAGATAATAATGCAATAAGCATAAGGATGTCGAAACTAAAGGGATGTCATGACCAAAGGCAGAAGGCATGTTGAACCCAAATGAAACATTGATTATTGCGCTTATGAACATAAAATAATTGCAAGTAATCGATATCGAACTTCATTACAAGAAGGAATGTCGGAGTTAAAGATGTTTAACAATATCAAGCATTATTGGATGCCGCATATGATCAGGACGATAAGGATATTGAACGGTTGCTTCAATGCCGCATCTCATCGATGCTGCATTTCGTCAATGATGAATGACAAAGGTTAACAAATATAAAGGATATCCAATAAATGCAATACAAAGGGGATATTGTAAATCATCAATAAATAAGAGGATGTCGCACGTCACCAGATCATTAAGGATATCGAACTTCAGAGATGCCGTGAATCGCCAGCATTCAAAAGGATGTCGGAAATCGTTATACATGAGGATGCCGAAAGCCATGCAAGGAGAAAGGAGAAAAAATCATAAATACAAGGAGATCAAAATCAAGAGGGTTTAGTGTATTTTTCTTAATTAAGCTTCAAAGTCATTCATATTCCACCACATACTCCTTGTTAAGGACACTACCAAGATAGTGATCCATGTGATGTGTTTAACCTTAAAGAGATCACGACAAGTGGCACCATCAAGTCTGTTCACTATGCCAAGTCATCAATCCATGCCAACTCACATCAATCAATGGAAGTAAGAATTACCTCCTTCCAACCACTATAAATAGATATGTACCTCCTCATAGAAAGGGCTCCCTAATTTCTTTCCCTCTCTTAGCATAAACCCCTTTTTAGACTAAAAGTTTTCTAAGTTCTCCAGGGAGTTTGAAAGCCATTTTAACAGAAAATGGCCAACAAAGAAGATAATGACATGGACAATTGCATACAAGGACTTAAACAATTAGAAAATTTCATATTTGACTCATTTTGTCACATGCCTTACAATTGAACAAAGAATATGACTTGTGCATATTCCTTATTTTATCCACTGAGAATAAATAAAGACTTATTGCATATATTGATTTCCCTATTTTACTCTTGAACACATGGTTTGGATTTTAAATAATTTCATGAAAAACTATAATACTAAGGGGTATCATTGAAGTCTATTTGAATATGCCCCCTTCTGCAATATCTTGGGTGTTGAACCAATTTTTGGTTTAACAATGCTCTTTCAAGATACAATATGGGAAGTTTCTGGGCTATATTGTTTGCACTAGAGTAATTGAGGCCAACCCAGACCAAATCAAGGCGATTAGGGACATTGCAAAACCAAAAACAAGAAAGATGCGATGAGATTAAATGAGAGAGTGGCGTCCTTGAAAAGATTCATCTCTAGAGCCATTGATAATTGCATACCATTCTTTGATGTAATTAAGAAAAAGAATAACTTTGAATGGGGAAAGGATTGTCGAAAGGCCTTTATAGAATTGAAAGATCATCTTGAAAACCCCTGGGTTCTATCTGACCCTATAGAGTGAGAGGATTTATATCTTTACATGGCAGTCTCCGAAGATGCAGTAAGTTTGGTCTTAAAAAGGAAAGAGAATGGAACCCAACGTTCGATATACTATATTAGTACAAGGCTTAAGGATGGCGAAATTAGATACCCAATTATAGAAAAATAGGCATATTGTTTAATGCTTACCGCTCAAAAGCTAAAGGCTTATTTCCAAGCATACTCAATTAAAGTCTTAATCAACTTTCCACTTAAACAAGTTTTTAGTAAACCTGAGGCATCAGGACGGCTAGTGAAATGGGGAGTTGAACTTAGACAATATTATATTGAGATCCAACACCGAGTGGCAATTAAGAGACAAGCTCTAGCCAACTTCGTAAGTGAATACACGAGATTCATCAAAGAACAATCAGAAAAGGAAAAATATCTGAAGCCTGAGTGGTAGTTATTTATTGATGGAGCGTCAAATGAACATGGGGCAAGTGCAGGATATGTAATCATTACCCTCGACAGACACTGATTGCATTATGTTATGAAGTTAGGTTTTATAACTACCAATAATGTGGCTAAATACAAATCGATGATCGCAGGACTTACCCTAGCTCTTCTATTTCCAAAATAGAAGTTTCAGCTTTAGTTAATGGTTAATCAGTTAAATCAGACATATAAAACGAATGACTCCAAACTAATCCTTTATGTCAAGAAGATACTAAAGATGTTAGCTCAATTTGAGGACTTTTCCATACACCAAGTTCCTAAAGGGAAAAATTCTCCAGCCGATTCTTTAGCAAAACTCGCTAGCTTGTGAGGAGCATCAAAAACTCAAATTATACATGTAGGCTTCCAACAAAACCCCAATGTAGAGGAACAAACCCATAAACCAGGAAATGAGGTCCCGGTATTGATTAGATGTCAAGTCCTAGAACAAACGAATAAAGAAAATGAATCGAGAAATTACAATGGAGAAAACCAAGATAGAATCATTCATGAAGAAATTAAAAGTCGATATAAGAAAAACTAGATGACACCTATTATTGAGTACTTAGTGCAAGGAAAACTACAGAGGGACAAAAAAGAGGCTAGAAAAAGAAGGCCCCAATCCCTAATTTTTACCATGATGAACAGGACCTCTATAAAAAAGGATATTCACTTCCTTACCTAAGGTGTGTTAGTCTAGAAAATGGCTAAAGACTATTTAAAGAAGCATATGAGGGATTCTGTGGAGATCATTCTAACGGAATAAAATTAGCAAAAAGATCATGAGGCAAGGTTTTTATTGGCTCCAAATGAGTAATGACGTAGTAAATAATGTAAAGAGGTGTGAGAAGTGTTAGAAAATTTTCAATAATTCCACATATAACCCTAAGTGAATTAACCCCAGTTTCAAGTCCATGGCCCTTTGATATATGTAGGATCGATTTAATTGGATCATTACTTATATCTAAAGGTGGAACTAAGTTCATAGTAGTAGCCATTGATTATTTTATAAAATAGGTAGAAGCAGAACCATTACCGAACATAACATCAGGAAAAATGTTAAAGTTTGTTATAAAGAACATAGTTACACGGTTTTGGAATACCACATAAGATATTATCCAATATAGAACTCAGTTTGAAAGCAAAGAATTTATCAAATTCTTTGATAAGAATGGAATAAGCAAAAGCATTTCATCTGTAGCTCATCCAAAGGCTAATAGAGCCGTTGAAGCCGCCAATAAAACTATTAAAACTATGTTTAAGAAACAACTAGACGAAGCAAAAGTAAATTGGGTAGAAAAACTACTGCTAGTACTCTTGATAAATAGAATTTTTACTAAGACAGCAACGGGACATACCACTTTTTCTTTAACATATGGATGTGAAGCAATGCTTCTAATCGAAGTTGAGGTTCCATCTCATTAAAGAATTGCATATGCATTTGATCCCAATCAAGAATTAAGGAAAGAATCCTTAGATTTGATCAACGAGTTAAAAAATGAAGCAACCATACAAACAACCGAATATCAACAAAGGATATCGAGGTATTATAATTCCAAAGTTAAAGGAAGATCATTTCAAAAAGGAGATTTAGTGCTCCAAAAAATCATAGAAAATACCAAAATCCATTAGACAGACCGCTTGGATAAAATTGGAAGGCCTCTTGTTATTCTAAAGTAATTCAACTAAGGACTTAATGATTATTCCGACCTGATGGTAACGTAATAGCAAGAACTTAAAACACTGAACATTTAAGGCCTTACTTCCCTACAATGGACGAATAAAGAAGATTGAGACAGGCATATCTACAGAATGGATAATCAAATGAAAGAGAGGAACTAAAATGAAAAGCCTAATCACTACCTAAGATGGCAGTAAGGGGTGAAAGAAAGCCTTTGATCTCACCATAAGGGCTTGGTTAAAGGACCACCTAGAGGGAGGTCAGAGTAAGTCTTTGGTCCTACTTAAGATGGCCTGGCTAAAGCACTGCAAGTCCCGCCTATGTGGCCTGAACGAAGCGGCTCCTAGAAGGAGGATGAAGTAAGCCTTTGGTCCCACCTAAGATGGCCTGGCCAAAGCACTGAACTATCATTTAGTTCCGCTTATAAGGCCTGACTGAAGCGCCTCCTAGATGGAGGATGGGTAAATTATTGGTTCTTCCTAAGATGGCTAACCAAATGCACCAACCATCCTAA
Source organism: Allium fistulosum (assembly GCA_030737815.1). Taxonomy (NCBI): domain Eukaryota; kingdom Viridiplantae; phylum Streptophyta; class Magnoliopsida; order Asparagales; family Amaryllidaceae; genus Allium; species Allium fistulosum. Next base: position 1,107,135,565 of record CM060904.1, on the reverse strand, counting down.
ATAATTACCTATAAGGTAATAAGGGGCTCAAGCCTAAATCACTATCTAAAGTGTAATAAGGGCAAAGAGAAGTAAATCCTAAATCACCACCCAAAGAGTGATAAGGGGAAAAAAGAATTATAGCCTAAATCATTATTCAATAAGTGATAAGGGGCGAAGAGAATTAAAGCTTAAATCACCATCCAAAGAGTGGTAAGGAGAAAAAGAAATCAATCGAGCAAGTTCAAATCTACCCTAAAGATGGGTCAAAGCAATCTTCTAGAGGAAGAACAGTCTAACACATTTAACTCCACATCAAGACAAAGTTAAAGTAACCTTCAAAGGCAGGTCAAAAACAGTTTATTACCAGATGAGTTTCTGGTCTTCTATTTAGATATTATTCCTAGATAGGTTTTTGGTCTTCTATTCATATATTATTACAAGATGTATTTTTGGTCTTCTATTTGGATATTATTACCAGATAGGTTTTTGGTTTTCTACTCAGATATTATTACCAGATGATTTTATGATATTCTATTCCGATATTTTTACCAGATGGATTTCTAATCTTCTATTCGGATATTATTACCAGATGGATTTCTGGCTTTCTATTCCAAAAATTATGATTAACATATGGATTTCTGGTCTTCTATTCAAATATGATCCTTCTATTGAGAAAATCTTTGCTTTACTCAACTAAACTTAGCTTTGCATCGAAATACATAAACCATTTTGTACGAAGAAGAGGATAAACTAATTCTTATCTTATCAAATCCGAAAGGGATTGTTTAGAGTTCAATATAAAGGTAATAGTGAAAATTGTCATCATTTATTTTATATTTTTCAAGAAAAATAGGATTAAATTGAAAATCCTGTAGAAAATTAGAAAAGTAAGGAAATTCTTAGTTTTACACTAAAGTGTAAAAAGCTCTTTTTATACAAGGAGGGGCAAATGTTATCCACATATTTTTCTAAGAGAATGAGTGGGAAGATACAGAGATAATGAAGGATAGTGTTACTACAAATACATATATCGAGCATCTAAAAGAAGCATGTCGTACTTATAAGAACATGTCAAATTAGTGGATACAGGAAAGCATTCAAGTCGAACCTAGCAAGCATCTAACATGAAGATATCAATCCACAGGGGATGGTGAATTTGATTACAGAAGGGATATCATATTATTACAATGGAGAATCACTACAAGGGAGAATGTCAACACCGAAAGGGATGTCTAATGCCTAGTGAAAGAGGGATATCGAATCTCAAGTGATATTGAGTTTCTACAACTTAGAAGGTATTGAATTCCTACGGGCCAAATGATATCAAGCCTCTACAACATGATGTTGTTAACATGAATACAAAGGAAGAATGCAAAACCACTTGCAGATACATGAATCTAAACATAAAAGAGGCATATCTGGTGTTTGGTAGTACTCGAGCCCTTACAAGCTTTCATAAGCGACAAGGGACTTCAAGCTTGTACAAGCGACAAAGTATGTCGATATCATCAAAATAAGGATGGATGCACTGTACCATTAATACAGAAGTGGATGTCATGTATCAATAGCATATTGGAGATTGCCGAATATCAATAACAAACAAAACCTGTCACATGTTACCAATATAATAAAGATATCGAATCGCTACGATTGGCAGGGATGTCGTAAGATTTCAATGAATAAATGGATGCCGAACTTCAAGAGAATACGAAGGATATGGAATAGCTGCAATGACATAGATATCATAAACCAGCAGTATGACCAAGATATCATACTCCATCAATGCAAAGAAGCTTGCCACATATTAAGCAATACGGAAGGATGTCGAATGCTTACTTTGAAATTAGATGCCGAAGGCCACCAGCATTACACGGATGCCGTAAATCATTGGAGTAAGAAATGACGTTGAATGTCGAGCACCACGAGAGCCACATGGAAGCCATGCACTCTAATCCTAGCCCTATAAATATGGACCCAATGGCAATTTAAAAGGGGTTATTAATTTCTTTCTCTACTTCTCAAAACTAAGAATTATAACCCTAATTGATTTTGAGCAAAATCAAGAGTTAATTTGTAACTTTTGAAACTTATGAAGAAGGACATGGACAAATGACTTAGCATATCCTAATTACCCTCGATTGTGCAAATTTGGTTCTTGTTGAACATAGACATGAACATAACTAACTTTTGGACTTGGACTTGACTTTTGGGCCTCCATTTGAACAAGGCCACGTAAGCCCTTATCCCAATTAATGCTTACTTTGCATAATGACCATCTAACCTATTCTCATATGGGTTATGACTAATATATTGCTTATTTTGCCCATTAACAAATGATTAATGGACAATTGCACATATATGCAACCTTGCCTATTTTACCATTGAATATGTGACATGAACTTTTGAGAAACTTTATAACTTAATTGAAACCCCATGGGCAACATGAAACAAATTTGAATAACCTCATTTTGTACTTAATCTTGGATGCTGAACTAATCCTCGATTTATCAACATCCTTGATTTATCAATGCCCTTATGACTTACCAAGCAATATAGCCTTGATATAACCAAGGGTGTAAAACCAAGATTTGGTTCATCATGTCTCCTTGGGTGTTAAACCAAAATTTGGGTTAACAGTATTTAATAATAATTTTGAGAGTAAAATTCAAAATAACCCTAGCATGTTGAATGATGAATCTGTTATATTACTTTCAAAAGGTAAAATTTACGATGTTATTCTTATCAATGTTGCTTACTATGTTCCAATACATTGGTTTTCTTCTCGAAGATACATTTGCGGCTGATGGATCATATCCCTTTGGGTACAACTACCAATGTAGTATATATCAATAAGAATGTTATGAGAACTTTAAAGAGCATAAGAACGAATTAGAAAACTAGACTACCATAAAGTTAAAATATTTCAATCAGGTCGAAGAGATGAGTATGTTAGACAAGAGGCCCAACAGTACTTGAAAGGTAATAGGATCACGTCTCATGTTACTCCACCCTATACACCGCAATACAATGGTGTTCCAATGGAAGTAATATAACCACATTAGATATGGTTCACTCCATGATGAGTAACACCGAGTTACCTCTTTCCTACTTGGGATATATGAAAGAAACCAAATTGCATACATTGAAGTTAATGCTTACTAAATCTGTGCCTATGATGCCATACAAGATGCGGAATGGGAAGAAACTCCACCTTAAATATTTGAACATGTGGGGTTTTCCTCCTACAGTAAGAACGTTGGCCCCAATAAACATGAGGCAAGATTGACTTGTGTAAATTTATAGGACATCATAAGAATTCTATGGGATATACTTTCTATAACAATGAGCAACAAAAGGTGATTATTTTTCGACATGCTTTATTTTTAGAAAAAGAATTTCTATCAAAATAAATTAACAATGAAGTTGTAGATTTGGATGAGATCCGAGAAATTAACACATAGGCTGAACCAGTAGAAGAATCAAATTCACCATTATATGAAAAAATAAAACCTATTAGAAGGTCTAATAGGTTGTCTCGTGCACTAGAGAGATACTAAAGTTTTCTCATGGACGTTGAGAAAGAGGACCGTGCCTTATAAGATGATGTAAAGTCGTTATGTACGCTTGGATTGATAATGGCCAATAGAGTAATAGATAATGCAAATGTAGCGAAAATATAATAGTATATCGCGCAGTCAATTTATACCGGTTCAGATTTCCCATCCAACATCTAGTCCCAAAGCTCCGCTCTGATATTTCACTAACCAAAAACCCCTCACTACACCTAGGGGAACATGTTTACAACTACACTTCTTGAAGACTCCCTCTACAGGACTTCACTCTTCCTAATCTTCCGAACAGGACCTTAAAAACTTCAAGTAAAAGTTTAACTTTGACAATCGTTGTGTCTTTTTACACTAATTTTTTTCACTTAATTACAATATCCTATAACCACTTAAATAATCTGCAGTTGAATGGAAAAAGTTTAAATAAAGGATTTTGTTTCAGTTGATATTTATTTAAATGCTTGAGACTGCACTAAGGTTTTGATCAGAATATTAAGTAAAAGAGTATGGAAATAGAGAGAAAGAGTTGGTTCTGATCAAGTGATTAGGGTATTTATAATTGATTAGTAGATGCAACAAAATTTCATGATTTTTCAGCGGAAATCATAGAGAAAGGACGCAATGGAAAGGGAAGAGGAGCAACGTTCAACGGTGATGAGATGTAACTTCTGAAGGCAAAAATTCATGTGCCTAGGCCCTCCTACTGGTGTATAGATGGATCACCCACAAATGGACCGGTGGGACCACATATGGATCAGTGATAGCCCACCGGAGGCACTGGTGGTTCTTGTGTGCATGATTTCCTCATATTAATTTTCTGTATCGGCTTCTTTATTTCCATTGCACATTTCACCCCTTCCTTGGATTAGAAAAAACCTAAAAAATTACCGAGTGTCAAGAAGCTTGTCAAAAGTTTTTAGATGAAAATGTTAATCTTAACATTTTTAAATCGTACTTCGTTTTGGCATGACCGTTGGATTTCGACCTTGCCTCTTAAGATAGAATTTAAGGATCTGTATGATATTTGTAACTTTAAGCATGCTTTAATCAATGAAGTTTATTCTCCTGAAAATGATCCTCCTTGGAATTTTAGTTTTAACAGAATTTTAGTTGATTCAACTTTTAGACAACTTTCTTTGCTTTATGCCAGATTAAATCTTTATAATATTGATAATGATAATGATTTTATTAGTTGGGAATGGGATAAAAGTAAGAAATATACTTCTAATTCTTTTTATAGATTTATTAAATTTTCGGGTATAATAAATAACTCATTTAAATATATGTGGAAATCTAATGCTCCTCCCAAATCCTAAATTCACATGTGGTTAATTCTTCATGGAAAACTTAATACAATCGAATTTTTAAAGAGAAAAAATATTCAAAATGATAATAAATGTTATTTTTGTAATCTGTATCTTGAGGACATTAATCATATATACTTTAATTGTATGGATTCTAATTACATTCTAATTAATACTCTTAGAATTTTTAACTTTAATACAACAACTAAAATTTCGGATTATGAATTCTACTGGAATAATTTTAGATTCAAGTTCAAAAAGAATAATAGTTTTTTACTAGACACTTTATTCATTATTATTAGTTGGTTTATTTGGTTTGAAAGAAATCAAAGAATTTTCAATAATAATAATTGTCATTTAAACAAATTGATTTTTACAATTTCTTCTTTTTGTTTTAATTGGATCTCTAACCCCAAATATAAATTAGCTAAAAATATCCTCTTCAAAAGGTATCTTAACAAGGTTAATCATAATATTAATTTTTTTAAACATAATAATAATTTTTTTAACATTAATAATAGTATTATTAATTTTTTCTCTAATTTAGATGATGATTTCACTTCTAATCATAACTTACTTATGATTAAAGGTTCATAAGATAGATCCATCTCTATATTTATACTTGTCTCTGTTTGGTATTGGTTCTTAGGTTTTTTCATTTATACAGTTGTTGTCCAGTTAGTCTTATTTAGTTTTTATTTCCTTCCTTATAAATACATATATATGTATATTTATTATATAAATATACACATATATGTATCATTCTATTTTTTTTCTTTAGTCATTTTCCAGTTATAGGTATGGGAGATAGGATATCAGGTTCATTTTGCAGGTTTTCATATCTTCAGATTGCTGGACATCAGATGGTAGAGAGGTTACCAGAGCAGAGTATCTTCATCCGGGACTTCTAGCAGTTTCTCCTCAGATAGGATTCTGCTATCTTCACTATGGAGTGCTTTTCTTTGGAGGATATATTCTTCAGTTTGGTACCCCCTTTCTCTTGTTCAGAGGCTTCATAGCGGTTTCTCTTTTTAGCAGATCCACTTCAGAGCAGATGCTTTTTCACCTCTCATGATTCAGTTGGTTGGAGCTTCCTCATTAGTCTGGGACGTCATCCAGTAGTTTTTGTTTTTTCTCTAATTTTTAGGTACTTCTAACACCTTAATATCGGGCGGTGGCCATGCCGGAGCTCGATATTGGGGGTGTGATGGATGGTGGCTTTGCCGGAACTCATCTTAGGAGTACCTGAGATTTGATATATGTATTTGGTTTCTTGTTACCTGCCAGGCATGTTGGCTGTACCTTATATTCATGATATATATATTCGCATGTGTGCTCTTCTCTATTCATAGAGGATCACACATTTTTCTCAAAAAATATATTTTTCAAAACAAACTTTATTTTTATGTAAAATGTGTATTTATAAAATCCTTAAAATAATCCAAAAAATTCTAGAAAATACCTTGGGATGTCTAAAATGTTATGTCAAAACATAGAGTGATTTGGAGATCATTTGAGTGGTTTCAATAAGTATTCACTTCTATAACTCGATAAGTTGACAAAACAACACATACCCAACTTTTGTCTTTGAAGCCCATCTTTGATTGTTATTGCGGATCTCCAATGATTTGTTACCACCATCATAACTTATTCAATCTCTTGTAATCAGTCCATAAGCCTTATATGTAGTAGTATTTGATATTTCTCCAATATAGCTTGTATTGGCATTAAATAAGCTTAAGCTTTCATCATATAGCTACTTGACCTGATCAATAAATACACTAGTAGCTCCGTCATATGGTTGTTACCATCAATACATTAAAATCAATTTTTCAACATTCTCACCCTTTTAATGATGACAACCACGTGAATTTATAAAATTCATATCTTATATCTCTCCCCTTTAATATTTTCTCCTCTTAAATTTATATACTTCTCCTATCGTTATGCCATATTTTTCTCTCCCTTTGTCATCAACTAAAAGGTCAAAAAAGTCATAAGGTGTAGGTCATATATTTAACTTAGTCAATTTTGTCTAAAAATGCTCCAAAATTGACTTAATTAATGTTTTTCTATTAATCTTAGTATTTTCTTGTCAAATATATCATTTTGATACAAGGAAAAAATAATTTCTTATGTATACCATTAAGCTTTTTCAAAAATCTATGATCATTAGCCAATTTTCGAAGAATATTTTAGTAAAATGATATTAACTGACGTTAGGTATAAAAATAACTTTTAACATTTTAAGCATAGTTACACCTAATATTTTGTTGCTTTAAAAAATATCTTTCTTTTTTTATCTTGAACGTTTTTCACAAGCATCCATTATTTGGAAGATAACAAATATTTTATGCAATTTCTTTCTTTTTTCGAAAGCAGTGATATTTTTAAAAGAGTTATCTAACTAATTTTCAAAAACCATTAATGATACTCTATAATATATTTATAAAAGTGGAGCTATTTACATTTTCTAAAATATATTTTTTATTTTTCAACGTATTAGTTTCTAGATCATATTTATTTATTTTATCCAAACTTTCTTTATGCTCCCTTTTAAAAATTTTAAGCTTCTTAAATAAACACCAAATAACTCATATAACTGGTTATAAGCAGTTAGTACCTAATCGATGTCCAATGTGGTGGTGCATTCATTCTCAATGTCGCTTGTAGTTGTGTTTGTAGTAGTGTAACATGCATGACGGTCTCTATTACTTGTAGTGCTTCTATTAGATCTTCTTCTAGCCACTGTTCTAGGTTGTTCTAACAATCAGTAGAACACTAGGTTCTAATACCACTTGTAAATTCTCTATGGATGCATGGATTGAAGATGGCCAATAGCTACATAGTCAATTTATACTGATTTGGACCTCCCATCCTACATCTAGTCCTGAAGCTCCCCTTTGGTATTTTACCAACCAAAAAGCCCTCACTTCAACCAAAGAAATAGGTTTACAGCTACATGCCTGAAAACTCCCTCTATAGGACTTCATTCTGCCTGATCTTCCAAATAGGACTTTAACAACATTAAGTAAGAGTTTCACTTTGACAATTATTGCTTCTTTATACACTAATTTTTTTCACTCAATTATAATATCCTATAACCATTAAATAATCTATGGTTGAAAGGATAGAGTTTATGTAAAGGATTTAATTTCAGTCGATATTGATTTAAATGCTTGAGACTGCACTGGGGTTTTGATCAAAATATTAAATAATAAGTTATGGAAATAAAGAGCAATAGTTCATTCTTATCAAGTGATCAGTTATTGAAAATTGATGAGGAGATGCAACAAAAGATCCTGATTTTTAGTATAAATCAATGGAGAAATGATTGGACTGAAAGGGAAGAGGAGCAAACGTTCAAAAGTGAAAAGATGCGACTTCAGGAGACAAAATTCATGTTCATGCCCTCCCACTAGTGCACAGATGGATTACACAGTGGTGGATTGATGGGACCATAAATGGACCGATGATGGCCTACCTTTTGCACCGATCATGCCTATTTGTGCATTGTTTCCTTGTATTAATTTTCTGCATTGTTTTCTCCATTTCCGTTGCATGTTACACCCCTTCCTTAGTTTAGAAAAATCCTAATTATCTAGAAGCTTCACAAAAAAATTTAGATCAAAGTTTTAAATTGAAATTGGGTATTTAGTTGGTAGAATATAGTTGTACTACAAGTTTTATGTAGTATATAGCATACTACATGTCAATATATGTCTAGTGGTTCAAATCACACACTATGCATGATTCGGACATGTGACCTTATGGACCAAAATCGAAATGTCTAACAAAATTGTACCTTCCTGTTTAAAGTAATATATAAAGCACTCGATTTTTGAAAAAATCAGATCAAATGTTAAATTTAACAATTTCAAATATATTGTTTCACAACAGACTTTATAATTATGTAAATTGCGTATTTAAAGAAATCCTTAAGCAACCCAAAAAATTCTAAAAAAAAAATTTGGTATGTCCAAAAGGTTATGTCAAAACATAAAGTGATTAAAGATCATTTGAAGGGTTTTAACAAGTATTAACTTTTGTAACTTGATAAACCTATAAAACAACACATACGCTGCTTTTGTCTTTGAAGCCCGTTTTCAATTATTGCTGCATATCTCCAATGATTTGTTACCACCATCATAACTTATTCAAGCTCTTGTCTTCTCTCCATAAACCTTGTAATGCAGTAGTGTTTGATATTTCTCTTATATAGCTTGTATTGACATTAAATAAGCTTTATCCTTCATCATATAACTACTTGGACTGAAATTAATCAATAAACACACCAGTGGCATTGTCATATGGCTGTTATTATCAAAATACTAAAATCATGTTTTCAACGTTCTTGACAACCATGTAATTTATAAAAATTTATATTTAATATCTCCCCCCTTAATATTTTACCTCTTAAATTTATACTTCGCCTATCATTATGCACTATTTTTCTCCCGCCTTTATTATGAACAAAAAGGTCGAAAAAGTCAGTAGTTGTAGGGTGTACATTTAACTCAGCCAGTTTTGTCTAAGAATAACTTTTCTTTAAAAGTGCTCTAAAATTGACTTTGTTAATTTTTTTTGCTAACCCTAGTATTTTCTTGTCAAATTTATCTTTTCTATACAAGGAAAAAATAATTTCTTATGTGTGCTATTAAGCTTTATCATAAATCCATGACCTTTAGCCAATTTTCAAAAAATATTTGATAATATGAACTTAATATTGACTAACTTTAGGTATAAGAATTACTTTTAATATTTTAAGCATAGTTAAACTTAAAATTTTGTTGCTTTTAAAAATATCTTTCATTTTTGTCTTGAAACTGTTTTTCACAAGTATTCGTCATTTAAAAGATAACAAATATTTTATTCAAGTTCTATGTTTTTTTGGAAACATTAATATTCATAAAAGAGTTATCCAATTATTTATTTCGAAAACCTATTGACGATACTCTAGAATTTTATATGCTAACCCTAAATATTAATGAGAAGGAAAAGCTGTGGATATACTGAATTTGATATAGTTCCATTTTTAATGAAAGATCATTCTCTATCAGATATAAGAAACATTTGCAGTTTGAAATGCATCTCATTTTTTTATCTTTCTTTTCTGGGTACCTATAGAAAATAAAAATTCATTTCGGTACCCACTTCCTACGTTAGGGTCCGGGATATTTGATCGACGGTAACCATACCCAAGAAGGTTTGGTAGAACCTTTGAAAAAAAATTTTCTATTAATTATCGTATCAAATTAACCACCAATGCATTTTTCTCTTTTTTTCCGATTAATAGGTGTAACACCCCACCTCTATACCCATACTACCAAAGAATATTATGCAGTAATATTGTTTGACAATACGAAGAATAAGGCTTGTTTGAAGTGACATCCGTGAATATTTCTTTGGACTAATACCAACATGTTTAAATTCAAATTTGCAACGCTTCGGAATTTCGGACACTTCGTATTTAAATATCTGAATTATTTAAATATTTAAATCTTGGATTAAATGTTATTAAATTGAATTAATAAGATTATTAACCCCCTTTTAAATCATAACTAATGATGGTAAACTAGGTTTGGAAAAATGTATTAAAAAAATATATTCTTCAAAAGAAAATCAATAATGTGACCGAAAATCGGTTTATCGGTAAATAGCTTTTCGATTAATATAAGTTCTAACTCTTGTTCACTTATCTAATGATCAAATGAATATATTAGCAACTAATTAACACATAACTTTTCATAAACCTTGGAAGGTTCTAGAACATTCTAATATAAGAGATATTATCATGAGAAGGGTATAAGTGTAATTAGCATAAATAAGAAGTGACTTAAAGGACCAGTGATGGAAGGTAAGGCTTCCATGGCATGAAGGAGGGTTAATTCAACCTTAAAGAACACCATTTTCATCCATATAAAAGGTGGGGGCACACCCTTAGGAATTAATCACAAATTCACAAACCAAAACCAAGCTTCTTTAACAGCTTCTTCATCTTCTTCATCTCTAAATGTTCCAAATGAAATAGTTGCAAATCAACTCCAAATCACTCTAAACTCTGCCACAAGTCTTAGTACAATATTAGAACACCTCCCACTATGCCAAAAGTTGAAACAGTGGAGCCATAATCCCCCACCATGGATAGGCCATGAGATTTGGGTGTCAGGAGAAGAGGGAGAGAGCAAGGCAAAGCGAGGAGGAGGAAGAAGGTGGTTGCAAAGATGGGGTTTGACTTGGGTTCTTGAATCTTGATTATTTATGAGGTTAAAGGTGAGTTAACACCTCACTTCAAATGAAAAATATAATATATATATATATATATATTGTGTTTGATTGTGTTATGATGTTTGAATTATTGGTGACATATGTTAAAACATTGTTTTGGATTCTTATTTTATAAGTAACTTGTAAAGACCCGCAAATCCGTCTTCCGAAAACCCGACACTGCTACGTCCACTGTAGCAGCTGTCGAACGATCGGGTGGTGGAAACGCGAACTTTAATGTTTAAAAGAAGAGATAGAAGAAAAGATAGAAGAAAAGGAGAAGAAGAAGAAAGAAGAGAACAACACATCAGAACAAGAGCAGCAACAGAAACACAATATCAGAATCTTACACATCGCAGCGGAATAATATACAATAGATAATTACTAGTCTTTTAAAATAAAGGACTATATCAGTTTATATATACATCAATCATCAGAGTCAATATACAACAATGGACAGTTATATAAACTTGTCCTCATACCAAATACACAGCGGAATAAATAATATTAGATACAAATACTACGTCTCGTGATCCAGCTTATCTCCAAAGCTCCAGAATATCCAGAATATCCTGATAACATAACTCTAGGCTGCCCGTGTGGAAAATTTGTGGGCACCCAGAGTTTAGAAGGGAACAATAAACTCCGAGTCAGTCATGGTGACTGGTGTGAGATCGTAAATCAGTTATTCTTTAAAATAAACAACAGGATAGTTTTAAAGTCAATTCGAAATGCTTTTGGAAAATGAAACTACCATAAGACCTCCCGCCACACACACAATGCAAACGCAGACTTGGAGGAGATTTCTTCTTATGATAGTCAAAGATGCTTACTACGAAAAAATCAAATTCTTTTTGATATTATTATTAGTGCATAGTGTAGAAAACATTTCGAAAGTAGAATATAAATCTTAGCCAGCATAGGTACCATTATAGTATGCTTGCTATAGCTGCCATATTAGATGGCAGGTTCTACAACTAAAACCGTACAAGTCACGTATTGTTTCTTTGGATTTCCAACAAATGGTCAGGCTAAGGAACTTCCTATCCACGATGGGTACGTCCCTGGAATAGACGACCCGAGAACCTAACCGGATCTCTGCCAACACAAGGCCGGGTTACCTCTGCAAAAATAGGTAACTACTGACACGCGTATGCCATCCCCCGATCGTCACCGATCTTCCCGAGGATCCCCGATTTCCAACAAACCACAAAGAAATAAATTTTGCAGCAACCACAGAGGTTAAGTATCTGGGCTCCATACCATGATACCACCTTTATCCAGAAGGAATGACATACACTAAGGGGCGCTACTCCCTAGAACCTTGCTGCATTCATCCTGTATCGACCATTTCCGGGGTGTGAGGCTCGATGAAGTCTCGTCCACAAAGCTACGCTTTCTCAAAAAGCCCTGCTTCGGGTCAAACAAAAATGATCAACCTATGATCACAAAGATATAAGATCAAATAAATGATCATATCACAAATGATCAAACACTGATCATTTCACAGCAACACTCAGTATGCCACGTTACCAAATTGGGATATATCGCTGATAAATTTCAACTACATAACCTCTGAGCTCGTACGTCTCAGAGAAGGGTGTTAAGCTAAGAGAATAAATTCTCCGCCACCAACAGATATGTATTTGAAAGAAATCAGCTTTATATCTCAAATTGTAACGTCAGACACACAATCCATAAAAGTCTGTTCCGGGATCGAACAGAACCGAAGGCACTTCTCACGAAGCCCTTGCATATCCGGATAATTTTCAATCACGTCAGGACTTCCCGTCACTAAGGGTGATAAAACCTCTAAATCGAAGATCAGTCGATGTAGAGTAACACGACGGTAATCCTTCCGTTTTCAAAAATATCCGGTCTTCAACACCGGTCTTCGAATGCAATTCATAACGACGTATCACATATTCGGAATGGGTTATACGACCCCATGGTCCTTTCCCGGCTAACCCGAATAGTGAGCGATTATTCAAAAATAAGTGTGGCATTCAAATTCATCCAATTCACACAAAACATCCATTCAGGGTAATTATTGATAGTCGGTTATTTAACTATCAATAAAAATGCGCAACATCATCAGATTCCAAATAATTTTCCAAATTATTTCATCTTCAAAAATATCTTTACTAGATATAAAATTTCCCACACTTCAAAAATAAATCAACGTTTATTTTTCTAAACAGTTTCCCTTTCTTTTATAAATTCCATGGTGAATTTATATTTCAAAAATATCTACTGATATATGATTCTCAAATCGATTTCAAATATTCAATTTCATTTTATCTTTAAGAAGATAAAATCTCAAAACGTTTCATTTCATTTTGGAAATGCGTTTCCCTACTTATTTAATAATAAGTATTTCACAAATCATTTATTTTCAACACTTGGAAATATTCGATATACTTAAATTATAATTAAGTATATATCTCATTTTTTTTAAGGAAATCATTCTTTAAACACATTTTAATTGAGTCAAAACGAATGTTACGTAAAACATCGTTACGACGACTCAAAATCACTAGTATAGGGATTCGAGATTTAGATAGATATATAAATCCCAATACTATACAAAATATTTCCTTTCGGAAATCATTTACTATAACAACAGTGTTATAGTCCACCATTTCCTTATTTTTCGAAAACGTCTATTTCAACACTAAATGTTGAAACCCATGTTTTCGATATTTAACACGTTTTAAAACATCTTTTAAAACAACTTCATTTAACAATATTCCTTTTCCCAAAATATATTGATTTTATTCAATAATATATATTTACTGTCCAAATTCGTGAATATAATCACTATCCCAATTTTAACAATTTCTACACATTTAACTTAAAGGATAATTCGCTGTCCAAAATCACGAATATATCTCCTTTAATAACTTCAATGTTAAATTTATCAAATTCTATTGATTTTGAATTTATAAAACAATGTTTATAAATCCCATTTCTATTTATAAAACTTCGATTTCTAAATTATCCAATTCAACTTATATGACTCAATTATATACCGGAAGTTTATATTATAAGTTAAGAACTTATAATCCATTTATTTACAACATCTATTCATTTCTCATCTAAATGTCAAAATCCCATTTATAAGATAATTGCTTATAAATCTTTTTGTTTTACAAAATCTATCCATTTAATAACTTCACAATTTATGAATCTATAAATTTCAATTCACTTATGGAATCCATTTTTATTTGACTTTAACACTTAATAAAACTCATTTCAAAATTTCAATATTTTTAATTTATAAAAATATCAATTTTTATAAATCTTTTTATATGAATTGTTTAAAATACTTCAACAATTCCAATTTAAACTATTTCATAATCTTTATCAATTGTTTATTTCAAAAATAACATTTTTGTCGTATTTCACAAAAATCACAATTTTTACTAACATTAAAATTTTAACATTTATTTATTTAAAATAAACCAATTCAAAAATTTCAATAAAACGTATATTTCTACAAATCACTTTACAAATCCTTTTAAAATCCAAAATCGTTATTTTTAGACTTTAAAAATGGATCCGATGATGCAACGCATCAAATAGTCAATCATGGCATTCAAAAACATCATATATCAATATGATAATCAACAAATATCACAATATCTGTAAACAATAAATACAGTTGAGGAATCCAGTTGGATCCCTCCAACCTGTTTCCCTGCATCCACAGACGTTAGCACAATACCAATTCCGCTCCAGTACGGAATTATCGCGGTATATAGGTTTTTATAAATCCGCTTACTAACGGCGCAATAGGGTCTCATCCGCTATACGAGGCGGGAAATCAATCAATCCAATATATACATATGCCAATATGTATATATTGCTATATATATAATAGATATATCCTACTATATCTAATAGCACATCCAATATAGCAATCAAATCAATCAATAAATAACTGAAAATTCCACTTCATTTTTGAGTGAGAAAAATCTCACCTTTGCTTTTAATTTTGCAATCCAATCCAATTCTTCTTTCGTTTTCTCGACTTTAACCTTGTATAAATAATTTATACAATCTATTAATATTTGAAAAAATCGAACAAGTTATTACCATTTAATAAATTTAATTAACTAATTATTTTAATTAAAGGAATTTCTTCAATAAATTATTTTTAGTTTGCAACAAAAATAGTTTAATTCACTGATAGTTTCGTCTAACCCAATTTTGTCTTTAAAAATTGTTTTAACTAAAAATTAAATTTAAACTAATCTTCTTTTAATAGCTTAAATTAACTTATCCTTAAATAAATTTATCCAACTAATTATAAAATTTCTTTTTCTTACTAGAAATTATATTTTAACTAATTTCCTTGAAAATCTTTTTATAACAAAAATGATTAAATAGGTTAATTACCAAAAATACATTTTTCTTAAAATAAACAGGTAAGTTCAAAATGTGTATGTATTTCATTTTATCATTTCTATTCTTTTGAAACTACATGGATAAAAATAATTTATAGCCTCCAAATATCTAATTCTATATAAATTCCCCTTGTTTTAAAATTCCTAAATTTCCAGAACATAGATATATATATATCTTCTGTTATATTCATATATCCATTAGATTCTAAATAAAACCCCTTTCTAATCTATAAACATATATATCAAATTAAAACAGAAATTGTTTTAAATCTTACTGTAAACCCAATTACTATGTTATATATGTATATATATTTTTTCTAAATCGAACGAGACTAAACAAGTGATTACCTTACTACAGATCGAACTCGAAATCCAAATCGCGATCATCGAATACCCTCTGCCATCGTCGTCTGGCCAACGACACTACCCAGTCGCGAACCCATCCATCGTCAGAGTCGCCACCTCCTCCTCCGTCACAACCTCGCTGACGCATGCCTCAATCCCCCACCTTCGAGGTGAACTCGATACGCTGCCCCTATCTCGACGTCGTCGCCGCCTTGGCCTACGCACGCGCGTCACCGTACGCAATGCCGCTCCATCGCGACACCCCCAAATCCCCAGGCAACCCTCAGTCGTGTCGCGACTAGTCGCCGTCCACCTTCACGCCACTAAATCTCGAGTTCGATTTAGTCGAATTGAATTGAATCCGCCTCCTCCCACGAAGTCGCGATCGCTTCGCGATGCCCCACTCGAGCCCCACGCGAACGACTCGATTGATTCGAACTTGAGATTGAGAACATCACGATATTGACAACACGTTCGAACGCTTTTGGCCACCATTATTTTGTTTAGGGGATTTTTATTTTCGAAACTGAGAATGAGAATTGAGAGGAGGGGGACTTAAACATAGCTCGGTCATCCCCATTTTTTTTAGAACGAAGAAAGGTTTCGTTTATATTCTTTTACCTCGTGCATTTTAACAAAGAGGGTAGGGGAGACAGAAGAACGTGATTGCACGATCTTCTCCCGTGATTATAGGCGCGATTCACTGCTTGATAAAAGGGAGATATCATACTGTGTTGACCAGTTTCCAATTTTAAATTTCAATTTGAATTCAATTTAATTTCGACGCGTTTGCTCGCCGTACGGTCACGTATTAACTCTGAAAAATACGAAAATTGAAATCCGACAATAATTCAATATTACGGACCCAATGGAACTGGTTTCGTCGAATTCCGAGACTGCGCCTCGGACGGCTATTTTTAAATATCAATTCGAACGATATAATTTCAAACCTGAACGAATAACTGTAAACTTCAATTCTGAAGCTTCTATTATCTTCAGTGTTATCAATACGAATTTTAAAAGCTTTCGAAATATTTTTCTTCGGCTTAAAATCGAAGATACAAATTTTTATTCAGCATTCACTAGATTAAACTTTAAAGTTTAATCGCCAAATTCCAAGTTATATTCGGGATTCAAATTAAATTATCGTTCAAATATTTAAAATTAATTAAATATTCTCAATTTAATTCGTTCAAAATTCTGGGTCGTAACATAACTGACATATGTAATCCATACCTATGGATTTGATTGAACTTGGAATGAACTTGAATGGAATTGTATAACCTATGAATAGACCTTGAAATAAAGTGCATAAGTTATAGATGGACTTTGGTCTAGATCGGACTCGGATTTGAAAGTGCATTTGTAGCGATAGTCGCTATATATGCAGTTTGGAATTGTCCAGTATTCGACAATTTCTATGGAACTTTGTAGAGAGATCCTTAGGGTTTCTTAATATATATTTTTGTTGCTATTAAAAGCTTGGATAGTAAGAAGTTAGGTAACATCTTGAAAAGTGGTCAAAACTTTACTTGTGCAAAACTGCCCCATTTAACCCTGATTTTTGGACTTAAAGGTTTGAAAAGATATTTAAATTTAAGTATATTATTTCATTCCTTTTATAAGTGTTTACTAATTCATATTAGAGTATTTCAAAAGCGGTTTGAGATATTTATAAATTTTAAGAATTAGTTGTGAATTTTTAAAGAAAGGATATTTTTGTTAAGATATATGGAAAACATGTTCTTTTCAAGTTTTAAAGAATTTTATAAACTTGTTATCTTCAAGTAATATTTTGAAAAATGTTTTAAAACCTTTTTTAAATATTATAAAGTATATTTTAAAAGCATTTTGGAGTATATATAGTTTTTAGAAAATATGCTGACTATTTTATATCTTATGTAATAAACATCTTCTAAAATGGTTTATTTAATATCAAGTTTTTAGTAAACAAATTACTATACATATATATCATTTTAAAAAGGGTTTTAAAAGTATAAAAAAGGTTTGGAAAGGGGTTATAATTGCTTAATTGTTAAATGGTTAAATTGTTTAATTACTTGTTTGGAAAGTAATTAACTATACTTAACACAAAAAACCGACGTAAGCTTATTTATTTATGAGAGTTAAGATTGATGTCGAGTAAGGATAAAGAAATAGAGCTCTAACATACCGGTTTCCCTCTTGGCTGATGAATAGTTAAGTCAAAAAATATCGAAAACGTGTTAATAGTGTTAATCTCTTAATTGTTTATGGAAATCATTAATAACATACTTAACACTAAAAGCCGACTTGTGAGATTCAAGAATGAAGTATCTAGGCAAGGCTTTGATGCAACCAGTCCTTTAACTTACCTGGCTTCACTCTTGTACGAGGAATAGTTAAGTTGGAATGTCTGAAAAGGGTTAAGCATACGAATCATGATTTCTATAAGCTATCGTCTTTAGAACTTAATAGTTAACTTGTTAAATACTTAACTTGACCAAATATGAACTTAGATATTTCAAACAAATGTTTTCAAAGATAGAAATAAGTACAAGAATGGTTTTGGGTTTATTGTGAAATGTGTTAACAACATTCGTCTTTAACCCTTTTTGATTATACTTAGAAATGTAAATAGATCTGTAAATGAATGATTTAAAGATAATCATAAGCAAAATGGTCTTGGGTTTGTTGTGACAATGTTTGAGTAACATTAGTTTTAAATCTTTTTGAATGCATTTATGGAAGTAATTAGATCCTTCAAATGGATATTTTGAAGAAAATTATCTGTATGGAATCTTTTAGAAAAAGATAGAACAAGTAAAAGTTTATTAGATAAAAGAAGTTTACTAATAAAAGAGTTTTAATTTATAAAAGGATTAATTAAATAGAAGGGGTTAAGTAGCTTAACCAAACTTTGTGTGACTTGATAGTGTTTTGTATGTTCATTTATTTATGGAAAGTATACTAGACTTGGTTTCCATTTAAACAACTATCTTGCACCAGATAGTTGAGACTATCGAAATAGACCAAATATAACTTTTGGGAAAATCTAGAAGAAACATGTGAATTATATGGTACAGTTATCTTCAATGATGCTATACTATACGTATAAACTCATGTGTTCTCCTAGGACAAACGATAAGGAAATTTGTCCGCTTAAATGGTTAGGAGGTGATCTCCGCTCTTATGTATTGTATGTTTATTTCCAAAAGAACCTGAGTTGAGTTTACCAGAAATTCATCAATTGGTTTTGGAGCGTTCGGTATGTGGGAAGGGTGTACTTATATGAGATGATTCGAACCCGTAACCATTTCAAACCATATATGCGATCTATGTTCTGGAAGCAGTTGTGAAGTGGAATGTTTTAACGACCCGATATTTTGGACCATTCGCATCCATTATAAGTGTATAGGTAGACACTCATGCCGGAGTTGAATTGCTCAAAATACCGCGTTGTTAATTTAAATTTGGCAAAACTGAACATATACAGTAAATGAATAATCACAGATCACAAACACAGAATAATAAGTGCAGCGGAAATAAAAGAGATAGTAGTTCATGAAGCTACTATATGAATATATAAGATACATCAGAGTTTACAACAGAAGAGTAATACGATACATCAAATACAAAGCAGAATACATCACTGGAATCATCGAATACTGAAAGCAGAATAGATGGCTGGATCTTCAAGCAAAGTTCCAACTTCAAAGGTGAGTCTCGAATACTGGTACACTCAGTCTGACCCGAGCGTAAAGCAAAAACACAAAACATTCGAGTCAGGATTAACATTCTTATATTAATAAATCCAACTCAAGTGAAATAGCAATTGAAATACAAGTAACTCAAAGGATGTTTGGAATAACCATCCTTTAAGGATCCGTTAAACTATCTACTATGTAGTAGTGTACGATAAGTAGATAATGTCTATCAGTAATATAAAGATATCAAAATAGCGTTAAGTCATGGCCCATTCCACCCTTAACACATTTTTATTCCCAAAAGCATATACAAGACCGTAGTTTCCCCAAAACCGGAAGTCACCAGAGGGCAATCCATATACTAAAGGTACATATAAAAATCGTAGTGGTCGCGAATAAATGGAATACAAGTATGACAAGGCACATGAGGCAATACCCAAGGTAGTGATACTACCGTTCGCCTGATCCGGACTGGTGAGAACGCAACGCCGCAGCGCCTGCAACACCGTGAAACAACACTCCCAAAAATCAAGGGTGCACCAATCGACAACAAGTAATAAGTAGTTCGAAGAAGTGTGTCCACTTGAGGTAGCTAATCCTCCATTGGCCCGGCACAGCTCCTGTTTTAGTCATTTCCAATTTGACACAAGTGTCAAGGCTATCCATTATCGTTCTCTTTCTTCAGTCATCACGAACATCATTCCAACCACTTCATTCTGGATCAACACTGTGATATCCCGGAATTTTGGGCAATATCAATTTAATAATCTGTATTGAAAATTAAATTGATTTGTTAACCTTTGTTAATAAATTTGAATTAGTTTAATAATCTAATTTAATAAATATTTAACTGGTGAATTTTATCTTTTAAAAATTAATAAAATATTTTCTATTTATAATATATATATATATAACTGTATATATTGTAAATAGATGAGCTTTGGTTTGAAATAAATAAATCTTGTTTTCTAATATATATTTTGGTAATTTGGGAATCATGATTAATTTAATATTAAGCTTTTCAAAGTTATTTAACAAATAACTATATGGTTTTAAAA
Source organism: Allium fistulosum (assembly GCA_030737815.1). Taxonomy (NCBI): domain Eukaryota; kingdom Viridiplantae; phylum Streptophyta; class Magnoliopsida; order Asparagales; family Amaryllidaceae; genus Allium; species Allium fistulosum. The sequence continues at coordinate 1,107,114,948 of CM060904.1, read as the reverse complement.
TACATAAAATAAATGTTTAATTGTTTAAATAGATTTAAGCTTAAGTTTAAATTTAAATAAAAGGTTTGTTTTATTTCTTTTTAAATATTACTTGATATATATGATTTAAAAATAGAAGTTTAAATACAATTTACATATGTCATTAATTCATTTAAGTAATAAGTAATTTATAATCTCTTTTATAAACTATTTAAAATGGTCAAATGTGTTATTTTCAAATAATAGATATATGTATTGTTTATATATATAAATATGATTGGTTTTATTCTTTAAAAGTTATCTATATATATAAATAAGTATTTGTAAATTTATAAATTAAGTAAAAAGCTTTTAATTTTATATAATTGGTTTTATTTACATTTTCTTTAAAGTAATTTATATACATATATACATTTAGGTAAGTATTTATAAATAGTAAACTAGTATAAAAGTTTTATTAACATTTTAAAATAAATAAAAATTATGTATTAAATACTTAAAAGACAAATGTCACCATATTAAAACTTAAATAAAACATGTGTAATGTAAATAGCTAATGTATATGACAAGTGTCATTTAATCTTGTTTTTCTTTTATTTTTATTTTTAGATAATTTCAGCCTTTATATAAACATACATCTCCATTTTCTTTTCTTTTCTAATCTCCTTTCTAAACAAAGAAAATTTAACAAATCTCAGATCAACAAAACCTGAAACAAATAAAGTAAGAAACTCTTCAAAACAAAAATGTAATCGAAGCCTGTAAATCAAATCCTTCAAACTGGAATTTCAAAAACCTGCATTTCTTCAACCTGGAGCATATTCCAGCAATTTAAATTCTGTTTGGAAGCAAGCAACTCAAGTATTTAAATCAAAGAAGCATTCAAGTTTCAAGTTTAAAGTTTTCAAAAGCAATGGCAATGCAAATTTCCAGTTTTAAAACAATCCAGTTTTCAAAAGGGTTTTCAAATTAACCTGGAGGCTCTATCTTCATTCTATATACTGGTGAGTAACTTTAAAATTTTAAAATATAATTGGTTGCATGCTAGTATGGTTGAATTTAATGTGTATTGCATGTATATAAGTGAATGTATGATATTTGTGTGCATGCTATTTATAAGGTTCTGTTCTTAAAATGGTGAGTAACATCATTTTTGAAGGCATAAGTATTGAATATATGATTGCATGTAAATCTCTATGTTACGCATGTATTATGTGAATATATTTCAGTAAATTTTCTATGTATATAGGAATGAAGATACTATGTGTATGTTGGTTATATCAGTGATCATCTCTGTTAAGTTCACAGTTTAAAATTTAGATTTAAATTCCAATTCTTCCAAACTAATCTCTGTTAGAACTTAGGATTCATACAAAAGTTGTTTGTGAAATCATGAAGTAAAGTTTAAAATGTTAACCAAGTTAGAATAACTTGAATGTCTCTGAAAACTTAAGAAGAACAGAGTTAACTTAGAATAAGGAAAAATTCAAACATCTTAATTTATTAAGTCAGGTATATAATCTGAAATCTTAATCGAAGACTTGATTTTTAAAACTAAAATCACGTTTTTTAGAAATAGATTGAGGGAGCAGTTTGAGATTGAACAGATTTTGTATTTTGAGTGATTTTAGATGATCTAAAGGGGACGGAATGGTCGTGGTTGTTCCTGGAAGTAGGGAAGTGATAGGAGAGTCAAGAAAAATTGCCAGAAAGGCGAATTCATCATCATGGTAGTTGTGGTGGAAGATTGAAATCTGTAGCCCTAGTTTGGGTAGATTTGGTATATTTGATCGTCACGGTTCCTATGTTGAATCGAGTTCTACAGGACTTAGGGAGATGAAAGCGTGGACGTTGGCGAAGGTGCTGTTCGATTTTCAGGTGATCTGATGATCGGAATCTCGAGAGCGATGTTGGATTCCAGGCTTTGGGTGGTTCGAGACTTTTGTTCCAGGCGAGTTGAATAGCTCGATTTCGAATTCAAGCATGATCGAGGCTCTGGGTGGTCGCAATCCAGTGAGAAGATCGTAGTCGACTTGTAGGCGTCAGCAGAGATGGTCGGAGCATCACAGATGAACTGTGCACGTGCACGTATATGTCTGGGTATCTGTTGTGGTGATTGGGAAAGAAGGAGTGGGAAACTCGGGTTGTTCTCGTGGAATTGGATTGGAGACTCGAAGGAACTCTCGAGTAAATGAAGGCATGGCTCGGGTTGAATGGTATTACAGGTTTCAACAGAAACCTGTTTGCCCAGTTTTTAAATTTTAAAATAGAATTTAAAAACTGAAGTTTTAAATATAAAAGTAAAGTTTTAAATAAGTTTAAATCTAGTTGTTATCTAAAGTTTAAGTTAAAATCTCAGTTTTTAAATAAGATAAAGTTTTTAAAAATTTGAATTGATTTAACTATTTTTAAGGGTTTAAGTTGATAAATTAAGGTTTAATTAAATTAATTAAAGGTTAATTAATTTGAAGTTAAGAATCATTAATTTGGAATTATTAATTAATGGTTAGGAATAAATTAATCAAGTAATTAAGGTTTAATTAAGTTATTGTTAAGTACTTAATTAATTAAGGAATTAGAGATTAATTTATTGATAATTAGAATTAATTAAGTTATAATTAATAATGGTTAATCAATGTTTAATTAATTAAGAAAAATAATTAAAGAATAGTTAATAGTTAATGTAGATCGTTAACTTGGGTTTAATAATTAATTAATGAGATTAATTTTGATAAATAAATAGATTAATTAATTAAGGTTAATCAATGTGAAATTGTTTATTTAAATATAATTACTTAATGGAAGTAATTAAGAAATTAATTACTCATTGTAATTAATTGAGTTTATTTTAATTGGTTAAGTTAATTAATTAAATTAAATTAATTTAAAATAATCAATTAATGATGTGTGAAGTATAATTACTTAATGTAATGAAGTATAATTATTTAGGAAAGTAATTAATGGATAATTATCGATGTAATTAATAGAGTAATTAATGGTAGTTAATTACTTAATGGAATTAATCAAGGGATTAATTAAGAAATTAATTAAGGAGAATTAATTTAGTAAATGAAAGTAATTAAGGGTAGTTAATTACTGATTGAAGATTAATCAAGTTGATTAATAAATGTTGTTTAATTTAAAGTTAATTACTTAATGTAATTAATTTAATTAAAGTAATTAATAATTAAGTTGTAATTAAGGATCATTAATTAATATAATTAATGATGTAATTAAGATTGATTAATTAAGTATAATTAATAAATGAAGTGATTAATTAATATAATTAATTAAGAATTAATGTAATTAATTATAGTTGATTAATTTAATTAATTATAGTTAATTAATTAATGAAGTAATTAAAGGTTAATTACTATAAATGGTTAAGAATAATTAATTTGAGTAATTAATTAAAGGATAAATTACCTGAATGCAATTAAAGGGTAATTAGAAGATAATTAATTGATTGTAATTAATTAATGGTTAAGTAAGCAGGATTTATAGAATGAAGTAATTAATTTAATTCACTTTAAATTAATTAGAGATAATTTAAATCATTACTTATGAATGGATGAATGATATTGAATGCTTTGCATTGTTGATATCTCTGATAAGAGATGTGCTGATCTATGATATAGATGTTTGGTTGGATTGAAATGATAATATGAATTATCTGTTTGGATGATAATATGGATTATCTATTGTAAATTATCTATCTGTGTGTAGTATAGATAAGAATTGAATTGTTTTAACCTTAAAACAACTTGGCCTTAAAAGATACGTTTTGGATTTCGATGAGACCGGGATCGGGTTTCCGTATACCGGGATTCCAGGTCTGGAGACCCGAATACCACATCGATCCAAATTAACGATAGGTCGTGAATCTCAAGTGAAGATGAAGATTCAGAGTGCAAGGGTTATTGTCGTTAACTCTGAGGGTGATTCCAAAACGAGTGTAACGAGATAATGCCTTCGGTTTCGTTCGAACCCGGAACGAACTTGTATGGATTGAATGCTTTTAGCACATCGTCAGGCGGACGATGAGCATTCTAAGTGATATGTTCTGATTAAAGGTAATCGTAACCTCAAGCCTCATCAACCGGGAATGGCTAAAACAGGGGAGGTGCAGCAAGGCTTCGTGGGTAGCACCCATTGAGAGCAAGATAGATCCCTGTCTAGAGGTCCCTTTTCTTTTTATTCGGCTTAGTGTGTGGTTGGTCGCGCCAACTACGGGGTTATCTTGTTCGGAATTATCCAGTAAGGGATGGTTCCGGCTTTGTGTTGCAGGGGAGCGGGCGTACTCCTCGGTACGGTGATCTAGGCCACGTACTGTGACGGGCGGTACCCCAGTAGCCCTGCCATTGTATGGAAACCCATTCTTCCTACGTGCCCTTACGGTTTTGATTGTATAACCCACTTTGTGGCTAGTATGCTGGAATTTAATAATGTAACAATTTCAGCTATTTCATATTTATTTGAAAACCCTAGACCCTATTATAATATAACTGGATTTCCTATCAAATGTTTTGGTTAGCGTAAGGTAAAAACTTACCCATGTTTATTTGTGGGGAGTCTTACGTGATACCTTTTCTTTCTAAAGGTTTTGAAGTTAAGCAAGTTTAACCTGTTACTCACACCAGACCCATGTCTGACCCAAGTGTTTATTTCTGTTTTATAAACTCTTGGGTACTCAAATTTTTACGAGTAGCCAAGGGATTCAGGTTTAGCTTTGACGAATATTCTGGAGGAGCAATGGAGCAGGAGGCTTCGGCGTTCGTAGATATAGTATTCCGCTGTGTTGATATCTGTGATAGTGTCTTGTCTTGTATTTGAGTTGTAATGTCTAGACAGATGTTTATAACTGTCTAGTAAGTGATGTATATGCTGTGTAACTCTGTAAATTGTTGTAAACTATGTAATAGTTTATGTTATTAATATAATTTATTCGTTCCGCTGTGAGATCGTTGTTGTTGTTTCTTTCTTTCTTCTCTTCTTTTCTATTTTCTACCCCTTTCTTTCTTCATAATGATGCGACTTTCTGGGCATAGGAAGTCGGGTCGTTACAATTGGTATCAGAGCATAGGTTGAGCGAATACCTAAGCTATTGGTTAAGTGAATATCAGAACACTAGGTTGAGTGAATACCTAGGTTCGGAAGGGTTGTTCATTAGAGATAGGATCTGTAGCAACCTGTTTGAGTCTGAGTGTATATATATTCGAGAGCGCGTATTTGTTAGTTATATAAAATGGTTTTATATTGTGTTAATTGATCGGTTGAGTGGTATATGGATTCTGGTCAATACGAGTAGCTAACGTTATTGATAGGGATCTCTAAACACTTGACCAGGCCAACGGACACAATATTGTTTTAAAGAGGTAGATGAAATAATTCTACCCAGATATAATTTCTATATAAAAAGTATCATTTTAAATGTATATGGTATTTGTAATGATTGGTTGAGATGATAATAATTTATCATCTAGGATTAGGAGTCTGAGTGTTGAGGTTGGAAGAGTATCTGTCGAGACTGTAAACCTAATACCGTCTCGAGTGAACTTTACAGTTGTGTAAGGATTTCACAATCTTTGAAGGAAACCTGTTAAGGGTCGGAGTTCATCTTAGGAGTTGGATGAGTAGAGTTGGATCTGTCAGTTGGGCAGAAGCAAGTGATAGTATCTTGGTATCTTCTGGAAGAAGTAGCTGTGTGATGAGACGCAGTGAATATGGATGTTCCCGAAGATGTTTTCTTTGGAACAAGTTAATGAAGTATGTCTGCTTCAGTGTTGTGGCTGAGTTCAGCATGGTGATTCTGTTTAGTTTGGGTCTGAGTTTCTTGAAGAAGCTTTGGATAAGGAAGTATTTGGCATCTGTGGCAGCAGTGCAGCTCGGAGTGTTCTGTATTGGCAGGAAGTTTTCTGGCTGAGCAGTGAAAGAGAAGTTCAGAAGCAACAGAGTGGATCCATTTCTTTGATAGATAGGATAGATAAGTGTAAGCTGTTCTGATTGGTAAAGAGAGAGCAGTTTTTCTTTGGACTTAGGATGGGTTGATCGCAAAAGTGACTTGCGATTGCTGAGTGTTCTCTTGGGTTATCAGAGATTTGCTGGATGTCTTCAGGGAAGTCAGAAGTTGTTCACATCTGGAGATTGAGTTTTCTTATCGACTGGATTCCAGGAGTGGTACCGGTGGTTCAGTCTAGTTGAAGGATAGTTCCTAGAGATAGAGTTTGGTGAAGTAGCTCAAGTTTTGATGGAGTATCTGAGTTTTCTTTATGGATCCGTTGAACCATATTTCTGGGATGTGTTGTCCAGTTGTGCTCGTGTTCTTCATCAGCATTCTTATCTACTTCAGATCAGAGTTGTGCAGCGGGAGCAGTTTGGAAGTGCTTTTGTTTTATCTTTTCCAGATAGGAGAAGTAAGTTTAGTCTTCTGATGTTTGAAGAGTAGAGATTGTATTCTTGATTTTGGATAAGTGTTTGATCTATCTCTAGTTTTGGAATCAACAGTTCAGGAGGATTTGGTAGTTGAGTCAGACTCGTCTGTAGACTGATATCCTGTCTAGTTGTGTAGATCTGGTTGAGTAGGAGTTCTATAGCTTTGTAGTTTAGATTGTTTGTAGAGCGAGTATTCCGGTATATATATATACTTGGGGAAACTCGAGGAAATTCTATCCAGAATTTTGTCTGGATAGTTAGAATTGTTTGTTTATTTGGATGATTGGTTGCTATGGTTGTTAGCATATGGTTGATAATATATGTTGTGGTTTAAGAATTAAAATCTTTAATTAGATTATTAAATTACCTTTGTTTTAAATTTCGGGGACGAAATTATTTTAAGGGGGGAGGAATGTGATATCCCGGAATTTTGGGCAATATCAATTTAATAATCTGTATTGAAAATTAAATTGATTTGTTAACCTTTGTTAATAAATTTGAATTAGTTTAATAATCTAATTTAATAAATATTTAACTGGTGAATTTTATCTTTTAAAAATTAATAAAATATTTTCTATTTATAATATATATATATAACTGTATATATTGTAAATAGATGAGCTTTGGTTTGAAATAAATAAATCTTGTTTTCTAATATATATTTTGGTAATTTGGGAATCATGATTAATTTAATATTAAGCTTTTCAAAGTTATTTAACAAATAACTATATGGTTTTAAAATACATAAAATAAATGTTTAATTGTTTAAATAGATTTAAGCTTAAGTTTAAATTTAAATAAAAGGTTTGTTTTATTTCTTTTTAAATATTACTTGATATATATGATTTAAAAATAGAAGTTTAAATACAATTTACATATGGCATTAATTCATTTAAGTAATAAGTAATTTATAATCTCTTTTATAAACTATTTAAAATGGTCAAATGTGTTATTTTCAAATAATAGATATATGTATTGTTTATATATATAAATATGATTGGTTTTATTCTTTAAAAGTTATCTATATATATAAATAAGTATTTGTAAATTTATAAATTAAGTAAAAAGCTTTTAATTTTATATAATTGGTTTTATTTACATTTTCTTTAAAGTAATTTATATACATATATACATTTAGGTAAGTATTTATAAATAGTAAACTAGTATAAAAGTTTTATTAACATTTTAAAATAAATAAAAATTATGTATTAAATACTTAAAAGACAAATGTCACCATATTAAAACTTAAATAAAACATGTGTAATGTAAATAGCTAATGTATATGACAAGTGTCATTTAATCTTGTTTTTCTTTTATTTTTATTTTTAGATAATTTCAGCCTTTATATAAACATACATCTCCATTTTCTTTTCTTTTCTAATCTCCTTTCTAAACAAAGAAAATTTAACAAATCTCAGATCAACAAAACCTGAAACAAATAAAGTAAGAAACTCTTCAAAACAAAAATGTAATCGAAGCCTGTAAATCAAATCCTTCAAACTGGAATTTCAAAAACCTGCATTTCTTCAACCTGGAGCATATTCCAGCAATTTAAATTCTGTTTGGAAGCAAGCAACTCAAGTATTTAAATCAAAGAAGCATTCAAGTTTCAAGTTTAAAGTTTTCAAAAGCAATAGCAATGCAAATTTCCAGTTTTAAAACAATCCAGTTTTCAAAAGGGTTTTCAAATTAACCTGGAGGCTCTGTCTTCATTCTATATACTGGTGAGTAACTTTAAAATTTTAAAATATAATTGGTTGCATGCTAGTATGGTTGAATTTAATGTGTATTGCATGTATATAAGTGAATGTCTGATATTTGTGTGCATGCTATTTATAAGGTTCTGTTCTTAAAATGGTGAGTAACATCATTTTTGAAGGCATAAGTATTGAATATATGATTGCATGTAAATCTCTATGTTACGCATGTATTATGTGAATATATTTCAGTAAATTTTCTATGTATATAGGAATGAAGATACTATGTGTATGTTGGTTATATCAGTGATCATCTCTGTTAAGTTCACAGTTTAAAATTTAGATTTAAATTCCAATTCTTCCAAACTAATCTCTGTTAGAACTTAGGATTCATACAAAAGTTGTTTGTGAAATCATGAAGTAAAGTTTAAAATGTTAACCAAGTTAGAATAACTTGAATGTCTCTGAAAACTTAAGAAGAACAGAGTTAACTTAGAATAAGGAAAAATTCAAACATCTTAATTTATTAAGTCAGGTATATAATCTGAAATCTTAATCGAAGACTTGATTTTTAAAACTAAAATCATGTTTTTTAGAAATAGATTGAGGGAGCAGTTTGAGATTGAACAGATTTTGTATTTTGAGTGATTTTAGATGATCTAAAGGGGACGGAATGGTCGTGGTTGTTCCTGGAAGTAGGGAAGTGATAGGAGAGTCAAGAAAAATTGCCAGAAAGGCGAATTCATCATCATGGTAGTTGTGGTGGAAGATTGAAATCTGTAGCCCTAGTTTGGGTAGATTTGGTATATTTGATCGTCACGGTTCCTATGTTGAATCGAGTTCTACAGGACTTAGGGAGATGAAAGCGTGGACGTTGGCGAAGGTGCTGTTCGATTTTCAGGTGATCTGATGATCGGAATCTCGAGAGCGATGTTGGATTCCAGGCTTTGGGTGGTTCGAGACTTTTGTTCCAGGCGAGTTGAATAGCTCGATTTCGAATTCAAGCATGATCGAGGCTCTGGGTGGTCGCAATCCAGTGAGAAGATCGTAGTCGACTTGTAGGGGTCAGCAGAGATGGTCGGAGCATCACAGATGAACTGTGCACGTGCACGTATATGTCTGGGTATCTGTTGTGGTGATTGGGAAAGAAGGAGTGGGAAACTCGGGTTGTTCTCGTGGAATTGGATTGGAGACTCGAAGGAACTCTCGAGTAAATGAAGGCATGGCTCGGGTTGAATGGTATTACAGGTTTCAACAGAAACCTGTTTGCCCAGTTTTTAAATTTTAAAATAGAATTTAAAAACTGAAGTTTTAAATATAAAAGTAAAGTTTTAAATAAGTTTAAATCTAGTTGTTATCTGAAGTTTAAGTTAAAATCTCAGTTTTTAAATAAGATAAAGTTTTTAAAAATTTGAATTGATTTAACTATTTTTAAGGGTTTAAGTTGATAAATTAAGGTTTAATTAAATTAATTAAAGGTTAATTAATTTGAAGTTAAGAATCATTAATTTGGAATTATTAATTAATGGTTAGGAATAAATTAATCAAGTAATTAAGGTTTAATTAAGTTATTGTTAAGTACTTAATTAATTAAGGAATTAGAGATTAATTTATTGATAATTAGAATTAATTAAGTTATAATTAATAATGGTTAATCAATGTTTAATTAATTAAGAAAAATAATTAAAGAATAGTTAATAGTTAATGTAGATCGTTAACTTGGGTTTAATAATTAATTAATGAGATTAATTTTGATAAATAAATAGATTAATTAATTAAGGTTAATCAATGTGAAATTGTTTATTTAAATATAATTACTTAATGGAAGTAATTAAGAAATTAATTACTCATTGTAATTAATTGAGTTTATTTTAATTGGTTAAGTTAATTAATTAAATTTAATTAATTTAAAATAATCAATTAATGATGTGTGAAGTATAATTACTTAATGTAATGAAGTATAATTATTTAGGAAAGTAATTAATGGATAATTATCGATGTAATTAATAGAGTAATTAAGGGTAGTTAATTACTTAATGGAATTAATCAAGGGATTAATTAAGAAATTAATTAAGGAGAATTAATTTAGTAAATGAAAGTAATTAAGGGTAGTTAATTACTGATTGAAGATTAATCAAGTTGATTAATAAATGTTGTTTAATTTAAAGTTAATTACTTAATGTAATTAATTTAATTAAAGTAATTAATAATTAAGTTGTAATTAAGGATCATTAATTAATATAATTAATGATGTAATTAAGATTGATTAATTAAGTATAATTAATAAATGAAGTGATTAATTAATATAATTAATTAAGAATTAATGTAATTAATTATAGTTGATTAATTTAATTAATTATAGTTGATTAATTTAATTAATTATATTTAATTAATTAATGAAGTAATTAAAGGTTAATTACTATAAATGGTTAAGAATAATTAATTTGAGTAATTAATTAAAGGATAAATTACCTGAATGCAATTAAAGGGTAATTAGAAGATAATTAATTGATTGTAATTAATTAATGGTTAAGTAAGCAGGATTTATAGAATGAAGTAATTAATTTAATTCACTTTAAATTAATTAGAGATAATTTAAATCATTACTTATGAATGGATGAATGATATTGAATGCTTTGCATTGTTGATATCTTTGATAAGAGATGTGCTGATCTATGATATAGATGTTTGGTTGGATTGAAATGATAATATGAATTATCTGTTTGGATGATAATATGGATTATCTATTGTAAATTATCTATCTGTGTGTAGTATAGATAAGAATTGAATTGTTTTAACCTTAAAACAACTTGGCCTTAAAAGATACGTTTTGGATTTCGATGAGACCGGGATCGGGTTTCCGTATACCGGGATTCCAGGTCTGGAGACCCGAATACCACATCGATCCAAATTAACGATAGGTCGTGAATCTCAAGTGAAGATGAAGATTCAGAGTGCAAGGGTTATTGTCGTTAACTCTGAGGGTGATTCCAAAACGAGTGTAACGAGATAATGCCTTCGGTTTCGTTCGAACCCGGAACGAACTTGTATGGATTGAATGCTTTTAGCACATCGTCAGGCGGACGATGAGCATTCTAAGTGATATGTTCTGATTAAAGGTAATCGTAACCTCAAGCCTCATCAACCGGGAATGGCTAAAACAGGGGAGGTGCAGCAAGGCTTCGTGGGTAGCACCCACTGAGAGCAAGATAGATCCCTGTCTAGAGGTCCCTTTTCTTTTTATTCGGCTTAGTGTGTGGTTGGTCGCGCCAACTACGGGGTTATCTTGTTCGGAATTATCCAGTAAGGGATGGTTCCGGCTTTGTGTTGCAGGGGAGCGGGCGTACTCCTCGGTACGGTGATCTAGGCCACGTACTGTGACGGGCGGTACCCCAGTAGCCCTGCCATTGTATGGAAACCCATTCTTCCTACGTGCCCTTACGGTTTTGATTGTATAACCCACTTTGTGGCTAGTATGCTGGAATTTAATAATGTAACAATTTCAGCTATTTCATATTTATTTGAAAACCCTAGACCCTATTATAATATAACTGGATTTCCTATCAAATGTTTTGGTTAGCGTAAGGTAAAAACTTACCCATGTTTATTTGTGGGGAGTCTTACGTGATACCTTTTCTTTCTAAAGGTTTTGAAGTTAAGCAAGTTTAACCTGTTACTCACACCAGACCCATGTCTGACCCAAGTGTTTATTTCTGTTTTATAAACTCTTGGGTACTCAAATTTTTACGAGTAGCCAAGGGATTCAGGTTTAGCGTTGACGAATATTCTGGAGGAGCAATGGAGCAGGAGGCTTCGGCGTTCGTAGATATAGTATTCCGCTGTGTTGATATCTGTGATAGTGTCTTGTCTTGTATTTGAGTTGTAATGTCTAGACAGATGTTTATAACTGTCTAGTAAGTGATGTATATGCTGTGTAACTCTGTAAATTGTTGTAAACTATGTAATAGTTTATGTTATTAATATAATTTATTCGTTCCGCTGTGAGATCGTTGTTGTTGTTTCTTTCTTTCTTCTCTTCTTTTCTATTTTCTACCCCTTTCTTTCTTCATAATGATGCGACTTTCTGGGCATAGGAAGTCGGGTCGTTACAAACACTCCACGAATGTTAGTTATTAAAGTGGTTTTCGGTATCGACAGAGAGTATGTCCATATCCGATCCCGGTCTCTTTAATAACTTCCGTAATTATTTCACCGATTGGTCGTTTATATATTTCCAAACCAAATCAAATTCAATTTCAATTTAAATTCGTAAATCAACATTTCATTTGTCTTTCAAAACCAATTTCCATAAATTACGTTTCAAAACTTCCAAATTACCATTTCAAAATCTTACAATTCAAATTCAATTCAAATATTTAAATCACTTCAAATATTGATTCAAGTTCGTATATCAGTTTCATTCCGAAATCATTTAAATTTACTTAATTTAACATTCAAATCAATTTAAACTCATTTATCGATTCCATTCAATATTCGTTAAGTTACTTTATCATTCAAAAAAATTTCTATTAAATTTCCAATTCATTAAATCAATTCTTAAGTTCAACTTCATCAAATCAAAACTTACAATTTGGATTAAACTAAATTCGTCAAATCAAATTCTTTAAAGTTCAAGTCTTACATTAATTTCAATAAATCACATTTTATTTCTTGTTAAAGAAATTCAAATTTCACTTCTTTACTTACTTAAATAATTTTCCAAAACTTAATTAATAAAGAAAACTCAATTTCAATTATTTACAAAGTAAATTCACTTATTTAAAAGTTCAATTTCTCTTATTAAAGAATTCAATTCAATTTGACCATTAAATCATTCAATCTTATTTAATTATTAAATAATTCAAAACTTAATTATTAAATAATTTCAAAGTTTAATAATTTCAAACTTAATTATAGTTTCAAACTTAATTTAAATCATTTCTCAAATTAAACACATTCTTCCATCAATTACATTGTTAATATCTTGTTTCATATTATTAAATAATAACCTTTTTCTTTCATTAAAATTCAAATTTCAACCTCATTTCGAAACCGTATTTATTCAAATAAAATCTTCGTTTTTATTTTAAATCAAATTATTGACCAATCGGGTTTTATTAAATTTCCTATCCTAGGTCAAAGTTCAATTTGGGTATTTATCATTTCAACCCGATTCCAATTCAATTCAAAATCAAAGCATAGTAAAGGGAACTTGCAGTGTGATAACTGGGATGGTGTCAAAGTAAATAAACAAGCAATAACAACAATCAATAACAATCCAATAATCAATTCAAATAATCCCGAAATAACCGTATTAATTCGCATTGTCATTTGTACGAATTAATATAATTATTTCTAGAATCTACACTATCATTTCATGTAGATTAAAGATTTATTACACTAATAATTATACGGTTCTTCACTTGTCATTCGATTTCAATTTTAACACTACCACAATTAATCAAATACACGTTCAATGGTTCAAAGGGTAACTATCACTATTCTACATGTCAATTAATTTAACAATTAAAAGGGGTCATATTCAACTAAATCAAATTCAACATATGTGTCGATTCAAATTTTAATCATCCTACGTCAAATTTATTTGCATAATATTTATCACTTTATACATTACAATTTTAACGTCCAATTGTAAACATCAAACAATCAGTCATTTAACAATCAAACTGGATTATCATTGCATATATAACAGATATTGGTGTCAGATGTCACAGGTGAACTGATACAGGTAATAACAGTGTAAATATCTAACAGCAGCATATTTCAATTGTCGTTTCAATTGAAATCAAATTTAATAAATAAAAGAACGTTAATCGTGAGTGAGTGCTCACCTTTTGAGGCTAAATAGATTTGACGAGGTAATGAGCTATGAATTTCAAAGTAACGCAGGATGGACACTATTCGACGGAGAAGACAGGCACGATGGACAAAGCTGGTAACAATGAACGATAAAACGAATCAGAACCGGATGGATAAGGATAGATGGTATAAATGAACTTATGTGTATAGCTATGTATAACTATTTACATAAAATCATATTTAAAAATCCAACTGATACCTTTTACGCTTATAAAATTTATAATGCACATATGCAGACGTTGGAAAATATGCAGACTATGCATAACGAATATATATACCAGTAAACAATACTTAAAACAACATTAAAGCACAAATAAAAATAGAATATTCACGTTGTACGACTTCCAATCCATATCTACTAAACATGTACATATTTGTGTAAAAATCAAAGTGCATATATAATATGTATATATATATATATATCAATACTTAAAAAAAATGAAGCGGTACATAATAATGTTTTTTTCTTTTTAAACAAAAAAATATTTATATATATAATACTTACGTTTGATACTTACAACTTGCAAATTCACAGTCTATATAACTAATGCAATATGTACGGATGACTGGCACAAATACTATAACTACTTATAAATAAATCTGTATACTCTATCCAATATATATACATCCAAATAGTATACAAGTTAATATAGACATATACACCTTTATCTACTATGCTATATTTTTCTTTCTTTCAAATTCTCAGTCCTCATTAAAATATTTTTGAACTGAAACATATAACAAATTCGAATGGAAAAATATACATATACTACAATTAGAATCAATAGTCCAACACTTATATACTTTGAAGAGCGTGCGTTCAAACTACTACATAGTATAACTCTTATAGTTTAGACACTTTACATACTTTTAAAAAGTAGGTTCCAAGCTATTAAAACTGATATATAAACCAACTAACAATTATACAAACTGAGATTCTATATACTTCAAACATAAATACAAAATAGACAGTATATTCCAAATCAATTTAAATCAAACTAAAGAAAAAATATTTATAAGACCAAATTAATAAAAAAATTATATACCTATACGCATGCAAATTTTTGTACAGGCTCAGATACATATATGCTTCTCTATACAACAAACCGGGTTTCTTTTGTATAATACTTATATAAATGTATATGCGAGAAAAAAAAACTAAATATGAAATCCTTTTAGATCAAATATATATAACCGCATAACTTAACATATTAAGTATAACTATATGCATGTGCAGGCTATTTAAAGGTATGCACTGGCCATAGCATGGACACACACCGCAGCTAGCATAGATTGTAATGAATTTATTCAATGCAATAATACTTGCATGGGTATGTGGACTTCAAAGCAACAAAACAATTTGAACAATAATATGGAAAACTAAAGGACATGGATACTTACTTATATAAGCAGAACGTACTTTGATATATAATCTAGCAATGAATACATTGGTCATAACTATTCAAAGCCATTGTACAAAACAGTCAAGGCAAGGAATGGTTGGGAAGGCGAGACTGGGTAGGGTGTTCGGCTTTGGCTAGCTTGGAGGTGGTCACTTGAGGGAGATGAGGCGGAGGGACGTTGATGGCGGAGGGCGTGGAGTTGGAAAACATGCTTGCGCATGTGTGAGGGGTTGGATGCTTTTGTGATGGTTGAGGCAATAAGAAGAGGAGGAGACGTGCTGAAGTAAACAATAAGAATGCGAAAATATGGGCAGTCTCGTATAAATTAATTATTTTATTTTAACAGATGAATCATTAAAGATCAAAAGTTGTTTTGAAAAATAGCAAAAGCCAATAGTCATATTCAGTTATTCAGTGAGTTAGGCGTTGAAAAGTTGGATGGACTAATAATTCAAAAGGTCACTAAACCAAAAGTCACGAAATCGGTACCGAAACGAAATCATTTCATTGATTACGCTGCGTATCGGCTTCGAAAAACAGAACTGAATATACCATTGAGATCAGCACGACGAGGCGGTCAAAACGGTATAATGATATCAGTGTTATGATTGAATTATAAAAATTCAAAATTTTCTAATAGCGGAAAATGCAAGAAAAACGCTGAAAAATAAGATCGACGGAGCCAAAGATGTCCGAATTTGGAAAAACGACAAACTGACATCTTGCTCAGAAGATGATTTAGAATTTTTCTATATAAAAATATTTCAGTTTTGAAATTATTTTATTTCCATCGCTTTTTAACTGATTAAATTGAAGTAAATTTACGCGCGAAATAAACTTTCATATCTTCGGACGAAAATTTACCAGTTGCTATGTTTAACTAGACGCATTCCAAATATCAAATTTATATTTCAAAATTTTATCGTTTAAAATTTCGCAAAATTTCAATTGATTACGTTATTAAAAGCCGGTTAAATTTACGGGTTGTTACACTCTCCCCCACTCAAAACTTTTCGTCCCCGAAAAGGAACGAGGTAGAAGAATAGAAACAACCAGAAAGAAAAACAGATTTGAAATACAAAATAACAATTAATTTAAACCATATAGATTCAAATTTAAATTAATTGATATTAAATAATTGATTTAATCCATTTGATTTCACTAAAATCAATCTCAACTATTTCTAAATTCATTATCTTATTATCCAATTATCTTATATTTACAATTTCTAAATCCATAAATTTGAATAGTCTTTTATTATAATCATATTTTTCAGCAATTTAAATTCTTCTTTATTCCAAATTATTGTTAAATTTATTCTACTTAATATTTCTTATCTCATATATTTAACCCATATAAATTAATTTAAACCATAAAAGTTTTGATTTAAATTAATTTACATCTACTAATTGCTTTTAAATTCAAGGTATTTTCATATGTTGATCAAATTTCAATTTATTAATTCTTTCAAAACAATTTATTAATTCTTTCAAACAAATTCATTTCATTATTAACTGAGTTTTATTTATTATCCTATCTAACTCTATTAATATCTTTATAATCAAACTTTAGTGTATAACATTTATTATAAACACTCAAATTTTATTTATAAATTCAATTTATCTTATATATTATCCAATTTACATATTCAACTTCTGAATGATTTAGGTAAGTTGTATTAGAATGCAGTTGAACAATATACAAATAAAATTTTCCCAATTCAATTATTCAAGTTTAAATATTTATTCCAAATTTGGTTTTATTTAAAATTAAAATCATCATTTAAGAATTAGATTTCCGATTAACTTTAAACAATTTAGAGTTATATATCATATATTTATATCAATCAAATTAAATTTTAAAATAAGATACTTATATATATATAAATCAAATTATACTGAAGAAATTCAAATTAAAATATTTTTCAAAACAAACCGTAGCAAAGCTACAGAATAGTATCTCCACTTCGAACTCGAAAATGAACGTCGATGATGCGGCCGTCATCACCGAAATTATTTTCCAGCGACAAAGAGAAGAGCACTGATTTCAATATTTTAAAATTATTTGAAAACAGTTTCTATTTGAAAATACGTTCAATAATATATATTTTTAAAAATTAAAAAAAAACCAAAGCTTGAAATTTTAGGAAATTAAATTCTCAAATTCTTACTTTAAATTCATTTAAATTTCTAAATAAATCTATAAACCAACTTTTATAATTACATTTGTTTTTATGTTGGAATAATCAATGATTTTCAAAACAAATAGTGAAAAACAAATATTACCTTTCTGCCAACCAATTCAGTTAACAATTCAATTTCAGAAAACTTATATTTATATAATATAATCATACAAACTTTTATTTTATTTACCAAATTTGAAAACGATATTGTGTCAGTTTGCTCTGCTCAAGTGTTTTGGAAATCCCATCGATAGCGTTGATCGGATGAATCGATCGAAAACCCAAATCAACATCAACAACTCAAATAACACAATATAAAACATTTTAAAATTTATTTACAAATACACTTCCTCACTTAAACGATACAATAATGGATTTCAAAGCAAGGATAGAGATTCAAATTTTTGATAGACTCAAATCAAAGAGAATTTCGATTCGAAGATAGGTTTGAAACAAAGACGAGATAATTAAATAACAAAATAAGGCGATGGGTAAGTTTATATAAATCGCGGGCAACCTTAACCGGGTCGTCCGTAACTTCAAGAATAAGATCGATGCTGAATTCCGAGGTAAATCAACACTCGATCTAAAGAGATGGAATTCAGGTATAGCAGGAAACAGATAGCATCGTAAACCGAGGATACAGAAATCTCTGGTAAATCGATGTCTATTATAAATGAATTTACTCCTTTACGAATCATTCTAAGATTGGCGAGACCGCCGATTCATTATAGATAACATTCATAATGGAGTTATGGGGTGCTCCATGATTAAAAGAAGACGAATAGTGAAGGACACGAATGAATTTCGGAACCGAGGAGAACGTTCCAAAAATTCAAAGGAATCGAGTCAAAAGGAAGAGATTGAAACTCGAATGAGAGTGATTCTGTAAATACATTTACCCTATATGTTAAGTTTTGCCTAGAGTAACCAAAGCTCTGATACCAACTTTAACGACCCGATATTTTGGACCATTCGCATCCATTATAAGTGTATAGGTAGACACTCATGCCGGAGTTGAATTGCTCAAAATACCGCGTTGTTAATTTAAATTTGGCAAAACTGAACATATACAGTAAATAAATAATCACAGATCACAGACACAGAATAATAAGTGCAGCGGAAATAAAAGAGATAGTAGTTCATGAAGCTACTATATGAATATATAAGATACATCAGAGTTTACAACAGAAGAGTAATACGATACATCAAATACAAAGCAGAATACATCACTGGAATCATCGAATACTGAAAGCAGAATAGATGGCTGGATCTTCAAGCAAAGTTCCAACTTCAAAGGTGAGTCTCGAATACTGGTACACTCAGTCTGACCCGAGCGTAAAGCAAAAACACAAAACACTCGAGTCAGGATTAACATTCTTATATTAATAAATCCAACTCAAGTGAAATAGCAATTGAAATACAAGTAACTCAAAGGATGTTTGGAATAACCATCCTTTAAGGATCCGTTAAACTATCTACTATGTAGTAGTGTACGATAAGTAGATAATGTCTATCAGTAATATAAAGATATCAAAATAGCGTTAAGTCATGGCCCATTCCACCCTTAACACATTTTTATTCCCAAAAGCATATACAAGACCGTAGTTTCCCCAAAACCGGAAGTCACCAGAGGGCAATCCATATACTAAAGGTACAAATCAAAATCGTAGTGGTCGCGAATAAATGGAATACAAGTATGACAAGGCACATGAGGCAATACCCAAGGTAGTGATACTACCGTTCGCCTGATCCGGACTGGTGAGAACGCAACGCCGCAGCGCCCGCAACACCGTGAAACAACACTCCCAAAAATCAAGGGTGCACCAATCGACAACAAGTAATAAGTAGTTCGAAGAAGTGCGTCCACTTGAGGTAGCTAATCCTCCATTGGCCCGGCACAGCTCCTGTTTTAGTCATTTCCAATTTGACACAAGTGTCAAGGCTATCCATTATCGTTCTCTTTCTTCAGTCATCACGAACATCATTCCAACCACTTCATTCTGGATCAACACTCCGCGAATGTTAGTTATTAAAGTGGTTTTCGGTATCGACAGAGAGTATGTCCATATCCGATCCCGGTCTCTTTAATAACTTCCGTAATTATTTCACCGATTGGTCGTTTATATATTTCCAAACCAAATCAAATTCAATTTCAATTTAAATTCGTAAATCAACATTTCATTTGTCTTTCAAAACCAATTTCCATAAATTACGTTTCAAAACTTCCAAATTACCATTTCAAAATCTTACAATTCAAATTCAATTCAAATATTTAAATCACTTCAAATATTGATTCAATTTCGTATATCAGTTTCATTCCGAAATCATTTAAATTTACTTAATTTAACATTCAAATCAATTTAAACTCATTTATCGATTCCATTCAATATTCGTTAAGTTACTTTATCATTCAAAACAATTTCTATTAAATTTCCAATTCATTAAATCAATTCTTAAGTTCAACTTCATCAAATCAAAACTTACAATTTGGATTAAACTAAATTCGTCAAATCAAATTCTTCAAAGTTCAAGTCTTACATTAATTTCAATAAATCACATTTTATTTCTTGTTAAAGAAATTCAAATTTCACTTCTTTACTTACTTAAATAATTTTCCAAAACTTAATTAATAAAGAAAACTCAATTTCAATTATTTACAAAGTAAATTCACTTATTTAAAAGTTCAATTTCTCTTATTAAAGAATTCAATTCAATTTGACCATTAAATCATTCAATCTTATTTAATTATTAAATAATTCAAAACTTAATTATTAAATAATTTCAAAGTTTAATAATTTCAAACTTAATTATAGTTGCAAACTTAATTTAAATCATTTCTCAAATTAAACACATTCTTCCATCAATTACATTGTTAATATCTTGTTTCATATTATTAAATAATAACCTTTTTCTTTCATTAAAATTCAAATTTCAACCTCATTTCGAAACCGTATTTATTTAAATAAAATCTTCGTTTTTATTTTAAATCAAATTATTGACCAATCGGGTTTTATTAAATTTCCTATCCTAGGTCAAAGTTCAATTTGGGTATTTATCATTTCAACCCGATTCCAATTCAATTCAAAATCAAAGCATAGTAAAGGGAACTTGCAGTGTGATAACTGGGATGGTGTCAAAGTAAATAAACAAGCAATAACAACAATCAATAACAATCCAATAATCAATTCATATAATCCCGAAAAAACCGTATTAATTCACATTGTCATTTGTACGAATTAATATAATTATTTCTAGAATCTACACTATCATTTCATGTAGATTAAAGATTTATTAAACTAATAATTATACGGTTCTTCACTTGTCATTCGATTTCAATTTTAACACTACCACAATTAATCAAATATACGTTCAATGGTTCAAAGGGTAACTATCACTATTCTACATGTCAATTAATTTAACAATTAAAAGGGGTCATATTCAACTAAATCAAATTCAACATATGTGTCGATTCAAATTTTAATTATCCTACGTCAAATTTATTTGCATAATATTTATCACTTTATACATTACAATTTTAACGTCCAATTGTAAACATCAAACAATCAGTCATTTAACAATCAAACTGGATTATCATTGCATATATAACAGATATTGGTGTCAGATGTCACAGGTGAACTGATACAGGTAATAACAGTGTAAATATCTAACAGCAGCATATTTCAATTGTCGTTTCAATTGAAATCAAATTTAATAAATAAAAGAACGTTTATCGTGAGTGAGTGCTCACCTTTCGAGGCTAAATAGATTTGACGAGGTAATGAGCTATGAATTTCAAAGTAACGCAGGATGGACACTATTCGACGGAGAAGACGGGCACGACGGACAAAGCTGGTAACAGTGAACGATAAAACGAATCAGAACCGGATGGATAAGGATAGATGGTATAAATGAACTTATGTGTATAGCTATGTATAAATATTTACATAAAATCATATTTAAAAATCCAACTGATACCTTTTACGCTTATAAAATTTATAATGCACATATGCAGACGTTGGAAAATATGCAGACTATGCATAACGAATATATATACCAGTAAACAATACTTAAAACAACATTAAAGCACAAATAAAAATAGAATATTCACGTTGTACGACTTCCAATCCATATCTACTAAACATGTACATATTTGTGTAAAAATCAAAGTGCATATATAATATGTATATATATATATATCAATACTTAAAAAAAATGAAGCTAGACATAATAATGTTTTTTTCTTTTTAAACAAAAAAATATTTATATATATAATACTTACGTTTGATACTTACAACTTGCAAATTCACAGTCTATATAACTAATGCAATATGTACGGATGACTGGCACAAATACTATAACTACTTATAAATAAATCTGTATACTCTATCCAATATATATACATCCAAATAGTATACAAGTTAATATAGACATATACACCTTTATCTACTATGCTATATTTTTCTTTCTTTCAAATTCTCAGTCCTCATTAAAATATTTTTGAACTGAAACATATAACAAATTCGAATGGAAAAATATACATATACTACAATTAGAATCAATAGTCCAACACTTATATACTTTGAAGAGCGTGCGTTCAAACTACTACATAGTATAACTCTTATAGTTTAGACACTTTACATACTTTTAAAAAGTAGGTTCCAAGCTATTAAAACTGATATATAAACCAACTAACAATTATACAAACTGAGATTCTATATACTTCAAACATAAATACAAAATAGACAGTATATTCCAAATCAATTTAAATCAAACTAAAGAAAAAATATTTATAAGACCAAATTAATAAAAAAATTATATACCTATACGCATGCAAATTTTTGTACAGGCTCAGATACATATATGCTTCTCTATACAACAAACCGAGTTTCTTTTGTATAATACTTATATAAATGTATATGCGAGAAAAAAAAACTAAATATGAAATCCTTTTAGATCAAATATATATAACCGCATAACTTAACATATTAAGTATAACTATATGCATGTGCAGGCTATTTAAAGGTATGCACTGGCCATAGCATGGACACACACCGCAGCTAGCATAGATTGTAATGAATTTATTCAATGCAATAATACTTGCATGGGTATGTGGACTTCAAAGCAACAAAACAATTTGAACAATAATATGGAAAACTAAAGGACATGGATACTTACTTATATAAGCAGAACGTACTTTGATATATAATCTAGCAATGAATACATTGGTCATAACTATTCAAAGCCATTGTACAAAACAGTCAAGGCAAGGAATGGTCGGGAAGGCGAGACTGGGTAGGGTGTTCGGCTTTGGCTAGCTTGGAGGTGGTCACTTGAGGGAGATGAGGCGGAGGGACGTTGATGGCGGAGGGCGTGGAGTTGGAAAACATGCTTGCGCATGTGTGAGGGGTTGGAAGCTTTTGTGATGGTTGAGGCAATAAGAAGAGGAGGAGACGTGCTGAAGTAAACAATAAGAATGCGAAAATATGGGCAGTCTCGTATAAATTAATTATTTTATTTTAACCGATGAATCATTAAAGATCAAAAGTTGTTTTGAAAAATAGCAAAAGCCAATAGTCTTATTCAGTTATTCAGTGAGTTAGGCGTTGAAAAGTTGGGTGGACTAATAATTCAAAAGGTCACTAAACCAAAAGTCACGAAATCGGTACCGAAACGAAATCATTTCATTGATTACGCTGCGTATCGGCTTCGAAAAATAGAACTGAATATACCGTTGAGATCAGCACGATGAGGCGGTCAAAACGGTATAATGATATCAGTGGTATGATTGAATTATAAAAATTAAATTTTCTAATAGCGGAAAATGCAAGAAAAACGTTGAAAAATAAGATCGATGGAGCCAAAGATGTTCGAATTTGGAAAAACGACAAACTGACATCTTGCTCAGAAGATGGTTTAGAATTTTTCTATATAAAAATATTTTAGTTTTGAAATTATTTTATTTCCATCGCTTTTTAACTGATTAAATTGAAGTAAATTTACGCGCGAAATAAACTTTCATATTTTCGGACGAAAATTTACCAGTTGCTATGTTTAACTAGACGCATTCCAAATATCAAATTTATATTTCAAAATTTTATCGTTTAAAATTTCGCAAAATTTCAATTGATTATGTGATATCCCGGGTTTTTGGGCAATATAAATTTAATAATCTTTATTAATAATTAAATTGGATTGATAATTATCCTATATAATTTTAATTTAAAATTGGTAATTTAATCTTTAAAGGATAATAAATACTTAATCTGACAATATTGATAAGATTTGTTTGTTAAGGCTAATAAAATATTATTCTATTTATAATATACATTTGATATATATTATGAATAGGATATCTTTTGTTTTAAATTAAAGAGTGTATTTTCAAATTGTAATATATATGTATGTATATGTTATAATTGGGAATTGTTTTGAAATTTAAATTAATCTATTAATAATTTATATATATGAATTGTAATTTAAAACTTTGTTTTGAAATCAATGTTTTTCAAAGTTTAGTTTAAATAAATTCAATTGTTTTAAAAATATAAGATAATTATTTATTTTAAGTGAGATAGTTTAAAAAGGATTTAATCAATGTTTTATTTTGATTTCTTTAAAGTGTTTAATTTAAAATGGTTATAAAAGTATATATGAATGTTTTAGATTTTTAATACATGTGTAAAGAGATTTATTTGTATTATAATTAGTTTTATAATATTTTTTTTTTTAAAAAAAGATAAATTTATATACATATGTAAATTATATTTATTAAGTAACTTAAATAAGTAGGTTTATATTTACATTTAAATTTAAATTACAATTTATTAATAATACATAAGAAAATATGTGTCACCATATTAAACTTCTTAACAACACTTGTAAAGCAATTAAACAAATATAGTGACAAATGTCATTCTTTTAAATTTAGTTTTATTTTTATTTTTAATAAATCATTTTCATCATTATAAACATATGCCTTCTTCTCCTCATTTCTTTTCCTATTTCTCTTTTCTAATACAAAGAAGTATCAGCCTGTAACAGTTTCTCAAACCAAAATCAGTAATCAAACTCCTCAGATCAAAACCAAAACTTGTAATTCATTTTCCCAAATCAAAGTCTGTAGCCTATAACCATTCTCTTCAATCTGGAATTTAAACAAAAGACTGCATTGTTCTTCAAATCTGTTTGTAACCAAGTTTCTGTAGCATGCAAAGTTTCTGGGGATTAAAGCATTTCATTTTCAAGTTTTAAATCAATAACCTGAAAGCAAATCAAAAATCAAAACAACAAAAAGCCTGCAAGCATTTTCTTCCTGGAAACAAAGCAGTTCATCTATGTTTTCAAGCAAAAGCATTCTTCAGCATTTCAGTTTAATAAGGATGATAACAATTCAAGTTTTCAAATCCAAGAAGCAATTCAAGTTCCTTTTCAAATTCCAGATTTTTAGCTTAAAAGCCTGTACACTGTTCTCTGTTTTTCTTCATGACTGGTGAGTAAACATTTTTAACTTAAAAAAAGTTTTAAAAATGTTTTGTTATGGATGCATGTGATGAATGATTTTAGTATATTGTGTTGCTTAGTATATAGATATGAATGCATGTATATAGATATATGAATGTCTGTATGTTTGCGAATGTATATATGAATATCTGCTCTGTAACATGCACAGTCTCAAGTTCCCACCAAACAAAATTTATATCTTCTAATCCAATATAGTTTAAGCTCAGATCTGTAACTGAAAATTATTATAACAGTATAATGTAAATTCTAAAAATAAATTTAGGAAATTTGTATGAAGTAATTGTCTCAAATTTATAAAAGACAGTGAACTTTTAAAATTGGAAAGAAACCAAATGTCTTGAATTCATGAATTGAATCCATAATCAGAATAGTATTGTAAAATGTTGAATTTAGGAAGAAGAATCTCGATTTTTAGATTAGTATTTGGAAGGGATTTTTGAGTTTACTGTTTTGGACATTTCGACCAAACTACGGCGAACGGTGGCAAAGTAGAGGCCGTGGTTTAATTCGAAGGTAGAGGGGATGGAGTAGATCATAGGAAAAATGGAGATGGAATTTATTGATGTAGGGGTTGGCTGGAAATCGAGAAAGTAGGGTTTAAGCTTTGGGTTTCGACGTCGATGTTCATTTGGGTTTCACGATGTCGATAGGCAATCGGAGGTGATCGCGAGTGTTGATATCGGGACTGGAGAACGTGTCGTGGTTGTGGTGAAGGTAGCGTGGCGATTCGAGGCTGTGGTCATCGGAGACGATGTTTTTCTGGTGATGTTGTTTCCAGGTGGTGGGTTCAAATGCTCGATTTTGATTCTCGTACGAATCGAGGTAATTTGGATATTCGAACGTAATGTCGTGATGGAGGATGACTTGCCGGAGACCAGAACGGAGATCGCCATCGTCCAGACGTAGCGTGCACGTGCACGAGTACGATGTCGTGTGCACCTGGAAGTTTGGATTGGGAAAGAAAGCGTTGGCATCGGGTTTCGTTCGAGAATTTGTGAGTTTTACTCGAAGCAAGGAAGTAGTGGGTAGTCGCGAGTGTTACTTCGAGATTTCTACGAGTTTACTCGGGTTTGGGATTAGCTGGTATTAAGAATTTTCAAGGAAGTGTTTTAAAGTTTAAAACAAAAGAAAACTTTGTTTTGTCATGGTTCCTGAGTTTTTAAAACAAGGTAAAACAAGAATTAACTATTAAGCTAGATTGTTTTCTAAAATTGTTTTAACAAGATTTAAATAATTTAAATAAATAAGTTTTAAAGAATAGAAATTAGATTTGTAAAATGATCTTTGTATTAAAAATTATTTAAATAACTTTGAAAAGCTTCAAAGATTTTAAAGGTAAAAACTAAATGTTGTAATTGTTTAATTATAATAAAGATTTGATCTTAAGTAATTAAGATTTGATTTATTAAAGGAAATTAATATGTGAAATTAATAAGGATAATTCATTTATTGAAAATGATTTAAGAATAGATAATAACTTAATTAAGATAAACGGTTTCTCTTAATTAAGGTCTTTAAGTATAAATAGTTAAGAATTATTTAATTAATTTTAAAATAATTAGTTAAATAATTAACTAAGTAATAAATTAGTGATTATTAAAGATAATTACTTATAATTAATTAAGTATAATTACTTGATGAAGTAATTAAGAAATAATTACTAGATGTAATTTAGTAAAGATAAAATATTTAATAGAGTAATTAGAGGATAATTATTTTATTAAATGGAAATGATTAAGAGTTAATCACTTAGTGTTATTAATTTAATAATTTATTAAATTAAATAAATTAAAGGATTAGATTAATCAAAGATGATTAATAATTGTGGTTTAATTAAGGTTAATTAATAATGTAATTAATTAATTGTTAAGATAATTAATTAAAAAGTAATTAGTTAATGGAAGTAATTAAGGGAAGTTAATTACTGGATTATATTAATCAAAGGTGATTAATAATTATGGATTAATTAAGAATAATTACTTAATGTAATTAATAAAATAATTAAAGGTGTAATTAGGGATCATTAGTTTATAATTAATGATGTGATTAAGAGTTGATTAATTAAGATTAATTAATCAAATGATAAGTGATTAATTGTAATTAATTAAGAGATGAAGTAATTAATTTAATTCACTTTAAATTAATTAAAGATAGAGATAATTAATTTAATTCATTTTAAATTAATTATGTTATGATTAAGTAAATCATTTCTTATATAAGAATGAATGACATTGATTGACTAGAATGAATGTTATCTCAGAAATGAGATAAGTAATGTTGTGTGGTATGAATGCTTGGTTGTATTATAATGGTAATATAGATTAGCTATTGTGATGTTGATATGGATTACCTATTTGATTATGAATCATCTGTTTAAATGATAATGTGATTATCAATTGTGATGTGTGAATCATCTATCTGTATGAATATAGATAAGTTAAATTGTTTAAACCTTTAAACAACTTGGCCTTAAAAGATACGTTTTGGATTTCGATGAGACCGGGATCGGGTTTCCGTATACCGGAATTCCAGGTCTGGAGACCCGAATACCACATCGATCCAAATTTACGATAGGTCGTGAATCTCAAGTGAAGATGAAGATTCAGAGTGCAAGGGTTATTGTCGTTAACTCTGAGGGTGATTCCAAAACGAGTGTAACGAGATAATGCCTTCGGTTTCGTTCGAACCCGGAACGAACTTATATGGATTGAATGCTTTCAGCACATCATCAGGCGGACGATGAGCATTCTAAGTGATATGTTCTGATTAAAGGTAATCGTAACCTCAAGCCTCATCAACCGGGAATGGCTAAAACAGGGGAGGTGCAGCAAGGTTTCGTGGGTAGCACCCACTGAGAGCAAGATAGATCCCTGTCTAGAGGTCCCTTTTCTTTTATTCGGCTTAGTGTGTGGTTGGTCGCGCCAACTACGGGATTATCTTGTTCGGGATTATCCAGTAAGGGATGGTTCCGGCTTTGTGTTGCAGGGGAGCGGGCGTACTCCTCGGTACGGTGATCTAGGCCACGTACTGTGACGGGCGGTACCCCAGTAGCCCTGCCATTGTATGGAATCCAAACTCCAATAAGTGCCGTACGTATTAGTTGTGCCCAACTATGTTGGAATGTGAGATGTAAGCATTTCAGCTATTTCTGTATTTTACTTGAAAACCCTAGACCCTATTATAATACAATCGGATTTCCTATCAAATGTTTTAGTTTGCGTAAGATAAAAACTTACCCATGTTTATTTGTGGGGAGTCTTACGTGATACTTTTGTTTTCAAAGGTTTTCAAAGTTAAGCAATCTAACCGTTTACTCACACCAGACCCATGTCTGACCCAAGTGTTTATTTTCTGTTTTATTAAACTCTTGGGTACTCAATATTGTATTGAGTAGTCAAGGGATTCGGGATAGTCTTGACGAATTCTGGAGGAGCTGTGAAGCAGGAGGCTTCAGCGAGTAGATATATAGAGTTTCCGCTGTGTTTGTATTAGTCTGTATTGTACTGATGTACTTGTGTTGTATAATAGACAGAAGTTTATAACTGTCTATTCTGTGATGTATAAGTTGTGTAACTCTGATGTAATATGATACTATGTAATATTTTATGTGATATATTATATTTTATTCGATCCACTGTGAGATTCTGATGTGTTGTTCTTTCTTCTTTTCTATCTTTTCTTCTTCTATCCCTTTCTTTCTTAATTCATGATACGTCTTTCTGGTGGTAGAAAGCCGGGTCGTGACAGATTACGTTATTAAAAGCCGGTTAAATTTACGGGTTGTTACAAATGTTATAGAGTTGAACTATCTATCCTAAGGTTAAGTCCAAGGAAGAGGTCGGCGTTAACATTTCAAATAATGCCATCGTGTGGGACTGTATATCTTAAGGAGTACTCCAAGAGAGAGGACATTGTTTGCATTTGTTGGTGGACTTATGTGCGAATCTATGTGGAGATTTGATATCTGTTCAAGATGCTCGAATCCATGTAGTAATTTGTGATCTATCAAGATCATGGAATTCTTTTGGGGATTCATGTTCTATTCGAGTGATGAAGACTAATGTGAGAGATGCCAAACGTAGCTTTGACATCAGAAAAATGATAGAAAATAGAGAAGGGGCATGACCAAGGAGTTTAGCTGACCTCAAGGGTATATCAACTCTATATCTAGAGATACTTATCGATTATTGCTAGCAGAAGTTGATATGACCCAGATCATACACCGAGGGTGATCCAGTTATGTTTACCTTAGAGTATATCCTATATAGAGATATACGATGCTTTGAAGGTAGTTTCTGATCCTTGTTATGGATATAGGATATGGTCAGACCGAGGAGATCTACACGAAAAATCCATTATGCGAACACACCTTAGCGGTATTGATTGTATACCTATTACTGTTATGGCATTCTGTAACGACCCGATATTTTGGACCATTCGCATCCATTATAAGTGTATAGGTATACACTCATGCCGGAGTTGAATTGCTCAAAATACCGCGTTGTTAATTTAAATTTGGCAAAACTGAACATATATAGTAAATAAATAATCACAGATCACAGACACAGAGTAATAAATGCAGCGGAAATAAAAGAGATAGTAGTTTATGAAGCTACTATATAAATGTATAAGTTACATCAGAGTTAAACCATATACAACGGAAGAGTAATACGATACATCAGATACAAATCAGAATACATCACTGGAATCATCGAATACTGAAAGCAGAATAGATGGCTGGATCTTCAAGCAAAGCTCCAACTTCAAAGGTGAGTCTCGAATACTGGTACACTCAGTCTGACCCGAGCGTAAAGCAAAACATAAAACACTCAAGTCAGGATTAACATTCTTATATCAATAAATCCAACTCAAGTGAAATAGCAATTTAAATACAAGTAACTCAAAGGATGTTTGGAATAACCATCCTTTAAGGATCCGTTAAACTATCTAATATGTAGTAGTGTACGATAAGTAGATAATGTCTATCAGTAATATAAAGATATCAAAATAGTGTTAAGTCATGGCCCATTCCACCCTTAACACATTTTTATTCCCAAGAGCATATACAAGACCGTAGTTTCCCCAAAATCGGAAGTCACCAGAGGGCAATCCATATACTAAAGGTACAAAACAAATCATAGTGGTCGCGTATAGGGATACAAGTATGACAAGGCACATGAGGCAATACCCAAGGTAGTGAAACTACCGTTTGCCTGATCCGGACTGGCGAGAACGCATCGCCGCAACGACCGCAACACCGCGAAACAACACTCCCAAAATCAAGGGTGCACCAATCGACAACAAGTAATGAGTAGTTCGAAGAAGTGTGTTCGCTTGAGGTAGCTGACCTCCATTTGGCCCGGCACGGCTCCTGTTTTAGTCATTTCCAATTTGACACAAGTGTCAAGGCTATCCATTATCGTTCTCTTTCTTCAGTCATCACGTACATCATTCCAACCACTTCATTCTGGATCACCACTCCGCGTATAGTTATTAAAGTGGTTTTCGGTTTAGACAGAGAGTATGTCCATAACCGATTCCGGTCTCTTTAATAACTTTCGTCATTATTTCACCGATTGGTCGTTTATATATTTCAAAACCAAATCAAATTCAATTTCAAATAGAATTCGTAAGCCAACATTTCATTTGTCTTTCTAAATCAATTTCCATAATTTACGTTTCAAAACATCCAAATTACCATTTCAAAATCTTATAATTCAACTTCAACTTTCATTTGAAACAATTCGAATATTGATTCAAGTTCATATATAAGTTTAATTCCAAAATCATTTAAATTAATTTAATTTAACATTCAAATCAATTTAAACTCATTCATCGATTTCATTCAAAATTCATTAAAAAAATTTGTCATTCAAAACCATTCCTATTAAATTTCCAATTCATTAAATCAATTACTTAAGTTCAACTTCATTAAATCAAAACTTACAATTTTGAATTAAATTAAATTCGTCAAATCAATTCTTTCAATTACAAGTCTTACATTAATTTCCATAAATCACATTTTTATTTCTTGTTAAAGAAATTCAATTTCACTTATTTATTTACTTAGTTACAATTTCAAAACTCAATTAATAAAGAAACTAAATTTCACTAATTAAAAATTTCAATTTTAATTATCAAAGGATTCAATTTTATTTAATTATTAAATAATTCAATCTCATTAAATTAAATAATTTCAAAACTTAATTCAATCATTTCTTAAATTAAACAACATTCTTTCATCAATTTTGTTTCAGATTATTAAATATTCACATTTAAATTTCATTAAAATTCAATTTCCAACTTCGTTTCAAAACCATTTTTATTTATTCAAATAAAATCTTCATTTTATTTTTAAATCAAATTATTGACCAATCGGGTTTTATTTAATTCTCTATCCTAAGTCAAAGTTCAATTTGGGTATTTATCATTTCAACCCGATTCCATTCCAATTCAAAATCAAAACATAACAAAGGGAACTTGCAGTGTGATAACTGGGATGGTGTCAAAGTAAATAAACAAGCAATAACAACAATCAATATCAATCCAATAATCAATTCAAATAATCCCAAAATAATCGTATTAATTCGCATTGTTGTTTGTGCAAATTAATATAGTTATTTCTAGAATCTACACTATCATTTCATGCAGATTAAAGATTATTCCACTAATTATCTATACGGTTTTTCACTTGTCATTTAATTTCAATTTTATTTACAACAATTAATCCAATAACGTCGATGGTTCAAAGTGTAATTATCACTATTCTACATGTCAATTAATTTAACAATTAAAAGGGGTCATATTCAACTAATCAAATTTAACATATAAATCAGTTTAAAATTGTTAACTATCCTATATCAATTTCAATTTTTGCATACTATTTATCATTTAACACTAACAATTTAACGTCCAATATAAACATCAACAATCAATTCGATTATCAGCCAAACTGTATTATCATCGCATAAATAATTAACAGATAATGGTGTCAGATGTCACAGGTGAACTGATACAGGCAATAGCATATATAACAGTGAAATTAACTAACAGCAGCATATTTCAATTGTCATTTCAATTGAAATCAAATTTAATAAATAAAAGAATGTTAATCGTGAGTGATTGCTCACCTTTCGAGGCTAGAGATGAAGGAGAATGAGAAGAGTTACGGATCCAAGCACAAATTTCAAGGCAAAGCAAGACTGGCACGAAATCGGACGAACAAAGCTGATAAACGGTAATAGACGAATCAAATCAGACTGGATTGGTGAAGACAGATAGTATAAATGAACTTATATATAACTATTATATCCAACTATAATATATGAACTCATATACAATATAACATTCTGAAATCAAATATTAATTTTAAACACACATTAAAAAGGAATTCTATACATTTTCAAAACGCATATATTTAGAAATTCAACAGACTGTACAAATATAAACCTTTACACTTAATATACTTTATAATGTATAACTGTTTAAACCTTATGTATAATATAATATACACATTCAAATAAAACGCGCAACTGGATAAGCTACTGTATAAATACTTTTTTTTTGAACAGACTAAACATATATAGTAACATGATTTGACACCCTACCTAATAAAGCAACTAATATATATACATTTCCATAGAACAGGTAATAGGAAACTACAAGATACAAATGTACAACTTACACACATAATATAGAGTAACTTTATATAAATATATATATAAACGTATATATACGGTCTTTAAACTATAGTATATACTTATTTACACAGATTTTCGTAACTCATACAATAAAAATAACATCTAACTCAACTATCGAATCTACAGGCCTTATATAACGTACTCAACTCAATTACATTTTTGTAAACTTATATTGGAACAACTAACATATATATGACTTAAGTAAATTTGTATATAAATCAACAGGTTTTTTTTCTTCTTCATATAGTCATACATATGTGAACGTATACATAAACAACACGTCTGATATTTGTCATATTCAAAATAAATATGGACACGAAAACTATAAACAGACTTTCTATTACCATTTTAATATATATATACACATATATAATAATATAAACTAAACTCATATATAATCTTACTTATACAATATTATAAACGAACATATATAAAATAATGTAGCAGACCCATATAACCAACTATATAACATTCGTATAAACATAATATATAAATGCAACAACATGCGAAACATATATATAAACAAGTTAACTTATATCCACTTTATATATATATAAACTTACAATATATATATCCAGATCAATATAACATAGTATATATATATACAAACAGATAAAATACAAGTAATGTGTGTTCAGCTGTGTGTATAACAATATATAGACTAAATCCATATGTAAACTGTAACATCCCAGAGTTTGGCGTACGTGATTTGTGAACATTTAATTCATTTTAAATGTTTAATGTGGACCCTTAATTGATTTTGTAGTGGATGGATGCGGGTTCAATCATTAAAATAAATTATAAATTTAAATATAATTTGGATAATAATAATTAAATATTCGAAATTGGGATAAAAGGTGAATTTGGGATAAATGATTATAAAAATGGTGTTTAAATGTATTTTTAAGCTCAATTGGGTATAAATAATATTGTTGGATTTTTAGATGAATTTAAAAGTCAATAAATTATTATTTGGAATTTTATATTAATTTAAAAATGAATTTAATACCATTAAAATGCAATTTAATCAGATTTTAGTCCGGAATGAGCCAGAATCATTTTTAATGTGTTTATAAATTTTATATGATGTATTGTTAAGTTAATAAAATTATAAAAGTAAAAGTTTAAGCGTTTCTGATAATTTCAGGAAATCGCCCGATTTAATAGACGAGTTAAAATAGCCTTCTGGGGCATAGTCTCAGAATTCGACGAAACCAGTTCCATTGGATCCGTAATAGTTAGTTATTATAGGATTTCAATTTTTGTAGCTATCGGAGTTGTCGTTTGACCGTGGCAGCTCGAAACGCTTAGAAATCGATTTAACCGATTTAATTTTAAATTGATCGTTTAATTCCGTATCTCGCGTATACGATCAAATTAGCTTACGAAACTTGTTCCATTGTGTCCGGAACGCGGAAAAACCCTAGAAACGCCTGTCGGAACGCATAGTTTGGAGTTCGTTTGCGTAAACGGTTAAATTGAGATATTTTTATTAATTAAATATTATTATATATATATATATTATAAATCGTTCAAACCCTAGCATCTTTATCATCGGCCGCCACTTTCATGATTCAATGGCCGATACCTCTTGCTTTTCTCCCCTCAAAATCACGAAATCCACTAAGTAATTTCAAAAACTTCCTACATGAACATTGTCAGGCTCGAGAAGATCTTCAGTTTCATATGGTCGTGATCGAGATTTGGAAAGCGTGGAGGACAGGGGGCCACCACGTTCGACCCACGTTCGAGGGGCGTTCGCATTGCCTAGAGGCGACCGGGCTTGGCCGCCTTCTGGCCAGGGCCGCGCGTGGGGTAGGGCTTCGCAACGGGAGTGTTCGATCGAAGCCACGTCGATCGTGGAGGTCGCGGTTGCAAGCCCTAGGAGGCGTTCGTTGGGTTCGTTTCTGCGTGCTGGAGTTTGTCGCGTACGAGAAGATGATGAGGGTAGGCCGGGTTCATGTATGCGGGCGCATTTTTTTCTGGTTCGTTATTTATATAAAAAAAAATAATAATAAATAAATAAAAGAAATTGTTTAAATTTTATATACAAACTTCGATAATTCGTAACTTGTTCGTACGACATCAGATTGCGACGAATTTGGATGCATTGGAATCGCAGAGAAGTGTGCTACGCGATGGTGCAGATTTGGAGTCATTTCGGGCAAGTAGAAATTTGGGTTAAATCGGACGTCGTCCGGTTTAATTTAAATGTCGAACGCTCGCCGAAC
The DNA here is from genome assembly GCA_030737815.1 of Allium fistulosum. NCBI lineage: Eukaryota > Viridiplantae > Streptophyta > Magnoliopsida > Asparagales > Amaryllidaceae > Allium > Allium fistulosum. Next base: position 1,107,079,920 of record CM060904.1, on the reverse strand, counting down.
TCAAAGTGAGTTATTCTCACTCACATCTGGATGCTTGACATTATAAATAATTGATATTTAAATATCTGTGTGGTTGATTGTCTATATTTGTGTTTATCTGTCTGGATTGATATTTATATTGTGATGTGCTAATATTTGTGGATGCAGGGAGAAACAGGTTGGAGGGATCCAACTGGATTCCTCACAATTGTAGCAATTATTTTATAATTGATAGTGATACCTGTTTATATGATGTGATTGATAAATCTGGAAATTTAGTTGTTCTGTGACATTGTTGTATAAAGTATAATCACAGAATTTAATTATGAATGGATAAATTGTGTTTTTACAAAATAAAATGAATTGTTAAATTTAGAATTTCAAAGAATAAAATTTGAAATCGGATTTGAAAGGAAAATGTAAATTGGGCCAAATTGGGATTTTGAATATAATGGGAAGTTTATGAAATGGGTAAATGGAAAGTATAGTTTTCTGGAAATTTAATTTATGAAATTATAAATTGTTTAAAATAACGATGTTTATTTTAATAATGACTGATGTTATCCGGAAATTAAAAATATGTTTAAATGGAGTTGTCAACTATAAATTAACAAGTTTCAAAAGAAAATAGAATAATTTGAAATGCCGTATTTCATTGGGAATTTATTTAAGTAAATGGTAGATATGGTTTTCAGTAAGAAATTCTCCGATATTGTTTATTTAAGAAAAATGATTTAAATGGTATATTTAAAAGTGAAATTCCGGATATGGGAAATTGGGTATGAACTTCGGATGAAGTCATAGTTAAATATGGGATTTGGGATTTATGTTGTAAAACATAATTGACTTGAAATAAATCAGTGGATTTATATGAAAGAGTACTTTGGAATGTTTAGAAACGGGAAAGTGTTTCCCTGGGAAAACCAAGTAAATGTTTTACAAAAGATTTTATTTAACTAAGGTTAAGTTTTAAATCGTTTTAAAAGTATTTTTAAGAAATCGTTATTTTTAAAGAAATAAATTAATAATTTTAATACCGTAAATAATTTGGGAGTATATTATTAATTATTTTTACAAATGGATTTATTTAAAAGTTGGTTTTAGCTTAAGTTGTTAAAATTAGCATTTTTCTTCTTATAACGCTATTTTGAATTTAGTTAAACTAAAACCCTTATTTTTAAAAAATCAAAGTTTATGTGTAATAATTAGTTTCCTTCACATATTTTAAATTTATATTTTGAGCAAATAAATAGAAGTAATTTTCATATTTTAAAGTATATTTCAGTATAAAGTATTTTAACTGTTTTAAATGCAAATTGTTTTATACTTGGTTATTCCCGATGGGAATAAAGGGTAAAAGATTTACCTTGTAAAGGAAGAGTGGAAATTGTTTTCAAACGAGTTTTGAAAATGTGAAAATATCTCTTTGAAAGATATTAGAAGCAAATAAATAATATGGAGATTATTTATTGTGTGATGGATGTGTATGGATGTTTGTGAACATTAATTGATAGTTAAATCACCGACTATCAATATTGGCCAAATGCGCTGATCGTTTCGAAGAGACCGGGATCGAGTTTCCGTATACCGGGATTCTAGGTCTGGAGACTCGAATACCACTTCGATCCGGTTTGTACGTTTCGTGTAACGTGTTTGGAGTCGAAGATGGAGTTGTGAAGTGCAAGGGCTAGTCGCTACTAATCCTGAGGATATTTCCAAAATGGATGTAGTAGGAATAGTGCCTTCGGTTCCGTTCGAACCCGGGACGGACTTGTATGGACGAATGCTTTCGTGACATCGTCAGGTGGACGATGGGCATTCTAAGGGATATGTTCTAAAAGGTATCGTTTAGCCTCAAGCCTCATCAACCGGGAATGACTGAAAATCAGGGGTTATGCAGCAAGGCTTCGTGGGTAGCCCCCACTTGAGAGTAAGGTCATCCCTGTCTAGATGTCCCTTTTATTTCGGCTTAGTGGTGCGGTTGCTGATCACAACCGTGGGGTGATTTTACTTGGAATTATCCAGTAAGGAATGATTCCGGCCTTGTGTTGCAGGGGAGCGGGCGTACTCCTCGGTACTGTGATCTAGGCCACGTACTGTGACAGGTGGTACCCCAGTGCCTAGTCATTCGTTGGAAATCCATTCTCCCTACGTGCCTTGTACGAGTTTTGTTTGTATTACCCACGTTGTGGCTAGTATGCCGGAATTTAATAGATGTAACAATTTCGGCTATTTTATAAGTATTTGTAAATAGACACTATTATAATATCAGAGGATTTTTATAAAAAGTGTTTTAGCTATCGTAAGGTAAAAACCCGACATGTTTATTTGTGGCGGGGTCTTACGAGATGCTTTTGTTTCAAAGGATTTTTCAAACTTTAATAATCAATTGGGTGTATTTATGATGCGCTGGTATTCCAGACTGACTCGGGTGTTATTTTATTATAATGCTCGGGTCAGACCGAGTATATTTTCAGGATAGGTTGCTATGGAGCTCAGGAGAGGAGCTGGAGTCCGAGACGTATTTCTCGTACTTGTATTATTCCGCTGCTGTGATTGTTGTATTGACTGATTGACTGGTTATTGATGATTGTATTATGACATACTCTGATGATGATGTATTGTATATAAACAGATATAGTTTTCATTTTGTGTAAAGATCTGTTCTATATATTATATTTTATCCGCTGCGACTGTGAGGTTCTGATTTGTTAGTTCTTTCTTCTTCTATCTACTTTCTTATTCTTCTACAATCTGTCTTTTCCGGCATTCGATCGTCGGCATATTATACTGTTGAGTGTTTTGTGTCGATTTTCGATGGTCGTGAAGGGCGGGTCGTCACACTTGGTATCAGAGCATAGGTTGGCGACAACCTAGGCTTTGGTGGGAAAAATTACTCATTTTTAAATAGAGTCGGAAGTACTCTATAATGAGTCGAGAGAATAATAGCTATGAGAGCGTACTTGTTAGTGGATATAAAATTGTTTTTGTACTGTGTTGACTTATCGGTTGAGTGTTTATGAATTCTGGTCGGTGCGGGAAGTACAACCGTATCGATAGGGGTTTCTAAACTCTTAAACAAGATAAACCGACATAGTATTATTTTTAAAGTGGGTAAATGAAATAATTTTACCCAAAATTGTATTTTGATATAAAAAGAAATAATTTTCTAAATTATTATATGTATTGGATGCTTGTTTGGTTGTTTCTTCTATAATCAAATAAGAAATTAAAACATGATCTAAAATTTGAAATGATATATATAAGAAAATAAGAAGTTAAAATATTAAAATGGTTTATAACCAAATGGAATTGATTGAATATGTTTTAAATAAGAAAAGTAAAAATTAAAATTTGATTTAAACTAGAATGTTGACCCCGGAGATTTTGAAAGGGATTTCAAATGGAATTAAACAAAGTTTTGGGAGTTTGACTTTGTGGAAATGTTAGAAATGTTTCCAAAAGCATTTGTAAGAATGGAGTATATTGGGGAAATATTTTTGAATGGAAATTGATTTGAAGTGAATTTTGGAAGTGGAAAGCATTGAACTCACTTCAGTCGCTGGAAAATAATCCTGATGATGCTGGCCACATCATTAGAATTCATTTTCGAGTTTCTAAGGTGATGGATTGCTTCCGTGGTGATTGGTTAAGATATTTGTTTATACTTGTTTATATACAAGTCGTTTTAACAATTTTAAAGGGGAAAATTGTTTTGGTAAAAGCAGTTTGTTTTGGAATTTGGTATTTGATTTGAATATCAAAAGAGAAATGTGTTGATTTTTATTTCAAATTGGTTTTGAAATAAATCCGGGTAAATTGAATTCTGGAAATTCTATTTTAAAATAAAAATGTGAAAGTTGAAATGATTCAACTATATAACTTATAAAGGAATGTTGATTTAAAGAAGAATTGAGTATATATGGAATGTAAATTTACTTTGAATAAATGAAGGTGAATGGAATATATCTGGATTTAACTTATGATAAGTTAAATAAAATTAAGAATTTGAAATTGAATTAAATCTAAATGAATTGGAATTAAATGGAAGTTGAGGTAACGGTGAAATGTAAATGCTTATGATTTTGCAAATGAATTCATATTCTTAAGCTATTAAGTGTTAAAATTTGACATTGTGATTATAAAAATGTGGATTGGTTTGAAAAGAGCAATATAAACTTACAAGTAAATAAGTTGGAGAACTTGAGAATGGAAGATTTGATTTGAACTCAAGTAAAATGGAATTATAATCACAAATGGAAATAATAAATGGAATGGTGAATTCGAACTTAATTTTAAATGGAATGCAAGTAAGGTGAAACAATTATAAAATATAAAAGAGGTAAGTGAACTGAAGTTAGTAAATAAGTTGAACTTGGATATGGAGAATTAAGATTAAATTGAATTTGGTTTAACTTTGACTAAGATGGAATTAAGCTGAATATTAAAATTTCTGTTGTGTTATGAATAAGAATGAATGTAATTAAATTCTTATTTAAGGTAGTAAAGGAAATGGTATAAAATTCAGGGTGGCTAAATAAAATTTAGATGAACTTGAATAAATTCTGGAAAGGAATTAAATTGAAAATGCATATATAATTTAGTTAACCTTGAATTAAAATGGGATAAGAATTGAGTTTAATGGAAATTTAATTTAGTTGAAGTGATATTGAATGAAGTAAATGCTTACTCAACTAAATCCAAAATGATTGTTTGGAAATAAATCTTGTGTAAGCTAAATTAAATGGAATTTGTATTGCAATAAATAGGATTTTGATAGTTGGTCAAAGTTTGAAAGGTAAATAAAATCCAGTTTTGGGATAGAATTTAAGTTTGGTAATAAATGTTGGAAGTGAGAATGAATAATGTAATTAGCTCATAATAGTGGTGGTTTGAATGGTAAGTAAATTCAAATGAGAGAAATAATTTAAATGGTCTCTTTGTTAATAAAATAAATTTGTACATGGATTGGATAAATAAACAAAGAGCATTAAAGTTGTAAAGGAATTGAAATTTGATTTGAATGAGAATCAAATGAAAATAAAATAAAATTGATATAAGAAGATGATGGAAATTTTGTGAAAGAACTTAAGTAACTTGGAAGAAAAACAAATGATTGTGAATGGGCTTATTTAAGTAATTCCGAATGAAATTTGTTAGGAAATAAACTGAAATGCAAGTGAAATGAGTTTTAAATTAATTAATGTGATGAGTTAAAAATATAAGAGTTGTAAATAACTCAGGAATGAATGATATTAATATAAACTTGAATTTGGTTAATGGAAATTGTGACGACCGCCCATGACCCCTGCACCGAATCTAGAGATAGTGCGCTGTAAAGTGTGCCAGGCAACCATGGACGATTGTCAGGGTAAGATAAACTCAACAGAATCTATCGTATTACTCACAGCGCATGGACAAAATACAATAGAACATATGTATAGTGAAGCTTTACAGAACAAAATGACATCATATAAAACTCCATAATAGTTGAATACAAGCATCCACATAGTCAATACATCCAGCCTCACTACATATCTCTCAGAGAATACAAAACAGCGGAATATCCAGTACATATAATAAGAAGATAATATGCAACCCTCCAGCTCGTCTTCGATATCAGCATCGTGAGAAGAGAACAGCACCTGTCACCTGCTACCTAGTCTGCCCGTCCCAAAATGGACGAACAGCCCAAGGCAATAAGAATTAAAACATAAAGCCTTGAGTCAGACAACAGTCTTAGTGAGCAGTAAATTAACTAACAACATACCAAAAGAGCATAAAGGAAAAGGAATAGGAATACAACCCTCCCACTCCAACCTCATTCTACAGTGATAGCCCCCAGACACACACTAAGCAGAAGCAAACATAGCAGAGCATACAATTTAAAGTAAAGCAATTGTCACTCGAGTCAAGAGCGATGTTTTCCAAGTACAAATCCCAAGGTCTAAAACCAAGGTCAGATAAGCACCCAGGAGATACCGCTCTTGAGACCGAATGACGATACAACCAAACATCCATGACTCGGCTATCACTGTTATCATTGTTGCGATATCACCGTTAATTGAATGACCGGCACATTCTTTCAGCCGTCCGTCAAGGGCTAATGGTAACCCCGGTTCTAGACATAACTCCCGCACGTCATCGTGACCCGTGCCTAGGATTATCGAATCTACCCAGAGTACTTGACCATCAACTTAGTCTTTTGGGCGTCCCCATGTACTCTTGCTTAGAGCATGCTAGAACCTTCAACAACGATGAGATCTCAACCTCCTAGTCATCCTCCTCGACGACTATTGCCATACTAGCTCAAGCGCCTCTCGAGCATCCATTATCCTCAACTCGAATCATATCACCGAGTTATCAACATGCTTGGAATGATCCCGCCTGGATTAGACCAAGTCTTCATCATATGATGCCTCGCTTCATTACATCCTCGCAAAGCTTCATCTCAACTTCACATCATCAAATCTATGCATAGGAGCTTCATCATCCCGCTACATATGCCACGAGCAGCTTTTCCAATACAAGAGCCTTTCCCTTAGCTTTTGAATCACCTTCGATCTAAATCTAATCATCAATCATCTAGTTCATAACAATCAATCAAATCAAACATCAATCCAAGCAATCAAACATTCAAAAATGATCTAAGTAGACAATTATAACAATAATGGCATTTTCGTAATTAAAGAGTTGAAAGTCCAATAAGCATGAAAACATGGATTATATCTCTACAGACTTGATGAATGAACTTGCATAGGTTAACATATGATAAAATGGATGTAACATCATCATAAACAATGGATCTATATGGATCTACACATAGGATGAAGGAAATGCATGGAAATCTCTATTTTTAACACCAAATCAAGCCAACAATCCGATATACTCCTTTGGATCCGTGTGAGAGATAATCACCACTCACCAAATCACCTAAACAACCTCAAATCAACACACTTCAGATCTGGACAGCGAAGGATGAAGCTTGATCTATCACGAATCCGCTTCAAACGAAGAAATCTCTCTTGAAAAGATGAAGATCTTCAATCTAAGCTCTTGAATCTTCAATCTTGATCTTCGATTTGGATGGATGGAAGCACTAGATTAGAGTGGAGAAAAGAAGTGAAGAAGTGTAGAAGTCGAGCTCTCAAAATGGCAGCACTTCGTCGCTTCAAAATCCGGATCCCAAAAATGAAGAGAAGCTCTCCTATTTATAGCTGAAATCCATGACTCGACTGCCTCTATGAGTCGTCTACGACTCATCAGATCACCATGACTCAACGGTTTCCGACTTATAGCCTCTTCCGACTCAACACTCAGACCCCTCTACGACTCAAGACTTAACAGCTATCTCCTAAGTCGTCTCCGACTCATCCCAGGCACCTACGACTTACCAGACTACCCCTGTCTACGACCTAGTGCGTACGCGCCTTACTGGCTAGACGACTCAACCACTAAGTCGTCTACGACTTAGCACAAAGCTACGACTCATCAGAAGATACGACTCATCAGAAGATACGACTCAACGGTTAACTCGACTACGACTTATCAAGTATTACGACTCATCACCTTAACTCGACCACGACTCAACACAGCAGCCTACCTACGACTTAACATAGCAGCTTTGCCGATCTACCAGGATAAGACTCAACTCCTAAGTCGTCCAGGTCTTAAGTCGACCACTACCTTAACTCGTCAGCCGACTTAACACTTAACTCAAAACCTTAAGTCGTCTACAATAAGATAAGTCGGTCACTTCCTTAGGTTGTCTATCCCTTAACTCGGCGACGACTTACAACCTACGGCTTAACACTCGCCGAGTTAACTTCGACCTACTGACTTAGCCCAGCAACGACTTATCCCCTTAGGTCGCACTTTCCTTAAGTCGGTTAGTTCATTTAAGTCATCACACTCCTATCTCCTAAGTCGTATACGACTCACGACTCATGCTAAGTCGTGGACGACTTAGGACTTAGGCGAAATTTGCGTAAAATCTGAAATGACTCAAAATGCTAAAACTCCAGATTTTTCCGAACCTGTCGATCCGTAAAAATACGGGTCGTTACATTCTCTCCCCCTTAGGAATTTCGCCCCCGAAATTCCAAACAATCAAAGCAATCAAAGACTATTCTGTACGCCTACCAACCATAACAACCAGCAACCCATGCATCCAATTCTAGCTTAGCGTACAGAGTTCTAAGACTTAGAACAAGTTACAATATCGCGAGATGACACGACACCTCAGGGCCATACCTTGAAGAGTTCAGGATGAGCTGCCTTCATCCTCTCTTCCACCTCCCACGTACAGTCGTTATCATCATCACTCCATTGTATCTTGAGCAACTTAACTACCTTCCTCCTGAGCTGTTTCGTGTCGGTTTCAACAACACGAAGCGGCTTACGAGGTCTTCTATCAATTGGATCAACTTCTAAGTCTTCACAGCTATCAGCAGAAACCACCGTACTCGAGTCGTGCACATACTTCCGTAGATATGATACATGAAAAACATTGTGCACACTCGACATCTTCTCTGGTAACTCCAATCTGTAGGCGAGCTTTCCAATTCGCTCGATGATCGGGAATGGTCCAACAAATCTCGGAGTCAATTTTCCTTTCTTCCCGAATCGAATAACATTCTTCAGAGGAGAAATCTTCACAAAAACCATATCACCTACGTCGAACTCCAAATCCTTACGACGTTTATCAGCATAACTCTTCTGACGATCTTGGGCTGCCTTCATTCGTTGCCGAATGATCTCTATACAATCTGAAGCCTGACGAATCATCTCTGGCCCAAGCATCAACTTTTCCCCAGTTTCCAACCAACATGTTGGAGAGTTACACGGTCTTCCATACAATGCCTCATACGGTGCCATACCAATGCTTGACTGGTAACTGTTGTTGTACGCAAACTCCACCAAATGAAGGTGATCTTCCCATGATCCTCCGAAGTCCAAAACACATGCTCTAAGAAGATCTTTCAAAACTCGGTTGACTCTCTCGGTCTGACCATCTGTTTGAGGGTGATAAGCTGTACTCAAACACAACTCGGTTCCCAAAACTTCCTGGAAGCTCTTCCAAAATCCACTGGTGAACAACGGGTCTCGATCGCTCACTATACTTTTCGGAATACCATGGAATCGAACTATCCACTTAACATACAACTCAGCCAACTTTGATGCAGTCCTAGTCGATCGAACAGGAATGAATCGTGCACTCTTAGTCAGACGATCCATAATGACCCAAATCCCTTCATTTCCCGTTCTGGTTCTAGGTAATCCATCGATAAAATCCATCGACACTTGTTCCCACTTCCATGTAGGAACTTCTAATGGCTGAAGCAATCCGCTTGGCTTCTTCTGTTCGGCTTTTACCAACTGGCAATTCATACACTTGGAAATGAAATCTCCAACATCCTTCTTCATGCCTTCCCAGTAGTAGGTTCTCTTCATATCCCGATACATCTTGTTTCCACCTGGATGAATTGTCAGCTTCGAGTGATGACTTTCCTTCAGAACTTCACTCCTCAATTCATCTATATCGGGAACAACTAGTCGTCCTTGCTTTCGAAGCCAACCTTCTCTATCGACCTCGAATCCTTTATCCTTTTCTGGATCCAATCCAGATTCTAAATCACGGATAATCTTGACAAGCTTATCATCTCGCTTTTGACTCTCGCCAATCCTTTCCACAAGAGTCGGTCTTATTGATAAGTTTGCCAACATCTCAGGTTCCAATTCACATCTAGGCCTGAAGTCAAATCCAGCTATATACTCGAGACTCTTCCATTCTGAAAACATGGCTCCCAATCCTGCATGTCTTCGACTTAACGCATCAGCCACTGCGTTACCTTTTCCCGGAGTATAAGCTATACCAAAGTCATATGATGCCAAAAACTCCAGCCAACGTTGCTGCCGAAGATTCAAATCCTTTTGGGAGAAAAGATACTTCAACGACTTGTGATCCGTAAACAACTCGAATCGAACTCCCAACAGATAATGCCTCCACATCTTCAGAGCAAATACAATCGCCGCTAACTCCAAGTCATGAGTTGGGTAATTCCTTTCATGCGGCTTCAGTTGTCGACTGGCATACGCAACAACTTTATCCTTCTGCATCAGCACTGCTCCAAGTCCAGTACCACATGCGTCGGTGTAAACCACCATCTCATCATTCCCACCTGGAATAGTCAAAACAGGAGCACTCGTCAATCTCTCTTTCAAGATTCCGAAAGCTTGCTCACACTTAGCATCCCAACAGAACACTTTGTTCTTTTTCGTCAATCCTGTTAACGGTGCAGCTACCTTGGAGAAGTCTTTGATAAACCGTCGATAATACCCTGCTAATCCAAGAAAACTTCTCATGTCAGATGCATTCTTAGGTCTAACCCAATCCTGGATTGCTGCCACCTTAGCGGGATCAACCGCTATTCCATTTCCAGAAATCACATGGCCTAAGAACCTCACTTCACTCTTCCAGAAGTGACACTTCGAAAACTTAGCCTTCAACTGATGTTTCCGCAAAATTTCCAAAACAATACGCAAGTGCGTCTTGTGCTCTTCCTCCGTTCTGGAATAAATCAGAATATCATCCACGAACACAAGTACGAACTTGTTCAACTGATCTCTGAACACTCTATTCATAAGATACACAAAATATGCTGGCGCGTTAGTCAATCCAAACGGCATTACCAGCCACTCAAAGAAACCGGATGGTGTCCTAAAAGCAGTCTTCGGCACACTACCCTTAGCTACTCTCAACTGGTGAAATCCCGTTGCCAAATCCATCTGAGAAAACACCTTGGCTTCGTGAAGCTGATCAAACAAGTCATCTATTCTCGGCAATGGATACTTGTTCTTCTTAGTCACCTTATTCAGCTCACGATAATCCACACACAATCTCAATGACCCATCTGCCTTGGTTGCAAACACAACTGGTGCACCCCACTCGGACACACTACGCCGAATGAATCCTTTCTGCAAAAGATCATCAACTTGCACCCTCAACTCCTGCTGTTCCCTAGGTGCCATCCGCCTAAGAGGCATCACAACAGGTCTGGCTCCTTCAACTAGATCTATACGAAACTCGATCTCTCTATGCGGCGGCAACCCTTTGACTTCGTCAAAGACATCCTCGAATCCATTTGCGATTGGCACTAAAGACAGTCCATCCCGTGGAACAACTAGCGAATACATGAAGCTCATGAAGACGCCTTCCTCATGCTTACATCGTATCACAATCTTTCGCCCTTCCACATTCCCGACTGTCACCTCCAGCCTCTCACAATCAACCTTAGCCGCATACTTCCTAAGCCAGTCCATACCCAAAATAATTCCGAACCCCGCAAAGTTCAGAACAAAGCAATCACAATCAAAAGAGCAACCATGACTCGACACAACTAGACCACGGCATAACATACACAAACAAGACGAACCCCCAACTGGATTAGTCACAACCAATGGCCTATCAATAATATCCGGCTTCAAATCTAACCGGCCTACTAGTTCATTACAAACAAATGAATGCGACGCTCCAGTATCAAACAGAACTCTAACTGGAACACCACATAGGAAAAGAGTACCTTGAACAACCACACTCTTTCCTTTCTCTTCCGCAGTAGGAGCCTTCGAAGACGACGGAACAGCTCCCAAAGCATAAGCTTGCACAATCTGCCTGTCCTTCCTCGGTTCTGGACAATTTTTCCTGAAATGCCCCGGCTTGTCACAGTTGTGACACTTCATTGGCACCTTCGGATTCTTACAATCCTTAGAGAAATGGCCCTTCTGCTGACAATTGTAGCAAGTCACCTCGCCTTTCGGCTTCTTCTGGCCATCCTTACCCTTCTGCTGCTGCTGCTTTCTCTTCTTGTTCCCACCCTGCTGTGGTTTAGACTCTCCCCCGGTAACAGCAACAACAGGTCCTTCCTTAGGAAACAGACTCTCATGCCTAAGAGCTTTCTCCACAAGCTTCTCAAATGAATCGTCCAAATGATCCACCAACTGTCTCCCAAGATAACTATCCAAGCCGGTCACAAACTTCTCATTCTTCTGATAAGCAGATTCAATATATGACCGAGCATACTTGGACAAAGCTTCAAACTCAGAAACATACTCAAGAACAGATCTTCCACCCTGCTTGAGCTCTACAAACTTCTTGAACAGAACAGACTTCTGAGCTGTAGAGATGAACTTAGCTTCAAATCTGACTTGGAATTGCTCCCAAGTAATCTCTTCTTCCGGAGTAGTGATGGTAATAGAGTTCCACCAATCAGAAGCTCTCCCTTGAAGCTGCCTCGATGCCAACTTCCTCTTAGTTGCATCATCAATTCCCAAATCACCAAAGATCCTTCTACAAGCATCTATCCACCTCTGGACCTCAATGGTAGATTCTGTTCCCAAGAAAACCTTCCCTCCAAGAGCAGTATAATCCTTGCACAGCTTAGCAAAATCCACTGGTTTCGGAGTTTGGACTTGAACTCCAACATCAACCGCTGCCCCCGGAACTGGTATCCTTCTCATGATCGAAGTCATCATAGCTTCGAACATGGCTGCATAATCAGCAGTCTCTTCAGTAGCACGGCCTTCCCTAGCAGCTGGTCTCCCTCTTCGACTCATTCTCAATATCTATAAAAAGGAATGATTAGAACATCTAGAGAAACAACTGCATAAAGGACTCAACTCTACTAAGCTACTATATTATATATAGTAATCATCCATCAAAATACAATTACGTCTCTCTTACGTAGTTATGACGGCGAGCGTTGGGTAAAATCGATTAACCAATGCTCTGATACCAAATGTGACGACCGCCCATGACCCCTGCACCGAATCTAGAGATAGTGCGCTGTAAAGTGTGCCAGGCAACCATGGACGATTGTCAGGGTAAGATAAACTCAACAGAATCTATCGTATTACTCACAGCGCATGGACAAAATACAATAGAACATATGTATAGTGAAGCTTTACAGAACAAAATGACATCATATAAAACTCCATAATAGTTGAATACAAGCATCCACATAGTCAATACATCCAGCCTCACTACATATCTCTCAGAGAATACAAAACAGCGGAATATCCAGTACATATAATAAGAAGATAATATGCAACCCTCCAGCTCGTCTTCGATATCAGCATCGTGAGAAGAGAACAGCACCTGTCACCTGCTACCTAGTCTGCCCGTCCCAAAATGGACGAACAGCCCAAGGCAATAAGAATTAAAACATAAAGCCTTGAGTCAGACAACAGTCTTAGTGAGCAGTAAATTAACTAACAACATACCAAAAGAGCATAAAGGAAAAGGAATAGGAATACAACCCTCCCACTCCAACCTCATTCTACAGTGATAGCCCCCAGACACACACTAAGCAGAAGCAAACATAGCAGAGCATACAATTTAAAGTAAAGCAATTGTCACTCGAGTCAAGAGCGATGTTTTCCAAGTACAAATCCCAAGGTCTAAAACCAAGGTCAGATAAGCACCCAGGAGATACCGCTCTTGAGACCGAATGACAATACAACCAAACATCCATGACTCGGCTATCACTGTTATCATTGTTGCGATATCACCGTTAATTGAATGACCGGCACATTCTTTCAGCCGTCCGTCAAGGGCTAATGGTAACCCCGGTTCTAGACATAACTCCCGCACGTCATCGTGACCCGTGCCTAGGATTATCGAATCTACCCAGAGTACTTGACCATCAACTTAGTCTTTTGGGCGTCCCCATGTACTCTTGCTTAGAGCATGCTAGAACCTTCAACAACGATGAGATCTCAACCTCCTAGTCATCCTCCTCGACGACTATTGCCATACTAGCTCAAGCGCCTCTCGAGCATCCATTATCCTCAACTCGAATCATATCACCGAGTTATCAACATGCTTGGAATGATCCCGCCTGGATTAGACCAAGTCTTCATCATATGATGCCTCGCTTCATTACATCCTCGCAAAGCTTCATCTCAACTTCACATCATCAAATCTATGCATAGGAGCTTCATCATCCCGCTACATATGCCACGAGCAGCTTTTCCAATACAAGAGCCTTTCCCTTAGCTTTTGAATCACCTTCGATCTAAATCTAATCATCAATCATCTAGTTCATAACAATCAATCAAATCAAACATCAATCCAAGCAATCAAACATTCAAAAATGATCTAAGTAGACAATTATAACAATAATGGCATTTTCGTAATTAAAGAGTTGAAAGTCCAATAAGCATGAAAACATGGATTATATCTCTACAGACTTGATGAATGAACTTGCATAGGTTAACATATGATAAAATGGATGTAACATCATCATAAACAATGGATCTATATGGATCTACACATAGGATGAAGGAAATGCATGGAAATCTCTATTTTTAACACCAAATCAAGCCAACAATCCGATATACTCCTTTGGATCCGTGTGAGAGATAATCACCACTCACCAAATCACCTAAACAACCTCAAATCAACACACTTCAGATCTGGACAGCGAAGGATGAAGCTTGATCTATCACGAATCCGCTTCAAACGAAGAAATCTCTCTTGAAAAGATGAAGATCTTCAATCTAAGCTCTTGAATCTTCAATCTTGATCTTCGATTTGGATGGATGGAAGCACTAGATTAGAGTGGAGAAAAGAAGTGAAGAAGTGTAGAAGTCGAGCTCTCAAAATGGCAGCACTTCGTCGCTTCAAAATCCGGATCCCAAAAATGAAGAGAAGCTCTCCTATTTATAGCTGAAATCCATGACTCGACTGCCTCTATGAGTCGTCTACGACTCATCAGATCACCATGACTCAACGGTTTCCGACTTATAGCCTCTTCCGACTCAACACTCAGACCCCTCTACGACTCAAGACTTAACAGCTATCTCCTAAGTCGTCTCCGACTCATCCCAGGCACCTACGACTTACCAGACTACCCCTGTCTACGACCTAGTGCGTACGCGCCTTACTGGCTAGACGACTCAACCACTAAGTCGTCTACGACTTAGCACAAAGCTACGACTCATCAGAAGATACGACTCATCAGAAGATACGACTCAACGGTTAACTCGACTACGACTTATCAAGTATTACGACTCATCACCTTAACTCGACCACGACTCAACACAGCAGCCTACCTACGACTTAACATAGCAGCTTTGCCGATCTACCAGGATAAGACTCAACTCCTAAGTCGTCCAGGTCTTAAGTCGACCACTACCTTAACTCGTCAGCCGACTTAACACTTAACTCAAAACCTTAAGTCGTCTACAATAACATAAGTCGGTCACTTCCTTAGGTTGTCTATCCCTTAACTCGGCGACGACTTACAACCTACGGCTTAACACTCGCCGAGTTAACTTCGACCTACTGACTTAGCCCAGCAACGACTTATCCCCTTAGGTCGCACTTTCCTTAAGTCGGTTAGTTCATTTAAGTCATCACACTCCTATCTCCTAAGTCGTATACGACTCACGACTCATGCTAAGTCGTGGACGACTTAGGACTAAGGCGAAATTTGCGTAAAATCTGAAATGACTCAAAATGCTAAAACTCTAGATTTTTCCGAACCTGTCGATCCGTAAAAATACGGGTCGTTACAGAAATAAAGATGTAAGGAAAATGTAATTTAACAATTACATTGGAAAGAGAAAATATTTGGTTTGTGAACCTTATAATGGAATAAAATTTATATGAATCCAAGTTGAAATTAATTTTGAATGGTGATAAGCTTAAGTGGCAATTATTTTTGCTTGAATGACATGGAAATTTGCATTGTATTTGCAATTGAGTGTTTAAAAGCAATTGGAATTGAATTGTGAATAAATTGATATGAATGGGAACCCATTTCAAAGAGTTTTGTATATGAATGCAAGTGAATTGGTTAAGAATAGCAAATGGAATGGATTTTAAATCAATAGGAATGAATTGATCTTTTTATGAGTAATGTTTGCATATGAATGAAAATGGATCATAAAAGAAATGCAAATGCTTCAAATTGAAAATAAGAATGGGTTGGTAAATCAAATTGGGAATGTAAGTTAAAATAAAGAAAATGTAAGTATATCAAATTTAAGAATAAGAATTTGATTGTGAATCAATTTGTAATTGAATTGAAGTAAATTGATGCAAGTGATACGCATGTAATCAAACTGATGTAAATATGAATTGAGAATATTAAACTTGAATGCAAGTCATTCAAGAGAAAAAGAATGAAGTTTGGACTTGAATAAGAAATTGGAAAGGTGATTTTAATCTTTGAATTGTTGGTAAATATGGTTAATATTGTTAAACTATGAAGTTTGGGTTTGTAAAGAGGCTTTAAAATGATGTCGGAATTGTGAAATTGATAATTAAGGTGGTTAACATTGTTAAATTATGAAGTTGCTTGGTTTGGTTATGAAATGGTTATATTTGGCTTGCATTTACATTGGAAATGATATTAAAATGCTCATATCTTTGAAAACTGATGAGTTGTTGAGTAAGTACAGGTACGGAAGGCTTTCGAGAGAGTTGGAGCGCGTATATGCGATATATTAGCTGCTCGCTATTAAAATTTGCTTAAAAAGGTACGCCTACGCAAATATAATTGGGAAATGATAAATATATTGTGATATATTTTGGTTTCCGGCCATGTGAGCCGATGTATATATATTTGTGTATCCTACGATATCGCAGAAGCTCCTCTGTGCAAAGGAGACTCTGCCAAAAATTTTCAGAAATTTTGGGTGTTAGAAAATTTTGGGATTTTTGGGAAAATTTATTAATAAGTAAAGTTATTTTGAAAGCGAGTGTTAAGATAAAGGCTTTAGAGTAAATAAAGCAAATGGTTTTGAAATGGAGCTGAAACTTTTTGGAAAGTGAATATAAGCTTTTAACTAAGCAAATTGGGAAGTAAATGGGTTGAAGAGTATTTTCTACCTTAGCAAATTTCGGGGACGAAATTTTTATAAGGGGGAAGGAATGTAACATCCCAGAATTTGGAGTACGTGATTTGTGAACATTTAATTCATTTTAAATGTTTAATGTGGACCCTTAATTGATTTTGTAGTGGATGGATGCGGGTTCAATCATTAAAATAAATTATAAATTTAAATAGAATTTGGATAATAATAATTAAATATTCGAAATTGGGATAAAAGGTGAATTTGGGATAAATGATTATAAAAATGGTGTTTAAATGTATTTTTAAGCTCAATTGGGTATAAATAATATTGTTGGATTTTTAGATGAATTTAAAAGTCAATAAATTATTATTTGGAATTTTATATTAATTTAAAAATGAATTTAATACCATTAAAATGCAATTTAATCAGATTTTAGTCCGGAATGAGCCAGAATCATTTTTAATGTGTTTATAAATTTTATATGATGTATTGTTAAGTTAATAAAATTATAAAAGTAAAAGTTTAAGCGTTTCTGATAATTTCAGGAAATCGCCCGATTTAATAGACGAGTTAAAATAGCCTTCTGGGGCACAGTCTCAGAATTCGACGAAACCAGTTCCATTGGATCCGTAATAGTTAGTTATTATCGGATTTCAATTTTCGTAGCTATCGGAGTTGTCGTTTGACCGTGGCAGCTCGAAACGCTTAGAAATCGATTTAACCGATTTAATTTTAAATTGATCGTTTAATTCCGTATCTCGCGTATACGATCAAATTGGCTTACGAAACTTGTTTCATTGTGTCCGGAACGCGGAAAAAACCTAGAAACGCCTGTCGGAACGCGTAGTTTGGAGTTCGTTTGCGTAAACGGTTAAATTGAGATATTTTTATTAATTAAATATTTATATATATATATATATATTATAAATCGTTCAAACCCTAGCATCTTTATCATCGGCCGCCACTTTCATGATTCAATGGCCGATACCTCTTGCTTTTCTCCCCTCAAAATCACGAAATCCACTAAGTAATTTCAAAAACTTCCTACATGAACATTGTCAGGCTC
Source organism: Allium fistulosum (assembly GCA_030737815.1). NCBI lineage: Eukaryota > Viridiplantae > Streptophyta > Magnoliopsida > Asparagales > Amaryllidaceae > Allium > Allium fistulosum. Next base: position 1,107,062,012 of record CM060904.1, on the reverse strand, counting down.
GAGAAGATCTTCAGTTTCATATGGTCGTGATCGAGATTTGGAAAGCGTGGAGGACAGGGGGCCACCACGTTCGACCCACGTTCGAGGGGCGTTCGCATCGCCTAGAGGCGACCGGGCTTGGCCGCCTTCTGGCCAGGGCCGCGCGTGGGGTAGGGCTTCGCAACGGGAGTGTTCGATCGAAGCCACGTCGATCGTGGAGGTCGCGGTTGCAAGCCCTAGGAGGCGTTCGTTGGGTTCGTTTCTGCGTGCTGGAGTTTGTCGCGTACGAGAAGATGATGAGGGCAGGCCGGGTTCATGTATGCGGGCGCATTTTTTTTCTGGTTCGTTATTTATATAAAAAAAAATAATAATAAATAAATAAAAGAAATTGTTTAAATTTTATATACAAACTTCGATAATTCGTAACTTGTTCGTACGACATCAGATTGCGACGAATTTGGATGCATTGGAATCGTAGAGAAGTGTGCTACGCGATGGTGCAGATTTGGAGTCATTTCGGGCAAGTAGAAATTTGGGTTAAATCGGACGTCGTCCGGTTTAATTTAAATGTCGAACGCTCGCCGAACTCAAAGTGAGTTATTCTCACTCACATCTGGATGCTTGACATTATAAATAATTGATATTTAAATATCTGTGTGGTTGATTGTCTATATTTGTGTTTATCTGTCTGGATTGATATTTATATTGTGATGTGCTAATATTTGTGGATGCAGGGAGAAACAGGTTGGAGGGATCCAACTGGATTCCTCACAATTGTAGCAATTATTTATAATTGATAGTGATACCTGTTTATATGATGTGATTGATAAATCTAGAAATTTAGTTGTTCTGTGACATTGTTGTATAAAGTATAATCACAGAATTTAATTATGAATGGATAAATTGTGTTTTTACAAAATAAAATGAATTGTTAAATTTAGAATTTCAAAGAATAAAATTTGAAATCGGATTTGAAAGGAAAATGTAAATTGGGCCAAATTGGGATTTTGAATATAATGGGAAGTTTATGAAATGGGTAAATGGAAAGTATAGTTTTCTGGAAATTTAATTTATGAAATTATAAATTGTTTAAAATAACGATGTTTATTTTAATAATGACTGATGTTATTCGGAAATTAAAAATATGTTTAAATGGAGTTGTCAACTATAAATTAACAAGTTTCAAAAGAAAATAGAATAATTTGAAATGCCGTATTTCATTGGGAATTTATTTAAGTAAATGGTAGATATGGTTTTCAGTAAGAAATTCTCCGATATTGTTTATTTAAGAAAAATGATTTAAATGGTATATTTAAAAGTGAAATTTCGGATATGGGAAATTGGGTATGAACTTCGGATGAAGTCATAGTTAAATATGGGATTTGGGATTTATGTTGTAAAACATAATTGACTTGAAATAAATTAGTGGATTTATATGAAAGAGTACTTTGGAATGTTTAGAAACGGGAAAGTGTTTCCCTGGGAAAACCAAGTAAATGTTTTACAAAAGATTTTATTTAACTAAGGTTAAGTTTTAAATCGTTTTAAAAGTATTTTTAAGAAATCGTTATTTTTAAAGAAATAAATTAATAATTTTAATACCGTAAATAATTTGGGAGTATATTATTAATTATTTTTACAAATGGATTTATTTAAAAGTTGGTTTTAGCTTAAGTTGTTAAAATTAGCATTTTTCTTCTTATAACGCTATTTTGAATTTAGTTAAACTAAAACCCTTATTTTTAAAAAATCAAAGTTTATGTGTAATAATTAGTTTCCTTCACATATTTTAAATTTATATTTTGAGCAAATAAATAGAAGTAATTTTCATATTTTAAAGTATATTTCAGTATAAAGTATTTTAACTGTTTTAAATGCAAATTGTTTTATACTTGGTTATTCCCCATGGGAATAAAGGGTAAAAGATTTACCTTGTAAAGGAAGAGTGGAAATTGTTTTCAAACGAGTTTTGAAAATGTGAAAATATCTCTTTGAAAGATATTAGAAGCAAATAAATAATATGGAGATTATTTATTGTGTGATGGATGTGTATGGATGTTTGTGAACATTAATTGATAGTTAAATCACCGACTATCAATATTGGCCAAATGCGCTGATCGTTTCGAAGAGACCGGGATCGAGTTTCCGTATACCGGGATTCTAGGTCTGGAGACTCGAATACCACTTCGATCCGGTTTGTACGTTTCGTGTAACGTGTTTGGAGTCGAAGATGGAGCTGTGAAGTGCAAGGGCTAGTCGCTACTAATCCTGAGGATATTTCCAAAATGGATGTAGTAGGAATAGTGCCTTCGGTTCCGTTCGAACCCGGGACGGACTTGTATGGACGAATGCTTTCGTGACATCGTCAGGTGGACGATGGGCATTCTAAGGGATATGTTCTGAAAGGTATCGTTTAGCCTCAAGCCTCATCAACCGGGAATGACTGAAAATCAGGGGTTATGCAGCAAGGCTTCGTGGGTAGCCCCCACTTGAGAGTAAGGTCATCCCTGTCTAGATGTCCCTTTTATTTCGGCTTAGTGGTGCGGTTGCTGATCACAACCGTGGGGTGATTTTACTTGGAATTATCCAGTAAGGGATGATTCCGGCCTTGTGTTGCAGGGGAGCGGGCGTACTCCTCGGTACTGTGATCTAGGCCACGTACTGTGACAGGTGGTACCCCAGTGCCTAGTCATTCGTTGGAAATCCATTCTCCCTACGTGCCTTGTACGAGTTTTGTTTGTATTACCCACGTTGTGGCTAGTATGCCGGAATTTAATAGATGTAACAATTTCGGCTATTTTATAAGTATTTGTAAATAGACACTATTATAATATCAGAGGATTTTTATAAAAAGTGTTTTAGCTATCGTAAGGTAAAAACCCGACATGTTTATTTGTGGCGGGGTCTTACGAGATGCTTTTGTTTCAAAGGATTTTTCAAACTTTAATAATCAATTGGGTGTATTTATGATGCGTTGGTATTCCAGACTGACTCGGGTGTTATTTTATTATAATGCTCGGGTCAGACCGAGTATATTTTCAGGATAGGTTGCTATGGAGCTCAGGAGAGGAGCTGGAGTCCGAGACGTATTTCTCGTACTTGTATTATTCCGCTGCTGTGATTGTTGTATTGACTGATTGACTGGTTATTGATGATTGTATTATGACATACTCTGATGATGATGTATTGTATATAAACAGATATAGTTTTCATTTTGTGTAAAGATCTGTTCTATATATTATATTTTATCCGCTGCGACTGTGAGGTTCTGATTTGTTAGTTCTTTCTTCTTCTATCTACTTTCTTATTCTTCTACAATCTGTCTTTTCCGGCATTCGATCGTCGGCATATTATACTGTTGAGTGTTTTGTGTCGATTTTCGATGGTCGTGAAGGGCGGGTCGTCACATAAACTTTTAAAGCTTGTATAAACATATGATTTCATAAAGTAATATGAACAACTAACTTATATAATAATATCTATATAAACAGAAAGTAGAAGATATATATACAACGACAGGTCATAAAATTTTCATAAAATTTTTATATACATACTTATATTGAATTTTTTTACACATATATCTATCTAAAACAGTAAAACCCAGTTATCGCCCGATTACATAATACATATGTATATACGAGATATATATAAACAAGATTATATATATGTAAAATATATCTAAAACAAGTAAACAAAAGAGTATATATACCTATAGATATATTTATCGTTCAACTATGCTTGCGTGCAGGAGATTGAGTGGCAGAGGAGGAGATGGATGAAGGCTTGGTGGTCGCGGCTGGGTGAGGGGAAACGAGGCCGAGCTGCTCGCTGTGGTCTTTCAATCAGGCAAGGAGAAAAGGTTGGAGATCTGGGTGGTCGAAAACTTGCAGAGGCACGTGATGTAAAGAGGGCTGAATGGTAAAGGGTGGGCTCGTGAGTGGAAAAGGCGACGGTCGAGGCAAGTCGGAGAGGGCTGCTGGCCAGTGGTAGGCTGATGAGGGCCGACCGATGGGAGAGAAGAAATATAAGTGGAAAAGCGGACCTGGGTTCGGTCAGAGATGGAAGAAGTGGTGGTGTGGGAAGGCCATGCGTGATGAAGAAGAGAGGCAAAGGAGAAGTGGAACAAGGCAACAGTTAATTTTATCTCGTCTTTTTTTCATAAGGAGGTGAGGCGATACTTGTTCTCAGGCAAAAGTGAATTGGTAGGGGAAAATGAAAATGAAAGGCGGACGCTTTGGTTTCTGAGAAGTAATAAAAGTCAATAGTAAAAGTTACATTCTGTATTGGCTATTGGGTTATGCGAGGTGGAAATTGAATGGTCACGAGAAGTTTAAAACTAAAATTTGAAACCGATACGGTTGACCGCAGGGCCGGCCCACAATTTTGACTGCCCAAGCCCATAAACATAGTTTTGAAAGAAATCAAAATTAAAAAAATTTGCAGCCCTCTGCTAGGTATTGAACCTGTGTCCTTATTGCCCACTTTAATTTCATTTACCACCAGACCACATATTATCCTACAATTCACTTAAGTTCAAGGTTTATATATTAATAGTTTTAACCAAAAAAAATTAATTTGTTGCCCCAGCCTAGTGGGCTGCCCTAGTCCGAGGGCTTGGTAGGCTGTCCTCTGGGCCGGGCCTGGTTGACCGTTTCACGGTTATCGCCGGGTACCGAAAATCTGAAACACAGAATTAAATATACCGCAGCGATCAGCACGACGAGACGATCAAAACGGTATGTAGATATCGGTGGTATGATTGAATTATAAAATTCGAATTTTCTACCAGCGGAAAATGCAAGAAAAACGCAGAAAAATAAGATCGACGGAGCTAAAGATGTCCAAATTTTGAAAAACTAAAAATGACGTCTTGCTCAGAAGATGATTTAGAATTTTTCCCTGTAAAAATATTTAGGTTCCGAAAACATTTTATTTCCATCGCTTTTTAACTGATTAAATTGAAGTAAATTTACGCGCGAAATAAACTTTCATATTTTCGGACGAAAATTTACCAGTTGCTATGTTAAAACAGATGCATTTCAAATATCAAATTTAAATTTCAAAATTTCGCAAAATTTCAATTAAATACGTTATTAAAACAGTTGAAATTTACAGGTCGTTACACTCTACCCCACTCAAAACTTTTCGTCCCCGAAAAGGAACGAGGTAGGAGAATAGAAACAACCAGAAAGAAAAACAGATTTGAAATACAAAATAACTATCAATTTAAACCATATAAATTCAAATTTAAATTTATTGATATTCAATAATTGATTTAATCCATTTGATTTCACTAAAATAAATCTCAACTATTTCTAAATTCATTATTTTATTATCCCATTTTCTTTAATTTACAATTTCTAAAACCATAAATTTGAATAGTCTTTTATTATAATCATATTTTCTTCAACAATTTTAAATTCTTCTTTATTCCAAATTACTGTTAAGTTTATTCTACTTAATATATCTACTCACATATATTTAACCCATATAAATTAATTTAAAACATAAAAGTTTCGATTTAAATTAATTTACATCTATTAATTTCTTTTAAATTCAAGGTATTTTCATATGTTGATCAAATTTCAATTTATTAATTCTTTCAAAACAAATTTATTAATTCTTTCAAAACAAATTTATTTCATTATTAACTGAGTTTACTTATTATCCTATCTAACTCTATTAACATCTTTATAATCAAAATTTAGTGTATAACATTTATTATAAACACTCAAATTTTGTTTATAAATTCAATTTATCTTATATATTATCCAATTACATATTCAACTTCTGAATGATTTAGGTAAGTTGTATTAGAATGCAGTTGAACAATATACAAATAAAATTTTCCCAATTCAATTATACAAGTTTAAATATTTATTCCAAATTTTGGTTTTATTTATAATTAAAATCATCCTTTAACAAAATTTAAGAATTATATTTCCGATTAACTTTAAACAATTTAGAGATATATATAATATACTTATATCAAATCAAATTAAATTTTAAAATAAGATACACATACATATATATAAATCAAATTATACTGATGAAATTCTAATCAAAATATTTTTCAAAACAAAACCGTAGCAATGCTACAGAATAGTATCTCCACTTCGAAACTCAAAAATGAATGTCGATGATGCGGCCGTCATCACCAAAATTATTTTCCAGCGACAAAGAAAAGAACACTGATTTAATCATTTAAAATTCTTTGGAATTTATTTCTATTCGAAATTTCTTTTTATAATATGCATTTTAAAATTTAAACCCAAAGTTTGAAAACACCGAAAATTAAATCCTCACATTCTTGATTTAAATTCATTTCAAATTTCAAATCAAATTACAACCAAGTTTTATAAATTTATTTATTTATATTATGCGATAGTCAATAATTTACAAAACACAAAATGAAAATCAAATATTATCATTTTTGACAACAAATTCATTAACAATTTAATTTCAGAAAACTTATATTTATATATAATATAATCATCCAAAACTATTTTGTTCACCAAGTTTGAAAACAACATTGTGTCAGTTTGTTCTGTTCAAGTGTTTTGGAAATCCTATCGATAGCGCTGATCAGACGAATCGATCGGAAACCCAAATCAACATCAACAACTCAAACAACACAATATATAAAACATTTTAATATTAATTTACAAATACACTTCCTCGCTCGACGATACAAGAATAGATTTCAAGCATGGATAGAGATTCAAATTTGATAGAAATCAAATCAAAGAGAATTTTGATTCGAAGATAAGTTCGAAACAAAGATATGATGATTAAATAACAAAGTAGGAAGATTGATAAATTTATATAAATCGCGGGCAAACATAACCGGGTCAACCGTGACTTCAAGAACAAGATCGATGTGGAATTCCAAGGTAAATCGACATTCGATCTAAAGAAATAGAATTCAGATATAGCAGGAGATAGATAGCATCGTAAACCGAGGATACAGAAATCTCCGGTAAATCAATGCCAATTGTAAAGGAGTTTCACCCCTTTACAAGTCATTCGAAGTTCGGCGAGACCGCCGATTCATTATAAAGATCACTCAAGGTGGAGTAATGGGATGCTCCAGACTTGGAAGAAGACGAATAGTGAGTGACACGAATGAATTTAGGAACCGAGGGGAACGTTCCAAATTTCAAGGGAATGGAGTCAAAAGGAAGAGATTGAAACTCGAATGAGAGTGATTCTGTAAATACATTTACCATATATGTTAAGTTGTGCCTAGAGCTACCAAAGCTTTGATACCAACTGTAACGGACCGCGTCATTGGGGTAACGCCCACCGTAGCATACAGCTGTACCTGTGTTCTGCCTTTACAGCCAGCCTCTCGACTGCACCAACCCCGCAGGGACATGTAGGAGTAAGAGTCATCCGCTCGCTACCAAACCAAATGCGAGAACCCCCTATCATGCTGCACCCTCCAAGTGCATAGGCAGACACACATGCCGGAGTTGAATTGCTCAAAATACCGCGTTGTTAATTTAAATTTGGCAGAACTGAACATATACAGTAAATAAATAATCACAGATCACAGACACAGAGTAATAAATGCAGCGGAAATAAAAGAGATAGTAGTTCATGAAGCTACTATATAAATGTATAAGTTAGATCAGAGTTAAACTAGATACAACGGAAGAGTAATACGATACATCAGATACAAATCAGAATACATCCCTGGAATCATCGAATACTGAAAGCAGAATAGATGGTTGGATCTTCAAGCAAAGCTCCAACTTCAAAGGTGAGTCTCGAATACTGGTACACTCAGTCTGACCCGAGCGTAAAGCAAAACACAAAACACTCGAGTCAGGATTAACATTCTTATATCAATAAATCCAACTCAAGTGAAATAGCAATTTAAATACAAGTAACTCAAAGGATGTTTGGAATAACCATCCTTTAAGGATCCGTTAAACTATCTAATATGTAGTAGTGTACGATAAGTAGATAATGTCTATCAGTAATATAAAGATATCAAAATAGTGTTAAGTCATGGCCCATTCCACCCTTAACACATTTTTATTCCCAAGAGCATATACAAGACCGTAGTTTCCCCAAAACCGGAAGTCACCAGAGGGCAATCCATATACTAAAGGTACAAAACAAATCGTAGTGGTCGCGTATAGGGATACAAGTATGACAAGGCACATGAGGCAATACCCAAGGCAGTGAAACTACCGTTTGCCTGATCCGGACTGGTGAGAACGCATCACCGCAGCGACCGCAACACCGTAAAACAACACTCCCAAAATCAAGGGTGCACCAATCGACAACAAGTAATGAGTAGTTCGAAGAAGTGTGTTCGCTTGAGGTAGCTGACCTCCATTTGGCCCGGCACGGCTCCTGTTTTAGTCATTTCCAATTTGACACAAGTGTCAAGGCTATCCATTATCGTTCTCTTTCTTCAGTCATCACGTACATCATTCCAACCACTTCATTCTGGATCACCACTCCACGTATAGTTATTAAAGTGGTTTTCGGTTTAGACAGAGAGTATGTCCATAACCGATTCCGGTCTCTTTAATAACTTTCGTCATTATTTCACCGATTGGTCGTTTATATATTTCAAAACCAAATCAAATTCAATTTCAAATAGAATTCGTAAACCAACATTTCATTTGTCTTTCTAAATCAATTTCCATAATTTACGTTTCAAAACATCCAAATTGCCATTTCAAAATCTTATAATTCAACTTCAACTTTCATTTGAAACAATTCAAATATTGATTCAAGTTCATATATAAGTTTAATTCCAAAATCATTTAAATTAATTTAATTTAACATTCAAATCAATTTAAACTCATTCATCGATTTCATTCAAAATTCATTAAAAAAATTTGTCATTCAAAACCATTCCTATTAAATTTCCAATTCATTAAATCATTTACTTAAGTTCATGTGATATCCCGGAAATTTGGCAATATCAATTTAATAATCTTTATTAATAATTAAATTGATTTGTTGATTTATTTTATAAATTGACAAGTTTATTCATTTTAAAAGGTTAATAATATTTTAAATTGGCAAATTTATTTCTTTTGAAAACTAATAACATTTTAATTTGGGGATATCTTTTCTAAAATTTTAATTAGGAAGATTTATCTTACTAAAACTAATATAAGTGTTTATATTTATAATGTATATATATAGGTATATATATTATAAATAGGGAGGAGTCTTTAATTTAATAAAAGGATAAGTTATCAAATTATAATATATATGTATATATATATTGTTATTTGAAGTTATGTATTAAAATTAAATATGATAATTATAAAGCTAATGTTAAAAGTATTTCCATTTAGAATATATATAATTGTATATATTGAAATGGAAAGAATATTGAATTTGAATTTAATAAAGTATTTTCAAACTTTAATATTTATATAATTTGTAATTTGGAAATTTGTAATTTAACTTAATACTTTTGAAAATGATATTTATGATTTAAATAACAAGAATAATTTCTTATTTAAAATATATATGTAAGCTTAAGTTTAAATAAGATTTAAATTAGAAGTTCATTTGTTTTTTTTTCCTTCATTTTAATTTTAACATAAGGTAAATTGTTTAAGATTCTTATACAAGGAGTTAAACTAAATTTCTCAAATTTATAAACATATGTTATATGATTTGATCAAAATATAAGTTACTTGAATATTTATTAAAACCTAAAGCTTAAATTATAAAAAGATAAATACAATACATACACATAAATATTTCATAAATATACATGTATAACTTAAATAAATTAATTAAAGACAAGATGAAAACACTTGTTAACTTTTTAAATGTATGTTAAGACACTTGTAAATCTAAATGTATAGGTGTAAGCTAAATAATCAACCCAAGGACAAATGTCCACATTTTCTTTTAAGAATTAAAATAAATAAATTAAAACATATAAAAGAAGAAATCTATTTTCGTTTTTCAGCTGAATTCATTTTTCCTTCTTTCACAACTAAGAAAGAATATCATTCGAATCTAAAAATAAATGAAAGACTGGAAACCTGAAAATCAAAAGAAGACTGAAATCAAAATTGAAAGAAAATCTGTAAAATCTGGAAATTTAATCAAAGGCAAAGGATAATCTGGAAATAAATCAGAGGCAAGCAACTTCATCAATTCAAATGCAAGATGTAAACTTCAACATGCAATTCAGATAATATTCAATAGCAAAAGAAATTCAAGAAGTTTAAAATCTGGAACAAGCCTGGAAACTGTTCTCTGTTCAGATTTTCTGGTGAGTAAATTATTTTAAAAACAGTTTGAGATAGTTTAGACTCTAATGCATGTGTTAAATCTGTGGATTGATCTTGGTGATTGCATGAAAATCTTTTCAGTATTTATATTATTGAATCTATATGATCTGTATATATGTGAAATAGGCTGTTTATATATGAATCTCTGTTTCTGTTTTATTTAAGATCCAAATTCTCTTCAAAATTTCAAATCTTCCACTAAACATCATTATTTGACATTGATGATTGAATAGAAGTTGTTTGATATGGTTTGTTGTAAATTTTAAAAATAGTTTCTTAATTTAAAACACAACAAATAATTTTGAAATTGGAAAATACAGTAAATCTTGATTTATGTCAGGAAATCAATAATCTTAATTCTTGCTTTGGATCATATAATTAGATTAGTGGTTGGAAATGATGAATTTTAATATGCATTTCAAAAATTTTAAGTTGATATCCAATTGTGAATTTGGGAATGGAGAGTTTCGGCAATTTGATCAATTGCCGATGATAAACTACATGATTTAAGCTAAAATTTTGATCAAAGCTTGCTTTAGTGATGTGGATGATGGGAAAAATACAATTGAATTTTTCCAATTGTTGAATTGTTCGAATTCGAACAAATTAGGGTTTAAGGGTGGTATCGACTTTGGTGGCGTCGCGATGATTTCGAGAGATGGTGGTGCGATCGCGAGTTGAGGGATGGTGGAGTGGTGATGCTTCGGTGCTCTGGAGGGAATACTGGAGCTTCCAGTCAACATGATCGACGGTGGCGAAAGTTTTGGGTGGATCGAGTTGCCCCAGGAATTCGATCGATGATCGAAATCTCGTTTCGATGATGGAACTTGGTTGCTGGGTTGGTGGTTGGGATGTCGAGGCCAAGGGGGACTGGTCGACGATCAAAGTGAAGGTCGGAGAGACGTTGAACGATCGTGCACGTGCACGTGTGCACGTTCGTGTAACAGAGGGATCGACGTTTTGGGGAAGAAGGAAGAGACTCGGGATAGCTCTCGCGTTTTAGGGTAGGCGACTCGAAGCAGATGAAAAGGCGAGTGACTCGAAGCTAGCTCGGGGAAGAAACGTGTTTGGCTCGGGTAATTTGAGTATACCAGGTTATTAAAGAATGTACTCAAGCATTTCAAATGTTTCAAAGTTTAAAGTAAAGTAAAAACAAGTTTTCCAATTAAAGTTATTTTCAAAGAAAATTATAAAGAAATGTTTAAAATAGATTTCAAGTTTTATTTTGAATGGATAAGTTTAGAAAATATAATAATTAAGATTTCAAAGATAAATATCCGTTTAAATTATTAAATATGTTTAACTGGGTTTTAAATATATCAAAAATTTAATGTTTAAATTGTTTGTTTCTTAAGTAAGATTTATATTTCAAATATATAATTGATTGTAAATTGGTTTTAAATAAGTTAATAATTGGAATAAGTAATTAAATTAAATAAAGAGTTTATTCTTAATTAGTTAAGTTGAGATTAATTAAGGATAATTAATTTTAAGGTTAATTACTTAATTGTAATTAAGGATAATTACTTAATGAAGTAATTAGTAGAAATAAATTAATTAAAGATTAAGTGATGATTAATTGATTAATTAATTAATGTAATTAATTTTAGGTTAATTAATTAGTCTAATTAGTTAAGATAATCATTTATGATTAATTAAGTGTAATTACTTAGTCAAGTAATTAATGGATAATTACTGAATGTAATTAAGAAAAGAGTAATTAATTATGAAAGTAATTAAATGGAAGTGATTAAGGGTTAATCACTTAATGTTATTAATTAAAGGATTTATTAATAAAATTAATTAAAAAGTTAATTGATTAATTAATTAATTAAAGAGTAATTAATTAATTAAAGGGTTAAGGTTAATTAATAATGTGATTAATTATTTGCTAAGGTGATTAATTAAATGAGTAATTAATTAATGGAAGTAATCAAAGGATTAATATAATTAATTAAGGAGTTAATTAATTAAGGTAAGTAATTACAGGATGGTTAATTACTGTTTATGATTAATTAAGGTTAATTAATGAATGTAGTTAATTAAAGATTAATTATTTAATTAACTAGAAGGTAATTAATTAATGAAGTAATTGGAGTATTATTAATTAATATAATTAATAAAGTTAATCAAGTTTGATTAATAAAAGAAATTAATTTAAGTATGATTAATTAATTATAATTAATTGAGGATTAATGTAATTAATTATAGTTAATAAATTAATGAAGGTTCATTAATTATTGTAATTAATGATAGTAATTAAAGGTAATTTTAATTACTGTATATGGTTAAGGCTAATTACTTGAATGTAATTAAAGTATAATTAATCCAGAAAGATTAATTAAGGAAGTTCATTAAGAGATGATTAATTAATTAATGATAGTAAGCAGGATTAAGATAATCCAAATAATTAAAGAATAGTAATTAATTTAATTAAAGGTTAATTAAATTGATTTGGAGTTAATCAATTTTGTTTATGGATGATTGATTGATATTGGATGATTGATATTGGATGATTTGGATATCTCTGATATATGTGATATGCTGCTTTGTGAGATGAATGTTTGATATAAAGTATCTGTGATAATATGATTTATCTATCTGTTTATATCATCCTGAATAAGTTTAAATGTTTAAACCTTTAAACAACTTGGCCTTAAAAGATACGTTTTGGATTTCGATGAGACCGGGATCGGGTTTCCGTATACCGGTATTCCAGGTCTGGAGACCCGAATACCACATCGATCCAAATTAACGATAGGTCGTGAATCTCAAGTGAAGATGAAGATTCAGAGTGCAAGGGTTATTGTCGTTAACTCTGAGGGTGATTCCAAAACGAGTGTAACGAGATAATGCCTTCGGTTTCGTTCGAACCCGGAACGAACTTGTATGGATTGAATGCTTTCAGCACATCGTCAGGCGGACGATGAGCATTCTAAGTGATATGTTCTGATTAAAGGTAATCGTAACCTCAAGCCTCATCAACCGGGAATGGCTAAAACAGGGGAGGTGCAGCAAGGCTTCGTGGGTAGCACCCACTGAGAGCAAGATAGATCCCTGTCTAGAGGTCCCTTTTCTTTTATTCGGCTTAGTGTGTGGTTGGTCGCGCCAACCACGGGATTGTCTTGTTCGGGATTATCCAGTAAGGGATGGTTCCGGCTTTGTGTTGCAGGGGAGCGGGCGTACTCCTCGGTACGGTGATCTAGGCCACGTACTGTGACGGGCGGTACCCCAGTAGCCCTGCCATTGTATGGAATCCAAACTCCAATAAGTGCCGTACGTATTAGTTGTGCCCAACTATGTTGGAATGTGAGATGTAAGCATTTCAGCTATTTTCGTATTTTACTTGAAAACCCTAGACCCTATTATAATATAACTGGATTTCCTATCAAATGATTTGGTTAGCGTAAGGTAAAAACTTTTCCATGTTTATGTGTGGGAAGTCTTACGTGATACCTTTGTTTTCAAAAGGTTTTGAAGTTAAACAATTTTAAACCGTTTACTCACACCAGACCCATGTCTGACCCAAGTGTTTATTTTATGTTTTATTAAACCTTGGGTACTCAATTTTTACGAGTAGCCAAGGGATTCAGGTTAGCTTTGACGAATCTATGGAGGAGATATGGAGCAGGAGGCTTCAGCATTCGTAGATATATAGTATTCCGCTGTGTTGGTTTCTCTGAGTCGTTTGTTTGAGTTGTATCTTGTGTTGTATAATAGACAGGTTTTATAACTGTCTATTTTGTGATGTATAAGTTGTGTACTCTGATTATGTAAAGACTATGTAATAGTTATGTGATATATTATATTTGTTTCGTTCCGTTGTGAGATTCTGATGTGTTGTTATTCTTTCTTTCTCTTCTTTTCTCTTTTCTATCCCTTTCTTTCTTCATAACGATGCGTCTTTCTATGGAGAGAAAGTCGTGGTCGTCACATATGGTATCAGAGCAGTAGGTTGAGTGAATACCTAGGCTCTGGAGTGGTGTCTATCTTGAGAGCGCGTAATTGTTAGTTATATAAAAATGATTTTATATTGTGTTAATTGATCGGTTGAGTGGTATATGGATTCTGGTCAATACGAGTAGCTAACGTTATTGATAGGGATCTCTAAACACTTGAACCAGGCCAACGGACACAATATTGTTTTAAATAGGTAAATGAAATAATTTTACCCAGAAATAATTTCTATATAAAAAGTATCATTTTAAATATATATATTTCTACCTATTTGTTGGGTTACCTGTTCGGGTTTTCCAATATAAGTTATAAAGGTAGATAAGGTGGTAGTGTGAGTAACACGACTACCAATAGTTAGAATTTGAGTGTTGAGGTTGGAAGTATATCTGACGAGACTGTAGACCTAATACTGTCTCGAATGAACTTTGTTGTGGTGTAAAGATTTCACCGATCTCTGAAGGAAACCAGTTATGGTTTAGAGTTTATCTTTGAAGTTGGATGAATAGAGTAGATCTATTGGATGAGCTGAAGAGAGTGATGGTATTTTGGTAACCTCAGGAAGTAGTAGCTGTGCGATGAGACACGGTGGCTATGGACGTTTCTGAAGATGTTTCTTCTGGAACAAGTTTGAAGAAGTGAGTCTGTGTCAGTGTTGTGGCTGAGTCCAGTGGGGTGTTTCTATTTGCTTTGAGGTCCGAGTTTCTCGAGGAGTTTCGGATAAGAAGTCTTTGGTTTGTGGCAGCAGTGCAGCTCGGAGTATTCTGTGTTGGCAGAAAGTTTCTGGCTGAGCAGTTTTTCTGAAGGTGAAGTTCAGAAGCAGTAGAGTGAATCCATTTCTTCGATGGATTGGTTAGTCAAATATAAGCTGTTCTGATTAGTGAAGAGAGAACAGTTATCTTTGGAAATTAGGCTGAGCTGATCGCAAAAGTGACTTGCGATTGTTTAAGTATTCTCTTGGGATTATTGGAGATTGAGATTCCGTATCGACTTGATTCGTGGAGTTACCAGAAGTTCAGCTTAGTAGAAGGATGTCTCCTAGAGAATAATTTGGTGAAGCAGCTCAGGATTCTTTGGAGAGGGATTGACCACACCTAATTTTCTGGTGAGGATTCTGTTAAGGTGTTTTGACCAAGTAGAATGGTTCACTAAGATTTTATAGATATGGTGAACTGTGGATGATCAAGTTTGTGCTCGAGTTTCTCCGATGGCATTCTCATCTGTTCCAGATCAGAGTTGTGCAGCGAAAGCAAGATAACAGCTATTCTAGAGTGGGAGCAACCGGGAGTTGTGATTTTCTTGGAGTAGAGGATTTCTATAGGAAATTCAAGTGTATCTCTAAGTGTGAAGAAATTTTCGGGATTTGGAGGTAAAGTTGTCAAGTGCAACTGTTTTGACTATTTCAGATAGGAGAGGTAGTGCGAAGTTCTCTAATGTTTGTAAAGTAGAGTTGTGTTTTGGATTTCGGCATATTTTTGAGAAACCATTTTGTTGAGTAGGATCCGGAAATTGGTTTGATGTTGGTCTAATCTGTTCCAAGAAGCATCAGCAAGGGTTAAGCTGATCAGGAAGAATGAAGTGACTCAGGATCGTCAAAGGAGTTATGCAGTTAAGAATTGATGGAATTTGGAAATTGATGTTGAAATTGGATATTGTTTAAGTTTTTCTCCGATCAAAGGAGATATAAGATTTGGTAAGACTGGAGAGTAAGCTCCGGAAGTATTATGAGATTTTTCTGTGTTCTTTGGAGATTAGATTTTGATCCCCAGGATTGAGTTGCCAGTTCGGATAACTGGAATTCATTTTATTTCACATATCTCTGAGGAATATGTGTATGATTCATCGAGTGATGGAATCAGCAGTTCAGAAGGATAGTTGGGATGGTTTTGAGTTAGTCTGATATCTTGTTCAGATTTGTGATCTAGAAAGGAAGGACTTCTAGATCATTGTAGATAGTTAGTTTAGATCTTGTAGAACGAGTCTCCCGGTATATATATATATACTTGGGGAAACTCGAGTAAATTCTATCCCGATTTTGACTGGATAGTTAAATTTGTTTGATTAAATTGTTTGCTATGGTTGTTAGAATATGATTGATATCTATGGTTGCTGTTTAAAATAAAATTTTGCTGGGTTATTAAATTATCTTTGCTTTTAAATTTCGGGGACGAAATTATTTTAAGGGGGGAGGAATGTGATATCCCGGAAATTTGGCAATATCAATTTAATAATCTTTATTAATAATTAAATTGATTTGTTGATTTATTTTATAAATTGACAAGTTTATTCATTTTAAAAGGTTAATAATATTTTAAATTGGCAAATTTATTTCTTTTGAAAACTAATAACATTTTAATTTGGGGATATCTTTTCTAAAATTTTAATTAGGAAGATTTATCTTACTAAAACTAATATAAGTGTTTATATTTATAATGTATA
Source organism: Allium fistulosum (assembly GCA_030737815.1). NCBI lineage: Eukaryota > Viridiplantae > Streptophyta > Magnoliopsida > Asparagales > Amaryllidaceae > Allium > Allium fistulosum. The sequence continues at coordinate 1,107,045,354 of CM060904.1, read as the reverse complement.
TATATAGGTATATATATTATAAATAGGGAGGAGTCTTTAATTTAATAAAAGGATAAGTTATCAAATTATAATATATATGTATATATATTGTTATTTGAAGTTATGTATTAAAATTAAATATGATAATTATAAAGCTAATGTTAAAAGTATTTCCATTTAGAATATATATAATTGTATATATTGAAATGGAAAGAATATTGAATTTGAATTTAATAAAGTATTTTCAAACTTTAATATTTATATAATTTGTAATTTGGAAATTTGTAATTTAACTTAATACTTTTGAAAATGATATTTATGATTTAAATAACAAGAATAATTTCTTATTTAAAATATATATGTAAGCTTAAGTTTAAATAAGATTTAAATTAGAAGTTCATTTGTTTTTTTTTCCTTCATTTTAATTTTAACATAAGGTAAATTGTTTAAGATTCTTATACAAGGAGTTAAACTAAATTTCTCAAATTTATAAACATATGTTATATGATTTGATCAAAATATAAGTTACTTGAATATTTATTAAAACCTAAAGCTTAAATTATAAAAAGATAAATACAATACATACACATAAATATTTCATAAATATACATGTATAACTTAAATAAATTAATTAAAGACAAGATGAAAACACTTGTTAACTTTTTAAATGTATGTTAAGACACTTGTAAATCTAAATGTATAGGTGTAAGCTAAATAATCAACCCAAGGACAAATGTCCACATTTTCTTTTAAGAATTAAAATAAATAAATTAAAACATATAAAAGAAGAAATCTATTTTCGTTTTTCAGCTGAATTCATTTTTCCTTCTTTCACAACTAAGAAAGAATATCATTCGAATCTAAAAATAAATGAAAGACTGGAAACCTGAAAATCAAAAGAAGACTGAAATCAAAATTGAAAGAAAATCTGTAAAATCTGGAAATTTAATCAAAGGCAAAGGATAATCTGGAAATAAATCAGAGGCAAGCAACTTCATCAATTCAAATGCAAGATGTAAACTTCAACATGCAATTCAGATAATATTCAATAGCAAAAGAAATTCAAGAAGTTTAAAATCTGGAACAAGCCTGGAAACTGTTCTCTGTTCAGATTTTCTGGTGAGTAAATTATTTTAAAAACAGTTTGAGATAGTTTAGACTCTAATGCATGTGTTAAATCTGTGGATTGATCTTGGTGATTGCATGAAAATCTTTTCAGTATTTATATTATTGAATCTATATGATCTGTATATATGTGAAATAGGCTGTTTATATATGAATCTCTGTTTCTGTTTTATTTAAGATCCAAATTCTCTTCAAAATTTCAAATCTTCCACTAAACATCATTATTTGACATTGATGATTGAATAGAAGTTGTTTGATATGGTTTGTTGTAAATTTTAAAAATAGTTTCTTAATTTAAAACACAACAAATAATTTTGAAATTGGAAAATACAGTAAATCTTGATTTATGTCAGGAAATCAATAATCTTAATTCTTGCTTTGGATCATATAATTAGATTAGTGGTTGGAAATGATGAATTTTAATATGCATTTCAAAAATTTTAAGTTGATATCCAATTGTGAATTTGGGAATGGAGAGTTTCGGCAATTTGATCAATTGCCGATGATAAACTACATGATTTAAGCTAAAATTTTGATCAAAGCTTGCTTTAGTGATGTGGATGATGGGAAAAATACAATTGAATTTTTCCAATTGTTGAATTGTTCGAATTCGAACAAATTAGGGTTTAAGGGTGGTATCGACTTTGGTGGCGTCGCGATGATTTCGAGAGATGGTGGTGCGATCGCGAGTTGAGGGATGGTGGAGTGGTGATGCTTCGGTGCTCTGGAGGGAATACTGGAGCTTCCAGTCAACATGATCGACGGTGGCGAAAGTTTTGGGTGGATCGAGTTGCCCCAGGAATTCGATCGATGATCGAAATCTCGTTTCGATGATGGAACTTGGTTGCTGGGTTGGTGGTTGGGATGTCGAGGCCAAGGGGGACTGGTCGACGATCAAAGTGAAGGTCGGAGAGACGTTGAACGATCGTGCACGTGCACGTGTGCACGTTCGTGTAACAGAGGGATCGACGTTTTGGGGAAGAAGGAAGAGACTCGGGATAGCTCTCGCGTTTTAGGGTAGGCGACTCGAAGCAGATGAAAAGGCGAGTGACTCGAAGCTAGCTCGGGGAAGAAACGTGTTTGGCTCGGGTAATTTGAGTATACCAGGTTATTAAAGAATGTACTCAAGCATTTCAAATGTTTCAAAGTTTAAAGTAAAGTAAAAACAAGTTTTCCAATTAAAGTTATTTTCAAAGAAAATTATAAAGAAATGTTTAAAATAGATTTCAAGTTTTATTTTGAATGGATAAGTTTAGAAAATATAATAATTAAGATTTCAAAGATAAATATCCGTTTAAATTATTAAATATGTTTAACTGGGTTTTAAATATATCAAAAATTTAATGTTTAAATTGTTTGTTTCTTAAGTAAGATTTATATTTCAAATATATAATTGATTGTAAATTGGTTTTAAATAAGTTAATAATTGGAATAAGTAATTAAATTAAATAAAGAGTTTATTCTTAATTAGTTAAGTTGAGATTAATTAAGGATAATTAATTTTAAGGTTAATTACTTAATTGTAATTAAGGATAATTACTTAATGAAGTAATTAGTAGAAATAAATTAATTAAAGATTAAGTGATGATTAATTGATTAATTAATTAATGTAATTAATTTTAGGTTAATTAATTAGTCTAATTAGTTAAGATAATCATTTATGATTAATTAAGTGTAATTACTTAGTCAAGTAATTAATGGATAATTACTGAATGTAATTAAGAAAAGAGTAATTAATTATGAAAGTAATTAAATGGAAGTGATTAAGGGTTAATCACTTAATGTTATTAATTAAAGGATTTATTAATAAAATTAATTAAAAAGTTAATTGATTAATTAATTAATTAAAGAGTAATTAATTAATTAAAGGGTTAAGGTTAATTAATAATGTGATTAATTATTTGCTAAGGTGATTAATTAAATGAGTAATTAATTAATGGAAGTAATCAAAGGATTAATATAATTAATTAAGGAGTTAATTAATTAAGGTAAGTAATTACAGGATGGTTAATTACTGTTTATGATTAATTAAGGTTAATTAATGAATGTAGTTAATTAAAGATTAATTATTTAATTAACTAGAAGGTAATTAATTAATGAAGTAATTGGAGTATTATTAATTAATATAATTAATAAAGTTAATCAAGTTTGATTAATAAAAGAAATTAATTTAAGTATGATTAATTAATTATAATTAATTGAGGATTAATGTAATTAATTATAGTTAATAAATTAATGAAGGTTCATTAATTATTGTAATTAATGATAGTAATTAAAGGTAATTTTAATTACTGTATATGGTTAAGGCTAATTACTTGAATGTAATTAAAGTATAATTAATCCAGAAAGATTAATTAAGGAAGTTCATTAAGAGATGATTAATTAATTAATGATAGTAAGCAGGATTAAGATAATCCAAATAATTAAAGAATAGTAATTAATTTAATTAAAGGTTAATTAAATTGATTTGGAGTTAATCAATTCTGTTTATGGATGATTGATTGATATTGGATGATTGATATTGGATGATTTGGATATCTCTGATATATGTGATATGCTGCTTTGTGAGATGAATGTTTGATATAAAGTATCTGTGATAATATGATTTATCTATCTGTTTATATCATCCTGAATAAGTTTAAATGTTTAAACCTTTAAACAACTTGGCCTTAAAAGATACGTTTTGGATTTCGATGAGACCGGGATCGGGTTTCCGTATACCGGTATTCCAGGTCTGGAGACCCGAATACCACATCGATCCAAATTAACGATAGGTCGTGAATCTCAAGTGAAGATGAAGATTCAGAGTGCAAGGGTTATTGTCGTTAACTCTGAGGGTGATTCCAAAACGAGTGTAACGAGATAATGCCTTCGGTTTCGTTCGAACCCGGAACGAACTTGTATGGATTGAATGCTTTCAGCACATCGTCAGGCGGACGATGAGCATTCTAAGTGATATGTTCTGATTAAAGGTAATCGTAACCTCAAGCCTCATCAACCGGGAATGGCTAAAACAGGGGAGGTGCAGCAAGGCTTCGTGGGTAGCACCCACTGAGAGCAAGATAGATCCCTGTCTAGAGGTCCCTTTTCTTTTATTCGGCTTAGTGTGTGGTTGGTCGCGCCAACCACGGGATTGTCTTGTTCGGGATTATCCAGTAAGGGATGGTTCCGGCTTTGTGTTGCAGGGGAGCGGGCGTACTCCTCGGTACGGTGATCTAGGCCACGTACTGTGACGGGCGGTACCCCAGTAGCCCTGCCATTGTATGGAATCCAAACTCCAATAAGTGCCGTACGTATTAGTTGTGCCCAACTATGTTGGAATGTGAGATGTAAGCATTTCAGCTATTTTCGTATTTTACTTGAAAACCCTAGACCCTATTATAATATAACTGGATTTCCTATCAAATGATTTGGTTAGCGTAAGGTAAAAACTTTTCCATGTTTATGTGTGGGAAGTCTTACGTGATACCTTTGTTTTCAAAAGGTTTTGAAGTTAAACAATTTTAAACCGTTTACTCACACCAGACCCATGTCTGACCCAAGTGTTTATTTTATGTTTTATTAAACCTTGGGTACTCAATTTTTACGAGTAGCCAAGGGATTCAGGTTAGCTTTGACGAATCTATGGAGGAGATATGGAGCAGGAGGCTTCAGCATTCGTAGATATATAGTATTCCGCTGTGTTGGTTTCTCTGAGTCGTTTGTTTGAGTTGTATCTTGTGTTGTATAATAGACAGGTTTTATAACTGTCTATTTTGTGATGTATAAGTTGTGTACTCTGATTATGTAAAGACTATGTAATAGTTATGTGATATATTATATTTGTTTCGTTCCGTTGTGAGATTCTGATGTGTTGTTATTCTTTCTTTCTCTTCTTTTCTCTTTTCTATCCCTTTCTTTCTTCATAACGATGCGTCTTTCTATGGAGAGAAAGTCGTGGTCGTCACAGTTCAACTTCATTAAATCAAAACTTACAATTTTGAATTAAATTAAATTCGTCAAATCAATTCTTTCAATTACAAGTCTTACATTAATTTCCATAAATCACATTTTTATTTCTTGTTAAAGAAATTCAATTTCACTTATTTATTTACTTAGTTACAATTTCAAAACTCAATTAATAAAGAAACTAAATTTCACTAATTAAAAAGTTCAATTTTAATTATCAAAGGATTCAATTTTATTTAATTATTAAATAATTCAATCTCATTAAATTAAATAATTTCAAAACTTAATTCAATCATTTCTTAAATTAAACAACATTCTTTCATCAATTTTGTTTCAGATTATTAAATATTCACATTTAAATTTCATTAAAATTCAATTTCCAACTTCGTTTCAAAACCATTTTTATTTATTCAAATAAAATCTTCATTTTATTTTTAAATCAAATTATTGACCAATCGGGTTTTATTTAATTCTCTATCCTAAGTCAAAGTTCAATTTGGGTATTTATCATTTCAACCCGATTCCATTCCAATTCAAAATCAAAACATAACAAAGGGAACTTGCAGTGTGATAATTGGGATGGTGTCAAAGTAAATAAACAAGCAATAACAACAATCAATATCAATCCAATAATCAATTCAAATAATCCTGAAATAATCGTATTAATTCGCATTGTTGTTTGTGCAAATTAATATAGTTATTTCTAGAATCTACACTATCATTTCATGCAGATTAAAGATTATTCCACTAATTATCTATACGGTTTTTCACTTGTCATTTAATTTCAATTTTATACTACAACAATTAATCCAATATACGTCGATGGTTCAAAGTGTAATTATCACTATTCTACATGTCAATTAATTTAACAATTAAAAGGGGTCATATTCAACTAATCAAATTTAACATATAAATCAGTTTAAAATTGTTAACTATCCTATATCAATTTCAATTTTTGCATACTATTTATCATTTAACACTAACAATTTAACGTCCAATGTAAACATCAACAATCAATTCGATTATCAGCCAAACTGTATTATCATCGCATAAATAATTAACAGATAATGGTGTCAGATGTCACAAGTGAACTGATACAGGCAACAGCATATGTAACAGTGAAATTAACTAACAGCAGCATATTTCAATTGTCGTTTCTATTGAAATCAAACTTAATACATAAAAGAATGTTAATCGTGAGTGATTGCTCACCTTTCGAGGCTAGAGATGAAGGAGAATGAGAAGAGTTACGGATCCAAGCACAAATTTCAAAGCAAAGAAAGACTGGCACGAAATCGGACGAACAAAGCTGATAAACGGTAATAGACGAATCAAATCAGACTGGATTGGTGAAGACAGATAGTATAAATGAACTTATATATAACTATTATATCCAACTATAATATATGACCTCACATACAATAAAACATTCTGAAATCAAATATTAATTTTAAACACACATTAAAAAGGAATTCTATACATTTTCAAAACGCATATATTTAGAAATTCAACAGACTGTACAAATATAAACCTTTACACTTAATGTGACGCCCCACCTCTATACCCACGCTAGCCAAGAACACTACGATGTAGTGCTGTCAACTTGCACGGAGAATAAGGCTGTTGAGGAGCGACCATCTATGTAATTGCTTTGTGCGAGCACCGATATGTCAGATAGAATAACATGCATTTTTATTACGGGAGGAAATCCGACATACCGATACAAACTCAAAGCTACTACACAGTGGCTATAATAGTTTAGGACAATAGATATAAAAATAACACAGATAACATAAATGCGGAATACAGATGGAACGAGAAGTCTCATATATATAATAACTGATATCAGTTACAATACATTTGACACAATACAAATGATACAACGACAACTGTCGACTCTAGAAGTTATATATACATGTACATTATCGACTAATATATATGAATACATTATCATCTTAAAACAGACACACTGACTACTACAACAAGACAAAGACCACTTCAAATGATATAAAAAGTCTTCATAGCTCTAGCAGCAACCCAAAGCTAAAAATCTACAACCTGTAAATACTCGGTCTGACCCGAGTATTAAATTCAAAAGAAGATAATACACGGGTCAGTCTAATTCAAACTCAGTTATTAATGCACAGAAGCAATAATAATCAAATATCAAATAGACGAAAGTCACAGAAATCTCGTATATCCAACTCTCGATACGAGAATTGGATAACGGCAAATATAACACTACGCAGTGTAAATCAACAAATCAGAAATCTCAAAATGATCAAACACATCAAATTTTGGTGTATATCAGTATTCATATCAGGGACAGGTATGTACGAGTGGCTGTAGTACACACATATGAACGCATGCACTGCCTCGCCAACTCGAGTGCACAAGGTCAAATCAATTATCAGATCAACACAAGTGCAAATAGTTTCGATCATAGAAGGAGAAGTAATGCATGAACCCAAAATGAATAAATGACAGAGATGAGATGAGCAAGTGAACCAAATCAAAACAGAGCCCAAGTTTACATATGAAGTGATTCAAGTCCAAGCAACCAGAGCAATGCATCACTAAATGTCAAGGCAAAGCAACCAACTACATATATGCAATGCAGACAGGTCTAACAAAGTGGAACAGCAACATCAAATGTACACACGAATGTATCTACCCTCAATACCAGTGAACCACCAAACTAAAATACATCACAGTCCAATATGCTATGGACAGTGGAAAATACAACTCCAAGCTCAAGTGACTAGTACCAACAAACTCAAGTGTCATTAGAAAAATAATTCCAAATGTATTTCAGTTCAGTGATAGGTATGTAAGCAAATGCATCAACATATACACAACATCACACCACAAACGACATAAGATCTAAGACTACATTTATATACATATTAGATGACAACAGGTGATATTGTATATATGAGGATGCAATTGCGCTAGTACAAATACAAAATCATGATGAAGCCAGTGTCTCAAGAACTAAGCATAAGGTGACTTGAGAACAAAAAGGGGTAGACATCATGCTACAGAATTTAAGCTTTCAATACTAACCAAAGTTCAAATTGAAAGTTTAAGGCACAGGGCAGATAAGCTCAAAAATCTTGAGTCATCAGAGAAGTAAATGCCCAGAAACATACAGTACAACTATAGAACGATCCACTGATCAATAGTAGCAGCAGTTTCAATTCCACTGCCACTACTAGATAAACACCAGATCACCTAATACAAGTAAATGGGGCGGCTAGCACATAAATGAAAATACGTCTACAACTGATAGTGAAAATCAAGTTCAATTTTTAAATCAGCAGTGTATGACCCAAAACATGAACAAGGGTAAAAAAAACTGTGAAGTAACTCAAAGATCAAGTCGAAGTCATGGAGCTGCAGTCAATACCAAATGATGAACAAAGCCACCAAGTAAATATGTATGGTGATGCACCAAGAAAACAACACAAATTAAATCGAAACCGAAGACAACTAAAACAAAGTCGACTCCTTGGCAAACAAATTAACAATGTCAGAGAGACCAATTAACCCAGGTACAAGAAATCGAGCCATACAAAAACAAGCCAGAAGTCATAAAGTCACGGTAACTAGGAAATGCAATGTATACGGAGCTGTAAATCGATGACCTCAGACCATCAAGTTCAACAGTCGAACGTCATCAACCTAGGGATCCCACGGTCAAAACAAAATGCCCAAAGACATAAAGCAGCAGTAAAACGAACAAAATCGAACAATGCCGCGATAAATTAAACCACCAATTCAAAACAGTGACAGGCAACAGAGAATCAAACCCAACCACTAACAATGTCAGTGTCGAAGACAACGAAAACAATAAGCAGACGAGCCTAATCATTTGAATTAGATGTGAGTGCCGGGAACACTCACCTTAGCCACGAATGAAAGACGAAGCTGTAGTGATGAGGAAGAGGAACGAAGTTACGCCGAAGTCCAATCAAGCACGAGCACGTCGAAGCAGCCACGAGCAAGTTGAAGGAGTCATTGACGTTGGCGCCTTCGAGTTCCAGAAGCGAACGATTGAAGAAGCCCTAATTTTTGAAAGGAGGGACGAACGAAAATCGAGCAGCCATTGTTTCCTTTGGATGGTTTTAGGTTTCGAATGAGGAAAGCCAAGAAAAGAAAAGGGGTCGGGCTTTCTTTTTACTGAACAAAGAGGGAATGGGGTTGAGTGATATCACGGCTTCAAACAATAGAACATGGGCCGAGTTTATTATTTAAACCCAATCGACACTTAACAAATTTTTAAAGCTCGTTTAACATTTAGTTTTTTAAAAAAAGAATTCCAACTGCTTTTAAAAATATTCCAAATAGCGATTAACACAATTTTATCCCTGAATTTCTATTCGTTTAAAATGCCAATAGCTATTAGCAACCAGATTAGATCGTCAAGAGGCGATAATTAATTGGATACGAAATGTCGGGTTGTTACAGACTCCCCTCCTTAAAGAAATTGCGTCCTCGCAATCCTAAGGGATAAGTGGGAAAGAGGTAACAACCATAAGAACATAACAATGTCGAATGCATAAGCAAAGCAAATGTCAGCAGGGGAAGTATTAGATATGAAATCAAAAGGTTCGACTAACAAAAGTAAGAACAATCGAGTTCCAGCATTAAAAAGAAAAGGAAAACAAAGCAGAAATCACATACTGAGCACGAATTGAATGTGAGTAAATCAGATTACTCACCTGAATTGCCAGAGAAAAAGACGAAGCTCAAATCTTAAAATCGCCGCTATTCAATCATCAAAAACGATAATCGAATTTTCAAATCGCAAATATTTACTTATCTCAAACGATAATCAAATCAATAAATATTTAATTATCAAAACGACAATTTGAATCTCAAATATCGAATTATCACAAGCGATAATCAGAAATCACAAATATTCGATTAATCAAATCGAAAAAATGTTTAATTATCTCAAACGATAATTAAATCGAAAAAAATATTTAATTATCACAAATGATAATCAAATTTCACAAATATCTGATTATCAAAAACGATAATCAGAAATCATAAATATTCGATTAATCAAATCGAAAAATATTTAGTTATCTCAGACGATAATTAAATCGGAAAATATTTAATTATCACAAATGATAATCAAATTTCACAAATATCTGATTATCAAAAACGATAATCAGAAGTCGTAAATATTCAATTAACGAGTCCGGAATTAACCGAAGTAGTAAAAGTATGGTTCCATACTCCTTACTTTTGCTAAATCGTTTAAATCTCTTTATCGTTTCCTTGAAAGTGCAGAATTGTGTGTTTTAAAAATAACATTTCACATTTTCAAACGGACAAGTCCGGAATTAAGCGAATCAGTAAAAGAAAGGGGTCATAGTCCTCGATTTTTCTGAAACATTTAAATCGCTTCCTCGTTCTTTTGAAAATGTAAGCTGTAAAAATTTTGAAAACAATTTTAATTTATATTTTTGAAATAGCTTTTTAAAAATAAAGAATTTTGAAAACACGTGATTAAATTAGCAATATCAGTAGCAACTTAGATAAGGAAATTGCACTTCTCAAAGTACAGTAAAACGGACAACAAATTCAGCATTGTGGGAGAACCGCTTGTAAATCCATTTTAAAATTGACGGTTACTGAAGTTAACACGTCAAAATTTCATCAAAATAACTGGCATCAAAGTATAATAATACCAATGAATTTTCATTCATAAAAAAATAAAAATAAAAATGTCACAAGAATCTTCCCAAAGATAGAAAGGGATATCATACCCTAAACTTGTATTCATAACAAGTCAATAACACATGAATTCACCAATGCACAAAAATTGATAAACATATCAATAGAAATCACGAAAATTGGTGAAGCATAAATTCCAGATTTCATCACAAGAATTCCAGAGAACACAAATTCTAGAAATCTATACACGAAATCCAGAAAACACAAATTCTAGAAATCTACACACGAAATCCAGAAAACACAAAGAAGGGGGAAGTCCAAGCACACGGACGAGAAGCTATCTCATGGAAGCTATCCATTTAATTTTCCGAACACACGGATGGGAAGCTATTCATTTAATTTTCCGAACACACGGATGGGAAGCTATTCATTTAATTTTCCGAACACACGGATGGGAAGCTATCCATTTAATTTTCCGAACACACGGATGGGAAGCTATCCATTTAATTTTCCGAACACACGGATGGGAAGCTATTCATTTAATTTTCCGAACACACGGATGGGAAGCTATCCATTTAATTTTCCGAACACATGGATGGGAAGCTATCCATTTAATTTTCCGAACACACGGATGGGAAGCTATTCATTTAATTTTCCGAACACACGGATGGGCCGAAGGCAGTCCGAACACACGGACGAGAAAGGCAAGTCCGAACACACGGACGGGAAAGGCAAGTCCGAACACACGGACGGGAAAAGCAAGTCCGAACACACGGACGAGAGACATCGCACATTGCTAGTCTAAATCATAAAAATGATCGTCATCGATCATAAAGAAGTGTCGATTACACTAAGCTAGTAAATATAAGAGTTTAGCTTCATGTCCCATAACCACTTGCTTAACTCAAATATTTACGAACAAATTGTAGATCTTCACTAGAAAATTGTCACAAAAGGTTCAATCGAACAAGTCCAAGAGCTAACCGACGAAGTGAACGCAAGCATTTCATACCACTCGTTTTACTAAGTCGTTTAAGTCGATTTCTCATTCGAGTGAAATAAAGGCTTGTATATACTAATAGATTGGAAAACGGTTTAAGAAAAAGAGCTTTATAGTAAAATAGTTTTGAAATCATTTGGAGAAAAAGATTTTAATATTTACTACTAGTATAGAAAACCTTTATATTTTTGAAGTGACAAATCACAAAAATGATTGTAGAAACAATCAATCACAAGAATTCACATAGGAAGATGTGAATGGAATCCAAAGAAATCGATACTGAATCCATCAGAAGGTATGTTCACAAAAATCCCGAAGAAAATGTCATCAAAGTTGCTAATAAATGATAGCAACAAATCGAGGAAATAATCAAGAGTCGATTAAATTTGGAAACCAAGTCAATTCACTAAAATTTCACATTCGAAGACGTGAATAAAATCCAAAGAATTCGATTCCAAATTCATCAAAGTAGGAATACAAAAAATTCCAGAAATAGAAGTTGTCAAAACCGACAAAGGTGATAACAACTAATTAGAAAAGAAGAATCGATTATCAACTGGAAAAACAAAGCAAAATGAGCAGAAATGCATAAATGACTTCAACAAAAGTAAGAATCAAGTCAATGTCGAAGCCAACGATTAATAGCCGCAGTCGAGTACAAAATGAATCAATCATCATTATTAAAGAAACCAACGGCAAATAAAATCAGAGTCTTGAAAATTAAGAAATTAGCAATTTCTCAAAAACAAAGTGACCGACGTCGAAGGGAATTCAAGACGAGGAAAAACACAAAATATCAAGTTCAAAATTGCTGAGATCCAAACAAAATCAACATCGGCTAAATCAATTCAAAGCCGAAAACAAAAGAACAAAAATCCTCATCATCGAAAACCCAACTTAAGTTCGCAAAGTAAACGGAGGCAGAAGCCAAAAATACTTTCACGAAATCAAAATTAAATACACATGAATAAGCGTTAGGAATTCATACCTAACAGTCAAAAATAATCATATGTAAAGATGAGAGATAAAACGTCGACAAATAGTTGTAACACATGCTCCATCTCGGTTATGTTTTATAATTGTCCTAAACCCCAGGCTCTGATACCAAGCTGTGACGCCCCACCTCTATACCCACGCTAGCCAAGAACACTACGGTGTAGTGCTGTCAACTTGCACGGAGAATAAGGCTGTTGAGGAGCGACCATCTATGTAATTGCTTTGTGCGAGCACCGATATGCCAGATAGAATAACATGCATTTTTATTACGGGAGGAAATCCGACATACCGATACAAACTCAAAGCTACTACACAGTGGCTATAATAGTTTAGGACAATAGATATAAAAATAACATAGATAACATAAATGCGGAATACAGATGGAACGAGAAGTCTCATATATATATAATAACTGATATCAGTTACAATACATTTGACACAATACAAATGATACAACGACAACTGTCGACTCTAGAAGTTATATATACATGTACATTATCGACTAATATATATGAATACATTATCATCTTAAAACAGACACACTGACTACTACAACAAGACGAAGACCACTTCAAATGATATAAAAAGTCTTCATAGCTCTAGCAGCAACCCAAAGCTAAAAATCTACAACCTGTAAATACTCGGTCTGACCCGAGTATTAAATTCAAAAGAAGATAATACACGGGTCAGTCTAATTCAAACTCAGTTATTAATGCACAGAAGCAATAATAATCAAATATCAAATAGACGAAAGTCACAGAAATCTCGTATATCCAACTCTCGATACGAGAATTGGATAACGGCAAATATAACACTACGCAGTGTAAATCAACAAATCAGAAATCTCAAAATGATCAAACACATCAAATTTCGGTGTATATCAGTATTCATATCAGGGACAGGTATGTACGAGTGGCTGTAGTACACACGTATGAACGCGTGCACTGCCTCGCCAACTCGAGTGCACAAGGTCAAATCAATTATCAGATTCAACACAAGTGCAAATAGTTTCGATCATAGCAGGAGAAGTAATACATGAACCCAAAATGAATAAATGACAGAGATGAGATGAGCAAGTGAACCAAATCAAAACAGAGCCCAAGTTTACATATGAAGTGATTCAAGTCCAAGCAACCAGAGCAATGCATCACTAAATGTCAAGGCAAAGCAACCAACTACATATATGCAATGCAGACAGGTCTAACAAAGTGGAACAGCAACATCAAATGTACACACGAATGTATCTACCCTCAATACCAGTGAACCACCAAACTAAAATACATCACAGTCCAATATGCTATGGACAGTGGAAAATACAACTCCAAGCTCAAGTGACTAGTACCAACAAACTCAAGTGTCATTAGAAAAATAATTCCAAATGTATTTCAGTTCAGTGATAGGTATGTAAGCAAATGCATCAACATATACACAACATCACACCACAAACGACATAAGATCTAAGACTACATTTATATACATATTAGATGACAGCAGGTGATATTGTATATATGAGGATGCAATTGCGCTAGTACAAATACAAAATCATGATGAAGCCAGTGTCTCAAGAACTAAGCATAAGGTGACTTGAGAACAAAAAGGGGTAGACATCATGCTACAGAATTTAAGCTTTCAATACTAACCAAAGTTCAAATTGAAAGTTTAAGGCACAGGGCAGATAAGCTCAAAAATCTTGAGTCATCAGAGAAGTAAATGCCCAGAAACATACAGTACAACTATAGAACGATCCACTGATCAATAGTAGCAGCAGTTTCAATTCCACTGCCACTACTAGATAAACACCAGATCACCTAATACAAGTAAATGGGGCGGCTAGCACATAAATGAAAATACGTCTACAACTGATAGTGAAACTCAAGTTCAATTTTTAAATCAGCAGTGTATGACCCAAAACATGAACAAGGGTAAAAAAACTGTGAAGTAACTCAAAGATCAAGTCGAAGTCATGGAGCTGCAGTCAATACCAAATGATGAACAAAGCCACCAAGTAAATATGTATGGTGATGCACCAAGAAAACAACACAAATTAAATCGAAACCGAAGACAACTAAAACAAAGTCGACTCCTTGGCAAACAAATTAACAATGTCAGAGAGACCAATTAACCCAGGTACAAGAAATCGAGCCATACAAAAACAAGCCAGAAGTCATAAAGTCACAGTAACTAGGAAATGCAATGTATACGGAGCTGTAAATCGATGACCTCAGACCATCAAGTTCAACGGTCAAACGTCATCAACCTAGGGATCCCACGGTCAAAACAAAATGCCCAAAGACATAAAGCAGCAGTAAAACGAACAAAATCGAACAATGCCGCGATAAATTAAACCACCAATTCAAAACAGTGACAGGCAACAGAGAATCAAACCCAACCACTAACAATGTCAGTGTCGAAGACAACGAAAACAATAAGCAGACGAGCCTAATCATTTGAATTAGATGTGAGTGCCGGGAACACTCACCTTAGCCACGAATGAAAGACGAAGCTGTAGTGATGAGGAAGAGGAACGAAGTTACGCCGAAGCCCAATCAAGCACGAGCACGTCGAAGCAGCCACGAGCAAGTTGAAGGAGTCATTGACGTTGGCGCCTTCGAGTTCCAGAAGCGAACGATTGAAGAAGCCCTAATTTTTGAAAGGAGGGACGAACGAAAATCGAGCAGCCATTGTTTCCTTTGGATGGTTTTAGGTTTCGAATGAGGAAAGCCAAGAAAAGAAAAGGGGTCGGGCTTTCTTTTTACTGAACAAAGAGGGAATGGGGTTGAGTGATATCACGGCTTCAAACAATAGAACATGGGCCGAGTTTATTATTTAAACCCAATCGACACTTAACAAATTTTTAAAGCTCGTTTAACATTTAGTTTTTTAAAAAAAGAATTCCAACTGCTTTTAAAAATATTCCAAATAGCGATTAACACAATTTTATCCCTGAATTTCTATTCGTTTAAAATGCCAATAGCTATTAGCAACCAGATTAGATCGTCAAGAGGCGATAATTAATTGGATACGAAATGTCGGGTTGTTACACTTAATATACTTTATAATGTATAACTGTTTAAACCTTATGTATAATATAATATACACATTCAAATAAAACGCGCAACTGGATAAGCTACTGTCTAAATACTTTTTTTTGCACAGACTAAACATATATAGTAACATGATTTGACACCCTACCTAATAAAGCAACTAATATATATACATTTCCATAGAACAGGTAACAGGAAACTACAAGATACAAATGTACAACTTACACACATAATATAGAGTAACTTTATACAAATATATATATATAAACGTATATATACGGTCTTTAAAATATAGTATATACTTATTTACACAGATTTTCGTAACTCATACAATAAAAATAACATCTAACTCAACTATCGAATCTACAGGCCTTATATAACATACTCAACTCAATTACATTTTTGTAAACTTATATTGGAACAACTAACATATATATGACTTAAGTAAATTTGTATATAAATCAACATGTTTTTATTCTTCTTCATATGTCATACATATGTGAACGTATACATAAAAAACACGTCTGATATTTGTCATATTCAAAATAAATATGGACACGAAAACTGTAAACAGACTTTCTATTACCATTTTAATATATATATACACATATATAATAATATAAAACTAAACTCATATATAATCTTACTTATACAATATTATAAACGAACATATATAAAATAATGTAGCAGACCCATATAACCAACTATATAACATTCGTATAAACATAATATATAAATGCAACAACATGCGAAACATATATATAAACAAGTTAACTTATATCCACTTTATGTGACGACCCGACTTTCCACTCCCGGAAAATCGCATCGACAGAAAGAAAGAAAGGGGTGAGAAATAGAAAGGAGAAGAAGAGAAAAGAAAACAACAACAGATACTCACAGCGGAAACGAAACGAAATATAATATATCACATAAATATTACATAGTATCATATACATCATCTATCAGAGTTACACAGATTACACATCACATACTAGACAGTTATAAACATCTGTCTAGTTATTACATCTCAACACAATACAGATCAATACAAAGATCAACACAGCGGAAAACTACTATCTATATCTACAACGCCGAAGCCTCCTGCTCCATTGCTCCTCCAGATTACTCGTCAAAGCTAAACCTGAACCCCTTGGCTACTCGTAAAAATTTGAGTACCCAAGAGTTTATAAAACAGAAATAAACAACTTGGGTCAGACATGGGTCTGGTGTGAGTAACAGGTTAAACTTGTTTAACTTCAAAACCTTTTGAAAGAAAAGGTATCACGTAAGACTTCCCACCAATAAATATGGGTAAGTTTTTACCTTACGCTAACCAAAACATTTGATAGGAAATTCGATTGTATTATAATAGGTCTAGGGTTTTCAAATAAATATGAAATAGCTGGAATGCTTACATCTCACGTTCCAACATAGTTGGGCACAACTAAAACGTACGGCACTTATTGGAGTTTGGATTCCATCAATGGCAGGGCTACCGGGGTACCGCCCGTCACAGTACGTGGCCTAGATCACCGTACCGAGGATCACTCCCAATCCCCTGCAACACAAGGTCGGAACATCCCTTACTGGATAATTCCCGCACAAGATACCCCACGGTTGTCATGATTCAACCGCACACACTAAGTCGAAAATAGAAAGGGACATCTAGACAGAGGTAATCTTGTCCTACTTGGGTGCTACTCACTAACCTTGCTGCACCTCCCCTGTTTTAGCCATTCCCGGTTTGTGAGGCTTGAGGTCACGATTACCTTTAGAAAAGAACACATCACTTAGAATGCTCATCGTCCACCTGACGATGTTCTGAAAGCATTCAATCCATACAAGTTCGTTCCGGGTTCGAACGAAACCGAAGGCATTATCTCGTTACACTCGTTTTGGAATCACCCTCAGAGTTAACGACAATAACCCTTGCACTCTGAATCTTCATCTTCACTTGATTCACGACCTATCGTTAATTTGGATCGATGTGGTATTCGGGTCTCCAGACCTGGAAATCCGGTATACGGAAACCCGATCCCGGTCTCATCGAAATCCAAAACGTATCTTTTAAGGCCAAGTTGTTTTAAAGGTTAAAACAATTTAATTCAATTATCTTTATACACTTAGAAAGATAATTCACAATAGATAATCAACATTATCAATATCATCAGATAATCCATATTATCATAATTCAACTAAACATCCATATCACATAGCATATATCTCATCAGAGATATCAATCAAATGCAAAGCATTCAGTATTATCATCCATCCATAAGTAATGATCTATATCATCTCTAATTAATTTAAAGTTAATTAAATTAATTACTTTTATTTTATAAATCCTTCTTACTTAAACATTAATTAATTACAAATTAATTAATTATCCTCTAATTACCTTTTTCAATTAATCATCTTTGATTAATTATCTTTTAATTACCTTCAAGTAATTTATCTTTAATTAATTACTCAAATTAATTAACCTTAACCACTTATAGTAATTAACCTTTAATTACTTCATTAATTAATTAACTATAATTAATTAAATTAATCACTATAATTAATTATATTAAACCTTAATTAATTACATTAATTAATCACTTCATTTATTAATTATACTTAATTAATCAATCTTAATTACATCATTAATTATATTAATTAATGATCCTTAATTACAACTTAATTATTAATTACTTTAATTAAATTAATTAAGTAATTAACTTTAAATTAAACAACATTTATTAATCACCTTGATTAATCTTCAATCAGTAATTAACTACCCTTAATTACTTTCATTTACTAAATTAATTCTCCTTAATTAATTTCTTAATTAATCCCTTGATTAATTATTCAAAGTAATTAAACTTAAATTACTTTCCTTAATACATAACCATCAATTAATTACTTCAAGTAATTATCTTATTATTTACTTCCCTAAATAATCATACCTTAATAATTACATTAAGTAATTATTATCAAATCATTTCTTAATTAATTAATCTAACTAAATCAAATTAACTTAATTAATTACAATAAGTAATTAATTCTTAATTACTTCCATTAAGTAATTCATTTAAAACAAATTCTATAATTTATTATCTTAAATTAATTAACTAATTAATTATCAAAATTAATCCTATTAATTAATTATTTAATAATCCATAGTTAATGACCTCCATTAACTATTAACAACTCTTTAATTACTTTTCTTAAGTAATTAAATTGGATTAATTATTATTAATTCCAAATTGATAAATCTTAATAACAAATTAATTTATCTCTAATTATTAAATTAATTAAGTGTTATCCATAACTTAATTAATCTTTAATTACTTTATTAATTAATTTCTAAACATTAATTAATATTCTATTTATAATCCTTAATTATAAATTAATTATTCTATTTAATTAATCTTAAACCTTAATTAAATTAAATTAAATCCTTAATTAATTAATACAAATCATTAATTAATTAAACCATTTTAATTACCTTAAAGATTTAATGATTTAAACTATTAAGATAACACATTTCCTTATTCATGGTTCAATTATCATTCTTACTTACATTTGAAAATATCCATTTCAAATTTTAGTTTTAAATTTCATTTTAAATTTGGGATTTAAAATGAATATAAATTTTGTCTTTAACAAAGTTTAGAACCAATTTAAAAACTTTTACCTGTTAAAGAAATCTTATATCTTCTAAGAGTTTTTAAAAGAACTTCAATCAAATTTCTTCTTAAATTTAAAACATTTAAATATAACTACATTTAAACCTATTTAAAACATTTAAATTTATAAATCTTATTTATCTCAAATCACAGATTCAAAACTAAACTTGAATCCATATATTAAAATTTTGATTTCAATTCCTGTTTTAATATTTCTTCACCAATTTAAATTCAGTTTAAATTTAACAAACAGATTTTTAAAAACCTGGCAACAAATACGCACTCGAGATTCCACTAAAATACTTCGAGTCGATACCCTAACTACTTCGAGTCTCCCTCGAAATAACTCGAACAAAACGCGAGTAAACTTGTTACCTACCCTCACTGATACGAACGTGGGTTCGTGCACGTGCACCGACCACCTACGATGCTCCGGCCAACGAAGCTGACTCCGACACATCGCCGTTGACCCCTACAACCCCTCCGACCAACCAGATCTTACAATCCCACCTTGAATCAAAATCGAGCAAAACGAACGAGCCTGAAACCCAAAATTGGAGCGTTCTTCAATTCCTGGAAACTGCCTCGTCTTCGAAACCCTGACCACCAGAGGTTCTGCAACTCCGACCATGTAATCATCAACAACCAAGCTTCCCTCTCTCCAAAGCCTGAAGCACTCGATCCATTCTAGATGCCGCGATGATTGATTTTTCCTAATCTAGTTAAACTAGGGTTAAAATCTTTGATTCAAAATCACAACTGCCTCAAAGCTTTAATTCATCTACTACTATTTTTCCCTGTAACTTCGATCATTACTCCACCACCAGAAAAGATACTGGCCACCCAAACTTCCTAGATCGACAGTTCTAACCCAAAATCCATTTTCAGTTCAAACACGAACTGTACATTCATTCCCAAACTAAAAACTATGATTCTTATCTTAAAAATCATGTTTTAGTTAAAGTGTTTAATTTATAACCCTGAATTTATAAAGTAAAAAGTTTGAGTTTTACTTTCTTTTAACATGCATTGATGTTTTTAATCTTTCAGAGACACTCAAGCTTAAATTTGACTTAATTAATTTTTTTAAACATTAGTATATGATAAATCTAACAATTCTTGTTTATAAACTAAGTCCTAACAAAACTGGATCAAGAGATAAGAAATTTCGAATAGAAATTTAAACCTGGCAACCAAAACAAGAACAGAGCAACCAATATATCATATTGTCACAGCAGATTCCACTATACATACATGCAATACATATTTGTCACAGAGATTTAACATGCAACTTATCTATAAATTTAAACTTTAGAAATAGTGTTGTTACTCACCTAGACAATAATGAACAGAACACTTATAACAGCATGCACACAAATAAAAATCCAAATCAGACATTCATTTATGTAATACACTTTTATATCTAACCATACTTGCATGCAACTAATTATATTTTAAAATTTAAAGTTACTCACTTGATTTAAACAGAGGCAGTCTTTTATATTTTGCAATAGCTTTTGAAATTTTTAAACTTGAATGCCCTTAGCTTCTTTGAATCTGATCTTAAACTTGAGTAGCTAGGCTTTAACTACTTTGAATTACAGGTATGCTGCTCCCAGATTGAAAGAAGAATGCAAACATGTTGTTCTGAGTTGTTTCCAGATTTGAAAAATGAAGGCAGGCTGGTTTTTGATTTAGGAACTTGATTACAGATTGGAGAAGAATGCAGTGGCTTTGTTTTGATTTTGAGATTATAGGGATTGATTTTTGGTTTGAGGCATTTGGTTCTCTGATTTCAGATTTGCATATGAACATATTTTGTTTGAGAAAGGTTTTGAGAGATATTGATTACTGAATATTTCCAGATTTGTATTAGAGAATTTACATTTGAGTTTCTCTTGTTTTGAAAAGGAGGAAAGAATGAAGTGAATGAAATGTATATGTTTATATAAATAAATTTATGATTTTTATAAAAATAAAAGAAAATGAACATAATTAAGACACTTGTCATTACATTAGCTAATTAAATTACACATGTTAAAATGAGTCATTAGATAAAGACACATGTCTCTTAAGTAATTATCTTATTTCTATTTATTTTAAAGTAATTAAAAAGCCTTTTTCTTATTTATTAAACACTTATCTATATATATATAAATCATTTTAAAGAAACAAAACCAATTATATTTATAATTAAAAGTTATACAAATATTATAATATCCAAACAATTTAAATATTTATTCTCTTGAATTTCAAAGCTTAAATTCAAATTCAATTAAATTAAATCCTAAGATTCAATTTTAAAAGTCAAGTTATATATATATATACATATATAACTATTTATTCAATTAAATAACAATTTCATATTCTTTAAAATCCATTCATATTAATAAAAATAATACATTATACTTATTATATGAAATTAACATATTTGATATTTAAATAATTTATATAAGAGATTATATTATCAAGTGATATTTTAATAAAAAACAAAACAAGCCTTTTTGTTAACTCTTATATAATTTTAAACTTAAGTAAAAATATCTTAAGCAATTAAAGTATTTTAAAACTATAAATTTACTAATTTAAATAACTTTGAAAAGTCATATTAAATTAAATCTAAATTCCCAATTTACCCAAAGCTTCTATTTACAATATATATAAATAAATATATATATTCAAATAGAAAATATCTTATTAACTTTTAAAAGATAAAATCACCAATTAATACTAATTTAATCAGATTATTAAATTAAATTCAAATTTTATTATCAAAGATCATCAATATCAATTTAATTATTTAACAGATTATTAAATTGATATTGTTAAAATTTCCGGGATATTACATTCCTTCCCCCTTAAAATAATTTCGTCCCCAAAATTTAAACAAAGGTAATTTAATAATCTTATTAGAGATTTTAATTCAAAACACAAGCATATACTATCAACCATATGCTAACAACCATAGCAACCAATCATCCAATCAAACAGTTTTAACTATCCAGACAAAATTCCAGATAGAATTCCTCGAGTTTTCCCAAGTATATAAATATCGGGATACTCGCTCTACAACAATCTAAACTACTAAGCTATAGATCTCCTACTCATCTAGATTTACAGAACTAAACAGAATATCAGACTACAGACGAGTCTGACTCAACAACAAAGTCTTCCAGAACTGCTGATTCCAAAACCAGAGATAAATCAAATACGTACTCCCCAGAGATACATAAAACTCAATGAATTCCAATTGTCCAAACTGACAATTCAATCCTGAAAACCCAATACTTATCCAAATCAGAACACAGAAGAGATCCAAACATAACTTTACTTCACAACATCAGTAGATTCCAAACTTACTTCTCCTATCCAGAGATATACTCCAAACTGCTTTCGCTGCTCAATTCTGATCTGAGGTAGAACACAAGCACAGACTGGACAACTTATTCTAGAAATAAGGTTCACTGATCCATAAATAAAACTCAGATACTTCATCAAAACTTGAGTTGCTGCACCAACTCCATCTCTAGGAAACATCCTTCAACTAGACTGAACTACCGGTACTACTCCTGGAATCCAGTCGATAAGAAAACTCAATCTCCAAATGCGGACAACTCCTGACTTCTCTGAAGACATCCAGAAAAACTCTGATAATCCAAGAGAACCCTCAAACTATCGCAAGTCACTTTTGCGATCAACCCAGCCTATTTCCAAAGAAAACTGTTCCTCTTAACAAATCAGAACAACCCATACTTAACTATCCAATCCATCGAAGAAATGGATCCACTCTGCTGCTTCTGAACTTCACTCTAGAAAACTGCTCAGCCAGAAAACTTCCTGCCATCATAGAATACCCCGAGCTGCACTGCTGCCAAAGACTTCCTATCCAAAGCTTCTTCGAGAAACTCGAACTCCAAACCAAACAGAAATACCATGCTGAACTCAGCCATAACACTGAAACAGACACACTTCCTTAAACTCGTTCCAAAGAAAACATCTTCGGCAACATCCATCGTCACTGCATCTCATCACACAGCTACTATTACCTGAGGTATCAAGATACCATCACTTGCTTCTGTTCAACCGATAGATCCAAACTCTACTCATCCAACTTTACAGATAAACTCCGAACCATAACAGGTTTCCTTCAGAGATTCGACGAAATCCTTCATCACAGCAAAGCTTACTCGAGACAGTATTGGGTCTACAGTCTCGATAAATACACTTCCAACCTTAATTCCAACCATTGGTAGTCGTGTTCATACACTACTACCCTATCTACCTTTATATCTTATATTGGAGAACCTGTACGGGTAACCCAACAATATAGGTAGAATATATATATAGTTATATAGTTATATAAAAATTACAAATATGCTCTCTCACGATAGACACCACTCCAGAGCTAGGTATTCACTAAACCTATTGCTCTGATATTCACTTAACCAAAAGCTTAGGCATTCGCTCAACCTAAGCTCTGATACCACGTGTGACGACCCGACTTTCCACTCCCGGAAAATCGCATCGACAGAAAGAAAGAAAGGGGTGAGAAATAGAAAGGAGAAGAAGAGAAAAGAAAACAACAACAGATACTCACAGCGGAAACGAAACGAAATATAATATATCACATAAATATTACATAGTATCATATACATCATCTATCAGAGTTACACAGATTACACATCACATACTAGACAGTTATAAACATCTGTCTAGTTATTACATCTCAACACAATACAGATCAATACAAAGATCAACACAGCGGAAAACTACTATCTATATCTACAACGCCGAAGCCTCCTGCTCCATTGCTCCTCCAGATTACTCGTCAAAGCTAAACCTGAACCCCTTGGCTACTCGTAAAAATTTGAGTACCCAAGAGTTTATAAAACAGAAATAAACAACTTGGGTCAGACATGGGTCTGGTGTGAGTAACAGGTTAAACTTGTTTAACTTCAAAACCTTTTGAAAGAAAAGGTATCACGTAAGACTTCCCACCAATAAATATGGGTAAGTTTTTACCTTACGCTAACCAAAACATTTGATAGGAAATTCGATTGTATTATAATAGGTCTAGGGTTTTCAAATAAATATGAAATAGCTGGAATGCTTACATCTCACGTTCCAACATAGTTGGGCACAACTAAAACGTACGGCACTTATTGGAGTTTGGATTCCATCAATGGCAGGGCTACCGGGGTACCGCCCGTCACAGTACGTGGCCTAGATCACCGTACCGAGGATCACTCCCAATCCCCTGCAACACAAGGTCGGAACATCCCTTACTGGATAATTCCCGCACAAGATACCCCACGGTTGTCATGATTCAACCGCACACACTAAGTCGAAAATAGAAAGGGACATCTAGACAGAGGTAATCTTGTCCTACTTGGGTGCTACCCACTAACCTTGCTGCACCTCCCCTGTTTTAGCCATTCCCGGTTTGTGAGGCTTGAGGTCACGATTACCTTTAGAAAAGAACACATCACTTAGAATGCTCATCGTCCACCTGACGATGTTCTGAAAGCATTCAATCCATACAAGTTCGTTCCGGGTTCGAACGAAACCGAAGGCATTATCTCGTTACACTCGTTTTGGAATCACCCTCAGAGTTAACGACAATAACCCTTGCACTCTGAATCTTCATCTTCACTTGATTCACGACCTATCGTTAATTTGGATCGATGTGGTATTCGGGTCTCCAGACCTGGAAATCCGGTATACGGAAACCCGATCCCGGTCTCATCGAAATCCAAAACGTATCTTTTAAGGCCAAGTTGTTTTAAAGGTTAAAACAATTTAATTCAATTATCTTTATACACTTAGAAAGATAATTCACAATAGATAATCAACATTATCAATATCATCAGATAATCCATATTATCATAATTCAACTAAACATCCATATCACATAGCATATATCTCATCAGAGATATCAATCAAATGCAAAGCATTCAGTATTATCATCCATCCATAAGTAATGATCTATATCATCTCTAATTAATTTAAAGTTAATTAAATTAATTACTTTTATTTTATAAATCCTTCTTACTTAAACATTAATTAATTACAAATTAATTAATTATCCTCTAATTACCTTTTTCAATTAATCATCTTTGATTAATTATCTTTTAATTACCTTCAAGTAATTTATCTTTAATTAATTACTCAAATTAATTAACCTTAACCACTTATAGTAATTAACCTTTAATTACTTCATTAATTAATTAACTATAATTAATTAAATTAATCACTATAATTAATTATATTAAACCTTAATTAATTACATTAATTAATCACTTCATTTATTAATTATACTTAATTAATCAATCTTAATTACATCATTAATTATATTAATTAATGATCCTTAATTACAACTTAATTATTAATTACTTTAATTAAATTAATTAAGTAATTAACTTTAAATTAAACAACATTTATTAATCACCTTGATTAATCTTCAATCAGTAATTAACTACCCTTAATTACTTTCATTTACTAAATTAATTCTCCTTAATTAATTTCTTAATTAATCCCTTGATTAATTATTCAAAGTAATTAAACTTAAATTACTTTCCTTAATACATAACCATCAATTAATTACTTCAAGTAATTATCTTATTATTTACTTCCCTAAATAATCATACCTTAATAATTACATTAAGTAATTATTATCAAATCATTTCTTAATTAATTAATCTAACTAAATCAAATTAACTTAATTAATTACAATAAGTAATTAATTCTTAATTACTTCCATTAAGTAATTCATTTAAAACAAATTCTATAATTTATTATCTTAAATTAATTAACTAATTAATTATCAAAATTAATCCTATTAATTAATTATTTAATAATCCATAGTTAATGACCTCCATTAACTATTAACAACTCTTTAATTACTTTTCTTAAGTAATTAAATTGGATTAATTATTATTAATTCCAAATTGATAAATCTTAATAACAAATTAATTTATCTCTAATTATTAAATTAATTAAGTGTTATCCATAACTTAATTAATCTTTAATTACTTTATTAATTAATTTCTAAACATTAATTAATATTCTATTTATAATCCTTAATTATAAATTAATTATTCTATTTAATTAATCTTAAACCTTAATTAAATTAAATTAAATCCTTAATTAATTAATACAAATCATTAATTAATTAAACCATTTTAATTACCTTAAAGATTTAATGATTTAAACTATTAAGATAACACATTTCCTTATTCATGGTTCAATTATCATTCTTACTTACATTTGAAAATATCCATTTCAAATTTTAGTTTTAAATTTCATTTTAAATTTGGGATTTAAAATGAATATAAATTTTGTCTTTAACAAAGTTTAGAACCAATTTAAAAACTTTTACCTGTTAAAGAAATCTTATATCTTCTAAGAGTTTTTAAAAGAACTTCAATCAAATTTCTTCTTAAATTTAAAACATTTAAATATAACTACATTTAAACCTATTTAAAACATTTAAATTTATAAATCTTATTTATCTCAAATCACAGATTCAAAACTAAACTTGAATCCATATATTAAAATTTTGATTTCAATTCCTGCTTTAATATTTCTTCACCAATTTAAATTCAGTTTAAATTTAACAAACAGATTTTTAAAAACCTGGCAACAAATACGCACTCGAGATTCCACTAAAATACTTCGAGTCGATACCCTAACTACTTCGAGTCTCCCTCGAAATAACTCGAACAAAACGCGAGTAAACTTGTTACCTACCCTCACTGATACGAACGTGGGTTCGTGCACGTGCACCGACCACCTACGATGCTCCGGCCAACGAAGCTGACTCCGACACATCGCCGTTGACCCCTACAACCCCTCCGACCAACCAGATCTTACAATCCCACCTTGAATCAAAATCGAGCAAAACGAACGAGCCTGAAACCCAAAACTGGAGCGTTCTTCAATTCCTGGAAACTGCCTCATCTTCGAAACCCTGACCACCAGAGGTTCTGCAACTCCGACCATGTCATCATCAACAACCAAGCTTCCCTCTCTCCAAAGCCTGAAGCACTCGATCCATTCTAGATGCCGCGATGATTGATTTTTCCTAATCTAGTTAAACTAGGGTTAAAATCTTTGATTCAAAATCACAACTGCCTCAAAGCTTTAATTCATCTACTACTATTTTTCCCTGTAACTTCGATCATTACTCCACCACCAGAAAAGATACTGGCCACCCAAACTTCCTAGATCGACAGTTCTAACCCAAAATCCATTTTCAGTTCAAACACGAACTGTACATTCATTCCCAAACTAAAAACTATGATTCTTATCTTAAAAATCATGTTTTAGTTAAAGTGTTTAATTTATAACCCTGAATTTATAAAGTAAAAAGTTTGAGTTTTACTTTCTTTTAACATGCATTGATGTTTTTAATCTTTCAGAGACACTCAAGCTTAAATTTGACTTAATTAATTTTTTTAAACATTAGTATATGATAAATCTAACAATTCTTGTTTATAAACTAAGTCCTAACAAAACTGGATCAAGAGATAAGAAATTTCGAATAGAAATTTAAACCTGGCAACCAAAACAAGAACAGAGCAACCAATATATCATATTGTCACAGCAGATTCCACTATACATACATGCAATACATATTTGTCACAGAGATTTAACATGCAACTTATATATAAATTTAAACTTTAGAAATAGTGTTGTTACTCACCTAGACAATAATGAACAGAACACTTATAACAGCATGCACACAAATAAAAATCCAAATCAGACATTCATTTATGTAATACACTTTTATATCTAACCATACTTGCATGCAACTAATTATATTTTAAAATTTAAAGTTACTCACTTGATTTAAACAGAGGCAGTCTTTTATATTTTGCAATAGCTTTTGAAATTTTTAAACTTGAATGCCCTTAGCTTCTTTGAATCTGATCTTAAACTTGAGTAGCTAGGCTTTAACTACTTTGAATTACAGGTATGCTGCTCCCAGATTGAAAGAAGAATGCAAACATGTTGTTCTGAGTTGTTTCCAGATTTGAAAAATGAAGGCAGGCTGGTTTTTGATTTGGGAACTTGATTACAGATTGGAGAAGAATGCAGTGGCTTTGTTTTGATTTTGAGATTATAGGGATTGATTTTTGGTTTGAGGCATTTGGTTCTCTGATTTCAGATTTGCATATGAACATATTTTGTTTGAGAAAGGTTTTGAGAGATATTGATTACTGAATATTTCCAGATTTGTATTAGAGAATTTACATTTGAGTTTCTCTTGTTTTGAAAAGGAGGAAAGAATGAAGAGAATGAAATGTATATGTTTATATAAATAAATTTATGATTTTTATAAAAATAAAAGAAAATGAACATAATTAAGACACTTGTCATTACATTAGCTAATTAAATTACACATGTTAAAATGAGTCATTAGATAAAGACACATGTCTCTTAAGTAATTATCTTATTTCTATTTATTTTAAAGTAATTAAAAAGCCTTTTTCTTATTTATTAAACACTTATCTATATATATATAAATCATTTTAAAGAAACAAAACCAATTATATTTATAATTAAAAGTTATACAAATATTATAATATCCAAACAATTTAAATATTTATTCTCTTGAATTTCAAAGCTTAAATTCAAATTCAATTAAATTAAATCCTAAGATTCAATTTTAAAAGTCAAGTTATATATATATATACATATATAACTATTTATTCAATTAAATAACAATTTCATATTCTTTAAAATCCATTCATATTAATAAAAATAATACATTATACTTATTATATGAAATTAACATATTTGATATTTAAATAATTTATATAAGAGATTATATTATCAAGTGATATTTTAAAAAAAAACAAAACAAGCCTTTTTGTTAACTCTTATATAATTTTAAACTTAAGTAAAAATATCTTAAGCAATTAAAGTATTTTAAAACTATAAATTTACTAATTTAAATAACTTTGAAAAGTCATATTAAATTAAATCTAAATTCCCAATTTACCCAAAGCTTCTATTTACAATATATATAAATAAATATATATATTCAAATAGAAAATATCTTATTAACTTTTAAAAGATAAAATCACCAATTAATACTAATTTAATCAGATTATTAAATTAAATTCAAATTTTATTATCAAAGATCATCAATATCAATTTAATTATTTAACAGATTATTAAATTGATATTGTTAAAATTTCCGGGATATTACACTTTATATATATAAACTTACAATATATATATCCAGATCAATATAACATAGTATATATATATATACAAACAGATAAAATACAAGTAATGTGTGTTCAGCTGTGTGTATAACAATATATAGACTAAATCCATATGTAAACTTTTAAAGCTTGTATAAACATTTGATTTCATAAAGTAATATGAACAACTAACTTATATAATAATATCTATATAAACAGAAAGTAGAAGATATATATACAACGGCAGGTCATAAAATTTTTATATACATACTTATATTGAATTTTTTTACACATATATCTATCTAAAACAGTAAAACCCAGTTATCGCCCGATTACATAATACATATGTATATACGAAATATATATAAACAAGATTATATATATGTAAAATATATCTAAAACAAGTAAACAAAAGAGTATATATACCTATAGATATATTTATCTTTCAACTATGCTTGCGTGCAGGAGATTGAGTGGCAGAGGAGGAGATGGATGAAGGCTTGGTGGTCGCGGCTGGGTGAGTGGAAACGAGGCCGAGCTGCTCGCTGTGGTCTTTCAATCAGGCAAGGCGAAA
Source organism: Allium fistulosum (assembly GCA_030737815.1). Classification (NCBI taxonomy): domain Eukaryota; kingdom Viridiplantae; phylum Streptophyta; class Magnoliopsida; order Asparagales; family Amaryllidaceae; genus Allium; species Allium fistulosum. Next base: position 1,107,015,115 of record CM060904.1, on the reverse strand, counting down.
AAGTTGGAGATCTGGGTGGTCGAAAACTTGCAGAGGCACGTGATGTAAAGAGGGCCGAATGGTAAAGGGTGGGCTCGTGAGTGGAAAAGGCGACGGTCGAGGCAAGTCGGAGAGGGCTGCTGGCCAGTGGTAGGCTGATGAGGGCCGGCCGATGGGAGAGAAGAAATATAAATGGAAAAGCGGACCTGGGTTCGGTCAGAGATGGAAGAAGTGGTGGTGTGGGAAGGCCATGCGTGATGAAGAAGAGAGGCAAAGGAGAAGTGGAACAAGGCAACAGTTAATTTTATCTCCTCTTTTTTTTCATAAGGAGGTGAGGCGATACTTGTTCTCAGGCAAAAGTGAATTGGTAGGTGAAAATGAAAATGAAAGGCGGACGCTTTGGTTTCTGAGAAGTAATAAAAGCCAATAGTAAAAGTTACATTCTGTATTGGCTATTGGGTTATGCGAGGTGGAAATTGAATGGTCACGAGAAGTTTAAAACTAAAATTTGAAACCGATACGGTTGACCGCAGGGCCGGCCCACAATTTTGGCTGCCCAAGCCCATAAACATAGTTTTGAAAGAAATCAAAATTAAAAAATTTTGCAGCCCTCTGCTAGGTATTGAACCTGTGTCCTTGTTGCCCACTTTAATTTCATTTACCACCAGACCACATATTATCCTATAATTCACTTAAGTTCAAGGTTTATATATTAATAGTTTTAACCAAAAAAAATTAATTTGTTGCCCCAGCCTAGTGGGCTGCCCTAGTCCGAGGGCTTGGTGGGCTGTCCTCTGGGCCGGGCCTGGTTGACCGTTTCACGGTTATCGCCGGGTACCGGAAATCCGAAACACATAATTAAATATACCGCAGCGATCAGCACGACGAGACGATCAAAACGGTATGTAGATATCGGTGGTATGATTGAATTATAAAATTCGAATTTTCTACCAGCGGAAAATGCAAGAAAAACGCAGAAAAATAAGATCGAAGGAGCTAAAGATGTCCAAATTTTGAAAAACGAAAAATGACGACTTGCTCAGAAGATGATTTAGAATTATTCTCTGTAAAAATATTTAGGTTCCGAAAACATTTTATTTCCATCGCTTTTTAACTGATTAAATTGAAGTAAATTTACGCGCGAAATAAACTTTCATATTTTCGGACGAAAATTTACCAGTTGCTATGTTAAAATAGATGCATTTCAAATATCAAATTTAAATTTCAAAATTTTATCGTTTAAAATTTCGCAAAATTTCAATTAAATACGTTATTAAAACAGTTGAAATTTGCGGGTCGTTACACTCTCCCGTACTCAAAACTTTTCGTCCCCGAAAAGGATCGAGGTAGGAGAATAGAAACAACCAGAAAGAAAAACAGATTTGAAATACAAAATAACTATCAATTTAAACCATATAAATTCAAATTTAAATTAATTGATATTCAATAATTGATTTAATCCATTTGATTTCACTAAAATCAATCTCAACTATTTCTAAATTCATTATTTTATTATCCCATTTTCTTTAATTTACAATTTCTAAAACCATAAATTTGAATAGTCTTTTATTATAATCATATTTTCTTCAACAATTTTAAATTCTTCTTTATTCCAAATTACTGCTAAGTTTATTCTACTTAATATATCTACTCACATATATTTGACCCATATAAATTAATTTAAAACATAAAAGTTTCGATTTAAATTAATTTACATCTATTAATTTCTTTTAAATTCAAGGTATTTTCATATGTTGATCAAATTTCAATTTATTAATTCTTTCAAAACAAATTTATTAATTCTTTCAAAACAAATTTATTTCATTATTAACTGAGTTTACTTATTATCCTATCTAACTCTATTAACATCTTTATAATCAAAATTTAGTGTATAACATTTATTATAAACACTCAAATTTTGTTTATAAATTCAATTTATCTTATATATTATCCAATTACATATTCAACTTCTAAATGATTTAGGTAAGTTGTATTAGAATGCAGTTGAACAATATACAAATAAAATTTTCCCAATTCAATTATACAAGTTTAAATATTTATTCCAAATTTTGGTTTTATTTATAATTAAAATCATCCTTTAACAAAATTTAAGAATTAGATTTCCGATTAACTTTAAACAATTTAGAGATATATATAATATAGTTATATCAAATCAAATTAAATTTTAAAATAAGATACCCATACATATATATAAATCAAATTATACTGAAGAAATTCTAATCAAAATATTTTTCAAAACAAAACCGTAGCAATGCTACAGAATAGTATCTCCACTTCGAAACTCGAAAATGAATGTCGATGATGCGGCCGTCATCACCAAAATTATTTTCCAGCGACAAAGAGAAGAACACTAATTTAATAATTTAAAATTCTTTGGAATTTATTTCTATTCGAAATTTCTTTTTATAATATGCATTTTAAAATTTAAACCCAAAGTTTGAAAACACCGGAAATTAAATCCTCACATTCTTGATTTAAATTCATTTCAAATTTCAAATCAAATTATAACCAAGTTTTATAAATTTATTTATTTATATTATGCGATAGTCAATAATTTACAAAACACAAAATGAAAATCAAATATTATCATTTTTGACAACAAATTCATTAACAATTTAATTTCAGAAAACTTATATTTATATATAATATAATCATCCAAAACTATTTTGTTCACCAAGTTTGAAAACAACATTGTGTCAGTTTGTTCTGTTCAAGTGTTTTGGAAATCTTATCGATAGCGCTGATCAGACGAATCGATCGGAAACCCAAATCAACATCAACAACTCAAACAACACAATATATAAAACATTTTAATATTAATTTACAAATACACTTCCTCGCTCGACGATACAAGAATAGATTTCAAGCACGGATAGAGATTCAAATTTGATAGAAATCAAATCAAAGAGAATTTTGATTCGAAGATAAGTTCGAAACAAAGATATGATGATAACATAACAAAGTAGGATGATTGATAAATTTATATAAATCGCGGGCAACCATAACCGGGTTAACTGTGACTTCAAGAACAAGATCGATGTGGAATTCCGAGGTAAATCGACATTCGATCTCAAGAAATAGAATTCAGATATATCAGGAGATAGATAGCATCGTAAACCGAGGATACAAAAATCTCCGGTAAATCAATGCCAATTGTAAAGGAGTTTCACCCCTTTACAAGTCATTCGAAGTTTGGCGAGACCGCCGATTCAATATAAAGATCACTCAAGGTGGAGTAATGGGATGCTCCAGACTTGGAAGAAGACGAATAGTGAGGGACACGAATGAATTTAGGAACCGAGAGGAACGTTCCAAATTTCAAGGGAATGGAGTCAAAAGGAAGAGATTGAAACTCGAATGAGAATGATTCTGTAAATACATTTACCCTATATGTTAAGTTTTGCCTAGAGCTACCAAAGCTCTGATACCAACTATAACGGACCACGTCAGTGGGGTAACGCCCACCGTAGCATACAGCTGTACCTGTGTTCTGCCTTTACAGCCAGCCTCTCGACTGTTCCAACCCCGCAGGGACATGTAGGAGTAAGAGTCATCCGCTCGCTACCAAACCAAATGCGAGAACCCCCTATCATGCTGCACCCTCCAAGTGCATAGGCAGACACACATGCCGGAGTTGAATTGCTCAAAATACTGCATTGTTAATTTAAATTTGGCAGAACTGGACATATACAGTAAATAAATAATCACAGATCACAGACACAGAGTAATAAATGCAGCGGAAATAAAAGAGATAGTAGTTCATGAAGCTACTATATAAATGTATAAGTTACATCAGAGTTAAACCAGATACAACGGAAGAGTAATACGATACATCAGATACAAATCAGAATACATCACTGGAATCATCGAATACTGAAAGCAGAATAGATGGCTGGATCTTCAAGCAAAGCTCCAACTTCAAAGGCGAGTCTCGAATACTGGTACACTCAGTCTGACCTGAGCGTAAAGCAAAACACAAAACACTCGAGTCAGGATTAACATTCTTATATCAATAAATCCAACTCAAGTGAAATAGCAATTTAAATACAAGTAACTCAAAGGATGTTTGGAATAACCATCCTTTAAGGATCCGTTAAACTATCTAATATGTAGTAGTGTACGATAAGTAGATAATGTCTATCAGTAATATAAAGATATCAAAATAGTGTTAAGTCATGGCCCAGTCCACCCTTAACACATTTTTATTCCCAAGAGCATATACAAGACCGTAGTTTCCCCAAAACCGGAAGTCACCAGAGGGCAATCCATATACTAAAGGTACAAAACAAATCGTAGTGGTCGCGTATAGGGATACAAGTATGACAAGGCACATGAGGCAATACCCAAGGCAGTGAAACTACCGTTTGCCTGATCCGAACTGGTGAGAACGCATCGCCGCAGCGACCGCAACACCGTGAAACAACACTCCCAAAATCAAGGGTGCACCAATCGACAACAAGTAATGAGTAGTTCGAAGAAGTGTGTTCGCTTGAGGTAGCTGACCTCCATTTGGCCCGGCACGGCTCCTGTTTTAGTCATTTCCAATTTGACACAAGTGTCAAGGCTATCCATTATCGTTCTCTTTCTTCAGTCATCACGTACATCATTCCAACCACTTCATTCTGGATCACCACTCCGCGTATAGTTATTAAAGTGGTTTTCGGTTTAGACAGAGAGTATGTCCATAACCGATTCCGGTCTCTTTAATAACTTTTGTCATTATTTCATCGATTGGTTGTTTATATATTTCAAAACCAAATCAAATTCAATTTCAAATAGAATTCGTAAACCAACATTTCATTTGTCTTTCTAAATCAATTTCCATAATGTACGTTTCAAAACATCCAAATTACCATTTCAAAATCTTATAATTCAACTTCAACTTTCATTTGAAACAATTCGAATATTGATTCAAGTTCATATATAAGTTTAATTCCAAAATCATTTAAATTAATTTAATTTAACATTCAAATCAATTTAAACTCATTCATCGATTTCATTCAAAATTCATTAAAAAAATTTGTCATTCAAAACCATTCCTATTAAATTTCCAATTCATTAAATCAATTACTTAAGTTCAACTTCATTAAATCAAAACTTACAATTTTGAATTAAATTAAATTCGTCAAATCAATTCTTTCAATTACAAGTCTTACATTAATTTCCATAAATCACATTTTTATTTCTTGTTAAAGAAATTCAATTTCACTTATTTATTTACTTAGTTACAATTTCAAAACTCAATTAATAAAGAAACTAAATTTCACTAAATAAAAAGTTCAATTTTAATTATCAAAGGATTCAATTTTATTTAATTATTAAATAATTCAATCTCATTAAATTAAATAATTTCAAAACTTAATTCAATCATTTCTTAAATTAAACAACATTCTTTCATCAATTTTGTTTCAGATTATTAAATATTCACATTTAAATTTCATTAAAATTCAATTTCCAACTTCGTTTCAAAACCATTTTTATTTATTCAAATAAAATCTTCATTTTATTTTTAAATCAAATTATTGACCAATCGGGTTTTATTTAATTCTCTATCCTAAGTCAAAGTTCAATTTGGGTATTTATCATTTCAACCCGATTCCATTCCAATTCAAAATCAAAACATAACAAAGGGAACTTGCAGTGTGATAACTGGGATGGTGTCAAAGTAAATAAACAAGCAATAACAACAATCAATATCAATCCAATAATCAATTCAAATAATCCCGAAATAATCGTATTAATTCGCATTGTTGTTTGTGCAAATTAATATAGTTATTTCTAGAATCTACACTATCATTTCATGCAGATTAAAGATTATTCCACTAATTATCTATACGGTTTTTCACTTGTCATTTAATTTCAATTTTATACTACAACAATTAATCCAATATACGTCGATGGTTCAAAGTGTAATTATCACTATTCTACATGTCAATTAATTTAACAATTAAAAGGGGTCATATTCAACTAATCAAATTTAACATATAAATCAGTTTAAAATTGTTAACTATCCTATATCAATTTCAATTTTTGCATACTATTTATCATTTAACACTAACAATTTAACGTCCAATATAAACATCAACAATCAATTCGATTATCAGCCAAACTGTATTATCATCGCATAAATAATTAACAGATAATGGTGTCAGATGTCACAGGTGAACTGATACAGGCAATAGCATATATAACAGTGAAATTAACTAACAACAGCATATTTCAATTGTCGTTTCAATTGAAATCAAATTTAATAAATAAAAGAATGTTAATCGTGAGTGATTGCTCACCTTTCGAGGCTAGAGATGAAGGAGAATGAGAAGAGTTACGGATCCAAGCACAAATTTCAAAGCAAAGCAAGACTGGCACGAAATCGGACGAACAAAGCTGATAAATGGTAATAGACGAATCAAATTAGACTGGATTGGTGAAGACAGATAGTATAAATGAACTTATATATAACTATTATATCCAACTATAATATATGAACTCACATACAATATAACATTCTGAAATCAAATATTAATTTTAAACACACATTAAAAAGGAATTCTATACATTTTCAAAACGCATATATTTAGAAATTCAACAGACTGTACAAATATAAACCTTTACACTTAATATACTTTATAACGTATAACTGTTTAAACCTTATGTATAATATAATATACACATTCAAATAAAACGCGCAACTGGATAAGCTACTGTCTAAATACTTTTTTTTTGCACAGACTAAACATATATAGTAACATGATTTGACACCCTACCTAATAAAGCAACTAATATATATACATTTCCATAGAACAGGTAACAGGAAACTACAAGATACAAATGTACAACTTACACACATAATATAGAGTAACTTTATACAAATATATATATAAACGTATATATACGGTCTTTAAAATATAGTATATACTTATTTACACAGATTTTTGTAACTCATACAATAAAAATAACATCTAACTCAACTATCGAATCTACATGCCTTATATAACGTACTCAACTCAATTACATTTTTGTAAACTTATATTGGAACAACTAACATATATATGACTTAAGTAAATTTGTATATAAATCAACAGGTTTTTTTTCTTCTTCATATAGTCATACATATGTGAACGTATACATAAACAACATGTCTGATATTTGTCATATTCAAAATAAATATGGACACGAAAACTGTAAACAGACTTTCTATTACCATTTTAATATATATATATACACATATATAATAATATAAAACTAAACTCATATATAATCTTACTTATACAATATTATAAACGAACATATATAAAATAATGTAGCAGACCCATATAACCAACTATATAACATTCGTATAAACATAATATATAAATGCAACAACATGCGAAACATATATATAAACAAGTTAACTTATATCCACTTTATATATATAAACTTACAATATATATATCCAGATCAATATAACATAGTATATATATATACAAACAGATAAAATACAAGTAATGTGTGTTCAGCTGTGTGTATAACAATATATAGACTAAATCCATATGTAAACTTTTAAAGCTTGTATAAACATATGATTTCATAAAGTAATATGAACAACTAACTTATATAATAATATCTATATAAACAGAAAGTAGAAGATATATATACAACGGCAGGTCATAAAATTTTCATAAAATTTATATATACATACTTATATTGAATTTTTTTACACATATATCTATCTAAAACAGTAAAACCCAGTTATCGCCCGATTACATAATACATATGTATATACGAAATATATATAAACAAGATTATATATATGTAAAATATATCTAAAACAAGTAAACAAAAGAGTATATATACCTATAGATATATTTATCGTTCAACTATGCTTGCGTGCAGGAGATTGAGTGGCAGAGGAGGAGATGGATGAAGGCTTGGTGGTCGCGGCTAGGTGAGGGGAAACGAGGCCGAGCTGCTCGCTGTGGTCTTTCAATCAGGCAAGGCGAAAAAGTTGGAGATCTGGTGTAACGATCCGGATTTTCGCGTTCGAAAATCAACATCCATACTTTACATCGTACTCGAATGCCGTAGATTCGACCGTTCAAATCCGGTTCGCCGGAGCTTATAACACAGTTAAGTAAATAACACAGCGGAATAAAAAGAATAACAGATTGATATACAATATTTGATACGACAGAGTGATACAATGAATATCAATATACATCAGAGATACGATACAACAAATAGCAGCGGAAAAGAAAATGATAACATCAGCAGCGGATAATCTTCATCTCCAAAGCGCCAATCCAAAAATAGCTCGAACTCCCAATAACGAGGCACAAAGATAAGCAAGTGCAGTCCGATCCAAAGACTGAACTAGCTCCAGAAAATCTACAAATCTGAATATCTGAAAAACCAAACTCTAGACTGCCCGTGTGGAAAATAGTGGGCACCCAGAGTTTAGGAAAGGAACAATAAACTCCGGGTCAATCATGGGACTGGTGTGAGCAACAAAAACAGTTTATCTTTAACAACAAGTAGCAGAGAATTTAAAGTCAATTCGCAATGCTTTTGGAAAATGAAACTACCATAAGGCCTCCCACCACACACACAATGAAAACGCAGAATTGGAGGAGATTTCTTCTTATGATAGTCAAAGATGCTTACTACACAAAATCATTGGATTATTATTATTAGTGCATAGTGCAGAAAACATTTCGAAAGTATAATATTAATCTTAGCCAACATACGACCAGTATCGTATGCCTACTATAGCTACCATCTAAACAGTAGTGACCACCGTACGTAAATGGCAGGTTCTACAACTAATACCGTACAAAGTTCGTATTGGAAGATGGATTTCCAACAAATGGTCAGGCCAAGGAACTTCCTATCCACGATGGGTACGTCCCTGGAATAGACGACCCGAGAACCTAACCGGATCTCTGCCAACACAAGGCCGGGTTACCTCTGCAAAAATAGGTATCTACTGACACGCGTATGCCATCCCCCGATCGTCACCGATCTTCCCGAGGATCCCCGATTTCCAACAAACCACAAAGTAATAAATTTGCAGCAACCACAGAGGTTAAGTATCTGGGCTCCATACCATGATACCACCTTTATCCAGAAGGAATGACATACACTAAGGGGCGCTACTCCCTAGAACCTTGCTGCATCCTTCCTGTTTCGACCATTTCCGGGGTGTGAGGCTCTACGAAGTCTCGTCCACAAAGCTACGCTTTGTTCACAAAGCCATGCTTCGGGTCAAACAAATGATCAACCTATGATCACAAAGATATAAGATCAAACAAATGATCATATCGCAAATGATCAAACACTGATCATCACACAGCAACACTCAGCATGCCACATTACCAAATTGGGATATATCGCTGATAAATTTCAACTATAAAATAATTATCCTTAATTACTCTCCAATTTAATTACTTAATATTAATTATTCATCTTAATTAACATTTAAAAGTCTTCTTTAAACTTGAAAATCAATTTATTATTAACTACCTATCTTAATTGTTAATCAATTTTGTACTTAACTAAATGATTACTTAATTTACATATCACTTTTAATTTGTTTAAACAAATTTAATCCAAAACAAGTTACCCCAAAACCTTTCTTTTAACCATAGCCTGTTTTCTGAAGCCTGGCAACAGGCCTAGCAACCCGATCCTCCTTAACAACTTCCCCGAGCCCAAAAGCGAAAATCCCACGTTCGACTTCGAGTTTCACACTTCCCAGTTCCTTCGAGTAAACCCATAGCCTGCTACGATTCGAATTCGAGAAAAAACTATGTCTCCCCCCACTCATACTCTCGCTGATACGAAGGTCACCGCGTGCACGTGCACATCGACGTTGGCCAACTCCAGTCGCCACCACGACCACCTTCTAGTCTCTCATGGCCTCGTTGAAAGTTACGAGCACCCAGTTCGACGAAATCAACCGCCAATCGAAATATCGACCCTTGATCGAAAATCTGGAGCAACCACTCGACAAAAATCCTTTCGCCAACGACGAACTAGACCACCGGGCAACTCACCATCCATGTTAAAGACGCATCACAGCCTTCTCGCCACGTTCCCCCTCCTGCGATCGCCTGAATCGCGTCGACGACGACGTAATTCTCACGCGACTTCGACCTCCAAAATATAGACATTTAACCCTAAATCGTTCTCGTCCTCAAATTTCTTGCATTAGATAATTTTTTTTTCATTTTTTCTGGGATCCATGAGGATCAAGCAAGCTTCAAACAAAATTTTAACATCTAAAAATTCTTTGGTTACCAGAAATCGATCAAAATGTATTTCCAGTTCATTTAAAAATTGCTGATGATACACTCCATGAAAAAATCACGAATTTTGTTTTAAAAATGATGTTTCTGGTTATTGATTTAATTTGCATGCTTGAATTGATAAATAACAATGTTTGAATTTTGACAAAGTTTTGAGTATTCCTGTTCTTATGCTTTCCCAGAGCAACATTTAGTTTAGTTTAATTTAAACACAATTTAAATCTTTATTCTATCCTTTAACAAACACGTATTGTTTATAGTTTAAAGACTAACTTCAATTATGATAAGAGAATATGAATTTTATTCTAAATTTTTGTTGGGAAAATTTGAACAGAGATGCACAGATAACCTCAGGTATACATACACCCATACAATCATATAATCATCTATATTTTCCAGAAAACTCATACATATACATATATATCTATAAATACCACCATACTTATTCACTGATATGCAAGCAACAGAATTTATTTTTAAATTTCAAAAGATGAGGTTACTCACAGTGTTGTTTCCAGAAGAAAGAAAACAGAGTTTTTTTTTCTTTTGAACCAAGCTTTGATCTTCCAGTTGAAAGTTGAAGTCTTTTAAATTTGCAAAGTTGAAATCTTCACTTGATCCTCTGGTTTTGTTTTGATTTTATGATCTTGACTTTGAAATATGGTGATACTTATATTTTTTTCTTTCTCTCAGTTTTACTATGTTGTGTTTTGAACGAACCAGAATATGGAAGTTGATATGAATCAAAATTGTGTACAGGCTGATGAATATAGAAGTACAAGATATTTTCTTATTTTTGGAGGCTGATGTCTGGCTTTTGTGCTAGTATTCATTGCCAAGGTACTTTATACCTTTTATATGTTTACTTGTTTTGACCATGCTGAGATAAATCACGGTTGATATGATTTGTACTATGCATGCTAAGATATTAGCATTAACTCCTTTGGTACAATATGTTATAATGTTGTTTGTACTAAGGCATGGGTGAAGTGATCTTGTATTTGTTAATTTCGGCTGATAGATGATATAGGGTTGGTTTGCATACTTGTTCATTTGTACAAAGATATTCTATTATCTTTGCTTTGTTTATATTTGTATTGTTATTAAATTAGTTTACTTTACTACTAACTATTTCGTATTTCTATATATATATATATATTATAAATTCAAATTATCATAAATTCTTATCTATTTGTTACTTTATATTTTTATAACTTATACATGCCCTTATACATATATATTTTTGTTTTCATTTCAAGTGTACATGAATATACATTTAATAAATAATTATTTGGATTCGAGGAAACTTGAATTCATTTATCGATAAGTTATATAATTTTATTCAAAGGCTAAATAAATTATCAATTTAAATTCATACAAAATTCGGGGTCGTTACATCTGGGTGGTCGAAAACTTGCAGAGGCACGTGATGTAAAGAGGGCCGAATGGTGAAGGGTGGGCTCGTGAGTGGAAAAGGCGACGGTCGAGGCAAGTCGGAGAGGGCTGCTGGCCAGTGGTAGGCTGATGAGGGCCGGCCGATGGGAGAGAAGAAATATAAGTGGAAAAGCGGACCTGGGTTCGGTCAGAGATGGAAGAAGTGGTGGTGTGGGAAGGCCATGCGTGATGAAGAAGAGAGTCAAAGGATAAGTGGAACAAGGCAACAGTTAATTTTATCTCCTCTTTTTTTTCATAAGGAGGTGAGGCGATACTTGTTCTTAGGCAAAAGTGAATTGGTAGGTGAAAATGAAAATGAAAGGCGGACGCTTTGGTTTCTGAGAAGTAATAAAAGCCAATAGTAAAAGTTACATTCTGTATTGGCTATTGGGTTATGCGAGGTGGAAATTGAATGGTCACGAGAAGTTTAAAACTAAAATTTGAAACCGATACGGTTGACCGCAGGGCCGGCCCACAATTTTGGCTGCCCAAGCCCATAAACATAGTTTTGAAAGAAATCAAAATTAAAAAAATTTGCAGCCCTCTGCTAGGTATTGAACCTGTGTCCTTGTTGCCCACTTTAATTTCATTTACCACCAGACCACATATTATCCTACAACTCACTTAAGTTCAAGGTTTATATATTAATAGTTTTAACCAAAAAAAATTAATTTGTTGCCCCAGCCTAGTGGGCTGCCCTAGTCCGAGGGCTTGGTGGGCTGTCCTCTGGGCCGGGCCTGGTTGACCGTTTCACGGTTATCGCCAGGTACCGAAAATCCGAAACACAGAATTAAATATACCGCAGCGATCAGCATGACGAGACGATCAAAACGGTATGTAGATATCGGTGGTATGATTGAATTATAAAATTCGAATTTTCTACCAGCGGAAAATGCAAGAAAAACGCAGAAAAATAAGATCGACGGAGCTAAAGATGTCCAAATTTTGAAAAACGAAAAATGACGACTTGCTCAGAAGATGATTTAGAATTATTCTCTATAAAAATATTTAGGTTCCGAAAACATTTTATTTCCATCGCTTTTTAACTGATTAAATTGAAGTAAATTTACGCGCGAAATAAACTTTCATATTTTCGGACGAAAATTTACCAGTTGCTATGTTAAAACAGATGCATTTCAAATATCAAATTTAAATTTCAAAATTTTATCGTTTAAAATTTCGCAAAATTTCAATTAAATACGTTATTAAAACAGTTGAAATTTACGGGTCGTTACACTCTCCCGTACTCAAAACTTTTCGTCCTCGAAAAGGATCGAGGTAGGAGAATAGAAACAACCAGAAAGAAAAACAGATTTGAAATACAAAATAACTATCAATTTAAACCATATAAATTCAAATTTAAATTAATTGATATTCAATAATTGATTTAATCCATTTGATTTCACTAAAATCAATCTCAACTATTTCTAAATTCATTATTTTATTATCCCATTTTCTTTAATTTACAATTTCTAAAACCATAAATTTGAATAGTCTTTTATTATAATCATATTTTCTTCAACAATTTTAAATTCTTCTTTATTCCAAATTACTGTTAAGTTTATTCTACTTAATATATCTACTCACATATATTTAACCCATATAAATTAATTTAAAACATAAAAGTTTCGATTTAAATTAATTTACATCTATTAATTTCTTTTAAATTCAAGGTATTTTCATATGTTGATCAAATTTCAATTTATTAATTCTTTCAAAACAAATTTATTAATTCTTTCAAAACAAATTTATTTCATTATTAACTGAGTTTACTTATTATCCTATCTAACTCTATTAACATCTTTATAATCAAAATTTAGTGTATAACATTTATTATAAACACTCAAATTTTGTTTATAAATTCAATTTATCTTATATATTATCCAATTACATATTCAACTTCTGAATGATTTAGGTGAGTTGTATTAGAATGCAGTTGAACAATATACAAATAAAATTTTCCCAATTCAATTATACAAGTTTAAATATTTATTCCAAATTTTGGTTTTATTTATAATTAAAATCATCCTTTAACAAAATTTAAGAATTAGATTTCCGATTAACTTTAAACAATTTAGAGATATATAATATACTTATATCAAATCAAATTAAATTTTAAACTAAGATACCCATACATATATATAAATCAAATTATACTGAAGAAATTCTAATCAAAATATTTTTCAAAACAAAACCGTAGCAATGCTACAGAATAGTATCTCCACTTCGAAACTCGAAAATGAATGTCGATGATGCGGCCGTCATCACCGAAATTATTTCCAGCGACAAAGAAAAGAACACTGATTTAATCATTTAAAATTCTTTGGAATTTATTTCTATTCGAAATTTCTTTTTATATTATGCATTTTAAAATTTAAACCCAAAGTTTGAAAACACCGGAAATTAAATCCTCACATTCTTGATTTAAATTCATTTCAAATTTCAAATCAAATTATAACCAAGTTTTATAAATTTATTTATTTATATTATGCGATAGTCAATAATTTACAAAACACAAAATGAAAATCAAATATTATCATTTTTGACAACAAATTCATTAACAATTTAATTTCAGAAAACTTATATTTATATATAATATAATCATCCAAAACTATTTTGTTCACCAAGTTTGAAAACAACATTGTGTCAGTTTGTTCTGTTCAAGTGTTTTGGAAATCCTATCGATAGCGCTGATCAGACGAATCGATCGGAAACCCAAATCAACATCAACAACTCAAACAACACAATATATAAAACATTTTAATATTAATTTACAAATACACTTCCTCGCTCGACGATACAAGAATAGATTTCAAGCATGGATAGAGATTCAAATTTGATAGAAATCAAATCAAAGAGAATTTTGATTCAAAGATAAGTTCGAAACAAAGATATGATGATTAAATAACAAAGTAGGAAGATTGATAAATTTATATAAATCGCGGGCAACCATAACCGGGTCAACCGTGACTTCAAGAACAAGATCGATGTGGAATTCCGAGGTAAATCGACATTCGATCTCAAGAAATAGAATTCAGATATATCAGGAGATAGATAGCATCGTAAACCGAGGATACAGAAATCTCCGGTAAATCAATGCCAATTGTAAAGGAGTTTCACCCCTTTACAAGTCATTCGAAGTTTGGCGAGACCGCCGATTCATTATAAAGATCACTCAAGGTGGAGTTATGGGATGCTCCAGACTTGGAAGAAGACGAATAGTGCAGGACACGAATGAATTTAGGAACCGAGGGGAACGTTCCAAATTTCAAGGGAATGGAGTCAAAAGGAAGAGATTGAAACTCGAATGAGAGTGATTCTGTAAATACATTTACCCTATATGTTAAGTTTTGCCTAGAGCTACCAAAGCTCTGATACCAACTGTAACGGACCGCGTCAGTGGGGTAACGCCCACCGTAGCATACAGCTGTACCTGTGTTTTGCCTTTATAGCCAGCCTCTCGACTGCACCAACCCCGTAGGGACATGTAGGAGTAAGAGTCATCCGCTCGCTACCAAACCAAATGCGAGAACCCCCTATCATGCCGACCCCCTCCAAGTGCATAGGCAAACACACATGCCGGAGTTGAATTGCTCAAAATACCGCGTTGTTAATTTAAATTTGGCAAAACTGACCATATACAGTAAATAAATAATCACAGATCACAGACACAGAGTAATAAATGCAGCGGAAATAAAAGAGATAGTAGTTCATGAAGCTACTATATAAATGTATAAGTTACATCAGAGTTAAACCAGATACAACGGAAGAGTAATACGATACATCAGATACAAATTAGAATACATCACTGGAATCATCGAATACTGAAAGCAGAATAGATGGCTGGATCTTCAAGCAAAGCTCCAACTTCAAAGGTAAGTCTCGAATACTGGTACACTCAGTCTGACCCGAGCGTAAAGCAAAACACAAAACACTCGAGTCAGGATTAACATTCTTATATCAATAAATCCAACTCAAGTGAAATAGCAATTTAAATACAAGTAACTCAAAGGATGTTTGGAATAACCATCCTTTAAGGATCCGTTAAACTATCTAATATGTAGTAGTGTACGATAAGTAGATAATGTCTATCAGTAATATAAAGATATCAAAATAGTGTTAAGTCATGGCCCATTCCACCCTTAACACATTTTTATTCCCAAGAGCATATACAAGACCGTAGTTTCCCCAAAACCGGAAGTCACCAGAGGGCAATCCATATACTAAAGGTACAAAACAAATCGTAGTGGTCGCGTATAGGGATACAAGTATGACAAGGCACATGAGGCAATACCCAAGGCAGTGAAACTACCGTTTGCCTGATCCAGACTGGTGAGAACGCATCGCCGCAGCGACCGCAACACCGTGAAACAACACTCCCAAAATCAAGGGTGCACCAATCGACAACAAGTAATGAGTAGTTCGAAGAAGTGTGTTTGCTTGAGGTAGCTGACCTCCATTTGGCCCGGCACGGCTCCTGTTTTAGTCATTTCCAATTTGACACAAGTGTCAAGGCTATCCATTATCGTTCTCTTTCTTCAGTCATCACGTACATCATTCCAACCACTTCATTCTGGATCACCACTCCGCGTATAGTTATTAAAGTGGTTTTCGGTTTAGACAGAGAGTATGTCCATAACCGATTCCGGTCTCTTTAATAACTTTTGTCATTATTTCACCGATTGGTCGTTTATATATTTCAAAACCAAATCAAATTCAATTTCAAATAGAATTCGTAAACCAACATTTCATTTGTCTTTCTAAATCAATTTCCATAATTTACGTTTCAAAACGTCCAAATTACCATTTCAAAATCTTATAATTCAACTTCAACTTTCATTTGAAACAATTCGAATATTGATTCAAGTTCATATATAAGTTTAATTCCAAAATCATTTAAATCAATTTAATTTAACATTCAAATCAATTTAAACTCATTCATCGATTTCATTCAAAATTCATTAAAAAAAATTGTCATTCAAAACCATTCCTATTAAATTTCCAATTCATTAAATCAATTACTTAAGTTCAACTTCATTAAATCAAAACTTACAATTTTGAATTAAATTAAATTCGTCAAATCAATTCTTTCAATTACAAGTCTTACATTAATTTCCATAAATCACATTTTTATTTCTTGTTAAAGAAATTCAATTTCACTTATTTATTTACTTAGTTACAATTTCAAAACTCAATTAATAAAGAAACTAAATTTCACTAATTAAAAAGTTCAATTTTAATTATCAAAGGATTCAATTTTATTTAATTATTAAATAATTCAATCTCATTAAATTAAATAATTTCAAAACTTAATTCAATCATTTCTTAAATTAAACAACATTCTTTCATCAATTTTGTTTCAGATTATTAAATATTCACATTTAAATTTCATTAAAATTCAATTTCCAACTTCGTTTCAAAACCATTTTTATTTATTCAAATAAAATCTTCATTTTATTTTTAAATCAAATTATTGACCAATCGGGTTTTATTTAATTCTCTATCCTAAGTCAAAGTTCAATTTGGGTATTTATCATTTCAACCCGATTCCATTCCAATTCAAAATCAAAACATAACAAAGGGAACTTGCAGTGTGATAACTGGGATGGTGTCAAAGTAAATAAACAAGCAATAACAACAATCAATATCAATCCAATAATCAATTCAAATAATCCCGAAATAATCGTATTAATTCGCATTGTTGTTTTTGCAAATTAATATAGTTATTTCTAGAATCTACACTATCATTTCATGCAGATTAAAGATTATTCCACTAATTATCTATACGGTTTTTCACTTGTCATTTAATTTCAATTTTATACTACAACAATTAATCCAATATACGTCGATGGTTCAAAGTGTAATTATCACTATTCTACATGTCAATTAATTTAACAATTAAAAGGGGTCATATTCAACTAATCAAATTTAACATATAAATCAGTTTAAAATTGTTAACTATCCTATATCAATTTCAATTTTTGCATACTATTTATCATTTAACACTAACAATTTAACGTCCAATATAAACATCAACAATCAATTCGATTATCAGCCAAACTGTATTATCATCACATAAATAATTAACAGATAATGGTGTCAGATGTCAGAGGTGAACTGATATAGGCAATAGCATATATAACAGTGAAATTAACTAACAACAGCATATTTCAATTGTCGTTTCAATTGAAATCAAATTTAATAAATAAAAGAATGTTAATCGTGAGTGATTGCTCACCTTTCGAGGCTAGAGATGAAGGAGAATGAGAAGAGTTTCGGATCCAAGCACAAATTTCAAAGCAAAGCAAGACTGGCCCGAAATCGGACGAACAAAGCTGATAAACGGTAATAGACGAATCAAATCAGACTGGATTGGTGAAGACAGATAGTATAAATGAACTTATATATAACTATTATATCCAACTATAATATATGAACTCACATACAATATAACATTCTGAAATCAAATATTAATTTTAAACACACATTAAAAAGGAATTCTATACATTTTCAAAACGCATATATTTAGAAATTCAACAGACTGTACAAATATAAACCTTTACACTTAATATACTTTATAATGTATAACTGTTTAAACCTTATGTATAATATAATATACACATTCAAATAAAACGTGCAACTGGATAAGCTACTGTCTAAATACTTTTTTTTGCACAGACTAAACATATATAGTAACATGATTTGACACCCTACCTAATAAAGCAACTAATATATATACATTTCCATAGAACAGGTAACAGGAAACTACAAGATACAAATGTACAACTTACACACATAATATAGAGTAACTTTATACAAATATATATATAAACGTATATATACGGTCTTTAAAATATAGTATATACTTATTTACACAGATTTTCGTAACTCATACAATAAAAATAACATCTAACTCAACTATCGAATTTACAGGCCTTATATAACGTACTCAACTCAATTACATTTTTGTAAACTTATATTGGAACAACTAACATATATATGACTTAAGTAAATTTGTATATAAATCAACAGGTTTTTCTTCTTCTTCATATAGTCATACATATGTGAACGTATACATAAACAACACGTCTGATATTTGTCATATTCAAAATAAATATGGACACGAAAATTGTAAACAGACTTTCTATTACCATTTTAATATATATACACACATATATAATAATATAAAACTAAACTCATATATAATCGTACTTATACAATATTATAAACGAACATATATAAAATAATGTAGCAGACCCATATAACCAACTATATAACATTCGTATAAACATAATATATAAATACAACAACATGCGAAACATATATATAAACAAGTTAACTTATATCCACTTTATATATATAAACTTACAATATATATATATCCAGATCAATATAACATAGTATATATATATACAAACAGATAAAATACAAGTAATGTGTGTTCAGCTGTGTGTATAACAATATATAGACTAAATCCATATGTAAACTTTTAAAGCTTGTATAAACATATGATTTCATAAAGTAATATGAACAACTAACTTATATAATAATATCTATATAAACAGAAAGTAGAAGATATATATACAACGGCAGGTCATAAAATTTTCAAATTTTTTTTATATACATACTTATATTGAAATTTTTTACACATATATCTATCTAAAACAGTAAAACCCAGTTATCGCCCGATTACATAATACATATGTATATACGAAATATATATAAACAAGATTATATATATGTAAAATATATCTAAAACAAGTAAACAAAAGAGTATATATACCTATAGATATATTTATCGTTCAACTATGCTTGCGTGCAGGAGATTGAGTGGCAGAGGAGGAGATGGATGAAGGCTTGGTGGTCGCGGCTGGGTGAGGGGAAACGAGGCCGAGCAGCTCGTTGTGGTCTTTCAATTAGGCAAGGCGAAAAATTTGGAGATTTGGGTGGTCGAAAACTTGCAGAGGCATGTGATGTAAAGAGGGCCGAATGGTAAAGGGTGGGCTCGTGAGTGGAAAAGGCGACGGTCGAGGCAAGTCGGAGAGGGCTGCTGGCCAGTGGTAGGCTGATGAGGGCCGGCCGATGGGAGAGAAGAAATATAAGTGGAAAAGCGGACCTGGGTTCGGTCAGAGATGGAAGAAGTGGTGGTGTGGGAAGGCCATGCGTGATGAAGAAGAGAGGCAAAGGAGAAGTGGAACAAGGCAACAGTTAATTTTATCTCCTCTTTTTTTTCATAAGGAGGTGAGGCGATACTTGTTCTAAGGGCAAAAGGGAATTGGTAGGGGAAAATGAAAATGAAAGGCAGACGCTTTGGTTTCTGAGAAGTAATAAAAGCCAATAGTAAAAGTTACATTCTGTATTGGCTATTGGGTTATGCGAGGTGGAAATTGAATGGTCACGAGAAGTTTAAAACTAAAATTGAAACCGATACGGTTGACCATTTCACGGTTATCGCCGGGTACCGGAAATCCAAAACACAGAATTAAATATACCGCAGCGATCAGCACGACGAGACGATCAAAACGGTATGTAGATATCGGTGGTATGATTGAATTATAAAATTCGAATTTTCTACCAGCGGAAAATGCAAGAAAAATGCAGAAATAAGATCGACGGAGCTAAAGATGTCCAAATTTTGAAAAACGAAAAATGACGTCTTGCTCAGAAGATGATTTAGAATTTTTCTATGTAAAAATATTTAGGTTCCAAAAACATTTTATTTCCATCGCTTTTTAACTGATTAAATTGAAGTAAATTTACGCGCAAAATAAACTTTCATATTTTCGGATGAAATTTTACCAGTTGCTATGTTAAAACAGATGCATTTCAAATATCAAATTTAAATTTCAATATTTTATCGTTTAAAATTTCGCAAAATTTCAATTAAATACGTTATTAAAACAGTTGAAATTTACGGGTCGTTACACATTCACACAACAACTATTTGATATGATTTATGTACTACACTCTAAACATTGTCTATTATATAACTATATGTTAAACTTTATGAATGGTTGGTTTCTTTGAGGGGAAAATCGTTATGGGAATCCATACGGTCTCAATGGTTATTGTTACATGTCACTCATATTTCTTGAGTTTCTGTAACGACCCAAAAGTTTGGTTATTTGAAATTGGAATATTTAATTCTTTTTAAATATTTAAAAGTTAATTTTTTAGATTTAATAACGTGAATTTCAAATATAACGATTTATTGGGTAATTTTATTGTTGAATTTAATAATTGGAAATCGTTTAAATAATTTAAATCTTGGATTTTTTTTGGATAAAAATGATTTAAAGGCTTATTAAATTTATATTAATAAGAATGAAGGTAATAAAACTTTTAAATTGAATTTAAAAGTGATTTACTCGATTTTGAAAACAATTCGTTTTAATTAACATATAAAATAGCCTTCCGGGGCACAGTTTCAGATTTCGACGAACCCAATGTCATTGGGTCCGTAATAATGAATTATATTATGCTGTCAAATTTTGTAGCGATCAGATGTAACATTTGGTCATACGGGATAGAAACACGTTGAAATTAATATTGAAGATTTAATATAATAAATGGGTTTCAAAAAAGCCATCTTCTCCATATGATCGAATTAGACCTCGAAACTTGTTCCATTATGTTCGGAATATGGGTATAACATTAGGAACGCCAGGCAATACTCCTCGATCGGGGTTCGGAATTAATATCTAGATATTTTTGAGTTTAAATAATATATATATATATATGTATTTGATTTGACCGGCCTCCATTTTTTCACCTCATCCCAAATTACTTGCCCTCAGCAACCCTATGCTGCCTTCTTCTTCCCAACCTTTATAGAAACACAGATGTTCACAGAAAAAAAGAAAAAGGTTTGAATTCAAAAATCAATTTTTCAAAATTTACTTGATGGAAAAATCTGAAACAAGTCTTAAAATTCTTCGTTCGAAGAGCTCTTTCCACTGATGTACTTATTGAGGGGTGTGTCATCATTTTTGGGCTCGACAGTAAAGGTCGAATGAGAGGCTTTGACTAGGGCTTTAGTTTTCAAGTGATTGGAAGCGTTGTCCATGCGAGTTCCGGTCATTGTTTAGCGATTGTGTGGTGATAGGGGAGGCACGTTTGGCTGTCGAGTCACGATCGAAGAAGAAGAGGCGCGGGCTTCGTGATGGTGTGCGATCAGACGAGGGAAGGAAGTGAAGTCGAATGGTGGAATCGGTTAGTTGATTCATGATCCATATCACCGTATCACTTTGTTCATTCATGCACGATTTGGGTGTGCACGATACTGGAAGGGAGGAGGAGGATTGGGAAGAAGAGCCTTGTTCATATTTGGCCAGGCTGTTAAAATAAAAAAAATGAGAGAGAGAAGGAAGAAAGGAGGGAGCGAGCTGTGCCTCTTTGGTTTAAGTAACGGGCTTTAAAAAAAAGAATAAGGGAATGAAAGGAGAATCTAGAAATGGCATTTTGAGTTTGAGAGAGGAAGATTTGTATGGAAATTAGGGTAAGGTTAAGCTAAGTAAGTCATTAAAGAATTATAAGTATATTTAAATTTGGAGATCTTATTATATTAACAACTCGTTCGTTTTAGGTTCAATCGAGACGCGTTTTGTTGCGTTACGTTCGTATCGTTGAATACGATGCATAGGAATTGGATTGTAGTGATTTGGAGCTTTCAGAATTTTTAGCTAAATTTGAATGCTATTCGAATTTAGTCAGAACCGGAACACAGAAGCGACAACTGGAATCAATGTGAGTAAATCTCACTCATTTGGATTACTGGTTTTAATTTAAAATAGTTAAAATTAGTTATTGGTTGATTGGATGAATTTATAAATTATTATCAGTTGGAGGTTATATTATATATATAGTAGTATATATATTAGTAGTTAGGTATATTCTCACCGATTGGAGTGGATGAGACACTACGCGCCCCGCATAATAGCGGATGACCCTTTTTATTGTGATATCTCGCCTCGAAGCGGAATTATTATTTTATGTTATATAACATCTGTGGTTGCAGGGAAACAAGTTGGAGGGATCCAACTGGATTACTCAAAATGTTGATTTTAATTTCATATATAGTGATATATGATGTGTGTGAATAGTCTATTATAGATTATGTTATGATTTGACTTATTGGATGCTATAGTAGCACTGGCCTTAATTTTTGTATTATAAATAACATAAATAATATTTTTGAATTTAAAAAGAAAATTCAAAAGCGATTTTGGAAATGAAAATATTTATATTCAAATTTGGGGTTATTTAAAAAGGAATTGATTTGGATAAAATAAATAAATTTGATTTTAGATATTTATTTAGCTATTTTGTAAAATGGTTTCAAACAGAGAATTTAATTTGAGTATTTTTAAATAGTGGATTTTTAATTGGGATTCCTAGGAATATGAAATAGAAGTCGAAATCAAGATTTGAATGGTTTTGGAATATAATTGGATTTATTAAGAAATAGATTTATAAATGGGATTTTAAATAGGAACCGATTTATAAATGGAGTTGTTTAATATAAATCTGTTATTAATAGAGAAATGATAGCGATTTTATGGATTTTATAAACAATATTTATAAATAAAGTGGAATAATTATCATTTGATAATTGGGAATATAAATTCATAGTGTGAATTTAAAATGAGATATGGAAATCAGTTTAGAAAGAAATAGTGGATTCTATTTTAGAATTTGGAAATAGTTATGGAATTGGAAATGATAAATCGATTTGTGATAAATCGAGAGAAGTTAAGTTTTGTTTTTAAAAGGGATTTTTTTTAATTTAATCATTGGAGTTTTAAAAACCGTTATTTGTATTGAAATTATTTTGGAAAGTTGGTCATTCAATATATAGTATTTGTTGAAATGAATTCTAAGTTTTATAAACAAGTTTTGTAAATCGATTAGAAATTTTATAAATGAATTGGAATTAGTTATTGACGTTTATTTTAAAAGTGCTTTGATATTTTAAATAATTATTTAACCATGTTTTTGAAATTTACTATATATATATATATAGTTTAAAAGTAAGTGATTGAAATTTATTTATAAATGCTCTCGAGATTTGTGAATCGGGTTTTATTTAATGGATGTGATTTTATTAGTGAAAATATTTTAATGGAATTCATATACTTAAGAAATTTGAGAAATAAAATTTCCAAATTGTTTAGATACGGGAACTTTGAAAATGAATCTAAATTCATTAAAGAAGTTATAAATTGTTAGTTGGATTATAAATAAGTATAATCGATAATTTTTGGAAATTGTAAAGGGAATTAATAAAAATTCCAGAGATTTATGAGATAAGTACGGAATATTTCCTAAGTATGGATATTAGAAATGATTCTGGAAATAGACTTATAATATTTTCCTAAGTATTGGAATTAAAGGTTTGGAGATATTTTAGCGACGAAATGATTGATTATAGAAATATTTTTCTAAGTAATGAATTATAAGTTGGATTGTAAATATTTCTAAGTGTTGATATGATTTGAGAATATCTTGTTATGGATATAAGTATTCGAAAGTGTTTTCAAATATTGAAATATTGGAAGAGATCGAATATATATCTTTGAAGAGATTGAATATATATCTTTATAAAGATATTTTGAGATAAATGTTTGAAAGATTTATAATATGGGCTTAGTGACTGCTTATGTGTGTAATTTGATAGTTAAATAACCGAATATCAAATCTAGCCAATTTCGTTGATCGTTTCGAAGAGACCGGGATCAGATTTAATTATCCGAAAACCACTTCGATCCGATTTGAGTGTTGTGAATTGTGATATCATGAAGATAATGAAGACAGAGTTTTTGAAGATTCGTTTTGTTAGACCTAGAACAACTTGTATGGATGAATGCCATCAGCACATTGTCATTGGAGGGCAATGAGCATTCTAGGTGTAAATTTCTTAAAAGGTAATTGTAGCCTCAAGCCTCATCGACCGGGAATGACTGAAAATCATGGGAGATGCAGCAAGGCTAAGTTAGTCGCACCCATAAGGGTATGTTGTCACCTTTCTAGATTACCCTACATCTACATATTTATGGATTGGTTGTGCATGAGATCTCAAAAGGGTTGCAAAGCAACTACGGTGATGACATATTCGGTACTATCTAGTAAGGAGTAGGTCGGTCTTATGTTGGCAGGGATCGATAGGTTCGATCTCAGTACATTTTCTAGACGTGTACCATGATAGGTGGTATCCCAGTGCCTAGTCATTATATGGAATCCATTCTCCAATAAGCGCCGTACGGTTTTGATTGTGCCCAACTATGTTGAAATGTGAGATGCAAGCATTTCAGCTATTTTAATAAGTATTTGTACTTAAACACTATTGTAATATCACAGGATTTTTATATAAAAGTGGTTTGGCTATCGTAAGGTAAAAAACCGTTATATTTATGTATGGCATGGTCTTACGAGATACTTTTGTTTTTCAAAAGGATTTTTAAAAATAATTTAAATTCAAATTGAGTGTGTTTTCTCATGCTGGTTTTCCAGACTGACTCGGGTGTTATTTTATTATAATGATCGGGTCAGACAGAGTATTACATATTCAGGTTAGGATGCTATGGAGCTCGGGAGACGAGCTAGAGGATTTCAGGCGTATTGCACATAAATGGTTATATTTTCTACTGTATTCATTGTTTTGTTTATCAGCAATTGTAAGGGCAGACTGTTATAAGTGTCCAGGTCAAGATAGGTTAGTATACTCTGATTGATGCCTGTATATACATATATTACAGTTTTGATTTTGTGTAAAGATTTATGGTATATTATAGATTATTCGTTCCGCTGTGAGATTCTATGTTATATAATTTTCTTCTTACCTTCTTCCTTCTTTCCTTTTTCCCCTAACCATCAGGTTTTCGGCATTAGATTGCTCGGCATGTGATACAGTGGACATATCAGTGTCGATTTTCGAGGGTCGAAAATCCCGGTTCGTTACATTTTCTCATGATGGTTTACCAGAATGATCCGGATGTTATTTTCTTATAATGCTCGGATCAACCCCATGTATATTTCCAGATTTTAGTTGTGCATGCTTTGGAGCTTATGGAGATGATCTGGATGATTGCCTACCATAGTATTTATTTCTGCTTCATTACTATTATATCATCAACATTTATGAGGACAAATTGTTATAACTATTCAGACTGATTATGGTAACTCTGAAATACTTTGTATCTTAGAATGACAGTTTATATCGTCTTTTGATATTATATATTATTGTTCCGTTGTGAGATTCTGATATTGTGTTCATTCTTCCCTATTATGTTTCCTTTTCTTTTTCCTTTTCTTTTTATTTAACCCTAACAATTTGTCTTTTCGGCACTTGGATGTTGGACACATAAATACCATGGATGTATTAGTGTTGACATTCGTAGGTTGAAGTGGTGAGTCATTACACTTGGTATCAGAGCTGAAGGTTAAACGAGAACCTTGGCTTTGGTTGGGTATGACTCATTAAGAGACGAGGTAATGGAATGCCCTAGCATGAGTTGAGTGTATTATATATATATATATATATATGTGTGAGTGTATTTTTTAATGCTATAAAAATGGTTTATATTGTGTTTATTGGTATGTTGAGTGGTTTGTGAATTTTGGTTGGTACATGGGATGCCATGGTATCGATTGGGATTTCTAAATACTTGAAAGAGCAAATCAAAACAATATTGTTTTTCAAAACTAGAAAATGAAATAATTTTACCTAGGAGTATATTTTGGATACAGAAGGAAAATTTTCAAAAGAAATTTTTTTTTTGGCAAAGCCAGCGGGGTTGACTGGGCCCCTACCAGATTTTATTGCACAACAATAAAATAATTGATTCAACACAAGCTTCGAATCAAGAAAACAACAAGGAAAAGAAGAAAAACAAAAGAGAGGGACAAGAGGAAAACAGACAAAAGAACAAAATAAAATAGAAGAATTAAGGTGCCCATTGAATAACCAAATCATCCGGGATAGCACTCCTCTTCAATTGCATGTGAGTTCTTTTCCTAACATCATGCCAAACTGTTTCCAAATGCCTTCTCTGATTTTCAATTACTATTAAGTTTCTTTCTCTCCAAATTTCATCCATATAAATTTTCATGCTAACTACCAATCCTCTAGCTCTTTCATTCCTCCACCTCGTAGCCTTATTATGTTCTAGTCCATGAAAGATTGAATAGATGAAACAACTCTCCCAGTTTTGCAAACAATTCTTTCCATTATGAATAATAAAGCCGGGCATGCAAAAAACAGATGTTCAACAGTTTCTTTATGCAACTCACAAAACACACACTCATGGCTACAAAGAATACCATAACTAGACAACAAACTTCTAGTCATCAAAGCATGAGTAAGAACCTTCCACATCATCAGATTTTCTTTAGGGGTCGAATCTTTTCTCCAAATAACAGAATACCACTTAGCAGCAGGTAACATAGCATTGCCAGAGAGTTGCTTGTACACAATAGCAATAGAGTGTTGCTTCAAATTCCAAGAAATAGAGACAGGAGAGTTGCTTGAGAAGTGTAGACTCTGAATGATACCCCAGAGTTGCCTGATCATCTGGTTACTGTTATAGGGTAAATGCATGCTGCTATCAGATATGAAATCATAGGCTTTAGCATCATAGTGAATTCCAGATTGAACAATCTGTGAATGATCTAACACTTTAGACGGAATCTTGCCTTTACTCACCCAAGGATCATGCCAAAAACTAACAATAGGAGTTAATTGATATTGAATCATTGGTAGAAAAACATCCTTAAGCTTCAGCAGATTCCTCCAAGACCAGCTACTGTGTTGAGGTATTTCCATACACCAAAAATACTTATTCTTAATATTGTAATGCCATGTCCATTTAACCCATAAACTATCCTTCTTAATCAATAAATCATCAAGGTGCTTGCTAAATGCTGCAATGTTCCACTTCTTAATATTTAAAATACCAAGACCACGCATTTTCAAAGAAGACTCAAACTTAGAAAAGGAGCAAGGCAACAACTTCCTATTGTGCATACTCCCAGTCCAAAAATATCTAGACATGGTAGACCTAACAAGCTGCAATAGCTTACCAGGAAGAATTAGAGTGCGAGCCCAATATACAAGTTTAGAAAACACAACAGATTTAATAAGAACAAGTCTGCCACTCTGGGAGATGTCTATTTGCCCAACCATTCATGACAGATGTAATTTTATTAAACAGAGGAAAGCAATCAGTATTAGAAATTCGTTTAGTAATTAACGGAATTCTAAGATAACACATATCGGCATCCATACTAGAGAATCCAAAATGCTGATACAAAGTAGCAGCATGTTGGGCACTGACACTAGCAACAAGCATGGAAGATTTGGATTGATTTATAGAAAGACCAGTCATGCTTTTGAAGGTCTACAGAGCCTGTAAAATTCCACACAGAGAGGAAAACTAAGGCTTAGTGTACAACATAACATCATCAGCAAACATAATTGAAGAAATTTGATGATGAGAGCACTTCGGGTGATACTTGATTAGATTTTGAGAGTACTTGGTTTTAAGAAGAACATAGAAGACTTCCATAACCAACAGAAACAACTAAGAAGATTTAGGATCTCCCTGACAAATTCCTTTATTACTTCTGAAAAAACCAATAGGCCTTCCATTAATTACAACTGAGAAAGATGGAGTGGATATGCAAACATAAATCCAAGACACAAAAACCTTAGGGAATCCCATCATGGCCATTATTCTAACAATAGAAGCCCAGTGAACATAATCATAAGCTTTGGATATGTCAATTTTAAGTGCAGCCGCTGGAGACACATTTCCTCTACTATAACCTTTTAATACTCTTGGGCAAGCAAGACATTATCAAGAATATTCCTAGAAGGTATGAATGCAGCCTGATTGTTAGACACAACAGAAGGGAGAACATTAACAAGTCTTGATGCAAGAATTTTCGAAATACATTTGTAGACCACATTACAGCAGGAAATAGGCCTGAAAAAGGACACACAGGTAGGTGGGTTAACTTTAGGAATTAATGATATGTTAGTTGAATTGACTTCTCCCAAAAATTTGCATTTATTAAAGAAGTTGTGAACAGCCTGACAGAAATCATGACCAAGCACATTCCACGTTGAGATGAAAAAAATGACATTGAGGCCATCAGGCCCACCAGAAGAATGCCGATTCATAGAAAATAGGACAGTCTTTATTTCCTCATCAGTGACAGGCTGAACAAGAGCAGCAGCTTCATGCACAGAAATACATGGCAGGGCAAGGGAGGAGATTTGGTCTAAATCTGGGATGAAGCCAGATGAATTGCCAAGAAGATTAGAGAAATAATCAATAAAGGCATTGTCAACAGATTCATTAGTAGAATATAGAGTACCATGTTCATCATAAATACTATTTATATTTTCTCTGGCATGCTTAACCTTCAAAGAAACATGGTAGAATTTAGTGTTCTTGTCTCCTTCTTCAATCCATCTGTCATGAAGCTGTTGCCTTTTCATACAAGCTTCCAGGTTAAGAGCTTTATTAACCTACATGTATAATCTTCCTTCCTCAGCAGCAGCATTTTCGTCTTCAGGATGCTCCATCATGTAGTCTTGAGAAATCTTCAGGTTCTCCTTCAAAGCAGAAGAAAGCAGACTGCCAGAACCAAAAATAGTAGAAGCCCACCGTTTGAGAGTTTGTTTGATGCATTTCAATTTCCTGTAAAACTTGAACATAGGGTTACCATAGCATGAAAAATTAGTACTAGTTAGAGAAACTAAAGCATGAAATTCTTCATGCTTGGCCCAAGCATTATAAATTTTAAAACTTCTCTTTTCTTTTCTTAAATGGGGACCAAGAGTCAGAATCAAAGGAGAGTGGTCAGACAAAATGGGTTGAGGAAGAAAAACAGACAAGGAAGGCCAGATAGTGAGAGTAGGGATGTTACAAAAGGCATGGTCAATTATTGTGAAGGTTCGAACACCACTTCTGCTTCTGTTGTTCCAAGAATACTTGGCTCCAGACTTGTTAATTAAAATTAGATCAGAATCAGATATGGCTAGATTTAAGGGAGCAAGGTCTCTAGGAAGGAGAGGAGTTCCACCAATTTTATCATCATAGTCAAGACAAGAATTAAAGTCTCCCAAAACAACCCAAGGATGAGTATTTTGACGAAGAGGGGGCAAGGAATTAAATAGAAGACTTCTAGTAGGAACAGAGTTGTCTGCATAAATAAATGTAATGTAGAAGGAAGTTTGAGATTGTGAGAGAAGGACATGATAGTGAATGAACTGACTAGAAGATAGAATAGGAGTTAATGTTAAAACAGCAGGATCATAAAGAACAAGAATTCTTCCATAAGAAGCTGAATCAAGATTATGATGATAAGCCCAGGCTGGATTAATATATGCAGCAGCTTTATGGGATAATAGGAGATTGAGTTTAGTTTCCAGAAGACCAAAAAGACAAATGTCATACACAGAAATAAGACTTTTCACCTGATCAAGTTTTAAATTGCAATGGGCACCTCTAACATTCCATGAAGCAATTTTTTTATTCATGGGATAATTAAAGAGAATGGAGGGGCTTATTTCCTCTCTTTGCTGAAAGAGATCTTGTTTCAATTTTCCTAGCAGGCAGAGGGTTGGGGGAGGACGGGTTAGGGATGGAAGATGGAGAGATTGGACCAGAAGGAGGGACAGATTGAGGAGCATGGGAAGGAAGGTTTTGAGGCCAACCTAGTATTTCAATTGAGAAATTATAGTGAGGTAGATCAGCAAATTGCGTTGCAAGGTCCACTTCAGTAGCATGCATGGAAACAATAATTTGCCTTAATTGTGACTCAAAGGACATGCACCACATACTGTCAATTTCTGATACAAGAGTATCACCAAATTCATGCACAGCTACTATTCCTTTTTCAACTCCTTTATTACTGCAAGTATCATTAGCATGTAAAGTTATTCGCTGTTCCACATCATTAGGAACTTCATCTGTTTCTTTATCTCCATCAACATTATCTTCACAATTCTTTCCATCACACAAAATGTTCTTCTTGGCAATTACATCATTTTTTCCATCAATGTGTATTTCACCTTCCTCCAGAACAAAGTCTTCTGGATTGCCTTGATCAAAATCATCAATTTGAAGCAAATTAAACTTATTATTAGTTGTGACATGATCAGAGCTAGCATTGGCATTCTTGTGAGCTTTGTCTCCTACTACAATGATAGAAAAGATATCCTCATTACTATTAGCAGTAGACATATTTACTTTCCCCTTTGTCAAATTCAGATTACTGACTTCAATTGCTTCTCTTGAGTTTCTTTTTTTACTTCTATTATTATTCACTTTTTTCCAAACTTGTTTCAATTTAACTTCCTTGACCACCTTCTTATCTGCTTTCACCTTACATTGCTCTACATCACTAGCTTTGTGTTTCTCATATTTATCACAATCACTATCATTGCCTTCATCAGACATGAGGGCTTTCATGCAAGTTGCCACTGAATGCCCAAACTCCTTACATGTTATACATATTTCCGGTCTCCACAAATAGTCAACTTGAACAATCTGTTCTGTTCCATCAAGTAATTTCACAGCAAAGTTATCAGGCAGCTCCTGATTAGGATTAACTTCAACTAAACATTTAGCAAATGATATTCTTTCAAATTTCTCAATAGAAGCATCCATACACAGCAGTTTTCCAACCCTAGAATCCAGCCAATTTATGCCCAATGGAGACCAAGCGTACAGGGGAATGTTTGATAGTTTAATCCAAACTGGAACTGCTTTGATACTACCACAACTATTTCTCACATTTTCTTCCCATGGCTTCACAATAAAAAGTTTGTTCTTCATCACTATTGGATCAGATTTAGAAATTCTTCTCCTATCTTCCTCATTAGTAAATTTGAATAAAAACAGGAACCCATCAGATTTAACACTGATAGAGCCCTTCAATTTCCATGCTCTCTTCAGATAGAAAATGACAGTAGAATAAGGAAGTGGGTTATTTAAAAAAAATCCAATAAGGTATTCCTTCCACATAGAATTTCCAGCGTGAACAACTTCAACAGGGGGCACAATAACATCTCCATTAAAAACAAGTTAGATGTCACGAGGTACATAGCAACCTGCGTTAATGGGTTTAGCTTTGAACAAGGAATTCCATGCATGGGGAGGATTGAAATGGGAGGGCAGAGAAGAAGAGAGGACAGGAGCAGAAGGAATGGAAAGGACAGGAGAAGCTACAGAAGATAATGGTAAGGAAGTCAAGGATGGGACAATTACTGGAGGTACAAGGAGAGGGGCTGAAGGACAAGGTTGATGGGAAGAAGAGGGAAGGGTAGGGTCGGTGGGAAAAGAAATTGAGGGGGAAGGAGGGGACCCCATTAAAGAAAAAGAAAAAGCTTTTTTGTGTATATGATGTATTTTCAAAAGAAAATTGATATAGTTATTTATGATGTGTTTGTTTTTAAGAAATGATAATATTCAATTATTATCGTTTATTGTTTGATCAATTATGCTTGCCCATTTATGAGCATTTACTATAGTTTGTTAATTTATAAGAAATTTATCTTTTACAACAAGGGTTGGTTAGGTAGAAATGTATAGGAACATTAAATATGAACACCTTGGAAAGTAAGTTTCACAATTTGACCATTAGGCGTTCGATGATGATGTTGGGTTAAAATTTAATTTTAATAAGAGCTATTTATTATAATCTAAACAAAGATATACATTTGTGAAATGATTTAGATAAGAAAGCAACTTTATATATATACATGGTTTGTGAACGAAAAGGATTTAAATAGAAGATTTGAGTACTTAAATCCCGATATCTTTGAAATTTTTTTTCATGATTTTGGAGAAAATAATAAGCAGTATTAAACGAAAGTAATTATTTGGGAAATTGGTTTATGAAATTAAAATCATCGTACTCAGTAACATTTATGAAGTATTTGATACTGTTTTTAAATGATTTTGGTTAAGTCAGAAAGGCATGAATTGGATAACCTAAACTCACTCCTGTCACTAGAAAATAATTTAGTTGATGACTTCAACATCATCGACGTTCATTTTTGGGTTTCTAATTGGGGAACGCTACAGGGTTGTTTTAGTAAAACGGATTTCGATTGGACTCCGAAAGTATGATTTGTTATACAAAAGATATATGTATATTTATTAATACAAATGATTTGAAATGAAAATCGGTGTTTAGTTCTAAAGTTTTTTTGTTAAGTTATTTTCATGGACACATGTAGCTTATGCATTAGGAAAGCATGAATATGCATCATGATATAATATGTTGTTTGGTAGGTTTCATTTGTTAAAATGAAAGGGGAATTTCATCTATTTTGGATAGTTAGGAACTTCCGAATTGTTATAGAACTTGTAGTTAAGTGTTTTTGAAAATATAAAGTTGAGTTTATATAACACATGAATTGAGAAAATAGCAAGTTAAAACAAGTTCTAAATTTTCTACACATACTTGCTACAAATATAATATTTTTACTCTTAGGATGTAATGGAGTATTATACGAGTATGGAAGTTAAGCTGTAAAACGTTTATAAACATGAAGTTAGGTTTTTATGAAAAGACTCATAAATGATTTAGTATTGAAGAAATATACTACTAGGGTAAAAGAAAGTAATATAGGATATTAGTATTATTAAGAAACTAATGGGATGAATACGTATGTTGTACGTAGGTCGTTTTATTCGCATGACTGTTCTTGATCCAATGTTCGAGTACATGTTTTCAAGGTGATTTACACCGATCCAAACAAGAATTTTTCACCTGATTTTTTATGGCGAACACTTGATACTGATTCTTGATATGATCCCTAAGTTTTCTATCATAGTGTATGACTATGTAAGGAGAATATAGGTTTCTAATCAAGGAGCCTGACCGAAGTCTGCACTATAGAGGTCGTGTGGACTATACTGATTTGGAAGTGGAAATTTATGTGATCGAGCAAGTGATCGGATAGAATATTGTGTATGAATGGTCTATGTTCATCGTACGAGCTTCAGTATGTATACACACTATGTTTTGTTGACTTATGGAGGGTTTAGGTAATGACTCTTCGATTTGTTGTAAGGTAGCATGAATAATCATCTAAGTAATAACCTAAGGCTGTTGAGCATAAGGTACGTTTAGTAGGTTGTTTATCATCCTTGTGTGATGAGAGGGTTTTTGAACCTGAGCAAACCATGAGCTTTGTTTGCTAATGATTATGATAATATTAAGTATTGAGGTGTGATTGCTTCTTTGGTTGCTCGCGTTGGAATTTCGAGGACAAAATATTCTAAGTGGGGGAGAATGTAACAATGTGGAATTTCAGACACTTCGTATTTAAATATTTGAATCTTGGATTAAATGTTATTAAATTGATTTATTAAGCTTGGTAACCCCTTTTTAAATCATAACTAATGATGTTAAACTTTTTTTGGAAAAATGTTTACAAAAACATATTCTTCGATGGAAAATCGATAATGTGACCGAATACTAGTTTATCGGTAAACAACTTTTCGATCGATAAAAGTTCTTCGAACTCTTATGCACTTGTCTAATGATCAAATAAACACATTAGCAACTAATTAACAGACACACCTCTTCATAAAGCTTGGAAGGTTCTACAATGTTCTAATGGATAAGAGATATTATCATGAGAAGGGTATACATGCAATTAGCATAAAGGAAAAGTGATGGGAGGTAAAGCTTCCATGGCATGAAGAGGGGTGAATGCAAGCTTAAGGAGACCATTTTCATCCTATAAAAGGAGGGGCACACCCTTAGGAATTAATCACAAATTCACAAACCAAAACCAAGCTTCTTTAATGGCTTCTTAATCTTCTTCCTCTCTAAATGTTCTAAACGAAATAGTTGCAAATCAACTTCAAATCACTTCAAACTTTTCCATAAGCCTTAGTACAATATTAGAACACCTTCCACCATGCCAAAAATTGAAGAAGTGGAGCCATACTCCTCCACCATGGATAGGCCATGAGCTTTGGGTGTGAGGAGGAAAGGGAGAGAGCAAGGCAAAGCAAGAAGGAGGAGGAAGAAGGTGGTTGCAAGGATGGGGTTTGACTTGGGTTCTTGGATCTTTGTTATTTATGAGGTTAAAGGCGAGTTGACACCTCATTTTGAATGAAAAATATAACATATATGTTGTTTGAATTATTGTTGACATATGTTAAAACATAATTTTGGATTCTTACTTTAAAAGTAAACGAAATATGTAATCTGTAATGACCCGTATTTTTAATTATTGAACAAAAATGGTGAGAAATAAAAATTTAATGATTTATTACTATAGTTTATTGAATATGAACTTGAAATTTTTTTTGAAATAACAATTTTGATAAGATTTAAGGAAATTATTTGTATTAGAATGAAGTTCAATATATTGAATGTGTTTATAATCAATAGTTGGGATTGAATAATAGATGTTGAATTATTTAGACGTAAATAAAATAATTGTTGATAATTGTAACGACCTACAAATTTATCACTTTGATAAATTATATTTATTTTTAATAAAAGGTTAATAATATAAATAATATTGTTTTGAGTAATAATAAGTAATAGTAATCTTATTTTGAATAGTATTTAAAAAATATTTTCCTCGAAGTCCAAATCGATAAAATGGCTGAAAACTGTTTTATCAACTAACAGCTCTATAATTGTAAAACGTCACGTATGGAGCTTGAAACATACACTTATTTTTATAATTAAACAAGAATATGAAATAAAATCAATTGATTTGTTTTTGAAAATAAAATATGTTTTTTGACATTGTTAATAATGCCCTTGAATATTATAATTGATTTATTTAATTTAAATTGAGATTTAGTGATTAAATAATTATTCAAATAATGATTTTAAAAAGGTTATTATTCATTTTGAATAGTTATAAAGTGATAATAAATCATTTATAATAGTTTATAAAGAGATATATTTGATTTGAAAATATAAGGAAAAATCGATATCGCTTTATCGGTAAAATAGCGATTTTCGTAAATAATTGTTAATATAAATTTACATGGTATTATAAATCAAATATGATCATTTTAATTCATTTAAAATGATAATAAATTTATTTTTAATTTTTTTACAAATATTTGTACGTTAAAGTATAATTGAAAATGTGACTGAGAATCGGTTCTCCGATCGGCAACGGTTTATCGAACGAAAGTTGTTCGGAATCAATGCAACATTGTTTATATGTCATGTACACATGTATAACACATAAATGCATACTCTTACATGCAGATGAACATATGTATACATACATATATACTTATACACTTATAAATGCATACATAAGACAAAAATATAAGATATTTTAAGTAAAGCTTCTTCCTTAAGCTAAAATAAGTCAACATATGCACATGTGAGTGGATGGAAGTGATGGGCGCATGGGGGGAAGGCTTTGGCCCTGTATTATGGAGAGGAAGTTTGTTAGAGAAGCTTGGAAAAAGTGGTGTATGCATATCTTCTTTTATACTCCTCTTTTTTCCTATGAATACCCATCTATATCCTCCTTCATTCTTCACAAATTAATTCTTCTTATTATTCACCAATCTTGAGCTTCTTAATGCTCTCTAATGGCTTCTCCTCTTTAAGAGAGGTAGGAGGGTTAAAAATAGTGGAGTGCTTAAGCACCAACCAGCTAATTACTCTCAAACCTCTTCTTAATCTACTTTTTTCTTTTCTCTTCTATAATGGCACTTGGTCGTGAGAAATGGTGCTTGGGTGGTGGAGGCCGAGAGTTTGGAGATGATAGAGCATGGGCCGTGAGCAAGGAGGAGGTAGAAATAGTGGCCAAGCACTTTGAAAGCATGGTCGAGTTGTTTAGTAATGATTTAGATGAAGTATTGTGGTTATTTGAATGTTGGTAGGAAGTTTGGTTTGATTATGGTGAGAACTCCTAAACTACTATATTATATTTTGAATGATGATATGATGTTTGAAACTGGATGTTTAATATGCTTTGATCATCAAGTTTGGTTGTTTAATGTTGTTGTTGAATATATATGCAAGTTACGAATATACACGTCGAAAAGCACAAAGGAAATCACTTTCCTTGAATTAATGAGATGGTGTGTATGTGTAAGGACCCGATTCTTCGACTTCCGAATATCGACATCGATACGTCCACTGTATCAACTGTCTTTTATAACAAAGAACTATATCAGTTTATACATACATCAATCATCAGAGTCAATATACAACAATGGACAGTTATATAACTTGTCCTCATACAGAATACACAGCGGAATAAATACTATCAGATACAAATACTACGTCTCGTCATCCAGCTTGCTTCCAAAGCTCCAGAATATCCTGATAACATAACTCTAGGCTGCCCGTGTGGAAATTAGTGGGAACCCAGAGTTTAGAAGGGAACAATAAACTCCGAGTCAGTCATGGTGACTGGTGTGAGATCATAAAACAGTTATTCTTTATAACAACAAAATAATTTTTAAAGTCAATTCGAAATGCTTTTGGAAAATGAAACTACCATAAGACCTCCCGCCACACACACAATGCAAACGCAGAATTGGAGGAGATTTCTTCTTATGATAGTCAAAGATGCTTACTACGCAAAATCAAATCATTTTTGATATTATTATTAGTGCATAGTGTAGAAATCATTTCGAAAGTATAATATTAATCTTAGCCAGCATACGACCAGTATCGTATGCCTACTATAGCTACCATCCAAACAGTGGGGCGCCACCATAAGTGAATGATAGGTTCTACAACTAAAACCGTACAAGTGTCGTATTGTTTCTTTGGATTTCCAACAAATGGTCAGGCTAAGGAACTTCCTATCCACGATGGGTACGTCCCTGGAATAGACGACCCGAGAACCTAACGTTATGGTTAGATCTCTGCCAACACAAGGTCGGGTTACCTCTGCAAAAATAGGTAACTACTGACACGCGTATGCCATCCCCCGATCGTAACCGATCTTCCCGAGGATCCCCGATTCGCAACAAACCACATAATAATAATGCAGAAACCACATAGGTTAAGTATCTGGGCTCCATACCATGATACCACCTCTATCCAGAAGGAATGACATAAACTAAGGGGCGCTACTCCCTAAAACCTTGCTGCATCCTTCCTGTTTTGACCATTTCCGGGGTGTGAGGCTCGACGAAGTCTCGTCCACAAAGCTACGCTTTCTACAAAGCCATGCTTCGGGTCAAACAAATGATCAACCTATGATCACAAAGATATAAGATCAAACAAATGATCATATCGTAAATGATCAAACACTGATCATTTCACAGCAACACTCAGTATGCCACGTTACCAAATTGGGATATATCGCTGATAAATTTCAACTACATAACCTCTGAGCTCGTACGTCTCAGAGAAGGGTGTTAAGCTAAGAGAATAAATTCTCCGCCACCAACAGAAATGTATTTGAAAGAAATCAGCTTTATATCTCAAATTGTACCGTCAGACATACAATCCATACCAGTCTGTTCCGGGATCGAACAGAACCGAAGGCACTTCTCACGAAGCCCTTGCAATTCCGGATAATTTTCAATCACGTCAGGACTTCCCGTCACTAAGGGTGATAAAACCTCTAAATCGGAGATCAGCCGATGTAGAGTAACTCGACGGTAATCCTTCCGTTTTCAAAAATATCTGGTCTTCAACACCGGTCTTCAAATGCGATTCATAACGACGTATCACATATTCGGAATGGGTTATACGACCCCATGGTCCTTTCCCGGTTAACCCGAATAGTGAGCGTTTATTTAAAAACAAGTGTGGCATTCAAATTCATCCAATTCACAACAAATACCATTCAAGGTAATTATTGATAGTCGGTTATTTAACTATCAATAAAGATGCGCAACATCATCAGATTCCAAATAATTTTCCAAATTATTTATTTCCCAAAATATCTTTACTAGATATAAAATTTCCCACACTTCAAAAATAAATCAACGTTTATTTTTCTAAACAGTTTCCATTTCTTTTATAAATTCCATAGTGAATTTATATCTTTCAAAATATATACTGATATACGATTCTCAATCGATTTTAAATATTCAATTTCAATTTATCTTTAAGAAGATAAAATCTCAAAACGTCTCATTTTCATTTTGGAAAACATTTCCATACTTAATAATAAGTATTTCACAAATCTATTTACTTTCAACGTTTGAAAATACTCGATATACTTAAATCAAAAATTAAGTATATATTCATGCTTTAAGGAAAATATTCTTTAACACATTTATTTGGGTCAAAACGAATGTTACGTAAAACATCGTTACGACGACCCAAAAATCACTAGTATAGGGATTCGAATTTTAAGATAGATATATAAATCCCAATACTATATAAAACATTTCCTTTCGGAAATCATTTACTATAACAACAGTGTTATAGTCCATCATTTCCTTTTTTCTCGAAAACATCTATTTCAACAATGAATGTTGAAATCTATGTATTCGATACTTCACACGTTTTAAAACAATTAACTTCATTTATAATATCGCTTTCCCAAATATAACTATTTTTTTTCAATAATATATTCACTGTCCAAAATCGTGAATATAATTCACTTAACCAAATTTCAATCATCTCTACACATTTTATCTTAATAATAATTCGCTATCCAAAATCGCGAATATATCTCCTTTAATAATCTTCTATATTTGATTTATCAAATCCAATTGATTTCGAATTTATAAAACAACGTTTATAAATTCCATTTCTGTTTTCTAACAACTTCAATTTATAAATCTTCTTTATTAATAATTCGATCAATATTCCATTTAAAGGCAAAAATCAAATTTATAAGTTAATCTCTTATAAATCTTTTATTCTACAGTTTCATCCATTTTATAACTTCACAATTTATAAATCTATAAATTCCATATCTTCACGATTTATAATTCTATAAATTTCATTTTTAACACTTATAAACTCGTTATAAAATTCCAATATTTTAAATTTATAAATATCAACTTTTTAAATCTTTTAAATAAACTGTTCACAAAAATTCGAAAATCTCAGTTCAAACCATTTTATAAATTGCTTAACTATTTATTTCAAAAATCACCTTACAGTCATAATTCACAAAAATCTTAACTTTTATAACTTCAAAATTTAAAACGTTTATTTATTTAAAATAAATCAATTCAACAATTCAATAAAACGTCTACTTTCAAAAATTACTTTAAAATCCTTTTAAAGTAAAAGTCGTTATTTTTAAACTTCAAAATTTGAATCCGATGATGCAACAGCACCAATTAGTCAATCACAACATCAAACATCATATATCAACATATGATAACAGAATAT
Organism: Allium fistulosum; assembly: GCA_030737815.1. Taxonomy (NCBI): domain Eukaryota; kingdom Viridiplantae; phylum Streptophyta; class Magnoliopsida; order Asparagales; family Amaryllidaceae; genus Allium; species Allium fistulosum. The sequence continues at coordinate 1,106,975,066 of CM060904.1, read as the reverse complement.
ACATCAATATCTGTAAATAAATAAATACTGGTGAGGAATCCAGTTGGATCCCTCCAACCTGTTTCCCTGCATCCACAGATGTTAGCACAATACCAATTCCACTTCGAGGTGGAATATCGCGGTATATGGGTTTTTATAATATATCTGCTTACTAACGGCGCAATAGGGTCTCATCCGCTATACGAGGCGGGAAATCAATCAATCCAATATATACATATGCCAATATGTATATATTGCTATATATATAGATATATATCCTACTATATCTAATATCACATCCAATAGAAATCAATCAAATCAATAATAACTGCAAATCATTTTGAGTGAGAAAAATCTCACCTTAGCTTTTAATTTGCAATCCAATCCTTCTTTTGTTTTCTCGACTTTAACCTTGTATAAATAATTTATAAATCTATTAATATCCGAATTAATTGACTACATGTTGGTTTGAAATATATAATTTGGTTTTAAGCTAATTTCTTTTTTTTTTAAATAAATATTTCCTAGTTACTAAAATAATTACATCAGTTAACTAATTATTCACCAAAATAAATTGGTAAACTGTATTTGGTTTCCTGTTAACCAAACTGCATATAACAATAAGCCTATATGGGTCTTAAAAATCTTATCTTCATATAAACTCTTATTATTTATTTATTTCACAATCTTATATATGTATTACTGTTTTATTTAAACCAAGCTAATAAATTAAAAGTGTATACTTGCATATTCATTTTATTTTCTTTTTCACTTTTATATCTTACTGTAAATGTACACCATTATTTATAAAATTTAAATTAACAAAACGATATACCTTACTGAAATTATCCTAGGTCGATCTCGACTTCAACTCCAGACCCGCGACCCAAACATCGTTCGACTTTCCTTTCAAAACAACCCAACTTCGCCTTTGACAGCGACGACAAACGCCCATACCAGAACTTCGCCATCACATGCTTGCACGCGCGAGCCATCACGGCCCCAAAGCTCGAAAACCCCACCGCCTCTAGTCGAATTCAACATTCAGTTTCAATTCCAGTTTTATTCACTTTTGTTTGCTCCCAAAATTTATTTACAATTCACTATTTTGGTTTATAACCACTTATATTAAACTGGATTTCAATTCGAATTCAATTTACATTCATGTACTTGCAATTGCAAATTGATTCATTCATTCACAATTTTATTTTCATAATTCAATTTGAATTCTCATTTCTATCAAATTTGCAAATATTTATAAGTTATCAACTTATTTACATTTCGATTTATATAATCACTTATATATTCATATTACAATTCATATTTACCATTTTGTTCATATATGAATTCGTTTTCCTTATGCTTCCAATTCATATTTAAAATTTCATTCGTTAAATGGATTTTTATTTAAACTTTAAACTTTACAAGTTATCAACTTCATAATATTTCATAAATATTTTTATATAGTATTCCAGAGTCTTTTCAACCTTTTCAAAACCATTTTTGAAAACAATTCAAATTTATCTTTTGAATTTTCTAAAACAAAATCCAAATTTTTCAAACAACTTTCATTTAAAAACAATTTGGCAGCAATTCCTCTTTTGGAAACCCGAAAATGAACACCAATGATGCCGCGGTCATCATCGAAGTTATTTTCCAGCGACCGAAAAGAGTTTAGAGCTTTTCATCTCTTCAAAACATTTTTCAAACCTTTGAAATTCATTTTCAAATCAAAAAGAAATTAAACTTTCCAAATTTCCAAAATTTTCAAATTCTTTTCAAAACATTTCCAAAACTTCTCTGGAATTCTACTTCCAATTATAAGTCACATTTATAATTTACATTCTTAAATTTCATTTGTATGTGAATTTATTTCTTATCTTTAGAGTTATGATTTCAATTTCTTATTCAATTCCAGTGATGATAATTCACTATTATTACTTCCTAACATCCAAACATCCATATACTATGATAATTCATAGAAAATTATTTCCTTTATATACAGAAATAGTTTTGGGTAAAATTATTTCATTCACCCTATTTAAAACAATACTGTGTCGGTTTATCTTGTTTAGAGTTTAGAAACCCCTATCGACACAGTTAGCTAGACTGCACCGACCAGAGTCCATAAACAATCAACCGATAAGTCAACACAATACAAAACAATTTTTATATTCAATAACAAATACGCACTCGTATCTATTATTACACTCAAACTCATTCTAGAGTACTACTGACTCTATCTCTAATGAGTAACACCCAACAGAGCAGGGTTGTCGCTTAACCATATGCTCTGATACCACTTTGTAAGGACCCGATTCTTCGACTTCCGAATATCGACATCGATACGTCCACTGTATCAACTGCCGAGCAACGAATGCCGGAAAACCGAATTCTTAGGGTTTTAGAAAGAAGAAAAAGGTAGAAGAAGAAGAAAAGAATAGAAGAAGAAGAGAAGAACAACAGAACAACATCAGAACAGAAAACAATATCAGAATCTCACATATCGCAGCGGAACAATATACAATAGATAATTACTAGCCTTTTAAAACAAAGAACTATATCAGTTTATACATACATCAATCATCAGAGTCAATATACAACAATGGACAGTTATATAACTTGTCCTCATACAGAATACACAGCGGAATAAATACTATCAGATACAAATACTACGTCTCGTCATCCAGCTTGCCTCCAAAGCTCCAGAATATCCTGATAACATAACTCTAGGCTGCCCGTGTGGAAATTAGTGGGCACCCAGAGTTTAGAAGGGAACAATAAACTCCGAGTCAGTCATGGTGACTGGTGTGAGATCGTAAAACAGTTATTCTTTATAACAACAAAATAATTTTTAAAGTCAATTCGAAATGCTTTTGGAAAATGAAACAACCATAAGACCTCCCGCCACACACACAATGCAAACGCAGAATTGGAGGAGATTTCTTCTTATGATAGTCAGAGATGCTTACTACGCAAAATCAAATCATTTTTGATATTATTATTAGTGCATAGTGTAGAAATCATTTCGAAAGTATAATATTAATCTTAGCCAGCATACGACCAGTATCGTATGCCTACTATAGCTACCATCCAAACAGTGGGGCGCCACCATAAGTGAATGATAGGTTCTACAACTAAAACCGTACAAGTGTCGTATTGTTTCTTTGGATTTCCAACAAATGGTCAGGCTAAGGAACTTCCTATCCACGATGGGTACGTCCCTGGAATAGACGACCCGAGAACCTAACGTTACGGTTAGATCTCTGCCAACACAAGGCCGGGTTACCTCTGCAAAAATAGGTAACTACTGACACGCGTATGCCATCCCCCGATCGTAACCGATCTTCCCGAGGATCCCCGATTCGCAACAAACCACATAATAATAATGCAGAAACCACATAGGTTAAGTATCTGGGCTCCATACCATGATACCACCTCTATCCAGAAGGAATGACATACACTAAGGGGCGCTACTCCCTAAAACCTTGCTACATCCTTCCTGTTTTGACCATTTTCGGGGTGTGAGGCTCGACGAAGTCTCGTCCACAAAGCTACGCTTTCTACAAAGCCATGCTTCGGGTCAAACAAATGATCAACTTATGATCACAAAGATATAAGATCAAACAAATGATCATATCGTAAATGATCAAACACTGATCATTTCACAGCAACACTCAGTATGCCACGTTACCAAATTGGGATATATTGCTGATAAATTTCAACTACATAACCTCTGAGCTCGTACGTCTCAGAGAAGGGTGTTAAGCTAAGAGAATAAATTCTCCGCCACCAACAGAAATGTATTTGAAAGAAATCAGCTTTATATCTCAAATTGTAACGTCAGACATACAATCCATACCAGTCTGTTCCGGGATCGAACAGAACCGAAGGCACTTCTCACGAAGCCCTTGCAATTCCGGATAATTTTCAATCACGTCAGGACTTCCCGTCACTAAGGGTGATAAAACCTCTAAATCGGAGATCAGCCGATGTAGAGTAACTCGACGGTAATCCTTCCGTTTTCAAAAATATCTGGTCTTCAACACCGGTCTTCAAATGCGATTCATAACGACGTATCACACATTCGGAATGGGTTATACGACCCCATGGTCCTTTCCCGGTTAACCCGAATAGTGAGCGTTTATTTAAAAACAAGTGTGGCATTCAAATTCATCCAATTCACAACAAATACCATTCAAGGTAATTATTGATAGTCGGTTATTTAACTATCAATAAAGATGCGCAACATCATCAGATTCCAAATAATTTTCCAAATTATTTATTTCCCAAAATATCTTTACTAGATATAAAATTTCCCACACTTCAAAAATAAATCAACGTTTATTTTTCTAAACAGTTTCCATTTCTTTTATAAATTCCATAGTGAATTTATATCTTTCAAAATATATACTGATATACGATTCTCAATCGATTTTAAATATTCAATTTCAATTTATCTTTAAGAAGATAAAATCTCAAAACGTCTCATTTTCATTTTGGAAAACATTTCCATACTTAATAATAAGTATTTCACAAATCTATTTATTTTCAACGTTTGTAAATACTCGATATACTTAAATCAAAAATTAAGTATATATTCATTCTTTAAGGAAAATATTCTTTAACACATTTATTTGGGTCAAAACGAATGTTACGTAAAACATCGTTACGACGACCCAAAAATCACTAGTATAGGGATTCGAATTTTAAGATAGATATATAAATCCCAATACTATATAAAAGATTTCCTTTCGGAAATCATTTACTATAACAACAGTGTTATAGTCCATCATTTCCTTTTTTCTCGAAAACGTCTATTTCAACAATGAATGTTGAAATCTATGTATTCGATACTTCACACGTTTTAAAACATCTTTTAAAACAATTAACTTCATTTATAATATCGCTTTCCCAAATATAACTATTTTTTTTCAATAATATATTCACTGTCCAAAATCGTGAATATAATTCACTTAACCAAATTTCAATCATCTCTACACATTTTATCTTAATAATAATTCGCTATCCAAAATCGCGAATATATCTCCTTTAATAATCTTCTATATTTGATTTATCAAATCCAATTGATTTCAAATTTATAAAACAACGTTTATAAATTCTATTTCTGTTTTCTAACAACTTCAATTTATAAATCTTCTTTATTAATAATTCGATCAATATTCCATTTAAAGGCAAAAATCAAATTTATAAGTTAATCTCTTATAAATCTTTTATTCTACAGTTTCATCCATTTTATAACTTCACAATTTATAAATCTATAAATTCCATATCTTCACGATTTATAATTCTATAAATTTCATTTTTAACACTTATAAACTCGTTATAAAATTCCAATATTTTAAATTTATAAATATCAACTTTTTAAATCTTTTAAATAAACTGTTCACAAAAATTCGAAAATCTCAGTTCAAACCATTTTATAAATTGCTTAACTATTTATTTCAAAAATCACCTTACAGTCATAATTCAAAAAAATCTTAACTTTTATAACTTCAAAATTTTAAACGTTTATTTATTTAAAATAAATCAATTCAACAATTCAATAAAACGTCTACTTTCAAAAATTACTTTAAAATCCTTTTAAAGTAAAAGTCGTTATTTTTAAACTTCAAAATTTGAATCCGATGATGCAACAACACCAATTAGTCAATCACAACATCAAACATCATATATCAACATATGATAACAGAATATACATCAATATCTGTAAATAAATAAATACTGGTGAGGAATCCAGTTGGATCCCTCCAACCTGTTTCCCTGCATCCACAGATGTTAGCACAATACCAATTCCACTTCGAGGTGGAATATCGCGGTATATGGGTTTTTATAATATATCCGCTTACTAACGGCGCAATAGGGTCTCATCCGCTATACGAGGCGGGAAATCAATCAATCCAATATATACATATGCCAATATGTATATATTGCTATATATATAGATATATATCCTACTATATCTAATATCACATCCAATAGCAATCAATCAAATCAATAATAACTGCAAATCATTTTGAGTGAGAAAAATCTCACCTTAGCTTTTAATTTGCAATCCAATCCTTCTTTTGTTTTCTCGACTTTAACCTTGTATAAATAATTTATAAATCTATTAATATCCGAATTAATTGACTACATGTTGGTTTGAAATATATAATTTGGTTTTAAGCTAATTTCTTTTTTTTTAAATAAATATTTCCTAGTTACTAAAATAATTACATCAGTTAACTAATTATTCACCAAAATAAATTGGTAAACTGTATTTGGTTTCCTGTTAACCAAACTGCATATAACAATAAGCCTATATGGGTCTTAAAAATCTTATCTTCATATAAACTCTTATTATTTATTTATTTCACAATCTTATATATGTATTACTGTTTTATTTAAACCAAGCTAATAAATTAAAAGTGTATACTTGCATATTCATTTTTTTTTCTTTTTCACTTTTATATCTTACTGTAAATGTACACCATTATTTATAAAATTTAAATTAACAAAACGATATACCTTACTGAAATTATCCTAGGTCGATCTCGACTTCAACTCCAGACCCGCGACCCAAACATCGTTCGACTTTCCTTTCAAAACAACCCAACTTCGCCTTTGACAGCGACGACGAACGCCCATACCAGAACTTCGCCATCACATGCTTGCACGCGCGAGCCATCACGGCCCCAAAGCTCGAAAACCCCACCGCCTCTAGTCGAATTCGAACAATCCCACGATTTTGTCGGCGATGAAGTCGTGCCGCCTTCGAACTACTCGCAGCCCTTTGCCAAAGTCGCCTTCGCCTTCACGCGCGAACGCGACTTCATCTAGCTCGAACTCGAGCCCCAACCAATCGCGAACCACCTGCCGCCGACCTCGAATGTTGCTGCGCCTACGCGTTTGCTCCGGCATCGTGAACGAGCCTAGTCGCCACCACCCAGTCGTGATGAGCTTGCGACCCTATGATGCCGCAATCCATTTTGATACGAAATCGAAGTTGATTTTGTCGATTTGTTTGATTTGAAAAGAAGAGGAGGGAGGGCACGGTTTCGTGGAATAAAGATGGGGAAATGAAGTGATTTCGTTTTGTTTAACTTTGATTTTGATTTCTGTCTTCAGCCCTTTGATTTTTGAACGAGAGGAGTATTTTAAAATTTGAAGGGGATGGGTTGCACGATTCACTTACGTGATTTTGGGCGTGTTTTCAGGCGTGAGGTAAGGGAGAGGTACGTGGCTGATGTTTTGACAAATATTAAATTTAAATTTTAAAATTGAATTCGATTTAATCTCTATGCGTTTAACTATCGTGTGTTCTCAAAACAACTCCAAATGCTACGAAATTTGAAACCCAATAATAATACAATATTACGGATCCAATGGAACTGGTTTCGTTGAATTCCGAGACTGTGCCTCGGACGGCTATTTTTAAATATCGATACGAACGATATAAATTCAAAACTGAACAAATTGTTTACAAACTCAATTCTGAAGTTTCAATTATCTTCAGTATTATAAATACGAATTTTAAAAGCTTTCGAAATATTTTCTTCAGTTGAAAATTAAAGATTCAAATTTTTGTTCAACTTTCAATAGATTAAATTTTAATATTTAATTGCCAAATTCAAATTTATATTCGGGATTCAAATTAAATCATCGTTCAAATATTTAAAATTAATTAAACATTTTCAATTTAATTTGTTCAAAATTCTGGGTCGTTACAGTATGGGAGTGTTAAACCTCTTAAAAATGGTTTAAAATGTGTTTGAAATGTTTTATAAACATTTAAAAGTGTTTTGGTGAAGTTTGAAAGGAAATAGAAATTTTGGTTAAAAATAAGCACGACATGTAACGGTAGTTCGTAATTTGGCGCTATAAAAGTCAAACTAGTGTAAAAGTTGGAATATAGCTCGGAAGTCTTCGAGATAAGAATTTTCTGAACTATTATATCCATAGTTTTCCAACGAAAAATGAAAATCGAGATTTCGATAAGTAGATTTGGAAATATAAGCAAATCAAGTTTTTGAAAAATTTTGATTTGCAATTTGTAATCCAAAACTGGATTTCTTTACAAATGATGTTTTAAATTGTTTAAAAATGTGAAATAAATCTTATAAATACTTTCAAATGTTTTAATAGTGATTTGAGCAATAAAAATGGATTTTTAAATAATAAAAAAATTGTTTTAATCAATATAGCTTAAAAAGCACTTTCCGCAGCACTTTTTTACAGCACTTTTCTATGATTTTTGAAATATAGTTTAAACTTAACGATTCTTATTCAAATCTTTTATAAATGTTTTCAAATGGATAATTAAGAGTTTTAATAATGATTTGGAGGTTTTATAGCTTATTGAATAAAGTTCAAATAAATGATTTAGGAAAAAGCTATTATAAATAAGTGGTTTAATCTTGGCTCTAAAAGCCGACGAGTAGACTGGATTTTTCTCTTCGTGAGATCCGGATGTGAGGTGCTTAAAGTAAGGAGATATTCAGGAGCAACCAGTGCCCTGGCTCACCTGGCCTCTTCCTTGGGCTAGGGATAAATAAGGTCGAAATGTCGGAAATGAGTTAAGTATAAAAAGATTTAATTCTCCAAATTTAATTACAAATTGGAGTTTATAGAGATGATCTTCTTGTACTGGGTGTTAAAGCCCGAAGAGGGAACCCGTTTTATTCATGGAATTTAAAAGGTGATTTTGCCATTATTCCACCTATAGTATTTGTTGAATACGGGGATTGATATTGAGTAGAATTAGATGATTTCTATAGATTCTGCTCACTTAATATTTACTGATTTTGGGATTAACATCTAGGATAGCATGGTTTCAACTAAATCAAAAGTATGAGTTTTTGTTAAGATTTAATTGAGATGATTTGGAATTAATTCAAATTCCTATATTTAAAATTTATTAGTTTGGAAATATAGTAAACGATGTCTTGAATAACATTGTTTTTGATCCATGTTATGATTTGGATTTAAATAAATGATTTGAATATTTTCCTACAAAATGAAGTGGAATTTAAAAAGGTTTTAAGTAACTAAAGATTTGATAAGAGAGGTTTAATATTTTCGTATATACCGGAAAGAATGTTTTAGAAATATATATCTCCCAGAGAGATTTGTGATAAAAAGAACTTAATTAATTAAAGAATGATTCCCTACTCACAAAAACATCTTTTTTTATCGATGATTGGATTCAAAGGAACCGGGGTCGCATCTAGGGAAATCCCTGTCTGAAAACTACTTCAAACCAATGTATTTCAAAAAATGAAGACCTGATAGAGAGAATGAAGAATGAAGACCAGGGATTTTTGGGATGAATGGACTGCCTGTTGATAATTCTGGTTAGCTCCCAAATACTAAAGTAGCAGTGGTCCTTTAATTTCTGAAATTCTTTGGGTTGCAAGGACTTCTCGCTACTGATCCTAGGGTAAATTCCCAACAGGATGTGGAAGGAGAGTACCTTCAATTTTGTTCAATCCCAGAACGAACTTGTATGGATGGATGTCTAACATTACGTTCTTGAGATTTACGTCATTGATTTTTATAAACGTACATCTGTTTGGTGGTGGAGAAGACAACTTCTCTTAGCTTAACACCTTATTTGGGACATACGAGCTCGAAGGTTGTATGTTTGTGGAAGTCAATAAGTGATCGATAGAATGGTAGTGTGGCATTCGAAGAAAGATGATGGGCTATGTTAAAAGGTAATCCTTACCTCAAGCCTCACACTTGGAAATGACCGAAACATGGTAGATGCAGCAAGGCTATGTGGTTCACAACCATTAGGGTATGATCATCCCCTTTTAGATATATTTCTTCCCGCTATGAGATCGAGATGTAAATTAATGTGGATGTATGCTACGTGTTACCTCGGATAGGTCGGTAACGACCGGGGTGATGACATATTCGGTACAATCTAAGGAGAGGTAGGTCGTTCTTGTGTTGGTAGGTGAGTAGATGATCTGTGGTCCTCGGTACATTCCTTTAGAGATGTATTGCCGAAAGGTAGTCATTTGTATGGAATCCATTCTCCAATAAGTGCTTGCCAGTTTGTTTGTAGAGCCTAGTATGTTGGAATTTAATAATGGTAACAATTTCAGCTAAGAATGAAAAGTTTACTTACAAATGTTTTCAAAGATATGTCATTAAAAATAATACCAATTATTTTGACGTAGATTGTTTTGGTTATCATAAGGTAAAAACCCATTTCGTGTTTATGTGCGGCGTAGTCTTATGACATGCCTTTTTGTTTTCAAAACTGCGTATTTTGAGTTCTCTTACTAATCCCATGACTGACCCTAAATTTGTTTTCCCTTTTCTTTAAACTTTGGGTGCCCTAATTTTCCTCGGGCAGCATAGTAGTCAGGTTTAGCTTAGAAGAAGTTGGATGGAGCTCGAAGCATGGAGTTAGAAGATTTTACTGAAGATTCTTATCTATTTCCACCACATTTTGTACTATAGTATTCTGCAAATTGTAAGGACAAGAACTTATAACTGTCTAGGTTTAACTTTGATAAATGTATTTTAATTTCCGCTTTAATGATTATTTTTTGAAATAACATTTGTGAGATTCTATTCTTGAAACACCCCCACGCCCCTTAATACACCCAAAAGGACACATTAAAGGCGTGGTGCATTGTACGTATGACTGAAACTAACAGAGACTAAGATTCACAAGACAAAAATAGGTAAAAACCGCGGAAACTAAAATAATAACTTATTCAAAACAAAAACTTCAAAATTGCTTCATAAACCAAATAAGTCAAATACCAAATACAACATACATGTCTCAAAACCCAATATGTCACATGAAATAAAAACTCATAGTCTCAACAAAAATCAAAGTATAAATATCCCTCTCAAGTACCAGTACAAAGAAAGAAAAACGGAAATAAAAGTAGGGAAATACATAGCAGAATCTTCTCCAAGAAAACTCTGAGCAACTGCAATCTACTGCCCTCTCCTTTGATTTCCTATGGGGGGAAAGGGTAAAATAGAGGAGTGGGTCAGACTAAAAGTCTGGTGAGTGATGGTAACTACTAGAATCTTTAAGAAAGGTAAAAGTAATAGACTCTTCAATAGTTCTAGTATATACAAAAGGAAACAAAGGAAATATGAAAGAGATAAATTGGAAAATACGATTAAACTATTACAATTGATAAGATAGGTAAACTTTGATTGTTTGCATTTATCTTTGATAGCTGCTTGATTAGGCTGAATTCCTAATCCTATAATTAGGCTGAAATCCTAATTCTACCCTTTGATCGGCCTGCTACTCCATAGAATCTACTGTGGCCTGGACGTTTCCGTACACAGTAGACTTCGGTGTCTATGAAAGACACACTTACTAAGTGGGAACTCATAGCGATTACTGAGCATCGAAATGGAAGTCACACGCGTAACTGTCACCATGCTCATGCTACTTGTTGCTCCACCAATTGGGTCATATTATTACCTCGACTCAGCATAAGCGTGCCCCTCGTCTCACTTCAGGATTATGTGAAACACCGTGTCCATAAAAAATATAAGGGAATGCTGCCGGTACTGGCCCGTCATCCAAACAATATCTTGTTGCGCCCCTTGCCCAAATCCCCATGATTTGGACTTCTACTTATTGACCAATTACTACCATTATTAGCATAAGCATGCCCCTCGTCTCACTTCAAGTTTATGTGAAACACCGTGTCCATAGAAATAATAGGGGAATGCTATTTGGTATAGGTCCTACCTTCATCTTTGCTTATTAACTTAGATAAATTATTTAAATAAGCCTTTACTCTTGTTCTTACTATCCGTGCTTATTAATTTATCCTAAGTCTTAAAATAAGCCTTGTTCTGTTCTATTTCCTATTATAACCTACGTTATAATCTTGCTTATTACTTAACCCAAGGTCTAAGTGTGAAAATAAGCTTCTTTTCTTCTTTTATTCTTTTTAGTTATAATTCTAAGTTATAACTGGCCAATCTCTTTAACTCAGTCCACTTAATACCATAATTAGGCATAATTTCAATCCAATTCCATTTATATTATAGTCTTTATAATTTATATCTTGTATTCCATTATTTCAGATTTCTTATAATTTAATCCAATTTCACGTTAATTCTATTCTAATCCATGCACGAAGAAGAAGAAATAAAAGAAAACTGAAAATAGAAGAAAATCCAAAGTGTAGGAAAAGTTTGTAAATAACGCATAAATAACAGTAAATAAATTAAAATACTGTAAATAAACTGTAATTAAATGGAAAAACTATAATTAATGGAAATAAACTAAAATCAACTGAAAAGAATAGCTAAAAGAAATAGACTGAAAATAATTCTAAAAACTGTAAATAAACTACTAAAAAGGTTACTCCAAAAATCGTTGTAAAACTACAACTATTGGAAACCCTGTTATTTTAAATTACTTAAAGAAATTTAAAATAATTACAATCACTCACCTCTAATCCTTAGCTCTTCCCTTTAGGCCTTCACGGATCCACTTGGGGTTTTTAAATATTTTTATTTAAAACGATTTCCTTCTTGGAAAATTATTCTGCTTAGGGTCATTCCTGAATAGGTGAACCCAATTGGAGAAACTCATAGAATGAGAAAAAGTGTTAGGCCTAGGGTTCTATTTATAGGGGTAGAAGTGGATCTCAGACCGTTGGATTTGGGGATTGAATAGGATGCAACCACGTCATAGGCTGAATAGGGTGTGAGAAATGTGGATTATGGATCTTAAGGCTAGAATAAACACTAGAGGGGGGGGGGGTGATTAGTGTTTTAAGAATTTACTAATTCTTTTTGAGTTTATATTAATTTGAACACAAATGCATGCAATTTTTAGACACAGATATAATCACAGAATCAAACACAGATGTAAATATTAAGTAAAAGCAGTAAAGGAAAGAACACACCGGATTTTATACTGGTTCGGAGTTACCCTACATCCAATCCCGCAACACAAGTACGGATTTCCTTTCAAAATCAATTCTTACAATTACACCCTCGATTTCAAGGCCACGAGGTACACCACTCCAGATTCACAATCCTCTGGGTAGAGATACTTGATTTTACGGGCAACAAGTTCACCCAGTTGATTTCCTAGGCTACAATCACACCTTCTCTCACTTGATTGATTTTCCAGGCTACAATCACACCTTTTCTCGCTCGATTGATTACAAAGAAGCCTATAACTCTGAATAGCACTGGGATCTTGTTAAGATAGTGATAGAGAATCAAACCAGAGATGATCTAGTTAGATTCAATGGTGATTTCGGCAGAGTAATAGTAAAAATGTTTATAAAGAAATGTGGAAGAAGAAGAGGAGTGAAATCAGAAAATTATGAATATAAATTCGTTTAAAACATCCCCTATTTATAGTAGAACAACAGCCATGTCCATTCGGGAAATGATATGACGAATAGAGACTTCCTTTGAAATTCAAACTTTTGGAATCAACTGCCATCATGTCGACATGGGTACCTAGGGGTTGTCGACATGCCTAAGGTATTTTTGATAATTTGTTTTTCTTTTGAAAATAACTTCTTTCTTATATTAAAACTATTTTAAACTTTATAAATATACTATAGTTAAAATACATAAATAAGTATAGAGAATAATATTTTGGTATATATAAAATTTTACTATAATTTCATATTTAAATCTTAAATATAAATATTAAAAGTTAAGTATATTATAATTAAAGATAGTTTAAACCAAGGATAATTTTGATATTGAAAATAAAGATTATTTTGAGGCAGAAAGTATTTAAAACCAGGATAGATTTTTTTGATTTAAAAAGGAAGATTTTGAAATCATTTTGAAAACAAGATATAATTTTGTAAAACATTTGAATAAAAGTTAGCGGATACAAAACAATGTTCCGCTAGATTTTTCGTAGGTTCCATCCCTTTAACAGGCTTGAAGTGGATTCCATTCCACGAATAAAATGGATTTTAAGATGTCGGTGCTTTTCTAGGAGTTTTAACATAATTCTAGACTTGATACTTGTCTTGAACTATTGAGATCTTGAACTCTTGATATCTTGATCCTCATGAGTCTTAAATCTTGATATCTTCGATCTTGAGTCTCTATACTGTACAGTCTTCATTCTCAGTACCTGCATGTTTATATCCTGCATATACATATATATCTAAACTATAATGTTAGTATTTATATTTTATAACAAGTCCTAAGGTTGTTGTCATCAAAACCATTCTTTTCAAGGACTAACATAGGGGCCATCGGATGTAGAAACGGCAGAACCAGATTGAGTTGAAGAATGCAAAATACGTCACTAACGTTCGAATGAACGAACGTTCATTCGTTCGCTAAAAAAAACAAGGTGGGTTGACCGGGCAGTCGATCGCCCTTGTGCCCAGGTCGACCGGGCGGTCGACCTAGCCTATATATATACATATATATTTCTGCTTATTTTGTTTAATTCATATCTCGTTCATTTTAGCTTGGATTCTGACGTTCTATATATGGAAATTGACCAAAAAATTACCATGGACACAATGGTGCAACTCCCGTGGCTCAATTCTGATAATTTCACAAAGTTATTTTATTATTTACTTAATTAACGAATTAATTATTACGGGTTAAATTTCGGGTTGTTACATTCTCCCCTCATTAAGGGATTTCGTCCCCGAAATCTCTAAGGATAAAAAAATGTACTAAATGTTTTCATCCAATTCTACAACCAACTACCCAATCATCAACCATTCATCCATTGTTCTTAAGTTTTTCTAATGCAATTTATGTTACTTATGCAATTAGTGTAGTGTAAATGTCCCTAACTAATGCAAAAGATTAGGCGGTCTACTGATTCAGTTGACCTCCTTTTATGCAATCATGTCCGTGCCATGTATCCAAATGAATGTGAAAATTTCCTAATGATAACCGATAATTCTATATGCGTGCTACAAACATCATTCAAATGCAACAACCATGTGAAAACCATCCATTTATAGCAACCATGGAAAATAGAATAAAATGCACACACATCCATATGCATATGCTCTAGTGTCCAAGTTAGGCCGATCCCTAAAGAATAATAGTGCCTAATGTACCTATATGCGTCCATTAGCATCCACTAGCAAACACTTGCAATCACTAGCATACATCATTCATAACATGTTTCATTAATATGTTTACATCAAATCCTACCATCCGTAGGTTAAATCCTAAGTTCTACCCTCTCAAAGGATAATAAAGGAAAGAACCTATTCAAAACTAAAGATGGAAATAGGAAATTCGAAATTTACTATCAAAGAGAGATGTGGACAAGAAGTACGCATTTTCTGCTAATCAATTTAGTCTTCTTCGAAGTCTTTTTAACCTCTGTAGACTCTATCCAACACGAAAGCGACTTGCACGGTCTTCCATAAGGAGCTTCGGAAGGTGCCATTCCAATGCTAGCTTGAGAACTACTATCTTATGCGAATTCCACTAAAGAAAGATGCTTTTCCCAAGTTCTTCCAAAATCAGGAATATCCATTCTCAACCATGCGTGGCTTACAATTTTATTAACTCCATTTTACTGTTCTTCTTTAGTTTGCTCACATGAATCAACATCCCTAGGTTCTCACTAGGGTCCTATACACTCTACGGAAACCCTATTATTACTTCCAAAAGTTATTACTGCTGTCTCCTCTATAGCCTTACCCTTTTTCCGTTACACCTAGGAAATGATTCTTATCTACTTCACATTTAGGAATTTGGTTCGGTGTTTATAGTTACATTTTAAAAATTAAGGTTTCTAAATTTGTAAAACATCAAATCGCAAAATCTTTGTCTTTAAATAGTGTTATTTTTGAGTTTCTATTAAATTCAAAAATACTTGGTTACTTAACATTATTTCCCAACTTAGAGGGGAAAACTTTCAAATTCTAAGTCCAAAACTTATTCCTCGTTTTCTTTTAAAGAAATTTGAATTTTCAAATTCTACTTTTATTAAGTTTTTCATTTCCAAAAACTTATTTACTTTTTCACCAAACCATCTTCTTTTAAAATATCTTTAAACTATTTTTATGTGTTTCCAAAACATCTTCTTACGGTCTCATACCTTAATATATTGGAACTACTTTCTCAAATAAGAAATTATTATTGCTAGAATCTTCTATGAGCCTTTTAAAAGAGAATTTCATGTTTATGTGAAATTACAAGGAACTTATTTTATATTTTTCGAAATAGGCTATACAAAATATGGTGCTTTTCATACCTTGTATATCTCTTTCATGTATTCGTTGTAACTTGCACAAAACATTTTTATTGGTTTCATAGAAAATCATACCATTGTTATTTTCATTCCAATATATTAAAGTATGTTTAATTTATATTCTTCCATGATAAATATTTTCTAATATCTAACTTACACATTTTCCTTTCATAGAAAATTATCTTCAAAACTGTTTTAATACTCCCATAACTACAAAAACATTTCCTTATACTTATTAAAAATAATAAGTGTACTTTACAAACCATTTTGTTTCTATACTTGATGTTGCGTAAAACACCGTTACTACAACCCAAAAATACTAGTGTATGGATTCAATTAAATAAATACCAATAAATCTCATATACGTATGTAAAAATATTTCTCTTGGGAGTCACTTACTATAATAATAGTGTTATAGCCTATGCTCCACTTATTTTTCACGAAAACATTTATTACAACAATAAAAGTTGTAATCTACGTTTTTGATACTTGATACATTCTAGGTTTTTATGTTTAAATTTTTTGTTTACTTATAATGAAACTAGTGAGTTATGTATATATATATACACACACTCCATAATTCTTCAAAAAGAATTCCAATTTTACATTATATAAAAACCAACTTAAATTTCATACCATTCTTCAAAAACTCCATATTTATTTTCTAAAAGAAAATATTAACAATGAAAATTTTCAATTCTAACAATTACATTTTTCCCCACTTTTTTTAAATTTCAAAATTTTCATTTTATTGGGCTTGGCATAAAGTGGATTTTGTCCTTACTAACCTAGGAGTACTTTTCTTAAACCTTGGAAATCCCATTTCCTTACTAAAGTCTTTCATCTACACATGGGTTTTCATCTTTTCTTATCAACTGAACCTATTGTACATCCCCCAATTTTTGCCTACCTCTCTATGGATTTCCACAGTCCGATCCTAAATGTACAAAACCGTTTCTTAAATCCCTACCATGTGTAGACATCCTCTATGCCCTAATAAATGCACTTCAAAAGTAATACTTCAAGAACTCTGTCTTCAGTTGATGAACACAAAGCGTACGAAGAACCTCCTTTAGATGAATAACATGCTCTTCCATACTTCTTGGAAAACACCAAAATGTCGACCACGAATACCACCATGAATTTTATTTTAGGACATCTCTAAAAACATTGTTCATCAAATCTATAGAATATGCTGGGACATTGGTTAACCCAAAAGACATAACCAACCACTCAAAGAATCCATCGGGTGTCCTAAATATGGTCTTAGCAATGCTGTCATCAGCTACCCTAAGCTGATGAAATCCAATGGCTAGACCAAGCTGAGAAATACTGAAGAGCCAACTAACTGGTCGAAAAGATCATCTATCTTAGGGAGGGGATAATGGTTCTTCTTTGTGATCTTATTCAATTCTCTATAGTTAATGCAAAGTCGAAGAGAACCACCTGCTTTGGTAGCGAAGACGACTAGCGTTCTCTATTCTGGTATGTTTCTTCTTATGAAACCTTTCTCAAAAGCCCACGGATCTGCTTGCTCAATCCCTTACTTTCCCTAGGCGCCATATGCCCTATGGGTAATGCTACTGGCTAGCAAAATAAATCCTGAAGTCAATATCTCTCTTAGGGGGGTAGTCCCCTAAACTCCTCAAAGATGTATGAAAAATCACTGATGACAGGAACCGAATCTAACTCTGATGATGATGAATTGAGGGAATAATGGAAGCTCAACATAACTGACCCTTGCGGGTCGTAAGAAATCTCGAGAGTCCTACTGATGCATGTCTCTAATCTAATGACTCTCCTCTCGCAGTCTAATATAGCTCCATATGTGGATAGCCCATCCATACCCAAGATCATCCCATACCCCGAGAATCCCAAAACATAGGCGTTGCAATAGAATTCTACGCCTAGGATATAAATTTTCAAACCCGTACCAATCATAGACAAGGGTGCCGATCCTCCTATGGGGTTTGAAAGAAAGATGGGGTTTACTACTAAAGAAACGTCTAAGTGCAAACAATCCACATGAGAACTAGAGATAAAAGAGTGTGATGCTGCAGAATCGAAAAGAGTCCTAATGGGAAAATCAGAAATAGAAATCAAATTTTCCTACCTAGATTTGGTCTGCTGTTGGAAGGCGTTGCCTCCAAAGCCTGAATCTGTGCCGTTGATGCACCAGCTCCCTGCCCCATCTTCTGGGGACAATACTTACTAATGTGACTGGGTTGTCCACAATTATAGCACTTTCCCTTCATCTTCCCTCTCTTGCAGTCCTTGGCTAAATGACCAGCCATCCCACAACTTTTGCCACTTTTTCTTGATCCACTTCTGAGGGCCTTCTTCTTCCTCTTAGAATCTTCTGGCTTAACGGCTTCTTTAGGCTTCCCCTCCTTAGTTGCATCAGACATAAGTGCCATCTCTACCAGTGACTCATATGAAGCTCCCATCGATACGTGAGTCAACAACAAACCTTGAAGGGGCTGATTTAATCCCTTTGCGAACTTCATAGCCTTCTTGTGTGGTGCATTCACCAATTCTATTCCAAACCACGACAATTCATTAAATTGGTTGATGTACTCTTTCACAGACAAGCTTCCTTGCTTCAAGTTAATAAACCGCTCCAACTGAACACTCTCTTCTGCTTGAGATAAAAATTTCCTATCAAATCGCTCCCGAAACCCATTCCAAGTAACTTCTCTTTCTTCCAACTCAATAACCTCGACCACCAGTAAGAAGCCTCCTCTTTCAGCTGCCAAGATGCTAGCTGAACCCGTTGCTGATCGTCCAATCCTAATAGTCTCAATATCCTCTCCGTGTTTCTTAGCCAAGCCCAAGCCTCCACTTAAGTCTCCGTATCCGAAAAGGTCTTTCCACCCAAATTTGTAAAATCCTTACAAAGCCTAGAGAAATTAACATCTATAGGTGGGTTGATGGGATTCCCACCCACTGGTGCTGGATTGGGCGCTTGCCCTTGCACCTCTGGAGTCGAGGTTTGTGGATACCTACGAAACCAGACTGGGACTGGAATGCCCTCGGGAAGGTTTGGGGCATCAGCCATTCTAAGAAAAAGGAAAAGACAGTTTAGGAAAGAGTCAAAGGGAGATTGAACTAGACTTATGAGGGGATTTTTATAAAATCTCTTCTATACTAAAAAACATTTCTAAGAGTTCTTTTCTAAAAAAAAATACTTTTTAAAACAAGTTATTTCGGAAAATACTTTACTTTTTAAAAATAAATTGTTAGGGATCCTATAACCTGGCTTTGATACCAAGTGAAACACCCCACACCCCACACCCCTTAATATACCCAAAAGGACACATTAAAAGGCATGGTGCGTTGTAGGTATGACTAAAACTAACAAAGACAAAGTTTCACAAGCCAAAAATAGGTAAAAATAACGAAAACTAAAATAAACTTAATCAAAACGAAAACTTCATAATTGCTTCAAAAACGAAATAAGTCAAATACCAAATGCAACATACCTGTCTCAAAACCCAATATGTCTCATGAAATAAAAACTCGTAGTCTCAACAAAAACCAGAGTATAAATATCCCTTTCAAGTACCAGTACAAAGTAATAAAAATGGAAATAAAAGTAGGGAAATACATAGCAGAATCTTCTCCAAGAAACCTCCGAGCAACTACAATCTACTGCCCTCTCCCTTGATTGCCTAAGGGGGGAAGGGGAAAATAGAGGAGTGGATCAGACTAAAAGTCCGGTGAGTGATGAGAACTACTAGAATCTTTATGCAAAGTAAAAGTAATAGACTCTTCAATAGTTCTAGTATATACAAAAGGAAACAAAGGAAATAGGAAAGAGATAAATTGGAAAATACGATTAAACTATTACAATTGATAAGATAAGTCAACTTTGATTGTTTGCATTTGTCTTTGATAGCTGCTTGATTAGGCTGCATTCCTAATCCTATAATTAGGCTGAAATCCTAATTCTACCCTTTGATCGGCCTGCTACTCCATAGAATCTATCGTGGACTGCACGTTTCCCCACATAGTAGACTTTGGTGTCTACGAAAGACACACTTAGTAAGCGCTTGGAACTCAATTCCTGAGCATCAGAATGGAAGTCGCACGCGTAACTGCCACCATGCTACCTGTTGCTCCACCTATTGGGTCATATTATTACCTTGACTCAGCATAAGCGTGCCCCTCGTCTCACTTCAGGATTATGTGAAACACCGTGTCCATAGAAAATATAGGGGAATGCTGCCGGTACTAGCCCATCATCCAAACAATATCTAGTTGCGCCCCTTGCCCAAATCCTCATGATTTGGACTTCTACTTATTGACCAATTACTATCATTTTTAGCATAAGCGTGCTCCTCGTCTCACTTCAGGTTTATGTGAAACACCGTATCCATAGAAATAATAGGGGAATGCTATTTGGTATAGGTCCTACCTTCATCTTTGCTTATTAACTTAGATAAATTATTTAAATAAGCCTTTACTCTTGTTCTTACTATCCGTGCTTATTAATTTATCCTAAGTCTTAAAATAAGCCTTGTTCTGTTCTATTTCCTATTATAACCTACGTTATAATCTTGCTTATTACTTAACCCAAGGTCTAAGTGTGAAAATAAGCTTTTTTTTCTTCTTTTATTCTTTTTAGTTATAATTATAAGTTATAATTAGGCCAATCTCTTTAATTCAGTTCAATTGATATCATAATTAGACATAACTTCAATCCAATTCCATTTATATTACAGTCTTTATAATTTACATCTTATATTCCATTATTTTAGATTTCTTATAATTTAATCCAATTTCACGTTAATTCTATTCTAATCCATGCGCGAAGAAGAAGAAGAAATAAAAGAAAACTGAAAATAGAAGAAAATCCAAAGCGTAGGAAAAGGATATAAATAACGCATAAATAACAGTAAATAAATTAAAATACTGTAAATAAACTACAATTAAATGGAAAAGCTATAATTAATAGAAATAAACTAAAATCAGCTGAAAAGAATAGCTAAAAGAAATAGACTGAAAATAATTCTAAAAACTGCAAATAAACTACTAAAAAGGTTAGTCCAAAAATCGTAGTAAAACTACAACTATTGGAAACCCTATTATTTAAAATTACTTAAAGAAATTTAAAATAATTACAATCACTCACCTCTGATCCTTAGCTCTTCCCTTTAGGCCTTTACGGATCCACTTGGGGTTGTTAAATATCTTTATTTAAAACGATTTCCTCCTTGGAAAATTATTCCGCTTAGGGTCCTTCTTGAATAGGTGAACCCAATTGGAGAAAATCTTAGAATGAGAAAAAGTGTTAGGCCTAGGGTTCTATTTATAGGGGTAGAAGTGGATCTCAGGCCGTTGGATTTGGTGATTGAATAGGATGCAACCACGTCATAAGCTGAATAGGGGGCATCGAATGCAGAAACGGAAGGACCAGATCGAGTTGAAGAATGTAAAATACGTGACTAACGTACGAACAAACGTTCGTCCGTTCGCTTAAAAAAACAAGGTGGGTCGACCGGGCGGTCGACCGCCCTTGTGCCCAGGTCGACCGACCGGTCGACCTGGCCTATATATATATAATAAAAATGTATAATTTCCCATTTATAAAATATTATTTAACTAATGAAAATGGCGACAGCTCCCGCATTTGCTGGAAACCCTAATGGCGAAACTTCTGCAACTGAAGACGTCGACGATACAGGTTGGCAAAAAGTTACATAAAAAAATAAAGGCAAGCGTCCTATTGGGGAGTTTCCATAGCAGCCTAGGAGAGAGATTCCAAATCAACGAGTTCCATTGGTGGGCGCTAGAATCAAAAAACCAGAATTCAAGGAGGGGAAAAGAACGTGGGTTGATGCAATAGCAGGTAATACGCGTATTGAAGGTGGGGTTAATAATTTTGAACCCTTAGAAGATGCTGAGGGTCCCTTTGCAGATCTGGATGAAGAGGTATTTATTTCAGCTAAAAGTATGTGGGGTACATCCATTTATATCTATGTTGCTGGGAAAAGACCTTATTATATACATTTGAATGCTTACATTAAAAGAGAATGGAAACCTACTGGTAAGTGGGATGTATTCCCAAGAGAAAACGGCTTCTACCTTATTAAATTTAGCAGTGAATTGGATTGTAAGAAGGTATTGGAAGGAGGTCCTTGGTTTATTGGTAGTAAACTCATATTCACTAAGAAATGGGAACCTAATCTAAGACTAGAAAGGGATATGTTGGAAACCCATCCTGTATGGGTAAAACTGATGAATCTAGACCTATCCCTGTGGAATGTGCGTGGCATTAGTAAAATAGCAAGTCTTATAGGTAACCCCTTGGCCATGGATGACTGTACAAGAAATGTCAAAAGACTGAAATATGCTAGAGTCTTAGTTGAAATTAAAGCTAGTGACCCTATCAAAAAACAAGTGCGTGCCAAAGATAGAAGTGGTAACATATATTTACAGGAGATAGAGTATGATCATATACCACCTGTCTGCAACAACTGTAAGTGTTTTGGACACTCCACCGAACAGTGTGAGACTGTAATAGGACCCGTTAAGCAGGTGTGGAGACAAAAACAAGCGCAAGAATCTAATCATTCTGAGCCTACACAAAATCTACAACAAAAAGAGGCTCAGACAGATCCTACTAATGAAGTAGCACTTATACACATAGAACCTTCAAGTTTTGATGCTAGTAACCAAAAGGAAACAGATGTGGTAATTCTGGTTGACCTGGCAGATGAAGAAAGGCTGATTGTCCAAACATTGGCAAATACTGTGGAAACTGCAATTGTCCATACCTCTATTGGGAAATCGCCAAAGACAGTACCTGAATCAACACATGAAATAGATGAGCTTAATAAAATTGAATTAGATAAATTGCATTCAGACACAGATACAGAGGAAAACTCCCCTAATAAATTCACAAAGACCAACTTAGAATACTCTAAACAGTTCCAGAACCAAGAGGTTAAAGGAAAGGCGAAGTTGAATCGCGAGGGCTCTCCTATGAAACTGAGGAGTAGGCCTTCAATTTCTAAATGTCAATAATTAGTTGGAATGTAAGGGGTCTAAATAATGATGTTAGACGTTTAGACCTCTTAAATTTGAGGAGAACTTATTCTCCTGCTATCATAAGTATTTTAGAAAACAAATCCAATGATGAAAATTTATCCTTTTTTACTGATTCTCTGGGAGAAGAATGGTCATATATGCATAATAATGATGTAGGTGGTAAAGGACGCATTCTATTATTATGGAATAAGCTAAGTTGGAACAATAGCCTTCAACAGAAAGATGATCAACATATAACAGTAGAAGCTATCAATATGGGTGGTCTAAAATTAACTCTAAGTTGTGTTTATGCTAGTAACCTGTCATCTCAAAGAACTAAGCTGTGGCAAGCTATCAAGGATATAGGTAAACACAATAACAACCCTTGGATTGCACTAGGTGATTTCAATTCGGTACTTAGAGCTGAGGAGAAGAAAGGAGGACTTACCAAGAGAGTATCCCAGCTAAAGGAATTCAACAACTGCATATTAGAAGCAGGGTTGCTCGAACCGGTCCACAGTGGCCTGAAATACACATAGAGAAGTGGTGAAAACAAAAAAATATCCTACAGATTAGACAGAGTGCTGGTTAATGTCAAGTGTATCACTATGTTGTCCAATATTAAAGTAAGCATTCTTCCCCCATCTACTAGTGATCATAGTCCTATACTTGTTGACCTGGTTGCTAAAGGGTTGGTTGTCAAAGGTAAGCCTTTCAGATACTGTAATCATTGGCAAGGTATTGAAGGATATAAAGAAGCTATAAAATTCAATGAATTAGCAATGGTTGAGGGTTCTCGATGCTATAAACTGATTCATCTCATTAAAAAGCTAAAATTCACTTAAAGAATTGGAACAGATGTAGAGCAAAGGAAGGATATCAGATATCCAACAGGGGAATAGTGAAGATCTTCTGGCTATGATAGAGAATGGTGTTGATGATGATAACACGTGGCATAACTACTATCTAAACCAAAGCAACCTAAAAGAAGCTCTCAGAACTAAAGCTACTGAACTCAAGCAAAAAGCAAAGGAGAAATGGTTAACTGAAGGGGATGAATGCACTAAATTCTTTTATGCAAAAATGGCCATTCGTAATAACAAGAATAATAATATTCATATCATTAACCAGGATGGAAATTCAACAATTAATGATGCAGAGTTTGAAGAACAAACAATCAAGTACTATAATGATTTGTTTAATGGTGAAGTTTGTACTAACTTACCAACCATACATTGCAGGAGGCAGGTTAATTCCCAAGGCAAAAGGATGCTGACAAGGCAGATTGCTGAAGCTGAGGTCTTGGTAGCTTTGAATTCCATCCATATTGATTCCAGTCCAGGACCCGACGGATTCGGCTCCAAATTCTTCATTCTCCACTGGAGTGACCTGAAAGATCAAATTGTTTCAGCTATGCAGGAGATTCTACAAACAGGAAAATTTCCCAAAGAAATCAATCACACATTCATCTGCCTCATTCCTAAAGTAGATAATCCTTCAAGAATTGAAGATTACCGGCCTATTGCCTGTTGTAACGTGATATACAAAATTCTAAGCAAGATTCTATGCAATAGGATGAAGTTGATTTTACCTGATCTCATTTCCGAGTGTCAAAGCGCTTTCATAAAGGGTAGGAGCATCTCTGAAAATTCGCTCATGGCTCATGAATTGGTAAGGAATTTCAATAAACCAGGCACTGACAAATTCTGTCTAAAGGTTGATCTTCACAAAGCATATGATAGAATTAGTAGACAATTTATTATCCACATGCTCATAGCTATGGGATTCCCTCTAAAATTTGTGAATCTAATAAATGAATGTATATCTACACGTACCTTCTCTATCCCGATTAAGGGCATACCAAAAGGTTTCATTGGATCCAACAGAGGCATTCGACAGGGTGATCCTCTATCCCCTTATTTGTTTGCAATTGCCATGGAATACTTTACCTTACAAATGGAGTTGGCTACTCATCACAAGACAATTCAGACCATATTTAATTTCCAGCCTACTGTAAGTCACTTAATATATGCAGATGACTTGCTCATCTGTATCAAATCCAGCAAAGAAGCATCTACAACTATCAAAGAAATCCTCAATAAATTAGACATGTGTGCTGGATTAAAACTGAATGAACAGAAAACCAAGTGTTATTTTAACAAAACTTGTAGAAGCAGAGCAGAGGTGATGGATATCCTAAAAGTGAAGGAAGGAACTTTGCCAGTTAAATACTTAGGGATTCCATTATCCTCCAATAAGATTACAGACAGAGAATGTGCAGCTCTCATCTCCTCTATCAGGGATAGAATGTATGGATGGAACTCCAGACTGCTATCTCTTACAGGTCGTATAGAGTTGGTACACACTGTGATTCATTCTAAAGTCAACTTCTGGATGCAAACATTTCAACTACCTGATGCTTCCATTCAAAAATTGAAAAGGTTTGTGCTGATTTCATTTGGAAGGGTGGTTTACACAAAATAAAATATGATAAATTATGTAGGCCTAAAGATGAAGGGGGTGTGGGTCTTAGAAGACTTAAGGATATGAGAACTGTTCATACTCTCAAACAAGCCTGGAAAATTATTAATGGTAAAGGACTATGGGGAAATTGGATGAGGAGAAGGTACATCAAAGGAAATTTCTGGCAAATGCCTATTGATAATAATGCTTCAACCAACTGGAAGGCTATCTTAAAGATCAGAGACACATTAGCTTCACTATGCACTCGTGAAATAGCTAATGGTAAGGAAACTGATTTATGGAGCAATCCTTGGATACAAGGTGAATCACTAATTGATATACTGGGCATACACACTTTCTCTGATTTTGGTTGTCCGAAGACTAAAGTGAAAGAATTGATAAAGAATAATGGGTGGGATTGTTCCTCTTTGCCAATAAATCAAGATAAAAAGGAGGTCATTCAATATATGCCTATCTACTATGGCAGATAAATGGACGTATGGGTTTGGAAGCCTACTGGTAATGGTTTCTCTACCAAGGCTACTTTGGAAGAAATTAGGCTAAAAGACAGTAAGGCATCATGGTGTAAAATCATATGGGATCATGTTAACAATCCCAAAATGGCCTTCACCGCTTATAAAGCGATTTTGAAAAGATTACCAACCAGAGATAGATTATCGAAATGGGGAGTGATTAACGAAACTGACTGTATCCTATGCAATCAGAGTATAGAAATGCACGAACATTTATTCTTTGAATGTAATTTCGCTAAATCAGTGTGGATCTCGTGCAACAAGTACTTAAACATAACTCCTCATTCTAATAACTTAGTTGAACAAGTTGAATACCTGACTCGGAGAGGAAGCGATAAAGACATTGAATCCAAGTTGAACAAAATTGCCATCACTGTGACTGCTTGGAGCATTTGGAAGGAGAGGAATCGCAGAATTTTTCAGAGTAAGCACAGAAAACAAATGGAAGTAAACAAATTAGCAATTGGGGACATGTAGCTAATTCTGAAGAGGATTAAAGGGAAGCTTATTACCAGGCAGGCACAAGATGGAGTTCCTGTTGTAGAAGAGGATCGGAATTTTCCAGAGCAAGGAATCCCAGGAACAAGCTATCGACACCAGCCGCCATGACTTCGTGTTCTTCGTTAGGGAGGAAGATGTTTAGATTGTTTATGGAAAGGGTTCAGTTACTGTTGGAATGTTTTGTACTTTGTACTTTGTATTGATCAGCGTGGGCTGGTTTTGGTTTTGGGCTGTAATGCCTTAATAAAATTTACCCATTTACAAAAATAAAAATAATATATATATATATATATATATATTCTGCTTATTTTGTTTAACTCATATCTCGTTCATTTTAGCTTGGATTCTGACATTCTATATTTGGAAATTGACCAGAAAATTACCACGGACACAATGGTGCAACTCATGTGGCTCAATTCTTATAATTTGTTATTTTATTATTTAGTTAATTAACGAATTCATTATTACAGGTTAAATTCGGGTTGTTACAGTTCTGTATTATTTTTCTTTCTAACCCTTAAGAATCCGCTTCTCCGACACTTGGATTTACGGCACATGACTACCGAGGATGTATTAGTGTCGATTTCTAAGGATCAAAGAAACGGGTCCTTACAACATGGTATCAAAGCTTAGGTTGAGCGAACACCTGAGTCTGATAGGGGTAAAAGACTTATCAGAGATAGGGTTAGTAATGCCCTAGGATGAGTAACTCATTAGAGATGGGATTAGTAACACCCTAGAATGAGTTTTGAGAGTATTATATATGAGCGTGTATTTGCTAAACAATATATACAAAAGGATTCGGTTTTATATGAAATCATTTTACCTAAAAAAATATATATATGTATGTCTTTGAAAAGAAAATAATATTTTGGTAAAATTTTCAAAGAGTCTTCGAAATAACAAAATCTTTTATACAAAGAATTTTAAAAACTATCATTAGAAACCTCGAAACATTTTCCGAGAATTGACCAAACTTCTCTACATAAGAATACGCTAGCAATTGCCTACTACTCGTACCTAAAGAATGATTGTTTGTCTTGGATAAACCATATGGGGGAAGTTACGCGAAACATGAGTCCTCTAGAGCTAATTGGGGCAAGAAGGATAGCCTCATAGTTCTCTCTAGCGATGAAGAGGAGCAGCCAGAATATCCGCTAGAAATAGTGGGTTTCCGATCGAGGAAGATTATCCACATAAGATCCAAATTATTTTGGCTTTGACAATTTGTAAATGAAATAATTTTACCAACGATTATATTTTAAATATAAAGAATATTTTTCAAGTAATATAGTTATTTGATGTGCACGTAAATGTGCATATTTTTCCCACTATATTTAATCTAATTAAATTAAATAAATGATCATATTGCGTATTTTAGCTTGTTTAAACCAAAATTCTAATTATTTCAAATCGTCACATATTCATCTTCATCCAGGGGCAAAATGGTCATTTTTGTGCATATATTAATTTTCTAAAATTTAATTGAAAATTTCTGTATTATTTTATAGGAATTTAAATTCAAATACAAGTGGCTTCATGAAGATATATGCATGCACAAGAGTGAATACAAAGGAATGGAGATGGAAATAATTCATTTCATGGATCATGGAGGACCCCACCTACCCACATACCTTCATGTACAAAGTAGAGGCTAATGCACATGCTAATAGAGTTTAAAGCTTCATGCACATCTAAATGAGAATTATTTGAAGCTAATGATAACTTGGCCACCACACTTCCTAAGAGGGTATTTTGGGAATTCCCCAAAATAGTGAATTAGGGTTTTAAACTTGTATAAATACCCCTTATGTTTCATGTAACCTCCCTCTTCCCTTAGTCTCTCTTAGGCCCTCTTCTCTTTAGTTTAAATAAAAGAAAGCACTCTTTCTCTTTTCATGGCTACTTAGCCATTTTTATTTCATGTAATTTCCTTTTTTTTATGAAATGTTAATTAGTGTTCTATGTTATTTACATGCTTCTCTTCTTATGTTAGTAGTGTAGTTTACTTTTCATGCAAGTAGATTAGTGTTCATTTCTTTTTACTTAGCTTTTCTTTTTCATTTTGCTCTCCTTTTCGTCTTGTTTATTTCATGTTGCTTTCTATATTTGTTGATTTGATAACAAATATGAGAGGCTAATCCCAACAATTTAGGGGTAATGAAGCTTTCTAGTATGTAGATGCAACATTTTGATGTTTATGCTCTCTTTTTGTGCTTACTGAAACATTTGAAGTGGTTTAACTTGTTGTTTTTTATTTGAATT
Source organism: Allium fistulosum (assembly GCA_030737815.1). NCBI lineage: Eukaryota > Viridiplantae > Streptophyta > Magnoliopsida > Asparagales > Amaryllidaceae > Allium > Allium fistulosum. The sequence goes on along the minus strand of CM060904.1, from coordinate 1,106,946,071 downwards.
TGATAGCCTATATTGTTGACACCAAACAAGCTATGCTTAAACAATCACAAACAATAATTACCTCTTCATCTACATATGATGATGGTAATGAAGTGATTGTTGAAATTAAAATTTGATTGCCTATATTTCTAAACAATAGTTAATAGGCCATATGCTTAAAATAGATTTTGCTTTCAACTTTGTTGTCATATTTCATTAGAGTTAAATGTATATTAGTGGTTGTGTTATAGTTTGATGGTTTATATTGGGCTAATTAATAGCACAAATATACCATACTTATGATAAGAGCATCAACTAATTACACTAATGACAAGAAAAGAGAGATCATAACTTCATTTTGTTGATTTATGTGATCTAGAGAGTGGAAATTGCCTTTAAATTGCCTTCACACTCTCATATTTTTATCACTTTGTTAGTTTGTTAGTGTTCTCCTTTTCTAGCTTAAAACTCTCTTCAACTTTGGTTTAATTTGATATAATAGATTTTTAAAATCTAACAATTCCCTATGGATCGACCTGTACTCACCACGTACTAGAATTGTACGTCGTGCGATTGTGGTAAATTTTTATTTCAAAATTCATTCGGCTATTTTCTAACTCGAGCCGTCCGAACAAGTTTTTGGCGCCGTTGCCGGCGAATTGCTTTGATTTTCTATTCTTCGAATTATTTTTGTTTGATTTTTATTGTGTGTGTTTTGTGTGTTGATATTTTAAAAATAAATTGTGTTGTTGTTTGTTTTTGTGCATTTGTTTGTGTGCTTGTTTTCTTTTTATTTGTTGTGCACTTGAATGTTTATAAAAAAAGAACACAAACATTTTAACTATTGACCATTGTTAGCTCATTACATTTCATTTCCATTTCAAAAAAAAAGTTTTTCACATTGCAGTTTCCATTTCATCAAAACAATTTGCATTGCATACTTCAATTTGTACATATTTTTTCTTTTTTTTACATTGTAGTTTCCATACTGTTTTCATGCACTAAAACAGTCACTGTGTGCACTTCAATTTTTAACATCTCTGTTTCCATACAACATACAGTGCCGACCTCTCCACTGTCTTCATCCCCTTACACTGACAGAACACACCCCTTGCAAATCCTCCAACCACACCCGTGAAACTGTCTACTCCTCCTTTCCACATCACTGCATCACATACACACCATAATATCTACCCCAACAACTTCACTTCACATACACCCTTCATTATTGCAATAGCCTTGTCAATCCCCACTGTAATCACTATTGTTCTGCATACAAACTTACCATACCTTCACCTATACATCTCACTTCAAACACACATCATCACTAAACTATCACAACACCCACTGATCAACTCATAGCCATCATTTTTACACACTGTTCAGTATACTTCCTCACTGCAACTCTGTCCTAGAATCACCTGACACACTGTCTTCCTCTCCCTGTACCACTACAACACAAACCATCACTCCTCGACATCATCGGTTCACTGCCAAACATATCAAAACCACTCAGTCATACATTGAAACTTCATACATATCAAGTGCAGCTATCAACAGAAACATCATCTACCAAACTACTTCAGTCATCACACTACCGTCGTAACAGTTTTGCCAACAAACCACCGAACACTTCAACCAACCACTTGCCATCCTCAAACTGTATCGCAACCAAACAACATCATACAACTCTGCAAATTCCTCTGACCATCACCAGAGCATCACTCCTTCATACATCCAAACAACCTACTAGTATCACACTCCAAAAAAAAACTATCACTTACATACAAGCCTCCGACCACAACCCTAACCATACTGCCCTCTCCTCAAATAACTCCTCTGCTTCACATACTTCAAACATCATCGACAACCCATTGCCATATCTGCTACTGCTTGAATCAATCTCTACCTTTTGCTGCCCTGCACAGTGTGCCTTGCCAACCAAACTTCAAGCCACAAAAAATCGAACTACAGTGCATAACATACTCAAAAACTCCACTCCATCCAACCTTACCTTGAATCATCATCACCAAATTGAACATAAAGCACCGCCTTCTCCACTGACCATCACAGTCAGTCAATCGAGCATCCTAATTCCTTTGCAACAACCTCGCTCAAGCATATTCCCTCAACTACCCAAAATCCACAACCACGGCAACCTTCATCACTTTGACAACTCGCCTCGCCCCATCTTCAATCGCGACAAACCTAGCAACCTCGAACCGAAGCGAATTTGATTTGCAAATTCATTTTTTCTTTCTATGAACTGATTTGTTTGAAAAAAAAGGGGGCGAATTTGAATCGGGTTTGGGCTTATGTGTTGAAATAAGCAAGACTCGTTTGCTTGGGTAGTGGGCTGGGCTGTTTGAACGGTTTTGAGTGTTATATTAAAAAAGAAAGAAAGAAAGAAAAAGGATTTCCTTTGTTTTTGTTGGAAACTTTAAAAAAAAATTATTATCTTCCCACTTTAAAAAAAATGCTTTTGTTTCTTGGGGTAGTCAATAAAATTTTTTCTTTCGTTTTTATTTTTCCTTCTTATTAAAAAAAAGAAAAAAAACAAACAAACAACAAGTTGTTTTAGTCTAATTTGTTCTTGTTTTTCATTTGCCTTAAGTTCATTCTACTTTTATTTACAAAAAAAATTGTATATATCTTGTTTTTATTTTCAGGTTGTCAGAGTAGAAAATTGCAAGGAGAATAATAACTTACTGAAAACTGCCGCCCTGCTTGCCAAATAAACTGCTTGCTTAAAAAAAAATTTGCACTCTTATCCCTTGTTTTTATTCGTTTTTCATTGTTGGTTGTTTGCATTTGCATTGATATATATACATAAAAATTCAATAATCCAAAAAAAACAAAAGCAAAAATCCATTCGTAGTTGCATTGTTAATACATGTTCAATTTCTGCTTTGCATTTCATCTTAGAATTTGATTAATAATAACGGTTAGACATCAATAACACTTAATTGTATATTGACAAATTGTCTTCTTTGAACAATTTACTTTCTTGGTGTCTAGGCTGCGGTAGAGTAATAACCATTTATAAATATTACGGTGATTCATAAATATTATAGTGGTTGTTCCTCTGAAGGTACTTAAACCTTCGGCTGCATTGCTACGGTGATTCGTGGTGCACATATAACTCATGTCCGTTAGCTGAGAACTATCTTGTTGATTTAAGACAAAGTGTGATTATACAATTTTGGGTTAACTTAGGATAAATAATTTGTAATTAGACCCTTGCATTCATTTAGTTGCAATAGTTCATGCATATTTAAAAAAAAATCAAAATCCAAAACTAAAAAAATTGTAAATATTTCTTAACTTAGTTTTTTTAAAAATCCTTTCTTTTGAAATTTATTTTTCAATCAAAAATCCAAAATCCAAAAAAAAATTTAAGTTAGTTTTTTTATAAAAAAATATATAACCTTTTCAAAAAAGCCAAATTTTTTTTGAAATCCAAAATCTAAACAAAAATCAATTTTCCATTTTGAAAAATAAATTCTATTGGTAAATATTTTTTCATTATAAAAAAAACCCAAAAACATTCTTGAGAATGTCCGAATGTCCATATTCACATGAATTCTATGATAGTTGTGAAAATTAATATAATCCATATAATTTCACACCAAATTCGTATGGATATTTCAACAACAACTATTGTTTAAACGATTCAAATTTTGAATCGCAAAATTTTCAAAATGATGACCAACCTTCAAATCTTGAAAATAACATTTCATCTTTACTTGAACCCTCTACAAAACAAATTCAAAGTATAAATGATTTGTGTAATTCATATTTGTGTAATAACTCGAGTCAAGGATTTTAAAATTTGAATTCAATTCAAAATTAAAATGATTTCGATTATAACCCATGCCAATTCAATTTCAAACTCCAAAATGAATTTCAAACTCGAAATGAAAATGGAAACATCTTTACAAACGAATTTGGCAATGGGAATAATCTTAACCACGTTACAATTGAAAATCTTTGTTCTCAACAATTTCAAAGTGAAAATCCTCATGCTGATAACTATAAATTGGATGTTGAGCAAATGTACGAGATTTATAACGATCACACGGATTTGTTGGTCGAATCATATATGAAACAACGTGGGAAACAAAACCAAATCCCAACGTGTGAAGAGTCAAGTGATAATCCATCTTTTACTACAATTGACGGTTTTCAAACAACAACTTTTGAAATTGAAAATGAGAATCTTAATGAAGTTGTTGAAGATTCGGTAATTGAGTTGGATTTCAATTCGCTTGAGAGTGTGGAACTGTTGGGCATGTTTTCACCGAACCAAAGAGGGGAGGTAAGTCCTCGCCGAACCAGGGTAAACCAGACCATCCACCAAATCAACTCCACCGGTCCACCCACTACCGAATCAACCTACTTCCCAGACCACCGAACCGACAACTTCGCCTACCTACCAAACCAAATCCCACCGAACCAACAACTTCGCCTACCTACCGAACCAGATCCCACCGAACCAACAACTTCGCATACCTACCGAACTAGATCCCACCGAACCAACAAGTTCGCCTACCTACCGAACCAGATCCCACCGGACCAAGGCGTTCTGGACCAACTTTGCCAGGCCAGATTGTATCAGCCCAGGCCCACCAGCAGCTATATACATCCAAGACCCCTACCCCCAACCTCACTCTATAAATAGAGGGGCAGGGGTACAACAATGGGGGACAAGTTTGAGAGCTCAAGCACGGACAGAACTTTCAAACAACTTTCATATACTTGTATCAAAGCTTTGTACTTGTAATTTGAATAGAAAAGGAGAATAACATATAAAGTGGACGTAGGCACATTTTGGCCGAACCACTATAAATCTGTGTGTCTTTTACAGTTTAGTCTCTGCTTTTCATATATTTGCATAAATCACCCAAATCACTAAGAACAACCTAAATTCAATTAAATCATACGACTTGGAGGTGTTTGTCCATTTTTTGTGCAAACATTTTTAGTGCTTTCACTGAGAAAGCTAGAAGCTCGAAGCTTCAGCTTCTTCCACTTAACCTTCTTCCTAACAGCATCGTTCATTGCTTGGAAAACATGCCTCCCAAGCAGAAGAAAGATGTTAACAAAGGAAAAAACATCGCAACCAGCAGTCTTCCAGATCCAGTGGTCACAGATCAGGTAAATCGTCCCCCTCCAGCAACATTACCATATGAAGGTCAGGCAAATCCGACCACCCCTGCCGCAGAACAGCCGACAACAATTACTAGGGCAGATCTAGACAGGGTTGTGGCTGAAGTGACTAACTTCTTCACATCCCAGCAGGAAGCCTTGCTGGACCATCTCATGTCACGCTTAAGGGATGTTGAAGAGTCCAACCGCAACACTGAATCATGGGGAGAGTCCCAGTCCGGAGGATCTCGGAGACAACAAAGATCTTCCTTCTTCGAAGGAGCTAACAACAGAAGCGGCCATGGTAGGAGCCGAGACCGAGCACAACCCGAAGTTAGGCCTCAGGAGACGCTTGGAACCGAATCCAACAGGGGAGGTACCGGGCGGAGGTCAACTGTAGCTGAGCTTGTCATGCTGCCTAACCATGGAAACGCCAATGAACGGGGCCGAGCTAGAGTCCAACCCGAAGTTGGACCCGAGGAAGTGCTTAGATCAGAACCCAGCAGGGGAAGATCGAGGCAAGGGCTAACTGTAGCTGATCCTAGCATGCTCCCAGAAGACCAAAGGCAGCCACTGGAAAATATCAGGAATGATAGACGATACCATCCCCACAGGTCATCCGGACGGGATCAGTCCCACAGAGCAGAACCAAATTCATTCCTATCTGCTCCAAATTCTGATGAAAGGATGGCATGCTTGTTCAGAGAGTGCGTCCAACGGGATCAAAGAGATCGAGGGATAGGCGCTAGGGTAACCAGCCCCTTCGCCCGCAATATCGAAATTGCCATCACCCCCCGAGAATGGAAAATGCCAACAATGGAACCTTACAAAGGAACCTCCAACCCCGTTGTACACTTACAGAGATACACATAGCATATGCTCATGAGTGGAGCAACAGAGGGAGTGCTGTGCAAATGCTTTCCACTATTCTTAGCAGATCTAGCTACCTCCTGGTTCTATCATTTACCCCAACGATCCATCAACTCGTGGGAAATGTTGAAAGAAAAGTTTATCAGCCAGTTCCGCATTCATGTGGAACAACCCAAGGACGCTTATTCCTTATCCAGTATCAAACAGAAACCTGGAGAGAAGCTGCAGCAATACCTAACCCGATTCAATGCCGCAGCGGCCGCAGTTCAAGATGCTGATGAGAAGCTTATCCTAATGGCCCTCTGTAGTGGTGTGCATCCGGATACTAAATTTGCTAGAAGATTGACAAAAGAAAAACCAGCTACTTTATCAGATTTCCTCCATGAAGCCGGGAAATATACGAGGCTTGAAGATGCTGCCACTGAGGGGAAGTCAGGGCAACAAAATAAGGCAGCTCACGGCAACACGCTCGCTGCAGCGAAGGACGTTCGAAGAAATGATTCTAGAGACAATGCTGGGGGCAAGAAGGGAGAAAAGCGCCTATATCGGACAGGACCGAGATTCGACACTTACACACCTTTGAACGAAACCATTGAAAACATCTTCCTTACCACCCAAGACGAAGTTAGATACAAACACCCACCATACAAGAAGGAATCAGATAACGCACAAAAATCTGGAAAGTTCTGCCGCTTCCACGAATCTCATGGGCATGAAACCAATGAATGCCATCATCTCCGGGACTTGATTGAAGAACACATCAGAAGGAAGAGACTGGAACGCTATGTAAAAGGTCAGAACAGGACTCCAGCTCTTGCCCATGAGAACCCAAGGCTACCCTCACCAGAGATATGCAGAGGAAATCGCAACACTAGCGGCTCTAGTCAAGAGAAGATAGTGGTCCATACCATCTCGGGAGGACCGCACATCGCCGACAGAAGCTGGGCAGAAATGGAAAGATGTAACAACCCGAGTCAGTCTGGAAAACCAGCGTGAGAAAATCACACTCAAATTGATTATTAAAGTTTCAAAATCCTTTGAAAACAAAAGCATCTCGTAAGACCCCGCCACAAATAAACATGTCGGGTTTTTACCTTACGATAGCTAAAACACTTTATATCAAAATCCTCTAATATTATAATAGTGTCTACAGAAAGTAAAATAGAATCTAGCTGAAATGCTTGCATCTCACATTTCAACAATAGTTGGGCACAATCAAAACCGTACAGGCACGTAGGGAGAATGGATTTCCAACGAATGACTAGGCACTGGGGTACCACCTGTCACAGTACGTGGCCTAGATCACAGTACCGAGGAGTACGCCCGCTCCCCTGCAACACAAGGCCGGAACCATCCCTTACTGGATGATCCCGAATAAAATCACCCCACGGTTGGGATCAGCAACCGCACCACTAAGCCGAAATAAAAAGGGACATCTAGACAGGGATGACCTTACCTTCCAGTGGGAGCTACCCACGAAGCCTTGCTGCATAACCCCTGATTTTCAGTCATTCCCGGTTGATGAGGTTCGAGGCTAAACGATACCTTTTAGAGAACATATCCCTTAGAATGCCCATCGTCCGCTGACGATGTTTCGCAAGCATTCGTCCATACAAGTCCGTCCTGGGTTTGAACGGAACCGAAGGCACTATTCCTACTACATCCATTTTGGAAATATCCTTAGGATTAGTAGCGACTAGCCCTTGCACTTCACAGCTCCATCTTCGACTCCGAAATCGTTACACGAAACGTACAAACCGGATCGAAGTGGTATTCGGGTCTCCAGACCTAGAATCCCGGTATACGGAAACCCGATCCCGGTCTCTTCGAAACGATCAGCGCATTTGGCCAATATTGATAGTCGGTTATTTAACTATCAATTAACATCCACAAGCAACCATCACACAATTAAATAATTTCCCACATTATTTATTTGCCCAAATATCTTTCCAAGATATATTTCCAATTTTCAAAGCTCATTTGAAAACAATTTCAAACAGTTCCCGCTTACGGAATACATTTCCCAAATAATTATTTCTCTGAAACACCAAGTACAAAACACTTAGATTTTAAAATAATCTTAAAACACTTTACTATAAATATACTTAATAATATTGAAATTAAAAAAAACTACTTTAATACCTTAACAAAATATATACTTAAGAAATATTTAAAATGAAACCACTTTACAAATATAAACTAAATTTCTCTTTTTAAAACAGAATAGCAAATCCCTTTTATATAATTACTACAATAATAGATTTTTAAAAATACCTACTTTGAAAATTAACATTTAGAAATAATCAATTTTCTAAACATGCTTTTTAAAACATACTTAAAACTTTTAACTTATATTTAAAATTGCTTTGAAAACGTACTTGGCTATCCAGAGAAATACACTTCTCATTTCCATTTTTTAAAAATAAATCAACATTTATTTTTAAACCAAACCATATCTTTTTATAAATTTCCACCTTGAATTTATAATCAAATATCCACTGATATTTTATTTTACTTTATAAACCCAGTTTATATCTCCAAAATCTCACTTCTCTTTTAAAATTCCAATTTTAAACAACTAAATCAATTTCCAATTGATTTTCCAATTTACTTTACTTTACTTTGAAATAAATTTCCTTTACTACTTTATTTATTTCAAAATACATTAACTTTTAGATTTATTCCTTTATTTGAGTTAAACCCTTTTTAACTAAAAATACCAATTTTAACTTCCAAAATTCCTTCTTTAGCCTTTAATTAAATTTAATCCTTACATTCAAAATAAATCCTTTATTCTTTAAATTTAATATCACTTTAGTTTAAAGTTAATATTTCCCTTGTTATTTCGAAATTCCCTTATTCCAATTCACTTGAATTATTTACTTAAATTTTACTCTTTTATTTCTTTCAAAATCCAATTCAGTATATTTTGATAACTCCTTTTATTGAAATATTCAATCCAACCATATCATCCAATATTTCAATCATCAATAAAATCATCACAGGATATCAATATTCATAACACAGAATATCAAATAATCTAAATAATTTTGAGGAATCCAGTGGGATCCCTCCAACCTGTTTCCCTGCATCCACAGATGTTAGCACAATACCAATTCCACTTCGAGGTGGAATATCGCGGTATATGGGTTTATAAAATATCATCCGCTATTATGCGGCGCATAGGGTCTCATCCGCTATATAATGCGGGAATATCAACAACTCCAATATATACATATACCAATATGTATATATTGCTATATACTACTATATACCATATCAATCAAATCAATCAATTCAATCATTCATCCATATTTAAATTTAACCAATTAAATTTAAATAAAATTAAACTGAGTGAGATTAACTCACCTTTGATTTTTGTTTTACATTCCATTCCCAATCCAGCTTGTCTCTTCCCGATTTAGACCTTGTCCAAACATTTACGGTTTTATAAATATTTTGAATGAATTGAACAATTAATTTCTATCTACCTAATTCATTTAACTAAAAATTTGGTTTTAAACTCATAATTTAATTTTACCTAGTTTTTTTCTTATTATAAATTATTTTTAAGAATCAAAATAGATAAAGAAAATTTGATTAAGCAATTTAATCATCAAAATCCATTAATTTAAATAAGCTAGTAAGCCTTAAAATATATTAACTAATTATCCCTAACCAGAAATGAAATTTTAAAATTAAACATCTTTTAAAACTTAAAATTAAAAATCCAAATTACCTTTTACTGTTTAAATATATATATATCTAGCTGACTAATTTAAAATCAACTGTTGCCCTAGTGCAATCTCTGTTTTGAAATAAACCAAATAAAATTTTCTCTTCAGAGATTTAGTTAACTAACTCAGAAAAATTAACGAAAAGAATTTACCTTATCTTGCGAACCCTAACTGCTAATACTCGAACGCCTTCACCAAAATTACGGCGCTGCCCTGCTTGAGTACGAGCCACCACGGCCACGACGAAACCCACCAGAACGAACCCAGTACGCCTCTGCTCGACAATGATCCCACCATCTTCCACTCGAACGACCTAATCCCAGATCGTCTCATCTTCGAACCGCCCTTCAATCGTCGATCGCGATTCGAGACTCATCGCCAAGACTGTCCATAGAGGTGCTCGAAACCCTCGTGATACCCTCTCGCTCGCGAACCTAATGCTTCCCACGCGAGTACGAATCCCCTGCTCTGCCCAAATCGACGACACGCCCAAAAGATACATCGTCGACCAAGTTCGAACCCAGTTCGAAACTCTCCATTTGCCGCCTACATACGTGACTCGGCTACCGGCGTTGCCCAATTGATTGTCGAACATCTACAGGAGCTCGCATCGTATCCCCAAATCGCGAACGATTCCATTTTCGCTTCAAACTGAGATGAAGCAGTGGACTAAAATAAATTGAGGGGAACGAATGATTTCGCTCGGCTTTGAATTTGTGAATGAGAACGAAGCCTTGTCTTCGAATTTTAAAGGAAAGAAACTGTTCGGCCATGGTGATAAATTTGGGAACGAAACTTGAAAATAAAATAAAAGACTCGGCTGAAAAGTTGTCAAGGAGAAGGAGACGCGTGTACAGATGTTTCAACGTGTGGACAGACAGCTTGCAATATAATTAATCATCTATTTAATTCTATTTTGAAATCGTCCTGATTTACGTAACTTACAGTCTCGATCTCTAATCGAGACGTGCCGCCAGATGTTTTAATATTAAACTCCTATTACGAACGCAAAGGAAAAGGTCTCGAGTCCCGATTCGATCGTAAATAGAAGATAACCTTTTGGATTCAGTTATTAAATTGAATTTTCGATTTAATTTCAGTGCGTTTACATTCCGTACGACCACACGACAACTCCAAACACTACGAAAATTGAAATCCAATAATAATACAATATTACGGATCCAATGGAACTGGTTTCGTCGCATTCCGAGACTGTGCCTCGGACGGCTATTTTTAAATTCAATTTCAACGATATATTTTTAAAACTGAACAAAACTCTTTAAAATTCCATTTTAAAAGTTCTATCATCTTCAGTATTAACAATATAAATTTTCTGAACCTTTGAACTATTTTTAACAGGCTAAAAATCGAGATTCCATATTTTACCCAATCCCGATAATTAAATTTAATAATTAATTATCCAAATAATTACTGTATATTTGAAATTAAAGTTAAAATTTAACCTTCGAATATTTAAAATAACTTAAATATTCATATTTCAAATATACAAAAATTCCGGGTCGTCACATTCCTCCCCCCTTAAAAGAATTTCGTCCCCGAAATTACTAGTTAGGAAGAATGATCCAATACCCATTACTATTTCCCAAGTTCAACAGTTTTAACAATACCCAAACAATCTTTTATTAATGATACACTAATCATCTTTTAACTTTCCAAACTTATCCATAAGTTCAACCATACCACCTACTTATCCATTCAAATTTAAATTTGAATTCAATTTTGAATTATCAAAATTTTCCAAAATTTTTCTAACTCCCTAAATTTCTGAAAAATTTCGCCAGCGTCTCCTTTGCGCGGCTAGCTCGGTACTACTACAAAATGGCTCTACGGCCTCCCAATCTCAAAAAGAAAACAAAAAGCCAAGTGGCTGGATCAAAAACCCAATCAAATTTCATATAGAAATTCAAATACATACCTTTTGTCGGGCCATTAAATTTTATCTTCTAAAATAAAAAATCCCAATTATCCATTGCTTTTATACACCTGGATATCCTACTAAGCAATAATATTCAATCACAATCCCAAAGTCATTTTATACTTTTCTTTACAAATTTTCAATATTTGATTTACTTAAGCCCGTACGATGCACATATATCATCCGTACGCAATATCACATTCGATCGCTCAATCGATCACACAATTCCACTTCCGAACTAGTATCGTCCACCCGACTTCCTAGTGCGGACTCAGATCTGGTTTCTTGATCAGAAACCGTCATTCTCCTTGCATAGCCACAAACTATGATAGAGAATCCAAAATCAATCAACAATCCATATCCAGGTTCGCCGTTGAAAATCGAGTGAAAAATCCTGATTCGGATCGATAAAACTATCTCGAAATTCTATGTTCGATATCTGGACCAAATAGCTATGCGAATAAAATAATATACGTACACCTTACGTAATTAGCCCAATTGATTATTAGTTATATCAATTCTCCTTTATTCACATTCCTTTTTGATTGTTATCCCCTTATTCACAACTATCCCATTTCTCAACTTCAATTTTAGTCTTCATTCAACTATTCACTTAGTATTTAATTTTTTTATTTTTCCATTCCAAAATTACTAAGTATATTTCCAATACAAATTTTCTTAAGAATTTCATTCTTCAATTCTTAAGTTCAATATAAATTTTCTTATACTTATTTACTACTTCACCACCGAAGTGTATATATTCAAATTGAACTCCCATTTCATATGAATTCCAACTTACTTCAATTTACTACTTCATTTCCAATTTTTCCTTAAATTCAATTCATCTCCAACTTCCATAAAATGAATTTTATTTAGCTCGAAAACAATCCAAGTTAATTCATTCAATAACTATTTCTCAACTTATTTAAACCACTCCTCTGTTGAGTTCAGTTTCCATTCAATCATTTACTTAAGTCAATAACTTAAGTTTATTTTCCATTTAACCAACCCTTTAAAATTTTATTTCCATCTTTTCATTTGATTCTTATTTAATCAAATTCCATCCATTTATTTATTAAATCTAATTGGTTCATTCACTCAATCATTATGAATTTTATTTTCCATACTCAATTCATCTGGAATTATTTTATTAATAACCAAGCCATTTCCAATTTATTTTCACTTATTTGGATTCATTTGCAAATTAAACCATCACTATGTTAATCCAATTTCATTAACTAATTTATTATCTCATTAGTTCCTTCGCTGGTTAAAATTAAATACTTGCTTTTTAATTCCAAATATCACTTCACTTAATTTTCTTAAGTTCAATATATTTTATAATTCAAGTTTGGATTTATTTAAAAATTTAGATTGCTCATCTTAGTCGTTTCCATTTGATAATTACAATTTCAAATTATAACTCTTAATGGTTCAAAGAAATGAATTCCCATTTATGACTTACAATTTCATTTCTATTCATAAGTTTTAACTTACTTACTTAAGACCTGGGATTATTCATTTAATTCCATTTTCATCTTTACAATCAAATTTTCAAATTATTACACTTAAGAACTTAAGAATATGAATTTCTTTACACAATTATAAGCATTTTACATTACCTTTATATCCAATTCAATTCGACTTCAACTCATTTACATTTAACTCAATTCCAATTCTCAATTCTTATTTAACTTATCTTAAGTTAAATTCAAATATATTTTATTCACCTTCATATACTCGAATTAAATTTTAATTCTAGGATACAATTTTATACAAGTTTTACAATTCATTCACCTTCAAGTTCTCTAACTCTTTTATCTACCAACTTATATTACTCATTGAGTTAATTTTATCTCATAATTATAATCCCAGAATTAAACTTTCATTCCCTTCTTATTTCAATCAACTTCATTCTATACTTTATGTTGTTGATTCATTTAAATTTCCACATTTATATTTTAAATAGAATTTCCAGAATCCAATTGCCCGATTTTTATTCCAAAACCATTTTGAATCCATAAATAACTCATACACATCTGGTATATCACCTCAAACCCCAATTTCCAAAATAATCTGCTTTTACCAAACAATTTTCCCTTTGAATTTCAAAACTAACCCAATTCACAATCATTTCCAATTTAAAACAGTTTGGTAGCAATTTCTCTTTGGAAACTCGAAAATAGACATCGATGATGCTACAGTCATCACCGAAATTATTTTCCAGCGACCGAAAGAGAATTTAATGCTTTTATCACTTTAAAACATTTCAAACATTTTTAAATCCCAAATCCCACCAGATTTCAATTCAATTTCAAAAATATTCATGAAATAATATCACTATTATTTCCCAAAACCTTTAAAAACTATTTTTAAATCCAAAGGAATTTAAATCTTTCCCAAAACTTCAAATTCAAAATCCATTCAATTTTATATCCAAACATTACTCTGGAATTCTAATTTTTAAATCACATTTGTATATGAAGTTTTATTTCAACTTATAAATTACATTTATAGTCTATATTTCAAATTCCATTTGTTATATGAATTTATTCTTCAACTTAGGTTATAAGTCTTCAATTTCTACTCAGTAATGAGACTAACTCATTATGGTCATTTCTAACAACCAAGCATCCAAATATATAACTATAATAAATTTCAAAAAAATTATTTCTTTCATATACAAAAATAATTTGGGCAAAATTATTTCATTCACCCTATTTAAAACAATACTGTGTCGAACTGTTCTATTCAAGTGTTTAGAAACCCCTTCGATACAGTTGTACAGACTGTGCCGACGAAGGTTCATATGCCACTCAATAAATCAACCAACACAATATAAAACCATTTTTATATCCACTAACAAATACGCGCTCATATCTATTAGTACTCTCAAAATTCCCAACAGAGCCAAGGTTATCGCTAGCCTAAGCTCCGATACCACTGTAACAACCCGAGTCAGTCTGGAAAACCAGCGTGAGAAAATCACACTCAAATTGATTATTAAAGTTTCAAAATCTTTTGAAAACAAAAGCATCTCGTAAGACCCTGCCACAAATAAACATGTCGGGTTTTTACCTTACGATAGCTAAAACACTTTATATCAAAATCCTCTGATATTATAATAGTGTCTACAGAAAGTAAAGTAGAATCTAGCTGAAATGCTTGCATCTCACATTTCAACAATAGTTGGGCACAATCAAAACCGTACAGGCACGTAGGGAGAATGGATTTCCAACGAATGACTAGGCACTGGGGTACCACCTGTCACAGTACGTGGCCTAGATCACAGTACCGAGGAGTACGCCCGCTCCCCTGCAACACAAGGCCGGAACCATCCCTTACTGGATGATCCCGAATAAAATCACCCCACGGTTGGGATCAGCAACCGCACCACTAAGCCGAAATAAAAAGGGACATCTATACAGGGATGACCTTACCCTCCAATGGGAGCTACCCACGAAGCCTTGCTGCATAACCCCTGATTTTCAGTCATTCCCGGTTGATGAGGTTCGAGGCTAAACGATACCTTTTAGAGAACATATCCCTTAGAATGCCCATCGTCCGCTGACGATGTTTCGCAAGCATTCGTCCATACAAGTCCATCCTGGGTTTGAACGGAACCGAAGGCACTATTCCTACTACATCCATTTTGGAAATATCCTTAGGATTAGTAGCGACTAGCCCTTGCACTTCACAGCTCCATCTTCGACTCCGAAATCGTTACACGAAACGTACAAACCAGATCGAAGTGGTATTCGGGTCTCCAGACCTAGAATCCCGGTATACGGAAACCCGATCCCGGTCTCTTCGAAACGATCAGCGCATTTGGCCAATATTGATAGTCGGTTATTTAACTATCAATTAACATCCACAAGCAACCATCACACAATTAAATAATTTCCCACATTATTTATTTGCCCAAATATCTTTCCAAGATATATTTCCAATTTTCAAAGCTCATTTGAAAACAATTTCAAACAGTTCCCGCTTACGGAATACATTTCCCAAATAATTATTTCTCTGAAACACCAAGTACAAAACACTTAGATTTTAAAATAATCTTAAAACACTTTACTATAAATATACTTAATAATATTGAAATTAAAAAAAACTACTTTAATACCTTAACAAAATATATACTTAAGAAATATTTAAAATGAAACCACTTTACAAATATAAACTAAATTTCTCTTTTTAAAACAGAATAGCAGATCCCTTTTATATAATTACTACAATAATAGATTTTTAAAAATACCTACTTTGAAAATTAACATTTAGAAATAATCAATTTTCTAAACATGCTTTTTAAAACATACTTAAAACTTTTAACTTATATTTAAAATTGCTTTGAAAACGTACTTGGCTATCCAGAGAAATACACTTCTCATTTCCATCTTTTAAAAATAAATCAACATTTATTTTTAAACCAAACCATATCTTTTTATAAATTTCCACCTTGAATTTATATTCAAATATCCACTGATATTTTATTTTACTTTATAAACCCAGTTTATATCTCCAAAATCTCACTTCTCTTTTAAAATTCCAATTTTAAACAACTAAATCAATTTCCAATTGATTTTCCAATTTACTTTACTTTACTTTGAAATAAATTTCCTTTACTACTTTATTTATTTCAAAATACATTAACTTTTAGATTTATTCCTTTATTTGAGTTAAACCCTTTTTAACTGAAAATACCAATTTTAACTTCCAAAATTCCTTCTTTAGCCTTTAATTAAATTTAATCCTTACATTCAAAATAAATCCTTTATTCTTTAAATTTAATATCACTTTAGTTTAAAGTTAATATTTCCCTTGTTATTTCGAAATTCCCTTATTCCAATTCACTTGAATTATTTACTTAAATTTTACTCTTTTATTTCTTTCAAAATCCAATTCAGTATATTTTGATAACTCCTTTTATTGAAATATTCAATCCAACCATATCATCCAATATTTCAATCATCAATAAAATCATCACAGGATATCAATATTCATAACACAGAATATCAAATAATCTAAATAATTTTGAGGAATCCAATGGGATCCCTCCAACCTGTTTCCCTGCATCCACAGATGTTAGCACAATACCAATTCCACTTCGAGGTGGAATATCGCGGTATATGGGTTTATAAAATATCATCCGCTATTATGCGGCGCATAGGGTCTCATCCGCTATATAATGCGGGAATATCAACAACTCCAATATATACATATACCAATATGTATATATTGCTATATACTACTATATACCATATCAATCAAATCAATCAATTCAATCATTCATCCATATTTAAATTTAACCAATTAAATTTAAATAAAATTAAACTGAGTGAGATTAACTCACCTTTGATTTTTGTTTTACATTCCATTCCCAATCCAGCTTGTCTCTTCCCGATTTAGACCTTGTCCAAACATTTACGGTTTTATAAATATTTTGAATGAATTGAACAATTAATTTCTATCTACCTAATTCATTTAACTAAAAATTTGGTTTTAAACTCATAATTTAATTTTACCTAGTTTTTTTCTTATTATAAATTATTTTTAAGAATCAAAATAGATAAAGAAAATTTGATTAAGCAATTTAATCATCAAAATCCATTAATTTAAATAAGCTAGTAAGCCTTAAAATATATTAACTAATTATCCCTAACCAGAAATGAAATTTTAAAATTAAACATCTTTTAAAACTTAAAATTAAAAATCCAAATTACCTTTTACTGTTTAAATATATATATATCTAGCTGACTAATTTAAAATCAACTGTTGCCCTAGTGCAATCTCTGTTTTGAAATAAACCAAATAAAATTTTCTCTTCAGAGATTTAGTTAACTAACTCAGAAAAATTAACGAAAAGAATTTACCTTATCTTGCGAACCCTAACTGCTAATACTCGAACGCCGTCACCAAAATTACGGCGCTGCCCTGCTCGAGTACGAGCCACCACGGCCACGACGAAACCCACCAGAACGAACCCAGTACGCCTCTGCTCGACAATGATCCCACCATCTTCCACTCGAACGACCTAATCCCAGATCGTCTCATCTTCGAACCGCCCTTCAATCGTCGATCGCGATTCGAGACTCATCGCCAAGACTGTCCATAGAGGTGCTCGAAACCCTCGTGATACCCTCTCGCTCGCGAACCTAATGCTTCCCACGCGAGTACGAATCCCCTGCTCTGCCCAAATCGACGACACGCCCAAAAGATACATCGTCGACCAAGTTCGAACACAGTTCGAAACCCTCCATTTGCCGCCTACATACGTGACTCGGCTACCGGCGTTGCCCAATTGATTGTCGAACATCTACAGGAGCTCGCATCGTATCCCCAAATCGCGAACGATTCCATTTTCGCTTCAAACTGAGATGAAGCAGTGGACTAAAATAAATTGAGGGGAACGAATGATTTCGCTCGGCTTTGAATTTGTGAATGAGAACGAAGCCTTGTCTTCGAATTTTAAAGGAAAGAAACTGTTCGGCCATGGTGATAAATTTGGGAATGAAACTTGAAAATAAAATAAAAGACTCGGCTGAAAAGTTGTCAAGGAGAAGGAGACGCGTGTACAGATGTTTCAACGTGTGGACAGACAGCTTGCAATATAATTAATCATCTATTTAATTCTATTTTGAAATCGTCCTGATTTACGTAACTTACAGTCTCGATCTCTAATCGAGACGTGCCGCCAGATGTTTTAATATTAAACTCCTATTACGAACGCAAAGGAAAAGGTCTCGAGTCCCGATTCGATCGTAAATAGAAGATAACCTTTTGGATTCAGTTATTAAATTGAATTTTCGATTTAATTTCAGTGCGTTTACATTCCGTACGACCACACGACAACTCCAAACATTACGAAAATTGAAATCCAATAATAATACAATATTACGGATCCAATGGAACTGGTTTCGTCGCATTCCGAGACTGTGCCTCGGACGGCTATTTTTAAATTCAATTTCAACGATATATTTTTAAAACTGAACAAAACTCTTTAAAATTCCATTTTAAAAGTTCTATCATCTTCAGTATTAACAATATAAATTTTCTGAACCTTTGAACTATTTTTAACAGGCTAAAAATCGAGATTCCATATTTTACCCAATCCCGATAATTAAATTTAATAATTAATTATCCAAATAATTACTGTATATTTGAAATTAAAGTTAAAATTTAACCTTCGAATATTTAAAATAACTTAAATATTCATATTTCAAATATACAAAAATTCCGGGTCGTCACAAAAGATATGGAAAGTCGCTTAGAAACAATGAAGACTGTGTTAATTCTGTTATAGAAGAACGCCACCCGAAGCGAAAAGAGAGTGATGACATCACATTCAGTAGGCGTGACCTAGAGGGAAGGCAGTACCCTCACATGGATCCCATGGTTATCTCTGCCCGGCTCGGTCCAGCCGAAGTTTTCCGAATTCTAGTAGACACTGGAAGTTCAGTAAATATCTTATTCAAGCATGCATTCGAGAAAATGAAACTATCAATAAAGGACGTTTCTCCCTGCAATAAACCACTACACAGTTTCACTGGAGATGCGAAGATGCCCCTCGAGCAACTGGACCTCTTTGTTGAAATTGGAAGTCATCCCCGCTCCGTTGTGCGGAAACAGACATTTGTGCTGATAGAAAACCACTCGGCCTACAACACCTTCTTAGGAAGGCCAGCCTTGTCTGACTTCCAAATTGTCCTGGCCCCATGGTGCCTAAAGATGAAATTTCCAATGGACAATGGAGTAGGGGAAGTAGAAGGAGACCAGGACGTTGCTCGAGACTGCTATGTAACTGAACTTTGCAACAACCACAGGAAGGATAAAGGGAAGAGTGTAGAGGTTGCCCTCTGCACAAAGAGTTTGGAAGCATAGCAACTAAAGAAAGCCCCTCCTCTTCGATATACCAGCGACCCTTTCAATGAATTAGACCCAAGGGACAAAGAGGAGGAGGCCACCGCCGAGCCTGCAGAGGCTATGGAATTTGTATCTGTAGACAAACATGACTCGAGTAGACTATTGAAAATCGGGTCCCAACTAAAAGCAGAGTTGAAGGAACAACTCATTGACTTTCTCCGCCACAACTTGGATGTATTCGCATGGTCACATGCTGACATGACCGGAATCTCCCCTGACATAGCATGCCATGTACTAAACATTGATCCTACCAAGGCGCCCGTAAAACAAAGAAAGAGAAGCATGGGGGCAGAACGATCAGCAGCCCTCCATGAAGAAGTAAGGAATCTACTTGCCAATGACTTCATACGAGAAGCCATCTACCCAGAGTGGATCGCCAACTCGGTGCTGGTAAAAAGGCTAATGGGAAGTGGCGAACATGCATTGACTTCTCCAACTTAAATGACGCCTGCCCGAAGGATTGCTTCCCACTTCCCCGAATCGATCAACTTGTAGACAGCACAACCGGGCACGAACTCTTATCTTTCATGGACGCATACTCAGGATACAACCAAATTCCCATGCATGCTCCCAATCAAGACCACACTAGTTTCATCACTGACCGGGGATTGTACTGCTACACGGTAATGCCTTTCGGACTTAAAAACGCAGGAGCCACCTACCAGCGCCTCATCAACAAGATGTTTGCAGGGCTAATAGGACGAACTATGGAAGTGTATGTGGATGACATGCTGGTAAAGTCAAGGAAAGCCGACGATCACGTAAACCACCCGGGCGAGATGTTTCGAGTACTTCACCAATATGGAATGAAACTTAATCCTCTAAAATGCTCCTTCGGAGTATCATCAGGAAAGTTCTTGGGATTCATCGTCCATGCCAGAGGGATTGAAGCAAACCCTGAACAGGTTCGAGCTTTAAAAGATATCAAAATACCCTCCACCCGAAAGGAAATGCAAAGCCTGAATGGGAAAGTGGCCGCCCTAAGCCGATTCATCTCCAAAGCAACGGACAAGTGTGTCCCCTTCTTCGAAGCTCTAAAGAAAGACAAAGGAAAGTTCGAATGGACTGACGAATGCTTAACAGCTTTGCTTAACTTAATCGAACACCTCCAGAAACCGCCGGTACTCTCGACTCCAAACGAAGGCGAAGAGTTATACCTATACCTTGCTGTATCATCTCATGCTCTAAGCGCTGCTTTGGTAAGAGAAGACAACCGCACACAGCGGCCAGTATACTTTGTAAGTAAGAGGTTTACAGGGGCAGAAGTCAGATATCCTAAACTTGAGAAGCTAGCATACTGTCTACTAATCGCATCACGAAAACTGCGACACTATTTTCAATCCCATTCCATCAGAGTTCTGACCGATCAACCGCTAAGGCAGGTACTCCATCGTCCCGACACTTCTGGGCGACTACTTAAGTGGTGCATTAAACTGAGTCAATATGATATTACCTACCATCCTCGCACCGCCATCAAGGGGCAAGCCATGGCCGATTTCATTGCCGAATTCACTACCAACGAAGGTAAGGAGCAGTCAGAAATAGCAGAAGACATCAAGCGGAACCTCTTTGTGGATGGTGCATCAAACGAACAAGACTCGGGGGCAGGTGTGGTAATAATCACTCCCAGGGGAAATAAGCTGCATTATGCTATAAGGTTGGAATTCGCTGCCACCAACAACAATGCAGAGTATGAGGCAGTGATAGCTGGATTAGAACTTGCCTTAGAAATCGGAGCCAATTCTTTGTGTCTTCATAGCGATTCTCAACTTATTGTTAATCAAATACTAGGAGAATTCCAGGCTCGAGAAGAACGACTCATAGCATATTTAAAGAAGACCAAGTTACTTCTCAGTCGATTGGACCACTACTTAGTCAAACACATCCCTCGGGAAGAGAACCAAGAGGCCGACGAATTGGCGAAGCAAGCTAGCATGAGAGACAGCGCTATTTCCGGAGCAATAGCCATCTCAAAGCAACTGACCCCAAGTTTTGAACAAGTGAATCTGATAGCTGCAACCGAAGAAGCAACTTGGATGACTCCCATCCGAGACTACTTACAAAGTGGCACACTACCCAACGGGCGTAACGAAGTCAAGAAAATCTTGAGGAAAGCTTCCCGCTACATAATACAAGAGGACACCCTCTATCAGCGCGGTTTCTCTAACCCCTTATTAAGGTGTGTCGCTGGAAGAGAAGCCACGGAAATCTTATCCAACATTCATCAAGGAAGTTGTGGAGATCACACCGGAGGGCAGACTTTGGCAAAAAAGATACTCCGATATGGATATTTCTGGCCCACCTTAAGCAAGGACGCCTTAGATTTCGTCAGAAAATGTGACAGATGCCAGAAGTTTGCTAAGATTCTGCGGCTACCAACAACTGAAATTACTCAAATGACCAGCCCCTGGCCCTTTGCAGTATGGGGAATTGACTTAATCGACGAACTGCCAATTGGCCGAGGCGGGGCCAAATATGCTATAGTGGCAGTCGACTATTTCACCAAATGGGTGGAAGCAGAACCCCTAAATAAAGTATCTTCAGCGAAAGTTATTAACTTCTTGATCAAAAATGTTCTATGCAGGTACGGATTCCCATTCAAAATTATATCGGACAATGGACTTCAGTTTGACAGCGAGGAGTTCGCCAACTGGTGCCAAGAGCACGGAATTCACAAAAGATTGTCATCCGTAGCTTATCCCCAGGCAAACGGACAAGTCGAAGTCGATAACAAAATTCTGAAAACTCTAATAAAAAAGAAACTCAAAAAGTCAAAGGGCGCTTGGGTGGATGAACTCCCTACGACACTGTGGGCCTATCGCACATCTTTCAGAACATCAATGGGGCATACTCCTTTCTCTCTGGCATACGGATCGGAGGCTATGCTCCCAGTTGAAACTATCATGCCTTCCCACCGTAGGATCCACTATAACCCAGAAGAGAACGAAGAACTCCTTCACATGTCTTTGGATCTAATTGAGGAGAGAAGAAATGATGCAGCCCTCAAAGCAGCAGCCCACAAGCAAAAAGTGGCAGCACAATACAACTCCAAAGTCAAGCGTCGTACCTTACAAGAAGGAGATCTTGTCCTCAAGCGGATCTTCCCTCGCCCCGGAGCACTAGACCCAATCTGGGATGAACCATATGTAATTCATAAAGATCTCCACAATGGAGCTTATATTTTGTCAACAGTGGACGGAGAGGTGTTCCAGAGGGCATGGAACATCCAACACCTCTGTCGATACTTTTCTTAACTTGTACTGCCCATATGAAGTGAATTAACAAAGAGAATCAGTGGACGTAGGCATTTTCGTGCCGAACCACTTTAAAAAACCTTGTCTCTTTTTTAACTTGTTCCTTTATGTCTTGGCTGCTTGTTAACTTTATCCTTTTCTGTTGAACAAAATCCTGTGCATATAGTATTTCCATTCAAGGCACTCCACAGCGCAACTTCACCTAGACAAGACCTAACAGGTACTATGCGAATCTATGCCCTCGCTAATGAGACACTTTTTCTCCAGCATCCCTCTGTTGCGGATTAACTCATTGCTCGCGACGGCCCTTAAAGCCAACTGTAATGAGCTGATTATAAGCCACCGAGAAGGCCGATTATAGCCAAGGCAGCTCATTACGGCGTTCGGCTCGCCGGCAACTGTGAACCTACTTTAAGCCCCAATATAAGGTGTGGCCAGCCAGGGGTAGTTCACGGTTGACGATCGGCACCTACGCTAGCCGGCCACAGTAAATCGAATAATACCCACGATTACGGGCCATAATGGCCCGGGTAGTTACTGTGCGCGATCTTGGCTCCGATGTGTCTTAAGTACGGTTGTGGTAAAAAAGATTAACTCCCCGCGGAGGCGTAAGATGGGTGACAAATGTCTCCAAGACCCACAGCTAGGGAAAGTGACTACAAAGCCCGTTTGCCACGAACTTAAGCACATCGAAGGCCTTCCGTGATTGGAAGTTTTACTATTTCGCATATTTCAATTTTATTCAAGAAACTTTTCTCCTATCCTCTATAACAATCCCTGAAGTACAGGACACAGAATAAGAGACATTCGCTAATGGAAGCGGATACTCACAGTAAGACACTGGTCCGCATTCCATACTCAGTCACGCAAGACATTCAAAGCTGCCATCTATAAGTAAAATATGAAGGGCGGTACTTTCTTCTTTCATGTATAAACACGTGGCTGTAATTTATTCACACATCACACCAACATTGCAAAACATGAAATCATGTTTTAAACAAGAACTTGACATCAAACACAATTGAATTACAAGCATACGCATAGCTATATTTCTCATACAACATGTCAAAGTAGCAAAAATATTCAAAAACGACAGAATCAGCTTAAGTTAATAAGTTACACATCAAGAATAATGTTGTTTATTACAAGTAGCATAATTACAACCTAAAAGTTACGTTACTGTTTTGAGACTAACATATACAACAAAGTCAAGTCCACAAAAAGATATCCAGGTCAAATCAAGGAGCCGGCTGCGTCGGAGTTTTGTCCTTGTCCTGTTGCCCACCTGTCCAGACAAAGAGAGAATTCATTAGTGATAAGCAACCAAGTTAATGGAAAGACTAGGAAGGAAGACTTACCAGCACCAACTTCCTGACCATCTTGGTCATCATCCTCTACTTGCACACCTGCCTCCTCAGCAGCAAGCAGCCGCATACCCTCCTTCACCGCCACCTTCTCCTCCTTGGTAAACTGGGCAGTGACCACATCCATTCTGAAGACCGCGCCAACCTCTTTATCCGCATCAGCCCTAGCCTCCTCTAGAGCCCGGAGATAGATCCTGGCCATAACTTGGGGGTAATCATCCATCCAGGATAAGTTACCCTGTTTCCAAGTACGGAAATACATATCCTGGAGCATCTCATCCATCATCCCCTCGTTTTCCTCAAGCTCCCTCATTCGGCCCTCAGAAGCACGCAACATAGCAATGGCAGCATCCCTCTCCGATCGGTATCGTGAGTGGTCCGCCTGAAGGGATATCCTCATCGCCTCCATCTCCTCCTTCAACCTGGACTGAGCAAGCTCCGTGGCCTCGAGTCTACCCGACAAATCCTGTGCCCGCTCGAGGTCCGCTTGTCGAACCTCATCCACCATCACAATGGCTATGCCAATTCGCTCCTTGCAGGCGACCTCCATTTTTCGCAACTCTGCCCTGCTGGCCTCTTCCATAGTCTTCTTCAGTTGCCTGGATGCGGCCTCGTGCTGAGAAATTTGAATGGCTTGATCGGCAAGCTGCTTAGCCTGGTCGGAGACCATTAACCGTAGCCGAATGCTGGCACTCCCAATTTCCTCCCCGGCCTTGACTAGTCGGGCATGATGCCCCATCAATTTCCTGGTCTCCTCAGCAACCCGGTCAATATTCGCCTTAGCTTCATCCCCCAGAGTTACAACCCGGGAAGTAAGCAAATCAAGGTCCAGGGACTTAGCTTCGTCAAGCACCTGTACCATGGGATTGCGAGGGAGAAGATGCTCACCAGTAACCTCATCGAAGGAGATGTCATGAGAGGCCGGGTCCAGGTCTGGATGACCCGCAAATGGGTTACGAACCAAGCCAGGGTGATCTATCGGGGTGAAGGTTGGATTATCGGATGGAGGTGGGGAAGGCATAAACTCAGTATCATCCTCCATAATATCGTGAATAGGCTGGAATGGGGCCGGAGGACAAGGAAGAGATTCAAACGTAGATCGACTCCTCTTCCTCTTCTGTATATCTTCTTCAATAACTCCAAGAAGAGGACGATAGCCGACTACGTCTCCAGGACGGTTAGTAGGAGGCTTCGGCTTGGCGGAAGCTTTGAGGAGTTTGTATTGTTCAAGCCTGTGCCGAAGATCTGAGGTCTTGGCCGTTTTGCCCGCTCCTGGAAAGAAAACCAAGTGTCACCAGCATGTATTGAGCCATCATTCAAGAATTAAAAAGAATGAAGAGAAATTCACCTTGAATCGCAGAAGTTGCCTCAGTAGAAGCGCTCCCAGAAGATAAATCGGCGCCGGTCCTGACCTTACCAGCTTTCTTGGACTTCTCCGTTTCCTCCAACTCTTCGAAGGCTTGGCGGAGAGCGTCATCTGTCCACTCTTGAATCACGCCCGCCTGCCTGGGAGGCAAAGCCCTGGTGCCATCATCGCCCTGTCCTTCGCCACCATCATCACCATGACGATCACCGTCACCTTCTCTACCACTTCCGCTCTCTGCCTCACCTCCTTCATCCTCACCTTTTTCCTCCTCCTGAACATCCGGATGTGTGCTGGGAGAGGGTCAATCGGACTTCTTGAGTTTCTTCCCCCCGGCGACTGGATGCGGCGGGAAGGGTCTCCTTTTGCTGCTTTTCGCCGTGGCCCCTCTTGTAGCTTTGGCAGCTCTCTCCTCCGCCGTGTCTCTCTGCTTAACCACGGATTGATGCGGAAGGATCAGGTTGTGCCCCAGAAGTGTAGCATTCCTGATCAAGTAAGAAGCTGACCTGTCCCTTCCCATAATGGCTTCTATTTCCACAGCCATCTGAACCAGGCGATCATTCTCCACTACCGCAAAGCCACCTGTCGCTAGCAAGAAATAAAAACACATAAGAAGAAGCATTGCAGTTATAACGGAAATTATAAATAAAGCTTCACACTTACAGCCGGAGGTGAAGCGACGGATGGAAACAGAGTCATCCCTGATAAAAAACCATTCTTTCTTAAACATACTGAACTTCGAATATAAGTCCAGGACAGGCTTGAAAGATACGGCTGATTCCAAGCTGATGTATGGAGACCCCTTCTTATAGCCTCTCAAATTGTATAAGTACCGGATCTCCCGGTTGGAGGGAGGACGCCCGTATCTCTTCTGGAAAATGACAAACAGGCTCACTAGGATGGCGTAGGAATTAGGCTGAAGCTGAAACGGAGCTACCTTCAAGTAGGTGATGAAGCTGATTATCCAAGCATTGATCGGGGGAATGGCCCCACACATACAATGGTACCGGCTATAGGCGAAATACCATTCGGGGGGATTATATGGCATCACTCCCTCCCCCGGCAATAACATGCGCGCTCTGTCAATCCCAAAGGAGCGGGAGATAACATCAAGCTGCTCGCCTTTGAGAGAGCTTGGGAAACAGTCAGGAGGTGAGATCAGAAGCTCCTGAGGGCCGTACCCATCTACTAGTGACCTCGGGGTGGACCCATGACGTCCCGGTTCTGACTGAGCTGGGGGCACTGCGGAAGGATCATCTCTGTCCTGGGATTTTTTCTTCTCTGATCGGGTTTCAACTTTATGAGACATTATCTGCAACACGAGAAAACACATTATTAGAATAAGGAGATAGAGATATAAACGAACGAATGTATGTTGTCCAGAGTTTCACTTATAAACACATAAACTCATTCAGTATAACAAAGTTCAAGTTTCATTCGGCCCTAGACTCCCAAGTTCATTCGGTAAAGAAAGGCAAAAGGTCATTCGGCCTTAGTCACCTAAGTTTATTCGGTAAAGCAAAGCAAAAGGTCATTCGGCCTTAGTCTCCCAAGTTCATTCGGTAAAGCAAGGGGTCATTTGGCCTTAGTCTCCTAAACTCATTCGGTATAACAAAGTTCAAGGTCATTCGGCCTTAGACCCCCAAGCCCATTCGGTAGAGAATTTGAGTTTGTTCGATCATAAAAGAAAAACCATTCGGCAGATTAAGACTCACCTGGTCCGGCAGATGAGTTGGTTCGGTATACAATTTATTCGGCTGTCTCAAACGGTGAAGGATGAACAGAGATGCAAGGTCCATACTTATAGGCGAATAATGACGACCGAACCAACTGGCTCGTCACACAGGACCGGATGAAAGTGTCCAAGCTGAAACAAAGCGGGACATATGACTGGCACATGCCCCACTTTGGGGGGCAAATGTTGGGCATGTTTTCACCAAACCAAAGAGGGGAGGTAAGTCCTCGCCGAACCAGGGTAAACCAGACCATCCACCAAATCAACTCCACTGGTCCATCCACTACCGAATCAACCTACTTCCCATACCACCGAACCGACAACTTCGCCTACCTACCGAACCAGATCCCACCGAACCAACAACTTTGCTTACCTACCGAACCAGATCCCACCGAACCAATAACTTCGCCTACCTACCGAACCAGATCCCACCGAACCAACAAGTTCGCCTACCTACCGAACCAGATCCCACCGGACCAAGGCGTTCCGGACCAACTTTGCCAGGCCAGATTGTATCAGCCCAGGCCCACCAGCAGCTATATACATCCAAGACCCCTACCCCCAGCCTCACTCTATAAATAGAGGGGCAGGGGTACAACAATGGGGGACAAGTTTGAGAGCTCAAGCACGGACAGAACTTTCAAACAACTTTCATATACTTGTATCAAAGCTTTGTACTTGTAATTTGAATAGAAAAGGAGAATAACATATAAAGTGTACGTAGGCACATTCTGGCCGAACCACTATAAATCTGTGTGTCTTTTACAGTTTAGTCCCTGCTTTTCATATATTTGCATAAATCACCCAAATCACTAAGAACAACCTAAAATCAATTAAATCATACGACTTGGAGGTGTTTGTCCATTTTTTGTGCAAACAAGAACCAAATTTAAAATTCGATCTTCCTTTTTCCGATTTCGAAAATTTGAATACAACAATTTTAAATTTTGAACTTGATACATGTAATGAAGTAGTTGATAATCCAACAAACAAAGACGAATTTAATGAACATAAATTTTTAGGACTTTTCGAAGACAAGTTGTTCAATTTTGAAGGGGAAGATTTAAATCACCATTTTGATTTTGAAATCAACAATTTTGAAGAAGTTTTCAATGATAAATTCGAATTTCAATTTGGTGAAAATAAACTTGAACTTCAATCAATCGTTTTATCAACCCCGAAATCATCGAAAAGGAAACAATTTGTATAATTTTTAATAAAACGACATTCGTTTTTCCAAATCCAAATTCAACTTCGAAATCTTTTATGGTTTGGTTTTCTATGCTTAAACTGTGTCTCACATACTTGACGAGACAAATGAATCGGTCTTTGGAAAACCGTTTCATGTACTTTTTGACGATTTACTTTTTGATTTCGTGTAAATACCGTTCATTTTCATGTAAATATAGGTCATCGTTTTTTTTCTTCCACTAGGGTTGACTGTGGGGACACAGTCAAAATCAAGTGTGTGGGGAGACTCATCATCATTTTCGATTTTTCATGGTTTATTTTTACATTTTCTTTCCAAGTTTTTTTTGTTCTAAAAAAATCTCAAAAATAAAAAAAAATAAAAAAAAAATATTTTTTAAGCATTTTGATCTATTTTAAAGAAACACTATAGGATAAATATATGGTTTTGGTTAACTAAATTGAAATTTTTGAAAAATTTATCTGTCTCAACAAAAATAAAAATGAAGTTTGATTACAAATAACAATGATTTTACTAGTATATAAGAAGGTTCATACGTGTTAATTATGAAATATCCTAATTGAAAATCTTTGTTTTAAAAAGTGGTGAATTCAAATAAAAGGATATAACAATTTTTTTGTCTTCTAAGTTAAATGGTGCTAAGATGATTTTGCAAAGCTCTCTCTTCAAAAAAAAATAAAAAAAAATTAAAAAAATTCATGTATATATGTATGTATTTTTCTTAGTAACCACCTAGAGTCATGTGTTCACACTCGTGTGTTCACTCGCCATGCTCTGTACCCTTCTCACGTAAGTCCGAAAGGCAGTGCACGATCGGTATATCTAATCTCGGTTTATCTGAGTTAAGTGTATGTATACAAAAATTATTTTTAATAACGGCTACAGTCAATAGGTGTTCACGCTCATGTGTTCGCTTGCCACGCTCTGTATTCCCCTCACATAAGTCCGCAAGGCAGTTCATGGGTAATATATCTGGCCTTAGTTTTCTAAGTTAGGCATATGTAAATATTGTTAATATCAATAAAATTTTCAAAAATAAGAGAGAGTAAGAAATTGAAATCCAAGCACTTTTTAACCTATTTGATTTGACTTGTTATTGAAAAGAAATGAAATTACCACTTTGAAAAACTTTGAAGTTGAACCAAGGATCCATTTCATAGTTGCACTATGTTATCAACCGAAACAATGAGTTAAACTATAGTCTATTTGTTATGATAACTTGATTTTTGGTGGAAATTTTGACGAGTAAATGACATAAATTCTCAAGATAATAACCAAAACTTATATTTAACGTTTTCATGTCAATTTAAAAGTAAATCATTCATTTGTAAATAATTTCAAAAACTTGCATCCATATCATTGTAAATAAATCTTGCATTTAGGAATTTTCAATTTTGTAAATATTTTCACTTTGCATTTGGATTTTGTGGGCAGTATCCGCTGAAAACCCTCACGAGACAACACTCGTCCTACTAGGGACACCCAGAGGTTTAACGGCTTGTTGCATACGCTCAATGCAATCGTGCTCCCTACGAAAATGGATTTATCTTAGTTTTTCCCTTTATTCGAGGACGAATAAAAAGATAAGTGTGGGGGTATTTGATGTGCACGTAAATGTGCATATTTTTACCACTATATTTAATCTAATTAAATTAAATAAATGATCATATTGGGTATTTTAACACGTTTAAACCAAAATTCAAGTTATTTCAAATCGTCACATATTCATCTTCATCCAGGGGCAAAATGGTCATTTTTGTGCATATATTAATTTTCTAAAATTTAATTGAAATTTTTTGTGTTATTTTATAGGAATTTAAATTCAAATACAAGTGGCTTCATGAAGATATATGCATGCACAAGAGTGAATACAAAGGAATGGAGATGGAAATAATTCATTTCATGGATCATGGAGGACCCCACCTACCCACATACCTTCATTTACAAATTAGAGGCTAATACACATACTAATAGAGTTTAAAGCTTCATGCACATATAAATGAGGATTATTTGAAGCTAATGATAACTTGGCCACCACAATTCCTAAGAGGGTATTTTGGGCATTCCCCAAAAAAGTGAATTAGGGTTTTAAACTTGTATAAATACCCCTTTTGTTTCATGTAACCCCCATATTCCCTTAGTCTCTCTTAGGCTCTCTTCTCTTTAGTTTAAATAAAAGAAAGCTCTCTTTTCATGGCTACTTAGCCATTTTTATTTCATGTAATTTCCTTTTTTTTATGAAATGTTAATTAGTGTTCTATGTTATTTACATGCTTCTCTTATTATGTTAGTAGTGTAGTTTACTTTTCATGCAAGTAGATTAGTGTTCATTTCTTTTTACTTAGCTTTTCTTTTCATTTTGCTCTCTTTTTCGTCTTGTTTATTTCATGTTGCTTTCTACATTCATTGATTTGATAACAAATATGGGAGGCTAATCCATATAATTTAGGGGTAATGAAGCTCTCTAGTATGTAGATGCAACATTTTGATGTTTATGCTCTCTTTTTGTGCTTAATGAAACATTTGAAGTGGTTTAACTTGTTGTTTTTGATTTGAATTTGATAGCCTATATTGTTGACACCAAATAGGCTATGCTTAAACAATCACAAACAATAATTACCTCTTCATCTACATATGATGATGGTAATGAAGTGATTGTTGAAATTAAAATTTGATGGCCTATATTTCTAAACAATAGTTAATAGGCCATGCTTAAAATAGATTTTGCTTTCAACTTTGTTGTCATATTTCATGAGAGTTAAATGTGTATTAGTGGTTCTGTTATAGTTTTATGGTTTATATTAGGCTAATTAATAGCACAAATATACCATACTTATGATAAGCATATCAACTAATTACACTAATGACAAGAAAAGAGAGATCATAACTTCATTTTGTTGATTTATGCGATTTAGAGAGTGGAAATTGCCTCTAAATTGCCTTCACGCTCTCATATTTTTATCACTTTGTTAGTTTGTTAGTTTTCTCCTTTTCTAGCTTAACACTCTCTTCTACTTTGGTTTAATTTGATTGAATAGATTTTTAAAATCTAACAATTCCCTGTGGATCGACCCGTACTCGCCACGTACTAGAATTGTACGCCGTGCGCTTGCGGTAAACTTTTATTTCAAAATTCGTTCGGCTATTTTCTAACTCGATAGACATTTAGCCGTTCGAACGTTATTTGATTAAGGAAAGGATAATACTCAATTATTATCATTAATTGATCGGTTGTTTAACTAAAATGTTTAAGCACGAACACCTCGTGTATTTAATTTCATAATTTGATTATAACGTATTCAATAAATGTTTATTAAAGAAATTTATTTATGATAAATAAATCTTGTGAATACATTTTATATACGTAATTTTATAAACTCGATTTATAATATAAAGGAATTTGTGAGAATTTAAATTCCGTTATTTTTGAACGAAATTTTAAATGACTTTTGGAAAAGGAATAATAATAGTATTATTTATAAAGTGGGAATTTGAAAACGAAAAAAATTCTTATGGTTAATTAATCTGAATGGCTCGAAAGTTACTAAAAATGGGCAAGAGATGTGTTCGGATCGTAAACGCTTCTCTTAAGTATTCCCCTTCTTCTTAAGGAAATATGTGATACTATTGGTAGTACCCAGTTCCTTGGTATCATTTTTGAGTTACTCGATCAATATAATTTTATAAAGTTAAAAAGGATAATGTGAATCACTTATTTGACAACTTAATGGTTGTCAATTTTCATCAAACTGTATTATCTTATTTTATAAATATGGGTATGCTTTGATCTTTAAAAGAAATGGTTAAAGTTAATAATGAATGGTTTTGAGTTTGTTGTAAACAATGTTTTAGCAACATTTGTTTTTAGACCCATGAATGACACTTTTGAAGAAACCTTATAAGTATATTTAGATCTTTAATAATGGGATTTTAAAGATAATAACAAGTATTAGAGTCTTTTATAAAAAGATGGAAAATATTATAAGTAACTTGTTATAAAAAGGGAAGTTCATTTTAATAATGTTTTGGTAGTCATTGTTTTAGTATCTTCGATTATATTTTAAAGTAAGTATAATTTGTTAAGTAAATTATGAATATACTTAAAGCGACTTAATAAGTATACAAATACTTTTATATATTGAAACTATAAAAGTAAAGAGAATATATATGTATAAAGAAGTTTAACCAATAAAGGAATGTTAATTGATAAAGAAAGTTTTAACTAAATAAAGATGTTTTCACATTTGATATTAGTTAAAGAAAGTTTAGGAATTTAATGAATTATTTTGAAACGAGTTTATAAGAAAGATAAGTTTAGAGATGTATTATGATAAAAATATTATGTAATATAAAGAAGTATCTTTATAAAAAGAGTTTAAATTAAGAAATTGTTTAAAAATATATTTTGTAAAAGTATATTTTATAAAAGAAAGTGTGAATAGAAAAAATAAAATGATGTTTAAGAAAGATGGATATCCTAATGTTTTGGAAAAGTATAAATGAGAAAGTTGTGTAATATAAAATAAGTTTGGAATTAAATTTATAAGGATATTTATTAACAAAGAAATTTAAAAGGAATTTTAAAATAAGAATTATGATGGTATTATTCCAAATAAAGGATAATCGATTTCTTTTGGAAAAAAGATAGAAATATTTTGAATAAATATTTGAAAAAATATAAAATGGTTATTTATAAAGAAGTATCTCTATAAAAGTTGAATAAAGATGAAATTTTTATGAAATATTATCATAAGAATTTTGGGAAGGTTAATAAATACATATGAAGTATATGGATTGTTTCGTTGCACGATTTAATCTAAGATTCGAGTTCAGAACTTTGACGTGTTTGACACTTATCTGAAAGAGGATTTACCACTTGATTCTTGACGATGAACATTGATGAGGGTTTGTGGTTGGATGCTTGAGTTTTCTATCATAGTTGAGAGCTATGCAAGGAGAACTAAAGTTCTGATCTGAAAGCCTGGTCAGAGTCCGTATTAAAGGATCGGGAGATCAATACGAGTTCAAAGTAAAGTTGTGGATTTGAATAGTAGATTAAATCAGATATTGCGTACGGGTGATCTATGTACATAAAATGGATGTAAGTTAAAAATAAATGTTTTGGGCAAACCTTTTGGTGTTTTTTTGGGTAATTTCGGGGACGAAATTCTTTTAAGCGGGAGTCTGTAACGACCCGCAAATTTATCACTTTGATAAATTATATTTATTTTTAAATAAAAGGTTGATAATACGAATAATGTTGTTTTGAATAATAATAAGTAATAGTAATCTTATTTTGAATAGCATTTACAAAAATATTTTCCTCGAAGTCAAAATCGATAAAATGGCTGAAAACTATTTTATTAATAAACAGCTCTATAATCATAAAACGTCACGTAAGGAGCTGGATACATACACTTATTTTTATAATTAAACAATAATATGAAATAAAATCAATTGAATTGTTTTTTAAAATAAAATATGTTTTATGACATTGTTAATAAGGCCCTTGAATACGATAATTGATTTATTTAATTTAAATTGAGATTTAATGATTAAATAATTATTATAATTATTAAAATAATGATTTTAAAAAGGTTATAATTCATTTTAAATAGTTATAAAGTGATAATAAATCATTTATAATAGTTTAATAAAGAGATATATTTGATTTGAAAATATAAGGAAAAATCGATATCGTTTTATCGGTGAAATAACGATTTTAATTGTTAATATAAATTTATATGGTTTTGTAAATCAAATACGATCATTTTAATTCATTTGAAATGATAAGAAATTTATTTTTAAATTTTGTTTACAAATATATGTACGTTAAAGTATAATTGAAAAATGTGACTAAGAATCGGTTCTCCGATCGGCAACGGTTTATCGAACGAAAGTTGTTCGGAATCAATGCAACGTTGTTTATATGTCATGTACACATATATAACACATAAATGCATACTCTAACATGCACATGAACATATGTATACATACATATATACTTATACACTTACAAATGCATACATAAGACAAAAATATAAGATATTTTAAGTAAAGCTTCTTTCTTAAGCTAAAATAAGTCAACATATGCACATGTGAGTGGATGGAAGTGATGGGCACATGGGGGGAAGGCTTTGGCCGTGTATTATGGAGAGGAAGTATGTTAGAGAAGCTTGGAAAAAGTGGTGTATGCATATCTTCTGTTATACTCCTCATTTTTCCTATAAATACCCACCCATATCCTCCTTCATTCTTCACAAATTCATTCTTTTTCTTCTTCACCATTCTTGAGCTTCTTAATGCTCTTTAATGGCTTCTCCTCTTTAAGAGAGGTATGAGGGTTAAAACTAATGGAGTGCTTAAGCACCAATCTGCTAATTACTCTCTAACCTCTTCTTCATCTACTTCTTTCTCTTCTCTTCTTTACTGGCACTTGGCCGTGAGAAATGGTGCTTGGGTGGTAACGGACGAGAGTTTGGAGATGATGGGAGCATGGGCCGTGAGCAAGGAGGAGGTAGAAATGGTGGCTAAGCTCTTTGAAAGCATGGTTGAGTTGTTTAGTAATGATTTAGATGAAGTATTGTGGTGATTTGAATGTTGGTAGGAAGTTTGGTTTGACTATGGTGAGAACTCCTAAACTACTATAATATATTTTGAATGATGATATGATGTTTACAAATGTATGTTTAATATGCTTTAATCATCAAGTTTGGTTGTTTAATGTTGTTGTTGAATATATGTGCAAGTCACGAATATACACGTCGATAAGCACAAAGGAAATCACTTTCCTTCAATTAATGAGATGGTGTGTATGGAAGTGTTAAACCTTTTAAAAATGGTTTAGAATGTATTTGAAATGTTTTATAAACATTTAAAAGTGTTTTGGTGAAGTTTAAAAAGAAATAGAAAATTTGGTTAAAAATAAGCGCATCACGTAACGGTAGTTCGCAATTTTGCGCTATAAAAGTCAAACTAATGTAAAAGTTGGAAAATAGCTCGGAATTCTTCGAGATAAGAATTCTCCAAACTATTATATCCATAGTTTCCAATGAAGAAAGAAAATCGAGATTTCGATAAGTATATTTTGAAATATGAGCAAAACAAGTTTTTGAAAAATCCTGAATTTGTAGTTCGTAATCCAAAACTAGATTTCTTTACAAATGATGTTTTTAATTGTTTAAAAATGTGAAATAAATCTTATAAATACTTTAAAATGTTTTAAAAGTGATTTGAGTAGTAAAAATGGATTTTTAAATAATAATAAAAGTTGATTTAATCAATATAGCCTAAAAGGCACTCTCCGCGGCACTTTTCTACAACACTTTTCTATGATTTTTGAAATATAGTTTAAATTTAACGATTATTATCCAAATCTTTTCAAATGGATAATTAAGAGTTTTAATAATGATTTGGAGGTTTTATAGTTACTGAAGAAAGTTCAAATATATGATTTAAGAAAAAGCTATTATAAATAAGTGGTTTAATCTTGGCTCTAAAAGCCGACGAGTAGACTGGATTTTTCTATTCATGAGATCCGGATGTGAGGTGCTTAAACTATGGAGATGTTCAGGAGCAACCAGTGCCCTACCTCACCTGGCCTCTTCTCTGGGCGAGGGATAGATAAGGTCGAAATGTCGAAAACGAGTTAAGTATAAAAAGATTTAATTCTCCAAATTTAATTACAAATTGGATTTTATAGAGATGATCTTCTTGTACTCGGTGTTAAAGCCTGAATAGGGAACTCGTGCTATTCGTGGAATATAAAAAATTATTTTGCCATTATTCCACCCATAGTATCTATTGAATACGGGGATTGATATTTAGTAGAATTAGATGATTTCTATAGATTCTGCTCAATTAATATTTACTGACTTTGGGATTAACATCCTATATAACATTGTTTTTAACTAAATCAAAAGTATGAGTTTTTGTTTAGATTTAAATGAGATGATTTGGAATTAATTCAAATTCCTATATTTAAAATTTATTAGTTTGGAAATATAGTAAACGATGTCTTGATTAAAATTGTTTTTGATCCATGTTATGATGTGGATTTAAATAAATGATTTGAATATTTTCCTAAGAAAAGATGAAATGATGTGGAATTTAAAAAGGTTTTAACTAATCAAAGATTTGATAAGTGGGGTTCAATATTTCCGTATATATACCGAAAATAATGTTTTAGAAATATATATCTCCGAGGGAGATTTTTAATAAAAATAACTTAATCAATTAAAGAATGATTCCCTATTCACAAATACATCTTTTTTTATCGATGATTGGATTCGAAGGGACCGAGGTCGGATCTGGGCAAAACCCTATCCGAAAACCACTTCGAACCAATGTATGCATTCGAAAAATGAAGACCTGATAGAGAGAATGAAGAATGAATACCAGGGATTTTCGAGATGAATGGACTGCTTGTTGATAATTCTGGTAAGCTCCTAAATATTAAAGTAGCAGTGTTCCTTTCATTTATGAAATTCTTTGGGTTGCAAGGACTTCTCGCTGCTAATCCTAGGGAAAATTCCCAACAGGATGTGGTAGGAGAGTTCCTTCGGTTTCGTTCAATCCCAGAACGAACTTGTATGGATGGATGTCTGATATTACATTCTAGAGATTTACGTCATTGATTTTTATAAACGTACATCTGTTTGGTGGCGGGGAAGACAACTTCTCTTAGCTTAACATCCCTCTCTGAGATGTACGAGCTCAAAGGTTATATGTTTGCGGAATTCAATAAGTGACCGATAGAATGGTAGTGTGGCATTCAAAGAAAGATGACGGGCTATATGAAAAGGTAATCCTTACCTCAGGCCTCACACTCGGAAATGACCGAAACAGGGTAGATGTGGCAGGGCTATGTGGTTCGCAACCATTAGGGTATGATCATCCCCTTCTAGATATATTTCTTCCTGCTATGACGTTCGGGATGTAAATTAATGTGGACTATGCTACAAGGTACCTCAGATAGGTCGTTAACAACTGGGTGATGACATATTCGGTACTATCTAAGGAGAGGTAGGCCGGTCTTGTGTTGTTAGGGGAGCATATGTTCTGTGGTCCTCGGTACATTCCTCTAGAGATGTACCGCCGGAAGGTAGTCCCTTCACCTTGTTATTTGTATGGAATCCATTCTCCAATAAGTGCCTTCCAGTTTGTTTGTAGAGCCTAGTATGCTGGAATTTAATGATGTTAACAATTTCAGCTAAGGTTAATATGTTTACTTGCAAATGTTTTCAAAGATATGTCATTAAAATAAACCAATTATTTTGACGTAGAATGTTTTGATTATAATAAGGTAAAAACTCGTTCCGTGTTTATGTGCAGCGTGGTCTTACGAGATACCTTTTTGTTTTCAAAAATGTGTATTTTGAGTTCTCACACAAGTCCCATGACTGACCCGGAGTTTATTTTCCCTTTTCCTTAAACTCCGGGTGCCCTAATTTTCCCCAGGAAGCCTAGTAGTCAGGTTTATCTTAGAAGAAGCTGGATGGAGCTCAAAGCATGGAGTTAGAAGATTTTATTGAAGATTCTTATCTATTTCCACCACATTTTGTACTATAGTATTCTGCAAATTGTAAGGACAGAAATTTATAACTCTCCATGATTAACTCTGGTAAATGTATTTTAATTTCCGTCGTAATGATTATTTGTTGAAATAGCATATGTGAGATTCTATTCTGTATTATTTTTCTTTCTTACCCTTAAGAATCCGCTTCTCCGACACTTGGATTTACGGCACGTGAATACCAAGGATGTATTAGTGTCGATTTCTGTGGATCGTAGAAACAGGTCCTTACAATCACTAAAATTCATTTGAAATTTAATAATTATAATTTATTTATTAAATAATTGAATTGTTGAATTTAATATTGGAAATTATTTAAATAATTAAATTTTGAATTTAATGTGAATGAAAATGATATCAAAAGTTGATTTAAATTTTATTTCAACAAGAATGAATATTGTTAGCTTTTAAAATTGAATTTAAAGGTGATTAAATTAATTTTGTAAATTACTTGTTTTAATTAACGTATGAAAATAGCCATTTTGACCACTGTCTCGGATTTCGATGAAACTAGTTTCATCGGATCCGTAATAGTGAATTATTATAGGATTTCAAGTTTCGTAGCGATCAGACTTATCGTTTGGCCGTGCGAGCTTGAAACACGTAAAAATTAATTAAAGTAATTTAATTAAAATAAATTGATTTTGAAATGCTATCTTCTGAATACGATGGAATTGGCTCAAGAAACTAGTTCCATTGTGTTCAAAATAGGGGTATAACATATAGAATGCCAAGCGGCATGCTTCATTTGGAATTCAGAAAATTTATATGTGAATCGGGTTGGAGATTTATATAATAGCCCATTCATTTTCTTAGTCGCTTAATCCTAATCATAAAAATAACGTAGCCACTCTCTCTAAAGGCGATTAATGGCTGAAAATGCCCGACCTTCCCTCCATGTTTTCTCATAATCCGCTCGTCGAAATCGAACAACTCCAAAAGAAATGTTGTAGATCTTGACGAGCTCTACACATCCAACGGTTGGATCATGCTAACTCGAAGCGAAATCACCAGATTTCGCCCACGTTCATCGTTCGTGTTTTGGGTTTTACAGAGCTTTGCTCGCTTGCGCATGCGATTGGAGAAGTGGTCGTGATCGGCGATGGACGAGGCACAGATGGCGGAGGCGTTGGCGGCAGTGGTCTATTAGGGCGCGCGATGATGGTGAGTGCAAGTAAGGTTTCGCATGCGTTGCCTGATGTTGTATGAGGGAGGAATGTATACGGTTAAGTTAAATTGTTGTTTAATTATGTTAATTAAAATTTTAATTATGTTATTATACTAATTAAATTGCATAACTTTTTCATACGAGGTCCAATTCAAGCGAATCAAGTTAGACCTATGAATTGAACTGATAGAAATTTAATTTGGCAGTTCAATTTGAAATTGAAATTGAATTGCTAGTTAGACACCCGATATTAATAACTAATTAATTATTGTGTTTATTTGACTGTTTTGGATGTTGACTGTGATGAATGGTTATTGGTTGATATTTTGGATTATTGGATATTTATTTATTTTGATATATCCTATTATCGCCTTATAAATTATTTGACAGTATATAAACTGTTATTTGAATTATTTCGAATAAATTAAGAAATAGGTTGAAATGATATATATCCATCCCTGGAATTAAATCAAAATAAATGATCACTTGGCCAGAGGATAGAAAATTATATACCAGCACCGGATTGGTTAAATTAAATAGTTTTAAATTCTTGAATTTGAATCTATTTAAATGATTTTGTTTTATAAAAATAAAATTAATTTGAAATATAGAAATTGAATTATTTTCGAATTCGAGTCTTGAAAATGTTGAAATCGAAATTGGAAAAGAAATTGTTTTAAGAATTTATTTTGAAATGTGAAGTAAAAATTGACATGTGACTTGAATTATTGAAATTGGAATTGTTTAAAGGGTTTAACTTTTACTTGAACTTCGAATTTATTTAAATAAAAGTGATATAAATGGATATTTCTAAATTTGGCTCGAAATTGAATTATTTTAAAGATTTGAACATTGAATTGAACATCGAAGTTAAATTTGATTTAAATCAATATTTTGAAATCGAACTTGAAATCGATATAAATTGAAATGGTTTAAAAATTGAGAATTGAATTTAATTTAATTCAAATTGGAATTGAAATCAAAATTGGATTAATTTGAAATCGAAATCGAAATTGATTTGAAATTGAATTTAATTCGAATTGAAATCGAAATCGAGTCGATTCGATTTGAATTGAGAGTGAAAATGATTTGAATTGGAAGATTTGGAATTGAATCAGTTTGACTTTGAAACTATTTTTAAATAAATTATTTTAATATAAACTATTTAAAATCTATCTTTTTAAATATTCAAATTATTTTGATTTTCCAAGCTATTTTACTATATAAACCATTTTCAATACTCAAACCATTTCATCAAACTATTTAACTTTTTAAACTATTTAAAACTATTCAAACTATTTTCCAAAAATTCAAACAGGTCATGGTTGGAATGTTTATATTTAAATTGTGGATTTAAATGCAGATTGGGTTAAAATGAAGTTCTAACCTAAATTGAAATTCGAAACGATTTTGGAAGTAAAATTGTGAAATTTGAATGAAATGATATTTTCTAGTGAAAATGACACATCGAACCGAATATGATATTTTGAAGTAAATGCGATGATTTTGAAATGAAGGATATTTTGAAGCGAACGTGTTATTTTGATATCAAGTATGAATCGTTTTTGAAATGTTAAAGACCAACCGGTATGCAAAACGACGTTTGGTTGTTAAAGAGACTGGGCCTCTTATTGGCAT
Organism: Allium fistulosum; assembly: GCA_030737815.1. NCBI lineage: Eukaryota > Viridiplantae > Streptophyta > Magnoliopsida > Asparagales > Amaryllidaceae > Allium > Allium fistulosum. The sequence goes on along the minus strand of CM060904.1, from coordinate 1,106,905,172 downwards.
ACTCTTTGTCAATATTGGAACCACTTTAACAACTGTGTACACGGAGGAGAATCCAAAATGAAGTGGTTGGATTTGGCGTACATTGCTGGATTTGAAGAAAGATAACGATGGTGGATAGACCCCGACACTTGTGCCAATTTGAAATGACTAAAACCGGATGGCTTGACAGGGCCAAGTTGGCTAGCTACCCCTAGTAGACATCCGTTCTTCGATTTTCTTCTTGGACTTGGTTCATCTATTACTTTTGATGTTGGTTATGATTGATGCGCCATGATTTGGGATGACCTCCCTTTGACTCGATATGGGATGGATGTACGCGGTGGGTGATCGTGGCTATGATGCGTTACCACCAACCCTGCGACTTGAACTGGTAGTATCGTACCTTAGGCATTGCTTCACGTGCCTTGTCATACTTTTATCCCTATACGAGACCACTACGAGTTTAGTTCAGTGTTGTCGTATCACAGCGCATCCCTATCCCTTGACGTGCTACTAGGGCGTTATATGCAAACTGTACGACAATGCTTAAAAACGCATTAAGGGGGTTTATTGTTATGCCTTAAAGCTAAGAAAAATATTTATTTTACTAATTAGACATCATATATATAGCGTATTCTACTATATATAAATATTTTAACGGATCCTTAAGAGATGGAAATTCCGTAACATCTCTTGAGTTATTGCATGCACGTTATACATTGGATAGGAGATGTGAAACCCCATAAACATCTCTGATGCTATTACACTCTTGTTATATGTGATATTGATTTGACTCACATAAGGTGACTCGAGTGTTTTGTCTTTTCATTATGCTCGGGTCAGCCCTGAGTTTTCAGTGCATTGAAGATTATTTTCTGGAGGACGAAGACGAAGATCTGGTCTATTATTACCAGTATTATTTCAGCACATTGTTGTTCTGCTGCACTGTTGTATTCTATTGTTCTATTGTATATATAACTCCGGTAGATATTGTAAAATTTTAATCAAATGTATAGTATAAACAGCTTCATGAAATGTTTATTTGATTATTATATTTTATCATTCCGCTATGAGATTCTGAGTTTGTTTTCTTCTTTTCTTATTTTTCTTAATTAACCCCATTGATTATCTGTGTTTTGGATTGTTTGAGTTGGACATGTGTGGGTTATTGTCGATTTAAACCTTCCGAAATGTGGGTGGTCACATAATCCATACTTGTGGATTTGAATGAACTTAGAATGAACTTGAATAGACTTATGACTAGACCTTGAAACAAAGCACATAGGTTAAAGATGGACTTAGGTTTAGATTAGGCTCGTATTTGAAAGTGTACATACCGATAGTCACTTTGGATGCAGTTTGGAATTGTCTAGTATTCAACGATCTCTATAGAACTTTGTAGAGAGATCCTTAGGGGTTTCTCAACATATTTATAATATTATATTTATGTTTGTTGCTGTTAAAAGCTTGGATAGTAAAAAGTTAAGTAATATCTCCAAAAGTGGCCAAAACTTCACTTGTGCAAAACTGCCCCGTTTAGCCTTGATTTTTGGACTTTTAAGGTTTGAAAGATATTTAAATTTAAGTATTTTGTTTCATTCTTTTTATAAGTGTATACTAACTCATATAGAGTATTTCAAAAGTAGTTTGAGATATTTGTGAATTTTTAAGAATTAGTTGTGAATTTTAAAAGAAATGATATTTTGTTAAAATATATAGAAAACATGTTCTTTTCAAGTTTTAAGGAATTTTTTAAACTTGTTATCTTCAAGTAATATTTTGTGAAAATGGTTTATTTAATATCAAGTTTTTTGTAAAAGAATTACTATACATATATGTCATTTCAAAAAGGGTTTTAAAAGTATAAACAAAAGGTTTGGAAAAGGGTTAGAATTGCTTAATGACCAAATGATTAAATTGTTTTATTACTTATTTGGAAAGTAATTGGCTATGCTTAACACTAAAAGCCGATGAAGTAGGCTTATCTATTTGAGAGAGTTAAGATTGATGTAGAGTAAGGATGGAGCAATAAATCTCTAACCTACCAGTTTCCCTCTTGGCCAAGGAATAGTTAAGTTGGAAAATGTCGAAAACATGTTAATCATGTTTATTTCTTAATTGTTTATGGAAATCATTAATGCTATACTTAACACTAAAAGCCAACGAGCCAGACTTATCTATTTGTTGGATTCAAGAATGAAGTTTCCAGGCAAGGCTTTGATGCAACCAGTGCTCTAACTTAGTTTCACTCTTTAACAAAAAATAACTAAGTTGGAATGTTGGAAAAGAGTTATGCATACAAATGATGATTTCTGTAAGTTGTCATCTATAGAACTTGATAGTTAACTAGTCAAATACTGAACTTGACCGAATATGAACTTAGATCTTTAAAACAAACGTTTTCAAAAATAGAAACAAGTATGAGAATGGTTTTGGGTTTGTTGTGACAATATGTTAACAACATTCGTATTTAACCCTTTTTTATTATACTTAGGAATGTAATATATCCTTAAAAGAATGATTTAAAGATAAGCATAAGAAAAATTGTAACGACCCGCACTTCCACACAGTTTAGGTTGATAATAAACCACACATGTCCAATCCAAATTGAACGAAAAGGTGGATGGTTAAAGGTAAAATGAAAAAGAAGATAGAACATAATCTCACACGAATGGGTTAACATATATTATTTTAATAATCTTTACAGTAGAAATTTTTTTAAATACATATATCATAGTCTATCCTAAGCTCAGTTATACAGTTATAAATACCTATCCTTACAAATGCTAAAAACAACAAAAACAACATAAATGTAAACTACCTCCATACATTGATAAAGATCTCCAGCTCTCCCCTAGAAACTCCAAGCGTTTTCAGCTAACCCTAAAACTACTCGTGTCTGACCTGAGTATTAAAAATTAGACAGATCAGGCTTGGAAAACTAACGTGAGACATGAATTATAAATATATATGATAGTGTCATAGATCGACTTTGATTTTAAACAAAACTTTTAGAAAGAAGAGTATCACTACCCCACACATAACTAATGGTTTTTACCTTATGATAACTAAAACATTTTTTATCAAATCATTTGGTGTTATTTCTAATGACATTGCTTTGAAAACACTTTTCAAATAACATATTAAAATAGCTAGAATTGTTACATTTGTTAAATTCGACAGCATAATTAGGTATATATTCAAGTCCATAAAGGTACGTATTGGAGAATGGATTTCCAACAATGACAAGGTAAGGAACTACCTTTTGACAGTACATCTCTAGAGGAATGTACCGAGACACAGCCCCGTTCCCCAATACCAACACATAACCGGCCTACCTCTATTATAGATAGTACCGAATATGTCCTCACCCCAGTCGTTCCCAACTTACTTGTGGATACAGCATACACAGCAAACTCGATATGTAGAGGGGAATCTAGAAAGGCGATAATCATCTCCTAATGGGTGCGATCCACATAGCCATGCTGCATCTACCCTGCTTTTATGGATGTGTGAGGCTTGAGGTAACGTCTTACCTTTCTTAAAATAGTAAATCCCACTTTGAATGGCACATTGCCATTTCCGATGACACACTAATTAATTTTCACAGAAGTACAAGCCTTGAGTTCATACGCCTCATGGAAGGGTGTTAAGTATAAGAGGGGTTACTTCCTACACCACAAAACATATGTACTTTTGTAAAAATGAACATGCGTGGTCTTAAAAATGCAATGTCGGACATTCATCCATACAAGTTGTCCAGGAACAGGACAAACCGAAGGTACTCCTACTACATCCTATTTGGGAATCACTCCTAGGATTAGTAGCGAGTAGTCCTTGCATTGAAGATTTCAAAATGAAGGTACTACTGCCAAAATATGTATATAATATGGGAATTACGAGGTTAGTGGTAAGTGGACCTACATTATGAAGGTCCCCGTCTTCAAAATTATTGTCTTCAACAAGTCTTCACTTTCGAACGCGTATATTGGTTCAAAGTGGTTTTTGAATAGGAATTACCTAAATCCAATCCCGGCCTCTCCAAACCAATTATCGATGAAAAGATGTTAAGCATATGGGTGATTGGTGATCATCATTCAATCAATTAATATCTTATATCCAATAAAATATCTTTAGAGATATATTTTAAACCATTTTTTCTTGGTATATACAGATTTATTAAACCTATTTTTAACTTTAGAAATACTAAATCATTTTCTTTAAATTACTTGGGAAAAATATTTCCATCTTCTATTATTGGTATAATTTTAATCTTAATGGAGATTACTTATTTCCAAAACATATCTTTTAATGGGTTAAAAGCAATGTTATTTAAGACATTATTACTGTATACCCACACCAATTAGTACTGAGTAAAAATGATTCATAGATTTTTCATTAATTATACTCAATGCTAATTTCCATATTCAACATGTACTATTCATTGAATAATGGTGAAATCACCTTTTAAATTCACACGGATGGTATGAGTTCCCTTCTCGGAATTTAATACAGAGTTTAACTAAAACATACTCTTTACCATCAAAATTCTATTTTAAATCTTGTTTTGCTTTTGAAAAAAAATTCTAATCCCTTTTCTTTAATCTAAGGAAAAATTTGATCGAGTAAATCAAATCAACTATCCCCTTCGTCGGGTTAGTCTGGATAGCAAGGGGGAGCAAGCAATTAATTTCCCAAACTCCAACCTAGAGACTATTTCTTCGTCATCTATAAGGCGGTCAAGTTATTTGATTGACTCTAAACTTTTAAAAGTATTTAATTTATCATTCGAAAAGCATTTTAGAAATATTTTTGAAGAAAACCCAAGTTTAAATCATTTATTCAAAAATTACCAAATTTAGTTGTTAAATTTCCGGTGAATAGTGTTTTTAAAGCTTTGTAGATCAAAACACTTATTCCATTATATATATTTCCATTTTTATAACTCAAATCCCATTTAAAACATTTTAATATATTTTTGGAATTTATTTCATATTTTTAATGATTAAAAATATCCAGTTTTAAAGTGTTGAAAACTATATTTGACGAACTTCCAAAACCGACGAATTTGAAAACTTGATTTGGACATAACTAAAACTTTACTAAATGAAATCTTGATTTTTCTTTTTCATTTGAAAACCATACCTAGCAGGGTCCAGAAAATTCTTATTTCAATAAATTTTGACTTATATTTAATTCCGCACATTGATTTAGCTTTTTATGGCGCGAAATCGCAAACTACCATTATGAGACAAGCTCATTTTTACTTAATTTTTCGATCATTTTCAAACTTTGTCGAAATGAGTTTAATGTTTATAAAACATTTACAAATCATTAAAAACATTTTTAAAGAGGTTAATAATGATATATATACCATTATAATTTATAAAGGGGATGTGATTCCTTTGTGTAAATTCGACGTGCATTTTACCGTGAATCATTTCCATATCAAGCAAGCATATTATCAACCAATCATCCAATAAACAATCATTTTAACACCCAAACTATGCTAATCAACCAAGTATACTTGCATAGCATAAATCATAGATAAATTTAAGATAAATTTAAATAAGATGGAAGTAGTTTTCTCACTTTCATGTTATCCGACTCTAAGTGTTTTTTTAATCGATGAAATGACCACTTTCTCCACATCGAAGCTTATGGAACTTGCCCCCAAACCTTAGCGATGCTCTTCCAAACTTGTGTGGAGGTGGAAGCACAGCTTTGAGACAATGGTGATATGGGTCGTGCACTTTAGTGAGGAAGAGGTAGAGTTTGGCTAACTTTTTGAAACGATTTGATATCGTATGTGTATGGAAACAATTTTAGCATAACTTCGACGTGGTGTTAAAATATTTTTCCTATTTAGCAAGCCATTGAAGAAGAGCTATTAGAGAGCTCAAGAAAAAGAAGAAGAAGAAGAGAAGTGAAGTGAATTTGTAAAGAAAGGAAGAGGATATGCATGTGTATTTATAGGGTAGAAATTCTTATGCATGGAATAACCAAAATACCCCTCCCTCCTATCATAGCTTCGGTTGAACCCCCCTTCATGTGCTGTAGCATCCCACCTTTTTGTACGCTTAAGTAGACACACGTGCCAACTTAAACCATACAGAAGGGCGGATTGTTATAGGGTAAATAAGAAAAAGTGGAGAAATAAAAGAAACAAAATAGAATCTTGCAGCGGAATGATAAAATATAATAATCAAATAACAGTTCATGAAGTTGTTTTACAAAACATTTGATTATACTTATACAATACATATCAGAGTTACACATACCAGAGAATGATAATAAATGCAGCGGAATACAATGGTGTGGTGTAATATAATAAATAGTAGTAATAAAATCTTCGTCTTCGTCCTCCAGAAATAGGGCCTTCAAATCCTGAAATGCTCAGGCTGACCCGAGCGAATTGAAAAGACAAAACACTCGAGTCAGAACTAAAAGATCTTATGTAAGTTAAATCAATGAAATAAATATGAGTGTAAACGGCGTCAGAGATGTTTACGGGGTTTGACATCTCCTATCCAGTGTCTAACGTGAGTGCAACAACTTAAGAAATGTTCGGGATTCACACCTCTTAAGGATCTGTTAAACTATCTACTATGTAGTATATTCGCTATTATAATAATGTCTAATCAGTAAAGTATAATCATATAGAAAATAGCGTTAAGGGGATGGTGAACCTTAATGCGGTCGGATCTTTAAACCAAACTCGTAGTGGGTTCGATATGGTAGGTGACACGGCACACAAGGCAATGCTAGGGTAGATATACCAATTACGCATCCGGACTGGTGGTGGCGCATAGCAGCCACTACCGCCCACCTCGAACAACACTCCCAAATCAAGGGTGGCCACAAAATCAATCACAAGTAATAGAATGGTATCGAAGAAGTGTGTCCGATCAGAGGTGCTACCTTCTTGGCCCGTCGATCGCTCCTGTTTTAGCCACCTTATGCCAACTCACGGGAGTTGGGTCCACGTATATACCTTAGGATCGTCGCCACCATCCTACTTCATTCTGGAAACTCCACCGCGTACACAGTTGTCAAAGTGGTTTTCGGTATCGACAGAGAGTATGTCCATATCCGATCCCGGTCTCTTTAACAACTAAACGTTATTATAACACCGTGGCCATTTTAAAAATATATATACTTTTAAAAACACAATCATCGCCCTTTCAAAACATATTCTTTATTTCAAAATAGTATATACATCAAAAACTAAAATATTATTGCCATTTCAAACCATATCCTTTACTTCAAAATAGTATATATTTTAAAACCAAAATATTATTGCTATTTCAAAACATATCATTTACTTCAAAATAGTATATACTTTAAAACCAAATTCAATAATATATCATTTAAATAAAATCCAAATTTTCAATCACTATTCTTACTTTTAATTATAAAACTTAAAATATTCTTTAAAACCATCTTAAACCCAAATCACATAATGCAGTCATATTCTTAATCTCAAAATTTCAATCGGTTTCAAATCAATATATTTAAAGATAATTCTTAAATAAATTCTATTTCAAATAAATTCATTTTAAAACAATATTACTTTCAAAGTTATAACAATTTCGAAAACCAATACTTTGAAAACAATAATAACTTAATTTCAAAAAAACATTTCAATTTTGATATATTTCAAGTCTTTAAATATTCCAAAATTCCCAACCAAATATGATAATCTTATATATACCTTAATTCAATTTACTATTATTTAGTTTAGAAATATTTATTTTATAAATTCAATATCACTTAAATAAAGCTCAAACTTGAAATATTCGTAAATTAAACCTAAAACATCATCAAGTTATACATAGCTTAAATTTTAGAATTTAACCATATATAAAATAATATTTATATAATGTAACAACCCTGTATTTTCCAAATATTTTTAAATTGATTTTTCCAGATTCAAAAGCTTTATTTATGAAAAAGAATAAATTTTGTTATTATAAATATAAACTTTGACTTTGATGTGGATTAGAATTCCAAATATGACTAAATTTAATATTTCCTGAAAATGTGAATTTTGGTCAATAGTCAAACTTTGACTTTTAAGTTTAAATTTTTAATAGATTGAAATTATAAATTTTATCTTTTATTATGAAAATAGATTTAATAACTTGAACACTACTTTTCGTTTCGTTGAAAATGGAGTTAAAATGTAAAGGTTATGTACATTTCAATTTTAGTATAATTTGTTTTATTGTGCAATTTTGCCTATTTTAAATTTTATAAAACATATTTTCTTTCTTATATTTTATTTGAATATGTGTCAATATGTTAATTTATGTAAATTTTCATCTCTAAATATTTTTAAATTGATAATAGAATTTTTCCAAAATGTACTATGATGACTTCCTATTTTTAAAGGTTGTTTCCCTATTTTCTGCTATTTTCTTCGTTAAAAATTATATGTAAATTTAATTTTAAATATTTATTTTGTGAATATATTTTTATTTTATGTTATTATTTATGTTTAGAAATATATTACAAGCTCATATGAATTTTTCTAAAATTTATTCTATTCAATTTCAAATTTTCTAGACTAGTTTACTATTTTTAGCTACTTTCTTAATTTAACTTTATATGATTGATAAATATTTATATAAATTATTATATTTTGATAAAATTTCTAAATTTTATCTGGGATTATTATTATTTCCAGAAATATAAAGTTACATAATTAAAATAAAGTAATATGAAAGTCCCTAAACCTTCTATCTTCCTAAGGCCCTTTTATATTACACCCTTTTACCTTTTAACCTAATTTTTCAAGCAAGTGGCCCCATCTCCTCATTTGTTTCAGCCACCACTTCCATTTGTTTCTCACATGAAAAATGTTCCCTCAAACCCTAGAAAAAGTCACGGCTATTTCATTTGAAAGAGGAAAAAAAATGAGCAATGGCTTCCTTTATCTCTTCTTCTCTTCAATATTCAATGAATTTAGCCTTCCTCTCCTACCTTGCATGCTCGGCCACTAGCCTCTCCACCCTTCAGCTCCACTTACCACCACATCTACAGCAGCTCTTCCTCCTCCTCTTCTGACCTTGACCTGGCCATGCCATCCAATGGAAGCCATCACCCAAAATTTGCATAAAACTCTTCCAAAAATGCCTAGACAAGCCACTATACTCCACCTGCCTCTTCCTATGCACTTTGGCCACCCCATAGCCGCCACCACCCGCCACTCCACCACCATTAGATGCTGCTCCAGACATGTCCAGACCTGTACAAGCATGATCCAAGCCATATGTGACCAAGCCGAGCCAAGTGGTGCATCCAAACCCTTCCTATCTTGCCTTGCCTTTGACCTTTCTCTTATTTTGCCTTTGCCTTCCACTTTCATGCCCTTAGCCTTGCATTTAGGTCTTGGCCGAGCCATGTTGACACCTAGGCCAAACCTAGTGTGGTGTGATCAAGCCCAAATTGATCATGTAGCAAACCATGTTGTCATGGTCAAGCAAAGTTTGAGGTAAGCTATGTGACGTTCTTTGTTAATTCAAAATTCAAATTGTTTCAATGTATTTTGTATTGTATGCATATGTTTATATGGTCTTGTTTATTTGTTGTATACAAGATCATTATCAAGGCTCTCCATTCATTCAATTCAAATCATGCCTTCTGGAATCGTTTTGTGTGTCGTTGTGGTCTTCAGCTTGAAATGGTGAGTTATTCTTACCAGACAATATGTACCTATATAACTGATAAACCGACACCATTTGAATCTGTAATGTATATTATCATGTTATATATGCTTATATTATTATCATATGATGTTCACACCTGTTATTACACCTGTTATATCATATGTTGCTGTTGTTTTATGTTATTCTGTTTATTTATATCAGTTTATCACACTGCAAGTTCCCTGTAGACTAGAATCACTATGGGTTGAAATGATACATACCCGAACGGACTTTAGAATAGGGAAAAATCGTTATGGGCTGAAATGATTGGCCTGAACGATTTTTATTTATTTATTTATTTTAACTTGGGATTGCGGGTTTGAAATGATATAACTCGGATTTTTCTTTTTTTTAACTGTGGATTGAAATGATACATATCCGTATCACTTGACCTAGGTTAGAAAATTATATACATGCCCGTGGTTATTTTATAAAGTGTTTTGGATATTTTGAAGTATTTTAAAAAATTATAAATTTATGAAATTTGATTTAAATAGATTTTGAAATGTTTTAAAATAAAGAAATTATGATTTTTCCATGTGTTAAAATGTAATTAATGAATGGTTTAACTGGATTTTTGAAATATAACTTAAGTTGGACATTTGGAATTTTGGTTAAAAATGATATTTAAGTTATATGAATAAAATGGAAATTTAATTATATTTGGAAAATGGTAAAATATGATAATTTGATTAAATTTGAATTTAAGTGATTTATAAAAGTATTATTGATTTTTCTATGAATTTAAGTGGTTAAATAAATGAATGTTTAAAAGTGATCTTTTAAAATATAACTTGACTAGGAAATGTGAAATTTGGTTTTAATTAAAGGTTTAAGTTAATTAAATAAAATTGGAAATTTTGTTAAATTTGTGAAATGGTAATTTAAATTTGAAGTGTTAAGTTTATTTGTTGAAATGTGAAGAATTGGAAACTTTTACACTTAAACTTATTAAGTAAATTGTTGAAAATTGGATTTAATTATAAGAAATTTATTGTGAAAAAGATATTTGTTAAATGATATGTAAATGAACATTTTAAACGTTAAAATATGATTTTTAAAATGTTTATGTGTTTTAAATTGAAGTTATTTAATTGCTGGAAATACACTAACACCTGAAATCTACTTTTAATAGCATTCAAAAATGCTATAGATTCTGTTTTGAACTAAAATTGTGTAAAAAGAGCTATTAGCATTTTTGAAATGCTGTAGTTGCTGTAGTGGAACTTATAGGCTAATATTGAACTCAGGCCTATTATAGCATTCTCTGGAAATACTATAATGGTCTGCAGTCTTTGCTGAAACCAAATTTAACCCTTGTTTTGAAATCTAAACTACCGCAACACTTCTTAAATGATGTCTTTTCTGTTTTGAACTATAATTCAACTAAAACTGAGTTTTAACAGCAGTTTTAAGTGCTGTCTTTGCTGAATTAAAAATGTTTTCAAATATAACTTATAGCAGTTGTTTTTAAATGCTGTGAAATGCTGAAATTTTAATAATTAGGGTTTTTGACTTAGTAAACGAACTCAGAATGGTTTGAAACTTTGGAAATTGAATACTTGATTTGAAAATATAATAATTACACTTTTAAAAGGTTTAAATGAATTATTTTGATTGGAATATAAACTATTTAAAGGTGATTTGAAATGATAGTAAATGAACGATATCTTTGAATTTAAAGGTATTTAAAGTTGAATATTTGGATTTGAACTGATAGGATATTTTATTTTATTAAAATAATTTGAAATGAAGTTTTGTAAGGATATGATATTTTATTATATTAAAATGATTTGAAATGAAGTTTTGTAAGGATATGATATTTTATTTTGAAGTAAAGTATTGTTTTTAGAAGTTATAACCACGGGTTATAATAACGATTGGTTGGCAAAGAGACCGGGATCGGATATGGACATACTCTCTGTCGATACTGAAAACCACTTTGACAACCGTGTACGCGGTGGAGATTCCAGAATGAAGTAGGATGGTGGCGACGTTCTTAAGGTATGTTACGTGGACCCAACTCCCGTGAGTTGGCATAAGGTGGCTAAAACAGGAGCGATCTCGGACCAGTGAGGTAGCACCTCTTCTCGGACACATTTCTTCGATATTATACTCTTACTTGTGATTGATTAGATGGCCATCCTCCGATTTGGGAGTGTTGTTCGAGGTGGACGATAGTGGCTGCTATGCGCTCCATCAGTCCGTGTGCGTAATTGGTATATCTACCCTGTCATTTCCTAGTTGTGCCGTGTCACCTACCATATCGAGCTTTACTACGATTTGTGATTTCTCCCGTAGCCTGTGGAGTATCGAGGGTAGCCCCCATTTTGGGAGTATGCTAATACTTGATAGACTACTGGGACTATTACGTGTTAAGGTGGAAAATGTAAAGCCTTAACGCTATTTAAAAGTATGTTTATTTTATATTAGACATTATTATATAGCGTATATTACTACATAGTAGATAGTTTAACGGATCCTTAGAGGATGGGTGGTCCCAAGCATCTTCTAAGTTACTTGTACCCTTATTACAGTTCGCTTGAGTTGGTTTACATTATATAAGTATATATTGTCCTGACTCGAGTGTTTTGTGTTTTGCTTTACGCTCGGGTCAGCCTGAGTTATTCACAGATTTGGATTTCCACTCTCTTGGAGATTTGAATCGTTGGAGATTATCTGCTTGTCTTGTCCTATCTATTTCAGTTCCGTTGTTTTACTCAGCTTGTACTTGGTTATTTTATTGAGACTTTTGTTGTACTCTATTTCTTCTGTTGTATCTTATGTAACTATGACATATTTAGATAGTAGCTTCATGAACTACTATTTCTTTTACTTCCACTGCATTATTTTACTCTGTGTCTGTGATCTGTGATTATATTTTTTTACTGTATATTCTGAGATTTGCCAAATTTTATTTACAACGCGGTATTTTGAGCAATTCAACTCTGGCATGAGTGTCTACCTATATACTTATAATGGATGCGAATGGTTGAAAATATTGGGTTGTTACAGTTGGTATCAGAGCTTTGGCTTGGAGGCAAAACTCAGCATATGGAATAGATTTATTTACAGAATCACTTTCGTTCGAGTTTGAATCTTTTCCTCTTGATTCGAATTTCCTTTGAATTTTTGGAACGTTCCCTGCGGTTCCAAAATTCATTCTTGTCCCTCACTATTCATCTTCTTTTGATTTTGGAGTATCACATAACTCCACTTCGAATGATCTTTATAGTGAATTGGCTGTCTCGCCAATATTCTAATTTTCTGGTAAAGGGGGAAACTCCTTTACAAATTTGCATCAATTCACTAGAGATTTATATCTATCCTTGGTTTAGATGCTAATATCTTTTGTTATTCCAAACTCTATCTCTTGAGATCGGATGTAGATTTACCCCAGAAACATCCACGTTTGATCTTATTCATTAAGTCACGGTTGACCCGGTTAAGGTTGCTCGCGATTTATCTAAGCTTATCCATCTTCATATTTTGTTAATTAATCATCTTGTTTTGTTTCCAAACTATCTCCAAACATTTTGAATTGTACTTGTAAATCTATGATTTGTTTTATATATGGTGTTGTTTGAGTTGTTGATGTTGATTTGGATTTCCGATCGATTCGTCTGATCAATGCTATCGATAGGATTTCTAAAACACTTTGACAGAACAAACTGACACAATATTATTTTAAATTTGATTAATGAAATAAAATTTTGATATATAAGTAAATTTATGGAACTTCATAAATTGATTTAAATTGATAATTTGAAATGATAATACTTGATTTATCATTTATTGTTCTACAAATGAATTTATAAATAGTTGTTTATAAATTGATTTGGGAACTGAAATGAATTTGAATCAAGAATTTGAGAATTCAAGTTTCCGATGGTTTCAAACCTTGTGTTTTCAAGTTTTAAAAGGATATATTATTTAAAGTATTTCGAATAGAAATTTTGTTTTCAAAGAATTTTAAAAGGTTTAAAATTTAGTGCTCTTCTCTTTGTCGCTGGAAAATAATTTCGATGATGACTGCAGCATCATCGACGTTCATTTTCGAGTTTCGAAGTGAAGAGACCGTTCTGTTGTCTTGCTACAGCTTTGTTTTGGGAAATTTAATTGATTTGAATCTCTAAAATATGACTGAATTTATAATATATAGATATATGATTTAAAATTTGATTTGACATATTATGTATGTATAATTACTTATCGCTAAATGGTTTGAAAGGAATCGGAAGTTTAATTCTTAAATTTTATTTTAAAGTATAATTTCAGTTAAAAGAAAAAAAATTCAAAAATTTGGATAAATGATTCAAACTTGAGATAATTAAATTGGAAAGTTTTATTTGTATAACACACAATTTCATTCCAATATAACTTACCTAAATTACACAGAAGTTGAATATGAAATTGGATAATATACAATATAGAAAGGATTTTATAAATAAAATTTGAGTGGTTATAATAAATGTTATACACTTAAATTTTAGTTATAAAAGATTTACAGAGGTAAATAGTGAAAAAGGAATTTAAAGAGATTTTATTTAAATAACTTAATAATCAAATTTGATTTAATATGGAACCTTAAGTCTAACCTAGGAATTTTAATAATGGTTATTTCCTGAAATGAATATGTTGTATAATAAATAATGTATCTTTGAATAGATAAAATAAAATACATTGGAATTGGACATTTTGTAATAAAGTTTATTTAACTTGAATTCATAGTTTAATTGATGTCTAAATGAATAAATGTGTAAAGAAATTTGATTGTTATATTTGCTATGATAAATATTTTATTTATGAAATAGACATGTCTTGAAAAATGAATGATTATAATTTAAATAGTTAAAATGTATTTTAACATCACTAAAATTTGATAATTGAGAATTTGGTTTTCAAATGGAATTTTAAGTGTAACTTATTAAAGGAATATCTATTTGTGAAATGGGTATTTTAAATAAAGTGTTATGTGACGACCGCCCATGACCCCTGCACTGAATCAAGAGAAAATGCGCTGTAAAGTGTGCCAGGCGACCATGGACGATTGTCAGGGTAAATTAAAACAACAAAATCTATCGTATTACTCACAGCGCATGGACAAAATACAATAGAACATATGTATAGTGAAGCTTTACAGAATAAAATGCCATCATATAAAACTCCATAATAGTTGAATACAAGCATCCAAATAGTCAATACATCAAGCCTCACTACATATCACTCAGAGAATACAAAGCAGCGGAACATCCAGTACATATAGTAAGAAAGAAACAATATGCAATACTCCAACTCGTCTTCGATATCAGCACCGTGAAAAGCTAGAACAGCACCTGTCACCTGCTACCTAGTCTGCCCGTCCCAAAATGGACGAACAGCCCAAGGCAATAAGAATTAAAACATAAAGCCTTGAGTCAGACAACAGTCTTAGTGAGCAGTAAATTAACTAACAACATACCAAAAGAGCATAAAGGAAAAGGAATAGGAATACAACCCTCCCACTCCAACCTCTTTCTACAGTGATAGCCCCCAGACACACACTAAGCAGAAGCAAACATAACAGAGCATACAATGTAAAGTAAAGAAATTATCACTCGAGTCAAGGGCGATGTTTTCCAAGCACAAACCCCCAAGGCCTAAACCAAGATCAGATAAGCACCCAGAAAACACTGCTCTTGAGACCGAATGACGATACAACCAAACATCCATGACTCTGGCTATCACTGTTATCATTGCTTCGATATCACCGTTAATTAAATGACCGACACATTCTTTCAGCCGTCCGTCAAGGGCTAATGGAAACCCCGGTTCTAGACATAGCTCCCGCATGTCGTCGCAGCCCGTGCCTAGGACTATCGAATCTGCCCAGAGTACTCGACCATCAACAGTTGGCCATTGGGACTATCGAATCTGCCCAAACATACTCTTGCTTAGAGCATGCTAGAACCTTCAACAACGATGCTATCCAAGCCTCCTAGTCATCCTCCTTGACGACTATTTCCATACTAGCTCAAGCGCCTCTCAAGTATCCATTACCCTTAACTCGAATCATATCACCGAGTTACCAACGTGCTTGGAATGATCCCGTCTGGATTAGACCAAGACTATCTCATATCATACTTCGCTTCATCACATCCTCGCAAAGTCTCATCTCAACATCATCATCATCGAATCTATGCATAAGAGCTTCATCACCCGCTACATATGCCACAAGCAGCTTTCCCAATTCAAGAGCCTTTCTCTTAGCTTTTGAATCATCTTCGGTCTAAATCAAATCATCAATCATCTAATTTATAGCAATCAATCAAGTCAAACATTAATCCAAGCAATCAAGCATTCAAATATGATCTATGTAGACAATTATCACTATAATGGCAATTTCGTAATTAAATAGTCGAAAGTCAAATAAGCAAGAAAACATGAGCAATGTCTCTATAATCTTGATGAATGAACTTGCATAGGTTAACATGTAGTAAAATTGTTGTCAAATCATCATGAACAATGGATCTATATGGATCTACACTTAGGATGAAGAAAATGCATGGAAATCACTATTTTAACACCAAATCGAGCCAACAATCCGATATACTCCTTTGGATCCGTGTGAGAGATAATCACCACTCACCAAATCACCTAAACAACCTCAAATCAACACGCTTCAGATCTGGACAGCGAAGGATCAAGCTTGATCTATCACGAATCCGTTTCAAACGAAGAAATCTCACTTCAAAGGATGAAGATCTTCAACTTTAGCTCTTCAATCTTGATCTTCGATTTGGATGAAAGGAATCACTAGATTAGATTGGAGAAAAGAAGTGAAGAAGTGTAGAAGTCGAGCTCTCAAAATGGAAGCACTTCGTCGCTTCGAAATCCGGATCCTAAAAAGTGAGAAAAACCCTTCCTATTTATAGCAGAAATTTCCTTAAGTCGTAACTCGGCTATCTCCATAAGTCGTCTCCGACCTAAGCCTCTCCAACCTAAGCCTCTCCGACTTAACAGATATGCACGCGCGCCCCAACTCCTAGGTCGCTCACGACTTAACGCTCAACAACCCACGACCTAACGGCTTAGCAGTCCTACGACTTACGACTCAACTGGGTCTCCGACTTAACATAGCACGCGACATAACAGTCTTCGACTTAACGACTTAGCCTATGCGCAACTTAGCGACTTACGACTTAGCGCGCCCCAACGACTCAACAACGCTGGCACGCGACCTAAAACTTACGCGACTTAACAATCTCGCGACCTATCTCCTAGCGACTTATCTCCTCAATTCATCTATATCGGGAACAACTAGTCGTCCTTGCTTCCAAAGCCAACCCTCTCGATCGACCTTGAATCCTTTATCCTTTTCTGGTTCTAATCCAGATTCCAAATCACGGATAATCTTGACAAGCTTATCGTCTCGCTTTTGGCTCTCGCCAATCCTTTCCACAAGAGAAGGTCTTATCGATAAGTTTGCCAACATCTCAAGTTCCAATTCGCATCTAGGCCTGAAGTCAAATCCAGCTAAATACTCGAGATTCTTCCATTCTGAAAACATGGCTCCCAATACTGCATGTCTTCGACTTAACGCATCTGCCACTGCGTTACCTTTTTCCCGGAGTATAAGCTATACCAAAATCATATGATGCCAAAAACTCTAGCCAACGTTGCTGCCGAAGATTCAAATCCTTTTGGGAGAAAAGATACTTCAACGACTTATGATCCGTAAACAACTCAATTCGAACTCCCAATAGATAATGTCTCCACATCTTCAGAGCAAAAACAATTGCCGCTAACTCCAAATCATGTGTCGGGTAATTCCTTTCATGCGGCTTCAGTTGTCGACTGGCATACGCAACAACTTTATCTCTCTGCATCAGCACTGCTCCAAGTCCAGTACCACATGCGTCGGTGTAAACCACCATCTCATCATTCCCACTAGGAATAGTCAGAACAGGAGCACTCGTCAATCTCTCTTTCAGGATTCCGAAAGCTTGCTCACACTTAGCATCCCAACTAAACACTTGGTTCTTCTTCGTCAATCCTGTTAACGGTGCAGCTATCTTGGAGAAGTCTTTGATAAACCGTCGATAATATCCTGCTAATCCAAGAAAACTTCTCACATCAGATGCATTCTTAGGTCTAACCCAATCCTGGATTGCTGCCACCTTAGCGGGATCAACCGCTATTCCACTTCCAGAAATCACATGGCCTAAGAACCTCACTTCACTCTTCCAGAAGTGACACTTCGAAAACTTAGCCTTCAGCTGATGGTTCCGCAAGATTTCCAAAACAATACGCAAGTGCGTCTTGTGCTCTTCTTCAGTTCTAGAATAAATCAGAATATCATCCACGAACACAAGTACGAACTTGTTCAACTGATCTCTAAACACTCTATTCATAAGATCCACAAAATATGCTGGCGCGTTAGTCAACCCAAACGGCATTACCAGCCACTCAAAGAAACCCGATGGTGTCCGAAAAGCAGTCTTCGGCACATTATCCTTAGCCACTCTCAACTGGTGAAATCCCGTTGCCAAATCCATCTGAGAAAACACCTTAGCTTCGTGAAGCTGATCAAACAAGTCATCTATTCTCGGCAATGGATACTTGTTCTTCTTAGTCACCTTATTCAGCTCACGATAATCGACGCACAATCTCAACGACTCATCTGCCTTGGTTGCAAACACAACCGGTGCACCCCACTCGGACACACTACGCCGAATGAATCCTTTCTGCAAAAGATCATCAACTTGCACCCTCAACTCCTGCTGTTCCCTAGGCGCCATCCGCCTAAGAGGCATCACAACAGGTCTGGCTCCTTCAACTAGATCTATACGAAACTCGATCTCTCTATGCGGCGGCAACCCTTTGACTTCGTCAAAGACATCCTCGAATCCATTAGCGATTGGCACCGATGACAGTCCATCCCGTGGAACAACCAGCGAATACATGAAGCTCATGAAGACGCCTTCTTCATGCTTACATCGTATCATAATCTTTCGCCCTTCCACATTCTCGACTGTCACTTCCAGCCTCTCACAATCAACCTTTGCCGCATACCTCCTAAGCCAGTCCATACCCAAAATAATTCCGAACCCCGCAAAGTTCAGAACAAAGCAATCACAAACAAAAGAGCAATCATGACTTGATACGACTAGACCACGGCATAACATACACAAACAGGACGAACCCCCAACTGGATTAGTCACAACCAATGGCCTATCAACAATATCCGGTTCCAAACCCAACCGGCCTACAAGTTCACTACAAACAAACGAATGCGACGCTCCAGTATCAAACAGAACTCTAACTGGAACACCACATAGGAAAAGAGTACCTTGAACCACCACACTCTTTCCCTTCTCTTCAGCGGTAGGAGCCTTCGAAGACGACGGAACAGCTCCCAAAGCATAAGCTTGCACAATCTGCTTGTCCCTCCTCGGTTCTGGACAATTCTTCCTGAAATGCCCCGGCTTGTCACAGTTGTGACACTTCATCGGCACCTTAGGATTCTTACAATCCTTCGAGAAATGGCCCTTCTGTTGACAATTGTAGCAAGTCACCTCGCCTTTCTGCTTCTTCTGGCCATCCTTACCCTTCTGCTGTTGCTGCTTCCTCTTCTTGTTTCCACCCTGCTGGGGTTTAGACTCTTCCCTGGTCACAGCAACAACAGATCCTTCCTTAGGAAACAGACTCTCATGCCTGAGAGCTTTCTCCACAAGCTTCTCAAATGAATGGTCCAAATGATCCACCAACTGTCTCCCAAGATAACTGTCCAAGCCTGTCACAAACTTCTCATTCTTCTGGTATGCAGACTCAATATATGACCGGGCATACTTGGACAAAGCTTCAAACTCAGAAACATACTCAAGGACTGATCTTCCACCTTGCTTGAGCTCCACAAACTTCTCGAACAGAACAGACTTCTGAGCTATAGAAATGAACTTAGCTTCAAATCTAGCTTGGAATTGCTCCCAAGTAATCTCTTCCTCCGCAGTATTGATGGTAATAGATTTCCACCAATCAGAGGCTCTCCCTTGAAGTTGCCTTGATGCCAACTTCCTCTTAGTTGCATCATCAATTCCCAAATCACCAAAGATCCTTCTACAAGCATCTATCCATCTCTGGACTTCGATAGTTGATTCTGTTCCCAAGAAAACCTTTCCTCCAAGAGCAGTATAGTCCTTACACAACTTAGCGAAATCCACTGGTTTTGGAGTTTGGACTTGAACTCCAACATCAACTGCTGCCCCCGGAACTGGTATCCTTCTCATGATCGAAGTCATCATAGCTTCGAACATAGCTGCATAATCAGCAGTCCCCTCAGTAGCACGGCCTTCCCTAGCAGCTGGTCTCCCTCTTCGACTCATTCTCAATATCTATAAAAAGGAATGATCAGAACATCTAGAGAAACAACTGCATAAAGGACTCAAACTCAACTAAACTACTATATTATATATAGTATTCATCCATCAAATTACAATTACGTCTCTCATACGTAGTTACGTCAGCGAGCGTTGGGTAAGATCGATTAACCAATGCTCTGATACCAAATGTGACGACCGCCCATGACCCCTGCACTGAATCAAGAGAAAATGCGCTGTAAAGTGTGCCAGGCGACCATGGACGATTGTCAGGGTAAATTAAAACAACAAAATCTATCGTATTACTCACAGCGCATGGACAAAATACAATAGAACATATGTATAGTGAAGCTTTACAGAATAAAATGCCATCATATAAAACTCCATAATAGATGAATACAAGCATCCAAATAGTCAATACATCAAGCCTCACTACATATCACTCAGAGAATACAAAGCAGCGGAACATCCAGTACATATAGTAAGAAAGAAACAATATGCAATACTCCAACTCGTCTTCGATATCAGCACCGTGAAAAGCTAGAACAGCACCTGTCACCTGCTACCTAGTCTGCCCGTCCCAAAATGGACGAACAGCCCAAGGCAATAAGAATTAAAACATAAAGCCTTGAGTCAAACAACAGTCTTAGTGAGCAGTAAATTAACTAACAACATACCAAAAGAGCATAAAGGAAAAGGAATAGGAATACAACCCTCCCACTCCAACCTCTTTCTACAATGATAGCCCCCAGACACACACTAAGCAGAAGCAAACATAACAGAGCATACAATGTAAAGTAAAGAAATTATCACTCGAGTCATGGGCTATGTTTTCCAAGCACAAACCCCCAAGGCCTAAACCAAGATCAGATAAGCACCCAGAAAACACTGCTCTTGAGACCGAATGACGATACAACCAAACATCCATTACTCTGGCTATCACTGTTATAATTGCTTCGATATCATCGTTAATTGAATGACCGGCACATTCTTTCAGCCGTCCGTCAAGGGCTAATGGAAACCCCGGTTCTAGACATAACTCCCGCACGTCGTCGCAGCCCGTGCCTAGGACTATCGAATCTGCCCAGAGTACTCGACCATCAACAGTTGGCCGTTGGGACTATCGAATCTGCCCAAACGTACTCTTGCTTAGAGCATGCTAGAACCTTCAACAACGATGTTATCCAAGCCTCCTAGTCATCCTCCTTGACGACTATTTCCATACTAGCTCAAGCGCCTCTCAAGCATCCATTACCCTTAACTCGAATCATATCACCGAGTTACCAACGTGCTTGGAATGATCCCGTCTGGATTAGACCAAGACTATCTCATATCATACTTCGCTTCATCACATCCTCACAAAGTCTCATCTCAACATCATCATCATCGAATCTATGCATAAGAGCTTCATCACCCGCTACATATGCCACAAGCAGCTTTCCCAATTCAAGAGCCTTTCTCTTAGCTTTTGAATCATCTTCGGTCTAAATCAAATCATCAATCATCTAATTTATAGCAATCAATCAAGTCAAACATTAATCCAAGCAATCAAGCATTCAAATATGATCTATGTAGACAATTATCACTATAATGGCAATTTCGTAATTAAATAGTCGAAAGTCAAATAAGCATGAAAACATGAACAATGTCTCTATAATCTTGATGAATGAACTTGCATAGGTTAACATGTAGTAAAATTGTTGTCAAATCATCATGAACAATGGATCTATATGGATCTACACTTAGGATGAAGAAATGCATGGAAATCACTATTTTAACACCAAATCGAGCCAACAACCCGATATACTCCTTCGGATCCGTGTGAGAGATAATCACCACTCACCAAATCACCTAAACAACCTCAAATCAACACGCTTCAGATCTGGACAGCGAAGGATCAAGCTTGATCTATCACGAATCCGTTTCAAACGAAGAAATCTCACTTCAAAGGATGAAGATCTTCAACTTTAGCTCTTGGATCTTCAATCTTGATCTTCGATTTGGATGAAAGGAATCACTAGATTAGAGTGGAGAAAAGAAGTGAAGAAGTGTAGAAGTCGAGCTCTCAAAATGGAAGCACTTCGTCGCTTCGAAATCCGGATCCTAAAAAGTGAGAAAAACCCTTCCTATTTATAGCAGAAATTTCCTTAAGTCGTAACTCGACTATCTCCATAAGTCGTCTCCGACCTAAGCCTCTCCGACCTAAGCCTCTCCGACTTAACAGATATGCACGCGCGCCCCAACTCCTAGGTGGCTCACGACCTAACGCTCAACAAACCACGACCTAACGGCTTAGCAGTCCTACGACTTACGACTCAACTGGGTCTCCGACTTAACATAGCACGCGACATAACAGTCTTCGACTTAACGACTTAGCCTATGCGCGACTTAGCGACTTACAACTTAGCGCGCCCCAACGACTCAACAACACTGGCACGCGACCTAAAACTTACGCGACTTAACAATCTCGCGACCTATCTCCTAGCGACTTATCTTTCTTAACTCGTCCACGACTTAACTGCTATAAGTCGCCTACTCCTATAAGTCGCTAACTCGTATACGACTTAGCAAGCACACGACCTAACACACACAGAACTCACGACCTAACTTCTTAGGTCGTCTACGACCTAACTGCTCAAACACGCAAACTACTAGGTCGCTAAATACTGGGTTGTTAACTCGCTAACTCTTAGGTCGCTAACATCTATAGGTCGCGAACAGCTATAGGTCGCTCCAACCGACCTAGTACTTAACCAAACCACTGCCTTAGGTCATCTAACCCACTTAAGTCGGTCACGACTTAACTCTTAACTCTCCAAATCCCTGGGTCACTCCTATCCCCTAAGTCGTATACGACTTACGACCTATACTAAGTCGTGAACGACTTAGGACTTAGCCATA
This sequence comes from Allium fistulosum, assembly GCA_030737815.1. NCBI lineage: Eukaryota > Viridiplantae > Streptophyta > Magnoliopsida > Asparagales > Amaryllidaceae > Allium > Allium fistulosum. Next base: position 1,106,882,224 of record CM060904.1, on the reverse strand, counting down.
TTTTGCCTAAAATCTGAAATGGCTCAACAACACTAAAATTCTAGATTTTGACAAACTTTTCGATCCGTAAAAATACGGGTCGTTACATGTTAGGTTATGTGTTAAATTTAGAGCTAAGTAAAATAGTGAGCTTTTGACTTAATAAACGAAGTATAGTTTAATTTGGATATTCCATTCATAAAAGTTTGTTTTAATAAGTCATAAGTTAAATGATATCCAAATGAATATTCTAGAATAAAACTGATTTCAAATATTAATATATCTACTGTAGCATTTTATAAGTGCTGCTGTTTTGAAAATACAATGTTTTGGAAATTTTATAATTGAATGAACTTAGAAATGCTACAATTTTAAAATGAATATTATTTGACCTTGAATTAAAATGGTTTAAATGAAGATTATTTTTAAAAGGTGTTATGATTTTCTAAGTATTATGTTCTTTTTTAAGAATAACATTTCCAATGTGTTATGATTTTAGTAGTATGATTTCCAAATGATAAACACCTCTAAATTGTTATGATTTCAAAGTATTATGATTTCAAAGCATTATGGTTTCAAATTATTATCTTATTTTGTTTTTCAAACCATCTTTTGGTTGTCCTTATTTTCCCTCATCTTGTTACAGACTGGTATAATCATCTTTCTATAATCTTTCTGTTTAGAAATCTTTCTGTAATCTCTGATAATCTTTGTTACTCATCTGGATCTGAACACTGTTTTTCCATTCATAGACCGTCGGTCAAGTGAAAGGGGTGATTCAGACTCTAGAGGATCTTTTTCGTGCTTGTATTCTTGATTTGATCACCTCCATCTTGTTAAACTTACCTATAACAATAATTATCAGGCGTAATTCCAATCTTCTTATCATTTTGTCTTAATTCTATTTCATTCTATCTTTTTCTGTGCTTTCCCGTACCTCGTTCCTTTTCGGGGACGAAAAGTTTTGAGTGGGGGAGAGTGTAACAACCCTGTATTTTCCAAATATGTTTAAATTGATTTTTCCAGATTCAAAAGCTTTATTTATGAAAAAGAATAAATTTTGTTATTTTAAATATAAACTTTGACTTTGATGTGGATTAGAATTCCAAATATGACTAAATTTAATATTTCCTGAAAATGTGAATTTTGGTCAATAGTCAAACTTTGACTTTTAAGTTTAAATTTTTAATAGTTTGAAATTATAAATTTTATCTTTTATTATGAAAATAGATTTAATAACTTGAACACTACTTTTCGTTTCGTAGAAAACGGAGTTAAAATGTAAAGGTTATGTACATTTCAATTTTAGTATAATTTGTTTTATTGTGCAATTTTGCCTATTTTAAATTTTATAAATCATATTTTCTTTCTTATATTTTATTTGAATATGTGTCAATATGTTAATTTATGTAAATTTTCATCTCTAAATACTTTTAAATTGATAATAGAATTTTTCCAAAATGTACTATGATGACTTCCTATTTTTAAAGGCTGTTTCCCTATTTTCTGCTATTTTCTTCGTTAAAAATTATATGTAAATTTAATTTTAAATATTTATTTTGTGAATATATTTTTATTTTATGTTATTATTTATGTTTAGAAATATATTACAAGCTCATATGAATTTTTCTAAAATTTATTCTATTCAATTTCAAATTTTCTAGACTAGTTTACTATTTTTAGCTACTTTCTTAATTTAACTTTATATGATTGATAAATATTTATATAAATTATTATATTTTGATAAAATTTCTAAATTTTATCTGGGATTATTATTATTTCCAGAAATATAAAGTTACATAATTAAAATAAAGTAATATGAAAGTCCCTAAACCTTCTATCTTCCTAAGGCCCTTTTATATTACACCCTTTTACCTTTTAACCTAATTTTTCAAGCAAGTGGCCCCATCTCCTCATTTGTTTCAGCCGCCACTTCCATTTGTTTCTCACATGAAAAATGTTCCCTCAAACCCTAGAAAAAGTCACGGCTATTTCATTTGGAAGAGGAAAAAAATGAGCAATGGCTTCCTTTATCTCTTCTTCTCTTCATTATTCAATGAATTTAGCCTTCCTCTCCTACCTTGCATGCTCGGCCACTAGCCTCTCCACCCTTCAGCTCCACTCACCACCACATCTACAGCAGCTCTTCCTCCTCCTCCTCTGACCTTGACCTGGCCATGCCATCCAATGGAAGCCATCACCCAAAATTTGCATAAAACTCTTCCAAAAATGCCTAGACAAGCCACTATACTCCACCTGCCTCTTCCTATGCACTTTGGCCACCCCATAGCCGCCACCACCCGCCACTCCACCACCATTAGATGCTGCTCCAGACATGTCCAGACCTGTACAAGCATGATCCAAGCCATATGTGACCAAGTCGAGCCAAGTGGTGCATCCAAACCCTTCCTATCTTGCCTTGCCTTTGACCTTTCTCTTATTTTGCCTTTGCCTTCCACTTTCATGCCCTTAGCCTTGCATTTAGGTCTTGGCCGAGCCATGTTGACACCTAGGCCGAACCTAGTGTGGTGTGATCAAGCCCAAATTGATCATGTAGCAAACCATGTTGTCATGGTCAAGCAAAGTTTGAGGAAAGCTAGGTGACGTTCTTTGTTAATTCAAAATTCAAATTGTTTCAATGTATTTTGTATTGTATGCATATGTTTATATGGTCTTGTTTATTTGTTGTATACAAGATCATTATCAAGGCTCTCCATTCATTCAATTCAAATCATGCCTTCTGGAATCGTTTTGTGTGTCGTTGTGGTCTTCAGCTTGAAATGGTGAGTTATTCTCACCAGACAATATGTACCTATATAACTGATAAACCGACACCATTTGAATCTTTAATGTATATTATCATGTTATATATGCTTATATTATTATCATATGATGTTCACACCTGTTATATCATATGTTGCTGTTGTTTTATGTTATTCTGTTTATTTATATCAGTTTATCACACTGCAAGTTCCCTGTAGACTAGAATCACTATGGGTTGAAATGATACATACCCGAACGGACTTTAGAATAGAGAAAAATCGTTATGGGCTGAAATGATAGGCCTGAACGATTTTTATTTATTTATTTATTTTAACTTGGGATTGCGGGTTTGAAATGATATAACCCGGATTTTTCTTTTTTTTAACTACGGATTGAAATGATGCATATCTGTATCACTTGACCTAGGTTAGAAAATTATATACAGGCCCGTGGTTATTTTATAAAGTGTTTTGGATATTTTGAAGTATTTTAAAAAATTATAAATTTATGAAATTTGATTTAAATAGATTTTGAAATGTTTTAAAATAAAGAAATTATGATTTTTCCATGTGTTAAAATGTAATTAATGAATGGTTTAACTGGATTTTTGAAATATAACTTAAGTTGGAAATTTGGAATTTTGGTTAAAAATGATATTTAAGTTATATGAATAAAATGGATATTTAATTATATTTGGAAAATGGTAAAATATGATAATTTGATTAAATTTGAATTTAAGTGATTTATTAAAGTATTATTGATTTTTCTATGAATTTTAGTGGTTAAATAAATGAATGTTTAAAAGTGATCTTTTAACATATAACTTGACTAGGAAATGTGAAATTTGGCTTTAATTAAAGGTTTAAGTTAATTAAATAAAATTGGAAATTTTTTTAAATTTATGAAATGGTAATTTAAATTTGAAGTGTTAAGTTTATTTGTTGAAATGTGAAGAATTGGAAACTTTTACACTTAAACTTATTAAGTAAATTGTTGAAAATTGGATTTAATTATAAGAAATTTATTGTGAAAAAGATATATGTTAAATGATATATAAATGAACATTTTAAACGTTAAAATATGATTTTTAAAATGTTTATGTGTTTTAAATTGAAGTTATTTAATTGCTGGAAATACACTAACACCTGAAATCTACTTTTAATAGCATTCAGAAATGCTATAGATTCTGTTTTGAACTAAAATTGTGTAAAAAGAGCTATTACAGCATTTCTGAAATGCTGTAGTTGCTGTAGTGGAACTTATAGGCTAATATTGAACTCAGGCCTATTAAAGCATTCTCTGGAAATGCTATAATGGTCTGCAGTCTTTGCTGAAACCAAATTTAACCCTTGTTTTGAAATCTGAACTACCGCAGCACTTCTGAAATGCTGTCTTTTCTGTTTTGAACTATAATTCAACTAAAACTGAGTTTTAACAGCAGTTTTAAGTGCTGTCTTTGCTGAATTAAAAATGTTTTCAAATATAAGTTATAGCAATTGTTTTTAAATGCTGTGAAATGCTGAAATTTTAATAATTAGGGTTTTTGACTTAGTAAACGAACTCAGAATGGTTTGAAACTTTGGAAATTGAATACTTGATTTGAAAATATAATAATTACACTTTTAAAAGGTTTAAATGAATTATTTTGATTGGAATATAAACTATTTAAAGGTGATTTGAAATGATAGTAAATGAACGATATCTTTGAATTTAAAGGTATTTAAAGTTGAATATTTGGATTTGAACTGATAGGATATTTTATTTTATTAAAATGATTTGAAATGAAGTTTTGTAAGGATATGATATTTTATTATATTAAAATGATTTGAAATGAAGTTTTGTAAGGATATGATATTTTATTTTGAATCGCTGGAGATTATCTGCTTTGACAACCGTGTACGCGGTGGAGATTCCAGAATGAAGTAGGATGGTGGCGACGTTCTTAAGGTATGTTACGTGGACCCAACTCCCGTGAGTTGGCATAAGGTGGCTAAAATAGGAGCGATCTCGGACCAGTGAGGTAGCACCTCTTCTCGGACACATTTCTTCGATATTATACTCTTACTTGTGATTGATTAGATGACCATCCTTCGATTTGGGAGTGTTGTTCGAGGTGGACGATAGTGGATGCTATGCGCTCCATCAGTCCGTGTGCGTAATTGGTATATCTACCCTGGCATTGCCTAGTTGTGCCGTGTCACCTACCATATCGAGCTTTACTATGATTTGTGATTTCTCCCGTAGCCTGTGGAGTATCGAGGGTAGCCCCCATTTTGGGAGTATGCTAATACTTGATAGACTACTGGGACTATTACGTGTTAAGGTGGAAAATGTAAAGCCTTAATGCTATTTAAAAGTATGTTTATTTTATATTAGACATTATTATATAGCGTATATTACTACATAGTAGATAGTTTAACGGATCCTTAGAGGATGGGCGGTCCCAAGCATCTTCTAAGTTACTTGTACCCTTATTACAATTCGCTTGAGTTGGTTTACATTATATAAGTATATATTGTCCTGACTCGAGTGTTTTGTGTTTTGCTTTACGCTCGGGTCAGCCTGAGTTATTCATAGATTTGGATTTCCACTCTCTTGGAGATTTGAATCGCTGGAGATTATCTGCTTGTCTTGTCCTATCTATTTCAGTTTCGTTGTTCTACTCAGCTTGTACTTGGTTATTTTATTGAGACTTTTGTTGTACTCTATTTATCTGTTGTATCTTATCTAACTCTGACATATTTAGATTGTAGCTTCATGAAGTACTATTTCTTTTACTTCCGCTGCATTATTTTACTCTGTGTCTATGATCTGTGATTATATTTATTTACTGTATATTCTGAGATTTGCCAAATTTTATTTACAACGCGGTATTTTGAGAAATTCAACTCCGGCATGAGTGTCTACCTATACACTTATAATGGATGCGAATGGTTGAAAATATTGGGTCGTTACATATAATATCAAAATTTAATATTTATTAAACCGTATATTTCTTTCCAAACCATAGAAAATCCCTTAAAATATTTTATATATAGACCACGGTGCCTGTATATAATTTTCTATCCTATGGTCAAGTGATACGGATATTTATCGTTTCAATCCGTAATTTAAAAATAAAAGTTTACGGTTATATATATCATTTCAAACTGCAATCCCGAATGAAATGAAAATGCATAATAACTTGCAGTTTATACAATATAAAATATAGCATCCATTCATCCAAATATCAATAAACAACCATTCATTACAATCATCATCCAATTTAAACAAAACATCAATATAAAGCATATAAAATATAACAGGCATCCACGAATAGTTTATATTCAATAAAAATTAATAACTATTCAACTGACAATTTATATGCAATAATAAATAAATTTAACTGTCAAATTATATGCAAAAATAAAATTACATAACAATTTAATTTAAATAAATGCTATCTAACTGAGATGATGATTAAATATATGCCCAAACAATCATAGATAAATTTTAAATCACATCAAAATTTAATTTAACAAACATAAGAAATCTTAGAAGTTGTGAGTGGGTTAAAACACTCACCTTTTGAATTTAAATTGAATTCAAATCCAATTTAAACCCAAAAATTTGACCGTCTCATAATTTATCCAAACCAGCGTCATCAAGTCCAGAATTTTATTACGATCCTAACAAAAAAAACCGCGCGTGAAACGGAGTTCGTATGCGAGAGTTATAGCGAAAATTGTGATTGAAATTAAATTTAAATAGAAACAAAAAGAGAACACATTTACCGCCACGTCGCTAGATCACACGTCACTGCCTTCTTCTTTTCATTCTCTACAACAACGCACGCAATTATCTCTAGGCAAATTGATGCGCACGAGACAACACCATTGAATTACGCTCGTCGAGAGCTTCAACATATAAAATTTTGAGATGTTTTTGAGGACTTTGAATTTTTGACTTTGATTTTGAAATGGATCTGGATCTGAGATTTTTGTTTGCCATTGAGGAGGAGAAGGAGCTGATGAAATTTTACGTACAGACAAATGAGAATAGGTGGGGGCTAGGGTTTAGCGGGGTATTTATAGATGAAGTTGGAATAGACAGATGGATCCGAATTTTAATGAATTCACAATTTGTCAATTTAAATTCCAATAATCCATTTATTTGATTTCTAGATCTTATTATGAATAAATGGTCAACTTACCATTTCTATCATTTCTGATTGCAATTAGCTTCAAATTTATTAACCAAACCTCCATATCAAATAAGGATTTATTGCAAAAAATTTAGTGTTTACCTTTAATTAAAGTAAATTCAATAAATTATAAAATCTTATTTCAATGAAATTTTATACCATTCGTATTCAATTCTCTTTATTAAATCAATCATCCTCTTATGTATATATATTTAACATTAGTATATATCCAATTACCCAAATTGATTTACAGCCTAACATAACATTTGAATTTTATTCCCAATTCATAAATTACTACCTTAACTAAAATTTAACGTTTCCCCTTTAATTTACATTTTCACCTTTCGTTACTACACTAATTATCCTTAAAGTAACGTTTATTATTAATAACAATATTATAATTACTTACATTTTAAATGAACTTTATTTACAATAAATTCATTGACCAATTAATTAGGTAATTTATATAGTTGCTACCCTATCCTTAAATTTATTTCATAAATTAATCCATTTAATCTAAATTCTTATCTATGTAATATTTCAACATTTAGTTTCATCAAATGTAATTGTTTTCCAATACGTTAATAACTTTATTTCCAAGTCTTATATTACAACAAACTATCCAATATGAAAGTCTTAATATTTTTACAAATACTACTTTAATTAACATTAACGCAATACTCAATTTAAATTATTGTAACTGATTTTAAAATTGTAAATTAACAAGCTACCAAAATAGGCAACATACAATAATCGTACTCTAACCTTTAGTCACATTAATACGCTTTTATTTCTCAAAAATCAAAGTTCCCATTTAACTAAATCTCCATAAATGAATTTGACATTATTTTCAAAAATTACTTTATATTAACATTAACGTAAAAATATATTTATATCTATTGCAATCGATTTACCAGTTATACTTTAATATACTAAAAAAAATGGTTAACCAAATTTTTTTACCATTTAGCATTCACTTCCACTTACAAGCTACTATTAACACAAATGTTGTCATTGACTTAGCTCTAATTAAGTAAATTAGATAAATGGGCAAAATTTAACAATTATCACTAAATGCCAAATTCTACTCACATTCATAATTAAATATCAACTACAATTTATTAAAATTACTTACATATCCTTATTAAATCAAATTGCAATCTATTTAGTACTATCTTCTCAATTAACATAACATTTAGATGTTAGATTTCATTTAATTCCAATTTATTGACCCACTTAAATTTTATTCTTTTCATTCAATATCAATTGTCCATTCTATAAGTAAAATTAACATTAGATTCATACTCATATAATAGCTTCAAATTCATCTAATAAATATTTATAAAATCTTTAAATACTAAAACCATTTAATTGCAATTAATCCCTTTGATTACAAATTAACTTAACAACCTAATAAAATAAGTAACGTACAATCAATATTGTCATTAACTCCTAATTACACTTTTAGAGGTTCACTATTTACACCCCAATATTGTAATTACTTACATAACACTGGTTTTACTCAATTAACATTTATTACAAACTATTCCAAAATTTATTCAATATTTATTAGTTTTCTTATATTATATTTATAACCAAGTGTAACTTTTAACTTGAATTGGTTGGATTTCCTTTCAAGTTATTAAAAATTAACTTATACTAACATATTCCTTAATTTATTCCAATTACCGTTACAATGTTTTTATTACATAATCAATTAATTACTTTCCTTTCTCGTATTAAATTGTAAACCTGTATAATCCTTTCCACTATTCATTCATTAGCATTCTATGTAAATTTCAATCTCTTGTAATAACTCATTTATTATACTTTTGCATATCAATAAACAAGATTTCAAATAAATGGGGTTTATTAAATTCAATCTTTATACTTAAGTCTATTACAACCAATGTAATATTTTCATAGGTTAATTATTAACATTTATTTCGTTACCACATTATAACCATTATATTTCTTTATAATTAAATTCCAAAAATCTTATGAATAGGCCAATTTAATTTACAAAATTTACGGGTTCTTTACAATCCCCCCCCACTCAAAACTTTTCGTCCCCGAAAAGGAAAAGAAGAGAAAAGAAGAAATAAGGAAACAATATATCTTTCTTAAATATTAAATTTATAAACAATAAGTTTACAAAAAAATTTAAAATAAGATATACCAATTTATACCCGTTTAAATCCTTTATACCTAAATTATTAAGGTTTGTAAAACATTTTCAAAATTTTCTAAGTCCAAAATTTATGGAAAATTTTGACAGAGTCTCCTTTGTACGGAGAGGCTCGGGAGAAAATATAATATTAAATATAACAAAATATCACATATAATACTCAAAATATTATATCCCAACAAGGGAAAATATATAAAATAGCGCTATAAACCGAAATCTGAAAACGTACCTATTTGTTGGGCAATTTACGCTTATTTTATGGAACCAAAGCACTAGCAATTGCTTCCATAACCTGCATTTCACTTATATAATCCAAAGGGTTAACAATTATATAAGATGAAATATTTATGTGGTTTCAAATACTAACCACAAATCAATACAACAACCATAAATTTCAACAACAGTACACAACAAATACAAATCAACCATTCAAGCACACAAAACAAATAGTTGTTCGGGTTCAAAACTTTAAATTGTATGGAATGAAAAATAAACTATCAAGTGTATCATTTACTCAACAGTCTTAGATGTAACAAAATAGATAATTTATTCATTCAAACAATTTCAAATTTCCTTACCCAACCAACCATAAACCAAACAATAACAATTCCAACCAACAAATCAAATTAACTTAAAAAATATATTCATACATTTGTTGTTTGATTTCCTTTTTACTTACACAATGATTTATCTTTTAGTTTACATTTATTTCTAACAAACTTTTAATTTCATTTACTCATTAAATGTTTGTTTCATATTTTTTCACCTATTACTTATAATTATTCATTTTCATTAATTCAGGTCATGTAAGTTCTTTTTATTGCATTACATTTATGCACTTTTCAATTTCAATCATTTATTTAATGCTTACATTTCTATTATATTTAATTATAGTAACCCTTTAAATTACACTTAAATTCTTAACCTTATAACATCAATTCTTATAAGTAAAGGATTTCATTAATTCATTTCCTAAGGTTTGCAATCATTTATTTATATTACTTACTTTTCTATTATATTAAACTAGTAGCATTTAAATTATACTTATGTTTATAACCCTACACATCAATTCTTATTTATTAAAGAATTCCATTAATTATTTTCATTATCTCAAGTTAATTACTTGTATAATATCTATTACATTTTCTTATAACATTTTCAACTTTTATATATTTTGGTAAGTTATATATATGCCTTTAAGAATGTAATTGAAAGTTATACTAGTTTCCTCAATTCTTTTAATTAATTAATGGTTCAATAATTTCATCTATGTTCTATAAGTTACAATTTCAAATTACCTTTAATTTCATTCATTTATTTAATGCTTACCTTCTTTTATATTTAATTATAGTAACATTTTAATTACACTTAAATTTATAACTTTATACATCAATTCTTATAAATAAAGAATTTCATTTACAAAGGTTTAAAATCATTTATTTATATTACTTAACTTCCTATTATATTAAATTTTTTTTATTAAAGGTTCTAATTATTAATTAGTCATATTCCAATTTACTACACTTAATTGAGCTATTAATTAACTGGAACTTAAGAACCAAATACCGGGTTTAATTTTAAATCATGTAAAATAATTGTTATTTACACAGAGATACGAAAATGTAGAAGAGGGAAAAAGCTACTGTCTCATTATTCACGGACTCAATATATACAAAGAGAAGATGGGCTCACAGATACAACCAAAGCCCAAATTAAAATGAGACAAAACCAAATACAACTTAAATGAAATGCAACAGCACAATATGTAAGTAACAAACATGAAAACAACTCAAACAATACTCACAACACTCCCCCTCAAGTTGGAGCATACAAATCATATATGCCCAACTTGCTACATAAGAATTTAATTCTGTTGCCATGCAAAGATTTTGTAAGAAGATCTGCAACCTGATTCTCAGATTTCACATAGCCAGTACATATTATCCCTTGTTGAACTTTCTCCCTTACGAAGTGACAATCCACCTCAATGTGTTTTGTCCTTTCGTGAAACACAGGATTGGAAGAAATGTGTATAGCAGCTTGATTGTCAGACCACAACTTCATGGGAAACTCACACTTCATTTCCACTTCATCCATTAAATGTTTGATCCACACTAACTCACATACCGTGTTTTCCATTGCCCTGTATTCTGACTCCGCACTTGATCGTGAAACCACACTTTGTTTCTTACTCTTCCACGACACTAAGTTACCACCCATCATTACACAAAATCCAGAAGTAGATCTCCTATCCAACTTCGAACCAGCCCAATCAGCATCTGCAAATGCTTCGATTCTACTGTGCCCTTGATTTGTATATTCAATACACTGCCCAACAGTACCCTTTAAATAGCATAATATTTGTTTCAAAGCATTCCAGTGATCAACAGTGGGTGAAGACATGAATTGACTGACCATACTAACTGAATAAGCAATATCAGGCCTTGTTATGACTAAGTAATTCAATCTACCCACTAATCTCCTATACTTTTCAGGGTCTTCAAATAATACTCCTTCATTTATCAATGAGGTGTTAACTAACATGGGTGTATTGCAAGGTTTAGCTCCTAATTTCCCAGTTTCTTTCAACAAATCCATAACATATTTCCTCTGTGACAAGTAAATTTTACCATTCATTCTAATCACTTCAATACCCAAGAAATATTTCAACTCCCCTAACTCCTTAGTATGAAACTGAGAATGAATAAATGTTTTGAGAGCAGAGATTCCTTTTTCATCACTACCAGTAATGATGATATCATCGACATACACAATTAACAAAATTAGTTTACCTTGTAAACTTCTGTAGAACACTGAATGATCTGCTTTACTCTGTGCTAAACCAAATTTCTCAATGGCTTGACTAAACTTTCCAAACCAAGCTCTCGGGCTTTGCTTCAAACCATAAAGACTTTTCTTCAATCTGCACACCTTCCCATACTCCCCCTGAGCAACAAACCCAGGTGGTTGCTCCATAAATACTTCCTCAGCAAGATCACCATGAAGAAAGCAATTCTTAATATCTAATTGATGAAGTCTCCAGGCATGTTGTGCTGCTAATGATATAAGTATTCTTATTGAAGTTATTTTAGCCACTGGTGAAAATGTCTCTGAGTAGTCAACCCCATATGTCTGAGCATACCCTTTTGCCACTAAGCGTGCCTTTAGTCGTTCAAGAGAACCATCTGCTTTCATTTTCACAGAGAAAACCCACTTGCAGCCTATAGCCTTCTTACCTTCTGGTAACTGCACTAGTTCCCATGTATCATTCTGGTCCAATGCATTGATTTCCTCAATCATAGCTTCATGCCATCCTTCATTTGATAATGCTTCTTTGACCGTTCTTGGAACTGAAATTGAATCTAGTGTAGTTATGAAAGTAGAAGATTCTGATGCTATGTTACTATATGATACAATAGATGAAATTGGGTATGTACATTTTCTTTTCCCTTTTCGCAAAGCAATGGGTAAATTAATGTTTGAATCTGGTACTTGAACACTTTCCAAAACAGGAGCAGGTATAGATGAGGTACTTGGATCCAACACCTCACTCTCATGTTGATTATTATTCAATTTGAATATAGGAGGATATACCAAAAATTGATCATCTTCATCTACTATTTGTTCACCATAACTTTCTTGAACTGGAGGAGTTAATGATGATGAATAAAATGGTTTACTTTCAACAAAACTAACATCCACTAATACAATGTATTTTTGAAGACTAGGACAAAAGCACTTGTATCCTTTTTGAATTCTCGAATAACCAAGAAATATACATTTCAAAGATTTTGGGTCTAATTTTGTTAAATGTGGATTCACATCTCTAACAAAACAAATGCATCCAAACACCCTTGGCTTCACTGGGTAAATTGATTTATTTGGGCATAAAACTTGATAAGGTATTTGGTAGTCCAGAATAGTAGAAGGCATTCTATTAATTAGAAAACATGCAGTACTTACTGCTTCAGCCCAGAATCTCTTTGGAACATTCATTTGAAAAAGAAGTGCTCTTGCAGTTTCCAATAAGTGCCTATTTTTCCTCTCAGCTACTCCATTCTGTGCTGCTGTATCCACACATGAAGTCTCATGAATGATGCCATGCCTTTCCAGAAATGAATTAAATTGATTGCTTGTATATTCCTTTGCATTGTCACTCCTCAGCGTCTTGATTGAAACATTAAATTGATTTTGTATTTCAGCATAAAAAGCACAAAATATAGAAAACAAATCTGATTTATTCTTCATTAGAAATAGCCAAGTCTCATGAAGTTACACGTGAGTAAGCACAAACTGTTGATGGACCCCAAATATCTGAGTGCACAACTTCAAAAATTGAATTAGACCTTTTGTTAATTCTAGGATACAAACTGACACGATGATGCTTTGCATATTGACAAGACTCACAATACAATATTGATAAAGAACTAAATTGTGGGCACAATTTCTTGAATAGGAACAATGAAGGATGGCCTAATTGACAGTGCATTTGGAATGCAGATGATGTTATACTTGAACAACCTACAGATTTTGATGGCACATCATCAAGCACATATAAACCTCCCCTCTCTTCACCTCTACCAATAATCTGTCTGGTTGTCAGGTCCTGAAATACACAGTGGTCAGGGAAGAATAATAGGCTACAATTCAAGTTCTTAGTAATTTGACTCACGGATATCAAATTAAATGATAGGTTAGGCAAATATAACACTGAAGTTGGTGGTAAATTTGAACTTAACCTCATTTTTCCAGTACCTTGTACAGATGCTTGTGAACCATCAGCTAATATAACAGCCTGGGTTGATGATTTATATTGTATATCTGAAATCAAATTACTATTACCTGTCATATGATCAGTCGCTCCAGAATCTATGATCCATTTTGATTGACCTGCAGTGTTTGCAATAGCTGAAACTGATGATGCTGAAACTGATTCCTTATTAGTCGATTCTTTCTTCAATAATTCTTGGAACTTCATATATTGACCATAATCTTCTTTTGTCATGAGAACAGACTTCACTTCCTTATTCATTTGTGAGTTTTTATATTGAAGCTTTCTACATTCGAACTTCATATGACCTGGTTTCTTACAATACGTACAAAATTTTCCCTGATTCAAGGATCTAACATCTGGAACATTTGGTCTTGGTAAATTGTAATTTGGCCTTGATGAATTATTCTGACCTTGTATATAACCTCTGTTGTTGCTGATCAAAGCTCCTTCGACTTTAGTACTTGTAGCTTGAGTATGAGCAATATCTAAACAAAGAATTCTGCTAAACACTTCTTGCAATGAAGAGATATCCGATCCTGATAAGATCTGAGACTTTGCAGACTCAAATTCCAATGGTAAACCTGCCAAGAAGCTCATACATGCCATTTGTTCCCATTGTTGTTGCTGAATCTTAACATCTTGACTGATTGGTAACAACATATTGAATTCCTCATAAATTTTCTTGAAATTCATAAAGTAATTCATAAGAGTCTGTTCTTGCTTCTCTGCTCGATAAAATGATTTACACACCTCATACATTCGTGTTAGGTTTCCCTTTCCAGAATACAAGAATTCTAGGTATTCCATTAACTCCTTAATAAATTCACAATGATTAACTAAACCAATTATCTCACTATCAATTGAGTTTCTGATTTGCAGAAATAATCGAGCATCAGATCTGAGCCAAATCAAATCCTTCTCCTCCTTTGAATCTGGCTTTGGTGGATCATCACTTAGATGATTATCTTTATCCATACTTCGAAGGTATAATCGGATCGTCTTACTCCAATTCAAGAAATTCATATTATTCAATTTGTGATATGTGATTTTGGGCATCAACTGCATCGCATCCATCGTAATCTTGTTCTTACTTTCTTCTCCAGATTCTCCCATCTTTACTGATATGAGCTAAATCCCTAATCGATTTGAATTTTGGATCCTCGATGCTCTGATACCATGTTATTTACACAGAGATACAAAAATGTAGAAGAGGGAAAAAGCTACTGTCTCATTATTCACGGACTCAATATATACAAAGAGAAGATGGGCTGACAGATACAACCAAAGCCCAAATTAAAATGAGACAAAACAAAATACAACTTAAATGAAATGCAACAGCACAATATGTAAGTAACAAACATGAAAACAACTCAAACAATACTCACAACAATAATAGATAGATGTATATACTTAAAATACATACATATCCAATTATAATTAAAACGATAAATTTTTCTCAAACAAATCTGCAGTAAACTACTACAGTGGCCTTCCCACTTTGAAACTCGAAAATGAATGTCGATGATGCGTGCACTCATCACCGAAATTATTTTCCAGCGACAGAGAGGGGAGTACAACTTTATCTTGACAAATTTTCTTTTAAAAAAACATTTCTTTCAAATTATATCAAAATGTTCATATCAGAAAATACTTCTAATAATATTATTATTCCAAAATCAATTGAAAGAATTTCCAAAACCCCGGGACTTAAGTTCTATATTTCCAATTTTTATTTATTTATTTTAAATCTTATTTCGACTATTAATTATAAATTTTATTACCTAAAAATCAATATAATACAACCAAATATAGATTTTATAAAAAGTTTATTTTATATATATAGAAAATATAATAGGCAAAATTATTTCATTCACCTATATTAAAACAAATATTATGTCGGTCTGTCCTATTAAGTGTTTAGAAATCCCTATTGATGTCACAGCGTCCCATGCACCAACCAGAATTTATAAATACAGAACGGAACAGATTAACGCAATATTAAAACTTTTTTTTATAACACTAACAAATACGCTCTCTCATATACATACGCTCAGCGACTCCCATAGGGTATTACTACCCTATTAGTAAAGAGTCAAACCCCACAAGGCTAAGGTTTATCGCTAAACCAAAGCTCTGATACCAGATGTAACATCCCACCTTTTTGTACGCTTAAGCAGACACACGTGCCAACTTAAACCATACAGAAGGGCAGATTGTTATGGGGTAAATAAGAAAAAGTGGAGAAATAAAAGAAACAAAATTGAATCTTGCAGCGGAACGATAAAATATAATAATCAAATAACAGTTCATGAAGCTGTTTTACAAAACATTTGATTATACTTATACAATACATATCAGAGTTACACATACCAGAGAATGATAATAAATGCAGCGGAATACGATGGTGTAGTGTAATATAATAAATAGTAGTAATAAAATCTTCGTCTTCGTCTTCCAGAAATAGGGCCTTCAAATCCTGAAATGTTCAGGCTGACCTGAGCGAATTGAAAAGACAAAACACTCGAGTCAGAACTAAAAGATCTTATGTAAGTTAAATCAATGAAATAAATATGAGTGTAAACGGCGTCAGAGATGTTTACGGGGTTTGACATCTCCTATCTAGTGTCTAACGTGAGTGTAGTAACTTAAGAAATGTTCGGGATTCACACCTCTTAAGGATCCGTTAAACTATCTACTATGTAGTAATATTCGCTATTATAATAATGTCTAATCAGTAAAGTATAATCATATAGAAAATAAAGTTAAGGGGATGGTGAACCTTAACGCGGTCGGATCTTTAAACCAAACTCGTAGTGGGTTCGATATGGTAGGTGACACGGCACACAAGGCAATGCCAGGGTAGATATACCAATTACGCATCCGGACTGGTGGTGGCGCATAGCAGCCACTACCGCCCACCTCGAACAACACTCCCAAATCAAGGGTGGCCACCAAATCAATCACAAGTAATAGAATGGTATCGAAGAAGTGTGTCCGATCAGAGGTGCTACCTCCTTGGCCCGTCGATCGCTCCTGTTTTAGCCACCTTATGTCAACTCACGGGAGTTGGGTCCACGTATATACCTTAGGATCGTCGCCACCATCCTACTTCATTCTGGAAACTCCACCGCGTACACAGTTGTCAAAGTGGTTTTCGGTATCGACAGAGAGTATGTCCATATCCGATCCCGGTCTCTTTAACAACTAAACGTTATTATAACACCGTGGTCATTTTAAAAATATATATACTTTTAAAAACACAATCATTGCCCTTTCAAAACATATTCTTTATTTCAAAATAGTATATACATCAAAAACCAAAATATTATTGCCATTTCAAACCATATCCTTTACTTCAAAATAGTATATACTTTAAAACCAAAATATTATTACTATTTCAAAACATATCATTTACTTCAAAATAGTATATACTTTAAAACCAAATTCAATAATATATCATAAATAAAATCCAAATTTTCAATCACTATTCTTACTTTTAATTATAAAACTTGAAATATTCTTTAAAACCATCTTAAACCCAAATCACATAATGCAGTCATATTCTTAATCTCAAAATTTCAATCGGTTTCAAATCAATATATTTAAAGATAATTCTTAAATAAATTCTGTTTCAAATAAATTCATTTTCAAACAATATTACTTTCAAAGTTATAACAATTTCGAAAACCAATACTTTGAAAACAATAATACCTTAATTTCAATAAAACATTTCAATTTTGATATATTTCAAGTCTTTAAATATTCCAAAATTCCCAACCAAATATGATAATCTTATATATACCTTAATTCAATTTACTATTATTTAGTTTAGAAATATTTATTTAATAAATTCAATATCACTTAAATAAAGCTCAAACTTGAAATATTCGTAAATCAAACTTAAAACATCATCAAGTTATACATAGCTTAAATTTTAGAATTTAACCATATATAAAATAATATTTATATAATATCAACATTTAATATTTATTAAACCGTATATTTCTTTCCAAACCATAGAAAATCCCGTAAAAATATTTTATATATAGACCACGGTGCCTGTATATAATTTTCTATCCTATGGTCAAGTGATACGGATATTTATCATTTTAATCCGTAATTTAAAAATAAAAGTTTACGGTTATATATATCATTTCAAACCGCAATCCCGAATGAAATGAAAATGCATATTAACTTGCAGTTATACAATATAAAATATAGCATCCATTCATCCAAATATCAATAAACAACCATTCATTACAATCATCATCCAATTTAAACAAAACATCAATATAAAGCATATAAAATATAACAGGCATCAACGAATAGTTTATATTCAATAAAAATTAATAACTATTCAACTGACAGTTTATATGCAATAATAAATAAATTTAACTGTCAAATTTTATGCAAAAATAAAATTACATAACAATTTAATTTAAATAAATGCTATCTAACTGAGATGATGATTAAATATATGCCCAAACAATCATAGATAAATTTTAAATCACATCAAAATTTAATTTAACAAACATAATAAATCTTAGAAGTTGTGAGTGGGTTAAAACACTCACCTTTTGAATTTAAATTGAATTCAAATCCAATTTAAAACCAAAAATTTGACCGTCTCATAATTTGTCCAAACCAGCGTCATCAAGTCCGGAATTTTATTACGATCCTAACAAAAAAAACCGCGCGTGAAACGGAGTTCGTATGCGAGAGTTATAGCGAAAATTGTGATTGGAATTAAATTTAAATAGAAACAAAAAGTGTGATATCCCGGAAATTTGGCAATATCAATTTAATAATCTTTATTAATAATTAAATTGATTTGTTGATTTATTTTATAAATTGACAAGTTTAATTCTTTTAAAGGTTAATAACATTTTAATTGGAAAGTTTATTTCTTTTGAAAAACTAATAACATTTTAATTTGGGAATATCTTTTCTAACAATTTTAAATTAGGAAGATTTATCTTTCTAAAAACTTATATAAGTGTTTACATTTATAATGTATATATATTGGTATATATATTATAAATAGGTAGTCTTTAATTTAATAAAAGGATAAGTTTTCAAATTTATAATATATATGTATATATATATTGTTATTTGGAATTATGTTATAAAATTCAATATAGTAATTATAAAAGCTAATGTTAAAAATATTTTCCATTTAGAATATATATATATATTTGTATATATTAAAATGGAAAGAATATTGAATTTGAAATTAATAAAGTATTTTCAAACTTTAATATTTATATAATTTGTAATTTGGAAATTTGTAATTTGACTTAATACTTTTGAAAATGATATTTGAGATTTAAATAACAAGAATAATTTCTTATTTATTTTAAAGATAAATTTTAAGCTTAAGTTTTATTTAAGATTTAATTTAAGAAATTCATTTGTTTTAATATTCTTTTCTCTTTAAAAATTTCAAATATAAGTCAAAATGGGTTTGTAAAAATATATATATAGTTAAAATAAGTTTCTCAAGCATATAAAAATATGTTATATTTAATTTTATCAAAGAATAAGCTATTATAAATAATTGTTTTCACATTTGTATATTTATTAAAATCTAAAGCTTAAATTATAAAAGGATAAATACATTTTTATACATATAGATATTTTATAAATAAACATGTAGCATTTTAATAAATCAAAATAAAAAGAAATTAACACTTGTAAATCAATAATAAAGCATTTAAAACACTTGTAAACATTTGGAAGCTTGGAGTGTTTAGGTGTAAGTTAATTAACTCTTAAGAGGACAAATGTCCACATCTCCTTTTGATAATTAAAATAAGTAAATTAAAATCAAAAGAAGAAATCTATTTTCACTTTTCAGCTAAACCTCTTGTTCTCTTCATTTCAACCAAAAGAATATAATTCGAATCTAAAAATAAATGAAAGACTGGAAACCTGAAAATCAAAAGAAGACTGAAATCAAAATTCAAAGAAGATGAAAATCTGGAAATGCAAATCAGTGGAAAAGAAGATCAAAAACAATACAACATCAATCTCAAGATTTTCATATACAACTTAAAGTTCTGAGAAAGAAAATCAAGCAAGTAATCAAAGATCAACAACAAGTTTAAAATTCAACAAGCAAAAAGGAAATCAAGCTTAAATTCAAACATGCAAGCCTGGAAACAAAGTGGTCATCTCTTCTCTGTTTTATAAGTTCAGGTGAGTAAACCTAAGTTTTAAAAACAGTTTTAAATCTTGGATTTCTACTTGTTCTTATGAATGAACATCTTCATGTTATCTGAATACTGGAATTAAAATTGGATGCATGCTTGAATTATACATTTTTGAATGTCTGTAGTTTACATATGTCTCTGTTTAAAATAACAGTGAGTAAACTTATTTTAAAAACCCTTTTTAAACCCTGGTTTCAACTTATTTTTGTGAATGAATATCATGTTATTATCTGAAATACTTGAATTAAATGAATGCATGTTGAATAGGGATGTTTGAATGACTGTATAGTTGTAATATAGTTTCTGTATAATGATAACAGTTTTGATTTATTATAAAAACCAATATCTCATCAATTAGTCTCTGGTAGTTTTTGATTTGTAAATGAAAGATGTGTGAAATCATATAATATTACTATTAAAAATAAGTTATGAAATTTATATAAATTATCTGACTCGAAATTTTACAAACAACAGTGATATGTAAATTGGGTGAAAACTTAATGAATTAAATTTTAAGATTTAATTATATGGTTGAAATCGTGATAGGAAACTATGAATTTTAATAGCTATATCACGATTTCTTTTTTAGAAATTGTTGAGTATGGGAGAGATGACCGGAAATGTTAGTTTGGGCCAATTCTGGACGATCGCGGAGGTCATGGACCTCGGGATTGTGACCAGAGGAGGATGGAAGGATGTAGGTCATGGGAAAAATGGTCGTGGATGTTATAATCCATCGTGATGATCATTCGAAGTCTTAATAGGGTTTTTGGTTAGTTGAAATCGATGTTGAAGGTTGGATTTTCACGGCGACGACAAGCGACCGGAAGCGATCGCACGTGGTTCTGTGGGTTCGAGGCGAAGTAGGGAAGCTTCGACGAAGGTGGCGAGGTGTCTCGAAGTGTTGATTGCCGTGGATGATGGTTTTTCTGATGATGGTGTTCGAGCAGTTTGGGTTTGAAATGTCGAATTCGAGTCTCGTACGAATCGAGTAATTTTTGATGCTCGATCGTGATGTCGTGGTTGTAGATGACTTGCCAGAGGCCAGATCGTAGTTCGTCGACGTTCAGCATAGACGTGCACGTGCACGTGCATGTTTGAGTGCGTCTGGAAGTTGGTTTTGGAGGAGAAGGTTGGAGGCTCGGGTTTTTATCCAGGGGAATTCAAGTTTTTCTCGAAGCAGGGGAAGTGAGTTTTAGACGCGAGTGTTTCTTCGAGTCTCCAGGGGTGTTTGCTCGAGTGTTAGGTGAGGCAGATTTAAGTTTTCAGGTTTTAAAATAGAACAGGAAATGTTTTAAAGTTTAAACAAAAGAAATTTTGTTTTGTAATATTTTCTGAGTTTAAACAAGTTTATATATTTTATAATATTGAGTTTTAAAATAAAATAAGTAGATTTTGAAATAAATTTGTATTTAATTATATTTAATAACTTGGGAAAAGTTTTAAAGTTTTAAAGGTTCAAGTTAAAATGTGTTTAGTAATCAATTAAAATAGGAATTTTCTTAAGTATTTAGAATGTTGATTTAATTAAAGATAGTTAAATTGAAAAGGAAATTTAGAAAATTAAATTATTTTAATTATAAAGTGTTATTGGTAAATAATTGATTTAAATTAAGATAGTAGTTTCTTAATTAAGAATCTTTAATATAATAAGTTAAGAATCATTTAATTAAATTTAAATGATTAAGTTAAATTAATTAATTTGTGATTACTTAAGATAATCACTTATAAATTAAGTTAAGTATAATTACTTGATGAAGTGATTAAGGAATAATTACTGAATGTAATTAAGTAAAAGAAAAATTATTTAATAAAATAATTAGAGGATAATTATTTTATGAAAGTAATTAAATAAGAAGTGATTAAGGTTAATTACTTAGTGTTATTAATTAAATAAATTATTTAATTAAGTTAATTAAAGGATTAAGATTAATTATAAGGTAATTAATTATTTGTTAAGGTAATTAATTAAAAATAATTAATTAAGGAAGATAATTAATTAGAGTTAATTACTGGTTAAGTTTAATCAAAGGTGATTAATAAATTATGGTTTAATTAAAGGTTAATTACTTAATGTAATTAATAATTAATTAAAGGTGTAATTAGGGATCATTAGTTTATAATTAATGATGTGATTAAGAGTTGATTAATTAAGATTAATTAATCAAATGATAAGTGATTAATTGTAATTAATTAAGAGATGAAGTAATTAATTAATTAATTTATGAAGAAATTAAAAGTTAATTACTGTATTGGATTAAGGATAATTAATTTGGAAAATTAATTAAGGATAATTACTTAAGTGTAATTAAAGTATAATTAATCAGGGTGATTAATTAAAGTGGAAATTTAGAGGAAGATTAATTAATTTATTTATAATTAATTAATGATTATATAAGTAAGGTTTATAATGAAGTAATTAATTTAATTTATTTTAAATTAATTAAGAGATGAAGTAATTAATTTAATTCACTTTAAATTAATTAAAGATAGAGATAGTTAATTTAATTCATTTTAAATTAATTATGTTGTGATTAAGTAAATCATTGCTTATATAAGAATGGATGACATTGATTGTCCTGAATGGATGTAATCTCAGAAATGAGATAAGTAATGTTGTATGGTATGAATGCTTGGTTGTATTATGATGGTATTATAGATTAACTATTGTGATGTTGATATGGATTACATATTGGTTATGAATCATCTGTATATTTGGTAATGTGATTATCAATTTTGAATTATGAATTATCTATCTGTATGAATATAGATAAGTTAAATTGTTTAAACCTTTAAACAACTTGGCCTTAAAAGATACGTTTTGGATTTCGATGAGACCGGGATCGGGTTTCCGTATACCGGTATTCCAGGTCTGGAGACCCGAATACCACATCGATCCAAATTAACGATAGGTCGTGAATCTCAAGTGAAGATGAAGATTCAGAGTGCAAGGGTTATTGTCGTTAACTCTGAGGGTGATTCCAAAACGAGTGTAACGAGATAATGCCTTCGGTTTCGTTCGAACCCGGAACGAACTTGTATGGATTGAATGCTTTTAGCACATCGTCAGGCGGACGATGAGCATTCTAAGTGATATGTTCTGATTAAAGGTAATCGTAACCTCAAGCCTCATCAACCGGGAATGGCTAAAACAGGGGAGGTGCAGCAAGGTTTCGTGGGTAGCACCCACTGAGAGCAAGATAGATCCCTGTCTAGAGGTCCCTTTTCTTTTATTCGGCTTAGTGTGTGGTTGGTCGCGCCAACTACGGGATTGTCTTGTTCGGGATTATCCAGTAAGGGATGGTTCCGGCTTTGTGTTGCAGGGGAGCGGGCGTACTCCTCGGTACGGTGATCTAGGCCACGTACTGTGACGGGCGGTACCCCAGTAGCCCTGCCATTGTATGGAATCCAATTTCCAATAAGTGCCATCGGTCTTGATTGTATAACCCACTTTGTTGGCTAGTATGCTGGAATTTAATAATGTAACAATTTCAGCTATTTCATATTTATTTGGAAACCCTAGACCCTATTATAATATAACTGGATTTCCTATCAAATGTTTTGGTTATCGTAAGGTAAAAACTTTTCCGTGTTTATGTGCGGGAAGTCTTACGAGATACCTTTTCTTTCAAAGGTTTTCAAAACTTAAACAATTTTAAACCGTTTACTCACACCAGACCCATGTCTGACCCAAGTGTTTATTTTCTGTTTTATTAAACTCTTGCGTACTCATATTATATATGAGTAGTCAAGTGATTCAGGTTAGCTTGACGAATTCTGGAGGAGATTTGGAGCAGGAGGCTTCACCGTGTAGATATATTATGATTCCGCTGTGTATATGTTGTGTCTGTATCTGTGATACTTGAGTTGTATGAATTAGACAGATGTTTATAACTGTCTAATATGTGTTGTATAAGTTGTGTACTCTGATGTAATATGATACTATGCAATATTTTATGTGATATATTATATTTTATTCGTTCCGCTGTGAGATTCTGATGTGTTGTTCTTTCTTCTTTTTTATCTTTTCTTTTTCTATCCCTTTCTTTCTTAATTAACGATGCGACTTTCTGTGGAGAAAAAGTCGGGTTGTTACAGTGGTATCAGAGCAGTAGGTTGAGTGAATACCTAGGCTCTGAAGTGATGTCTATCTTGAGAGCGCGTAATTGTTAGTTATATAAAAATGATTTTATATTGTGTTAATTGATCGGTTGAGTGGTATATGGATTCTGGTCAATACGAGTAGCTAACGTTATTGATAGGGATCTCTAAACACTTGAACCAGGCCAACAGACACAATATTGTTTTAAAGAGGTAGATGAAATAATTCTACCCAGAAATAATTTCTATATAAAAAGTATCATTTTAAATATATATATTTATGTATTTCTACCTATTTGTTGGGTTACCTGTTCGGGTTTTCCAATATAAGTTATAAAGGTAGATAAGGTGGTAGTGTGAGTAACACGACTACCAATAGTTAGAATTTGAGTGTTGAGGTTGGAAGTATATCTGACGAGACTGTAGACCTAATACCGTCTCGAGTAAACTTTGTTGTGGTGTAAAGATTTCACAGATCTTTGAAGGAAACCAGTTATGGTTTAGAGTTTATCTTTGAAGTTGGATGAATAGAGTAGATCTATTGGATGAGATGAAGAGAGTGATGCTATTTTGGTAACCTCAGGAAGTAGTAGCTGTGTGATGAGACACGGTGGCTATGGACGTTTCTGAAGATGTTTCTTCTGGAACAAGTTTGAAGAAGTGAGTCTGTTTCGGTGTTGTGGCTAAGTCCAGTGGGGTGTTTCTATTTGCTTTGAGGTTCGAGTTTCTCGAGGAGTTTTGGATAAGAAGTCTTTGGTTTGTGGCAGCAATGCGACTCAGAGTGTTCTATGTTGGCAGAAAGTTTCTGGCTGAGCAGTTTTTCTGAAGGTGAAGTTCAGAAGCAGTAGAGTGAATCCATTTCTTCGATGGATTGGTTAGTCAAATATAAGCTGTTCTGATTAGTGAAGAGAGAACAGTTATCTTTGGAAATTAGGCCGAGCTGATCGCAAAAGTGACTTGCGATTGTTTAAGTATTCTCTTGGGATTATTGGAGATTGAGATTCCGTATCGACTTGATTCGTGGAGTTACCAGAAGTTCAGCTTAGTAGAAGGATGTCTCCTAGAGAATAATTTGGTGAAGCAGCTCAGGATTCTTTGGAGAGGGATTGACCACACCTAATTTTCTGGTGAGGATTCTGTTAAGGTGTTTTAACCAAGTAGAATGGTTCACTAAGATTTTATAGATATGGTGAACTGTGGATGATCAAGTTTGTGCTCGAGTTTCTCCGATGGCATTCTCATCTGTTCAAGATCAGAATTGTGCAGCGAAAGCAAGATAGCAGCTATTCTAGAGTGGAAGCAACCGAGAGTTGTAATTTTCTTCGAGTAGAGGATTTCTATAGGAAATTCAAGTGTATCTCTAAGTGTGAAGAAATTTTCGGGATTTGGAGGTAAAGTTGTCAAGTGCAACTGTTTTGACTATTTCAGATAGGAGAGGTAGTTCGAAGTTCTCTAATGTTTGTAGAGTAGAGTTGTGTTTTGGATTTCGGCATATTTTTGAGAAATCATTTTGTTGTGTAGGATCCGGAAATTGGTTTGATGTTGGTCTAATCTATTTCAAGAAGCATCAGTAAGGGTTAAGCTGATCAGGAAGAATGAAGTGACTCAGGATCGTCAAAGGAGTTATGCAGTTAAGAATTGATGGAATTTGGAAATTGATGTTGAAATTGGATATTGTTTAAGTTTTTCTCCGATCAAAGGAGATATAAGATTTGGTAAGACTGGAGAGTAAGCTCCGGAAGTATTATGAGATTTTTCTGTGTTCTTTGGAGATTAGATTTTGATCCCCAGGATTGATTTGCCAGTTCGGATAACTGGAATTCATTTTATTTCACATATCTTTGAGGAATATGTGTATGATTCATCGAGTGATGGAATCAGCAGTTCAGAAGGATAGTTGGGATGGTTTTGAGTTAGTCTGATATCTTGTTTAGATTTGTGATCTAGAAAGGAAGGACTTCTAGATTATTGTAGATAGTTAGTTTAGATCCTGTAGAACGAGTCTCCCGGTATATATATATACTTGGGGAAACTCGAGTAAATTCTATCCAGATTTTGACTGGATAGTTAAATTTGTTTGATTAAATTGTTTGCTATGATTGTTAGAATATGATTGATATGTATGGTTGCTGTTTGAAATTAAAATTAAAATTTTGCTGGGTTATTAAATTATCTTTGCTTTTAAAATTTCGGGGACGAAATTATTTTAAGGGGGAAGGAATGTGATATCCCGGAAATTTGGCAATATCAATCTAATAATCTTTATTAATAATTAAATTGATTTGTTGATTTATTTTATAAATTGACAAGTTTAATTCTTTTAAAGGTTAATAACATTTTAATTGGAAAGTTTATTTCTTTTGAAAAACTAATAACATTTTAATTTGGGAATATCTTTTCTAACAATTTTAAATTAGGAAGATTTATCTTTCTAAAAACTTATATAAGTGTTTACATTTATAATGTATATATATTGGTATATATATTATAAATAGGTAGTCTTTAATTTAATAAAAGGATAAGTTTTCAAATTTATAATATATATGTATATATATATTGTTATTTGGAATTATGTTATAAAATTCAATATAGTAATTATAAAAGCTAATGTTAAAAATATTTTCCATTTAGAATATATATATATTTGTATATATTAAAATGGAAAGAATATTGAATTTGAAATTAATAAAGTATTTTCAAACTTTAATATTTATATAATTTGTAATTTGGAAATTTGTAATTTGACTTAATACTTTTGAAAATGATATTTGAGATTTAAATAACAAGAATAATTTCTTATTTATTTTAAAGATAAATTTTAAGCTTAAGTTTTATTTAAGATTTAATTTAAGAAATTCATTTGTTTTAATATTCTTTTCTCTTTAAAAATTCAAATATAAGTCAAAATGGGTTTGTAAAAATATATATATAGTTAAAATAAGTTTCTCAAGCATATAAAAATATGTTATATTTAATTTTATCAAAGCATAAGCTATTATAAATAATTGTTTTCACATTTGTATATTTATTAAAATCTAAAGCTTAAATTATAAAAGGATAAATACATTTTTATACATATAGATATTTTATAAATAAACATGTAGGATTTAAATAAATCAAAATAAAAAGAAATTAACACTTGTAAATCAATAATAAAGCATTTAAAACACTTGTAAACATTTGGAAGCTTGGAGTGTTTAGGTGTAAGTTAATTAACTCTTAAGAGGACAAATGTCCACATCTCCTTTTGATAATTAAAATAAGTAAATTAAAATCAAAAGAAGAAATCTATTTTCACTTTTCAGCTAAAACTCTTGTTCTCTTCATTTCAACCAAAAGAATATAATTCGAATCTAAAAATAAATGAAAGACTGGAAACCTGAAAATCAAAAGAAGACTGAAATCAAAATTCAAAGAAGATGAAAATCTGGAAATGCAAATCAGTGGAAAAGAAGATCAAAAACAATACAACATCAATCTCAAGATTTTCAAATACAACTTAAAGTTCTGAGAAAGAAAATCAAGCAAGTAATCAAAGATCAACAACAAGTTTAAAATTCAACAAGCAAAAAGGAAATCAAGCTTAAATTCAAACATGCAAGCCTGGAAACAAAGTGGTCATCTCTTCTCTGTTTTATAAGTTCAGGTGAGTAAACCTAAGTTTTAAAAACAGTTTTAAATCTTGGATTTCTACTTGTTCTTATGAATGAACATCTTCATGTTATCTGAATACTGGAATTAAAATTGGATGCATGCTTGAATTATACATTTTTGAATGTCTGTAGTTTACATATGTCTCTGTTTAAAATAACAGTGAGTAAACTTATTTTAAAAACCCTTTTTAAACCCTGGTTTCAACTTATTTTTGTGAATGAATATCATGTTATTATCTGAAATACTTGAATTAAATGAATGCATGTTGAATAGGGATGTTTGAATGACTGTATAGTTGTAATATAGTTTCTGTATAATGATAACAGTTTTGATTTATTATAAAAACCAATATCTCATCAATTAGTCTCTGGTAGTTTTTGATTTGTAAATGAAAGATGTGTGAAATCATATAATATTACTATTAAAAATAAGTTATGAAATTTATATAAATTATCTGACTCGAAATTTTACAAACAACAGTGATATGTAAATTGGGTGAAAACTTAATGAATTAAATTTTAAGATTTAATTATATGGTTGAAATCGTGATAGGAAACTATGAATTTTAATAGCTATATCACGATTTCTTTTTTAGAAATTGTTGAGTATGGGAGAGATGACCGGAAATGTTAGTTTGGGCCAATTCTGGTGATCGCGGAGGTCATGGACCTCGGGATTGTGACCAGAGGAGGATGGAAGGATGTAGGTCATGGGAAAAATGGTCGTGGATGTTATAATCCATCGTGATGATCATTCGAAGTCTTAATAGGGTTTTTGGTTAGTTGAAATCGATGTTGAAGGTTGGATTTTCACGGCGACGACAAGCGACCGGAAGCGATCGCACGTGGTTCTGTGGGTTCGAGGCGAAGTAGGGAAGCTTCGACGAAGGTGGCGAGGTGTCTCGAAGTGTTGATTGCCGTGGATGATGGTTTTTCTGATGATGGTGTTCGAGCAGTTTGGGTTTGAAATGTCGAATTCGAGTCTCGTACGAATCGAGTAATTTTTGATGCTCGATCGTGATGTCGTGGTTGTAGATGACTTGCCGGAGGCCAGATCGTAGTTCGTCGACGTTCAGCATAGACGTGCACGTGCACGTGCATGTTTGAGTGCGTCTGGAAGTTGGTTTTGGAGGAGAAGGTTGGAGGCTCGGGTTTTTATCCAGGGGAATTCAAGTTTTACTCGAAGCAGGGGAAGTGAGTTTTAGACGCGAGTGTTTCTTCGAGTCTCCAGGGGTGTTTGCTTGAGTGTTAGGTGAGGCAGATTTAAGTTTTCAGGTTTTAAAATAGAACAGGAAATGTTTTAAAGTTTAAACAAAAGAAATTTTGTTTTGTAATATTTTCTGAGTTTAAACAAGTTTATATATTTTATAATATTGAGTTTTAAAATAAAATAAGTAGATTTTGAAATAAATTTGTATTTAATTATATTTAATAACTTGGGAAAAGTTTTAAAGATTTAAAGGTTCAAGTTAAAATGTGTTTAGTAATCAATTAAAATAGGAATTTTCTTAAGTATTTAGAATGTTGATTTAATTAAAGATAGTTAAATTGAAAAGGAAATTTAGAAAATTAAATTATTTTAATTATAAAGTGTTATTGGTAAATAATTGATTTAAATTAAGATAGTAGTTTCTTAATTAAGAACCTTTAATATAATAAGTTAAGAATCATTTAATTAAATTTAAATGATTAAGTTAAATTAATTAATTTGTGATTACTTAAGATAATCACTTATAAATTAAGTTAAGTATAATTACTTGATGAAGTGATTAAGGAATAATTACTGAATGTAATTAAGTAAAAGAAAAATTATTTAATAAAATAATTAGAGGATAATTATTTTATGAAAGTAATTAAATAAGAAGTGATTAAGGTTAATTACTTAGTGTTATTAATTAAATAAATTATTTAATTAAGTTAATTAAAGGATTAAGATTAATTATAAGGTAATTAATTATTTGTTAAGGTAATTAATTAAAAATAATTAATTAAGGAAGATAATTAATTAGAGTTAATTACTGGTTAAGTTTAATCAAAGGTGATTAATAAATTATGGTTTAATTAAAGGTTAATTACTTAATGTAATTAATAATTAATTAAAGGTGTAATTAGGGATCATTAGTTTATAATTAATGATGTGATTAAGAGTTGATTAATTAAGATTAATTAATCAAATGATAAGTGATTAATTGTAATTAATTAAGAGATGAAGTAATTAATTAATTAATTTATGAAGAAATTAAAAGTTAATTACTGTATTGGATTAAGGATAATTAATTTGGAAAATTAATTAAGGATAATTACTTAAGTGTAATTAAAGTATAATTAATCAGGGTGATTAATTAAAGTGGAAATTTAGAGGAAGATTAATTAATTAATTTATAATTAATTAATGATTATATAAGTAAGGTTTATAATGAAGTAATTAATTTAATTTATTTTAAATTAATTAAGAGATGAAGTAATTAATTTAATTCACTTTAAATTAATTAAAGATAGAGATAGTTAATTTAATTCATTTTAAATTAATTATGTTGTGATTAAGTAAATCATTGCTTATATAAGAATGGATGACATTGATTGTCCTGAATGGATGTAATCTCAGAAATGAGATAAGTAATGTTGTATGGTATGAATGCTTGGTTGTATTATGATGGTATTATAGATTAACTATTGTGATGTTGATATGGATTACATATTGGTTATGAATCATCTGTATATTTGGTAATGTGATTATCAATTTTGAATTATGAATTATCTATCTGTATGAATATAGATAAGTTAAATTGTTTAAACCTTTAAACAACTTGGCCTTAAAAGATACGTTTTGGATTTCGATGAGACCGGGATCGGGTTTCCGTATACCGGTATTCCAGGTCTGGAGACCCGAATACCACATCGATCCAAATTAACGATAGGTCGTGAATCTCAAGTGAAGATGAAGATTCAGAGTGCAAGGGTTATTGTCGTTAACTCTGAGGGTGATTCCAAAACGAGTGTAACGAGATAATGCCTTCGGTTTCGTTCGAACCCGGAACGAACTTGTATGGATTGAATGCTTTTAGCACATCGTCAGGCAGACGATGAGCATTCTAAGTGATATGTTCTGATTAAAGGTAATCGTAACCTCAAGCCTCATCAACCGGGAATGGCTAAAACAGGGGAGGTGCAGCAAGGTTTCGTGGGTAGCACCCACTGAGAGCAAGATAGATCCCTGTCTAGAGGTCCCTTTTCTTTTATTCGGCTTAGTGTGTGGTTGGTCGCGCCAACTACGGGATTGTCTTGTTCGGGATTATCCAGTAAGGGATGGTTCCGGCTTTGTGTTGCAGGGGAGCGGGCGTACTCCTCGGTACGGTGATCTAGGCCACGTACTGTGACGGGCGGTACCCCAGTAGCCCTGCCATTGTATGGAATCCAATTTCCAATAAGTGCCATCGGTCTTGATTGTATAACCCACTTTGTTGGCTAGTATGCTGGAATTTAATAATGTAACAATTTCAGCTATTTCATATTTATTTGGAAACCCTAGACCCTATTATAATATAACTGGATTTCCTATCAAATGTTTTGGTTATCGTAAGGTAAAAACTTTTCCGTGTTTATGTGCGGGAAGTCTTACGAGATACCTTTTCTTTCAAAGGTTTTCAAAACTTAAACAATTTTAAACCGTTTACTCACACCAGACCCATGTCTGACCCAAGTGTTTATTTTCTGTTTTATTAAACTCTTGGGTACTCATATTATATATGAGTAGTCAAGTGATTCAGGTTAGCTTGACGAATTCTGGAGGAGATTTGGAGCAGGAGGCTTCACCGTGTAGATATATTATGATTCCGCTGTGTATATGTTGTGTCTGTATCTGTGATACTTGAGTTGTATGAATTAGACAGATGTTTATAACTGTCTAATATGTGTTGTATAAGTTGTGTACTCTGATGTAATATGATACTATGCAATATTTTATGTGATATATTATATTTTATTCGTTCCACTGTGAGATTCTGATGTGTTGTTCTTTCTTCTTTTCTATCTTTTCTTTTTCTATCCCTTTCTTTCTTAATTAACGATGCGACTTTCTGTGGAGAAAAAGTTGGGTTGTTACAAAAAGAGAACACATTTACCGCCACGTCGCTAGATCACACGTCACTGCCTTCTTCTTTTCATTCTCTACAACAACACACGCAATTATCTCTAGGAAAATTGATGCGCACGAGATAACACCATTGAATTACGCTCGTCGAGAGCTTCAACATATAAAATTTTGAGATGTTTTTGAGGACTTTGAATTTTTGACTTTGATTTTGAAATGGATCTGAATCTGATATTTTTGTCTGCCATTGAGGAGGAGAAGGAGATGATGAAATTTTACGCGCAGACAAATGAGAATAGGCGGAGGCTAGGGTTTAGCAGGGTATTTATAGATGAAGTTGGAATAGACAGATGGATCCGAATTTTAATGAATTCACAATTTGTCAATTTAAATTCCAATAATCCATTTATTTGATTTCTAGATCTTATTATGAATAAATGGTCAACTTACCATTTCTATCATTTCTGATTGCAATTAGCTTCAAATTTATTAACCAAACCTCCATATCAAATAAGGATTTATTGCAAAAAAATTAGTGTTTACCTTTAATTAAAGTAAATTCAATAAATTATAAAATCTTATTTCAATGAAATTTTATACCATTCGTATTCAATTCTCTTTATTAAATCAATCATCCTCTTATGTATATATATTTAACATTAGTATATATCCAATTACCCAAATTGATTTACAGCCTAACATAACATTTGAATTTTATTCCCAATTCATAAATTACTACCTTAACTAAAATTTAACGTTTCCCCTTTAATTTACATTTTTCACCTTTCGTTACTACACTAATTATCCTTAAAGTAACGTTTATTATTAATAACAATATTATAATTACTTACATTTTAAATGAACTTTATTTACAATAAATTCATTGACCAATTAATTAGGTAATTTATATAGTTGCTACCCTATCCTTAAATTTATTTCATAAATTAATCCATTTCATCTAAATTTTTATCTATGTAATATTTCAACATTTAGTTTCATCAAATGTAATTGTTTTCCAATACGTTAATAACTTTATTTCCAAGTCTTATATTACAACAAACTATCCAATACGAAAGTCTTAATATTTTTACAAATACTACTTTAATTAACATTAACGCAATACTCAATTTAAATTATTGTAACTGATTTCAAAATTGTAAATTAACAAGCTACCAAAATAGGCAACATACAATAATCGTACTCTAACCTTTAGTCACATTAATACGCTTTTATTTCTCAAAAATCAAAGTTCCCATTTAACTAAATCTCCATAAATGAATTTGACATTATTTTCAAAAATTACTTTATATTAACATTAACGTAAAAATATATTTATATCTATTGCAATCGATTTACCAGTTATACTTTAATATACTAAAAAAATGGTTAACCAAATTTTTTTACCATTTAGCATTCACTTCCACTTACAAGCTACTATTAACACAAATGTTGTCATTGACTTAGCTCTAATTAAGTAAATTAGATAAATGGGCAAATTTTAACAATTATCACTAAATGCCAAATTCTACTCACATTCATAATTAAATATCAACTACAATTTATTAAAATTACTTACCTATCCTTATTAAATCAAATTGCAATCTATTTAGTACTATCTTCTCAATTAACATAACATTTAGATGTTAGGTTTCATTTAATTCCAATTTATTGACCCACTTAAATTTTATTCTTTTCATTCAATATCAATTGTCCATTCTATAAGTAAAATTAACATTAGATTCATACTCATATAATAGCTTCAAATTCATCTAATAAATATTTATAAAATCTTTAAATACTAAAACCATTTAATTGCAATTAATCCCTTTGATTACAAATTAACTTAACAACCTAATAAAATAAGTAACGTACAATCAATATTGTCATTAACTCCTAATTACACTTTTAGAGGTTCACTATTTACACCCCAATATTGTAATTACTTACATAACACTGGTTTTACTCAATTAACATTTATTACAAACTATTCCAAAATTTATTCAATATTTATTAGTTTTCTTATATTATATTTATAACCAAGTGTAACTTTTAACTTGAATTGGTTGGATTTCCTTTCAAGTTATTAAAAATTAACTTATACTAACATATTCCTTAATTTATTCCAATTACCGTTACAATGTTTTTATTACATAATCAATTAATTACTTTCCTTTCTCGTATTAAATTGTACACCTGTATAATCCTTTCCACTATTCATTCATTAGCATTATATGTAAATTTCAATCTCTTGTAATAACTCATTTATTATACTTTTGCATATCAATAAACAAGGTTTCAAATAAATGGGGTTTATTAAATTCAATCTTTATACTTAAGTCTATTAAAACCAATGTAATATTTTCATAGGTTAATTATTAACATTTATTTCGTTACCACATTATAACCATTATATTTCTTTATAATTAAATTCCAAAAATCTTATAAATAGGCCAATTTAACTTCCATCACTTCATGATGTTTTAGGTGTGTAGGTATTGGTGAGTTGATTTTAAGTTTGCTTTTACATTTTAACTTTTGTAAAAAAATATCTTCCTTACTTACTTTTACTAATAACACTTAGTTTTATTTAATTATGGTTAACTTATATGTTATTAATTTGTTATACGTGCATATATATGTCATTTTAAATTTCAAAGTTGCAACATTCAAATATAACTTTTATTTATTAAACCGTTGAAAATCCAAAATTCGAATCCTGGTCATATTTTCAGTTTTTAACATACTATTTATTTATGTAAAAAAAACTTGAAAATAAATATTTATCATCTTTAAAAAATTAAAACAAGATTATTTAAGCTATAAAACTATTTAAAAATAAATAAAAATCCATTTATAAGAATACGATGTCAAACCGCCAGAATGTTATGAAGTTTATATATCCTTCAAAATTAAGTTTATATATTTATAGTACATTATAAATCAATTATTATCATTATATAATAATTAAAGTGAATTATTCATCATTTAAAATAATTATCTGAATTATTAAATTAATTAAACATTCCAATTCAAAGTGATAAAATTATGGGTCATTATATTCTTACCCCCTTAAAAGAATTTTGTCCCTCAAATTTCACCAAAACCCAAAACTTAAAAGAGTTTACCCATAGTATTATCTTTAAACCTAATTCCGTATGATATACATAAATCATCCATAATATCTGATTTGATCTTCTACTCAAATACACAACTTTATTTCTGAACTAGTATTGATCCCTCGATCCTCCAGTGCGGACTCTGATCAGGCTTCTTGATCAGAAACCCTTGCTTTCCTTACATAGCTCTCAACTATGATAGAAAACGCAACTAACCAAAACCTTTATCAATGTTCGTTGTCAAAAATCGAGCGATAAATCCTTTTCTAGACTGGTGTAAACACCTCAAAGTTTCGTACTCGAATCTTAGATCAGAATCGTGCGATGAAATGAACTACGTATCTCATACGTACTTAGTTATATCAAATTTCTTTTTCAAAATTATTTGTGCAAATACTTTATAAAATCCCGTCCAAAATGTTTTAAACCTTTCTGTATATCCCAAATATTTTTGATCCTCATTTAGAAGATATCTTTAAAACTATTCTTCTTATTTAAATACTCTTTTCAAAAGTTTCACAAAAACGCAGCTTTTAATAAAACAGGCTGTACTAAAATCTTCTACCAAGTTTAACTTATCAAAATCTCATTTATCAAAACACTTATTTGTTAAAACACTCATTTTTCAAAATAACTTTTATTTTGAATCAATTTTATTATTTCAAAACATCACAATATATCTTTTATTCAAACATTTTTATAAAGATATAGATTTACTTTATAAATTTTTTTATCAAAGAAGTAAAATTTGTATAAATTTTTCCTAAATCATTTAGACATGAGATAAGAGAAGCCATAATAAGGATCATGCATAGATATATACCATAATTCGGACTATTAAATTTTCCAATCAACCATACTTAAACCATAATTAATTGTTTTACATACCCATGGTAATTATGTTAACATATTCCTAATGTACTTAGGATATCCAAAATACTACTACTCTCTAGCAACATCTAACCCTACAAAAACACATATCAAATTAATCGGATTCGAAGGTCGACGGACCATCCGAATTTGAGAACACTACCACTTTAAATTCTTCTTCCTCCTACTCATCATTTGCTTCATTTCCATCATTTTCTTTATTCTCAAGATTCCATCCTATAGGATGTCAGGTTGTCCCTGGGGAACCTAAGGTTGAGCAACAGGGTTTCATGAAAGGATGTCTGGAACCTCTTCTTCCTCCTCATTCTCTGTCATTCCTTCCAAATCAATACCTGAAATGTGCGATTCTCCCTCAGATATGAGAACACCCATCTCCCAGATAATGTGATCATCGTTGCTATCTTTTGATTTGTTAGGGATGTCATTCATCCATTCATCATATGCTGTTGAATCTAAGCTATTCCTTTCTACCATCATATTAGGGTTCTCTTCTGGAACTTCCTTAGGTTTTGATTCTTCTAGATCGGTTACCTACATCATTTTATCCTGCGATCCCTGACTTACTTCTACATCATCTATTATCTAGATCACTTCTTTGTTACTAGATAATAATACTAGTTCCATAGTGTTGGGTCTAGCATCGTAACCATGGGATACCAGTCCTCATCGTAATGGTTATGTTAATCAAATTCTTCCTTTACCTATGGCATATGGTTTTTAGGCGACCCTTTTTCTATTCCCTTGTTGTCACTAAAAAGGATTATTAAGTCATCCTTTTCTCCCTAATTTTCTCTTGAGGATTCTCCTTTGGAATAATTCCTACCATAACTGGAAGGCTTCCACAATAGACAACAAAATACTTAGAAACTTATACTAAGCTTTCTAACCATTCTAACTTGAATCTAATATCATATTTTAACAAGTTTCTTACAAACCTATCTTCTTAAACTATCATCTTTATGAAACATCTTATAGTCGAACCATGAAATTCTAATCACAAGACGTTCTTATACCAATTTATGTCTTTTAACCAACCCATGGTAATAATTGAATATTATTATCCCATAATTAACTATATCTTTTGAAAAGATGACCCTTTTATATTCAAAATATAATCCTAGGTAAAATTATTTCATTTACCAATTTTCCAAAACAAAAATTATTTATATATAACATTAACAAATCCACGCTCATGTATAATACTCTTAACTCATTCTAGGATGTCGCTTACCATATCTCTAAAGAGTTACTCATCCTAGGGTATTACTAACCTTATCTCTGATGAGCCTTTACCCCTATCAGGCTTAGGTGTTCGCTCAACCTAAGCTCTGATAACCCGCACTTATATATAGTTTAGGCTGACAATAAACCACACATGTCCAACCCAAATTGAATGAAAAGGCAGATGGTTAAGGGTAAAAAGAAAAAGAAGACAGACCAAAATCTCACATGAATGGGATAACATATATTATTTAAATAATCTTTACAGTAAATTTTTTTTAAATACGTATATCAGACTCTATCCTAAGCTCAGCCTGGACAGTTATAAATGCCCGTCCTTACAAATGCTAAAAATACAACAAACATAGTGGAACGTCCATATGTTGATGAAGATCTCCAGCTCTCCTTTGAAACTCCAAGCAGCTTTAGCTAGTCCTGAAAATACTTGGACCTAACCCGAGTATTAAGAGTACCCGGATCATGCTTAGCAAACCAGCGTGAGATACAAATTATAAATACATATGATAGTGTCATAGATCAACTTTGATGTTAAACAAAACCTTTGGAAAGAAGAGTATCTCATAAGACAACGTCGTGCACAAACATGGATGGGATTTTACCTTACGATAACTAAAACATTTTTTAATTATCAAATCATTTCATATTATTTCTAATGACATTGCTTTGAAAACAATTTTCAAATAACATATTAAAATAGCCAGAATTGTTACATTTGTTAAATTCGATAGCATAATTAGGTATACAGTCAAGTCCGTAAAGGTACATATATGAGAATGGATTTCCAACAATGACAAGGTAAGTGACTACCTTCCAACAGTCTCTAGAGGAATGTACCGAGGGATAGCCCCATTGCTCTCTGCCAATACAGAACCGGCCTGTCTATACAATAGATAGTACCGAATAAGTCATCACCCCGGTCGTTCCCGACATATTCGTGGCCACACTGTTGGCTCGTTTTTTCAACAGGCAGAGAGAGAGGGAAGAAAGGAAGCAGAGTTGAAGACAAAATTTCCGGACCAAATATTTGGTTCGCATTCACTAAAATGCCGGACCCAACATTTGGTCCGGCACTCTCTGAGATGCCAAACCAAATGTTTGGTCCTGCACGGCATATCAAACACCAGACCAAACATTTGGTCCGGTACACAGGCATGCCGGACTAAATGTTTGGTCCGGTAAATGGAAAGCTCCAAAGCAAAACACCGAACCAGACATGTAAAGCAACCAAGCGAAGCAAGCTCCTTGACAAAACGCCGATCCAAACGCTCCTACGCAGATGTCGAACCAGATTCAGGGAGTTATAATCTCAACCTCCACACTTCACAACTCCACTCTATAAATACTGGAGCTCCTCAACAACAATGGGGATGGAATTTCTGAGAAAAGAGGGAAATCTCCACTGAGACCTAACCACTCCAGCCGCTCCAAGTTTTTTCTCTTTCTAATAAAACTTGTACTTGTAATCAAGTCAAAGAAGTATAATAAGATGGGAAGTGGATGTAGGCACGTTCTGGCCGAACCACTATAAAATTTGGTGTGACTTATTTCCTTTAGCTGCTTTCCAACTCTGAACCTGTAAACGTTTTGTAACTGCAAAAGAAACTATCTATTAACGTATTGGAACATTAGAAACTTCATATCAAACAACATAAATGCTACTTAATCAAATTTGAACTTAGAGGTGTTTGTCCAATTTTTGTGCAAACATTTTTGGTGCTTTCATTGAGAGCTGGGGCGTAGATAGCCGAACTCTTCTATCCACTCTCCTTCCAAGCCTTAACACATCATTAGAACATGGCTCCTTCTAGGCGGAACACCGATAAGGGTAAGAGTGCGGCCACTACTAGTACACTCAATCCCGTCCAAGAGGATCAAGAAAACCCAACTACCTACTCTCAACTTCCAGGCTCAGTTGTCAAACGAGAAGACTTAGATAAGGTTGTGAATGAGATGACTGACCGCTTCGCTGCCCAGCAAAAAGCTTTAGTGGACCAACTCATGACACGCTTAAGAGGCACAAAAGAATCCACTCACAACACATAATCTCGAGGTGAATCCCAATCTGGAGAGTCTCGTAGATGGAATAGATCCTCTGCAAATGAAGAATTCAATCAAGAAGATACAAGAATTCGAAACCGAGCCAGGACTCAGTTCGAAGACGGTCCTGAAAGGTCACCACGGGTTGGGCCCAATCAAGGGGGCATCAGGCAAGGACCGACTATAACTGACCTTGTCATGCTTCGAGCTAGCCATCTCCACTCCAATCTCAACCAAGGTTCCAGACGCCAGCGACATCAAAAGTAAGCCCCCACTTCTCCCAGGGCTGCCCAAGAATCCTAGGAAAGGATGGCATGCCTCTTCAGGGAATATCTCAGTTGCGAACAACTCGAAAGAGGGGTAGAAGCAAGGGTGTCCAGCCCATTCACCAGGGACATAGAAGCAACGACCACTCCTCGAGAATGGAAGATGCCTACCATGGATCCTTACAAAGGCACATCTGACCCAATCATCCACTTACAGCGCTACACTTAACACATGCTCATGAATGGAGCAACAGAGGGTGTGCTATGTAAATGTTTCCCGCTTTTCCTATCGGACTTAGCAACCACATGGTTTTGTCGCCTGCCTCATGGCTCTATTAGCTCTTGGGAAATGTTTAAGTAAATTTCATAATTCAATTCTGAGTCCATGTGGAATAGCTAAGGATGCCTATTCCATATCATACGTAAAACAAAAAGCAGGAGAATTGCTGCAGCAGTATCTCACCTGCTTTAACGCTGCCGCTGCAGTAGTGCAAGATGCCGATGAAAGTCTTACATTGATGGTGTTGTGCGGAGACATCCACCCAGATTCAAAGCTCACAAGAAGATTGACAAAGGAAAAGCCTCTAACTCTTCAGGATTTCTTTCATGAGGTTGGAAAATACATGAGATTGGAGGACGCAGCGGCCCACCGACATAGCGAGCAACCCGCAAAGGCTTCTAACATCCAAGGAAACATGGGTGCCCCACTCCAAGGGGAGGGGAATAAACAGAACAGCGAAGGAAAAAGTGGCCACCAAAGCAACCCTGGAAATGAAAAGTGGAATAAGCGACGATACCGAGCTGGACCAAGATTCGACTCATACACATCTTTGAACGACATTGTAGAGAACATTTACATGGCTACTCAACACGAATTGAAATACAAACGCCCTCTGTACAAGAAAGAGTCAGAAGCTACAATTTGGACGGGGAAATATTGTCACTTCTATGAGACCCATGGGCATAACACCGAAGAATGCTAGCATTTGCAGGACCTTATTGAGGAATATATCCGAAAAAAGAAACTAGAGCGATACGTGCAGAAAGGACGCAACTCTCCCGCTCTGGCCCACGAAGGATCTAGGCAACCCCCACAAGGGAATAATAAGGAAGGAGTGGGTACGAGCTACTCCAACCAAGAAAAGATAATTGTACACACCATATTTGGAGGCCCGCATGTAGCTGACGGAAGTTGGGCTGAAATGGAGAGGTATGGAAAATCCTTAAAGGATAGGGAAGGATATGTTCATTCCATAACTGAAGGACGCATCGCAAAATGGAGAGAAAGAGTCGACATAACCTTCAACGATGAAGATTTGGTTGGAAAACAGTACCCGCACACTGACCCACTGGTTATCTCTGCATGGATCGCCCGACAAAGGTGTTTCGCATTTTGGTCGATACAGGAAGCTCGGTGAATATTTTATTCAAACATGCATTCAATAAAATGAAATTGTCGATGAAAGATGTATCTTCATGCCATAAGCCTTTACACGTGTTCACTGGGGAAGCCACAATGCCACTTGGGCAGCTGGACTTGTTTGTTGAGCTAGGAAGTCACCCTCGATCAGTTGTCCTGAAGCAAACATTCGTGCTGGTGGACGGGCACTCTTCCTACAACGCATTATTGAGGAGGCCCGCGTTGTCAGACTTCCAGATAGTATTAGCACCATGGTGCTTGAAGATGAAATTCCCAACTGGTAACGGAATAGGAGAAGTTGAAGGGGACCAAGACGTAGCTCGTGATTGCTATGTGACTGAACTTCGCCAAAATAAGAAACAGGAAAAAAGGGAAGGCGTAGGGGTCGTCCTCTGCGCCAAAAATGTAAAAGCATAGCAATCAAAGAAGGCCCCCCTCTCTAATGTACTAGCAACCCATTCAATGAATTGGACCCCCGAGATAGGGAGGAGGAGGTCAACATCGAGCCTGTGTAGGCTATGGAGTATGTGATGGTAGAAGAGCACGACAAAACAAGGTTTCTAAAGATAGGTTCTCAATTAAACCTTAACCGCAAAGTCCATCTGATAGGATTTCTATGAAAGAACTTGGACGTATTTGCATAGACCCACGAGGACATGGTGGGGATATCCTCAGAGGTAGCTTGCCATTCCCTCGATATTGACCCGACCAAGATCCCGATCAAGCGAAAGAAAAGAAGCATGGGGTTAGAACGATCAATCGCTCTCAACGAAGAAGTGAAGAACCTACTCGCCAATGGTTTTATCCGCCACGCCATTTACCCAGAATGGATCTCCAACCCGGTCATGGTGAAGAAGCCTAATGGAAAGTGGCGGACCTGCATTGACTTCTCCAATCTCAATGGTGCTTGCCCCAAAGACAACTTTCCTTTACCCCAAATCGACCGACTGGTGGACGGAACCGTAGGGCATGAGTTATCATTCATGGATGCATATTCAGGATACAACCAAATTCCCATGCATGTGCCGGATTAAGAACACACCAGCTTCATCACGGATCTAGGCCTGTATTGCTACAAGGTTATGGCCTTCGGACTTAAGAACACTGGCGTTACCTATCAACGTCTAGTTAATAAGATGTTTGAGCAACAAATTGGTCACTCCATGGAAGCCTATGTTGACGACATGCTTGTCAAATCAAGAAGAGCAATGGATCATCTGAGCCACCTGGACGGGATGTTCCAAGTATTACACAAATACCAAATAAAGCCGAACCCACTAAAATGATCTTTTGGAGTACCTTCAGGTAAATTATTAGGTTTCATTGTACATGCCAGAGGGATAGAGGCGAATCCTGAAAAGGTACAAGCTTTGAAAGACGTCAAAATCCCGGCAACACGAAGGGAAATGCAGAGCTTGAACGGAAAGGTAGCCGCTCTGAGCAGGTTTATATCCAAAGCAACAGACAAGTGCATCCCATTCTTCGAAGCCCTTAAAAAAGATAAAGGGAAGTTTGATTGGACCGACGAGTGCTACTCAGCTTTCCATAATTTTCTCGAACATCTGCAGAAGCAGCCAATACTCTCCACTCCGGTGGATGGAGAGCCCTTTACTTATAGCTAGATGTATCCTCCCACAGCTTAAGTGCCGCACTAGTACAAGAAGATGATCGCGTCCAAAGATCGGTATACTTCATTAGCAAAAGATTCACGGGCACAAAAGCTAGATACCCTAAGATCGAAAAATTGGCTTACTGTCTGCTCATAGCATCCAGGAAATTTTGACATTACATTCAATTACACTCCATTAGGGTTCTAACGGATCAACCCTTGAGACAAGTCCTACATAAACTAGACACGTCAGGGCGCCTGTTAAAATGGTGCATTGAGCTGAGCTAGTACGACATTACTTACCATCCAC
Source organism: Allium fistulosum (assembly GCA_030737815.1). Lineage (NCBI taxonomy): Eukaryota > Viridiplantae > Streptophyta > Magnoliopsida > Asparagales > Amaryllidaceae > Allium > Allium fistulosum. The sequence goes on along the minus strand of CM060904.1, from coordinate 1,106,839,390 downwards.
GCACATCAATTAATGGACAAGCCTTGGATGAGTTTACAATGCGAGATGAGGAGGCGACAATAAAAATTAAGGAAACTATCAAATGGAATATGTTCGTTGATGGAGCATCGAACGAGCTCAGCTCAGGGGCAGGAGTCATAATAGTCACACCCCAAGGAAGAAAGTTAAGCTATGCACCAAGACTAGAGTTCACTGCAACCAATAACGAAGTTGAATACGAAGCAGTGATAGCTGGCCTAGAAATCATTAAGGAAATAAGGGTTAAATCGATATGTATTCACAGTGACTCACAACTGATTGTAAACCACAACCTTGGAGAATTCTAGACTCGCGGACAAAACCTTGCATCTTACCTCAAAAGGGCCAAAACCATCCTCAATGAGTTGGACTACTACGATATAAAACACATCCCACGAGGGGAAAATCAAGAGGCGAACGCCCTCGCCAAAGAGGCAAGCGTAAGAACCGAACCGATGCCAGGGGCAACCCCTATCATGAGTCAGCTCACACCAAGTTTCGAGTGTCTTCAAATCACAGCGACCGCAAACAAGGAGGAGACATAGATGACCCCCATCATCAAATACTTACAGGATGGAACCTTACCAACATAATGGAACAAATTCAGGAGAATCCTCAGGAGGGCATCCCGCTATACCATCCAGAACAGTCTACTGTACCGTCATGGTTTTTCCAACCCACTATTAAAGTGTGTCGCTGGGAACGAAGCAAAAGATATCCTTAACAACATCTACCAAGGGAGTTTGGCGATCACACCGGAGGGCAAACTCTAGCCAGGAAGATTTTATGATATGGATACTTTTGGCCCACGCTAAACAAAGACGCAACCAAGTTCACTAAGAAATGCAACAAATGTCAAAGATTTGCCAAAATCCCAAGACTGCCACCAACCGGTTTGATCCAGATGGTCAGCCCCTGGCCCTTTGCAATTTAGGGATTGATCTGATTGGGGAACTCCCCGTAGGTCGAGAAAGAGAAAAATACGCCATAGTGGCAGTAGATTATTTCACTAAATGGGTGGAAGCGGAACCTTTGAACAATTTCGTCGACCAAGGTAATAAACTTCCTAATACGTAACTTCCTGTGCAGGTATGGGGTGCCACAGAAGATCATATCGGATAACAGACTCCAATTCGATAGCGAAGAATTCTCTAGTTGGTGCCAAGAACATGGGATTGCTCGAAACTTCTCAGCTATAGCTTATCCCCAGGAAAATGGGCAGGTGGAAGCGGTAATCAAGGTTTTGAAAACGTTGATAAAAAAGAAACTAGTGAAGTCTAAGGGGGCATGGGTCGAAGAACTACCTACCGCACTATGGGCTTACCGAACTTCCTACAATACCGCGATAGGGCACACGCCATTCGCATTAGCATACGGGGGCGAAGCCATGCTCCCAGTCGAAATGGTCGTCCCCTCGCAACAAAGGATGCGTTACAATCCAGAAGAAAACGAGGAGCTCTTGAGCATGTCACTCGACCCGATTGAGGAGAAGAGAAACGCCGCCGCCTTCAAAGCCGTCACTCATAGACAGAAGGTGGTAAGGCAATACAACTCTAAGGTGAAGCCTCGAGCGCTACAAGAAGGAGACTTGGTACTCAAGCGGGTCTTCCCACGACCAAGAGCACTAGACCCAATTTGGGAGGGGTCGTTTGTTGTTCATAAGGATCTTCATAATGGAGCTTACATCTTATGAGCAGTAAATGGGGAGGTGTTTGGGAAAGCATGCAATCTCCAACACCTCCACCGTTATTTCTCGTGAATTGTAAGGAAGTATGTATTGACCGAAGCAATAAAAGGAAGACAGTGGACGTAGGCATATTTCGACCGAACCACTATAAAAATTTGGTGTCTCGCATTACTTGTCTTATTTAAACTTTACTTCATTTAATTGTTTATCTGATGACTATTCCTACTACAAGCAATTGCAGGCGCTCGTCAGCAGTGGTGAAAATAAGACAGCTACGACAAGAGGCACGAAACAAGCCTTGGCAATTCACTACTGACGATCGGCACCCTCAGGCCGGTAATGATGAACTGACTATAAGCCACGGATTAGGCACGATTTATAGCCTAGGCAGTTCATCATTGGTGTTTGGCTCGCCGGCAATTGCGAACCGATTATAAACCCCACGATTAAGGCATGGTTGTAGCCAAGGGTAGTTCGCAGTTGACGATCGACATTACGCATGCCGGTAACGATAAATCGAATAATACTCACGACACAGGCAATAGTCCGAGTAATTATCGTTCGCAATCGGCCGTGAACATAACAACGCATTTATGGTTTTCTACATCTCAGAACACAATAATGATTAAAATGATAAAAGTCGAACATTACAACATTAAAATCTGTATGTACAAACATTTTTGTTTATATATACATATGCAGAACAACCATACATCCTCCAAAAATACATACAAAAAGAGAAAGGAAAATTTCCTCGACTAAAAAGGAGGGACTCCCTTGTCATTCGGCCCACTCCCTCCGGCCATGTCCTTCGAAGGCTCGGATCGCTCAAGAGACTTGCCCTTTTTTGCGATGCCTCATCAGCACCCTTTGGAAGCCTAACCTGTCCTGAAGACATCCCTTCACGATGCAAGTAAGAAAGATCATAAGTTTTGCAGTCTGAGATAGGTAATAAGGAAGAAGAAGTAAAAAGACGAGATACCTGCGGTAATATTGTGAGGGTCACCAAGCCCCTCAAGGTCCGAACCCTCTTCATCATCATCCTCCTCCGCCAACAACTCGTACCCCTTAGCGATGGCCTTGGTCTCTTCCATCGTGAATTGACGGTTCACCATCCCAATGTCATACACGACTCCTTCCTCCTACGCAATCGCAGCCTTAGTCTCTTCAATAAGTCGAGCATGGATTCCTGCCATCACTTGGGGATAGTCGTCCATTCATTGAAGGTTCCCCTATTTCTAGAACATGTAGTAAGTGTCCTTCAACATTTGGTTAACGGTCTCACAAAAGTCGTTGGACTTGTCGACTTCGGTTTGGAGGGACACCACCTTATTCATATACTGTTCGTTATCCATCCTCAACCGGATCTGCTCCGCCTTCAGCATATCAATCTCAGCCTTGTACGAATCCTTTTCCTTTCGCCACTCACCCTGAAACTTCTTTGGCTCAGCCAAGACTTCCTACGATTTCTTCATGTTACCCTTGAGAGAGCGGATCCGCTCCAGATCCTTCTGTCTAGCTTCGTCCACTGAACTTATAGCCTCATCAATCTGTTCCTTACATAAGTCAGTAGCCTGTCCCATTGCTTCTTCCTTGGCTTTCTTTATCTCGGCTGCACGAGACGCTTCAACCGCCTCCAACTTCACATCCTTCTCCCTAAGCGCTCTGCGAAGATCCTCCACTTCCAGGTGTAATCGCACATTAGTGCTCCCTACTTCCTCACTGGCCTTGGCTAAGCGGGAATTATAATCGACAATTTTTCTAGTCTCATCAGTAATTTGGACCATTCTCGTTGTCAAATTAGCGAAATCGAGAGTTTTTGCCTCATCCAAGATTCAGACCAGAGGATTTTGAGGCAGAAGGAACTCGGTATCAGAATCTGCTTGATGGCGACCCGCATAGCCAAGGTTAATATCAGGGTGACCCTCGAAGGGATTCCTCATCGGCGGTTGAAAATCTAAGAAATAAGCTCAGAGATCTTCTTCCTCTAAGTCGTCAGGCACCTCATGCACTTCAGGACCAGATGGATTTTGGCGATAGCGACGGGAAGAAGTTTGAGAACTAGTGGAGGTAGCGTCCTTATCCGGAGAACTTGCACGGTTTTGGCATGTCTCGTGGCTCTCTCCTCTACCCAAGCCTGACGGAGTCTCCTCGACATTCTCTTGCGCAGTCTTTTCCTTTTGAGAGGCCATCTTAGAAGGAACGGAGGCACCTTTCATCCGTTCGAACTGTTCAAGTCGCCGAGACACTTCATTCCTCTTCAGATTTCTTCTTTTCCCTACAAAGTGAATAACAACTTTAGAGCAGAGAAATGGAGAAAGCATAAACACAAAACATGCAAGACACTTGGACACTACAAGCTACCACAAACCCTTAGGGGAGAATGGATCAAGTGGCCGGGACGGGGTCTTAATCAAGTGGGGAATACACTGGGATGGGACTCCACTCAGAGAAAGGACACACATCGACTGGACTTCATTGGACTGAGGAGCAAGTGGAGACCGAGACTTGTCTAAAAACAAAAGATTCTCAAGAAGTACCCCAAAATCCATGCAGAAATCGGAAGTACCTGGAGACAGCCCGGACGCCTCGCTGATTCCCGCTCCGCTTTGAACTGGAAGAACTGGCATTCCACTCAAGTCACCCGTGGTCGCATTCTCTTGAGAGGGGCTAGCGACGAAAGTTGGCCCATGTACCAGCTCGGATTGAAATAACTACTCTGGCCACTACCGCACAGCCTCGACATTCTTCAAGGGAGTCGCGCCCAAACCTTCACCGCCAAAAATCACCACATCCTAAGAAGCATGGGCCTCTGATTCTGTTGCCTCGGAATCTCCCTCCAATCCTTTGTCATCCTCGCCATCACCCTCTAAACGAGAACCTTCCTCGTCATCAGGAAAAGGCGCGTTCCGTATGCGCAAAGATTTCCCGAACAGGGAGGACGAACTGCACTCTTCTTACGCCTTAACTTCTTCGAGGCTCCAGCCCCTTTACCCTCTTCCTCCGGTTCCTTGCCTTTGCCAGCATCTCCCCCTTCTCCTTCGGCTCCCGTTGCTCTCTCAGTTGAGCTTGTCCTGATCTTGACCATGGATTAATCGAGGCCGATTAGGTTTTAATAACGAAGGGTTGTGTCACGAAGCAGGAACGAGGCTTCCCTCTCAGCCTCAGGGGTAGCTAAGATTTCCTTTGCCATCTTCTTCAAACCCTCGTCCTCTGCCGCCTTCACACAACCTGAAAATACGGAGCATCAGTGAATCAAGTCGATAGAAAACTAAGAAGAGGATATAATGGAAACTTACACCCAGAAGTGAAAACATGTTGAGGCACGACATCATCACGCACAAAGAAGTACTTCTTCTTGAACATACTAAACTTTGAGTACAAGTCAAGAACAGGCTTGAATTTGTGAGCTAACTCTATGTTGATGAAGGGGCTCCCCTTTCAGTAACTTCTCACATTATACAAGTACTTGACCTCTCTATGGATAGGGGGTCTCTGATAGCGCTTCACAAATATCAGATAAAAGCACGTCAAGATAGCGTAGAAGTTCAGTTGAAGCTGCAGTTGAGCGACTTTTAAATATACCACAAAGCTGGCAATCCAGCGGGTGAGCGGAGGAATCGCACCACACATACAGTGATATTTATTGTATGCCATGTATCCCTGTGGGGGAGAGCATGCCTTATCATTTGGTCCGGGTAGTAGAATGTTAAGGAAGTTTTTGGATCAAGCCAGTTGAAACAAAGGGTCCTCAAGGAAAGAAGAGGATGTTCTTTAAGAAGAAGGGAGCCCCGAAGAGGGAGGCAACCAAGAAGGCAAAGGCTGATTTAGTTTACTTCAAGTGTGACAAGAAAGGTCATTATGCTTATGAGTGCCGGTCAAGCAAGGGGAAGAAGGCCATGGATAAGAAGAATGTGAAATGTTTCAACTGCGATCTAGTTGGACATTATAAGACCCAGTGTCTAGATCCAGTCAGGGCGGACAAGGGGAAGGCTTTTGCAGTTGGACCATCATCTTCCAAGCCAACTATAGCTAAAAAAGGGAAGACTATGATGGAAGGTATGTTTTTGATTCAGGGTATACCAATTAGGATACTAGTTGATACTGGTGCATCACATTCATTCATATTCCAGTATTTGGTTGATAGGTTATGCTTAGAACCCACATACCTTGTTGTTTCCTTAAGGGTTGTGAATCTAATATAAGGGTATGCAACTTTGGAGATGAGATATGACCAGTTAGAACTTGATTTGTTAGGTCATAAGTTTGCATGCAGTTTGTATGTTTTTGATTTTTTAGATTTCAGAATCATTTTGGGTATGGATTGGTTGAGTAAGTATGAGGCTAGGATATTTTGCTAGGATGGGGAGATATCACTAAGACACCCTGGTAGTCATAACGGAATTATATTCTCAATGGAAAATTCTGACTGGAGTAGTTGTGCTTTGCTAAGTGCTATGGAAGTGGGAGAAGAGTTAAGTCAAGTTCGAGTAGCAAGAGATTTTGCAAATGTCTTTGAACTGGTTATAGGATTACTTCTAAAACGAGCTGTTGAGTTTCGGATAGATCTTGTGCTAGTAGCTGAACCTGTAAGTAGACTACCTAGCAGGATGACACCAACCGAGATGAAGGAATTGAAGGTGCAGCTAGCGGATCTGAAAGGAAGGAATTTTATTAGGCCAAGCAGTTTGCCTTGGGGAGCGGTCGTGCTATCGTGAAGAAACCAGATGGGTCATTGAGGATGTGCATCGACTATCGTAAGTTGAATGAGAGGACAATTAAGAATAAGTATCCTTTGCCGAGAATAGATGATCTATTTGATCAGTTGTGTGGAGCCTAAGTGTTTTCCCAATTGGATTTGGCGATAAGTTTCCATCAGTTAAGAGTGGCAGAGGACAGTATTCCTTTGACAGCATTTCAAACTAGGTATGGTTCGTATGAGTGGTTAGTAATGCCATTCGGGTTAATAAATGCACCTTCTTCGTGGATTTGATGAACTGAGTTTTCCAAGAGTACTTGGATAGGTTTGTAGTGGTGTATATAGATGACATTTTAGTGTACTCTAAGAATGAAAGGGAGCATGAAGATCATCTTAGAGTTGTGCTTGAAACGCTGAGGCAGGATCGGTTGAAGGCGAAGTTTTCCAAGTGTCATTTTTGGAAGAAAGAAGTTAAGTTTCTTGGTCACGTGGTTTCAGAGAAGGGCTTGTCAGTCGATCCAGATAAGATCGAAGCTGTTAATAATTGGAAAAGACCAGAGACAGTGACTGAGATTATAAGTTTTCTTGGACTTTTAGGCTATAGTCGAAGATTCATCAAAGATTTCTCGCAAATAACAGCGCCTTTGACTAAGCTAACCAGGAAGGGTGTGAAATATGTCCGACCTGACAAATGTGAGGACGCATTCCTTAAGTTAAAGCATTTGTTGGCTAAAGCACCTGTGTTAGTAGTTCCAAATAGGAACTAAGGGTTGGTAGTTTATACCGATGCATGTAGGACTGGATTAGGAGTTGTGTTGATGCAAAAAGGTAAAGTGATTGCCTACGCTTCAGGACAGATTGGACCGCATGAAATGAGATATCCTACTCATGATTTGAAGTTGGCTGTAGTGATCTTGGCATTGAAGATTTAGAGGCATTATTTCTTACGGGAGAGATTTGAACTATACACAGATCATAAGTCTTTAAGATACTTATTCTCTTAGAAAGAGTTGAATATGAGACATTAGAGGTGGCCAGAGTTTTTAGCTGCTTATGATTTTGGTATAGAGTATGCTCCTGGGAAAGGAAATAAGGTAGCAGATGCTCTTAGCAGAAGTCATCAGAATGTGGTGTTAGCTATGTTGGTAGAATGGAAGGATTTGGAAGCTTTGACTACTTGCAGTGTGTAGTTAAGATCGATTGCTAGTTCTAGCCAAAGTACTTCCATGTTGTCCTATTTAGAAGTTCGACCAGTATTGATCAAAAGGATTGCTTTTAAGTAGAAGGAGGATCCAGTGTTAGCCGAGAGGATTAGAAGGCTTGAGGTTGGAACCAAGATAGATGATCTAAAAGAATTTAGTCTTGACCAAAGGGGATGGTTGAGAAAGAAGGGACGGTTGTGTGTTCCGAATGTTGAGGACTTAAGGAAAGAAATACTTGGAGAATGTCATCAATCCAAGTTTACGATTCATCCTGGAGGGACCAAGATGTATCAAGGTATGAAAAGGAGTTTCTTTTGGGAAGGCATGAAGAGGGATGTTGGCTTGTGGGTTAGGCAGTGTGCAAACTGTTAACAAGTGAAAGCCGAACATTAGAAGCCGAGTGGATTGCTTCAACCTTTAGATATTCCAGTTTGGAAATGGGATTCGATATCCGTGGATTTTATAGACAGGTTGCTAAGGTCAAATAGAGGAAATGAAAGTATATGGGTCATAGTGGACATGTTGACCAAGAGTGCCCATTTTATTCCAATTAAGTCAACCAGGACGACACCCGTTTTAACTAAGTTATTCATAAAGAACTAGTTAGACTACATGGGATTCCTAGTAGTATAGTCAGCGACAGAGATGCTTTGTTAACTAGTGAATTCTAGAAGAGTCTACAGGATGTGTTAGGCACTAAGCTCAAGATGAGTACTGTATATCATCCTCAAACGGATGGGTAGACAGAGAGAGTCAATAAGGTATTCAAGGATTTACTAAGATCTTGTGCATTGGACTTTGGTGGATTTTGGGGAAGGTCATCTACATTTGATTGAGTTTTCCTATAATAATAGTTATCGGACTAGTATAGGAATGATGCCTTTTGAAGCTTTGTATGGAAGGCCATGCAAATTACCAACATGTTGGTTGGAGACTGGAGGCAGATTGGTCTTGGGTTCAGATCTGGTTAGAGAGGCGACAGAGAAGATTGAGTTGATTCGAAAAAGGATGAAGAAAGCTCAGTCCAAACAGAAGAGTTAAGCAGACAAGAGGCGTAAAGACCTAGAATTCTCAGTTGGAGATAATGTTTTCATTAAAGTATCACTGATGAAGGGTGTGGTACGATTTGGAAAGTCGGGGAAACTAGCACCGAGATATGTTGGTCCATTCTCGATTATAGAGAGGATTGGAAAGCTTGCATACAGAGTAGAGTTCCTGAGTAGTATGGCAAGTGTCCATAATGTATTTCATGTGTCTCATCTTCGTAATTATGTGCACGATCCAGAGACTATTCCTCCGACAGGGTTGGAATATTTGATAGTAGAGCTAATTTGACATTTGTTAGACAACCAGTTCGGGTTGTAGCGAGAGATGAGAAAAGATTGAGGAACAAGACGGTCAATTTGGTGAAAGTTCAATGGAGCAAAAAAGAGAAGGACTGTACTTTGGAGATAGAAGACAAGATTAGAGATGCTTATCCTGATCCGCTTTGAGGGTATGTCTATATTAGCTTTATATAGATTTTTGCTAGTCAGGTAGGCTAGTAAGGTTGTTAGGAGTTGTTACATATGATTGCAGTGATTAGTATTTAGTCTTTACTGAATTTCAAGGACAAAATTCTTTAAGGAGGGAGCCTGTAACACCCCTAATTTTTGTAACATTATTCAGGAGATTTAATTAGATAAATTAAATATAATAATTTAACTAATTAGAGTGACAATGAGATTGAGATTTGAAAATTAACTTAAGGGCCAAGCTTAATTAAATAAATGGGATTAAGAATGGTTTGTAAGCTAATTAAATTACACAAGGGCATATAGAGAAATAACCATACCCTATTACCATAATCCTTATATATTCTCGTTTCTTATACCATTCACGTTCATTTTCTCATTTTCACAAAACATAAAACGCAAACATAAAAGAGGAGTCATCCATTGTTAAGGAAGAAAAGGAGGAGAAATTAAAACTAAAGCTAAGGAATTAAAGCAAAGTGAATAAATCTCAATCTCAATCCAATTTTCTTATCTTAATTAAGGTGAATAATAATCTATATCATCTCTATTTTGTGTTTATGATCATTTTTTTTCGGGTTTAAGATTAAATCCATTTTTATGATGATTTGGATGATGATATGCTTGGATCATAACATGTTAGATTTAAACAAGATTGTTTAAATACGATTTTACACGGTTTAAAGGGTAAAACTGATTATAATTGATTTCAAATGCCATGAGGAATTTATATGTTATATAAAACATTATTTTGGAGTTAGATTTTAGTTTCGATAATTTTTCATGCTATGGAAAGATTATTATGAATTTTCAAAGGAAAATATGGGTTAATTAGGTTTAGAAATTTATTTCAGAAATTATATTGAGAATTTGGGCCTGAAATTTGGATATGTTAGGTAACATATTAAAAGTGAATTTCTGTAAATTTTTAGGATTTTTCCTAAGTGATTTGATATGGAAATTAAATTATTTTAAAAGAAAGATTTAATTGCATTATTGGTTTTGCTTAATGGAATGGCTTATTTGTTAATTAAACCATGATTTAGATCTAAAATTATGTGACAGTTTCATTTGGAAAATAATTTGAAAAGTTGAGGCAACCAATCACATGTTTACAAGTAGGCAGGTTAGTTAATAAGTGTTTGCTTTAATTGGCATTAAATCAGTTTTACCCAGAAAAGTTGGTTCCGCCTCCTTTAGAAGCACCTATTGACTCATAGCCCCCCTCAATCAAGTCGAAAACCCACGAAGTCAAAACCAATACAAAAGGTTTCACTTAGAGGTACGAAGAGGATTGGAGGAAGGCGGAAGGCATAGTGTCGAGAGCATTGCTTCCGATGGAGTCGATACCTTTGCTTTCCTTTCAAATGTTAAGCGCCTGCTTTCTTTTACCGAAAGCTTTTGATGTAGTCGAAACGTATGCTTTAGAGAGGAGTTTTCTAACTAGCGTCCGAAGAGGGTTTCCATCTTATGTTTTAAAAGTAGAGGCTTTCTTATGAGTCCCTTTATTTGTAAAATAATGTTTTCGAAATTAGTGGTTCCGACCAGGTCGAAACCTTGCTGTCGCTCTTTTGCCTTTCGAGTGTATTGAAGCCATCAATGCTTTCGAAGGTAGCCTTTGTTTTAAACTTGTACTAAGCCACTTCCTAAATGCTTTCGAGAGGGTTCAAGGGTTTCGATGCTAACCTTCAATGTTTTACTTAAATGTTTTGAAGCTTTCGAAAGGATGGTGCCGATGCCATTAAACTTTCCCCAAACAATTTTATATGAAGATTAAGGGTTTCGAAAGAGATACTTTCGTATATATTCACTTTGACTCAGAAGATGTTTTTGAGTAAACCCAATGGTTTCGAAATAGTTACTTTCATTGGTGTCGAAGCTATGTTTCTAAGGATTATTAAGTAATGTTTTGATACTTTCGAAAGGTTTATTTTGGTTTCAAAAGAAGAGCTTCGAAAGGTATATATTTAATGTTTTGAAAAGAAGTTTTCTATGCTTTTGCAGGAGGTTATCTAGGGGTTTCGAAAGTAATGTTTTGAGGTTTTGAAAGCCTTAGTTCTCAAAACAAATAACCCAATCTCATTTTAAAGGAAAACCCTGGCATAAATGAAGAGTTTTGAAATAATTGAAGTATGGGTTTTTGAAGAAGTTTTCCTTGATTAATAGGTTAAAAGGATTAACTAAGTTTTACAAAAATGATCTCTAGGATTTTTAACCATAGGTGTTGGTATTATTATGTTAGTATGTTTACATCTTGATATATATATATATATTCACATTGTAATGAATCCATGACTGTATTTTGGGAAAGGGCGGAATAACCAGCTAGGTTGACCTAGAAGGGAATATAAATTGAATTAATTCTTGAATGAGTAGAATAGCATCCAAGAGGACGGACGGACCAGAATATAGGATGCCTAAATATTGAAGTTGTTAGATAGACAAGTTCATAGTAAACCCATGCATGAAAACTATGATTAGAAAGAGTTATTGGCAGGGGCCAACAGCGTTGTAGTGAAACCATGAAAACTATATCCGGATTAAGTTATTGACAGATGTCAATAGCTTCCTAGTCAACCCATGAAAACTAGGATAAGAGGAAAGTTATTGGAGTTACCAATAGGTTCGGGAAGAACCCATGAAACAGTGATGTTATTGCCAGGGGCCAATAGATTCTTAGTGAGCCCATGAAAACTATGAAACTGGACAGGAAGTCCATAAATATTAAACAGGTTATTAGTCAGCCCATGAAAACTAATAGGTTAAAAGAGACCTTAGAAACTATAAATGAGACTGTTAGTTAGAATGAATGGGATGGGAAATCCAGAATTGATTTACTTGTTTGCATATCATCATATTATTGTGAGATGTTTCAACCATTGTGGATGCAGGAACATAGTATATGGTTTTATAAAGGTTTTAGGATACTAGTGAGGGGAAAACCCGTTCCGCTAAGCAGCGTGGTCTCACTATATATCTAAATATTTTGAGATGGTAGATTATTATTCATACCAGGCTTTCTGTCTGACCCGAAGTTTATGTTTTCCCCTTAAATCTCGGATACTCAATTGATTTTGAGTAGTTTGAGAGTTGAGGTTTTCAGGTACCTCTTTAGACGAATAAGCTTTCGGAGACATGTAGAAGGCATGATAGCTACCTAGAGTTCTCCTTTATTTTGATTCCGATGTATTGTTGTTGTAAAGGCAAAGTTGTTTAATTGCCTATATACACTTTGATCATCTAAGGAGGCATCTTCATATGTCTCTCTTGGCGTATGTTGTAATAAATATATTTTCTCTGAACATGGTACTTGTATTGGGATTATGTAATGAATTTGAAATATTTTTAAATGGAATGAGAAAGTTGTTTGTTGATTATTAATTTTTTCCATATCCATGTGTTTCTATTATATCAATGTATCTAACATTACTGTATTTGGTCATCGAGGATTAATAACTATGGATGACTGCAGCATCTGTAGTCATTAGTTTTGGGCCTTCAAGTGGGGGATGTTACACAAGCCTACTAGAAATGCACTGAAGTTCCATGTCTAATAACAAATGACGCAATTATATTATATAATATTGAGCTAGGTAACTGAATGTTGGCTTAGTGGTATTGGGTAAAGAATGGAACTAAATGTCAAGAATAGAGCAAGGCATAAGGATACGATGACTCAGAGAGCGACCGCCATAGTCAAGCCACTAGGATGAACAACTAGCCTACAAGGTCATGCCAAAAATACACTTACCAATATCACATGCTATAGAAATAGCGAATTATCTTGAAGATACTATTAATAAAAATGTTAAGTACTTCCTAACAGTAATCACTCGAGTATTGTTGGAGTGTCCGATACCACTCAGTGTTACTTGAATTGTAAAATCACATACCTCAGTGGGCATGAATTTTTGTTAAATCGAAAACCCAAGTGTTATGGGAAATTTCGCCCATGAAAGTTGGTGCATTGAAAGGTGGCCCACGCATGGAAGAGAAGATGCAAATTGGATGACAAGGCCAAGGAAGGAGAACGAAGCTCCCTCCTATTCGGTATCCATGGTACCGAATAGAAATTCTTATTCGGTACTCGGGCTACGGAAAAGAATATCATATTTCGTACACAAAGGTACCGAATAGAAGTTCTTGTTCAATACCCTTGGGTACCGAACATAGTATTCTGTTTAGCACCTTAGGTACCATAGAAAATCACTTGTTCGGTTTTAGGGTAGGGCATAAAGGACCAAACCAAGGAGGAGTGTGCACACCGAACCATGCATGTAGGAACCCACTGAACTATGAAGAAAATAACTTTCTCAACAATGTGTCCATGTGCATTAATGCTGAACCAGCCTACCCCAAAAATAGCTCTTAGTCGAATAAAATAGTGCATATATGGAATGAAAATTTCATATATCGAGAAACTATCAATTACATTCGGCATATTCAAGAATATTCCTTTTGGGCGGGATATACATGGAAATATCTTAATTTTTTGAATTAACCACATCAACTATTCACCCTTATAAATATCCAAGCATTTGGCATTCATGGAGATAATTTTTGAAGCTTGGGAACTCTATGCTGTAAGAAAAACCAAACTGAGCTTTAGGTCTCAATTCTCAATCATAATTTGTTGTATTTCTTCTCAAATCTCTTATAAAAGCTTAATTATAAGAAAAGTAATGAATATGAACAGTGGATGTAGGCCCATTATGGCTAAACCACTATAAATTTGCATGTCTTTACTTTCATGCATTTATTTTCTATTGAATCCGTCGTCGTTAATTCAATTGGAGGTGTTTGTCCATTTTTATGCAAATATTTTTGGTGCCTTCACCGAGATCTCTTTCTCAACATGCCTCCTAAATCTAAGAGCAAGTCTGACGATGTTATCAAGAACGTTAATCTAGTTATAGCTAACTAAGACAACTAATCATCTAGTACACTGAGGCTAGACACCATCACTAGAGGTGATTTGGATAGAGTTGTGGTTGATCTTGATACCTGCTTCACTGCCCAATAGTAAGCTATTACGGATCAAATCATGAAACACTTGGGGAAAACGCAACCAGCCATGCATAATACTGAAACCTGAGGGAGGACCTAGTCCCGAAGGTCTAAGAGATAAAGAAGGAAATCATAATCTAGTGGTGAATCAGATCAAGAGAATCGAGAAGTTGGACGAGCAAAGGTTAAGGAAATAGATCAAGCAGGAGCTCAGCCTTGCGCTGCTATCGAGGACCGGTTCGACACCAAACCAAATAGGGGTGGTAATGAACCAAAGGAGGCCACTACTAAACCTCTCCAATCTAGGAAACATTCATCAGTCTTGGCGGAAGAAACAAATGATGGATGGCGAGCTCATCACCGTGAACGATCCAGAAGCAAGGAATGAAGCCAGGATCGCAGAACAAGCCATCATAGGAGGTATGAAAGGTGCCTTTCGCCTCATTAGGAGAGGTCGACCCAGCTCCAGTCATCCCGCGAACCGAAAGAGCGCATGAAGCTTATGAGGGAGTGTATTCGTCGCGAGCTGATATAACGTGGAATTGGCACAAGAGTTGGCAGCCCGTTTTCTGTAAAGGTAGAGACTGCTCAAAATCCCAAGAGCTTTATGATGCCTACTATGGATCCTTACTAAGGCTTGACTAATCCTATAGTGCATCTACAACGATACATGCAACATATGCTAATGAGCGCAGCAACTGAGGTAGTTTTGTGCAAGTTTATTCCCCTTTTCTTGTTAGATTTGGTGACTAGGTTGTTCTATCATCTTCCCCCCCAGCATAATCCACTTGTTAGAAAAGTTGAATGAGAATTAATTAGCCAATTTTGGCTCCATATAAAGCAACCCAAGGAGCCATGTTCTTTATTGGATGTGAAGCAAAGGCAGGATGAAACTCTACATCAATACAACCTGTTTCAATGTTGTAGCTGCCATCATCTAAAATGTTGATTAACCATTAACTCTTATGGCATTATGTGGTGGTGTTCACTCAAACATAAAGATGGCCCGGACATTGACTAAGGGGAAACCGGCTACTCTTCAGGACTTCTTTTAGGAAGCCACAAAGTACATGTGATTGGAAGAAGCTATAGTGGGATGACATACTGAAGCAGATGTCAAACCACGAAGGCTTCGAATAGTGTGAACGCCATGGTCAGGAATGATGAAGGCGGGCGTGTAGAGAAAAAGAAGAACAATAACCCTGGCAATTCTAGTAGGAGGAAAGTAGAGCGAAAGAGATATAAGCCTGCCAATAGGTTTGACACATACATGAACTTGAATGATACCATAAAGGGCATCTACCAGGCCATGCAAGCAGATCCCAAGTACATTAGGCCTGCTCCAAAGAAGAAGACCGAAGAAGAAATGAACACCGAGAAATTTTGCAGATTCCATGAATTCCATGGACACAACACTAATGAATGTCGTCATTTGCAAGCCCTTAGAGAACATATCAGGAAGAGGAAGCTAGAGCGGTATTTTAGAAACCCGAATCCTCCCACTGCTCCTGAATAGAAAGCCCCAAGGCAGCTCCCACTGAGAAATGAGGGTGAAGGATCCAGTGCTAACCATGGAAAGGATATGAGGTTGGTGATTAATACCAGCATAGGAGGGTCGCATGTGGCTGACAAAATTTAGGCAGAAATGAAGAGATATGCAAAGTCATTGAAGAATGGAGACGGTTATATGTATGTTGTGGGCAAGGAGTAAAAGATATCAAGGCTTAACGTCGAGAACGGGATGAAATAACCAATGACAATGACTTGTAGGTAAAGTAGTACCCATACACCGATCCTATGGTGATTTCATCTATGCTTGGCTTAGTAGAGGTGCATCGGAATTTGGTAGACAATGGGAGCTCAGTAAACATTCTATTAAAGGATGCTTTCGACAAGATGGGATTGTCCGTGGATGATGTCACACACTATAACCAATGATTACATAATTTCATGGGAGAGGGCATTATGTACTTAGAAAGGTTAGATTTGTTTGTCGCGATAGGAACCCTTACCTGATCAAACATAAGAAAGCAAACTTTCATTTTGATGTATGGATTCTCAACATACAACACCTTCCTAGGCCATCCAACCTTACCTGACTTTGGTGCGATGGTCGCTCTGTGGTGCTTAACTATGAAGTTCCCTACCACAAATGGAGTAGGAGTAGTGTTAGCAAATCAGGACGTTGTTAGGGAATGCTATGTGGTGGAGCTTCAAGAAAGCAAACAGCGAGAAACAGGGAAGGGCACAAAGATCGTTTCTGTGCCATGAATTCCTCGCATATCAACTAAAGGAGGGCCCTACTCTTGGTTCCACAAGTGATCCTCACAATGAGCTTGACCTGAGTAATGGAGGAGAGGGGGCCACAACTGAGCCTGGAGAGGCAATGAAATTTATAGAGATGGATAGTAATGGTCAGACGAGGCTCATGAAAATCGGATCTAGATTGGAGCAAAATCTTAAGATACAACTAATGGGATTCTTTCGGGACAAGCAGGATGTGTTCGCCTGATCTCATGTTGATACGTGTGGAATATCTCCCATAACTGCATGCCATGCTTTAAATGTTAACCCGAGGAAACCCCGTGGTGAAATAAAAGAAGAGAAGTATGGGTCCCGAGTAGTCAACAGCACTGAACGAAGAGGTAAAAACCCTGTTGACAAATGACATCTTCAAAGAGTCTTTATAGCCAGATTGGATTGCAAACCCAGTTATGGTTGGAAAGTCAAATGGAATTGGTGGGCATGAATCGATTTCACCAACCTGAATGATGTTTGTCCCAAGGACTGCTTCCCGCTCGTGAGGATTGACCAGCTGGTGGGTGGAACTACAGTGCACGAAATTTTTATCTTTTATGGATGCATACTCTGGATATAACCAAATTGCAATGCACATCCCCGATCAGGAACACACTAGTTTTATTACCGACTTGGAACTTTACTGCTACAAGCTCATGCCATTTGGGCTTAAGAACGCAGGAGCAACATATCAATGCTTAGTTAATAAGATGTTCGTCAGCTAGTTTGGAAAGACTATAGAACATCGATTACATGCTTGTAAAATCAAAAAGGGTTGAGAATCACATCCTATTCTAGGAAGGATATTTCAAGTTCCACGGGAGTTCAGAATGAAGTCGAATCTGCTAAAATGTTCCTTTAGGGTATCATTTGGAAAATTCTTGGGATTTATCGTGCATGTTAGTGGAATCGAGGCTAACTCGAAGTAAGTTCAGACTTTAAAGGACATCATAATTCCTAAAGCATGGAAGGAGAAGAAAAGTCTGAACGGGAAGGTAGTAGCATTGAAAAGGTTTATATCCACAGCAATAGAAGCAATAGATAAGTGTGTTACATTCTTTGAAGCACTCAAGAACGAGAAAGGCAATTTCAAGTGGATGGACGAATCCTTAGTTGCGTTCGTCAACTTGTTAGAATATTTGTAGAAGCCTCCGGTTCTTTCTACACCCGTCGAGGAAGAATATCTTTATCTATACTTGATAGTGTCGCTTCACGCCTTAAGCACGACATTAGTGAAAGAAGACAATCGGGTGCAACGTCCCATGTACTATGTAAGCAAGCATTTCACTAGGCCGGAGTCAAGATACTCTAAGTTAGAGAAGTTGGCATAATGCCGGTTAATTGCATTCCAGAAGTCAAGACACTATTTCTAGTCACACCCCATCTAGGTGCTTATCGATCAGCCTTTGAGACATGTTTTGCACAGCCCTACTACTTCGGGGAGACTTACCAAATGGAGTATTAAGTTAAGCCAGTATGAGATAACCTATCATCCACGAACTACAATCAAAGGGCAGGTACCGGCGGACTTTATTGCTGAGTTTACTGTTCAAGAAGATGAAGTAAAGCCTTTGGAGGAAGAAGCTCTTACATGGTGGATGTATGTAGACGAAGCGTCAAACAACCATGACTCCGGGGTAGGAGTGGAGTTGTTAACTCCTGAAGGAAGGAAGATGAGCTATGCGATACGGCTTGGGTTCAAGGCAACGAATAATGAAGCAGAGTACGGAGCTTTGTTAGCATGGTTAGAGATAGCGAAGGAGCTGGAAATTAGGTCGCTATGAGTGCACAGTGACTCACGTTTAATAGTGAATCAGGTGCTCGGAGAGTTCCAAGCTAAAGGTGAGAGCTTGAAATCCTACTTGGAGAAGGTAAAGGTCTTACTTAATGAAATTGAGCACTACGTGATCGAGCTTCCTTGGGAAGAGAATCAGGATGCAGAAAAGTTAGCAAAATTGGCGAGTTCGGGAGCTTGGCCTCTTTTGGGATCAGTACCTCTTGCAACCCTACACAGACCCAGCTTCGAGGAGGTAAACATGGTTGCAGCCATCGATGGTGAGGAGTCTTCGATGGCATTGGTGATAGAATATCCGAATGAAGGAGTACTACTGAGTAATAGGAGTAAGGCTAGGAAGTCCTGTGGAAAGTGCCCTATTTGGTGATTCAGGATGGAATGTTGTATCAGAAGGGATTCTCTAATCCCTTATTGAGATGCGTTGCCAGAAGAGAAGATGAGGAGGTGTTGGAGAACATTCATCAAGGAAGATGTGGTGACTATATTAGGGGGTAGACCTTGCAGAAGAAAGTATTGCGGTATGGATACTTCCGGCCAACATTGAACCATGATGCAATGGAGTACACAAGGAGGTGTGACAAGTGCAAGTGATTCGTGAAGATTCCAAGGTTTTCCCTAACTAAGTTGACTCATGTAGTTAGCCCCTAGCCCTTTGTGGTCTAGGGGACAAACTTAATCGAAGAACTTCCAATAGTGTAAGCTGGAGCTAAGTATGCAATGGTGGAAGTTGACTACTTTACTAAATGAGTGGAAGCTGAGCCCCTTACTAAGGTGTTAACGACCAAGGTCATAAAGTTTTTGATCAGGAATGTAATATGCAGGTATGAAGTTTCCCTCTAAATCATCTGGGATAATGGATTGCAGTTTAACAGTGTAGAGTTCGCTAATTTCTATAGTAGCACGGAATAAACAAAAGCTTCTCTACAGTAGCATGCCGACAGGCTAACAGAAAGATGGAGGCATTCAACAAGGTTCCAAAGACATTCATAAAGAAGCGGCTAGAAAGAGCGAAAGAAGCATGGTGGACGAACTATAACAAGCCGATTTTGAGTAATAATCAAATAACATTAATAATAGAAATTTATTTAATTGAATTGGAATTTAATGGTTTATTTGATAAATTTGTTCAGTAATTTTTTTATAAAAGGATTAAATTATGAAATTGTGATATTTAAATTTAAATAAGTTATAAATATGTAAAATAATATTTTATAAAATAGATAAAGAAGAAATAAATTAATAACTTGGATTAAATTGAATTTAGCTTAAGAATGAAAACAAATATATATTTATATATTCATTATAACTAAATCTTAAGCCCAAAGCCCAAAATCACTTAAACTCCAACCCAATTCCAGATATTTCTTTTCCTTTATCTTACTTCATTTATTCAATCTTTGGATTTCACGAGACTCATCATTTGGTGCCTGTAGATATCAAAAACCAAAATAACCTCCTCTATAAAATCAAACAAATCATATAAGAAATTTATATAGTCCCTAAAATTCAATTCTTGGGTTTCTCGATACCACCCTTTACTAGCATTCAGAGACGATTTAGGGGGCGCGACTTGGAGGTGTGCAAAGGCTAAAGATGGGCAATGAGATGCTAGAATTGTGGTTTGGAGTGATGGTCGTCGATGAGGAAGGCTGCGTCTTAGTTGAGGCAGTATTTTGTTGAGGTCAATTGTAAACCTACGATGAAGATAGGTGGTTGTGATTGTTGGTAGCATTAGTGATTATGTGATTTCAGTGAGTTAATTTCAAACTCATTACTATATCTAATTTTATTTTTTTCCATTTATATGTATAATCATCCTATTGGTGATTGCAATTGATTGATTAAATTGAATAAGACCATTGATTGAATTACTTTGTGAGATGGATTGTTGATGATTGAATTGTTTGGTTGAGTTAGTTATTGATTATAAGATTTGGAATTAGTTTATAAGAAAATATGATGTATCACTATTCTATAAAAAAAATTAGGAAATAATAATAATGTTTAAGAGATTCTTTTTATAAAGATTATTAGTGAAAGTCTCTTTTATAATATGAGAATTTTCTTATGTGGAATAATTTAAAAGAAATTGTTATATTCCTGATTGATTTAGATATTAAGTAAGGACTATGAATTATATTTATGGTCAGAGATAAATAAAATATATTTTAAACTTTATATTTATATATTATTGTGAAATAATAATTAATTGCAGAAAATTATAGTAATACTCCTATAAGTATATTTGATTTAGAAATCCATTTTTAATTATTTTATATAAATATTTAATAAGCTTTATTATTATTTCAATGTTTGAACTAAAATTGGGATTTAAGTATGATTTCCATATCTTTTGATTTCTCATATCATATTCAAATTTTTTTGATATGATGATTAATTCACCATTGAGTTTGATTTGGTTGATGAATTTAGTATGTTACGGTGATGACATCCTTGATATGATTGCATTATATTTTATTTTTGTGTGATGAGAAATTTGAATAAACCAATTAGTAATACTGTTTGGAATGGGGCACTCGGTAATACTTTTTTGGTTATTTATATGACTTGTCATATGTAATGACCCAACTTTCCAGTCCCGGAAAATCGAACCATTTGTGTTAAAGAAGAAGAGGTAGAAGAAGAAGAAACAGAAAATCAACAACAGAATCTCACATCGCAGCGGAATAAAATATAATATATACAAAACAGATCTTTACTCAAACAGAAAAATATATTTGTTTATACAATATATTTACAGAATACATCATCAGAGTTCATCACATCAATGACATACATCCAAATACACAGCGGAACAATAAACAAATACGGAAGTACGTATCGCCATCCAGCTCGTCTCCTGAGCTCCACAGCTACAATCTGAACCTGTTTATCTCGGTCTGACCCGAGCATCATATAAAATAATACCCGAGTCAGTCTGGAAAACCAGCGTGAGAAAATCACACTCAATTGATTATTAAAGTTTCAAAAATCCTTTTGAAAACAAAAGCATCTCGTAAGACCACGCCACAAATAAACATGTCGGGTTTTTACCTTACGATAGCTAAAACACTTTTTATAAAATCCTCTGATATTATAATAGTGTCTATTTACAAATACTTATTAAAATAGCTGAAATTGTTACATGATTAAATTCCAGCATACTAGCCACAAAGTGGGTAATACAAACAAAACTCGTACAAGGCACGTAGGGAGAATGGATTTCCAACGAATGACTAGGCACTGGGGTACCACCTGTCACAGTACGTGGCCTAGATCACAGTACCGAGGAGTACGCCCGCTCCCCTGCAACACAAGACCGGAATCATCCCTTACTGGATAATTCCAAATAAAATCACCCCACAGTTGGGATCAGCAAACGCACCACTAAGCCGAAATAAAAGGGACATCTAGACAGGGATGACTTTACTCTCAAGTGGGTGCTACCCACGAAGCCTTGCTGCATAACCCCTGATTTTCAGTCATTCCCGGTTGATGAGGCTTGAGGCTAAACGTTACCTTCAGAACGTTTCACTTAGAATGCCCATCGTCCCCTGACGATGTCCGAAAGCATTCGTCCATACAAGTCCGTTCCAGGTCCGAACAGAACTGATAACACTATCCCCTTATCAATATTACCCTCGTTTCCCCACGAAACGTACAAACCGGATCGAAGTGGTTTTCGAGTCTCCAGACCTAGAATCCCGGTATACGGAAACTCGATCCCGGTCTCTTCGAAACGATCAACGCATTTGGCCAATATTGATAGTCGGTTGTTTAACTATCAATTAACATCCATAACAACCATCAACAATCAATAATTACTCCAAATTATTTATATCCCTCAAAATATCTTCACAAGATATTATTTCCATTTCAATTCCCATTGGAAACAATTTCAAACTATATTCCTCTCACGGAATAATTTCCCAAATATTTATTTTCACTGGAATGCCAAGTACAAACCATTTTAAATTTTTAAAATAATTTTAAAACACTTTATTATAAAAATACTTTATAAGAACGCCTTTTTAAACTTCTTTAATATTTAAGTTAAAAATATATATTTAAAGATATTTAAATGAATCCATTTTAAAGAATATAAACAAATTTCCTTTTAAAACATATTATCAAATCTCATTTGTATTAACTACAATAATAGATTGAAAATTACTTACTTTAGAAATTTAACATTTGGAAATAATAGATTTTTAAACTTGACTTTTAAAAATAACAATAAATCTTTAACAATATTTGAAATTTCTTTTTAAAACAAAATGTACTTGGCTATCCAGAAAATACTTCTCTTTCACAACCTTTAAAATATAAATCTCTGTTTATATTTTTAAAACAGATTCACAATCCTTTATAAATTCACACCTTGAATTTATATTAAAATCCGCTTCACTTTATAAACTCAGTTTATAGATCTCAAAATCTCATTCCTCTTTAAAATTTCCCAGTTTCAATATTTAGATCAATTCTACAAATTTTATTTCAAATTTGCTTTATCTTGAAATAAAATTGTCTTATTTACCTTATTTATTTCCAATACAATTATTTGGGTTTTTAAATTTTAATTTCTAGTTAAAACCCCTTTAACTGAAAATTCCTATTTTAAATTCCCAACATTCCTTATTAACGCTTTTAATTAAATTAACTCATTTAATTAGAAATACTTTCTTTATTTCTTTAAAAACCATATCACTTGAGTTTTAAATTTTTATTACTCCTTCGTAAATTTAAATTCCTTTTTCCCATATTTATTACAATTCCAATTCACTTTATTTTATCTTATTTTCAATTCACTTTTAAATTTATTCCAATTTACTTAAATTATTATTCTTTATTTTCTTCAAAAATTCAATCCCATAGATTTCCAAAATTTATTATACTGGGAATTCAATCAACCACAACATCCAATATCAAATCATCACAGGATATCAATATTCAGATCACAGAATAATAAAATAAATTTTTGAGGAATCCAGTTGGATCCCTCCAACCTGTTTCCCTGCATCCACAGACGTTAGCACAATACCAATTCCACTTCGAGGTGGAATATCGCGGTATATGGGTTTTATAAAATATCATCCGCTATTATGCGGCGCATAGGGTCTCATCCGCTATATAAATGCGGGAATATCAACAACTCAAATATATACATATGCCAATATGTATATATTGGTATATACTACTATATACCATATCAATCAAATCAATCAATTCAATCATCCATCAATATTTAAATTTAACCAATTAAATTTAAATTATAATTTAACTGAGTGAGATTAACTCACCTTTGATTTTATTTGCAGTCCATTCCAGACCAGCTTGTTTCCTTTCAGATTTCAGACCTTGAATAAATATTATATGATTTTATTAATATATGAAATAACCTCTAGGTAATTTATCATTCAATGAATTAAACCGACCAATAATTAGTTTGAAAAATCATTTGGTTTTATAACGAATAAATTGATTTTTGAACAGGTTTCCTTAAAATAAATAAATTTTTTATTAATAAAATATTTAAATAGATTAATTAAACAGATTAGTTTCCATAATACGTTATTCACTTCTTTCTTTAATATACTAGTAAAAAATACGTTTCTCTGCTTATATTTAAATTAGCTATGTAGGTGTGTATATTTTTCCCTTCATCTGCTTATATAATAAAAATCTAACTTAACATTTCAAAATCTTATGTATACTTAATGAAACATTATTTCTGATCCTATATATGTTTATAGATCAAGTTTAGTTGAAAATAAAATAAACAACCTAGAATACCTTATTTTAAATAAACTGGTAAATTTAAACTTGTATATGTATATTTACTTTATCAATTTTTTATTTTAACCTAAATAGCTTTTTAATTTAAAATGTAAAAAGAATAAACTACCTCACTGAACAGGAAACCAAACCAATGATCCACTGCTCAATCCCGATACGCGACTCTGACCTCGTCGAGCTCCTCTCTGATGCATCCACCATCGAGGCCAAACCCTAACATCAACGAACTACTGCGACCTTGCCTTGGTCGATCTTGCGAATGTCGCCATCGCGACATAGCTTCGAGATTCCGGCCGTGATCTCACTCCAGATTTCATCATCCCTGGCGAGCTCGTACTCACCACAGCGACCACGACGGCGTCGATTTCGCCTCCCACTCGACCTTCCCACGCGACAAGAACTACTCGCGATCACCACCTCACCAGCCCTAATTTGACAGCCCACGAAGCCTTCGAGCTCGATCATACGGGTCGCACTGGCTTCCTTCCGAAGTCGAGTCGCCCCTATTCGAAGTTAAATCGAATTCAAATTCGATTTGCCCTCATACGATCACCATTTTTTTTTTACAGGCTCGATGGTTTGGAAAACGAATGAAACTGGGAAAGAAGGGAAGCGCCCATTTTATTCCTTGATTTAAGAGTGGATCTATTTTTTCTTTTTGTTTTCGTTTGCTTTCTGGAAGGAACGAAAGGGGATGATTTTGGATTTAACAAGGGGAAAGAAACGAAAAGGAGGGTACAAAGGGAGCAAAAGTGTGGCGGAATGTACTTTGGGTCGGATTAAAGGACGGCAATATACTTTATTTAAATTTATTTTATCTCGGTGAATTTCCATGTGTTTACATACCGTATGCTCACTCCGCAATTCCAATCAATACAAAATTTGAAATCCGATAATAAAACACTATTACGGTTCCAATGGAACTGGTCTCGTCGAAATCCGAGACTGTGCCTTGGAAGACTATTTTTAAATTTAAATTTCAACGATATATTTTTTAAAACTGAACAAAACTCTTTAAAATTCCATCTTAAAAGTTCTATCATCTTCAGTATTAACAATATAAATTTTCTGAACCTTTGAACTATTTTTAACAGGCTTAAAATCAAGATTCAATATTTTACCCAATCCCGATAATTAAATTTAATAATTAATTATCCAAATAAATACTGTATATTTGAAATTAAAGTTAAAATTTAACCTTCGGATATTTAAAATAAATTAAATATTCACATTTCAAATATTCAAAAATTCCGGGTCGTCACATTCCTCCCCCCTTAAAAGAATTTCGTCCCCGAAATTACCAGTTAAGAAGAATGTTTCAATCCCCGTTAACTATTTCCCAAAATCAAACAGTTTTAAAAACACCCAAACAATCTCTTATTAATGATACACTAATCATCTTTTAACTTCCCAAACTTATTCATAAGTTCAACCTATACTACCTACTTATCCATTCAAATTTAAATTTTGAATTATCAAAATTTTCTCAAAATTTTTCTAACTCCCTAAATTTCCGAAAAATTTCGCCAGCGTCTCCATTGCGCGGCTAGCTCGGTACTACTACAAAATGGCTCTACGGCCTCCCAATCTCAAAAAGAAAACAAAAAGCCAAGTGGCTGGATCCAAAACCCAATCAAATTTCATATAGAAATTCAAATACATACCTTTTTGTCGGGCCATTAAATTTTATCCTCTAAAATCAAAATCCCAATCTATCCATTGCTTTTATACACCTGTATATCCTACTAAGCAATAATATTCAATCACAATTTCAAAACCATTCTAGACATTTCTTTACAAATTTTCAATATTTGCTTTACTTAAGCCCGTACGATGCACATATATCATCCGTACGCAATATCACATTTGATCGCTCAATCGATCACACAATTTCACTTCCGAACTAGTATCGTCCACCCGACTTCCTAGTGCGGACTCAGATCTGGTTCCTTGATCAGAAACCGTCATTCTCCTTGCATAGCCACAAACTATGATAGAGAATTTCCAGAATCAATCAACAATCCATATCCAGGCTCGCCGTCAAAAATCGAGTGAAAAATCCTGATTCGGATCGATAAAACTATCTCGAAATTCTGTGTTCGATATCTGGACCAAATAGCTATGCGAATAAATAATATACGTACACCTTATGTGTTAATTTCAATTGATTACCAATTATATCAATTCTCTTTTATTCACATTCCTTTTTAATTGTTATCCCCTTATCCACAACTATCCCATTTCACAACTTCAGTTTTAGTCTTTCATTCAACTATTCACTTAGTATATTTTTTTATTTTTCCATTCCGAAATTACTAAGTATATTTCCAATACCAATTTTCTTAAGAATTTCATTCTTCAATTCTTAAGTCCAATATAATTTTTTTCTTATATCTATTTACTACTTCACTACTGAAGTGTATATATTCAAATCGAATTCCAATTTCACATGAATTCCAACTTACTTCAATTTACTACTTCATTTCAAATATAAATACTTATTCCACATTTTCAATTCAGATTTTCATTTCCAATTTTTCTTTCTTAAATTCAATTCATCTCCAACTTCTGAATATTGAATTTTATTTAGCTCGAAAACAATCCAAGTTAATTCATTCAATAACTATTTCTCAACTTGTTTAAACCACTCCTCTGTTGAGTTCAGTTTCCATTCAACATTTACTTAAGTCAACAACTTAAGTTTATTTTCCATTTAACCAACCCTTTAAAGTTTTATTTCCATCTTTCATTTGATTCTTATTTAATCAAATTCCATCCATTTATTTATTTAATATAATTGGTTTATTCACTCAATCATTATGAATTTTATTTTCCATACTCAATTCATCTGGAATTATTTTATTAATAACCAGGTCATTTCCAATTTATTTTCACTTATTTGGATTTCATTCGCAATCCAAACCATCTCTATGTAAATCCAATTTCATTAACTCACAATTCAATTTCATTAACTAATTAATTATCTAATTAGTTCCTCCACTGGTTAAAATTAAATACTTGCCCTTTTAATTCCAAATATCACTTCACTTAATTAAGTTCAATTTATTTTATAATTCAAGTTTGGATTTATTTAAAAAAATAAGATTACTCATCTTAGTCATTTCCATTTGATAATTACAATTTCAAATTATAACTCTTAATGGTTCAAAGTAATGGATTCCCATTTATGACTTACAATTTCATTTCTATTCATAAGTTTTAACTTACTTACTTAAGATCTAGGACTATTCATTTAAGTCCATTTTCATCTTTATAATCAAATTTTCAAATTATTACACTTAAGAACTTAAGAATATGAGTTTCTTTACACAATTATAAGCATTTTACATTACCTTTATATCCAATTCAATTCGACTTCAACTTACTTACATTTAATTCAATTCCAATTCTCAATTTTATTCACCTTCATATACTCGAATTTAATTTTAATTCTAGGATACAATTTTATACAAGTTTTACAATCCATTCACCATCAAGTTCTCTAACTCTTTTATCTACCAACTTATATTACTCATTGAGTTATTTTCATCTCATAATTATAATCCAAGAATTAAACTTTCATTCTCTTCTTATTTCAATCAACTTCATTCTATACTTTATATTGTTGATTCATTTAAATTTCCACATTTATATTTTAAATAAAATTCCCAGAATCCAATTACCCGGTTTTATTTCAAAACCATTTTGAATCCATAAATAACTCATACACATCTGGTAAATCACATCAAATCCAAATTTCCAAAACAATATGCTTTTACCAAACAATTTTCCCTTTGAATTCCAAAACCAACCCAGTTCACAATCATTTCCAATTTAAAACAGTTTGGTAGCAATTTCTCTTTGGAAACTCGAAAATAGACATCGATGATGCTGCAGTCATCACCGAAATTATTTTCCAGCGACCGAAAGAGAGTTTAATGCTTTTATCACTGTAAAACTTTTCAAACATTTTTAAATCCCAAATCCCACCAGATTTCAATTCAATTTCAAAAATATTCATGAAATAATATCACCATTATTTCCCCAAAACCTTTAAACTATTCTTAAATCCAAAGGAATTTTAAACCTTTCCCAAAACTTCAAATTCAAAATCCATTCAACTTTATATCCAAACATTACTCTGGAATTCTATCACATTTTATTTCAAGTTATAAGTCACATTTACAATTTACATTTACAAATTTCATTTGTTTATGAATTTATCTCATTTGATTATAAATCACATTTGTAATTCACATTTGTATATGAAGTTTTATTTCAACTTATAAATTTCATTTATAGTCTATATTTCAAATTCCATTTTGTTATATAAATTTATTCTTCAACTTAGGTTATAAGTTTTCAATTTCTGATTCAATTTTTACACAATGATGATAATAATCTAATATCATCGCTTTCTAACAACCAAGCAACCAAATATATAATTTACAAAAGTTATCCTTTTATATATAAAAATAATTTGGGCAAAATTATTTCATTCACCCTATTTAAAACAATATTGTGTCGAACTGTTCTATTCAAGTGTTTAGAAACCCCTTCGATACAGTTGCGCGGACTGTGCCGACGAAGGTTCATATGCCACTCAATAAATCAACCAACACAATATAAAACCATTTTATATTCACTAACAAATACGCGCTCATATCTATTAGTACTCTCAAAATTCCCACCAGAGCCAAGGTTATCGCCAACCTTCGCTCTGATACCACTGTAATGACCCAACTTTCCAGTCCCGGAAAATCGAACCATTTGTGTTAAAGAAGAAGAGGTAGAAGAAGAAGAAACAGAAAATCAACAACAGAATCTCACATCGCAGCGGAATAAAATATAATATATACAAAACAGATCTTTACTCAAACAGAAAAATATATCTGTTTATACAATATATTTACAGAATACATCATCAGAGTTCATCACATCAATGACATACATCCAAATACACAGCGGAACAATAAACAAATACGGAAGTACGTATCGCCATCCAGCTCGTCTCCTGAGCTCCACAACTACAATCTGAACCTGTTTATCTCGGTCTGACCCGAGCATCATATAAAACAATACCCGAGTCAGTCTGGAAAACCAGCGTGAGAAAATCACACTCAATTGATTATTAAAGTTTCAAAAATCCTTTTGAAAACAAAAGCATCTCGTAAGACCACGCCACAAATAAACATGTCGGGTTTTTACCTTACGATAGCTAAAACACTTTTTATAAAATCCTCTGATATTATAATAGTGTCTATTTACAAATACTTATTAAAATAGCTGAAATTGTTACATGATTAAATTCCAGCATACTAGCCACAAAGTGGGTAATACAAACAAAACTCGTACAAGGCACGTAGGGAGAATGGATTTCCAACGAATGACTAGGCACTGGGGTACCACCTGTCACAGTACGTGGCCTAGATCACAGTACCGAGGAGTACGCCCGCTCCCCTGCAACACAAGACCGGAATCATCCCTTACTGGATAATTCCAAATAAAATCACCCCACGGTTGGGATCAGCAACCACACCACTAAGCCGAAATAAAAGGGACATCTAGACAGGGATGACTTTACTCTCAAGTGGGTGCTACCCACGAAGCCTTGCTGCATAACCCCTGATTTTCAGTCATTCCCGGTTGATGAGGCTTGAGGCTAAACGTTACCTTCAGAACGTTTCACTTAGAATGCCCATCGTCCCCTGACGATGTCCGAAAGCATTCGTCCATACAAGTCCGTTCCAGGTCCGAACAGAACTGATAACACTATCCCCTTATCAATATTACCCTCGTTTCCCCACGAAACGTACAAACCGGATCGAAGTGGTTTTCGAGTCTCCAGACCTAGAATCCCGGTATACGGAAACTCGATCCCGGTCTCTTCGAAACGATCAACGCATTTGGCCAATATTGATAGTCGGTTGTTTAACTATCAATTAACATCCATAACAACCATCAACAATCAATAATTACTCCAAGTTATTTATATCCCTCAAAATATCTTCACAAGATATTATTTCCATTTCAATTCCCATTGGAAACAATTTCAAACTATATTCCTCTCACGGAATAATTTCCCAAATATTTATTTTCACTGGAATGCCAAGTACAAACCATTTTAAAATTTTAAAATAATTTTAAAACACTTTATTATAAAAATACTTTATAAGAACGCCTTTTTAAACTTCTTTAATATTTAAGTTAAAAAAATATATTTAAAGATATTTAAATGAAACCATTTTAAAGAATATAAACAAATTTCCTTTTAAAACATATTATCAAATCTCATTTGTATTAACTACAATAATAGATTGAAAATTACTTACTTTAGAAATTTAACATTTGGAAATAATAGATTTTTAAACTTGACTTTTAAAAATAACAATAAATCTATAACAATATTTGAAATTTCTTTTTAAAACAAAATGTACTTGGCTATCCAGAAAATACTTCTCTTTCACAACCTTTAAAATATAAATCTCTGTTATATTTTTAAAACAGATTCACAATCCTTTATAAATTCACACCTTGAATTTATATTAAAATCCGCTTCACTTTATAAACTCAGTTTATAGATCTCAAAATCTCATTCCTCTTTAAAATTTCCCAGTTTCAATATTTAGATCAATTCTACAAATTTTATTTCAAATTTGCTTTATCTTGAAATAAAATTGTCTTATTTACCTTATTTATTTCCAATACAATTATTCGGGTTTTTAAAATTTAATTTCTAGTTA
The DNA here is from genome assembly GCA_030737815.1 of Allium fistulosum. Lineage (NCBI taxonomy): Eukaryota > Viridiplantae > Streptophyta > Magnoliopsida > Asparagales > Amaryllidaceae > Allium > Allium fistulosum. The sequence continues at coordinate 1,106,808,631 of CM060904.1, read as the reverse complement.
AAACCCCTTTAACTGAAAATTCCTATTTTAAATTCCCAACATTCCTTATTAACGCTTTTAATTAAATTAACTCATTTAATTAGAAATACTTTCTTTATTTCTTTAAAAACCATATCACTTGAGTTTTAAATTTTTATTACTCCTTCGTAAATTTAAATTCCTTTTTCCCATATTTATTACAATTCCAATTCACTTTATTTTATCTTATTTTCAATTCACTTTTAAATTTATTCCAATTTACTTAAATTATTATTCTTTATTTTCTTCAAAAATTCAATCCCATAGATTTCCAAAATTTATTATACTGGGAATTCAATCAACCACAACATCCAATATCAAATCATCACAGGATATCAATATTCAGATCACAGAATAATAAAATAAATTTTTGAGGAATCCAGTTGGATCCCTCCAACCTGTTTCCCTGCATCCACAGACGTTATCACAATACCAATTCCACTTCGAGGTGGAATATCGCGGTATATGGGTTTTATAAAATATCATCCGCTATTATGCGGCGCATAGGGTCTCATCCGCTATATAAATGCGGGAATATCAACAACTCAAATATATACATATGCCAATATGTATATATTGGTATATACTACTATATACCATATCAATCAAATCAATCAATTCAATCATCCATCAATATTTAAATTTAACCAATTAAATTTAAATTATAATTTAACTGAGTGAGATTAACTCACCTTTGATTTTATTTGCAGTCCATTCCAGACCAGCTTGTTTCCTTTCAAATTTCAGACCTTGAATAAATATTATATGATTTTATTAATATATGAAATAACCTCTAGGTAATTTATCATTCAATGAATTAAACCGACCAATAATTAGTTTGAAAAATCATTTGGTTTTATAACGAATAAATTGATTTTTGAACAGGTTTCCTTAAAATAAATAAATTTTTTATTAATAAAATATTTAAATAGATTAATTAAACAGATTAGTTTCCATAATACGTTATTCACTTCTTTCTTTAATATACTAGTAAAAAATACGTTTCTCTGCTTATATTTAAATTAGCTATGTAGGTGTGTATATTTTTCCCTTCATCTGCTTATATAATAAAAATCTAACTTAACATTTCAAAATCTTATGTATACTTAATGAAACATTATTTCTGATCCCATATATGTTTATAGATCAAGTTTAGTTGAAAATAAAATAAACAACCTAGAATACCTTATTTTAAATAAACTGGTAAATTTAAACTTGTATATGTATATTTACTTTATCAATTTTTTATTTTAACCTAAATAGCTTTTTAATTTAAAATGTAAAAAGAATAAACTACCTCACTGAACAGGAAACCAAACCAATGATCCACTGCTCAATCCCGATACGCGACTCTGACCTCGTCGAGCTCCTCTCTGATGCATCCACCATCGAGGCCAAACCCTAACATCAACGAACTACTGCGACCTTGCCTTGGTCGATCTTGCGAATGTCGCCATCGCGACATAGCTTCGAGATTCCGGCCGTGATCTCACTCCAGATTTCATCATCCCTGGCGAGCTCGTACTCACCACAGCGACCACGACGGCGTCGATTTCGCCTCCCACTCGACCTTCCCACGCGACAAGAACTACTCGCGATCACCACCTCACCAGCCCTAATTTGACAGCCCACGAAGCCTTCGAGCTCGATCATACGGGTCGCACTGGCTTCCTTCCGAAGTCGAGTCGCCCCTATTCGAAGTTAAATCGAATTCAAATTCGATTTGCCCTCATACGATCACCATTTTTTTTTTACAGGCTCGATGGTTTGGAAAACGAATGAAACTGGGAAAGAAGGGAAGCGCCCATTTTATTCCTTGATTTAAGAGTGGATCTATTTTTTCTTTTTGTTTTCGTTTGCTTTCTGGAAGGAACGAAAGGGGATGATTTTGGATTTAACAAGGGGAAAGAAACGAAAAGGAGGGTACAAAGGGAGCAAAAGTGTGGCGGAATGTACTTTGGGTCGGATTAAAGGACGGCAATATACTTTATTTAAATTTATTTTATCTCGGTGAATTTCCATGTGTTTACATACCGTATGCTCACTCCGCAATTCCAATCAATACAAAATTTGAAATCCGATAATAAAACACTATTACGGTTCCAATGGAACTGGTCTCGTCGAAATCCGAGACTGTGCCTTGGAAGACTATTTTTAAATTTAAATTTCAACGATATATTTTTTAAAACTGAACAAAACTCTTTAAAATTCCATCTTAAAAGTTCTATCATCTTCAGTATTAACAATATAAATTTTCTGAACCTTTGAACTATTTTTAACAGGCTTAAAATCAAGATTCAATATTTTACCCAATCCCGATAATTAAATTTAATAATTAATTATCCAAATAAATACTGTATATTTGAAATTAAAGTTAAAATTTAACCTTCGGATATTTAAAATAAATTAAATATTCACATTTCAAATATTCAAAAATTCCGGGTCGTCACATCATATAGAGATATCTAGTGTGGATCGAGTGTAGTTTATGGGTATTAAATAATTATTCGCGTAACATGCGGTAGAATGGGACATCGTTATCTTATTAGTTTGATTATTCGTTATAAGTAAATGTCACTCAAATGGGGATTGCACTCATGGGTCTATGTGACACTCGATGAGGGGAATCATATTGTTAAATATTGACTTATGAGAGCCCCATGTTGGCCTATTACTAGAGATATGCAAAATGATACGGTATGAGTACTATATGATCATCCACATTGTATCCAACTTCCTTTATTTTTGGGAGTGAACCAGATTGTCCAGTATCAACCTTGGTGGCCTGATCGCGGGGTCATGCCCCAGTTCCATGACACTGTTATATGTGTCCCTTCGATAAGTATTACGGGTCCCTTTGATGAGTATTATGTTATGTCCCTTTGATGTGAATCATAGTATTAGTAGTAGTAGTAGATAGGTTGTAGCCCATAACTCAATGTGTCTCATAGGTCAACATTATGTTACCATTCGGGGCAAAGCATGGTTATGACCGAGATTATGCGTAGACGAGCCATTGGTGGATAAGATCACGATGTCCATTGAGGTAACTGAAGACTATAGGAATAGATGGTTACTCTTTGATAGGAGAGTACACCCGAGTTCCTAGAGCAAGCTTGCAGTATGCAGCTCTTATTCTCCCTATTTGGTTCAAGGTATATGAGTGTAGAAGAATGGCATATACCTTGAAGACTATAGAAATAGACAGTTACTCTATAGTTGGCGAGTAGACCTGTGTTCCTAGAGCAGGAATGAGGTAAGTGGCTGTCAGTTTCCTATTAGATTCATGGTATATGTGTGTGTAGTGGACTGGCATATATGTCTTATTCCTATGATGAGTTAACTTGACTAGAGGCCAGTTGAGTCTAAAGTGTAGTCAGTCCCAATATATCCAAACTTTTGGTTTAGTATTCTAGTGATAGCCTTGTTTATTGATTGTGATTGATTATTCTTGTGATTTTTATGATATTGGATATCACTTGGATGATTTGATGGGCTATCTCACATTATCTATTGATTTTATGAATTTGTGATATTATGTTAGGGCATTGCTGTATATTAGCCCTATTTGTTGGATGGTTTCATCTTTCTATGATGATAATTTATATTGTGAGATTAAGAGATATTTGGGCATTATAGTGTTCTTGCCCGATTAAACTTAAGGATATCTCATTATTGTTTTTTTCTGGGGTTGATAGTGATTTCAAGGTTTGGATAATTCACCCATACAATGTTATTTTATGTGAATTCTGATTTGATGTGCTTATATGAGTGAAAACATGTTTATGCTGTATTTTAAGAGTGTTGCTACTATGATATACTATTGTTAGTATGTCATCACCATTTTATTTTGTATATTCAATATTTATGTATGAATTAACCATATATTTAGGTATAGTCTGACCCGTGTGTTATTTATACAATACTCGGGTTAGTTCGAGACATTTTAGATACAGGGACAATGAGACTAGCAAATATATTTTGGGCTTAGAGGAGGCTAGATATTTAGCATTGTTGTATATTATTTTGTATTGTATTGACTCGCATATGTATTTGACATTGAGATGTATATCATTACTTGTATATTATATATATTATATCTTGTCGCTGTGACTGACTTCGTAACTTTGTTATTTACTATATATTAGGTATTGTTCTATCTTGGAGGCACACATGTTTATTGCTTTGTGCCGATACTGTGTACGTATAGATGTGTTATTTATTTGATGTTTTAATATGTACCAGTGTCAGCCCAAGGGAATATTCACATGTGTACCCATATTTCCTTATTATCCGTATTATCTGATATTATTACCTAGTAATACTCTTGGATAATATTTGTATAGAGGTAGGGATGTTTACAATTGGCAGAGCAAGTTTTAGAGCAATACATTGCATATCAAAGACACGAGTCTTGGCCTTAGATGAAACTTAGAGTCCCAGTCTCCATGGGTGTGTGGTAGATTTTTATTTATACTCAAGTGATATTAGGAGTATATAATGATTACTAGGGTGATCATCTGTTGACATATTTGTTATTTTTCCTATTATGTGCGTGTGTATTATTTCTTCCCTTGTCATTTTGGTGTATTTTACAACTTTATTGTGTTACTAAATTAAATACTTAACAACAACTGTATTTTAAATATAATGTTGATTTTTGTTTATATTGGAACCATACACATGGTAGATTGAAATATATATAATTTATTCAAAAAATATACGTTTAGTAAATATAAATTTGATTTTTATAAAGTGATTAGAAATATTTTGTTATTTATTTTGGTGTTAGTTTGTCTGTAGAGCGATCAAAGAATTCTGGTCGATACATTTGATCAGCGTTATCAATAGGGATTCCTAAATGCTTATACGAGGCAATTCGACATAATATTTTGGAAATGCTAAAAATTTTAAGTGTTAGCTAAAAGTAAAGATTTTTAATGTAACGACCCATTATTTTGGACCATTCAAATCGACAATAAAACAACACATGTCGGACTTGAATAATACAAAACAATAGATTGTAATAAATTTGGAGCAAATAAAACCAATCACAGAATCACAGAAACAGAATATCAGAATAACTCGCAGCGGAAAATAAAATAAATAGTGGTTCATGAAGCCACTACAATACATAGTCTCAAAATAGATTCAAAATACACAGTCTGAAAAACAGATACAACAGAAGTCTGAATACATAAGCATAGTAGAAATCCCAAATACATAAGTCTCTAATACAAAGCTAACATAGAAATGCTGAATGGAAATAGATAGCAACTAAATAAAAGATGATCTCCAGCAGTCCTAGCTCCAGAAGGTGAAATCCAAAGCTGATACTCAGGCTGACCCGAGCGTAAATAAAACACAAACACTCGAATCAGGACATACATACTTGTACAATGTAAACCAACTCAAGTGAACTGTAAATAAAATGCACACGTAACTTAAAGAATGCTTGGGATCGCCCATTCTTTAAGGATCTGTTAAACTATCTACTATGTAGTAATATTCGCTATTATAATAATGTCTAAATATAAAATAATCATACTTTAAAATACCATTAAGGAGTGACCCAATATTCCCCTTAACACATAATAGTCCCAGTAGTCTATCCAGTATTAGCATACTCCCAGATCAGGGGCTACCCTCAATACTCCACATGCTACGGCACAAGTCCAAACTCGTAGTAAAGCTCGTTATGGTAGGTGACATGGCACAACTAGGCAATGCCAGGGTAGATATACCAATTACGAATCCGGGCTGGTGGAAACGCATAGCAGCCACTACCACCCACCTCGAGCCACACTCCCAAAATCAAGGGGTGCACCCAATCAATCACAAAAGTAATAGAATGGTATTGAAGAAGTGTGTCCGATTAGAGGTGCTACCTCATTGGCCCGTCGATCGCTCTTGTTTTAGCCACCTTAAGCCAACTCACGGGAGTCGGGTCCACGTTCATACCTCAATAGGATCATCGCCACCATCCTACTTCATTCTGGAAACTCCATCGCTTACAAAGTTGTTAATGTGGTTTCGGTATCGACAGAGAGTATGTCCATATCCGATCCCCGGTCTCTTTAACAACCAATCGTTTTTTGTAACCCGTGGTTATACTTTTCAAAAAATAGTTTATATTTCAAATCAAAATACTTCATTTAAACCGTTTAAAAGTGAAGTCATTATACCTTTAAATCAAATACTGAATTCCCAAAATTTTAGCCTTTTCTGAGCTCATTTATTCACTTAAATACTTTAAAACATTAAAATTTCAGCTTTCATAGCACTTAGAAAAATGCTGCGGTAAGTTATATTTGAAACAATTCATTTCAGCAAAGACAGCATTTAAAACTGCTGCAGTAGTTCAGTTACATTTGAAAACAATTCAATTCAGCAAAGACAGCATTTACAAAACTGCTGCAGTCGTTCAGTTACATTTGAAAATCTCATTTGAGCAACTGCAGCACTTATCAAGTACTACTGTAGCCCTTTAATTAGTTTCTGATTTTAGATTTTCTTTCTGCAACCACAGCACTTACCAAGTGCTGTAGTAGCCTTTAGTTAATTAGCCTTTAATTCATTTGCATCAACCACAGCACTTACAAAGTGCTGCAGTATCCTTTACTTCAGATTTTAAGTTAATTTCAGAAATGATAGCATTTCTGATGTGCTACTAATTCAATTTCCAGATTTATAATAAAATTTCAAAAACAAATAAACTTCGATTTTAACCATTTTTAACTTATAAAAATCATATTTTTCCACTCAAAATGTTCATTTGAAAACCCTTTAACTTATGATTTTTATAAAGTAAAATTTTCATAATTAAATCCAAATTTTTCAATAATTTACTTATTAAATCCAAGGGTACAATTTTCTTATTCTTTGCAATTTTTTTTTCAATTAACTCAACACTTATATTTAAATTACCATTTCAAAAATAAAACTAAATTTCCATTTTATTTTCTTTACTTAAACTTTCATTTTTAAACCAAATCACAATTTCCAAATTAAGTTATATTTCAAATTACAATTAAATCATTTATTTATTTAACATTTTTAACTTATAGAAAAATCACTAACCCTTTATTAAATCATTTTAAATTCAATTTAAATCAAATTATCATATTTTTACATTTTAAAATACTTAAAATTTTCCAGAAAAATATATAAAATAACCACGGGTCTGTATAATATTTTCTAACCTAGGTCAAGTGATACGGATAATATATCATTTCAATCCGTAATTTACAAAAAAATCCGGGTTCTATCATTTCAAACCCGCAATCCCAAGTAAACAAAAATAAATAAAAATCGCTCAGGCCTATCATTTCAGCCCATAACGATTTTTCCCTATTCTAAAGTCCGTTCGGGTATGTATCATTTCAACCCATAGTGATTCTATTCTACAGGGAACTGGCATGGTGAGAAACAGAAATAAATAAACAGTATAACAAAATATAACATATCAGATGATGTGACAAGTTTATAACAAAGCAGGCAGGTATAACATGGTATAACAATTCTACACATTCACTTGTTATCGTTTCACAATTCTATAAGTATGAATGTCAAGCGTGAATAACTCACCTTTTTAAGCTGGAGTTCGCAAACCAAAACTCTCAAAAAAATCCAAAAAGCATGATAACACGACTTTTGATTCAAGTGGAGAGAGAGCCAAGATATTAATCTTGTATACAACAAATAAAACAAAGCAATATAAATAGATATTTTCAACACAAATTAAATCAAACAAATGGAAATAGAATAGACAAATGAGTTAACCAAGCTTTTAAATCAAAATTGCTTGATCTCAACTCAACTTTTGCTCGACCATACATGCTTATAGGTTCGTCCATGGTTCATATTTGAGGTAACAAGGCTTGGGTTTGCATCACATAGGCACGGCTACATGGGAATGTGAAGAGTTTGGGAGTTACAAGGTAGGGAAGGTCAAAGGACAAGGCAAATGGGGAAGGTTTGGTGCACAACTGGGCTCGGCCTAGGGTCATATGGCTCAACCATGGTCAGGTACAGGTAAGGTCAGTGCTGAAGTGATCGCCAGAGGTTAAGTCAACAGGTGGTGGTGGTTCTAGGGGTGATGGTCGAGGTGAAAATGAAGGGGATGTTGAAATTAAAGGCCCGGCTATGCAATATTGAAAAGGGTTTGCAACTTTTGAGGTGATAGCTTACCTAGGTGGTCACGGCAAGGTCTGGACAGAGTGGTAGAAGGTGGTTGCTGCCGTGGATGATGAGGGGAAGGTGATGGTGGTGGTCGGTGGAGATGATGATGGGTAGGGCCGAACAAAGCATGAAGAGATCAAGGCAAAATCAAGCAAAATGAAGAAGAAAAAGAGGAGATGGAAGCCATGACTTACATTTTTTTCAGAAATGAAGATAGCCATGAGAAATGAAAGTAATGAGAAGTTTTTCATGTGATAAACAAAAGGAAATGCACGGCTACAATAGAGAAATGAACGGCCAAGGCAATGAAAAGGCAAAGAAAAGGAAAGGTCACAAGTTAAAGTGTAAAGCTTGTCTCTTTGAATTTCCAATTCATTTTAATTTAATATAAAAAATAAAAATCAATTAAACAAAATAAAAGTTAAAACAAAATAAAGTAGAAATGAAAATAAATAAATAGTCTTAGGAAAAATAGAAAATAAATAAAGAAAATAGTTTATTATATTGAAACTAGAATTAAAAATTGTAAACAAAATACAACTAATATTGGAAAATTACAACTACACTTTTAAAATGTTTTAAAAATAAAAATTTGAAACAAAATCTAATTTTAAAAATATTTGCAAAAATCTTGGGTTGTTACACTCTCCCCCACTCAAATCTTTTCGTCCTAAAAAAGAACGAAACAAGGAAAATAAGGAAAACAAGATAGAAAAGCAAATAGTACATGAAACGAACAATTCCGAATTCGAAGCACGAATGCTCTCCTCCGTCTCCCAGGTACAGTCTCGATCATCAGTACTCCACTGTACTTTGACCGGACTAACAGATTTCCTTCTTAGCTGCTTCGTACCTCTGTCGAAAATACGAAGTGGCTTCCTTTCGACAGTCAGATTAGGCTCTATATCCAAACTATCGAGAGCAGAAGGCTGAACAATAAGAGATGGGTCATGCAGATAGCGACGAAGATGCGAAACATGGAATACATTATGCACTCCAGAGAACTTTTCAGTCAAATCCAGGCGATAAGCTAAAGAACCAACTCTTTCCACAATGCAGAAAGGACCAATGAACCTAGGAGAAAGCTTCCCTCTACGACCAAATCGAATGACATTCCTTAAGGGAGAGACCTTAAGGAAAACCAAATCACCAACAGCGAACTCGATACTCCTCCCCCGACGATCAACATACTTCTTCTGCCTATCCTGAGCAATCCTCATCTTCCTCTTAATCTCCTCAACTTTCTCCGAAGCTTCCAAAATCATATCAGGACTAAGAACCAAATGATTACCGGATTCAATCCAGCAAGATGGGGATCTACAAGGTCTTCCGTAAAGAGCAGCAAACAGAGACATATTAATGCTAGCCTGAATTCAAAGATAGAAATGAGATAGATAAAAGATTAAGACAAGATTCAAAATAAAAGATTTAGATTATACCTGATAACTATTGTTATAGGTAAATTCGACAAGATGGAGATGATCTTCCCAAGATCCTCCATAATCAAGCACACAAGCACGAAGAAGATCCTTTAGAATCTGATTCACTCTTTCTGTTTGACCGTCGGTCTGTGGATGGTAAGCAGTGCTCAGATTCAAGTGAGTACCCAAAGATTCCTGGAAAGCTTTCCAAAACTGACTAGTAAAGATAGGATCACGATAACAAACAATTCTGAGTGGGACAACATGGAGATGAACAATCTCTCTCATGTAGATCTCAGACAAGCTAGAAGCAGAACGGGTAGACTTGACCGGAATGAAATGAGCTGACTTGGTCAATCTATCCACAATAACCCAGATACTCTCATTACCCCTCTTAGTCCTTGGTAATCCATCAATAAAATCCATAGAAACCTGTTCCCATTTCCAATTGGGAACCTCAAGGGGCTGCAACAAACCATGGGTCTTCTGATGATCGGCCTTGACTTGCTGACAAATCGCACACCTACTAGCAAAGATGGAGATATCTCGCCTCATACCTCTCCACCAATACAACTTCTTTGTATCCTGATACATCTTGGTCACTCCCGGATGAATAGAAAGTCTGGACCGATGATACTCCCGAAGTAACTCCTGCCTCAATCCATCAACATTCGGGACACAAATCCTATTATTAATCCTCAAAATACCTCTATCATCGATCTGAGCACCACTGCCATCCAGACTACTACTACCAACCCTACTATGAACATTCTCCTTCATCAATCTAAGCATCTCACCCTCATCCTGCTTAGCCATGATACGATCCAAAAGAAGAGAAGAAACAAACCAGCTGACACAACATAGCCTTCTTTCGACTCAAAGCATATGCCACAACATTAGCTTTCCCAGGGGTATAGTTGATGTCGAGGTCATAAGAAGCAAGAAACTCCAACCACCTAACTTGTCTCTAGTTCAAATCCTTCTGGGTGAAAATATACTTCAAAGACTGATGATCGGTGAAGAGCTCAAACTTAGTACCCAAAAGATGATGCCTCCAAAGCTTCAAAGCAAAAAACCACAGCAAGAAATTCCAAATCATGAGCAGCATAATTGGCTTCATGGGTCTTCGGCTGACGACTAGCATAAGCAATGACCTTCCCATCCTGCATTAGAATAGCTCCCAAACCTTCACGACAAACATCAGTGTATACCGTTAATCCCTCATTTCCATTTGGAACGGTAAGAACTGGTGCGGAAGTAAGCTTGTTGTTTAACTCATTGAATGCAGCTTTACACTCATCACTCCAAATAAACTTAGCATTCTTACGAGTCAAAGCTGTGAGAGGTGCAGCAATCCGAGCAAAATTCTCAATGAATCTCCGATAATAACCGGCAAGGCCCAGAAAACTACGAATATCAGTTGGAGTCCTAGGAGTTTCCCAATCCTGCACAGAATAGGGATAAATAAGGACAACCGGAAAAGATAGAATAAATTGAATGAAACAAGGAAAGAGAAGGAAAGAAAGACTTACATTGATCGCAGCGATCTTGACTAGATCAACAGAAACTCCATTACCAGAAACAATATGCCCGAGGAATCGGACTTCATCCTTCCAGAAATGGCATTTAGAAAATTTAGCCTTCAACTGATGATTTCTAAGAGTCTCAAGAACAGATTTCAAATGTGACCCATGTTCTTCCTCAGACTTAGAGAAAATGAGAATATCATCAACAAAGACAAGAACAAATTTATTAAGCACATCACAAAAAACACGATTCATCAAATCAACAAAGTAAGCAGGAACATTAGTCAAACCGAAAGGCATGACTAACCATTCAAAAAACCCATTCTCAGTACGGAAAGCAGTCTTGGGAATACTTTCCTCAGCAACTCTGAGCTGGTGAAAACCTATGACAAGATCAAGCTGAGAGAAAATAGTAGCACCATAAAGCTGATCAAACATATCATTGATGCGAGGCATTGGATATCTGTTTTTCATAGTGAGCTTGTTCAGCTCCATATAATCAACACACATCCTCAAAGATCCATCGGACTTGGTGACAAAAACCACCGCTGCTCCCCATTCGGAGTGGCTAGGTCCGATCAGACCCTTGGAGAACAAGTCCTCAATTTGCTTCCTTAACTCAACCTTCTCATGGGGTGTCATCCTTCTATGAGGAAGAACTATAGGTCGAGCTCCAGGAATAAGATCAATACGGAAATCAATTTCCTGCTTAGGGGGTAAAGCAGTGAATTCACCAAATACATTGGGATAAAGTTTGACCACACGAGTCGACTGAAGATCCCCAGGAGAAGAATCCAGAGAATAAATAAAATTTCCAGCAAAATCCTGAGGCATGCGGCACTGAATAATCAAAGGATCACCCTTATCTCCCACAAGAGACACAATTCAGGATTTGCAAGAGATACGGGCATCATGATTCCTTAACCAATCATTTCCAAGCAATAAATCAAAAGCATCAAAACCCAGAACATAGAAATCTCCAGAAAACCGATAACCAGAATGAAAGAGTTTCACATGCTTACAAATCCTATTAAGATTTGCGGGAACCCTAATAGGATTTGAAACACATAAAGGAACAGAAGCATACTCAGAAGAAAGGAGATGCTCAAACTTATCACACAAATCAACAGAAATAATACTATGGGAAGCTCCAATATCAAATAAAACACGAACAGGATGATGAAATAAAGAAAAGGTGCCCTGGAGAGTACCTTGATTATCACTAGGAGAGTATAGTAATCGACTGATTTCATTGTCGAATTCACCACCCAAGACGAAGAAAGAGAGGAAGGCGTGGAGCGGAGTATTCATCAGAAATTATATATAGACGAAGCATCCAATGAACGATGCTCGAGGGCAGAAGTAGCCTTGATAACTCTCGAGGAATGATAGATATGTTATGCCTTCAAACTTGAGTTCTCCGTAATGAACAATGAAGCCGAGTAAGAAGCGCTAATTGCAAGACTCATAATAGCAAAGGAATTGGGAGTCAAAACGTCGCATATATATAGCGACTCTCGATTGGTGGTCTGCTAGGTAAAGAAAGAGTTTCCAACTAAGGGAGCAAGACTAGCCCCTTACATGACAAAGTTTCTGGGGATGCACAACTCATGGGGTTGGTTCCAGTGGAGGTATTATTGGCTTTGAGCTAAAATTTGTCGATTGGATCTTGGAGGTCGAGGTTGAAAAGTAACCATAGATGACTTTGATCAGGAGTACTTGCCGAAAGGAACTCTTCCGAGCGAAAGTAATGAATGAAGAAAACTCCTACACAAGTACCACGATTTATTATTTAGGAAAGAGTGTTATTCCCTGCTGTAGTGTGCTACAAACTGTTGGCCGCAAAAATGACCACCAACTTCCAACTTTGTGAAAGCAGCAATATACAGTCACAGATCTCGGATATTATCTAATGTAGAGAACATAATATAAAGAACAAACAAATTAAAAATGAAAGCAAGTAAAAAGACAAGATTCATAATGGTTTGGCTAACCCCGGCCTACGTCCACTCCAGAATAACCATTTTTATTATACTGTAGTTTGTTTAAATTTACAGCCCGAAATCCTAAAATAAAATTGGCAGAATGTAGCCTAGGTTGAAGATAAAGAGAAGCAGAAAAAAGATCCTTTTTCTGACGCCGTGCCTAATATATTAATAGGGGAAGACATGCACATACCGAGCTAAAATTTTGGAGAAGAACCTCCAGACCATGACGAGACCACACAAGAATTTTTAGGCCCTTTGGGGCCCACAATAGGGATTTCTACCGATTCTTATTTTGCTGTCCAAATGGGTTCCAATCCCTCTGGAGGGTTTCCCGTGATGTTAGATATTTTCCCTCCGAATTTCATGTCATTCCGACTTACGGTTTGTGAGATATCGTGTTTTCCGTGAAGTGGTGTTGTATGTATTCTGATTTCTGCTGATTCCTTTGGGGGATAGGGGTCGATCCCTCTAAATTATCCCATTTGATATGTGATCCATATAGAGTGTTCCACATGTTGTAGTAAACTTGATGCTCGAAGTTTCATGCCAATTGGATTAGTAGAACTTGATGTAACATCCCTCACTTGGAGGCCAAAAACTAACGGCTACGGATGTTGCAGTCATCCATAGTTATTAATTCTCGGCGACCAAATATGGTAATGTTAGATATATTGATATAACAAAAACACATGGATATGGAAAAATTTTAAAATCAACAAACAACTTTCTCATTCCATTTCAAAGCATTTCAAATTCATTACATAATCCCAATACGAGAACCACGTTCAGAGAAAATATAATTATTACAACATACGCCAAGAGCGACATATAAAGATGCCCTCTTGGATGATCAGAGTATATAACTAGGCAATTAACAACATTGCCTTTACCATAAAACACAGCGGAATCAAAATAGGAAAAAAATCTAAATAGTTATAATGCCTACTGCACGTCTCCATAAGCTTGTTCGTCTAAAGAGGTACCTGAAAACCTCAACTCTCAAACTACTAAAAATCAATCGAGCACCTGAGAGTTTAAGGGGAAAACATAAAATTTGAGTCAGACATAAAGCCTGGTATGAATAATAATCTATCATCACAAACCATTTAGATATCTAGTGAGACCACTCCGCTTAGCGGAATGGGTTTTCCTCTCACTAGTATCCTAAAACTTTATAAAACCATATACCGTGCTCATGCATCCACAATGGTTAAAATATAACATTTCAAAATAATATGATGATATGCAAACAAGTAAATCAATTCTGGATTACCCATCCCCATTCATTTTTTTGACTATCTGACTCGGTTATAGTTTCTAGGGTCACTATTAACCTAATAGTTTTCATGGGCTTACTATTAACCTATTTAACACTTAAGGACTCCCTGTCCGGTTTCATAGTTTTCATGGGATCACTAAGAACCTATTGCCTCCTGCCAATAACTTCATTGTTTCATGGGTCCTCCCTGAACCTATTGGTATCTCCAATAACTTCCCTCTTATCCTGGTTTTCATGGGTTGATTAGGAACTTATTGACTTCTGTCAATAACTCAATCCGGAAATAGTTTTCATAGGTTCACTACAAATCTATCGACCCCTGCCAATAACTCAACCTAATCATAGTTTTTATGGATTTATTATGAACCTATTGGCACCTACCAATAACTTTTCCTAAACATAGTTTTCATAGTTTTATGATGAACCTGTCTATCTGACAACTTTACTATTTAGGCATCCTACATTATGGTATGTCTGACCTCCTAGATGCAATTCTACTCATTCAGCAGTTAATTCAAATTATATTCACTACTGGGTCAACCTATCTGGTTATTCTGCCAACTCTCCCTAAAATACAATTATCAGTCCATTACAATGTGAATATATATATGAAGAAGTTAACATAATAACATAATAGTACCAACACCTCTGTTTAATATTCCTGAAATCATTTTATATAAAATTTGGTTAATTCCTTTAACCTATTAATCAAGGAAAACTTCTTTAAAAACTCCATACTTAAAATCATTTCGAAACTCTTTTATTATGCCATGGTTTTCCTATAAAAATTGAGATTAGGTTCTTTGTTTTGAAAACTAAGGCTTCCGAAACCTTTTATCCTTACTTTCGAAACCATTGGAAAACTTCCTTTCGAAAGCGTTCAAATCTACTTTTCAAAACTCTAGGCACCTGCCATTTGAAACACTTTAAAACCTTTCTTTTTAAACCTTTCGAATGTATTAAAGTACTACCATTCAATTATAGAATCTTAGCTTCGAAACCATTTGAAAGTACCCCTTTTGAAACCATTAGGTTTTTCCTTACAATATCTTTTGGGTCAAAGTGAATACATACGAAAGTACCCCTTTCGAAACCATTGGGTTTTTCCTTAAAATATCTTTTGGGTCAAAGTGAATACATACGAAAGTACCCCTTTTAAAAACATTGATCTTTATATAAAATTGTTTGGGGAAAAGTTGATGGCTTCGAAACCATCCATTTGAAAGCTTAGAACATTTAAGTAAAACATTGAAGGATAGCATCGAAACCCCCTTTTGACACAATTGCCTTCCAAAATCTTAAACCCATTCGAAAGCTTTTAGGAAGTGACTTAGTATAAATTTAAAACAAAAGCTACCCTTCAAAAGCATTGTTGACTTCAATATATTCGAAAGGCTAAAAGAACAACAGTAGGGTCTCGACTGGGTCGAAGCCACCCTTTTCGAGAGCACTGTTCTATAAATAAAGGAACTCATTCGAAAGCTTATACTATTAAACTAAATGATGGCAACCCTCTTCAAAAGCTACTTAGATTACCCTTTTGAAAACTTATGTTTCGACTCCTTCGAAATTTTTTATTAAAAGAAGGCAGGTGCTTATCATTTGAAAGTAAAACAAAGATATCAACCCCATCGAAAGCTACGTTCCGACACCATGCCTTCCGCCTTTCTCGAATCCACTACGTACCATCTTTGTGATACCTTGTGTATTGGTTTCGGTTTTGTTGGTTTCAACCTGCTAGGTTTCGACTCGGTTGTAGGTGGAAGCTTAAGGTCGAAAGGTACTTCTGAAAGAGGTGGAACCCACTTTTCTGGGTAAAACTGATTTAATGCCAATTAAAGAAAATACTTTCTAACTAACCTGCCTACTTGTAAACATGTGATTGGTTGCCATAACTTTTCAAATTCTTTACAAAATAACTGCCGCATAATTTCAGATCTAAGCAAGGATTAATTTAACAAATAAGTCCTTCCATTAAGTAAAACCAATAAAACAATTAAGTCCTTCATCAAAAATAATTTTATTTCAATAGTAAATTATTTAGGAAAAATCCCCAAAAATTACAGAAATTCACTTTCAATATATTATCCAACATATAAAAATTCTAGACCCAAATTCTTCATAAAATAATAGAAATTAATTTCTAAACCCGGTTATTTATATTTTCCTTTGAAAATTCATATTAAATTTTTCAAAGCTTGGAAAATTACCGAAATTAAAACCCATCTCTAAAATCATGTTTTACATAACAAAATTTTTTCTCATGGCATATGAAAATCATTATAATCAGTTTTACCCTTAAAACTGTATAAAATAACTATCAAATTATTTTGTTTGAACCCAACATGTTCAAATCCAAGCATATCATCAATCAATAATCATCATAATAATGGATTTAATCTTAAACCCAAAAAACATATGATCATAAAACAAAATAGAGATGATTTAGATTATTATTCACCTTGGTTAGGATAAGGAATTTGAGATTTGATTGGGATTAATCCTTCTTGCTTTAATTCCTTAGCTCTTGACTAATTTTTCCCCTTCCTAGTAATGACCAGCTCCTCTTATGTTTGCGTTTTGTATTTTGTAAAATGAACCTGAGAAAGAATGAAACGTGGGTAAAAAGGGTTATGGTAATAAGGTTCGGTTATTTCCTAATAAGCTCTTGTGTAAATTAATTAACCTATAAGCCATTCTTAAGCCCATTTAAGTAATTAAGCATGGCCCTAAATTTATTTTCAAATCTCAATCCTCTTATCACTCTAATTATTAACATTATTCTATTTAATTTATCTAATTAAGTCTTTTGAATAATGTTATCAAAAATTAGGGGTGTTACTGGCTCCCCTCCATAAAGAATTTCGTCTTCGAAATTCAGTAAGGACTAAGTACTAAACATAGCAATCATCTATAACAACTCCTAACAACTAGACTAGCCTACCTAACTAGCAACTATCTATAAAAAACTAATATAGACATACCCTCAAAGAAGATCAGGATAAGTATCTTTAATCATGTTTTATGTCTCCCAAGTACAGTCCTTCTCGTTGTTGCTTCACTGAACTTTCACCAACTTGACTATCTTGTTCCTCAATCTTTTCTCATCTTTTGATACAACCCAAACTGGTTGTCTAACAAAATTCAAATAAGGCTCTATATCAAATCTTCCAACCCTGTCTGAGGAATAGTAGTCTTTGGATCATGCACATACTTGCGAAGATGAGATACATGAAATACATTATGGACACCTGCCCTACTGCTCGGTAACTCTACTCTTTATGGGAGCTTTCCAATCCTCTCTATAATCTGGAATGGACCAACATATCTTGGTGCTAGTTTCCCTGACTTTTCAAATCGCACCACACCCTTCATCGGTGATACCTTAATGAAAACCTTATCTCCAACTTAGAATTCTAGGTCTTTGCGCCTCTTATCTACGTAATTCTTATGTCTGGACTGAGCTTCCTTCATCCTTTCTCGGATCAATTCAGTCTTCTTTGTCGCCTCCCTAACCAGATCTGTACCTAAGACTAATCTATCTCCAATCTCCAACCAACATGCTCATGATTTGCATGGCCTTCCATACAAAGCTTCAAAAGGTGCCATTCCTACACTAGTATGATAACTATTATTATAGAAAAACTCCACCAAGTGTAGGTGATCTTCCCAAGATCCCCCAAAGTCCAATACACAAGCTCTCAATAAATCCTCAAGTACCTTATTGACTCTCTCTGTCTGCCCATCCATCTGAGGGTGATATGCAATACTCATCTTAAGCTTGGAACCTAATACATCCTGTAGACTCTTCAAGAATTCATGAGTAAACAAAGATTCTCTGTCACCGACGATACTACTAGGAATCCCATGTAGTCTAACTATGTTCTTCATAAACAACTTAGCTAAAACAAATGCCGTCCTGGTTGACTTTACTGCAATGAAATGAGCACTCCTGGTCAACTTATCAACTATAACCCATATACTTTCATTTCCCCTATTTGACCTTGGCAACCGGTCTATAAAATCCATGGATGTCGAATCCCATTTCCAAACTGGAATCTCTAAAGGTTGAAGCAACCCACTCGGCTTCCGATGTTCAGCCTTCACTTGTTGACAATTTGCATACTGCCTAACCCACAAGCCAACATCCCTCTTCATACCTTCCCAATAGAAGTTCCTCTTCATATCTTGATACATCTTGGTCCCTCCAGGATGAATCGTAAACTTAGATCGATGACATCCTTCGAGAACTTCTTTCCTTAAGTCCTCCACATTCAAAATGCACAATTGTCCTGTCTTTCTCAACCATCCCCTTTGGTCAGGACTAAAATCCTTCAGATCATCGATCTCAGTTCCAACTTCAAGCCTTCTAATCCTTTCGGCCAATACTAGATCCTATTTCTGCTTAGAAGCAATCCTTTCCATCAATACTGGTCGAACTTCTAAACAAGACAACATGGCGGTGCTCTGACTAGAACTAGCAGTCGATCTTAACTGCACACTACAAGTAGTCAAAGCTTCTAAATCTTTCCATTCTACTAACATAGCTAACACCACATTCTGATATCTTTTGTTAAGAGCTTCCGCTACCTTATTTCCTTTCCGAGGTGTATACTCTATACCAAAATCATAAGCAGCCAAAAACTCTAGCCACCTCTGTTGTCTTATATTCAGCTCCTTCGGAGAGAATAAATACCTTAATGACTTATGATCTGTGTATAGCTCAAATCTCTCCCCTAAGAGATGTCTTCAAATCTTCAATGTGAAGATCACCGCTGCCAACTTCAAATCATGAGCAGGATATCTCACTTCATGTAGTCTAAGCTGTCGTGAAGCATAGGCAATCACTTTACCCTTCTGCATCAACACAGCTCCCAATTCAACTTAAGGAATGCTTTCTCACATTTGTCAAACCAAACAAACTTCACATCCTTCCTGGTTAACTTAGTCAAAGGCGCTGCTATCTGCAAGGAATCCTTGATGAATCTATGGTAATAGCCAGCAAGTCCAAGTAAACTTCTAATCTCAGTCACCATCTCTGGTCTCTTCCAATTATTAACAGCTTCGATCTTATCTGGATCGACTAACAAACCTTATTCTGAAACTACGTGACCAAGAAACTTAACCTCTTTCTTCCAAAAACGACACTTGGAAAATTTCGCCTTCAACCGATGCTACCTCAGCGTCTCAAGCATTACTCTCAGATGATTCTCATGCTCTCTTTCATCCTTAGAGTACACTAAGATGTCATCTATAAAAACAACACGAACCTATCCAAGTACTCTCGGAAAACTCGGTTCATCAAATCCATGAAAAAAGCATGTGCATTCGTTAACCCAAATGGCATTACTAACCACTCGTACGAACCATACCAAGTCCAAAATGATGTCAAAGGAATACTATCCTCTGCCACTCTTTACTGATGCAAACCTGTCGCCAAATCCAACTGGGAAAACACTCTAGATCCACACAACTAATCTAATAGATCATCAATTCTTGGCAAAGGCTACTTATTCTTAATCGTCCTCTCTTTCAACTTACGATAGTCGATACACATCCTCAACGACCCATCTGGTTTCTTTACGGAGACCGCGGCCGCCCCCCAAGTCAAGCTGCTTGGTCTAATAAAATTCCTTCCTTGTAGATCCACTAGCTGCACCTTCAATTCCTTCATCTCGGTCGGTGTCATTCTGCTAAGTGGTCTACTTACAAGCTTAGCTCTTGTAACATGATCTATCCGAAACTCAACTGCTCATTTCGGTGGTAGTCCTCAAACCGGCTCAAATACATCTGCAAACTCTCTTGCTACACGAACCTGACTTAGCTCTTCTCCCAATTCCATAGCAATTAACAAAGCACAAATACTCCAGTCAGAATTCTCCACTGAGAATATGATTCGGTTATGACTATCAGGGTGTCCTAGTGATATCTCCCCATCCTGGCAAAATATTCTAGCCTCGTACTTACTCAACCAATCCATAACCAAAATGATTACGAAATCTATGAAATTGAAAACATACAGACTGCATGCAAACTTATGACGTAAAAAATCTAGTTCTAACCGGTCACATCTCATCAATAGAGTTGCATACCGTCTTATTGGATTCGCAACCCTTAAGGAAGTAACAAGGTATGTGGGTTCTAAGCATAAATCATCAACCAAATTCTGAGATATAAATGAATGTTATGCATGGGTATCAAATAGTATCCTGACTGGTATACTCCGAATCAAATGTGTACCTTCCATCACAGTCTTCCCATTTTCAGCCGCAGTTGGCCTAGTAGATGATGGTCCAACAGCAAAAACCTTTCCCTTGTCTACCATGACTGGTTCTGAGCACTGATTTTTATAATGCCCAACTTGGTCATAGTTAAAGCACTTCACACCTTTCTTTTCTGAAACCTTCTTCCCCTTTCCTGAACGGCACTCATGAGCATAATGACCCTTCTTGTCACACTTGAAGCAAACTAAATCAACCTTTGCCTTCTTGGCAGCCTCCCTCTTCTGGGCTCCCTTCCTCTTAAATAACTTACTCTTCTTTCCCCGAGGGCCCAGGGTTTCAATCAGCTTTTCTCTCGCACATATAGCAAGCATCTCCTCATGGTGGATTGCCATCTCGACAACTACATTACAAGGATCATGAAGATGCGTCAGGATCGCCCTAGCAATCGCAGGCCTCAATCCTTGAATGAACCTCTCATTCCTTCTGATGACGGTGTCTATATTAGCATATCCATAACGGGACAACTCATCAAACTTAGTGTCATACTCAATAACCGACATTTCTCTTTGTACCAGATCCATAAACTTCCTTAGCAATGCCGACTTGGCAACCTCGGACAAAATCCTTTGCTCAAATCTCCTTCTAAAAACTGCCCAAGTCAACTCCTCCTTCGGAACTCCGGTAGTAACACTATTCCACCAATGAAGTGCTGACCCTTGCAACTGCCTAGAGGCTAATCTCCTCTTCTTCTCATCATCTATACCCAAATAAGCAAATATTCTCTCACAATGCAACAACAAATTCTCAACTTTGATAGCATCCTCCATTCCCATAAATAGTTTCCCACCAAGACTGGTGTAGTCTCTGCTCAGCTTAGCATAATTTCCCAACTGGAGCCACAGGATAAGGTCCTCCAACATTTCAACAACACCAGCAGTAGCTCCTGCTTGCATCAGATTGACGAAGAACTGATACATCACCCACATATCCACTGGTGGACTTCCAGCACCCATACTGACATCTGCATTTTGGTTAGCATTAGCCTGACGACCCGGGTTCCTCCTGGTGGGTCTAACATTTTTGTTGGTTGTGGTGCTTCCTCCACCGAGATTTCCTCTTTTGTTTCTTGCCTCCATATCTTCTTTCTCGTAAATCTGCATACAAGCCTTAGTAAGATACAGAAGAACAGTCTGAGAGAGAGAGAGTAATATGTACTTAAATATACATATCTATATACCAAATACAAGTACATTACTATTGCATTAACTCAAACCCCGATCTTATTTTCCAATTCATTGGATTATGTTTGAAAATCTTTTAGGTTTAATTTTTTTAAGTTTCATAAACCTATGCTCTGATACCAACTTGTAACATCCCCCATTTTGAGGCCCAAAACTAACGGCTACGAATGCTGCAGTCATACACAGTTATTAATCCTCGGCGACCAAATAAGGTAAGGTTAGATACATTGATATAACAGAAAACACGTGTATATGGAAAAAATTAAAATTAATAAATAACTTTATCATTCCATTTCAAAGTATTTCAAATTCATAACATAATCCCAATAAGAGAACCACGTTCAGAGAAAATATAATTATTATAACATACGTCAAGAGCGACATATGAAGATGCCCTCTTGGATTATCAGAGTATATAACTAGGCAATTAACAACTCTGCCTTTACCATAAAACACAGCGGAATCAAAATAGGAAAAATTCTAAATAGCTATCATGCCTCTAGCACATCTTCGGAAGCTTATTCGTCTAAAGAGGTACCTAAAAACCTCAACTCTCAAACTACTCAAAATCAATTGGGCACTCGAGAGTTTAAGGGGAAAATATAAACTTCGAGTCAGACATAAAGCCTGGTACGAAAATAATCTATCATCTCAAACCATTTAGGTATCTAGTGAGACCATGCCGCTTAGCAGAATGGGTTTTCCCCTCACTAGTATCCTAAAACTTTATAAAATCATATAATGTGCTCTCGCATCCACAATGGTTAAAATATATCATTTCAAAATAATACGATGATATGCAAATAAGTAAATCAATTTTGGATTGCCCATCCCCATTCATATTTTTTGACTATCTGTCTCAGTTATAGTTTATAGGGTCACTATTAACCTAATAGTTATCATAGGCTGACTATTAACCTGTTTAACACTTAAGGACTTCCTGTCCAATTTCATAGTTTTCATGGGATCACTAACAACCTATTAGGCCATGCCAATGAATTCATTGTTTCATGGGTTCTTCCTAAACCTATTAGTATCTCTAATAACTTCCCTCTTATCAAGTTTTCATAGGTTGACTAGGAAGCTATTGACTACTGTTAATAACTCAATCCGGATATAGTTTTCATGGGTTCACTACAAACCTATTGGCCCCTACCAATAACTCAATCTAATTATAGTTTTCATGGGTTTACAATGAACCTATTGGCAGCCACCAATAACTTTTCCTAAACATAGTTTTCATGGTTTTATAACGAGCCTGTCTATCTGAAAACTTCATTATTTAGGCATCCTACATTCTGGTATGTCTGACCTCCTAGATGCAATTCTACTCGTTTAGAGTTAATTCAAATTATATTCCCTACTAGGTCAACCTAGCTGGTTATTCTGCCCTTTCTCCCCAAAATACAATTATGGGTCCATTACAATGTGAATATATATATATATATGAAGAAGTAAACATAATAACATAATAGTGCCAACATTTGTAGTTTAATATCCTTGAAATCATTTTATGCAAAACTTAGCTAATCCCTTTAAACTATTAATAAAGGAAGACTTCTTTAAAAACTCCATACTTAAAATCATTTCAAAACTCTTTTATTATGCCATGGTTTTCCTTTAAAATTGAGATTGGGTTCATTATTTTGAAAAATAAGGCTTCCAAAACCTTTTATCCTTACTTTCAAAACCGTTGGAAAACTTCCTTTCGAAAGCATTCAAATCATCTTTACAAAACTCTAGGCAGCTGCCTTTCGAAACACTTTAAAACCTTTCTTTCGAAACCTTTCGAATGTATTAAAGTACTACCATTCAATTATAGAAGTTTAGCTTCGAAACCATTTGAAAGTACCCCTTTTGAAACCATTGGGTTTTTCCTTAAAATATCTTTTGGGTCAAAGTGAATACATACGAAAGTACCCCTTTCGAAACCACTGGTTTTTTCCTTAAAATATCTTTTGGGTCAAAGTGAATACATACGAAAGTACCCCTTTCAAAACCATTGGTCATTATATAAAATTATTTAGGGAAATTGTTGACGGCTTCAGAACCATCCATTCGAAAGCTCAAAACATTTAAGTAAAACTTTGAAGGATGGCATCGAGACCCCTTTCGACACCATTGCCTTCGAAACCCTTGAACCCATTCGAAAGGCTTTAGGAAGTGATTTAGTAGAAGTTTAAAACAAAAGATACCCTTCGAAAGCATTGACGACTTCAATAAATTCGATAGGTTAAAAGAACGGCAGTAGGGTCTCGACTGGGTCAAAACCACCCTTTTCGAGAGCATTGTTCTATAAATAAAGGAACCCATTCGAAAGTTTATACTTTTAAACTAAATGATGGCAACCCTCTTGAAAAGCTAGTTTGATGACCTTTTCGATAACTTATGTTTCGACTCCTTCGAAAGTTTTTATTAAAACAAGGTAGGCACTTATCATGTAAAAGTAAAACAAATATATCAACCCCATCGAAAGCTACGTTTCGACACCATGCCTTTCGCCTTTCTCTAATCCACTACATACCATCTTTGTGATACCTTATGTATTGGTTTAGGTTTAGTTGGTTTCGACCTACTAGGTTTCGACTTGGTTGAAGGCGGAAGCAAAAGGTCGAAAGGTACATTTCAAAGAGGCGGAACCCACTTTTCTAGGTAAAACTGATTTAATGCTAATTAAAGCAAATACTTTCTAATTAACCTGCCTACTTGTAAACATGTGATTGGTTGCCATTACTTTTCAAGTTCTTTACAAAATAACTGCCGCATAATTTTAGATCTAAACAAGGATTAATTTAACAAATAAGCCCTTCCATTAAACAAAACCAATAATACAATTATGTCCTTCATCAAAAATAATTTTATTTCAATAGTAAATTATTTTGGAAAAATCCCCAAAAATTACAGAAATTCACTTTCAATATGTTATCCAACATATAAAAATTCTAGACCCAAATTCTTCATAAAATAATTGAAATTAGTTTCTAAACCTAATTATTCATATTTTCCTTTGAAAATTCATGTTAAATTTTCCATAGCTTGGAAAATTACAAATATTAAAACCCATCTCTAAAATCATGTTCTACATAACAAAAAACTTTCTCATGGCATACGAAATCATTTTAATCGGTTTTACCCTTAAAAATGTATACAATAATTATCAAATTATTTTGTTTGAATCAACATGTACAAATCCAAGCATATCATCAGTCAAAAATCAGCATAATAATGGATTTAATCTTAAACCCGAAAAACATATAATCATAAAACAAAATAGAGATGATTTAGATTATTATTCACCTTGGTTAGGATAAGAAATTTGGGATTTGATTGAGATTAATCCTTCTTGCTTTAATTCCTTAGCTCTTGACTAATTTTTCCCCTTCTTAGTAATGGTCGGCTCCTCTTATATTTGCGTTTTGTATTTTGTAAAACGAACTTAAGAAACAATGAAAGGTGAGTTATAAGGGTTATGGTAATAAGGTGCGGCTATTTCCTAATAAGCCCTTGTGTAGATTAATTAGCCTATAAGCCATTCTTAAGTCCATTTAAGTAATTAAGCACGGTCTTAATTTATTCTCAAATCTCAATCCCCTATCACTCTAATTATTTACATTATTCTGTTCAATTTATATAATTAAGCACGGCCTCGTGGGGTCTTCCTTGTCACTTTATATTAATCTCACCCAATTGGAACAAAAATTGAGGATACGTACCGATCCCCAAGGTGAAGGGATAGGCACTGATCCCCTATTTGGAGGAGTTACTAATCTGTACTTAGAATTCTAGATAGTCTATCTCTTGATCTTGGTTGACCGTCGCTTCATATCATTGCCTACACATGATTTCTAGACCTCACAATCATCACAATCATCTAAAGTCCATAATCCATCGATAGCCATATTATCAGTACAGAATCCAATCCATTGCCAATCTAGCTCCTTGATCTCTCCGGATCGTTAGCGAAATCCATGGCTGTTCTAAGTCGATATCTAATTCTGGATCCATTCCAAATTAATTAACAAAACCTGTGTTCCCTCTGGATCATTTTATCCAAATCTGTATCCATCCAAAGCCAATTCAATTATTGTTCGAAGCTGATATCTGTTTCATGGGGATTTTACCAGGCAACTAAGTACTCGGCATTAGCAAACGATCGACATCCAGAAGTACTCGGCATCCAGGAGTACCCGACATCCACGTTGCACTCGGCATTGGCGAGCGCTCGGCATCCAAGGTGCGCTCGGCATCCAGGTGTGGTCGGCTTCCAGGTTCGTCCGGCATCCGAAGATTGTTCGACATTCATCTAACCTCAGTCAACTTCAATCATTGCTCGTCATACACTCCCCACTCGGCACCTCACTTCTGTTCAGCATAAGAAGATTGTTCGGCATTCTTCCCAGCTTGTCCGGCTACAATTATTGCTCAGCCTACTCTTCCCACATAACAGGCATCGTTCGACATGAGGAGGATGGTTCGGCATCCGACCGTTCGGCCTGTTTGGTTCGGCATATAGGGACCAGTCTTTCTGGGCCAAGGGAGTCAGCTGCTAGGCCCGCCAGGGAAGTCCAACCCATCTTTGTCTATATAGAGCGGCAGGGGCACAGTGGAAGGGATCTTTTTTCGGGAACACTGGGGAAACTCTGCCACTTTCAAGACTCATCCTCTTTACTTATCAATTGTATTCAAGTATTTGATCTACAGATTGTATCTGTACCAATCATCAAGTAAAGCAATAAAGTTTAATCCCAAAGTGGACGTAGGCAATTACGCTGAACCACTATAAATTCGGTGTTCTTACTTTCTGCATTCAAATTAGCATATTCTTCCTTGTTTAATTTATCTTCATCACTTATATCTCTACACAATCTTTCTCAACGAGGTTAGTGACCAATTTTGGTGCTAACACTTTGGTGCTTTCACTGAGAATTGAATTCTCAAACCTCAAGGATCTGCTTTGAAGCTACTGGATTAATAAATCCCCTAAAGAAGATCCGACTCATTGATAGGACGTCCGTTGATTCTACTCAGAGTTCATACCAATAACTCTACAATGGCAAGACCACGTACCAGATCAGCTTCTCATAATGCGGACGCCCACGAGACTGCTAGCGTGCAACAAGCAGGACCTAGCAATCAGCAAGCGATTCCAGGTGCAGGGACTACCGCCCATGACCAAATGCCAGTTGTCACCAGGATAGAGTTCAACGACTTGATGAGAGAACTCAGGGAAAGCAGGAGACAACTCGGAGAGCAGATGCAAGCCAACTCCAACCTCATGGCACAACTCACTCAACAACAGCACCAGAATGCTGGGGGCAATCCCGCTCCTTATTCCTCATCTGACAGCTCAACTTCCTCCGATGAACCTCCCAGGCGTAGACGCCGTAAGATTGAAACTGCGTGGGCAGGTGCTGCTGTCTGAACAGTTGGAGATCGTGACCAAGCCGGAGCTGGAAACTTAGGAGCTGGAGTGCAGGTGGAGGCTGGAGACCTAGACCATCAAAACGCTAACGATGTCGAACCTCAAGATTCACGTTTGGCAGATTGCCAGCAGAGGAGGCATCAGCATGATCAGTCACGTAGAACAGACTCCAACCTTCCACCTTCCATACAAACACCAAACCTGACAGCCATGATCAGACAATTGATGAAAGAGAATCAAGGCTTATCAAATGATGATTGGGGAGTGTCGAGAAGTCATACTCCATTCACAGACATTGTTCTACAGGCAGCGTACCCTAGAAAGTTTAGTATGCCAACTATCCTGGCTTACGAAGGAAAGACTGATCCCAGACAGCATGTCATGAGGTACGAGTGGATGGTGGATTCAGCTAGAGCAAACGATGCAACCAAGTGTAGATGCTTTCTAATTACTCTATCTGGGATCGCTACTATGTGGTTCACCCGACTTCCTCCGCGGTCCGTATCCAGTTTCGAGGAGTTGGCGAAGAAATTTATAGAACAGTTTAGGATACACACTACTCGTCCAAAGGATGTGATATCTCTATCAAGTGTAATCCAGACACCTGGTGAGTCATTGAAGGAGTATTTACAAATATTCCATGTTGCGGCAACTGAAGTCAGTAATCCCAATGATCATACAATTCTAATGGCTGCGATGCGAGGTGTGGATCCGAATTCTGAAATTGGAGACTGGCTGGCAGGAAAACCTCTGACTACGCTAGAACGTTTTTACTCAAAGGCACACCAGTTCATAAGAAGAGAGGAAGCCAGGTGGGTGAGGCGAGATAAGGCATCGGGACCTATCCAGGAGTCCATAAAAAGCAACATTGCTGTGAAGCAGTCTGGAGACAACTCGGGAAAAGTCCAAGTCAATGTCCAGAACAAGCCTGGGCAGCCTAAGGAATCCGGAGGAAGAAGTCAAGGGAAGAAGAGAGAAGCGGGGAAGTGGAAGCCGAGAATTCCAAGCTACAATGAGTATACCCCACTGAATGCGTCTCTTGAGAACATTTACCTATCAACATGCAATACTTTTCAGTACAGAAAGGCACGTCCAAAGGAGTCAACCGAGGAACATAAGTGGACTGAGAAATACTGCCGCTTCCATGAGACTTATGGGCACAATACGGAAGAGTGTAGACACCTACATGACGCTATAGAGAAGTTGATCAGGCAGAAAAAGTTACAGGAGTTTGTGAAGGATCCACAGGAAGGAGGACAGGGAACATCCAACCCCGGTTGTGCACTAGCTCCGCGTCATCCCGAGAAGCCTGCCCGGACTGTGGGTAGATTAGTCATAAACACGATCATCGGCGGGCCTTACCCCACGGATAAGAATTGGCAAGAGATGGAGCGGTATGCTAGTTCCCTGAAGCACGCAGATTTCGAGTGTTGTTCCAGCGTAGAGGATGGGACCCCTGCTAAACAGCTGCGTGTGATGACACACGATATAGTATTCAAAAACAGAGATGCTGACCAAGTGGAGGCTCCTACCATCGACACGATGGTCATATATGCGACAATCGGACCGGCTTATGTGAAAAGAATTTTGATTGATTGTAGAGGTTCTGTCAACATCATCTTCAAGAAGGCTTATGACCAGATGAAGATGGAAATGAAGGATTTGAAACCGTCTAAAGCTCGTATACATGGCTTTAATGGCGTAGGGACCGATGCAGTGGGGTATGTTGAGTTACCAGTCGAACTGGGACAAGGCGAACGTGGGAGGGTGCGAATCCTACCCTTCGTAGTTTTGGATGTGGATTCTCCATACAATGTGTTCTTGGGCCGACCGGCCCTGGCAAAGTTTAGGGCAGCATTAGCCCCGTGGTGTTTAACTTTGAAGTTCCCAACTGACAAAGGAGTGGGTGTTGTTCACGGCGACCAGGCGACTGGTCGTGCTTGTTATGTGGCTGAGCTCTGACTGGCCCATCGGAGGGAGAAAGGAAAGGTTGCGGACAATCCCGTCCGCATCCATAATACTGATAATTGACAAGTAGTGCCCGAGCCCTGGCTCGGGCATAACTCTCGGATCTTCAGAGACATAGATCCGAGAGACGACGATGAGAAACCCAGGGAAGAAAAGGCAGCGCCGGCTGAATTAACAGTTGACATTTCAGTCAGCCGAAACGATCCATCGCAAGTACTGAAGATTGGATCACAACTCGGCCCCGCAATGACTGAAGACCTTAGTGATTTCCTCCGAGCGAATCTTGATGTTTTCGCCTGGACGCATTCTGATATGTGCGGGATTTCCCCTGCCATTACGAGTCATATGTTGAACATAGACCCGAAATACGTCCCGGTTAAACAAAAGAGGAGAGGAAAGGACCCAGAGAGGTCTGCTGCTCTTAGAGAGGAGGTGGACAAACTCAAAGACAATGGGTTCGTCCGCGACGCCCTCTACCCTGAATGGGTATCGAACCCCGTGTTGGTGAAAAAGGCGAATGGGAAATGGAGGACATGCGTAGACTATTTCGATTTGAACAAGGCATGCCCTAAGGACAGTTTTCCATTGCCTAGGATTGATCAGTTGGTCGACTCCACTACAGGACACGAGCTGCTATCATTCATGGATGCATACTCAGGCTACAATCAAATCCTGATGCATATTCCGGACAAAGAACACACCAGTTTCGTCACAGACGTCGGGCTATATTGCTATGTAGTAATGCCTTTCGGATTGAAAAACGCAGGAGCGACTTATCAGCGTTTGGTGAATCGAATGTTCAAAGACCAGCTTGGTAGAACGATGGAAGTCTATGTGGATGACATGCTCGTGAAGTCATGACAGTCAAACGACCACATTCAAAACTTAGCAGAGATGTTTGATATACTCAGATATTATGGGATGAAGATCAACCCTCTGAAGTGTTCCTTTGGCATTGCGTCGGGGAAGTTTTTTGGATTCATTGTTAACACAAGGGGAATTGAAGCTAACCCAGAAAAGATTCAAGCTATTCGAGATGTGCAAGTGCCCAGAACTATAAAACAGGTGCAAAGCTTGAATGGGAAAGTGGCTGCGCTAAGTCGATTCATATCCAGAGCCACGGACAAGTGCATTCCTTTCTTTGATATAATAAAGAAAGGGAAGAGGAATTTCGAATGGACATCTAACTGTGAGGAAGCATTCCGAGATCTGGTGAGGCATCTGGAGAGTCCTCCAGTGCTGTCAAAGCCAGTAGACCACGAGATGTTGTACGTATACTTGGCCGTATCCGCACATGTTATAAGTGCGGCTTTGGTTCGCGAGGAGGACCGAGTCCAAAAGCCGGTGTATTACGTTAGTAAGCGTTTAACGGGGGCAGAAAGAAATTACCCTAAAATTGAAAAATTGGCCTATTGCTTGGTGATTGCATCACGTAAGCTGCGCCCATACTTTCAAGCACACTCATTCAGTGTCTATACCGATCAGCCCTTGCGGTAGGTACTCCAACGACCAGAAACTTCTGGAAGGATGTTGAAATGGAATATCAAGTTGAGTCAGTTCGATATTACCTACCTGCCACGAAGAGCCATACAAGGGCAAGCATTGGCAGATTTCATCACTGAGTTTACTGTATCTGACGAACCAGATAATCACAGTGTCATTCCCACCATTCGATGGAAATTGTACACCGATGGGGCATCAAACGACCATTGCTTCGGGGCTGGTGTAGTTCTCGTAACTCTAGAAAACCGATCGATTTGTTACACTTTGAAGCTAAATTTCCCGGCTACGAATAATGAAGCAGAATATGAAGCACTGATTGCTGGCTTAAAGCTCATAGGAGAACTCGGGGTTAAATCAGTTGAAATCTTTTGTGACTTGCAGTTGGTGGTCTACCAAGTGCGGGGAGATTACCAAGCAAAGGGACAAAAGCTTGCTCCGTACCTTGTTATGGTCCAGGAACTACTGTCGAACCTCGAGCGTTATGACATTTCGCATGTCTTGCGTGAACAGAACAAAGAAGCCGACTCATTGGCTAAACTCGCAAGCACTGGCGATGCACAGCAAATGGGATTGTTTCCCGTTGAAGCCTTGCATGCTCCAAGCATAGACGCAATGAAAGTTTATTTTGTGTTGGAAACAGGAATCGAGAGGGAGTCGTGGATAACCCCATTCAAACTATACCTGACGACTGGGAC
Organism: Allium fistulosum; assembly: GCA_030737815.1. Lineage (NCBI taxonomy): Eukaryota > Viridiplantae > Streptophyta > Magnoliopsida > Asparagales > Amaryllidaceae > Allium > Allium fistulosum. The sequence goes on along the minus strand of CM060904.1, from coordinate 1,106,777,165 downwards.
TTTACCGGAAAAAAGGAGCGAAAGACGACAGGTCATTCGGAAAGCCGCACGATATGTGATGTATGATGGAATAATGTATCGGAAGGGGTTCTCGGTCCCCTTATTACGATGCATTGCCTATGATGAGACAAAGCGGGTCTTGGAGGAAGTTCATGAAGAAAGAATGTGGCGACCATACTGAGGGACAAACGCTAGCAAAAAAGATCCTCCGTTATGGATACTATTGGCCAACTGTGAATCGGGATGCTGTAGACTACGCAAGAAAATGTGACAAGTGTCAAAGATATGCAAAAATCCCGAGAGCTCCACCAACAGAACTCACACAAATGGTTAGTCCCTGGCCATTTGCAATCTGGGGAATCGACATAATCGGCTCTTTGCCTATATCCAAAGGTGGTGCAAAATACGCGATAGTTGCAGTCGACTATTTCACAAAATGGACCGAGGCAGAACCTTTAGCCACAATCACCTCTAAGAAGGTCATTAATTTCATTGTATGAAACATTATATGCCGCTTTGGTCTCCCTCGAACCATCATTACGGACAACGGAACACAGTTTGAAAGCAGAGAATTCAAATATTTCTGTTTAAAGTACGGCATCGAGAAGAAGTTCGCCACCGTTGCGCATCCGAAAGCTAATGGACAAGTCGAAGCCGTAAACAAAATAATCAAGGCCATACTGAAGAAGCGTTTGGAAAAAGCCGGAGGCAAGTGGGTAGATGAACCCCAACAGCATTATGGGCTTATAGAACTACCCACAAGTCCGCGACTGGCCACACTCCGTTCGCGTTGGCCTACGGCTCGGAAGCCGTTATACCGGTGGAGCTTGAAGTTCCATCGCATCGGGTGACATATTATGATCCTAGGACGAATCAGGATCTCTTATTGGAATCACTAGACTGCATCGATGAAAAACGTGAAGAGGCCGAACTAAGGGCGGCGGCACATAGGTACCGAGTCAAGCGATATTACGACAACAAAGTCCGCCCAAGGATCTTTAATGTGGGGGATCTCGTTTTGAAACGAGTTTTCCCGGTACCATCGCGTATGAATCCCAACTGGGAAGGTCCATATTTCGTTGAACGGAAGCTTGGAGAGGGAACTTTCAAGCTAGCGACCGTTGATGGCGTGACACTCCCCCGCGCGTGGAACAATGAACATTTGCGACATTATTACATTTAGCCTGTTTCTTTCTTGTTTTAGGCGCTGTTATTTCCTGTATGTTTTTGTTCCATTATCTCTTAGTTTATTTTTGGCTGTGTAATCAGGCAGTTTAGTTGGTTTTCATTAATAAAGGCTTGAAGCGGTTTTTTTCATGAATTACTAATGTTTCTATATCTCATAGTCGGGTGATGAACTGCTGGAGTTACCTTATTCTGTATAATGTGCGAACTCGTACAAACAACTTTAATCTCCGAGTCCCCTGAGTGCGGACCGGAGTACTCTATGTCCCCGGAGCGAGGACTAGAGTATAAACAACTTTAATCTCCGAGTCCCCTGAGTGCGGACCGGAGTACTCTAAGTCCCCAGAACGCGGACTAGAGTATAAACGATTTCAATCTCCGAGTCCCCTAAGTGCGGACCGGAGTACTCTAAGTCCCCGGAGCGCGGACTAGAGTATAAACGATTTCAATCTCCGAGTCCCCTGAGTGCGGACCGGAGTACTCTAAGTCCCCGGAGCACGGACTAGAGGATAAACGATTTCAATCTCTGTGTCCCCTGAGTGCGGCCCGGAGTACTCTAAGTCCCCAGAGCGCGGACTAGAGCATAAACGATTTCAATCTCCGTGTCCCCTGAGTGCAGACCGGAGTACTCTAAGTCCCCGGAGCGCGGACTACAGTATAAACGATTTCAATCTCCGAGTCCCCTGAGTGCGGACCGGAGTACTCTAACTCCCCGGAGCGCGGATTAGAGTATAAACGACTTCAATCTCCGAGTCCCCTGAGTGCGGACCGAAGTACTCTAAGTCCCCGGAGCACGAACTAGAATATAAGCGTTTCGAATCTCTAAGTCCCCGGAATGTGGAGTAGAGTATAGGCAATTCGAATCTCTGAATCCCCTGAATGCGGATCGAATTGCCCTAAATCCTTGGAGTGCGGATTTAGAAAAAATTCTAAGTACTCAAGAATGTGGGATAAGAAATATACCACTTCAAAGAATGTTCGAACAATGTAAGAAAGGATTGGGAAATTATGCAACTCATAAGAACTTGATTTTTGACCACAGTTGTTCAAAAAGCTAAAGAAGCAAAAGAATCGTTCAAGTGACTAAGAAACTAAACTTTATTTAATAGTCCAAAATGGGGTTATACAGCTATTCCTTCGAAACTTGGAGTCAAAAATCTATCTACACAAACTACGGAAACGGAAAAATAAAAGTATTTACAAGACCTAAGCAAAATCTCGTTGAACGAGTATAGCGACTATTTCTTTGGTTTCTTCTTCTTGTCTTTCTTTGTTTTCTCAGATGATTCCTCTCCTTCACGCTTCTTCTTGGATTTTTTGCTTGACAAAGAAGCAGAGTCAGGAGTGGGAGAAGGAACATCCAGCGATTTGGATTTGCCGGGGAGAATGATTTTCAGAGGTCTATTCCACGGGTCGGTGAGTTCCAGTATTTGAGGCTCGACTTTGATATCGACCTTCTTTTTCTCCTCTTCGGCGAGTCGCTCCTTCATGCTCATCTTCAAAGTATGTTCGGAGGCGCCAGTGATCTCGATTTCATCACTCCCTTCGACGGGAGATGAAGTGTCAAGCTTATCATCATCTAGCTCACCGATCACTTGAGCGTCAGGGCCAGGAGTTACTCCCGCATGAGCAACATCGCTTGTTTTCTCTGTCTCCTCCTTGGCGTCGTCGCTTCTCGGAGTTGGCTCAGGATCAGAGCAGCCTGCATGAAAACATAAAGAATGAACATTAGGACAAATAACCGCTACCAGAAAGTGACAGATCTCTTAGCTTCTAAAAGAAAATTTTTATACCGGGTTCTGGCTGGCTATCAGTCGCGCGTGGAGTTTCATCCTCTAGAATAGGGGATAACACATGAACGCCAAGCCCAGGATCTTCTGGATCATAGCCGGCATGCTGCTCAAATGGGTCAAGCGTTGGCCGACCGACCGATTGAGCAGAAGGAGGAGCTGCAGCCTTAGCCCCAGATGGACCAGCTTCGTCGTTTTTCTCTTTTGGTAGGGGAGAGCCTTTACTATAAACAGCCAAAGCTGCAGATAAGTCCGCTGGCTCGTTCCCCCTGAGAAATTCTTTCACCAGGGCATCCTCATCGACTTTCTCAGAGCCCGACTCGATCTTTCTAATCTTAATTAAAGTTTCCTAGGTTTTAGCTAGAGATTCAAGATAGCCCTCGCCTAGGAATGTCAAGTCGCGGTGCATAAGGATGCGAGCGCTGTATTCGGCGATCAGCGGGTCAAACATGCACTTGACCTCTTCTCTACCGGCCTCTGTAGCTGCCTCGAGGCGAGAGTCAATCTCTTCAGAAGCTTTTCTCTTGCCCTCCTCCTCACAGGCTTCGTCTTTCATTATCTCAACCCTAGAAAGTTCATCATCGAACTTTGTTTTTAAGAGCCGTGTAGCAACGATTTCATCGCAGTATCATTGGGACTCTTCTTGAGCGGCTGTTTTCTCCTCTTTCTCCTTAGAGAGTAATTCTTTCAACTCTCTGACTTGCAGGGCGAGCGCGTCCCTTTCTTTCTAGATAGAATCTTTTTCTAAGGCATGATCTCCACTGCGCTGGACTGCTTCATCAAGTTCCTTTTTATGGGTCGCCTCTAGACGAGTGACGGCCTCGGTAGTGTCTTTTGCACTCTGCTCTGCGGCTTCAAGTTTTGACTTGTACGATTCAAGCTCTTCATCTTGACTCTTGATGATGTCCTTGTCAAAGCCAGCTTCCAACTTCAAACGGTCAATCTCCTGTTGGCGCTCAACAAATACTTCCGAGACCTTTTCGACCAAGTGTACAAATGCGTCATGTTGAACATAGACGTCGTTGTTGCAGGCGATGGCACTCTGCTTGACGTGCCCTGGGATATGATGAATAGCTGGGAGGAATTTCAGGCCGTCAAAGAAGATTTTTGGGAATTTGGCCTTAAGATCGACCATCTTCTCTGCTATAGTTGGATCAGCCGCAGGAGTAGGGGGAGGTGACTTTGAAAGTTCTGTTCTTTTCCGATGCTCCCGAGTTTTCCTTATGCTCGACGAACCGGAATGTTGTTCTTGGGAGACATTGGGTTGAGACCCCTTCTGCGAAAGCTTTTCTCTATCTAGCTCAGTTTGAAGTGGAAGATCACGAGAATATGAAGATTGGGAATATGTTTTGTTTGATAAGACGAATCGCGAGGACGGTTGTCTCGATCCTCGTAATCATCTCTATCCCTACGTCTACCTGAGCCTGAATCCCATCCGGGATGGTGGAATATAGAAGAACCGTGGAGGCGATCGAGTCCGTGGGAGCGCCCCATGTCACCTGCAAAGAATAAAAATAACAACGAGTTAGGAAAAATTAGGGTAATGGAAAAACTTGATGTGTATGGTGAAGTGCGTGTGTGCGTGTGTGTCCTAGTGTTCCCCCCAACGGACTGGTTCCTTTATCTTTACTGATTGGGGTGTTATCTCCCTGAACTGAGGGTTGAACTCCCGCATTGCCTCTAGCAGGCGAATGAAACTTAAGGGCTTCCGGATCGTCGAAGCCATAATTTAGTAGATCGTCGGGGATGGTAAGGTTCGACAGACCCTTTAAAGAACTTTCCATATGCTGTGAAGAAGCCTCTTTCTCTAGCGGGATGAGCGTAACTTTGGAAGTTCCGCCAACTTTCTCCTTCCGTATCTTGTACGTCAATTTCTTTTTCCCCTTCGAAGGGGAAGTTGACGTTTCAATATCATGCACTTCGACCGCCAGACCCCAAGCAGGACCCACATTCTCGCCTTGTGTCTCAGGAGCTTCATCCTCTTTGTTTTCTCCCCCTTTATGTGCGTCGGGGGTATGGCGTGATGACGATTCAGCTTGTTTTTTCCCTTTAACGGATGCGGACTTGGGAATGGAAACGCCCTCAGGAAGGCTAATCCGGCGACCTCCTGCCAACAGTCCGAACCTCGACAATGATTCATTTGAAATGATGGTTCGGATGTCCCGTTCCTCGGCAGGAAGAGCTCTAATGGCTTCGACGGCCTCAGAATATCCTCGGCCCTCAGGACGCGGGTTAATACCTGAAAAGATGAAACATGGAGTTAGAAAAAGCATAGCTCCGATCGAGCGTGAATGTTGACTCAAGGAAGAGACTTACCGCCTTCGACCCATCTCCTCGTGAAACCAGGAGGGCAACGCACATAGAACCATTCCTGTTTGTACATGGCGAATTTGCTACATGCTCCGGTCAAAATCTGACATTTGTGGTATGGCTCAAGGAACATAAAGGAGGGGCTATCTTTCTGTTGCTTAATCATATAAATATATCTGATGTCGCCGGAAGTTGGAGGCCTAGAGAAGACAGCCATGAAAAGTAGGTAGGTCCCGTGTATGAACGCATGACCGTTTGGATGCAGCTGCGACGGGGCGATGTCTATGTATTGCAACACGTCCCGAAGAAATAAATTGAATGGAGGCACGCTGCCCATCCATCACATGAACTTATTACAAGCAGTATATCCGACTGGGGGCAGATGAGGACGATCATGTCTCGACGGGACCAACACATCGGCAGAAGGGATTCCGTGGATGGAGCATATTCGCCGTAGCGCGACTTCGTTAATCTTCGAAGCCTGTGAGTCGATCGGATTGTCCAAGAGAATCGATGCCTCCAGGGCATTAGGAGCTAAGTTATGAGCAGGGGAAGTCGACGGATTTGAAGTGTCTACAACTTCTCGCCTTGAGGACGGCCCAGGCCTATCAGATATAGTGGCGGAGCTAGATTTTCTAGACATCTCCAATAAATAGTGAATCTGGCTAAGCGCCTGTGAAAACTATACTTGAAAAATGTTCAACGTTAGAATTAACAACACAAATATTCCCCCCACGTGGTGTGTGAACTAGTGCAAGCAATCGTGTATAAGCGTTAAGAATTTAAAGGTCACAAAGTTACTGATATAAAACTGAGCTTCAAATCCTCGCCTTCGAAGACCGTCATCGCTGACCATCTCCGGAAACCAGCCTTATAATGTTTTCAATTTTGGATTCGAACATTGGCACTGCGTGTTAAAAATTCACGTCTGTGTGGTTATTGAAACTAGGAAATTATCAGTCCAGATTAGTTCGATATGCTAGTATGCTTAGGTCCTGGTCCTTGTTTTGTTATATGAATAGGCAAGGTTAATAAGTGTTCGGCGTAATTCCTGCTCGCCTAAAAGTATCTTTCGGCATGTTCGGTTAAGTTTTGTTCGGCCAAAATAGGGTTCAGCATTGACAATCGTTCGGTTAAGTTCTGTTCGGCCAAGCTAGGGTTCGACACTCATGATTGTTCGGCCTAAGACCTGTTCGGCCAGAATATCGTTCGGCCTCCTGTCCATTCCCCCCTTCCTTTTAGTTTTGCCGCTCCAATCTTGTTCGGCATGAAGAGACCATGCCGAACCATGGCCATACACACCGCTAGGACTTCTCAGTGACTCTTCCATCTCTCTCATCCCCGATCCATCCACTTCAAAACCACCTGAAATCACAACTACGTGCCCTCCTTAAAACTCGCCCGAACCCCAACTCATCTTCCTCGTCCGCAGGACTCTTATGCACTATAGCCTATGGGAGATTCATGGGTACGAACTTTGCGTTACTTTTCCTAATTTGAAAGAAGCATTCGGACGAGAGATTCTTACCAACAAGGGTAGTAGGAGCTTGAAGGACTGTGGGCTTTGAATTGAAAGTCGTTCGGGCTCGATTTATAAAGGAGTCGTGGAAGAGGCGTGATCGCTTCAGGGAAGAAGGGATTCGAGGGGTGGTCGAGGTTCGAGGGAAGAAGTTTACGAGTTCTCGAAAAATGACGAAGGTAGAAGGTAAAAAAAAGGAAGAAGGGGAAAACACTGGCTTTTATAGGAGAAGAAGGGAAGTCGAAAAGACTATGACCGGTGGTACCGGTCAGTGCTACATCGTTCGGCTTCGGCGCACAAAACTGTTCGGCATGCGTAAAGCACTCGGCTCCGGCTATCTTGTTCGGCACATAACACTTCATCTGGCAATCAAAGGAAGCCGAGAAACTGAACCACGACCCGGAACAAAGCGCAGTGCTCGCATAAGACAAAGTGTATCACGTTCGGTCACGTAATACACTTTGGGGGGCAAGTGTTTCCTGGGGATTTGACTAGGCAACTAAGTACTCGGCATTAGCAAACAATCGGCATCCAGGAGTACTCGGCATCCTGGAGTACTCGGCATCCAGGAGTACTCGGCATCCAGGAGTACTCGGCATCCAAGAGTACTCGACATCTAGGAGTACTCGGCATCCACGTAGCACTCGGCATTGGCGAGCGCTCGGCATCCAAGGTGCGCTCGGCATCCAGGTGTGGTCGGCTTCCAGGTTCGTCCGGCATCCGAAGATTGTTCGGCATTAATCTAACCTCAGTCAACTTCAATCATTGCTCGGCATACACTCCCCACTCGGCACCTCACTTCTGTTCAGCATAAGAAGATTGTTTGGCATTCTTCCCAGCTTGTCCGGCTACAATTATTGCTCAGCCTACTCTTCCCACATAACAGGCATCGTTCGGCATGAGGAGGATGGTTCGGCATCCGATCGTTCGGCCTGTTTGGTTCGGCATATAGGGACCAGTCTATCTGGGCCAAGGGAGTCAACTGCCAGGCCCGCCAGGGAAGTCCAACCCATCTTTGTCTATAAATAGAGGGGCAGGGGCACAGTGAAAGGGATCTTTTTTCGGGAACACTGGGGAAACTCTGCCACTTTCAAGACTCATCCTCTTTACTTATCAATTGTATTCAAGTATTTGATCTACGGATTGTATCTGTAATCAAGCATCAAGTAAAGAAATAAAGTTTAATCCCAAAGTGGACATAGGCAATTACGTTGAACCACTATAAATCCGGTGTTCTTACTTTCTGCATTCAAATTAGCATATTCTTCCTTGTTTAATTTATCTTCATCACTTATATCTCTACACAATCTTTCTTAACGAGGTTAGTGACCAATTTTGGTGCTAACAATATCTGAATCCATGACCTCTTCGGGTCGTTAGCCAAATCCGTGATCGCTTCGGGTCTATATCCAAATCTATGACTACTCCATGTCAATATCCAAATCCATAGCCGTCTGCAATCCCAGAAGTCAACGTGCAAATTCTACGATCTCTCCGGATCATTGATGGCCTCTCTAGACCCTTGCTAAGCTCGATCCAAACTTAACGATTGAATAGGTCGATCATGTCGCACTCCGACGAAGCGACCTACCCATTGCACTCCGACCTCGTTGGGGGCATATAGTGATGCCTTGGTCCTCCTGGACCGATTATAGCCTCTCCGGGCTCTTGTTGGATACCATCCTATCACTCTCCAGTGAAGGGGAAACAACGACGAGTAGCCGATCCTATCGCTCTCCCATAAAGCGGCGTTACTCCCTGCACTTCGGTTTAGTGTCCCTAAACATTAAGCGATGTCTTGGCCTAAGTCCTAAGCTGATCATAGCCTATCCGGGCCCTTGCCGAACCCCATCCAATCGCTCTCCGATGAAAGTTGGAACAACGATAAGTGAGTCGATCCTATCGCTCCCATGGCGAAGCGACTCACTTCTTACTGAAAGTCTTGCAGATCGTATATATGTTACTAATGTGCAAGTGTATTAATAGTATAACAAAGATATAAGAAGATACGTAAATGTAAGTAGAAATAAAAACGATCACACCAGAGTTTTTATACTGGTTCAGACCTCCCATCCTACGTCCAGTCCCGAAGCTCCCCTTCGGTATTTCACTAACCAAATACCCTCGCTTCACTCGGAGGAACAGGTCTTTTTACAATAGAGTTTTCTTTGACAATCTTGTGTTCTGATCAACACTGATATTGTCTGATAATACAAATCTTCCTATAATCTCCTTTGAGTGATTATGTAAGTGTGAGCACAGATTTGAGAAAGAATATAACCAATATAAATAGTGGTTATAGTTTTGATTTGAGAATATTAGAAATTAGGTTTCAGAAATCAACTTGATAATAATAATTCAAGAGAGTAGAAATCAGTAAGTTGAGTAGTAAATCTCAAATCAATTTGATAGTATTTATAGAATTTGAAAAGTTATGAATAAAGAGAAGTGACTGGAATCCATTGGTGAAAGGTTGCAACTGTTTTAAGAAGAAGAACGTTTGTTTAAAGTTTCACAACCTTTTAGAATATAGTCGTTTATTAAAAAATGTTTATATTTGTGCGTGTCACTTCATTGGAGATTGTACAATAATTCTATACACAATTTACACATTTGTTTACACAATAATCTCCTTGTAATCTTCAAATCATAGCTCTTTAGCGTGATGAATATCTTGAATACCTACATATGTTAATATATATATGTATATATATAATATTGTATAGTTGTTGTCATTGAAAGCATAGAATGGAGGTTCCAACACATACTCCCCAAAATTGCAAATGTCCAAAAAAAATAGAAAAAACGAGATGCTGCCTCTCCGGGCAGGGCGGTTTATTGCCATCTCAGAGCATGCCTAGAGACCACTCTGGTTCCCGTGCATGAGTAAGTGGCATAGCCGCTTTATTTTAGAAAATAGAGTTGAAAAATTATTTTTAATACTAGTGTCCAAGTCCTAAACTCGGTGCTTACCATCACGATCAAGTGATAATGAGTCATGACCCCGATCTAGGGCCATTCCTATTTGATGTGGATGGTAGCTGCTCATGTTCCACCACCGTTGCTAAATTCCTCATGTACTATGGCAACCTGCCATTCCCGACGTGTTCGTCAACCATATTCTTTACGTGTCGGCATTCATCAATGCTGTGCCTATCCAGTTCGTGGAATAAGCAATATTTTTCAGTTATGCATTCCTGTTCTGTGGGATCCCTCCTTGCTGGTTTTCAATATGGGAGTTGCCCCCATATATCCAGATAAATCTGTTCCAAACCGCCCATCAAATCTATGTACGTGGTGAACTTTGGTTCTCGATCCTTCCTTCACATATTTGATCCATTATATCCATCGTCTAGTTTCCATTTCCCTTTTCCCTTCACGAGTCCTTCTCCAAATGATCCCTCACCTTGCACAACATTCACCTCATGTTTATTGATCCGTGCATCCTCCTATCGTAGCAACCTCTCTGCCTCGTGGAAAAACCCTACAAGATCCTATGGAGGATCCTGTGCCAATGAATCCTTGAAATCCATGCCATTGGCAATTCCTGATACAGCTGCCATCAAAACCATGGATGGATCTGGCTGATCCACTGATGCCACAGTGGCATTAAATCATGTTAGAAAACTCCTTAGAGACTCTTAGGTCCTCTATTTTAGTGCCGATAATGTCATAAAATTCTTAGGTATCGCGATGTGAACCTAAAACTGCCTCATGAACCGATCTACCAATTTGCTTCATGGCCTTATTGGACCATTCTCCAGCTGCCTAAACCAAATTGTAGCAAACTCCATCAAATAAAGTGGAAAACACCTTTGCATGACCTCCTCCGATGCCCCCTAGTACTTCCACGAACTATATATATCTCATCATATGCATAGTTGGGTCTGACTTTTCATCATATACTTCCAGCATTTGTAGTTTAAACTCCGATGGATTTCTAGCATTCTTGATATTAGAAGTGAACGAACTTCTATTTACATCCTCAAGATCTATGTTCACCAATCCTCTACACATAGCTCACCTGATCATCTCTGTAAACCTACCATTGTCATCTAGTAGCAGTCTCCTATAATCATTTCCAAACTGCCACCCAAGGCCATAAGGGAATTCCGAAACGTACTCCTCCGAACGAGCATCTAAATTCCGATTTGCACCAAGCTCTATGGGATCGACCGCAGGTCCTCCAGCATCACAATCAACCAGACCCGAGGGTATGCCCTTTAGTCTTTAGGGATCGGTGCCGATCCCTCTAAGATAGCTAAGGACTAACCTCGGGTACTCTGTTCCATTCCTTTATCCATTGACTCCATCTCCATGTTCCTAATTCTGATTTCCAGTGATTCCTGCTACTTCAACTCCTTGATCTAAGTTGTCATTAACTCCTGTTGCTCTACACCCTTGATTTTGTGCTCTAGCCTGTCCAATCCATCGAAGTAAATTCTACATCATCTCGTTCTATCTTTTTAGCATCCTACCCTGCATAGCATCCATTATTATTTCCATTTCATCTCTGGTGATGTAGATAGATGTTTGATTCACTCCGGCTCTAGAGGAAGCCTCCTGACTATCTCCATGGTGACTCCTATTTCCTAATGGTCTCCTTGTTGATTTCTTAGCCATTACTTTCTAGATCTAAGTATCCAAGCTTCAAAATCCAAGATCCTGGCTTCCAAATCTGCAGGTGCAAGCCTTCTCAGTGGAAGCACCAAAATGTTGGTAGTAAAAATGACCACCAATACCCAATTATGTGAAAGCACTAATATCCAGTCATAGATCTCAGATAGTATCTAATGTAGAGAATATTATATGAAGAAAAAACAAATTAAACATGAAAGAAGGTAAAAAGAGACAAGATTTATTGTGGTTCGACTAACTCCGGCCTACGTCCACTCCAGAATAATCCTTTTTATTATACTATAGTTTGTTTACAGTTACAATCGAAAATCCAAGAATAAAATTGGCAGAGTATAGCCTAGGTTAAAGATAAAGAGAAGCAAGAAGAAGATCCATTTTCTGATGTCATGTTTGTTGTATTTATAAGGGAGGATGTGCACGAATTGGGCTAAAATTTTGACAGAAGAACCTCCAGGCCATGATGAGGCCATACAATAATTTTCAAGCCCATTGGTGGCCATAATAGGGATCGGTATCGATCCTTATTTCGGTGTCCAAATGGCGTGTGATCCCTCTGGGGGGTTTCCCATGATGTTAACTACTTTCCCTCTGTTAACCCGCCTTTTGGCCAAGCAACATACATGCGGATTTAACCTAATCGATTGCATGGTTGTCGAGGCTGGAATACTATGGGTTCAATTCCATTGGATAGATAGACGATCAATCATGGATGATAAACATGATTATGAGGCTGGGATTCGGCATAGTTGATGGGCAAAAAGTGCGGGATACTTGGGATATGCATTTCGAAAAAAGTCAAGTTATTTCGGGTTGCTTGGAGTTTGCTTCGAGTCGTCCTTAGGTTTACTTCGAGTTTTCACCTAGGTCACTTCGAGTCAGGCAAGGGAATTCTTTGGGTCACTTGGGATCGGCATGTTTTCATGGGGTCGGTGGTGACTTTTGGATCGGCAACATCCTATCTTCGAGTCGGCATTGATAATATCGGGTCGACATTAAACTTGGAGAAGGGGTCGGCATATTTGAAGTACCTTGGGTCGGCATGCTTAAAACTCCGGGCCGACACTCCTTTAGCTCCGGGTCGGCATGCAATCTGGGATCGGCATGTAGTTAGAAGGGGTCAGCATTTAGAGAGGTCGGCTACTTCAGGTTAGGGTGTAAGTTTCTTCGGGTCGGCTATGGAAAATTGGGGTCGGCATAGGATTCTCAGGTCGGCAACATTTTACTTCGGGTCACATGCAAACTTGCTTCGGGTCAGTGATGGATCTACTTTGGGTCATCCTCGAGACACTTTCAGGTCGGCATATATACTACTTGGGATCGGTCATGGTGAAGGGTATAGGTCCAGCTATGGTTTTGGTGGGCCCGTATCACTCAGGAAGCCCAGTAACCAGGATTTTGCCTATAAATACAGCAGGTGGGGCTTCAGAAAAGGGATTCTCATTCTATTTTTCCTGAACTTCTTCTACAAAGGTTGTAAAAGTTACTTTGCCATTTTTTGTTTCAAAAATTCTAGATTGTAATTATAATCAATTCTCTGCCAATAAAAAAGGAAATTTTTAGAGTGGACGTAGGCCAGAGTCAGCCGAACCACTATAAATTTCATCTTTTTACTTCTTTCTTTTTAATTTTTGTTGTTCTTCATATTTATATCCTCTTCATATATTCTATCTGTGATCTGTGACTGTGAATTGGTGGTTTCATCTGCGATTGGGTGTTTGTGACCATTTTTGGTGCAAACACCCTCCGAATTTCGTGTCATTCCAACTTACGGTTTGTAAGATATCGCATTATCTATGAAGTAGTGTTGCGTGTATTCTGATTTTTGCCGATCCCTTTGGAGGAATAGGGGAAAATCCCTCCAAAGTATCCCATTTGATGTGCGATCCTTATGGGGTGTTCCGCATATTATAATAAGCTTGTGCTCCAAGTTTCATACCAATTGGTTGAACTTGAGTTATTGATCAATCTTTGCTGCAACATGAGTTGTTTCCTGATTCTAGCCAACCCCTATTAAGGGAAGAGGGCCAATCCGACTTGCTTCATTCTTTTGAAGTGCGATCCTTAGGGTAGGCTCCTTAGGTTCCTAGCATCTTGCTTACAAAATTTCATATGCGTTGGAATTATGGATTTCGAGATATTGATTGTTATCCATTGAGTTGCACTTGTTTACCTGAAATATGTCGATCCCTTTTATATGATCCCTTTATACCGATCCCTATTTACATGATCCCTTTTATACCGATCCCTTTCTTAGGTGAAGTAATTTTCCCATAACTTGAGCATACAAACTCCAGACGACTTGAGAATTGAAATATAGCCATGTGGAGCCTTCCTAGTCACTCTATATCAATCTCACGCAATTGGGATAAAAATTAAGGATATGTACCGAACCGCTAGGGGAAGGGATAGGCACTAATCCCTTACTTTGCGGAGGTACTAACCCGTACTTAGAATATTCTGGAGAGTCTATCTCTTGGTCTTCGTTGATCGTCACTTCATGGCATTGCTTGCACTTGATTTTTGATCATCCAATCATCACTCTAGGCTAGTCTGTTTGGCCAAATCTGATGGTATGCTGCCTGGCCAAAAGACCGTATAACACTAACGAAGAAGCTAAAAGGATCCTAGTGGATGCACGCAAAGGAGCCTATGGCGATCACACTAGGGGACAGACTTTTGCAAGGAAGATTCTTCGCTATGGATATTTTTGGCCAACAATCAATCAAGATGCGGCTGATTACACTAGGAGGTGGAATAGATGCCTAAGATTTGTGAAAATTCCTAGAGTCCCACCTACAGAGGTAACACAAATGGTCGGTCCCTATCCATTTGCGGTTTGGGGAATTGGCACCATCAGTGTGCTACCAATGTGGAAAGGTGGAGCGAAATACGCCATTGTTGCAGTTGATTACTTTATGAAATGGGCCGAAGCGGAACCGCTTGTCAAGATCAGAATGAAGAAAGTGATCAACATCATAGTGAAGAACATTTCTTGTTGATTTAGGATTCCTGAAACCGTCATTTCTGACAATGGAATCCAAACCGAAAGTCTTGAATTTAAAATTTTCTACATCATCTAATATCTTGTTCTTGAATAAGTAAATGTATATGGATTTAAAAATGTCCTACTCCAACTTTCCACTTTTGACTCTTTGATTCCAAAACTTTCAATTGTTCCTTCATCTGATCTGCCTATCCTTAAATGTCCATTTTCCACTCAATTTGCTGTGCCCATTTGTCATCTTCATCTGCAACATGTTTTGAGTCGGATTTCTAGAGACTACACCATTTGGAGCAGGGTGTTAGCTCGCCAAATATTGATCCTATGATTCTAGAAGCCTCAAAGTTCCTTCATCGAGATAACTAATCCTATGCTAATGTTGTCCGGTCTCCTTCTCCCACCAAGCCTACCATGCCTACCAAGCCAACTATTTTTGCTCCAGTTTCAAATTCTTTCAAACATCCAATGGTCAAAGGCGGGCGGGTATTCGATATGGCCTAAAAAATTCAAAAATCAGGGGGTGGGGGTGATTCAGATATAGGCTCTAGGGCCATGTGGCATGCTTTTGTAGGAACAAGTTGCTATGTTCTAATTGGATGAGATTCGATCATTTTTCTTCTAAGTGTTCTCGGGTTACCATTTTAAGGAAATCATCAGCACCCACATGCGATTTCAGTTCCACTCCGCAGCTAGCCGACATTTCAAATCCTCTTCCAGATGCTTCTAGGTCCCCACATTGCTCTTTAAAGAATACGAACACACATATCCTAGATATATCTATCACTTTCGAATCCGCATTTGCCCTAAAAAGTCCTACGATGCTTGCCTCGAAATCCCAACTCCTTCAAGCTCAACTGCATGTTGTCTTTTCGATCATCAATGGAATGTGGTCCAATAAAGATCTCCGTAGGTGTTTGGGTGTTCATTTTGGAAGAGGGGACCAGTGAATCACCTTGTATTCCAGTAGAGCCTTCTTCATCCCCTTTCTCGATCACCAATTGCTTAACTTCGCCTTCCGTAAGGGGTTCTTTCACAAGGAAGGTAGAACGGTTCATGCTCGACGATGGTCACTTAGAAGAGACAGTTTTAAGTGTGAATACTTTGAGCCATCTTGGATCCGCATTATTGGAGTTTCGCCTTTCATGTGAGGTAACTCTAAGCTTAAGAAGGTGTTGCACCCTATTGGAATTTTCATCACTTCTGATCATTATGCTTAGGCATCTGTGGATAATAGATATAACTGTGTCAAAATTCACCTAGATAAGTTGGCTGCAGTTCCAGGTTCTCCGATTGTCCAAGCTTGTGACTGTGATTTCAAACTGGATTTCGGTCTCCAGGAACATGTCATCCCCCTTATCCCTCTATAGCACATCATCCTGGGTGACATGGACACCCATAAGTTTTTATCCCAAAAGCCAGTATGAGGGCTTGAAGACTTGGACTGAAGTTCCTTCTCCTCCACTCAGCTTCGCTAATGATGCAATGTCCGATCAGGTCATGATTCAGCAAAAGCGTGATGAAATAGCTGCAGGAAGAAAAGTGATTAATACTGCATCTTCTAATGAAGAGACGTCACTGGCTATGATTCCAGGACCTTCGGTCTGGTCGCCACCTATGAATATTGAAACAGCTCAGATGACCTTGGAGGACAAGGACTTCTAGATGCAATAGGACATGGATCTAGATTATCAAATGAGCCTGGGCCATGCCTTGCACCAAGAACGCTAACCTTTTGGATGTTGAGACTGGCCGCTAGCTTTTCAGGTCTCATCTAGTCTGATCTCCTCTAACCTCCACTTATGCTCCTCTTGTAGTCATTGCTTCTACTCCAACTAATGATGTTCGCTGAAGTGGGCGTCTACTCCATCGCAGCGTTAGCCACCTACTGGAAGGTAGTATCTTTGTCCCAAACATTTTAAATACCTTTGATCTAGCTACTATTATTTTTGCGGCTGCATGTTTTTTGCACTGCCTTGTCCCCTAAACTAGTATCCATAATTAAAAATTTGGAAAAGGGTAGGCCGTTTGATTCCTTATGAAAGTTCTAACTTAGAGTTCGCACGATCTTGGGAGTAGAGATAAGTGTGGTTTACTTAGGAATTTCATTTGAGACATTCATCCTGATGTTTTATTTATTCAAGAGTCTAAGTTTGATTGTCCCACCCCCTCTAAATTGCAAAGTATTGGTGGAATTTTCTTTCTGGTTGGGCCTTCATTGAGGCTTTAGGAACCATTGGTGGTATTATTACATGTCATTTTGCATTACATTCATTCTTCTATGATTTACGCCTTTTCTAACCTTTATATGGCTCATATCCTTAGATAGAAGTGGTCTTTAGTGCAATTATGAAAATTTCTTATTGATTTTCTCTAGCCCGTAGATCTTAGGTGGGGATTTTAATATCATCCATCTCTTTGGAGCGTAATAATTTAAGATATTTTAATCGAGATATGGATCTTTTTAATGACTTTATGATGAGATGTGATCTCTTTGACCTTCATTTAAATAAATGTGCCTTCACTTGGACCAATAAGCGATCATTTCCTTCTCTTGCTAAATTAGACAGATTCTTTATTAACATGGCTTGGGAAAATTTGCACCCTCTTTTCTTTCAGTGTGGCCTCCCATTATTTTTTATTACCGTCTTGTCCTTCTAGACTCTGGCGATGGAAGTCCTCATTGCCATCTTTTTAAATTGAGTGTTTCTGGACTCTTGAGCTAGGTTTTAATGAAATGATGGACCGTCTTTGGGCCTCCTTCCATGTCTCTGGTTCGGCCACCAAAATTTTGGTCACTAAGCTTCGTCTTCTTAGATATGCTCTTAAAAAATGGTCTATGGGACTCTGGAAATCTACCAAGATAAGGAAAGATTGTCTCCAAAATCAGATCTTTGACCTTAATATTAAAGAAGGAACCTCGGGCATTTCCTCTATTGATAGGATCTGCCTGGCGAACTTGGAATCCAAATTGGAGCAAAATATGAAGCAAGAAGAGATGGTCTGGAAGTAGAGATCTAGAGACCAATGGATGAAAGAGGGAGACATTAATACCGCATACTTTCATAGAATTGCAAATGGGAGGAGTCGTTAAAATAGAATCACTAGCAAGTATTAATGGTGCTATGATTGAAAATGAAGGGGAAATCCTTTCTACCTTTACTTCTTACTTCAGATCTATCCTCCATAACAGTACTCCCACTTTTGATTTCCTTCGTTGATTGTCGATTTTCGACTCTCATTCGCTTATTCAAGACTCGATAGCTATAGACTTTGACATCAATGAGATCTAGATGGCTCTGAATGACATGGCATCTGATAAAGCACTGATTCTTGTTGGCTTCGTGCCTTTTTTCTTTAAAAGGTACCGAGGGTTCCTCAAGTTCAGCATTGTTCGACTTTTCGATGAGTTCAACTCAGATCCTAATCTAATTTCAGAATAAACTATGCCAACATTATCTTGGTTCCAAAATTTTAAGGCGCTTGTGAAACCACGGATTTAAAACACATTAGCCTTCAAAACACTATTTTCAAACTCATAAACAAATTCCTCGCCAGTTGACTTAAACCCTTCATGGATGATCTAATTTGTTATTGGTAGTCAACTTTCACTTTAGGCAGATCCCTCACTGAAAAATGTAGCAATTGTTTAAGAGGCGATATCCTACTGGCATTCTGCTCGAATAAACTATGCCTTCATCAAGCTAGACTTCCCTAAGGCTTTTGACACCATTTCTTGGCAGGTCGTTTTGACTATCCTTAGGTGTCGTGGTTTTCTGCAAAAAATCATCAACTGCATTAAGTTTATCTTATCCACCACCTCTTCCTCCATCTGTGTCAATGGCTTGAGAGTGAACTTATTTTCTCATTCTAGGGTCCTTAGATAAGGTGACCCGATTTCTCTAGTCTTATTCAATATTGTCGTTCACACTTTTGCCCATATGATTAATCTAGAAACTTCATTAGGCTTAATTGCATCCCCTGGTAGCAATATTCTTCCTCAAGGGGTTAGTTCTTTCCAAGTTGCATATGACACCATTCTGCTCTCAATGCCCACCCCACACTCCATAGCCTCCCTTAAATTCTTATTGTACTGCTTTGAACTATCATTTGGACTAAAAATTAAGTTCCGCAAGAGTGTTGTTTTCACGTCTGACTCTCTAAGCCTGTTGGAGCCGAGGTTTCCTTAGCTCACAACCGCCCCATTCATGATTTCCTAATCGCTTACTTGGTCTACCCCTTCGTCCATCAAAGCCAAGATGTAAGGATTAAGGCCGTTAAGTTGGAAAGGTTTATCATTATCCAGAGCTGGCAGAATTATTCTGGTTAACTCTGTGCTCAACAGCATTCCAACCTATTGGATATCCTTTTGCAAAGCTCTAGCATGGGTAATTCATAAAATTGATGCTATATGCTAAGCTTTCTTATGGAAGGCACATCCACCATCTCTCTGGCTAACTATTTAGTGGCATGAGATAAGGTATGTAGGCCAAAGATATTTGGAGGATTGGGGATTATTAATCTTGGTCAATTTAACAAACCTCTCCTTGCCAAGTGGGGTTGGGTCATGTTTTTTAATGCTCAAAGCCCTGTGCCAAATGGATTTCCAATCGCTACTATAATGGTGTATTATCCCTCGCTGACTACTACAATGCCCCGCCCTCTTTGGTGTCTGCTTTTTGGAGAGATATCGTATCATGTTGTGGTGAACTTCATATTAACTCTAGTATTATGGTGAATAATCGGCCGTGCATTGCTTTCTGGTTGGACCCATGACTTGACGGAATTGCACCAAAATCTCTTTTCCTTGAGTTATTTGAGCTGGCAACCTATTAATGCATTATGGTGGAGGAGGCTCTCCAGCAAGGCAAATGTAATATTAAATTCAATGACATACTCAATGGGCCAAATCATCCTGAAATGCTAAGGTTGATTCTTCTCACTAGCTCAATCAGGCTAACCCCTGATGATGAGACTATCTCATGGAGCCTCTCCAGCTCCGGGAGATACACTATGAACACCCACTACATTTTCTACAACTTCTCTAGTATGTTTTATAACTTTTCTTGCCTTTGGAAGCTTATGGCTCCTCCAAAATATAAGGTTTGTATGTGGTTAGTGATGTTAAACAAGCTTAATACAATGGAAAACCTAGCACGAAAGCATATCGATACAATTCAACGCTGCTTTATGTTCGGAATGAATAGATTCGTACATACATATTTTTCATTCCTGTGATTTCTCTTTCTAGGTTTGGATTCTTTGTGCTTCTAACTTAAATATTGTAATTAACAACTCTGAGAATACTTGGTTAAAGCTGTAGGAAGGATGTAATCTCCTATCTCCCGAAGGCCTCCTAGTCCTTACCTTTGCTTGGGCCATTTGGGTCGAGCGAAATTTTCGATGCGTCAACTCAAAATCTAGCACTTTTTTGTCATTTTCTAAAAAAATTATGTACTTGTATTCATCTTGGATAAAGATACAGCTAGGAACGCTGCAGTTCTTTCTATCAAAAAGGCCTGATAGGGAATCAGTGGGTAGCAACAACGGGCAGAGCTTATTAATCCGCATGCAAGTATCTGGGTTTATATAACCGATACTTATTGTGTTTTGTCTCATTACAATCTAAGGAAATTCTATGTTTCGTATGATAAGAATGACATTCTAGGTATGTGCATTTTTTAGGTGGCTTTCAGCTGTATTACTATGGAACTATTGGCTACCGACTAGGCCTGTTAGTCGGGTATTTCTATTTTAGTTATGCACATACGGTTGTATGACCTCGGTCACACACTCTTTATCTCAAAAAAAAAAGAATTTCTGCAACAAGTACTAAATTGAAAAGAGATTTGTAGTAGTAGCACATCAACAGGCAAATGGATAGGTGGAGGTAATGAATAAGATTGTCAACTCCATCTTGGAAAAACAACTGACAAAGGATAAAGGCAAGTAGGTCAATGAATTACCCTTAATACTATGGGCTTACTGAACGACTCACAATTCCACGACCGGCCATACTCCATTAGCCCTAGCCAATAGATCAGAGGCCATGATTCTAATTGAATTAGAAGCATCTTCTCATCAAAAGATTCATTATGATCCTAAGACGAATAAGGAACTCCTACTCGAGTCCCTTGATATAATCAACGAGATGTGTGAAGAAGTTGATTTAAAGGTTGCAACTCACTGGAAACGAGTAGCTCAACGATTCAATGCAAAGATCAAGAATCAGACCTTTGAAATTGTTGATCTTGTTCTTAAATGGATCTTTCTTGGTCCAGTGAGCATGGGCCTAAACTGGGAAGGTCCATATGCCATTGAACTCAAGCTTGGAGATGGAACATTTAGCTAGCAACCGCTGACGAAATCTCACTTCCGAGGGCTTGGAATAGCGAACATATCTTTGTAACTACTTAACTTTTTTTGACATAACAAGGCAAAGTCTGCCATTCTTTCTGAATATAAAATGAATTTGCTTTGGGGATCTATGTAACTATGTTCTCATTAGCTTAACCGTATGCTGTAGATAACAACAAAATTGAATGCTCTGCATTTTAAAAATATAGGTATGTAGGCATCTAGAATTAGGTGCCAATGGACCTTGTTAACCCAAAAATGGATCAACACCCTGGTTTGATGTTGAAAGCACCAGCCCTGTTCTGATAGGGCAATATCACAGATCACAGTAATAGAAAGATAATAGTAAAAGAAAAAAGGCAGAGAATTTTTATAGTGGTTTGGCTGTTAATGAAGCCTACATCCACTTTATAGTTTTTTTTCATAGACTGGTTGCTGTTACAAGAAGTGTTTGATTACAAGACTTTGATTATCTATAAGTAGGTTGAATCCCCAGAGTTGGAATCCACTGGAGAATAATAATGAATCCCTTGTTGTGAGGAAGGTAGAGAGTGAAGAATGATTCCAGCAGAGCTTCACCAAGTAGTCCAGAGAAGATACTTTTTACGTTGCAGGTAGGATGGTATTTATATGGATCGGAGAGCTTTTGGGCCAGGCTACTTCATCAACTACTCGCAGGTAGGTAGGGAACGACCCATGGGGTGTTTAGCTCACAATTCGAGTCAAAATCATGGGTCGATGGCGACCTATAGATTTGACTCGTAAGCGAGCTAATGACTTAGCTCCTTCTTCCTGGCCTCCTTAGTTACCTCATTTGAAGGTTCGAGAAGAGGCATGGGTCGTTGGCGACCCATAGGTTATGGGCTATCGACTATCCAATTACTTAGGATATTCTCTGGAGTTTGGAGTTTGGGGTGTTTCTGTAACAACCCGGTTTTTCGTGCATTTCGCATCCGCACATGTCGAACTTGAATTGCTCAAAATACCGCGTTGTAAATAAAATTTGGCAAATCTCAGAATATACAGTAAATAAATAATCACAGATCACAAAGTAAAATAATGCAGGGGAAGTAAAAGAAATAGTAGTTTATGAAGCTACTATATAAATATATCAGAGTTACATAAGATACAACAGAAGAAATAAAGTACAACAGAAGTCTCAATACAATAACCCAGTACAAGCTGAACCGAATAAAGAACTGGAATAAATATGCAGATAGATAAGCAGAATCTCCAGCAAAGACCAGCTCCAGAAAGAAAACCCAAAGCTGTGAATACTCAGACTGACCCGAGCGTAAAGCAAAACACAAAACACTCGAGTCAGGACGATATATACTTATATAATGTAAACCAACTCAAGTGAACTGTAATAAAGTACAAGTAACTTAAAGGATGCCTAGGACCGCCCATCCTCTAAGGATCCGTTAAACTATTTACTATATAGTAATATTTCGCTATTATAATAATGTCTACAGTAAAATAAACATACTTTAAAATAGCGTTCCGGGCTACCCATATCACCCTTCACACATAATAGTCCCAGTAGTCCATCCAATATCATGCCATCTCCACTCCGGGGGACTGTCAGAGGATACCACACGGGCTACGGGAGAAAAACAAACTCGTAGTAAAGGCTCGGTATGGTAGGTGACACGGCATACAATGCAATGCCAGGGTAGATATACCAATTACGCACACGGGCTGGTGGTAACGTAGCAGCCACTACACCCACCCAGAACAACAATCCAAAATCAAGGGGTGCACCCAATCGATCACAACAGTAATAAAATGGTATCGAAGAAGTGTGTCCGACCAGAGGTGCTACCTCCTTTGGCCCGAGATCGCTCTTGTTTTAGCCACCTTAAGCCAACTCACGGGAGTTGGGTCCACGTAATGTACCTTAGGAACGTCGTCAACATCCTGCTTCATTCTGGAATCTCCACCGCGTACACAGTTGTTAAAGTGGTTTTCGGTATCGACAGAGAGTATGTCCATATCCGATCCCGGACTCTTTAACAACTAATCGCTATTATAACCCGTAGTTATAATTTTAAAATAATACTTTATACTTCAAAATAAAATATCATTTCCAATCCAAACCTTTATCCGAATAAAGATTAAATCATTTCTAAATCATTTCAATATATTAAGATATAATACCTTTCCAAAACTTCCTTTCAATCATTTTAATATATCAAAATATCATATCCTTTCAAACTTCATTTTCAAATCATATAATATCAAAACATCATATCTCTAATAGTTATACTTCGAAACCAAAAATCATTTTTATTTCACAACTATATTCATTTCAAAACTATATCATTTCCATTTCAAACATATACTCACCTTTCAAATAGTTTATACTTTCAAAGTTATAACTCTTTTGAAACTAAACCATCTGAAATCATTATACTTTGAAAATCACAACATTTCAAAATCATATATTTGAAATCATCTTTTTAATTCTACACATTTACAAATTTATTAAATTAAACCCAAATTCCAAATTTTAATTTTAATTTAATTCAAACCATCAATTTCAATTCAATTACAGTTTACCAACAAACCATTTCAAATCTTATCAATTTCAAATATAGATTTAATCTACAAAATACAATATTCAATCTTTAGTATATTTCAAAACTTAAATATCCCACATTTCATAAATACAATATCTTTTAAATAACTTAAATAGTATATACTTCAATTATTCATTTATCAAATAAATTAAATAAACTATCATTCAAAACATCATTCATTTTAATTCATTTAAATACCAATGGAATCACAATTTCAAAATAGTTATTTTTTTCTAAACAAGTATTTCCATTTAAATCATTTAAATCAATATTTCCATTTAAATCATTTAAAGTCAATTCATTATACTTAAAAATTAAATATTTAAAATTTCCCAAGTTTTAACCTTTCAAAGATCGTTTATTCATTAAAAATTCATTAAAACAATGAAAATTCAATTTTCGCAGCACTTAGAAAATGCTGCGGAAAGTTATGCTTTAAAACGGTTCATTTTATAAAAGACATCATTTAAGTGCTGTAATAGATTTCTTATAATTTCAACTAAACTTTAATGTTAATTTTAACCATTAAAGCACTTACAAAGTGCTATAATAGCCTTTATTTCAAATTAACTTTTTAGTTCATTTAAAACAACTACAGCATTAAACAAAATGCTGTAATATCTATTCATTAGAAATAATAGCATTTCAAAAATGCCGTTAATTAACTTCAAATACTCAATATAATTTCACAACCAATTATAATTTCATTTAAATCATTTAACTATGAAATCATACATTTTCACTTTATAATCATCATTTAACTTTCCTTAAATTCAGGATTTTTATAAAGTTTAATTTCCATTCAAAAATCAGGATTTATTAATAATTCACTTATTAAATTTCAACATTCAAAATTTTAAAATTCAATAAATTAAATTTCAACTTAACACTTAATTTTTAAAATTCAAATATAACTTAATTCCATTTTTTTTATTAACTTAGCTTAAATTTCATTTTTAAGCCAAATTCACAAGTTCCAAATTTCAGTTATATTGCAAAATTTCAACTCAAATATTCATTCATTTCTCATTTTAGCTTTATTCAAAAATCATAATATCTTATAAAATCAATTTAAATTATCAATTATCATAAATTTGTCATATTTTCATATTTAATTAAGTTTCCAATTATAATTAAATCAATATTTCCAAAATAACTTACATTCAAATTTTTCTAACTTTCATTAATTTATTTCACTTGTAAATATTCAGAAAATCAATAATATTTTACAAAAATCATTTTTAATTAAGTTTAAATCAAAATATTATAATATTTATATTTCTAAGATATTTTTAAAAAATTTAGAAAACATATTTTAACTACGGGCCTGTATATAATTTTATACACTAGGAAAAGTGATACGGGTAATATATCATTTCAACCCGTAATTTACAAAGAAAATTCGGGTTTTATCACTTCAAACCCGTAGTCCCAAGTATATGAAATAATTTGAAAACCGCTCAGGCCTATCATTTCAGCCCATAACGATTTTCCCTTATTCTAAAGTCCGTTCGGGTATGTATCATTTCAACCCATAGTGATTCTAATCTAAAGGGAACTTGCAGTGTGATTAACTGATGAAAATAACAAAACAGCATAATATAACAATAACATATGATATAACTGGTGTTTAAGCAGGTGTGAACATCATATAATAGTGACATAGCAAATATAATATGGTGGTGCAGTTACAGATTCACATGTGATCAATTTACTATTAATATAAGTATAAAACTGTCTGGTGAGAATAACTCACTGGTTTGAGCTGATGACACAACGACAAATTGCACAAACGAGATCTACACAAGCACAAAAGCATGACACAGATTCGAATGGAGGAGCCTAATGTCAAATTCCTTGGACACACATCAAACAAAATAATATAATAACGATAAGTTTTCAAACCCACTACGATTAAAACTACACTAGAATAAACTGCACAGAATCAAATTGAAATGCTTGCACTTGCTTCCAACCTTTGCTAGGCTCAGTCATAAGGGTAAATACAAGAGAATGGCAGGTGTTTAATTCAGGTTTGGGTTGGGTATGGGTCGGCCAACAAGTTTGGATGATGGTGCAAAAGTGGGTGAAGGCAAACAATATCACAAAACATGCATATATGGATTTGTCTTGATTTTTGAGGCTCGGCCAAGGCCCTATATGCCATGGCCACTACTGTGGGGTCCACTGGAATGGTGTGGCCGAGAGTGCTGGAGGTGCTGGGGGTGGTGGAGGTGATGTAGGGGGCGGCTAAGGAGGTGGTGAAGTGGTGGATGTGAGGTAGTGCTCGGCTATGCAAGTATTTGTGGTGTTTTGATAAATTGATGAATACTCATCAACCAAGGGGGGTCATGACATGGGTGGCTGGTGAGGAGGTGGTGGTGGTGGTGTGCCATCAGGTGGTGGAGGTAGCTAGGCAGCCAAGGGGTCCATGGCCGAACCTAAAGAGGTGGAAGCAAGAGCAAAAATCAAATAGAAATGGATAGTATAAGTAGAAAATAGATGAAAGAACAAAAGTTTTTACCAAACTTTCCCAAGCAATGATGGCCGAATTTTTTTCTTCATGAAGGAGAAAATGTTTTTACGTGAATGAGAAATGATGGCCAGCTGAAGATGTGGGGAGTTATGTCAAAAGAAATGAAGAGTTGTGTGGAAATGAAGAGGTGGAATTCAAAAAGGCAAAAGGCAATTCAAAGGTCAAAACCCTTTCATATTTCCTTATTTTAATTTAAATAACTTTATATTTCTGGTAATAATAGTAATACCAGATAAAAATTCGAAAATCTATCAAAATATAAAAATATATAAAATTATTTATAATTTATATAAAGTTAAAATAAGAAAATAGCTAAAATTAGTAAACTAGTCTAGAAAATTTGAAATTAATTGGAATAAATTTTGGAAAACTCATATGAGCTTGTAATATATTTTTAAACATAAATAATAACATAAAATAAAAATGAATGCACAAAATAAATAAATAAATTTGAATTAAATAAAATTTAAATGAAGAAAATAGCAGAAAAATGGAAACTAGGCTAAATAAATTCAAATAAATTCAAATAAACTTTAGAAAAATTATATTATCACTTTAAAACTAATAAAAGACAAAATATACATAAAATAACATATTAACACATATTAAAATAAAAATATTACAAAGAAAATAAAATTTATATCAATTAAAATAGACAAAGTTGTTAAATAAAACAAATTACACTCAATATTGAAAATTACATAACTTTCACATTTTAAGTCCGTTTCCGACGAAACGAAAAGCAATGTTCAAGTTATTTAATCTATTTTCATAAAAAAAGATAAAATTTAAGAATTTATATATTTAAATTAAAAATTTTAAAAGTCAAAGTTTGACCAGAAATCAACATTTCAGGAAAATATTCAAAATAAACAGAAATGAAATTATAATTCACATAATAATCAACATTTATATTTAAAAATGAAATGTTTGAAATAAAACAAGTTTAAATAATTCCAAAATAAAATAAAGTCAAATTTAAAAATATATGCAAAAATCTAGGGTTGTTACACTCTCCCCCACTCAAAACTTTTCGTCCCCGAAAAGGAATGAAGTACGGGAAAGCACAGAAAAAAATAGAGTGAAATAAGATCAAGACAAGATGACAAGGAGATTGAAATTATACGTGATAACTATTGTTATAGGTAAGTTTAACAAGGCGGAGATAGTCTTCCTAAGATTCTCCAAAATTAGGAACACAAGCACGAAAAGATCCTCTAGAATCTGATTCACTCTTTCCGCTTGACCGACGGTCTGTGGATGGATAGCAGTGCTCAGATTCACAATGAATTCCAAAGATTATTAACGATTATAGAAAGATTTTTAAACAGAATGATTATAGAAAGATGCCTATACCAGTCTGTTGCAAGTTAAGGAAAAATAAGGACAACTAACAATCAATTTGAAAACAAAATAAGATAATAAGTTTGAAAAACAAAGTAAGATAATAGGTTTGAAATTTCCATGGTTTCAGCTTAAATTGATAATTAATTTTTTTACACAAGTTAAATAAATCTTAACTATCTCCAATTTCATTATCTTATCCTCCAATCATCCTATATTAACAATTTTAAAAATCATGGATTTGAAAAATCATCATTTTTTATACTCAAATGTACTTAATAAATTAATTCTTCTCTATTCTTCATTGGAATCAAATTTATTCCTCTCAATATTTTATCATCTATGTTAAATATACTTACACTTATTATAACTGTTTTAATTTATTCTCAATTCCTTTAACATCATTGTATTGTAAGTTATTCAATTTTCCTTTTATTTTATTTACTTCTGTTAATCTTTTATAACTAAAATTTAAGTGTATAACGTTTATTATAACCACTCAAATTTTATCTATAAAATCTTTTTATATTGTATATTATCCAATTACATTGTTAACTTCTAAAAATTAAGGTAAGTTATAATTGAATGCAATTGTATTATACAAATAAAACTTTCCAATTCAATTATCTCAAGTTTGAATCATTTATTCAAAAATTTTGATCTTCTTTTTTTATAATTGAAATTATTCTTTAAGATAGAATTAAAGAATAAAATTTCCGATTCCTTTCAAATCATTTAGAGGTAAATAAATATATGTACATAGTATGTCAAGTCAAATTTAAATCATATACCTATATATATTACAAATCAAATCATATTTTAGAGATTCAAATCAATTAAATTTCCCAAACAAGGCTGTAGCAAGACTACAGAACGATCTCTTCACTTCGAAACTCGAAAATGAATGTCGATGATGCTGTAGTCATCACCGAAATTATTTTCAAGCGACAAAGAAAAGAGCACTAATTTTAAACTTTAAAATTCTTTGGAAACAAATTTCTATTCGAAAATACTTTAAATAATATATCCTTTTAACTTTAAACCAAAGTTCGAAATCATCGGAAATTGAATTCTCAAATTCTTGTTTTAAATTCATTTTACATTTCAAAATGAACTTATAAACAACTATTTATAAATTCATTTATAGAACAATAAATGATAAATCAAGTATTAGCATTTTAAATAATTAATTTAAATCAATTTATTAAGTTCCTTAAATTTACTTATGTATCAAAATTTTATTTCATTATCCAAATTTTAAAATAATATTGTATCAGTTTGTTCTGTCAAAGTGTTTTAGAAATCCTATCGATAACGCTGATCAGACGAATCGATCGGAAACCCAAATCAACATCAACAACTCAAACAACACAATATATAAAACAAAACATAGATTACAAGTACAATTCAAAATGTTTGGAGATAGTTTGGAAACAAAGACAAGATGATTAATTAACAAAATAGGAAGATGGATAAGCTTAGGTAAATCGTGGGCAACCTTAACCGGGTCAACCGTGACTTAATGAATAAGATCAAATGTGGATTGTCAGGAGTAAATCTACCTCCGATCTCAAGAGATAGAGTTTGGAGCAACAAAAGATATCAGCATCTGAACCAAGGATAGATATAAATCACTGGTGAATCGATGCTAATTGTAAAGGAGTTTCCCCCTTTTACAAGCAAATTAAAATATTGGCGAAACCGCCAATTCACTATAAAGATCATTCGAAGCGGAGTTATGGGATACTCCAGGATCAAAAGAAGATGAATAGTGAGGGACACAAATGGATTTTGGAACCGCAGGGAACGTTCCAAAATTCAAGGAAATTCGAATCAAGGAGGAAAGGTTTAAGCTCGAATGAAAGTGTTTCTGTAAATAAATTTACCATACATTCTAAGTTTTGCCTAGAGCTACCAAAGCTCTGATACCAAATGTAACAACCCGGTTTTTCGTGCATTTCGCATCCGCACATGTCGAACTTGAATTGCTCAAAATACCGCGTTGTAAATAAAATTTGGCAAATCTCAGAATATACAGTAAATAAATAATCACAGACCATAGAGTAAAATAATGCAGCGGAAGTAAAAGAAATAGTAGTTCATGAAGCTACTATATAAATATATCAGAGTTACATAAGATACAACAGAAGAAATAAAGTACAACAGAAGTCTCAATACAATAACCCAGTACAAGCTGAACATAATAAAGAACTGGAATAAATAAGCAGATAAATAAGCAGAATCTCCAGCAAAGACCAGCTCTAGAAAGAAAACCCAAAGCTGTGAATACTCAGACTGACCCGAGCGTAAAGCAAAACACAAAACACTCGAGTCAGGACGATATATACTTATATAATGTAAACCAACTCAAGTGAACTGTAATAAAGTACAAGTAACTTAAAGGATGCCTAGGACCGCCCATCCTCTAAGGATCCGTTAAACTATTTACTATATAGTAATATTTCGCTATTATAATAATTTCTACAGTAAAATAAACATACTTTTAAATAGCGTTCCGGGCTACCCATATCACCCTTCACACATAATAGTCCCAGTAGTCCATCCAATATCATGCCATCTCCACTCCGGGGGACTGTCAGAGGATACCACACGGGCTACGGGAGAAAAACAAACTCGTAGTAAAGGCTTGGTATGGTAGGTGACACGACACACAAGGCAATGCCAGGGTAGATATAAATATTACGCACACGGGCTGGTGGTAACGTAGCAGCCACTACACCCACCCAGAACAACACTCCAAAATCAAGGGGTGCACCCAATCGATCACAACAGTAATAGAATGGTATCGAAGAAGTGTGTCCGACCAGAGGTGCTACCTCCTTTGGCCCGAGATCGCTCCTGTTTTAGCCACCTTAAGCCAACTCACGGGAGTTGGGTCCACGTAATGTACCTTAGGAACGTCGTCACCATCCTACTTCATTCTGTAATCTCCACCGCGTACATAGTTGTTAAAGTGGTTTTCGGTATCGACAGAGAGTATGTCCATATCCGATCCCGGACTCTTTAACAACCAATCGCTATTATAACCCGTAGTTATAATTTTAAAATAATACTTTATACTTCAAAATAAAATATTATTTCCAATCCAAACCTTTATCCGAATAAAGATTAAATCATTTCTAAATCATTTCAATATATTAAGATATAATACCTTTCCAAAACTTCCTTTCAATCATTTTAATATATCAAAATATCATATCCTTTCAAACTTCATTTTCAAATCATATAATATCAAAACATCATATCTCTAATAGTTATACTTCGAAACCAAAAATCATTTTTATTTCACAACTATATTCATTTCAAAACTATATCATTTCCATTTCAAACATATACTCACCTTTCAAATAGTTTATACTTTCAAAGTTATAACTCTTTTGAAACTAAACCATCTGAAGTCATTATACTTTGAAAATCACAACATTTCGAAATCATATATTTAAAATCATCTTTTTAATTCTACACATTTACAAATTTATTAAATTAAACCCAAATTCCAAATTTTAATTTTAATTTAATTCAAACCATCAATTTCAATTCAATTACAGTTTACCAACAAACCATTTCAAATCTTATCAATTTCAAATATAGATTTAATCTACAAAATACAATATTCAATCTTTAGTATATTTCAAAACTTAAATATCCCACATTTCATAAATACAATATCTTTTAAATAACTTAAATAATATGTACTTCAATTATTCATTTATCAAATAAATTAAATAAACTATCATTCAAAACATCATTCATTTTAATTCATTTAAATACCAATGGAATCACAATTTCAAAATAGTTATTTTTTTCTAAACAAGTATTTCCATTTAAATCATTTAAATCAATATTTCCATTTAAATCATTTAAAGTCAATTCATTATACTTAAAAATTAAATATTTAAAATTTCCCAAGTTTTAACCTTTCAAAGATCGTTTATTCATTAAAAATTCATTAAAACAATGAAAATTCAATTTTCGCAGCACTTAGAAAATGCTGCGGAAAGTTATGCTTTAAAACGGTTCATTTTACAAAAGACATCATTTAAGTGCTGTAATAGATTTCTTATAATTTCAACTAAACTTTAATGTTAATTTTAACCATTAAAGCACTTACAAAGTGCTATAATAGCCTTTATTTCAAATTAACTTTTTAGTTCATTTAAAACAACTACAGCATTTAACAAAATGCTGTAATATCTATCCATTAGAAATAATAGCATTTCAAAAATGCCGTTAATTAACTTCAAATACTCAATATAATTTCACAACCAATTATAATTTCATTTAAATCATTTAACTATGAAATCATACATTTTCACTTTATAATCATCATTTAACTTTCCTTAAATTCAGGATTTTTATAAAGTTTAATTTCCATTCAAAAATCAGGATTTATTAATAATTCACTTATTAAATTTCAACATTCAAAATTTTAAAATTCAATAAATTAAATTTCAACTTAACACTTAATTTTTAAAATTCAAATATAACTTAATTCCATTTTTTTTATTAACTTAGCTTAAATTTCATTTTTAAGCCAAATTCACAAGTTCCAAATTTCAGTTATATTGCAAAATTTCAACTCAAATATTCATTCATTTCTCATTTTAGCTTTATTCAAAAATCATAATATCTTATAAAATCAATTTAAATTATCAATTATCATAAATTTGTCATATTTTCATATTTAATTAAGTTTCCAATTATAATTAAATCAATATTTCCAAAATAACTTACATTCAAATTTTTCTAACTTTCATTAATTTATTTCACTTGTAAATATTCAGAAAATCAATAATATTTTACAAAAATCATGTTTAATTAAGTTTAAATCAAAATATTATAATATTTATATTTCTAAGATATTTTTAAAAAATTTAGAAAACATATTTTAACTACGGGCCTGTATATAATTTTATACACTAGGAAAAGTGATACGGGTAATATATCATTTCAACCCGTAATTTACAAAGAAAATCCGGGTTTTATCACTTCAAACCCGTAGTCCCAAGTATATGAAATAATTTGAAAACCGCTCAGGCCTATCATTTTAGCCCATAACGATTTTCCCTTATTCTAAAGTCCGTTCGGGTATGTATCATTTCAACCCATAGTGATTCTAATCTAAAGGGAACTTGTAGTGTGATTAACTGATGAAAATAACAAAACAGCATAATATAACAATAACATATGATATAACTGGTGTTTAAGCAGGTGTGAACATCATATAATAGTGACATAGCAAATATAATATGGTGGTGCAGTTACAGATTCACATGTGATCAATTTACTATTAATATAAGTATAAAACTGTCTGGTGAGAATAACTCACTGGTTTGAGCTGATGACACAACGACAAATTGCACAAACGAGATCTACACAAGCACGAAAGCACGACACAGATTCGAATGGAGGAGCCAAATGTCAAATTCCTTGGACACACATCAAACAAAATAATATAATAACGATAAGTTTTCAAACCCACTACGATTAAAACTACACTAGAATAAACTGCACAGAATCAAATTGAAATGCTTGCACTTGCTTCCAACCTTTGCTAGGCTCAGTCATAAGGGTAAATACAAGAGAATGGCAGGTGTTTAATTCAGGTTTGGGTTGGGTATGGGTCGGCCAACAAGTTTGGATGATGGTGCAAAAGTGGGTGAAGGCAAACAATACCACAAAACATGCATATATGGATTTGTCTTGATTTTTGAGGCTCGGCCAAAGCCCTATATGCCATGGCCACTACTGTGGGGTCCACTGGAATGGTGTGGCCGAGAGTGCTGGAGGTGCTGGGGGTGGTGGAGGTGATGTAGGGGGCGGCTAAGGAGGTGGTGAAGTGGTGGATGTGAGGTAGTGCTCGGCTATGCAAGTATTTGTGGTGTTTTGATAAATTGATGAATACTCATCAACCAAGGGGGGTCACGACATGGGTGGCTGGTGAGGAGGTGGTGGTGGTGTGCCATCAGGTGGTGGAGGTAGCTAGGCAGCCAAGGGGTCCATGGCCGAACCTAAAGAGGTGGAAGCAAGAGCAAAAATCAAATAGAAATGGATAGTATAAGTAGAAAATAGATGAAAGAACAAAAGTTTTTACCAAACTTTCCCAAGCAATGATGGCCGAATTTTTTTCTTCAGGAAGGAGAAAATGTTTTTACGTGAATGAGAAATGATGGCCAGCTGAAGATGTGGGGAGTTATGTCAAAAGAAATGAAGAGTTGTGTGGAAATTAAGAGGTGGAATTCAAAAAGGCAAAAGGCAATTCAAAGGTCAAAACCCTTTCATATTTCCTTATTTTAATTTAAATAACTTTATATTTCTGGTAATAATAGTAATACCAGATAAAAATTCGAAAATCTATCAAAATATAAAATATATAAAATTATTTATAATTTATATAAAGTTAAAATAAGAAAATAGCTAAAATTAGTAAACTAGTCTAGAAAATTTGAAATTAATTGGAATAAATTTTGGAAAACTCATATGAGCTTGTAATAT
Organism: Allium fistulosum; assembly: GCA_030737815.1. Classification (NCBI taxonomy): domain Eukaryota; kingdom Viridiplantae; phylum Streptophyta; class Magnoliopsida; order Asparagales; family Amaryllidaceae; genus Allium; species Allium fistulosum. The sequence goes on along the minus strand of CM060904.1, from coordinate 1,106,743,390 downwards.
ATTTTTAAACATAAATAATAACATAAAATAAAAATGAATGCACAAAATAAATAAATAAATTTGAATTAAATAAAATTTAAATGAAGAAAATAGCAGAAAAATGGAAACTAGGCTAAATAAATTCAAATAAATTCAAATAAACTTTAGAAAAATTATATTATCACTTTAAAACTAATAAAAGACAAAATATACATAAAATAACATATTAACACATATTAAAATAAAAATATTACAAAGAAAATAAAATTTATATCAATTAAAATAGACAAAGTTGTTAAATAAAACAAATTACACTCAATATTGAAAATTACATAACTTTCACATTTTAAGTCCGTTTCCGACGAAACGAAAAGCAATGTTCAAGTTATTTAATCTATTTTCATAAAAAAAGATAAAATTTAAGAATTTATATATTTAAATTAAAAATTTTAAAAGTCAAAGTTTGACCAGAAATCAACATTTCAGGAAAATATTCAAAATAAACAGAAATGAAATTATAATTCACATAATAATCAACATTTATATTTAAAAATGAAATGTTTGAAATAAAACAAGTTTAAATAATTCCAAAATAAAATAAAGTCAAATTTAAAAATATATGCAAAAATCTAGGGTTGTTACACTCTCCCCCACTCAAAACTTTTCGTCCCCGAAAAGGAATGAAGTACGGGAAAGCACAGAAAAAAATAGAGTGAAATAAGATCAAGACAAGATGACAAGGAGATTGAAATTATACCTGATAACTATTGTTATAGGTAAGTTTAACAAGGCGGAGATAGTCTTCCTAAGATTCTCCAAAATTAGGAACACAAGCACGAAAAGATCCTCTAGAATCTGATTCACTCTTTCCGCTTGACCGACGGTCTGTGGATGGATAGCAGTGCTCAGATTCACAATGAATTCCAAAGATTATTAACGATTATAGAAAGATTTTTAAACAGAATGCCTATACCAGTCTGTTGCAAGTTAAGGAAAAATAAGGACAACTAACAATCAATTTGAAAACAAAATAAGATAATAAGTTTGAAAAACAAAGTAAGATAATAGGTTTGAAATTTCCATGGTTTCAGCTTAAATTGATAATTAATTTTTTTACACAAGTTAAATAAATCTTAACTATCTCCAATTTCATTATCTTATCCTCCAATCATCCTATATTAACAATTTTAAAAATCATGGATTTGAAAAATCATCATTTTTTATACTCAAATGTACTTAATAAATTAATTCTTCTCTATTCTTCATTGGAATCAAATTTATTCCTCTCAATATTTTATCATCTATGTTAAATATACTTACACTTATTATAACTGTTTTAATTTATTCTCAATTCCTTTAACATCATTGTATTGTAAGTTATTCAATTTTCCTTTTATTCTATTTACTTCTGTTAATCTTTTATAACTAAAATTTAAGTGTATAACGTTTATTATAACCACTCAAATTTTATCTATAAAATCTTTTTATATTGTATATTATCCAATTACATTGTTAACTTCTAAAAATTAAGGTAAGTTATAATTGAATGCAATTGTATTATACAAATAAAACTTTCCAATTCAATTATCTCAAGTTTGAATCATTTATTCAAAAATTTTGATCTTCTTTTTTTATAATTGAAATTATTCTTTAAGATAGAATTAAAGAATAAAATTTCCGATTCCTTTCAAATCATTTAGAGGTAAATAAATATATGTACATAGTATGTCAAGTCAAATTTAAATCATATACCTATATATATTACAAATCAAATCATATTTTAGAGATTCAAATCAATTAAATTTCCCAAACAAGGCTGTAGCAAGACTACAGAACGATCTCTTCAATTCGAAACTCGAAAATGAATGTCGATGATGCTGTAGTCATCACCGAAATTATTTTCAAGCGACAAAGAAAAGAGCACTAATTTTAAACTTTAAAATTCTTTGGAAACAAATTTCTATTCGAAAATACTTTAAATAATATATCCTTTTAACTTTAAACCAAAGTTCGAAATCATCGGAAATTGAATTCTCAAATTCTTGTTTTAAATTCATTTTACATTTCAAAATGAACTTATAAACAACTATTTATAAATTCATTTATAGAACAATAAATGATAAATCAAGTATTAGCATTTTAAATAATTAATTTAAATCAATTTATTAAGTTCCTTAAATTTACTTATGTATCAAAATTTTATTTCATTATCCAAATTTTAAAATAATATTGTATCAGTTTGTTCTATCAAAGTGTTTTAGAAATCCTATCGATAACGCTGATCAGACGAATCGATCGGAAACCCAAATCAACATCAACAACTCAAACAACACAATATATAAAACAAAACATAGATTACAAGTACAATTCAAAATGTTTGGAGATAGTTTGGAAACAAAGACAAGATGATTAATTAACAAAATAGGAAGATGGATAAGCTTAGGTAAATCGTGGGCAACCTTAACCGGGTCAACCGTGACTTAATGAATAAGATCAAATGTGGATTGTCACGAGTAAATCTACCTCCGATCTCAAGAGATAGAGTTTGGAGCAACAAAAGATATCAGCATCTGAACCAAGGATAGATATAAATCACTGGTGAATCGATGCTAATTGTAAAGGAGTTTCCCCCTTTTACAAGCAAATTAAAATATTGGCGAAACCGCCAATTCACTATAAAGATCATTCGAAGCGGAGTTATGGGATACTCCAGGATCAAAAGAAGATGAATAGTGAGGGACACAAATGGATTTTGGAACCGCAGGGAACGTTCCAAAATTCAATGAAATTCGAATCAAGGAGGAAAGGTTTAAGCTCGAATGAAAGTGATTCTGTAAATAAATTTACCATACATTCTAAGTTTTGCCTAGAGCTACCAAAGCTCTGATACCAAATGTAACAACCCGGTTTTTCGTGCATTTCGCATCCGCACATGTCGAACTTGAATTGCTCAAAATACCGCGTTGTAAATAAAATTTGGCAAATCTCAGAATATACAGTAAATAAATAATCACAGATCATAGAGTAAAATAATGCAACGGAAGTAAAAGAAATAGTAGTTCATGAAGCTACTATATAAATATATCAGAGTTACATAAGATACAACAGAAGAAATAAAGTACAACAGAAGTCTCAATACAATAACCCAGTACAAGCTGAACATAATAAAGAACTGGAATAAATAAGCAGATAGATAAGCAGAATCTCCAGCAAAGACCAGCTCTAGAAAGAAAACCCAAAGCTGTGAATACTCAGACTGACCCGAGCGTAAAGCAAAACACAAAACACTCGAGTCAGGACGATATATACTTATATAATGTAAACCAACTCAAGTGAACTGTAATAAAGTACAAGTAACTTAAAGGATGCCTAGGACCGCCCATCCTCTAAGGATCCGTTAAACTATTTACTATATAGTAATATTTCGCTATTATAATAATGTCTACAGTAAAATAAACATACTTTTAAATAGCGTTCCGGGCTACCCATATCACCCTTCACACATAATAGTCCCAGTAGTCCATCCAATATCATGCCATCTCCACTCCGGGGGACTGTCAGAGGATACCACACGGGCTACGGGAGAAAAACAAACTCGTAGTAAAGGCTCGGTATGGTAGGTGACACGACACACAAGGCAATGCCAGGGTAGATATAAATATTACGCACACGGGCTGGTGGTAACGTAGCAGCCACTACACCCACCCAGAACAACACTCCAAAATCAAGGGGTGCACCCAATCGATCACAACAGTAATAGAATGGTATCGAAGAAGTGTGTCCGACCAGAGGTGCTACCTCCTTTGGCCCGAGATCGCTCCTGTTTTAGCCACCTTAAGCCAACGCACGGGAGTTGGGTCCACGTAATGTACCTTAGGAACGTCGTCACCATCCTACTTCATTCTGTAATCTCCACCGCGTACACAGTTGTTAAAGTGGTTTTCGGTATCGACAGAGAGTATGTCCATATCCGATCCCGGACTCTTTAACAACCAATCGCTATTATAACCCGTAGTTATAATTTTAAAATAATACTTTATACTTCAAAATAAAATATTATTTCCAATCCAAACCTTTATCCGAATAAAGATTAAATCATTTCTAAATCATTTCAATATATTAAGATATAATACCTTTCCAAAACTTCCTTTCAATCATTTTAATATATCAAAATATCATATCCTTTCAAACTTCATTTTCAAATCATATAATATCAAAACATCATATCTCTAATAGTTATACTTCGAAACCAAAAATCATTTTTATTTCACAACTATATTCATTTCAAAACTATATCATTTCCATTTCAAACATATACTCACCTTTCAAATAGTTTATACTTTCAAAGTTATAACTCTTTTGAAACTAAACCATCTGAAGTCATTATACTTTGAAAATCACAACATTTCGAAATCATATATTTAAAATCATCTTTTTAATTCTACACATTTACAAATTTATTAAATTAAACCCAAATTCCAAATTTTAATTTTAATTTAATTCAAACCATCAATTTCAATTCAATTACAGTTTACCAACAAACCATTTCAAATCTTATCAATTTCAAATATAGATTTAATCTACAAAATACAATATTCAATCTTTAGTATATTTCAAAACTTAAATATCCCACATTTCATAAATACAATATCTTTTAAATAACTTAAATAATATATACTTCAATTATTCATTTATCAAATAAATTAAATAAACTATCATTCAAAACATCATTCATTTTAATTCATTTAAATACCAATGGAATCACAATTTCAAAATAGTTATTTTTTTCTAAACAAGTATTTCCATTTAAATCATTTAAATCAATATTTCCATTTAAATCATTTAAAATCAATTCATTATACTTAAAAATTAAATATTTAAAATTTCCCAAGTTTTAACCTTTCAAAGATCGTTTATTCATTAAAAATTCATTAAAACAATGAAAATTCAATTTTCGCAGCACTTAGAAAATGCTGCGGAAAGTTATGCTTTAAAACGGTTCATTTTACAAAAGACATCATTTAAGTGCTGTAATAGATTTCTTATAATTTCAACTAAACTTTAATGTTAATTTTAACCATTAAAGCACTTACAAAGTGCTATAATAGCCTTTATTTCAAATTAACTTTTTAGTTCATTTAAAACAACTACAGCATTTAACAAAATGCTGTAATATCTATTCATTAGAAATAATAGCATTTCAAAAATGCCGTTAATTAACTTCAAATACTCAATATAATTTCACAACCAATTATAATTTCATTTAAATCATTTAACTATGAAATCATACATTTTCACTTTATAATCATCATTTAACTTTCCTTAAATTCAGGATTTTTATAAAGTTTAATTTCCATTCAAAAATCAGGATTTATTAATAATTCACTTATTAAATTTCAACATTCAAAATTTTAAAATTCAATAAATTAAATTTCAACTTAACACTTAATTTTTAAAATTCAAATATAACTTAATTCCATTTTTTTTATTAACTTAGCTTAAATTTCATTTTTAAGCCAAATTCACAAGTTCCAAATTTCAGTTATATTGCAAAATTTCAACTCAAATATTCATTCATTTCTCATTTTAGCTTTATTCAAAAATCATAATATCTTATAAAATCAATTTAAATTATCAATTATCATAAATTTGTCATATTTTCATATTTAATTAAGTTTCCAATTATAATTAAATCAATATTTCCAAAATAACTTACATTCAAATTTTTCTAACTTTCATTAATTTATTTCACTTGTAAATATTCAGAAAATCAATAATATTTTACAAAAATAATTTTTAATTAAGTTTAAATCAAAATATTATAATATTTATATTTCTAAGATATTTTTAAAAAATTTAGAAAACATATTTTTACTACGGGCCTGTATATAATTTTATACACTAGGAAAAGTGATACGGGTAATATATCATTTCAACCCGTAATTTACAAAGAAAATCCGGGTTTTATCACTTCAAACCCGTAGTCCCAAGTATATGAAATAATTTGAAAACCGCTCAGGCCTATCATTTCAGCCCATAACGATTTTCCCTTATTCTAAAGTCCGTTCGGGTATGTATCATTTCAACCCATAGTGATTCTAATCTAAAGGGAACTTGCAGTGTGATTAACTGATGAAAATAACAAAACAGCATAATATAACAATAACATATGATATAACTGGTGTTTAAGCAGGTGTGAACATCATATAATAGTGACATAGCAAATATAATATGGTGGTGCAGTTACAGATTCACATGTGATCAATTTACTATTAATATAAGTATAAAACTGTCTGGTGAGAATAACTCACTGGTTTGAGCTGATGACACAACGACAAATTGCACAAACGAGATCTACACAAGCACGAAAGCACGACACAGATTCGAATGGAGGAGCCAAATGTCAAATTCCTTGGACACACATCAAACAAAATAATATAATAACGATAAGTTTTCAAACCCACTACGATTAAAACTACACTGAATAAACTGCACAGAATCAAATTGAAATGCTTGCACTTGCTTCCAACCTTTGCTAGGCTCAGTCATAAGGGTAAATACAAGAGAATGGCAGGTGTTTAATTCAGGTTTGGGTTGGGTATGGGTCGGCCAACAAGTTTGGATGATGGTGCAAAAGTGGGTGAAGGCAAACAATATCACAAAACATGCATATATGGATTTGTCTTGATTTTTGAGGCTCGGCCAAGGCCCTATATGCCATGGCCACTACTGTGGGGTCCACTGGAATGGTGTGGCCGAGAGTGCTGGAGGTGCTGGGGGTGGTGGAGGTGATGTAGGGGGCGGCTAAGGAGGTGGTGAAGTGGTGGATGTGAGGTAGTGCTCGGCTATGCAAGTATTTGTGGTGTTTTGATAAATTGATGAATACTCATCAACCAAGGGGGGTCACGACATGGGTGGCTGGTGAGGAGGTGGTGGTGGTGGTGTGCCATCAGGTGGTGGAGGTAGCTAGGCAGCCAAGGGGTCCATGGCCGAACCTAAAGAGGTGGAAGCAAGAGCAAAAATCAAATAGAAATGGATAGTATAAGTAGAAAATAGATGAAAGAACAAAAGTTTTTACCAAACTTTCCCAAGCAATGATGGCCGAATTTTTTTCTTCAGGAAGGAGAAAATGTTTTTACGTGAATGAGAAATGATGGCCAGCTGAAGATGTGGGGAGTTATGTCAAAAGAAATGAAGAGTTTTGTGGAAATGAAGAGGTGGAATTCAAAAAGGCAAAAGGCAATTCAAAGGTCAAAACCCTTTCATATTTCCTTATTTTAATTTAAATAACTTTATATTTCTGGTAATAATAGTAATACCAGATAAAAATTCGAAAATCTATCATAATATAAAAATATATAAAATTATTTATAATTTATATAAAGTTAAAATAAGAAAATAGCTAAAATTAGTAAACTAGTCTAGAAAATTTGAAATTAATTGGAATAAATTTTGGAAAACTCATATGAGCTTGTAATATATTTTTAAACATAAATAATAACATAAAATAAAAATGAATGCACAAAATAAATAAATAAATTTGAATTAAATAAAATTTAAATGAAGAAAATAGCAGAAAAATGGAAACTAGGCTAAATAAATTCAAATAAATTCAAATAAACTTTAGAAAAATTATATTATCACTTTAAAACTAATAAAAGACAAAATATACATAAAATAACATATTAACACATATTAAAATAAAAATATTACAAAGAAAATAAAATTTATATCAATTAAAATAGACAAAGTTGTTAAATAAAACAAATTACACTCAATATTGAAAATTACATAACTTTCACATTTTAAGTCCGTTTCCGACGAAACGGAAAGCAATGTTCAAGTTATTTAATCTATTTTCATAAAAAAAGATAAAATTTAAGAATTTATATATTTAAATTTAAAATTTTAAAAGTCAAAGTTTGACCAGAAATCAACATTTCAGGAAAATATTCAAAATAAACAGAAATGAAATTATAATTCACATAATAATCAACATTTATACTTAAAAATGAAATGTTTGAAATAAAAAAAGTTTAAATAATTCCAAAATAAAATAAAGTCAAATTTAAAAATATATTCAAAAATCTAGTGTTGTTACAGTTTCCATGGTCGTGTGTCATCGTTGTTCCATTTTGATGACAAGTTACTAGTTGTTTGCGCTCAACTGTTGATTGGGCTAAAAGATTACTAGTCTCTTGGTTTAGTCGATCCCGGTCGTTGTCTTAGTGATATAGCTTGGCTATCGTTCACCCCTTGCCTTAGCCTTTCTGGTTAAGTTCTAAGCCATCCTGATGTCATGAGATTCTTTTGCTTTTTAGTGGGTCCTGCTGGGTTAAAAACCCGGATAAAATTTGCCCCCCATAGTATGTCTTTATTATGAACAAGGCATGCTCTGGAAGTTATCGCTCTCAATATCCATTCGTCGATTTCCAAGTGATTGCATTAGAGTTTCACACGTATAGGGTAGGTCATGCTGTTGGTCATCTAGCTTTGGTCTTGACTGCTATTGCTTGCCATCATGGATCCATAGCTTTCTGGTATGCTTCGAAATAATGAATAGGTGCCAGAGCTCAAGCTCGAGAAAAAGTTACCCAACCTTATGGGTTGCTAGCGATCCATTGTGCATGGATTGATAGAGATCCATACTGTTGTGAAAATTTGCTTCGGAGGTATGGGTCGCTAGCGATCCATGATGGATCGCAGGTGACCCAATGCCTTAGCAAATTTTTATGCTTCATTTTTTTCTACCTACATATGCACTTGAACCGACCTAGTAGCTCATTCGACCCGAGCCCTTGTTTCTTCACACGATCCAATTTCTGCACAATCCAATTCCAGGCGATTCATACTCTTGCTTGACCCGATCAATAGCCTCCTTCGATCCATCTTGTTCAAGCTCTATGCCGTTCGAGCACTTTCTCGTGAAACCGTTACCGATCCATAGTTTCGCTGTTGATCCATACATTTGAATCTAAACCCTAGATCACCTTTGAACTGCCTCGACCCACCATTAGTTTGCTGCCAACCTAGCATTAGCTTCGCCACCGATCCATTTCGTAGTTTGCTGAATTCGGTCTTCGATCCTTTGTCTTTGAATTCATTTTCGGGTTGGTCTACTAACTGGTATGCTAATTATAGTGTTTGTGTGACGATTCGATGGCAAGTTTGCATTTGCAATATTGGCCCCGAGAAGTTCGATTTGATTGCGGTTTAACCGATCAAGATAGCCAATCGAGTCATGAGTTTCTCCTTGGAATGACGTTCGGGCTTTGGTCCAATGCTTGATGCATTTTGCTATCTTCGTCCATTTAACCAGAATCAACTTGTGCCCAGTTCCGTAGATGTTACTACATGACATATCACTAGTCGATCCCGATTCTTCCAGAGAATTTGGGCTTATCCTACTTGCTTGTTGCATGCTCAGGGTCCCTGTAGTAAAAAGAGTTTTCCGTGTCGCTTCAGACAACGGATCCGTTATCGATCATTGATCAATAACGGGTAAGTGTACGGGAAGTAGAAACAAAATAGAAAACAAAGTGACATGGGAAGTTCTTTTCTTCTTCCACTGCGAGTGAACTATCTACATGGGATAGAGCATTTGAAGTGTTTCGGGCACCGAGTTTATACCATATAGATAGTACACTGCACTTGCCCCAGTTCACACTTGAAATCCGACGTGTCGCTTACAAGTTAATGTTTCTTTGGAATTCAAGTGTGGCATAGGAAGCTATTAGTTTAGGATAGATTTACCTAATCATTTCGGACGCAAGTTCTGTTATTTTTAATAATGCAGCCATCCATGCATCGTAAGTTAAGCGGGGGAACCCGGCGCTCTCAGAAGCTGAGTTATCATCCACTTCACAAGCTCAGTATAGCCAGTTAGTCTCGGTCGGGACAATCGTGGATCGAACGCCTCCCAACTTTAGAGTTCTACTTAATCCGCCTAGGAGAGCTTCTTCGGTGGTTTCTTCCAAGGTTCTTCATAAAATCTGTGTGCAACACAGAATTCCAAAAGAGGATGTGCGTCTGCTAGAAAGGACGAATTCGCTCATCTGCCTCCCTCGGGGTACACCGCTTGCCACCGATACATGTGTTTGAATGGAGTCGTGCCTCCCTTTAATGACTTTCTGCATGAGACTCTTTCGAACTTGGGTATTGCCCCATTTCAGCTTCATCCTAATGGCTACTCCATCCTGACTTGCCTACATATTCTATTTATGCGGACGTTCAACCGTGCTCCTAATTTTGCTGAGTTGTGGTATTTTCTTTCATTCAAGAGGAGAGATGACTGTCCCTCCTTTATCATAATCGAAGCCCAAAGATACTAGAAAATCGTCCCATGCTTGCAAAGCAACTTGTCCCAATTCAAGATGCAATATGTCTTCGTCAGATGCCCCAAGGGGTTTAATCGTCGGTGGACGACAGAGGGTAATTTTTTTTTATTCATCGAGCTCTGATGCGTTGCAATGGAATTTCTAACGAACCGTATGTCTTTTGCAGTTATTCCAAGGCTAAATAGAGACGTGTCTCTTGATTAAGTTTGTCAAACTCTAAAGGATAGTTATGCCGAGGAGAGATGCGTTAAAGTGCTACTGATCGATCAGAACTTGAGTCGGTATGGGTTACTGGCTCTGGGTAGATCTGCTGTTCAGGTTGAAACTCCCTCTCTTGCCCGATGCAGGGTTCGTACAAGATCTACTTCTTCTTCCCACGATTCCGGGAAAGGCGCCTCTCAAGGGAGAGAGAGCCCGATCGAAGGATCAATAAATGAGGCCAGCAAAGGAAGAGACGCCACTACGATTGGATTGAGCGATCCAGTTAGAATGCCTCCAATTCTGGAGGAAGCAGAAGAAGAGTTCAAGCACAGAGAAGGCAAGGTCGTGTTGGACTCAAAAATAAAAGAAGAAGAGTTTGAGAGTAGTAGCGACGAGTCTACTGCAAGTGATGATATCTTCGTAGAATCCGATGACGAGGACTCGGAATCGTGTGATGAAACTTCAGGTCTGAGCCCTACTCTTCCAAGCTCGCCTCTCCCTGACATAAGTAATAAAGACAAAGCTCTAGAGTCCAGAAGACATCGAGACTCTCCAAGTAAAGACGTCGGAGCGGAGTTTGGGGATTTCAGCGACGTTTATGTTAACCTCGATGAGCTCATGACAGAAGATTTTAAATTTGATACGGCACCTCCCCGCTCGAGTGATATTGCGCCAGAAGTTAGTCCAGTTCCGCCTAAGACGGCCGTTCATTCCAGTTCGTGATCACATTTTACGCCCACCTTAGAAACACACTACATGTCTCACTAGGATTACACTCACTTCTTTTCATTTCTTTATTTTTGTGGTTTTTATTTTCTATTTCTGAAACCTTTTATGTATTCTTTATGCCAAATATGACGAGAGGACGAGGTTTCTATGATGAATTAGAAGAGTATATGACTCACAGCAGTATCCCAGGTGCACCTCCGGTCGTCATCAATTTTGAGAAACAGAGGAGGAATACAGGAGGAGGAAAGAGCTTGAAGCTGAAACCCGCCGCCAAGAAGAAAGAGATCGAAGCCGATCATATAAGGGCAGGTATGAGAAGAGGAAATCTTTTGAAGAAAGGGACGAACCATCGAAAAGGTCGAAGTTTGGCCATCACCCTCATTCTTCAGAGTTTGCTCCAACACATTCTTCCATGGGTCAAGAAATTCCTATTACTTCTGCCCCGCTTCCACCTTCAACTCTTATTTCGTCATCTTCCATTGTCACTGCTGTCCCTGGTACTTCTCACCGCCATCGGAGACCTGCCTATGTCCTTCCTTTGGGCCACCCTAAACTTGAGGCAGTCCTTCCTGCTTGATTCTTAAAGGGGGCTAAGTTCGATCGCAATTTGTGACCAGTCCGTAAAGATTCATACATGCCGCACCTCTAGGCCATTAAGAGCGACTTAGAACAGGCTAAAGGATGGGAGAAACTCTATAAACAATTAGCGGATACGAATCGTATTAATTATCAAGAGATTCCCTCTTTCGAATTGAAGAAGGATGACTTTGAGAATGAATTGGCCGATCGTGATGCCAAGATTAAGCAGTTAGAGGAAGAGAAAGTAGCGGCGCTGCAAGAGAGTAAGAGAAATGCCGACTTGCTGAAAGAGGTGAAAGAAGTGCATGCCTGAATAGAGATCTTCTATAAAGACGAGATAAAAAAGGCACATGTAGAGGAGGAGAAATTAAAATAAGAAGTGACTGTTTGCGGCGCGACGATTGAGGCTCAACAGAAAACTATTGCCGATTATGACCTCATCATTGAGAGGCACAACAAAACTATCTCCGACCAAGTTGTGACCATTGCCAAGCTACAGGCTTAGGTCGCACAGCTCAGTGCCGATAAGTCCACCGCTGAAGTTGAGAAAGCTACCTTGAGAGCGAATTATTTGGAGCTCCAAAAGGCCTTTGAAAGAAAGATGGAGAAGCTTGATGCAACCATCCTAAATTTTTATGTTGACTCCTTGTTGCATCAAGGAAGTCTCAGTTATTTGGGCCCGAAGTTCCCGCACACTCTTGCTCTAATATGCGAAGAAATCCTGTCCCGCTTTTCTTATAGCGGCGATGTCTACACTAAGCAAGAGTTGGAAGACGCTTATATGAATGAAGAGTCAAAGAAAGCATTGCTCGGGGGCCGGGAAATTCTTCGAGTTGAAAGAGAGCGGGAGGCCATCGATGCTGCCTTGACTACTGCTACCGAAGTGCTCACTAAGCCTTTTATTTCTGGCACGAGCGAATCATCAGAGCAGCCTCACGACCTGCCAACGAGTTTGGGACTTGAACCACTCCCTCAGGTAGTGTAGCCATCAAAAGAGGGCAAAGGTGGTGAGTTTGAGGGTGCTATTCTTAATCGTTCCAAGGTGCATGTAACGTTCTCGCCTCCTCCGAATTTGGGAGTTTCCAACTTATGCCGCAAGAGCAAGAGGAATTTAGTACTTTCATTTTTGATCTTATAGGTCCATCTACTTTTCCCGTTGAAGTGCCAGCTTCTTCGGTGCCCGGACCTGTCGCCATTTCCACATCTTCCGTGGTTGTTTCTATTCCTGTTCCAGCTTTCACGTCTACGTCTGGCTCGCAACCTGGGCCAGAGGTTGAAAAGATAGCCGCGCTTCATGGCCTGAACGATCCTTCCATGTCTTTGGAAGGCGACATTACAGTGGCAGAGGCCAAGGAACATGAAACTCGGCCGGAGAAGCCCCAGAAGACTCAACTCGATTCGATCGCCATCAAGAGGGAAAAGGTGGTGGCGATCAAGGCCTCAAAGGGCTCTCGGAAATCAAGAAAACGCAAGGGGAAGGGAGGCTCTTCTGAGAAGACTATAGAGGAAGAGGAGGACATAGCCACGGAGTTGTTCATTGATATCACCGACAGCGATAGCACTCCTGAGGCAAGGCAAAAGCTGCCAAACAAGGGCGAAAAGGGAAGTGGAGGAAAGAAGCATTGAGCAGCTTGCCTGAAGACTACTTTGATCTTGGTTCTTTTTTGAGTCAATTTGTACAAGTGCAGATCCTGCAATTAGCGTTTTTGCTGTGGAGTCTATATTTTCTTTTTGGTTGGCCGGTATTGTGTGGGTACGACCCCCACATCTTGACCCTGTGTAAAGAAAATCATAAGCAATATATTGATATTTGACTATATTCTCATCTATATGCTCATATATGTTCTGTGCACTTGTGCTTGTTTTAATTTATACTTATCTAGTTCGGTGATTACAGCCAAAGCCCTTCTTTGTTAACTTAGAAATTAACAGAGCTTTGGAAATTAACAAAACTTAGAGATTAACAGAACTTAGAAATTAACAGAACTTTGGGAATTAATAGAACTTTAAAAATTCTTTGTTAGCTTCTTTGTTAGGAGTGACAGAACTTGTGAACTTATTGTTTTCACGCGTTTCTATCCAAGTACCGGTGTACGGCCCCCAGTTCACAGGGCTATTTACTTCAAACAATTTTCAGATAACCGATAACTTAGGGTTTAGATAATCTTTATTGAAAATTTGGCTAAGTTACAACTTGATTCTCCTTTTTTGGGAGTTTTTCAACTTTAGCACGTAGTCCAAGCTTCTTGTGATATTTCAACAAGTATGCAATATACGCGTATTTTAGAGGCGCATAGTGCATAGATTAATCGAGGGTAGTTTTAACCCTTAAGTTTCTATAGTTGAGACTTTTCAGTTGGTTTGTAGCATTCCAACTTCGTTGGAGCTGTGCTCATTATTCATGATTATAGGAGCAGTTGGCGCTAGTTATGAGATGCATGGTTTTTCGTGCTCCTCGGTGTTGCCTATTTTCGAGCCATGTGAGGAGCGTGTTTTTAAGTGTTCCCCAATGCTTCCTATCTTCGGGCAGTGTGAGTGGTTTAATCTTTAAGATTCAATGCGCGATTTTTCCTGCTCCTCGGATTTGCCTATCTTCGGGCAGTATGAGGAGTTTGTGTTTTGAAATTTAGTGTGCGACTTATGGGGTGCATGGCTTTTCTTTTTCCTCGGTGTTGCCTATCTTCGGGCAACGTGAGGGGTTATTATTTCAGTGCGCCGATTATGGGGTGCATGGCTTTTGTTTTTCCTCGGGGTTGCCTATCTTCGGTCAACGTGAGGAGTTATTATTTTAGTTTGCGGCTTATGAGGTGTGCGACTTTTGTTTTTCCTCGGTGTTGCCTATCTTTGGGCAATGTGAGGAGTTATTATTTTAGTGCACGGCTTATGGGGTGTGCAGCTTTTGTTTTTCCTCGGCATTGCCTATCTTCGGGCAACGTGAGGAGTTATTATTTTAGTTCGCGGCTTATGAGGTGTGCGGCTTTTGTTTTTCCTCGGTGTTGCCTATTTTCAGGCAACGTGAGAAGTTATTATTTTAGTGTGTGGATTATGGAGTGCACATCTTTTGGCACTCCTCGGTGTTGCCTATCTTCGGGCAATGCAAGGAGTGTTGATTTTAGCCTTCTCGATGTTGCCGGAGCAACATCGGTTTCTCGAAGGCAAAGACCGAGTTCCGCCGATCCAACCGTTTGAGTCGATTTATTTCTGTCGATCCAGTGGGTAATCATTATGAACACAGTTTTGTTGGTTTAAGAAGCAAACTTTATTAATGAAAGCAGGGCAGTTTTGGCCTATGTACAATGCCCCCGGTATCTCGGGATGGGTTATTTGCTGGAAAATAAAAATAATACATAAGATAGCATTCAAAAAAGTAATGGTGAAGCGATTCGATGTTCCATGCCCTGGGAACTTGAGTTCCGTCGATGGTTGCTAGCTTGAAAATCCCGTCTCTTAGCTTTTGATTAATGACATATGGTCCCTCCCAATTTGGTCCGAAGTCCCACCGAATGGGGTAAACTCGCTTGAGCACAACATCTCGCACTTCGAAGGTTTGATTATGAACTTTGGAGTTGATGTACCGCACGACCCTTTTTTGGTGGGTGGCAGTTCTCAGCTCCACTTCTTCTCTTCTTTCATCAACCATATCTAGCGATTCGAGTAGGAGCTGTTCGTTTTGTTTTTGATTGAAATTCTGCCTTCGGTGCGAGGGGACTTCTAACTCAACAGGAATCATTGCTTCTGAACCATATGCTAGGGTGAATGTAGTGTGGCCGGTTGTCGCTTTGTGGGTGGTTTTGTGAGCCCACGGTGCGAGTGGAAGTTCATCAACCCAGTTTCCTTTGGCTTTTGCCAGTTGCTTTTTGATAGTGGACTTGATGATCGTGTTTATCACTTCCACTTGCCCATTTGCTTGCGGATGTGCCATTGCGGAAAAGCTCTTTTCAATTTGGAAGCGCTTACAGAAGTCTTTGATCTTGGCACTTTCGAACTGGGTTCCATTGTTGGTGAGGATTTTATGTGGCACACCGAACCTGCAAATGATGTTTTTAGTAACAAAGTTAATAACTTTCTTTGTGGTTATGGTGGCCAGTGGTTCTGCTTCGGCCCATTTTGTAAAATAATCTACGACAACTATAGCATATTTGGATCCTCCTCTTGCTATTGGCAGGACGCCAATCAAATTGATCCCCAACATTACGAACGACCAAGGGCTGACCATCTGTGTTAGCTCCATTGAGGGAGTTCTGTTAAATTTTATGAATCTTCAGCAGCGGTCGCATCTTTTAGTGTGATATGCGGCGTCGCGATTTATTGTTGGCCAGAAGTACCCATATCGAAGGACTTTCTATGCAAGAGTCTTCCCCCCAGTGTAATCTCCGCAATCGCCTTCATGTACCTCCTTTAGGATTCGTTGTGCTTTGTCATTGGTCACACACCTAAGAAGGGGGGTTGAGAACCCCATTCGATAGAGTATTCCATCTTGTTTCATGAACCGTGGCGCCTTTAGGAGGAGCTTCTTCCATTGATTCCGGTCAGTTGGAAGGGTTCCCGCGAGTAGCTAATTCTTTATCGGTGTCATCCACGTATCTGGTTCGATGGTGGTTTCGAGAATCCAGTCTACGTCCATTTCGTCTATGCTTGGGTTGGCCAGAGTTTCAACTAGGACTAGTCCTAATGATTGAGCTTCTCTTGAACTTGCCAGTTTAACCAAATAATATGCCTTAGTGTTTTACTCTCGTAGGATGTGAGTGATGGTGTAGTGCTTGACGTCGCTTAGCAGTTCTTGTACTTTGGACAGGTATGGGGCAAGATTCTCACCACGCGCCTGATACTCCCCTTTTACTTGACAAACGACCAGTTCTGAATTGCTGTAAATGTGAATAGCCTTTATTTTGAGCTCATTCACAACTTTCACTCCAGTAATCAATGCTTCATATTCTTCTTCATTGTTTGTAGCGGGGAATTCCAAGCGCAAAGCATAGCTAATGGATCGCCCCTCGGGGGTTTCAAGCACTACTCTTACTCCCAAACAGAAGTTGTTGGATGCGCCATCGATGAAGAGCTTCCATTTCGTGTCTGTTTCTGACTGAACTTCCTCCTCGTCATCCCCTATAGTAAATTCGGTGATGAAGTCGGTCAACACTCGCACATTGATGGCTTTCCTTGGGTGGTATGTGATGACATATTGACTTAACTCTATATTCCATTTGAGTAGTCGTCCGAAAGTTTCTGGTCGGTATAACACTTGCTTCAGGGGCTGGTCAGTCAACGCTTTAATTGGATGAGCCTGAAAGTATGGTCGTAACTTCCGGGACGCGATCAAGAGCCAATACGCTAGCTTTTCTAATTTGGGGTAATTCTTCTTAGCTCTAATAAATCGTTTGCTAATGTAATAAACGGGTCGCTGGATTCTGGCTTCTTCCCGCACGAGAGCGGTGCTCAACGCATGCGGGGAGACTGCTAAATAAATGAATAGGCCTTCTCCGTCCACCGGCTTTGGTAAGATTGAGGGAGCTTCCATGTGTCGTAGCAACTCTTCAAAAGCTGCAGTCCATTCGAAGGTTTTCTTTCCCTTCTTCAATGCATCGAAGAATGTTACGCACTTATCTGTAGCTTTTGAGATAAATTGGCTCAGCGCTGTGACTTTTCCATTCAAGCTTTGAAGTTCCTTCTTATTTCTCGGGGCATGGACTTCTCGTACTGTCGTTATTTGTTCTGGATTTGCTTCGATGCCCCAGGCACTTACTATGAACCATAAGAATTTCCCAAAAGCTACTCTGAAATGAAATTTGAGTGAGTTTAGCTCCATTCCATACTTTTGGAGTATTTCGAACATTTCAGCAAGATTTTCTAGATGGTTAGTGGCTACCTGAGATTTGACCAACAGGTCATCCACATAGACTTCCATAGTCTTTCTGATCTGACGTTTGAACATAGTATTTACTACCCTTTGGTATGTTGCCTCGGCGTTCTTTAACCCGAAAGGCATTACTCTATAGTAGTACAGTCCGAAATCGATGATGAACCTGGTGTTTTCTTGATCTGGCTCATGCATCAGGATCTGGTTGTAGCCCGAGTATGCATCCATAAATGATAGCAATTCATGCCCCGTCGTTCCATCCACAAGCTGATCGATTCTGGGGAGTGGGGACATATCTTTCGGACAAGCATTATTTAGATCCGAGAAGTCAATACAAGTTCGCCATTTTCCATTAGACTTCTTGACTAAGACTGGGTTCAATACCCAATCAGGGTAAGTTGCGTTCCGGATGAAGCCGTTCGCCATCAACTTATCAACCTCCTCTCTCGATGCCTTGGACTGTTCGGGGCCCAAGTTGCGCCTTTTTTGCTTTACAAGTGTGAATTTGGGGTCCATATTGAGTGCATGGTAGGCAATTTTAGGTGATACCCCACACATATTGGAGTGTGTCCAAGCAAATACGTCCAAATTGGTGCAGAGGAATTTGGTTAGCTCTGACCGCATCCTATTTCCAAGCTGCGATCTAATTTTCAGGACCCGCGTTAGGTCATCCATACAGACTGGGACAGACACCGTCAATTCTTCCGCTGTTGCCCGATCCTCCTCTGAGCTCTTCTTTCTGGGGTCCAAAGCCTTGTCAAATTGGCTATGGTCCCCAAGCCAGGGGCGGGTCTGTAGTTACTATTCGGAGGGTTCGTAGATGTGGAGGGTTTCCCCCACATCCTTTCCTTTTTTCCTTTCTTCTTGACTCATGCAATTCTGCAATGTAGCATTCCCGGGCGGTGCTTTGGTCTCCTTTCACAATTCCAACTCCGTGCTCTATAGGGAACTCCATTATAAGGCACCAGTGGGCCAATACTATTCTAAAGTTGGCTAATGCAGGTCGTCCCAAGAAGGCGTTGTATGCTGACATTTCATCTACGATCAGAAAAGTCTGAATGAGGTGACCCTTAGCTCACCTTCTCCATGCTCCACAGGTAGGTCAATTGTTCCCACCGGTTGTTTGGGTTCACCGGTAAATCCTTGAATCTTTGTTTGGCACATAGATACACTTTTTTTCCAATCTTCATTTGATCGAAAGTATGTTTGAAGAGTATGTTAACGAAACTGCCACTGTCAACCAACACCCGCCGAACTACAGTAGGTCCAATTCCTACCATCACCACCATCGGATCAAGAGTTGGAGCTTCGATCCCCTCGGTGTCCCGATTTTGAAACACAATATCGTCATTCAAGAACCTTTGCATCTTAGTAGGAGTTTCGTCTTCCATAGCTAAACATGGTTCCTTCAAAATGTGCTTCAACGAACTCGCATATCACTCCACTTCTCCCCAACTTCTTTGTGTGGGATGTGGTCCCCTGGATATTGTTGCGATAATAAGCCTTTGGTCAGTTTGTTTCGACCCTTCATCACTGGTTCCAACTTGATTCCTTCGTTCTCTTGGGTACCGAGGAGTCGTAGATTGATCGAGGTTTTGTGGCTGTTTTACGTACTGCTGGAGTTTGTTATTCTGGATCAGTTCCTCAATAAGGTTTTTTAGGTGGTGGCACTCGTTCATATTGTGGCCGTGTGTTTTATGGAAGTGGCAGAATTTCTCTGACTGCTTCTACTGCTCAGTTGCCTCCTTTCTGGGTGGCGTTTTGTATTCCTCGGTCCCTTGAATTGCGAGAAATGTTTTCCAGCATGTCGCTTAGGGGTAGCCTTCAGGTCTAAACCCTTTGAGCTTCTTATTGCTGCCATTTCCGTTCTTCTTATTGGAGCTTTGACTTTTTCTCTTTGAATTCCCCTCTTTCCCAGTGATTCCTTTAGCAGTCTGAGAAGTGTGCGCATTTTGATTCATTGCTACATCACTTTGTCTGGCGTTCGCCGGTTGCACACTAGTAAACTTCCCTTCCGATTCTTGCGCTTCCTCTATATAAATCAATTTTTATGTGTACTAATTACTTATGCAGGAGATTCGTTGCAGATTCATATTCAGAATATTTTGAAGCTGATAGTCTTTAGTTTAGAGTCTGTATACTATTTAGAAATATGATAAAATCTCTCCTGAATGGTATATATATA
This sequence comes from Allium fistulosum, assembly GCA_030737815.1. NCBI lineage: Eukaryota > Viridiplantae > Streptophyta > Magnoliopsida > Asparagales > Amaryllidaceae > Allium > Allium fistulosum. The sequence continues at coordinate 1,106,723,523 of CM060904.1, read as the reverse complement.
TAAACATACACACACATGCTCAAACATGCACAAAAGGTTGAAAATAGCCGGTTGAATGAACTCATTCAGCCGTCTGTTTGCTAAAACAATTTTATTGTTTCACAACATTCAGCCGGCTGAATAAGTTACTTCAGCCGGCTATTTTAGGCCAAAATTTGCCTATTCCTTTGCTATTTTCGATTTTAACAAATTCAGAAGGCTGAATTATTATTTCAGCCGGTTGAATATTTTCAACAGCTATTTTATGAAAAGACACTTCTCTTCATCGAAGAGAAACTTCTTCAAATCAACAGTTGCACCTGTTTCTTTTCAATATTATCCTTCATGAATAATTGCAACTGTTTAATCTCTATAAATAGATTTCAGAATTCAACAAACAAATTACTTAACTGGTTTTAATATTTTTGAATCCTTATCTCTTATTCTCTATTTTCAATTTGCACTCAAACTACATACAATCTCTGATCATTGATCATTCTACCTTCCACAATCTTCATGCACATTACACTATATATCATAAAGGAGAAAATTATAGGAAGATTGTACTTAATTGACTTATCAATGTTATTTAAAGAGCACTCTATAGTCAGATACTTTTGTTTACTTGTAAAAGAAGTCCTGTTCGGTTGCTCAGGCGGTAGAAGTCCTGTTCGGTTGGTTAGGCGGTGTAAACCTATTCCTCCGGGTTAAGTGAGGGTTGCTAGCTTAGTTTGAAAAGGAGTTTGGGACTAGATGTAGAACGGGAGTTCGAACCAGTATAAAAATCTCCGGTGTCATTTACTTTACTTCTTTACTTATTATTTTACATTTATTATTCCGCATAAGTAGTTTATCCATATTACACGATCCTATAGCACAGTCACTTTCATTTGGTATCAGAGCAAGGCAAACATATAACCGTAACATAGTTATCTGATTTTTTTTAATATGGAAAACAACACCAGCACTGTAACTAACACTACCTTTCTAGAAGGTCAATCTACTACACGACCACCTCTATTTAATGGAACGAACTATAACTATTCGGCTACTAGAATGAGAATCTATATACAAGAAAGTAGTTATGAAACCTGGAACATTATGCAATCTGAATATACTATTCCTACTACTGAATATTCAACATGGTCTAACACACAAAAATTAGATGCTACTGCAAATGCTAAAGCTATGAATATGTTATATTGTGCATTAGACAAAAAAGAGTTTAATAGAATAAGCATGTGTAAAATTGCTCATGAAATTTGGTGTACACTTAAAATTACACATGAGGGTACTAACAAAGTCAAGCAAAGTAAAATTTCTATGCTCAAAAATCAGTTCCAGAATTTTAAAATGAAGCAAGATGAGACCATAAATGTAATATCCCGGAAATTTTAACAATATCAATTTAATAATCTGTTAAATAATTAAATTGATATTGATGATCTTTGATAATAAGATTTGAATTTAATTTAATAATCTGATTTAATTAGTATTAATTGGTGATTTTATCTTTTAAAAGTTAATAAGATATTTTCTATTTGAATATATATATTTATTTATATATATATTGTAAATAGAAGCTTTGGGTAAATTGGGAATTTAGATTTAATTTAATATGACTTTTCAAAGTTATTTAAATAAATAACTTTATAGTTTTAAATATACTTTGGGTAAATGTTTAAATTGGTTAAGATATATTTTTACTTAAGTTTAAAAATATATAAGAGTTAACAAAAAGGCTTGTTTTGTTTCTTTTTAAAATATCACTTGATAATATAATCTCTTATATAAATTATTTAAATATCAAATATGTTAATTTCAGATAATAAGTATAATGTATTATTTTTATTAATATGAATGGATTTTATAGAATATGGAATTTTTATTTAATGGAATGAATAGTTATATATGTATATATATAACTTAAATTTTAAATTGAATCTTAGGATTTAATTAAAATTGAATTTGAAATTAAGTTTTGAAATTCAATGGAATAAATATTTAAATTTGTTGTAGAGTTTAGAAAATTGTATAAACTTTTAGTTATAAATAAATTTAGTTTTCTTTCTTTAAAAAGTAATTTGTATATATATAGATAAGTATTTTATAAATAAGAAAAGCCATTTTATATACTTCTAAAATAAATAAATATGTAAAAATTACTTAAGAGACATGTGTTATTTTCTAAAGTCATTGTTTTAACATGTGTAATTTAATTAGCTAATGTAATGACAAGTGTCTTAAATTTTTTTCATTTTCTTTTATTTTTATAAAATCATAAATTTAGTTATATATACATTTGCATCCCTTTTCTTCATTCTTTCTAATTTCCTTTTCAAAAACAAGAAACTCAAAAACCAATTCTCTAAATACAAATCTGAAAATCAGATCGGTAACCAAAACTCAAACAAATTCTCTAAATTAAAATCTGAAATCAAAGCCTGCTGAAATTCTTTCATCTCTGGAATCATGTTCAAAGCAAAAAGGAGATGCTCTGCATCATCTTCAAAAATCAGTCTCCATTCATTTCTTCAACCTGGAAAACAAGCATGCATTTAGATTAAAGCAATTTAAGCTTCAACAACTCAAGTTCTTAAATCAAGTGAGGCATGCAAGTTTAAAGATTCAAAGAGGCATTCCAGTCTTAAGTCAAAAACAGTTTCAAGATTTTCAAAATCAAGGCTCTGTCCTCATTTGTTTCAGGTGAGTAACATCACAAATTTAAAGCTTTAAAAATATGTTAATGTTGCATGTTCGTCTCTAAGAACAAGTATGTTTGTGAAAATATTTAAATCTCTGTGTGCCTGTATATGAATGTTTGGTGTGCATTGCTGTGTGACTGTGTTCCCTCTGTTTTTAGTTCCAGGCTGAGACTTTCAAATCAAAATCTCTAACTCTTGATAAAATCTTGTAAAGACCTAAAGTATTGAATAAAATTGGGTGTTGAATCATGGCTGTAAGTCTAAAAATATGTTTAAGTCAAAATAATTTATATTGTCTCTGGAAATGAATAAATTTCAGTACAAATTTAAATTAAGGTAAATGTCTATCTTCAAGATATATAGATTCAGGTATATGAATCGAATTCTTAAACTAAAATTCGATTTTTAAAACTAAAATCATAGTTTTTAGTTTAGAATTAAAAGAGCAGTTCTGATTTTAATTAAAAATGGATTTTAGGTTAGAACTGTTAATCTAAGAGGATTGATTTACCAATATCATGTTTGGTAATAGTGGAATGATCAAGGACGAAGGGAAAATTACTAGAATTTAAACTAAGGCAGTGAGGTAGAAATAATTTAGGATTTAAATTTTTAAACCTAGTTTTAACTAGGTTAAGAAAATCGATCATCTCAACGTCTAGGTTGGATCGAGTTCGACAAAACTCTGGGAAATTGTAGTTGTGATGTGGATGAACTCGTCGCCGAAGTCGCTAGCGCTCTGGTGATCAGTGGTGGAAGAACGAGGGGTTGTTGCCAGGTTTTGGAAGTGTAGTCTGTGTTCCAGTTTTGGGTCTTTAGGCTCGATCTCGATTTCGATCTAGTTTCAATGTTCGAATGGTTGAATTCTGGTGTAGGGATGATCGTCGACTGGTGGGGGAAGTCGTGGATGGTCGGGAACGCCGCTGGTGGATGTGCACGTGTACGAGATCGTGGGTGTATCTCTGGTGAAGTCTGGAAATTAACAGAGGGTTACTCGAGTTGTTTCGTGGGAGACTCGGGATTTTTGATGTGCGACTCGAAGTAGATTATGGTGGGCTCGAGTGCTTTGTGTTGCAGAGTTTTTGTGTTTTTTTTCTGGACTCGAGTTTATTAGAAAAATTGCCGAAGTCAAGTACGTTTTGACTCGAAGTATTTTAAGCAAGGCTCGGGTAAGTCTGGTTTCCAGATTCTAAAACTAAACTGTTTAAAATTTTAAAGCAAAATTTAAATGGTTAAGTAGAAGTTTTAAACAAGTCTTAAGTCTAAGTTTAAAACTGATTTAAGTTAAATTTGAATCTCAGTTCAAAATAAAATAAGTTTTTAACATTTAAATATTTGAACAACCTTAAAATGTTTAGATAGCTAAATTTAAAAATAAAGTTTTAAATTGGAAGTAAGTTTAAATCTAAACTTAAAACTGGAATCAAATATAAATCTGTATTTCAGAATTGAAATAAAAAGGAAGTTTTAAATAAAATTGTTTTAATAACTTAAATTGTTTAAATCTTGTAAAATTTCTTTTATAAGAAAAATATTATTTATCATTCAAAGGTTTTTAATTGATTTTAAAACTTGTTGAAGTTTAATTATAAGTTAATGATTTGTATGCATTTAATTATTAGAGTAATTAAATGGATAATTAATTTATCTAATAAATTAATGAAATAAATAATTACTTAAAGGTAATTAAAGGTTCAATCTTAAAAGTTTAAGATTAATTATTTTTAGAATAATTAACTTGTAATTAAGATTCATTTATTAAATAGGATTTGATTTTTAATTAATGATTAAGAATTAATTAATAAGTAATCAAAGATTAATTAAGTTATGGTTAACACTTAATTAATTAAATAATTAGAGATTAATTAATTGGTTATTAAGATTTATTAATTTGGAATTAATAATAATTAATCTAAGTTAATTACTTAAGGAAAGTAATTAAATAATAGTTAATGAAGTCATTAACTATGGATTATTTAATAATTAATTAATGTGATTAATTTTAATAATTAATTAGATTAATTAATTTAAAGATAATCAATTATAGAATTTGTTTTAAATGGAATTACTTAATGGAAGTAATTAAGAATTAATTACTTATTGTAATTAATTGAAGTTAATTTGATTTAGTTTAAGTTAATTAATTAAGTTTAATTAATTTAGAATAATCAAAAGATGATTTGATAATAATTACTTAATGTAATTATTAAGGTGTGATCATTTAGGAAGTAAATAATAGATAATTACTTGAGGTAATTAATTGATTGATTGTATATTAAGGAAAGTAAATTTAGTTTAATTACTTTGAATAATTAATCAAGGGATTAATTAAGGAATTAATTAAGGAGAATTAATTTAGTAAATGAAAGTAATTAAGGGTAGTTAATTACTGATTGGAGATTAATCAAGGTGATTAATAAACGTTGTTTAATTTAAAGTTAATTACTTAATGTAATTAATTTAATTAAGTAATTAATAATTAAGTTGTAATTAAGGATCATTAATTAATATAATTAATGATGTAATTAAGATTGATTAATTAAGTATAATTAATAAATGAAGTGATTAATTAATGTAATTAATTAAGGTTTAATATAATTAATTATAGTGATTAATTTAATTAATTATAGTTAATTAATTAATGAAGTAATTAAAGGTTAATTACTATAAGTGGTTAAGGTTAATTAATTTGAGTAATTAATTAAAGATAAATTACTTGAAGGTAATTAAAAGATAATTAATCAAAGATGATTAATTGAAAAAGGTAATTAAAAGATAATTAATCAAAGATGATTAATTGAAAAAGGTAATTAGAGGATAATTAATTAATTTGTAATTAATTAATGTTTAAGTAAGAAGGATTTATAAAATAAAAGTAATTAATTTAATTAACTTTAAATTAATTAGAGATGATATAGATCATTACTTATGGATGGATGATAATACTGAATGCTTTGCATTTGCTTGATATCTCTGATGAGATATATGCTACGTGATATGGATGTTTAGTTGAATTGTGATAATATGGATTATCTGATGATATTGATAATGTTGATTATCTATTGTGAATTATCTTTCTAAGTGTATAAAGATAATTGAATTAAATTGTTTTAACCTTTAAAACAACTTGGCCTTAAAAGATACGTTTTGGATTTCGATGAGACCGGGATCGGGTTTCCGTATACCGGATTTCCAGGTCTGGAGACCCGAATACCACATCGATTCAAATTAACGATAGGTCGTGAATCAAGTGAAGATGAAGATTCAGAGTGCAAGGGTTATTGTCGTTAACTCTGAGGGTGATTCCAAAACGAGTGTAACGAGATAATGCCTTCGGTTTCGTTCGAACCCGGAACGAACTTGTATGGATTGAATGCTTTCAGCACATCGTCAGGTGGACGATGAGCATTCTAAGATAGATGTGTTCTTTTAAAAGGTAATCGTGACCTCAAGCCTCACAAACCGGGAATGGCTAAAACAGGGGAGGTGCAGCAAGGTTAGTGGGTAGCACCCAAGTAGGACAAGATTACCTCTGTCTAGATGTCCCTTTCTATTTTCGACTTAGTGTGTGCGGTTGAATCATGACAACCGTGGGGTATCTTGTGCGGGAATTATCCAGTAAGGGATGTTCCGACCTTGTGTTGCAGGGGATTGGGAGTGATCCTCGGTACGGTGATCTAGGCCACGTACTGTGACGGGCGGTACCCCGGTAGCCCTGCCATTGATGGAATCCAAACTCCAATAAGTGCCGTACGTATTAGTTGTGCCCAACTATGTTGGAACGTGAGATGTAAGCATTCCAGCTATTTCTGTATTTTACTTGAAAACCCTAGACCCTATTATAATACAATCGAATTTCCTATCAAATGTTTTGGTTAGCGTAAGGTAAAAACTTACCCATGTTTATTTGTGGGAAGTCTTACGTGATACCTTTTCTTTCAAAAGGTTTTGAAGTTAAACAAGTTTAACCTGTTACTCACACCAGACCCATGTCTGACCCAAGTTGTTTATTTCTTTTATATAAACTCTTGGGTACTCAAATTTTTACGAGTAGCCAAGGGATTCAGGTTTAGCTTTGACGAGTAATCTGGAGGAGCAATGGAGCAGGAGGCTTCGGCGTTGTAGATATAGATAGTAGTTTTCCGCTGTGTTGATCTTTGTATTGATCTGAATTGTGTTGAGATGTAATAACTAGACAGATGTTTATAACTGTCTAGTATGTGATGTGTAATCTGTGTAACTCTGATAGATGATGTATATGATACTATGTAATATTTATGTGATATATTATATTTCGTTTCGTTTCCGCTGTGAGTATCTGTTGTTGTTTTCTTTTCTCTTCTTCTCTTTTCTATTTCTCACCCCTTTCTTTCTTTCTGTCGATGCGATTTTCCGGGAGTGGAAAGTCGGGTCGTCACACGTGGTATCAGAGCAGTAGGTTGAGTGAATACCTAGCTCTAGAGTGGTGTCTATCTTGAGAGAGCGTATTTGTAATTTTTATATAACTATATATATATATTCTACCTATATTGTTGGGTTACCCGTACAGGTTATCCAATATAAGATATAAAGGTAGATAGGGTAGTAGTGTATGAAACACGACTACCAATGGTTGGAATTAAGGTTGGAAGTGTATTTATCGAGACTGTAGACCCAATACTGTCTCGAGTAAGTTTTGCTGTGATGAAGGATTTCATCGAATCTCTGAAGGAAACCTGTTAAGGTTCGGAGTTTATCTGTAAAATTGGATGAGTAGAGTTTGGATCTATCGGTTGAACAGAAGCAAGTGATGGTATCTTGATACCTCAGGTAATAGTAGCTGTGTGATGAGATGCAGTGACGATGGATGTTCCCGAAGATGTTTTCTTTGGAACAAGTTTAAGGAAGTGTGTCTGTTTCGGTGATTGAGGCTGAGTTCAGCATGATATTTCTGTTTGGTTTGGAGTTCGAGTTTGTCGAAGATCTTTGGAGTACGAAGTCCTTGGCATCAGTATCAGCAGTGCAGCTCGGAGTATTCTGTGATGGCAGGAAGTTGTCAGGCTGAGTAGTTTTTCTGGAGGTGAAATTCAGAAGCAGCAGAGGATCCATTTCTTCGATGGATTGGATAGTTAAGTATGGGCTGTTCTGATTTGTTAAGAGGAACAGTTTTCTTTGGAAATAGGCTGGGTTGATCGCAAAAGTGACTTGCGATAGTTTGAGGGTTCTCTTGGGTTATCAGAATTTTTCTGAGTGTCTTCAGAGAAGTCAGGAGTTGTCCGCATCTGAAGGTTGAGTTTTCTTATCGACTGGATTCCAGGAGTAGTACCGGTAGTTCAGTCTAGTTGAAGGATGTTTCCTAGAGATGGAATTGGTGCAGCAACTCAAGTTTTGATGAAGTATCTGAGTTTTATTTATGGATCAGTGAACCTTATTTCTGGAATGAGTTGTCCAGTCTGTGCTTGTGTTCTACCTCAGATCAGAATTGAGCAGCGAAAGCAGTTTGGAATATATATCTGGATAGAAGAAGTAAGTTTGGAATCTACTGATGTTGTAAAGTAGAGTTGTGTTTTGGATCTCTTCGGTGTTCTGATTTGGATAAGTAATTGGTCTACTTGATTGAATTGCCAGTTTGGATAATTGGAATTCATTGAGTTTTACGTATCTCTGAGGGAGTACGTGTAAGATCTATCTCTGGTTTTAGAATCTGCAGTTCTGGAAGTTTAGTTGTTGAGTCAGACTCGTCTGTAGTCTGATATTCTGTTTAGTTCTGTAGATCTAGATGAGTAGGAGATCTATAGCTTAGTAGTTTAGATTGTTGTAGAGCGAGTATCCCGGTATATATATACTTGGGGAAACTCGAGGAATTCTATCTAGAATTTTGTCTGGATAGTTAGATTTGATTGATTGGATGAATTGGTTGCTATGGTTGTTAGCATATGGATGATAGAATATGCTTGTGTTTTAAAATTTAAAATCTTTAATAAGATTGTTAAATTACCTTTGTTTAAATTTCGGGGACGAAATTATTTTAAGGGGGAAGGAATGTAATATCCCGGAAATTTTAACAATATCAATTTAATAATCTGTTAAATAATTAAATTGATATTGATGATCTTTGATAATAAGATTTGAATTTAATTTAATAATCTGATTTAATTAGTATTAATTGGTGATTTTATCTTTTAAAAGTTAATAAGATATTTTCTATTTGAATATATATATTTATTTATATATATATTGTAAATAGAAGCTTTGGGTAAATTGGGAATTTAGATTTAATTTAATATGACTTTTCAAAGTTATTTAAATAAATAACTTTATAGTTTTAAATATACTTTGGGTAAATGTTTAAATTGGTTAAGATATATTTTTACTTAAGTTTAAAAATATATAAGAGTTAACAAAAAGGCTTGTTTTGTTTCTTTTTAAAATATCACTTGATAATATAATCTCTTATATAAATTATTTAAATATCAAATATGTTAATTTCAGATAATAAGTATAATGTATTATTTTTATTAATATGAATGGATTTTATAGAATATGGAATTTTTATTTAATGGAATGAATAGTTATATATGTATATATATAACTTAAATTTTAAATTGAATCTTAGGATTTAATTAAAATTGAATTTGAAATTAAGTTTTGAAATTCAATGGAATAAATATTTAAATTTGTTGTAGAGTTTAGAAAATTGTATAAACTTTTAGTTATAAATAAATTTAGTTTTCTTTCTTTAAAAAGTAATTTGTATATATATAGATAAGTATTTTATAAATAAGAAAAGCCATTTTATATACTTCTAAAATAAATAAATATGTAAAAATTACTTAAGAGACATGTGTTATTTTCTAAAGTCATTGTTTTAACATGTGTAATTTAATTAGCTAATGTAATGACAAGTGTCTTAAATTTTTTTCATTTTCTTTTATTTTTATAAAATCATAAATTTAGTTATATATACATTTGCATCCCTTTTCTTCATTCTTTCTAATTTCCTTTTCAAAAACAAGAAACTCAAAAACCAATTCTCTAAATACAAATCTGAAAATCAGATCGGTAACCAAAACTCAAACAAATTCTCTAAATTAAAATCTGAAATCAAAGCCTGCTGAAATTCTTTCATCTCTGGAATCATGTTCAAAGCAAAAAGGAGATGCTCTGCATCATCTTCAAAAATCAGTCTCCATTCATTTCTTCAACCTGGAAAACAAGCATGCATTTAGATTAAAGCAATTTAAGCTTCAACAACTCAAGTTCTTAAATCAAGTGAGGCATGCAAGTTTAAAGATTCAAAGAGGCATTCCAGTCTTAAGTCAAAAACAGTTTCAAGATTTTCAAAATCAAGGCTCTGTCCTCATTTGTTTCAGGTGAGTAACATCACAAATTTAAAGCTTTAAAAATATGTTAATGTTGCATGTTCGTCTCTAAGAACAAGTATGTTTGTGAAAATATTTAAATCTCTGTGTGCCTGTATATGAATGTTTGGTGTGCATTGCTGTGTGACTGTGTTCCCTCTGTTTTTAGTTCCAGGCTGAGACTTTCAAATCAAAATCTCTAACTCTTGATAAAATCTTGTAAAGACCTAAAGTATTGAATAAAATTGGGTGTTGAATCATGGCTGTAAGTCTAAAAATATGTTTAAGTCAAAATAATTTATATTGTCTCTGGAAATGAATAAATTTCAGTACAAATTTAAATTAAGGTAAATGTCTATCTTCAAGATATATAGATTCAGGTATATGAATCGAATTCTTAAACTAAAATTCGATTTTTAAAACTAAAATCATAGTTTTTAGTTTAGAATTAAAAGAGCAGTTCTGATTTTAATTAAAAATGGATTTTAGGTTAGAACTGTTAATCTAAGAGGATTGATTTACCAATATCATGTTTGGTAATAGTGGAATGATCAAGGACGAAGGGAAAATTACTAGAATTTAAACTAAGGCAGTGAGGTAGAAATAATTTAGGATTTAAATTTTTAAACCTAGTTTTAACTAGGTTAAGAAAATCGATCATCTCAACGTCTAGGTTGGATCGAGTTCGACAAAACTCTGGGAAATTGTAGTTGTGATGTGGATGAACTCGTCGCCGAAGTCGCTAGCGCTCTGGTGATCAGTGGTGGAAGAACGAGGGGTTGTTGCCAGGTTTTGGAAGTGTAGTCTGTGTTCCAGTTTTGGGTCTTTAGGCTCGATCTCGATTTCGATCTAGTTTCAATGTTCGAATGGTTGAATTCTGGTGTAGGGATGATCGTCGACTGGTGGGGGAAGTCGTGGATGGTCGGGAACGCCGCTGGTGGATGTGCACGTGTACGAGATCGTGGGTGTATCTCTGGTGAAGTCTGGAAATTAACAGAGGGTTACTCGAGTTGTTTCGTGGGAGACTCGGGATTTTTGATGTGCGACTCGAAGTAGATTATGGTGGGCTCGAGTGCTTTGTGTTGCAGAGTTTTTGTGTTTTTTTTCTGGACTCGAGTTTATTAGAAAAATTGCCGAAGTCAAGTACGTTTTGACTCGAAGTATTTTAAGCAAGGCTCGGGTAAGTCTGGTTTCCAGATTCTAAAACTAAACTGTTTAAAATTTTAAAGCAAAATTTAAATGGTTAAGTAGAAGTTTTAAACAAGTCTTAAGTCTAAGTTTAAAACTGATTTAAGTTAAATTTGAATCTCAGTTCAAAATAAAATAAGTTTTTAACATTTAAATATTTGAACAACCTTAAAATGTTTAGATAGCTAAATTTAAAAATAAAGTTTTAAATTGGAAGTAAGTTTAAATCTAAACTTAAAACTGGAATCAAATATAAATCTGTATTTCAGAATTGAAATAAAAAGGAAGTTTTAAATAAAATTGTTTTAATAACTTAAATTGTTTAAATCTTGTAAAATTTCTTTTATAAGAAAAATATTATTTATCATTCAAAGGTTTTTAATTGATTTTAAAACTTGTTGAAGTTTAATTATAAGTTAATGATTTGTATGCATTTAATTATTAGAGTAATTAAATGGATAATTAATTTATCTAATAAATTAATGAAATAAATAATTACTTAAAGGTAATTAAAGGTTCAATCTTAAAAGTTTAAGATTAATTATTTTTAGAATAATTAACTTGTAATTAAGATTCATTTATTAAATAGGATTTGATTTTTAATTAATGATTAAGAATTAATTAATAAGTAATCAAAGATTAATTAAGTTATGGTTAACACTTAATTAATTAAATAATTAGAGATTAATTAATTGGTTATTAAGATTTATTAATTTGGAATTAATAATAATTAATCTAAGTTAATTACTTAAGGAAAGTAATTAAATAATAGTTAATGAAGTCATTAACTATGGATTATTTAATAATTAATTAATGTGATTAATTTTAATAATTAATTAGATTAATTAATTTAAAGATAATCAATTATAGAATTTGTTTTAAATGGAATTACTTAATGGAAGTAATTAAGAATTAATTACTTATTGTAATTAATTGAAGTTAATTTGATTTAGTTTAAGTTAATTAATTAAGTTTAATTAATTTAGAATAATCAAAAGATGATTTGATAATAATTACTTAATGTAATTATTAAGGTGTGATCATTTAGGAAGTAAATAATAGATAATTACTTGAGGTAATTAATTGATTGATTGTATATTAAGGAAAGTAAATTTAGTTTAATTACTTTGAATAATTAATCAAGGGATTAATTAAGGAATTAATTAAGGAGAATTAATTTAGTAAATGAAAGTAATTAAGGGTAGTTAATTACTGATTGGAGATTAATCAAGGTGATTAATAAACGTTGTTTAATTTAAAGTTAATTACTTAATGTAATTAATTTAATTAAGTAATTAATAATTAAGTTGTAATTAAGGATCATTAATTAATATAATTAATGATGTAATTAAGATTGATTAATTAAGTATAATTAATAAATGAAGTGATTAATTAATGTAATTAATTAAGGTTTAATATAATTAATTATAGTGATTAATTTAATTAATTATAGTTAATTAATTAATGAAGTAATTAAAGGTTAATTACTATAAGTGGTTAAGGTTAATTAATTTGAGTAATTAATTAAAGATAAATTACTTGAAGGTAATTAAAAGATAATTAATCAAAGATGATTAATTGAAAAAGGTAATTAAAAGATAATTAATCAAAGATGATTAATTGAAAAAGGTAATTAGAGGATAATTAATTAATTTGTAATTAATTAATGTTTAAGTAAGAAGGATTTATAAAATAAAAGTAATTAATTTAATTAACTTTAAATTAATTAGAGATGATATAGATCATTACTTATGGATGGATGATAATACTGAATGCTTTGCATTTGCTTGATATCTCTGATGAGATATATGCTACGTGATATGGATGTTTAGTTGAATTGTGATAATATGGATTATCTGATGATATTGATAATGTTGATTATCTATTGTGAATTATCTTTCTAAGTGTATAAAGATAATTGAATTAAATTGTTTTAACCTTTAAAACAACTTGGCCTTAAAAGATACGTTTTGGATTTCGATGAGACCGGGATCGGGTTTCCGTATACCGGATTTCCAGGTCTGGAGACCCGAATACCACATCGATTCAAATTAACGATAGGTCGTGAATCAAGTGAAGATGAAGATTCAGAGTGCAAGGGTTATTGTCGTTAACTCTGAGGGTGATTCCAAAACGAGTGTAACGAGATAATGCCTTCGGTTTCGTTCGAACCCGGAACGAACTTGTATGGATTGAATGCTTTCAGCACATCGTCAGGTGGACGATGAGCATTCTAAGATAGATGTGTTCTTTTAAAAGGTAATCGTGACCTCAAGCCTCACAAACCGGGAATGGCTAAAACAGGGGAGGTGCAGCAAGGTTAGTGGGTAGCACCCAAGTAGGACAAGATTACCTCTGTCTAGATGTCCCTTTCTATTTTCGACTTAGTGTGTGCGGTTGAATCATGACAACCGTGGGGTATCTTGTGCGGGAATTATCCAGTAAGGGATGTTCCGACCTTGTGTTGCAGGGGATTGGGAGTGATCCTCGGTACGGTGATCTAGGCCACGTACTGTGACGGGCGGTACCCCGGTAGCCCTGCCATTGATGGAATCCAAACTCCAATAAGTGCCGTACGTATTAGTTGTGCCCAACTATGTTGGAACGTGAGATGTAAGCATTCCAGCTATTTCTGTATTTTACTTGAAAACCCTAGACCCTATTATAATACAATCGAATTTCCTATCAAATGTTTTGGTTAGCGTAAGGTAAAAACTTACCCATGTTTATTTGTGGGAAGTCTTACGTGATACCTTTTCTTTCAAAAGGTTTTGAAGTTAAACAAGTTTAACCTGTTACTCACACCAGACCCATGTCTGACCCAAGTTGTTTATTTCTTTTATATAAACTCTTGGGTACTCAAATTTTTACGAGTAGCCAAGGGATTCAGGTTTAGCTTTGACGAGTAATCTGGAGGAGCAATGGAGCAGGAGGCTTCGGCGTTGTAGATATAGATAGTAGTTTTCCGCTGTGTTGATCTTTGTATTGATCTGAATTGTGTTGAGATGTAATAACTAGACAGATGTTTATAACTGTCTAGTATGTGATGTGTAATCTGTGTAACTCTGATAGATGATGTATATGATACTATGTAATATTTATGTGATATATTATATTTCGTTTCGTTTCCGCTGTGAGTATCTGTTGTTGTTTTCTTTTCTCTTCTTCTCTTTTCTATTTCTCACCCCTTTCTTTCTTTCTGTCGATGCGATTTTCCGGGAGTGGAAAGTCGGGTCGTCACAATAAATGAAATGTACTCTAGATTTGAAGATATATACCATTCTTTGATAGCATTAGGAGAAACTTATACAGATTTTGATACTGTTTCAAAGATTCTCAACTCACTAACGGATGAGTGGAACGAAAAGTCTTAGCATCGAAGAAGCTAACGACATTTCGACTATAAAACTGGAGGAGTTTACAGGAAATCTAATGTCTTATGAAGTTAATCTCCAGGCAAAATGAGTACATGCTCAAGATAAGAAGAATATAGCATTCCAGGCAGAAAAAGATGAATCAGATTCAGTTGAAGAAGATATGGCATTCATTGCTAAGAATTTCAAAAAGTTTTTGAAATTTAGAAAGAGCAGCAAATTCAAAAATAACAAGAACGACTATAGCAACAATAATAACACCAACAAACCATCATCATCTGCTCTAGAATGTTATGAATGTCACAAGAAAGGCTACATCAAGAAGACCGTCCTGAGAAAAAAAGACAAAAATAAGCACAAAAAAGACAGATTCAAGAAGAAACCTTTCCCTAACACTTGGGATGATTTAGAATCATCTTCATAATCAGATAGGTACTCGGACAGTTATACTAAACAAGCCAACATATGTTTTATGGCCACAAAAAGGAGGCAAGTGATCTAATTTTTGATGATCTATTAGAAATAAACTCAGAATTACTTGATAATCCAAAAGACATCAAAAGAAAATATAAAGAATCTCTTGAAAAACTGAATAGAACTGAAATTGAAGTAGATATGCTAAGAGATGAGAAATAAATCTTAGAAGAAGAACTTGAAGTTACTCAAGAATCTTATTCTAATATAACATCTCAACTCTCTATGCTAAGTCAAGAGATAGAAACACAAAAAGAAAAGAATGATGCTCTATTAATTGAAAATCATGATCTTAAAGCAAATTTCAAGATTTTAGAATTAGATAACTCTAGCCTTAAAACAAAGTTAGATGATATTACTAAAAATGTATCTAATTTTAATAAAGGCAAAGAAAATCTTTCCAAAATTATAGAAAATTCTCAAACTGCTTTAAATAAATGAGGACTAGGATATAAACAATCGTCTAAAATTATTCCAAAGAAAAAGAATTCTTTATATAAAAGGAATAATAAAGGTCAAAAACCTAGTTCTAAAGTTTCAAAATTTCTAAATCAATTAAAATTTGGGTTCCTAAAACAAATAATTCTTCGATTAGAAATAAGTATATAAAATCTTTTATAAAAACTGTTCATAAAAACAAAGATTTTATTTTCAAAAGGAATTCTGAACCCTCTTGGGTTTGGCTTCCTAAGACCTAACTCTTAGGACACAAAATAAAATGGTGGGTACCAATGTTAATTCTGTATTTTGTAGGTACCACCTAAAAAGAGAGGAAAATGGATACTAGACAGTGGTTGCTCAAATCACATGACAGGAAACAAAGGGATGCTAACAAACATTAACTATTCAGATGGAGGTTCTGTCACATTTGGAGATAATTCCAAAGGATATGTCATCGGCAAAGGAGATGTGAGCAATAATGGTATACCTCTTACTACAGATGTTTTATTAGTTAAAAATTTGAAACATAATTTACTTAGCATCAGCCAATTGTGTGACAAAGGATTCAATATTTCTTTTTCTGAAAATAAGTGTAGCATTTTTTATCAAAATAAAAATCTTATTTTTGAAGGTTTTAGAGATAAAATATTTATGTTTTAAATATGAATGTAAATTACAATACAAATATGTGTTTAATAGCCAAATAAAATAATCCTTGGTTATGGCATAAAAGATTTTGTCATATTAATTTTAAAGCTATAAATAAATTATCTAAAAATGATTTAGTAAAAGGTTTACCAAAAATGAACTTTAAAGTAAACAATATTTGTGATGCTTGTCAATTAGGAAATTTATCAAAATCATCCTTTAAATCAAAGAAAAATATTTCTACTGTACAACCACTAGAACTATTGCATTTGGATCTCTTTGGTCCAATTCAAGTTCAATCTATAAACCATAGTAAATATGTGTTTGTTATAGTAAATGATTTTTCAAGATATACTTGGACTATTTTCCTGAAAAATAAAAGTGATACTTTTGAAAATTTCAAGATTTTTGCAAAGAGAATTCAAAATCTCAAAATTTGAAAAATTAAAAATATTAGAAGAGATCATGGAGGTGAATTTGAAAATGAAGCTTTTGAAAAATTTTGTAATAAAAAGAGAATTTATCATAATTTTTCTTTTCCTAGAACACCACAGCAAAATGAAATTGTAGAAAGGAAAAATAGAACGTTACAAGAATGTGCAAGAACTTTATTAAATGGAAGAGCATTACCAAAACATTTCTGGGCAGAAGCTGTAGCAACTGCTTGCTATGTTCTAAATTGTGTTTCCAACAGACCTTTAACAAAACACACTCCATATGAGCTTTTCCATCAAAGCAAACCGAACATTTCTTATTTTAAAAATTTTGGTTCAAAATGTTTTGTCTTAAGCACAAGAGATCAACTTGGAAAACTCGATCCAAAATACAATGAAGGCATCCTCGTAGGATATTCAGAATGAAGCAAAGCTTATTGAATTTTCAATAAAATAACAAAAACAATCGAAGAAACACTTCATGTTTCATTCGACGAAAATTTCAAATTTAATAAAAAAATTTAGGATAATGAAGATATACCTAAGACGGTCACAAATACGATTACTCAAAATAATTTTGAAGAAGATGAAAACATTGTTCATAATTTTGAAGAAGATGAAAACATTGTTCATAATGAAAATTGTTAGTCCCTGAGGAGTTGGTTTTGATGACAACAACCTTACTTAGAATTAGATTATAAAATATATAATACTAACATTATTGTGTAGATATATATAGATATGTTTGCAGGTACTAAAGAATGAAGAACTGTACAATATAAAGATTCAAGATCAAAGATTGAAGATATCAAGATTCAAGACTCATGAGTATCAAGAATTTCAAGAGTCCAAGTTTCCAAGATAAGTTATATAGTTAGGAATATTGTTAAAACTCATAGAAAGGCACTGACATCTTAAAATCTATTTTATTCGTGGAATGGAATCACTTCGTGCTCGTTAAAGGGATGGAACCCTAAGTAGGATGGAACCTACGAAAAATCTAGTGGAACATCTTTTTATATCCACTTACTTTTATTTCAAAATGATTTTCAAAATATATATAGCTTGTTTTTCAAAATGATTTTAATTATTCCTGTTTAAAAACCAAAATCATCTGTCCTGGTTTTTCAATATATTTTAGCCTAAAAAATATCCTTAGTTTTAAATATCCTTAATTTTAAATATCTTTGATTTTAAATTATTATCCTAAGTTTTTAAACTATAATTCTGATATTAATATATTTAGCTGTTTTATATATTTATACTTAAGATTTAAATATAAAAGTATAGAAAATTATTATATATATTTTAATATTGTTCTCTATAGCTATTTATGTATTATAACTATATATAAGTATATTTTAAAGTTTAAATATAAGTATAATATAATATAGAAATTATTTTCAAAGAAAAACAAAATCACCAAAAATTACAAGGGCATGTCGACATGGTGACAATTAAACTGTTTTTTAAAAAGAAGTGTCTATTCGCCACATCCCTTCACCAATGGACATAGCTATTGATCTACTATAAATAAAGGGTGTTTTCAACGAATTTTAATCACTTTTTTCTCTGATTTAACTTCTCTTCTTCTTCTCCACTTTCTTATTTACAAATTACACCATTACTCTGCCGAAATCAATATCGAATCTAACTAGATAATTTCTGGTTTTGATTCTCTCCACTATCTCTACAAGATCCAAGTGCTAATTTGAGTTATAGACTTTTTGTAATCAATTGAGCGAGAGAAGGTGTGATTGTAGCCCTGGAAATCAATTGGGTGAACTTCTTGCCCCGGAAATCAAGTATCTCTACCCAGAGGATTGTGATTCTGGAGGGTGTACCTCATAGCCTTGAAACTGAGGGTTGTAATTGTTGAATTGTTTTTGAAAGGAAATCCGTACTTAGTTGTGCGGGACTGGATGTAGGGTAACTCCGAACCAGTATAAAATCCGGTGTGTTCTTTCCTTTACTGCTTTTACTTTATATTTACATCTGTGTTTGATTCTGTGTTCATATCAGTGTCTGATTAGTGTATACATTGTTAACAAATTAAGATAAACTCAAAAAGATTAACAAATTTCTTAAAACACTATTCACCCCCCCTATAGTGTTAATTCTAGCCTTAAGATCCTTAACCCGCATTCTAACAATTGGTATCCGAGCTTTGTTTTCAAAAGTTTCATAATCTGAATTTTGAAAAGTTTTAAAATGGCTATTTTTGAAAAATCTGTTAAAACTAGTTTAGAATTGTTTAAATCATCATTGTTCCATGAGTCTGCATATGAATGTTATTCAAATTCTAGTTGTCTACCCAAATTTTATAATGTGCAGGAAAGATGCTTTATGAGTATTAAGGAATCAATCCACAATGGACAATCTGTGCGGATCAAAAGGAATAAGTGGATACTTGATAGTGGATGCTCTAGACACATGACTGGTAATACGGATATGCTGAATAATATTATATACAAAGACGGAGGATTGGTTAACTTTGGAGACAACTCGAAAGGATATGTGATTGGCATCGGCAATGTCGGTAACTCTAAAACTACTATTATTACTAATGTTTTGCTAGTTAAGAATCTAAAACACAATCTGCTAAGTATAAGTCAACTATGTGATAAAGGATATAAAATTAAATTTGAAAAAGATAAATGTCATATTGAAGATAATAACTCAACCATAATATTTGAGGGAACTAGGAAAAAGAATATTTATATTCTTAGTATGAAAGTTTCAAATGATAACCTATGTCTTTTGGAAAATACAAGTGACCCTTGGATTTGGCATAAGAGATTTGGACATTTGAATTTCAAACTCTTATCTAGACTGTCAAAACATGATCTAGTAAGAGATCTCCCTAAAATGAATTTTAAAGTAGATAGTTTATGTGATGCATGTCAATTAGGAAAGCTTAGAAAAAGTTCCTTTAAATTAAAAGATATGATTTCAACTTCAAAACCCCTTGAGTTACTTCATCTTGATTTATTTGGTCCATCTCAAGTTCAGTCAATAAATCATAGTAAATATGTTTTTGTAATTGTAGAAGATTATTCTAGATTTACATGGACAATATTTTTGAAACATAAAAGTGATACTTTTGAATGTTTTAAGAACTTTACAAAATGGATTCAAAATTAATTATCTTTAAAAATTATAACTATTCGTAGTGATCACGGTAGTGAATTTGAAAATGAAAAGTTAGAGGAATTCTGCAATAAGAAGGGAATAACTCACAATTTCTCATTTCCAAGAACTCCACAACAAAACAGAGTAGTTGAACGAAAAAATAGAACGATACAAGAGTGTGCGAGAACTATGCTTTCAGATAGTAATTTACCAAAACACTTTTGGGCAGAAGCTGTTGCTACTGCCTGTTATATTTTAAATAGAATTTTAATTAGACCTTTAACTGATAAGACACCTTATGAACTTCTTCATGGAAAGAAACCTAAGGTATCATACTTCAGAATTTTTGGAAGTAAATGCTTTATTTTAAATACAAAAGATAATTTGGATAAATTTGATCCTAAATCCGACAAAGGAATCTTTATTGGATATTCTAATAGAAGTAAAGCTTATAGAGTTTTTAATTTAAGATCTAACACCATCGAAGAAACAATGCATGTTTCTTTTGATGAAAATTTAAAAGATTTTGAAATTACAAATGATGAAGAAGATTTAATTACTCAAAATTAGGAATCAACCGAAATTAATAATTAAATTAATCATCCTAATAAATAGATTAAACTTTTAAAAGATCATCCTATTGAAAATATAATAGGAGATAAGCAATCTATTGTTACAACTAGAAATCAACTAAGTAAAATGAGTAATGTAGCATTTATATCATCTATTGAACCCAAAAATCCTAAAGAAGCATCAACTGATGATTCATGGATTTTGGCTATGCAAGAAGAATTAAATCAATTCACTAGAAATGAAGTTTGGGAACTTGTTCCTAGACCTGAAGATAAAACTATAATTGGAACTAAATGGGTCTATAAAAATAAATTGAATGAACAAGGTGAGGTCGTTAGAAATAAAGCACGATTAGTCGCCCAAGGTTATTGTCAAGAAGAAGGTGTAGATTGTGACGAAACCTTTGCTCCTGTAGCAAGATTAGAAGCCATTAGGATTCTACTTGCTTTCGCAAATCATAATAATTTCAAATTATTTCAAATGGATGTTAAAAGTGCATTTTTAAATGGATTTGTAAAAGAAGAAGTATATGTTGAACAACCACCACTTTTTGAAGAATAAAATTTACCAAACCATGTGTACAAACTTAAGAAAGCTTTATATGGTCTAAAACAAGCTCCTAGAGCCTGGTATGATAGACTAAGATCTTATTTATTACAATCAAATTTTGAAATTGGTAAAATAGATAATACTCTTTTTATTAAAAGAAATAAAAATGATATCCAACTAGTTCAAGTATACGTAGATGATATCATTTTTGGTTCAACTAACTTCGAAATGAATAAAGAATTTTCTGAAATAATGACAAAAGAGTTTGAGATGAGTCATATGGGTGAATTAAACTTCTTTCTAGGATTGCAAATAAAACAGTTAGATAATGGTATTTTTATTAGTCAAGAAAAATATGCTAAAGAACTAGTTAATAAATTTGGTCTGACTACTGCGAGTGGAAAACCTACTCCTATGGCAACTAATGAATATCTAAGTAAAGAAGATCTCTTGAAAGATGTAGATTAAAAGTTGTATAGAGGAATGATCAGATCATTGCTCTATATCACTACTAGTAGACCTGATATCATGCATAGTGTATGTCTCTGTGCAAGATATCAATCTCATCCTAAAGAAACTCAATTAAAAGCTGTAAAACATATCATTAGATATATTAAACACACCTCTGATTATGGCTTATTTTATCCTAAAAATGATTTATTTGATTTAATATCATACTGTGATGCTGACTATGCTGGATGTAAATCAGACCGAAAAAGTACAAGTGGAACTTGTCACTTTTTGGGACATTCTCTGGTTTCCTGGTTTAGTAAAAAGCAAAATACAGTTTCTCTATCAACAACTGAAGCAGAGTATATTTCTGCTGCTTTGGATTGTTCTCAAGTAATATATATGCAACAAACCTTAAGAGATTTTGGATTAAATATCTCAAAATCGCCAATTTATTGTGATAATACTAGTGCAATAAATTTATCTAAAAATCCTACTCATCATGCTCGAACTAAACATATTGCTATTCGACATCATTTTCTTAGAGATAATATAACTAAAGATGTAATTACTCTCGAATATATAAACTCTGAGAATCAAACTGTTGATATCTTAACAAAACCATTAAATGAATCTATATTTACTAAATTAAGAAGAGAATTAGGTATTTGTTCAATAACTGAAATATAAAACATAAATATATATAACAAGTATAATTAAATAAATTAAAAATAAATTAGAAGCCAAAATTAAAATACCCCTAACGACAACCCCATATCCCACCATGTCGACATATAACGGTATTTTTTGAAAATTAAAATTCCCACCAAAATTTGAAAAATTGGTTATATATTCTTCCATATTTCGACTTTCTCTTCATTCTCTCTCATTTTCTTCTGGTTTAACTTTTGAAACAAAGAAAATAATGGCTTCTCCATCAAATTCAAACATAAACTCGACTTTCTCATTTCACTCTCCTACTCCCGGCCCTCTTCAACGCTCCATTCACGCTCGTGTGATAAAATTAGAGGATACTACAAAGGATATTCTACAAATGGTGAATGAGATTCAAGTCAAACAAATTCGGATGAGTAAAGAACAGGAGAAGCAAGGTCGAATCCTTAGAAATTTGCAGAAGTTCCAAATGGATAACCAAGCGAACCCGATCTTGATCGAAGAAGAGTCTTCTAGTGACCATACACAAGAGGACAGCGAAGAAGAGCCAATGGAAGAGGAAGAAGCACTCTTGGAAGAAGAGGACGCACATGAAGTGCAAGTTGAAGACGACAACACCGTAGTTTGCGTTGGTGAAGTATGTTTTGATAAGGATGGAAACCTTGTCGAACAGCGTGGAAACTTCTGTCTCCACTATCCTAATTGTTCGATTCATAGGTCTCCTATTGTCAAGAATACTCCTTAGTGTTCTTTCTTTCATTCTTTCGATCGTATCGTTGTATATATAGTTGTTTATATTAAAAACACATGTATATCTGTTTACATAGTTTACACACATGTAAATATAACATTATATAATAAATTGTGTTCACTTATTCGTATATTCTCGTATCTTTTGAATATATAGTTTATTAGTTAAGAAAAGTAGTTATTAAGAGTTTAGTTTAAAGTTAAGTATTGATTATGTATGATAACACTATCATTATAATCACAAGTAATGTAGTCTTAGTTTCAGGGGGAGTTATATAGAGTTATATAGTATTAGGGAGTTATATGGTTTTTTGTTGATGACAAAAGGGGAGAAGTATAAAATAGGATAGTTAGGCATAGATTAAGGGGGAGTTATTAGAAGTATTAGGATAAAAGTGATATTTTATAAACAAAGGTTGTCATCATCAAAAAGGGGGAGATTGTTAGTCCCTGAGGAGTTGGTTTTGATGAAAACAACCTTACTTAGAATTAGATTATAAAATATATAATACTAACATTATTGTGTAGATATATATAGATGTGTTTTTAGGTACTAAAGAATAAAGAACTGTACAGTATAAAGATTCAAGATCAAAGATTGAAGATATCAAGATTCAAGACTCATGAGTATCAAGAATTTCAAGAGTTCAAGTTTCCAAGATAAGTTATATAGTTAGGAATATTGTTAAAACTCATAGAAAGGCACTGACATCTTAAAATCTATTTTATTCGTGGAATGGAATCCACTTCGTGCTCGTTAAAGGGATGGAACCCTAAGTAGGATGGAACCTACGAAAAATCTAGTGGAACATCTTTTTGTATCCACTTACTTTTATTTCAAAATGATTTTCAAAATATATATAGCTTTTTTTCAAAATGATTTTAATTATTCCTGTGTTTCCTGGGGATTTGACCAGGCAACTAGTACTCGGCAATAAGTGCTCGGCATCAGAGAGTGTCCGGCATCCAGGAGTGTTCGGCGAAGTAACTGTCATCCATGAGTACTCGGCGTAGTACTCGGCATCCATAGTGTCCGGCGTCCAGGAGTGTTCGGCGTAGTACTCAGCAGTGTTCGGCGTCGACTGGCACTCAACGTCAACCAACGCTCGGCATCAAGATTGCTCGGCACCAAGACTGCTCGGCATACGAGACTGCTCGGCATACGAGAGCACTCGGCAACAAGGGTACTCGGCGTCAAGTAGTGTTCGGCATCAACTGGCACTCGGCAACAACCTATGCTCAGCATCAACTAGTGTTCGGCATCCCATGGTACTCGGCATCCGGAGTACTCGGCATCCGGAGGCACTCGGCGTCAGTAGAACTCGGCGATAGGATAACTCGGCAACGAGAGCGTTCGGCATTC
Organism: Allium fistulosum; assembly: GCA_030737815.1. Lineage (NCBI taxonomy): Eukaryota > Viridiplantae > Streptophyta > Magnoliopsida > Asparagales > Amaryllidaceae > Allium > Allium fistulosum. Next base: position 1,106,699,448 of record CM060904.1, on the reverse strand, counting down.
AGTATGCACAACTACACAAGGTAACGATATCATTCGACCTACATACATTGATCGGTCCAGAGCTTCGAACAGAGATACGCTCGGCTTAACTGCAACCATCCTACACTTCCCATACATCAGAAGCACCGTTCGGCATGAGAAGGACCATTCGGCATGGAAGCGTTCGGCGTACCTGGTTCGGCATGCAGCGCCTGGGCTAGAGCGTTCGGCTATCCAGCCCACTTGGGAAGTCCAGCCCATATTTGCCTATAAATAGAGGGGCAGGGTCACAGTGAAAGGGACCCTTTTTTTGGGAGAACACTGGGGAGACTCTGCCATTTTTGAGACTGATCTTCTCTACTTAACAACTTCATTCAAGCGTTTGATTCACGAATTGTATTTGTAATCAACAATAAGGAAGATCAATAAAGTTTAATCTCAAAGTGGATGTAGGCAGTTACGCTGAACCACTATAAATCCGGTGTTCTTACTTTCTGCATTTAAATTAGCATATCCTTCCCTGTTTAATTTAACTTCATCACTTACATCTCTACACAATCTTTTTCAACGAGGTTAGTGACCGATTTTGGTGCTAACATCCTGTTTAAAAACCAAAATCATCTATCCTGGTTTTTCAATATATTTTAGCCTAAAAAATATCCTTAGTTTTAAATATCCTTAATTTTAAATATCTTTGATTTTAAATTATTATCCTAAGTGTTTAAACTATGATTCTGATATTAATATATTTAGTTGTTTTATATATTTATACTTAAGATTTAAATATAAAAGTATAGAAAATTATTATATATATTTTAATAATTTTCTCTATAGCTATTTATGTATTATAACTATATATAAGTATATTTTAAAGTTTAAATATAAGTATAATATAATGTAGAAATTATTTTCAAAGAAAAACAAAATCACCAAAAATTACAAGGGCATGTCGACATGGCCACATGTACCCCTGTCGACATGGTGACAGTTAAACTGTTTTTTAAAAAGAAGTGTCTATTTGCCACATCCCTTCACCAATGGACATGGCTATTGATCTACTATAAATAAAGGGTGTTTTCAATGAATTTTAATCACTTTTTTCTCTAATTTAACTTCTCTTCTTCTTCTCCATGTAAGAGTCAAAAAACTCGGCCTTCGAAAATCGGCACCCGTACTTCACTTGTACTCAAAATGCCGTAGATTCAAACGCCGAATCTGGCTTCCCGGAGCTTATAACACAGTTAAGTATAACAACACAGTGGAATAAAAATAGATGATATCAATATATATAACATTGATACAATTACAGATACAAAATCTGATACAATATGATACAACAGAATGATAAAATGAATATCAATATACATCAGAGGTATGATACAAGAAATAGCAGCGGAAAGAAAAGATAACATCAGAAGCAGGTAGAATATCTCCAATAGAATGCTCCAATCCATAGCTAGCGGAAAGCAAGGTCAGTCGTCCAAGAACTGACTAGCTCCAGATAATCTACTCAACCTGAATATCTAAGAAACCCAACTCTAGACTTCCCGTGTGGAAAATAGTGGGCACCAAGAGTTTAGGAAGGGAACAATAAACTCCGGATCAGTCATGGGACTGGTGTGAGCAACAAAAACAGTTTATCTTTAAAACAACACAAAAGAACTTTAAACATTGAAACCCGCAATGCTTTTTAGAAAATGAAACTACCATAAGACCTCCCACCACACACACAATGCAAACGCAGAATTGGAGGAGATTTCTTCTTATGATAGTCAAAGATGCTTACTACGCAAATCATTGGATTATTATTATTAGTGCATAGTGCAGAAAACATTTCGAAAGTAGAATATAAATCTTAGCCAGCATAGACATTTCGAACTATGCCTACTATAGCTACCATCTAAACAGTGGGGCGCCACCATAAGTAAATGGCAGGTTCTACAACTAAAACCGTACAAGTTCCGTATTGGGAAATGGATTTCCAACAAATGGTCAGGCTAAGGAACTTCCTTTCCTCCTGCCGAATGGGATCGCCTCTGGCTGGACGTCCCGAGAGACAAACTGCTCTCTGCCAAACAAGGCCGGGTTACCCCTGTAACAGGTAACTCACGAATATGTCATCACCCGGTCCTTTGGGACCTTTATCCGAGCGCTCGGTAACCAACATCACACATCATAAAGAAAGTGTATCCACATGAGTAAGTATCAGGGCTCCATACCATAATACCACCCCTTTCCAGAAGGAAATGACATACCCTAAAGGGCGCGACCCTCATAACATTGCCGCAACATTCCTGTTTCGACCATTTCCGGGTTGTGAGGCCCTGACGAAGTCTCGTCCACAAAGCTACGCTTTGTCACAAAGCCATGCTTTGGGTCAACAGATGATCAACCTATGATCACAAAGATAAATGATCAAACAAATGATCATATCACAAATGATCAAACGATGATCATCACACAGCAACACTCAGCATGCCACATTACCAAATTGGGAATATATCGCTGATAACCTTCAACTACATAACCTCTGAGCTCGTACGTCTCAGAGAAGGGTGTTAAGCTAAGAGAATAAATTCTCCGCCACCAACAGATATGTATTTGAAAGAAATCGGCTTTATATCTCAAATTGTAATGTCAGACATACAATCCATACAAGTCTGTTCCAGGTTCGAACATAACCGAAGGCACTTCCGAAGAAGCCCTTGCAATCCGGGTATTCACAATCCCGATCAGACTTCCCATCACTTAGGAAATCTCTATACCGGCGCGACTCAGTGCAGAGACAATCGATAGGTCATCCTATCGTTCTTGCAAATACCCGGTCTTCAACACCAGTCTTCAAATGCGATCCATATACGACGTATCATTATTCGGAATGGGTTATGTGACACAAAGGTCCTCTCCCGGCTAAACCGAATAATGAGCGTAATATTTAAAAACATATGGATATTGGGATTTCAATTAAGTCACAAGTTATTACCCAAACTTTCTTTTATATGGTTAAACAAATTACCATTTTCAAATCTTTAAACAAAAAGATTTATTTTAACAACCTTCAACGGTTTGAACAGTTTCCACACTTTAATCTTTTAAACAAAAGATTCATTCACAGATTTTCCAAATTAATTCCCATTTCAATTGATTAACTCGTTAAATCTTTAAATCAAAGATTTAACTTATAGCTTTCAAAACAATTCCATTTCAAATGGTTTAAACAATTCATCATTTTAAATCTGTTAAAAATAAACAGATTTAATTCATAGCTTTCAAAAAGAATTCATTCATAACTTGGAAAATCCATTTTTCAATTCAATATTGAAATTCCTTTAATTAAACTGGAATTTCATTTCTTATATATATGAAAGCTTTTATCATTTGAAAACAAACAGTTTTCGTCTTCAGAAAATCTGATTCATTTATACGAGTTAAAGTCCTTGGGTTAGATTCAAATTCTCAAACTAATATTTTAAAATGGTTTAACTTCATATAAACACATTTATAACATCTTTAATCCCTAGTTTTCAAATCATAGGATTCAATTTCAAACTTGAATTCAAATTTAAATCAAATTATTTAAATTTTCAAAACTCGATTAAGTTATTCAAAATAACTTTTATCTTTGAAATTCCATTTCAAAAGTTTTTCACTTTAAACCCAAATTTTCGATTTCAAATCAATTGAAATTAAATTTCAATTTCAAAAACATAAAATTTAAATTATCTGTGACTTAACCGATTTCCACGTGAAATCCATATTTGTGTGTGTATGGTGTAGTCCAGAGGTTTTACACAGTAGTGCAACATCATTCAGTCATTACAGATTAGAATACAGAAATATAGTTGATAAGCGATATAAACTATAACGCTTATCGTCCATTTACAGATCACAGATATATAAAGGTTACAGAGAATAATAAATTTCATTCACCCCAGATAAATAACTACATTACAGATAACACACAAATCAGGGTATACCACAAAGTATCACAATTCAGAGATATCAAACAATTCAACTATTCAGTCAAGTCCAAACATTCACAAGTAAATTTATTAATCAACTGATTAATTTAAATCGGATGTATCAATTACTAATCTGGTTAATTATCATAATTTAATTACAAATTATTTGAAATAAATCTTTCTTTCAAAATTTATTAGTTAACCTTTAATTATTAACTAATCATTTCTTAATTAATGAATTAGTTAATCTTAATTAATCACAATTATTAGTTAATCCTTTAATTTATTAACAAATAATTTACCCCAATTTCAAATCATCATTTAATTAATTACATTCAGTAATTATCTATTAATTACTTTTCTAAGTAATTTTATTCTCCCAATTTGTTAAATGATTGTTCTAGATTAATTAACTTAAGTAATTAACTTAAACTAATCCGATTAACTCAATTAACTACACTGAACAATTCATTCCTTAATTACTTAACACTTCCACAATTGATTATTATTATTAATTAATCTAAATTTATTGTTAAAATAAATCACATTGATTAATTATTTAGATAATCTTAGTTAATGACCTACATCAACTATTAAATTTCTCTAATTACTCTTCTAAAGAAATTCACTAATATTATTTATTATTGATCATAGATTAACTAACCATTAAGAATCCATTCCTTAATGAATTATAAATCATTAATCTTCATTACTTAAAGAAAACTCATTTCTCATTTATTGATTTAAATTTCACTTAAATATGTTTGGAACATTATTTCATTTTTCCTTGAAAAGTTCATTTTAAATTTTTAAAGTTAAACGATCACCAATTTAACTTTAAATCACTTTATAAACTAACTTTAAAAAAAAAACTTTAAATTATAACTTAAAGCAATATTTTGCTAGGAGGGGATTTAAATCAAATTCCCTTTAATTTAAAATATTTAAACTTATTTAAATTATTTAAATTTTTAAACTTCCTTTCTTCAAAAAAATCTGGAATTAAATATTCCTTAGACTCGGATTAACTTGTTTTGAATTTTAAACCCAACATTATAAATCTGGAAACCAGTTACAGGTAATAAAAACTGGGAAACAAATATTTCCGAGTCCCCTTATTTTACTTCGAGTAAAATATAAATTTACTCGAGCCAAACAAAGGCCAACTCGAGTAAATCTCGAGTTCACTTCCCCAGCCTTAATTCGAAACCACCAAAACAGCTTCACCAGACAATCACTCCACCGTGCACGTGCACGCCTCCGATCGCCACTTCCGGTCGACCACGACCATCTCCACAAATCGGCTATCACTTCCACCTCCTATCCCAGGCCTCCGTTCAACAATTCAAGCTCGAGATCGAATTCGAGTCTCACAATCAACCTGGACGAAAACAGCAGCCCCACTTCAAAAGCCTGGCAGCACCACGTTCAAGCAGCTCCGACCACCAGAAGCCACCAAACTCCGGCCGCAGCCTCGTCTACCTCCCCTCTACAAAACCCCAAAAGCATGCTACGCTCGATCAATCATCGACGTCGAACGAGACGAAATGCCAAAGCCCACTAAAACTAGGTTTACGAGAATGAAAACGTTGCCATCGCCTCCACGTTGGTCTGACCACACTTCTAATATTTTTTCCAGCACCACCCATCACTCCTCTGTCTCGATACCAGAACTCGACAACTCTAGACGACGAGATCGTCCATGGCAGCTCAAAAAGTTTAAAACAGACGAACTAAAACTGCTCTTCACCCCCTTCTTTAAAAATTATAAATCTTGTCTTAAAAATCTTGTTTTTGTATATAGTTTCACCTTGTACACCTGATTTCCTAAAACAAGAAAGTTGTTTTAAAACTTATTTGAAGTTGAACTTTGATCTTTTGGTTTCCAGAGTCGATTTCAAGTTGATTTAACTTAAATAAATTTTTAACACCTAGATTATAGTCAAACAAACTGTTTTTGTTTACATCTTACATTCAAACAATCATTATATCAAGAGATGGTGTTTGTTTACCAATCTACTCAAGAAAATAAACAACATATAACAGAGTACAAAATAACAAGTGTACACATATACACAGATTTGCACAAAACACATATCTACAAAATATATCATCACAGAGAAAAGCCTGGTCCCAATTAGCTTAAGTTATGTTTTAAGAAAAATGTTACTCACTGTGCTTTGAAGAACAAACAGAGCTTCTTCTCATTTGAACCAAGCTTTGAACTTCTAGCTGCAACCTTTCTTTTAATCTCTAATTTGTAGTTGATTGTTTTAATTGAATTGTTGCTTAAGTTTTGGAAAAAATGGTTACTTAGTTTTCTTTTCTTTTTAAATGATCGAACTGAGGGAAAGAAGCTCCCAAGATGATATGTATAAAGTTGAGTTTACAGGTGATGATTTTTATTTGTTTGTATAAAGTAGGATCAGAGATTTTTTTCCTTTTGCTTTAAGAAAATGGTGGCTGATATAGAAACAAGTTGTGTACTAAGGTGAAGGCATTTAATGAAATGGTCCTTTATGTTTCATTTTGCAAGCTATTACTTATACTTGTTTATTTGTACAAAGATATTTTATTTTGTACTTTGTTTATGTTCTTGCCTTGCATACTACTTTACAGGCAACATAATATACTTGTCTAGTTGTCTCGGCTGTACAAAAATGGAGATGGTTTGATAGTATCTATCTTATGTACTAAAGGTATTTGTATTTGGTTTGGTTTCATACTTGATATTTGTATTTATCACTTTGGGGCTGCAGCTTACATGCTTGTCCTTTATTTTAAATTGAATTTGAAATTCTTTTATTTTGTTTGCTTTATACATAGATTTGTTTACTTGTCTTCTTTTACAATCTAATACATTTATTTCTCTGCTTTGCCTTTGTTATTTATATAAATGAAGTTATGTTATGTTCATATTATCTATGTGTTTATTTTTGTTTCCTATTTTACAAATCTATATAATTCATCTTATATATCAATGTTTTTTTTTATCTTTATTCATAGCTTAAGTATTAATTGTTATTATTACTTTATAAAATAAGCGAACTTGTATTTTTATTTCACTTTTGTAGTCTACTCTATTCGTTTAAGCTGAGATGAAAGTTGTAGAAGTGATATTTTTATTTTACTGATATATTTATTTTTATTTTTAAACCATTTATTTACAATTTAAACACAAATCAAATATATATTATATTATTCCAAATTTAGTCACATATGTTCAAATACAGATATATATTCTCATATATACAAGAATTTAAATTTTTAAACGATTTATACAAATATACTTGGATATCGGGGAAACTCGCATCACCTTATCGATTTATTTCACAAATATTAATTCAAAAATTAATAAATTATCATTTTAAATATTTATAAAATTCGAGGTCGTTACAGACTTCCCCCTTAAAAGAATTTCGTCCTCGAAATTGCCAAGGAGACAAAAAGATAGATGAAGAATATTTCATCAACTCAAACTGAACATCTATTCTGCATTTGGCTTACCAAATCAGAATATCAATAACAGATACACGAACGAATCTGTTTAACACTTCGCAAGATACTCGGGTTATCCAGATCTACGAAATATGCAGTGGCATCGGTTAGTCTGAAAGGATAACTAACCATTCGTAGAACATACTGGGACCCAAAGAATAGACAGACATATGGATACTATTCCAAAACTTTTAGTTTAAAAATCAAAATATACCTATCAACTATAGCAATCAAAGCAACCAAGGCAACCAATACATCCAAACAACCAAGTCTGGCCTATCTGGAGTTTATGTCCCATTTTGATATATCGAATCTTCTTCCTAGATTTACCAGAAATTATCGATGAATAGAGAAAAGATGTTGAACAAAAGAGATTGATAGAGAAAATTTGTTTCCACTATTGTTACAGGACATTGACCATTTATAGTCGTATTCCCGTCCCCTATCTCATCCTCTTCTTGCACTCATACTCGCTATCAGGTAATAGCAAGAGAATTTACTGAGGCATACAGACAGATATCTTAAGGATTACTCATTCTAGGGTATACTTCACCCTATCTCTAATGAGCTACTTAATGTGTTATACTCCTGAGCTAAAGTTCAACCTTAGCTCTGATACCAAATGTAAGAGTCCAAAAACTCGGCCTTCGAAAATCGGCACCCGTACTTCACTTGTACTCAAAATGCCGTAGATTCAAACGCCGAATCTGGCTTCCCGGAGCTTATAACACAGTTAAGTATAACAACAAAGCGGAATAAAAATAGATGATATCAATATATATAACATTGATACAATTACAGATACAAAATCTGATACAATATGATACAACAGAATGATAAAATGAATATCAATATACATCAGAGGTATGATACAAGAAATAGCAGCGGAAAGAAAAGATAACATCAGCAGTAGGTAGAATATCTCCAATAGAATGCTCCAATCCATAGCTAGCGGAAAGCAAGGTCAGTCGTCCAAGAACTGACTAGCTCCAGATAATCTACTCAACCTGAATATCTAAGAAACCCAACTCTAGACTGCCCGTGTGGAAAATAGTGGGCACCCAGAGTTTAGGAAGGGAACAATAAACTCCGGATCAGTCATGGGACTGGTGTGAGCAACAAAAACAGTTTATCTTTAAAACAACACAAAAGAACTTTAAACATTGAAACCCGCAATGCTTTTTAGAAAATGAAACTACCATAAGACCTCCCACCACACACACAATGCAAACGCAAAATTGGAGGAGATTTCTTCTTATGATAGTCAAAGATGCTTACTACGCAAATCATTGGATTATTATTATTAGTGCATAGTGCAGAAAACATTTCGAAAGTAGAATATAAATCTTAGCCAGCATAGACATTTCGAACTATGCCTACTATAGCTACCATCTAAACAGTGGGGCGCCACCATAAGTAAATGGCAGGTTCTACAACTAAAACCGTACAAGTTCCGTATTGGGAAATGGATTTCCAACAAATGGTCAGGCTAAGGAACTTCCTTTCCTCCTGCCGAATGGGATCGCCTCTGGGTGGACGTCCCGAGAGACAAACTGCTCTCTGCCAAACAAGGCCGGGTTACCCCTGTAACAGGTAACTCACGAATATGTCATCACCCGGTCCTTTGGGACCTTTATCCGAGCGCTCGGTAACCAACATCACACATCATAAAGAAAGTGTATCCACATGAGTAAGTATCAGGGCTCCATACCATAATACCACCCCTTTCCAGAAGGAAATGACATACCCTAAAGGGCGCGACCCTCATAACATTGCCGCAACATTCCTGTTTCGACCATTTTCGGGTTGTGAGGCCCTGACGAAGTCTCGTCCACAAAGCTACGCTTTGTCACAAAGCCATGCTTTGGGTCAACAGATGATCAACCTATGATCACAAAGATAAATGATCAAACAAATGATCATATCACAAATGATCAAACGATGATCATCACACAGCAACACTCGGCATGCCACATTACCAAATTGGGAATATATCGCTGATAACCTTCAACTACATAACCTCTGAGCTCGTACGTCTCAGAGAAGGGTGTTAAGCTAAGAGAATAAATTCTCCGCCACCAACAGATATGTATTTGAAAGAAATCGGCTTTATATCTCAAATTGTAATGTCAGACATACAATCCATACAAGTCTGTTCCGGGTTCGAACAGAACCGAAGGCACTTCCGAAGAAGCCCTTGCAATCCGGGTATTCACAATACCGATCGGACTTCCCATCACTTAGGAAATCTCTATACCGGCGCGACTCAGTGCAGAGACAATCGATAGGTCATCCTATCGTTCTCGCAAATACCCGGTCTTCAACACCGGTCTTCAAATGCGATCCATATACGACGTATCATTATTCGGAATGGGTTATGTGACACAAAGGTCCTCTCCCGGCTAAACCGAATAATGAGCGCAATATTTAAAAACATATGGATATTGGGATTTCAATTAAGTCACAACTTATTACCCAAACTTTCTTTTAAACGGTTAAACAAATTACCATTTTCAAATCTTTAAACAAAAAGATTTATTTTAACAACCTTCAACGGTTTGAACAGTTTCCACACTTTAATCTTTTAAACAAAAGATTCATTCACAGATTTTCCAAATTAATTCCCATTTCAATTGATTAACTCGTTAAATCTTTAAATCAAAGATTTAACTTATAGCTTTCAAAACAATTCCATTTCAAATGGTTTAAACAATTCATCATTTTAAATCTGTTAAAAATAAACAGATTTAATTCATAGCTTTCAAAAAGAATTCATTCATAACTTGGAAAATCCATTTTTCAATTCAATATTGAAATTCCTTTAATTAAACTGGAATTTCATTTCTTATATATATGAAAGCTTTTATCATTTGAAAACAAATAGTTTTCGTCTTCAGAAAATCTGATTCATTTATACGAGTTAAAGTCCTTGGGTTAGATTCAAATTCTCAAACTAATATTTTAAAATGGTTTAACTTCATATAAACACATTTATAACATCTTTAATCCCTAGTTTTCAAATCATAGGATTCAATTTCAAACTTGAATTCAAATTTAAATCAAATTATTTAAATTTTCAAAACTCGATTAAGTTATTCAAAATAACTTTTATCTTTGAAATTCCATTTCAAAAATTTTTCACTTTAAACCCAAATTTTCGATTTCAAATCAATTGAAATTAAATTTCAATTTCAAAAACATCAAATTTAAATTATCTGTGACTTAACCGATTTCCACGTGAAATCCATATTTGTGTGTGTATGGTGTAGTCCAGGGGTTTTACACAATAGTGCAACATCATTCAGTCATTACAGATTAGAATACAGAAATATAGTTGATAAGTGATATAAACTATAACGCTTATCGTCCATTTACAGATCACAGATATATAAAGGTTACAGAGAATAATAAATTTCATTCACCCCAGATAAATAACTACATTACAGATTACACACAAATCAGGGTATACCACAAAGTATCACAATTCAGAGATATCAAACAATTCAACTATTCAGTCAAGTCCAAACATTCACAAGTAAATTTATTAATCAACTGATTAATTTAAATCGGATGTATCAATTACTAATCTGGTTAATTATCATAATTTAATTACAAATTATTTGAAATAAATCTTTCTTTCAAAATTTATTAGTTAACCTTTAATTATTAACTAATCATTTCTTAATTAATGAATTAGTTAATCTTAATTAATCACAATTATTAGTTAATCCTTTAATTTATTAACAAATAATTTACCCCAATTTCAAATCATCATTTAATTAATTACATTCAGTAATTATCTATTAATTACTTTTCTAAGTAATTTTATTCTCCCAATTTGTTAAATGATTGTTCTAGATTAATTAACTTAAGTAATTAACTTAAACTAATCCGATTAACTCAATTAACTACACTGAACAATTCATTCCTTAATTACTTAACACTTCCACAATTGATTATTATTATTAATTAATCTAAATTTATTGTTAAAATAAATCACATTGATTAATTATTTAGATAATCTTAGTTAATGACCTACATCAACTATTAAATTTCTCTAATTACTCTTCTAAAGAAATTCACTAATATTATTTATTATTGATCATAGATTAACTAACCATTAAGAATCCATTCCTTAATGAATTATAAATCATTAATCTTCATTACTTAAAGAAAACTCATTTCTCATTTATGGATTTAAATTTCACTTAAATATGTTTGGAACATTATTTCATTTTTCCTTGAAAAGTTCATTTTAAATTTTTAAAGTTAAACGATCACCAATTTAACTTTAAATCACTTTATAAACTAACTTTAAAAAAAACTTTAAATTATAACTTAAAGCAATATTTTGCCAGGAAGGGATTTAAATCAAATTCCCTTTAATTTAAAATATTTAAACTTATTTAAATTATTTAAACTTTTAAACTTCCTTTCTTCAAAAAAATCTGGAATTAAATATTCCTTAGACTCGGATTAACTTGTTTTGAGTTTTAAACCCAACATTATAAATCTGGAAACCAGTTACAGGTAAGAAAAACTGGGAAACAAATATTTCCGAGTCCCCTTATTTTACTTCGAGTAAAATATAAATTTACTCGAGCCAAACAAAGGCCAACTCGAGTAAATCTCGAGTTCACTTCCCCAGCCTTAATTCGAAACCACCAAAACAGCTTCACCAGACAATCACTCCACCGTGCACGTGCACGCCTCCGATCGCCACTTCCGGTCGACCACGACCATCTCCACAAATCGGCTATCACTTCCACCTCCTATCCCAGGCCTCCGTTCAACAATTCAAGCTCGAGATCGAATTCGAGTCTCACAATCAACCTGGACGAAAACAGCAGCCCCACTTCAAAAGCCTGGCAGCACCACGTTCAAGCAGCTCCTACCACCAGAAGCCACCAAACTCCGGCCGTAGCCTCGTCTACCTCCCCTCTACAAAACCCCAAAAGCACGCTACGCTCGATCAATCATCGACGTCGAACGAGACGAAATGCCAAAGCCCACTAAAACTAGGTTTACGAGAATGAAAACGTTGCCATCGCCTCCACGTTGGTCTGACCACACTTCTAATATTTTTTCCAGCACCACCCATCACTCCTTTGTCTCCATACCAGAACTCGACAACGCTAGACGACGAGATCGTCCATGGCAGCTCAAAAAGCTTAAAACATACGAACTAAAACTGCTCTTCACCCCCTTCTTTAAAAATTATAAATCTTGTCTTAAAAATCTTGTTTTTGTATATAGTTTCACCTTGTACACCTGATTTCCTAAAACAAGAAAGTTGTTTTAAAACTTATTTGAAGTTGAACTTTGTTCTTTTGGTTTCCAGAGTCGATTTCAAGTTGATTTAACTTAAATAAATTTTTAACACCTAGATTATAGTCAAACAAACTGTTTTTGTTTACATCTTACATTCAAACAATCATTATATCAAGAGATGGTGTTTGTTTACCAATCTACTCAAGAAAATAAACAACATATAACAGAGTACAGAATAACAAGTGTACACATATACACAGATTTGCACAAAACACATATCTACAAAATATATCATCACAGAGAAAAGCATGGTCCCAATTAGCTTAAGTTATGTTTTAAGAAAAATGTTACTCATTGTGCTTTGAATAACAAACAGAGCTTCTTCTCATTTGAACCAAGCTTTGAACTTCTAGCTGCAACCTTTCTTTTAATCTCTGATTTGTAGTTGATTGTTTTAATTGAATTGTTGCTTAAGTTTTGGAAAAAATGGTTACTTAGTTTTCTTTTCTTTTTAAATGATCAAATTGAGGGAAAGAAGCTCCCAAGATGATATGTATAAAGTTGAGTTTACAAGTGATGATTTTTATTTGTTTGTATAAAGTAGGATCAGAGATTTTTTTCCTTTTGCTTTAAGAAAATGGTGGCTGATATAGAAACAAGTTGTGTACTAAGGTGAAGGCATTTAATGAAATGGTCCTTTATGTTTCATTTTGCAAGCTATTACTTATACTTGTTTATTTGTACAAAGATATTTTATTTTGTACTTTGTTTATGTTCTTGCCTTGCATACTACTTTACAGGCAACATAATATACTTGTCTAGTTGTCTCGGCTGTACAAAAATGGAGATGGTTTGATAGTATCTATCTTATGTACTAAAGGTATTTGTATTTGGTTTGGTTTCATACTTGATATTTGTATTTATCACTTTGGGGCTGCAGCTTACATGCTTGTCCTTTATTTTAAATTGAATTTGAAATTCTTTTCTTTTGTTTGCTTTATACATAGATTTGTTTACTTGTCTTCTTTTACAATCTAATACATTTATTTCTCTGCTTTGCCTTTGTTATTTATATAAATGAAGTTATGTTATGTTCATATTATCTATGTGTTTATTTTTTTTCCTATTTTACAAATCTATATAATTCATCTTATATATCAATGTTTTTTTATCTTTATTCATAGCTTAAGTATGAATTGTTATTACTTTATAAAATAAGCGAACTTGTATTTTTATTTCACTTTTTTAGTCTACCCTATTCATTTAAGCTGAGATGAAAGTTGTAGAAGTGATATTTTTATTTTACTGATATATTTTTTTTAAACCATTTATTTACAATTTAAACACAAATCAAATATATATTATATTATTTCAAATTTAGTCAGATATGTTCAAATACAGATATATATTCTCATATATACAAGAATTTAAATTTTTAAACGATTTATACAAATATACTTGGATATCGGGGAAACTCGCATCACCTTATCGATTTATTTCACAAATATTAATTCAAAAATTAATAAATTATCATTTTAAATATTTATAAAATTCGGGGTCGTTACACTCCACTTTCTTTTTTACAAATTACACCATTACTCTGCCGAAATCAATATCGAATCTAACTAGATAATTTCTGGTTTTGATTCTCTCCACTATCTCTACATGATCCAAGTGCTAATCTGAGTTATAGACTTTATGTAATCAATTGAGCGAGAGAAGGTGTGATTGTAGTCCTGGAAATCAATTGGGTGAACTTGTTGCCCCGGAAATTAAGTATTTCTACCCAAAGGATTGTGATTCTGGAGGGTGTACCTTGTAGCCTTGAAACCGAGGGTTGTAATTGTTGAATTGTTTTTGAAAGGAAATCCGTACTTAGTTGTGCGGGACTGGATGTAGGGTAACTCCGAACCAGTATAAAATCCGGTGTGTTCTTTCCTTTACTGCTTTTACTTTATATTTGCATCTGTGTTTGATTCTGTGTTCATATCTGTGTCTGATTAGTGTATACATTGTTAACAAATTAAGATAAACTCAAAAATATTAACAAATTTCTTAAAACACTATTCACCCCCCTCTAGTGTTAATTCTAGCCTTAAGATCCTTAATCCGCATTCTAACAAAAATGAATTAAGATCTCCTTCTAGGATTTTACGAGATCATCCAGTAGAAAATGTCATAGGAGAAATTGATTCACATGTTAGAACTAGAAATCAACTTCCACAAATGGGCCATGTAGCTTTTCTTTCTAAAATTGAACCTAAAAATGCAAAAGAAACCTCTACTGATTACTATTGGATTATAGCTATGCAAGAAGGGCTAAACCAATTCGAACGAAACGAAGTTTGGGAACAAGTTCGTAGACCAAGTGATCAAACGGTCATTGGTACTAAATGGGTTTTCAACAATAAAGCGGATGAACAAGGTAATATAATTAGGAATAAAGCTAGATTAGTTGCACACCGATATAATCTAGAAGAAGGAATTGACTATGAAGAAACATTTGCTCCAGTTGCACGACTTGAAGCAATACGTATCTTACTGGCTTTTGCATGTTTTCATAATTTCAAACTTTATCAAATGGATGTTAAAAGTGCTTTTTTAAATGGTTATATAAAAGAAAATGTTTTTGTTGAACAACCTCCTTTATTCACACTTGAAAAATTTCCAAACCATGTCTATAAACTTAAGAAAGCCTTATATGGTCTAAAACAAGCACCCCGTGCTTGGTATGAACGTCTTAAAACCTATCTAATAGATTATGGTTTTTAAATTGGGAAGGTTGATCAAACTCTTTTTTATTAAAAGAACTAAAAATGATATTTTAATTATTCAATTTATGTAGATGATATTATTTTTGGTTCTATAAATGAAAAATTATGTCAAGAATTCTCAAAAATAATGACCAAAGAATTTGAAATGTCACATATGGGAGAATTATCTTATTTTCTTGATTTACAGATTAAACAATTAGAAAATGGAATTTTTATTAATCAAGAAAAATATTGTAATAATCTAATTAAACGTTTTAGTATGGAAAATACTTCTGCTAAACCAACTCCAATGAGTACAACGATTCATCTTGATAGAGATGAAGATGGCAAAAGTGTTGACCAAAAATTATATCGAAGTATAATTGGATCATCACTTTATCTAACTGCTAGTAGACCTAACATAATGATGAGTGTTTGTTTATGTGCTCGATTTCAAGAAAATCCTAAAGAATCTCATATGCGAGCAGTAAAACGCATATTGCGTTATCTAAGCAAAACCAAAGATTTTGGACTTTTCTATCCGAAAGAATGTCCTTTCGAGTTAGTTTCATATAGTGACACTGACTTTGGAGGATGTTGGACGGATCGAAAAAGTACTAGTGGCACTTGTCACTTCATTGGACAATCCTTAGTCTCTTGGTTTAGAAAGAAACAAAATTGTGTTCCACTTTCAACTAGTGAGGCAGAATATATTTCTGCTGCCTTAGCTTGTGCTCAAGTTATTTATATGTAACAAACACTTCAATATTTTGGTATAAATTTATATAAATCAACTATTTTCTGTGATAATATTAGTGCTATAAACTTATCCAATAATCCTTTCAATCACTCACGAACTAAACATATTGACATACGTCATCATTTTCTTCGTGATAATATTGAAAAGGATTTAGTCAGATTGGAATTTGTATCCTCTGAAAATCAACTGGCTAATATATTTACAAAACCTTTAAATGGAAGTATCTTTATAAAATTAAGAAGAGAATTAGGAATTGTATTAGTAAATGATTTATAATTATTTTTTAGAAAAAATAATAAATAAATAATGATAAAAATTTTTAAAAATATTGAAATTTTCCTAGACTGGAACTCAGGATCTCTTACTTGAAAATCTGGTGCTCTACCATTACACTACACTTTACTTTCCAATTAAACTTGATTTACATCCTTTTTTCATTTGTTTATTTTTTTCCACCTTACCTTTTCAACTTCTTTACAACCTATCTTTTTTTCTCTGGTTCTTAACAACCTAGCCACTAATCTTGTTTCTATTTATATGATCTTTTTGCATATAAATACCTGTTCTCCTTTTATTTATTTTTGCAAAATTAAAACCAAAGGAAAAACTAGTTTCAACTCTCTTAATCCAAAATGTCTTCCCAACAAAACTCTTAATCCTCCTCACTTTCATATACTTCTCCTAGTTCGAGATCAGTAAATTTACCTAATCCTACACCGATTTATGAACCGGTCCCGATTGTTCCTTCTTCTACTCACACGGGTTATACTCCACCCGGTAAAAGAATAAGATGCTCTCTATTTTTCGGTTCACCATCTACCAAAGAAAAGATAGACGACATTCACCACTACCAAAGGGAAACGCTGGAATTACAGCGCAAACTTTATTACGAACAAAAAGTTAACGCCAAGCGTTTAAGTTTATTGGAGCAAGTTGCCTTGAAATTCTGCGGTTCCTCATCCAAGAGCATGGTTCATCAACCGTCTCCTATTTGTTCTCCATCTCGGTGTAATCCTTGGGAACTATCACCGCAACGTCCACCAGTTTCTTCGAACTCACGGGAACGTGGCAATGGATGGTCGCCACTCAGGCCACTACAAGAGAACACAAAAATCGAGCCAGATGAATATCACACTCCAAGCTCTTCATCAAATTCTGTTTAAAAGCATTTAATATGTAATCTACTTTGTTTATACAAATATGTATATGCTGTTCTTTTACTAATAATATTTGTTATAAAAAAAAGGTAGCCATACTTTTTCAAACAATTCAGCTGGCTGTTTCTGTTTGTACCAAAAATGGGCACAACACTCTTCGGAAGTTATTGAAGAGATAAAAGTGAAGAAAAAAAATTGAAAATGAAGATTATCTAACAAAAACTCCAATAAACAGAATTGTAAATACGCAGACAAGCAATTTAGAGTGGTTCGGCGTGTTGCCTACGTCCACTATGAAGTTTTTGTAGCTTTATTGATTCTCTTTTAATGATTACAAGCGATTACAGCAAACAACAGCAAAAAACAACTTGAAAATCGAAATAAACAGCAAGGGTATGATGCAAGTCTTGATCCGGCAGAGTCTGGGCGCTTGAGAATCCAAAGATCCCTCTTCTGTTGGCTCCGGGGCTCTATTTATAGGTGTAGGAGGCTGAGTTTTCGCTCAAACTTTGGGAGACTTGGTCTGGCACGTGAGGGGGCCCATGCGACCATTTCCAGAAAGTTTCGACCCAATCCGTGATCGATACGAAACCCTTCCGTATCGATCAAAATCATGTCCGATGGATCTGAAAATTGGTGGAGATGATCTTTGGCTTGTGTATAATCTCCTCTGAAAATTTCATGACATTTGGATCGGTGGATTTTAAGTTATGATCGATACGAGTTGAGATTTCTCGGATGGCTGTTTGGTTCGACTCCATAGCTTCGAATCGATCCCCTCGTATCGATGGTTGCACGTGTTTCTGAGATGATGTGTCGCCGATCCACCTTTTGCTCCGGTTTGACCGTGTCGCATCCATGGATCTCGCCTCGTTTGCATCTATGGCCGTTGCGTCAAACCAGGTCCAGTTTGACACGATGGAGACGAACGAGCCATTGAGCATGGATTCGAACAAGAGCCTCTAATGGGTACGAAGCAAGGTCATCCGATGGATACGAAAAGAAATCGCCTGATGGATTCAAACTGGATGGTTGCGAACGATTGTGAGCTACTGGATTCGAGACAGATGGATACGAGGGTATTGCAACCCTGATCGATACGAAGATGATGGATTCGATCAGAGGCTCAACCATGAATACGAGTTATGCTTGGCTGGATGGATACGAATACTGATGGCTCGATCGATACGAACCAAGGGGAACTGATCGATGTGAAGTAGGCAATGGATGCAGACCGGATCGAGTCGAACTGTGGCTTGCTGATGGATACGAAAACGAGGTTGTTTCCTTCAATTTGAATCGATCATATCTTGAGCATACGAACTCGGATTGACTTGAAACTTGGAATGCAGGCTTCCATGGCTTAGTTCGTCATGTCTTGTCAGTTGTAGCTTGATCTGAACTCGGACAAAATTCATCGATATCCATAACAAACCAGTCCCTTGATATCTTGGCCTTGCCAAAAGGCGGGATAACATTTTCCCCCCAAAGTACGTCTTGTGAAAACACGACGTGCTTTGAAAAGCTGCAGTCTTCATCCTGATCAATTATTGCTTCTTCGCTAAAAGCTATAACCTTGTGTTGTTGTAACTGATTGTTGCATGATCAATGTTTAGCTGTTTGTCGCCATAATCGTTATTAAAAGAATATCCAATTCCTGTTAATGCTTAAAATTGGATATTAGTTTGACATACACATATATATGTTAACCTGTTTCTCGTTAACATTGCATGTCCATGAGTCGTTATCAGTTTTCTCGTATTGAATTCTGTATCGATCCTCTCCTGAGTCGATATGAAACTTGAATTACAACAACGACCGTCAGTTGTTTTAAGAAGTTCCTTCGTATCGATCCTCTCCTGAATCGATATAAAAGGTTGAAAGGCTGACTTCGCATCAATAAATGAAGGATTTAGAACCAGCGAAATACTCATTCGTATCGATGGTTAGTAACTCCAATAGGTCTTTGTTGTGTCATTTGTATCGATGCTAATGTTTAAGATATGATGGATACGAAATCGCCGTTTGTATCGACATGCAGTGGATGGAGTTATGAACTTGTTGATGCGAACAGGGGCTTCGAGCAGATGTGCTCACTGTCCGTTTCGAATCGATGGGAACTTTGTTCAGATGGATACAAGCAAGGGGTTCGACTCGACTCGCGGGTCGACCGGTTGCGACCGGTCACGTGGACTGGGAGGCAAATCGACCCGGTTTCACCCTAGGCTCCATATAAATACCTGGGACTTCGCCATTTTTCACTTTTTTACTTTTTACTGTCGCATCCACTATTTGCTACTTTCGCATCGATCCGCATCCTTTGAGAAAGAAGAAGAACTGCATATTGCTTTCGAATCGACCAGATTCATACTTCCAATCCTTCGAATTTTAACTTCAACTTAGGTAATTAACCACGAATCCAAACAACGTAGTTATCTCAGATCCACTCCATCTTTATCAATCATCGATTCTGGCAATTGGTAAAACCAGATCTGGACCAAAGCTCGGTTGTAAATGACCATGGCGATGCTCCTGTGGATTGGAGAAGAAAGAGTGGAAAAACAGAAAATGGATCGATCTGGAGGCTTGCGTTCGAGTCGATGCAGGCCATAGCACGCTCTCTTTGGATTTTGCATCGATCCTTGGAGATTCCTTGGGGGAGGTGATATAGTTCGTACTGATTGCGATGGTGGTGGATCGTATCGATATGAAATGATCGTTATGAAAATTAAATAAACGGTCGTTTCGAAGTTCTCAGCTTCAGATCGATGCGAAGTGTATTTTTGTGTTCGACACGAAAAGCATTGACTTGAACGTGATCGATGTGAAGCCGAGACCTTCCTGACCGATACGAACTTGACAACCAAGGATCGATTCGAAGTTACCTTTTCTGATCGATACGAACTTGCACCTTGGCTATCGATTCGAAGCGTGCCCCCGGGATCGATACGAACTCGTATCCTGATGGATCCGAACAAGCCTCCCGTGATCGATTCGAACTCTTCTCTTGATGGACACGAAATTGTGAACTCTTAACAGCATAACTCCGACGAGCTTCATTCTTGCATATCTGAACTTGACTGTTAGCTGCATATCTGACTTCCTATCGAGGCTCGTCAATGGAATTATAACCTAACACTGTGATAACGAACTTTAACTTGAATCGATCGCCAATATCGGGATGGTTTGAGGATAACGGTCAGCGATGACGGTCATTCCGACTGGATTCCGATTATCTTTGTCGTTTGCAAATTTTCTTTAACCCTGCAGAATTCTTTTAAGTAATGCACAGCACTGCACTGCACAACACACACTTTACACGGGGGAATCACACAGGCTTTTTGCATCTAACGATGATTTCTCGTGAGTTAGTCAGCTATGGAAGATCCAAGCTTGCAGTCACAGGAAACTCAAAGTGTAATTCCTCCCAGACTTGAAATACCAGAGATTGAGGCCGAAGTCATCGGTCCGGCCCTGGACGAATTACCTGATGCATCCTTCATTAATAGTCCATCTGACTCTGTTCCGTCCAATATTTCTGAAGATATGCTATGGAGAATATGCCTAAGGCATGGTCTGTCGATGGACGACGTATTATTGCCGGGGCCAAATGACAGACCACATAGTCCCCCAGAGGGATATACTGCATTTAATCGCCATGCGTGCGCAGCCGGGACACTTCCTCCGTTCAATGAATATATAAGAGAAGTGTTGGCTTATCTGGGGATCGCCCCATCTCAGCTACACCCGAATGGATATGCTTCGCTCAATAGCTTGTTCATTGCATTTATGGAGTACCTCTATCGACCTCCTCGCATGACCAATATAAGATATTTGTTCAACTTCAAAAGTCGAAATGACAGTCCATCTTTCACATTCCTGGAGTCTGTAAGAAATTGCCAAGTGGTCACAGGGTCTTGGACTAGACTGAGCTACTTCAAGACGGAGTGGTTCTACTTTAAATATTTCAAATAACTATTAACTAAACCCCGTTTAATGGTGTCCTCCATTCCCCACCCTGTACCCCCGATCTCCTTCGTCCCTAGCAAATACAACTCCGTCTTGAAAGATCCATCCCCCCCTCGCACCTTCTCGGCTGCCCCCGATCCTCCTCCGATCCCAGCCCCGGTCCCATTGCCTCCGCCCGTCCCCAACCAGCCTCTCTGTATCGAGATCCCCATCGCCAAAACTTACGCCCAGGTGGCGGGTTCAGCTCCCCGCTCCCCTCTCCTGCCCAACCCTCCAGCCAAGCGGCACCACCCCTTGCCGCTTTTCAAAAACGTTCGCTAAACGGTTGAATTCCTGAAGCAGGAAAGCGCTGCCTTCGATGTGCAGGTCTAAGACACGTGGCGCAGTTTTGTCGGGACGCGAAGATATGCTATAAGTGCGGATTTTTTGGGCATCCACAAACACACTGTCCCGATAAAGTCCTCAATCAGACTCAGGCTCGAAAAATCAGAAGAGTCCATTCCTCTCCCACTAAAGACAAACCCAACTCTGCCCGATGGGTCCCAAAGTCACATCTCCTCTCTACTCAAATGAAACCTTTCGGCTCCCCGATGCACTTTCTCTCCCCTACAGCTACACAAAGTCTGCCCCAATCCCCGAAGCAACATCACAAGACAATCTTGAAATCCAAAACTTTCTCAAGGGCGGACCCAACATTGCTCCTCATCGCTAACATCATCACTGGCACCTGGTCTATAGACTCTCTACACCAAACACTCTCCTCCACCTTTCATCACATCGACTGGCCACTCTGGCTTCAGACTGACACCAGCTTCATCTTCTTCTGCCCCACATACACAATCAGAGACCAAATCCTTCAGCGATCGACCATTTCTAGGGCCGGAGGAACTGTGCAATTTCAGCCTTGGTCTGAGCTCGACCGCCCAGCTCCATCCTTGGACCCACCATCGTGGGCGCGAATTTTGGGTTTCCCGGAACTTCTACGTTTCAACTCAGATGCCATCTCTGAAGCAGTCAAGCCAGTGGGCAGATTCTTGACCCAGGATGACTGCGAATGGGCAGAACTTGACCATCGATTTCTATACATTCAAATACAATTCTTCAGTGGTATCAACACACCATCATCCTTTGTCACAGTCCTTAACAACACAGAATACCTCTTAAGCATCGAAAGATGGGAGCACGAGCACCCAAACAGGCGCCGGAGAACCACCTGCTGGGTTTAGACTACGAGAGAAACTTTCCCCTATTTGAGCGCCACATCCCGCGCCACATCCCGATCGAAGACTTAGATTCGGAAGACAGATTCGACGTCATGAACTACATCCCTATCTTCTCCGGTTCCCCACCGGTACTCGGTCATAACCTAGACCAGTCGTTTCAAGTGGTGGGCCCAAGGGGCTGGGACCCATGGCCAGTCCAAGAGCATAGGTGGGACCCATTCTATGATTTAGACCTCTCAACCCCGCTCTTCCAGCAGATCCCGACCTCCCCAGCTGCCGCACCCCCTTCTCACTCGCCCCAAAATGCTACCCCTCCAATAGATACCCATTCTCCCCCAGAGCAGATCCAAAATGTTGCCCCCCAAGCCGATATCCATTCTCCCCTCCATCGGTTCCCCGTCCCTAGCCCAGTTGAACATAGCCAAGCAGCCCGTTCGAAGTCTGATCAGGGGTCTCAGCCAACCACTCCAACGGCTGCTCAGTGGTCTCAGCCAATCACTCCAACGGCTATGCGCCGTAGCTCTAGACTGGATAGAGCTGCATCCCACCCTGGTAGTTTCTTTAAACATGTAGTTTTTTCCTCTCTTAATAAAAACTTAAATAAGAAAATGGCACTTTGCATGGGAGTGAACTTGCATGGAGAACACTACACCTCCATGCAGGCACTAGAATCGGAGCGCCTATCGTTCTCTCAATGAAGCTAATTTCCTGGAACACTCAAGGGTTGGGGGACCCCAGTAAAAGACATTCTGTTAGCCCTATAATAACCCAACAAAAAGTAGACATTCTTTTCCTGCAAGAATCCAAACTGTCAGACCCAACCCCTAACACACTCAGACAGATTGGTGGGCCTTTCCTAACTGGGTGGGCCCACCTAAATGTTGTCGGTTCTAGCGGAGGCATTATGACAGCCTGGAATGAATCCGTGTGGTCCCACTGCCAAACCTTCTACCACACAGCAGCCCTACATGTAGCCCTTCGTCACTTAGAAACTGGAACAATCTTCTTCTTCTCCAATATGTATGGCCCACAAAATACTTGAGATCGAAATGAACTATGGTCGAACTGTCTCACCTTCGCCTCACACATCAATGGCCCTTGGGTGGTCGGAGGTGATTTCAATACCACCAGATCCCCAACTGAAAGGAACTCGGGCAATCTCTCCCAAGACTCTGAAGCCTTCAATCATTTCATCGATCTCTTCTCCCTGATAGATCCACCCATCTGTAACCGCCTTTTCACTTGGTCTAACCGCAGATCAGAACCTTCATTAGCTAAATTGGACCGTTTCCTATTCAACCCGGCCTGGGAGGATCTATATCCTCTCTCCCTGGTCTCGGGCCTAGCCATAATTATCTCCGACCATTGCCCTCTCCTTCTCAACACTGGCTCCCCCACTTGTCCTATCAGACCCTTCAGGTTCGAGCGCCTCTGGCTCCTAGAGCCATCATTTGATAACTTCATCAAAGAAATCTGGTCTCAGCCCTCCCCCATCCAATCAGCCACTGCTAGAGTTGTCTCCAAACCCCGTTCTCTCCGTAAGATCATCAAACCCTAGGCCAAGTCAGTTTGGGGCTCCATTCGCTCGCGTATCTCCATTATACAAGATGAGATTTTGGACCTAAATATACTCGAAGAATCCTCCACCCTTTCCGAATCGGATCGAACTCGCCTGCGGGAGCTGGAAGCTGACCTGGACAGATTGTCACTGTAGGAGGAAATAGGTTGGAAACAGCGCTCCAAAGCGAAATGGATCGAGGATGGCGATAAGAACACTGCCTATTTCCACCATCTCGCAAATGGCAGGCGTAGATCCACTTTCATCCCCGAAATCATCCACAACAGCATCACTATCTCTGACCAATCCGACATCCTTAAACTGTTCTCTGACTACTTTCGAAACATCCTAGGAAAACAACACCCCCCTTTGCCTCAAATTGACTGGAACCTCCTCTACCCAGAGAACTCTCCTATCCCTCTAGACCATCCCTTCTCAGAAGCGGAAATTTGGGCTGCGTTAAAGAGCATGTCGGACGACAAGGCTCCTGGCCCAAATGGCTTCGGCCCTCTATTCTTCAAACAATATTGGGAAACAATCAAATACGACATTATCGAGATGTGTTCCGAATTTCATGCTGATCCATCATCTGTAGCTCGCCTCAATTATGCAAATATCATCCTCCTCCCCAAATCCCCAGGCGCCACTTCCCTTTCGTCCTATTAATCTCCCGAACACCACCTTCAAGATGATAACCAAAGTTCTAGCCAACCGCCTTCAAGCCATCATCGCCCTCCTCATTGGAATTGAGCAATCTGCATTCATCTTCGGCCGTAACATCATGGACTACGTAGCGTCGACTCAAGAGGTCATTTCCTTCTACCACCATACTTCAACACCAGGTATGCTCCTCAAACTAGATTTCTCAAAAGCATTCGACACAGTTAACTGGCAATTCATCTTGGAGCTTATGAAACATAGAGGATTCCCCACAAAATGGTGCAACTGGATACATTGTATTCTTAATTCTAGCTTGTCCTCTATAGTTATTAACGGGTCCTCGGGGGGCCTAATCAAATCTGCCCGGGGACTGCGACAAGGAGACCCACTTTCTCCTCTGCTTTTCGTCCTGGTTGCCGACGTGTTCAACCGTATGATCAAGTTAGCAATTTTGAACAACATCTTTGAAGGCATCAAGCTCCCCAATTCAAATTTGGTCATATCCAACCTTCAATTCGCCGACGACACCATTCTTTTTGCATCACCCTTGATCAACCACATACACTGCCTCAAAGTTGCTCTGTGCTCTTTTGAGCTCATTTCCGGCCTATCCATCAACTTTAGTAAGAGCTCCATCATCATGCTTGGAAACTCCGACCACCTCGGCCAAACTTGTTCCAGCTTGCTTAACTGCAAAATCGCGCATTTCCCTATCTCATACCTCGGTGTCCCCCTCCGTCCAACTAAATTACTCAGATCGGATTGGTTCCCCCTCATCACCAAAATCAAAAACAGACTTCACTCCTGGAAAGCTCACTCCCTTTCCTCAGCTGGGCGCCTCGTCCTTGTCAAATCTGTCCTATCAGCAATTCCTACATACTGGATGTCACTCTACAAGCTCCCAACCTGGGTAATCAAAAGAATCGACTCAATCAGAAGCTCCTTTCTTTGGAATGGTAGTAAAATAAAGAGACTCGTAAACTGGCAGACAGCTTGTCTGCACACAAACAACGGCGGCCTTGGAATAGTTGACCTGCACGACTTCAACATCGCCCTCCTCACCAAATGGCTCTGGCGGTTCCTAACACCCGGCAACTTCCTTTGGAAATCATGGATTACCTCACTCCACTACCGCTCCAACCCTCATCTTGTCCTCCACTCCCCCACCAGAATTAAACCATCCCCCTTCTGGTCTGGTGTCCTAGCAACCCTCCCCCGTGTCAAACTGCTCTTCCACGTCAACCTGGGTAATGAGGCAAATTGCCTCTTCTGGTTGGATACCTGGCATGGCCAGCTACCCCTCTCCTCCACCCTCCCCAACCTCTTCCCTCACTCAGCAAATGCCCTCGCTACCACTTTGGACTCTTCAATCTCGGGCCCAGACCTTCTTCTCCCGACTTCCTACTTCGACCTTGCCACCCTAGCCGAGATTCACCATGCTGCCTCCATCCTCCGTAGCATTCATTTCAACCCCCGGCCAGTTTTTTTCACCTGGGCCCCTAGCCCCTCAGCCGGCTTCTCCGTTGCCTCCTGCTATGCTTACCTGAACAACCCCGGACGCCTCTTCAACTTCCCCAGACTCTGGAAGTGCCAGCTCCAGCCCCGCTTCGCTTTCCTTCAATGGTGCCTCATCCATGGGCGCATCAACACCAGAGACAGACTCCTTCGTTACAATATCGTAGTTGCCCAAGCTGTGCCTTATGCTCCACCACAACAGAAAGTTTGCAGCATCTATTCTTTGAATGCGATTTTGCTGTCAGGGTTTGGGCTGCAACGACTGTTCACATACTCGGATACATCCCCACAATCACCTTTTTTCGACCATTGGTAGAACAACCCCCCTAAACACCACTTAGATTAGCTATATTCAGTTGGTGTATTTGGGCCGAGCAAAATGCACACGTGTTCTGCAAGCCCAAATCCAACTTCGACGGAACTTGCAGACATATTATTTACTATTTCTCATCTATATCAGGTCACAGCTTCTCGGCACCGTTCAGGCTGAGATTGCCACTCCCCAGTTCTCCACCAGCTGAATCAACAAGCAGCACAACGGCAGCTCCTACTAGTTGGAAACATGGGCATCAGTAACCGCTATACAGATCTTGCCTTTTTTAATTTTATGACGTTTGTACCATGCTCTTTTTGTATATATAACTCTGCCTTGTAGCGACTGTTTTGCAGTATCCTTCTATTTTTGGCCAGCGATCAGGCTTGTTGATCGCGCTATTTACCTAATATTATGATATTTAATCGGCTGTGTAGTGTCACGCTACACAACCGTCTTGCTCAAAAAGACGGAGTGGTTCTACGTTCGATGTCCTCCAGGATTTGCCAAAAGATGGCTATTCAGACGTGAGTGTCATCGCTTTCCCAAGTTGCTGATAAGGCAATCATGAATGAAATCGAACTCACATTGCTTTTTCTTTTTCTTTCAGCAATAATCCAGCGACTCGAAGGTGGTTATTATAAAGTGATAGTCCAGGTTCTCCACGAAATTCCAAGTGAAGAGAGGAATACGAACTGCTATTGACGGACCAGAATCTCAGAATTCTCGGGTTGATCGGGCGGAGACAAAGTATAATGCTTGATGGCGCATTAAGGACTGTCTCAAGAGAAAAAGTCAAACGGAAGAAGCCCAGAGTCGTTATGGTCGAGGAGGCTGACTCCAAAAGAACTCATACCGACGATGAACCTTTGGTCGGGCCTACTGATGTGACTCCGTAGTCTGAGGAAAAGAGAAAAGGCAAGGCAGTTGCTTTTAAACAATCTAAATCTGGGATGCGGAAGTCTGTGGTCATAAACCGACCCCTTTCTGGGGTTAGAATCTCGGAGGAATCCCCCCTGCACGCGGAAAATTCTTTCGAAGGGCTCGCTGACCTCCCAATTCCGAACCTCGCGTCCACACAGCATGATGTCGAATTGGATGAACTGCAACATACTTTTAATGTTAGCGAGTCTCTTTCTACCAGTTTGGTCGAAACTTCTGGTTGGTCTGGGGGGTTACACATCCATACACTCTTCACGGCACTATACAATCTTTGACCGCAAACCGCATATCATAAATGGTTACTAATCTTCCTTATTTTACTTTGCAGGTACGATGTCTGGTCGAGGCTCAATGCTTGGTAGTTTGCGCAGCAAGCGCCGAGCTTCATCACACTATGAACCACGCAGGAGAGAGGGAGATAGAGATTATGAACCGGGGTATTCCAGTCAGGAACGGTCTGACAGAGATAGGGGATATGTATGTCGGTCTCGATCTCGCTCTCCTCCTCTTAGGATCTCTGTACCACCCCCAGCTCTAGTTACACGTCCTCCTGAAACTTCACGGCATAAGCCGCCCTCTCAGGTTCCTAGATCCGACCCTCTACGTGGAACCAAAATAGCCACCTCCTTGACTACTACATCAGTCGTGACTGATCCGACCGGGGAAGGAGCAGCCAAACTCGCACAAATGAGGAAGGAATTCCCCGACATTTGCTTTGACGGTTACGTCTTCCCCCCACACCTGAAGAGAATTCCGCCAACGACCGAAAATACCATTCACGATTATGTTGCAGACATATTTTTTCAGTATAAGGAGTGGGTGAGGGCCGCGAGAAGAGCATCAAAAGTGGCATTTGATCGGGCCGCCACTATTGAAAAGCTGGAAAAGAGTTAGGTCATAAGGACCAAATTATTCAAGTGCTCAACGCCGAGGCCGAGTCTTCCCGTAAATCTGAAACAGAAGCTCTCAAAAAGGCCGATGATGCAAACTCGGCCATGAATAGAATGAAACAGGAGCACTACACTTCGATGGAAGACATGGGTCATAGGAACACCACCATCACTGCTGAGAGAGACGCAGCCCTCAAAGAGCTCAATGAGCTTAAATCTAAGCTTTCCGAACTTGTGAGGGAGAAAGATGCGGCCAACGTCTCCGCGCAAGAAGCCTGTGATCAAGCGGTGGTGCTTCAGAAGGAGAGGGATGCAACTATGGAAAAAGTCCGCGAGGTCGAAGCCAGGGCTGACGAGAAGGTCCAACTAGCGGAAATCAGGGTGGAGGCTGAGGTAGAGGAGCTTCTTGTCACTTACAATGCCAATGTGTTAAGGCATAGAGATCTGGCTTGACTCGATGATTACCCAACACATCTTTTCAATGCCTAGAACCTGCTGATTGAGGAGGAGAAATCGGGGCATCCTGATGAAGCCTTCGACGGATTTGAGCTGGAGAACCGCATACTTAACGATGACGAAAAGAAGGTTCTTCACGACTCCATGATTTCTCATGAGAAGGAGAGGTTCGGTACTCAGCCCCGGGAAGTTGGAGAAGGTTCTGGGGTTGAGCATCATATTGCAAGTTCCGAGATTGTTATGCCACCTCGGTCTGAGCCGACTTCGATGATCGACTCTTAGCCTATACCAACTTATGACCCGGAACAGCCACATCTATCTCCTATAAGGGAGCACCCTTCTGAAGTCGTTCAGCCGACCTCGAGCCAAACTGAGGAAGGTACTCTGCACTAATATCTTGTACATTCAGACTAAAGAACTTGTATAGAAGTGTATACTAACAAATGCTTCTTTTTTTCTGATCAGTAACCGAAGTTGTACTGACAACGCTTCCTGCAATCCAAGAATCATACCAAGCACAGGAGGCCATCATCTCTAAGGCGACCTCTATTGTGACGGTTGTGCCTGTCGAAGTAATGCAGGGGAGCTCAATCTCTTTTGACGAACAGATGATAAACGAGCTTCTTGGTCGACAGAGTGACCCCTTCACAGACTTACCATTCGGTCCGGGTGGATTTTCACCTACTTCTGATACTTCGACACAGACCACCACAGCACACAGTGAAGCCCGGGCCCTTCGAGAAGCAAACATACTGGCTGAAATGGATGCCAAGATGGAGGCAGTGGCACATGGTGGCAGCTCAAAGGGCGGAGCAGTAGCACATGGTCCTACACCACTTATGATGGTATCTCTTGGGGGCACGCTTGTCGATACTAGTGCGCCAGTCCCGCTTCCGGCTATAGATCCCGTTCCTCCGACTCCTCCCGCGGGAAGCATTCCCTTAGACTCCAGTTCGGAGGAGGATGTCGACATCATGCTCCCGTCTGAGGATAGCCTGTTTAAAGAAAAGGGTCAAAACGGAAGATCACTAGTGGCTCCAGTAGCTCCTCGTTGAAGAAGAAGCCAAGGAAAAAGAAAGAGTAGATAGACTTTTTAGGCACATGTTTCCTTTTGCAGTTAGGAATTTTGTCACCTTTTTTCTTTCATAGGCCGTGTATAGATGCGGGTTCGGCCCCTAATAGTAGGAATTTTTTGGAAGGGCTGGTGTATGAGCCATCGCTCTTGATTAGCTGAAATAAAGTTTTGTCTTTTTGTTTCAATTTTCATCCCTTTTATGCTTAAATGTTGCAGTGTTTGAACCTCCGTTCTGTGTACTTGCATTATTTGAACTCTTAAGCATAGCTTGTTTTATCTGCCATGTCCGAAAATTACGAACTTAAGTTGTAATTGGAGATTGAGTCGGACTTGAATGTTATACCATTTTGGGTAGTGATTTACACTTGAATCTGCCCCTAGTTCCGGGGTTAAGTTATAAAGATCAGCTTATGATCGCAATAAGTGAGGATCGAGCGGTCGAACCACACTTGTTTCTCTATAAATTGTTACATCCGCACTCTGGGGGTTTGCACTTGCATTCTTGCAGTCAGTCATAGCCGTCGAATGCTTTCAAGTACTAGTCCACACTCTGGGGACACAAGTCATCTTGCTAGCGGTTGTTCACACTCTGGAAACTTAAGGTTGATGTTAATACTCCAACCCATATTCTGGGAAATTAGAGTTAACGCTTACATTCCGACTCGCACTCCGGGAGTTCGAAAGGCATATCAGGATCATAGATGGTTAGATCATATCCATCCTGAGTTAACAAGTGAGATCGTTAGATGGAAGGGTCCATCCCTCTCGAGCTTGGTTAAGTTATGGTCGAAGTCGTTAGGTGGACGGATTCACCCTCTTCGAAACTGTATTTTAAAGTTTATACTCCACCTCGCACTCTGGGAGCATGGAGTTGGCCGACAAACGGTCAGTCATGATTGTTTGGGCACTTGGATTATGTTCGCACTCTGGGAACGATGGATTAATCAGGATCGTGGATGGTTGATTCGCATCCACCCTGAGTCGACAAGCGAGGTCGTTAGATAGACGGGTCCATCATCCTCGAGTTTGTTTAAGGTACAGCCGAAGTCGTTAGGTGGATGGCTCCACCCTCTTCGGAACTGCATTTAGTCATAATACGGTCGAGGTCGTTAGGTGGACAGATCCTCCCTCCTCGAGACCGCATTCGTTTGATATCAATATTCCAGCTCACACTCTGGGAGTTTGGAATTGGTTATAGGATTGTCGTGTATCAATCCTATTTAACATTGGTGTAATGACTTGCCCCCGAGCTCGGGTTTGGCTTAGCGAGTGGTTGGTCGTATCACAGCCACTCTCTATTTGAATAAATTCCACTCCATGATGGAATTTAGCTCTCCGTGCATCGTGATGTCGTACATCGTATTCAATGAATCACAGCTCTGGCCCGAAGAGATGGCATTTATTGCTGAAGTAAGAAAATGCGGCAAAGTTAGTTGCCTTATTATAGAATTCAAATTTAAAAATGCGGAAACAAACTGTAAATGGAAAATGGAATGAAATAAATAAAGCCCGTCAGATGTAATAGCAACGGAGACTCTCGCTGTTCCAGGCCCTTGGCAAAGCAAGACCGTCAACGGTCGATAACTTGAATGTGCCATCTCCAAGTCTTTGTGTAATCACGTATGGTCCTTCCCAATTTGGTTTCATGTGTGAAGGGACCAGATAGATTCTCTTGAGGACGAGATCGCCGAGTTCAAAGGTTCGAGGTCGAACTTTGGCATTGTACAATCGGGCGACTCGACTTCGATCTACGGCTGCTCTCAAATCAGCCTCTTCCCGCTTCTCATCCAGTAGATCCAAAGATTCAGCAAGCAATATAGCGTTTGTTTTCGGATCATAGTAAGTCACGCGATGGGAAACACTTCCATCTCGACTGGAATAATGGCTTCTGAGCCATAAGATAGGGAAAACGGGGTGTGTCCGGTCGTGGTCTTGTGGGTCGTTCGATAAGCCCATAAAGCCATAGGAAGTTCATCAACACATTTACCCCCGGACTTTTCCAGTCGTTTCTTTAGAATGGATTTTATGACTTTATTGACAGCTTCGACCTGACCATTTGCCTGAGGATGTGCAACTGCCGAGAATTTTTTATGGATATGAAACCGTTGATAGAAATTCTTGAATTCCGCACTACTGAATTGGGCTCCGTTATCGGTGATGACGGTATGCGGGAGTCCAAATCAGCAGATAACGTTGCGAACTACGAAATTGATTACTTTCTTTGTCGTAATGGTTGCGAGGGGTTCAGCTTCAGCTCACTTGGTGAAGTAATCAACTGCAACGATGGCATATCTTGCCCCACCTTTGGCCAGAGGTAGCGTGCCGATGATATCGATGCCCCACATTGCAAATGGCCAGGGACTGACCATTTGGGTTATCTCGGTAGGTGGGACTCTTGGAATTTGGGCGTGTTTCTGGCACCTATCGCATTTTCTGGCATAGTTCGCTGCATCTCGGTTCACAGTTGGCCAGTAGTATCCGTATCAGAGTATCTTCTTAGCGAGAGCTTGCCCACTGATGTGATCGCCACATTCTCCTTCGTGTACGTCATGTAACACTCGTTTGATTTCATCATGCGCGATGCATCGGAGGAGAGGAACATAATACCCTCTTCTATACATGACTCCGTTCTGAATGACGAACCGTGAAGCTTTTCGTAGAATTTGTCTTTTCTCATTTCTATGCTCATGTAATGTCCCATTCTCGATGTAATTTCGGTATGGGGTCATCCACGATTCTCTACTGGGAGCGGTTTCAAACACAAAATTCGTCTCTATTTGATCGATGCTTGGGGAGGACAAAGTTTCGATGGGGACAAGTCCCATCTGATGTGCTTCACCTGTACTTGCTAACTTTGCTAATGAGTCAGCCTTCTGATTATGCTCATGGGGTATATGGTAAATAGCATAGTAATCGAATTGACCTAGTGCTTCTTGAACTCGGGCTAGATAGGCAGCTAGTCGTCGATCCTTGGCCTGATACTCGCCCAGAACTTGATATACAACCAACTGGGAATCACAATAAATTTCCACAGCAACAATCTTCAAATCACAAGCAAGTTTTAACCCAGCAAGCAAAGCTTCGTATTCGGCTTCATTGTTGGTTGCGCGAAATTCGAACCTCAGAGCGTAGCATATGGATCGGCCTTCAGGAGTTTCAAGTTCTATTCCGGCACCTGAACACTGATCGTTCGGTGCACCATCGGTGTGCAGCTTCCAAATGCATTTAGGAGGTATAGTGGTTTCAGGCAGATCCTCTGAAACAGTAAATTCGGCTATAAAATCCGCTAGGACTTGTCCTTGAATGGATCTCCGTGGAGCATAAGTGATACCAAATTGACTCAGTTCAATGTTCCACTTGAGTAGCCTACCATACGTCTCAGGCCGCGTAAGGACCTGTCGTAATGGCTAATCGGTGTACACAGTAAGAGGATGAGCTTGGAAGTAAGGAAGGAGCTTTATTGAGGCGATGACCAGGCAATAAGCCAGTTTCTCTAGTCTTGGGTAATTTCTTTCAGCTCCTGTTAGCCGTTTACTAACATAGTAGACCGGTTTTTGCACTCGGTCTTCTTCCCGAACTAAAGCAGCACTGATCGCATGCTCTGATACTGCCAAGTAAAGGTACAATTGCTCGTGGTCAACTGGTTTTGACAAGATCGGTGGTGTGGAAAGATGTTGAACTAGCGATCGAAATGCGTCTTCACACTCCATGGTCCATTCAAAGTTTCGCTTTCCTTTCCAGATCAGATCAAAGAAAGGAATGCATTTATCGGTGGACTTTGAAATGAACCTGCTCAATGCTGCTATTTTCCTGTTGAGACTCTAGACTTGCTTTATGGTTCT
The DNA here is from genome assembly GCA_030737815.1 of Allium fistulosum. Classification (NCBI taxonomy): domain Eukaryota; kingdom Viridiplantae; phylum Streptophyta; class Magnoliopsida; order Asparagales; family Amaryllidaceae; genus Allium; species Allium fistulosum. The sequence goes on along the minus strand of CM060904.1, from coordinate 1,106,665,625 downwards.
TGGGGTTTGTAGGTTCCTTATTGCCCAGATCTTTTCGAGATTTGCTTCTATCCCTCGAGCATTAACGATGAACCCGAGGAACTTTCCAGATGCGACACCGAAGTGACATTTTAATGGGTTGAGCTTCATCCCATATTCCCGAAGGATGCAGAACATCGAATCTAAATCTCTAACGTGATCTGTGGAGAATCGAGATTTTACTAGCATGTCATCCACATAAACCTACATGGTCTTCCCGATCTGGTTGGCAAACATCCTATTGACCAAGCGTTGGTATGTTGCTCCGGCATTTTTTAGACCAAAGGGCATGACTCTGTAGCAGTAGAGTCCCAGATCGGTCACGAAGCTGGTATGTTCTTGATCAGGCAAATGCATGGGTATTTGATTGTAACCAGAATAAGCATCCATAAAAGATAACAATTCATGCACAGCTGTTGAATCTACGAGCTGGTCAATTCAAGGAAGTGGAAAACTGTCCTTTGGACAAGCCTTGTTTAAGTCATAGTAGTCAATGCAAGTTCTCCATTTCCCATTCGACTTTCGAACTATCACGGGATTGGACACCCATTCTGGATGCAAAGCATCTCGGATGAACCCATTCGATTGTAACTTATCAACCTCCTCTTTAAGGGCGGCAGATCTCTCTGGATCCATACCACGCCTTTTCTGTTTGACCGGGACATACCGCAGATCAATATTCAGGGAGTGACTTGCGATGTCCGGTGAGATCCCGCACATATCAGAATGTGTCCAAGCGAAAACGTTGAGATTCGCCCGAAGAAATTCAACCAATTCCTGTTGTATTTGTAGGCCCAATTGAGACTCAATTTTTAACATCCTTGAATCATCATCCCCACTGATTAGAACATCCATAGTCAGTTCGGCCGGGGAAGCTTGATTCTCTTTAGACTCGTCTTTATCTTCACTGTCTCTAGGGTCAAGGTCTTTCTGGAATTGGTTGTGGTGCCCGGGCCAAGGCCCAGGCATCAATTGTCAATTATCAGCAAAACGGACGCAGAGAGATTCCTCTACGTCCTTTCCCTTCTCCTTTCGCTGCGCCCCGCGTAGTTCATCAACATAGCAGGCCCTCCCCGTTGCCTGATCTCCTTGGATGACTCCAATCCCGCGATCAGTGGGGAACTTCAGAGTCAAACACCATGGGGCAATGGCTGCCCTGAACTCAGCAAGGGCCGGTCGGCCCAAAAATGCGTTGTAAGGTGAATCAATATCTAAAACGACAAATTGCAACATCCGGACTCTCCGGCGTTCTCCAACTCCCAAATCCACTGGTAGTTCCGTCACTCCGGTGGGTATTGTAGCACTTCTGTTGAAGCCGTGGACTCGAGATTGGCAGGGTTTTAAGTCCTTCGCTTCCATTTTCATTAAATCATAAGCCCGTTTAAATAAGATATTTACGGAGCTCCCACTGTCAACCAGGATCCTCTTCATCCAAGCAGGACCTACCTGGGCAGATATGACCAGTGGGTCGATTGTGGGGGCTTCGACCTTATCAGCATCTCGGTTTCTAAACACGATATCATCAGACATTGTCTTCTGTTGTTTGGCCGGAGCCACATCTTCACAATTACTGCAGCATTCGAAGTCCGCATGCCTGATAGAGCTAGCATACGACTCCATTTCCCTCCAGCTTCTGTCTGCTGGGTGGGGACCACCACTTATCGTGTTTATAACTAGCCTTCCGCCCGTACGAGCGGGTTCTTCCTGTCTTTCTTGATTTTGCACACGATTTTGATTTGAAGGGCCCGCACCACCAGACTGCGGCGCCCGCACAAACTGATCTAACTTTCTATCCCTGATAAACTTCTCGATGAGGTCCTACAAATGTCGACACTCATTGGTATTGTGGCCGTAACTCTCGTGGAATCTACAAAACTTCCCTGTTTGAACCTGCCTCTCCGACGAGGGTTTCAGAGCAGGCTTCTTATATTACACAGTGTTGCAAGTTTGTAGGTACATGTTTTCCAATGACGTAATCAATGGCGTGTAATTATCAAACATTGGAGCCCTACGTCGTGGGCCTCGATTCTGATCTCTTTTCTTATCCTGACCATTGTTGCCTCTCGGCTGGGTTTGTTTGTTCTGTATATTCAACTGAACTTTTCCGGAACTCTCACCGGACTGCTTAACTTCTACGTTACTTTGTATTCCCTCACTACTGAGCCTCACATCGTCCTGCTTCCTAGACTGTTTCGCGTCCTCTTGCCGTAAGAATTGAGCGGCTTTGGAGTAGAAACGGTCCAACGATGCGGGTGGTTTCCCAGCTAACCAATTTCCAAACTCAGAATCGGGATCGATCCCTTTGGTTAATGCCATCAAGATCGAGTTATCGTTGGGATTACTAATCTCCACACATGCTGCGAGGAATCTCTCTAAATAACGCCTGAGTGTCTCTCCATGAGCTTGGGTGACACTAGACAGGGTGTTAACGTCTTTAGGTCTAGCAACATGCATACGAAACTGTTCTACAAACTTTTTAGCCAGCTGATCGAACGAAGAGATAGATCTAGGTGGCAACCTTGTAAACCACATTGTTGCGATTCCCCCCAGAGATATGGGGAAACTTCGGCACTTCACTGCATCATCAGCTCTTGCAGCGCTCATTGACCACTCATATTTCAAAATATGTTGATTGGGGTTGGAACTTCCCTCGTACATTGGGAGAGTTGGCATTCTGAATCGCCGAGGGGGGTCAGCGTATAATATCTCGTCTGTAAAAGGGGTATGACTATGGGAGATTCCCCAATCGTCATTGGTAAGCCCCTGACTTTCGCGAATCATCTGGCATATCATGGTTGAAATATCTGGCATCGGCACATTCTGTGCATGCTGAGCTAAGGTGTGGTCGGGTTCCACAGTGCGAGCTTGGACCGGATGCTGTCGACGGTCCATGTCTCGCTTCCTTGGCTCGGTATCTTCCGGGACGTATGGCTCAGGAGTACGCCCACGTTGCTGATTGTTCGGATTTGATAGATTCCGGGTATCAGCCCTTGTTTCTACCGCGACAGTTGCAACGCGATTGTCCATGGTATACTGTGGAACAGCACCCCCTCGTGATGAAGGCCCAGTCTGGAAGCTGGTTGATGGCCCAACCCTAAATTGTCCTACGGTCAAGGCAGGTTGATATCCGATAGCTTATGTGTGACTCCCGTCTAATCGAGGACGGGTAGATCTGTGGTGATAGTCAGATGAGGCGAAACTTTCAGTGGACGAATGGGAAACATCATCCCTCATGGTCCTCCTGCGCCTTTGACGGTTTAGTTGGTTGGTCAACTGAGCATTAGCACGCAACTGTTCAGTCAATTGTTGCCGACTTTGAGTCGGTTCTTGGAGCAAACTTGGAACTCTTGTCTGGTGACTGGTCCGGACGGATCTGAGTGAACAGTGTTGTCTTGATTGGATGGTGGCTGCTGTATAGGATTCTGTCTATCCCGACCTTCTTGATCAGCAGCTGTAGAGGCAGTTCTTGTGCTAACCATCTTGAGTGGTGGAGTCCTTTCCTAGACTTTACGCAAATCTGAATAGGATGGAAGGATTCCATATTAGAGATCTGGATCTTCCTCTTGGATTTATGCAATCCGGTGTCGATGGTAGATCCAAGGAGCAGGAGAAAAAACTGGTTTTTCTCAGTGAAAGCACCAAAGTGTTTGTACCAAAAATGGGCACAACACTCTTCAGAAGTTTTTAAAGAGATAAAAGTGAAGAAAATAAATTGAAAATGAAGATTATCTAACAAAAACTCCAATAAACATAATTGTAAATACGCAAACAAGCAATTTAGAGTGATTCGGCGTGTTGCCTACGTCCACTATGAAGTTTTTGTAGCTTTATTGATTCTCTTTTAATGATTACAAGCGATTACAGCAAACAACAGCAAAAAACAAATTGAAAATCGAAATCAACAGCAAGGGTATGATGCAAGTCTTGACCCGGCAGAGCCTGGGCGCTTGAGAATCCAAAGATCCCTCTTCTGTTGGCTCCGGGGCTCTATTTATAGGCGTAGGAGGCTGAGATTTCGCTCAAACTTTGGGAGACTCGGTCTGGCACATGAGGGGGCCCACGCGACCATTTCCAGAAAATTTCGACCCAATCCGCGATCGATACGAAACCCTTTCGTATCGATCAAAATCATGTTCGATGGATCTGAAAATTGGTGGAGATGTTCTTTGGCTTGTGTATAATCTCCTGTGAAAATTTCATGACATTTGGATCGGTGGATTTTAAGTTATGATCGATACGAGTTGAGATTTCTCGGATGGCTATTTGGTTTGACTCCATAGCTTCGAATCGATCCCCTCGTATCGATGGTTGCACATGTTTCTAAGATGATGTGGTGCGCATATTTCGAACCGATCCACATTTTGCTCCGGTTTGACCGTGTCGCATCCATGGATCTCGCCTCGTTTGCATCGATGGCCGTTGCGTCAAACAAGGTCCATTTTGACACGATGGAGACGAACGAGCCATTGGGCATGGATTCGAACAAGAGCCTCTAATGGGTACGAAGCAAGGTCATCTGATGGATACGAAAAGCAATCGCCTGATGGATTCTAACTGGATGGTTGCGAACGATTGTGAGCTACTGGATTCGAGACATATGGATACGAGGGTATTGCAACCCTGATCGATACGAAGATGATGGATTCGATCAGAGGCTCAACCATGAATATGAGTTATGCCTAGCTGGATGGATATGAATACTGATGGCTCGATCGATACGAACCAAGGGGAACTGATCGATGCGAAGTAGGCGATGGATGCAGACCGGATCGAGTCGAACCGTGGCTTGCTGATGGATATGAAAACGAGGTTGTTTCCTTCAATTTGAATCGATCATATCTTGAGCATACGAACTCGGATTGACTTGAAACTTGGAATGCAGGCTTCCATGGCTTAGTTCGTCATGTCTTGTCAGTTGTAGCTTGATCCGAACTTGGACAAAATTCATCAATATCCATAACGAACCAGTCCCTTGATATCTCGGCCTTGCCAAAAGGCGGGATAACAGTTTTCACTAAAACAGACGGCTGAATATTGTCCAAAAAGAAAATATTTTCCAGATTCAGACGGCTGAATCACTGAAAATAGCTGTCTGAATCAGTTCAAAAATGGACTATTTCCTTGCGGGAAGGAATTCAGACGGTTGTTTATAGTACAACAGCCAGTTGAATCCTTCCTGAAGCATTTTTTTTAACTAGGCTCTACATCTCCACTACCAACTTTACCCTTACTTTTCACCTACCTATAAATTCATCTTTTCACCTTTTACCTCTTCACTTCAGAACCCTAGCTCAATTATTTCAAATTCTCAACTTTTACTCTTAATTTTTTAACTCTAATGGCTCCTAGATCAAAAAGCACAAGGGAATCCACCTTCGGTCCTTCCGAAGATCAGATTTGTCGATGGCTTTGGAATAATGTTGCTATCTCTCACTACAATTCTATGAAAAATTCCAACATTTTTGAAGGGGCTTTCATGAAGTTCCCGGATTTCGCAGCTTAACGAATTAGAGAAATGGCCGAGCAATTCCACTTTGATAATCTCATAGGGTATGCTCCCAATAATGTTAGAATTAACCATCTTTTGATTAAACATTTTCTTGAAAATCTGAATCTAGACCACCATAATCCTCAAACTCGAGAAGATTGTGTTTGGTCAATAGTTTGTGGTACTAAAATCTTTTTGCCTTTGCAAAGATTAGGCAATATTTTAAATTGTTCCTATCAAGGTGTTGATATAGATGATATTGAAGTTGATATGGATCATAGAGATGAAGTTTCACATCGTTTCTTGTCCGATCACCTTACCAATTTAAGTGCACTAAAATCTAGCGCCTTAAGGCCATAAGCATGCCTTATTCACCGTGCTTTCATTCTCTCCTTACAACCTCGAACGGGAAGTTATGAAAAAGTTTATAAAAGAGATTTTCAAGCCCTCTATTCAATCTACTCCAACCAACAAGTAAATTGGGGCAAAATCATTTTAGATGAATTTCAAGACATCACAATCCGAAGGAAATATAAGACCATCGATTATGGCGCTAATATTATGCGTATCCTTCTCAACTTCGGCATTCCAATGCTCGACTCCGAGGTTTCAAGCATTAGCGAGTTAGCGAAAAAACCTTAAGATTGATGGGTCTACCTCCCCGGCCTCCTCCATAACAAATTTCTTTTCAAGAATGGTCTCACAATGCTCAACAAGGTGTTCCATAACCTCATGACACTAGCATTGCCTCCTCTTCGCATACCCAACATGAAGAAGAAGAAGAAGAGGACAATGACTCCATTCAAGTTGTTAGCCCAGAAACTTCCTCCAGACAAGCTATCATCACCCTCTCCTGAAATCAATCAAAATTTCATCGGGAAATTAAATCTCTTGAAAGGAAGACGGAGAAGAAATTCAACTCCATCAAAGGATTTCTTAATAGGATATGGGATAAAATTTCTTGTTCGGATTCTACATCCACCAAAGCTTACAACCCATCTCCTTTCCAATGGTCGTCTTCAAGTTCGGATAGTGATGATGATGAGCTCTCTACCTCTATCTAGTTTTTATTATAGTCTCTGAACTTTATTTTCTGGTTTATAATATTATTTCAAGCTTCTATGGTTCCTTTTTTAGTTGTCTATATAATTTTGTATGGATATTGTGATTTTATTTTCATAATGACATCTCGAGTATGTGTTTTAATCTTTGCTCTGCAATATTTACGTATGTTTATTTTATCTTTCTTTTTGTCGATGACAAAGGGGGAGAAAGTTAGCTTAAATTATTATGCATATTGACAGGGGGAGTAGCAGTGTTCTTGTAAGTATTAATATAGTTGTCATCATCAAAAAGGGGGAGAATGTTGGAATCTAGATTTTCATCATTTTGATTCTAACAACTATATAAATCAATTTTTGTGTGTACTAATCACTTATGCAGGAGATTCGTTGCAGATTCGTATTCAGAATATTTTGAAGTTGATAGTCTTTTGTTTAGAGTCTGTATACTATTTAGAAATATGTTAAAATATCTTCGGAATGGTATATATATAAACATACACAGACATGATTAAACATGCACAAAAGGCTGAAAACAGCCGGTTGAATGGACTCATTCAGCCGTCTGTTTGCTGAAACAATTTTATTGTTTCACAATATTCAGCCAGTTGAATGAGTTAATTCAGCCGGCTGTTTTAGGCCAAAATTTGCCTATTTCTTTGTTGTTTTCGATTTTAACAAATTCAGAAGGCTGAATTATTATTTCAGTCGATTGAATATTTTCAACAGTTATTTTATGAAAAGACACTTCTCTTCATCTAAGAGAAACTTCTTCAAATAAATAGTTTCACCTGTTTCTTTTCAATATTATCCTTCATGAATAATTGCAACTGTTTAATATCTATAAATAGATTTCAGAATTCAACAAACAAATTACTTAACTGATTTTAATATTCTTGAATTCTTATCTCTTATTCTCTATTTTCAATTTGCACTCAAACTACATACAATCTCTGATCGTTGATCACTCTATCTTCCACATTCTTCAAGCACATTACACTATATATCATAAAGGAGAAGATTATATGAAGATTGTACTTAATTGACTTATCAGTGTTATTTAAAGAGCACACTACAGTTAGATACTTTTGTTTACTTGTAAAAGAATTCATATTCGGTTGCTCAGGCAGTAGAAGTCCTATTCGGTTGCTCAGGTGCTAGAAGTCATGTTCGGTTGCTCAGGTGGTGTAAACCTATTCCTCCGGGTTAAGTGAGGGTTGCTAGCTTAATTCCAAAAGGAGTTTGGGAATGGACGTAGAACGGGAGTTTGAACTAGTATAAAAATCTCTGGTGTCATTTACTTTACTGCTTTAATTATTATTTTACATTTATTATTCCGCACAAGTAGTTTATCCATATTACACGATCCTATAGCACAGTCACTTTCACAAGCCTTATGTATTGACTTGCTTTATGATTGAAGTCTTTCCTGGTGGTAGGTTGCTTCATCTTAATCCACTTTCCGAATTCAGTTTCTAGGTGAATGGCACGGACTAATGCCATAAAAACCTTGTCTTCATTGGGTTGCTTACTTCCGTCACTGAGGTGTTAAACATGTTCGTGAAAGATTTCAGTGATTCGTTACGCCCTCAGAACAATCCAGATAGGGACATAACGTCTTTTGGCTGCGCAGTATGGAGTCTGAACTGATCAAGGAACCTTGTCACCATTTGGTCAAAAGTACAGATAGATCTTGGTGGAAGCCTAATGAACCACATTGACGCAACCCCTTTTAGAAAGATAGCAAAGCATCTGCACAAAACAGCTTCAGAGGAATTTGCTCTGTCCATATACCAACTGTATTTGTACAAGTGAAGTTTCGGGTTCTTTGTCTCGTCATAGGACGGAATAGTTGGCATTGTGAATTTTTCTGGATATCTCTCATTCAATATTTCATTGGTGAAGGGAGTCCGACCTGGCGCAGATCCCCATTTATCTTCTCTTCTATCTTTACTCTCCTTCATTAATCATTTAACAATGTCTGCTATGTATGCCTCTGATGTCCAGTAGTCATGAGGATGGAAGTCAGTCACTACACCAAGTGTTTGACTTTGCAAACGGTCTTGGTGAGTGGGCTGAGGCCTTGGCTCTCATGTCTTCGGGAGAGCCACTCCTGCAGGGTCCCGTTGGCTTGCGGTTGGTCTAACTGGGATAGTTTGTGTATTCCTTGCATTATCAAGTGCATTGGCATTTTCTTCCAATTTGTCATCTTGCTCTCCGTCCTCCAAGTCGGAAAGAGCCATAGTTATGTCTTCTACGAGGGTCCTTGCCCCTTGCCTCAAATTTAGAATAGGTTGCCTTGTGGCGAATGGAGTACTTGCATTTCCGTCCACGTTAAGTCATGTTGTCACCCTTTTTTGTGGTTGTTTTCTGTTTCTTCTATATGGACCAGAAACGGAGGAATTCTCTAGTTCCATAGCAGCCGCGGGTTCGAACATAGTCCTTGAAGTGGGATTTGAATGTAGGGTTAGGGGAGTGTTAAGCTTATCCATTAGAGCCTTTTGGCTACTTTTTATTTTTTGGTTGATCTCATCAACCAGTCTATTTAACTCATCCCTGGTAACAACTTCATGCTTACTGGAGGAGGCTGGCGCCTAATTCCCTAAGTTAGCGACATTTACTTCAGTTTGTTGGGGATTAACATCTTCTCCAGCTACTACTGCCCCTATGGATCTTCCAGAGGTAGTTCTTCTTCTTCCAGCGGCCATTGATTCCAAACAGTGGATTCTTGAAGCAAAAATTAAGGATCTAATCATTGGACCTATGGGATCCTAAGTAGATAGCTAGATCTGGGTCCTGAGTTGGATCTCTCGGTGGAAGCACCAAAATGTTAACCCAAAAATGGATCAACACCCTATTTTGATGTTGAAAGCACTAGCCCTGTTCTGATAGGGCAATATCATAGATCACAGATAGTGAAAGATAACGGTAAAAGAAAGAAGACAGATAATTTTTATAGTGGTTCGGCTGTTAATAAAGCCTATGTCCACTTTATAGTTTTCTTATAGACTGATTATTGTTACAGGAAGTGTTTGATTACAAGACTTTGATTATCTATAAGTAAATTGAATCCCCAGAGTTGGAATCCACTGGAGAATCACAACGAATCCCTTGTTGTGAGGGAGGTAGAGAATGAAGAATGATTCCAGCAGGCTTCAGCAACCAGTCCGAAGAACATCCTTTTTACATTGCAGGTAGGATGGTATTTATATGGATCAGAAAGCTTCTGGGCCAGGCCACTTCATCAACTGCTCGCAGGTAGGTAGGGAACGACCCGGGGGTTTAGCTCGCAATCCGAGTCAAAACCATGGGTCGCTGGCGACCCATGTTCTATGGGTCGCTGGCGACCCATGTTCTATGGGTCGCTAGCGACCCATAGATTTGACTCGTAAGCAAGCTAATGACTTAGCTCCTTCTTCCTTGCCTCCTTAGTTACCTTATTTGAAGATTCGAGAAGAGGCATCGATTGCGGGCAACCCATGGGTTATGGGTTGCTGGCGATTCAATTACTTAGGATATTTTCTGGAGTTTGGAGTTTGGGGTGTTTCCATGGTCGTGTGTCGTAGTTGTTCCATTTTGATGACAATTTACTAGCTTTTTGTGCTCAGTTGTTGATTAGGCTAAAAGAATGCTAGCCTCTTGTTTTAGTCGATCCCGGTCGTTGTCTTAGTGATATAGCTTTGCTATCATTCACCCATTGCCTTAGCCTTTCTGGTTAAGTTCTAAGCCATCCCGTTGTCATGAGATTCTTCTACTTTCTAGTGGGTCCTGCTGGGTTAAAAACCCGGATGACTCTTTTGATCCATGATTGGATCATGAAAATATAATAGTTTTAGGTATCTAGAGACAAATACCCATGAACTCCTTCAATCAATGATCAGAGCGTAGGAGTACAAACATACTAAAGTCAACCATGACGATGCACCCTACTCTTTTATCCTTAGATCTTTGCCCAAAGATTGGCAGGGTTTAACACCATAACCCAAAGATTGGTAGGGTCTAACACCATAGCCCGAAGATTGGCAGGGTCTACTTGTGATGCTTAGAGATAGGCATCCTACCCATCAGGTCCTAGAGATAGGACCCAATAGGTGGTTGAAACTCCTAACAAAGGCACGATCAATGCTCAGAGATAGGCGAGATAGAGTATGGACGTCTAGAGAAAGATGTCCAAAATCTTGCTTCCCGGAGATAGGAAGTGATGTAGAAGTCCAACCCTATCTTTGGTCAAATGGAATAGATAAGCTAAGAAAGCTACAAAATTTGCCAAGGAATTATGAGGAACCGTTCACATGTACATAACTATGATGGAAGGTAACGTTGCTTGGATTCAAAGGTAATCAAAATTTAGCTAAATAAACTAAATACATAGGCAAATGAAATGAAGATTTGAAAGAAAAGCAATTTTATTCGTAGCTAACGAACTTTGCAAACAAAAGTAGAGGCTATACCCTGATAGCAACAGCCTATGTACATGGATCAAAAGCTAAACAAACAAACGACAATACAACAGAACAACAACTAAATATTCTTCCACTTCCTCCTCTTCTTCATATCCCTAGAAGAAATTGTAATGCGCCTCTTACCAAACTATTCACCTTTTCTTCCCTCTGAGAGATAGCCTTTAGGGTCAGTGTTCCAATTGTAATCACTCTCTGGAGATTGGGAAGCATCAGCTTGGAGGCGATCGAGGGCAGGAGTGGAAGCGAAGATAACGATGGGTGGTATAGGCAGTGAGATTGAAAGGGGAGGAGGAACATCATCCACCTTTTCCTTCTTGATATTTTTTAGCTCTAGAATTGGCATTTTATTCTCCTCTTGCATTAAAGGCCCAAACGTATACATAATGACCATAGTAATGACAATATCTTTGCTCCTCTATGTCACATGAGGATCATCCATGGCCTCTTCATCTAAAGCATGGATCATTTCAGCACCAAGACTAGGAATATGCCCTCTAAAGAGCTGGAATCGGAATATGGGTGGACACGATGACTGATTCAGTCGCTGTAGCTTATATGCTCATAGTCGAGTCTCCTTCAGGCAAAGGCAAGTGCAAGTGGACCTGAAACTTGAAAAATAGAAAATTAGAGATTGGTGACATCAACCAGAGTCATGTGAGCCATATCAAATACGGCCAAAGTCAATGATATACCTCGAGAGGATGCAGAGGTCATAAGTGATGGAGTCACTGTGAACATCCCTCCACGATGAGAGATAAGATATGAAGCTTCAAAAGCGATTCTGATTCAGCATAACTAGAATGCTTGGGATTATAATGAACTTCCAGTAAGGATGTTAAAGTAGTTGAAATGCCTAAAACCACAATGGATAGAAGTACCAGAAAGAGGAATATTATACTAAACAGTGAAAGGGAGTGCGGATTAAGGATCTTAAGGCTAATTTAACACTAGAGGGGGGTGAATAGTATTTAATGGATTCTAAGACTTATATGGAATAATTTAAAATTTATGATATAAACAAATGCATAACTTAATCACAGAACAATCACAGAATCAAACACAGATGTAGAAAGTAAATAAAAAGCAGTAAAAGGAAAGAACACACCGGATTTTATACTGGTTCAGAGTTACCCTACGTCTAGTCCTGCACCAAGGCAAAAACCTCGTACATATTTTTATTATACCAATGTCGAGATTACAATCCTCAATTTCTAAAGGCCTTGATGTACCCTCCTGTCTTCGAGTATGGGGCAAACTCTCTTGATTTACAAGACACAAGATCACCCAATTGATTTCTAGGCACAACCACACCTTATAGAGAGACTTGATAAACTTTTGATTACAAATTGATCCTATAACTCTGAATAGCACTTTAATCTTCGAGAGAAGGCAGAGAATCAAACAAGAATGAGATTCTAATTTGATTCACTTGAGAATTCGGCAGAATTTCGGCATGATCTTAAAAATATGAAAATTTTAGAATATGGTTTTGTGGAGAAGGAGTGAAGAAAATAAGAAAATAGTTAGTGAAAAAATTCGTTTGTGAAGGCTATTTATAGACCAGTAACGGTCATAACCATTCGTGAAGAGATTTAAACGAATAGACACTTCTTTTGAAAATTGAAACTTTTGAATTTAACGGCCACCATGTCGACATGGGGTATCCCATGATGTCGACATCCCTTAGTTAAAAACAATGTAAAATTTGTTTTGAAAAATGGTATTGAAAGGAAAACAAGATAAAATGATTCTGGAGTAAAATAAACTAATTTTCCTATTATTTAAAATAAAGAAGAGTAGAAAATATATTTTTAGAATGTATATATAAATTTGATTTTAAATCTCAAGTGTATATATATTATAAAAGAATTTTTAAAAACCAGAAGATTGTTTTAAAAAGAAACGAAGTTTAAAACAAGAGTTTATTTAAAAACAAAAACAAAAAATATTTTAAGGCTAAAACATCTTTTTGAAAATCATTTGAAAAGATAATTTTTAAGGCTAAAACATTTTGAAAAGCAGTTTTGAAATCATTTTGAAAAACCATTTTGAAGTAGTTTTGCAAGCTTCTTCCTGCAGAATATCTCATCACATCAGGACTCGAGAACTTGTACAAAACCAGGATATTCGTGGGTTTGTAAGCCACTTGTCGTAGGTTTGTAAGCTACTTGTCGTGGGTTTGTAAGCCACTAAGATGGTAGGAATGGGTTCCATCCCAAATGAAATTCGGAATGAAGATTTCCTTGCTATTATGAAGTTTTAACAAAACTATACACTTATCTTGAAATCTTGATCTTGATACTCTTGAGTCTTTAAACTTGATTTCTTCATTCTTGATCTTTATACTGTACAGTCTTCGATAATCAGTACCAGCCTTATATATATATCCTGCATAATAACATTCATATGTATCTAGACAATAGTGTTAGTATATAAGTTATAATAAAATAAGTTACAAAGGTTGTTGTCATCAAAACCACTATCTCCAATTCCTAACAATCTCCCCCTTTTTGATGATGACAACCTTATAAAATATACTTACCACTTCGATCATACCATAACTCCCCCTTTCACCAATAACTCCCCCTTACTCCAAGCCTACTATTTTATATAACTTATCCCCCTTTGTTACCAAACAAACATATGTCATAAGAATAATAACTGTGTATGAGTGAAATATAGCATCCTAAGTTAAATGACCAAAGATTGTTTTAAGAAGAATATTAATTAAGATAACACTTATGTACAAATTAACATACTAATACTCAATCAAGAAAGAGAAAAACGAAAAACGCTTAACGAGGACCCTTAACTATTGGTGATTTATGGACCGAACAATTTGGATAGTGAAGATAAAAGTTTCCACGTTGTTCGACCAAGTTTCCATTAGCGTCAAAAAGGACCTCTCCAACGCAAATCACGCCATCGTCTTCGTCCATATGAACATCCGGATTCGGCAAAGGATGTTCTTCTTCTTGATCCTCTTGTGGTTCTTTTAGAGGCTCTTCTTCTTCAGAACCCCTGGCTTGTGATGATTCTTCGATGACAATGGGATTGGTATGGTTATCCATAAGGAAGTTTTGTAAATTCCTAAGGATTCTGCCTTGTCTATCTTGTTCTCTAGCCATTCGCAGTTAACTTACTTGAATTTCTATCATCATTTAAAGCAAATCTTTCATCTTCTCTTGTAATTTGATGACTCGTACATGTGTGGAATGTTGAAAAGGGCTAGAATGAGGAGAAGTGGGTGAAGAAGGTTCATTATTAGAAGAGAAAGCCATTAATTTACTGTTTTAGAAGTTTATTATAGAGAATAGAACAGAGAAAAGGAGTAAAAGTCGAAATATATAAATATATAACCAAATAACTAATTTTAGATTTGAAAATCTCGGCATGTATGTCGACATAGGGGGATGGGTCATGTCGACATGCCCAGTTCAATTTTTGAGAAATTTTTATTTATATTAATTATTAACTATACTTGTATTATTTATAATTTATATTTCAGTTAATGAACATATGCCTAATTCTCTTCTAAATTTAGTAAAGTTTTGTTCATTTAATGGTTTGGTTAATATATCAGCAATTTGTTTTTCAGTATTAATATATTCAAGAGTTATGACTTCTTTACTTATATTATCTCTAAGAAAATGATGTCTAATATCAATATGTTTTTTTCTAGCATGATGAGTTGGATTTTTAGATAGGTTTATTGCACTAGTATTATCACAATAAATTGCTGATTTAGTTATAGTTAATCCAAAATCTTTTAAAGTTTGTTGCATATATATAACTTGAGAACAAGCCAAAGCAGCAGATATATATTCTACTTCAGTTGTTGACAAGGATATAGTGTTTCGCTTCTTACTAAACCAGGAAACCAGAGAATGTCCTAGAAAGTGACAACTTTCACTTGTACTTTTTCTGTCTGATTTACAACCAGCGTAATCAGCATCACAATATGAAATTAAATCAAATACATCATTTTTAGGGTAAAATAAACCATAATCTAAAGTACGTTTTACATATCTTAAAATTCTTTTAACAGCTTTTAAGTGAGTTTTTTTAGGTTGAGATTGGTATCTTGCACAGAGACATACACTATGCATGATGTTAGGATGACTTGCTGTTATATAAAGCAGCGAACCAATCATTTCCCTATATAATTTTTGATCAACATCTTTTGATTTATCTTCTTTACTTAAAGCTACATTAGTTGTCATTGGAGTTGGTTTCCCACTAGAAGTGGTCAATCCAAATTTATTAATTAAATCCTTAGCATATTTTTCTTGACTAATGAAAATTCCTTTATCTAATTGTTTGATTTGAAGTCCTAAGAAGAAACTTAGTTCTCGCATATGACTCATTTCAAATTCTTTAGTCATTATATCTGAGAATTCTTTATTCATTATGTTATTAGTTTACCCAAATATTATATCATCTACATATATTTGTACTAACTGAATATCATTTTTGTTTCTTTTAATAAAAAGAGTTGTACCTATTTTACCAATTTCAAAACCAGATTGTAGTAAATAAGATCTTAGTCTTTCATACCAGGCTCTAGGAGCTTGTTTCAGACCGTAGAAAGCTTTCTTTAATTTATATACATGATTTGGAAATTTATTATCTTCAAAAGTGGAGGTTGTTCAACATAAACATCTTCTTTTACAAAACCATTTAGAAAAGCACTTTTAACATCCTTTTGATATGACTTGAAATTATTGTAGTTTGCGAAAGCAAGTAGAATCCTGATAGCTTCTAGTCTTGCTACGGGTGCAAAGGTTTCGTCATAATCAATTCCTTCTTCTTGACAATAACCTTGCACGACTAAACGAGCTTTATTTCTCACGACCTCACCAAGTTCATTCATTTTATTTTTATAAACCCATTTTGTTCCAATTATACTTTTATTCTCAGGTCTAGGAACAAGTTCCCGAACATCATTTCTGGTGAACTGATTCAATTCTTCTTGCATAGCAAGAATCCATGAATCATCAGATGATGCTTCCTTTGGATTTTTAGGTTCAATAGTTGATATAAAAGCTACATTACCCATACTATTTAGTTGATTTCTTGTTTTAACTATAGATTCAATATTTCCTAGTATATTTTCTATAGGATGATCTTTTAATAGTCCAATTCTTTTATTAGGTTGAATGATTTCACAATTAGTTTCATTAGGTTCATTATTTAAAGTTACAAAATCTTCTTCATCTTCTATTTGTGAAGTATCTTTAAAATTTTCATCAAACGATACATGCATTGTTTCTTAAATAGTGTTAGTTCTTAAATTATAAACTCTAAATGCTTTATTTCTATTAGAATTTCCGATAAAGATACCTTTGTTGGATTTAGGTTCAAATTTATCTAAATTATCTTTTGTATTAAGAATAAAACACTTACTACCAAAAACTTTAAAATAAGCTACTATGGGTTTCTTATTGTAAAGTAATTCATATGGTGTTTTATTAGCTAATGGTCTAATTAAAATCCTATTTAATATATAACAAGCTGTAGCGACTGCTTCAGCCCAAAAGTTTTTAGATAAGTTACTATCAGAAAGCATTGTTCTAGCACACTCTTGAATCGTTCTATTCTTACGTTCTACCACTCCGTTTTGTTGTGGAGTTCTTGGAAAAGAGAAATTATGAGTAATTCCTTTTTTATTACAGAAATTCTCAAAATTTTCATTTTCAAATTCTCCACCGTGATCACTACAAATAGTTTTTATTTTTAAAGAAAGTTGATTTTGAATTCTTTTAGCAAAATTCTTAAATAATTCAAAAGCATCACTTTTAAGTTTAAGAAAAATTGTCCAAGTATATCTAGAATAATCATTTACGGTTACAAAAACATATTTATTGTGATTAATTGATTGAACTTGAGATGGACCAAATAAATCTAAATGAAGTAATTCTAGAGGTTTAGAAGTAGAAATCATATCTTTTAATTTAAATGAACTTTTCTTAAGTTTTCCTAGTTGGCAAGCATCACATATACTATTGTTATCCCGCCTTTTGGCAAGGCCGAGATACCAAGGAATTGATCAGAAACCTAGAGTCGCTCGTTATGGACATCTAGTGCACATAGGTCTACCCTGGATATCGATGAATTTTGTCCAAGACCAGATTGAGCTATAATTGGTAAGACATGACTAGAAAAGCAAAGAGAGCCAATGTTCCAAGTTTCAAGTCAATCCGAGTTCATATGCTCAAGTTATGATGGATGCAAGTTGAAGGGAAAGGCCATGCTTCGTATCTATCATGGAAACCTTGCTTCGAATCTATCAGTATGCCTTGCTTTGAATCCATTAGTACGCCTTCCTTCGAATCCATCCTTATGCCTTGCTTCGAATCCATCAGTATGCCTTCCTTCGAATCCATCCTTATGCCTTGCTTCGAATCTATCCTTATGCCTTGCTTCGAATCCATCAAGTCAAGGTGGAAGAGTCTCCAGGACGACTCGATCAAATAGGAGAAGAAAGCGGATCAAAGCTAAAGTTCCGCTCCACGTCATCACAAAGTCAGCTGCCATGATCGATTCGAAGTGATCAATTCGATCGTATCGATTCGAATGAACCAGCCTGCCAAGAAACACCAATTTGAATCGATCATAACTCGAGATCTATAAGTCCAAATGCTATGAAATTTTCACAGAAGCTTGAGCACATGTTGAAGAATGTCCACACCAAATTTCAGCTTGATTGGATGATTTCTTGATCGATTCGAATGGGCTTCGAATCGATCCCAAAGTGGGCCCGGATTTCCTGAAAGCGGGCATGTGGGCCCCCTCACGTACCAGAACTGGTCTCCCCGAATTTTAGGCGAAATATCAGCCTCCTACACCTATAAATAGAGCCCCTGGTCATTCAGAAAAGAGGTCGGATAATTCTAAGAGCTAAAGAGCGCCCAGACTCTGCCAGATTTACTCTGAATCACCACTGCTTCCTTAGATTCAGACTTAGCTCACAAAACCAGTTGTACTGCGTTATAAGAAGTTGTAATCTTCAAGTGTCGAGCAATAAAATCATCAAACTTCATAGTGGACGTAGGCTACAAAGCCGAACCACTCTAAATCGCTTGTCTTTGCACTTTACTTTCTGTCATTTTGGAGTTTTTGTTAGATAATCCACAGCGTTAATTTTCATTCTCCACGTTTATCTCTTCAAAGACTTCCGAAGAATGTTGTGCCCATTTTTGGTACAAACAACTATCTACTTTAAAGTTTAACTTGGGAAGACCTATAACTAAGTCAAGTTTTGATAACCTAGATAACAGTTTGAAATTTAAATGACCAAATATTTTATGCCAAATCCAAGGGTCACTTGTATTAGCCAAAAGATATAAGTTATCATTTGAAACTTTCATACTAAGGATGTAAATGTTTTTCTTCCTAATTCCTTCAAAGATAATATTTGACTTATTATCTTCGATGTGACACTTATCTTTTCTAAATTTAATTTTAAATCCTTTATCACATAGTTGACTTATACTATGAAAATTATGTTTTAAATTCCTAACTAGAAAAACATCAGAATAAGAGGAGTTTTAGAATTACCAACATTGCCGATGCCAATCACATATCCTTTTAAGTTATCTCCAAAGTTGACCAATCCACCATCTTGATATATAATGTCATTGAGTATCTCGGGATTTCCAGTCATATGCCTTGAACAGCCACTATCAAGTATCCATTTATCTTTCTAAATTTGCACAGTTTGTCCATTGGTTGTTGATTCTTCAAAAGCCATGTAACATGTCTGTTCCTTCATGACAAACCATATCGGTAGATAACTTGATTTTTCATAAAAACTATATGCAAACTTATGACACTGTGATGAAATGCATAAATTCAAACTAGTATTAACAAAATTTCCAAAAAAAATCCATTTTTAACTTTTCAAGTTTCAGATTATGAAAACTATGAAAACCTATGCTCTGATACCAATTGAAAGGGAGTGCGGATTAAGGATCTTAAAGCTAATTTAACACTAAAGGGGAGGTGAATAGTGTTTAATGGATTCTAAGACTTATATGGACTAATTTAAAATTTATGATATAAACAAATGCAGAACTTAATCACAGAACAATCACAGAATCAAACACAGATGCAGAAAGTAAATAAAAAGTAGTAAAAGGAAAGAACACACCGGATTTTATACTGGTTCGGAGTTACCCTACGTCCAGTCCTACATCAAGGCAAACACCTCGTACAGAATTTTATTATACCAATGTCGAGATTACAATCCTAAATTTCTAAAGGCCTTGAGGTACCCTCCTGTCTTCGAGTCTGGGGCAAACTCTCTTGATTTACGGGACATAAGATCACCCAATTGATTTCCAGGCACAACCACACCTTATAGAGAGACTCGATAAACTTTTGATTACAAATTGATCATATAACTCTGAATAGCACTTTGATCTTCGAGAGAAGGCAGAGAATCAAACAAGAATGAGATTCTAATTTGATTCACTTGAGAATTCGGCAGAATTTCGGCACGATCTTAAAAATATGAAAATTTTAATATATGGTTTTGTGGAGAAGAAGGAGTGAAGAAAATAAGAAAATAGTTAGTTTAAAAATTCGTTTGTGGAGGCAATTTACAGACCAGTAACGGTCATAACCATTCATGAAGAGATTTAAACGAATAGACACTTCTTTTGAAAATTGAAACTTTTGAATTTAACGGCCACTATGTCGACATGGGGTATCCCATGATGTCGACATCCCTTAGTTAAAAACAATGTAATTTTTTTTTGAAAAATGGTATTGAAAGGAATACAAGATGAAATGATTCTGGAGTAAAATAAACTAATTTTCCCATGATTTAAAATAAAGAAGAGTAGAAAATTATATTTTTTGAATGTATATATAAATTTGATTTTAAATATAAATTATATATATTATAAAAGAATTTTTAAAAATCAGAAGATAGTTTTAAAAACAAACGAAGTTTAAAACAAGAGTTTATTTAAAAATAAAAACAAAGAATATTTTAAGGCTAAAACATCCTTTTGAAAATCATTTGAAAAGATAATTTTTAAGGCTAAAACATTTTGAAAAGCAGTTTTGAAAATCATTTTGAAAAACCATTTTGTAGTAGTTTTGCAAGCTTCTTCCTGCAGAATATCTCATCACATCAGGACTTGAGAAATTGTACAAAACCAGGATGTTCGTGGGTTTGTAAGCCACTTGTCGTAGGTTTGTATGCTACTTGTCGTGGGTTTGTAAGCCACTAAGAAGGTAGAAATGGGTTCCATCCCAAATGAAATTTGGAATGAAGATTTCCATGCTATTATGAAGTTTTAACAAAACTAGACACTTATCTTGAAATCTTGATCTTGATACTCATGAGTCTTCAAACTTGATTTCTTCATTCTTGATCTTTATACTGTACAATCTTCGATAATCAATACCTGCCTTATATATATCCTGCATAATAACATTCATATATATCTAGACAATAGTGTTAGTATATAAGTTATAATAAAATAAGTTACAAAGGTTGTTGTCATCAAAACCACTATCTCCATTTCCAAACAAACTGTCGGTAGCCCCAATATGAAATATTGGTGGCACCAAGTGTACTTCCCATTTGCATTGAAGTCTCTATCGTGGATCCCTATGGAACAGAAGTAGAACTATCACCCAAACATTTAGAGCTAGGTTTGGGCTGGGTCCTGACAGACAAACTAATTCTGGGAACAACGTTAGAAGTTAGGAGAAGTTGGCCAGCCTCATGCGCCACTATATCTTCATCTTCCAAGAGGTCAAGCTTAACTCCTCTTCATCGATTTAGGCTCCATGAGAATGCTCTCATTCTTGCCTTAATATTTATTCCCAAGCCATAGATAAAGCCTCAAGATACCATTGTCTGATCACCTCATGTTCCCAAACTCGATGATACTCGCATAAAATTGGACGAGTGTAAGCTCTATCTCAAACTTGACCCGGTCCTCGACTGCTGCCTTGATCTGGGCCTCAGCTTCATCTTTCTCCTATCGAGCACCAAAAGACTCATTGCAATATTCCTGAGCTTGAGTGAGAGCATTGTCTTTCTCCATTTTCTCCGCCTTTAGCGCATCTTTTAACCTTTGAATCTCTAAGGCATGCTCATCATTAATTGTTCAGAGCTTTTCATTTTCCTATGTAAGATTATAGCTCTTGTGATGAGCAGCTCAACCTAATCCTGCTTCCTCTTTGATTGATCTTCGAAAAGCTTAGTATTTTCTTCTAACTTCTTCTCAACATCCACCAATTGCGCCCAAAGCCCTTCGACTTCTTTATTAAGATTTTCAATGATGTGCTTGTTTACTTTCTAAATCTGTTCTTTCCCTTGAAGAGCTACCATTTTCGCATAACTCACTTTAGAGATGGCCTCTGCTAGCCTCTTCCACTTATGATATTGATTGTATGCATCACCAACGCAATCCATGACTTTGGGCTTAATATGTTGAGGAATATCTTCCATGCGAAGAATGAACTTGACCTCATTAAACCGAATCTTTTGGAAAGCCTTTTTCATGGCGGCCATATGAGGGTTTGAGACAGTTTTAGTCTCCATTGTCATAATAGAAATAGGAAATTGATCTTTGCCATGCCTTCATCTAGAAGTGATAGAGGATACCAGCCTAGATGGCTAATCAGATTTTCAAAGCACGTTAGAAAACACTATTTGTTATGTTGTAGGTGCAGCTAAAAACGGAGCAGTAGGGACATGAATTGGTGGGATTGGATTAGGCCTCATTGAATATCTATCCATACTATGCGGTAATGGAGAGAAAGATCTACATTGAGAAGGTGAAGTCCTGCCAGACCCTCGATAGCGATCATCGCGATGCTTATAAACTCTGTCCCGCCTCCCATATTCCCTCATATGAAGCATGCTTGAGTCAGTCTCATGAGATGCTTCACGTTGATGGTATGACGTGCTAAGTCTCTTATATTTACCTCTATAGCTTTAAAGTTTGTCAAAAATATGTTGGCGATCTATGAAACCTGAAAATAAAGTACAAACGAGTTAATTCCGAGAAGCTTAAGAGATAATACGTGTAGTGTAAACTTGTTGGGATTTGAAGTGTTGGGTAGTGCAGATATGTCCTAGTGCCCGCCATGGATTATGGACTTGAACCTTGCCTATAGGGGTTATCTCCCATGCATTGGTTAGAGGAATATCAGTGGACAAACGAATTTGAGAATCAAAATCACCGATGTTGATGTTGCATCGACCAAAAGAAGTAATTTCATCAGCTATATTCCCAATCGATTCATATATATCACCAAACAGAGGGATCAGTGTCTCCTCTGCTACGGAAGCTGGTAGTTGCTGTGAAGTTAAGTGAGATGAGATAATCTTTAGTTTTGGTCATCGAGGAATAAGTGGCACCTAATCATCGCCAACAGTATCACCAACTAATTCATGGCCAAGATATATATCTTCATTATCGCTATCACCTTCGATGGTGTCATTATCATCATTACCATCACCAACTTTCATAGTAATTTCAACATTTCTATCTCCCTACCTATTCGCTTCAAGATTGACCTGAGGATCTTGGACGAGCGGAACATCTACATTTTCCTCTGCTATAATAGCACGCTGAGCACCTTCATGAACATTGGCTGCAAGGGCAAAACTACGATTGGGGTCCAAAAGGTTAACTGTCGCATTCTCTCATCAATCAGTAGGTACCTTATCTCTTGCCCTTCTACATGGATGGCAAGCCAGCGTTGAAGTGTATCTGCCAAAGTAGAGCTGCATGGCCTTTTGGGGTATCTGAAAATCCATGAAAATAAAACGATTAACAATCTAGATAAAGTGCATCATATGAATGGTAAATGATGGTAAAACTTATGTCCAGATAGCCATTTCTGGGGAGAGAATATCAAACAAATAAATATTCCCCTTTGAAATAGCTAAGTTTGTAAAAAAGGCCCAGGATGACACAATAGCCCATAGGCAGCTCCAAATAGACAAGAGAAAGACTCCCCTTCCATTTCTTGAAAGAATACAAATAACGAACTTCTTATAATGTCGGTACCCTACCTAGATGTTGTAAGAAAACCATATACATGTTATTCAGCGAAGCGTAGCTATTTGGATGAAGCGGACGAGGACAAGCCTTTTGTATTGGAGTACAATCCGAATGAAGTGGTTAAATAGTGGGGTCCCATAAATAGATAAGCACATATACTACGG
This sequence comes from Allium fistulosum, assembly GCA_030737815.1. Taxonomy (NCBI): domain Eukaryota; kingdom Viridiplantae; phylum Streptophyta; class Magnoliopsida; order Asparagales; family Amaryllidaceae; genus Allium; species Allium fistulosum. Next base: position 1,106,642,393 of record CM060904.1, on the reverse strand, counting down.
TATAACCTTTAGGCTGGTTGTTAGCCCATTGATAAGGCTCTAGAACAAGAGCGTCTTCAATGGGAATGTCTAGCCTATCGCAAATTCTAAAGATGGCCACCTTGTCAGGTCTAAATGTTGGGGAGTCCGGTAGGTTATCAAGAATAATAGCATCCCCAAGATCGACGTGAAGGGAAATTCTCATGAAGTCTTCACTCGCTATTACAAAAATAATAATTTCCAAGGACTGCCTCACTGGGTAATAAGGTGGCTGAGATCGAAAGGATGGTGAAGTGTATGGCATTGAGGATGTTGGGGCAGAGCCTGAATCTAATTCTATTGCATATTGAACTACATCTAATGTAGATGGACCTATGATCATCGCTGAGATACGCAAGGAGCGTCTAGGATCCATAGCTATAGAAAACTTCACAAATGAACAGGATCAGGTAGAATTTATCTATAATTCCAATGTTGAAACAGAACCCTGTATGACGAATGCATAAGACCCAACGGATTTCAACGTGTGTTGGCTAATCGGATCTTATACATTAACCAGGGCAATGATGTTTTATTTAATCAATATAGTGTATTTCTGGTGTCCATAGCACTTTGAATGCAAACGCTTTATGTAGATAGCTTGCCCATGCTAGCAAATGAGCATCGTCGCTTAATGGAACCGTGCATCGGATTTTACGCATTATCATATGATTTACGATAACAGAACCATTGTTCGAAGCACAAAGAAATTCTCTTTGTAGGGACATCACAGCGAAGTGTCAAGTTAAAGAAGTGGTAGAAAGTTTGTTCGAATGTCGGAGCACATTTAATATGACGGTTATATGAAACTATTCCAATGAAACTCAATTATCAATCAATACTCGACTAACAGTGCCCGAGAACTCTATTTCCTTTCTCTTTATTAAATTTGTGAATGACTTGTTTCTAATTCTTTGAAAATATATGGTCATTTAGAAAATTTGAGCTCAACTTGAGGCAATACCAAATCAACTCGAAAAATGTCACACAAGAGGGCGACATGAGTCATGCCTAGGAAAACCATGTGCTAACTACGGGTCGACCCTAGTATTTTCAAGGCCATATTTATATTGAAATTTTTAATAAAAAATTTCGATCCAAGGAGGGGGGACCAGTTCTCAAGCTACATTTGAGTAGAGATTGGCAACCTATAGCCAATGTAAACAACACCACCCACATACAATTCAAGACAATAAGAGAAGTAGCATTTGATGATGAAAAATTGGGTTGGATCTTGAGTTGATTTGAGATCAATTTGATGGGACTTGAAGCTAAAGTTGCTGCTGATAGGGTGTATGATAGACAACCTAAGTTAGAGTTTGTAAGCTAGCAGTGGTGGAGATTGGAGTCAATCCCGAGCTTTGGCAATGGGAGAGCTCGGAGTTAGAAGCATTAAGGAAATAGTATGAACAAGTGAGAAGAGAGAAGGGGAATCAAAACGCCTAAGTATCAGATTTCCCGAAGAAATAGGCTAAAATTTTGGTACTAAACCATAAGTCTCGGGTTGGTACTGATCTAAAAATGGAGAAAAATAAAGAAAGAAAATAAAATAAAAAAGTGAGGTTTGTCATGCAAGGGAATGCAAACCTCAAATATCATAACTCTACCCGACTAATTTAAAGAGGGTACTCGTAGAGCTTCCAAAGTTCCAATAACTAACTTGAACTGTAAGCTTTAACTTTTATACTATCTAAGAGATATGAATCTAAAAATGGTTAAAAGTTACACTACGATCCAAAGAAGACGCGTTGATATATGAAAACAGTTTAGAGAATAAAATAGTTTGAAGAATGAAAAAATCAACTCAAAGCAAGATTTGAAATCGATAGCTTGTCTCCATCCAAAACAATCATGTTGACAACAAGGCATACTTTGGGGGGGCAAGTGTTATCCCGCCTTCGAACCAGACCAAATCTAGATGAGTTGGAACCATTGAATGGTCGAAAAGTAAGCCAGAATCAAAAACCATAAATCTAAAAGTCAAAATTCAACCAAATCTCGATGAATGATATAGAAACTATGCTCATGACTTAAGAGAAGCTAATCGTCTTTTAAAGAAAACAAGTGGTTGGGAAACTTTTTAGCAAATGATAAGAAAAGTGATAGATCGACACCGAGTTGATTTACATAGCTCGGTACCAATCCATTAAGGTGAACCAGCCAAGCTAATTGAAGGTGATTGAAACATGAATCATAAATAAAAACAATGTTGGACAAGAGGAGGTTGGTCGCAACTTTTCACTAGAATAAAACATGAAGTATGAAGACTGAAGCCCAAAATTGCTATAAGTGACAACTCGGCAACGAGTTGTGAAGCCCAACTTGGTACCGAGTTGGCACACGACTTATGAATATGGCCACGATCTTCCTCCTGAATGTGATGAATGTGGGTAGCGAATATCAGAGCCTATTTCGATGATTTATGTCTATAAATAGGAGGAGAGAGGCGCTATTTCGGGATCCTTTTTTATTTTCTAAATTTTTTTATTTTACTCAATTTCTTTCTAAATTCCCACTGAGTTGTGAGTACCGCGTTATAAGATGACAGTTTGTTAAACCTCAGAAAATCATTAACAAAGTTCAAGTGGACGCTGGCCAGAGTTTAGCCAAACCACTATAAATTGTTGTGTATTTTTTTGCCTCGGTTTCCATTTAATTTCTTCATTTTATTCTCTATTTCAACCTATTCGGGTGTATGCCCAACTTTTGCCGCAAACACGTTTGTTTGTAAATTTCATTCGAGCTCATTTTATTTCTAAAAGGAATTAATTTATATCACTTAAAAATATAATTTTATTCAGTAGAGCCTTTTTCTTCTTTCGCTAATAGAGTAGTATAATACTTCCACTTTCTTAACCATCTTGATTTCTTACGTTATAGTATATCAAAATTCAGGTTGCATTTTCCCTAATCTCGACCTCAACCTTAAGTTTGCTTAACAAATTGAGAGAGATAGTTCACTCTTACCTACCATCTCACGACGGCCTAAGTATAATGCATGTACCTTGAGTTTGCACAATAAACACATGCATGTATCTTATCTCATCTAGGCGATATTTTAATAGTCCTATCCATAACAACCCTAGTTTGAGTTTGTTCGATAACTAGTGTATGCAGTTAATCTATTAATATGTAGATGGTAGAGGAAAACTCTATATATTAAGGATTCATAGTCTTTAATGCACACACACACATTAAGTGATGTCGACTTAAGGAATAATATGTTTTTTATGAAACACCCTCGTGATTCAAAGGTAGGGCACATATGGGATTATGGTATACATACTTTATATATACATTTGTTCCAAAAATCTATTTTGGGTTTACTTCATTTCCACTTAGATTATTTTATAATATAGATAGTTATATAAGTTTAATTAGTTTATAATTGTTATAATTCAATTAACTTATACAATATATGTATCTTATCAATTAAATCATATTAAATTAATATTAGTTCTATTAATTAAATCACATTTTGTCGATTTATCTTTACTTTTATAAATTAAATCATATTTAATTAATTTACTTTATATAAATTTTTTGAAATTTTATATTATTTATCTTGAAGTATTTATGATAAATAATCAAATGTAACATTTATAATTTGTTTATATATACATATCAATATATGTATACATATACATCAATTAAATTTCAAATAATTTATTTAATTAAATATTTAACTAAATTTGAAATTTTAAAATAATTCATCTCAAACAAATTTAAGATAAATATATAATTATAAAAATTATAGTTACAAACATATATCAATATGTATGTATGTTGAATTAGTTTAATATTTTAATTAATTATTTTATTATACTTTATTAATCAAATTAATTAATTAATTAAATATATAAGTATATGTATATGTGCGTGTGCGTTTATATATATATTTATATTTTATTTATATTTAATACTTATTTTATTTTTCAAAATATTTTCAAAAATTTAACTTATTTTATAACCTTTGCATATTTTCATATATTTACAATTTACATTTAAATTAGAAATATGTTTTAAATTTTTGGATTTCAATTTGAAACTTAGCCCAAGTCCCGAATAAATTTTGGGCCTAGGTCGGTAGCTAAAGAGAATACTTGATTATTTAACCTTAAGCCTAGACACTACTTTTCTAGACATCTGTCGGATAAGTAGGTTTAATTAATTAGCCCTAAATGTTGACTAATTAGATTGTATAGACCATTTAGGCTCTGATACCACAGTTGGAATAAGGCTGGTCTGTAGTGGATAAAATTGGTAGATTTTCAAAAAAACAAATTCCTAATTGGATCTTAGTGGGCTTATGAAGTCTAATGGGTTACTAGGTCCAATCTAGTTGTTTAAAATAAAATAAAATTTTATTTAATATCTTGATCTATTTAATTATTATATGTAAATTAGTTTGATGTTTATGTGATTTTGTGTATATCAAAATGTACACATGTGTATATGAGGTGCACGTGCAACATAGAAATGCGTACATAGTTAATGTATGTGTATATAGATGTCAGGATTTACATCTACAGCGTACACATTCACCATTTATATATGTATTGATTGTCCCAAAACATTATACAAAATACATACATACATAATACATACATACATGCAGATATATATATATATATATATATATTTGTATAATAATTCTAATATTTAATTAATTTTAAAATATCTTACTAGAATGTGACCAAGTCAATAAAATTCAAATTCAAAATTTAATATCTTAAATATCAAAGGAAGACTTGGTAAAAAAATTTGAAATTAAAATCTACGTTATAATATCGATTAAAATATCTTTTAATTAATTTAAATAATATATTCACATGGAAATAATTTTCTAGTTAAAATTTAAAATTTTATTTTTTATTAAATTTTTTATTTTTTAAATACATAAAACTAATTAAAATTTCATAAAAAAATTAATGTGTGTATTTAGTTATAAAATAATATCTAGTGTGTGTGTGTGTATAAGTATATTTTCTTTTCGACAAGAAAAATTAGTTTATTTATTTAAATCCAAAACTAATTTTATTTTATTATATATATAGTATATATATTACTAAAAGTATTAAAATATAAGTATACACATTATGTTAATAATATCATTCAGCTTTTGAACCAAATGTAATTTAATATATATTATTTTATTTATAATCATATTTTATAATATATATATATATTAAATAATTTGATTTTTAAAGTAATCAATAGTGATTTATAATTGTTAAAATTTAATTATAATATTATAAAATTATAAAATATATACATGTAATAGGTATGCCCAAAATGAATTTGAGTATAAAGTTTTTTCTTAAGTATGTGTTGCTCAAGTTTTTGCAAGTGAAAGATTAGCAAGCTAACATTACTAAGCCCTGCCCAATCAAAGCCAACCTATAATCCTAACCTATTCTAGTCCAAGCGAATCCACACAACTAGAAAACATCTAAATACCAAGCCTGGCCCCTTTAAAGCCAGCCAAACTCTCCTAAGCCCGGTTCTGTTCAAGCCATCCCAAACTCAACTTAGCCTAGTTCAAATCGGTTAGCATTTCCAAACCCGGCCCAGTCCCTATTATTTTGCACAATAGCGAGCTATAAACTCATGTGACTAGGCCTAACTCAAGAGCGATCTGTCCATGGCTTGGCCCATCACAACCCGTCTATGACCAGTCCTTCACAGCCCATCTCATCATCACATGATCGGCTCGACATGTCCCTTTCAGCTTCATCCTTAGCAATCTACAGCGTTGTTCTCAACAAAATTTAGCAACAAGCAACTAATCATAACTATGCACTAGAAGCTTCTCTCACTACCTTGTCCTCTAGAGAGGCATACTACACAACAAATAATACACTTAGGTGTGATAACTACAGTACTTTGCCTGCCAAAAGCGCACCTACTCATGAAGCATGCTGCCTTTCTCAGCATAAAGCATGCGCCTCGTATGGCATTACAGCTAGCATGCATCTCAGCCATGTGTTCACACCACCTTTACAACTACCTTCCATTGATTGCAGTGACGACATCTACGACTAAGAGTGATTCTCTCCCATAAATCGTGTAATCACAAGCATCCATCCATCTATATCAGCTATTACAAATACCTCTTGCCATACAACATCAAAGGGGTTGAGACCCAGTAAATTACTTCCAAATTATATCTTCTCCCACAATAAAATTAAGGGTTCTTAAGCTTAGCCATTGCAGTCATAAGTGCTCTAATTTTTTATTATTCTCTTGTAAATCTTTGTAATTATAAGAGATAAATATAGTAAGAGATCTTTATAATGGACGTATGCAAGCTTCTGCCGAACAATTCTATATCATATGCCATTTCCTTTAATTGCTCATTTACTCCTCATTTTCATTTTTAAGCACAGTATCAGTATGTAACCTTTGCTAATAAAAAAATTGTCTTAATTCTGAGGTTGGTTAAATTTTTAGTCAACATTTTGGCACTAAAAGGAGGGCGTCCCCTAAAAGCTCTCGTCTTTCTTCATATTTCTTATCTACACACCCTTCTTATGTTTGCACCATGTCCAATCCTAATGGTGAAAATGATGATATTAACTCTAATGATAGTGGCACTAATGGTAATGTTGTTTGTCCTAACCCAGGGCCTAGCAATGACATTTGGCGAAGTGTGTTGCAGGGCTTAATTAATGTAGGAACCCTAGCCCGTGAGGTGAATGACCTAAGAATGAGGTTAGATGCGCAGATGAGTGTGAACTTCGTTCCTCTATCCCTTCCTAAAGCTGAACTGACCCCTATCCAACCTAACGTCCTTAGACCTTGTTAATGCAGCCTAGGAGAGGGTGATGCTAGAAACCCTAGTCGGGGTTGCCCTTGTTCATAGTAGGAGAATGCATGATGTGCACTGGTCAAACCATGTAACTGATATTGACCCAAAGGTGGCTGCGAATAGAAAACCGAGGGATCACTGTTCCTCTTTACTGAAACGACCATCTATTTTTGAATGCCTTCAAGCGACAAACGAAGCTCGATTTAGGATACATCTCTTGTGATCATTTGATCTGTTAAATTTGCATATCTTACCATTTGTCATACTTACATTTTCATTACCTAACATTCCACTTTGGGATTTAGGAATGAAATTACTATGTAGGTTGTTCCAATAATGAGTATGGTCAGACTAAACTCTAGAGTGAGTAGAATTGCATCTAGGAGATCAGATAGATCAGTTGTGTTAGGATTCCTTGAACTGATCAAAAAGATATGACTCATGGATTTAAAATTAGAAAATATTATAAGTGGGACTAGTGTAGGGTCACACCCTATGCTTCAGTCGGCAGCCCTCGATTGGTAAAGGCCTGTAATTCCAGTGCATAGGCTTTGTTAGTAGTAAGTCTAAAATATGTGTATGAACATAAAGGAACTCGTAACTCTACATTCTCATTTTATTGTTACATTTTTTTCCTCCAAAATATATTTAGAGATTTGGGGGCATCCAGTTATGTTTTGGCCTGAGTCAATCTGATAGGTTATTACTTAGCCTTAATAAACTCATAGGCTCATTGTGACCATACAAAAACTATTATTTGAGACAGACAGTTAATTTCATGGAGCGGGTAAACTTTGGAATGCATAACCCTTTGATGACAGACTAGTCATATTTACCCATATTGCATGCATATGACCATATCATGTTTTGCTTTAACCATTGTGGTTGCAAGTGCATGATTTATGTTAAGATTAACATATTTGGTAATATAATAGTGAAGGGAAAACCCATTCCTTTATGCGTGGTCTCACTAGATATATGTTTTTGGTTCGAGATGGTATAATATTATTCACACCAGACTTTTTGTATGACCCGAAGTTTTTATTTTTTCCCATAAACATTCGGGTACTCATTTGAGTAGATCGAAAGTAGGGTTTTCTGGTTAGACGAATAAGCTTCCAGAGACATGTAGGAGGCAAGCTAATATTATGAGTTTATTTGCGCTGTGTTGTTTGAAGTTTATGCTTTATTTGAATGAATGTAATAACAGAATTTATAACTTTCACGTAGTTAGACTTTGATCATCAAAGAGGACATCTCTATATGTCGCACTTGTAATATAATTATATTTTCTCTAAACGTGGGATCAATGGGATTATGTAGTGAATGTGAAAGTTATTAATGAAATGTGTGTTGAAAATTTTCATATTCATGTACTCTTGATGTTACCAATGCAATTAACCAATATCATTTTATCATCGAGATATAATACTATGGATGACTACAGTATCAATAGCGCTTATTTTCGGGCCTCAAAGTGGAGGATGTTACAGCTTGGTATCAGAGCATAGGTTTATGTAAAACTTAAATGATTTTGAAAACATAATCCAAATAAATCAAAGAATAAGGTTAGCATATGGGATAATGCTATAGTAATATACTTGTTATATCTATATATATGTTTTATATCTCATTCTCCACTCTCTCTTAGACTATTCTTCTGTATCTAATGAAGATTCATATGCAGATTACAAGAAGGAAATATATGGAAGCAAGAAATGGAAGAGTGAATCTAGGTGGAGGAAGCACCACAGCTAATGGAAATGTTCAACCCAATACTAGAAGGAATCCGAGTCGATCGGAAAATGCTAATCCAAATGCAAATGCCAACATGAGTGTTGGAACCCCACCAGTAGATATTGGGACTATATATCAGTTCTTCATGAATATGATGCAAGCTGGAGCTGCAGTTGGTTTGATTGGAGGAAACATTGATAATGACGGAGGTGCTAATCTCGAGGTACCGGCTCACAAGAATTATGCCAGGTTTAGCCATGATTATACCAGTCTTGGAGGAAAGCCTTTGATGGAATGGAAAGTGCTAACACCGTGAAATGATCTTTGCCGAGTTTGACTTGAATGATGAGCAAAAGAGGAGATTAGCATCTAGACAGTTGCAGGGAGCTGCTTTGTATTGGTGGAATGGTGTGACTGTAAGAATATCAAAGGAGAATTTGACTTGAGCTAAATTTAGAAGAATACTTGAGGAATTTTTTTTGTCTGAGATAGCTAAGTTAACTTTGCTCAGCAAGTTTGCTGAAATGGAGTAAGGAGAGATATCTGTACTGGAGAATGCAACTAATTTTGATGAGTTGGTTAGATACAGATATGCTACTATTGATACTATGATAAAAAGGAATGAGAAGTTCATTTGTGGAGTGAAGCTAGAAATTTCTAGGGCAACTATACTACATCTCAGAGATCCATGCGATGTGGTGGTGGAGATGACATTAAGGAATTAGGAAATGCTTTTTACATTTGGAAGTGAAGAGCCTGTGGAAACTCAAGGTTTTCAAGGCAAGAAAAAGAAGTTTATTATAAGAAGGGAGCTCAAAAAGGAGGAGCTGTCAGAAAAGAGAAGGTGAATGTTTTTTGCTATAAGTGTGAAAAGAAAGGGCACTCCGCTAATGAGTGTTGATCTGGTGGTGGAAAGAAGGTTGTGGGAAAGAAGGGCGTGAAGTGATACAACTACAACCAGATTGGACATTACAAGAATGAACGTCCAGAACCGTCCAAGGTTGATAAAGGGAAATTTTTGCTCTGGAAGCATCAGCTTCTGGACCAACTCCTGAAGAGAAAGGAATGTCTGTAATGGGAGGTATGCTTTTGATTAATAACATACCTATTAAAGTATTATTCGATACTAACATATCACATTCTTTTAGCTGATCACAATGTTTTGGTATATAAGTTAAATCTAGAACCATCATACCTTATTACTTCCTTAAGGGTTACGAATCTAGTAGGAGGATATGTAACTCTTGGAATGCGATGTGACTATTTAGAATTTGTATCGTTAGGTCATGCATTTACCTGCAATTTGCATGTGTTTGATTTTGTAGGTATTGCGATTATTCTGAGTATGGATTGGTTAAGATGATATAATGCTATGATATTTTGCCAACATAGGAAGATATCACTAAGACACCTAATAACCATGATCAAATCATAGACTTAGTAGAAAATTCAAGTTTAGATGTATGTACTTTATTGGGTGCAAAGGAACTGGAAGATAAGGTGAATCAGGTTCTCATTGTAAGATAGTATGCGAGTGTTTTTGAACTAGTTATAGGAATACCACAGAGACGAGCTATTGAGTTTCAAATAGATCTTGTACCTTGAGCTGAACCCAAAGGTTGACGCCCAGCAGAATGACAAATACTTAGATGAAAGAGTTAAAGGTGCAGCTAGTGGACTTAGAAGGAAAGAATTTTATTAGACCAAACAGTTCGGCTTAGGGGGTGACCACGGTGTTGATGAAGAAACCAGACGGTTCGTTAAGGATATGTATTGATTACCGTAAGTTAAATGAGAAGACGGTAAAGAATAGGCATCCTTTACCAAGAATAGATGATTTTTTTGAATAGTTGAGTGGATCCAAGGTAATTTTCCAATTGGATTTAGCAACAAGGTTCCATCAATTAAGAGTGGTGGAGGATTGCATTCCATTAACGACGTTTCGAACAAGGTATGGTTGGTCATGCCTTTTGGACCGACCAATGTGCTTGCTTTGTTTATGGATTTGATGAATCGAATCTTTCAAGACCATTTCGATAGGTTCGTGTTAGTGTTTATAGATGATATTCTGATATATCCTAAGAATGAATGAGATCATGAGATTCACCTTAGAATAGTGCTAAAGATGTTAAGGCAACATTAACTAAAAGCGAAGTTTTCAAAATGTCATTTTTGAAAAAAAGAAGTGAAGCTCCTTGGTCATGTAGTTTCAGAAATAGGTTATTAGTGGATCCAGCTAAGATTGAAGCTGTTAATAATTGGAAAAGACCCAAGACTGTGACCGAGAAAAGAATTTTTATAGGGTTAGCTGGCTATTATCAAAGATTCATCAAAGACTTCTCTCGTCTAGCAGCACATATGACTAAACTAACAAGAAAGGACGTAAAGTATGTTTTGATCGATAAATGTGAAGAAACATTCTTAAAGCTAAAACATTTATTGATTGATACACCTGTGTTAGTTGTTCCAAATGGAAATCATGATTTAGTGTTGTATACTGATGCATGCGGGATAAGGTTAGGAGTTTTGTTAATGTAAAAGAGTAAAATGATTGCCTTCGCTTCTCAACAGCTTAGACCATATGAAGTTAAATATCTGACTCATGATTTAGAGTAGGTAGCAATGATCTTTGCTTTGAAAGTATTTAGACACTATCTTTTGGGTGAACGATTCGAGTTATTTACGGATCATAAGTGTTTGAGGTATTTATTCTCTCTGAAGGGGTTGAATATGAGATGGCAAAGATGGCTAAAGTTTTTGACAGCTTCTGATTTAGATTTTGAGTACACGCCAGAGAAATGAAATAAAGTTGCAAATGCACTTACCAGGAAACATCAGAATGTGGTGTTAGATATGTTAGCAGATCGGAAAGATTTAGAGGCATTGACTACTTAGGGTGTATGCTTAAAGTTGGCGAATAGTTCTAGTCAGAATACTGCAATGTTGTCATGTTTGGAAGTTCAACCAGTAATGATAGAAAGAAATGCTTCTAAGCAGAGAGATCATCCATTACTAGCTGAACGGATTAGATGAGTTGAAGATGGAACTAAGATTGATGATTTAAAAGGTTTTAATCTTAAGCAAAGTGGATATTTGAGGAAAAATGGATGGTTGTGTGTTCTATATATTTGTAACCTAAGGAAGGAAGTTATTAGGGAGTGTCATCGATCGAAGTTTATTATTCATCTTGGAGGAACCAAAATGTATCCAGATATGAAGAGGAGTTTCGCTTAGGAAGGAATTAAAAGAGATGTAGGCTTATGAGTGAAATAATGTTTGAATTGCAAGTGGATTGCTTCAAACTATGGGAGTGCTACTTTGGAAATGGAATTCTATATCAATGAATTTTAATGATGGGTTGCTAAGGTCAAATAGGGGAAATGAAATTATTTGGATCGTGGTAGATAGAATAACCAAGAGTGTACACTTTATTCTGGTTACGTCGACAAGGACAACATCTACTTTGGCAAAGTTGTTTATGAAGAATACTGTAGCACTGTATGGACTTCCTAGTAATATAGTAAGCAACAGAGATACTTTTTTCACTAGTGAATTTTGGAAGAGTCTACAAGAAATTTTAAGTACCAAAATGAAGATGAGTACCGCTTAGCATCCACAAATGGATGAGAAAAGAGAAGGAGTAGACAAAGTTCTTGAAGATTTGTTAAGGGCTTGTATACTAGACTTTGGAGGGTCATGGGAAGACCATTTTCTCTTATTCATGTTTTCTTATAATAATAGTTATCAAACTAGTATAGAAATGGCGCCTTTTGAAGTTCTTTACGAAAGCCGTGCAAATCAACAACACATGAGGTAGAGATCGGAGATAGGTTGATTCTTGGCTTAGATATATGAGAGAAGCTATAGAAAAGATTGAGTTGATCCGAGCAAGGATGATGGAAGCTCAGTCTAGGCAGAAAAGTTACGCAGATAAGAGTCATAAGGATTCAGAGTTCACAGTTGGAGACTATGTTTTTGTTAAAGCATTACCGATGAAGGATATGGTACAATTTGGAATGTAAGGGAAATTAGCACCGAGATATTTAGTCTGTATCTTGTTATAGAAAGGATTGGAAAACTAGCTTATCAGATAGAGTTACCAAATAGTTTGGTATAAGTTCGTAATTTTTTTTGTATTTCTTATCTTAGAAAGTTGTGCATGATCCAAAGTCTGCTATTGTACCGACTATATTAGAATATTTAGTAATGGAACCAGATATGACTTTTATTAGACAATCAGTTTCTATTATAGCAAGAGATGAGAAGAAATTAAGAAACAAGATGGTCAAGTTAGTGAAAGTCCAGTGGAGTAACAATGAGGAAGACTGTATTTAGGAGACAAAAGACGGGATTAAGGATACTTATCCTAAGTTGTTTTGATGGTATGTTCTATATCTGTCATATAAACGTTTAGCTAGTAGAATATGCTAGTACAACATTATGTGTTTATAACAAATGCTTGCATGATTTTTATGCTTGTTGTTTTCCTTGTCGTAATTTCGAGGATGAAATTCTTTAAGGAGGGAAGTCTGTAATATTCTTAATTTTTGTTTAACATTATTCAGGAAATTTAATTAGACAAATTAAATAAAATAACGTGCGGTGATAAGGAGAACGAGATTTATTAAATAATTGGATCGGGCCTTAATTAATCAATTAATAGGATTGTTTTGAACATGGAATGGAAATGGATTAATGAAAGGGGCATAATGAAAATAATTCCTTCATTCATTTTCTAAACCTTACCTCTCTCATTCATTCTCATTTCATTTTCTAAAAATGAAAAGCAAAGCATAAAGGAGGCCGACCATTACCTAGGGAAAAAGAAAGAAGAAATCTAATGAATTTAAAGGGAAAAACCTATGGGAATTAATCTACATTAAATAACAATCTCTCTTATCCAATCTAAGGTGAATAATAGTTAATCACCTTGTTTGTTATGTTTGTTTTGGATTTAAGATTGATTTCTGAATTGGTTGTGATAATATTTCATGCTTGGATTGATAATGTCATTATTAGATTTGAATGATAGTTTGTTGGGATTTAGAGGAATTATTTTAATGGGTTTTAAAGGCAAAACCTAAGCTTTGGATCTTCTATTGATTTGAAATTTAAATACATTGTGTAAAACATTGTTTTGGAGATGGGTTTTCGATTTCATAATTTTCTAAGTTTGTATAAATATTTTATGAATTTCCTAAGAGAAAAAATATGCATAATTTTGGATTTTTAATTATTAGAGATAATTAAACTAATATTTCAGTTCGAAGTTTTTGTATATCGAAGAAGAAGGAAATTCAGATTTTTGGTGTTTTTTGGGGATTTTTCCCTAATTATTATGATTTTTAATAAATTTGTTATTCTATAAATGCTTATAATTAATACAAGTTAAAGATATTAGTTATGTTGTTTTGAAAAGTTAATTAAGAAGGAAGAACGTGACCTACTAGAATTTATTTAAAGAATATTAAAGGTATTTTGTTATCCAATGATAATTTGACATAAGACAAGAATTGGTGGAAAGTTTTAACTTTAAAAGGAAACAAATCTATTTTTAAATTATTTATAGAAATGCCATTGGTATAATAACTTAGAGGCTCAATACCTCTATATTATCCCGCCTTTTGGCAAGGCTGTGATATCATCGACTTGGCTAGGAACGGATGGTCATCATCATTAGAAATCGATTACATACAATACTATAGACGATGGTCAGGCAGGTATAGACCGGATTTCAATTGAGCTGCAATCAGCATGAAGTAACCGGCATAGCCTCATGAAGTCATATTTCGAATTCGGAGTCGATCTAATTTGTATGCTTGAGTTATAGACAAAGCAAGGATTTGCATGGATCGATCGAGAACGATCCATAAAACTGCTTAAATCATCGGAGAACGATCAATATCTCAAGATCCACAAGAGCAATTCATTGGAAACTTCTAGGGCATCAACAAAATGAAGATCGAGGCTTAGAAAAACGATCGTAGGTCATAAAGTTACAATTAGAGTTTAGCTTATCGTTATTGGTCGATCGTTTTTACCAACTCCTAAAAACGATCGGCATATTTCAACGCATGATCCAAGTTTAACAAAGATCGATCCATATCTCTCAAGTTACAAGTTAGAATGATTCCATGTTTCGAAAGCAATATTAAGAGGCATGTAGGACCCCCCCAAAAACAATTGCACTAAAATTGGAGGCAAGAAAAGAATCAGTGAACCTTTATCCGATCATTCCTGATGGTCGAGTTAAGTACACCGATCATTATAGTAGGTCCCTATGGACCTAGAGAGCCTTCTGCCGAAATCTTAGCGAAATATCTCATCATCTCTCCCTATAAATACAAGTCCTATGGTTCATTTTAAGGATCTTAACGCCGCTGATTACTTTAGTCTTTATTGTAATCAAATTTTCTATATTCCTTGCTATTGTAATCAGATTCATAAGTGATCAATAAAGTTAATCTTCAAAGTGGACGTAGGCCTACAATGCCGAACCACTATAAATCTCCGTGTTTCTGATTATTACTTCCTATTCGCTGTTACTTTAATCTATTCCTCAGTTTTAATTTTATTTTCTTCACTTCTCTACATAAATCTATCCTTGGGTGTTTGTGGCCAATTTTGTTGCAAACATTTTAGTGCTTTCACTGAGAACCTGGTTCTTAGCTTGCTAGGATCCCCTTTGTTGCTACTGGATTGAATAAATCCCCCGAAGGAGATTCGTTGTTACCATCATAAAGTTGCTTATACTACCCATATTTGCTGAAATCTAAGTATGGAGATTGATAATGGCAAGGCATACTAGATCCATTACTCAAAATGTGGAAGGAAATGAGACTGCTAGCATTCAAAAAGGAGACCCAAGCAATCAACCAGCAAAAGTGAATGCTGATCCAGATGAAATTAAGAATCCCACCTATTCTATTACCAGAGTTGAATTTCATAATTTAATGAGAGAGCTGATTAAGAGCCAACAACTAAATGAACATATTTAGACCAATATCAACTTGATAAACCAAATCAATCAGTAGCAGCGGGGCAAAGCTAGGAGGGATCCCACTCCTTATATAACGTCCAAAAGCTCTAGCTCATCGGATGGATATAACAGACATAGGCGACGTAGAACTGATGAATATCATGTAGAAACTTTAGGGAATGAATGGGTAGACCATTATAGTTTGCCAGGAATGATCAGTGTTGGTCCCTCCACAAGAGAAGGAAACTTACCTGTGCACGTTGGGATTCAAATTGAAGCTGCTACAGTTAATTTGGATGATGAAGTTTGATTGAATGCTGACTAGGTTCTTCCTCAGGATAATGGTGAAATCAATGTACAAGATGCGCATCACAAAGATGGTGGCCCAAGAAGGCGTGAAACGGCCCGTAGACATCGACCAGACCATACATGTGAGGTGGAGCACGACCACCGCTTGGCACCACCCATCCAAATGATGGACTTATCGGCAAAGGTCAGATAGTTGGTGAGAGAGAACCAAGGCTTGACGAACGATGACTGGGCAATCTCTAGAAACCATACCCCTTTCGCTGATAATGTTCTACACGCAGAATACCTGAGGAGATTCAACATGCCATCAATGCCTTCCTACGAGGGAAAAACGACTCCAGGCAGCATATTATGAGGTACGAATGGTTAATGGATTCTACGTGAGCCGATGATGCGACCAAGTGCAGATGCTTTCCCATAAGCCTTTCCAGAATAGTGACAATGTGGTTCACAAGACTACCCTCGTGATTAATTTCTAGATTCGATGAGTTGGAAACCAAGTTTGTGGAGCAATTCCGAAAGCACATGACTCGTCCTAAAGACGTGATGTCCCTTTCCAGGGTGATCCAAGCTCTAGGGAAGTCGTTGAAAGATTAGTTAGAGAGATTCCATATAACTTCCATGGAGGTTAGTAAACTGAATGATCACACGATACTCATGGTCGTGACGAGATGGATTGATCTGGAGTTTGAGTTTGGCAATTGGCTGGCCGGTAAACCGCCTGCCACATTGGAGCACTTTTATTCAAAGGCAGCTCAGTTTCTGAGAAAGAAGGAAGCCAGGTCCTCTAGAAAAAAGAATGTTGTAGGACCGAGTGGAGTAGCAGTATAGAGTAACATTGCAATAAAATAGTTTGATGACGGTTCTGGAAATGTCCAAGTGAACGTTCAAAATAAGCCAAATCAGCAAAAGAGAGGCGGAGATAGGAATCGAAAGCGAAAAAGGGATTTCTGGAAGGTTGAAGCCTATGATTCCAATGTATGATAATTACACGCCGTTGAATACGTCCCTGGACAATATCTATTTGTCTACTTGCAATACCATGCAGTACATGAAGCCGCCTCCAAAAGAGTCAACAGAGAGACATAACCAATTTGGGAAATATTGTCGGTTAACGAGTGTTATGGGCACAATACAAATGAATGCAGGCATCTTCAGGATGTTATAGAAAAAATGATTTGAAAAAAGAAGTTACAACAGTTTGTGAAAGCTCTGCATGATGGCAGGCAGGGGACTTCTGACCCCAATCGAGGACAAGCTTCTCATATGACTGAGGAGCCTGTGCGGACCAGTGGAAGACTGGTGATAAATACGATAGTCAGAAGACCGCACCTGGTGGATATGAGTTGGCAAGAGATGCAGCGCTATGCTAGCACAATTAGGCATGTAGGTATTGAATGTTGTACGAATATGGAAGATGGAGCTCCGGCGAAATAGCAACGCACAATAGCAGATGATATTGTGTTTAGGAACAATGATGCAGTTAAAGTTGAGGCTCTGACAATCGACCCAATTGTCATTTTAGCTATGATTGGTCCTGCATTGGTGAGAAGGATTCTGATCGATTGTGGAAGTTCAGTGAGTATAATCTTCAAGAAGGCATATGATCAAATGAGAATGGAAGCCAAAGATTTAAAACCATGTAAAGCTCGTATACATGGTTTTAATGGCATTGCAACCAAAGTTGTTGGTTATGTGGAGTTACCCGTTGAATTGGGAGAAGGTGAATGAAGGAGAGTGCGAATCTTGTCGTTTATTGATTTGGATGTTGACTCTCCGTACAATTTTTTTCTGGGCTGACTGGCCATGGCTGAATTCCAAGAAGCTCTTGCCCAATGGTTTTTTACTTTGAAGTTCCCGACAGACAATGGTGCAGGAGTTGTTCATGGCGATCAGGTGACTGGACATGCCTTTTATGTAGCTGAGTTGAGGGAAGCTTAGCACAAAGAGAAGCGTAAGGGTGTGGAAAAGACTTTCCACATCCAAGCTACCACCGATTGACAATTGGCACCTGAGCCTTGGGTCGGGCACCTTAGCCGGTTCTATAGAGATATAGATCCGAGGGACGATGAAGAGGAGCCCAAAGGCACCAAGGCTACATCGGTTAAGCTGACAATTGATATCGCGGTCAGCCATGATGACCCATCGCGAGTTCTAAAGATTGGGTCACAGCTCAGCCCCCCGATGATGAAGGAACTTGCTGGTTTTCTCCAGGAAAATCTAGATGTATTTGATTGGACTCACTTTGAAATGTGTGGAATCTTGCCTGCTATTGCGAACCATGCATTGAACTTTGACCCGAAGTATGTTCCAGTGAAGCAAAAAAGATGCGGTATGGATCTGGAGAGGTTTGTCGCTCTCAAAGAGGAGGTGATAAACTAAAACTCAATGGGTTTATCCATGCCGCCCGCTATCCTGAATGGGTATCAAACCCTGTATTTGTGAAGAAGGCGAATGAGAAATGGAGAACGTGCATTGATTATGCATATTTGAACAAGGCATGTCCAAAAGACAGTTTTCCCTTTTCGATGATTGACTAGCTGATGGGTTCAACCGCAGGACACGAATTGATATCTTTCATGGATGCATACTTGGCATATAACCAAATCCTGATGCATATCCCCCATCAGGAGCACACCAGTTTCATTACCGATAGTGGATTGTACTGTTACGTGGTAATGCCGTTTGGATTGAAGAATGCTGGAGCAACTTACAAGCCTTTAGTTACCAGGATGTTTAAAGACCATATTGGGAAAACAATGGAAGTGTATGTGAATGATATGCTTGTGAAGTCATGACGATCAAGTGACCACATTAGAGACTTGGCAGAAATGTTTGACATCCTCCGACATTATAAGATGAATATCAATCCTTTAAAGTGTTCATTTGGTGTCGCATCAGGAAAATTATTGGGCTTTATTGTCAATGCACATGGAATAGAAGCTAATTGCGAGAAGATTCAGGCTATCCGTGATATCCAAGTGTCGAGAACTTTTAAACAAGTGCAGAGTCTGAATGGGAATGTTGCTACCTTAAGTCGATTTATCTCAAGAGCTATTGACAAGTACATTACTTTCTTCGATTTGATTAGGAAAGGAAAAAGAAACTTTGAATGGATGCAGGATTGTAAAGACGTGTTTCAAGCTTTGGTGGATCATTTGGAGAGACCCCTATCTTGTCAAAGCTGGTGGATCATGAGGAGTTATATATTTATTTGGCTGCATCAACACATGCTATAAGTGTTGCATTGATTCATGAGGAGAATCGGATCCGGAAACCGCTGTATTACATCAGCAAGCGATTAATGGGAGCTGAAAGGAACTACCCGAAAATAGAGAAATTGGCATACTGCTTACTAATTGCATCACAAAAGCTTCGTCCGTACTTCCAGGCACATCCGATCAATATTTACACCGACCAGCCATTACGACAGGTCCTGCGGTGACCTGAGATGTCTGGAAGGTTGCTCAAGTGGAGTATTGTACTAAGTCAATTCGACATTACTTACCTCCCTTGGAGAGCTATCCATGGTCAGGCGTTGGCAAACTTTATAGCAGAATTTACTGTGTAGAATGATTCTCCAAAGTGTAGCGAAATCCCTACAATACGTTGGAAATTGTATACTGATGGAGCATCTAACAATCATTGTTTCGGAGCTAGGATTGTGCTTGCAACTCCTGAAAATCAGTCAATTTGTTGTGCATTAAAGCTTGATTTCTCGGCAACAAACAACAAAGCTGAGTATGAAGCTCTGGTCGCTGGAGTCAAACTCACTAAGGAAGTTGGAATAAGGTCTCTTGAATTTTTTTTGCGATTCGCAATTGGTAGTGTGTCAAGTTGGGGGAGATTATCAGGCTATGGGACAATGGCTTGCCCCATACCTAACTCAAGTCCAAGAATTGTTGGTAAAATTTGAGTACTATGACATTTCTCATATTCCACGAGATCGAAATAGAGAAGTTGATTCATTAGCAAAATTTGCTACTACCGGCAATGCACAGTGAATGGGTTTGGTTCCGGTAAAAGTATTAACTACCCTAAGTATAAACATGATGAAAATTGGTCAGAAAATGGAAGCGGAGCCTGAAAGGGAATCATGGATGACCCCAATCAAAGACTATTTATTGCATGGAGACCTACCAGAAAAAAGAAACGAAAAGCGACAAGTCCTTCGCAAAGTTTCACGATATATTATGCATGATGGAGTTATGTACAGGAAAGGTTTCTTAGTCCCCCTATTCCGATGTGTCGCTCATGATGAGATAAAACGTGTTCTAAGAGAAGTTCATGAAGGGGAATGCGGCGATCACACTAGAGGGCAAACTCTGCAAAAAGCACTCCGTTATGGGTATTATTTGCCAATTGTACATCGGGACACACACTGTTGATTATGCAGGACGATGTGATAAATGCCAGATATATGCAAAAGTCCCAAGAGCTGCACCAACAGAAATCACACAAATGGTCAGTCCATAGCCATTTGCCATGTGGGGTATTGACATTATCATTTCCTCTAAAGGTGGTGCAAAGTACGCTGTCGTTGCAGTTGATTACTTCACCCAATAGGCCGAAGAAGAACCTTTAGCCATGATCAAAACCAAGAAAGTAATCAACTTTATTGTCCAAAACATCATATGCTGCTTCGATCTTCCATGAAATTTTGTAATAGATGATGGGACTCAATTCGATAGTGTTGAATTCAAGGACTTTTGTCGAAGATATTGTATTGAAAAGAGGTTCGTCATGGTTGCTCATCCTCGGGCAAATGGACAGGTTGAAGCTATAAATAAGATCATAAAGTCCGTTCTGAAGAAGCGTCTAGAGAAGGCTAGAGACCGGTGGGTGAATAACCTCCCTACAACATTGTGGGCTTATAGAACCACCCACAAGTCCGCGAGTGGCCATACTCCATTCGCTCTCGCTTACGGTTCTGAAACCATTATTCATGTTTAGCTTGAAGTTCCTTCTCATCGAGTAACTTACTATGATCCCAAAACAAATAAAGATCTCCTCTTGGAGTCTCTTGACTTTATATATGAGAAGCACGAAGAAGCCGATCTCAGGGCAGCTGCCCATCGACGTCAAGCTGCCCGGTACTACAACACTAAAGTTTAACCTAGAACTTTTGAAATTGGCAATCTTGTCCTGAAACAGGTTTTTCCTACCCTATCGTACATGAATCCAAATTTGGAAGGACCATATGTCATCGAACAGAGGCTTGGAGTAGGACTGTTCAAGCTACTAACTGTTGATGGCATTACACTCCCAAGAGCGTAGAATAGCGAACATCTACGATGCTATTTCATTTAATTTATTACTTTTACATTTTAGTTGTTTTTACTTTCAGAATTTGCTTTAGCATTTGATTTTCCGAATAAGAAAGTTTATGTTATTCCTTTCCATTTAGTGAATAAAGTTTCAGGCTCCCTTTATATTTATGTTTGTTGTTGTATTATATGCTAATTACATAGTGAAACTAATTGATGTCGATATGTGTGAATAGGCTCCCTAAGTTTGAAATCAACCAATCATGCTAATTCCTAATGGTATTCAACAAGATGAGCTTAATCTACTTGTTCATTTAACAACTCTCATTCACAATCTAAAGGACGAGATACATAATAAGGAACAAATGTGGCCGATAATATGATGATCGGATAACTCCTGCCCAACTGTGGAACTGAGATAAAATCAGGACAACCATGATACGACCAATCAATTGCTGAACCAAACCCCAGACCCTGGGGGCAAATCAATCAACCGAGGAGAGTGTGATATGACTGCTCTTCAAAGTAACTCTAAGTCCCCAGAGTGCGGATTGGAGTATAAACATAAATCGTGTGTGAACCGACCATCCACCAAATAACTCTAAGTCCCCGTAGTGCAGACTGGAGTATAAACATAAAACAAGTGTGAGCCGACCACCTGCAAAATAACTCTAAGTCCCCAGAGTGCGGATTGGAGTATAAACATAAATCAGGTGTAAACCGACCACTCGCAAAATAACTCAAAGTCCCTAGAGTGTTGACTAGAGTACAAACATAGATTAGGTGCGATTCGACCAACCATTAACTAAATATTAGTGGAAATTAGGGAGGCATCCCTATCATACTTTCATATTGTAAAGCGGGTCCCTGTCAAAGTTTCATTGTAAAGCGGGTCCCTGTTTTTTGGAAACGAAGAAAAATTATTGCTGAAATGTCAGCAACTTTTATAAATAAGTGCTGATATTTCAGCAACTATCTGTGTCAAAGTTTTATTGTAAAAACAAAGAAAAATTATTGCTGAAATGTCAGCAACTTTTATAAATAAGTGCTGATATTGCAGCAACTTTCATAAACTGTGTTCACAGTGTACATGAATGTTGCTGAAATATCAGCAACTTTTATAAATAAGTGTTGATATTTCAGCAACTTTCATACACTATGTTCACAGTGTACAGAAATGTTCCGGAAATGTCAGCAACTTTTATGAAATGTTGCATCATGCTCTGCAATAATCGTGAATAAAAAACAGGGACCTAATTTACACTGAAATTTAGTGAAGGACTTTTCGTGAATTTTGAAACTTAATAAGGACCTGTGCCAAAAGTACCCTAAATATTATCCCCAGAGTATGGATACGGACATGAATGAATAGTTGAGTGGAGTTCGACCTTTCACTATTTCACAAACTCCGGTTTGAAACCGATAGGAGGAGTATAAACTCACTAAGGATGGAGTTCGACATCCTACATCTGACCCCACTAAACCAAAACTGGGGCCATGAGTATAGTTACTAAAAATACCGCTGAATCTAACGGCGTAACACTAAGGACCAAGCTTACTGTTGGATACAACTCGAGGCCACGACCTCAGGGATGCCTTGGGATGGATGAATCAAATCGACATCTGATATAACGTGCAACGAACCACAAGTACAAAAAATGAAAAACATGCTAGCTCGAACATTTGAACAAGTGAATACAAGAATTATACAGAAGAATAAAAGAATTCTTATTTACACTAAACTTGATGTACATTGTACAAGTTTATCCAAAATGCAAGACAGAAGTGGAGGGTCATGCCCAAACAAGCACGACCAACGGAAAGGAAATGTAATCATCTAAGCTATTTACACATTGCCCTAATCCAAAGATTATTTCTTGGATTTCTATCTTTCCTTTACTTCTTTAGAGCGGCACCTTCCGGACTACCGCTAGACCCTCTCTTCGACCCTTTTCCACCTCGACTTCTCTCCAAAGAAGTATCCTCAGTTGTATGAATCGAGGCGGTATCATCTTTGGAAGCAGGAGGGATAGAGGCATTCTCAGCACCAGAAACATGGGGGATATCATCCCGGGGTATTGTCCCACCACGAGGGGTCATCTGGAGCGGGACAAGAATCGGTTCATCGAAGCCCGAATCAGTAGGCTCATTTTTCACCCTCTTTTTCAACGGTTCTTCTTTTTCAATACACTCTTTCATGTTGAGCTCTCCAATGGGGTTGTAATAACCTATGATCATGAAATCTTCATCAAAAGGAATTTCATGGTGCGGGTTGCTTCCCTCCTTGAATAATGCCCTCATGAATTGATTATCAATAACGAAGGCTTCTTCTTGAGCACCTTAAGTAGCGGTCAAAGTTGTAACTTTAATGGATTCTGTCACGGTCGCTTGTGACTCCAACCGAGGCTCTTGAGTAGGAAGAGGAGAAACACCTGATAAGTTCAAAGTTAAGAAAAATAGGCAAATAGAAATATGAACCGAAAACACCCCAACTTTGCAAAAGACGGGAAAAGTTGAAGGAATACCTTCCTCGGTATGACTTCCAAGTTGAGTCGAGGCATCCTCAGAACTGCGCTCAGGAATAGGTGAAAGTTGAGGCTTGTCTGGATCATACCCGGAGATGGTCGTAGAGCTTGCTAAGGAGGTAGAGATGACCTGGGATGCTAGGGGTAATTAAGCTATAATATCTGGTTGCGCCGACCCAGATCCTTCAACCACTTCATGGAAAGACGCAACAATAGTCTCTTTCTAGAATGAGAGCTAGATATCGTGCAATGTTTTGGGTTCTTCACTCAATAGCATTTCATTTTCAAGTCTATATAGATCGATATCCTCTAAGTTAAGAAATTTTTTCTCTTTCAGAATGAGAAATTCCCAAGCACGCCAGAGTTGATAGGGATAGTCTTCACCAAGCCATGTCAATTTTCTAAGCTTAAGAATGTTGACATTGTAAAGAATGAGAAGAGGGTCAAGCTTACTCATTATCTCCTCCCAGACTTTGTCCTTTACAGCTTCCGTTTCACGTAGAATAAGTGCATCGACATTTTTGACCCTTTCGACAGCCGTGTCTCTCTCAAGCCTGACGTTTACTACTCATCGCAAGCATCTTGAGCAATCCTCTCTGGGCATTATCTTTTTCTTTGTTTGCATACTCAAGCTTTGCCTTGAGATCCGCTATCTCCTTCAAGGCCGCAGATTCATTGTTCCGAGTTGTATCTTCCTCAAGCGTTATCTCCTCATTCCAATGATGCAGCACTTGAACCATATCAAGATGGCTGGATTTCATCTCTTCCATGGATTTCACAATGGCGTTGGCTTTTCCTTCAGCTTTTGCTAAGGAAGTTCCAGAGGCTTCTAACTCGTTTATCAAAGTGTCAATAATTCTTTTATTTTGAGCTTCTTAGCGCTTTAGTTTTTCTATCTCCACTACACGCTCGAAAATAACTTTCAACATTTTTTCCGTTGCCTTTATCCATTCCCAATACTACATGTGGATGTTAGTGACGCATTTGATGGTCATCTTTTGAACATGGTCCAGAATCCACATTAAGTTGGAAGGAAAATAGAAACCTCCAAGCATCATGTTCACTATGACGACAATGATCGCTTGGCCATTGAGAATGAGATTGAACCAAAGGCTGTGGAGGCACAGGAGTGGTAGAAGGGCCACTAGAGGGATCGACCGGCAAGTCATTACGACCAGCTGGTTTTTCGAGACCCTTTGGAGGAGGAGATCTTGATTTCGATCTATGTTTATCATGGTGTGAATTATCCCTATCACCTCTATCTTGACGACCCTAGTCCCGATTGGGGCGATAGCTGGAACAGTAATAACCTCGACTTCCACGGTAATAGCTAGAGTGCGAACCTGATGACTGGTGGTGTATATCCCAGAGGGAAACAAATATGTTCCTCCCCCTCACCATCATTTTTGCAAAGAAAAATAGAAGTCAGTCAACTCTAAACATTAAAGAGCGCAAGTAAAGTAAAATGCAGTGTTGGGAGGTGCAAGTGTGTGCAAGTGCCCTAGTGTAACCCTCCAAAAAACCAGGTGCAGGAGCCTTGCTCATTGGTGTAACTTCCCCTCCAGAAGTAGGAATCTCAATGCCAATTCGGGTGGGAAATTCTGACCCTTCAATGCTTACATCAGTAAAGTGGAAAGCATCAAGATCATGCGGAATCGGTAGACCAAACAAAAAGTCAAGTGGTAAACACAAACGCTCTGACGGTTGGGAAGAAGATCCATCTTGAAAAATTTTAGGAGCCATCGACGACTTGGATTAGCCAGAGAAACAACTTCTTGGAAATTTATGCACGAATGTTTTCTTTTTTCTCCTATCAGTAACCAAGAGTTGTGAGGCCTATGAGGATCCGGCATCAACCCCAGGACCGGATTTGTCACCTGTGACCGAGCACATCACCTCTATGTCCTTTGGGATCAATATCACTAAATTCTTGGGCACTCATAACTGGGGGAACTATGGGATCAGTTCGATTATCCCTTTGACTAGTTGCAGCCCTTGGTCTTAGCCCTACCGTTTGAGCAATTTTGGTTAGCCTCACGCTAAGGCCCTCTTCTATCAAACAAAAAGTAACGAGGTTTTCGTCCCTAAACAAATATTTGATATTCATGTCCTTAGGCGGAGCATTCTTCAGAATTGACACCAACTCTTCATAAATGTTGCTGCTAGGTCGAATGAAGACACCTGTAAAGAAGTAACATAATCAGGAAGGCAACCTGGATATCATTTTTTGTGCTATCATGAATATGGTGGGTAACACTTATGTCTTTCCAGCCATTGTCGAGCGAAACTGGGCGGGCAGTGAACAAAAAACCATTCTGTTTTAAAGGAACTTAGTTTGTTCCACGCGCCGGTCATAATCTTGCACATCTTTGCGATTCAAGAAATGTAAACGAGAGACTCCCTATCCGCCGCTTGAAAGTAAAAATAAATCGAATATCTTCAATGGTGGAAGGACAGTGCAGGAACTCCATTTTAAGGAGAGCATAACCATTTGGGTGGAGCTGCGCTGGAGCTATCCTCAAATAATGTAGAATCTCCCGAATGTATGAATTAAAAGGCGGGATGCATCCGGACCAGCACATAAACTTGTTACAAGCTATATACCCTTTAGGGGGTCTTTGATCCCTATCATCACGCGATGGAACCAAAAAGTCGTCGAAGGGAATTCCGTGCCTTACACAGATTCTTTGGAGGGCATCTTCCTTCATTTTTGAAGGTACCATATCAGAAGGATTCTCAAGAATAAATGCATTCTCTAGAGTGTCGAGAGTAGGATCGATAACCTCCGATGGATAGGTGGGAACATCATCAGAGAGATCAAATCGAGGGTCCAGACTTTCTGGATATTCCAAAATGGTGATTGGATGATGGATTATCGAATTCAGTTGCCGAACTTGATTCTATGTCGGAGTTATCCCTTTGGGAAGATGATCAAGCTGTCATAGCTGGAAGATGCCTGGAACGTCTAGATCCCATTACTATTAAACTTAGTAAAAATAATGATTAGATAAAGTAGCCTATACCCCCCATTGTATAGTGAGTGTTAGTGTGGTGCAATAATATGCTATACAGTATAGTAATAAGTTGTGCAAAACTGAAGACATAAAACACAATGAGACTTAGAGGTTTAAACCAGAGAGACCGTCATTCCTGACCATCTCAACTGTTTTTTATGTGTCATCGGGAAACGATGCAACTTGGGTTTCACGATTGATCGTCAGCCAACAAAAGTTTGTTTTTTATCTAAGTAATTGATGAGCTTCAAGATGATTGTAACACCCCTAATTTTTGATAACATTATTTAGGAGATTTAGTTAGATAAATTAAATGGAATAATGTAAGTGTTAAGGGATAAGGGGGTTGAGATTGGAATAAATATAATAAGGCCATGCTTAATAAAATAATTAATGGGCTTAAGAATGGGTGATAAGCTAATAAGTTTACATAAGGGTATATTGGGTATTTGCCGCACCTAACCCTTACCACTATATATTTTCGTTCCTACCATTTTATTTCCCATTCACGTCATTTTGAAAACAATAACACAAATGTAAGAAGAGGAGCCAGCCATTAACAAGAGAAATTCAATTAAAAGCTAAAGATTCAAGCTTAGGGGAAATCAATCTCAATTCAATCTCATTATCTAAATCATGGTGAATAATAATTCCATCCCTATTTTGTTTTATTATCATATGTTTTTGGATTTAAGGGTAAATTCGTTTTTATGATGATTTGGAGGATGATATGCTTGAATCACAATTTATTTGATTTAAACAAGGATGTTTAAATATGATTTCTCACGGTTTTAGGGAGAAACCGATTTATGTTGATGTTTAAATGCCATGGAAAAATTATAGGTTATGTAAAACATGATTTTGGAGTTGGGTTTTAATTTTGATAATTTTCCAAGCTATGGAAAGATTGTTATGAATTTTCAAAGGAAAATATGGTTACTTTTGATTTACTAATTTATTTCGGAAAATATACTGAGAACTGGGGTCTGAAATTTTGATATGTTCGATAAGATGAATAAAGTGAATTTTTGGAATTTTTGGGGATTTTTCCTAAGTGATTTTTTATGCCAATTAAATTATTTTAGAAGAGGAACTTCTTTGCAATATTGGTTTTGCTTAATGGAAGGGCTTATTTGTTACCTTTAACCATGGTTTAGATCTGAAAGTAGCGGCAAATATTTTAGTAAAGAATTTGAAAAGTTAAGGCAACCAATTTGGTGTTTACACATGGCAAGTTAGTTAGATTAAGGTTTACTTTAATTAGTATTAAACTAGATTTACCCAGAAAAGTTGGTTTCGCCTTCTTTAGGAGTACCTTTCGACTCAGAGCTTCCGCCTTCAACCCAGTCGAAACCTACTAAGCCGAAACCAATACCAAGGTATCACAAAGATGGTACACGGTGGATTGGAGAAAGGTGAAAGGCTAGGTGTTGCAAGAATGGCTTCTGAAGGAGTCGATACCTTGGTTTGTTTTAAAAAGAGAAGCGCATGCTGTTGTTTTATTTAAGCCTTCGAAGGAGTTGAAGCATATGTTTTTGAAAGAGATTTTTTTAAAAGATTTCGAAGAGGTTGCCATCAACTTATGTTTGCTTTCGAATGGGTTCCTTTACTTATGAAATAATGCTTTTGAAAGAAGGGTTTCCGACCTAGTCGAAACCCTGCTGCTGGTTTTTAGTCTTTCGATGGTATTGAAGTCATCAATGCTTTCGAAAGGTAGTGCTTGTTTTTGAAGATGTTTTAAGCCTCTTTCTAAATGCTTTCAAAAGGGTCCAAGGGTTTCAAAGGTAATAGCTTTGAAAGGGGTTTTAACGCTATCATTCAATGTTTGTTTAAATGGTTTAAAGCTTTCGAGAGAGATAGTGCCGACGCCATCATGTTTTCCCCAATATTTTTATATGATAAAGAATAGTTTTGAAAGAGATACTTAAGTTTATATTCACTTTGACCTAAATACTATTTTAAGTATAAAATCAATGGTTTCGAAAGGGGGACTTTTAATGTTCAATGGTTTCGAAGCTAAGCTTCTAAGTGTTATTAAGTAATACTTTATTACATTCGAAAGGTTTCGAAAGAGATGTTTTAAAGTGTTTCGAAAGGCAGGAGCCTAATGTTTAAAGAGAGATTTATATGCTTTCGAAGGAGATTATCCAATGAAGTCTATAACAAGGTTTTGAAGGTTTCGACAACCTTGGTTTTCAAAGCAAATAACTCAATCACATTTTTAAAAGAGAACCATGGCATTATTAAATAAAGTGTTTTGAAAAAGGAGTTTTTGAAGAAGTTTTCTTTGATTAAAAGGTTAAAGGGATTAACTAACTTATTATGTATGCCTCTTCATATATGTATATATTCACATTATAATGGACCCATTACTATATTTTAGGGAAGGGCAGAATAACCAGCTAGGTTAACCCAGTAGTGAATATAATTTAAGTTAACTCCTAAATGAGTAGAATTGCATCCAGGAGGTCGGGAAGACAAGAATATAGGATGCTAAAATATAAAAGAAAGATGTTGGCAAGGGGCTAATAGGTTCTCAGTAAGCCCATAAAAACTGTGTATAGGAAAAATATTGGCAGGGGCCAATAGGTTCATAGCAATCCCTTGAAAACTATGTATAAAGGAAGATGTCAGAGAGACAGGTTCATAGAAAGCCCATTAAAACTATGATTTGATACTAGCAGAGGCCAGTAGTTTGTAGTTAGCCCATGAAAACTATATCCAGATTAAGGTATTAACAGATGTCAATAGTTTCCTAGTCAGCCCATGAAAACTAGTATAAGAAGAGAGGATATTGGAGTCACCAATAGGTTCCTAGTCAACCCATGAAAACTAGGTAAGAGTAAAGATATTCAAGTTACCAATAGGTTCATAGTAATCCCATGAAAACTATGTAATTGGATAGGGAGTCCTTAAATATTTTACCAATTATTAGTCAGCCCGTGAAAACTATTAGGTTAATAGTAATCCGAGAAACTATAATTGAGACGGATAGTCAAAATGAATGGGGATGGGTAATCCAGAATTGATTCATTTGTTTTGCATATCATCATATCATATTATATTGTTTTGAATTGTTTTAACAATTGTGGATGCAGAAGCACAGTATATGGTTTTATAAAGGTTTTAAGATACTAGTGACGGGAAAATCCGTTCCGCTAAGCGGCATGGTCTCACTAAATATCTAAATGATTTGAGATGGTAGATTATTATTCATACTAGGCTTTATGTCCGACTCAAAGATTATGTTTTCCCCTTAAACTCTCGGGTACTCAATTGATTTTGAGTAGTTTGAGAGTTGAGGTTTTCAGGTACCTTATTAGACGAATAAAGCTTCCGGAGATGTGTAGGAGGCATGATAGCTATATAGAGTTTTCTTTTATTTGATTCCGCTGTGTTGTCTGTAATGGCAAAGTTGTTATATTGTCTATATATACTCTGATCATCCAAGGGGGCATCTTCATATGTCGCTCTTGGCGTATGTTGAAATATATATATTTTCTCTGAACGTGGTTTACGATTGTGGGATTATGTAATGAATTGGAAATGTTTTGAAATGGAATGTGAGCTTATTTGAAGTTTTAAATTTTTTCCATATTCATGTGTTTCTGTGTATCAATTAATCTAACACCACCGTATTTGGTCATCGATGATTAATAACTATGGATGACTGCAGCATTCATAGCCGTTAGTTTTGGGCCTCCAAGTAGGGGGATGTTACAATGATAGTTAAAGGCATTGGTTCGTGTCATGGTTCTAAGGTAATTTGTTATGAAATATGCAGTTTAGATCGTATGCAAGCCATATGCAAGTCCTAATGTCAATTCAAGTATGCAAGGCCAAAGCTCATCGTTTAGTTCAAGTTTTCAAGTTTACTTATTTAAGTTCCATTTAATAAAAGAGTTCATTTGCAAACAAGGCCGATTGGTCATGTATGCAAATTTAGCTTGATTGGTTCCCTAGACGGCATTAGCCGATCATTCACGGCAGCCATTCCCACCGATCGTTCTTATGATCCTCCCACTCCAAACCATAGTTGATCGTTTGTAGGCGATCTTCAAGCTCCAACGTCCCAGGGCTTCGCCGATGGTCCAAGAACGATCATGAAGAATCGATCGTACGACGTCTTCATATCCATTGCCTCATCTTCCTCAGCAAACAATCGGCTAAGGTTACAATTCAATCATCCCTCATCAAGACAAGTCACTTCATTTCCTTTGCGTGCGATCGTAAAAATGGGAAAAGATGAAAGCATCCACCAAACGAATCGGTCATCATAACGCTAATAAAGTTCAAAGCCTCATTCTCGAAATTATAAAGCAATTATAGGATTCGTTCTACCTAAGTTTGAAATCTAGGAAAGGAGTAAATTATGTAATCGAATCGAGGCAAAATCTAAAGGGGGACAATGGTTTTCGATATGCGGATCGTTATTGGATCGACAAAAAGAAGAAAAGGAGGCTCGTTTCATTCTGCTTCAAAATGGAATGATAGGAAGTAAGTAAAAGGAAATGGCTAAGTGTCGAAGCTTACATAGGAAAGGGGTATTTCGATCGTTATCGTACTCAAAGATTTAGCCGATCGTTATCGGTCTCAAAGATTTAGCCGATCGTCCCACATCCAAAGATTATGCCAATCGTCCTCTATCCAAGTTTTTAGCCGATCGATCCCCCTCCAAGCTTTATGCTGATCGATCCATCTCCAAGATCTATGTCGATCATTCCATAACCTAGAATATGCCAATCATTTCATAATCATGGGCGATGTGAAATTTATTTTCTATGAAAGGGAGGATTATGGATATATATAAAATATATGGTAAAAAAATTAAAGAGAGGAAGAGAACATGTATGAAAGAATGATGACCGTTGGAAACTATTTTATAGAAAGTTATTTCCTTAAACTTGACAACGACTCGTGAATGTGTAATCATGATTGGGAGTCAGGTACATACACGTATATGTACAAGTATATGTTTCATAATTTAATTTTCTAAAATTGATAAAAAACCGAATGATCATTGGAGTCAACCAAAAGAAAACTAAATCTAAATTGCTGAAGCTTAGAAATTGCCAGAATCAAAACAAGATGATCGCAAATAAGTAGTGATCGCATGTTTATGCTATTGGAAATCGACCAATCATCACGACGAATAACGAAAATACAACCTTCGACAAGAAAATAGTTCAATGAAAGGAAAATGACTATTTGATGAACTAGATGGGTTTCTTTGAGACGATTCTAGCTTGTGACGATTCAAAGCATGTCATGTATGATACAAGACGTACTTTGGAGAAAATGTTATTCCGCCTTTTGGCAAGGACGTGATATCATTGACTTGGCTAAGAACATATGGTCATTAGCATTAGGAATCGATTACATACAATACTATAGATGATGGTCAGACAGATTCAGACCGAATCCCAATTGAGGTGCAATCAGCATGAAGTGACCAACATAGCCCCGTGAAGTCAAATTTCAAATTCGGAGTCGATCGGAGTTCATATGCTCGAATTACGGACAAAGCAAGGATTTGCATGGATCGATCGAGAACGATCCATAAAACAGGTCAAATCATCGGAGAACGACCAATATCTCGAGATTCACAAGCCCAATTCATTTGAAACTTCTAGGGCATCAACAAAATGAAGATTGAAGCTTACAAAAATGATCGCAGGTGATAAAGTTACAATTAGAGTTTAGCCGATCGTTATTGGTCGATCGTTTTTGCCAAGTCCAAAAAACGATTGGCATATATCAGTGCATTATCCTTATGAAGATCAATCCATATCTTTCAAATTACAAGTTAGAATGATTCCATATTTCAGAAGCAATGCCAAGAGGCGTGTGGGGCCACTAAAAATGATTGCACTAAAATTGGAGGAAAGAAAAAGGAGCGGTGAACCTTTAGCCGATCATTCGTGATGGTCGAGTTAAGTACACCGATTGCTTTGGTGGGCCCCTATGGACCTAGAGATCCTTCTGCCAAAATCTTAGCGAAATATCCCATTAACTCTCCCTATAAATATAGGTCACATAGTTCATTTTGAGGATCTTTGCGTTGTTGATTACTTTAGTCCTTACTGTAATCAAGTTTTCTCTATTCCTTGCTGTTGTAATCAGATTCATAAGTGATCAATAAAGTTAATCTTCAAAGTGGATGTAGGCCTATAATGCCAAACCACTATAAATCTCCGTGTTTCTGATTATTGCTTTCTATTTTCTGTTAGTTTAATCTATTCCTTAGTTTTAGTTTTATTTTCTTCACTTACTTCTCTACATAAATCTATCCTTGGGTGTTTGTGACCAATTTTGGTGCAAACACTCTACTTAATAGAAGTTCGATAATTATAAGAGCTGATGCTTGTGATAGATAATTGATTTCATAAGTACTCAACACCTTTTACCTTACGGGTTTGAGACCTAATGTTTTGTAAAGGTTAGATACCCAATGTTTTGTAAAAGTTCGATACTCAATGGTTCGTAAATGCTCGATACCCAATGTTTTGTAAAGATTCGATACCTAAGTCTTGTAAAGGCTCGATAGCCAACGTTTTGTAGAGGCTTGACAACCCCATGGTTTAGAGACTCGGCGACTTCTTTTAAAGCTCGACAACTCTATGTGTTTTAGAGGCATGGCACCTCATGTTTTTAATAACTCAACATCTTTCTTCCTTTAGTGACTCGATAGCTTCTATATAGCTACCCGTTTACTATGTTTTAGTGGCTCGATGGCCGTATGTTTTACAAACCAGATAACTATGTTTTAGCGGCTTGATAGCCTTATGTTTTATAAACCAGATAGCTATGTTTTAGAGGCTCAATAGTCCATGTTTTCTAGATGTTCAACATCTCTAATTTAATAGTGAGTGTTTTAAAAGTATGTAAAGTTGATAGTGCTCTGGCATAAGATTTTGGCTAAGTATGGAGGCTATGTTTTCCTTATTTTAAGAATGATTTCAAGGTGTTTATCAATTCCAAAGATAAATGTTTTTAAGGAAATGAATAGTGTTTTAGCCCAATTTTATATGAATTTTGCCGAAGGAAAATATTACTTAAACTTAAGTAATTTTGTTATGTATGACCATTGGTTAAACATATTTTAATGAATGATGTTTTATGTTGTGATTATTTGATCAGTTAAATTTTCATATCCTATCATTATTCATACTCACATTTTCGTTACCCAAGATTTCCCTTGGGATTTAGGAATAGAATTACCAATTAGGTTATTCCAGTAGTGAGTATGGTCAAACTAAACTCCTGAGTGAGTAGAATTGCATCCAGAAGATCGGATAGATCAACTATGTTATAGCTTGAGCTTTTCAAAAAGATATGACTCATGGATTCAAAACCAGATAAGATTGTTGGTGGGATTGGTGTAGGGTTGCATCCTATGCTTCAGCCAATAGCCCAATAAAGTTCTGTGATTCCAATGCATAGGGCTTTGTCAATAGTGAGACTAAAAGATGTGTATGCACAGAGAGAAACTTGTAGCTCTATTGCTCACTATATTGTTTAATTTGTATTCCTCCTAACCATATTTAGATATTTTTAGACATCTAGTTATCTTTTGCCCCGAGTCAGCCTGATAGGTTATTAGTTGGCCTGTGAATAATAGGTTCATAGTGAACCTAGGAAAATTATGATTTGAGAGAGACAGTCAATTTCATAGGGCATGTAAACTTTGGGAATGCATAATCCTTCAATGACAGACTGGTCATATTTACCCATATTGCATGCATATGATTATATCATGTTTTTTTTAACCATTGCGGTTGCAGGTGTGTGATTTATGTTAAGAATTGACATATTTTGGTAAGATACTAGTGAGGGGAAAACTCGTTCCGTTATGCGGCATGGTCTCGCTAGATATTTGTGTTTGGTTTAAGATGGTATAATATTATTTACACCATACTTTTTCTCTGGTCCAAAATTTTTCTTTTCCAATTAAACCCTTGGTTACTCATTTGAGTAGATCGAGAGTAGGGTTTTCATGTTAGATGACTGAGCTTCAAGAGACATGTAGGAGGCAAGCTAATATTAGGAGTTTATTTCCATTATGTTGTTAGAAGTTTATGCTTATTTGAATGGATGTAATGAATGAATTTATAATTGTCATGTAGTTAGATTCTGATCATCAAAAGAAGCATCTTCATATGTCATTCTTGGAATATAATTCTATTTATTATATTTTCTCTGAATATGGGATCGATGGGATTATGTAATGAATGTGAAAGTTATTAACAAAATATGTTTTGAAAATTTTCATATTCATGTGCTCTTGGTATTATAGACACAATTAACTAATCTCACTTTGTCACCGGGAAATAATGCTATAGATAACTACAGCATCAACAGCGTTTATTTTTAGGCTTTAAAATAGGGGATGTTACATCCACCCAGGCTAGGGGTGTCGACAAGAACTGCTTGTTTATAGCCCTCTACTCGAGTGTAAGATACAAATCAAGAATATGGAAGGAATTATAGAAGTAGTCGGCTATGTCCTTAACTAATTTTGATCAATAGGATAATGACATTTTAAAGATGGAGGACATCGATCTTTTAGATAGTAATGATAAGGCCCGACATTCTAGCAAAGCTGGACCCTATGAAAATACCGACTGTAAGGTTAATGGTTAGTAGACTAGAAATAAGATGTGCATAGGGTGGCACCTGATAAAAGCATAAGTATGCTAAATATGCCACTTTGAATTGAAATATGGAAACATCATATCTCACAACTAGGGAACGGGTATTGTTCCAAAGACTGCTTGCCACCAGAGATGGGGGAAGGTAGGAACCATGTGACAATGGCAAGTATTGCGAGTTCCATCAAATCAACGGCTAAACCACCAATGAGTATCGAATACTGAAAGATGAGATTGGAAGGTTGATCCAGGAAGGAGGGCTTATATAATTTGTTTGGCATTCAGTTGAACAAAGAACGGCTTGCAACAACCAACCGGTTCAACCCCTGAACACATCAATAATATCATAGTTATAACCAACATTTTGACCATCTTTGGAGGTCCACATGTGGTTGTTAACAGCCAAAAAGCACAACCCTGGTACCGTAGAGAAGTTGGTTCAATCGGCTAGGTTTATTTCGTTAGAGCACCGAACAGCTAAAGCGCCCATGCTAGAGGAAGATCAGCCCATCACATTCACAACCAAGGATAGGGAAGTGGTCTCCTACCTCCACCACAACCCCATGGTCATCACCTTTATAATGGCAAGTTCAAATGTACAATGAGCATTCGTGGATGGAGGCAACTCAGTCAACATCATGTTCATACATGTTTTCGAGGTGCTCAAGCTTCTTGCCTCTAGCCTCAACCTCTACACCTTACCCATCTATGGCTTTGGGGTCTAGACATTGTTCCACTAGGGACCATCTCTCTCATGACCACTTTTGAATGAGAGCCCCTTGCTACAAAGATACAGCTAAACTTTATGGTAGTTGCCTGCTTATCCTCTTATAACCTCTCAATAGGAAGACCGACTCTAGCGAAGCTAGATGCAATTGTCTCATACAACCGTCTCATCATGAAATTCCTATCAAGGCAAGGTTGGCGAAATCTAAGGCAACTAATAGAGAGCTAGTTATTATTATGGGACATCCCTAGAACAAGCAGAGAAAACTTTCCTCATGCTTCAACAAGAGCTTGCAATGCTCATCGGCATGTCACTTGAGAGAACCCTCGAGCTGATCAACACCCTAGTTCATGTTGAGACTGCCCCAATTCCAAAGATAAGGCATCAACATCAACAGCTCCCCATAGATAATGATCTGCCTAATCAAGTCTGGTTGTAATCAATGACATGTCACTCAGGAAAGTGCTCGAGCTGAACAGTGCTCACACTCGTTTTGGGACCATCCTTGCCCTTGAAGATACAACTATGGAAGGTGTGTCAACTAGGAGTAACCCCGAGCTTATCAGCGCTATGCTTCATGCTAGGACCACCTAAAGCAACAATGCTACATCAACTAACCACGTGTCACCAAAGAGAACCCTTGAGCCTAACAGCACTTTGAGTCATGCCAGGACCATGCGATACAGTCAAGACTGGGATGTGAAGGACCCTATCTCCTTGGCCACCACATAAAGGACTAGAGAGCTCATCATGGCATGGAATGAGCAAGTCACACCTCGTTGGCCACATCAAACATGGTAACTCCTACCCTCTCAATAATGGTAGACTCATCCACAAGAGCTGGCAGCAACCTCAAGCCCCCAACTTGAGCATGGACATCTGTCCCAACTGAGGATATTATAGAGCACATGACTTATGTGCTGGACCGATGTAACATAGAGACAAACTCTAATCTTGACGATGACCCACTCAATCCTCGCATTGGAGATTCTAACATTGAATGAGGGTCGGCTACTCCATTCAAGTTAATATCTATAGACAGAGATGACAATAGAATAGTCATTCTGATCGACATTGAGATCAGTTCGAAGATAAGAGACGATCTGGTCAAATTCTTGCAGCAAAGAAAAGACATCTTAAGGCATGCCTACATGACCAGTATCGATCCAAGAATTATTTTCCATGAACTAAGCATTGATCCTAAGGCAAACCCTATTTATCAAAAGCATAGACCTCTCAACCAAGACAGATACTGAGCTCTCAAGGAAGAAATAGAGAAGCTACTTGCCAACGGCTTCATCCGGCAGGCCAAAAACCTGATCTTGGTAGCCAACCTACTACTGGTTAGAAAACAAAATGGGCCTTATAGAACTTGCATTAACTTCTCCAATCTTAGTAAAGCATGACCCAAAGATAGCTTTCCACTGGCTTACATCGATCAGCTAGTAGAGGCGACTAGTGGACAAGAGCTCCTCGGTACATGGATGCATATTCTAGGTACGATCAGATTTCCATGCATGTCTGGACCAAGAGCACACTTCCTTCATCACAAATGTTAGCCTATATTGATATCATGTCATGTTATTTGGGCTATGAAATGTGGGCGCAAACTACCAACGACTCGTCAACCGCATGTTCTCGAAGAAACTCAATCGGTTCATGAAGTGTATGTAGATGACAAGCTTGCAAAGTTAGAAAAGGCACGGGAGAATAAACAGTACCTGGCTAAGATTTTTGGCATACTACGACTATACAATATGTAGCTAGACCCAAAGAAGTGCTAGTTCACCGTCCGATTAGGAAAATTCTTTAGCTACGTAGTAAGCGCGAAGGGAGTTGGAGCTAACCCCAACAAGATCCAAGCTATCAAAGGCATGTATATCTCTAAGACCGTAAAACAAGTGCAAAGTTTGAACGGGATAGTTGCAGCTTTGAGTTGGTTTGTGTCTATGTCAACTGACCGGTGCCTTCCCTTCTTTGACCATATTAAGAAGGGAAAGTAGTTTTACTTGGAATGACAAGTATACTAAGGTATTAGAAGAACTAAAGCAACACTCGGTAACTCCCTAGATATTGTCAATGCCATCAACGGGAAGGACTTGTATCTTTAAATTGTAGTGTATGACGATGCGATCAATGCTCCATTAATCGGAGAAATTGAGAATGTCCGATGACCAATTCTACATGAACAAAAGGTTGTTTATCCCAAAAAAGAAATATAAGGCTTTAAAAGCTAGCTTTCTGCTTACTTATGGCCGCCTGACACATCAGGCTGGCTACTGAAGTGGTAAGTTAAGCTAGGACACCATCACAACTCCTTCTTGACCCACACTTCTATCAAAGGCCAGGACTTTGCAGATTTCATCACCGAGTACTTGAGTCTGGATAGCGGTGAAGAAGAGACCATCACTAGCCACCAAACTTGGTGCATGTTTGTGGATGAGGTGTCAAATGAGAAAGTGGTAGGGGCTGACAAGGTCCTTGTCACTCCTAAAGAAATAAAACTTTGTTTTGTGGTCCGCCGCACTTTCAAGGTGACTAATTACAAATCCGGTTACGATGCTATCCTAGTTGGTCATAGGATGGAAAAAGAACTACGTGTGGATTCCTTCTATGTGTTCAGCGGCTCATCGCCGGTTGTCAATCAGATCTGCGATCGTTTCCAAATTGAAAGAAAAGCACCGGCCTTATATGTTCCAGAGGTTAAGAAAATAATCAATACAATCCTAGAGTTCAAGCTGGAGAGATATCTAGGGAGAAAAATGCCAAGGCCAACCAGCTAGCCAAGGTAGCAAGAAACCCAAAGAATGCCACTCCTTGGATCAGGTTGGAAATTCGAGATTCCCCTTCTTACGAACTAAGGGCAACAACAATTAAGGTCGATGTGCCATCCACAAACAATGGGGTGACTCCCTTGATTAAGTACTTAGTGAATAAAGAGCTTCCAACCGTCCGTAATAAGCCCGGAAAGTCCACTACCGGGCTCCTCGGTACACCATCATAGACGGAAAGCTCTACAGGTACACTATAACACTTTAGTAGTGCATGTTTGAAAATGATGCCGGCTAGAAGGTTGGAGAGCGGCATGAGAGGTTCTATAGGGATCATGCTGGTGGGAAAAGCTTAGCTAGGCTGGCCGATAAGCCTATTTCTAGCCTACTATGATTAAAGATTCGATAAGCTACGCCAATAAATATGAATAGTGTCTATGGTTTGCTAAGATCCCCAAAGCCTCTCCTACCCTTATCACCTTAACGACTTTCCCTTAGCCGTTCAACACTTGGGGAATTGACTTAATAGGAAAGATGCTAAATGCCAAGGGAAGATACAACCATGTCATAGTCGCCATCATCTACTTCACCAAATGGGTCGAGGTCAAGCCCCTCATTGGAGTCGCCAACCCAAGATACTCAACTTTGTCATCATAAACATTGTCTATTGTTTTGGCCAGTAAAAGAAGATCATCACTAATGATGACACTATGTTTGAGTGCATCCACATCCAATACTTCTACGAAAGAAATAGGATCGAAAAGTGCTTCAATTCTGTCGCCTATCCTCAAGCAAATATGATGGTATAGGCTATCACAAGATCATCAAATCAACATTCAAAAAGTGTCTTGATAAAGCAAGGGAAATTGGGATGAATAACCATCACCCATTCTTTGGTCCTATCCACTTCTAGCTGCACTTCAACTGGTGATACTCCCTTCTCGCTATGGGTACAAAGCCATGCCACCCATCAAAGTCGACTTTCCTTTGCTCTGGTGTATCACTTATGAGCCTTGACTAAATGATGGGCTACTGAAGAACGGGCTTTACACTTTAGAAGAATGAAGAGCTAAAGCCGAATTCTGCATTAAAGCCTACAAGAGGAAGATAGCGAAGCACTACAAATCCATAATAAAGCTTTGGCAATTCATTGTCGACAATTTGTTCTATGCTTCTTGTTCACATACACAAAGAACTTGACCGAAGGAGTACTTGTCCCAAATTGGGAAGGGACATATGTCATCAGTACCACCTTATCAAATTGCGCTTACTGCCTCTCTCACACGAATGGGACACCCATATCCCGCACTTGAAACCCATAACATCTCTGAGCCTATCATATATGAAAGCGAGCCACGATTATAAGGCAGAGAGATTATAACATACATTTTTGGAGAATATAATGCTTTAAAGCCAATTCTATCTAGCACAACCAGAGCTATCCGTCATGGACAAGCCTCTTAATGCTCACTTCCATGCCGGAGACTACTGCAATTAGAGGCTGTCCAACGAGGAAGAGTTATTATGTGCTCATTACCTTGTTTGGAGACTTCCAACCTCTTCTATCAAGGATCGCACGATCCATTCAATGCTCCCCTCCTTAACGGCCAACTATCCAACATGGGTGAATTATTGTGCATGCACTTTCTTGTTCGGGGACTACCATTATTATAGGCTCTCAAACGAGGATGAGTTATCACGTCCTCATTACCTTGTTTAGGGAATACCACCCTCCTTTTTCAAGGACCGCACGAGCCATTTAATGATCTCCTCCTTGATGGTCGGCTATCCAACAAGGGTGAATTACCTTACATTCATTTCGTTGTTCGAGGACTGTTGTTGGCTATTCGGTAAGAGTGAGTTGTGTGCTCACTTCCTTGCTTGGGGACTGTCGACCTAATCTGTGAAGGACCACACAAGCCATTCAATGCTTCCCTTCATATTAGCACTACTATCAAGACTGATGTCATTACCTTGAGTGTAGTCGAAGTCTGGCATCCTAGTGCATCTGCATAAAAATAAGTCGAGCTTTATATCAACTGGCTGCGTGTTACCAGGAAAACCCTCGAGCCGCCTAGCTCTCTGGTTCATGTTGGAACTGCCTGCCACTTAATTTACTAGTCGTGTGTCACCTACGAGAATACTCAAGCCATTCATCACTCTGGTTCATACCGTGACCACCCAACATCGTTGAACACAAGCAGGCTCGACAACCATGTGTTTGCCTTGGTTTTTCAATCGCGACTAGACAACATATCATACGCTCATATTTGAGCCCATTTACTAGCATATACTGTCATCAAAATAAATTTACTTAATTAGCTAAGTACATGGTTCACATGAATGGGTCACATTCACTGCCCTCTTGTTACCATACACTGTTAATTTATTATGTTGCAAAAACATTTAAGTGTAGATAACACAGGGACCATGTCGACCACTCCAAGCATGCTACCCTACAAACTACATACAGAAAAGAGGGAAAAGACAAAAAAAAGATTACTTCGAAAAATCTCACAAACCAAAAGATGGTTTTGTTCATTCATCAAAAGTGCGGGGGCATAAATCATATCCCGTTGGGCTTAAAAATGGAAGAAAAATATATATGACGCCAGTCTACTCATTGACCAGGCTAAGGAGTCAATCTACTCTCTTATCAAAATGGTTGTCATGGCTAGCTTCCCTGCATCCATCTTGGCAACCACCTCCTCTTGGGTCCTGGCGAAGGCCTCGGCGTTTAATATGCTTATGGAGATTAGTAGGTTGAAGTTTTACCTAAAAAGGGCCCTAACCATGTTCTTTTGTTGGTTCCTCCATTGGTCCTCCTCTTTTACACTGGCGGCCTCTACATCTACAAACGGCCGACATTTCGCCAAGTGCTAATTTTTGTCATTACATAGAGTTTCAACCTCCTTTTCAACCTTTTTCCAAGCTGTAACACCCCTAATTTTTGTCTAACATTATTCAGGACATTTAATTGGATAAATTAAATAGAATAATGTGGTTGATTAAGGAGTTGAGATTTAATTGTCAATTAACATGGCCGTGGCTAAACTAATGAATGTATAAGTATGGTTTATAATTTACAAGTTAGGAAAATAAGAGGAGGGCAATATGGGAATAGCCACACCCATATACCCTTAAACCCTCCCTTATTATAACATACCATTTCATAAATCAAAATACACATAAAAGAGAAGTTATAGTCAGCCATTAAAACACATAGGAGATCAGCAAACTTGGAAGATCCAAGAGAGAAAGCTAGAAGATTAAAGCTAGGACAAATCTCGAACTCTAACAACTTAATCAAGGTGAATAATAGTGTAAATTATCTCATTTTTCCTTGTTTAGGTTCGGTTATGGATAGTAACCGAATGTATTTTGCTATATTGATCAAGTTTGGATCTAATAATCATTGTTTGGATAGAATAATGATTTACGGTGATTTACTGTATTTTTATGGAATTAAAATGATGGGTTTTAAAGTAAAAACCTTAGTAAACGACTTCCAAACAACTTGGTTTTAGATATGTTGTGTAATACGTAATTTCCGAGATGGACTTTTAATTTCATAATTTTCGGAGTTAATAGGATTATTTTATGAATTTCCTAAAGTGAAAAAGGCATTTATTTCGGGTTTTAATTATTAAAAATAATAAGATAATGAATTTTGCCCCGAAATTTTTATATGACGTAGAAAATGTTATTTCAGATTTTTGGTGAATTTTTTGGATTTTTCTCAAGTGATTTCGATTTATTATGAATTTTCTAAGGTAAAAAGGCTTAATAATTATATTAAAATATTAATATAATTAATTATTTTGAAAATAATTTTGGAAATAATAAAAATCTGACTAATAGCAGTTTTTCTGCAAAGAAAGTGTTTAAGTATGTCATTAACCAATAGAAATTTGACAAAAAATAGGAGTTGGTGAAAAGAATATACTTTAATTAGCAAAATAACAGTTTTCAAGTTATTTACGACTCTGCCATTCAACCTTTCGACGGAGTAACCTTCCGACTTAGTTACCTTTCGACTGCATCACTCTGCAGCAGTTCTGGACCCTTATGTAGCACTTTTGGAAGAACCTTTCGACTTAGTTACCTTTCGACTAAGTAACCTTTCGACTGCATCACTCTACAGCAGTTATGGACCCTTCCGTAGTACTTTTGAATGAACCTTTCGACTGCATCACTCTGCAACAGTTCTGGACCCTTCTGTAGCACTTTCGGAAAAACCTTTCGACTAAGTAACTTTCGACTGCATCACTCTGTAGCAGTTCTGGACCCATCTGTAGCACTTTCGGAAGAACCTTTCGACTTAGTTACCTTTTGACAGCAGTACTAAATGTTGCGGAACACCTTTTGTAGCAGTTTTCTCTTGCTTTGTTTGCAAACTTCAAATAGGCATAACTTTTTAACCGTAAGCCCGTTTTTCTACTGTGACCACTCTACGAAAAGGAAAACCATCATTTAAACATAATGCAATAGGTTATAGACCTTAATCCTACACCTATAAAAAGTTATAGCTAAAACAAAGTTTTATATCTCCGAAGGAGTTGATTTCTTTGCTTTCAAATATGTTTGCTTGGTTTTCTTTGCCTTCGATGGGGATACTTTCGAAAGGGTTGTAAAATTGTTTTCTTTTGACCAAGTTTTATACTTTCTAAAGGTAGAATTTAAAATATTATTAGGTAGAAGCCTAATGTTTTTAAGAGCTTTCGAAGGAGGTTATCCTATGAAGTCGAAAGCTAGGTTTCGAAGGTATCAAAATGTTTTATGACCCAAACTCCATTTTTAAAGGCAAATCCCATGTCTATATTAAGGGAGTTTTAATAATGGTTTAAGAAGAATCTATCTTTGATAAATTAAACCCACGGGAGTGATATTGCTATGTTGTTATATTACTTCTTCTAATATGAATATATTCACTTTATAATGGACCCATAACTGCATTTTGGGGAAAAAGTGTAGGAGAACTAGTTAGGTTAACCCAAGAGTGAATATAAATTGAATACTCCTGAATGAGTAAAATTACACCCAGGAGGTTAGGAAGTCCAGAATATAGGATGCTAAAATATAAAGGAAAGATATTTACAGGGACCAATAGGTTTCCAGTAAGCCACGAAAACTGTATGATATTGGCAGAGGAAAATAGGTTAATAGTTAGCCCATGAAAACTATGTATAAAGAGAATGTCAGACAGACAGGTTCATAGTTAGCCCATGAAAACTATGTGTAAATGTAGA
The DNA here is from genome assembly GCA_030737815.1 of Allium fistulosum. Lineage (NCBI taxonomy): Eukaryota > Viridiplantae > Streptophyta > Magnoliopsida > Asparagales > Amaryllidaceae > Allium > Allium fistulosum. The sequence goes on along the minus strand of CM060904.1, from coordinate 1,106,598,335 downwards.
TGTCGGATATACAGGTTCATAATAAGCCCATGAAAACTATGTAATTGGATAGGAAGTCCTTAAATGTTTAACCAGTTATTAGTTAGCCCATGAAAAGTAATAGGTTAATAATAATCCTAGAAATTATAATTGAGACAGATAGTCATAGTGAATGGCGATGGATAATCCAGATTTGATTTTCTTGCTTTGCATATCATCATAATGTTTTGAAATACTATGTTTTTAACCATTGTGGATGCAGGAGCACGGTATATGGTTTTATAATGGTTTTAGGATACTAGTGAAAGGAAAAATCGTTCCGCGGCATGGTCTCACTAGATATCTATTTGATTTGAGAGGATAGACTATTATTCATATTAGGCTTTATGTCTGACTAAAGTTTTTGTTTTCCCCTTAAACTCTCGGGTACTCAATTGATTTTGAGTAGTTTGAGGTTTTCAGTTTTTTCTTAGAGGAATAAAGCTGCTATAGGCATGCAGGAGGCATATAGTTATTTAGATTTTTCTTTTTCGATTTGTATTTGGATGTAAAGGCAGATTTATTATCCTTACTCTATACTCTGATCGACCAAGGGGCATCTTCATATGTCTCCCTTGGAGTATTTGTAATAATTATATTTTGCTGAACGTGGGTAACATAATTTTGGGACTATGTTTTGATTTGAATGTGGAAATATGTTTTCAAATTGTAAATTTTTTTCCCATATTCTTGTGATTTGTGTATCAATGTATCTAGCACCGTCGTATTTGATTGCCGAAGATTAATAACTATGGTGACTGCAGCATCCGTAGTTGTTATTTTTGGCCCTCCAAGTAGAGGGATGTCACAAGTTGGTATCAGAGCATAGATTTATGATAAAACATAAAATAAACCAAACATTTTCAAACATAATCCTAATGAATTAAAGAATAAGATTGGGGTTTGGGTTAATGTTATAGTAACGTATTTTTATTTACTATATATATAAGTACATATTCCCCTCTCCCTTAGACCATTCTTCTATATCTTACTAAAGCTCGTACGCAGATTACGAGAAAGAAAGGTATGGAAGCAGGAAACAGAGGAGTGAATCTAGGTGGAGGAAGCACTACAACTAACAAAAACACTCGACCCACTACAAGGAGACAAGCAGGTCGATCGGTAAATGCTAACCAAGATGCAACTGCCAATGTGAGTGCTGAAACCCAACCAGTAGATATGGGGATGATGTATTAGTTCTTCGTCAACTTGATGCACGCTGGAGCAGCTGCAGGGGTAGCTGGAAATAATGTTGTGAATGCTGGAGGAGCCAATCCTATGGCCCTAGTTGGCAATAACTATGCCAAGCTGAGCAGGGATTATACCAGTCTAAGAGGGAAGCCTTTTCTTGGAATAGAGGATGCGGTTGAAGTTGAGAACTAGCTTTTGAACTATGAAAGGATCTTTACAGATTTAGGCTTGGATGATGGAGAGAAGAGAAGGCTAGCCTCTAGACAGTTGCAAGGGTTAACGCTTCACTGGTGGAACAGTGTGACAGTCGGCGTTTCGGAGGAAGAGCTAACATGGGTTGATTTTAAAAGAAGGTTCGAGCAGAGGTTCTTGTCCAAGGTTGCTAAGTCGGCATTTATGAGGAAGTTCATGGATCTTGTACAAGGAGAGATGTCGATGATCGAGTATGCTGCTAAGTTTGATGAGCTATCTCGATATGGTTATGCATTGGTTGACAATGATGTCAGAAGGAATGAGAGATTCATTCGAGGTTTGAGGCCAGAGCTAGGTAGAATGACCATGACTCATATTAGAGAGCCTTGTCATGTAGCGGTGGAGATGGCCATTCGCCATGAGGAGATGCTTGCTGTATCTGTTAGGGAGAAACCATTTGAGTCCCAGGGCCCTTAAGGAAAGAAAAGGAAATTCTTCAAGAAGAAAGGAGCCCAGAAAGGGGATGCTACCAAGAAGGTGAAAGTTGATTTAGTATGTTATAAGTGTGATAAGAAGGGCCATTATGCCAACAAGTGCAGAACTGGTAAAGGAAAGAAGCCTGCAGAGAAGAAGAATGTGAAATGCTTTAACTATGACCAAGTTGAACATTATAAGAGCCAGTATCCAGTGTTACCCCGCCTTTAGGTCAAGGTCGGGATATCAACAAATTGGCTAAAACTGATGGATATCAGGATTGGAGATCGATTGGAAACAAGGCTATGATCGATACCGTCAAAATTGGACCAAGCTCCAATCAAAGTGGGATCGATCGGGAATGATAAACAAGCCTCAGTGAGGCTACATTTCGAATTTTAGGTCAATCGGAGTTCATATGCTCGAGTTATGGATGGATCAATATTTATATGATCGACTGGAAACAAGGCTATAATCGATACCGTCAAAATTGGACAAAGCTCTAATCAAGGTGGGATCGATCAGGTATGATAAACAAGGTACGGTGAGGCTACACTTCGAATTTCAGGTCAATCGGAGTTCATATGCTCGAGTTATGGATGGATCAATATTCGTGAAAAACTGGCCTGTATCGACGCTTTCGTATCCATCACTATGGATACCAGATGATGGATACCAAATGATGGATAACAGATGATGGATACAAGATGATGGATACCAGATCATCAGCCTACACTTGCAAACTCAAACTTGGATCGATCATATCTCACAATCTACGTATTAGAACTTCATGAAATTTGGCGAGCAAGAACTTTGCACTATTATCTTTCACCATGATCGATATCAGCTCGATCGGAGCAGTTTATGATCGATGCGAACTCACTATGGATCGATCCCAAATGACTCCAGATCGATTATGTGGGCCCATATGGGCTTGAGAAAGAGTACTCCAAGATTCAAGGCAGTTATTCCCAGCCCCACACCTATAAATAGCACCTCCATTGCAACTAAAATGGGGTCTTTTTTCTCGGCTCCTCTTTATCTTCTTCTCTTTTGGAAAAATTCTGCCATTTTTGGCTATTGATATTTAAAGGATTGTAACTGTAACCACGGTATAAAGGAAATAAATGGATAAATTCAAAATGGACCTAGGCCGGAGATAGCCGAACTACTATAAATATTGTGTCTTCTCGTACTTTTTTTCATTTTGATTTTGTTATTTCTTCATTTTTACTCTCTACATCATTTGGATCTAAGATCTGTGACTGGATACTAAGGATTTGTGTGTAAACACTGGTGCTTTCATTACATCCGGGGTTTGTAACCATTTTTGGTGCAAACACTTTGGCGTTTTCATTGAGAAAACTAGCACCCACTATATCGGATTTGGAGTTCAGATTTGGAAAGCTAAATAATCAGATCTAGGAGGAACCATGGTTAGGCAATCGGTTAGAAGGACATTACCAGAAAGGATCCATCAAGAGGGAAGTCAAGAGGCTTCCTCTGGAGCTGGAGCAGATCAAGCATCCATCTACATCACAAGGGATAAGATGCGGACAATAATGGATTCCATGTAGGAGAGATTATTGAAGAGCCAACATGAGATGATGCAGAATTTCTTCAAGCAAATGGGCACGGCTGGAACCCAGAACCCAAGAAATGGAGCAACCGCAGCTGCCGACAATGTAGAACAAGGAGTCGGAGCTACAGAAATCTCTGGAGGTTAGATCTAGAACCAGAATAGAGAATGTGAAGGGAATCAGCAATGGCCTGGGGGCAGAACCTCGGGATCAGATATTGGAAGGCCCATGAATGAAGATCAGCAGGCTGGGGCCAATGCAAATGTGAATGAGCAATATGAGGAGTACTACCCAAAATACCCTTCAGGACATGGGGGGCAGGATGGAAAGACATATAGGAGGCCACCCCCAGATGGAGACGAGTGGATGGCTGGATTAATAAGAAGGATTTTGAGAGGAGGGCTACTGAGTGGAGGCTTGGAGGAAGTTAGTCGGAGTCCGTTCACTCTGAATATCAGAAACGCAAGGAACCCTCCAGAATTCAAACTACCAACGTTGGAGGTCTATGATGAGAAGTCAAACCCAACTATGCACGTAACCAGATACATTAGGCATATGGTATTGCTGGGGGCATCTGAGGAGGTTATGGCAAGATGCTTCCCTTTATACTTGATGGATTTGGCTGCGCTCTGGTTCAGGCAGCTAGAGAATGGATCGATCAGTACATCGGGCGAACTAATAGAACACTTCATGAGACAATTTATGGTCCACATTACACGACCCAAGAACGTAATGACATTAGCATCGATGAAGCAGAGGACATGAGAGCCGTAAGTAATTTTCTATTGCGGTTTAATGCAGCCATGGCTTCGGTGGATCGCCCGGATCCATCAATGATTTTGATAGTGGCGGTAGCAGAAATTGCAGAAGGGACTAAGTTCAAGGACACATTGGCACATGATCCACCACAGGATCTCGTGGAGTTCTATCACAAGGCGGAAAGGTTCATATGATTAGAGGATGTATGCGCCAAATGGCAAGGGGTGAATTCCATGCAAGGTTAATGAACGTCTAGAGAAGGACGTGGGATGGATAAAGGAAAGCGAAAGCAGGACGATGGATATGATGGTTTTAACAAATGGAGGAGAGACCGGGAACTCAAATTCACCACATACACAGACTTGACGGAGAATTTGAAATGAATTTACTTGGAAACATGGGGGCAACTCCCCTATCGAAAACCACCCAGAAGGAATCCCAAAAAGCGGGAGCGCAGGAGCAGGAGGTACTGCCTATTCCATGAGCTAGAAGGGCATAATACAAATGAATGCCGCCACTTGAAGGACATGGTGGAAGAACGCATCAGGAGTGGCAGATTGCCAAAGTATGTGAGGAACTAGACAACAGCGGTAGAATATGAGCAGCTACCGCCCGCACCAAACAGGAATGACCCTAGATCGGGGTCACGACTCGTCATCAGCCGATCATAATGGCAAGGGCCGAGTTTAGGATTTGAACTTTGTTCATCAAATAATCTTTTTGTTTTTGTTTATAAAATAAAGCGGTTATGCCACTTACACATGTAAGGGAACCAGAGCGATTCCTAGGCATGCTCTGAGATGGTAGTAGACCACTCTGCCCGAAGAGGCAGCACTTAGTTTTTTCTGTTTTTTCATTGAATATTTGGAATTTGGATTTAATAAATGGATCTGGATTTTGTGAAACAAATCCCCAACCAGAGAGTTAAGGGATGGATACTGGAAATCAATTGGAAATTGATCGCTTTATGCCCCTGATCGGAAAGGCAGGGACCATAGTGCAGGAAGTGAGTCGCTTTGCCGGAGAGCGACAGGATCGACTCACTTGACGTTGTTCTCCATTCACCGTAGAGTGATTGGATTGGGGTTCGGCAAGAGCATAGAGTGGCCGCAATCGATCTAAGACTTAGGCCATGGCATCGCTTAATGTTCAGGGATACTGAACCGAAGTGCGGGGAGTGACGCCGCTTCCCCGGAGAGCAATAGGATCGGCTTGCTCAACATTGTTTCCCCTTCACCGAAGAGTCATGGGATGGGATCCAGCAAGAGCTCGGAGAGGCTATGATCGGTCTAGGAGGACCAGGACATTGCTATATGCCCCCACCGAGGCCGGAGTGCAAGGGATAGGTTGCTTCATCGGAGCATGATATGATCTGCCTATTCATTCGTTAAGTTTGGATCGAGCTTAGCAAGGGTCCAGAGAGGCCGTTAATGACCCAGAGAGGTCATGGATTTGGATATGGATTTGGTTATGGTTATGGATTTTGATAGTGGCTTTGAACAGCTAAGGATTTGGCTAAGGACCCGGAGTGGTCCCTGATTTGGATATCAACTCGAAACAGTCGCAGATTTGGCTATCGGACTTGGATGAAATTGTTGGCAATGGATTGAATTATGGATTAGATGATATGGCTATGGATGGAATATGGACTTTGGATGTCTGATTTAAAGCTGTTCAAAACACGCCTTCCTACCACAAGGCATGTTTTGGAGGGCAAATGTTACCCCTCCTTTTGGTCAAGGCCTGGAAATCAACAAATTGGCTAAAAAGGATGGATATTAGGATTGAAGATCGATTGGAAACAGGGCTATGATCGATACAGTCAAAATTGGACCAAGCTCCAATCAAGGTGGGATCGATCGGGAATGATAAACAAGCCTCGGTGAGGCTACACTTCGAATTTCAAGTCAATCGGAGTTCATATGATCGAGTTATGGATGGATCAATATTCATATGATCGATTGGAAACAAGGCTTTGATCGATACCGTCAAAACTAGGCCAAGCTCCAATCAAGATGGGATCAATCAAGAATGATAAAAAAAGGCTCGGTGAGGCTACACTTCGAATTTCAGGTCAATCGGAGTTCATATGCTTGAGTTATGGATGGATCAATATTCGTGAAAAACTGGCCTGTATCGATGCTTTCGTATCCATCACTATGGATACCAGATGATGATAGGAGATGATGGATACCATATTATGAATACGAGATGATGGATACAAGATGATGGATACGAGATGAAGGATACGAGATGATGGATACGAGATGACGGATACGAGATGACGGATACGAGACGATGGATACCAGATGATGGACATGAGATGATGGATACCAGATCATCAGCCTACACTTGCAAACTCAAACTTGAATCGATCATATCTCACAATCTACGCATTGGAACTTCATGAAATTGGGAGGGCAAGAACTTTACACTATCATCTTTCACCATGATCGATCTCAACTCGATCGGAGCAGTTTATGATCGATGCGAACTCGCTATGGATCGATCCCAAATGACTCCAGATCGATCCCAAATGACTCCAGATCGATCATGTGGGCCCATCTGAGCTTGAGAAAGAGTACTCCAAGATTCAAGGTAGATATTCCCGGCCCCACACCTATAAATAGCACCTCCATTGTAACTAAAAGGGGTCTTTTTTCTCGGCTCCTCTTTATCTTCTTCTCTTTTGGAAAAACTCTGCCAATTTTGGCTATTGATATTCAAAGGATTGTAACTGTAACCACAGTATAAAGAAAATAAAAGAACAAATTCAAAGTGTACATAGGCCAGAGGTAGCCGAACCACTATAAATATTGTGTCTTCTCATACTTTCTTTCATTTTAATTTTGTTATTTCTTCATTTTACTCTCTACATCATCTGGATCTGAGATCTATGACTGAATACTAAGGATTTGTGTGTAAACACTGGTGCTTTCATTACATCCAGAGTTTGTGACCATTTTTGGCACAAACATCCAGAGCCAGTCCGGGCCAACAAAGGGAAGGTGTTTGCTATTGGACCACCATCTTCTTCTGGACCTACTACCGCAGAGAAAGAGAAAACTGTAATGGAATGTACGCTATTGATTCAGAGTATACTAATTATAGTACTTTTTGATACCGGGGCATCACACTCATTTATATCACAGTATTTTGTTGATAGGTTATGTATTGAACCCACATATCTTGTTATTTCCTTAAGGGTTGCAAATCCGATAGGAGGGCATGCAACTCTTGGGATGAGATGTGACCGGTTAAAACTTGATTTGTTAGGTCATAAGTTTGCATGCAGTTTGTATGTTTTTGATTTTGGGATCATTTTGGGTATGGATTGGTTGGGTAAGTACGAGGCTATAATATTTTGCCAGGATGGGGAAATATCATTGATACACCCAGATAGTCATAACTGAATCATCTTCTCAGTGGAGAACTCTAGTGAGAGTGTTTGTGCTTTGTTAAGTGCCATGGAGGTGGGAGATGAGCTTAGTCAGGTTCGTGTAGCAAGAGAATTTGCAGATGTATTTAAGCCGATCAGTGGATTACCACCGAAACGATCTATAGAGTTAAGGAGAGACCTCGTACCGGGAGCTGAACCTGTTAGTAGACCACATAGTAGAATGACACCTATCGAGATGAGGGAGTTAAAGGTGCAGCTGGTGGAATTGGAAGGAAAGACTTTTATTAGACAAAGTAGTTCACTTTGGGGAGCGGCCACGGTGTTCGTGAAGAAACTAGATGGGTCGTTAAGGTTGTGTATCGACTATCGTAAGCTAAACGAGAGGATGATCAAGAATAAGCCGAGAATCAATGACTTATTTGATCATTTGAGTGGAGCCAGAATGTTTGCCCAATTGAACTTGGCAACAGGTTTCCATCAGCTAAGAGTGGCAGAGGACAGTATCACATTAACGGCGTTTCAAACCTGATAAGGATCATATGAATGGTTGGTGATGCCATTCGGGCTGATGAATGCGCCTGCTTTCTTTGTGGTCTGATGAATCGAATCTTCCGAGAGTATTTGGATAGATTCGTATTGGTGTTTATAGATGACATTTTGGTATACTTTAAGGATGAGAGAGAGCATGAGAATCATCTTAGACTTGTGTTAGAGACGCTGAGGCAGAATGAGCTAAAGGAGAAATTTTCCAAGTGTCATTTTTGGAAGAAAGAGGTTAAGTTTCTTGGTCATGTGGTTTCAAAGAAGGGATTGTCAGTCGATCCAGATAAGATCGAAGCTGCGAACAATTGGAAGAGATCAGAAACAGTGACCGAGATCAGAAGTTTTCTTGGACTTGTTGGCTATTACCGGAGATTCATCAAGGATTTCCCGTAGATAGTAGCGCCTTTGAATAAGCATACCTGGAAGGAAGTGAAGTTTTTTTGGTTTGAAAAATGTGTAGAAGCAATCCTTAAGTTAAAGCATTTGTTGACCGATGCTCCAGTATTAGTAGTTCCAGATGGTAACCAATGGTTGGTAGTATACATTGATGCATATGGGACTGGATTGGGAGTAGTATTGATGGAGAAGGGCAAAGTTATTGCTTACGCATCTAGGCAGCTTGGGCACGAAGTAAGATATCCTACTCATGACTTAGAATTAGCTACGGTGATATTTGCCTTGAAGATTTTGAGGCATTATCTCTTAGGGGAGAGATTTGAGTTATATACCGATGATCAGTCATTAAAGTATTTATTCGGTCAAAAGGAGTTGAATATGAGGCAGCAAAGATGGCTGGAGTTTTTGGCTGCTTATGATTTCGATATAGAGTATACTCCTGGGGAAGGAAAAAGGGTAGCAGATGCTCTCAGTAGAAAACATCAGAATGTGGTGTTAGCGATGTTGGCAGAATGGAAGGATCTAGAAGCCTTAGCCAGTTGTAGTGTGCAGTTGAGATCTACTGCTAGTTCTAGCCAGGGTATGGCAATGTTGTCTTGTTTAGAAGTTCGACTAGTGCTGATCGAGAGCATGGCTTCTAAGCAGAGGGAATTATTTGTTCCAGATGTGGAGAACTTGAGAAGAGAAGTTCTTGAGGAATGTCATCGATCCAAGTTTACGATTCATCCTGGAGGGACCAAGGTGTATCAAGATATGAAGAGGAGCTTCTATTGGGAAGGCATGAAGAGGGATATTGGCTTGTGGTTTAGGCAGTGTGTAAATTGTCAATAAGTGAAAGCCGAACATCAGAAGCCGAGTGGGTTACTCCGACCTCTAGATATTCCAATTTGGAAATGGGATTCGATATCCATGGATTTTATAGATGGGTTGCAAAGGTCAAGGAGAGGAAATGAGAGTATATAGGTTATTGTGGACAGGTTGACCAAGAGTGCTCATTTCATTCCAGTACAGTCGACAAGAACGACATCTGTTTTAGCAAAGTTGTTCATGAAGAACATAGTTAGACTTCATGGGATTCCTAGTAGCATAGTTAGTGACAGGGATGCATTATTCAATAGCGAATTTTGGAGGAGTGTGCAAGAGGTATTAGGTACCAAGCTCAAGATGAGTACAGCTTATCACCCACAGACAGAGAGAGTCAATAAGGTGATTGAGGACTTGCTAAGAACTTGTATATTGGACTTTGGTGGATCTTGGGAGGACCACCTACATTTGATTGAGTTTTCCTGTAATAATATTTATCAGACTAGTATAGGAATGGCGACTTTTGAAGCTTTGTATGGAAGACCATGCAAATCTCCAGCATGTTGGTTAGAAACTAGAGACAGATTGGTCTTCGGTCCGGATTTGGTTAGAGAGGCGTCAGAAAAGATTGAGTTAATCCGAGGACGGATGAAGGAAGCTCAATCCAGGCAGAATTGTTAAGCAGATAAGAGGCGTTAAGACCTAGAGTTCTCCGTAAGAGACATGGTTTTCTTTAAAGTATCACCAATGAAGGGTGTGGTATGGTTTGGAAAGTCGGGAAAGTTGGCCGCGAGATATGTTGGACCATTCCAGATTTTAGAAAGGATTGGAAAGCTCGCTTACAGAGTAGAGTTGCCGAGTAGTATGGCAGGTGTCCATAATGTATTCCATGTGTCTCATCTTCGCAAGTATGTGCATGATCCAGAGGCTACTATTACTCAGACAGAGTTGGAGGATTTGGTAGTAAAGCATGATTTGACTTTTGTTAGACAACCAGTTCTGGTTGTAGCGAGAGATGGGAAAATATTGAGGACCAAGACAGTCAAGTTGGTGAAAGTTCAGTGGAGCGATAACGAGAAGGATTGTACTTGGGAGACAGATGATAGGATTCGAGACGCTTATCCTGATCTGCATTGAGGGTATGTTTTATTTTTTTTTATATAGACTTATTGGCTGGTAGGACATACTAGCTTTTGTTTGCATGGTTGTTAAGCTTGTTTGTAGTCCTTACTGAATTTCGAGGATGAAATTCTTTAAGGGGGAGCCTGTAACACCCCTAATTTTTGTCTAACATTATTCAGGACATTTAATTGGATAAATTAAATAGAATAATGTGGTCGATTAAGGAGTTGTGATTTAATTGTCAATTAACATGGCCATGGATAAACTAATGAATGTATAAGTATGGTTTATAATTTACAAGTTAGGAAAATAAGAGGAGGGTAATATGGGAACAGCCACACCCATATACCCTTAAACCCTCCCTTATTCTAACCTACCATTTCATAAATCAAAATACACATAAAAGAGAAGTTATAGCCAGCCATTAAAACACTTAGGAGATCAGTAAACTTGGAAGATCCAAGAGAGAAAGCTAGAAGATTAAAGCTAGGACAAATCTCGAACTCCAACAACTTAATCAAGGTGAATAATAGTGTAAATTATCTCATTTTTTCTTGTTTAGGTTCGGTTATGGGTAGTAACCGAATGTATTTTGCTGTATTGATCAAGTTTGGATCTAATAATTATTGTTTGGATAGAATAATGATTTATGGTGATTTATTAGAATTTTTATGGAATTAAAATGAAGGTTTTTAAAGTAAAAACCTTAGTAAACGGCCTCCAAACGGCTTGATTTTAGGATATGTTGTGTAAAACGTAATTTTCGAGATGGGCTTTTAATTTCATAATTTTTGGAGTTAATAGGACTATTTTATGAATTTCCTAAGGAGAAAAAGGCATTTATTTTGGATTTTAATTATTAAAAATAATGAATTTTGCCCCAAAATTTTTACATGATGTAGAAAATGTTATTTCAGAATTTTGGTGAATTTTTGGGATTTTTTTCAAGTAAGTCCGGTTTATTATGAATTTTCTTAGCTAAAATGGCTTAATAATTATTTTAAAATATTAATATAATTAATTATTTTGAAAATAATTTTGGAAACAATAAAAGTCTGATCTATAGCAGTTTTTCTACAAAGAAAGTGTTAAAGTATGTCATTAACCAATAGAAATTTGACAAAGAATAGGAGTTGGTGGAAAAAATATACTTTAATTAGCAAAATAACAGTTTTCAAGTTATTTACGATTCTGCCATTCAACCTTTCGACCGAGTAACCTTCCGACTTAGTTACCTTTCTACTGCATCACTCTGCAGCAGTTTTGGACCCTTATGTAGCACTTTTGGAAGAATCTTTCGACTTAGTTACCTTTCGACTAAGTAACCTTTCGACAGCATCACTCTTCAGCAGTTCTGGACCCTTCTGCAGCACTTTTGAATGAACCTTTCGATTTAGTAACCTTTCGACTGCATCACTCTACAGCGGTACTGGACCCTTCTGTAGCACTTTCGGAAGAACCTTTCGATTTAGTACTCTTTCGACTTAATCACCTTTCGACGGCAGTTATAAATGCTGTTGAAGCCCTTTTGTAGCAGTTTTCTCCAGTTTTATTTGCAAACTACAAATAGGCATAACTTTCTAACCGTAAGCCCATTTTTCTATTGTGACCACTCTACCGAAAGGAAAGCCATGATTTGGACATAATGCAAAAGGTTAGATACCTTAATTCTACACCTATAAAAAGTTATAGCTAAAACAAAGTTTTATATCTCTGAAGAAGTTGATTTCCTTGCTTTCGAATATGTTTGCTTGGTTTTCTTTGCCTTCGAAGGGGATACTTTCGAAGGGGTTGTAAAATTGTTTTCTTTTGATCATGTTTTATACTTTCGAAAGGTAGAATTTAAAATATTATAAGGCAGGAGCCTAATGTTTTTAAGAGCTTTCGAAGGAGGTTATCCTATGAAGTCGAAAATTAGGTTTCTAAGGTATCGAAAGGTTTTATAACCCAAACTCTATTTTTAAAGGAAAAACCCATGGCTATATTAAATGAGTTTTTATAATGGTTTAATAAGAATCTATCCTTGATAAATTAAACCCACGGAAGTGGTATTGCTATATCGTTATATTGCTTCTTCTAATATGAATATATTTACTTTATAATGGACCCATGACTACATTTTGGGGAAAAGTGTAGGAGAATCAGTTAGGTTAACCCAAGAGTGAGTATAAATTGAATAAAATCTTGAATGAGTAGAATTGCATCTATTAGGTCAGGAAGACCAGAATATAGGATGCTAAAATATAATGGAAAGATATTGGCAGAGGCCAATAGGTTTCCAGTAAGCCCACGAAAACTATATGATATTAGCAGGGGTCAATAGGTTAGTAGTTAGCATGTGAATACCATGCATAAAGAGGATGTCAAACAGACATGTTCATAGTTAGCCCATGAAAACTATGTGTAAATGAAGATGTTAGATAAATATGTTCATAGTAAGCCCATGAAAACTATGTAATTGGGAGTCCTTAAATGTTTAACCGGTTATTAGTTAGCCCATGAAAACTAATAGGTTAATTGTAATCCTAGAAACTATAATTGAGACCATAGTCAGAGTGAATGGGAATAGATAATCCAGATTTTGTTTGCTTGTTTTGCATATCATCATAATATTTTGAAATACTATGTTTTTAACCATTGTGGATGTAGGAGCACGAAATATAGTTTTATAAAGGTTTTAGGTTACTAGTGAGGGGAAAACCCGTTTCGCTATGCGGCGTGGTCTCACTAGATATCTATTTGGTTTTAGATGATAGACTATTATTCGTACCAGGTTTTATGTCTGACTCAAAGTTTTTATCCCTTAAACTCTCAGAAACTTAATTGATTTTGAGTAGTTTGAGGTTAAGGGTTTTCAGGTTTTTCTTAGACGAATAAAGCTTCCGAAGGCGTGCAGGAGGTAGATAGTTATTTAGAGTTTTCTTTTCCGCTGTGTATTTGGATGTAAAGGAAGATTTATTTGCCTTACTATATACTATGATCATCCAGGGGGGCATCTTCATATGTCGCCCTTGGAGTATTTGTAATAATTATATTTTTCTGAACGTGGTTAACATAATTTTGTGATTATGTAATGAATATGAAATGTATTGATTTGAATGTGGAAATATGTTTTTGAATTGTTAAATTTTTTTCCATGTTCTTGTGATCTGTGTATCAATGTATCTAGCACCGCCTTATTTGGTCGTTGAAGATTAATAACTATTGATGACTGCAGCATCCATAGCCGTTAGATTTGGGCCTCCAAGTAGGGGGATGTCACACATGCTCTCCCTGAGCTTCTAGGTTTCTTTTTCTGCACTCTCCCTTAACTCAGACACCGCTTCGCTGGCCTTGGCCAAGGCATTCTCAACCGCCTTCCGAGTCAGCTCCTTTCTCTCTAACTGCTCTTCAAGTTGTATGAAATCATTTTAGGCTCGGTCGAAGCGGTAGCGGCCTAAAAAACCAGTGTTAGAAAAAATTCCATTAAGCAAAAAAGAAAATTCAAGTTTAGAAGCTTACGAGAAGGATACTCCATGTATGTGCATTAAGAACGGACTCCCCAAAATACCAGCACCAGCTAGATCTAGGCCAATGAGTGAATGATGGGATCTCGATAGACACAAGTTGGAATGATGTCAGCAATTGATCCAGGTTGTTGTGGTCCTAACCTCGGTGAATCTCTAAAGATACATGCCCACCCGACACTGTATCTTCCCCTTAGGCCATCCCCTCTGCATCATAAATAGGCTCCTATCTAGTAAAAGGAATGTAGGAATCAAGGGATGACTCCCCTTAGTCCTCTTTTTTTTATTGTCAGTGGAATGATGGGTCTCTTGCTTGAGGCTGGAGAAAGCTCAATGATCTCTTAGTCTGTTACGGGTGCCTTGGGCATATAAGCTATAGAAATTTAGGTGATGGAGTTGGATGCATCAAAATTCAGGTTGTCGACCACTAAAAAAACAAAGGAGGCATGAAAATTTTGAGTGTAGGAAAAAAGAGTGTAAAAACCCGCACTTTTATGGGCCCAAATTTTGACTAAATCGAAACCAAGTCCGTTAGGATACAGATCATTGGTTTTGGTAACTAGTAATGAACATTAATACATCAAAGAATGAACTCACAGCGGAATACTAAAATATAATAGAACATATATGATAACTAAGGCTACTACCTTAGAATCAATATTATTTCTTTAGTATCAGATTGCCTTGCCAGTGCCGACCATCAATGAGAAGACTTCACCATCTACCATTCCCATCTTGCATCAGTAGTCTGCCCCTCTAAATCTACCCGGTGGGTTGTAATGAGGAGGGGGTCAGAACAACGTTCTCGTACTGTAAACTTACATACTTTATCCATAATACTAATTTATTCCAATTGATTTCTATTCAATTGTTATGTCCATTATTCATGGCTATTCCATGTAATTCTATCACGTGTAGGATATACCTAACCTCCTCCAAGGTATAACTATATATATGCCTATATACATATATATATATATAAACGTTGTACTGCCAAAAGAAAACCCTGACCACTTAATACTTCTTAAATAGGGAGGAGGTAGGCCAAATGGCCATTTAATACCTCAACCTCGAAGTGAACCTTCCATGATGTAATTCGTAGTCAATCGGTCCTAGCTACAGAGACCGATACGACTTTTTAATTTAAGTGTTGCATTAATAATGCATCTCAAAGACTTATCGAAGGGTTAACTCACCCACCTCCACCAAATAAATAACCGACTAATTAAACTTTGAGGTCTTTGTGTATCCCATATGAATTCTATACCAATAGGAAGCGAAATCAGTCAGGACATAACCTATGTCTTTGTTAACGACCACTCGGGACCGCTAGTGGTCATAGCTTATATGCCCGCACAACTACTAAATACCAGTCCAATAACAACACTAGCATAGCTCGTCGACCTCCCACAGCTGAAATCCCATTTAGACTAAGGAATAATACCTATCATATCAACTTAATACCTCTTACTAGAAATAAAGTAGACCCAATTTCCCCATTAGGTACTATCGTAGGTTATCTAAGACTTATTACATAGGGAGGAGGCAGATCCAATGACCAATTAATAACTTCCACCCCGAAGTAAACCCATTGACATCTGTTAAGGTAATAAGCCATTTAATACTTCAAATTCGAGGTGAAACCTTGGTATAATTTCCCACTCCTATACGCAAAAGCATATCCCTTCCTTACGGGTCCTATGGTTGGAGATGTCCCACATCAGTAGTATATAAACATAAGTACGGGTAGCCTCTAGGTGAAGGGCAGACTTCTGTTGCGTAACTCTACTAACCTCACATCCCAACCCATGCTAAACTAAACCAATTATCCTAGGCCTAAATATTGGGCTAGGCCTACTAATTCACACATGTCTGAAACGTTTTATTGAGGCTATATGATTTCCTACTATGAAAATTATATTGTATTCTAGTATTTAATTCATATCTTATATGCTTATTACGTATATTCTCTATTTCCCTCTTACATCCCATAAATGTCAATTATATGTAATAAAGGGTCATTATTGTTCAAATTGGACAATCACTAATGACTTTTATTTATTCATTCTAATTCAACTTATTGTGCCTATTTCATTTTCCCATTAATGCCATATTAAAAATTTTAACAGTCCCACTAAACACATTTATGTCCCCATTTAATTCCTATAATTCCTTATTAACTGCACATTTATTGCCCTAATAATTTGCTTATTTATAAATTTTGTAGTTACTATCCCCTTTCCAATTCAACCTCCTGGTCCTATGATTTACTACGATATTAATAACTAATCGTCCTAATTATAACTAATACGAGTATCGTCATACATTACACTATATATATATACATTTATATATTTAATCGATATGTGAGGTTATATGTGCATATATATATATATATATATTCCTATTTCTGACTCATTAATTGTTACGCTTAGGAATTCAAGAATATGCATTTATATGTACATTCTGTAAGCAACATTTGTTTCCATATTTTAATCTGTTAGACCTACCCTTCCCAAAAGGATTATTATTATAACTTTCCATAAATTACCCAAAAATGAGACTTTTCCTCCATTTAAAATTATAATGAATTATTTACTTTTATTTATTAAAATAGATAGTGCAAACTATGGAAGAGAACATCCATATTTTACACATCCCTTCCTTTTTGATATATTCTTTATTATTTCAAACGACGCACTTTTTATTGTGGAAATGGATAATTAATAGAAATTAAGCGGAAATAGATATAGCTAAATTGTACCTACAATGCTCCCAATAAGTAAGACATAGAAATTCATATTCCAAGTCAAATTAGGACACTCTAAATTAATAGTAACAATTTACAACCCAATTATCCAAAATCTGGAATAAATCTTGAAATCTTATCAACATTCTACTTTAACAAATTTATAGACTAATTTCCAAATTTCCACATCATGGTGTAAATACTATTCATATTCCAATTACCTAACTTATAGAATATGTAGGCGAGATTTCAATTGAATATGTTATTTCTAAGCTTACAGCTTAACAGATCTTGCATAGGTATAATAAATAAATAAAAGTCAATGATATAAATTTCAATGTTATATATAAATCATATAGTTTCCCACTCAAATTCCTAGCTTTAGAATCTCCCAAATCTGGATCCATTCCTTTAATCGACTCATTTTCCTTTCCATTCCAAAAACATGTATAACAAATGTATACATACCCATTAGAATTAAAGATTTGAGAGGAGATCTAAGAAAAGTATAATATAGATTATAATTATAAAATTTACCTTTTCCACGGTATCGATTCGCGGCTTCTTTTCTTTTCTACCCTTCTCTGATTTTATACACACACACACACCCCACCCATATATATATATATATATAATATTTTATAATTAACAGAAATAGCGGAGAAGCAAAAATGGAAGAGCTTTGCTGCTTTAATAAGAAAATATGAGAAAAGAAGTAAGGGGCCAGAGTTGTATTTATAGGCACTCGAATTAGTCATATCCATTTGATCTAAAATAGTTAAATCCAGGTCGTTCGGTTAATGTTCAACCCTAGCCGCCATGCTCTCGACCAGTAGACCACTCCCCTATAAGCATACACTGCAAGCGATCGAATGACCTAAGTAGGGGATCGACCGGTGGGGTCCACGTGGTTAAGATTATTTATTCCCTTTTAATTTTCTATTTAATAATTTTATTTTCGAAAACTTAAAACGTCAATAACATCTTTGTTTGATTTTCGATCGCCAAACTCCGTATATGAAAGTTGCTCAGAAAATCATCATGAATACAATGGTGCATGTTTCGTGGCCAAATTCTGTCATTTTCTCAAATTCCATTTTTGAGCCTTAATAAATATTTATTAATTGCCGTTAATTTTATGGCTGTTACATTCTTACCCCCGTAAAAGAATTTCGTCCCCGAAATTCCCCAAGGTTGGAATCATGTAACATAGTGTGTAACCATTCTAAACTATCCAACCAATTAGTGTACAACCAATTTTGCATCCAAACGTGTATAAGTGTACGATGTATACCAACATATATGATATGCATGCTGAATAATTCAAAATCAGCACCTCCTATATGAATGCATTCTGTTAAAACAATTTTGAAAATATGATGCAAACAACCTATATATACCGGTAGTTCTGTATGTATGCAAGTTTTTCAAAATTTGTAAACCCTTTTTCACATGATAATTTCAACACTCCTACGAAAAGGAGTATGGTTCAACCAATTTTGCATCCAATCTCTACCGTTCAATATCTAGCACACAATTTCTAACATCCAAAATTTTGAAAATCTAATTTTCTAAATCTATACTCCTATGCTGGAAAAGGAATTTAGTGGGGAAATTTTACATTTCCACCCTTCTTTTGGATACTTATTCCATTGTACCTTGAAACCTTCTCTTTCGCCTCCAAATCTTGTCCAATTTTTCCAAGTACAATGCCCATAAGGAGTTTTATTTTTCGGACGTTAAACATAATTGTTTAAATGCAAGTTTTGTTCACTATCAACAAGGTATAGAAATAGAAATTCTAAAGCTAAAACAGCTTTTTCTATTGTTATTATCTATCTTTTGTATACTGCCACTGTTTTTGGATAGTAAATTCATATTCACTAACACATTGACCCTCCCTACCTTAAGCACGTGACATTTGAAAATCAGAAATTTTCTCATTTTCCGAAATACAAAAGAAATACTTTTCCCTTTTTCAATCAAGCTTGCAAAAATAGTTTGAAAACTAAAAAATTTCAAAAGCATTTAAATGCAAATTTTCTAAAGCATTTGAACACAATTTTTATAAGCATTTGAATCCAAATTTTTCAAAACACTGTACTCTCCATCCTTAAAACAAATCAAGCCACATCTTAGACTCGGTCAATGAATTAATGCACATGACTGACCCTAATAATGTGCGGTTGATCTTAGTTTTAGAGAACCTTTCCTTTTACTACAAAACAACAAACAACACATAAGCATATTTATAAATTTTATCTTTTAAGGCATATAGTGACCCATGGTTTCGCAACAATCCTCCCCTGTTCTTCGATTACAAAAATTTATTTTTCCCAAATTTCTTAAGTTTTTGGAATTAAAGCATTCTTTATTTCTACCTGCTAATCTAATTTCCTAATTTATTTTATAAACTTCCAGCCTTAGTTACATTTATCGCTGGTTATGTATCCTCATGAGATTTCCTTATTTGCACTGTTTACTAATATGTATACCGGTCAAATCTCATCTAGAAAATCAATACGTTGATAAAATAGGAACATATCTCATGTCATATGCATTTTCCAATACCCAAAGGGAGACAACTAGCAATTACAACCCAAATATCCTAAAAAGAAACAATTGCTGGAAGCCGTCGTTTACCATCAACCGATTTTGATGATTTTGTGGCCCTATCACTTCTTACTCAATTAAGATGCACATTTCTAGTATGACATTCTACTATAACCGACATGCCTTAACTTACCTTCTTGGAATTTAATAAATAAGGTCCATCCATTACTTTAGTTATTAAACCTAATTATTGGATAAATTGTGCATTCCCACATAGTAGTGGGTAAGAAATATAAACTATGGACATTTAGATTAACTTATCATAAAATTGGCTTGGTGAAATAAATTTTGTACCACCTTGATTGCCTTCTTTAACCTTGAGTCAACCAATATCCTCTATATGTGTTTGCCATCTCATTATCCTCTTCTCCAATCATACTACTACATTTTTTCAACCAAAATCTTTTGATAGTATTCTCAACTTTGGTATTTACTTTCTTTACCATTGATCTTTAATACGAGTATATCCTAGGATTCGCAAAAGTGTACTTTGATACCATTCCCCATCCCTTTGAGGGTTCTTCTAATGGCTTTCACATATGTCAAATCAAACATTCCTAAGTTCTTACTAATATTCCTTGTATTCAATGGGGATTTCTTGTTGCTACCATACGAGCACTCATAACTATTTTATCCATAGTCTTGACCTTCACCCTGACTTACCAAGGTAGTGAACCCTATCTACTCCATATCAAAAAAGGTTTGGCTTTCACCATTCTTTATAAAAATAAAAACTTCATAGTCATGAAGTACTTAATCCAAAACATTTATCTTTGAATATATAAAATTAAAAACATTTTTAAAAATTACTTGGTTTTCAAAAGGAGACATGAAATTTTTTCCATTCTAACCAATTTTCCCTTTCTAAAGACTTTCTACAATAGAAATTTACTTCTTTCAAAAGTAGGATTTTTAACTCAAAACATTATTTGCATTCAAAACCCCAGTTCTCATACCAAACCAATTTTTTAAAAACATCTTCTATAACTTTAAATGAAGAAAACTGAAGTAGACAAGGATAACTTCCATCCAATTATTTTCCTATTATTCATGTTATTTCTGCTTTCACCCTTAGCAGAGATTCTAATAAAACATAAGGGGGACTTTTAAAACATATGTGCAATTACTGCACATGTTTATGAAAACCACCCATTTGTCCTATTGTATTCCTGTTGTTTTTCTCCTATATTATTTCTAAATAGATTGCTAATCCTATTACAATATAAATTCCTAATGGTATTTCTATTCAAATTTCCTACTATTACTATTATAATTTCTTCTACCGAAATTGCCTTCAAGTGGCTTCTCCTTACATAGATCTTTTCCTCTTTTATTGTTTTCCCTATTGACTCATTGTACTGCATTCACATACTGCTTTAAACATTGGGTTTTCCTTCATTAACATGAAAAGCGACGCGTTCAAATCCATTTCATTTGTTTTTCTCCATATTTTCATTATATGGAAATATTCTTCCTATCTTCACTATCGGGAATTCTTACCCCATTTCAATCAATACTATTCCTATTTATCCACCACTTTCGAAAGAATTTTTAAAAAGGAACTTCTAAATTTACAAAAATAGGAAACATCATCGAGCCAAACATACGCTTTCTTTTTCATTCATTTCAAAAATGAAAAATTCCATTACCAAAAACCTTTAAATCGGAAATTTTTTACCCAACCAATTTTAAACTTCACTAGGGAATTGCTAAACGGCCTTTAAAACTTCCAAATTTTCTTGTTATTTCAAAACCAAATTTTTTTCAATGGTAGGGTCTTTTTATTAAAATAAATTCTCTGAAAAACCATTCAAAATGTTTCAAGGAATTTTCAAAATTCTTTATATTGAATTCTTTCATATGGAGTCGGAATTAGAATTGGACTTTAATTGTCCTTTCTTTTGGACTTTTCTTCTTTTCTACTTCTTAACTCATCTTCGTTAAAAGTCCGCTTATCATCGTGTGATGATTAATGCACACCCTCTTAGGGGAACTTGCCATAGGTTCTTACTTACCATCTGTCCGGATGAAATATACGTCTTCAATAGGAATCACATCAAAATCCACAGTCGTAAGGCAGCCAAGGCCCAACAAAGAAGTCAAGTATCATTCAGCCTCCGAGATCCTTCTATATGTCATGCTCATGCTCTTCTTAGTCCACGCCTTACATTAACGCCTACACTCTATGGGGGTAATCGAGGTAGGTGAATAAATTTGACTTTATTTATTGTTCCAACTTAGAGTTTCCTTATCCATCTTTTCTAAATCTAATCACAACCACTTCTATAGTTGAAATTTTAGAGTTTGGCATATAATATATATATATATATAATTATAGGTAAACATACAAATACGTTCTCTCAGCATATCCTAATTCTATGATCGATTGACCTAAGCTTTAATGCTAAATGTAACAACCTACACCATAGTGGTCTCGAATTTCGACTGTATCAAAACCCAAGTCCATTAGGATATGGATCGTTGGTATTGGTAACCTTGTAATAGACATAAGTATATTAAAGAACGACTCATAGTGGAATAGTAAAATATAATAGAACATATATTCTGGCTAAGGCTACTACATTGGAATAAATATTATTCCTTTAGTATCTAATTTCCTTTCCAGCGCCGAGCATGACTGATAAGACTTCATCGTCTACCGTTCCCGCCTTGCACTAGTAGCATGTCCTTCTAAATCTATCATGTGAGTTGTAATGAGGCAGGGTTCATAACAACATTCCGATGACTGAAAAATTACATACTTTATCCATAACACAAATTTATGCTGATTGATTTCTATTTATGTGTTATGTCCATTATTCACAGCTATTCGTGTAATTCCATCTACGCGTACGATAAGCCTAACCTCCTCTGAGGTATAACTATGTATATGCCTATATGCATATATATCTAAACATTGTATAACCCAAAAAAACCTTAGCCACTTAATATTTTTTAAATAGGGAGGAGGCAAACCCAATGGCCATTCAATACCTCAACCCTGAAGCGGGTCCTCCATAATGTAATCGATAATTAAACTGTCCTAGCTACAAAGACCAATGACCCCTTAATATGGCTTTATAATTTAATTGTCGATTACTAACGCATCTCAAAGACTTGTCTAAGGGTTAACTAGCCATCATTTGCCAAACAAATAACTAACTAATTAAGCTTTGAAGTCTTTGTGTATCCCATATGGATTCTACACTAAAAGTAAGCGAAATCCATCAGGGCATAACCTAGGAGTTTTCTAACGACAGCTCGAGACCACTGGTGGTCATAGCCGATATGCCTTACTACTACTAAATACTAGTCCAACAACAACACTGGTATAGCCCACCGATCTCCCACACCCGAAATCCTTTTTGGACTAACCTAATGTATGACAAGGAAAAATACCCATCTTAGTTACTTAGTACCACTTGTTAGAAATAAAGCAGACCCTATTTCCCCATTAGGTATCGTCGTAGGTTATTTAAGACTTATTATATAGGGAGGAGGCAAATCCAACTACCATTTAATACCTTCCACCCTGAATTAAACAACTCTTTGACATCCCTAAAGGTACTAAGTTATTTAATACTTCAAATCCAAGGCAAACCCTTGGTATATTTTCCCCTTCCTATATGCAAACGCATATCTCTTCCTCGTGGTCCTATGTTTGGAGATGTCCTACATCAGTAGCATGTATACACAACTACTGATAGCCTTTAAGTGAAGAGCAGACTTCTGTTGTGTAACTCTACTGACCTCGCATCCCAACCCCTTCTAAAGCAAATCAGTTATCCTAGGCCTAAATATTGGGCTAGGCCCACTAATTCGCACTTGTCCTAAACGTATTATTGAGGCTATATAATTTTCTACTATGAAAATTATACCGCCTTATGATATTTAATTCCTACATCGTATGCTTAGTACGTATATTCCCTATTCCCTCTTATGTCCCATAGATGTCAATTGTCCATAATAAAGGGTCATTATTATTCAAATTAGACAATCACTAACAACATTTATTTATGCGTTCTAATTAAAATTATTATTCCAATTTCGTTTCCCTGTAAATGTCATATTAAACTATTTAATCAGTTCCATCAAATGCATTTATGTCCCCATTTAATTCCTGTAACTTCTTATTTAGTACACATTTATTGCCCTACTAATTTGCTTATTCATAAATTTTGGAGTGACTATCCCCTTTCTACTTCAACCTCCTAGTCATATTATTTACTATGCTACTAATAAATTGTTTTAGGAAAATGAGCGATCCTCTATTAGTAGAGGAGAGCACTCATGTATTTTATTCTATACTAGAAAATGGAGCTGTCAACATGCCTGACAGGTAGTGATAAACAGCCCATACAAAGTGAAATAAAGAAGAAAAGAAACACCATTCCTAGGAAGATAACTGTCACAGCCCACTTTTTCCGTACAGTTCGAACTGACACTTTACCACATTTGACCAGTCCGAATTGAACAGAAAGGCGGATAGTAAGAAAAAGAAGGTAGAAAGAAGATAGAAAGGAAACCAAACAACATAGAATCTCACAGTGGAAACGAATAATCTATAATATAGAACAAATCTTTACATAAGACAAAACTGTAATTAATATATGTACATGCATCAATCAGGGTATACTAACCTATTTAGCACGGACAGTTATAACACATGTCCTTACAATTGCTAATAAACACAGCTGAAATGCAATGGAAAATATATCATCTACGATAATACGTCTCTGGGCCTCCAGCTCCTCTTCCGAAGCTCCAATATCCATCTAACCTGGAAATATGCTCGGTCTGACCCGAGCATATAGGAAAAGCCATGCTCGGGTCAGTTTGGTAAAACCAGCATGAGAATTTAAAAAACAAGGAATTTTATTCATTTTAACTTTCAAAACCCTTTTAAAATCAAGGGTATCTCATAAGACCACGCCACACATAAACACGATGGGTTTTTCACTTATGATAACCAAAACACTTTTTATAGAAAAATCCAGTGATATTATAATAGTGTCTAAGTACAAATACTTTTTCAAATAGCTGAAATTGTTACATTGATTAAATTTTAGCATACTACTCTCTACAACCAAAACCGTAAAGGCACGTATTAGAGAATGGATTCCATACAAATGACTAGGAACTGGGTACCACCTATCATAGTACACATCTAGAAAAATGTACCGAGGACCACGTCGGGATTCCCTGCAACACAAGGCTGGACTACCCCTAACCTGGAAAGACCGAATATGCTATCACCCCGGGTGTTTCCACCCTTTCCGAGTTCCTTCCATGCACTGTAGTAATAATATCCGAGGGTATCTAGAAAGGTGATAAACATACCTTGATTGGGAGCGACCCACTTAGCCTTGTTGCATCTCCCTTGACTTTCAGTCATTCCCGGTTGATGAGGCTTGAGGCTACGATTACCTTTTTAAGGGATTTACACTTGTAATGCTCATTGTCCTCCAACGACAATGTACTGATAGCATCCATCCATACAAGTTCGTTCTGGGTTTGAACAAAACCGAAGGCACTAATCCTACTACATCCATTTTGGAATCTTCCTCAGGATTAGTAGCGATTAGCCCTTGCACTTTAATGCTCCATCTTTGATTCCATGTTCTTATCTTCATTTAAAAAACGTATTTGTTGGATCGAAGTGGTTTTCGGATAACTTATCTGATCCCGGTCTCTTCGAAACAACTTTCGATATTTTTGGTAAACTCAACCCTGTTCTTTAGGAAATAAACAGTCGAAAATAAGATCGGAGATCATCTCCTAACCGTTAGTGGACTGGTTTCTTTATAATTGTCCTAAAAGAAGAAATAAACAAGTTTTTACGTACAGTATAGCACTTTCGACGGTAACTGTACTATATAATTCCCGTGTTTCCTCTAGATATTTCCAATGTTATGTTTTGGGGCCAGATTTGATAGTCGGTTATTTACTATCAAATAAACAATCATTCAACCAAAGATTTCTTTTCCACTACAATCACTAAGCCTTATTTAATTTAAATTTCAATAAATTAAATTACTTAATCAAAAGAGTATATACTTATCTCACCGGATAAGTATATTCACAAACCATTCATTTCAACAATATTTGGAACCCTTTTAAATAAACGAAAAGTACGCTACAGTATCAACCATGGATTCACAGCTCGATGGTTACGTCTCTATCCTAGAGAAATCCAAAATTAACTGTAGACAGTCTCTGCCTCCCGATTACACCATGAAAGTATACCATTACCTTCCCAAAAAACTTTATTTAATAATTATCTCAAAATAATACTTATAAAGTTCTATATAAATTTCCCAAGTTTAATTTAGGAAAGTACTCTTTTATACGGTTTACTATATGATATATTAATTTTAAAATGATATTAATATTGAACAAATTATCTTTCAAATAATAATATTTTAATACTAATAAATTCTTTAATAAAAATTAACTTTTAAATCAAATCATTATAAGATGACTTAAATTAATAATTAAAATATACTTTTAAACATTTTAATAATTAAATAATTTTGAAAACAATAATTAATTGAAATAACTTTTAGGAATCCTAAAATAATTAACTTTAAATTATTACCAAATAATTAATTTATCTTTAAAATATCATTAATAAATAATAATCATTCTTAACTAACTTTGGTTTAAAAATCAACTTCCAATTTGGAAAAGGGCTTAGTAACTCCAATGGTACTTAATCAAGTCACCATTAATCCCAATAAATATCTAAGTTATAATCCCATCAAATATGTAAATTAAATCACAATTAACAATTAATTGTTAGTACAAAATTTATGCAGTTAAGTTTCTTTACTAATGAAATAGCAGAACGGGGTTTATTTCTGCTAAACAAATATCCAAATTTGGCTTACTCAATTTATAATAGCAGAACGGTGATTTATTCCGCTAATCGGTGTCCCATCAAATCAATAGGCGGAACGGTGTTTTATTCCGCAAAATAGATGTTCAGTTACCACATTCAATTTCAATTTAACTCAATAGCATTTTATTCAGCCAAATTAACATCAATAATTGACGTATATAAATTAAATGACGTTATTAAATTTAATAACGTAATTTAAAACTTGTCTGTTTAATAAATCATAAATTTTCACCGGTCCAAAGCAATCCACAAAATTACACTATAATGTTGTGTTTGTTCATACGAGTAGAACGCAAAAAAAATCGAGTTGATTGGGTTTTAAGTAGTTAAGAAATTCCATTACATAGTTACTAGTTTTATGTAAATGCTAAAAATAAATTTAAGAAGTTAATTTCTCCTCTCAAATAGTAATTGGGCCGAAGCCCAATACATCACCTCCTTTACAAATGGACGGCCTTCCTTTCTTCTCCCTTTCTTCTCCTATGCCAAATCTCACGTCTCCACTAACATTTTTTTCCTCTTACGAATCAAACAATGATTCACTTAAAACCATTGGGCCGATCAGATCACACGAACCCACCCAAAAAAAACCACAGTACACCTTCTCCCCCCTTTCTTCTCCTCCAGGCAACGCAAAAGAAAATGAAACGTGCACACAGCACATGTACATGTGTACGTGAACTTCGTTCAACTAATATCGCCGCCGACCGCCTTCGCATGACACCCATGACCGGAGCAACTCGCTTGCCCACCTGGACCAACGCCAACTCTCCTGTGCGAAGTTTCGAACCTCCAACCCAAAATCGAACAAAACCATGTCACCTAATCACCTCGTCGCGACACTACCGACCACCATCCACTACCAGATTATGCTGAAAGCACCACCACAACCTCCTCTTCCTATTCCCCACTGTGTGCAACCCCTTCTCTCTCTATCGCCATCGCCAATTGCCACGAACCAAGACCCAAAACAAACACCTAAAAACCTTAAATCCACCTCGTCACACCAACGCGCCC
Organism: Allium fistulosum; assembly: GCA_030737815.1. Taxonomy (NCBI): domain Eukaryota; kingdom Viridiplantae; phylum Streptophyta; class Magnoliopsida; order Asparagales; family Amaryllidaceae; genus Allium; species Allium fistulosum. The sequence continues at coordinate 1,106,571,070 of CM060904.1, read as the reverse complement.
AACTAAATATTATCACGACATTTTTCCCTGACTCCCCATAGCCTAACCTCCTCCGTGCCAGCCGCCACAACATGAAATCGACCATGATGTTGGAATTCGACATTGTGCCCAATTCCGTTCATCTCCCAATTCCTTCCTCCACTCGCCATTATAAATCTTCAAACAAATCTTAAAAATCAAATATTTCGTTTACGGTTCTAACTGTATAATTCATTCGTTAAGTTACGTTAGTCGAATCTCTACCAAAACTAGCCCCTTACTGTTTGATGTCGTTTTCTCTTTCTCTACTTGATGTTTTTGGATGAAATAAATTTTAAAATATTCTCTATTCAAAAACAAACTATTTTGGTTTTGGAATCAAGGTTTAAAACCAAAGGGATGTGGAGATATTGAATTTCAAAGTTAAGGTGTGATATCCCGGAATTTTTGGGCAATATCAATTTAATAATCTGTTTAAATAATTAAATTGATTTGATATTTCTTTATTAAAAATATTTTAATTGGTTTAACAATCTTCTTTAATAAATATTTAATTGGTAAATTTTATCTTTTAAAAGTTAATAAAATGATTTCTATTTATAATGTATATATATATTTGTATATATTGTAAATAGAAAAGCTTTGGATTGAATCTAACAAATAAAACATAATTTTCAAATTGAATATGTTGTAATAAATTGACTTTAATTTGGATTTTCAAATTTGAATTTGAAATTGAAATTCAAAGGATTGATATATTTAAAATATTTGGATTCAAAATATATGTATAAGCTTTTATTTATATATATAATTGGTTTTATTTTCTTTAAAGTAATATATATATATATAAGCATTTATAAAATAATAAATTAAGTAAAAGCCTTTATTAACATTTATATTAAATAAGTATTAATTACTTAAAGGACAAGTGTAATAAAATTTATACATAAGTAGCAAGTGTTAAATTGATAAATGATGCTTATGACAAATGTTAACAACTTGTACAAGTGTCCCTTATTTATTTTATTTTCTTTAATTTTTAATAAATCCAAATTTATCTATATATACATCTCTTTTCCCTTCTCATTCTTTTTCTCATTTCCAAAAGCAAGAAACTCAAACCCTTTCTCAAAAACAATCTGGTAATCAACATTCACAAACCAGAAATTAAAGTCAAAACTGCAAACATCTTCCTCAAACCAAAGCTAATCCAATTCAATAATTCTGTAAACCATTTTCAACATCATATTCAAAAGCCTGCAAACCATTTTCAAGTTTCAAATCAATAACCTGAAAGCTAATCAAAAATCAAAACAACAAAAGCCTACAAACATTTTCTTCCTGGAAACAAAGCAGTTCAACTATGTTTTCAAGCTAAAGAATTCTTCAACAATTTCAGTTTATAAATTAAAGAAGCAATTTTAGCATTCAAGTTTTCAAGTTCTTTTCAAATTCCAGATTTAAACTTAAAGACTGTGCTCTATTCATCTTCTTTAAACAGGTGAGTAACATCACTTTTAATAAGTTTAAGTATTTGAATCGGTTGCATGTTAATCTCTGTTTTAAGCATGTATTATGTGTATATATTTCAGTAAATCTTCTGTGTATATATGAATGGATATATGTGTGCATATCGTTGTCTCTGTATTGCACTGTCCTTAGTTCCAGGTTCAAGAATTGTTCAAAACCCATTATCACATGATCTAATCTATGTTAGTGTTTAAGATTCAAACAGAATATGTTTGTTGTATCATGAATTAAAGTTTAAAAATTTATTCAAGTTAAAATAACTTTGTATTGGCTCTGGAAACAAAAACAACAGGGAAAATCTAAAAATAAGTGAAAATTCAAACCTCATAATTTATTGTTTCAGGCTTAGGATCTGAAACATCATCTTAAAACACGAATTTTAAACCTAGAATCATAATTTTTAGTTTGAGGAGGAGTGTGCAGTTCTGGTTTGACCAGAAGATGGTGATTTGGAGTTTTCTGGTGATCTCGATGGTCGGAGAGGTCAGGTTTCTTTCTGGAGGTAGAGTGATGAACGTAGATTATGGGAAAAATGGTAGTGAGGTGTTTAGGGCACTGTTGCGGTGGCCAGTGGTCGTTTATTTCTGTAAACCTAATTTTCTGGTGATCGAGAATTTGTTTCCCACAGGCATCTCTGGTGGATCGAGTTCCACCAGATTGAGGGAATGGGAAGCTTTGGGGATGGCGAAGGCGCTGTTGGAAGGACAAGTACTCCGGTGGTCGGAGGAGTGGATACGAGGAGATTCTAGGTTGATCTGTTGTTCCAGGTTTGAGCAAAAATGCTTGATTTAGATTTTGGGGTGTTGTCGAAGTTTGGATGATCGGGATCAGGTGCGAGGATGATCGGTGACATGAGGAAGGCTTCGGCGATGATCGGAGTTAGTCAGAGCCACCGTGCATGTGCACGGTGCATTTTTTTAGGTTTATGATGATTTAGGTTTGAGCAAAGAAATGTACTCGGGTTTTTCTCGAAGTTGTTTGATGTTTTGCTCGAAGTGATGTGGGATTTTTCTCGAAGTATTTTAGGTTGGTCTCGGGTCATATCTGTTTGTTGCTAGGTTTTAAAAACCTGTCTGTTTTCAAATTTTAAATAAATTTAAAAATGTAAAACAAGATTTTAAACAAAGTTTAAAATAAAATTTTAAAGTATGGACTCAAATTTAATTTGTATCTTAGTTTGAAAAAAATAAGTTTATAAATTTATAATGTTTTAACAACTTTAAAATGTTTAAAGTGTATTTTAAAATGATTTGAATTTAAAATAAATTTGGTTTAAAACTCTTTTAAATTTCTTTTATAAGATAAGTATGTCTTTAACATGTGATTTAAAAGGTTTTTAAATTGTTGTAAATTTTGTTAAAATTAAATTTGTATTTATTTTGAATCTTATTTTGAAATGGAATTTAAAAGTAAATTTAAAAGTGCAAATGTTTCAAATGCTTTTGTTATTGACAATTTAGTCATAAATAAGAAAAATGTTTTATCTTAAAGTTAATCAAGATATAATGATTTGAAATTAATTAAATTAATAAGGTAATTTAAGAGTAATTAATTAATTTGATTAATTTATGGTTAAAATTAATTAATTAAGGATTGTTAGTTAATTAATTAGGGTTAATTAATTTGGAAATAAAGATCATTAATTTGTTAAGTTAAGGTTTTAAATTAATGATTAGGAATTAATTAATCAAGTAATTAAGAACTAATTAAGTTACATTGAAGCACTTAATTATTTAAATAATTAGAGACTTATTAATTGATTTTTCATGATTAATTAATTTGTAATTAATGATGATTATTGTAAGTTAATTACTTTAGAGAAGTAATTAAAGAATAGGTAATGAAGATCATTAACTTGAGATTATTAAATAATTAATTAATATGATTAATTTTAATAATTAATTAGATTAATTAATTTAGAATAATCAATTGTGAAATTGTTTAAGTATAATTACTTAATGAAAGTAATTAAGGGGTTAATTACTTATTGTAATTAATTTAGATTAATGTGATTAGTTTAAATTAATTAATTAATTAATTTTAATTAATTTAAGATAATCATTTGATGATTTGATAAGTAATTACTTAATGTAATAAATGAAGTGTAATTACTTAGTGAAGTAATTAATGGTAATTACTGGATGTAATTAATTGAAGATGATTTAAAAATGGAAGTAATTTGGATGTAATTACTTTTTATAATTAATCAAAGGATTAATTTAAGATAATTAATTAAGGAGTAATTAATTAATTTAAGGAAGTAATTAAGGATTAATTACTTAGTATAATTTTGTAAGCAAGTAATTAAAAATAGTTAATTACTGAATGTAGTTAATCAAGAGTGATTAATAAATGTGATTAATTTAAATAAAGTAATTAATTTAAATGGAGTAATTAATTATTAAAGAAGTAATTAAGAAATCATTAATTAAATATAGTTAATGATGTAATTAAGGGTTGATTAATTAAGATTAATTAATCAATAATAAGTGATTATAGAGTAATTAATTAATGTAATTAATTAAGGATTAATGTAATTAATTATAGTTAATTAATTTATAGAGTAATTAAAGGTTAATTACTATAAATGGTTAAGAATAATTAATTTGTGAAATTAATTAAAGGCTAATTACTTGAATGTAATTAAAAGATAATTAATCAAGGATGATTAATTGAAATGAATAATTAGAAGATAATTAATTAATTGATTTATAATTAATTAATGGTTAAGTAAGCAGGATTTATAGAATGAAGTAATTAATTTAATTTATTTTAAATTAATTAGAGATGGTATAAATCATTACTTATGGATGGCTGAATAATATTGAATGCTTTGCATTGTTTGATATCTCTGATGAGATATGGGCTGATATGTGATATGGATGTTTTGGTTGAATTGTGATGATAATGTGAATTATCTATTTGTGATAATAATGTAGATTATCTATTGTGATATTGTGAATTATCTATCTGTGTGTATATAGATAATGAATTGAATTGTTTTAACTTTAAAACAACTTGGCTTTAAAAGATACGTTTTGGATTTCGATGAGATCGGGATCGGGTTTCCAGATTTGGATATCCGAAAACCACATCGATCCAAATTAACGATAGGTCGTGAATCTCAAGTGAAGACGAAGATTCAGAGTGCAAGGGTTATTGTCGTTAACTCTGAGGGTGATTCCAAAACGAGTGTAACGAGATAATGCCTTCGGTTTCGTTCGAACCCGGAACGAACTTGTATGGATTGAATGCTTTCAGAACATCGTCAGGTGGACGATGAGCATTCTAAGTAATGTGTTCTGATAAGGTAATCATAGCCTCAAGCCTCATCAACTGGGAATGGCTAAAACAGGGGAGGTGCAGCAAGGTTAAGTGGGTAGCACCCAAGTAGGACGAGATTTTCCCTTGTCTAGAGGTTCCTTTTTATTCGGCTTAGTGGGCGGTTGCTGATCCCAACCGCAGGGTTGTCTTGTTCGGGACTATCCAGTAAGGAATGGTTCTGGCTTTGTGTTGCAGGGGATTGGGAGTGATCCTCGGTATGGTGATCTAGGCCCCGTACTGTAATGGGTGGTACCCCAGTAGCCCTGCCATTGTATGGAATCCAATCTCCAATAAGTGATCTCGGACTTGATTGTATACCTATGTATGCTGGAATTTAATGAATATAACAATTTCGGCTATGTGAATATTTACTTGAAAACCCTAGACACTATTGTAATATAACTGTATTTCCTATCAAATGTTTTGGTTATCGTAAGGTAAAAACTTTTCCGTGTTTATGTGCGGGAAGTCTTACGAGATACCTTTTGTTTTCAAAGGTTTTTCAAAGTTAAGCAACTTTAACCTGTTACTCACACCAAACCCATGTCTGACCCGGAGTTTATTCTGTTTTTCTTAAACTCTTGGGTACTCAAATTTTTACGAGTAGCCAAGGGATTCAGGTTTGCTTTGACGAATTGTGGAGGAGCAATGAAGCAGGAGGCTTCAGCGTTATAGATATATAGTTTTCCACTGTGTTAGTATCTCTGTGTTGTATTTGAGTTGTAATAACTAGACAGGTGTTTATAACTGTCTAGTATGTGATGTATTATCTGTGTAACTCTGATTGATGTTGTATATTATGTAATACTTATGTGATTAATATAATTTATTCGTTCCACTGTTGAGATTCTGACGTTGTTTCTTTCTTTCTTCTCTATCTTTTCTCTTTTCTATCCCTTTTCTTTCTTCAAGATGATACGACTTTCTGGTCGATGAAAGTCGGGTCATTACATAAAGCTTAAACTGTTTATAAACAAAAATAATGAACAGAGGAGCTTAAATGGAAGATATACAATGCTTGGTGGACAAACCATGTTGAATACACGCATACGTACACATATACTCACGGCAGATACATATCTACATGACATATTTCAACGATTCATCATTAATCACAGTTATATAGATATGTATGAAATAACCAGTTAACAAATCTTAAGTGTTTTACTCACAGTTCTCTAAAAGTGATGAACTCCTGCTGTTTTAAATCTCCTTCCAAGCTTTGAACACTTAACCAGATTTTTGTTTTGCTTCTTTTTTTTATACGTGTGAATGAATGAATAAGCCTGGCCATGTATTTATAAGAGAAGGAGGTGTATGCTGCAAGCAAGAAGGAGGCTGTAGGCATACTGATAGGTGGCTGATTTGATTTTATGTATTGATTTGATTTCGTTTGTGTTGATTTGATCTCAGTTGTGTTGATTTGATTTTATATGTATGCATGACTTGATTTATGTGTGGCTTGATTTGGTATTGTCATCATGATGTTCCTATGTATATATATATGCATAGATACATACATACATACATATATATATATATATATATATTTACAATTACATATTCTTCCATATACACATTTACATTTTTATTTAGACATATATATTTATATATATAGATATATATATTATCCCAAGTTTGAAATTTCCATCGTGAAGCTTTATATTTTTATATTATCATAAGTTTTGAAATAGTGAAGTTTATATACATACATACATACATATATATATATATCTATTTTATTATTCCTAGAAATTGACGTTTTAAAAAAATTATATAATCTAATTTATATATTCAGATATTCCAATATCAGGAAAATCAATTCATTTGACTTATAAAAATAAATATTTCAATATTTGAATATTTAAATTTTGTTAATTATTCCAAGAACCGATGGCTAAAAATCCGGGTCGTTACAATAACATCCATAATAAAATAATACAATACTATAGTCCACTAATATGATGAGTAATCGTGTCCTCAAAATCAGCTAAATCCATCCAGTCTAGCAAGCATATCTAAAGCTACAAAGAAGACTATACCAAAAGTGTAAGATCAATGCATATATATGTATGTATGTATGTACACACACACAAACACACATATTTATATACATATATGCGAAATAAAAAGATACTAATCTAAAAAACAAGAAATATTAAGATTAAAGCTGAGTAAGGATCAATAATTGGTATAACATAATCATGTTACATCAAAAACAAAACAGATAACGAGACTTCTAATTTAAGATAAATATTCTAATAATAGTGAAGTATTAAAGGTGTCCCTAGTATAGTAGTAAGGTGTCCAACGAAGCTAGATTTGATTTTAGAGGAATATTATATTTGAAATTATAACATTTTAAAATCTAACTAATTACCTAAATATAATATGGCATCGGATTCATTGGTATACATATCAATTAATAGGGTATTTAAGGTATGTTACTATTTCTATTTTTAAATACTACATTTTTCTTAACTAGTTGTCCTAATTATAACTAATACGAATAGCATCGTATATTACGCTATATATAATCGGTAGGCGCGGTTATACGCGCGTGTGTGTGTGTGTGTGCATTCCTATTTCTAACTCATTAATTCCAATGCTTAGGAGTTCCAGAACATACACTCATATGTACATTCTGTAAGGAAAATTTATTTCCACATTTTAATCTATTAGAGCCATCCCTCCCAAAAGGATTATCGTTATATCTTTCCATGAATTAGCCAAAAGAGAAACTTCTGATCTATCTAAAATTACAAGGAATTATCTTTTTTCTTTTATTAAAATAGATTATGCAAACTATGGAGTAGAACATCTGTACTTTACACATCTCTTTCCTTTTCGGTGTAATCCTTATTATTTCAAACGACGCACTTTTTATTGTGGACTTCGATAATTTTTGGAAATTACATGGAAATGATACAACTAAATTGTATCCACAACTCTCCCAATAAACTAAAACACAAAAGTTCACATTCCAAGTCAAATTAGGGCAATCTAAATTAGTACTAACAATTTAAAACCCAATTATTATGAATCTGGAATAAATCTTGCAATCATATCAACATTCTATTTTAACAAATTTAATAAATGATTTCAATTTTTTTAGATCAGGGTGTAAATGTCATTTCTATTCCAATTACCTAACTTACATAATATGTAGGCGAGATTTCAACTGAATATTTTCTTTCTAAGCCTACAACTCAACAGATCTTACATGGGCATAATAATTAAATAAAACTCAACATATAAATTTCAATGTTATATATAGATCATATAATTTCTCACTCACCTTTCTAGCTTTCCAAATCTCTCAAATCTGAATCTATCCCTTTAATTCACTCATTTTCCTTTCCAATCCAAAGATATGTATAACAAGATATATACATACCCATTAGAATTGCAGATCTGAGAGGAGATTTGAGAAAAGTGGAATACATATTTCTAATTAAAAAATTTACCTTTTTCACAGTATTTGTTTGCTCCTTCTATTTTTCTCTTTTATTTTTTGCCCTTCCCCGATTATAGATATAATATTTTATAATTAATAGAAATAGTGGAGAAGGGAAAATCGCAGAGCTTCCCTATTTTGATCATACAATATGAGAAGAAAAGTGAGGGGCTGGGCCTATATTTATAGGCGCTCAAATCAATCATATCCGTTAGATTTAAAATAATTAAATCCAGGCCACTCGACTAGGGTTCAACCCTAGCCACCACACTCTCAACCAGTCAACCGCTCCTCTATAAGCGGTCGGCCAGCAGCGGTTAAGATTATTTATTTCCTTTTTATTATCCTATTTAATTATCTTCATTCTGAAAACTTTAAACGCCAATAACTTCTTCGTTTGAACTCCGATCGCAAAACTCTATATATGAAAGTTGCTTGGAAAATCGTTGTGAACATAGTAGTGTAAGTTTCAGGGTCAAATTCTATTATTTGCTCAAATTCCATTTTTGAGCCTTAATAATTATTTATTAATTACCACTAATTTTACGAAGTGTTAAAAAAAGGCTACGTGCAAATACATTAACTATCATTTGGACTTACCTGGCCTTGCCTTCTAGTAAGGGGTGGTCATGATAAGACTGACCAGCCCATACTAGATTGACCAGTCCCAGAATGGGACTTGCCCTTTGGCACAATGTCATATCAAAGATACAAGTATCATATACGGGATGGGGCTCGAAGGACACAAACTTTCATCTTTGGAGTTTTTGATCAAAGTTCAAATGAAGAAGTTATGGATGAAAAATGAATTTGGAACGAAAATAATTAGATTAGAAAATTTATCTTTTATGTAATAATTCTTGCGAGCCACAGGTCGACACATTTATTGCACTCGGTCGACATGTAGAGATCGATCGGTGGAATTAAGAGGTCAACCGGTTGGGACCGTGCAGCTAGGGTTTGCCTTGGCCAAGTGGCCTGGATTTTATATAATTAAATCTAATGTCTGTGGTTGATTCGGGTTCCTATAAATTCAGGCCCAACCCCCTCTTCTCCTCTCATATTTTCTGAAAACAGTAGTGAAGCATTATCATCTTCTCTTCTCCACTATTTTCGAAATTATAAACTATGATATTTATATTTGTATATATACAAATTGGAGAAGAATAGAAATCAAATAAGAGAAGAAGAGAAGCGAATCAACACTACGCAATGATGAGGTAATATATGTATGTATGTGTGTGTATTTGTGCTTATATTTATATTTCTCTTCAACCCAAAATCTCTTCTTAGATCTGGAGATTTGGAACGCTTTTAGAAGGTGAGTGGGAAATTTATAAATTATTTATGATATTGAATCTATTCCATTGGAATATGTTTGATTTTTATGCCTAAATGATTATATATGGAATTGTATGCTAGAATTGAAAGTATTAAACATCGCCTGCATATTCTTAGGAGATCTGATTGGAATTATTGTTACACCCTGATCTGGAAGTCGATCCGAAAAGTTATAGATATAAATATTGATTAGATATGAAATTTATTCCAGATCTAAAATTTGGTTGTAGATTATTAGTATGATATTGATTATTACCCTAATTATATAGAATTTGGAGTTTTACTTAGTTTAGTTTAGGGGAAAAAGTTCGTTTGATTTTTATAAATTTGTTTATGTTCCATATTGCATAGAAAGTATAACTTTGATTTAATAAGGAATATATACAAATAAAAAGGAAGAGATGTGTAAGTACATATTTATTTTCCGTAGTTTACACTATCTATTCCAATAAAAAGAAAATATTCATCCTGTAGTTTACAGATTTATTCTCCATAGTTTGAATTCCTTAAATATGTATATGTATATATATATATATCAATAAAGGTTTGATTTTAATTTATGGTAAGAAAATAGTTTTTCGATTTGGAAACGAGTTTCAAAGGGTGAATATTTAGCCCAATGATTTTTCTTTTTACAAAAATCGAAGTTTTTAATGTTTCTCTCTTTTAAAGGATGGACAAAATAGAAATGACATTTAATTTTATTAGGGTATGTAGTTAGAAGTGTTGTTATACCCGCCTGCTATTGGAAGAAATATTTCTGTGCGAATATGCGGGGAATGGTAGTTGGAATATTATTGGGTTTTTTGGGATTGGTGATGGTTGAAGCAATATAAGTTAAAAGTATAGGAGTATAGTGGTGGAATTGTTCGAAATCTAGACGAGAAGCTTGGGTGCCATCGTAAAGAAGGCAGGAATTTTTTTTCTGATCATGTCATGTCGACGAAGACGATGCGTAACGATTATCATTATTATTATATTTATTATCTATTTAACTCGGCCCATACAGGGTCTAGGTTCAACCTGCGTAAAAACGTTGTACAGCGGTCGGCCAACTAGCTGTCGACTGGTACTTGTTGACCGGTAGCCCTAGAGCGATCGATCGATCAATTGGTTTTTACCCAACGTGAAACTGGAACGCGACTCTAAAGTCACGTCCAATTTTCTTCCAACCGCATTCGAGCTCACCCTTCCAATTCAACCGAACCGAAATCACCATCTCCACTTCGTCCAAATCAGATCCCGCTTCCTTCGACCGCCAAGTGACGTCGTTCCTCCCTCTCTCTGATGAGCACCATCCTGGCTTTCTCCCTGCGCCGATTTTCATGCACTAGATCTTGCCCCACATCCACTCCAAATCTAAACCCTATTTCTCCCTTTCTTAGCCCATGGCGCATCCCCGCACTGTTGGTTCCTCCTCATGTCACCCTGGTGTCACTCCTCAAGAGATCAGGCGGTTGTAACAGAATGACCAGAAGATCTCCACCTTTCTTAGCTCCACCAATTTCAAGCTCCTTTAGGGGCGACCAGTGAAGTTTGGAGACTTTGGTTATTTTGGTCTAGAAGAGCTATTCGAGGCGACAGTACTTGCACCGATCCTACGCTTCGAGGCTTTTCAGCAGGAATACTACTGATGTAGGCCAAACTATAATGGCCCAAGGCATAAGTCGTGACCGACTTATCAAAGCTAAGGACATAAGTCGTGACCGACTTAAGGAAGGCGAGGAGATAAGTCATCCATGACTTAAGGCAGAAGCTATAGGTCGTCCACGACCTATGGAGCCATGTGAGGGGAAGCGGCGAGTTAACGAATCGACATTGAGTCGTCTACGACCTATCAGTTCAGATGGGAGGGAGTTACGACTTAAGGAGAGCATAAGTCGTTCGGTGTTGATGAGTCGTATACAAGTTAACGGTGCAGCTATAAATCGTCCACGACTCAACTGGAAACCAGGGGAAGGAGTTAACTCGAGTTCGCGACCTAACGAAGGTTTTAAGTCGACCCAGCGTCTTAGTATAACTCGGCAGCGACTTAGTGAAAGGCCACGACTTAACAAAGCTAAAGGTATAAGTCGTCCACGACTTAACAAAAGGAGTGAAGAGGAAGCGAGTTACGACTTAGTTAAGTCTCGTGAACGACCTAATGAATCAGGACTTAAGTCGCTGAAGCACACTGCCGTTGATTCTTCTACGAGTTAATCTCTACCGTTGTTCTTTAGGTCACTGATATGAGATGCGCATGTTCTTAAGTCGCTAAAGCCTGTTGCCGTAGATTCTTATGCGAGTTAATCTACACCGTGGATTCTTAAGTCGAAGGAAGTGGCTGTTGTGTTGGTTGTTAAGTCGCATCTGTTATAAGTCGTTTGTAATTTTGTTTTTAAGTCGTAATCTGATAAGTCGTAAACGACTTAAGGGGAGTCGTCTGTGAGTCGTTTACTTTTGAGTCAAATACTTTGTAAATAAGTCGTGAGTCGTGTTGTATGTTGATAAGTCGCTAAAGGCATGTAGTGTAACTGTTTGTCTTAAGTCGTCTCCGAGTTAGGATGGGTCGTAGGTCGTAAGTCGGAACCGACTTAGGAGTTAGTGAATTTTCTGTTGTGTTGAGTTGTAGCCTATAAATAGGCGTGTATGGTCATTCTGTAAAGGTTGTTGATTTTTGAATAAAATTCTCTTTTGATTGCTTTGTGCTTTCATTCCAAATTGGTAGTTGAATGTAATCTCCTATCTCCTCTTTCGGATAATCGAGTGCGCTCGATTCAACGATTGTAGAAGCCGATTCGCGGAATCTAGTGCGCTAGATCAACGCTCGAAGAATTGAAGATTCTTGAACCCGGTATCGTGCGCGATCAACGAGTTCAGGATAGCTAGAATTCGGTATCTTCGGATCAACGAATTTGGGCATTTCAGCATCTTCCAATCCACCGATTGCTACATTCCTTGTATCATCTTGTTTTGTAATATCCGCTGCGTTAGTTTTTGGTATCAGAGCTTGTTCTAACCAATCATAGTTAGATCGAGACTTGGAGCCTATTCATTTAGAAGTTGAAGTTATTTGGCCGAGAAGTTTGAAGTTGAGCCGTGAGCAAGTGAAGTTGTTCATCATTGTTCGAAGTTGTTTGATCGGATTTGAATTGGAGGCCGAAACTTTGTCCATCGTGTTCATCGCGATTTGCTACAAAGTGGAAGTTTTCGATCCGTTTCATTTTGGATCAAAGTCCGAATTGTGTTTGAATTTTGAAGTGTTGAAGAGTTTGTAAAATTTTCAAGTATGCCGCCAAGGAGAGCTAATCGTCACCAAAACGTAGAAGCTTTGTATCGAAGAGAAGAGGCTGATGAGATGGAGCAAAGAATCAATGAAAACTTTAGTGAAAAGCTTAACGAAGGAATTGGCCGGTTAGAGAAGCTTATGACAGAAATGAATCAAAATCGGAGAAGGGTTTCACCTGAATCTAACCATGGGGGTAGTAGAGTCTCGCAAAATCCAATCGAGACAGAAGTGTTGAAAATGATCAAGGGCGTGGGAGGAACGTGAATGATCGTGAACGGAGGAATGTAGATAGAAGGGATGATGGTGGAAGACGTAATGGTAGTAGAGATGTGGGTGGACGAGATAGACAACGATATACATCTGATTTTGACGAGGAATATGATGGTGGTAGTGTTCGAGGACAAGGAAGAAATCACTCTGAGTATGATCACAAGTGGGAGTCGGGTATGAAGACTGAAATTCCTGAATTCAAAGGTGGTATGCAAGCAGAGGAGTTTCTAGATTGGGTGGCTAATGTTGAAGAGATTTTTGACTTTAAAGAAGTTCCAGAACATCGAAGAGTTAAGTTGGTTGCTACGAGGCTGAGGGTTAGAGCTTTGGCGTGGTGGCAGCAAACCAAACTTACACGTGAACGAATGGGAAAGTCAAAAGTTGAATCTTGGGAGAAGATGAAGAAATTGATGAAAGCAACGTTCTTACCTTACAATTATCAGTCTTTGATGTATCAACGTTTGCAGAACTTGAGACAAGGGACGAAATCTGTGAATGACTATGCTGATGAATTCTATCAACTTATTGCAAGGAATGATATTATGGAAACGGAAGAGCAGCTGACATCTAGGTTCATTGGGGGATTGAGAATGTAGATTCAGGATATGGTTAACATGTTCGATCCTAGATCTGTAGCGGAAGCACATCAGAAAGCGTTGGCTTGGGAGAACAGGGACGACGAGGAAGTGGTGTGTTTACTAATTCTAACAATCAAGTGAAGGGTGTTGGTGGAAGTTCTAATGTTACTAAGCCTATCAGTAGACCAATAGTGAAGGAGGCTGAGAAGACAAAGGTTAACAACGGTTTCAAATGTTATAATTGCCAAGAGTTGGGCCACAAAAGTAATGAATGTCCAAAGCCGAAGAAGAGAGCTATGATAGCTGAGGTTGAGGATGAGGATGAAGAAGCTGAATGCTCTAATTCTTTACCAGTTGAGGAAGAAGACATACTGTCAGGAGATGACGGGTACGCATTGATGATGAGGAGAAGTTGTTTAACACCAAAGCAAGAGGAGGAAAGTAGTTGGTTGAGGAACAATATCTTTCAATCTACTTGCACTATTCTGGGAAGAGTTTGTAAATTTTTTATTGATGCTGGGAGTTGTGATAACATTATCTCAACAGAAGCTGTGAAGAAGTTGTCATTGAAAACCGAGAAACATCCTAAACCGTACAAGTTAGCTTGGTTGAGGAAGGGTGGTGAAGTGAAAGTTGGACGTAGAGCTTGTGTGAAGTTTTCAATTGGGAAGAAATACAAAGATGAAATCTGGTGTGATGTCGTAGATATGGACGTTTGTCATTTGTTGCTGGGGAGACCGTGGCAGTATGATCGAGCTGTGCAGCATGACGGGCGTACCAACAGTTACAGTTTCATGTTTGAAGGCACAAAGATTACTCTAGTTCCAAAGAAGAGACAACAGGAGGAAAACGAGTTGGAGGAGATTGAAGAGCTCAAAACTTTGTTATCTTTAAAAGAGTTTGTGAAGGAAGTAGAGGAGGAGCCTGAGGTGTTCTTATTGATCGGACGGTAAAGCAGTGAAGAGGTTGAAATACCAGAAGAAGTTAAACCAGTTTTGAAAGAATTTGACGATGTATTTCCAGAGGAGTTACCAACGGAGTTGCCACCGTTGAGGGATATACAACATCAGATAGATCTTGTTCCAGGTGCTGTGTTGCCACACAGACCACATTATCGAATGAGTCCAAAGGAACATGAAGAGTTGCGGAGGCAAGTGGAAGAATTGCTCGAACAGGGGCGTGTGCAGGAGAGTTTAAGTCCTTGTGATGTACCAGCTTTATTGGTACCCAAGAAGGATGGGACGTGGAGGATGTGCACTGACAGTCGAGCATTGAATAAGATTACTGTGAGATATAGATTTCCGATGCCGAGGCTTGATGACTTATTGGATCAAATAAGTGGAGCTACTATCTTTTCGAAGATGGATTTGAAAAGCGGATATCATCAAATTCGTATCAGACCAGGAGATGAGTGGAAGACTGCTTTTAAAACCAGGGAGGGTCTATACGAATGGTTGGTCATGCCATTTGGTTTATCCAATGCACCGAGTACTTTTATGAGGGTGATGAATCAGATTTTTCGACCGTTCATTGGGAAATTTGTGGTGGTGTATTTCGATGATATTCTGATTTATAGTGGGAGTCCAGAGGAACATTTAAATCATCTTAGAGAAGTGCTGATGGTATTACGACAAGAACAATTTTATGCAGCAACGAAGAAATGCATGTTCATGACGCATAGCGTTTTATTTCTGGGATATGTTATGTCGGAAAAAGGAATACAGGTTGACCAAAGTAAAGTTGAAGCTATCAGAGATTGGCCGCAGCCCAAGACGGTAACGGAAGTTCATAGTTTTCATGGGTTGGCTTCATTTTATCGAAGGTTTATTCCACACTTTAGTAGTGTGATGGCACCTGTGACTGATTGTATGAAGGGTAAACAATTTACATGGTCAGAGGAAGTAGGGAATGCTTTTGGGAAGATCAAGGAGTTGTTGACATCTGCACCAATTCTAGTATTACCTGATTTTCAGCTAGTGTTTGAACTGCACACTGATGCATCCAAGGTTGGAATTGGAGGAGTGTTGAGTCAGAAGGGACGTCCAATTGCAAATTTCAGTGAGAAGTTATCAGGAGCGAAGATGAGGTACAGTATGTATGATGTGGAATTCTATGCTGTTGTACAATCTATTAAACACTGGAGTCACTATCTATTTCAGAGGGAGTTTGTTCTGTATACTGATCATGAAGCATTAAAGCATTTGCAAGGGCAAGACAAGATTTCAGCGAGACATGCATCGTGGATTGCATATCTGCAACAATTTAAATTTGTTGTGAAACACAAGTCGGGAGTGACGAATCGAGTTGCGGATGCGTTGAGTAGAAGAAATCACTTGTTAACTACATTGAAGGTTGAAGTGACGGGATTTGAAATATTGCCAGAATTATTTACCGATGATCCTTACTTTGCAAAATTTGTTGATAAAGTCAAGGAGGGAGAGACGGATGAGTTCGTAATGATAGATGGTTTTCTTTTTAAAGGAAGTCGATTGTGCATACCGGAGGGTAGTCTGAGAATGAAGATTATCAAGGAGTTACACGAAGAAGGACATGTTGGGAGAGACCGTACATTACAGTTGATTGCACAATCCTACTTTTGGCCATCGATGAGGAAAGAGGTAGAGAGGTTTGTGGAGCGTTGTCATATTTGTCAGGTTTCGAAAGGAACTGCAACTAATGCTGGGTTATATATGCCGTTACCTGTACCAAGTAAACCATGGGTTGATGTGAGTATGGATTTTGTGTTGGGATTGCCGAGAACGCAGCGTGGTAATGATTCCATTTATGTGGTGGTTGACAGATTTTCGAAAATGGCACATTTTATTGCTTGTAAGAAGACGGCGGATGATGTTCATGTTGCTCAAATGTTTTTCAAGGAGATCTATCGACTTCATGGTTTGCCAGAATCTATTGTGTCAGATAGAGATACTCGGTTTCTGAGCCATTTCTGGTTAAGTTTATGGAAAATGGTGGGAACAAAGCTGAAGTTTAGTAGTGCTTATCACCCACAGACGGATGGACAGACTGAAGTTGTTAATAGATCATTGGGAAATTTGTTGAGGTGTCTTGTTCAAGATAATCTGAAGAGTTGGGATGTGAAGTTATGCCAGGCAGAATTTTCTCATAATCATGCTATGAATCGAAGTACTGGGTTCAGTCCATTCCAGATAGTATATTCGAGTTTACCGAAGGGACCGTTGGATTTAACGGTAGTGCCACAATCAAAGAAGACAGTTAAGAAAGCTGCTGATTTTGTTGAAGGGTTGACGGAATGTCATAAAGTCGTTCAGGAACGATTGGAGAAAGCAAATGAGAAATATAAACGAGCTGTAGATTTGAAACGACGAAATGTTGAGTTTAACGAAGGAGATATGGTTTATGCAGTGTTAACAAAAGATCGTTTTCCAGTAGGCGCTTATAACAAGTTGAAAGCCAGGAAAATTGGTCCGGTGGAAGTTGTGAAACGAATCAATGAAAATGCTTATAAACTGAAGCTGCCAAATGATGTGTATACGTTTGATGTGTTCAATGTTAAACATCTCATACCATATCACGGGGATGAACGAACTGATGTTGAGGAAGATGCAAATTCGAGGACGAATTTCTTTCAACCTGGGGAGGATGATGTAGGCCAAACTATAATGGCCCAAGGCATAAGTCGTGACCAACTTATCAAAGCTAAGGACATAAGTCGTGACCGACTTAAGGAAGGCGAGGAGATAAGTCATCCACGACTAAAGGCAGAAGCTATAGGTCGTCCACGACCTATGGAGCCATGTGAGGGGAAGCGGCGAGTTAACGAATCGGCATTGAGTCGTCTACGACCTATCAGTTCAGATGGGAGGGAGTTACGACTTAAGGAGAGCATAAGTCATTCGGTGTTGATGAGTCGTATATGAGTTAACGGTGCAGCTATAAGTCGTCCACGACTCAACTGGAAACCAGGGGAAGGAGTTAACTCGAGTTCGCGACCTAACGAAGGTTTTAAGTCGACCCAGCGTCTTAGTATAACTCGGCAGCGACTTAGTGAAAGGCCACGACTTAACAAAGCTAAAGGTATAAGTCGTCCACGACTTAACAAAAGGAGTAAAGAGGAAGCGAGTTACGACTTAGTTAAGTCTCGTGAACGACCTAATGAATCAGGACTTAAGTCGCTGAAGCACACTACCGTTGATTCTTCTACGAGTTAATCTCTACCGTTGTTCTTTAGGTCGCTGATATGAGATGCGCATGTTCTTAAGTCGCTAAAGCCTGTTGCCGTAGATTCTTATGCGAGTTAATCTACACCGTGGATTCTTAAGTCGAAGGAAGTGGCTGTTGTGTTGGTTGTTAAGTCGCATCTGTTATAAGTCGTTTGTAATTTTGTTTTTAAGTCGTAATCTGATAAGTGGTAAACGACTTAAGGGGAGTCGTCTGTGAGTCATTTACTTTTGAGTCATATACTTTGTAAATAAGTCGTGAGTCGTGTTGTATGTTGATAAGTCGCTAAAGGCATGTAGTGTAACTGTTTGTCTTAAGTCGTCTCCGAGTTAAGATGGGTCGTAGGTCGTAAGTCGGAACCGACTTAGGAGTTAGTGAATTTTCTGTTGTGTTGAGTTGTAGCCTATAAATAAGCGTGTATGGTCATTCTATAAAGGTTGTTGATTTTTGAATAAAATTCTCTTTTGATTGCTTTGTGCTTTCATTCCAAATTGGTAGTTGAGTGTAATCTCCTATCTCCTCTTTCGGATAATCGAGTGCGCTCGATTCAACGATTGTAGAAGCCGATTCGCAGAATCTAGTGCGCTAGATCAACGCTCGAAGAATTGAAGA
The DNA here is from genome assembly GCA_030737815.1 of Allium fistulosum. Lineage (NCBI taxonomy): Eukaryota > Viridiplantae > Streptophyta > Magnoliopsida > Asparagales > Amaryllidaceae > Allium > Allium fistulosum. The sequence continues at coordinate 1,106,552,511 of CM060904.1, read as the reverse complement.
TCCTTGAACCCGGTATCGTGCGCGATCAACGAGTTTAGGATAACTAGAATTCGGTATCTTCGGATCAACGAATTTGGGCATTTCAGCATCTTCCAATCCACCGATTGCTACATTCCTCGTATCATCTTGTTTTGTAATATCCGCTGCATCAACTACCCACGCTACATTTGCCTTTTTGACGCTCATTTGGTGCTGAATTTTGATGAAGACAACGGTTACATTTAGTCAGAGGTTAAAGGAGTTAGGATTGAGATATCTCTCGGCGATACTTTTGAGATTTCCATGGATGGTACGGATTTGGATGATATTGAGATGACCGACCAGGAGATCGTGTAGCGGATCTTTTCTCAAGATATCAGTGTTTGGAAGACAGACGATCTATGTTCGACTACCCATCTTGTTGTGTGCATTATTCAGCACAACATCATCCCTAAGACAGAAAGCTATAGTCTGATTTATCCTTGGGTGCGGAAGGCCACCTATGTAGTTATGTGTGGTATGGTCGTTAATTGGGCAAACACTCTTATGATTCATTTTTTCGATCAGGGAGTTGGCTCCCCATGGAGTTACTTTCCATATTATCACTTATTCACTCTCATCTTCAGGTGATATGGGGTGAATTTTAGTATGGAGACTACCTAGATGAAGGTCCTTCCTGCCATTGATAGAGCCTCCCTTAGAAAAATAGTAATTCCTATCCTACTAGCAGTGGCAGCCGAGCTAGCAACAAAGCAGCAGCTGTAGTAGTAGGTGGTGCAGGAACAGGGCGTCGAGGGATATTATAGTCCAGAGCTAGTCGTCATTCGGTAGGTCCAGACTAAGCTCCAAAGGATCTACACTGACCAATGAGAGATGAGGACCGAGCTACATCACCAGAGTCATGAGATTGGGTGCTTAGCCGTTATGCTTCACCCTTTACGAGGCCGCGCCAATGGCTTGAGTTCTCGTCATGGATCTGGACCGTCCTATTGTTTAGTGTTTTAGGTTCTGTAGTGTATTTTTATACCTTTCCCTTTCAGCATTCATTCTTTGTGTTTTAGTTCGTCGGATTGTAAATGTTAGTAGCCTCCTTTTAAGATGCGCACGATATTATGAGATGTATTTCTGTTTTTTTACTATGTTATTATTTTCGAATATGTGAACCGCTCTTATATTTATGTTTGAAAAAAATAGTATAAATATGAAGATCTCAAAAGGATACTTAACTAACAGTAAAATGCAATGTTAAGTTGACAGTGATTGTTTTGGAATCACCAGTGATTTTTCTCCTTCCTTAAAAGCTAATTTTTTTGGATAACTGAGTACGATGACATTTTTAAATAAAATGTTAAGTTTTATGGGTTAAGGGTAGTTGTAGAATATTGGAATTGAACTTATGCGTTTAGCGCAAAACTGACTTCAGGCTATGCTGAAATATGGCTTGAATTATAAAAAAATTTGAGAAGAAAAATATTTTGAAAAGTTTATCTTGATTTAGAAAATTTCACTTGAAAAAAAAGAGTTTTGATTTTTAAATTATATTTGGTGGTCAAATAATTTTTAGAATGTTTATCTAAATTTTACTTCAAGGGAAAATTTGCATCCAGATATTTTGGAAATTTATATTTCAAGCGACATACAAATTTCAAAGAGAAAAAGGTTTTTATGAAGTTTTTGATTTTGAAGGCCACGTGCGAAGTGTAGGGAAGGAAAATAGATTAGAAATGAGAATTTAGCGGTGCATTAGAACTACAATACAATAAAATGCAAACTGTAACAAGGGAAAAACTATTTTAGCCTTGGAATTTCTATTTCCATACCTTGTCAATAACATGCGCGAGTCTATTTTAGGACTCAATTCCATTTAGAGCTTGGAAACAAGCCTCCTTGTGCGTTCTGTGCGTGGAAAACTTAGAGTAAATCCGGGGTAGCAAGGAAATTTCCACTTTACAATGAGAAATGGGTAGTTTATAAAGCGGTAAGAATGTATAACTCTCCACCTAAATCCCTTTTTTTGGCATAGGAGTGGCATTTAGAAAGCAAAATTTCGATGCATTAAATTTTTGGTTGGTAGGAATTGGATGCAAATTGGTTGCACCTTACTTCTATTCGTAGGAGTATGGGGATTTTTGGTGAAAAGATTTTTCAAAATCCGCATACATATAGAGCTACCAGTGTAGTATATATAGGCTATTTGCATCATATTTTGAAAGATGTTCAATAGAAAAGCATTCATATAGGAGGGTCCAACCTAGAATCATTCTGCATACATGTTTTCTATGTTGGGATATACTATGCACTTGTGCACGTTAGTTGCAAAAAATTGGTTGAACACTAATTGGTTGTGTAGTTAAGGGTAATTGTGAGCTAGAACCATGACTTAGTCATTGGTATGGTTTTGGGAACGAAATTCTTTTAAGGAGGGAAGAATGTAACACCCCATAAATTTTACGGTTAATTATTTTATTAGTTAATTGGGCTCCAAAAATGGAATTTGTGCAAATGATGGAATTTGACCATGAAATAGGCACCACTGCGTCTGTGGCATAATTCTGAGCAGCATTCATATTTGGAGTTTTGCGATCGGAGTCCAAACGAAAAATTTACGGAAAATAATATGAATTCAGAACAATAATAATTGGATTAGAAAATTAACATTTATATAATAGTTCCCAAGATCCATAGGTCAACACGTTCATTACAACTGGCTGACCTGTAGCGATTGACCGGTATAATTAAATGGCAACTGGTTGGGACCGTGGCATCTATGGTTTTCCTTGGCCAAGCAGCCCGGAGTTTATATAATTAAATGAAACGGTTGTGGTTGATTCGAGTGTCTATAAATTCAGGCCTAACCCTCCCTTTTCTTCTCATATTTTTTTGAAAATAGTCGCGAAACTCTGTCGTCTTCTCTTCTCTGCTATTTTCTAAATTATAGAATATAATATTTGTATTTATATTTATACAAATTGGAGAAGAATAGAAATCAAATAAGAGAATCAACACTACGCGATAACGTGGTTTTACACACACACACACACACACATATTTATGTATGTATATATTTGTGCTTATATTTTTATTTCCCTTCAACCCCAAATCTCTTCTCAGATCTGTAATGCTAATATATGTTTATACCCTTTTTATACATATTTCTTGAAATAAGAAGGAAATGGAGTAGAATCAAATGCTTTACTTTAGATCTGGAGATTTGGAATGCTTTTAGAAGGTGAGTGGGAAATTTATAAATTGTTTATGATGTTGAATCTATTTTGTTGGCATATTTTTGATTTTTAAGCCAAAATGAGTATATGTGAATTGTATGCTAAAATTGAATTATTAAACATAGCCTACATATTTTTAGGAGATCTAATTGGAATTATTGTTACACCCTCGTCTGGAAATAAGTCCCAAAAGTTATAGATATAAATATTGATTAGATAGGAAATTTATTCCAGATCTGAAATTTGATTGTAGATTATTAGTATGATGTTGATTATTACCCTAATTATATAGAATTTGCAGTTTTACTTAGTTTACTTTGTGGGAAGAATGTCCGTTTGATTTTTATAAATTTGTTTGTGTTCCATATTGCATAGAAACTGCAACGTTTGAATTAACAAGGAATATATGCAAATAAAAATGAAGAGATGTGTAAAGTACAGATTAATTCTCCGTCATTTACACTATCTATCCCAATAAAAAGAAAATAATCATTCCTTGTAATTTCAAACGAGGCAAATCTTTTCATTTATTCTTGATCTTTTGTTTTAAATAATTTATGGAAATCACAACGGAGAATCTCCCCAAGAAATGTAATTTCAGCAAATTAAATATGGAAAAGAATATTCTAGTTAAAGATTTGTGACTATAATATATTTGGTAGAAGTAGGTATTTGTACGTATTTATACACACTAATAAATAATGACGATTTACGCGTAACACTTGCGTAGGATATTAGTTATACATAGAAATAAGGTTGAATAACGAATAGAAATTAGGAGGAAAGTTTGGAAAGTTTGAAAAGGTTGTAACTCCAATTAATGGGTAATAATTGTGAAATGGATTTGAGAGTTACAAATAATTAACATGGTAAATGGATTAATGGGACCGATAAATAAAAAATTAAATTAAAAACCTGGAATAGTTAGAAAGAGGTTACTAATTGGAAATTAGTAAATATACATAAATATCTTAGGAAATGTCCATTAGGATGGCATTCTTTTATCATGGACAAATTGACATTTGTGGAAGGGGTAAATAAAGAGGATTTATAAGTAATTGATTATTTAAGGTAAATTATTTAGCCTTAAATAAGTAAAAGAAGATTAATAAGCTTAGTCCAATATCCAAATTAGGATGATAAATCTTAGCAATAATAAAGCCTAGGATATCATGGCTTAAGTTAGTAAAGCCTAGAATAATTAGTTGGACTTAGTTGGTTGGAATGTGATGTTAGTAAAGTTAAGTAACAGAAGTTTGCCCTTCACTGTGAGGCTACTAGTAGTTGTGTACACTTATTACTGATGTAAGACATCTTTAACCATAGGACTTATGGAATAATTAATTGGTCTTAGAAGATTGGGGTGCGAGGTTAGTAAAGTGACACAACGGAAGTCTGCCTTTCACTCAAAGGCTACCAGCAGTTGGGTACACTTATTACTGATATGGGACATCACCAATCATATGACCCATGAGAAACGATTATGGGAACAATAGGAACTTCTCAGGGATTAGAGGCATTAAGTGGTTGTTTAAGGGTCCTCTTATTTCCTAACTAAAAGTATTAAATGGTCCGAATTATTGATTAGGATTGGTAGTAGATATCTCGAGAAGGGTCTGCTTTGGGTTTGAGGTATTAAGTGATTGATATAGGGTCTACCTCTCTCCTATAAAGAAGTATTAAGTGTCCTAATGAGATTCCAAATGATGCCAGCTAGATAGTACTAGTGAGGAGTCCGCCTTTAGGTTTACGTATTAAATGACAAAGGCCTGCCTAGAGTACGGGTATTAAATAGTCAAGGGTCTGCCTAGTCCTTATTAATAAGGTATTAAGTGACTTGAGTAGTATCTCTTACATGGCTAAGACTTTAATGCCAATAGAGGAATTAGTAGTATGGCTATTGTAACATTCCCCACTTGGAGGCCTAAAACTAACGGCTACGAATGCTACAGTCATCCATAGTTATTAATCCTCGACGATCAAATATGGTAATGTTAGATATATTGATATAACAGAAACACGTGGATATGGAAAATTTTAAAATTAACAAACAACATTCTTTTTCCATTTCAAAGCAATTTAAAATTCATTACATAATCCCAAAATCGTTAATCATGCTTAGAGAAGAAATATTTATTACAACATACGCTAAGAATGACATATAAAGATGTCCCCTTGGATGATCAGAGTATATAACTAGGAAATGAATCATCTTTGCCTTTACAACAAAACACGGTGGAATCAAAATAGAAAAGAAATCTAAATAGCTATCATGCCTCATGCACGTCTCCGAAAGTTTATTCATCTAAAGAGGTACCTGAAAACCTCAACTCTCAAACCACTCAAAATCAATTAAGCACCCGAGAGTTTAAGGGGAAAATATAAACTTCGATTCAGACATAAAGCATGGTATGAATAATAATCTACCATCTCAAACCATTTAGATATCTAGTGAGACCACGCCACTTAGCGGAACGGGTTATCCCCTCACTAGTATCTTATTCAAAACTTTATAAAACCATATACTGTGCTCCTACATCCACGGTGGTTAAAACACAACAATTCAAATTATTATGATGATATGCAAACAAGTAAATCAATTCTGGGTTTTCCATCCCCATTCATTTCTGACTACCTGTCTCATTTATAGTTTCGAGGGTCACTATTAACCTAATAGTTTTCATTGGCTGGCTATTAACCAGTTTAACACTTAGGGACTCCCTGTCCAATTTCATAGTTTTCATGGGATCACTAAGAACTTATTGGCCCCTACTAATAACTGCACTATTTCATGGGTTCTCCTTGAAACTATTGGTATCTCCAATAACTTCCCACTTATCCTATTTTTCATGGGTGGACTAGGAACCTATTGAATTTTATCAATAACTTAATCATGATATAATTTTCATGGGTTCACTACAAACCTATTGGCCCCCTGCCAATAACACTTTCTAATCATAGTTTTCATGGGTTTACTATGAACCTATTGACATCTGCCAATAACTTTTCCTAAACATAGTTTTCATGGGTTTACTATGAACCTGTCTATATGACAACTTCACTATTTTGGCATCCTACATTCTAGTCTATATGACCTCCTAGAAGCAATTCTACTCATTTAGGAGCTAATTCAAATTATATTCACTACTGGGTTAACCTAGCCGGTTATTCTGCCCTTTTCTCCCCAAAATACAGTTATAGGTCCATTACAATATGAATATATATATATATATATATATATATATAAAGAAGTAAACATAATAATATATAATACTAACACATGTGGTTTGATATCATTGAAATCATTTTATATAAAACTTGGTTAATCCCTTTAACCTATTAACCAAGAAAAACTTCTTCAAAAAATTCCATATTTAAATCATTTCAAAACTCTTTTTTTATGCCATGGTTTTCCTTTAAAATTTGAGATTGGGTTCTTTGTTTTGAAAACTAAGGCATTCGAAACCTTTAAACCTTTACTTTCAACACCATTGGAAACTTCCTTTTGAAAGTATGAAAATCTTCTTTGCAAAACACTAGGCACCCGCCTTTCGAAACACTTTAAAATCTTTCTCTCGAAACTTTTTGAATGCATTAAAGTGAAACCATTCAATTATAGAAGCATAGCATCGAAATCATATGAAAGTACCCCCTTCTGAAACCATTGCATTTAGTTTAAAACATAACTTATTGGGTCTAAGTGAATACAAGCGAAAGTCCCCCTTTCAAAACCATTATTTATCATATAAAAGTGTTTGGGGAAAAGTTGATGGCTTTGGAACCATCCATTCGAGAGCTTAAAACATTTAAGCAAAATATTGAAGGTTAGCATCGAAACGAAACCCCCTTTCGACACCATCGCCTTCGAAACCCTTGAACCCATTCGAAAGTCTTTTGGTAGCGACCTAGTATAAGTTTAAAACAAAAGCTACCATTCGAAAGCTTTGATGACTTCATTACGTTTGAAAGGCCAAAAGAACTACAGCCGGGTCTCGACTGAGTTGGAACCTTCTTTTTCAAAAACATTAGTTCAAAACATCTGATCTTATTCAAAAGCTACACTTAACCAAAAAGGCGGCAACCCCTTCGAAAGCCATTTTAGAAAACCCTTTCGAAAGCTTGTGTTTTGACTCCTTCGAAAGCTTTTATTAAAACAAGGCAGATGCTTATCTTGTGAAAGTAAAACAAAGTTTTCGACCCCTATCGAAAGCAATGGTTTCGGCACCATGCCTTTTGCCCTCTTTCCAATCCATTACGTACCACACTTGTGATACCTTATGTATTGGTTTTGGCTTAGCTGGTAGGTCTTGACTTAGTTGGAGGCAGAAGCATAGGGTCGAAAAGTACTTCTAAAAGAGGCGGAACCCACTTTTCTGGGTAAAAACTGATTTAATGCCAATTAAAGCAAATACTTTCTAACTAACATGCCTACTTGTAAACATGTGATTGGTTGCCACAATTTTTCAAATTCTTTACAAAAATAACTCCCACATAATTTCAGCTCTAAACAAGGATTAATCTAACAAATAAGCCCTTCCATTAAGCAAAACAATTGAATCATTTAGGTCCTCCTTTCAAATAATTTAATTATCATTGTATATCACTTAGGAAAATTCGGCAGAAATTACTAAAATTCACTTTCAATATGTTATCTAACATATAAAAATTCCAGACCCAAATTCTTCATGAAATAACCGAAATTAATTTCTAAACCCAATTATACATATTTTACTTTGAAAATTCATATTAAATCTTCCATAGCTTGGAAAATTACAAAAATTGAAACCCAACTCCAAAATCATATTTTACATGACAAAATTTTCTCATGGCATTCGAAATTAATTTTAATCGGTTTTACCCTTAAAACCGCAAAAAATCGTATTTAAACAATCTTGTTTAAATCAAACATATTATGATCTAAGCCTATCATCATCAAAATCATCATAAAAATGGATTTAATCTTAAACCCAAAAACCAATGATCATAAAACAAAATAGAGATGATCTAGATTATTATTCACTTTGATTAGGATAAGGAGATTGGATTGAGATTAATTTCCCCTAGCTTGAATCCTTAGCTTTAGATTGAATTTCTTCTTCTTCGTTTCTCCTAGTAATGGTTGGCTATACTCTTTCTTTTCTTATGTTTTGCGCTTTATAAAATGAACATGAATGATTAAGGCATGAGAATATAAGGGTGATGGGAATATGGGTCAATAATTACCCTAATACCCTTGTGTTAATTAATTAACATGTATAACCATATGTAGCCCATTTATTTAAATAAGCTCGGCCTCCAATTTATTTTCAAATCTCAATCACCTTTATCACTTTAATATTTACATTATTCTATGTAATTTATCTAATTAAATCTCCTGAATAATGTTATTAAAAATTAGGGGTGTTACAGGCTCCCCTCCTTAATGAATTTCGTCCTCGAAATTCAATAAGGACTACATACTAAACGTAGCAATCATCTATAGCGAATCCTAACAATCATACTAGCCTACTTGATAGCAACTTATCTATATAAAGCTAATATAGACATACCCTCAAAGCAGATCAAGATAAGTATCTCTAGTCATGTCTTCTGTCTTCCAAGTACAGTCCTCATTATCGATCCATTGAACTTTCACCAACTTGACTGTCTTGTTCCTCAATCTTTTCTCATCTCTCACTACAAACCGAACGGTTGTCTAACAAAAGTCAAATTAGGCTCTACTATCAAATCTTCCAACCCTGTCGGAGGAATAGTAGTCTTTGGATCATGCACATACTTGCAAAGATGAGACACATGAAATACATTATGGACACATGCCATACTGCTCGACAACTCTACTCTGTATGCGAGCTTTCCAATCCTCTCTATAATCTAGAAAGGACCAACATATCTCGGTGCCAGCTTCCCCGACTTTTCAAAACGTACCATACCCTTCATTAGTGATACCTTAACGAAACCTTATTTCCAACCGAGAATTCTAGGTCTATACACCTCTTATCTATGTAACTCTTCTGTTTGGATTGAACATCCTTCATCCTTTCTCGGATCAACTCAATCTTTTCTGACGCCTCCCTAACCAAATCTGGACCTAAGACTAATCTGTCTCTAGTCTCCAACCAACATGCTGGCGATTTGCATGGACTTCCATACAAAGCTTCAAAAGGCGTCATATTATACTAGTCTGATAGCTGTTATTATAGGAAAACTCAACCAAATGTAGGTGATCTTCCCAAGATCCACCAAAGTCCAATAGACAAGCTCTCAATAAATCCTCGAGTACCTTATTGACTCTCTCTGTCTGCCCATCTGTCTGAGGGTGATATGCAGTACTCATCTTATGCTTGGTACCTAATACATCTTGTATACTCTTCCAGAATTCACTAGTAAACAAATCATCTCTATCACTGACTATACTACTAGGAATCCCGTGTAGTCTAACTATGTTCTTCATGAACAACTTAGCTAAAACAGGCGATGTCATGGTTGCTTTAACTAGAATGAAATGGGCACTCTTGGTCAGCCAGTGCACTATAACCCATATACTTTCATTTCCTCTATTAGACCTTAGCAACCCGTCTAAAAAATCCATAGATATCAGATCCCATTTCCAAACTGGAATCTATAAAGGTTGAAGCAATCCACTCGACTTTTGATGTTTAGCTTTCACTTGTTAACAGTTTTCACACTGCCTAACCCACAAGCCAACATCCCTCTTCATACCTTCCCAATAGAAAATCCTCTCCATATCTTGATACATCTTGGTCCCTCTAGGATGAATCATAAAATTCGATCGATGAAATTCTCCAAGAACTTCTTTCCTTAAGTCCTCAACATTCGAAACAGACAACTGTCCCTTCTTTCTCAACCATCCTCTCCGGTCAAGACTAAAACCCTTTAGATCATCGATCTCGGTTCCAACCTCTAGCCTTCTAATCCTCTCAGCTAATACTGGATCCTCTTTCTACTTAGAAGCAATCCTTTCGATCAATACTGGTCGAACTTCTAAACAGGACAACATGGTTGTGATCTGGCTAGAACTAGTAGTCGATCTTAACTGCACACTACAAGTAGTCAAAGCTTCTAAATCCTTTCACTCTGCCAACATAGCTAACACAACATTCTGATGTCTTCTGCTAAGAGCATACACTACCTTATTTTCTTTCCAAGGAGTATACTCTATACCAAAATCATAAGCAACCAAAAACTCCAGCCACCTCTGCTGTCTCATATTCGACTCCTTCTAAGAGAAAAAGTATCTTAAAGACTTATGATCTGCATATCTAAAATCTCTCCCCTAAGAGATAATGTCTCCAAATCTTCAATGTGAAGATCACTGAATTGCCAACCCCAAATCATGAGTACAATATCTCACTTCATGTGGTCTAAGCTGTCATGAAGCGTATGCAATCACTTTACTTCATCAACACAACTCCTAATCCAGTCCCACATGCATTGGTATACAGCACAAACCCTTGGTTTTCGTCTAAAACTACTAAACCTGGTGCATTGGTCAACAAATGCTTTAGCCTAAGGAATGCTTCCTCACATTTTTCGAACCAAACAAACTTTACCTCCTTCCTGGTTAGCTTCGTCAAAGGTGCTGCTATCCGTGAGAAATCCTTGATGAATAATAAAAAAACCACATCCTATTAACTCCATGATTCCATTATAGTAGGTTAAAAGACAACAAACCAAAAGAAACCCAAACCAACTTAAAACACTTAATGCAACCAAACGAAGTGACCTATTAAATCAAAAACAGAAAAAGAAAAGGCTATAAACCCATTTAATTCATTAAATATGTGTATGGTGTATTATAATAAAGTCTCTGTTTCTTTCGTATCTTAAATAAAAAATATATGTTACCCTTCCAATCAACCAGAGATAAATTGACTCAACCATCGCAAAAAGATGCATCATTAAATATTTAACTTCTTAATTAAACCATCCCATTTTCAAAAATTGGTTACAAACAAAAATAAGAATTTATGAACATCTTACTAATTCCTATGTTAAAAGATATTATTCCAAAATGACACTTAAAATGTTATGATTATTTGCAAACAATGTAAAGTTTACACAAACAGATCCCAGGCATTTTTATTAAAGTCAAGGAATTTATATATTGCCCAACTAAATCTTAAATAAAGCAATTAACATTATGCAAAGAATAGTCAAAAAAATAATATAAGCATATTACATGATTTTGTTATCCAACTAATAACCAAATAAAGACAACGAATTAAATGTTGCCCTATTGAGATAGTCCGAGGAAATAAAATTTATATATATATTATTCTTTTTTTAGCAAAGCTAGCTGGCTTTATAGTGGGTCGTGCCATTGTATAAATAATGGGAAAACAGGTGTTCTATACATGCACAGAACAACTAAAGGGCAGAAAAGCCCAAAAGACAAAAAAACACAGGAGTTAGACAAAGGCGCCTAACTACTATAACGACATGACTAAGCTCCCTCAGAAGAGGAAGAACAACCACGACCAACATCCAACGATGGACCAGTAGCATGTGAAAAACCTGAGGAGAGAGCAGCCAGACGAGGATCATAACTTTCAGAGTTCAGAGAGTATATAAATTTCCTATCCCATGTGACGTCATAAAACTTACTTTTGTTCGCCTCACCACTCTCACCAACTCTAGTAAGGCACAAACCATCTCCCTCAATATGATAGATAAGAAAACGAGTCTCACTCGGAATATCACTGATAAAAGCATAGAATGTGTCGTTCTCAGGCGAATATCTCATATCTGAAGGGGCTTGAACCCAAGCACGTTCTTCAGGATTCCAGGATATAGTATCGGACGTAGCACCATAAGGAACCACGTCTTGGGCCGATGGCGAAAGACAAACAGATGGAGGTTCACAAATTGGAGCAACAACAGGAGCATCAACAATGGGAGCTATAATAGAGGGAGTTTCTGGTGCATCAGCTAAGGGAGCTACAGGAGCAACCTTTGGGACCCACTTCCGGATAGCAGGACGAGGAAGAGGAATCTGATCAACTAGGGGAACACCGCCAACAACTACCGGTCTAGAACATGTAACCGAATGATGCCCAAAGGAATGACATGACGTGCATATCTTAGGTTTCCAACTGTAGCAAACTCTGGCTTCAGCAAACTGGCTCTCATCTAGTCTGACCTTAAAATCGAAGGTAAAGGTTAGTCAGGAGTAATCTCGATAAGACTTTGGCATACTAATTTATTTCTGGCCACAGTGTTTGCGTCATAACATATCACCTTACCAACTAGACCCGCTAGCCAGTCAATCCCAATAAGAGGTTGTAGAACAGATGGAATGTGAGAAAAGTGGGCCCAAACAGGAATAGATAAAACTTGGTCTTTCTCTCGATCCACAGAAGGACACCACGTAGTTATAATGAAAGGTTTCCCATCTACAAGAATTGGGTCAGCCTCCAGAATACGCTGTCTTTCATCAGAACGCGAGAATTTAAAATAGAACATTTCATTATCAAAGTGAATACTCAAACCTCCTACAGGCTTCCAAACCTGGTTGCATCTAGCCTTAACTAAATAATAGGGAGGATTGGAGCCAAGAAAGAAACCCACCAAGTTTTCTTTCCAGTTATCCACGCCGGCCTCATTCACTTCTGGCGACAGGATCATCATACCCTTAATCTCAACTGAATCAAAGCAACGAGAAGATTGCTTATCGTCATTAAGAGACAGCTTGGAAAACAATGATGTCCACTTAGGAGAAGGTTGTGGCATTGGATGATCTAGAGGATTAGCTTGCGCTGTTGCAGACCTAGGATTTTCGTCTTTGACATTTCGACAAGCACCCGATGTGCATCCCTTTGCTAAACCATTTTCAGCAACGTTGAACATATCAGCAGCATCCAAAGTGTAACGACCTGTATTTTTACGGATCGAAACATAGTAAAACAGTTTTCATTAGGTCGCAATGTTGATAAGTCGTCCAGAGTCTAAGTCGTTCAGAGTTAAGTTGTCCAGGGTCTAAGTCGTGGACGAGGTAAGGCTTAGGTCGTATAATAGTTAGGTCGGAGTAGACGACTTATAGGATTGGCGACTTAAGATAGTGGCGACTTAAGAGTTAGCGGCGACTTAAGAGTTATCGGCATAGGAAACTAAGCGGGTTAACGACTTAAGGAAGTTGGCGACCTAAGGATTTTGGGGATAGGTCGATTAGAAGATAAGTCGTATGGTAGCTTAGGTCGTGGGGTAGGTTAGGTCGGTTGGAGCGACCTATAGGAAGTTGGCGACCTAAGAAATTGGAGAGACCTATAGGAATTAGCGATCTAAGGAAGTGGACGACCTATTAGTTAGCGACTTAAGAGCTAACGGTATAAGAGTTAGCGAGTTAGTGTAGTTAGGTCGTGAGTGACCTAAGTTCAGTAGTGGAGTAGTTAGGTCGTTAGACGACCTAAGGTGTTAAGTCGTATCCTAGCTAAGTTAGTTAGGTCGTGAGCTTCTGTGTGTGTTAGGTCGCGTGTGTGTTAGGTCATTGGATCTGTAAGTCACGCGCATGCGTTAGGTCGTGGTTCGTAGGGTTTCGTTAGGTCGTGGATGCGCATGCGTTAGGTCGTAGGTTTTAGGTCGTGGGTTCTTAGGTCATGGACGACCTAATAGCGAGCGGACGACCTAAGGGGATTTCTGCCTATAAATAGGCGGGTTCTTCTTCATCTTTGAGATCCGGATTTTGAAGCGACGAAGTGCTGCCATTTTGAGAGCTCGAGTTCTACACTTCTTCACTTCTTTTCTCCACTTTAATCTTGTGCTTCCTTCCATCCAAATCGAAGATCGAATTGAAGATTCAAGAGCTTAGATTGAAGATCTACATCCATCGAAGAGAGATTTCATCGTTTGAAGCGGATTTGTGATAGATCGAGTTAGATCCTTGGCTGTCCAGATCTGAAGTGTGTAGCTTTTGAGGTGTTTAGGTGATTTGGTGAGTGGTGATTATCTCTCATACGGATCCAAAGGAGTAAATCGGATTGTTGGCTTGATTTGGTGTTAAAATAGTGATTTCCATGCATTTTCTTAAACCTAAGTATAGATCTATTGTTCATGATGATTTGACATCCATTTTACTACATGATTAACCTATGCAAGTTCATTCACCAAGTTATAGAGATATTACTCATGTTTCATGCTTGTTAGATTTCGACTCTTTATTTACAAGATTGCCATTATTGTTATAATTGTTTATTAGATCATGTTTGAATGTTTGATACTTGGATTAATGATTGACTTGATTGATTGCTATGAATTAGTTGATTGATGATTTGATTTAGACAAGATGGTCGAAGATGATTCAAAAGCTAAGTGAAAGGCTCATGAATTGGAAAAGCTGCTCGTGGCATATGTAGCGGATGATGAAGCTCATATGGATAGATTTGATGATGATGATGATGTTAAGATGAGGCTTTGCTAGGATGTGATGAAGCGAGGCATGATGTGAGATAGTCTTGGTCTAATCCAGACGGGATCATTCCAAGCATGTTGATAACTCGGTGATATGGTTCGAGTTTGAGGATAATGGTTTGCTCGAGAGGCGCTTGAGCTAGTATGGAAATAGTCGTCGAGGAGGATGACTAGAAGGCTGAAATTTCATCGTTGTTGAAGGTTCTAGCATGCTCAAAGCAAGAGTACGCTGGGCAGATTCGATAGTCCCTAAAGACTACTGATAGGTAGTCAAGTACTCTGGGCAGATTCGATAGTCCTAGGCACGGGTTTTGACGACGTGCGGAGTTATGTCTAGAACCGGGGTTTCCATTATCCCTTGACGGACGGCTGAAAGAATGTGCCGGTCATTCAATTAACGGTGGTATCGAGGCAATGATAACAGTGATAGCCAGAGTCATGGATGTTTGGTTGTATCGTCATTCGGTCACAAGAGCAGTGTTTTCTGGGTGCTTATCTGATCTTGGTTTAGGCCTTGGGGGTCTGTACTTGGAAAACATCGCCCTTGACTCGAGTGATAACTTCTTTACTTTAAATGGTTGCTTTGCTATGTTTGCTTCTGCTTAGTGTGTGTCTAGGGGCTATCACTGTAGAAAGAGGTGGAGTGGGAGGGTTGGATTCCTATTCCTTTTTCCTTTATGCTCTTTTGGTATGTTGTTAGTTAATTTACCGCTCACTAAGACTGTTGTCTGACTCAAGGCTTTATGTTTTAACTCTTATTGCCTTGGGTTGTTCGTCCATTTTGGGACGGGCAGACTAGGTAGCAGGTGACAGGTGCTGTTCTTGCTTCCAACGATGCTGATGACGAAGACGAGCTGGAGGCTTGCATATTATTTTCTTACTATATGTACTGGATGTTCTGCTGCTTGTATAATTCTCTGAGTGATATGTAGTGAGGCTTGATGTATTGACTATTCATATGGTTGTATTTAACTATTATGAAGTTAGATATGATGACATTCTATTCTGTGAAGCTTCACTATATATATGTTCTATTGTATTTTGTCCATGCGCTGTGAGTTATACGATAGATTATGCTGTTTTAATTTACCCTGACAATCGTCCATGGCTGCCTGGCACACTTTACAGCGCACTATCTCTAGGTTCAGTATGGGGGTCATGGGCGGTCGTCACATTTGGTATTAGAGCTTTGGTTAATCGATTTTACCCAACGCTCGCTGACGTAACTACGTATGAGAGACGTAATTGTATTTTGATGGATGATTACTATATATAATATAGTAGCTTAGAAAGATTTGAGTCCTTTATGCTGTTGTTTCTCAAGGTATGTTAATCATTCCTTTTTATAGATATTAGGAATGAGTCGAAGAGGGAGACCAGCTGCTAGGGAAGGCCGTGCTACTGAGGGGGCTGCTAATTATGTTGCTATGTTCGAAGCTATGATGACTTCGATCATGAGAAGGATGCCAGCTCCGGGGCCATCAGTAGATGTTGGAGTTCAAGTCCAAACTCCAAAACCAGTGGATTTTGCTAAGCTGTGTAAAGATTATACTTCTCTTGGAGGAAAGGTTTTCATGGGGACAGAATCAACCATTGAAGTCCAGAGGTGGATAGATGCTTGTAGAAGGATTTTTAGTGATTTGGGAATTGAGGATGCGACTAAGAGGAAGTTAGCATCAAGACAGCTTCAAGGAAGCGCTTCTAATTGGTGGAATTCTATCACCATTGATACTTCAGAGGAAGAAATTACTTGGGAGAAATTCCAAGACAGATTTGAAGCTAAGTTCATTTCTACGGCTCATAAGTCTGTTCTGTTTAAGAAGTTTGTGGAGCTCAAGCAAGGTGGAAGACCCGTTCTTGAGTATGTTTCTGAGTTTGCAGCCTTGTCCAAGTATGCCCGGTCGTATATTGATTCTTCGTATCAGAAGAATGAGAAGTTTGTGACAGGCTTGGACAGTTATCTTGGGAGGCAGTTGGTGGATCATTTGGACGATCCATTTGAGAAGCTAGTAGAGAAAGCTCTCAGGCACGAGAATCTGTTTCCTAAGGAAAGGTCTGTTGTTGCTGTGACCAAGGAAGAATCTAAACCACAGCAGGGTGGAAACAAGAAGAGGAAGCAGCAGCAGCAAAAGGGTAAGGATGGCCAGAAGAAGCCGAAGGGCGAAGTGACCTGCTACAATTGTCAGCAGAAGGGCCATTTCTCCAGGGATTACAAGAATCCGAAGGTGCCGGTGAAGTGCCACAACTGTGACAAGCTGGGGCATGTTAAGAGGAATTGTCCAGAACCGCGGAAGGACAAGCAGATTGTGCAAGCTTATGCTTTGGGAGCTGTTCCATCATCTTCGAAAGCTCCTACCGCTGAAGAGAAAGGAAAGAGTGTAGTGGTTCAAGGTACTCTTTTCCTATGTGGTGTTCCAGTTAGAGTGCTATTTGATACTAGGGCGTCGCATTCGTTTGTTTGTAATGAACTTGTAAGCCGGTTAGGTTTAGAACCGGATATTATTGATAGGCCATTGGTTGTGACTAATCCAGTTGGGGGTTCGTCTTGTTTGAGTATGCTATGCCATGGTCTGATTATATCGAGTCATGATTGCCCTTTTGTTTGTGATTGTTTTGTTCTGAACTTTGCGGGGTTCGGAATTATTTTGGGTATGGACTGGCTTAGGAAGTATGCGGCAAAGGTTGATTGTGATAGGTTGGAGGTGACAGTCGAGAATGTGGAGGGGCGAAAGATTGTGATACGATGTAAGCATGAAGAAGGCGTCTTCATGAGCTTCATGTATTCGCTGGTTGTTCCACAGGATGGACTGTCATCTGTGCCAATCGCTAATGGATTTGAGGATGTCTTTGACGAGGTCAAAGGGTTACCGCCGCATAGAGAGATCGAGTTTCGTATAGATCTAGTTGAAGGAGCCAGACCTGTTGTGATGCCTCTTAGGCGGATGGCGCCTAGGGAGCAGCAAGAGTTGAAGGTGCAGGTTGATGACCTTTTACAGAAAGGATTCATTCGGCGTAGTGTGTCCGAATGGGGTGCACCAGTTGTGTTTGCAACCAAAGCAGATGGATCGTTGAGGTTGTGTGTGGATTATCGTGAACTGAATAAGGTGACTAAGAAGAACAAGTATCCATTGCTGAGAATAGATGACTTATTTGATCAGCTTCACGAAGCTAAGGTGTTTTCTCAGATGGATTTGGCAACGGGATTTCACCAGTTGAGAGTGGCTAAGGATAGTGTGCCGAAGACTGCTTTCAGGACACCATCCGATTTCTTTGAGTGGCTGGTAATGCCGTTTGGATTGACTAATGCGCCAGCATATTTTGTGGATCTTATGAATAGAGTGTTCAGAGATCAGTTGAGCAAGTTCGTACTAGTGTTCGTGGATGATATTCTGATTTATTCCAGAACTGAAGAAGAGCACAAGACGCACTTGCGTATTGTTTTGGAAATCTTACGGAAACATCAGTTGAAGGCTAAGTTTTCGAAGTGTCACTTCTGGAAGAGTGAAGTGAGGTTCTTAGGCCATATTATTTCTGGAAATGGAATAGCGGTTGATTTCGCTAAGGTGGCAACAATCCAGGATTGGGTTAGACCTAAGAATGCATCGGATGTGAGAAGTTTTCTTGGATTAGCAAGATATTATCATCGATTTATCAAAGACTTCTCCAAGGTGGCTGCACCATTGACAGGATTGACGAAAAAGAACCAAGTATTTAGATGGGATGCTAAGTGTGAGCAAGCTTTCGGAATCCTGAAAGACGACTGACAAGTGCTCCTGTTTTGACTATTCCAAGTGGAAATGATGAGATGGTGGTTTACACCGACGCATGTGGTACTGGACTTGGAGCAGTGCTGATGCAAAAGGATAAAGTTGTTGTGTATGCAAGTCGACAACTGAAGCCGCATGAAAGGAATTACCCGACTCATGATTTGGAGTTAGCGGCGATTGTTTTTGCTCTGAAGGTGTGGAGACATTATCTATTGGGAGTTCGATTCGAATTGTTTACAGATCACAAGTCGTTGAAGTATCTTTTCTCCCAAAAGGATTTGAATCTTCGGCAGCAACGATGGTTAGAGTTTTTGGCATCATATGATTTTGGTATAGCCTATACTCCGGGAAAGGGTAACGTAGTGGCAGATGCGTTAAGTCGAAGACATGAAGGATTGGGAGCCATGTTTTCAGAATGGAAGAATCTCGAGTATTTAGCTAGATTTGACTTCAGGCTCAGATGTGAATTGGAACCTGAGATGTTGGCAAACTTATCGATAAGACCGACTCTTGTGGAAAGAATTGGCGAGAGTCAAAAGCGAGATGATAAGCTTGTCAAGGTTATCCATGATTTGGAATCTGGATTGGACCCAGAAAAGGATAAAGGATTCGAGGTCGATCGAGAAGGTTGGCTTCGGAAGCAAGGACGACTAGTTGTTCCCGATATAGATGAATTGAGAAATGAAGTTCTGAAGGAAAGTCATCACTCGAAGCTGACAATTCATCCAGGTGGAAACAAGATGTATCGGGATATGAAGAGAACCTATTACTGGGAAGGTATGAAGAAGGATGTTGGAAATTTTATTTCCAAATGTATGAACTGCCAGTTGGTAAAAGCCGAGCAGAAGAAGCCAAGTGGATTGCTTCAGCCGTTAGAAGTTCCTACATGGAAGTGCGAGCAAATATCGATGGATTTTATTGATGGGTTACCTAGAACAAGAACAGGAAATGAAGGGATTTGGGTTATTGTAGATCGTCTGACTAAGAGTGCAAGATTCATTCCTGTTCGATCGACTAGGACTGCATCAAAGTTGGCTGAGTTGTATGTTAAGTGGATAGTTCGATTCCATGGTATTCCGAAGAGTATAGTGAGTGATCGAGATCCATTGTTCACTAGTGGATTTTGGAAGAGCTTCCAGGAAGTTTTGGGAACCGAGTTGTGTTTGAGTACAGCTTATCACCCTCAAACAGATGGTCAGACCGAGAGAGTCAACCGAGTTTTGAAAGATCTCCTCAGAGCTTGTGTTTTGGATTTCGGAGGATCATGGCAAGATCACCTTCATTTGGTGGAATTTTCGTATAATAATAGTTACCAGTCAAGCATTGGTATGGCACCATATGAAGCATTGTATGGAAGACCGTGTAACTCTCCGACATGTTGGTTAGAAACAGAAGAAAAGCTGATACTTTGGCCAGAGATGAATCGACAGACTTCAGATTGTATAGAGATCATTCGGCAATGAATGAAGGCAGCCCAAGACCGTTAGAAAAGTTATGCAGATAAGCGTCGTAAGGATTTGGAATTTGACATAGGTGATATGGTTTTTGTGAAGATTTCTCCACTGAAGAATGTTATTCGATTCGGGAAGAAAGGAAAATTGACTCCGAGATTTGTTGGACCATTCCCGATCATCGAGAGAATTGGAAAGCTCGCCTACAGATTGGAGTTACCAGAGAAGATGTCGGGTGTGCACAATGTTTTTCATGTATCGTATCTACGGAAGTATGTGCACGACTCGAATACAATGGTTTCTACTGATAGCTGTGAAGATTTCGAAGTTGATCCAGTCGACAAGAGACCTCGTAAGCCGCTTCGTGTTGTGGAAACCGACACGAAACAGCTTAGGAGAAAGGTAGTTAAGTTGCTCAAGATACAATGGAGTGATGATGATAACGACTGTACATGGGAGGTGGAAGAGAGGATGAAGGCAGCTCATCCTGAACTCTTCAAGGTATGGCCATAAGGTGTCGTGTCATCTCACGATATTGTAACTTGCTCTAGTTTTAGAATTCTGCATGCTAAGCTAGAATTGGATGCATGGTTTGTTGATTGCTATGGATGGTAGGCATGCAGAATAGTTTTTGATTGCTCTTGTTTGTTTGGAATTTCGGGGGCGAAATTCCTAAGGGGGAGAGAATGTAACGACCCGTATTTTTACGGATCGAAACATAGTAAAACAGTTGTCATTAGGTCGCAATGTTGATAAGTCGTCCAGAGTCTAAGTCGTTCAGAGTTAAGTCGTCCAGGGTCTAAGTCGTGGACGAGGTAAGGGTTAGGTCGTATAATAGTTAGGTCGGAGTAGACGACTTATAGGATTGGCGACTTAAGATAGTGGCGACTTAAGAGTTAGCGGCGACTTAAGAGTTAGCGGCATAGGAAACTAAGCGGGTTAACGACTTAAGGAAGTTGGCGACCTAAGGATTTTGGGGATAGGTCGATTAGAAGATAAGTCGTATGGTAGCTTAGGTCGTGGGGTAGGTTATGTCGGTTGGAGCGACCTATAGGAAGTTGGCGACCTAAGAAATTGGAGCGACCTATAAAAATTAGCGACCTAAGGAAGTGGACGACCTATTAGTTAGCGACTTAAGAGCTAACGGTATAAGAGTTAGCGAGTTAGTGTAGTTAGGTCGTGAGCGACCTAAGTTCAGTAGTGGAGTAGTTAGGTCGTTGGACGACATAAGGTGTTAAGTCGTATCCTAGCTAAGTTAGTTAGGTCGTGAGCTTCTGTGTGTGTTAGGTCGCGTGTGTGTTAGGTCGTTGGATCTGTAAGTCGCGCGCATGCGTTAGGTCGTGGGTCGTAGGGTTTCGTTAGGTCATGGATGCGCATGCGTTAGGTCGTAGGTTTTAGGTCGTGGACGACCTAATAGCGAGCGGACGACCTAAGGGGATTTCTGCCTATAAATAGGCGGGTTCTTCTTCATTTTTGAGATCCGGATTTTGAAGCGACAAAGTGCTGCCATTTTGAGAGCTCGAGTTCTACACTTCTTCACTTCTTTTCTCCACTTTAATCTTGTGCTTCCTTCCATCCAAATCGAAGATCGAATTGAAGATTCAAGAGCTTAGATTGAAGATCTACATCCATCGAAGAGAGATTCATCGTTTGAAGCGGATTTGTGATAGATCGAGTTAGATCCTTCGCTGTCTAGATCTGAAGTGTGTAGCTTTTGAGGTGTTTAGGTGATTTGTTGAGTGGTGATTATCTCTCACACGGATCCAAAGGAGTATATCGGATTGTTGGCTTGATTCGGTGTTAAAATAGTGATTTCCATGCATTTTCTTAAACCTAAGTATAGATCTATTGTTCATGATGATTTGACATCCATTTTACTACATGATTAACCTATGCAAGTTCATTCATCAAGTTATAGAGATATTACTCATGTTTCATGCTTGTTAGATTTCGACTCTTTATTTACAAGATTGCCATTATTGTTATAATTGTTTATTAGATCATGTTTGAATGTTTGATACTTGGATTAATGATTGACTTGATTGATTGCTATGAATTAGTTGATTGATGATTTGATTTAGACAAGATGGTCGAAGATGATTCAAAAGCTAAGTGAAAGGCTCTTGAATTGGAAAAGCTGCTCGTGGCATATGTAGCGGATGATGAAGCTCATATGGATAGATTTGATGATGATGATGTTAAGATGAGGCTTTGCTAGTATGTGATGAAGCAAGGCATGATGTGAGATAGTCTTGGTCTAATCCAGACGGGATCATTCCAAGCATGTTGATAACTCGGTGATATGGTTCGAGTTTGAGGATAATGGTTTGCTCGAGGGGCGCTTGAGCTAGTATGGAAATAGTCGTCGAGGAGGATGACTAGAAGGCTGAGATTTCATCGTTGTTGACGGTTCTAGCATGCTCAAAGCAAGAGTACGCTGGGCAGATTCGATAGTCCCTAAAGACTACTGATTGGTAGTCAAGTACTTTGGGCAGATTCGATAGTCCTAGGCACGGGTTTTGACGACGTGCGGAGTTATGTCTAGAACCGGGGTTTCCATTAGCCCTTGTTGGACGGTTGAAAGAATGTGCCGGTCATTCAATTAACGGTGGTATCGAGGCAATGATAACAGTGATAGCCAGAGTCATGGATGTTTGGTTGTATCGTCATTCGGTCTCAAGAGCAGTGTTTTCTAGGTGATTATCTGATCTTGGTTTAGGCCTTGGGGGTCTGTACTTGGAAAACATCGCCCTTGACTCGAGTGATAACTTCTTTACTTTAAATGGTTGCTTTGCTATGTTTGCTTCTGCTTAGTGTGTGTCTGGGGGCTATCACTGTAGAAAGAGGTGGAGTGGGAGGGTTGGATTCCTATTCCTTTTTCCTTTATGCTCTTTTGGTATGTTGTTAGTTAATTTACCGCTCACTAAGACTGTTGTTTGACTCAAGGCTTTATGTTTTAACTCTTATTGCCTTGGGCTGTTCGTCCATTTTGGGACGGGCAGACTAGGTAGCAGGTGACAGGTGCTATTCTTGCTTCCAACGATGCTGATGACGAAGACGAGCTGGAGGCTTGCATATTATTTTCTTACTATATGTACTGGATGTTTCGCTGCTTGTATAATTCTCTGAGTGATATGTACTAAGGCTTGATGTATTGACTATTCAGATGGTTGTATTCAACTATTATGAAGTTTGATATGATGACATTCTATTATGTGAAGCTTCACTATATATATGTTCTATTGTATTTTGTCCATGCGCTGTGAGTTATATGATAGATTATGCTGTTTTAATTTACCCTAACAATCGTCCATGGCTGCCTGGCACACTTTACAGCGCACTATCTCTAGGTTCAGTACGGGGGTCATGGGCGGTCGTCACACAAAGACACATGAACTTTGTTTACCACATCTCCAACTGCCGAAATATCAATAACGGACTGCCCAATTTGGGCTTTACCCATTTCAGAACCAATATTCGACCCAATAGAAGTTTGAGTCCAAGAATTATTACCTACAGTAGATAATAGTGGAGATAACGGATTCAAAACATGATTACTGGCAGCTATATTAGGACCAACACTATGCGGTGAGCATAACTCGTTATGAAAAACTGAAACTAGGTTATCACGAGCAGCTGTCGACACCGGGTCGCTATCAGAAAACTGGGGATTGCAAGCAACAGACGTAGAAGGATCAATGGAGACTCCAGCCACTCCACTCGAGATTGCAGATCCAATCGAGATTGTAGATCCATTTTGCTGAACAACGGGGGCAGACTAGGCTAGCCTCTGCTTCAGCATAGGGATGAGTTGACTCAAACAAGAGCTGAAGCAAAGGAAAGTTCAAATGCTGAGATATAAAAGTAGAAGAAGACTAATATCTCAGGAAAACAATCGCCTTAGGTAACTATCGCCATTCGCCATTTTTGAACAAATTGTCGCCTCTTAAGAAAGGCGTCTATTACTAATAATGATTTTTTCCTTAATAACTTAAAACGATATTTTATTTTTTTAAGAAACTCTTTAAAACTAAAATTTTTATTTAATTTATAGCTAGAATTTGAAATCTAATTAACTAAATAAAGAAATTACATATATTAAATTTTCCAAACCAGTATTAATATTATTAAACACTCGTTGGTTTCTTTTAAACCATTTTCACCAACATGTAGTTGTATAAATAGAGTCAAGTAAAGACCTATTATGACCCTTTTAACGACTCAGAATTTTGTAATTTAATTTTCAATATTTAATTAATTTTAAATATTGGAATATAAGGATTATTTAAAGTTTAATAACTAGAATTCAAATATAGGAATTAATTTAAATAGTTCAAATGTGAATTTAATAGTTGAATTGTGAGTTTAATTTTTGCATAGTGATCTAAATATTTGGATTTAAAATTGAAGAATTATTTTAATGGATTTAATGGTCTTATTTAACTCATTTTAATTAATAAATACTAACAGTGAATTCTTTTTGTGAATTTATCTATACTAATAAATAGTTCGAATAAATATTTTGAAAATAAATTGTTATTAGAACGACTCGATTTATATTGACGTATTTTTAATTTAGTTTATTTGATTTTTCCATAATTTTTAATTTGGTAAATATTTAAATTTATTATTTGATGATTTTTCGACAAACGATAGTGTTTTGTGATTTTACAGAATTAGATAACTAAGGTATATTATTATTATTTTGAGACTGTGTCGATATTCTAAGCGCGACTGTGTTTTTGTTTTGTCGTTTGCAGCAAATACGCGAAAGAAAATCTGTGCGGCAAAATGCCAAAAAATTAAAAATAAAAATAACCTACCACTTCAACACCCAACATTTCTCAGATTCTTCTTTTCCTTGTCTCCTTAAAGCGTCGTTCATTTAATCACCGAAATAAAGAAAAGAACAAGCAAATCCTATTTTAAAAATAAAAAAATCATAAAAAAAATCATAAAAATATAAAAATGATATCTTTGAGCTTATAAGGTGGGAGATCTTCATGTAGTAGTGTTCGTGAAGGGTATGGTCGAAATTTAAGGAGTTCGACGGTTTGGGTTTTGTGGCTGATAACCAGGGCTTGAGATTTTATGAAGTGTAGCATGTATTTGTTTTGGATTTTAGATTTGGTTTCATGGAGGAGATTTGCACCTCGAGGAGGAATTTGGTGATGTGTGGAAATCGTGAAGAGAAGGACCTGGCTATGTTAGCGATGGTGGTAGTTGTCTCGAGTTGTCCATTGCGAAGGGAATGGGATGAGAAGTTCGATTTTGAAGTTGGCTTGAAGAATCATTGATCGGGGTGGCGTGTGGGTTGCACGATCATGCACAGTGAAGGGTTCAGGTGGTTCAAATGGATTTTGGGAGGGAAAGTAATTAGTTTTTTGAAGGGGATGGGATTAAGACTGGTAATTAGATTTTAAATAGTAATTAAAGTAATTTATTATTTAAATTAAATCAAAATCTTGTAAATTTAATAACTTGTTCATACAAGGTTCAAATCGAACGAGGTCAGTTGTGTAGCACTCGTATTGGCGATGTCTACATTTTGTAATTGGATTGGCTGAGATTGGAACTTGTAGAATTTCAAGCTAAATTCGAACGTTATTTGATTTTAGACGGAATCAGAACGCTTTGGTGTCAACTAGAATTTCGATGAGTTTAACTCACCATTTTAGTCGAATCAGTATGTCATATAGTAGATAAAAATTTACTGTTTGCGTTTGGTTGAAATTATTGACAATTTAGCTAAATATTCGCTTTCACAAGCGATTGTTATTTAAAATTTAAATACATGAAATTTATTGAGAAATCCGGACTTCTCGATATTATTACTTCTAAATTTCCAGTTATATTCATGTTGATTCCATTTCAGTTACAAATCCATTATATAAATTGTCAATTACCGAGTCTTGAGTGTTTAGCACTATTAGTTATGACATTTTTATATGTTCAAAAAGTAACCCCTATAGTGGTACAAATCAATAACAATATTGGTTAAGTGCTTGGTGGCTATTGGCCTCTATTTAGTATTTTGAAATACTACTAATTACCACTTTGGCTAGAAAATGGTATTTGATTTGGAGAATGATTTCAAATCCAACCTTTGTGATTTTCTAGAATATTTTATTTAAGTAGATTTTGAACTCCTCTATATTCCTCCCACCCTTTAAATTGTCTTTTCGAAATCATTTAGAAATATTGTGAAGTTGTTTAACTATTACTTAACAATGATTTAAAGTTGTTTAACTAGTGTTAATAATGTTTTAAAAGTTATTTATTTATATTTTATATTGTTTAAAGCCATTTACCAATATTCTGAAAAGTTATTTATTTAAATAATTAATAGTGTTATTAATAATAATTATTTATTAATAATGTTCTGGAAGTTAATTATTATTTATTATAATAATGTTTGAAGATTAATTGTTATTGCTTTATTAATAATGTTTGAAATTATTAACTATTATATTTATAAAGTTTTGAAGTTAATAATTATTATTTATTAGTAATGTTTTGCTGTTAATAATTATTATTTAATAATAATGTTTTGACGTAAATTATTATTATATATTTTTAATGTTCAAGTTATTAAGTATTATATTAATAATGTTTTTGAGTTAATAAATTATTTTATTAACGATGTTGGAAAGCTAATTTATTATTTATCTAGGATGCTTAAAGTAAATTAATTTATTTGACTAATTGTGTTTATAAATAATAAATTGATTTATAAAAAGGAATCTCATTTAATAAAAGAGATTTATTAAAGAGTTTATAAATGAAAATGAGTTCCAGATTTATAAGAATTTTTAAAAAGGCTTTATAAATGATTTTTAGAAATGATTTTTATAAAGGGATTTTAGAAGGGATTTTTATAAGGGATCTTTATAAAGGAGTTTATAAAAGAATAAAGTTTTATAAATGGGTTTATAAATTTGTAAATGGAGTTTTACAAATAGTTTTATAGATTCATAAAAAGTGTTTTATCGATGGTTTTAAAAATTTATAAAAAAAGTTTTATAAATTGTTTTGAAGATTTGTAAAAGAGTTTTATAAATGGTTTTAGAGATTTATAAAAGTTGTTTTATAAATGATTTTAGAGTTATATAGAAAGGGATATTTATCCAAGTATTGAAAGGAGTATAAACAGTTTGTGAATATATCTTTGTAAAAGTATTTACAAAGTGATTTTAATTCATGAAAGAATTAGTTAAAGAGGTTAGGGGTTGCTTATGTACTTAACCAATGTTGGTCTCCCTATGGAAATAAATCCCTGATTTGATTTAGGCTTATTTGTTTATTTGATAGTTAAATAACTGACTATTAAATTTTTAACCAATTTTGACTTAGGAAGTAAATGAAAGCTTCACGTTCATATGATTTGAGTTCCCTTAAGAGAACTCATTCTGGTGAAATGTCTCTAGCTTTAGTAGATATATTAGAGATCCCTTAGGACTCTAGTATAGTCCACTTACTTCTAAAAGAACCGAGAATGAGTCAACTGGAAATCATCGGTTGTTGGTTCGAAGAGACCGAAATCAGATATGTTATCGGAAAACCACTTCTAACCAACATAAGAATTCGACTGGAAGACATCTTTAAGATTGAAGACGGAGTTCTTGAAGTGCAAGGGCTACTTGCTACTAATGTTAAGGGTGATTCCAAAATAGATGTAGTAGAGGTAGTGCCTTCGGTTTCATTCAAACCCAGAATGAACCTGTATGGTAGAATGCTGGCATTCATTTCTGCCTGGAGCGCAGTGTTAGCATTCCAAGTAGAATTGCTATATAAAAGGTAATCGTAGCCTCAAGCCTTATAAACTAGGAATGGCTAAAACAGGGAATGCTACAGGGCTATATGGGTCACACCTATTAGGGTATTGTCATCAACCTTTCTATATATATACATTTATGGATTTTGTTGTGCATGACAGCTCTCAAAAAAGGTTGCAAAAGCAACTAGTGTGATAAAGTATTCAGAACTATCCAATAAGGGGTAGGGCCAGTGCTGATTCATTGGGGGTCCATGTAAGGCCTTTGGTACATTATCTAGAGATGTACTGTATGGAAGGTAGTCCCTTACCTTGCCATTGTTGGAATCCAGTCTCCAATACGAGCCTTTGAAATTGATTGTATACCTATTATGCTAGAGTTTAATCAATGTAACAATTTTGGCTATGATTCAATATTTATTTTAAACCCTCGACATTATTATAATATCAGAAGATTTCTTATAGAAATGTTTTGGTTACCGTAAGGTAAAAACTCATCCATGTTTATGTGCGGCGTGGTCTTCTGAGATACCTTTTATTTTGAAAGGGTTATATATATATAGAAATCAATATGATTGGATTGAGTTTTCTCATGCTAGTTTACTAGACTAATCTGGGCGTTATTTTCTTATAATGCTTGGGTAAGCCCGAGTATGTCTCAGATTTAGTTTTGGATGCTTTAGAGCTTCACGAGACGAGCCGAATGCTTCCAAGACATATTCACGTATTTTGTTTCCACTGCAAATTTCTTGTTTATAATTATCAACAATGGTAAGGACAGGCTATTCTAACTGTCCGGGCTAATGATAAATTAGTACTCTGATTGTTGTACATATACATATATATGTATCATCGTTTTTTTGTAAAGATCATTGTGTATACTATAGATTGCTCGTTATGATGTGAGATTTTGTTCTGTCTTTTGTTTTCTTTCACCCCAACAATCTGTCTTTCAAACACTTGGATGCTCGGCACATGAATACCATGGATTATTGGTGTCTACTTTTGAGGATTGAAAAGGCGGGTCGTTAAAACTCTTATAATAAAATTTAAGATTATTCCAATGTTCCTTATAATTAATATGTCTAAATTTATATTAAAATCAAATAAATATATAATTTTTACAAGAAAAAATTAGTTATATTACATTCAAATATATGTGTATAATATTTTCCAATTTATTATTACAAAAATAACATTTTTATCAATAATTATATTTTACTTTTTTTAAAGTTCTATAGTATTCAATTTCCCATGTAAGATTAAATACATGTGTACCTTAGCTTTAGGAGGGATTCTAACTTCCAAATGTACTTAAAAACTTTCAAATTAATTCTTGAAAAATTTATGAAAATGTAAAATGAATGAGATGTACATTTCTTGCTAGTATCCCAATACCAAATATTAATGTTTTTTCATTATCAATAGTGTACAATTCTAGTTTAACACATAATAAAACAAAGTGTTCTAGAGTATTACCCATTAGCGTACTATTAAAATTAAATTCCCAAGGGAAATTTAAATTAGGCCTATAAATGTCAGAAATTAGTATATATTTGAAATTGCATATTTCATGTAACTCTTTAAATTCCACTTTAAGTGGAATGACTAAAATCCAGCATTCATGCCAAAAAGAAGTGTTATTACTAAAATGTACGACATTTTAATACCTGAATTATATATATATATATATATATATATATATATATATATCAATATTTTAATAATCGATCTCCAAAAACGAGACATGTTATTAATGTTACTAGTAGTATTGCAGTATAAATTATAAGTGCCTCCATACCATTGATTCAGTATTATTTCTTTCATAGTAAATTTTCATTATTATCATTAAATTTCCAAATCCATTTTCTTAATAAAGATATATTTAAGTTATGTAAGTTAATAATTCCTAAGCCTCCCTCATTTTTAGATTTACAAACCATATTCCAATTAACATGACACTTAGAGCTACAGTTTGGATTATCATCACTCCATAAATAATTCCTCCTAATTTTATCAATTTTGTCAATTACCCATTTACAAAAAAGGTAAAATGACATCCAACAAATGAGTAATGCAGATAAAACTGAATTAATAAGAATAATCCTTCACGCTCTCAACAAGCATTTACCATTCCATTTAGACAACCTTTTATTAATATTATCAAGTATAGTTATCCATTCATCATGTTTAAGTTTTTGAGGTCTAATTAAAATGCCCAAATATTCTATAGGAAATTTCATCGTTTTACAATTCAACGTGCATGCAATCTGATTTTCTATACTATTTATGTCATTGAAAATAAGTATCGAGCTTTTGTAAAAAATAAATCTCCAAACCGGTTAAAATTTCAAACTATATAAAGTAAATTTAAGAGAAATAATATGATTAGGCAAATGAGAAGTAAAAATCTTAGTGCCATCCATGAATTGAGAAAGTCCTTTACTAGCATTCTCATTACCCGTATTGTCTAATATCCTATTACTAGTAGCCAATTTAATGATTCTAGCAAAAACATCAACAACCAAGTTAAACAATAAAGGTGATAAAGGATCACCTTGTCTAAGTCCACGTTTTGATTGAATTTTATTTCCTAGAATACCGTTAACCATAATACTAGAATTTCCAGTTTTAAGCAAAGACATAATCTATCTTATCAATCTAGTACTGAAACCCCTAGCCACTAATAAATATTTATGACAATCAATTGAATCAAAAGCTTTGGCAAGTGCAAAAGTAATATTATTTTTACAACAATAATTAATGTATTCTTGAACTACTGCTATTTCATCTATGTTATTCCTACCTTTAATAAAAAACTGTTTGAGTATTATCTATTAGTTCATCCATTTTAGAATTTAATCTATTAGCCAAAGCCTTAGAAATGATTTTAAAAGAACAATTTAGTAATGAAATAGGTTTAAAATTAGCAAAGTTAAATCTACCTAACAAAAGTGAACCATCATAAAATTCATTGAACATTTTCATTATATCATTTTTTAACACATTCCAAAATGTTTTATAGAATAAAATAGGAATCTATTTGGGATGGAGCTTTATCATTAGGCATATCATTTATAGCCTTCCAAATTTCCTCTTATGTAAATGAATCCTCTAACCCTACTAAATAAATCTTGGTATCTTCTATGTAAAGTACACCCCAATTAGCTTTAATTCTGTGACTATTAGAAGTTCTAAAAATATCTTTATAATAGTTAGTAAACTCATAATTAAGTTGTGCTTGGTTAAAAATCTCAATATCATTCATTAATAATGAATTGATAGTATTATTATATTTTTTACTATTAGCATTTCGTGAAAAAAAATTAGTATTCATTCACCTTCATCCACCCATTGAACTCTAGATCTTTGTTTTCATATTATTTCTTCTTAAACAATAATTTTATTTATTTCTTCTTTTAAATTTAAAGTATATTTTTTCTGAAATAATTAAATTTCTTATTTCTTCAATTTTATTTAAATTTAAGATTTCATTCATTGGTTTTTTCTTCTTAATTCTAATATTACCAAAAACATCTTTACTCCATTTTTTGAGAAATAACCTTAAATCTCTAAATTTTGTAACCAACACTTTAACTATATTACCTTAAAACATACAATTGTAATTATACATAGAAAGCCATCTTTTTCAACTATGTTCTTAAAATTATTTTCTTAGTAACCACATCTTTTGAAATCTAAAAATCATATTCCCTGTATTAAGATTAGTATAAGAAATGGTTATCATGCAATGATCTGAAAAGATATTACGTAGCCCTATAACTTACAAGAAGGAAATTTGTCCTCTATTTCATCACTTATAAAAAATCAATCTAACAAAGCCATCGATGGAATTATTTAAATATTTGACCAAGTAAGCTGTCTATTACTTAATTTTATCTTAATTAAATTACAATTAACAATACTGGTCAAACTCTTCCATCGCACCAAAATCCCTTTCCCTAGGGGACCTTTCACTCAAAAATCTAGTAACATTAGAAGCACCCCCATAACCCATGGACCTAGAGCGAGTGTTCTAAATTCTAAACATCATTCCATAGGACCCTATGATCTATTTTTGAATTTCGCCCATAAACATTTGTAATATTAACAATAGAATCATCACTAATGTCCGAAAATATTAAATATATCAAATGATCTTTAATAATAGATTGTAAAAGTCTAACACAATTATTCTCCAACCAAAAATAAGTCTTCCTACACTACTCCTGGCTAGAAGATAAGCGCAACGATCAATAAAACAACTCCCTAGGCACCTAAAAATATGATAATCATGATACTCAATTTTAGTTTCTTGAAGTAAAACTATATCAATATTATTATCTTTAAAAGGAGATTTAATTTACTACATTTCCCTAAATCATGTAAACCTCTTTCATTTTAACTTCGTTCTTCTTCAATTCAGAAAGGAAAAAAACTTTCTTCTTCTAAATAAACTTGCATCCAAATACGAATTTTGTGTTGCTTCAAACAGCCACTGATTGGGGCACCTTGATTTTTGCAAGCACCATAAGGTCCAATGAGTTGCCGACTTTAAAGACGCGACTGGATCTAAACGTACGAAAACTCGACATCGTTCGTTACTTTTGATATTTTTATCGTTCGTCGCCATTTGATCTGAGTGCGCCTGGGCCTTTGAGATTGATGGTGATTTGTTCACCTCAGCTACCAATATAGGCTTCTGGATATGATGCTGATGTGGCAAAAAGTATATAGGTTGTTGAAATGAGTAGAAACCGATTCGATGTAATGCCAAGATGAAGATGTTGGATATTTTCAACATTGCGTCTATAGTTTTTTTGTTTTAAAGTGAGAAGAAGAGGGAAGGAAGAATATGCCCACATCTTGGGAAATATGGAATTACATTTGTTTAAATATAGATTCCTCATGAGAAGATTGGGCCCTTTGGGCACCCAAATGTTTGCTTTGTTATGAGGAGGGTAGTCATGCATAACCACCACACATGCGTGCACCGTCGTTGCTGTCCGTCGGACCGAACCGGGGCAGGCCAGGTTCGGGTTTGGGCCTAAATTGATAGAATTAATTTTTTGTTGAAATGGTCCAAATTTAAATTAAAATTTAAATGGACAGATTTGGCGGGAGTTGCGACGATTGGTGATGGTGGGATATTTGAATGAATCGACACGACTGTTAGCAACAGTTTTGAACCGTTGGGAAGGGATGTAGCGTTTTGAACAGATGCATCTCTAGACGAATAGACATCTCTCTAACACTATAAATAGCAACATCCAGAACCGTTGTTATTTCAACAAAAACAGCAACAACTTATCTTCTTCTTCCAAATTTTGCAACGCCAGAAAGTGTTGCAGAAAACTTTCATCAAAACCAGATTTTACGACGCCTGTAAAGTGTTGCAAATGCAGAATCATTGCAAATTTGTTCTCTTCTTCTTCTCCATTCTATTCTACAAATTTGCATCATCAGAAACTATAATAAAGTGTTCATGGCCAGATCAAGATCGTACAATCTTGAATCTGGTTACGCTGTTCCAAGGCTTCATTGAATCCGGAAGTTAATAGTTTGATAACCCATAGTACTCGGTGGGTTGAACTATTGTCTAAAAGAATCTATACTCCAAATCCTTGAAGTCAGAAGTATGGCATTATCATCATCTTCCTCGTCTCGAAGCATAAATTTCCAATAAATTTTAGACAATATCTTTCAATCATGGAAAGTTCGAGCGCCCTGCAAGTCATGAATAGGCACTTAACTCGATTGGACCGCTTTGATGGAGATAATTTTACTCGTTGGCAAGAGACAATGAAGTTCTTCCTTATTACCATCAAATTGTTCTACATTTTAGAAGATGGCTTAGATGTAATACCAGAGGAAACTACAACAAATGATGCTGCTCTAAAAGAGAAACTGCAACAAATGATGCTGCTCTAAAAGAGAAACTTGCAAAGCGAAAAGAAAATGATTTCTATGTAGAAGTCACATTCTGAATGCACTGTCTACTTCTATCTACAATGCATATAGGACCTTGGAAACTACGAAGGCTCTTTAGATTGCACCGGAAAGAAAATACCACTTATCAGAGGCAAGTAACAAGAAATTTCTTATTTCCAATTTTAGGGATTTCAAAATGCTTGTCAATAATTCCATAATAGGACAAGTAAGTGAAATTTACTATTGGTAAATCAACTTAAAGATGATAAAATAGATCTACCTGAATCTTTTGTTGTTGGAGTCATAATTTCTGGACTCCCTAATTCTTGGAATGATTATAAGAAAAAATTGAAGCATGCAAAAACAGATTATGATTAAGATGGTTTACAGCATCATCTTTGAAGAGGACTCCGGTAAACGAGAACCAGGTGATAATCCGCAAACAGAGTCCCATTCTAAAGCAAATAATGTTGAAATAACTGATAAGTTACAGCCTAAGAATGAGACGGTTTAAAAGGAAAATCATCCCAAGAACAACAAAAAGAAAAGTGCTTGTTATTTCTATAATAAGCCCAGCCACCATGCCTGAGACTGCCATCTGCGGAAAAAACAACAAAAAGTGAATGTGGTCGAAGACTCACTTTTGGCTATAGTGCAAGAGGCAAACTCCGTTAGTAGCATAGATAATGATTGGTGGCTTGACACTGGAGTAAACATTCATATTTGCAAAGACCATAGTTTGTTTAAGACTTACGAAGAAAACAATGGAGAATGCAATGAAGTTACTGGAGCAAATAAGTTTCCAAGCAAAGTTATGGGAAAAGGCACTGTTGAACTTCCACTTACCTCTGGAAAAGTTCTTACACTAGTCAATGTATTTTATGTACCAGACATATGTAAGAATTTGTTCTCTGGATACCTTCTTAATAAAGGAGATTCAAGATGGTGTATGAGTGTGATGAGTTAGTGTTGTCCAAGAACAACAAATTCATTGGACAGGGATACTCTTATAATGACATGATTAAGTTGAATTTAATAAAGAAATATTCTGCTTATATTCTTGATTCTTTTAGTTTATGGCATGGTATTTAGGACATGTTAATTATAGTTCCCTTAAAAATATGCATAAATTAGGGTTAATTTCTGATTGTGATTTTGATTCTCTCTAAATGTGAAATATGTGCTCAAGCAAAAATACACTGAAAATATTTTAAATCTATAAAAAGTAAAACTGGTTTGCTTGATTTGGCATATAATGATGTGGGTGACTTAAAAGGTCATATCACCTATGATGGTAACCAACACTATATCACATTTATTAATGATTATACTAGATATGCTTATGATAAATTTAAAATTTACAAAGCTGAAGTGGAAACACAATTAGGAGTTAAAATTAAAGAATTACATTCAAATCGTGGTGGTGAATATTTCTCAAATGAATTCACCTTGTTTTGTAAACAACATGGTTTAGTTCACCAGTACACTGGCCCTTATACACCCCAACAGGTGTTGCTGAAAGAAAAAATAGAACTTTAGTAGAAATGGTTAATGCCATGCTTATAAGTTCATAAATTTACCTAATAATGGGGTGATACTATGTTATTTGTATGTTATATTTTAAATAGACTACCACTTAAAAAGAATAATGTTTCCCCTTATAAATTAAGGTTTAATATAAAACGTAATCTTACAAAACTTAAAGTTTGGGGTTGTTTAGCATATGTTAGAAAACCAGACCCTAAACGACCAAAATTAGGTAATAGGGCATTTAAATGTGTTTTCATAGGTTATTCCCCTAATAGTATTATTTATAGGTTCCTAATTCTTGACACCTTAGAATTTATAGAATTTGTAGATGTAGAATTCTTTTAAAATCAAACAGTTGAGATTCCATTGAGATCATCTAGTCCAGAACCTAATACGACTAATGATATCAATAACGATGACTATGCTCCTGCTCAAAACAGCAAGGATGCATCAGTACCAGATAATAGTACTGAAAAAAGGAGAAGTAAAAGAGCAAGAATAGAGAAGGACTATGGTCTTGACTTCATAACTTATCTTGTAGAAAGCAGTAAGGACGAAATCATTAATGTGACTAGATATGTAATGAACATGGATGATGATCCTAAAACTTATTCTGACGCTATGAATTCCAGAGATTCCATTTTCTAGAAAGATGCTATCAACGATGAAATTAGTTCCGTACTGTCAAACCAAACTTGGGTTTTAAATGATTTACCTATTGGTGCTAAACCTATAGGATGTAAATGGATATTCAAGAAAAAGTTGAATACAAATGGATCCATTGATGAGTTCCAAGCCAGATTATTTGTTAAGGGTTATAAGCAAAGACATGGAGTAGATTATTTTGATACATATGATCTATTTGCTCACATATCTTCTATACGCTATTTAATAGCACTTGCATCCATTCATAAATTGGTCATACATCAAATGAATGTAAAGACTGCTTTTCTAAATGGAGATTTAGAAGAAGAGATATATATATAGAACAACCTGAAGGTTTCAAAACCCAGGCTAGGAAAAGAAAGTTTGCAAATTAGTAAAGTCTCTTTATGGCTTGAAGCAAGTTCCCATGCAATAGCATGAGAAGTTTGATAAAGTAGCATTGTCATATGGATTCATTGTTAATGATGCTAATAAATGTATTTATAGCAAATTGGATAACAACGTTTATGTTATGATATGTATATACGTTGACGACATGCAAATATTTGGTTCTAACATATCCTGTGTGAATGAAACTAAGAAGTTTCTATCTTCTAAGTTTGATATGAAAGATCTAGGAGAGGCTGATGTAATTTTAGGAATTAAAATCATTAGGAAAGAAGGGGAGTTGTTACTAATCCAATCTCATTACATTGAGAAGATCCTCAAAAAGTATGGTCATTGTAATGAAAAACCAGCACCAACTCCTTTAGATCCTAGTATCAAAATGGTAAAGAACATTGGGTGTACCATTTCTCAACTTGAGTATTCCAGTCTTATTGGGAGTCTTATGTATGCTATGCTTGCACTAGACCCGACATTGCACATGCTATAAGCGTGTTGTGTCGATTTACGAATAATCCAGGTTACGAACATTGGAATGCAATTTCCAGAGTTCTAGCTTATTTGAAAGGAACCATTAACTATGGTTTATCTTATAAAGGATATCCAGCTGTAATAGAAGGATATAGTGATGCGATCTGGAACAATGTAGAATCAAAATCCAAGTCTACGACTGGATGGATCTTTACATTAGGAGGTGCTGCTGTGTCTTGGGGTTCCAGGAAGAAAACCTGTATATTTAATGCAACAATGTTTTCAGAGTTGATTGCATTAGCAGATGCATGTAAGGAAGGAGAATGGCTTAGGAATTTAATAGAAATTCTACTATGGAAGAAGCCATCTCCAATAGTCTTGATTAACTGTGATAATCAGGCTACGATATACAATGTCTCTAATAAGACAAATAATGGAAAGTCTAGACATGGAAGTCTAAGACATCAAATGATAAGGCAAATTACTTAAAAGAGGAGTAATAACTATTGACTACATAGAAACAAAGAAAAACTTGGCTGACCAACTCACTAAGAGTCTTCCAAAGGCAATGGTTTCTATAAAATCAAAGGAAATGGGACTAAGGTTTGTGAATGAAGGCTGATCATCCTTAACATAAACCCAACCTATGTTTTGAAAAGGATAAACAAGGTTCAATGGGTACCAACAAGTTTAGAGAATGATCATGGAACACTAAATCAAAAATTCCCATTATGTTTAGTGTTGGATTCTGCAGGAACAAAGGATGGATAAAATATTATTAATCATTCTAGGTAACTAAAAGGTGTATCGCAGAAACACATAAGAGACTTACTTATATGAGTATGGAAATCGGGCCATTTCCTAAGAAAATAAGACTGCTTTCTAAAGTAGACTCATGAACCTAGGATTAAAAGCACATGGCCATTAACATGTTGAGCAATACAGAAAAATTTACCTAAGAAAATCAACATGTGTGATTGTTCCGGTTTTATCATTAGGGATACTTGGTTCAAGATTCGTTCACCATAGAATTTCGATAAGGCTTTGAATGATTTACAATAAGTGAAGGTTCAAATCCAAAAGATACCTTTCATTTATGTGTTGGTTTTCATGATGATGCAATTCCTTGAACTTGAACTACGTTAGGCTTGATCCCACTTGGGTATGCAGGCAAGCACTCAAGTGATGCAGCCATTCCGTTTTAAACTTAAAATGTTTTAAAATATTCAATCTTGAAAATAGAGGGAGAATGTTGAATGTTTTCACATTGCCTCCATAATTTTTTTCGTTTTAAAGTGAGAAAAGAGGGAAGGAAGAATAGTCCCACATCTTGGGAAATATGGAACTATATAGTTTAAATATAGATTCCTCATGAGAAGGCTGGGCTCTCTAGGCACCAAATGTTTGCTTTGTTGTGAGGAGAGAAGTCATGCATAACCACCACTCACGCACGCACCGCCACCATCTGTCCGACCGAACCGGGCCGGGCTGGGTTCGAGTTCGGGTCTAAATTGAGGGAATTAATTTTTTAGTTGAAATGGGTCAGATTTAAATACAAATTTAAATAGACAGATTTGGCAGGAGATGAGACGGTTGGTGATGGCGGGATATTTGAATGAACGGACACGACCGTCAGCAACAGTTTTGAACTGTTGGGAAGGGATGCAACGTTTTGAACAGATGCATCTCTAGACGAATAAACATCTCCCCAACACTATAAATAGCGACATCCAGAACCATTGCTATTTCAACAAAAATAGCAACAACTTATCTTCTTCTTCTAGATTTTGCAATGCCAGAAAGTGTTGTAGAACACTTTCATCACAACCAGATTTTGTGACGCATGTAAGGTGTTGCAAATCTATTCTTTTCTTCTTCTCCATTCCATTCTCTACAAATTTTCATCATCAGAAACTATAATAAAGTGTTCTTGGCCAGATCAAGATCATACAAATCTTGAATCTGGTTACGCTGTTCCAAGGCTTCATTGAATCCTGAAGTCAATAGTTTGATAACCTGTTTGTACTCGATGGGTTGAACTATTGTCTAGAAAAATCTATACTCTAGATTCTTGAAGTCCGAAGTGCGGCATTATCGTCATCTTCCTCGTCTCGAACCATAAATTTCCAACAGAAGACTCATGTTTCCTAGTTTAGATATATGTAAGTGTTTTAGAAATAATAAATATTAATACTTCTTTCTTTGTCTTTACTTTCTGATATGCCTAAATATTGTTGCTCTAGCATGAAACCTTAATAGAGTTGCATTGTTTAATGCCGACTTTATTGGTGTTGCATCATTGATTGATGATGATTATTACGGTCTGAACTCTGTCCATGGTTTCGGTCTGAAGGTGCGCTTCTGTTCGTAGTTCACCAGAGTAGTCATGTTGCCTTAAACTAAATCATAGCCTCAATTAAAGATGCTTGTGTCTTGTTGTATGGATGTCGATGTGTTGTGCTTTATTTTGAATTGAGTTTCCTGAGTTTTGTTGCTGTAAACAAAGTCTAAGGATGATCGAATGGTTTGAGTTGATAATGGTGGAAAAAAATGCTTTTGTACTCAGTTGTTTTGATAATGAATGATATGAACAAGTCAATGATATGTGGCTAGCTTGGGTCAGTACTGACCCAAAAGATGGCCAATCTAGTCATCTTAAACTCTTCGCTTCGACTCGTCTTGTGGTTAGCTTCATGATTCCATAGTTCTTTGCATTAATTTTTTAGCTTATTTCTAAGTCCAAACCATGGATCCGTAGAAGAACAGAGTTGTTGATTTAGGAGTTCAAGGAGATCGATAAAGAATTGCATTGAATCAACAAAATAGCACCAGTATAGGCTTCTAGCATCAAGTAGGGCATGTGGCAAAAGATGGGTGAATATGGGGTGATAACATGGATCGGTACCGACCTAAGGTGTGGGGTCGGTACCGACTCGTGACTTAGATGGATTCCTATTTCCTTTGGCTTAAGTTAGCTATAATTTTGTCTTCTGGCTTTGTTTGTGCTTGGTTTCTTGATTTAGGGCTATTCGGGCTTCCTACCTTGATAACTCTAAGGACGACTCGTCCAGTTTGTCCGAACATTGCCTAGTCAAAAGGCTGAATAACACTTGCCCCCCAAAGTAATCTCATTTCAAACTTGTTGTGCTTTGAATAGAGAAAAGTCGGTACTGCTGTAAAGGAATCCACTCTATGTTTCAAATGGTTGTTATCCTTCCTACGGATCGATCTTGTGAAAAGTCATTAGTCATGATGCTCTACCAGCATCCGAAATTATAAATCCAGAATGTATTCTTGTGATCTATCATTCCGAACTTGATGGTTTCAATTTGACTTCCTTCATGGATTATTCGGGTTCGAAACTGATTCCCTTTGGCGATAGTTGTCTCTTTGGCAGTAGTCATCTAGTTTTTTGATATGTACTCGTACACAAATAGATGTGCACATTCTTGAATAACCTTTGGCATGCACATACATAGACATATATTTATATCTGTATGATTTGTTTTTTTTAAATCTTAAGACTTGGTACCGACCCTAGCTCTTGGGTCGATACCGACTCGAGACTTGGGAGATTTCCCAAGTCTTTTGTTACGGGTCCAGGGGTTATAAATCCCATTCCCTTCATTTCATTTTCCCACCTTCACTTTGTTGATCTAGAGTTTCCAAGTTCTACCATTAACAAGCTTTTAACCTTCAAGTTGAACTCGTCCCTCCATTTGAACCTAGGATCGTCGTCGCTATCTCCGCCTGCACCTGGCATCACCATCCCTGTCACGATTAAACTTCGTCCACCAACTCCAGCCTCGACCTTCTTGACCCCAGTCCAACATTTGACCAACTCCAAACCCAAAGCTTTTGATCTTGATATAGGTAGGTGGAGGAGAATAGGACACCCATGAACAGAGATGGACTTGGATGTGGACGAGGACTAGTGATGGTGGCCGTGATTTTAAAGTTGAACGCAAGTTGGAGGAGTGTGAATTATTCCCTTGGAGTTGTGTCCGTATGACTCCAACACTTAGAAGAATTTCACGAACTCCAATTCCACAAATGTAGCTTGCCATAATGGATTGGTGTTGGA
Source organism: Allium fistulosum (assembly GCA_030737815.1). Lineage (NCBI taxonomy): Eukaryota > Viridiplantae > Streptophyta > Magnoliopsida > Asparagales > Amaryllidaceae > Allium > Allium fistulosum. The sequence continues at coordinate 1,106,511,826 of CM060904.1, read as the reverse complement.
CTTCTTCCTCTTGGTTTCAAACCATTTCCAAACCATGGCTGATAACGTGCTGTTTTGCACAAAAAATGGACAAACACCTCAAAGTCATATGATTTAGTAGATCTTATGTTGTTCTTAGTGGTTTGAGTGATTTATGCAAATATATGAAAAGCAGGGGCTAAACTGTAAAAAGACACGCAGATTTATAGTGGTTCAGCCAGAATGTGCCTACGTCCACTTTATATGTTATTTCTCTTCTCTTCTTTAGATTACAAGTACAAAGCTTTGATACAAGTAAAAGAAAGTTGTTTGAAAGTTCCCTCCGTGCTTGAGCTTTCAAACTTGTCCCCATTGCTGTACCCCTGCCCCTCTATTTATAGAGTGAGGTTGGGAGCAGGGGTCTGGGATGTATATAGCCGCTGGTGGGCCTGGGCTGATGTGATCAGGCCTGGCACGTGTTGGTCCGGTATTGAGTTGGTCCGGCGATGGTTGGTCCGGCATGGAGTTGGTATGGAGATGAGTTGGTCCGGCATCTTGGTCCGGCAGTGAGTGGATATGGAGATGAGTTGGTCCGGCATCTTGGTCCGGCAGTGAGCTGATATGGAGTTGAGTTGGTCCGGCACCTTGGTCCGGTAGTGAGCCGATATGGAGTTGGTCCGATGGAAGGAGACGAGTGGATCGGCATTGCTTCATTTGGTGGTTGAACTGGTGATGTTGGTTTTGTATCGATGTGGAGGCGTTTGGTTCGGTAGGTGTCGGTCCGGTTATGAAAATTCACCCAACATTTGCCCCCCAAAGCAGGGCATATGTTTAACATATGTTGTTCTTTGTTTTAGTTTGACGAACTCATTCGGCCTGAGAACCGAACCGGCTGGTCCGGTCAAACAACCTCCCCCTATAAGTATGGGATTTGTGTCTCCACCATTCCTTACCGTTTGAAGATAGCCAAATCGAAATTCTCGTCTGCCGAATCAAAGTTATTGCCGGATCATCCTCGTCTGTTGAATGATTGTTTGGATAAATTAGTATAGTTATTAGTTGGTTTGGATATATTCCAGCCAATTGGAGCGGATGAGACACTGTGCCCCGCATAATAGCGGATGACCCTTTTAATTGCGATATCCCGCCTCGAAGTGGTGATTATATCTTTGTGATTATATAACATCTGTGCTTGCAGGGAAACAGGTTGGAGGGATCCAATTGGATTGCTCAAAAATGTTGATTTTAATTTCATATGTAGTGATATATGATGTGTAGGAATAATCTGTTATTGATTATGTTATGATTTGACTTGTTGGATTAAATAAAAGATGTTATGATTTGACTTATGTTATGATGTGTGGGGATAATGAGTTTGAATTAAATAAAAGATTGATTTTTGGAATACTATAAGTGATATTTTTGAGTTTTAGAAAGAAATTTAAAAATAAATTTTTGAAATAATAATTGTTTTTGGTGAAATCTTGGATTATTTAAAAAGAAACTGATCGTATAAAATCAATGACTTGATTTTGGATTTTACTTAACTATTTCCTAAAGGGTTTTACATAGAGATTTTAAAGTGATGGATAAAGTATTTGTATAATGAATTTTAAGTGATATTTCTGAAAATATGGGAAAGGAGTTGAAATCGATATTTAAAATAGTTTAGAAAAATAAATGGGATTTATAAAGGGATGGATTTATAAATGAAATTTTATAGATGAGAATATTTTATAAAACAAGTGGAACTCGAATGAGTTTGTAAATTTATAAACAATGTTTATAAATAAAATGAAATGATTATCATTTGATAAATTGGAAATATAAATTCATAGAGTGAATTATAATGAGAGGTGAATATCAGTTTTTGAAAAAATAGTGGATTCTATTTTTGAAATGTGAGAATGGTTACGGAATTGGAAATGTAATCGATGTGTTATGAATTGAGAGGGATTTATTAATTGGAATTGGTTATATTGGATTAAAGAAAAAATAATATTAGATTTTTATCGAGAAGTTAGGTTTTGTTTTAAAAAGGGGATTTTTATTTATTAAACTATGTAATTTAAAACTGTTTTTAGTATTGAAATATTTCATAAAGTTGGTTATTCGAATATTAAGTATTAGTTGAAAAGAATTTAAATTTTTATAATAAGCTTTGTAAATTGATTAGTTTTATTGAAAAATGAATTGGGAATGAGTTATCGATGTTTATTTAAAAGTGTTTTGATATTTTAAATAATTACTTAAACGTGTTTGAAAAATAAGTTATTATTCTTTAAAAATACTTATTTTTTTACATAGAATTTAAAAGTAAGTAATTGGAATATATTTGTAAATACTCTCGAGATTTGTAAACCGGATTTTATTGAACGGGTGTGATTTTATAAGAGAAATCTTATAATGGGTTTTTGGAAACTTGAGAAATTTCCAAAATAGTTAGATACAGAAACTTTAGAAATAACTTGAATTCGTAAAAGAAGTTATAAATTGAACTTGGAAATATTCTAATTACTAATACGGTTTGTGAATATCCTGTTATGGATATAAGTATTCGATATTGTTTGCAAAATATTGAAATTTGGAGAGATTTGAATATATATGTTTGCAAGGATATTTTGGAATAAATGTTTGAAAGATTTATAATATGGGCCTAGTGACTGCTTATGTGTGTAATTTGATAGTTAATAACCGACTATCAAATCCGGCCAAATTCGTTGATCATTTCGAAGATACCGGGATCAGATTTAATTATCCGAAAACCACTTCGATCCGATTTGAGCGTTACGAATTATGAAATCTTGAGGATAATAAAGACGGTGATCTTTGAAGAGATTGGTTTGTTCAGACCTAGAACAACTTTTATGGATGAATACTATCATTGCATTGTTGCATGGAAGGTAGTGTTAGCATTCCAAGTTTGGGTTGTTATATAAAAGGTAAACGTAGCCTCAAGCCTCATCAATCGGGAATGACTAAAAATCAGGGGAAGATGCAGTAAGGCTAAGTGAGTCGCACCCATTAGGGTATGTTGTCACCTTTCTAGATACCCTACATCTACAAATTTATGGATTGGTTGTGCATGAGATCTTAGTAAAAAGGATGGGAACAACCGGGGTGATGACAAATTCGGTACTATCCAGTAAGGGGTAGGCTGGTCTTGTGTTGGCAGGGATCGATAGGTTTAATCTAATTTGAATTTTGGTTTAAACAAGTTAAAATACCAAATATGATCATTTATTTACTTTAAATATATTAAGTATGGTGGTAAAAATATGCACATTTACGTGCACATCAAATACCCCACACTTGTCTTTTTATTCGTCCTCGAATAAAGAAAAACTAAGATAAATCCATTTTCGTAGGGAGCACGATTGAATTGAGCGTATGCAACAAGCCGTTAAACCTCTGGGTGTCCCCAGTAGGACGAGTGTTGTCTCGTGAGGGTTTTCAGCGGATACTACCCACAAAATCCAAATGCAAAGTGAAAATATTTACAAAATGTAAGATTTATTTACAAAGAGATGAATGCAGGTTTTTGAAAATATTTACAATGATGGATTTACTTTTAAATCGACACAAATAAGTTAAATATAGGTTTTGTTCATTATCTTGAAAATTTAAGTCATTTACTCATCAAAATTTCCAATAAAAACGAAGTTATTAAAGTAAATATACTATAGTTTAACTCGTTGTTTCGGTTGATAACAAAGTGTAACTATGAAATAGATCCTTAGTCGATTACCAAAGTTTATCAAAGTGGTATTTTCATTTCTTATCAATAACAAGTCAAATCAAATAAGTTAAAATAGTGCATGGATTTCATTTGCTTACTCTCTCTATTTTTTCTTTTGAAATTTTTATTGATATTAACAATATTTACATATGCCTAACTCAGTTAAATTGAGGCCAGATATATTACCCATGCACTGCCTTTCAGGCTTATGTGAGCGGAATACAGAGCGTGGCGAGTGAACACACGAGTGTGAATACCTATCGATTGTAGGCATTATTAATAAAAGAATTTTTATATACATACACCTAACTCAGATAAACTGAGGCCAGATATATCGATCGTGCACTGCCTTTCAAGCTTACGTGAGAATGGTACAGAGCATGGCGAGTGAACACACAAGTGTGAACACATGCCTCTAGGTGTTTATTAAAAATATATACATATATACAAGAAATATTTTTTTGTTTGTTTTTTGTTTTTTGTTTTTTGTTTTTTTTTTGAAGATAAAGTTTCGCAAAAATCATCTTAGCACTATTTAACTTAGAAGACAAAAAAAATGTTATATCCTTTACTTTAAATTCACCACTTTTTAAAACAAAGATTTTCAATTAGGATATATTTCATAATTATCACGTATGAACCTTCCTATATACTAGTTAAACCATAGTTATTTGTAATCAAACTTCATTTTTATTTTTGTTAAGACAAATAAATTTTCAAAAATTTCATTTTAGTAAACCAAAACCATATATTTATTTTATAGTGTTTCTTTAAAAATAAATCAAAATGATTAAAAAAAATAATTTTTTTATCTTAATTTTTTGAGTTTTTTCTTTAATTTTGGAAAGATAATGCAAAAATAAACCCCGAAAAATTGAAAATGAAAATGATGAGACTCCCCCCACACTTGATTTTGACTGTGTCCCTATAGTCAACCCAAGTGAAAGGAAAAAAATAAAAAAAAAATAAAAAGATGACCTATATTTACATGAAAACAAAAGGATTATTATTTATAAGAGTTCAGAAGGTATAGACCGATTCATTTGTCTCGTCAAGTATGCAAGACACTGCTTAAGCTCGAAAAACCAAACCATAAAATATTTTAGAGTTGAATGTTGATTTGGAAAAATGAATGTCATTTTATTAAAAATCCTACGAGTTGTTTTATTTTGGATGATTTTGGGGGTTGATAAAACAATTGGTTGAAATTCAAGTTTATTTTCGCCATTTCGAAATTCAAATTTGTCATTGAAAACTTCTTCAAAATTATTGATTTCAAAATCAAAATGGTGATTTAAATCTTCCCCTTCAGAACTAGACAACTCGTCTTCGAAAAGTCCAAAAAATTCGTGTTCGTTAAATTCGTCTTCCTTTGTTGGATTATCAACAACTTCATTGTGTATCTCTAGTTCAAAATCCAAAGTTGTTGTATTCAAAATTTTGAAATCGAGAAAAGGAAGATAGAATTTTAAATTTGGTTCTGCACCCTCAAAAGAATTGAAATCCAACTCAATTACCGTATTTTCAACAACTTCATTAAGATTTTCGTTTTCAATTTCAAAAGTTGTTGTTTGAAAATCGTCGATTTGGGTAAAAGATGGATTGTTGTTTGACTCGTCAAACGTGGGGATTTGGTTTTGTTTCTCGTGTATTTTTTTCAATGTTTTCATCAACAAATCCGTGTGATCTTTTTCCATTTGTTCAACTAAATCAAATTCATGATTATTACTTTGAAAATTTTTAATTTGAACTTGTTGAGGACAATTTTTTTTACTCGCATCGTAGTTGAGATTATTCCCATTGCCAAAATCATTTGAAAAATGTTTCACATTTTCATTGTGATTTTGAAATTCATTTTGGAGTTCGAAGTTGAATTGGCATGGGTTATAATCATTTGAATTTGGAAGTGAATTTTGATTATTTTGAAAACTTTGACTTGAATTGTTGCATAGATATGAATTCAATGAATAATTAAATTAAAGTGTTTGTTCAAGTAAAGATTCAACTTTTTCAATACACCTTTCAAGAGTTAAGGGTTGACCATTATTTTGAAAATCTTGTGGTGCCAAATTCGAATAGTTTGTACAATAGTCGTTATTAAAATATCCATAAGAATTTTGAGTGAAATTATATGGATTATATTGATTTTCACAACCATTGTAAAATTCATGTGAGTAAGGAAATTCAGACATTTTCAAGAATGTTTTTGGTTTTTTTTATAAAGAAAAATATTTACAAATAGAATTTATTTTTCAAAAGGGAAATTGATTTTTGTTTTGTTTTTTATTTTTAAATTTTTTTTTGTTTTTCAAAAGATTTTATATATTTTTTGGATTTTTAGTTTTCAAAAAAAAAACTAAGCAAAATTTTTTTTCTTGGACTTTTTAGATTTTTGATTTTGAAAATTTTCAAAGGAAAGGAAACAGAATATTTACAATTTTTTTAGTTTTGAATTTTGATTTTTTTTTTAAATATGCATGAACTAATGCAACTAAATGAATGCAAGGGTTAAATTACAAATGATTTATCCTAAGTTAACCCAAAATTGTATAATCACACCTTGTCTTAAATCAACAAGATAGTTCTTAGCCAGGTAACATACAGGATTTATCGGTGCACCACGAATCACCGTAGCAATGCAGCTGAAGGTTTAAGTACCTTTAGAGAAACAATTCAGTATAATATTTAAGAATCATCGTAATATTTATAACTGATTATTGCTTTGCCGTAGCCTAGACACCAAGAAATTAAATTGTCGAAAAAGGACAAATTGTCAATATACAGTTAAGTGTTATCAATGTCTAACCGTTATTATTAGTCAAAAATTCTAGGATGAAATGCAAAGCAGAAATTAAACATGTATTAACAATGCAACAATGATGAAATTTTTTTTTTAAATTCAAGCAAACAACAATGCAAGATAAATAAATACAATAGATAGGAGTTAAAAGCAACTAAATTTTTTATAAGCAAGCAAATAGTTATTTTTTTCTGGCAAGCTAAGCAAAGCGAGCAACTTCTCCTATCTGCTTTGGCAACCTGAAAATAAAAACAAGATATATACAGTTTTTTTATATCAAAGAAGAAAATAAAACAAGTGAAAACAAAATAGTTAAAAACAATTGAAAACTTGTTTTTTTAAGAATAAACAAAACAAATGTAACAACCCTGTATTTTGTGATTATTTTAATTGTATATTTTAATTATTTTAAATTGAATTTCCTGATTTGAAAACTTTATTTTATTTATTAAAATGGATAAATTTTGTTATTTTAAATATAAATTTTGATTTTGATGTGAATTAGAATTTCAAATGTGACTAAATAGAATATTTTCTAGAAAAGTGAATTTTGGTCAATTTGGTCAAACTTTGACTTTTAAATTTAAAATATAAATATTTTAATTTTTGAATTTTATCTTTTATTATGAAAATAAATTAAATTTCATGAATACTACTTTTGGTTTCGTTGAAATCCGATTTATATTGTGAAAGTTATGCTATTTACAATATTGTATGTAAATTGATTTATTTAATAAAATTGTCTATTTTAAATTATATAAATAATATTTTTATTTGTCATATCTTATTCTAATTTGTGTATATGTGTGTAATATGTCATGCCATGTATATATTTTATTTTTAAAAACATTTTAAAGTGTTGTTGTTATTTTTCCAAAAACTAGTTATATTTTGTTTTCAATTTTCAATACTAGTTTACATATAATTAACTATTTTCTTATATTTTTCTATTTTTTTCTAAAATTTATTCATTCATTTCATTTTACAGTATTTTTTTATCCATTTTTATTTTATTTTGGTTTATTTGAATAAAGAAAAAGGAAATTTCAAAGGACAAAAACTCTTCATTTGCTTTTGACCTTCCATCTTCACACCCCTTCATTTTGGGCCGTCCTTTCCTTATCTTTAGCCGTGACTTTTCTTTCTGTAATTCACGTGAAAGCATCACTTTCCCACTTCACTTTTCACTCATGGTTCAGATCTGAAAAGAAAAACCAACGTAATGTCTTTTGTTTCCCACTTTTTCTTCTCATTTCATTGAATTTTCCTTTGTATTAGCCTTGCCTTCACTTAGGTTGCTCGGCCCATAGCCTCCACCTTCACCATCACCTTCATCACCACCTTGTTTAGCTGCAAAACTCCTCCATCTCCACTGACCTACCTGGCCGTGGCCCCTTAGATGCAAGCTCCACACAAAAATTAGCAAACCCTTCTTATTTATGCATAGCCGAGCCCACCTATTGCCTTCACCACTTCACCACACCTCTTGGCCACCACTTGCACCACCTTATCCAGCACCTACCTAACCCAAAGACCTCTGCCACATCAGTACCTGACCTCACCAGGCCTGGTCGTGCCAATATATGCCTATGGCCGAACCATATTTGCATAGAAAACCCACTTTGTTGCCTTGTACTTGTGTTGTACATGCATATTCACTTCCATACCTTCACTACCCTTGTTAGGCCTACCATATTTGACTCATACCTGACCAAGTACACCCCATGGCAGTGCCTTATCACCCTACAGGCTGAGCATAGTGATGGTGGAAGCAAGTGCAAGTGTTTGATTAATTGTTGTTCCTTAATTCTAGCTTGTTTAATGTCATATTTTGGTTTGAAATTCATGTTATATATATATTGTTTTGTTTCATATGCACAAGAAAAATAGCTTTGGCTCTTCCTCACTTGAATCGTAGTCGTGCTTTCATGCCTTTTTAGATCTCTGTTGTGTGTCTGTATTTGTTATCTCCAGCTTGTAGAGGTGAGTTATTCTCACCAGACAATATGTACATATATAACTAGTAAATTGACCACTTTTGAATCTGTAAAATGCATCACCATATTATATCTGCTATGTTATGATTATATGATGTTCACCCATGCTTAAACACCTGTTATATCATATGTTACTGTTATATTATGTTGTTCTGTTATTTTTATCAGTTTATCACACTACAAGTTCCCTTTAGATTAGAATTACTATGGGTTGAAATGATACATACCCGAACGAACTTTAGAATAGGAGAAAATCGTTATGGGCTGAAATGATAGGCCTGAATGATTTTCAATTATTTTCATTTACTTGGGATTGAGGGTTTGAAATGATCAAACCCGGGTTTTCTTTGTAAATTACGGGTTGAAATGATATATTACCCGCATCACTTTACCTAGGCTAAAAAAAATGAAATACAGACCCGTAGTTAAAATATGTTTTTCTAAAAAATTTAAAATATTTTAGAAATGTAAATATTATAATATTTTGATTTAAATTTGATTAAAAATGATTTTTTTAAAGCATTATTGATTTTCTAAAAATTTATAAGTGAAATAAATTAATGGTAAAGTTAGAAAATCTGAAATGTAAGTTATTTTGGGAAATTTTAATTTGGTGATAATAAGAATTTAAATTAAATATGAAATATTATAAATTCATGAATTTGGATTAAAGTGAATTTAAATTATTTTATAATATATTAATGATTTTTGAATAAAGTTAAAATGTGAAATGAATGAATATTTAAGTTAAAATTTTGAAATATAACTTAAATTGGAAATTTATGAATTTGGCTTAAAAGTGAATTTTAGGTTAAGTAAATAAAAATGAAATTAAGTTATATTTGAAAATTTAAACTTAAGTTTTAAGTTAAATTTAATTTAATGAATTTAAAATTTAATGTTGGAATTTAATAAGTGAATTATTATTAAATATTGATTTTTGAGTGGTAATTTAACTTTATAAAATCATGAATATAAGGGTATTTGAATGATGGTTATAAAAGTGAAAATATGTGATTTTATAAGTTAAAACTATTTTAAATAAAAATATAATTGTTTGTGAAATTATATTGAATATTTGAAGTTAATTAACTGCATTTTTGAAATGCTATTATTTCTAATGTAAATGATATTACAGGTAATGCTGTAGTTGATATAAATGAACCAAATCGCTAAATTTTAATAAAGGGATATTATAACACTTTGTAAGTGCTATAATTGTTGAATTTAACTAAAGTTTTATTTGAAATAATGTATACAGCATTTTTAATGCTGTCTTTTGTTAAATTGAACTGTTCTAAATGTAACTTTCTATAGCATTTTCCAAATGCTGCGAAAGGTGAATTTTCATTGTTTTGATAAATTTAAGTGAATAAATGAACTTTGAAAGATTAAAAATTTTGGAAATTTAATAATTTAATTATTAAATAAAATAACTTTATTTTATTACTTAAATGAAGTAATTTTTTTTGAAATATAAACTATTTGAAATGTATGTTGAAATGGTATTTTAAATAAATGATTGTGGTTTGGAAGATAAGATATTTTGATATTTTGAAATGGATTTTTGAATGATATTGAATTTTGAAATGATATTTGATTTCGAAGTATAAAATATGTAACAACCCGGGTTTTTCATACAAGGAAAACCGGACCATTTTAGTTAAGAAGAAGAGGTAGAAGAAGAAAAATAGAAAACAACAGCAGAATCTCACATACGCAGCGGAATAAAATATAATATATATCAGCAGATCTTTACACAAAAAGAAATCTATATCTGTTTACATATACATCCTCTAAATACATCATCAGAGTACATCACATCAATATCATACAACTGGACAGTAATCATAACTTGTCCTCACAATCTGAATACACAGCGGAATATATAACTCAAATACGGAAGTACGTATCGCCATCCAGCTCCATAGCATCATTTCCTGTAATCTATAATACTCGGTCTGACCCGAGCATCATATAAAATAATACCCGAGTCAGTCTGGAAAACCAGCGTGAGAAAATCACACTCAAATTGATTATTAAAGTTTCAAATCCTTTGAAAACAAAAGCATCTCGTAAGACCACGCCACAAATAAACATGTCGGGTTTTTACCTTACGATAGCTAAAACACTTTATATCAAAATCCTCTGATATTATAATAGTGTCTACAGAAAGTAAACTAGAATCTAGCTGAAATGCTTGCATCTCACGTTTCAGCAATAGTTGGGCACAATCAAAACCGTACAGGCACGTAGGGAGAATGGATTTCCAACGAATGACTAGGCACTGGGGTACCACCTATCACAGTACGTGGCCTAGATCACAGTACCGAGGAGTACGCCCGCTCCCCTGCAACACAAGGCCGGAACCATCCCTTACTGGATGATCCCGAATAAAATCACCCCACGGTTGGGATCAGCAACCGCACCACTAAGCCGAAATAAAAAGGGACATCTAGACAGGGATGACCTTACCCTCCAGTGGGAGCTACCCACGAAGCCTTGCTGCATAACCCCTGATTTTCAGTCATTCCCGGTTGATGAGGTTCGAGGCTAAACGATACCTTTTAGAGAACATATCCCTTAGAATGCCCATCGTCCGCTGACGATGTTTCGCAAGCATTCGTCCATACCAGTCCGTCCTGGGTTTGAACGGAACCGAAGGCACTAATCCTACTACATCCATTTTGGAAATATCCTCAGGATTAGTAGCGACTAGCCCTTGCACTTCACAGCTCCAATCTTCGACTCCGAACACGTTACACGAAACGTACAAACCGGATCGAAGTGGTATTCGAGTCTCCAGACCTAGAATCCCGGTATACGGAAACTCGATCCCGGTCTCTTCGAAACGATCAGCGCATTGGCCAATATTGATAGTCGGTTATTTAACTATCAATTAACATCCACAAGCAATCATCACACAATAAATAATTTCCCACATTATTATTTTATTTGCCCAAATATCTTTCCAAGATATATTTCCAAATTTTCAAACTCCTTTTGAAAACAATTTCAAACAGTTTCCGCTTACGGAATACATTTCCAAATATTTATTTCTCTTCTGAAACACCAAGTACAAAACACTTAGATTTTTAAATAATCTTAAAAACACTTTATTTCAAATATACTTTATAACATTGAAATTTAAAACTACTTTAATACTTTATCGAAATATATACTTAAGAAATATTTAAAATGAAACCACTTTACAAATATAAACTAAATTTCTCTTTTTTTTTAAAATATAATACCAAATCACTTTTATATAATTATTACAATAATAGATCTTTGAAAAATACTTACTTTAAAGTTAACATTTAAAAATAATCAATTTTCTAAAACATGCTTTTTAAAACATACTTAAAACTTTTAACTTATATTTAAAATTGCTTTGAAAACGTACTTGGCTATCCAGAGAAATACACTTCTCATTTTCATCTTTTAAAAATAAATCAACATTTATTTTTAAACCAAACCATATCTTTTGATAAATTCCCACCTTGAGTTTATATTCAAATATCCACTATATTTTATTTAATTCATAAACTCAGTTTATATCTCCAAAATCTCACTTCTCTTTTAAAATTCCAATTTTAAATAACTAAATCAATTTCCAATTGATTTTCCAATTTACTTTACTTTATTTTGAAATAAATTTCCTTTACTACTTCATTTATTTCAAAATACATTAACTTTTAGATTTATTCCTTTATTTGAGTTAAAACCCTTTTTAACTGAAAATACCAATTTTAAACTTCCAAAATTCTTTCTTTAGTCTTTAATTAAATTTAATCCTTACATTCAAAATAAATCCTTTATTCTTTAAATTTAATATCACTTTAGTTTAAAGTTAATATTTCCCTTATTCCAATTCACTTGAATTATTTATTTAAATTTTACTCTTTTATTTCTTTCAAAATCCAATTCAATATATTTTGATAACTCCTTTTATTGAAATATTCAATCCAACCATATCATCCAATATTTCAATCATCAATAAAATCATCACAAGATATCAATATTCATAGAACAGAATATCAAATAATCTAAATAATTTTGAGGAATCCAGTTGGATCCCTCCAACCTGTTTCCCTGCATCCACAAACGTTAGCACAATACCAATTCCACTTCAAAGTGGAATATCGCGGTATATGGGATTTATATAAATCATCCGCTATTATGCGGCGCATAGGGTCTCATCCGCTATATCAATGCGGGAATATCAACAACTCAAATATATACATATGCCAATATGTATATATTGCTATATACTACTATATATATAATATAGCATATTCAATCAATGCAATCATCCAATCAATTATTTAAATTTAACCATTTAAATTTAAAATAAAATTCAACTGAGTGAGATTAACTCACCTTTGACTTTTATTTGCAATCCACCCAAACCAGTTTGTTTTCTTCCCAGATTTCAACCTTGAACAAACATTTTATAAATTATTAATATATACACGAATTAATTGGTCGAGCAATTCCCATAGATTTAATCAGGGAATTATTTAATTTAAAACTAATTTTCGAAAAGCAAATAAGTTTATTAGTCACATTAATCACTAATATACATTATTAAAATAAACTAGTGGATTTCCCTTACTAAACTGTATATAAAAATAATTTATAAAAGCTTCAAAATCTAACTTTTATATATACTTCCTTATATCCCAAAATCTTATGCATGTTTATAATTTCCGCTTGAGACTTATATACATATGTTCAAATAAAAATTGTTACTTTATATACTACTGTAATAAGTTCTGCTTTCTGAATATATCTGGCTTTACCTATATATATACATTTACCTTTTTAAATTAAAAATATATTAGCAGATAAATATATGTACATATATATTTATATTATATACAGTTTTCTTCCCTGCAATTATCAATAATCTTTCCTTACTGTAATTCCTATAATTTAATTTTTCTTTTCAAACTAAAATTCGAATTCAAAATTTAAAAACAGATAAGGAGCCCATACCCTCGAAGACGACTGGCCCAGACTCCTCTTCCAAGCTCAAACGCGACAGCATGCCTTCGCCATCCATCACCGACTCATCCACTCGCCACCGCACCACACTTCCAATTCCATTCGATCTCGAGAATCGTCGCAGACAAATCGCGAACCCAAAACTTCCATACACCCTTCCACCGCCCAACTGGGTTCGTGACCGAGCTTCCAGCAGCTCGAACGAGCACACGACACCTCGCCTCCATCGAGTCGCCACGACCTGCTTCGACCTCTTTATCGATTCAAGCCTCAATCACCGCCAATCAGAGCCTCCTCCATCGATGCCTTCGAATTCGCAAGCCACCAAAATCATCGCACCACCCAAAGTCGCGAGGTCTTGAATAGGAATGATCGCGAACCCTAGTTCGAACGGATGCTGTTGAAACAGAGGGTAGGAGTGTTGATTAGATGAACTGAAGAGTAGGGGGAGACTCGCAATTTCGATTCGAATGTTTAAAGGCGAGCGGCCATTACAGGCGATCTCGGTTTCGCTTTGAGATTGAAGAGAAGGAAGAACGAAGATGATTTCGTTTAAAAAAATAAATAAAGGAAGTCTGTTTTCTTCCTTCGTTTCGAAGGCGTGATTTTTTTAGAGGACGCGTGTTAACCCAGTTGAACACGTGTGGACAGACAGTGATCCAGAAGGCTCGTAGTCTGGATATGGAAAGAAATATCGACCAGTTAAAATATTAAATTTCCGATTAAATTTCAGCGCGTTTACATTCCATACGATCACACGACAACTCCAAATACTACGAAAATTGAAATCCAATAATAATACAATATTACGGATCCAATGGAACTGGTTTCGTCGCATTCCGAGACTGTGCCTCGGACGGCTATTTTTAAATTCAATTTCAACGATATATTTTTAAAACTGAACAAAACTCTTTAAAATTCCTTTTTAAAAGTTCTCTCATCTTCAGTATTAACAATATAAATTTTCTGAACCTTTGAACTATTTTTAACAGGCTTAAAATCAAGATTCAATATTTTACCCAATCTCGATAATTAAATTTAATAATTAATTATCCAAATAAATACCGTATATTTGAAATTAAAGTTAAAAATTTAACCTTCGAATATTTAAAATAACTTAAATATTCACATTTCAAATATACAAAAATTCCGGGTCGTCACAAAATACCATTTTCAAATTTTAACCACGGAATGTATTTAATTTATAGTTTAACTGATCCTTAAAGGATGGGCGATCCCAAGCATCCTTTGAGTTATTGTGCATTTCTACTACAGTTCACTTGAGTTGGTTTACATTATATAAGTATATATTGTCCTGACTCGAGTGTTTTGTGTTTTACTTTACGCTCGGGTCAGCCTGAGTATTCACAGCTTTGGATTTTCTTTCTGGAGCTGGTCTTTGCTGGAGTTTCTGCTTATCTACATTTATATCTACTTTCTGTTTCAGCTGTTCTAGTTTATCTCATGTATTAGTGAACTTCTATGTATTTGGGATTTCTATTATGTTGTTTTCAGACTGTATTATGTATTTGGTTTGAGACTCTGCCGTAGTAGCTTCATGAACTACTATGTATTTTATATTCCGCTGCGAGGTATTCTGTTTGTTCTATGTCTGTGATTCTGTGATTTGTATTTCATTTGCTCCAAATTTATTTACAATCTGTTATTTTGAATTATTCAAGTCAGACATGTGTGGATTATTGTCGATTTGAATGGTCCAAAATAGTGGGTCGTTACAGTTGGTATCAGAGCTTTGGTTTTAGGCAAACCTTAGCCTGCGGAGCAAAAACTCATTAGAGATAGGGTAGAAATACCCTAGAATGAGTGAAATCAATCTCAGAATCATTCCTTTGTGAGAGAACGTATTTTCGAAGTATAAAATGATTTTCAAATGATTTTTAAAGGATTTTTAAAGATTATTTTGATATAAAATTTTCTTGTTTTGAAAGAAAATTTTCTGGACTTTATCCCTTTCGTATCCACCTTGTTAGTAATTTCTTCGATTAAGATTTCTTTGAATTTTGGAACGCTCCCACTTGCCCTGAAATCCATTCCGGTCTCCCCTAACTGTATTCTTTTGATTTTTGGAGCATTCCATAACTCCACTTTGAATGACCTCAATAAAGATCGGCGGTTCCGCCAATTTTTGAATGATTTGTAAAAGGATGAAACTCCCTTATAATTGGCATTGATTCACCGGAGATTTCTGTATCCTCGGTTTATGATGTTTCTATCTTCTGCTATATTTAGATTCTATCTCTGGCGATCGAAGGTCGATTTGCCTTATATTTCGCATCGATTATATTCCTGAAGTCACGGTTGACCCTGTTAAGGTCGCCCGCGAGTTATATAGGCTTATCCATCTTCTATTTGGTAATTTAATGATCTTATCTTCATTCGAGCTTATCTTCGAATCAGAATTCTATTTAATTGGAGTCCCTCTAAATTTGAATCTTTGTTTTGCTTTGAAATTCATCCTTGAATCATCCCTTGAAAAATTTAAGGTTGATTGTATTTTGGAATTTGTGTATACATCGAAATTGTTATTTTGATAAGGATGACCATATTTTATATATAAAGGTGAAATGTTTTCGATAAGGATTGTATACCATTTTAAAATTGAGAATTTAAAGTTTTGAATGGATTTGAAATTTTGAAAATTTATAAGGAATGGTTTCATGTAAATTGATTTATAACTGAAGATTTTGAATCTAAATTTGAGTGATTGAACTCTGGCATTTTTGAAACTGGTTTTAAGATTTTGAAATAATAAATAATATGATTTGAAAGTATTTTCCGAATATGAAATGTTTCAAATGATTTTAATGAGTTTCAAATGATTTCGAAGAAATTTCAAAAGAAGTTGAGAAAATAGAAGTCCAGAACCTACTAATGTCGCTGCAAAATAATTTCGGTGATGAATGCATGCATCATCGACATTGATTTTCGAGTTTCTGAGTGGGGGAGAGGCCACTTCGGTAGCTTTGCTATGCGATTGATTTGTGAAACTAATTTTGAATTCAAATTCCGAAGTGTGATGTGATATTCGAAAGATATATGTATATATATTTGAACAATTTGAAATGAGCCGGTGTTCAGTCCTTGAGTTTTGGATTTGATTTGATATAACCCTATTTTTGGAATTGATTTACTGATTTAATTGTGATTTCCAACTCTTGGATTGAAATATGATTTCTTCGACTATTTTGAAGGTTCGAGCACTTCCAAATCAAGGTTAACTTTTAAAAAGCTAAGAATTTTGAAGTAAAGTATATAAGTTTGGTATGTATGTTTAAAGTATGTAGTAATCTGATTTAGATAAGTTGAAACTATTTTGTAAGTAAACGAATAAAGCTATTTTGAATTTTCTAATATGAAATTTAGATTTGAAATGTTTGAAAATTTGTCTTCAAATATTTTGAGAAAAATATATAATTTAGTTTAAATGTTTAATTTAGTAACATCTTTATAAAACTATATATTTAACAAGTTGGAATAGGTACATAAGTTATACGTATGCTGTTTTATTCGCATAATTAAATTGATCCAAGTTTGAGTACACAAGTTCGAGGTGAATTACACCATTTCGTGTTAGGATTTTTCATTTGATTCTTGATGGCGAATATTTGATGTGGATTTTGGGCTTGATTCTAGAATTCTCTATCATAGTATATGGCTATGCAAGGAGACTGATGGTTTCTAGTCGAGAAACCATATCGAAATCCGCATTAGGGAAGTCGAATGGACAATACTAGTTCGAAAGCGAACTTGTGTGATCGAGCGAGCGATCGAATGTGATTTTGCGAAATGATGACATATGTACATCTTATATTCTAATATCATTGATATACTTGACGCTGAAATTGGAAGTTGTTGGGTTGGATATCTTTGTAATTTAATTGGAATTTTTCCTTTATGAAAAATACTATCAATTTAAAACCATTTTTTTTAAAACTATTTTTCTTTTATTTTCTTAAACAAACTATTTTATTCTATTTTATATACAAAACTATTTTTACAAAACTATTTTATATACAAAACTATTTTACAACTATTTTTATATACAAAACTATTCTAAATTCAAGACCTTTTAGTAAGCAAAGATGTTCAATCCCGTATGGCTCTTCATGCAGCGAAATTTATTTAAAAAAAAAATTTGATCCTTATATAAGATGGACTTTATGTAAATATAAGATGATTTTGGAAATGAATTAAACTATATTGATTTGGAAATTTGGATTATTTTCTAAATCTATTGTTTTAAGAAATTTTGAAACTGAATATATGTAAATTGAAGGAAATGGTTTGGTGAAATCATATATGACTTTGAAACTGAATTGATATTGAAATGGTTTGAAATTGGGAACCTTGTTTTGTTTAAATACTTGATTTGGGAGTTATCGAACTTATATAATGGATTTGTATAAGTATGAAGTTGATTTGAAACTGTTGATTTGAAAAGGTACTCAATTTGAAGTGAAATCTTATATAATCGAAGTCTATATAAGTATGATTTGATATACTATTGATTTTGGAAAGTATTTGATTTGAAATGAAATCTTATATATAATGGACTTTATATGAGTATGATATTTGAAAGTGATTTTGAAAGGTACTATATGATACATATTTTCGAAGTAAAGATATGGAAAGTGCCTTCTGCTTGATATCCGCTTTGTGGCCACACTGTGGATTCATTCTATCGATATTATTCTCTTTGATTTGGGTTTTCCGGATATGATACTCGAGTTTCCATCGAATTCCATGGCGTTACCCATGGTCTTACGAGCGCGACTGCATAGCGCAACAGCCTAGCTGAGATAGCCTAGGGGTACGGATTGTTTCCTGGGGGATCCAGGCATAATCATTGTGTATCCTGCACTCTATGTAAGTCGCATTAGTAGCGAAACTGCCTGGCTGAGATGGCCTGGGGGTACGGATTGTTTCCTGGGGGATCCAGGCGTAACCATTGTGTATCCTGCACTCTACTAGTCATCATGGCGTAACTCGCAAGGTTGAGAAAGCTTACGGATACGGATTGTTTCCTGGGGGATCCAGGCGTAACCATTGTGTATCTGCGAACCATGATCGGACAAATGTTGGTTTGGTTGTTTTGTTTGGATTGTACTTTCCATATCTGTTTTAAAGATTTTCAAGTATTTTCACTGGGTGTTGAAACAAGTCTACTAAGTACTTGGAGAATTCTAGCTTTGCGCCTGATCAACGCACTGCCAGAGTCTGCAGGAACGAGGATAAACTTGTTAAGACATCGAATTATAAAAGTATTTTGATAAAATATTATATAAAGGATATTTTGATCAGTTATTTCCTTTCTAAAAGATTTTAAAGTGTTTAAATATTGTTTACTTCTTAACTAACAAGTTGAATTTAAAGGACTTTTATGGATATAATAAAATGGATTTAACCAAATTATTAAGTATTAAAGAATTCCAATTGGAATTTATATGGTTTTAAATTAATGGCTCATCCTTGTCTTTCGTCCTATTTTCCCTT
Source organism: Allium fistulosum (assembly GCA_030737815.1). Taxonomy (NCBI): domain Eukaryota; kingdom Viridiplantae; phylum Streptophyta; class Magnoliopsida; order Asparagales; family Amaryllidaceae; genus Allium; species Allium fistulosum. The sequence goes on along the minus strand of CM060904.1, from coordinate 1,106,492,808 downwards.
CTAGTTATTCCTATTCTCCACCTTGTTAAACTTACATATCACAACAGTTATCAGGTATAATTTTAATCTTCTTGTCATCTTGTCTTAATCCTATTCCATTCTATCTTTTCTGTGTTTTCCGTACCTCATTCCTTTTCGAGGACGAAAAGATTTGAGTGGGGGAGAGTGTAACAACCCTGTATTTTGTGATTATTTTAATTGTATATTTTAATTATTTTAAATTGAATTTCCTGATTTGAAAACTTTATTTTATTTATTAAAATGGATAAATTTTGTTATTTGAAATATAAATTTTGATTTTGATGTGAATTAGAATTTCAAACGTGACTAAATAGAATATTTTCTAGAAAAGTGAATTTTGGTCAATTTGGTCAAACTTTGACTTTTAAATTTAAAATATAAATATTTTAATTTTTGAATTTTATCTTTTATTATGAAAATAAATTAAATTTCAAGAATACTACTTTTGGTTTCGTTGAAATCCGATTTATATTGTGAAAGTTATGCTATTTACAATATTGTATGTAAATTGATTTATTTAATAAAATTGTCTATTTTAAATTATATAAATAATATTTTTATTTGTCATATCTTATTCTAATTTGTGTATATGTGTTTAATATGTCATGCCATGTATATATTTTATTTTTAAAAACATTTTAAAGTGTTGTTGTTATTTTTCCAAAAACTAGTTATATTTTGTTTTCAATTTTCAATACTAGTTTACATATAATTAACTATTTTCTTATATTTTTCTATTTTTTTCTAAAATTTATTTATTCATTACATTTTACAGTATTTTTGTATCCATTTTTATTTTATTTTCATGATTTTATTTTGGTTTATTTGAATAAAGAAAAAGGAAATTTCAAAGGACAAAAACTCTTCATTTGCTTTTGACCTTCCATCTTCACACCCCTTCATTTTGGGCCGTCCTTTCCTTATCATTAGCCGTGACTTTTCTTTCTGTAATTCACGTGAAAGCATCACTTTCCCACTTCACTTTTAACTCATGGTTCAGATCTGAAAAGAAAAACCAAGGTAATGTCTTTTGTTTCCCACTTTTTCTTCTCATTTCATTGAATTTTCCTTTGTATTTGCCTTGCCTTCACTTAGGTTGCTCGGCCCATAGCCTCCACCTTCACCATCACCTTCATCACCACCTTGTTTAGCTGCAAAACTCCTCCATCTCCACTAACCTACCTGGCCGTGGCCCCTTAGATGCAAGCTCCACACAAAAATTAGCAAACCCTTCTTATTTATGCATAGCCGAGCCCACCTATTGCCTTCACCACTTCACCACACCTTTTGGCCACCACTTGCACCACCTTATCCAGCACCTACCTGACCCAAAGACCTCTGCCACATCAGTACCTGACCTCACCAGGCCTGGTCGTGCCAATATATGCCTATGGCCGAACCATATTTGCATAGAAAACCCACTTTGTTGCCTTGTACTTGTGTTGTACATGCATATTCACTTCCATACCTTCACTACCCTTGTTAGGCCTACCATATTTGACTCATACCTGACCAAGTACACCCCATGGCAGTGCCTTATCACCCTACAAGCTGAGCATAGTGATGGTGGAAGCAAGTGCAAGTGTTTGATTAATTGTTGTTCCTTAATTCTAGCTTGTTTAATGTCATATTTTGGTTTGAAATTCATGTTATATATATTGTTTTGTTTCATATGCACAAGAAAAATAGCTTTGGCTCTTCCTCACTTGAATCGTAGTCGTGCTTTCATGCCTTTTTGGATCTCTGTTGTGTGTCTGTATTTGTTATCTCCAGCTTGTAGAGGTGAGTTATTCTCACCAGACAATATGTACATATATAACTAGTAAATTGACCACTTTTGAATCTGTAAAATGCATCACCATATTATATCTGCTATGTTATGATTATATGATGTTCACCCATGCTTAAACACCTGCTATATCATATGTTACTGTTATATTATGTTGTTCTGTTATTTTTATCAGTTTATCACACTACAAGTTCCCTTTAGATTAGAATTACTATGGGTTGAAATGATACATACCCGAACGGACTTTAGAATAGGAGAAAATCGTTATGGGCTGAAATGATAGGCCTGAATGATTTTCAATTATTTTCATTTACTTGGGATTGAGGGTTTGAAATGATCAAACCCGGGTTTTCTTTGTAAATTACGTCTTGAAATGATATATTACCCGTATCACTTTACCTAGGCTAAAAAAAATGAAATACAGACCCGTAGTTAAAATATGTTTTTCTAAAAAATTTAAAATATTTTAGAAATGTAAATATTATAATATTTTGATTTAAATTTGATTAAAAATGATTTTTGTAAAGCATTATTGATTTTCTAAAAATTTATAAGTGAAATAAATTAATGGTAAAGTTAGAAAATCTGAAATGTAAGTTATTTTGGGAAATTTTAATTTGGTGATAATTAGAATTTAAATTAAATATGAAATATTATAAATTCATGAATTTGGATTAAAGTGAATTTAAATTATTTTATAATATATTAATGATTTTTGAATAAAGTTAAAATGTGAAATGAATGAATAGTTAAGTTGAAATTTTGAAATATAACTAAAATTGGAAATTTATGAATTTGGCTTAAAAGTGAATTTTAAGTTAAGTAAATAAAAATGAAATTAAGTTATATTTGAAAATTTAAACTTAAGTTTTAAGTTAAATTTAATTTAATGAATTTAAAATTTAATGTTGGAATTTAATAAGTGAATTATTATTAAATATTGATTTTTGAGTGGTAATTTAACTTTATAAAATCATGAATATAAGGGTATTTGAATGATGGTTATAAAAGTGAAAATATATGATTTTATAAGTTAAAACTATTTTAAATAAAAATATAATTGTTTGTGAAATTATATTGAATATTTGAAGTTAATTAACTGCATTTTTGAAATGCTATTATTTCTAATGTAAATGATATTACAGGTAATGCTGTAGTTGATATAAATGAACCAAATTGCTAAATTTTAATAAAGGGATATTATAACACTTTGTAAGTGCTATAATTGTTGAATTTAACTAAAGTTTTATTTGAAATAATGTATACAGCATTTTTATGCTGTCTTTTGTTAAATTGAACTGTTTTAAATGTAACTTTCTGTAGCATTTTCCAAATGCTGCGAAAGGTGAATTTTCATTGTTTTGATAAATTTAAGTGAATAAATGAACTTTGAAAGATTAAAAATTTTGGAAATTTAATAATTTAATTATTAAATAAAATAACTTTATTTTATTACTTAAATGAAGTAATTTTTTTTGAAATATAAACTATTTGAAATGTATGTTGAAATGGTATTTTAAATAAATGATTGTGGTTTGGAAGATAAGATATTTTGATATTTTGAAATGGATTTTTGAATGATATTGAATTTTGAAATGATATTTGATTTCGAAGTATAAAATACCATTTTGAAATTTTAACCACGGAATGTATTTAATTTATAGTTTAACTGATCCTTAAAGGATGGGCGATCCCAAGCATCCTTTGAGTTATTGTGCATTTCTACTACAGTTCACTTGAGTTGGTTTACATTATATTAGTATATATTGTCCTGACTCGAGTGTTTTGTGTTTTACTTTACGCTCGGGTCAGCCTGAGTATTCACAGCTTTGGATTTTCTTTCTGGAGCTGGTCTTTGCTGGAGTTTCTGCTGATCTACATTTATATCTACTTTCTGTTTCAGCTGTTCTAGTTTATCTCATGTATTAGTGAACTTCTATGTATTTGGGATTTCTATTATGTTGTTTTCAGACTGTATTATGTATTTGGTTTGAGACTCTGCCGTAGTAGCTTCATGAACTACTATGTATTTTATATTCCGCTGCGAGGTATTCTGTTTGTTCTATGTCTGTGATTCTGTGATTTGTATTTCATTTGCTCCAAATTTATTTACAATCTGTTATTTTGAATTATTCAAGTCAGACATGTGTGGATTATTGTCGATTTGAATGGTCCAAAATAGTGGGTCGTTACAGTTGGTATCAGAGCTTTGGTTTTAGGCAAACCTTAGCCTGCGGAGCAAAAACTCATTAGAGATAGGGTAGAAATACCCTAGAATGAGTGAAATCAATCTCAGAATCATTCCTTTGTGAGAGAACGTATTTTCGAAGTATAAAATGATTTTCAAATGATTTTTAAAGGATTTTTAAAGATTATTTTGATATAAAATTTTCTTGTTTTGAAAGAAAATTTTCTGGACTTTATCCCTTTCGTATCCACCTTGTTAGTAATTTCTTCGATTAAGATTCCTTTGAATTTTGGAACGCTCCCACTTGCCCTGAAATCCATTCCGGTCTCCCCTAACTGTATTCTTTTGATTTTTGGAGCATTCCATAACTCCACTTTGAATGACCTCAATAAAGATCGGCGGTTCCGCCAATTTTTGAATGATTTGTAAAAGGGTGAAACTACCTTATAATTGGCATTGATTCACCGGAGATTTCTGTATCCTCGGTTTATGATGTTTCTATCTTCTGCTATATTTAGATTCTATCTCTGGCGATCGAAGGTCGATTTGCCTTAGATTTCGCATCGATTATATTCCTGAAGTCACGGTTGACCCTGTTAAGGTCGCCCGCGAGTTATATAGGCTTATCCATCTTCTATTTGGTAATTTAATGATCTTATCTTCATTCGAGCTTATCTTCGAATCAGAATTCTATTTAATTGGAGTCCCTCTAAATTTGAATCTTTGTTTTGCTTTGAAATCCATCCTTGAATCATCCCTTGAAAAATTTAAGGTTGATTGTATTTTGGAATTTGTGTATACATCGAAATTGTTATTTTGATAAGGATGACCATATTTTATATATAAAGGTGAAATGTTTTCGATAAGGATTGTATACCATTTTAAAATTGAGAATTTAAAGTTTTGAATGGATTTGAAATTTTGAAAATTTATAAGGAATGGTTTCATGTAAATTGATTTATAACTGAAGATTTTGAATCTAAATTTGAGTGATTGAACTCTGGCATTTTTGAAACTGGTTTTAAGATTTTGAAATAATAAATAATATGATTTGAAAGTATTTTCCGAATATGAAATGTTTCAAATGATTTTAATGAGTTTCAAATGATTTCGAAGAAATTTCAAATGTTTCAAATGATTTCGAAGAAAATTTCCGTACCAACCGAGACATTTCCATTTTCTTCCAATTGCCAATGGAATGATACCCGATATTCCAAGTTCCGTTCCGCTAACTTCGGAATTTCATTATGCAGTAGATGGAAAAGGTGGAACGGAATATGGAATTCCATTTTTTCCGTTGATGTATTTAAGGGCCGTTTGGATGGCAATAAATAAGTTGTTTTTTTGCTTATAAAATGCAAAAGTTAAAAAGTCAATATGGATAAACAAAATCTACCGACTTTTAAAAGTCACTTTTCAACTTATTGCAAAAGCAATTTTTTTTTGCTTTTCGACTTACATAAGTCGATTTTTTATCTAAAAAAATTCTAAAAAAATGTATTTTCAAAAAATTTCAAATTTCCAAAATTTCAAAATTCAAATTTCATATTTTCAAATTTCAAAATTTTAAAAATTTCAAAATTCAAAATTTCTAATTTTCCAAATTTCAAATTCAAAATTTTAAATTTTCAAATTTCAAAACTCAAATTTTAAATTTTCAAATTTCAAATTTTCAAATTAAAATTTCAAATTTCAAAATTTCACAAATTATAAATTTCAAAATTCAAATTTTTAAATTTCGAAATTTCAAAATTTTAGAATTCAAATTTCAAATTTCAAAATTCAAATTTGAAATTTCAAAATTTCACAAATTCAAAATTCAAATTTTCAAATTTTGAAATTTCAAAATTTTAGAATTCAAATTTCAAAATTCAAAATTCAAAACTCAAATTTCAAAATTTCAAATTTAAATTTTCAAAACTTCAAATTTCAAATTTTCAAATTAAAATTTCAAATTAAAATTTCAAATTTCAAAATTTCACAAATTCTAAATTTCAAAATTCAAATTTTTAAACTTCGAAATTTCAAAATTTTAGTATTCAAATTTCAAATTTCAAAATTGAAAATTGAAATTTCAAAATTTCACAAATTCAAAATTCAAAATTTCAAAATTTTAGAATTCAAAATTCAAAATTGAAATTTCAAATTTCAAAATTTCATATTTCATAATTTCAAATTTCAAAATTTCAAAATTTCGAATTTCGAATTTGAAATTTCAAATTTTGAAATTTCAAAATTTCAATTTTAAAATTTCAAAATTTAAAATTTAAAATTTAAAATTTCATATTTTTTATATGTCTGGTCCAGTTAGACTAATCATACAAGAATATCGGTAGGAATAAAATTTCCATGGAAAACAGTGGAAATTTCCACTTTTTTCCATCAGAAACCGGAAGGAATTTCTTCCGATCTATTTTAAACGGAAAAACATGGAAATGAAAATTTTCGGAAATACGTGGAAGGAAAATTCTGGAAAGCCGGTAAAGCGGAAAATAATCCAGCCCTACATGCACAGCAAGCTAAAAGGAAGTATGGTGATTAGAGGAAGTTGCAGTAGTGATTGAATAAAAGTTGCAGTTTGATGTATTTGATGAAGCGGTAGGGGTATGGTCGAATGAGAATGCAAGGAGCATCATAATGAAGTGGCAGACTGAATTGTATGTGAGTGGGATGAAGGGAAGTTTTATACTGAAGTAGTTGAAGGCAGTATATTGTTGAAGTGATGTGATTGCTGTGGTCGATTGATGGTGGGCAACGTGCACGGTTGCACTGGTTGATGAAGTGCACAAATGAAGTGGTTAGAATGGTAGTCAATGGTGAAGTGTGTGGTTTGTTTTTAGGAGTTTGGTGATGTTGTGGAGGTTTGTGAGTATGGAGCAGTGTTTGTTAGAAGATGGAGGAAGTTGCAAATCATTGTTGTTCCGAAGGGGAAGATTTAAGCAAGAAGAGGAGGAAGTCTATGGTATGTGAAGCAGTTTGCAGAAGGGAGAAGGACTGTATGGTCAGGGGTTGTGGTCAGATTGTGGTTGGAGGGTTGTATGTAAGTGACAATTTTTTTGGTATGGATGGTGAAGGACTGGTGAATATGAAATGTGAATGTGTTGGTGGTAAACAGTGGTGTTTCTTGTATGTTTTCTGGAAGTGAAGGTAGTATGTAGTAACTATGGTCTGGTTAGTGTGTAGTGCTAGTGTATGACAGTTGATGCTATGGTTTGGTCGAGAAGTGTTGAATTGAGCAAGTGGAGAGAGTATGACAGTTGATGTTTGGGATGATATGTTGTGGTGAGGTATTGTATTTTGATGTTTGCTGTCGGATGAATGTCAAGAACAGTGGAAAGATGTTGAGCAGTTGTAACAACCCTGAGATTGCAATTACCGAATAATAAATTAAAATTATGATTTTAAGTTGAAAAGAAAGCTAAACAAAAATTTGGGAATTTAAATTTGCAATTGGTTTGCAAATTAAAGTATTTTGGGTTTAAAATGGGGAAATTAATATTTTTGGAATTTAATATTTAAAAGGGGAATTTTTAAATGTGATAATGGGTTTAATTGGCTAATGAGACAATTATATGGTTTTGATTAAAACTAGGTTGCTACTTAGGATTTTTGTTCACATGATAATAACATCAAACATAGTTGGACTTAGAAAATTTTTAAATTTACATATGCACTTAAGTAATTGAACTAAGCCTTATTGGGTTGTAAAACCCTCATAACAAACCCATTAGCCTACCCACTTCTATATAATACCTTAAACCATTCCCTAAACCCTAACCCTCCTCTTCATAATTTCTAAACTTAGATCTAACTCAAACTAATGGCCTCCCTTTGGTAGAAGATCCATCTCCTTCTCTACATAGCTAAACTTGTTTAATCCTAGATGGATAATGCAATCCTAGGCCTAATCACCTTCTAATCTTTATTTTAATTTTTGAAATCTCTTTGTAATCCTTGGTTTTGTTCTCTTTTAAATTTTGAAGCTCTCTAATCCGCATCCTCTTTGCTTTGGAAAGTTGCACTTGAAGTGTTTGCTTATTTGCTTGATTGGTAGAGGTAATTACTATTTATTAGTGATTATTGCTAGTTAATTTTGGTGAAAATTTGATGTCAAAACTTGAAAAAAACACCCCAAATCACCAAAAAACAACAATTATTGCTGGCTAAAACAGACTGAAACAGAGTTCTGGGTGCACCAGGGCAGGCCTGGGCTGCACCAAGACGCAGCAGGCCAGCCCCTAGTGGGCTGGCGCGTAGGAACCCCAGCCCAGGCGGGCTGGGGACTACAGGACCCCAGCCCACGCGGGCTGGGGCTTCCCTAGCCCAGGTGGGCTGGGGACTACAGGACCCCAGCCCGCATGGGCTGGGCCCCAGCCCAGGCGGGCTGGGGACTAACAGGACCCCAGCCCGCCTGGGCTGGGGTTGGGCTAGACTGAACCCCAGCCCGCCTGGGCTGGGGACTGCTACTACTTCCCCAGCCCAGGCGGGCTGGGAGCTGATTAATTCACCCCAGCCCGCTTGGGCTGGAGGTTTTTACCTCCACTTCGCGATGCCGTCACGATCGCATCCGAAGTCGGAATTCGACGTTTTTGGTCTCGTTGGAAAGGTGGAGTTTCGAACTCCATCTCTGGAAAATTTAGGCAACATCGAAGATCGTCTGGTATTTCGAATTTCGTATCGAAGTTGAACTCTGGTCGCTGTTTGTAAACAGTATGAATCTTTTTCTGGTTCCAACTTTGAGATGTCGCTGCCACTTCGTCTCAGCTCGGAATCCAGAAATTCATTTTGCATCTTAAAGTAGGGATGTTGGACTACATGCCTGCAAATTTTCATGACATTTGGACACCGTTTGCTAGTCCAAATAAATTGCCGAAATTGGGTTCGCAGCTGTTTTTGAATGTTTACAAACACTTTGAATATTTTTCAGTGATTTTCTGGTTTTATTGATTTCTTTGAGATTTGTCTCTAGATTTCGTACACGGGTTTTATGAATCATTTTCAAAAGATTTTTCACTCCTAAATGGCTTTAGAAATTATTATATAATATTATTTTTAATTATTAAATTAATTACTCCATAATAGGAGAGGTTTCAAAAGCCGTTTTAAAGTGATTTCAAAATCAATTATAAATCCGTTTCGCACCATTATTTTCTATAATAAAAATCTCACACTCACTTTTTAGCACGTCGAGCGAAGTGGAAAGGTGCTTAAACGGTTAGGAAATCTCCGGCCTATGGAACCGTGTGTATTTTCTTTCCGGTTAATCCCCGACCTATTCGATTGATCGTTTTGACCTTTGGGTCTAGTTTACCGATGATACGAGGTGGACGTTTTATTGTTTGGAGTGTGAGCTTGTTATTGGTTAGTAAACCGTTTAGTGCGAACGTGGGGTATGGGACTCATTGTTAACACTTTACGGGTTCCTCTCCAAGAAGTTGGTGACACATTAGCCTTTGGGCGGCCAGTACTGGACCTCTGGGTCACCACGCCTCTGGGCAATCGTCTCTGGAGAGCTGCTCTATGGAGCAGTTTATTTTTCGGCGTGCGCCTCTGGGCCTTTATCCTTCTGGGAAGGATCTCGCCATCTCGTGCGTTCTGCATCTGTGCGAGTGATCGATCACAACTCTACACTACTTGGCAACAACGACTCTGGTCGGTGCACGTGCAATATTGGTATTATTTGATGATTTTTATATCCATTCAAGTACCGCTATTCGGTGTTGGTTCTATGGAACCATACGATGTAAGTGCGATTACCTTGTGGATTCACAGTGTCTCTAGACACTGCTTTTCAGTGTTGGATTTCATTGACTTTTTAGTATATCCCCATTGCTCTTTGGAGCATCGATCTTTGCTTGGGCATTGATTACAGACTCTGGTCACTCTTGGGATTATTGCCTATGAGCATCTTTTTATAGCTTTGGCTACGCCGATGATATGAGGCGATTTTATTTATTCTACACTTTGGTGTTGATTTCTCTTTGGAGATTTTTATTGTTTATTGATGATTATGGATCGTCATTATATTCATGTGGTTCATAATATACTTCTCTTTGGATAAGTACTGTTTTATTTATGTACCGCATTATTCTATATCTCAGTTATTACTGATTGTTTAGCTAGCCTGACCCGAGTGTTTTCGCTCGGGTCAGACCGAGTTGTTTCAGGTTAGGTCTCTGGACTTAGATGCTCTGTGCTTCCGCTTTGGACTTATCTGCTCTGCTTTTGAGATAGCTTATCTTAGTGTCCGCCTTATGTTATTATTCAGACTTTGCTATGTACATATTTTTGACTCACATGTGTGAGCAGTGGCTTTGTACCCACTTATGATATTTGGATCTGTATTGACGTTGTATTGTTCTGGGATTTTATATCTATTATGTGATTCTGTTCTGTGATGTTTTATCATTTTATTACTATGCTTATTCTGATAGATCTTTAGCCATTGTAATTTCGTTATAAATATTTATTGAATATGTCGAACCACTTGGAAAAAAATATAGATACCACCCTTTCGACGTATTCAGTAGATAGTTATAGCTTGATTACAAATGGTCGCTTCCACTATACTCTATTCTCCACTTTAACAGACGGTATTACTCCCGTAATACTCTTTGTTACAGTGGGTCTCAGGGTGGGGCGTTACAGCTTGGTATCAGAGCCTGGTTTCAAGAATAAGCATAATAAACACAGAACAGATACACTTAGTACGATACATTTTAAATTAGATCCGAATTAAATCAAATCCCTTCCTTATGTTTATTGATAGATAAGTTAGGAATATGTATAGGAATCCGTTATATTCCGTAGTATTCCTTAATTAATTATCTATCATTGAATCATGTCTAACTCTAATTCCTGTTACGACATGTTGAGCGGTGCGAAGGTCTTCTCTCAGCTTGACCTTGCCACCGGATTCCATCAGCTACGAGTCGCCGAAGACAGCATTCCTCTTACAGCTTTTTGCACTCGTTATGGTTCTTTTGAGTGGTTGGTCATGCCGTTTGGCTTGACGAACGCTCCGGCTTTCTTTGTCGATCTTATGAATCGAGTATTCTGGGAATACATCGATAGATTCGTTCTGGTTTTCATCGACGATATTCTTATTTATTCTAGATCCGAGGCAGAGCATGCTCATCATTTGCGGATCATCTTGGATACTCTTCGTCAGCATCAGCTTAAGGCCAAGCTCTCCAAGTGCCATTTTTGGGAGAGCAAGGTCAAGTACTTGGGCCATATTGTATCATCTGAGGGTATTTCCGTCGATCCTGCCAAGATCGAAGCTATTCAGAATTGGAATCAGTCCGAGAACGTTCATGATATTCGCAGCTTCCTTGGCCTGGCGGGTTATTACCGTCGGTTTATCAAGGATTTCTCTCGAGTTGCACTTCCCCTCACGACTCTGACTCGTAAGGGGGTTCGTTTTATTTGGTCTGATAAGTGTGAAGCTTCCTTTCAGCGACTGAAGGAACTTCTCACCCATGCTCCTATTCTTGTGGTTCCTGAGAGTAACCAGGATCTTGTTGTTTACACCGACGCTTGTGGTAGCGGCCTCGGTGCTGTGCTTAGGCAGAAGGATCGGGTAGTTGCTTACGCTTCTAGGCAGCTACGTCCGAATGAGGTTCGCTATCCTACTCATGATCTTGAGTTAGCTGCTATCGTATTTGCCTTGAAGACGTGGCGTCATTATCTATTGGGCGAACGTTTCATTCTCTACACCGATCATAAGTCGCTGAAATATTTATTCAGTCAGAAGGATCTCAATATGAGGTAGCAGCGATGGCTTGAGTTTCTCGCCTCATATGACTTAGATATTCAGTATACCCCTGGCAAGGGTAATCGTGTGGCTTATGCACTCAGTCCCAAACACTCGGCAATAGTTTCTATGATGATAGCCGAGTGGGATATTCTTGAGACTCTTTCTATGTGTGATATTCGAAATCGAGCTTCGCCTTTTGATTCTCAAATCTTGTTATTCAGCTTGGAAGCTCGACCTATTCTATTGGATCGCATTACCCATGCTCAGCGGTAGGATCCAGACTTGTTGCGATATATTCATCTCATTGAGTCGGGATCCAGTGATGAGACATTGTTGGATTATTCTATTGATTCTCATCGGTGTCTTCGCAGGAAGAACCGTATTTTGGTACCATCTGATTTATCACTTAGGCGTGACATTCTAGACGAGTGTCATCGCACTAAGTACACTATACATCCCGGGTCGAGTAAGATGTATGCCGACATGTGTCGCCTATTTTATTGGGAGGGCATGAAGTGTGATGTTGCAAGTTATGTAAGCCGTTGCATGACTTGTCAACAGATCAAAGCTGAGCATCAGCGTCCATCTGGTCTTCTTCAGCCGCTAGAGATTCCATTGTGGAAATGGGATCAGATATCCAAGGATTTTATTGACGGTCTGCCTCGATCGAGGTCAGGCCATACTTCTATTTGGATCATCGTCGATCGCTTGACCAAATCAGCTCATTTCATTCCTATTAAGTCCACTCGGACTGCTCCTCAGCTTGCCAAGTTATATGTGAAGGAAGTCGTTCGACTTCATGGCATTCCTAACTCTATCGTCTGTGATCGAGACACTATCTTTACTAGTCACTTCTGGAAGTGCCTACAGTCAGCTTTGGGCTCAAAGCTGAATCTCTCGACTGCTTATCATCCTCAGACCGACGGTCAGACGGAGAGGGTGAATCGTGTTTTGGAGGATCTTTTGCGCTGTTGTATTCTGGATTTCGGAGGTAGTTGGGAGGATCACTTACTGCTTGTAGAGTTCTCCTACAACAACAGCTTTCAGTCTAGTATTGGCATGGCACCTTTCGAGGCTCTTTACGGAAGGCCATGTCGCTCTCCTGCTTGTTGGTTAGAATCTGGTGAGAAGCACCTTCTTGGTCCAAATTCAGTTCGGGAATCTTCTGAGAAGATTATTCTTATTCGTCGGAGAATGAAAGAGGCGCAGAACCGCCATAAATCCTACGCGGACAACCGTAGGAAGCCTCTTAAGTTCTCCATTGGCGATTCTGTCTTTATTCGGGTTTCTCCCATGAAGGGGGTTGTGCGTTTCAGCTCTACAGGGAAGTTGGCTCCTCGCTATGTTGGACCATTTCCTATCACAGAACGCATCGGCCCTGTGGCTTATCGGGTGGCTCTACCTGCTCGCTTCTCTGGAATACACGACGTGTTTCATGTTTCCCAGCTTCGCATGTGTGTCCGCGATCCTGATTCTATCATTGAGCCGCATGCTGTGCCTGATTTAGAGATCTTACCCGATCTATCTATAGAGCAGCAACCTCTTCGTGTGCTTGATTCGGAGACCAGACGTCTTCGAAACAAAGAGGTTCCGCTTGTGAAGATTCAATGGTCGTCTAATCCTAAGGACTGCACTTGGGAGACCAGAGAATTTATCGAGCGCACTTATCCTGGTTTTCTTCCATCTTCTTCTACGGGTGAGAATTCTCTATTTTATCTCTATCACTTCTTTTGTGGATTTGACGTTATAGACGACATCTATCTTAAGGAATTGCGAGGACGCAATTTTCTTAAGTGAGGGAGTCTGTAACAACCCTGAGATTGCAATTACTGAATAATAAATTAAAATTATGATTTTAAGTTGAAAAGAGAGGTAAACAAAAATTTGGGAATTTAAATTTGCAATTGGTTTGCAAATTAAAGTATTTTGGGTTTAAAATGGGGAAATTAATATTTTTGGAATTTAATATTTAAAAGGGGAATTTTTAAATGTGATAATGGGTTTAATTGGCTAATGAGACAATTATATGGTTTTGATTAAAACTAGGTTGCTACTTAGGATTTTTGTTCACATGATAATAACATCAAACATAGTTGGACTTAGAAAATTTTTAAATTTACATATGCATTTAAGTAATTGAACTAAGCCTTATTGGGTTGTAAAACCCTCATAACAAACCCATTAGCCTACCCACTTCTATATAATATCTTAAACCATTCCCTAAACCCTAACCCTCCTCTTCATAATTTCTAAACTTAGATCTAACTCAAACTAATGGCCTCCCTTTGGTAGAAGATCCATCTCCTTCTCTACATAGCTAAACTTGTTTAATCCTAGCAAGGTAATGCAATCCTAGGCCTAATCACCTTCTAATCTTTATTTTAATTTTTGAAATCTCTTTGTAATCCTTGGTTTTGTTCTCTTTTTAATTTTGAAGCTCTCTAATCCGCATCCTCTTTGCTTTGGAAAGTTGCACTTGAAGTGTTTGCTTATTTGCTTGATTGGTAGAGGTAATTACTATCTATTAGTGATTATTGCTAGTTAATTTTGTTGAAAATTTGATGCCAAAACTTGAAAAAAACACCCCAAATCACCAAAAAACAACAATTATTGCTGGCTAGAATGTTTCAGCCTGAAAACAGGCTGAAACAGAGTTCTGGGTGCACCAGGGCAGGCCTGGGCTACGCCCAGACGCAGCAGGCCAGCCCCTAGTGGGCTGGCGCGCAGGAACCCCAGCCCGCATGGGCTGGGGCTTCCCCAGCCCAGGCGGGCTGGGGAGCGCAGGAACCCCAGCCCGCATGGGCTGGGGCTTCCCCAGCCTAGGCGGGCTGGGGACTACAGAACCCCCAGCCCAGGCGGGCTGGGGACTACAGGACCCCAGCCCGCATGGGCTGGAGCTTTCCCAGCCCAGGCGGGCTGGGGAATAAAAGGACCCCAGCCCGCGGGCTGGGGCTTCCCCAGCCCAGGCGGGCTGGGGACTAACAGGACCCCATCCCGCATGGGCTGGGGGGCTTCCCCAGCCTAGGCGGGCTGGGGACTAACATGACCCCAGCCCGCATGGTCTGGGGCTTCCCCAGCCCGCCTGGGCTGGGATTGGGCTAGACTGAACCCCAGCCCGCCTGGGCGGGGGACTGCTACTACTTCACCAGCCCAGGCGGGCTGGGGGCTGATTAATTCACCCCAGTCCGCTTGGGCTGGGGGTTTTTACCTCCACTTTGCGATGCCGCCACGATCGCATCCGAAGTCGGAATTCGACGTTTTTGGTCTCGTTGGAAAGGTGGAGTTTCGAACTCCATCTCTAGAAAATTTAGGCAACATCGAAGATCGTCTGGTATTTCGAATTTCGTATTGAAGTTGAACTCTGGTCGCTGTTTGTAAACAGTATGAATCTTTTTCTGGTTCCAACTTTGAGATGTCGCTGCCACTTCGTCTCAACTCGGAATCCAAAAATTCGTTTTGCATATTAATGTAGGGATGTTGGACTACATGCCTGCAAATTTTCATGACATTTGGACACCGTTTGCTGGTCCAAATAAATTGCCGAACTTGGGTTCGCAGCTGTTTTTGAAAGTTTACAAACACTTTGAATATTTTTCAGTGATTTTCTGGTTTTATTGATTTCTTTGAGATTTGTCTCTAGATTTCGTACACGGGTTTTATGAATCATTTTCAAAAGAATTTTCACTCCTAAATGGCTTTAGAAATTATTATATAATATTATTTTTAATTATTAAATTAATTACTCCATAATAGGAGAGGTTTCAAAAGCCGTTTTAAAGTGATTTCAAAATCAATTATAAATCCGTTTCGCACCATTATTTTCTATAATAAAAATCTCACACTCACTTTTTAGCACGTCGAGCGAAGTGGAAAGGTGCTTAAACGGTTAGGAAATCTCCGGCCTATGGAACCGTGTGTGTTTTTTTTCTGGTTAATCCCCGACCTATTCGATTGATCGTTTTGACCTTTGGGTCTAGTTTACCGATGATACGAGGTGGACTTTTTATTGTTTGGAGTGTGAGCTTGCTATTGGTTAGTAAACCGTTTAGTGCGAACATGGGGTATGGGACTCATTGTTAACACTTTACGGGTTCCTCTCCAAGAAGTTGGTGACACATTAGCCTTTGGGCGGCCAGTACTGGACCTTTGGGTCACCACGCCTCTGGGCAACCGTCTCTGGACACCAGCTCTATGGAGCAGTTTATTTTTCGGCATGCACCTCTGGGCCTTTATCCTTCTGGGAAGGATCTCGCCGTCTTGCACGTTCCGCATCTGTGCGAGTGATCGATCACAACTCTACAGTACTTGGCAACAACGACTCTGGTCGGTGCACGTGCAATATTGGTATTATTTGATGATTTTTATATCCATTCGAGTACCGCCATTCGGTGTTGGTTCTATGGAACCATACGATGTAAGTGCGATTACCTTGTGGATTCACAGTGTCTCTGGACACTGCATTTCAATGTTGGATTTCATTGACTTTTCAGTATATCCCCATTGCTCTTTGGAGCATCGATCTTTGCTTAGGCATTGATTACAGACTCTGGTCACTCTTGGGATTATTGCCTATGGGCATCTTTTTATAGCTTTGGCTACGCCGATGATATGAGGCGATTTTATTTATTCTACACTTTGGTGTTGATTTCTCTTTGGAGATTTTTATTGTTTATTGATGATTAGGGATCGTCATTATATTCATGTGGTTCATAATATAATTCTCTTTGGATAAGTACTGTTTTATTTATGTACCGCATTATTCTATATCTCAGTTATTACTGATTGTTTAGCTAGCCTGACCCAAGTGTTTTCGCCCGGGTCAGACCGAGTTGTTTCAGGTTAGGTCTCTGGACTTAGATGCTCTGTGCTTTCGCTTTGGACTTATCTGCTCTGCTTTTGAGATAGCTTATCTTAGTGTCCACCTTATGTTATTATTCAGACTTTGCTATGTACATATTTTTGACTCACATGTATGAGCAGTGGCTTTGTACCCACTTATGATATTTGGATCTGTATTGACGTTGTATTGTTCTGGGATTTTATATCTATTATGTGATTCTATTCTGTGATGTTTTATCATTTTATTACTATGCTTATTCTGATAGATCTTTAGCCATTGTAATTTCGTTATAAATATTTATTGAATATGTCAAACCACTTGGAAAAAATAATATAGATACCACCCTTTCGACGTATTCAGTAGATAGTTATAGCTTGATTACAAATGGTCGCTTCCACTATACTCTATTCTCCGCTTTAACAAACGGTATTACTCCCGTAATACTCTTTGTTACAGTGGGTCTCAGAGTGGGGCGTTACAGCAGTAAAGGGGTGATTAGTGGGGAAGTGATTGAATGGGAGCTGGAATGTAGTGTTTTATGAGAGTGGATGGATATTGCACTGGTATGTCAGTTGCACTGGTATGGGAGTGGATGTAGTCATTGTTGAGGAGGATGGTCAGTAGACTGGTTTATGATGGAGGAGTGGGTTGAAGGTTGGAATGCAAGTGTGCAGTCGAACAATAACAGGTTGTATCAATAAGTTGATGGTTCAATAAGCAGTGGCAGTTGTTCAAGAGGTTGTGAAGAGTGGTGCAGTAGCAATTGGCAGATGGTGTGGTGGTTTTGTATGTGGGTAGAAGCAAGGCAATAGGTAGAGGGGAGTATTGTGGAAGTTGAAAGTGTCTATAGTGATGGTGAAATAAGGCAGTGGAAAGGTAGAATCGAGGTGAAGTGACCGAGTGTTGTAAATGGTGGCAGTATTGGTTAGATGAGGAGTGAAGTTGGTCAGTGAATTGAAACACTACACAGTAACAAGGAATGCAAAACAGTTGCAATGTAAACAAAAGAAAAGGAAAGAAAAATGCAAATGTAAAATGCAATCTGAAATGAAAATGAAATATTTTCTTTTGTTTTTTTTGAACTGTGTATGTTAAAAAAAGAAAAAAAATATGCAAATGCAAATGATATTGGAAAAGCAAGCACACAAACAAAATGCAATTGAAAATCACATACAAACACACATAATTTTTTTTAAATGCAAATAAACACACAAAAAACAAAAATAATCCGAATAATAGAAAATTAAAATCAAAACTATTCCCCGGCAACGGCGCCAAAAACTTGTTTAACGACGAGTTTTCTATCGGTTTAAAAAACCACCGAAAAATTTCAAATTAAAATTTATACCGCAAGCGCACGGCATATAAAAGTTAGTACGTGGCGAGTAAGGGTCGATCTGCAGGGAATTGTTAGATTTTAAAATTTTCTATTCAATCAAATTAACCAAAGATTTGATGATGTTAAGCTAAAAATGTAAGAAAACTAACAAAAAGAAAGCAATAAAAATATGAGAGTAGAAAGACAATTTAGAGATAAATCCACTCTCTAGATCACACAGTTCAACAAAACATGAAATGATTATCTCTCTTTTTTAGTCATTAATAAGTTTAATCGATGTGCTTATCATAAGTATGGCCTATTTGTGCTATTAATTAGCTCAACATAAGCCATCAAACTATAACACACCATTGAAACCACTTTTAAACTCTCATGAAAAATAACAACAAGTTGAAAGAAAAATCTATTTTAAGTATGGTCTATTAACTCTTAATTAGAAATATAGACCATCAAATTTCAATTTCAACATTCACTTTTTTTGCCATAATCATATTTTGATGAAGAGGCAATTTTTGTTTGTGATTGTTTAAGCATAGCCTATTTGTTATGAACAACATATACTATCAAATTCAACATGAAACAATAACTCACATCAACATTCATTTAAGCACAAAAAGAGAGCAATAATTATCAAAATGTTGAAGCTACATGATTAGAGGCTTCATTGCCCCTAAATTGAAGGGATTAGCCTCTCATTTGTGTTATCATATCAACACAAGTAGCATGCAACATGAAACTAAAAGAAAAGGAAGAAGAGATAAAAATGAAAAGAAAAGCTAAGTAAAAAGATGTAAACACTAATCTACTTGCATGAAAAATAAACTAACTACTAACAAGAAAGAAACAGAGCATGTAAATAAGAGAGAATATTAATTAACATTGCATTAAAGAAAGAAAAATTACATGAAAAGAAATATGGCTAAGTAGCCATGAAAAGAGAAAGAGAGCTTGTGTTTTATTTTGAGCCTAAAACTAACTAAGAGGAAGAGAGCCTAAAGAAGAGACTAAAGAAGAGAGCTAATTGCATGAAGATAAGGGGTATTTATACATGTAAGAACCCTAATCCATTTTTTTGGGGAATGCCCAAAATACCCTTGAGATAGTGTGGCCACCAAGTAATCATTAGCTTCAAATAATCATTCATTAAGTGTGCATGAAGATTTAATGGCCATTTAGCATGTGCATTAGTTCCTAAGTGTACATTAAGGTTGGTGGGTAAGTGGGGTCTTCCATGATCCATGAAATGAATTATTTCCATCTTCATTCTTTTGTATTCACTCTTGTGCATGCATATATCTTCATGAAGCCACTTGTATTTGAATTTAAATTCCTACAAAGTAACATAGAAATTTTCAATTAAATTTTAGAAAATTAATATATGCACAAAAATGACCGTTTTGCCCCTGGATAAAGATGAATATGTGACGATTTGATATAATTTGAATTTTGGTTTAAACAAGTTAAAATACCCAATATGGTCATTTATTTAATTTAAATAGATTAAGTATGGTGGCAAAAATATGCACATTTACGTGCACATCACGAGCTTTAAAGTTTTTATTGTGCCCAACTATGTTGAAATGTGAGATGCATCCATTTCAGCTATTTTAATATTTTACTTCGAACCTCTAGACATTATTATAATATCACTGGATTTTCTAAAAAAAAGTGTTTTGGTTATCGTAAGGTATAAACCCGTCCGCGTTTATGTGTGGCGTGGTCTTATGAGATACCTTTGATTTTAAAGATTTTTTTTATAACTTTAAATCCAATTGGGTGTGTTTTCTCACACTGGTTTTCCAGACTGACTCGGGAGTTATTTTATTATATTGCTCGGGTCAAACCGAGTATATTACATATTAGTTTGGATGCTTGGAGCTTCAAGAGACGAGTTGGAGGCCCAGAGACGTATTCACATAGATGATTATTTTCCATTGTATTCATTGTTGTCTTTGTCAGCAATTGTGAGGGCAGGCTGTTATAACTATCCAGGCTGAAAAAGGTTAGTATACTCTGATTGATGTATGTATATACATATATTATAGTTTTGTTTTTGTGTAAAGATTTATGGTATATTATAGATTATTCGTTCCGCTGTGAGATTCTGTGTTGTCAGTTTCTTCTTATCTTCTTCCTTCTTCTTTTCCCTAACAATCGGGTCTTCCGGCATTCGATTGTTTGGCATGCTATATAGTGAACGTATAAGTGTTGATTTTCGAGGGTCGAAAATCCTGGTTCATTACATTTGGTATCAGAGCTGAAGGTTAAGCAAGAACCTTGGCTTTGGTGGGGTACTCATTAGAGATAGGGTCTGTAGCACCCTAGAATGAGTTTGAGTGTATATATGAGCGCGTATTTGTTGGTGATATAAAAATTGTTTTATATTGTGTTGGTTGATTTGTTGAGTGGCTTATGGATTCTGGTTAATACGAGTAATTAACGTTATCGATAGGGATCTCTAAACATTTGAACAGAGCAATTCGACATAGTATTGTTTTGAAACTGGGTAAATGAAATAATTTTACCTGGATTATATTTTATATATAAAGGAATAATTTTTTAGAAATTTTTATTATATGGTGTGCTTGGATGTTAGAGAATGATACTATTTGATTATCATTTGTTGTTGTTGTGTTCTAATTAAGTGGTTGATATTTTAATGTAAGCAAGACTAACAACAGAGAAATGATTTTATATAACCAAATGGAATTATAGTTTATAAATGTGATTTATAAATTGAAAGGAAATGAAATTTCAGAAGTATATTATAAATATGGGTATAAGTAAAAAGGCTTTAAAAGGTTGGGAATTTGGGAATTTAAAGCCCGTTGGTTTTGAAAATGATTTTTCAAAGTTTTGGAAAATAATAATAGTATTATTTGAAAAATATTTTTGAATAGAAATTTATAAAAAAAGGGGTTTTAAAAGGAATAAAAGCATTGAACTCACTTCAGTCGCTGGAAAATAATTTCGGTGATGACTGCAGCATCATCGACGTTCATTTTCGAGTTTCCAAGAGAGGAATTGCTACCATTAGAGTTTTGTTTGGGAAAATCTAGTTTTGATTTTTAAAAAACCAAAAGAATGATTTGATGCACCGATGGAATTTTGTGTATATATGTGTCTACGATTTAAAAAATGATTTGGAATATTTAAGAACAACGTGTGTAAACTCAGGAATTTTTATTTAATGTTTTATGAGAATATGTGAAAAATATGCTAATAACTTATAAATTTGGGAAGTTGTAAGTGAAACAAAGCTTTAAAATTTTTGCATGTGAATGTTAAGGAAAGTAAATTTGGAATTGAACTATGGAGTTAAACTTAACTTAAGTTAAGTATAAAATGAATTATGGAAAGAAATTTAGCCTAAGTTAGGTTAAATAAAATAATTTTTGGAAATGAATTAAGAAATGAACTAATTGAATAAATTAGTGAGTGAATATAATTTTGGAATATGGTTGAAAATTTAAACAAATGGATTGAGTCAAGTGGAATTGAAATTGGATTTGATTTAGAAATGGATAAGGACTTAAGTTGTGAAGTGGTAATAACCATAAGAAGTTGTATAAATGTTTATGAATGTAAGAAAATTTTATGGAATAATTCATAAATGAAGTAAGTATGAAGTGAAATGTGTTGATCATAGAATTTGGTGGGATAATTATTAAATGATATTAGTATTGAAAGGAATATACTAAGTAAATAAGGAAATGTGAAAATGCAATGTGGATAAATTGAATGTAGATCAATAGAATAAAGTAAATAAGAGTGGGATGAAGGTAAATAAAAGGAATTTTTTATTATTAGAAAAAATCAATTGAATAAATACGTAAGTTGTATGTATATTATTTATTCGTATAACGGTTTGATCCAGATTCGAGCATAGAATTTCGAGATAACTTATATCGATCCGAGTTAGGATTTTTCACTCAATTCTCGACAGCGAGCACTGGATATGGATTTTTGATTAATTCTAGAATTCTCTATTATACTATATGGCTATGCAAGGAGAATGACAGTTTCAAATCAAGGAACCAGATCTGAGTTTGCACTAGAGTGGTCGTGTGAACGATACTAGTTCGGAAGTGAAATTGCATGATCGAGCGAGCGATCAGATTGGATATTGCATACGGATGATATATGTACATCGTACGGTTTTAGTAAAGAAAATATTGGAAATTGAAAATGCAAAAAGATATGATTATGAACTATATTATTGGACAACATCGGTAAATAAGACGCAGGTATATAAGAGCAAGAGCTAATTTGATGCATTTGGTTTCATAAGTAAAACTGGGTTGCCCAACAAAAAGGTACATGTTTATATCATTGATTGATTTGATATTTTATGATTGAGCCACTTGGCTTTTGTTTTCTTTTGCTGATTTGGGCCTATAGTGGCGACTTGTGGTTGTTCTGATCTAGCCGTGCAAATGTGACGTTGGCGAAATTTTCCAAAATTTTAATGAGTTAGAAATTTTGAAGAAAACTTTTAATAACTAAAGATTGATTTTTGAGTTATAACCTGAAATAATTGAATGAGATGATATTAGTTGGAACCTATGGATGAATTTAGAAACTTAGTAAAAGTAATAAAAAGGTTTCAACAAGTTGGTTTTAGGGAGTTAAAGGCTTAAATGGATTTGGGAAGTTATTTCAACTAATTTGTTTTAAAAGGTAATGGGTTTGGGCATTTTTCTTACCTTGGCAATTTCGAGGACGAAATTCTTTTAAGGGGGAAGAATATAACGACCCAGAATTTTAGTGATTTGAAATTAGAATATTAAAATAAATTTTAAATATTAAAAAGTTAATTTTATAGGTTAAATAACTTAAATACCAAATATAGCGATTTATTGGATAATTTAATTGTTAGATTTAATAATTGAAATTGTGTAAATAATTGAATCTTGGATTTTTATTTGGATAAAAATGATTTAAAGGCTTATTAAATCTATACTAATAAGAATGAAGGTAATCAAACTTTTAAATTTTATTTAAAACTGATTTAACTAATTTTGGAATTAACTCGTTTTATTTAACATATAAAAATAGCCTTCCGGGGCACAGTATCAGATTTCGACGAAACCAGTGTCAGTAGGTCTGTAATAATGAACTATAATACGCCATAAAATTTCATAGCGATCAGACATATCGTTTGGTCGTACGCGATTGAAATGGGTTGAAAATAATATTGGAAATTTTATATTGTAATTGGGTTCAAAAAGCTATCTTCTCCATACGATCGAATTAAATCTCGAAACTTGTTCCATTTTGTTCGGAATAGGGGTAAGGGGTATAACATTAGGAACGCCAGGCGACACGCCTCGATCGGGGTTCGAAATTAAATATCTAGATATTTTGAATTTTAAATATTATATTTTCTTCGATTTGACTTTACAATACAGTGACACATCTCCTCAGCCCACATTTTTCTACTCCATCCCATACACGAGCCCATTCCTTCCCACGTGCGCTCTTCCCATTAAAATGAATGCCTGCACTGTTTTACTTTTGATTTCAAAATTTAAAATCAAATTAAATACTCCACAGAAAAAATTTGATTATCGTTTCTATGGTTCGTGGCAGCAAGGTCTTCTATCAAGGGTGTTTTGTTGTGCTCGGCAGCAAGGTTGGAGGTGCGGCAGTGTTCACAGTAAGAAGCTTGGCATATAGGGTTAGGAAATTCGTAGAATCAGAGAGGAATTAGCTTGATTTGAGGTTCTTTTCGAATTTAGCATGGAGATTAGCAGCTGCGAGGGGATTTTGGTGATGTGCGGTTCTATATAGGGGATCGCGAATTCTACTATAGCGTGGAGGGAAGGCTATGGTCGCGATTTGTCATGGTGGCTCGTAGGCGGAAATGAGATGTCAGGAGGTGGATCGAGAGGAGAAGCTCAACAGAATTGACGGAATGGAATTTAGTGGAGCGTAGCTCCGTATGTTAGCTCGAGCATGCACGACTATGGCATGCAAATCCTGTACATGTTCGTTTGGGGAAGAAAGTAATGCGGGGGGAGGGGGTAAACTTGTAATTTGATTAAAGTCATTTGATTTTAAATTAATTTTATTTGATAACTTATAAAACATATAACTCCTTCATACGAGGTCTGATCGAGACGAAACTTTTTGCGTTGCACTCGTGACGACGAAAGCTTCACAATGGAACTGGTTTGGACGAATTTGAAGACTGTCGAATTTTGGGCGAAATTCGGATGTCGTTTGGTTTTAGTTCCAAACCGGAACGCCTCGGCGACAACAGGAAATTTCAGTGAGTTAAACTCACCTTTTTGGATAACTAGTATGATTTATAGTTAATAAAAGTGGTTGAATGATTGTTTGGATAAATTAGTATAATTATTAGTTGGTTTGGATATATTCCTACCGATTGGAGCGGATAATACACTATGCGTCCCGCATAATAGCGGATGACCCTTTTTATTGCGATATCCCACCTCGAAGTGGTGATTATATCTTTGTGATTATATAACATCTGTGCTTGCAGGGAAACAGGTTGGAGGGATCCAATTGGATTGCTCAAAAATGTTGATTTTAATTTCATATGTAGTGATATATGATGTGTAGGAATAATCTGTTATTGATTATGTTATGATTTGACTTATTGGATGTTATAGTAGCACCGGCCTTAAATTTTGGTATTATAAATACCATAAATAATATTTGTGAATTTTAAAAAGAATTTCAACGACGATTTTGGAAATAATAATACTTATATTAAATTTGGATAATTTTAAAGGGATAAGTTTGAATTAAATAAAAGATTGATTTTTGGAATACTATAAGTGATATTTTTTAGTTTTAGAAAGAAATTTAAAAATAAAATTTTGAAATAATAAGTGTTTTCGGTGCAATCTTGGATTATTTAAAAAGAAACTGATCGTATAACATCAATGACTTGATTTTGGATTTTACTTAACTATTTCCTAAAGTATTTTAAATAGGGATTTTAAAGTGATGGATAAAGTATTTGTATAATGAATTTTAAGTGATATTTCTGAAAATATGGAAAAGGAGTTGAAATCGATTTAAAATAGTTTAGAAAAATAAATGGGATTTATAAAGGAATGGATTTATAAATGAGATTTTGTAAATGAGAATATTTTATAAAACAAGTGGAACTCGAATGAGTTTTAAATTTATAAATGATGTTTATAAATAAAATGAAATGATTATCATTTGATAAATTGAAAATATAAATTCACAGAGTGAATTTATAACGAGTGGTGAAAATCGGTTTTTGAAGAAATAGTGGATTCTATTTTTGAAACGTGAGAATGGTTATGGAATTGGAAATGTAATCGATGTGTTATAAATCGAGAGGGATTTATTAATTGGGATTGGTTATATTGGATTAAAAAAAATAGATATTTATCGAGAAGTTAAGTTTTGTTTTAAAAAGGGGATTTTTATTTATTAACTATGTAATTTAAAACTTTTTTAAGTATTGAAATATTTCATAAAGTTGGTAATTTAAATATTAAGTATTAGTTGAAAAGAATTTAAATTTTTATAATAAGATTTGTAAATTGATTAGTTTTATTGAAAAATGAATTGGGAATGAGTTATCGATGTTTATTTAAAAGTGTTTTAATATTTTAATTAATTACTTAAACGTGTTTGAAAAATAAGTTATTATTCTTTAAAAATACTTATTTTTTTATATAGGATTTAAAAGTAAGTAATTGGAATTTATTTGTAAATACTCTCGAGATTTGTAAATAGGATTTTATTGAACAGATGTGATTTTATAAGAGAAATCTTATAATGGGATTTCTGGAAACTTGAGAAATTTCCAAAATAGTTAGATACAGAAACTTCAGAAATAACTTAAATTCGTAAAAGAAGTTATAAATTGAACTTGGAAATATTCTAAGTACTGATACGGTTTGAGAATATCCTATTATGGATATAAGTATTCCAAATTGTTTTCCAAATATTGAAATATTGGAGGGATTTGAATATATATCTTTGTAAGGATATTTTGGAATAAATGTTTGAAAGATTTATAATATGGGCCTAGTGACGCTTATGTGTGTAATTTGATAGTTAAATAACTGACTATCAATCTGGCCAAATTCGTTGATCATTTCGAAGAGACCGGGATTTAATTGTCTGAAAATCACTTCGATCTGATTTGAGCGTTACCAATTGTGAAATCTTGAGGATAATGAAGATGGTGATCTTTGAAGAGATTGGTTTGTTCAGACCCCGAACAACTTGTATGGATGAATGCTATCATTGCATTGTTGCCCGGAAGGTAGTGTTAGCATTCCAAGTTTGGGTTGCTATATAAAAGGTAAACGTAGCCTCAAGCCTCATCAACCGGGAATGACTGAAAATCAGGGGAGATGCAGCAAGGCTAAGTGGGTCGCACCCATTAGGGTATGTTGTCAACTTTCTAGATACCCTACATCCACAAATTTATGGATTGGTTGTGCATGAGATCTCAGTAAAAAGGTTGGGAACAACCGGGGTGATGACATATTCGGTACTATCCAGTAAGGGGTAGGCCGATCTTGTGTTGGCAGGGATCGATAGGTTCGATCTCGGTACATTTTCTAGACGTGTACCGTAATTGGTGGTACTCCAGTGCCTAGTCATTGTATGGAATCCATTCTCCAATACGAGCTTTACGGTTTTGATTGTGCCCAACTATGTTGAAATGTAAGATGCAAGCATTTCAGCTATTTTAATAATTTACTTTGGAACCTCTAGACATTATTATAATATCACTGGATTTTATAAAAAAGTGTTTTGGTTATCGTAAGGTAAAAACTCGTCCATGTTTATGTGCGGCATGGTCTTACAAGATACCTTTGATTTTAAAGCTTTTCTTATAACTTTATATCCAGTTGGGTGTGTTTTCTCATGCTGGTTTTCCAGACTGACTCTGGTGTTATTTTATTATAACGCTCGGGTCAGACCGAGTATATTACAGATTAGTTTGGATGCTTAGAGCTTCAATAGACGAGTTGGAGGCCTAGAGACGTATTTACGTAGATGATTATTTTCCGCTATATTCATTGTTGTGTTTGTCAGCAATTGTGAGGGTAGGCTGTTATGATAGTCCAGGCTGAAAAAGGTTATTATACTCTGATTGATGTTTGTATATACATATATTACAGTTTTGTTTTTGTGTAAAGATTTATGGTATATTATAGATTATTCATTCCGCTGTGAGATTCTGTGTTGTCAGTTTCTTCTTATCTTCTTCCTTCTTCTAGTCCCTAATAATCGGATCTTCCGGCATTCGATTGTTCGGCATTCTATACAGTGAACGTATTAATGTTGATTTTCGAGGGTCAAAAATCTCGGTTCGTTACACTTTTAAATCATACTTATACAAGGAAAGTATTTTCTTAGCTTTACTCTAAGCTATTTTTCCATGATGTATATGTTTTACTCAAAATAACGTTGATGAATTTTAATAAGGATTAACTATCCTTCTAAAACAAGTTAAAATCCTTTTTAACTTGGAAATACTTAGGCTATATTGCCTATTTAATACGTTCGAAACCTTTGTTTAAAACCTTTAAACAACCCTTTCGAAACCCTTGAAGGTAACCCCTTCGAAACCATAGAAAATGACCCTTTCGAAACCATTAAAAGCCTTTCGAAAACATTTGAAAAAACCTTTACCTTTCTTTTCTCCGAAAGTTTCAAAACATTAGGCATCCTCCATTAAAATCTTTAAATATTGCCTTTCGAAAACATAGGAAAAACCCTTCCTTTCAACCCTTTCGAATCCTTGGGGAACAACCCCTTCCGAAATCATTCATTAAAACCTTTCGAAATAGTCGAAACTCAATCCTTTCGAAAGCACTTTGGATTCAATTTAAATATGTGGAAAACTATCGAAACCATTCAAAATTTATAACGACCCGCCATTTTGGACCATTCGCATCCATTATAAGTGTATAGGTAAACACTCATGCCGGAGTTGAATTGCTCAAAATACCGCGTTATTAATTTAAATTTGGCAAAACTGAACATATACAGTAAATAAATAATCACAGATCACAGACACAGAGTAATAATTTGCAGCGAAAATAAAAGAGATAGTAGTTCATGAAGCTACTATATGAATATATAAAATACATCAGAGTTTACAACAGAAGAGTAATACGATACATCAGATACAAATCAGAATACATCACTGGAATCATCGAATATCTGAAAGCTGGATAGATAGCTGGATCTCCAAGCGAAGCTCCAACTCCAAAGGTGAGTCTCGAAAGCTGAACCACTCAGTCTGACCCGAGCGTAAAGCAAAACACAAGACACTCGAGTCAGGATTAACATTCTTATATTAATAAATCCAACTCAAGTGAAATAGCAATTGAAATACAAGTAACTCAAAGGATGTTTGGAATAACCATCCTTTAAGGATCCGTTAAACTATCTACTAGGTAGTAATGTACGATAAGTAGATAATGTCTATCAGTAATATAAAAAGATATCAAAATAGCGTTAAGTCATGGCCCATTCCACCCTTAACACATTTTTATTCCCAAAAGCATATACAAGACCGTAGTTTCCCCAAAACCGGAAGTCACCAGAGGGCAATCCATATACTAAAGGTACAAGTCAAAATCGTAGTGGTCGCGCATAAATGGAATACAAGTATGACAAGGCACATGAGGCAATACCCAAGGTAGTGATACTACCGTTCGCCTGATCCGGACTGGTGAGAACGCAACGCCGCAGCGCCCGCAACACCGTGAAACAACACTCCCAAAAATCAAGGGTGCACCAATCGACAACAAGTATAAGTAGTTCGAAGAAGTGTGTCCACTTGAGGTAGCTAATCCTCCATTGGCCCGGCACAGCTCCAGTTTTAGTCATTTCCAATTTGACACAAGTGTCAAGGCTATCCATCATCGTTCTCTTTCTTCAGTCATCACGTACATCATTCCAACCACTTCATTCTGGATCATCACTCCGCATATAGTTATTAAAGTGGTTTCGGTTCAGATAGAGAGTATATCCATTACCGATCCCGGTCTCTTTAATAACTTTCGTAATTATTACACCGATTGGTCGTTTATATATTTCAAAAACCAAATCAATTTCAATTTCAATTTCAATTCGTAAACCAACATTTCATTTGTCTTTCAAAAACCAATTTCCAAAATTTACGTTTCAAAACTTCAATTTACCATTTCAAAATCTTATAATTCAATTTCAATATCTATTTAAAACCATTCAAATATTGATTCAAGTTCGTATATAAGTTTCATTCCGAAATCATTTAAACAAAATTTATTTAACATTCAAATCAATTTAAACTCATTTATCGATTCCATTCAATATTCGTTAAGTTACTTTATCATTCAAAACAATTTCTATTAAATTTCCAATTCATTAAATCAATTCTTAAGTTCAACTTCATCAAATCAAAACTTACAATTTTTGAATTAAACTAAATTCGTCAAATCAATTCTTTCAATTACAAGTCTTACATTAATTCCAAAAATATCACATTTTCATTTCTTGTTAAAGAAATTCCATTTCGCTTATTTATTTTCTTGAATAATTTTCCAAAACTCACTTAATAAAGAAAACTCAATTTCAATTATTTACGAAGTAAAATTCACTTGTTCAAAAGTTCAATTTTTCTTATTAAAGAATTCAATTCAATTTAATCATTAAATAATTCAATCTTATTTAATTACTAAATAATTCAAAACTTAATTATAATTTCAAACTTAATTATAATTTCAAACTTAATTATAATTTCAAACTTAATTATGAAATCATTTCAAAGTTTAATAATTTCAAACTTAATTATAATTTCAAACTTAATTCAATCATTTCTCAAATTAAACAACATTCTTTCATCAATTACATTGTTAATATTTTGTTTCAGATTATTAAATATTAACATTTTCCTTTCATTAAAATTTAAATTTCAACTTCATTTCAAAACTATATTATTTATTCAAATAAAATCTTCATTTTATTTTTAAATCAAATTATTGACCAATCGGGTTTTATTAAATTTTCTATCCTAGGTCAAAGTTCAATTTGGGTATTTATCATTTCAACCCGATTCCATTTCAATTCAAAATCAAAACATAGCAAAGGGAACTTGCAGTGTGATAACAGGGATGGTGTCAAAGTAAATAAACAAGCAATAACAATAATCAATATCAATCCAATAATCAATTCAAATAATCCCAAAATAACCGTATTAATTCGCATTGTTATTTGTGCGAATTAATATAATTATTTCTAGAATCTACACTAACATTTCATGTAGATTAAAGATTATTACATTACGGTTTTCACTTGTCATTCAATTTCAATTTTTACACTACAACAGTTAATCCAATATACGTTCAATGGTTCAAAGTGTAATTATCGCTATCCTATATGTCAATTAATTTAACAATTAAAAGGGGTCATATTCACTAATCAAATTTAACATATAAATCAGTTTTAAAATTTTTAACTATTCTATATCCATTTCAATTTTGCATACTATTTATCATTTAACACTAACAATTTAACGTCCAATATAAACATCAACAATCAATCAATTATCAGCCAAACTGTATTATCATCACATAAATAATTAACAGATAATGGTGTCAGAATGTCATAGGTGAACTGATACAGGCAATAGCATATATAACAGTGTAATTAACTAACAGCAGCATATTTCAATTGTCGTTCCAATTGAAATCAAATTTAATAAATAAAAGAACGTTAATCGTGAGTGAGTGCTCACCTTCCGAGGCTAGAGAAAACAGAACAACCCAAGGGTAAATCACAAATTCGACAAATGATCGATCCAAACAACGAATCTCAAACGAAGTAAGGTGACACAGATTTGACCGATGAAGCTGATAGATAGAAATTGATGAGAACAAATCAAATCAACTCGATATAACAATATATATATTTCCAAATCAAAAATTTAACTTTAAAAATAAAGTTTATATATATATTGGAAATTCTCAGTTCACTAATACTTATATATAAAGTAATATATATATCTAGGAATTACTAATATAACTTACATAAATTTGTATATAAATCAAATAGATTTTATTTCTTAAATAAACGTGCATTTATAGACATATATGCATACGATCAGCCAGTTGAGAATCTATACATAAAAATTACATTTATAAATAATTCTACTTTATATAAACTAGTGCAACAGAGAAAATATATACATAGCAACGTACCTTATAACCAACAACCTATAAAGCTACACAGTATCCACCATATGCAAAAGTATAAATATGTAGAATATAAACCAAACACTCAGCTAACAGATCGAATGTTACGCCAGGATGTACGCATATATGTTTAACTTATATGATATATAAATATAACTAGTAATATAATACAGTTATAAAAGAAAGTACATCTCATCAATATGGTATATATATGAACATATGCATCTATGTAATACAACAAGACACGTATATGTAATAATGTAAACCGAATCAATTATATATATATAATACTAATGCAAAAAAAATGTATGCAGACTTTGAAACAGAGTAATGTATGTATAGATAAACTTGTATCTATATGACAGTGGATTTTAATACCTTAAAACAAGTTTCACAATACTATTTAGACAACAAATACACTATTGAAAACCATGCTTAAACTAACTTACAAATGAAATGCGTAGGCTAGTATAAGCAAATAAAACTAAAATAATATAACTGTAAATGGTGGAACGTATAAAACTAGAGGACTCAAAACAACTTACATATATACATTGCATAATATCTGCCGCCTATATATATAAACAAATATATGAAAAAACTCCAAAGTATTGCTTTTTCTTTTCTTTTCCGTATGTATATATTACATATATAAACAGGACATGCCAACTGTATTGTTATAACAATGCGACCTTCATAAACTATATATATATACTAACATATACTAATTAATTTTTTTTATTTTTTTTTTAAAAAAATCAATATAATTTTACTTTATTAAAATATATATACAAACAGATGAAATCTATAAATAAAATATGTAACTCACAGATATATGTAGCATATTATATACTTACGTATATAAAGAAGATTGCAATAGATGGATGGACACGGTTTGTAGGTTACGACACTAGGTGACAAATCCTTGGAGGTTGGATCCAAGGCTGGGTGATGTGGGCGTGAAACTGTGTAAAGCGCGGAGGGAAATAGCACATCATAGGAGAAGCTGCGACCAAGGCAGAGGAGGGAAAAGCTCGGGTAAACGGCTACTGGAAGGTTGGGGATGAAGTGACAGCTATGAAGAGGAGACTCGGGTGAAGGGAGGCCAGAGGCGGATGTTGTCTGGTCATGGTGATGTGTAGCTACTAGATTTGGTGGTGGAGATGATGCGTTGGTGGCCGGTTATGGAGAGGAGGAGGAGGCATGCGCGTAGAAGGAAGTTGCGGGGGAAGAGGAAGAGAGCAATCAGGTAAGTATAAGTACAACATGCATTGTAATGCATTGCTAAAGTGGACCAGAGGACAGAACAAAACGTGCAATTGTAAAATGAATCGACGAACAGATTTTTAGTGGAAAACGGAAAGAAAAAAAAACAGTAAAGATTACGGCTATTAAAAGTTAGAAACCATTACTCAACTGGTGGAAAATGAATGGTCACGTGAAGATCAATAGGTTTTAAGACGGTACCGATACGAAACCGGTAACCGTTTTACTGATAGCATATCGGGTTCGAAAAACAGAAATAAATATACCGTTGAGATCATCACGACAAACGATCAAAACGATATACATTTATCAGTGGTATGATCATCCGATCAAAAGTCGATATCGGTACCCAAATGCTGCTATTTTGCCGAAAATAAGATCGACGGAGCAATAGATGTCCAAATTTGACGAAACGAAAGATGACGTCTCACTCAGAAGATGATTTACAAATTTTCTATGTAAAAATATTCAGGTTTGGAAAACATTTTATTTTCATTGCTTTTTAACTGATTAAATTGAAGTGAATTTACGCGTGAAATAAACTTTCATATTTTTGGACGAAAATTTACCAGTTGCTATGTTTAACTAGACGTATTCCAAATATTAAATTTATATTTCAAAATTTTATCGTTTAAAATTTCACAAAATTTCAACTAATTACGTTATTAAAACAGCGGAAATTTACGGGTCGTTACATTCTCCCCCACTCAAAACTTTTCGTCCCCGAAAAGGAACGAGGTAGGAGAATAGAAACAACCAGAAAGAAAAACAGATTTGAAATACAAATTAACAATTAATTTAAACCATATAAATTCAAATTTAAATTAATTGGTATTCAATAATTGATTTAATCCATTTGATTTCTCTAAAATCAATCTCAACTATTTCTAAATTCATTTTCTTATTATCCCATTTCTTCAATCTACAATTTTTAAAACCATAAATTTGAATAATCTTTTATTATAATCATATTTATTTTCAACAATTTAAATTCTTCTTTATTCCCAATTATTGTTAAATTTATTCCACTTAATATATCTAACCACATATATTTAACCCATATAAATTAAATTAAATCGAAACTTTCATGGTTTAAATTAATTTATATTTACTAATTGCTTTCAAATTCCAGGTATTTTCATAAGTTGATCAAATTTCAATTTATTAATTCTTTCAAAACAAATTTATTAATTCTTTCAAAACAATTTATTTCATTATTAACTGAGTTTTATTATTATCCTATCTAACTCTATTAACATCTTTATAATCAAAATTTAGTGTATAACATTTATTATAAACACTCAAATTTTATTTATCAATTCAATTTATCTTATATATTATCCAATTACA
Organism: Allium fistulosum; assembly: GCA_030737815.1. Taxonomy (NCBI): domain Eukaryota; kingdom Viridiplantae; phylum Streptophyta; class Magnoliopsida; order Asparagales; family Amaryllidaceae; genus Allium; species Allium fistulosum. The sequence goes on along the minus strand of CM060904.1, from coordinate 1,106,459,042 downwards.
TATTCAACTTCTGAATGATTTAGGTAAGTTGTATTAGAATGCAGTTGAACAATACACAAATAAAATTTCCCCAATTCGATTATTCAAGTTTAAATATTTATTCTAAATTATGGTTTTATTTTTAATTAAAATCATTTTTTAACAAAATTGAAGAATTAGGTTTCCGATTAACTTTAAACAATTTAGAGATATATATAATATATTTATATCAGATCAAATTAAATTTAAAAATAAGATACCCATATATATATATCAAATTATACTTGTGAAATTCAAATCAAAATATTTTTTTTCAAAACAAAACCGTAGCAAAGCTACAGAATGATATCTCCACTTTGAAACTCGAAAATGAATGTCGATGATGCGGCCGTCATCACCGAAATTATTTTCCAGCGACAAAGAGAAGAGCACTGATTTCAACATTTTAAATTTTTTTGAAAACGGTTTCTATTTGAAAATACATTCAATAATATACATTTTAAAATTTTAAAACCAATGTTTGAAATCACCGGAAACTAATAAATTCTCAAATTTCTGAATTAGATTCATTTCAAATTCCAATCAATTTATAAACCGTATTTATAAATTTATTTAGAACAATAAATGATAATCAAATATTATCATTTCAAACAAACAATTTAATTTACCTATTGAATTCCAGAAAATTTTTACTTATATTTTCACAATATAATCAAACAAATTTATTTCATTTTCCAAATTTGAAAGTAATATTGTGTCAGTTTGCTCTGTTCAAGTGTTTTGGAAATCCTATCGATAGCGTTGATCAGACGAATCGATCGGAAACCCAAATCAACATCAACAACTCAACAACACAGCATATATTAAAGCATTTATATATTAGTTTACAAATACATTTCTTTGCTCGACGATACAGGAATGAATTTTCAAAATAAGGATAGGGATTCAAATTTTTGTTGACTTAAATCAAAGAGAATTTTTTGATTCGAAGATAAGTTCGAAACAAAGATACGATAATTAAATAACAAAGTAGGAAGATTGATAAGTTTGTATAAATCGCGGCCAACCTTAACCGGGTCGACCGTGACTTCAAGAATAAGATCGATGTAGAATTCCGAGGTAAATCGACATTCGATCTCAAGAAATAGAATTCAGGTATAACAGGGAATAGATAGCATCGTAAACCGAGGATACAGAAATCTCTGGTAAATCAATGCTTATTGTAAAGGAGTTTTGCTCCTTTACAAATCATTCGAAGATTGGCGAGACCGCCGATGTATTATAGATACCATTCAAAATGGAGTTATGGGGTGCTCCAGAATTTGAAAGGAGACGAATAGTGAAGGACACGAATGAATTTCGGAACCGAGGGGAACGTTCCAAAATTCAAAGGAATTTAGTCAAGGGAAGAGATTGAAACTCGAATGAGAGTGATTCTGTAAATACATTTACCCTATATGCTAAGTTTTGCCTAGAGCTACCATAGCTCTGATACCAACTATAACGACCCGCCATTTTGGACCATTCGCATCCATTATAAGTGTATAGGTAGACACTCATGCCGGAGTTGAATTGCTCAAAATACCGCGTTGTTAATTTAAATTTGGCAAAACTGAACATATACAGTAAATAAATAATCACAGATCACAGACACAGAGTAATAATTTGCAGCGGAAATAAAAGAGATAGTAGTTCATGAAGCTACTATATGAATATATAAAATACATCAGAGTTTACAACAGAAGAGTAATACGATACATCAGATACAAATCAGAATACATCACTGGAATCATCGAATATCTGAAAGCTGGATAGATAGCTGGATCTCCAAGCGAAGCTCCAACTCCAAAGGTGAGTCTCGAAAGCTGAACCACTCAGTCTGACCCGAGCGTAAAGCAAAACACAAGACACTCGAGTCAGGATTAACATTCTTATATTAATAAATCCAACTCAAGTGAAATAGCAATTGAAATACAAGTAACTCAAAGGATGTTTGGAATAACCATCCTTTAAGGATCCGTTAAACTATCTACTAGGTAGTAATGTACGATAAGTAGATAATGTCTATCAGTAATATAAAAAGATATCAAAATAGCGTTAAGTCATGGCCCATTCCACCCTTAACACATTTTTATTCCCAAAAGCATATACAAGACCGTAGTTTCCCCAAAACCGGAAGTCACCAGAGGGCAATCCATATACTAAAGGTACAAATCAAAATCGTAGTGGTCGCGCATAAATGGAATACAAGTATGACAAGGCACATGAGGCAATACCCAAGGTAGTGATACTACCGTTCGCCTGATCCGGACTGGTGAGAACGCAACGCCGCAGCGCCCGCAACACTGTGAAACAACACTCCCAAAAATCAAGGGTGCACCAATCGCAACAAGTATAAGTAGTTCGAAGAAGTGTGTCCACTTGAGGTAGCTAATCCTCCATTGGCCCGACACAGCTTCTGTTTTAGTCATTTCCAATTTGACACAAGTGTCAAGGCTATCCATCATCGTTCTCTTTCTTCAGTCATCACGTACATCATTCCAACCACTTCATTCTGGATCATCACTCCGCATATAGTTATTAAAGTGGTTTCGGTTCAGATAGAGAGTATATCCATTACCGATCCCGGTCTCTTTAATAACTTTCGTAATTATTACACCGATTGGTCGTTTATATATTTCAAAAACCAAATCAATTTCAATTTCAATTTCAATTCGTAAACCAACATTTCATTTGTCTTTCAAAAACCAATTTCCAAAATTTACGTTTCAAAACTTCAATTTACCATTTCAAAATCTTATAATTCAATTTCAATATCTATTTAAAACCATTCAAATATTGATTCAAGTTCGTATATAAGTTTCATTCCGAAATCATTTAAACAAATTTATTTAACATTCAAATCAATTTAAACTCATTTATCGATTCCATTCAATATTCGTTAAGTTACTTTATCATTCAAAACAATTTCTATTAAATTTCCAATTCATTAAATCAATTCTTAAGTTCAACTTCATCAAATCAAAACTTACAATTTTTGAATTAAACTAAATTCGTCAAATCAATTCTTTCAATTACAAGTCTTACATTAATTCCAAAAATATCACATTTTCATTTCTTGTTAAAGAAATTCCATTTCGCTTATTTATTTTCTTGAATAATTTTACAAAACTCACTTAATAAAGAAAACTCAATTTCAATTATTTACGAAGTAAAATTCACTTGTTCAAAAGTTCAATTTTTCTTATTAAAGAATTCAATTCAATTTAATCATTAAATAATTCAATCTTATTTAATTACTAAATAATTAAAAACTTAATTATAATTTCAAACTTAATTATAATTTCAAACTTAATTATATTTTCAAACTTAATTATAATTTCAAACTTAATTATGAAATCATTTCAAAGTTTAATAATTTCAAACTTAAGTATAATTTCAAACTTAATTCAATCATTTCTCAAATTAAACAACATTCTTTCATCAATTACATTGTTAATATTTTGTTTCAGATTATTAAATATTAACATTTTCCTTTCATTAAAATTTAAATTTCAACTTCATTTCAAAACCATATTATTTATTCAAATAAAATCTTCATTTTATTTTTAAATCAAATTATTGACCAATCGGGTTTTATTAAATTTTCTATCCTAGGTCAAAGTTCAATTTGGGTATTTATCATTTCAACCCGATTCCAATTCAATTCAAAATCAAAACATAGCAAAGGGAACTTGCAGTGTGATAACAGGGATGGTGTCAAAGTAAATAAACAAGCAATAACAATAATCAATATCAATCCAATAATCAATTCAAATAATCCCAAAATAACCGTATTAATTCGCATTGTTATTTGTGCGAATTAATATAATTATTTCTAGAATCTACACTAACATTTCATGTAGATTAAAGATTATTACATTACGGTTTTCACTTGTCATTCAATTTCAATTTTTACACTACAACAATTAATCCAATATACGTTCAATGGTTCAAAGTGTAATTATCGCTATCCTATATGTCAATTAATTTAACAATTAAAAGGGGTCATATTCACTAATCAAATTTAACATATAAATCAGTTTTAAAATTTTTAACTATTCTATATCCATTTCAATTTTGCATACTATTTATCATTTAACACTAACAATTTAACGTCCAATATAAACATCAACAATCAATCAATTATCAGCCAAACTGTATTATCATCACATAAATAATTAACAGATAATGGTGTCAGAATGTCATAGGTGAACTGATACAGGCAATAGCATATATAACAGTGTAATTAACTAACAGCAGCATATTTCAATTGTCGTTCCAATTGAAATCAAATTTAATAAATAAAAGAACGTTAATCGTGAGTGAGTGCTCACCTTCCGAGGCTAGAGAAAACAGAACAACCCAAGGGTAAATCACAAATTCGACAAATGATCGATCCAAACAACGAATCTCAAACGAAGTAAGGTGATACAGATTTGACCGATGAAGCTGATAGATAGAAATTGATGAGAACAAATCAAATCAACTCGATATAACAATATATATATTTCCAAATCAAAAATTTAACTTTAAAAATAAAGTCTATATATATATTGGAAATTCTCAGTTCACTAATACTTATATATAAAGTAATATATATATCTAGGAATTACTAATATAACTTACATAAATTTGTATATAAATCAAATAGATTTTATTTCTTAAATAAACGTGCATTTATAGACATATATGCATACGATCAGCCAGTTGAGAATCTATACATAAAAATTACATTTATAAATAATTCTACTTTATATAAACTAGTGCAACAGAGAAAATATATACATAGCAACGTACCTTATAACCAACAACCTATAAAGCTACCCAGTATCCACCATATGCAAAAGTATAAATATGTAGAATATAAACCAAACACTCAGCTAACAGATCGAATGTTACGCCAGGATGTACGCATATATGTTTAACTTATATGATATATAAATATAACTAGTAATATAATACAGTTATAAAAGAAAGTACATCTCATCAATATGGTATATATATGAACATATGCATCTATGTAATACAACAAGACACGTATATGTAATAATGTAAACCGAATCAATTATATATATAAAATACTAATGCAAAAAAAAATGTATGCAGACTTTGAAACAGAGTAATGTATGTATAGATAAACTTGTATCTATATGACAGTGGATTTTAATACCTTAAAACAAGTTTCACAATACTATTTAGACAACAAATACACTATTGAAAACCATGCTTAAACTAACTTACAAATGAAATGCGTAGGCTAGTATAAGCAAATAAAACTAAAATAATATAACTGTAAATGGTGGAACGTATAAAACCAGAGGACTCAAAACAACTTACATATATACATTGCATAATATCTGCCTCCTATATATATAAACAAATATATGAACAAACTCCAAAGTATTGCTTTTTCTTTTCTTTTCCGTATGTATATATTACATATATAAACAGGACATGCCAACTGTATTGTTATAACAATGCGACCTTCATAAACTATATATATATACTAACATATACTAATTAATTTTTATTTTTATTTTTTTTAAAAAAATCAATATAATTTTACTTTATTAAACTATATATACAAACAGATGAAATCTATAAATAAAATATGTAACTCACAAATATATGCAGCATATTATATACTTACGTATATAAAGAAGATTGCAATAGATGGATGGACACGGTTTGTAGGTTACGGCACTAGGTGACAGATCCTTGGAGGTTGGATCCAAGGCTGGGTGATGTGGGCGTGAAACCGTGGAAAGCGCGGAGGGAAATAGCACATCATAGGAGAAGCTGCGACCAAGGCAGAGGAGGGAAAAGCTCGGGTAAACGGCTACTGGAAGGTTGGGGATGAAGTGACAGCTGTGAAGAGGAGACTCGGGTGAAGGGAGGCCAGAGGCGGATGTTGTCTGGTCATGGTGATGTGTAGCTACTAGATTTGGTGGTGGAGATGATGCGTTGGTGGCCGGTTATGGAGAGGAGGAGGAGGCATGCGCGTAGAAGGAAGTTGCGGGGGAAGAGGAAGAGAGCAATCAGGTAAGTATAAGTACAACATGCATTGTAATGCATTGCTAAAGTGGACCAGAGGACAGAACAAAACGTGCAATTGTAAAATGAATCGACGGACAGATTTTTAGTGGAAAATGGAAAGAAAAAAAACGGTAAAGATTACGGCTATTAAAAGTTAGAAACCATTACTCAACTGGTGGAAAATGAATGGTCACGTGAAGATCAATAGGTTTTAAGACGGTACCGATACGAAACCGGGAACCGTTTTACTGATAACATATCGGGTTCGAAAAACAGAAATAAATATACCGTTGAGATCATCACGACAAACGATCAAAACGATATACATTTATCAGTGGTACGATCATCCGATCAAAAGTCGATATCGGTACCCAAATGCTGCTATTTTGCCGAAAATAAGATCGACGGAGCAATAGATGTCCAAATTTGACGAAACGAAAGATGACGTCTCACTCAGAAGATGATTTACAAATTTTCTATGTAAAAATATTCAGGTTTGGAAAACATTTTATTTTCATTGCTTTTTAACTGATTAAATTGAAGTGAATTTACGCGCGAAATAAACTTTCATATTTTCGGACGAAAATTTACCAGTTGCTATGTTTAACTAGACGTATTCCAAATATTAAATTTATATTTCAAAATTTTATCGTTTAAAATTTCACAAAATTTCAACTAGTTACGTTATTAAAACAGCGGAAATTTACGGGTCGTTACAAAATTTCACCCCTTTGAAACCTTTGAAAATCGTCTCGATCGAAACCATTTGGATTCTGCCTTTAAGTAGAGCAAAAGGATCAGAAACCCTTTAAAGTCGAAAGAATATGTTTCGAAACCATTTAAAACTATCTCTTTCGAAACCATTTGGGTTTTACTTCAATTATAGAAAAGGGTCTTTAAAACATTTAAGTCGAAAGCATCTGCTTCGAAACTATTTCCAAAGTAAAGAAGTTATGGCATGGAAACCATCCCTTCGAAAGCATTGGAGAAGTTGCCATATTTTAAAAACAAAGCAACCCTTTCGAAACCATCTGAGTAGAATGGTAAAAAGGAGGCAACAAGAAGGGTTTGACTTAGTCGAAAGCAATCAATCCCATTGAAACCATTTCTTTTAACTCATTGGATCTAGTCGAAAGCTAACTAAGCCGAAAGCTACTTAGTCGAAAGTCATTTAGTCGAAAGCAAGCAGGTGCATTTTTAATTTAAAACCAAAGGACTGCCTCAACCCCTTCGGAACCCCTGGTTTCGACTCCATACCTTCCTCCTACATCCAAATCACTATGTACCATTTCCCTGATACCATGTGCATTGGTTTCGACTGTGTCGGAAGCGAAGACGAGGAGGCGGAACCTTGTGCCGACGGTGTCGAAACAGTGAAAAACATGTAGCAAATAGTTCTTTTCACCTAACCTGCTTTACGTGTCAAATTTTGATTGGTTGCCTCTTTCTTTACTAATAAAAGTACTGTAATTTTCGAAAGTGCTGCCGACTTTCCAGAATTAACAAATTTAAATTATTTTGCAAAAAGCCGCTTCTCCTTCCTTAATTATATAAAACATTTAAGTCTCATACCTTAAATAATTTTATATAACCATTAAAACGCTTAGGAAAAATCTACAAAAATTCCAGAAAATCTCTTTTATTATGTTTTCCAACATATAAAAATTTCAGACCCAAATCTTTTATTATATAACCGTAAATAATTATTAACCCAAATTAACATTTTCTTTACTAGAAAATTCACATAAATTCCTCATAGTTTTAGAAAATTATAAAAATTATAACCCATCACCAAAATAATATTTATGATCTTCATAAAAATTCACAAGGCATTTGGATGTCATTTTATAAGGTTTTCACCTTAAAACATATCATAAAATCAATATGAACATACATAAATCTTCAACATGTATATATATTCATTCCATCATTCAAAGACTTGGCAATTCAATGCAAAATATTCGGAATTCATCTTAAAACCGAAAATAATAAAAATTTGAGATGTAAACATTATTCACCTTAGCTTTAAAGAGATTGAGATTTGAGTGGATTTTATTTGAATTAGCTTCTTCCTTAGCTTTTCTTCCTCCTTTCCTTATTAATGGTGGCCGACCTCTTTAAAAAAATTGAAAATGAAATGTGAACGCGTATAGGAATACACGGCCATGTTTTAGGGATATAGGAATGGCCTCTTTCCTATTTTACCCCTTCTTTATTTCAGTTTAACTTTTATTTTAATTTATAGGTTAAATGGCATGGCTATCCTTTGATTAAATCAAATCTCAATCCCCTAATCAATACATTATTCTATTTAATTTTAACTAAATAAATATCCTAATTCATGTCACCAAGAATATGGGGTGTTACACTTTACGTCACTGCGTGGCACTTGACTTGCATCCTTATTAATTGAATTTAACTTGTTCTGGTTTTTTTTGCAGGATCCATGGAAAAAAGAAAATCTATACTCCAATCTGTGGAGGATAATACAAATCGATAGCGGAAACGCTATCCAAGTGCTTACCATCAAGGCAACGGGCGAGGCTTAGACTCTAGACACCAATCCGATCATGATAGAAGTAGTCATGATAGAGATGAACGAGATAGAGATGAACGAGACAGAGATAGCTGTAGCAGAGATTTCCCATCACGTTACTCTGGCTGCAGATATCCCCCCAGGCCTAGGTCTCCTCCTCCAAAGGACTTGGATAAGCATTCAGATTGTCATGATGACATCCCATCAGGTAGCACATCTCGTGCTCCACCTCCATCTTCTATTCCCGATCAGCTGTTGACCTCAGCCCATCATAGTCAATCTTCTAACCGTGGGTACCAAAAGAGTGGTTCTAAGTGTTCTCATCATAGATCTGGCAAAGAAACTTCTACAGCTTCGGTTGTCTCTGAGGAGCAACAACCTACCACTAACGCCCAAATGGCAGAGCTGAAGGAACAGTTCCCAAATATTTTCTTTGATGGACTCAAGTTCGTACCCAACTTAAATAAAATTACGTCTGACATCCCAGGGATGACCATTTCTTATGTGACTGATGTTCATAATCAATAAAATGAATGGTCATGAATAGTTGAAAAAATCTCCAATGTCTCGAGAGAAAGGCCACTTGAAATTGAAAATCAGAAACTCATTGAGGCTGACAACAAAAGAATCATAGCTCATCTTGATGCTGAGGTTGAAAAACTAAGGAAATCTCAAGCCGAAGCTAAGAAGAAGGATGAGGATGCCATCAAGGCACTCGAGGATAAGAGAACTAAGCATCAGGGTGAGGTGGAGAAAGCATTCCATCATAGCCATGATCTAGTGTTAGGGAGAGATGCCGCGAACAGGAGCACGGCTAAACTGAAGACCAAGCTTGATTGCAAAATAAAGGAAAAGGCTAAGTTGCTCCAACAAGCTCAAGATTACTACGATAAGCTACTCAACGCTAAGGACGAGAGGGACAAGGTGGTTGAACGTGCTAGGGATGTAGATGTGCCTATCAAGAGGGAGGTTGAGGCCATAGAGTAGCAGATGATGGACTGGTTTGAATCAAGGCTCATTAAATACAACGTCAATGTTCACAAGTTCCGCAACCTAGAATGCCTTGGTGTTGATTATCCCAGGGTTCTGGGCCTAGCTTGGGAACAAGTTGTCTTAGAGGAGAAAGCATTCTTGAAAGGTGGAGAGGTGGACCTTGCTTAGTTGGAGAAGAAGGTAATGATAAACGACAAGCCTGGTACGCTGAGAAAGGGTGAGCTTATTCTTCATCCGGAGCGAACCGCCACTATACAGAAAGACTTGGGCAAAGGCTCGGAATCGATGCCACACTCTGCCACTACCTTCCAAATAGCTAAGTCCTAAGCTGCTCTAGATTCATCCTCTGATCCTAGGTATGATCCAGAGAATCCCCAGATGCATAAGCCTACTATTCTTTCTCTCATCCTGAAGGAAAATTCAAGTGGCACTCCGGCCCACACTGAAGACCAAATAGAAGAAGGTATCTTGTTGACTTCCCTTGTGTTTCAAAGGGTTAACATGTCGTTAATCGACGTCATTAATCTATCATTTTATGTCTCTCAAGTTTCAGGTTGGCCCAAAATCGTCCCGCTTCTTGATAAGGACTCCCAACCGGGACAAGTGGTTGTGATAGAATAAGTAACTGTTACAACTTCAACAACGATCCTAACCAACCCAGTTGAAGAGACTCTTGGCCTCGATGAACAAACGATTGATACTTTGCTAGATGGGGGTACTGGTGGAACCCAGGGTGCTCAGATCGATGATATGTCATGATTATTGGACTTTCTGAGCCACTATCGGGTCGCACCATGATTACGCTCGAGCAAGAACATCTTCGAGACATAGAAATCAAGCTGGAGAGGATAGAGAACATGCTCCTTCCTTTATCCATGCTTCATGGCTAAGCCATATTCGCTTCAATCTATATTCCTTCGCCTAAGAGTTCCCAGAGCACACCCGTAGGATCTTCGCAGAACACTCCAAGCTCCCATCCTATGCTTAGGAGCACTCATAGTGAATCTACCATCCTACTACTTAGCTCGCCTCCAAAGGGAAAAGGAAGTAGAGGAAGAGGAGGTAAGAAAAAGGGTAAAGACTCAAGTGATGTGTCTCCTGGCACCAAGAAGAGGAAGCATAAGTCGAAGAAGTAGTTGTCAGTTTTCTCTGTGTAAATTGACCCACTTTTAATCTGCAATAATAGTAGTAGTCCAGTTTTGTCTTCTTGGCTAGTTTTTTGCGTGTTCGGCTGCCACTTTTGCTTTATCTAAGCGTAAATAAAGTTGTAATTTTCTTTCCAAGTTCCATTTGAATGTTAATAACAAAGACTTTCTACTTTGTCAAATCTTTGTGTGAATTCGCCAAAGTTGTCTTAGAAACGCACTTTCCATTCAATGTACTTCTAAGTGAAATATCATCGTAAGTGCTCTCTTTTCCATGCCCTTGGGAGTGAGATCACGTCCCTTTCTTTAAGTGCAGCGGATCTCATCTAACCCCAACGACGGCGTTTTTGTTTCACAGGAACATATTTGGGATTTGTGTTCAATGCATGGCTCACTATCTCCGCGAGATCCCATAACTATCCGAGTGTGTCCATCAAACACATCTAGGTTTTCCTGTAGAAAACCAATCAACTTCTTCATCATCCTGACACCTCGCTGTGATTTGACTTTCAAGATCCGTATTGTGTCATCCCGACTGACCAGGATGCTAATCATTAGCTCGGCCATACCTGCTCTTCTATTCAGTGGCTCCTTTTGTGGGTCCATATCCTTATGGAACCGAATGTGGTACTCGAGCCAACACTCGTGCATTGGTTGTTATGCGTCCAAGTCCTCACCTCTCTTAGCACGGCAACGTAGCATTCATGGCCAATCATCTGATCTCCTTGGACAATCCCTACTCCATTCTCTGTAGGAAATTTCATCGTCAAGCACCAAGGAGCTATAGCCACTCTGAATTTACCCAGGGTCTATCGGCCTAAAAATGCATTGTAAGCTGAGTAAATATCCAACACCAAAAAGGCACAACCCGCACTTGCTTGCAGTTGCCCTTACCAAGTACCACCAGTAATTCTACATATCCAATCAGCTTAGTAGCCATCCAATTGAACCCCTGTATTTGAGATTTACAAGTTTTCAAATTCTTTGCCTCCAAGAGCATTTGATCATAAGCTTTTTTGAATAGAATGTTGGTTGTACTACTATAGTCAACCAGCACTATCTGTAATATCATAGGACTAATCGTGGCTGTAATCACAAGTGGATCAATTATTGGAGCCTCCACTCCATCAGCATCAGTGTTTCGAAAAACAATGTCATCAGTTATTGTTCTACATTGTTTTGCCAGAGTTCCATCCTCAACTGCAAGGTAGCTCTCCTCCACAGCATGCTTTACAGCACTAACATATCTGTTCATTTAAGCTAGACTTTTATCGGTTGGATGTGGTACACTGATGATCGTGTTAATCACCAAGCATTTTTCAAGCCTCCTAGGCTCCTCACAACTAGGCCCGGCTTGCCCCGGTTGGGAAGATGACCCAGGTGGTTCGAATTTCCTTGCCTGCCATCCTACGGGGCTTTCACATACTGCTGCAACTTCTTCTTACGTATCAACTCTTTAATCATGTCTTGCAAGTGTCTGCACTCATTAGTATTATGACCATAGGTCTCATGGAATCTACAGAACTTGCTAAACATTCTCTCCTTCTCAGTCGACTCTCCCAGAGCCGGCTTCCTATACTGCTTGGTACCTTGAGTTGCCAACTAGATATACTCTATCGAGTTGTTCAGCTTGGTATAGCTGTCGTACTTAGGGGACCTAGTACGATTTCTATTATTCGGCTTTCGCTTCTTAGTCCCATCACCATTCTGCTTCCGACTATCATTCTTATTGCTAAAATTCACATCTACATTTCAAGAACTTCCTCCAGATAGCTTTACAGCAACATTGCTCTACATTACTCCAGTTGAACTCCCAACCTCGACTCCCTATGGACATTTGCGTGCTTCTTCCAGGCATAAGTATTCATTTTCCTTTCTATAGAAAGAATCCAACATTGGTGGGGGTATTCTTTCCAACCATTCCCCAAAACCCATATCAGGATGAATCCCCCTGATAAGTGTCATTAGCAATATGTCATCCTTGGGATTTATAACTTATATCATGGAAATGTGGAACTAATTCAAGAAATCCTTCGGTGACTCTCCATCAGTTTGGATGAGCTTTGATAGAGACATCCTATGTTTCAAACGTAAAATATGTAAGCAAAATTGCTCTCGTGAAAACTCAGTAAAAGACGGTATGGACCTTGGTTGAAGTCGAGTGAACCATATTGTACCCACTCCTTCTAGTAAATTTGGAAAACAATGGCATTTCACGGCATCAGAAGCTCTGGAGGAAGCCATTTGCCACTCATATCTCATTAAATGCTGCCTAGGATCTGTTGTTCCTCCATACAACGGCATAGTCGGCATTGCAAACCTTCGAGGATATCTCTCATATACGATGTTCTCAGTAAATGGATCTCGACTAGGAGAGGTACCCCACTCATAATTAGTTCTTAACTGATTTTCAATAACAAGTCCTCTGACCATGTCTTCTAGGTATTTCAGTTCCACATGTTCGACTGAACGGTAGTAGTCGGGATCTACCTCGAGTGTTCAGCCCGGAAAACGCTATCGGCTTGGCTCTCGCAACCTAGGTTCTCCAACCTTTGGGGGATCCATTCGTCCAGCGATCCCTCTATTTGATTCCCATGAGTTGTATCATTGGCACTGTCATGATTTTTCAAATTCTGAACATCCATGGCATGACCAAAAGTTAAATACACGCTGCCATCTAGAGGGCAAGTACTGGGCCCATCATTGGTTGGATTGGTACCGATCCATCCTCTTGGTTCGGTACCGATCCACAAACCCAAGCCATGAGCTTTCCTTCTTCCTTGATGTGATGCTCCGCGGCGTTTTGAGTCCTCTTCATATTTTTGTCTCTCCATCTCTGCTCGGATGATGAAGAACTTTCAGACTCTGAGTTGGAATCTCTCCTGCTCCTTCTACGGCTATTCTGAGTTAACTCATTCAACAACCTTTAGCTTTGCTACATCCTTTGATACATCTCATTATGACTAGCCTGGAATCTATTTTCATCTACTTCATCATCCTATCCATCTCTATTCTGGTCATGACTTCAACTGGATTCTGGATCTTTGGTTGCTCTGGTTGAGCGGCATCATCCACATGCTGAGCATTTTGGTTCCCAACATTAGTAATAGCTCTGGAATTGGTAGAACGTTCTCTTCTTGATGCGGTAATTGCAAATAGCTTCTCTCAGATTATGCAAAATCTGAATAATAGAAAATAAGGTAGGAAAATTGGATCTACCTCTTGGAATTAAGAAATCCAATACTAGATGATGGTTCCAAGTGGCTTGAGAATATGATTTCTTCGTGAAAGCACCAAAATGTTTGAACCAAAATGGCACCACCCGATAGATTAAGTAGAGAATAAAATGTGAAGAAAATAAATGAAAAATGAGTAAAAGAGCATACATGGAGTTTATAGTGGTTTCGCTAATCTTAGCCTAGGTCCACTTAATAATTTTTATTGCTTATATTCTATCTTGGAGGTAGAAGTTCTTATGGGTTGGTACAACTCCGGCAGAGATTACAAGAAATTAGAGTACGGAGAGCAAGAGCCAAAAAGGTCCTCAAAAAATAAGCTATTCCCTTCTATTTATAGAGGTAGGGAGCTTAACATCTGCCCCAGAAGATCTCTGCCATGTTTTCCACAATGTAGACTAATTCTTCAAGAAAGTTGGTCGTTACCGCAGTAATTTGCATAGGTTGGTATGACTCCAAGGGCTTAGATTGGTATCGATAAGAAAGATGGCCAATCTGGTCATCCTAAACTCTTCGCTTTGGCTCATTTTGTGGTTAGCTTCGTTATTCCATAGTTATTTGTACCAACGTTAGCTTGTTTCTGAGTTCAAATGATGGATCCATAGAGGAACAGAGTTGCTGATTCAGAAGTTCGTGGAGATCGTTAAAGAATTGAATTCGATCAATAAAACAACACCTGTTATAGGCTTCTAACATCATGCAGGGAATGCAGGTAGAAGATGGACAAATATGAAGGTAAAAACATGGATTGGTACCAACCCAGGGAGTAGGGTCGGCATCAACTCATGACTTAGATGGATTCATGTTCCTTTGGCTTGAGTTAGCTATGCTTTTGTCCCATGGCTCTGTTCTTGCTTAGTTTTTGACTATGGGGCTCTCTCTGGGCTTCTTGCCTTATAACTCCGAGTTCAACTCATCTAGTTTGTCCGAACTTTGCCTAGTCAAAAGGCTGGATAACATAGTGAAAGTTTGAGTTTTCGTGATTAGAGTGATCAGATTGTTTGATAAAATATTGTTTTGAGTTGAAAGTGACAGAGTGCGGTGGAAAATGTAATTTTAATGTGAGCTTATATAAGATCAAAAATGGGGTATACCAGGAGAAGAGAAATATTGGGAATATGCAAGAATAATTAGGTACTTTGATTCAAGTAAATTTAGTTTTCTTTTGAAGAGTTCAAGAGATATTTTTTTTGCTCTTGTTATTTATATGCATATGTTTGTACTTGTTATTGTACACTTTTCAAATTAATACATATACATACACACACACACACACACACACACACACACATATATATATATATATATATATATATATATATATATTCCATTACCCTTTTGGCTTGAAATGTCGATGATCGAAAATAAATTGGTTTACCAACTTAAAAAATATATTTATTTACTCTCTGAAATAAAAAAAATGAAATTTCCCACTATTTTCATTGTTGACATTTTATTCGTAACCAATCTAATAGTTAATATCATTAGAAATATCATATATATATGTGTGTAAATTTATCAAATAAAATCACTGATAAGAAAAATCTTTTTCACATATTGTGTACAATATCTACAACACCCTCAATTAACGATATTAGTTGAAAATATATATTTATTACCATCAAAAAATAAATCATTGATTTTCATATTCCATACAGATACTATATATCATTGCACGCAAATATAACTTTTATATATGCATTCAAGTAATTACAAACAACTACCAAATATAAAGTAAATTAAATAGTAATTAATATTTATCAAATATTAATTAATTTATAATGTTTTATAAATTAATTAAATTGTGTGTTTTTTTAGAGAATTTATCATTATGGTTGTGCGACTCAAATGTGCAAACTCAGTCAGCGATTAATTTCGAACAATTTGAATATTAACGTTTATACGTCACCTTAGCTAGTGGTGTGACAATTTAGCCGAGTTTATTGCTTATACATCTTTTCAATAAAATCCAAATTTACTATTTTAAGCGGTACCTTGTAGTAATAATTAATCTCACCAACTTTCTTTGTCAAAACTATATCACTTTAGGACTCATAGAATTTGATTTTGGTCAAAACTCCAATATCATCCACATTCAACTCGATTAATCCAAACAAAAAATGCTTAGTTTGATGATTATATATTATTAATCGTACTGCTTTAGCCACAGAGTTTGACTTTGAGTTGACTACAGTTGACTCTGATACTAACTACTTATAGTCGAAGAGACGATGTCTCTATTTAATAGTGTTTCACTACTAATGTTTCAACTCAGAGTCCTATAGTCCATCAATGGATCGTCTTGTCATCGCTTAACTATAATCAAAGTGGAGTGCCCACATTGAATTCCTACAGTATTCTCAAGTCGAAGGAACTGTGTAACATCGTAACTTCAAGATTCTCCACTTGACCTTAGTTATATCAACCAACAAAAACCATCAAATGAGTCATTCCATAATTATCCAATAACTATCAGTATGTAACCTCTTGGTACCACCAACAACCATCAATAATACACTACCCAAAACCTTGAGAGCGTTATATACTCTAGTCTGAATAGATGAATCGATATCCTTCTCGAAACATCTTAACTAGGAACATTTAAAATAATAATTTATTTTATGTGATAACATTTTCATAATTACAATACATTGTAATTACTTTCACATAGCATATCATTTAAGGATTTTCTATTTAATATACTTTAAATTAATTAATTAATTATATAACAATATAACAAAGTAAATTATAGAGATCAGACACTTCTATTATGAAAAAGATTAGTTAATGGGTTAGATATATGTAACGAATTATATAATTTCCCATAGGGCATATCCTAACTACATCAACATAGAGGATGGACATGTAGAAGAGTCAAATTCACCATTATACGAAAATACATAATCTATTAGAAGGTCTAATAAGGAATCTCATGCAGTAGCGAGTGTTTGCACCAGAAATTGGCACACACACCAATAGAACTTTTTAAGACAAATAAATAAAGAATATAAAATGAAAATATAGAATAATAACAAAGAAATAGGAGTAAATTGAAATAATAACACATACACAACGATTTATAGTGGTTTAGCGTTGTTTGTCTACGTCCACTTTGAACAGATTGCTTTATTAATCACTTTATAAACTGAGTACAATAGGGATCAGATGAAAATCCTTAGTTACAAAAGAGTATAAAGCAACTAGCAGCGCAAAGGTCTCGAAAATGAATAACCAAGCCTGTATTTATAGATGAAGACAGCCAAATATCTCCCTGAAAATTCGACAGAAGGACCTCCAGGACCATATGGACCCACAGGAGGGATCGCATGGCCTAATTCCAAAAGAAGAGGGATCGGTACCGATCCCTACTTTGGTAGAATTTTAGGGTGCAATCCCTATGGTAACTTCCTCATGCTAAAATATGCTTAGCTTCCAAATTTCATGCCAGTTGGATCAGTGGATCTTGAGTAATTGCTTAATCTTTGCTTCAACATGGGTTGCTTGCTGATTCCTATCGATCCCTACCAAGGGAAGAGTGACGACTAGGGTAATCTTCCTAGGGTCCCCATATCTTGCTCGCAAAATTTTATATGCACTGGACTTGTGGATCTCGAGACATTAACTGTTTTCTATTAAAATGCACTTGCTCCCTGAAACATATCGATCCCTATTATGGAAGTTAATTTATGTCGATCCCTCCTATATGTTGAACCATATTTCATACTTCGAACATTCTGCCTCGCATATCTATTAATTCCATTCAACCTCGACTTTGTGTTATCATATGTACTTGACTTTTGGGCCCCACAACCATCACTATGGACTATCGGCCTTGATAATAGTCGAATCTAACTTGTGCAATCAGTTCAATATAACCTGGTCAAAATGTCAGATAACACATGCCCTCCAAAGTATCTTGTGCTGAACATGACTTGCTTTGAACCGAAGTAAGTTAGAGTCATCGAAAAGAAACCCTTAAAGTTTTTTGAATATTCGCTATCCCGCCATCGATTAATTTCCCAAAGTGTTGTATCTCTCTTTGATAGCCATGATGCTTGATTGATTTCCGATAGTATAAATCTAGGGTTATACTCTGTCAGTTGATATATAAGTCTGGTTCCACGAGACTAATAAGCTTTTGTTATCTGGTACAGCCTCAAACTTGAAAGCTTTAGGTTTGATTTCAATTTCTATCGATCTCAAAAATTGGCCTTTTAAACCATATATGTGCACGTTCAGATACACGTTCTTGCCGTTGGCTTTTGGATGCATTTTACACTCACGGGTCATCGCCAATTTTCATTGAATTGGATACAATTTAATGGAATTTGAGGTGTATGTACTTTACATAATCTTCAGGTCCATGTTTGTATGCACACATGCTCATAGCTGATCCCTCCATTTTTCCTTATTTTTTTAGAGAATTTGTTGGGATCGGCATATGTTTAACCGGTCCCTCCTCCTTCTTTTTTTGTTTACAGTTATCGGCATATTACTAGCCAATCCCTTTCTCTCTTTTTTTATACGCATACTTATAAGGACCGACGTATGTTTAATCGATCCATATCCCCCTTGCTTCGAGTCGAAATCGTAGGCCGATCCCCTCGTCCCCATATATAAACTAACACTCTCCTCTCCCATACTTTCTTATTTCATTTCCCTACCATTTCCTCTCATCCCTCAAAATACCGAACCTTCCTCATTCCACCATCAAAGCTGATCCCTCCCTTCCCTTCATTTTGAAATGAATTCTTCTGCAATCCATCTTGCCTTTACGAGCCCACTTCCTCTTATCTTCCATCTCAATCATCCCCAAGCCACTTATCACTGCCATTAACATATATACATATGTAGTCGGGTTTTCTAGTTTTTTATTTTTTATTTTATGATGAGGTGATGGACTCTATTCCATTGGCGACGATTTGGAGTTTGATGTGATGGACAATTGATGGCCGAAGCTGCTTGGAGGAGATGAGAAGTGGGATGTGGTAGGGTTCAACTAAAAAGTTTGAAGGGTAGCACGAGGAGGTGCAAGGAGAGGGATCGGCCATCTTCGATTTGCATGGAGGGTCGGTAGTTTTGTTGGATAATGGAGGGATCGGTCGTAATGACGAAGGGAAGGGATCGGTAGTGGAAGGTTAAAAACCGTGAAGTAAAGGGATCGATAGAGTTGGTTAGCAGGGAGGGATTGGTATTTTTGTTGAAAGAAAGGGATCAGCATTAATCACCTGGAGAGAGCGATCGGTTGTTTTGCTCTGGGATAGGAGTCGGCAAATAAGGATCGGCTATTTAAATTTGGCTAATTCTGGTCTTTGAATAGAACTTGAAAACCAATCCATAATCACTTGTTTGAACAATTATATTAATGAACATAAACATATGGCAATGATGAACAACAGGACTTAGATATCCACTGATGAACACGAAATTGAACGACCAAATCCATGGGACTTAGAACATGAACAAAAACTTAATATATGGACTTTAATAATCGATTTCACACTTCGATATGCCGATGGTAGATCCCAAAGTTTACACAATCAATCAGTCCTTTCACCAATTGAGACGGTCAGCGACGATGGTCACTCTGGTTGGAATCCAAAGTCTCATCATTTACTTTTTAGGTTTTATTTTGATCTGCTTATCTCTGCACTACATGACACGGCACCACACTAGCTTACACTTAGCATGGGGGGACATGTAAACTTTTCTAATCTCGATTATCTACTAAGTATGGTTGACATGGACTTTAGACATTCGAAGCATCTAGCAGCAATGTCTTCCGGACCAACTTCACAACATAGTTATCCCGAAGCTGAGTCGGTTCCACTACTATATCTAGCAGGCTTTCCCCTGGTTGTCAAACTGAACAAACATAAGTTTTTGGCCCGTCGGCCAATCTTTTCTCTGACTTTTTCGTCCTCCGGGTGGAAGATATAAGCCCTGCCCCAACACTGTAGAAGGCGCTATATTTTTAGATAACCCGACAGATTCTCAAGCCTCCAGAATTGGTGAGGCCGCTCTTCGCAGACTATGTTCAAGACACGGGATTCCCTTCGAAGATGTTCTGGTTCCTTCAATGAACGATAAGGCTCATTCGCCCCCCTAAAAGGTATACAACATGCAATAAGCTCAAGTGTTGGGCCGGATGCATGTCGCCCTTTAATTCTTTTATCCGAGAGATGCTAAAATATCCTGGAATAGCTTCTACTCAACTACACCCGAACAGCTATGCCTTTCTCCATAGCACTTTCTTAATATTCATGAACGTCCTGTTCCACCCGCCAACTCCTGAGGACATCAGGTTTATTTACAACTTCAAACGATGGACATTGAGCCTTTCCTACATTTTCCTCCAGCCTTCGTCTAACTATCAAGTCTTGATGGGTGCTTGGAACAAGCTCAGCCTCTTTAAACATGAATGGTTTTATGTCTGATGTCCGCTTGGCTTTGCAAGGCGATGGTCGGAAGGATGTAAGTGTCGTCTTCGCTCTATTCTCAAATTCTTTAACCCAAGTCACATCCTGAATCAACTAACATTGTAAAAATTTACAGATGTCCATCCACGTCCAGAGAGCGGTAGATTTTTCACGGGCAATCTTTGCAATTCTTGCCACCTCGGTCGAAAACAGGGACATTAAACTCATTGACCGATGAATGGTTATCTCTATTTGGGTTGCTGGAGGAAGGTCGCAGCATTGGGCTTCCAGGAAGCGCTGCACTACCAAGATATGCTACAGAGCAAGAAAGTGATATCAATAACCCTGTCGTGCCCCCAGTCGAGGGGACTCCAAATGACATCGAAGAGGGTAAAATTAGGGGTGGCAAAACCAACGAGCCTGGCGATGCTGATGTAGGTCCGGGCAATGTGCCTATGGTCGAACCGTCACAAGGCAGGCAACCTCACACGCCAGCTAGGAGAAGAAAGAAGCTTGCATATAAGTTCTATAGAATGAAAACTGCTAAGGAACCTGAGTTTATTATCACTTCCATTGACGAAGCGTCATCCTCCCAACATTTAGAAAGCTCGATGAAAAGGTTTTCAAATCTCTAAATCCCTGATGACATCATGACTAATGACTTCCGTAACATCGGTATTGAGGGACTCAATTCTCCCACCAGAAGTGATGATGACATTCTTCCCATCGGCAAAGGAGAGAAAACTCCTATGAGCAAGGCTGCAACTACTGGTCCATCGAGGGGAAACTAGGACACTCACAATCATGTGCACTTCACCACATGATCTCCATCTACCTTTTGTATAAGGGTCACTTATGCATTTTGTTTGGTTTTTGCAGGTGCGATGCCTCAATCCGGAGCTTTTGATCGCTTGAGAGGTTCCTCGATGCAGTATGAATCCAACCACGACTCAGAATTAGGTAGGCGTAGAGAGAGGGATGACGGCTGAGAAAGAAGTCGTCGTCCGCGGGAATCTTCATCTCCTAAACGTAAGTCCCAGTCTCGGTCATCCCATTAGGAAGTTCAACCTAATCTTCCTATGCACAGTGGTGACTAGATCTCTATCCATGGTTCTCCAGTTGTGTACCGCCTGAGCAGTATTCTGGTTCATTCAGCTCCAAGCAGTCCCGTGACCACAGGTCGAGCAAATGTCCAATCATTGCTTCTGATCCATCTTTGTCGACTACGACTCCTGAAGCTTCCACGGCATAAAAATTAGCCAAAATTAAGGTTAATTTTCCCAAGATTTTGTTTCGACGGGCTTAAGTTCCTCCCCTCCATTCATAGAATCCTAGGGAATGCTAAGGCAAGTTCTCCCGCATGCATCAACGACATTTTTGTGCAACATGAATCATTCCAGCACTTAGCAGAGAAGATCTCTGAGTTGTCTATTAAGAGATGGCTTAAAATCGATCGTCTCAAGCTAGTGGCGATCCATGATAAAGATATAATTAAACATTAAGACATTGAGATCTCAGACATGATGGTAAAATTGATCGAGGCAGAAAAAAGTCCTAAGGAAACATTTGAGGCGGGGAGCCGTCTAGAAGCTACCCACAAAAAGGAACTTGATACTGCCCTCAACCGTAGCGATGCACTTGCCTTGGAAAAAGATACCTTGCAAAAGGAGAAAAATATTTCGGCCCACCGTGTTGAGAGCTTGAAGAACTTCTTAAGAAGGCGAGGAAAGAGAAAATTGAAGCTCAGGAGGAATAGCAAAGATATTGCAAAGAGGCCATTGAAGCTCGAAATTTGAAGATTAATGTAATGCCCCTGAATTTTAATTAACATTATTCGGAATATTTAATTGGATAAATTAAATAGAATAATGTGAATAGTAGGGAGATGAGATTAATAAATCCAATGGTCGTGTCTAAAAGAATGAACTAAAATAAAAGGACTTAAATAAATTAAGAAGGAGGAATTTTTCCTAAGGGGTAAACTTGGAAATGGGGCTATATTTCTTAGTATATATCTCTTCCTCCACTTGAATAAATTTTCAATTTCTCATTCTTAACTCCTCATCACTTCGGCCGGCCATTAAAAAGCTCCCGGGAGAGTTTAAATTGAAGAATAAGCTAAGGAATTAAAGCTAGGAAAGTATCTCATTCTCCAATCAACTAATCAAGGTCAGTAATCATGTTTATCATCTTGTTTTTCTATGTTTGGATCGGTTATGGGTTATACCCGATTCGTGTTTGTGATTTTGGTTAGGATATAACCATTTAAACGTTTGTTTGGATAAGACATAGGTGTTTTAAAATGTTAATGGGCTAATTAACACATTTTCATTCGGTTTTTGTAAAATTCCAAGTTGTTTTGATCTTCATATGCTTTGAAATTTTAATATGTTGAAGTATATGATTTGTCATATTTTTGGTTATTTTTGGGGATTTTTCCTTAGTGATTTACTAAGGTAATTAAATTATTTAAGCCTAAGGGCTAAACAGAAAATTTGCTTCCGAAATTACTTAAACTCGGAAGGAAATTGCCTTTGGAAATATTTGGGGAAGAAGTACAGTGTTTTAAGAAAAATGTTGACTTTTGTATACTTTTTACTATTTGGAAGTATAGAAGAAGGTTCCTCAGCCAATCAAAATTAGACAAGCAAGATAAAAACATCACTTCAGTGGGCCCAGTTCTGCCTTCGACTCCAACAAGCCCGCTTTTACCCCATCGATGAAGTTGAAAGGTACCTTTCATCTAACATGGAAGGTAAACAGTTACCTTTCGCCCAATTTTGTGTATTCCGCTGTGATGTACTAAGAACTGTAAAGCTCATATTTATTAGTTCTCTGATCATCATAAGGAGACATCTTCATATGTCGCTCTTATCGTATTTTGTACATGTATATTTGATCTGAACATGATTAACGTCTGGGATTATGTAATTAAATCATAATTTTAAATTCATAAGAAATGATAAATTCTATTTTGTTGAAGTTTAAAAAATTTCATATTCTTGTGTTTCTTTGTTGCCAATAGTTTCAAGATTCTGATCTCGGTCACTCATAAATAACACCTATGGATGACTACAGCATCCGTAGCAATTAGTTTTGAGCCTCCGGATGCGGGATGTTACAAGTTGGTATCAGAGCATGGTTTATGTACTTAAAAGGAATTTAAAACTTAAAAGATTTTTAAAGCATAATGTAATGAATCTAAAATATGGTTGGGCTTGGGAAAGCGTTATAGTAATGTATGTGTACTTTGCTATAAATACCTAAGTATGTATTCCCCACTCTCTTAGACCGTTCTTCTGTATCTTCCCAAGATTGGATTTCAAGTAGTAGGGAAGTAAGATATGGAGGCAGGAAATGGAAGAGTGAATCATGGTGGAAGACGCACCAAAAATTGGTACAAAGACCCAATAGAAGTTTTGAAGAGAAATAAATAAAGAATATAAAATTAAAACAGAGGATAATAACAAAGAAATAGGAGAAAATTAAATAAGAACACGCACGCAATGATTTATAGTGGTTCGGCGTAGTTTATCTATGTCCACTTTGAACAGATTGCTTTATTAATACTATATAAACTAAGCATAATAGGGATTCGATGAAAATCCTTAGCTACAAAAGAGTATAAAGCAACTAGTAGCGTAAAGGTCCCAAAAATGAACAACCAGCCTATATTTACAAACAAAGATAGCCAAATATCTCCCTGAAAATTCGACAAAAGTACCTCTAGAACCATATGGACCCACAAGTGGGATCGCATGGCCCAAATCCCAAAGAAGAGGGATCGGTACTGATCCTTACTTTGGTGAAATTTTGGGGTGTGATCCCTAAGGTAGCTTCCTCATGCTAAAATATGCTTAGCCTCCAAATTTCATGCCAATTGGATCGGTAGAATTTGAGTTATTGCTTAATTTTTGCTTCAACATGGGTTGCTTGCTGATTCTTGTCGATCCCTACCGAGGGAAGAGTGCTGATCCCTCTGACTTCATCTTCTTGAGGTGCGATCCCTAGGGTAGTCTCCCTAGGGTCCCTATATCTTGCTCCCAAAATTTCATGTGCATTGGACTTGTGGATCTCGAGATATTAACCGTTTTTTATTGAAATGCACTTGCTCCCTAAAACATACTAATCCTTATTATGGAAGTTAATTTATGTTGATCCCTCCTTTATATTAAACCATATTTCATATTTCAAACATTCTGCCTTGCATATCTATCAATTCCATTCAACCTCGGCTTCATGTTACCATCTATACTTGAATTCTGGGCTCCAAAACCATCACTCTGGACTCATCGACCTTGATAGCAATTAAATCTAACTTGTGCAATCAGTTCAATATATTCGGGTCAAAATGCCGGATAACAGTGAGATACTATGGTTTCCTCGTGGCTGGTAAGAAAGAGAATCGTGTCTTAGAAGAGGACTCTCCCCTCACATTCGAACAAGCACAACAAAGTAAAGACTCTTCACTTTAGGTTGAAACTATGAAATCCAAGATGGATTCCATGTATGACAACAAAGTTCGGACAATGGATGACATACCCGAAGGGATAAAACCCATTGATTATAAATGGATTTTTAAGAAAAAGATAATTGCAAAATGGAAAGGTAGATACTTATAAATCGAGGTTATTCGCAAAAGGGTTTCATCAGATTTAAGGCATTGATTATAATGAAACATTTTTTACCATAACCATGCTTAAATCCATTCGGATTATGCTTGCTATCACCGTGTTCTATGACTATGAAATATAAATAATGGATGTGAAAATGGAATTTCTAAATGGTTATTGAAGAAACCATTTACATGTCGCGGCCCGAGGATTTCGTGGTCGGTGGAAGTGAGGAAAAAACATGCATGTTGTTAAGATTAATATATGGTATAAAAAAGCTTCAAGGAGTTGGAATAAGTGTATTGATAATGTAATCAAACAATTTGGTTTTTATCAAAATAACTTGCGTATACCGGAAAGAACATGAAAGTGTTATCATGTTCATGGTCTTGTATGTCGATGATTCTCTCTTGATTGGCAATGGTACTGCATTATTGGAATTGGTGATAACTTGGTTATCCAGGGGTTTCTCAGCGAAGGATTTGGAAGAAGCAAAAGTTTGTTGGATTGTCCCTATCCCTGTATATAGATACAATACTGAAAAGGTTCCGTACGGAGAATTCCAAGCAAGGGAATGTTCTAATGCAATCTATATCTATCCTTTCTAAGAAGGACACTCTTCATACTGATGAGGAGAAGGAGCATATGAAGAGGATACCGTACGCAACCGCAATTGGATCCATCATGTACGCCATGTTATGTACTAGACTAGATATGACTTATACACTAAGATGCGTAAGCTGTTATCGGTCTAATCTTAAAGAAAAGCATGGGATAGTAGTGAAGTGTATTTTGAAGTATTTAGGAAATACTATAGACTCATTCCTCATATATATGGGAATGAAGACCTCCTTACAAAGGGGTATACAGATTCCATCTTTCAAAGTAATTCGATGATAATAAATCGGTGTTGGTTATGTATATACACTAAAAGATGAAGTGGCCAATTGGAAATGCTCCAAGCAGGAAACATTTACCGATTCAACAATGGAGGCCAACTACATCGCCCGCAACAAAGCATCTAAAAAAGCATTCTAGATGCATGTTATCCCGCCTTTTGGCAAGGCCGTAACACCAAGGGATTGACTAGTAACCAGTGACGGCCCGTCCCCGAGATCGGTTATATACTGGCCCACCACGGATATCGATGAATTTTTTCCGAGTCCGAATCGAGCCAAAATTTGTAGTACATGACAAGCTAAGCCATGGGAGCCAACGTTTCAAATATCAAGTCAATCCGAGTTCGTATGCTCGAGTTATGAGCGATACAAGATTGGACGAAAATCAATTACCGATCGACTCGCTCCTTCGACTCGCTTCGCAGCACTCAAGAGAAGCCAACTTCGACTCGCTCCACGTCCCTCAGAGCTGCTCTCTTCGACTTGCTCCATGTCCCTTAGAGCTGCTCTCTTCGACTCGCTCCAGTTTGAAACCATCGAAAGCGCATACTTTGACTCCACTGCTCAGACCTCCCAGAACGCCCCACTTCGACTCGCTCTCCCAGTGCTAGCTTCGACTCGCTCTCCCAGTGCTAGCTTCGACTCGCTCTCCCAGTGTTAGCTTCGACTCGCTCTCCAAAGCTTGCTTCGACTCGCTCAACCAAGTACTTACTTCGACTCGCTCGAAACAACATCCAGGACAAAGTAAGAATCAAGTGCCACGTCATCGAGTCGAACGGAAGCGAGTCGAAGGAAACAGCCTACCGAAAACTCCATTTCGTATCGATCATATCTTCCAATCTACAAGCCCAAATGCTATGAAATTTTCACAGAAGACTACGTGCATGCTAAAGAATGTCCACGCCAAATTTGAACTCCATTGGATGAAATCTCGAGCGAGTCAAAATCTGCTCGTGTCGATCACGGATCGGACCGAAACTTCACGGGCTTGGGCAAGCGGGCCTAGTCACATGCCAGAGAGGGTCTCCCGAGATCTGGGTGAAATATCAGCCTCCTACACCTATAAATAGACCACCAAAGCCAACAAAAAAGGGGTTCTTCTTCCTCTTTCAGATCTCCAATGCCCGGACTCCGCCAGATCCAGATTTGCTGAACTCAATTGCTGTTGCCATAAATAAGATTCACTGCTGTAAATCACAATTGACTGCTGTAAAACATTGAATTCACTTGTAAACACAAAAGAAAGATCAATGAAGCAAACTACTTCATAGTGGATGTAGGCTATACGCCGAACCACTCTAAATTCTTGTGTCTTCTTGCACCTTAATTATTCTCATTTCTGAAATTTGGAGTCTTTGTTAGATAATTCCTCTTTTGTCATTTAATTTCTTCACTTTATCTCTTCAAAGACTTCCGAAGAGTGTTGTGCCCAATTTTGGTACAAACACTTTAGTGCTTTCACTGAGAAAAATCCAATTTTTCTCCCACTCTTTGGATTTCCTATCTATATTAGATTGCATAAATCTAAGAAGAAGATCCAGGTCTAGAACTTTGAAGACCTTCCATTCTATTTAGATTTGCAATCAGATCTAGGAAAGGACTTTGCCAATTCATTATGGTGAGCACACGTACCACCTCTGCAGCTGCTGATCAAGGAGCATGGGACCGACAAAACCCCGTGCAATCACCTCCATCCAACCAAAATGCTGCAGGACCTTCAGATCCATCAGGTCCAATCACTAGACAAGAATTCCAGACATTGCTTCAAGAGTTGACCCAAAGTCGACAGCAGCTAGCGGAACAACTACGCGCCAACACGGAGTTGACTAACCAGCTAAATCGCCAAAGGCGAAGAAGATCTAGAAGAGACCAAGGTTCTCACTCCTCCATAGAAAGTTCAGCCTCCTCCGATGGTCAAACTAGATCCACACGTCCACGGTTAGGTGGAAGCTACACCCAAGCCACGGGACACCAACCTGCTTCGAACCTTGGGCAACCTAGAGTTGGACCATCCACTAGTCTCCGCACAGAACCTTCAACTCGAGGAGGAGCTGCTCCTTATCATGTTACCGGCAACATTGCTACTACCACCACTGCCGGACGGGGAGGTGACGCTGGAAACCAAGCTGATCCTCAACGTAGCCAACGAGAGCAGACTCCTGAGCCTTATGTCCCTAAGGATGTTGAACCAAGGAGGCGAAACACGGAACGTCGACCGCGTCCGGTCCAGACTCACGCTGTGGAACCCGACCATACCTTGGCACAACATGCTCCAAGTATCCGAACACCAGATATACCGGCGATGATCCACCAAATGATCCGTGAAAGTCAGGGTCTCTCTAATGACGACTGGGGAATCTCCCGAAGTCATACCCCTTTCACCGATGATGTTTTATATGCTGAACCACCTCGGCACTTCAGGATGCCAACTTTGCCAGTTTATGAAGTAAGTTCTGATCCTAATCAACATGTCCTGAAATACGAATGGCTGATGAATGCTGCTAGAGCTGATGATGCAGTAAAGTGCCGTAGTTTCCCCATTTCCTTAGGGGCATCGCTACCATGTGGTTCACTCGTTTGCCACCGTGATCCATCTCTAACTTCGACCAGATGGCCACCAAGTTTGTCGAACAATTCTGTATGCATGTGGCGAGGCCAAAGGACGTTAACACTCTGTCTAGTGTTACGCAAGCTCCCACTTAGACGTTACTTGGAGCGATTCCACACTGCGTGTGCAGAAATAAGCAATCCCAACGATAACTCTATCCTGATGGCTCTGACTAAGGGGATTGATGCTGATTCCGAGTTCGGAAGTTGGTTAGCTGGGAAACCACCTGCATCATTGGACCGTTTCTATTCCAAGGCAGCCCAATTCCTGAGAAGGGAGGATGCGAAACAGTCTAGGAAGCAGGATGACGTAGGGCACAACATTGAAGGTATCTAGAGTAACGTTGTTGTTAAACAGTCCGGGGATAGTTCTGGAAAAATTCAGTTGAACGTCCAAAATAAACAGAATCAGCAGAGGGACAATAGAAACCAGAACAAAAAACGCGATCAGGATCATGGACCACGGCGTAGGGCTTCCATGTACGATAATTACACTCCATTGAACACGTCATTGGAGAACGTATATTTGCAAACTTGCAATACCATGCAGTATAAGAAGCCTGCCCCAAAACCACCAACTGAAAGACAAATCCAAACAGGAAAGTTCTGTAGATTCCATGAGACTTATGGCCACAACACCAATGAGTGTCGTCACTTACAAGACCTCATTGAAAAACTGATACGAGAGCGGAAGTTGGATCAGTATGTATGGGCGCCGCAATCCGGTGGTGCGGGCCCATCAAATCAGAATCGTGCACCGAACCAGGAAAGACAGGAAGAACCCGCTCTTGTGGACGGGAGGTTGGTCATCAATACAATAAGTGGTGGTCCTCACCCAACAGATCGAAGCTGGAAAGAAATGGAGTCGTATGCCAGTTCTATCAGGCATGCGGACTTCGAGTGTTGCAGTAGCTTTGATGAGGGGGCTCCGGCCAAGCAACAGGATGACGGATGACATCGTGTTCAGGAGCAGAGACGCAGATAAAATTGAAGCTCCCACTATCGATCCACTGGTCATCTCAGCACAAGTAGGTCCCGCTTGGATAAAAAGGATCTTAGTTGACAGTGGAAGCTCTGTGAATATTTTGTTCAAGCGAGCTTATGATCAAATGAAGATGGAAGCCGCAGACTTGAATCCATGTTAATCTCGAGTCCATGGTTTCAACGGAAGTGCCACAATCCCCACTGGGATGGTGGAACTGCCAGTAGAGTTGGGAGTTGGAGAACGTTGGAGAGTACGGATGTTGCAGTCTATCGTTTTGGACATAGACTCCCCTTACAATCCTTTATTGGGCCAACTAGCCCTCGCTGAATTCAGAATAGCCATTACCCCATGGTGTTTGACCTTAAAATTTCCCACTGATCATGGAATAGGAATCGTTCAGGGAGATCAGGCCACTGCCAGAGCCTGTTATGTTGGTGAGCTACGGGAGGGGTAGCGAAAGGAGAAGGGAAAGGGCGTAGAGGAATCTCTCTGTGTCCGTTTCGTCGGTAATTGACAATTAACGCCCGGGCCTAGGCCTGGGCACCCCAGCCAATTCCTCAAGGATCTTGACGCAAGAAAGACTGAAGACGAAGGAGAATCTAAAGAAAGTCAAGCATCCCCGGCCGAGCTAACGATTGACGTCCCAATTGACAATAACAACGATTCAAAAATGATAAAGATTGGATCTCATCTAAGCCAGAAAACTCAAGAGGAATTGGTTGAATTTCTACGGGCAAATCTCGACGTATTTGCCTGGACACATTCTGATATGTGTGGGATCTCGCCGGACATCGCGAGCCACACTCTGAACATTGACCTGCGGCATGTCCCGGTCAAACAAAAAAGGCGCGGTATGGATCCAGAGAGATATGCCGCCCTTAAAGAGGAAGTAGAAATGCTTGAAGCGAACGGATTCATTCGGGATGCGCTATATCCTGAGTGGGTGTCAAACCCCATGCTCGTCCGAAATCCAAACGGGAAGTGGAGAACATGTGTCGACTATTCCGACCTGAATAAAGCGTGCCCCAAAGACAGTTTCCCGCTTCCTAGAATTGATCAGCTAGTGGATTCGACGGCTGGACATGAACTCTTATCCTTCATGGACGCGTATTCAGGCTACAATCAGATACCGATGCATTTACCCGATCAAGAACACACCAGCTTCGTAACCAACCTGGGACTTTACTATTACAAGGTTATGCCGTTCAGACTCAAGAACGTCGGGGCTACTTATCAACGGTTGGTCAATCGGATGTTCGCTAATCAAATCGGGAAGACAATGGAAGTATATGTAGACGACATGCTTGTGAAGTCACGAATCTCCACCGACCATGTAAAAGACCTAGAAACTATGTTCAACATACTTCGGGAGTACAAGATGAAGCTCAACCCACTGAAATGTCACTTTGGAGTTGCGTCCGGAAAGTTCCTTGGGTTCATTGTTAACGCCCGAGGAATCGAAGCCAATCCCGAAAAGATTTGGGCAATCAGAAATCTTGAAACTCCCAAAACTATAAAAAAAATCCAGAGTCTTAATGGAAAGGTAGCAGCATTGAGCAGGTTCATTTCAAAGTCCACTGACAAATGCATTCCCTTCTTCGATCTGATTCGAAAAGGGAAGGGAAACTTTGAATGAACCACGGAATGCGAGGGTGCTTTCCAAGCACTAGTTCAACATCTATCCACACCACCAATACTGTCCAAGCCTATCGATCATGAAAAGCTGTTCGTATATTTGGCGATATCAGAAAACGCTATTAGCGCTGCATTAATCCAAGAAGAAGACAAGATACAGAGGCCAGTATACTATGTCAGCAAACGATTGACTAGGGCTGAAAGAAATTATCCGAAGCTGGAAAAGTTGGCTTACTGCCTTGTCATTGCATCAAGAAAACTCCGACCATACTTCCAGGCACATTCCATTATTGTTTACACCGACCAGCAGTTACGACAGGTCCTTTCCCGGCCTGAGACGTCTGGTAGGTTACTCAAGTGGAACATCAAACTGAGCCAGTTTGACCTTACTTACGCTCCGAGATGGGCCATACAAGGACAAGTCCTAGCCGATTTCATAGCTGAATTTACCGTCCCAGAGGACTTGCCCGATGCCAGAGAATCCATTGAATATGTCTGGAAACTTTATACCGATGGAGCATCAAACGACCGGTGTTTAGGCGCTAGTATTGTGCTTGAAACTCCCGAGGGTCGATCCATATGTTATGCCTTAAAGTTCGATTTCCATGCGACTAATAATGAAGCTGAATATGAAGCCCTCCTAGCTGGCTTGAAACTTGCTAGAGATTTGAGAATTATCGTAGTGGAAATCTATTGTGATTCACAATTAGTTATGTGTCAGGTACGAGGAGAGTATCAAGCAAGAGATCGAAGGTTGGCTGCTTACTTAGCTCGAGTTAAAGAAGTACTAGACCATTTCGATTACTACGCCATCTACAGTATACCTCGATAACGCAACCAAAAGGCCGATTCGTTGGCGAAGCTAGCCACCATAGGCGAAGCTCAACAAATGGGACTCGTACCCGTAGAAACACAAATGGGACAAGTCCATCCTGAAGAAACGACTAGAAAAGGTCGGGGGCAAGTGGGTTGATGAACTTCCTATGGCTCTATGGGCTTACCGAACAACCCACAAGACCGCGACCGGCCACACTCTGTTCTCTCTTTCTTACGGTTCAGAGGTCGTTATTCCAGTCGAGCTAGAAGTACCTTCTCATCGTGTGACATACTATGATCCAAAGACAAATGCTATATTACTTGCTGAATCTCTTGATCTACTAGATGAGAAGAGTGAAGAGGCTGATTTGAGGGCAGCTGCGCATCGAAGTCGAGTTGCCCGATTGTACAACGTCAAGGTCCGTCTGCGAACCTTCGAACTAGGCGATCTCGTCTTAAAAAGAATCTATCTGGTTCCTTCACACATGAAGCCAACATGGGAAGGACCGTATGTTATTGAACGAAGGCTCCGAGATGGCACATTTAAGTTATCGACCGTCGAAGGTCTTACCCTACCAAGAGCTTGGAATAGCGATAGCCTTTGCCGCTATTACACCTGACAGGCTATCTTTATCCATTTAGTTTACTTTCATTTTTTGCAATTTGTTTATGCATTTCGAAATTAGAACTTGTAATAAGGCAACTGACTTTGCCATGCTTTCTTATTTCAGCAATAAAATGCAACCTCTTCGAGTCAGAGCTGTGACTTACTTGAAATACTTCATATGACCATCACTATGCACGGAGAGCTAAGTCTCATCATACGGTGGTATTTATTCAAATAGAGAGTGGCTGCAGTGCAAACAATCACTCCCTAAGTGAAACTCGAGCTCAGGGGCAAGCCATCACTTCAAAGTCAAAAAAAGGGATTAATACACGACAATCCTTATTCAACTCCGAACTCCCAGAGTGCGAGTCGGAGTATAAACACCCAACTCCGAACTCCCAGAGCGCGAGCCGGAGTATAAACATCAACTCCATATTCCCGGAGTGCGAAGTGGAGTATAAACATCCAACTCTGAATTCCCAAAGCGCGAACCGGAGTATAAACATCAACTCCGAATTCCCAAAGCGTGAACCGGAGTATAAACATTCAACTCCATATTCCCGGAGTGTGAAGTGGAGTATAAACATCCAACTCCATATTCCCGGAGTGTGAAGTGGAGTATAAACATCCAACTCCGTACTCACAGAGCGCGAGTCGGAGTATAAACATTCAACTCCGTATTCCCAGAGTGCGAAGCGGAGTATAAACATTCAACTCCATATTCCCGGAGTGCGAAGTGGAGTATAAACATTCAACTCCGTATTCCCAGAGTGCAAAGCGGAGTATAAACATTCAACTCCATATTCCCGAAGTGCGAAGTGGAGTATAAACATCCAACTCCGAATTCCCAAAGCGCGAACCGGAGTATAAACATCAACTCCGAATTTCCAGAGTGCAAGTCGGAGCATAGACATCGACTCCGGATTCCCAAAATGCAGAACGGAGCCTACACACCAACTTCAAGTTTCCGAAGCATGGATCGAAATATAATTATCAACTCCAAACTCTCGGAGCGCGAGTCAGAGTACAAATGCCAGTTACAAGTCCCCAGACAGCGGGCGTATGATTGAAACTCAGGCCAGCGCGACCAACCGCCAGTAAACAAATGAGGATCCCCGAAGTGCGGATATGATCATCAACTATCGGACAAGCGCGAATAAACCTCTCAACCCCCGTTTACCTTAAGACGCCCATCCAACGGCACTAGACTCGGCATGCTGGGGGAAAGGGCAATCACTGACTAATGTTTTACAACATGCCACCAAGGCTAGGGGACGAGACTTGAGCATCAACCATTGACTGAAGCAATACGACGTCAAAATTCGACTCGTTTCCCGGTCGCAAACCATGCCCACAATACCCGAACTTAGCAAACAGGAACAAACTCCATTCGGAAACTGAAACTTCACAAGTGCAGTTCAGGCACTGAAACACTTAGACAAATACACAATGACAAAAAAGAAGTCAAAAAAGAAAAGTTTCATTTCTATCGATTATAGAAGAACTTCGTATACAAGTTTCCAAAAAATTCCTACTAGCAGGGGCCGAACCCGCATTTATACACGGCTAACAAAATGCAAATCAAAATACACCGGGAGAGCATGTCTAATCTTTCTTTTTCCTTAGCTTCCTCCTCGATGTGGACCCGCTGGAGCCATCGCCAGTCTTCCTCTTCGAGCCTTTGCTTTTCGGCGGTTGGTCTTCAGGCGAGGGCATTATGTCGACGTCCTCCTCCGAGCTCGTGTGAATAAGAACGCTCCCTATGGGCGGAGTTGGAGGAACGGGATCAATTATAGAAGGTGGAATGGGCAGGCTGGTGAGAAAGACGGAACCACCAGGAGAGATCATTCCGAGCGGGGCAGGTCCCGATTCTGCCATCCCACCTCCAAAGCTGTCGCCATAACCCGCTGCTGCCAATTCAGAGTCAATCTGAGCAAACATCTCCTCTTCGGTTACTGCTTGAGCCCCGCTGGGGGCATCAGCAGTCGGCATTGAAGAGCTTGCAGCAGCATCAGTTCCGCTCATAACAGATGAC
The DNA here is from genome assembly GCA_030737815.1 of Allium fistulosum. Classification (NCBI taxonomy): domain Eukaryota; kingdom Viridiplantae; phylum Streptophyta; class Magnoliopsida; order Asparagales; family Amaryllidaceae; genus Allium; species Allium fistulosum. The sequence goes on along the minus strand of CM060904.1, from coordinate 1,106,424,459 downwards.
AAGTCAGCACGAGGATCGCCGTGGCGGCGGAAGAGTTCATCCATCAGCTGCACGTCGAACGCGATCGTACCACCCTGCAGATCGTCAAGCGGGGCAGCTGTACTCATGGTGGTTGCCTCGGTCACGATAGCCTCCTGCATTTGATATGATTCTTGAGTGGCAGGAAGCATGGCCAGTGCGGCATCGATCACTGGACAAAGAATAAAAGAACTGTTAGGACTTAACTCGATCAAAGATTCCGATTTGAGAGAAGTGGAATGTTCAGAATACCTTCCTCAGTTCGACTTATAGGCGGCAGGGCGACATCAGTAACTTGTGCAGCAGCCGAAGACATCTGCGGCTGATCCGGATTGTAAGCAGGAACAGCCCGGGGATCGACCGTAGACGAAGATTCAGGCTGGGTTGACACCGGAAAATCAAGACTTGCATCATGATGTCCAACCCCGGAGCCTTCTCCTACTTCCAGGTGTTGGATGCCGAGCCTCCCCTTCTCATAAGAGATTATTGAATCATGGAGAATCTTCTTTTCATCATCATTTAACAGACGATTCTCAAGCTCGAATTCATCCATAGACTCACCCTGGTGCGCCTCTTTCTCTTCCTCAACCAGTCGGCCCCAAGCACTATGGAGATGCGTCGAATAATCATCGAGCCAGGCCAGACCCCTGTGCCTCAGCACGTTAGCGTTATAGACAACGAGGAGATCTTCAATGTCGGCCTCTAGCCTGGACTCGACCAGCTTCACCCTCTCCTCGACCTCAGTCTCCACCTTTTGGACTTTAGCCACCGCCGCATCCCATTCACCCCTAAGTAGAACAGCCTATTCGCACGCCTCCTGGGCTGCGTTGTTCGCATCATCTTTTTCCTTGGCCATATCGGCGAATTTGGCCTCAAGTTCGTTCAGTTCCTTGACTGCCGCATCCTGCTCGGCGGTAACCGTGGTATTCCGGTGGCCCATCTCCTCCACCAAGGCGACATGCGTCTGCCTCAACCTCTCCATGGCCACCTTTGCTTCGTCAGCTTTCTTAATGGCCTCGATCTCGGATTTTCGAGAAGACTCGGACTCGGCAGAGAGTACTTGAATAATCCGATCCTTTTTTGCGAGCTCGGTCTCCATCTTCTCGATCTCTTTAGCCCGCTCAAAGGCCACTTCGGAAGCTTTTTCAGCAGCTTTTTCCCACTCCCGGTACTGGGTGTAGATATCGTGGACATAATCATGCATCGTGCCTTCTACCCCTGATGGAACTCTCTTCAAGTGAGGAGGGAAGACATAACCGTCGAAGCAAATATTTGGAAAATCCTTCTTCATTTGAGCCAATTTAAGGGCCCCTTCTCCAGTGGGGTCAGCGGGGACCTGCTCTGTAACCATGGAAGATGTAGTCTCGACTCTCTGAAGATGAGTCTTAGATCTGGAAGTGTGAGAAGAAGGCCTGGGACGAGGAGGCTCTGACGGCTGTGGAACATGAGCAGGAGGTGGTGATGGAAGCCTAGGAGGAGGAGAGTGTGATCTAGACCGGTGCCTGTATTCTCTATCCCTATCACGCCCATACCTATCCTGACTAGAGTAATCGCGATCGCGATCTCTATCAGAGTCCCTCCTGCGGGAATCGTAGTAAGAAGAAGGCTTTCGGGCCGAGCGAAGACTGCCTAACATTGATCCTCTTCTAGACATAGTACCTGAAAATGAGAAGCGAAGAAAGAGTTAGCAACTTCCTAAGTCGGACGAAGTACAGTTGTGAATCATGTAGTGTAGTGAAGTGTATGCATGTGTAATCCCCCGACCAACCGGAAATGTCGGCCACAATTGTAGCAAGCGACCCACTCAACAAAAGCACTATCAAGCCCTTTCGTCCCGGCGTCGTGTGGGGACGACACGAAATCCGGGATTGGAATGTCAGCAAGCCATGCAAAAGGACTCTCCACTTGCGGAGGAGGAGCCTCCAAAACTCTGATCCCCTGGAAAGGTAAAGACACGACCACGTATTTAAATCTCTTAGACTTAGGGCATTTGTGAGCAGCGGCCTTGCCTTTTCTTCTTCCACCCGAGTCCAGGACATCGGCAGAAGGCCCAGCCGGGAGCTCGGTATCGGTGGGCGTCCTTTCTGGATCAACTTCTTCGGTGATCACAACTGCGGGCGCTTTGCGCTTCACACATTTCTTCGGGGTCACTCTATGTACCACCTCCAGATGTATGCTTTGTCTCCGCTCTATCAGCCCGACAGCCCTCAAATTCCTGTCGGTCAGGACTAAGTCTATGTGCCTTTCTTCGCTCGGAAACGCTTGAAGAATCCGAACAAGCTCTCTAAAGTACGCACCATCAGGACGAGAGATTGCGGCTGTAAGAAAGGAAAGGTATGTCAGTTTTGAAGTCAGTTACTAGTGTCTCCCAGATTCAAGAGAGAGGTGGCAGCAATTACGTCTATCTAACCACCGCCTAGTAAATCCAGGGGGCACCGAACATAGAACCATTCGGATTTATAATAACTTAGCCTTCCCCAGGAACCCAGCACAATGTGGCAGTTTCTGACTGCCTCCAGGAAGGTGAAAGAAGGGCTATCTCCGCGGCTCTTGACGTTGAATAAATATCTGATTTCGATCGGCTTCGATGGTCGAAAGAGGATCTCTATAAATAGGATGAAGGTGCTGTTCAGCAAGGCATACCCGTTGGGATGTAGCTAAGATGGAGCTATGCCAAGAAACGATAACGTCTCCCTTATATAGTCATTGAAGGGAGGAAGTGTCCCCGCCATGCAAGCATGACGGTTGAAAGCAGTAAACCCTTCCGGGGGATAATGCGGCCTGTCCTTCGGCCCAGGAAGCAGCACGTCATCAAGCGACAAACCATGCCTTAAACAGATCCGGCCTAACATGTCTTCAAAGATACCCGACGGCACCGAATCGGGTGGACTGCAAATAAACCGAGCCCCTAGGCGCTCGTCTGGAGCTTGCTCAATAACTTCGGCTTCTATAACCGGTATCTCAATAGTTGGAGGAACAGAACTTGGGAATTCCGGCTGTTGAGAACTTGAAGGATCCATAACTAGCTAGCTTAGAAAAATCATTATTAAACTGACAATAACATTCGTGCATCCCCCAGTGTAAAGTATGTGGGCGTGTTGTGCAGTGTAGTACTGTATATTATTTGGGAAGATCAACCGAATTAAAGGAAGCGTGTAAACGACGAGACTTCGGAATTCAATCGAAAGGACCGTCATCGCTGACTGTCACAACCGTACCATCCAGCTGTTTAATTATCATTCCAAGTTAAAGTTTGGTGTCATTTTGATAAGTCCCAAATCCATCGACGAGCTTCGATAGGAAGTCAGATATGAAGTGAAACGGTTAAGTCCAAGTGTGCCAATTTGAAGCTCGATGGAGGCAGTTGTTCGAGTGTGTGAGAAGTTTCAAACTTTTGGATGATCAAATTTGTATCGCCCGCAAAAGCCGTGTTCGCGTCAAAATGCTATGGTCATATGCATATAAGTCAGACTCGGTCAGAAGGTTGGCATGAAAAATTCAACTCGAACTAGAAGGACTCGATTCGAAATCCCCAGTTCAACTCGCTTCCTTCGACTCGGTCCCAAGGCCATGAGTTCGACTCGGTCCCAAGACCACGCAGTTCGACTCGCTCCCCAGGACCATCGAGTTCGACTCGCTCCCAAGGCTCTACACTTCGACTCGATCCAGAGCCATCAACTTCAACTCGCTCTGAAGCTACCCACTTTGATTCGATCAAAGGCCATCGTTTCAAATTGATCAGACACAGCCCCTTCGTATTGATCCATAGATTTAGAGCGTTCAACTCGATGCGAAGCTCCACCATTGACCGATACGAATGCCTCTGCCTCATTTTCTCGAAACCCCCCACTCCATATCGACACGAAACTAAGATCCAGAAACTTTTGATCAATCACGACTCTGGTTAATTTAGCGCTAGAAAACCGAGTCTCATCGTTCACGCGTTGGGTTCGCTTAGTGGATTACCTAAATCTGTCAGGTTAGTTCGAATAAGTGATGGTGTGAATCGATTCGAAGGCAAGGAGTTTTTGTTCTTTCTTCTCGAGTCTCAAAGCGATACGAAGGCAAGGAAGGTAAACGAAAGGTAAAAAAGTGAAAAACGACTAAGTACGGAGTATTTATATGGACCCGAAAGCAAGGGGAATAAACGATTCAAATCCCAGTGGAGTCGAACACGTGCTTCGACTCCCTCTTCAGTGCATGGATACAAAGCTCCCCTTCGTATCGCTTCCCTTCGACACCATCTCCAATGCAGCATTACAAACCATCGCTTCGACTCGCTCCTTCGACTCGCTCTCCTTCGTATCGCTTACTTCGACTCCCTCTCCAGTGCAGCGAAGCAAGCAGTTCCAATCCATCAGGGAAGTGCATTTCGACTCGCTCCATTTCGACCCGCTTAGGTCACGTCCATCATCGAGTCGAACGAGCACTTCGTATCCATCAAACCATGGCTTCCATAGGCCAACTCCGTCAACTCGACATGTCTGCTTCGCATCCATAAATACAATGAAAATTATCTTCGATGTTTCAATCCTTCACATCGATTTAGGAAAGGATCATTACGAAGGAACATTCAAAAACAACCGTCAAGCGTTGTTGCAACAAATTTCACATCGTTTCAGGAGAGGATCGATACGGAATTCAAAAAACAATAAACTGGCAACGACTCGAGAACGTGCAAACGTCAGCGGGAGTCAGACTAACATATATGCATAAATGTCGGACCAATACTCAATATTCCAGATTTTCACGAATCAGAAATTCATCTAATAATGATTACAACAACAAATGGGTAACCACCAGCATACGGCGATTGGTTGCAACAATACATGGTACAACAGTCAACGGTTTACATTATCAAGAAGAACGGTCAAAGATTATAGCTTTCATCGAAGAAACGATAACTATACAGAGTAGAGATGGCAGTATTTCAAAGCACGTCATGTTCTCACAAGACGTACTTTGGGGGGAAAATGTTATCCCGACTTTTGGTAAGGCCGTAACACCAAGGGATTGACTAGTAACCAGTGACGGCCCGTCCTCGAGATCGGTTATATACGGGCCCACCACGGATATCGATGAATTTTGTCCGAGTCCGGATCGAGCCAAAATTGGTAGGACATGACAAGCTAAGCCATGGGAGCCAGCGTTTCAAATCTCAAGTCAATCCGAGTTTGTATGCTCGAGTTATGAGCGATACAAGATTGGACGAAAATCAATTGCCGATCGACTCGCTCCTTCGACTCGCTTCGTAGCGCTCAAGAGAAGCCAACTTCGACTCGCTCCACATCCCTCAGAGCTGCTCTCTTCGACTCGCTCCACGTCCCTCAGAGCTGCTCTCTTCGACTCCCTCCACGTCCCTCAGAGCTGCTCTCTTCGACTCGCTCCAGTTTGAAACCATCGAAAGCGCATACTTCGACTCCACTACTCAGACCTCCTAGAATGCCCCACTTCGACTCGCTCTCCCAGTGCTAGCTTCAACTCGCTCTCCAAATCTTGCTTCGACTCACTCAACCAAGTACTTACTTCGACTCGCTCGAAACAACATCCAGGACAAAGTAAGAATCAAGTGCCACGTCATCGAGTCGAACGGAAGCGAGTCGAAACAGAAGCGAGTCGAAGGTAACAGCCTACCGAAAACTCCATTTCGTATCGATCATATCTTCCAATCTACAAGCCCAAATGCTATGAAATTTTCACAGAAGACTACGTGCATGCTAAAGAATGTCCACGCCAAATTTCAACTCCATTGGATGAAATATCAAGCGAGTCGAAATCTGCTCGTGTCGATCATGGATCGGACCGAAACTTCATGGGCTTGGGTGTGCGGGCCTGGTCATGTACCAGAGAGGGTCTCCCAAGATCTGAGCGAAATATCAGCCTCCTACACCTATAAATAGACCCCCAAAGCCAACAAAAAAGGGGTTCTTCTTCCTCTTTGAGATCTCCAACGCCCGAACTCCGCCAGATCCAGATTTGAACTCAATTGCTGCTGCCATAAACAAGATTCACTGCTGCAAATCACAATTGACTGCTGTAAAACATTGAATTCACTTGTAAACACAAAAGAAAGATCAATAAAGCAAACTACTTCATAGTGGACGTAGGCTATACGCCGAACCACTCTAAATTCTTATGTCTCCTTGCACTTTAATTATTCTCATTTCTGAAATTTGGAGTCTTTGTTAGATAATTCCTCTTTTGTCATTTAATTTCTTCACTTTATCTCTTCAAAGACTTTCGAAGAGTGTTGTGCCCAATTTTGGTACAAACAATGCATAATTTTATATATGAGCTAGGGATGATTCTAAACATGTGATAACAATGCAGCGATGTAGATCACGAAAGAACCAAGAGCTCACAAGAAGTCAAGACACACTCTTCAAAAGTTCCACTTGATAAGGGAATTTATCAGTAATAAAGAATTGATTGAAAAAGTAGATAATAAGGACAATATATAAGATCCATTCATAAAAGGACTAGCTCGACCGGTTCTGAGTAAACTGATCAAGGGGATGGGATTGAGATTCCATAATTGGCCCCAAGTGCAAGTGGAAGATTGAGAGAGTTAGATGTATGCCATAGGGGCAATTCTACAATTTATTATAAATTATTAATTGTGTAATAAAATCTTGTTTGAAATAAAAGGTGTTTGTTTTTTATTGTATAGTTGTTATACTGTGATATATTGATTAAGTTATTAATTTAAGTGTATTAAATAAAAAATCTTTAAATGTTAGATTATGTGATAATTACAAGGAGTTGTAATCATGAGAGAATTATCACAATAAATAGCATAATATTTTTAATATTCCTAGTTAAGACGTTTCGAGAAAGGATATTCATACATTCTTCGAGACTAGAGTACATAAAGCTAGGGCTGCTAGGGCATCAAGGGCTTACATACTCATAGTTATTGGATAACTATGTAATGATTCACCCAAGAGTTTCCTGTTGGTTAATAACAACCATGTCAAATATGAAATCTCAATGTGATGATTTTACACAGTTATCTCAATTTGAGAACATTATTGAGCTTCAAAGTGGATAGTCCACTTTCCCTATAGTTAAATCATGGCTTGGGGGCATCAAGCAACTACAGTTGGGTCTAAGTTGAAGTATTGGAACCGAAACACAATTTAACAGAGAATTCGTCTCCTTCATTGCATGAGTTAGTATCATGGTCAACTGTAGTTAACTTTAAGTTAAAATCATTGGACAGAGTAGTACGGTTGATAATAAATATTATTATTAAACCAAGAACTTTGTTTATGGACTAACCAAGTTGAATATGGACGATATTTGAATTTTGAACACAACCAAATTCCATAAATCCTAAAGTTTTATAGTGTTGATGAAGAGAATGTACGTAAATAATCATTACTAAAAGGTACCACTTAATAGTAAAACTACATTTTACCGATGAAGATTTATAAGCGAGGAATTCGGCCAAACTATCACACCACTAGCTAAGGTGACGTGTGAACGTTAATAGTCGAATTGTTTGATATTAGTCATTGATCGAATTAACACCGATGAGTTATGCATAACCGTGGTGTTGATTTCTCTGAAATACCACATGATTTAATTGATTTCTAATTGTTATAAATTAATTAACTTAATTAATATTTATGAAATATTATTTATTTATTTGATGTATTGGGTGTTATTAGTAATTAATTGGGTGTGTATATAAGTTATATTTGTACCTATCGATACATTATATCGATGCGCATTTAAGTATGATTTTAACTACAAAATGGGTTTTGAGTTTTTATTGGTTCATGGAGCTCAATAATATGGCCATCCATGACATAGGATGAATGTAAAGACCCAAAAGTCGACCTTCGAAAATCGGCATCCGTACGTCACTTGTACTCAAAATGCCGTAGATTCAAACGCCGAATCTGGTTCTCCGGAGCTTATAACACCATTAAGTATAACAACACAGTGGAATAAAAATAGATGATATCATATACAACTCCAATGAATACAATATCCAGTATGATATACAACAATGATATCAATATGATACAACCATATCAGAGATACAAGAAATAACAGCGGAAAACAGAAATGATAACTCCAAATGATTAGTCAAAGAGACTGACTCCAAAATGATCTTCAATGTCAAGCTCGAACCACGAAGAGAAGCAAGTGCAGTCCTAAACTCCAAATACTGAACTAGCTCCAGATAATCTACTAAACATGAATGTCTGAGAAACCCAACTCTAGACTGCCCGTGTGGAAAATTGTGGGCACCCAGAGTTTAGGGAAGGGAACAATAAACTCCAGGTCAGTCGTGGGACTGGTGTGAGCAACAAAAACAGTTTATCTTTAAACAACAGCAAAAGAATTTTAAACATTGAAATCCGCAATGCTTTTTAGAAAATGAAACTACCATAAGACCTCCCGCCACACACACAATGCAAACGCAGAATTGGAGGAGATTTCTTCTTATGATAGTCAAAGATGCTTACTACGTAAAATCATCTTGATATTATTATTAGTGCATAGTGCAGAAAACATTTCGAAAGTATAATATTAATCTTAGCCAACATACGACCAGTATCGTATGCCTAGTATAGCTACCATCTAAACAGTGGTGACCACCGTACGTAAATGGCAGGTTCTACAACTAAAACCGTACAAGTTCCGTATTGGAGAAATGGATTTCCAACAAATGGTCAGGCTAAGGAACTTCCTTCCGCCGCATGGGAACGCCTCTGGCGGGACGCCCCGAGAGACAAACTGCTCTCTGCCAACACAAGGCCGGGTTACCCCTGTAACAGGTAACTCACGAATATGCCACCTCCCGGTCCTTTGGGACCTTTATCCGAGGCCTCGGTAACCAACATCACACATAATAAATAAAGTGTGTCCACATGAGTAAGTATCTGGGCTCCATACCATGACACCACCCTTTTCCAGAAGGAAATGACATACCCTAAAGGGCGCGACCCTCATAACCTTGCTGCAACATTCCTGTTTCGACCATTTCCGGGTTGTGAGGCCCTGACGAAGTCTCGTCCACAAAGCTACGCTTTGTCACAAAGCCATGCTTTGGGTCAACAGATGATCAACCTATGATCACAAAGATAAATGATCAAATAAATGATCATATCACAAATGATCAAACACTGATCATCACACAGCAACACTCAGCATGCCACATTACCAAATTGGGAATATATCGCTGATAAATTTCAACTACATAACCTCTGAGCTCGTACGTCTCAGAGAAGGGTGTTAAGCTAAGAGAATAAATTCTCCGCCACCAACAGAAATGTATTTGAAAGAAATCTGCTTTATATCTCAAAGTGTAATGGCAGACATGTAACCATACAAGTCTGTTCCGGGTTCGAACAGAACCGAAGGCACTTCTCACGAAGCCCTTGCAATTCCAGATAATTTCCAATCACGTCCGGACTTCCCATCACAAAGGGTGCTAAAATCTCTTTACCGGGGACCAGTCGATGCAGAGACATTCGACGAGTTGTCCTTTCGTTTTCGAAAATATCCGGTCTTCACCATTGGTCTTCAAATGCTATCCATATACGACGTATCAGTATTCGGAACGGGTTATATGACACAAAGGTCCTCTCCCGGCTAAACCGAATAGTGAGCGCGATATTTAAAAACATATGGATATTGGGATTTCAATTAAGTCACAACTTATTACCCAAAACTTTTCTTTCAAATGGTTTAAACAAAATACCATTTTCAAATCTTTAAACAAAAAGATTCATTTTAACAACCTTCAACGATTTAAACAATTTCCACACTTTAATCTTTTAAACAAAAGATTCATTCACAGATTTTCCAAATTAATTTCCCTTTCAATTTGATTAACTCGTTAAATCTTCAAATCAAAGATTTAACTTACAGTTTTCAAATCAATTCCATTTCAAATGGTTTGAACAAATCACCGTTTTAAATCTGTTAAAAATAAACAGATTCAATTCATAGCTTTCAAAAAGAATTCATTCATAACTTGGAAAACCATTTTTCAATTCAAACTTGAAATTCCTTTAATTAAACTGGAATTTCTTCTTTTATCTGAAAGCTTTTATTCTTTTAAAACAAACAGTTTTCATTTCAGAAAATTTGATTCAATCATACGAGTTGAACTCCTTGGGTTAAATTCAAATTCTCAAAATTTTACTTTTAAAATGTTTAGATTCGTCCAAACACATTTATATCATCTTTAATCCCTAGTTTCAAATCATAGGATTCAATTTCAAACTTGAATTCAAATTTAAATCAAATTATTTAAATTTTCAAACTCGATTAAGTTATTCAAAATAACTTTAATCTTTGAAATCCCATTTCAAAAGCTTTTCATTTTAAACCCAAATTTCCAATTTCAAAATCAATTGAAATTAAAATTTCAATTTCAAAAACATCAGATTTAAATTATCTGTGACTCAACCGATTTCCACGTGAAATCCATATTTGTGTGTGTATGGTGTAGTCCAGGGGTTTTACACAGTAGTGCAACATCATTCAATCATCACAGATCAGAATACAGAAATATAGTTGATAAGCGGTATAACTATAACGCTTATCTTTTATTCACAGATCACAGATATATAAATTACAGATAAATAAACTACAATACAGATTACACATAAATCAGAATATATCACAAAGCATCACGGATCAGGAAATATCAAACAATTCAATCATCCAATCAAATCCAAATATTCATAAGTAAGGTCAGTTAATTATCTGATTTATTCAAATTAGATTAATTACTTATGAATTTCTAATCCGGGTTAATTAATCATTAATTAATTACAAATTATTTGAAAATCTTTCTTTCAAAATTTATTAGTTAACCCTTAATCATTAACTAATCATTCTTAATTAAATGAATTAATTGATCTTTAATTATTAAATCTTAATTAATCACAATTATTAATTAATCCTTTAATTTATTAACAAATAATTAACTCAAATTTTAAATCATCATTTAATTAATTACATTCAGTGATTATCTATTCATTACTTCTCTAAGTAATTTTATTTTCCAAATCGTCAAGTGATTAGTAATTTAAACTTTAATTAATACATTTAAACTTATAATTACAAATTATCAATTACCATTCTAATTATCTTAATGGTTAAAGAATTAAATCTTAATCTTCATTTACTTAAAGAAAACTCATTTTTCATTGTTGATTTAATTTCCACCTTCAATATGTTTGGAAACATCTATTTCACTTCCCTTTGAAATTTCGTTTTAAATTTCAAGCTTAAACGGACACTAATTTAACTTTAAATCACTTTATAAAACTAACTTTTAAAACCTTTAAATTTGCAAATTAAAGCCATTCTTTGTTATGAAGGGGTTTTAAATCAAATTCCCTTAAGTTTAAAATATTTAAACTTATTTAAAATATTTAAATTTATAAACTTCCTCTTTATTTCAAAAATCTGGAATTTAAACATTTATTTAGCCTCAGTTTAACCTTGGTTTTAATTAAAAAACAACAATTTAAAATCTGTAAAACTGGTACAGGTTAAAACCTTGAAAACTAAAACTACCCGAGACAACTAAAACTTGCTTCGCGTCCAAACTTAACTACTCCGAGTAAAACATGATATATACTCGAGAAAACTGGAGTCTCCCTCCACACTACTTCCATATTTCACCAGAAATCACAAAGTGCACGGTGCACATGCACCATGGCTTCCGCCTGCTTCGACCAATGTTGCAACGTCGACCAAGTCGATCCCCACCAGCACAACCATTCCCAATCACCAGAACTCTGACGCTCACGAAAAATCGAATTCGAGCTCGAAACTGAAAACTGGAAACTCGAAAGCAACTTACTTCAAAACCTGGCAACACCCCACGCTCCACGCTCCGACCACCGGAGACCACCCAACTCCGGCCATAGCCTCGTCCACGTTTCCCCTACCATCTCCCCAAAACTCGTCGCACTCGATCAACTCGAGAGGACGTGTCGATCAAAATACACAGCCTAGCTAAAACTAGGTTTACCCACTGAAATCGAAAAACACCATCGCCACAGTGATCGCGAGTGCCTCCGACCATTTTTCATAGCCTCTCCGATCACTCATCTACCTCCCCAACAAACCTCCATCACTCCGATCAAGTGTATTGCCCGAGGGAATCCAAACTTCCCAAATTGATCAACCCAGCAATGCAAACTCCACCCATTACTAAAAAATGTGATTTAAGTTTCAAAAATCCAAATTTTGATTTAGTAATCAGTTTATAAACTTGAATTGATAATTCAGGATATTCGAAAATGTCACTTGTATTAAATTTTAACTGTCCTTAAGGTTTTCCAGAGCAGATCAACTTTGTTTAGCATGAATTCAAATTTTAAAATTTACTTTTAAATCAACCAAACATATTCTGCTTAGATGCTTTGTCCTAACAATCAATAGATTGAGCAATAATGATTTTTGAATTAACCTAGAGTTTTGAAACCTATAAACAGAGGCAAAATCCAGATAACAGTATGCAGGCTTCATCTCACCAAAATATAGTGCAATGCATATATTTTCACACAAACAAAATCTCTGATATTTATCATGCAACTAGATTAAAACTTAGAATATTTTTAAAACATGAAGTTACTCACCAGGTTCTAGAATGAAGCTAGAGTTTCCATTTTGAAAAGCTTTTGATACTTTGAACCCTTAAGAACTGGAAAATGCTTTGCTTTTAAAACTTCAAAACTTTAAGTTGATAATGCTTTTGTTTAAATGAATGATTGTTTACTTCAGACTTTCTAAGCTTCTGGTTAGCTATGTTTTTTAGGACAAACTGAAATGGAAATTGCTATGTAAGGAAGTAAGTATACAGGTGATGTTTTATTTTTTTGTACAAGGTGATGATATTGCCATGTACAATATCAGAGATTTTTTTCTTTAATTGTTAGCTGACATGATATGTTATGGTGGCTGCATTAATTGCTTTGTACAAATATATATTTATCTATGCGCATATCTTCATTTGCAAGCCATTTCACTTATTTCGTTCATTTACATATACTTGCTTACTTGTTCACATATTCTACTTTCTTCCTTCTTTTGTGGCTGAGCAGATGTTGTTGTGTACTAATGGATATGGCATTTAATGCCTTGGTCCTTTTATGTTTACAAATATCATTTCTAGCTTTTTAAATCTATTTAGTACATCCTGCATATACACATGTTATGTTTCTTATACCTTGCTTCACGGTAGGTACATATATGAGTTCCTAAAGACTATGTACTCTAATACTTTTCTTAAGTTCATTTATGTATTTTGCTTTTACAAAAAGGTGCAGCCTGGCCTTTAAATTTGTGAGCACATATATATAGTTTGTCTTGTTTAAAAGCTTATTTATTTATTACTTATAAATGTGCATTAATATATCACTTGACTAAGATATGTATTTTACATATTTATTATTATTATTTTTATTCTCAACATAACTACCAAATACTTAAGTTAATTATTGATAAGATATGTTTTATTTTATATTTCACTTAACTATAATTTATCTTTAAACCATTTATTAAAATTTAATTCAAATTCAATATATATATATATATATAAATTCTAATTCACTCATATATGCCCAAATACATATATATATTCATATACATACATACATATACAATATTTCAAACTTAAATGATTTATACAAAATTTATTTGGATTCGGGGAAACTCGCTTAAATTTATAATTAATTTCACAATTTTTATTCAAAAATTCTTTAAATTATCAATTAAAATTTGTAAAAATTCGGGGTCGTTACAGACTTCCCCCCTTAAAAGAATTTCGTCCTCGAAATTGCTAAGGAGACACAAAGATAGATGAAGAATGTTTCATCAAATCGAACTGAATATCTATTCTGCATTTGGCTAACCAAATCAGAATATCAATAACAGATACAAGAACGAATCTGTTGAATTCTTTCACACGATACTCGGGTTATCCAGATCTACGAAATATGCAGGGGCATCGGTTAGTTCGAAGGGATAACTAATCATTCGTAGAATATACCCGGACCCAAAGAATAGATAGATATATGGATACGATTTCAAAACTTTCAGTTTAGAACTAAAGTATACCTATCAACCATAGCAATCAAAGCAAACAAGGCAACCAATATATTCAAACACAATTTTGGCTTATTTGGAGTTTACGTCCCATATTAATATATCGAATCTTCTTTCTGGATCTGCCAGAAATTATCGAAGAATTGAGAAAAGAGATGTTGAACAAAAGAGATTGATAGAGAAAAGATTGTTTCCTTGTTGTTACAGAGTATTGACCATTTATAGTCGTATTCCCCTGTCCCCTATCTCGTCCTCTTCTCGAACTCATACTTACTATCAGTGGATAGTAAGAGAATTTACTGAGACATTCAGACGGATATCTGAGAATTACTCATTCTAGAGTTTACTTCACTCTATCTCTAATGAGCTACTTAATGTGTTATACTCCTGAGCTAAAGTTCAACCTTAGCTCTGATACCAAATGTAAAGACCCAAAAGTCGACCTTCGAAAATCGGCATCCGTACGTCACTTGTACTCAAAATGTCGTAGATTCAAACGCTGAATCTGGTTCTCCGGAGCTTATAACACCATTAAGTATAACAACACAGCGGAATAAAAATAGAGAATATCATATACAACTCCAATGAATACAATATCCAGTATGATATACAACAATGATATCAATATGATACAACCATATCAGAGATACAAGAAATAACAGCGGAAAACAGAAATGATAACTCCAAATGATTAGTCAAAGAGACCGACTCCAAAATGATCTTCAATGTCAAGCTCGAACCACAAAGAGAAGCAAGTGCAGTCCTGAACTCCAAATACTGAACTAGCTCCAGATAATCTACTAAACCTGAATGTCTGAGAAACCCAACTCTAGACTGCCCGTGTGGAAAATTGTGGGCACCCAGAGTTTAGGGAAGGGAACAATAAACTCCAGGTCAGTCGTGGGACTGGTGTGAGCAACAAAAACAGTTTATCTTTAAACAACAGCAAAAGAATTTTAAACATTGAAATCCGCAATGCTTTTTAGAAAATGAAACTACCATAAGACCTCCCGCCACACACACAATGCAAACGCAGAATTGGAGGAGATTTCTTCTTATGATAGTCAAAGATGCTTACTACGTAAAATCATCTTGATATTATTATTAGTGCATAGTGCAGAAAACATTTCGAAAGTATAATATTAATCTTAGCCAACATACGACCAGTATCGTATGCCTAGTATAGCTACCATCTAAACAGTGGTGACCACCGTACGTAAATGGCAGGTTCTACAACTAAAACCGTACAAGTTCCGTATTGGAGAAATGGATTTCCAACAAATGGTCAGGCTAAGGAACTTCCTTCCGCCGCATGGGAACGCCTCTGGCGGGACGCCCCGAGAGACAAACTGCTCTCTGCCAACACAAGGCCGGGTTACCCCTGTAACAGGTAACTCACGAATATGCCACCTCCCGGTCCTTTGGGACCTTTATCCGAGGCCTCGGTAACCAACATCACACATAATAAATAAAGTGTGTCCACATGAGTAAGTATCTGGGCTCCATACCATGACACCACCCTTTTCCAGAAGGAAATGACATACCCTAAAGGGCGCGACCCTCATAACCTTGCTGCAACATTCCTGTTTCGACCATTTCCGGGTTGTGAGGCCCTGACGAAGTCTCGTCCACAAAGCTACGCTTTGTCACAAAGCCATGCTTTGGGTCAACAGATGATCAACCTATGATCACAAAGATAAATGATCAAATAAATGATCATATCACAAATGATCAAACACTGATCATCACACAGCAACACTCAGCATGCCACATTACCAAATTGGGAATATATCGCTGATAAATTTCAACTACATAACCTCTGAGCTCGTACGTCTCAGAGAAGGGTGTTAAGCTAAGAGAATAAATTCTCCGCCACCAACAGAAATGTATTTGAAAGAAATCTGCTTTATATCTCAAAGTGTAATGTCAGACATGTAACCATACAAGTCTGTTCCGGGTTCGAACAGAACCGAAGGCACTTCTCACGAAGCCCTTGCAATTCCAGATAATTTCCAATCACGTCCGGACTTCCCATCACAAAGGGTGCTAAAATCTCTATATCGGGGACCAGTCGATGCAGAGACATTCGACGAGTTGTCCTTTCGTTTTCGAAAATATCCGGTCTTCACCACCGGTCTTCAAATGTTATCCATATACGACGTATCAGTATTCGGAACGGGTTATATGACACAAAGGTCCTCTCCCGGCTAAACCGAATAGTGAGCGCGATATTTAAAAACATATGGATATTGGGATTTCAATTAAGTCACAACTTATTACCCAAAACTTTTCTTTCAAATGGTTTAAACAAAATACCATTTTCAAATCTTTAAACGAAAAGATTCATTTTAACAACCTTCAACGATTTAAACAATTTCCACACTTTAATCTTTTAAACAAAAGATTCATTCACAGATTTTCCAAATTAATTTCCCTTTCAATTTGATTAACTCGTTAAATCTTCAAATCAAAGATTTAACTTACAGTTTTCAAATCAATTCCATTTCAAATGGTTTAAACAAATCACCGTTTTAAATCTGTTAAAAATAAACAGATTCAATTCATAGCTTTCAAAAAGAATTCATTCATAACTTGGAAAACCATTTTTCAATTCAAACTTGAAATTCCTTTAATTAAACTGGAATTTCTTCTTTTATCTGAAAGCTCTTATTCTTTTAAAACAAACAGTTTTCATTTCAGAAAATCTGATTCATTCATACGAGTTGAACTCCTTGGGTTAAATTCAAATTCTCAAAATTTTACTTTTAAAATGTTTAGATTCGTCCAAACACATTTATATCATCTTTAATCCCTAGTTTCAAATCATAGGATTCAATTTCAAACTTGAATTCAAATTTAAATCAAATTATTTAAATTTTCAAACTCGATTAAGTTATTCAAAATAACTTTAATCTTTGAAATCCCATTTCAAAAGCTTTTCATTTTAAACCCAAATTTCCAATTTCAAAATCAATTGAAATTAAAATTTCAATTTCAAAAACATCAGATTTAAATTATCTGTGACTCAACCGATTTCCACGTGAAATCCATATTTGTGTGTGTATGGTGTAGTCCAGGGGTTTTACACAGTAGTGCAACATCATTCAATCATCACAGATCAGAATACAGAAATATAGTTGATAAGCGGTATAACTATAACGCTTATCTTTTATTCACAGATCACAGATATATAAATTACAGATAAATAAACTACAATACAGATTACACATAAATCAGAATATATCACAAAGCATCACGGATCAGGAAATATCAAACAATTCAATCATCCAATCAAATCCAAATATTCATAAGTAAGGTCAGTTAATTATCTGATTTATTCAAATTAGATTAATTACTTATGAATTTCTAATCCGGGTTAATTAATCATTAATTAATTACAAATTATTTGAAAATCTTTCTTTCAAAATTTATTAGTTAACCCTTAATCATTAACTAATCATTCTTAATTAAATGAATTAATTGATCTTTAATTATTAAATCTTAATTAATCACAATTATTAATTAATCCTTTAATTTATTAACAAATAATTAACTCAAATTTTAAATCATCATTTAATTAATTACATTCAGTGATTATCTATTCATTACTTCTCTAAGTAATTTTATTTTCCAAATCGTCAAGTGATTAGTAATTTAAACTTTAATTAATACATTTAAACTTATAATTACAAATTATCAATTACCATTCTAATTATCTTAATGGTTAAAGAATTAAATCTTAATCTTCATTTACTTAAAGAAAACTCATTTTTCATTGTTGATTTAATTTCCACTGTGACGACCGCCCATGACCCCTGCACCGAATCTAGAGGTAGTGCGCTGTAAAGTGTGCCAGGCGACCATGGACGATTGTCAAGGTAAGATTAAAACAAAAGAATCTATCGTATTACTCACAGCGCATGGACAAAATACAATAGAACATATGTATAGTGAAGCTTTACAGAACAAAATGACATCATATAAAAACTCCATAATAGTTGAATACAAGCATCCACATAGTCAATACATCCAGCCTCACTACATAACTCTCAGAGAATACAAAACAGCGGAATATCCAGTACATATAATAAGAAGATAATATGCAACCCTCTAGCTCGTCTTCGATATCGGCATCGTGAGAAGAGAACAGCACCTGTCACCTGCTACCTAGTCTGCCCGTCCCAAAATGGACGAACAGCCCAAGGCAATAAGAATTAAAACATAAAGCCTTGAGTCAGACAACAGTCTTAGTGAGCAGTAAATTAACTAACAACATACCAAAAGAGCATAAAGGAAAAGGAATAGGAATACAACCCTCCCACTCCAACCTCATTCTACAGTGATAGCCCCCAGACACACACTAAGCAGAAGCAAACATAGCAGAGCATACAATTTAAAGTAAAGCAATTTTCACTCGAGTCAAGAGCGATGTTTTCCAAGTACAAATCCCAAGGTCTAAAACCAAGGTCAGATAAGCACCCAGGAAATACCGCTCTTGAGACCGAATGACGATACAACCAAACATCCATGACTCGGCTATCACTGTTATCATTGTTGCGATATCACCGTTAATTGAATGACCGGCACATTCTTTCAGCCGTCCGTCAAGGGCTAATGGTAACCCCGGTTCTAGACATAACTCCCGCACGTCATCGTGACCCGTGCCTAGGATTATCGAATCTACCCAGAGTACTTGACCATCAACTTGGTCTTTTGGGCGTCCCCATGTACTCTTGCTTAGAGCATGCTAGAACCTTCAACAACGATGAGATCTCAACCTCCTAGTCATCCTCCTCGACGACTATTGCCATACTAGCTCAAGCGCCTCTCGAGCATCCATTATCCTCAACTCGAATCATATCACCGAGTTATCAACATGCTTGGAATGATCCCGTCTGGATTAGACCAAGTCTTCATCACATGATTGCCTCGCTTCATAACATCCTCGCGAAGCCTCATCTCAATATCACATCATCAAATCTATGCATAAGAGCTTCATCATCCCGCTACATATGCCACGAGCAGCTTTCCCAATCCAAGAGCCTTTCCCTTAGCTTTTGAATCACCTTTGGTCTAAATCTAATCATCAATCATCTAGTTCATAATAATCAATCAAATCAAACATCAATCCAAGCAATCAAGCATTCAAAAATGATCTAAGTAGACAATTATAACAATAATGGCATTTTCGTAATTAAAGAGTTGAAAGTCCAATAAGCATGAAAACATGGATTATATCTCTACAAACTTGATGAATGAACTTGCATAGGTTAACATATGATAAAATGGATGCAACATCATCATGGACAACGGATCTACATGGATCTATACATAGGATGAAGAAAATGCATGGAAATCACTATTTTAACACCAAATCGAGCCAACAATCCGATATACTCCTTTGGATCCGTGTGAGAGATAATCACCACTCACCAAATCTCCTAAACAATCCAAAAGATAACAACTTCAGATCTGGACAGCGAAGAACTAAGCTAGATCCGACAAGATCTCACTTCAAACGAAGAAATCTCTCTTGAAAAGATGAAGATCTTCAATCTAAGCTCTTGAATCTTCAACCTTGATCTTCGATTTGGATGGATGGAAGCACTAGATTAGAGTGGAGAAAAGAAGTGAAGAAGTGTAGAAGTCGAGCTCTCAAAATGGCAGCACTTCGTCGCTTCAAAATCCGGATCCCAAAAAGTGAGAACAACCCCTCCTATTTATAGCTGAAAACTGCTCTAAGTCGTAACTCGGCTATCTCCCTAGGTCGTTTCCGACCTAAGCCTCTCCGACCTAACGACTTAGCCAGACCCAGCGACTCATCGCACGCGCGACCTAACCTCTTACGCGCTTAGCGACCTAACAGGCCTCCCCATCTTACGACCTAACGATGTTACGACCTAACACTTAACTCCTAGGTCGCTTTCGTCTTAAAGCATAGGCTACGACCTAACACTTAAACTATCTAAGCGACTTAACAACCTACGACTCAGTTGGGTTGCGACCTAACAACTTAGGCTCCTACGCGACCTAACACATGTCGACCTAAAACAACATACGACCTAACAGTTAGATCCACGCGACCTAACACTTAAACTATTCTAGCGACCTAACAACTCACGCGACCTACGACTCAGCAAACTCGCGACCTAACACACACGCGACCTAACCATCTTAGGTCGTCTACGACCTAACTCAACACAGATCTAACGACCTAACTACGCTAACACTTAGGTCGGTCAATCCCATAGGTCGCTAACTCTTATAGGTCGCAAACCGCTTATTCCCTAAGTCGTTAACTCTACTAGGTCGCTAACTCGAACTGCCGACCTAACACTTAGGTCGCTCACACATTTTCTTAGGTCGCCTGAACCTCTTAAGTCGGTCACGACTTAACCCCTTAGGTCGCCTACGACCTAACCAAAGCCAACAACTAGTCTTCCTTAAGTCGGTCAGTCTTTAGGTCGTTAACTCGCCCTGCCGACCTAATTACTTAACTAAATCCTAGGTTGCACAATTCTATAGGTCGCTCCAACTAACCCACGACCTAACACTAACTCGCCGAAGTCCTTAACTCGGTCACGACTTAGCCCTTAGGTCGTCCACGACCTAGGACTTAGACAAATTTCCACAAAAATCTGAAATGACTTAAAAATGCAAAAATTCCAGATTTTGACGAACTTGTCGATCCGTAAAAATACGGGTCGTTACATTCTCTCCCCCTTAGGAATTTCGCCCCCGAAATTCCAAGCAATCAAAACTATTCTGTACGCCTACCATCCATAGCAATCAACAAACCATGCATCCAATTCTAACTTAGCGTACAGAATTCTAAAATTAGAACAAGTTACAATATCGTGAGATGACACGACACCTTAGGGCCATACCTTGAAGAGTTCAGGATGAGCTGCTTTCATCCTCTCTTCCACCTCCCACGTACAGTCGTTATCATCTTCACTCCATTGTATCTTGAGCAACTTAACTACCTTCCTCCTAAGCTGTTTCGTGTCGGTTTCAACAACACGAAGCGGCTTACGAGGTCTTCTATCAACTGGATCAACTTCTAAGTCTTCACAGCTATCAGCAGAAACCACTGTTCTCGAGTCGTGCACATACTTCCGTAGATATGATACATGAAAAACATTGTGCACACTCGACATCTTCTCTGGTAACTCCAATCTGTAAGCGAGCTTTCCAATTCGCTCGATAATCGGGAATGGTCCAACAAATCTCGGAGTCAATTTTCCTTTCTTCCCGAATCGGATAACATTCTTCAGTGGAGAAATCTTCACAAAAACCATATCTCCTACGTCGAATTCCAAATCCTTTCGACGCTTATCAGCATAACTCTTCTGACGGTCTTGGGCTGCCTTCATTCGTTGCCGAATGATCTCTATGCAATCCGAAGTCTGTCGAATCATCTCTGGCCCAAGTATCAGCTTTTCTCCAGTTTCCAACCAACATGTCGGAGAGTTACACGGTCTTCCATACAACGCCTCATACGGTGCCATACCAATGCTTGACTGGTAACTGTTGTTGTACGCAAACTCCACCAAATGAAGGTGATCTTCCCATGATCCTCCGAAATCCAAAACACATGCTCTGAGGAGATCTTCCAAAACTCGGTTGACTCTCTCGGTCTGACCATCTGTTTGGGGATGATAAGCTGTACTCAAACACAACTCGGTTCCCAAAACTTCCTGGAAGCTCTTCCAAAATCCACTAGTGAACAATGGATCTCGATCGCTCACTATATTCTTCGGAATACCATGGAATCGAACTATCCACTTCACATACAACTCAGCCAACTTTGATGCAGTCCTAGTCGATCGAACAGGAATGAATCGTGCACTCTTAGTCAGACGATCCACAATGACCCAAATCCCTTCATTTCCCGTTCTGGTTCTAGGCAATCCATCGATGAAATCCATCGACACTTGTTCCCACTTCCATGTAGGAACTTCTAATGGTTGAAGCAATCCACTTGGCTTCTTCTGTTCAGCTTTAATCAACTGGCAGTTCATACACTTGGAAATAAAATTTCCAACATCCTTCTTCATACCTTCCCAATAGTAGGTTCTCTTCATATCCCGATACATCTTATTTCCACCTGGATGAATTGTCAACCTCGAGTGATGACTTTCCTTCAGAACTTCACTCCTCAACTCATCTATATCGGGAACAACTAGTCGTCCTTGCTTCCGAAGCCAACCCTCTCGATCGACCTCGAATCCTTTATCCTTTTCTGGATCCAATCCAGATTCCAACTCACGGATAATCTTGACAAGCTTATCATCTCGCTTTTGGCTCTCACCAATCCTTTCCACAAGAGTGGGTCTTATTGATAAGTTTGCCAGCATCTCAGGTTCCAATTCGCATCTAGGCCTGAAGTCAAATCCAGCTAAATACTCGAGACTCTTCCATTCAGAAAACATGGCTCCCAATCCTGCATGTCTTCGACTTAACGCATCAGCCACTGCGTTACCTTTTCCCGGAGTATAAGCTATACCAAAATCATATGATGCCAAAAACTCTAGCCAACGTTGCTGCCGAAGATTCAAATCCTTTTGGGAGAAAAGATACTTCAACGACTTGTGATCCGTAAACAACTCGAATCGAACTCCCAACAGGTAATGTCTCCATATCTTCAGAGCAAATACAATCGCCGCTAACTCCAAATCATGAGTCGGGTAATTCCTTTCATGCGGCTTTAGTTGTCGACTGGCATACGCAACAACTTTATCCCTCTGCATCAGCACTGCTCCAAGTCCAGTACCACATGCGTCGGTGTAAACTACCATCTCATCATTCCCACTTGGAATAGTCAAAACAGGAGCACTCGTCAGTCGCTCTTTCAGGATTCCGAAAGCTTGCTCACACTTAGCATCCCAACAGAACACTTGGTTCTTCTTCGTCAATCCTGTTAATGGTGCAGCTACCTTGGAGAAGTCTTTGATAAACCGTCGATAATATCCTGCTAATCCAAGAAAACTTCTCACATCTGATGCATTCTTAGGTCTAACCCAATCCTGGATTGCTGCCACCTTAGCGGGATCAACCGCTATCCCATTTCCAGAAATCACATGGCCTAAGAACCTCACTTCACTCTTCCAGAAGTGACACTTCGAAAACTTAGCCTTCAGCTGATGTTTCCGTAAGATCTCCAAAACAATACGCAAGTGCGTCTTGTGCTCTTCTTCCGTTCTGGAATAAATCAGAATATCATCCACGAACACAAGTACGAACTTGTTCAACTGATCTCTGAACACTCTATTCATAAGATCCACAAAATATGCTGGCGCGTTAGTCAATCCAAACGGCATTACCAGCCACTCAAAGAAACCGGATGGTGTCCTAAAAGCAGTCTTCGGCACACTATCCTTAGCCACTCTCAACTGGTGAAATCCCGTTGCCAAATCCATTTGAGAAAACACCTTAGCCTCGTGAAGCTGATCAAACAAGTCATCTATTCTCGGCAATGGATACTTGTTCTTCTTAGTCACCTTATTCAGCTCACGATAATCCACACACAATCTCAACGATCCATCTGCCTTGGTTGCAAACACAACTGGTGCACCCCACTCGGACACACTACGCCGAATGAATCCTTTCTGCAAAAGATCATCAACTTGCACCCTCAACTCTTGCTGTTCCCTAGGCGCCATCCGCCTAAGAGGCATCACAACAGGTCTGGCTCCTTCAACTAGATCTATACGAAACTCGATCTCTCTATGCGGCGGCAACCCTTTGACTTCGTCAAAGACATCCTCGAATCCATTAGCGATCGGCACTGATGACAGTCCATCCCGTGGAACAACTAGCGAATACACGAAGCTCATGAAGACGCCTTCTTCATGCTTACATCGTATCACAATCTTTCGCCCCTCCACATTCTCGACTGTCACTTCCAACCTTTCGCAATCAACCTTAGCCGCATACTTCCTAAGCCAGTCCATACCCAAAATAATTCCGAACCCCGCAAAGTTCAGAACAAAGCAATCACAAACAAAAGAGCAACCATGACTCGATACAACTAGACCACGGCATAACATACACAAACAAGACGAACCCCCAACTGGATTAGTCACAACCAATGGCCTATCAACAATATCCGGCTTCAAATCTAACCGGCCTACTAGTTCATTACAAACAAACGAATGCGAAGCTCCAGTATCAAACAAAACTCTAACTGGAACACCACATAGGAAAAGAGTACCTTGAACAACCACACTCTTTCCCTTCTCTTCAACAGTAGGAGCTTTCGAAGACGACGGAACAGCCCCCAAAGCATAGGCTTGCACAATCTGCCTGTCCTTCCTCGGTTCTGGACAATTCTTCCTGAAATGTCCTGGCTTGTCACAGTTGTGACACTTCATCGGTGCCTTCGGGTTCTTACAATCCTTAGAGAAATGGCCCTTCTGCTGGCAATTGTAGCAAGTCACCTCGCCTTTCGGCTTCTTCTGGCCATCCTTACCCTTCTGCTGCTGCTGCTTCCTCTTCTGGTTTCCACCCTGCTGTGGTTTAGATTCTCCCTTGGTAACAGCAACAACAGGTCCTTCCTTAGGAAACAGACTCTCATGCCTAAGAGCTTTCTCCACAAGCTTCTCAAATGAATCGTCCAAGTGATCCACCAACTGTCTCCCAAGATAGCTATCCAAGCCGGTCACAAACTTCTCATTCTTCTGATAAGCGGATTCAATATATGACCGGGCATACTTGGACAAAGCTTCGAACTCAGAAACATACTCAAGAACTGATCTTCCACCTTGCTTGAGCTCCACAAACCTCTTGAACAGAACAGACTTCTGAGCTGTAGAAATGAACTTAGCTTCAAATCTGACTTGGAATTGCTCCCAAGTAATCTCTTCTTCCGGAGTAGTGATGGTAATAGAGTTCCACCAATCAGAAGCTCTACCTTGAAGCTGCCTTGATGCCAACTTCCTCTTAGTTGCATCATCAATTCCCAAATCACCAAAGATCCTTCTACAAGCATCTATCCATCTCTGGACTTCGATAGTAGATTCTGTTCCCAAGAAAACCTTCCCTCCAAGAGCAGTATAATCCTTGCACAGCTTAGCAAAATCCACTGGTTTCGGAGTTTGGACTTGAACTCCAACATCAACTGCCGCCCCCGGAACTGGTATCCTTCTCATGATCGAAGTCATCATAGCTTCGAACATGGCTGCATAATCAGCAGTCTCTTCAGTAGCGCGACCTTCCCTAGCAGCTGGTCTCCCTCTTCGACTCATTCTCAATATCTATAAAAAGGAATGATCAGAACATCTAGAGAAACAACTGCATAAAGGACTCAAACTCTACCAAACTACTATATTATATATAGTAATCATCCATCAAAATACAATTACGTCTCTCATACGTAGTTACTTCAGCGAGCGTTGGGTAAAATCGATTAACCAATGCTCTGATACCAAATGTGACGACCGCCCATGACCCCTGCACCGAATCTAGAGGTAGTGCGCTGTAAAGTGTGCCAGGCGACCATGGACGATTGTCAAGGTAAGATTAAAACAAAAGAATCTATCGTATTACTCACAGCGCATGGACAAAATACAATAGAACATATGTATAGTGAAGCTTTACAGAACAAAATGACATCATATAAAAACTCCATAATAGTTGAATACAAGCATCCACATAGTCAATACATCCAGCCTCACTACATAACTCTCAGAGAATACAAAACAGCGGAATATCCAGTACATATAATAAGAAGATAATATGCAACCCTCTAGCTCGTCTTCGATATCGGCATCGTGAGAAGAGAACAGCACCTGTCACCTGCTACCTAGTCTGCCCGTCCCAAAATGGACGAACAGCCCAAGGCAATAAGAATTAAAACATAAAGCCTTGAGTCAGACAACAGTCTTAGTGAGCAGTAAATTAACTAACAACATACCAAAAGAGCATAAAGGAAAAGGAATAGGAATACAACCCTCCCACTCCAACCTCATTCTACAGTGATAGCCCCCAGACACACACTAAGCAGAAGCAAACATAGCAGAGCATACAATTTAAAGTAAAGCAATTTTCACTCGAGTCAAGAGCGATGTTTTCCAAGTACAAATCCCAAGGTCTAAAACCAAGGTCAGATAAGCACCCAGGAAATACCGCTCTTGAGACCGAATGACGATACAACCAAACATCCATGACTCGGCTATCACTGTTATCATTGTTGCGATATCACCGTTAATTGAATGACCGGCACAT
Source organism: Allium fistulosum (assembly GCA_030737815.1). Lineage (NCBI taxonomy): Eukaryota > Viridiplantae > Streptophyta > Magnoliopsida > Asparagales > Amaryllidaceae > Allium > Allium fistulosum. Next base: position 1,106,398,125 of record CM060904.1, on the reverse strand, counting down.
TCTTTCAGCCGTCCGTCAAGGGCTAATGGTAACCCCGGTTCTAGACATAACTCCCGCACGTCATCGTGACCCGTGCCTAGGATTATCGAATCTACCCAGAGTACTTGACCATCAACTTGGTCTTTTGGGCGTCCCCATGTACTCTTGCTTAGAGCATGCTAGAACCTTCAACAACGATGAGATCTCAACCTCCTAGTCATCCTCCTCGACGACTATTGCCATACTAGCTCAAGCGCCTCTCGAGCATCCATTATCCTCAACTCGAATCATATCACCGAGTTATCAACATGCTTGGAATGATCCCGTCTGGATTAGACCAAGTCTTCATCACATGATTGCCTCGCTTCATAACATCCTCGCGAAGCCTCATCTCAATATCACATCATCAAATCTATGCATAAGAGCTTCATCATCCCGCTACATATGCCACGAGCAGCTTTCCCAATCCAAGAGCCTTTCCCTTAGCTTTTGAATCACCTTTGGTCTAAATCTAATCATCAATCATCTAGTTCATAATAATCAATCAAATCAAACATCAATCCAAGCAATCAAGCATTCAAAAATGATCTAAGTAGACAATTATAACAATAATGGCATTTTCGTAATTAAAGAGTTGAAAGTCCAATAAGCATGAAAACATGGATTATATCTCTACAAACTTGATGAATGAACTTGCATAGGTTAACATATGATAAAATGGATGCAACATCATCATGGACAACGGATCTACATGGATCTATACATAGGATGAAGAAAATGCATGGAAATCACTATTTTAACACCAAATCGAGCCAACAATCCGATATACTCCTTTGGATCCGTGTGAGAGATAATCACCACTCACCAAATCTCCTAAACAATCCAAAAGATAACAACTTCAGATCTGGACAGCGAAGAACTAAGCTAGATCCGACAAGATCTCACTTCAAACGAAGAAATCTCTCTTGAAAAGATGAAGATCTTCAATCTAAGCTCTTGAATCTTCAACCTTGATCTTCGATTTGGATGGATGGAAGCACTAGATTAGAGTGGAGAAAAGAAGTGAAGAAGTGTAGAAGTCGAGCTCTCAAAATGGCAGCACTTCGTCGCTTCAAAATCCGGATCCCAAAAAGTGAGAACAACCCCTCCTATTTATAGCTGAAAACTGCTCTAAGTCGTAACTCGGCTATCTCCCTAGGTCGTTTCCGACCTAAGCCTCTCCGACCTAACGACTTAGCCAGACCCAGCGACTCATCGCACGCGCGACCTAACCTCTTACGCGCTTAGCGACCTAACAGGCCTCCCCATCTTACGACCTAACGATGTTACGACCTAACACTTAACTCCTAGGTCGCTTTCGTCTTAAAGCATAGGCTACGACCTAACACTTAAACTATCTAAGCGACTTAACAACCTACGACTCAGTTGGGTTGCGACCTAACAACTTAGGCTCCTACGCGACCTAACACATGTCGACCTAAAACAACATACGACCTAACAGTTAGATCCACGCGACCTAACACTTAAACTATTCTAGCGACCTAACAACTCACGCGACCTACGACTCAGCAAACTCGCGACCTAACACACACGCGACCTAACCATCTTAGGTCGTCTACGACCTAACTCAACACAGATCTAACGACCTAACTACGCTAACACTTAGGTCGGTCAATCCCATAGGTCGCTAACTCTTATAGGTCGCAAACCGCTTATTCCCTAAGTCGTTAACTCTACTAGGTCGCTAACTCGAACTGCCGACCTAACACTTAGGTCGCTCACACATTTTCTTAGGTCGCCTGAACCTCTTAAGTCGGTCACGACTTAACCCCTTAGGTCGCCTACGACCTAACCAAAGCCAACAACTAGTCTTCCTTAAGTCGGTCAGTCTTTAGGTCGTTAACTCGCCCTGCCGACCTAATTACTTAACTAAATCCTAGGTTGCACAATTCTATAGGTCGCTCCAACTAACCCACGACCTAACACTAACTCGCCGAAGTCCTTAACTCGGTCACGACTTAGCCCTTAGGTCGTCCACGACCTAGGACTTAGACAAATTTCCACAAAAATCTGAAATGACTTAAAAATGCAAAAATTCCAGATTTTGACGAACTTGTCGATCCGTAAAAATACGGGTCGTTACATCCACCTTCAATATGTTTGGAAACATCTATTTCACTTCCCTTTGAAATTTCGTTTTAAATTTCAAGCTTAAACGGACACTAATTTAACTTTAAATCACTTTATAAAACTAACTTTTAAAACCTTTAAATTTGCAAATTAAAGCCATTCTTTGTTATGAAGGGGTTTTAAATCAAATTCCCTTAAGTTTAAAATATTTAAACTTATTTAAAATATTTAAATTTATAAACTTCCTCTTTATTTCAAAAATCTGGAATTTAAACATTTATTTAGCCTCAGTTTAACCTTGGTTTTAATTAAAAAACAACAATTTAAAATCTGTAAAACTGGTACAGGTTAAAACCTTGAAAACTAAAACTACCCGAGACAACTAAAACTTGCTTCGCGTCCAAACTTAACTACTCCGAGTAAAACATGATATATACTCGAGAAAACTGGAGTCTCCCTCCACACTACTTCCATATTTCACCAGAAATCACAAAGTGCACGGTGCACATGCACCATGGCTTCCGCCTGCTTCGACCAATGTTGCAACGTCGACCAAGTCGATCCCCACCAGCACAACCATTCCCAATCACCAGAACTCTGACGCTCACGAAAAATCGAATTCGAGCTCGAAACTGAAAACTGGAAACTCGAAAGCAACTTACTTCAAAACCTGGCAACACCCCACGCTCCACGCTCCGACCACCGGAGACCACCCAACTCCGGCCATAGCCTCGTCCACGTTTCCCCTACCATCTCCCCAAAACTCGTCGCACTCGATCAACTCGAGAGGACGTGTCGATCAAAATACGCAGCCTAGCTAAAACTAGGTTTACCCACTGAAATCGAAAAACACCATCGCCACAGTGATCGCGAGTGCCTCCGACCATTTTTCATAGCCTCTCCGATCACTCATCTACCTCCCCAACAAACCTCCATCACTCCGATCAAGTGTATTGCCCGAGGGAATCCAAACTTCCCAAATTGATCAACCCAGCAATGCAAACTCCACCCATTACTAAAAAATGTGATTTAAGTTTCAAAAATCCAAATTTTGATTTAGTAATCAGTTTATAAACTTGAATTGATAATTCAGGATATTCGAAAATGTCACTTGTATTAAATTTTAACTGTCCTTAAGGTTTTCCAGAGCAGATCAACTTTGTTTAGCATGAATTCAAATTTTAAAATTTACTTTTAAATCAACCAAACATATTCTGCTTAGATGCTTTGTCCTAACAATCAATAGATTGAGCAATAATGATTTTTGAATTAACCTAGAGTTTTGAAACCTATAAACAGAGGCAAAATCCAGATAACAGTATGCAGGCTTCATCTCACCAAAATATAGTGCAATGCATATATTTTCACACAAACAAAATCTCTGATATTTATCATGCAACTAGATTAAAACTTAGAATATTTTTAAAACATGAAGTTACTCACCAGGTTCTAGAATGAAGCTAGAGTTTCCATTTTGAAAAGCTTTTGATACTTTGAACCCTTAAGAACTGGAAAATGCTTTGCTTTTAAAACTTCAAAACTTTAAGTTGATAATGCTTTTGTTTAAATGAATGATTGTTTACTTCAGACTTTCTAAGCTTCTGGTTAGCTATGTTTTTTAGGACAAACTGAAATGGAAATTGCTATGTAAGGAAGTAAGTATACAGGTGATGTTTTATTTTTTTGTACAAGGTGATGATATTGCCATGTACAATATCAGAGATTTTTTTCTTTAATTGTTAGCTGACATGATATGTTATGGTGGCTGCATTAATTGCTTTGTACAAATATATATTTATCTATGCGCATATCTTCATTTGCAAGCCATTTCACTTATTTCGTTCATTTACATATACTTGCTTACTTGTTCACATATTCTACTTTCTTCCTTCTTTTGTGGCTGAGCAGATGTTGTTGTGTACTAATGGATATGGCATTTAATGCCTTGGTCCTTTTATGTTTACAAATATCATTTCTAGCTTTTTAAATCTATTTAGTACATCCTGCATATACACATGTTATGTTTCTTATACCTTGCTTCACGGTAGGTACATATATGAGTTCCTAAAGACTATGTACTCTAATACTTTTCTTAAGTTCATTTATGTATTTTGCTTTTACAAAAAGGTGCAGCCTGGCCTTTAAATTTGTGAGCACATATATATAGTTTGTCTTGTTTAAAAGCTTATTTATTTATTACTTATAAATGTGCATTAATATATCACTTGACTAAGATATGTATTTTACATATTTATTATTATTATTTTTATTCTCAACATAACTACCAAATACTTAAGTTAATTATTGATAAGATATGTTTTATTTTATATTTCACTTAACTATAATTTATCTTTAAACCATTTATTAAAATTTAATTCAAATTCAATATATATATATATATATAAATTCTAATTCACTCATATATGCCCAAATACATATATATATTCATATACATACATACATATACAATATTTCAAACTTAAATGATTTATACAAAATTTATTTGGATTCGGGGAAACTCGCTTAAATTTATAATTAATTTCACAATTTTTATTCAAAAATTCTTTAAATTATCAATTAAAATTTGTAAAAATTCGGGGTCGTTACAGACTTCCCCCCTTAAAAGAATTTCGTCCTCGAAATTGCTAAGGAGACACAAAGATAGATGAAGAATGTTTCATCAAATCGAACTGAATATCTATTCTGCATTTGGCTAACCAAATCAGAATATCAATAACAGATACAAGAACGAATCTGTTGAATTCTTTCACACGATACTCGGGTTATCCAGATCTACGAAATATGCAGGGGCATCGGTTAGTTCGAAGGGATAACTAATCATTCGTAGAATATACCCGGACCCAAAGAATAGATAGATATATGGATACGATTTCAAAACTTTCAGTTTAGAACTAAAGTATACCTATCAACCATAGCAATCAAAGCAAACAAGGCAACCAATATATTCAAACACAATTTTGGCTTATTTGGAGTTTACGTCCCATATTAATATATCGAATCTTCTTTCTGGATCTGCCAGAAATTATCGAAGAATTGAGAAAAGAGATGTTGAACAAAAGAGATTGATAGAGAAAAGATTGTTTCCTTGTTGTTACAGAGTATTGACCATTTATAGTCGTATTCCCCTGTCCCCTATCTCGTCCTCTTCTCGAACTCATACTTACTATCAGTGGATAGTAAGAGAATTTACTGAGACATTCAGACGGATATCTGAGAATTACTCATTCTAGAGTTTACTTCACTCTATCTCTAATGAGCTACTTAATGTGTTATACTCCTGAGCTAAAGTTCAACCTTAGCTCTGATACCAAATGTAAAGACCCAAAAGTCGACCTTCGAAAATCGGCATCCGTACGTCACTTGTACTCAAAATGCCGTAGATTCAAACGCTGAATCTGGTTCTCCGGAGCTTATAACACCATTAAGTATAACAACACAGCGGAATAAAAATAGAGAATATCATATACAACTCCAATGAATACAATATCCAGTATGATATACAACAATGATATCAATATGATACAACCATATCAGAGATACAAGAAATAACAGCGGAAAACAGAAATGATAACTCCAAATGATTAGTCAAAGAGACCGACTCCAAAATGATCTTCAATGTCAAGCTCGAACCACAAAGAGAAGCAAGTGCAGTCCTGAACTCCAAATACTGAACTAGCTCCAGATAATCTACTAAACCTGAATGTCTGAGAAACCCAACTCTAGACTGCCCGTGTGGAAAATTGTGGGCACCCAGAGTTTAGGGAAGGGAACAATAAACTCCAGGTCAGTCGTGGGACTGGTGTGAGCAACAAAAACAGTTTATCTTTAAACAACAGCAAAAGAATTTTAAACATTGAAATCCGCAATGCTTTTTAGAAAATGAAACTACCATAAGACCTCCCGCCACACACACAATGCAAACGCAGAATTGGAGGAGATTTCTTCTTATGATAGTCAAAGATGCTTACTACGTAAAATCATCTTGATATTATTATTAGTGCATAGTGCAGAAAACATTTCGAAAGTATAATATTAATCTTAGCCAACATACGACCAGTATCGTATGCCTAGTATAGCTACCATCTAAACAGTGGTGACCACCGTACGTAAATGGCAGGTTCTACAACTAAAACCGTACAAGTTCCGTATTGGAGAAATGGATTTCCAACAAATGGTCAGGCTAAGGAACTTCCTTCCGCCGCATGGGAACGCCTCTGGCGGGACGCCCCGAGAGACAAACTGCTCTCTGCCAACACAAGGCCGGGTTACCCCTGTAACAGGTAACTCACGAATATGCCACCTCCCGGTCCTTTGGGACCTTTATCCGAGGCCTCGGTAACCAACATCACACATAATAAATAAAGTGTGTCCACATGAGTAAGTATCTGGGCGCCATACCATGACACCACCCTTTTCCAGAAGGAAATGACATACCCTAAAGGGCGCGACCCTCATAACCTTGCTGCAACATTCCTGTTTCGACCATTTCCGGGTTGTGAGGCCCTGACGAAGTCTCGTCCACAAAGCTACGCTTTGTCACAAAGCCATGCTTTGGGTCAACAGATGATCAACCTATGATCACAAAGATAAATGATCAAATAAATGATCATATCACAAATGATCAAACACTGATCATCACACAGCAACACTCAACATGCCACATTACCAAATTGGGAATATATCGCTGATAAATTTCAACTACATAACCTCTGAGCTCGTACGTCTCAGAGAAGGGTGTTAAGCTAAGAGAATAAATTCTCCGCCACCAACAGAAATGTATTTGAAAGAAATCTGCTTTATATCTCAAAGTGTAATGTCAAACATGTAACCATACAAGTCTGTTCCGGGTTCGAACAGAACCGAAGGCACTTCTCACGAAGCCCTTGCAATTCCAGATAATTTCCAATCACGTCCGGACTTCCCATCACAAAGGGTGCTAAAATCTCTATATCGGGGACCAGTCGATGCAGAGACATTCGACGAGTTGTCCTTTCGTTTTCGAAAATATCCGGTCTTCACCACCGGTCTTCAAATGTTATCCATATACGACGTATCAGTATTCGGAACGGGTTATATGACACAAAGGTCCTCTCCCGGCTAAACCGAATAGTGAGCGCGATATTTAAAAACATATGGATATTGGGATTTCAATTAAGTCACAACTTATTACCCAAAACTTTTCTTTCAAATGGTTTAAACAAAATACCATTTTCAAATCTTTAAACGAAAAGATTCATTTTAACAACCTTCAACGATTTAAACAATTTCCACACTTTAATCTTTTAAACAAAAGATTCATTTACAGATTTTCCAAATTAATTTCCCTTTCAATTTGATTAACTCGTTAAATCTTCAAATCAAAGATTTAACTTACAGTTTTCAAATCAATTCCATTTCAAATGGTTTAAACAAATCACCGTTTTAAATCTGTTAAAAATAAACAGATTCAATTCATAGCTTTCAAAAAGAATTCATTCATAACTTGGAAAACCATTTTTCAATTCAAACTTGAAATTCCTTTAATTAAACTGGAATTTCTTCTTTTATCTGAAAGCTCTTATTCTTTTAAAACAAACAGTTTTCATTTCAGAAAATCTGATTCATTCATACGAGTTGAACTCCTTGGGTTAAATTCAAATTCTCAAAATTTTACTTTTAAAATGTTTAGATTCGTCCAAACACATTTATATCATCTTTAATCCCTAGTTTCAAATCATAGGATTCAATTTCAAACTTGAATTCAAATTTAAATCAAATTATTTAAATTTTCAAACTCGATTAAGTTATTCAAAATAACTTTAATCTTTGAAATCCCATTTCAAAAGCTTTTCATTTTAAACCCAAATTTCCAATTTCAAAATCAATTGAAATTAAAATTTCAATTTCAAAAACATCAGATTTAAATTATCTGTGACTCAACCGATTTCCACGTGAAATCCATATTTGTGTGTGTATGGTGTAGTCCAGGGGTTTTACACAGTAGTGCAACATCATTCAATCATCACAGATCAGAATACAGAAATATAGTTGATAAGCGGTATAACTATAACGCTTATCTTTTATTCACAGATCACAGATATATAAATTACAGATAAATAAACTACAATACAGATTACACATAAATCAGAATATATCACAAAGCATCACGGATCAGGAAATATCAAACAATTCAATCATCCAATCAAATCCAAATATTCATAAGTAAGGTCAGTTAATTATCTGATTTATTCAAATTAGATTAATTACTTATGAATTTCTAATCCGGGTTAATTAATCATTAATTAATTACAAATTATTTGAAAATCTTTCTTTCAAAATTTATTAGTTAACCCTTAATCATTAACTAATCATTCTTAATTAAATGAATTAATTGATCTTTAATTATTAAATCTTAATTAATCACAATTATTAATTAATCCTTTAATTTATTAACAAATAATTAACTCAAATTTTAAATCATCATTTAATTAATTACATTCAGTGATTATCTATTCATTACTTCTCTAAGTAATTTTATTTTCCAAATCGTCAAGTGATTAGTAATTTAAACTTTAATTAATACATTTAAACTTATAATTACAAATTATCAATTACCATTCTAATTATCTTAATGGTTAAAGAATTAAATCTTAATCTTCATTTACTTAAAGAAAACTCATTTTTCATTGTTGATTTAATTTCCACCTTCAATATGTTTGGAAACATCTATTTCACTTCCCTTTGAAATTTCGTTTTAAATTTCAAGCTTAAACGGACACTAATTTAACTTTAAATCACTTTATAAAACTAACTTTTAAAACCTTTAAATTTGCAAATTAAAGCCATTCTTTGTTATGAAGGGGTTTTAAATCAAATTCCCTTAAGTTTAAAATATTTAAACTTATTTAAAATATTTAAATTTATAAACTTCCTCTTTATTTCAAAAATCTGGAATTTAAACATTTATTTAGCCTCAGTTTAACCTTGGTTTTAATTAAAAAACAACAATTTAAAATCTGTAAAGCTGGTACAGGTTAAAACCTTGAAAACTAAAACTACCCGAGACAACTAAAACTTGCTTCGCGTCCAAACTTAACTACTCCGAGTAAAACATGATATATACTCGAGAAAACTGGAGTCTCCCTCCACACTACTTCCATATTTCACCAGAAATCACAAAGTGCACGGTGCACATGCACCATGGCTTCCGCCTGCTTTGACCAATGTTGCAACGTCGACCAAGTCGATCCCCACCAGCACAACCATTCCCAATCACCAGAACTCTGATGCTCACGAAAAATCGAATTCGAGCTCGAAACTGAAAACTGGAAACTCGAAAGCAACTTACTTCAAAACCTGGCAACACCCCACGCTCCACGCTCCGACCACCGGAGACCACCCAACTCCGGCCATAGCCTCGTCCACGTTTCCCCTACCATCGCCCCAAAACTCATCGCACTCGATCAACTCGAGAGGACGTGTCGATCAAAATACGCAGCCTAGCTAAAACTAGGTTTACCCACTGAAATTGAAAGCCACCATCGCCACAGTGATCGCGAGTGCCTCCGACCATTTTTCATAGCCTCTCCGATCACTCATCTACCTCCCCAACAAATCTCCATCACTTCGATCAAGTGTATTGCCCGAGGGAATCCAAACTTCCCAAATTGATCAACCCAACAATGCAAACTCCACCCATTACTAAAAAATGTGATTTAAGTTTCAAAAATCCAAATTTTGATTTAGTAATCAGTTTATAAACTTGAATTGATAATTCAGGATATTCGAAAATGTCACTTGTATTAAATTTTAACTGTCCTTAAGGTTTTCCAGAGCAGATCAACTTTGTTTAGCATGAATTCAAATTTTAAAATTTACTTTTAAATCTACCAAACATATTCTGCTTAGATGCTTTGTCCTAACAATCAATAGATTGAGCAATAATGATTTTTGAATTAACCTAGAGTTTTGAAACCTATAAACAGAGGCAAAATCCAGATAACAGTATGCAGGCTTCATCTCACCAAAATATAGTGCAATGCATATATTTTCACACAAACAAAATCTCTGATATTTATCATGCAACTAGATTAAAACTTAGAATATTTTTAAAACATGAAGTTACTCACCAGGTTCTAGAATGAAGCCAGAGTTTCCATTTTGAAAAGCTTTTGATACTTTGAACCCTTAAGAACTGGAAAATGCTTTGCTTTTAAAAATTCAAAACTTTAAGTTGCCAATGCTTTTGTTTAAATGAATGATTTGTTTACTTCAGACTTTCTAAGCTTCTGGTTAGCTATGTTTTTGAGGACGAACTGAAATGGAAATTGCTATGTAAGGAAGTAAGTATACAGGTGATGTTTTATTTTTTTGTACAAGGTGATGATATTGCCATGTACAATATCAGAGATTTTTTTCTTTAATTGTTAGCTGACATGATATGTTATGGTGGCTGCATTAATTGCTTTGTACAAATATATATTTATCTATGCGCATATCTTCATTTGCAAGCCATTTCACTTATTTCGTTCATTTACATATACTTGCTTACTTGTTCACATATTCTACTTTCTTTCTTCTTTTGTGGCTGAGCAGATGTTGTTGTGTACTAAGGGATATGGCATTTAATGCCTTGGTCCTTTTATGTTTACAAATATCATTTCTAGCTTTTTAAATCTATTTAGTACATCCTGCATATACACATGTTATGTTTCTTATACCTTGCTTCACGGCAGGTACATATATGAGTTCCTAAAGACTATGTACTCTAATACTTTTCTTAAGTTCATTTATGTATTTTGCTTTTACAAAAAGGTGCAGCGTGGCCTTTAAATTTGTGAGCACATATATATAGTTTGTCTTGTTTAAAAGCTTATTTATTTATTACTTATAAATGTGCATTAATATATCACTTGACTAAGATATGTATTTTACATATTTTTTTTTTTATTCTCAACATAACTACCAAATACTTAAGTTAATTATTGATAAGATATGTTTTATTTTATATTTCACTTAACTATAATTTATCTTTAAACCATTTATTAAAATTTAATTCAAATTCAATATATATATATATAAATTCAAATTCACTCATATATGCCCAAATACATATATATATTCATATACATACATACATATACAATATTTCAAACTTAAATGATTTATACAAAATTTATTTGGATTCGAGGAAACTCGCTTAAATTTATAATTAATTTCACAATTTTTATTCAAAATTTCTTTAAATTATCAATTTAAATTTATAAAAATTCGGGGTCTTTACAATGAAGGAGGATATTTTGGTTTGAATTCTAAATATGGATCTAAGAATTGGTAAGGGAAGAAAGAGCAAAAGGAGGAGAATTTGTCTCCACCTCCTTCTCTATTTAATCAAGCCATCTCACATTTCTTTCTTCTTAATTTCCTCCTCGCCTTGGTCGCACACACCCTAGCCCCCTATCAATATTAAATAATATCAATGGTACTCTAGGCCATTGAAAAGTCAGAGATCTAGTCAAGTTGTACCTAGGAGTTAACGTTAACCATTGTGCATTCAGTCGCTTTATCTTCAAGAGGTATATTCTATTTTATTTTACAGTAATACGGTGGTTGAATCTATATATATAATGATTTTATATATGCATATATTGTGTCTGCTCACTATGTCATTGATTTGATTACATTGATTAAATTCTACACATGTTGTATTTTATTAATTCGTATTTTAGTATCAGACAAAAAAGTATTTGACCATATATTTTTATATAGTGTATATATTTTATATAATTAATAATATATTTTATTTAATGTTTTAAATAATTGTTTATCAATTTTTAAATCAAAATTCCCATTAATCCTTGTATAAAATTCATACATATAAATCAAATTAATTTAAGACATTTTTGGTAACAAAAATTAAGTCTTTATATTTGGACAAAAATTATTTTATATAATATATATGTATATATATGAATTATTTTAAAATGGTGTTTGTATTTAGTAATATATGTATGTATGTGACAAGGACCTCTAGCTCAAGTGGTTAGAGATGTGGAACTTTAGACAAAGGACCTATAGGTCATGAGTTCGAGCCTTGAGACATCATAATGAGCGCTAAAGTATCACTCTTTTTATCACTATATATATGTGTGTGTAATGTGCACGTAAATATGCATATTTTTACTTCCATATTTAATCGAATTTAATTAAATAAATAAACATTTAGGGTATTTTAACATGTTAAATCCAGAATTCAAATTATTTTCAAATCATCATTTATTCATCTTAATATAGGGGCAAAATGGTCATATTTGTGCATATATCAATTTTAGAATATTTATTTGCACATTTTATTTTTATTTGTAGGAAAATTGGATGGAAATTACAAGAGACTTCATGTATTCATGCATGCACAAGGATGAAAACAAAGGAATGAAGATGGAAATAATTCAACTCATACATCATGGAGGACCCCACCTACCCACTTACCTTAATCTACAATTATGAGCTAATGCACAAGTTAGTGGAGGTTAAAGTTACATGCATACTTGATGATGGATTAATTAGAGACTAATGATAACTTGGTGGCCACACTTCCTCAAGGGAAATTTCGGTAGTCCCCAAAAATATGATTAGGTTTTCAAAACATGTATAAATACCCCTTTGTTTCATGTAATAATCTCTTAGCCTCCTCTTTAGTTAGTTTAGTTTTAGGCTCAAAAATAAATATAAACTGTCTTCTTTTATTTCATGGCTACTTAGCCATTTTCTTCTTTTATGTAATTTATTTTTATGTAATGTCAATTCATGCTCTTTTTATTTACATGCTCTGTTTCCTTTCATGTTAGAAGTTAGTTCTAATTTATTCAAGTAGATTAATTCTCTTGTTATTTTAATTAGCTCTCCTTTTATTTTAATAGCTTTCATTTTCCTCTTGTTTTTTTTGTTTCATGTTGAACTCTAAATTTATTAAAATGATAACAAATATGAGAAGCTAACCCCTTCAAATTAGGGGTAATGAAGCTCTCTTAATCATGTAGATTCAACATTTTTCTAACCAATGATCTCTTTTTGTGCTTAATGGCAAAATTTAATGTGGTTTAACTTAGAATTTAATAACCTATGTTGTTGACACTAAATAGGCTATGCTTAAACAAACAAAAACACAAATTACCTCTTCATCTACATGTGATTATGGTAATAAAGTGAATTTTAAAATCAAAATTTGATGGTCTATATTACTAATCAATAGTGAATCGATCATGCTTAGAATAGGTTTTATTTTCAAGTTCATTAACATTTTCATGAAAGTTAACAAGCAATTTAATGGGTATGTTAAAGTTTGATGGTTTATGTTGGACTAATTAATAGCACAAATAAGTCATACTTATGATAAACATATCAACTAAATTCACTAATGACCAAAAGAGAGATCATAATTTCATTTTGTTGATTTATGTGATCATGAGAAGGGATTTGCCTCTAAATTGCCTTCAAACTCTCATATTTTTATCCATTTTAGCATTTGTTAGTTTTTACATTTTTTAGCTTAACACAATCTTAAATTCTTGGTTTAATTTGATTGAGTAAAAATTTTAAAATCAATACAATTCCCTACGGATCGACCCGTACTCGCCACGTACTAAAATTGTACGCCGTGCGCTTGCGGTTATTTTTAACAATTTTTCGGCTATTTTCTAATTCGATAGAAAGTCGTTAAACAAGTTTTTGGCACCGTTGCCGAGGAATTAATTTGATTTTAATTTCTATTCTTCGAATTATTTGTTGTTTGATTTTAGTGTGTTTATTTTGGGTGTTAATTTGTATTTAAAAAAAGTTGTGTGTATGTTTGTTGTGTGATTTGATTTGTGTGCTTGTTATTGTTTTTTGCATTTGTCTTTGCATTTCTATTTAAAAGAAAAAATAATGTACACGATTTCATTCGAAAAGAAATTGTATTCCATTTCAATTTCTTTTGCAATTTTTGTATTTTCAATATCTTGTCACAATTTTATTTTCTTTTATAATTCTACATTTACAAACACTGTTGCCTCACTGCTGCAACCTTAACCTCCTTCACTTTGCATATCACTTACTTCTAACTGTACATCAAATCTCCTCGAACCACTGCAGCTCCAACAAACTTCTTGCTGCGAACGAACTTCAGTGAACACTTCTCTGAACACTTCACAGCAGTAGCCATTCCATCATCACCAATTCATACAGCAGTTACGCCTTCCCCCTAACATACAATCTCTTCACATACAGCAGTCTCCAGCTCACCACAGTTATCACCACCAACCTCTGTCTCAACATCCTACTTCATTAACCACAACTACTCCTTCACTACAAATACAACTACTGACCACAGCCAACATCATCACTTCTTTGATGCTCACCACAGCCTCTCCAAACCGCAGCCATACTTTATTCACAATTACAAAGCGACTTCTCTTATATCTGCTGTCACCCTACCACTTCAGTGCACACAGTGCACATACATTTGCCCACCATAACTGCAAACTCCCCTCCTCTGCACTGACTTGCACCACATCTTTACTGACTGCAACTGCATACAAACATCCACCTCGACCACTCTAACTACTTCACATCTTCAAACAGCACACCATCACTGCAGTCCCCGATTCTCCACTACCCTAACTGCAACAACATACATCCCCTCTTCCATCACAACATACATACCATAACAACAGTCACAACCCCTACCATCTTTGTGCGCAATGCACACTTTATAAACAAGTTTTTCTCTGACAAACAACATACAAGCTTCTCTGACAAACCACCAGCAACCACCAGCTTCTCTGACAAACATCCCCTTCATACAAGCTTCTCTGCCAAACCATTACAACCACCAGCACTTACATCTCCTCTACATACTTCACCTATGCCTGAAACCATCATTCTCATATCTCATCAAGTTATCTCCATTGCCTCTTATCAACCTTCCCCTATCATACCACAAACATAAACTTCACATTGTGCATACATACGACAAAACACCGAAACAACCATATACATCTTCTAATTACATTCACAACCACCACTATCAGTTCAACAAACCACAGAAACATCTACATCCAACCACCACTTCAAGAACTCACTACACTGCACACTCCTCCATACATCTCCTCTGCACTGTTACCATACTACCAGTGCACATCGTACCACTACATCAACTTCATCACTCCTCCAAACATCACCAGTGCACAAAACTGTGCATCAACCTCCTACAACAAACATTGACAATCAAACTGCCACTTCTTCTCACCTGAACTACATCATCCCACACCCAAACAGTGCCTGCAACTCCACTGTTCCAAACTTCTTCAACCTCCCCTGTCATCACCATCTTCCAGTGTTACATCACCATCCATGACCTACCTCAGAAAAGACCATCATCAACATCCTCCTCTATCCATAACACATTTCCTACAATCGCCACGATGTACCCTCACCTGAAATCACGAACCCATAAAATCAAACATCTCCCTACCTTAAATCGAGACCTCCTATAACCACAAACAATCGCCTTCGACCGAACTCAACTTGCGACCCTCAAATCGACTAATTGAAATCCCCTAAATCACCAATTAAATAAGTTTTGTTCTGTTTATTTTATTTCGTTGTTTTGATTCGAGATTTTATTTTGTTGTTTTATTTACTTTAGTGGGTCGGATGAGCATTAAAACTTGAAGGCTTGAGTTTTTTTTAAAAAGAATATTTTGTTTGAAATTGTTTTCTTTTGTTTAAATTATTTTTTTTAATTTGTTTTTTAGTCCATCCTTATTTTAAAAAAAGGGAAAATCTCTTTGTGTTTAGTTTTAGACAAATATATATATATATATATATATATATATATATATATACACACCTTGTTTTTATTTTCATATTGCCAAAGCAAATAGGAAAAGTTGCTTGTTTCGATTTGCTTGCCAAAAAAACTGCTTTGCTTGCTTAAAAAAAATCGCTGCTAAAATAAAAATAAATTGCTAATAATTCTGCAAGCTCTGGTATCGTGCTTTCATCTCCAGTTTTATTTTAATTGCATTTTGGTTGCTTGTATTTGCATTTATGTATATAAAAAAATCTAAAAAAAATTCAAAAATAAAAATAAATTTCATCGTAGTTACATTGTTAATACACGTTTAATTTCGGTTTTGCATTTCATCCTAGAATTTTGACTAATAATAACGGTTAGACATCTTAAGGGTGTCACGAGCTCACCTAGGGCTTAATTGTATATTGACAAGTTGTCCTCTTTCGACAATTTAATTTCTTGGTGGTTTGGCTATGACAGAGCAATAATCAGTTATAAATATTACGGTGATTCGTAAATATTATACTGATTGTTCCTTTGAAGGTACTTAAACTTTTGGCTACATTGCTATGGTGGTTCGTGGTGCACTGATAAATCCTGTCTGTTACTTGGCTGAGAATTATCCTATTGATTTAAGAGAAAGTGTGATTATACAATTTTAGGATTAGGAGCTATTAAGGACATAAAATTGTAATTAAATCCTTGCATTCATTTAGTTGCATTAGTTCAAGCATATTTAAAAAAAAGAAAAAAAAAATTCAAAATCCAAAACTAAAAAAAAATTTAAATTTTCCTTATCTTTGTTTTTAAATATTTCCCTTTGAAATTTTTCAATCAAAGTCAAAAATCCAAAAAAAAAATTAAGTTAATTTTTTAAAGAAAAGCAAAAATCCGAAAAAATTAATAATCTTTTCAAAAAAATTGAAAATCCAAAAATCAAATTTCCCTTTTTTGGTAAATAATTTTTCTTTTAAAAAACAAAAAAAAATGAAAATGTTTGAATTTCCCTATTCACAAAAATTTTACAATAGTTGTGAAAATCAATATAATCCATATAGTTTCACATAAAACTCTTATGGATATTTTAATAACAATTTGAATTTTGAACCACAAAGTTTTCAAAATGATGAGCAACCCTCAACTCTTGAAAATAGTATTGAAACAGTTTGGTCTTTGCTTCAACAATAAAAAATAATTTGAGTAATCTGTGCAATAACTCAAATCAAAGTTTTCAAGATGATCAAAATTTTAATTCACTTCAAAATTCAAATGATTTTGATTATAACCCATGCCAATTCAATTCGAATTCCAAAATGAATTTCAAAATCAAAACGAAAATGGAAACAACTGTTTAAATGATTTTGGCAATGGGAGTTGTTTCAATGATGGTGAAAGTTTTTACACTCAACAATTTCAAATTGAAAATCCTAAAATTGATAATTATAAATTTGATTTTGCTGAGAAAATGGAAGAAATTCACAAAGAGCACACAGATTTGTTGTTTGAAACTTATATGAAACAATGTAAGAAACAAAATCAAATCCCAACTTTTAACGAGTTAAATAATAATCCACCTTTTACCAAAATTGACGATTTTCAAATAACAACTTTTGAAATTGAAAACGACAATTTTAATGAAGTTGTTGAATTTGCGATAATTGAATTGGATTTCAATTCTTTTAAGAGTGTGGAACCAAATTTAAAATTCCATCTTCCTTTTTTCGATTTTGAAAAATTGAATACAACAACTTTGGATTTTGAACATGATATATCCAATGAATTTGTGAATAATTCAACAAAGGAAGACGAATTTAGTGAACACAAATTTTTTGGACTTTTCGAAAATGAGTTGTTGAATTCTGAAGGGGAAGATTTAAATCACCATTTTGATTTTGAAATTAATAAATCTGAAGAAGTTTTCAATGATATGTTTGAATTTCAATTTGGTGAAAATAAACTTGAACTTCAACCAATTGTTTTATCAACCCCGAAAATCATGGAAACTAAAACAACTCACACGATTTTTAATAAAACGACATTCGTTTTCCCAAATCAACATTCAACTTTGAAATCTTTTATGGTTTGGTTTTCTATGCTTAAGTTGTGTCTCTCATACTTGACGAGACAAATGAATTGGTCTTTAAAAGACCGTTTCATTTACTCATTAACGGTATAATTTATGATGTCTTCTAAATAATAATCTTTTCATTTTCATGTAAATATAGGTCATATTTTTATTTTTATTTTTCTCCTTTCACTTGGCTTGACTGTAGGGACACGGTCAAAATCAAGTGTGGGGGAGCCTCATCTTCTTTTTTATTTTTCATGGTTTAATTTTTTTTCTTTCCAAAACCTAGAAAAAATTAAATATATATATATATACACACAAAAAAATCCAAAAAAATATTTCTTTCTAGCATTTTGATTTACTTTTAAACAAACACTATAGGATAAGTATAGGATTTTGGTTATTAAATTGAAATTTTTGAAAATTTATTTGTCTTGACAAAAAATAAAAATGAAGTTTTATTACAAGTAACGATGGTTTAACCAGTACATAGGAAGGTTCATGGGTGATAATTATGAAGTATATCCTAATGGAAAATCTTCGTTTAAAAAAGTGGTGAATTTAAAGTAAAAGATATAACATTTTTATCTTCTAAGTTAAATGGTGCTAAGATGATTTTGCAAAACTCTCTCATAAGAAAACCAAAAAAACAAAAAATATATGTAACGACCCACTATTTTGGACCATTCAAATCGACAATAATCCACACATGTCTGACTTGAATAATTCAAAATAACATATTGTAAATAAATTTGGAGCAAATGAAATACAAATCACAGAATCACAGACACAGAACAAACAGACCACCTCGCAGCGGAATATAAAATACATAGTAGTTCATGAAGCTACTACGGCAGAGTCTCAAACCAAATACATAATACAGTCTGAAAACAACATAATAGAAATCCCAAATACATAGAAGTTCACTAATACATGAGATAAACTAGAACAGCTGAAACAGAAAGTAGATATAAATGTAGATAAGCAGAAACTCCAGCAAAGACCAGCTCCAAAAAGAAAATCCAAAGCTGTGAATACTCAGGCTGACCCGAGCGTAAAGTAAAACACAAAACACTCGAGTCAGGACAATATATACTTATATAATGTAAACCAACTCAAGTGAACTGTAGTAGAAATGCACAATAACTCAAAGGATGCTTGGGATCGCCCATCCTTTAAGGATCAGTTAAACTATAAATTAAATACATTCCGTGGTTAAAATTTCAAAATGGTATTTTATACTTCGAAATCAAATATCATTTCAAAATTCAATATCATTCAAAAATCCATTTCAAAATATCAAAATATCTTATCTTCCAAACCACAATCATTTATTTAAAATACCATTTCAACATACATTTCAAATAGTTTATATTTCAAAACAAATTACTTCATTTAAGTAATAAAATAAAGTTATTTTATTTAATAATTAAATTATTAAATTTCCAAAATTTTTAATCTTTCAAAGTTCATTTATTCACTTAAATTTATCAAAACAATGAAAATTCACCTTTCGCAGCATTTGGAAAATGCTACAGAAAGTTACATTTAAAACAGTTCAATTTAACAAAAGACAGCATTAAAAATGCTGTATACATTATTTCAAATAAAACTTTAGTTAAATTCAACAATTATAGCACTTACAAAGTGTTATAATATCCCTTTATTAAAATTTAGCGATTTGGTTCATTTATATCAACTACAGCATTACCTGTAATATCATTTACATTAGAAATAATAGCATTTCAAAAATGCAGTTAATTAACTTCAAATATTCAATATAATTTCACAAACAATTATATTTTTATTTAAAATAGTTTTAACTTATAAAATCACATATTTTCACTTTTATAACCATCATTCAAATACCCTTATATTCATGATTTTATAAAGTTAAATTACCACTCAAAAATCAATATTTAATAATAATTCACTTATTAAATTCCAACATTAAATTTTAAATTCATTAAATTAAATTTAACTTAAAACTTAAGTTTAAATTTTCAAATATAACTTAATTTCATTTTTATTTACTTAACTTAAAATTCACTTTTAAGCCAAATTCATAAATTTCCAATTTTAGTTATATTTCAAAATTTCAACTTAAATATTCATTCATTTCACATTTTAACTTTATTCAAAAATCATTAATATATTATAAAATAATTTAAATTCACTTTAATCCAAATTCATGAATTTATAATATTTCATATTTAATTTAAATTCTAATTATCACCAAATTAAAATTTCCCAAAATAACTTACATTTCAGATTTTCTAACTTTACCATTAATTTATTTCACTTATAAATTTTTAGAAAATCAATAATGCTTTACAAAAATCATTTTTTATCAAATTTAAATCAAAATATTATAATATTTACATTTCTAAAATATTTTAAATTTTTTAGAAAAACATATTTTAACTACGGGTCTGTATTTCATTTTTTTTAGCCTAGGTAAAGTGATACGGGTAATATATCATTTCAACCCGTAATTTACAAAGAAAACCCGGGTTTGATCATTTCAAACCCGCAATCCCAAGTAAATGAAAATAATTGAAAATCATTCAGGCCTATCATTTCAGCCCATAACGATTTTCTCCTATTCTAAAGTTCGTTCGGGTATGTATCATTTCAACCCATAGTAATTCTAATCTAAAGGGAACTTGCAGTGTGATAAACTGATAAAAATAACAGAACAACATAATATAACAGTAACATATGATATAACAGGTTTTTAAGCATGGGTGAACATCATATAATCATAACATAGCAGATATAATATGGTGATGCATTTTACAGATTCAAAAGTGGTAAATTTACTAGTTATATATGTACATATTTTCTGGTGAGAATAACTCACCTCTACAAGCTGGAGATAACAAATACAGACACACAACAGAGATCCAAAAAGGCATGAAAGCACGACTACGATTCAAGTGAGGAAGAGCCAAAGCTATTTTTCTTGTGCATATGAAACAAAACAATATATATAACATGAATTTCAAACCAAAATATGACATTAAACAAGCTAGAATTAAGGAACAACAATTAATCAAACACTTGCACTTGCTTCCACCATCACTATGCTCAGCCTGTAGGATGATAAGGCACTGCTATGGGGTGTATTTGGTCAGGTATGAGTCAAATATGGTAGGCCTAACAAGGGTAGTGAAGGTATGGAAGTGAATATGCATGTACAACACAAGTACAAGGCAACAAAGTGGGTTTTCTATGCAAATATGGTTCGGCCATAGGCATATATTGGCACGACCAGGCCTGGTGAGGTCAGGTACTGATGTGGCAGAGGTCTTTGGGTCAGGTAGGTGCTGGAGAAGGTGGTGCAAGTGGTGGCCAAGAGGTGTGGTGAAGTGGTGAAGGCAATAGGTGGGCTCGGCTATGCATAAATAAGAAGGGTTTGCTAATTTTTGTGTGGAGCTTGCATCTAAGGGGCCACGGCCAGGTAGGTCAGTGGAGATGGAGGAGTTTTGCAGCTAAACAAGGTGGTGATGAAGGTGATGGTGAAGGTGGAGGCTATGGGCCGAGCAACCTAAGTGAAGGCAAGGCAAATACAAAGGAAAATTCAATGAAATGAGAAGAAAAAGTGGGAAACAAAAGACATTACCTTGGTTTTTCTTTTCAGATCTGAACCATGAGTGAAAAGTGAAGTAGGAAAGTGATGCTTTCACGTGAATTACAGAAAGAAAAGTCACGGCTAATGATAAGGAAAGGACGGCCCAAAATGAAGGGGTGTGAAGATGGAAGGTCAAAAGCAAATGAAGAGTTTTTGTCCTTTGAAATTTCCTTTTTCTTTATTCAAATAAACCAAAATAAAATCATGAAAATAAAATAAAAATGGATACAAAAATACTGTAAAATGAAATGAGTAAATAAATTTTAGAAAAAAATAGAAAAATATAAGAAAATAGTTAATTATATGTAAACAAGTATTGAAAATTGAAAACAAAATATAACTAGTTTTTGGAAAAATAACAACAACACTTTAAAATATTTTTAAAAATAAAATATATACATGGCATGACATATTACACACATATACACAAATTAGAATAAGATATGACAAATAAAAATATTATTTATATAATTTAAAATAGACAATTTTATTAAATAAATCAATTTACATACAATATTGTAAATAACATAACTTTCACAATATAAATCAGATTTCAACGAAACCAAAAGTAGTATTCTTGAAATTTAATTTATTTTCATAATAAAAGATAAAATTCAAAAATTAAAATATTTATATTTTAAATTAAAAAGTCAAAGTTTGACCAAATTGACCAAAATTCACTTTTCTAGAAAATATTCTATTTAGTCACGTTTGAAATTCTAATTCACATCAAAATCAAAATTTATATTTAAAATAACAAAATTGATCCATTTTAATAAATAAAATAAAGTTTTCAAATCAGGAAATTTAATTTAAAATAATTAAAATATACAATTAAAATAATCACAAAATACAGGGTTGTTACACTCTCCCCCACTCAAATCTTTTCATCCTCGAAAAGGAATGAGGTACGGAAAACACAGAAAAAAAGATAGAATGGAATAGGATTAAGACAAGATGACAAGAAGATTAAAATTATACCTGATAACTGTTGTTATATGTAAGTTTAACAAGGTGGAGAATAGGAATAACTAGAAGGGAAAATAGGACGAAAGACAAGGATGAGCCATTAATTTAAAACCATATAAATTCCAATTGGAATTCTTTAATACTTAATAATTTGGTTAAATCCATTTTATTATATCCATAAAAGTTCTTTAAATTCAACTTGTTAGTTAAGAAGTAAACAATATTTAAACACTTTAAAATTTTTTAGAAAGGAAATAACTGATCAAAATATCCTTTATATGATATTTTATCAAAATACTTTTATAACTCGATGTCTTAACAAGTTTATCCTCGTTCCTGCAGACTCTGGCAGTGCGTTGATCAGGCGCAAAGCTAGAATTCTCCAAGTACTTAGTAGACTTGTTTCAATACCCAGTGAAAATACTTGAAAATCTTTAAAACAGATATGGAAAGTACAATCCAAACAAAACAACCAAACCAACATTTGTCCGATCATGGTTCGCAGATACACAATGGTTACGCCTGGATCCCCCAGGAAACAATCCGTATTCGTAAGCTTTCTCAGCCCTGCGAGTTACGCCATGATGACTAGTAGAGTGCAGGATACACAATGGTTACGCCTGGATCCCCCAGGAAACAATCCGTACCCCCAGGCCATCTCAGCCAGGCAGTTTCGCTACTAATGCGACCTACATAGAGTGCAGGATGCACAATGATTACGCCTGGATCCCCCAGGAAACAATCCGTACCCCTAGGCTATCTCAGCCAGGCTGTTGCGCTATGCAGTCGCGCTCGTAAGACCATGGGTAACGCCATGGAATTCGATGGAAACTTGAGTATCATATCCGGAAAACCCAAATCAAAGAGAATAATATTGATAGAATGAATCCACAGTGTGGCCACAAAGCGGATATCAAGCAGAAGGCACTTTCCATATCTTTACTTCGAAAATATGTATCATATAGTACCTTTCAAAATCACTTTCAAATATCATACTCATATAAAGTCCATTATATATAAGATTTCATTTCAAATCGAATACTTTCCAAAATCAATAGTATATCAAATCATACTTATATAGACTTCGATTATATAAGATTTCACTTCAAATTGAGTACCTTTTCAAATCAACAGTTTCAAATCAACTTCATACTTATACAAATCCATTATATAAGTTCGATAACTCCCAAATCAAGTATTTAAACAAAACAAGGTTCCCAATTTCAAACCATCAATATCAATTCAGTTTCAAAGTCATATATGATTTCACCAAACCATTTCCTTCAATTTACATATATTCAGTTTCAAAATTCCTTAAAACAATAGATTTAGAAAATAATCCAAATTTCCAAATCAATATAATTTAATTCATTTCCAAAATCATCTTATATTTACATAAAGTCCATCTTATATAAGGATCAAATTTTTTTTTTTAAAATAAATTTCGCTGCATGAAGAGCCATACGGGATTGAACATCTTTGCTTACTAAAAGGTCTTGAATTTAGAATAGTTTTGTATATAAAAATAGTTGTAAAATAGTTTTGTATATAAAATAGTTTTGTAAAAATAGTTTTGTATATAAAATAGAATAAAATAGTTTGTTTAAGAAAATAAAAGAAAAATAGTTTAAAAAAAAATGGTTTTAAATTGATAGTATTTTTCATAAAGGAAAAATTCCAATTAAATTACAAAGATATCCAACCCAACAACTTCCAATTTCAGCGTCAAGTATATCAATGATATTAGAATATAAGATGTACATATGTCATCATTTCGCAAAATCACATTCGATCGCTCGCTCGATCACACAAGTTCGCTTTCGAACTAGTATTGTCCATTCGACTTCCCTAATGCGGATTTCGATATGGTTTCTCGACTAGAAACCATCAGTCTCCTTGCATAGCCATATACTATGATAGAGAATTCTAGAATCAATCCCAAAATCCACATCAAATATTCGCCATCAAGAATCAAATGAAAAATCCTAACACGAAATGGTGTAATTCACCTCGAACTTGTGTACTCAAACTGGATCAATTTAATTATGCGAATAAAACAGCATACGTACAAGTTATGTACCTATTCCAACTTGTTAAATATATAGTTTTATAAAGATGTTACTAAATTAAACATTTAAACTAAATTATATATTTTTCTCAAAATATTTGAAGACAAATTTTCAAACATTTCAAATCTAAATTTCATATTAGAAAATTCAAAATAGCTTTATTCGTTTACTTACAAAACAGTTTCAACTTATCTAAATCAGATTACTACATACTTTAAACATACATACCAAACATATATACTTTACTTCAAAATTCTTAGCTTTTTAAAAGTTAACCTTGATTTGGAAGTGCTCGAACCTTCAAAATAGTCGAAGAAATCATATTTCAATCCAAGAGTTGGAAATCACAATTAAATCAGTAAATCAATTCCAAAAATAGGGTTATATCAAATCAAATCCAAAACTCAAGTACTGAACACCGGCTCATTTCAAATTGTTCAAATATATATACATATATCTTTCGAATATCACATCACACTTCGGAATTTGAATTCAAAATTAGTTTCACAAATCAATCGCATAGCAAAGCTACCGAAGTGGCCTATCCCCCACTCAGAAAATCGAAAATCAATGTCGATGATGCATGCATTCATCACCGAAATTATTTTCCAGCGACATTAGTAGGTTCTGGACTTCTATTTTCTCAAGTTCTTTTGAAATTTCTTCGAAATAATTTGAAACTCATTAAAATCATTTGAAACATTTCATATTCGGAAAATACTTTCAAATCATATTATTTATTATTTCAAAATCTTAAAACCAGTTTCAAAAATGCCAGAGTTCAATCACTCAAATTCAGATTCAAAATCTTCAGTTATAAATCAATTTACATGAAACCATTCCTTATAAATTTTCAAAATTTCAAATCCATTCAAAACTTTAAATTCTCAATTTTAAAATGGTATACAATCCTTATCGAAAACATTTCACCTTTATATATAAAATATGGTCATCCTTATCAAAATAACAATTTCAATGTATACACAAATTTCAAAATACAATCAACCTCAAATTTTTCAAGGGATGATTCAAGGATGGATTTCAAAGCAAAATAAAGATTCAAATTTAGAGGGACTCCAATTAAATAGAATTCTGATTCGAAGATAAGCTCGAACGAAGATAAGATCATTAAATTACCAAATAGAAGATGGATAAGCCTATATAACTCGCGGGCGACCTTAACAGGGTCAACCGTGACTTCAGGAATATAATCGATACGAAATCTAAGGCAAATCGACCTTCGATCGCCAGAGATAGAATCTAAATATAGCAGAAGATAGAAACATCGTAAACCGAGGATACAGAAATCTCCGGTGAATCAATGCCAATTATAAGGGAGTTTCACCCTTTTACAAATCATTCAAAAATTGGTGGAACCGCCGATCTTTATTGAGGTCATTCAAAGTGGAGTTATGGAATGCTCCAAAAATCAAAAGAATACAGTTAGGGGAGACCGGAATGGATTTCAGGGCAAGTGGGAGCGTTCCAAAATTCAAAGGAATCTTAATCGAAGAAATTACTAACAAGGTGGATACGAAAGGGATAAAGTCCAGAAAATTTTCTTTCAAAACAAGAAAATTTTATATCAAAATAATCTTTAAAAATCCTTTAAAAATCATTCGAAAATCATTTTATACTTCGAAAATACGTTCTCTCACAAAGGAATGATTCTGAGATTGATTTCACTCATTCTAGGGTATTTCTACCCTATCTCTAATGAGTTTTTGCTCTGCAGGCTAAGGTTTGCATAAAACCAAAGCTCTGATACAAACTGTAACGACCCACTATTTTGGACCATTCAAATCGACAATAATCCACACATGTATGACTTGAATAATTCAAAATAACAGATTGTAAATAAATTTGGAGAAAATGAAATACAAATCACAGAATCACAGACACAGAACAAACAGAATACCTCGCAGCGGAATATAAAATACATAGTAGTTCATGAAGCTACTACGGCAGAGTCTCAAACCAAATACATAATACAGTCTGAAAACAACATAATAGAAATCCCAAATACATAGAAGTTCACTAATACATGAGATAAACTAGAACAGCTGAAACAGAAAGTAGATATAAATGTAGATAAGCAGAAACTCCAGCAAAGACCAGCTCCAGAAAGAAAATCCAAAGCTGTGAATACTCAGGCTGACCCGAGCGTAAAGTAAAACACAAAACACTCGAGTCAGGACAATATATACTTATATAATGTAAACCAACTCAAGTGAACTGTAGTAGAAATGCACAATAACTCAAAGGATGCTTGGGATCGCCCATCCTTTAAGGATCAGTTAAACTATAAATTAAATACATTCCGTGGTTAAAATTTCAAAATGGTATTTTATACTTCGAAATCAAATATCATTTCAAAATTCAATATCATACAAAAATCCATTTCAAAATATCAAAATATCTTATCTTCCAAACCACAATCATTTATTTAAAATACCATTTCAACATACATTTCAAATAGTTTATATTTCAAAACAAATTACTTCATTTAAGTAATAAAATAAAGTTATTTTATTTAATAATTAAATTATTAAATTTCCAAAAAATTTAATCTTTCAAAGTTCATTTATTCACTTAAATTTATCAAAACAATGAAAATTCACCTTTCGCAGCATTTGGAAAATGCTACAGAAAGTTACATTTAAAAACAGTTCAATTTAACAAAAGACAACATTAAAAATGCTGTATACATTATTTCAAATAAAACTTTAGTTAAATTCAACAATTATAGCACTTACAAAGTGTTATAATATCCCTTTATTAAAATTTAGCGATTTGGTTCATTTATATCAACTACAGCATTACCTGTAATATCATTTACATTAGAAATAATAGCATTTCAAAAATGCAGTTAATTAACTTCAAATATTCAATATAATTTCACAAACAATTATATTTTTATTTAAAATAGTTTTAACTTATAAAATCACATATTTTCACTTTTATAACCATCATTCAAATACCCTTATATTCATGATTTTATAAAGTTAAATTACCACTCAAAAATCAATATTTAATAATAATTCACTTATTAAATTCCAACATTAAATTTTAAATTCATTAAATTAAATTTAACTTAAAACTTAAGTTTAAATTTTCAAATATAACTTAATTTCATTTTTATTTACTTAACTTAAAATTCACTTTTAAGCCAAATTCATAAATTTCCAATTTTAGTTATATTTCAAAATTTCAACTTAAATATTCATTCATTTCACATTTTAACTTTATTCAAAAATCATTAATATATTATAAAATAATTTAAATTCACTTTAATCCAAATTCATGAATTTATAATATTTCATATTTAATTTAAATTCTAATTATCACCAAATTAAAATTTCCCAAAATAACTTACATTTCAGATTTTCTAACTTTACCATTAATTTATTTCACTTATAAATTTTTAGAAAATCAATAATGCTTTACAAAAATCATTTTTAATCAAATTTAAATCAAAATATTATAATATTTACATTTCTAAAATATTTTAAATTTTTTAGAAAAACATATTTTAACTACGGGTCTGTATTTCATTTTTTTTAGCCTAGGTAAAGTGATACGGGTAATATATTATTTCAACCTGTAATTTACAAAGAAAACCCGGGTTTGATCATTTCAAACCCGCAATCCCAAGTAAATGAAAATAATTGAAAATCATTCAGGCCTATCATTTCAGCCCATAACGATTTTCTCATATTCTAAAGTCCGTTCGGGTATGTATCATTTCAACCCATAGTAATTCTAATCTAAAGGGAACTTGCAGTGTGATAAACTGATAAAAATAACAGAACAACATAATATAACAGTAACATATGATATAACAGGTGTTTAAGCATGGGTGAACATCATATAATCATAACATAGCAGATATAATATGGTGATGCATTTTATAGATTCAAAAGTGGTAAATTTACTAGTTATATATGTACATATTTTCTGGTGAGAATAACTCACCTCTACAAGCTGGAGATAACAAATACAGACACACAACAGAGATCCAAAAAGGCATGAAAGCACGACTACGATTCAAGTGAGGAAGAGCCAAAGCTATTTTTCTTGTGCATATGAAACAAAACAATATATATAACATGAATTTCAAACCAAAATATGACATTAAACAAGCTAGAATTAAGGAACAACAATTAATCAAACACTTGCACTTGCTTCCACCATCACTATGCTCAGCCTGTAGGATGATAAGGCACTGCCATGGGGTGTATTTGGTCAGGTATGAGTCAAATATGGTAGGCCTAACAAGGGTAGTGAAGGTATGGAAGTGAATATGCATGTACAACACAAGTACAAGGCAACAAAGTGGGTTTTCTATGCAAATATGGTTTGGCCATAGGCATATATTGGCACAACCAGGCCTGGTGAGGTCAGGTACTGATGTGGCAGAGGTCTTTGGGTCAGGTAGGTGCTGGAGAAGGTGGTGCAAGTGGTGGCCAAGAGGTGTGGTGAAGTGGTGAAGGCAATAGGTGGGCTCGGCTATGCATAAATAAGAAGGGTTTGCTAATTTTTGTGTGGAGCTTGCATCTAAGGGGCCATGGCCAGGTAGGTCAGTGGAGATGGAGGAGTTTTGCAGCTAAACAAGGTGGTGATGAAGGTGATGGTGAAGGTGGAGGCTATGGGCCGAGCAACCTAAGTGAAGGCAAGGCAAATACAAAGGAAAATTCAATGAAATGAGAAGAAAAAGTGGGAAACAAAAGACATTACCTTGGTTTTTCTTTTCAGATCTGAACCATGAGTGAAAAGTGAAGTGGGAAAGTGATGCTTTCACGTGAATTACAGAAAGAAAAGTCACGGCTAATGATAAGGAAAGGACGGCCCAAAATGAAGGGGTGTGAAGATGGAAGGTCAAAAGCAAATGAAGAGTTTTGTCCTTTGAAATTTCCTTTTTCTTTATTCAAATAAACCAAAATAAAATCATGAAAATAAAATAAAAATGGATACAAAAATACTGTAAAATGAAATGAATAAATAAATTTTAGAAAAAAATAGAAAAATATAAGAAAATAGTTAATTATATGTAAACAAGTATTGAAAATTGAAAACAAAATATAACTAGTTTTTGGAAAAATAACAACAACACTTTAAAATGTTTTTAAAAATAAAATATATACATGGCATGACATATTACACACATATACACAAATTAGAATAAGATATGACAAATAAAAATATTATTTATATAATTTAAAATAGACAATTTTATTAAATAAATCAATTTACATACAATATTGTAAATAGCATAACTTTCACAATATAAATCGGATTTCAACGAAACCAAAAGTAGTATTCTTGAAATTTAATTTATTTTCATAATAAAAGATAAAATTCAAAAATTAAAATATTTATATTTTAAATTAAAAAGTCAAAGTTTGACCAAATTGACCAAAATTCACTTTTCTAGAAAATATTCTATTTAGTCACGTTTGAAATTCTAATTCACATCAAAATCAAAATTTATATTTAAAATAACAAAATTTATCCATTTAATAAATAAAATAAAGTTTTCAAATCAGGAAATTCAATTTAAAATAATTAAAATATACAATTAAAATAATCACAAAATACAGGGTTGTTACAATATATATATATATATAATACATAAAAAAATAGGTTTTATAAAAATAAGAAACACCTAAAGTCATGTGTTCACACGCAAGTGTGTGCACTCGCCATGCTTTGTACCCTTATCACGTAAGCCCGCAAGGCAATGCATGATCGGTATATCTGATCTCAGTTTATCTGAGTTAGGTGTATGTATATAAAATTCTTGCATTAATAATGCCTATAGTTGATAGTTGTACACACTTGTGTGTTCACTCGCCACGCTTTGTATTCCCCTCACGTAAGCCCGAAAGGCAGTGCATGGGTAATATATTGGCATTAGTTTTCTGAGTTAGGCATATGTAAATATTGTTAATATCAGCAAAATTTTCAAATAAAGAGAGAGTAAGGAATTGAAATCCAAGCACTATTTTCACTTGTTTGATTTGACTTTTTATTCAAAACAAATGAAAATACCACTTTGAAAATTTTTGATAATCAACTAAGGATCTATTTCATAGTTGCACTATGTTATCAACCAAAACAACTAGCCAAACTAGAGTTTAATTGTAATGATAATTTAATTTTTATTGGAAATTTTGACGAGTAAAAGGACTTAAGTTTCTTGATAATGACCAGAACTTATATTTAACTTATTCGCGTTAATTTAAAAGTAAAACTTTCAATTGTAAATATTTTCAAAAACTTGCATTCATCCCTTTGTAAATAAATCTTGCATTTAGTAAATTTTCACTTTGCATTTGGATTTTGTGGGTAGTATCCGCTGAATATCCTCATGATACAACACTCATCCTACTAGGGACACCTAGAGGTTTAATGACTTGTTGCATATGCTCAATGCAATCGTGTTTCCTACGAAAACTGATTTATCTTAGTTTTAGTTTATTTGAGGACGAATAAAAAGATAAGTGTGGGGGTATTTGATGTGCACGTAAATGTGCATATTTTTACTTCCATATTTAATCGAATTTAATTAAATAAATGAGCATATAGGGTATTTTAACATGTTTAAACCAAAATTCAAATTATTTTCAAATCATCGTTTATTCATATTCATATAGGGGCAAAATGGTCATTTTTGTGCATATATCAATTTGAGAATATTTATTTGCACATTTTATTTTTATTTGTAGGAAAATTTGATGGAAATTACAAGAGGGTTCATGTATTCATGCCTGCACAAGGATGGAAACAAATGAATGAAGAAGGAAATAATTCAACTCATGCATCATGGAGGACCCTACCTACCCACTTACCTTAATCTACAATTAGGACCTAATGCACAAGTTAGTGGAGGTTAAATTTACATGCATACTTGATGATGGATTAATTAGAGACTAATGATAACTTGTTGGCCACACTTCCTCAAGGGCAATTTGGATAGTCCTCAAAAATATGATTAGGGTTTCAAAACATGTATAAATACCCCTTTCTTCATGTAATAATCTTTTAGCCTCCTCTTTAGTTAGTTTAGTTTTAGGCTCAAAAATAAATATAAACTCTCTTCTTCTATTTCATGGCTACTTACCCATTTTCTTCTTTTATGTAATTTATTTTTATGCAATGTTAATTCATGCTCTTTTTCCTTTCATGTTAGTAGTTAGTTCTAATTATGCAAGTAGACTAATTCTCTTGTTATTTTAATTAGCTCTTTTTTTATTTTAATTAGCTTGCATTTTCCTCTCGTTTTTTTTTTCATGTTGAACTCTAAATTTGTTGAAATGATAAATAATATGAGAAGCTAAACCCCTTCAATTTAGGAGTAATGAAGCTCTCTTAATCAAGTAGATTTAACATTTTGCTAATCTATATATCTTTTTGTGCTTAATGACAATATTTGATATGGTTTAACTTTGTTGTTTTAGCTTTGAATTTGGTAGCCTATATTGTTGAAACCAAATAGGCTATGCTTAAACAAACAAAAACACAAATTACCTTTTCATCTATATATGATTATGTTAGTGAAGTGAATTTTAAAATCAAAATTTCATGGTCTATATTACTAATCAATTGTGAACAGATTATGCTTAGAATAGATTTTATTTTCAAGTTCATTAACATTTTCATGAGAGTTAATAAGTGGTTTAGTGGGTATGTTAAAGTTTGATGGTTTATGTTGGGCTAATTAATAGAAAAAATAGGCTATACTAATGAAAAACATATTAACTAAACTCGCCAATGAAAAAAAGTGAGATCATAATTTCATTTTGTTGATTTATGTGATCATGAGAAGGGATTTGCCTCTAAATTGCCTTTAAACTCTCATATTTTTATCCATTTTAGCTTTTGTTAGTTTTTACATTTTTTAGCTTAACACAAACTCAAATTCTTGGTTTAATTTGATTGAGTAGAAATTTTAAAATCAATATAATTCCCTACGGATCGACCCGTACTCGTTACGTACTAAAATTGTATGCCGTGCACTTGTAGTTATTTTTAACAGTTTTTCAGCTATTTTCTAATTCGATAGAAAGTTGGTCGTTAAATAATGTGTATATATGTATGTAATTTGAAATTGTTTTCGGATATAAAAAAACACTTGTTTACTAATTTATTCATATATATATATATATATCTGTGTGTTTTTTTTAAATAGTTATATATACATTTCGTCCAAGTAATTAAGTTATATAAAATATATATTTATTATTCTGTATAAATAATAATTATAAAGATCTAGTTCTGAATTTTAAAAATATTTTCTTTTTCGCATATTTTAAATTTTAAATTTGGTTTTTACATCTTAATGGCCCAATGAAATTAATTAAGTATTTTAATTTTACTTATTTAATGTAAATGATTTTTGAAATTTACATATATGTATGTATATCACATAAAGTTTTGAGATAGTCAATCCACATATAAATAATGAATGTATACATTGTAGATGTAAATCCCAACATCTAGATACGTATACATTAACATGTACACATTGCAATGTTGCACATGCACTTCATATACAAATGGGTATATATTGACATACTTCTATATAAACAATAAATGAATTATATCACATTAATTAATTAAATACTAAAAATTAAATAGAATTTTATTTTATTTACATAAAGTAGATTGGATCTAGTAAAACCCATTAAATTTCATAATGAAAGAGTTAGAGATATGCCCTAAGGACAATTTTGTAATTTATTGTAAATTATTAACTCTGTAATAAAAATCTCGTTTGAAATAAAAGGTGTTTAGTTTGTTATATATTTGTTATATTGTGATATATTAATTAAATAATTAATTTGAATATATCTAATAGAAAATCTATAAATGATATGTTATATGATAATAACTACAAGGAGTTGTAATCACGAGAAAAATTATCACAATATTAAGTACCATATTATTTTAAATATTTCTGGTCAAGACATTCCGAGAAAGGATACTAATACATTCATTGAAACCAAAGTTTGTAATGCTCTTCAAATATGGGACAGTGTATTACTTATGGTTGTAGGTTGTACCAAGAGGTTACGTACTGATAGGTATTGGATAACTATGGAATGACTCGTCCAAGATTTTCCTGTTGATTAATAACAACTAGATCAAATGGGAAACCTTGAAATGACGATATTGCATAGCTCTCTAGA
This sequence comes from Allium fistulosum, assembly GCA_030737815.1. Taxonomy (NCBI): domain Eukaryota; kingdom Viridiplantae; phylum Streptophyta; class Magnoliopsida; order Asparagales; family Amaryllidaceae; genus Allium; species Allium fistulosum. The sequence goes on along the minus strand of CM060904.1, from coordinate 1,106,364,248 downwards.
CTTGAGAATACCATTGCACTTTAATGTGAAAACTCCACTTTATTAAATTCTGGAATGGCATCCATCGAACGACTATAGTTGGTGTAACAACCCGGAATTTCAAACATTTCGTATTTAAATATCTAAATTATTTAAATGTTTGAATCCAAGATTTAATGTGATTAAATATGATTTTATAACCTTATTAGACACTTTTTAATTAACAACTAATGTTAGAAAAATTATTTTTGAAATATGTTTACAAAAATATACACACTGGATAAATACTGAAAATGTGTCTGGAAAACGTTTTGTTAAAAAACAACTTTTTATACAATACAAGTTGTGTGAACATATTGCAGCTTGAATAGTTATCATGTGTTAACATATGATAATAATAAAAAACATCTTTATATTGACTAAATAATTAATTAAACTTAGTTTGAATTAGTAAAAGTAAGTGGAAACATCAAGGACAAAAGGACCCTTAAATCAATCCTTGATTTAAGGAAAGCATGCTTGTGTAAGAGCATGGTCTTACATGCTTAACTTCATGGCTAAGGCGGAGTTTATTCACATTTATCCACTAAATTCCTAACTCTATAAATACACATGCATACACCACTTCATCTAAACAATCCACTTCTTCACTTCACTCTTTTATCCACTTTCAATGGCCTTCGGCCATGCACTTTGGTATGGGATAAATGGCCTTTGACCGTGGGTAATAGGAGGGAAAAGGAGGAGTTTGATGAGCTAGGAGGAGGTGTTGTGGCCTAGGGCCGTGAGCATCCATGATGATGGAGGAAGGTGGAGAGGTGTGTGTGCATTATAGGAGGAAAGAAAGGGTTTTAGTAATGTTAAGTTGAAGTTAAAAATGTTGGAATAAGTATGGTTATAATGAATGTTGGTAGAAAGAAATTTAGTTGGAATGAAAGTGAGTTAATCTCACTTTGATTACACTATAAATTGGTTGCAAGTTAACTTAAAATATGGTTGAAATGTTGCTTGCTAAATCTCTTGATAAATGCTTATTAAAACATTTATTAAAATGCTTATTATATATTAATAATAATAGACACTAAATACTTAAAGTTACACCCTTGAATATATGTTTTACTAGATATGTAAATGGATAAAATAATTGTTTATTAGACCATTGAATTGTGATAGGTTATGGAAATTTAAAATGGAAAAATGCTTTAAATACATAAGTTGATATATGTTATAAAGGATATGGTTTGAAGTTGGAATGATATAAGTGTTTAAAAGTGTATAACACTAAATATTGGAACTAAATACAAAATAGTCTGTATAGCGATACTCGTTATACACGCACTTTGAATCCCTTAAACTATAACTTGTGGAAATGGTGATTTAATAACATATCTTAATAATAACTTGTTTGGTTATTATCTACACTTCTATAAGTGTTTTGAAAATCGAAGAATATGTTTTGAAAAGTTATAGAAGTAAATCAAAGTAACAAAAGATAGAAGTAAAAAGGTTGTTATAGTGATACTTTTAAAAATAGTCCGTCTTTGAAAATAACCCGCTTTTTTGTGAATACTTTCTTAGGTGTTTCTTTAACAATTAATCAAGTAAATAATATATCATTCTTATTGGGAAAGTTTTGAAGCCTAATTCATTTGATAACTAGTTGAACAAAATGCAAAAAGTTATAGTGAAATAGTCGCTATAAGTGTAGTTCGGTAAATTGCCTTGTTTTCAGGAAATTCTCTAAAATAATTAAAAGACATTCTTTGGGATTTTTATTCATGGTTTGCAAGTACCCAAAGTATAATAACTATTGTAAAAAATGGATCTAAAATCATTTGTTGAAGTATTGAAAACTAGACCCAAAGTTGTAGCAAAAATGTGTTAAAACTTATAACAGAACTGTAGACAACACTTCTGGAAATGCTATCTTTGCCATTTGAAACTATAGATTGTTTAAAAATGATATATAAATTATTTATTTTTATCTTATCTTTTTAGTGTTGTTTTTTAACTTATAATAGAGTGTTTTGAATTTGGTCTCAAGTTTAAATATATTATTAACAATTAACTATGAATTTCTAAACTAAATAGCTTCTAAAATTAAAACTTTGTTTTCTATTTATTTCAAAATTCATTATTTTTTTAATATTCTATATAAATAATTATCATATATTTTAAGTAGTTTTAAAAATAGTTAACATATTAATAATTATTTTGAATATATTTCTATATATAAGTTTTAAATATTAAATTAAGTATTTTATAAATATAATAAAGGGAGTTTGGATTTTAACACTTAAGTTAAAATAAATTGTTTTATGGACTCGACTAAAAGTGTATTCCCTTAATTAATAAGTGTGGATATGCTTTGATCTATAAATAAATGTTTAAAATTATTAATGGATAAGTAAATAGTTTTGGGTTGTTGTAAACGGTGTTTTTAGCAACACTTGTTTTTAACCCTTATTATATTATACTAGAAATATAATTAGATATTTACTAATGGATATTTAGTAGAAAAATACAAGTAAATGGTTTTGGGTTTGTTGTGGTAAATGTTTTGAGAAACACTTGTCTCTAACCCTTAAATGTAGTTAAACCCTTAAAAGGAGAGTTTTAAAGATAATGATTAAATGAAATGGTTTTGGGTTTGTAGTAAACATGTTTTAGAAACATTTGTTTTTAAACCCTTGAATTATATTTTAGAAGAAATATTATAAATCTTTAACAATGAAATTTTGAAGATAATTTATGCGCACATAAATGTGCATATTTTTACTTCCATATTTAATCTAATTTAATTAAATAAATGAGCATATAGAGTATTTTAACATGTTTAAACCAAATTTTAAATTATTTTCAAATCATCATTTATTCATCTTCATATATGGGGAAAATGGTCATTTGATGCATGTACTAATTTTGAGAATATTTATTTGTGCATTTTATCTTTATTTGTAGGAATTTGAATGGAAATATGAAGAAGTCTTCATAAAAATATAGGAAATATGAAGAAGTCTTCATAAAAATAAATGAGCATATAGGAAATATGAAGAAGTCTTCATAAAAATCATCATTCAATAAACTCTCTGGTTTCCCAAGTACAGTCATTGGGATTAGCGGACCATTGAACTTTAATGAGCAGCACGTCCTTGTTTCGAAGGTGTCTCACCTCCGAGGCAAGTACGCGAATAGGCTGTTGTACAATAGATAAGTCTGGTGAGATCTCAAGCCCTTGCAAATCAGGAGAGTCGATAACAGAATACGATTCTCGAAGACACTTCCGACGCTGAGAGACGTGAAACACGCCGTGAACACCGGATAGATGAGCTAGAAGTGAAACTCTATAAGCCACAGGGCCAATATGTTCAGTAATAGGAAATGGTCCTACAAAGTGAGGAGCCAATTTCCTTGTCGTATTGAAGCGCATAACCCCTTTCAAAGGAGAACCACGAATAAAGATGAGAGCATTAACCGAGAACTCGAGAGGCTTCCTACGGTTATCCACATAGGATTTCTGGCGGCTCTGTGCCTCTTTCATTCTCTGACGAATAAGATCAATCTTCTCAGAAGAATCATGAACAAACTCTGGGCCAAGAATAAGCTTCTCCCCAGATTCCAACCAACATGAAGGTGATCGACATGGCCTTCCGTATAAGGCTTAGAAAGGAGCCATACCGATACTGGACTGAAAACTATTGTTGTAGGAGAACTCTACAAGGGGTAGATGATCCTCCCAACTACCTCCGAAATCAAGAATACAAATACGGAGGAGATCTTCCAAGATATGATTCACCCGTTCAGTCTATCCATCAGACTGTGGATGATAAGTTGTGCTGAAATTAAGCTTTGTTCCCAAAGCTTGCTGAAGACTCTGCCAGAAATGACTTGTGAATAAAGGATCACGGTCACTCACAATCGAACTAGGAACACCGTGAAGTCTCACGATTTCCTTGATATATAACTTAGCCAAAAGAGAAGCAGTCATATTAGATTTAATAGCAACAAAATGAGCTAATTTGGTGAGGCGATCAACAATAACCCAAATGCTAGAATGGCCCGATCTCGTACGAGTTAGGCCATCAATGAAATCCATCGAAATCTGATCCCACATCCACAATGGAATCTCTATAGGCTGAAGGAGACCATAAGGGCGTTGATGTTCAGCTTTAATACGTTGACAAGTCATGCAATTACTCACATAACTCGCCACATCGCGCTTCATGCCTTCCCAATAATAAAGGCGATGCATATCGGCATACATCTTACTACTGCCAGGATGAATGGTATACATAGACGATGACAGTCATCAAGAATGTCATGCCTAAGTGCAGAATCAGAAGGCACAACAAGACGGTTCTTCTTGCGAAGACACCCATGAAAATCAATGCTAAAATCCCGCAACGCCTCATCACGGGATTCAGTCTCACAAAACTGAATAAGATGCACAAGATCAGGATCACTCCGCTGAGCTTGCTGAGCTTTGGCAATACGATCCAATAAAGAGGGTCGAGTTTCCAAACTGAATAATACTAGCGGAGAATCAGAGGGTGGAGCTTGATCACGAATATCACAAAAAGATAGAGTCTCAAGAATATCCCATTCGGCAAGCATCGTAGAAACGACAGCCGAATGTCTGCGACTAATCTCATCAGCAACACGATTACCCTTACCAGGGGTATATTGGATATCAAAGTCATAGGAGGCAAAAAAATCGAGCCAACGCTGTTGCCTTATATTGAGTTCCTTCTAAGTGAACAAATACTTCAAGGATTTATGATCGGTATAGAGAATGAAGCGCTCACCTAATAAATAGTGTCGCTAAATCTTCAAGGCGAAGACAATGGCGGCTAACTCAAGATCATGAGTGGCATAGCGAACTTCATTCGGACGCAGTTGCCTAGAAGCATAAGCAACTACCCGATCCTTCTGCATAAGCACGACACCGAGACCACTAACACAAGCATCGGTGTAGACAACAAGATCATATTTCCCCTCGGGAACCACAAGAATAGGAGCATTAGTGAGAAGTTCCTTTAATGTCTAAAAGGAAGCTTCACACTTATCGGACCAAATATAACGAATGCCTTTCCTAGTAAGGCTAGTGAGAGGAAGCACAACACGGGAAAAAGTCCTTAATGAACCGACGGTAATAACCCGCCAATCCAAGGAAACTACGAATCTCATGAAAATTATCAGGCCTCTTCCAATTCTGGATAGCTTCGATCTTTGAGGGATCGACAGAAATGCCGTCGGAAGATACAACATGGCCTAAGAATTTAACCTTGTTCTCCCAAAAATGGCACATGGAGAATTTGGCTTTAAGCTGATGGTGACGAAGAGTACTCAAGACAATTCTCAAGTGATTAGCATGCTCGGCTTCAGACTTAGAATAAACAAGAATGTCGTCAATAAACACAAGGACGAACTTATCGAGATATTCTCGGAATACTCGATTCATAAGATCAATAAAGAAAGCAGGGGCATTCGTCAAACCGAATGGCATAACGAGCCACTCGAAAGAACCATATCGTGTGCGGAAAGCTGTAAGAGGTATGTTATCTTCCGCAACTCGGAGCTGGTGAAAACCAATGGCAAGGTCGAGCTGAGAGAAGACCTTAGCGCCACTCAATAGATCGAACATATCATCGATCCTAGGCAATGGATACCTATTCTTGATGGTCAGCTCGTTAAGCTTGCGATAGTCGATGCAGAGCCTAAGAGTTCCATCGGACTTCTTCACGAAGACGACCGCGGCAGCCCACGGTGAAAAACTTGACTGAATCAACTGTTTGGACTCAAGCTCTAAAAGCTGCTTCTTGAGTTCCTCATTTTCTTTTGTAGACATCCTTGTGGGAGGACGACCAACTGGCTGCGCGCCTGGAATGAGATCAATGCGGAACTCGATCGCCCGCTTGGGTGGCAAACCCGAAACCGGCTCAAAAATATCAGAGAAGTTACAAACAATAGGAATACGAGATATATCATCATCATCTCGTGAGTCAAGGGAACATAAAGCCATTTCGGAATTATCCACATTTCGAAGAACAAGTGATAGCTGAGTAGACGAATCTGGATGTCGAAGATATAAAATTCTTTCAGAACAAATAATCCTGGCATCGTATCTCACTAGCTAGTCCATACCCAAATTCATATCAAATCCCAAATAAGAAATAACGTGCAGATTCGCACGAAAAGAAAAGCCACACAAAACAATCTCAACATCATCACAAAGCATGCTAAGGGTTGCGGATCCCCCAATAGGATTCGCAATCCTCAACGAAGTAACAATACAAGAAACATCCAAAGACAAATCATCGACGAGCTTCTTCTGTACGAAAGAATGCGAAGCACCCGTATCGAAAAGAACTCGAATACTACGGTCATGAAATAAAATAGAACCTTCCAAAATAGATGGAGATATACCTCTGGGCTGAGAAGAACCTCCAGAAGCCTTAGCAACATAAAGCTTGCCAGACTTGGCACTAGCAGGAGCAGTAAGGCAGGTGGAAATACGATGACCTTCCTTCTTGCAATAATGGCAGAAGAGAGGCTTAGGACAATCTCAAATCTTATGATCAGGAGAACCACAATTGAAACACTTCCGAATGGAAGGTGTTCCAGCAGACTGTGAGTTAGAACCAGATTCAACAGGCTTTTTCTTCTTGGAAGGGAAAAATTCCCGCTTATGAAATGGAAACTTCTTCTTATTGGGGTTCTTGCGAACCTCAATATCATCCCCACTATCACACTCCTTCTCGATGGCTTCGAGATGAAGTGCCGAATCAACCAACTCCTCAAAAGAAAGCTTAAGTTGAAGCATTAAAGACTTCTTAAGATATTTCTTAAGACCAGATACAAACTTCAGATTCTTCTTATAAGAGGTGCTAATGAATTCAAGACCATACTTAGATAAGGCCTCGAATGATGCAACATACTTAGAGATGGAGGACTTCCCTTGCTTCAACTCAAGGAAGCGACGAGCTAATAAAATTTTCTCAGATTCAGGAACGAATTTGAGTTCGAATCGTTCCCGAAACTGAGTCCAAGAAAGAACAGACTCATCCAGTTTGGCTACAAGAAGCTTGTACCAATCAAGGGCATGCTCTTGCAATAAGCTAGAAGTTACAAGAACTCGACCATGGTCAGAAAGATCCATACGAGAAAAGATACGCTCGCATGTGCGAATCCAAGCTTGGACCTCAAGAACGGACTCGGAGCCTTTGAATGGCTTTCCTCCAAGATGAGAAAAATCACTGCACATGCATGCAAAGGCAGACTTGCGCGGAGGAGATGCTCGAATAGGAGTTGGAGCTGAGTGCTCCTAAATAACTCCAAAAACTGATCGGCGGACATATAAACGACGTTCGGATGCGAGCCGCTGGATTGCCCAGCATCCGAGCATCGTCCTCTGCCTCTTCCGGCCATTAGCTGAAAGTTAAGATAAGATAAAGATTATTCACAAGGTAGATATCATTAATTCAAATATGGAATACTACGGAATAAAATGCATTCCTAGACGTATTCCCAAAATTCTATCTACCCCAAAGGCATGGAAAAAAAATAAAGGCACGATGATTCAAAGATTCGTAACATTCCTACTACCCTTTGATGTACCGTAATATGTGTCTATGTTCTATGTTTATCATATTTTATTCTGAACTCAGCGCTGATACCAAGCTGTGACGCCCCACTCCGAGACCCACATTAGCGAAGAGTATTACTAGGTAACACCTTCTGCTAATACGGAGAATAGAGCTAGATTGGAGCGACCATCTATAACCTTGTCTTAATTATCTATTGAATACGCCGATAATTGCCACTTCTTACTCAAATGGATCGACATATCCAATAAATACTTAATACAAAGACATAGGTGGCTGAAGGATCTATCAGAATAAAATATGACAACTCAATGTAATACACATCACAGAACAGTGGATCATCACATACAATTACACATATACAGATACATTACAAAGTTTACAAAATGATACATGTCAAGTGGTAAAGCAAACCACAATATACAGGCGAGTCAAAAGAATACATATCAGAGTTACAGCCACAAAGGACTACACAAAAAGCTATAACAAAAAGGAGCTAGCAGAATAGTCCATGCGGAAGCAAAATAGGCTAAGTCCAGTGTACCTAACCTGAAACATCCCAGTCTGACCCGAGTACAAAATACACGGGTCGGTCTAGCTAAACAAATTAGTTAGATAAACCAAATGATAATGAACATACAAGGTCATAAAGTACCATAAATATCTCCAAAAGAGATAACCAGATCATCTAATAAAAGATGAATCATACAAGCCTCATATCATAGGCAACTCAGTAAACAAAGGATATGAATATTCCAAAACAAGCCAAAAAGGCAAATAACAAATACCAACAAAGTTAACAAGTTTCCACAAGGTAATCGCTATATATCGTGTCGTTCAAAGGTCCTACACTGAAGGGCGATACACTAGGGAAATATAATTGTCAAAGAACCAAAAGATGCTCGAGCTCAGTACTGTATAACAAGGATCCACAAACCTGAAGGCAACAAACCTAAATATCACTCGAGCGGTGATGAATGACTAGCTCCAAAAGCGATACTATAGGGAAACAAACCCAAATATCTCTCGAGCGGTGGCGAATGACCAACTCCAAAAGCGATACTATATGGCAACACCCGAAGGCACAAGCCCGAAGGCAACATACCCGAATATCTCTCGAGCGGTGATGAATGACCAACTCCAAAAGCGATACTATAGGGCAACAAACCGTAGTGGCGAAGGTCCGGAGACCCAGTACTGGACACCACTAACAGGCAGAATGTGTCACAACTCTCAGAAAGGAACCCGAAAAATGTTAACGTGAGTCACATACCACACGTTCGCACTAAACGGTTTACTATCCGTCAGTCAATTTCACACTCAAAGCAGTACAAAGTTAACCTCATCTCATCGGTAAACCAGACCCGAAGGTCAAAACGATCAAACGAGTCGATTAGGAATTAACTGAAAAGATAAACCCACGTGTTCATAGCACACGTTTTATTTAATCATTTAATTCTCCTCCCTCTTCGCTCAAAGTGCAAAATTGTGTGTGTTTTATATAGAAATTATAAATTGGAAAAACGAGCTTTTAATACAATTTGAAAAAATCACTTTATAAAAACCTCGTGTACGAAATCTAAAACGAATCATCAAAGCAAAAAAATGTGATAACAACTAATAGGATCGACGAGAACCGATAAAAATGGAAAATCCACTCAAAACAGCCCAAAATAGGCAAAGAGAACAGTTCCAGACGTCTGGGGGGTTGATCCAGACGTCTGGCCCTAGGTTCTGGCCCAAAATAGGCCAAACTGCACATTTCAGACATCTGAAATTACCAACCAGACGTCTGAACCACTAACCAGACATCTGGTTGGATTTCCAGACGTCTGGATTTTGTCTCTGCCTTTTTGCGTATTCCAGGGACCAATTCCAGACGTCTGGAATTCAATCCAAACGTCTGAAATTTCCAGGTAGGCAAAAATCAGCCTAGCCCAAAACGGGCGAAAATCCAAACGAAATGCGATCAATCGACCGATGGATGCTAGGGGTTTATGCCAATCGACAACCCAGCCCTATTGGCTCTTCGATACACCACCAAAACATGTCCAAACATCCAAGATATGATTTTTAAAGATTTTGACTTCAAAACACCAAAATTGGAAAATTCACCAAATCAATTCAAATCAAAAGCAAATGAACATGAATAGATGTTAGGAATTCATACCTAACAACAATGAAGCTATAGACGTAGATGTGAGTTCAAAAACTCACCTTTTTAACTCAAAAACAATGATAAGAAGCTCAAACACAAGGAAAAGATCAACCACTCTTCACTTCAACTCTGCAAGCTTCAATCTAAGATCAAAACAAGTATTTCCTAAATTAGGTTATAGGAAATTTCTGAAATTGGAGAGAGCTTGAGATGGAGAAGGTGAAAAGAAAGCTTACCTAAGCTTCTCTTTGATTTAGCAGCAAGAATTTGAGTTTGCAAAAGGAAACTAGGGCTTGGAATTTCTATTTCCCATTATTTTCCCCCATTTTCAGTTGAGCTAGAGTATAAAGAAATGAAATGAGTGAATGGATGAAGAGTTAGTGAGTTAGGTTAATAAGTAGGGTTAGTGGGCAGAAACCCAAACCCAAAAGCCCAAATAGAAAATAGAAAAAATCTACTCACTCCAAACATAACGATGCTTTTACTCAAAAAAGTCGCAAACGCCATTTTGGACTCAATGGAAGTGGTCCCGAGTCCTAATTCGACCGTTTGCAAAAAGTAGCTTTTTGGACCTTAATCCGACTAACGATGCTATATTTAAATAAAACATTTAAATACACCATCGTAAAATATGCGGGTTTTTACAAAACCACGCCGATCCATTTCCCATTACCATCAACATGTCGATCCCTCTAACTTGACAACTCATACCGATCCCTATTTACTTCCATTCAAACTAACCATTTTTTCATGTATCCATGCCGATCCCCCATCACCTCAAGCGTACACCGACCCCTTCACCATCTTGTCCAATTTAACTATTGTCCATGTCAATCCATATCCCGTCCAAACTAAACTCCATGGTTCCGACATTCTGCATTGTCTATCTGTAGGATCGTTTTCACCCTAGAGGGGGGTGAATAGGGTGATACTAATAATAATAAAAATTAACACGGAAATAAAAATAAACACAGAAAGTAATGCAATAGGGATCACACACAGATTTACCCATCTTCGGCAATAACCTGCCTACGTGCTGCCCCCAAGGTTTCTACTAGAAATTAAGTAGTCCGAAGCTTACACATGTAAACTTGCGACACCCGCTACTTGACTAACCTAACTCTACACTCAAAACTCTACCACAACTCAGCCACTGAGTTGCGAATTCTCAAACTACGCCCCATATTTTGTACCTAGTCACACGACTAGAAAGTTACACAATTTAAAAAGAAAATTACAAATGAAAATAAATATAAAACAAAACCCTATTTAAAAAACTAAGCCCAATATAAAATAAATGTCAGCCCAAAACATATGATATTATGGTAATAATTTGGAAGTCCGTTCCTTTTCTCTTTCTCAAGGCTGCCTTATTTCTTTATCAATCTGGAATTAAGGTATTGTTCAAATTGAAATGCCGATTCAAAAAAATTGATCGATTGAGGTGAAAAATTCTCTTTGATATGCTTCGTCAATTGATCTCTGGTTTTGATTGCTCACGGTCATCCCAATTTAGTCGAGCTCGAACGATGCTTTTTAACTGGTATGTGAATTGCCTTTTATTGATTATTGGTTATTCCAGACTTCGATACGAATTTCGTGATTTTATTCAATGCTTGCTCTAGTATTTTGCTTGAACTCGAATGAAAAAATGCCTATGATGAATTTGGGTTAAATAGGGATCGGAACCCTATATTTTCGTTCGTATTTTTTGTTTGAATTCTTCACGTTGCTATGCTTGGCCATTCGATTCTTGCTTGAACGATGAGATGATTTTATTTGACTTGTTCAGTGTATAAGCATTGCTACATGAGTTTGAATTTGCTCTGATTGCTTGAGTCAGTTCCGTTCTTTTTTCTAATATGACTTCGGCATTTGAATTTGATATATAATTGACTTGAATTTCTCTGTTCCATACGATTCCTTATGTTCTCTGATTGATTTCTTTTAAACTGTTCTATTTTGATATATACGACTCTCTGATTACTTGATTTTGTTAAAAACTGCTGCTCATCTCCATGTATATACATACATAAATATATATATGTATGTATGTATGTTGTGATTCTGACTTGTTCGTGTTACTTCATATACCTCTGAGTGACTTCACTGCAATTTTTCTACTCCTTGACTGTTCGAACTGCCTCACTGATTTTTGAAACATTTAAACTGTTTTCTCCACTGTGCTCATTGTTGTTGCATAAAACTTGTCCACCCGAGTGTGTTGATACATGTGTTACGTGTATGTATATATTTGCATATATGCATACATGTGTGGTTCAATTTTTCGATTTCGATTATGCTTTTGAAGTCTGAGTGCATGTCTTGTTGTTTTCCTTTTGCCTTTATGCCATTTGATGTCTGTTCATGTTGACTGGTTTGTGTTGAGTACATCTCTAGTTGAGTCTATTATCATGTGATTTGGTTGAGTATTTTGAAGCTCTGTTGTCACCTCTTGAAATTGGTTGTATGTTTTTTTGTGTAGTTTTGAGTCTTCATGTGGTTGCATTTTGCTTTTGCATTTGAGTCTTGTCTCATGTCTTTGCTTTGGTCGAACCAGAGCATGTCTGAAATGTTGGTTGAGTTGAAATATTGCATTCATGTGTTCATTTGAGTTGAATGTTGGTTGAGTTTGGTTGTTCTTCATATTAAGTTGTTGTGTACATTTGTGGTCTTGGAAGTCTTTTCCACTGGCTTGTCCTTTGAACTCCTGATTGCATGTTTTTTATCCTTCCTTTTAATAGCCTCATGTGTTGATGGTCTGGTCCACTTGGCATGTTGTTGGTCTGGTCTGAGTTTTGGTCAAGACTTCATGTGTACATCTTCTTGTAGTTTGGTTTCATATGTGGATACTTTGATGTCGCATTGTGTTCATGAGTATTTCATTGAACTGGGTTGATAAACTTGGTGCTTTGGTTGCATTCCATGTCCAGTTCCTTGTATCCACTTGAGTCTGTCTGGTGTGGTTGATCCAGTTCACCACTTTGAGTCTGAACTGTTGTCCCATTTGCATTCATGTTGCTTTGCACTGCACATATTGTTTTGCATTATGGTTTTGCTTGTGTTCATGTCTGCTTATGCACTTGAACTCAAAAGTATGACCATGTCTTGTGTACTTTCATTGATAAACTGGTTTTGTTTTGCATTTTGGATTGCACTTGTGTTGAATCCGGCCTCGGCTTGGGTTTGACCTTGTTCTCACATGTCCCTGCTATTTTAACAAGCAAGTGTATATTGGTGTGCACGACCTTGTGGCATGTACAGTGATACACTGTGCATGCCATAAGTTGTTCGTGTAAGATGAATTAACAAAAATGACGATGAACAACCCAAATAACTGAGGCAAATAATATATTCAAAACACACACTTTATTTTGCACTGCAAAATATTTATCTTTTTCAATTTTATTGCGTCAATGTTTATTTTGCAGATAGTTCAGACGCTGGATACAGGCTGGAACAGAGTTTAAGATCAAATACGAGTGTTGAGTGAATATATGTAGTGAAGTGAACATTGTAAAGTGAAAATTGTGTTGTAATTGAAATTGTATTGTAATTGAAAATGTGTAAATGTATAGTGAGAGCTTAAATCTTTACCATATGAATTTGTAATAAAATATTTGTTTGAATAAAATATTTGTTTAAATATGAATTCTGGGTTATTTATTTTATTCAACAAATATTTATTTAATTATGTGGAAAAATAAAATAGTACAATAACAAATACATTTAAACAAATATATATATATATATATATATATGTTTATTATCATCAAACAAAAATCATAAGTTATTGTATTCCACAATCTCCCCCTTTTGATGATAACAAACATATATTAAGATTTTGATTCTATTAAATGTATTTGGTCTTGATGAATTCCATGAGCTTCCCCTATTTGAATACTCCCCCTACAACAAAAAATCCCCCTACTCAGGTGTGTGTAGTTAAAACTAAAAAATTAATTAAAAATAACTTTGAATAAAAACACTCTCGAATATTAATAAGGATATCGCTCAAAAATCAAAATCTTAACCTCTCTCCCCCTTTTGTTATCATCAAAAATAATAATAGTAATTGAAATAGCTACGATTTTGATTAAAAATATAAAATCAAATCAAGAGGGAAATATTAATTTCAAATTTCAATTAATCAAACAAAAATCATAATATTTTATTAATTAGAAACAAACTCCACATTAGAGAAATGGTAGGATTATGGAAAATTTTATATAGTGACAAGAATTTGATAGTTTCAATAAAGGAATAATTTGTGCATTTTCCCTTTTCAAATAATATACAAAAAAAATGTGAAGCACTTACTAACCATGCATAACCGTTAGGACTTTTAAATGAGGTTATATAATTATTTTACAAAAAAAATTTCTTATTTTGAAATACCAAATTCTGCACACTATATTATTATGTATGGATTGACAGAAAGGTGAAAGTGATAGAAATGATCATGGAATAAGTACTAATCTAAAAATATTATAGAATTTGTTTAATTTTTATGAAATTATAAAATTATACTTCCTCTTGTTATGAAATATAATTTAATCACTATCCATCACTATTCAAGCACTATAATAATTTTGATGAGTTCCAAAAGATTCAATTAGTCAATGATTATGTTTTCTAGAGTACATCTCTTACCGAAATAAACTAGAGTATTGTTAACATGATGAAAACCCAAATTTCAAAAATTAAAATAAGTGAAAATTAATTTTCTGTAAGGGGGATTTGTGAAAATGACTTCTATTTGAAAATCAATATAAATAATTAAATAATTGCAAAAATGATTTCAACATGAGATGATATCATATACCACTTGTATTTGAGGTATTCATGGTGATGTATAGTGGTATATAAGAAAAATGTGTACTCCTCAACACTTGAATTGTTTTTTGAAATTTTTAGCACGTCCATTTATTTCAAGCACTCTATATTGAGAAATAACACGCATTCAAAAAATTTGTCAAAGCGGTTTTTCATGAAATTCCAAGTGAATCAATAAAAACTAAAAACAGAAAAGTTGTAACATTATCGGTTAGCTTTCCAGAACTTCAAGAATTTTACAAATCGGAGTTAAGATGCTCAAGATATGATAGAAATACTTCAACAATATCGATGAAAACACAATTAACAATATGTGAAGGAAATTGAGTTAAGAGATCATACCTCATTTTCCTTTGATGCCGTGATATCTGAAATGCGATGATCTCCATCTAATCTTTATAGACTAAGGAACATTTAAATTTTAGTTTATCAATCACTTAGAACAACTCGAAATCTATCTCCATCAAATTTGTTCCTTTTCCCACTTATGTGTCTAAATTTTGGAGAAGGCAAGTGGTCTAACTAAGGACGTTGGACCACTATTATTATCTATTGAAATCTTTGGTACCCAAATTTGTCTATATAACAAACCGTTAACATCTACAATTGTACCCTTGGAAATCCAAATTTGTTTAAATTTCAAACCATTTATATTCCTACTTTTTGGAATCCATATTTGTTTAACGGTTTTGTGTTTGTATATATTTCGACAATTATTCTTGCCATGACCAATATTTCCACACTTTACACATTCGGGTATCATACTTTTCTCCTTGACAGTGTTATTAGTCGTTTGTTCATATTTTGACACTTTCAAAAATCCAAGTCCTTTCCTTTTATTCATGAAGAGTTGATTTTCTAAGAGCATATTAAATGATTTTTCTCTAGTGAAAAATTTCCAAGTAATCAACTCAAGTTTATTAACTTTGGATTTTAAATTTTGTTTTCATTTATTAGCTTCGAACAACAACTAATGGTACTATCTCTCTTTTCAAAATTATTCATTTTCAAGCCCATATTTTCATTTTCAAGCTCTCTAATTTTAGTCTCAATTTCTAGCATCTTAGTTTCAAAGAGTTGGAGTTTTTTAAATTCATTTTTTCAAAATCCTTGATCTTTTTAATCTCCTTTTCAAACTCGTGATTTAATCGAATAATTTCAGATTTGCTCAAAATCACATTTTCTTTTTCAAGGGTTTTGAAATTTTCGTCGACCTCATTTAATTTTTTTCAAAAACCGCACATTTAGAACTTTCCGACCTCTTAAAACTATCCAACTCTTTTTGCAAAATATTATTTTTACAAATCAACTCGGTTTTGTTTTTCTCCCAAATTAAAATTTCGTTTTCTAACTTTTCAAAGTTTTCATGAAAATAAGCAAATTCTTTTTCATAGTCCAAACAACTTTTGCAATTAGAATTTTTATTTTTCTTAATATTTTTAAGCTTATTTTCCAAATCATTATTTTTCTGATGTTGTTTAGATTGTTCCCTTATCAACTTATTATTTTTCACTTCAAGAGCTTCATTATTTTCAAGTAATTTTCGGCACAAGAGAACTAAATCATTGAATGAATAATCACTTATCTCATCGGCTATTGAATCTTCATCATTGCTGTCTTTTGCAAATCCTATCAAGCAAGTTCCTTTACCTGAGTCGATTGTGGAAAATTTCTCACGGTTGTTGACTTTTGCACCGTATATTGCATCAAAAGTATTCCAGATTTCCTATGCACTTCCACAATGAGAGATATGGTTAAAAGTATCTCGATTAATATGAGAATATAGTATATGCATAGCAAGAGCATTAATCGAAGTATTTTTTTGTCTACTATATCACACCCACTTTCAATAATATCCCAACATTTAGAATTAATAGATTTTAAATAAAATTCCATTATTAATATCCAATTTAAAAAATATGTTCCATCAAAAATAGAAGGAATAATAGTGGACCGACTCTCGCTAGATTTGCAACTAGGGTTAGACATCTACGCTATTTACCTTGCTCTGATACCACTTGTAGGATCATTTTCACCCTAGAGGGGGGTGAATAGGGTGATACTAATAATAATAAAAATTAATGCAGAAGTAAAAATAAACACAGAAAGTAATGCAGTAGAGATCATACACAGATTTATCCAACTTCGGAAATAACCTACCTACGTGCTCCCCCCAAGGTTTCTACCAGAAATTATGTAGTCTGACGCTTACACACGTAAACTTGCGACACCCGCTACTTGACTAACCTAACTCTACGCTCAAAACCCTGCCACAACTCAGCCACTGAGTTGCGAATTCTCAAACTACGCCCCATAGCTTGTACCTAGTCACACGACTAGAAAGTTACACAATTTTAAAAAAAATTACAAATGAAAATAAATATAAAACAAAACCCTGTTTAAAAAACTAAGCCCAATATAAAATAAATTCTGGCCCAAAACAAATGATATTACGGCAATAATTTAGAAGTCCATTCCGTTTTTCTTTCTCGAGGCCGCCTTATTTCTTTATTAATTTGGAATTAGGGTATTGTTCAAATTGAAACGCCGATTCAAAAAAATTGATCGGTTGAGATGAAATATTATCTTTGATATGCTTCGTTAATTGATCTCTGGCTTGGATTGCTCACGTCATCCCAATTTAGTCGAGCTCGAACGATGCTTTTTAACTGGCATGTGAATTGCCTTTTATTGATTATTGGTTATTCTCGACTTCGATTCGACTTTCATGATTTTATTCAATGTTTGCTCTGGTATTTTGCTTGAACTCGAATGAAAAAATGCTTATGATGAATTTGGGTTAAATAGGGATCGAAACCCTATATTTTTGTTTGTATTTTTTGTTTTAATTCTTCACATTGCTATGATTGGCCATTTGATTCTTGCTTGAACGATGAGATGATTTTTTTGACTTATTCAGTGTATAGGCATTGCTTCATGAGTTTGAATTTGCTCCGATTGCTTGAGTCGGTTCCGTTCTTTTTGCTCCTATGACTTCGGCATTTGAATTTGATATATAATTGACTTGAATTTCTCTGTTCCATATGATTCCTTATGTCCTCGTATTGATTTCTTTTTACCAATTCTATTTTGATATATACGACTCTCTGATTACTCGATTTGGTTAAAAACTACTGCTCATCTACATGTATATACATACATGCATGTATGTATGTATGTATGTATGTGTGATTCTAACTTGTTCGTGTTACTGCATATAACTCTTATTGACTTCACTGCAATTTTTCTGCTCCTTGACTGTTCGAAATGCCTCACTGATTTTTGAAACATTTAAACTGTTTTCTCAACTGTGCTCATTGCTGTTGCATAAGACTTGTCCACCCGAGTGTGTTGATACATGTGTATGTATATATTTGTATATATGCATTACATGTGTGGTTCAATTTTTCGATTTCAATTATGCTATTGAAGTCTGAGTGCATGTCCTGTTGTTTTCCTTTTGCCTTTGTACCATTTGATGTCTATTCATGTTGACTGGTTTGTGTTGAGTACATTTCTGGTTGGGTCTGTTATCATGTGATCTGGTTGAGTATTTTGAAGCTCTATTGTCACCTTTTAAAATCTGGTTGTATGTTTTTTTGTGTAGTTTTGAGTCTTCATGTAGTTGCATTTTGCTTTTGCATTTGAGTCTTGTCTTGTGTCTTTGCTTTGGTTGAACCAGAGCATGTCTGAAATGTTGGTTGAGTTGAAATGTTGCATTCATGTGTTCATTTGAGTTAAATGTTGGTTGAGTCTGGTTGTTCTTCATATTGAGTTGCTGTGTACATTTGTGGTCTTGGAAGTCTTTTCCACTGACTTGTCCTTTGAACTCTTGATTGCATGTTTTTTATCCCTCCTTTTAAACAAATTTTGAGCTTCATGTGTTGATGGTCTGGTCCACTTGGTTTCACATGTTGTTGGTCTGGTCTGAGTTTTGGTCAAGACTTAATGTGTACATCTTCTTGTAGTTTGGTTTCATATGTGGATACTTTGATGTGCATTGTGTTCATGAGTATTTCATTGAACTGGGTTGATAAACTTGGTGCTTTGGTTGCATTCCATGTCCAGTTCCTTGTATCCACTTTAGTTGTCTGGTGTGGTTGATCTGGTTCACCACTTTGTGTCTGCACTGTTGTCCCATTTGCATTCATGTTGCTTTACACTACACATATTGTTTTGCATTATGTTTTTGCTTATGTTTATGTCTGCTTATGCACTTGAACTCGAAAGTCTGACCATGTCTTGTGTACTTTCATTGATAAACTAGTTTTTTTTGTATTTTGGATTGCACCTGTGTTGAATCCGGCCTCGGCTTGGGTTTGACCTTGTGCTCACCTGTCCCTGCTATTTTAACAAGCAAGTGTATATCGGTGTGCACGACCTTGTGGCATGTACAGTGATACACTGTGCATGTCACAAGTTGTTCCTGTAAGATGAATTAACAAAAATGACGAAGAACAACCCAAATAACTGAGGCAAATAATATATTCAAAACACACACTTTATTTTGCACTGCAAAATATTTTCTTTTTCTATTTTACTGCATCAGTATTTATTTTGCAGATAGTTCAGAAGCTGGATACAGGCTGGAACAGAGTTGAAGATCAAATACGAGTGTTGAGTAAATATATGTAGTAAGGTGAACATTGTAAAGTGAAAATTGTGTTGTAATTGAAAATGCGTAAATGTATAGTGAGAGCTTAAATCTTTACTATTTGAATTTGTAATAAAATATTTGTTTGAATAAAATATTTGTTTAAATATGAATTCTAAGTTATTTATTTTATTCAATAAATATTTATTTAATTATGTGGAAAAATAAAATAGTACAATAAGAAATACATTTAAACAAATATATATATATATATGTTTATTATCATCAAACAAAAATCATAAGCTATTGTATTCTACACTATCTACTAGCCCTATTCCTTCTGGGCTTGATACAACTGCCCTGACATTATATTTTGGACATATGGTTGTTGTCTCATGACCATCCTTCTCATTAATGGTAGAGTTCGGCCCATGCGACCAGTGGAATATAGCCGGGTCATGGTACCGAGTAACACTTGCCCTCCAAAGTTTGTCTTGTGAGTAACATAACATGCTTTGAATTGGAAAAACTTAGGCTCCCGGGAATAAGTCTATCTAACTTTCTGGTTGATCATTGTTCCTTTATTAATCTCCGATGATACAAGTCTAATGTCGTATTCCATTAGTATGCACGGATTTGGTCATGTGAAATTTGCCGGCTTTCTTCTGATTCAACTTCAAACTTGATCATTTCAAGCTAAACCGCCGTTTCAGTTAATTCTAAAAGGTTGAATCCTTAAATCCCTTCTGTGCACGTCCACACACACGTTTCTGTTGTTGGCTTCCATACATGCTCAGATGTTCGCTGGTCTTTGCCAAGCTGTTTTATTCTGTATGCTTTTGTTTGCAGTCTATCCTTCATGATATCGGTTGCCACTTGGTTTTCAAATATCTACCATTTCCTTCTACCCTTTTTTTTATTTCACTTATATCCATCATTCATTCATATCTCTCCTTTTCTTTCTTTTTTATATTACATTATTACATTTTTTAAATATATGAGGGATCAGCATTCGGTATGCCGATCCCTCGATGAGTCTGTGCGGATAGGGATCGGCGAGCCTTGAGGCCGATCCCTTTTCAATCTCGTAAATGAGTCACTTGGTATGACCGGTTCCTCTGTCCTTCCATCGCCTATATAAAAACTCGCTCTTCTTTCCTTTCTCTCTTCACTTTACCTTCCCAATACTTAAGCCTTTTCCCCTTGTTCTTCATCTAGTCGAACGTTTCGAAAGAAACAAGCTTCTCCTTTAAACTCAAATCCAAGTGCGAGACCACATCTCCGATCTTCATCACCAACAATTCGTCGTTAATCCAAGTTTCGACCTCGCAATCTATATTAAGTAGATATAATTTCCTCTCCCAAACGTAGTAGTTAAGTCATGGATTTAGGGTTTCACATACATTTGAACCTAGGAGAGCGAATCAGTGGGCTTAGTTAGATTAGGTGAGATTAAGTGATGCAGCCCACCATGGTCATAAGATCGAAGCTTCTCCAGAATTCATGAAATCCAATAGGTCGCAAATCCTAGGTCGCAAACGACCTAATAAATTACGACCTAACAAGCTAAACCAGTGGGATAAGTCATTGGAACGACCTAACAAGCTAAATCAGTGGGATAAGTTGCTGGAACGACCTAGCGAGTTAAAGCAAACCTCATATCACCCAGGTTCCTTAGGTCGCTCAAGCAAGTTAACGACCTATGATAAGTCGCGAACTAGATCCAACGAGCTACGACCTAAGTTAGGTCACGGGAACGAATTACGACCTATATTAGGTCGCGTAATTTCTTATATTGCTTTTCTTAAGCCATTCTCTTATGCCGAAGCTTAAATCGCATTCATTTTTAGGTCGCTCGACCTTATGCCGCTGTGAAGATAGGTCGCTGCCGTGTATTTTAAGTCGCGTGAGTCCTAGGTCGCGTGAAGATACTTATGTTGCTGTGTTGCTTAGGTCGTTATGTGTTGTATTCGTTAACTCGTGTTGTATATATGTTGAGTCACTTTGTTGTAAGGTCATGTGATGTTTCTGTTTAGGTCGTTAACGACCTATGTTAGGTCGGTCGTGAATATGTAAATATGTTAGGTCGTGGATCTTGTATTGTGGTGCTTTGTGATGTAAGTGTTGTGTTGTAAGCCTATAAATAGGCGAGTCGTGTCATTTGTAAAAGTCAGTTGATTTTGAATAAAACTTTGTTTGTGTGCTTTGTGCCACTTTGAAATTGGTAGTTGAGTGTTATCTCCTATCTCCACTTTCGGCATTCGAGTACGCTCGAATCAACGATTGTTGAAGCCAATTCACGAAATCAAGTGAGCTTGATCAACGTTCGAAGAATTGTAGATCTTCTTTCATGGCATCGTGCGCGATCAACGTGACGAAGATAGCTAGAATCTGGTATCTTTGAGATCAACGGATTTGGGCGTTTGGTATTTTCAATCCACCGATTGCTACTTTCATCGTTGTATTCATTTCTGTTATTTTCCGCTGCATCATTTGGTACCAAAGCTAGACTTAGCCAATCATAGCTAAGCCGAGTTTTGGAGCCAAGGAGAAGAGTTTGAAGAGTTAAAGCCGAGGACTAAAAGTTGAAGTTGTGCATCACATTGTGTTGAAGAGTCAAGGCCGTGCATCACTTTGTTGTTCAAGGCCGAGAGTTGAGCCGAGCAAGGTTGAAGTGTTCAAGTTCAGATTTGTTCAAGCCGAGAGTTGAAGTTTGTTGAAGATTCAATCATGCCTCTGAGAAGAGCTAATCGCCATCAAAATGTTAAAGATTTGTATAAAAGAGAAGATGCCGAACAAATGGAACAACGAATTAGCAACAAATTCAATGAGAAGTCGGATGAAGGTATTGGTAGATTGGAGAAATTGATGATTGATATGAATCAAAGTCAAAGGAGAAGGTCGCCAGTCTCGAACCATGGAGGAAACAGGGTTTCGCCATCGGTTATGGAAGCAAGGAGGGTGTCGCCACAATCTTACCGAGATAGAAGAGAGTCATAAGTTTCAACAAGGAGAGATCACCATGAATTTCGAGATGAAGAAAGAAGAACTCAACGTGAGTTTGAGAATGAGACATATCATGATGATGAAAGACATAGTAGAAGAGACATGTGTGATTGAAGAGATGTTGATGGTCGAGATCGATACTGAAATACACGTGGTTATGATGAAGAGAGTGATAGAAGTAATATTCATTATCGAGATCGAGACCAAGTACGAAATGCATATCGGGATGTAGAAGATGATCGTCGATGGGAGTCGGGGATGAAAACTGAAATTCCAAAATTCAAGGGTGGAATGGTAGCGGAGGAATTTTTGGATTGGGTTTCAAATGTTGAGGAAATTTTTGACTTCAAAGAAGTTCCCGAGGATCGAAGAGTGAAGTTGGTTGCTATGAGATTAAGAGGGAGAGCTATGGCTTGGTGGCAACAAACTAAGCTAACACGGGAGAGAATGGGAAAATCTAAAATTGTCACTTGGGAGAAAATGAGAAAGATGATGAAAGCAACTTTCTTGCCGCACAATTATCAATCTCTTATGTATCAACGTTTGCAGGACCTAAGACAAGGGGCGAGATTAGTGAATGATTATGCAGATGAATTTTATCAATTGATTGCCCAGAATGATATTATGGAAACAGAGGAACAGCTAACAGCTAGGTATGTTGGAGGGTTGCGAACGCAGATTCAAGACATGGTGAATATGTTTAATCCAATGTCTGTTGCTGAAGCGCACCAGAAAGCGTTGGCTTGGGAAAAGCAAGGGAGACGAGGAGGTGGTGTGTTTATGAATTCCAACAACCAGAACAAGGATGTTAGTAGCAGTGCGGATGTTTCCAAAGTCGTCAGTAAGCCAATTGTTAATGAAGCCAACAAAGCAAAGGTCAATAGTAGTCTCAAATGCTTTAATTGTCAAGAGTTGGGCCATAAAAGCAATGAATGTACAAAGCCAAAGAAGCGAGCAATGATTGCGGAGATTGAGAATGAAGATGCAGAGGTAGAGTGTGTCAATTCACTACCAGTTGAAAAAGAAGAATTATTGACAGGAGATGAGGGTTGTAGTTAGTTGGTGAGGAGATCATGTTTAACACCAAAGCAAGAGGATGATTCTAGTTGGTTGAGGAGCAATATTTTTCAGTCGACATGCACTATTCTGGGGAAGGTTTGTAAATTTGTCATCGATGCAGGAAGTTGTGATAATATCATTTCTTCAGAAGCTGTAAAGAAGTTGTCATTGAAAACAAAGAAGCATCCAAACCCCTACAAATTAGCTTGGTTGAGGAAAGGAGGGGAAGTGAAGGTTAATCGAAGAGCTTGTGTTAATTTTTCCATTGGAAAGAAATACAAAGACGAAATTTGGTGTGATGTGGTTGATATGGATGTATGCCATCTGTTGTTGGGGAGACTATGGCAATATGATAGAGCTGTGCAATATGATGGTCGAACCAACAACTACATTTTTATGTTCGAGGGTACACGAATCACGTTATTTCCTAAAAGGCGACAATAGAGTGAAAACAAATTGGAGGAAATCGAGGAACTAAAGACTTTGCTGTCTTTAAAGGAATTTGTTGATGAAGAAGATGAAGTCGATTGTTTTCAACCACCAAAGTTTGATAAAGATGAAGTTGATGATTTTCAACCAACGAAGTTTGATGAACATGAGGTTGAAAATTCACAACCAGCAAAGTTCGATGAGGATGAAGAAAGTAAATCAGGAGATGAAGAGGGAAATTTACTGGTGAAGAAGGTAGATTCGACTAGTCTACAATCTACAAGAGAGCTTGTTAAAGAAGTGGAGGATAGTGCAGAAGTATTCCTGTTGAATGAGAATGAAACCAGTGAGGGTGTTGAAATTCTCGAAGAGGTTAAGCCAATGGTGAATGAATGTGAAGATGTAGCTCCTGCAGAGTTGTCCAAGGAATTACTGCCACTGAGGGACGTACAACATCATGTTGATCAAGTGCCAGGTGCTATTGTACCACATATGCCACGTAATCATATGTGTCTGACAGAGCAGGTAGAGTTGAGAAGACTGGTTGATGGGTTTCTATTCGAAGGAAGGCAATTGTATACTCCTAATTTCAATTGGCAAATAAGAGTTATCAAAGACTTACATGTAGAAAGACACAAGGACTGTGATCGTACCATGCAGTTGATTGCAACGTCTTGTTTTGTGCCGTCAATAAGGAAGGAGGTTGAAAGGTTTGTTTAGAGGAGCCATAATTATCAAATTTCAAAAGAGTCTGCGACAAAGTCAGGTTTATGCATGTCATTACCTATACATACTAGATTAGGGGTGGAGGTAAGTATGGACTTTGTATTGAGTTTGATGAGAACGCAATGTGGCAATGAATCTATTTACATGATGGTTGAACGACTTCTTGTTGGTACTTACAACAAGCTAGATGTTGGAAGAATGGGTCGTTTGGAAATCATGAAAAAAAATTGTGAGAATGATTGTAAGTTGAGTTTGCCGGACTAATTCCCATATTGCTAACGTTGACAATGTCAAACATTTGGTTTCGTTTCATAAGGACAAGAGTGTCGAAGACAAAGAAGTTGTAAATTCGAGGACGAATTTCTATCACCCAGGGGAGTATGATGCAGCCCACCATGGTCATAAGATTGAAGCTGCTCCAGAATTCATGAAATCCAATAGGTCGCAAATCCTAGGTCGCAAACGACCTAATAAATTACAACCTAACAAGCTAAATCAGTGGGATAAGTCGTTGGAACGACCTAACAAGCTAAATCAGTGGGATAAGTCGTTGGAATGACCTAACAAGCTAAATCATTGGGATAAGTCGCTGGAACGACCTAGCGAGTTAAAGCAAACCTCATATCACCCAGGTTCCTTAGGTCGCTCAAGCAAGTTAACGACCTATGATAAGTCGCGAACTAGAGCCAACGAGCTACGACCTAAGTTAGGTCGCGGGAACAAATTACGACCTATGTTAGGTCGCGGAATTTCTTATATTGCTTTTCTTAAGCCATTCTCTTGTGCCGAAGCTTAAATCGCATTCATTTTTAGGTCGCTCGACCTTATGCCGCTGTGAAGATAGGTCGCTGCCGTGTATTTTAAGTCGCGTGAGTCCTAGGTCGCGTGAAGATACTTATGTTGCTGTGTTGCTTAGGTCATTATGTGTTGTATTCGTTAATTCATGTTGTATATATGTTGAGTCACTTTGTTGTAAGGTCGTGTGATGTTCATGTTTAGGTCGTTAACGACCTATGTTAGGTCGGTCGTGAATATGTAAATATGTTAGGTCGTGGATCTTGTATTGTGGTGCTTTGTGATGTAAGTGTTGTGTTGTGTTGTAAGCCTATAAATAAGCGAGTCGTATCATTTGTAAAAGTCAGTTGATTTTGAATAAAACTTTGTTTGTGTGCTTTGTGCCACTTTGAAATTGGTAGTTGAGTGTTATCTCCTATCTCCACTTTCGGCATTTGAGTGCGCTCGAATCAACGATTGTTGAAGCCAATTCACGGTATCAAGTGCGCTTGATCAACGTTCGAAGAATTGTAGATCTTCTTTCACGGCATCGTGCGCGATCAACGTGACGAAGATAGCTAGAATCCGGTATCTTTAAGATCAACGGATTTGGGCATTTGGTATTTTCAATCCACCGATTGCTACTTTCATCGTTGTATTCATTTCTGTTATTTTCCGCTGCATCATTAAGGGAGGAGAAGAAGGCGCTAGAGAAGGAAGATAAAGGAATAAGTAATGAGGAAGAAAGAGGGATGAGGAGAAAAGGGAGGTAGAAGGAGGGTTCGGTACTTGACTACTTGGTGATGAAATGGGAATAGCTGGTGTTAGGGATTGGTGTAGGTAAAGGCCTTACGAGGGGTTGGTGTAGAGGCTTATCCATAGGGATCGGCATAGGAATTAGAAAGTTGGGTTCATCTTGAAAGTTCAAGTATAAGGATCGGCTTATAGGATAGAAGGAAAGGATCGGTATTGAGAGTTTATGCTTAGGGGTCGATGACGAACCAAAAGGAAAGGATCGGTATTCTCATTTGAGTTGAAGTGTAGGGATCGGTTACGAGACTAGGGCATAGGGATCGGCATACGATGTAAGGATCGGTATTGACTATAAAAACCAGTTTAACTCAAGTCGTTCAAACATTTAACTGCATACTGCTTTGCTCGAACATAAAACAACCTAAAACAACACAACTTACATACTTGGACCGACATACTTAAGCTTGAACGAACAGTCTTTTGGACTGCCCAACATGCACTAAGTAAAAAACTGGCTAAACGAATTTGAACAACGAACTTAATAACTCAGAAAGTCAGCATCCGATCCTAAAGCTTTGGTTGCCGACCAACTTTCTCGTCGATTGAGACGGTTAGCGATGATGGTCTCTCTGGACAAATCTCCAAGTTTCGAAATTTTACTTTCGCTTCTCTGATTTCAAACTATTTATGTTTGTTTCACATTGCACTGCACTAGTTCACACACAACACGGAGGGAATAGGTTTTTATTTCTAATATTTATTGTCTACTGGGTATAGCTGATATAGATCTCAAGTTACACGGAGCGCTCTACCATAATGTCTTCTGAATCGGCCGCAAGATCAGGCTCCTCCACCCTATCCGATAAACCTGCTCCGAGTCATCAAACAGACCAAGTAGGGGCATCTGACCTACAAATAGATCTCTTTCCCGACATTTCAGTCTTTCCTACAGAAGTTATTGACCCGGCTCCTAATGCCGTTAAGGGTGCTATCATCCTAAATAATCCGGTTGACTCACAAGCGTCTAGAATCGACGAAGCCGCTCTTCGTGGATTATGTTCCATCCATGGAATTCCTTTCGAAGACATTCTAGTTCCATCGAGGCAAGATAGGCCTCACTTGCCCCCAGCCGGATATACTTCTTACAACAAGTTCATGTGCTGGGCCAGATGCGTACCACCCTTCAACTTCTTCATTCGTCAAATGTTGAGATACTTGGGGATCGCTCCTACTCAACTGCACCCTAATAGTTATGCCTTTATCTGTGGCACTTTTCTTCTCTTCATGAATGTCCTATTCCGTTCGCCAACTCCTGAAGACATCAGATACATCTACAATTTCAAAAGATGGACTGGGAGTCCTTCATATGTCTTCCTTAAACCCTCGCCCAACTGCTAAGTCTTAACGGCGCATGGAATAAGCTTTCTCTATTCAAACTCGAATGATTCTATGTACGGTTTCCTCCCAACTTTGCAAGGAGATGGTTGGAAGGATGTGAGTGCTACTCTTGTCTTCGTCTTTAGTTCAAAGATTCAAGTTGTAACTTTTTTCTTAATCATACTAATATCTCTAGTCCTTTCGGGTGTCCGCCCTCGACCTGAAGGCGTTGAGTATTCCAAGGCCGTCATGGCCATCCGTGCCACTCCCATTGAGGAACGGGATATCAAACTACTTATCACTGACGAGCTTCTATCATTGTTTAGTCTATTCGAAGATGGCCGCAAAATTGGGCTTCCTGGTAGCAAAGTGGTCCTGAGAATTGTTATTGAAAGAAGGGTAGAAGCAAGTGACCCCGTGGTGCCCCCAGTTGAAGGAACCCGAGAAGACATTGAAGAAGGAGAGATAAGAGAATCTCAAGTTGTAGGGCTGAGAGGCGAAGGCGTAGGCGTTGGAAAAGCACCGGTAGTCGTAGCGGCACAAACCAGCCAAATGCAAACTCCCCCAAAGAGGATAAAAAGGTTTGTGTATAAGTTGCGGAAGAGCAAGGCCGGGGCAAACCCAAAATTCTTCATAACCTGGTCAAAAAGGAATTGTCTCCCTAGTAAATGGAAAGTTCGCTGAAGGGACTCTTTGACATTCCGATTCCGGATGATATATTAAATTACAACTTTGTTAACATTGACGTCGAAGGGCTCAACTCTCCCGCGAGAAGCAGCGAAGGCATGCAACCTTCCAACAAAGAGGAGGAAACTCCAATGAGTAAAGCGAATGTTACTGGTCCGTCGGGGGGAAACACAAGGACACACATAGACACTTGCACTACACCATACACCTGTGATTAATTCCTTGTGTTACAACTTCTAATTTTCTCCTATTTAGTTATTTTGAAGGTGCAATGTCACACTCTCACGCTTTTGACCGTCTCCAGGGCTCCTCCACTTATTATAGTTTGGGTTGAGATTCCGATTCTGGTAGACGTAAAGACATAAATGATGGGCGAGACAAAGACTACTATTCTCAAGAGTCTTCTTCCTCATCCATACGGAAGTCTCAACCACATGCTCCTCACCATGACAATCAGTCACAACTTCCCGCTCACAGCGGAGATAAGTCCTCACTCTGGGGATCTCAAGATGCTACGCCTCACGACCAACTTTCTGGGTCTTCCAGTTCAAGGAAATCACGTGAGCACCGTTCCGGCTAGCATCTGCTTGCTACTATTGATCCGCTTCCACCAGTTCCCGCTCACGATCCTACCGCAGTGTAAAAGTTGGTTGAACTCAAAGCTACTTTTCCAAAAATCTGCTTTGATGGACTCAAGTTCCTCCCATCCGTACATGTCATTCCTAGAAGTGCTAAAGAGAGCTCATTAGCATGTATGAATGACGTGTATGTCCAGCATGAAGCATTCATCCACTTAGCCGAGAAAATCTCTATAGTATCTATCTAGCGCCAGCATGAAATTGATCGCCTCAAGTTGGAGGCTATTCACGATAAAGACATCATTTAACATCAAGATGCTGAGTTGGTCGAATACAAAGCCCAACTTGTCGTGGAAGAGAAGAATGTGAAAGAAATGGCGGAGGCTGTAAGTCATTTGAAAACTTTGCACAAAAAGGAACTGGATGTAGTGCGCCATTGCAACGGCACTCTAACCTTAGAGAAGGACTCTTTACAAAAGGAGAAAGATGCCTTAGCCTACCACGTTGAGGCACTATAAAAATTATTGTTCAAAGAGAGGGAAAAAAATCGAGGCATGGGAGGAATCGCAGAGATACTGCGAGGAGATCGTTGAGGTGAGAAACTTAAAAACAAAAATTGACGAACAACTTGCCCAGATCGAGGCCTTGAAAGAAATAGCCCAAGAAGAGGGTAGAAAAGAAGTGCTGGAAGAAGCCAACTCCCAGGTGGAAGCTGTCGCCGAATCCGGTAGAGAAGAAATCAAGAACTTGTTCAATCCGCTCATTGCCGAATATAACGCCAAAGTTCTTCTTCATCGGGACTTGACTTTTCTAGGCGAAGGCTATCTCAAATCGCTCACCGAAGCCTGTAAGGTTATCACCAAAATCAAAAGGCATGAGCTGGGAATGGCAGAACTTAATGAGGAGGCACTCGTACAAGAAGTGCTCTAAGGAAACAAACCGTCCGACCTGGCCGCCGCGAAGATTCAGTTCTCTAGGGCTCCTGCACCTGACAAAGAAAGAGAGGACATCGTTGGGTTCTCTGGGGCTGATCTCAAGGGTCCTTCTCCTACTCAGATGGTCAGAACATTGTCTTCTCAGCCTTCGGAGCAACACATAGGCTATGATCCGGACAGACCTTGCCTCAGTCCATAAATGCTATCTCCCATTCTTGAAGGGAACACTCCGATGACCACAGAGAACCAACCAGATGCTGGTACCATACTGGGCTTTCATGAATTCAAAAGGTTGTTATTTTCATTACATAACGACCATTAACTAATTCTCACACTTCAACTAACTTTTATAGGTCATCTCGGTTCAGAGCAAACTCCTAGGAGCGATGTCGCCATAGAGCAACAAGAGAAGAAGGTGGAGGCTCTGGCTGCTGCAGATATTCTGAGGCCCGATGCTCGAGTCATCGATGCACTCGAGGAGGATAAGCCTGAGGACCCATCCCTTGGCGAGTAGTGGGATGATGTTGTGATCACGGGCACCTCAGAGCACACTGCCAAAAGCAGTATGAAGGAGCAGATCGAAGAGGAAGAGAAATCAAAGCACAAAATCAAAACAGAGCCCGTTGAGGCTGCACTGAAGATCCTATTCCTACACTTTTGCAGGTCATTCCACCTGGCAGGACAATTCCTACCGAAATTCCTCCTCCTTCTTCCAGCATCTCCACCAAGAGCGGCAAGGGGTCCCCAAAAAGACGCTCAACTGATTCAACTCCTGAGAAACCGAAGAAGGAGAAGAAGTTGAAGAAATATTTAGTGTTTTGTGTCGTTGTACATAGTTTGAATAAGTTAGACGTGTGTTTCTTTTTTTAGCAGTAGGTGTACGGGCGTGGATCCGAACTTTTGAATAATTTGTAACGAACTTTTGAGATAGTGAATAATTTTTTTTGTTTTTTGATCAATCATCGTGTGAATTATTACTTCAACAGTAGAGTAATTGCTTCCCATTTCATGCACTTGTAATAATTTTCACAAGTCTCATTATTAATTCACTGTCTCCATCTCAAAGCCTCTTTGTAAATGCCGTCTTAAGTCATAAGCAATGCCAAGCCGGAACTGTAATGAACGATTGTGTCTTACCACTAACGGTTCGAGTCCCTTCCATCGATTTGACATTAGAATTTATAGGACAGAGAACAGTCGAAATCCGTCCGTCCACCCATTGGGTTTTCGAGCTAGCCTGCGGTCTGGGGATTTGGAATTTTTTGCAGGTGGTCAGCTATATTCCAAACGCCCATACTCTAATCCGTACTGCAGAGACTCAGAGCTTTCAGCGTAGGCAGTCGTGTTCCCGCCCGTGACAGTCATTCCTTTGTCGAATGATTTATACTCCTGTCCGCTGTCGAGGACTTAAAGTTTTCTAGTCTGTAGTCGGGGACTTAGAATTTTTTTAGTCCGCGGTCAGGGACTTAGGATTTTCTAGTCTACAGTCAGAGACTAAGGATTTTCTAGTCCACGGTCAGGGACTTAGAATTTTTTAGTTCGCAGTCAGGAACTTAGGGTTTTCTAGTCCGCAGTCAGGGACTTAGAAATTTTCTAGTCTGCAATCAAGGACTAGAATTTTCTAGTCCGCGGTCAGGGACTTAGAATTTGTTAGTCCGCGGTAAGGGACTTAGGATTTTCTAGTATGTAGTCAGGGACTTAGAAATTTTTATTCTGCAATCAAGGACTTAGAATTTTTTAGTCCGCGGTCAGGGACTTAGAATTTTTTAGTCTACGGTCAGGGACTTAGGATTTTCTAGTCCATAGTCAGGGACTTAGAATTTTTTGTCGTTCTCTCATCGTCGGCAGCCTTTGTTCCTTATTGTGAGCTTCGCTTTTTGATTCTTCTATGGGAATCGCTAGCCAAGCAAACTTACAAAGGTCACCAAGTTGATCCCATCGAGAATTGGTGTGATTAATTAACTTCAAACCCTATGAATCTATTCACACATTACATATATTGATATCGATTAGTTCCAATGCATACTTAGCATAAAATGTAATAACAGTAGCTTATGCAAAGGAAGCTTCAAGATTTTATTCATCATAAGAAGAGGAACAGAATAACTTGTCTATTACATATTAAAAAGGTCAAAACACCAAAGCAAATGTCGAAAGCAACTAGTACTGAGATATAAAAGAAATAGTCTAGGTGAAATAACATCGTAAATGTTCGCTATTCCACGCTCTTGGAAGTGTCACGCCATCAACAGTCGCTAGCTTGAAAGTCCCTTCTCCAAGCCTTTGTTCAATGATGTATGGTCCTTTCCACGTTGGGTTCATGTGTGACGGGACCAAAAAAACTCATTTCAGGACAAGGTCGCCAACTTCGAAGGTCATTGATTGGACTTTTGTGTTATAGTACCGGGCGATTCGATGTCGGTGTGCAACTGCTCTCAAATCGACCTCCTCGCATTTCTCATCAATGAAATCCAAAGATTCCAAGAAAAGATCCTGGTTCATTCTGGAGTCGTAGTAAGTCACTCGATGAGAGGGGACTTTGAGCTCCACTGGAATAACTGCTTCGGCTCTGTAAGCAAGAGCAAATGGAGTGTGACAGGTTGCAGAGTTGTGAGTGGTCCTGTAGGCTTCTCCAAACGCTTTTTCAGAATAGATTTGACAATCTTGTTTACAGCTTCAACTTGTCCATTTGCCTGAGGATGAGCGACTACCGCAAACCTCTTTTCAATATGATATCTCCGACGAAACTCCTTAAATTCTACACTATCGAACTGAGTCCCGTTGTCAGTCACGACAGTCCACGAAAGACCAAAACGACACATGATGTTTCGAACGACGAAGTTGATGACTTTCTTGGTCGTGATCGTGGCTAATGGCTCTGCTTCGGCCAATTTGGTGAAATAGTCAACTGCGACAATCGCATATTTTGCACTACCTTTGGAAATCGGCAACGAGCCGGTGATATCGATGCCCTACATAGCAAATGGCCATGGACTAACCATTTTGTGATCTCTATCAGTGGGGCTCTTGGGACTTTCGCATACATCTAGCATTTGTCACATCATCTCACATAATCAGCGGCATCCCGGTTCATAGTCGGCCAATAGTATCCATAGCGGAGTATCTTTTTTGCTAACATTTTCCCTCCAATATGATCGCCACATTCCCCCTCATGGACTCCTTTC
Source organism: Allium fistulosum (assembly GCA_030737815.1). Taxonomy (NCBI): domain Eukaryota; kingdom Viridiplantae; phylum Streptophyta; class Magnoliopsida; order Asparagales; family Amaryllidaceae; genus Allium; species Allium fistulosum. Next base: position 1,106,331,568 of record CM060904.1, on the reverse strand, counting down.
AGGACACGCTTTATCTCGTCATGAGCGATACATCAAAGTAAAGGAACAAAGAACCCCTTTCTATACATAGCTCCTTCTTGTATAATATACCGTGAAGCTTTACAAATGACTTATCGCTTCTCGTTTCTCTTCTCCAACAAGATTCCATGTAACGGGTATTCTTTAAGTGAAGTCATCCATGATTCCCTCTTCAGCTCCGTCTCCAATATTTGGTCAACTTCCATCATATCTATACTTAGGGCTGCAATGTCTTGACTGGAACCAAGCCCATCTACTGCGCATCACCAGTGCTCGTGAGCTTTGCCAATGAATTGGCTTCTCCGTTCAGCTCACACGGGATATGCGAAATGTCATAGTATTCGATATCCTCCAACAGCTCCTGAACTCGGGTAAGATATGGGGGAAGTCGATGTCCCTTAGCCTGATAATCTCCCCTTACCTGATACACCACCAGTTGTGAGCCATAGAAGATTTCAAGAGACTTTACTCCGAGCTCCCTAGCGATTTTTAGCCCGACGATCAATGCTTCATATTCGACTTCGTTATTAGTAGCAAAAAATTAAGCTTCAGAGTGTAGAAAATTGACTGGTTTTCAGGGGTTACAAGGACTATCCTAGCTCTGGAACAATGATCGTTAGATGCTCCGTCAGTATACATCTTCCATCATATAGCAGGGATTACTCCATTCGTTGAGGGCCCGTCCTACATGGTAAATTCCGCTATAAAGTCGACCAATGCTTGTCCCTGAATAGCTATTCGCGGCAGATATGTAATGTCGAACTGACTGAGCTTGATGTTCCATTTAAGTAACCTTCCAGACGTCTCGGGTCGTTGTAGAACTGTCTGTACCAAAATTGGGCACAACACTCTTCAGATGTGTTTGAAGAGATAAAATGAAGAAAACATATATAAAATGAAGTAGATCTAACAAACACACCAATAAACAGATAAGAAAATGCATAGAAACACACGGATTTAGAGTGGTTCGGTGAATTGCCTACGTCCACTATGAAATGATTGATGTTTATTGAAATTCACTTGCTGTTTACAAAAGATTACAACAGTACAACTAAAGTTTGATAATCATTTCGGCATAATATCGGTGTAGAGAAGCCAAAAAAGTCCTTCTTCTGTAGGCCCTGGGGCTCTATTTATAGGCGTAGGAGGCAAATATCTCACTCAGATCTAGGGAGACTTCTTCTGGCATGTGGGTGGGCCCACGCGATCGATCCCAGGCGATTTCGACTCGATCCGTGATCGATACGAACGAATTTCGTATCGATCAAGACTTGCTCCAATCGAGTAAAAATTTGGCAGGAACATTCTTCATGTTGTACGTAAGCTCCTGTGAAAATTTCATAGCATTTGGACTTGTAGATCATGAGATATGATCGATGCAAGTTGGAGTTTTTCCATCCGCGATCGATACGAACGAATTTCGTATCGATCAAGACTTGCTCCGATCGAGTCAAAATTTGGCGGGAACATTCTTCATGTTGTACGAAAGCTGCTGTGAAAATTCCATAGTTATTGGACTTGTAGATCATGAGATATGATTGATGCAAGTTGGAGTTTTTCCACCCGCGATCGATACGAACGAATTTCATATCGATCAAGACTTGCTCCAATCGAGTTGAAATTTGGCATGAACATTCCTTAGGTCATACGTAAGCTCCTGTGAAAAATTGGTGGCATTTGGACTTGTAGATCTAGAGTTATGATCGATGCAAGTTTGGATTTCTCAACCGTGATCGATCAATATCTTGAGCATATGAACTCCGATTGACTTGAATTTGGAACGTTGGCTCTCATAGCTTTGCTTGTCATGTCATATCAATTTTAGCTCGATCCGGACTCGGACAAAATTCATCGATATCCATAGTGATCCTACGTATAACCGATCTCCAAGACGAACTGTCATTGGTTTCCAGTCAAGTTCTTGGTGTCACGGCCTTGCTAAAAGGCGGAATAACATTTTCCCCCCAAAGTACGTCTTGTGTGAACATGACGTGCTTTGAAATTCTGCATCCTTCATTCTGAATAAGTTCTATCTATTTCGTTGAGTAGTTGCTATCTTTTCATCAAAAGATGTAACCTTCGATTGATTTCCAGTAATATAAATGTTGATTTGTTGACTGCCAATGATTATATAGTGCATTGTTGTAACTGAGTGTCGAGTGCTAGCGATTTGTTGTTCACTGTTGTAATTGTCATCAGGTGAGCATTCAATTCCTGTAAATTTTGAAAATTGAATATTAGTTCGTCATACGTGTACGTATGTTAACCTGACTCCCATCAACGTTTTCACGTTCACGGGTCGTTGTCAAGTTTTTCTTTATCGAGTTTCGTAACGATCCTCTCCTGGATCGATGTGTAATTTGAGTTGTAACAACGTTCGATGGTTGTTTTAAGTCCTTCCTTTGTATCGATCCTCTCCTAGATCGATATGAGATGTTGGAATGTATGCTTCGTATCGATGGATACATAATATTGGGTCTCGGATCGATGGCTGCAAAAGTAATGCTTTGTATCGATGGAGTCGAACGATCGAGACATAATCATGCAGTGATGCTTCACGGAGGATATTCCATTTCTCATTCCTTTATTCAATAAGAATCCCCGATTGTGGATAACCTTTGATAGAAGTCATCCATGACTCTTTTTCTAGATATGTCTCCAACATCTAGTTGATCTTCATATGTCAATGCCTGGAATAATAAGCATTTCGACTTAGACAAAGTATATTTGTCGCGCATCCCCGGAACTGGCTAGCTTGGCGAGTGATTCGGCCTTTTCATTTAGTTCTCTAAGGATTTGTGTAGTGGTGTAATAGTCGAAGCCGGCTAGTAGCTTTTGGACCCAGTTGAGATAAGGAGCAAGACGTTGCCCCCTAGTCAGATAATCTTCCCTGACTTGGCGTACTACTAACCAGTAATCACATAAGACATGTAAAGTTTCCACTCATAGTTTTCTTGCAAGTTTGGGCGCCAAGGCTTCATACTTAGCTTCGTTATTTGTTGTAGGGAAGTTGAGTTTCAGGGCGTAGCAGATCGTTATTTCCTCAAGAGTCATTAACGCAACTTCGATGTTAGAAAGCCGATTACTGGAAGTTTCATTGGTGTACGTTCTCCATCGGTTGGATAGTTCTCCACTGTTCTTCGGATAGTCGTCTGATGTGGTGAATTCAGATATGAAGTATGCTAATGTTTGACCTTGGAGAGCTCTCCGAGGGAGATAAGTGATATCAAATTGGCTTAGCTTGATACTCCATTTGAGTAACTTTTCAGACATCTAAGGTTTCTATTGGACCTATCATAACGGTTGGTCGATATGGACGTTAACGGGGCGAGCTTGTCAATAGCCAGCCTTCATCATATACTGGCCTTTGGATTCGTTTCTCTTCACATAGCATTGCGATGCTTATGGCGTGTGTTGACATGGCCCAATTAATGTATAAATCTTCGTGATCCAAAGGTTTGGGTAAAATGGGAGGTCTCTTTAAGCGATCTATCATAGCTGGAAGTGCATCAACGCAGTTGTTAGTTCATTCAAAAGTTCTCTTCCCTCTCTTGGTCAGGTTGAAGAAGATAATTCACTTGTAGATGGTCCTGGAGTCAAATCAACTTAGGATGGTAGTCTTTCGACTTAGGCTCCGTACCTGCTCGGTTGTCCTCGGTACATGGGTGTCTCTAACTGTCGGAATTTTCTAGAAATTAGTCTTGATTCCATGAGAATTGATGATGAAAACAAAGAATCTTTCTGATGTAATGGTGAAAGAGCATTTCAAAGGATCGAGTTTCATCCTGCAACTATTGGAGAGCATTGAATATCTTTGCTAAGTCATCGATGTGGTCATTTTATGGTCATGATCTCACGAGCATATTAACCATATCTACTTTCATCGATTGGCCGATATGATTTTTTTTTGAATGATCTGTTAATCGTCCTTTGGTAAGTAGCATAAGCGTTCTCAAGTTTGAATCCAGGGATTTCAGCATAGCACTATAGGCCCAGGTCAATAATGAAACAGTTGTATTCCTGGTCTAGGACATGCTTCAATATCCGATTGTATCTGGAGTTTGCATCCATGGATGTGAGTAATTCATGTCTGATGGTCAGGTCCATCAGTTGGTTGATCATTGGAAGTGGAAAGATGTGCTTTGTCATACCCCATGCAAATCTGAGTAGTTAATGTATGTCCTCCACTCTCTGTTCATTTTTCTTATAAGTAAAGGATTGGATACTCACTTTGGTTGGAGGGCATCACGGATAAACCCACTGGTTTTGAGCAGATTCGCCTCCTCTTTAAGTGCAACAGATCTCTCCGGATCCATATCGCATCGTTTTTGTTCACCGAGAGATGCCTCGGGTCGACATTTAATGCAGGGTTCTTCATGGCTGGCGAGATTCCATATATATGTATATATATATGAGATCGAGTCCAAGCGAACACATCAAGATTCACCTAAAGTAAAACAGTTGACTCTTTCTTCATCATTGCGCAGAGTTGTGATCTGATCTACAATACTCGTGATGGGTTGTAGGCGCCTCTTGTGTTTATTTGCAATGGTAAATGATCAGGCTTATAAGGATGTTGAATCAAAGGATTAGTAGAACTTAGCCTTGTACTGCATGGTGCTACATAGCTGGCTCCAGCTTTGAGATTGAATTTACTTGTGTTTCTGAATGATGCGCTTTTCATTCAATGTACTCGTGATCCATTGCTCATTATAAGGGTCGGAATATTGATCGGTTGCCCATGAGTTCGGGTATTGATCCGATGATTCTATCTCTAGGCATCCTTTCGGTCATAACCTAGAGTTGTTATGAATATCAGGCATGGGTCATAGGTTCAAATTATCATAGTCAACTCTCGGATAATCACTCTTTTGCACCCAGTCTTGGGTTGGCGGATGCACTACGCGGATGGTCTAGTCTCATCCTAGCTGTGTTTATACTGTAGCTCAAGCTTTAAGAATCAGAGTTGATTGATGAATGGTTGAATCATATTAATCCTATCTTCTTGCTCATGCCCCCAAGTCTGGGGAATATCTTGACAAGTGGCAGGGTAGATAATGTCCGCTTCAATTTTGTATTCTATCCCACTGAACCATAGGATCGAATTAACCGATGGAGGGCTAAGTCGTGCCTATCCTGCATTATGTTCTAGTTCTTTCCTCTAGGCAGAATATATTGTTACTTTGCCAACATTCAAACATAAGCTAGATTCTGGACGGTCAATGACATTCACTTCGCTGCTTATGTCACCATACTTTGGGCAAAAACTGAAGAGTGAATCGTCCAGTCAGATCCATTGCAGGATTGATGCTTCCCTTGTCGAATCTAGGGTAAGAGTCAGTGTGCAAATGTTTAGGTTGCACTTGTTTTGAATTTCTCTTTTAATCGAATCATGGTAAAAGTCAGAGAATGAATGGTCACATTGCATTCTCTAGGAGTTAAGAAATTAACTACATCCATTTCGGTTTACATTCTCCTGTCGGAACTTAGGATAATGTCAGCTCAAACGTAGTCAAGTCATGCCCATCCGGTTTCACGCTTTTCCAAACAGATCATAGGAAGGCGAAGGAGGACGAAAGTTCAAGTCACACTCACTCGTGGTTTATTCTTCTATCCATGCCCTGTTGGTCAAAGGTGTTCGATGGATGTTTGGGTCACATCGATCTGTAGTCAAAGAGGATCGATATTGACCGTTGATTCAACGGCACGATGCAGAATGCTCGGACCTCATTTCCTATCGATCCAAGTATGATATGAAAGGTGCAGATCAATATTGCCCGTCGATCCGGCGGTATGATATAATTGGTTGCCTAGGACTTCAGGCATCATTCAGATTAGTTAGCATTAGGGTCTCCTTATAGTCGTTGCCTTAAGTTGTAAAGGACACTAAGCTAGAGATGTAGTGAGTCACCTTTCTCTTCTTTCGATGATTTGTACTTCTGCCCCTAGTCTTAGGTTAGCAGAGTTAGTTCGTGGATGATCTAATTGCACCTGTAGTGAGTTTACACTCCTCACGTCGAGTTCAGGTCAGTGTTGGTGAATGAATGGTCGAATCACATTCATTCGTTTGTCTATTCTTGTAGCCACACTTTGGTGATCAGAGTCAGTTGAAGGGCCATTCATCACACCTATTTGATGTTTATACCCCTGTCCACACTCTGGGGACTAAGTTTATTTTGTAGAAAATGGTCAGATCGCGTTTTCCTCGGTCAATTCCTCTGCCCCCAGTCAAGGGCAAAAGTCGAAGTGTGGCCGATCAAATTACAACAACTTTAGTTTGATGCTTCTCCCACTGAACTGTAGGAAGGAATTGATTGGAGGATGGTTAGGTCACATCCGTCCATGTTGCACGCACAACCCGTCGGATCACAGGCGAGAGTTAGCATATGAACGGTCATGCCACATTCATTTGCGGTTGGATGGTAGTAATATCAATTCAGAATAGGATATCTAGCTAGGTCCCTTTTTTGAATCTACGCCTCCCTGTCGAATCAAGGAAGAAATTTTGTCTTGTAGGGTTGGAGTGCATCCCTATAAATTTACGTTATGGGTCCCTTGCCGGGGACAAGAGTTGATGCATGGACGGTTGTGTCACTCCCGCTTAGTGCTGGATGGTCGGATCGCATCCAATTTTGTGTGTTAAGTGTGCCCCCATGTCAGGGGAAGATTGGAAAGCAGACGGTCAAACCACATCCGCTTTTTGTACTACATAACTTGATGAGGAACCATAGCCGATAGATGGACAGTCGAATCACATCCCTTTTGGTATTCATATTCCAAACCATGCTTTGAGGACTGGAGTTGGTTGATGGGTTGTTAGTCACACCCATTTGGTGTTTATACTCTAGCCTGCGCTCTCGGGACCGAAGTAAGTTGATGGGTGGTCATTCGCACCCAGTTGGTGTTTATACTCCAGTCCACACTCTGGGAACTTAGAGTTAGTTTATGTTTATACTCTAGTTCGCACTCTAGGAATCTGGAGTTAGATGATGTTTATACTCCAATTCGCACTCTGGGAATCTGGAGTTAGTTGATGTTTATACTCCAGTTTGCACTCTGGGAATCTGGAGTTAGTTGATGTTTATACTCCAGTTCGCACTTTGGGAATCTGGAGTTAGTTGATGGGTGATCAGTCACACCCATTTTAGTGTTTATACTCCAGTCCGCGCTCTGGGGACTTAGAGTTATTTAATGTTTATACTCCAGTTCGCACTCTGGGAATCTGGAGTTAGTTGATGTTTATACTCCAGTTCGCACTTTGGGAATCTGGAGTTAGTTGATGGGTGGTCAGTCACACCCATTTTAGTGTTTATACTCTAGTCCGCGCTCTGGGGACTTAGAGTCATTTAATGTTTATACTCCAGTTCGCACTCTAGGAATCTGGACTTAGCCGACAGATGGTTAGTCACATCTGTTTAGGCTTTAGGATTTCGTTCATACTCTAGGAACAAGAAGTTGATCGGGTACATGGACGGTTGTATCATATCCACCCTGAGTAGGCAAGCGAAGTCGTTAGATGGACGGATCCATCCTCCTCGAGCTTGTAAATATGGAAGGCGAGGTCGTTAGATGGACTAATCCATCCTCCTCGGGTTTAGGTTGAACACGGGCAAAGTCGTTAGATGGACGGATCCATCCTCCTCGAGCCCATGTCTATAAGTTTATACTCCAGCTCACACTCTAGGAGCCGGAGTTAGTTAGAGGATTGTCATGTATCAATCCCTTATTTTCACAATGTGATGGCTTGTCCCTGAGCTCGGGGTTTCACTTAGCGAGTGATAAGTCGGATCTCGATCACTTTCCATTTATCCTCCCTCAACGAAGGATAAGATTTAGTTGATGGACGGTCGAATCACGTCCATGTTCGTTTGGATTCCACTTTTGCTAAGCCTAAGGAGTAAGATTAGTTTTCTGGCAAGCTTTGTGCTCGAGCATAGGAAAGGATGGTCGAACTACATCCACTTTGAGTTGTGTATTTTCCCTTAAGTCGGATGCAAGAATTGGAGAGCAGACAGTCGAGTCACGTCCAATTTATACTTTGCATTCTTTCGATCGAGCTAAGGAAGAGAGTTGAAATGACAGCTCGTGATGGTTAGCGAGTAGGCAGTCAGTCGTTGATGACTTAAATTGAGGGTTGGACCATGATGAAGTTGGTTTAAGGCATGACTGTTTTGCCGAATTACAGAAGCAAACTGGAGAGTGAACGGTCAAATCATATCCACTTTAAACATGTGTTCTCAGATAATCCCAAGTGTCTAATGTAGGATTGGATGCATGGATGGTGACGTCACGTCCACCCTTGGTGTGATTCTGATTTTATCAGGGATCAGAAAAAGCATAAGTATTTTGGCGAGCTTCAAGTACGAGATGGAGAGTGCATTGTTGGGACATATAACTCCAAGTCTTTCTTACATCTCCTAATTAAATTGCATAGGCAGATGAGTGGATGGTCGGTTGCATCCACTTTGTACTAGAGTCCTGACCTTGTCGGTCTCTTCCGCTTTGATGCCTTGCCCCCAGTCAGGGGCATATAATAGCCGATGAGTGGTTGAATCATGCTCATCATGATGATACCTCAAGGATTTGATCATAGTCCGCGGAGGTTGATTTGCACCCAATCTTAAGTACTCGGTTACCTGCATCATTTGCATGTTGTTTAATTCAAGTAGGTCATATTTCGCAACGTAAACGAAATTGAAATAGAAATAATTCAAAAGAGATCGGATTAAATCTCATTGATAAGTGAAGCGGTGTCGTATGCTCGCTATTGCACTTTGGTCCAGCCCTTCACAGTTGGAAGTCTAACGCAAATGGTTCAATTTGATCAAAGTCCTTGATCGATAAGGGTCGGATGTTCCCCATCCTTTTTTATGGGGCTTGCACATATTGCCGGAGCTATCCTTCCCGGAGCGGCCTTATGGCGTTGGCGTTCACGGTAGCCATCTAGAGAAGAGGAGTTTTCCGATCTAGAGTATGGAGTAGGTCCCCTCCTTATCTCGCCATGTTGATCCTTCATCTGGTTCATCAACTCAATATTGGCCTGGATATGTTGGTGTACTTGTCGGCGGCTACCCACCAGTTCTCTTATCAAAGTCTGGAAATGAGCTCTGGTGATGAATTCATTTATGGGTATTGGCAGCAACTGGCTGTGGGCTTTGGATAAATTCGTTGGTGCCACCTTCTTCATTCCCTTCAACAATATGAGAAGTAGAACTGGTATGTCTAACCACAATTGACAATGTTCTTTGAGGAATGGGGGAAGACATCTACATTTGATGGCAGTCATCACTCTTAGTGTAAGCCATGCACAATTCTCACTTCATGAGATAGTGCCAGGGGTTATATTTCCAAAGTACACTAGCGTAGTCAGCATGTTGAATTTTTGCTGGAAAAATCTGCATGTAGGATGGTTTCAATAAATAGGTCTCCACTGGGGAAGATTCTCCGATTGTCATTATGACTAGGTCCATTTTATGGCTATGGGGTCTTGTAATACTGGCGAATGATGCGTGCATGATTTTCCAACGTTTGAGTGGTTGGTAACGCTGATTGGACGGCGAGTTGGTTAAAATGGGCTAATAGATTGGTGTTTATCCCAAACTTTCATCCATATAGGAGACCTATATATGGTATTAAGGAAGTCCTCTTGAGGTTGTATGCCATGCTTTTAGTCATGTGGACGTGGAATGATTAAGACGCGGGCATTTGAAGATGGTTCAGCGGTGACCAGCTATGTTTTGAGTTGGCAGAGTAGACAGTGTAGGGGAGTCGTCATATTAGCCATCGTACCATAGTTGTCAATTCAGGAGTTTAAAAGATGGTCAATTGGAGGAAGTTGCATTCCACCTTAAAAGCATGATATATTAATCAACTCCAGTTCTTGGCATTTAGCTAGGTCCTCCAGCCTCTGGGAGTACGGTTGAGTAGTATTTCTTTACCCATTCCTTGATTGCAACTCAACAATAGCTACTGTAATCCCCTACGTCCCGTCCAATCATGGAATGATCAAAATGTTCCTTTATTAAGTTGAGTTTTGAATTAACTATGCGGGTGCTCTGCGCTGCGGCAAGGGTTTAGATGGATCGTACCCGAAAATATTGTTTTTTGGAAATTTGGGTCGTACCCGAAAATATTTTTTTTGAAATTTCGTATCGATACGAAGTGGATGTGAGTATCGATATAATTGGACGCAGATGGATCGATACGAACAGCGTGTGAGTATCGATACGAATTGGGCGCAGATGGATCGATACTCACATCCACTTTGTATGAAAATCGATACGAATTGGACGCAGATGGATCGATACGAACTGCGTGTGAGAATCGAGACGAACAGAGTAGTTGCGATCGATACGAATAGAGCATTTGCAATCGATACGAACATAGTGTGAGTATCGATACGAACAGAGAAGTTGTGATCGATACGAACAGAGCATTTTCGATCGATACGAACAGAGCATTTGCGATTGATACGAACAGAGCATTTGCGATCGATACGAACAGAGCAGTTGCGATCGATACTAACAGAGTGTGATTATCGATACAAATTTGACGCGGATGGATCGATACGAATTGGACGTAGATGGATCGATACGAACTGCGATCGATACGAAAAGTGATCGATACGAACAGCGATCGATATGAAAAGTGATCGATACGAACAGCGATCGATACGAAAAGTTATCGATACGAACAGCGATCGATACGAAAAGTGATCGATACGAAAAGTGATCGATACGAATGTTGTCATATTTTCTGGATGTGAATACATGGATACGAAAATGATCATATTTTCTGGATATGAAATGATGGATACGAGAATGATCATATTTTCTGGATACGAAATGATGGATACGAAAATGATCATATTTTCTGGATACGAAATGATGGATACGAAATGATGGATACGAAAATGATCATATTTTCTAGATATGAAACATGGGTACGAAATTCACCATATTTTCTAGATACGAAAACATGGGTACGAAATTCACCATATTTTCATGGATACGAAAACATGGGTGCGAAATTCACCATATTTTCATGGGTACGAAAACATGGGTGCGAAATTCACCATATTTTCATGGATACGAAAACATGGGTACGAAATTCATCATATTTTCATGGATACGAAAATATGGGTACGAAATTCATCATGAATGCAGTTCCTCTTAGATCTGGAGCAATCTGAATAGAATAGAAGAAACCACTGGACGACCGATCTGGATATCCTCCTTAGATTTTTGCAATCCAACGATGGTAGTAGATCCACTGAGCAGGAGAAAAGTTGGGTTTTTCTCAGTGAAAGCACCAAAGTGTTTGTACCAAAATTGGGCACAACACTCTTCGGATGTGTTTGAAGAGATAAAATGAAGAAAACTGAAATGACCCTCCTATTTCCACCCTAATTTCATAAGGATTTTTTTTTTTAGAGATGATATATAGATATATCATTCATTACAAATATATTTCCCTGGGTCATTTTCTTTCTCCAATAAACAAAATATATCCAGGATCTTTCACAATATAAAAATATTGTTTTAAATCTAAATCATTCCTAACATACATATATGAAGATATCTATGTTATATTCTACTAGAATCAGAGCATGATAATATGTAAGTAGAAATCCTTTTAAATCTATTAAAATGTGATAATTCCCTGATAAAAGATTAATTATTGTATCCTGATTTTTGACCATAGAATCCACTGGAAACATGTACTTTAGTCTGTTATTCTAATTAAGAAATGATCAAGTAATAATCAGTGGAAAGCAAGCTTTTAATAGGGATGATTGTGTTAAAGTCTGTATAGTATCAAACTCAGGCTAAAAGAAAGTGGATCATAAGTGAACACAAGCAACATCTAGGCGTAATGGAAACGCGCCTAACTTACACATGAGAGGTCACGAGTTCGAGTGCTATGCTGGTCGGTTCAAACCCAATTTTTGTTTTTTTCTTTTTATTTTTCTCCTGTATGGTTTGAAATCTGATATCTACCTATATCTGCACATATATACTTAATTTTTGCCTATAATCTAACATACAAAACAATATTTCTTGCTTTATTATTTTTGAAACCCATTCCTACAACTGTTCTAGGAATTTATGTTTATATTTTTGCCCAAATATCAACATGTACACAGATATACATGTACATGTCAATATCTTTGCTCATTTTCCAGAAAACTGGGTTCAAATGGTTCCTTGCTTCATTGATTTGAAGTGAACAATTTGCCTGACCTATGGTCTAACCATGTGGTTAATCTGACCATTCTTTTATTTGCATTTTACAAACCAGAATCTACCTAAACTTCACTTATTTGAAGCTGGTTAACTCATGTGCCTAGTGTCATGCCAGGTATCTGATCATGGCAATTGAAATGCCAGTCATTTGCATCATACCTGAAGCCTTCCCATACAATTACCTCTCTCAAAACAATTTAAAAAGTAGACTTGAACCATTTGTAGACATAATTCAGAGGAAAAACAATTAGATACTTAAAGGTATTTTTCAAGGTAAATTCTAAATTTACTCCAAAACTCAGTGTTTTTAAAATACTTAAGATTGTCCAATACATAATATAATTGCAAGGAAATTGCTCACATAATTGTATATTTCTTACCAGATTTTTATAGCTAATGCTTGAGCATATTTTTCTTGTTTATATCCCAGACACTACTTCAAAAACAAATCAAACCTTAACACACAATGATTTCGACAGAGCAACTAATTTAATCTAACACTTTACAGAACATAAGAGCAACTTGATCACTAACCATAAAATATTCATTACATGACTGGAAATCTTAGAAACATAAAATTTTTCCTGAATACATGCAGATATAATCAATTTAAGCTCTTATTGAAACTAGCTAGCATGTTCATTCACTCCTCCATAATAGCCATAACTTCATTTTTACTTAGTGCCTGCGTTCCCTGAAAGAGCATAAGTGGCTGCCTCATTTTAAAATGAGACACCCCATATGCCATGAGCAAACAAGGGTCAGATCTAAGATCTGGTATGAGTAACATCAATACATTCATGATATTAAGCAACAAAGAATGTAAGAGTACCCACTAGTTATTTAAGCAAATTTCTGCATCCAATTACTTTAACATGGTATAAATAAGTTGATTCTGGTCTGATATATTCATCTATCATTCTTACACTTGCATACATAACTATGCAAACATAATTATCTATTTGCAACATTTGCATTCACTGGAACCATCATGGTTCCATACCAACCAATCCTAAGAAATATTCATATTCCTATTTCTTCATTTACAGGTTGCATAATTCAATTTAAATTCCTGCCTCATCTGCTATTAAGGAATCACAGGGACACATTGCAATGAACTAATTCACATCATTGCAAAAAGATCTCAGGGCTTAAACAAACCATGTGCCAACTTGCATACTTCAAATATGACAAGCATTCCAGCAGCCTTCTTGGCCTTCCCTTCCCTAGTTTATCTACTAGTGTATTGTCTTAAATCCTATCATCAAATATGCTAAGTGAACATGTCACTGCAAACATGGAAACATCCATAATCTTTCCTAGCATAATTCTCCTCAGAAATAAGCAGACAGTTATTTCCTAAATGGGGTCAATATGTCTTGATCTCAGTAAGATATAAGAATATTTTCAACTGTAAAAGAGGCATGGCATGTTCTTATTATATTGATCTGCAAGCCTATATGATTGATTCAGATTCATGATCTGGTTCAATCATAATCTTAGCTTATGAGCTTTTTTTTTTTGATTAAGGGCTCAGCACTTAGAAAATTTCTATTGCACCCTTAACATCTTTCTTTTCAAGCCTCAACGCTTATACCAAGTATAATGCAGCTCCCAACATTTTTGTAAAGTTTCCATGCCATAGATCTATAACAGTTGAGAGTATTCTCTATATAATTTTAAGATCCTAGACTTTAACATTTTTGAGTATAAATAAAACAGTATGATACACATCCAAAGACAAATGTCTCAGCAAATCAAAGATCACCAAAATCATCCATATTAAATCATATCAGATTTAAAATAAGACATCCAAAAAGCATTGATGAAATCATATACATCAAAACCAGCAATATATAAATGGCAATATAAAAAGTGGCTGCCTCATCTCATGTCTTAATGCCATGAACTCAGTGAGGTTACTCACCTAAATATTTCTTCTTATTAATCCAGAAAAATCCTTGTATGAGTGTTTTCTCCTTCCTTCCAATATTTTTCTTCCTTTCTTATTTTTTTTTGTGCAGCTCGGGGTAAAGATAATTTTACTGGCTAAAACTGCCTATTTATATGCATTTTTCCACTAGGGTTTTGTTAAAACAAAATTCCATTTCTGACCTAACCATCTTCATGCATTTTTCATTCATTTTCCTCCTTAATACCCCGGCCATAATAATTAGTTGAGGGCAGTATTTTCTTCCCTTTACTTTTTCAGAAAAATGGCCACTCACCTAGTCATGTTAAAAGTATGACTACCATATTTTTATATTTATTCATTTGCTCATATTTTTTTTTTGAAAATCCCCCTTCTTTCTATTTCTGTCTATACATAACATACATACCTGTTTTATGCTTTATACCTATTTAATGTTACTCTTTTGCTTAGCTTGACATTTTTCTGCTCACAGAATATACAAGTGAAAACATAAATAAAAATATTTATTTATTTAATCTCCCCTTGTTTCACAGAAAATACATTTAAGCATATACTTCATTTTTAACTTTATGCTTAAATTACAATCCAAAGCTTTAAATAAGGAATTTACTTTCCTATATATATATATATATATTTCAGAGATTTTTAAATCTCTTTCTTGTGCTATTTTCAATGTACATGTGCACACATATACTTGCACACTATTTATTCCAAAAATTTCACCATATTTAAATCTAAATATTTCAAAAATTAAATCATTTTACAAAAATGATTTTTCACAAAATTTTGGGGTATTACATTCACCCCTCCTTTTAGGAATTGTGTCCTCACGATTTTTCTAACATTTATAACAAGCATCATTTTCTTTTCTGAAAACTTATCAAACATATGCATAAGCAAACAAATTCAACCATATCAACCATGCATAACAAAAAATTTCCAGAAAAAAAAAATTACCTTTTAATTTGCAAAAAGCTTAGGATAATCCATTCTAATCTTATCCTCTAACTCCCATGTGCAGTCATTAGGATCACTACTCCACTGGATCTTAACTAGTTTCAAGGTTTTGCTCCTTAATTCCTTTTCTTCCTTGGCTATAATCCCCACTGGCTCTTTTTCATAAACCAAGTCAGGATTTATTTGAATTTTGGTAGGCTCTTCCAAAATGTCTTCTTTATCATGTACCCATCTTCTAAGTTGGGACACATGAAAAACATTATGCATTGCTTTCATTTCCTCTGGTAGTTCTAATTTGTAAGCCAATGAACCAATTCTTTCCAGAATTTTATAGGGTCCAACATACCTTGGTGTGAGCTTACCTTGCTTGCCAAATCTCAAGACTTTCTTCATAGGTGAAATCTTGATGAAAATAAAGTCTCCCACTTCATATTCCACTTGCTTTCTCTTCCTATCTGCAAATTTCTTTTGCCTATCTTGAGCTGCTGCTATTCTTTTTCTTATTAACCCAATTTTCTCTGTAGTTTCTTTAACATATTCAAGTCCTAGAACAGCCCTTTCTCCAGTCTCTACCCAGCATATAGGTGATAAACATGGCTTGCCATATAAGGCTTCAAATGGTGCCATCCCTATGGTACTTTGGTAACTGTTATTGTATGTGAATTCAGCTAGATGGAGGTGGTCTTCCCAGTTGCCTCCAAAGTCCAGTGTACATGCTCTCAACAAATCCTCTAAGACTTTGTTCACCACCTCAGTTTGACCATCTGATTGTGGATGGTAGGCAATGCTTAAGCACAATTCACTCCCCATGGCCTCTTGAAAACTTTTCCAAAACCTTGAGGTGAAGATGGTATCCCTATCACTCACAATGGTTTTGGGTATGCCATGCAACCTTACTACCTCTTTCATGAATATTTGAGCCAATTTTGGAGCATTTCTTTCTGTTTTAACTGGGATAAAATGTGCTACCTTAGTTAGCCTATCCACTATTACCCATATACTTGTGTTTCCCTTCTTAGATCTAGGCAGACCATCTATGAAATCCATAGATATATCCTCCCACTTCCACTGTGGTATACTAAGGGGTTGCAATAGTCCTGATGGCCTTTGTGTCTCTGCCTTGACTTGTTGGCAAGTCATGCACCTTGCAACATATCTGGCCACATCTGACTTCATCCCCTTCCACCAAAGATTTCTTTTCAAATTTTGATACATCTTGGTGCTACCTGGGTGTATGGAGTACTTACTCCTATGGTACTCATTTAATATTTCCTCCTTCAATTCTATATTTTCTGGAACACATATCCTATTTTTATTCCTTAAATAACCATTTTTATCAACTTGATAATTTATTACTTCCTCCCCTTTTGATATGAGCATTTTCTTTTCCACCATGTTTAGGTCTTGTTCCTGCATTTTCCCAATCTTAAGAAGTAAATCTGATTGCAGAGATATCATACTTAATTTCCCTTTACCTTCACCTTCTTCAATGGGCATCATTTGTACCCCACTGTTTTCCTCAATTTCCAAATCAGTAAGTATAGACAAATCCTTAAATTCTTCCATCATTAACATGGCTACTTTGGCATGATGTCTACTCAAGGCATCTGCAACTTTATTTGCCTTGCCTGGTGTATACAGTATATCTAGATCATAGGCAGCTAGGAACTCTACCCATCTATGTTGCCTCATGATCAAATCTTTTTGTGAGAATAAATATTTCAGTGCCTTATGATCAGTGTACAAAATGAATTTGGCACCTAACAAATAATGTCTCCAAAGTTTCAAAGCATACACAACTGCTGCTAGTTCAAGATCATGGGTTGCATATCTGGTTTCATGTGGCTTTAATTGCCTAGATGCATTGGCTACCACCTGGTCTTGCTGCATCAACACAGCCCCTAACCCAGAGCCACTTGCATCAGTGTACACAACCAAATTTTCATTTCCTTCTGGCACTCTCAATACTGGTGCATTAATCAGGGCTTCTTTTATTTTGATAAAAGCTTGCTCACATTTTTCTGTCCATACAAAGGCTTGGTTCTTTCTAGTTAAATTGGTAAGTGGTGATGATATTTTTTAGAAATCTTTTATAAATCTCCTATAATATCCTGCCATCCCCATAAATGATCTAATCTCACTGATGGTGCTAGGCCTTTTCCATGCTTGGATTGCCACTACCTTATTAGGGTTTACTGATATTCCTTTGGCAGAGATAACATGCCCAAGAAAATGTACTTCTTCTTTCCAAAATGCACATTTTGAAAATTTTGCCTTTAAATCATTTTCCCTTAGTCTTGACAAAACTAAATGCAAATGATTTTTATGCTCTTCCACTGTCTTAGAATAAATCAAAATGTCATCAATAAAAATCAGTACAAACTTGTCTAAATAATCTCTAAATATTCTATTCATTAAATCAACAAAATATGAAGGAGCATTTGTCAAACCAAATGGCATAACCAAAAATTCATATAAGCCATATCTTGTGTTAAATGCAGTATACTTAACACTTGAGTCTTCAACCTTCATTTGATGGAATCCTGATGCTAAGTCTAGCCTAGAAAATATTTTAGCTTCACTGAGTTGGTCAAAGAGATCATCTATTCTAGGCAATGGGTATTTATTCTTGATGGTTACTTTATTTAGTTCCCTGTAATCTATGCACATTCTCAAGGTACCATCATGTTTTCTTACAAACACTACTGGAGAACCCCAGCAGGAATTGCTTGGCCTTATAAATCCCTTGCCTTCTAATTCTTCCAACTGATTTTTCAATTCTTTCAGTTCACTTGGCCCCATTCTATAAGGTTTCTTGATTATTGGACTTGCTCCTGGAATGAGATTAATTTGGAACTCAACTGGTCTGTGGTGTGGAACACCCTTAACTTCCCCAAACACATCCAAGTATTCATTAACTATGGGAATTTCTTCAATGGTTAGTTCACTCAGATCTTTTTCTAAGTCAACTAAATGATACAATTTCCCTTCCTTAGCTACTTCACATAGAACTGTGATCCTCTGGCCTCTAGAATTTTGCAATGATATGGTGGATGAGTCTAAATTAATTATGGCTTTAAATTGCCTTAACCAATCTACCCCCAATATAACTCCTATATTTGGGTAATTTAAAACATATAAATTGGAAATAAAAATATTTCCTCCTATGTTTAACTCCACATCCACACAATTCATGTTCAAAACACTAGAACTCCCTAGGGGACTTTGTACAAGCAATGGGGTTTCAACCAATATGCAGTTTAATTTTAACACTTTAACTAATTCATAGGAAATCAAAGAGTGTGTTGCTCCAGTATCATATACTACTGGTATGGGTATGGCACAAATGAGTAATGTACCTTCCACTTGGCCATGATTTTCAGCATCAATTTTCACTGCAGATTTGCCTTTACCTTCCAAAGTTGCCAATTTCCCTTGCTGTTTATTCTCAGGACAGTTCCTCTTCATATGCCCCTCTTTCCCACATAGGTAGCATTTGAAGGCTCCTCCTTTTAACTCTGGGCACCTTGGTTTGATGTGTCCTTCTTTTCCACAATGATGGCAAACCAATTTCTTCTTAGTATCATTGGCTTTTGTATCTTTACTCTTCCTGTTGTCTGAATCCTCCTTCTTTTTATCATAAGGGTGATATCTTCCCTTATCCTTCTTGTTGTTGCTCTTAAAATTCCTATATTTCTCTCTTTCTTTGTCATGTTGTTCCAGTTTCAAGGCCAGATCAATTACTTGATCAAATGTTCTATCTGCATATGGTAGCATAGCTCTGCTAAGTCCTGGGTTCAGTCCTTTTATATACCTATCATTTTTGGATGCTTCATCTGCCACTAGCATTGCTCCATAATTAGATAGCCCCTCAAACTTTTGAGTGTATTCAGTGACATTCAAAGTTCCCTGCCTAAGTTTGATAAATTCTTCAAGCAAAATGGTCTTGGCTGATGCTGGTACAAATCTTGCCTCCAACATCTCCTTGAACTGATTCCAAGTAATTTCATTTTCATTTCTTCCAGCTATGATCACCTCCCACCAGCTTAAAGCTACCCCTTTCAGTTGTCTAGAAGCTACTTGCCTCTTCCTTTGGTCATCCAACTGCATGTCATTGAAAATCCTATCAAGTGTTCTCAACCATGCTTGAATTTCCATCACACTCTCAGTTCCTTCAAAACTCTTGCCTCCCAAATTGGAATAAGTCTTCAGTAGTTTTGAAAGCTCTTCATGTGGGTTCTCAGGCTTATGCCCAATTCCATCTCTTAAAACACTCACAAATTCTTGCATATCAAGCATTTGAGGTGCACTGGGTCCTGCATTGTGATGAGATCCTCTTCCTACCATGGTCTGCTAACTAAATTCAGGGCAAATGGTATTAGTATATTATGAGTACTTCTGTAATTTCTGTTTTCTTATCTAAATTATTTCATCCAAAACAAACAGACATAATACATTTCTATAATACTTAACAATCAATGCAACCAAGTGCTCTGATACCAACTGAAATGACCCTCCTATTTCCACCCTAATTTCATAAGGATTTTTTTTTAGAGATGATATATAGATATATCATTCATTACAAATATATTTCCCAGGGTCATTTTCTTTCTCCAATAAACAAAATATATCCAGGATCTTTCACAATATAAAAATATTGTTTTAAATCTAAATCATTCCTAACATACATATATGAAGATATCTATGTTATATTCTACTAGAATCAGAGCATGATAATATGTAAGTAGAAATCCTTTTAAATCTATTAAAATGTGATAATTCCCTGATAAAAGATTAATTATTGTATCCTGATTTTTGACCATAGAATCCACTGGAAACATGTACTTTAGTCTGTTATTCTAATTAAGAAATGATCAAGTAATAATCAGTGGAAAGCAAGCTTTTAATAGGGATGATTGTGTTAAAGTCTGTATAGTATCAAACTCAGGCTAAAAGAAAGTGGATCATAAGTGAACACAAGCAACATCTAGGCGTAATGGAAACGCGCCTAACTTACACATGAGAGGTCACGAGTTCGAGTGCTATGCTGGTCGGTTCAAACCCAATTTTTGTTTTTTTCTTTTTATTTTTCTCCTGTATGGTTTGAAATCTGATATCTACCTATATCTGCACATATATACTTAATTTTTGCCTATAATCTAACATACAAAACAATATTTCTTGCTTTATTATTTTTGAAACCCATTCCTACAACTGTTCTAGGAATTTATGTTTATATTTTTGCCCAAATATCAACATGTACACAGATATACATGTACATGTCAATATCTTTGCTCATTTTCCAGAAAACTGGGTTCAAATGGTTCCTTGCTTCATTGATTTGAAGTGAACAATTTGCCTGACCTATGGTCTAACCATGTGGTTAATCTGACCATTCTTTTATTTGCATTTTACAAACCAGAATCTACCTAAACTTCACTTATTTGAAGCTGGTTAACTCATGTGCCTAGTGTCATGCCAGGTATCTGATCATGGCAATTGAAATGCCAGTCATTTGCATCATACCTGAAGCCTTCCCATACAATTACCTCTCTCAAAACAATTTAAAAAGTAGACTTGAACCATTTGTAGAAATAATTCAGAGGAAAAACAATTAGATACTTAAAGGTATTTTTCAAGGTAAATTCTAAATTTACTCCAAAACTCAGTGTTTTTAAAATACTTAAGATTGTCCAATACATAATATAATTGCAAGGAAATTGCTCACATAATTGTATATTTCTTACCAGATTTTTATAGCTAATGCTTGAGCATATTTTTCTTGTTTATATCCCAGACACTACTTCAAAAACAAATCAAACCTTAACACACAATGATTTCGACAGAGCAACTAATTTAATCTAACACTTTACAGAACATAAGAGCAACTTGATCACTAACCATAAAATATTCATTACATGACTGGAAATCTTAGAAACATAAAAATTTTCCTGAATACATGCAGATATAATCAATTTAAGCTCTTATTGAAACTAGCTAGCATGTTCATTCACTCCTCCATAATAGCCATAACTTCATTTTTACTTAGTGCCTGCGTTCCCTGAAAGAGCATAAGTGGCTGCCTCATTTTAAAATGAGACACCCCATATGCCATGAGCAAACAAGGGTCAGATCTAAGATCTGGTATGAGTAACATCAATACATTCATGATATTAAGCAACAAAGAATGTAAGAGTACCCACTAGTTATTTAAGCAAATTTCTGCATCCAATTACTTTAACATGGTATAAATAAGTTGATTCTGGTATGATATATTCATCTATCATTCTTACACTTGCATACATAACCATGCAAACATAATTATCTATTTGCAACATTTGCATTCACTGGAACCATCATGGTTCCATACCAACCAATCCTAAGAAATATTCATATTCCTGTTTCTTCATTTACAGGTTGCATAATTCAATTTAAATTCCTGCCTCATCTGCTATTAAGAAATCACAAGGACACATTGCAATGAACTAATTCACATCATTGCACAAAGATCTCAGGGCTTAAACAAACCATGTGCCAACTTGCATACTTCAAATATGACAAGCATTCCAGCAGCCTTCTTGGCCTTCCCTTCCCTAGTTTATCTACTAGTGTATTGTCTTAAATCATATCATCAAATATGCTAAGTGAACATGTCACTGCAAACATGGAAACATCCATAATCTTTCCTAGCATAATTCTCCTCAGAAATAAGCAGACAGTTATTTCCTAAATGGGGTCAATATGTCTTGATCTCAGTAAGATATAAGAATATTTTCAACTGTAAAAGAGGCATGGCATGTTCTTATTATATTGATCTGCAAGCCTATATGATTGATTCAGATTCATGATCTGGTTCAATCATAATCTTAGCTTATGAGCTTTTTTTTTTGATTAAGGGCTCAGCACTTAGAAAATTTCTATTGCACCCTTAACATCTTTCTTTTCAAGCCTCAGCACTTATACCAAGTATAATGCAGCTCCCAACATTTTTGTAAAGTTTCCATGCCATAGATCTATAATAGTTGAGAGTATTCTCTATATAATTTTAAGATCCTAGACTTTAACATTTTTGAGTATAAATAAAACAGTATGATACACATCCAAAGACAAATGTCTCAGCAAATCAAAGATCACCAAAATCATCCATATTAAATCATATCAGATTTAAAATAAGACATCCAAAAAGCATTGATGAAATCATATACATCAAAACCAGCAATATATAAATGGCAATATAAAAAGTGGCTGCCTCATCTCATGTCTTAATGCCATGAACTCAGTGAGGTTACTCACCTAAATATTTCTTCTTATTAATCCAGAAAAATCCTTGTATGAGTGTTTTCTCCTTCCTTCCAATATTTTTCTTCCTTTCTTATTTTTTTTGTGCAGCTCGGGGTAAAGATAATTTTACTGGCTAAAACTGCCTATTTATATGCATTTTTCCACTAGGGTTTTGTTAAAACAAAATTCCATTTCTGACCTAACCATCTTCATGCATTTTTCATTCATTTTCCTCCTTAATACCCCGGCCATAATAATTAGTTGAGGGCAGTATTTTCTTCCCTTTACTTTTTCAGAAAAATGGCCACTCACCTAGTCATGTTAAAAGTGTGACTACCATATTTTTATATTTATTCATTTGCTCATTTTTTTTTGAAAATCCCCCTTCTTTCTATTTCTGTCTATACATAACATACATACCTGTTTTATGCTTTATACCTATTTAATGTTACTCTTTTGCTTAGCTTGACATTTTTCTGCTCACAGAATATACAAGTGAAAACATAAATAAAAATATTTATTTATTTAATCTCCCCTTGTTTCACAGAAAATACATTTAAGCATATACTTCATTTTTAACTTTATGCTTAAATTACAATCCAAAGCTTTAAATAAGGAATTTACTTTCCTATATATATATATATATTTCAGAGATTTTTAAATCTCTTTCTTGTGCTATTTTCAATGTACATGTGCACACATATACTTGCACACTATTTATTCCAAAAATTTCACCATATTTAAATCTAAATATTTCAAAAATTAAATCATTTTACAAAAATGATTTTTCACAAAATTTTGGGGAATTACAAAAACATATATAAAATGAAGCAGATCTAACAAACACACCAATAAACAGATAAGAAAATGCATAGAAACACACGGATTTAGAGTGGTTCGGCGAATTGCCTACGTCCACTATGAAATGATTGATGTTTATTGAAATTCACTCTGTAACGACCCGCAAAATTTAATGGTTTTAAAAGTATATTTAACTGGAAATTTGTGAAATTTTAAACAATAGAATTTGAAATTAGAAATTTATTATTTGGAATACTAGCAACTGGTAAATTTTCATCTGATAATATTGAAGTTTATTTTCCTGTGAAATTTCATTTCAAATCAAACCGGTTAATAACAGTGAATTTAAAAGTTTTCCGAAACCAAAATATGTCAACAGGAGAAAATTTATTCAGATCATTCTGAATCAGACTGCGAAATTCGTTTTTCCAAATTTGGACTTCTACTGCTCCGTTTATCTTAATTCTGGCAAAATAGCAGCATTTCTGGTACCGATTATCGACTTTTGATCGGATAATCGTACCATTGATATCTGTATACCGTTTTGATCGTCTTGTTGTGCTGATCTCTACGGTATATTCATTTCTTTATTTTGAGGTCCAGTACAAAACGAAAGCAATAAAGTGTTCGTTGTAACGGTACCATAATTTCTGACTTTACTCCTTCCTTCAGTTCAAATTTCTAACGTGCTCTCCCACCCATAATTAATTGCTTTAAATTAATTTTGCTGAATCAATGGACAACCGTTCTTATTCAAATTTTCTTTTGAGCTGATTTGTTGGCTTACGTTCATTTTGAAAATGCATGTTCATTTCTATTTATTTACCTGATTCCAGTTTTGTGACTGTTGCCATTCTTTCCCTTTTTATTTATTCTCGGTTCCACTGTCACTCTCTCGTTTCTTTTGCTTCTCAATTTTGTAACCTTTCCTCTCCTATTCCTTGTCGAACTCTTCATCTCTTCCCCACTTGCTTCTTTTCTTCGTTTTAAAAGAAAAAATTTGTCAGTATAAAAAAAAAGAGGTATATTTGTTTTAACCTACTCATGTGAAGCCACCTTATCATTCCCAAACGCGATCCACCTTTCATCTCCACCACGATCTCAAGGCTGGAACCACTTCACTCCCCATCAAGCCTCCAGCCGAACCCATTCAACAGCCCACCTAGCCTCCATCCATCTTCACTATAACTTCTCCCCTCTTCCTACCAATCTCCGAGCTACGCCACTACTCAAGGCCAGCCATCACTCTTCGTTGTGGTAAGTGTGATATATATTTTTACTGATTGTATATATATATGTGTATAAGTTGTATGATTTTATATATATTTTGTAGTTATTTTAAGATGTCGTGAGTTTATGTTGTATATATATAGTTGCAGTATATATTTTACATTAGTATATTAGTTTATATATATGATTATAAAAGTTTGTATACATACTAGTTTATAATATAGTATAATATATATGGGGTATATGTTGATTTTTGCTGCAGATTTATATAATATATTAGTAGTGTTTCGGCTTTACAGGATATATCTTATAGTTATATATGAATACGTATATAGGTAATTGTTATTTGAGGTGCGTGTGTACAATATGAGTTGTATTTCATATATCTTTATCTAGTAGTTTGAGTGGTATATATATAACATTGCTTGTTTTATAAGCTATTAATATGAAATGTCGAGTGTATGGGTCAGTTTTAAAAGGTATAAAGTTGCGCAGTCTATGTATATATGTGTCAGTTATTTGCTTTAACTATATAATCTTGTATAGGTTATTTACATATATATATATAAAAGCCTCTTGATCTATACTCCTTGTGTTTACAGTATGACTATTAGGTAAATTATTTATTGGGTTATTCACAGCAGTAAGAGAAATTTTTGTAGAAATATTGGTTTCGAAATAATATATTTTAGTTATGTATTTATTTATTTATAAAAGTTTCAAAGCTATATATAACTGTTGTTTGCATAGGTCGGTTACACCTACAAATGTCAGTCCTCATGCATGTTACTGTATGCTTAGATCTAAGAATATAAATTCAACTTATATACGTTACCTTGTATTAGTATAGTATAATATTGTTTTATATTAAATATATACCTTACTTTATATTTATGTTATATATTGTACTCGCAACTTGGATATAATATTGTTTTATATTTAATATATATACGTTACTTTACATTTTTATAAGTTGATTTGTAACTTACTTTAGTCAGTTCTATCTTGCTTTGGTTTTTGAGAATAAAGTTTATATAATATGTGTGTAAGTAAGGGTTGAACAGTTTTGATATATTAGTATACAATGTTGTTCATATCAGTATATATATATCAAGCTGATTCTGATTCAGTTCATCAATTCTAATTTATCAGCTTTGTCCATCGTGTCTGTTTTCTTCATCGATTCGTGCCAATTTAGCTTTGTTTTGGGGTTCGTGCCTGGATTCGTAACTCATCGCATTCTTGTCCATCTCTAGCCTCGAAAGGTGAGCAATCACTCACGATTAACTTTCTTATATTTATTAAATTTGATTTCAATTGAAACGATAACTGAAATATGCTGCTGTAGTTATTTAAAATTGTTATATATGCTATTATCTGTAACTGTTCACCTGTGGGATATGACACCATATCCTGTTGTTTATATTTTATTCAAATTATTGATGATATATGCCTGTTATTATTTTATTATCTGTTATCACTCTGCAAGTTCCCTGTTAGTATAGAATTCACTATGGGTTGAAATGATACATACCCGAACGGACTTTAGAATAGGAGAAAATCATTATGGGTTGAAATGATAAACCCAAGCGATTTTCATTTGTATTGAAATTGGGATTACGGGTCGAAATGATTTCTACCCGTATATATTTAAATTTCGGATTGAAATGATAAATATCTGTATCACTTAACCATATGATAAATATATATACAAACACCGTTGGTCCATATATATAAATATTTTGAAAATGAATTCTATGGTTTTGGTAAGAAATATATGGTTTTAGCAAATGTTGATTCTTAAAATTTTTATATATAAATGGAAATGATATATATAGATTTAATAATGATATTTAATTTAATTAAGATGGATTTAATACATATAATATGTTAAGTATAAAATTTATATTTCGAAATAGATTTTTGGTAAAAATTTGAATAAGTTAAGGTTGGGAAGATAATTTGAATTTAGTAAAGAATTTTATTTAATTAAACCAATTTAAAGCTTATTGAAATTGGGATTTAAGATATGATTTATAACTTGAGTTTGATTTAAATAATTAAATGAATATTTCTTGTTTAAATAAATTTAAGGAAATAATTAGTAAAATGAAATTTAAGGCTAGTTAAATGATATTTAATTTATTAAGTGAATATTCCCTGATTAAATAATAATAAAGTTAAATCAAGATCTATATGAAACTGTTAAATTGAACTTTGAAAATGTTGAATATTAAAGCTTTGAAATATATTGAAAATTTAAATGGTATCTTTAGAACTGAATTGAATTGATGAATTGAGCTTTGAATAAATTTGAATTTGGAATTTGAGTTAGTTTAAATCGATTTGTGAGACTTGAGGAAATTATAAATACTTTACTTTATAAATTATTTAACCTACATATATACTATTTGTAAATAGATATATTTGAAATGAAATGATATTTGGGTTTGAAGTATAAATTTAATTGAAATGACCATGGGTTTATAATGTATATTTCCACCTTGTAGATAGTTCTGAAGATCCTTAGAGGATGGTTATCCCAAACATCCTTTAAGTTACTTGTATTTCGGTTGATATTTCACTTGAGTTGGATTTATTTATATAAGAATGTTAATCCTGACTCGAGTGTTTTGTGCTTTGCTTTACGCTCGGGTCAGACCGAGTGATACAGCATTTGAGACTCACCTTTGGAGTTTGGAGCTTCCTTTGGAGATCCAACTATCGCCTCAGCTTTCAGCTCTTCTAGTTGTTTTGTTCAGAGAAGTCATCTGTTGTACTGAAGACTTCACTGCATTTGAGATATTCTGTTGTATTTATTTCTAGCTCTGATGTTTATATAGTAGCTTCATGAACTACTATTTTATCTATTCCGCTGCGTATTATTGTATTACTCTGTGTCTGTGATTCTGTGATTGATTTATTTACTGCATATGCTGAGTTTTTGCCAAATTTAAATTAACAATCTGATATATTGAATTATTCAAGTCAGACATGTGTGGATTTATTGTCGATTTGAATGGTCCAAAATAGCGGGTCGTTACAGTTGGTATCAGAGCTTTGGCTCTAGGCAAAACTTAGCATATATTGTAAATTTATTTACAGAATCACTTTCGTTCGAGTTAATATCTTCCTTTTGACTCGATTTCTTTTGGAACTTTGGAACGTTCCTTGCGGTTCCAAAATTCATTCTTATCTCTCTCTATGTTGTATTCTTTTGATTCTGGAGTATCCCATAACTCCACTTCGAATGATCTCTATAAGAATAGGCGATCCCGCCAATCTTTGGATGATTTGTAAAGGGGTGGAACCCCTTTACAATTGGCATTGATTCACCGGAGATTTATATATCTTTGATTTAGATGCCGCTATCTCTTGCGATCGAATGTTGGTTTTTCTTGGAATTCTACATCGATCTTGTTTCTGAAGTCACGGTTGACCTGGTTAAGGTCATCCGAGATTTATATAAGTATATCCATTATTTGTTTTGTAATTGATTATCTCATTTTCGTTCGAACTTATCTTCGAATCAGAATCCAATTTGATTATAGTACCTCTGATTTGAATATCTATCTTTGTTTTGAAATCCATTCTTGAATCATCCTTTTGAAAAATCGGGTTTATTCGTATTTTGGAAATTGTTTTATATATCGAAATTTTTATAAGTATGATTTTATTCTATATAAAAGAGAAAATGTTTTCGATAAGGATTATATACACTTTTTAAAAATAAGAATTCGAATTTTTGAAAGGTTTTTAAATTTGAAGTTATATAAGAAATTGATTTATATAAAAATGATTTATAACTAAAGGATTTTAAATTTTAAATTCGAGAATTGAACTCCGGTAATTTGAAATTGGTTTTAAGATTTTGAAATATATAATAATAATATGATTTAAAGGTATTTTCCGAATAAGAAATGTTTCCAATGATTTTAATGAGTTTCGAATGATTTCGAAGAAATTTCAAAAGAAGTTTGAGAAAATAGAAGTCCTGAACTCACCTATGTCACTGGAAAATAATTTCGGTGATGAGTGCACGCATCATCGACATTGATTTTCGAGTTTCAGAGTGAGGGATAGGCCACTTCAGTAGCTTTGCTATGCGAGTGATTTTGTGAAACCATTTTTGATTTCAAATTCCGAAGTAAGATTTGATATTCGAAAGATAGATGTATATGTATTTGAAACGATTTGAAATGAGCCGGTGTTCAGTCCTTGAGTTTTGAATTTGATATAACCCTATCTATTAAAATTGATTTACTGATTTGTTGCTGATTTCCAAGTCTTGAATTTTAAAATGATTTCTTCAACTATTTTGAAGGTTCGAGCACTTCCAAATCAAGGTTAACTTTTCAAAGCTTAGAAATTTTGAAAAGTATTTTGATAAAGTATATAAGTTTGTTTTGAATGTTTAAGTATGAAGTAATATGATTTAAATAAGTTGAAACTGTTTGGTTAAGTAAATGAATAAGGAAATTTTAAATTTTTCTGATATGAAATTTAAATTTGAAATGTTTCGAAAAGAATTTGGTCTTCAAAATATTTTGAATAAAGTTTAGTTTAAATGTTTTAACTTAATAACATCTTTATGAAACTATATATTTAACTAGTTGGAATAAATATATAAGTTGTACGTATGCTGTTTTATTCGCATAATTAATTTAATCCAAGTTTGAGTACACAAGTTCGAGGTGAATTACATCATTTCGTGTTAGGATTTTTCATTCGATTCTTGATGGTGAATATTTGATATGGATTTTGGGCTAAATTCTAGAATTCTCTATCATAGTATATGGCTATGCAAGGAGACTGATGGCTTCTAGTTGAGAAACCATATCGAAATCCGCATTAGGGAAGTCGAATGGACAATACTAGTTCGAAAGCGAACTTGTGTGATCGAGCGAGCGATCAAATATGATTCTGCGAAATGACGACGTATGTACATCTTATATTCTAATATCATTGATATATTTTGACGCTGAAATTGAAAGCTGTCGAGTTAGAATATCTTTGCTTACTAAAAGAAAATTTCCAATTTAAATTACAAAGATATATAACCCATAAAAGCAAAGATATTCAATCTCATATGGCTCTTAATACAGCGAAATTTATTTTTGAAAATTTGATCCTTATATAAGATGGACCTTGTGTAAATATAAGATGATTTTGAAAACATTTGATTTTGGGAAATGAACTGGTTGACTTAAATCATTGATTTGAAAATCTGGATTTATTTTTCCAAATCTATTATTTTGGAAACTTTGAAACTAAAGATATTTAATTTGAGAAGAAATAATTTGGTGAAATTGTATATGATTTTGAAGTTGAACTGATATTGAAACAAATTGAAATTTGAGAACCTTATGTTACTAAACACTTGATTTGGGAGTTGTCGAACTTATATATATATAATTGATTTGTATGAGTATGAAATTGATTCGAAAACTATAGATTTGAAAGGGTACTCAATTTGAAAGTGAAATCTTATATAATTGAAGTCTATATAAGTATGATTTGATACACTATTGATTTTGGAAAGTATTTGGTTTGAAAATTAAATCTTATATATAATGGATTTTATATAAGTACGATATTTGATAGTGATTTGAAAAGGTACTATATGATACATATTTTCGAAGTAAAGATATGGAAAGTGCCTTCTGCTTGATATCCGATTTGTGGCCACATCTTGGATTCATTCTATCGATATTATTCTCTCTGATTTTTGGTTTTCCGGATATGATACTCGAGTGTCCTTCGAATTCCATGGCGTTACCCATGGTCTTACGAACTCGACTGCATAGCGTAATTCGTAAGGCAGTGATTGCTTAAAAGGTACGGATGTTTCCTGGGGGATCCAGGCGTAACCATTGTGTATCTGCGATCTATGGTCGAGTTAGTGGCGTAATCCGCAAGGCAGAGATTGCTTAAGGGGTATGGATGTTTCCTGGGGGATCCAGGCATAACCATTTTATGTATCCTACGGTCCACCGTTTTGTTGCATGGCGAAATTCGCAAGGCAGTGAATGCTTAAAAGGTACGGATGTTTCCTGGGGGACCCAGGCGTAACCATTGTGTATCTGCGATCCATGATTTGATTCGTTTTGTTTGGATTGTACTTTTCATATCTGTTTTTAAAAGTTTTTCCAGTATTTTCACTGGGTGTTGAAACAAGTCTACTAAGCACCTGGAGAATTCTAGTTTTGCGCCTGATCAACGCACTACCAGAGTCTACAGGAACAAAGATAAACTTCTTGAAACATCGAGTTATAAAAGTATTTTATTATAAAGGTATTTTCAACAAAGAAATTCAATATTAATATTTGAAATTGAAATTCTTATGGTTCTAAATTAATTATTCATGCCCGATACTATTCTTTTGAATCTACCTTATCTGCTCAGCTTTATCTATTCACCTATATTCTGTTTTTCCAAGTCCTCCTTCTTTTCCTTGTTGACTATATCCTTTTAAATATTGTTTATTTACATACCATATGGTTTAATAGAAATTTTTAGTGTTATAAATAGTTTAGGAGTCATTAATAAATTAAAACATATTTATAAATTATGGATTTAATGTTTTCAAATAGCTTCTTTGTAAATATAAGTAATAACGTAAATAATTGTTTTCAAATAGTTTTCACATAATTATAAAGTTGTTATTTAAACATATAAAGGGTATTTATAAAGGAAGAAAGAAATTTTTACAAATGGAAAGTATTAAATTATATAAGATAATTGAATTGCAAATGAAGTTTTCAAATTTTAAGTAAAATTTATATAGTTTAAATTAATTGTTAAATCTTGACTTTCAATCTATCTTTTCTGTCTGGTTGTTTCTATTCTTCTACCTCCTTCCTTTTCTGGGACGAAAAGTTTTGAGTGGGGGAGAGTGTAACGACCCGCAAAATTTAATGGTTTTAAAAGTATATTTAACTGGAAATTTGTGAAATTTTAAACAATAGAAATTGAAATTAAAAATTTATTATTTGGAATACGTCTATTTTAATATAGCAACTGGTAAATTTTCATCTGATAATATTGAAGTTTATTTTCCTGTGAAATTTCATTTCAAATCAAACCGGTTAATAACAGTGAATTTAAAAGTTTTCCGAAACCAAAATATGTCAACAGGAGAAAATTTATTCAGATCATTCTGAATCAGACTGCGAAATTCGTTTTTCCAAATTTGGACTTCTACTGCTCCGTTTATCTTAATTCTGGCAAAATAGCAACATTTCTGGTACCGATTATCGACTTTTGATCGGATAATCGTACCACTGATATCTGTATACCGTTTTGATCGTCTCGTCGTGCTGATCTCTACGGTATATTCATTTCTGTATTTTGAGGTCCAGTACAAAACGAAAGCAATAAAGTGTTCGTTGTAACGGTACCATAATTTCTGACTTTACTCCTTCCTTCAGTTCAAATTTCTAACGTGCTCTCCCAACCATAATTAATTGCTTTAAATTAATTTCGCTGAATCAATGGACAACCGTTCTTATTCAAATTTTCTTTTGAGCTGATTTGCTGGCTTACGTTCATTTTGAAAATGCATGTTCATTTCTATTTATTTACCTGATTCCAGTTTTGTGACCGTTGCCATTCTTTCCCTTTTTATTTATTCTCGGTTCCACTGTCACTCTCTCGTTTCTTTTGCTTCTCAATTTTGTAACCTTTCCTCTCCTATTCCTTGTCGAACTCTTCATCTCTTCCCCACTTGCTTCTTTTCTTCGTTTTAAAAGAAAAAATTTGTCATTATAAAAAAAAGAGGTATATTTGTTTTAACCTGCTTGTGTGAAGCCACCTTATCATTCCCAAACGCGATCCACCTTTCATCTCCACCACGATCTCAAGGCTAGAACCACTTCACTCCCCATCAAGCCTCCAGCCGAACCCATTCAACAGCCCACCTAGCCTCCATCCATCTTCACTACAACTTCTCCCCTCTTCCTACCAATCTCCGAGCTACGCCACTACTCAAGGCCAGCCATCACTCTTCGTTGTGGTAAGTGTGCTATATATTTTTACTGATTGTATATATATATATATGTATAAGTTGTATGATTTTATATATATTTTGTAGTTATTTTAAGATGTCGTGAGTTTATGTTGTATATATATATAGTTGCAGTATATATTTTACATTAGTATATTAGTTTATATATATGATTATAAAAGTTTGTATACTACTAGTTTATAATATAGTATAATATATATGGGGTATATGTTGATTTTTGCTGCAGATTTATATAATATATTAGTAGTGTTTCGGCTTTATAGGATATATCTTATAGTTATATATGAATACGTATATGGGTAATTGTTATTTGAGGTGCGTGTGTACAATATGAGTTGTATTTCATATATCTTTATCTAGTAGTTTGAGTGGTATATATATAACATTGCTTGTTTTATAAGCTATTAATATAAAATGTCGAGTGTATGGGTCAGTTTTAAAAGGTATAAAGTTGCACAGTCTATGTATATATGTGTCAGTTATTTGCTTTAACTATATAATCTTGTATAGGTTATTTACATATATATATATATAAAAGCCTCTTGATCTATACTCCTTGTGTTTACAGTATGACTATTAGGTAAATTATTTATTGGGTTATTCACAGCAGTAAGAGAAATTTTTGTAGAAATATTGGTTTCGAAATAATATATTTTAGTTATGTATTTATTTATTTATAAAAGTTTCAAAGCTATATATAACTGTTGTTTGCATAGGTCGGTTACACCTACAAATGTCAGTCCTTACGCATGTTACTGTATGCTTAGATCTAAGAATATAAATTCAACTTATATATGTTACCTTGTATTAGTATAGTATAATATTGTTTTATATTAAATATATACCTTACTTTATATTTATGTTATATATTGTACTCGCAACTTGGATATAATATTGTTTTATATTTAATATATATACGTTACTTTACATTTTTATAAGTTGATTTGTAACTTACTTTAGTCAGTTCTATCTTGCTTTGGTTTTTGAGAATAAACTTTATATAATATGTGTGTAAGTAAGGGTTGAACAGTTTTGATATATTAGTATACAATGTTGTTCATATCAGTATATATATATCAAGCTGATTCTGATTCAGTTCATCAATTCTAATTTATCAACTTTGTCCATCGTGTCTGTTTTCTTCATCGATTCGTGCCAATTTAGCTTTGTTTTGGAGTTCGTGCCTGGATTCGTAACTCATCGCATTCTTGTCCATCTCTAGCCTCGAAAGGTGAGCAATCACTCACGATTAACTTTCTTATATTTATTAAATTTGATTTCAATTGAAACGATAACTGAAATATGCTGTTGTAGTTATTTAAAATTGTTATATATGCTATTATCTGTAACTGTTCACCTGTGGGATATGACACCATATCCTGTTGTTTATATTTTATTCAAATTATTGATGATATATGCCTGTTATTATTTTATTATCTGTTATCACTCTGCAAGTTCCCTGTTAGTATAGAATTCACTATGGGTTGAAATGATACATACCCGAACGGACTTTAGAATAGGAGAAAATCGTTATGGGTTGAAATGATAAACCCAAGCGATTTTCATTTGTATTGAAATTGGGATTACGGGTCGAAATGATTTCTACCCGTATATATTTAAATTTCGGATTGAAATGATAAATATCCGTATCACTTAACCATATGATAAATATATATACAAACACCGTTGGTCCATATATATAAATATTTTGAAAATGAATTCTATGGTTTTGGTAAGAAATATATGGTTTTAGCAAATGTTGATTCTTAAAAAATTTATATATAAATGGAAATGATATATATAGATTTAATAATGATATTTAATTTAATTAAGATGGATTTAATACATATAATATGTTAAGTATAAAATTTATATTTCGAAATAGATTTTTGGTAAAAATTTGAATAAGTTAAGGTTGGGAAGATAATTTGAATTTAGTAAAGAATTTTATTTAATTAAACCAATTTAAAGCTTATTGAAATTGGGATTTAAGATATGATTTATAACTTGAGTTTGATTTAAATAATTAAATGAATATTTCTTGTTTAAATAAATTTAAGGAAATAATTAGTAAAATGAAATTTAAGGCTAGTTAAATGATATTTAATTTATTAAGTGAATATTCCCTGATTAAATAATAATAAAGTTAAATCAAGATCTATATGAAACTGTTAAATTGAACTTTGAAAATGTTGAATATTAAAGCTTTGAAATATATTGAAAATTTAAATGGTATCTTTAGAACTGAATTGAATTGATGAATTGAGCTTTGAATAAATTTGAATTTGGAATTTGAGTTAATTTAAATCGATTTGTGAGACTTGAGGAAATTATAAATACTTTACTTTATAAATTATTTAACCTACATATATACTATTTGTAAATAGATATATTTGAAATGAAATGATATTTGGGTTTGAAGTATAAATTTAATTGAAATGACCATGGGTTTATAATGTATATTTCCACCTTGTAGATAGTTCTGAAGATCCTTAGAGGATGGTTATCCCAAACATCCTCTAAGTTACTTGTATTTCGGTTGATATTTCACTTGAGTTGGATTTATTTATATAAGAATGTTAATCCTGACTCGAGTGTTTTGTGCTTTGCTTTACGCTTGGGTCAGACCGAGTGATACAGCATTTGAGACTCACCTTTGGAGTTTGGAGCTTCCTTTGGAGATCCAACTATCACCTCAGCTTTCAGCTCTTCTAGTTGATTTGTTCAGAGAAGTCATCTCTTGTACTGAAGACTTCACTGCATTTGAGATATTCTATTGTATTTATTTCTAGCTCTGATGTTTATATAGTAGCTTCATGAACTACTATTTTATCTATTCCGCTGCGTATTATTGTATTACTCTGTGTCTGTGATTCTGTGATTGATTTATTTACTGCATATGCTGAGTTTTTGCCAAATTTAAATTAACAATCTGTTATTTTGAATTATTCAAGTCATACATGTGTGGATTTATTGTCGATTTGAATGGTCCAAAATAGCGGGTCGTTACACACTCGCTGTTTACAAAAGATTACAACAATACAACTGAAGTTTGATAATCATTTCGACATAATATCGGTGTAGAGAAGCCAAAAAGTCCTTCTTCTGTAGGCCCTAGGGCTCTATTTATAGGCGTAGGAGGCAAATATCTCGCTCAGATCTCGGGAGACTTCTTCTGGCACGTGGGCTGGCCCACGCGATTGATCCCAGGCGATTTCGACTCGATCCGTGATCGATACGAACGAATTTCGTATCGATCAAGACTTGCTCCAATCGAGTCGAAATTTGGCAGGAACATTCTTCATGTTGTACGTAAGATCCTGTGAAAATTTCATAGCATTTGGACTTGTAGATCATGAGATATGATCGATGCAAGTTGGAGTTTTTCCATCCGCGATCGATACGAACGAATTTCCTATCGATCAAGCCTTGCTCCGATCAAGTCGAAATTTGGCAGGAACATTCTTCATGTTGTACGAAAGCTGCTGTGAAAATTTCATAGCATTCGGACTTGTAGATCATGAGATATGATCGATGCAAGTTGTAGTTTTTCCACCCGCGATCGATACGAACGAATTTCGTATCGATCAAGACTTACTCCAATCGAGTTGAAATTTGGCATGAACATTCCTTAGGTCATACGTAAGCTCCTGCAAAAATTTGGTGGCATTTGGACTTGTAGATCTCGAGTTATGATCGATGCAAGTTTGGATTTCTCAACCGTGATCGATCAATATCTTGAGCATATGAACTCCGATTGACTTGAAATTTGGAACGTTGGCTCTCATAGCTTTGCTTGTCGTGTCATATCAATTTTAGCTCGATCCAGACTCGGACAAAATTCATCGATATCCATAGTGAGCCTGCGTATAACCGATCTCCAAGACGAACTGTCATTAGTTTCTAGTCAAGTTCTTGGTGTCACGGCCTTGCTAAAAGGCGGGATAACAAGAACCTACCGCAATGGCCGGTCGGTATACACGTTGGTCGGATGGGACTCGATATACGGGCGAAGCTTGCGCAACGTGATCACCAAGCAGTATGCCAGTTTCTCTATCTTCGGGTAGTTTCTTTCTGCCCCCGTAAATCGTTTACTGACGTAATATACCGGTCTCTGAATCCGGTTCTCCTCACGAATCGAGGAAGCACTTATGGCATGTGTCGATACAGCTAAGTAAATATACAACTCCTCATGGTCTATCAGCTTTAACAAAACAGGGGGTCTCTCCAAATGATCCACCAAATTTTAGAATGCGCCTTCATAATCTTGCGTCCACTCAAAATTCCTCTTTCCTTTCTTCACCAAGTCAAAGAAATAAATACATTTATCGGTCACCCTGGAGATGAATCGACTTAAAGCAGCGACCTAACCGTTCAAACTCTGCACTTGTTTAATAGTTTTGAGCACTTGTATATCCCCAATGGCTTGAATCTTTTCTGGATTTACTACAATTCCTCGTGCATTGATAATAAAGCCTAAGAACTTCCCTGACAAAACACCGAATGAACACTTTAGAGAGTTGATTTTCATGTTATAAAACCGAAGGATATCGAACATCTCCTCCAAGTCTTGAATATGGTCATTTGATCGCTGTGACTTCACGAGCATATCATCCACATAGACTTCCATCGTCCTCCCGATCTGATCCTTGAAAATTCGGTTAACCAGACGTTGATAAGTTGCTCTAGCGTTCTTCAATCCAAACGGCATCACTACATAGCAATATAACCCAACGTTCGTCACAAAACAGGTATGTTCCTGGTCTAGGACATGCATCGGGATTTGATTATACCCCGAGTACGCATCCATAAATGGCAATAATTCGTGCCCCGCAGTCAAATCAACTAGCTGATCAATTCTAGGTAGGGGAAAACTATCTTTAGGGCACGCATTGTTCAAGTACGAATAGTCAATACACGTTCTCCAGTTCCCATTCGCCTTCTTCACCAATACGGGATTAGATATCCATTCGGAATAGTGAGTGTTGCGAATAAACCCGTTGACTTTTAGCTTATCTACCTCCTCTTTAAGAGCAACGAATCTCTCTGGATCCATGCCTTGTCTTTTTTATTTCACTAGAACATACTTCAGATCAACGTTTAATGCATGGCTCGCAATAGCGGGTTAGATCCCATACATGTCAGAATGGGTCCAAGCGAATACATCCAGATTCGCTCAGAGGAAATTAGTAAGTTCTCTCCTCATCGAAGGGTTGAGTTGCGATCCAATCTTCAACACCCACATAGGTCACCATGCCTGACTTTGATATCAGTCGTCGGCTCAGCCGGTGCTGCCTTGGTCTCCTTGGGTTCCTCCTCATTGTCCATTGGATCTATATCTCTATAGGACCGACTGTGGTGCCCAAGCCAAGGCTTGGGCGCCATTTGTCAATCTTCAGTAACTTAGATACGGACAGACTTGTCCACACCCTTTCCCTTCTCTTTTCGTTGAGCCACTCTCAACTCGGCTACATAACATGCACATTCAGTTGCTTGATCACCAAGGATAACACCTACTCCATTATCAGTCGGAAATTTCAACGTCAAACATTTCGGGGCCAAAGTTGACCGAAATTCAGCCAGGGTTGGACGGCCCAGAAAAACATTGTACGGTGAATCCACATCCAGAACTATGAACAGTAGGATTCGCACCCTTCTACGTTCACCTTCCCCTAACTCAACTAGCAATTCAACATAACCTACTGCTTCAGTAGCCACACCGTTGAAATCGTGTATACAAGCTTTAGATGGATTCAAATCCTTAGCTTCCATCCTCATTTGATCATACGCCTTCTTGAAGATAATGTTCATAGAACTTCTACAATCAATCAAAATTCTTCTTACTAGAGCAGGGCCAATCATGGCTGAGATAACCATCGGATCAATAGTAGGGGTCTCTACTCTATCGGCGTCTCTGCTTCTGAATACTATATCTCCGTCATTGTACGTTGTTGGTTGGCCAGAGTTCCATCCTCTGTATTCAAACAACATTCAAAGTCCACATGTCTCACTGAAACTAGCATAGCGTTCCATTTCCTGCCAACTCATGTCCATAGAATGCGGTCCACCAACTATCATATTTATTACCAACCTTCCACTAGTCCGTCCAGGCTCCTCAGCCATACGCGGAGCCTGCCCTCGATTGGGGTCAGAAGTCCCTTGTCCGCCATCCTGTGGATTTTTTACAAATTGCCGCAACAATTACTCCCGAATCAACTTCTCAATGGCATCCTGGAGATGCCTACACTCATCTATATTGTGCCCATAACATTCATGAAACCGACATTACTTCCTGGTTTGCTTTTGTGCCTCCGTTGATTCTTTCGGATGAGGCTTGTTATATTGGAAAGTATTACAGGTGGACAGATAAATGTTCTCCAAATATGCATTCAAAGGTGTATAGTTATCATACATAGGAAATTTGGACCTCAACTTTCCAGGCTCCCTCTTCCGATCACGGTTCCCTTCTCCACTTCTTTTCTATTGATCTGGCTTGTTTTGAACATTGACCTGAACCTTCTCGGAACACTCGCCAGACTGCTTTACTGCGATGTTGTTCTATACCGCTTCTCCGCTCGGCCCTGCAACATTGGTTTTCCTAGACAACCTGGCCTCTTCCTTTCCATGAACTGGGCCGCCTTTGAGTAGAAATGCTCCAGCATGGCCGGTGGTTTTCCAGCTAGCTAATCACCAAACTCAGATTCGGGGTCAACCCCCTTGTCACAGCCTTAATTATTGTGTGGTAATTAGGGTTACTAACTTCAGTGGCAGCAACATAAAATCTCTGCAAGTAGTCCTTTAGTGATTCCCCAGAGCCTGGATTACACTGGACACCGACATCACATCTTTGGGGCGAGTAGCATGAATTCGAAAATGCTCCACAAATCTTATTGCCATCTCGTCAAATCTTGAGATCGATTGTGGGGTTAGTTTCATGAACCACATTGTAGCGATCCCAGAAAGAGTTATAGGGAAGCATCTGCATTTGGTAGCATCATTCGCTCTTGCTGAGTCCATCAACCATTCGTACCTCATGATGTGCTGCCTGGGGTCAATTTTCCCTTCATAAGCAGGCATCATAGGCATGTTAAACCTTCTAGGATACTCCGCATGTAAAATACTGTCAGTAAATGGTATATGGCTCATAGAAATTCCCCAGTTGTCGTTTTTCAAGCCCTGGTTCTCCCTCATTAGTTGTCTGAGCATTGCGGATAAATCCGGTGTTTGGATAGGTGGCGCCAAGTGGTGGTCATGCTCCATCACGCGTGAATGTTCCGGTTGGTGTCTCCGTGCCATTTCACGCCTCCTTGGCCTATCATCCTCCTGATGTGTATCCTGAGCATTCACTTCATTATCATCCCGAGGAGGTAGTTTGTCAGCATCCAAACGTACTCTAACGTCTAAGTCCCTGGATCCAACATGAGCACGGTTCTCCGCTTGCACTTGGTGAACTATCCCTTTGGTTGAGGGTGTGTACCGATCCCTATAGAGGGATCGACATCGAACCGTCTTGGCAAACCATGTTGGTCTGCCAAGCGTTGCTCCATCGCTCCAGTTCATGCTGCTTCAACTCTGTGACGCCTACACCTATGGCGCTCGTCCGATGAAATTGAACTATCCGACGCCGAGTAAGTAGCAAGATTCCTTCTAGCACTTTGGCATTGTTGTTGAGCAGTCTAGTTCATCAAGTTGGCATTAGTCTGGATTTGCTCGTTTAGCTACCTACGACTCACCATCAGCTCTCGAATTAAGTCATTAAATTTGGCTCGGGTAATGGAAGCAGCGGGTTTTGAACTACAGCAGGCTCCACATTCACATTAGCAGGCTGGTTGCTTGGGGCCCCTTGTTGGGCACTGGCAGTTTCGTTGGCATCAACATTGTGGGAAGTAGATCTAGTGCACCATACCATCCTGGAATTCTTTGCTTAGATCTTGGGAAATCTGAATAGTATCTGCAAGCTTCTGAGGATGAACCTGGATCTCTTTCGAGGGACTTCTTCAATCCAGTAGCAACAAAGGTGATCCTAATAGCCTGAGAATTGTCATTCTAAGTGAAAGCGCCAATGTTTGCAACCAAATTGGCCCCAAACACCCAAGAACGGGTTTAAGTAGTGAAATAAATAAAGAAATTAAATGGAAATAGAGGAAAAACATTGAATATCAAAAAAATTGCAACAAAAACAGAAATAACAAGATTTATAGTGGTTCGGCGTTGAATGCCTACGTCCACTTTGAATATTCTCTTTATTGCTTCTCAATTCACTTGATTACAATTACAAATAGTAAGAAATAGCAAGAGATCAGAGAAGAATGGAGGAAGTTAGTTACAATAACGACAGAGCTTCACTAACAGCGTCCCCCCAGTCCCTTCGAATGGTCCCTGTGCTTGTATTTATAGATGTTGACGGCCTCC
This sequence comes from Allium fistulosum, assembly GCA_030737815.1. Classification (NCBI taxonomy): domain Eukaryota; kingdom Viridiplantae; phylum Streptophyta; class Magnoliopsida; order Asparagales; family Amaryllidaceae; genus Allium; species Allium fistulosum. The sequence goes on along the minus strand of CM060904.1, from coordinate 1,106,290,665 downwards.
AATCTGACTGAAACTTCGGCATCTGGACCTCACCAACCATATGGGCCCACCAAAAGGAGGGCTAGGCCCAAATCTCAATGGATAGGGATCGATTCTGATCCATCCATGAATCTAGTTTGGGCTAGCGATCCATATGGTAGCTCCCTTTTAGTCTATAATGATGGTGTTTCAGATATCAAGTTGATTGGATGCATGGAGCTCTAGTTCTTGTAGTACTTCAGTTCGAATCTTAACTTGGTCCAGGTTATGCCGATCCCTCCTGGTCACCCAATGTGTACCGATCCATACCTTACATGCCATGCCATTTCGAACCTTATCCCATGAGTGTATCATGTTGATCCATCAACAAGCCATGCCCTGCCGATCCTTGCACGAGACACACCACCATGCCTATGCTGATCCATATTCTACGAACAAACCACATCGATCCATTTCCCATGACCATCAACATGTCGATCCCTCTAGCTTGACACTCATACCGGTCCCTCTTTACTTCTATTCAAACTAACCATTTTACCATGTATCCATGTCAATCCCCCATCACCTCAAGCATATACTGACCCCTTCACCTTCTCGTCTAATTTAACCAATGTCTATGTCGATCCCTATCATATCCAAACTAAACTCCATGGTTTCGACATTCTGCATTTTTTATCTACTAGCCCTATTCATTCTGGGCTTGATACAACTACCCGGACATTATATTTTGGTCATATGGTTGTTGTCTCGTGACCATCCTTCTCTTCAACAGTAGAGTTCGGCCCATGCGACTAGTCCAATATAGCCGGGTCATGGCACTGGGTAACAGAAACAAAGGAATGAAGATGGAAATAATTTAACTCATGCATCATGGAGGATCCCACCTACCCACTTACCTTAATCTACAATAGGAGCTAATGCACAAGTTAGTGGAGCTAAAGGTTACATGCACATTTAATGAAGGATTAAGCTCTTGGTAATGACAACTTGGTGGTCACACATCCTCAAGGGTATTTTGGGTAGTCCCCAAAAATAAGATTTGGGTTTCAAAACATGTATAAATACCCCTTTGTTTCATGTAATGAGCTCTTAGCCTCCTCTTTAGTTAGTTAGTTTTAGGCTCAAAAATAAACAACAATCTCTCTTTTCTTTTTCATGGCTACTTAGTCATTTTCTTTCATGTAATTTTCTTATATGCAATTTTAATTCATGCTCTTTTCTATTTACATGCTCTTTTTCCTCTTGTGTTAGTAGCTTGGTTTTATTTCTTATGCAAGTAGTTCAATTCTCCTTTTATTTTTATTAGCTTGCACTTTCTTTTGTTTGTTTTATTTTGCAATCTACATTTTTTGACATGATAACAAATATGAGTAGCTAAACCCCTTCAATTTAGGGGTAATGAAGCTCTCTTATCTTGTAGATTCAACATAATTTGCTCATTTATGTTCTTTTTGTGCTTAATGGAAAGTTGCATGTTGATGTAAGTTTATTAATGAATTTGATAGTCTATGATGTTAATCACATATAGGCTATTCTTACTCAAATAAACACAATTTACATCATCATCTAACTAATTGATTTTGGTAACAGAAGTGGATTTAGAATCAAAATTTGATGGTTTATGTTACCAATTCAATTACAAATAAGCCGTGCTTAAAATAGATTTTATTTTTAATTTCATTGTCATTTTCATGAGAGTTGAATAGCGAGTTTTGGGGTGTGCTATAGTTTGATGGTTTATGTTGGGCTAATTAATAGCACATATATTCCATACTTATGATAAACACATCAATTAAATTCACTAATGACCAAAAAGAGAGATCATTATTTCATGTTGTGTTGATTTATGTGATCATGAGAATGGATTTATCTCTAAATTTTCTTTTAATCTCATAGTTTTCACTCACTTTTGTAGTAGTTAGTTTTTGCAAATTCTTGTAGTTAACAACACTCTCAAATTCTTGGTTTAATTTGATTGAGTAGAAGTTTAAAATCAATACAATTCCCTGCGGATCGACCCATACTCGCCATGTACTAGAACTGTGCACCGTGTGCTTGCAGTTATTTTTAATTTAAATTTTTCGGCTATTTTTCTAATCCGATAGAGATTTAGCTGTTAAATAATAATAAAGTATTGAAATCTTTTATAAAGAGATAGAAAATGTTGTAAGTTTAATTTATAAAAGAAAATGAGTATATAATAACAATGTTTCGATAGTAATTGTTTTAATCTCTTTGACTATATTTCAAGTAAGTAAAACTTGTTAAACGATTTTTGAATACACTTATACCATTGGAATAAGTATATGAACACTTTTTAAGTATTAAAAAGGGTACAAGTGATAAATTAAACAATATACAAAAGTAAATAAAGGGAATTTTATTAATAATAAAATATTAATAAATAAAGGAAGTCTTGATTTATAAAAGAGAAGTTTTATTAGATAAAAAGAGTTTTCCTGATAAGAAGGGTTTTTAATTAATAAAAGATAAATTAATTAAAAAGAGATTAAAGTCGTTTATATGACTTGACCATGCCTTGCATGAAATGATAGTGCAGGTATGTTTACTTGCTTATGAAAAAGTATTCGGGACTTTGTTCCCTTATGCGATCATTCTCATTATTGTTGAATAAGACCAAATTCATCGACTCGGTGTTAGAGAAACCGGGATAGGTAAGTGTTCTACTTATCGAAAACCACTTCAAGGATGAGATACGAATTCTCCGTTTTGGAATTGGATGATGGAAACCATGCGTGGTTTTGGAATCTGTTGAGTTGATGGAATCCATATGGGATTCATTATGTGACCGAGTTTTGTTGAAAACTCATGTGAAGATGCCGAATGTAGCCTCGACATCGAGAAATGACTAAAGACAGAGTAGGATGCATGATCCTGGGGTTTAGCTAACCCATGAGAAGTACATCAACTTCATACCTGGAGTATGCTTATAAATATGTTCGCACGGGGAGTCGACGATACTTGGTACACATTGTCCGCACGAGTGTTCGGATGATGGCCTAGTTGTGTTTACCATATGATATATTTCATCTAGAGATATATAGCCCTCAAAAGGTATTTTCTGATCCTTGTCATAGGAGATCGGTCTCATTGAGGAGGTCTCCGTAGAAAATCCATTTATATGAACGCACGTTAGTGGTTTTGTTTGTATACCTAAACATGCTGTCAAATGTAACCAATGTAATCATTTCAACTATGATTTATATTTATATTAAATAACTTAGACATTAGTATAATGTCACTAAATTTTCCTATAAAACGGTTCGGTTATCGTAAGGTAAAAACACGTTCATGTTTATTTGTGGCATGGTCTTACGAGATACTTTTATTCTTTAAAGGGTTTTACAAATATAATAACTCAAATTACTTGAGTCTTCTCACGCTGGTTTACCAGACTGATCTGAGTGTTATTTTTCTTATAATGCTCGGGTCAGCCCCATGTATATTTCCAAATATCATTGATGATTCATAGGAGCTCTAGGATAGGAGCTGGATGATTACCTACTATAGATTTTATTTTTGCTGCATTGCTTTGTTTATTTTTATATCAGCAATTATGAGAACAGGTTGTTATAACTGTCTAGGCTGATGATAGGTTAGTTTTCTCTAATTATTGTATCTATACAGTTTTCCTTTGTAAAAGTATCATTTTGATATTATATGTTATCGTTCCGTTGTGAGATTCTGATATTGTATTCTCTTCTTTCTTGTTCTTTATCTTTTCTTCTTTTATTTTAACCTAATGATATGCCTTTTCAGCACTTGGGTGCTCGGCACGTGAATACCACGGATGTATTAGTGTCGACGTTTGGGGGTCAAAAAGGCGTTCGTTGCAGTTGGGTATGAGTTAAAGCATCGAAAGTGAAACATTATTCAATGTAGATTTTGTCTCCTCGGTTGTATGAAGTATCATGGTCAGCTGTAGTCAACTCAAATTCAGAATCTCTAGCCAGTATAATACGTTTAATAATAAATGTTATTATTGAACCAAGGACTTTCTTTATGGACAAACCGAGTTCAATATGGACGATATTGGAATTTTGATCAAACCAAATTCTATAAGACCTAAAGTGATTTAGTGTTGTCGAAAGGAATTGGTGTAAGTAATCATTACTAAAGGCACCGCTTGATTATTGTAAAATTGGATTTTAACGATGAGATTTATAGCGATGAATTAAGTCAAACTGTCACACCATTAGCTAAGGCAACGTGCGAATATTAGTATTTAAATTGTTCAAATATTAATTGGTGACTAAATTCACACATGTGAGTCGCATAATAGAATCTATTTGGTCTTCAAACACTGCTAGATTTAATTGACTTTTAATGTTTATAAATTTATATTTATGGAATATTAATTATTATTGTATTTATTATGTAGGGAGTATTTAGAAAAATAGAGTTGCTTCTAGAATTCTGAGGTGATAATAATAATTTATTGGATGCGTATGTAAAAGTTATATACGTGTGTATCGATATACGATATCGATAACAATTTAAATTAGATTTAAACTGAATAAATTATTTATGGGTCGAGTGTGTGTCTAGGTCTATCATGGACCTTGATCTATGAGGATAGATATGAGGAAAAGAGGAGGTCTTTGTATTTGAATTACTATAAGAGAATTATGCAAGGTATTTCTCTCTAGACCACATTATATATTCAGACTTTGGCCTCCATTTCTGAACTAATTTTTTCTCCTCTATTATACCTCTTTAGGCCACAAGCTCTTCCCCTTTATGCCACTTATTTCCAACTATATTCATCCCCAACCAAATAATACAACCTAGATCCAATGAGCACATTGTCTGTTTGCAGCAAAGAGAGTGGATCTAAGTGATCAAGGAGGATCTAGATCAAGGTGTGAACTAGAGGCAAAGCTTCTTAGGTAAATTTAATTCTATTTTACACAATGATCTTTATATATTGTACCTTCCATATTACCTTGCATATATATATATATATATATATATATATATATATATATATTGCATGTTATAGTACGTTAGTTTAATATTAACATTGATCTATATAGTTATCCTTTAATTATGATATGTTATTTTAAAAAATTATGTATGTATATATTTGTTTTTGGCGAAATAAAATTTGAAGCCATATTAATTTTAGCAAAATAAGTAAAAAATTAAATAAATATCCTATGAACATATATAATAAATTAATACTTTTCATGTTATTTAAAAAGAAATTACTTTTGATTTTTAAATGAAAAAGGAAAATTTTCGACCGAATTATTCTAATTTAAAAGAAATGCATATAATATATATGTGTGTGTGTTAAAGTAATATTTTTTCTAAGTTATGTACTTTATAAATAAATAATTAATTAATTTTGGATTAAAAACATATTTTGTCGAAACAAATATGTACACATATAAAAATTTAAGTATTTACACACACAAAGACAGATATATTTATATATATATATATGTATGTATGTATGTATCATTCATCAATATAATGTTTATATATAAATAATTTTGGTATATTATTCTCGGCCAATTTTAATTGAATATATCTATGCATAATTTTATACATCACCTGGTCAAACTATGATATTTTGTATATTTGAATTTATATTTCAGTTCTAGTTTTAAGTTGAACTTTGTTAACCAAGTCAAATCAAATATTTAAATTTGAAATTTAAATTTAATGACTTTGTCAACCTTATTATTTATAAATACTTTAAGTAATGTTTTCAAATTTATACACACATATATGAGTATATTTTATACGCTCATAAACTATAAAAGCTATTGTTACACCGAAAATCTTCAAAATTTAAATAGGAATGAAGCTATCAATCGTTAAACAATCAACAAGCTATTAAGTACCAAAGTGGGAAGTGCTATCAGGATCAAGATGGAATGAAGCTATCAAGTGTTAAATGCATAAAGGAACAATCACATACTAAAGGAATTAAAGCTTTCAAGGTTTAAGATGCAATGGGCTATCGCATAAAAAAGGAATTAGGGCTGTCGAAGTCTAAAAGTGAAGCTATCACATGCTAAGGAATAAAGCTATCACATGTTATAGTGGGGAGCAATCGGGTAATAAGACAAGAAGAGCTATCGCATGCTATAATGTGGAACTATGGAGCACTAAGATAAGAAGAGCTATCACATGATAAGGAGTAAAACTATCACACGCTATAATAGGGAGCTATCGCATGAAAATTTTAATGTTATCGAGTACTAGGAAGTAGCAAGAAATCGCAAACTAACAGTGATGTTTTTGAATCTTGAAAGAATAAAAGCTGTCGAGTGATAGAATTGGCAAGCCATCGCATGTCTACGGTAGTGCTATCGAGTGTTTAAAATTTCTACTATTGCATGACTAAAAATAAAGCATAACAGTGTTCAATTTGCCATGTGGCAGCTTTTGGTAATGCCATGTCACCATTAAAAAAAGCAAAAATAAGTTATGCCACATGTCACCTCGATAATATACCACGTAGGTAGAATCTCAACCATCCAAAATCGACCGATGCCACATGTATAAAATCCCAAGATGCAATTTTTCTATAAATATGCATGTATTCCCAACTTGAGGGGACAAATTCCAAATGGGACTTCTTCCTTATTTTCATTTTTTAACTTTAAAAATTGTAAAACTTAATTTGGAGTATCCATGACTGGTTATGTCAAATTGTAATTAAGAATTTGTGATAAGGGACTTTGACATTTTCCTACTTATATATTGACTTCTCCGACTATTGGACTATAATAATGCTTGTTCAAGGACTTGCTATCTTACTTGAGCATACTCGAACTTTCTCTCTTGCATATGACTTGAACATAAGTTAGGCCCAACTTTTGGACTATGTTATCCCGCCATTTGGCAAGACTGTGATACCAAGAACTTAACTAGAAACCGAGGACAGCCCGTCCCGAAGATCGGTTATACGCAGGCTCACTATGGATATCGACGAATTTTGACCGAGTCTAGATCGAGCTACAATTAACATGACACGACAAGCAAAGCTATGAAAACCAACGCTCCAAATTTCAAGTCAATCCGAGTTCGTATGCTCAAGATATGATCGATACAAGTTAAGGAAATCAACGCGATCGCATCCATCATTTCGCATCCATCTATTCGTATCCATCAAGTCTCGGCGTCATCCATTGTTCATATCCATCAAGCCTCAACATGTTTGTATCCATCAGCAAGTATCTCTTTGTATCCATCAAGGTGCACTACTTCATATCCATCGAGAGAATCGGTCTTATTCGTATCGATCCTATTCGAGTCCATCAACAGACAAGCACACTTCGTATCCATCAACAGCCAGAGAGAGTCTTCTTCGTAGCCATCAGTAGACAGGCTCACTTTGAATCGGTCGGATATTGTTTACTTCGCATCCATCAACCGCAACACGAAAGTCCATTTCGTATCGATTAAGCTTCAACATGCTTCGTATCGATCAACCGTGGATCGATACGAGATCAACACTTCCCATCGATACGAAGTGGAACTCAATCGATCGATACGAACAGAGCAATGCGACCGATCGATATGAACAGGGCCGAGGTAGATCGATACGAGCAAGGCTTAGACGTTGGATACGAGGGAGGAAGCAGTCAACACGGCACGAAAAGTGGATTGATCCAAGAATTTAGTGCCACATCAACTTGCAGGCACATTCTCAAAAGCGATTCGAACTGATCGATACGAAGGGTATCGATACGAACAAGATAGCCCACATAAAACCCGAGTTTGCATCGATCATAAATCACAATCTACAAGTCCAAGTGCTACCAAATTTTCACAGAAGCTTGCGTACATCCTCAGCAACACTCACAATCGATCCCGACTCAATTGGAAGAAGTTTCGATCGATACGAATCTCGTTCGTATCGATCCTAAATCGTGTGAAATCACATGGGATCGACCGTGTGGGCCCACTCACGTGCCAGAAGAGGTCTCCCGAGATCTGAGCGAGATATTTGCAGCCTACGCCTATAAATAGCATCCCAGAGCCTACAGAAAAAGGACTTTTATTCTTCTGCGTCCATACTTTGCCGAAATCACTATTGGACTCGAAACTCACGGTTGTACTCGAAATTCTCTGTTGTAATTCGCTGCGACCAGCAAAGAAAAGTTAATAAAAGTCAATAATTTCATAGTGGACGTAGGCAACACGCCGAACCACTCTAAATCTCTGTGTTCTTTTGTTGTTTTTCTGATTATTGTCTGGAGTGTTTGTTAGATAATCCTCTTTTTACATTTGCTTTCTTCATTTTATCTCTTCAAACACTTCCGAAGAGTGTTGTGCCCAATTTTGGTACAAACACTTTAGTGCTTTCACTAAGAAAACACAGTTTCTCTCCTGCTCGTTGGATCTACTATCGATATCGGATTGCACAAATCTAAGAAGAAGATCCAGATTCCAAGTTTAAAGTTCTTCCATCCTATTCAGATTTGCATCAAATCTAGGAAAGAGTTTCGCTATCCATCATGGTTAACACAAGGACTACTTCAACTGCCGCAGATCCAGAAGGACGGGACAGACAGAACCCCGCACAACCACCTCCTACCGACCAGAATGCTGCTGGACCATCAGATCCGCAAGGCCCTGTCACCAAGGAAGAATTCCAGACGCTAATGCAAGAACTGACTCAGAGCCGCCAACAGCTCCGTGCTAATGCGGAATTGACCAACCAGCTAAACCGTCAAAGACAACGGAGATCCAGAATGGATCAGGCTTCCTATTCATCCATCGAGAGTTCAGCCTCTTCCGATTACCATCATAGATCCACACGGCCACGACTGGACGGAAGTTACACACAGGCCACTGGGCATCAGCATACATTGAGTCTTGGGCAACCGAGAGTTGGCCCATCAACCAGCCATCAGACTGGACCCTCCTCCCGAGGAGGCGCTACCCCATACCATATTACCGATAACCGTACTGCCACAGCTACTAATTTGGGAGTTGATGCTCGGAACCGAACGGATCCGACCCACTGCCAACGCAACCATACTACCGAACCTTACTTCCCCGAAGACGTAGAACCAAGGAGACGAGACATGGACCGTCGACAAAAACCGGCCCCTCCTCGCATTGTGGAACCCGACCACACCTTTGCCCAACATGCTCAAAATGTCCAGATGCCCGACATTCTGACGATGATCTGTCAAATGATCCGTGAGAGTCAGGGTCTTAGCAATGACGACTGGGGAATCTCCCTGAGTCATACCCATTTTACTGATGAGATACTTTATGCTGAACCACCATGATGATTCAGGATGCCGACTTTACCCGTTTATGAAGGGAGCTCAGATCCTAATCAACACATCCTGAAGTATGAATGGTTGATGAATGCTGCACGAGCCGATGATGCAGTTAAGTGTCGAAGCTTCCCGATCTCTCTAGAGGGCATAGCAACTATGTGGTTTACCCATTTACCACCTCGATCTAACTCTTGTTTTAACCAGTTGGCAACAAAGTTTATCGAGCAATTCCATATGCATGTTGCAAGACCGAAGGATGTTAAAACTTTATCTAGTGTCACTCAAGCTCCTGGAGAGACACTCAGACGTTATTTAGAGAGATTTCATGTCGCATGTGCTGAGATCAGCAACCCTAACAATAACTCCATTCTAATGGCATTGACTAAATGGATTGATCCTGATTCTGAGTTCGGCAACTGGTTGGCCGGAAAGCCCCATGCATCATTGGACCGTTTCTATTCCAAGGCAGCCCAATTCTTGAGAAGGGAGGATGCGAAATAGTCTAGGAAGAAGGATGATGCGGGGCCTAGTATGGAAGGAATTCAGAGTAATATTATTGTTAAACAATCCGGGGAGAACTCCGAGAAAGTGCAATTGAACATTCAGAATAAACAAAATCAGCAAAAAGGCAATGGTGACCAAAATAGAAAACGGGATCAGAATCGTGGTCCACGACGTAGGGCTCCTATGTTTGATAGTTATACTCCTCAAATTACATCGTTGGAAAATGTGTATCTACAAACCTGCAATACTATTCAGTATAAGAAGCCTGCTCCGAAACAGTCATCGGAGAAACAGATTCAGACAGGAAAATTTTGTAGATTCCATGAAAGCTACTGCCATAACACAAATGAGTGCCGTCATTTGCAGGATCTCATTGAAAATTTGATACGTGAAAGGGAGTTGGAACAGTTTGTGCGGGCGCCGCAGTCTAGAGGTGGGGGCCCATCGAATCAGAACCATACACCGAATTAGGCAAGACAGGAGGAACCCGCTCGTACTAGCGGGAGGTTGGTGATAAATACCATTAGTGGTGGTCCTCATCCAGCAGACCGAAGCTGGAAGGAAATGGAGTCGTATGCCAGTTCTATTAGGCATGCGAGCTTCGAGTGTTGTAGTAGTTTGGAAGATGGGGCTCCGTCCAAGCAACAAAAGATGATGACTGACGACATTGTCTTCTGAGACCGAGATGCCGATAGGATCGAAGCACCAACCATCGATCCACTTGTCATATCAGCTCAAGTAGGTCCTGCTTGGATGAAGAGGATCTTGGTAAACAGTGGAAGTTCTGTGAATATACTGTTCAAGCGAGCCTACGACCAAATGAAAATAGAGACTAAAGATTTGAAACCTTGTCAGTACTGTATCCATGGTTTCAATAGGAGTGCAACTATACCCACTGGAGTGGTGGAATTGCCAGTGGAGTTAGGTATTGGAGAACGTCGGAGAGTCCGGATACTGCAGTTTGTTGTTTTGTATATAAACTCACCATATAATGCTTTCTTGGGCCGACCAGCCCTGGCTGAATTCAGGGCTGCTATTTCCCCATGGTGATTGACTCTAAAGTTCCCCACCAATCATGGAGTTGGAGCCGTTCAAGGAGATCAGGCTGCTGGACAAGCCTGTTGTGTTGTTGAACTGTGCGTGGCGCAGCGAAAGTAGAAAGGAAAGGGCGTAGAGGAATCTCTCTGCGTCCGTTTGGATAATTGACAATTGACGCCTGGGCCTAGGCCTGGGCACCCCAACCAATTCCAAAGAGATCTTGACCCAAGAGACACTAAAAATGAAGACGAAATTAAAGACAGTCAAGCTTCTCCGGCCGAACTAACGATCGATGTCCCAATCGACGATGACGACGATTCCAAAATGATAAAGATCAAATCTCAGTTAAGCCAACAAATGCAAGAGGAATTGGTTGAATTTCTCTGGGCAAACCTTGACGTGTTTCCTTGGACGCATTCTGACATGTATGGGATCTCGCCGGACATCGCGAGCCACGCATTGAACATTGACCCGTGGCACGTCCCGGTCAAACAAAAAAGGCATGGTATGGATCCAGAGAGATCTGTCGCCCTTACGGAAGAGGTAGACAAACTTAAATCGAATGGATTTATTCGAGATGCATTATATCCGGAATGGGTGTCAAATCATGTACTTGTCCAAAAGCCAAATGGGAAATGGAGAACGTGCATCGATTACTATGATCTGAATAAAGGCTGCCCTAAAGACAGTTTTCCACTTCCTCGAATTGATCAACTCATAGATTCAACGGCCGGACATGAACTCTTATCCTTCATGGATCCGTATTCCGGCTACAATCAAATACCAATGCACTTACCCGACCAGGAGCATACCAGCTTCGTAACCAATATGGGACTTTATTGCTATAAGGTTATGCCTTTTGGACTCAAGAAAGTTGGCGCAACTTATCAACGATTAGTTAATCGAATGTTCGCCAATCAGATTGGGAAAACAATGGAGGTATACGTGGACGACATGATAGTCAAGTCACGATTCTCCACTGACCACGTCAAAGACCTGGAGTTAATGTTTAATATTCTCCAAGAATACATAATGAAGCTTAATCCATTGAAATGTCACTTCGGGGTCGCATCAGGAAAATTCCTTGGGTTTATTGTCAACGCTCGAGGAATCGAAGCCAATCCCGAAAAGATCTGGGCGATTAGAAACCTTGAAACTCCGAAAACTATAAAGCAAGTCTAGAGTCTCAACGGGAAAGTAGCAGCACTGAGCATGTTCATTTCAAAGTCTACTGACAAATGCATTCCCTTCTTCGATTTGATCCAAAAAGGAAAATGAAACTTTGAATGGACTATGGAATGTAAGGGCGCATTCTGAGCACTAATTCAACATCTCTCCACACCGCCAATTTTGTCAAAGCCTATCGATCATGAAAAATTGTACATTTACTTAGCGGTATCAGAAAACGCAATCAGTGCTGCTCTAATTCAGGAGGAAGACCGAATACAAAAGCCGGTCTACTATATTAGCAAACGACTAACCGAAGCTGAGAGAAATTATCCGAAGCTAGAGAAGTTGGCTTATTGTCTTGTTATTGCCTCGAGGAAACTCCGTCCGTATTTCCAGGCTCATCCTATCACCATTTACACCGACCAGCCATTACGACAGGTCTTTATGCGGCCTGAGACGTCTGGTACGTTACTCAAATGGGATATCGAGTTAAGTCAGTTTAACATTACTTACACTCCAAGGCGAGCCATCCAGGGACAAGTCCTAGCAGATTTCATAGCTGAATTTACCATCCCAGAGGACTTGCCTGAAACAAGTGAATTCCCCAAGTATATCTGGAAACTGCATACAGATGATGCATCAAATGACCGTTGATCAGGTGCAGAGGTTGTCCTCGAAACTCCTGAAGGTCGATCTATATGTTATGCTTTAAAGTTTGATTTTCGCGCGACCAACAATGAGGCTGAATATGAAGCCTTATTTGCCGGATTGAGACTTGCCGGATATTTGAAAATCATTGCTGTGGAGATTTATTGTGATTCGCAATTGGTCGTATGTTAAGTTCGGGGGGAATATCAGGCCAAGGACCGAAGACTGGCTGCTTACCTTGCTCGGGCTCAGGAAATATTAAACCAGTTCGATTATTATGCCATCTACTGCATACCCCGAGAGCACAATCAAAAAGCCGATTCATTAGCGAAGTTAGCCAGCACAGGTGAGGCACAACAAATGGGACTTGTTCCCGTGGAGACATTAGCTTCCCCGAGCATCGACCGAATGGAGAGGGATTGGATATTTAAGGTTGTTTGTGATAAGGAGTCATGGATGACTCCGTTCAGAAATTATCTCGAGCATGGAATACTGCCAAAGCGCAGGAGTGAGAAGAGATAGATTCTTCGAAAAGCTTCGTGGTTCACTATTCAGAATGGAGTCATGTATAGAAGAGGATACTCAGTTCCTTTACTCCGGTGTATCGCTCATGACGAAATCAAACGCGTATTGCATAATGTGCACGAAAGGGAATGTGGCGATCACACCGGGGGGCAAGCCCTTGCCAAGAAAGTGCTTCGATATGGATATTATTGGCCGACAGAAATAACTCAAATGGTCAGTCCATGGTCATTTGCAGTATGGGGCATTGACATTATTGGCTCTCTACCTCTAGCCAAAGGTGGTGCGAAGTGCGCCATTGTAGCAGTTGATTACTTCACCAAGTGGGAGGAAGCTGAACCCCTTGCTACAATTACAACTAAGAAGGTGATCAACTTTGTAGTGCGCAACATCATTTGCCGATTTGATCTCCCACATATTATGATCACTGATAACGGGACCCAATTCGACAGTGGTGAATTTAAAGAATTCTGTCAACGATTCCACATTCAGAAGAAATTCTCCGCAGTCGCACACCCTCAAGTGAATGGACAAGTCGAAGCTGTTAATAAAGTTACAAAGTTTATTCTGAAGAAACGACTGGAAAAGGCCAGAGGCAAGTGGGTCGATGAACTTCCTATGGCTTTATGGGCTTACCGAACAACCCACAAATCCGCGACCGGTCACACTCCGTTTTCTCTTTCTTATGGTTCAGAAGCTGTTATTCCAATCGAGTTAGAAGTGCCTTCTCATCGTGTGACATACTATGATCCGAAGACAAATGCTATATTACTTGCCGAATCTCTGGATTTATTGGATGAGAAGCGTGAAGAGGCTGATTTGAGGGCAGCCGCATATCGAAGTCGAATCGCCCGATTATACAATGCCAAGGTCCAACCCCGAACCTTTGAACTCGGAAATCTCATCCTTAAGAGAATTTATCCGGTCCCTTTGCATATGAACCCAACTTGGGAAGGGCCATATGTTATCGAACGAAAGCTCGGAGATGGTACATTCAAATTATCGACCGTTGATGGTCTCACTCTTCCGAGAGCCTGGAACAATGAAAGTCTTCGTTGCTACTACAAGTGACAGGCTCTGTTTATTTATTCAGTCTATTTTTCATTTGCAATTTGTTTCTGCATTTCGAAATTTGAATTGGTAATAAGACAACTCTTTTTTCCATATTTTCTTATTTCAGCAATAAAATGCAATCTCTTCGAGCCAGAGCTATGAGTTATTGAATGCGTCATACAACTATCACTATGCATGGAGAGCTAAATTCCACCCAATGGTGGAATTTATTCAAATAGGGAGTGATTGTGATACGACCGGTTACTCGCTAGATGATACCCGAGCTCGGGGGCAAGTCATCACATTGAAGTAACAAAAGGATTGATACACGACAATCCTTTAACCAACTCTAGATTCCCAGAGTGTGAACTGGAGTATAAACTTACAAATATGGTTTCGAAGAGGGTGGATCCGTCCACCTAACGACTTCGCTCGTATCTTGACCAAGTTTGAGGAGGATGGATCTGTCCATCTAATGACCTCGCTTGTTAACTCAGGGTGGATGTGAACCAACCATCCACGATCCTAATAGATTCGTCATTCCCGGAGTGTGAACGAAATCCTAAAGCCTGAACAGATGTGACAAACCATCTTTCGGCTAACTCCAAATTCCTAGAGCGCGAACTGGAGTATAAACATTAACTAACTCCGGATTCCAAGAGTGTGAACCGGAGTGTCAACATAAAACCAACTCCAAATTCCTAGAGCGCGAATTGGAGCATAAACGTTGACTCAAAATCCCCGGAGAGTGGATTGGAATTTGAACGCAAACCGGATTGGGATTTACCATCCGTAAAACAACTCTAAGTCCCCGAAGCATGGTTAGAGTGTAAATGCAAATCGAGTGTGACTGACCACCCACGAATCCATCCAAAGTCCCCAGAGTGTGGACATTGTTACAAACATTAAGTGGGTGTGATTGACCACCCGTGAAAATGACTTAAGTCCCCGAAGCGTGGACGTATCCTTGAAACTCAAGCAGGCGAGCCCGACCTCCGACGTACGAATGAAAATCCCCAGAGTATGGATGCGATCGTCGATAAATGAGCAAGTGCGATTCGACCACTCGAGTTTCCTTGTTCTAGCATCAATTCAATGACGTTAAGATCGATTTGTTAAAGGCGAAGTATGATCGCCACCTGATCTTTACAATTCGTCCCTGAAACTGGAGGCAGAACTTAAGCGCCAATCGCTGACTGAGACAGTGCCGCATCGGAGTCCGGCTTAATGTTTGGTCATAACTCATAGTCGTGGTTTCAGGACTTAACAACTAAACTTGGGTCCAATCCAAAGATCGAAACCCAACAGATGCACTAGACTGGAGTTCAAATGCTGAAACACTTAAGCAAATAAACGAAAATTGAGTTAAAGACAAAATGGAATTTCATTTCAACTATTTGTGGAAGAAAACTAAGTACAAGTTTATCACAAAAATCCTACTAGCAGGGGTTGAACCCGCATCTATACACGGCCAACAAAAGAACAAAATAAATTCCTATCTACTCAAAATTGCACCAAAGAAGCGTATCTACTCTTTTTTCTTCTTCGGTTTCCTTTTCGATGTGGACCAGCTGGAGCTCTCACTCGGTTTCCCTTTTCAAACCCTTGCTCTTCGACGGTCGATCTCCAGTCGGGGGCATTATATCAACATCCTCCTCCGAACTAAGTGTATTGAACGCTTCCTACAGGCGGAGTCGGAGGGACAGGATCAACAGAAGGAGGTGGGGCAGGCGCGCTCGTCTCAATGACCGTTCCTCCCGGAGATATCATCCGCAAAGGGGCTGGACCAAGTCCAGCCATTCCACCGCCAAAACCACTGCCCCGCGCGGCTGCTTCCATTTCAGCTATAATTTCCTCCTCGTGAAGTGTTTGCGCATCGCTGGAGACTTCCGTAGTTGGGGCCGAGGAACTTGTCATTGGAACACTTCCACCCATAACAAACGGCAAGTCTGCAAAAGGTTCACTGTGATGACTGAGGAGTTCCTCCATCATCTGCACATCAAAAATAAGTGTGCTCCCCTAGGCTCCATCGGTCGGTGTCGTGGTCGTTGTGGTGGTCGCTTCAGTTATAATGGCCTCTTGCATATGATGAGGTTCTTGAGTTACAGGAGGCACAACCGGTGTAGCTTCAATCACTGGATAAAAGCAAAAGAAGAACTATTAATAATTACTTCAATTGACGCTTCCGATTTTGGATAAGCATAGAGAATGTTCAGAGTACCTTCCTCAGTTTGGCTCGCGGGTAGCGGAACTGCCTCAGAGACTTGCTCGCAAGCTGGAGATATCTGCGGTTGATCCAGATTATAAGCAGGAACGGGCCGAGGATCAACCGCGAGTGTGGATTCGGGCTGGGTCGGCACGGGAGTTTTGGAACTTGTATCATGATGCTCGATGCTGGAACCTTCTCCAACTTCCAAATGCTAAGCGCCAAGCTTCTCCTTCTTATATGAAATCATGGATAACTTTCCGCTCGTCTTCGCTCAACACCTGGTTCTCGAGCTCGAGCTCATCAATCGATTCAGCTTGGTGGGCAGCCTTTTCATCTTCCACTAATCAAACCCAGGAGTTGTGTAGATGTGTCGGATAATTATCGAGCCGGGTTAGATTTCTATGCTTCAAGACGTTAGCATTATAAACAATGAGGAGATCTTCAATATCAGCTTCTAGCCTAGACTCCGCCATTTGGACTTTCTCCTCGACCTTAGTCTCCACCTCCCGGACTTTAGTCGTTGCCAGATCTCGTTCGCTCCAAAGCACTACGGCCTGTTCACATGCTTCTTGAGCTGCTCTATTTGCATCATCCTTTTCTTTGATGATTTCAGAAAATTTGGCTTTTAGCTCGTTGAGTTCATTCAGAGTAGCATTCCTTTCAGCGGTAATTGTGATGTTTCGATGGCCCATCTGCTCAACCAAAGAGAAGTGTGTCTGCCTCATCATCTCCATAGCCAAGTTCGCCTCGTCGGCCTTTTTGGTAGCCTCTATCTCTGATTTCCGAGAGGACTCGGCTTCGTCGTTAAGCACTTGGACGATGCGCTCTTTCTGGGCGAGATCAGATTCTAACTTTTCAATTATTTTAGCCCGCTCGAAAGCCACCACGGATGCCTTGTCTGCAGCTTTCATCCACTCCTTATACTGTGTATAAATGTCAAGAATATAGTCATGCATTATGGTTTCTGCTTCTGATGGAATTTTCTTTAAGTAAGGGGGGAAGATGAAGCCGTAAAAACATATGTTCAGGAAATCTTTTCTTAACTGGGCAATTCTGATAGCCCCTTCCCCAGTGGGCTCAGTGATGGCTTGTTCAGCAACAGTGGGAGGTTCGGCCTCAGTCCTACGATGCTGAGGCTCAGACCTTGGAGCATGAAAAGGTGGTTTTTTGCATGGAGGCTCCAGGGGATGTGAACTGTGAATAGAAGGTTGTGTAGGGAGTCGGAAAGGTGGAGAGTGTGATCGGAATCGATATCTCTGTTCTCTGTAATCTCTATCTCTATCCCTTTCATAACGTTCCTGACTAGAATAACCGCCATCGCGGTTTCTATCATCCTCCTTCCGACGGGACTCGTAATACGAACTCGATGATTGGTGTGCTGAACGGAGACTGTCGAGCATAGAATCTCGCCTATTCATCGTATCTGTAAAGTAGAAGAAGAGTGGAATTAGTGAATTCTCGAAACACAAAATTTAAGGCTAGAAACCATGTAGTGTCGTGAAGTGTATGTGTGTGTGCAACCCCCCGACCAACTAGTAATGTCGGCTGCACTGATGGGTAGAGACTCACTTAAATCTAGAGCACTTTGGAGCCCCACCAATCTGGTGTCGTGTTGAAGTGACACGTAGTCCGGAATCAGAATATCAGCAAGTCCTTCAAAAGGATTCTCTACTGGCGAGGGAGGAGCCTCCAAAATTCTAACACCGGAGGTTGGCAGGGATACAATTACAGATTTCCATCTCGAAGATTTATGACGTTTGTGTGCAACTGCCTTGCCTTTTCTCCTCCTCTCTGAACCCTGAAGACTGTCAGAAGGCCCGGCCACGGGTTCGTCATTCGTAGGCGTATGTTCTTCATCACCCTCCTCGGCTATAACAAGCTTGGGGCCTCTACATTTAGCCCGTTTTGTCGAGACCGTTCTGATCGATCCTTCGGGTCTAATGCTTTGATCTTGATCGATCAGCCCAACAATCCTCAAGTTCTCATCCGTAAGTACCGAATCTATTTCTCTCATTTCGTTCGGCACCCCTTGAAGAATTCGGATCATCTCTTTAAAGTGGGCGCCCTCTGGCCACGGAATCGAGGCTGCAATAGACATGAAATGTCAGAGTGGATGCCAAATAACGTCACTCAGTCAAGTAATGTATGGTTGAAGCACTTACGTCTAACTGTCCATCGCCTGGCGAAGCCTGGTGGACATCAGACATAGAACCATTCAGTTTTGAAATAGCTTAATCTAGTCCAGGAGCCGGTCACAACTTGGCAGTTCCTAACCGCCTCTAAGAATGTGAAAGAAGGGCTGTCTCCATGACTTTTGACATTGAATATATATCTGATTTCTTCTGGAGTTGGGGGCCGCAAAAGGTGCTCCATGAAGACGATGAAGGTGCTGTTTAGCAACGCATACCCGTTCGGATGCAATTGCGATGGAGCGATCCCTAAGAAAGCCAACACTTCTTGTATATACTGATTAAAGGGAGGAAGTTTCCTGGCTGTGCAAGAGTGTCGGTTGAAGGCCGTATACCCCTCCGGGGGAGCATGTGGTCTGTCATTTGACCCCTGAAGCAGAACGTCGTCAAATGACAGCCCATGGCGTAGACAAATTCTTCCTAACATATATTTGGAAACGTCCGACGGAACTGAGTCTCACGGATTTAAAATCATGGTAGCTCTAAGAAGCTCATCCGGAGCTAGGCTTACACCCTCAGCTGCGATAACTGGTATCTCTATCACCAAAGGAGGTGAACTTGGTGTCTCCTATTGCATTGAACTTGTGGATTCCATAGCTAATCAACTTATTAAAAACCATCATTAGACGATAATAAACCCGAGTGTTCCCCACTGTGAAGTGTGTGAATGCATTGTGCAGTGCAGTGCTACAGATTACATGAGAAATTCTACAGAGTTTGAAAAAATATATGCAAATGATGAGACTTTGATATCCAATTGGAATGACCGTCATCGCTGACCGTCACAACCGTGCCATCCAGAATTTAGAGACCAATCTGAGCTAAAGTTTATTAAAATTTCATTAAGTTATGGTTCCATCGACGAGCTTCGAAAGGCAGTCAAGTATGCAGAGAAATGGTCAAGTCCAGTTATGCAAAGATGAAGCTCATCGGAGTCAAGTATTTGAATTTGCGTGAAATGTGTATCCATCAAAGTCGAAGTTCGGATCGTTCGTTTCAAAGACCTTATTTTCGTATTAGTCAAAGACTCCAATTTCGTATTGATCAGTAGCTTATTTACTTCGTATCGACCCGAAGCTTCCATTTCGTATCGATCGGTACGCTTTTGATTTCGTATCAATCAAGTCACACTGGCATTACATCGTATCGGTCACTGAAGTGATCGATACTAAGTTGTCGTTCCACAATCGATACGACCGAAGTGAAGGTGATCGGTACGAAATCCAAGAATCAAAGATCGGTACGAAATTTTCAGTTGAGACCGATACGAAACAAAACGCCTTCTTCCCCAATCCATCGATACGAAATTAAGGCCACACTTCATCTTCTCCAAAACCACTCAGATGGCATCTCCTCCCTCCTCGACCTCATGACGATCGCCTCCGACCACCACATCGTCAGAACCAGTCACGGAGGCAAGCGGGACGGCATGGAATTCTAAGTCTCATCGTCTTTCAATACAAGTTCATGGCTTATTTACCTAGCTTTGGTAATTAATTGGAAAGATTAAAACTCGGTTTGGTTCGAAGGCAAGAATGATATCTCAATTCTGTAAAGTCTGGAACGATGCAAAGGCCAGAAGAAAATAATGATAAGTAGAAATTCGGCTAAGTCCAAACGCTTTTATATGGACCCAAGAAGTGAAGGGAAACGATTCGCCTCCCAGTTGTCTCGACCGGTGGACACAGGTTTCCCCTCAAAACGATACAAAGGAGTTATTCGAATCCATCGGCTCTGATCTTATCGATATGAAATTTGCAACAAGGACTTTTCTAAATCACTGGATCCCACCGATACGAAATGCATGTTTCGTATCCACTGCTTTCAAGCCTGTAGAAATTCGAATCCACCTGAAACACATCGATACGAATAATACTCGGAGGACCAGTTGGACTGTTCGTACCCATCATAAAACCATCGATACAAAATCACAACCTCGTGTCCCTTATTTTGAAGGTTACAGGGATTCATAGCCATCGATACGAAGATCATTGCAGAATATTATCTGGACGATTCAACTCCATCGATACGAAATTTACATTCATTCATCCTGAATCGATCCAGGAGAGGATCGACACGAAGGGACACTCCAAAACAACCGTCAAGCGTTGTTACAAATGGAATTTCACATTGATTCAGGAGAGGGTCAATACGGAATTCGATATATATAAAAAACAAAACAAAAACTGACTACGACTCGTGAACGTACGAACGTTAACGGGAGTCAGGCTAACCTACATTCATGTATAATGGACTAACATCCAATCTTTAAAATTCGTAGGAATTGAATATTCGTACAGCACTCGATTACAACAGTACACAGAACAACAATTGGCAGTCTACAGTTCATGATTCATGTTTCTATGGATCAATCAAAGATCACAACTTTCAGCGAAATGACGATAACTATTTAACAAGTCAGATGGAACTTTTCAGAATGGAGATTGCAGCTTTTCAAAGCACGTCGTGTTTTCACAAGACGTACTTTCGGGGGCAAATGTTATCCCGCCTTCTGGCAAGGCCGTGATACCAAGAACTTAACTGGAAACCGAGGACAGCCCATCCCGAAGATCGGTTATACGCAGGCTCACTATGGATATCGATGAATTTTGTCCAAGTCCGGATCGAGCTACAATTGACATGACACGACAAGCAAAGCTGTGCAAACCAACGCTCCAAATTTCATGTCAATCCGAGTTCGTATGCTCAAGATATGATCGATACAAGTCAAGGAAATCAACGCAATCGCATCCATCATTTCGCATCCATCTATTTGTATCCATCAAGTCTCGGCATCATATGTTGTTCATATCCATCAAGCCTCAGCATGTTCATATCCATCAGCAAGTATCTCTTTGTATCCATCAAGGTGGACTACTTCATATCCATCGAGAGAATCGGTCTTATTCGTATCGATCCTATTCGAGTCCATCAGCAGATAAGCACACTTCGTATCCATCAGTAGTCAGAGAGAGTCTTCTTCGTAGCTATTAGCAGACAGGCTCACTACGAATCGGTCGACTATTGTCTACTTAGCATCCATCAACCGCAACACGAAAGTCCATTTCGTATCGATTAAGCTTCAACATGCTTCGTATCGATCAACCACGGATCGATACGAGATCAACACTTCCCATCGATACGAAGTGGAACACAATCGATCGATACGAACAGAGCAATGCGACCGATCGATACGAACAGGGCCGAGGTAGATCGATACGAGCAAGGCTTAGACGTTGGATACGAGGGAGGAAGCAGTCAACACGGCACGAAAAGTGGATCGATCCAAGAATTTAGCGCCACGTCAACTTGCAGGCACATGCTCAAATGCGATTCGAACTGATCGATACGAAGTGTATCGATAAGAACAAGACAGCCCACTTGAAACCCGAGTTTGCATCGATCATAACCCACAATCTACAAGTCCAAGTGCTACCAAATTTTCACAGAAGCTTGCGTACATCCTTAGCAACACTCACAATCGATCCCGACTCAATTGGAAGAAGTTTCGATCGATACGAATCTCGTTCGTATCGATCCTAGATCGCATGCAAATCACATGGGATCGATCGCGTGGGCCCACTCACGTGCCAGAAGAGGTCTCCTAAGATCTGAGTGAAATATTTGCAGCCTACGCCTATAAATAGCATCCCAGAGCCTACAAAAAAGGACTTTTTGATTCTTCTGCGTCCATACTCTGCCGAAATCACTATTGTACTCGAAACTCACTGTTGCACTCGAAATTCTCTGTTGTAATCCGCTGTGACCAGCAAAGAAAAGTTAATAAAAGTCAATCATTTCATAATGGACGTAGGTAACATGCCGAACCACTCTAAGTCTCTGCGTTCTTATGTTGTTTTTCTGATTATTGTCTGGAGTGTTTGTTAGATAATCCTCTTTTTACATTTGCTTTCTTCATTTTATCTCTTCAAACACTTCTGAAGAGTATTGTGCCTAATTTTGGTACAAACATACTAATAATTATATTTAATAAAATTCATTAATCAATTAAATTAGAAAATTAAATTAGATATGATTTTATTTAAATTAATTAGATTGGATAAAAAATAACCTTTTGACTTCATAGACCCAGTATGATCCAAAATAGGATTTTTATTTGAAATCTGCGTGTTTTACCTGCTTTTGACCGGCCTGCTTCTAACATATAGGCTCACTATGATCCAAGCAAGATTTATGTAGACTCGGCAAATTTATACTCTACAGACCGGGCTGGTTCCAACATGGAGAAACACTTATTTCAAGAAACGCCAACTTCATAGTGAATGAATTTCTTTAGAAATTATTCGTAGTAAAATAAAATTAGATACGATCCAAAGATAAAACTGATTACGTAAAATGAAATGAAATTAACCAAGCCAAACTAGACATGACTCATTAGAATGTCTAATAAGAACACCCGCATATTAAAGACAAACTATGAGCTTCGTATCAATGTCAAGAAAAGAATTCCTCGGTTGTCATTAAGCCATTAAAAGTATTAACTCTACCATATTGCATGATGTCCAAATCCGGAATGGATTACAAGTTATCAAAATATGATTTTGATAGTTGTACCCGAAGTGACATGATCCAGCAATCGCAAATGTGTCTTCGTGAAGAAGACCAGTGCATTTGGAATGTAGTAAGCAATGTTATTAAGATTGACATTGCAAATTTCAACTGTTAAAATTAACGTAACAGATTTTTCATTCAATATGCTAAAGTTAATTCAGGTTTTACTTGTAAAATTACCATCCAATATGATTTTGAGTTTTGATACATATATGTTGAAACAGAAATTCTAGTCAATGATTTAGAATAGACTGTATGCACATAACAACCAAAGTGTCTTGAAGTTAGTGGGCAAGATAACCGAGTTTGTGGGTTTCAAATAGAATCTATGTACTGATACAAAAATATCGTTTAATAAGCATTAGAATTAAGCAAATATTTTGACAAAGATTTCAAATAGTTTATTTCTAGTCAAAACGTACAGGTAGCTATGTCTATAAGAAAGTGTATTAAAGTTACAAAAATATTTTTAAAACTGTAAGTAAACAACATATGATTAATTGTTAAAGATGTACCCTATGTTAAACTCAGCTTTAGTTTGGTTGTTTAATTCTCGATATATGATTTGAAAATGACATCTTTTATAATCAGTATAAAAGAATGTTGAAATTGTCTCAAATTGTATATATGGACACCATATTAAAATGTTTAATGTGGAGCATATGTGATGGATTTCTTGTGCACAGAGAATAGGAATTATCATATATGTTATGTTGTTTACTATATCACATTTCACTACTTGGTGAATCAAGCAAATATCAAATCAAATCAAGATACCTAAATAGTAGCTAAGAGTGTTCCAAAGTATTTATGAAATACTAGGGAATTGTTTATAGAAACAACGAACTCCTTAGGAAGGATTACTAGGACTCTTCTACACCTATTCTTACCATGAACCGCAATAAAGGAAAGTAAGACAGAATGGAAGGGGAACCGACATAGAACCATGACACCTAACCCAATCCGACCTCTACAATCAAAGGATTGTGAGAAGAAACCAATATTGCATGTCCGAGAATAGGGGCGCGCCACCATAATTGTAACCAACAGCACAAACTTAAAGTGAACAGAGGCGTAGAAAACAACACCAAATGCACCAAGGCAACCAAACTTCTAAAGATTACGCTTTGCCAATGCCTACAGGAATGGTCTGTTTTAACACATACCATAGGAAACCTAGACAGTACCACCCTGATCCAAGAACACTTCAGAAGGAACTGTATACAGGGCCACTCGGAGTAAGCTTCAACGTAAAATCGACCCTACATGCAAATGACAAAGTATGAAGTACCTTCTCTCTCCTTAACAATCCAAGAAAACTTGTACAAAGGGTGACTCAAACCGCGAATAACCCTAGGAATATCCCAAGCATATGTACCAAGTTAACCCTCAGAGCAAAATAAGAGAAAGCTATATCATTCCGACCCAACGCCCTACTAAGTCAATCGAAGGCAATAAAGGTATCACCAGGGCAGTGCTATCTGAATGCCAAGCAATATTCACCACAGCCTCTTTCTCAACAATATAGCGAAGCTCTATGGTGGTTCCCTACCATTCCTCTCAAAGCATTCACCATCCTAAGAGAGAGAAGACCAACCCATGCAGGCTCGGGCTTCCTGCCCAACTTTTCAGGCATCACATTTCATTCCAAGATCCCGCCAATATCATGATTTTCCGCCAAAAACCCATCACCAATCCAGTCATAAGGAACATGCACCATATATGAACGACAAGTGGCAAAATTTAAAGGTGGAGATTGAAGAAAAATACCAAAGATGATTGCAGAAAACAACAATACATTTTTGATACTATAAAAGGAAATACGAGAGAACAAAAAAGGATTTATCCTTCTTCTTTTCTAACCTTTTCTCCTTCCAAAATACAAAAAATAAAGTTATTGTATGCCTTTCAGGCCATTGTAATCATTTGTAATAAAACCTCAAAGGTATACTAGAAATTCCCATGGATGTAGGATTAACATTAATCCGAACCATGTAAAAAAATTTGTGTCCTTTGCTTTATCTACTCTACTATTTGATTTTGGATTGCCTTTCAATTGATAAAATCATCTTGATATTTCATCATACAGTTGAAGTGCGACTACATGGCTATATAAGCATCTGGCGATATAGCCGTTACTAAAGGTGGACTTAGCATAGCTTAAGTCCGCTGGTTCTAACTCGTGGAAGCAATTGACAATTAAGTTGCTCCATGATCTAGTTGAGTGTGGTGAAGCCGTAAAACTTCACTAACATCTTTGGCGCTAAAAGGAGGGCAGAACCTCCGTACCTCAAACCTCTGAACCCCCATCCCTCTGTCCCTCGGTTCCTCTTTTCTCAATTTCTAGCAAAACTTCCAATTCCATCTTCCATCTCTCTACCACCCATTGCTCATCGCCCTTGCTCGTCTGCTGCATGTTTCATGCAGTAGATAAATAGTCATGGCACCCTCAAAAACAAGGACGGTGAGACCGTCCAAAAAAGTACTTGTTAGACTGACTCAATCACTCTTCGACCATGAGGAAGGAATAACCTTATTGGCAGTGGAGATCTGGCGCATTTAAACTTTTCATCTTTCTTAATCACCTCCTCTACCCCCTCCAGTCATCCTTTATTACCAACCGGTGAGCACTCAGACACGCGGAGTTGTGTTGGTGTTATTAGCAACTCCAACAACGAAACGAGAGGAGGCGAGAGAACACTACCATAATCAGGCAGATGGGAATATCCACACTTCCCACTTGAAGAACTGAAGATTCATTTGCTAGGATGTCAACATCAACTATCTTCATGACCAAACAGCATGCAGCGATGAACGAGTTGCAAATGGGGTCAAAGATTCTAGAAGAGAGTCGCGTCAAGGGCACAGGAGCCACCAATACTCCTCTCCCTTACAAGGAGAGCTCACTCAAAGCAGCCTCCAAATATATATATATATATATATATATCTGTGTGTGTATGTATGTGTGTGTATATATATGCACGATATAACAATGTATCTTACCAATCGTAGGGATACTAGATAGCTCGAACCAGTATAAAACCTTTGTTTTATTTCTTTATAAAAGAAATGTTATATACACCTTCACAGTTCACCGCCAATATTCTTCGATTAAGCTTAACACAAGGTCGGTAGTAAAACGGCACTTTCAATACAGAGAACGATGATACTAACCACACACACTTAAAATTGCATCAATGCAAGTCCAGCTTCTTAGCCATGTGTTGGACATGATGATAAATTACCCTTATCCAATAAGAATATTCCTACGATAACAATTATAGGGAGACTAGTCGTAGGGATATTGGACTGCCAGAACTATTATAAAAAACCTTATGTTAATTAATACAACATACCACACTAGATGTTAGGCGGCCAGAACTAGTTTATAAAAACCATGTGCATGCGATAATGGGATGTATATATAGGACCTGACTTCTTAGTAAAATCTTCTTCTATTCTTCATAACTCACAGCCATCATTCCAAAGGTAAGATTCCACCAATGAATGACAACGACAATCTCTAAAATGAGAACGGTGATGCTAGAGAAGAATGCGGCTCGACACACGTATGACATTGCATCTTTAAACAAAAGGATAGGTCATAGCAAGCCCATAGCAAAGGACATTACACCCCTAAACAAGGGGCGGGTCGAAACAAGCAGGCAGCCAAGTATACGGCCAAGGACATTACGCCTTCGAACAAGGGGCAGGGCATATTAAACATACAGCCAAGCATATGGCTAAGGACATCATGCCCCCAAACAAGGGGCAGGTCATATTAGGTATGCAGCCAGGCCAAGGGCATTACGCTTCCATTATAGGGGCAGGTCATGTTCAACCCAGAGCCAGACCAGAACATTATGCCTCAAAAGGATGGTAGGTCATATCGCACATGCGGTCAAACTGGCTTTGGGTTCTACACCTTAACAAGGATCGGTCATGCCAATACACAAAGAAGAACTGCGGCCAAAAAAGGTCATGATCAGAAGGCACATGCTATTCCAGGAGCTCATCCTAGACTTGGAAAGAGAGCACAATACATAATCTACACCACAATTAAGTACAAATCTAGTTGCTACTCAAAGCTCGTCGGGTATACTGTAGAAAACTGGGTTATCAATACTTGTTATGAATCTTATATGCCTACCAAAAAATCTACTTTCACATACCCTCATGTAATCTACAAAATATTATAATCTGGGACATATTACAAAAATAACTAATAAAGGTTAAAATTACGAGTCTGGTTCAAAACTGGGCACGACCGCTTTATGCCACCATGGACTACTGAAGTACAATGTTGCAAGCTGAACTATCCACCAAAGGAAAAGTGAAAGGTTAGTTTTCAAGCTCAATAATCACGATCGATGATACCATGAGAGGAGAAGCGGTAGGTAATAAGAGGATCCTAATTGGAGTCGGCCTAGACTTTTCATAGTCTGAAGGTTTATACTCATAATCGGCCCTGTTACACAAGAAGGGCAAGTTGAGTCCAGGACAAAAGCATCTAAGAACATCAATTGCATGTGCCCGACCAATATTTGCAATATTTTTTTCACCTTCTCTTTATGAAGCTCATCCAAAAGAGATGCCCTATTATCCTACCTTGAGAAACTACGATGGAATTTAGCCATGCCTCACACTCCAGGTTATATATCTTATTCTTTAAGGCATTTATTTGCCTCATAGCTACTTTCCTAACCCTCTCAAGTTTGCCCAAGAGACGCTCCCTTGTCTTTTGATGTCTCTAGAGAAGGGGCCGAAGAACTCATCTTTGTTGGATAAAAATGGGAAAACCCAAATATTTGGCATCCCAAAATCTCTCTTGAAACAATCTTCTAACTCTTTGATCTTGGACTCATAATAACCCCTCACATCACTCTCCCACTTAAGGATCTCATTCGGGTCGGTTTTGAATGGAGGTATAGGACTTCGATCCAACCTAAGGAAGGAACGGACAGTAGAAGCCATCTGAGGGTCCTTCCTGCATTGAGGCTAGCGCCCTCTCTTTACCCATTTCCACAATCCTTTTTCTAATTTAATGATTATTCCTTGTACATAGCCCTGTATATGTTCTTGGAATTCTTTAACAAACCATCTAGCTCCACTATCTTGAGCTGAGAAGAAACTAACCTTATTTTATAGAGCGGCTACCTCTGAATCCTAAACGAAATAAGTAAGCCAAAGAAAGACGAGTAAGTTCACAAATACCAAAATCAAATAACAATTTTAAATAATCAAAGTAGGACTACTAAAAAGTTTGTAGATTTCCATAAAGAAATATTAGATAGAAATTTAATTTCTCAGTCATACTACAAAAATGTTTCCCTTATGCTAAAGTCTAAACAATAGAACATTAAAACTGAGCAGCGTTACGAAGAAATGGAGTCGAGCTAGTGACAAAGGTCTATCGGGGTCATAACAAACTCCTGCCCAAGGATTCTCAGCCAGATCAACTGTCGTGCCAAAGCCCTTATTGTCATTTAGAAAACTTTGATCCAATATGGGATAGAAAAAGCCCATAACATCTCAAGACCATTGCAATAGAGCCTCAACTCGCTTACTTTTGATTCTATCTCGAGCAATTTGCAATGAGTCTGCAAGGTCACATACCTTTATTGCCGCTCTTTTCCTAGTGTCATTTAGGATCTCAATTAACCGAGACTTTGTTACTTTACATTTTTCTATAAAATCACTAAAAAAATTGTTAGCGATACTTTTCCACCCATCATCACGAAGACAAGAAGGCCCAAAACTCGTAAAAGGAATAGGGACAGCATCTAAATGCTGCGCTAAAATCATTCCCCGATATTCTACAACCTCTTGCTCAACAAGTAACCTAGTAATCTCGGTAGGCATGTCCTCCACTTGTTTCTTATATTATATAATCTCTTCTTTATAGACAATACCGTAAAGTTCTTCACCCGCATCCACGGTCTGCTTTATCCCTTCCAGCTCCGATTCAGCATCCCCCGACTATGCACGTAGACTACTATTGCGGTGATAATGGAATCACAATGCACTCTTGGCATCTGCAAGTTCTTTACAGTTAAGCTTTAGCTCTGTCTCAAGCCTCTTAACATCATGTCTAAGTTGAGCAACATCAACCTCAGTTGCATCCTAACAACAAATACGATTAATATTAAGCAGTGTTCGAAAAAGAACTAACTTAAACCACTACAAAAATGAAACTTAATTGCATAATCGAGACATAACAGAATGGGTATCAACGTTAAAATATCCAGTACTGATTATGTAATGACCCGACTTTTCGATCCTCAAATGTCGACACTAAATACATCCACGGTATTCGTGTGCCGAGCACCCAAGTGTTGAAAAGATAGAAAGTTAAGGCAAAATAAAAGAAAATGAGATAAGGACAAGAAAAGAAGAACACAACATTAGAATTTCACAACAGAACAATAATATATGATATCAAAGGAAAAATACAAAGGGTTACTCTAAATACAGAAATATCAGAGTTACTAAAGCCTAAGTACTATCATTTGCTTGGACAATTATGATTGCATGTCCTCACAATGCTAATATATACAATATAAAAATGCAGTGGAAATAAGAATACTACGCTAGGTAGTCATCCAGCTCTTCTCCATAAGCTCCAAAGCATCCTTAGCTAAATCTAGAAACATACACGAGGTTGACCTGAGTATTATAAGAAAATAACACCTGGATCAGTCTGGTAAACCAGCGTGAGAAACTCAAGAAATATGAGACAAGTAACAGTAACTGACTATACGGATTCTTATAACAGTTTTCCCCTCAAATGAAACCAACCATTCATTTAGTATTATATAGTGATATGATAGAGAATGTCTAGAGTATAGCACAGAAATCATATCTAATAGTTGTTGTGTGAACGCCATAACAATAATAGGTATACAATCAATACCGCTAAGGCACGTTCTATAACATCCCCCATTTTGAGGTTCGAAATTAAGTGCTATGGATGCTGCAATCATCCACGGTTATTAATTTTCGGTGATAAAATGCAGTTATGTTAATCATTTTGATAATACCAATAACACATGAATATGAAAAAATTGAACATTATTTAAAATAAAATTTCTCATTTCATTTCACAATAAAATTTCAATTTCATTACATAATCCTAATTCGCGAACCATGTTTAGAGAAAACATAATTATTACAACATATTCCAAGAGCGACATATGAAGATGCCCCTTTGGATGATCAGAGTCAAATGTTTGGTGTTGGATGGATTCTTACCATCGAACCAGCCTAGCCGAACCATCATCACCGGATCAGCACAGCCACGAACGAACCAACCAACAGGCCATCCTCCACCGATCCAAGTTACAACCGGACCAGCTCCACCAAAACTCCACAACCGGTCTCTCCGAACCAGGTACACCGGTCCACTCAACGTGCTTCCCACCGAACCAAGTACGCCGGACCACCCAACATGCTTCCCACCGAACCAAGTACACCGGTCCACTCAACATGCTTCCCACCGAACCAAGTACACCGGTCCACTCAACATGCTTCCCACCGAACCAAGTAAGCCGGACCCGCTCCACCAGACCAGATTACATCAGCCCAGGCCCACCAGCTGCTGTATACCTCCAAGACCCCTACCCCTAGCCTCACTCTATAAGTAGAGGGGCAGGGGTACAACAATGGGGGACAAGTTTGAGAGCTCAAGCACGAAGAGAACTTTCAAACAACTTTCTTTTACTTGTATCAAAGCTTTGTACTTGTAATCAAAAGAAGAGAAGAGAAATAATATATAAAGTGGACGTAGGCACATTCTGGCTAAACCACTATAAATATGCATGTCTTTTTACAGTTTAGCCCCTGCTTTTCATATATTTGCATCAATCACTCAAATCACTAAGAACAACATAAGATCTACTAAATCATACAACTTTGAGGTGTTTGTCCATTTTTTGTGCAAACATTTTTGGTGCTTTCACTGAGAGCTAGAAGCTCGAAGCTTCAGCTTCATCCACTTAACAGTTTTCCTAACAGCATCGTTCGCTACTTGGAAAACATGCCTCCCAAACAGAGAAAAGATGTTAACAAAGGAAAAAACATCGCATCCAGCAGTCTTCCAGATCCAGCTGTCACGAATCAAGTAAATCGTCCTCCTCCGGCAGCAGTAACAAATGAAGGACAGGCTAACCCAACCACTCCTGCCACAGAACAACCTGCAGCAATTACTAGGGCAGATTTGGACAGAGTTGTGGTTGAAGTAACTAACCGCTTCACGTCCCAGCAGGAAGCCTTGGTGGACCATCTCATGTCACGCTTAAGGGACGCTGAAGAATCCAACCGCAACACTGAATCATGGGGCGAGTCCCAGTCTGGAGAATCTCAGAGACAACAAAGATCTTCCTTCTTCGAAGGAGCTAATGGCAGAAGTAGCCATGGTAGGAGCCGAGACCGAGCACAGCCCGAAGTTAGGCCTGAGGAAACGTTTGGTACCGAACCCAACGGGGGAGGTACCGGACGGTGGTCAACTGTAGCTGAGCCTGTCATACTGCCTAACCACGGAAACGCCAGTGAACGGGGCCGAGCTAGAGTCCAGCCCGAAGTTGGACCCGAGGAAGTGCTTAGATCAGAACCCGGCAGGGAAAGATCAAGGCAAGGGCCAACTGTAGCTGACCCTAGCATGCTCCCAGAAGATCAAAGGCAGCCACTGGAAAACATGACGAATGATAGACGATACCATCCCTACAGGTCATCTGGATGGAATCAATCCCACAGAACAGAACCAAACTCATTTCTATCTGCTCCAAATTCTGATGAAAGGATGGCACGCTTATTCAGAGAGTGTGTCCAACGGGAGCAAAGAGATCGAGGGATAGGCGCTAGGGTAACCAGCCCTTTCGCCCACAATATCGAAATTGCTATCACCCCCTGAGAATGGAAGATGCCAACAATGGAACCCTACAAAGGAACCTCCGACCCCATTGTACACTTACAGAGGTACACGCAACATATGCTCATGAGTGGGGCGACAGAGGGAGTACTGTGCAAATGCTTTCCGCTCTTCTTAGCAGATCTTGCTACCTCCTGGTTTTGTCATCTACCCCAGGGATCCATCAGCTCGTGGGAAATGTTGAAAGAAAAATTTATCAGTCAGTTCCGCATTCATGTGGAGCAACCTAAGGACGCTTATTCCTTATCCAGCGTCAAACAGAAACCTGGAGAGAAGCTGCAGCAATACCTAACCAGATTCAACGCCGCAGCAGCCACAGTCCAAGATGCCGATGAGAAGCTTATCCTAATGGCCCTCTGTAGTGGTGTGCATCCGGACACTAAATTTGCTAGAAGGTTGACGAAAGAAAAACCAGCTACTTTACCCGATTTCTTCCATGAAGCTGGGAAATACATGAGGCTTGAGGATGCTGCCGTTGAGGGGCAGTCAGGACAGCAAAATAAGACAACCTATAGCAACGCCCCTGCTGTGGCAAGGGACGTTCGAAGAAATGATTCCAGAGACAATGCTGGGGGCAAGAAGGGAGAAAAGCACCTATATCGGCCAGGACCAAGATTCGACACTTACACTCCTTTGAACGAGACCGTCGAAAATATCTTCCTCGCCACCCAAGGCGAAGTTAGATACAAACGCCCACCATACAAGAAGGAATCAGATAACGCACAGAAGTCTAGAAAGTTCTGCCGCTTCCACGAATCTCACGGGCATGATACCAACGAATGCCATCATCTCCGAGATCTGATTGAGGAACACATCAGAAGGAAGAAACTGGAACGTTATGTAAAAGGTCAGGACAGGACCCCAGCTCCTGCCAATGAAAACCCAAGGCTACCCTCATCGGGGGCCGACAGAGGAAACCGCAACGCTAGCAGCTCTAGTCAAGAGAAGATAGTGGTCCATACCATCTCAGGAGGGCCGCACATCGCAGACAGAAGCTGGAAAGAGATGGAAAGATACGGAAAGTCGCTTAGAGACAATAAAGACTATGTCAATTCGGTTATAGAAGAACGCCACCCGAAGAGGAAAGAAAGTGATGACATCACATTCGGTAAACGTGACCTAGAAGGAAGGCAGTACCCTCACATGGATCCCATGGTCATCTCTGCCCGACTTGGTCCCGCCGAAGTTTACCGAATCCTGGTAGACACTGGAAGCTCAGTAAACATCCTGTTTAAACACGCATTCGACAAAATGAAGCTATCAATGAAGGATGTATCTCCCTGTGATAAACCACTACATGGTTTCACTGGGGATACTAAGATGCCCCTCGGGCAACTGGACCTCTTTGTTGAGATTGGAAGCCATCCCCGCTCCATTGTACGGAAGCAGACGTTCGTGCTAATAGAAAACCATTCGGCCTACAACGCCTTCTTAGGAAGACCAACCTTGTCTGACTTCCAAATTGTCCTCGCCCCATGGTGCCTAAAGATGAAATTTCCAACAGACAATGGGGTAGGGGAAGTGGAAGGAGACCAGGACATTGCTCGAGACTGCTATGTGACTGAACTTCGCAACAACCACAGGAAGGATAAAGGGAAGGGTGTAGAGATTGCCTTCTGCATGAAAAGTCTAGAAGCATAGCAACTAAAGAAAGCCCCTCCTCTTCGATATACCAACGACCCTTTCAATGAATTAGACCCTAGGGACAAAGAGGAGGAGGCCACCGCCGAGCCTGCAGAGGCTATGGAGTTTATATCTGTAGACAAGCACGACTCAAGTAGACTACTGAAAATTGGGTCCCAACTAAAAGCCGAATTGAAGGAACAACTCATCGATTTTCTCCGCCACAACTTGGATGTATTCGCATGGTCACACGCTGACATGACCGGAATCTCCCCCGACATAGCATGCCACGTATTAAACATTGATCCTACCAAGGCGCCCGTAAAACAAAGAAAGAGAAGTATGGGGGCAGAACGATCAGCAGCCCTCGATGAAGAAGTAAAGAATCTACTCGCCAATGACTACATACGAGAAGCTATGTACCCGGAATGGATCGCCAACCCGGTACTGGTAAAGAAGGCTAATGGGAAGTGGCGAACCTGCATTGACTTTTCCAACCTAAACGACGCCTGCCCAAAGGATTGCTTCCTACTTCCCAGAATCGACCAACTTGTAGACAGCACAGCCGGGCACGAGCTCCTATCTTTTATGGATGCATACTCAGGATATAACCAAATTCCTATGCATGCTCCCGACCGAGACCACACTAGTTTCATCACTGACCGGGGTTTATACTGCTATAAGGTAATGCCTTTCGGACTTAAAATGCAGGAGCCACCTACCAGCGCCTCGTCAACAAGATGTTTGCAGGGCTAATAGGACAGACTATGGAAGTATATGTGGATGACATGCTGGTGAAGTCAAGGAAAGCCAAAGATCACGTAAGCCACCTAGGCAAGATGTTTCAAGTACTTCGACAATATGGAATGAAGTTGAATCCACTAAAATGCTCCTTCGGAGTGTCATCAGGAAAGTTCTTAGGATTCATCGTTCATGCTAGAGGGATAGAAGCAAACCCTGAACATGTCCGAGCATTAAGGGATATCAAGATACCTTCCACTCGGAAGGAAATGCAAAGTTTGAATGGAAAAGTGGCCGCTCTAAGCCGATTCATCTCCAAGGCGACGGACAAGTGCGTCCCTTTTTTTGAAGCCCTAAAGAAAGACAAGGGAAAGTTCGAATGGACTGACGAATGCTTAACTGCTTTCCTTAACCTAATCGAACACCTCAAGAAACCACCGGTACTCTCGACTCCAAGCGGAGGCGAAGAATTATACCTATACCTTGCTGTGTCATCTCACGCCCTAAGCGCAGCCTTGGTAAGGGAAGACAACTGCACGCAGCGGCCAGTTTACTTCGTCAGCAAAAGGTTTACTGGGGCAGAAATCAGATATCCTAAACTTGAGAAGCTAGCATACTGTTTACTAATCACATCACGAAAGCTGCGTCACTACTTCCAGTCCCATTCCATCAAAGTTCTGACTGATCAACCACTGAGGCAGGTACTCCATCATCCCGACACTTCTGGGAGACTACTTAAATGGTGCATTGAACTAAGTCAGTATGATATCACCTATCACCCTCGCACCGCCATCAAGGGACAAGCCATGGCTGATTTCATTGCAGAATTCACTACCAACGAAGATAAGGAGAAATTGGAAATAGCAGAAGATATCAAGTGGAATCTCTTTGTGGATGGTGCATCAAACGAACAAGGCTCGGGGGAAGGTGTGGTAATAATCACTCCCAGGGGAAACAAACTGCACTATGCTATAAGGTTGGAGTTCGCTGCCACCAACAACGATGCAGAATATGAAGCAGTGATAGCTGGACTAGAAATTGCCATAGAAATCAGAGCCAATTCTTTGTATCTTCATAGCGATTCTCAACTTATTGTTAATCAAATACTAGGAGAATTCCAAGCTCGAGAGGAACAACTCATAGCATATCTAAAGAAGACCAAGTTACTTCTCGGCCGATTGGACCACTACTTAGTCAAACACATCCCTCGAGAAGAGAACCGAGAGGCCGACGAATTGGCAAAGCAAGCAAGTGTGAGAGACATCACCATCTTCGGGGCAGTAACCATCCCAAAGCAACTGGCCCCAAGTTTTGAGCAAGTGAATCTGATAACTGCAACCGAAGAAGCAACTTGGATGACTCCCATCCGAGACTACCTACAAAGTGGCACACTACCCAACGGGCGTAACGAAGTCAAGAAAATCTTGAGGAAAGCATCCCGCTACACAATACAAGAAGACATCCTCTATCGGTGCGGGTTCTCTAACCCGTTATTAAGGTGTGTCGCTGGGAGGGAAGCCAAGGAAATCTTATCCAACATCCATCAGGGGAGCTGCGGAGATCACACCGGAGGGCAAACATTAGCAAAAAAGATACTCCGATACAGATATTTCTGGCCCACCTTAAGCAAGGACGCCTTAGATTTCGTCAAAAAGTGTGACAGATGCCAAAAATTTGCTAAGATTCCGCGGCTACCAACAACTGATATTACTCAAATGACCAGCCCTTGGCCCTTCGCAATATGGGGAATTGACTTAATCGGCGAGCTACCGATGGGCCGAGGCGGGGCCAAATATGCTATAGTGGCAGTTGATTATTTCACCAAATGGGTGGAAGCGGAACCTCTGAATAAAGTATCTTCAGCAAAAGTTATTAACTTCTTGATCAAAAATGTTCTATGCAGGTACGGAGTCCCACTCAAAATCATATCAGACAATGGACTTCAGTTTGACAGCGAGGAATTCGCCAACTGGTGCCGAGAGCACGGAATTCATAAAAGCTTCTCATCCGTAGCATATCCCCAGGCAAACGGACAAGTCGAAGCAGTCAACAAAATTCTGGAAACTCTGATCAAAAAGAAGCTCGAAAAGTCAAAGGGCGCTTGGGTGGATGAACTCCCTACGGCACTGTGGGCCTACCACACATCTTTCAGAACATCAACGGGGCACACTCCTTTCTCTTTGGCATACGGATCGGAGGCTATGCTCCCAGTTGAAACCATTGTGCCTTCCCACCGTAGGATCCACTATAACCCGGAAGAGAATGAAGAACTCCTCCACATGTCTTTGGATCTAGTTGAGGAGAGAAGAAATGATGAAGTCTTTAAAACAGCAGCCCACAAGCAGAAAGTGGCAGCACAATACAACTCCAAAGTCAAGCATCGTACCTTACAAGAAGAGGATCTTGTCCTCAAGCGAATCTTCCCTCGCCCCGGAGCACTAGACCCAATCTGGGATGGACCATATGTAATTCATAAAGATCTCCACAATGGAGCTTATATTTTGTCAACAGTGGACGGAGAGGTGTTCCAGAGGGCATGGAACATCCAGCACCTCCGTCGATACTTTTCTTAACTTGTACTGCCCATATGAAGTGAATTAACAAAGAGAATCAGTGGATGTAGGCCTTTTCATGCCGAACCACTTTAAAAAACCTTGTCTCTTTTTTAACTTGTTCCTTTATATCTTGGCTACTTGTTAACTTTATCCTTTTATGTTGAACAAAATCCTATGCGTATAGCATTTCCACTCAAAGCACTCCACGGCGCAACTTCACCTGGGCAAAACCTAACAGGTACTATGCGAATCTATGCCCTCGCCAATGAGACACTTTTGCTCTAGCATCCCTCTGCTGCGGGTTAACTCATTGCTCGCGACGGCCCTTAAAGCCAACTGTAATGAGCCGATTATAAGCCACCGAGAAGGCCGACTATAGCCGAGGCAGCTCATTACGGCGTTACGCTCGCCGGCAACTGTGAACCGACTATAAGCCCCAACATAAGGTGTGGCCAGCCAGGGGCAGTTCACAGTTGACGATCGGCACCCACGCTAGCCGGCCACAGTAAATCGAATAATACCCACGATTACGGGCCATAATGGCCCGAGTAGTTACTGTGCGCGATCTCGGCTCCGATGTGTCTTAAGTGCGGCTGTGGTAAAAAAGAATTAACTCCCCGCGGAGGCGTAAGATGGGTGACAAATGTCTTCAAGACCCACAGCTAGGGAAAGTGACTACAAAACCCGTTTGCCACGAACTTAAGCACATCGAAGGCCTTCCGTGATTGGAAGTTTTACTTTTTCACATATTTCAATTTTACTTAAAAAGCTTTTCTCCTATCCTCTATAACAGTCCCTAAAGTACAGGATGCAGAGTAGGAGATACTCGCCAATGGGTGTAGGGACTCACAATTGGATGGCAGGGCATTCGACTGCGTTCCATGCTCGGTCATACAAGATATTCAAAAATGCCATCTACGATTAAAACATGAAAGGCGGTATTTTCTTCTTTTGTGTACAAATACATGACTATAATTTGTTCACACCACACGCTAATATTGCAAGTCATGAAATTATGTTTTAAAACCAGAACCTGACATCAAACACAATTCTATTACAAGAATATACATAGCTATATTTCTCATACGACATGTCAAAATAGCAACGAACATTCGGAAGACAACAAAATCAGCTTAAGTTGAAGAATTACACATCAAGAATAGAGCTATTTATTACAAGTAGCAAAATAATACAACTTAAAAGCTACTTTACTGTTTTAAGATTAACATCTACAACCCTGTCAAGTCCACAAATAGAGTTTTTCCAGGTATAATCAAGGGCCCGGCTGCATTGGAGTTTTTTCCTTGTCGTGTTGTCCACCTGTCCAAAAAGAGAAGGGATTCATTAGGGAGAAGCAACCAGGTTAATGGGGAAACTAAAAAGGAAGACTTACCAACATCTGCTTCTTGGCCATCCTGGTCGTCGTCATCTACTTGCACCCCTGCCTCCTCAGCAGCAAGCAACCGCATACCCTCCTTCACCGCCACCTTCTCCCCCTTGGCAAACTGGGCAGTGACCACATCCATGCTGAAGGCCACGCCACCATCTTTATCCGCATCGGCCTTGGCCTCCTCCAGAGCCCGAAGATAGATCTTAGCCATGACCCTAGGATAATCATCCATCCAGGATAGGTTGCCCTGCTTCCAGGTTCGAAAGTACATGTCCTGAAGCATTTCGTCCATCATCCCCTCATTCTCCTCAAACTCCCTCATCCGGGCCTCGGAAGCCGACAACCTTTCAACGGCAGAATCTCTCTCTGATCGGTATCTCGAGCAGTCAACCAGAAGGGATTCCCGCATTGCCTCCATCTCCTCCCTCAACTTGGCTTGAGCAAGCTCTGCAGCCTCAAGTTTCCCGGACAACTCCTCTACCTGCTCAAGATCCGCCCTCCGAACCTCGTCCACTGTCGAGATGGCCATATTTATCTGCTCCTTGCAAGCAGCCTCCATCTTCCGCAATTCCGCCTTACTAGCCTCCTCCATAGCCTTCCTCAACCGCCCGGAGGCAGCCTCATGTTGGGAAATCTGAATGGCCTGATCAGCAAGTTGTTTGGCCTGATGCGAAACCATCAATCGTAGTCGGATGTTGGCACTCCCAATCTCCTCTCCAGCCTTAACCAGCCGGGCATGATGCCCCATCAGCTTCCTAGTCTCCTCCGCCACCCGATCAATATTAGCCTTAGCCTCGTCTCCCATGGTAATTACCCGAGTGGTAAGTAAATCGAGATCTAAGGACTTAGCCTCATCAAGCACCCGTACCATGGGATTGCGGGGAAGAAGGTGCTCACCGGTAACCTCGTCAAAGGTAATATCATGGGAACCTGGATCCAAATCAGGATGACCCGCAAATGGATTACGAGCCAAACCAGGACGATCAATCTGAATAAAGGAAGGATTTTCAGATGGGTGCGGAGAGAGTGCGAACTCAGTACCCTCCTCCGTGATATCGTGAAGAGGCTGAACCGGGGGCTAAGGACCAAGTGAAGATTCGGATAAGGGATGGCTCCTCTTTCTCTTTTGAATGCCCTCGTCAATAACCCCGAGAAGAGGACGGTAGCCGGCTACATCCCCGAACGGTGGGCCGAAGGTTTCGGCTTAGCGGAAGCTTTGGAAAGCTTGTATTGTTCAAGCCTGTGCCGAAGATCTGAGGCCTTAGCCGTTTTACCTGCTCCTGATATAAAGAACAAGTGTCACAAGCTTACATTGATCCATAATTCAAGAAAACATGATAAATTAAAAAGATAAAAGAAGAAAGAAAACACATCTGTGGTTGTACAAACCCTGGGGAGGAGTAGGATACTGCAATGAGTCCTGGATTTCATTCCAGGACGGGAGCGGATCATAAAATATTCCTAAGTCCCTATCATAAATGGAGCCCGCAGGAGTCAAAAGTTCACCTTGAGTCGTCGGAGCCACCTTGGCTGGAATAGTCTGAGGAGGCTCGCTTGCACCAGTCCCAGCCTTGTCAGCTCTCCCGGATTTCTCTGTCAAAGCCGTTTCCCCGTCCAGCCCCTCAAAAGCTTGGTGGAATGCATCATCCGTCCACTCCTGAATCTCGCCTGCCTGCCCAGGGAGCAAGGCCCCGATGCCATCACCACCGTCGCCACCTTCCCGGTCACCTCCACCCTCACCTCTCTCCTCCTCTACGTCTTCCTCCCCCTGGGTAAGTGGACAATTGCTGGGGGAAGGACCGTCCGACTTCTTAAGTTTCTTACCTCCGACGGCTGAAGGTTTTGTGAAAGGTTTCCTCTTGCCACTCTCTACCGTGACACCTCCCTTGGCCTGAGCAACCGCCCTCTCCTTCGCCGTTTCCCTCAGCTTGACTACTGACTGCTGTGGAAGGATCAAGTTATACCCCAGAAGGGTCGCGTTTCTGATCAGGTAGGCAGCTGATCTATCTCTCCCAGGGATAGCTTCTATCTTAGCCGCCGTCTGAACCAGGCGATCAGTCTCCACCACCGCAAAGCCACCTGTCGCTAGCAAAAATGAAAACATATGAGAAGGAGCATCGCAGTCAGAATGGAAATTATGAATAAAGCATCGACTTACATCCAGAGGTGAAACGCCGAATAGAAACAGAGTCGTCCCTAACAAAGAACCACTCCTTTCTGAACATGCTGAACTTAGAATACAGATCCAAGACCGGCTTGAAGGTTACAGCTGACTCCAAGCTAATGTATGGGGACCCCTTCTTATAGCCCCTCAGATTATATAAGTACCGGATCTCCCGGTTGGAAGGAGCACGACCATACTTCCTTTGAAAGATGACGAAGAGGCTCACCAGTATAGCATAGGAGTTGGGTTGAAGCTAGAATGGGGCCACCTTTAGATATGTGAGGAAGCTGGCTACCCAAGCATTAAGAGGCGGAATGGCACCACACATGCAGTGGTATCTGCTGTAAGCAAAGTACCCTTCAGGAGGGTCGTAGGGCATAACCTCTCTCCCTGGCAACAGCATTCGCGCCCTATCAATCCCGAAAGAACGGGAGATGACATCAAGCTGCTCTTCCTTAAGGGAGCTGGGAAAGCAATCGGGCGGGGAGTTCAAAAGCTCCTGAGGGCCGTACCCGTCCACTAGTGATCTCGGGGTAGATCCATGACGTTCCGGACCTGGCTGAACAGGGGGCACTGAGGGAGATTCTCCTTCGCCCTGGGACTTCTTTCTGCCTGATCGAGTTTCTACTCTTTGAGACATTATCTGCAAACACAGAAAGTACATCACCAAAATGCATGAATTATGTAACCTAGGACTTCACTGATAATACAAGTATTAAAGCTCATCCAGTATTAGATTCATTCGGTACTTAGAAACCATCGGTTCCGTCCGATAGTTCAAAAGACAGAGTTCATTCGGCATCCCAACACAAGGGATCATTCGGCATTTTCCATATAAAATTCATTCGGTACTGAATTTGTAAGCACATTCGGCAAAAGAGTACATACCTGGTTTAGAGCTTGGACTATTCGGTACTCAGATGATTCGATACTCAGATGATTCGGTACTCAGTTTGATTCGGCTCTCTCTGTTCGGTAAGGAATAACGAAGGTGTGTAGCCCCTATTTATAAGCAGATACAAGACACCAGACCAAATGGCTCGGCACTCTGGGACCAAATGAAAACACCCTAGCCGAAACAAAGCGTGGCATATACTAGCATATGCCCCACTTTGGGGGGCAAATGTTGGATGGATTCTTACCATCGAACCAGCCTAGCCGAACCATCATCACTGGATCAGCACAGCCACGAACGAACCAACCAACAGGCCATCCTCCACCGATCCAAGTTACAACCGGACCAGCTCCACCAAAACTCCACAACCGGTCTCTCCGAACCAGGTACACCGGTCCACTCAACGTGCTTCCCACCGAACCAAGTATGCCGGACCACCCAACATGCTTCCCACCGAACCAAGTACACCGGTCCACTCAACATGCTTCCCACCGAACCAAGTACACCGGTCCACTCAACATGCTTCCCACCGAACCAAGTAAGCCGGACCCGCTCCACCAGACCAGATTACATCAGCCCAGGCCCACCAGCTGCTGTATACCTCCAAGACCCCTAGCCTCACTCTATAAATAGAGGGGCAGGGGTACAACAATGGGGGACAAGTTTGAGAGCTCAAGCACGAAGAGAACTTTCAAACAACTTTCTTTTACTTGTATCAAAGCTTTGTACTTGTAATCAAAAGAAGAGAAGAGAAATAATATATAAAGTGGACGTAGGCACATTCTGGCTGAACCACTATAAATCTGCGTGCCTTTTTACAGTTTAGCCCCTGCTTTTCATATATTTGCATCAATCACTCAAATCACTAAGAACAACATAAGATCTACTAAATCATACAACTTTGAGGTGTTTGTCCATTTTTTGTGCAAACATTTGGCATTTAATACAACTTGCCATTACATCACAAAAGAAAAATCAAAATATAGCAGAATATATATATAGCTTATACTAGTTAGATTGTCTCGTGCATGTCTTTGGAAGCTTATTCATCTAAAGAGAACCTGAGAAGTCCTTACCCTTGACCTACTCAAATGAGTACCTGAGATTTTAAGGGAAAACAAAAACTTCATGTTAGACAAAGAGTCTAGTGTGAATAATAATCAACCATCACAAACCAATGATATCTAGTGAGACCATGTCGCTATGCGGAACGGGTTCCACTCACTACAACCCAATTAAACATCTTAACCATATACCGTGCTCCGCATCTACAATGGTTATGACAAAATAATATGATAGTGTGCAAACATGTCATATGTATCGGATTACCCATCCTTCATTTATTAGACTACCCATCTAAGTTCTTATTGACTACCCATCTTATATTCATATGAACTACTCATCCCACATTTTATTTTACTTAAACTAATGTGGACTATCCATCTCACATTGTATCATTTAAACTGATGCGGACTATCCATCTCACATCTCATAATTTTCCTAGGATGACTATGAATCCTTAAATTAACCAATTAGAGGTTATCTATCTCCAACATGATGCAGACTATCCATCATACATCCCATAGTTTTCCTAGGATGACTATGAACCCATCACTTGGCCATTTAATTCATGTTATCCACATGTTTCTAATTACCCCATGTTACCTACATGTTGAACTTTGCTCCATGCTGCCCATGTGTACAACATTAATCCATGCTATCCACATATATAACTTATTTCTATTGGTGTCCCCAATTAAGTTATTTCCACTTAGTTATTTAAATTTTATGGTGACATACATTGGAAACTCCAAAAGATTTCATGTCAACTCATTAAGATATACCATAGTGTCCCTAAGGTTCAAAGTTAAAATTTGCAACAATTGGCTCTCCACCATTTCGATGTGTATTAGTGTAGACATCCATTATTAAAGTCCATGTAACCATTTTCTTAATGATGTATGGTTACCCTTAACCCATAATTTAGACAAGGAAATCATCTCTTTGTATTTTCAAAGTCTAATGCTATTTGTAAAACCCTTTTTATATTGCCATGTACATGATTGAAAATGATATAAGGTTTATTGCTTTCAAAAGATCTTAGTTTGTTCAACGTCGACATCATATCATGTTGATGTAAAAGGATAAGGCTCTCTGTCTATTTTAAGACTCTATGACTAAAACATGTGGCATCATGATCCTTGATGACAATGAAGTCATCGATCCTCATAATACACAGGTTATCTACATATTTAAAAACTTGAAGGCTAGTTAAAATTGGCATGAGGTAAATGCGATGACAAGTTTAAAAGCGGCCTAGCTAAGCTCTACAATAGGTTAAAAGCGGCAAGAGGTAGGCTCGATGACCATCTGGGTCTTTGAGGCCCAAACCTCGGAGTCACTTATATAAAACAGTGCGACATCAATGCTATAAAGTTTGGCGAATCTATAAAATATATGCGAAAACAAGCCACTTGGTATAAAACTCGGCATGTACAAACATTGACATCTCCATGTCTAGTCCTCCTCTTTACCCCTTCTATTTCCGCCTCGGTGAGAACCAAAACCTATCCGCTTCATGTCAAACTCATTGACATCATGTGGCATTGCTTTGTTCCACATCGTTGACTCTGGGTTGCAATGAGTGATGGCTCGACGTAGCCAATATCGACATGGCAAAACTGTAATTAACTTTAAAACTTCTAGATTACTATAAAAATATATTACTTTTAACCAAACCTCTATAATTTGTTAAAAGCTTATTGGCTAGCAAAACTTTATCAATTTTCTTTACTGAAAACTGTCGCACCCTATTTTAAAGATCCAAAATAGTAATTCAAATAATTAATTACTAACCATAATTAATTAAACCTTTATGTGCATATTCTAGCATAAATAATTCTCCGTAATTCAAAAATACATGGGAAAAATCCTAAAAATTCACATTAAATCCAAAATTATATTTCTTTTGACATATAAAATATTGGGGCCCAAAACCCACATTTAACTATCATTAATAAATTAAACCTGATTTCATGCATACTTAACATTAGGAAATTCATAATAAATTCCTATCACTTTGGAAAATTCTTGAATTAAATTACCATCTCCAATATGTTGTTTCATATCACATATCTAAACTTTAAATCATTTGGAGAACATGAATTCTGGATTTAATTCTAAAACCGAATTAAACAATTTCCAATCAATCCCAAAAATTCCAATTAACCATTATTCTATCTAAACAATGACTAGTAAATCATAACTTGACCAATCAAACACATAAGATTCGGGTATTATCCATAACCAAATCAAAACAGAGATTGAAGAGAAGATAG
This sequence comes from Allium fistulosum, assembly GCA_030737815.1. NCBI lineage: Eukaryota > Viridiplantae > Streptophyta > Magnoliopsida > Asparagales > Amaryllidaceae > Allium > Allium fistulosum. Next base: position 1,106,245,874 of record CM060904.1, on the reverse strand, counting down.
GTTTTACTATTCACCTTAGATTAATGGTTGGAGTTTGAGATTTGGTGTTGCTTCGATTTCCTAAGCTTCTTCCCTTGAATCTTTAGATTTTGGCTTCCTTTCTATGGTCGGCCTCCCTTAGTTTTCTTTAGTTTTTCCGTGAATGATGGAAAATGAGAATGGAATAAGGCATAAGGGTTTAAGGCGAAGGGTTTAGGTCTATTTCCTAAAATGCCCATCTCAATCATTCTCATATATGTTAAATTTTTAAACACTTATCTTAATTCATTAAGACACGACCAGATTAATTGCCCAAATCTCATTCTCCTTAATTATCTGCATTATTCTATTTAATCTACTTAATTAAATGTCTTGAATAATGTTGAACACAAATTAGGGGTGTTACAGGCTACTCCCTTAAAGAATTTCATCCTTGAAATTCAGTAAGTATTACAAAATAAGCATAACAAACATGCAACCAAAGCTAGTATATCCTACTAGCCATAAATCTATATACAACAAATATAGAACATACCCTCACAAGATCGTAGGATCAGTATCCCTAATTCTATCCTCTGTCTCCTAAGTACAGTCTTTCTCATTGTCGCTCCATTGAACTTTCACACACTTGATTGTCTTGTTCTTTAACTTCTTCTCATCTCTCGCTACAACTCGAACTGGTTGCCTAACAAAAGTCAGATCCAGTTCTACTACTAAATCTTCCAATGCAGTCAAAGTGATAGTAGTCTTTGGATCATGCACATACTTACGAAGATGAGAAACATGAAAAACGTTTTGGAATCCTGCCAAACTTCTCGGTAACTCTACTCGATACGAGAGCTTTCTCATCCTCGTTATAATCAAGAATGGTCCAACATATCTTAGTGCTAACTTTCCTATCTTATCGAATCTCACCACACCTTTCTTTGGTGATACCTTAATGAAGACTCCGTCTCTAACTGAGAACTTTAGATCTTTATGCCTCCTCTCGTGTAACTTTTCTGTCTAGACTAAGCTTCTCTTCTCTTACCTCGGAATAACTCAATTTTCTCTATTGCTTCTCTCACCAGATTTGGACCTAAGACTAACTTATCCCCAGTTCCCAACCAACATGTTGGTGACTTGCACGGCCTTCCATACAAAGCTTCGAAAGGTTTCATTTCTATACTAGTCTGATAATTATTATTAGGAAAACTCAACCAAGTGTAGGTGGTCTTCCCATGATCCACCAAAATCTAGTACGTAGGCTCTCAACAAATCCTGAGTACCTTATTGACTATCTCTGCTTGCCCATCTATCCGAGGGTGATAAGCGGTACTCACCTTAAGCTTGGTACCTAACACTTCCTATAAACTCTTCCAAATCTCACTAGTAAACAATGTATTTCTGTCACTGGCTATACTACTAGGAATCTCATGCAGTCTAACTATGTTCTTCATAAATAACCTAGCTAAAACAGGTGTCGTCCTGGTTAACTTAACATGAATGAAATGGGCGCTCTTGGTCAATCTATCCAATATGACCCGTATACTCTCATTTCCTTGATTCGACTTTGGCAACCTGTCAATAAAGTCCATGGATATTGAATCCCATTTCCAAACCGGTATATCTAAAGGCTGAAGCAACCCACTCAGCTTTTGATATTCGACTTTTACTTGCTGGCAAATCGAACATTGCTTTACCCATAAGCCAATATCCCTCTTTATACCTTTCCAGAAGAAACTTTTCTTCATATCCTGATACATCTTTGTTCCTTCAAGATGAATCATAAACTTTGATTGATAACATTCCCTAAGAACTTCTTTCCTTAGGTTTCCAATATTCGAAACACACAATTGTCCCTTCTTTCTCAACCATCCCTTCTGGTCAAGACTAAAGTCTTTCATATCATCAATCTTAATTCCAATCTCAACTCTTCTAACCTTCTCGGCCAACAATGGATCATCTTTCTGCTTAGAAGTGATCCTTTCGATCAAAATTGGTCAAACTTCCAAACAAGATATCATGGCAGTATTCTGACTAGAACTAGTAGTCAATCTTAATTGCACACTACACGTAGTCAATGCCTTAAGATCTTTCCATTCTGCCAACATAGCTAACACCATATTCTGATGTTTTCTGCTAAGAGCATTCGCTACTTTATTACATTTCCCTGGTGTGTACTCTATATCGAAATCATAAGCTACTAAAAACTCCAGCCACCTCTACTGTCTCATATTCAACTCCTAAGAGAATAAATACCTTAAAGACTTATGATCCATGTATAACTCAAATATTTCTCCCAAAAGATAATGTCTCCACACTTTCAATGCGAAGATCACCGCCGCCAACTCTAAATCAAGGGTCAGATATCTTACTTCATATGGTCTGAGCTATCAAGAAGCATAGGCAATTACCTTACCCTTCTGCATTAACACAACTAATCCAGTCCCACATGCATCTGTATACACACTAACCCTTGATTGCTGTCTGGCACAACTAACATGGGCGCATTGGTCAATAAATGCTTTAACATAAGGGATGCTTCCTCACATCTATTGGACCAAACAAACTTAATGTCCTTTCTGGTTAGCTTAGTAATGGGTGCTGCTATCCTCGAAAGATCCCTGATAAACCCCCAGTAATATGCATCCAATCCAAGCAAACTTCTTATCTCGGCCACTGTCTCGGGTCTTTCAACTATTAACCACTTCAATCTTAGTTGGATCAACTGATAACCCTTTTCCTGAGACTACATGGCTAAGAAAATTTACTTCTTTCTTCCAGAAATGACACTTTGTAAACTTTTCCTTAATCTTATTCTGTCTCAGTGACTCTAACACTATTCTAAGATGAATCCCAAGCTCTCTTTCATCCTTGGAATATTTTAAAATGTCGTCTATGAATACAATTCAAACCTATCCAAGTGCTCTTGGAATAACTGGTTCACCAAAACTATGAAGAAAACTGCTGCATTCGTTATCCCTAATGGCATTACTAACCACTCGTACGAACCATATCTCATTTGAAAACTATCAATGGAATACTATCCTCCGCCAATCTTAGCTGATGGAACCTGTAGCCAAATCCAATTGGTAAAACACTCTAGCTCCATTTAACTGATCAAATAAGTCGTCGATTCCCGACAAAGGATACCTATTCTTAATCGTCTTCTCATTCAACTTACGATAGTCGATACACAACATTAACGACCTATCTGATTTCTTCACGAACACCGCGGCCACTCCCCAAGGCGAATTACTTAGTCTGATAAAGTTCTTTCCTTCTAAGTCCACGAATTGCACCTTTAACTCCTTCATCTTGGTAGTTGTCATCCAACTAGGTGGTCTACTTACGGTTTCTGCTCCTGGCACAAGATCTATTTGAAACTCGATAGCTCATTACGGTGGTAGTCCTGTGACTGGCTCAAAAACATATGCAAATTCTCTTGCTACAAAAACCGATTCAACTCTTCTTATGCTTCCATAGCATTCAACAAAGCACAAATTCCTAGACTCAAATTCTCGACTAAGTATATTATTCGGTCGCTGCTACTAGGATGTCTCAATAATATTTCCCTATCCTGGCAAAATATCCTAGCATTATATCCATCTAACTAATCCATACCCAATATGATCCTTGAAGCCTACGAAATCAAAGACATACAAATTGCATGCAAACTTATGACCTAACAAATCAAGTTCTAATTGGTCACATCTCATCCCCAGAGTTGCATACTTGCCTATCGCATTTGAAACCCTTAAGGAAGTAACAAGGTATGACGGTTCTAAACATAACTTATCTACCAAACACTGAGATCTAAATGAATGCAATGCATGGGTATCAAATAGTATCCTAACTAGTATACCATGGACCAAAAGTGTACCTTCCACCATAAATTTTCCCTTCTCAATTGTTGTTGGTCTAGAGGATGATGGTCCCAAAGCATAGACTTTACCCTTCTTAGCCTTGGTTGCTTCTGGACACTTGTTCTTGTAATGCCCCACTTGGTCGTAGTTAAAGCACTTCACATTCTTATTCCCCACAACCATATTTCCATCACCCGAGCAACACTGATTAGTATAGTGCCCGTTCTAATCGCACTTATAACAGGCAGTATCTGCCTTCCTCTTCTTAGCTACTCCTCATTTCTGAGTACTCTTCTTCTTAAAGAATTTTCTTTTCTTATTTCGAGATTCCTGAGTCTCCGTTCACTTCTCTTTCCCAAAGGTAGAAAGCATTTCTTCATTTCTAATCACCATCTCCACTACTACGTTTAATGGATCTTAGAGATGTAGCATGGTTGACCTAGCAATTTCCGACCTTAACCCTTGGATAAACTTCTCGTTCCTATTAATGACAGCATCTATAGTTGCATATCCATACTTGGATAGCTCATCAAACTTCGTAAAATACACAAACACTGACATCCCTCTGCTCCAAATCCATAAATTTCTCGAGCAAAGAGGACTTAGCTACCTCGGACAAAAATATCTCCTCGAATTTCCTTCGAAAATCTGCCCAAGTTAACTCTTCCTCTGGCACACCAACGATAACTCCATTTCACCAGAACAATGTTGCACCTTGCAATTGTCTCTAAGCCAATTTTCTCTTCTGCTCATCGTCCAAACCAGGATCAGCAAAAATTATCTCACGATGCAAAAGCCAATTTTCCACCTCTATAACATCCTCTGTTCCAAGAAAAGACTTTCCTCCAAGACTGGTATAACCCCTGCTCAGCTTGGCATAATTATTGCTAACTGGGGCCACGAGATTTGCTCCTCTCACATTCACAGCATTTCCTCCAGCTACTCTATAGTCGGTCCAGCTTACATCAAGTTAACAAAGAACTAATACATCATTCCCATATCCACTGGTAGGGTTCTAACACCTACATTGACATTTGCATTTGAATTAGCATTTGCCTATCATCCCTGGTTTATCCTGGTATTGGGTCGAGCATTTTCGTTAGTTGTGGAGCTTCCTCCACCTAGATTCTCTCTTCTGTTTCCTACTTCTATACCTTTCTTTCTCGTAAATCTGCATGTGAGCCTCAGTAAGATACAGAAGGACAATCTAAGAGAGAGGGGAATACATACTCATATATAGCAAAATACAAGTACGTGATTATAGCGTTATCCCAACTTCAGCCTTATTCTCTGATTCATTGGATTATGTTTTAAAAATCTTTTAGGTTTAAATTCCTTTTAAATTTACATAAACCAATGCTCTAATACCAAACTGTAACATCCCCAATTTTAAGGGCCGAAACTAAGTGTTATGGATGATGCAGTCATCCATAGTTATTAAATTTTGGTAACAATATGTGGCTATGTTAATCATTTTGATAATACCAGTAACACATGAATATGCAAATTATAAACATTATTTAAAATAAAATTTCTAATTTCATTTCACAATAATATTTTGATTTCATTACATAATCCCAACTCGTGAACCATTGTAACGACCTATTATTTTGGACCATTCGCATCCATTATAAGTGTATAGGTAGACACTCATGCCGGAATTGAATTGCTCAAAATACCGCATTGTTAATTTAAATTTGGCAAAATTGAACATATACAGTAAATAAATATAATCACAGATCACAGTCATAGAGTAATAAATGCAGCGGAAATAAAAGAGATAGTAGTTCATGAAACTACTATATAAATGTATAAGTTACATCAGAGTTAAACCAGATACAACAGAAGAGTAATACGATACATCAGATACAAATCAAAATACATCACTGGAATCATCGAATACAGAAAGCAGAATAGATGGCTGGATCTTCAAGCAAAGCTCCAACTTCAAAGGTGAGCCTCGAATACTGGTACTCTCAGTCTGACCCGAGCGTAAAGCAAAACACAAAACACTCGAGTCAGGATTAACATTCTCATATTAATAAATCCAACTCAAGTGAAATAGCAATTGAAATACAAGTAACTCAAAGGTTGTTTGGAATAACCATCCTTTAAGGATCCGTTAAACTATCTACTATGTAGTAGTGTACGATAAATAGATAATGTCTATCAGTAATATAAGATATCAAAATAGTGTTAAGTCATGGCCCATTCCACCCTTAACACATTTTTATTCCCAAGAGCATATACAAGACCGTAGTTTCCCCAAAACCGGAAGTCACCAGAGGGCAATCCATATACTAAAGGTACAAACCAAAATCGTAGTGGTCGCGTATAAAGGAATACAAGTATGACAAGGCACATGAGGCAATACCCAAAGTAGTGAAACTACCGTTTGCCTGATCCGGACTGGTGAGAAGCATCGCCGCAGCGATTGCAACACCGCGAAACAACACTCCCAAAATCAAGGGTGCACCAATCGACAACAAGTAATGAGTAGTTCGAAGAAGTGTGTTCGCTTGAGGTAGCTGACCTCTATTTGGCCCGGCACGGCTCCTGTTTTAGTCATTTCCAATTTGACACAAGTGTCAAGGCTATCCATTATCGTTCTCTTTCTTCAGTCATCACGTACATCATTCCAACCACTTCATTCTGGATCACATTCCACGTATAGTTATTAAAGTGGGTTTCGTTTTAGACAGAAAGTATGTCCATAACCGATTCCGGTCTCTTTAATAACTTTCGAAATTATTACACCGATTGGTCATTTATGTATTTCGAAAACCAAATAAATTTCAATTTCAGTTAGAATTTATAAATCAACATTTCATTTGTTCTTTCTAAACCAATTTCCAAAATTTACGCTTCAAAACTTCCAAATTACCATTTCAAAATCTTATAATACAATTTCAAATTTTATTTAAAACAATTCAAATATTGATTCAAGTTCGTATATAAGTTTCATTTCAAAATCATTTAAATTAATTTAATTTAACATTCAAATCAATTTAACTTCATCGATCAATTTCATCAAATATTCGTTAAGTAAATTTGTTCATTCAAAACAATTTCTATTTAATTACCAATTCATTAAATCAATTACTTAAGTTCAACTTCATTATATCAAAACTTCAAATTTAATTAAATTAGCTTCGACAAATCAACCCTTTAAATCAAAAGTCTTACATTAATTTCAAAAATCACATTTGCATTTCTTGATAAAGAAATTCAATTTCACATATTCATTTACTTAGTTAAAATTTCAAAGCTCAATCAAATAAGAACTAAATTTCACTAATTAAAAGTTCAACAAAGGATTCAATTTAATTTAATTATTAAATAATTCAATCTCATTAAATTATTAAATAATTTCAAAACTTAATTTAATCATTTCTTAAATTAAACAACATTCTTTCATCAATTCCTTTATTAATATTTTGTTTCAGATTATTAAATATTCACATTTAAATTTCATGAAAATTCAATTTCCAACTTCGTTTCAAAACCATATTATTAATTCAAATAAAATCTTCATTTTATTTTTTTTAAAATCAAATTATTGACCAATCGGTTTTTATTTAATTCTCTATCCTAGGTCAAAGTTCAATTTGGGTATTTATCATTTCAACCCGATTCCAATTCAATTCAAAATCAAAACATAGCAAAGGGAACTTGCAGTGTGATAACTGGGATGGTGTCAAAGTAAATAAACAAGCAATAACAACAATCAATATCAATCCAATAATCCATTCAAATAATCCCGAAATAATCGTATTAATTCACATTGTTATTTGTGTAAATTAATATAATCATTTCTAGAATCTACACTATCATTTCATGTAGATTAAAGATTATTACACTAAAGTTAATACGGTTCTTCACTTGATATCAATTATGATCCACTTATACTACATCAGTTTATACAATCAAACATTCAATGGTTCAAGTTGTAGTTATCACTATTTCTACGTGTCAATTTAATTACATTTAAAGGGTCATATTTAACTAATCAAATTCAACACATATGTCGATTTAAAATTGTTAACTCCTACGTCAAATTTCAATTTCATAATATTTATCACTTTATACATTACAATTTTACACCCAAATAAAAACAACAATCAATCAATTATCAACCAAACTGTATTATCATCGCATAAATAATTAACAGATAATGGTGTCAGATGTCACAGGTGAACTGATTCAGGTAATAACAGATATAACAGTGTAAATAACTAACAGTTGCATATTTCAATTGTCGTTTCAATTGAAATCAAATTTAATAAATAAAAGAATGTAAATCGTGAGTGATTGCTCACCTTTCGAGGCTGGAGATATTTGACAATGAAATGAGCTATGAATTTCAAAGCAACACTGGATAGACCCGATTCGATGAAAAAAAACAAGCACGACGGACGAAGCTGGTAACAGGAAAATTGATAAACGAATCAGAACTGGATTGGCGAAGATCGATAGTATAAATGAACTTATATATAACTATATATATATAACTATTTTTATAAAACCATATTAAATTTAAAACACTTATTTTAAAAATCTATGTTTATTCCCTTTTTAAACAATACTCTAAACCAATATACTAGTGACCCAAATCTTAGGAAACTACATACACATATATATTCTTAAAACATATTATTTAAATAAACTCGCTTACATATTAACAGCATATATATAAAACTTTATAATATAACAACAACTAAAATTAAAGGTAAACTCAACAGTTCACTTTGGAGTTAAGATATACACAATCTATTTCTTACTTACTGAAAAGTAAATTTACATATTATACCCTCATTTTATAATATAAATAATACAATATATAGCATCATCAACAGATTAATATGAACTAATGATATGTCAGTATAACCAACGCATATAGATCTAATATTAATAAATAATACAATAGAGAATGCTGCAGTTCATAAACTAATGTAAACCTATTTATATTTTATAACTTCATATACTTTACATCAAAACAGAACTCATGTGCTTACAAACTAATGTATATATAACAGGTACATATATAGACACATATACAAATTCATATACATTCGCAAAATTTAACTGTAAGATATGAAACAAAGCAGCCAATAGAATATATTTGTAACGACCCAGAATTTTGACCGAATTAAATTGAGGATATTTAATTTATTTTAAATATTTAAACGATGATTTAATTTGTGTCCCCGATATAATTTTGAAATCGGCAATTAAATTATAAAATTTAATCGATTGAAGTTAAATAAAAATTTGATTCTACAATTTTAAGCTGAAGAAAAATATTTCGAAAGCTTTTAAAATTCGTATTGATAATACTGAAGATGATAGAAGCTTCAGAATTTAATTTCGAACTGTTTTGTTCAGTTTTGAAAATAATCACTCGAACCGATATTTATAAAATAGTCAATTTTCAAACAGTCTCGGAATTCGACGAAACCAGTTCCATTGGGTCCGTAATATTGAATTATTGTCGGATTTCAAATTTCGTATTTTTCGGAGTCGTAGTGTGAACGTACGAGATATAAACGCCTAGTCGATAATTAATCGATTTGATTTAAAAGATAAATTTATACATTTTGGGTCAACATCAGTTTTTTCTTTCCTCCTTAAATCGCGCCTGGGAGTATGCCTATAATCACGTTCCTTTCAATTTTAAATTCCCTCCGTTCAGTTCAAAATCACGGAACAAAAAGAAAAAGAAAAAAAAATCGAAACAAATCAATGGCCGACTCGTTCGAAGAGGAGGTTCGGGTTGAAGTTCGAGCGATCGAAGCTCAGTGCCAGGGTTGCTCGACGTGTCGACTACAAAGGAGAGGTCGCGGCATCCTAGGGTTTCGTGATTCTGGTGGCAAAGAACTGGGGTGCGCTTCTCGAGATTTGGAGTCGTGACGCGATTAAGGGTTTCTTCCTTATCACCATCGTGGGTCGCGTTCGTCGATGAAGGTGGAGCAGCTCGCTAGCCTAGGGCGGCTGCAGCAGTTGGGGGGTTCGAAGATGGAGAGGCGATTCCAGCTAGGGTTTCGGTCGTGGTCTAGTGAAGAGCTTGTCATCGATCTAGGGCTTGTACGACAGCTTCTCAGGGCAGTAAGGTATTCGCGATTCTGGGTTGGCTGTCGTCATCGACTTCGGGTCGCAAGGCCAGTGCGAATCGAGGCGAACTCACGATGGGGTTCGCGAGGAGCGATCGCGTTTCAGTCAAGGCAGTTGAACTCGGCTAGGGTTTCGTTCATTTTCGAGCTTGGCAGTAAGGTCAAGAACTTTTGGTCGATCGTTTGGTGAGGTATTATTATTATTTTTCTTAAATTTCTATATACAGGAATTTTTACAGTAAAGGAAAAAAAAATGTATATAAACATTTTTCAGTAAGATGAAGTTGAGAAGAAAAATAGATTTTTAAAATCTATATAGATGATTTTCAGAGAAAATTTTGTTGGTATGTCCAATAAAAAGAAATTGATTTTTATCAATAAAAATAATAATATATTAAAGAAAATTTAGTTTAAATTTTATTTGTAGTCAAATAAATTTGTTAAAAGGAAATTTTTTTTAAAATTAGGAGTACTAATTTAAATTAAAAAAATTGGTTAATTAAATTTATCAAAGGAAAAATTTAATTGTTTAATTGATTCGAATATTAATAAAATTATATAATTGTTTATACAAGGTTAAAAATGGAGAGAAACAAATAGGATTGGAAATTGGATTGCTAATGAAAGCTAAGGTGAGATTTTCTCACTCGAAGGAAAATTGTGTTTTACAGTTATTGATTGATGATATGATTGCTATGTTGATGTGATATTAGATATGATAGGATATATCTATATATATATAGCAATATATACATATTGGCATATGTATATATTGGATTGATGATTTCCCGCCTCGTATAGCGGATGAGACCCTATTGCGCCGTTAGTAAGCGGATTTATAAAAACCTATATACCGCGATAATTCCGTACTGGAGCGGAATTGGTATTGTGCTAACATCTTTGGATGCAGGGAAACAGGTTGGAGGGATCCAACTGGACCCCTCACATGTATTTAATTCATTTCTATTGTGATATGAATCTGTGAATGATTATAGTGAGGCTATTAATCATATTGATATCTGGAAATTGTTTGAAAGCTAAAATTTAGCTGAATGGATGTTTTGACATCATTGGATTCCAAAGATAAACGAAATTGAATTTTTGAGATTCAAGTAGAAATTTTGAAGAAAAGAATTTAAAAGTATAAAAGCTGTTTTTATAATCTTATCGAATTTATTTCCAGAATAAAGTGAAAATGTTAAATAAATGAATTTAGTATAATAGTGATTTTAAATTGAGGAAATTAATTTAAAATCTGGATTTTTAAATAGACTGAAAGAAACAATTGAAATATATTTTCTTGGAAAGGAATTTATTTAAAAGGAGATAAGTTGGAAAACCAATTAGAAATTTAATTGGTAAGTTGAAACGATTTGGGAAATCAATGTAAAATGGTTTCAATTTAAAGAATCCATTTAAAAACAGGATGTTGAGTAATTTGAGAAAAATAAGGAATTTATTTAGTAGTAAAAATAAATTTAGAAATCAATATTGAAATTGATTTGGTATTGAAGTTTTAATAAATGGAAATTGGAATTTATAAAAGTTGGTTATAAATCCGAAATCACTTATTTTGATAAGTAGAATATAGAAGTTGATAAAAAGAAGATTTATAAGTCGAAGTGTTATTAAAATAGAAGTAGAATTTATAACCGTGTTTATAAATTCGAAAGCGATGGAATTTGATGAATTAAATATAGAAGATTATCAGAGTAGATATATTCGCGATTTTGGATAGCGAATTCCTATTGAAATGAAAATGTGTAGAAATGATTGGAATTGGGTTAAATGAAGTATATTCACGATTTTGGACAGTGAATATATTTTTAAGTAAAAATGGTTATGTTTGGGAAAGCGATATTATAAATGAAGTTAATTGTTTTAAAAGATGTTTTAAAACGTGTTAAATATCGAAAACATAGATTTCAACATTTTTATTGTTGAAATAGGCGTTTTCGAAAATATAAGGAAATGATGGACTATAACACTGTTGTTATAGTAAATGATTTTCAGAAGAAAATGTTTTGATGTAGTATTGGGATTTATATATCTATCTAAATCCGAATCCCTATACTAGTGATTTTGAGTCGTCGTAACGATGTTTTACGTAACATTCGTTTTGACTCAAATAAATGTTGTTATAGTAAATGTTTTCCTTAAAGAATGAATATATACTTAATATTGATTTAAGTATATTGAATATTTTCCAAGTGTTGAAAATAAATGATTTGTGAAATACTTATTATTAAATAAGTATGGAATGTTTTCCAATATGAAATGAACGTTTTGAGATTTATCTTCTTAAAGATAAATCGAAATCGAATATTGAAAACGATTTGAAAATCGTATATCAATAGACATTTTTGAAACATAAATTCACTATGGAATTTATAAAAAGAAAAGGGAAACTGTTTAGAAAAATAAACGTTTTATTTTTGAAGTGTGTAAATTTTATATCTAGTAAAAGATATTTTGGAAGATGAAATAATTTGGGAAATTATTTGGAATCTGATGATGTTGCGCATCTTTATTGATAGTTAAATAACCGACTATCAATAATTACCTTTAGATAGGTATTTGTTGTGAATTGGATGAAATTGAATGCCACACTTATTTTTAAATAATCGCTCACTATTCGGGTTAGCTGGGAAAGGACCATGGGGTCGTATAACCCATTCCGAATATGTGATACGTCGTAATGAATCGCATTCGAAGACCGGTGTTGAAGACCGGATATTTTTGAAAACGGAAGGATTACCGTCGAGTTACTCTACATCGGCTGATCTCCGATTTAGAGGTTTTATCACCCTTAGTGACGGGAAGTCCTGACGTGATTGAAAATTATCCGGATATGCAAGGGCTTCGTGAGAAGTGCCTTCGGTTCTGTTCGATCCCGGAACAGACTTGTATGGATTGTGTGTCTGACGTTACAATTTGAGATGTAAAGCTGATTTCTTTCAAATACATTTCTGTTGGTGGCGGAGAATTTATTCTCTTAGCTTAACACCCTTCTCTGAGACGTACGAGCTCAGAGGGTATGTAGTTGAAATTTATCAGCGATATATCCCAATTTGGTAACGTGGCATACTGAGTGTTGCTGTGAAATGATCGGTGTTTGATCATTTGTGATATGATCATTTGTTTGATCTTATATCTTTGTGATCATAGGTTGATCATTTTGTTTGACCCGAAGCAGGGCTTTTTGAGAAAGCGTAGCTTTGTGGACGAGACTTCGACGAGCCTCACACCCCGGAAATGGTCGAAACAGGACGAATGCAGCAAGGTTCTAGGGAGTAGCGCCCCTTAGTGTATGTCATTCCTTCTGGATAAAGGTGGTATCATGGTATGGAGCCCAGATACTTAACCTCTGTGGTTACTGCATTATTATTATCTATGTGGTTTGTTGCGAATCGGGGATCCTCGGGAAGATCGGTGACGATCGGGGGATGGCATACGCGTGTCAGTAGTTACCTATTTTTGCAGAGGTAACCCGGCCTTGTGTTGGCAGAGATCCGGTTAGGTTCTCGGGTCGTCTATTCCAGGGACGTACCCATCGTGGATAGGAAGTTCCTTAGCCTGACCATTTGTTGGAAATCCAAAGAAACAATACGTGACTTGTACGGTTTTAGTTGTAGAACCTGCCATCTAATATGGCAGCTATAGCAAGCATACTATAATGGTACCTATGCTGGCTAAGATTTATATTCTACTTTCGAAATGTTTTCTACACTATGCACTAATAATAATATCAAAAAGACTTTGATTTTTGCGTAGTAAGCATCTTTGACTATCATAAGAAGAAATCTCCTCCAAGTCTGCGTTTGCATTGTGTGTGTGGCGGGAGGTCTTATGGTAGTTTCATTTTCCAAAAGCATTGCGAATTGACATTAAAGTTTTTCCTGTTGTTTATTTTAAAGATAAACTGTTTTACGATCTCACACCAGTCACCATGACTGACTCGGAGTTTATTGTTCCCTTCTAAACTCTGGGTGCCCACAAATTTCCACACGGGCAGTCTAGAGTTAGATTATCAGGATATTCTGGATATTCTGGAGCTTTGGAGATAAGCTGGATGGCGAGACGTAGTATTTGTATCTGATAGTATTTATTCCGCTGTGTATACTCTGTATGAGGACAAGTTATATAACTGTCCATTGTTGTATATTGACTCTGATTGATGTATGTATAAACTGATATAGCTCTTTGTTTTTAAAGACTAGTGTTTATTTATTATATGTTGTTCCGCTGCGATGTGTAAGATTCTGATATTGTTTTCTGTTTCTGCTCTTGTTCTGTTGTTGTTCTTCTTTCTTTTTCTTCTATCTTCTTCTTCTACCTTTTTCTTTTAAATAAAACCCTCACTATTGGAGTTTCCAGCACTCGATTTCTCGGCAGTCGATAAAGTGAGTATCGATGTTGAATTTTCGAAAGTCGAAAATTTCGGGATGTGACAATATTATTAATACCCAATATATATGTATATATCTTACTGTTATAGGAAATCACTTATATAAACATATCATCATAAGCCGAGGTCAGCAAAACTAAAATATATATTCAAACAATCAAAGTAAAAATATTTATGTACATATACCAATTTAACAAACTATATACATATTTCATATATAGCTAAATATAACTATACATAGGTATAGATGTACCTCGGTAGATATGCAAGCTGGTCGAAGATGGTGGAGAGAAGAGAAAGAGGGGATGAGCGGATGGGTTTGATCGGCATTAAGGTGATGGAGATTGGGTTGCAAGCGTGGTGGAGAGCTTGGGACGGGAGGGATGGATGTGGGTGCGGTAGTCACGGCCTGAGATGGTTCTGGGCTGTGGTGGTTCGGCCTTGGTTTGCTGGTGGTGGAGATGTAGCCGATTATGTTGGTGGGGATAAGGTAAGGGGTTCAGCTATGGTGTAAGGTGAGGCAAATCTCGGTCATGGCTGATGTGTAGAGGAGCAGAGATGCAAGATGAAGAAGAAAATAGAGGGTCTTGGAAATAATAGGGACGAAAGGAAGTTTGTACAGTAGAGCAGGCGAACCGGTTTTAATATAAATTTATGTTATTTGCCTGGGAACCAGATAAAAGTATGTACCGAACAAATATAAACTGAAAAGGTAGAATTTCAAAAGTGGAATATTAAATTCAGAAGATTCAATATGAAGTTTCTATTGGATCTATACGGTGGATAATGAATGGCCACGAGCAATTTTAAAGGCTTGAAGCGTACCGATACGGTGAGCCGTTCCACAGATTTCATCGCGTACCAGGTTTCTGAAATACACAAATGAACATACTGTTGAGATCTACATGACGAGACAATCAAAATAGTATACAGATCTCAGTGGTACGATCGAGTTATCAAAAGTCCATATTGGTACAAAAATGCTGCAAATCTGTCGAAAATAAGATAAACGAAGCGAAAGTGATTCAAATTTGAAGAAACGAAATATGGCGTCTCACTCAGAAGATGATTTACAAATTTATTATATAAAAATATTTGGGTTTCGAAAACCTTTTATTTTCATCGCTTTTTAACTGATTAAATTGAAGTAAATTTACGCGCGAAATAAACTTTCGTATTTTCGGACGAAAATTTACCAGTTGCTATGTGTAACTAAACGCATTCCAAATATCAAATTTATATTTCAAAATTTATCGTTTAAAATTTCACAAAATTTCAACTAATTACGTTATTAAAACAGTTGAAATTTACGGGTCGTTACACTCTCCCCCACTCAAAACTTTTCGTCCTCGAAAAGGAACGAGGTAGGAGAATAGAAACAACCAGAAAGAAAAACAGATTTTTAATACAAAATAACAATTAATTTAAACCCTATAAATTCAAATTTAAATTAATTGATATTCAATAATTGATTTAATCCATTTGATTTCACTAACATCAATCTCAACTATTTCTAAATTCATTATCTTATTATCCAATTATCTTCAATTTACAATTTCTAAAACCATAAATTTGAATAGTCTTTTATTATAATCATATTTTTTTCAGCAATATAAATTCTTCTTTATTCCAATTTATTGTTAAATTTTACTTAATATATCTTATCACATATATTTAACCCATATAAATTAATTTAAACCATAAAAGTTTCGATTTAAATAAATTTATATTCACTAATTGCTTTTAAATTCAAGGTATTTTCATAAGTTGATCAAATTCAATTTATTAATTCTTTCAAAACAAATTTATTAATTCTTTCAAAACAAATTTATTAATTTATTAACTGAGTTTACTTATTATCCTATCTAACTCTATTAACATCTTTATAATCAAAATTTAGTGTATAAAATTTATTATAAACACTCAAATTTTATTTATAAATTCAATTTATCTTATATACTATCCAATTACATATTCAACTTCTGAATGATTTAGGTAAGTTGTATTAGAATGCAGTTGAACAATATACAAATAAAATTTTCCCCAATTCAATTATTCAAGTTTAAATATTTATTCCAAATTTTGGTTTTATTTATAATTAAAATCATCCTTTTTTAAAAACAATTAAGAATTAGTTTTCCGATTAACTTTAAACAATTTAGAGATATATATAATATATTTATATCAAATCAAATTAAATTTTAAAATAAGATACCTATATATATGTGAATCAAAATATACTGAGGAAATTCAAATCAATATATATATATATATATTTTCAAAACAAAACCGTAGCAAAGCTACAGAATGGTTTCTCCACTTCGAAACTCAAAAATGAATGTCGATGATGCGGCCGCCATCACCGAAATTATTTTCCAGCGACAAAAGAAGAGCACTGATTTCGACATTTTAAAATTCTTTGAAAACGATTTCTATTTGAAAATACCTTCAATAATATACATTTTAAAAATTTAAAAACCAAAGCTTGAAATTTACTGGAAATTAAATTCTCAAATTCTAAATGTTAAATTCATTTAAATTTCAAATCAGTTTATAACCCATGTTTAAAATTCATTTATAGAACAATAAGTGATAATCAATTATTATCATTTCAACAACCAATTTAATTAACTTATAAAATTTCAGAAAATTTTACTAATATATATCTATAATATATTCATACAAATTTATTCCATTTTCCAAATTTGAAAATAATATTGTGTCAGTTTGCACTGTTCAAGTGTTTTGGAAATCCTATCGATAGCGTTGATCAGACGAATCGATCGGAAACCCAAATCAACATCAACAACTCAAACAACACAGCATATATTAAAACATTTATATATATTAGTTTACAAATACATTTCTTTGCTCGACGATACAGGAATGAATTTTCAAAATAAGGATAGGGTTTCAAATTTGATGGGCTCAAATCAAAGAGAATTTTGATACGAAAATAAGTTTGAAACAGAAGATAAGATAATTCAATTACCACAATCGGGAGATGGATGAGTTTATTTAATTCACGGGCAACCTTAACCGGGTCGTCCGTAACTTCAAGAATAAGATCGATGCTGAATTCCGATGTAAATCAACACTCGATCTCAATTATGGAATTCAGGTATAGCAGGGAATAGATAGCATCGTAAACCGAGGATACAGAAATCTCCGGTAAGTCAATGCCTATTATAAAGGAGTTTTGCTCCTTTACGAATCATTCGAAGATTGGCGAGACCGCCAATCTTATTATAGATATCATTCAAAATGGAGTTATGGGATGCTCCAGAATTGAAAGCAGACGAATAGTGAGGGACACGCATGAAATTTGGAACCGTAGGGAACGTTCCAAAATTCAAAGGAATCGAATCAAAAGGAAGAGATTGAAACTCGAATTGAAAGTGATTCTATAAATACATTTACCATACATGTTGAGTTTTGCCTAGAGCTACCAAAGCTCTGATACCAACTGTAACGACCCGTTATTTTGGACCATTCGCATCCATTATAAGTGTATAGGTAGACACTCATGCCGGAATTGAATTGCTCAAAATACCGCGTTGTTAATTTAAATTTGGCAAAATTTAACATATACAGTAAATAAATATAATCACAGATCACAGACACAGAGTAATAAATGCAGCGGAAATAAAAGAGATAGTAGTTCATGAAGCTACTATATAAATGTATAAGTTACATCAGAGTCAAACCAGATACAACGGAAGAGTAATACGATACATCAGATACAAATCAGAATACATCACTGGAATCATCGAATACAGAAAGCAGAATAGATGGCTGGATCTTCAAGCAAAGCTCCAACTTCAAAGGTGAGCCTCGAATACTGGTACTCTCAGTATGACCCGAGCGTAAAGCAAAACACAAAACACTCGAGTCAGGATTAACATTCTCATATTAATAAATTCAACTCAAGTGAAATAGCAATTGAAATACAAGTAACTCAAAGGATGTTTGGAATAACCATCCTTTAAGGATCCGTTAAACTATCTACTATGTAGTAGTGTACGATAAGTAGATAATGTCTATCAGTAATATAAGATATCAAAATAGTGTTAAGTCATGGCCCATTCCACCCTTAACACATTTTTATTCCCAAGAGCATATACAAGACCGTAGTTTCCCCAAAACCGGAAGTCACCAGAGGGCAATCCATATACTAAAGGTACAAACCAAAATCGTAGTGGTCGCGTATAAAGGAATACAAGTATGACAAGGCACATGAGGCAATACCCAAAGTAGTGAAACTACCGTTTACCTGATCCGGACTGGTGAGAACGCATCGCCGCAGCGATCGCAACACCGCGAAACAACACTCCCAAAATCAAGGGTGCACCAATCGACAACAAGTAATTTGTAGTTCGAAGAAGTGTGTTCGCTTGAGGTAGCTGACCTCCATTTGGCCCGGCACGGCTC
Source organism: Allium fistulosum (assembly GCA_030737815.1). Taxonomy (NCBI): domain Eukaryota; kingdom Viridiplantae; phylum Streptophyta; class Magnoliopsida; order Asparagales; family Amaryllidaceae; genus Allium; species Allium fistulosum. Next base: position 1,106,227,098 of record CM060904.1, on the reverse strand, counting down.
CTGTTTTAGTCATTTCCAATTTGACACAAGTGTCAAGGCTATCCATTATCGTTCTCTTTCTTCAGTCATCACGTACATCATTCCAACCACTTCATTCTGGATCACACTCCGCGTATAGTTATTAAAGTGGGTTTCGGTTTAGACAGAGAGTATGTCCATAATCGATTCCGGTCTCTTTAATAACTTTCGAAATTATTCCACCGATTGGTCATTTATGTATTTCGAAAACCAAATCAATTTCAATTTCAGTTAGAATTTATAAATCAACATTTCATTTGTTCTTTCTAAACCAATTTCCAAAATTTACGCTTCAAAACTTCCAAATTACCATTTCAAAATCTTATAATACAATTTCAAATTTTATTTAAAACAATTCAAATATTGATTCAAGTTCATATATAAGTTTCATTTCGAAATCATTTAAATTAATTTAATTTAACATTCAAATCAATTTAACTTCATCGATCAATTTCATCAAATATTCGTTAAGTAAATTTGTTCATTCAAAACAATTTCTATTTAATTACCAATTCATTAAATCAATTACTTAAGTTCAACTTCATTATATCAAAACTTCAAATTTAATTAAATTAGCTTCGACAAATCAACCCTTTAAATCACAAGTCTTACATTAATTTCAAAAATCACATTTGCATTTCTTGATAAAGAAATTCAATTTCACATATTCATTTACTTAGTTACAATTTCAAAGCTCAATTAAATAAGAACTAAATTTCACTAATTAAAAGTTCAATTTTAATTATCAAAGGATTCAATTTAATTTAATTATTAAATAATTCAATCTCATTAAATTATTAAATAATTTCAAAACTTAATTCAATCATTTCTTAAAATAAACAACATTCTTTCATCAATTCCTTTATTAATATTTTGTTTCAGATTATTAAATATTCACATTTAAATTTCATGAAAATTCAATTTCCAACTTCGTTTCAAAACCATATTATTAACTCAAATAAAATCTTCATTTTATTTTTTTTTAAATCAAATTATTGACCAATCGGTTTTTATTTAATTCTCTATCCTAGGTCAAAGTTCAATTTGGGTATTTATCATTTCAACCCGATTCCAATTCAATTCAAAATCAAAACATAGCAAAGGGAACTTGCAGTGTGATAACTGGGATGGTGTCAAAGTAAATAAACAAGCAATAACAACAATCAATATCAATCCAATAATCCATTCAAATAATCCCGAAATAATCGTATTAATTCACATTGTTATTTGTGTAAATTAATATAATCATTTCTAGAATCTACACTATCATTTCATGTAGATTAAAGATTATTACACTAAAGTTAATACAGTTCTTCACTTGATATCAATTATGATCCACTTATACTACATCAGTTTATACAATCAAACATTCAATGGTTCAAGTTGTAGTTATCACTATTTCTACGTGTCAATTTAATTACATTTAAAGGGTCATATTTAACTAATCAAATTCAACACATATGTCGATTTAAAATTGTTAACTCCTACGTCAAATTTCAATTTCATAATATTTATCACTTTATACATTACAATTTTACACCCAAATAAAAACAACAATCAATCAATTATTAACCAAACTGTATTATCATCGCATAAATAATTAACAGATAATGGTGTCAGATGTCACAGGTGAACTAATTCAGGTAATAACAGATATAACAGTGTAAATAACTAACAGTTGCATATTTCAATTGTCGTTTCAATTGAAATCAAATTTAATAAATAAATGAATGTAAATCGTGAGTGATTGCTCACCTTTCGAGGCTGGAGATATTTGACAATGAAATGGGCTATGAATTTCAAAGCAACACTGGATAGACCCGATTCGATGAAAAAAAAACAAGCACGACGGACGAAGCTGGTAACAGGAAAATTGATAAACGAATCAGAACTGGATTGGCGAAGATCGATAGTATAAATGAACTTATATATAACTATATATATATAACTATTTTTATAAAACCATATTAAATTTTAAACACTTATTTTAAAAATCTATGTTTATTCCCTTTTTAAACAATACTCTAAACCAATATACTAGTGACCCAAATCTTAGGAAACTACATACACATATATATTCTTAAAACATATTATTTAAATAAACTCGCTTACATATTAACAGCATATATATAAAACTTTATAATATAACAACAACTAAAATTAAAGGTAAACTCAACAGTTCACTTTGGAGTTAAGATATACACAATCTATTTCTTACTTACTGAAAAGTAAATTTACATATTATACCCTCATTTTATAATATAAATAATACAATATATAGCATCATCAACAGATTAATATGAACTAATGATATGTCAGTATAACCAACGCATATAGATCTAATATTAATAAATAATACAATAGAGCATGCTGCAGTTCATAAACTAATGTAAACCTATTTATATTTTATAACTTCATATACTTTACATCAAAACAGAACTCATGTGCTTACAAACTAATGTATATATAACAGGTACATATATAGACACATATACAAATTCATATACATTCGCAAAATTTAACTGTAAGATATGAAACAAAGCAGCCAGTAGAATATATTATTAATACCCAATATATATGTATATATCTTACTGTTATAGGAAATCACTTATATAAACATATCATCATAAGCCGAGGTCAGCAAAACTAAAATATATATTCAAACAATCAAAGTAAAAATATTTATGTACATATACCAATTTAACAAACTATATACATATTTCATATATAGCTAAATATAACTATACAGAGGATAGATGTACCTCGGTAGATATGCAAGCTGGCCGAAGATGGTGGAGAGAAGAGAAAGAGGGGATGAGCGGATGGGTTTGATCGGCATTAAGGTGATGGAGATCGGGTTGCAAGCGTGGTGGAGAGCTCGGGATGGGAGGGATGGATGTGGGTGCGGCAGGCACGGCCTGAGATGGTTCTGGGCTGTGGTGGTTCGGCCTTGGTTTGCTGGTGGTGGAGATGTAGCCGATTATGGTGGTGGGGATAAGGTAAGGGGTTCGGCTATGGTGTAAGGTGAGGCAAATCTCGGCCATGGCTGATGTGTAGAGGAGCAGAGATGCAAGATGAAGAAGAAAATAAAGGGTCTTCGAAATAATAGGGACGAAAGGAAGTTTGTACAGTAGAGCAGGCGAACCGGTTTTAATATAAATTTATGTTATTTGCCTGGGAACCAGATAAAAGTATATACCGAACAAATATAAACTGAAAAGGTAGAATTTCAAAAGTGGAATATTAAATTCAGAAGATTCAATATGAAGTTGCTATTGGATCTATACGGTGGATAATGAATGGCCACGAGCAATTTTAAAGGCTTGAAGCGTACCGATACGGTGAGCCGTTCCACAGATTTCATCGCGTACCGGGTTTCCGAAATACACAAATGAACATACTGTTGAGATCTACATGACGAGACGACCAAAATAGTATACAGATCTCAGTGGTACGATCGAGTTATCAAAAGTCCATATCGGTACAAAAATGCTGCAAATCTGTCGAAAATAAGATAAACGAAGCGAAAGTGATTCAAATTTGAAGAAACGAAATATGGCATCTCACTTAGAAGATGATTTACAAATTTATTATACAAAAATATTTGGGCTTCGAAAACCTTTTATTTTCATCGCTTTTTAACTGATTAAATTGAAGTAAATTTACGCGCGAAATAAGCTTTCGTATTTTCGGACGAAAATTTACCAGTTGCTATGTTTAACTAAACGCATTCCAAATATCAAATTTATATTTCAAAATTTATCGTTTAAAATTTCACAAAATTTCAACTAATTACATTATTAGAACAGTTGAAATTTACGGGTCGTTACAACCATGTCCAAAGAAAATATAATTATTACAACATATTCTAAGAACGACATATGAAGATGCCCCCTTGGATGATCAAAGTCAAAGATTCGGCATTTAATATAACTTTCCATTACATAACAAAAGCAGAATCAAAACACAGAGGAAAAGGGATATATAGCTCGTACTAGCTAGATTTCCTCCTGTGCTCCTTAAGAAGCTTATTCGTTTAAAGAGAACCTGAAAAGCCCTTACTCTCGATCTACTCAAATGAGTACCCGAGAGTGTAAGGGGAAAACTAAAACTTCGGGTCAGACAAAAAGTCTGGTGTGAATAATAATCTACCATCACAAACCACTAGATATCTAATGAGACCACGCCGCTGTGTGGAACAGGTTTCCCTTCACTAATACCCAATTAAACATCTTAACCATATATTATGCTCCTACATCCACAATGGTTATAACATAATAATATGATAGTGTACAAACATGTCATAGGTACCGGATTACCTATCCCCTATTTTTAGACTACCCATCTAAGTTCTTATTGACTACCCATCTTATATTCATGTGGACTACACATCCCACATTTTGTTTTACTTAAACTAATATGGACTATCCATCTCACATTTTATAATTTAAACTGATGTGTTGTTATCCCGCCTTTTGGCAAAGCCGTGACACCAAGGACTTAACTAGAAACCAAGGCTAATCCGCCCCGAAATCGGTTATACACAGGTTCACTATGGATACTGGCAAATTTGGTCTGAGTCCAGATCGAGCTACAATTAACATGACACGACAAGCAAAGCTGTGAAATCCAATGTTCCAAATTTCAGGTTAATCGGAGTTCGTATGCTCAAGTTATGGATCAATCAAGATTTACATAAAAGATGTCATTTTGTATCCATCACTTGCGTATCCATCCCCTTCGTATCCATCATCCATCAGCAAGTATCCATTTCGTATCAATCTCCCTCCATCCATTTCATATCGATCAATCAAGCATTAATACGAAACCAGCAGCCATCAATCGATACGAAGGAACCAACAGCCAGCATCGATACGAAGCGGCCTCCAACCATCGATACGAAGTAGCATGCGAGCATCGATACATACAGAGCCACAAATGATCGACACGAAGAAGGCATAGTCAAGTAAGGGAAACGGTCACTCGTCATGAAATGTGGATCTCCCATGAACCATCGCTCCACGTCATCATTATATACCTGATCGATACGAATAACCGTCGATAGGAATATTGATTGATACGAGCATATCGATACACACTGTTCAGCCAACTGCAAATCCAACTGGGATCGATCATAACTCAAAATCTACAAGTCCAAATGCTATCATAGGAACTTACTTACCACCTGAGGGATGCCTCTGATCGATCGCAGCCCAAAAGGAGTAGATCTTGATTGATACGAAGAGCACATGGATCGATCAGGGATAGATCCCAAATGACCTCGGATCGATCTGGTGGGCCCACCCATGTGTGAGAAGGGGTATTCCGAGATCTAAGCAAGATATTTCTAGACTGCATCTATAAACAACAACCCTATGCCTAGAGAAAAAGGACTTTTGACTCTACTACGCCGTTACTCTGCTGCAACTCCATTGTAACTCGAGTGTTAGAGTATTTCACTATAGTAGTCAGTTATCAATCAGCAATAAACAGCAAATCATTCAAAATGGACGTAGGCTACAATGCCGAACCATTATAAATCCCAGTCTTTTTCTATTTCTGTTTGCTTTAATTGGCGTATTTGTTAGATTAGCCTCTTTTTGCATTTAAATTCTTCATTCTAATCTCTTCAAACACGTCCGAAGCAAGCGATTAACTGGGGCAGACAAACTACCCGAAGTTAGAAAAGCTGGCTTACTGCCTCGTCATAGCCTCGAGATAGCTCTGTCTATATTTCCAGGCTTATCCGATCATAGTCTACACCGACCAGCCGTTACGACAGATCCTTATGCGACCTGAGACATCTGGTAGATTGCTCAAGTGGAATATCGAGTTGAGTCATTTGACATCACTTATACACCGAGGCGAACCATTCAAGGACAAGTTCTGGCAAACTTCATAGCTGAATTCACCATTCCGAAAAACTTGCCCAAAACCAGTGAATTTCCCAAACACATATGGAAGCTATACATTGACGGTGCATCAAACGACTGTTGCTCAAGCGCTGGAGTGGTACTCGAAACCCCAGAAGGTCGATCCATATGCTATGCTCTAAAGTTTGAATTCCAAGCAACTAACAACAAAGCCGAGTATGAAGCTCTACTTGTTGGACTTAGACTGGCCAAAGAATTGGGAATTATTGTTGTGGAGGTTTACTATAATTCACAATTGGTCGTGTACCAAGTTCGAGGAGAATATCAAGCCAGAGATTGGAGATTAGCCACTTACCTTACTCAGGTCCAAGGGGTGTTGAATCAGTTCGACCACTATGCTATCTATTGTATACCCCGAGAGCAAAATCAGAAAGCTGATTCTTTGGTGAAACTGGCTAGCATTGGCGAAGCATAGCAAATGGGACTCGTCCCCGTTGAGACACTTACCGCTCCGAGTATCAATCAATTAGAGATGGACTGGGTGCACGAGGCAATACCCGAGAAGGAGTTGTGGATGACTTCATACAAAAACTATCTCGAGCATGTTGCTTTACCCGAGCACAGAAGCAGATTCTCCAAAAAGCTTCACGATTCATTATCCAGAATGGAGTCCTATGCAGAAGAGGGTATTCCGTTCCTTTACTCTGATGTATCGCCTACGACGAAATCAAACGAGTGTTACATGATGTGCACGAGGGAGAATGTGGCGACCATAGGGGGCAAGCCCTTGTGAAAAAGATACTCGAATATGGATATTACTGGCCAACCATGAATCGACACGCTTGTCTTATGCCAAGAGATATGATAGATGCTAGAAGCATGCTAGTATTCCAAGAGCCCTGCCTACCAAAATCACACAGATGGTCAGTCCATGGCCGTTTGCCACATGGGGCATTGATATAATAGGGTCCTTACCTCTAGCCAAAGTTAGTGCGAAGTACGCCATCGTTGCAGTTGACTACTTTATTAAATGGGCAGAAGCTGAGCCACTTGCTACCATCACGACGAAGAAAGTAAACAACTTTGTTGTCCACAACATCATATGTCGTTTTGGCCTCCCACAAACAATTGTAACTGATAATGGGACCCAATTCGATAGTGTCGAGTTCAAAGATTTCTGTCAACGCTACCGCATCCAGAAGAAGTTCCCAACAGTAGCTCACCCTCAAGTGAATGGGCAAGTCAAAGCAATCACCAAAGTTATCAAGTCCATTCTAAAGAAACGACTAGAGAAGGCCAAAGGCAAGTGGGTTGATCAACTTCCCATGGCCCTATGGGAATATCGAACTACCCACAAGTCCGCGACCGGCCACACTCCATTTGCACTTTCCTACGGCTCTGAAGCCATTATCCCGGTTGAATTGGAAGTACCATATCACCGTGTGACCAATTATGATCCGAAGATGAACGCCATATTACATGCAGAATCTCTGGATTTATTGGATGAGAAGCATGAAGAGGCTGATTTAAGGGCAGCCCCACACCGTAGTCGAGTCGCCTGATTGTACAATGCTAGGGTCCGACCTAGAACGTTCGAAGTTAGTGATCTCGTACTCAAACAAATTTATTCGGTCCCTTCACACATGTAACCGACATGGGAAGAACTGTATGTCATCGAACGGAGACTTGGAGACGGCACATTCAAACTATCAACCGTTGACGGTCTCACTCTACCGAGAGCGTGGAACAGCGAAAGTCTGAGTCGCTATTACATATAAAAGGCTTTTATTTATTCAATCTGATTTTTCCTTTGAAATTTGTTTATGCATTTCAAAATTTGAATTTGTAATAAGGAAACTGACTTTACCGTACTTTCTTATTTCAGCAATAAAATGCAGACTCATCAAGCCAGATAAGCAATATGTAAAATGCATCGCGTGACCGCCATGATGTACGAAGAGCTAAGTTCCATCTCACGGTGGGACTTATTCAAATAGGGAGTGACTTTGATTTGACCAGTCACTCGCTAATTGAAACCCCGAGCTCGGGGGCAAGCGATGATAAAGTTAAGAGGATTGAAACACGACAATCCTCTAATGAACTCCGGCTCCCAGAGTACGAGTTGGAGTATAAACTCCAAAACATGGGCTCGAGGAGGTTGGATCCGTCTGCCCCCAACTTTGCCCATATTCAATCTAAACTTGAGGAGGATGGATCCGTCTATCCACGACCCCGCCTTCATTTTTTACAAGCTCGAGGAGGATGGACCTGTCCATCTACGACTTCACTTGCGTACTCAGGGTGGGTGTGATCCGACCATCTGCAACCCTGATCAACTCCTCATTCCCGGAATGTGAACGAGATCCTGATACTTAAACAGATGTGTCTGACCGTCTGTTAACCAACTCCGGATTCCTAGAGTGCGAACCGGAGTATAAACATTAAGCGGGTGTGATCGACCACCCATCAACTAACTCTGGGCCTAAGAGCGCGGGCCGGAGTATAAACACCAAATAGGTGTGACTGACTACCTATCGACCAACTCTGTTCCCCAGAGAGCGGAGTGGGGTATAAACATAAATCGGGTGTGAACCGACGCCCTCGAGATAACTCTAAGTTTCCAAAGTGCGGACTGAGTATAAACATAAAACGGATGTGACTGACCACCCGCAAATTAACTTATATCCCCAGAGTGCGGATATAATTCTAAGTTTTAAACGGGCATGACTGACTGCCCATAAAAATCACTTAAGTCCCCGGAGCGCGGATATGACTTCAAACATTAAGCAGGCATGACCGACAGCCGACATACAAGTTCAATCCCCAGAGTGCGGATGCGAATACCGACAAATGAGCAAGTGTAATCCGACCACTCAAACTCATTCACTTTAACTTCGTTCCGACTTAGTTAAATAAAAATGAGCATAGGCGAAAAACGATTGCCGACCAATTACATCAATTTATCCCCAAGACCGAGGGCATAATTCAAGTACCAGCCACTGACTGAGATAGTGCAACATCGAGATTCGACTTGACGTTTGGTCATGGCCCGAAGCCATGACTTCGGGACTTAACGATCGGACTCAAATTCGACTCAAAGACTGAAAGCCTTACAAGTATATTGAACGGAAACACGAGTGCTGAAATACTTAAATAAACAAAGGTAGTGTTATGCTGGAAAAAACAAAATGAAGTTTTATTCCCAATATTCTTTGAAAAAAGACAAGTACAAAAATATGTTCAATGAATCCCTATAAGCAGGGGCAACCCGCATTTATACATGGCCTACAAAAGCAAAAGAATATCTTATTCTATGCTATCTGCAAAAAGAAGAAGTACGAGTGCAAGTCTACGCCTTTGATTTCTTATCCTTCCTGCTCTTCTTCGGCGTAGACCCACTTGTACCGCCCTCCGATCCTCTCTTTGAGCTTTTACCTCCCCATCCTCCTTTAACTGGTTTGTCTTCGGCCAGGGGAATGACAACTATCTCCTCCTCAGAACTCACAGAGATTGGAACATTCTCTACAGGCGTAACTTGAGGAATAGTGGCACCCTCAATGCTGGAAGAATGGGGAACGCTGGTATCGATGATGGTGCCACCTGGAGAAACCATAAACATAGGGATCGGGTCGGGACCCGCCATGCCACCACCAACACTACTAGCCTGCGCGGCTTGCTCTATCTCGACTTTAATTTCCGCCATTATCTCCTCAGCCCGATCTTCTTGAATCTCCATTGGCATGCTACTAATCGGGCCTGAGGAACTCGTAATAACCACCTATTCATCAATGTTGAAAGGCAGTTCAGTGATCGGGTCGCTTTGATGGCCGAGAAGTGCTTCCAACATTTGCTCATCGAGCACGCAACTGCTCTCGTGCACCTCCCCGGTTGATGTAGCGACTGTTGGGGTTGTTGCCTCCGTCATAATAGCCTCCTACCCATGATGTAATTCTTGGGATGTAGGAAGATTGGCTGGTATAGAATCTATAACAGAATAAAGATAAGAGAAAATATTAGTGACGTCTTCCGACAATGCTCCCACATTTGGGCGAATGGAAGAAGTGTTCAGAGTATCTTCCTCAGATTGACTCACATGTTGAGTCGATGCACTTTCAGAACCATGTACATGTAGTGAAGATAGGCGCGGTTGGTAAGGATCATATCCCAGAATAGGTGGGGGATCAACAGAAGAAGTAGGCTCAAGTTGAGAGACTGGAACCGCTTCAGAACCTGCCTCGTGATGCTCAACTTTAGATCCTTCTCCAACGTCTGCGTACTTGGCAGCTAATTTTTCCTTTTCAAGGGCGACAATGGTGCCATGAAGAACCTTAGCCTCATCTCCAACTAGTATTGGATTTTCCAGTACGAATTCATCAATAGTTGAAGTGTTGCAGGCCATTTTCTCATCTTCGACCAAGCGACTCCAAGCCTTATATAAATGGGAGGGGTAATCTTCGAACCAATTGAGATTGCAATTCCTTAAAACGTTGGCGTTATATAGGACCATAAGATCTTCGAATTCATCCTCCATCCTCGCCTCCGTCACTTTAACTTCGCTCTCAATTCTGGCTTCGACTTCCAGATCCTTCAAGTTTGCCACATCCCTTTCGTCTTTAAGAGCCACTGTCTGCTCGCATGCCTCATAGGCAGCTTTATTAGCGTCATCCTTTTCCTTGACGACCTCAGCGAACTTCGACTTTAACTCATTTAGTTCCTTCAGCGCAGCATCTCTTTCGGCCATAACAGTGGTGTTCCGGCGGCCCATCTCTTCCACCAAGGCCATTTGCGTCTGTCACATTCTTTTCATAGACTGACTTGCCTCATCGGCTTTCTTTTGGGCCTCTGTTTCCAACTTACTTGAAGACTCGGCCTCATTATTGAGCACTTGTATTATACAGTCCTTCTGAGTGAGATCTTTCTCTGGTTTCTCAATTACTTTTGCTCGCACGAAGGCTACCGCTAATCCTTTTTCGCAGTCTTCACCCACTCCCGGTACTGATTGTAGACATCGTGCACGTACTTATGAACCGCCGTTTCCACATCATTGGGAATTCGCTTCAAATTTGGGGGAAAATGGAAGCCATCGAAGCAGATATTTAGGAAGTCAGTTTTTAACTTAGCAATTCTGATGGCTCCCTCCCCCGTGGGCTCCATAGCGGTTGGTGCAGTGACAATGGGAGTTTCTGCCTCTGTTCTACGGCGTTGATCGTCGGATGTCAAAGTATGGGGAGGCACTACTTGGCACGAAGACTCAGAAGGTTGCCTGCCAGAGCCTGATGGTTTCAAGGAACCTATAGATGGTGGAGATCGCGACCGAGAACGGCACCTACTTTAATGTTGCCTCTCCCTCTCCTTTTCATAACGGTCATGCTCTTGGATGGAGCGGCCACGGTCATAATCTCTTTCGAATTCATGCCTATGAGACTCAAAATAAGAACTAGAAGAACGGCGCACAGAACAAAGACTGTCGAGCATAGATCCCTGCCTCACCATTGTATCATGTAAAGTGAAAAGAAGAAACAAAATAAGTTATCTCCAAAGATTGAGAAACATGTGATTAGAAGTTGTGTGATGTCGTGAAGTGTGTGCATGCATTTGCAAACCTCCCAACCAACCAGTTGTGGTAGCCGTGCTCGTAGGAGTTGGCTCCCCTATATCTAAAGCACTTTGAAGCCCCGCTAGTCCAAAATCTTGGAATGAAGTTAAGTCATTTGGGATGGGGACGTCCGCCAATCCTTTCAATGAACTCTCCATTTTTGGAGGAGACGGGCGGAGATATCACGACAGTTTTTCATCTTGTGGCTTTGTGGGCAGTAGTCTTGCCTCTTCTTTTCAACTCTAAAGATCGAAGACTCTGCGGAAGCATAGCTGCGGGCTCATCTCCAGTGGGCACATGCTCACGATCGCCCTGTTCTATAATCACGACTCCAGGAGCTCTTCTCCCTCCATGCCTCACGGGAGCCATTCTGAGAACTCCCGCCGGTCCAGTGCTTTGGCCTCTTTCTATAAGCCCAACAACGATTAAGTTTTCGTCGGTGAGAACTTCATCGATCTCTCTAAGCTCAGCCGACACCGATTGGAGAGTCCGTACTATCTCTTTGAAGTGCTCTCTTTCGGGCCGTGGAATCGAAGTTGTAAAAGAAATGAAGTGTTAGACTCGACATCAACATATAGTATCCAGTTAATCGACGAAGAGGTTGGGACACATACGTCTTGCTAGCCACCATCTCGCAAATCCCGATGGACACCGAACGAAGAACCATTCGGTCTTGAAATAGCTTAGTTTACTCCAGGCCCTTGCCACTACTTGGCAGTTTCTGACTGCTTCCAAAAAAGTGAATGAATGGTTGTCCCCATGACTCTTAACGTTGAATAAGTTTCTAATTTCCTCTACGGTTGAGGGTCAGAAAAGGTGCTCCATGAAGATAATGTATAAACTATTGAGAAGAGCGTATCCATTCGGATGCAGTTGAGATGGCGCAGTTCTCAATAAGAGAAGCACTTCCCGGATAAATTGATTAAAAGGGGGCAGAGTTCCGGCAATGCACATGAATCTATTGCAAGCAGTATACCTTTCTGGGGGATTATGGGCTTTGTCTTCCGTGCCCGATACCAAAACATCTTCTAGGGATAGCCCGTGCCTGAGACAGATTCTGCCGAGCATGTCTTTGGAAACTTTAGAACGGATAGAATCCTATGGATTCATAATAAAAGCTGCACCTGGCATCTCATTCAGAGCGGGACTTATTACTTCAGCTGCAATCTCTGGCATTTCTATAACTGGAAGTGGAGAACTTTGGATATCCTTATCCCGCCTTTTGGCAAGGCCGTGACACCAAGAAATTGACTAATAACCAATGACGGTCCGTCCTAGAGATCGGTTATGCACAGGCTCACTATGGATATCGACGAATTTTGTCTGAGTCCGGATCGAGCTAAAATTGATATGACACGACAAGCGAAGCTATGAGAGCCAACGTTCCAAATTTCAAGTCAATCCGAGTTCGTATGCTCAAGTTACGATCGATGCAAAATTGAATAAAAAGAGCCTCTGTTCGACTCGCTCCGCTTCGCATCCATTAGAGAGGCTCTGTTCGAATCGCTCCGCTTCACATCCATCAGAGAGCCTATGTTCGACTCGCTTCGCTTCGCATCCATCAGAGAATCTCTGTTCGACTCGCTCCACTTCGCGTCCATCAGAGAGTCTCTGTTTGACTCGCTCCGCTTCGCATCCATCAAAGAGTCTCTGTTCGACTCGCTCCGCTTCGCATCCATCAGAGAGCCACATTTCGACTCGATCATCCAATATCCACTTCGTATCCACATAACAGAGCACAACCATCGATGCGAACTGTGCACCTTTCATCAATGCGAACAGAGTCACCATCATCGATACAAACAAACCACCCCCATCGATTCGAACAAGGCGTGCTACAGATCGATGCGAAGGAACAAGATGTTGATCGATTCGAAGTGGGCAACGGACTTCGATGCGAACAAGGCAAAGACCAACGATGACTCGGCCAACTCGTCACCTCTAGATTACGCGCTCCCATCGATTCGAAGTGATCGAGTCGAACGGGACCGAGTCGAAATAAAGGAGTCGAACGAAACAGCCAACCGAAGATCCTAATTCGTATCGATCATATCTCCTAATCTACAAGTCCAAATGATATGAAATTTTCACAGAAGCCTACGTGCATGCTAAAGAATGTCCACGCCAAATTTCAACTCCATCGGACACAATCTTGATCGATACGAAATCTGTTCGTATCGATCACGGATCGGACCGAAACTTCGCGGGCTTGGGCGCGCGGGCCTAGTCACATGCCAGAGGGAGCCTCCCGAGATCTGAGCGAAATATCAGCCTCCTACACCTATAAATAGAGCCCCAGAGCATACAGAAAAGGGGGCTTCTTCTTCTTTGAATTCTCCAATGCCCAAACTCTGCCGGATCCAGATCTAAACTCCATAGCTGCTGCCAATAACGAATTTCACTGCTGCAAATCATAATTATCTGCTGTAACTCACTGAATTCACTTGTAATCATCAAAGAAAGATCAATAAAGCTATCAACTTCACAGTGGACGTAGGTGATACGCCGAACCACTCTAAATTCTTGTGTCTCCTTGCATTTTAATTATTTTCATATCTGAAATTTGGAGTTTTTGTTAGATAATCCTCTTTTTCCATTTAATTTCTTCACTTTATCTCTTCAAAAACTTCCGAAGAGTGTTGTGCCCAATTTTGGTACAAACAGATATCCTGCGGCTCAGAGCTCTCGGGATCCATAGCTATTGAACTTAGTAAAATCATCATTAGATGGCAATAAACCTGTGTTCCCTCCGTGATTTTGAAGTGAGTGATCGTGTTGTGTAATGCAGTGCTACATAATACTTTAAATTTCTTCAAGTTTGAAAGATGTAAAACGACAAGACTTCGAGATTCAACCGAAGTGACCGTCATCGCTGACCATCGCAACCATGCCATTCTGACTTCGGAGAGCGATCCATGTTGGAGTTCGTTAAGTTTGTCAAATTACAGTTCCATCGACGAGCTTCGAAAGGTAGTCAAATATGCAGTTTAACAGTTAAGTCCAGATATGCAAGGCTGAAGCTCGTCGGAGTCAAATGTTCAAGTATGCAAGGATTTCGTATCCATCAAGGATCAATATGGATCGCTCCTCCAAAAGCCAGATTTTGTATCGATCGCCGTCCAAGGTTTCGTATCGATCAATTTCCAAGACTTCATATAGATCGCCAGTTGCGGCTTCGTATCGATCATTCAAGATCGATGTGCTTCGTATCGATCTCGAAGCCTTGACTTCATATCGATCACAGGCAAGCTCAAGGCGACCAGCTTCGTATCCATCTACCTCCATCGATACGAAGCCCCACAGTTCTAGATCGATACGAACCACGTCCCAACATTCCAATGCTTTCTCCCTTCATCCATCATTTTCAGATCGATGCAAAACTGCTTCCTCCGTCCACTATCGACACGAATGGCTACTTCATATCCAGCGGCCCTTCTTCTTCACCAAGCCGCTAAAACTCCATTGCTCCTTCCACGACCTCACTCCGGCCAACTTCCGGCATCAACAACGCCAGAATCGGCTGCGACTTTGGATGGTTTGGCATTAAAGCTTGAGTCTCATCATTTTAGAGTGATTTTGATTGGTCAATTACCTAATTTGAAGATTTGGGTTGAAGGATTAGTGATTTAAGTGATTTGGAGATGAAGGCAACTTTTTCTTCTTGAATTCTCAATCGATACGAAGGCAAGAATAAAGCAAGAGCAAGTAAAAGAAAATTGGCTAAGTACCAAACCCTTTTTATATGTCTTCGTATCCAAAGGGAAAACGATTCGTCTCCCAATAGCATGAACCGGTTGAAGCAGTCATAATCCAATTGATACGAAAGTGGCTAAGCAGACAAACCTGGAACGATCACTTCCATTGATACGAAGAGACTCATTCGTATTCATCAACTCATAGCCGTCCAGGGTGTAATAGTTCGTATCTATCAGTGATTAGCCTTCAAGCCCATCGATACGAAATACAACTGTAAGGTCATATTTGGACCACTCAGTTCCATCGATACGAAACGTCTACTTCGTATCCATCTATTTGAAGACCATGAGGGCTCGTATCCATTGATATGAATCATCTCCAAAGACTATCTATTTTGTATCGAAAGCCATCGATACGAAGCATGCATTCCAACTTCTTAGATCGATCCAAGAGAGGATCAATAAGAAGGGATGCCTTAAACGACCATCAAACGTTGTTACAGCTCTAATTTCACATCGATCTAGGAGAGGATCGATACGAAACTCGATCCAAATGAAAAACTAAAGGGCTTGACAATGACCCGTGAACGTGCAAACGTGAATAGGAGTCAAGTTAACATACGTGCATGTATGACAAAATAACATTCAATTTTCAAAACTAACAGGAATTGAATGCTCACCTGATGACAATCACAATAGTGAATGACTAATTGCTAGCAGTCGACCTTCAGCTACAACAAAATGCTGCATGATAATTGGCTGTCAGCAATTCAACATTTATACTACTGGAAATCAATCGAGGGTTACATCTCTTTACGAAAAGACAACAACTATTCAATGAGTCGGATAGAACTTTTTTAGAATAAAACTGCGGCTTTTCAAAGCACGTCATGTTCACACAGGACATACTTTAAGGGCAAATGTTATTCCACCTTTTGGCAAAGCCGTGGCACCAAGGACTTGAATAGAAACCAAGGATAATCCATCCCAAAGATCAGTTATACACAGGTTCACTATGGATACTGGCAAATTTGGTCTGAGCCCGGATCGAGCTACAATTAACATGACACGACAAGCAAAGCTGTGACAGCCAACATTCCAAATTTTGAGTCAATCGGAGTTCGTATGCACAAGATATGGATCGATCAAGATTTACATAGAAGACGTCATTTCGTATCCATTACTTGCGTATCCATCCCCTTTGTATCCATCGTCCATCAGCAAGTATCCATTTCATATCAATCTCCCTCCATCCATTTCGTATCGATCAATCAAGCATCGATACGAAACTAGTAGCCATCAATCGATACGAAGGAACCAACAGCCAGCATCGATACGAAGCGGCATCCAACCATCGATACAAAGTAGCATGCGAGCATCGATACAAACATAGCCACACATGATCGGTACGAAGAAGGCATAGTCAAGTAAGGGAAACGGTCACTCGGCATGAAATGTGGATCTCCCCTGAACCATCGCTCCACATCATCACTACATACCTGATCGATACGAATAACCATCGATACAAATATTGATCGATATGAGCGTATCAATACGCATTGTTCAGCCAACTGCAAATCCAACATTGGATTGATCATAACTCAAAATCTACAAGTCCAAATGCTACCAAATTTCATAGGAGCTTACTTACCACCTGAGGGATGCCTCTGATCGATCGCAGCCCAAAAGGAGTAGATCTTGATCGATACAAAGAGCACATAGATCGATCAGGGATCGATCCCAAATTACCTCGGGTCAATTTGGTAGGCCCACCCACATGTGAGAAGGGGTATTCCAAGATCTAAGCCAGATATTTCCAGACCGCACATATAAATAGAAACCCTATGCCTATAGAAAAAAGACTTTTGGCTCTGCTACGCCGTTACTCTGCTGCAACTCCATTGTAACTCGAGTGTTAGAGTATTTCACTGTTGTAATCAGTTATCAATCGGCAATAAACAGCAAATCATTCAAAGTGGACATAGGCTACAAAGCCGAACCACTATAAATCTCTGTCTTTTTCTATTTTTGTTTGCTTTAATTGGCGTGTTTATTAGATTAGCCTCTTTTTACATTTAAATTCTTCATTCTAATCTCTTCAAATACGTTCGAAGAGTGTTATGCCCAATTTTGGTACAAACATGTGTACTATCCATCCCAAATCTCATAGTTTTCCTAAGATGACTATGAACCCTTAAATTAACCAATTAGAGACTATCCATCTCTAGCATGATGCAGACTATCCATCATACATCCCATGGTTTCCTAGGATAACTATGAACCCATCACTTGGCCATTTAATTCATATTATCCACATGTTTCTATTTATCTCATGTTACCCACATGTTTAACTTTACTCCATGCTACCTACTTGTTCAACATTAATCCATGTTATCCACCTATAAAACTTATTTTTATTGGTGTCCGAAATTAAGTTATTTCCCCTTTTTTATTCAAATTTCATGGTGACATATATTGGTAACACCAAAATATTTCGTGTCAACTCATTAAGATATATCTTAGTGTTCCTAAGGATGGAAGTTAAAATTTTGCAACAAATGGCTATCCTTCGTTTATAAGCTCGATGTGTATTAGCATCGACATCCATAATTAAACTTCCTGTAATCATTTTCTTAATGATGTATAGTTAATACCCTTAACCCATAATTTAAACAAGGAAATCATCTCTTTGTATTTTCAAAGTCTAATGCCATTTGTAAATTCTTTTTATAATGCCATGTACACGATTGAAAATGATATAAGGTTTATTCCTTTCACCACATCTTAGTTTGATCGACGTCCACATCATATTATGTTGATGTAAAAGCTTAAGGCTCTCTGCCTATTATAAAACTAGACAACTAAAACATGCGGCATCATGAGCCTCAATTACAATGAAGTCATCGATCCTTATGATACATAGGTTATCTCCAATTTAAAAACTCGAAGACAAGTTAAAATCAATGTGAGGTAAACTCGATGATAAGTTAAGAGGCCTGGCAAGGCTCGACAACAGGTTGAAAGTGGCTAAGGGTAGGCTCGATAACTATCTGGGTCATTGAGGCCCAAAGCTCGGAGTCGCTTATATAAAACAGTGCGACATTAATGTTATAAAGGTTGGCGACTCTATAAAATATATGAGGCAACAAGCCTTTTAGTACAAAACTCGGTATGTCAAACATCGACATTTTCATGTCGAGTCCTCCTCTTTACATTTTCTATTTCATCCTTGAAGAGAATCAAAACCTTTCCCCTTCATGTCAAACTCGTTAACATCATGCGGCGTTGCTTTGTTCCGCATCGACGACCCTGGGTTGCGGTGAGTGATGGCTCGACATAGCCAATGTCGACATGGCAAAACTGAAATTAACTTAAAAACTTCCAAATTACTATAAAACGGTATTACTTTTCACCAAACCTCTATAATTTGTTAAAAGCTTATTGGCTAACAAAACTTTATCAATTTTCTTTATTGAAAAACTGCCGTACCCTATTTCCATGATCCAAAACATTATTTCAAATAATTAGTTACTAACTATAATTTTAAACTTTTATATGCATATTCTAGCATAAATAATTCTCCATAATTCAAAATTACATAGGAAAAATCCCAAAAACTCACATTAATTCCAAAATTATATTTCTTTTGACATATAAATATTCGGGTCCAAAACCCACATTTAATTATCATTAATAAATTATACCTAAATTCATGCATATATAACCGTAGGAAATTCATAATAAATGCCTCCCTTAGTTTTCTTTGGTTGTTTTGTGAATGATGGAAAATGGGAATGGAATGAGGGGTAAGGGTTTAAGGCAAAGGGTGCCCCTCAATCATTCTCCTATATGTTAAATTTTTAAACACTTATCTTTATTCATTAAGGCATGACTAGATTAATTGCCTAAATCTAATTCTCCTTAATTATCTACATTATTTTATTTAATCTATCCAATTAAATTTCTTGAATAATGTTGAACAAAAATTAAGGGTGTTACACGTTCACATAATGGATTTCCGTGGAGATCTCCCCGGATCAAACAGAATTCAAACTCCATGACAAGGATCAGAAACTACCTTCCGATGAACATATATCTCTAAATGGGATATACTCTAATGTAAACATAACTGGATCACCTTTGATGTGTGATCCGAGCCATATCAATTCCCGGTACCAACATATCGATAAGCATCTCTAGACATGGAGTTGATATACCCTTGAGGTTTGCTAAACCTCCCTGGCCACGCCCTTCTTTGTTTTTTGTCATGTTCTCGATGTCAAGGCTAAGTTTGGCATCTCTCGCACGAGTCTTCATCACTTAAACAGAACATGAATCACCGAATGGATTTCATTATCTCGAACAGATCATGAATCAGTACATGGATTTGAGCATCTCAAATAGAGGAGGGGATTTCATTATCTCGAACAGATCATGAATCAGTACATGGATTTGAGCATCTCGAATAGATCTCCTCCAAATAGGTTCTCCACATAAGTCCTTCGATGAAAGCTGATGATGTCCTCTCTCTTGGAATACTCCTCAAGATAAACAGTCCTCTATGATAACATCATTTGAAATGTAAACGATGACCTCTCCCTTGGACTTAACCTTAGGATTGACTGTTCAACTCTATAACATTTCACTTCACAACCGCTTTCCAAACATACAACGGTATATGGTTTTGAAGTGACTACGGGTTTTCAGTCATCTCATATAAGTATACTCTTCCCATTTATTAGACTCTTCAAAACCAATTGATGAATTCCTGGCTAACTCAATTCCGATTCTCTCAGAAGTAAGTGAAAGGTAGAGATGTTTCATACCAATACTCCTCCTTGGGGGTTCTTATTGGTATAAAATCGCGAAGTCTTTTTATAACTTCTTAAGTCATTATTTGGTCAAGTTCGATAATCGAATAATCGATTATCTAGTCAAAATAATTGGTTGTACAAATCATGATCGTACGCTTAACTCGTTTTCAAAATTCCAACTTAACTATTCCTCGTTCAAGAGTGAAGCCAGGTAAGTTAGAGCATTAGGTTGCATCAAAGCCTTACCTAGATACTTCATTCTTGAATCTCACAAATAGATAAGTCTACGTCGTCGGTTTTTAGTGTTAAGTATAGTATTAATGATTTCCATAAACAAGAAGAAATCAACACGATTAACACGTTTCTGACATTTTTCGACTTACTATTCCTCGTTCAAGAAAGAAGCCCAGTAGGTTAGAGCTCTATTGCTCCATCCCTACTCGACATTAATCTTAACTCGCACAAAAAAATAAGTCTTACTTCGTCGGCTTTTAACGTTAAGTATAGTTAATTACTTTTCATAAGTAATTAATCAATTTACCATTTAGCAATTCTAACCCATTTTTAAACCTTTTTTTATACTTTTAAAATACTTATAATAGGTTTTAAAACATTTTTCCAAAGTATTACTTTAAAATAACAAATTAAAAAAATTCTTTAAACCTTTTTTTATACTTTTAAAATACTTGAAAATACTTATAATAGGTTTTAAAACATTTTTCCAAAGTATTACTTTAAAATAACAAATTAAAAAAATTCTTTAAAAACTTGAAAATGACATGTTTTTAACAAAATATTTCTTCTTTAAAAATTCACAACTAATTCCCAAAAATTCAAAAATATCTCAAACCGCTTTTAATATAGTCTAATAATAGTTAGTAAATACTTGTAAAAAGAATGAAGAAAAATACTTAAATTTAAATATCTTTTCAAACCTTTTAAAGTCCAAAATCAAGGCTAAATGGGGCAGTTTTGCACAAGTGAAGTTATAGCCACTTTCGAGATGTTACTTAACTTTTTAATTTTCAATATTTTAAAAGCAACAAACATACATTTAAGACATTATAAATATGGTGAGATACCCCTAAGGATCTCTCTAAAAAGTTCCATAAACATTGTTAAAAATAAGGCAATTCACGACTTCATCTATAGCGACTATCACTATAAGTGCACTTTCAAATCCGAGTCCGATCTAAATCAAATTCCATATATAACCATTGTGCTTTGTTCAAGGTCTTGTCACAAGTCATACAAGTCCATTCAAGTCCATTTCGAGTTCGTTCAAGTCCATATACATGGGTCACATATGTCACTTACTTTTAAAGTAAGAATCCAAACCAATGTTTTAACATAAATTAACAACAATTCAAACAACATAAATATAATCAAATACTAACTTATATATATTATAATTTCATTCAAAGTGAGGTGTTAACTCTCATCTTTAACCTCATTAACAACTAAGATCCAAGAACCAAATTTCAAACCCAAGCTAGCAACCTCCTTTCCTTCATTCTCTTCTTGCTTTTGCCTTGCTTTTGCCCCCTCCTTCTCCTATATTGCTCACGGACTATGGTCCTAGGGTGAGTGTGGCTTTTATTCTTAAATATTTAACAAGGTGGAAGGTATTGTAATATTATACTAAGGCTTGTAGAAAAGTTTGAAGTGATTTAGAGTTGATTTGCAACAATTTTCTTTAGAACATAAGAGATGGCGAAGATGAAGAAGCCATCGATTTTTCTCACTTAAGCTTCGTGAATTTATTATTCTAACTCTATGGTGTTACTACTATCACCATCATCAAAGATATTCAAAGAATAGTGACATCGCATAAAATTCATTAGCCTCGATAAAGCCCAAAACAATAAAGCATGAATGTCATTTTTCATGGATCATGATGACTGCTGAATAGTACTATGATTGACGTCGAGTGTCATGATTTCAGAGGAAATATAGGGTAAAACCATCTCTTATCAATGTCGACACTACCTGCATCATTCATTTTTCATATGCATTCGAGCAAGCAAAAGTTTCCATCCTAGCATTGTTGCCCATAGAATCGCATTGTAAGGGAAACCACAAACCATGAATGTTATCGAGAACAATATTTCCACGGTGTCGATACTCTTGGAAAACTCGATCTACATGCGTGATGTTGATGACTGTCGTTGTGAATATCCATAGGCATTTTCAATGCCACATTTTATCAGCCACTGAGTATTAGCATCGAGGTACATCTATATCATCACTGTTCTGTATCTATGACACTCTTCAAAAATGGTTAATGCCGCCAACCATCAATTATAAAGATCTCAAGATATAGAGTAATCATCGCCGATAGTCATTAACCATGCCGAGAATCATCAGTATATTCTAAAGGGTTATCAAAGCCACATCTTGCTAACATCGCTCCTCATCAATACTAATATGTGGTTATGATAAGAGTCGATCAACGAAGAGGAGATTAGTAATGCCGAGTTTAATGACACGGAACATTGGCCTTAATAAACTAGTACCAAAGCCTTGCTATGTGTATATGACAATGTTGACATTGAAATTCAATGACGTTATTAATGTCGAGGACGAGGTTGCTGAAGCCAATCACTACGCCACCTGTCAACCCCTATAAATAGACCCAAGGCCTTAATGGAAGGGGTCAAATTCTCTTCTCATTTCTTACTTTTTGAAATTTGTAAACCCTAGATTGAATTGGGGATTTTGCCTATTATAACACTTGAACAATTATACACATAAGGATTTGGAAATTAAACATGGGCATAGCATTTTTGACTTGAATTGGACTATGACTTGAACATTCGATTGACTTTGTACATTAATTAACTTAGATTTATGAATTGCATAGCATTTGAACTTCCTTGAACTTGTGATTTGACTTTTACCGTGCATATTAACTTGAACGGCGACCTTCATATTGACTTATACTTTGCATACTGCCTCGAGCTCTTTATGACGATGATGGATAAACTTAGGGTCAATATAGGTGTATACTTCAATTTGATGACCTCGATTAGCCTCGACAAGGCCTTGATTTGAAGTTTCTCTGTTTTATGGACACGCTTTTGGGGTTAGCAAATTTATTCTTTAACGTTTTAGCACTAAAAGGATGGCTCGAGCCTTTAATTTCGTTGAAACCCCAAGTTGAACTTCCCTGACCTGTATATTTAGGGCATAGCGAACTTTTCTAACCAAGCATATCCCATTTCAAGATAACCAACCTTAACCCTTAACATCTTCCATTTAATCATGTTAATATGTCTGAATAAGAGTCTTATGAACCTCAAATTATTAGGCCTACCTATCAAGTTACTAGTGACCTTCAACTTTATGAACAACAAGTGTTGAGGTTAACAGCCTTGCAAATTATAAATGAGAAGAAGCAGGCGACTCTTTATGATTTGGATAATTGGAGCATAAATCCATTTCATATAGGCTCTACTCTAATTTTTGCATTGGGAAGAGAGGTCCAAAAAAGGATAATTTTCTCTTAATGATAAGAAAGGTCATCCAATTCCAAGTCAATGGAACTGTAGTTGAGAAAACAAGTGATCACATTCGCTAAAAATGGCATAAGGTCATAAGTCATTCATTAACCCCGAGTGAAGTTCTAAGGACAGCGAAGAGAAAACTAATTATAGAAGATGAAATACCTATAATAGGCAGAAAAAGGGTTAAACATCAGCCAAGAGTGCTAGCCTCCAAATCACGACTTCCAAAAGACTGCATTCTCGCCACTTCTCTTATGAACATTTATTTTTTGAATAAGGATGAGATTAACTATTCGCATTCACAAAAAAGGAGACCCAAGTTCAAAAGGAACCATGGAAAGTCATATGTCATTATCATCTTGCAAATGGATATGATATCAATCAATGTCGGAGCTTAGGAGGAATGATCATCAATTTTCTAAGGTGAGGAAAGCTCAACCAGTTTTACAAAGATGTTAAGTCGATCATCAATAAAGGTTTTATGAACAAAATAAGTTTATCTATGTAGCCATCCAAAGCTCATAATCGCAAGAGGTCCTTGACCATCAAAGGCACTAAGCCTTCAGTGTCAACATCAAAGGCCTTACTGAAGCACCTCCTAGAGGAACTTTAGAATAAGCCTTAGTGCCGCCATCAAAGACCTCACTAAAGCACTAAGAAAGCCTTCAACCACTGCCTACATAGCCTAGTTGAAGAGCCTCCTAGAGAGAGGATGGAGTAAGCCTTTAGTGCCGTCATCAAAGGCCTCACTAAAGCCCCGAACTAAGCCTTCAGTGCCATCATCAAAGGCCTCACTGAAGCACGTCCTAGAGGGAGGCCAGATAAGTCTTTGGTTCTGCTTAAAATAGCTAGCCAAATACACCAGATAAGATACCTTTATGGTAGTGACATGGGTTTTGATCCAAGTAAAGATCACCACCTGAGATGGCATCAAACCAAATTATCAAAATCAGAGCCAAGCAGTGCTCCAAATCTATCAAGGTCCGAGCCAAGAAATGCTTCCTGTCAATCCGTCTTTCAGAGGAAGATCTATTAGATATGAGCTAAATACGCTCCTGGGCAAATATAACGCCCAATTATCAAATAAAAGATTTCTGATCTCTGTTTCCAAGATGTGGATTTCTGGTCTTTTCTCAGATGCGGATTTCTAATCCTCAATTATTGCCAGATATGAATTTCTAATCTTCTTTCATATATAGATTTCTAGCCTACTATTATTACTAAATTTGGTTTTTTTAGTTTTCTTCAATTTCCAAATTGAGTGTCAGGACTTTATTAAGTTAGTTTTTGACTCAAATTCATTTAACGAGATTCTCCGTTACAAAAGTAAGCTATCAGATACTTAAGTTGATCTCAATTAGTAAGATTCTTGATTCTCTATGCAAGCAGAGAGTTAATTTACATATCGAAAATCTTAAATATGGAAAAGTAAAATACAAATCGTCAAGCAATTTCAAAGCAAAATCGGAATTCAATTCATGAATATATACCTTGAATTCAAGGCAACATTCATTCAATTGTAAATTTACTTATGATCAAACACATTATGTACAAAGTGGCAAGTACAAAAGTCAAATGGAAAAAGAAGCTAGTTTAAAGAAAATCATCATCAAAGTTCAAGATTTTATGCAGTATCCTCCAAATCCTGGACAATCACGGGTCAATAACATGATGGATAGCAGCATCCAGAGTTCTTTGAATTTCTTTTCCCTTTTTTGAACCATATTTGCACCGTCAATTGAAGCAATCTGGAAATTCAAAGTGTGCTGAAGATTCTTATTGGCTTCTCATGAAGTTTTGAATATGCTATTCAACTCTTCGATCTTTTGTTCTTGCAAGTATATCTCTCATGCTCAAGCTTCTGAACTTTGTTCTCATATTCTCTTATACATTGAGAAAACTTCTCATCCCATTTCTTACCAAAATGTTGTATGACCTCAAATTTGACCTTTTTGCTCTAGGACAAGATTGTTTCATTGCTTAAGCCTGGAGGGAGGTTTAGTAAAGGGGAATTCTTGGCTCGCCGAAGAACGAGATCTGGTAATTCTTCCACGAGTGGAGGTAGGAAGGCCGGCTTCACCCTGACTCGCAATCAACTCTAGTGATTTATAGTGAACTAGGCTCTTTATTAAGTCTATTTTAAGATCATTTATTCTCTGATGTAATCTAGCTATCACTGCGTCAGCTTCGATTGAAGGACCGGACTCACAAATTGAGTTAGTTCTCTCTTTTAACACCTGAATCTCTTTCTCCCTTTCTTTAAGGTACTCCTCAATGCAAGCAGTCATTTCCTTATAAGTCCTAAATGTCGATTTCAATATAAAGTAGATCCTATGCCACTCTTACGCTATGGGATTATTCGAGAATCATAGAGTTGAGTCATCTTGAGATGATCATTTTTCTTCTATATAAGCGAGCAACCTGTCCTTAATTTCAATAATTAGCGATGCATCCAAAGAATCAGATGAACGCACTAATTGAGTCTCCTATTAAGAATAAATGAGATGAGAATTAATATATCAAAAACAAACTTTTATATTAATAATAAGCAAAGTTAACAAGTATACAAAAATTAAGGATACATCACAGTTCTATTTTCAAAAACATTTAATCAACATTCAAAGCCCCGAGGCATGGTTTTAGCCTTTTCAAATGACTTAGCAGACAACATAAGTATAGAATCAAAGAAGGCCTTAATTCCTTCTAGTGTGTAAATGGGGGGAACCAACGATAGTCGCACTCCCTAACTGGAGGACTATCACGACTACATATCATTTTGGTGTGATAAGATTGGATTTCTCTGAGCAACTTGTCCTTTTCATCACCTAGAAAGTCAAAGCAGAAAAGAGGGTAATGCATGTAGACTTCTTGTAGATCTCTAAGGAAGCAATGTTTTGCCAATTGAGATGTTTCGAAAGTCGAAGATTTTTGCGTAAAATCTCTCTTTAACTTGACAAATTTATTCAAGAGATCCTTAGGAACCGGACTGCATGAGGGGTTTTTATTTTGTAACAACATGTTGAAATGAAATTAAACTAGGCATAAGAAACTAAAATGGTAAAATTCATAAGTGAACCGAGTTGAATATTACAAACATTCGAGTTCATACAAAATCAATTTCTTATACATTTTAGAAATGAATCTCTTTCTATTACACTTGAGTTTTTCAAGAGGAAGAGAACCAAGAGAAAGTGGGATGGATGCCACTCTTGGAAGGCTCCAACATATCCCGAGGTAGGGATCGGACCCATACTCGTCTGAATATCTACGATGAAAGCGTCAAAGCAAACTTTCACATTTATCACTCAAGTATAAGAAATCGACAAATTTACCCCCACAATAAGCTCTATATAGGAACTCCACTAGGGCATTTCTATCATCAATTAGCATCTAAAAGAGACTCATTAATTCAAAATTCTCCTTCATGAGTATTTCCCGGTGATGACGGGCTTTCTTCAAGGAGTAATTTCTCTTTCTTTGAAGAATCTTAACTTCGATGCGCTTTCAGCATGTTTCTTTTTTTTTTGGACAGCTCATTACAATCTTTCATTTTCTTATCAAATTCTTAATTTAATCGATCAATTTATATTTGTTTCTTTTTAGATATAGTTTCATAGCAATATTTCAATTTTTTTCTTAACTAAAATAATCGATGTGCTAACTAAAAGTTATGAAATAACTTAACACATTTAAATAGAATGGCATATACCTGAGAAAGCGGGACTGGTGACGAAGAGATTTTCCCTTTGAATTTGGGTCCTTGGTCTCGAGAAGCACTGCCTATCTTAGGAGAATCATTTTTGGGAAGATCCGTTAAGTCGGTAGCTTCAGCATCCTATGTGGTTAAGTCCAAATTAGCTTTAGCAAAGCCATCCTTGTCACCCGGCCCCTTAGAAAATCCTGTTCCATCACCTCCATTACCTCTACCATCACCATTATCATCATCATAATGATCATCTCCATCATCATGATCGTCGTCGTCATCATCATCATCATCATTGTCTTCCTCTTCATTAAGTTTTAGCTCTACATCAAAGGGAGCATCGTCAAATGATAGCCACTTTCCGATTTCTTTCTCGATAGGGAACTCTACATCAAGAGCCTTCTTGTCTTTCTTTATTCTACGATCGAATTTCCTCTTGCATTTTTTATTCAAGGAAGAAAGAGATGGGAAATCTAGATCTAGGCATTTCTTGATATTGTTGGCATATGCCACATATAGAGCATCTTCATAACATTTCTTAGTGATCTTAGGAAGAGCGAAGTCAAGAAAGGAAGTGGCATTTTTCTTAGCATCACTGATGTTGTTATTTGAATAATCTAGGAGATTAGATTTTCTTTGAAGTTGATCTTCTAATGATTTGTTCTCCTTGGCTAGTTCTAAGTTTTCTTTGGCAAGCTCAGTGTGTTCTTTGGTCATCTTCTCTGGATCTTCTTTTAGTTTATTGAACGACTCAAGATCAGCTTCAAATTTTTCACTCTTTCTTTTAGTAGTTTCCTAGCTTTCCTTTCTTCCTCAAGAGAAAAAGAAAGTTTTCCTTTTTCTAAGATCGCCTTGTCTCTTTCCACGGCAATGTCAATCATATCTTTTTGGAGCGAAGAAACTTTCCCTTTAAGCTCAACTACTTCATTTGAAAGTCCCTGAGAGGCACCTCGTAGAAGGAACATATGCTTTCCTACCTAAAAATATGTAATCTGTATAAATTAAAACAGAATATATAAAATTAAAGCTAGCCAAGTGAGTAGGAAAACGCACCGATATGAGCTGTTTGAGAATAAGAAAACGATGGTCATCAGAGTAAATTGGAGGTTGTGATGATTTGTGAGAAGAAAGGGAAGGAGATTAAATAGCCAATTGTGCAAGATATTTATAATTAATTGATGAAGTTTGAGTTTGGGTCCTCGAAGGAAGAGGATCGTCTGGAGAGAGAATTAGACCAAGTTCAGCGCACATGTGGCCGATAGACATTGGAGAAGTAGGGAATGTAATATTAAGAAGCGGGTTGGGGTTGGAGCCTGCATGGATATCTCAGTTTGAACCTTTGGGGACTTTCTAGAGCTTTGCCCAAATAAGTTACTTCAGGACTTGGATCAATATTTACATGCTCCGTCTCATCTATGATAACGGGAGTGAAGTCACCCACAAATTTGGGCCACTTATCTTAGGGAGAAAAAGGAGCATTAATGGAAACATCATCGTCTATTTCATCTTCATTTAATTCTTCAATGGATTGAGTAGTGGAATCTTTAAAGGAGATAGTCTTAGTTGGTTAGGATAAAGCTAGAACTTCATCTTTACTTTTTCTCTTTTTTAAAACTTATTCTTTGACTTTTACTTCTTTGGGAGCGATAACAAGACCAGATGAACCTAAAACGAAAATGAAGTATGTAAGTTGATAACGTTAGAAATTCTGTTTTTAGCTATGTTAAAACTTACCATCAGCATCGGGCTGAACTGGTTGGAGGTGAAGGATTTTGATTTTCCCCTCACCAATGAGCATCCTCCTCTAGCATTGAGTCTAACCTTCGAGGGCTCTTCCAAGGCCTTATGATAGTCCAAAATGAAGGAATACTTAAAGAGGTTGGTTGGCAGTTATCTGAGCATGTTCCCCATAATTTTTGCTGCTTTAGTTAATGATAGCACGATCTTCTGATCTTCAGGTGTTAGCTACTTAGGAGCAGAATTTGGAAAGAAGCATCCATTAGAAAATGATAATGAATGGGAATGGTGTAAAAAAACAACAACAACAATAGTAATAGCTTACCGAGTGTAAAAAATGTTCCTCTAATGTTAGAAAAATATTTGACAAAAAAGTATTGAGTCTCCCATTCCCTTACTTTGTTAACACCTTCAAAGATAATGCTTTTTGGTTAAGGATGAATGTGGTATAGTTGATGATCCGGTTGGTCACCAACTTTAGCAGGGATTGCTATGGAATGGAGGATTCCAGTGTTGAGGGAAAAGAGCCCTGCTTCTCGAGCCAGAACCTCTAAGCTGATCAAATATGTGTATGAATTAAGCAGGAATTGGATGGGAGCAATGCCTAAGTACTCCAGATATCTTTGAAGCAAACCTTGGAATGGAAGATAGCCAATGTGCCAAATATGTACTATGGTAAAGGAAAAGTATCCCTAAGGTGGATTGGTAATACTATTTAAAGGACCTACAGGAATGGTTTCTATTCCAATAATGCTAAACTGTCCAAGAACAGAGCACTTTTTCTTAGGTCGTTATATACTGTGGATTCAAAAGATTGTCTTCTTTCTTGTCAATTGAGGGTGAAGAGTTGGACCCCTTGCTAGACTTCTTGGTGAGCTTCATGCTGACTTGCTGTCCTTCCATTAACCTGTCAGGTGATATTATTCTAAACTTGAGAAATGTTCATGTTCATGCTATAGGAAAATTTAATATGTTGTTGTCTAATAATCTATCGTTATCTAAATGACAAAGTTTGAATTAGCTATAGGGAAACAATCCTTCAATGGTATATGACGAATTTGTTAGTAAATCTAAGTTATAATCTTAATAAGGGAACCCTATAAGAGAACGGTACAAAGGTTGAGTAGGAATGGATATGTAATAAACTCATTGTTCAAAATGATAATAAGCTTCGCAACTATAATTTACAATGAAGTAATAAATGTCGTCGACATCAATAAGCAACGGCAATGTGAATTGTCGGCAAACTAATTGGTTAAATTGCTCATAATGTGTTAAGGAAGATAGTTTGTAGATAATGGCGTTGAATGAAGCTTAATTCGTGACATGAAGAGTGCTCACGAAACAATAACAATAAGCAAGGAGCTCGCCGATGTTAAAGTAAGGCTCTACGAATCATTGTCAAAAGCAAGTGATGTCGACTATGATTGAATGTTGTCATCTTTAACTAGTATACGTTTTCTCTTAACAATGGGAAGTTATCATATTTCAGTTTAATCGCTAACACTAAAATATAGTAAGCTATCAAAATAATGGGTTAACAAAAGGTTATTATTGATGTAGTAGGGCATGCTAGTGCCGCAACATCGACTTTAATTAATACAAAGACGATTGATGTCTCATTCTAATAATGAAGAAATCTAAAATAATGTGTGGATCATCAACATGAATAAATAATGGAGACAAAATTTAATAGTAGTTAGGCGACATTGATAAACCTAAGTCAAGAGTTATAATGATGACAAGTATCATAAAGCATTAATGAACACTGCTACAATAGGAAAAGTTGAAATAATGAAAATCATCGACATTAATGAATGACAATAATGAGAGGTAATGTCTATCAATGAACGATGACAACATGAGCTAATACATATCAGCAAGTGGTGAAGTCGACTGTAATTAAATAAATCTGCAACTGATGCACTATCTATTGGCGATAAAAGGTTGTCGCATCACATCTTGATCAATAGTAGGCTTATGAAGAGTCTTGTTAACATCAAGAATGATGCCAATATAACAACGTCGACGTTAATTAAAATCAAAATGGTTGATGTCACATCTAATCGGTTTAAGTGTCCTAATTCTGGATAGATTACTCATAATATAAAAACTTTGAATCAAAAATGTCTGTTGATCAAATAATAAGCAAATTTAGCACTTTATTAATTTTAGGTGTAATGACAACATTGATGAGCATTATATTGACATCATTAACATGAAGATAGTGAAAATTGATATTGAGTTTTAAGCCTAGTACATTGCTTTTGATTATAAATAAAATTAGAACATATCAGTTTTAATACCAACGTCGACTAAAATCAAGGCCTATTTGTGAGATGTAGAAATGTTGCGCTAATAGATTAACAACTACTAGGTTAACCAATCTACCTTGAGTTTATGGCACCATAAACGACGACATCAACACGAGTCTAAGTAGTAGCAGGTTTGGGTTTGATATGTTACCCATTTTGTTATAAAACAGAAAATGCCCAAATCCCCAAACTGACACCACTAAGCAACTAATTCAATATTATAGAAGGTTAACAATAACAATTCACAACAAAATTTGGGTTATTAGGACCAGATAATCAAATTCGGTTACTGATTTCAAAAGTAATGAAATCCAAGCAAAATCTAGTAACGATTTCAACATAAATT
The DNA here is from genome assembly GCA_030737815.1 of Allium fistulosum. Lineage (NCBI taxonomy): Eukaryota > Viridiplantae > Streptophyta > Magnoliopsida > Asparagales > Amaryllidaceae > Allium > Allium fistulosum. The sequence continues at coordinate 1,106,195,495 of CM060904.1, read as the reverse complement.
TCATGAAAAACTAACTAACGGTTAATTAAGACAAGAGTTGTACCTGAGTGTGAAAAATTGCTATTAAAAAGCTTGGGCTTGCAGCTAATTCTAAGAATTTAATTGTCCGTTCAAGTTTTTGAAATTGCATTTAAATGAGGAAAGGAAGAAAAGCTTACATATTTATAAGAAGAAGTAAACAAACGGGTGCCGTCGGATTCGATTTAAATGGATGGATAGATCAGCACAAAAAGACCAAAAGGAGGGAAAAAGGATGACATCGACAATATTGACTTGAAAAGTCAATGGTTTCTTTACACTGGGGGAAAATGTTACTACTATCACCATCATCGAAGATGTTCAAAAAATAGTGTTGAAGAATAGCGACGTCACATAAAATCCATTAGCCTCGATAAAGCCCAGAACAATGAAGTTTGAATGTCGTCTTCCATGAATCACAACGACTGCTGAATAGTACCATGATTGATAGGGAGTCATGATTTTAGAGGCAATATTGGATAAGCCATCTCTTATTAACATCAACACTGCCAGCATCATTCATTCTTAACACCATACGTGCTCGAGCAATTGAAAGTTTCCATCCCAGTGTCATCGCCCATAGAATCGCATTGTAAGTGAATCTATAAACCATGAATGTCGTCGAGGAACAATACTGCCATGATGTCGACCCTCTTGGAAAACTCCATACATCTACATGTGTGATGTTGATGACTGTCGTCATCAATATCCATAGGTATTATCAACACTGCATTTCATCAGCCACTGAGTATTGGCATCGAGGATCATCTATGTCATCGTTGTTCTGTATCTACGACACTCTTCAATAATGGTTAATGCTGCCAACCATCAATCAGGAAGATCTAAAGATATGGAGTCCTCATCGCCGATAGTCATCAACCATGCCGAGAATCATCAGTATATTCTAAAGGGTTATCAAAGCCGCATCTTGCTAACGTCGCTTCTCATCAATATGAATATGTGGTTATGATAAGAGTCGATCAACAAAGAGGAGATTGCCAATGCCGAGTTTAATGACACCGAATATCGGCCCTAATGAACTAGTGCCGAAGCCTAGCTATGTGTACATGACAATGTCGACATTGATGTTCAGCGACGTTATTAATGTCGAAAACGAGGTTGCTAAATCCAATCACTACGACGTTATTAATGTCGGAAAGGGCTGAATTCTCTTTTCTCATTTCTTACTTTTTAAACTTTGTAAACCCTAGATTGAATTGGGGATTTTGCCTATTATAACACTTGAAAAATTATACACATAAGAATTTTGAAATTAAACAAGGAATGGCCCTTTTGACTTGAATTAGACTATGACTTGAACATTCTATTGACTTTATACATTAATTAACTTGGATTTGTGACTTGCATAGCATATTGAACTTCCTTGAACTTGTGATTTGACTTTTACTGTGCATATTAACTTGAACGTCGACCTTCGTATTGACTTATACTTTGCATACTGCCTCGAGCTCTTTATGACGATGATGGCTAAACTTAGGGTCAATATGGGTGTATCTTTGATTTGATGACCTCGATTAGCCTCGACAAGGCCTCGCTTTGAAGGTGCTCTATTTTACGCACACATTTTTTAGGTTAGCGAATTTATTCGTTAACATATGGTATGCCTCTCCTTATATAGGCACAAGAATGGTGCTCTTTAAGCTTGCCTTCACCCCCTAACCATGCTATCAAAGCTTCACCTCCCATCACTTCTCCTTTACATCACTTCTCCATTATGCATATTACATTTATACCCTTCTCATAATAATATCTCTTAGCCATATTGAAGCTTCTAGAACATTCCAAGCTTTATGAAGAGCAGAGTGTGTTAGTTGGTTGCTATTCATTTAATCATTAGACAAGTGCATAAGTGTTCAAACAACTTATATCGATCGAAAAGCTATTTACCGATAAACTAATTTTCGGTCACAGTATCGATTTTCCATAGAAGAATATATTTTTGTAAACAATTTTTAAAAACAAGTTTTTTATCATTATTCATTAATTAAATGATGTCTAACAAGGTTATAGAATCATATTTATAACACTTAATTTTATTTCAAAAAGTTTTGACATTTGAGGATGGAGTGTTCGAATTTCAGGGTCGCTACAGATTACATCACTTAGAACATTTCATCTTTGAAATTCAAACAAGAACGATAATCAAAGAAGATGGAAGAAAAAGAAATATATATATAGCATACTGTTGAAACTATATACAAACTAAACTGCAATTGAAATTGAATGCATACTAAGTGAATCCACCTCGGTGAGTACACTACAAAAGATATATGGTACTAAGATAAGAAGGAAACCCTAGTCTATAAGCAACTCTGGATGGATCTCCTTCAAACTGTCCTCCATTTTCTTTGTACCATCCCGAGCATCCATGCTTCTCAGCACTTCTAACCTTAACAAAGGAACAAGCATGCAAATACTCAACTAGTATTCACAATTACTAGCAACGAATTCTCATGGTTCTCTTAGGTTCAAACTCTCTCATCGTCCAAGGAAGATAAACAATCTCCTAAGCATACATTTCGCTCAACAGCCTCTGGTTATTACTTAGACGATTATTCATGCTTTCTCACAATAAATCTAAGAGTCGTTCTCAAACTCTTCATAAGTCAAAATACATCATAAAAATGTACTAAAGCCCGTATGATGCACATGAACCATCCGTATGCAATATCTGATCACCTACTCGATCACATAAATTTCACTTCCAAACTAGTACAGATCACTTACCTCTCTAGTAAGGACTCTGATTTGGTTCCTTGATTGGAAACCTCCACTCTCCTTACATAGCCATATACTATAATAGGAAACATCAGGATCGTATCATGAACACGTAAAAATTGTTCGCCATCAAGAATCGAGTGAAAAATCCTTATTCAAAATGGTGTAAACCACCTTGAAAACATGTACTCGAATACTGGATCAAGAACATTCATGTGAATAAAATGATCTATGTACAAATTACATATTTATCCTATTGGTTTCTACAATAATTTCTTATTAATCACTTTCATTTATACAAATGGTATGTCGTTCGGTACTAAAATCATTTATGCATTATTTCATAAATCATAACTACAAATTTATATACCCTTTATAAGTTAATTTCATACTTGTATAGTACTCCACTACATCCCAAGAGTATATACCAAAATATCAAATTTGTTTTACTTAACAAGGATGATCTACAATTTAAAATTGTTTCAACTTCCTACCTTCTCAATTCAAAGGTTATATAAACTCAACTTTATATTTCCAAAGCACTTAGTTTCAAGTTCTATAATAATTCAGAAGTTCTGGACTATCCAAAATCGCTGAAAAATCCTGTTTCATATTAACAAATGAAAACTACCAAACAACATATCATATCAAGATGCATATACCATACTTTCCTAATGCATAGGCTGTATGTGTCCATGAAATGACTTAACAAGAGAACCTTTAAAACTAAACACTAGTTTTCATTTCAAATCATTTTGAAATAATAAACATATAACTTTTGTATATCAAATCATACTTTGGGAATTTAAGTCAAAATCTATTTTACCAAACAACTTTGTAGCATCCTACACTTAGAAATCCAAAAATAAACGTCGATGATGCTGCTCTCATTATCAAAATTATTTTCAAGCGACAAAAGTGAGTTCAGTACATCCAAACCATACTCTTGGTACTTAAGCAAGGTCATTTCAAAGTGGTATCAAATACTTCATATAGTAATACTAAGTATCATGATCTCAATTTCTTAAATCAACCTCCCAAATAGTTACTTTCAAATAATACTATTATTATTTTCTCCAAAATCTTGAAAAACATTTTCAAGGACATCGGGAATTAAGTTCTCAAATTCTTTGTTTAAATCCTTTTCATTTATAAACTACATTTTATAAACCATACTTTATATAAAATCACCTTTTTATATAAATCTTTTCACAGATATTTATTTCCAAAATATTCTATCTTTCCTTTGGATTATAGTAAACATCTTTTACTAAATTTTAACTTCTAACCCAACATTATCACTAAACACCTTATAGTCAAACCATGAAACTTAATTCACAAGGTGTTCGTTCAATGTGCCTACAGTTACTGTCTACCCAACCCCTGATGTAGAAAGGTAAAGCGGCTAAAAAACTAGTTGAGCACAAATCAACAACAAACAATAGTCAATGTTCCTGACATGTTGAGCATAACTAAACAATTAAGGTTTATAGGGTATTAAACTATAAGAAGCACTAGAGTCAAACAAACACGAATAGGAAAGCCGGATAGTATACCCTCAAGAATCTGCTTCCCCTTCTCAGCTGCAAAAATAGCGACCCAAGCTATTCCTCTTTCTTGAGCATGAGACAATCTTTAACAACATAGTCAGGCTGATGGCAACTGTAGCAACTCTTTGGTGCAAACTGCAGTACCTCCCCTATTAATGCCTTTACCATCTGTTCTCCTCCCCCTTTCTACAGTTCTTAGTAAAGTGGCCCTTCTACCCACACCGATGGAAAAAATGGTTGGACATATACTTTAACTGCTGAAACTTTTTCTTATTGGTCCTAAAAGGTATAGAAGCAAGAGACTTTGGTGCAGAAACAACAAGCTTTGGTGCCAAACTCTCGAACCTCAAACCCATATTCACCAAATTCATAAAAGACCCCATAAGGTGGTTAGTCATATCCCGTTGGAACTCAGGATTCATACCCGTAATAACATCTCATTCTTCTTCAATGGCGTGTCAACTAATCCTATCCCGAACTGAGACAATGCAAGGAACCGGTTCTCATACTCTGCCATGATCATGGCCCCCTACTTCAGATCTAAGAAGCTCCTAAATAACAGTCTTTCTGGCTTTCGGAACAAACTTCATCTCAAACTTATCTTTAAATTGGGCCTAAGAGAATTCATTCTCCAGGAAATTTGTAGTGATAGAACTCCACCAATCTATGATTGCATCCGTCAGATGTCGTGACGTCAATTTATGTTTCTTGACATCATATAGCTCTATATCTCCAAATATTCGATTATATAGTCTAAGCCAAGACTAGACTTCTATAATAGTCTCCGTACCACTAAACCTCTTACTCCCCAACCTCTCATAATCACGATAAAGCGAAGCAAAACTCATTTGAGATCCGATCGGCGTGACCTCCCCTACGACATTCTCCCTCGGTTCCTCTATTGGAGCAACATTTCTCGGTGCTTGATCCCCACCATTTGTGACAGTGCTACCCCGACCACCTCTAGTAATTGCAGCTCTTGTACTCATGGTTCTTTCCACCTAATCAAAGCAAAACAGTTTTAGGAAACTAAAGGATAAAGTTATTTCAAAGAAGGAGTTACTAGAATGAGATATCCCTAAGGAATAATTCAAAAGTCTAGTTTTCAAAATACAAATACACTCTCATATGTATATACACTTGACTCGTTATAGGGTGTTTCTTACCCTATCTCTAACCAGCCATACCCAACCATAGCCAAGATGTTCGCTCAACCTTGAGCTCCAATACCAATGTAACAACCCCGACTTTTCGACCCTCGAATGTCGAAACTAAATACATTCATGTATTCGTGTGTCGAGCACTTAAGTGTCGGGAAGACAGAAAGTTAGGGTAAAATAAAAGAAAATGAGAATAGGGCAGGAAAAGAAGAATAGAACATCAGAATCTCACAATGGAATGATAATATATAATATCATAGGAACAGTATAATTGGTTACTTTGAATATAGAAATACCAGAGTTACTAAAACCTAAGACTATCATGGCCGTCCTCACAATGCTGATATACACAATACACAAATGCAGTGGAAATAAAAATACTATAGTAGGTAATCATCCAGCTCTTCTCTATAATCTCCAAAGCATCGGTAGCTAAATTTGGAAACATACACAGAGCTGACCCGAGCATTATAAGAAAATAACACCCGAACCAATCTGGTGAATCGATGTGTGAAACTCAAGAAATATGAGACAAGTAATAGTAACTAACAATACAGATTACCATAACGGTTTTCCCCTCAAATGAGACCAACCATTCATTAAGTATTATATAGTAATATGATAGACAATGTCTAAAGTATAACACATAAATCATATCAGATAATTACTATGTGAACACCACAACAATAATAGGTATACAATCAATAATGCTAAAGCACGTTTGCATAATGGATTTTCCTTGCTGATCTTCTTGGATCTAACCGAATCCAAAATCAATGAAAAGGATCAAAAACTACCTTCCGAGCAACATATATCTCTATATGAGATATACTTTAAGGTAAGTATAACTGGACCACCCTCGGTGTGTGATTTGAGCCATATCAACCCCAATACCAACATATCGATAAGCATCTCTAGATATGGAGTTGATATACTATTGAGGTTTGCTAAACCTCCCTAGCCATGCCCCTTCTTTGTTTTCTGTAATTTTCTTGATGTTGAGGCTACATTTGGCATCTCGCACACGAGTCTTTATCACTCGAACAGAACATGAATCCCCAGATGGATTTCATCATCTCGAACAGATCACAAATCACTACATGGATTCGAGCATCTCGAATAGATCTCGAACCTCCACATAGGTTCCCTGCATAAGTCCTCTAACGAATGCTAACGCCATCCTTTCTCTTGGAATACTCCTTAAGATAGACAGTCCCACATGATAAAATCATTTGAAATGTTAATGCTGACCTCTTCCTTGGACTTAACTTTAGGATTGACAGTTCAACTCTATAATATTTCACTTCACAACCGCTTCCAAAACATAGACCGTATATATGGTTTTTAAGTGATTACGTGTTTTTAGTCAGCTCATATTAGTACACTCTTCCCGTTTATCAGACTCTCTAAAACCAATCGATGAATTCTCGACTAATTCAATTCTGGTTCTCTCAAAAGAAGCGAAAGCTAGAGATATTTCGTGCCAATACTCCTCCCGGGGGGTTCTTATTAGTATGAAATCGTGAAGCCTTTCGATAACTTCTTAAGTCAATATTTGGTTAAGTTCGATAATCGACTAATCGATTATCCAATCAAAAACAATTGCTTATACAAATCATGATTCGTATGCTTAAATCATTTCCGACGCTCCAACTTAACTATTCCTCGTCAAGAGTGAAGCCAGGTAAGTTAGAGCATTGGTTGCATCAAAGCCTTGCATAGACACTTCATTCTTGAATCTCACAAATAGATAAGTCTACCTCGTCGGTTTTAGTATTAAGTAGAGTATTAATAATTTCAATAAACAAGAAGAAATCAACATGATTCACATGTTTCCAACATTTTTCGACTTATTATTCCTCGATCAAGATGGAAGCCCGGTGGGTTAGAGCTCTATTGCTCTGATCCTACTCGAAATCAATCTTAACTCTCACAAATAGATAAGTCTTACTTAGTCGGCTTTTAGTGTTAAGCATAGTTAATTACTTTTCAAACATGTAATTAATCAATTAACCATTTGGCCATTTAGCAATTCTAACCCCTTTCTAAACCTTTTTTTTATACTTTTAAAATACTTGGAAATAATTATAATAGTTTTTAAAACATTTATCCAAAATATTACTTTAAAATAGTAAGTTTATAAAATTCTTTAAAGACTTGAAACCGGCATTTTTTTAACAAAATATCTCTTTCTTTAAAAATTCAAAGTAATTCTTAAAAATTCATATATATCTCAAACCACTTTTAAAATACTCTAATAATATTTAGTAAATACTTGTAAAAGTAACAAAGCAAAATACTTAAATTTAAGTATCTTTCCAAAACTTTTAAAGTCCAAAATCAAGGCTAAACGGGGTAGTTTTGCACAAGCGAAGTTTTGGCCACTTTTCAAGATATTACTTAACTTTTTACTGTTCAATCTTTTAACATCAATAAAAATACATATGCAACATTATAAATATTATGAGAAACTCCTAAGGATCTCTCTACAAAGTTCTATAAACATTCCCAAAAACAAGGCAATTCACAACTGCATCTATAACGACGATCTCTATAAGTGCACTTTCAAATCCGAGTCTGATCTAAATCAAAGTCCATCTATAACCTATGTGCTTTGTTCAAGGTCTTTTCATAGGCCTTATAAGTTCATTCAAGTCCATTCCAAGTTCATTCATGTCCACATACATGGATCACATATGTCTCTTACTTTTAAAGTAAGAATCCAAACCAATGTATTAACATAAATTAACAACAATTCAAACAACAAAAACATAATCACATACGAACATATATATGTTATATTTTCATTCAAAGTGAGGTGTTTACTCATGTTTAACCTTTCTAATAACCAAGATCCAAGAACCAAATTCCAAACCCAAGCTAGCAACCTCCTTTCCTTCCTTCTCTTCTTGCTTTTGCCTTGCTTTTGCCCACTCCTTCTCCTATTCTCATGGCATATGCTCCTAGGGTGAGCGTAGCTTTGGGTTTTCAATACTTAATAAGGTGGAAAGCATTGTAATATTATACTAAAGCTTGTGGCAAAGTATGAAGTGATTAGGAGTTAATTTGCAACAATTTTCTTTAGAACATAAGAGATGAAGAAGATGAAGAAGCCATTGATTTTTCTCACTTAAGCTTTGTGAATTTGTGGTTTTAACTCTATGGTATGCCTCTCCTTATATAGGCACAAGGATGGTGCTCTTTAATCTTTCATTCACCCCCCAACCATGCCATGGAAGCTTCACCTCCCATCACTTCACCTTTACATCACTTCTCCTTTATGCATATTACACATATACCCTTCCTATAATAATATCTCTTATCCATATGGAAGCTTCCAAAAATTCCAAGCTTTATGAAGAGGATAATGTTTTAATTAGTTGCTAATGTGTTTCTTTGATCATTAGACAAGTGCGCAAGAGTTCGAACAACTTATATCGATCAAGAAGTTGTTTGTCGATAAACCGATTTTCGATCGCATTATTGATTTTCCATCAATGAATATAATTTTGTAAACAATTTTCAAAAACTAGTTTCTTATCATTATTTATAAATTAAATGATCTCTAACATGGTTATAAATCAAATTTGTAACGTATCGGGTTTTGCCCGCTCGAAAATCAACATCCGTACTTCACACTGTACTAAAATGCCGCAGATTCGACCGTTCAAATCCGATTCGCCGGAGCTATAACACAATTAAGTAAATAACACAGCGGAATAAATGAATAATACATTGATATACAATATCTGATACAACAGAATGATACAACAGATATCAATATACATCAGAGATATGATACAAGAAATAGCAGCGGAAAAGAAAAGATAACGACAGCAGCGGAACAATATCAATAGAAATGATAACTCCAAAATGATCTTCAGACAAGAATGAATCCACAACTCCAAGATAAGCAACTCCGATGAATGAACTAGCTCCAGATAATCTACTAAACCTGAATATCTGAAAAGAAACCCAACTCTAGACTGCTCGTGTGGAAAATTATGAGCACCCAGAGTTTAGGGAAGGAACAATAAACTCCGGATCAGTCATGGGACTGGTGTGAGCAACAAAAACAGTTTTATCTTTAAACAACAACAAAGGATTTTAAACATTGAAATCCGCAATGCTTTTTGGAAAATGAAACTACCATAAGACCTCCCGCCACACACACAATGCAAACGCAGAATTGGAGGAGATTTCTTCTTATGATAGTCAAAGATGCTTACTACGTAAAATCATCTTGATATTATTATTAGTGCATAGTGCAGAAAAACATTTCGAAAGTATAATATTAATCTTAGCCAACATACGACCAGTATCGTATGCCTACTATAGCTACCATCTAAACAGTGGTGACCACCGTACGTAAATGGCAGGTTCTACGACTAAAACCGTACAAGTTCCGTATTGGAGAAATGGATTTCCAACAAATGGTCAGGCTAAGGAACTTCCTTCCGCCGCATGGGAACGCCTCTGGCGGGACGCCCCGAGAGACAAACTGCTCTCTGCCAAACAAGGCCGGGTTACCCCTGTAACAGGTAACTCACGACTATGCCATCCCCCGGTCCTTTGGGACCTTTATCCGAGGCCTCGGTAACCAACATCACACATCATAAAGAAAGTGTATCCACATGAGTAAGTATCAGGGCTCCATACCATAATACCACCCCTTTCCAGAAGGAAATGACATACCCTAAAGGGCGCGACCCTCATAACCTTGCCGCAACATTCCTGTTTCGACCATTTCCGGGTAGTGAGGCCCTGATGAAGTCTCGTCCACAAAGCTACGCTTTTTAAAAAAGCCACGCTTTGGGTCAACAGATGATCAACCCATGATCACAAAGATATAAGATCAAACAAATGATCATATCACAAATGATCAAACACTGATCATCACACAGCAACACTCAGCATGTCACATTACCAAATTGGGATATATCGCTGATAAATTTCAACTACATAACCTCTGAGCTCGTACGTCTCAGAGAAGGGTGTTAAGCTAAGAGAATAAATTCTCCGCCACCAACAGATATGTATTTGAAAGGAATCGGCTTTATATCTCAAAGTGTAATGTCAGACATGTATCCATACAAGTCTGTTCCGGGTTCGAACAGAACCGAAGGCACTTCTCACGAAGCCCTTGCAAATCCGGATAATTTCCAATCACGTCCGGACTTCCCATCACAAAAGAGTGATATAAATCTCTATACCGGAGCAACTCGGTGCAGAGACATTCGACAGGCTGTCCTTTCATTTTCGAAAAATATCTGGTCTTCAACACCGGTCTTCAAATGCCATCCATATACGACGTATCACTTATTCGGAATGGGTTATACGACCCAAAGGTCCTCTCCCGGCTAAACCGAATAGTGCGCGAAATATTTAAAACATATGGATATGGGATTTCAATTAAGTCACAACTTATTACCCAAAATCTTTCTTTTCAAATGGTTTAACAATTTACCATTTTAAAATCTTTAAACAAAAAGATTCAACCTTTACGGTTTAAACAGTTTCCACACTTTAATCTTTTAAACAAAAGATTCATTCACAGATTTTCCAGATTAATTTCCATTTTAATTTGATTAACTCGTTAAATCTTTAAATCAAGATTTAACTTATAGCTTTCAAAACAATTTCATTTCGAATGGTTTAAACCAATCATTATTTTAAATCTGTTAAAGATAACAGATTCAAATCATAGCTTTTCAAAACAATCCATTCATAACTTGGAAAACCATTTTTCAATTCAATCTTGAAATTCCTTTAATTAAACTGGAATTTCATTTCTTATCTGAAAGCTTTTATTCTTTTAAAACAAACAGTTTTATTTTGGAAATCTAATTCATTCATACAAGTTGAAATCTTTGGGTTAAATCTAAATTCTCAAAATTTTACTTTTAAATGGTTTAACTTTATATAAACACATTTATATCATCTTTTCCCTAGTTTCCAAATCATAGATTTAATTTCAAACTTGAATTCAAATTTAAATCAAATTATTTAAATTTTCAAAACTCGATTAAGTTATTCCAAAATAACTTTTATCTTTGAAATTTCATTTCAAAAGCTTTTTACTTTAAACCCAAATTTCTAATTTCCAAATCAATTGAAATTAAAATTTCAATTTCAAAAACATCAAATTTACATTATCTGTGACTTAACCGATTTCCACGTGAAATCCATATTTTGTGTGTGTATGGTATAGTCCAGGGGTTTCACACACAATAGTGCAACATCAATCATCACAGATATATCGATAAGCGGTATAATCGATAACGCTTATCTTCATTCACAGATTCATAGATAAAATAAATTTATCAGTCACAAAGATTCACTATTACAATTCGATGTGGGTTTCGGATAACCAACTGGAATCCGACTCCCTGTCGCATCGAAATTCAAGTGTCGTTCTATGGGTCAAGGGTTTTCATATTCATATAACAGTATATCACAGAAACAGAAATCACAGATCATGACATAAATCAGGGTATATCACAAAGCATCACAAATCAGGGATATCAAACAATCAAATCAATAGAATCCAAATATTCATAAGTAGGATCAGTTAATTATCTGATTTATTCAAATTAGATTAATTTCTTATGAATTATTAATTCTGGTTAATTAACTATTAATAAATTATAAACTATTTTGATTAATTCTTCCTTAAATCATTTATTAATTAACCATCAATAATTAATTAACCTTTAATTATAAATTAATCAGTCCTAATTAATCAATCAATCTTTAATCATTAAATAATTACCCTTTAATTATTTAGTTATTTTTTTTAAATTTATTAATTGATTTACCCTTAATTTACTACCCTTTAATTAATTATCCTTAGTTATAAATTTATTAATCCTTAATTATTAATAAATAAATTAAATCTTAATCATCTTCATAAATTGATTATTTCTTAATTAATTAACTTTTAATTATAAAATAATTACAACTTTAATTGTTCAACTCTTCATTTAATCATTATAAATGAGTTTTGCTTTAAGTTAACAAGTTTGAATATTCGATTTCTCAATATATATATATATATTTGTTCAATTTCAATGCCATTAACTTCATATTAATTAACAAACCATTTTCATTTAATAAAGAAGGACTTTCAGGAATCATCTATAAAAAAAATTAAACCTGGAAATACGGTTCCAAGTGGCTAACCCGAGTCGCGCCCGAGCAAGAATGCTCCCTGCTTCGAGTTTCACCACAAATCAACCCGTGTGAGTACTTTTTTTCAAAATTTTGTTAAGTCCCAAACTAACCCGATATCGTGTTAAAACAACTTGAGTACGACTTCGAGTTTCTTCTCAATCCCCCCGAGCAGACTTCGAGTCACCTACCTTCTTCCCCAATCACACCCACTGATACAACCCCGGCCTCGTGCACGTGTACAACTGGACGTCGCCGCTCTGGCGAACTTTGCCACCACCAGCAGGTCGCGTAATGACGCTTTACTCGATTGCCAAGCTCGATTCGTCGCCAAAGGTTCAAAATCAAAATTTTGCCTCTCGTTCGAAACTGTCACTTGATCACGCCGAACGAAAACGCCTCTCCACCTCGACGCTGACGATCAGAAGCTTCGAGCTTCTGGCCACGGCATCGTCACCCATCAAGCTTCGATCCCCCAAAGCCTCGCTTCACTCGACGTCACGTCGAAGTCGCGGTGGTCCAAACAAATAGCTCCAGTAAATTAGGTTTAAAAAAAAGAAACCATCGCTGCTATCACCTCCGACGTCGTGGCCATCCCTACCTATTTTTCCTATCACCCCGGTAGTCTCGTCCACCTCTTCGCCCAACCCCGACCACTGACAACCCTCCGATCATCTGAAAAATGGTCGAAACTCACTTCCAGTTCATCTTTGAACTGCTCATCACATACACAATTTAAAATCCTCATTATAGCTTTAAAAATCCTATTTTTTGTTAATGTATTCAACTTATAATACTGAATTTATGAATTAAAAAGTTTGAGTTTTGATTTTGTTTAACATACACAGTTGTTTTACATACTTCCAGAGACAACAAGCCTTATCTTGACTAACTAAAATATTTAAACATTAGTCTAGGTCAAATCAAACAATATTTGTTTGATAATCAGATCCTATCTAGAACTAGATCAAGTGATAAGGATTTTTTTTTATTTTTTTTTTTTAGAAGTTTTACTCTGTAAACCTGGAACAAGCTTATCTGCCTGTAACAAAACATACATACTGTTCTTACTATGAATACATATACAAACCAGCATACACAAACACTTATTGATCATTTCAAAAAAAATCAGAGTCAAAGAACTAGTTTTAAAATTTAAAGTTTGCTCACCGTGGTTTTGAAGAAGGAACAGAGTTCTTAGTTTTGCAGACAGTTTGAACTTGAGAACTGGAAACATGTTTTCAACTTTGATCTTCAAATCATTTTGCTTCTCTACTTTGTTGTAGTTGCTTATGTTTAATTGTATTTGATGATGTAGAAGCTTGTTTGGGTTTTCAAATGGAGTTTTATTTTTAGTCTGGTTTAGTTCGAATTGAAATGAGAAGTGATAAGGGAAAGAAGTTTACAGAGTGATGTTTAAACAAGCTACAGGTAATAATATCTTATACCAACAGTGTACACATTTGTACAAATTATCAGAGAAAATTTTATATCTTGGTGGCTGAAAGAGATTTGTATACAACTCGAAATGACTTTGTTATGCTGTTAAGATATGGAGCATTTAATGCTATTGTACTTATGTTTCATACTTTATACATATCTCATTTTCTTTTACTTGCCTGTGACTTCATTAACAAGCTATAACATTTTACATTTTGCTTTGATTCATATTGCTCTTAAGTTTTGCAGGTATATATATCATATTCGAACATTGTTTTATCCTATGCAGATCTATATTTGAAGCTGGGAATCATTCTTATTGTCTTCATTTTGCAAGTGTACATACTTGACTATATTTTTATCTTTTGTATTCCTTTTATATTTTTGTTTCTGGTCTTTATAAACATATTATAAAGGTTGTTTTAGTTATGTTATGAATTTTCGACTTATGTGATTATACTTATGTTTTAACCATACTATTATATTTGTATATATATTTATAAGTAATTTGGAATGACAATTTCTATTTAAAAATATCAATTCATTTGTAAGGACATTCTATTATTATTTAACTCTATATTTATTTTTAAAAACCATTTACTTACACTTTAAATTCAAGTCAAAATATATATATATCTATATATTTACAATATTTTAAATTGAAATGATTCATACAGAATATACTTGAAGTCGGGGAAACTCGCTCCATTTTATCAATTTAATTTTACAATTTTTATCCAAAAATTTATTTAATTACTCAATTTAACTCAAAAATTCATTTAATTATTAATTTAAATAAATTTAAATTCTGGGGTCGTTACAAAATTTATAACACTTAATTATATTTCAAACATTTCGATATTCAAAGATGAAGTGTTCGAATTTCAAGATCGATACAGATTACATCATCCCTATCTGATCACACACTTGGAAATCATATATAAATTAACAAAAACATGAAATATTCATTTGTTAATCGAGTTTCTAAGCTTTAGCATAAACCACTCAAGATGAGGATTGTTAGGTGGAAATGAACAATTCTCTAATGCATACCGTCATCGATGCAACACGAAATCACTAAGGGCCTCCTTCTCTCGAACTACCTGGTCTATTTAGGCTAATAACTCCTCAGTTTTGTTCTTAAGATCCGCATAAGTTCTGTCTAATTTTTTCCGTGTCTAGCTATAGCCATAACACTTAACCCAAGGCGATCTAAAGTTTGTTTTGCGAGCCTAGCCTCAGTCTCTCTCAATAGTTTTGGGAACATATTCTCCCCAGAGTACTAAACAGAACAATGAGTAAAGTGCGATCACTCGAAAGAAACTATATAACAAATGCAATATTTTAGTGCAAAAACTGAAGTAAACTTCAAAAGTCTTAAGCACAATGAGACATAAAGATATTCGAGACTAATCATCTAAGTCTATCAGGAAAGATGAGTTAACCTTGTTTGTAGTTTGGTTTTGTTCATAAAATTGCAAGTTTTCTTGATCCCCATTAGCCTTTGCACTCTCCTCCTACGAAAGGTGCCCAGAATTGTTCGGGTTAACACCCACTTCTTCAACCTCTTCCTCCTCCTTCTGCCTACCTTGAATGTATGCAAAAATCAGCGTAACCATAGACTCTTTCTTTAGGAAGTCAGCTTAATTTCCACCTTGAATTATCACTTGGCTAAAACATAAAAACCATAAGTCACATCTGAGATGATATTGTTGACATTCTCCTTGGATTGAGCAAGCTCTTTCTCAACCCTGGCCAGAACTTCATCCTTCTCCTTCAGCTCATGCTCCTTTGAAGCACGAGTGTCCTCAACAATCTTGGCTTCCCTCTCAACTTGCTCCCAAAGCATTCTGGCCTCCTCCTCTGTCTTAACCTTAGCAGAGTCCAGTGCAGCCTTCTTAGTGTTAGCCAAGGCAAGATTAGCTTAAAATCAGCCACTTGGTCTAAAAGAAAGGTCTGCACACTTCTTGATTCATGAACCTTCATCATCAAGGCCGCAGATTGAAAGATACGAAGGTTGAACAATATAAGTAATAAACTGACAACTAAAGGAACAAAAAAGAGAAAGAATGTCACTCACATAAGACCAAAGCTTTGTAAATTCATACAGAACTTCTGAGTCAAACATTTGGGAAGCCAAATTCGAAAGGAGAGGAGGAACTTGTGCAGCTCTCCCAACTTTTTGTACCAAGGAAGACATAGCAACTTCAGACATGGTCAAGCTATCTGAACGGGGGGCAGGATCACTTTGCAAAGAAGGAGCAACAAGCCCAGTTGACGAAGAGGACGAAGGAGGAAGAGTGTTTGCATTCGAAGAAGGTGGAATATTTGTTGAGGGAGGAATAGTTGGTCTTTCAGAAGTAGTGGGAGAACCACTAGACCCATCATGCAGTCTCTTTGAAGCCTTCTTCTTCTCCTCCTCCTCCAGAGCCCTATAAAGTTCAACAATAGCTTCAGCATCCATTGTGCCTACAAATGAGAGAGATAACAAGATTAAAATCATAGGTACATCGGTTCCCAAAATTTACCATATGCAACATATACCCCCAGGTTTAGTCGGGGAAGGGGTAGGCTTGAATATACTACGAGAAAGTTTATGAGTAGGATGCAATAAGCCACATTCCTTCAGCTTTGATTCAACGAATAGCCATTTATCTTTCTGACCTCCTCTGGCAATCCCAAAATTTGCTACCTATGAGACTCATACAATTGCTCGTTCACCTCTGAAGAGATGGTATAAACAGAATGTTAGCGAGAGAAAGAAGGAAATCTATCAACATTTGAAATAAAAAAAATAACAATCGGCCCACTTTTTATTTCTTCTTGGGACATCCGGAAAAAATGAGTCCCAAGCCTGAATATAAAAGAAACCGTCATTCCCCTTGCCAGGACTTCATCTAACCTCGGAAAGAAACTGAAGTTCCCCTTCAAAGAGATTGATGTTGTTTTCAGCATAAAGAACAAAAGTGGATAAAACAAGGTATACGAATAAGGAGAAAGTTGCACCGGAACAACGTCCAGAGTTTCAAACCATCGACGAATAATCAAATGCATCATAAGAAACAAACCGCAATGATTTGCTCAGGGGTAATAGCGATATATCCCTCTAATGATGCACTAATGCATTCGTAAAGTTGGGAGCTTTAATCGCATACCCAATCCGAATTGATTAAGAACCCTAATGGCATCTTCTAGATGAGTAATTTTAGAAAGGGGAAGCATAGAAGAAGACGAAGAGGAATCCATGTTAAGATCTTAAAAGTTATTTCAAAGAAGGATCAAACAAGAACTGAAATGATTTTCTCCTACTCTCAATCCACTGAATTACCCCCAAACTTAGAAATTAATCCGAAAACAAATCTGTTTGAACAAAAAGGTAAAGGAAAATTTAGGGAAGATGGCGGAAAAAATACACAACTTTGTTTGAATAATGGTCGCACGATAGAAGCAATCAAGTGTCTTGCGAAACGTGGATTTGGGGCAGAATTACTGAATACAATGATTTATAAAAATCTACATATAAAAACAAAACGTTAGATTGAAAAACCAATTAAAGATGGTCCAGTAAGAGACTGACATGTGTGTAGGAGCATTAAATGCGAACATAGCTGAAAAGACTTATTCCCAGCGCCAAAAAGATAGATTAGACTAAACTGATTAGACATACATACTGGGTGTTTAATGCAACAAGTCCACCCCGACCTACAGTCATCGCAGACTTGGGGGCCAAGTGCTACACTCATTCTTACCACGAATCGCAATAAAGGAAAGTAGAGGGAACTGACTTAAAACCATGACACCTGACCCGATCCGAGCCCTACAATCAAAAGATTATGACAAGAAATCAATATTGAACGTCCAGGAATAGGGGATTGCCATCATAGCCGTACCCAACAGCGCAAACGTAAAGTCAATGGAGGTGCAGAAAACAGCACCAAACGCATTAAGGTAACCAAACTTCTAAAGATTACACTTTGCCAACGCCTACAGGAACCGATCTATTTCAGCACATACTGAGGGCGACCAAGACAGTACCACCCTAAGCCAAGAAAACTTTAAAAGGAACTGTACATAGGGCCGCTCGGAGTACGCTTCAATGCAAAACCAACCCTACAGGCAAACGACAAAGTATGAAGTAACTTCTCTCTCCTCGACAATCCAAGAAAACTCTTACAGAGGGCAACTCAAATCGCAAATAGCCCTAGGAATATCTCAGGCATGTATACCATGTTAACCCTCAGAGCAAAATAAAGGAAAGCTATATCATTTCAACCCAATGCCCAACTAAGTCATTCGAAGCTAATAAGGGTATCGGAAGGGCAGTGTGGTCTGAATTCCAAGCAATATTCACCACAACCTCTTTCTCAACAATATAGCGAAGCTCTAGGGCGGTTCCCAACCGTTCCTCTCAAAACATTTGCCATCCTGAGAGAGAGAAGACTGACCCATGCTGGCTCGGGCTTCCCACCCAACTTTTCAGATATCCCACTTTAAATTTCCAAGATCCTGCCAATATCAAGATTTCCTACCAAAACCATCGTCAATCCAGCCATAAGGAACCAGCACCATGGATGAACGGCAACTGGCAAAATTTGAAGGTGGAGATTTAAGGAAAATACTAAAGATAGTTGCAGCAAATAGCAATACACTTGTGATACTATAAAGGAAAAATGAGAGATGAAAAAAGGATTTCCCCTTCTTCTTTTCCAACCTTTTCTCCTTCCAAAAAACAAAAAAAAGAGATATTTTATGCCTTTCAGGCCATTGTAATCATTTGTAATAAAACCTCAAAGATATGGTGGAAATTCCCATGGATGTAGGATTAACATTAATTCGAACCACGTAAAAGTCTCTGTGTCCTTTACTTTTACTATTCTACTATTTGATTTTAGATTTCCTTTTAATTGATAAAATCATCTCGACATTTCAAGATATAGTTGAAATGCGACTACATGGCTGTATAAGCATCTGGCGATATAGCCACTTCTAAATGGTGGAGCTAACATAGCTTAAGTCTGCTGGTTCTAACTCATGGAAGCAACTGACAATTAAGTTGCTCCACGATCTAATTGAGTGTGGTGAAGCCAAAAAACTTCACTAACAAAACTTCATAAATGATATTGAATATAGTATCTCAATCCTAAATTCATGTTCCACCTAAGTTAAGTAGCTTCAAGTTAAAAATGTTCCAAACTAAAAGTCATGGTTGATTCAACCGAAGGGCTAAGTACAATGCTTTTATAGCACTATAATAAAAGAAGAAAAAATGCACAAATTTATAACTATGCTAGGATTGATTCCAAACATTTAGAATCTTATAGCACTATTTATAATAACTATGTCATGATGTAAATCATGAATGAACATAAAGCCCACAAAAAGTTAAAATAAATACTTTGAAAAGTTTCACATGAGAAAGTCAGTTTAGCAACGATGAAGGTGTGTTAATTAACAAAGTAGATAGTTAAGAAAATATAGCATATATGTTGACTAAGGATATAGCTCGTTCAATTTTGAGAAAACCGATCGAAGGAATAAGATTCCATAATTGACCCTAAGTGCAAGTAGGCAATTGAGAGAGTTAGGGGTATGCTATAGTGGCAGTTATGTAATTTATTACATATATCTAACTCTATAACCAATCTTGTACGTATTACATGTGTTTGATTTATATTATATACTTTATTATAATGTGACATAATTAATTAAGTAATTAATTTAAAATATACGAAAAAGAAAATGCTTAAATAATATACTGTGTCATAATAATTACAAATAGATGTAACCATGAGAAAATTATCACGATAAAGAACAACATATTGTTTTAAAATATTCTTGGTCAAGATGTTTTAAGAAAGTATATCGATACATCCGTTGAGACCAAAGTATGTAATACTCTCTAAAGGTTGAGGAACGTATTACTCATGACTGTTGAGGGCACCTAGGGGGTTACATACTTATAGTTATTGGATGACCATGGAATGATTCACCCGAGAGTTTCCTATTGGTTAATAACATCTAGGTCGGAAAAAAAATCTTAAAATGACGATATTACATAATTCTCTCGAATTGAAAATACTATTGAGCTTTAATGTGGATACTCCATTTTGGTTATAGTTGAATAATGGTAAGGCAGCCATAAAGTGACTATAGTTGGGTATAAGTTGAAACATTGGAAGAGAAACACTATTCAATAGAGAATTCGTCTTCTCAATTGTATAAGGTTAGTGTCACAGTCAGCTGTAGTTAACTCAATGTCAAAATCTCTGGCTAAAATAAAATGGTTAATAATAAATGTTATTATTGAACCAAGGACTTTGTTTTTGGGCTAATTCAGTTGAATCTGGAAAATATTGAAGTTTTGATCAATACCAAATTTCATACATCCTAATGTGATGTAGTGTTGGTGAGGAGAATTGGTGCAAATAATCATTACTAAAAGCTATCGCTTAAATTATAAAATTTGATTTTATCGTTAAAGATTTGTAAGTGATAAATTAAGCCAAACAGCTACACTAACTAAGGTAATGTGTGAACCTTAATATTCAAATTATTCAATATTAATCACTAAAGATTTCTCTAAAATACCACAAGATTTAATTAATTTATAATTGTTATAAATTGATTAAATTAACTAACATTTATAAAATATTAATTATTTATTTATTTGACATATTGGTGCTATTAGCATTTTCTTAGTGCCATTAGTAATTAATTATGTGAGTATATAAAAGTCATGTATATACATATTGATATGCGATATCAATACTCATTTTAAATACGACTTAAATGACATTAATTATTAAACAGATTTGAGTTTTCATTGGCCCTTAAAGCCCGATGACATGGTCGGCCATAGGATGAGAGGGGAGGGGTATTTTGAATTCAGATTCGAATCTAAGAAATGTAAGAGAAAAAGTAGTAATGGAGGAGAAATTGTCTACTCCTCCTTCTCTATTTAAACTACGCTAACCCCTTTATTTATTTTGGTTCTTGTTCCCTCCTCAAGCCAAGGCCAAAATCCCCTTCTCCCTGGATCTCATAGTCATGCATCCTACGGAACAAAATCCATCAAATTAAATTAATTCAAGTGGTACTCTAGATAATTGCAAGGTCTAGCAATCGGTTCTTCCAGAACCTAGGAGATCTCTTTAAACAAGGTGCATTCAAGGGCCATCTCTTCAAGGTATTAATCTGCCTTTTATAATTTACATCATATATGTCAAATGATCCTCATAGAACAATTTTGTATATGCATTAGCTATTTCTGAAATTATCTAAGTTTAAATCATAATAAAATATTTATATTGATTAATATGTATTGTTCTTTTTATTTATCTCTAAGATTGATTAAAAACAAAATTTCATATCTTCCTTGAATATTTTAATATATTTATTTTATAACTTTTAGATTTTAAAATTAATATTAAATTATATTAAATTATTATTTACTATTTTTTTATAGCAGGAGTGGTACTTAATTCAAGCGAAGCACTCATTTTGAGGTCTCTGAGTTCGAAACCATGGTCTCTAGAATCTCAGTCTACAACGTCATACCACTAACCAGTTGAGTTAGTAGTCCTTGGCTTACTATTTTTAAATCATATATATAGTACATATTTCAAATGTTTATTAAAATATAATATAATTTTTTAGGTTTAAAAATATTATTTTATCCAACCTAATTTTATTATAATGTAATTATGTTTATATTTAATAATATGTAAACATTGTTTATATTAATAATATATATATATATATAATCTATAAAATAATAACAAAATACTTTTCATTTAAAAGAATATACTTTTTCTAAACATGGTTGAAAAGAAATAATTATAAACACATGGAGACATACATACATAATTTTAATATTTATTTTATTACAACGAGTACATATGCACGTCTAGGTGGGCCTGCATTTAACCACAATGTGCATGCATTTTTATTTGTACCTGTGGAAGTAGATTTGATACTAGCATCCCCACATTTGAACGCCGCCTAGGTAGAAACTGCTATTTTTTTGTTCTAACTGCAATAACTTCTTCATACTAACTCGGAATCAGGCAAAACTTCGACCGATGAACTCCTACCTAAATTACAGACAATATGGTACACTCGGATACTTCATCTTGTGAACGCACACAGTAGTTCTCCAAGGGGACTGACAGTTTACTTAGAAAATAACATGGCACAACATCCTCATATTTGAACTCCGCCTAGTGCAGAAGCCGCTATTTTTTTTATTCGGACTGCTATATTTTCTTCATACTAACTCAAAATCCGGCGAGACTTCGACAGATTAACTCCCACCTAAATTACGGACAATATGGAACACTCGGATACTTCATCTTATGAACGCACACTATAGTTCTCCATGGGGCCTGACAGTAGTACTTAGAAAATAACAGGCTAACACATCCCCATATTTCAACTCCGCTTAGTGCAGAAGCCGCTATTTTTTTTGTTCAGACTGCAATAACTTCTTCATACTAACTCGGAATTAGGCGATACTTCGACCGATGAACTCCCACCTAAATTACGGACAATATGGTAGACTCGGATACTTCATCTTGTGAACGCACACTGTAGTTCTCCATGGTGACTGACGGTTGTACTTAGAAAATAACATGCTATATCCCCACTTCAACGCTCACTGTAGTTCTCCATGGTGACTAATAGTTGTACTTAGAAAATAACAGACTACATCCTCATATTTGAACTTTGCCTAGGAAAAAGCCGCTATTTTTTTGTTCAGACTGCAATAACTTCTTCATACTAACTCGGAATCAAACAAAACTTCGACCGATGAACTCCCACCTAAATTACGAACAATATAGTACACTCGGATACTTCATCTTGTGAATGCACACTGTAGTTCTTCATGGGGACTGACAGTTTACTTAGAAAATAACATGCTACCACATCCCCATATTTGAACTCCGCCTAGTGCAGAAGCCGCTTTTTTTGTTCAGTCTGCAATAACTTCTTCATACTAATTCGGAACCCGGCGAGACTTCGACCTATTAACTCCCACCTAAATACGGACAATATGGAACACACATATACTTCATCTTGTGAACGCACACTGTAGTTCTCCATGGGGACTGACAGTTGTACTTAGAAAATAAGAGGCTACCACATCCCCATATTTGAACTCTGCCTAGTGAAGAAGCCGCTATTTTTTTTGTTCAAACTGCAATAACTTCTTCATAATAATTTGGAATCCGGTGAGACTTCGACCGATTAACTCCCACCTAAATTACGGACAATATGGAACACTCGGATACTTCATCTTGTGAACGCACATTGTAGTTCTCCATGGGGACTGACAGTTGTACTTAGAAAATAACAGGCTACCACATCCCCGTATTTAAACTCTGCTAGTGCAGAAGCCGTTATTTTTTTTGTTCAGACTGGTATATTTTCTTCATACTCACTCGGAATCCGGCGAGACTTCGACAAATTAACTCCCACCTAAATTACGGATAATATGGAACACTCGGATACTTCGTCTTTTGAACGCACACTGTAGTTCTCCATGAGAACTGACAGTTGTACTTAGAAAATAACAGGCTACCACATCCCCATATTTGAACTCCGCCTAGTGCAGAAGCCGCTATTTTTTTTGTTCAAACTGCAATAACTTCTTCATACTAATTCAGAATCTGGTGAGACTTTGACCAATTAACTCTCACCTAAATTACGGACAATATGGAACACTCGGATACTTCATCTTGTAAACGCACACTGTAGTTCTCCATGGGCACTGACAGTTGTACTTAGAAAATAAAAGGATACCACATCCCCACATTTGAACTTCGCCTAGTGCAGAAGCCGCTATTTTTTTTGTTCAGACCGCAATATTTTCTTCATACTAAATCGGAATCCGGCGAGACTTCGACCGATTAACTCCTACCTAAATTACGAACAATATGAAACACTTAGATACTTCATCTTGTGAACGTACACTGTAGTTCTCCATGGGGACTGACAGTTGTACTTAGAAAATAACAGGCTATCACATTCCAATATTTGAACACCGCCTAGTGCAAAAGCCGCTATTTTTTTGTTCAGACTGTAACTTCTTCATACTAACTTGAAATCTGATAAAACTTCGACCAATGAACTCCCACCTAAATTACAAACAATATGGTACACTCGGATACTTCATCTTGTAAACGCACACTGTAGTTCCCCATGGTGACTGACAGTTGTACTTAGAAAATAACATGCTATATTCCCATATTTGAATACTATTTGTCTATGAGATGTAAAAGGGTATATTTGGAATTTCAAAAAGATACCGAGTAAATCTATTCAATGAATTCTCTTTATTAGTAGTAAAGATTATTAAATGGGTTATGGGTTGGGTTGACCCATTTTTAAAAGGGTTATAAATGGGTAACCCATTTACCCATTTATTAAAAACATTAAATTTTAATATAAATTTGAAAAATAAGAATTTTGAATATACATTGTAGTTGTTCATAGAGACTGACGGTTGTACTTAGAAAATAACAGGCTACCGCATCTTCATATTTGAATTCCGCCTAGTGCAGAAGCAGCTATTTTTTTTGATTCAGACTGCAATAACTCCTTCGTTCTAACTCGGAATCAGGTGAGACATCGACTGATGAACTCCCACCTAAATTACAGATAGTATGGAACACTCGGATACTTCATCGTGTGTATGCACACTGTAGTTCTCCAAGGGGACTGACAATTGTACTTAGAAAATAATAGGCTACCACATCCCCATATTTGAACTCCACCTAGTGTAGAAGCCGCTATTTTTTTGTTCGGACTGTAATAACTCCTTCGTTCTAACTCGAAATCAGGCGAGACTTCGACCGATTAACTCCCACCTAAATTACGGACGGTATGGAACACTCGGATACTTCATTGTGTGAACGCACACTGTAGTTCTCTAAGGGGACTGACAGTTGTACTTAGAAAATAACAGAATACCACATCCACATATTTGAACTCCGCATAGTGTAGAAGCCGTTATTTTTTTTGTTCGGACTATAATAACTCCTTCGTTCTAACTCGGAATCAGGCGAGACTTCGACCGATTAACTCCCACCTAAATTACGGACAATATGAAACACTCGTATACTTCATCTTGTGAACGCACATTGTACTTCTCCATGGGAACTGGCAGTTGTACTTAGAAAATAAGAGGCTACCACATCCCCATATTTGAACTCTGCCTAGTGCAGAAGCCGCTATTTTTTTGTTCAGACTGCAATAACTTCTTCATAATAATTTGGAATCCGGCGAGGCTTCGACCAATTAACACCCACCTAAATTACGGACAATATGGAACACTCGGATACTTCATCCTGTGAACGCACATTGTAGTTCTCCATGGGGACTGACAGTTGTACTTAGAAAATAACAGGCTACCACATCCCCATATTTGAACTCCGCCTAGTGCAGAAGCCGCTATTTTTTTTGTTCAGACTGCTATATTTTCTTCATACTAACTCGGAATCCGGCGAGACTTCGACAGATTAACTCCCACCTAAATTACGGACAATATGGAACACTCGGATACTTCGTCCTGTGAACGCACACTGTAGTTCTCCATGGGGACTGACAGTTGTACTTAGAAAATAACAGGCTACCACATCCCCGTATTTGAACTCCGCCTAGTGCAGAAGCCGCTATTTTTTTGTTCAAACTGCAATAACTTCTTCATACTAATTCAGAATCCGGTGAGACTTCGACCAATTAACTCCCACCTAAATTACGGACAATATGGAATACTCGGATACTTCATCTTGTGAACACACACTGTAGTTCTCCATGGGCACTGACAGTTGTACTTAGAAAATAACAGGATACCACATCCCCATATTTGAACTCCGCCTAGTGCAGAAGCCGCTATTTTTTTTTGTTCAGACTGCAATATTTTCTCCATAATAACTCGGAATCCGGCGAGACTTTGACCGATTAACTCCCACCTAAATTACGGACAATATGAAACACTCAGATACTTCATCTTGTGAACGTACACTGTAGTTCTCCATGGGGACTGACAGTTATACTTAGGAAATAACAGACTATCACATCCTAATATTTGAACACTGCCTAGTGCAGAAGCCGCTATTTGTTTGTTCAGACTGTAATAACTTCTTCATACTAACTTGGAATCTGACAAAACTTCGACCGATGAACTCCCACCTAAATTACGGACAATATAGTACACTCGGATACTTAATCTTGTGAACGCACACTGTAGTTCTCCATGGTGACTAACAGTTGTACTTAGAAATTAACAGGCTATATTCCCATATTTGAATACTATTTCTCTATGAGATGTAAAAGGGTATATTTGGAATTTCAAAAGGACATCGAGTAAATCTATTCAATGAATTCTCTTTATTAGTAGTAAAGATAGAGTGAACGATTTCCATTATTATAATGAGGGGTATTTCTAGTATTTCAAAAAGACACGGTTGAATTCCTATTCAAGGAATTCTCATTATTAGTAGTAAAGATGTACACACATTAATTCCTTTATGTAATTTTAAAGTAGTTCGTGTATTTAATTTTTTTTTTGTTACTTTCGACAATAATAAATATTTATATAAAATATAAATATTTTTATCTCAAGTAAATAAAAGATATTATAACTAATTTCTATATATTGAAATTTTAATTTTAAAGTAGTTTACTTAGTTAAAATTAGACATTTTGGATACTAAATTTGAATTTAAATTTTATTGATTAGATCAAAATCTAATCAAATTTTTTAAAAGTTTATTTTATTTAATACATAAATAAAATTTGAAATTATATAAATATTTATACGTACAATGTTTTGAGACAACCAATACACATATAAACATCGAATGTATATGCTGTAGATGTAATTCCAACATCTATATACATATACATTAATATTATATGCATTACTACGTTAATTTATTTTTTCGTTCGAACTTTCTTCGGTCGTTCCTTTGTTGCTCTTCAAAAAACTAGGGTTTTGAATCAAAACCGCCACTTCCTCAAATAGTAATTCGAATCTTTTTCTGGTTTGCTTTCGTTCCTTAATACGATTGTTGCTTCTTCATTCAGTGCTCTTCGATTAGCTGCGGTCGCTTTTAGTGACGAGTTCGAATGGTACTCTGAATTGGTATGTGATTTGCCTCTTTTTCATTTTTTGATTATGCTTGATTTGATTGATTTCGAACCCGTAATAATTTGCCAATGATGTAATTGGGAATTTATAGGGAACGAACCCCTATTATTTCATTCGCATAATTTGGTTTGAATTTTTCGATTATTTTGCTCGACCATTCGATTCTTCCTTGAACGATTGTGATGATTCTGACTTATTCATCTTTGATATATTAGTTGATATATTCGAATTTTTCTTGAGTCGGTTCCGTTCTTTCCTCATATGATCTGTTCATCGTTCGCTGACTTGTTGGCATTTGAACTTGAGATAAATTTGACTTGTTACCCTTTGCGACTTTAAACAATTTTCTGAATTTTTAGTTGAACACTTCAACACTGTTTTATTTGACCATTTCTTTTTTAAAAATGCTCCTTGACTTTGTTTTTCTAACTGATACTATGCTTTGATCATGTCATGTGCACTTGTATGTCTGTCATCATGTATACACACACACATACATATGTATGCGTGTATATATGTGTTGTGATTTGCTCGAGTTTAATTTGTCCCTGTGCATGTGCTAGTTGCTGTCATGTTTTATTTGTATTCTCTATCCTTGTGCACTTGTGTTCTCTGAACTATTGAAACTGCTTGTGTTGTTCATGCCACTTGATCCAAGTCTGTTTGTATGTTGGTTTGCTTCGAGTTAAACTTGTGCACTTTTTGCTTTGAGTTCCATGTCCAGTTGCTTGTATTCATCCATGTTGAATTGCTATCTTGGTTGAGGCTTCACTTGCATGCTCCAATGTTTATATGCACTATATGTTGAATTTATTCTCTAGTCTTGTCCCTTGTGCCATTTGAAGTGGTCTAGTTGTTATTGTGGTCTTGTTCCATTTGTACATGTTGAAACTGAGTGAGTATACTTGTGCACTTCATTCTCTAAATTGTTGTGTTCATTCATGTATACATATTCTTGTATGTTTTTGTTTGGATCTTCATGAGTCTGAACTGATGTTGTTGTAGTCTGGTTGCATGCCTGAGTTATTTCAGTCTGAATCCATTGAATTATTTTTCAATTGAGCTTGAATGATATGGCTTTGTACATGCTGGTGTGTTCTTGTTGCCTTTGTTATTGAAACCAAGCCTCATATGTTCATGTCTGACTGTGTCTGGTGAATTTGAAGTCTTCGTGTATGTACATGCCTGTTTTGTTTGGTGCGCATGTACACATGTTGTGTCTGAAGCTTTTACCTAAATGCATGACCATTTCTGTGTTGTGGTATTTGTATTTATGATAGTCTGGACTTGGAGTCTCTTGTGTTCAGCACTGCTGTGTTCACCACTGCTCGGTTCTGGTCTGGTTGGCTACAGGCCTTGTGTTGAGTCTGTTGTGTGTCACCATGATGTCTCTGGAATCTTGTTTCACTTGAAGTCAGGTCTGGTGTGTGTTGTTTTGCATTCATGTTAATGTTGCTTTGACTGGTTTATATTGCTATGTTATTGT
Organism: Allium fistulosum; assembly: GCA_030737815.1. Classification (NCBI taxonomy): domain Eukaryota; kingdom Viridiplantae; phylum Streptophyta; class Magnoliopsida; order Asparagales; family Amaryllidaceae; genus Allium; species Allium fistulosum. Next base: position 1,106,166,779 of record CM060904.1, on the reverse strand, counting down.
AGTCTGGTTCAATTTGAAGCTGAACTTGATTGTTATGCACTGACCATTGTTGTGTTGAATGTTTTTGCACTTGAGTTGAATCCAGTTTTTGCTTGGGTTTGACATTGTGCTCACCTATCCCTGTTATTTTAACAAACAAGTGTATATTGGTGTGCACGACCTTATGGCATGTACAGTGATACACTGTGCATGTCACAAGTTTTTCGTGTAAGATGAATTAAAAGAAAAAGATGACGAACAACCCAAATAACCGAGGCAAACAATAATTTCAAACACACACTTCATTGTGTACTGCTAAATATTTCTTTTTCAATTTTACCGCATCAATGTTTATTTTGCAGACAGTTCAAATGCTGGGTACAGGCTGGAGCAAAGTTGAAGATCAAAATACGAGTGAAGAGTGAATATGTGTGAGGTGAAATATGTATGAAAAATTGTATATTGAAAATTGTGTTGTAATTTAAACTTGTATAGTAAGAGCTTAAATTTTTTCTATTTGAATCTGTAATAAAATATTTGTTTGAATAAAATATTTGTTTAAATAAGAATTCTGAGTTATTTATTTTATTCCACAAATATTTATTTAATTATGTGGAAAAATAAAATAGTACAATAATAGATACATTTAAACAAATATATATATATATATGTATGTTTATTATCATCAAACAAAAATCACAGTCTATTATACTCTACAATCTCCCCCTTTTGATGATAACAAACATATATTAAGATTTTGACTCTATTAAATGTATTTGGTCTAGATGAATTCCATTAGCTCCCCCTATTTGAATACTTCCCCTACAACAAAGCTCCCCCTTCACATATGCATGAAAAAAAATGCAATGAAGCTAGATGGGAATATTCAAATAAATTTTTTTGAAATTATTTACCAAAATCTTAACTTCTCTCCCCCTTTTGTTATTAGCAAAAGAGTAATAGTGTTAGATAAGAGTGATAAAGTGATAAACATTAATACAACATTAATACCTAATCGAGTATAAATATTAAATTTCAATAAAAAATCAAACAAAAATCAAAAATACTCTGTTAGGCGCATATTCCATTTTAGATTGATAGATAAGAGTGATTAGTAGTATTCACAATTTTCATTAAAAAAAATGAATCCCAAGTATCTTCTAACCACGCATAACCGTTAGGACTTTTAAAAGAGCATGAAAGCTCATAATCAAAGATTCCAAGTATTTCACCCATGCATAACCGTGAGGACTTTTAAATGAGAGTGAGTACTTTTGGATGATTTTATTGCTAATTAATTAAAAAAATGAATAATTTCCTGTTTAAATACCATATTTTGACTACTATATTGGATTGTGATGAGTGATTATCGTAGAAATATGATAGGAATAGAGATTATCATGGAATTTTTACCAACCAAAGTTATTACAATTTTTTTTAAAATTTTTAAAGAAATTTACTAAATATACTGTCTCAAGCCATAATGTATGATTAATATCGACACTCATCACTTTTTTCAGTCATTATTTATCTTTTCGATAATCAATAGGGAATCAGATTAGTTAACATAGACATTTAAGATCAAATCCAAAAATATAAAATCAAATTTCTAAAATGCCTAAACTGAGACGAAGTCGACAAAAAAACATTTTCTGGAAGGGGTTTTGTAAAAATGTCTACCAATTGAAAATCAGTTTTTATGAAATTTATGTAGATATTTTCTTTGGAAATGTGATGCAACTAACGAATGCCTCAATATGTTCCACTGGTACTTTTTCTATCAACTAGACTACCAGCATAATCTGCATCTGAATACCCCTTTAACTCAAAGTTATCATTAGTTGGATACCATAGACCAAATCGATAGGTGTGCAACAGATACTTTATAATCCTTTTTACATCTTTTAAATGAGATTCCTTTGGATTTGACTGAAACCGTGCACATAAAAAAATAGAGAGCATAATGTCTAGTCTAGAAGCAGTAAGATAAAGAAGTATACCCACTTGTATCTAGAGTAATCATCAACTAATACAAGACAATATCTCTTACCACCTAAGCTTGCAATATTGTTAGGTCCAAATAGATTCATATGAACTTGTTCAAGGACTCTAGAAGTACTTACAGTGTTCTTGGCATGAAAGATGATTTTTAAAATTTTCCCAGTTGATCACTGGATGATTGAAATCATATTATGGTGCAGATATAATACATCGTTGTTGCCCATTGGGACTCTACCACCTTTGTACTTCTTTAGGCTAAGGAACTTTGATTTTTTGCCCGTCATGTGCTTGGAACAGCTAGAATCCAAGTACCACTCTTGCTGTTCCTTAGCCTGCCAACACACCTACACGAGGAAAGAGTTTTGTGACCTATTTGTTTTTATAGGTCCATGATTGTTAGTGACAAAAGATTTTGAAAAACAAGTTTGTGTAGAACCAAGACAATCTATGTTTGTTCCTTTTGGAACCCAGATTTGTTTGACTTTAAGGGATTTTACATTCGTGCTTTTAGGAACCCAAATTGGTATGGTTTTCGTGTGTTTGGGTCTAAACCAGCAATTGTTTTGATTGTGTCCAATTTTTCTACAAGTCGTGCACTTGGAGTTTACGTGATTAGTTTCACTTTTAACTCTTTCAAATTGAGTATACCCAAGTCCTTATCTAACAGTATTAACGGTTTGTTTCCCTAATAGCATATTTAGTGATCTTTCTCCTTTGGAGAATTTTCCTAAAGTTGTAGACAATTGTTGGACTTGTGACTTGGGAGATTCATTTTCATTCAATAAAAATGTGCACTTTTTAATAGAATTTTCTCTCCTAGTATTTTCACTTTCTTTCAAAATCAAAATTTCATTTTCAAGCGATTTAATTTTAATTTCTGATTTATTTATTTCCTCTTCAAATGATGGACACTTATCACACTTAAGGCACTTATTTCTATAGTTTTGAACCATTTGATCAAGCTGCATATTTAGTTCTATCAAACTATATTTTTATGATTCAATTTTAGCGTACTTCTCCTTAAGTCTTTCAAAACAACCATTTATTTCATGAAAATATATAAGTAATTGAGAGTGAGTAAGTTTTGATACCTCGCTTGGCTCGTCATCTTCGTTGTCACTTGTTTCTCCTCGAAGACACAGATTTGCTTTTTCACTCTCACTGCCAGTGCTTTCATCATCTTCATCACTTTTATCCCATGTTGCTGCAAAACTTCTCCTTTTCAGTTTCTTTCCTTTGCTGAATCGATTTTGAGGACAATTTGGCTTGAGATGACCAGGTTTGTTGCACTTGTGACAAATGATCTCCTGCTCTTCTGAGTTGTCTAGAACTTTGACGATTCTGCTCTTCAGTTGTTGATTTAGGGCAGGATTTCTATATTTGCGGTTCCACCTTTTGAATCTCTTTATTATCAATGCCAGTTCAGCCGTTCCTTCTTCTTCATCATCATCATCTTCACTTTCCATCGTTCCTGTGAGAGCTATTGATTTCTTTCGTGTATCTCCTCCTTCACGTTCTTCCTTGAATTTAATTTCTAGCTTATAAGTGGTGAGGTATCCGATGAGTTCTTTAACTTTAATTTGTTTTAGATTCATTGATTCTTAAATGGCAATCGCTTTTGCTTCAAAATTTCATGGAAGAATTCTGAGGATTTTTCAGACTATTTTCGGTTCTGTAAATAGTCTTCCTAGGGATTTTGATTTGTATACAAGATTAGAAAGTCGTCCATATATTTCTTTGACACTTTCATCCTTTGCCATTGTGAAGTTCTTGTACTCGCTACTAAGCACGGAAAAGCGAGATTCTTTAACCTGGAAGATTCCTTCATGAGTCACTTCAAGTGTGTGCCAAATTTCCTGCACATTTAGACAATGTGAGACACGATTAAATTCAATTTGATCTAATGAGAAGATAATAGAATTCATAGCCTTAGCATTAGCAGCTTGCAGTTTATTTTCAAGATCTGTCCATTGATCCATGGGTTTTTCAACTTCTTGATTACCTACCATTACTGTTGGTGTGCTATATCCTGTTTCAACTATATTCCATGCACCTATGGTATTCAAAAAAAAATTCATCCTAGTTTTCCAATATGCATATTCACCATTGAACGTGGGTGGTCTAACTATGGACTGACCTTCAGCAAAAGCATTATTAAAAGAAGCCATTGAAAAAATGGTTTTTGTTCCTAGCTCTGATACCACTTGTAGGATCGTTTTCACCCTAAAGGGGGGTGAATAGGGTGAACTAAAAATTAATGCGAAAATAAAAAGAAAAATAAAAAGTAATGCAGTAGAGATCACACACAGATTTACCCAGCTCCGGCAAAACCTGCCTATGTGCTGCTCCCAAGGTTTCTACTAGAAGTTAAGTAATCAGACGCTTACAAACACACGTAAACTTGAAACATCTGCTAACTTGATTAACCTAACTCTAAGCTCAAAACCCTTCCACAACTTAGCCACCGAGTTGCGAATTCTCGAACTACAAAACCGTAGTTGGTAAACAACTTAAAGTAGAGTTTGACTCAAATAAAAATTAAAAAAACAAACATAAATACAAAACCCTATTTTAAAAATTTGAAGCCTAATATAAAAATACGGCCCAAGTAATAAACAAAAGTAAGACTGCCTTCCCTTTTTATTTTTTCATTTGAACTTTCTTCGGTCGTTCCTTTGTTGCTCTTCAAAAAACTAGGGTTTTGAATCAAAGTCGCCGCTTCCTCAAATAGTAATTCGAATCGTTTTATGGTTTGCTTTCTTTCCTCAATACGATTGTCGCTTCTTCGTTCAGTGCTCTTTGATTAGCTTGCGGTCGCTTTCAGTGACAAGTTCGAATGGTACTCTGAATTGGTACGTGATTTGCCTCTTTTTGATTTTTTGATTATGCTTGACTTGATTGTTTTCGAACTCGTAATCATTTGCCGATGATGTAATTGGGAATTTATATGGAATGAAACCCTATTATTTCATTCGTATAATTTGGTTTGAATTCTTCAATTATTTTGCTCGGCCATTCGATTCTTGCTTGAACGATTGTGATGATTCTGAATTGTTCATCTCTGATATATTAGTTGATATATTCGAATTTTTTCTTGAGTCGGTTCCGTTCTTTCCTCCTATGATCTGTTCATCGTTCGCTGACTTGTTGGCATTTGAACTTGAGATAAATTTGACTTGTTACCCTCTGTGACTTTAAACAATTTTCTGAAATTTTAGTTGAACACTTCAACACTGTTTTGTTTGACCATTTCTTTTTAAAACCGCTCCTTGACTTTGTTTTTCGAACTGCTACTGATACTATGCTTTGATCATGTCATGTGCACTTGTATGTGTGTCATCATGTATATACGCACCTACATATGTATGTGTGTGTATATGTGTTATGATTTTCTCTAGTTTAATTTGTCCCTGTGCATGTGCTAGTTGCTGTCATGTTTCATTTGTATTCTCTGTCCTTGTGCACTTGTGTTCTCTGAACTGTTGAAACTGCTTGTGTGGTTCCTGCCACTTGATCCAAGTCTGTTTGTATGTTGGTTTGCTTTGAGTTAAACTTGTGCACTTTATGCTTTGAGTTCCATGTACAGTTGCTTGTATTCATCCATGTTGAACTGCTGTCTTGGTTGAGGCTTCACTTGCATGCTCCAATGTTTATATGCACTATATGTTGAATTTATTCTCTAGTCTTGTCCCTTGTGCCATTTGAAGTGGTCTAGTTGTTATTGTGGTCTTGTTCCATTTGTACATGTTGAAACTGAGTGAGTATACTTGTGCACTTCATTCTCTAAATTGTTGTGTTCATTCATGTATACATATTCTTGTATGTTTTTGTTTGGATCTTCATGAGTCTGAACTGATGTTGTTGTAGTCTGGTTGCATGCCTGAGTTATTTCAGTCTGAATCCATTGAATTATTTTTCAATTGAGCTTGAATGATATGGCTTTGTACATGCTGGTGTGTTCTTGTTGCCTTTGTTATTGAAACCAAGCCTCATATGTTCATGTCTGACTGTGTCTGGTGAATTTGAAGTCTTCGTGTATGTACATGCCTGTTTTGTTTGGTGCGCATGTACACATGTTGTGTCTGAAGCTTTTACCTAAATGCATGACCATTTCTGTGTTGTGGTATTTCTATTTATGATAGTTTGGACTTGGAGTCTCTTGTGTTCACCACTGCTCTTTTCTGGTCTGGTTGGTTGCAGCCCTTGTGTTGAGTCTGTTGTGTGTCACCATGATGTCTCTAGAATCTTGTTTCACTTGAAGTTAGGTCTGGTGTGTATTGTTTTGCATTCATGTTAATGTTGCTTTGACTAGTTTATATTGCTGTGTTATTACAATCTGGTTTAATTTGAAGTTGAACATGATTGCTATGCACTAACCATTGCTGTGTTGAATCTTTTTGCACTCTAGTTGAATCCAGTTTTTGCTTGGGTTTGACCTCGTGCTCACCTATCCCTTTTATTTTAACAAATAAGTGTATATTGGTGTGCACAACCTTGTGGCATGTACAGCGATACACTGTGCATGTCACAAGTTGTTCGTGTAAGATGAATTAAAAGAAAATGATGACGAACAACCCAAATAACCGAGGCAAACAATATTTTCAAATACACATGTAATGACCCATAATTTAATCACTTTGAACTTGAATAGTTAATATGTTTTTAAATGATTAAATAATGGATTTTATATCTAAAATAAAATTTTGGATAAAACGTCTCGAATGGATTTTTAAAACTGATGTAAAATGTTAGTTTAAAGACGGTTTGAGTTATTAGGCAGTTAGGGGTACCGATTTATTTAAGAATAAGTTTAAATAAACCAAATGAGAATGATTACTTAAGAAAAGAATTTGCCTAATAAAACAGAATAGTATAATTACTTGCCTAATAAAATAAAATAGCATAATGATTATTATATTCCACACGGATGGTTGCCATTGGACCAAAATCTGGTCGGATCAGGTTATGCCATCGGATGGTTGCCATTGGACCAAAATCTGGTCGAATCAGGTTAGGCCATAGTTGATAAGGAGGATTGCTATTGGACCAAAATATGGTCGAATCAAATTAAGCCATAAGGATGTTTTCTATTGGACCAAAATATGATCGAATCAAATTAGGCCATATGGCTGGTTTCTATTAGACCAAAATCTGGTCAAATAAGGTTAGGCTATAGGAAATTACTAAAGTACCCTTCTCTTCACCTATAAATAGCCAAGTCCATATCTCATTTTAATTCATTCACAAACTAAAGAAAAGAACTAAATTTCATTATCAAAGGCGAAGTATTCCAAGCCTCCAGCAAAGCAAATAAGATGTGAGTATATTCCTTGTTTTCATAGTTTAGTGGGTATAACTTATTTTATGAGTATAATTTAATTATTTTATAGTGAGCATAATCTTAATCTCTTTCCTTTGACTTATTCACATTTTAATGAATGTTGTGTTAACTATTGATTGTAAATTGTTAATAATAATGGGTCTGTTATTATTCTTGTTTGGTTGTTTGATTTGTGCTCGACCAATTTATGAGCAATAATCTTGACGTTTAGTTAATGGGAACTTACACCACCTTTTAACTTAGGATTGACATTTAGTGATTTTTTGGTTAAAAGGAAATAACACCCCTTTTAGCTATCTCATTTGATTAAGAGGGAGCTTCACCCCTCTTGGTCGTATTCTCCTTTAAAGATGATGGTTTAAGTTATGATTTGAATGAAAGTTTTAAATCTTGGTTTAAACTATTTTAAAGGAGCTTCGAAATTTATATAATGGTTTCAATGGGTTATTTATGGAAAGTAAGTAGTCCTATACTTGGCACTAAAATCCGATGAGTAGATTGATCTTCTATTTGTGAGATCTAGAACCGAAGTGTCTAGGCAAGGCTAGGAGCAACCAGTGCCCTGACTTACCTGGCTTTGTTTCTAGGCGAGGGATAGAGTAAGTCAAGAATATCATAAATGTGACAAGTGTAGGAGATTTGATTTCCATAAATGATCTTTATAATTATGATGGTATGGAAAACATTCGCCTTTCTTGTAGACAATTGTTCTTGACCCATTTAAGTATGCTTTTGAAATATGAAATCCTCCTAAATTTTTTGTGAATATACTTATACCGATGAGATAAGTATATGGATATTTTTCAAGCATTGAAAGAGTATAAGATTTAATTTCCATATATGATCGTTTGTTATCCCTGATAATTGATATCTTAACTATCAATTTCGATACCCTTCTTTCTTTTGTTTTTGTTTCATTAATCTAAGACGATTTGTTTCTCATTTAGAGCATTAATATCCTTTATCGGAAATGACTAAATAAAGAGCGAGTGGGGGCAAGCTATGTGGGGTTGCTCCCATTAGGGTATTGTCACATCTACTCTAGATTGGTTTCGGTTGTATGCGCACGGAGATGTGAAATACTTGGATACTCGGTAAGGTTGGCGGTGTCTGGTTTGGAGGTTTCCGAGAGCCATTGTAGTTCTCAAGTATATAATCTAGAGGTATACTTTCGATAAGGGGGCGCACCCTCCTAGTCATTGTTGGAAAAATTCCTTTTCCTTATTTTTGATTCAAATCTTTGGATTGATTCTTTCTTAATTGCATCGGGAAGTGTCTTGCGCTCTTCGTGGTGTTTAATTATTTGTGTCCATTCTTTTATGCTTGGATGTTGTCCTTGTGAGGGGAAAACCATTCTGCGTTTTTGCGATGTGGTCTCACAGGTTATTTTGTGTGTTCTATTTATTTTATTTGGAGTTTACTCATACCAGACTTATTGTCTAACCCGAATTGTTTGTTTTCCCTAAACTCTCAGGTACTCATTTATATTTGAGTAGTCCGAAAATTACAGTTTTCTTTGGGCTCTTTTGAAGATGGTGGACGAGCAGGAGGCTCCTTATCTATCTAGCTATTTATTTCCGCTGTTATGAGATGTTAGCACTATGTATGTATATTTAAAGGCGGGTTGTTATAACTACCTAGATTAATAGTAGTACTTTTGTTGTAACTCTAATAACTCCATGTTGGGAGTAACCTTATGTACCGCCTTATTTTATATTATATATTTAGTTGTTCCGTTGTGAGATTATTTTTCAGTTTTTATACTATATCCCATTACAACTTGTCTTTCAGATACTTGGGCAACGACACATGAATACCATGGATGTATTAAGTGTCGTTCTCAGGGGTCAGAAAGGTGGGTCGTCATAGTACACTTCATTGTGTACTGTAAAATATTTCCTTTTCAATTTTACTGCGTCAATGTTTATTTTGCAGACAGTTCAGATGCTGGTTATAGGCTGGAGCAAAGTTGAAGATCAAAATACGAGTGAAGAGTGAATATGTAGTGAGGTGAGATATGTATGAAAAATTGTATATTGAAAATTGTGTTGTAATTAAAACTTGTATAGTGAGAGCTTAAATTTATACTATTCGAATTTGTAATAAAATATTTGTGTGAATAAAATATTTGTTTAAATAAGAATTCCGAGTTATTTATTTTATTCAACAAATATTTATTTAATTATGTGGAAAAATAAAATAGTACAATAAAAAATACATTTAAACAAGTGGAAATTAGGTTGAAGGGCTTCTATTTGCAGGATAATAAGTTTTAAGGACAACACTTCTGAATAATTAGTTTTAAGGACAATTTATAGGATAATGATAAATTCATTTATCTTTTTATGTTATACAGGAAAATGATAAATCTTTTTATCATTATTTCTGTATAACTGAAAATGATAAATTCTTTTATCTTTTTCCTGTAAAATGTCCTTAAAACTAATTTTTCAGAAGTAGTGTCCTTAAAACTTATTACCCTGCATAAATAAGCCCTTGAAGTAAAAATCCCCTTTAAACAAATATATATATATATATATATATATATATATGTTTATTATCATCAAACAAAATCATAGGCTATTGTATTCTATACGTTGCACATGTACATTATATACACAAGGGTATACATTGATATACTCTAATCAATATAAACACTAAATCAATTAGAATACAATAATTAGTTAAATTAAGAAATTAAATAAAATCTGGTTTTATTTAAACAACTAGATTCGATCTAGCAAAACCCATTACAGTTCATAGGCTCGCTATGTTCCAAATAGAATTTTTTTTGAAATTCACTCAATTTACCCACTGCCAACTGGGCCAGTTCCAATAGCTACAAGATACTGCAAGACCATTGCAAACTTCATTAAGTTCGCTGCCAGTATGCTTCCGCCATTGTGCATTACTACTATCACTACACCAAAACGATCAATTTAAAATGAAAGTGGAATATAGCAATAAATTTTAGAAACACTTTACAAGTGTTACAAATTAGTATGTTGTAGATTTTTGAAACATTTATTGTACGTTTTAGATAGACAATTTGAAATAATTAGTTGGTGTTTCAGATTTGCAGATTAAAACACTTGGTGAGTTTTTCTAATTTATAGATTAAAATACTTGAGTGTTTTAGATTTAGACATTAAAACACTTACTGAGTGTTTCAGATGGATAACCTACAACACTCGGTTGGTGGTTCAAAACGACAATCCACAACACTTATTAGGTGTTTCGATAATCTGCAATGCTATTTGAACGTATTGATTTGATAACATGCAACACTAATCAAGAGAAACAAAGTACAGTTGAAATAAATAAAAATTGCTCATCACAAAATAAAACAATAAACAAATAATATATGAGCATGTAGTATATAAACAACACATCAACGTAATGTCAGCAATATATACACATGCACACACAACATATAACAACACCGAAGTATGAATAGAAAACAAGACTATAATGCATCAACAAAATTTTAAATCTCCAACACATCCAGAGTTCGTTCTTTACTACTACAACTTCAACTTATAGCCCGAAAACCAGTATACCCCCTTTTCACAAGAATCAACATACATTCTCAATATACCCCTTTTTTACTGTAAATGTGCGGACTGAAAAATTAAGCAGCCAAAATAAATAGTTAAATTGATGTGAGGATCAGATGCAATAAACATTTCCTGAAATTGGAGTGTCATCATTTCGGTGCATATCATGAATCAACCATCCTATCATTTATCTCGTTTGGGGCAATAAGTCCTGGAAAGACAACGTTCTTTGTCGTTCCTTTTCTCTTGGAGTTGTTACTTCTTCTGCATATAGATCTTTATTGTCCTACAAATACAACATCTACATAAGCAGACTAGAAACGTTTATATGTCAAATAATTATCAATAGCCAAACAATCAATTCATTAAAGACGCATCAACGGTTTCTACAATACTGAAACCTATTTTCTGCCTAGTAAGTTAAAGTAACCATATACACTAAAAGCATTGAAAAGACCTTGCTTGGATGAAACAACTACATGATTTATTCATACCTGCATCAGTAAAATGTTATCTACTTGATTCTTACTATAACAAGACACATTGCTACATTGTAAAGCACAACATCTAATGAAAACAAGGATAACAATTATACGACATTGTCATGGAGTTCAAATATAATGCTATGAAGAGTAGGCTAAGTTGTTCTACTAATAACAGTTGTAGAAGGATCCCTATAATGTATGCCAGTAAACGAAATCACGTGCCCAAGTGAATATTCCGATCAAAACGCTCAATTATATGTCACATGACTCGAAAGTTATCTGGAAAAATAACCTGTTCAATTAAACTTTATCTCTAATAATAATTGAATCAACTTGTATTTTAGGAAAGCACATGATATATTATATAGTTATTATCTACCATATACCACTTGGTTTAATTCATCTTCAACCGAATAATGCACCTGGGATGAACCATGTGACGCCCCACCTCTATACTCACACTAGCCAAGGACACTACGGGGTAATGCCATCAACTAGCACGAAGAATAAGGGCGTTGAGGAGCGACCATCTGCGGAACATCAACGTAGTACAGCGTTACGCCCGATGAACCAAACTCCAATAAGCCGGAACAACGATGTAGTACAGCGAACGCCCGATGAACCAAACTCCAATAAACCGGAACAACGACGTAGTACAGCATTACGCCCGATGAACCAAACTCCAATAAGCCGGAACAACGACGTAGTACAGCGAACGCCCGATGAACCGAACTCTAATAAACCGGAACAACGACGTAGTACAGCCTTACACCCGATGAACCGAACTCCAATAAACCCATAGGTCGCTAGCCTATAAAAATGAGACGAAGCTCCATAAATCGGGGTACAGTCCCCCACGTGGACAAAGAGACATCGCAAATCGCTAGTCTAAATCATAAAATGATCATCATTGATCGATAAGTGTAAATTACACTAAGCTAGTAAATAGTTGAGTTTAGCTTCATGTCCCATAACCACTGGCTTAACTTAAATATTTACGAGCAGATTGTAGATTTCCACTCGAAAATTGTCACAAGATTTCAATTGAACAAGTCCAAGAATTAACCAACGAAGTAAACGCAAGCGTTTCATACCACTTATTTTGCTAAGCCGTTTAATTATATTTCTCATACGAGTGAGGTAAAGGTTTGTATATACTAATAGATTGGAAAACGGTTTTAAAAACGAGCTTTGTATTTAAAAGTAGTGTTGAAATCGTTTTTTGCGAAAGAGTTTGAGTATTTAATACTGGTATAAAAACCTTTGTATTTTAAAGTGACAAATCACAAAATTAATTGTAAAAACAATCAATCACCAAAAATTTACATATGAAGACGTGAATCAAATCCATAGAAATCGATACCGAATCCATTAAAACGGATATTCCCAAAAATCCTGAAAAAGAAGTCATCGAAGTCGATAAATGATAACAACAAATCAGATCATCAAGAATTGATTAAAAATCGAAAACCCACACCAAACTGCCTAAAATAGGCAAAATGCACCTTTCCCAGATTCAGTCGACTGGACTGTATGGTCAGTCGACTGACTCATGCCTAGAAACTCTTGGTTTCTAGGTTCAGTCGACTGACTATACAGTTTAGTCGACTGACTATACATTTCAGTCGACTGATACAGGGATAGGAACTTTCTGTTCCCAGTTTCAGTCGACTGAACTGTATGGTCAGTCGACTGATACAAGGCCAGAGAATTTTCTGGTCCCAGATTCAGTCGACTGACCATACAGTTCAGTCGACTGAACTGTCATTTGCAGTATTTTCAGTCTAGCCCAAAAAGGGCAAAAATTCAAACCGGAAGTGGTCGGACGAGCAATGAAGACTAAGGATTTATGCCAAGCGACAACCCAGCCTTATAGGCTCTTCGATACACCCCAATAATATGTTCAAACATCAAAGATAGGATTTTTAAAGATTTGACTTCAAAACACCAAAAATTGGAATATTCATCAAACCAATTCAATTCAAAGGCAAATGAACAAGGAATAGATGTTAGGAATTACTACCTAACAACTATCAAAGATATAGATATAGATGTGAGTTCAAAAACTCACCTTTAAAACTCAAAGACACGAATGAGAAGCTTTAAAACAAAGGAAAGGTCAATTCCTCTTCAACTTCAACTCAAGAAGCTCCAATCTAAGCTAATAAGCAAATATTTCCTAAGTTAGGGTTTAGGAATTTCTAAAATTGAAGAGAGATAGAGATGGAAGAAGATGAAGAGGATGCTTACCTAAGCTTCACCTTGATATTGGACTTGAATTTGAGTTTCCTAAACAAAACTAGGGTTTAGGAATTCCATTTCCCATTCTTTCCGCCATTTTTCTTAAAAGCTTGAGTGTTAGGAAATAGAATGAGTGAATGGATGAAGAGGAGTGGAGTTGGGTTATTTGTTAGGTTGGTGGGCTGAAACCCAAACCCACAGCCCTAAATGAAAATATAAAAATTTTACTCAACTCCAAACATATCGATGTTTATACTCAAAAAGGTCGCAAATGCCATTTTGGACTCAATGGAAGTGGTCTCGAGTCCTAATTCGACTGTTTGCAAAAAGTGACATTTTAGACTTAAATCCGACTAACGATGCTATATTTAAATAAACATTTAAATATACAATCGTAAAATATGCGGGTTGTTACAGACTCCCCTCCTTAAAGAAATTGCGTTCTCACAATACTTAAGAAAAAGAAATAAAAAGTAACAACCATACGAAGGCATAACAACACAAAAAGAAGAAATTTTGAAATGAGAAGTTCATCCTAAAGAGCACGAGAGAGTAAGCCCGGATGTGTTTGCTCGATGAATTCTCAAGATTCCCAAGAGCAATCCTTAAGATTTGAGGACCATTGAACTTTCACAAGAAGAACATCTTTATTTCGAAGGCGTTTAACCTCCGAAGCAATGATACGAATAGAATGTTGCTCATAAGTCAAATTTGGTGAAACTTCAATTTCTTCAATTACACCGGGCTCAAGAATAGAATCGGAATCTCTAAGGTATTTCCGTAGTTGAGAGACATGGAAAACATCATGAATAGCAGAAAATTTAACCGGTAATAAAAGAGACGATAAGCCATGGAACCAATGCGTTCGGTGATGGGAAATGGACCAACATATCGAGGTGCTAATTTTCCCAATCGACTGAAACGCACAACACCCTTCATAGGTGAAACACGAATAAAATCTAGACCTAATACCGGCTTCAAGCCAACACGAAGGAGATCGGCACGGCCTTCCGTAGAGTGCCTCGAAAGGTGCCATACCAATACTAGATTGGAAGCTATTATTGGAAGAAAACTCAACAAGAGGAATATGATCTTCCCAACTTCCACCAAAATCAAGAACACATGCACGAAGGAGATCTTCAAGAGTTTGATTCACACGCTCGGTTTGTTCATCGGACTGAGGATGATAAGCGGTGCTAAAATTAAGCTTTGTTCCCAAAGCTTTTTGAAGACCTTTCCAAAAATCCACTAGTAAATAATGGATCACGATCGCTAACAATAGAAGTAGGAACTCCATGCAATTTAACAATTTCTTTGACATAGAGTTTAGCCAAAAGAGGTACAGTCCAAAAAAGAAGGATGAGCCTCAAGGCTACACAAAACAAGAGATGAACAAAAATTGGATTCACGATCTCGAATCTCACAAGTGAATAAAGTCTCGAGATCATTCCATTTGGATATCATCATGAAAACAACTGCTTGTTGCTTACGACTAAGGGCATCGGCAACACGATTAGCCTTTTCAGGAGTATAGAGAATATCAAGATCATAAGATGCAAGGATCTCGAACCAATGTTGTTGATGCAAATTAAGTTCCTTTTTTAGGAAATAAATACTTTAAAGATTTATGATCGGTGTAGAGAACAATTTTCTCTCCCAAAAGATAATGATGCCAAATTCTAAGAGCGAAAACAATAGCCGCGAGCTCTAGATCATGAGTGGCATATCTAGTCTCGGCAAGCTTTTAATTGTCACGAAGCATATGTGATAACACGTTCCCTTTTACATGAGAACGGCATTCAAACCACTATGACTAGTATCGGTATAAACAATCAATTCTTGGTTTCCTTCGGGAATCGCAAGAATAAAAGCATCGGAAAAGAGTTCTTATCCTCTTTCCCGAAAAGCTAAGACATTCAAAATTACAATTAACTTTATGTAATCATCTTTTTAGAAAAATTTACTTATTACAAGTCAATTTACTGTATCTGACTGTCTCATCATAGCGTTTAGGAGATTCCTATCGTTAACGTTGATCAAGCGCATCGACCAGAATTCTTAAAACACTCAATGGGAAAAACAACACAAAATCATCTTCTATATGATAAACATGTCTCTTAAATATTTTACAAATATTCTTTGCTCGTTTTAAGAACAAAATCCAATCATACTTATAAATATCTTATTAAAAAGATTTGCAAATTTTAAATTGTTGTTTTCATCCATAATCAATAAATACAAGGATAAACTCATCGAGATTTTCGTAGAATACTCGATTTATAAGATGGATGAAATAAGGTAGAAGGTTCGTCAAACCAAATGACATGATGAACCACTCATAAGAATCATAACGAGTACGGAATGTGGTAAGTGGATGCTACCCTCCGCAACTCATGGCTGATGAAAACCGGTGGCAAGGTCGAGCTGAAAAGACCTTAGCACCACTCAATAGATTGCTTAGGTGGTAATCCTAAGACAAGCTCAAATATACCGGAAAATTCACAAACTACTTGAATGAGAGAAATAACACTTTCCTCATCAAGTGGGTTTAAAGAATAAAATGATGCCACCGAATTTGGAAATCAAAATCATTAAAAACAATAGAAATCTGCTTAACAGATTGAGAATGTCAAAGATGGATAGTCCTCTCAGGACATAGGATATGAGCTTTATAATGATTAAGCCAATCCTTTCCCAAAAATCAATTCTGAAGCCTAAGTAACGCATAACATGCAAATCGGCTCGAAAAGAATGATACATAAAATAATCTCAACATCTTTACAAAGCAAACTGAGTGTTGCGGATCTACCAACCGGATCTGCAATTTTCAGTGAAGTCATCAAGTCCATAATATTTAAAGAGAAAGAATCAACAAGTTCTTTTGATAAAAAATAATGAGATGAACCCATATCAAAAAGAACTCGAATAGGATAATCATAAAACAAATTAATGTCATTAAGGATAGAAGGAGAATTACCTTGGCCAAGAGAAGTGTCACTAGGAGCTTGCACAATATTCAACTCTCCCTCTCTCCTACTTTGGAGTATGGGACATGTAGATATAAGATGGCCCGAACTTTTGCAATAACGACAAAAAAATGGTTTTGGGCATTCATTTGCATAGTGGTCCGTAGAACCACAATTGTAGCATCGTCCATGACTAGAGGTAGGAGTCTTTGCTACCGAAGTTTCTTGCTTCTCTTTCTTGTTGGGATTGGAGCCTTTGAACTTAATAGGCCTCTTCATGTTATTGTTGAAGTTCTGTTTGGCATGCACAACTTCAACATCACTTTCTCTATCGGCCTCTTCAAGCCGAAGAGCGATATCTACAAGCTGATCGAAAGAAACTTCTAGTTTCAGAAGTAAAGGCTTTTTGAGGTTCTTATTCAACCCATAAACAAATCTTTGATTTTTCTTCAACGGGGTATTAATATACTCGACCCCATATTTAGAGAGAGATTCAAAAGATGCGACATAATCTGTCACAGAAGATTCACCTTGAATAAGGTCAATAAAGCGTCGGGCTAAGGTTACTTTTTTAGCCTCCGGCACAAACTTCAATTCGAATCTTTCCCGGAATTTCTCCCAAGTAAGATCCGCTTCAATAGTTTCAGAAATCAAAAGCTCATACTAGTCTAATGCTCTCTCCTGGAGCATGCTAGAAACCACTTGGACACGAAGTGGATCAATAAGATTCATGCGGGAAAAGATGCGATCGCATGACCTAAGCCAAGCTTGGATTTCTATAACGTTTTCGGAACCCTTGAATGGCCTTCCACCCAAAGCGGTATAATCTTTGCACAAGCATGCAAACCCGGATTTAGGATGATTTGGCTCTGGAATGGGCCCGACAGTTTGAGCATTCTTCACTAGATCTAAAAGCTGCTGGGCAGACATAAATACTCCATCCTGAGAAGTAGCACTGGATTGACCAGCGCTGGGACAGCCAGGTCTAACTATTTCTCTTCTTTAAAAAAGAAAGAAAGAAGAGGAAAAAGGTTATTCTCAGAATTAATATCAAATAAACTTGATTGATAAAACAAGGGATCATAAAAAGAAAATAGGATAGAACGGTACGAAGACTCGAATTTCCTATGGCACGATTCCTAAGAAAGACTTAGGACAATGATCCTTGCTAGATTATTCTACATTGTTCCGAAGTTTGGCTCCGATACCAAGTTGTGACGCCCCCACCTCTACACTCACACTAGCCAAGGACACTACGGGGTAATGCCATCAACTAGCACGAAGAATAAGGCTGTTGAGGAGCGACCATCTGTGTAATTGCTTTGTGCGAGTACCGATATGTTAGATAATATAAGTTACATTTCATTTCAAGAGGAAATCCGACATATCGAATACAAACTCAAAGCTACCACACAGTGGCTATGAGGCCTTCGGAAACAAATATAGAAATAAACATAACACAAATCAGTCGCAGATATTCATATCACTAAGGTGGAAACAGATATGAATATATCACATAGAAGTGTACATCAAAGTAGTGGTCATACAAGATCCACTACATCACAAAATAATAGATACAATAGCTAGACAAAAGAATAAGTATACAACAAGGAGTCTCTATCTCAATTGTATACTAACAAAAACTACTATGCTAAAGTAGTTAGCCAAAAGTCAGGTGTCGGACCCTGATAAGAAGTCAAGCAGGAGCACCTGAAATACCTCGATCTGACCCGAGTATTATTTAAGAAGAAAATAATAAACGGATCAGTCTAGCTATAAATATCATATAAAATGAGATAGGATAAGAGATATGACAAAAATGTATGATAACAATAATGCCATACTGCGACAAGTATACATCAAATAACAACAAAAATCATACAATATCCCAAATCATCTCAAACATCCAAAAGAATCGCATTCTTTAAATTATTCACTAAAAACACAAATAATTGATAGAGCTCATCAATGCCTATCATCAAAATTGGAGAAACACAAATTCTAGAAATCATCAACTAGAAATCCAGAAATCACAAAGGGGGGAAGGCCTATCACAAACGGGAGCATGAAAACTCACTAACACGTGCATCACAAATGAGTCGCTATCCCATGGTCGCTAACCATAGAGCTGGTGCCACGACGTAGTACAGCGAAACGCTCGAGGAACCTGAAACTCAAATAATCCGGAACATCAACGTAGTACAGCGTTACGCCCGATGAACCGAACTCCAATAAGCTGGAACAACGACGTAGTACAGCGAACGCCTGATAAACCGAACTCCAATAAACCGGAACAACGACGTAGTACAGCGTTACGCCCGATGAACCAAACTCCAATAAGCCGGAACAACGACGTAGTACAGCGAACGCCCGATGAACCGAACTCTAATAAACCGGAACAACGACGTAGTACAGCCTTACACCCGATGAACCGAACTCCAATAAACCCATAGGTCGCTAGCCTATAAAAATGAGACGAAGCTCCATAAATCGGGGTACAGTCCCCCACGTGGACAAAGAGACATCGCAAATCGCTAGTCTAAATCATAAAATGATCATCATTGATCGATAAGTGTAAATTACACTAAGCTAGTAAATAGTTGAGTTTAGCTTCATGTCCCATAACCACTGGCTTAACTTAAATATTTACGAGCAGATTGTAGATTTCCACTCGAAAATTGTCACAAGATTTCAATTGAACAAGTCCAAGAATTAACCAACGAAGTAAACTCAAGCATTTCATACCACTTATTTTGCTAAGCCATTTAATTAGATTTCTCATACGAGTGAGGTAAAGGTTTGTATATACTAATAGATTGGAAAACGGTTTTAAAAACGAGCTTTGTATTTAAAAGTAGTGTTGAAATCGTTTTTTGCGAAAGAGTTTGAGTATTTACTACTAGTATAAAAACCTTTGTATTTTAAAGTGACAAATCACAAAATTGATTGTAAAAACAATCAATCACCAAAAATTCACATATGAAGACATGAATCAAATCCATAGAAATCGATACCGAATCCATCAAAACGGATATTCCCAAAAATCCTGAAAAAGAAGTCATCGAAGTCGATAAATGATAACAACAAATCAGATCATCAAGAATTGATTAAAAATCGGAAACCCACACCAAACTGCCTAAAATAGGCAAAATGCACCTTTCCCAGATTCAGTCGACTGGACTGTATGGTCAGTCGACTGACTCATGCCTAGAAACTCTCGGTTTCTAGGTTCAGTCAACTGGCTATACAGTTCAGTCGACTGATACAGGGATAGGAACTTTCTGTTCCCAGTTTCAGTCGACTGAACTGTATGGTCAGTCGACTGATACAAGGCCAGAGAATTTTCTGGTCCCAGATTCAGTCGACTGACCATACAGTTCAGTCGACTGAACTGTCATTTGCAGTATTTTCAGTCTAGCCCAAAAAAGGAAAAAATTCAAACCGGAAGTGGTCGGACGAGCAATGAAGACTAAGGATTTATGCCAAGCGACAACCCAGCCTTATAGGCTCTTCGATACACCCCCAACAACATGTTCAAACATCAAAGATAGGATTTTTAAAGATTTGACTTCAAAACACCAAAAATTGGAATATTCATCAAACCAATTCAATTCAAAGGCAAATGAACAAGGAATAGATGTTAGGAATTACTACCTAACAACTATCAAAGATATAGACATAGATGTGAGTTCAAAAACTCACCTTTAAAACTCAAAGACACGAATGAGAAGCTTTAAAACAAAGGAAAGGCCAATTCCTCTTCAACTTCAACTCAAGAAGCTCCAATCTAAGCTAATAAGCAAATATTTCCTAAGTTAGGGTTTAGGAATTTCTGAAATTGAAGAGAGATAGAGATGGAGAAGATGAAGAGGATGCTTACCTAAGCTTCACCTTGATTTTGGACTTGAATTTGAGTTTCCTAAACAAAACTAGGGTTTAGGAATTTCCATTTCCCATTCTTTTCGCCATTTTTCTTAAAAGCTCGAGTGTTAGGAAATAGAATGAGTGAATGGATGAAGAGGAGTGGAGTTGGGTTATTTGTTAGGTTGGTGGGCTGAAACCCAAACCCACAGCCCTAAATGAAAATATCAAAATTTTACTCAACTCCAAACATATCGATGTTTATACTCAAAAAGGTCGCAAACCCCATTTTGGACTCAATGGAAGTGGTCTCGAGTCCTAATTCGACTGTTTGCAAAAAGTGACATTTCGGACTTAAATTCGACTAACGATGTTATATTTAAATAAAACATTTAAATATACAATCATAAAATATGCGGGTTGTTACAAACCACCTCCACTTACAGAAGCAAATAGCCGATCCAAAAGGTAATTGAGATTCATATTCTGATACCCTTCGCTCCCTAACAACAACCTCGAATGCTCCAAATAATCCCTATTGGAATTCATGGAAGAATCCAAAACTGGAGTCGGCAATGTATTATTAGATGTAGTAGTAATAGGTGAAGGGAGTGAGGTTGTTGATGTTTTCAGGGAAGTTGACCCTGCTGCCCTTAAATCTAAGGGTAGCTGCATCGTATGCCATGGAAACACCTTCTGCAGTCTTAAATGTCCCTAGCCAAACATGGCATGCTTTGTGTGGGTCCCAAATTTCTACTGCCCATTTTCACCATAGCCTTGTCTCACCCCTCTGTATTTTGCAGACTTAAGGTTGCTGCTGCTGTAGGTGGCGACTGAACTACATGACTACTTGTAGCAGCATGCATAAGGTAGTAATTAGTAATAAGAATAAATACAATCACATTAATATATATACTATTTCATAAGTTACAGATAACTAGCAAGATCATATGCATTTACCCTTGTAGAGCCCTTTCCTCTTGCGTAATATGCAGATGACTAACCTAGATGGCTATGATTATCATCACTCTGTAGCATTTTTTTCATATATGTTGTTGATTGAAGATAAAGGATGATCCATTAATTGCATTAACACAAAGATCACTTCTGTTAACTCCTCGTCTTCTTCATTTTTGCGACATTGCACATTGTATGAGTTTTCCATTTAACTAATTGATAACTTGTTAAATGCAGGATTATATGAGTGAATACATTATGCTCATGGAAGGCTTTATATATAGGACTAGTAGTTGATGCATCATAATATATATTATGCTAAGCATGTAAAATATGCCACCTATTTCTTTATGTTTTAATATGGTAAAGTTGGAGGTTGTGACTATCTAATATTTTGATTTGAATGTGTGAAACTAAATGTTAGCTATTTACACCTTTGACCGTTGATTATATTACTTAGTGTAGTCTACTAGCATGCCTAAATCATGTCAATGAATCAACTGATGCAAAGGTTATATAGAGTCACGTCACTCTTGAATGATAATAGAATTATAAAAGAAAGGCATTCATGGTATGTGAATAGCATATGTTCATTTTCAAGAGCATCCAATTATATATGATATGTGAATGGATACGTTCATTTTCAAGAGCACCCAACAATTACATAAATTAAGAAACCTACCTTTCAAGCAGGGTTTTTCTAAGCAAACTCCAACAACACAAAAACTATTCTCCAAAGGATAAAATCGTTCTGGCTTTCTACAGAAAACAAATTCATGTTAGCTACCTATAGATTGGTAGTAAAGATGATGGGATGTAGATAATGGAATATGAAACAATTAACACAAGTGGACCAACATGAATCTAAATATGCAAAAATAAAGATGGTAGATTTTGTTTGTATAGTGTAACATCTTCCATTTTGAGGCCCGAAGCTAAGCGCTACGAATGCTGCAGTCATCCATAGCATTAATTTTCATGATAAAATGTGGTCATGTTATTCATATCAATAGTATATGAATATGAATTTTTTAAACACATTTCGATAATGAACATTCACATTTCATTTCAAAATAAAATTTCATATTCATTACATAATCTCATTTGATCCTTCATTCATAGAAAATATAATTATTACAAAATACTCCAAGAGCGACATATAAAGATGCTCTCTTAGCTGACCAGAGTCTAATACTTGGCAATTATACAATTTTCTATTACATTCATTCAAGCAAAATAAGACAACAAAGCAGATAGAATAAAGCTCCTAATGTAGCTATCTTACCTCTTGAATGTCTCCGTACCTCTCCCTCGCTACTAAGGTTTCATCCCTTGTAATTCCACAACCTCGTCACCTTATCTATAGCAACTAAATAAACAAGTATCGTGCGCCGTTGAACCTGCTTCTGGCCACAGTGTAAATACATTGGCTGATCGTAAGTTAGGCAACCTTATCCCCGGAAAACGCAATTAGCCATCTCCTTTTTACGTCTCGTGGATAATAATAGCCTGTAAACAACCTAGAATGGAAGAGGAACTACGGGAAAAAGGAATGAATAAGCTATTGATAACCTACCATCTCGAATCAAAATAGATATCTAGTGAGACCACTCTATAGAGCAAAATGGGTTCCCCATACTAGTATCTTAACAAATTATGTTAATCAAAATTCATGCACCTGCAACCACAATAGTTATAACATAGTAAAATAATCATTTGCAAGCATGCAACATGGGTAATTCTGACTAATCTATCTTCATAGAATTATACACTCCCTTACCCTACCCAAAATCATATAACGGATTGCCCATCCAAATTAAATGACTATCCGTCTAAATTTAATATGATTATCCATCTTATATTTATGTAGACTATTTTTTTTGCAAGTTAAGCGGGGTTAAAACTGGGCCCCTACCAGATTTATTAAACACAAAATAGGAAAAAAAATAAAAAGGGGAAAGAACAAGAGAACACACACCACAGAGCAGGAGGAAAAAATACGCAAAAAACACAAGAGACACACCCATAACTAAAAAGGAAAAAAAAAAGCAAAACCTACAAAAAGACTAAGGTATCCAAGGCTCTATCTGATGATCAGTAAACTTGTGCGCACTGACCCTCATCCCCAACAAAATATCATGCCTTAACACAGTCCAAACTATTTCCTTGCTTCTGCTGATTCCATCAAAGCACCTCTTATTTCTTTCCGTCCAAATAACCATCATAAGCTTTTTCAAAACGAAGAAGAAGTATTGCTTTCTGTCGTCGCTCCACCTAGTGGCACTTTCAATCAGATCCCATTGGTTGCTAGAGTCAGGTAGATTAAAATCCCTCTGAAAACTACTGAACATTTTGCTCCAGATGAAAAGAACAAAAGGACAGTCAAAGAAGAAATGCAAAACACTCTCATTCTGCTGATTACACAGCTCACAAGCGGGAAAAACAGACATTCCATATCTCAACAGCTTGTCTCTTGTCAATAGTGCATTAGAAGTTACCTTCCAAAACATAAGATTGTCACTACTACCTAAATAATTGGTTAAGATTATATTTATGTAGACTATTCATCTCACATATAAACATTATATGGATTATCAATTCCAGGCCATATGGACTACCCATCACACATGGTTTATCTATCTAAAATTATATGGACTATCCATCATACATGTTTCATTTATTTTAAAGTTACGTGGACAACCCATCACACATATCATAGTTTTCCTAGGATGACAATGAACCCATCATGAACCATATAGAGACTATCCATCTCAGTTATTATGTGAACTATCCATCACACATCTCATAGTTTACCTGGGATGACTATAAACCCATCAAATATAATTAGAATATAACATTATTCTCCCAAGTGCCCAACCTGTGTCTATTAGTATCCCCAATCAAGTTGGCGAGCCCTTAAACTTGTGGCATATCGAAAATAACATACATTGGCATCCCCAATGAAGTTGTCGAACTCATAAAACATATGGCTTGTCAAGCCATCAATATAACATTTTGAAATAGAAAGCTTATGGCATCCATGCCGTTAAAAACGATATCGAACCTCTACTTGAGATTTGAAAACAAAACTCTGATTTTATAAGGTGTAAGGCTATACTCCAAAATCATAAAGTTATCGACTTTCTTAAAACATAGGTAATCTCGCCTTTAAAACATAACTTTTTATTTGAATGAAAACAAGGCTTCTCGGCCCATAAAGCCTTAGTTTCAAAATGAAAGAGTTACGTCACCAATGCTGCATATCATAAATGCCGAAAACAAAGAAAATGAAGAGTGTTGAAACTGAAAAATTACTCCATCAATCACTTTAAAAATAGATGTCGAAATCAGATACTTACGGCATCATCAATAATTCAAAACTATGATGTCGATAGTATGATACTTCGGCTATTATGCCGCAAAACATAGGGGTTTTTGAAACTATAGGTGACAAGAGATTTCAAGTAAAACAATTTAGTGATGTCGAACCTCTTCCATCATGCGATATCTTATTCCTCCAGTGTTGGTTGTCGGACATCTGTGCAATGTCGCATTTCATAAACCCGATATCTCCTATAACTATTAGATAGTTATTACTGATATCGGTCTTTATGGGCTTCTAAGGGATATGGGGATATCGAATGAGGAAGCATGGATACATAAATTAAACAATGGCACTTCTGTAATTAGTATAAAAACTGTTCTCATTCCTCTTAAACCAATTTCTTTTTACCTATTCTTATCTCTTATCAAAATATGGTTGGTTGACACCAAAACTTTTTCATTTCTTTTTAAGGTTTTGCTAGAAGTATGTTTCACCCTGCCAAAAATATTAGCAAACTAAATTAATTAATATCCTTAGTTAATATTAATATAAATGCTTTTCTAGAATAATAAATTCATAAAAAATCGTAACCACTTGGAAAAAATTTCCAAAAATAAAAAAAATAGAACTTATATATTATTTCTTCTTTAAAAATTTCGAGATCAAAATAATTATTTAATTATTTTTAATAATTAAAACTCGAAATAAAAACTGTTTCTTCCTTAAGAAATTCATAAAATATTCATATTAATTTAGAAAATTATGAAATTAAAAGCCCGACTCCAAACTAATGTCTTACACAACATACTAGAAAATCAAATCAATTGGAGATCAAAAACTTAGGTTTTACTTTTAAAACCTACCTTAATAATTCCATAAAATTTCCATAAATTGTTATTCTATCCAAATAATGATCAAACATCCATATCATGGCAATACAATTAAAAGCAATTCGATAATTAACCATAAGTGAATTCAAGCACAAGCAATAGAGATTGTTAATTATTATTCACCTTAAAGTGGATAGAAGATTGAGATTTGATGAAGAGCGATTTCCCTAAAGCCTTTTCCCTTGAATCCCTTTAGTTTCCCCTTCTTTCTTCCCTGCTTATGGCTGGCCTCTCTATTTTCTTTTGATTGTTTTGTGAATGTAAAATGAGAATGAATGAGAGGGGGAGGGTTTAAGGGAAGAAATAAAGCTTTATTCCTAATTTGCTCTTCTCATTGATTCTTTTCTTTTCTAAGTTTAAAACGGTTTTATTAATTGATTCATTAAGGCACAGCCTATTTTAATTATCAAATCTCATCCTCCTTATCCCACTACATTATTTTATTTAGTCTATCCAATTAAATCTTCCGAATAATGTTAAACTAAAATTAAGGGTTTTGCAGGCTCCCCACTCAAAGAATTTTGTCCGTAAAATTCAATAAGGACCACACAATAAACATATAAAACATGCACAACTGTAATAAATAATGCTAGTATATCCTACCAGCTAGAAAGTCTATACAAAAAATATAGAACATACCATCATAACAACTCAAGATAAATATCCATAATCATGTCCTCTATTTCCCAAGTACATTCTTTCTCATTGTTACTCCACTGGACCTTCACTAATCCGACTGTTTTATTCCTTAGGCTCTTCTCATCTCTGGCCACAACATGAACTGGTTGTCTCACAAAAGTCATATCTGATTCCATTACTAAATCTGCCAATACAGTCGGAGCAATGGTAGTCTCTAGATCATGCACATACTTTCTAAGATGATAAACATGAAAAACATTATGGGCTCTTGCCAAACTACTAGATAGATCTACCCAGTACGCGAGTTTCTCAATCCTCTTTATAATATGGAACGGTCCAATACATTTAGGTGTCGGTTTCCCTGAATTTCCAAATCATACCACACCCTTCATTGATGATACCTTAACGAAAACATGACCTTCCACTGAGAACTCTAGATCCTTAAGTCTCTTATCTGCATAACTTTTCTTCCTAGACTGAGCCTCCTTCATCCATGCTCGGATCAACTCAATCTTTCCTGTGGCTTCTCTCACCATATCTAGACTAAGAACCAATCTGTCTCCAATCTCCAACCAACATGCTGGTGATTTGCATGGCCTTTCGTACAAAGCTTTGAAAGACACCATTCCTATACTAGTCTGATAATTATTATTATAGAAAAACTCAACTAAGTGAAACTGGTCTTCCCATGACCCACCAAAATCTAGTACACAAGCTTTCAACATATCTTCAAGTACCTTATTGACTCTCTATGTCTGTCCATCCATTTGTGGATGGTAAGTTGTACTCATCTTCAGCTTGGTACCTAACACTTCCTCCAGACTCTTCCAGAATTTACTAAATAAAGTATGTCCGTCACTGACTATACTACTAGGAATCTCATGCAGTCTAACAATATCCTTCATAAACAACCTAGCCAATATAGGTGTCGTCTTGGTCGAACTAACGGGAATGAAGTGTGCACTCTTGGTCAGTCTATCTACTATAATCCAGATACTCTTATTTACCCTATTCAACCTTGGCAACCCATCAATAACATCCATGGATATAGAATCTCATTTCCAAACCGGTATATCTAAAGGTTGAAGCAATCCACTTGGATTTTGATGCTCGGCTTTCACTAGTTGGCAGTTCAAACATTGCTTACCCATAAGCTTACATCCCTTTTCATATATTTCCAAAAGAAACTCTTCTTCATATCCTGATACATCTTAATTCCTCCAAGATGAATAGTAAACTTCAATCAATGACATTCCCTAAGAAGTTTCTTCCTCGGGTCACCAACATCTGGAACACACAATCGTCCCTTCTTTCTTAACCATCCATTCTCGTCAAGACTAAAATCCTTTAAATCATGAATCTCGGTTTGACCTTCAAGCCTTTTAATCCTTTCAGCTAGCAATGGATCATCTCTCTGCTTAGAAGTAATCCTTTCAATCATCACTAGTCGAACTTCCAAACATATAAAATATGGTAGTTTCCCATTAGAACTAGCCATTGATCTTAACCGCACACCACAAATAGTCAATGCTTTTAAATCCTTTCATTCTGTTATCATAGCTAATGCTACATTTTGATGTTTCCTACTAAGTGCATCAGTAACTTTATTTCCTTTTCCTAGCATATACTCAATACCAAAATCATAAGCTGCTAAAAACTCTAGCCATCTCCGTTGTCTCATATTCAACTCTTTTTGAGAGAGTAAATAACTCAAGGACTTATGATCCATAAACAACTCGAATCTATTTCCTAAGAGGTAGTGTCTCCACGTCTTCAAAGCAAAGATCATT
This sequence comes from Allium fistulosum, assembly GCA_030737815.1. NCBI lineage: Eukaryota > Viridiplantae > Streptophyta > Magnoliopsida > Asparagales > Amaryllidaceae > Allium > Allium fistulosum. Next base: position 1,106,138,747 of record CM060904.1, on the reverse strand, counting down.
GCTGCCAACTCTAAATCATGAGTCGGATACCTAACTTCATGTGGTTTGAGCCATTGAGAAGCGTAGACAATCACTTTACCTTTTTGCATTAACAAAGCTCCTAATCCTGTTCCACATGCATCTGTATACACTACCAAAACCTGATTACCATCTGGCACAACGACACAGGTGCATTGGTCAATATTTTTTTTTTGCTTCTGGAACGCTTCCTCACACTTACTAGACCAAATAAAATTTACGCCCTTTCTAGTTAGTTGAGTCAGGGATGCTGCTATCCGAGAGAAATCCTTAATGAATCTTCGGTAATAGCCAGCTAATCCAAGAAACTCTTTATCTAGGTCACCGTCTCGGGTCTCTTCCAATTATTTACAACTTCAGTCTTAGCTGGATCCACAGACAGCCCTTCTTCCAAAACTACATGACCAAAAAACTTCACTTCTCTCTTCCAAAAATGACACTTTGAAAACTTCGCTTTTAGTTGATGCAACCTCAACATCTCAAGCACTATTCTAAGATGAATCTCATGATCTCTTTCATCCTTAGAATATATCAAAATGTCGTCAATGAACACCAATACAAACATATCCAAGTGCTCTTGGAAAATCTGGTTTATCAAGTCCACAAAGAAAGCAAGCGCATTAGTTAAACCGAATGACATGACTAACCACTCATATGAACCATACCTCATTTGAAATGCCATCAAAGGACTACTATCCTCCACCATCATTAGTTGATGGAACCCTGTCGCTAAATCTAACTGGAAAAACACTTTTGCCCCGCTCATTTAATCAAATAAGTCATCGATTCTCGGCAAAGGATATTTATTCTTTGTGGTCTTCTCATTCAGCTTACGATAATTAATACACAACCTCAATGACCCATCCGGTTTCTTCATGAACACCGCGGCCGCTCCCAAAGGTGAACTACTTGGTCTAATAAAATTCTTTCCTTCTAAATCCATCAATTGCACCTTTAACTCTTTCATCTCAGTAGGTGTCATATTCTACTAGACGGTCTACTTACGGATTTAGCTCTCGGTACAAAATCAATTCTAAACTCAATAGGTCTCCTCAGTGGTAATCCTGTAACTGGTTCAAAAACATATGAAAATTCTCTTACAACTAAAACCCAACTCAACTCATCTTCTACCTCTGATGCATCTAATAAAGCACAAACATCTAAACTCAATTCTTAACTAAGTATATAACTCGATTACTACTATTAGGGTGTCTTAATGATATTTTCCTATCCTGGCAAAATATCCTAACATCATATTTTCTCAACCAATCCATATCAAAAATATTCCCAAAGCCCACAAAATCAAACACAAACAAACTGCAGGAAAAAGTATGACTAACAACTAAGATTCTAGATGGTCACATCTCATCCCAAGAGTTGCATACCCTTCTATTGGATTCACGATCCTTAAAGAAGTAAAAAGGTATGATGGTTCTAACTCTGACTTATCTACCAAACACCGAGAGATAAAAGAATATGATGCACCAGTATCAAATAATACTCTAATAGGTATGTCGTGAATCAAAAGCATACCTCCCATCACGACCTTTCCCTTCTCCTCCACTATTGGCCTAGAAGATGATGGCTCTAAAGCAAAGGCCTTTCCTCTTTTTGCCTTGGCTGCTTTTGGACATTTATTCTTATAATGCCCCACCTGGTTACAGTTATAACACTTTACATTCTTCTTTCCCACAACTGTCTTACCATCACCAGATCGACACTCATTAGCATAATGCCCCTTCTTGTCAAAATTTTAACAAACGATATCAGTTTTCACTTTCTTAGCAGTTCTACCCTGCCGAGCTTCCTTCCCCTTGAAGAGCTTTCTCTTCTTACTCTTAGAACTATGGGTTTCCACTTGCTGATCCTTCCCAAAAGACTAAAGCATCTCCTTGTTCCATATAACCATCTCCACCACTACATTACATGGACCACTGAGATGTGACATAGTATCCCTAGCAATCTCTAGTCTCGAACCTCGGATAAACTTCTCATTCCTCTTAATCACAGTATCAACGGTGGCATTTCCATACTTTGACAGCTCATCAAACTTAGTAGCATACTCCAATACAGACATTTTTCCTTGCACTAAATCGGTGAACTTCCTGATTAGAGTTGACATGGCTATCTTAGATAAAAACCTCTCCTCGAATCTCCTTATCTCCTTCGAAATTGAGCCTAAGTCAATTCCTCTTCTGGTACGCCTACGGTCAGCCCGTTCCACCAGTACAAAGCAACTCCACACAATTGCCTTGATGCCAACCTCCTTTTCTACTCATCATTCAAAATTAAATCGGCAAAAATCCTCTCACAGTGCAATGTTCGATTCTCTACTTCTATAGCATCTTTAGCTCCAAGAAAAGACTTTACTCCAAGACTGGTGTAATCCCATCTCAACTTAGCAGTTGTTGCCAAAGGCTCCATGGGATTAGATCCTCTCGCATTAGCAGCATTCCCACCAATCAAACTCACTGCTGCTCCAGCTTGCATCATGTTAACAAAGAATTGATACATAATCCCCATATCTACTAGTGGGGTTGCAGCACCTATATTAACATTAGCTTGTCGACCTATATTTCTTCTGGTGTTGGGCCGAACATTTTCATTGGTTATGGTACTTCCTTCACCTAGATTCACTCTTCTATTTCCTGCTTCCATATCTTACTTCCTTTAATCTGCATACTAGTCTTTATAAGATACAGAAGAATGGTCTAAGAGAGAGGAGAGAACAGAGATAGGATACGTACTTATATAAAGCAAATACAAGTACGTTATTATAGCGTTATCCCATACTCTGATCTTATTCTCTGATTCATTTAGATTATGTTTCCAATTTTTTTTAATCTTTTAGGTTTTACATAAACCTATGCTCCGATACCAAATTGTAACATCCCCCATTTTGAGATCTGAAGCTAAGCGCTACGGATGTTGTAGTCATCCATAGTATTAATTTCTGGTGACAAAATGCGACCATGATATTCATATCAATAATATTAGAAGTACATGAACATGAATTTTTTTTAAACACGTTTCAATAATAAACTTTCACATTTCATTTCATAATAAAATTTCATATTCATTACATAATCTCATTCGATCCCTCGTTCAAAGAAAATATAATTATTACAAAATACCCCTAGAGCAACATATGAAGATGCCTCCTTGGTTGATCAGGGCCTAATACTTGGCAATTATACAATTTGCCATTACATCCATTCAAGCAAAATAAAACAACACAGCGGATAGAATAAAGCTCCTAATATAGCTATCTTGCCTCCTACACATCTCCAGAAGCTTATTCATCAAATTGGAAAGCCTAAAAACCCTACTTCCGACCTACTCAAATGAGCACCCGAGAGTTTAAGTTGAAAAACAAAAATGTCAAGTCAGACAAACAGTTTGCTATGAATAATAACCTACCATCTCGAACCATAATAGATAACTAGTGAGACCACACCACAAAGCAGAACCGGTTTTTTCCTCACTGGTATCTTAATAAATTATGTCAATCAAAATTCATGCACCTGCACCCACAATGGTTTGAACATAGTAAAATAATCATTTGCAGGCATGAAATATGGGTAAGCCTGACTAATCTATCTTCTTGGTGTTATACGCTCCCTTACCCCACCCAAAATCATATAATGGATTGCCCATCCCAATTTAAATGACCATCCATCTAAATTTAATATGACTATCCATCTTATATTTATATGGACTACCCATCTTACATATAAACATTATATGGATTATCTATCCCAAGCCATATGGACTACCCATCACACATGGTTTATCTATCTAAGATTATGTGGACTTCCATCACACATGTTTTATTTTTTTTAAATTATATGGACTATCCATCACACATGGTTTATCTATCTAAAATTATGTGGACTTCCATCACACATGTTTTATTTCTTTTTAAATTATATGGCTATCCATCGCACATGTTTCATTTTTTTAAATTATATGAACTATCCATCACACATATCATAATTTTCCTATGATGATTATAAACCCATCATGAACCATATAGAGACTATCCATCTCAGGTATTATGTGGACTATCTATCACGCATCTCATAGTTTTCCTAGGATGACTATGAACCCATCAAATATCAATTTATAATTAGAATATAACATTATTTTCCCAAGTGTCCAACCTACGTCTATTGGTATCCCCAGTCAGGTTATCGGACCCTTAAACTTGTGGCATATCAAAAATAATATACATTGGTATCTCCAATGAAATTGTCGAACTCATAAAACATATGGCTTGTCAAGCCATAAATATAACAATTCGAAATAGAAAGCTTAAGGCATCTATGACATTAAAAATGATACTAAACCTCTATTTTAGATTTGAAAACAAAACTCTGATTTTATAAGGTGTAAGGCTATACTGCCGAAATCATAAGGTTATTGACTTTCTTAAAACATAGGTTATCTCGCCTTTAAAACTTAACTTTTAGTTTGCATGAAAACAAGGCTTCTCGACCCATAAAGCATTTGTTTCGAAATGAAAGAGTTATGGTATCAATGCTGCATATCATAAATATCGAAAACAAAGAAAACGAAGAGTGTCGAAATTAACAAATCAAAACTTCAATCACTTTAAAAATAGATGTCGAAATCAGATATTTACAGCATCAATACTTCAAACCTATGATGTTGAAAATATGGTGCTTCGACTATTATGCTGCAAAATATAGGATGTCGATAATGGAAACTCATGATATCAATACTTTAAATACTTCGATATCGAAATCATGGGTTTTCAAAACTATAGGTGACAAGAGATTTCAAGTAAAATAGTTTAGTGATGTTGAACCTCTTCCATCATATGATATCATATTCCTTCAATGTTGGTCGTCGGACATTTGTGCAATGCCGCATTTCATAAGCCCGATATCGCCTATAACTATTAGATAGTTATTACCAATATCGGCCTTTATGAACTTTGAGGGGAAAGGGGGGTTTGAATGAGGAAGCATGGATACCGAAATTAAACAATGGCACTTCTGTAATTATTATAAAAACTGTTTTCATTCCTCTTAAACTAATTTCTTTTTACTCACTCTTATCTCTTGTCAAAATATGATTGGTAGACACCAAAAACTTTTCATTTCTTTTACAGGTTTTGTTAGAAGTATGTTTCACCATCCAAAAAATAATAGCAAACTAAATTAATTAATACCCATAATTAATATTAATTTAAATGCTTTTCTAGCTAATAAATTCATAGAAAATCGTAACCACTTAGGAAAAATCCACAAAAATCATAAAAAATCAGAATTTATATATTCTTTCTCTGTAAAAATTTCAGAACCAAAATAATTATTTAATTATTATTAATAGTTAAAACCCAAAATAAAAACTTTTCCTCCTTAAGAAATTCATAAAATATTCATATTAACTTGAAAAATTATGAAATTAAAAAATCATCTTCAAAATAATGTTTTACACAACATACCAGAAAATCAAATTAATTGGAGATCAAAAACTTAGGTTTTACCTTTAAAACCTATCTTAATAATTACATAAAATTTCCATAAATCATTATTCTATCCAAACAATAATCAAACATCCATATCATGATAATACAATCAAAAGCAATTCAAAAATTAACCATAACTGAATTCAAACATAAGTAATAGAGATGATTAACTATTATTCACCTTAAATTTGGTAGAAAATTGAGATTTGATGAAGATTGATTTTCCTAAAGCTTTTCTCTTGAATCCTTTTAGTTTCCCCTTCTTTCTTCCTAGATTATGGTTGGTCTCTTTATTTTATTTTAATTGTTTTGTGAATGTAAAATGAGAATGAATGAGGGAGGGATTGCTTAAGGGAAGAAATAAATCTCTATTCCTGATTTGCCCTTCTCATTAATTCTTTTCTTTTCTAAATTTAAGACGATCTTATTAATTAATTCATTAAGACACGACCTATTTTAATTATCAAGTCTCATCCTCCTTATTTCACTACATTATTCTATTTAATCTATCCAATTAAATCTCTTGACTAATGTTAAACTAAAAATAACATATAATTTGGCAGTAAAGTGTTACACATTATTGGCTTTTTTCTCCATGTTAGTTTAGTAATATAGCCAATGCAAATTTGAATGATTAAGATTTAGCTGAAGATATTTCAGAAAATGGTGATTTTAATTTCCACATCTTGTTAGATTACATATGTATATACTTTGTGGTTAGCAATCATGACTTGAATCAAGTAACATTAAGTTTTTTTAACATGAGCTAGTAAAATTGTATTCCATAATTAAAAAATTGCAAAAAGAAAACATATTAAATCATAATCGATTCTAGTAAAAAACCGTGAGACATTTAATGTTTTGATTTATGGACCTATTATCAAGCCGACAATAGAATGCTCCACATGGACTTAGAGCAATATTTTAGAACTGTTGTAGAAAAATGTGTCAATAATACATATAAATATGCGGAGAAATATGCAAAACGGTTATTATTAGTTATTTTTGTTTAAAATGAATGTTTATTCTATTATTAAGGGTATCTTCTAATGACCATTGGGCATTTCTTGAATCAGGAAACCAGATGGCCTTCTTGTAGATCTCAAGACAGGGCTAGGACGAAGGCTATCAAGTGCTACATCAATCGTAGCCCAAGTTCCATCATTATGTTGCTTGCGATACCTCACAAACAAACTCTCTCGTGTTGGAATAAGCGATGGTGGAACTTGAATCTTCATAGACATATGTCAGTTTTAGCAGTAACAACATGTAAATGAATATTATACCACTGTATAAATTGTTGCATTTTGAAATGCTGTGTGTGTATATACACATAAATATATACATATTTATATGTATGTATGTACGTATACCACTTGTCTATATAGAAATTGGATTTGTCAAAGGAGAACGCCCTTTCATTGTCAGCAAACCATTTACAAAAGTTTCGACTATCATTAAAATTGTCCATTCCTTTAGGACAAAGTTCCAAGCCACATCGGGTTCTGGCAGCAAAAAGTATGCTGATTAATCAATGCTTGTCTCCTTTGATGGAGGATGATCAAGCTCAAAACTAGTACTTGTACCCAACTTGTGATATTATCAAAGATGCTCTAAATGATATGTGAGCTCTCATTAGCGCATGAGTGGAGACTTTAGAGTGTGTACTCATTTAGATTGTAATATCCTAATAAATAGAGGACAATTTCAAAAACTTACGTAGCGTTTTAGTTTTCTTGCAATGAACATGCTAAAATAAGAAGAGAGAACGTCGTTTGGACATTGGCAATGCTATCATAACTTTGATCAATGATACCAAAATAATGTGTTAAAAGTATATTCATATAGTTAATGCCCTTCATTAGGTATAACCGCTGCATAAAGTGGTCTAGTTATTATTTTTGTAATTATGACTTTATGATACTGGTTAAATTCAAAAATGAATTTCTCAACTTGGATTCAACAAATTACCCAAAGTAACAGTCTAGATGATGAAAAACTGCAACCAATTGCATGACTGCATGCCCCTTTCAATACAAAGAAAATGCCTGATGTGTCGTCGGTATTCCTTTCAAGAATGATCAGAATAGCAACTCGAGTTGCATGCCTAACTATCTCAATAAACAGTTCAATTAATGTTGATAACAATTTTGTCAAGTTCAAGGGATCAAAGAGTCTAATTCCAAAACTTCTTCAATCACGTTGTGAAATTATGTTCATCCTTTCAAATGGTGAGTCAGTAAAAAGTACATAACAATTCGACTCACACTGTGTACAATTTCGTGCAACTCTTCCAAGAGAGGGTGAACATAACTCCATCACGTGAACGGTGGAATTCAAAAGATAAATGAGTCTAATTCTGAACTCCACCATTTTCCAAAGGACGAACAAAATCAAGTGCACTAAAAAATGACAAAGATTTGAACCAAAATAGAGCAAGTCTTTTGAAATAGTGCCTTGGTTTTTTATTATGACAAGAAACACCAGTCAAATAATGAGCTTAATTTTTTGAATAAATTGTCAGTCGCAGACTCACATTAACATCTTATTATTAAAATTTGAATAAAGATGGGCCTGCCACAACCATCGATTGGACACAAGAGTGGTACTGCTCATAGTGCTACCAATATTTAGTCACTCTTGTACGCATTACCCAACGCATAAAAATCTTCGGATTGTGTAATAGCACGATTGTGGTTCTCTCCACATGCTACAAGTTCAAATCTTGTAATTGTTTGACCATCCCAAATTTCATATGTCATAAACATAATATTAAATCCACGTTATCATCAACAACCAATATATTGGAGAATACTCTTATAAGTTAGAAATTAAAGTGATAATTGAAGCAATATGTAACACACAACCCACTCTTAGAATTTCAAACAAATATTTAGTTCACACTGTCACTAACATACCAATAATTATGATAATTAATCATCATTAACTAGAATAATCTTCAGAATCGATCAAAAAAAAACAAAGCTATAACAAGTAGACTACACCATATGATTTCATCAAATAAAATAAAATATCTGAACATTCTATGATTACTAATAAACTATAGAAATGAAAGATTATCAATGATTAACCAAATCTAAAATAGCTTAAGTAATCAAATTTTAATGGGGGAAAATTGCTATCACCTTAAGGGTTTTTGGACCAGAGCGATGAAGCACGGCTAACGATCAGACGAAAAAAGCTCAATTAAATGGAAGGTTGACATTGAAGAAGTAATTCGTAGGAGATAATCGGATTTATGGAAATTAATAGAATTTGATTAGACAGAAACGAGAAAAATTCGTATAAAGTAGATTAGTTTTTTATGGTAAAAAAATAGGGTTGGGAACGTTTTTCTTGCATGTGGTGCAAGAAAAGAATCTATAGGTTGTACCGTCGTTACTCGTTAGAAATAAAACATGAAAAAACAGAGATAAAACGAAAACACTCTGGTATGTGTAGGAAGAGTAGTTATTTGTTTCAGAGTTGGAAATACTAAAAAAATATTCTAACTAGAAATATTATGTATTTCAAATTTACCTAATTGATGTAGCGTTTGTGCGCAACTGCTTGGCTTTCCCATTTTGATAGTTTCATTTTCTACCCGAGTAGCCCCTCCAACTCCCTGCTTCGCTTCCCACTGTTCAATCTCATGCTTTTTCTTCTCCGTCATCCCACTGTAACTAAAAACTCCCTCCATCTATTCAGAATTCGTAACCACTGCACCATAACGCCTAACCCCAACCCTAAGTCCAGTCTTTCCTCTCGTCTTTCCTTCGTCTTCGACCAAATTGACGCAGCGGACGACCAACCTTCCGCGAAGTTCGAGGCGGTTCAGAAAATTCGGCAATGGCGCGAAAACCGGACCAAAAACGAAAAAAATAGTGGAAACTTGAGGGATCCAGGTGCAAAATTGGAAAACTCAAAGGACCCAGATGGAACGATAGGAATTTCAGAAGGCCCAAATGAGAATATATTCATAAATGCAGAAAGTGTGGAACTGGTGCACCCTTGGCCTGAGTGGATTGAATTTATGGACAGGCTAGGCCAGCAAAATTATTTTGATTTTCGAAAAAGTAGCGAAGATAGAGTTGCTAAGAGTATCGGTATTGATTTAAGTGAAGTGAAGGAAGATGTTGGATTTGATTTCTCAAGAGATTGGATTACTGCTAAGAATGGTTGCATAAATTTTGGCAAGGCAAGGTTTGATATTTTAAGGTAATGCTAACTTATATTTTGTTATACTCCATTTCATTTCATATTACATTTGGAGTATGTGATTAATTTATTTTTATATTCTTTGGAGACTGATTTCAATTACTATTTTGAGTAATTCGGCCATTCATTTTAATCCACATATCCAAAAGTATTGACAAACACATTTCACATTGTTCTTCTGTTGGTATTTTTTATTGAATTATTGGTGCAAAAAAAGTTGTCTTGTCAAAAACATGCTAGGTTTGAAAGTAGTGATGCAGTTGAAATTTCAGTCCATGTCATATGAATTTTAACATGTATTTTATGTGGAACAATAAATTATCCAAAAGTTATGGGAAGTTATATTTTTAAGTTTGCTTATACATATACATAAATGTATGTATGTATATTTTATGTGGAACAATAAATTATCCAAAAGTTATGGGAAGTGATATTTTTAAGTTTGCCTATACATACATGTGTGTGTTTGTGTGTATATAGAGAGAGCTAGGCTCAATAACATTCTTTATTTAGGATCATTTGTAGCCTCCGATGTCAAACATAAGTTTATATTTAAATAGTTGAGAAACAACAAATATTTGAATATAAACTTATGGCTGATATCAAGTGGATACTAAATGATGTTAAATAAAGGGGGCTATTGATCCTAGTTCACACTCTCTATATACACACACACGGCGCGCGCGCACACATACATACACACTCCTTTATTTAGCACTGTTTGCGTCAAAATTGGTCATAAACCCCAAATATTGTGAAAGCACCAGTGTATGAATATAAATCAACAATATTCACACACAAATCTCAAATATAAGCAAACAGAGTATCACAATTCAGAAATAATGAACAGAAACACGAGATTTATAGTGGTTCGGCGATCTTGCCTACGTCCACTCTGAAGTTGATGATTTTATTGATATTCGCTTGATGATTACAATTTCTTCTGATGTAATACAACTGATTTTAAGATTAGAATCTGAATCTAGGAAAGCAGTGGTGATTCTGAGTACATCTGGCAAAGTCTGGGCGCTCTTTAGCTCTTAGAATTGTCCGACCCCTTTTCTGAATGACCAGGGGCTTTATTTATAGGTGTAGGAGGCTGATATTTCGCCTAAAATCCGGGGAGACCACTTCTGGCACGTGAGGGGGCCCACATACCCGCTTTTAGGAAATCCGGGCCCACTTTGAGATCGATTCGACCCTTGCTTCGAATCGATCAAGATTTGCTCTGATTGAGATGAAACTTGGTGTGAACATTCTTCATCATGCGCTTAAGCTTCCGTGAAAATTTCATAGCATTTGGACTTGTAGATCTCAAGTTATGATCGATTCAAGTGATGATCTTCGTCATATGGATTCGATCGAATCGGTAGGGTCGAATCCATATGTTTGGCCTATGGATTCGAACTGAGGCTTGTTCTATGGATTCGAACTAAGGCTTGTTCTATGGATTCGAACTAAGGCTTGTTCTATGGATTCGAACTAAGGTCATAGGATGGATTCGAAGTAAGGTCATAGAATGGATTCATAGGATGGATTCGAAGTAAGGTCATAGGATGGATTCGAAGCAAGGTCATAGGATGGATTCGAAGTAAGGTCATAGGATGGATTCGAAGCAAGGTCATAGGATGGATTCGAAGCTTCGAAGTAAGGTCATAGGATGGATTCATAGGATGGATTCGAAGCAAGGTCATAGGATGGATTCGAAGTAAGGTCATAGGATGGATTCATAGGATGGATTCGAAGCAAGGTCATAGGATGGATTCGAAGTAAGGTCATAGGATGGATTCATAGGATGGATTCGAAGTAAGGTCATTTTCTCTATCTTGAATTGATCATAGCTTGAGCATACGAACTCAGATTGGCTTGAAACTTGAACCGCTGGTTTCTACGGATTTGCTTATCATGTCTTGTCAATTGTGGCTCAATCCGGACTTGGGCAAAATTCATCGATATTCATGGCGAATCAGTGTATAACGATCTTTTACGACGAACTGTCTTTAGTTTTTCAGTCAACTTTTTGGTGTCACGGCCTTGCCAAAAGGCGGGATAACAAGCACCATTTGTAGCCTCTCGAAATCAATCACAAGTTTATATTTAAATATTTGGTTCATTTGACATGAGAGAGAACAAATATTAAAAAAAAAACTTGTGGCTGATATCAGTAGGCTATAAAATAGTGCTAAATAAAGAGGACTATTGATCCTAGCTTTATACACACACCAGTGAGTGCCACACCAGTGAGTGCCCGTGCTACGCACACAAGCAGTTGTGAAATCAATAAATGTGAAAGTTGTATCGTGTGATCTACATTGAATTATTGATATATATTTGGATATTGTTGAACCCCGCACTCCTAATATAAACAAACTACCAAATGCATGCTATTCTGTCAACTAATAAATATAATGGCAATGCAACAAACGTTCCAAAACAAATTGATAATAACAATTCTACGAACGCCAGTAAGAATCAATGATACTATGAAAGACATCCATTCCTGCAATCGCCATCCCAGAAGCAAAGTAATAGTATAACCTCAAACGTTAGCATTTTAAGCAGTGAGAATACGCTTTCACCGATTCCAATGAACATTGGACCAAATGCAAAAAAACTTGACTACTGTCATTACATTTCACTTGTACCATTTACCATGTACATGATGCACCTATTCTCATCTATAACAACAAAGAAAACCTTTTTTCAAAGCTAATTTCTCATGTTGACAGAAATAATGAAAAATATCGCAACATTACACTTTTATTTCAAAAAAAGGAGAAACTATTTCTAATAAAAATAAAATTTATCTACATTAAAACCATGGAAATACCCTCTTTAGAAAAAGTAAGACTACAAAATTGTGAAGGAAATAGCGTTACTTGCAGCATAATATTTGATATTATACATGGAAGGTCTTGAATTTGCACCATATATTTATGTGTCTAGCCAATTTTTCTATTTAGAATGAGACTGCAGTAGTTGGGAAGACATGTAATTTGTTTTCTTTCAAAATCCTTTATAGACTGCGTGATCTAGAAATGAACTTCTATATTATTAGCAATTCAAAATATCTAATTTTTTATCTAAGCGTAAATTAATCCAAAAACTTCAAGAAGTATCCTTGAAGTTAATAAAAAAAAGCTTGAAGAAATGCATTGCACACATAATAATATATGTTGCTAATCCTGCAGCCAAAAGGATGGAGAAAGACCAAGAGCCTTGGACATAGCAATATAATTTACAGTTGAACAGTGGAAATCGAATAACATCATTGGTCGTCAGATATTGAAATAAAGGACATTTGCATGTTTCAACTTGATATTTTAATCATAAACTTATGGTATACATAATAAATTTGTTGAGGTGTCCTTGTTCATTTTACCAATATTTCGGGTAATTAATCATATATACATGGTTACGAAGTATGGTTCAGAATAGTCATAAGTTGTATAGTTGAACTGGTAACTAAACTTATTCATACAACACAATACTAATTGGTAGAACTAAATAATTATATATTGAAAACAATAGATGATTATCATATTGAGAAAAAAGGAAAAAGAGGATTACCTGAAGCTGCTGTGAATATGATGTTTGTCATTCACTATTGCAGATAGCATCACCATGTGGGGACAGAAAAAATATTGTATTTAAGCATATATAAGTGGTGCCTCTATCCAAAGGACAACAATTTAATAAATAAATAGCTTATGCCAAAATAAACATTTACAAGTAATTGAATATTACACATAACCGGTAGACCATTATGTTAATTCAATATTTCTCTTATCCTTCAGTTTATAGTTTGTTTTTTCACCTTTTAGGTTCTCATTAAGAAAACCCAATACTAATTGTATAAACTTCATATTTAGGCAGTTAGCAAGATGTAAACATAGTTGTATATACATGTGTGGCCAACTCATGTTTCTTAAGGAATAAATTAGAAATCAAATTTTGAATCGGTGCTTAATTAGCGTTTTACATTGAGAACCTAAAAATGCATGACATAAGAACTACTGCACTGGTAGAACAAGCATGATTAAAATGTAATCAACGTGCTTCAGCTTCAAAGAATAGCTAATATGATAAGCAAGTGTTCGACATTCATTTGATCCCTTGACTAAAGAAAATTGATGATAATTAATATTAATTTTGCTGCAAACCTGTAAGGTCAATGACCAGGAGAAAAAAACAAATCTAAAGACCTCGGTATTCAAAGAGTGGAAAGTGCAGGTAAACGATACTGATAAAATTGTTATAAAACCAAAGAAAAGGGAAATGTTGGATGCCATTTTTGCCAAATTTGTTCTATTAAGCATTCAAAACACTTAGTATTTTAGACGACTGAGCCATAAAGTACCGAACATTTCAACTTTAAGCATATGTTACGTATAGATACATACGCCCTTGCTTCAATATACATTGTAGGCATTATTGATGTAACAAAACAAAAAATACCGATGAATAGGTGATTGCTTTATAGTATCAGAGATATGAATCTACAATTAGCGTGCCTAAAATGGTATTGCTTCAGCTCAATTTGTGATGCTTTCCTCAATAAAGATTCATAATTGGAGCTCAGATTCATTACTAACTTTCTAAGAACTCAAACCATTTGGACAGGAAAATTATCTTCCGTCATATTAAACATAGGAATTAAAATTTCATATAAAACATTTTCCTTCACATGGTTAAGTAAAATCAGAACTTTATGGTACAATTAAGTAATTCGCCTATTTTCCTAAATCAATTAAGTTTACATGGTATCCAAATTCAAAATATGGAATAAGCTAGTCCTAAAAAATATTGCATCTTCCTATATTGGAATATTAGTTCTATGTATGGAAACTATTTATGATTACTTATGTGGTCAACCATAGAGTGTAATTTCCAAAAGTGTACCTCTATATAAAAGTGAGCGCATTTTTAAAACGATTATTCTAAGTCAACCGGCGATTTCTGCACGGTGCAACGCGGGGTTAATTGTAACGCTTTATTTTTTTCTCCCTCCTAATTTCCTCACCGTTTAATTCATAATCTGTACATCCTGTATGCGTTTCTACCCGGTCGTTGCAGCAAATCTCTTTTTAAAATTGTGCATTTGCCTTCATCTAGCACATTCTTAGAGGCATCCTAAAAGAAGTTAACAACGGAGGAATTTGTAATGTGATATTGGAATGAGTGTAAATGAAGTGATAAGACTAATATGATGATGTAAACTCAATAACTGTAACATTAATTCTTACAAAAATATGTATTTGTGTTTTGACATGTGTTAACGTAAGAGCATGTTACGCTTTTGATTACCATGTCTTGGACTGATAACTCGTACCATAAGATAATAACTATCTTTTAAATCAATCAAATAAATTGAACATGTTAAAAAATGACTGTGTACATATCGCTTATCGACATGGCTAGGAACATTTGTTCTTTCCTTTATAAACTTAATTTACCCTATTCGTAGAATATAGGTATACCAACATGATTAGAATATATGTGAAAGCATAGTATGATGTATTTCTGTTTCACCATTATGAAATTGAACATCCTCACATAAAAAGCACTAAAACCTGAGCATTTATCGTAGATACAACCCTACTGCTATGAGTATGTATAGAATCAAGATAAAAATCATTTTTGCAGCCTGGCAAAATGGTTCGCACATTTTTGCGTATCCAACAATGTTTGATGCCTCGTAATTTGTAGAAACAAGTGGATTTTTTCAGTGTAATTAGTTGACAGCGATGTTTTCAAAATGAGATTTAAATCGTAAATCATAAAGTTCAAACTTTGAATCGAAACAAGATTCAAGTCATAAATCATAGATTCATATTTTAAGGTTTGCACACAATTCGAAATTGATTTTGATGTTTGAGCTTTTACGATTAAACATAAAACTCAATTTTCTCTCTTATTTCGTTTTTATTTTGTTTTGGAAACGTTATAATTAGAATTGTTAATCCAAATCAATATATTAAGTATGTTAGTGTGAGTTGGATGTTTTATTAAATAGTGGTTTGACTAAGTTCGAATCGGAATGCAGATTGAATCGTAAAGGGAGAGATCGCCGATCTGAATCGGGATTTAAGTCGTAATATTTTAAGATTTTTTGACAACAATCGTTGAAAGTCCAACCGGTGAATATCTTTATCATTGTAATCCAAGAGTGTTTGATGTTATATGCAATCATATATAGTGTTGAAATATTATGTTCAATTGAACTTTGCATATATTGGCATTTGGCATTCATAATTATGTACCTCCTTGCAGTTAAGAAACTACAGTTGGCATATAATTTTGTGAGAAAGCTAAACAAAAATGACATGTTTGAATGTTTTAAATAGGCATTGCGCCATATTAATTGGTTATACAAAACAAATATATATTAGAGACTAATAAAAATTCACTCATACATTTAACAATATTTGTCAAATTCATGAGATGAAATCAATCATCAGTCATTAGGTAGATATTATAACTCAAACCTACGACTGCAAAGTTCATCTGAACATTAAATTTCAACACATACATAAAATAAGACATACAATATTTATTCTAAAGCCTTCAGTTTGAACAGGCCTTAAAATTTCAACACATAAAATAAGACATAAAAAATTTCAAACAACCTTTAGTTTGAACTTTGAACAGGCCCTGAAACTTCTAATACTCAAATTTATCTAGTTAATTACAGAGTGAATTCTGCCAACAAGTATTGGATTTGATCAAAAGGCAATAACTTTGTCTCTCTCTTAAGACAACTAATCGGACATTATTGATGTTACAACAAACACATAGCCTCAAACAGATTCGGAACACCAAAGTTACAAGAATTCATCATCATAAACTTTAGTAAAAATTACATTGATTATCAACCATCATGTAAGTCTTATCACAAGTTTTCACAAACATTAGGCATGCAATACCATACTATGAATTTAAAGCCCTAAAATCATAAAGGGGTAAAAAAGACAAGGATCGGCAGAAAAACTTACAAATTGACCGATTGAGTATGTGATCAAGTGAGAGGACAGAATCATAAATACGCCTCAAAAAAATCGTTGATGTTAAGAAGTTAGATAATCAAAGGTGGTAGAGCGACGCAGAAAAGAAATTGTACGAAAGAAGTAATTGTCATTTGAGAAGAAAATAAGAGTACAATATAACGACTACCGCCTAGCACATTATCTCTAATTCAATAAATTTGGCCATGTGTAGCTTTATTAGAAATTCGGTTTCTATTTTCCTCTTTAAGTAATAGATGTGTGTGTGTGTGTTTTTTTTCCCTCTAACAGTCATGCAATGAATCACAATGGAATTATCTGATTTGTACTTGAGGTGGATACTGTGGTATGCATGCAATCAAATTGAGATCATTAATGTATCAATTGGAGACCGATGTTAAAAGATTTGTTTGAGCTCCATTAAGGCTCCATCTAAGTTTAATTTTTCAGTTTGATGACTAGGTGCCTAATGGTAGTGTAATATCCCGTCCCGTCTTTGCTAGTCACTTATTATCATCTAATATTTTGAGAAACTTTAGACCTTAGTCCTTTGCTTTGCTCATGACAACATAAATTGGTGAAAAATATCATGTGGTCATTTAATCATTTTCCAAGTGCACTGTCAAAGAACACATTTGCAATCAACCAGTTTTGTTTCATATGGTGCTAATGAATTTCAAGCGAAGAACAATATCAAGGTTGGTCCTAGAATTAAGGTTGCGCGGGACAATCACAACGTTTGTTGTCTTTACAAGAATATTCTCGTAATCAATGTCTTAATAATGTTTTTCTCCTTTAGGTCACATGCAATAAACTTAATACATAATAGATTAAAAAAATTAGTTTATAGCAATGTTATTATATTAACTATTAACTTATTCAACATTGACTTGCGGTCAAAGATTGAAATGTGTTCTATTATTTTCTATGAAATAAATTAGAATTTGTGTCAACATGTGATTTTGCTTTGCATAATCTTGTTCATTAGCTAATTCGGTTTCATTCTTAGTCATATTACATATGCTTAGTGTAACAAATGACATAAGGTAGAGAATTGGAGCATGCTCAATCGAATTGAACTCTTATGCTTTTTTACTAATTACTTTTAGCCTTAGTTTATTTTTTGATGCTATCTCAATTTAAAAATAAAATGAATCTCTTGTGAAACATAAAAAAATCAAGAAGAAAAAACTCTACTGAATAAACGTATTGTTTTACACCAAAAAACATGTAAATTATATTCATATGACTATAAATTTCACAAACAACGAAGTTAGTTTATTTGAATAAAGCTATAAATCCTAATCATCAGAAAATGACATGTATGTATATTATTTGGTTAGTGCTCAAGAATCAATCCACCTTGTTAAAACAAATCGTACCTAAAAGGTGAAAGATAGAAGATGAAATAACAAATTAATGAATTAGTGTTTTGTACTTAAAATAAACTTTTTTCTTCTTCCAATTATTGGGGGCTTAGAGCAGTGATGGCAAGGGAAGAGCGTTGGGGCAACATAGGGGCAACATAACTGCAGCTACACAGCCTCTATGAAAAGGCTTAGGGCAGCTGGCGTAGTCTTGATGATAAGGGCAGAGTGTTGTAGTAACACAGAATATAGTTGTGTAGGGCTGTTACGGTAACACTAACCTTATCATTATCATACCATTACCAAACCATTGGTAACAAAAGATAAATAAATCAGTATACCAGTAGTCCAGTACAGTCGGTGTGTTACAACAAGTTTACCAACATCATGGGTAAATTACAGTAGCTAATTATCAAAATCAATGGTAGCAGTAATGGTAACTTCACCGGTCGTTTATTCTTATATTGTTAACCTTAATCACTGTATATTTTACAACTACAACACAATTTAGGATAATAATTGACTCACTAATATATGATCTCTCTTATCTTTCATTTCTTTTGAACTTGTGTTTTTTGTATGAAACTTCGATGCATTTTTAATTATAAATGTTGAATCAGTCCAAATTTTATAGCACTTGAAACATATATGAATATAATGAAATAGGTATTGGTAGATCTAATATTGACTGGGATAAATATGAGTATTTGTTTGTTAATGTGTAATTATATTTCTAAATTTTTATTTACTCTCACTTAACAGTACTTTTACCACTACCGATCAAAGATAACCGATTTATTTGGTTTACTTGTCATCGATATACTAAAGTATCGGTAACGGTAACAACTTTAAGGTTTGCTTTATTAGTAGAAACGATATGGTAACGGTTTTTCTCTTTCGGTAACGGGAACTATTACCATAACAATCCTAGTTGTGTGTGATCATAAAGTCGAGATTGAATTCTTAGGGATTAGGCATCTGAAACTACTCAAAACCAGAGAACTTAGATTATTTTTTTCTTTACAGAAAAGAAGTTAAACAGTAGAACTTAAGGCTATGCTAGCTTTCATTTGCTAAGAACTGCTGTCACTACAGTTATAAACTATTGGTTATCCTAAGTTAGTCAAAACCAAATTGTACCGAATATTTTGACGATATGGCCTAATACATGCTGGGTTTGGTTTCGTTTCTTACTCATCATTGAAGAACTTCTCCAAATTTGCTTGTGGCAATGTAGGTTTGGGGTATTTTCTTCTACAAATGGTTAAATATAACTTTTATATAACTTCAAACTTTACTAAACTTATAGAACACTTGTTGTGGAAAACTTACTTTGTGCTATATAGTTAGCAAATGGATCTAAAATACTGATTGGCATGTCAATGTTTATATTGGTTCTTATGCTCAATACTTTTTTGTTCAAACTGATTAGTAAATTCCTTTTCTGTTTTATGCTTTGAGTAACTAATTGACATACATTGAGTTTCATACAGAAAATTATACAAGGTGCAACTAATACCCATACCAGAGAACTCAATTCCCATTGGACTTCCAATACAATTCTTCTCGGTATTGCTGTCATACCCACAAAAAACTTGTAGGTTTATGCATACCAATTCAAAAGTTTGAAGCATCACAGTTATGTTTGCATAATCAAATGTCTTACTGATAGTGTAAAAACTGGAGGCATTGCCAAGTATTGGTGCATCACAGTTATGTATGCATAATCAAATGTCTTACTGGTAGTGTGAAAACTGAGGATTGTCAAGTATTGATTTTATAATACCATCAATCTCAAATTGAAGTTCAACTAACATAAATTAATTTTTTTTCACTTCATGCGTTCGCAAAATGCTTCAAAACTGAATGCTGGTGTCTAGAGATCCCATTATGAATGGTAGAAATTTTCAATTTACGTGTGATCAATTGATTATTGTATCTGAATCATCAGGTCATTGGCCAAAAAGGATATCCAGATATTAGTTGGTCATGGATGCCCTAGCATGGACCCAAAGGTTATACTATCAGCAAAGCGATTAAGAAAATATGTTCATCTTAATGAAGGGGATGTAAGTAATACATGTTGGTGTTGATATTATTTCAGTTAACTCTTATTTTCAGTTATAATAGTGTTATATATGTATACCTAGGTACAAAGATATATATATTGTGTTTCTATGTGCTTATGAATTTATTTCCTTTTTCTTTCAGGTATGTAGTTCATGCAGCCTGCGAAATACTTGTATGAAAGGATACCTACTTACACACAAAGAAGACGAGGCACGCACTATCGATATAATGCGCATCCTACTAACGTATGCTTTTGATCATGTAAATGGTTCAGTTACGAACAAGCCTCTCATGCAAATGAAATCTATTAAAACTGCTGTACGTAAATTGCTGAATGAGATTGTCAAGTTGAGTGCTGTTCCAATTGATCCGAATCTCCCGCCACCTGTTATGAAAAAGCCGCCTCCTAAAGTGAAGCAGCCGCCTCCCCAACCTGGAAAAAGAGTAGGCCGTGATGATGTGGAAATGAAAAGAGGAGATTGGCTCTGCCTCAAGTACAGTTCCAATTTTTATTTGTTAAATATTCATAAATGGAAGAAAAAAACATTATCTTAGGTTTGGTGGAAATATTTCTAATTCAAGTGTTTTATTCTTAGTTTCACTATCTTTAAAATTTACAAGTCGTTCAAAGCATTATGAATTTCCACAAGGTTTTAAATCTTGGATTTCGATCACGTTTCGTCTCGAGATCTCCACATGATATCTCATACTTGAATCTTGATGATATCTCGAATGAGATGGATGTTTCTCGGATATACATCTCACATTGACATTCTAAGACGGTCTCCAGATAACTTATTTCTTTAAATTTAATTTTATTTAAGATAGTTTATAATTGTTATCTTGAAAAATAAAAAAAGAAACTGTAACTTAACTCACAGAAAATAGGAGGGTGACTCACTCGGGGAAAATAGGAGGCTGCGGTAGAAAGAGATGATTAGATTTTTGGTTTTGAAGGAGGGAGGGGTCTTGATTGATTTGGTAGTAACCGAATGATTTCTTACTATATGAATACTAGAAAAAAAAAACCAAAGTGTTTGGATGCGGTTCATCCTGAAAAAAAAAAGGGGTTAGAGGAAATAGTAATCGACCTTCTTTTTTTGGGTCCAGTGAAAAAGTTAGAAATGTTATTTGAAGGAAAAGATATAATACCAGTCCAGATATTAGGTTAGGACATCAGCCGACATTTAGAGTGAGGTTTTAATATCTTGGCCAAGTTGGTTGGCAAATTAGATCTGGAGTTTTCCACAAATGCTAGATTTCAGCTGAAATATATAATTTCTCCAAGGAAAAAATAATAATATATGCAATTTTTACTACTGAACACCGAATCACAAAATTATTTCCATCTCCACATAAGATATAGAGGATAAACTAATTTCATTATATTTGTTTATTTTATGAGTTAAAATTAATCAAATATATGATTTTCAGATGCGACTTCATGAATTATGCCAAAAACACTGTTTGCTTGCAGTGCGATGAAAATCGTCCCAAGAGGCAACTACTCCCTGGAGAATGGGAATGCCCACAGTATGTTTCTTTTCTAACTCAGAGACGAATAATCTTTCTTTGTTTTTTTTTCCTTTTTCATTCTATATAACAAATTTCCATTCAGTATTGTGTTACCCTTCATTATACGAAACTCCCTGAAGACCTCATTATTGAACGATCTTATGTATTTGTAGGTGCGGTTTTCTGAATTATAGGAGAAACATGGCATGCTTGCATTGTGATACCAAGCGGCCTCCTGAAGTGTTCACTGATGAACAATTTCAGAAAAAACAGTCTCAAGCGATAAGAGCACAAATTATTTCAAATTCTTGGAACATCGATTTTGATGACAATGAGTCAGATGGTGCAGATGTTGCAGCTTTCGAGTTTGCCGATTCATGTAGAGGAAAAGGCAATGCTTATGGTTTTGATGATACATTAATTGAAAGAAGAGATTTTATGAATTATGGATCTAAAAGTCTAGGAACTTCTGAAGCACCCGAATGTTTTTCAGATGATAATGAAAGGAAAGGTACAATAACTTATGGTAGAACAGGGTTCGACGACTTTGATGACGAAGAGGTTGATAATAACGATGATGATGATAATGTTGACACCGACATTCTTGATGGATTGAACAATAATGCATTGGACTTGGAAGAATCCGAGAGTTTTGACCATAGCTATAGGATGAGAAGAGGAAGCAAAGGTTTTTCAGACAAAAAAGTGATGAATTTTTATGAATCTGATGATTTTGGTGGTAAAACAAGGGGAGGATTTAGATCAAATAGTAGAGATGGAAATGGAGGTGAAAGAGAGCATCTGAACAAGTTCAATCGTAGAAACAGAAGAAGAGATGAATCCAATCAGTTCGATGATACACCTTCAAAGAGGGAAACCGAGGATTATGATGATAAGTTTGATAATAGAAATTGGAGAAGGCAAAGATCAAATCAGTTTACCAAAAATGGTGATAGAATTATTTAATGGCTTCCATAAGTTCAATAATGAGAATGGTAAGTCAAGGATATACAAAAAATGATTTCTACTCATGTCATGGATATGCTATCAAACATCCATTTTTTCCCCTCTTAAAACGATGAATAAATTGATATTATAGTGGTATCTGTAGGCTAATTGATTTTGAGCATATGGTATAGGTGTTTGTATGATTAGTATACATTTTGTATCTTATTATAATGCTCATATATTGCTCATGATAATTATTGTCATGAATATCCATATCCATGTATTGTATATGTAACACAACTAACTAATTACATGAATATCTATGTATGCCTGATAAAATTAATTATATGAATATTCGTTTAGTGTATATGCATTAATATTTGAGAATAGGAGTAGTAATTTATTCAAGTATAACAATCATTTTGATGTATATGTGTTCGAACTCATGATCTTTTAGTATCCAAGTTTAGAACGTAATACAACATAAAACTTGAGTCAGCGGTAATTGTACTGATATTAACTGCCATTACCATGGTTTTAAAAATATATATTAAATTTGGTGGATTGCACCAATATAAATTTGCTTTAAAAATGACAGTGGATTGACCAGTATAGTGAGAATGGGACATTTGTCTTTTACCACAGCAGCTTCTTGTAAGCATTATACTAGCAATAATAATTATTATTCTTATTATTATTTTTAACATGGTTAATTTATGCTAATCGAAACTAATCTATAAACATCTATATGGACAATGCAGAGGCATATCACACAAACTCTACTATGAAAATTCGAAGTGCAGGTTTAGTGTGAAACAAGCTCTACAGTATGCTATAATCTGCATGTGTAATGAATTTAGACAGACTGGAGTGATTATTGCCTCTTATTTATTACTATCATTAGCATAGCATGCATTTTACTTGCACTGTGATTAGTTTATCACCAATGAAATGAACGTTGAGGATGGCTTTCTTTTTATTTTTGATTATTTGTGAACATAAATAATAAATAATAAATTATTTTTGTTACCTTTCAAAATATAATTCGAAACAAATATTTCTCCACATACTGAGTGTTTGAAATATAAAAGATAACATCAATGGACGTCAAACTAGGATTGGACATAAACTGCACCGCTATATGGAAATCATCCATACCGGACCGAAAAGACGGTTCTAAAATCCGCACCAAATCTTCTCACCAAAGCAAATACCTCAAACCGGACCGATCCACATTGATACGGTTTGGTTGCGGTTTAGACGATAGAACCGACCATATATTAAACCGGACCGAACCGAATATTTAGAGTGGTAATCTTATGATAATAATATAAGCAACTCCTATCTCATTTTATATTCTAACGATGCATATTCTATTTTCAGTCTATATTAATAATAGTCGTTGTCATAAAGGAAGAAGTTATAGTTTTAGTATGATATTTTTCATCTCATTTTTTGGACAACTGCTAATCATAATCTTGCTCTAGTCATTTCACTTGATGATTATGCATTGATTAATGTTGATGATTAATCTATTAAAAAAAATATGACTTGAAGTTAAATATCAAATTGAAATATTCATACAATTAAGAATTAATCTTTCATTTATAATATTGTGTTTTTAACCTTTAAGTGTAAAATCTTCACGCGGTTGTTTTCATAAATTAATTGTTAATGGAAGTAATTATGTTGTTTCATATTTAATATGGGTTCAAACCAGATCAGATTAAAACCAGACCGTATTACATTAAACCGAACCGAAATCGAACCGTTTAAAAAGTTAACATAATGGTTTCTATTTTTGATTAACCGTTTAATATGATGCGGAAGTAATTTGGACTTCAAACCGCATCAAATCGAAATTATGGACTACCGCAGGTAACCTTGTATTAGCCGGTTGAAAGATAAGATAGGAAAAAATTGAAATAAGTCGATATTTTTGAACTACGATTTTCTCCATTACATTCATAAGCACGGCTTAAAGAATGTTCTTTTCTTTTGCTAAGCTTTAAGTCTGATATCTCCAACATGTAAAGAATTTTCAATGCATTTTTTCAGTTAACTGGAAACAACCTTTTAAGGACAATATTATGCCAATCGTTTTGCAAAATCTTATTAAGAAATATGTTGGTAAAATTTTACAATCTGGAGATAACACATGAGATGTACACAAGTTGTGGATTCCACTTGTCATCTGTCGTCAGTAAATTTTACCTACTAAATTTTTAGTAAGTTAACATTATTACAAAATAGATTAGGTAGTAATGATCATTAGCTAAGAAGAAGTATCCAAATGGATGAAAATGATTTATTTATTTATTTTATTTTATTTTTGATTTTGACAATGTTTGCTATATTTGTTGTTTGGTTAATTAAGCATTTGGTCTCACCTTCGAATCTGGTAAAAGCAACTATTAATAGAATGATGGTCAAATTAAGTCTTTGGTCTTCAGAGCTGGTCAAAACAATCATCTAAGCAGAAAAACTACCTAGCTGAAGTTGGCCGAAACAAAATTCACCAAAAAAAGCAAACTTGCAAGTTTCCTATGAGATTGGTTCCATTGCCATTCTCCATAGTCAAATCAAAGCAGATAACACTTACAAAAGCACTTTCAAGTATTATCGTGAATGAAGCTAAGCCGTTTGCAGCCAAAGCCATAGGGTAATGAAAAGCAGGGTAGGAAGGAATAGTCATTCGAAAGAAGAAATGATAAGCTAAAGCATAAGCATACTTCTTAGAGGAGGGGGTAAGTGTTACTCCAACACCCCATAATTTTACATAATTACATAATTAAAATTAAAAAGGGTAAAATCGTAATTTCATATAAATGATAATATTAAATTCTTACAGAAGTTGGAATTAGGCTTCGGATATTATCACATCACATCCGAAATGCTGTTTATAGTTAGAAAACATATATAACATATATATCTTTTTGAATTTGGTCAAACGGACTAGAAATTAAAAGAATTCAAACCCAATGGAATTTTCATAGTGTATTAATTTCAAGATTTTAGGCTAAACATAAATTAATTCCTACTAATAAATAGAAGGACAAATTTTCAAAGTAGGTTAGTTTTCGAAACAATTTTGTGATCGGTGTTGGTTTTGAAACTTATTACCAAACAAGGTTTGTTTCTGCTCAATCGGCAGTCTAGTCAGTTTTTTTGTAACTGCCAGGAAAAAGCGCAACTCTTAGTTGCGCATATGACATGCCAATTTATTTTTTACGATGCGCAACTCTTAGATGCGCACAATTTATTTATAACCGTGCGCAACTAAAAATTGCGCATAGTCATTGTAATAAGCAGGCGCAACTCATAGTTGCGCCTGGTATAATATGGTGCAGGCGCAACTATGAGCTGCGCCTGGACAGGTTGCTGCTGTTAAAACAGAGGCAGCAACAACTCTTCCCTTCGTTACCCAAAAATATTTCCCAACCTCAACCCCTTCTTCCATGCCCGAACCCATCAGCTCCAAACCCAATCTTTAGTCATTTTGCACCAAATTATCAAGAATTATTCAAATTTCTTCTTCAATCTTCGATTAAACCAAAGCTACAACAATGGAAGCGGGATCCTCTTCAACACAAATAGATTTTGGTAATTTTCAAAACTCTAGTTCTTTTGATTAAATTCTAATTTGCTTATTATTTGGTTTTATTTGCTAGAAATACCGTCAATTAGCTTGTTTGACATGTGAATAATCCAATTTGAAACGCTAATCACTAATTGATTGTAAACGATTTGTAAAATTTGGTTTTTTTTGGCATGAACTTTGAAGAACCGGAAAGCGGACCGGTATACGGTAGCGTGCTTTATATGCAGGATAATCACCGCTCTAATTTTGAAGAGTTAATGAGGGTTATATTATTTGTTTTGTAATTATAGTAAATTTTTGCAAGCTTTTTCGCATTTTGAATTAACTTTAAGTTATAATTCTTTCTTTTGCAGAGTGTAAAACCGGTGGATTATCTGTATCATTCACAAAGTTTCGAAGATTTGATGGAGATGGTTGAAGATCAACGGGTTCAACAATTATTACATTAAGCCGGATTCCGGTATTTCATGCAGATTAAATATATCAGATTTGACAGGTCTTTACTCACAGCTTTATGCGATAGATGGAGACCTGAGACTTGCACTTTTCATTTTTCCGTTGGAAAAATGACAATTACACTGTAAGACGTTTCTATTTTGCTTGGCCTCCCCATCAAAGGCGCAGTGTTGAACTACGGTGGTAACATGGACGCCGATGAAGTTTGTCAACGTTTGCTTGGTGAAATTCCACCCTAGAAACGGTGGTCATTAGAAGAGAGTTGAAGGTCAAATAGATAAATGACCTTATAATCGGTAGGGAGATTTCAGTCGATTCATCTATTGAGGAGCTAGAACAGTTCACACGGGCTGTCATATTGCTTCTTATAGCATCTCGTCTATTTTCAAACCGCTCAAAGGGTAGAGTTAGCGTTAAATGGTTGTACTTGCTAGAGGATTTTGCCACCATTTCCGATTATTCATGGGGTAGCGCGGTTTTATGCGCATTGTACAAAGAGTTGGATAATGTGGCACTAAGAAAGACAAACGGGTTAACAGGTTGCCTAACCCTTCTGCAGGTATGTCGGTTTTGACTTATTGGTGTACCAAATTTATGAAATATTTTGAAAGACGTTTCTTAACACTGATAATATGCAGGTATGGTCTTGGACGCGTATTTCTGTTGGACGGCCAAATGTTCGTGCCAACGTCGCTTCGGGATTACCGTACGTGGCAAGGTAAAAGCAACTTGAAATTTACACCGAAATTTTTTTGATTTCTGCCAATATTCACACACTATTTTGTTTATGACTGTAGATGGACCGGAGATAGACGTTGGAGAGATAATCCAGCCCGTCATCCCACATTCTATCGCAATGAGCTCGATGTTATGGACGAGCATGCTATTAACTGGACGCCATACACGACTGTGATCGTACAGGATCTACCGTCTATTTGCTTGGATGGGGAGCAGACTTGGTATGCAAGGACCCCGATTATTTGCTTGCAAAGTGTAGCCATGCACTACCCCGACAGAGTGACGGGGCAATTTGGCCTTCATCAGCATATACCGGATCCAGCCGAGCATATTTTCCCACACGGTTGGAATAGAGATTTGTACAACACGTACGTCGCAAGGTGGGATCACAGGTTGGATCACGTTCAGGTTGAACGCGTACCAAGAATGTCAATCGAACGATAGTATAGTTGGTACTGGCATATCACACGACGATTTGTTCTTAAAGAATCGTCAACTAGACTGCCCAGATATGCTCCACGAGGACCGGTGGAACGTGATTTGGTACGTGTTTATACGTTTTAATCTTTTAACTTCCTCAACAAGCTTTACTTACTTGCGTCATTGATTCTTGTATTTTAGGTTCAAGGGTTGTATATGGTTTCCAATGAAGTTGACGATGTCCTGGTAGATCCTGCAAATGAGGACAGAGTAAAATGAAAGTGCTTCAACATCAAGGAAATTATCAAGTCGCTTCTTGGTAGGCATTTGCTAGAAAGACCACCACCGTATGTACCTCGTCCGCCCCAGGCTTTTGGTCGTACCTACCAAAGAAGACGTTTTAGAGGCACGGAGCGTCCTTCACAAGGTAGCCAACCGGGGCAGGAAATAGTTGAAGCTAGACCATCTCAACCGCCTCTGACGCAAACTCAAAGAACACTACGCGACCGTAGAAATGTAAGAAGATAGGGTTGTGTTGGTCTGTCGTTTAGTTGCTTTGTTTTGAATTTGTATTAGCCTGAAACTTGTTGGTTTGTAGGTGTTGCGATGTTGTATTATTGACTTGAAACATGTTGTTATATGAAATATGATGTTTTGTATGAAATATTTCACCTATTTGAATGAAATGTTGTACTTATAGGTTGTTATTATATGAAAGTTGATGTTTTATGAAAGTTGCATGTGTTATTTGTTCTCTGGAAATCTGGAAAGTTGCAGGCGCAACTTAGAATCCCGCATGAATATTATGTGCTCTCTGGAAAGTTGCAGGCGCTACTTTTAGTTGCGCCCTCATGAATAAATTGTGCGCAACTTTGAGTTGCGCCAAGTATTTTTGTTTAGGCGCAACTTTAAGTTGCGCCTGCATACCTAGGCTATCCCCTGGCCCAACAACAGCATATAAACATCACAACTCCTCCCCAAACAAACACAACTCCTCAAACCCATTTTCTTTCAGAAACCCTAACCTCTATTGCCATTATTTTCACCACTAGCAACACAACATTCCACTCAAAATCATTTAATTCTACGAAGATAAACAAAAGGTTGCACGTTCATCTACACTTGAGGTAAAGCATCGAAACCATACTCTACTAATTTTGATAGATCTAGTGTTGACATTTAACTTTATGTAATTTTGATAGATCAATGACTACCGTGCCGATTATTTGTCACTATGACGGTGATTTAGTCATCGATGAAAATAGCAAGCCAACCTATGTTGTTGGAAAACATAAGGGATCGAAAGTCAGGAGGGGTTACAATTTTCTTGAGCTGAAAACGGCAATTTACAAAGCTACAAAGATTGCTTCTACGGAGTTCGACATCTCATTGGTTAGTAAATGGGTAACGGATGACGGCCCAATTGCTATTGAAGTAAACGATGATGACGATGTCCATTCTATGTTTTGTGTGGGGATGAAGGTAATTGAGTTGTATGTTAAGAAGACAAAGGTGGTACATACAACTGAACAGCAAGCTCAAATCTTTGATTATGCAAGCCAACCCGGACCCAGTAATACCGCTGAGCGAAGTCAAATGTATTACCCACACTACGCCTACCAGCCACCGAACATTTACGCACAAGCGGCTGAGTATGCTTTTATGTGCTGTATGAATGTTTTATTCATGTTTTTTGTACTTAACAGTCAAATGTTTGTGTACAGGTACGGTGTCATGGCATATCCATCGCAGTCACCCGGGTATGGTTTCCTTCCATATCCATCGTATCCTCCACAGTCAATTCCAACCTCGAATTCAAACGACTACTTGCATGAAATTGAAGATGAAGATGTTGACACCGAGGATATGGAGGGTGGAAATGCTGATATTGAAATTTCCCATTTGGATAGCATGGAAATCGCTGCTTCACTTGACGACGATGAAACATGGATCGATGCTATGAATGTTAACAATGACGCTCCTTTAGATGATATTCCAGAGGAAGTTGATGACATTGATGAGCATATCGAGATGGAAGAACCGTTAGAAGAACCATTAGAAGATGACCAATGCAATGATACAATTATGGAAAGATCTGTTATGCAAGAATTTCAATTTGCCAACCAAATGTTCGGACTGGAATGTGTGGAGAAAGGCCCTCGAGTTGGTATGATTTTTAAATCGAAGGAATCTTTTAATTGAATAAGTGAATGGTCGATAAAGTGTTCTGTTTCATTTAAAAACATAAAGTCCCGTGCTAGAGAGTTCACTGCTATATGTGATATTTATGCTAATTGTCCATGGCGGCTTCATGCAATTGTGTCTAAAAGAGATCATACTGGGTGGTGGGTGATAAAAAAATACGGTGGTGATCACGTTTGCTCAAATCCAATCATCAACTCGAACCACAAACATGCAACAGCCAAATTCATTTGCACCAAAGTCCTTCCACATGTTCGTTCGAACCCAAGTTACACTGCAAAATCTGTCCAAGAGCTTATGGCAAACACTTACAAAATTCAAATAAGCTACATGAGATTCTGGAAAGGACTTAGCAAAGCGGTGTCTAAAATATTTGGTGATTGGGAATCTTCATATAATGACTTGCCTCAGTTTCTTCATGCTATACAGAAATGCAATCCCGGTATTGTTTATCATGTACATATAGAAGGAGTACAATTTTGGGGGTCTTTCTGGGCATTTGGACCGAGCATTGCAGGTTTCAAGCATTGTCGTCTGGTTCTTTCTATTGACGGAACACATTTGTATGGTAAATATCAAGGTACGTTGCTTGTGGCTACAGGAGTTGATGCAAACAACTCTCCTTTTCCTTTGGCATTTGCTATTGTATGGACCGAGTCGGTGGAAACTTAGGGTTGGTTTTTTTCATGCATGGGACACTTAATTCCATCTTTAAATGCAAGATGCATTACATTCATTTTCGATAGAATGAAAGGAATTCCAACCGCCTTGCAAGAGAAGTGGAGAACACCACATCATCATCGCTTCTGCCTTCGCCATTTGAAAGCAAACTTTTAAAAAAGCTGGTTTTGGTAGTAAGATTTTGTAAAACTTATTTCATGCTTGTGCTGAAGCAAGAGATGAGTTAACATACAAAGAACTCAGAGAGTAACTAAAAAATATGAGTCCGGCTGCCGACAGATGGATTGATAGAAGTCTTCGACATAAGGATGAACAGTGGGCTCTTTACAAGGACAACGGTGAACGTTTCTGTATGATGACTACCAATGCTTCGGAGAGTTTCAATGGAGTTCTTAAAGGTGCAAGATCGTTACCGGTAAAGGCGTTAGTGGCACGTACCTTTCATCGTCTTAATAGCTACTTCTACAGAAGACGTACCGATGGAATGGATTACGCATCTTCGCTCACACCAAATTATGACAAAATGATGGTAAAATATTGAGCAGAAGCATGTAATATGAGCATTAACAGGTTCAGCTTAACAGAGTGGCAAATAACAGACACAAACGTGTGCAACTACACAGTAAATATTGCCAATGACAACTGCAGTTGTTCATGCAATATTCCTATTCTAGCTCATTTTCCATGTTCCCATGTTTTAGCTGCATGCGCATAATGTAGAGGAGGAGCGAACAGAGCTTATCATGATCTTATTTCATCCTGGTTTACGGCAGACATTTATAGACATAGTTATTCTCCGGTTTTTCATCCAGTGTTCGACAATAGATATTGGGATGTACATGAAGGCCCTACTATACTCCCGCCGCCAACGCGAAGGAATACAGGAAGACCGAGGTCTACAAGAATAAGGGGAGTCATGGACGAAATGGGGGACATAAGACAGGACAGATGTGGACAATGCGGTAACTTGGGTCATAAGAGAAGAACGTGTGGGAAGCAATAAATATTTTACTTGTTTCTACTACTTCCATCATTCGTGAACTGTATAACTTATATTTTTATTCTGTACGCAACTTTGTTATCAAAGGTTATCTTATGTCAAACATTTAAATTACTTGCTATGTTATGTTACTTTGATTTAATTTAAACGCAACAAAATTATGAATTTTCCACAGTTTTACATCTACCATCAAATAAACATAACAGACAAACAATAATACATCATGTATTGCATATCCATTACAACAACGAAGTAAAAATACAACCAAATAATACAGCTTTCATTAAAACTTAAGCATACATAACTCAATTAAACAAGTCTGATACAGATCCATTACATTACAGTTGCACTACTAGAACCCTTTCCAAATTGGATTTACGGACTGCAAATAGTATACTTGATGTTGAAGCAGACATTTTTCCTTTTCCAAACGTCTCACTTCGGCTTGCATCTCCAGTGCATACTCCACTCCCCTAGGGGTCAACGGAAGATCTAGCCATTTGAAGAAATTACAGCACTCAATACCTTTCGGGTTAATTATATGATCAAGGTAACCGACACATCCATAAAATCAACGTCCAGCATTTGTTTGAGTCTTGCAAACAACTACCTCACAAACATCTCCACGGTGGCAAAGTGGATGTGTATCTTGTCTCACTCATCGTTCGCCGCTAATTTGTTTCCCTGGTCTTTGATTCGGTTCGCCTAAGCAAACTTGATTATCCAAAGCAGATTGAACAGCAACACCATTAGCTGGAGGAACTATCTCAAATTGAGCTTCAGGAACTGTTTCAAACTGAGTTTCAGAAACAAATTCATTTTCAACTTCCATCCATTCAACATATTTCACCAATACTTCATCTGGAATCTTCCAATTATTCATATAAATTAATGGTAATGTGAGTGTGGGTGAAGGGATTATCATAGCTTTGGTTTAATCGAAGAATGAAGAAGAAATTTAGAAACTTTGTGATAATTTTATGCAAATTGGCTAAAAAATGGATTTGGGGATGTTGCGTTCGGCCATGAAGAAGATGAAGGAGGTTGGGAAATGTTTTGAAGTGGTTGGAGCAAAATGTTGCTACTGCCTCTGTTTTAACAGCAGCAACCTGTGTAAGCGCAACTCATAGTTGCGCCTGCACCATATTATAGCAGGCGCAACTATGAGTTGCGCTTTCTTATTACAATGGCTATGCGCAACTTTTAGTTGCGCACAGTTATAAAAAAATTATGCGCATCTAAGAGTTGTGCATCGTAAAAAATAAATTGGCATGTCATATGCACAACTAAGAGTTGCGCTTTTTCCTGGCAGTTACAAAAAAGCCGAGTGGACTGCTGACTGGGCTGAAACAAGCCCTGTTTGGTAATAAGTTTCAAAACCAACACCGATCGCGAATTTGTTTCAAAAATTAGCCTACTTTGAAAATTTGTCCTAAATAAAACGTAAGTCTATTTTCTAATTCTACTTTGGTCTAAATATCTTATCATCAATCTCCATCTTATTATTCATTTACTATCTAAATAAAATCAAACCAACTTCAAAAGACAATAATAAAATATTATAAAGCAATCATAGAACATTACAATGCAACAAATTTTGAAGCAAATTAATGCGAATCAAGAGGGAAAAACCTTAGGCCAGAAAGGATAAAGGAGAGTTCTACATCAAATCGGAGAGAAAGCACAACTAGTCGATGAGTGGGATTAATCATATTTAGGTATATATTAGTAAGATATAGTAATTTATCCTTTAGGATCATAAATCAAATCATAAATGATGTAATTGATAATTAAAAAGCAATTTTTTATATATACATGATTAGGATGTAGTATGTCATGACTAAAAGATAAAAAAAATGAACTTTATTGATTGTAATTAGTGAAATTAACCACTTCCTAACTAAAAAGTGCAAAATATAAAATTATTTCAAACTAGACATATTATATATCAAAATTATAGTTCTCAATGAATGGATCGTCAGTTTTGATCAACGATGAAATAACGACGATAGGAGGATCGGAGGGTGCCATTGCGTAGAGGAGGTCGAATAGGGTTTCACACCATTCGCCGATCTGGTAGCTAGTGGTATGGCGATACAGATCTGGCTGTGAAGTTTGGCAATGGAGGCGATTTTCTGGGTAACCGTAAGTGAGATAGGCGGCAACTTCACTTATGGCGACGGCGACAGTGGTGTACAATAGTAGCGATGGGTTTGATGGTCGTGATATCAGCCTTGCAAAGCACTATAGCAAATGAAAGGGAAAATTAAATTAATTTATAAATTAAATAATTATGATAATGGCCCTCACTTTTAAACGCTTATATCACTCTCATACAACCTCCATTTCACACGCAGTTTAATGCATTGTGATCGTGGCGAGACAAGGGATGCTTTGATATGTTGTTTGTTGTGTCTTATGTTACTTTAGAAAATTTAATTAGACAAGTTCGTTATACGTGGTTTGTAATTTAGCGATATGTTAGGAGCTGAATCCTCAATATATTACAATCCGAAGGCTCAATGTACCATAGTTCGAGGAGCTGAGTCTTCCGAGTCCCCAATATACCATAGTCCGAGGAGCTGAGTTCTTGGTATTCGATTTGGCATCGCAACACGGTTAGAAGAGCCGGGTCCTAAATAGATGGTTTGGCAATAACGGTTTGAGGCTTTGGGGTCACTCATGAACATGTGATTATGTATGGAATAGATTTTAATGAAATCTTAGCATATGATGTCACTATAGTATTATATTATGTTTAGCTGACTTGTTGGGTGCAAGTGACATGACATAAGGTATGGTTTTCGAGCGTAAGTGTGTTTTTATTAGCTTATTAGTATTATACACTTACTCACCAAACGTATGTCTGACCCTCTCTACCACCTTCTTCTTTTTAGATATACTTTAATAGGTCAATAGAGATGACTAATGGTGACTTGGAGGTGTAAAGGTACGATGGAGATGCATATTTATTTATTATATATCTACTATTTTATTTCATTTATTCCTAGACAATATACTATTTTCGTTATCAGTATAGAAAGATATTATAGTTGGAGTTTATTTGATGCTGGATTATTTTGTTTGTTTGAGATTGTATTATTGATTTTTATTATATTGAATTCCTTCCGCTGTGAATTTTAGAAAGTGTAGAATATTGTAGTTAGCTCTATGATCTGTGCTTTATATATATATATATTTTTACTTCAAAACGATCCGTCTTCTATGAGGTCCGCGATGCCAACGTCTTTTTATGCGTGAATCGGGACATCGTAAATAGTGGGTTATTCCATGTGGTATCAGAGCTTAGGTTAGGAATTTCTACTAAATTATGGCGTATGAAAGAGCGTATTTATAATTTTCTAGTATTTATATTATTTATTTATCTATATGCCACACCCCATTTATTTTGACTCATAGAGGTAGTTGTTAGCTTATCCCTTAGAGAAGTAAACAACTATGAGTTAAATATATGTTGAGATTTAAATAGTTTGGGGTGGAAGATAAATCCATCACATTTGTTGTAATTTACTCCTAGAGAATTGCTAAAAGTGGGTTTATATGCCAAGTAGCAGTAGAGTAAGTTGTGGGACTAGGGGTGAATAAGATGAAGAACAATACCATTAAGTCCATATAACATAGTGTGATGTTGACGATGCATAATGTGTTGAGTCAAGATTTTTATAGAGTTTTGATTTCTGACAAAGGGATAAGCCGTGATCGACAAAAAGAAGTTATTCATCATTTTAAAGAGACACAAAGAGCTCCATACGTTAGAGGTTGATTTTTTGGTATGTTAGTAGTGTTATTTATGTTAAAATCTATCCTCAAATAATCTCATACCTTCAATCTTTGAATATAAATGTATATATGTATGAGTGCACATTAACTGTGCAATCTGGGCTAAACCGGTCGACCGGTTAAAACCAGGCGGTAGACCGTTTCTGCCCAGAATGCACAGATAACGTGCACAAGTGTACATAACGTATATATATTCAAATTCCTGTCTACTGGTCCATTTTGACCTGTCGACCGTTTTCAAACAGAAAGCAACCTTTCGTACAGACACTTCCTTTTCTTCAACGGTTGCTTCTCTTTCTCTTCACCAATGATCATGACCTTTGTTTGTACCTTTTCACAAAAGGTTACAACTGTTTATTTCTTATATAAACATCATGAAATCATTATTTCAATTAACCAATTCTATTATTCTAATTTCTATTCTATTGATCACTATCTTGAACTCTCAAGCGCTCAAATTGCTCATATTCTATCATATATCGTTTTGAATCCTAGAATTTATTTAACATTCTTTTGATTCAATACGATAGCCACTTCCAAATCTTCTTATATACAAATATTCTATTTGAGGATAAGATTATAGGAAGTTAGTACTACAAGTGACAAAACTGTGTTAGCAAGAACACATACAGTCAATAAACAATTATATTCATATTTGTTGAAGTCCTCGGTATTGTAAGAGGCAAGTGTTGAAGTCCTCAGTGTATTAGAGGCGTGAAATCCCGTTCGTCTGCTCGGGTGTTGTAAACCTGTTCCTCCGGATGAAGCGAGGTAGTTGGTAGTGAAAATCCAGATAGAAGTCTGGGACTGGATGTAGGACGGTGCTCCGAACCAGTATAAAAATCTCTGGTGTAATTTTTCTATTTTACTGAATTTTCTATTATCTGTGATTAGTCATATATTTGTGTGTTATACATCATATTACACGATCCGTGTGTACTATATTAGCACGCACACATTTTCATAATGAAGGTACTTAAGAATATTTTTAGATTGTATGTCCTATTTGGGCTTATGTAATTTACGATCTAATCCAATTAAGGTATTTGAATTAATTGAAATGTTTTCCCTAAAAATTTAGAAACATTAGTATTTGAGATTTTTGGAAAAAAAGTAAAGAAGTTAAAGTTTGTTTAATGTTTCGAAAA
Source organism: Allium fistulosum (assembly GCA_030737815.1). Classification (NCBI taxonomy): domain Eukaryota; kingdom Viridiplantae; phylum Streptophyta; class Magnoliopsida; order Asparagales; family Amaryllidaceae; genus Allium; species Allium fistulosum. The sequence goes on along the minus strand of CM060904.1, from coordinate 1,106,102,063 downwards.
ACAATAACTCCATGGTATGAGTTTCAAAAATGAGAAAATTTAATAAGAAGTAATTTTTCATCACTATTTTTAAAGGTTTCATTTTTGAATGCTTAGTGTAAGGCATATTGTTATTCTGATGTGTACTTTGCTTTTGACGAAGAAACTTTTGAAGGAAAATAATAATAATCATAATCATAATAAGTATACTACATCTTTTTGAATATATTTTATAAATATTTATGTTATATTTTGAAATAAATTAAAATATTATGTTTTCTTTACACTTTTGTGAACATTTCTTATTTATAAAACCAGATTTTAAAAAGATACATTTACATGCCTATTTTTTGAAGTCAAATTGAATTATTTTGGATATAATTCAAATTGAGAAAAAAGTGGATTTAAAAATTATTACTTTAAAAATCATGGAATTTCTCTATTTTAATATGGATTTATTTTGTAATGGAAATTAAAGGTTTGTGATTTATACTCTCAAAAATATGCATTAATAAATGATTTAAACTTTTGAAAATTATTTTCGAATTCGATATGAATATAGCTAGTAAACAAAAATAAATTTAAGAAAAATATGTTTTTATGTATATACATGATGTATTTGTTAAAAGGTGTTGGAAATTGGCAAATTATGAAATAAAATGATATATACTTATATATATATATATATGATAAAACAATTATAAATTATACGAAATAATGTTGGAAAAATGAAGTATGAGTATTTCAGAAAATGATCGAAGTTATTTCAAATTTATAATAATTGTAACGACCTAGATTTTTGTCATTTGAATTTGGAATATTAAATTGATTTGTAAAATATTAAAAAGTTAATTTATAAGTTGAATGACTTGAATTTTTCAAATATGGCCATTTATTTGATAATTGAATTGTTTAATTTAATATTGGAAGTGTTTAAAATAATTGAATCTTAGATTTAAATTGGATAAAAATGATTTCAAAGCATATTTAAATTCTATTGATTAAGAATGAAGATAGTAAAATTTTGAATTTTAATTTAAAAGTGATTAAACTGATTTATAATAATTCGTTTTAATTAACGTGTAAAAATAGCTTTCCGGGGCACTATCTCGGATTTCGACGAAACCAGTTTCATTGGATCCATAACAGTGAACTATAATATGCCGCAGATTTTCATGGCGATTGAACGTATTGTTTGGTCGTGCGACATCGAAACTCGTAGAAATTAATTAAAGGAATTTAATTTAATATAATTGGGTTTGAAAAGCTATCTTCTATATATGATCGAATTAGGCCTCGAGACTAGTTCCATTATGTTCGGAACCGGGGTTGAGTTTACCGAAAAGCATCGAATGTTGTTTCAAAGCGACCGAGATCGGATACGTTATCCGAAAACCACTTCTATCCAACTTAAGCATTGCGAAGTGATAACATCTTGAAGATGATGGAAATTGAAGACGGTAAACTCTCAAATATTTTGTTGAGTCCTAGAACGAACTTGTATGGATGAATGCTGACATTGCATTGTTGCCTGGAGGGCAGTGTAAGCATTCCACATGCGAAGTGCTATATAAAAGGTAAACGCAGCAGCCTCAAGCCTCACACCTAGGAATGACTAAAATCAAGGGATATGCTTCAAGGCTATGTGGTTCGCTACCATTAGGTATGGTCATCACCCAATCTAGATCGATATTATAGATTATGTATGCTCGGGGCCCATTTAGGTTGTTGATCCCAACCAGGGTAATGACATATTTGGCATTATCTAGCAAGGGGTAGAGCCGGTCTTGACTCGCAGGAAGTGCATGTGAGGCTCTCGGTGTATTTTATCTAGAGATGCACTGTGGTAGGTGGTATCCCGATGCCTTGTCATTGTTGAAATCCAATTTCCAATACGTGCCTTTACGGACTTAGTTGTGCCCAACTATGCTGAAACATGAGATGCAAGCATTTCAGCTATATACATATTTTACTTTGACCCCTAGATATTATTATAATTTAAATGGATATTCTATATGAAATGTTTTGGTTATCATAAGGTAAAAACCCACCCGTGTTTACGTGCAGCGTGGTCTTACGAGATACCTTTTGATTTCAAAGGTTTTTATAACTTTAAAATATAGTTGGGTGTGTTTTCTCACACTGGTTTTCCAAACTAACTCGGATGTTATTTTATTAAAATGCTCGGGTCAAACCAAGCATATTTATAGATTTCTTTGGATGCATTGGAGCTTAGGAGGCGAGTTGGAGGTCTATAGGTTATATTCACATATATGTCAATGTCCGCTGCTTTGTGGTTGAAATCATTAGCAGTTGTGAGGACAGGTTATAATAACTGTCCAGGCTAATGATTGTGATTTGTTGTTGTACTCTAATTGTTGTATGTATATAACAATTTCTCTTTTGTAAAGATCATTGATAATATATTATATATATTGTTCCGCTGCGATTGTGAGATTCTGTGTTGTTGATAGTTCTTTTCTCTTCTTCTTCTCTTCTTCTTTCCTCTTTCTTTCTCGTAACTATCCGTCTTTCCGCTCAATTTGGGTTGGACATGTATGGTATATTGTTAGCTTGAATTGTACGGATTGGCAGGTTATTACACTTGGTATCAGAGCCGAAGGTTAAGCGAGAACCTTGTCCTTGGTGGGGCAACTCATTAAGAGATAAGATAATGGAATGCCTTATTATGAGTTTGAGTGTATATATATGAGCGCGTATTTGTTACTGATATAAAAATGTTTTATATTGTGTTAATTTATCTATTGAGTGGCTTATGAATTCTGGTCGATACGTGGGACGCCACGATATCGATAGGGGTTTCTAAACACTTAAACAAGATAAACCGACACAATATTATTTGAGAATTGGTAAATGAAATAATTTTACCTAAATTATATTTTATATATAAAGGAGTATTTTTTCAAAAATTATTATAGTTATATATGGTGTGTTTGGATGTTAGTGAATGATAATGTTTGATTATTATCATTTGTTGTTGGATGTTCTAATAAAAGTTGTTATTGTTATAATCTACACAAAGATAAACATTTGTAAATTGAGTTATATAAGAAAGTAAATTTATAAATAAGAATTATAGAGATTGATTATGATTAAAGTAAATTAATATTTGTAAAATGAATTACATAAGAAGTGATATTTTATAAATATGATTTATAAATGTAATTTATTAATGGAAAGTAAATGAAATTGCCTAAGTATATTTATAAATATGATTTGTTAATAAAATGGATTTAAAACAAGAAATTTGAGAATTTAAAACCCATTGACTTGAAAAATTGTTTTTCAAAGGTTTTGGAAAAATAATAGTATCATTGTGTTGAAAAAAAATTTTGATTAGAAATATTTTAAAAGGATTTAAAAGAAATAGAAAGCACTAAACTCACTTTAGTCACTGGAAAATAATTTTGGTGATTACAGTAGCATCATCGACATTCATTTTCGAGTTTTTATGTGAGGCATTGCTACCATTGCAGTTTTGTTTTTATAAAACAAATTTGTTCAGACTCCAGAAGTGTAATTTGAAATATAAATGGAGTTAAGGAAGTTGAATTTTATTGGCAATGAATTAATGAAAAATGAAGTTGAGTTATAGAGTAAAATACGACTTAGGTTGTGGAATTGATATGAATTTGAGTTGCAGAATAAATTGAATATGGTTGGAATGTTGTCTAATAGAATTGCATAAGTGTTGAATGATAATGAAAACAAGAAGGGTCGTATAAAAGGTTTTAAAATGAACTTAAGTAAGTAATTTGATGGAATGGTTCTTAAGTGATATTAGAATTGAAAGAAATATACTAAGTGATAATGAAATAAAATTTTAAATGATCCATAAATGAATTAAATATGGAATGAAATGTTGATAAACATAATGTGGATTAACTGAACGTGAATAAATAGGATGTAAATAAGAAATGTTAATAAATGAACGTAAATGAATCGAGTGTAAATAAAGTGAATGTTAATAATTGAATGTAAATCAATTGAATGGGAATAAACTGAATATAAATATATTGAAAATGAATCAATAGCATGTTAATGAGAAATGAAAGCGTACAAATATAATGTCGACATTTTAAAATGCAAATTGATATGATGATAAATAAATTGGATGGATGTTATTGGTTTGATGGCTTCTCTTGTTACATTGCTAAAATTGCGTGTAGTTATCGTATATTCTATATTATATATAGCGATGTATTTTCTATATACATGTTCTCATTGGTTGTTGAGCAATTAGTAGGTGCAGATGGTGTATGCTTCGGATTTGGAGCTCGCTTTCGCATTATATTGGTTGTATATGCTTGCTAAAGTTAAAATAAGGTACACAACTCGAATTACATACCGTATTTTTATATTTTTCGCTACGGGATGTGTAACATCCCGAAAATTTTCGACTTTCGAAAATTCAACATCGATACTCACTTTATCGACTGTCGAGAAATCGAATGCCGGAAACCCGAAAAGTTATGGTTTTAAGAAAGAAGAAAAAGAGAAGAAAGAAGAAAGAAGAACAACAGAACAACATCAGAACAGAAAACAATATCAGAATCTCACATATCGCAGCGGAACAATATATAATAGATAACACTAGTCTTTTAAAACAAAGAACTATATCAGTTTTATACATACATCAATCATCAGAGTCAATATACAACAATGGACAGTTATATAACTTGTCCTCATACAGAATACACAGCGGAATAAATACTATCAGATACAAATACTACGTCTCGTCATCCAGCTCATCTCCAAAGCTCCAGAATATCCAGAATACCCTGATAATCTAACTCTAGACTGCCCGTGTGGAAATTGGTGGGCACCCAGAGTTTAGAAGGGAACAATAAACTCCGAGTCAGTCATGGTGACTGGTGTGAGATCGTAAAACAGTTATTCTTTAAAAATAATCAACAGAAAATTTTTAAAGTCAATTCGCAATGCTTTTGGAAAATGAAACTACCATAAGACCTCCCACCACACACACAATGCAAACGCAGACTTGGAGGAGATTTCTTCTTATGATAGTCAAAGATGCTTACTACGCAAAAATCAAATCATTTTTGATATTATTATTAGTGCATAGTGGAAAACATTTCGAAAGTAGAATATAAATCTTAGCCAGCATAGGTACCATTATATTATGCCTGCTATAGCTGCCTCCTGAGGAGACAGGTTATACAATTGAAATCGTAAAGGCTCGTATTGTTTCTTTGGATTTCCAACAAATGGTCAGGCTAAGGAACTTCCTATCCACGATGGGTACGTCCCTGGAATAGACGACCCGAGAACCTAACCGGATCTCTGCCAACACAAGGCCGGGTTACCTCTGCAAAAATAGGTAACTACTGACACGCGTATGCCATCCCCCGATCGTCACCGATCTTCCCGAGGATCCCCGATTCGCAACAAACCACATAGATAATAATAATGCAGTAACCACAGAGGTTAAGTATCTGGGCTCCATACCATGATACCACCTTTATCCAGAAGGAATGACATACACTAAGGGGCGCTACTCCCTAGAACCTTGCTGCATTCGTCCTGTTTCGACCATTTCCGGGGTGTGAGGCTCGACGAAGTCTCGTCCACAAAGCTACGCTTTCTACAAAAAGCCCTGCTTCGGGTCAAACAAAATGATCAACCTATGATCACAAAGATATAAGATCAAACAAATGATCATATCACAAATGATCAAACACTGATCATTTCACAGCAACACTCAGTATGCCACGTTACCAAATTGGGATATATCGCTGATAAATTTCAACTACATAACCTCTGAGCTCGTACGTCTCAGAGAAGGGTGTTAAGCTAAGAGAATAAATTCTCCGCCACCAACAGAAATGTATTTGTAAGAAATCAGCTTTATATCTCAAATTTTAACGTCAGACACACAATCCATACAAGTCTGTTCCGGGATCGAACAGAACCGAAGGCACTTCTCACGAAGCCCTTGCATATCCGGATAATTTTTAATCACGTCAGGACTTCCCGTCACTAAGGGTGATAAAAACCTCTAAATCGAAGATCAGTCGATGTAGAGTAACTCGACGGTAATCCTTCCGTTTTCAAAAATATCCGGTCTTCAACACCGGTCTTCGAATGCAATTCATAACGACGTATCACATATTCGGAATGGGTTATACGACCCCATGGTCCTTTCCCGGTTAACCCGAATAGTGAGCGCTTATTTAAAAATAAGTGTGGCATTCAATTTCATCCAATTCACAACAAATACCAAATTCAAGGTAATTATTGATAGTCGGTTATTTAACTATCAATAAAGATGCGCAACATCATCAGATTCCAAATAATTTTCCCAAATTATTTATTCTTCAAAAATATCTTACTAGATATATAATTTCCACACTTCAAAAATAAATCAACGTTTATTTTTAAAACGAATTCCCATTTCTTTATAAATTCCATATTGAATTTATATTTCAAAATATCTTCTGATATATGATTTTCAAATCGATTTTCAATATTCAATTTCAATTTATCTTTTACAAAGATAAATTCTCAAAACGTCTCATTTCATTTGGAAAAGCATTTCCATTCTTATTTAAAAATAAGTGTTTCACAGATCTATTCATTTTCAACACTTGAAAATATTCGATATACTTAAATCAAATTAAGTATATATTCATCCTTTAAGAAAAATATTCTTTTAACACATTTATTTGAGTCAAAACGAATGTTGCGTAAAACATCGTTACGACGACTCGAAATCACTAGTATAGGGATTCGAATTTAAGATAGATATATAAATCCCAATACTACATAAAAAACATTTCCTTTCGGAAATCATTTACTATACCAACAGTGTTATAGTCCATTATTTCCTTATATTTTCGAAAACGTCTATTTCAACAATAAATGTTGAAATCTATGCTTTCAATTCATAACACATTTTAAAACACCTTTAAAATGTTTAACTTCATTTTTAAAATATTACTTCTTCAAAAATGAATCCATTTTACTTAACAATATATTCACTGTCCAAAATCGTGAATAAAATTTACTTAACCCCATTTCAATCATTCCTACACATTTTTATTTCAATAAAAATTCGCTATTCAAAATCGTGAATATATCTTCTTAAATAATCTTCTATATTAAATTTATCACATTCAATCTATTTTCGAATTTATAAGCACGTTTATAAATTCTATTTCTCTTTTTAATAACAATTTCGACTTATAAACCTTCTTTTATCAACTTCTATATTTAACTTATCAAAATAAGTAACTTTGGGTTTATAAACAACTTTTATAAATTTTAATTCTATTTATAAAAGCTTCAATACCAAATCAATTTCAATATTGATTTCTAATTTTATTTTCAACGTTTGAATAAAATTTCCATATTGATTTCTCAAAAATTCATTTCTAAATATTAAATCAATTATAGATTGATTTCTAATTATATTCATCCTTACTAAAATAAATTCCTTATCTTCCTTCAAATTATTCAATATCCTGTTTTTTAAATGGATTCTTTAAATTGAACTCATTTTACATTGATTTCCCAAATCATTTCAATTTACCAATTAAATTTCTAATTGGATTTCCAACTTATCTCCTTTTAAATAAATTCTTTTTAAAGAAAATAAATTTCTATTGTCTTCTTTCAATCTATTTAAAAATCCAAGTTTAAATTGAATTCTTCAATTTAAAATCACTGTTTTATGAAATCCATTTATTTAGCATTTTCACTTTATTCTGGAAATAATTCAATAAGATTATAAAAATTTACTTTTTATACTTTAAAATTCCTTTCTTCGAATTTATTAAATTCCTAAAATCAAATTCACTTAGAAATTTCTATTTTGATTTCCAAAAATTCAATTTCGTTTATTTTTGGAATCCAATGATATCAAACATCCATTCAGCTAAATTTTAGCTTTCAACAATTTTCCAGACATCGATATGATCAATAACATCAATATAATCATTCACAGATTCATATCACAGTATAAATAAATTCAATCAAAGTGAGGGGTCCAGTTGGATCCCTCCAACCTGTTTCCCTGCATCCAAAGATGTTAGCACAATACCAATTCCGCTCCAGTACGGAATTATCGCGGTATATAGGTTTTTATAAATCCGCTTACTAACGGCGCAATAGGGTCTCATCCGCTATACGAGGCGGGAAATCATCAATCCAATATATACATATGCCAATATGTATATATTGCTATATATATAGATATATCCTATCATATCTAATATCACAATCAACATAACAATCAGTCAATCAATAAATAACTGAAAATTCCACTTCATTTTTGAGTGAGAAAAATCTCACCTTAGCTTTTATTTTTGCAATCCATTTTCCATCCAGATTTATTTTTCTTCGTTGTATTCGACCTTGCATAAACAATTATACAATTCTATTAATATTCGAATTAAATCCAACAATTAAATTATCGTTTAATCTATTTACTTAACCAAAAGTTTTTATCTTATCTGATTTAATTCTCAAACCAATAAAATATTTTCCATTTGAAACTAACATTTTAATTCAACTAAAAATTTAGTTTTAAACAAATTTTCTTAATTGTAAACTGTATACATTTACAACTTTGTTTAACTTTACAGCACTTAATATTTCCATTTCCTTAATTCTATATACATATATACTATTTCCTGCTTAACTCTTAAAATAAGAATGTGTGCGTGTGTATATTTAATATTTCCATTTGTTATTCTCCTTTTCTTTGTATATACTTATACATAAAAAAATTTAAGATTGAAGAATAAATTGTTTTGTACCTAACTGCAGATTTAAACCCCGACCTTGCTTTCATCGATCGAAGCCCCTAGCACTGCCGCCTGCCACTGCTTCGCGAACTCAGGCCATCGATCGACAAGTGCTACTCCAGACTTCGACATGCCCCAGCGCCTCCTTTCTCTTACATTCCCCCTAACTTCGACTGTCATCTCCAGTCGCCACTGCCTCGAGAACTCCAGTTCGACGATGAACCCTAGACGTGCCCTAGTTCTGGCCACCGCGAGACACTGCCGCCTGCTAAAACTCGCCTAACTCCTCTTGCCTCGCTGACGAACCCCCAAAATCAAACAAGCCCCTCGCAACCCTGCCCCATTCGAGAGCCACGCATCCATCATCGAACGACACCCCTCCTCCAGTTCGTACGCGAGATCGAGCTCGCCAGTACCCCCACGTCACGCCGTGACAAGACATCGCGACCCAAGTCGACCCCTTCCAGACACTCGCGAGCTGCTCGCTCCTCAGTGCGAACGGAAATCGCCACCAACGTGCTTACTCGCACCACCCCTGTCTTGCCGAAACCCAATACAATCGCGGCCCTCCAGATTTCTTGCCCTAGAGCATCGCGACGCGCCGATCCCCTCTGACATGCCGCCCCTACGCGAGACCATCGCGACTCCCCCATTCGAGCGCGCGAGTTTTCTGTTGATTTGGTAAATGGGTTTAGTGAATACGAGTAGGAGTATCGGCCATTTTTAATTTTTTTGTTTTCTTTGATTTGAAAACTGATTTCGTGATGATTTTGAAAGAGAGGGGGAACGTTATGGGGTGCACGATCTTTGCTCCGTGATTCTCGGCTGAACAAAGGGCGTGGAAAAAGGAAGAACGTGTGATGATGTTTACAAATTTAAATTTAAATTTAAATTGAATACCATTTAAATTCCAACGCGTTTAACTATCGTATGGTCACATAACAACCCCGAAAATTACGAAAATTGAAATCCGGCAATAATACAATATTACGGACCCAATGGAACTGGTTTCGTCGAATTCCGAGACTGTTTGAAAAATGACTATTTTTAATTATCGGTTCAAACCGTTAAATTCCAAAACTGAACGAATCACTTCTAAATTCGATTCTGAGAGTTCCATTATCTTCAGTTTTATAATTATGAATTTTAAAAGCTTTTGGAATATTTTTCTTCAGCTTATAATTGAAGATTCAAATTTTTATTCAACTTCAATAGATTAAATTATACCATTTAATCGCCAAATTCAAATGGAAATCGGGGATTCAAATTAAATCTTCGTTCAAATATTTAAAATTAATTAAATATTCTCAATTTAATTTGGTCAAAATTCCGGGTCGTTACAGACTTCCCTCCTTAAAAGAATTTCATCCTCGAAATTACAAGTTAGGAAAAATGGTCCTTAACTCGTCTACTATTTTTCACAATCTAAATAGTCTTATCAATTCATCAAAACAAATCTCTCTACTAAAGATTCGTTATTATTCCAACTAGTTTTCAACTTCAAGTACCGATTTCAAACAACATTGTTTAACTTCTAAATTCAAATTTAAATTCAAATTCAAATTTAAACTTTCAAAATTTTCTCAAAAATTTTCTAACGCCCGATATTTTCGAAAAATTTCGCCAGCGTCTCCTTTGCGCGGCTAATACGGCACGACTACAAAACGTCCCTACGGACTCTCAGATTTCAAAAAGAAAAAGAAAAAGCCAAGCGGCTAGAGAAATAAGTCATCAAATCTCATATTCGAATTCAAATACTTACCTTTTGTCGAGCCATTCAAATTTATCTTCGAAATAAATTTTCCAATCCCTTTATACACCTGTATACTACTAACCATAATATCTAGTTACAGCATTCAAACTATTTTGCAAATTCGATTACAAAATTTCAATATAACTGCTTATATCATCTTTAAGTTCGTTATTAAAGTTATATCCTATTCATTCAATTTTTACCTTTCACATTCATTTGAATTTAATTCACAATTTCAATTTTATTTAAATTCAATTTATCTTCATTTATAATCATTGAATTTAATTCGTTTAAATCTTATTCATTTGGTCAATAATCAATTGGCTTCACTTACTAACTTTCAGTTTAATACTTCATTTTCTGGCACTTGCAATCGCAATTTATTCATTCATTCACTAATTCATTCGTTTTTCAATTTGAATTTCATTCTAATCAAATTTCAATATTCTATAAGTTATCAATTTATTAATATTTCGTAAGTATTTTAAATAGGATTCCAGAGTCGTTTCAACTTTTCAAAACCATTTGAAAACAATTCAAATTATCCTTTTAATTTCCAAAACAAAATCCAAATTTTTCCAAACACTTCCATTTAAAACAATTTGGCAGCAATTCCTCTTTTGGAAACCCGAAAATGAACACCAATGATGCCGCGGTCATCATTGAAGTTATTTTCCAGCGACCGAAAAGAGTTTAGAGCTTTTCATCTCTTCAAAACATTTTTCAAACCTTTGAAATCCATTTTCAAATCAAAAATGATTTAAACTTTCCAAATCTCCAAAATTTTCAAACTCCTTTCAAAACATTTCCAAAACTTCTCTGGAATTCCGTTTCAAATTACAAATCACATTTATAATTTACATTCTTAAATTTCATTTATATGTGAATTAATTTCTTAACTTTGGAGTTACGATTTTTAATTTCTTATTCAATTTCAATGATAATAGATTAATATTATCACTTCTAACAACCATGCAACCATATACTATAGTAATTCATAGAAAACATTTCTTTTCTATACAAAATAGTTTTGGGTAAAATTATTTCATTTACCCGTTTTAAAATCAATACTGTGTCGGTTTATCTTGTTTAAGAGTTTAGAAACCCCTATCGACTACAGTTAGCTAGACTGCACCGACCAGAATCCATAGACAATCAACCGATAAGTCAACACAATACAAAACAATTTCATATTCAAATAACAAATACGCGCTCATATCTATTATTACACTCAACTCATTCTAGAGTACTGCTGACTCTATCTCTAATGAGTAACACCCAACAAAGCAGGGTTGTCGCTTAACCATATGCTCTGATACCAAATGTAACATCCCGAAAATTTTCGACTTTCGAAAATTCAACATCGATACTCACTTTATCGACTGTCGAGAAATCGAATGCCGGAAACCCGAAAAGTTATGGTTTTAAGAAAGAAGAAAAAGAGAAGAAAGAAGAAAGAAGAACAACAGAACAACATCAGAACAGAAAACAATATCAGAATCTCACATATCGCAGCGGAACAATATATAATAGATAACACTAGTCTTTTAAAACAAAGAACTATATCAGTTTTATACATACATCAATCATCAGAGTCAATATACAACAATGGACAGTTATATAACTTGTCCTCATACAGAATACACAGCGGAATAAATACTATCAGATACAAATACTACGTCTCGTCATCCAGCTCATCTCCAAAGCTCCAGAATATCCAGAATACCCTGATAATCTAACTCTAGACTGCCCGTGTGGAAATTGGTGGGCACCCAGAGTTTAGAAGGGAACAATAAACTCCGAGTCAGTCATGGTGACTGGTGTGAGATCGTAAAACAGTTATTCTTTAAAAATAATCAACAGAAAATTTTTAAAGTCAATTCGCAATGCTTTTGGAAAATGAAACTACCATAAGACCTCCCACCACACACACAATGCAAACGCAGACTTGGAGGAGATTTCTTCTTATGATAGTCAAAGATGCTTACTACGCAAAAATCAAATCATTTTTGATATTATTATTAGTGCATAGTGGAAAACATTTCGAAAGTAGAATATAAATCTTAGCCAGCATAGGTACCATTATATTATGCCTGCTATAGCTGCCTCCTGAGGAGACAGGTTATACAATTGAAATCGTAAAGGCTCGTATTGTTTCTTTGGATTTCCAACAAATGGTCAGGCTAAGGAACTTCCTATCCACGATGGGTACGTCCCTGGAATAGACGACCCGAGAACCTAACCGGATCTCTGCCAACACAAGGCCGGGTTACCTCTGCAAAAATAGGTAACTACTGACACGCGTATGCCATCCCCCGATCGTCACCGATCTTCCCGAGGATCCCCGATTCGCAACAAACCACATAGATAATAATAATGCAGTAACCACAGAGGTTAAGTATCTGGGCTCCATACCATGATACCACCTTTATCCAGAAGGAATGACATACACTAAGGGGCGCTACTCCCTAGAACCTTGCTGCATTCGTCCTGTTTCGACCATTTCCGGGGTGTGAGGCTCGACGAAGTCTCGTCCACAAAGCTACGCTTTCTACAAAAAGCCCTGCTTCGGGTCAAACAAAATGATCAACCTATGATCACAAAGATATAAGATCAAACAAATGATCATATCACAAATGATCAAACACTGATCATTTCACAGCAACACTCAGTATGCCACGTTACCAAATTGGGATATATCGCTGATAAATTTCAACTACATAACCTCTGAGCTCGTACGTCTCAGAGAAGGGTGTTAAGCTAAGAGAATAAATTCTCCGCCACCAACAGAAATGTATTTGAAAGAAATCATCTTTATATCTCAAATTTTAACGTCAGACACACAATCCATACAAGTCTGTTCCGGGATCGAACAGAACCGAAGGCACTTCTCACGAAGCCCTTGCATATCCGGATAATTTTTAATCACGTCAGGACTTCCCGTCACTAAGGGTGATAAAAACCTCTAAATCGAAGATCAGTCGATGTAGAGTAACTCGACGGTAATCCTTCCGTTTTCAAAAATATCCGGTCTCCAACACCGGTCTTCGAATGCAATTCATAACGACGTATCGCATATTCGGAATGGGTTATACGACCCCATGGTCCTTTCCCGGTTAACCCGAATAGTGAGCGCTTATTTAAAAATAAGTGTGGCATTCAATTTCATCCAATTCACAACAAATACCAAATTCAAGGTAATTATTGATAGTCGGTTATTTAACTATCAATAAAGATGCGCAACATCATCAGATTCCAAATAATTTTCCCAAATTATTTATTCTTCAAAAATATCTTACTAGATATATAATTTCCACACTTCAAAAATAAATCAACGTTTATTTTTAAAACGAATTCCCATTTCTTTATAAATTCCATATTGAATTTATATTTCAAAATATCTTCTGATATATGATTTTCAAATCGATTTTCAATATTATATTTCAATTTATCTTTTACAAAGATAAATTCTCAAAACGTCTCATTTCATTTGGAAAAGCATTTCCATTCTTATTTAAAAATAAGTGTTTCACAGATCTATTCATTTTCAACACTTGAAAATATTCGATATACTTAAATCAAATTAAGTATATATTCATCCTTTAAGAAAAATATTCTTTTAATACATTTATTTGAGTCAAAACGAATGTTGCGTAAAACATCGTTACGACGACTCGAAATCACTAGTATAGGGATTCAAATTTAAGATAGATATATAAATCCCAATACTACATAAAAAACATTTCCTTTCGAAAATCATTTACTATACCAACAGTGTTATAGTCCATTATTTCCTTATATTTTCGAAAACGTCTATTTCAACAATAAATGTTGAAATCTATGCTTTCAATTCATAACACGTTTTAAAACACCTTTAAAATGTTTAACTTCATTTTTAAAATATTACTTCTTCAAAAATGAATCCATTTTACTTAACAATATATTCACTGTCCAAAATCGTGAATAAAATTTACTTAACCCCATTTCAATCATTCCTACACATTTTTATTTCAATAAAAATTCGCTATTCAAAATCGTGAATATATCTTCTTAAATAATCTTCTATATTAAATTTATCACATTCAATCTATTTTCGAATTTATAAGCACGTTTATAAATTCTATTTCTCTTTTTAATAACAATTTCGACTTATAAACCTTCTTTTATCAACTTCTATATTTAACTTATCAAAATAAGTAACTTTGGGTTTATAAACAACTTTTATAAATTTTAATTCTATTTATAAAAGCTTCAATACCAAATCAATTTCAATATTGATTTCTAATTTTATTTTCAACGTTTGAATAAAATTTCCATATTGATTTCTCAAAAATTCATTTCTAAATATTAAATCAATTATAGATTGATTTCTAATTATATTCATCCTTACTAAAATAAATTCCTTATCTTCCTTCAAATTATTCAATATCCTGTTTTTTAAATGGATTCTTTAAATTGAACTCATTTTACATTGATTTCCCAAATCATTTCAATTTACCAATTAAATTTCTAATTGGATTTCCAACTTATCTCCTTTTAAATAAATTCTTTTTAAAGAAAATAAATTTCTATTGTCTTCTTTCAATCTATTTAAAAATCCAAGTTTAAATTGAATTCTTCAATTTAAAATCACTGTTTTATGAAATCCATTTATTTAGCATTTTCACTTTATTCTGGAAATAATTCAATAAGATTATAAAAATTTACTTTTTATACTTTAAAATTCCTTTCTTCGAATTTATTAAATTCCTAAAATCAAATTCACTTAGAAATTTCTATTTTGATTTCCAAAAATTCAATTTCGTTTATTTTTGGAATCCAATGATATCAAACATCCATTCAGCTAAATTTTAGCTTTCAACAATTTTCCAGACATCGATATGATCAATAACATCAATATAATCATTCACAGATTCATATCACAGTATAAATAAATTCAATCAAAGTGAGGGGTCCAGTTGGATCCCTCCAACCTGTTTCCCTGCATCCAAAGATGTTAGCACAATACCAATTCCGCTCCAGTATGGAATTATCGCGGTATATAGGTTTTTATAAATCCGCTTACTAACGGCGCAATAGGGTCTCATCCGCTATACGAGGCGGGAAATCATCAATCCAATATATACATATGCCAATATGTATATATTGCTATATATATAGATATATCCTATCATATCTAATATCACAATCAACATAACCACAAAGATTCCGGAACCATCGAAGAAACGAACCACACTGCTGCTTCCAAACTCTATCTCGACAGCACACCGAACACTCCGAGCTGCACTGCTATCACAGCTAACCATGAACTTCTAATCCAAAGGCTTCTCAAAACTAAAACCATCAACTAATCTCACAACGGACTTCCGAGATGGCAGACATCCCAAAAGAAATTCGGGCTCCAAACCAAACGCCAACAACTTACTCTTCTTAAGGGAAACAATGAGACCATGTCCGAAGAAACAACTAATCGACCTTAGTCCCATACTTCAAAATAGATAAAACTCTCTTACTCGATATCAGAGAATTCCTATACAGCCGAGTCTTTCCTGCGGTAGACATCAACTGTTCCTCCAATACCTTCTTGATCTTGCTCCAAAAAGAACATCTTCTTCGGGAACATCCATAGATACTGCGTTTCATCACACAGCTGCTCCTTCCTGAAGTCGCCAAGCTACCATCACTTACTTCTGCACAACCGACAGATTTAACTCTAGAAAATCTGCTCATCCGAGCTCAACCAAACTTACACTCCAATAATGGACTCCGAATCTTTTAAAAAGATTTCCTTCAGAGATCCGAGAAATTCTTACACCATACTGCCAACTTACTCGAGACGGTATTGGGTCTACAGTCTCGATATATACTTCCAACCTCAAACATTCAAACTCCAACTATTGGTAATTGTGTTACACACACTACCACCTTATCTACCTTTATAACTTATATTGGAAAACCCGAACAGGTAACCCAATAAATAGGTAGAAATACATAAATATATATATTTAAAATGATATATTTTTTTTATAGAAATTATTTCTGGGTAAAATTATTTCATCTACCTCTTTAAAACAATATTGTGTCCGTTGGCCTGGTTCAAGTGTTTAGAGATCCCTATCAATAACGTTAGCTACTCGTATTGACCAGAATCCATATACCACTCAACCGATCAATTAACACAATATAAAACCATTTTTATATAACTAACAATTACGCGCTCTCAAGATAGACACCACTTCAGAGCCTAGGTATTCACTCAACCTACTGCTCTAATACCAACTGTCACGACCCGGCTTTCTATGCCCAGAAAGACGTATCGTGAATTAAGAAAGAAAGGGATAGAAGAAGAAAAGAAGAAAGAACAACAACATCAGAAACTCACAGCGGAACGAATGAAATATAATATATCATATGAAATATTACATAGTATCATATACATCAGAGTTACACAACTTATACAACACATATTAGACAGTTATAAACATCTGTCTAATTCATACAACTCAAGTATCACAGATACAGACACAACATATACACAGCGGAATCATCATATATCTACACGGTGAAGCCTCCTGCTCCAAATCTCCTCCAGAATTCGTCAAAGCTAACCTGAATCCCTCGACTACTCAATACAATATTGAGTACCCAAGAGTTTAATAAAACAGAAAATAAACACTTGGGTCAGACATGGGTCTGGTGTGAGTAAACGGTTAGATTGCTTAACTTGAAAACTTTTGAAAACAAAAGTATCACGTAAGACTCCCCACAAATAAACATGGGTAAGTTTTTACCTTACGCTAACTAAAACGTTTGATAGGAAATCTGATTGTATTATAATAGGGTCTAAGGTTTTCAAGTAAAATACAGAAATAGCTGAAATGCTTACATCTCACATTCCAACATAGTTGGGCACAACTAATACGTACGGCACTTATTGGAGATTGGATTCCATACAATGGCAGGGCTACTGGGGTACCGCCCGTCACAGTACGTGGCCTAGATCACCGTACCGAGGAGTACGCCCGCTCCCCTGCAACACAAAGCCGGAACCATCCCTTACTGGATAATCCCGAACAAGACAATCCCGTAGTTGGCGCGACCAACCACACACTAAGCCGAATAAAAGAAAAGGGACCTCTAGACAGGGATCTATCTTGCTCTCAGTGGGTGCTACCCACGAAGCCTTGCTGCACCTCCCCTGTTTTAGCCATTCCCGGTTGATGAGGCTTGAGGTTACGATTACCTTTAATCAGAACATATCACTTAGAATGCTCATCGTCCGCCTGACGATGTGCTGAAAGCATTCAATCCATACAAGTTCGTTCCGGGTTCGAACGAAACCGAAGGCATTATCTCGTTACACTCGTTTTGGAATCACCCTCAGAGTTAACGACAATAACCCTTGCACTCTGAATCTTCATCTTCACTTGAGATTCACGACCTATCGTTAATTTGGATCGATGTGGTATTCGGGTCTCCAGACCTGGAATACCGGTATACGGAAACCCGATCCCGGTCTCATCGAAATCCAAAACGTATCTTTTAAGGCCAAGTTGTTTAAAGGTTTAAACATTTAAACTTATATTCAGATGATATAAACAGATAGATAAATCACATTATCACAGTAGATAATTCATATCAACATTCATCTCACAAAGCAACATATCACATATCATCATATCCAAATCATCCAGTATCAACCAATCACTCAATATCGATCATCCAATATTAATCAATCATCCATAAGCAGGTTTGATTAACTCTTAATCAATTTAATCAACCTTTAATTAAATTAATTACTATCCTTTAATTACTTGGATTACCTTAATCCAGGTTACTATCATTAATTAATTAATCATCTCTTAATGATCTTCCTTAATTAATCTTCCTTTGATTAATTATCTTAATTACATTCAAGTAATTATTCTTAACATATTCAGTAATTAACCTTTAATTACTATCATTAAATAATTAATTAATGATCGTTCATTTGCTTTCATAAATTAATTAATTATAATTATTTACATTAATCCTCAATTAATTATAATTAATTAATCATACTTAAATTAATTACTTTAATTAATCAAACTTGATTAGTTTTATTAATTATATTAATTAATAATCCTCTAATTACTTCATTAATTAATTAACCTTTTAATTAATTAAATAATTAATCTTTAATTAACCACCTACATTAATTAATCATAATTAATCATAATTTCTATTACTTAAGAAATTATCTTTTATTAATCACCTTCATTAATTATTCACTAATTATTTATTAATTAATCACATTCATTTATTATTCATTAATTAATCACATTAATTAATTAATTAAACTCTAATTAATTATCAAAGTAATTAATCCTTAATTACTTCCCTTAATTACTTCATAAAGTAATTATTCTCTTAAATTAATTATATTAATTAATTACACCTTAGTTACTTACTTTAATTAATTAACTCTTTAATTAATTATATTAATTAATTACTCTTTAATCACTTATTATTGATTAATTAATCTTAATTAATCAACCCTTAATTAATTAATTACTTCCTTAATTAATTACTCTCTTTTAATTAATTACCTTAACAAATAATTAATCTCATTATTAATTAACCTTAATCCTTAAATTAATTACAACCTTAATTAATTTAAGATAAATTCTTTTATCTTAATTAAATACTTAATTACATTATTTAATCTTCATTAGAAAACATTTAGAAATAATTTATATATAGTTAAAGATATATAATTTATTTAAATAAAACAAATTAACCATTAAAATTTAACATTTAAAATCTTTGGAAAACTTGATAAATCTTGTTTCATAAATTTAATCAAAACCTCATCCCTTTAAATTCTTAAATTTATTTAAATATACCTTTAAAACTTATACATTTGAACTTGATTAAATTTCTTTATTAAACTTAGTTAAACATTACTTTATTTATATTTATTTTTAACTTGGTCAAGCCTCTATTAAATACCTGGCTTTCAACATTTATCTTACATTAAAAATCTGATCCCTGTTTTCTTTAAATTAAAACTTAACATGAGTATTCTTTTAAACTAAAATCTGGAATACTTAAACAACCCAAAACCCGAGTCTAAACAAAAGAAAACCCGAGCAAACATTTCTAAAACCCCGAGTCTTTCTCCCCTCTCGTATACTTCGAGTCGTCACGCAATCTACACGAGAGTTTCCCCGAGTTTCCCCCTTCTTCCCAAACCAAAACAATCCCAGGCACCCAAACGTTCACGTGCACGTGCACACATGGTCGGAGCTTCTCCGACCATCGCCGTTACCACCAACAAGTCGACGATCATCACCCCGACTTACCTGACCTCCAAATTCGACGAAACTGACAACGAATCAAAATCGAACCAAGTGATCGACTCCAGGAACCCAACATCTTCGACAAAACGTCTCGCTCTGATGATCTCGTTCACCAGAAAAGTCGCCGCCTTGACCAGAGCCGCGTCACGATCTCTAGCGAAGATTCCCCCATATGCGATCGATCACGATCTACTCTTGTTGCCGTACGCATCCCCACAACATTGACAGCTTCAACTAGGTATCAAACCCTACTTCGCCAATCTCAGATCACCACGATGATCAGAAAAATCTTCACCTATTTTTCCTGAGTTCCCCCACCTTCCATCCTTCTTCAGCCGAAGCCACGACCACCATAGATATTCCGACCACCAGAATTATCCCAAAAACCCAATTCCAAACAATTCAGAAATGCAACTCAATTTCAATCTAAAAATCATAATTTATATCTTAAAAAAATCATATTTACCCAAGCCGATTCAAGTTATATACTTAAATCAGAGAATTGTAACCATTGATTTTTAACATGTTTATATTTCTATTTTTATTGTACTGTAAATCTTAGTTTCCAGATACTATATCTATCTAAACATTTTTAAAAACATTTTTAGATCCAGGTTCAAGTTTAAACAAACTTAATTCGATTGAAAACTACAGACTAACAGAGATCAGAGGAGGGGGAAATTGGAATTTGAACTAAATATAATCTCTGTAATATAAAACAGAGAAGATAGAACTCATATATATATAAACATATCACATTTACAAACATGCATTCATAGCCAACAGTCATGCAACAATATATATATCATCACAACACAAATTATCACTTGCATTAAAGTTTAATCATAGATTTTTTTTTAAAAAAACTGTTTTTAAAAGAAAGGTTTACTCACTTATTAAACAGAGCACAGGATATACATTATATACATGCATTCATATCAAATTCATATAAACAATTTAATCTATCACTGAAATCAATTATAATCATCAGGTTAAACTGTTTTTAAAAATTAATTTACTCACCTGTTATTTTCCAGAGAACAAAACAGAGCAGATTTTATTACTTCCAGGCTTTTGAAATTTGAATTCCGGAAACTGTATTTGATTTTGTTTCTGGCAATACTTTTGATTTCTCTTTGTTGTTGAAATCCTTGCATGTTTGATTTACTTTGCTGCAGGTTGCATTTTGGAGATGATTCGTTATTACAGGCTTTGGAAATTTGATTTATCAAGTTTGAGGTTGAATCAGTGTTGAATTTGTACTTAGTTGCAGATTTGATTTTGGTTTCTGTTTTGATTTGTTTTTAGTTTTAGAGGAAGAAAGAAAATATTTTTAACTGAGAAATGAAAACCAGGTTTCTCACTAAACATATGTTATTTAAGGTAATTTAGTTTTCTAAAATTTCAAATAAATTAAATGAAAGCCACTTGTTAACTTGCATGCATATACAAATGTTAAGGCATGTTAATTATCTTACAAATGTTAAAATCTAGTAGAATTGTGTTTAAATCCTTATTATAAAAGTATTTATGATTCTCTTTAAATTATGTAATATGAATTTGTATTGATATTTATGTATTTATGTAAATGTGAACTAGTACTAAATTTATTTATGTTTACAAACCATTAAATTAAAGAGATATTAAAAAGAAAGGTCTACTTAAACCTATATATATTTATAACCATTAAATTAAGTACTTTTTTTTAAAAAAATAAAATCTTTTATTAAATCTTATTTATACTAGAGCTAAAATACTTTTAATAAAATAAATATTTACCTTAAGAGTTTTGAAAATATATGATTAGGTTTTTAAATAGCTTTTGAAAGGTATTATATTAAATTATACTTTACAATTTACAATTTATACATATATATATTAGAATTTGAAACACTTTTATAAATTTTCAAATCAAAAATTCTAATATATACAAATATACACATATATTTAAATAGAAAATATTTTTAACATTAATTTTGAGAATTATCATATTAAATTTCAATACAACTTCAAATAATAATATATACATACATATATATTACAATTTGAAAATACATCTTTTATTTAAACAAAAGATTTCTATTCACAATATATATAGCAAAATATATATTATAAATAGATTAAAACTTTATTAATTTTAACAATAAAATCTTATCAATATTGCCAGATTCAATATTTATTAACTTTTAAAAGATTAAATTATCAATTTAAATTAGAATTATAAGGGAAGATTATCAATCCAATTAAATTATTAATACAGATTATTAAATTTAAATTGCCCAAAAACCCGGGATATCACACAATCAATAAATAACTGAAAATTCCACTTCATTTTTGAGTGAGAAAAATCTCACCTTAGCTTTTATTTTTGCAATCCATTTTCCATCCAGATTTATTTTTCTTCGTTGTATTCGACCTTGCATAAACAATTATACAATTCTATTAATATTCGAATTAAATCCAACAATTAAATTATCGTTTAATCTATTTACTTAACCAAAAGTTTTTATCTTATCTGATTTAATTCTCAAACCAATAAAATATTTTCCATTTGAAACTAACATTTTAATTCAACTAAAAATTTAGTTTTAAACAAATTTTCTTAATTGTAAACTGTATACATTTACAACTTTGTTTAACTTTACAGCACTTAATATTTCCATTTCCTTAATTCTATATACATATATACTATTTCCTGCTTAACTCTTAAAATAAGAATGTGTGCGTGTGTATATTTAATATTTCCATTTGTTATTCTCCTTTTCTTTGTATATACTTATACATAAAAAAATTTAAGATTGAAGAATAAATTGTTTTGTACCTAACTACAGATTTAAACCCCGACCTTGCTTTCATCGATCGAAGCCCCTAGCACTGCCGCCTGCCACTGCTTCGCGAACTCAGGCCATCGATCGACAAGTGCTACTCCAGACTTCGACATGCCCCAGCGCCTCCTTTCTCTTACATTCCCCCTAACTTCGACTGTCATCTCCAGTCGCCACTGCCTCGAGAACTCCAGTTCGACGATGAACCCTAGACGTGCCCTAGTTCTGGCCACCGCGAGACACTGCCGCCTGCTAAAACTCGCCTAACTCCTCTTGCCTCGCTGACGAACCCCCAAAATCAAACAAGCCCCTCGCAACCCTGCCCCATTCGAGAGCCACGCATCCATCATCGAACGACACCCCTCCTCCAGTTCGTACGCGAGATCGAGCTCGCCAGTACCCCCACGTCACGCCGTGACAAGACGTCGCGACCCAAGTCGACCCCTTCCAGACACTCGCGAGCTGCTCGCTCCTCAGTGCGAACGGAAATCGCCACCAACGTGCTTACTCGCACCACCCCTGTCTTGCCGAAACCCAATACAATCGCGGCCCTCCAGATTTCTTGCCCTAGAGCATCGCGACGCGCCGATCCCCTCTGACATGCCGCCCCTACGCGAGACCATCGCGACTCCCCCATTCGAGCGCGCGAGTTTTCTGTTGATTTGGTAAATGGGTTTAGTGAATACGAGTAGGAGTATCGGCCATTTTTAATTTTTTTGTTTTCTTTGATTTGAAAACTGATTTCGTGATGATTTTGAAAGAGAGGGGGAACGTTATGGGGTGCACGATCTTTGCTCCGTGATTCTCGGCTGAACAAAGGGCGTGGAAAAAGGAAGAACGTGTGATGATGTTTACAAATTTAAATTTAAATTTAAATTGAATACCATTTAAATTCCAACGCGTTTAACTATCGTATGGTCACATAACAACCCCGAAAATTACGAAAATTGAAATCCGGCAATAATACAATATTACGGACCCAATGGAACTGGTTTCGTCGAATTCCGAGACTGTTTGAAAAATGGCTATTTTTAATTATCGGTTCAAACCGTTAAATTCCAAAACTGAACGAATCACTTCTAAATTCGATTCTGAGAGTTCCATTATCTTCAGTTTTATAATTATGAATTTTAAAAGCTTTTGGAATATTTTTCTTCAGCTTATAATTGAAGATTCAAATTTTTATTCAACTTCAATAGATTAAATTATACCATTTAATCGCCAAATTCAAATGGAAATCGGGGATTCAAATTAAATCTTCGTTCAAATATTTAAAATTAATTAAATATTCTCAATTTAATTTGGTCAAAATTTCGGGTCGTTACAGGATGCCTCTTCCTCGAAGATGAGATGTATATTTATGATTATATATATATTGTAAAAATTTTCCATCGAGCCACGCAAAGAAGACGGTGGTGAAATTTTTCGTAAATTTAAGGAGTCGGAAATTTTTTGAGAATTTTAAAAAAAATTTGATAACTAAAAATTGATTTTTGAGTTATAATCTAGAATGGTTAAAGGGATGGAAATTTGTTGGTACCAGTGAATGAAGTTAAAGACTTAAAGGAATTTGGAAACCTACAACAACTAATTGGTTTCGAAAAGTTAACGGGTTTGGGACCTTTTTCTTACCTTGGCAATTTTGGGGACGAAATTCTTTTTAAAAGGAAAGAACGTAACGACCTAGAATTTTAGTCATTTGAATTCGGAATATTAAATTGATTTTTAAAATATTGAAAAGTAAATTTATAAGTTGAATGACTTGAAATTTCAAATATGGCCATTTATTTGATAATTGAATTGTTAAATTTAATATTGGAAATGCTTAAAATAATTGATCTTGGATTTAAATTGGATAAAAATGATTTCAAAGCATATTAAATTTTTTTGATTAAGAATAAAGATAGTAAACTTTTAAATTTGAATTTAAAAGTGATTAAACTTATTTATAATAATTCGTTTTAATTAACGTGTAAAAATAGCCTTTTGGGGCACTGTCTTGGATTTCAACAAAACC
Source organism: Allium fistulosum (assembly GCA_030737815.1). Classification (NCBI taxonomy): domain Eukaryota; kingdom Viridiplantae; phylum Streptophyta; class Magnoliopsida; order Asparagales; family Amaryllidaceae; genus Allium; species Allium fistulosum. The sequence continues at coordinate 1,106,077,359 of CM060904.1, read as the reverse complement.
GGTTTCATTGGATCCGTAATAGTGAACTATAATATACCGCCGAGTTTTGTGGTGATTGGACGTATCGTTTGGTCGTGCGAGATTGAACCGCGTAGAAATTTATTAAAGGAATTTAATTTAATATAACTGGGTTTGAAAACCTCTTCTATATATGATCGAATTAGGCCTCGAGACTAATTCCATTATGTTCGGAATAGGGGTATAACATATAGAACGCCAGGCGGCACGTCATGTTTGGAGTTTGAAAATTTTGACGAATGAATAGTGTTTGATAAATTTTTCTATAAAAGGACTTAGCCATTTCATTTTTGCAAACCCTAATCTAACAAACCAGAGCCGCTCAAGGCCATCCAACGGTCCATATCGTCCACGTCGATCAGAAAAGAATTAGATGAAGCTTCCTACAGCAAAGTTGTGGAGCTCGACTCCACGAGTTCATCCGTGCCTTTCGATCGTCGACCAATGAACCACGCTGCGGCTGGAGGAGCTCGAAAGGTGCAGTTTTTTGGACTCGTTTTATGCTATTGAGCAGGAGTGTGGTGGCGAGGCGCGAGCGGCGGCAGGGTACGGCGGCGCGATGGCGCACGCACGAGCAGGTGGAGATACATCAACGTTGGGTTGAATGGTTGATGTCGCGATGGCCTAGAGTGGTTAAATGAAGGATTAGGTTTTGTTAATCATGGTAATTAGCACTAATGATGGTGATTAAAGTAAAATAATATAATTTAAATGTCGTAAATCTGATAAAGGTTATAACTTATTCATTCGGAATCGGGCGCGACAAGTTGCGTTGTACTCGTATCAGCGAATTCTACGTTATGGAGATGGATTTGATGGATTTAGAGCTAGTAGGAATTTTGGTTAAAATTGAACGTCGGTTCAATTTTAATTCAAACCGGAGCGCCTTGGCGAAACTAAAATCAATGTGAGTTAGTCTCACCTTTTTGATTAATCAGAATATTATATAGTCAATATAATTATTTATTGGATGCACGAATATTTTATTGTTGATTATTATTGATTGTTCGATGACTTACTAGTTTATATTGTTGGTTTGGATATATTTCCGCATATTGGAGCGGATGAGACCCTATTATGTTCTTGTGTAAGAGCAGATGACCCTTTGTATACGAATCCCGCCTCGAAGCGGTTAATTTTTATATTCTTTGATTATATGCTGTATGTGATGTAGGGGGATAGGTTGGAGGTATCCAACAGGATTCGTCACACTATTAATTTTATTTTCATATAATTTGATATATGATATGTTGGATTTATAATTGATGACATGGACACGATTTTGCTTATTTAGTTCTTTAGTAGCACCGGGCCTCATATTTTGGTATTTTAAAATACCATAAAATAGTGATTGATTTCAAAAGGGATTTTAAAGTGATTTTGAAAATTATATATGTTTTAGTAATTTTTCTTGAATTATTAAAGAAGAAATTTATTTTAAAATAAAAAGTACGATTTTTAAGTTTATTGTTTTATAAAATATATTAAACAGAGATTTTGAACTGTGATTAAAGACTTTTAAACTCTTAAAAATAAGTCTGTCTTTTATAATAAAGGAATACAGTTTTAAAAGGAAGATACAAATATTTATTAACTATTCTATAATAAATGATATGTATATAATATATACAAATATTAAGATTTATTTATAAATATGGAAATTTATAAAGGTGATAATGTATAAACTGATATTTTACAAATAAGGTGAATATTTGTAAAATCGTATTTTATTAATAAAAGAATAGGTTTATAAACAGTGTTTTTATAAATAAAAAGGAAAGCTATTATTTTTAATAGATTAGAGAAATAGATCAAATAATGGATTTATAATAAGACGTGGAATGATATTTTAGAAAGTAGTTGATTCTACTTTGGAAATTGAAGGTGAGGGTAAAATTGGGAATGTTAAACGATATTTTATAAATATGAAGGATTTTTTAGGAGGAATTTATCCATGTGGGGCAACGTTAAAAATGGATGGTGATTGATGTTTTTAAATGGGATTTATGAATAAGTGACATTTATAAAGGAAATAGAGCTATGAATGGGGTTCATAAATAAAGCGATTTTATGAAAGGAAGTTTTATAAAATAGAAGAGATTTATAAATATAGCTTTATAAATATGGGAACGATTATGTGGAAAGTTAAGTATGGAATTTTATTAAAGAAAATATTTATGTTTTAAAAGTTTTTTATTTATATTAATATTGTTTAAAGTGATTTATCAATATTATAATATTTTGAAACATTAATTATTTAAATTATTAATATGGGTTGAAATTAATTTTAATTATTTATCAAAAAAGTTTTGGAAATTAAGTATTATTATTTATAAAAATGTTGAATATAAATTATTATTCTATTTAGGATGTTTTGGAATTTATCGATTATTATCTTAAATTGTTTTAAAGTTAATATTTATTTATTTATAATGTTTACTATTATATAATAGTGTTTTTTACGTAAATGATTAGAATATATATTATAAATGTTTTCAAGATTTATAAATAGGGTCTTATAAACAGATGTGGATTATAAGAGGAATCTTATAACATGTTTTGGAAAACGTAAAGGAATATTGGTTAAAAGATAAAAGAGTTTTATAAATGGTTTCTAATATTTATAATAGAATTTTTAAAAATAGGTTTATAGATTTATAAAGGAGTTTTATAAATGGTTTTGTGGATTTATAATGGAGTTTATAAATGATTTTAGAATTGAATAAAAAGGGGAATCTTCTTAAATGTTGGTGGATATACTTTTACCGTTGAGATAAGTATATGGATATTTTTCCAAGTATTGAGAAATAGGGATTTGTGAGTATATATATATCTTTGTAAAAAGAATTTTGATTCAAGTATTACAAAGTGAATTTAAATTAATGAAAGATTAATCAAAAGGAGGTTAGTAGTTGCTTGTGTGCTTAACCATTTTAGTTTTCCCTATGGAATTAGATCCCTGATTGAATGTTTGTTATTCGATAGTTAAATAACCAACTATCAAAATTGGACTCAAAACGTAACTTTGGAAATATCTAGGAGAAACACGTGGGTTATATGGAACAGTCATCTCCGATGATACTGTACTGTGCGTATAATCTTATTTTGTTCTCCTAGGACAATGATAAGGAAATCCGTCCACTAACGGTTAGGAGGTGATCTCCGCTCTAATCTTTGACTGTTTATTTCCTAAAGAACCGGGGTTGAGTTTACCGAAAACTATCGAATGTTTCGGAGAGACCGAGATCGGATATGTTATGCGAAAACCATTTCGATCCAACTTAAACGTTGTGAAGTAAAGACATCTTGAAGATGATGGAAATTGAAGACGGAGCTCTCAAGTGTTTCATTCAGTCCCAGAACGAACTTGTATGGATGAATGCTGGCATTGCATTTTTGCTTGGAGGGCAATGTTAGCATTCCAAGTGGAATGTTCTATATAAAAGGTAAACATAGACTCAAGCCTCACACCCAGAAATGACTAAAATCAGGGGATATGTTTCAAGGCTATGTGGTTCGCTACCATTAGGGTATGGTCATCACCCAATCTAGATCAATATTATATATTATGTATGCTCAGGGCCCATTTTGGTTGTTGATCTCAACCACAGTGATGACTTATTTGGGGCTATCCTATAAGGGGTAGGGCCATTCTTGACTTGTAGGGAGCCCATGTGAAGCTCTCGGTGTATTTTATCTAGAGATGCACTATGGTAGATGGTACCCTGGTGCCTTGTCATTGTTGGAATCCATTTTCCAATATGTGCCTTTACGGACTTAGTTGTGCCCAACTATGCTAAAACGTGAGATGCAAGCATTTCAAATATATTCATATTTTACTTTGACCTCTAGACATTATTATAATATTAATGGATTTTCTATATGAAATGTTTTGGTTATCGTAAGGTAAAAACCCATCCGTGTTTATGTGCGGCGTGGTCTTACGAGATACGTTTTGATTTCAAAGGTTTTTATAACTTTAAAATTTAGTTGGGTGTGTTTTCTCACGCTGGTTTTCCAGACTGGCTCGGGTGTTATTTTATTATAATGGTCGGGTCAGACCGAGCATATTTACAGATTTCTTTGGATGCATTGGAGCTCGGGAGGCGAGTTGGAGGTCTATAGGTCGTATTCACGTATATTTCTATGTTCCGCTGCTTTGTTGTTGAAATCATTAGTAATTGTGAGGACATGTTGTTATAACTGTCCAAGCTAATGATTGTGATTTGTTGTTGTACTCTGATTGATGTATGTATATAGCAGTTTCTCTTTTGTAAAGACCATTGATATTATATTATATATTGTTCCACTGCGATTGTGAGATTGTGGGATTCTATGTTGTTGATAGTTCTTTTCTCTTCTTTTTCTCTTCTTCTTTCCTCTTTCTTTCCCATAACTATCCGTCTTTCTACTCGATTTGGATTGGACATGTGTGGTATATTGTCAGCTTGAATTTTACGGATTGGCGGTTGTAACTATAATATTATGAGTTATTAATATTGAATTGGCAGAGCTATAAAGAAATGAGTTTCGAGAGTTGAATATTTTTAAGAATTTTTGAAAAGGAATTAATTTTGGAGATTGAAATTATATTGTTTGATTACGAGACTTACGAATAAATATGAAATAAATTTAGCTATGATTTTTTATGAAATGTTTTAACATGAAATATTTAATATAAAAACATTTTGAAACTTTATTAAGTAGAATATAAAATTTTAATTTGAGAAAAAATGTGTTGTAATTTTTGTTAAATGTTTATTAAAACTAGCAGTGAAATCTATAGATTTAGAAACTTGCTAGTTTTGTGAAAAAAAGAAGTTACCACTCAATGGTTTTTGAATTAAAACTAAATTAAAAATTATAATTTTTTGAATTACACAGCCTATAAAGTTTGATTTGATTATGATAACCAACCAAGATAGTCAATATGCTAGTATGCTATAGATTTATTAGAAATGAAGGTTATGGATTATGATTTAGAGATTTCTACTTAAAATTAAGGAGGGTATTATTTATGAATTTAGGAAAACTCCGAAACAATAACGTAAAATTTATTTTGAATCGAGAATTTATTATTATTCAAAAATAAGGTAAAAATAAAAAAAATAGTAATATGATTTTGGAAGAATGTCTAGATTTGAGCAAATAATAATACGATTATTTTATGGAGTTTATGAAAAAAAGTTATTATTAAATAAAAATAGGAGGTATTATAAGGATAATAATAATTATAAAGAGATATTTTCCATGAAATATTTTGGGATAAATTATTACTATTTGTGATATAAATAACAATAAATGGGATTTAATGTAGAATGTTATTATTTTGAATTATATAATAACAAAATGGTTGAGTGAAAAAATGATTTAAATAAATATTATTTCTTTGATGTAAAGTGATAATAATATTACTGTTTTGGAGGAAATTTTATGAAAATTATTATTTTTTGATTAAGTAATGATGTTTAAGATATTTGAAATAATATGTTGAAAAAATGATTTTTGAAGTATATTATCAATTCAAAAGAAAAATAATAATACTATTTTAATATATAGAGATAAAGTATATTTATAATCGACAATACTGAGACAATTTATACTTAAGAGGAAAAAACAAGTTTAAATTTGTTATTTTGAATCATTGAGACATATGTGATTAAACGTTGTTCGGAATTATCGTTATGTTTACGTTAAGGACTAAGATACACTTACATAAGATATTGAGAAGGATGAGAGCGCAGTTGAGTGAAAAGTTTCCTAAAAGGTTGAATAATAGAAGATTTTTTGTATGAGACAATGGCCGATAGAGGATAACTGTACTTGTCTACGTAAATTGTTTTTGAAACACGACGATGTGCATAAGGGTACTCTACATATAAGTTAGTTTATAGACTTCACAAGCATGTGCAGTTAGTATTATTTTTGAAGTATCTAGTGTTGTATGATTTCAAGACATAAGATAAATGTTTTACTAGCACATGCTAAGATATGAAGGCGATTTTAAGGAAGGCAAGGTTTGACAATTCGACATAAAATTGACTAAGAGGCAAGACTAGTTCTTTTCAGTCATCACCTGGATTGAAAGAACTATCTTATGAAGTCAATTTTACGAAATAGCGACCTTTTGTGCATAACTTATTTTCAATGCCCGATACATGTGAAAAATAAGTGAAAAATGCACACCTAGTTTATGAGTTTATTATAGCAACATTATGTTCATCGAAAATAAGGTTCACCCATTTGTGATATCTATAAATTAAACAGTGATGGAGTATGCGGTTTGCCTAAGTATCCTAACCGGTTAGTCATCTTAGAAGGCATGCACCTTTAGTTATCTTGTTTTTGTGCCTATGGACTTAAAGGAGTGAGGTGTGTCGAAGGATACGAAGAGGGTGTTCTATTGGTAGAGGATGAAGAATCAAGTGGCATAGTATGTTGCATGGTATTTTTCGATAGAGACATTCCAGAAGTGAAGTTTATTTGAATTAAAGTCATACTTGGATAGTATATGATTAAAGGCACCTTAGTAAAAGTTTAAATGGTTCACAATGGAATGGAAATCATAAAGGATAGTTATGCATAGAGAGTTTATAGTGGGTGGCATGATATAGGTGAAGGACTAGCCATTGAGATATATTATGTAGGAGAGTTAGTGCCATCATTTATTGGGCCTTTCCCAATTGTATAGAGGGTATGAAAGTTAGCACATTGAGTGGGCTTCTTATAAAGTTGGTGGGTGTTCACACGCTTTCTTTTTATCCTATTTGCGAACATATGTTGATTAGCGGTTATGGTAGAGTCTACTCAGTTTGATGAGGTGAAGTTAGAGGCAGAGTTTAGAATAACCTAAAGGCGTATTCTCATCTTAAAGCTTGATGTGGTACGACATAAGAATGAAGAAATGAAATTGGTCTAGGTACAGCGAGGAATAGTTATGGATATGAGTACGAGGAAACTCAAGGAAAGAATCCAAATTCTCGATTACAAGTTATCTTCCAATAATTTCCTCTTTTAGTTAGTTTGCAGTTAGTTTGTTCATTAAGTTGTTATTTGTTTTAATGGTTGCTTTAGCTAGCTAGTTGACATAGGCATAGATGTATGGATGCTAAGATTGGTTGTATGCACGTCCTTTTGATGTGTTTTGGTTGTTACAGTTGCTTTGTTTGAGTTATACTGGTTTGGTTTATACCATGTTGGTTTGTATGTAGATACATTCCAATCTAGGATAGGCACCTATATTTAGTTTTCATAGTTTATGCTAGATGATTATATATATACCTATATATTATTTAACGATTCTTTATATATATGTTTATTTGTTGGTTTTTTATGGATGTGGTTATTTACTTGCTTTTTGATATGAAACAGGGTGAACTAGCTATAGATTTAAAATACACTTTTATAAATAGATAATTAGGTTCATCCACTATTATGAGGTCCTAAGTAAATCTTTATCAATTTCTAATTAAATTTCTATCATACCAACTAATGTTCAAAATAATTAAGGTTTTGTTGTGTTAACATTATATATATTTGATAGTTTGGTCAAACAAATTTTTTCCTTACGTAAGTATTGCTTTAAGAGGTTGTATCCATAAAATTTTAAGTTATTTAACACTTCCCATGAAAGAATATGATAAAGTGATGTAATATTGTTGTACAAACTATTCTTGATATGAAATAAAGCATAAATTATATGATGGCCATCATACAATTGAAAATTTACCATATTTCATTCTTCTTTCTTTTGCATATTATTTTCAACTTTGAATTGTGTTGATATTTATGATTCATCCCTTCTACCCGATTGCTTAATAATTATGCATGGGAAACCAAATCTTCATAAGTTTTGTCATATATGGCTATGATTCTCCTTTGTGTAAAGTATGGAAACTTTATATATATATATACATATATTGGTAACTTGTGAATATGGCTTATTAATTTTAAGTAACTAAAATATAGGCCTTGTTTTTGTATTATTTAATAATACATGTTTTCAAGCTGAGGCCTTACATCTAAAAAAATTATACCCTTTGCATAAATATTTTATCATTTAAAATTCAGTGAGAATCAAATCAACCATTAAGTATGGATTTTCTTTAGGAGAAGTTTTTCAAAATATTTTCATTGAAAAGTGTCTAACATATTGTTGTTTTATCGTATATAAACTAATTAGATCTTTTTTATTTTAAGACTTATATATGATTTTTCATTATGTTTTCTTAAACATTGTAAGATTTACTAATTTTATAAAATAAAATTATCTTAGTTCCTTATCTGAATACAAGAATGTGCTTTGCTTTAGAATGACTTCTGATACATTAAAACAAATTTCGTTTATTATACTGATATTTATTAGCTTTTATGTCTATATATATATGTATGTATGTATGTGTGTGTGTGTATGTATGTACGTATATGTATATATATGTATTAACTCTTATATATGTACATAACAAATTTTGTTTGAATACGATACTATGCTCAACTTTAAAATGACTTATGATACATTAAAGTAAAATCTCATGTATGATACAGATATTATCAACTTTGATGTGTGTGTGCGCATATATATATATATATATATATATCTATATTTGTGGTGTATATGTATGCGTGCTTATGTGTGTATGTACGTATGTATGTATATTCTTTCTGATGCATGGATAAAACAGATCGATTTGACATAAGACTTTGCTCATGTTTATAAATTACATCTGATACATTAAACCAAAATGACATTTATATACTTGTATTCATCAGTCATATATATACATACATACATACACACACACACAGATATATATATATATATATAAGTAATTAGAAGTATTGATTCATGTATATAGAAGTTCTGACCTGATTATAAAACCGTGTTCACCTTTTAAATAACGTCTTATACGTTAAAATAAATTTCATGTATGGTGATGATATTTATCAGCTTTGGTATATATGTCAATATACATATATATAAATAAACACATTTATATAACAATTTTGAGACATGTGATAAATTATTTTTATTTGAATATAAAACTATGCTCATGCATAAAAATGTCATTTGATAAAAAAGCCAAATTTTTTGTTATCGTCAACATTTTAAGTTTTTAAAGATGTGTATGAAAGTATGTTGAAATATGATGAAGATGATGTTCTCATAACAATGTCATCTGAGATTTAGGTAATATCTTTTATTTTTGGCACTTAAATGACTTTTTAATAGCTTATGTTAGTTTTTTACTCAAAGATTGAAGTAAGCGGAGAATCCAATATTTTGTGTTTTTCTCATACCTTATGCTTGTTAGGGTTAATACACTTAAGCAGATATAACCAAACAACACTGATGCGGAAACAAATTGGATAAAGATGTAGAATGGTGAAATAATCAAATAAAATTATTGGCGTTGTTCACGACAAAGTGAAATTAACCAAATAATAATAAGGGAAAGGGAAGCACATCAATTTTTTTTAAAGTGGTTCCACTATCCATGTGATAGTGTACGTCCACTAAGGAAAGAAGAATTTTATTAATACTTAGAGAGAAGATTACATGGAGAGGTACAAATAATTTCCATTACATAGGCCCTTTTATATATAGGCTTTGGAACTTAGGATTGAACTTATCCCGCAATGTGGGACTAAACAAGAAACATAAAAACCCAATATTGTATTACTTTTTTCAATAGTCCACCTTGATATAATATATATCTATAACAAAGCCATCCAACTCCATCTACACCTTCATACTTTGAGTAGTCTCGAGTATAATAGATACATTCCCAATGAGCTTTGGCAATGCCATCATCCATTACACTTTTCGACGAACTCCGGCAATGCCACCGCCCGCCAACAAAGTGTTTAAACATATTCTTCCTATGTAGGATCTATCAATCTTTTTAATGAAAACCAACATCTCCATCTACCAATTCTCTCTCCCCATGCCAACATGTGGCACCTAGAACCTTGATAAGCGGATCAAGTTCGAGCAATTTGCAACAGGTAAGGACTTGGGGAACATATCTGCTGCATTCTCCTTTGAGTGAACCTTCTGAAGACAAATTAGCTTTTCTTCATTCATTGAGACATGAAATGACTCTCACTTCTATGTGCTTCGTACTTGAGTTAAAAGCCAGATTTTCTACTAAGTGAATTGCACTTTGACTGTCACAATTCACTTCTCATACATGAAGCTCAAATCACACATCAACCTGCCTTAAATACAGTGCCTCCTTAACTGCTTCAACATCAGCTATAAGCTCTTCCTCTATGGTAGACAAAGCAACAACGATCTACTACCTCACTCTCCAACTAATAGCTATCCCTACAAGAGTAAACAAATAACCTGAGGTTGAATTCCTTCGATCTCTATTGTCGGCATAGTCAGAATCACAAAATCCTACCAAGCTGAAATCTCTATTTGTATCATCAAAAACAAGCCCATGGTCTGGAGTTCGTCTAACCGAAATGGTACTTTACTGCCTCCCAATGCATCTTTCCTGAATTTGCCATATATCTACAAACCAATCCAATAGCCTATGTAATGTCAGGCCTAGTGCAAACCATAGCATACATTAAACTACCAACTACACTCGCATATGGCACTTTCTCTGTGTAAGCTTTGTCCTTCTCCGAGATCGGAGAGCCTTTATTAGAAAGCTGTCCGTGCAAAGGCATGGGTGTACTAATTGCTTTTTCTCCTTCCATGCTAAACCGAGCAAGCATCTTCCTAAAATACTTGTTTTGAGCGAGCCTCAAAAGTCCTAGCTTTCTATATCTTTGGATTTCCATACCCAAATTCTTTCTTGCTTCCCCAAGGTCTTTCATCTCAAATTCTGCCTTTAGCTTCATCTTCAAACCATCAATTTCAGCTTTATCCTTGAAACAATCACGTGTCATCCACATAAAAATGTAAATACACTAAACTACCACTTTCTAAATGCTTGAAGTACACACAAGCATCTTTGATACTACAATCAAAACCAAGTGAAAGCATAAAAGAGTCAAACCTCTTGTACCATTGTCTAGGCTACTGCTTGAGTCTATAAGTGACTTCTTCAACTTGCAAACATATTTCTCTTTCCCGCTTATAACAAATCCTTCCGGTTGCTTCATGTAAATGGTCTTTTCTAAGTCACTTTAGCAACTAATATTGCTTGTATCTTCCATCATCATTCACCTTGAATACCCACTTGCAACCTATGGCTCGGCTTCCTTTAGGAGGTGATACCAAATCCCAAGTCTTGTTCTTTCTCAACTACTCTAACTCCTCTTACATAGTGCACATCCATTTCGAGCTATCACTCGACTTCATAGCTTCTTCAAGGTCAAATGGCTCATTATGAACCACATGTAGGGCATAATCAAACTGATCACCAAGACTAAGGTTCGCATACTGCCAATCACCATACCTCTCGAGCGGCTTAATAGTTCTATGATTGACCTGAATAGGTACAACTTTGCCTAACCTCCTTTTAGGTTCACCTTGAACTGAACTTCCTCTAGTCTCATGCACATCATCCACGATACTGGAAGGAACCTGTGCACAACTCTATGATGTCTCATCAACCCCATCTACATCTCTCATAGTAACAACTCTACTACAAGGCTGAAATATAGGAACCTCTTCCAACTCCTTAGGCCTATCAAACTCATCTGATGTGGTAGGTAACTCCTTAGGATTGAACATTGCAGACTCATCAAAAGTTACATGTTTGGAATGCACAATCTTTCTTTCAATAGGGTTCCAAAAGTGATACCCTTTGATACTATCTGTGTTATCCCATAAATATGCCCTTGTACGCTCTAGCCTCCAACTTATTATCATTTGTATGGTGAACTAACACAGGAAAATCAAAAATACGAAAGTAATCAAGATACACTACTTTACTACTCCACTTATCCTTTGGAATATTCCCATCTATGGCTGAGCACGGAATGCAATTTATAATATGTGCAGTAGTCGATAAAGCTTCAGTCAAAAAGCCTCTAGATAAGCCCACCGTCAATCTCAAGCAATGTGCCCTCTCAAGTAGAGTCTGATTCATCCTCTCAGCAACCCCATTGGATTGCGAATCTCCCAATATGATGAAATGTCTCTAAATACCATATTGCTCACAAAAATTAGGGAACTCCTTAGAAATAAATTCACTGCCGTTATTAGATTTAAGCACCTTCAACTTATAACCAGATTGATTCTCTACCGGTGCTTTCCAAGCTTTGAACTTCTCAAAGCTTTCTGATTTGGCCTTCATCAATACACCCAAACTTTTCGAGAAAAGTCATCAATAAAGGAAATAAAACACTTTGCTCCCCTAATAGAAGTGGTAGTTACTAGTCCCCAAACATCTATATGCACATAATCAAGCACTCTCTTCGATCTATGAAGTCCAACTCCAAAAGATACCTTCGTCTGCTTTTCTAGAACACACTCCTGGTAAAATTCCAACTTGTAGAAGCTTCTTGATGTGCATGTAAACTGTATATTTATACTCTCATATTTAATCTTCTTTTGTTAAAATAAAAGGCATATTAGGATGATTTTACAAGTCTAAACCAAAAATACAAAGGGATTTCCAAATCATTATTCACACATTAACATGTGGGCAAAATGGTAACTTTTATGTAAACTAATTTGAAGAAAATTTATTTGCATATTTTTATTTTGTTTTATAGGAATTTTGGACTCAGAGTGGAAGAGACTTATGCATTCATATACAGAGGAAATCAAAAAAATGAGAAGAGGATAGAAATAATGCAACATGGAGGAGCCCACATACCCACTTACTAATGGACCACATTAAAAGCAAATGCACACGTTAGTGGAGAATAAAGGAAAAAGAACATGTTAGTGGGGATTAAATAATTCCCTAATGATTGCTTGGAGGATACACAAACTCAAGGGCATTTTTAATAGTCCCCTAAAAAGAGTATTATGATTTTAGGCATGTATAAATACCCATTTATGTTTCATGTAATGATCTTCTTCTTATGCAAGTTGTAGCACAAAATCAATGTTAAATAAAATGTCTCTTTAATGGTTTCTTAGCCTTGTTCTTTTTTTAATGCAACTTTTTTTATGCTCTTTTACTTTATGTTATCTTATGCTCTTTCTTTTAATTCATGTAATTAGTTTAGATTCATTTTATGCAAGTATTTAGTTCTCTTTTCTTTTAATTAGCTCTTATTTTCCTTACTTTCTATGCTTAAATCATTTTGTGTTGACATGAATTCAATTATAAGAAGCCAAACCTCTTCAATTTAGGGGTAATGAAGCTCTCATGATCATACTAAATCAATATAGAATGGTTGCATTTGTAGTCTCTTGTTTTGTGCTTAATGAAAATTAATAATGATGGTAGTTATGTTTTTTAATTAGTGAATTTGATAGCCAATGTTGACAACTCAAATAGGCTATGCTTAATCCAATATAAACGTAAACTATATGACCATTTGCCTAAGTGATTTTGATCATGAAATTAAAAGTAGAATCAATATTTGATGTTCTATATTACTAATCTCAAAACAGTAAATAGATCATGCTTAAATTAGATTTTATTTTTAACTACATATTCATTTTCATGAGACTTTAGAAGTGGGTTTGAATGGTGTGTTATAGTTTGATGGTTTAAGTTGTGCTAATTAATAGCACAAATAGGTCATGCTTATAATAAACACATCAATCATTTCTACTTAAATTAAAATGAGAGATTAAAGATTAATGTTGTGTTGATTTATATGAATGATTGGAAGTGGATTTACCTCCAAATTGCTTCTTATCTCTTAGTTTTATTCCCATTTTTAATCTAGCTTTTACTCACATTTTTCTAGATTTTCTTTAGTTAAAAATTCTTTTAAGTTTTGGGCTAATTTGATTGAGTAAATTTAGAATTTTATTCTTTCGTGGATCGATCCGTACCCACATACGTACTACGATTGTACGCCGTGCGCTTGCAGTTTTTATTATTACATTTCAACGGTATTCTAATCGATAGAATTTTCCGTCACGAACAAGTTTTTAGCGCCGTTACCGGGAAGAGCAATTTAGTTTTAATTTTACTCTTCGAAATTAATTTTTTTTATTTGTTTTGTTTTAATTTGTGTTAATTTAAAAAAAAGCTTCATATTGCATTTGTCTACACTTCTCTGTTTTATTTTCTCCACATTTCTCTATTACATATTTGTTCCCTGTTTCATCACATTCTATTTCTATCCCAAAATTTTGCAAGCACACTACTTTCTTCTCCACCAACCTGCATTACAATTTCATAGTCATTTTGTTTACTATAACATTTCACAACACACTGCATTACATATTCTGGGTTACACTGTGCAACTCTGTTTTCATTTCTTTATCAAATTGCTTGAACATTTCAATAACCTGAACCCTAACATTTCATTACATATTCTGAGTTATACAAAAAAAACAACATGCATAAACCACTACATTCTACACGTTACATTTTGATGTTAGATTGTGTTACAATCTATTTTGCATTTGTTTCTTAAAAAAATCTTCAACTTAATTTGCATTCTTTGTTGCATTACTCATGTCTTTATTTTCTTTGTTCTCTGCACTGCATGCTTATTCGTGAATTTCGTTCTCTGTTTCACTACCTACGTCACCATATTTGCTTGAAATTCATTTTCATTCTTTGTGTTATTTTCCTTTTCTATTGCATTTCATTCTGTGTTATTTTCATTTGCATTTCATTCTATCTAAGCTGCTACCTCTTCAAACTGCTTCACCATACCCCATCGAACCAACCCAACCTTCAACACCTCCCTCCTCAAATGAACCCATCAACCACCTTCTAACAGTCAAACCAGCGCCAACAGTCAAACCCAAACCAAAATTTGTAAACTCGCAACCCTTGGACAACACCTGAACTCAAACACCATGATTTGAAACACCAATCACCACCTCCTTGTCACAGCAATTTCAACCTGCTAATTCAAACCCAACTCCTCCCCTTCGCTATTCGCGACCATCTAAACTCGCAACATTCTCAGCCAAACCCCCAAACCCAGATCCGATTCACCATCAAAATACGAGCCAACTGTGAGGAATGCGGATTACGGATCTTAAGGCTAGGAATAACACTAGAGGAGGGGGGAGGGTGAATAGTGTTTTTAAGAAATTACTAAATCTTTTTGAGTTGTTGTTGATTTGTACACAAATGTATGTAATATTCAGACACAGATATAATCATAGATGCAGAAATAAAGTAAATGCAGTAAAGGAAAGAACACACCAGATTTTATACTGGTTCGGGGTTACCCTACATCCAATCCCGCACAACTAAGTATGGATTTCCTTTCAAAAGCAATTCAACAATTACAACCCTCGGTTTCAAGGCTATAAGGTACACCCTCCAGAATCACAATTCTCTAGGTAGAGATACTTGATTTCTGGGGCAACAAGTTCACCCAATTGATTTCCAAGGCTACAATCACACCTTTTCTCGCTTGATTGATTTCCAAGGCTACAATCACACCTTTTCTCGCTAGATAGATTACAAAGAAGCCTATAACTCTGAATAGCACTTAGATCTTGTTGAGATAGTGATAGAGAATCAAACCAGAGATAATTTAGTTAGATTCAATGTTGATTTCGGCAGAGTGATGATAGGATTTTGATTAAGAAAATGTGGAAGAAGAAGAGAAGTGAAAAACCAGAAAATCTAATTAAAAATTTGTTGAAACTAACCCCTATTTATAAAATAACAACAGTCATGTCCATTCGTGAAAGGTTATGACGAATAGACACTTCTTTTGAAATTTAAATTTTGAACTCAACTGTAACCATGTCGACATGGTCACCATAGGAATGTCGACATCCCAAAGCAATTTTTGATAGTTTGATTATTTTTGAAAATAACCTTTATCTTATATTAAAACTATTTTAAACTTTATAAATATACTTGACTATAGATAAAATATATAGATAAATATAGAGAACACTATATATATAATTTTACTATAATTTTATATTTAAATCTAAGTATAAATATATTATATTAAAAAGATAGTTTAAAACGGACGAAGTTTAAAAACAAGAATATTTAAGGCTAAAACATCTTTTTGAAAAATCATTTGAAAAGATAATTTTTAAGGCTAAAACATTTTGAAATTTTTTTTTGAAAAATCATTCCGAAGTTGTTTTGAAAAAACATTTTGAAGTAGTTTTGCAAGCTTCTTCCTGCAGAGTATCTCATCATGTCAGGACTCGAGAACTTGTACAAAACTAGGATGTTCGTGGGTTTATAAGCCATTTGTCGTAGGTTTGTAAGCTACTTGTCGTGGGTTTGTAAACCACTAAAAGGTAGAAATGGGTTCCATCCCAAAAGAAAAATGGAGTGAAGATTTCAGTGCTATTGTGAAGGTTTAACAAAATTCTAGACTCAATACTTATTTGAAATCTTGAACTCTTTATAATCTTGATACTCATGAGTCTTCAATCTTGATATCTTGAAACTCTATACTGTACAGTCTTCATTCTTGGTACCTGCATGGTTAAATCCTGCATATACATATATATCTAAACTATAATGTTAGTATTTATATTTTATAATCTTATTCTAAGGTTGTTGTCATCAAAACCATCATCTCATGGACTAACAATCTCCCCCTTTTTGATGATGACAACCTTTGTTTATAAAATATTACTTCTATCCTATTTACTCCCCCTGAAACTAATAACTCCCCCTTAATCTATGCCTAACTCTCCTATTTTATATTTCTCCCCCTTTGTCATCAACAAAAACAAACAAACTCTAAACTATACAACTCCCCCTCATTCTTGTACAGAAGTACCTGCATTAATAAACTATATAATAAAGTATATTAAGAAATAACTATAATTATAGACATGATATTCAACCAACGATTATAAATATATCAATGTATATTTATACAAACCACACCAAGTATAAATCAAATCAATCAAAACAACCAATTTCAATCAAAAAAATCAATTCAAACAAAGTAATAAAGCAAACAAATTAAACGTTACGGGGAACTTCCACCCATCCTTCTTCTCCGAAAATAGGGTCTGCTTTGATGACATCCCAATTTTCATTGTCATTTGTGAGAGAGACAGGAGGATGTGCTTCGTTATTATCCTTGTGCAGGGAAGAAATCATCCATCAAATTGCATCAAAATGCCTTTCTTGCTCCTTGATCATCTGTATTTGACTCAACTCTAAGTGTTGCTGGTTACGAAGAATGAACAAGAGAATATTCTTGAATGAATTAAGAGTTTCTTCAAGATTCTCGGATAAGTTATGAATTGGATTAGCCATTTTTGAAGTTGAGAGAGGAATGAGAGATAGAATAGATAAGAAATAATATTCAGTAATGATTTCTGGAAGAAATGGGTATTTATAGGTGTAGAAATTCGTTTGAAATGAATAGACATATGGTAGTTATTCAAATTTCAAATTCAAAATGAATTGTCATTTCTGACCAATATATGTCGACATGGTCAAGGGAGGTATGTCGACATACTACAGTGAATTTTGATAGTAATTTTGACTTTGTGAATAATTGTGTATATATATAAATTCATATAATATACTAACATTTATTCAAGAGATAAGATAAGCTAGATAACAGAAAGGAAATTCAATTTCATTTCATTTCATTTCATAATAGGATAATACAATGATTAAACATAAAGAACTACATAAACACTCAAATTAAAACAAACTTAAACTAATTCGATATGATATGAAGATATAGAACTAGTTAGAGGATGATGAGGATGAAGATAATCCAAGTTTCTTGCTGACTTTGGAGAAAAACTTGTTCATCTTGGATGATATTTTGTCCAACTTCTTACTAACGGATCTTTTAAGAACCCGTTGATTCTCAACAATAATCTTTTGGTTTTTGAGAAGGGTTTTGTTGGAAGGATTGGAGGGATATTCAATACTTTCTAGGGATGTTTCTCCTCTATTTCCATTTCATCCCTTTCTTCTTCTTCTTCCTCTTCCATTTCTTCATGAGCCAAACGCTCTTCCTTTTCGGCAAGAGTTTCATAAGGTTGAAAAACATATGGGATTTTCATGAGAGAAATGTTTGTGATATTAAAAACTTTTCTTGAAATAAATTCTTCTCCTTTGAAATTTACTCCAAAATAGTTGAAAATCCGAGTAAGGTAAATTCCATGATATAAAGTGTTTTCTCCCATTTCATAATTTTTAGGACGAAGTTCATCCAAAATAACTTGCGCCCAATTGATATCATAATTTCCGAAAATAGCAAAGAGTGCTTTGCACACTTTTGAAGTAGGATTGTTAAAATTTCCCGATCTTGGGGTCAAAGTATGTTGTAAAAGAAGATTGACAATTCTTGCTTTAGGTCGAAAGTTTCGGTTTTTAAATTCATAGTTTTCATCTGCTTCAAAAATATGATGAAATGTCTCACGATCATGTTCATCGATTTGAAAACTAGAAAGATCCATTCCCGTGCTTTTGCAATTGAGAATGGTACCCAAAAGATCACAATTCAAAACAATTTTAGTGCCTTTGACACTACTCCAAATTTCATTATCATTTCCTTCATAAAATTCTCGATTGAGATTTGCATAGAAAATTTTAATAAGATTTGGGTAACAAACAAAATCATTTTGAGAAAAATCAACAAGACTAAGAATTTGATTGTTTGCGAAAAGAGTATCAATTTCATAAGAAGCAAAATCTTGAAAAATAGCAAACTTTCCGGGATGGACTTTTCCATAATTAGCATAATTGATGTATGCTTTTATTGCCTCCATATTATTGAGGAGTTGCTCTTTCAAGTTTCTGGAAAGTCTCATGGTAGAGGGGTTGCTTGAAGAAGCCATTAAAGTAGAAAGTAGAGAGCTTGGAGTTTTGAAGAGAGAGTTTGAATTTGAAAATGAAAGTGAAAAGTTGTGATAAAAGATAGTGACTAAATAGATTTTTGAAAGTCATGTTCTCTGGTCAAAAGATGCCTTTTCAGAGTATTGAATAAAGTGAAAAGGGGGAGGGAAATTCAAGCATTTGAATTCAAATTTTGAATTTCAAAATTTGTACCCATGTCGACATCATGGTAGGGACAATGTCGACATGTGCCTGCGAATTTCTATGATTTATTTTTCCTAAATACTCTAATATATATATACTTATTATTTTAATGTCTATATATATATCTGGAGTATTCTTATAGTATATTCCAGAAAATATTATTATATTAAAAATAATAAAAATTATAATAAAATAATAATAAAAAATAAATTTAAAATTCAATCAACACACCAATTCAAAACCAATCAATCAAGCAATCAATCATCTAATTCTAAGCATGCAATTTCAATCAATTGTATTGTAAGTGTATACCTTTTTCTGAGTCCGTTTCCTTGAATTTGTTGAAGTCGTGAACTGCCGTAAAACACAAATTTGAGTTATCTGTCTTCTGATCATCATCGCTTGAGGACGAGTCTGAATCATCTAGAGTAGCAGTAAATGCACGCTTCCGTTTCTTTACTGAATCATTGTTTATAGGAGGATTTTGCCTTTCTGGATACAGACAGTCTCTTTTGATATGGCCTGGTTCATCACAGTTGAAAATTTTGACATTGTTTGGTACTACATTCTAATTTCCAGAATTCTTATAGTTGTTTCTATTGAGATTATTCATCTTTCTGTATTTCAGAAATTTCCGAAAATTCCTGGTCATAAATGCTATCTCTTCATCATTATCACTGTTTGAGTCTGATCCGTCGATTAATGCATTGAATGCCATTGATTTCTTTTCAGATGCTTTGCTTTCTCTTCTCCCGATCATTTGAACTTCAAACGACATTAGATTTCCAATCAATTCTTCTATCTTTAAAGTACTGATGTCATTTGCCTCTTCATTTGCAAGTGTCTTTTGATCCCATTCTGGACTTAGAGAATTTAAAATTTTTCTGACTTGATCTTCTTCCGAAAATTCCTTTCCCAAAGATATTAAAGAATGCACAATATCTTGAAATCGACTATACATATCTGAAATAGACTCATTAGTACTCATTTTAAATAACTGAAACTGATTTGTGAGCATGAAATTTTTTGTCTGTTTTACTTTGCTTGTTCCTTCATGAGTTACTTGCAAAGTTTTCCAGATTTCATATGCAGACTTACAAACTGACACTCTATTAAATTCATTCCTATCAAGTGAAAAAACAGAATATTCATTGCTTTAGAATTATTTTGTGCAACAGTCTTTTGCTCAGTGGTCCACTGTGCAAAATTAGTTGTGGGTTCAGAATATTCAGTTTGTGTGATATTCCAAGTATCTAATCCTACAGATTGTAAATATATTTTCATCCTACATGCCCAATATGCATAGTTACTGCCATTAAAAAGTGGTGGTCTGGCAGTAGACTGACCTTCTACAAATGAACTAGTGACAGGGATACTAGTGTTAATAACAGTACCAGTGTTGGTAGCCATTTTGAATTTTTTTCAAAAATCAGATTATGAAACTTTTGAAAACCTTGCTCTGATACCAAATGTGAGGAATGCGGATTACGAATCTTAAGGCCAGGAATAATACTAGAGGGGGGTGAATAGCGTTTTTAAGAAATTACTAAATCTTTTTGAGTTGTTGTTGATTTGTACACAAATGTATGCAATATTCAAACACAGATATAATCATAGATGCAGAAATAAAGTAAATGTAGTAAAGGAAAGAACACACCGGATTTTATACTGGTTCGGGGTTACCCTACATACAGTCCCGCACAACTAAGTACGGATTTACTTTCAAAAGCAATTCAACAATTACAACCCTCAGTTTCAAGGCTACGAGGTACACCCTCTAGAATCACAATCCTCTGGGTAGAGATACTTGATTTCCGGGGTAACAAGTTCACCCAATTGATTTCCAAGGCTACAATCACACCTTTTCTCGCTTGATTGATTTCCAAGGCTACAATCACACCTTTTCTCGTTAGATAAATTACAAAGAAGACTATAACTCTGAATAGCACTTAGATCTTGTTGAGATAGTGATAGAGAATCAAACCAGAGATAATCTAGTTAGATTCAATGTTGATTTCGGCAGAGTGATGATAGGATTTTGATTAAGAAAATGTGGAAGAAGAAGAGAAGTGAAAAACCAGAAAATCTGATTAAAAATTCATTGAAACTAACCCCTATTTATAGAAGAACAACAGTCATGTCCATTCGTGAAAGGTTATGACGAATAGACACTTCTTTTGAAATTTAAATTTTGAACTCAACCGTCACCATGTCGACATGGTCACCATAGGCATGTCGACATCCCAAAGCAATTTTTGATAGTTTGATTATTTTTGAAAATAACCTTTATCTTATATTAAAACTATTTTAAACTTTATAAATATACTTGACTATAGATAAAATATATAAATAAATATAGAGAACACTATATATATAATTTTACTATAATTTTATATTTAAATCTAAGTATAAATATATTATATTAAAAAGATAGTTTAAAACAGACGAAGTTTGAAAACAAGAATATTTAAGGCTAAAACATCTTTTTGAAAAGATAATTTTTAAGGCTAAAACATTTTGAAAAACAATTTTGAAAATCATTTCGAAGTTGTTTTGAAAAAACATTTTGAAGTAGTTTTGCAAGCTTCTTCCTGCAGAGTATCTCATCATGTCAGGACTCGAGAACTTGTACAAAACTAGGATGTTCGTGGGTTTGTGAGCCACTTGTCGTAGGTTTGTAAGCTACTTGTCGTGGGTTTGTAAGCCACTAAAAGGTAGAAATGGGTTCCATCCCAAAAGAAAAATGGAGTGAAGATTTCAGTGCTATTGTGAAGTTTTAACAAAATTCTAGACTCAATACTTATCTTGAAATCTTAAACTCTTGATAATCTTGATACTCATGAGTCTTCAATCTTGATATCTTGAATCTCTATACTGTACAGTCTTCATTCTTGGTACTGGCATGGTTAAATCCTGCATTTACATATATATCTAAACTATAATGTTAGTATTTATATTTTATAATCTTATTCTAAGGTTGTTGTCATCAAAACCATCATCTTATGGACTAACACCAACCACCTCTATCCATGACATAAAATCCAATCCTTCATATCAACCCGACCTCAGAACTTTTATACTACCATTCGCAACCAGTACATCGACAACAGCCTCACTCCTCCACATCCAAATCGCACCACTTCAATCCACGGTCACTCGAAACCCACAGCCTTTGACTTCCAATCGAGATTCCTAGATTGCAACTTCCAACTAGAATAACTAGAAAAGTTTTTGAGTTGCGAATTTAGCTTTCTTTTGGCTTAGGGAATTTGTTTTGAAATTTGAGTATTTTGTGTTGTTTGAGTGTTTGTTTGCCTTTGCATTTGTATAGAATATAAAAAAAAAATTGGCATTACATAATTGGGCTTGTTGAATTGTGTGTGTAACTTCATTTTTTTTTCTTTCATTCTTCTTCTATTTCTTTCTTGTGTCAAAAAAAAATCGGTCTAACATTGGGTTTGATTTTTGAATTTTTATCTTTCTTTCCTTTATAAAAAAAGGAATTTACATTTTGCCTTGGGAAAACGATTAAAAAAAATTGTTTTTGTTTTATCCTTTAAGAATTTTTTTTCCATTTGCCTTAAAAAAAATTCTTTTTCAATACTTTTACAGGTTGTAAATTGCAGGAAAGCACAAGGAAAAGAATTGCTTGTTGAAAATTGCTTTGCTTTGCTTGCTAAAATAAATCACTTGCTTATAGAAAAAATTCATCGCTAAAAAATAATTTGCTAATAATTTTGCATGCTTTGGTATCATGTTCTCATCTCCTATTTTTATTTTCTTTCATTGTTGGTTTCTTGCATTTAAAAAAAAATTCATTTGTAATTGCATTGTTAACACACGTTTAATTTCTGTTTTGCATTCATTTCACCCTATTTTTTTTCTAAGAGCAATACCCAACTTCACATAAGGTGGGAGATTTCATCACCCCTTTCTTGGCCCATAAGTTGCATATCATCTTTGAATTTGACTAATAATAATAGTTAGACGTTGGACTTAAGAGAGCGACGAGCTCATCTATGGAAAAATTGTATCTTGACAAATTGATTTCTTTTAACAATTTATTTCTTGGTGTCTAGGCTACGGCAGAACAATAATCATTTATTATTATTACGGTGATTCGTAAATATTATAGTGATTGTTTCTCTGAAGGTACTTAAACCTTCGGCTGCATTGCTACGGTGATTCGTGGTGCACCGATAACTCCTTCCCGTTATCTGGCTAAGAACTATTTTGTTGAATTAAGTCAATGTGAGATTATACAGTTTTGGGGGAGCTATTAAGGACAAAAAAATTGTAGTTAAATCCTTCCATTCATCTAGCTGCATTAGCTCATGCATATATTAAAAAAACAAAAAAAAGCACATTTTCCTTAACTTAGTTTTTAAATAAAAATCCAAAAAAAAAATTCAAAAAAAATAAAAAAACAAATATTTTCTTTTGAACAAAAAAAATTCAAAAAGAAAAAAAATCAAACAAAATAAAAAATCCAAAAACAAGCAATTTCCTTAACTTAGTTTTTAAATAAAAATCCAAAAAAAATCTTTGTAAAAACAAAAACAAAAAAAAAATATTTAAAAAAAGAAAAAAAGTTTTTAAAACCAAAAAAAAAAACAAAAATAAATCTTCATTTTGAAATTAATTTCTTTTTGGTAAATATTTTTCTTTAAAAAAAAAAGAATTTTTCACTTTATTTCATTCTCTAAACCTTGCTTCATTTTCTTAGTCTTGATTTTCACATCTTTCTCTCCTTGATCTTTTCACTTGTGCATGAGTGCCTGGACTCGTGATACAATGGCGAATCATTTAACCCGAATGTACGAACCTCCAACGATGGCTATTGAAAACCCTCCTCGAACTCTCATGGATAGAATCTTTCCCGATCGAGTTCTATTCCTTCTTGTATCTCCTTACCCGCCCCAACGGCTAATCACTTTGAAATTCATTCAAATTATATTGCCACGCTCCCAAAATTCGGCAACTTTGAACACAATGGCCCATACATATTCTTAACAAGATTCGAACAAGTCTGTGCAACCATTAAACTCCAACAATTATATGATGATGGAATCAAACTTAGGTTAATTCCATTCGCCCTTACCGATTATGGAAATGGTTGTACAGCTTACCTTCAAACTCGATCAAAACTTGGGACGAACCGTTAAAGTTTTCTTAAAAAAGTTCTACCCCTTGGGAAAAACAACCAAATTCCGAAACAGAATTATAAATTTTCATCAATTCAACGGTGAACCTTTCGGAAAATACTTTGAAAGATTTAAAGAGATTTTGATAAAATGTCAACACCATAATTTTGAATAACGGACTCTTTGCCAAATCTTATACGATGGACTTGAAAATAGTTCACGAACCAAGCATGAATCAATGTGGCAAGGCAATTTTCTCGCCCAGCATCATGACGATGCTTGGCGATTCCTTAAAAACTTGGTTGAAAAATCATCCCAATGGGAACGTTTTAATGAGAAATCCATCTATTCACGATCAAACACACACTCGATAGGATCATCATTGGCTTTGGAAGTGAAAATCGATACGATGATCAATAAATTCGACAACGTTTTCTCATCCAATCAAATGAACCAAGTTTCCCAACCATTGTGCTATAAATGTAACGATTTGAATCACATCACCGATCAGTGTCCTCACTCGTTAGAACAACTCTTGCTTTTAATAAAGTTAAAAATAAGCTGTTTTCTCTAACATACAATCCCGATTGGAAAAACCATCCTAACTTTGTATGGAACCAAAATAACTCTAACATGAATTTGGTTCGACCCAATTTTCAAGCATTTCCGAACAATGCTTTGATTCCTCCTTTTCAGCCTAACCGCTTTCAACAAAATTTTGTGCCTCCGTCTCAAAGTCAACCACAACAATCTTTCGCTCCCCATGACGATAAACAAATGACTTCGGTTGAGAAAAGTCTTGAAACTTTGGCTAAAGCGACCACTCAAAACCTCCAATCAAATAGAAATTTGCAAAATTTATTAACCTCATACATGCAAAATACGAGTCAATCAATTTCTAAACTCAAAACACAAATGAGTCAATTAGCCACTCCTATGAGATAACGTGAACGAGGCACGTTCCTAAGTCAGCCATTTCTGAACCCTAGAAATCAAAACACGAACTCGAATCAAGCTCATGTCGTTCAAGATAGCAACGTGAACCAAATGAATGCTATCATGACTTTGCGTTTCGGTAAACTAATCGATAACTAAGTTGTCAATCCAAACGATTTACCGAAAGCTCCTCTTAACACTTCGAAAATGACAAGCAATTCTGAACCAAATATCGAGTCGAATATCGCATCAAATTCCAATCCAAATTCTTCTCCTACTCAAGAAGACTGACCTATTGAGTATCAAATTCCATTTCCACATCGACTTCGACCTAAGAAACATTCTGATCAAATGGAAAAGATGTTGGAAATTTTCAAACAAGTCAAGTGAACATCCCTCTCCTTGATATCTTTCAACAAGTCCCAACTTACGCTAAATTTCTGAAGGACTTTTATACTCAAAAACGACACACTCATGTACCCAAGAAAGTTTGCTTAGCTGCTGGTCTTAACGAAGTCTTGTCTCAATCAATTCCTGTAAAATACAAAGTTCCTAGTTGTCCTACAATCTCGTGCACAATAAGAGAAAAAACAATTAAAAAATGCTATATTATACTTGGGTACGAGCGTCAATTTGATTCCATATTTAGTTTACCAGCAACTCGGCTTGGGTGAACTTAAACTGACGAAAGTAACTCTTTAATTTGCCGATCGTTCGATAAAGAAACCCGTGGGAGAAATCAAGGACGTACTCATAAAAATCAGTCAATTCATATTCCCTGTCGATTTCATCGTCCTAGAGACACAACCTGTGAATAATCCGATAAGTCAAATCCACTTATTCTAGGACGACCTTTCTTAGCCACTTCAAATGCCCTAATCAATTATCGAAATGGTTCGATGAAAATTTCTTTTGGTAATATTACTTTGGATCTTAACATCTTCAATCTCGAAAATCAATCGAACGAACCACTTGACCAAATGCTGGAAGTTAGCTCCATTCAAGAAAATTTTGACAATGAAACAGTTGACCTTAACAACGAACATGAGATGGAATACAGACAACTATTTCAAGATGAACCTAACCAGATCAAAAATGCTCTTTTGTTTGAACCCCTCATAGTTGAGTCAGAACTTCAACCAAATTCTTTAATTGAGCAACCTCCTAGGTTGGAACTCAAACCTCTTCTTGATCACCTAAAGTACGCATACTTAGGTGACAACGAAATGTTTTCTGTCATAATCTCTTTAAATTTTCTCTTGATCAAGAAGCCTCCTTTCTTTCAATTCTGTCGAAAACAGAGAAGCAATTGGATGGTTAATTACCAATATTAAGGGCATTAGTCCGACTCTTGTTCAACATCCCATCCACTTAGTTGACGAAGCCAAGCCTATTCATGATGCGCAGCGAAGGCTTAACCCAAAAATGAAGGATGTCGTTCGTGATGAAATCCTTAAGCTCCTCGATAATGGAATCATATATCCTATCTCTAATAATTCATGGTTAGCCCAATTCATGTTGTGCCTAAAAATTCCGGACTTACTGTTATCACGAATGACGCTAACAAATTCATTCCAACTCGTACTCTAACAGGTTGGCGTGTTTGCATTGATTATCGAAAATGAAATGCTGCAACACGTAAAAATCACTTTCCTCTTCCTTTCATTAACCAATCGCACAGCCATTTAGCCGGCCACGAATTCTATTGCTTTCTTGATGGTTATTTTGGTTATAACCAAATTCTGATCGCTCCCGAAGATCAAGAGAAAACGACTTTCATGTGTCCCTTTGGCACCTTTGCATATCGACTATGCCATTTGGCCTTTGCAACGCTTCTGCTACTTTCCAAAAGAGGCACGGTCAACATCTTTTCCGACATGATCGAACGCTTTCTGGAAGTGTTTATGGATGATTTTTCCATCTTTGGAAACTCTTTTTCCAAGTGCTTACACCATCTCGAGATGGTTCTAAGTTAATGCAAAGATAAACACTTAACCTTAAATTGGGAAAAATGTCATTTCATGGTCAAACATGGCATTGTCCTCGGACATGTCATTTCAAACAAAGGCATTAAGGTAGATAAAGCGAAATTTGACGTAACTGCGAATCTACCATTCCTAAATCTATCAAGGACATTCGTTCATTTCTTGGGCACGCTAGCTTCTACTAATGTTTTATAAAGGATTTCAGTAAAATCGCTCGACCTCTAACTGCTTTTCTTGGAAAAGACATTCCATTTGACTTTAATTCTGACTATGTTTCTGCTTTCGAACATCTCAAATATGAACTCATTTCCGCTCCCATCATTTCTCACCCAACTGGGATCTTCAATTTGAAATAATGTGTGACGCCTCTAACTTCGCAGTTGGTGCTTTCTTAGGACAGCGCATCAACAAAATTCTTCATGTCATCTACTATGCTAGTATAACTTTAAATGATGCTTAACTCAATTATACGACCACCGAAAAAGAGCTTCTACAGTAGTCTTTATGCTCGAAAAGTTCTGACTTTATTTGATTGGCTCATACACTACGGTTTACACTAACCACTCCACTCTTATGTATCGTTTCACTAAAAAGGACGCTAAGTCTCGTTTGAACCATTGGATCCTTTTACTCCAAGAATTTGACCTTATGATCAAAGACAAAAAAGGATTCAACAACATCATTGCTGATCATCTACCGCGTCTTCCAAATGCACCATCTTCTTTACCGATCAACGAGAACTTTCCTGATGAACAACGCCTTTCCATTTTCGTTCATCCATGGTATGCCGATATAGTGAACTATTTAGTCACTAAGAAACTCCTTCATTTTGGTCGAAACAAGATAAATATAAATTTCTTTCCCAAGTAAAATATTTCTATTGGGGCGATCCATCTTGTTTAAGTACTGTTCAGACCAAATTATTCGACGCTGCGTCCCAAATTGCAAAATTAAGAGTGCCCTTTCATTTTGTCGCGACCAAGCCTGTGGTGGTCATTTTGGTCCTAAGAAAACAGTAGAAAAAGTGCTCCAATGTGGTTTTTACTGGCCTACATTTTTCAAAGATGCATTCGAGTTCTGTAAAACTTGTGATCGCTGCCAAATGTTAGGAAAAAATTCTTGATGAAACATAACGCCTTTGAACCCTATTCTTATGGTCGAAATTTTTAATGTTTGGGGTATTGAATTTATAGGAACGTTTCCTAACTCTTTCGAAAATCAGTACATTCTTCTTGCTGTTGATTACGTCTCTAAATGGATTGAAGCCATTCCATATAAAACAAATGACCACAAAGTTGTTGTAAAATTCATAAAAGAAAACATCTTTTGGAGGTTTGGAAAACCTCGCACAATAATAAGCGATAATGGAACCCATTTCTATAATCGGATCATTTGAAACTCTAATGAAGAAATTCTCGATAACCCACAAGTTATCCACTCCTTATCGTCCTCAAACTTGTGGTCAAGTTGAAGTTTCAAATCGTCAAATAAATCAAGTTTTGGAGAAAATTGTAAATAAAAATAAAAAAGATTGGTCATAAAAATTGACAGATGCACTTTGGGCTTATAGAACTGTGTATAAAACTAATCTAGGGATTTCTCCTTTTAGGTTAGTATACGGTAAAGCGTGCCACTTACCTATTGAACTTGAGCATAAAGCATTGTGGGCGATTAAGAACATAAATTTTGATCTTGGAAAAGCTGGTGAAAACAGAAAATTGCAACTCAATGAATTAAAGGAGATTAGAAATGACGCGTATAAAAATGAGAAAATTTACAAAGAGAGAACAAAACTTTTTCATGATAAGCCTGTAACGACCCGTATTTTACGGATCGAAACATCGTAAAACAGTTGACCTTTGGTTGCATTGTTGTTAAGTCATTTTAGATTTTTGAGCAAAATAATGCTAAGTCCTAAGTCGTTCACGACTTAGTATAGGTCGTAAGTCGTTTATGACTTAGGGGATAGGAGCGACCCAGGGATGGCGAGTTAAGGGCTCGGGGATAGGTCGTTTGAACGACTTATGGTGAGGCAACGACCTAAGTAACTAGGCGAGTTAGCGACATAAGGAGCTAAGTGGGTTTACGACCTAAGGTGTTATCGTAGTTAGGTCGTGAGCTCTGTTATAGTTAAGTCGCGTAGTGTTAAGTCGAATGGTGCTAAGTTGTTAAGTCGTCCAGGCGACTTAGGAGGGAACGCGCGTGTGTTAGGTCGTGTGTTTGCTAAGTCATAAGTCGTAACCTAGCTAAGTCGTGAGGTTGATGAGTTGTAGAGCTATTAAGTCGTTAAGGCGTATCCCAGTTAAGTCGTAGACTGGTAAGTCGCGCAATGTGTTGAGTCGTAGACCTGTTAAGTCGCGCGCGCGTTAAGTCGTAGATTGCTGGGTGCGTTAAGTCGTAGACGACTTAGGAGTTGAGTCGTAACCCAGTTCTGCTAAGTTATAAGTCGTAGGCTAGTGGGATTTGATAAGTCGTAGGTTGGCATAGCAGTTGAGTCGTAAGTCGTCTGGGATGTTAAGTCGGAAGGTTATAAGTCAGAGACGACTTAGGGAAGGCGGACGAGTTAAGGAGGAATTCAGCTATAAATACTCGTCCATTTTCTCACTTTTTGGGATCCGGATTTCGAAGCGACGAAGTGCTGCCATTTTGAGAGCTCGACTTCTACACTTCTTCACTTCTTCTCTCCACTCTAATCTAGTGCTTCTATCCATCCAAGTTGAAGATCAAATTGAAGATCTTCATCCTTTGAAGTGAGATTTCTTCATTTGAAGCGGATTCGTAATAGATCAAGCTTGATCCTTCGCTGTCCAGATCTGAAGCGTGTTGTTTTGAGGTTGTTTTGGTGATTTGGTGAGTGGTGATTATCTCTCACACGGATCCAAAGGAGTATATCGGATTGTTGGCTCGATTTGGTGTTAAAATAGTGATTTTCATGCATTTTCTTCATCCTAAGTGTAGATCCATGTAGATCCATTGTTCATGATGATTTGACAACCATTTTACTAAGTGTTAACCTATGCAAGTTCATTCATCAAGATTGTAGAGATATTTCTCATGATTTCATGCTTGTTAGACTTTCAACTCTTTAATTACGAAATTGCCATTATTGTGATAATTGTCTACTTAGATCATATTTGAATGCTTGATTGTTTGGATTAATGTTTGACTTGGTTGATTGCTATGAATTAGATGATTGATGATTTGATTTAGACCGAAGACGATTCAAAAGCTAAGGGAAAGACTCTTGAATTGGGAAAGCTGCTCGTGGCATATGTAGCGGGATGATGAAGCTCTTATGCATAGATTTGATGATGTGATGTTGAGATGAGGCTTTGCGAGGATGTAATGAAGCGAGGCATCATATGATGAAGACTTGGTCTAATCCAGATGGGATCATTCCAAGCATGTTGATAACTCGGTGAATGGTTCGAGTTGAGGATAATGGATGGATATGAGAATGGTCGTCAAGGAGGATGACTAGGAGGCTTGGGTCTCATCGTTGTTGAAGGTTCTAGCATGCTCTAAGAAAGAGTACGTTTGGGCAGATTCGATAGTCCCAACGACCAACTGTTGATGGTCGAGTACTCTGGGCAGATTCGATAGTCCTAGGCACGGGTCACGATGACGTGCGGGAGTTATGTCTAGAACCGGGGTTACCATTAGCCCTTGACGGACGACTGAAAGAATGTGCCGGTCATTCAATTAACGGTGATACCGAAGCAATGATAACAGTGATAGCCAGAGTCATGGATGTTTGATTGTATCGTCATTCGGTCTCAAGAGCGGTATTTTCTGGGTGCTTATCTGATCTTGGTTTAGGCCTTGGGGGTTTGTGCTTGGAAAACATCGCCCTTGACTCGAGTGATAATTGCTTTACTTTAAATTGTATGCTCTGCTATGTTCGCTTCTGCTTAGTGTGTGTCTGGGGGCTATCACTGTAGAAAGAGGTTGGAGTGGGAGGGTTGTATTCCTATTCCTTTTTCCTTTATGCTCTTTTGGTATGTTGATTGTTAATTTACTGCTCACTAAGACTGTTGTCTGACTCAAGGCTTTATGTTTTAATTCTTATTCCCTTGGGCTGTTCGTCCATTTTGGGACGGGCAGACTAGGTAGCAGGTGACAGGTGCTGTTCTTGCTTTCCACGGTGCTGATATCGAAGACGAGCTGGAGGGTTGCATATTATCTTCGTATTATATGTACTGGATGTTCCGCTGTTTGTATAATCTCTGAGTGTTATGTAGTGAGGCTTGATATATTGACTATTTGGATGCTTGTATTCAACTATTATGGAGTTTTATATGATGGCATATTATTCTGTAAAGCTTCACTATACATATGTTCTATTGTATTTTTGTCCATGCGTTGTGAGTAAAACGATAGATTCTGTTGTTTTAATTTACCCTGACAATCGTCCATGGTCGCCTGGCACACTTTACAGCGCACTATCTCTAGATTCAGTGCAGGGGTCATGGGCGGTCGTCACATTTGGTATCAGAGCATTGGTTAATCGATTTTACCCAACGTTCGCTGTCGTAACTACGTATGAGAGACGTAATTGTATTTTGATGGATGATTACTATATATAATATAGTAGTTTAGTAGAGTTTGAGTCCTTTATGCAGTTGTTTCTCTAGATGTTCTGATCATTCCTTTTTGTAGATATTGAGAATGAGTCGAAGAGGGAGACCAGCTGCTGGGGATGGCCGTGCTACTGAAGGGGCTGCTGACTATGCAGCTATGTTCGAAGCTATGATGACTTCGATCATGAGAAGGATACCAGTTCCGGGGACAGCAGTTGATGTTGGAGTACAAGTCCAAACTCCAAAACCAGTGGATTTTGCTAAGTTGTGCAAGGATTATACTGCTCTTGGAGGGAAGGTTTTCTTGGGAACATAATCAACTATCGAAGTCTAGAGATGGATAGATGCTTGTAGAAGGATCTTTGGTGATTTGGGAATTGATGATGCAACTAAGAGGAAGTTGGCATCAAGGCAGCTTCAAGGGAGAGCCTCTGATTGGTGGAACTCTACTACCATCAATACTCCGGAGGAAGAGATTACTTGGGAGCAATTCCAAGCCAGATTTGAAGCTAAGTTCATTTCTACAGCTCAGAAGTCTGTTCTGTTCAAGAAGTTTGTGGAGCTCAAGCAAGGAGGGAGACCAGTTCTTGAGTATGTTTCTGAGTTTGAAGCTTTGTCCAAGTATGCCCGATCGTATATTGAATCTGCTTATCAGAAGAATGAGAAGTTCGTGACAGGCTTGGATAGTTATCTTGGGAGACAGCTAGTGGATCATTTGGACGATTCATTTGAGAAGCTTGTGGAGAAAGCTCTCAGGCATGAGAGTCTGTTTCCTAAGGAAGGATCTGTTGTTGCTGTGACCAAGGGAGAGTCTAAACCACAACAGGGTGGAAACCAGAAGAGGAAGCAGCAGCAGAAGAAGGGTAAGGATGGCCAGAAGAAGCCGAAAGGCGAGGTGACTTGCTACAATTGTCAGCAGAAGGGCCATTTCTCGAAGGATTGTAAGAATCCAAAGGCACCGATGAAGTGTCACAACTGTGACAAGCCGGGGCATTTCAGGAAGAATTGTCCAGAACCGAGAAGGGACAAGTAGATTGTGCAAGCTTATGCTTTGGGAGCTGTTCCGTCGTCTTCGAAAGCTCCTACCTCTGAAGAGAAGGGAAATAATGTGGTGGTTCAAGGTACTCTTTTCCTATGTGGTGTTCCAGTTAGAGTTCTGTTTGATACTGGGGCGTCGCATTCGTTTGTTTGCAGCGAACTTGTAGACCGGTTGGGTTTGAAACCAGATATTGTTGATAGGCCATTGGTCGTGACTAATCCAGTTGGGGGTTCGTCTTGTTTGTGTATGTTATGCCGTGGTCTAGTTGTATCGAGTCATGATTGCTCTTTTGTTTGTGATTGCTTTGTTCTGAACTTTGCGGGGTTCGGAATTATTTTGGGAATGGACTGGCTTAGGAAGTATGCGGCGAAGGTTGATTGCGAGAGGTTGGAAGTGACAGTCGAGAATGTGGAGGGGCGAAAGGTTGTGATACGATGTAAGCATGAAGAAGGCGTCTTCATGAGATTCATGTATTCGCTGGTTGTTCCACGGGATGGACTATCATTAGTGCCAATCGCAAATGGATTCGAGGATGTCTTTGACGAAGTCAAAGGGTTGCCGCCACATAGAGAGATCGAGTTTTGTATAGATCTAGTTGAAGGGGCCAGACCTGTTGTGATGCCTCTTAGGCGGATGGCGCCTAGAGAACAGCAGGAGTTGAGGGTGCAAGTTGATGATCTTTTGCAGAAAGGATTCATTCGGTGCAGTGTGTCCGAATGGGGTGCACCAGTTGTGTTTGTAACCAAAGCGGATGGATCGCTGAGGTTGTGTGTGGATTATCGTGAGCTGAATAAGGTGACTAAGAAGAACAAGTATCCATTGTTATCCCGCCTTTTGGCAAGGCCAGGACACCAAGGAGTTGGATTCCAAATGTCGTTTGTCATGGATATCGTTGAATTTTGTCGGATGTCCGGATCAAGCCCCAATTGATGAGACACAATCGGGAAAATAAAGCAAACCAACGTTCCAAGTTTCAAGTCAATCCGAGCTCATACGCACAGGTTATGATGGATACAAGTTGGAGGAAAAAGCATGTTTTCGTATCCATCGGCGGACCCCATTTCGTATCCATTGAAACGTATCTGTTCGTTTCGATGGAGCCAGTACATCGAGTTCGTATTGATGGGTTTCGTATCCATCGGTGGTCCTCGTTTCGCATTCATCGATCTCGCATCGATTAGAATGATTAAGTCCACACAGTGATAAGCTTCGTATCGATAAAACCTTCAGCCGGAAAGACTTGTTCGTATCCATCAATAAGTCACCTGGTTCGTAACGATCACTTAATATCTACTTCGTATCCATCAGCCAGTGCTTGCTTCGTATCCATCATTCAGTGTCTACTTCGTATCCATCTAAGGACTTCACTTCGAGTCCATGCGAAGTGACTTACTCGTATCCCTCAGGTCAACCAGCTTGGATAACGTGTCATCTCTCGAAGAAAACAAGGCGAGATACCTGGAATCGAAACAGTCAATACGGCGCTGAGACCGGATCGAGGCGAGGCGCGCGCACCACGTCATCCCTCGATGCGAATGCACCGAGATATTTGGAGTCGACGCGGTCGACTCGGAGTAAAGACCGGATCGAGGCGAAGCGCGCGTTCCACGTCTTCACAGAGGCGCGTGACACCATCGATTCGAAGCTCTCAGTTCGGAAGGATGGATTCGAACCAGACAGCCTAGCGAAGAGCGTCGCCTCGTATCGATGATATCTCTCAATCCACTGATCCAAATACCATGAAATTTTAACCGAAGGTTGCACGCATACCGAGGAACATCTCCACCAAATTTGAGCTCAATTGGAGGTAATCTTGATCGATACGAAATGACTTCGTATCGATCGCAGATTGACTCCAAACTTTCTGGAAACGGTCGCGTGGGCCCCCTCACGTGCCAGACCAAGTCTCCCGGAGTTTGAGCGAATTCTGAGCCTCCTACGCCTATAAATAGAGCCTCAGAATCAACAGAAAAAGGATCTTTTTTCTCTGAAGCGTCCAGACTCTACCGGATTGAGATTTGCATCCTATTTTTGCTGTCAATTTCGAATTCTAATCTGTAATCCGCTGTTCATTGCTGTAACCGCTTGTAATCATTGAAAGAGAATCAATAAAATCATCAAAACTTCATAGTGGACGTAGGCTATACGCCGAACCACTCTAAATTGCTTGTCTGTGCATTTTACATTTCTGTTTGTTGGAGTTTTTGTTAGATAACCTCTGTTTTACATTTATAATCTTCATTTTATCTCTTCAAATAACTCCGGAAGAGTGTTGTGCCCATTTTTGGTACAAACACTTTGGTGCTTTCACTGAGAAAACCAGCTTTTTCTCCTGCTCATTGGATCTGCCGTCGATACCGGATTGCACAAATCCAAGAGGAAGATCCAGATATCCAGTCCGGAATCCTTCCATTCTATTCAGATTTGCTCAAAATCTAGGAAAGGACTCCACCACCGACAATGGTCAGCACAAGAACTGGCGCTACCGCTGCAGAGCAAGAAGGCAGAGATAGGCAGAATCCCACACAGCCGCCTTCTTCCAATCAAGACAATACCACTCACTCAGACTCAACGGGGCTAGTCACCCGACAGGAGTTTCAGGTATTGCTCCAGGAGCTGACCCAAAGCCGTCAGCAGTTGGCGGAACAGTTGCGCGCCAACATCGAGCTGACCAACCAGCTAAACCGCCGGGGGCACAGAAGGTCCAGGAGAGATGATGTCTCCAGAGCGTCTACCGAAAGCTCAGCTTCATCTGATTATCACCACCGAACTACCCGTCCTCGACTAGAGGGGAGTCGCACTCAAGCTGCTGAATATCAGCCCGCCTTAACTGTTGGGCAACTGAGGGTAGGGCCGTCGACCAGCTTCCAAATGGGTCCCTCAACACGAGGAGGTACTGCCCCACAGTACACCACGGATAACCGCGCCACAACCGCCGCAGCAGAGACAAGGGTCGATACCCGAAATCAATCAGAGCCGATCAATCAACAGCGAGGACATACTCCTGAACCTTATGTCCCAGAAGACGTTGAGCCAAGGAGGCGAGATACGGATCGTCGACAGCGCCCGATCCCAACTCGCACCGTGGAACCCGACCACGCCTTAGCTCATCACGCTCAGAATCTGCCCGTTTCAGATATATCAACCATGATACGTCAGATGATCCGCGAGAGTCAGGGGCTCACCAATGATGACTGGGGGATTTCCCGTAGTCATACCCCTTTCACAGACGAAGTGTTACATGCCGAACCCCCTAGGCGATTCAGAATGCCGACTCTCCCGATGTATGAAGGGAATAGTGACCCCAACCAGCATATTCTGAAATATGAATGGTCGATGAGCGCTGCAAGGGCCGACGATGCAGTGAAGTGTCGGAGTTTCCCCATCTCTCTGGGGGGAATCGCGACAATGTGGTTTACTCGCCTACCACCTAGATCAATTTCTTCGTTCGATCAATTGGCCAAGAGGTTTGTGGAGCAATTCCGGATGCATGTTGCTAGGCCAAAAGACGTCAACACCTTGTCCAGCGTCACTCAAGCTCCTGGAGAAACGCTCAGGCGTTACCTGGAGAGGTTCCACGCAGCATGCGTCGAGATCACCAATCCCAACGATAATTCAATCTTGATGGCTCTGACCAAGGGAATTGATCCTGATTCTGAATTCGGAAACTGGCTAGCTGGAAAACCGCCCGCATCGTTGGACCGTTTTTACTCCAAGGCCGCTCAATTCCTGCGGCAGGAGGACGCAAAACAGTCTAGGAAGCAGGACGATGCGAGGCCCAGCATTGAGGGAATACAGAGCAATGTGGCAGTTAAACAGTCCGGCGAGAGTTCCGGGAAAGTTCAACTGAATATACAAAACAAGCAAACCCAGCAGAGAGGAAACAATGGCCAGAATAAGAAGAGAGACGAGAACCGAGGTCCACGACGTAGAGCTCAGATGTTTGACAGTTATACGCCGCTAAACACGTCATTGGAAAACGTATACTTACAGACTTGTAACACTGTACAGTATAAGAAGCCTGCTCCGAAGCCCTCGTCGGAGAGACAGATTCAGACAGGGAAATTCTGTAGGTTTCATGAAAGCTATGGACACAATACCAATGAGTGTCGGCACTTACAGGACCTCATCGAGAAGCTGATTAGAGAGAGGAAGCTAGATCAGTTTGTACGGGCGCCGCAGCCTGGCGGAGCGGGCCCCTCGAATCAAAATCGTTCATAAAATCAGGAAAGAGAGGAGGAACCCGCCCGTGCGGGCGGGAGATTAGTGATCAACACAATAAGTGGTGGTCCCCATCCGGCAGGCAGAAGCTGGGGGGAAATGGAGTCGTATGCTAGTTCTATCAGGCATGCGAACTTCGAGTGTTATAGTAATTGCGAGGATGGAACCCCGGCGAAGCAACAAAAGATAATGTCCGATGATATCGTGTTCAGGAGCCGAGACGCCGATAAAGTCGAAGCCCCTACAATCGACCCACTAGTCATATCTGCCCAGGTAGGTCCTGCTTGGATGAAGAGGATCCTGGTTGACAGTGGGAGCTCTGTGAACATCTTGCTTAAACGGGCTTACGATCTAATGAAGATGGAGACAAAGGATTTGAAACCCTGTTTATCCAGAATCCATGGTTTCAACGGAAGTGCCACGATACCCATCGGAATAACTGAACTCCTAGTCGAGTTAGGCGTTGGAGAACGCCGGAGGGTCCGAATGTTACAATTTGTTGTGCTAGAAATCGACTCGCCATATAATGCGTTTCTGGGTCGACCAGCCTTAGCTGAGTTCAGGGCGGCGATCGCCCCATGGTGTCTGACTTTGAAATTTCCCACTGATCATGGGATTGGAGTTGTTCAAGGAGATCAGGCCACAGGAAGGGCCTGTTATGTTGCTGAGCTGCACGGGGCGTAACGTAAAGAGAAGGGAAAGGGCGTAGAGGAATCTCTCTGCGTCCGTTCTGTCGATAATTGACAATTGATGCCTGGGCCTCGACCCGAGCACCACGACCAATTCCTGAAAGACCTGGACCCCAGGGACAACGAGGATAAAGACGAATCAACGGAGAGTCAAGCTTCTCCAGCCGAACTGACTGTGGACGTCCCAATCAGTGAGGATAATGATTCAAAGATGTTAAAAGTTGGGTCTCAACTAAACAAACAGACACAGCAGGAATTGGTCGAATTTCTTTGGGCGAATCTCGACGTCTTCGCCTGGACACACTCTGACATGTGCGGGATCTCGCCGAGCATTGCAAGTCACTCCCTGAATATAGATCCACGACATGTCCCAGTAAAGCAGAAAAGGCGCGGTATGGATCCAGAGAGATCTGCCGCCCTTAAGGAGGAAGTTGATAAACTGCAATCGAATGGGTTCATTCGAGATGCCTTGTATCCAGGATGGGTGTCCAACCCTGTACTAGTTCGGAAACCAAACGGGAAGTGGAGAACCTGTGTTGATTACTCTGACCTAAACAAGGCCTGTCCAAAAGATAGCTTCCCACTTCCCCGAATCGATCAGCTCGTAGATTCGACGGCCGGACATGAACTACTATCCTTTATGGACGCTTATTCCGGCTACAATCAGATACCCATGCATTTACCTGATCAGGAACATACCAGCTTCGTGACCGACCTGGGACTCTATTGTTACAAAGTCATGCCGTTTGGTCTAAAGAACGCTGGAGCAACATACCAACGCTTAGTCAACCGAATGTTCGCTGATCAGATTGGGAAGACCATGGAAGTTTACGTGGATGACATGCTGGTGAAGTCCCGATTTTCCACCGATCACGTCAGAGATTTGAATTCAATGTTCAGCATCCTCCGGGGGTACGGAATGAAGCTCAACCCACTCAAATGTCACTTTGGCGTTGCATCCGGAAAATTCCTTGGGTTCATCGTCAACGCTCGAGGAATAGAGGCGAATCCTGAGAAGATCTGGGCTAGTAGAAATTTGCAAACCCCTAGAACTATAAAGCAAGTCCAGAGTCTTAACGGGAAGGTCGCAGCATTGAGCAGGTTCATTTCAAAGTCCACCGATAAATGCATTCCTTTCTTCGACCTGATCCAGAAGGGCAAACGAAACTTTGAATGGACCACGGAGTGTGAGGGCGCGTTCCGATCATTAGTTCAACATCTCTCCACACCTCCGATCTTATCAAAATCGGTTGACCACGAGCAACTATATCTCTACCTGGCAGTATCAGAACATGCGATCAATACTGCTCTAGTCCGGGAAGAAGACAAAGTGCAAAACCCGGTCTACTATGTTAGTAAGCGACTAACAGGAGCTGAAAGAAATTATCCGAGACTGGAGAAACTGGCCTATTGCCTGGTCATTGCCTCAAGGAAGCTCCGTCCTTACTTCCAAGCTCATCCACTTACTGTGTACACCGACCAGCCGTTACGACAGGTCCTCACGCGGCCTGAGACGTCCGGTAGGTTACTCAAGTGGAACATTGAGCTAAGCCAATTTGATATCGCATACGCTCCGCGGAGGGCCATTCAAGGACAAGTCCTGGCTGATTTCATAGCTGAATTCACCGTTCCAGAAGACTTACCCGAGACTAGTTAATCCCCCGAATACATCTGGAAGCTGTATACTGATGGTGCGTCAAATGACCGGTGTTCGGGCGCTGGGGTTGTACTTGAGACTCCCGAGGGCCGATCCATATGTTATGCTCTTAAATTCGACTTTCGTGCAACTAATAATGAAGCTGAATATGAAGCCCTCCTAACCGGCCTAAAGCTTGCCAAAGATTTGAGAATTATCGCTGTAGAAATTTATTGCGATTCACAGTTAGTGGTATGTCAAGTACGAGGAGAATACCAGGCAAGAGACCGAAGATTGGCCGCTTACTTGGCACGAGTTCAGGAAATACTAAACCAGTTTGATTATTACGCCATCTATTATGTGCCTCGGGAGCACAATCAGAAAACCGATTCACTGGCAAAGTTAGCCAACACAGGTGAAGCGCAACAAATGGGACTTGTCCCTGTTGAAACTTTGGCCTCCCCGAGCATCGACCGAATAGAAATGAACTCTGTGTTTGAAACCGCTCCCAGTAGAGAATCCTGGATGACTCCATATCGGAACTACATTGAGAATGGGACGCTGCCTGAACCTAGAAATGAGAAGAGACAAATTCAGCGAAAAGCTTCGTGGTTCGTCATCCAGAACGGAGTCATGTACAGGAGAGGTTATTCCGTTCCTCTCCTCAGGTGTATCGCCCACGAGGAAATCAAACGAGTGCTGCATGACGTGCACGAAGGAGAGTGTGGCGATCATACCGGAGGACAAGCTCTCGCTAAGAAGATACTCCGATATGGGTACTACTGGCCGACAGTGAACCGAGATGCGGCAAACTATGCCCGGAAATGCGATAAATGCCAGATACATGCCCGAATTCCGAGAGCTCCGCCAACTGAAATAACCCAAATGGTCAGTCCCTGGCCATTCGCAATGTGGGGCATCGATATCATCGGCGCTTTACCTTTAGCAAAAGGCGGTGCGAAGTACGCCATCGTTGCCGTTGACTACTTCACGAAGTGGGCCGAGGCCGAAGCCCTTGCCACCATTACGACAAAGAAAGTGATAAATTTCGTGGTTCGCAACATCATCTGTCGATTTGGACTCCCACATACTATCATCACTGATAACGGAGCCCAATTCGAGAGTGCGGAATTCAAGAGTTTCTGTCAATGGTTTCATATCCGCAAAAAGTTCTCGGCTGTCGCACACCCCCAAGCGAATGGACAGGTTGAAGCTGTCAACAAAGTTATAAAATCGATCCTGAAGAAACGATTGGAGAAGGCTGGGGGCAAGTGGGTCGATGAACTTCCTATGGCGTTATGGGCCTATCGAACGACCCACAAAACCGCGACCGGACACACTCCGTTTTCCCTATCTTATGGCTCAGAGGCCGTTATTCCGGTCGAGACAGAAGTGCTCTCTCATCGCGTGACTTATTATGATCCAAAAACAAACGCCATACTCCTGGCCGAGTCTTTGGATCTATTGGATGAAAAACGGGAAGAGGCCGATTTGAGAGCAGCTGCACATCGAAGCCGAGTCGCCCGATTGTACAACACCAAAGTTTGACCTCGAACCTTTGGACTCGGCGACCTAGTACTCAAGAGAATCTACCCAGTTCCTTCGCACATGAAGCCAAACTGGGGAGGACCGTATGTAATTACACGAAAGCTCGGAGATGGTACATTCAAGCTATCGACTGTTGACGGTCTCGATTTACCAAGGGCTTGGAACAGCGAAATTCTCCGCCGCTATTACATATGACAGGCTTTATTTATTTCATTCTATTTAGCAATTTGTTTCTGCATTTCGAAATTTGAATTTTGTAATAAGGCAACTGACTTTGCCGCATTTTCTTATTTCAGCAATAAAATGCCACTTCTTCGAGCCAGAGCTGTGATTCATATACAACATCACGATGCACGAAGAGCTAAATCCCATCATGCAATGGGACTTATTCAAATGGAGAGTGGCTGTGATACGACCGGCCACTCACTAGGTGAAACCCGAGCTCGAGGACAAGCCATGACACCGATATTAATAGGGTTGACACACGACAATCCTACAATTAACTCCATATTTCCAGAGTGCGAAGTGGAGTATAAACATTCGACTCCGTCCTCCCAGAGCGCGAGACGGAGTATAAATATTTAACTCCATATTCCCAGAGTGCGAAGTGGAGTATAAACATTCGACTCCGTCCTCCCAGAGCGCGAGACGGAGTATAAACATTTAACTCCATATTCCCAGAGTGCGAAGTGGAGTATAAACATTCGACTCCGTCCTCCCAGAGCGCGAGACGGAGTATAAACATTTAACTCCATATTCCCAGAGTGCGAAGTGGAGTATAAACATTCGACTCCGTCCTCCCAGAGTGCGAGACGGAGCATAAACATTCAACTCCATATTCCCAGAGTGCGAAGTGGAGTATAAACATTCAACTCCGCATTCCCAGAGTGCGAAGTGGAGTATAAACATTCAACTCCGCATTCCCAGAGTGCGAAGCGGAGTATAAACATTCAACTCCGCATTCCCAGAGTGCGATGCGGAGTATAAACATTCAACTCCGTATTCCCAGAGTGCGAAGCGGAGTATAAACATTTAACTCCATATTCCCAGAGTGCGAAGTGGAGTATAAACATTCAACTCCACATTCCCAGAGTGCGATGCGGAGTATAAACGACCAACTCCATGCTCCCAGAGTGCGATACGGAGTACAAACATCAGTCAACTCCATGTTCCCAGAGTGCGAACAACCGCTTACGAGATGACATATATCCCCGGAGTGTGGATGGAACGATGCATAAGAAAACAAGTGTAGTTCGGCCACTCGGTCCTCGCTTGCTGCAATCACAAGCTGATCATCACAACTTAACCCTGGAACTGGGGGCAGAGGCAAATGTTAGTCATTACCCGAGACTATGCGATGCTCAGCTCCGATGCGATCCTCTATCACAACTCAAGTCCAAGATTTCCATACTTAACAAGTAAAATAAGCTATTCTTGAAACAATCAGATAATGCAAGTACACTGGACCAAAGTTCGAACACTGCAATATTCAAGCATAGAAAGGAACATAAGCTGAAGCTAGAAAACAAAATTTTATTTCAACTAACTCAAGAACAAGGGTTCATACATGAGTTTTTTCCAAAACATTCCTACTAGCAGGGGCCGAACCCGCATCTAAACACGGCCTACAAAGGGGAAAAACAGAGAAAATAACAAAAGTCCCTAACTGCCTATGAAAAGAATGTCTAATCCTTATGCTTCCTCAGCTTCTTCTTCCTCGAGGAGCTACTGGAACCACCAGTACCCTTTCGCTTGGAGCCTTTCTCCTTAGGCAAGCTCCCTTCGGGTGAAGGCATAATGTCAACGTCCTCGTCTGAGCTGGACTCTATAGGGATGCTTCCCGCGGGAGGAGTTGGAG
Source organism: Allium fistulosum (assembly GCA_030737815.1). NCBI lineage: Eukaryota > Viridiplantae > Streptophyta > Magnoliopsida > Asparagales > Amaryllidaceae > Allium > Allium fistulosum. The sequence goes on along the minus strand of CM060904.1, from coordinate 1,106,034,653 downwards.
GAACAGACTCCGCAGCCGGAGGAGGGACTGGCACATCAGTATCAGTAAGTGTGCCCCCAGGAGACACAATCATAAGAGGAATAGGGCACTGTGCTGCTGCTCCGCCATCTACTTCGCCGCCGTGCGCCGCGGCCGTCATCTCGGCATTAATCTCGGCCAACATCGCCGCTTCCCGCTGTGCTCTGGCTTCGCTAGGAGCCGTAGTAGTCTGAGATGAGGCGTCAGAAGTAGCCGTGAATCCACCCAAGCCGAATGGCAAGTCCGCAAAAGGATCACTTTGACGGCCAAGGAGCTCGTTTATCATCTGCTCATCGAAAGAAAGTGAGCTCCCCTACGTCACTCCAACTGGTGCCATTGCCGCGACGGAGGTCGCCTCAGAGATGATGGCTCCTGGCGCTTGACCTGATTCTTGGGTGGTAAGAGGCGCGGCTGGTGCAACTCCTGTCACTGATCAAAGGAAAAGGACATGTCATTAGCAACATTTCAACACAGACTCTTCAATCCAAATATACAAGAAGTTAGTTCAGAGTACCTTCCTCGGTTTGGCTCGAGGTCGTCTGAACAACTTCAGAAGGATGTTCCTTAATAGGAGATAAACACGGTTGATCTGGATCATATGCCGGAATAGGATGGGGGTAGATCATCGGAGTTGGCTCAGACTGAGATGACATGATTATCTCAGAACTCATAACATGGTGTTCTGCACCAGAGCTCTCTCCGACCTCCTGGATCTGGGCACCAAGCCTCACCTTGTCATGGGAAATCATGGAGTCATGGAGAACCTTCTTTTCGTCATCATTGAGGATGCGGTTCTCCAGCTCGAATTCATCAAGGGCTTCATCAGGGTGCCCGGATTTCTCCTCATCAACCAGTAGGTTCCAGGCGTTATAGAGATGTGTGGGGTAATCGTCAAGCCATGTCAAATCTCGGTGCCTTAGCACGTTGGCATTATAAGTGACGAGTAGCTCTTCCACCTCGGCCTCAATCCTGGCCTCCGCCTGCCGTACCTTCTCGTCAACCCCAGCCTCAGCTTCATGGGCTTGTTGTATAGCCGCTTCCTTCTCCTTTCGAAGCGTCACTGCCTGATCACAGGCCTCCTGCGCAGAGACATTAGCTGTGTCTTTTTCCTCCGCCATCTCTGAAAACTTTGATTTCAGCTCATTAAGCTCCTTCAGAGCGGCATCCCTCTCGGCGGTAATGGAAGTGTTCCTGTGACCCATGTCCTCGATGGCGGTATAGTGCTCTTGCTTCATCCTCGTCATGACAGCGTTCACTTCATCAACTTTCTTTAGAGCCTCCATTTCAGATTTACGGGAAGACTCAGCCTCCGAGTTGAGCGCTTTTATGATTTGGTCGTTGTGACCCAATTCCTTCTCGAGCTTCTCAATGGTGACGCCCCGATCAAATGCCACTTTAGACGCCTTCCTCGCGGCCCGTCCCCATTCCCTGTACTGAAAAAAGATGTCCGCAACGTAATCATGGATAGTGGTTTCAGCGGTTGGCGGAATTCTCTTCAAGTGCGGAGGGAAGACATAACCGTCAAAACAGATATCGGGGAATTCCTTCCTCATCTGTGCCAGTTTAAGCGCTCCTTCACTAGACGCTTCGGTCGGGACCGGTACAGTAGCCGAGGAGGTGGCTATTTCAGTCCTGCGCGGAGGATCGGACCTCGAAGCTTGAGAAGGCGGCCTAGGCCGTGAAGTTTCAGGAGGATGAGTAACTGCGACCGTAGGAGGTGCAGAGGTCCTGGGGGGAGGAGAGCGAGATCGGGATCGGCGAACGTATCCCCTATATCTGTCAGACTTCTCCTGACCAGAATGTCCTGAGTCGTAATCCCTCTCGCCCTCTCTCCTGCGTGGCTCATGATAACGGCGCTTATTGCGCAAACTACCAAGCACAGAACCTTGCCCAGACATCGTACCTGAAAAGAAAACCATGAAGAATCAGTAACCGTTTGCGATGTGTTGTTTACGGTTAGGAAAATTTGTTGTGCCGTGAAGAGTGTGTGAATGTGTAACCCCCAGACCAACCAGAAGTGTCAATCGCACTGGTAGGATTAGACTCGCTAACATCGACGATATGTCGCGGTCCGCCCGATTCAACGTCGTGTTGCTCTGGCTCGATGTCCGGGATTGGAGGGTCAGCAGGCCCTTCGAATTGATCTTCAGCTTGCAGGGAGGATGCTTCCGTAATCTTAACTCCTGGCAATGGACGGTGCAAAACCACAGACTTCCGCCTCCCGGACTTAGGCTGTTTTGAGGCCACTGCTTTGCCCTTCCTCTTTGCGTCGGACTCCGGGGTTGCATTAGCAGGTCCGACTAACGGTTCTTCGTCGGTATGAGTTTCCTCGGAATCGGGTTCCTCAATTATCACAACCCTGGGTTTCATCCGCTTGACCTTTTTTCTGGAGACAGTCTTTAATGCACCATCGAGCCTTATGCTCTGCCTCCGGCCGATCAACCCAAGAACTCTGAGATTCCGATCTGTCAGTAACAGTTCAATATTCCTTTCTTCGCTAGGAATCTCTTGGAGGACCCGAACTATCTCTTTATAGTAGCCACCCTCAGGACGTTGGATGATTGCTGAAAGAAAAAGAGAAGAAGACGTAAGTTTATTTTCACTCCGAAAATTGCCCTGTCAATTACTTGGGAAAAAAGACAATACTCACGTCTGAACAGCCATCTTCTAGCAAACCCTGGAGGACATCAGACATAGAACCACTCCGACTTAAAGTAGCTTAGCCTAGTCCACGACCCCGCGACAACTTGACAGTTCCTTACAGACTCCAAGAACGTATAAGATGGGCTGTCAGTCCGACTCTTGAAATTAAACAAGTATCTTATGTCGGTCATACGGGGAAGACGATGGAGGTATTCCATGAATACAATGAACAAGCTGTTGAGTGAGGCATATCCGTTTGGATGCAATTGAGACGGAGCGATGTCCAGATAAGCCAACACTTCTCGTATGTAATCATTGAACGGAGGAAGTGTGCCGGCTGCGCACGCATGTCGATTAAAAGCAGTATACCCCTCCGGGGGATTATGTGGCCTGTCGTCCGGTCCAGGCAACAGTACTTCATCCGAAGATAAGCCATGCCTTAAGCATATTCTCCCTAGCATTTCTTCAGAGATATTGGATGGGACAAAATCAGGTGGACTATTAATGAAGGACGCATCGGGCAACTCATCCGGAGCTGGACCAATAGCTTCGGCCTCGATGTCCGGAATCTCAAGTCTGGGAGGGATAGGGTTCTGAGTTTCTTGCTGCTGCGAACTTGACGGTTCCATCACTAGCTAACTCACGAGAAACCATCATTAGATGATAAAAAGCCCGTGCATTCCCCAGTGTAAAGTGCATGAATGTGTTGTGTAGTGCAAATGTTGTGCGTGACTTGAGCAAATTCTGCAGAGTTAAAGAAAACATACAAGCGACTAAATTCTGGAAGTCAGACAGGCATGACCGTCATCGCTGACCATCACGACCATGCTATCCAGGTGATAACGATCGATTCAAGATTAAAGAGTTCGTTGTACTTTTCTGTTAAATGGCAGTTCCATCGACGAGCTTCGAGAGGTAGTCAAATATGCAATTTAATTATCAAGTCCAGATATGCAAGAATGAAGCTCATCGGAGTTATGCTGAAGAATGTCAAGATTTCGCATCCATAATGGGAAGTTTCGAATCCATCATGATACCGGTTCGAATCGATACCCGTGAGCATGCTTCGAATCGATCGTCAGGAGTCAAGTTCGAATCCATCAAAGATCAGAGTACTTCGCATCGATCCTTGGTTGCCTGGTTCGTATCGATCAGAAAAGGCCTTAGCTTAACATCGATCGTGAAGGCAAGATTCGTATCGATCTGAAACTAAGATACATTTTTTAGTTTTTCGTATTGATCATTTCGCGTCGATACGATCCATCATCATATCCATCGATGCGAACTGGATCTCCCCCATTGACTTATCCCAAGAATCGATACGGGATCTAAGAAAAGATGTCGCTGTCTTCGTCGATTCGAACACGGCCCCTTGATCGATTCGCTTTTGCCTTCTCCACTCTTTCTTCTCCAATCTACCAGAGCGTCGCCATGGCCATCTGGACTTCGAACCAGATCTGGTTTTACCAATTGCCAGAGTGGTTGATTGACGAAGAAAGAGTAGATCGAAGATAGTTTCGTCATTTAGATTCGTGGTGGATTACCTAGTTTAAGATTGAGATTTCAAGATCTGGTGGATTGAGGCTGATAGAGTCGAAAGTACAGAACTATTATCTCTTTCTAAGTTTGTGAATCGATACGAAAATGCAGAAGGCAACAGTAAAAGTAAAAGGTAAAAAAGTGAAATCGAGCCAAGTCCCCGGTATTTATATGAAGCCTGGAGGCGAACTGGGTCGATTCATCTCCCAGTCAACATGACCGGTCGCAGCCAGTCAAGCAGCGCATCGATGCGAGCATTCATATCGAGCCCACTAGCCTTCATCGATTCGGAGCGCACAAGAAAGCCACCTGAAGGCACTGGACTCCATCGTTTCGAAGCACACAGGGAAGCCACCTGAAGATAACAGACTCCATCGGTTCGAAATGTCCACTTTGTGATCCATCGACTCACAACAGAGCAAACCTATCGATACGAACAGTCACTACGTATCCATCAGATATCGCCAATTCAAATCAAAATCCACCGCGATTTGTGACCATCGATACGAATGACCATTTTCGTATCCATCAAGTCAACCCACATCGATACGAAGAAAGGCCTTCCAACTTTTAGCATCGATTCATGAGAGGACCGATACAAGAGAATGGCTAAAGGGTACGACTTTCAAATTATTCAAAGGAGACCTGCAGCTTTTCAAAGCATGTCATGTTTTCACAAGACGTACTTTGGGGGGCAAATGTTATCCCGCCTTTTGGCAAGGCCAGGAAACCAAGGAGTTGGATTCCAAATGTCGTTTGTCATGGATATCGTTGAATTTTGTCGGATGTCCGGATCAAGCCCCAATTGATGAGACACAATCGGGAAAATAAAGCAAACCAACGTTCCAAGTTTCAAGTCAATCCGAGCTCATACGCACAGGTTATGATGGATACAAGTTGGAGGAAAAAGCATGTTTTCGTATCCATCGGCGGACCCCATTTCGTATCCATTGAAACGTATCTGTTCGTTTCGATGGAGCCAGTACATCGAGTTCGTATCGATGGGTTTCGTATCCATCGGTGGTCCTCGTTTCGCATCCATCGATCTTGTGTCGATTAGAATGATTAAGTCCACACAGTGATAAGCTCCGTATCGATAAAACCTTCAGCCGGAAAGACTTGTTCGTATCCATCAATAAGTCACCTGGTTCGTAACGATCACTTAATATCTACTTCGTATCCATCAGCCAGTGCTTGCTTCGTATCCATCATTCAGTGTCTACTTCGTATCCATCTAAGGACTTCACTTCGAGTCCATGCGAAGTGACTTACTCGTATCCCTCAGGTCAACCAGCTTGGATAACGTGTCATCTCTCGAAGAAAACGAGGCGAGATACCTGGAATCGAAACAGTCAATACGGCGCTGAGACCGGATCGAGGCGAGGCGCGCGCACCACGTCATCCCTCGATGCGAATGCGCCGAGATATATGGAGTCGACGCAGTCGACTCGGAGTAAAGACCGGATCGAGGCGAAGCGCGCGTTCCACGTCTTCACAGAGGCGCGTGACACCATCGATTCGAAGCTCTCAGTTCGGAAGGATGGATTCGAACCAGACAGCCTAGCGAAGAGCGTCGCCTCGTATCGATGATATCTCTCAATCCACTGATCCAAATACCATGAAATTTTAACCGAAGGTTGCACGCATACCGAGGAACATCTCCACCAAATTTGAGCTCAATTGGAGGTAATCTTGATCGATACGAAATGACTTGTATCGATCGCAGATTGACTCCAAACTTTCTGGAAACGGTCGCGTGGGCCCCCTCACGTGCCAGACCAAGTCTCCCGGAGTTTGAGCGAATTCTGAGCCTCCTACGCCTATAAATAGAGCCCCAGAATCAGCAGAAAAAGGATCTTTTTTCTCTGAAGCGTCCAGACTCTGCCGGATTGAGATTTGCATCCTATTTTTGCTGTCAATTTCGAATTCTAATCTGTAATCCGCTGTTCATTGCTGTAACCGCTTGTAATCATTGAAAGAGAATTAATAAAATCATCAAAACTTCATAGTGGACGTAGGCTATACGCCGAACCACTCTAAATTGCTTGTCTGTGCATTTTACATTTCTGTTTGTTGGAGTTTTTGTTAGATAACCTCTGTTTTACATTTATAATCTTCATTTTATCTCTTCAAATAACTCCCGAAGAGTGTTGTGCCCATTTTTGGTACAAACATCCATTGCCGAGAATAGATGACTTGTTTGATCAGCTTCACGAGGCTAAGGTGTTTTCTCAGATGGATTTGGCAATGGGATTTCACCAGTTGAGAGTGGCTAAGGATAGTGTGCCGAAGACTGCTTTTAGGACACCATCCGGTTTCTTTGAGTGGCTGGTAATGCCGTTTGGATTGACTAACGCGCCAGCCTATTTTGTGGATCTTATGAATAGAGTGTTCAGAGGTCAGTTGAACAAGTTCGTACTTGTGTTCGTGGATGATATTCTGATTTATTCCAGAACAGAAGAAGAACACAAGACGCACTTGCGTATTGTTTTGGAGATCTTACGGAAACATCAGCTGAAGGCTAAGTTTTCGAAGTGTCACTTCTGGAAGAGTGAAGTGAGGTTCTTAGGCCATGTTATTTCTGGAAATGGAATAGCGGTTGATCCCGCCAAGGTGGCAGCAATCCAGGATTGGGTTAGACCTAAGAATGCATCTGATGTGAGAAGCTTTCTTGGATTAGCAGGATATTATCGTCGGTTTATCAAAGACTTCTCCAAGGTAGCTGCACCGTTAACAGGATTGACGAAGAAGAACCTAGTGTTCAGATGGGATGATAAGTGTGAGCAATCTTTTGGAATCTTGAAAGAGCGATTGACGAGTGCTCCTGCTTTGACTATTCCTAGTGGGAATGATGAGATGGTGGTTTACACCGACGCATGTGGTACTGGACTTGGAGCAGTGCTGATGCAGAAAGATAAAGTTGTTGCGTATGCAAGTCGACAACTGAAGCCGCATGAAAGGAATTATCCGACTCATGATTTGGAGTTGGCGGCGATTGTTTTTGCTCTGAAGATGTGGAGACATTATCTACTGGGGGTTCGATTCGAGTTGTTTACAGATCATAAGTCGTTGAAGTATCTTTTCTCCCAAAAAGATTTGAATCTTCGGCAGCAACGTTGGCTAGAGTTTTTGGCATCATATGATTTTGGTATAGCTTATACTCCGGGAAAAGGTAACACAGTAGCAGATGCGTTAAGTCGAAGACATGCGGGATTGGGAGCCATGTTTTCAGAATGGAAGAGTCTCGAGTATTTAGCTGGATTTGACTTCAGGTCTAGATGCGAATTGGAACCTGAGATGTTGGCAAACTTATCAATAAGACCGACTCTTGTGGAAAGGATTGGCGAGAGTCAAAAGCGAGATGATAAGCTTGTCAAGATTATCCGTGATTTGGAATCTGGATTGGATCCAGAAAAGGATAAAGGATTCGAGGTCGATCAAGAGGGTTGGCTTCGGCAGCAAGGACGACTAGTTGTTCCCGATATAGATGAATTGAGGAGTGAAGTTCTGAAGGAAAGTCATCACTCGAAGCTGACAATTCATCCAGGAGGAAATAAGATGTATTGGGATATGAAGAGAACTTACTACTGGGAAGGTATGAAGAAGGATGTTGGAAATTTTATTTCCAAGTGCATGAACTGCCAGTTGGTAAAAGCCGAACAGAAGAAGCCAAGTGGATTGCTTCAACCCTTAGAAGTTCCTGCATGGAAGTGGGAGCAGATATCGATGGATTTTATTGATGGATTACCTAGAACAAAAACGGGAAATGATGGGATTTGGGTCATCGTAGATCGTTTGACTAAGAGTGCATGATTCATTCCTGTTCGATCGACTAGGACTGCATCAAAGTTGGCTGAGTTGTATGTTAAGTGGATAGTTTGATTCCATGGTATTCCGAAGAGTATAGTGAGCGATCGAGACCCATTGTTCACTAGTGGATTTTGGAAGAGCTTTCAGGAAGTTTTGGGAACCGAGTTGTGTTTGAGTACAGCTTATCACCCTCAAACAGATGGTCAGACCGAGAGAGTCAACCGAGTTTTGGAAGATCTTCTTAGAGCTTGTGTTTTGGACTTCGGAGGATCATGGGAAGATCACCTTCATTTGGTGGAGTTTTCATACAACAACAGTTACCTGTCAAGTATTGGTATGGCACCGTATGAGGCATTGTATGGAAGACCGTGTAACTCTCCGACGTGTTGGATAGAAACTGGAGAAAAGTTGATACTTGGGCCAGAGATGATTCGTCAGACTACGGAGTGCATAGAAATCATTCGGCAACGAATGAAGGCAGCCCAAGACCGTCAGAAGAGTTATGCTGATAAGCTTCATAAGGATTTGGAGTTCGACGTTGGTAATATGGTTTTTGTGAAGATTTCTCCACTGAAGAATGTTATCCGATTCGGGAAGAAAGGAAAATTGACTCCGAGATTTGTTGGACCATTCCCGATCATCGAGCGAATTGGAAAGCTCGCCTATAGACTGGAGTTACCTGAGAAGATGTCGAGTGTGCACAATGTTTTTCACGTATCATATCTACGGAAGTATGTGCACGACTCGAGTACGGTGGTTTCTGCTAATAGCTGTAAAGATTTCGAAGTTGATCCAGTCGATAGAAGACCTCGTAAGCCGCTTCGTGTTGTGGAAACCGACACGAAACAGCTTAGGAGGAAGGTAGTTAAGTTGCTCAAGATACAATGGAGTGATGATGATAACGACTGTACGTGGGAGGTGGAAGAGAGGATGAAGGCAGCTCATCCTGAACTCTTCAAGGTATGGACCTAAGGTGTCGTGTCATCTCGCGATATTGTAACTTGTTCTAATTCTAGAATTCTGTACGCTAAGCTAGAATTGGATGCATGGTTTGTTGATTTCTATGGATGGTAGGTGTACAGAATAATCTTTGATTGCTTGGAATTTCGGGGACGAAATTCCTAAGGGGGAGAGAATGTAACGACCCGTATTTTACGGATCGAAACATCGTAAAACAGTTGACCTTTGGTTGCATTGTTGTTAAGTCATTTTAGATTTTTGAGCAAAATAATGCTAAGTCCTAAGTCGTTCACGACTTAGTATAGGTCGTAAGTCGTTTATGACTTAGGGGATAGGAGCGACCCAGGGATGGCGAGTTAAGGGCTCGGGGATAGGTCGTTTGAACGACTTATGGTGAGGCAACGACCTAAGTAACTAGGCGAGTTAGCGACATAAGGAGCTAAGTGGGTTTACGACCTAAGGTGTTATCGTAGTTAGGTCGTGATCTCTGTTATAGTTAAGTCGCATAGTGTTAAGTCGAATGGTGCTAAGTTGTTAAGTCGTCCAGGCGACTTAGGAGGGAACGCGCGTGTGTTAGGTCGTGTGTTTGCTAAGTCATAAGTCGTAACCTAGCTAAGTCGTGAGGTTGATGAGTTGTAGAGCTATTAAGTCGTTAAGGCGTATCCCAGTTAAGTCGTAGACTGGTAAGTCGCGCAATGTGTTGAGTCGTAGACCTGTTAAGTCACGCGCGCGTTAAGTCGTAGATTGCTGGGTGCGTTAAGTCGTAGACGACTTAGGAGTTGAGTCGTAACCCAGTTCTACTAAGTTATAAGTCATAGGCTAGTGGGATTTGATAAGTCGTAGGTTGGCATAGCAGTTGAGTCGTAAGTCGTCTGGGATGTTAAGTCGGAAGGTTATAAGTCGGAGACGACTTAGGGAAGGCGGACGAGTTAAGGAGGAATTCAGCTATAAATACTCGTCCATTTTCTCACTTTTTGGGATCCGGATTTTGAAGCGACGAAGTGCTGCCATTTTGAGAGCTCGACTTCTACACTTCTTCACTTCTTCTCTCCACTCTAATCTAGTGCTTCTATCCATCCAAGTTGAAGATCAAATTGAAGATCTTCATCCTTTGAAGTGAGATTTCTTCGTTTGAAGCGGATTCGTAATAGATCAAGCTTGATCCTTCGCTGTCCAGATCTGAAGCGTGTTGTTTTGAGGTTGTTTTGGTGATTTGGTGAGTGGTGATTATCTCTCACACGGATCCAAAGGAGTATATCGGATTGTTGGCTCGATTTGGTGTTAAAATAGTGATTTTCATGCATTTTCTTCATCCTATGTGTAGATCCATGTAGATCCATTGTTCATGATGATTTGACAACCATTTTACTAAGTGTTAACCTATGCAAGTTCATTCATCAAGATTGTAGAGATATTTCTCATGATTTCATGCTTGTTAGACTTTCAACTCTTTAATTACGAAATTGCCATTATTGTGATAATTGTCTACTTAGATCATATTTGAATGCTTGATTGTTTGGATTAATGTTTGACTTGGTTGATTGCTATGAATTAGATGATTGATGATTTGATTTAGACCGAAGACGATTCAAAAGCTAAGGGAAAGACTCTTGAATTGGGAAAGCTGCTCGTGGCATATGTAGCGGGATGATGAAGCTCTTATGCATAGATTTGATGATGTGATGTTGAGATGAGGCTTTGCGAGGATGTAATGAAGCGAGGCATCATGTGATGAAGACTTGGTCTAATCCAGACGGGATCATTCCAAGCATGTTGATAACTCGGTGAATGGTTCGAGTTGAGGATAATGGATGGATATGAGAATGGTCGTCAAGGAGGATGACTAGGAGGCTTGGGTCTCATCGTTGTTGAAGGTTCTAGCATGCTCTAAGCAAGAGTACGTTTGGGCAGATTCGATAGTCCCAACGACCAACTGTTGATGGTCGAGTACTCTGGGCAGATTCGATAGTCCTAGGCACGGGTCACGATGACGTGCGGGAGTTATGTCTAGAACCGGGGTTACCATTAGCCCTTGACGGATGGCTGAAAGAATGTGCCGGTCATTCAATTAACGGTGATACCGAAGCAATGATAACAGTGATAGCCAGAGTCATGGATGTTTGATTGTATCGTCATTCGGTCTCAAGAGCGGTATTTTCTGGGTGCTTATCTGATCTTGGTTTAGGCCTTGGGGGTTTGTGCTTGGAAAACATCGCCCTTGACTCGAGTGATAATTGCTTTACTTTAAATTGTATGCTCTGCTATGTTCGCTTCTGCTTAGTGTGTGTCTGGGGGCTATCACTGTAGAAAGAGGTTGGAGTGGGAGGGTTGTATTCCTATTCCTTTTTCCTTTATGCTCTTTTGGTATGTTGATTGTTAATTTACTGCTCACTAAGACTGTTGTCTGACTCAAGGCTTTATGTTTTAATTCTTATTGCCTTGGGATGTTCGTCCATTTTGGGACGGGCAGACTAGGTAGCAGGTGACAGGTGCTGTTCTTGCTTTCCACGGTGCTAATATCGAAGACGAGCTGGAGGGTTGCATATTATCTTCGTATTATATGTACTGGATGTTCCGCTGTTTGTATAATCTCTGAGTGTTATGTAGTGAGGCTTGATGTATTGACTATTTGGATGCTTGTATTCAACTATTATGGAGTTTTATATGATGGCATATTATTCTGTAAAGCTTCACTATACATATGTTCTATTGTATTTTTGTCCATGCGCTGTGAGTAATACGATAGATTCTGTTGTTTTAATTTACCTTGACAATCGTCCATGGTCGCCTGGCACACTTTACAGCGCACTATCTCTAGATTCAGTGCAGGGGTCATGGGCGGTCGTCACAAAGTTAATCCTATGAAAAACATTTTCGCCAAATCAAAAAGTGCTTTTGTATGACTCTTGACTTCATTTGTTCCCTCGGAAATTAAAATCAAGGTGGACAAGACTGTACGTGTACGTACTGTTTTTCCACACGGTGCCATAGAAATAGAAAACCCTAGGGATGGATCGATTTTTAAAGTCAATGGTCATCGTTTAAAACTTTATTTGGAGTTAGCGATTGATCAAGAGGAGGAGCTCATGATTCTTCATGAGCCACACTACGTTTATTAAGAAAGTTTAACTCTCTCCTGTAAATATGTACATATTTTTCTCCGTTACACTCATTATGTCATGCATTGACTATGGGGACACAGTCAAAATCAAGTGTGGAGGGAGTGTCATGTTTATTTTGATTTTTCATGGTTTATTTTTTTCATTTTCTTTTAAATAAAAAACCTAATTTTTTTTTGCATATTGATTTACTTTTGAAGAAGCACGATAGAGTAAGTATACATTTTTGGTTATTAAATTGAAATTTTTGGAAAATTACTTGTCTCAACAAAAAGAAAAAGGAAAAGTCTGATTACAACAACTATGGTGTAACTAGTACATGGAAGATTAATAAGTGATAACTATGAAGTATATCCTAATTGTAATCTTTGCTTAAAAGAGTGGTTGATTTAAAGTAAAGGCAATAACATTTTTGATCTTCTAAGTTAAGTGGTGCTAAGATGATTTTGCATAACTCTCTCTTTTCAAAAAAAGTCATAATAATAAGAAACGGCTAGTTTCATGTGTTCACATGTAAGTGTGTACACTCACCATGCTATGTACTCATCTCACGTAAGCAAAAAGGCAGGGCATGATATACGGCATCAGTTTATTTGAGTTAGGTGTATGTAAATAAAACAAAAATTATAATAATAAACACCTAGAGTCATGTGTTCATACGCAAGTGTGTACACTCGTCACGCACTGTACTCTTCTCACGTAAGCCCGAAAAGCAAAGCATGATCAATATATATGGCCTCAATATATCTGAGTTAGGTGTGTAAACAATAATAATGTTAATATTTTTCAAAATAGAGAGCAAGCAATTGAAACACAAGCACTATCTTCACTTAATCGATTTGAATTTTTATTCAAAAGAAATAAAAATGCCACTTTGCAAAATTTGATAAGCAACTCAAGGATTCATTTCATAGTTGCATTATATTATCAACCAAAACAACTAGCCAAACTAGAGTCCAATTATGATGATAACTTAATTTTTGTCGGAAGTTTTGAAGAGTAAAAATACTAAAATTTCTTGATAATAACCAAAACTTATATCTAACTTACTCGTGTCGATTTAAAAGTAAATTCTTCATTTGTAAATATTTTTAAAACTTGCATCATGTAGTCACATCAGAATTCACATATTGCATTTGGATTTTGTGGGTAGTATCCGCTAAAAATCCTCACGAGACAATATTCGTCCTACTAGGAATACCTAGAGGTTTAATGGCTTGTTGCATATGCTCAATGCAATCGTGTTTCCTACGAAAACAGATTTATCCTAGTTTAGTTTATTCGAGGATGAATAAAAAGATAAGCGTAGGGTATTGATGTGCATGTAAAATGTATATTTATACTCTCATATTTAATCTTATTTTGTTAAAATAAAAGGCATATTAGGGTGATTTTACGTGTCTAAACCAAAAATACAAAGGGATTTTCAAATCATCATTCATACATTAACATATGGGCGAAACGGTAACTTTTATATAAATTATTTTGAAGAAAATTTGTTTGCACTTTTTTATTTTGTTTTATAGGAATTTTGGACTCAAAATGGAAGAGGCTTATGCATGAATATACATGGGAAATCAAAAGAATGAGAAGAGGATGGAAATAATGCAACATGGAGAAGCCCACATGCCCACATACTAATGGACCACAATTAAAAGCAAATGCACATGTTAGTGAAGATTAAAGGAAAAAGCACATGTTAATGGGAATTAACTAATTCCCTAATGATTACTTGGAGGCTACACAAACTCAAGGGCATTTTTGGTAGTCCTCTAAAAGAGGATTAGGGTTTTAGGAATGTATAAATACCCCTTTATGTTTCATGTAATGATCTTCTTCTTCTGCAAGTTATAGCACAAAATCAATGTTAAATAAAATATCTCTTTAATGGCTTCTTAGCCTTGTTCTTTTTTCTAATGCAACGTTTTTTATGCTCTTGTACTTTATGTTATCTTATGCTCTTTCTTTTAATTCATGCAATTAGTTTAGATTTATTTTATGCAAGTAGTTAGTTCTCTTTTCTTTTAATTAGCTCTTATTTTCCTTGCTTTTTATGCTTGAATCATTTTGTATTGACATGAATTTAATTATGAGAAGCTAAACCCATTCAATTTAGGTACAATAAAGCTCTCATGAATCATACTAATCAACATAGAATGGTTGCATTTGTAGTGTCGTGTTTGGTGCTTAATGGAAATTAATAATGTTGGTAGTTTATGTTTTTTAGTGAATTTGATAGCCTATGTTGACAACTCAAATAGGCTATGCTTAACCAATATAAACATAACTATTTGATCATTTGCCTAAGTGATTTTGATCATGAAATTAAAAGTAGAATCAATATTTGATGTTCTATATTACTAATCTCAAAATAGTAAATAGATCATGCTTAAATTATATTTTATTTTTAATTACATTTTCATTTGTGTTATAGTTTGATTGTTTAAGTTGTGCTAATTAATAGCACAAATATGCAATGCTTATAATAAACGCATCAATCATTTCTACAAATTAAAATGAGAGATTATAGATTTATTTTTGTGTTGATTTATATGAATGATTGGAAGTGGATTTACCTCTAAATTGCTGCTTAATCTCATAGTTTTATTCTCATTTTTATTCTAGCTTTTACTCTCATTTTTTAAAATTTTCTTTAGTTAAAAAATTCTCTTAATTTTTGGGCTAATTTGATTGAGTAATCTTAGAATTTTATTCTATTCCCGTCGATCAACACATACTCGCATAAGCACTACGATTGTACGCCATGCACTTGCAGTTTTTATTACTACATTTTTGATGGTATTCTAATCGATAGAATTTTCCATCGCGAACACTTCCTCCTTTGATCGTCTTACGACTGCGAAGCAACTCTAAGCCGTTCTCTAAAATATGACCCAGTTTTAGATGCAAAAGTCTAGTGGTATCCAAAGCACGAGAATTATCCACTCCATTATAGGACTACCCAAGAACTGTTGTTTCCTTCAACGGATACAGATTTTGAAACACATCTCCCTTCATCAAAACAAGTGCACCCCTAGAAACCTTTAAACCATCCTTATTCATAGTCACCTTGCATCTCATGGATGCCAATTTCCTAAAGAAATCAATGGCTTCCGAAAACCCGAAACATAGCGAACACTTGTTAAAGTGCGTATCGCTCCGTCAAACATCCTAATTCGAACTGTATCCTCTTCCATGGCTCTACAACTAACATCATTTCCTATAAGGATTGCATTTCCCTCTTTTCCAACAAAAGAGTTAAAATAATCCTTGTTTGGTGTCATATGGAATGACAACCCAGAGTCAAGCACCCAGTGGTCTGTTACATCAGATATTGCTGCAGTCAACATATCATCAGATATAGTCATCTCCACTGCAATCAATGAAGATCCATCCTCAGCCTCCTTCTTCAAATCCGGACAGTCTCTCTTCCAATGGCCTGGTTTCTTAAACTATTGACACTTTCCATCTCTAGACTTTCCTCTCCAACCATTTCCAGGCTTCCTAGACTTGGAATGCCCTCTAGAATTCCAACTCTTCTCTCCTCTCTTCCTCTCTCAACAAATTGGTCCAGACTACTATTCCCTTCTCTCCCTTCACTCATCTCCTTCATCCGATCCCTCAAGTCTTCAAATAGATAACCTAACTTCACATCATGTACAGTCAAAGTGTCTCTCTTATAAATCAGACTATTAGCGAAACCCATGTAAGGCTTCGGAAGGGAACATAGAACCATAGCCTTCTGTTCTTCATCCACCTTCAAATCGATGGTCTTCATCTTCGTTACAAGATCATTGAAGAAACTAAGATGCGCCTTCACTGAAGCATCCTCACACATCTTCATGGCGAAAAACAACTTCAGCAGAATCAAATGGTCAGTGAGTGATTTCTTTAGATAGAGATTCTCTAGCTTAGTCCAAATTCTTTTAGCAGTGGTTTCCATGCTAATTTTCAAGATAACATTTTCCCCATGGCCAACTGTAGAGTAGTAAATGACCATTCTTCCTTCTCCTTTTTCCCATGGCAGAAATTTCAGTTGGTAATTTCTCAGTGTCAAAAACTAACCGATGGACCGTATTTCTTTTTAGAATAGTCTTCATCCTTCATTGCCACTTCTCGAAGTCTTTATCCCGTCCCACCCTTTTTATTTCAACTGAGATCCAGATGCAATATAAGAACCTCTGACATAAGGTCTTGTTACAATAAGGGTAGCCCAATCTTCTACCTTACTTCCTTACACCTTTTATAAAATCAACCTAATTGCTCCGATAACATATTGTTAGGGTTAATCCTCTTAAGCAGATATAACCGAACAACGCTGATGTGGAAACAAATTAGATCAAAATATAGAATGGTGAAACAATCAAATAAAATTATTGGGATTGCACGACAAAGGTGGACTTAACCAAATAATAATAAGTGAAAGGGAAGCATGCCAATTTTTTTTAAAGTGGTCCTACTATCAATGTGATAATGTATATCCACTAAGGGGAGAAATTTTTTATTAATACTTAGAGAGAAGATTACATGGAGAGGTACAAATAATTTCCATTACATAGGCACGTTTATACATAGGTTTTGTGAGATTGAACTTATCCCGCGATGTGGGACTAAATAAAAAACATTAAAACCTAAAATTGTATCACTTTTTTCTACAATGAACTAATTGTTTCTTACGTTTTACAGTAGATCGCCAACTCAGAATATTTGAACAGATTGGCTATATTATGTTTAGACTGTAGAATTCGATTCATATCACGTGGACTACAACTCTCTAATTTCGAAGGAAAAGAGTTTACCACGGCAAGTTTGGTACAATTTCTCTATGGTCAATGAGTTTTAATTTTAATTATAGTACGTTCTATTTTTGATGTAGATACAATAGAAGTTTTATGATTGAATTATGGGCATT
Source organism: Allium fistulosum (assembly GCA_030737815.1). Classification (NCBI taxonomy): domain Eukaryota; kingdom Viridiplantae; phylum Streptophyta; class Magnoliopsida; order Asparagales; family Amaryllidaceae; genus Allium; species Allium fistulosum. Next base: position 1,106,017,652 of record CM060904.1, on the reverse strand, counting down.
GCTATTGGATATGGTTAAATGATGGTAGATTGTTTGAAATCTTGGTTTTATGAAAGAATCATAGCTTATTGTCCTTTAGGTAGAATTGTTTGTTAACTTTATTGTTATGCTTTACATTCAATAAGTTTTTTTGTTCCAGGTAGATGGAACAAAACAAAAGGAGATTCATTATCAGTTATAATAAAAATGAAAAATAATAGTCAAAGACCTCTAGCTCAGGTGGTTAAAAGCATGACTCTTTAGACAAAAGGTTTTCAAGGTCATGAATTCGAGCTCCTCAGACATCATAATGGGTACTCTATTTGAATAAGTTTTGGCATAAAATAGAGGCAAAATAATAATGTTAGGTGCCATATATTAAAACTTATGTGCATAAAAAAACATGTGTTAGACACCAAATACATATACAAATGGGAATAGGTCATCGACTTATTAATCAAACTTAAATATATTTTTACTGTTCTTAAATTCTGAGTAAAGGCAGCGTTGAAATAAGAGATTCTTTTTGTTCCTTCACTTTGTAATCTTCATGGCCTATAGGTATGGTGTAGGGGCAATTGTACTCAAATGAAAATATTGCTATTGTCATTGCATTAGGTGAGGGAACTTTGTTGAAACTATAATTTAGCCTACATATAGTTCCTATATGACATCTTCCCAAATGATTGTCATCCTACATAGTAATAAAACATTGGGATCATCTATCATGGTGCTCTTTATATTAAACGTGGAATTATGGCATGCCTTAAGGCCAGAACCAGTCGTCAAAGTCATCAATGATCATTAAGCTACCTATTAGAAGGAATGGCTATGTTAAAATGATATAAGCATATTGTCGAACAATATGTAGCATAGCTTGTATATGGGTCGAGTATTATGTAAATCAATTAGACCATATTGAAGAATATAAATGTTATACTAATGAATGAAAATGATATGCGAATAAAAAACAATTCAAATCTTACTCTTCCTTCCCTCTAAAATACTCTGAATCTTTATCTTCTCTCAAATTCATCCCTTACTCATCTTCTCCCTCTCTTTCCTAATCAACTTCGTAGCCAAAACTAAGAAAAACGACGCATTCATGTCGCAAGGGGTATTAGATTCTCATGTCGACTCTGAAGAAACAAATCCACCTCAAACCAATGAGATCAATTTCCTTATAAAACATATTCTCCTTCCTTACAAACATCAGTACCACCTTCGAAGCAAACTGCATTCAAACCATCAATTAGAGAACTGAGATAGCTTTCGACATAAAAGATCGTCAATGTTTTTATGATGGATTACTCTTAGTAATTGGTGGAATGTGAAGAGTTGCCTTTTGCCTTGAAAATTTAAGCAAATTCTTCAAGCAATAGATTAGCCGCTTATTCGATTTGTTTTTGAGAGATTATACATAACCGCTACTTGTAAGCAAGCACACATCTTAGTAATCACAGCTTTGAAACTGACTTCCTCCCCAATCTAATGGCTACCTTCCTAAAATCTCTCATTTTTTTCCTTCTCATTAAAATGTAATGATGCTATTGTAATATTTATGCTTATTCTAAGGTTGTGTTTGTTTTGAGGGAAAAAGTGATGAACGTTAATCAAATAATTGATAAGGGGTTGTTAGCTTGTTTGTTTTTAAATAAGTGCTTTCATTAAGCTCTTTCATTCACTCAATTGAATAAAAAAAATTAGCACTCTACATTTTCCAATTATACCCATATGCAACATAACATGAAATTATTTTATAAAGTTTTTTGATTATATGAAACAATTGGAAATGTTCAAACATAATGTCAATTTTGTTTTGAGTTCTATCTCCTTCAATGTTAAGAAAAATTTTTCCATTCCGTTTTGATTTTAATTTTACACCGTAGTTTCCAAACACTGAAAATGAACATACTAAAAAATAGCAATAAAAACAATTTGATTGCAACCTTCCACGACGTTTGCACATAGTTTGAAGTTAAAATATGATAATTTATAAATTGGTTAATAAAAATAAAAAGAATTGAAATATGTAATGTAGGTGTTAAAAAATTATAAATAAATAATCTCAACAAGCTGAACAATATCGATTTATCTTAAGAAAACTTAAACAAAATCAGCAATACATATATGAAAAATCAATATATTAACTAATTATTAAAAGTTGGACAAAATTGTGTGATATTTTTATAATAACTTATTTTGACACGTTGAACATATATTAATAACATTGGAAACATTAATTGATAAACTAGACAGAACGCATGCTTCAATTTTATTATAATGAATATTTTAGTCTAGACCAAACTTTTATAAATATATATACCTCATCAAATTTCTACTTTCGGCATGTACATAAATTTAGTAGTACTTAAGCATGTGATCGTTTTTTGTTTTTTTGGTTTGTGCATATATATAAGACATCAAATAAGATGATTAAGTGTGTTTTATATGGTAGTGTTAAGCAAAATCTATTACTCGGATACCAATCTGTTGTGTAAAATTTTAATTAAGTTGCTCTAACGTCAAACTATTGTGAAAAAGTTTGGCTTATGCATGGAATACCCAAGGATCTAGTTTGTCGATTAATTATCAACAACAAATTCAATGAGAAGTAATCACTAAACTAATAAAAATAGAAGAGTATATAGTACAGAGACTAAGTAAATTAATTGCCTAATTGTGTTGAAACCTTTCTGAATATTCATAATTTATTTCAATGCAAATAGATTATAGTTATCTTGGTTTTCATAATTTTCCTCAATTGATTGAATCTCCATGTTTAAACTTTTCTTTCTTCATGTTTCAAAATTAATTAATTGATTTTCTTTCCTATCTTCTTTTCCGTATATATCTTACTTTAATTAGTTGATTGAATAATTTAATTAATTACTTTCCTCTTTGATAAATATTTGAATCACAAAAATTTAACACTTCATCTTGATTCAAATATAACAATATCTCTTTATCACCACATCTCAATAAATTATTGGGTCTATGCTACATGGTGTAAAGCCCAATATGAACTAGTTTGGGTATTATTGCACAAACGTACCTTCCAAATCTTTCCCATGCATAAGAAAGATAGTACGCACATTAACAAACAAGATGCATATGCACAAATAACAAAATTCTTTAATATATCCGATGGAGCAGACAAAACTATAGATACTAAACATTGAGAGACCAATGGAGATTTATCACACACTTCACCTTCTCCACTCCATATTGAGTGAGGACATACTCGATATTATCTACTTCAGTCTCCTTCTCAAGATTTTTGCTAGACTTTACTAATTTAATACTAATATGCACACCAACAAGCTCCGCATCATTCGAAGCATATGATGAACAATCATCACAACAAATATGCTCATAAATAAGGCCAATTGAACCAAAAGACATTTCTTGCAACTTAGCTCCAGCTAGAGCCCGAACCTCTAAAATCTCTCATTAAATATGTGTCATCAGAAATACCTACGTCTCTCCAAATATGGAAATAATCTAGAGACTCCAAATGTGTTTGACAATTTTTCATCCTTCTAGTGTCAACATTTGATAGAGGCTCCACCTTCAACAAAGACATCTCATCAAATTTCATATGCCTGCTAGTCATAATTCTCCTAGTTGTTTTACACCACAACTTATAGCTCTTCATCCCTTCTTTATAGCCTAACAAAATATGCTTGCTTCCCCTAGGCTTCAACTTATCATATCTATCATCGTTTAAATAAGCTGAACAATTAAACACTTTAAGGAATGATGGAATGCGTATGCTTGATGAAAAATACTGTCATAGATATCGCTTTTTCCCAAATTCCGCTTCTAGACCAACAATCATTCTTAGGTTCATAACTCTCTCCCAGAACATTCGACTCATATTCTCTGTCACTCCATAACAATGTGACTCAACAAAAATATAAAGATCTCCAACTATATGCTTGGACCTACAGTAGCTAGTGAATTTTTGTGACACAAATTCACTGTTATTTCCAACTTTGAGAACATTCAAATTCTTCCTTGATCGCTTCTCTACCATGGTCTTCCACTTAAGAAATTGGGCAAATATTTCATCTTTGGCCTTTAAAAAATAGAACCAGAGCGTATGCGAGAAATCATCCACAAATAAGATGATGTAATTGGCCCCACCTAAATATATAACTAGGGTGGGTCCTCACACATATGGCTGAACATATTTTAGAAATTTTGTAGCTCTAGCTCTCCCAATATCAAATGTGACATGTTTCTTCTTGTTAAAGGAACAATCTCTACAAGGGCTAGACTTTAACCAAAATATCATCAATCAACCCCCACTTTTGTAATACATCAAGACTCTGCCCGTCAACATGACCAAATCGAAGATGCCATAACCGAGTAGAATCTGGAAAACCAGAATCAATTGAAACTACTGACTCTCCCAAGACCGTCTCTCCATGAAGCATATAAATATCAACTCACATCCCCTTCATCGCTGCTAAGGAACCATTCGCTACTCTCAATCTCTGTTCATCTACTATTATCCTCATACCAAGTCTATTCAAAGCTCCAACTGACAACAAAATCTTACGCAACATCGAAACATGTTTAACAACCATGATAGTCCTAACAACACCATCAAGCATCCTAAACCTCATGCTTCCAATGCCCATAACATGACAAGATGTGTTATTCTTTACATAAACTGTTCCACCATCAGTCTTCCTATAACATACAAACCAACTCTAATCTGATGCCATATGATAAGAGGCTGTAGATCAATAACCCAATCAGTACATCCTAAAGATGAAATACTGGCTGAAAATATTGATGTATCACTATCACAACTATCTGCATCCGATCTAGTTGCTATCGAAAATGAAGCTTTCTCCTTCTTCTCTTTTTTCTTCTTCTAGGAGTTGGACATTCTCATATGAAATGCCTCTTCTTCTTAAAATAATAGCAAGCACCACTTCTAGGATCCATGAAGTGGGACCTATACATATCTCTCTACCTCCAAGGTGCTTTTGGGTTTTACCTCTTCTTCTAAATGAATCAAGTGATTGTTGAAGAACATAATCATTAGTCTTCACCTTCCATGTTCTAAAAACTCCTTTTTGGGAAAATTTAATTATGCCATAGTTGTTCATACCTCCTCTAGAAGAATTATCCACGATAACTAATATAAAACATGGCAGCTAGATCTGATACCAATCCGTTGAGCAAAATTTGTTACTCTGATACAAATCTATTGTGCAAAACTGTAACTAAGTTGCCCTAGTGCCAGACTGTTGTGAAAAAGTTTGGGTCATATGCGGAATACATAAGAATCTACCTTGCGATTACAACAACCAATTCAATTTACAGTAATTGCTAAACAAAAAATAAAGGAGTGGAGAACATAGAGATATACGACCAAATTGCTTACGTCCATGGACCCAACAACTATTCTTTATTCTTTTACAAAAAGAGAATAAAAGAGAGAGAGTTACAAAAATTATAAGTAAAAATTTGGACTAATCTATAATTACAAATTGAATTACCAATTTCTCCAAAGACTTGTTTGCACTCAAAACCTCTAATTTGATTTGACTCTGAAATTAAGGTTTGTTGAAAAAGAGGGTGATGGTGGGTACTCTCTCACACTAATATGAAAATAAACCTAATAGATTTAAGAATGAAGAAATTACTTGGTGACTAAGTAAATTAATTGTCTAATTGTCTTTAAACCTTTTTAAATATCCATGATTTGATTTCAATGTAAACATATAATAGTGATCTCGGTTTTCATAATTTTCCTCAATTGATTGAATCTCCATGTATAAATTTTCCTACTTCATAATTCAAAATCAATTAATTGGTTTTCTTTCCTTTCTTTTTTTCCATATATATCTTAATTAATTGATTGATTAAATCAATTAATTAATTACATTCTTCTTTAACAAATATTAGAATCACACAAATTTAACAAGCAGTTGCAACAAAGAATAATTAATTCTAACGTCGAGGGGCAATAATGTCAAAGTAGTTGTTTATGTTTACAAAAAAATTTCTAATCAGAATAAAAACAAATAATATTTTTGGTATTCAACATTCAACAATTAGTGTTCTGCATTCAACGTTCAACATTCGATATTTTAGACAAACGTCTTCACTAACATAGAGACTTTAAGTTAACTACGATGAATGTAAAAGGGAAAGGTTAATATATTATTAAAAAAATTAGCCCAAAGAAAAGATAATGAAAAAAAATACTTTTCATAAAATACATACTTGTTTCACGTTCGGTGTGTCTTTGGTTCTTTGTTGAAATAATGACTTACCTTAAGCAATAAATATTCAAGATGGCTTCTTCACTTTAAACAATTTTAGTCATAGGTGTTGCTTCAATGATTTGATTATTTGTCTTCAATTGGTTGAAGGTTTCTCTACAACAAAAAGATCCATGTTATGTTCTTGTAGTTTTAGGTATCTCACAAAATAATGTGCACCATTTATAGTTTTTACAATTTTTGGGGTTGGTGTTCAAGGGTGGTCCTTGAGTAGAGCGACTAAAGCCATGGTTTTGGACCCATTTTGTTGCAATATTGTGTAGATTTATTGCAAGGCACGTTGAATCACTCTCTTTTAAGAATGTTTTCTCTTATCTAGAATCACAAAGGGTTGTCATAAAACGTTCTTTTTAGGATATGGTGGAGTAAGTTTCTGCAATTTGTGGTCACTTGCACAAATCATAAGAACACTCAAGATTGATCAAATGATGGTTTTATTGGTTTGAATTCGGGAAAGTAGAAAAGAAGTTATTATTTAGTGGTGAAGTATTGTTGTATGTATATATAAGAGACTTTTATTGGTGATAACCGTTGAAACGAATAGACACCTTTTGCTCCCAACTATCACAACCATTTGTCGTTTAAATTCAAATTCAAATTCAAATGAGATATACCTTTTTTCGAACAAAGCGCATCCCCTCATGGAGCACTGCCCCATAGATCCTCATGACCTTACCAGCTATGTCGATCACCGTCAATGGAGGCATTACCCCCGCACCCCACCTAGGGGGTTGCAACCCCCGGACACCTCCTCCACAGTGGCAATTAATTTAGATGGTTTTGTGTAAAAACTTTCAATACATTTTACACTGCAATACCAAAATAAATAAAAATTTCAAATTAAGATGTAAAAATTTATATTAGATAGTAACTGTTTGCGCCAAAAATGGTCACAAACCCCAAATGTCGTGAAAGCACCAGTGTATGAACACAAATCAGCAATATATAATCACAGATCTCAGATCTAAGTATTGTAGAGGATGAAAATGAAGAATAATAAACTTAAAACAGAAAGAAATAGACAGAGACACAAGATTTATAGTGGTTCGGCGATCTTGCTTACGTCCACTCTAAAGTAGTTTGCTTTATTGATCTTCCTTTGATGTTTACCATTGATTTCAACAAATTACAATGATTTGCAGCAGTGAAATTCGTTGGTAGCAGCAGCAATGGAGTTCAGATCTGGATCTGGCGGAGTCCGGGCGTTGGAGATCTCAAAGAGGAAGAAGAACCCCTTTTCTATTGGCTTTGGTGGTCTATTTATAGGTGTAGGAGGCTGGTATCTTGCTCAGATTTCGGGAGACCCTCTCTACCACGTGACCAGGCACGCACGCCCAAGCCCGTGAAGTCACGGTCCGATCCATGATCGATACGAACAGATTTCGTATCGATCAAGATTTCATCCAATGGAGTCGAAATTTGGCATGGACATTCTTCAGCATGGACATAGTCTCCTGTGAAAATTTCATAGCATTTGGACTTGTAGATTAGGAGATATGATCGATACGAATTGGGATTCTCAGTTGGCTATTTCGTTTGACTCGCTCTGTTCAACTCGCTCTTCGACTCGATCACTTCGAATCAGTTCAGCAGCGGTCCCCTTCCTGTCAAGGCATTTGTGTTGTCTTGTTCGAATCGATAGGAGGTGGAAGACTTCGGATGGATACGAAGTGGAGCGAGTCGAAATGAAGCTCTTAGATGGAGTGAACCAGATGGAGTTGAACAGTTGTCTTCTGAAGGATGTGGAGCGAGTCGAAGTGGAGCACTTTTGATGGGTGCGAAGCGAGTCGAAGTGGATCACTTCTGATGGATGCGAAGCGAGTCGAAGTGGTTGCCTTCTGAAGGATGCGAAGCGAGTCGATCTGAGTGATTCGAAGTGGGCTCAAGGCAGAGCGAGTCGAAGTGGGCTCGAGGCGGAGCGAGTCGAAGTTGGCATTTATGAGGGATGCGAACCGAGCGAGTCGAATGCGAGGCTGTTTTTATTCAATTTTGCATCGATCGTAACTTGAGCATACGAACTCGGATTGACTTGAAATTCGGAACATTGACTCCAATAGCTTTGCTTGTCGTGTCATATCAATTTTAGCTCGATCCGGACTCGGACAAAATTCGTCGATATCCATAGTGAACCTGCATATAACCGACTTTCTAGACAAACTGTCTTCGGTCTCTAGTCAAGTTCTTGGTGTCACGGCCTTGCCAAAAGGCGGGATAACATTTGCCCCCCAAAACATGCCTTGTGATAAGAAGGCGTGTTTTGTAATGCAATAAGCTGGATGTTCATATCCTATTGATGACCTGCAAAGGAATTGATAATTTTATTTGACCACGAATGACGATCGTTCGGGATCGTATGTCATTCGAGGTGATATGTGACCGTTCGCGGTCGGATGCCGTTCGCGGAGAATGGTGATCGTTCACAGTCGGGGTGCCGTTCGAGGCGAATAGTGATCGTTCGCGGTCGGGTGCCATTCGAGGCGAGTTGTGACCGTTCGAGGCGAATTATGACCGTTTGCGGTCGGGTACCGTTCGAGGCGAATTGTGACCGTTCGTGGCCGGGTGCCGTTCGAGGCAAATTGTGTGTGCTCGGAGGGGGGGGGACTTAGTATTGTCAATGTCAGATTTCACGATCGAGTGAGTTTCTGAGTTGTTTGTGGTGGCGGTTTGTCGCCGTCTCAGAGCATGCCTAAGGACCATTCGCGATCCCTTACATGTGTAAGTGGCTTAGCCGCCATGGCATCACAATTGGCATACTTTTATTTAAAATGAGTATTTTGACAGAAATGTTCAACGAAATCAAGTTCAATATCAGAAATGGAAAATAAAAGTAAAGTAGGGACGTCAAAGTGCAAACACCTACACCGTTGCGATTAGTAGTCGTATAGAAGCATGCCTGAGGATCGTTCGCGGTCCTGTACATGTGTAAATGACTTAATCATGCTGGTGTGGAGTTTTCTACTTATTCGTCATTATCCCAATCAATTGATGACAAGCTGACGTCTCGATCCTGAGCCGTCCCCAGTAGGTGCAGGTGGTTGTCGCTCCTGTTCCACCGTCGTTGTCGCTCCCCTTCTTACATACTGTGATAGCATACCACTCCGGATATGTCCCTCAACCTCATCCTTCAGGTGTCTACAGTCATTCGTGCTATGACCACTCAGCTCGTGGAATAAGCAGTACTTGTCTGACCTTCTTTCATTGTTGGTCAGATCCCTTCTCATCGGCCTTCGATAGGGAATTTGCCCCCTAGTATCCTGGTAGATTCGTTCCAAAGTCTCATTCAACTCCGTATAAGAGGCGAATCTTGGTTCCTTTCGTTGTCGCGTTGGTCCATCACTATTATCCTCAGCCTTTCGTTTCCCTTTACCAGTCCCTGAGTCTGTTTTAGGAGGATTCTCACCTTTGACTGCATAAACCTTGGTTCCTTCTCCTTCCTCTCTTTCAGCAATTGCATCCTCTAATCGCAAAAATCCTTCAGCCTCATGATAAAATTCTCCTAGATCCATTGGGGGATCCCTTGTTAACAAATTCTTGAACTCTGTGCCATCAGCTATGCCAGATACAGCTGCCATCAAAACCATGGATGGATCGGGTTGATCCGGTTTTTTGCTTTAGCGCTGCCAAACTCATCACATTCTTGGGTCTTGAAATGTGAACCCTGAACTGTCTCATGAACCTTTCAGTCAAATCGGTCCATGTTCCAATGGAGCCACTCTCCAGTTGTCTGAACCATAATGCTGCTATGTCTGCCCGGTACAGTGGGAAGCACCGGGCCATGACCTCCTCCGATGCCCCCAGCACTTCCATGCATCTCATATACATCGTTAGATGAACCGCAGGATCCGTCCTTCCGTTATACATGTCCAGTGTTGGTAACTTGAATTCTGGTGGATTTATGGCTTGCCTGATCGTAGGAGCAAAGGGACTCCTATTCACATCCTCCAGATCCCTATTCACTAGTCCGCCCCTCATGGCTCGTCTGACCATCTCCGCCAATCTGTCACTATCTCCAAGTTGTAGTCCTTGTCCGTTGTTTTCGATTTGCCCCCCGAGTTCACGAGGGATTCCTCGAATCTGCTCTCCTGGCTGATTATTCATTTCTTCGTCAATGTCGCATTACGCAGTTCCACCTGGTACTCCGCCCGGGATTGGGCCAACATGCTCTGGGTTATTGCCCCCTAGTTCTAGTGCTGCACCAGATGGTCCTGCTCCGTTCTGAACTCTGGTTGCTCCTTGATTCTGCGCTCCAAGCTGCCCAATTTGGAGAAGCAAATTTTGGATCATTTCCTCTTGCCTTTTCATCATTGTCTCCATCTCATCCCTGGTGATGAAGATCGATGTCTGATTTGCACCTGAGGAAACCTCTTGACTCCCTTCATGCTGACTTCTCTCAGGCCTTGGTCTTCTGTTTGATTGCCTTGTCATAGTTCTTTCAGATCTGAATTCTTCAAGCTTCCAAGTCTGAACTCCAAATCTGGTATAGCGGGTGCTAGTTCTTCTCAGTGAAAGCACTAAAGTGTTTGAGCCAAAAATGGTCACAAACCCCAAATGTCGTGAAAGCACCAGTGTATGAACATAAATCAGCAATATATAATCACAGATCTCAGATCTAAGTATTGTAGAGGATAAAAATGAAGAATAATAAACTTAAAACAGAAAGAAATAGACAGAGACACAAGATTTATAGTGGTTCGGCGATCTTGCCTATGTCCACTCTAAAGTAGTTTGCTTTATTGATCTTCCTTTGATGTTTACCATTGATTTCAACAAATTACAGTGAATAATTGGCATGATAGTTGGATTTCCTCTACTCCTCTCAAGAATGAGTTCAAAGATTTATATGATATTTGTAACTTTAAATTCGCGTTAATTTCTGATGTTTTCAACTCTGAAAGTGACCCTCCTTGGATTTTCAATTTTAATTGTATTTTAGTAGGCTCTACCCTTAGACAACTTTACTTGCTTTATGCTAAACTAAATCTTTATAACATTGACAATGATAATGACTGTATTAGTTGGGAGTGGGATAAGAGTAAGAAATATTCTTCTAATTCCTTTTACAAATTTATTAACTTTTCGGGGGTTTATGTCAATTGCTTTAAATTTATTTGGAAGTCAAATGCTCCTCCAAAATCAAAAATTCATATGTGGCTCATCATTCATGGTAAATTAAACACTATTGAATTTTTAAAAAAGAAAAATATTAGCATTGGTAATAAATGTTACTTTTGCAACACATACTCTGAAGATATTAATCATATTTATTACGAATGCATGGATACTCATTTTATTCTTATAAAGACCCTTAATATTTTTGAGTTTTATATTAGTTCTAGAGTTTCTGATTGTTTTTTCTATTGGAACTCTTTTAGATTTATTTTCAATAAGGATTTTAGATACTTGCTCGATACTTTATTCACTATTTCTTGTTGGTACATTTGGTTTGAAAGAAATCAAAGGATTTTTAATAATAAAAATCAACATTACAATAATTTGATAATTTTAATTTCAAATTTCTGCTTAAATTGGATTTCTAATCCCAAATATAAATTAGCCAAAAATAATTGCTTTAAGGATTACCTTAACAAGGTTAGAAATAATATTAACATATTCAATCTTAACATCAATAATTTTGTTTCTAATAATACTTTTATTAATCCCTATTTTGATTTAAATAATGTTCACATGATGCAACATAATTCTCTTTCTATATTAGGCCCATAAAATAGTTTCTTGTATTGTTTTTTCTTCTATTTTTTTATTTTATCTCCTTTTTCCTTTTATTCTTTTAGTATTGTTTGTTTTTGTTTCTAGTTTATCCTTGCTTTAATTCACTTTTTGGTTTTTATTCTCACATATATGTATATAAATTCTATTTATATACATATATGTGATTCATTCTAACTTGTTTTCCTAGTTTTGTTTCAGGTATGGTTTAGGTTGGTTGCTGGTTTTTTCCTTATCTGGTTTGCAGGGTTGCTTTCTGTTTTATTCAGGTTTTCAGGATAGCTCTTCTCAGGGACTCGGATTGCATCTGGCTTTTCTCTTCGGTTACTCTAGTTTTTCAGTGTGGAGTTCTTCATTTTGGTCCTCCTATTGGAGTTCTTCGCTTTGGATCTTCTCTCTTGTGAGACTTGTTTTTTAGATACCTCTATCACCCTAGTATTGGGCGATGGCCTTGCCGGAGCTCGGTATTAGGGTGTAATGGGCGGTGGCTTTGCCGGAGCTCATTTGAGGGGTATCTTTTTCTTCATTTTTTTTTCTTTTCTAGTTTTTAGACTTGCCACCTACCAGGCATGTTGGCAGCTCCATCTTTTTGTTATATATATAGCGTTCCATGTGTGCTCTCCTCTTTTATTAGAGGATCACACATTTTTCTCAAAAAAAACAATGATTTGCAACAGTGAAATTCGTTGGTAGCAGCAGCAATGGAGTTCAGATCTGGATCTGGCAGAGTCCGAGCATTGGAGATCTCAAAGAGGAAGAAGAACCCCTTTTCTGTTGGCTTTGGGGGTCTATTTATAGGTGTAGGAGGCTGGTATCTTGCTCAGATTTTGAGATACCCTCTCTGGCACGTGACCAGGCCCGCGCGCCCAAGCCCGTGAAGTTTCGGTCCGATCCGTGATCGATACGAACAGATTTTGTATCGATCAAGATTTCATCCAATGGTGTCGAAATTTGGCATGGACATTCTTCAGCATGGACGTTGTCTCCTGTGAAAATTTCATAGCATTTGGACTCGTAGATTAAGAGATATGATCGATACGAATTGGGATTCTCGGTTGGCTGTTTCATTCGACTCGCTCTATTCGACTCGCTCTTCGACTCGATCACTTCGAATCGGTTCAGCAGCAGTCCCCTTCTTGTTGAGGCATTTGTGTTGTCTTGTTCGAATCGATAGGAGGTGGAAGACTTCGGATGGATACGAAGTGGAGCGAGTCAAAATGCAGCTCTTAGATGGAGTCGAACCAGATGGAGTTGAACAGTTGTCTTCTGAAGGATGTGGAGCGAGTCAAAGTGGAGCACTTATGATGGGTGCGAAGCGAGTCGAAGTGGAGCACTTCTGATGGATGCGAAGCGAGTCGAAGTGGTTGCCTTCTGAAGGATGCGAAGCGAGTCGATCTGAGCGAGTCGAAGTTGGCTTATGCGGAGCGAGTCGATCTGTGGCTCGAAGCGGAGCGAGTCAAAGTGGGCTTGAGGCAGAGTGAGTCGAAGTAGGCTCGAGGCAGAGCGAGTCGAAGTTGGCATTTCTGAGGGACGCGAACTGAGTGAGTCGAATGCGAGGCTGTTTTTATTCAATTTTGCATTGATCGTAACTTGAGCATACGAACTCGGATGGACTTGAAATTCGTAACATTGACTCCAATAGCTTTGCTTGTCGTGTCATATCAATTTTAGCTCGATCCGGACTCAGACAAAATCCATCGATATCCATAGTAAACCTACGTATAACCGACTTTCTAGACGAACTGTCTTCGGTCTCTAGTCAAGTTCTTGGTGTCACGGCCTTGCCAAAAGGCAGGATAACAGTAACAAAAGGAGGCATTGTATAGAAATAAAAGTAGATGGATGACGAGGATCAACTCATCATCTATTCCTTTAATTCATAGTTCCTAACTTTAAAATCACGACATCCAAAAATCTCACAAATTCATAATTTTCAATATCTACTTTCATTAAAAGAAATTGGAAGGAAAGATAAAGCATCGTATCAGTTTCATAGATCACAATTTTGCATAAGAGAGTAGACTTTTTTATCTTTATTTTGTTTTGAGAAAAAGAGTGATCCTCTAAAAGAGAAAAGCACTCATATAATTTTATTCCACACTCTGGTATTTTTTTATCATTATATTTATAACTTTATGTTATGAATTTGTATTTATAGAACATCAATATGATTTAAATGCAAAAATTCATCCTAAATAAGTTTCTTTTCTTTGAAATATAATTATTATCATCTCTAACACAAATCAATTGCTGAAAAATAGTTTTCCTTCCGTACCGTTATATGACTTGAAGTATTGTTATCAAAATAGTTATTTCTTTTTGTTGCTCCATTTGTTATGCGCTCTTCGTGTTCTTAAAACATATTGATAAATTCTCTATTTTTTAGGAAGATTCCATATCTTTGATGCACTAATCAAGGATGATGATGTATACAATGATGGTTCATGAGCAATAACATATTCTAGTTCAAAAAAGTCTAATGAATCCAAGTCTCCTAGATCTTTTGCAAGGATAATTCTTTTTACATTTTTATTAATTGGCTTATGTGTATCTCGACCATAGTAGATACTTTTTGGGGGCTTGGTACATTTTTATTTCAATGGACGGTTCATTACTACCATTTTTGAATTGGGAAACTATTACCTATTTTGAACTTTTGAACACTAGACGAGCTGTCGACTTTTATTTACGTGGTATTGCAATTGTTTTTTATATAGAAGACCACACCAATCCTATTTCTTTATCATCATGAGTACGTATGTATCGATCATAGAATAACATTTGCGTTATGATATATATTTTCATAAAAATATATCTTAATAAGAAGTATCATATACTTATACATTTGGTCCTCCAAATCTAATCATATGTGTTAATTCACCAGGATGTAAAGTGCATATCAAATGAGCATGAAATGATGAAAATATTTGAATATTATTTTTATTTTTCATGAACTTATAAAAGGCAAATTTTGAAGAAGTATAGTCGTATAGGTTGCATGCATAATACTAGTATGTAAAAATGAAAATTTTGACATACATCCCATAATATAAGAAAAGCTTTAAGTCCCTTTTTATTTTATTTTATAAAATACGTTAATATTTTTGAAATAACATGTGAAATTTATGGGGATATTTGGGAAATTTTACAAACTTTAAAATGTGATTTTAAGGTATATATCTATAACTCATAACTATTCACAGTACACGTCTTGACGGTGGTTCTTAAATTTAGAACAAGAGAACCAAAAAAGAAAGAAATTCAAGAAAAAATGTATAAATAGTTTATAAAAGAGAGAAATGTAAAAAAACAAGTTTTAGAAAGCGAGCACATTATAAAAAAGTAAGTAGTAAGCTCTGTTGCTCATTTAATTAGCCTGGGATAGTTATGTACACATCTCACTACTCTAATGTTAGCCATTTACGTCTTCAATCTAAATTATTTGCAAGCTTGGCCTTTTCTTATACACTAATTACAACTAATTTATTTGGTAAATGGTGATATAAGTGTTCCCCTTCCTATACATAAAAAATAAATCTTATGTCATCAAACTTTTGGTTTGAGATCTGAAGTCATGATCATGTTTTAGACAACCATATTGTTAAAAGAAAAAACATAGAATACATACATTGGATTTTTAATACTTATTAAATGAAACTGTAAAACTTGATCAAAGTCAAATCCACTAAATGAAATATCTATAGAAGTATTAAAATTTCCATCATCATACCTTTTACTTGAAGGTTCATTATAATTAAATCATATGATACGTTCTGATCTCCATGTTGTTTCAATAAAGGGTGCCCATACTCCTTATGTTCATTCCGTGCATCATATATCTTTCATAAAATGAGTTTATTTCTATAGATAATTCTTATGGTTATTTTCAGGTCACTTTCATAAACATCAGGGCCGACCTTGGGTTGTAAGAGGCCCTAAACAGAACTTTTTTTGAGGTCCTCGCATTTAAAAAAATAACGACGAATATAGAAAATAAGAAAATAAGAATATTTAATTCATACAAAATGATAGTTTTGATTACATGGAAATATCACAAAAATCATTCACATTGTACTTAATCATCTTATATTTTGAGCAGTAATTTATAAGCAAAACATTTAAATCAAGTGATTCTAAAATCTTTTTTTCGATAGATATAGTTGCTAATCCATTTAATCTTTCTTATGCCATAGTCGTCCGAAGAAAAGATTTAGTTAGTTTCAGTTTTGAAAAGATTCTCTCGGCCGAGGCAATGGTCATGGGAATAGTTAATAATATTCTATAAGCAACCCATGCATTAACATAACGACAACCCATCCTCTTGATATAATTTAATACATCAATGGCACCTTTTGCATTTGTTGGTAAAATCTCTCTAATGATTTGCAACTCTGCAAACAACTCCGCTCCATCAATTTCAGAAACCATCTCATGTTTTAAATAATTCTCAAGATTATCACATGAGGACTTTAAGCTATTATAAGAAGCATGCTTCAATCTTTCTAGATCATACAAAAATCCAAATATCTTATCATACTTCTGAATTTGTTCAAATCTACTCTCAAGTGATTACAAACCTTGATCCACAATATACAAAAAATAATCGACTCTAAAAGATTCTTTTGGTGATAACATAGTCTCTTCGCTATTATTTATATCAAAGTGTTTCTTTCTACGTATTATGCACCTCTTATAAAATAAAGGTTCTATCCCCAATTCATTTGCAAGTTTTTCGGCTTCAACCATAGAGGATTCAAATCCATTTTCTCGAAATTGTTTGAAAAAATGAATTAGACCCTTTATATGATCCATAACAAGGTTAGTATGCATATCTTCTACTTCTCTCACATGTGAAATTGTTTGGAGTATATTAACCATTTTCTATCATGCTTTTCTCCATTTGATAATTGTCTAAAATAGTATATGGTAGAGAAACATCTATTTGATATATTTGTAGGAAAATTAAAATTATTATCTCTTGTAGGACCTCTTTGATCTCTTTGAATAATCTAATCTTTCAAGCGTTGATTCATATTTTTCCAATTTATTGGATCACTAATGTCTAAAGAAAGTGGTATAAACTCCATAATAATCCCTTCTCCTCATTTAAATTAATCTCATTCGTGCCAATAATCTCATTCTCGTTTGTCAGGATTTCATCAACTTCAACCTCGTTTCCCTCTCTTTCAATAACAAGTTCTTCCTTTTGTTTCTTGCTAAAAAGTTTATCAAGTGAACCCGCTTGTTTTATAATATCATTTTCAATTTCATGTTTTTCTTTCTTTTGGAAACCCCGAACTCATATTTCTAAAAGACGTTGTAATGTAAAAAAGTTGAGATTGAATGAAGAGAATCACAATTAAATAAATAACATTGTATTTTGTTACAACTCTTATTATCAATAAAAATTAACATTGTATTTTGTTAAATTAGTTTACAAATTACAACCATATGGTTCATACTATTTCAAAATTTGTTGAATTTGTAAATTGTGTGATAACATATCAACTTGCCTGAGTTGGTCTAATAACAATCAACTTAAAAATTTTGAAAAAAATATCATTATTCTCTATCTTTCGAACAAATAAAATTCCCCAAATAACATATAAGCTAATTAGCAATGGTTGGTCAAATGACTTAAAGAGAATTGTAAGAATTTTACCCAATAGTCGAAAGCTTTAAGTTGAAGCCTCTATTTCTCTGCGATTGATCAATTGAAAATTACGAACCCTATCTTGCCTATTGAATCCCATCATCCATCCTTAAACCTTAAATGTTGCCCCGTTTTCAATTGGAAATTTCATTTTTGGAACTCTAGACTGTTGCCGCCTGCATTTCTTTCCTTCGATGTTTGATTTTTTGTGTGCGTGCTGCTGCGTTGTTTCTTTTCTTTTGGTATTCTTTTTTTTGGTGCATGCATTTTCTTTTGGCTAGCTGCTGCTTCATTTTTTCTTATTCTAGGTATTCTTTTTTGTTAGGCCTAGGGCCTAAGCCATTTCCTAGAAGGCCTAGGGCCAGGGCCAGTACCGATGAACATATTAGATTGTTAGATTTCTTTTTTAGGAATCTCAACAGAACTTAATGGTTTTATAAAAATCCAAAAATAAAAGACCGTTGATTGGAATTTATTTAAATTATTGTTTGAGAAATGGAATTAATGAAATGTTAAGTTTATTATCATCACGAAATAATTCATGAAAAAAATAAGAAAATGGTCCAAGGATAACTGCAAAAATATAGCAACAACCCATATGTGTCTTCAATTAATTTGGTAATGTAATTCTCAGCAAGTTCAAAAAGTTTCAAATTCTTATATACAAAATAAATATGATCTATTCAGTGTCGGCCCAACCATATTGGTTGCCCTAGATGAATTTTTAGAAAAAATAGGGCAAAAAAAAGAGAAAAGAAACGGTAGGTTTTAGGACTTGAATCTTGGTTGTGAAGGGTATAAGTCAGGACTTGTACTAGTGTATTACAAGCTTTTTCTTTCATTTGTTGCCCTACTACACTACTAGATCAATACTATTTAAAGAATCAAAGACATTTTGTTGCTCCCTCCACTATCTCCTACGGTGTTGCCCTAGGCGAAGGTCTCGCTTGCTTTCTTTTGGGCCGGGCCTAGATCTATTCCATCTATTATTACACACACACACACGCATACTATGAACTTAAAAGTATGTTTACCAATTTGTACCTTCCTACACTTTAGTCCATCTGTTCCATATATTCAGGTCTTTCACCTATTTCCTTAGGGAATTTTAGTTTTTTTCTATTCTATTGTATAAAAAGTTCAATTTCCTTGACATGTTAATCCTTTTCTTAATTTATCTCGACCTAAATGGTGCATCTCCATAAGGTAAGGTACATTTTTGATAGAGTTAAGGGTATGCCCTAAGGGCAATCAAGTAATTTGTTACATATATCTAACTTCATAACCAATCTTATTCAAACTAAAAAATGTTTTCTTTCTATTATAACTTGATATAATGTGTTATATTGATTAATTAATTTAATTTAAAGTATATTTAATATAAAATCTATAAATGGTATGTTTTGTGACAGTAGTTACAAAGTGTTGTAACCGAGAGTAATTTATCACAATGAAAACAAATATACCATTTTAAATATTCCTAATCAAGATGTATCGAGACTGGATATCGACATGTCCGTTGAGACTAGAATACGCAACGCTCTCCAAATGTTGGGTAGTGTATTACTCATGACGGTTAGGGGCACCAAGGAGTTACATATTGATAGTTATTGGATAACTTTGGAATGACTCACTTAATAGTTTTTTGTTAGTTAATATAACTAAGGTCAAGCAGAGAATATCGATGTGACTAATTTACATAGTTCTCTCGACTTGACAATACTGTTGATCTTCAATGTGGAAGCTCCACTTTGATTATAGTTAAATCGTGGCACGACGTCCATCGAACAACTCTAGTTGGGTCGAATGGAAGCATTGGAAGTGAAACACTATTTAAGAGAGGATTCGTCTCCTCGGTTATATGAGGTTAGTATCATGATCAACTGAAGTCAACTCAAAGTCAAAGTCTATGCCAGAGCATTTCGATTAATAATAATAATTATTATTGAACCAAGGACTTTATGTTTGGACTATAAAGTTAAATGTGGATGATATTGGAATTTTGACTATTACCAAATTCCATAAATCCTAACGTGATATAGTTTTGACGAAGAGAATTGGTGAAAAATTTATCACTATCGGGTACCGGTTATAATAAGTAAAATTGGATTTTACCAAAAGACGTGTAAACCACAAATTCAGCTAAAATGTCACACCACATGCTAAGTGATGCGTGAACATTAATATTTGAATAGTTCGATATTAATCGCTGACCGAATTTACACCTTTGAGTCGTACAACTATAACGATGAATTCTCTGAAAAACCATATAATTTAATTAATTTATAAAATGTTGTAAATTGATTAAATTAATTGATATTTGGGAATATTAATTATTATTTGTTTGATGTGTGGAAGTTGTTTATAATTATTTTAATGCATTTATAAAATTTATATTTGCACGTATTGATATACGATATCGATGTAATTTAAAGATAATTGCATAAAATGATTTATGGAAATTTAATGTCATTTGATGAAATGATTTAAGGAAATTTTATGTCATTTGATGACACGATTTGTGAAACTTTTATGTCATTTGATGGCACATCATGTGAAAAGAAAGAATTGGAGAGAGAGAAACAATCAAGGGAATTAATTAGAGAAGTTTTAATTAAAGCACGGGAACAATTTCATTCTTTCAAATAAAACATATTCTCTAATTCATTTAGTACGCACGATTCATTCTTTCTCATTCATTCGTTTTCCTTTTCTCCTCCTAACTGCAGAAAATAAAAAATCAAATTTCCAAAAGTCTTTTAACTCCGAATAAAAATATCAAATAAAACAAAACAAAAGTGGTTGATCCATCACTTGGAAGGATAGGATGTGGATCTTGAAGATCTGAGAATATATCATCATTCAAGGTATGACTTCTAGGCAACATCCTAAAGGGAATTCATTTTCAAGGTGCGCTTCAAGGCTTTGGATAATAAGATTGATTCGAGGAATCTAAGAGCTTTTAGTTCATCATTCAAGGTGTGATTTGATGGCAACTTCTCAAGGTAATTTCTATTGTGTGATTTATTTATGTTTATATTGACTATGTTGTAACATGAAAATTAATAACCCCTTTCTCAATTAAAAGTATGTCTTTTATTTCATTTCATTCAGATCTACATTTATTATTTTTTACATTACAATAATTATAAACTAATTTTTAATAAATTATATTTTATAATATTCACACATACAAGCTCAAATGATTTGTAATTTAATTCTTATTTTAAAATTAATTTGTATTGTTGCATGATTAATGATTAGATACAATCACTTTGAATATTGTTTATGCAAGCATGAAAGGTTTTGATCTAAAATTTAAATTATCCTTTATGTAATTTTAAATTATATATATATATATATATATCTTCAAAATTTATAGTTTTGTAAAATTTCCAAACTCTTATTTCATTTCCTAATTAAAAGTTCAACTTAAGTTGTTAATTTAGAATGAAATATAAATTGTCAAATTGAAATTTTAATTAGAAAGTTTTGGTTTAATATAGAATGAAATATAAAAGTAACGCAATTATATATATATATATATATATATTAATTACTAGTTGATGGTTATATCATTGTATTAATATCTCTTACATGCAAAACAATGTTGTATTATTTGAATTTGTTAAAAGGGAAAGCGGATAAATAAATAAATAATTCCACCTTTTCATTTCCTACCTTATTAGATCCTTATGTGATTGCATTCAATTTATTCTTATTTATTCCTATCTATGTTAATAATCAATCTTACTTACTTTATGTCTAGCATTTTGGTCATAAAAATTAAAGTATGAATATATTTGATCTATTTCGACTTTTCATATATCACATTTAATTAAATTAGATTTAAATTAATAAACAAAAAATTTCCCTTAATAAATGTTATTTAATATATTGATTAATTCAATTAAAGAGGGAGAGAAATGAAAGGTTTCACCCTCTTCATATTTTGATATATCTTCCCTTATCTATTGCATATGATAAGAGAAGGAAATAAAAAGTTTCGTTCTCTAAATTCATTTTACATGTTTTTATTACATCTATGTGATGACCGCCCATGACCCCTGCACTGAACAAGGAAAAAGTGTGCCAGGCAGCCATGGACGATCACCAGGGTTAAGTTAAAGCAGCAGAATCTATCGTATTACTCACAGCGCATGGATAAAATACAATAGAGAATATATATAGTGAAGCTTGATAAAATAGAATCTCATCAATTAGGCTTCATAATAGTTGAATACAAACATCTCAATAGTCAATACATAAAGCCTCACTACATATCACTGAGAGAATTATACAAGCAGCAGAACATCCAGTACATATAGTAAGAAAATAATATGCAAGCCTCCAGCTCGTCTTCGTCATCAGCATCGTCAGAAACTAAGGACAGCACCTGTCACTTGCTACCTAGTCTGCCCATCCCAAAATGGATGAACAGCCCAAGGTAATAAGAGTTGAACATAAAACCTTGAGTCAGACAACAGTTTTAGTGAGCGGTAAATTAACTAACAACATACCAAAAGAGCATAAAGGTAAAAGGAATAGGAACCCAACCCTCCCACTCCACCTCTTTCTACAGTGATAGCCCCCAGACACACTAAGCAGAAATAAACATAGAAAAGCAGACATTTAAAGTAAAGCAATTATCACTCGAGTCAAGGTCGATGTTTTCCAAGCACAAACCCCCAAGGCCTAAACCAAGATCAGATAAGCACCCAGAAAATATCGCTCTTGAGACCGAATGACGATACAACCAAACATCCATGACTCTGGCTATCACTGTTATCATTGCTTCGATACCACCGTTAATTGAATGACCGGCACATTCTTTCAGTCGTCCGTCAAGGGCCAATGGTAACCCCGGTTCTAGACATAACTCCGCACGTCGTCGTAGCCCGTGCCTAGGACTATCAAATCTGCCCAGAGTACTCGACCACCAACTGTAGTCTTTTGGGACTATCGAATCTGCCCAGCATACTCTTGCTTTGAGCCTGCTAGAACCTTCAACAACGATGAAATCTCAGCCTTCTAATCATCCTCCTCGACGACTATTCTCATACTAGCTCAAGCGCCTCTCGAGCCAACCATTATCCTCGAACTCGAACCATTTCACCGAGTTATCAACATGCTTGGAATGATCCCGTCTGGATTACACCAAGGCTATCTCACATCATTCCTCGCTTCATCTCATCATAGCAAAGCCTCATCTCAACACCATCATCAAACCTATTCATATGAGCTTCATCAACCGCCACATATGCCACGAGCAGCTTTTCCAATTCAAGAGCCTTTCCCTTAGCTTTTGAATCATCTTCAACCATCTTGTCTAAATCCAACAACTAATCAACTAGTTTATAACAATCAATCAAATCAATCATTAATCCAAGTAATCAATCATGCAAACAAGATCTAAAAGCAATTATAACTAAAATGGCAATTTTGGTAAATAAGGAGTCCAAATCTAACAAGCATGAAACATGAGCAATATCTCTACAACTTGATGAATGAACTTGCATAGATTAACATGTAGTAAAATGGATGTCAAATCATCATGAACAATGGATCTATACTTAAGTTTACGAAAATGCATGGAAATCACTATTTTAACACCAAATCAAGCCATTAATCCGATATACTCCTTTGGATCCGTGTGAGAGATAACAACCACTCACCGAATCTCCTAAACACTTCAAAAGCAACACACTTCATATATGGACAGTGAAGGATCTAACTTGATCCGCCAAAATTCCGCTTCAAACGATGAAATCTCTCTTCGATGGATGAAGATCTTCAATCTAAGCTCTTGGATCTTCGATTTGATCTTCGATTTGGATGGAAGGAATCACAAGATTAGAGTGGAGAAAAGAAGTGAAGAAGTGTTGAACTCGAGCTCTCAAAATGGCAGCACTTCGTCGCTTCAAAATCCGGATCCCAAAAAGTGAGATAGAACCATGTATTTATAGGCTGAATCCTTAGGTCGTCCGCTCCTTAAGTCGTCCATGACTTAACTATCCCCACGACCCACGACTTAACGATTCAACACATCCTACGACTTAACAGATCTTCCAACCTACGACTTAATGACTCAACACATCCTACGACTTAACAGATCTTCCAACCTACAACTTAACGACTCAACACATCCTACGACTTAACAAATCTTCCAACCTACGACTTAACCAGGGATGCGGCTTAGCGACTTAACAAAATAAGTCCTCACGCGACTTAACAACTCACGACCTAACACTCTTAGGTCGTCTAATGACCTAACTACACCCAGCATACTAACATAGGTCGTCTACGACCTAACTAAACACGCCATAGCAACTCAACGACCTAACACCTTAACTTGTCCACGACTTAACTTCCTTAGGTCATTAACTCACTCAACCCCTAGGTCGCTAACTACTACCACCAACTTCCTTAGGTCGTTGCCGACCTATCCTCCTTAAGTCGTTAGCTCGCCCAGTCTCCTAGGTTGCTACTCTTATGCCGCTAACCCTTAAGTCGCCGACTCCTTAAGTCGTCTACTTCCTTATAGGTCGTCTAAACCCCTAAGTCGTCTACTCCTTAGGTCATTCCAATCTTTTAAGTCGTCCCAAGCTACTGTACGACCTAAGCTACTACACGACCTAACTATCACATGACCTAAGCTTTGGTTGACTTATCAACACTAACAACCTAAACTCTGAACGACTTAACAACACTACGACATAATGACAACTGTTTTACAATCTTTCGATCCGTAAAAATACGGGTCGTTACATTCTCTCCCCCTTAGGAATTTTGCCCCCGAAATTCCAAACAAACAAGAGCAATCAAAAACTATTCTGCATGCCTACCATCCATAGCAATCAACAAACCATGCATCCAATTACTAGCCTAGCATGCAGAATTCTAAAACTAGAACAAGTTACAACGTCGTGAGATGACACGACACCTTATGGCCATACCTCGAAGAGTTCAGGATGAGCTGCCTTCATCCTCTCTTCCACCTCCCATGTACAGTCGTTATCATCATCACTCCATTGTGTCTTGAGCAACCTAACTACCTTCCTCCTAAGCTGTTTCGTGTCAGTTTCCACAACACGAAGCGGCTTACGAGGTCTCTTATCGACTGGATCAACCTCAAAATCTTCACAGCTATCTGCAGAAACTACTGTATTCGAGTCGTGCACATACTTCCGTAGATACGATACATGAAAAATATTGTGCACACCCACCATCTTTTCTGGTAACTCCAATTTGTAGGCGAGCTTTCCAATTCGCTCGATGATCGGGAATGGTCCAACAAATCTCAGAGTCAACTTCCCTTTCCTCCCGAATCGAATAACATTCTTCAATGGAGAAACCTTCACAAAAACCATATCACCTACGTCGAATTCCAAATCCTTACGACGCTTATCGGCATAACTTTTCTGACGGTCTTGGGCTGCCTTCATTCGTTGCCGAATGATCTCTATGCAATCCGAAGTCTGTCGAATCATTTCTGGCCCAAGTATCAACTTTTCCCCTGTTTCCAACCAACATGTCGGAGAGTTACACGGTCTTCCATACAATGCCTCATACGATGCCATACCAATGCTTGACTGGTAACTGTTATTATACGAAAATTCTACCAAATGAAGGTGATCTTCCCATGATCCTCCGAAATCTAAAACGCATGCTCTGAGGAGATCTTCCAAAACTCGGTTGACTCTCTTAGTCTGACCATCTGTTTGGGGGTGATAAGCTGTACTCAAACACAACTCGGTTCCTAAAACTTCCTGGAAGCTCTTCCAAAATCCACTAGTGAACAATGGGTCTCGATCGCTCACTATACTCTTCGGAATACCATGGAATCGAACTATCCACTTAACATACAACTCAGCCTATTTTGACGCAGTCCTAGTTGATCAGACAGGAATAAATCTTGCACTCTTAGTCAAACGATCTACAATGACCCAAATCCCTTCATTTCCCGTTCTTGTTCTAGGTAGCCCATCAATGAAATCCATTGATATTTGCTCCCACTTCCATGTAGGAACTTCTAATGGCTGAAGCAATCCACTGGGCTTCTTTTGCTCAGCTTTTACCAACTGGCAGTTCATGCATTTGGAAATAAAATTTCCAACATCCTTCTTCATACCTTCCCAGTAATAGGTTCTTTTCATATCCCGATACATCTTATTTCCACCTGGATGAATTGTCAGCTTCGAGTGATGACTTTCCTTCAGAACTTCATCTCTCAATTCATCTATATCAGGAACAACTAGTCGTCCTTGCTTCCGAAGCCAACCCTCTCGATCGACCTCGAATCCTTTATCCTTCTCTGGTTCCAATCCAGATTCCAAATCACAGATAATCTTGACAAGCTTATCGTCTCGCTTTTGGCTCTCGCCATTTCTTTCCACAAGAGTCGGTCTTATCGATAAGTTTGCCAACATTTTAGGTTCCAATTCACATCTAGGCCTGAAATCAAATCCAGCTAAATACTCGAGACTCTTCCATTCTGAAAACATGGCTCCCAATCCTGCATGTCTTCGACTTAACGCATCTGCCACTACGTTACCCTTTCTCGGAGTATAGGCTATACCAAAATCATATGATGCCAAAAACTCTAGCCATCGTTGCTGCCGAAGATTCAAATCCTTTTGGGAGAAAAGATACTTCAACGACTTATGATCTGAAAACAACTCAAATCGAACTCCCAATAGATAATGTCTCCACATCTTCAAAGCAAAAACAATTGCCGCCAACTCCAAATCATGAGTCGGATAATTCCTTTCATGCGGCTTCAGTTGTCGACTTGCATACGCAACAACTTTACCCTTCTGCATCAGCACTGCTCCAAGTCCAGTACCACATGCGTCGGTGTAAACCACCATCTCATCATTTCCACTTGGAATAGTCAAAACAGGAGCACTTGTCAATCGCTCTTTCAGGATTCCGAAAGTTTGCTCACACCTAGCATCTCATCTGAATACTTGGTTCTTTTTCGTCAATCCTGTTAATGGTGCAGCCACCTTGGAAAAGTCTTTGATAAATCGACGATAATATCCTGCTAATCCAAGAAAACTTCTCACATCAGATGCATTCTTAGGTCTAACCCAATCCTGGATTGCTGTCACCTTAGCGGGATCAACCGCTACTCCATTTCCAGAGATAATATGGCCTAAGAACCTCACCTTGCTCTTCCAGAAGTGACACTTCGAAAACTTAGCCTTCAGCTGATGTTTTCGTAAGATTTCCATAACAATACGCAAGTGCGTCATGTGTTCTTCTTCAGTTCTAGAATAAATCAAAATATCATCCACGAACACTAGTACGAACTTGTTCAACTGATCCCTGAACACTCTATTCATAAGATCCACAAAATATGCTGGCGCATTGGTCAATCCAAACGGCATTACCAGCCACTCAAAGAAACCTGATGGTGTCCTGAAAGCAGTCTTCTGCACACTATCCTTTTCCACTCTTAACTGGTGAAATCCCGTTGCCAAATCCATCTGAGAAAACACCTTGGCTTCGTGAAGTTGATCAAACAAGTCATCTATTCTCGGCAATGGATACTTGTTCTTCTTAGTCACTTTATTCAGCTCACGATAATCCACACACAACCTCAACGATCCATCTGCTTTGGTTGCGAACACAACTGGTGCACCCCATTCGGACACACTACGCCGAATGAATCCTTTCTGTAAAAGATCATCAACTTGCACCCTCAACTCTTGCTGTTCCCTAGGCGCCATCCGACTAAGAGGCATCACAACCGGTCTGGCTTCTTCAACTAGATCGATACGAAACTCAATCTCTCTATGCAACGGTAACCCTTTGACCTCATCAAAGACATCCTCAAATCCATTAGTGATTGGCACCGATGACAGTCCATCCCGTGGAACAACCAGCGAATACATGAAGCTCATGAACACGCCTTCCTCATGCTTACATCGTATCACAACCTTTCGCCCTTCCACATTCTCGACTGTCACCTCCAACCTTTCACAATCAAATTTTGCCGCATACTTCCTAAGCCAGTCCATACCCAAAATAATTCCGAACCCCGCAAAGTTCAGAACAAAACAATCACAAACAAAAGAGCAATCATGACTCGATACAACCAAACCACGGCATAGCATACACAGACAAGACGAACCCCCAACTGGATTAGTCACAACCAATGGTCTATCAACGATATCCGGTTCTAAACCCAACCGGCCTACAAGTTCATTACAAACAAAAGAATGCGACGCCCCAGTATCGAATAACACTCTAACTGGAACACCACATATGGAAAGAGTACCTTGAACCACCACACTCTTTCCTTTCTCTTCAGCAGTAGGAGCTT
This sequence comes from Allium fistulosum, assembly GCA_030737815.1. Taxonomy (NCBI): domain Eukaryota; kingdom Viridiplantae; phylum Streptophyta; class Magnoliopsida; order Asparagales; family Amaryllidaceae; genus Allium; species Allium fistulosum. Next base: position 1,105,989,655 of record CM060904.1, on the reverse strand, counting down.
TTGAAGATGATGGAACAGCCCCCAAAGCATAAGCTTGCACAATCTGCTTGTCCTTCCGCGGTTTTGGACAATTCTTCTTAATATGCCCCGGATTATCACAGTTGTGGCATTTCATCGGCACCTTAGGATTCTTGCAATCTCTGGAGAAATGGCCCTTCTACTGACAATTGTAGCAGGTCACTTCGCCCTTCGGCTTCTTCTGGCCATCCTTACCCTTTTGCTGCTACTTCCTCTTCTTGTTTCCACCTTGCTGTGGTTTAGACTCTTCCTTGGTCACAACCACAACAGATCCTTCTTTAGGAAACAGATTTTCGTGCCTGAGAGCTTTCTCCACAAGCTTCTCAAATGGATCGTCCAAATGATCCACCAACTGCCTCCCAAGATAACTGTCCAAGTCTGTCACAAACTTCTCGTTCTTCTGATATGAAGATTCAATATACGACCGAGCATACTTGGACAAAGCTTCAAACTCAGAAACATACTCAAGAACTGGTCTTCAACCTTGCTTGAGCTCCACAAACTTCTTGAACAGAATAGATTTCTGAGCTGTAGAAATGAACTTAGCTTCAAATCTGGCTTGGAATTGCTCCCAAGTAATTTCTTCCTCCGGAGTATCAATGGTGATAGAGTTCCACCAATCAGAAGCTCTTCCTTGAAGCTGTCTTGATGCAAGCTTCCTTTTAGTTGCATCCTCGATTCCCAAATCACCAAAGATTCTTCTACAAGCATCTATCCACCTCTGGACTTCAATAGTTGACTCCGTTCCCATGAAAACCTTTCCTCCAAGAGCAGTATAGTCTTTATACAGCTTAGCAAAATCCACCGGTCTTGGAGCTTGAACTTGAATTCCAACATCAACTGCTGGCCCCGGAGCTGGCATCCTTCTCATGATCGAAGTCATCATAGCCTCGAACATAGCAGCATAATCAGTAGCCCCCTCAGCAGCACGACCTTCCCTAGCAGCTGGTCTCCCTCTTCGACTCATTCTTAATATCTATAAAAAGGAATGATTAATACACCTTGAGAACAACTGCATAAGGGGTTCAAATCCTTCTAAGCTACTATATTATATATAGTAATCATCCATCAAAATACAATTACATCTCTCATACGTAGTTACGTCAGCGAGCATTGGGTAAAATCGATTAACCAAAGCTCTGATACCAAATGTGACGACCGTCCATGACCCCTGCACTGAACAAGGAAAAAGTGTGCCAGGCAGCCATGGATGATCACCAGGGTTAAGTTAAAGCAGCAGAATCTATCGTATTACTCACAGCGCATGGATAAAATACAATAGAGAATATATATAGTGAAGCTTCACAAAATAGAATCTCATCAATTAGGCTTCATAATAGTTGAATACAAACATCTCAATAGTCAATACATCAAGCCTCACTACATATCACTCAGAGAATTATACAAGCAGTGGAACATCCAGTACATATAGTAAGAAAATAATATGCAAGACTCCAGCTCGTCTTCGTCATCAGCATCGTCAGAAACTAAGGACAACACCTGTCACCTGCTACCTAGTCTGCCCATCCCAAAATGGATGAACAGCCCAAGGTAATAAGAGTTGAACATAAAACCTTGAGTCAGACAACAGTCTTAGTGAGCGGTAAATTAACTAACAACATACCAAAAGAGCATAAAGGTAAAAGTAATAAGAACCCAACCCTCCCACTCCACCTCTTTCTACAGTGATAGCCCCCAGACACACTAAGCAGAAATAAACATAGCAAAGCAGACATTTAAAGTAAAGCAATTATCACTCGAGTCAAGGTCGATGTTTTCCAAGCACAAACCCCCAAGGCCTAAATCAAGATCAGATAAGCACCTAGAAAATATCGCTCTTGAGACCGAATGACGATACAACCAAACATCCATGACTCTGGCTATCACTGTTATCATTGCTTCGATACCACCGTTAATTGAATGACCGGCACATTCTTTCAGCCATCCGTCAAGGGCCAATGGTAACCCCAGTTCTAGACATAACTCTGCATGTCGTCGCAGCCCGTGCCTAGGACTATCAAATCTGCCCAGAGTACTCGACCACCAACTGTAGTCTTTTGGGACTATCGAATCTGCCCAGCGTACTCTTGCTTTGAGCCTGCTAGAACCTTCAACAACGATGAAATCTCAGCCTTCTAGTCATCCTCCTCAACGACTATTCTCATACTAGCTCAAGCGCCTCTCGAGCCAACCATTATCCTCGAACTCGAACCATTTCACCGAGTTATCAACATGCTTGGAATGATCCCGTCTGGATTACACCAAGGCTATCTCACATCATGCCTCTCTTCATCTCATCATAGCAAAGCCTCATCTCAACACCATCATCAAACCTATTCATATGAGCTTCATCAACCGCCACATATGCCACGAGCAGCTTTTCCAATTCAAGAGCCTTTCCCTTAGCTTTTGAATCATCTTCGACCATCTTGTCTAAATCCAACAACTAATCAACTAGTTTATAACAATCAATCAAATCAATCATTAATCCAAGTAATCAATCATGCAAACAAGATCTAAAAGCAATTATAACTAAAATGGCAATTTTGGTAAATAAGGAGTCCAAATCTAACAAGCATGAAACATGAGCAATATCTCTACAACTTGATGAATGAAATTGCATAGATTAACATGTAGTAAAATGGATGTCAAATCATCATGAACAACGGATCTATACTTAAGTTTACGAAAATGCATGGAAATCACTATTTTAACACCAAATCAAGCCATCAATCCGATATACTTCTTTGGATCCGTGTGAGAGATAACCACCACTCACCGAATCTCCTAAACACTTCAAAAGCAACACACTTCAGATCTAGACAGCGAAGGATCTAACTTGATCCGCCAAAATTCCGCTTCAAACGATGAAATCTCTCTTCGATGGATGAAAATCTTCAATCTAAGCTCTTGGATCTTCGATTTGATCTTCGATTTGGATGGAAGGAATCACAAGATTAGAGTGGAGAAAAGAAGTGAAGAAGTGTTGAACTCGAGCTCTCAAAATGGCAGCACTTCGTTGCTTCAAAATTCGGATCCCAAAAAGTGAGATAGAACCGTGTATTTATAGGCTGAATCCTTAGGTCGTCCGCTCCTTAAGTCGTCCACGACTTAACTATCCCCACGACCTACGACTTAATGATTCAACACATCCTACGACTTAATAGATCTTCCAACCTACGACTTAACGACTCAACACATCCTACGACTTAACAGATCTTCCAACCTACGACTTAACGACTCAACACATCCTACGACTTAACAAATCTTCCAACCTACGACTTAACCAGAGATGCGGCTTAGCGACTTAACAAAATAAGTCCTCACGCGACTTAACAACTCATGACCTAACACTCTTAGGTCGTCTAACGACCTAACTACACCCAGCATACTAACATAGGTCGTCTACGACCTAACTAAACACGCCATAGCAACTCAACGACCTAACACCTTAACTCGTCCACGACTTAACTTCCTTAGGTCGATAACTCACTCAACCCCTAGGTCGCTAACTGCTACCACCAACTTCCTTAGGTCGTTGCCGACCTATCCTCCTTAAGTCGTTAGCTCGCCCAGTCTCCTAGGTTGCTACTCTTATGCCGCTAACCCTTAAGTCGCCAGCTCCTTAAGTCGTCTACTTCCTTAAGTCGTCTACTTCCTTAAGTCGTCTACTTCCTTATAGGTCGTCTAAACCCCTAAGTCGTCTACTCCTTAGGTCATTCCAATCTTTTAAGTCGTCCCAAGCTACTGTACGACCTAAGCTACTACACGACCTAACTATCACACGACCTAAGCTTTGGTTGACTTATCAACACTAACGACCTAAACTCTGAACGACTTAACAACACTACGACATAATGACAACTGTTTTACAATCTTTCGATCCGTAAAAATACGGGTCGTTACAATCTATTTATATATTCAGACAAATGGATGTATTTGATACATCCATTATAATACTATAAATTAAGTTACATTCGAATCTCCAATTTAACAGTTTAAATAAAATAAATATTTTATTTAAAATAAAATTTAGATAAGATCTAAATGTATTTAGATTTTATAAGTCCATTAATGATACAAAATGGTAAATTTTTTGAAATTCACCTGTTTCTTTCACTGTGGGCTATTCCAATTTCAATAGTTTTTTCTCATTGTCCCCAACAAACACAAATCATGTCAATGGTAACTTAGCAATAAATAGTTCTTGCTCGTTTTTCTTATAAAGTATAATTAGGCCCATCACACCAAAAGTCCAACAACAAAGGCCCTCTTAGCAAGGTGTTAACCAAGATCTCGCACAAACCCAGTATCCTACCCACTCTATAGGCATGTCTGCCTCATCATCCCTATTGAGACTACTCATTTCATCGATCCCCAAAAATCGATATTAATACTTCCTCAGTATTCATGTGCCACAAATCCAAGTGCCGGAGAGGCAGATTATCATGAGGTAAAAGATAATAAAGATAGAAGACAGAACAATAATAGAATCTCACATCATATTAAACAACTTGTAATCATATAGATAGTACATACAATTACTCTCAAAATGAGATATCAGAGTCATAGCAAGTACTAACCTAGCTAGGATAGTTATAACGGCCTATCCCTACTGGTGCTGGTAGATACTTAAACATAATACAGACACAGCAGAAAGTGATGGATAATTTCAACAAAAAGATCCAAAATGCTCCATGCTCCATTCTAAAATGCTCCAAATAAGATAGCGACTTGGCTGGCCGGAAAAATAGGGCACCTAGAGTTTAAGGGAAAAGAAAAATAAACTTCGAGTCAGTCATGGAACTGGTGTGAGAAACTCAAAATACATGTTTTGAATTCAAAGGATATCTCATAAGACCACGCGACACATAAACACAGAACAGGTTTTTACCTTATGATAACCAAAATATTTGCTACGCAAAATCTAGGAATATTATTTTTAATGACATTCTTTGACAAACGTTTTCAAATAAACATATTAAAAAAGCAAACATTGTTACATTGGTAAAATCTGACGGCGTATTAGGTTTACAACTAAGTCTGAAGGCACTTATTAGGGATTTCCGTACAATGGTAGGTAAGGAACTACCTTCCATATAGTACATCTATAGAGCAATGTACCGAGGATACATAAACAATCCTCCGTATTTGGCAAGACCGGTCTATCCCTATTTGGCACTCATACATGGCCCGAATAGAAACCGAATAAGATGTAGCCTCGGTCATTACCGACCTATCCAAAATCCCATAGCATACACCACATACTCGACATATAAAGAGTTATCTAAAAAGGTGATAATCATACTCTAATGGTTGTGAACCACATAGCCTTACGACATACATTTTTAAGCCATTACCGGGTGATGGGGCCCGAGGTAGCAATTACCTTTCACATAGCACATAGCACATTCCACTTTGAATGCCACATTACCAATTCATAATCACACAACTAATTTTTACAAACGTATAACTCCTGAGCTTATACGTCTCAGGAAAGGGTGTTAAGCTAAGAGAAGTTGCCTTCTCCGCCACCAATTAGATGATACGTTCATAGAAATCAATCAATGTAATTAGAAATGCAACATCAGACATTCGTCCATATAAGTTGTCCAGAAACAGGATAAAACGAAGGCACTCTCCTAGCACATCTTGTCGAAGATTACCCTTAGAATTAGTAGCGAGAAGTCCTTGCATCGAAGATCTCAAACGAAGAACTACTGTTACATAAATATGATATGGGAAATTCCCCCGAGGGTCAGTGTCAAGCAGCCCTATATTCCATCTTCCAAATCATAGCATCCCATGTCTTTTATTTTTGAACATGTAAATTGGTTTGAAGTGGTCTTCAGATAGGAATCGCCCAAATCCGACCTCGGTTGCTTCGAACCAATCATCGATAAAAGAAATGTTAAGTCAATAAGGAATTATTCTTTTGATTTTTTACTTCCATTTTATCAAAAATATCTTCAAGAGATATATATCTTTAAAATATTTCTTTCCAATATATATGAAATCATTAAACCTCTCTTCGAAAAATTATTTATTTAAAATCTTAACGATGATTTCTTAATTCAAAAATCAAATTTTTTTGATTGAGTTGAAACTATGTTAGCTAGGATGTTAATCCAAAACCAGTAAATATTAAGTGAGCAGAATCTATAGAAATCGTCTAATCTACTCAATATCAATTCTTGTATCAACAAGTACTATGGGGGGGATAACGACGAAATCACCTTTTAAATTCCATGACTAGTACGAGTTCCTTCTTTGGAATTTAACACCAAGTATAAAAATATTATCTCCATAAAATCAAAGTTATTTATATTTGGGAAATTATATATTTTATTGTAGCACTTTCCGTTCCGTACCCTTTGAGCTAACATTAAATCACACTTGTCTAACACAAATTGTACGACAAGACGAATAACTATAAGAAATGTGATGGCCCGCAAATCCATACCCCTTTGAGCCGACAATATTCCACATCAATTCAACTCAAAGTGGACGGAAATAAGGATCATTAGGGTTAAGAAGAAAGAGGTAGAAGAAGAAGAAAACAACAACATCATAGTCTCACACTCGCAGTGGAACAAAATATAATATATAATAACAGCTTTTAAATACAAAAAAATCTGCACTGTTATATACTTACAATCATCAAAGTACATTGAACAACTGTCAACCTGGACAATTTAATATCTTGTCCTTACACAGTGAAATTTATAAACAAATACGGGAGTAAGACTTTGCCATCCAGCTAGTCTCTTGAGCTCCTTAGCATCCTATCCTGAATATGTAATTCTTGGTCTGACCCGAGCATCATAATAAAACAACATCCGAGTCAGTCTGGAAAACCAGCGTGAGAAAACACACTCGATTGGATTATTATTATATTTTCACAATCCTTTTGAAAACAAAAGTATCTCGTAAGACCACGCCACAAATAAACATGTCAAGTTTTTACCTTACGATAACTAAAACATTTTTATCAAATATGTCTGATATTATAATAGTGTCTATAGAAAGTAAATAGAATATAGCTGAAATGCTTACATCTCACGTTCCAGCATAGTTGGGCACAATCAAAACCGTATGGGCGCTTATTGGAGATTGGGTTCCATACAATGGCAGAGCTACTGAGGTACCGCCCATCACAGTACCTGTCCTAGATCAGCGTACCGAGGACCACTCCTGATCCCCTGCAACACAAGACCGGCCTACCCCTTACTGGATAGACCGAATAAGATCACCCCGTAGTTGGGATCAGCAACCGCCACACAACCAAAATAAAGAACCTCTAGACAGGGATGACCTTACCCTACTTGGAAGCTAGCCACTTAGCCTTGCTGCACCTCCCATGTTTTAGCCATTCCCGATTGATGAGGCTTGAGGCTAGGATTACCTTTTTAGAGCACATTCACTTAGAATGCTCATCGTCCTCCAATGACGATGGTTTGATAGCATTCGTCCATACAAGTTGTCCTAGGTCTAGACAAACCGAATCATCGTCTTCATCATCTTCACTATATTCATTCGTTACGTTCAAACCGGATCGAAGTGGTTTTCGGATAATTAAATCTGATCCCGGTCTCTTTGAAACGATCGGCGCATTGGCCAATATTGATAGTCGGTTATTTAACTATCATATAACATCCACAAGCAACCATCAGGCCTTAAATAATTTTCCAAATTATTTATTTCAAAATATCTACACAAGATATTATTTCCACACTTCAACCCTTTGAAAATTGTTTTCAAACGCCTTTTTATTCCTACGGAACAAATTTCTACCCTTTCCCAATCCTTAGAATATTTTTCCCACTTCATTTGATATTCAACAATTGGAAAATATTCTTTTTTTTATTTCCTATTTCTTTTCAAAAATCATGTACAATTTTATTTGTAAATTTCCAACTCGTTTCACACGAATTCTATAAATCCTTGGTTTCCTTAGTCAATTTCCTATAACATTTTCAAATCTATTTATGCTTATTTAAAATTCCAGTTTCACTTCTACTTCCCTTGTGAATTTTATTTCACCTTCCGAAATTCACTTGTCTTATACTTTAGAATTTTATTTAAATTTCCACAATACCACTATAAGATCTTTCTTCTAAAATCTTATTCAATTAAATAAACTTAGCTTCCCATCTCGAGAGGACTTATAATTTGAATTTAAACACTTAAAAATATATACATACCTATAGGATAAGAATAATGGTTTATTTCCAAAATACGGTTTTAGGTAAATCTAGAACATGGCATTAATAATTCATATCCAATTACAAATAAATTTACAAAGTTGATATATAAAATTTGAACTTATTTCAATAAATATTATGTATTATAATAACTAACTTCAAGTTATTCTAAATCCAAATAATAGTTTATATCATATAGTATAGTAATTTAAAATCTCATTTAAAACAAATTTTAATTTTATTCGACGAATATCTATTTTTAAGAAAATCCAATATTCACCAATTCAATTCATAAATTCCTCTTGATTCGTATCACATCAACTATATCCAAATTTACAACCATTTCTCATATTTGAAATATATTCCACTATTTCTTTTCAAAACAATTCTCATAACTCGATATAAATCCACACCATTAACTTATATTTTCCACATATCCACTGATATCATTTTATCTGATTTATAATCCCCGTTTATAAATTTATAAACTCCTTTGAGTTTTTCATCTATTTGTAAAAACAAATTCCATTTTTAATTCCATTTTATAATTTTATCCCTTAATAAAATTCCATTTTATTTCAAATCTATTTATCGATTCCAATATCTCTTCAATCCCTTAATACATATAATTCAATTTCAAATCCCTACTTAAACCAATTTACAAATAGTTAAATATGACCAAGTTAACTTATATATTCTCGTTCCACTTAATTTCCTTTACAAAATAACCGAATTTTCAGTTTAAACATTTTTCATTCAAAATCTTCTTTTTATTTGTTTCAAATTAATTATTTATGGTATTTAAGAATACCAATTTAATTTCCATGCTATTTTACATTTAATAATTCAATTCACACACCATGCATATCAATTTATATCATATATCAATATATATGAACAATAAATATTTTTGAGGAATCCAGTTGGATCCCTCCAACCTGTTTTTCCCCGCATCCATAGATGTTAGTCAACAAATAAAATACCAATCCCACTTCGAGGGGGATACCGCGGTATATAGGGTCATCTGCTATTATGCGGGGGCGTATAGGGTCTCATCCGCTATATACTACGGGAATATCAATCACTCCAATATATATATATATGTATAAATAACATTCAACCAAGCATCCAATGATTAAATTTAATTATGGAAATCCAAATGAGTGAGAAAATTCTCACCTTATTTTCGTTTGCAATCCACTTCAATCTCGACTTGGTTTCACGACTTTAGACCTTGTATAGACATTATATGTATTATTAACATTTGAAATAATCGAACAATCAATTACCATTTAATAGACTTAATTAACTAATAATTTAACTAAACTAATTTCCCTTTAATAATTTCTTAGTAACTAAAATAATTAAATAAGTTAATTAAACAAATTAATCACCCTAAATACATATTTTAAAATAAACTAGTAAATTTAAAATGTGTATATGTATATTTATTTTTCTTTTGAAACTACATATATACTTATAAAAATAAATTATAGATTTCAAAAATCTAATTTCATATAAACTCTCAAACATTTAAAATTCCTATTTTTTTCCAAAACCTTACCTATATATATTTCTGTTTATCTGCATATATGTATATATATTTATCAAATTCTAATGAAAATAAAATTCCTTTCTAACATACATACATACATACATATATATATATATATATATATTAAATTAAAAACAAAAATGTTTACACCCCACTGTAATCTTTTCTTCTGTATGCATATACACACACACACACACACATATATATATATATATATATATATAAATTTTTAAATTGAAATAAACTGCAAATATCCTCACCATAACCTACCCGAGCTCTCTGGCAGCCACCTAGCCCTCAACGTCACTGCCTCCTTCCATGCACTAGCTGCCACAGAAGAAGTCGTCGACCTCGAGACCACCACTGCTCGCGTGCGAGCATCGAGTCCACGCCCTAGCCCAAGCCCACGCGACTTCACCGCTCCATCGATCCAGCTTCTCAATTGCAATCGCCATTTCAAACGACGGCGATCCTCACCTCGACCACTGCACAGCCCCGTCGCGCTCATATGCGAGCTCGCCTTAATCTTCAATGACGTGACCCCTTCCCACTTCCAACGCCTGCCACCCCTCCGTGCTCGCGCCTCCAGGATTCCCCCATCGCGATGAAGACGCGTATCATAGTGAAGTCTAGATTTAGATTTCGAAGCAGGCTTCGCGATTTGATTTCGGAGGAAGACGACTGGGAAGATTTCGAAATGAATTGAATTCGATTGTCTGAAGAGAGGAGGGTTTCGATTTACATTTTTAATTTCCCTTTTTTTCAGCTCTGTTCGATTTTTAAAGAAAACGAAGAGGAATGGCTCGGGTTTTAAAAAACGAGAAGGGGGTAGCTGTTTGAGTGTGGTTGCGTGACTGCATAAGCTTGCTACAGTGATTGAAGAGAAGGTAAAAAGTTCTGATGGGAATACATATTTGAAATGTTGAAATATATTTATTTATTTAAGTTTAAATCGTCTCGAAACCGTAGCTTAAAATCTCGATCTCTTATCGAAGCGTGCCGCTAGGCGTTTATAATGTTATACCCATATTTTGAACGCAATAGAAAAGGTTTTTAGTTCTAGTTCGATCGTATGGAGAAGATAGTTTTTTGGACCCAGTTATTATATTGAATTATCGATATAAATATCAGCGCATTTACATCTCGTACGGCTAAACAATAACTCCAAAAGCTACGAAATTTGAAATCCGATAAAAATACAATATTATGGATCCAATGAAACTGGTTTCGTCGAATTTCGAGACTGTGCCTTAGAAGGCTATTTTTAAATGTCAATTTAAACGATATATTTTTAAAATTGAACATATCACTTCCGAATTCAATTTTAAAACTTTTATTATCTTTAGTATTATCAATATAAATTTTATAAGCCTTAAAATTATTTTTATCGACCTTAAAACTCCAGATTCACTACTTTAACCAATATTCAATTTTTACTTTAACAATTAAATTATTCAACAAATTGCTATATTTAAATTTTGAATTCATTTTATCAAATAAAAACCAATCTTTCACATTCAAAAATCAATCTATAATTCAATTTTAATATTTAAAACCATTCAAATATTCACAATTAATGCCAGAAAACTCGGGTCGTTACATTCCTCCCCTCTTAAAAGAATTTCGTCCCCGAAATTGCTAAGGCAGAAGAATGCCCCAAACACATTAACTTCCGAAACCCATTTAGTGAAAACTCGATATTCACTTTTCTAATCCTTTATTACTCCCCAAACAATTTGTTTTCAAATTTTAATTCCAGAATCCTTTATTTCAATTCCGATTTGAAATCAATTCGTCATTAACAAAAATCCTCCAAAAATTTTCTAACTCCCAAAATTTCCGAATTTTTTTGGCAGAGTCTCCCTTGTACGGAGGAGCTTTTGCAATATGATAAGAGAGATAAATATATATACATCGACCCACACGGTCGGAAAAACAAAAATATAACAATATTTATGTTTCTATTTCTTTATTGCATAGGCGTACCTTTATTTAGCATTTTTAAGCAAGCGGCTTATTTATTTAGCAATTTGCGCGACCAAAATCCAGCCAAACGACTTCCAGGTACCTGTACTTACTCAATTTAAACACGTAAGTACTAAATATATGAAATTCCTAACATTTCATTTATTTTAAATGGCTAAACACATGGTTTTCATAAGAAGTGCATACTAAACAATATTTATAAGCAATTATAAGATTCCGACTTTAATTTTAATTGCTTCCAACCAAATCGCATATAATTTTCATTCAATCCGAATGGTTTACAACCCACTTGCTTACATTCAATTCATTTTTAAACCAAACGAACTCATATTCATTCCAATTGATTTCGAAATCAATTTTATTTGCTTCTATCAATTCATAGAATTTTTATTTACTTCTGCTTCTGTCGAACGACCAATTTTCCTATACAATTTGACGATATTCATTCAAATAAATAATCACTTAAGCTTATAGCTCTTTTAAATTGATTCCAACTCAATTTATATTTAGTTCCATTACATTTTAAATTTATTCCCAATCCATTTGCATTACATTTTATATCCGTGTTCGTATTATCCAAAGACATTTTTATTTAGTCTCGGAATCATTCCATGTCATTGTTTTGAGTAACCATTTCGCCAGTTTATTTAAGCCACGCTTTCAATCAAAATATAACTTAAGTTATTTATTTTCTTCAATTATTTCACCCCATAACTTAAGTTTATTTTTCTTTTAACCAACTTCCAATTTAAATCCTTGATTTGATTTTTATTTAATCAAATCCCATCCATTTTACTAATTTATTCGATTAGTCTATTCACTTATTCCACTTCACAATTTTAACTTCCAAACTTAATTCATTCCCGAGCTCATTTAATTAATATCAAGGCCATTTTCAATTATTTTGCACTCTAATTGGATTTATTTTCTACTCAAACCATTTCTATTTTAATCCAATTCCATTTTATTTGACAACATTTCAAATTTATATTTAATTTACTAACAATTCAAGTCGAATTTTATTTATAACTCGAGTTCATTACCAAACTTCATTATTAACTCACAATTCAACTTTTATTTAACCAATTTAGGTTCCATTTTCATATTTCATTAACTAATTAATTACCTAATTAGTTCACTCCCAACTTATAATCCAATATTTGATTTTTATCTCAAAAATCACTTCATTTAATTTTCTTGAGTTCAAATTTATTTTATAATTCAAGTCATGATTTTCTTCCATTTTCCAAAATATCAAACTATTTTATTTTGGGTTTCTTATCTTAATTTTCAATTTTTTTTATAAGTCACACAACTTATTTTTTTCATTTTTCCATCAATTCTATTTTCGAACATATTCACATTTTATTTTAACTCTGGATTTACACTTATTTATAGCCCTAACATATTTTTATTTCATGAATTTCAGTTCTTTTATAAGCTATCGAAGTTTATTTATTCAAATTCAATTTTTACTATCTTAACTTACACTAAATTCAACTTCATTCCATTCTCTTTAATTCACACCATTCATTTGAATTTAATTAAGTAAGAATTTAATCTCATTACGACACCATCCACAACTCAATTCAATTTCATTTCAATTTAATTCATGTTCAGCTAAATTTTTATTTAACTAGCTTAAATCCATACCATTTTCTTTCACTAATTTAATTTGCTGAACTTGCATAAGTTAAAAAAATTTCAACAAACCATTCAATTACAACTTTTTGTTTTTTTTTAAATTCACTTGGTTCCAAAATAATTCCCCTTGGAATTTTTTTTAAAACAAACTTGTTTGCCCAACCAATCTGAACAAATCGATTTTCTCTCGAAAATATTCTCAAATAATACTCCTATCATTATTTTCACACCACCCTTGAAAAATTTATTGTTTCTCCTTTAAATTTCCAACTTCCGGTTTAAATCTAATTTTAATTATAATCCATTTGTACAATTTATACTTATACAAATTTCCATTTGGTTATATAAACTATTCCAAATTTTATAATCTCGTTTTTGTTATAACATTATCATCCAACACTTATACTATATATAATAATTTCAGGAAATGTTTCTTTTGTATCAAAATATATTTTTGGGTAAAATTATTTCATTTACCCTATTTTTAAAACATACCGTGTCGGTTTATCAAGTTCAAGTATTTATAAACTCTTATCGAATTAGCCGCGCCACTACTCAATCAGAATTCATATTCCACTCAACCAATGAGTCAACACAATATTAAAACCATTTATATTCACTAACAAATACGCGCTCATATCTATTAATACACTCAAACTCATTCTAGAGTACAATTGACTCTATCTCTAATGAGTAATCCCCACCAGAGCCATGGTTCTCGCTTAAGAAGATACCAAGTGTGATGGCCTGCAAATCCGTACCACTTTGAGCCGACAATATTCCACATCAATTCAACTCAAAGTGGACGGAAATACGGATCATTAGGGTTAAGAAGAAAGAGGTAGAAGAAGAAGAAGAAAACAACAACATCAGAGTCTCACACTCGCAGCAAAACAAAATATAATATATAATAATAGCTTTTAAATACAAAGAACTATGTACTGTTATATACTTACAATCATCAGAGTACATTGAACAACAGTCAACCTGGACAATTTAATATCTTGTCCTTACACAACGGAATTTATAAACAAATACGGGAGTACGCCTTTGCCATCCAGCTCGTCTCTTGAGCTCCTTAGCATCCTGTCCTGAATATGTAATTCTCGGTCTGATCCGAGCATCATAATAAAACAACTTCCGAGTCAGTCTGGAAAACCAGCGTGAGAAAACACACTCAATTGGATTATTATTATATTTTCACAATCCTTTTAAAAACAAAGGTATCTCGTAAGACCACGCCACAAATAAACATGTCGAGTTTTTACCTTACGATAACCAAAACATTTTTATCAAATCTGTCTGATATTACAATAGTGTTTATAGAAAGTAAATAGAATATAGCTGAAATGCTTGCATCTCACGTTCCAGCATAGTTGGGCAATATCAAAACCGTACGGGCGCTTATTGGAGATTGGGTTCCATACAATGGCAGGGCTACTGGGGTACCGCCCGTCATAGTACCTGGCATAGATCAGCGTACCGAGGACCACTTCCGATCCCTTGCAACACAAGACCGGCCTACCCCTTACTGGATAGACCGAATAAAATCACCCCGCTGTTGGAATCAGCAACCGCCACACAGCCAAAATAAAGGGACTCTAGACAGGGATGACCTTACCCTACTTGGAAGCTACCCACTTAGCCTTGCTGCACCTCTCATGTTTTAGCCATTCCCGATTGATGAGGCTTGAGGCTACGATTACCTTTTTAAAACACATTCACTTAGAATGCTCATCGTCCTCCAATGACGATGGTCTGATAACATTCGTCCATACAAGTTTTCCTTGGTCTGGACATACCGAATCACCGTCTTCATCATCTTCACGGTATTCATTCATTATGTTCAAACCGGATCGAAGTGGTTTTCGGATAATTAAATCCGATCCCGGTCTCTTCGAAACGATCGGAGCATTGGCCAATATTGATAGTCGGTTATTTAACTATCATATAACATCAACAAGAAACCATCAGGCCTTAAATAATTTTTCAAATTATTTATTTCAAAATATCTACACAAGATATTATTTCCACACTTCAACCCTTTGAAAATTGTTTTCAAACCCTATTTTATTCTTACGGAACAAATTTCTACCCTTGCCCGATCCTTAGAATATTTTTCCCACTTCATTTGATATTCAACACTTGGAAAATATTCTTTTTTTTTATTTCCTATTTCTTTTCAAAAATCATTTACAATTTTATTTGTAAATTTCCTACTCGTTTCACACGAATTCTATAAATCCCTGAATTCCTTAGTCAATTTCCTATAATATTTTCAAAGCCACTTTTGCTTATTTAAAATTCCAGTTTCACTTCTACTTCCCTTGAGAATTTTATTTCACCTTCCGAAATTCACTTGTCTTATACTTTAGAATTTTATTTAAATTTCCATAATACCACTATAAGATCTTTCTTCTAAAATCTTATTCAATTAAATAAATTTTGCTTCCCATCTCGAGAGGACTTATAATTTGAATTTAAGCATTTAAAAATATATACATACCTATAGGATAAGAATAATGGTTTATTTCCAAAATATGGTTGTAAGTAAATCTAGAACATGGCATTAATAATTCATATCCAATTACAAATAAATTTACAAAGTTGATTTATAAAATTTGAACTTATTTCAATAAATATTAAGTATTATAATAACTAACTTTGAGATATTCTAAATCCAAATAATAGTTTATATCATATAGTATAGTAATTTAAAATCTCATTTAAAACAAATTTTAATTTTATTCGACGAAAATCTATTTTTAAGAAAATCCAATATTCACCAATTCAATTCATAAATTCCTCTTGATTTGTATCACATCGACTATATCTAAATTTATCACCATTTCTCATATTTGAAATATATTCCACTATTTCTTTTCAAAACAATTCTCATAACTCGATATAAATCCACACCATTAACTTATAGTTTCCACATTTCCACTGATATCATTTTATCTTATTTATAATCCCCGTTTATAAATTTATAAACTCCTTTAAGTTTTTCATCTATTTATAAAAACAAATTCCATTTATAATTTTATTTTATATTTTATCCCTTAATAAAATTCCATTTTATTTCAAATCTATTTATCGATTCCAATATCTCTTCAATCCCTTAATACATATAATTCAATTTCAAATCCCTACTTAAACCAATTTACAAATAGTTAAATATGACCAAGTTAACTTATATATTCTCGTTCCACTTAATTTCCTTTACAAAATAACCCAATTTTCAGTTTAAACATTTTTCGTTCAAATTCTTCTTTTTATTTGTTTCAAATTAATTATTTATGATATTTAAGAATACCAATTTAATTTCCATTCTATTTTACATTTAATAATTCAATTCACACACCATCCATATCAATTTATATCATATATCAATATATATGAACAATAAATATTTTTGAGGAATCTAGTTGGATCCCTCCAACCTGTTTTTCCCTGCACCCACAGATGTTAGTCAACAAATAAAATACCAATCCCACTTCGAGTGGGATATCGTGGTATATAGGGTCATCCGCTATTATGCGAGGGCGTATAGGGTCTCATCCGCTATATACTGCGGGAATATCAATCACTCCAGTATATATATATATATATATAACATTCAACCAAGCATCAATGATTAAATTTAAACATTTAAATTTAATTATGGAAATCCAAATGAGTGAGAAAATTCTCACCTTATTTTCGTTTGCAATCTGCTTCAATCTCGACTTGGTTTCACGACTTTAGACCTTGTATGGACATTATATGGTTTATTAACATTTGAAATAATCGAACAATCAATTACCATTTAATAGACTTAATTAACTAATAATTTAATTAAACTAAATTTCCTTTAATAATTTCTTAGTAACTAAAATAATTAAATAAGTTAATTATACAAATTAATCAACCTAAATACATATTTTAAAATAAACTAGTAAATTTAAAATGATATGTATATTTATTTTTCTTTTGAAACTACCAGGCTTTTAAATCTCCCCGAGATGGCCGAGATGAAAAATCCGAGATATCAGCCAAAATCCGAGATTTGGCAGCCTATTTAGTTATAAGTGTTTTAAATATCGCCCGAGATAGCCGAGATATTTTCTCGAGATATTGGCCAAAATCCGAGATTTAAAACACTGGAAACTACATATATACTTATAAAAATAAATTATAGATTTCAAAAATCTAATACCATATAAACTCTCAAACATTTAAAATTCCTATTTTTTTCCAAAACCTTGCCTATATATATTTCTATTTATCTGCATATATGTATGTATATATTTATCAAATTCTAATGAAAATAAAATTCCTTTCTTACATACATACATACATACATACATATATATATATATAATTAAAAACAAAAATGTTTACACCTCACTCTAATCTTTTCTTCTGTATGTATATACATATATATATATATATATATATATAATTTTAAATTGAAAAAAAACTATAAATATCCTCACCATAACCTACCCGAGCTCTCTGGCAGCCACCTAGCCCTCAACGTCATTGCCTCCTTCCATGCACTAGCTGCCACGGAAGAAGTCGTCGACCTCGAGACCACCACTGCTCGCGTGCGAGCATCGAGTCCACGCCCTTGCCCAAGCCCACGCGACTTCACCGCTCCATCGATCCAGCTTCTCACTTGCAATCGCCATTTCAAACGACGGCGATCCTCACCTCGACCACTGCACAGCCCCATCGCGCTCACACGAGAGTTCGCCTTAATCTTCGATGATGCGACCCATTCCCACTTCCAATGCCTGCCGCCCCTTCGTGCTCGCGCCTCCAGGATTCCCCCATCGCGATTAAGACGTGTATCATGGTGAAGTCGAGATTTAGATTTCGAAGGAGGCTTTGCGATTTGATTTCGGAGGAAGACGGCTGGGAAGATTTTAAAACGAATTGAATTCGATTGTCTGAAGAGAGGAGGGGTTTCGATTTACGTTTTGAATTTCCTTTTTTCTGCTCTGTTCGATTTTTAAAGAAAACAAAGAGGAATGTCTCAGGTTTTAAAAAACGAGAAGGGGGTAGCATGTTTGAGTGTGCTTGCGTGACTGCATAAGCTTGCTACAGTGATTGAAGAGAAGGTAAAAAGTTCTGATGGGAATACAGATTTGAAATGTTGAAAAATATATATAATTAAGTTTAAATCGTCTCGAAACCGTATCTTAAAATCTCGATCTCCTATCGAGGCATGCCGCTAGGCGTTTACAATGTTATACTCCTATTTTGAACGCAATGGAAAAGGTTTCGAGTTCTAATTCGATCGTATGGAGAAGATAGCTTTTTGGACCCAGTTATTATATTGAATTATCAATATAAATATCAGTGCGTTTACATCTCGTACGGCTAAACGATAACTCCAAAAGCTACAAAATTTGAAATCCGATAAAAATACAATATTACGCATCCAATGAAACTGGTTTCGTCGAATTCCGAGACTGTGCCTCGGAAGGCTATTTTTAAATGTCAATTTAAACGATATATTTTTAAAATTGAACAGATCACTTCCGAATTCAATTTTAAAACTTTTTTTATCTTCAGTATTATTAATATAAATTTCACAAGCCTTTAAATTATTTTTATCGAGCTTAAAACTCTAGATTCACTATTTTAACCAATATTCAATTTTTACTTTAATAATTAAATTATTCAACAAATTGCTATATTTAAATTCTGAATTCATTTTATCAAATAAAAACCAATCTTTCACATTCAAAAATCAATCTATAATTCAATTTTAATATTTAAAACCATTCAAATATTCACAATTAACGCCAAAAAAACCCGGGTCGTTACAAGAAAGAAGATGATAGAAGGAGAAACAAAAACAACAATACAGGATCTCACAATCGCAGCGGAACAAAATATAATATTTAATAACAGATCTTTATACACAGAAACTATAATATACATATAATCATCATAGTACAACAGACAACAATCAATCGGGACAGTTATAATAACTTGCCCTCACATGTACTGAATATACAACATAACACACACAGCAAAAATAACCCAGTACATGGAATACGCCTAAAACCCTCCACCTCCATAGCATCCTAACCTGGATCTGCAATACTCGGTCTGACCCGAGAATTATAATAAAATAACACCCGAGTCAGTCTGGAAAATAAGCGTGAGAAAACACACTTAATTTGAATTATTACTGTTATCAAAATCTTTTGAAAACAAAGGTATCTCGTAAGACCATGCCACATATAAATACGACGAGTTTTTATCTTACGATAACAAAAACATTTTATATCAAAATCATCTGATATAATAATAGTGTCTATAGAAAATAAACTATAAAATAGCTGAAATGCTTGCACCTCACGTTTCAACATAGTTGGGCACATCTAAAACCGTACAGGCTCATAGTGGATTTTGGATTCAATACAATGATAGAGCTAGTGGGGTACCGCCCGCCATAGTACACCACTAGAAAAATGTATCGGGATCAAACCTATCGATCCCTGCCGACACAAGACCGGCCTACCCCTTCCTGGATAGTATCGAATATGATCATCACTAATGGCCCCCCGAAACACAACAAAAAAAATAGATGGCGATGATGATAAATGTTCACTCTGGATGAGGCTTGCTGCTTCTCCCCTGTTTTAGTCATTCCCGGTTGATGAGGCTTGAGGCTACGTTTTACCTTAAAAATAGCATTCATACTTGGAATGCTAACACTGCCTTCCAAGAAACTATGTATATAATATTATTTAATTAAAAAAATATGTTTCTTTATTGTGAGTTAATACCAGCATGCATACAAAATAATTTATTTATTATGTGTGTGTGTATGCATTAGTATATTCAACCATCTAATATACGATAGAACATCGATATAATAGATTCGTTATAAAAAGAGCTATCTAACAAACAAATGATATAATACATGAATAAAACAAAGTTAGATCAGATGTGTACTTTACACCAATGCCTAATTTGTACACGTTGAAACATAGAGAAGTGTTCCTTGAATAAGATTCCAATTCTTGAGTTATTGGCTTCTGAACTGCTTCACCTCTGGCGATTGAATCACTTTAATTTGCTGTGTTTTACAGTTTGAATTTTTGGCATTTGGAGAAGCCATAGCCAGCTTTATTTGCTGGTGCAAAGGAGTGGATTTTTCTGTTGGAACTAGGTCAGCATGCAGTGGAAGTTATGGATGAATTTCAAAAAAAATTCCCTTAATGAATATATATTGGGCCTGTGATGTCTAATTCATTTAGAACATTTCTAAATTTTATTGAAATAAAATCTCTTATTTTATTTAAAATTTTAAATCATATAGTTTTATTTGATTTATATATTAATAAACACACATGCATATGTATCACATACATATATGTATGTGTGTGCGTATGTAACATGTTAGCCCGTACAAGGTATAACATGCCCGTATATTGATGTTGGGATTTACATCGCAATGGACACGTTAGCTCATCCGATATGTAATGTATGCAAGGTTTTTAATTTCGGATTTCGATCGTGTCTTATCTCGAAAATTCTATACACAATATCTCATATCGAACGAGATCTCGGGTGAGATGAGTGTATCTCGGGTGTACATCTCGGATTCTAACATCCAACTTGGGACTATCTTGGAGCAACTTAAGCGTCTAAACAATAATATTAATATTTCTTCATAGAGGAGAGTGGTTACATGATTGATTTGGTAGATTCTAATCATTTGAAAATTAAAAAATAAAAATAAAAGGCCACCTATTTTAATCTCACTCATTAAAAATATAAATAGAATCAGAGGGTTAGTAAAAGATTATTGGAGTGCAAGTGCTTTTGGACCTACATAAGGGTTAAAGAAATATTTAAATGAAAAAAATTTCTCATGAGATCTTCTATTGAGATTTATCTCAAATTCCACTTGAGATCTTAATATTTGATGAGACGAGTGTCAAATAAGAGATTAACAAAATTTAATGTCTCATTTCACTAAATCTCATCTTACTCAAGTTCAAAAATGAAATCTCGGGCGAGATAAACGCAGTTTGAAACAGTGAATGTATGTTGTCAGAATATATGTATGTATATAAAATGGTTACTTATATATAAATATTATAAATAAATAAATATATGTTAATTTTGTTTAAATAATTTTATGTAAATGGAAATATTTAAATATACATGTATATGTAAAATTTATATATAAATATTAATAATATACATATTTATATAAATGCATATTAATATAATATATCTATTAAGATATAAATAAGTTATTTAAATATTAAAACAATATATATATATATTTATTTATTTAAATGTGAATAATATATGTACCAATATATATATATATAATGATAAAATAATATTTTATTTAAAATGATATATATACACACACATAAATATATTTATAATATATAAGTATATATATTAATAAAAAAATTAATTTTTTTATTAATTCCAAATCATATATACAACACCAAAAAATTTAATTATTAATTTTTATTATTTTAAAATATATATTAATTGAATATTCATTTGAAATTACATAAAATATTAATAAAAATTATTTTCGAAACATTTTTCAAATTTTAATTTCAAATAAATAATATATGATATTTTGAAGTTTGAAAATATTTTCCATATTATTTTCTATTAGATTTTATTTTTTATTAATTTATTAATTTTTAGCCGATTATAATAATAATTTTTAAAAATAGCAAAAATGATTTTTGTTTTCTAGCCAAGAGCTTATTTTATAATAAAGTAATTTTATAAAATTTTAAAAATAATTTTTGTAACATATTTGATGTTATATGATTTATTTATGTAGTATATTGATTTAGATAATATTAAATAATTACAAAGATTATTTTATTACTGCCGAAAATTACTCTTGCTATAAAGTTATATATATATATGACCAATTTTAACCATAGAATGATATTGTAATTAAATATAAACCATATATGTATAATTTAAAAAATAAGCTAATAAAATAATAATTAATATATATAAACCTTATAGAAAGAATTTAACTTAACTTCACTTATCATTAATCGTGTTTTGTCCAATAAAGTTCGATTACTCCTTATCAATACATCATTATGTATTATAGGGAGGCGTGACCTTTTTAGAAAGAATCTTTATTCATGTTAGGTACATATGGAACTCCTTCCAATATACTTACTCATTCGATCAAATTGGATTATTTCTATCGCATGTTACATTATTTACTTCCATTTTATATTCTATGGGCTTATCATAGACTTATACGCGTGTATCAAATACACATGTGCATATCTGTGATAACTCATCGGTGAATTGATGAAGTACGTGGAACCATTTTGGTATTAACAGACTTACGATTGCATACATCTATATGTATCAATCCAAAGAGTTCATCAACTCTTATAATGCTCCCACTAAATAGATGCATAGCCCTTTAATTGTTTGAGATATAATTAACAAGTATCATATGATTCATAATCATATAATAAAAATTATTTCTCAAAACTACGGCTTAGTTTATAATTCAAAAATAATTGTAAATAACTTTAGATACTTCAGTATTTTCAATTGCGTCACTTTTGTTGTGAAAACAAATTCCACATTATAGTTTTATTTCATAATGAATATTCATAATATTCATACTGAAATATAACTATATCTATTTTACAATCAACACTGAAAGATAGTTATTATTTCATAAATAATATTCGGCACATTTTACGAAAATAATTTTTGTAATTTGAGACAATCAATAAGTGTTACATGGCATTCTTCCGCTATTTCCGCCATTACTATAATAGCATACTAGATTCAGATGTCCATCATCCACTTAATATAGATTATTTATTTCATATAATGCAACTAGTTTACAGCGGAGAGCTCTTTGATCAAATATCTTGAACCAAAGAAATAAATCTCGTAGAAGACAATGTTGTATACAAAAATACATTTCTGAATAGAAATCATATTTCTTATTTCAATGTTAAGTGTCATATCATTATTATTACAATTCTCGTTTCCAATGTTTCTATATGAAGTAGAAGTGACCATTCACTCTCTTCATTCCAGCTGTACCTTAAATCATATTTGCTCTTATACATTCATTGTCCTTTCTAAATGGTCAAACCATTCGAAAGAAAACCCGTACTACATTATCATAATGAACTTTTTACAAAGATGCATTTTATCATCCTTAACATTTAAGGACATCAAATATGATGCACCTTAGGTAAACTGATCAAATTGACATTTTAGTGATCGAATTCTTAGATCTTTCTTGTAGTTTTGATCTAGTGTTACATTTAACACAATACAATCCTTTTGCAATCAATCAAATTAAATACTCGATCTCACAGTACTGTTTATTAGCTTATTTTAAATGAACTAACTTCATTGAAGTATCATTCATTACGAACTATGATCGTTCCCTATATAACACTTATATGTGATAGTATATGGATCAAATATTCATAGTGTTATATTGCTTTTATAGTTCAAAATTGATAGAATGCTATACACGACTTTGACCAAATAAAAACGTAAGCAACCAAATTGCGAATGTATTTAGTAGTTGTAAAATCAGGCGCTTGCATGAGTGTTGAAACATTAAAATGTAACAAGAAATTATTAGTAAGTATATGGTAAATTTCTGTTTATAAATCTTCAATTCAGTTATTTGTATATTTTAATTGATAAATGTTTTGTTAATCATATTAAATGCACAAATTTATTAATGTAGATTATTATAACATTATATAGCATATGTTCTTACAGTATTAGAAATGTTATCATTTCATTTTCTAAAAAGGCACCCACTAGCCTTTTATGTTTCACCAAATCCTAAGTGAAACATAGAAATCTTTCACTTCACTAGTGAGTGTTAGGACTCGTCCGTCTTGGAATTCGGATCTTGAGTTAGCTCAATAAGTCATAGCTCCATGGACGATGGATAACTCCTTATTGGTCGTATCATATACAACACCTAACCCTTGGTACCTTGTCGTAATTTCACTTCGACCTTGAGTCTGCTCAACAAATCAAAATGAAATTATTCACTCGTAACTACCATATTGCGACGGCCTAAGTATGGTACGTGTACCTTGAGTTTGCTCAGCAAATACATATAGTTATCTTACCTTGTCTATTCCATATATTAATATCCCTAGCTTGAGTTTGCTCGACAACTAAGGAGTATGCAAGTAATTGATTAGTATATATATGGTAGAGGACAATAATATATTAAAGATTCATAATCTTCAATATATTATATTAAGTGATAACGACTTATGAAATAATGTATTTCTTATGTAATACCCTCGTGGTTCAAGTGTTTGACACATTAGAAATCAAGGTATACATACATTTACATATGTATTTATTCTTTAAGTCTATTTAGGCTTTCTCAATGTTCCACCTTTAATTATACATTCATAATATATAAGTATTATTATTATATAACTTTTTTATTTCATATTACTTATACAATAGTCTTATTTATAATATTATATTAATTAAATATTATTTAATTAATTTTATATTATTATAATATAACATTTATATTAAATATTTATTATATACTATAACCATTATAGTATAACACATATATCATATATATGTGTATATTATTTAATTAGACAATTTTAATTAAATTATATTAATTTTAAAATTCAATTATATACATATATGTATACTTATGTTATTTTAACATTTTAAAACAACATAGCATATATCATAATAAATAATACATGTATATATTTATTAATCAATTAACTTATTTAATTAATATATTTTATTGATCTGATTGATAAATTATATAAATTTCGAAATTAATTTATATAAATTTTCAAACATTTTTAAAATTTTCAATATATTATAACATTTATAATACATGTATATCTTATTTTAAATTTAACTTTTAAAGTTAAAATCTTATATTTTTAATTTTCAAACAATTTTGAAAATTTGTCTAAGGCTCCATTCAAATTGGGCCTTTTCTATTAGGGCAACCTTTAGACTCATGTACTTGTTCAGGTTAGGCTAGTAGCCAGGTAAAGCAGAGTAATTAATTACCCAAATCCAGTCCATCAACACTACCTTTCTAGATACACTACTATCTAGGATGTGAGCTCAATAAGTTAACCATAACATGGCTAATTTAGACCACATAGGCTATTGTGTTATGGTACCATTGTTGGAACTGGCCAGCCCGCAATGGAAGTTATGGGTGAATTTCAAAAAAATTCCCTTATTGGATCTATATTGGGCCTATGAAGTTTAATTCATTTAGAACATTTTTAAATCTAAAATAAAATCTCTTATTTTATTTAAATTTATAAATTATATAACTTTATTTAATTTATATATATTACACACGCACACGCACACACAAATGTGTCATATACGTATATGTATATGTGTGTGCATGTATAACATGTCATCTTTTGCAAGGTATAACATGGCCATGTATAGAATTTGTGTAACGATCCAGAATTTCGGTCATTCGAAATAGGAATATTTATTTGATTTTAAATATTCAAAAGTAATTTTTATAAGTTGAATAACTTATATTTCAAATATAATAATTTATTTGGATAATTAAATCGTTAATTTAATATTTGAAATTGCAGAAATAATTTGATTTTGAATTTTATGTGAATGAAAATGATTTATAAAGTTGAATTAAATTCTATTTAAATTAGAAAGATGTTAGTAAACTTTTGAAATTAAATTAAAAGTAAATTTATAGAAATTGAAAATTTATCGATTTAAATAACGTGTAAAAATAATCATTTTTGAGACGGTCTTGGATTTGGCGAAACCAGTTTCATTGGGTCCATAATGTTATATTATTGTAGGATTCCAAATTTCGTGTCGATCGGACTTACGGTTTGGTCGTGCGAAGCTGAAATGCCTAGAAATTTATTTAAGTAAATTTTAATTAAAATAATTCGATTCGAAAATCTATCTTCTAAATACGATGGAATTGGCTCCTAATATATATTCCATTGTGTTCGAAATAAGGGTAAAACATTATAAACGCCAGGCGGTACGCTTCGATTGTAGTTCGAAGATATTTCGGGTGAATAGTAATTTTTAATTGCCTATATAAAGGGCTCAATTCTCTTTTATTTGGTCAAAAACCCTAACCCTAGGTCAATAGCCGCCTCTAACAATTGAACGGTCGATATCATTCAATCTTTCTCCCTCGATTATCTCCACATCCACGCACAATTAGGGAAAACTTTCTACTGCAAAAATGTCGAGCTCATCGAGAGCTTCAAATCCATACGGCTATGATTGGATTTCACGATGTAGATTGGCAACAATAGGCGTTTGAACGGCCGACGTTCAAGCACGTTTTTCTAAGCAATGGTAGGACCGAGCTCCTCGGCGTGGCTGGCGTGGGTCGAGCAAGGTCCGGGCTACGGCATGGAGGTCATTGATCATCGTCTCGACAAGCGAGGTGGGAGCGGCATTCGATTGTTCTCGTGCGCGATGGGTTTATACGCGATCTGGAAAAGAACGTGAGGAAGAAGGAAAAAAACGCGGCCTGGATTTCGAGTGCTAAAACGTGTGGCCCAGATCTAAAGGTGAATAAAATAAAATTATTATAAATTATATTATATATATAAATTTGTATAATCTTTAAAATTGTATAACTTTGTCATACGAGGTCGAAAATTGATGAAACAAATTGCATTGGGTTCGTATTATCGAGCACTACATTATGGAGCTAGATTGGATTGATTTGGAGCTAGTGAAAATTTTGGTTAAAATTAAACGCTCGTTTAATTTTAATTGAAATAAATCGCTATCGCGACGACTATTGGAATCAAAGTGAGTATAACTCACTCTTTCTGACTCGCTTATATTTTTATATAAGTGAGAATAAATTTATTTATGCTGATTGATGATTGTTTGGATGATATATGATATTATATATTTATTGATTGGTTTGGATATATTCCTGATTATTGGAGCAGATGAGACCCTATACGTTCCCGTGTATGAGCGGACGACCTTTTGTACGCGCGTCTGCCTCAAAGCGGACATTGTACATATTTTCTAATATGTATGTTTGTTGCAAGTGACAGGTTGGAGGGATCCAACTGGATTCCTCACCAGTGTTGATTTTATTTACAGATATTGTGATATATGCTGTTATCATATGATATATGATGATTTGGATGCCATGATGGATATGATTGATGTGAATCACCTTATTTAGCATTTTTGTAGCATTGGGCCATATTTTGGAAAATTAAAAATATTTAAATGATGATTTCAAATTAAAAAGGCTGTTTAAGTGATTTTTGGAGTTATATGAGTTTTAATAATGATTTGTAAATTATTAAAAGAAGAAGTTTATTTAAATGGAAACGAAATGTGATTTTTGAAATATGGAGTTAACTATTTGGTAAAATAAGTTAATTGAGAATTTTGATTTATTATATAAATGAGATATAAATGGAATTTGTCAGTGAAGGAATTTTATAAATTGAAGTTTTTATAAAATAGAAATGGAATTATAAACATTGTTTTATAAATGTGAAATCAATTTATTTTGATAAGTTAAATATGAAAGCTTATTAAAGGAATATATTCACGATTTTGGACAGTGGATAATCCTTTAATAAATGTGTAGAAGTAATAAATTTGGTAAAGGAATTTCATTCACGATTTTGGACAATGGATAATCCTTTAATAAATGTGTAGAAGTAATGAATTTGGTAAAGGAGTTTCATTCACGATTTTGGACAGTGAATAATCCTTTAAATAAAATGGATATTTTTGGAAAGTGATATTATAAAATGGAGTTTGAATGGTTTGAAAATAAGGTAAAGTATGAATTCACTTATTACTAAAATAAGTATATGGAAGTGTTTTCCAAATACTGTAATATTGAAATGGTTTTGGAATTATATCTTTTAAAGATAATTTGAAGTCAATATTTGGAAAGTGGTTTAATTAACAAAAGATTAATTAAAAGGGCCTAGTGATTGCTTATGGTGCTAAATATTTGTTTGTTGCTTTGATAGTTAAATAACCGACTACCAAATTTGGCCATTTTAGTTCCTCGACTTGATGTGGGAACTAATTAGTCGTACACTTAGTACGTAGCCATCTGTGTAGGCTTGATTATCATTTGTGTTGAGGATGTTGATTCGTGTAGTGCAGAGTATTACTCCAATCTATCGAGCTTCCTTCTTGGCCGAAGGATAGCAAGTTGAAAGTTGGAGACGTGATAAGTCTATGAGACTTAGTTTCTGTGTGAGGTTGAGAAACGCTTTTGCGTTGTTGGTGCGAAGAGATCGGGATCGGTTTATCCGAAAACCACTTCGGACCAACATTTATACGACGATTGTGCATGTTGTGATGATATTGATATTTAGGATTTTCATAGTGAAGGATTGCTTTTTGATCATTTGGGGTTAAAATCCTAATATACATATAGTAGCAGTAGTCTCTTCGTTATGAAATATCCAATGCAAGGACTATTCGCTACTAATCCTAGGGATTTCCCGACAGGATGTGGTAGGAGAGTACCTTCGGTTTGTCCTGTTCCCGGACAACTTGTATGGACGAGTGTTTGACATTGCATTTCTAATGATTACGTGCATTGGTTTGTACAAACGTACATCTGTTTGGTGGCGGAGAAGGCAACTTCTCTTAGCTTAATACCCTTCCTTGAGATGTACGAGCTCAAGGGTTGTATTTTTGTGAAAGGCAATTACTAGTCAACGGAAATGGAAAATGTGGCATTCAAAAGTGATGTGATATGTGATATGTGAAAGGTAATCGATACATTTTGGGCCTCACTCCCCGGAAATGACCGAAACATGGTTAGATGCGGTAAGGCTAAGTGGGTCATTCCCAATTAGGATATGATCATCCTCTTCTAGATATATTTATTTCCACTATGACGTTCGTGATGTAAATTATTGTGGATGTATGCTATGAGGGCCCTTAGAAAAGGTCGGTAAAGACCGGGGGATGATATATTCGGTACTACCTAGTTATAGAGGTAGGCCGATCTTGTGTTGGTAGAGGTTCCTTTATGATGTTCCTCGGTACATTCCTCTAGAGATGTACTGCCGGAAGGTAGTCCATTCACCTGGTCATTTGTATGGAAATCCAAACACCATTACGAGCTTGCGGGTTTGTTTGCATTGGCGTAATGAATACCCCGAAATGCTATATGGGTAACCATTTCGGCTATGATTAATATTATGTGTATACTAGACACTAGTATAATATAACATGATTTGATACGAAATGCTTTGGTTATCGTAAGGTAAAAACATGTCCGTGTTTATGTGTGGGCGTGTCTTATGAGATACTTTTGTTTTGAAAAGGAAAAGTTTTGGTACTTTAATAAATTTAGTTGAGTGTGTTTCTCACACTGGTTTACCAGACTTATCCGGGCGTTCTTCCCTTTCAGTACTCGGGTCAGACCGAGTATATTTATAGGTTCAGATTTGGTGCTTTTGGAGCTTCAACAGGCGAGCTGGAGATCTTCATTTTCCTATACATGTATCTGTTATTTTCTGGTGTTTTGTTATTTATATTATCAGCAATTGTAAGGACATGTTATTATAACTGTCCAGGCTGATGATTGGTGATTGATTGTTGAACTCTGATTGATGTATGTATATACAGTTTCTGTTTTTTAAAGATCATTGATATGATATTATATATTTTCCGCTGCGATGTGAGATTCTGTATTGTTCTGTTCGGTTCTCTCTCTTCTCTCTTTCTTCTCTTCTCTTCTTCTCTCTTCTTTTCTTTCTCATGACTTTCCGTCAGTCTATGCTTTTTGGGTCGCACTTGTGTGGGTTATTGTCGATTCAAAAGGTATGGATTTGCGGTTCGTTACAACTTGGGATTTACATCGCAACAGATACGTTAGCTCATCCAATATGTAATGTATGTTGTCCAAATATATGTATGTATATGGAATTTTTACTTATATATTATAAATATATATGTGAATTTTATTTAAATAATTTTATGTAAATGAAAATATTTAAGTATATACACGTATATATAAAATATTAATAGTATATATATGTATGTATGTATACTAATATAATATATCTATTTAAATATAACTAAGTTATTTAAATATAAATAAGTTATTTAAATATTAAAAATACATGCATACATACATACATACATACATATATATATATAATTTAAACATGAAAAATATATGTACCAATATATATAACGGTAAAATAATATTTTATTTAAAATGATATATATACATACACACATAAATATATTTATAATATATATACTTATATATATGTATATATTAATTAAAAAATTAACTAATTCCAAACTATATGTATAGAACCAAATTTTTTTTATTTTAAAACATAAATTAATTGAATATTAATTCGAAATTACATAAAATATTAATAAAAACTATTTTCAAAAAATTTATCAAAATTTAAATTTTCGATAAATCATATATGATATTTTTAAGTTTGAAACTTTTTTCGGTCAAATTTTATTTTTTATTAATTTTTGATCGATTATAATAAAAAATTAAAAAAATAGCAAAAAATATTTTTTAATTTTTATTTTCCGACCGAGCGCTTATCATATAATAAAATAAGTTTACAAAATTAAAAACTAATTTTTGTAACATATTTGTTTTTATATGATTTATATATGTAATATGTTGCTTTAAATAATAATAAATAATAGTAATTAATTATAAAAATTATTGTATTGTTATCAAAAATTTATATTGCTATAAAAGTATGTACATAAACTCGTATGATCAATTTTAACCATAGAATGATATTGTAATTAAATATAAACCATCTATGTATAATTAAAAAGTATATATAAGAACTAATAAAATAATAATTAATATATAAAACGGGCGGCTATACAGATCTGATTTGTATAAAAAATTGATTATTTAATTTATAAGTATACATATACATATAACTAACCTAACTTGTGACAACACTAATACATATCAAAATAGTCACTTAACTAACAATATAATAATAATAATATAGACATATTAAATATTATTCAAAAAATTATAAATAATAATTCTATGAATATCATACCTAAGAACCAAAACATTAAAGCACACCTTTGTAACGACCCAGAATTTTTGATAATAAAAATTCGAATATTTAATTGATTTTAAATATTAATAAATGGAATTTAGAAGTCGAATGATTTATTTTTCGAATATTGGATTTAATTGGATAATTAAATCGATAATTTAATAGTTAAATTCCAGAAATAATTGAAAATCGAGTTTAATATGATTGAAAATGATTTGTAAAATTTTATTTAATCATACTGGAGTTATAGAAAGGTTATAGAACTTTCAGAATCGAATTTAGAATTAATTTGTGAAAATCGAATATTTTAATATTTAATTATCGACTGAAAAATAGCCAATTTTCGAACAGTCTCAGAATTGAACGAGACCCGTTCCATTGGATCCGTAATAGTTAGTTATTATCGGATTTCAATTTTCGTAGCAATCGAAGTTGTCGTTTGACCGTGGCAGCTCGAAACGCATCGATATCGTTTTAATTTTAAATCGTCGAGTTAAAATAGTCATTTTTCAAAAGGTCTCGGATTTCGACGAAACCAGTTTCATCAAATCCGTAAGGTGATATTATTGTAAGATTTCAAATTTCGTAATTTTTGGATTTACCGTTTGTCCGAGGCAAACCAAAACGCCTCGAAATCGATTTAAATCGATTAAATTTAAATTGATCGTTTAATTCCATATCTCGCACAGACGATCGAATTAGCTTTCGAAACTTGTTCCATTGTGTACGTGGGATAAACCCCAGAAACGCCAGTTACAGCGCGTAGATTGGAGTTTGGGAAAACCGGATGAATAGTGTTCGATATTTGCTATAAATAGACGATTAATCACAAAATAAAAGAAAAATTATTAGCTAGGGTTTCATCATGTCGTGGCCGCCATTTCTAAAACCGAAGGCCAGGAATACTCCTCCTTCCTCCCCCAATTACTCCCAATCCACACATCGATTTGAAAAGTTATCAACTAGTAAAGTGAAGAGCATCGAGTGAGCTTTAAATCCATACGGGTACGATCTTCATCAGAGCGACGAGGGAGGAGAAAGAGAGCCACGTTCGTGACCAGTTGTGCACGTTTTTCTGGGCCGAGATGATGACCGAGCTTCACGAAATTACAGCCGAACCTGGCTCTTGGCGAGGCGAGTTGAATGCGGGTCTCCGATCGACGTGAAGTGGAGTATAGGGGCTGCGTGATTTAGGGTTGGGAGGCGGCGACGTGGGTTTCGTGACCTGGAGTGTTTTCGCGTGTGGGGAAGGAAGAAGGGGCAACGGCCCAGATGAGTTCAAACGTGAGGAACGGTGATGATCTGATAGGGTTAGGATAAATGAAAATTAATTGTAAATTAATTTTATAATAATTTGTATAAACTTTACAAATGCATATCTTTTTGCTGCATTATCAGAATTCAACAAATTTGGTAGCACCGGAATCGTAGAAACACGTACTACGCGATGCAATTGGTTTGGAGTCGTTTGGAGCTAGTTGGAATTTCGGGTAAAGTTAAACGCGTGTTTAATTTTATTCGAAATAAACGCTGGAACAGAATTAAAATCACGGTGAGATTTTTCTCACTCAAATTGAATGTGGAATTTTTACAGTTATTGATTGATGATTGACTGTTTGGATGTGATATTAGATATGATAGGATATATCTATATATATAGCAATATATACATATTGGCATATGTATATATTGGATTGATTGATTTCCCGCCTCGTATAGCGGATGAGACCCTATTGCGCCGTTAGTAAGCGGATTTTTATAAAAACTCATATACCGCGATAATTCCGTACTGGAGCGGAATTGGTATTGTGCTAACATCTGTGGATGCAGGGAAACAGGTTGGAGGGATCCGACTGGATTCCTCACCGTATTGATTATTTACAGATATTTTGATATTTTCTGTTATCATATGATGATATATGATATTTGACTGTTGTGATGGACTGATTGGTGTTGTTGCATCATCGGATTCAGTTTTGAAATGTAAAAATAACGGCTGTTATTTTAAAGGGGTTTTTAAAGTGATTTTTGAAAATATACGTTTTATGGAATTTTTGAATCGATTATAAACGTAAAATTTTAAAGTTATAAGAGTTATAATTTTTAGTGAAATATAACCGAAGTGTCGTTTTTGAAATAAAAGTCGATTTACTTATAAAATGGTTTAAGTTGGGATTTTGAATAACTATAAACGATTTGTATAGAAAGATTTATAAAATTGATATGTTGTAAATCAAAATATTGGACTTATAAAACGAATTTAAGTGTTAAAAAGAAGTATAAAAAGGATTTCATAGGTGAATGAAATTAATAGATTTATAACGTGAAGTTATAAAGTGAATAGATGTTGTAGAATAAACGATTTATAAGTAATTTACTTATAAATTAGATTTTTGCACTTAATTGGGATATAAATAGAAATTGCTAAATGAAATGATTTCATAAGTTGAAATTGTTATGAAGTATAAATGTGATTTATAAACGTTGTTTATAAATCTGGAATCACTTATTTTGATAGGTAATTTTAGAAGTTAATAAAAGGAGAATTTTATAAATCGAAGTTGTTAGAAAATATA
Organism: Allium fistulosum; assembly: GCA_030737815.1. Taxonomy (NCBI): domain Eukaryota; kingdom Viridiplantae; phylum Streptophyta; class Magnoliopsida; order Asparagales; family Amaryllidaceae; genus Allium; species Allium fistulosum. The sequence continues at coordinate 1,105,955,571 of CM060904.1, read as the reverse complement.
AAGGTGAATTTATAAACGTTGTTTTATGAATTCGAAATCAATCAAATTTGATGAATGTAATATAGAAGTTATTAAGGGAATTTTATCCACGATTTTGGATAGTGGATAATTCTTGGAATAAAACGTGTAGAAAAGATTGAAATGTAATTATTGAAGTATATTCACGATTTTGGACAGTGAATATGTTATCAAATAAAATGGATATGTTTCGGGAAAGCGATATTTGAAATGAAGTGATTGTTTTAAAAGATGTTTTAAAACGTGTGAATTACCGAAATCATAGATTTCAACATTTATTGTTGAAATAGACGTTTCGAGAAATAAGGAAATGGTGGACTATAACACTGTTGTTATAGTAAATGATTTCCGAAAGGAAATGTTTTTTTATGTAGTATTGGGATTTATATATCTATCTAAATTCCGAATCCCTATACTATTGATTTTGAGTCGTTGTAACGATGTTTTACGCAACATTCGTTTTGACTCAAATAAATGTGTTTAAAGAGAATGATTTCCTTAAAGAATGAATATATACTTAATATTGATTTAAGTATATCGAATATTTTCAAATGTTGAAAATAAATAGATTTGTGAATTACTTACTTTTAAATAAGTATGGAAATGCTTTTCCAATATGAAATGAACTGTTTTGAGGATTTATCTTCTTAAAGATAAATCGAAAGTGAATATTTGAAAACGATTGAAAATCGAATATCTGTAGATATTTTGAAAATAAAAATTCACTATGGAATTTATAAAGGAAAGGGAAACTGTTTAGGAAAATAAACGTTGATTTATTTTTGAAGTGTGGAAATTATATATATCTAGTAAAGATATTTTTGAAGATAAATAATTTGAGGAAAATTATTTGGAATCTGATGATGTTGCGCATCTTTATTGATAGTTAAATAACCGACTATCAATAATTACCTTTAGATAGGTATTTGTTGTGAATTGGACGAATTTGAATGCCACACTTATTTTTGAATAATCGCTCACTATTCGGGTTAGCCGGGAAAGGACCATGGGGTCGTATAACCCATTCCGAATATGTGATACGTCGTTATGAATTGTATTTGAAGACCGGTGTTGAAGACCGGATATTTTTGAAAACGGAAGGATTACCGTCGAGTTACTCTACATCGGCTGATCTCCGATTTAGAGGTTTTTATCACCCTTAGTGACGGGAAGTCCGGACGTGATTAGAAAATTATCCGGAAATGCAAGGGCTTCGTGAGAAGTGCCTTCGGTTCTGTTCGATCCCGGAACAGACTTGTATGTATTGTGTGTCTGACGTTACAATTTGAGATATAAAGCTGATTTCTTTCAAATACATTTCTGTTGGTGGCGGAGAATTTATTCTCTTAGCTTAACACCCTTCTTTGAGACGTACGAGCTCAGAGGTTATGTAGTTGAAATTCATCAGCGATATATCCCAATTTGGTAACGTGGCATACTGAGTGTTGCTGTGAAATGATCAGTGTTTGATCATTTGTGATATGATCATTTGTTTGATCTTATATCTTTGTGATCATAGGTTGATCATTTTGTTTGACCCGAAGCAGGGCTTTTTGAGAAAGCGTAGCTTTGTGGACGAGACTTCGTCGAGCCTCACACCCCGGAAATGGTCGAAACAGGAAGGATGCAGCAAGGTTCTAGGGAGTAGCGCCCCTTAGTGTATGTCATTCCTTCTGGATAAAGGTGGTATCATGGTATGGAGCCCAGATACTTAACCTCTGTGGTTACTGCATTATTATTATCTATGTGGTTTGTTGCGAATCGGGGATCCTCGGGAAGATCGGTGACGATCGGGGGATGGCATACGCGTGTCAGTAGTTACCTATTTTTGCAGAGGTAACCCGGCCTTGTGTTGGCAGAGATCCGGTTAGGTTCTCGGGTCGTCTATTCCAGGCCATCGTGGATAGGAAGTTCCTTAGCCTGACCATTTGTTGGAAATCCAAACTCCAATACGAACTTTGTACGGTATTAGTTGTAGAACCTGCCATTTACGTACGGTGGTCACCACTGTTTAGATGGTAGCTATAGTAGGCATACGATACTGGTCGTATGTTGGCTAAGATTAATATTATACTTTTGAAATGTTTTCTACACTATGCACTAATAATAATATCAAAAAGAATTTGATTTTGCGTAGTAAGCATCTTTGACTATCATAAGAAGAAATCTCCTCCAATTCTGCGTTTGCATTGTGTGTGTGGTGGGAGGTCTTATGGTAGTTTCATTTTCCAAAAAGCATTGCGAATTTGTTTTATTTTCTTTGTGAAAAATAACTGTTTTACGATCTCACACCAGTCACCATGACTGACTCGGAGTTTATTGTTTCCCTTCTAAACTCTGGGTGCCCACCAATTTCCACACGGGCAGTCTAGAGTTAGGTTATCAGGATATTCTGGATATTCTGGAGCTTTGGAAGCAAGCTGGATGGCGAGACGTAGTATTTGTATCTGATATATTTATTCCGCTGTGTATTCTGTATGAGGACAAGTTTATATAACTGTCCATTGTTGTTTATTGACTCTGATGATATGATGTGATGTAATGTAATAAAAGATATAATTCTTTTGTTTTAAAAGACTAGTAATCATCTATTATATATTGTTCCGCTGCGATATGTGAGATTCTGATATTGTTTTCTGTTTCTGCTCTTGTTCTGTTGTTGTTCTTCTTTCTCTTTTCTTCTTTTCTTCTTCTTCTACCTTTTTCTTTTTTCTTAAAACCATAACTTTTCGGGTTTCCGGCATTCGATGGCTCAGCAGTCGATAAAGGAGTATCGATGTTGAATTTTCGAAAGTCGAAAAACTTTGGGATGTTACAACCTTGAAAGGGTGAACTCTCCCCTTTGAAACCTTTTAGATTTGGCAGATTGTTAGTCCTTAAACCGTTGACTTTTGACAGTTGGATGTTGATCGACTTTAAGTTGATTTGAGCTTGATATGATGGAGCACCTATGGTATAATTTCTGCCAAAAATGGAAGGATGAGGAGGCAGCAAAATATTATTTGCAATTTGGGTTACGAAAGGTTAAATAGTCGATAGAAGAGAGAAAAGAGTGGATCTCATCTCATACTATTTCTCACTAAGTCTTAGCCATCTAAAATCAAGTATTTCCAATCCTTATATAAGCCCCCTATGTCCATGTTGCTACGGAAATTACCATCCCTCATGATGGACTTTAAACACATTTAAGCCCATATAAAATTATTACGTAATTTAATATAATTTAATCGCTTATCGATATCGTATATTGATTGATATATTTATAACTATTATAAATATATTTTGTAATATTTATTTCTCAAATCGAAATCATATTTTATAATCAATATTTCATAAATATTAATTAATTTAAAAGAATTATAAACTAATTATAAATTAATTAAGTCGTTTGATAAAAGGAGAATTCATCATTTCAGTTGTGTGACTCGTTGAGTATAAATTTAATCTACGATCAATATCGAACTATTCAAATATTAACGTTTACATATCACCTAGCAAATGGTGCGACATTTTGGCCAAATTTACCGCTTATGTGGTTTTGATAAAATCCAATTTCACTTTGTTAAGCATTACCAGGTTATGAATTTTATTTACACCAATTCTCTTCGTCAAAACTATATCACTTTCGACTTATGGAATTTGGTAATGGTCAAAATTCCAATATCATACATATTCAACTCTATAGTCCAAACACAAATTGCTTGGTTCAATAATAACATCATTATTAACCGAACTGCTCCGCCTAAAGACTTTGACTTTGACTTTGACTTTGAGTTGACCTTGGTATTAACCCCATATAACTGAGGTGACGAATCCTCTCTTGAATAGTGCTTCACTTCCAATACTTCCACTTGACCAAACTATAGTCACTCGATGGATGTCGTGCCATGATTTGACTATAATCAAAGCGGAGCTTTCATATTGAAGGTCCACAGTGTTCTCAAGTCGAGAGAACTGTGTAAATCAATCACATCGGTATTTTCTGTTTGACCTTAGTTATATTAACCAATAGAAAACTATCAAGTGAGTCATTCCATAGTTATCCAATAACTATCAGTACATAACCCTTATATGCCCCCAGTAGTCATGAGTAATACGCTGCCCAACGTTTGGAGAGCGTTGCGTACTCCAGTCTTAATGGATAGATGATATCCAGTCTCGATGATCTCAACTAGGAATACATAAAATCATATATTTGTTTCCATAGTGATAAATTACTCACAGTTACAACACTTAGTAACTACTATCACAAAACATATCATTTATGGATTTTCTATTAAATATACTTTTAATTATTATAACACATTATATCAAGTATATAATAGAAAGAAAACACCTTTATTTTGAACAAGATTGGTCAATGAATTAGATATATGTAACGAATTACATACTGCACCTAGGGCATATCATTAACTCCATCCTTTTCTACAAAAATCAAATGAGGCAAAAGTGGTGTAATAAAGGAAGTATGAGAGAGTAAAAAGTGGATCAGATCCTCATTTTTTCTTTACCAATTCTCGCCGTTTATTTACTTAAACTAAGCCATGTACCATACGTGGTTAACCTCACCTTTGCACATCTACAGCTGAATTTTGCAGCTACCAAATGGCCTTGAAACCAGTCCAAACTCGAGCACAAAATTCCCGCATTTAATTCTAATTTAAATGCGTACCAGTATCGTATATCGATTAGAATATTTATAACTATTATAAATATATTATTTAATACTGTTCAACACATCAAATAAAATTTTATAAATATTAATTAATTTATAACAACTATAAATTAACAAAATCAGGTGGTAAAAGGAGTTTTCAACGTTTCGGTTGTGTGACTCTTTAGATGTAAATTTGGTTAGGAATTAATATCGAACATTCAAATATTAACAATTCACACATCACTAGCAAGTGGTATGACATTTTGGAAAAATTTATCACTTACTTGGTTTCGGTAAAATCCAATTTTACTTTATTAAGCATTACCTAGTTGTGACGATTATTTATACCAATTCTCTTCATCAAAACTGAATCGCTTTTGTAACGACCCGTAAATTTCAACTGTTTTAATAACGTAATTAGTTGAAATTTTGTGAAATTTTAAACGATAAAATTTTAAAATAAAAATTTGATATTTGAAATACGTCTAGTTAAACATAGCAACTGGTAAATTTTCGTCCGAAAATATGAAAGTTTATTTCACGCGTAAATTCACTTCAATTTAATCAGTTAAAAAGCGATGAAAATAAAATGTTTCGAAACCAAAATATTTTTACATAGAAAAATTCTAAACCATCTTCTGAGCAAGATGTCAGTTCGTCGTTTTTCCAAATTCGGACATCTTTGGCTCCGTCGATCTTATTCTTCAGCGTTTTTCTTGCATTGTCCGCTATTAGAAAATTCGAATTTTTATAATTAAATCGTACCGCTGTTATCTATATACCGTTTTGATCGTCTCGTTGTGCCGATCTCTAGGGTATATTCAATTCCGTATTTTGAAGCCGGATACGCAGCGGAATTCGTGAAAACGATTCCGTATCGGTACCAGTTTTCGTTTCTTCTGGTCTTGAGATCTTTCTATGTTGTACCGTTCAACATCAAGCCATTTGTTATAAATTTTTTTTTTTTAAAAGTTCGCATCTAACCATTACTATCCACCTTTTCAAATTCAAACTGGTTGCCTCACTTGTTTTGTGCTCTGACTTCAATGAAAAGGAAGAACACATTGAATGTATAAGTTACTGCCTTTTTCCCTTGAAACTGCCATCAAGCTTCCTCCACAATCGAAGAGGCATCAACTATTCCATTTTTCCCATTTCCATATTTTATTGTTTCGTTTTCATTCTTTTGGATCATTTCTCTTACTTCCCTCTTTCACTCTGCAACTTAGAGAAAAAAAATAAAATATATATACATATTTATGATATAATTTCGTATTCATGTTGTTGTGAACTACTGCTTCCCATTTTGCATCTCACCAGAGCCCACAAAGGATCGGCAACCCAAACCAAACCCACCTATCACCAGATCAGCCGACCATACATCTCCCCGCCACAAAACTCCGGCCTTCCTTTGCTTCCACCACCCTAGCAGCCCCATACCGCAGCCATCAGCCTGACCGACCCCCTTCCATTGCCTTCGACAGCCCTAAGCCTTTGCGTCAGCCTTCGCCTTAACTCCACACGACCTCCTACTACCTGGAACGCCTCCGCCATCATCTTGTCACCATTTCTTCAAATGCCGAGCACAGTCCCAAGCCTCGTCGCCAACACTTCCCCACCAATCGCCGACCTAGCTGCTCTAACGCCTCCACTGCCCGGCTTCCCAGATCCGCCTTCATCTTCCCTCCCACTTCCACCTGAACTCGAACAACCTTCACTTCCTCCTCTTGATTTGCAGCCTATATATATATGGTAAGTTTTATTAAATATGGGATTGTGAGTTTTATATTATATGATATGTTCTAAGATTTTACTGTAAAAGGGTATCTATATATATGTTTGTATTGGGTTTATATGATGTATGTTTTATTTGTACTCTATGTATACATATTTCGGTTTGATAATAAAAAAGAAATGTTAGATGGATTTTGGATATGAACAGTGATATTAAAATATGAATTTTAAACATAACAGTGGAAGTTAGTTTGGTGTGTGCATTTATATATAGTATAATAATATATAGATAAAGGTATCTGTAGGTGGCTACTGCTTTAAAATTATACTCTATGCTTGGTTTAAAGTGTCTGTTTAGGTGAAAGAGAAAACATACGTATATAGTGTAATATGTTAGTCATATATATATTTGCAGACTAGTGTATATTGTTTACAACAAGTTATATATTTTTGTGTTGCTGTTGGATTTATATTAGTTGTATAAGTTATACATTTTAGTTAAATCATATTTTATGTTAGTTAATAAAATTATAAATATATTTACAAATTTAATATGTTAAGGCATGCGTACATATGCGTATTAAGGCTACAGTACATAAGTGTATATTTTACTATATGTCAGCTGGCATATTAAGAGTTGTAGATGTGTTATAGTTATTATACGTTAGTTTATATCAGTTGTAGTTTGCTTATTCTAGTACGCATACGTTATTTATATATATTGTAGTTCTTTCGTTTTGTGGACTTATGTTATTCAATTTGCTTTAAGGCTTTATATTTGATTTTGTACGTGTTCAAATTAGTATTGAGTTGAAATTTATAATAATATATATATGTCGGTGAATCAATATAATTTCCAATACGTGTTGATTTTAAATTTAAGATGCCATATATAGATTTTGATACTTTATATTTATAAGCTTATATATGATTTGTTGGGTTCTTATATATTTTAAGTTATATTGATTTTCATAATGAATATTGGAATATATATATTGTTGTTATATACGTGTTTATACATCTGTTTATATCCATAAGTAAATATATATTTGTTGTATGAGTATTGTTTAAATAGAGTATATATATCTTCCATTTATATTAAGTTGATCTGATCCGTTTCCATAAATCCCTGTATCAGCTTTGATCATCGAATTCGTGCTTGGATTTGTAACTCAAAATTCAGTGTCCGTTCCTCTGTGCATATCCGTGTCATCTGCTATTCTCTTTAGCCTCGAAAGGTGAGCACTCACTCACGATTAACGTTCTTTTATTTATTAAATTTGATTTCAATTGAAACGACAATTGAAATATACTGCTGTTAGTTAATTACACTGTTATATATGCTATTGCCTGTATCAGTTCACCTGTGACATCTGACACCATTATCTGTTAATTATTTATGCGATGATAATACAGTTCGGCTGATAATTGATTGATTGTTGATGTTTACATTGGACGTTAAATTGTTAATGTTAAAATGATAAATAGTATGAAATTGAACTTGATATAGGATAGTTAAATGTTAAATTTGATTAACTGACATTTGTATAATATGACCCCTTTAACTGTTAAATTTATTTACACGTAGGATTTGTTTAATTACACTTTGAACCACTGAATGTATATTGTTAAATTGATGATGTGTAAAAATTGAAATTGAATGACAAGTGAAAACCGAAATGTAATAATCTTTAATCTACATGAAATGATAGTGTAGATTCTAGAAATAATTATATTAATTCGTACAAATAACAATGCGAATTAATACGGTTATTTCGGGATTATTTGAATTGATTATTGGATTGTTATTGTTCGTTGTTATTGCTTGTTTATTTACTTTGACACCATCCCTGTTATCACACTGCAAGTTCCCTTTACTATGCTTTGTTTTTGAATTGAATTGGAATCGGGTTGAAATGATAAATACCCAAATTGAACTTTGACCTAGGATAGAGAATTAAATAAAACCCGATTGGTCAATAATTTGATTTAAAAATAATTGAAGATTTTATTTGAATAAATAATATGGTTTTGAAATGAAGTTGAAATTTGAATTTTTATGGAAGGAAAATGTTAATATATAATAATCTGAAACAAAATATTGACAATGTAATTGATGAAAGAATGTTGTTTAAATTTGAGAAATTATTGAATTAAGTTTGAAATTATTAAACTTTGAAATGATTTAATAATTAAGTTTGAAATTATAATTGAGTTTGAAATTATTAAACTTTGAAATTATTTAATAATTAGGTTTTGAATTATTTAATAATTAAATAAAATTGAATTATTTAATGATTAAATTGAATTGAATTCTTTAATAAGTAAAATTGAACTTTTGAATAAGTAAATATTTACTTTGTAAATAATTGAAATTGAGTTTTCTATATTATTTAAGTTTTTGGAAAATTATTTAAGTAAGTAAATAAGTGAAGTTGAATTTCTTTAACAAGAAATAAAATGTGATTTATTGAAATTAATGTAAGACTTGAAATTGAAAGAATTGATTTGACCAATTTAATTTAATTTAATTTGTAAGTTTTGATAATGAAATGGAATTGAATAATTGATTTAATGAATTGGATATTTAATAGAAATTGTTTTGAATGATAAAGTAACTTAACGAATATTGAATGAAATCGACAAATGAATTTAAATTGATTTGAATGTTGAATTAAATTAATTTAAATGATTTTCGGAATGAAACCTATATACGAACTTGAATTGATATTTGAATTGTTTTAAATGAATATGGAAATTGAATTATGAGATTATGAAATGATAACTTGGAAGTTTTGAAACGTAGATATTGGAAATTGGTTTAGAAAGACAAATGAAATGCTGGTTTACGAATTGAAATTGAAAATGGAATTTGATTTGGTTTTTGAAATATATAAACGACCAATCGGTGTAATAATTACGAAAGTTATTAAAGAGACCGGAATTCGGTTATGGGTATACTCTCTATCTAAACCGAAAACCACTTTAATAACTATGCGCGGAGTGATGATCCAGAATGAAGTGGTTGGAATGATGTACGTGTTGACTGAAGAAAGAGAACGATAATGGATAGCCTTGACACTTGTGTCAAATTTGAAATGACTAAAACAGGAGCTGTGCCGGGCCAATGGAGGATTGATACCTCAAGTGGACACACTTCTTCGAACTACTTATACTTGTTGTCGATTGGTGCACCCTTGATTTTGGGAGTGTTGTCTCACGGTGTTGCGGGCGCTGCGGCGTTGCGTTCTCACCAGTCCGGATCAGGCGAACGGTAGTATCACTACCTTGGGTATAGCCTCATGTGCCTTGTCATACTTGTATTCCATTTATGCGCGACCACTACGAATCTGTTTTGTACCTTGAGTATATGGATTGCCCTCTGGTGACTTCCGGTTTTGGGGAAACTACGGTCTTGTATATGCTTGTGGGAATAAAAATGTGTTAAGGGTGGAATGGGCCATGACTTAACGCTATTTTGATATCTTCTTATATTACTGATAGACATTATCTACTTAGCGTATATTACTACATAGTAGATAGTTTAACGGATCCTTAAGGATGGTTATTCCAAACATCCTTGAGTTACTTGTATTTCAATTGCTATTTCACTTGAGTTGGATTTATTAATATAAGAATGTTAATCCTGACTCGAGTGTTTTGTGTTTTGCTTTACGCTCGGGTCAGACTGAGTGTACCAGTTTTCGAGACTCACCTTTGGAGTTGGAGCTTCGCTTGGAGATCCAGCCAACTATTCTGCTTTCAGATATTCGATGATTCCAGTGATGTATTCTGCTTTGTATCTGATGTATCATATTACTCTTCCGTTGTATCTGGTTTAACTCTGATGTAACTTATATATTTATATAGTAGCTTCATGAACTACTATCTCTTTTATTTCCGCTGCACTTATTACTCTGTGTCTGTGATCTGTGATTATTTTATTTACTTGTATTTAAATTTCAACTTCATTTCAAAACCATATTATTTATTCAAATAAAATCTTCGTTTTATTTTTAAATCAAATTATTGACCAATCGGTTTTTTTTTATTTAATTCTCTATATCTAAGGTCAAAGTTTAATTTGGGTATTTATCATTTCAACCCAATTCCAATTCAATTCAAAATCAAAGCATAACAAAGGGAACTTGCAGTGTGATAGCTGGGATGGTGTCAAAGTAAATAAACAGCAATAACAACAACAATAACAATCCAATAATCAATTCAAATAATCCCGAAATAACCGTATTAATTCGCATTGTTATTTGTGCGAATTAATATAATTATCTCTAGAATCTACACTATCATTTCATGTAGATTAAAGATTATTACATTATGGTTTTTCACTTGTCATTCAATTTACAATTTCATACATCATCAATTTAACAACATACATTCAGTGGTTCAAAATGTAATTAAACAAATCCTACGTGTCAGTAAATTTAACAGTTAAAGGGGTCATATTATACAAATGTCATTTAATCAAATTTAACATTTAACTATTCTATATCAATTTAAATTTCATACTATTTATCATTTTAACATTAACAATTTAACATCCAAAATAAACATCGAACAATCAATCAATTATCAGTCAAAACTGTACTATCATCGCATAAATAATTAACAGATAATGGTGTCAGATGTCACAGGTGAACTGATACAGGTAATAGCATATATAACAGTGTAATTAAATAACAGCAGCATATTTCAATTGTCGTTTCAATTAAAATCAAATTTAATAAATAAAAGAACGTTAATCGTGAGTGAGTGCTCACCTTTCGAGGCTAGAGAGATAGACAACGAAGTTGAGTTACGAAATCCAGGCACGAATCTCAAAGTAAAGTAAGATTGAATGTGAATTGGACGAACAAGGCTGTTAATCAAGAATTTGATAAAATGAATCAGAATCAGTCTGATATATGCAAAAATATTTGTTATTTTATAAAAATCAATATTGTTTCCTAAAAAAAAAAATAGTCGAAGTAGATATAAAATTTTCATTTTAAATCTGGTACATAAATCAATTGTTTAACATATAAAATAAAACACACACACATATACACACACCCATAACTATAAGTATAACTAACAACATGCTATTTAACCTTTAAATATAATACTATAATCCAAATAACTTACTTTATTTTTTTATTAGTATAATTTACTACTATAAACATATTTTAAAACACTACAGCCATACGTAATATAACTTGTATATATAAACAAGAAAACGAATAAAATAATATAAGTAATACTGCTAAACTATGATGTATACCTTTTCTATATAGCATACTTACTATAAACGCATGCCTATAATTGTACCATTTAAACTTACAATGCAATTCTTAAATCGGTAATTTAAAATTTAAAATATAAGTATAGCATACAGCAGACACTATATACCGCAACTTCGAATATATATACACCTAAAACAAAACCTTAAAGACAACTTTATTGTAAAATATATATATGAAAACAAACTTTATACATCTATCGAAACCAAATTTCACTTACGCAAATCTGTACATACGTATACAGATACAACAAATCTTGTATAAACTTTATATACTAACGGTATGAACATAATACTTTAAATACCATAATATACTCCTTATATATATATCACTATTAACAAAACTTGAGTATACTTGCATTCATAAAATGAGATATACAAACCGTAACTCCTCTTTATATAATATATGTAACACCTTTTCTTTGAACATACGTATAAACCTTTCTTGAAACAAGATTAAACTAACATTATTATTATTATTATTATTATTATTATTATTATTATTGAAATATAACAGCAGAATCAAATTTACTAAAACGAAAAGCGTTACTTAGCTACAGTATAAAAGAAAGTAATAACAATAATAACAAAAATGAACACGCATGAAAGACGGCTTTATAGAATCTTGTCCTTCAACAACTATTGATCACTTCCAACACCCAAAATGCAATGTGCAAGATGAGTCAAGTAAGGCTCGGTTTGAGAATTGTCGCTCAAAACTGGAATTAGACTCTGAAGCTCAGCATTGAAACTAACATTATTATTACACAGTTTCAAATATAACATAACTTAAATAAGTGTTAACCTATTATAAATACAATATGTCACTATAGTTTATAAAATTTTTGCACATATACAAATTTAACTTGAATAAAATTAATATATGCAACAAAATAGATGCACACTAGTAAGTTGTGTACATATAAATATATATAAGTTTTAAACACATAAAATTTTAAAACCAAACATCAGTACATAAGTTAATATATAACATATGCATAGCCTCTGTACAAATATAATATATGCAGTTATATAACATATAACTAACCTTTCCACTAAACTATAATATAATATATGACTAACCTTTCCACTAAACTATAATATAATATAACCAGCTAGACTTTAATAAAATGTACAGTAGGAATATCTAATAAGCTAATACCTTCAACCATCATGCATATGCACGTATGCATATATAGAAAATGTTGGTTGGACAGAGCTGAGGTGGCATGGCAGTTATTGTGTGGAAGGCGAGGAGGTGGGCATGCAAACTAGGTGGACTTGGCACTTGATGAGTGGCCGACTGAAAGAGGTGGTGACTTGGGATGCACGTGGTGGAGCAACGCAGTGAATGGTAGAAGAAGAGAGCAAGTTGAGATGTGGACGTTGGATCTGGGTACGTCGGCGGTTGCCGAAGCGGAGGGGAGACCGATGAGGAGGGCTTGCCGCTGCGTGGGGTGACTGGATGGCTGAACATGGGAGGGAGGATCTGAGCATTAGTCGGTTGCTTGTGCATTGGTGCACGGTGGAGCAGTTCGGCAATGAGGGGTGGCGAACGAGATGAGAGAGTTTTTTTTTTAAACACAGAAGAAGTTGAAAGAGAAGAGAGAAATGGAGGAGGAGGAATGTACGGTAGCTTTAAATTTTCTCTTTTGAACCGAATGAAGATGGACAGGTAGCACGCAAGTCACAAGTGAACACCAATAAATTGAATAGATGGAAGTGCAAAAATCATACGTTGAATTCAAGAAAATTAATGACTAGTGGCTGATGCAATTTTACGGTGGAAAGTTGAATGGTCACGGTCAACTATTAGACTCGAACAAATACCGATACGATTTACCATTTCGCGGTTTCGCCGTGAACCGGACACCAAAACAAACATATGAATATACCGTGAAGATCAGCTCGACGAGATGGTCAAAACGGTATACAGATGTCAGTGGTACGATTGAATAATAAAAATTCAAATTTTCTAATAGCGGAAAATGCAAGAAAAACGCTGAAAAATAAGATCGACGGAGCCAAATATGTCCGAATTTGGAAAAACGACAAACTGACATTTTGCTCAGAAGATGGTTTAGAATTTTTCTATGTAAAAATATTTGGGTTTCAGAAACATTTTATTTTCATCGCTTTTTAACTGATTAAATTGAAGTGAATTTACGTGCGAAATAAACTTTCGTATTTTCGGACGAAAATTTACCAGTTGCTATGTTTAACTAGACGTATTCCAAATATAAAATTTTTATTTCAAAATTTTATCGTTTAAAATTTCACAAAATTTCAACTAATTACGTTATTAAAACAGTTGAAATTTACGGGTCGTTACACTCTCCCCCACTCAAAACTTTTCGTCCCCGAAAAGGAACGAGGTAGGAGAATAGAAACAACCAGAAAGAAAAACAGATTTGAAATACAAAATAACAATTAATTTAAACCATATAAATTCAAATTTAAATTAATTGATATTCAATAATTGATTTAATCCATTTGATTTCAATCTCAGTTATCTCTAAATTCATTATCTTATTATCCAATTATCTTCAATTTACAATTTCTAAAACCATAAATTTGAATTGTCTTTTATTATAATCATACTTTTTCAGCAATTTAAATTCTTCTTTATTCCAAATTACTGTTAAATTTATTCTACTTAATATATCTACTCACATATATTTAACCCATATAATTTAATTTAAAACATAAAAGCTTCGATTTAAATTAATTTACATTTATTAATCTCTTTTAAATTCAAGGTATTTTCATATATTGATCAAAATTCAATTTATTAGTTCTTTCAAAACAAATTTATTTCATTATTAACTGTGTTTTACTTATTATCCTATCTAACGCTATTAACATCTTTATAATCAAAATTTAGTGTATAACCTTTATTATAAACGCTCAAATTTTATTTATAAATTCAATTTATCTTATATATTATCCAATTACATATTCAACTTCTGAATGATTTAGGTAAGTTGTATTAGAATGCAGTTGAACAATATACAAATAAAATTTTCCCAATTCAATTATTCAAGTTTAAATATTTATTCCAAATTTTGGTTTTATTTATAATTAAAATCATCCTTTAACATAATTTTAAGAATTAGATTTCCGATTAACTTTGAACAATTTAGAGATATATATCATATATTTATATTAATCAAATTAGATTTTAAAATAAGATACTTATATATATATATATATAAATCAAATTATACTGAAGAAACTCAAATCAAAATATATTATTATTTTTTTCTCAAAACAAAACCGTAGCAAAGCTACAGAATAGTATCTCCACTTCGAAACTCGAAAATGAACGTCGATGATGCGGCCGCCATCACCGAAATTATTTTCCAGCGACAAAGAGAAGAGCACTGATTTCAACAATTTAAAATTCTTTGAAAACGATTTCTATTTGAAAATATTTTCAATAATATATACTTTTAAATTTTAAAAATAAAGTTTGAAATCACCGGAAACTAATAAATTCTCAAATTTCTGAATTAGATTCATTTCAAACTTTAAATCAATTTATAACCAAGTTTATGAATTCATTTATTTATATTATGCAATAGTCAATGGTTTACAAAACAATAAATGAAAATCAAATATTATTATTTCACACAACAAATTCATTAACAATTTAATATCAAAAAACTTATATTTATATATAAGATAATCATACAAAACTTCTATTTTATTTATCAAATTTGAAAACAACATTTTTAATATAAATTTAGAAATACATTTCTTTGCTCAACGATACAAGA
This sequence comes from Allium fistulosum, assembly GCA_030737815.1. NCBI lineage: Eukaryota > Viridiplantae > Streptophyta > Magnoliopsida > Asparagales > Amaryllidaceae > Allium > Allium fistulosum. The sequence continues at coordinate 1,105,940,087 of CM060904.1, read as the reverse complement.
ATGGATTTCAAAGTAAGGATAGAGACTCAAATTTGAGGGACTCAAACAAAGAGAATTTTGATTTGAAAATAAGTTTGAAACAAAAGATAAGATAATTCAATTAACACAATCGGGAGATGGATGAGTTTATTTAATTCACGGGCAACCTTAACTGGGTCGTCCGTAACTTCAAGAATAAGATCGATGCTGAATTCCGAGGTAAATCAACACTCGATTTCAAGAGATGGGATTCAGGTATAGCAGGGAATAGATAGCATCGTAAACCGAGGATACAGAAATCTCCGGTAAATCGGTGCCTATTATAGAGGAGTTTCACTCCTTTATAAATAAATTTGAGATTGGCGAGATCGCCGACTCATTATAAAGATCATGCGAAGTGGAGTTATGGGATGCTCCAGAATCGAAAGAAGACGAATAGTGAGGGACACGAATGAATTTTTGGAACCGTAGGGAACGTTCCAAAATTTGAAGGAATCGAGTCAAGAGGAAGAGATCGAAACTCGAATGAGAGTGGTTCTGTAAATACATTTACCCTATATGTTAAGTTTGTCCTAGAGCTACCAAAGCTCTGATACCAACTGTAACGACCCGCCATTTTGGACCATTCGCGTCCATTATAAGTGTATAGGTAGACACTCATGCCGGAGTTGAATTGCTCAAAATACCGCGTTGTTAATTTAAATTTGGCAAAATTGAACATATACAGTAAATAAATAATCACAGATCACAGACACAGAGTAATACGTGCAGCGGAAATAAAAAAATAGTAGTTCATGAAGCTACTATATAAATATATAAGTTACATCAGAGTTAAACCAGATACAACGGAAGAGTAATATGATACATCAGATACAAAGCAGAATACATCACTGGAAACATCGAATATATGAAAGCTGGATAGATAGCTGGATCTTCAAGCAAAGCTCTAACTCCAAAGGTGAGTCTCGAATACTGGTTCACTCAGTCTGACCCGAGCGCAAAGCAAAAACACAAGACACTCGAGTCAGGATTAACATTCTTATATTAATAAATCCAACTCAAGTGAAATAGCAATTGAAATACAAGTAACTCAAAGGATGTTTGGAATAACCATCCTTTAAGGATCCGTTAAACTATCTACTAGGTAGTAATGTACGCTAAGTAGATAATGTCTATCAGTAATATAAGAAGATATCAAAATAGTGTTAAGTCATGGCCCATTCCACCCTTAACACATTTTTATTCCCAAAAGCATATACAAGACCGTAGTTTCCCCAAAACCGGAAGTCACCAGAGGGCAATCCATATACTAAAGGTACAAATCAAAATCGTAGTGGTCGCGCATAAATGGAATACAAGTATGACAAGGCACATGAGGCTATACCCAAGGTAGTGATACTACCGTTCGCCTGATCCGGACTGGTGAGAACGCAACGCCGCAGCGCCCGCAACACCGTGAAACAACACTCCCAAAATCAAGGGTGCACCAATCGACAACAAGTAGTAAGTAGTTCGAAGAAGTGTGTCCACTTGAGGTAGCTAATCCTCCATTGGCCCGGCACAGCTCCTGTTTTAGTCATTTCCAATTTGACACAAGTGTCAAGGCTATCCATCATCGTTCTCTTTCTTCAGTCAACACGATCACCATTCCAACCACTTCATTCTGGATCATCACTCCGCGTATAGTTATTAAAGTGGTTTTCGGTTTAGATAGAGAGTATATCCATAACCGAATTCTGGTCTCTTTAATAACTTCTGTAATTATTACACCGATTGGTCGTTTATTTATTTCGAAACCAAATTAATTTCAATTTCAATTTCAATTCGTAAACCAACATTTCATATGTCTTTCAAAAACCAATTTCCAAAATTTACGTTTCAAAACCTCAATTTACCATTTCAAAATCTTATAATTCAATTTCAGTCTTTATTTAAAACAATCCAAATATTGATTCAAGTTCGAATACAAGTTTCATTTCGAAAACATTTAAATTAAATCTTATTTAACATTCAAATCAATTTAAAATCATTTATCGATTTCATTCAATATTCGTTAAGTTACTATGCCATTCAAAACAATTTCCATTAAATTTCCAATTCATTAAATCCATTATTTAAATTCAACTTCATTATCTCAAAACTTACAAATTTAATTAAATTAAATTCATCAAATCAAACTCTTTACATTTCAAGTGTTACATTAATTCCAAAATATCACATTTTATTTCTTGTTAAAGAAAATTCAATTTCAATTATTTATTTACTTACTTTAATTAATTTCCAAAACTTAATTAATAAAGAAAATCTCAATTTCAATTATTACGAAGTAAAATTCACTTATTCAAAAATTCAATTTAATTTAATCATTAAATAATTCAGTCTTATTTAATTATTAAATAATTCAAAACTTAATTATTAAATAATTTCAAAGTTTAATAATTTCAAACTCAATTATAATTTCAAACTTAATTCAATCATTTCTCAAATTAAACAACATTCTTCCATCAATTACATTGTTAAGATTTCGTTTCAGATTATTAAATATTAACATTTTCCTTTCATTAAAATTCAAATTTCAACTTCATTTCAAAACCATATTATTTATTCAAATAAAATCTTTGTTTTATTTTTAAATCAAATTATTGACCAATCGGTTTTTTTTTTATTTAATTCTCTATATCTAAGGTCAAAGTTTAATTTGGGTATTTATCATTTCAACCCGATTCCAATTCAATTCAAAATTAAAGCATAACAAAGGGAACTTGCAGTGTGATAGCTGGGATGGTGTCAAAGTAAATAAACAGCAATAACAACAACAATAACAATCCAATAATCAATTCAAATAATCCCGAAATAACCGTATTAATTCGCATTGTTATTTGTGCGAATTAATATAATTATCTCTAGAATCTACACTATCATTTCATGTAGATTAAAGATTATTACATTACGGTTTTTCACTTGTCATTCAATTTACAATTTCATACATCATCAATTTAACAACATACATTCAGTGGTTCAAAATGTAATTAAACAAATCCTACGTGTCAGTAAATTTAACAGTTAAAGGGGTCATATTATACAAATGTCATTTAATCAAATTTAACATTTAACTATTCTATATCAATTTAAATTTCATACTATTTATCATTTTAACATTAACAATTTAACATCCAAAATAAACATCGAACAATCAATCAATTATCAGTCAAAACTGTACTATCATCGCATAAATAATTAACAGATAATGGTGTCAGATGTCACAGGTGAACTGATACAGGTAATAGCATATATAACAGTGTAATTAAATAACAGCAGCATATTTCAATTGTCGTTTCAATTAAAATCAAATTTAATAAATAAAAGAACGTTAATCGTGAGTGAGTGCTCACCTTTCGAGGCTAGAGAGATAGACAACGAAGTTGAGTTACGAAATCCAGGCACGAATCTCAAAGTAAAGTAAGATTGAATGTGAATTGGACGAACAAGGCTGTTAATCAAGAATTTGATAAAATGAATCAGAATCAGTCTGATATATGCAAAAATATTTGTTATTTTATAAAAATCAATATTGTTTCCTAAAAAAAAATAGTCGAAGTAGATATAAAATTTTCATTTTAAATCTGGTACATAAATCAATTGTTTTGTAATATCCCGGAAATTTGGGGCAAAATCAATTTAATAATCTGTTTAAATAATTAAATTGATTTGCTAATCTTTGATAATTAAATTTGAATTGGTTTAATAATCTAATTAAATAAATATTTAATTAGTGAATTTTACTAATAAAATGATTTAGTTTATTTATAATATATATATAAGTGTATATATTGTAAATAGATAAGCATGGGTTTGAAATTTAAACAAATAAATAAAATCTTGTTAAATTTTCTAATGTATATTCTTATAGTTTGGAAATTATGATTTATTTAATATAGGCTTTACAAAGCTATTTAAACAAAATAACTATATGGTTTAAAATGAGATTAATAATAAGGATTATTTTATTTCTTTTTGAATATTGCTTAACAAATATGATTTAAGAAGTATATATATATATATATATATATGTTTAAAATACAATTTACATATGATATGTTAATTCATTTAATAATAGTAGTAATTTATAATCTCTTTATAAATTATTTAAAATTGATAAATGAGTTATTTCCAAACAATATTAATAGTGTATTGTTTTTATAAAATAGATTTTTATGTAAAATAAGATTTTAAAGAATTTGAATGTGTTCTTTTAAATTGACTTTAAATTGGATTTTAAATATAATTTGAATTTGGATTTAGATTTAATTTTGAATTCAAAAAGAGGTAATATTCAAATAGTTTTGGATTTCAAAATTATATGTAAACTTTTATTTATAATAATTAGTTTTGTTTCTTTATAATTAATATATATATATAGATATGTATTTTAAGAAAAAGGTTTTTATATTTAAAATAAATAAAAGAAATTACTAAAAAGACATGTGTTAGCTCCTAAGGCTTTAATATAATATGTGTCATAAGATTAAGGTGATAGAAGGACAAGTGTCAAATAAAATGTAGTTTTTCTTTTATTTTTATTTTTAAAAAGTATTTCAGCTTATATAAACATTTCCTTCTTCTCTTCCATTCTTTTCTTATTCTTTTTCTAAAATCTAAGCTGAGTGCAAAACTGAGAACACTCCATAAACAATTCGGTAATCATCTTCAAAAACCAATAGTTCATTTTCAAATCAAAATGAAAAACCTGTAAATCACTTCCCTGTAATACATTTTTCAAGTTCAAAGCAAAATCTCTGTAACCATTCTCCAAACAAACCTGTAATCAATCCTCTGTAAAGATTTTTCTTCAAACCATAATTCATCTTCAAAACCAACAACCTGTAATATATTTTCCAAAAATCAAACAAAGCCTGCATTTTTCAAAATCAAACAAGAACCTGTATTTGCTTCAAATCTGGAAGCATGTTCAAAAGCAAGTTCTGGAATTCTAGCCTGTAAATTCTTTTTAAAATCAAGATTTGAGCAACATCTCAATAAAGCAAGATTTTGGCATGCATGCAAGTTTTCCAGCAAGCAATTCAGGTTTTAATAGCAAGCATTCAAGTTTAAAAGTTTTTAGAGATCAAAGGATATTCAAAAGCTTTTCAAAAACAGTTTCAAAAGGAAGCTCTGTTCTTCATTTTCAATTTGGTGAGTAACATTCATTTTAAACTAAAGTATATGATATCTGTTTACATATGGATTTCTGAAATGAAATATGAATTGAGTAGATATATATGATTGAATTTCTATGTATATATATATGGATAGATGCATGTTTGATTGTTTTATTGTTTCTGCCTGTTCTTAGTTCAGCAGCTAAAGTTTTAAATCAAAAACTCATTATCCTTTATCTGATCTTTATTAGAACTTAGGATTCAAACATTACTGTTTGTTAAATTCATGGGTTAGTATTTAAAAGTTTATTAAGTTAAAGTAAAATGAAATTGCTCTGTAAATAAAAAAGGGAACAGGGAAGTTTAAATTTTGCATAAAATTCAAATATGATAATTTAACATTCCAGGATTATAAATGGAATTTTTAAACCAAATAATGATTTTTAGAAGAGAAATCACAATTTTTAGCATTAAGTTGAGTGAGCAGTTTGTGGTTTCCTGTTTTTGGCATTTCGAGTTGCCGTGGTTGATCTAGACGACTGGAAGGGATGGATTTTCGTCTGAAGGTGGAGGAGTCTGCCGTGGGTCGGGGAAAAATGGTAGGAGGTTGATCAAAGCCTTGTGGTGGCGGTAGGAGGCGTTCGAATTCTGGTGACCTAATTTTTGGCGTGGTGGAGAATTCGATTCGTTCTACGTTGTCGTACGATCGAGTGTTACGCGACTATGGGTTTAGGTAGAGGAAAGGTGGACGAGACTATGGCCAGAGTTGGGTGACCTCCGGTGGTCGGAGCGTCGAGCATGGGGGGGGTTGCCAGGGTTGTGGCGTTGAGGGAAGTGTGTTTCCAGGTTGAAATCTTCAAGCTCGATTTTTGTTTCGAGGAGATGTTTGGGTTCTAGCGACCTGGAGTTGACGTGAGGGGGTTTGTCGACTTGCTCGACGACATGATGGTGACTGGAGAGGCTCGCCGGAGCTGTGCACGTGCATACGTGATATCTGTTTGGGTTGTGAGTTGAGTGAAGAGGGAGAAGAAGATGTTCTCGAGATAGATGTTGTTTAACTCGAAGTCATACTCGAGTATTTGATGTTCTGACTCGGGTTCGTGCAGAGGAACTCGCGAGAGTTTTAAACTGTTTTTAAAATTAAACATAACAAAGTATAAAAATAAAAGAGGGAAGGAACTTGAAGTTGGTCTCGGGAAAACTGGGTTTTTACTCGGGGAAAAATGGAGTTGGCTCGGGTAGATGTAAAATTGCAGTTTTTAAAACAGACAGTGTTTTTAAATTTAAAATGAGTTTAAACTTTGAAAATAGGATTTAAATCCAGATTTAAATCAAGTTTAAGTATGGGTTCAAGTTTAAATGTGTATCCTAGAATTTGAGACAAAATAAAGTTTTATAAAAATAATGTTTTAACAAATTTAAATTGTTAAAAGTATATTTTAAAAAGGTTTTGAATTTAAATAAATTGGTTTAAAAATCTTGTAAATTTCTTTTATAAATGTTAAGTGTTCTTAACATTTGATTTAAAAAGATTTTGTATATTTGATTTAAATATTGGTTAAAATTAAATTGTAATCTATTTTAAATCTTTAATTTAAAATAAATTAAAAGAAAGATTTTAAAGTTAAATCTTTTAAAGTCTTTGTAGTAATAATTAAAGTAGTTAAAGGTTAATACTTTAATTTAGAAAGTGATTAAGGTTTAATGATAAAGAAGTCATTAAATTAATAAGGTAATTAAAGAATAATTTGGTAATTTAATTAATTAATGATTTAGTGTTAATTAATTAAATAATTAGGATTATAAGTTAATAAATTAAGGTTAATTAATTTGGGATTAATCATTTATTTAGATAAGTATAGATTTTTAATAAATGATAAATCTTTTATGAATTGGTTAAGTATAATTACTTAATGAAAGTAATTAAAGGAAATAATTACTTAAGGTAATTAATTAAATAAATTTGATGAGTTAAATTAATTAATTTAATTAATTTAAGATAATCATTTGGTGATTTGAATAAGTATAATTACTTAAATGTAATTAGTGAAGTGTAATTACTTAGGAAAGTAATTAAAGGTAATTACTGGATGTAATTAACTAAAGATGATTTAATAATAAAAGTAATTTTAGTTTAATTACTTTTGTATAATTAATCAAAGGATTAATTAAAGGATAATTAATTTTGGAGAAATTAATTTATGGAAGAGTAATTAAGGGTAGTTAATTACTAAATGTTATTAATCAAAGGTGATTTATAAATGTGACTAATTAATTATTAATTTAAATAAGATAATTAATTAAGAATAATTAAGGATCATTAATTAATTAATGATGTAATTAAGGATTGGTTAATTAAGATTAATTAATAAATAATTAGTGATTAAAGTAATTAATTAATTGTAATTAATTAAGGATTAATGTAATTAAATATAGTTAATTAATTAATAAAGTAATTAAAGATTAATTACTGAATGGTTTAAGATAATTAATTTGTGAAATTAATTAAGTATTAATTACTTAAAGTAATTAAAGGGTAATTTATCAGGAATGATTAATTTAGATGGATACTTAGAGTAATGATTAATTAATTGGTTTAATTAATAATTAAGTAAGCAGGATTTATAGAATGAAGTAATTAGTTTAATTCACTTTAAATTAATTAGATGATATAAATCATTGCTTAAGGATGGATGAATGAGATTGAATGTATTTCATTGTTTGATATCTCTGATGAGATATGATTGATATATGATATGGATGTTTGGTTGAATTATAATGATAATGTGAATTATCTGTTTGGGATGATAATGTAGATTATCTATTGAATTATCTATCTTTGTGTATATAGATAAGAATTGAATTGTTTTAACCTTAAAACAACTTGGCCCTTAAAAGATACGTTTTGGATTTCGATGAGACCGGGATCGGGTTTCCGTATACCGGAATTCCAGGTCTGGAGACCCGAATACCACATCGATCCAAATTAACGATAGGTCGTGAATCTCAAGTGAAGATGAAGATTTAGAGTGCAAGGGTTATTGTCGTTAACTCTGAGGGTGATTCCAAAACGAGTGTAACGAGATAATGCCTTCGGTTTCGTTCGAACCCGGAACGAACTTGTATGGATTGAATGCTTTCAGCACATCGTCAGGCGGACGATGAGCATTCTAAGTGATATGTTCTGATTAAAGGTAATCGTAACCTCAAGCCTCATCAACCGGGAATGGCTAAAACAGGGGAGGTGCAGCAAGGCTTCGTGGGTAGCACCCACTGAGAGCAAGATAGATCCCTGTCTAGAGGTCCCTTTTCTTTTATTCGGCTTAGTGTGTGGTTGGTCGCGCCAACTACGGGATTATCTTGTTCGGGATTATCCAGTAAGGGATGGTTCCGGCTTTGTGTTGCAGGGGAGCGGGCGTACTCCTCGGTACGGTGATCTAGGCCACGTACTGTGACGGGCGGTACCCCAGTAGCCCTGCCATTGTATGGAATCCAAACTCCAATAAGTGTCGTACGTATTAGTTGTGCCCAACTATGTTGGAATGTGAGATGTAAGCATTTCAGCTATTTCTGTATTTTACTTGAAAACCCTAGACCCTATTATAATAAAATCAGATTTCCTATCAAATGTTTTGGTTAGCGTAAGGTAAAAACTTACCCATGTTTATTTGTGGGGAGTCTTACGTGATACTTTTTCTTTCTAAAGGTTTTGAAGTTAAGCAAGTTTAACCTGTTACTCACACCAGACCCATGTCTGACCCAAGTGTTTATTTCTGTTTTATAAACTCTTGGGTACTCAAATTTTTACGAGTAGCCAAGGGATTCAGGTTTAGCTTTGACGAATATTCTGGAGGAGCAATGGAGCAGGAGGCTTCGGCGTTCGTAGATATAGTATTCCGCTGTGTTGATATCTGTGATAGTGTGTGTATTGTATTGAGTTATAATAACTAGACAGATGTTTATAACTGTCTAGTAAGTGATGTATATGCTGTGTAACTCTGTAAATTGTTGTATACTATGTAATAGTTTATGTTATTAATATAATTTATTCGTTCCGCTGTGAGATCGTTGTTGTTGTTTCTTTCTTTCTTCTCTTCTTTTCTATTTTCTACCCCTTTCTTTCTTATTAACGATGCGACTTTCTGTGGAGAGAAAGCCTGGGTCGTTACAGTGGTATCAGAGCATAGGTTGTGCGAATGCCTAAGCTTTTGGTTAAGTGAATATCAGAACACTAGGTTGAGTGAATACCTAGGTTCGGAAGGATTGTTCATTAGAGATATGATATGTAGCAACCTGTTGAGTCTGAGTATATATATACGAGAGCGCGTATTTGTTAGTTATATAAAATGGTTTTATATTGTGTTAATTGATCGGTTGGGTGGTATATGGATTCTGGTCAATACGAGTAGCTAACGTTATTGATAGGGATCTCTAAACACTTGGACCAGGCCAACGGACACAATATTGTTTTAAAGAGGTAAATGAAATAATTTTACCCAGAAATAATTTCTATATAAAAAGTATCATTTTAAATATATATTTCTACCTATTTGTTGGGTTACCTGTTCGGGTTTTCCAATATAAGTTATAAAGGTAGATAAGGTGGTAGTGTGAGTAACACGACTACCAATAGTTAGAATCTGAGTGTTGAGGTTGGAAGAGTATCTGTCGAGACTGTAAACCTAATACCGTCTCGAGTGAACTTTACAGTTGTGTAAGGATTTCACAATCTCTGAAGGAAACCTGTTAAGGTTCGGAGTTCATCTTAGGAGTTGGATGAGTAGAGTTGGATCTGTCGGAGAACAGAAGCGAGTGATGGTATCTCAGGTAATAGTAGCTGTGTGATGAGACGCAGTGAATATGGATGTTCCCGAAGATGTTTTCTTTGGAACAAGTTGTGGAAGTGTGTCTGCTTCGGTGTTGTGGCTGAGTTCAGCAAGGTGATTTTGTTTGGTTTGAAGTTCGAGTTTCTTGAAAAGCTTTGGTAAGGAAGTCTTTGGCATCTGTGGCAGCGGTGCGACTCGGAGTGTTCTATGTTGGCAGAAAGTTTTTGGCTAAGCATTTTTCTGAAGATGTAGTTCAGAAGCAGCAGAGTGGATCCATTTCTTCGATAGATTGGATAGTTAAGTATAAGCTGTTCTGATTGGTAAAGAGAGAACAGTTTTCTTTGCAGTTAGGCTGGGTTGGTCGCAAAAGTGACTTGCGATAGTTTGAGTATTCTCTTGAGTTATCTGAGATTTTCTGGGATGTGTTGTCCAGTTTGTGCTTGTATTCTTCATCATCATTTTCATTCTACTCCAGATCAGAGTGGTGCAGCAGAAGCAGTTTGGGAGTGCATCTCTAGGAGAAGTAAGTTTGGAATCTACTGATGTTTGTGAAGTAGAGTTGTGTTTTGGAGTATGAGTTGATCTTGAAGGGAATCATTTTGTTGAGTTATTTTTGGTCTTGTTTGTTTCGAAGAGCATCAGCGAAGGTTGAGCTGATCAGGAAGGATTTGTAGGAAGCCGAGATCGTCTGAAGGATTTTGAGGATAAGAGGCGGAGGAATTTGGAATTCGAAGTTGGAGACTTCGTTATTATTGAAGTTTTCTCTGGTAAAAGGGAGCTATAAGATTGGGTAAGTCTGGGAAGTCAGCTCCGAGTTGTTTTGGATCTTTTCTGTGATCTAATTTGGATAAGTACTTTGATACACAAGGTTGAATTGTCAGTTTGGATAACTGGAATTCAATGTATTTTACGTATCTCTAAGGGAGTACGTGTTTGATCTATCTCTGGTTTTGGAACCAGCAGTTCTGGAAGATTTGGTTGTTGAGTCAGACTCGTCTGTAGTCTAATATCTTGTTTAGTTCTATAGATCTAGATGAGAAAGAACTCTATAGCTTAGTATTGTTGATTGTTTGGATTTTGTAGAGCGAGTATCCCGGTATATATATATCCTTGGGAAAACTCGAGGAAATTCTATTCAGAATTTTTCGCTGGATAGTTAGAATTGTTTGTTTGGATGATTGGTTGCTATGATTGTTAGCATATGGATGATAATACATTCTTGTAATTTAAAAAGATTATTAAATTACCTTTGTTTTAAATTTCGGGGACGAAATTATTTTAAGGGGGGAGGAATGTAATATCCCGGAAATTTGGGGCAAAATCAATTTAATAATCTGTTTAAATAATTAAATTGATTTGCTAATCTTTGATAATTAAATTTGAATTGGTTTAATAATCTAATTAAATAAATATTTAATTAGTGAATTTTACTAATAAAATGATTTAGTTTATTTATAATATATATATAAGTGTATATATTGTAAATAGATAAGCTTGGGTTTGAAATTTAAATAAATAAATAAAATCTTGTTAAATTTTCTAATGTATATTCTTATAGTTTGGAAATTATGATTTATTTAATATAGGCTTTACAAAGCTATTTAAACAAAATAACTATATGGTTTAAAATGAGATTAATAATAAGGATTATTTTATTTCTTTTTGAATATTGCTTAACAAATATGATTTAAGAAGTATATATATATATATATATATATATATGTTTAAAATACAATTTACATATGATATGTTAATTCATTTAATAATAGTAGTAATTTATAATCTCTTTATAAATTATTTAAAATTGATAAATGAGTTATTTCCAAACAATATTAATAGTGTATTGTTTTTATAAAATAGATTTTTATGTAAAATAAGATTTTAAAGAATTTGAATGTGTTCTTTTAAATTGACTTTAAATTGGATTTTAAATATAATTTGAATTTGGATTTAGATTTAATTTTGAATTCAAAAAGAGGTAATATTCAAATAGTTTTGGATTTCAAAATTATATGTAAACTTTTATTTATAATAATTAGTTTTGTTTCTTTATAATTAATATATATATATAGATATGTATTTTAAGAAAAAGGTTTTTATATTTAAAATAAATAAAAGAAATTACTAAAAAGACATGTGTTAGCTCCTAAGGCTTTAATATAATATGTGTCATAAGATTAAGGTGATAGAAGGACAAGTGTCAAATAAAATGTAGTTTTTCTTTTATTTTTATTTTTAAAAAGTATTTCAGCTTATATAAACATTTCCTTCTTCTCTTCCATTCTTTTCTTATTCTTTTTCTAAAATCTAAGCTGAGTGCAAAACTGAGAACACTCCATAAACAATTCGGTAATCATCTTCAAAAACCAATAGTTCATTTTCAAATCAAAATGAAAAACCTGTAAATCACTTCCCTGTAATACATTTTTCAAGTTCAAAGCAAAATCTCTGTAACCATTCTCCAAACAAACCTGTAATCAATCCTCTGTAAAGATTTTTCTTCAAACCATAATTCATCTTCAAAACCAACAACCTGTAATATATTTTCCAAAAATCAAACAAAGCCTGCATTTTTCAAAATCAAACAAGAACCTGTATTTGCTTCAAATCTGGAAGCATGTTCAAAAGCAAGTTCTGGAATTCTAGCCTGTAAATTCTTTTTAAAATCAAGATTTGAGCAACATCTCAATAAAGCAAGATTTTGGCATGCATGCAAGTTTTCCAGCAAGCAATTCAGGTTTTAATAGCAAGCATTCAAGTTTAAAAGTTTTTAGAGATCAAAGGATATTCAAAAGCTTTTCAAAAACAGTTTCAAAAGGAAGCTCTGTTCTTCATTTTCAATTTGGTGAGTAACATTCATTTTAAACTAAAGTATATGATATCTGTTTACATATGGATTTCTGAAATGAAATATGAATTGAGTAGATATATATGATTGAATTTCTATGTATATATATATGGATAGATGCATGTTTGATTGTTTTATTGTTTCTGCCTGTTCTTAGTTCAGCAGCTAAAGTTTTAAATCAAAAACTCATTATCCTTTATCTGATCTTTATTAGAACTTAGGATTCAAACATTACTGTTTGTTAAATTCATGGGTTAGTATTTAAAAGTTTATTAAGTTAAAGTAAAATGAAATTGCTCTGTAAATAAAAAAGGGAACAGGGAAGTTTAAATTTTGCATTGTAACGACCCGATATTTTCAACCATTCGCATCCATTATAAGTGTATAGGTAGACACTCATGCCGGAGTTGAATTGCTCAAAATACCGCGTTGTAAATAAAATTTGGCAAATCTCAGAATATACAGTAAATAAATATAATCACAGATCACAGACACAGAGTAAAATAATGCAGCGGAAGTAAAAGAAATAGTAGTTCATGAAGCTACTATCTAAATATGTCAGAGTTACATAAGATACAACAGAAGAAATAGAGTACAACAAAAGTCTCAATAAAATAACCAAGTACAAGCTGAGTAGAACAACGGAACTGAAATAGATAGGACAAGACAAGCAGATAATCTCCAGCGATTCAAATCTCCAAGCGAGTGGAAATCCAAATCTGTGAATAACTCAGGCTGACCCGAGCGTAAAGCAAAACACAAAACACTCGAGTCAGGACAATATATACTTATATAATGTAAACCAACTCAAGCGAACTGTAATAAGGGTACAAGTAACTTAGAAGATGCTTGGGACCGCCCATCCTCTAAGGATCCGTTAAAATATCTACTCTGTAGTAATATTCGATATTATAATAGTGTCTAAATAAGTAAAGTATAATCATATAGAAAATAGCCTTAAGGGGATGGAGAACCTTAACGCGGTCGGATCTTAAAATCATAATCGTAGTAAAGCTCGATATGGTAGGTGACACGGCACAACTAGGCAATGCCAGGGTAGATATACCAATTACGCACACGGACTGATTGATACGCATAGCAGCCACTACCGTTCCACCTCGAACAACACTCCCAAATCGGAGGATGGCCATCTAATCAATCACAAGTAAGAGTATAATATCGAAGAAATGTGTCCGAGAAGAGGTGCTACCTCACTGGTCCGAGATCGCTCCTGTTTTAGCCACCTTATGCCAACTCACGGGAGTTGGGTCCACGTAACATACCTTAAGAACGTCGCCACCATCCTACTTCATTCTGGAATCTCCACCGCATACACAGTTGCCAAAGTGGTTTTCGGTAAGACAGAGAGTATGTCCATATCTGATCCTGGTCTCTTTAACAACCCAACGTTATTATAACCCGTGGTTATAACTTTTAAAAACAATACTTTACTTCAAAATAAAATATCATTTCAAACCATATCTTTATCAAAATAAAGATTAAATCAATTCCAAACCACTTCCATATATTTAAATTTTCATATCATTTCAAAACATCATTTCAAATCATTTTAATATAATAAAATATCATATCCTTACAAAACTTCATTTCAAATCATTTTAATAAAATAAAATATCCTATCAGTTCAAATCCAAATATTCACTTTAAATACCTTTTAATTTCAAAGATATCGTTCATTTACTATCATTTCAAATCACCTTTAAATAGTTTATATTCCAATCAAAATAATTCATTTAAACCTTTTAAAAGTGTAATTATTATATTTTCAAACCAAGTATTCAATTTCCAAAGTTTCAAACCATTCTGAGTTCGTTTACTAAGTCAAAAACCCTAATTATTAAAATTTCAGCATTTCACAGCATTTAAAAACAACTACTATAGGTTATATTTGAAAACATTTTTAATTCAGCAAAGACAGCACTTAAAACTGCTGTTAAAACTCAGTTTTAGTTGAATTATAGTTCAAAACAGAAAAGACAGCATTTCAGAAGTGCTGCGGTAGTTCAGATTTCAAAACAAAGGTTAAATTTGGTTTCAGCAAAGACTGCAGACCATTATAGCATTTCCAGGGAATGCTATAATATGCCTGAGTTCAATATTAGCCTATAAGTTCAATTACAGCAACTACAGCATTTCAGAAATGCTGTAGTAGCCCTTTTATTCAATTTTTAGTGTAATTCAGAACCATAGCATTTCTGAATGCTATTAAAAGTGATTTCCAGCTTTTTAGTGTATTTCCAGCAATTAAATAATTTCATTTTAAACTCTTTAAACATTTTAAAAAATCATAATTTAACATTTAAAATGTTCATTTACATATCATTTAACATGTATCTTTTTCACAATAAATTTCTTATAATTAAATCCAATTTTCAACAATTTACTTAATAAATTTAAGTGTAAAAGTTTCCAATTCTTCACATTTCAACAAATAACTTAACACTTCAAATTTTAAATTACCATTTCACAAATTTAACTAAATTTCCAATTTTATTTAATTAACTTAAACCTTTAATTAAAACCAAATTTCACATTTCCAAGTCAAGTTATATTTTAAAAGATCACTTTTAAACATTCATTTATTTAACCACTTAAATTCATAGAAAAATCAATAATACTTTAATAAATCACTTAAATTAAAATTTAATCAAATTGTCATATTTACCATTTCCAAATAAAATTTAATATCCATTTTATTTATATAACTTAAATATCATTTTTAACCAAATTCCAAATTTCCAACTTAAGTTATATTTCAAAAATCCAGTTAAACCATTCATTAATTACATTTTTAACACATATAAAAATCATAATTTCTTTATTTTAAAACATTTCAAAATCTATTTAAATCAAATTTCATAAATTTATAATTTTTAAAATACTTAAAAATATCCAAAACACTTTATAAAATAACCACGGGCCTGTATATAATTTTCTAACTTAGGTCAAGTGATACAGATATGTATCATTTCAATCCGCAGTTAAAAAAAGAAAAATCCGGGTTCTATCATTTCAAACCCGCAATCCCAAGTTAAAATAATTTAAATAAAAATCGTTCAGGCCTATCATTTCAGCCCATAACGATTTTTCCCTATTCTAAAGTCCGTTCGGGTATGTATCATTTCAACCCATAGTGATTCTAATCTACAGGGAACTTGCAGTGTGATAACAGATATAAATAACAGAATAACATTAAATAACAGTAACATATGATATAACAGATGTAATAACAGGTGTGAACATCATATGATAATAATATAAGCATATATAACATGATAATATATTTCTACAGGTTCGCAGGGTGTCAATTTACTAGTTATATAGGTACATATTGTCTGGTGAGAATAACTCACCGTTTTGTGCTGGAGACACAACGACGAATGCACGAATGAGATCCAAACAAGCACGATAACACGATTCAAATAAGAGTGGAGGAGCCAAAGTATCAAATCCCTTGAATACAAGTCAAACAAAACAATATAACAACGATGAGTTTCAAATCAGCTACGATCAAAACTACACTAGAATAGACTGCACAGAATCAAATAGAAATGCTTGCACTTGCTTTCTACCTCATATGCTTCAGCAATGGGCTGTAAAAGCACTGTAATGGAAGGGTTTTGGATCAGGTTTGGATCAGGTTTTGGGTTCAACAAGTCGTCCATACATAGGAAAAGATGATGCAAAGGTATGTGTGCATGGAACTACAACTATAGGGCAAACAAACATGATTTCATGCAACCAAAGGCCACGACCAAGGCAACCTTAGGCACGGCCAGATCTGTAGGGGGTTAGGTACAGGTGTGGTAGTGGGTTTCAGGTCGTCTATTGGTGGTGGAGGTGGAGTAGGTGGCGGCCAAAGCAAGATATGGAGGGTAGGTGATGATATGTGTGGTCTAGGCAATGTTTTAAGGAGTTTTGTGCAAGTTTTTTGTGGGATTTTAGTCAAGGGAATGGTATGGCATGATCATGGCAGAGGATTAGGAGGAGGAGCTGCTGCAAATGATGGTGGAGAGGATGGTGGTGGTAGAGGCTAGGCCTAGCAAAACACAAGAAGGATCAATGCAACAATCAATAGAAAAATCATAAAAACAAGAAGAAAGATGATAGAATTTACCAAATTTTTGTAAAACAAATGGCCGTGAGTTTTTTTCTCAAGAAAGATGATAAAATTTTCGTGAGAAAGAGTGAGGAATGTGGCTGAAAGATGGAGTAAAGGTACGGCCAAAAATCAATAAAGAGGAGGTTGAGAAATGAAAGGTTGGTAGATAAAAGGACATTGGAGTTACAAGAGTTATAAAACCTTTCAAATTTTCACCATTTCTTTTTAAATTTTAAATACATGTAAAATATGTATAAATACAGATAAAACACGAAAATATAGTAAATAAACAAAAATAAATAAATAAATAAAATTAAATATAATTAAATTAAGAAAATAACAAAGAAAATGTAAATTAGGCTTGAAAATTTGAAAATAAATGAAATGAACTTTGGGAAAATTGTATGTACATGAAAAATATTTATAAATAAAGATAAAAACATATAAAAAAATGCATACATAAAAATGAATAAATAAATTTTAATTAAATACAATTTAAATGAAGAAAATAGCAGAAAAATGGAAACTACCTTTAAAAATAGAAAATAAATTCAATGAGCTTTGGAAAAATTCAAACATCACTTTATAAATATTTAAAAGACAAAATATACATAAAATAACATATTAACACATATTAAAATAAAATATGACAAAGAAAAATATAATTTATACAATTTAAAATAACAAAATTGCAAAATAAACAATTTATACTCAAAATTGAAATGTACATATCTTTTGCAGTTTAACTCCGTTTTCAACGAAACGAAAAGCAGTATTTATGTTATTAAATCTATTTTCATAATAAAAGATAAAATTTATAATTTCAAATATTTAAAATTTAAATTTAAAAGTCAAAGTTTGACTATTTTAACCAAAATTCACTTTTTGGAAAATTATTCTATTCAGTCATATTTGTAATTCTAATCCATATCAAAATCAAAGTTTATATTTAAAATAACAAAATTTATTCTTTTTCATAAATAAAGCTTTTGAATCTGGAAAAATCAATTTAAAAATATTTGTAAAATACAGGGTTGTTACACTCTCCCTCACTCAAAGCTTTTCGTCCCCGAAAAGGAACGAGGTATGGGAAAGCACAGAAAAAGATAGAATGAAATAGAATTAAGACAAGATGATAAGAAGATTGGAATTACACCTGATAACTATTGTTATAGGTAAGTTTAACAAGATGGAGGTGATCAAATCAAGAATATAAGCACGAAAAAGATCCCCTAGAGTCTGAATCTCCCTTTTCACTTGACCGACGATCTATGAATTGAAAAACAGTGTTCAGATTCAAAAATGAGTATCCAAGATTATACAGAAAGATTTCTAAACAGACTGGTATAAGCAATAGCCTTCACATTCTGTAACAAGATAAGAGAATTAAGGACAACCAAAAGATAGTTTGAAAAACAAAATAAGATAATAAATTTGAAACAATAATGCTTTGAAATCATAACAATTTAGGGATGTTTATCATTTGGAAATCATACTACTAAAATCATAACACTTTGGAAATGTTATCCTAAAAAAAACATAACACTTAGAAAATCATAACACCTTTTTAAAAATAATCTTCATTTAAACCATTTTAATCCAAGATCAAACAATATTCATTTTAAAGTTGTAACATTTCTAAGTTCATTCAATTATAAAAATTTCCAAAACACTGTATTTTCAAAACAGCAGCACTTATAAAATGCTACAGTAGATATATTAATATTTCAAATCAGTTTAATATCAGAAATATTCATTTGGATATCATTTAACTTATGACTTATTAAAACAAACTTTTATGAATGGAATATTCAAATCAAACTATACTTCATTTATTAAGTTAAAAGTTCACTATTTTAGTTAGCTCTTAATTTAACACATAACCTAACACTTTATTTAAAATACCCATTTCATAAATAGATATTCCTTTAATAAGTTACACTTAAAATTTCCATTTGAAAACTAAATTCTCAATTATCAAGTTTTAGTGATGTTAAAATACATTTTAACTATTTAAATCATAATTATTCATTTTTCAAGACATATCAATTTCATAAATAAAGTATTTATCATAGCAAATATAACAATCAAATTTCTTTACACATTTATTCATTTAGACATCAATTAAACTATGAATTCAAGTTAAATAAACTTTATTACCAAAAGTCCAATTCAAATGTATTTTATTTTATCTATTCAAAGATACATTATTTATTATACAACATATTCATTTTAGGAAATAGCCTTTATTAAAATTCCTAGGTTAGACTTAAGGTTCCATAGTAAATTAAATTTGATTATTAAGTTATTTAAATAAAATCTCTTTAAATTCCTTTTTCACTATTTACCTCTGTTAATCTTTATAACTAAAATTTAAGTGTATAACATTTATTATAACCACTCAAATTTTATTTATAAAATCCTTTCTGTATCGTATATTATCCAATTTCATATTCAACTTCTGTGTAATTTAGGTAAGTTATATTGGAATGAAATTGTGTGTTATACAAATAAAAATTTCTGATTCAATTATCTCAAGTTTGAATCCTTTATCCAATTTTTTTTTTTGATTTTTCTTTTTATAATTGAAATTAAGAAGAAAAAAATGTAAGAATTAATTTTCGATTCCCTTCAAACCAGTTAGAGATAAATAAATATATGTACATAATATGTCAAATCAAATTTAAATCATATATCTATATATATTATAAATCAAGTCATATTTTTAGAAATTCATATTAATTAAATTCCCCAAAACAAAGCTGTAGCAAGACTACAGAACAGTCTCTTCACTTCGAAATTCAAAAATGAACGTCGATGATGCTGCAGTCATCACCGAAATTATTTTCCAACGACAAAGAGAAGAGAACTTAATTTTTAAACTTTAAAATCCTTTAGAGACAAATTTTTATTCAAAAACACTTTAAATAATATATCCTTTTAAAACTTTAAACACAAGGTTTGAAACCATCAGAAATTAAATTCTCAAATTCTTGATTTAAATTCATTTCAGTTTCCAAAATCAATTTATAAACATCTATTTATAAATTCATTTATAGAATGATAAATCAAGTATTATCATTTCAAATAATCAATTTAAATCAATTTATTAAGTTCCATAATATTTACTTATATCAAAATTTATTTCGTAAATTTTTTTTTTATATATAATATTGTGTCAGTTTGTTCTATCAAAGTGTTTTAGAAATCCTATCGATAGCGTTGATCAGACGAATCGATCGGAAGCCCAAATCAACATCAACAACTCAAACGACACACTATATAAAACAAAACATAGATTTACAAGTACAATTCAAAATGTTTGGAGATATTTCGGAAACAAAACAAGATGATTAATTATCAACATATGAAGATGGATAAGTTTAGATAAATCGCGGCCAACCTTAACCGGGTCAACCGTGACTTAATGAATAAGATCAAATGTGTATTTTTTTCTGGGGTAAATCTATATCTGATCTCAAAAGATAGAGTTTGGAGTAATAAAAGATATTAACATCTAAACCATGGATATATATAAATCTCTGGTGAATCGATGCTAATTTGTAAAGGAGTTTCCCCCTTTACCAGAAAATTAGAATATTGGCGAGACAGCCAATTCACTATAAAGATCATTCGAAGTGGAGTTATGTGATACTCCAAAATCAAAAGAAGATGAATAGTGAGGGACAAGAATGAATTTTGAAACCGCAGGGAACATTCCAAAAATTCAGAAGAAATTTGAATCAAGAGGAAAAGATTCAAACTCGAACGAAAGTGATTCTGTAAATAAATCTACTCCATATGCTGAGTTTTGCCTCAAAACCTGGCTCTGATACCAACTGTAACGACCCGATATTTTCAACCATTCGCATCCATTATAAGTGTATAGGTAGACACTCATGCCGGAGTTGAATTGCTCAAAATACCGCGTTGTAAATAAAATTTGGCAAATCTCAGAATATACAGTAAATAAATATAATCACAGATCACAGACACAGAGTAAAATAATGCAGCGGAAGTAAAAGAAATAGTAGTTCATGAAGCTACTATATAAATATGTCAGAGTTACATAAGATACAACAGAAGAAATAGAGTACAACAAAAGTCTCAATAAAATAACCAAGTACAAGCTGAGTAGAACAACGGAACTGAAATAGATAGGACAAGACAAGCAGATAATCTCCAGCGATTCAAATCTCCAAGCGAGTGGAAATCCAAATCTATGAATAACTCAGGCTGACCCGAGCGTAAAGCAAAACACAAAACACTCGAGTCAGGACAATATATACTTATATAATGTAAACCAACTCAAGCGAACTGTAATAAGGGTACAAGTAACTTAGAAGATGCTTGGGACCGCCCATCCTCTAAGGATCCGTTAAAATATCTACTCTGTAGTAATATTCGATATTATAATAGTGTCTAAATAAGTAAAGTATAATCATATAGAAAATAGCGTTAAGGGGATGGAGAACCTTAATGCGGTCGGATCTTAAAATCATAATCGTAGTAAAGCTCGATATGGTAGGTGACACGGCACAACTAGGCAATGCCAGGGTAGATATACCAATTACGCACACGGACTGATGGATACGCATAGCAGCCACTACCGTTCCACCTCGAACAACACTCCCAAATCGGAGGATGGCCATCTAATCAATCACAAGTAAGAGTATAATATCGAAGAAATGTGTCCGAGAAGAGGTGCTACCTCACTGGTCCGAGATCGCTCCTGTTTTAGCCACCTTATGCCAACTCACGGGAGTTGGGTCCACGTAACATACCTTAAGAACGTCGCCACCATCCTACTTCATTCTGGAATCTCCACCGCGTACACAGTTGCCAAAGTGGTTTTCGGTAAGACAGAGAGTATGTCCATATCCGATCCCGGTCTCTTTAACAACCCAACGTTATTATAACCCGTGGTTATAACTTTTAAAAACAATACTTTACTTCAAAATAAAATATCATTTCAAACCATATCTTTATCAAAATAAAGATTAAATCAATTCCAAACCACTTCCATATATTTAAATTTTCATATCATTTCAAAACATCATTTCAAATCATTTTAATATAATAAAATATCATATCCTTACAAAACTTCATTTCAAATCATTTTAATAAAATAAAATATCCTATCAGTTCAAATCCAAATATTCACTTTAAATACCTTTTAATTTCAAAGATATCGTTCATTTACTATCATTTCAAATCACCTTTAAATAGTTTATATTCCAATCAAAATAATTCATTTAAACCTTTTAAAAGTGTAATTATTATATTTTCAAATCAAGTATTCAATTTCCAAAGTTTCAAACCATTCTGAGTTCGTTTACTAAGTCAAAAACCCTAATTATTAAAATTTCAGCATTTCACAGCATTTAAAAACAACTACTATAGGTTATATTTGAAAACATTTTTAATTCAGCAAAGACAGCACTTAAAACTGCTGTTAAAACTCAGTTTTAGTTGAATTATAGTTCAAAACAGAAAAGACAGCATTTCAGAAGTGCTGCGGTAGTTCAGATTTCAAAACAAAGGTTAAATTTGGTTTCAGCAAAGACTGCAGACCATTATAGCATTTCCAGGGAATGCTATAATATGCCTGAGTTCAATATTAGCCTATAAGTTCAATTACAGCAACTACAGCATTTCAGAAATGCTGTAGTAGCCCTTTTATTCAATTTTTAGTGTAATTCAGAACCATAGCATTTCTGAATGCTATTAAAAGTGATTTCCAGCTTTTTAGTGTATTTCCAGCAATTAAATAACTTCATTTTAAACTCTTTAAACATTTTAAAAAATCATAATTTAACATTTAAAATGTTCATTTACATATCATTTAACATGTATCTTTTTCACAATAAATTTCTTATAATTAAATCCAATTTTCAACAATTTACTTAATAAATTTAAGTGTAAAAGTTTCCAATTCTTCACATTTCAACAAATAACTTAACACTTCAAATTTTAAATTACCATTTCACAAATTTAACTAAATTTCCAATTTTATTTAATTAACTTAAACCTTTAATTAAAACCAAATTTCACATTTCCAAGTCAAGTTATATTTTAAAAGATCACTTTTAAACATTCATTTATTTAACCACTTAAATTCATAGAAAAATCAATAATACTTTAATAAATCACTTAAATTAAAATTTAATCAAATTGTCATATTTACCATTTCCAAATAAAATTTAATATCCATTTTATTTATATAACTTAAATATCATTTTTAACCAAATTCCAAATTTCCAACTTAAGTTATATTTCAAAAATCCAGTTAAACCATTCATTAATTACATTTTTAACACATATAAAAATCATAATTTCTTTATTTTAAAACATTTCAAAATCTATTTAAATCAAATTTCATAAATTTATAATTTTTAAAATACTTAAAAATATCCAAAACACTTTATAAAATAACCACGGGCCTGTATATAATTTTCTAACTTAGGTCAAGTGATACAGATATGTATCATTTCAATCCGCAGTTAAAAAAAGAAAAATCCGGGTTCTATCATTTCAAACCCGCAATCCCAAGTTAAAATAATTTAAATAAAAATCGTTCAGGCCTATCATTTCAGCCCATAACGATTTTTCCCTATTCTAAAGTCCGTTCGGGTATGTATCATTTCAACCCATAGTGATTCTAATCTACAGGGAACTTGCAGTGTGATAACAGATATAAATAATAGAATAACATTAAATAACAGTAACATATGATATAACAGATGTAATAACAGGTGTGAACATCATATGATAATAATATAAGCATATATAACATGATAATATATTTCTACAGGTTCGCAGGGTGTCAATTTACTAGTTATATAGGTACATATTGTCTGGTGAGAATAACTCACCGTTTTGTGCTGGAGACACAACGACGAATGCACGAATGAGATCCAAACAAGCACGATAACACGATTCAAATAAGAGTGGAGGAGCCAAAGTATCAAATCCCTTGAATACAAGTCAAACAAAACAATATAACAACGATGAGTTTCAAATCAGCTACGATCAAAACTACACTAGAATAGACTGCACAGAATCAAATAGAAATGCTTGCACTTGCTTTCTACCTCATATGCTTCAGCAATGGGCTGTAAAAGCACTGTAATGGAAGGGTTTTGGATCAGGTTTGGATCAGGTTTTGGGTTCAACAAGTCGTCCATACATAGGAAAAGATGATGCAAAGGTATGTGTGCATGGAACTACAACTATAGGGCAAACAAACATGATTTCATGCAACCAAAGGCCACGACCAAGGCAACCTTAGGCACGGCCAGATCTGTAGGGGGTTAGGTACAGGTGTGGTAGTGGGTTTCAGGTCGTCTATTGGTGGTGGAGGTGGAGTAGGTGGCGGCCAAAGCAAGATATGGAGGGTAGGTGATGATATGTGTGGTCTAGGCAATGTTTTAAGGAGTTTTGTGCAAGTTTTTTGTGGGATTTTGGTCAAGGGAATGGTATGGCATGATCATGGCAGAGGATTAGGAGGAGGAGCTGCTGCAAATGATGGTGGAGAGGATGGTGGTGGTGGTGGTAGAGGCTAGGCCTAGCAAAACACAAGAAGGATCAATGCAACAATCAATAGAAAAATCATAAAAACAAGAAGAAAGATGATAGAATTTACCAAATTTTTGTAAAACAAATGGCCGTGAGTTTTTTTCTCAAGAAAGATGATAAAATTTTCGTGAGAAAGAGTGAGGAATGTGGCTGAAAGATGGAGTAAAGGTACGGCCAAAAATCAATAAAGAGGAGGTTGAGAAATGAAAGGTCGGTAGATAAAAGGACATTGGAGTTACAAGAGTTATAAAACCTTTCAAATTTTCACCATTTCTTTTTAAATTTTAAATACATGTAAAATATGTATAAATACAGATAAAACACGAAAATATAGTAAATAAACAAAAATAAATAAATAAATATAATTAAATTTAATTAAATTAAGAAAATAACAAAGAAAATGTAAATTAGGCTTGAAAATTTGAAAATAAATGAAATGAACTTTGGGAAAATTGTATGTACATGAAAAATATTTATAAATAAAGATAAAAACATATAAAAAAATGCATACATAAAAATGAATAAATAAATTTTAATTAAATACAATTTAAATGAAGAAAATAGCAGAAAAATGGAAACTACCTTTAAAAATAGAAAATAAATTCAATGAGCTTTGGAAAAATTCAAACATCACTTTATAAATATTTAAAAGACAAAATATACATAAAATAACATATTAACACATATTAAAATAAAATATGACAAAGAAAAATATAATTTATACAATTTAAAATAACAAAATTGCAAAATAAACAATTTATACTCAAAATTGAAATGTACATATCTTTTGCAGTTTAACTCCGTTTTCAACGAAACGAAAAGCAGTATTTATGTTATTAAATCTATTTTCATAATAAAAGATAAAATTTATAATTTCAAATATTTAAAATTTAAATTTAAAAGTCAAAGTTTGACTATTTTAACCAAAATTCACTTTTTGGAAAATTATTCTATTCAGTCATATTTGTAATTCTAATCCATATCAAAATCAAAGTTTATATTTAAAATAACAAAATTTATTCTTTTTCATAAATAAAGCTTTTGAATCTGGAAAAAATCAATTTAAAAATATTTGTAAAATACAGGGTTGTTACATGCATAAAATTCAAATATGATAATTTAACATTCCAGGATTATAAATGGAATTTTTAAACCAAATAATGATTTTTAGAAGAGAAATCACAATTTTTAGCATTAAGTTGAGTGAGCAGTTTGTGGTTTCCTGTTTTTGGCATTTCGAGTTGCCGTGGTTGATCTAGACGACTGGAAGGGATGGATTTTCGTCTGAAGGTGGAGGAGTCTGCCGTGGGTCGGGGAAAAATGGTAGGAGGTTGATCAAAGCCTTGTGGTGGCGGTAGGAGGCGTTCGAATTCTGGTGACCTAATTTTTGGCGTGGTGGAGAATTCGATTCGTTCTACGTTGTCGTACGATCGAGTGTTACGCGACTATGGGTTTAGGTAGAGGAAAGGTGGACGAGACTATGGCCAGAGTTGGGTGACCTCCGGTGGTCGGAGCGTCGAGCATGGGGGGGGGGGGTTGCCAGGGTTGTGGCGTTGAGGGAAGTGTGTTTCCAGGTTGAAATCTTCAAGCTCGATTTTTGTTTCGAGGAGATGTTTGGGTTCTAGCGATCTGGAGTTGACGTGAGGGGGTTTGTCGACTTGCTCGACGACGTGATGGTGACTGGAGAGGCTCGCCGGAGCTGTGCACGTGCATACGTGATATCTGTTTGGGTTGTGAGTTGAGTGAAGAGGGAGAAGAAGATGTTCTCGAGATAGATGTTGTTTAACTCGAAGTCATACTCGAGTATTTGATGTTCTGACTCGGGTTCGTGCAGAGGAACTCGCGAGAGTTTTAAACTGTTTTTAAAATTAAACATAACAAAGTATAAAAATAAAAGAGGGAAGGAACTTGAAGTTAGTCTCGGGAAAACTGGGTTTTTACTCGGGGAAAAATGGAGTTGGCTCGGGTAGATGTAAAATTGCAGTTTTTAAAACAGACAGTGTTTTTAAATTTAAAATGAGTTTAAACTTTGAAAATAGGATTTAAATCCAGATTTAAATCAAGTTTAAGTATGGGTTCAAGTTTAAATGTGTATCCTAGAATTTGAGACAAAATAAAGTTTTATAAAAATAATGTTTTAACAAATTTAAATTGTTAAAAGTATATTTTAAAAAGGTTTTGAATTTAAATAAATTGGTTTAAAAATCTTGTAAATTTCTTTTATAAATGTTAAGTGTTCTTAACATTTGATTTAAAAAGATTTTGTATATTTGATTTAAATATTGGTTAAAATTAAATTGTAATCTATTTTAAATCTTTAATTTAAAATAAATTAAAAGAAAGATTTTAAAGTTAAATCTTTTAAAGTCTTTGTAGTAATAATTAAAGTAGTTAAAGGTTAATACTTTAATTTAGAAAGTGATTAAGGTTTAATGATAAAGAAGTCATTAAATTAATAAGGTAATTAAAGAATAATTTGGTAATTTAATTAATTAATGATTTAGTGTTAATTAATTAAATAATTAGGATTATAAGTTAATAAATTAAGGTTAATTAATTTGGGATTAATCATTTATTTAGATAAGTATAGATTTTTAATAAATGATAAATCTTTTATGAATTGGTTAAGTATAATTACTTAATGAAAGTAATTAAAGGAAATAATTACTTAAGGTAATTAATTAAATAAATTTGATGAGTTAAATTAATTAATTTAATTAATTTAAGATAATCATTTGGTGATTTGAATAAGTATAATTACTTAAATGTAATTAGTGAAGTGTAATTACTTAGGAAAGTAATTAAAGGTAATTATTGGATGTAATTAACTAAAGATGATTTAATAATAAAAGTAATTTTAGTTTAATTACTTTTGTATAATTAATCAAAGGATTAATTAAAGGATAATTAATTTTGGAGAAATTAATTTATGGAAGAGTAATTAAGGGTAGTTAATTACTAAATGTTATTAATCAAAGGTGATTTATAAATGTGACTAATTAATTATTAATTTAAATAAGATAATTAATTAAGAATAATTAAGGATCATTAATTAATTAATGATGTAATTAAGGATTGGTTAATTAAGATTAATTAATAAATAATTAGTGATTAAAGTAATTAATTAATTGTAATTAATTAAGGATTAATGTAATTAAATATAGTTAATTAATTAATAAAGTAATTAAAGATTAATTACTGAATGGTTTAAGATAATTAATTTGTGAAATTAATTAAGTATTAATTACTTAAAGTAATTAAAGGGTAATTTATCAGGAATGATTAATTTAGATGGATACTTAGAGTAATGATTAATTAATTGGTTTAATTAATAATTAAGTAAGCAGGATTTATAGAATGAAGTAATTAGTTTAATTCACTTTAAATTAATTAGATGATATAAATCATTGCTTAAGGATGGATGAATGAGATTGAATGTATTTCATTGTTTGATATCTCTGATGAGATATGATTGATATATGATATGGATGTTTGGTTGAATTATAATGATAATGTGAATTATCTGTTTGGGATGATAATGTAGATTATCTATTGAATTATCTATCTTTGTGTATATAGATAAGAATTGAATTGTTTTAACCTTAAAACAACTTGGCCCTTAAAAGATACGTTTTGGATTTCGATGAGACCGGGATCGGGTTTCCATATACCGGAATTCCAGGTCTGGAGACCCGAATACCACATCGATCAAAATTAACGATAGGTCGTGAATCTCAAGTGAAGATGAAGATTTAGAGTGCAAGGGTTATTGTCGTTAACTCTGAGGGTGATTCCAAAACGAGTGTAACGAGATAATGCCTTCGGTTTCGTTCGAACCCGGAACGAACTTGTATGGATTGAATGCTTTCAGCACATCGTCAGGCGGACGATGAGCATTCTAAGTGATATGTTCTGATTAAAGGTAATCGTAACCTCAAGCCTCATCAACCGGGAATGGCTAAAACAGGGGAGGTGCAGCAAGGCTTCGTGGGTAGCACCCACTGAGAGCAAGATAGATCCCTGTCTAGAGGTCCCTTTTCTTTTATTCGGCTTAGTGTGTGGTTGGTCGCGCCAACTACGGGATTATCTTGTTCGGGATTATCCAGTAAGGGATGGTTCCGGCTTTGTGTTGCAGGGGAGCGGGCGTACTCCTCGGTACGGTGATCTAGGCCACGTACTGTGACGGGCGGTACCCCAGTAGCCCTGCCATTGTATGGAATCCAAACTCCAATAAGTGCCGTACGTATTAGTTGTGCCCAACTATGTTGGAATGTGAGATGTAAGCATTTCAGCTATTTCTGTATTTTACTTGAAAACCCTAGACCCTATTATAATAAAATCAGATTTCCTATCAAATGTTTTGGTTAGCGTAAGGTAAAAACTTACCCATGTTTATTTGTGGGGAGTCTTACGTGATACTTTTTCTTTCTAAAGGTTTTGAAGTTAAGCAAGTTTAACCTGTTACTCACACCAGACCCATGTCTGACCCAAGTGTTTATTTCTGTTTTATAAACTCTTGGGTACTCAAATTTTTACGAGTAGCCAAGGGATTCAGGTTTAGCTTTGACGAATATTCTGGAGGAGCAATGGAGCAGGAGGCTTCGGCGTTCGTAGATATAGTATTCCGCTGTGTTGATATCTGTGATAGTGTGTGTATTGTATTGAGTTATAATAACTAGACAGATGTTTATAACTGTCTAGTAAGTGATGTATATGCTGTGTAACTCCGTAAATTGTTGTATACCATGTAATAGTTTATGTTATTAATATAATTTATTCGTTCCGCTGTGAGATCGTTGTTGTTGTTTCTTTCTTTCTTCTCTTCTTTTCTATTTTCTACCCCTTTCTTTCTTATTAACGATGCGACTTTCTGTGGAGAGAAAGCCTGGGTCGTTACAGTGGTATCAGAGCATAGGTTGAGCGAATGCCTAAGCTTTTGGTTAAGTGAATATCAGAACACTAGGTTGAGTGAATACCTAGGTTCGGAAGGATTGTTCATTAGAGATATGATATGTAGCAACCTGTTGAGTCTGAGTATATATATACGAGAGCGCGTATTTGTTAGTTATATAAAATGGTTTTATATTGTGTTAATTGATCGGTTGGGTGGTATATGGATTCTGGTCAATACGAGTAGCTAACGTTATTGATAGGGATCTCTAAACACTTGGACCAGGCCAACGGACACAATATTGTTTTAAAGAGGTAAATGAAATAATTTTACCCAGAAATAATTTCTATATAAAAAGTATCATTTTAAATATATATTTCTACCTATTTGTTGGGTTACCTGTTCGGGTTTTCCAATATAAGTTATAAAGGTAGATAAGGTGGTAGTGTGAGTAACACGACTACCAATAGTTAGAATCTGAGTGTTGAGGTTGGAAGAGTATCTGTCGAGACTGTAAACCTAATACCGTCTCGAGTGAACTTTACAGTTGTGTAAGGATTTCACAATCTCTGAAGGAAACCTGTTAAGGTTCGGAGTTCATCTTAGGAGTTGGATGAGTAGAGTTGGATCTGTCGGAGAACAGAAGCGAGTGATGGTATCTCAGGTAATAGTAGCTGTGTGATGAGACGCAGTGAATATGGATGTTCCCGAAGATGTTTTCTTTGGAATAAGTTGTGGAAGTGTGTCTGCTTCGGTGTTGTGGCTGAGTTCAGCAAGGTGATTCTGTTTGGTTTGAAGTTCGAGTTTCTTGAAAAGCTTTGGTAAGGAAGTCTTTGGCATCTGTGGCAGCGGTGCGACTCGGAGTGTTCTATGTTGGCAGAAAGTTTTTGGCTAAGCATTTTTCTGAAGATGTAGTTCAGAAGCAGCAGAGTGGATCCATTTCTTCGATAGATTGGATAGTTAAGTATAAGCTGTTCTGATTGGTAAAGAGAGAACAGTTTTCTTTGCAGTTAGGCTGGGTTGGTCGCAAAAGTGACTTGCGATAGTTTGAGTATTCTCTTGAGTTATCTGAGATTTTCTGGGATGTGTTGTCCAGTTTGTGCTTGTATTCTTCATCATCATTTTCATTCTACTCCAGATCAGAGTGGTGCAGCAGAAGCAGTTTGGGAGTGCATCTCTAGGAGAAGTAAGTTTGGAATCTACTGATGTTTGTGAAGTAGAGTTGTGTTTTGGAGTATGAGTTGATCTTGAAGGGAATCATTTTGTTGAGTTATTTTTGGTCTTGTTTGTTTCGAAGAGCATCAGCGAAGGTTGAGCTGATCAGGAAGGATTTGTAGGAAGCCGAGATCGTCTGAAGGATTTTGAGGATAAGAGGCGGAGGAATTTGGAATTCGAAGTTGGAGACTTCGTTATTATTGAAGTTTTCTCTGGTAAAAGGGAGCTATAAGATTGGGTAAGTCTGGGAAGTCAGCTCCGAGTTGTTTTGGATCTTTTCTGTGATCTAATTTGGATAAGTACTTTGATACACAAGGTTGAATTGTCAGTTTGGATAACTGGAATTCAATGTATTTTACGTATCTCTAAGGGAGTACGTGTTTGATCTATCTCTGGTTTTGGAACCAGCAGTTCTGGAAGATTTGGTTGTTGAGTCAGACTCGTCTGTAGTCTAATATCTTGTTTAGTTCTATAGATCTAGATGAGTAAGAACTCTATAGCTTAGTATTGTTGATTGTTTGGATTTTGTAGAGCGAGTATCCCGGTATATATATATCCTTGGGAAAACTCGAGGAAATTCTATTCAGAATTTTTCGCTGGATAGTTAGAATTGTTTGTTTGGATGATTGGTTGCTATGATTGTTAGCATATGGATGATAATACATTCTTGTAATTTAAAAAGATTATTAAATTACCTTTGTTTTAAATTTCGGGGACGAAATTATTTTAAGGGGGGAGGAATGTAATATCCCGGAAATTTGGGGCAAAATCAATTTAATAATCTGTTTAAATAATTAAATTGATTTGCTAATCTTTGATAATTAAATTTGAATTGGTTTAATAATCTAATTAAATAAATATTTAATTAGTGAATTTTACTAATAAAATGATTTAGTTTATTTATAATATATATATATAAGTGTATATATTGTAAATAGATAAGCTTGGGTTTGAAATTTAAATAAATAAATAAAATCTTGTTAAATTTTCTAATGTATATTCTTATAGTTTGGAAATTATGATTTATTTAATATAGGCTTTACAAAGCTATTTAAACAAAATAACTATATGGTTTAAAATGAGATTAATAATAAGGATTATTTTATTTCTTTTTGAATATTGCTTAACAAATATGATTTAAGAAGTATATATATATATATATGTTTAAAATACAATTTACATATGATATGTTAATTCATTTAATAATAGTAGTAATTTATAATCTCTTTATAAATTATTTAAAATTGATAAATGAGTTATTTCCAAACAATATTAATAGTGTATTGTTTTTATAAAATAGATTTTTATGTAAAATAAGATTTTAAAGAATTTGAATGTGTTCTTTTAAATTGACTTTAAATTGGATTTTAAATATAATTTGAATTTGGATTTAGATTTAATTTTGAATTCAAAAAGAGGTAATATTCAAATAGTTTTGGATTTCAAAATTATATGTAAACTTTTATTTATAATAATTAGTTTTGTTTCTTTATAATTAATATATATATATAGATATGTATTTTAAGAAAAAGGTTTTTATATTTAAAATAAATAAAAGAAATTACTAAAAAGACATGTGTTAGCTCCTAAGGCTTTAATATAATATGTGTCATAAGATTAAGGTGATAGAAGGACAAGTGTCAAATAAAATGTAGTTTTTCTTTTATTTTTATTTTTAAAAAGTATTTCAGCTTATATAAACATTTCCTTCTTCTCTTCCATTCTTTTCTTATTCTTTTTCTAAAATCTAAGCTGAGTGCAAAACTGAGAACACTCCATAAACAATTCGGTAATCATCTTCAAAAACCAATAGTTCATTTTCAAATCAAAATGAAAAACCTGTAAATCACTTCCCTGTAATACATTTTTCAAGTTCAAAGCAAAATCTCTGTAACCATTCTCCAAACAAACCTGTAATCAATCCTCTGTAAAGATTTTTCTTCAAACCATAATTCATCTTCAAAACCAACAACCTGTAATATATTTTCCAAAAATCAAACAAAGCCTGCATTTTTCAAAATCAAACAAGAACCTGTATTTGCTTCAAATCTGGAAGCATGTTCAAAAGCAAGTTCTGGAATTCTAGCCTGTAAATTCTTTTTAAAATCAAGATTTGAGCAACATCTCAATAAAGCAAGATTTTGGCATGCATGCAAGTTTTCCAGCAAGCAATTCAGGTTTTAATAGCAAGCATTCAAGTTTAAAAGTTTTTAGAGATCAAAGGATATTCAAAAGCTTTTCAAAAACAGTTTCAAAAGGAAGCTCTGTTCTTCATTTTCAATTTGGTGAGTAACATTCATTTTAAACTAAAGTATATGATATCTGTTTACATATGGATTTCTGAAATGAAATATGAATTGAGTAGATATATATGATTGAATTTCTATGTATATATATATGGATAGATGCATGTTTGATTGTTTTATTGTTTCTGCCTGTTCTTAGTTCAGCAGCTAAAGTTTTAAATCAAAAACTCATTATCCTTTATCTGATCTTTATTAGAACTTAGGATTCAAACATTACTGTTTGTTAAATTCATGGGTTAGTATTTAAAAGTTTATTAAGTTAAAGTAAAATGAAATTGCTCTGTAAATAAAAAAGGGAACAGGGAAGTTTAAATTTTGCATTGTAACGACCCGATATTTTCAACCATTCGCATCCATTATAAGTGTATAGGTAGACACTCATGCCGGAGTTGAATTGCTCAAAATACCGCGTTGTAAATAAAATTTGGCAAATCTCAGAATATACAGTAAATAAATATAATCACAGATCACAGACACAGAGTAAAATAATGCAGCGGAAGTAAAAGAAATAGTAGTTCATGAAGCTACTATCTAAATATGTCAGAGTTACATAAGATACAACAGAAGAAATAGAGTACAACAAAAGTCTCAATAAAATAACCAAGTACAAGCTGAGTAGAACAACGGAACTGAAATAGATAGGACAAGACAAGCAGATAATCTCCAGCGATTCAAATCTCCAAGCGAGTGGAAATCCAAATCTGTGAATAACTCAGGCTGACCCGAGCGTAAAGCAAAACACAAAACACTCGAGTCAGGACAATATATACTTATATAATGTAAACCAACTCAAGCGAACTGTAATAAGGGTACAAGTAACTTAGAAGATGCTTGGGACCGCCCATCCTCTAAGGATCCGTTAAAATATCTACTCTGTAGTAATATTCGATATTATAATAGTGTCTAAATAAGTAAAGTATAATCATATAGAAAATAGCGTTAAGGGGATGGAGAACCTTAACGCGGTCGGATCTTAAAATCATAATCGTAGTAAAGCTCGATATGGTAGGTGACACGGCACAACTAGGCAATGCCAGGGTAGATATACCAATTACGCACACGGACTGATTGATACGCATAGCAGCCACTACCGTTCCACCTCGAACAACACTCCCAAATCGGAGGATGGCCATCTAATCAATCACAAGTAAGAGTATAATATCGAAGAAATGTGTCCGAGAAGAGGTGCTACCTCACTGGTCCGAGATCGCTCCTGTTTTAGCCACCTTATGCCAACTCACGGGAGTTGGGTCCACGTAACATACCTTAAGAACGTCGCCACCATCCTACTTCATTCTGGAATCTCCACCGCATACACAGTTGCCAAAGTGGTTTTCGGTAAGACAGAGAGTATGTCCATATCCGATCCTGGTCTCTTTAACAACCCAACGTTATTATAACCCGTGGTTATAACTTTTAAAAACAATACTTTACTTCAAAATAAAATATCATTTCAAACCATATCTTTATCAAAATAAAGATTAAATCAATTCCAAACCACTTCCATATATTTAAATTTTCATATCATTTCAAAACATCATTTCAAATCATTTTAATATAATAAAATATCATATCCTTACAAAACTTCATTTCAAATCATTTTAATAAAATAAAATATCCTATCAGTTCAAATCCAAATATTCACTTTAAATACCTTTTAATTTCAAAGATATCGTTCATTTACTATCATTTCAAATCACCTTTAAATAGTTTATATTCCAATCAAAATAATTCATTTAAACCTTTTAAAAGTGTAATTATTATATTTTCAAATCAAGTATTCAATTTCCAAAGTTTCAAACCATTCTGAGTTCGTTTACTAAGTCAAAAACCCTAATTATTAAAATTTCAGCATTTCACAGCATTTAAAAACAACTACTATAGGTTATATTTGAAAACATTTTTAATTCAGCAAAGACAGCACTTAAAACTGCTGTTAAAACTCAGTTTTAGTTGAATTATAGTTCAAAACAGAAAAGACAGCATTTCAGAAGTGCTGCGGTAGTTCAGATTTCAAAACAAAGGTTAAATTTGGTTTCAGCAAAGACTGCAGACCATTATAGCATTTCCAGGGAATGCTATAATATGCCTGAGTTCAATATTAGCCTATAAGTTCAATTACAGCAACTACAGCATTTCAGAAATGCTGTAGTAGCCCTTTTATTCAATTTTTAGTGTAATTCAGAACCATAGCATTTCTGAATGCTATTAAAAGTGATTTCCAGCTTTTTAGTGTATTTCCAGCAATTAAATAACTTCATTTTAAACTCTTTAAACATTTTAAAAAATCATAATTTAACATTTAAAATGTTCATTTACATATCATTTAACATGTATCTTTTTCACAATAAATTTCTTATAATTAAATCCAATTTTCAACAATTTACTTAATAAATTTAAGTGTAAAAGTTTCCAATTCTTCACATTTCAACAAATAACTTAACACTTCAAATTTTAAATTACCATTTCACAAATTTAACTAAATTTCCAATTTTATTTAATTAACTTAAACCTTTAATTAAAACCAAATTTCACATTTCCAAGTCAAGTTATATTTTAAAAGATCACTTTTAAACATTCATTTATTTAACCACTTAAATTCATAGAAAAATCAATAATACTTTAATAAATCACTTAAATTAAAATTTAATCAAATTGTCATATTTACCATTTCCAAATAAAATTTAATATCCATTTTATTTATATAACTTAAATATCATTTTTAACCAAATTCCAAATTTCCAACTTAAGTTATATTTCAAAAATCCAGTTAAACCATTCATTAATTACATTTTTAACACATATAAAAATCATAATTTCTTTATTTTAAAACATTTCAAAATCTATTTAAATCAAATTTCATAAATTTATAATTTTTAAAATACTTAAAAATATCCAAAACACTTTATAAAATAACCACGGGCCTGTATATAATTTTCTAACTTAGGTCAAGTGATACAGATATGTATCATTTCAATCCGCAGTTAAAAAAAGAAAAATCCGGGTTCTATCATTTCAAACCCGCAATCCCAAGTTAAAATAATTTAAATAAAAATCGTTCAGGCCTATCATTTCAGCCCATAACGATTTTTCCCTATTCTAAAGTCCGTTCGGGTATGTATCATTTCAACCCATAGTGATTCTAATCTACAGGGAACTTGCAATGTGATAACAGATATAAATAATAGAATAACATTAAATAACAGTAACATATGATATAACAGATGTAATAACAGGTGTGAACATCATATGATAATAATATAAGCATATATAACATGATAATATATTTCTACAGGTTCGCAGGGTGTCAATTTACTAGTTATATAGGTACATATTGTCTGGTGAGAATAACTCACCGTTTTGTGCTGGAGACACAACGACGAATGCACGAATGAGATCCAAACAAGCACGATAACACGATTCAAATAAGAGTGGAGGAGCCAAAGTATCAAATCCCTTGAATACAAGTCAAACAAAACAATATAACAACGATGAGTTTCAAATCAGCTACGATCAAAACTACACTAGAATAGACTGCACAGAATCAAATAGAAATGCTTGCACTTGCTTTCTACCTCATATGCTTCAGCAATGGGCTGTAAAAGCACTGTAATGGAAGGGTTTTGGATCAGGTTTGGATCAGGTTTTGGGTTCAACAAGTCGTCCATACATAGGAAAAGATGATGCAAAGGTATGTGTGCATGGAACTACAACTATAGGGCAAACAAACATGATTTCATGCAACCAAAGGCCACGACCAAGGCAACCTTAGGCACGGCCAGATCTGTAGGGGGTTAGGTACAGGTGTGGTAGTGGGTTTCAGGTCGTCTATTGGTGGTGGAGGTGGAGTAGGTGGCGGCCAAAGCAAGATATGGAGGGTAGGTGATGATATGTGTGGTCTAGGCAATGTTTTAAGGAGTTTTGTGCAAGTTTTTTGTGGGATTTTGGTCAAGGGAATGGTATGGCATGATCATGGCAGAGGATTAGGAGGAGGAGCTGCTGAAAATGATGGTGGAGAGGATGGTGGTGGTGGTGGTAGAGGCTAGGCCTAGCAAAACACAAGAAGGATCAATACAACAATCAATAGAAAAATCATAAAAACAAGAAGAAAGATGATAGAATTTACCAAATTTTTGTAAAACAAATGGCCGTGAGTTTTTTTCTCAAGAAAGATGATAAAATTTTCGTGAGAAAGAGTGAGGAATGTGGCTGAAAGATGGAGTAAAGGTACGGCCAAAAATCAATAAAGAGGAGGTTGAGAAATGAAAGGTTGGTAGATAAAAGGACATTGGAGTTACAAGAGTTATAAAACCATTCAAATTTTCACCATTTCTTTTTAAATTTTAAATACATGTAAAATATGTATAAATACAGATAAAACACGAAAATATAGTAAATAAACAAAAATAAATAAATAAATAAAATTAAATATAATTAAATTAAGAAAATAACAAAGAAAATGTAAATTAGGCTTGAAAATTTGAAAATAAATGAAATGAACTTTGGGAAAATTGTATGTACATGAAAAATATTTATAAATAAAGATAAAAACATATAAAAAAATGCATACATAAAAATGAATAAATAAATTTTAATTAAATACAATTTAAATGAAGAAAATAGCAGAAAAATGGAAACTACCTTTAAAAATAGAAAATAAATTCAATGAGCTTTGGAAAAATTCAAACATCACTTTATAAATATTTAAAAGACAAAATATACATAAAATAACATATTAACACATATTAAAATAAAATATGACAAAGAAAAATATAATTTATACAATTTAA
This sequence comes from Allium fistulosum, assembly GCA_030737815.1. Taxonomy (NCBI): domain Eukaryota; kingdom Viridiplantae; phylum Streptophyta; class Magnoliopsida; order Asparagales; family Amaryllidaceae; genus Allium; species Allium fistulosum. Next base: position 1,105,902,372 of record CM060904.1, on the reverse strand, counting down.
AATAACAAAATTGCAAAATAAACAATTTATACTCAAAATTGAAATGTACATATCTTTTGCAGTTTAACTCCATTTTCAACGAAACGAAAAGCAGTATTTATGTTATTAAATCTATTTTCATAATAAAAGATAAAATTTATAATTTCAAATATTTAAAATTTAAATTTAAAAGTCAAAGTTTGACTATTTTAACCAAAATTCACTTTTTGGAAAATTATTCTATTCAGTCATATTTGTAATTCTAATCCATATCAAAATCAAAGTTTATATTTAAAATAACAAAATTTATTCTTTTTCATAAATAAAGCTTTTGAATCTGGAAAAATCAATTTAAAAATATTTGTAAAATACAGGGTTGTTACACTCTCCCTCACTCAAAGCTTTTCGTCCCCGAAAAGGAACGAGGTACGGGAAAGCACAGAAAAAGATAGAATGAAATAGAATTAAGACAAGATGATAAGAAGATTGGAATTACACCTGATAACTATTGTTATAGGTAAGTTTAACAAGATGGAGGTGATCAAATCAAGAATATAAGCACGAAAAAGATCCCCTAGAGTCTGAATCTCCCTTTTCACTTGACCGACGATCTATGAATTGAAAAACAGTGTTCAGATTCAAAAATGAGTATCCAAGATTATACAGAAAGATTTCTAAACAGACTGGTATAAGCAATAGCCTTCACATTCTGTAACAAGATAAGAGAATTAAGGACAACCAAAAGATAGTTTGAAAAACAAAATAAGATAATAAATTTGAAACAATAATGCTTTGAAATCATAACAATTTAGGGATGTTTATCATTTGGAAATCATACTACTAAAATCATAACACTTTGGAAATGTTATCCTAAAAAAAACATAACACTTAGAAAATCATAACACCTTTTTAAAAATAATCTTCATTTAAACCATTTTAATCCAAGATCAAACAATATTCATTTTAAAGTTGTAACATTTCTAAGTTCATTCAATTATAAAAATTTCCAAAACACTGTATTTTCAAAACAGCAGCACTTATAAAATGCTACAGTAGATATATTAATATTTCAAATCAGTTTAATATCAGAAATATTCATTTGGATATCATTTAACTTATGACTTATTAAAACAAACTTTTATGAATGGAATATTCAAATCAAACTATACTTCATTTATTAAGTTAAAAGTTCACTATTTTAGTTAGCTCTTAATTTAACACATAACCTAACACTTTATTTAAAATACCCATTTCATAAATAGATATTCCTTTAATAAGTTACACTTAAAATTTCCATTTGAAAACTAAATTCTCAATTATCAAGTTTTAGTGATGTTAAAATACATTTTAACTATTTAAATCATAATTATTCATTTTTCAAGACATATCAATTTCATAAATAAAGTATTTATCATAGCAAATATAACAATCAAATTTCTTTACACATTTATTCATTTAGACATCAATTAAACTATGAATTCAAGTTAAATAAACTTTATTACCAAAAGTCCAATTCAAATGTATTTTATTTTATCTATTCAAAGATACATTATTTATTATACAACATATTCATTTTAGGAAATAGCCTTTATTAAAATTCCTAGGTTAGACTTAAGGTTCCATAGTAAATTAAATTTGATTATTAAGTTATTTAAATAAAATCTCTTTAAATTCCTTTTTCACTATTTACCTCTGTTAATCTTTATAACTAAAATTTAAGTGTATAACATTTATTATAACCACTCAAATTTTATTTATAAAATCCTTTCTGTATCGTATATTATCCAATTTCATATTCAACTTCTGTGTAATTTAGGTAAGTTATATTGGAATGAAATTGTGTGTTATACAAATAAAAATTTCTGATTCAATTATCTCAAGTTTGAATCCTTTATCCAATTTTTTTTTTTTTGATTTTTCTTTTTATAATTGAAATTAAGAAGAAAAAAATGTAAGAATTAATTTTCGATTCCCTTCAAACCAGTTAGAGATAAATAAATATATGTACATAATATGTCAAATCAAATTTAAATCATATATCTATATATATTATAAATCAAGTCATATTTTTAGAAATTCATATTAATTAAATTCCCCAAAACAAAGCTGTAGCAAGACTACAGAACAGTCTCTTCACTTCGAAATTCAAAAATGAACGTCGATGATGCTGCAGTCATCACCGAAATTATTTTCCAACGACAAAGAGAAGAGAACTTAATTTTTAAACTTTAAAATCCTTTAGAGACAAATTTTTATTCAAAAACACTTTAAATAATATATCCTTTTAAAACTTTAAACACAAGGTTTGAAACCATCAGAAATTAAATTCTCAAATTCTTGATTTAAATTCATTTCAGTTTCCAAAATCAATTTATAAACATCTATTTATAAATTCATTTATAGAATGATAAATCAAGTATTATCATTTCAAATAATCAATTTAAATCAATTTATTAAGTTCCATAATATTTACTTATATCAAAATTTATTTCGTAAAATTTTTTTTATATATAATATTGTGTCAGTTTGTTCTATCAAAGTGTTTTAGAAATCCTATCGATAGCGTTGATCAGACGAATCGATCGGAAGCCCAAATCAACATCAACAACTCAAACGACACACTATATAAAACAAAACATAGATTTACAAGTACAATTCAAAATGTTTGGAGATATTTCGGAAACAAAACAAGATGATTAATTATCAACATATGAAGATGGATAAGTTTAGATAAATCGCGGCCAACCTTAACCGGGTCAACCGTGACTTAATGAATAAGATCAAATGTGTATTTTTTTCTGGGGTAAATCTATATCTGATCTCAAAAGATAGAGTTTGGAGTAATAAAAGATATTAACATCTAAACCATGGATATATATAAATCTCTGGTGAATCGATGCTAATTTGTAAAGGAGTTTCCCCCTTTACCAGAAAATTAGAATATTGGCGAGACAGCCAATTCACTATAAAGATCATTCGAAGTGGAGTTATGTGATACTCCAAAATCAAAAGAAGATGAATAGTGAGGGACAAGAATGAATTTTGAAACCGCAGGGAACATTCCAAAAATTCAGAAGAAATTTGAATCAAGAGGAAAAGATTCAAACTCGAACGAAAGTGATTCTGTAAATAAATCTACTCCATATGCTGAGTTTTGCCTCAAAACCTGGCTCTGATACCAACTGTAACGACCCGATATTTTCAACCATTCGCATCCATTATAAGTGTATAGGTAGACACTCATGCCGGAGTTGAATTGCTCAAAATACCGCGTTGTAAATAAAATTTGGCAAATCTCAGAATATACAGTAAATAAATATAATCACAGATCACAGACACAGAGTAAAATAATGCAGCGGAAGTAAAAGAAATAGTAGTTCATGAAGCTACTATCTAAATATGTCAGAGTTACATAAGATACAACAGAAGAAATAGAGTACAACAAAAGTCTCAATAAAATAACCAAGTACAAGCTGAGTAGAACAACGGAACTGAAATAGATAGGACAAGACAAGCAGATAATCTCCAGCGATTCAAATCTCCAAGCGAGTGGAAATCCAAATCTGTGAATAACTCAGGCTGACCCGAGCGTAAAGCAAAACACAAAACACTCGAGTCAGGACAATATATACTTATATAATGTAAACCAACTCAAGCGAACTGTAATAAGGGTACAAGTAACTTAGAAGATGCTTGGGACCGCCCATCCTCTAAGGATCCGTTAAAATATCTACTCTGTAGTAATATTCGATATTATAATAGTGTCTAAATAAGTAAAGTATAATCATATAGAAAATAGCGTTAAGGGGATGGAGAACCTTAACGCGGTCGGATCTTAAAATCATAATCGTAGTAAAGCTCGATATGGTAGGTGACACGGCACAACTAGGCAATGCCAGGGTAGATATACCAATTACGCACACGGACTGATGGATACGCATAGCAGCCACTACCGTTCCACCTCGAACAACACTCCCAAATCGGAGGATGGCCATCTAATCAATCACAAGTAAGAGTATAATATCGAAGAAATGTGTCCGAGAAGAGGTGCTACCTCACTGGTCCGAGATCGCTCCTGTTTTAGCCACCTTATGCCAACTCACGGGAGTTGGGTCCACGTAACATACCTTAAGAACGTCGCCACCATCCTACTTCATTCTGGAATCTCCACCGCGTACACAGTTGCCAAAGTGGTTTTCGGTAAGACAGAGAGTATGTCCATATCCGATCCCGGTCTCTTTAACAACCCAACGTTATTATAACCCGTGGTTATAACTTTTAAAAACAATACTTTACTTCAAAATAAAATATCATTTCAAACCATATCTTTATCAAAATAAAGATTAAATCAATTCCAAACCACTTCCATATATTTAAATTTTCATATCATTTCAAAACATCATTTCAAATCATTTTAATATAATAAAATATCATATCCTTACAAAACTTCATTTCAAATCATTTTAATAAAATAAAATATCCTATCAGTTCAAATCCAAATATTCACTTTAAATACCTTTTAATTTCAAAGATATCGTTCATTTACTATCATTTCAAATCACCTTTAAATAGTTTATATTCCAATCAAAATAATTCATTTAAACCTTTTAAAAGTGTAATTATTATATTTTCAAATCAAGTATTCAATTTCCAAAGTTTCAAACCATTCTGAGTTCGTTTACTAAGTCAAAAACCCTAATTATTAAAATTTCAGCATTTCACAGCATTTAAAAACAACTACTATAGGTTATATTTGAAAACATTTTTAATTCAGCAAAGACAGCACTTAAAACTGCTGTTAAAACTCAGTTTTAGTTGAATTATAGTTCAAAACAGAAAAGACAGCATTTCAGAAGTGCTGCGGTAGTTCAGATTTCAAAACAAAGGTTAAATTTGGTTTCAGCAAAGACTGCAGACCATTATAGCATTTCCAGGGAATGCTATAATATGCCTGAGTTCAATATTAGCCTATAAGTTCAATTACAGCAACTACAGCATTTCAGAAATGCTGTAGTAGCCCTTTTATTCAATTTTTAGTGTAATTCAGAACCATAGCATTTCTGAATGCTATTAAAAGTGATTTCCAGCTTTTTAGTGTATTTCCAGCAATTAAATAACTTCATTTTAAACTCTTTAAACATTTTAAAAAATCATAATTTAACATTTAAAATGTTCATTTACATATCATTTAACATGTATCTTTTTCACAATAAATTTCTTATAATTAAATCCAATTTTCAACAATTTACTTAATAAATTTAAGTGTAAAAGTTTCCAATTCTTCACATTTCAACAAATAACTTAACACTTCAAATTTTAAATTACCATTTCACAAATTTAACTAAATTTCCAATTTTATTTAATTAACTTAAACCTTTAATTAAAACCAAATTTCACATTTCCAAGTCAAGTTATAGTTTAAAAGATCACTTTTAAACATTCATTTATTTAACCACTTAAATTCATAGAAAAATCAATAATACTTTAATAAATCACTTAAATTAAAATTTAATCAAATTGTCATATTTACCATTTCCAAATAAAATTTAATATCCATTTTATTTATATAACTTAAATATCATTTTTAACCAAATTCCAAATTTCCAACTTAAGTTATATTTCAAAAATCCAGTTAAACCATTCATTAATTACATTTTTAACACATATAAAAATCATAATTTCTTTATTTTAAAACATTTCAAAATCTATTTAAATCAAATTTCATAAATTTATAATTTTTAAAATACTTAAAAATATCCAAAACACTTTATAAAATAACCACGGGCCTGTATATAATTTTCTAACTTAGGTCAAGTGATACAGATATGTATCATTTCAATCCGCAGTTAAAAAAAGAAAAATCCGGGTTCTATCATTTCAAACCCGCAATCCCAAGTTAAAATAATTTAAATAAAAATCGTTCAGGCCTATCATTTCAGCCCATAACGATTTTTCCCTATTCTAAAGTCCGTTCGGGTATGTATCATTTCAACCCATAGTGATTCTAATCTACAGGGAACTTGCAGTGTGATAACAGATATAAATAATAGAATAACATTAAATAACAGTAACATATGATATAACAGATGTAATAACAGGTGTGAACATCATATGATAATAATATAAGCATATATAACATGATAATATATTTCTACAGGTTCGCAGGGTGTCAATTTACTAGTTATATAGGTACATATTGTCTGGTGAGAATAACTCACCGTTTTGTGCTGGAGACACAACGACGAATGCACGAATGAGATCCAAACAAGCACGATAACACGATTCAAATAAGAGTGGAGGAGCCAAAGTATCAAATCCCTTGAATACAAGTCAAACAAAACAATATAACAACGATGAGTTTCAAATCAGCTACGATCAAAACTACACTAGAATAGACTGCACAGAATCAAATAGAAATGCTTGCACTTGCTTTCTACCTCATATGCTTCAGCAATGGGCTGTAAAAGCACTGTAATGAAAGGGTTTTGGATCAGGTTTGGATCAGGTTTTGGGTTCAACAAGTCGTCCATACATAGGAAAAGATGATGCAAAGGTATGTGTGCATGGAACTACAACTATAGGGCAAACAAACATGATTTCATGCAACCAAAGGCCACGACCAAGGCAACCTTAGGCACGGCCAGATCTGTAGGGGGTTAGGTACAGGTGTGGTAGTGGGTTTCAGGTCGTCTATTGGTGGTGGAGGTGGAGTAGGTGGCGGCCAAAGCAAGATATGGAGGGTAGGTGATGATATGTGTGGTCTAGGCAATGTTTTAAGGAGTTTTGTGCAAGTTTTTTGTGGGATTTTGGTCAAGGGAATGGTATGGCATGATCATGGCAGAGGATTAGGAGGAGGAGCTGCTGCAAATGATGGTGGAGAGGATGGTGGTGGTGGTGGTAGAGGCTAGGCCTAGCAAAACACAAGAAGGATCAATGCAACAATCAATAGAAAAATCATAAAAACAAGAAGAAAGATGATAGAATTTACCAAATTTTTGTAAAACAAATGGCCGTGAGTTTTTTTCTCAAGAAAGATGATAAAATTTTCGTGAGAAAGAGTGAGGAATGTGGCTGAAAGATGGAGTAAAGGTACGGCCAAAAATCAATAAAGAGGAGGTTGAGAAATGAAAGGTCGGTAGATAAAAGGACATTGGAGTTACAAGAGTTATAAAACCTTTCAAATTTTCACCATTTCTTTTTAAATTTTAAATACATGTAAAATATGTATAAATACAGATAAAACACGAAAATATAGTAAATAAACAAAAATAAATAAATAAATATAATTAAATTTAATTAAATTAAGAAAATAACAAAGAAAATGTAAATTAGGCTTGAAAATTTGAAAATAAATGAAATGAACTTTGGGAAAATTGTATGTACATGAAAAATATTTATAAATAAAGATAAAAACATATAAAAAAATGCATACATAAAAATGAATAAATAAATTTTAATTAAATACAATTTAAATGAAGAAAATAGCAGAAAAATGGAAACTACCTTTAAAAATAGAAAATAAATTCAATGAGCTTTGGAAAAATTCAAACATCACTTTATAAATATTTAAAAGACAAAATATACATAAAATAACATATTAACACATATTAAAATAAAATATGACAAAGAAAAATATAATTTATACAATTTAAAATAACAAAATTGCAAAATAAACAATTTATACTCAAAATTGAAATGTACATATCTTTTGCAGTTTAATTCCGTTTTCAACGAAACGAAAAGCAGTATTTATGTTATTAAATCTATTTTCATAATAAAAGATAAAATTTATAATTTCAAATATTTAAAATTTAAATTTAAAAGTCAAAGTTTGACTATTTTAACCAAAATTCACTTTTTGGAAAATTATTCTATTCAGTCATATTTGTAATTCTAATCCATATCAAAATCAAAGTTTATATTTAAAATAACAAAATTTATTCTTTTTCATAAATAAAGCTTTTGAATCTGGAAAAAATCAATTTAAAAATATTTGTAAAATACAGGGTTGTTACATGCATAAAATTCAAATATGATAATTTAACATTCCAGGATTATAAATGGAATTTTTAAACCAAATAATGATTTTTAGAAGAGAAATCACAATTTTTAGCATTAAGTTGAGTGAGCAGTTTGTGGTTTCCTGTTTTTGGCATTTCGAGTTGCCGTGGTTGATCTAGACGACTGGAAGGGATGGATTTTCGTCTGAAGGTGGAGGAGTCTGCCGTGGGTCGGGGAAAAATGGTAGGAGGTTGATCAAAGCCTTGTGGTGGCGGTAGGAGGCGTTCGAATTCTGGTGACCTAATTTTTGGCGTGGTGGAGAATTCGATTCGTTCTACGTTGTCGTACGATCGAGTGTTACGCGACTATGGGTTTAGGTAGAGGAAAGGTGGACGAGACTATGGCCAGAGTTGGGTGACCTCCGGTGGTCGGAGCGTCGAGCATGGGGGGGGGGGGGGTTGCCAGGGTTGTGGCGTTGAGGGAAGTGTGTTTCCAGGTTGAAATCTTCAAGCTCGATTTTTGTTTCGAGGAGATGTTTGGGTTCTAGCGATCTGGAGTTGACGTGAGGGGGTTTGTCGACTTGCTCGACGACGTGATGGTGACTGGAGAGGCTCGCCGGAGCTGTGCACGTGCATACGTGATATCTGTTTGGGTTGTGAGTTGAGTGAAGAGGGAGAAGAAGATGTTCTCAAGATAGATGTTGTTTAACTCGAAGTCATACTCGAGTATTTGATGTTCTGACTCGGGTTCGTGCAGAGGAACTCGCGAGAGTTTTAAACTGTTTTTAAAATTAAACATAACTAAGTATAAAAATAAAAGAGGGAAGGAACTTGAAGTTAGTCTCGGGAAAACTGGGTTTTTACTCGGGGAAAAATGGAGTTGGCTCGGGTAGATGTAAAATTGCAGTTTTTAAAACAGACAGTGTTTTTAAATTTAAAATGAGTTTAAACTTTGAAAATAGGATTTAAATCCAGATTTAAATCAAGTTTAAGTATGGGTTCAAGTTTAAATGTGTATCCTAGAATTTGAGACAAAATAAAGTTTTATAAAAATAATGTTTTAACAAATTTAAATTGTTAAAAGTATATTTTAAAAAGGTTTTGAATTTAAATAAATTGGTTTAAAAATCTTGTAAATTTCTTTTATAAATGTTAAGTGTTCTTAACATTTGATTTAAAAAGATTTTGTATATTTGATTTAAATATTGGTTAAAATTAAATTGTAATCTATTTTAAATCTTTAATTTAAAATAAATTAAAAGAAAGATTTTAAAGTTAAATCTTTTAAAGTCTTTGTAGTAATAATTAAAGTAGTTAAAGGTTAATACTTTAATTTAGAAAGTGATTAAGGTTTAATGATAAAGAAGTCATTAAATTAATAAGGTAATTAAAGAATAATTTGGTAATTTAATTAATTAATGATTTAGTGTTAATTAATTAAATAATTAGGATTATAAGTTAATAAATTAAGGTTAATTAATTTGGGATTAATCATTTATTTAGATAAGTATAGATTTTTAATAAATGATAAATCTTTTATGAATTGGTTAAGTATAATTACTTAATGAAAGTAATTAAAGGAAATAATTACTTAAGGTAATTAATTAAATAAATTTGATGAGTTAAATTAATTAATTTAATTAATTTAAGATAATCATTTGGTGATTTGAATAAGTATAATTACTTAAATGTAATTAGTGAAGTGTAATTACTTAGGAAAGTAATTAAAGGTAATTACTGGATGTAATTAACTAAAGATGATTTAATAATAAAAGTAATTTTAGTTTAATTACTTTTGTATAATTAATCAAAGGATTAATTAAAGGATAATTAATTTTGGAGAAATTAATTTATGGAAGAGTAATTAAGGGTAGTTAATTACTAAATGTTATTAATCAAAGGTGATTTATAAATGTGACTAATTAATTATTAATTTAAATAAGATAATTAATTAAGAATAATTAAGGATCATTAATTAATTAATGATGTAATTAAGGATTGGTTAATTAAGATTAATTAATAAATAATTAGTGATTAAAGTAATTAATTAATTGTAATTAATTAAGGATTAATGTAATTAAATATAGTTAATTAATTAATAAAGTAATTAAAGATTAATTACTGAATGGTTTAAGATAATTAATTTGTGAAATTAATTAAGTATTAATTACTTAAAGTAATTAAAGGGTAATTTATCAGGAATGATTAATTTAGATGGATACTTAGAGTAATGATTAATTAATTGGTTTAATTAATAATTAAGTAAGCAGGATTTATAGAATGAAGTAATTAGTTTAATTCACTTTAAATTAATTAGATGATATAAATCATTGCTTAAGGATGGATGAATGAGATTGAATGTATTTCATTGTTTGATATCTCTGATGAGATATGATTGATATATGATATGGATGTTTGGTTGAATTATAATGATAATGTGAATTATCTGTTTGGGATGATAATGTAGATTATCTATTGAATTATCTATCTTTGTGTATATAGATAAGAATTGAATTGTTTTAACCTTAAAACAACTTGGCCCTTAAAAGATACGTTTTGGATTTCGATGAGACCGGGATCGGGTTTCCGTATACCGGAATTCCAGGTCTGGAGACCCGAATACCACATCGATCAAAATTAACGATAGGTCGTGAATCTCAAGTGAAGATGAAGATTTAGAGTGCAAGGGTTATTGTCGTTAACTCTGAGGGTGATTCCAAAACGAGTGTAACGAGATAATGCCTTCGGTTTCGTTCGAACCCGGAACGAACTTGTATGGATTGAATGCTTTCAGCACATCGTCAGGCGGACGATGAGCATTCTAAGTGATATGTTCTGATTAAAGGTAATCGTAACCTCAAGCCTCATCAACCGGGAATGGCTAAAACAGGGGAGGTGCAGCAAGGCTTCGTGGGTAGCACCCACTGAGAGCAAGATAGATCCCTGTCTAGAGGTCCCTTTTCTTTTATTCGGCTTAGTGTGTGGTTGGTCGCGCCAACTACGGGATTATCTTGTTCGGGATTATCCAGTAAGGGATGGTTCCGGCTTTGTGTTGCAGGGGAGCGGGCGTACTCCTCGGTACGGTGATCTAGGCCACGTACTGTGACGGGCGGTACCCCAGTAGCCCTGCCATTGTATGGAATCCAAACTCCAATAAGTGCCGTACGTATTAGTTGTGCCCAACTATGTTGGAATGTGAGATGTAAGCATTTCAGCTATTTCTGTATTTTACTTGAAAACCCTAGACCCTATTATAATAAAATCAGATTTCCTATCAAATGTTTTGGTTAGCGTAAGGTAAAAACTTACCCATGTTTATTTGTGGGGAGTCTTACGTGATACTTTTTCTTTCTAAAGGTTTTGAAGTTAAGCAAGTTTAACCTGTTACTCACACCAGACCCATGTCTGACCCAAGTGTTTATTTCTGTTTTATAAACTCTTGGGTACTCAAATTTTTACGAGTAGCCAAGGGATTCAGGTTTAGCTTTGACGAATATTCTGGAGGAGCAATGGAGCAGGAGGCTTCGGCGTTCGTAGATATAGTATTCCGCTGTGTTGATATCTGTGATAGTGTGTGTATTGTATTGAGTTATAATAACTAGACAGATGTTTATAACTGTCTAGTAAGTGATGTATATGCTGTGTAACTCCGTAAATTGTTGTATACCATGTAATAGTTTATGTTATTAATATAATTTATTCGTTCCGCTGTGAGATCGTTGTTGTTGTTTCTTTCTTTCTTCTCTTCTTTTCTATTTTCTACCCCTTTCTTTCTTATTAACGATGCGACTTTCTGTGGAGAGAAAGCCTGGGTCGTTACAGTGGTATCAGAGCATAGGTTGAGCGAATGCCTAAGCTTTTGGTTAAGTGAATATCAGAACACTAGGTTGAGTGAATACCTAGGTTCGGAAGGATTGTTCATTAGAGATATGATCTGTAGCAACCTGTTGAGTCTGAGTATATATATACGAGAGCGCGTATTTGTTAGTTATATAAAATGGTTTTATATTGTGTTAATTGATCGGTTGGGTGGTATATGGATTCTGGTCAATACGAGTAGCTAACGTTATTGATAGGGATCTCTAAACACTTGGACCAGGCCAACGGACACAATATTGTTTTAAAGAGGTAAATGAAATAATTTTACCCAGAAATAATTTCTATATAAAAAGTATCATTTTAAATATATATTTCTACCTATTTGTTGGGTTACCTGTTCGGGTTTTCCAATATAAGTTATAAAGGTAGATAAGGTGGTAGTGTGAGTAACACGACTACCAATAGTTAGAATCTGAGTGTTGAGGTTGGAAGAGTATCTGTCGAGACTGTAAACCTAATACCGTCTCGAGTGAACTTTACAGTTGTGTAAGGATTTCACAATCTCTGAAGGAAACCTGTTAAGGTTCGGAGTTCATCTTAGGAGTTGGATGAGTAGAGTTGGATCTGTCGGAGAACAGAAGCGAGTGATGGTATCTCAGGTAATAGTAGCTGTGTGATGAGACGCAGTGAATATGGATGTTCCCGAAGATGTTTTCTTTGGAACAAGTTGTGGAAGTGTGTCTGCTTCGGTGTTGTGGCTGAGTTCAGCAAGGTGATTCTGTTTGGTTTGAAGTTCGAGTTTCTCGAAAAGCTTTGGTAAGGAAGTCTTTGGCATCTGTGGCAGCGGTGCGACTCGGAGTGTTCTATGTTGGCAGAAAGTTTTTGGCTAAGCATTTTTCTGAAGATGTAGTTCAGAAGCAGCAGAGTGGATCCATTTCTTCGATAGATTGGATAGTTAAGTATAAGCTGTTCTGATTGGTAAAGAGAGAACAGTTTTCTTTGCAGTTAGGCTGGGTTGGTCGCAAAAGTGACTTGCGATAGTTTGAGTATTCTCTTGAGTTATCTGAGATTTTCTGGGATGTGTTGTCCAGTTTGTGCTTGTATTCTTCATCATCATTTTCATTCTACTCCAGATCAGAGTGGTGCAGCAGAAGCAGTTTGGGAGTGCATCTCTAGGAGAAGTAAGTTTGGAATTTACTGATGTTTGTGAAGTAGAGTTGTGTTTTGGAGTATGAGTTGATCTTGAAGGGAATCATTTTGTTGATTTATTTTTGGTCTTGTTTGTTTCGAAGAGCATCAGCGAAGGTTGAGCTGATCAGGAAGGATTTGTAGGAAGCCGAGATCGTCTGAAGGATTTTGAGGATAAGAGGCGGAGGAATTTGGAATTCGAAGTTGGAGACTTCGTTATTATTGAAGTTTTCTCTGGTAAAAGGGAGCTATAAGATTGGGTAAGTCTGGGAAGTCAGCTCCGAGTTGTTTTGGATCTTTTCTGTGATCTAATTTGGATAAGTACTTTGATACACAAGGTTGAATTGTCAGTTTGGATAACTGGAATTCAATGTATTTTACGTATCTCTGAGGGAGTACGTGTTTGATCTATCTCTGGTTTTGGAACCAGCAGTTCTGGAAGATTTGGTTGTTGAGTCAGACTCGTCTGTAGTCTGATATCTTGTTTAGTTTATAAAATTTTTGCACATATACAAATTTAACTTGAATAAAATTAATATATGCAACAAAATAGATGCACACTAGTAAGTTGTGTACATATAAATATATATAAGTTTTAAACACATAAAATTTTAAAACCAAACATCAGTACATAAGTTAATATATAACATATGCATAGCCTCTGTACAAATATAATATATGCAGTTATATAACATATAACTAACCTTTCCACTAAACTATAATATAATATATGACTAACCTTTCCACTAAACTATAATATAATATAACCAGCTAGACTTTAATAAAATGTACAGTAGGAATATCTAATAAGCTAATACCTTCAACCATCATGCATATGCACGTATGCATATATAGAAAATGTTGGTTGGACAGAGCTGAGGTGGCATGGCAGTTATTGTGTGGAAGGCGAGGAGGTGGGCATGCAAACTAGGTGGACTTGGCACTTGATGAGTGGCCGACTGAAAGAGGTGGTGACTTGGGATGCACGTGGTGGAGCAACGCAGTGAATGGTAGAAGAAGAGAGCAAGTTGAGATGTGGACGTTGGATCTGGGTACGTCGGCGGTTGCCGAAGCGGAGGGGAGACCGATGAGGAGGGCTTGCCGCTGCGTGGGGTGACTGGACGGCTGAACATGGGAGGGAGGATCTGAGCATTAGTCGGTTGCTTGTGCATTGGTGCACGGTGGAGCAGTTCGGCAATGAGGGGTGGCGAACGAGATGAGAGAGTTTTTTTTTTTAAACACAGAAGAAGTTGAAAGAGAAGAGAGAAATGGAGGAGGAGGAATGTACGGTAGCTTTAAATTTTCTCTTTTGAACCGAATGAAGATGGACAGGTAGCACGCAAGTCACAAGTGAACACCAATAAATTGAATCGATGGAAGTGCAAAAATCATACGTTGAATTCAAGAAAATTAATGACTAGTGGCTGATGCAATTTTACGGTGGAATGTTGAATGGTCACGGTCAACTATTAGACTCGAACAAATACCGATACGATTGACCATTTCGCGGTTTCGCCGTGAACCGGACACCGAAACAAATATATGAATATACCGTGAAGATCAGCTCGACGAGATGGTCAAAACGGTATACAGATGTCAGTGGTACGATTGAATTATAAAAATTCGAATTTTCTAATAGCGGAAAATGCAAGAAAAACGCTGAAAAATAAGATCGACGGAGCCAAAGATATCCGAATTTGGAAAAACGACAAACTGACATTTTGCTCAGAAGATGGTTTAGAATTTTTCTATGTAAAAATATTTGGGTTTCAGAAACATTTTATTTTCATCGCTTTTTAACTGATTAAATTGAAGTGAATTTACGTGCGAAATAAACTTTCGTATTTTCGGACGAAAATTTACCAGTTGCTATGTTTAACTAGACGTAAACATATGTGAATTTTTAAACGATAAAATTTTGAAATAAAAATTAGATATTTGAAATACGTTTAGTTAAACATAGCAACTGGTAAATTTTCGTCCAAAAATATGAAAGTTTATTTCGCGCGTAAATTCACTTCAATTCAATCAGTTAAAAAAGCGATGAAAATAAAATGTTTCCGAAACTTAAATATTTTTACATAGAAAAATTCTAAACCATCTTCTGAGCAAGATGTCAGTCTGTCGTTTTTCCAAATTCGGACTTCTTTGGCTCCGTCGATCTTATTTTTCAACGTTTTTCTTGCATTTTCCGCCAGTAGAAAAATTCGAATTTTTATAATTCAATCAAACCACAGATATCTGTATGTCGTTTTGATCGTCTCGTCGCGCTGATCTGTACGGTATATTTATTTCTGTATTTTGATATCCGGTACGCGACGGAAACAATAGAACGGTACGTCGTACCGGTACCATAAAGATGACCGTTAGTTTTCCTTCTGCCTTTTCAAAACTTGAACGTGAATCCCAACCAAAATAATAAATTGATTTAATAGCTTATCAATCAGTGTACAACTGTTGCCATCTCATACCATTTCAAAAGTTTAAACGTACAAAATTCTATACGTTATTTTGCATTCATCTACCTTTATTTCCTTTACGTTTCTTCCCATCTGCCTTATAATCTTCTCTGTTTTGCTATCTTTCTTTTTTTACAAACTCTCTATCACCCTCCTTCTTTCTCCTTCCTCACGTCTAAACTTTCCATCACCATCTCCATAATTTCCAACAGCCACCTCCTCCATCCAGTAGCCGCGAGAGCCACCACTGACCCACCATGCTTCCGCTGACCACCAGACCCTATGGCCAGCAGCCCTCCTCGACAACCGAGCCCAGCCCATCTACACACCTGCACGCTCACCCACACAGACCATCGTGACCCACGCCACCCTCTGCCCTCCATGATCCGACCCCATGCATCCCACCTTCGCCGAAGCCTGCTCTCTTTCGCCAACCACCACACGACGCCGCCAAGGTCACAAACAAATCTTCCCTCTCTCTGCGTGAACTCGAACCCACCACAGTCTGGCCATCCATCTCTCCACGGCCTCACACACCCAGCTGCAACATTTCCCTTGCCTCTGCCTTCGCACGCAAGCATCTCCACCACCACGCCGAGCATCAACGAACCCAGGCCCCTATCAACCGTGCAACCTGTAGCCCTCCTCCATGGCAATGCTGCCTTCACCCTGTCGCCACAAACCCATACTTGTAAGTGTATATAAGTATATACGTAGGTATATTGATTTATATATGTATATATATAGTGTTTATATGGTATATATATGTATATGTTCGGTTATATATAAAGATTTCTATAAGTTGTTAGTATAGTTTCAATTGCAGTTATATATTTATACCTTTTGTGGGTTTGAAGTTTAAGCCTATGATAGTTGATATTTTTTTTTAAATCTAAGTGTTTATATATATTAGTAGATATATAATTTAGTCTGCATATTATTTATACACATGTTAGTTTGAGTTCTGCATGTACTAAGTATATGTGTTCGGTTTCATTTATATTTTGGCTTGCATAGTTGTTAATTTATATAAGTGTTTCATTATATAATAGTCTGCATGTATAATTGTTTACACGTATTTAGAAACTTGATATTGATTTTAATGTGTAAGATATGCATATATGTTTTAATATGTGTTCCAAACTTAGTATATATATTATTTCGTATATATATGTTTGCCTGTACAAGTTCTCTATATATTCAGTTGTATACTTATGTTCAGGTGAGGTTATAAAAGCTGTACTTATTTTAATTTCCTGGTAATATGTATATGTTATAATAATAATAGTAGTAGTCTAAGGTCACATGCATATGTTCCAAGTATTTCGCATAGTAGATGCATATATACATTTGTCCAGACAGTAGTATATAGGTTACTAAAGTATAGATTTCAAATCATATTTTATATACATATATTCTTCCATTCGAATATGTTGGTCATTTATATTATTTATATCTAAGTCATACCAGTTATATATATACACATGTTCAATAATACTATATTGTATATATTAGTCTACATAATTTTGACCGGTTAATTATATTAAATATGTTATCTATATCTATGTTTAATCTGGATTTTGAAATATGAAATATGATAATGTATATATTATGTACATATGTATACATTTTTTTTTGCATGGGTGTTCTAACGTAAATGATGATTTTAATATATATGTTATTTTAGTATTCGTCTCAAATTTGATATTGATTTCATGGTAAAATAATAATATAGATATCTGCCATTTCTATCAAACTAATTCGAATTGTTCATCAATTTCTATTTATCAGCTCCGATAATCGAACCATACCCATCTTGCCTTGCTTCTAAATTCGTGCTTGGATTCGTAATTCGATTTCATCGTCAAATTCTCTCTAGCCTCGAAAGGTGAGCACTCACTCACGATTAACGTTCTTTTATTTATTAAATTTGATTTCAATTGAAACGACAATTGAAATATGCTGATGTTTGATATTTACACTGTTATTACCTGTATCAGTTCACCTGTGACACCTGACACCATTATCTGTTAATTATTTATGTGATGATAATACAGTTTGGCTGATAATTGATTGATTGTTGATGTTTATATTGGATGTCAAATTATTAATGTTAAAATGATAAATAGTATGAAATTGAACTTGATATAGGATAATTAATTGTTAAATTTGATTAACTGACATTTGTATAATATGATCCCTTTAACTGTTAAATTTATTGACACGTAGGATTTGTTTAATTACACTTTGAACCACTGAATGTATGTTGTTAAATTGATGATGTATGAAATTGTAAATGAATGACAAGTGAAAACTGTAATGTAATAATCTTTAATCTACATGAAATGATAGTGTAGATTCTAGAAATAATTATATTAATTCGTACAAATGACAATACGAATTAATACGATTATTTCGGGATTATTTGAATTGATTATTGGATTGATATTGATTGTTGTTCTTGCTTGTTTATTTACTTTGACACCATCCCAGTTATCACACTGCAAGTTCCCTTTGTTATGCTTTGATTTTGAATTGAATTGGAATCGGGTTGAAATGATAAATACCCAAATTGAACTTTGACCTTGGATATAGAGAATTAAATAAAACCCGATTGGTCAATAATTTGATTTAAAAATAAACGAAGATTTTATTTGAATAATTAATATGGTTTTGAAATGAAGTTGAATTTTGAATTTTAATGAAAGGAAAATATTAATGTTTAAAAATCTGAAACAAAATGTTAACAATGTAATCAATGAAAGAATGTTGTTTAATTTGAGAATTGATTGAACTAAGTTTGAAATTATAATTAAGTTTGAAATTATTTAAACTTTGAAATTATCTAATAATTAAGTTTTGAATTATTTAATAATTAAATAAGATTGAATTATTTAATGATTAAATTGAATTGGATTCTTTAATAAGAGAAATTGAACTTTTGAATAAGTGAATTTCACTTCGTAAATAATTGAAATTGAATTTCTTTATTAATTTAGTTTTGGAAAATTATTTAAGTAAGTAAATAAGTGAAATTGAAATTCTTTAACAAGAAATGAAAATGTGATATTTTTGGAATCAATGTAAGACTTGTAATTGAAAGAATTGATTTGACGAATTTAATTTAATTCAAAAGTGTAAGTTGATTTAATGAAGTTGGACTTAAGAAATTGATTTAATAAATTGGAAATTTAATAGAAATTGTTTTGAATGATAAAGTAACTTAACGAATATTGAATGAAATCGATAAATGAATGTAAATTGATTTGAATGTTAAGTAAAATTTATTTAAATGATTTCGAAATGAAACTTATATACGGACTTGGACCAATATTTGAATTGTTTTAAATAGAAATTGAAATTGAATTATAAGATCTTGAAATGGTAAATTGAATGTTTCGAAACGTAAATTATTGGAAATTGGTTTTGAAAGACAAATGAAATGTTGATTTACGAATTCTAATTGAATTGAAATTGATTTGGTTTTTGAAATATATAAACGACCAATCGGTGTAATAATTACGAAAGTTATTAAAGAGACCGGAATTCGGTTATGGGTATACTCTCTATCTAAACCGAAAACCACTTTAATAACTATGCGCGGAGTGATGATCCAGAATGAAGTGGTTGGAATGATGTACGTGTTGACTGAAGAAAGAGAACGATAATGGATAGCCTTGACACTTGTGTCAAATTGGAAATGACTAAAACAGGAGCTGTGCCGGGCCAATGGAGGATTGATACCTCAAGTGGACACACTTCTTCGAACTACTTATACTTGTTGTCGATTGGTGCACCCTTGATTTTGGGAGTGTTGTCTCACGGTGTTGCGGGCGCTGCGGCGTTGCGTTCTCACCAGTCCGGATCAGGCGAACGGTAGTATCACTACCTTGGGTATAGCCTCATGTGCCTTGTCATACTTGTATTCCATTTATGCGCGACCACTACGATTTTGATTTGTACCTTTAGTATATGGATTGCCCTCTGGTGACTTCCGGTTTTGGGGAAACTACGGTCTTGTATATGCTTTTGGGAATAAAAATGTGTTAAGGGTGGAATGGGCCATGACTTAACGCTATTTTGATATCTTATTATTACTTATAGACATTATCTACTTATCATACATTACTATATAGTAGATAGTTTGACAGATCCTTAAAGGATGGTTATTCCAAACATCCTTTGAGTTACTTGTATTTCAATTGCTATTTCACTTGAGTTGGATTTATTAATATAAGAATGTTAATCCTGACTCGAGTGTTTTGTCTTTTCCTTACGCTCGGGTCAGACTGAGTAGTTCAGCTTTCGAGACTCACCTTTGGAGTTGGAGCTTCGCTTGGAGATCCAGCTATCTATCCAGCTTTCAGATATTCGATGATTCCAGTGATGCATTCTGATTTGTATCTGATGTATCGCGTTACTCTTCCGTTGTATCTAGTTTAACTCTGATGTATCGTATTACTCTTCTGTGTAAACTCTGATGTATTTTATATATTCATATAGTAGCTTCATGAACTACTATCTCTTTTATTTCCGCTGCAATTATTACTCTGTGTCTGTGATATGTGATTATTTATTTACTGTATATGTTCAGTTTTGCCAAATTTAAATTAACAACGCGGTATTTTGAGCAATTCAACTCCGGCATGAGTGTCTACCTATACACTTATAATGGATGCGAATGGTCCAAAATGGCGGGTCGTTACAGTTGGTATTAGAGCTTTGGTAGCTCTAGGCAAACTTAACATATAGGGTAAATGTATTTACAGAATCACTCTCATTCGAGTTTCAATCTCTTCCCTTGACTCAATTCCTTTGAACTTTGGAACGTTCCCTCGGTTTCGAAATTCATTCGTGTCCTTCACTATCCGTCTTCCCTCAATCATGGAGCACCCCATAACTCCATTCTGAATGTTATCTATAATAGATCGGCGGTCTCTCCAATATTCGAATGATTCGTAAAAGAGCAAAACTCCTTTATAATTGGCATCGATTTTCCGGAGATTTATATATCCTCGGTTTACGATGCTATCTATTCCCTGCTATACCTGATTCTATTCCTCGAGATCGAAGGTTGATTTGCCTCAAAATTCTACATCGATCTTATTCTTAAAGTCGCGGTCGACCCGGTTAAGGTTGCTCGTGAATTAAATAAGTTTGTCCATCTCCCGATTCTGTTAATTGAATTATCTAATCTTCTGTTTCGAACTTATTATCGAATCAAAACTCTCTTTGATTTGATTTACATCAAATTTGAATCTCTATCCTTGCTTTGAAATCCATTCTTGTATCGTCGAGCGAGGAAGTGTATTTGTAAATTAATATTTAAAATGTTTTAAAAAAATATATTGTTTTCAAATTTGGTAAATAAAATAATTTTGTATGATTATATTATATATAAGTATAAATTTTTTCTGAAATTAAATTGTTAATGAATTTGTTGTCTGAAATAATAATATTTGATTTTCATTTATTGTTTTGTAAACCATTGACTATTGCATAATAAATAAATGAATTTATAAACTTAGTTATAATTTGATTTGGAATTTGAAATAAATTTAATTCAGAAATTTGAGAATTTAGTTTCCGGTGATTTCAAACTTTGGTTTTAAAATTTTAAAGTATATATTATTAAAAGTATTTTCGAACAGAAATCGTTTTCAAAGAATTTTAAAATGATGAAACCAGTGCTCTTCTCTTTGTCGCTGGAAAATAATTTCGGTGATGGCGGCCGCATCATCGACATTCATTTTCGAGTTTCGAAGTGGAGAAACCATTCTGTAGCTTTGCTACGGTTTTGTTTTGAAAAAAATAAAATATTTTGATTTGAATTTCTTTAGTATAATTTGATTTATATATATATATATATGAGTATCTTATTTTAAAATTTAATTTGATTGATATAAATATATCGTATATATCTCTAAATTGTTTAAAGTTAATCGTAAATATAATTCTTAAATTTTGTTAAAGGATGATTTTAATTATAAATAAAACCAAAATTTGGAATAAATATTTAAACTTCAATAATTGAATTGGGAAAATTTTATTTGTATATTGTTCAACTGCATTCTAATACAACTTACCTAAATCATTCAGAAGTTGAATATGTAATTGGATAATATATAAGATAAATTGAATTTATAAATAAAATTTGAGTGTTTATAATAAATGTTATACACTAAATTTTGATTATAAAGATGTTAATAGAGTTAGATAGGATAATTAGTAAACTCAGTTAATAAGGAAATAAATTTGTTTTGAAAGAATTAATAAATTGAAATTTGATCAACATATGAAAATACATTGAATTTAAAAGCAATTAGTAAATATAATTTAATTTAAATCGAAACTTTTATATTTTTAAATTAATTTATATGGGTTAAATATATGTGGTTAGATATATTAAGTAGAATAAATGTAACAATAATTTGGAATAAAGAAGAATTTAAATTGTTGAAAATAAAATATGATTATAATAAAAGATTATTCAAATTTATGGTTTTAGGAATTGTTAATTTAAGATAATTGGATAATAAGATAACGAATTTAGAAATAGTTGAAATTGATTTTAGTGAAATCAAATGGATTAAATTAATTATTGAATATCAATTAATTTGAATTTATATGGATTAAATTAATTGTTATTTTGTATTTCAAATCTGTTTTCTCTCTGGTTGTTTCTATTCTCCTACCTCGTTCCTTTTCGGGGACGAAAAGTTTTGAGTGAGGGAGAGTGTAACGACCCGTAAATTTCAACTGTTTTAATAACGTAATTAGTTGAAATTTTGTGAATTTTTAAACGATAAAATTTTGAAATAAAAATTAGATATTTGAAATACGTTTAGTTAAACATAGCAACTGGTAAATTTTCGTCCAAAAATATGAAAGTTTATTTCGCGCGTAAATTCACTTCAATTCAATCAGTTAAAAAAGCGATGAAAATAAAATGTTTCCGTAACTTAAATATTTTTACATAGAAAAATTCTAAACCATCTTCTGAGCAAGATGTCAGTCTGTCGTTTTTCCAAATTCGGACTTCTTTGGCTCCGTCGATCTTATTTTTCAGCGTTTTTCTTGCATTTTCCGCCAGTAGAAAAATTTGAATTTTTATAATTCAATCAAACCACAGATATCTGTATGTCGTTTTGATCGTCTCGTCGCGCTGATCTGTACGGTATATTTATTTCTGTATTTTGAGATCCGGTACGCGACGGAAACAATAGAACGGTACGTCGTACCGGTACCATAAAGATGACCGTTAGTTTTCCTTCTGCCTTTTCAAAACTTGAACGTGAATCCCAACCAAAATAATAAATTGATTTAATAGCTTATCAATCAGTGTACAACTGTTGCCATCTCATACCATTTCAAAAGTTTAAACGTACAAAATTCTATACGTTATTTTGCATTCATCTACCTTTATTTCCTTTACGTTTCTTCCCATCTGCCTTATAATCTTCTCTGTTTTGCTATCTTTCTTTTTTTACAAACTCTCTATCACCCTCCTTCTTTCTCCTTCCTCACGTCTAAACTTTCCATCACCATCTCCATAATTTCCAACAGCCACCTCCTCCATCCAGTAGCCGCGAGAGCCACCACTGACCCACCATGCTTCCGCTGACCACCAGACCCCATGGCCAGCAGCCCTCCTCGACAACCGAGCCCAGCCCATCTACACACCTGCACGCTCACCCACACAGACCATCGTGACCCACGCCACCCTCTGCCCTCCATGATCCGACCCCATGCATCCCACCTTCGTCGAAGCCTGCTCTCTTTCGCCAACCACCACACGACGCCGCCAAGGTCATAAACAAATCTTCCCTCTCTCTGCGTGAACTCGAACCCACCACAGTCCGGCCATCCATCTCTCCACGGCCTCACACACCCAGCTGCAACATTTCCCTTGCCTCTGCCTTCGCACGCAAGCATCTCCACCACCACGCCGAGCATCAACGAACCCAGGCCCCTATCAACCGTGCAACCTGTAGCCCTCCTCCATGGCAATGCTGCCTTCACCCTGTCGCCACAAACCCATACTTGTAAGTGTATATAAGTATATACGTAGGTATATTGATTTATATATGTATATATATATAGTGTTTATATGGTATATATATGTATATGTTCGGTTATATATAAAGATTTCTATAAGTTGTTAGTATAGTTTCAATTGCAGTTATATATTTATACCTTCTGTGGGTTTGAAGTTTAAGCCTATGATAGTTGATATTTTTTTTAAATCTAAGTGTTTATATATATTAGTAGATATATAATTTAGTCTGCATATTATTTATACACATGTTAGTTTGAGTTCTGCATGTACTAAGTATATGTGTTCGGTTTCATTTATATTTTGGCTTGCATAGTTGTTAATTTATATAAGTGTTTCATTATATAATAGTCTGCATGTATAATTGTTTACACGTATTTAGAAACTTGATATTGATTTTAATGTGTAAGATATGCATATATGTTTTAATATGTGTTCCAAACTTAGTATATATATTATTTCGTATATATATGTTTGCCTGTACAAGTTCTCTATATATTCAGTTGTATACTTATGTTCAGGTGAGGTTATAAAAGCTGTACTTATTTTAATTTCCTGGTAATATGTATATGTTATAATAATAATAGTAGTAGTCTAAGGTCACATGCATATGTTCCAAGTATTTCGCATAGTAGATGCATATATACATTTGTCCAGACAGTAGTATATAGGTTACTAAAGTATAGATTTCAAATTATATTTTATATACATATATTCTTCCATTCGAATATGTTGGTCATTTATATTATTTATATCTAAGTCATACCAGTTATATATATACACATGTTCAATAGTACTATATTGTATATATTAGTCTACATAATTTTGACCGGTTAATTATATTAAATATGTTATGTATATCTATGTTTAATCTGGATTTTGAAATATGAAATATGATAATGTATATATTATGTACATATGTATACATTTTTTTTTTTGCATGGGTGTTCTAACGTAAATGATGATTTTAATATATATGTTATTTTAGTATTCGTCTCAAATTTGATATTGATTTCATGGTAAAATAATAATATAGATATCTGCCATTTCTATCAAACTAATTCGAATTGTTCATCAATTTCTATTTACCAGCTCCGATAATCGAACCATACCCATCTTGCCTTGCTTCTAAATTCGTGCTTGGATTCGTAATTCGATTTCATCGTCAAATTCTCTCTAGCCTCGAAAGGTGAGCACTCACTCACGATTAACGTTCTTTTATTTATTAAATTTGATTTCAATTGAAACGACAAATTGAAATATGCTGATGTTTGATATTTACACTGTTATTACCTGTATCAGTTCACCTGTGACATCTGACATCATTATCTGTTATATATGCAATGATAATCCAGTTTGGTTGTTAAATGATTGATTGTTTGATGTTTATATTGGACGTTAAATTGTTAATGACGTAAGTGATAAAAAAAATTTGAAATTGAAGTTGACGTAGGATAGTTAGATTTGATATATGTGTTAAATTTGATTAAATGACATTTGTATAATATGACCCCCTTTAACTGTTAAATTTATTGACACGTAGGATTTGTTTAATTACATTTTGAACCACTGAATATATGCTGTTAAACTGATGATGTATGAAATTGTAAATAGATGACAAGTGAAAAACCGAAATGTAATAATCTTTAATCTGCATGAAATGATAGTGTAGATTCTAGAAATAATTATATTAATTCGTACAAATAACAATGCAAATTAATACGGTTATTTCAGGATTATTTGAATTGAGTATTGGATTGTTTTGTTTGATTGTTATTGCTTGTTTATTTACTTTGACACCATCCCAGTTATCACACTGCAAGTTCCCTTTATGCTTTGATTTTGAATTGAATTGGAATCGGGTTGAAATGATAAATACCCAAATTGAACTTTGACCTTGGATATAGAGAATTAAATAAAACCCGATTGGTCAATAATTTGATTTAAAAATAAACGAAGATTTTATTTGAATAATTAATATGGTTTTGAAATGAAGTTGAATTTTGAATTTTAATGAAAGGAAAATATTAATGTTTAAAAATCTGAAACAAAATGTTAACAATGTAATCAATGAAAGAATGTTGTTTAATTTGAGAAATGATTGAATTAAGTTTGAAATTATAATTAAGTTTGAAATTATTTAAACTTTGAAATTATCTAATAATTAAGTTTTGAATTATTTAATAATTAAATAAGATTGAATTATTTAATGATTAAATTGAATTGGATTCTTTAATAAGAGAAATTGAACTTTTGAATAAGTGAATTTCACTTCGTAAATAATTGAAATTGAATTTCTTTATTAATTTAGTTTTGGAAAATTATTTAAGTAAGTAAATAAGTGAAATTGAAATTCTTTAACAAGAAATGAAAATGTGATATTTTTGGAATCAATGTAAGACTTGTAATTGAAAGAATTGATTTGACGAATTTAATTTAATTCAAAAGTGTAAGTTGATTTAATGAAGTTGGACTTAAGAAATTGATTTAATAAATTGGAAATTTAATAGAAATTGTTTTGAATGATAAAGTAACTTAACGAATATTGAATGAAATCGATAAATGAATGTAAATTGATTTGAATGTTAAGTAAAATTTATTTAAATGATTTCGAAATGAAACTTATATACGAACTTGGACCAATATTTGAATTGTTTTAAATAGAAATTGAAATTGAATTATAAGATCTTGAAATGGTAAATTGAATGTTTCGAAACGTAAATTATTGGAAATTGGTTTTGAAAGACAAATGAAATGTTGATTTACGAATTCTAATTGAATTGAAATTGATTTGGTTTTTGAAATATATAAACGACCAATCGGTGTAATAATTACGAAAGTTATTAAAGAGACCGGAATTCGGTTATGGGTATACTCTCTATCTAAACCGAAAACCACTTTAATAACTATGCGCGGAGTGATCATCCAGAATGAAGTGGTTGGAATGATGTACGTGTTGACTGAAGAAAGAGAACGATAATGGATAGCCTTGACACTTGTGTCAAATTGGAAATGACTAAAACAGGAGCTGTGCCGGGCCAATGGAGGATTGATACCTCAAGTGGACACACTTCTTCGAACTACTTATACTTGTTGTCGATTGGTGCACCCTTGATTTTGGGAGTGTTGTCTCACGGTGTTGCGGGCGCTGCGGCGTTGCGTTCTCACCAGTCCGGATCAGGCGAACGGTAGTATCACTACCTTGGGTATAGCCTCATGTGCCTTGTCATACTTGTATTCCATTTATGCGCGACCACTACGATTTTGATTTGTACCTTTAGTATATGGATTGCCCTCTGGTGACTTCCGGTTTTGGGGAAACTACGGTCTTGTATATGCTTTTGGGAATAAAAATGTGTTAAGGGTGGAATGGGCCATGACTTAACGCTATTTTGATATCTTATTAGTACTTATAGACATTATCTACTTATCGTACATTACTATATAGTAGATAGTTTGACGGATCCTTAAAGGATGGTTATTCCAAACATCCTTTGAGTTACTTGTATTTCAATTGCTATTTCACTTGAGTTGGATTTATTAATATAAGAATGTTAATCCTGACTCGAGTGTTTTGTCTTTTCCTTACGCTCGGGTCAGACTGAGTAGTTCAGCTTTCGAGACTCACCTTTGGAGTTGGAGCTTCGCTTGGAGATCCAGCTATCTATCCAGCTTTCAGATATTCGATGATTCCAGTGATGCATTCTGATTTGTATCTGATGTATCGCGTTACTCTTCCGTTGTATCTAGTTTAACTCTGATGTATCGTATTACTCTTCTGTGTAAACTCTGATGTATTTTATATATTCATATAGTAGCTTCATGAACTACTATCTCTTTTATTTCCGCTGCAATTATTACTCTGTGTCTGTGATATGTGATTATTTATTTACTGTATATGTTCAATTTTGCCAAATTTAAATTAACAACGCGGTATTTTGAGCAATTCAACTCCGGCATGAGTGTCTACCTATACACTTATAATGGATGCGAATGGTCCAAAATGGCGGGTCGTTACAGTTGGTATCAGAGCTTTGGTAGCTCTAGGCAAAACTTAACATATAGGGTAAATGTATTTACAGAATCACTCTCATTCGAGTTTCAATCTCTTCCTTTTGACTCAATTCCTTTGAATTTTGGAACGTTCCCCTCGGTTCTGAAATTCATTCATGTCCATCACTATTCGTCTTCTTTCAAATTTTGGAGCACCCCATAACTCCATTTTGAATGATATCTATAATAGATCGGCGGTCTCGCCAATCTTCGAATGATTCGTAAAGGAGTAAAACTCCTTTATAATAGGCATCGATTCACTGGAGATTTCTGTATCCTCGGTTTACAATGCTATCTATCTCCTGCTATACCTGAATTTTAATTCTCGAGATCGGATGTTGATTTACCTTAGAATTCAGCATCGATCTTATTATTAAAGTCACGGTCGATCCAGTTAAGGTTGCCCGTAAATTAAATAAGCTTATCCGTCTCCCGATTCTGTTAATATAATTATCTTATCTCCTGTCCAAACCTATCTTCGAATTGAAATTCTCTTTGATTTGAGTCTATCAAATTTAAATCTCTATCCTTGCTTTGAATCCATTCTTGTATCGTCGAGCGAGGAAGTGTATTTGTAAATTTATATTAAAAATGTTTATACATTGTGTTGTTTGAGTTGCTGATGTTGATTTGGTTTTTCGATCGATTCGTCTGATCAACGCTATCGATAGGATTTCCAAAACACTTGAGCAGAGCAAACTGACACAATATTGTTTTCAAATTTGTTTGATTATATTGTGAAAATATAAGTAAAATTTTCTGGAATTTAATAGGTTAATTAAATTGTTTGTTTGAAATGATAATGTTTGATTATCATTTATTGTTCTAAATGAATTTATAAATATGGTTTATAAATCGATTTGGAAATTTGAAATGAATTTAATTCAGAAATTTGAGAATTTAGTTTCCGGTGATTTCGAACTTGGGTTTTAAAATTTTGAAGTATATATTATTGAAAGTATTTTCAAATAGAAATCATTTCCAAAGAATTTTAAAATGTTGAGATCAGTGCTCTTCTCTTTGTCGCTGGAAAATAATTTCGGTGATGGCGGCCGCATCATCGACATTCATTTTCGAGTTTCGAAGTGGAGATACTATTCTGTAGCTTTGCTACGGTTTGTTTTGAAAAATATTTTGATTTGAATTTCTTCAGTATAATTTGATATATATATATAAGTACCTTATTTTAAAATTTAAATTTGATTGATATAAATATATTATATATATCTCTAAATTGTTTAAAGTTAATCGGAAATCTAATTCTCAATTTTTTTTAGGATGATTTTAATTATAAGTAAAACCAAAATTTGGAATAAATATTTAAACTTGAATAATTGAATTTGGAAAATTTTATTTGTATATTGTTCAACTGCATTCTAATACAACTTACCTAAATCATTCAGAAGTTGAATATGTAATTGGATAATATATAAGATAAATTGAATTTATAAATTAAATTTGAGTGTTTAAAGTAAATGTTATACACTAAATTTTGATTATAAAGATGTTAATAGAGTTAGATATGATAATAAGTAAACTCAGTTAATAATGAAATAAATTTGTTTTGAAAGAATCAATAAATTTGTTTTGAAAATTTTTTTAATAAATTGAAATTTGATCAACTTATGAAAATACCTTGAATTTAAAATAAATTAGTAAATATAAATTAATTTAAATCGGAACTTTTATGGTTTAAATTAATTTATAGGGGTTAAATATATGGGAGAAGATATGGTTAAGTAGAATAAATTTTACAATAATTTGGAATAAAGAAGAATTTAAAAATTGTTGTAGAACATATGATTATAATAAAAGACTATTCAAATTTATTGTTTAAAAATTGTAAATTTAAGATAATAAGATAATAAGATAATGAAATTTAGAAATAGTTGAGATTAATTTTAGTGAAATCAAATGGATTAAATCAATTATTGAATATCGATTAATTTAAATTTGAATTTATATGGTTTAAATTAATTGCTATTTTGTATTTCAAATCTGTTTTTCTTTCTGGTTGTTTCTATTCTCCTACCTCGTTCCTTTTCGGGGACGAAAAGTTTTGAGTGGGGGAGAGTGTAACGACCCGTAAATTTCAACTGTTTTAATAACGTAATTAGTTGAAATTTTGTGAAATTTTAAACGATAAAATTTTAAAATAAAAATTTGATATTTGAAATACGTCTAGTTAAACATAGCAACTGGTAAATTTTCGTCCGAAAATATGAAAGTTTATTTCACGCGTAAATTCACTTCAATTTAATCAGTTAAAAAGCGATGAAAATAAAATGTTTCGAAACCAAAATATTTTTACATAGAAAAATTCTAAACCATCTTCTGAGCAAGATGTCAGTTCGTCGTTTTTCCAAATTCGGACATCTTTGGCTCCGTCGATCTTATTCTTCAGCGTTTTTCTTGCATTGTCCGCTATTAGAAAATTCGAATTTTTATAATTAAATCGTACCGCTGTTATCTGTATACCTTTTTGATCGTCTCGTTGTGCCGATCTCTAGGGTATATTCAATTCCGTATTTTGAAGCCGGATACGCAGCGGAATTCGTGAAAACGATTCCGTATCGGTACCAGTTTTCGTTTCTTCTGGTCTTGAGATCTTTCTATGTTGTACCGTTCAACATCAAGCCATTTGTTATAAATATTTTTTTTTAAAAGTTCGCATCTAACCATTACTATCCACCTTTTCAAATTCAAACTGGTTGCCTCACTTGTTTTGTGCTCTGACTTCAATGAAAAGGAAGAACACATTGAATGTATAAGTTACTGCCTTTTTCCCTTGAAACTGCCATCAAGCTTCCTCCACAATCGAAGAGGCAGCAACTATTCCATTTTTCCCATTTCCATATTTTATTGTTTCATTTTCATTCTTTTGGATCATTTCTCTTACTTCCCTCTTTCATTCTACAACTCAGAGAAAAAAAAATATACATATTTATGATATAATTTCGTATTCATGTTGTTGTGAACTACTGCTTCCCATTTTGCATCTCACCAGAGCCCACAAAGGATCGGCAACCCAAACCAAACCCACCTATCACCAGATCAGCCGACCATACATCTCCCCGCCACAAAACTCCGGCCTTCCTTTGCTTCCACCACCCTAGCAGCCCCATACCGCAGCCATCAGCCTGACCGACCCCCTTCCATTGCCTTCGACAGCCCTAAGCCTTTGCGTCAGCCTTCGCCTTAACTCCACACGACCTCCTACTGCCTGGAACGCCTCCGCCATCATCTTGTCACCATTTCTTCAAATGCCGAGCACAGTCCCAAGCCTCATCGCCAACACTTCCCCACCAATCGCCGACCTAGCTGCTCCAACGCCTCCACTGCCCGGCTTCCCAGATCCGCCTTCATCTTCCCTCCCACTTCCACCTGAACTCGAACAACCTTCACTTCCTCCTCTTGATTTGCAGCCTATATATATATGGTAAGTTTTATTAAATATGGGATTGTGAGTTTTATATTATATGATATGTTCTAAGATTTTACTGTAAAAGGGTATCTATATATATGTTTGTATTGGGTTTATATGATGTATGTTTTATTTGTACTCTATGTATACATATTTCGGTTTGATAATAAAAAAGAAATGTTAGATGGATTTTGGATATGAACAGTGATATTAAAATATGAATTTTAAACATAACAGTGGAAGTTAGTTTGGTGTGTGCGTTTATATATAGTATAATAATATGTAGATAAAGGTATCTGTAGGTGGCTACTGCTTTAAAATTATACTCTATGCTTGGTTTAAAGTGTCTGTTTAGGTGAAAGAGAAAACATACGTATATAGTGTAATATGTTAGTCATATATATATTTGCAGACTAGTGTATATTGTTTACAACAAGTTATATATTTTTGTGTTGCTGTTGGATTTATATTAGTTGTATAAGTTATACATTTTAGTTAAATCATATTTTATGTTAGTTAATAAAATTATAAATATATTTACAAATTTAATATGTTAAGGAATGCGTACATATGCGTATTAAGGCTATAGTACATAAGTGTATATTTTACTATATGTCAGCTGGCATATTAAGAGTTGTAGATGTGTTATAGTTATTATATGTTAGTTTATATCAGTTGTAGTTTGCTTATTCTAGTACGCATACGTTATTTATATATATTGTAGTTCTTTCGTTTTGTGGACTTATGTTATTCAATTTGCTTTAAGGCTTTATATTTGATTTTGTACGTGTTCAAATTAGTATTGAGTTGAAATTTATAATAATATATATATGTCGGTGAATCAATATAATTTCCAATACGTGTTGATTTTAAATTTAAGATGCCATATATAGATTTTGATACTTTATATTTATAAGCTTATATATGATTTGTTGGGTTCTTATATATTTTAAGTTATATTGATTTTCATAATGAATATTGGAATATATATATATTGTTGTTATATACGTGTTTATACATCTGTTTATATCCATAAGTAAATATATATTTGTTGTATGAGTATTGTTTAAATAGAGTATATATATCTTCCATTTACATTAAGTTGATCTGATCCGTTTCCATAAATCCCTGTATCAGCTTTGATCATCGAATTCGTGCTTGGATTTGTAACTCAAAATTCAATGTCCGTTCCTCTGTGCATATCCATGTCATCTCCTATTCTCTTTAGCCTCGAAAGGTGAGCACTCACTCACGATTAACGTTCTTTTATTTATTAAATTTGATTTCAATTGAAACGACAACTGAAATATACTACTGTTAGTTAATTACACTGTTATATATGCTATTGCCTGTATCAGTTCACCTGTGACATCTGACACCATTATCTGTTAATTATTTATGCGATGATAATACAGTTCGGCTGATAATTGATTGATTGTTGATGTTTATATTGGACGTTAAATTGTTAATGTTAAAATGATAAATAGTATGAAATTGAACTTGATATAGGATAGTTAAATGTTAAATTTGATTAACTGACATTTGTATAATATGACCCCTTTAACTGTTAAATTTATTGACACGTAGGATTTGTTTAATTACACTTTGAACCACTGAATGTATATTGTTAAATTGATGATGTGTAAAAATTGAAATTGAATGACAAGTGAAAACCGAAATGTAATAATCTTTAATCTACATGAAATGATAGTGTAGATTCTAGAAATAATTATATTAATTCGTACAAATAACAATGCGAATTAATACGGTTATTTCGGGATTATTTGAATTGATTATTGGATTGTTATTGTTCGTTGTTATTGCTTGTTTATTTACTTTGACACCATCCCTGTTATCACACTGCAAGTTCCCTTTACTGTGCTTTGTTTTTGAATTGAATTGGAATCGGGTTGAAATGATAAATACCCAAATTGAACTTTGACCTAGGATAGAGAATTAAATAAAACCCGATTGGTCAATAATTTGATTTAAAAATAATTGAAGATTTTATTTGAATAAATAATATGGTTTTGAAATGAAGTTGAAATTTGAATTTTTATGGAAGGAAAATGTTAATATATAATAATCTGAAACAAAATATTGACAATGTAATTGATGAAAGAATGTTGTTTAAATTTGAGAAATTATTGAATTAAGTTTGAAATTATTAAACTTTGAAATGATTTAATAATTAAGTTTGAAATTATAATTGAGTTTGAAATTATTAAACTTTGAAATTATTTAATAATTAGGTTTTGAATTATTTAATAATTAAATAAAATTGAATTATTTAATGATTAAATTGAATTGAATTCTTTAATAAGTAAAATTGAACTTTTGAATAAGTAAATATTTACTTTGTAAATAATTGAAATTGAGTTTTCTTTATTATTTAAGTTTTTGGAAAATTATTTAAGTAAGTAAATAAGTGAAGTTGAATTTCTTTAACAAGAAATAAAATGTGATTTATTGAAATTAATGTAAGACTTGAAATTGAAAGAATTGATTTGACGAATTTAATTTAATTCAATTTGTAAGTTTTGATAATGAAATGGAATTGAATAATTGATTTAATGAATTGGAAATTTAATAGAAATTGTTTTGAATGATAAAGTAACTTAACGAATATTGAATGAAATCGACAAATGAATTTAAATTGATTTGAATGTTGAATTAAATTAATTTAAATGATTTTCGGAATGAAACCTATATACGAACTTGAATTGATATTTGAATTGTTTTAAATGAATATGGAAATTGAATTATGAGATTATGAAATGATAACTTGGAAGTTTTGAAACGTAGATATTGGAAATTGGTTTAGAAAGACAAATGAAATGCTGGTTTACGAATTTAAATTGAAAATGGAATTTGATTTGGTTTTTGAAATATATAAACGACCAATCGGTGTAATAATTACGAAAGTTATTAAAGAGACCGGAATTCGGTTATGGGTATACTCTCTATCTAAACCGAAAACCACTTTAATAACTATGCGCGGAGTGATGATCCAGAATGAAGTGGTTGGAATGATGTACGTGTTGACTGAAGAAAGAGAACGATAATGGATAGCCTTGACACTTGTGTCAAATTTGAAATGACTAAAACAGGAGCTGTGCCGGGCCAATGGAGGATTGATACCTCAAGTGGACACACTTCTTCGAACTACTTATACTTGTTGTCGATTGGTGCACCCTTGATTTTGGGAGTGTTGTCTCACGGTGTTGCGGGCGCTGCGGCGTTGCGTTCTCACCAGTTCGGATCAGGCGAACGGTAGTATCACTACCTTGGGTATAGCCTCATATGCCTTGTCATACTTGTATTCCATTTATGCGCGACCACTACGAATCTGTTTTGTACCTTGAGTATATGGATTGCCCTCTGGTGACTTCCGGTTTTGGGGAAACTACGGTCTTGTATATGCTTGTGGGAATAAAAATGTGTTAAGGGTGGAATGGGCCATGACTTAACGCTATTTTGATATCTTCTTATATTACTGATAGACATTATCTACTTAGCGTATATTACTACATAGTAGATAGTTTAACGGATCCTTAAGGATGGTTATTCCAAACATCCTTGAGTTACTTGTATTTCAATTGCTATTTCACTTGAGTTGGATTTATTAATATAAGAATGTTAATCCTGACTCGAGTGTTTTGTGTTTTGCTTTACGCTCGGGTCAGACTGAGTGTACCAGTTTTCGAGACTCACCTTTGGAGTTGGAGCTTCGCTTGGAGATCCAGCCAACTATTCTGCTTTCAGATATTCGATGATTCCAGTGATGTATTCTGCTTTGTATCTGATGTATCATATTACTCTTCCGTTGTATCTGGTTTAACTCTGATGTAACTTATATATTTATATAGTAGCTTCATGAACTACTATCTCTTTTATTTCCGCTGCACTTATTACTCTATGTCTGTGATCTGTGATTATTTTATTTACTGTATATGTTCAGTTTTGCCAATTTAAATTAACAACGCGGTATTTTGAGCAATTCAACTCCGGCATGAGTGTCTACCTATACACTTATAATGGATGCGAATGGTCCAAAATAGCGGGTCGTTACAGCTTTGGACTTATGGAATTTAGTAATGGTTAAAATTCCAATATCATCCATATTCAACTCTATAGTCCAAATACAATGTCATTGGTTCAATAACAAAATTATTATTAACTGAACTGCTCTGGCCAAAGACTTTGACTTTAAGTTGACTTTAGTTGACTGTGGTACTAACCTCATATAACTGAGGAGACAAATCCTCACTTAAATAATGTTTAACCTCCAATCTTCCAATCGACCCAACTATAGTCGTCCAACGGACGCTATGTGATGATTTAACTATAATTAAAGCGGACCTTCCATATTAAAGATCAATAGTATTCTCAAGACTAGAGAACTGTGTAAAATTGTTACATCGATATTTTCGACTTGACCTTAGTTATATTAACCAAGAGAAAACTATCGAGTGGGTCATTGCATGGTTATCCAATAACTATTAATACATAACCTCTTGGTGCCCTCAGCAGTCATAAGTAATACACTGCCCAACATTTAGAGAGCATTACGTATTCTGGTGACAATGTATGCATCGATGTCCAGTCTTGATTTATCTTGACTAGGAATATTTCGAATGATGTGCTTATCATATTGTGATACAATACTCATGGTTACAACTATTTGTAACTGTTATCAAAAATACATCATTTATGGACTTTTTTATATATGTACTTAAATTAACTGATTAATTATTTGTAACATTTTATAACAAGTACATAACCAGAAAGATTACACCTTTTATTTTGAACAAGTCTGGTTATCGAGTTATATTCATGTAACTAATTAGATATTTGCCCATATGGCATATCCTTAACTCTATCAATCTCAAACTTATACTTAGGGTCAATTATGGAATCTTATTCCAACCTTTCCCATCGGTTTCCTCAAAAACCAAACGGGTCAGTCCCTCGGTAAATAGGCATGCTATTATGTTTCAATTATATACTCTGTCAATCAACTTTCTCTTATGTTGATAAACTATTTTATTATGTGGAAAAATTTGGAGTATGTTTCTTGACTTCTAGTGAGCTTTAAATTATGTTATGAACTATATTGCGACATTGTTATATTTAGAATCACCCTTAGCTCGGTTATAAATGTAACACCCCTAATTTTTGATAACATTATTCAAGAGATTTAATTAGATAAATTAAATAGAATAATGTAAATGTTAAGTGATAAGGGGGTTGAGATTTGAATAAATATAATTAAGGTCGTGCTTAATAAAATAATTAAATGGGCTTAAGAATGGTTTATAGGTTAATTAATTTAAATAAAGGTATATTGGGGATTTTCGCACATAACCCTTATCCTTATATATTCTCATTTCTACCATTTCATTTCCCATTCACGTCATTTTGAAAATAAAACGCAAACATTAAGGAGAGCTAGCCATAATCAAGAGAAGAGAAATTAAAGTAAAGCTAGGGATTCAAGCTTAAGGGAAATTAATCTTAATCCAATCTCCATATCTTAATCAAGGTGAATAATAATTCCATCTCTATTTTGTTTTATAATCATATGTTTTCGGATTTAAGGGTAAATTCATTTTATGTTGATTTGGATGATGATTGCTTGAATTACAAATTTATTTGATTTAAACCAGAATGTTTAAATAAGATTATATACGGTTTTAGGGCAAAATCAATATATGTTGATGTGTAAATGCCATGGAAAAATTTTATGTTATGTAAAACATGATTTTGGAGTTGGGTTTTAATTTTGATAATTTTTCATGCTATGGAAAGATAGTTATGAATTTTCAAAGGAAAATATGGTTATTTGGGTTTATAAATTTACATCGGAAAATATATTGAGAATTTGGGTCTGAAATTTTGATATGTTAGGGAACATGATTAAAGTGAATTTCGATAATTTTTGGGGATTTTTCCTAAGTGATTTGCTATGCAAATTAAATTATTTTAGAAGAGGGAATTCTTTGCAATATTTGTTTTGCTTAATGGTAGGGCTTATTTATTAACTTAACCATGGTTTAGATCTGAAATTAGCGGCAGTTATTTTAGTAAAGAATTTGAAAAGTTAAGGCAACCAATCTTGTGTTTACACGTGGCAGGGTAGTTAGAAAATGGTTTGCTTTAATTAGTATTAAACCAGGTTTACCCAGAAAAGTAGATTCGGCCTTCTTTAGGAGTACCTTTCGACTCAGAGCCTCCGCCTTCAACCAAGTCGAAACCCACCAAGCCGAAACCAATACACAGGGTATCACATAGATGGAACGTAGTGGATTGAAAAAAGGCGGAAGGCTAGGTGTCGAAAGCATGGCTTCCGATGGGGTCGGTACCTTTTATTTGTTTTAAAAAGAGAAGCGCTGCCTTTGTTTTATTTTAGCCTTCGAAGGAATCGAAGCATATGTTTTCGAAAGAGGTTTTCCAAGTGGTTTCGAAGGGGTTGCCATCAACTTATGTTTTAAAGAGTAAGCTTTCAAAGGGGCTACCATTAACTTATGTTTTAAAGAGTAAGATTTCGAAGGGGTTGAAATAAACTTACGTTTTAAAGAGTAAGCTTTCGAAGGGGTTTCCTTACTTATAAAATAATGCTTTCGAAAGAAGGGGTTCCGACCTAGTCAAAGCCTTGTTGCCGTTCTTTAGCCTTTCGATTATATTGAAGTCATCAATGCTTTCGAAAGGTAGTGTTTGTTTTTAAAGATGTTTTAAGTCACTTCCTAAATGTTTTCCAAAGGGTCTAGGGGTTTCGAAGGCAATGGCTTCGAAAGGGGTTACGACGCTATCCTTCAATGTTTTGTTTAAATGGTTTGAAGCATTCGAAAGAGATGGTGCCGACACCATCATGTTTTCCCCAATATTTTAATATGATAAAGGATGGTTTCGAAAGAGATACTTTCGTCTATATTTGCTTTGACCCAAATAATATTTTAAGTATAATCCCAATGGTTTCGAAAGGGGGACTTTCAATGATTTCGGAAGGGTTACTTCCAATGGTTTCGAAAGTGGTACTTTCAATGGTTTTGAAGCTATGCTTCTAAGTGTAATTAAGTAATACTTTATTACATTCGAAAGGTTTCGAAAGAGATGTTTTAAAGTGTTTCGAAAGGCAGGGCCTAATGTTTTGAAAAGAGATTTATATGCTTTCGAAGGAGGTTATCAAATGAAGTCAAAAGCAAGGTTTTGAAGGTTTTGACAACCTTAGTTTTCAAAGCAAATAACCCAATCTCATTTTTGATAGAGAACCATGGCCTAATTAAATAAAGTATTTTGAAAAGGCATTTTTGAAGAAGTTTTCTTTGATTAAAAAGGTTAAAGAGATTAACCAAGTTATTATGTATTCTTCTTCATATATGTATATATTCACAATGTTTTGGACCCATAACCGAACTTTGAGGAAAGGGCAGAATAACTAGCTATGTTGACCCGGTAGTGAATATAAATTAAGTTAACTCTTGAATGATTGGAATTTCATCTACGAGGTCAGGAAGCCTAGAATATAGGATGCTAAAATATTAAAGAAAGATATTGGCAGGGGCCAATAGGTTTTCAATAAGCACATGAAAACTATGTATAGGAAAAGATATTAGCAGAGGCCAATAGGTTCATAGTTAGCCCATGAAAACTATGTATAAAGGAAGGTGTCAGAAAGACAGGTTCATAGTAAGCCCATGAAAACTATGATTTGATACTGGCAGGGGCCAGTAGGTTTGTAGTTAACCCATGAAAACTATATCCGGATTAAGATATTGACCGATGTCAATATGTTCCTAGACAGCCCATGAAAGCTAGTATGAGAAAAGAGGATATTGGAGTCACCAATAAGTTCCTAGTCAACCCATGAAAACTAGGATAAGAGTAAAGATATTGGAGTTACCAATAGGTTCATAGTGATCCCATGAAAACTATGTAATTGGACAGGGAGTCCTTAAATATTTTACCGGTTATTAGTCAGCCCATGAAAACTAATAGGTTAATAGTAATCCTAGAAACTATAATTGAGACAGATAGTCAGAATTAATGGGGATGGGAAATCCAGAATTGATTTATTAGTTTTTCATATCATCATATCATATTGTTTTGAATTGTTTTAACCATTGTGAATGCATGAGCGCAGTATATGGTTTTAAAAAGGTTTTAGGATACTAGTGAGGGGAAACCCGTTTCGTTAAGCGGCATGGTCTCACTAGATATCTAAATGATTTGAGATGGTAGATTATTATTCATACCAGGCTTTGTGTCTGACTCGAAGTTTATGTTTTCCTCTTAAACTCTAGGGTACTCAATTAATTTTGAGTAGTTTCAGAGTTGAGGTTTTCAGGTACCTCATTAGACGTATAAAGCTTCCAGAGACGTGCAGGAGGCATGATAGCTATATAGAGTTCTTTTTTATTTTGATTTCGCTTTGTTGTTGTAATGGAAAAGTTGTTATGTTGCCTGTATATACTCTTATCACCCAAGGAGGCATCTTCATATGTCTCTCTTGGCGTATATTTTAATAAATATATTTCCTCTGAACGTGGTTAACGATTGTGGGATTATGTAATGAATTGGAAATTTTTTGAAATGGAATGTGATCTTGTTTTAAGTTTTAAAATTTTCCATATTTATGTGTTTTTGTGTATCAATGTATTTAACACCGCCGTATTTGGTCGTCGAGGATTAATAACTATGGATGACTACAGCATCTGTAGCTATTAGTTTTGGGCCTCCAAGTAGGGGGATGTTACAAGTTGGTATCAGAGCATAGGTTTATGAAACTTTAAATGAAATTAAACCTAAAAGATTTTTGAAACATAATCCAATCAACCAAAAATATGATCGGGGTTTGGCATAACGCTATAGTAATGTACTTGTATTTAATATATATATATAAGTACGTACACCCCTCTCTCTTAGACAGTTCTTCTGTATCTTACTAAGGCTCGTATGCAGATTTACGAGAAAGAAGATATGAAAGAAGGAAATGGAAGAGGAAATCTTGGTGGAGGAAGCACCACAGCTAATGGAAATGCTCGACCTAATACTAGGAGGAACCAAGGTCGACAGGCTACTGCTAACCAAAATGCTGATGCCAATGTGGGTGTTGGAAATCTACCAGTAGATATGGGGGCGATGTATCAATTCTTTGTCAATATGATGCTAGCAGGAGCTGCTACTGGAGTTGCTGGTAATGTTGGAGGAGCTAATCCTGTGACTCCAGTTGGGAATAACTATGCTAAGCTGGGCAGAGATTACACCAGCCTGGGTGGAAATTCATTTATGGGAATGGAGGATGCTATTGAGGTAGAGAATTGGCTGTTGCATTGTGAGTGTATCTTTGCTGATCTGGATTTAGATGATGAGTAGAAGAGAATGTTGGCTTCTAGAAGGTTGCAGGCGTCAGCACTTCATTGGTGGAACAGTGTTACTGCCGGGGTTCCGGAGGAAGAATTGACATGGGTTGAGTTCAAAAGGAGATTTGAACAGAGGTTTCTATCAAAGGTTCCTAAGTCAGCATTAATGAGAAAGTTTACGGATCTAGTTCAGGGAGAGATGTCGAGTATCGAGTATGCCACTAGGTTTGATGAGCTGTCTCGATATGGGTATGCTATTGTTGACACTGACATCAGAAGGAATGAGAGGTTCATTCGGGGTTTGAGACCTGAGCTTGCTAGAGCAACCATGACACATATCCTTGATTCTTGTAATGTGGTTGTGGAGATGGAAATTCGCCATGAATAGATGCTTGCTGTTTGTGTTAGAGAGAAGCCAGTGGAAACCCAGGTTCTCAAGGAAAGAAGAGGAAGTTCTTTAAGAAGAAGGGAGCCTAGAAGGGAGATGCTGCCAAGAAGCTAAAGGCTGATTTAATTTGCTACAAATGTGACAAGAAGGGTCATTATGCAAATGAGTGCCGGTTAGGAAAGGGAAAGAAGACTATAGACAAGAAGAATGTGAAGCGCTTCAACTGTGACCAAGTTGGGCATTATAAGAACCAATGTCCAGAGTCAGTCAAGGCAAACAAGGGGAAGTTTTTTGCTATTGGATCATCTGCTAAGCCAACTACAACTGATAAAGGAAAGACTGTGATGGAAGGTACGTTTTTGATTCAGAGTATACCAGTTAGGATACTATTTGATACCGGTGCATCACATTCATTTATATCCTAGTGTTTGGTTGATAGGTTATGCTTAGAACCCACATACTTTGTTACTTCCTTAAGGGTTGCGAATCCAATAGGAGGATATGCAACTCTGGGGATGAGATGTGACCAGTTGGAACTTGATTTGTTAGGTCATAAGTTTGCATGTAGTCTGTATGTTTTCGATTTCGTAGATTTTAGAATCATTTTGGGTATGGATTGGTTGAGAAGGTATGAGGCCAGGATATTTTACCAGGATGGGGAGATATCTTTGAGACACCCTGATAGTCATAACCGAATTATATTCTCGATAGAGAATTTTGACTAGAGTAGTTGTGCTTTGTTAAGTGAAATGGAAGTGGGAGAGATCTAAGTCAGATTCAAATAGAAAGAGATTTTGCAGATGTCTTTGAGCCAGTCACAGGACTACCACTGAAACGAGCTGTTGAGTTTCAGATAGATCTTGTGCCAGGAGCTGAACCTGTGGGTAGACCACTTAGCAGGATGACACCGACTGAGATGAGGGAATTGAAGGTGCAGCTAGTGGATCTAGAAGGAAGAAATTTTATTAGACCAACCAGTTCGCCTTAGGAGCGGCCATGGTATTCGTGAAGAAACCGGATGGGTTGTTGAAAATGTGTATCGACTATCGTAAGATGAACGAGGGGACGATAAAGAATAAGCATCCTTTGCCGAGAATTGATGATCTATTTGATCAGTTGAGTGGAACCAGAGTGTTTTCCCAATTGGATTTGGTGACAAACTTCCATCAGTTAAGAGTAGCAGAGGACAGCATTCCTTTGACAGCATTTCGAACTAGATATGGTTCGTACGAGTGGTTAGTAATGTCGTTCGGGTTTACGAATGCACCTGCTTTCTTTATGGATTTGATGAACCGAGTCTTCCGAGAGTATTTGGATAGATTCATGTTGGTGTTTATAGACGACATTTTGGTGTACTCTAAAGATGAAAGGGAGCATGAAGATCATCTTATAGTTGTGCTTGAGACGTTGAGGCAGAATCAGCTAAAGGTGAATTTTTCCAAGTGTCATTTTTGGAAGAAAGAGGTTAAGTTTCTTGGTCACGTGGTTTCAGAGAAAGGGTTGTCAGTCGATCCAGATAAGATCGAAGCTATTAATAATTTGAAGAGACCAGAGACGGTACCGAGATTAGAAATTTTCTTGGACTTACTGGCTATTACCGGAGATTTATTAAGGATTTCTCGCTGATAGCAGTGCCTCTGACCAAGCTAACCAGGAAGGAGGTGAAGTTTGTCTGGTCTGACAAATGTGAGGAAGCAATCCTTAAGTTAAAGCATTTGTTGACCAATGCACCCGTGTTGGTAGTTCTGGATGGAAACCAAGGGTTGGTGTTGTATACTAATGCTTGTGGGACTGGATTGGGAGCTGTGTTAATGCAGAAGGGTAAAGTGCTTGCCTACTCTTCATGACAGTTAAGACCGCATGAGGTGCGATATCCTACTCATGAATTGGAGTTGGCTACAGTGATATTCACATTGAAGATTTGGAGGCATTATCTTTTGGGGGAGAGATTTGAGCTACACACAGACCATAAGTCTTTAAGATACTTATTCTCTCAGAAGGAGTTGAATATGAGACATCAGATGTGGCTGAAGTTTTAGTCTGCTTATGATTTTGGTATAGAGTATACATCAGGGAAAGGTAATAAAGTAGAGGATGCTCTTAGCAGAAGACACCAGAATGTGATGTTGGTTATGTTGGCAGAATGGAAGGATCTAGAAGCTTTGGCCAGTTGTGGTGTGTAGTTAAGATCGACTGCTAGTTCTAGTCAGAGTACTACCACATTGTCCTTTTCAGAAGTTCGACCAGTGTTGATCGAGAGAATTGCTTCTAAGTAGAAGGAGGATCCATCATTAGCCGAGAAGATCAAAAGGCTTGAGATTGGAACTAAGATCGATGATTTGAAAGATTTTTGTCTTGACCAAAGAGGATGGTTGAGAAAGAAGGGACAATTATGTGTTCCAAATGTTGAGAACTTGAGAAAATAAGTTCTTTGGGAATGTCATCGATCCAAGTTTACGATTCATCCTGGACGAACCAAGATGTATCAAGATATGAAGAGAAGCTTCTATTGGGAAGGCATGAAGAGGGATGTTGGCTTGTGGGTTAGGCAGTGTGTAAACCGTCAACAAGTGAAAGCTGAACATCAGAAGCCGAGTGGGTTGCTTCAGCCTCTAGAGGTTCCAGTGTGGAAATGGGATTCGATATCCATGGATTTTATTGACGGGTTGCCAGGTCAAACCGAGGAAATGAAAGTATATGAGTCATAGTGGACAGGTTGACCAAGAGTGCCCATTTCATTCCAGTTAAGTCAACCAGGACGACACCTGTTTTGCCTAAGTTATTCATGAAGAACATAGTTAGACTACATGGAGTTCCTAGTAGCATAGTCAGTGACAGAGATGCTTTATTCACTAGCGAATTCTGGAAGAGTCTACAAGATGTGTTAGTTACTAAGCTCAAGTTGAGTACCGCATATCACCCTTAGACAGATGGGCAGAAAGAGAGTGTCAATAAAGTACACTCGAGGATTTATTGAGAGCTTGTGTATTGAACTTTGGTGGATCTTGGGAGGATCACCTACATTTGGTTGAGTTTTCCTATAATAATAGCTACCAGACTACTATAGGAATGGCGTCTTTTGAAACTTTGTATGGAAGGCCATGAAAATCACCAGTATGTTGGTTGGAGACTGGAGACAGATTGGTCTTAGGTCCAAATTTGGTTAGGGAGGTGTCAGAGAAGATTGAGTTAATCCGAGAAAGGATGAGGGAAGCTCAACCCAGACAGAAGAGTTACGCGGATAAGAGGCATAAAGACCTAGAGTTCTCAGTTAGAGATAGAGTTTTCATTAAGGTATCTGTAACGACCCGTAAATTTCAACTGTTTTAATAACGTAATTAGTTGAAATTTTGTAAAATTTTAAACAATAAAATTTTGAAATAAAAATTTAATATTTGGAATACGCCTAGTTAAACATAGCGACTGGTAAATTTTCGTCCGAAAATATGAAAGTTTATTTCGCGCGT
Source organism: Allium fistulosum (assembly GCA_030737815.1). Taxonomy (NCBI): domain Eukaryota; kingdom Viridiplantae; phylum Streptophyta; class Magnoliopsida; order Asparagales; family Amaryllidaceae; genus Allium; species Allium fistulosum. The sequence continues at coordinate 1,105,858,177 of CM060904.1, read as the reverse complement.
AAATTTACTTCAATTTAATCAGTTAAAAAGCGATGAAAATAAAATGTTTCTGAAACCTAAATATCTTTACATAGAAAAATTCTAAACCATCTTCTGAGCAAGATGTCAGTTTGTCGTTTTTCCAAATTCGGACATCTTTGGCTCCGTCGATCTTATTTTTCAGTGTCTTTCTTGCATTTTCCGTATTAGAAAATTCGAATTTTATAAATTCAATCGTACCACTGATATCCGTATACCGTTTTGATCGTCTCCTCGTGCTGATCTCTACGGTATATTTGATTGTCAAATTTGAAGTCCGGTGTACGTTGCACTTTGCGTAACGCCTACCGTATCGGTACCGGTTTTAAACCTTTGGTTTTCCTTACTTTAATATTCCACAATCTTTTAACCAATGGTCAATACCCTTTCATAATTACTGAATTCAAAGTACCACCGGCCTTTACTATTCCCAATATTCATGCAATTCTGCTGGCATCTTCATTTGAAGAAAAATAAAAATAATTGATATATAGTATCGGTTGTTCATTTAAACCTGTTCATTTCTTTGGCTAACTTTACATTTTCTTTTCCAAAGTTTCATACTGTCACCATTTTCCTTCCTCTTTTTTCCTGTACTCATTCACCTTCTTCCTCTCCCTTCTTTCTTTTTTGTTTGTTTTGTTTTCATCACCGTGGGAATATATTTATGCAAAGCTTCATATCTGAAAGGAAAAAAAAGGAAGAGAAAAATTCGTTGCTTGCCTAGAAACCAGAAACCGCAACCCTTAGTCTAGCCCCTCTTCATCGCCTATTCCACCACCGCACGCATCACCTAGGCCACGTCCTCTTCAGCCAACCCCTTTACTGCACGGCACCACCATCCCACTTCACCGGCCCTAGCTTCGTCGTTTGCAGCACCAATAGACGTTCTCGGCATGGCTGCCCTCCACCTCGGCCTCAACCCGTGCCCGCCTGTCCCTATGCCAGCACCATCGAAGTCTACCACCTATCTGCCGTGTACCTAACCTCGCCACTAACCCAAGCACTAGCCTACCGAACGCCTTCCTCCACTATGCCCTGGTTGGTCCATGCCTTTAATTTTATTGTTTTATAAATTTTAAGTTTTTCCATATGTCAGTATATGGGCATGGTTTTGCTAATACATCATATATATATAAGTTATAGTAGATTTTAGTTAAAAGAAATATTGTATATTGGTTTACAGTTTATATTTTACAGTAATAGGTTAATATAAGATATAAAATCTGTTTGATTCACAAAGTTATATAAAAGGTTATATTTTATAGTCTGTATATAATATGATAGTATACATTTGTTTGCTGACTTATATTAGGTGCAGTATGATAGGTCAGATGATATGTCGTGTGTTTATATATATAGGACGTTTTAGTAGAGGTATATATCAAATTTTAGCAGTATTACTTATATTATTATATTCGTTGTTCTGTTGGTTATATACATATAAAGAGTAAAGTAAGATATGTAATGATAGTAAAAATATATATGTATTGATTATATATTAGATATAGTTCTGCCTTCTACTGTTTTTCCTCTTCTTCACTGCATTTTAAGGACTTTACTTCTGTTTCTATAATGTATGTTTTGTTGGAACTTGGAAAAAGAATAAGTATCAAATGTAAATTTGTATATCGGTTATATATTTGTTATATATATGTAGCTTATATATATAAGTTTATTTAGGTATTGATTTAGGGAAATGTTATATATTTGGATTTTTATATGTATGTTTCAATAGGAAGTTACTTTTATATTTTTTTTTCTTTTCTTTTTCTTTTTCTTTTCTGAAGCGTATATATATGTAAATCTGGTAATGGTATATTTTAGTTACAGTTTATATCTATATATATATATATATTCTTTTATTTCATTAACAGTTTATGTTAACACATATGTAAGTTCAAATATATGTTACATATTAGTTTGCAGATTTTAAAAGGGTTAACATTTAAAGAGAATATGATATGCATGTAAAGTATATATTGGTTATATATATTGTTGATTTCAAAGTGTGTATATATATATATATTTAGGTTTATAATGATATTGATTTTAAATCTGTATGTATATATGAGTTATAAAGGTTACAATATATATAGAAGTGTATATAAGTATACATCATTGTATGTTAAGGTATATGTTTGATATTAATAAATGTAATATGTAGATATGTCATTTTAAAAATGTATTTAAATTGAGTACCTGTTTTAAGGAAAATATTAATATAATATACATTTCATTTCAATTATATAAACTGATTCGATTTGTTTTTCATCGATTCTATTTATCAGCTTTGATCATCGAATTCGTGCCCATCTTGTTTCGCTTTGGAATTCGTGCTTGGATTCATAACTTCTCTCATTCTCGTTCATTTCTCTAGCCTCGAAAGGTGAGCAATCACTCACGATTAATGTTCTTTTATTTATTAAATTTGATTTCAATTGAAACGACAAATTGAAATATGTTACTGTTAGATATTTACACTGTTATTACCTGTATCAGTTCACCTGTGACATCTGACACCATTATCTGTTATATATGCAATGATAATCCAGTTTGGTTGTTAAATGATTGATTGTTTGATGTTTACAATTGGACGTTAAAATCGTAATGTATAAAGTGATAAATATTATGCAAATAAATTTGGCGTAGGATAATTAAAATTTGAATCGACACATATGTTGAATTTGATTAGTTGAATATGACCCCTTTTAATTGTTAAATTGATTGACATGTAGAATAGTGATAATTACACTTTGAACCATTGAACGTATATTTGATTAATCGTTGTAGTGTTAAAAATTGAAATCGAATGACAAGTGAAGAACCGTATGAATAATAAGTGTAATAATCTTTAATCTACATGAAATGATAGTGTAGATTCTAGAAATAATTATATTAATTTGCACAAACAACAATGCGAATTAATACGATTATTTCGGGATTATTTGAATTGATTATTGGATTGATATCGGTTGTTGTTATTGCTTGTTTATTTACTTTGACACCATCCCAGTTATCACACTGCAAGTTCCCTTTGCTATGCTTTGATTTTGAATTGAATTGGAATCGGGTTGAAATGATAAATACCCAAATTGAACTTTGACCTTGGATAGAAAATTAAATAAATCCCGATTGGTCAATAATTTGATTTAAAAATAAACGAAGATTTTATTTGAATAAATAATACGGTTTTGAAATGAAGTTGAAATTTGAATTTTAATGAAAGGAAAATGTTAATATTTAATAATCTGAAACAAAATATTAACAATGTAATTGATGAAAGAATGTTGTTTAATTTGAGAAATGATTGAATTAAGTTTGAAATTATAATTAAGTTTGAAATTATTAAACTTTGAAATGATTTTAATAATTAAGTTTGAAATTATAATTAAGTTTGAAATTATTAAACTTCGAAATTATTTAATAATTAGGTTTTGAATTATTTAATAATTAAATAAGATTGAATTATTTAATGATTAAATTGAATTGAACTCTTTTATAAGTAAAAATTGAACTTTTGAATAAGTGAATTTTATTTCGTAAATAATTGAAATTGAGTTTCTTTATTAATTAAGTTTTGGAAAATTATTTAAGTAAGTAAATAAGTGAAATTGAATTTCTTTAACAAGAAATGAAAATGTGATATTTTTGGAATTAATGTAAGACTTGTAATTGAAAGAATTGATTTGACGAATTTAATTTAATTCAAAATTGTAAGTTTGATATAATGAAGTTGAACTTTAGAAATTGATTTAATGAATTGGAAATTTAATAGAAATTGTTTTGAATGATAAAGTAATTTAACGAATATTGAATGAAATCGATAAATGAATTTAAATTGATTTGAATGTTAAATTAAATTAATTTAAATGTTTTCGAAATGAAACTTATTTACGAACTTGAATCAATATTTGAATTGGTTTAAAAAGAAATTGAAAATTGAATTATAAGATTTTGAAATGGTAATTTGGAAGTTTTGAAACGAATATTTTGGAAATTGATTTTGAAAGACAAATGAAATGTTGATTTACAAATTCTAATTGAAATTGAATTTGATTTGGTTTTGAAATATATAAATGACCAATCGGTGAAATAATTACGAAAGTTATTAAAGAGACCGGAATCGGTTATGGATATACTCTCTATCTAAACCGAAAACCACTTTAATAACTATACGCGGAGTGATGATCTAGAATGAAGTGGTTGGAATGATGTTCGTGTTGACTGAAGAAAGAGAATGATAATGGATAGCCTTGACACTTGTGTCAAATTGGAAATGACTAAAACAGGAGCCGTGCCGGGCCAATGGAGGATTAGCTACCTCAAGTGGACACACTTCTTCTAACTATTCATTACTTGTTGTTGATTGGTGCACCCTTGATTTTGGGAGTGTTGTTTCACGGTGTTGCGGGCGCTGCGGCGTTGCGTTCTCACCAGTCCGGATCAGGCGAACGGTAGTATCACTACCTTGGGTATTGCCTCATGTGCCTTGTCATACTTGTATTCCATTTATGCGCGACCACTACGATTTTGATTTGTACCTTTAGTATATGGATTGCCCTCTGGTGACTTCCGGTTTTGGGGAAACTACGGTCTTGTATATGCTTTTGGGAATAAAAATGTGTTAAGGGTGGAATGGGCCATCACTTAACGCTATTTTGATATCTTATTATTACTGATAGACATTATCTACTTATCGTACACTACTACATAGTAGATAGTTTGACGGATCCTTAAAGGATGGTTATTCCAAACATCCTTTAAGTTACTTGTATTTCAATTGCTATTTCACTTGAGTTGGATTTATTAATATAAAAATGTTAATCCTGACTCGAGTGTTTTGTGTTTTGCTTTACGCTCGGGTCAGACTGAGTGTACCAGTATTCGAGACTCACCTTTGGAGTTGGAGCTTGCTTGAAGATCCAACCATCTATTCTGCTTCCAGTATTCGATGATTCCAGTGATGTATTCTGCTTTGTACTTGATGTATCGCATTATTCTTCCGTTGTATCTGGTTTAACTCTGATGTAACTTATACATTTATATAGTAGCTTCATGAACTACTATCTCTTTTATTTCCGCTGCATTTATTACTCTGTGTCTGTGATCTGTGATTATTTTATTTACTGTATATGTTCAGTTTTGCCAAATTTAAATTAACAATGCGGTATTTTGAGCAATTCAACTCCGGCATGAGTGTCTACCTATACACTTATAATGGATGCGAATGGTCCAAAATTCCGGGTCGTTACAGTATCCCCGATGAAGGGTGTGGTACGGTTCGGGAAGTCAGGGAAACTGACACTGAGATATGCTGGTCCATTCTAGATTATAAAGAGGATTGGAAAGCTCGCATATAGAGTAGAGTTGTCGAGCAGTATGGCAGGTGTCCATAATGTATTTCATGTGTCTCATCTTCGCAAGTACGTGCATGATCCAGAGACTACTATCCCTCCGACAGGGTTGGAAGACTTAGTAGTAGAGCCTAATTTGACATTTATTAGACAATCAGTTCAGGTTGTAGCGAGAGATGACAAAAGATTGAGGAACAAGACAGTCAAGTTGGTGAAATTTCAGTAGAGCGACAACGAGAAGGACTGTACTTGGGAGACAAAAGACATGATTCGAGATACTTATCTTGATTTGCTTTGAGGGTATGTTGATATTAGATTTATATAGATATTAGCTATTAAGGTAGAGTAGTATGGTTGTTAGGAGTCGTTATAGATGATTGCTATGTTTAGTATTACGTCCTTACTGAATTTCAAGGACGATATTCTTTAAGGAGGGGAGGCTGTAACAACCCTAATTTTTGATAACACTATTCAGGAGATTTAATTAGATAAATTAAATAGAATAATGTAAATGTTAAATGATAAGGGAGTTGATATTTGAATAAATCTATTTAAGGCCATGCTTAATAAAGCAATTAAATGGGCTTAAGAATGGCTTATAGGTTAATTAATTTACATAAGGGTATGTTGAGGATTTCCTCACATAACCCTTATCCTTATATATTCTCATTCCTACCATTTCATTTCCCATTCATGTCATTTTGAAAACAAAACGCAAACATTAAGGGGAGCCAGCCATAATCATGAGAAGATAAATTAAAGTAAAGCTAGGGATTCATGCTTAGGGGAAATTAATCTCAATTCAATCTCCTTATCTTAATCAAGGTGAATAATAATTCCATCTCTATTTTGTTTTATAATCATACGTTTTTGGATATAATGGTAAATTCGTTTTTGATGATTTGGATGATGATATGCTTGAATTACAAATTTGTTTGATTTAAACAAGAATGTTTAAATAAGAATATACACGGTTTTAGGGCAAAACCGATATATGTTGATGTGTAAATGCCATGGAAAAATTTCATGTTATGTAAAACATAATTTTGGAGTTGGGTTTTAATTTTGATAATTTTCCATGCTATGGAAAGATGGTTATGAATTTCCAAAGAAAAATATGGTTATTTGGGTTTATAAATTTACTTCGGAAAATATATTGAGAATTTGGGTCTGAAATTTTGATATGTTAGAAAACTTGATTAAAGTGAATTTCAGGAATTTTTGGGGAATTTTCTAAGTGATTTGCTATGCAAATTAAATTATTTTAGAAGAGGGACTTCTTTGCAATATTTGTTTTGCTTAATGGAAGGGGCTTATTTGTTAACTTAACCACGGTTTAGATCTGAATTTAGCGGCGATTATTTTAGTAAAGAATTTTAAAAGTTAAGGCAACCAAGCTTATGTTTACACATGGCAGGTTAGTTAGAAAATGGTTTGCTTTAATTAGTATTAAACAAGGTTTACCCAAAAAAGTTGATTCCGCCTTCTTTAGAAGTACCTTTTGACTCAGAGCCTCCGCCTTCAACCAAGTCGAAACCCACCAAGCCGAAACCAATACGCAGGGTAACACATAGATGGTATGTAGTGGATTGGAGAAAGGCGGAAGGCTAGGTGTCGAAAGCATAGCTTCCGATGGGGTCGGTACCTTTTATTTGTTTTAAAAAGAGAAGCGCTGCCTTTGTTTTATTTTAGCCTTCGAAGGAGTCGAAGCATATATTTTCGAAAGAGGTTCTCCAAGTGCTTTCAAAGGGGTTTCCATCAACTTATGTTTTAAAGAGTAAGCTTTCAAAGGGGCTGCCATTAACTTATGTTTTAAAGAGTAAGATTTCGAAGGGTTTGCCATCAACTTACATTTTAAAGACTAAGCTTTCGAAGGGATTTCCTTACTTATAAAATAATGCTTTCGAAAGAAGGGGTTCCGACCTAGTCGAAGCCTTGCTGTCGTTCTTTAGCCTTTCGATGGTATTGAAGTCATCAATGCTTTCGAAAGGTAGTGTTTGTTTTTAAAGATGTTTTAAGTCACTTAATTCCTAAATGTTTTCCAAAGGGTCCAAGGGTTCCGAAGGTAATGGCTTCAAAAGGGGTTACGACGCTATCCTTCAATGCTCTGTTTAAATGGTTTGAAGCTTTCGAAAGAGATGGTGTCGACGCCATCATGTTTTCCCTAATATTTTTATATGATAAAGGATGGTTTCCTAAGAGATACTTTCGTCTATATTCACTTTGACCCAAATAATATTTTAAGTATAATCCCAATGGTTTCAAAAAGGGGACTTTCAATGATTTCGGAAGGGTTACTTCCAATGGTTTCGAAAGAGGGACTTTCAATAATTTCAGAAGGGTTACTTCCAATGGTTTCGAAAGGGGGACTTTCAATGATTTCGGAAGGGTTACTTCTAATGGTTTAGAAAGGGGGACTTTCAATGATTTCGAAAGGGTTACTTCCAATGGTTTCGAAATGGGCACTTTCAATGGTTTTGAAGCTATGCTTCTAAGTGTTATATAGTAATATTTTATTACATTTGAAAGGTTTCGAAAGAGATGTTTTAAAGTGTAACGACCCGACTTTCCAGTCCCGGAAAATCGAACCATTTGTGTTAAAGAAGAAGAGATAGAAGAAGAAGAAACAGAAAATCAACAACAGAATCTCACATCGCAGCGGAATAAAATATAATATATACAAAACAGATCTTTACTCAAACAGAAAAATATATCTGTTTACACAATATATTTACAGAATCCATCATCAGAGTTCATCACATCAATGATATACATCCAAATACACAGCGGAACAATAAACAAATACGGAAGTACGAATCGCCATCCAGCTCGTCTCCTGAGCTCCACAGCTACAATCTGAACCTGTTTATCTCGGTCTGACCCGAGCATCATATAAAACAATACCCGAGTCAGTCTGGAATACCAGCGTGAGAAAATCACACTCAAATTGATTATTAAAGTTCAAAATCCTTTGAAAACAAAAGCATCTCGTAAGACCACGCCACAAATAAACATGCCGGGTTTTTACCTTACGATAGCTAAAACACTTTCTATAAAAATCCTCTGATATTATAATAGTGTCTATTTACAAATACTTATTAAAATAGCCGAAATTGTTACATTTATTAAATTCCGGCATACTAGCCACAACGTGGGTAATACAAACAAATACCGTATAAGGAACGTAGGGAGAATGGATTTCCAACGAATGACTAGGCACTGGGGTACCACCTGTCACAGTACGTGGCCTAGATCACAGTACCGAGGAGTACGCCCGCTCCCCTGCAACACAAGGCCGGAATCATCCCTTACTGGATAATTCCAAATAAAATCACCCCACGGTTGGGATCAGCAACCGCACCACTAAGCCGAAATAAAAGGGACATCTAGACAGGGATGACCTTACTCTCAAGTGAGGGCTACCCACGAAGCCTTGCTGCATAACCCCTGATTTTCAGTCATTCCCGGTTGATGAGGCTCGAGGCTAAACGATACCTTTAGAACGTTTCACTTAGAATGCCCATCGTCCCCTGACGATGTCCGAAAGCATTCATCCATACAAGTCCGTTCCAGGTCTGAACAGAACTGATAACACTATCCCCTTATCAATATTACCCTCGTTTCCCCACGAAACATACAAACCGGATCGAAGTGGTTTTCGAGTCTCCAGACCTAGAATCCCGGTATACGGAAACCCGATCCCGGTCTCTTCGAAACGATCAGCGCATTTGGCCAATATTGATAGTCGGTTGTTTAACTATCAATTAACATCCATAACAACCATCAACAATCAATAATTTTTTCCAAATTATTTATATCCCTCAAAATATCTTCACAAGATATTATTTTCATTTCAATTTCCATTGGAAACAATTTCAAACTATATTCCTCTCACGGAATAATTTCCCAAATATTTATTTTCACTGGAATGCCAAGTACAAAACCATTTTAGATTTTTAAAATAATTTCAAAACACTTTATTATAAAAATACTTTATAAGAACGCCTTTTTAAACTTCTTTAATATTTAAGTTAAAATATATATTTAAAGATATTTAAAATAAAACCATTTTAAAGAATATAAACAAATTTCCTTTTAAAACATATTATCAAATCTCATTTGTATTAACTACAATAATAGATTGAAAATTACTTACTTTAGAAATTTAACATTTGGAAATAATAGATTTTTAAAAACTTGACTTTTAAAAATAACAATAAATCTTTAACAAATATTTAAAATTTCCTTTTAAAACAAAATGTACTTGGCTATCCAGAAAATACTTCTCTTTCACAACCTTTAAAATAAATCTCTGTTTATTTTAAAACAGATTCACAATCCTTTATAACTTCACACCTTGAATTTATATTAAAATCCGCTTCACTTTATAAACTCAGTTTATAGATCTCAAAATCTCATTCCTCTTTAAAATTTCCCAGTTTCAATATTTAGATCAATTCTACAATTTTATTTCAAATTTGCTTTATCTTGAAATAAAATTCCCTTATTTACCTTATTTATTTCAAATACAATTATTCGAGTTTTTTTTTTTTTAATTTTTAATTTCTAGTTAAAACCCCTTTAACTGAAAATTCCTATTTTAAATTCCCAACATTCCTTATTAACGCTTTTAATTAAATTAACTCATTGAATTAAAAATAATTTCTTTATTTCTTTAAAAACCATATCACTTGAGTTTTAAATTTTATTACTCCTTCGTAAATCTAAATTCCCTTTTCCCATATTTACTACAATTCCAATTCACTTTATTTTATCTTATTTTTAATTCACTATTAAATTTATTCCAATTTACTTAAATTATTATTCTTTAATTTCTTCAAAAATTCAATTCCATAGATTTTCAAAATTTATTATACTGGGAATTCAATCAACCACAACATCCAATATCAGATCATCACATGATATCAATATTCAGATCACAGAATAATAAAATAAATTTTTGAGGAATCCAGTTGGATCCCTCCAACCTGTTTTCCCTGCATCCACAGACGTTAGCACAATACCAATTCCACTTCGAGGTGGAATATCGCGGTATATGGGATTTAAATAAATATCATCCGCTATTATGCGGCGCATAGGGTCTCATCCGCTATAAAATGCGGGAATATCAAATCCAATATATACATATGCCAATATATATATATTGGTATATACTACTATATATATCATCATATCAAATCAATCCAAACAATCATTCAATCAATCATTTAAATTTAACTATTTAAATTTAAATTCAACTGAGTGAGATTAACTCACCTTAGATTTTGTTTGCAATCCACCCCAACCAGCTTATTTTCTCGAGTTTGACCTTGAATAACAATTTATAATTTTATTAATATTTAAACTAATCCAGAAACAAATTATCATTAATAATTTTATTAACTAATTTTAATTTGAACAAGTATATATATTTGTTACCTGAACTTATTTTCCTTTTACAGTTAGACCAATATTTTTTTTTTATAAATATATAAACATACACATATAATTTTCCCTTTACTGGATGTATACAGCTATACGTATAAGTAAAACTAGGACAAAATAAAACGAGATCTGATACCTACTCACGATCGACTTCACCTCGCGTTCGCCAACGCCGCAGCTACTCCCAACCCTGGCTTCGAAAATCGGACCCCCATCTTGGGCTGGAACCCTGTCGCGATGCACATCTCGCAGACCCGCCAACCTCATCATCACGTCGCTACTCCGGTCGCCTGCCCTAGCTCGAGTGAGCACTACCCTCGTTCGAACTCGAGACGCTCCCCTGATGACCACTCGCGAATACGTGCTTCACCGATACCATAACCCCCATCGCGACCATACGCGAGCTTCCCAGACTCGACGTCGATGAAGACCCCAGGCGACTAACAGTTGAACGCGATGATAGGGAGTGCCGTGATGAACACAAGCCTCCATCGCGAAATCACGAGCTCGTGAGGGTTGTAACCCTAGCCGAGGAATCGAGTTCGTTCAATCGTGAACGAATCTGATTTTGTTTGAGAAAAGGGAGGATTTTGATTTAATTTGAGCTCTGAGAATCCTTCGGCCATTAACATTTCATTTTTCTGTTTCATTTGAAAGCTTGCTTTCAATTTTGATTTATCTTGTAAAATTTGAAAACTGGAAAGGGAAAGAATTCACGTGAATTTAATTTGAAGACGATGGGAGTCAAAGTAGAACGAAATTTAACAAAGACAGCAGCTTACTAAAGAAGATAACGCGATTTTGAAAAGAGGAAAAAGAAAAGAAATGGGTACGAAGGAGACATATCGGCGGCGTGATGTACGTGTTGTCGGTAAGGAGAATAAATATAGTTTACTTAAATTTAAATTCATTTCAAAACAAAGTCAATGTGGATATGTCATGCACCCACACAACAGCTCCAAATGCCACGAAAATTGAAATCCGAAAATAATTCAATATTTCGGATCCGATGGAACTGGTTTCGTCGAATTCTAAGACTACGCCTCGGAAGGCTATTTTTAAATTCAATTTAAACGTTAAAATTTGAAAACTGAACAAATCACTTTTTATTTGATTTTAAAAGTTCTACTGCCTTCAGTATTATCAATATAGATTTTACAAGCCTTTAAATTATTTTTAACTGGCTCAAAACTCTCAATTCAACATTTTATTCAATTTTTAATTGTTTAATTCAATAATTAAATTCTCCAAATAAATGGTGATATTCGAAATTTAAATTACAAATTAACTTTTAAATATTTAAAAATAAATTAAATATTTCAATCTTAAATACTCAAAATTCCGGGTCGTCACATTCCTCTCCCCTTAAAAGAATTTCGTCCCCGAAATTACTAGTTAAGAGGAATGATCTATAACCCATTAACTATTTCCTCAACCCAAATCGTTTTATCAACTTGCCCCAAATAAATCCTTTTTACTAAAGACACACTATCCCACTTATTTCATTCCAAGCCTATCCATAAGTTCCAAACAATATCACTTCTTATCAATTCAAATTTAAATTTGAATTCAAATTTTGAATTATCAAAATTTTCTCGAAATTTTTCTAACTCCCTAAATTTTCGAAAAATTTTGCCAGCGTCTCCTTTGCGCGGCTTGCTCGGTACTACTACAAAATGGCTCTACGGCCTCCCAATCTTAAAAAGAAAACAAAAAGCCAAGTGGCTGTATCAAAAACCCAATCAAATTTCATATAGAAATTCAAATACATACCTTTTGTCGGGCCATTAAATTTATCTTCTAAAATCAAAATCCCAATTTATCCATTGCTTTTATACACCTGTATATCCTACTAAGCAATAATATTCCATCACAATTCCAAAGTCATTTTATACTTTTCTTTTACAAATTTTCAATATTTGCTTTACTTAAGCCCGTACGATGCACATATATCATCCGTACGCAACATCACATTCGATCGCTCAATCGATCACACAATTCCGCTTCCGAACTAGTATTGTCCACCCGACTTCCTAGTGCGGACTCAGATCTGGTTTCTTGATCAGAAACCGTCATTCTCCTTGCATAGCCACAAACTATGATAGAGAATTACCAGAATCAATCAACAATCCATATCCAGGTTCGCCGTTGAAAATCGAGTGAAAAATCCTGATTCGGATCGATAAAACTATCTCGAAATTCTGTGTTCGACATCTGGACCAAATAGCTATGCGAATAAAATAATATACGTACGTCTTACGTAATTAGCCCAATTTATTATCAATTATATCAATTCTCTTTTATTCACATTCATTTTGATTGTTATTCACTTATTCACAACTATCTCATTTCACAATTTACAGTTAAATTTTCTATTCAATTATTCACTAGGAATAATTTTCTCAATACCGAATTTACTTAAGAATTCACCATATTCCTTAAGTTCAAAATAAATATTCTACATACTTCTTATACTTATTTTCACTTCATTATTGAAGTTCATATCCATTTCTATTTACTCTTGTCTTTACAATTCCATTTGATTTCAATTTGGCTTTCACCCGAATATTTAATTAGTTGCACTTACTAATTAATTCAAATTTCAATTAACAGTTTATTCGCAAACTTCACTTCTTTAGTTCCTTCGATTTCACTTCACCTTACATTCACATTTGAATTAGATTTCAATATCCAGTTTCAATTTTACTTGCTTAGCAAATTTAAATCATTTATCGTTAATGGAAATTTTCAAAAATTCTAAAAATTTTCTAACTCCTGAAATTTACGAAAATTTTTGGCAGAACCTCCCTTGTACGGAGGGACTTCTGCGATATCGCAGGGTGCACAAAAATGTATATACATCGGCCTCAGGCCGGAAAAAGAATCAAAACAGTTCATATTTCCTATTTTGAATTCTTTGCGTAGGCGTACCTTATTTTTAGCATTTTTAAAGCAAGCGGCTTACTATATAGCATATTGCGCAAGCAAATACAGCCTAGCGGCTTCCAAACACCTGTACTTACTCCATTTAAACTGATAAGTGATAATATAAGAAAATTCTATTAACATCCCATTAAATTCCAATAGCAAATCAATAGTTTTCATAGGCAATGCACTTAAAATAATTTCCATAAGCAATTTATATGGTTTTAATACAATTTTAATCGCTTACAACCAATTCACATACCGTTTCTATTCAATTCAATGGTTTGCAATTCATTTTCCTCCATTCTATTCATTTTTAAGCGAAATGAATCCATATCCATTTCAATTGATTCAATTCAATTTAATTTGCATTTCACACTTACATTCCTTTTATTTCATTTGAAATCATTTCACAATTTCTTTTCTTAAGTCGAGCATTTATTCAAATGTTGACTTAAGCTATTCCACTTCCAAACTCAAGTTACTGTTTCCTTGTAAACAATTTATAATTCAAATCTTTGGTTTGATTTTGTCATTTAATCAAATCTATTCCATTTATAAATTTAAATTCAATTTATATATTCACTTATTCATTTTAAATTTTCAATTTCCATATTCAACTTATCATGAATTTATTTAATTATTAACAAGGAAATTTCAAATTTATTTTTTTACTACTTGAATTTATATACAGATTTACCATCTTATTTAACACCCAGTTCACCTTTCATCCAACTAATTCAACTTGACTCGATTAAAATCCCATTTCAATTTTCAATTTCAATTCATTAATTCACAAATGTAGCTTCATTGGTTTATTCACAATTTCACTTCTTCTCAATTTGAATCTTATTCCAAATCAACTTCCACTTGAATTTATTTACAACTCAACCATTCTTCTTACAATCCAATTCAAATATCCATTCATACTTCAACTTTTATTACCAAATTTTAAGTTCTATTAGCATACCCAGTTCACTAATTCTATTCCAAATTAGTATACTCCCATTTTATAATTCGGTATTTAATCTTTATCCACAAATATTTACTTTAGTAAATTTTCTCGGGTTTAATCTATTATTATAATTCGTGTTTTGGATTTTATGCCAATCCGAAATAACTAACAATTTAATTTTGATTCTTATTTCACAACTTAAATACAACTAGAATTTTATTTTATTAGTAACGGTCATTTCTAATTAGATTTTATTTTAGCTCATATTTATTTAACTCAATTCGAATACAACTGGATTAATTTGATTCAATTTTATTCAAATACGACTGGATATTATTTTTAACCTATTTTAATAATTTCAATCCAGTCAAATTTTTATTTCCCAATCCAAATCAATTTCATTTTTAACTTTGCCCTTTACATGTTAATTCTAACACCCAAAGCTTATATTTCCTTCCTGTTTGAAAATCATTTCAAGATATAAGCTTACAACCCATTTTATCAGGATTTCCCTTTTTAAACACCCGGCTTTTAGTTTCAAATTATTTTGAAATCTCCACTTATTTCAAAATCACATTTCTCAAATATTTAAACCAATCCTGGTTTTTTTTTTCTTTCTTTTTTTTTTCCAACAAATTTCCTTTGGAAATTTCAAAAACAACTAGCTTTTCTGAATAAATCAATTTGGCAGCAATTCGTCACTCAGGAGTTCGAAAATAAATTCTGAAGATGCGGCCGTCATCCTCCGAACTATTTCCCAACGACTGAAGTGAATTCATTACTATATCCCTTTCAAAATTTATTTGAAACAATTTCCCTTCCAGTAATACTTTCCAAAATAATAATGCTTGTGTTTATCTTCAAAACATTTTGAAACACTTCCAAGATGTCCGGGGTTTAAATTTACCAATTTGATTAAATCAAATTTTTAGTTACAATTCATTTGTACAATTCATATTTATACAAATATCCATTGGTTATGCAAATCATTTAAATTTTATAATCTTACCATATTTTTGTTTTAAATTTTATTTGTTAGAATATTTTCATCCAAACATCCAAATATATAATAATTCAAAAAAAAAAATATTTCTTTTATATCAAAAATACATTTTTCGGGTAAAATTATTTCATCTACCCGTTTTAAAACAATATTGTGTCGAGTTGTTCTATTCGAGTGTTTAGAAACCCCTTCGATACACCTGCGCAGACTGTGCCGACGAAGGTTCATATGCCACTCAATAAATCAACCAACACAATACAAAACCAATTTATATTCACTAACAAGTACGCGCTCATATCTATTTATACTCTCAAAATTTCCCACCAGAGCCAAGGTTATCGCCAACCTTTGCTCTGATACCAACTGTAACGACCCGACTTTCCAGTCCCGGAAAATCGAACCATTTGTGTTAAAGAAGAAGAGATAGAAGAAGAAGAAACAGAAAATCAACAACAGAATCTCACATCGCAGCGGAATAAAATATAATATATACAAAACAGATCTTTACTCAAACAGAAAAATATATCTGTTTACACAATATATTTACAGAATCCATCATCAGAGTTCATCACATCAATGATATACATCCAAATACACAGCGGAACAATAAACAAATACGGAAGTACGAATCGCCATCCAGCTCGTCTCCTGAGCTCCACAGCTACAATCTGAACCTGTTTATCTCGGTCTGACCCGAGCATCATATAAAACAATACCCGAGTCAGTCTGGAATACCAGCGTGAGAAAATCACACTCAAATTGATTATTAAAGTTCAAAATCCTTTGAAAACAAAAGCATCTCGTAAGACCATGCCACAAATAAACATGCCGGGTTTTTACCTTACGATAGCTAAAACACTTTCTATAAAAATCCTCTGATATTATAATAGTGTCTATTTACAAATACTTATTAAAATAGCCGAAATTGTTACATTTATTAAATTCCGGCATACTAGCCACAACGTGGGTAATACAAACAAATACCGTACAAGGAACGTAGGGAGAATGGATTTCCAACGAATGACTAGGCACTGGGGTACCACCTGTCACAGTACGTGGCCTAGATCACAGTACCGAGGAGTACGCCCGCTCCCCTGCAACACAAGGCCGGAATCATCCCTTACTGGATAATTCCAAATAAAATCACCCCACGGTTGGGATCAGCAACCGCACCACTAAGCCGAAATAAAAGGGACATCTAGACAGGGATGACCTTACTCTCAAGTGAGGGCTACCCACGAAGCCTTGCTGCATAACCCCTGATTTTCAGTCATTCCCGGTTGATGAGGCTCGAGGCTAAACGATACCTTTAGAACGTTTCACTTAGAATGCCCATCGTCCCCTGACGATGTCCGAAAGCATTCATCCATACAAGTCCGTTCCAGGTCCGAACAGAACTGATAACACTATCCCCTTATCAATATTACCCTCGTTTCCCCACGAAACGTACAAACCGGATCGAAGTGGTTTTCGAGTCTCCAGACCTAGAATCCCGGTATACGGAAACCCGATCCCGGTCTCTTCGAAACGATCAGCGCATTTGGCCAATATTGATAGTCGGTTGTTTAACTATCAATTAACATCCATAACAACCATCAACAATCAATAATTTTTTCCAAATTATTTATATCCCTCAAAATATCTTCACAAGATATTATTTTCATTTCAATTTCCATTGGAAACAATTTCAAACTATATTCCTCTCACGGAATAATTTCCCAAATATTTATTTTCACTGGAATGCCAAGTACAAAACCATTTTAGATTTTTAAAATAATTTCAAAACACTTTATTATAAAAATACTTTATAAGAACGCCTTTTTAAACTTCTTTAATATTTAAGTTAAAATATATATTTAAAGATATTTAAAATAAAACCATTTTAAAGAATATAAACAAATTTCCTTTTAAAACATATTATCAAATCTCATTTGTATTAACTACAATAATAGATTGAAAATTACTTACTTTAGAAATTTAACATTTGGAAATAATAGATTTTTAAAAACTTGACTTTTAAAAATAACAATAAATCTTTAACAAATATTTAAAATTTCCTTTTAAAACAAAATGTACTTGGCTATCCAGAAAATACTTCTCTTTCACAACCTTTAAAATAAATCTCTGTTTATTTTAAAACAGATTCACAATCCTTTATAACTTCACACCTTGAATTTATATTAAAATCCGCTTCACTTTATAAACTCAGTTTATAGATCTCAAAATCTCATTCCTCTTTAAAATTTCCCAGTTTCAATATTTAGATCAATTCTACAATTTTATTTCAAATTTGCTTTATCTTGAAATAAAATTCCCTTATTTACCTTATTTATTTCAAATACAATTATTCGAGTTTTTTTTTTTAATTTTTAATTTCTAGTTAAAACCCCTTTAACTGAAAATTCCTATTTTAAATTCCCAACATTCCTTATTAACGCTTTTAATTAAATTAACTCATTGAATTAAAAATAATTTCTTTATTTCTTTAAAAACCATATCACTTGAGTTTTAAATTTTATTACTCCTTCGTAAATCTAAATTCCCTTTTCCCATATTTACTACAATTCCAATTCACTTTATTTTATCTTATTTTTAATTCACTATTAAATTTATTCCAATTTACTTAAATTATTATTCTTTAATTTCTTCAAAAATTCAATTCCATAGATTTTCAAAATTTATTATACTGGGAATTCAATCAACCACAACATCCAATATCAGATCATCACATGATATCAATATTCAGATCACAGAATAATAAAATAAATTTTTGAGGAATCCAGTTGGATCCCTCCAACCTGTTTTCCCTGCATCCACAGACGTTAGCACAATACCAATTCCACTTC
The DNA here is from genome assembly GCA_030737815.1 of Allium fistulosum. Taxonomy (NCBI): domain Eukaryota; kingdom Viridiplantae; phylum Streptophyta; class Magnoliopsida; order Asparagales; family Amaryllidaceae; genus Allium; species Allium fistulosum. The sequence continues at coordinate 1,105,839,628 of CM060904.1, read as the reverse complement.
GAGGTGGAATATCGCGGTATATGGGATTTAAATAAATATCATCCGCTATTATGCGGCGCATAGGGTCTCATCCGCTATAAAATGCGGGAATATCAAATCCAATATATACATATGCCAATATATATATATTGGTATATACTACTATATATATCATCATATCAAATCAATCCAAACAATCATTCAATCAATCATTTAAATTTAACTATTTAAATTTAAATTCAACTGAGTGAGATTAACTCACCTTAGATTTTGTTTGCAATCCACCCCAACCAGCTTATTTTCTCGAGTTTGACCTTGAATAACAATTTATAATTTTATTAATATTTAAACTAATCCAGAAACAAATTATCATTAATAATTTTATTAACTAATTTTAATTTGAACAAGTATATATATTTGTTACCTGAACTTATTTTCCTTTTACAGTTAGACCAATATTTTTTTTTTTATAAATATATAAACATACACATATAATTTTCCCTTTACTGGATGTATACAGCTATACGTATAAGTAAAACTAGGACAAAATAAAACGAGATCTGATACCTACTCACGATCGACTTCACCTCGCGTTCGCCAACGCCGCAGCTACTCCCAACCCTGGCTTCGAAAATCGGACCCCCATCTTGGGCTGGAACCCTGTCGCGATGCACATCTCGCAGACCCGCCAACCTCATCATCACGTCGCTACTCCGGTCGCCTGCCCTAGCTCGAGTGAGCACTACCCTCGTTCGAACTCGAGACGCTCCCCTGATGACCACTCGCGAATACGTGCTTCACCGATACCATAACCCCCATCGCGACCATACGCGAGCTTCCCAGACTCGACGTCGATGAAGACCCCAGGCGACTAACAGTTGAATGCGATGATAGGGAGTGCCGTGATGAACACAAGCCTCCATCGCGAAATCACGAGCTCGTGAGGGTTGTAACCCTAGCCGAGGAATCGAGTTCGTTCAATCGTGAACGAATCTGATTTTGTTTGAGAAAAGGGAGGATTTTGATTTAATTTGAGCTCTGAGAATCCTTCGGCCATTAACATTTCATTTTTCTGTTTCATTTGAAAGCTTGCTTTCAATTTTGATTTATCTTGTAAAATTTGAAAACTGGAAAGGGAAAGAATTCACGTGAATTTAATTTGAAGACGATGGGAGTCAAAGTAGAACGAAATTTAACAAAGACAGCAGCTTACTAAAGAAGATAACGCGATTTTGAAAAGAGGAAAAAGAAAAGAAATGGGTACGAAGGAGACATATCGGCGGCGTGATGTACGTGTTGTCGGTAAGGAGAATAAATACAGTTTACTTAAATTTAAATTCATTTCAAAACAAAGTCAATGTGGATATGTCATGCACCCACACAACAGCTCCAAATGCCACGAAAATTGAAATCCGAAAATAATTCAATATTTCGGATCCGATGGAACTGGTTTCGTCGAATTCTGAGACTACGCCTCGGAAGGCTATTTTTAAATTCAATTTAAACGTTAAAATTTGAAAACTGAACAAATCACTTTTTATTTGATTTTAAAAGTTCTACTGCCTTCAGTATTATCAATATAGATTTTACAAGCCTTTAAATTATTTTTAACTGGCTCAAAACTCTCAATTCAACATTTTATTCAATTTTTAATTGTTTAATTCAATAATTAAATTCTCCAAATAAATGGTGATATTCGAAATTTAAATTACAAATTAACTTTTAAATATTTAAAAATAAATTAAATATTTCAATCTTAAATACTCAAAATTCCGGGTCGTCACATAAAGTGTTTCGAAAAGGGGCCTAATGTTTTGAAAAGAGATTTATATGCTTTCGAAGGAGGTTATCCAATGAAGTCGAAGGCAATGTTTTGAAGGTTTCAACAACCTCAGTTTTCAAAGCAGATAACCCAATCTCATTTTTGATAGAGAACCATGGCCTAGTTAAATAAAGTATTTTGAAAAGGAGTTTTTGAAGAAGTTTTCTTTGATCAAAAAGGTTAAAGAGATTAACCAAGTTATTATGTATGCTTCTTCATATATGTATATTCACAATGTTTTGGATCCATAACCGAACTTTGGGGATGGGCAGAATAACCATCTAGGTTGACCCAGTAGTGAATATAAATTAAGTTAACTCCTAAATGAATAGAATTGCATCCAGGAGGTCGGAAAGACCAGAATATAGGATGCTAAAATATTAAAGAAAGGTATTAGCAGGGGCCAATAGGTTCTCAGTAAGTCCATGAAAACTGTGTATAGGAAAAGGTATTGGCGAGGGCCAATAAGTTCGTAGTTAGCCCATGAAAACTATGTATAAAGGAAGATGTCAAAAAGACAGGTTCATAGTAAGCCCATGAAAACTATGATTTGATACTGGCAGGTTTGTAGTTAGCCTATGAAAACTATATATGGATTAAGATATTGACAGATGTAAATAGGTTCCTAGACAACCTATGAAAACTAGTATGAGAAAAGAGGATATTGGAGTCACCAATAGGTTCCTAGTCAACCCATTAAAACTAGGATAAGAGTAATGATATTGGATTTACCAATAGGTTCATAATGATCCAATGAAAACGATGTAATTGGACAGGGAGTCCGTAAATATTTTACCAGTATTAGTCAGCCCATGGAAACTATAGGTTAATAGTAATCCTAGAAACTATAATTGAGACAGACATTCAGAATTAATGGGGATGGGAAATCCAGAATTGATTTATTTGTTTTGCATATCATCATGTTATATTGTTTTGAATTGTTTTAACCATTGTGGATGCAGAAACGCAGTACATGGTTTTAAAAAAGTTTTAGGATATTAGTGAGGGGAAAACCCGTTCTGCTAAGCAGTGTGATCTCATTAGATATCTAAATGATTTGAGATGTTAGATTATTATTCATACCAGGCTTTATGTCTGACTCGAAGTTTATGTTTCCCCTTAAACTCTTGGGTACTCAATTGATTTTGAGTAGTTTGAGAGTTGAGGTTTTCAGGTACCTCATTAGACGAATAAAGCTTTCGAAGACGTGCAGGAGGCATGATAGCTATATAGAGTTATTTTTTATTTTGATTCCGCTGTGTTGTTGTAATGGAAAAGTTGTTATATTGCCTGTATATACTCTGATCACCCAATGGAAAATCTTCATATGTCGCTCTTGGCGTATATTGTAATAAATATATTTTCTCTGAATGTGGTTAATGATTGTGGGATTATGTAATGAATTGGAAATGTTTGGAAATGGAATGTGATCTTGTTTGAAGTTTTAAAATTTTCCATTCATGTGTTTCTATGTATCAATGTATTTAACACCGCCGTATTTGGTCGCCGAGGATTAATAATTATGGATGACTGTAGCATCCGTGGCCGTTAGTTTTGGGCCTCCAAGTAGGGAGATGTTACAATAAATTTGTGCATTTATCGTATATACATTGCTTTTACCACTACGCTATTTAAGACAACATACTTAGCCTTTCCATTAAATTAGCCACAGTCTTCTGTTTGGTACATTTCCAACTTAAAACTTATTAACCAAGTTTTGAACATGAATTTGATATTGGCATGCCATACTCAATATCACTTATGAAGTGTGAGTCCGATTACTCCTTCATAAGGAGCTTGTTGTTTCTGTAAACAATTTTCTAGTATTTCCTAAATACAGGAGAACATTCCAAACTAAGATTCGGTGACCTTTAATTTGGATTTGATATTTGCTTCATGTATCAAATACATTAACAAATCATGATATCATAGACAACATAACATGTATGCTAATTCCTATTGTCAATGCATAAGGAATTAATTTCACATGTTCCTTATTAAATAATGAGGTGTTTCTGCATATCGTTTGGGACATTCCCGACGTCCTTTATACTATCTATGAAAGACATCATTTGCAAATCCAAACGTCAAGTATTAAAACAACTAGAGCTGATTTTAACACAGTACTTCGTCAACAATTAGCAGTGTGTTGTTTACATATGGTTTAGAAATATCTATGTACCTTTGTTCGCGACGGAAAATTATATCGATTAGAACACCGTTCGAAAATGTAATAATAAAAACCACAAGCGCACGACTTACAATCATAGTACATATGCGAGTATGGGGTAATCCTATAAGGAAAGCAAATATTTTAAAATCACTCAATTAAATTATTCCAAACGTTTGAAATTTTTGTTAATTAAAAATTGTTAAAATCTATTGAAATTTTGGAACTAAACTATGAGATTAGAAGGTAATTTAGAGTTAAATCCCTTCTCATAATCATACAAATCAACACAAAATGAATTTATGATCTCTCTTTTGAACCATTTATGGAATTAGTTGATGTATTTATTATAAGTATGATCTAATTGTGATATTGACTAACACAACTTAAACCATCAATCGTTAATACAACTTCTAAATCCACGTGTCCAATCAAATGGAAATGATCATGAAATAAAAAATAAAAACTATTTTAAGCATGATCTATTTACTATGAGTTAGTAACATACAGCTTCAAATTTTGATTCTAGTTTCATTTTCGTCACCAAAGTCATATTTAGATGAAATGGTTACTTGTGTTTCTATTTGATTAAGCATAGCCTATTTGTTATGAACAACATAGGCTATCAAATTCACTAATAAATAACAAAATTTCATTACCATCAAAATTTCCATTAAGCACAAAACAAGAGATCATAAATGAAATCATTATATTGATTTTATATGATTCATGAGAGCTTCATTACCCCTAAAATTGAAGAAGTTTAGCTTCTCGTATTTGAATACATATTAACATAAATTAATTCCAACATAAACAAAAAAAGGAAAGGAAAATTAAGTAAAGAGAACAAGAGCTAACTAACTTGCATAAAATAAAACTAAGTTACTTGCTTGAAAATAAATCTAATATACTAACATAAAAGAAAAGAGCATGAAATAAAAAAACATAGAAAGAAAGTTGCATAAAAAAGAATATAGCTAAGAAGCCATTAAAGATAAGTTTTTTTATAACTCTATGCCTTAAAAAGAGAAGAAGAAGATCCATTACATGAAACATAAAGGGGTATTTATGCATGCCTAAAACCCTTATCAACTTTTTAAGGGACTACCAAAAATGCCCTTGAGTTTGTTTAGCCTCCAAGTAACCATTAAGGAATTAATTAATCTCCATTAGGATGTGCTTTTGCTTTTGATCTCCACTAACATGTGCATTTGCTTTTAATTGTGGTCCATTAGTTAGTGGGTAGGTGGGCTCCTCCATGTTCATGAATTCTTTTATTTCCTTCATTCTTTTCTTTCAAAATATGTGCATGCATACATCCATGAAGACTCTTCATATTTGCACTCCATTTCCTACAAATTAAAACTAAAATGTGCAAATAAATATTCTTAAAATTAATTTATACACAAAATGACCATTTTGCCCAGATGTAGATGAGTGAATGATGGTTTGGAAATATTTTTGTATTTTGGTTTAAAACATGTAAAAGCACCCTAATATGCCATTTATTTATATAAAAGGAGATTGAGTATGAGAGTAAAAATATACATTTTTACTATACATCAAATACCCACACACTTATCTTTTTTTATCCTTGAATAAATTAATACTTGGATAAACCCGTTTTTGTAGGAAACACGATTGCCTTGAGCGTATTCAATAAGCCGTTAAACCTCTAGGTGTCCCTAGTAGGACGTGTACTGTCTTGTGAGGGTTTTCAGTGGATACCACTAAACTCACTTCGCTTGCTGGAAAATAATTTCGGTGATGACTGCAGCATCATTGACGTTCATTTTGGAGTTTCCAAGAGAGGAATTGCTACCACTGGATTTTTGTTTGGTAAAACTGGTTTTGGTTTTGAAATTCAAAAGAATGATTTAATATACCAAGGGATTTTGTGTGTATATATAGATGATTTCAAAAATATATATAATAATATAGTTTGAAATACTTTAGAACAAGGTGTTTAAACTCTGGGATTTTCATGGTTGTTGGAAATAAGAGAAAATAAGTTAACTTGTAAAATTTGAAAATCAGTAATTTAAAGCAATGTTTAAAATTGTTAAATATAAACATTATGAAAAGCAAAATTGAAATGAATCTTACCTTAAGTAAGTTAAATAAAGTGGATTATGGAAAGAAAATTTAGGCTGGGTAAGGCTAAGTGAAATGAGTTTTTGAAATAAAATTGATTGAGATTTGGAATGAGCGAACTAATTAAATTATTAGTGAATTGAATATGATTTGGAATACGGTTGAAATATTGAAATTTAACAATGGAATTGAGTGAAATAAAATTGGATTTGATATAAAATGGATATAGACTTAAGTGGTGAAGTGGTAATAAACATAAGAACTTTTGTATAAATGTTCATAATTGACTTAAGAAAATTTGATGAGAAAATTCTTAAGAGATAATTGGTATTGGAAAATATACTAAGTAATAAGTGAATGTTGATAATTGAAGGTAGATAAATTGAATGTGAATAAAGCAATGGAAACAGTGATTGTGGATGAAAGGAATTTGGTATGGCTAAGAAATCAATTGGAAATAAATACGTAAGCTGTACGTATATTACTTATTTCGCATAATGGTTTGTCTAGATTCGAGCACAGAAATTCGAGATAATTTATATCGATCCGAGTTAGGATTTTTCACTCGATTTTCGATGGAAAACCCTGGATATGGATTTTTGATTGATTTTTGGATTCTCTATCATAGTATATGGCTATGCAAGGAGAATGATGGTTTCTGATCAAGAAATTAGATCTGAGTCCGCAATAGAGTGGTCGTGTGAACGATACTAGTTCGGAAGTGAAATTCTGTGATCGAGCGAGCAATCAGATTAGATATTGCGTACAGACGATATATGTACATTATACGGGCTTTGTGACGACCGCCCATGACCCCTGCACCGAATCTAGAGATAGTGCGCTGTAAAGTGTGCCAGGCGACCATAGACGATTGTCAAGGTAAGATTTAAAACAAAAAGGATCTATCGTATTACTCACAGCGCATGGACAAAATACAATAGAACATATGTATAGTGAAGCTTTACAGAACAAAATGACATCATATAAAACTCCATAATAGTTGAATACAAGCATCCACATAGTCAATACATCCAGCCTCACTACAAATCTCTCAGAGAATACAAAACAGCGGAATATCCAGTACATATAAGAAAATAATATGCAACCCTCTAGCTCGTCTTCGATATCAGCATCGTGAGAAGAGAACAGCACCTGTCACCTGCTACCTAGTCTGCCCGTCCCAAAATGAACGAACAGCCCAAGGCAATAAGAATTAAAACATAAAGCCTTGAGTCAGACAGCAGTCTTAGTGAGCAGTAAATTAACTAACAACATACCAAAAGAGCATAAAGGAAAAGGAATAGGAATACAACCCTCCCACTCCAACCTCATTCTACAGTGATAGCCCCCAGACACACACTAAGCAGAAGCAAACATAGCAGAGCATACAATTTAAAGTAAAGCTACTATCACTCGAGTCAAGGGCGATGTTTTCCAAGTACCAAGGCCTAAATCAGATAAGCACCCAGAAAATACCGCTCTTGAGTCCGAATGACGATACAACCACACATCCATGACTCTGGCTATCACTGTTATCATTGCTTCGATATCACCGTTAATTGAATGACCGGCACATTCTTTCAGCCGTCCGTCAAGGGCTAATGGAAACCCCGGTTCTAGACATAACTCCCGCACGTCGTCGCAGCCCGTGCCTAGGACTATCGAATCTGCCCAGAGTACTCGACCATCAACAGTTGGCCGTTGGGACTATCGAATCTGCCCAAACGTACTCTTGCTTAGAGCATGCTAGAACCTTCAACAACGATGCTATCTAAGCCTCCTAGTCATCCTCCTCGACGACTATTCTCATATCCATTCATTATCTTCAACTCGAATCATATCACCGAGTTATCAACATGCTTGGAATGATCCCGTCTGGATTAGACCAAGTCTTCATCATATGATGCCTCGCTTCATTACACCCTTGCAAAGCTTCATCTCAACTTCACATCATCAAATCTATGCATAAGAGCTTCATCATCCCGCTACATATGCCACGAGCAGCTTTTCCAATTCAAGAGCCTTTCCCTTAGCTTTTGAATCACCTTCGATCTAAATCTAGTCATCAATCATCTAGTTCATAACAATCAATCAAATCAAACATCAATCCAAGCAATCAAGCATTCAAAAATGATCTAAGTAGACAATTATAACAATAATGGCATTTTCGTAATTAAAGAGTTGAAAGTCCAATAAGCATGAAAACATGTATTATATCTCTACAAATTTGATGAATGAACTTGCATAGGTTAACATATGATAAAATGGATGCAACATCATCATGAACAATGGATCTACATGGATCTACACATAGGATGAAGAAAATGCATGGAAATCACTATTTTAACACCAAAACGAGCCAACAACCCGATATACTCCTTTGGATCCGTGTGAGAGGTAATCACCACTCACCAAATCACCTAAACAACCTCAAATCAACACACTTCAGATCTGGACAGCGAAGGATGAAGCTAGATCTATCACAAATCCGCTTCAAATGAAGAAATCTCTCTTGAAAAGATGAAGATCTTCAATCCAAGCTTTTGAATCTTCAATCTCGATCTTCGATTTGGATGGATGGAAGCACTAGATTAGAGTGGAGAAAAGAAGTGAAGAAGTGTAGAAGTCGAGCTCTCAAAATGGCAGCACTTCGTCGCTTCAAAAATCCGGATCCCAAAAAGTGAGAACAACCCTTCCTATTTATAGCTGAAAACTGCCTGAGTCGTAACTCGGCTATCTCCTTAAGTCGTTGCCGACCTAACATATGCCGACCTACGACCTAAAAACCCCCACGACTTAACAGAGCCTCCGACCTAACCCTTAGCCAACAACTCCGACCTAACAGATACGCGCGCCTCAACTCCTACGATCTAACACTTCTGCGCATACGACCTAACTATTAAGTCGACCTACGACTTAACACATACTTCGACCTAACACTTAGACGAAACCCAGCGACCTACGACTTAACAGGTTACGACCTAACACTTAGACGAAACCCAGCGACCTACGACTTAACAGGTTACGACCTAACACTTAGACGAAACCCAGCGACCTACGACTTAACAGGTTACGACCTAATTCCTTAAGCCTCCACGCGACCTAACATAAGTCGCGAACAACTGGGATGCGACCTAACTCTACCCAGACTTACGACTTAACTCCTTAAGTCGCTCACTACTACTTAGGTCGTTGCCGACCTAACTACACTGCTAACTTCTATAGGTCGTCCCAACCGACCTAACAACTTAATTACTAAGTCGCTAACCCGGAACCACTAGGTCTGCCTACCCTTGAGTCGCCATATCCTTAAGTCGGTCAGTCTTTAGGTCGTTAACTCGCCCTGCCGACCTAATACTTAACCAAATCCTAGGTTGCACAATCTTATAGGTCGCTCCAACTAACCCACGACCTAACACTAACTCGCAAGTCCTTAACTCGGTCACGACTTAGCTCTTAGGTCGTCCACGACCTAGGACTTAGACAAATTTCCCCAAAAATCTGAAATGACTTAAAAATGCAAAAATTCCAGATTTGATGAACTTTTCGATCCGTGAAAAATACGGGTCGTTACATTCTCTCCCCCTTAGGAATTTCGCCCCCGAAATTCCAAGCAAACAAAGCAATCAAAGACTATTCTGTACGCCTACCATCCATAGCAATCAACAAACCATGCATCCAATTCTAACTTAGCGTACAGAATTCTAAAATTAGAACAAGTTACAATATCGTGAGATGACACGACACCTTAGGGCCATACCTTGAAGAGTTCAGGATGAGCTGCTTTCATCCTCTCTTCCACCTCCCACGTACAGTCGTTATCATCATCACTCCATTGTATCTTGAGCAACTTAACTACCTTCCTCCTAAGCTGTTTCGTGTCGGTTTCCACAACACGAAGTGGCTTACGAGGTCTTCTATCAACTGGATCAACTTCAAAGTCTTCATAGCTATCAGCAGAAACCACTGCATTCGAGTCATGCACATACTTCCGTAGATACGATACGTGAAAAACATTGTGCACACCCGACATCTTCTCCGGTAACTCCAATCTATAAGCGAGCTTTCCAATTCGCTCGATGATCGGGAATGGTCCAACAAATCTCGGAGTCAATTTTCCTTTCTTCCCGAATCTAATAACATTCTTCAGTGGAGAAATCTTTACAAAAACCATATCCCCTACGTCGAATTCCAAATCCTTTCGACGCTTATCGGCATAACTCTTCTGACGGTCTTGGGCTGCCTTCATTCGTTGCCGAATGATCTCTATGCAATCTGAGGTCTGACGAATCATCTCTGGCCCAAGTATCAGCTTTTCTCCAGTTTCCAACCAACATGTCGGAGAGTTACACGGTCTTCCATACAACGCCTCATACGGTGCCATACTAATGCTTGACTGGTAACTGTTGTTGTACGCAAACTCCACCAAATGAAGGTGATCTTCCCATGATCCTCCGAAGTCCAAAACACATGCTCTGAGAAGATCTTCCAAAACTCGGTTGACTCTCTCGGTCTGACCATCTGTTTGGGGATGATAAGCTGTACTCAAACACAACTCGGTTCCCAAAACTTCCTGGAAGCTCTTCCAAAATCCACTAGTGAACAATGGGTCTCGATCGCTCACTATGCTCTTCGGAATACCATGGAATCGAACTATCCACTTAATATACAACTCAGCCAACTTTGATGCAGTCCTAGTCGATCGAACAGGAATGAATCGTGCACTCTTAGTCAGACGATCCACAATGACCCAAATCCCTTCATTTCCCGTTCTGGTTCTAGGCAATCCATCGATGAAATCCATCGACACTTGTTCCCACTTCCATGTAGGAACTTCTAATGGCTGAAGCAATCCACTTGGCTTCTTCTGTTCAGCTTTAACCAACTGGCAGTTCATACACTTGGAAATAAAATTTCCAACATCCTTCTTCATACCTTCCCAATAGTAGGTTCTCTTCATATCCCGATACATCTTATTTCCACCTGGATGAATTGTCAACTTCGAGTGATGACTTTCCTTCAGAACTTCACTCCTCAATTCATCTATATCGGGAACAACTAGTCGTCCTTGCTTCCGAAGCCAACCCTCTTGATCGACCTCGAATCCTTTATCCTTTTCTGGATCCAATCCAGATTCCAACTCACGGATAATCTTGACAAGCTTATCATCTCGCTTTTGGCTCTCACCAATCCTTTCCACAAGAGTGGGTCTTATCGATAAGTTTGCCAACATCTCAGGTTCCAATTCACATCTAGGCCTGAAGTCAAATCCAGCTAAATACTCGAGACTCTTCCATTCTGAAAACATGGCTCCCAATCCTGCATGTCTTCGACTTAACGCATCTGCCACTGCGTTACCTTTTCCCGGAGTATAAGCTATACCAAAATCATACGATGCCAAAAACTCTAACCAACGTTGCTGTCGAAGATTCAAATCCTTCTGGGAGAAAAGATACTTTAACGACTTATGATCCGTAAACAACTCGAATCGAACTCCCAACAGATAATGTCTCCACATCTTCAGAGCAAATACAATCGCCGCTAATTCCAAATCATGAGTTGGGTAATTCCTTTCATGCGGCTTCAGTTGTCGACTGGCATACGCAACAACTTTATCCTTCTGCATCAGCACTGCTCCAAGTCCAGTACCACATGCATCGGTGTAAACCACCATCTCATCATTCCCACTTGGAATAGTCAAAACAGGAGCACTCGTCAGTCTCTCTTTCAGGATTCCGAAAGCTTGCTCACACTTAGCATCCCAACTGAACACTTGGTTCTTCTTCGTCAATCCTGTTAATGGTGCAGCTATCTTGGAGAAGTCTTTGATAAACCGTCGATAATATCCTGCTAATCCAAGAAAACTTCTCACATCTAATGCATTCTTAGGTCTAACCCAATCCTGGATTGCTGCCACCTTAGCGGGATCAACCGCTATTCCACTTCCAGAAATCACATGGCCTAAGAACCTCACTTCACTCTTCCAGAAGTGACACTTCGAAAACTTAGCCTTCAGCTGATGTTTTCGCAAGATCTCCAAAACGATACGCAAGTGCGTCTTGTGCTCTTCTTCCGTTCTGGAATAAATCAGAATATCATCCACGAACACAAGTACGAACTTGTTCAACTGATCTCTGAACACTCTATTCATAAGATCCACAAAATATGCTGGCGCGTTAGTCAATCCAAACGGCATTACCAGCCACTCAAAGAAACCGGATGGTGTCCTAAAAGCAGTCTTCGGCACACTATCCTTAGCCACTCTCAACTGGTGAAATCCCGTTGCCAAATCCATCTGAGAAAACACCTTAGCTTCGTGAAGCTGATCAAACAAGTCGTCTATCCTTGGCAATGGATACTTGTTCTTCTTAGTCACCTTGTTCAGCTCACGGTAATCGACACACAATCTCAATGATCCATCTGCCTTGGTTGCAAACACAACTGGTGCACCCCACTCGGACACACTACGCCGAATGAATCCTTTCTGTAAAAGGTCATCAACTTGCACCCTCAACTCCTGCTGTTCCCTAGGCGCCATCCGCCTAAGAGGCATCACAACAGGTCTGGCTCCTTCAACTAGATCTATATGAAACTCGATCTCTCTATGCGGCGGCAACCCTTTGACTTCGTCAAAGACATCCTCGAATCCATTTGCGATTGGCACTAAAGACAGTCCATCCTGTGGAACAACTAGCGAATACATGAAGCTCATGAAGACGCCTTCCTCATGCTTACATCGTATCACAATCTTTCGCCCTTCCACATTCTCGACTGTCACCTCCAGCCTCTCACAATCAACCTTAGCCGCATACTTCCTAAGCCAGTCCATACCCAAGATAATTCCGAACCCCGCAAAGTTCAGAACAAAGCAATCACAAACAAAAGAGCAACCATGACTCGACACAACTAGACCACGGCATAACATACACAAACAAGACGAACCCCCAACTGGATTAGTCACAACCAATGGCCTATCAACAATATCCGGTTCCAAACCTAACCGGCCTACTAGTTCATTACAAACAAACGAATGCGATGCTCCAGTATCAAACAAAACTCTAACTGGAATACCACATAGGAAAAGAGTACCTTGAACAACCACACTCTTTCCCTTCTCTTCGGTAGTAGGAGCTTTCGAAGACGACGGAACAGCTCCCAAAGCATAAGCTTGCACAATCTGCCTGTCCTTCCTTGGTTCTGGACAATTCTTCCTGAAATGCCCCGGCTTGTCACAGTTGTGACACTTCATCGGTGCCTTCGGATTCTTACAATCCTTAGAGAAATGGCCCTTCTGCTGACAATTGTAGCAAGTCACCTCGCCTTTCGGCTTCTTCTGGCCATCCTTACCCTTCTGCTGCTGCTGCTTCCTCTTCTGGTTTCCACCCTGCTGTGGTTTAGATTCTCCCTTGGTAACAGCAACAACAGATCCTTCCTTAGGAAACAGACTCTCGTGCCTAAGAGCTTTCTCCACAAGCTTCTCAAATGAATCGTCCAAATGATCCACCAACTGTCTCCCAAGATAACTATCCAAGCCGGTCACAAACTTCTCATTCTTCTGATAAGCAGACTCAATATATGACCGGGCATATTTGGACAAAGCTTCGAATTCAGAAACATACTCAAGAACAGATCTTCCACCCTGCTTGAGCTCTACAAACTTCTTGAACAGAACAGACTTCTGAGCTGTAGAAATGAACTTAGCTTCAAATCTGACTTGGAATTGCTCCCAAGTAATCTCTTCTTCCGGAGTAGTGATGGTAATAGAGTTCCACCAATCAGAAGCTCTCCCTTGAAGCTGCCTCGATGCCAACTTCCTCTTAGTTGCATCATCAATTCCCAAATCACCAAAGATCCTCCTACAAGCATCTATCCACCTCTGGACTTCAATGGTAGATTCTGTTCCCAAGAAAACCTTCCCTCCAAGAGCAGTATAATCCTTGCACAGCTTAGCAAAATCCACTGGTTTCGAAGTTTGGACTTGAACTCCAACATCAACTGCCGCCCCCGGAACTGGTATCCTTCTCATGATCGAAGTTATCATAGCTTCGAACATGGCTGCATAATCAGCAGTCTCTCCAGTAGCACGACCTCCCCTAGCAGCTGGTCTCCCTCTTCGACTCATTCTCAATATCTATAAAAAGGAATGATTAGAACATCTAGAGAAACAACTGCATAAAGGACTCAAACTCTACTAAGCTACTATATTATATATAGTAATCATCCATCAAAATACAATTACGTCTCTCATACGTAGTTATGACAACGAGCGTTGGGTAAAACCGATTAACCAATGCTCTGATACCAAATGTGACGACCGCCCATGACCCCTGCACCGAATCTAGAGATAGTGCGCTGTAAAGTGTGCCAGGCGACCATAGACGATTGTCAAGGTAAGATTTAAAACAAAAAGGATCTATCGTATTACTCACAGCGCATGGACAAAATACAATAGAACATATGTATAGTGAAGCTTTACAGAACAAAATGACATCATATAAAACTCCATAATAGTTGAATACAAGCATCCACATAGTCAATACATCCAGCCTCACTACAAATCTCTCAGAGAATACAAAACAGCGGAATATCCAGTACATATAAGAAAATAATATGCAACCCTCTAGCTCGTCTTCGATATCAGCATCGTGAGAAGAGAACAGCACCTGTCACCTGCTACCTAGTCTGCCCGTCCCAAAATGGACGAACAGCCCAAGGCAATAAGAATTAAAACATAAAGCCTTGAGTCAGACAACAGTCTTAGTGAGCAGTAAATTAACTAACAACATACCAAAAGAGCATAAAGGAAAAGGAATAGGAATACAACCCTCCCACTCCAACCTCATTCTACAGTGATAGCCCCCAGACACACACTAAGCAGAAGCAAACATAGCAGAGCATACAATTTAAAGTAAAGCTACTATCACTCGAGTCAAGGGCGATGTTTTCCAAGTACCAAGGCCTAAATCAGATAAGCACCCAGAAAATACCGCTCTTGAGTCCGAATGACGATACAACCACACATCCATGACTCTGGCTATCACTGTTATCATTGCTTCGATATCACCGTTAATTGAATGACCGGCACATTCTTTCAGCCGTCCGTCAAGGGCTAATGGAAACCCCGGTTCTAGACATAACTCCCGCACGTCGTCGCAGCCCGTGCCTAGGACTATCGAATCTGCCCAGAGTACTCGACCATCAACAGTTGGCCGTTGGGACTATCGAATCTGCCCAAACGTACTCTTGCTTAGAGCATGCTAGAACCTTCAACAACGATGCTATCTAAGCCTCCTAGTCATCCTCCTCGACGACTATTCTCATATCCATTCATTATCTTCAACTCGAATCATATCACCGAGTTATCAACATGCTTGGAATGATCCCGTCTGGATTAGACCAAGTCTTCATCATATGATGCCTCGCTTCATTACACCCTTGCAAAGCTTCATCTCAACTTCACATCATCAAATCTATGCATAAGAGCTTCATCATCCCGCTACATATGCCACGAGCAGCTTTTCCAATTCAAGAGCCTTTCCCTTAGCTTTTGAATCACCTTCGATCTAAATCTAGTCATCAATCATCTAGTTCATAACAATCAATCAAATCAAACATCAATCCAAGCAATCAAGCATTCAAAAATGATCTAAGTAGACAATTATAACAATAATGGCATTTTCGTAATTAAAGAGTTGAAAGTCCAATAAGCATGAAAACATGTATTATATCTCTACAAATTTGATGAATGAACTTGCATAGGTTAACATATGATAAAATGGATGCAACATCATCATGAACAATGGATCTACATGGATCTACACATAGGATGAAGAAAATGCATGGAAATCACTATTTTAACACCAAAACGAGCCAACAACCCGATATACTCCTTTGGATCCGTGTGAGAGGTAATCACCACTCACCAAATCACCTAAACAACCTCAAATCAACACACTTCAGATCTGGACAGCGAAGGATGAAGCTAGATCTATCACAAATCCGCTTCAAATGAAGAAATCTCTCTTGAAAAGATGAAGATCTTCAATCCAAGCTTTTGAATCTTCAATCTCGATCTTCGATTTGGATGGATGGAAGCACTAGATTAGAGTGGAGAAAAGAAGTGAAGAAGTGTAGAAGTCGAGCTCTCAAAATGGCAGCACTTCGTCGCTTCAAAAATCCGGATCCCAAAAAGTGAGAACAACCCTTCCTATTTATAGCTGAAAACTGCCTGAGTCGTAACTCGGCTATCTCCTTAAGTCGTTGCCGACCTAACATATGCCGACCTACGACCTAAAAACCCCCACGACTTAACAGAGCCTCCGACCTAACCCTTAGCCAACAACTCCGACCTAACAGATACGCGCGCCTCAACTCCTACGATCTAACACTTCTGCGCATACGACCTAACTATTAAGTCGACCTACGACTTAACACATACTTCGACCTAACACTTAGACGAAACCCAGCGACCTACGACTTAACAGGTTACGACCTAACACTTAGACGAAACCCAGCGACCTACGACTTAACAGGTTACGACCTAACACTTAGACGAAACCCAGCGACCTACGACTTAACAGGTTACGACCTAATTCCTTAAGCCTCCACGCGACCTAACATAAGTCGCGAACAACTGGGATGCGACCTAACTCTACCCAGACTTACGACTTAACTCCTTAAGTCGCTCACTACTACTTAGGTCGTTGCCGACCTAACTACACTGCTAACTTCTATAGGTCGTCCCAACCGACCTAACAACTTAATTACTAAGTCGCTAACCCGGAACCACTAGGTCTGCCTACCCTTGAGTCGCCATATCCTTAAGTCGGTCAGTCTTTAGGTCGTTAACTCGCCCTGCCGACCTAATACTTAACCAAATCCTAGGTTGCACAATCTTATAGGTCGCTCCAACTAACCCACGACCTAACACTAACTCGCAAGTCCTTAACTCGGTCACGACTTAGCTCTTAGGTCGTCCACGACCTAGGACTTAGACAAATTTCCCCAAAAATCTGAAATGACTTAAAAATGCAAAAATTCCAGATTTGATGAACTTTTCGATCCGTGAAAAATACGGGTCGTTACAGGCTTAAGTAAAGCAAATATTTGGAAGTGAAAATGTAGAATAATATGATTAGGAACTATATGATTGGATATCATTGGTAAATAAGATGCAGGTATATAAAAGCAAAAGCTAATTTGATGCCTTTGAATTCATAAGTAAAATTAGGTTGCCCGGCTAAAAGGTACATGTTTAAATTGTTGTTTGAATTTGATGGTTTTATGATTGAGCCACTTGGCTTTTGTTTTCTTTTGCTGATTTGGGCCCGTAGTGGCAATTTGTAGTTGTTCTAATCTAGCCACGCAAAGGAGACGCTGGCAAAAAATTTTGAAACTTTAAAGAGTTAGAAATTTTGAAAATTTTTTTAATAACTAAAAATTGATTTTTGAGTTATAACCTGAAATGAGAATATGGTTAATATTAGTTGGACCCCATAGATGAAATTTAAGACTTAAGGAAAAGGGTGATAATGAGGTTTCAACAAATTTATTTTGGAAAGTTAAAGGCTTAAAAGGATTTGGTAAGTTATTTCAACTAATTTGTTTTAGAAAAGAAATGGGTTTGGGCATTTTTCCTATCTTGGCAATTTCGGGGATGAAATTCTTTTAAGGGGGAAAGAATGTAACGACCCTGAATTTTAGTGGGTTGAAATTAGAATATTTAATTAACTTTACCTATTGAAAAGTTAGTTCTATGAATTAAATACTTGAATTTTTAATATAGCGATTTATTGGATAATTTAATTGTTAAAATTCAATAATTGAAATTAGTTAAATAAGGGAACCTTGAGTTTTAAGCTTAATAAAAATAATTTCAAAGGCTTATTAAATTCTATTAATAAGAATGAAGGTTATTGAACTTTTAAATTGGATTTAAAAGTGACTTAGCTAATTTTTAAAATAACTCGCTTTAATTAACATATAAAAATAGTCTTCCGGGGTACAGTCTCAGAACTTGACGAAACCAATTCCATTGGATCCATAATTGTGTATTATTATCGGATTTCAAATTTCGTAGCGTTTAGATTTATCGTTTGGTCGTACGGGATAGAAACGCGTTGAATTTAATACCGAAAATTTAATATAATAATCAGGTTCAAAAAGCTATCTTCTGCATACAATCAAATTAGGTATCGAAACTTGTTCCACTGTGGAATAGGGGTATAACAATAGGAACGCCTGGTGGCACGCCTTGATTGGGGTTCGAAATTTAATAGCCTGATATTTTGAAATTTAATAAAATATATTTATATCGATTTAACCCTTCAGCCATATTATTTCATTTCAAGCCATCCTACATTCACTCAGCCACCCTATCGTTGTACGAGCCTACCTTCTTCATGTATATAATGCATCTCCTTCCTTCTTTGTTTCACGCAAAAGAAGAAATATATATATATATATATATATGTAGATATATAACATAGGTGGCTGTCGTTCCTTTGTCTTGGGTGCGAACTACAGCCAGCAAGAGGAGGGAAAGTGTAACACCCCACGTTTTATTGACAGTTAAATTAAAGTAAATTTAATTGATAACTATGAAAACAATGAAAAATGATTTTTTGCAAATGTTGGAATTTTACCATGAAACTTATACCATTGTATTCGTGGCAATTTTCTGATCAGCTTCCATATATAATGTTTTCTAAATGGACTTCAAACGGAGAAGTTATAACCATTTGAAGTTTTAGCGTTAGAAACAATTACATATGCAAACATGGAAATTTTATCAATTATAAACATTTGCAATTAATTCATAGGATATTTATAAAAGTAGTAACAAATTTATTATGTTTGTAATGAATGTAAATTATTAAGAGAATTAGATGTAAGTGAAAACAAATAAGGGGAATAATTAACATTGCAAACAGAATCAGCTAAAAAGTGCAATTAATTAATATGTGAATCAATATTGGAGATTAATATATAACGTGTATATATATATATATTAGATCCCTCAATTTAAAGAGGTTTAAATGTAAATGTAACAAATAAATGTTCAAATTCAATTTTGGATAATAAAAAATGCATATTAAATATGTATGTTAATTGAATGGTGGAATTAATTGACATGCTAATTAATGAAACGTTACAATGTGTAAAATAATAATTAAGGAAATTAACTAATAGAGGTGTCATGTTAACCTACTAATGGGGCTATTAATTTGGTGTAACGTAATCAGTAGAAAATGTCAATTAATTAGGAAAAGAAACAATAGTTGACCTAGATTTGAATGTATACATATAGGCAGTGTATTTGCTGCACATAAAAATTAATTGAAGGATCAATTAAGAAGAGGATTGATTAGATAATTGGTGGGTTGCATCTATATAAGAGAGAACATAACCTAATTCGTTCCATTAGCCGTCACTTTCTTCATCCCTCTCTTACAGTAAACAATGGCTTCTTTCTTCATTCTTTTCTCCCATTTCTCACAAAATTTCACCAAATAAATCCAAATAAAATATATGTGAATAAAATAGAGAAATTGCAACAAATTAAAGGAGAGAAGTTGTAGAACGGCGTAGTAATTTTAAAAGATAGAGATTTACAGCTAAGGCCGCCGGGTGAGTGGTTAAATTATATAATTTATATATGATTTTGTTATTGTTGAAAATAATATTTATACGGAATTGTCAGAATTGTTTATATGTTGATTTTGATGTAATTTGATTGGCAGTCTAATCTCATGCTATAATTTTATTTTAAATAGAGTTAATGAAATATGCTGTAAATTGGAAATGTTTATGTAAGAATTCCAGATATGTTTACAAGTGTTGATTATGGTCGATATTTATTTACTATTATATTTTAATTATTCCGCTGTGAGATATCATTATAATTAGAGCTCTGATATGCACCTTTTTCTTTATTTGCAGGATACCAACCAACAATCTGTATTCTGTTGAACTTGGGTTTTCGGGTTTTTGCGAAAATTCGGGCCCACCGGAGTGCGGGTTGTTACAGAAAGTTCATGTCTTTGGAAAGCTAAGAGACGTGGGGTTCTAGTGGTAATAGTTTCGTGGCCAACAATGGGTTGTGTGCAACTAACGATGGAGTTGAACATTGATGGGTTTGAGGAGTTGAGCGTGGATGGTTCTCGGGGTTCGTTCCGACGATACAGGAGGCAAGGGGAGGAGTGGATATAGCATTGGATAGCTGGTGGTCTGGGCGTGCTTCGAAGTTGGCACGGTGGCTCAGCAGTGGAGAAGGTTGCTGAAAATGGGGGAAAACGTCGTCGATGTTTTTGGTTCGTGTGGGCGATTAACGTGGTTAGGGGGTTTGAGACCACCGATGATGGAGGCAGGGGAGGAAGGGCCACCTTCGGGCGGCATATGGGGGCGAGCGGCGCCGCGTAGGGGCTGTGAAGTTGGGTCAATGGTCGTGGCCTTTGGGTTGATTGACGTGAGAAGAAGAAGAAGGGGGAGCGACAGTTATTTTTAACTTGGGTAATTAACTTTTATATTGTAATTAATAAATTAATTATAATTTTAAATTATGCAATCTTGTAAATTTTGTAACTAACTCATTTTAGATCGAATTCGAATGAGACGAGTTGTGTTGCACTCGTTTGGATGTTATCTACGATATAGAACTGGTTTGGATGGATTTGGAGCTTGTCGGAATTTTGGATTAAAGAGTGAATGCCAGTTCAATTTTAATTCAAAAACGAAATGTTTTGGCGACTATTAAAAATCAAGGTGAGTAAATCTCACTCATCTTGGATAATAGGTTTTATTTTAAATAGTTAAATTATTTATTGGTTGATTGGATGAATTTATAAATTATTATCAGTTGGATGTTATATTATATATAGTAGTATATATATATATATATTAGTAGTTGGATATATTCCCGTCGATTGGAGCAGATGAGACACTATGCGCCCCGCATAATAGCAAATGACCCTATATTACCACGATATCCCGCTTCGAAGCGAGATTGGTATTTTATGTTATATAACATCTGTGGATGCAGGGAAACAGGTTGGAGGGATCCAACTGGATTCCTCAAATATATTGATTATTTTTCATATATAATGGTATATGATGTGTTTGAATAATCTCTAATAGATTATGCGTGATTTGAATTTATTGGATGCTATAGTAACACTGGCCTTAATTTTGGTATTATAAATACCATAGATAATATTTTTGAATTTAAAAGGGAAATTAAAAAGCGATTTTGGAATTGATAATTTTTATATGGAGTTTGGGATTATTGAAAAAAGGATTGATTTGGATAAAATAAATGTTTGATTTTGGATATTTATTTAGCTATTTCATAAAATTGTTTCAAATACAAAATTTTAAATTGAGGATTTTTAAACGATGGATTTTTAATAAGATTCTTAAAATATGAAATGGAAGTCGAAATTGAGATTTGAATGGTTTTTGAAATATAGTTTTGGATTATTTAAGAAATAGATTTATAAATGGAATTTTAATTAGAAATCAATTTATAAATGGATTTAAGTGATATGAAACTGTTGTAAACTGGAAATGAGATTATGAAGTTTATAAACAATGTTTATAAATTAAGTGCTATGATTATCATTTAATAAATGAGAAATATAAATTCATGGTGAGAATTTATAATGAGAGAGGGTAATTGGTTTAAAAATCAATGGTAGATTCTATTTTTAGAATGTGAAAAAGGTTAAGAAATTGGGGATGTGGTCGATGCGTTATAAATCGAGAGAGATTTATAAATTGGGATTGGTTATATTGGAATTTAAAAATAAAATATTTTTATCAAGAAGTTAGGTTGTTTTAAAAAGAGAATTTTTAATTATTAAACTATGTAATTTAAAACTGTTTTAGCATTGAAATATTCAGAAAGTTAGTTATTTAAATATTTAAATTTGTTGAAATAAATTCTAAGTTTTATAAACAAGTTTTTGTAAATCGATTAGAAATTTTATAAATGAATTGGAATTAGTTACTGACGTTTATTTTAAAAGTGCTTTGATATTTTAAATAATTATTTAACCATGTATATTTGAAATTTATTAGTATATATATATATATATATAACTTAAAAGTAAGTGATTGCGGTTTATTTATAAATGCTCTCAATATTTGTGAACTGGGTTTTATTTAATGGATGTTATTTTATAAGTGAAAATCTTATAATGGAATTCAGGAACTTAAGAAATTTGAGAAATGGGAATTTCCAAATATTGTTTAGATACAGAAACTTCGAAAATTAATCTGAATTCATTAAAAGAGTTATAAATGGTTAGTTGGATTATAAATAAGTATAATTGATAATTTTTTGTAAATGGTAAGGGAATTAATAAAAATTCTGTGAATTTTATGAGATAAATACGGAGTATTCCCCAAGTATGGATATTAGAAATGATTTTGGGAAATAGACTTATAATATTTTCCTAAATATTGGAATGAAAGGTTTTGGTAATATTTTAGCGACGGAAGGATTTATATAGAGATATTTTTCTAAGTAATGGATTATAAATCGAATTTGGAAATGTTTTAGTAAGTGGGATATGATTTAAAAATATCCCATTAAGGATAAAGGATTTGAATAGTTTCAAACGTTGGAATACTAAAAGAAATTTGAATATATATATATCTATGTAAAGATATTTGAAATGAATGTTTTGAAAAGATTTAATAAAATATGGGCCTAGTGACTGTTTATGTGTGTAATTTGATAGTTAAATAACCGAATATAAAATCTGGCCAAATTCGTTGATCGTTTCGAAGAGACCGGGATCAGATTTAATTATCCGAAAACCACTTCGATCCGATTTGTGTGTTACGAATTGTGACATCGTGAAGATAATGAAGACGGTGATTTTGGAGATTCGTTTTGTTCAGTCCCAAAACAACTTGTATGGATGAATGCTATCATTGCATTGCTTGCCTGGAAGGTAGTGTTAGCATTCCAAGTATGAATGTTATCCTTAAGGTAAAACGTAGCCTCAAGCCTCATCTATCGGGAATGACTAAAAATCAGGGGAGATGCAGCAAGGCTATGTGGGTAGCACCCATTAAGGTATGTTGTCACCTTTCTAGATTACCCTACATCTACATATTTATGGATTGGTTGTGCATGAGATCTCAAAAAGGGTTGGAAAGCAACCGGGTGATGGCATATTCGATACTATCTAGTAAGGAGTAGGCCGGTCTTGTGTTGGCAGGGATCGATAGGTTCGATCTCGGTGCATTTTCTAGATGTGTACCGTGATATGTGGTACCCCAGTGCCTAGTCATTAGTTAGAATCCATTCTCCAATCTGAGCTTTACGGTTTTAGTTGTATACCAAATATGTTGAAACGTGAGATGCAAGCATTTTAGCTATTTTATAGTTTACTTTCCATAGACACTATTATAATATCAGATGATTCGATATAAAAGGTTTTGGTTATCGTAAGGTAAAAACCCATCGTGTTTATGTGTGGCGTGGTCTTACGAGATACCTTTGTTTTTAAAAGTATTTTGATAACAGTAATAATTCAAATTGAGTGTGTTTTCTCATGCTGGTTTTCTAGACTGACTTGGGTGTTATTTTATTATAATACTCGGGTCAGGCCGAGTATGTTACAGATTAGTTTGGATGCTTGGAGCTTCAAGAGACGAATAGGAGGCCCAGAGACGTATTCACATAGATGGTTATATTTTCTGCTGTATTTATTGGTGTGTTATCATCAATTGTGAGGACAGGCTGTTATAACTGTCCAAGTTGAAATAGGTTAGTATACTCTGATTGATGTTTGTATATATATATATTACAGTTTTACTTTTGTGTAAAGACTTGTGTTATATTATAGATTATTCGTTCCGCTGTGAGATTTTATGTTGTTTAGTTATCTTCTTCTTTCTTTCTTTCCCCTAATAATCGGGTTTCCGACATTCGATTTATCGGCATGTAATACAGTGGACATATTAGTGTCGATTTTCGAGGATCGAAAATCTGGTTCGTTACAGTTGGTATCAGAGCTAAAGGCTAAGGAAGAACCTTGGCTTTGGTGGGGTACTCATTAGAGATAGGGTCAGTAGCACCCTAGAATGAGTTTGAGTGTATATATTTGAGCGTGTATTTGTTAGTAATATAAAAATTGTTTTATATTATGTTGGCTGATCTATTGGGTGGCTTATGGATTCTGGACAATACGAGTAATTAACGTCATTGATAGGGATCTCTAAACACTTGAACAGAGCAACTCGACATTTTATTGTTTTGAAATTGGGTAAATGGAAAAAAAATTCCTTGATTATTTTATATGTAAAGGAATAATTTTTCAGAAATTATTATAGTTGTTTATGGTGTGCTTGGTTGTTAGGAAATGATAATGTTAAACTATTATCATTTGATGTTTGTTGTGATCGAATAAAAGTTGATATTATAATGAAAATAAGATTAAAAGTTAAGAAATAATTTCATATAACAAAACAGAATTATGTAAATATTATTTGTAAATGTGATATATAAATTGAAATGAAATGAAATTCCTGAAGCATATTATATAAATATGGTTTATAAAAACGATTTATAAAGGATTTAAAACCTGGAAATTTGGGAATTTAAATCCCGTTGGTTTTGAGAATGATTTTTCAAAGTTTTGGAGAATAATAATATTATTATTTGGAAAACAAATTCGAATAGAGATATTTTTAAAAAAGGATTTTGAAGGGAATAAAAGCACTAAACTCACTTCGGTCGCTGGAAAATAATTTCGGTGATGACTGCAGCATCATCGACGTTCATTTTCGAGTTTCCAAGAGAGGAATTGCTACCATTGGAGTTTTGTTTTGTAAAACTAGTTTTGGTTTTGGAATTCAAAAGAATGATTTGATATACCAAGGGATTTTGTGTGTGTGTATAGATGATTTCAAAAAAATAAAATAATAATATAGTTGGAAATACTTTAGAACAAGGTGTTTAAACTCTGAGATTTTCATGGTTATTGGAAATATGAGAAAATAAGTTTGATAACTTGTAAAATTTGAAAATTAGTAATTTAAAGCAATGTTTAAAATTGTTAAATGTAAATATTATGAAAATCAAAATAGAAATGAATCTTACCTTAAGTAAGTTAAATAAAGTGGATTATGGAAAGAAAATTTAGTTGGGGTAAGGCTAAGTGAAATGAGTTTTTGAAAATAAAATTGATTGAGATTTGGAATAAGCGAACTAATTAAATTATTAGTGAATTGAATATGATTTGGAATATGGTTGAAATATTGAAATTTAACAATAGAATTAAGTGAAATAAAATTGGATTTGATATAAAATGGATATAGACTTAAGTGGTGAATTGGTAATAAACATAAGAACTTTTGTATAAAATGTTTATAATTGACTTAAGAAAATTTGATGAGAAAATTATTTATAGATAATTGGTATTGGAAAATATACTAAGTAATAAGTGAATGTTGATAATTGAATGTAGATAAATTGAATGTGAATAAAGCAACAGAAACGGTGATTGTGGATAAAAGGAATTTGATGTGGCTAAGAAATCAATTGGAAATAAATACATAAGTTGTACATATATTACTTATTTCGCATAACGGTTTGATCTAGATTCGAGCACAGAAATTAGAGATAATTTATATCGATCCGAGTTAGTATTTTTCACTCGATTTTCGACGGCGAACCCTGGATATGGATTTTTGATTAATTATGGGATTCTTTATCATAGTATATGGCTATGCAAGAAGAATGACGGTTTCCGATCAAGACACCAGATCTGAGTCTGCACTAGAGTGGTTGTGTGAACGATACTAGTTCAAAAGTGATATTGTATGATCGAGCGAGCGATCAGATTAGATATTGCGTACAGACGATATATGTACATCGTACGGGCTTAAGTAAAGCAAATATTTGGAAGTGAAAATGCAGAATTATATGATTTGGAACTATATGATTGGATATCATTGGTAAATAAGATGCAGGTATATAAAAGCAAAAGCAAATTTGATGCCTTTGGTTTCATAAGTAAAATTTGGTTGCCCGACTAAAAGGTACATGTTTAAATTATTGTTTGAATTTGATTGTTTTATGATTGAGCCACTTGGCTTTTGTTTTCTTTTGCTGATTTGGGCCCGTAGTGGCAATTTGTAGTTGTTCTGATCTAGCGGCGCAAAGGAGACGCTGGCAAAAAATTTCGAAAATTTAAAGAGTTAGAAATTTTGAAGAAATTTTTTAATAACTAAAAGTTGATTTTTGAGTTATAACTGAAATGAGATTATGGTTAATATTAGTTGGAACCCATGGATGAAATTTAATACTTAAGGAAAGGGTGATCATGAGGTTTTAACAAATTTATTTGGGAAAGTTAAAGGCTTAAAAGGATTTGATAAGTTACTTCAACTAATTTGTTTTAGAAAAGAAATGGGTTTGGGCATCTTTCCTATCTTGGCAATTTCGGGGACGAAATTCTTTTAAGAGGAAAGAATGTAACGACCCTGAATTTTAGTGGGTTGAAATTAGAATATTTAATTAATTTTAAATATTAAAAAGTTAATTCTATGAATTAAATACCTTGAATTTTTAATATAGCGATTTATTGGATGATTTAATTATTAAAATTTAATAATTGAAATTGGTTAAATAAGGGAATCTTGAGTTTTAAGCTTGATAAAAATAATTTCAAAGGCTTATTAAATTCTATTAATAAGAATGAAGGTAATTGAACTCTTAAATTGGATTAAAAAGTGATTTAGCTAATTTTTAAAATAACTCGTTTTAATTAACATATAAAAATAGCCTTCCGGGGCACAGTCTCAGAATTCGACAAAACTAGTTCCATTGGATCCGTAATAGTGTATTATTATTGGATAGCAAATTTCGTAACGTTTACAGTTATCGTTTGGTCGTATGGGATAGAAACGCGTTGAATTTAATATCGAAAATTTAATATAATAATTAGGTTCAAAAAGCTATCTTCTGCATACGATCAAATTAGGTCTCGAAACTTGTTCCATTGCATTCAAAATAGGGGTATAACATTAGGAATGCCTGGCGGCATGTCTCGATCGGGGTTCGAAATTTAATAGCCTAATATTTTGAATTTTAACAAAATTTATTTATATCGATTTAACCCTTCAGCTATATTATTTTATTTCAAACCACCCTACATTCACTCGGCCACTCTATCGTTGTACAAGCCTACCTTCTTCGTGTACGCGTCTCCTCCCTTCTTTGTTTCATGCAAAAGAAGAATATATATATATAATAGAGGTGGCTGTCATTCCTTTGTTTTGTGTGCGAGCTACAACCACCAAGAGGAGGGAAAGTTCATGTCTTTGGAAAGCTGAGAGGCATGGGGTTCTACTGGTAATTGTCTCGTGGCCAACAGTAGGTTCTCGGGGTTGAAGAGTTGAGGGTGGAAGGTTCTCGGGGTTCGTTCTGGCAATACAGGAGGCGAGGGGAGGAGTGGATGATAGGTTGGATAGCTGGTGGTCTAGGCGTGCTTCGGAGTCGGCGCGGTGGCTCAGCGGTGGCGGAGGTGGCTGAAATTGGGGGAAAACGTTGTTCGACGTTTTTGGTTCGTGTGGGCGATTGACGTGGTTAAGGGGTCTGAAACCACCGGCAATGGAGGCAGGGGAGGAAGGGCCACCTTCGGGTGGCATATGGGGATGAGCGGCACCACGTAGGGGATGTGAAGCTAGGTCAATGGTCGTGGCCTTTGGGTTGACTGATGTAAGAAGAAGAAGAAGGGGGAGCGGCAGTTATTTTTAACTTGGGTAATTAACTATTAATATTGTAATTAATAAATTAATTATAATTTTAAACTATTCAATCATGTAAATGCTGTAACTTACTCGTTTTAGATCGAATTCAAATGAGACGAGTTGTGTTGCACTCGTTTGGACATTATCTACGATATGGAACTGGTTTGGACGGATTTGGAGCTTGTCAGAATTTTGGATTAAAGATTGAATGCGAGTTCAATTTTAATTCAAAAAGAAATGTTTTGGCAACTATTAAAAATCAAGGTGAGTAAATCTCACTCATCTTGGATAATAGGTTTTATTTTAAATAGTTAAATTATTTATTGGTTGATTGGATGAATTTATAAATTATTATCGGTTGGATGTTATTTTGTATATAGTAGTGTGTCTATATATATATATATATTAGTAGTTGGATATATTACCGCCGATTGGAGCGGGTGAGACACTATGCACCCTGCATAATAGCGGATGACCCTTTATTACCGCGATATCCCACTTCGAAGCGGGATTGGAATTTTATGTTATATAACATCTGTGGTTGTAGGGAAACAGGTTGGAGGGATCCAACTGGATTCCTCAAATATATTGATCATTTTTCATAGATAGTGGTATATGACGTGTTTGAATAATCTATGATAGATTATGATGTGATTTGAATTTATTGGATGATATAGTAGGACTAGCCTTAATTTTGGTATTATAAATACCACATATAATATTTTTGAATTTAAAAAGGAAATTAAAAGTGATTTTGGAATTTATATTTTTTATAAGGAATTTGGGATTATTGAAAAAGGGATTGATTTGGATAGAATAAATGTTTGATTTTGGATATTTATTTAGCTATTTCATAAAATGGTTTCAAATACAAAATCTTATATTGAGGATTTTTAAACAATGGATATTTAATAAGATTCTTAAAATACGAAATGGAAGTCGAAAATGAGATTTGAATGGTTTTTGAAATATAGTTTTGGATTATTTAAGAAATAGATTTATAAATGGAATTTTAATTAGAAATCGATTTATAAATGGATTTAAGTGATATGAAACTGTTGTAAACTGGAAATGAGATTATGAAATTTATAAACAATGTTTATAAATTAAGTGCAATGAGTATCATTTGATAAATGAGAAATATAAATTCACGGTGAGAATTTATAATGAGACAGGGTAATCGGTTTCAAAAGAAATGGTAGCTTCTACTTTTAGAATGTGAAAAAGGTTAAGAAATTGGGGATGTGGTCGATGCGTTATGAATCGAGAGAGATTTATAAATTGGAATTGGTTATATTGGAATTTTTTTAAACATATATATTTTTATCGAGAAGTTAGGTTGTTTTAAAAAGAGAATTTTTAATTATTAAACTATGTAATTTATAACTGTTTTTGTATTGAAATATTTCAGAAAGTTAGTTATTTAAATATTTAAATTTGTTGAAATAAATTCTAAGTTTTATAAACAAGTTTTTGTAAATCGATTAGAAATTTTATAAATGAATAGGAATTAGTTATTGTCGTTTATTTTAAATGTGCTTTGATATTTTAAATAATTATTTAACCCTGATTTTTTGAAATTTCTTATTATATATATATATATAGTTTAAAAGTAAGTGATTGCAATTTATTTATAAATGCTATTGAGATTTGTGAACCGGGTTTTATTTAATGGATGTAATTTTATAAGTGAAAATCTTATAATGGAATTCGGGAACTTAAGAAATTTGAGAAAAGGGAATTTCCAAATATTGTTTAGATACAAGAACTTCGAAAATGAATCTGAATTCATTAAAAGAGTTATAAATTTTTAGTTGGATTATAAATAAGTATAATCGATAATATTTTGGAAATGGTAAGGGAATTAATAAAAATTTCGGGAATTTTATGAGATAAATACGGAATATTCCCTAAGTATGGATATTAGAAATGATTTTGGGAAATAGGCTTATAATATTTTCCTAAGTATTGGAATGAAAGGTTTTGGTAATATTTTAGCGACGGAAGAATTTATATAGAGATATTTTTCTAAGTAATGGATTATAAATCGAATTTGGAAATATTTCACTAAGTGGGATATGTTTTGAAAATATCTCGTTAAGGATAAAGGATTTGAGTTGTTTCAAACGTTGGAATACTGAAAGAAATTTAAATATATATATATATATATATATCTGCGTAAAAATATTTGAAATGAATGTTTTGAAAAGATTTAATAAAATATGGGTCTAGTGACTGTTTATGTGTGTAATTTGATAGTTAAATAACTGACTATAAAATCTGGCCAAATTCGTTGATCGTTCTGAAGAGACTGGGATCAGATTTAATTATCCGAAAACCACTTCGATCCGATTTGTGCGTTACGAATTGTGACATCGTGAACATAACGAAGACAATGATTTGGAGATTCGGTTTGTTCAGTCCCAGCACAACTTGTATGTATGAATGCTATCATTGCATTGCTTGCTTGGAAGGCAGTGTTACCATTCCAAGTATGAATGCTATCCTTAAGGTAAAACGTAGCCTCAAGCCTCATCAACCGGGAATGACTAAAAATCAAGGGAGATGCAGCAAGGCTAAGTGGGTAGCACCCATTAGGATATGGTGTCACCTTTCTAGATTACCCTACATCTACATATTTATGGATTGGTTGTGCATGAGATCTCAAAAAGGGTTGCAAAGAAACTGGGGTGATGACATATTCGGTACTATCCAGTAAGGGGTAGGCCGGTCTTGTGTTGGCAGGGATCGATAGGTTCGATCTCGGTGCATTTTCTAGACGTGTACCGTGATAGGTGGTACCCCAGTGCCTAGTTGTAACAACCCGCATATCTATCGATTTTGTATTTAAATATTTTCTAAATATTTTATCGTTAGTCGGATGTTAGTCCGAAAAGCTACTTTCTGCATACAGTCAAATTAGGACTCGAGACCACCTTCATTGAGTTCAAAATGACGTTTGCGATCTTTTTGAGTGTAAACTTCGATATGTTTGGAGTTAGTGGAATTCTCGATACTTTTTCCCGCTTGTGACTTTGGTTTGGACTGCACCTTCTTTAGTTCAGCCCAACCCACTTCCTCACTTCATTCATCATTTGTTTTAACATTCAAGCTTCATCAAAAATGGTGGTGGGAAGGGGAAATTAAAACTCCAAGCTCAAATTCAATTGCAAATCCAACATTCAACTCCAAATTCAAGTAGAAGATATTGGATTCAAGCTTTGGATTGCTTCTCTTTGCTTTCAAGCTCCATCTTCATCCATTTTAGTGAAAATGTGAGATTTTTAATCTCACATCTTGCCTATAACTATCATTGGACTGTTGGGAATGATTCCCTATCGCATTAGCATCTTAGTTTGCTTTTGGTTTGGATTGAATGGGTGAAAAACCCCAATTTTCAGCGTTGTTGGCAAATCCTGGGCCTTAGGTCGCACTGCCTCGTAGACTAGCCCTGCAGATTTTCGTTCGTGCTTAGGTCGTTCGAAATTAGGTCGCTAGGTCGTAGGTCGATGGGCCATAGGTCGCTCTAGCGTGGAGAAGACTCTGCCTGCTTTTAGCCCGTTCTGGCCTTAGGTCGCTCGCCTGGAGTTAGGTCGTAGGTCGCTCGGGGAAGTTAGGTCGTAGGTCGCTCGGCTTCGTGAAGCCATTAGGTCGCTCGGCCCACCCGCATGTTAAGTCGCACACTCTTTGCAACGTTAGGTCGCGTGCCTAGTTAGGTCGCGAACTCTTTTAGGTCGCGTACCCCTTTAGGTCGCATGACCTTGTTTTATGTTAGGTCGCTCGGTCCTATTAACCTCGTTAGATCGCTCGGCTCCTCTCTGTTAGGTCGCTGGCCTTAGGTCGCTTCCTCCTTTAGGTCATTTGACCTATTTGCTTTTAGGTCGTTCGACAATTAGGTCGTTCGACAATTAGGTCATTCGATAGTCCTTAGGTCGCGAAGTCCCTTAGGTCGCTCGCCCCTGTTTTGTCGTTCCACTGTTTAGCTCGGCCACTTTGTTAAGTCGCCCACCTTTTTAAACTTAGGTCGCATGACCCATTAGGTCGCATGGCCCCTTAGGTCGCTTGGCTTCACAAGGTCGCTTGCCTATTTACACTTAGGTCATATGACCTGTATTTCACTAGGTCGCTCGACCTGTTCTTCTGCTAGGTCGCACGGCACTTTACCCTTTGGTCGTTCGACCTATTTGACTTAAAGTTTTTGCACTTTAATTCGACCACATTAGGTCGCAAGTATATTCCTACTTTGATGGTTTTGGGATTGATTTCTTTGGACTTTACTCACGTCTTCGAACGGGAATTTATGTGATTCGATTTGTTTCAACAATCGTTTTGTGACTTGTCACTCTAAAGATATGAAGGTTTTAATACTAGTAGTAAATATCAAAACCCTTTCATCAAAACGTTTTCAACTCTATTTTTAATACCAAACTCGTTTATTAAACCGTTTTCTAATCTACTAGTGTATACA
The DNA here is from genome assembly GCA_030737815.1 of Allium fistulosum. NCBI lineage: Eukaryota > Viridiplantae > Streptophyta > Magnoliopsida > Asparagales > Amaryllidaceae > Allium > Allium fistulosum. Next base: position 1,105,807,327 of record CM060904.1, on the reverse strand, counting down.
AGCCTTTACTTCACTCAGATGAGAAATCGAATTAAACGACTTAGTAAAACGAGTGGTATGAAACGCTCGCGTTCACTTCGTCGGTTAGCTCTTGGACTTGTTCGATTGAACCCTTTTGTGACAATTTCCTAGTTAAGATCTACAGTTTGTTCATAAATATTTAAGTTAAGCTAGTGGTTATGGGACATGAAGCTAAACTCATATATTTACTGGCTTAGTGTAATTGACACTTCCTTATGATCATGACGATCATTTTTGTGATTTAGACTAGCGATTGAGCGATGTCTCTTTGTCTGCGAGGGAGACTAGACCCCGATTTTGTGATGTTTCGCCATCACATATATGGGGTAGCACCCCATGGTCTTCGGGCCGTTCATGTGTTAAAATTTAATGGATAGCTTCCATGAGATAGCTTCTCGTTCATGTGTTATACGCGTTGGGTGAGTTTTCATGCTCCCGTTCATGTGTTAGGCCTCCCCCCTTTTTATGTGTTTTCTGGATTTCTTGTGATGATTTCTGGAATTTTGTGCTTCACCAATTTTCGTGATTTTCATTGATATGATGTCAATTTTTGTGCATTGGTGAATTCATGTGTTATTGACTTGTTATGAATACAAGTTTAGGGTATGATACCCTATTTTATCTTTGAGAAGATTCTTGTGATATTGATTAATCTCTTATTGATTTTCAATTACATACTTATAGTAGTATGCTACGATGGTTATTACATGTTCATGCTATGTCTTTTACTTTATACCATATCATCTGATATTTATAGCTAGACTGATCCGTTTATTATTTTCTTATAAATAATACTCGGGTCAGACCGAGATGTTACAGGTGCTTCTGCTTGACTTCTCTTCAGGATTATTCTGACTTTTGGCTAACTACATAGATTAGTAGTTTTTTGGATGTACACATTTGAGATATAGACTCTATGTTGTGTACTTATTCTTTTGTATAGCACGTGTTGCTATGCTTTTGTATTATCGTGGATCTTTCCGACCACTACTCTGATGTACACTTTCATGTGTTATATATATATATATTCATATCTTTTTCCGCCTCTGTGATATGGATGTCTGTGACTGATTTATGTTATGATTATTTCTATGTTTGTTTCCGAAGATTTTAAATAGCCACCGTGTGATAGCTTTGAGTTTGTATCGGTATGTCGGATTTCCTCCTTAAATGATATGCATTCTATTCTATCTGACATATCGGTGCTCGCACAAAGAAGTTACATGGATGGTCGCTCCTCCACAACCTTATTCTCCGTGCTAATTGACAACACTACATCGTAGTGTTCTTGGTTAGCGTAGGTATAGAGGTGGGGCGTCACAGCTTGGTATCAGAGCCAAACTTCGGAACAATGTAGAATAACTTAACAAGGATCATCGTCCTAAGTCCACATTAGGAGTTGTGTTTCAGGATTTAGTTCAAGTCTTCGAACCAATTCATCCTGTTTTCTTTATAATTCCTTGTTTCATCTATCAAGATTGGTTGATATTCATTTGGTGAATAACCTTTTTCTTCTTCTCTCTTTCTTAAAGAGGAGAATGTCTAGACCAGGCCGTCCCAGAGCTGGACCATCTACTGTTACTCCCCAGGATGGAGTTTTCATGACTGCTCAGTAGCTTCTTGATTTAGTAAAGAATGCTCAAGCAGCTGGTCCTAATCAGGAACCTACTCATCTTAAGTTTGGATTTGCACGTTTGTGCAACGATTATACCAACTTAGGTGGTAAACCGTTCAAAGGTTCCGAAACTATTATTGAAGTCTAGGCTTGGTTAAGAATCGCATGAATCTTGTCGATCTTCATCGTGTTCAGGTGGCGTCCAGTATGCTCCAAGAGAGAGCATTGGATTGGTACGAACTTCTTATTTCTGAGATTAATGAAGCGGATCTCACCTGGGAGCAATTCCGGGAACGCTTCGAATTAAAATTCGTACCAGAAGCAGAGAAAGTGACATTGGCTCGTCGTTTCATAGACCTTGTTCAAGGTGATTCCTCTGTGACAGATTATGTCGCATCCTTCGAGTCACTGTCTAAATATGGGGTTGAATACATCAACACCCCATTGAAGAAGAACTAGAGGTCCGTCTATGGCTTAAACAAGAATCTCAAGAAGCCATTACTTTTAAAATTAGAAGTTTCTTTCGATCAACTGATTGATATAGCTCTTCGTCTTGAAGAGGCTGATAAGGACAGTGATGTTGAAGTGGTGGCTGCCAAACCAAACTTCAACAACAAGAAAAGACCTAACAAGTTCAAAGGTCCTTATCCTAGCAAAAAGGATAAGCAAGCAACTCCTGCTGCAAAGGCATTTTCTCCCAGTGATAGGAAATGTTTTAACTGTGGTGCTAAGGGCCATTTTTCGAACAAGTGTTCAAAGCCCCGCTCTTGCCGCTATTGTAAAAGTCCAGATCATTTTATGCACCAATGCCCTAAGCTTCAAGACAAGGAGGGAAAGTTAAACGTTGCTCAAGCCCCTGACAACACATCTCGCGGTCAAGGTATGTCTCATTCTGTCCTTGATGGCATTATTATATTTCATGATCAACCTTTTAGAGTTCTCTTTGATACGGGTGCATCCCATTCTTTTATATCAAAGGAACTTGTCGATACTTTTTCTTTAAATGTTGTTGCTTTAATGACTTCTTTAGGAATTGCGAATCCGGTTGGTGGGTCCGCAACTCTTAGTCTGCTTTGTAAAGATGTCAAGATTATTTTATGTGATTTTTCTTTCCTAGCCGATTTGCATGTCCTGCGTTACTTAGGCTTTGGAATGATTTTGGGTATGGATTGGCTTACTCGTTATGAAGCTCATATCCTATGTCCTGAGCGGACTATTTATCTCCATCATCCGCAATCTGTTAATCAGATTTCTATTGTTCTTAAAGATTCGGATTCCGCTTTGGTTGCATCTTTATATTCTTTAAATCCTCGTGATAATGATAGTGATGATGAGGAAGATGTCATTTCTCTTATTCGCGTCGTTCGTGAATTTCCCGACATCTTTGAGCCCGTTTTAGGACTACCACCTAAGCGAGCAATCTAGTTCAAAATTAATCTTATACCTGGAGCTCAACCTATTACCCGTCCTCCTTATCGCATGTCCAATAAGGAGAATGAAGAGATGCGCAAACAATTATCCGAGTTAGAGACGAAGCAACTTATTCGCTCTAGTTCCTCGCCTTAGGGAGCTTCAGTTATTTTCGTAAGTAAGTCCGATGGTACACTTAGGCTTTGCGTTGACTACCGCAAGCTTAATGATCTTACTATTAAGAATAAATATCCTTTACCTCGGATTGATGATCTGTTTGATCAACTTAGTGGTGCTAGAGTCTTTTCACAATTGGACTTGGCTACCGGTTTTCATCAGCTTCGTATTGCAGAGGATAGTATTCCTTTGACTTCGTTCCGTACTCGATATGGATCTTATGAATGGCTTATTATGCCATTTGGTTTAACGAATGCTCCGGCTTATTTCGTTGACCTCATGAATCGAGTTTTCAAAGATTTCCTCGATCGGTTTGTTCTCATCTTTATTGATGATATTCTTGTGTATTCTAAAACCGAAGGGGAACATGAAAAGCATCTTCGGATTGTATTGGAAACTCTTAGGAGCATCAATTAAAGGCAAAATTTTCTAAATGCCATTTTTGGCAATCTAGTGTGAAATTTCTCGGTCATATTATTTCCAAATCCGGAATATCAGTGGATCCTTCAAAGATTGAAGCGATTCAAAATTGGAAGAAACCGGAGAGCGTGACTGAAATCCGTAGCTTTCTCGGATTGGCAGGTTATTACCACTGTTTTATAAAAGACTTTTCTAAGATTGCCATGCCTCTTACTGGCTTAACAAAGAAAGGTGTTAAATACATTTGGTCGGACAAATGTGAAACTTCTTTTCAGAAATTAAAAGAACTCCTTTCTGATGCTCCTATTCTTGTTATTCCCGAGGGGAATCAAGATTTTGTCGTTTATACCAATGCTAGTCGCGTTGATTTGGGTGCCGTTCTTATGCAAAAAGAACGTGTTATTGCTTATGCTTCTAGGCAATTGAAGCCGGTTGAGACTAGATATGCCACACATGATTTAGAACTCGCGGCTATCGTTTTCGCCCTTCGAATTTGGCGACATTATCTTTTGGGAGAAAAGTTTATACTTTATACTGATCATAAGTCTTTGAAATATTTATTTTCTCAAAAGGAAATTAATTTGCGTCAACAGCGTTGGCTCGAGTTCCTTGCCTCTTATGATCTAGATATCCTTTATACTCCCGGAAAGGGAAATCGAGTTGCCGATGCACTTAGTCGCAAGCAACAAGCGGTTGTTTCCATGATGATATTTGAATGGAACGATCTCGAACTTTTATCCACTTGTGAAATTCGAGATCGTGTTTCCGATTTATGTTCATCTCTTGTTTTATGTAGCCTTGAGGCTCAGCCTTCTCTATTAGACCGCATTCTTGAAGCTCAAAAGCTGGATTCTGAATTGGCTTTGCTTAGCCAAAACCTTAAGGATAAAACCGATATTGAAGCCTTGAAAGACTTTGATACTGATTCTCGTGGCGGCATTCGAAAATTTGGTAGACTAATCGTACCAAATATTAGTGATCTTCGTAAAGATATTCTTGAAGATTCACATCATTCCAAATATTCCATTCATCCCGGTAGTAGTAAAATGTACGCGGATATGAAACGACTTTATTATTAGGAGGGAATGAAATCTGATATCGCTAACTTTGTTAAGTGTTGCATGACTTGCCAACTTGTTAAGGCTGAACATCAAAGGCCTGGTTGGTTATTGCAACCATTGGAAATTCCAGTTTGGAAGTGGGATCAAATTTCCATGGATTTTATTGATGGCGTTCCCCGTTCTCGTTCGGGTCATAATAGTTTATGGGTGATCGTTGACAGGCTTACTAAATCTGCCCATTTTATTCCCGTTCGGTCGAATCGAACCATTCCTCTTCTGGCCAAACTCTTTATTAAAGAAATTGTTAAACTGCATGGAGTCCCTACTTCCATTGTTAGTGATCGTGATCCATTGTTTACTAGTGGATTCTGGAAGAGTCTTCAAAAGGCTTTGGGGACGAAGCTTAATTTTAGCACCGCTTATCACCCCCAGTCCGATGGACAAACTGAGCGTGTGAATCAAACACTTGAAGATCTTCTTCGTGCATGTGTTCTTGACTTTGGTGGAAGTTGGGAAGATCATATTTCACTTGTTGAATTTTCCTATAATAACAGCTTCCAATCTAGTATTGGTATGGCTCCTTTCGAGGCACTCTATGGAAGGCCATGTCGATCTCCTTCTTGTTGGCTTGAGGCCGGTGAGAAGCTGGTTTTAGGACCAGATTTTATTCGAGATTCCATAGAAAAGATTGAACTTATTCGACATAGGATGAAAGAAGCCCAGAGTAGACAAAAATCCTATGCCGATAACCGAAGAAGAAAATTAGAATTTTCTATGGGAGATCTTGTATTTATTCGTGTTTCACCTATGAAGGGTGTTGTACGCTTCAGTCGATCGGGAAAGTTAGTGCCTCGATATATTGGGCCATTTCCTATCACTGAACGTATTGGTTCCATGGCTTATCGCCTTTCATTACCGGCTCAGTTTTCTACCATGCATGACGTGTTTCACGTTTCTCAATTACGGAAGTGCCTTCGGGATTCCGATTCTATTCTTGAGCCCGGTTCTGTGGAAGAGATAGAAGTTTTGCCTAATTTAATTTATGAGCAGCATCCTATTCGAATTATTGCTTCGGAGGTCAAACGACTTCGAAATAAAGATGTTCCGCTTGTTAAAGTTCAATGGTCCTCAAATCCTAAGGATTGCTCTTGGGAAACTAGAGAATTCATCGAGCGTACACATCCGAAATTACTTTCTCATGCTCTTTGAGGTAAACTTCTTATTTCAAATTTCTTTTGTTTTAATATGCATTTATGGTTGTTACTTTTTATTTTCGTCTTATATATTGCGAGGACGCAATTTCTTTAAGGAGGGGAGTCTGTAACAACCCGCATATCTATCGATTTTGTATTTAAATATTTTATCTAAATATTTTATCGTAAGTCGGATGTTAGTCCGAAAAGCTACTTTCTGCATACTGTCAAATTAGGACTCGAGACCACCTTCATTGAGTTCAAAATAACGTTTGCGATCTTTTTGAGTGTAAACTTCGATATGTTTGGAGTTAGTGGAATTCTCGATACTTTTTCCCGCTTGTGACTTTGGTTTGGACTGCACCTTCTTTAGTTCAGCCCAACCCACTTCCTCACTTCATTCATCATTTGTTTTAACATTCAAGCTTCATCAAAAATGGTGGTGGGAAGGGGAAATTAAAACTCCAAGCTCAAATTCAATTGCAAATCCAACATTCAACTCCAAATTCAAGTAGAAGATATTGGATTCAAGCTTTGGATTGCTTCTCCTTGCTTTCAAGTTCCATCTTCATCCATTTTAGTGAAAAGGTGAGATTTTTAATCTCACATCTTGCCTATAACTATCATTGGACTGTTGGGAATGATTCCCTATCGCATTAGCTTCTTAGTTTGCTTTTGGTTTGGATTGAATGGGTGGAAAAACCCAATTTTCAGCGTTGTTGGCAAATCCTGGGCCTTAGGTCGCACTGCCTCGTAGACTAGCCCTGTAGATTTTCGTTCGTGCTTAGGTCATTCGAAATTAGGTCGCTAGGTCGTAGGTCGCTGGGCCATAGGTCGCTCTGGCGTGGAGAAGACTCTGCCTGCTTTTAGCCCGTTCTGGCCTTAGGTCGCTCGCCTGGAGTTAGGTCGTAGGTCGCTCGGGGAAGTTAGGTCGTAGGTCGCTCGGCATCGTGAAGCCATTTGGTCGCTCGGCCCACCCGCATGTTAAGTTTCACACTCTTTGCAACGTTAGGTCACGTGCCTAGTTAGGTCGCGAACTCTTTTAGGTCGCGTACCCCTTTAGGTCGCATGACCTTGTTTTATGTTAGGTCGCTCGGTCCTATTAACCTCGTTAGATCGCTCGGCTCCTCTCTGTTAGGTCGCTGGCCTTAGGTCGCTTCCTCCTTTAGGTCGTTTGACCTATTTGCTTTTAGGTCATTTGACAATTAGGTCATTCGATAGTCCTTAGGTCGCGAAGTCCCTTAGGTCGCTCGCCCCTGTTTTGTCGTTCCACTGTTTAGCTCAGCCACTTTGTTAAGTCGCCCACCTTTTTAAACTTAGGTCGCATGACCCATTAGGTCGCATGGCCCCTTAGGTCGCTTGGCTTCACAAGGTCGCTTGCCTATTTACACTTAGGTCGTATGACCTGTATTTCACTAGGTCGCTCGACCTGTTCTTCTGCTAGGTCGCACGGCACTTTACCCTTTGGTCGTTCGACCTATTTGACTTAAAGTTTTTGCACTTTAATTCGACCACGTTAGGTCGCAAGTATATTCCTACTTTGATGGTTTTGGGATTGATTTCTTTGGACTTTACTCACGTCTTCGAACGTGAATTTATGTGATTCGATTTGTTTCAACAATCGTTTTGTGACTTGTCACTCTAAAGATATGAAGGTTTTAATACTAGTAGTAAATATCAAAACCCTTTCATCAAAACGTTTTCAACTCTATTTTTAATACAACACTCGTTTATCAAACCGTTTTCTAATCTACTAGTGTATACAAGCCTTTACTTCACTCCGATGAGAAATCGAATTAAACGACTTAGTAAAACGAGTGGTATGAAACGCTCGCGTTCACTTCGTCGGTTAGCTCTTGGACTTGTTCGATTGAACCCTTTTGTGACAATTTCCTAGTTAAGATCTATAGTTTGTTCGTAAATATTTAAGTTAATCTAGTGGTTATGGGATATGAAGCTAAACTCATATATTTACTAGCTTAGTGTAATTGACACTTCCTTATGATCATGACGATCATTTTTGTGATTTAGACTAGCGATTGAGCGATGCCTCTTTGTCCGCGAGGGAGACTAGACCCCGCTTTTGTGATGTTTCGCCATCACATATATGGGGTAGCACCCCATGGTCTTCGGGTCGTTCATGTGTTAAAATTTAATGGATAGCTTCCATGAGATAGCTTCTCGTTCATGTGTTATACGCGTTGGTGAGTTTTCATGCTCCCGTTCATGTGTTAGGCCTCCCTCCTTTTTATGTGTTTTCTGGATTTCTTGTGATGATTTCTGGAATTTTGTGCTTCACCAATTTTCGTGATTTTCATTGATATGATATCAATTTTTGTGCATTGGTGAATTCATGTGTTATTGATTTGTTATGAATACAAGTTTAGGGTATGATACCCTATTTTATCTTTGAGAAGATTCTTGTGATATTGATTAATCTCTTGTTGATTTTCAATTACATACTTATAGTAGTATGCTACGATGGTTATTACATGTTCATGCTATGTCTTTTACTTTATACCATATCTCTGATATTTATAGCTAGACTGATCCGTTTATTATTTTCTTATAAATAATACTCGGGTCAGACCGAGATGTTACAGGTGCTTCTGCTTGACTTCTCTTCAGGATTATTCTGACTTTTGGCTAACTACATAGATTAGTAGTTTTTTGGATGTACACATTTGAGATATAGACTCTATGTTGTGTACTTATTCTTTTGTATAGCACGTGTTGCTATTCTTTTGTATTATCGTGGATCTTTCCGACCACTACTCTGATGTACACTTTCATATGTTATATATATTCATATCTTTTTCCGCCTCTGTGATATGGATGTCTGTGACTGATTTATGTTATGATTATTTCTATGTTTGTTTCCGGAGATTTTATATAGCCACCGTGTGATAGCTTTGAGTTTGTATCGGTATGTCGGATTTCCTCCTTAAATGATATGCATTCTATTCTATCTGACATATCGGTGCTCGCACAAAGAAGTTACATGGATGGCCGCTCCTCCACAGCCTTATTCTCCGTGCTAATTGATAGCACTACATCGTATTGTTCTTGGTTAGCGTGGGTATAGAGGTGGGGCGTCACACTAGTCATTAGTTGGAATCCATTCTCCAATACGAGCTTTACGGTTTTAGTTGTATACCAAATATGCTGAAACGTGAGATGCAAGCATTTCAGCTATTTTATAGTTTACTTTCCATAGACACTATTATAATATCAGATGATTCGCTATAAAAGGTTTTGGTTATCCTAAGGTAAAAACCCATCGTGTTTATGTGTGGTGTGGTCTTATGAGATACCTTTGTTTTCAAAAGGATTTTGATAACAGTAATAATTCAAATTGAGTGTGTTTTCTCACGCTGGTTTTCCAGACTGACTCAGGTGTTATTTTATTATAATACTCGGATCAGACCGAGTATGTTATAGATTAGTTTGGATGCTTGGAGCTTCAAGAGATGAGTAGGAGGCCCATAGACTTATTCACGTAGATGTTTATATTTTTCGCTGTATTTATTGTTGTGTTATCAGCAATTGTGAGGACAGGCTGTTATAACTGTCCAAGCTGAAATAGGCTAGTATACTCTGATTGATGTTTGTGTGTATATATATATATATATTACAGTTTTGCTTTTGTGTAAAGACTTGTGTTATATTATAGATTATTCGTTCGCTATGAGATTCTATGTTGTTTAGTTATCTTCTTCTTCTTTCTTTCCCCTAACAATCGGGTTTCTGACATTCGATTTCTCAGCATGTAATACAGTGGACGTATTAGTGTCGATTTTCGAAGGTCGAAAATCCAGTTCGTTACATCAACTAAATCAAATTCATGATTATTAATTTGATAATTTTCAATTGAAATTGTTGAGAGCAAAATTTGTCGATCACACTATAGTTGAAACTATTCCCATTGCTAAAATCATTTAAAAAGCAGTTCACATTTCCATTTTGATTTTGAAATTCATTTTGGAGTTTGAAATTGTATTGACATGGGTCATAATCAGAATCATTAGAATTTTGAAGTGAATTAAAATTTTGATTATTTTGAAACCTTTGGCTTGAGTTATTGCACAGATATGAATTACACAAATTATTTATCATTTGATTTTGTTGTGTAGAAATTTCAAGTGAAGATTCAATAGTTTCAATATTATTTTCAAGAGTAGAGGGCTGACCATTACTTTTGAAAACTTTGTGGTGCAAAATCAAATTGTCCGTACAATAGCTATTAATAAAATATCCATAAGAATTTGATGTGAAACTATATGGATTATATTGATTTTCACAACTATTGTAAAATCCTTGCGAGTAAGAAAATTCAGACATTTTCAAAAATGTTTTATTTATTTATTTTGGATTTTGGATTTTTATTTTGTTTATTTATATATGTATGAAATAATGCAACTAAAGAATGTAAAGGATTAAATTAGAAATTTTCTATCCTTAGTAGCTCCTAACCCAAAATTTTATAATCACACATTGACCTAATTCAACAAAATAGTTCTTAGTTGGGTAATGGACATGAGTTATCAATGCACCACGAATCACCGTAGCAATGCAGCCGAAGGTTTAAGTACCTTCAGAGAAACAATCACTATAATATTTACGAATCACCGTAATATTTATAAATGATTATTGCTCCGTCGTAGCCTAGACACCAAGAAATAAATTGTTAAAAGAAATCAACTTGTCAAGATATAGTTTTGCTCTAGATGAGCTCGTGACTCCCTTAAGTCCAACGTCTAACCGTTATTATTAGTCAAACACTAAGATGATATGCAATTTGTGGGCCAAGGAAGGGGTGATGAAATCCCCACCTTATGTGAATGTGAGTGGCACCCTTAGAAAATAAAAACAAAGATGAAATGATGCAAAACAGAAATTAAATGTGCTTTAACAATGCAACTACAAATGAAAATTTTGTTTTGTTTTTATTTTTTTCTAAATGCAAGCAACCAACATTGCAAGAAAAATAAAAATAGAAGATAAGAACCCAATACCAGAGCATGTAGAATTATTAGCAATTTTATTTAAAAGCAGCAATTTTTTTAGCGCATTTTTTTTGGCAAGCAGTTTTTCTCCTTTTGATTTCCTGCAAATTTGCAACCTGTAAAAGTGTTGGAAATTTTTTTAAAAAAATAATTAAACAAAAGAAAACCTAAAACAATAAAAGAAAAACTAAAGACTCACACAACTCGTAAAATAATAACCCAAGCCCCGGCCCAAATAAGTCAACCTACTACAACAATACAAACAAACTTATATTAACCTGAGGCACACAACTTGAAAATCAAATTCCAACACAGCGCACAAGCAACAGCCCAAAACAAGAAAAGTTACTATCCCCTAAACCCAATCTCAATTCCAAATCGAAACACAATCAGTTCAAATCGAAATACACTCAATTCAATATCAAAATTCCAAATCAAAATTCCAATAAGTAGCCACTCCATAATCAGAATTCCAAATCTCAATTCTCAATTCAAAATTCTCAATCTAATCTATTCAGCAAGTAGAGATGAGGTTCGGGTTTTGGGTACTCGCGAGTTCGGGTTTGTGATTTCAAGATTGTTTTCAGGAATTGGTTTGAAAGGACGTGCTGTAGGCAGTTCAGTCAGAGGTGGTTGAGGGTGGTCGCAGTGTGGAGTGAATTTTGGTGGAGATTGAATATGTTGGTCGATTTGGGTTTTTGGATGTTGGCTGGTTGAGCTTGTGGGAGGGATTCTGCGATGAGAAGGTGGTGTGTTGACAGGTGTTTGTGATGTGATGATGAAGTGCGACAGTTCATGTTGCGGTAGAGGTTGATTTGCATTCAAATGGTGAAGGCGTAGGAGTGTGATGAACAATGATGAAGTAGTGTGGTTGAGGAAGCGGGTTGGTGGTTTGTATTTGTTTGAGGTGATAGTGAGAAGGGTGATAGGAGCAGTGGATTTGGGTTAGGTGGTGGGAAAGTTGTATGGAAGTGGAGTGTTATTGAAGAGTAGCAGTTGAATGATGATGATGAGGCAGTTGTTGTACTATGATGCAGGAGGTATTGTAGTGTTTGAAGTGGGTGGTTGGTATGTAGAGGTGGTCAAAGTGAGGTTTCGGGTTGAGGGAAGTGCTGTTTGTATAGGAGTGAAGTGGTTTGTGGAGTTTTTGTGATTCAAGGTTTTGGTTGATGGCAGGAGAGTGTTGGTGAAGTATATGTATTGACAGAGGGTGGTGACACTTTAGTGATGGTTATATTGGAAGGAGAAGGCAGTGTTGTGGAAGAGGCAAAGGTTGGTATTGGCAGCAGGGAAGTGAATGTAAGAGAAACAACAAAAATACACAGAGAATATCAAATGCATGTACAAATGAAATGTAACAAATTGAAATATGCAATGCAAATTTCTTTTTGTATGAAATTAAACTATGCAAATGCAATGAAATATAGAAAGCAGAGAACTGAAGGTGCAAAGCAGAAATGTAACAAATGCAAATTTCTCTTTTTATTTAATAGGCTAACAAATGCAAAATGAAAACAAACTATGGTTCAAAATGAAAATAGCTAACAAATGCAGAAAGAGAACAGAGCAAGCTAGCAAGTCTTGTAATTTTTTTCTAATGCAAAGCAGTTTTTTTTTAAAAACCAAAGCAAAGCAGGAGGACAAGTGAAAACAAAACATAAAGTGCACAAGTGAAAATAGATTCTGCCAATGCAAGGTGAATATTTTTTTATAGAAAATAACTCAAAATAAAATAAAACAAAGTTAAATAAAATAATTGGAAGAGTAAAATTAAAATTAAATTGTTTTCCCCAACAATGGCGCCAAAACCTTGTTCGCGACGGAAAATTCTATCGATTAGAATACCGTCGAAAATGTAAGAATAAAACCCGCAAGCACACGGTGTATAATCATAGTACATATGCGAATACGGGTCAATCCCACAAGAAAAGCAAAAATTTTAAAATCACTCAATCAAATTATGCCAAACGTTTGAAATTTTGTTAACTAAAAATTGTTAAAAACTAATTGAAATTTTGGAATTAAACTATGAGATTAGAAGAAAACTTAGAGGTAAATCCCTTCTCATGATCATACAAATCAATACAAAATGAATTTATGATTTCTCTTTTTAACCATTTATGGAATTAGTTGAAGTATTTATTATAAGTTTGGTCTAATTATGATATTGACTAACACAACTTAAACCATCAAACTTTAATACAATCTCTAAATCCACTTGTCCAATCTAATGAAAATGATCATGAAATTAAAAAAAAAATGTATTTTAAGTATGATCTATTTACTATGAATTAGTAACATAGAGCATTGAATTTTGATTCTAGTTTCACTTTCATTACCAAAATCATATTTAGATGAAATGGTAACTTGTGTTTCTATTTGATTAAGCATGGCCTATTTGTTATGAATAACATAGGCTGTCAAATTCATTAATAAACAACAAAATTCCAGTACCATAAAAAATTTCATTAAGCACAAAACAAGAGATCATAAATGAAATCATCATATTAATTTTATATGATTCATGGAAACTTCATTATCTTTAAAATAAAGGGGTTTAGCTTTTCATATTTGATAACATACTAACATAAATTTATTCCAACATAAACAAAAAAAGAAAAGAAAATTAAGTAGAGAGAACAAGAGCTAACTAACTTGTATAAAATAAAACTAAGCTACTTGCATGAAAATAAATCTAATCTATTAACATAAAAGAAAAGAGCATGAAATAAAGAAAACATAGAAAGAAAGTTGCATAAAAAAGAAGATGGCTAAGAAGCCATTAAAGAGAAGCTTTTTTTTATTACAACTCCATGCCTTAAAAAGAGAAGAAGAAGATCCATTACATGAAACATAAGAGGTTATTTATACATGCCTAAAACCCTAATCAACTTTTTAGGGGATTACCAAAAATGCCTTAAGTTTGTGTAGCCTCCAAGTAACCATTAAGGAATTAACTAATCTCCATTAACATGTGCTTTTGCTTTTAATCTTCACTAACATGTGCATTTGTTTTTAATTATGGTCCATTAGTTAGTGGGTAGGTGGGCTCCTCCATGTTACATGAATTCTTTTATTTTCTTCATTCATTCGCTTTCAACATATGTGCATGCATACATCCATGAAGACTCTTCATATTTGCAATCCATTTCATACAAATTAAAATTAAAATGTGCAAATAATATTCTCAAAATTAATTCATACACAAAATGACCATTTTTCCCAGATGTAGATGAGTGAATGATGGTTTGAAAATATTTTTGTGTTTTGGTTTAAAACATGTGAAAAAACACCTTAATATGTCATTTATTTATATAAAAGGAGATTATGTATGAGAGTAAAAATATACATTTTTTACATGCACATCAACCTTTTAACTTTCTTTCTTATGAGCACATAATTCCTCTGCATTTTGACTGACAATCAAACTATTTGATATTTCTATCAAAATACTTGTTCAATTTTGATGCTCGACGAACGACACTTTCGTATATGTTCTTAGATCATATCCAAAAACTCACAAACTTAACCTCGCTCCTACTGACTTCGAGACACTTGGGTTATTATGTATAAACAGTTTACTCTGAATCATTAATTAGTCTTTTCTATTTCAACACATATGTAGCGACCCGCAAGTATATCACTTTAATAAATGTTCATTTCGCTTTATCAATATAACAGTAATTTTATAAATAATTATTAATATTAATTTATATGCTTTTATAAATAAAATATGATCATTTTAATTAGTTAAGAATGATAAGAAAATTCATTTTCAAAATAAAATTACAAATATACGCATATTAACTAAAAAGAGAAAATATGACCGAAAATCGGAATCGGGATTTGTAACGATACAACGTGTGGAAGTTGTGCAACGTTGTGAAGATATGTAACATACATATACACATGTACATGTGCGTACATGAGAACATGCATATAAACATAAATATACAAATATAATTAAGTACAAAAATATAATATAAAATATATAAGATATTTCAGTTTCCTTACTTCTTAAGCATACAAAAGTCAACATAAGCATACCCTAAAGTGATGGAAGTGATGGGCACATGAGTGATGGAGCTTTTGCCCTGCTTAGGGGGGGAGGGTGTGATGATGAAGGTGATGCAAAAAGATGATGTATATGTAGAAATTTTTTACGCTCTTCTTTGCCCATAAATACCCTACGCTCTTCTCTTTATTTTCATTCATCTCCTTTTTCATTTCTCTGAGCTTTGTCCTCCTCTTTAATGGCTTCTACCCTAAGAGAAATTATGGCAAAATTTATTTCAAAAAGAATTTAAATTTATAATATATTGTTATATATAAACACCTGAAAACAATCCCGAAACTCAACATTTTCTCCTTGCTTTTCACGGCTTCCATCCTATTCCATTGAAGCCCGAGCCTCTTACTTGCTCTACCCTAAGCTATGAGCTCCCCACGCCACCCCAAGCTTTGGTCAAGGCACCTAGGAGCTTAAGTCTGAAGAATCGTGAGCTTTGGAAACCAAATAGCGGAGCTATAGTGAATTTTTAGTTAATCATTTTATACTCAAGATGAGAACTCGTAAAACTATAGTATTATATCCTATTGGATGTTATATATGTTTGATTATGATTGTTGATGATGGTTGTCTAATATGAATGTTGAATATATATGCAAGTCACGGAAATACACGTCGATAAGCACAAAGGAAATCACTTTCCTCTATATTAATGAATTGGTGTATATGAAATGTTAAACCCTTTTAAAATGGTTTAATAATGAGTTTGAAATGTTTTATAAACATTTAAAAGTGTTTTGGTGAAGTTTGAATGATAATTAAAAATTTTGTCAAAAATAGGCGTGTCGCGTAAGGTAGTTTGCGATTTCGTACCATAAAAGTCAAACGAGTGTATAGAATGGAATATAGCTCGGAATCTTTCGAAATAAGAATTTTCCGAACTATTACATCTATAGTTTTCCAACAACGAAAGAAAATCGAGATTTCAACAAGTAGATTTTGAAATATGAGTAAAACAAATTTTTGAAAAAAGCGCGGTTTTGCAGCTCGGGATCCATAACTGGATTTCTTTGAAAATGATATTTTAAAATTGTTTAAAAAAATATAAAATAAATTCCAAAAATATTTTAAATGTTTTAAAAGTGATTTGTGCTGTAAATGAATTTTCAAAAGATAAAAAGTCATTTTGATCAATATAGCTTAAAAAGCAGTTTCCGCGGCACTTTTCTGCGTCACAATTGAAATATAGTTTTTAAACGCAACCGTTCTTTTCCAAATCTTTTATAAATATTTTCAAATGATTAAGTAAGTATTTTAAAGATGATTTTGAAGGATTTATGGAATGATTAAATTTTAAATGATTTAGAGTCGATCAAATAACTTGACCGCCTTATGAGTGTCAGAGAGATAATGTCTAGGCTTGAGTTTGGAAAACCAGTTTCTTGCTCTCCCTGGCTATCCAGACTGGCCCGACAGAGGGGATAGTAAATTTGGTTTGCTTAGATAAATATTTCCTTAAGTGAAAAATGAACTGATTTCGAATTTAGTCCCAGTTTAAAAAGAGTTTAAAGTTATCAAAGGATTTTATAAGAGAGGTTTAATGATTCCATATATACCGGGAAGAAGTATTTTAAAGTTATCTCTAAAAGATATTTTTGATAAAATAAATGAATTAATCAAATATTATTCACCTATTTACTTGACCTCTTTTATAGATAATTGGTTCGAAGGAACCGAGGTCGGATTTGGATGATTCCTACCCGAAGATCACTTCGAACCAATTTACGTATTCGAAGTGAAGACATGGATATGATACTTTGGATTTCCATAATGAAGGACTGCTTGTTGATCATTTGGGGATAAACTCCTAATATACATATAGTAGCGGTAGTCTCTTAGTTATGAAATATCCAATGCAAGAACTAATCGCTACTAATCCTAGAGGTACTCCCGACAGGATGGGGTAGAGTGCCTTCAGTTTGTCCTGTACCTGGACAACTTATATAGAAGAATGTATAACATTGCATTTCTAGTTACATAAGCGGTCTCTATGAACGTATAATCTTCTTGGTGGCGGAGAAGGCAACTTCTCTTAGCTTAACACCCTTTCCTGAGACGTATGAGCTCAGGAGTTATACGTTTGTGGAGATCAGTTATGTGATTATGGAATGGAAATGTGGCATTCAAAGTGAAAAGATGATGTGCTATGTGAAAGGTAATCGTTACCTCAAACCTCACACTTGAAAATGGCCGAAACAGTGTAGATGCAGCAAGGCTATGTGGTTCGCAACCATTAAGGTATGATCATTCCCTTCTAGATAAATTTTTACCAACTATAACGTTCGAGTTTAAATTATTGTGGTGTGTTCTAAGAAACGTCTCAGATAGGTCGATGACGACAGGGGTGATGACATATTCGGTAATATCTAGTTAGAAAGGTAGGCTGGTCTCGTGTTAGTAGGGATGTAGATGTTTTGTTGACCTTGGTATATTCCTTTAGAGATGTACTGCCGGAAGGTAGTCCCTTCACCTAGTCATTTGTATGGAAATTCATTCTCCAATAAGGGCCTGCCATTTTGTTTGTAAAGCCCAGTATGCTGGAATTTAATAATGGTAACAATTTCAGCTAAGATCAATAAGTTTACTTGCAAATGTTTTCAAAAAATATCATTAAAAATAACATCCCTTATTTTTACGTAATAAAGATTTGGTTATCATAAGGTAAAAACCCATCCGTATTTATGTGCGGCGTGACTTTAATGCGATCACTTAGACTTCGATGGACAGATATTGAAAGCAATAACTTCCATAGCACACCCTGTTTACAAAAAAGACGAACTCCTGGGGGCAAATGTTATCTGGGTTTCTAACCCAGCAGGACCCACTAGAAAGCAAAACAATCTCGTGACGTAAGAATGGCTTGGAACTTAACCCGAAAGGCTAAGGCAAGGAATTAACGAGAGCCAAGCTATATTACTAAGGCAACGACTAAGATCGACTAAACCAAGAGACCAACATTCTTTCATCCCAATCAGCAACTGAGGGCAAACAGCTAGTAAATTATCATCAAAATGGAACAACGTGCAATGAGACTATGCAAACAACAACGATACAAGACCATGGAAACATCCCAAACTCCAAACCCTAGAAATATCCCAAGTGCTTGGATCGCCAACGACCCATACCCTATGGATCGCTAGCGATCCATGAAAAATGGAGGATCGCTATAGTGCATGGAAGAAGAGAAGGAAGGTAGGAGGATGTTGGAAAAATGCTAAGTGGATGGATCACTGGTGATCCATACACCATGGATCGCTAGCGATCCACGGTTGCCTATGAGTCTTTAGCGAACTAACTAAGGGGATAATGGAAAAAAGGAGCTAAGTCATTAGCTCGCGTACAAGCCAAGTCCATGGGTCGCTAGCGACCCATGGTTTTGGCTCGGATCGCGAGCTAAACCCCCCTACGTCATTCTATACCTACCTGCGAGTAGTTGATGAAGTGGCCTGGCCCAGAAGCTCTCTGATCCCTGTAAATACCATCCTACCTGCAATATAAACGGGATCTTCTCGGGACTGGATGCTGAAGCTCTGCTGGAAACATTCTTCACTCTCTGCCTCCCTCACAATAATCTCCAAAGGGATTCACTATGATTCTCTAGTGGATTCCAACTCTGGAGACTCAGTTTAGCTAAGGATAATCAAAAGCCTTGTAATCAAACACTACTTGTAATAGCAATTAGTCTGTAATAAAACTATAAAGTGGACGTAGGTTTCATTAACGGCCAAACCACTATAAAAATCCCTTGTCTTCTTTCTTTTACTGTTCTTTTTCTGTATCTGTGATCTGTGATATTGCTCTGTCAGAACAGGGCTGGTACTTTCAAACTCAAACCAGGGTGTTGATCCATTTTTGGGTTAACACTTATACATAGATATAGAGTACATAACATATGGCGGAAACAAGATGATAACAATCTATCGATGAAGCCTCCTGCTCCATGCTCCTCTAAAATGCATCCGTTAAAACCTGACTACTTGGCTGCTCATAAAAATTTGAGCACCCAAGAGTTTCAAGGAAAGAAAATAAAACTTTGGGTCAGACATGGGTTTGGTGTGAGTAAACTTAAAGCAACTGAATTATTAAGTTAAAAACTCTTTTGAAATCAAAGGAATCTCGTAAGACCACGCCACACATGAACACGGATGAGTTTTTACCTTATGATAACCAAAACACTTTTATAGAAATTCAATCATATTATAATAATGTCTAAGGGTTTAAAGTAAATTATTAAAATAGCTGGAATGCTTGCATCTCACGTTCCAACATATTTAGTATACAACTAAAACTGTAAAGCTTGTATTGGAGAATGGATTGCAACTAATGACTGGGCTACTAGGGTACCGCCATCATAGTACACGTCTAGAAAATGTACCTAGATCAAACCTATCGATCCCTTCCAACATAAGACCGACCTACCCCTTACTGGATAGTACTGAATATGTCATCACCTCGGTCGCTTTGTAACCCTTTCCATCGAGATCTCATGCACAAACAATCCATTAATCTGTATATGTATCGTATCTAGAAGGGTGACAACATACCCTAATGGCTGCGACCCACATAGCCTTACTACATCTCCCATGTTTTATTCATTCCCGGTTGATGAGGCTTGAGGCTACGTTTTATCTTTCTGAATAGCAGTCCCTCTTGTAATGCTAACACTGCCCTCCCGGCAGTAATCCAGTGCCAACATTCATCCACACAAGTTGTCCAGGATAAGGACAAGCAGAAGGCACTACTTCTACTACACCCATTTTGGAATCACCCTCAGG
The DNA here is from genome assembly GCA_030737815.1 of Allium fistulosum. Lineage (NCBI taxonomy): Eukaryota > Viridiplantae > Streptophyta > Magnoliopsida > Asparagales > Amaryllidaceae > Allium > Allium fistulosum. The sequence goes on along the minus strand of CM060904.1, from coordinate 1,105,787,580 downwards.
ATTAGTAGCAAGTAGCCCTTTTACTTCAATGGTTCCATCTTCGATCCCATGCTTCAAGATGTCTTCATTCCAAAACGCTTGAGTTAGATCGAAGTGGTTTTCGGATAACATATCCGATCCCGGTCTCTTCGAAACAACTTCAGATATTTTCGGTAAACTCAACCCCGGTTCTATAGAAAATTAACAGACAAATGACAAGAGCGGAGTTCACCTTCTAACCGTTTGTGGATGGATTTCCATATCATTCGTCCTAGAAGAACAAATGAGTTTATACGTACAGTATAGCACATTTGCAGGTAACTGTACCATATAATTCTCATGTTTCTCCTAGATTTTCCAAAGTTACGTTTTGGTCCATATTTGATAGTTAGTAATTTAACTACCAAATTAAACAAAAAAATCAAACATTGATTTAATTCCATATGGAATCCTCTAAACCTTTATCAATTAATCCTTAATTAATAAAATCACTTTATAAAACCTGATCAAAATATCTTTCAAAACATTTTTCCCAAACCCCTAACGTTCCCTTTAAACTTGGAAACAATTCACATTATTTACCAAAAACATTTTGGGAATTACCTCTTCAAAATTCCATATTAAATGGCCAACAATTCCCTTTTAAAAACATCACCTACAATTAAACCCATTTACTTCACATTCCAAACCTCTTTATAAATTTCCAAACTAGATTAAACTTCCTTTGAAATCTCTAAAATGATTTATAAATCTCTTTCTAATTTAAAGCTCTTTATAAAACATTTATATAATTTCCTTTATAAAATATCGTTTACAAATTATCTTTTGTAAAACACTTTAAGTAAACCTTCAGTAAAATCCCTTTATAAATAGGCTATTACTTATAAATAACTTTACAACATAATAGCACAACTTGGAAATCATTTATAAACTTCAAACTCTAAATTTATTTAAGAATTGAAGTTAATTCAAAAACATACTTTATAACTTCAAAAAGAGGCTTAGCAATCCCAATGGTACTACTTTAAATTACCATTCAATTTCAATTCCAATTCACTTAACAGTTATTTACATAAGCAACATGTATGTAAATACAACTTATATCCAAATACAGGAGTAACATGTCAATATGAACTTACAATCATCTACGTGTCCAAATAACATAATAGTTGGAGGGTGATTTATCCTGCTAAACAGATGTCCAAACAATTCAATCAATTCATAGCAGAATGGGGATTTATTCTGCTAACACATGTCCACAAAATCAAATCACCTACACTATAGCAGAATGGTGTTTTGTTCTGCTAACAAATGTCATTTAGTCTTCCTAATCATATAGGGTAACTTAAGGTCCAGATAAGAAATCCTCGGATTTGGAATCAGTTCACTTTTAAAAAAGATTGATTTAAAACACATTCGGTTCAGTTTTAAAATCACCTTTGAAAAGATTTAAATAGATTTAATCAGCTTAAACCCCAACTAAATCTTAATTAACCCTTATTAATCAAGCTTAAGTCATAAATAAATTCTAATTAGGCTTAATGAACTTGATTAAGTGCTAATTAACTTACTAATGCAACTTGGTTAAGGTTAAACCAAATTGTTTAAAAGTTAAACCCTAATTAATTAAATATTAATTAAATAATCCATTAATAACTTAATAATTAATTAACCATTAATCTTAATTAAATAATTATTAATCACTTGATTACTTCTTAACAATATAAAACATTAATTAAAACTTTATTAATTAATTAGCAGTCATTAACTTAAGTGATGATTAACCTTTAATCACCTTCTTAATTACCAATTAAGTGCTAATTACCTTTTAATTAACTAACTAAATAATTATATTACAACTTAATTAATTTTTAATATTACTAATTAAATTTGAAAAACTTTGTAAACTAATTTCAAAATAAAACAAATTTGAAACAGAAATTCAAACCTTTGCCGAACTACATCCATAGCGACTGTCGCTATGAGTGCAGTTTGCTCTAACCCAGCTTTAAGCGAAGCCACTTTACTAAAACCATACCATTTCATGATTGAAACATACCTTAGTAAATTTTCACACTTTAAAACCAATTATGCAAACTTTAACCAAAATCTAAACTTTAAACTCTTAAAACGAGTTTAATTTCAAATCCGACCTCAAATCCGTCGCGACTACATACAAAGTTTCAACTTTGTTTTTAACCCATCATGACTATAGTCAAGTTCATCATCAACCCTTTATATTCACACATCACATTCATACAACAACTTGTATACATATACCAATATATATACAATTACTAACTTTGCAATAACACATTCATTTGAGTGATAACACTAACCCATGCGTTAGCAGTTATCATCACATTTCAAACATGCCAAGATCCAACATATATATAACATACATATAGCTAAGGATCAACAAAACATATAAAGGAAAGTTCTCTTCAAAAGATTAGGAATTTACTCACCTAAAGCAATCCAAACTCTCGCTAAATTAGAGTATGGCATAGCACTTCCATTCCTAAGCAACAAGATGGAGTCTTCAACCTTAAATGAACTAGGTAGGCTTGGCCTTGAAGGGAAAAGGAAGCGAAACTTGTTTTGGTAAGGTGGAGCGACTTCGGATAAACATCGAATTGTCAATAATAAACCTAAAAATAGGTCATTTTGCAACTGATTTTTGGGCTACCTACTCATGGAATTTCAAAAAGCACTCAAAGAGAAAGTTATTGGAATTTCTTTTCTATATCATTCTAAAAAAAGAATCACTCATTTTAGGTTTTATTTAAAGATGTTATGGTCCAAAGAAAATTGACCATTTTCGGAATTTAAATTCTAAGCTCAAAATTGCTCTGTAAAGAATTGGTGTTTTGACATAGCAATGATAGAAATTTAAAAAAGTGATCAAATAGAATGTTGTATCCATTAAAATTTCACCTGGTTTCAAGAAAAGGAAAACTCCATTTGATTTTTAAATGAGGAAGAAAAGGTTGGTGGAAAGAGGAGGAAAAATGGAGAAACGTATGGGCTATTTATAAGCAAGATTTCACACTTATCATTTTGTCAAGTCACATCACTCTCTTCTTCCCCTCATATGTCACATTCTCTCCACTTTCTAGTCATATCACCTAAGTAATGATGGTTAATGATGATAACCCTAAGATGTGACAAGAGATAAATATATATATATACACACACATATATATTAGTTTATTATTTTTAAATTTATGAATAGTCACATCACTCTCTTTATATATGTGTGTGTATATATAAGTTTAATTATTAATTAACTAAAATATGACAAGAGATTAATATGGTTAATGTTTACAAACCTAAGATGTGATAAGAGATAATTATGGTTAATGATTACAAATTTAAGAGGTGCCAAGAGAGGAATATATATATTTATATATATAAGATTATTATTTTTAAAACTATGTCTTGTCACATCACTTACTAATCCAAATTAACATAAGATAATTTATTTCTAAGTGTATTATTATTTAGTTAATTAACTCTTATATATATGTACATATAATGCACAAAGATGAATAACGTTCTCGATAACTTTCCAGTGTCGAAAGGTCAAAATTTCGGAAAACGTTCTACGGTCACATTTTATGTTTTTCTGCAAACTATTTAATTTGATAACAAAATTTGAAAATAATTTTACCATCATTATTAATTAATTAAAATGAATTTATTTTCATTATAAACCCATATATTGAATATTAAAATTAATTAAATATTCTCTAATCAAAGCAGTGAAATTTCGAGTCGTTATAGGTATGTCAATATACTATTCCTATGTATGTCGACATATGTACCGTTGAAAAGTTTTTTGTAATGAAATGGATTTCGACCTTCGAAAATCGACATTAATACGTCCATTGTATCACATGCCGATCATTCAAGTGCCAGAAATACCAATTTGTTAGGGTGAAAGAAGAAGGTAGAAGAATACTAAACAACACAGAATCTCAAAACGCAGCGAATAATATATAATACAACAATGATCTTTACGAAAAGGAAACATCATTATTCATATAATATCTGAGTAGGCTAGGCTTATCCTAAATTTGGACATTTATAGAAACCTGTCCGTACATTGACAAACATAAAGACTCTACAATACAGTGGAAGAAAAATATACGTGAATATGTCTTGAACATCTAGCTCCTTTTCAACTCCAAAGTATCCAGCTAAAGTTGGGAAAACATGCTCGGTCTGATCCGAGCATTACATGGAATAACGCCCGAGTCAGTCTAGTAAACCAGCGTGAGTAAAACTTGATAACAAGTAACAGCCAAACTGATTTCTACATTTGAAAACCTTTCAAACAAAGGGTATCTCGTAAGACCACACCGCACATAAAAATGGATGGGTTTTTACCTTACGATAACCAAAACATTTTATATCAAAATCCATTGATATTATCATAGTGTCTAGGTTTAAAGTAAATAGATAAAATAACTAAAAAGTTTGCATCTCACATTCCAACATACTAGGCTCTACAATCGAAAATGTAAGGCACGTATTGGAGAATGGATTCCAACTGATGCTTGGGCTACTGGGGTACCGCCCGCCACAGTACACCTCAAGAAAAATGTACCGAGTTCGTACCTAACAACCCCTTCCAACTCAGAACAGGCCTACCCCTTGTTGGATAGTACCGAATATATCATCACCCCGGTTGCTTCGCAACCTTTAACCGAGCGCTCCCACATACACAAATTCATTGATGATTGTGTATATATCTTGAAGGGTGATGATATACCCTAATGGGTGCGACCCACATAGCCCTGCTGCATATCCCCTGTTTTAGTCATTACCGGTTGATGAGGCTTAAGGCTACGTTTTACCTTTCTGAATAGCATTCCCCTTTGGAATGCTAACACTGGCCTCCCGACAGTAAAGCAGTGCCAACATTCATCCATACAAGTTGTCAAAGATAAGGACAAACCAAAGGCAATACTTCTACTACATCCATTTTGAAATCACCCTCAGGATTAGTAGCAAGCAGATTTTTTACTTCAATGGCTTCGTCTTCGATCCCATGCTTCAAGATGTCTTCATTTTGAAATGCTTGAGTTGGATCAAAGTGGTTTCTGAATAACATATCCGATCCCGGTCTCTTCGAAACAACTTTTGATATTTTCCGGTAAACTCAATCCCGGTTCTTTAGGAAATAAACAGACAAATGACAAGAGCGAAGTTTACCTCTTAACTGTTTGTGGACGGATTTCCTTATCATTTTTCCAAGAAAAATGAACGAGTTTATATGTACAGTATAGCTCCTTCGACTGTAACAGTACCATATAATTCTCATGTTACTCCTAGATATTTCCAAAGTTACGTTTGGGTCCAGCTTTGATAGTCGGTTATTTAACTATCAAATAAACAAACATCCAATCATGGTTTAATCTCCATATGGGATCAACTAAGCCTTTATTAATCCTCTTTAATTAATAAAACTGCTTTATCAAATCCGATCACAAGATCTTTCCAAAACACTATTCCCAAACCCCTTACATTTCCTTTATACTTAGAAACATTTATATACTTATCTCAATGGTATAAGTATATTACCAAAACATTTTACTTTTCATGTCTTGAAACAAAATCATATACTTATCTTTTTAGTATTAGTATATTTACAAACTTTTCAAAGTTTTCTTCTTTCCAAATCCCATATTAAATAACCAAACATTTCTTCCAAATAAAACATTCTGCTTATCCTTTATCAAAATTTCCCTTTTTAAAAGTTCATCCCATATTTCAATTAACTTATAACTTCAAAATAAAGTTATAACCCGCTTTTATAAACCCTTAAGTTAATTTATAAACCTCTTTCCAAATCCCTGAAATGATTTATAAACCTTTTTTATATTTTTCAAACTCTTTATATAAACCTTTCTATACTCCTTTATAAAATATCTTTTATAAATATCATTTACAAAACAACATTTGTAAAACACCTTAATAACTCTTTTCGTTAAAAAAACCCCTTTATATAAACAAGTTATCCTTTATAAATACCTTTATAAGAATTATATAACTTGAAAAACCATTTATAAAACCTTAGCCTCAAGTTGATTAAAAATTAAAATAAATTCAAACCATACTTTATAAATTCCAAATGAGGCTTAGTGGTCCTAATGATACTAATTTAAGTTAACATTTAATTTCAATTCTATTCCCAAATCACATAACAATTATTTACATAAGCTACCATATATGTAAATACAGTTCATATCCAATCAGGGAATAACACGTCAATAACTAGTTGGCATATACAAATCCAAATAACATAACAACATGTTGGTGAATTAACCTACTAAATAAATGTCCAAACAATTCAATCAATTTATAGTAGAACGGGAATTTATTCTGCTTAACACATATCTACATAATCAAATCACTTACACTATAGTAGAATGGTGTTTTGTTCTGTTAATAGATGTCATTTAATTCTCCTAATCATATGGGTTACTTAACGGTCTAGACAAGAGATCCTTTGAAATGAAATCGATTTACTTTAAAAAAGAAAATTGATTAAAACACATTCTGTTTAGTTAAAAGTAACCTTTGAAAAGTTAGAAGTATATTTAATTAGCTTAAACCCTAACTAAATCTTAATTAATCCAATTTAAATCAAGATTAAATCATAATTAAACTCTAATTAGGCTTAATTAACTTGATTAAGTACTAATTAACTTCAAATGCAACTTGGTTAAGGTTAAACCAAATTGTTTAAGAGTTAATCCCTAATTAATTAAATATTAATTATATAACCCATTAATTAAATAAATAAATAACCATTAATCTTAATTAAATAATTATTAATCACTAAATTACTTCTTAACCCCATTAATCACTAATTAAAACTTTATAAATCAATTAATAGTCATTAACTTAACTTAAGTGATGTTAACCTCTAATCACCTTCTTAATTACCAATTAGGTACTAATTACCTTTTAACTAACTAATTAATTAAAATTTTATATTACAAATTAATTACTTTTTAATATTACTAATTAAGTTTGAAAAACTTTGTAAACTAATTTCAAAATAAAACAAATTTGAAATAGAAATTCAAACCTTTGTCGAACCACATCCATAGCAACTATCGCTATGAGTGCAGTTTGCTCTATCGCACCTTTAATGGAAGCCACTTTACTAAAACCATGCAATTTCATGATTGAAACATACCTTAATAAATTTTCACACTTTAAAACCAATTACAAAAACTTTAACCAAAATCTAAACTTTAAACTCTTGAAACGAGTTTGATTTCAAATCCAACCTCAAATCCGTTGCGACTACATACAAAGTTTCAACTTTATTTTCAACCCATCATGACTATAGTCAAGTTCATCATCAACCCTTTATATTCACACATCACATTCATACAACAAATTGTATACATATACCAATACACACACACACACACAATTACTAACTTTGCAATAACACATCCATTAGAGTGCTAACACTAACTGAAACATTAACACTTATCATCACATTTCAAACATGCCAAGATCCAACATTGTGATATCCCGGAATTTTTGACAATATCAATTTAATAATCTGTATTAAAAATTAAATTGGTTTGATGATTTTTTGTTGATAAATCTGAATTGATTTAATAATCTTCTTTTAATAAATAATTAATTGGTGATTTTATTTTTTAAAAGCTAATAAATTATTTTCTAATTATAATGTGTATATATTTGTATATATTGTAAATAGAAATCTTTGGTTTGAATTTAATAAATAAATAAATCTTGTTTTCAAATTCTAATATATTTTGGTAATTTGGAAATTATGATTTAATTTAAAATATATGGTTTTAAAATATTTAAGATAAATGTTTAATTGATTTAAATTATATCTTAGCTTAAGTTTAAGATTAATTAAAAGGTTGGTTTTAAAAATATTGTTTGATAAATATGATATATTAATTCATTTAATAATAATAGGAATTTATAATCTCTTTTATAAATTATTTAAATTTGACAAATTATTATTTTCAAATAACATTATTAATGTATTGTTTTATATATAAATATAAATAGATTTTAAAATAGAAGTGTAATTTTCAAATTAAATATGTTGTTATATATGTGTATATATAACTTGATTTTAAAATTGGATTTTAGAATTTATTTTGAGTTTAAAAGTCTTGAAATTAAAAAGGGTAGATATTTAAAATGTTTTGGATTGTAAAGATATTTGTATAAGCTGCTATTTATATATATATATATATATATATATAGTTTTATTATATTTTCTCTAAAAAGTAATTCATAAGTATAAAAATAAATAATTGTAAATAAAGTGTTTGGTGGTTTAAGTTTTAAATAGAAATAAAAATATATAAGGTAAAATATATGGTTATATAGACATAGGTGAACACATTTGTTAGTTCTAGAAAATGCATTTAGATACAAGGCTGTAGACATAAAGAAATATAATATCTTCATGTTTGTACAGATATAAATATTTATGAACATAGAGATTTGTATAGGATAAGTATATCCACTTGAAAAGAAAAAAATATATCATATAAGTACATACGAAATATAAGATAAGTATATGTAGACATGGAGGACAACTTCATTTAATGCTATATCTCTAGTACACCAATATAGATCATATCAGCCTCCAAGAGAAGAAATATCTCCGAACATTTTGTACAAATAAAATAAACAATCATGTAAACTCTTTTCTATATCTTCCCTATCTCTTTTCGTTCATTAAGAAAACTTAGCATACCAGAGATATCTTACTACTGAAGCTTTATTTCAACTCAACTTAAACAACAGTTTAACTCAACAAAAATGAAGATCAAAATAAAAGGGGTTCAGCTAGCAACTTTCAAAAGCCTGTTTTCAAAAATGTGCTCTGTTCTTCATCTTCTTCCTGGCGAGTAACATTTCTTTTTAAAAGTTTAAGAATGAATCTGGTTGCATGTTAATATCTGAAAATAAATATGCTTGTGTGTGTATATATATATATAAGTGCATTTCTATAAAAATATATATGAACGTATGGATATGTGTGCATGTCTGTTTTCTGAGATCCCTCTGTTCTTAGTTTTCAAACTAAGATTTTTAAACAAAATTCAAATTCTCTTGAACCAATCACTGTTTAGACTTAAGTCTTAAACAAAAGTTGTTTGTTTCAGTATAAATTTATGTTTAAAAATTATAAATAAGTTGAAATAAATTTTGAATGCCTCTGGAAACCAAAAGAACAGGCTAATATTAGTTATGTCAAAAATTTAAACATCCTAATTCATTGATTCAGGTATATGATCTGAATCCCTAAACTAAAACTTGATTTTTAAAAGTGGAATCATAATTTTTAAAATTGATTTAAGGGTGCAGTTCTGGGTTGATCAAAATAAGGGAAATTGGAGTTTTCTAGCGATCTACTTGATTGGGGAAGTCGGGGTTCTTCCTGATGATAGAGGAGTGATCGTAGTTGATGAAGAAAATGGCCGATGGTGATGAAATTCATCGAGGAAGTTGTGGTAGTGGATTCTTTTCTAGAACCCTAGTTTAAATAGGTTAGGTAGTTCGATCAACCACGGTTTCTAGGATGGATCGAGTGCTACTAGGTTTTGGGGGATGGTAGAATGAATGTAGACGAAGACTTGGCCGGAGTTTCAGAGGTGATGGTGGTCGGAGGATCGTGGACGAGGCGATGACAGGGTTTGGTTGTGGTGTTCCTGGTTTTGTTCCAGGTCTAGATTGAAACTCGAATTCGATTTCGAGTTGATGGTCACGATCTGATGATCGTGATGGGTTGTGTGGATGATCGCCGATGTGAAGAGGTTGTCATGGATGATCGGAAGGGGCGGCATCGCTGGTGCATGTGCACGGTCACTCCCATTGTTTTTGGTGAAGTTGGTTTGAGCAGGAAGTTGTCTCGAGTAATTCTCGAGTCATTGAGTGTTTTGCACGAAGTCGAGTGGGGTTGGACTCGAAGTTATTTGAGGGTTGTCTCGGGTATAAATTGTTATGTTACAGGTTTTAAAACTTGTCTGGTTTTCAGATTTAAAAAAAAAAATTTAAAATTTGAAAATAGGATTTCAATCAAAGTTTAAAGTCAAATTTTTAGATATGGATTCAAATCTAAATTTGAATCCAGTTTTGAAATAAATTAAGTTTTATAAAAACTCAAATATTTAAACAACTTTAAATGTTAAAGTATATTTTTAAATGATTTGAATTTTAAAATGAATTTGGTTTAAACTCTTATAAATTTCTTTTATAAGAAAAGTATTTCTTTAACATGTGATTTAAAAGGTTTTTAAATTATTTTAAAAACTTTGTTAAAGTTAATTTTGTATTCATTTTAAATCTTAAATTTAAGATAAAATTTGAAAGTAAATTTAAAAGTAAATTTTTTTTAATTGCTTTGTTAATGATAATTAAATCATTAATAAGAAATGTTTTTATTTTAAAGTTAATTAAGATTTAAATGAATTATGATTCATTAAATTATTTAGGTAATTAAAATGGATAAATTAATTTAATTAATTAATGATTAATTAATCAAGTAATTAAAGATTAATTAAGTTACAGTTAAAACTTAAATTAATTAAATAATTAGAGGTTAATTAATTGGTAATCAAGATTTATTAATTTGTAATTAATAATGATTAATGTAAGTTTAATTTCTTAAGAAAAGTAATTAAAGAATTGTAAATAGTTAATGAAGGTCATTAACTTAAGATTAATTAAAGGATAACTAATCAAGGGATTAATTAAGATAATTAATTATGGAGTAATTAATTTATTAAATGAAGTAATTAAGGGTAGTTAATTACTGGATGTGAATTAATCAAGAGTGGTGAATAATTATGGTTTAATTAAAGATTAATTACTTACTGTAATTAATTTAAATAGAATAATTAATTAAAAATGTAATTAGGGATCATTAATTTATATAATTAATGATGTAATTGAGGGTTGATTCATTAAGGTTAATTAATCAATAATAAGTGATTTTGAGTAATTAATTAATGTAATTAATTAAGGATTAATGTAATTAATTATAGTTACTCAATAAATGAAGTAATTAAAGATTAATTACTGTATTTGGTTAAGGATAATTAATTTGTGAAATTAATTAAAGGATAATTAATAAAGGGTGATTAATTAAGATGGGAATTAGAGAATGATTAATTAATTGATTTGTAATTAATTAATGGTTAAGTAAGCAGGATTTATAGAATGAAGTAATTAATTTAATTTACTTTAAATTAATTAGAGATAAGGTAATTAATTTAATTCATTTTAAATTAATTATAAATGGTGTGATTATTAATCCTTGTTTATATATGGATGGATGATATTGTTTTCCTTGAATGATTTGAAATCGCAGATATGAGATAAGTAATGCTGTGATGCTTTGGTTGAAGTGAATTATCTATATGTGATGATAATGTAGATTATCTATCTGTAATATTGTGAATTATCAATCTGTGTGCATATGGATAAGAATTGAATTATTTTAACTTTAAAACAACTTGGCCTTAAAAGATACGTTTTGGATTTTGATGAGATCGGGATCGGGTTTCCAAATTTGGATATCCGAAAACCACATCGATATAAATTAAAGATAGTTCGTGAATCTCAAGTGAAGATGAAGATTCAGAGTGCAAGGGTTATTATCGTTAACTCTGAGGGTGTTTCCAAAATGAGTGTAACGAGATAATGCCTTCGGTTTCGTTCGAACCTGGAACGAACTTGTAGGGATTGAATGCTTTCAGAACATCGTCAGGTGGATGATGAGCATTCTAAGATAGATGTGTTCTATAAAGGTAAATCCTAGCCTCAACCTCATCAACCGGGAATGGCTAAAACAGGGGAGGTGCAGCAAGGCTAAGTGGGTCATACCCAAGTAGGACGAGATTTTCCCCTGTCTAGATGTCCCTTTTATATTCGGCTGTGTGGGCAGTTGTGAGTTCCAACTGCTGGGGTTGTCTTGTTCGGGATTGTCCAGTAAGGGATGGTTCCGGCTTTGTGTTGCAGGGGGTCGGGAGTGATCCTCGGTACGGTGATCTAGGCCACGTACTATGACGGGCGGTACCCCAGTAGCCCTGCCATTGTATGGAATCCAATCTCCAATAAGTGCCGTACGTGTTAGTTGTGCCCAACTATGTTGGAACGTGAGATGTAAGCATTCCAGCTATTTCTGTATTTTATTTTGAAAACCCTAGACCCTATTATAATACAACTGGATTTCCTATCAAATGTTTGGCTAGAGTAAGGTAAAAACTTTTCCATGTTTATGTGTGGGAAGTCTTACGTGATACCTTTATTTCCAAAGGATTTTCAAAGTTAAGCAACTTTAACCTGTTACTCACACCAGACCCATGTCTGACCCGGAGTTTATTCTACTTTTCTTAAACTCTCGGGTACTCAAATTTTTAGGAGTAGCCAAGGGATTCAGGTTAGCTTTGACGAATTCTGGAGGAGCAATGGAGCAGGAGGCTTCAGCGTTATAGATATATAGTTTTCTGCTGTGTTGGTATCTCTGTGTTGTATTTGAGTTGTATTAACTAGACAGGTGTTTATAACTGTCTATTATGTGATGTATTATCTGTGTAACTCTGATTGATGTGTGTATTATGTAATATTTATGTGATTAATATAATTTATTCGTTCCGCTGTTGAGATTCTGATGTTGTTTCTTCTTTCTTCTCTATCTTTTCTCTTTCCTATCCCTTTCTTTCTTAAAGATGATGCGACTTTCTGGTAATAGAAAGTTGGGTCGTCACAGTTGGTATCAGAGCGCTAGGTTGAGTGAATACCTAGGCTTTGGAGTGGTATCTTTCTTGAGAGAGCGTATTTATAGTTTTGAATATATATATATATACATATATATATATATACATATATATATATATTTATTTATTTCTACCTATCTGTTGGGTTACCTGTTTGGGTTTTCCAATATAAGTTATAAGGGTAGACGGGGTAGTGGTGTGTGTAGCACGACTACCAATGGTTGGAGTTTGTTGAGGTTGGAAGTGTATCTGCCGAGACTGTAGACCCAATACTGTCTCAAGTGAATTTTTGTTGTGGTGTAAGGATTTCACCAATCTCTGTAGGAAACCTGTTAGGGTTCAGAGTCCATTTTTGAAGTGCAAGTTTGGATGAGTAGAATTTGGATTCTGACAATTGAGCAGAAGCTAGTGATGGTATCTTAGTAACTCAGGAAGTAGTAGTTGTGTGATGATATGCAGTGGCTATGGATGTTTCCGAAGATATTTCTTTGGAACAAGTTTTAGGAAGTGTGTCTGCATCGGTATTGAGGCTGAGTTCAACTGGGTGTTTGTGTTTGGCTTTGAGGACTGAGTTTCTCGAGGAGTTTGGATTAGGAAGTCTTTGGCATCAGTGGCAGCGTTGTAGCTAAGATTGTTCTGTGTGCAGGCAAGGAGGTCATATGTCAGCAGTTTTCTAGAGGTGAAGTTCAGAAGCATCAGAATGGACCCATTTCTTCGATGGATTGGCTAGATAGGCTTAAGCTGTTCTGATTGGTAAAGAGAGAACAGTTTTCTTTGGATGTTAGTTTGGGTTGATCACAAAAGTGACTTGCGATAGTTGAGTGTTCTCTTGTTTTGTCAGAGATCTTTCAGGATGTCTTTGAAGAGGCTAGTGGTTTGCCTTAGCATCTGGGGATTGAGTTTTCATATCGACTAGGATTCCAGGAGTGGTACCGATGGTCCAGCTAGTTGAAGGAGGGTTCCTGGAGAGGAGTTTTTTTTGGGTGAAGCAGATCAGGATATCATGGAATTTCTGAATTTCCTCTTTATGGATCTGTTGAACCATATTTCTGGGATGCGTTGTCCAGTCTGTGCTCGTGTGTATCATCAGCATTTTCATCTACTCCAGATCAGAGTTGTGCAGCGGAAGCAGTTTGGGAGTGCATCTGTTTTATCTTTTCAGATAGGAAAAGTAAGTTCAGTCTTTTGATGTTTGAAGAGTAGAGTTTGTGTTCTTGGATTGATTGTGAGTGGATCATTTTGATGAGTTGTTTTGTGAGGCATCAGCGAAGGTTGAGCTGATTAGTAGAGATGGAGGCAGCCCAGGACCGTCAGATGAGTTTTGTGAATAAGAGACGGAGGAATTTGGATTTCGAAGTCGGAGATTTGATTTTGGATAAGTTTTCTCCGATCGAAGGAGCTTTAAATTTGGTAAGATTGGGAAGCTAGCTCCGAGGTATTTTGGATTTTCTCTATGTTCTGGTGAGGATTAGTGTTTGGTCTTCTGGAGTGATTGTCAGTTTGGATAACTGGGATTCGATGTGTTTCACGTATCTCTGAGGGAGTACGTGTATTATCCATCTCTGGTTTTGGAACCAGCAGTTCTAGAGGGTTTGGTTGTTGAGTCAAACTTGTCTATTGTCTGATATCCTGTCTAGTTTTGTAAATCTAGATAAGGAGGAGCTCTGTAGCTTAGTAGTACAGTTTTGTTTGGGTTCTATAGGGCGAGTATCCCGGTATTTTTACTTGGGAAACTCTAGATAGTCCTATCCACAATTTTGTCTGGATAGTTAGATTTGTTTGATTGGATGAGTTGGTTGCTATGGTTGTTAGCATATGATTAATATATGCTTGTGTTTTTTTTAAAATTAAATCATTAATGAGATTATTAAATTACCTTTGTTTTAAATTTCAGGGACGAAATTCTTTTAAGGGGGGAGGAATGTGATATCCCGGAATTTTTGACAATATCAATTTAATAATCTGTATTAAAAATTAAATTGATTTGATGATTTTTGTTGATAAATCTGAATTGATTTAATAATCTTCTTTTAATAAATATTTAATTGGTGATTTTAACTTTTTAAAAGCTAATAAATTGTTTTCTAATTATAATGTGTATATATTTGTATATATTGTAAATAGAATCTTTGGTTTGAATTTAATAAATAAATAAATCTTGTTTTCAAATTCTAATATATTTTGGTAATTTGGAAATTATGATTTAATTTAAAATATATGGTTTTAAAATATTTAAGATAAATGTTTAATTGATTTAAATTATATCTTATCTTAAGTTTAAGATTAATTAAAAGGTTGGTTTTAAAAATATTGTTTGATAAATATGATATATTAATTCATTTAATAATAATAGGAATTTATAATCTCTTTTATAAATTATTTAAATTTGACATATTATTTCTTCAAATAACATTATTAATGTATTGTTTTATATATAAATATAAATAGATTTTAAAATAGAAGTTTTATTTTCAAATTAAATATGTTGTTATATATGTATATATATATAACTTGATTTTAAAATTGGATTTTAGAATTTATTTTGAATTTAAAAGTCTTGAAATTAAAAAGGGTAGATATTTAAAATGTTTTGGATTCTAAAGATATTTGGATAAGCTGCTATTTATATATATATAAATAGTTTTATTATATTTTCTCTAAAAAGTAATTCATAAGTATAAAAATAAATAATTGTAAATAAAGTGTTTGGTGGTTTAAGTTTTAAATAGAAATAAAAATATATAAGGTAAAATATATGGTTATATAGACATAGGTGAACACATTTGTTAGTTCTGGAAAATGCATTTAGATACAAGGCTGTAGATATAAAGAACTATAATATATTCATGTTTGTACAGATATAAATATTTATGAACATAGAGATTTGTATAGGATAAGTATTTCCACTTGAAAAGAAAAAAATATATCATATAAGTACATACGAAATATAAGATAAGTATATGTAGACATGGAGGACAACTTCATTTAATGTTATATCTAGTACACCAATATAGATCATATCAGCCTCCAAGAGAAGAAAAATCTCTGAACATTTTGTACAAATAAAATAAATAATCCTGTAAACTCTTTTCTATATCTTCCCTATCTCTTTTCGTTCATTAAGAAAACTTAGCATAACAGAGATATCTTACTACTGAAGCTTTATTTCAACTCAACTTAAACAACAATTCAACTCAACAAATATGAAGATAAAAATAAAAGGGGTTCAACTAGCAACTTTCAAAAGCCTGTTTTCAAAAATGTGCTCTGTTCTTCATCTTCTTTCTGGTGAGTAACATTTCTTTTTAAAAGTTTAAGAATGAATCTAGTTGCATGTTAATATCTGAAAATAAATATGCTTGTGTGTGTGTGTATATATATAAGTGCATTTCTATAAAAATATATATGAATGTATGGATATGTGTGCATGTCTGTTTTCTGAGATCCCTCTGTTCTTAATTTTCAAACTAAGATTTTTAAACAAAATTCAAATTCTCTTGAACCAATCAAGACTTAAGTCTTAAACAAAAGTTGTTTGTTTCGGTATAAATTTATGTTTAAAAATTATAAATAAGTTGAAATAAATTTTGAATGCCTTTGGAAACCAAAAGAACAGGCTAATATTAATTATGTCAAAAATTTAAACATCCTAATTCATTGATTCAGGTATATGATCTGAATCCCTAAACTAAAACTTGATTTTTAAAAGTGGAATCATAATTTTTAAAATTGAATTAAGGGTGCAGTTCTGGGTTGAACAAAATAGGGAAAATTAGAGTTTTCTGGCGATCTACTTGATTGGGGAAGTCGGGGTTCTTCCTGATGATGGAGGAGTGATCGTATTTGATGGGGAAAATGGTCGATGATGATGAAATTCTTCGAGGAAGTTATGGCAGTTGATTCTTTTCTAGAACCCTAGTTTAACTAGGTTAGGTAGTTCGATCAACCACGGGTTCTAGGATGGATCGAGTGCTACTAGGTTTTGGGGGATGGTAGCTTGAACGTAGACGAAGACTTGGCCGGAGTTTCAGAGGTGATGGTGGTCGGAGGATCGTGGACGAGGCGATGACAGGGTTTGGTTGTGGTGTTCCTGGTTTTGTTCCAGGTCTAGATCGAAACTCTAATTCGATTTCGAGTTGATGGTCACGATCTGATGATCGTGATGGGTTGTGTGGATGATTGCCGATGTGAGGAGGTTGTCGTGGTTGATTGGAAGGGGTGGCATCGCTGGTGCATGTGCACGGTCACTCCCATTGTTTTTGGTGAAGTTGGTTTGAGCAGGAAGTTGTCTCGAGTAATTCTCGAGTCATTGAGTGTTCTGCGCAAAGTCGAGTGGGGTTGGGCTCGAAGTTATTTGAGGGTTGTCTCGAGTATACATTGTTATGTTACAGGTTTCAAAACCTGTCTGGTTTTCAGATTTAAAAAAATAATAATTTGAAATTTGAAAACAGGATTTTAAACAAAGTTTAAAGTCAAATTTTTAGATATGGATTCAAATCTAAATTTGAATCCAGTTTTGAAATAAATTAAGTTTTATAAAAACTCAAATATTTAAACAACTTTAAATGTTAAAGTATATTTTTAAATGATTTGAATTTTAAAATGAATTTGGTTTAAACTCTTATAAATTTCTTTTATAAGAAAAGTATTTCTTTAACATGTGATTTAAAAGGTTTTTAAATTATTTTAAAAACTTTGTTAAAGTTAAATTTGTATTCATTTTAAATCTTAAATTTAAGATGAAATTTGAAAGTAAATTTAAAAGTAAATTGTTTTTAATTGCTTTGTTAATGATAATTAAATCATTAATAAGAAATGTTTTTATTTTAAAGTTAATTAAGATTTAAATGAATTGTGATTCATTAAATTATTTAGGTAATTAAAATGGATAAATTAATTTAATTAATTAATGATTAAAGATTAATTAATCAAGTAATTAAAGATTAATTAAGTTATAGTTAAAACTTAAATTAATTAAATAATTAGAGGTTAATTAATTGGTAATCAAGATTTATTAATTTGTAATTAATAATGATTAATGTAAGTTTAATTTCTTAAGAAAAGTAATTAAAGAATTGTAAATAGTTAATGAAGGTCATTAACTTAAGATTAATTAAAGGATAATTAATCAAGGGATTAATTAAGATAATTAATTATGGAGTAATTAATTTATTAAATGAAGTAATTAAGGGTAGTTAATTACTGGATGTGAATTAATCAAGAGTGATTAATAATTATGGTTTAATTAAAGATTAATTAATTAATGTAATTAATTTAAATAGAATAATTAATTAAAATGTAATTAGGGATCATTAATTTATATAATTAATGATGTAATTGAGGGTTGATTCATTAAGATTAATTAATCAATAATAAGTGATTTTGAGTAATTAATTAATGTAATTAATTAAGGATTAATGTAATTAATTATAGTTAATCAATAAATGAAGTAATTAAAGATTAATTACTGTATTTGGTTAAGGATAATTAATTTGTGAAATTAATTAAAGGATAATTAATCAAGGGTGATTAATTAAGATGGGAATTAGAGAATGATTAATTAATTGATTTGTAATTAATTAATGGTTAAGCAGGATTTATAGAATGAAGTAATTAATTTAATTTACTTTAAATTAATTAGAGATAAGGTAATTAATTTAATTCATTTTAAATTAATTATAAATGGTGTGATTATTAATCCTTGTTTATATATGGATGGATGATATTGATTTCCTTGAATGTTTTGAAATCGCAGATATGAGATAAGTAATGTTGTGATGCTTTGGTTGAAGTGAATTATCTATATGTGATGATAATGTAGATTATCTATTTGTAATATTGTGAATTATCTATCTGTGTGCATATAGATAATGAATTGAATTGTTTTAACTTTAAAACAACTTGGCCTTAAAAGATACGTTTTGGATTTTGATGAGACCGGGATCGGGTTTCCAGATTTGGATATCCGAAAACCACATCGATCTATATTAACGATAGATCGTGAATCTCAAGTGAAGATGAAGATTCAGAGTGCAAGGGTTATTGTCGTTAACTCTGAGGGTGTTTCCAAAATGAGTGTAACGAGATAATGCCTTCGGTTTCGTTCGAACCTGGAACGAACTTGTAGGGATTGAATGCTTTCAGAACATCGTCAGGTGGACGATGAGCATTCTAAGATAGATGTGTTCTATAAAGGTAAATCGTAGCCTCAAGCCTCATCAACCAGGAATGGCTAAAACAGGGGTGGTGCAGCAAGGCTAAGTGGGTCATACCCAAGTAGGAAGAGATTTTCCCCTGTCTAGATGTCCCTTTTATATTCGGCTGTGTGGGAAGTTGTGAGCTCCAACTGCTGGGGTTGTCTTGTTCGGGATTGTCCAGTAAGGGATGGTTCCGGTTTTGTGTTGCGGGGGTCGGGAGTGATCCTCAGTACGGTGATCTAGGCCACGTACTGTGACGGGCGGTACCCCAGTAGCCCTGCCATTGTATGGAATCTAATCTCCAATAAGTGCCGTACGTGTTAGTTGTGCCCAACTATGTTGGAACGTGAGATGTAAGCATTCCAGCTATTTCTGTATTTTATTTTGAAAACCCTAGACCCTATTATAATACAACTGGATTTCCTATCAAATGTTTGGCTAGCGTAAGGTAAAAACTTTTCCATGTTTATGTGTGGGAAGTCTTACGTGATACCTTTGTTTCCAAAGGATTTTCAAAGTTAAGCAACTTTAACCTGTTACTCACACCAGACCCATGTCTGACCCGGAGTTTATTCTGTTTTTCTTAAACTCTCGGGTACTCAAATTTTTATGAGTAGCCAAGGGATTCAGGTTAGCTTTGACGAATTCTAGAGGAGCAATGGAGCAGGAGGCTTCAGCGTTATAGATATATAGTTTTCCGCTGTGGTGGTATCTCTGTGTTGTATTTGAGTTGTATCGAATTGTATTAACTAGACATGTGTTTATAACTGTCTAGTATGTGATGTATTATCTGTGTAACTCTGATTGATGTGTGTATTATGTAATATTTATGTGATTAATATAATTTATTCGTTCCGCTATTGAGATTCTGATGTTGTTTCTTCTTTCTTCTCTATCTTTTCTCTTTCCTATCCCTTTCTTTCTTAAATATGATGCGACTTTCTGGTAATAGAAAGTTGGGTCGTCACAAACATATATATAACATGCATATAGCTAAGGATCAACACAACATATAAAGATAAGTTCTTTCCAAAAGATTAGGAATTTACTCACCGAAAGCTATCCAAACTCTCGCTAAATTATAATATGACATAACACTTCCATTCCTAGGCAACAAGACGGAGTCTTGAACCCTAAATGCACTAGGTAGGCTAGATAAACATCGAATTCTCAATAATAAACCCGAAAATAGGTCATTTTACAACTGATTTTTGGACTACCTACTCATGGAATTTCTAAAAGGACTCAAAGAGAAAGTTATTCGAATTTTTTTTCTCGATCGTTTCATAAAACGAATCACTTATTTTCGGTTTGTTTTGAAGAAGTTATGATCAAAAGAAGTATAATTTTCGGACTTGAAATTCTAGGTGAAAATTTGCTTTGCAAATATTGGGTATTTTGACATAGCTACCTTAGAAATTTGAAAAGGTGGTCAACTAGAATATTGTAGCCATTAAAATTTCACATAGTTTAAAAAAAGAGAAACTCCATTTGAGTTTGAAATGTGGTTGAAAAGGTTGGTGGAAAGAGAAGGAAAAATGAAGAAACATATGGGCTATTTATAGGCAAGATTTCACACCTAATCACTTTGTCAAGTCACATCACAATTTTTTTATAATATATATATAATTATGTTTAATCACATCACTCTTTTATATATATAATTATGTTTAGTCACATCACTTTCTTTTATATATATATATATGTATAATTATTATGTTTAGTCACGTCACTTTCTTTTATATATATATAATTATTATGTTTAGTCACATCACTTTCTTTATATATATATAAGTTTAATTATTAATTAACTAAGATGTGACAAGATATAATTATGGTTAATGATTACAAATCTAAGATGTGACAATACTTAATATACATTTATATAAAATGTTTATTATTTTTAAAACTATGTCTTGTCACATCACTTACTAATCAAAATTAATATAACATAATTTATTTCTAAGTGTATTATTATCTAGTTAATTAACCTTATATATATGTGCATATAGTGCACAAAGATGAACAACGTTCCCGACAACTTTCCGGTGTCGAAAGGTCGAAATTTCGGAAAACGTTCTTCGGTCACATTTTCTGTTACGAACTATTTAATTTGGTAAACAAATTTTGAAAACAATTTTACCATCATTATTAATTAATTAAAATGAGTTTATTTTCATTATAAAACCTATATATTGAATATTTAAAATTAATTAAATATTCACTAATCAAAGCAGTGAAATTCCGGGTCGTTACATTCTTCTCCTCTTAAAAGAATTTCGTCCCCGAAATTACACCTCAACCTATCCTAAAAAACACTTAACACTATACATCAGCTCGTATGATGTACATAGATCATTCTTATGCAAAATCTGATTCAATCTCAACTCGAATACATATCTTTCCTTCCGAACTAGTATCGCTCACTCGATTCTCTAGTGCGGACTCCGATCACGCTCATTGATTTGGAACCTCTATTCTCCTTACATAGTTGTAACCATAATAGAAAACTTTGGTCCCACACCAAGAACCCTCATCAAGTGCTCACCGTCAAAAGTCGAGCAATAGATCCTTATTCGGAATGGTGCAAACACCTCAAAGTCATGTACTCGAATCTTGGATCAAAACTATATGAAAAGGAGAAATGATCTACGTCCACCCTACACACTTACTAATTGGTCCACCCTAATACCAATTCTATTCCCACCAAATTACTAATGAAAACATTTCATAAACTACACTAGTTCAACTTGGATGCTATTCCACTACATCCTAAGATCATATATCCCTATCTGATTCCATTATTCCATTTTGAATTTATCTCTCAAAGAAACCTCAAGATCCAAATACCCAGCTTTTATTCAAAAAAAATTCAAATAAAACTCTATATTTCAATCATAGAAATATACATCTATAGCCCGAGTAACTCCAAAATGATACTAAGGAACTGGGTACTACCAAACAGTATCCTATATTCCCTTACCAAGAAGGGTAATACTCAAGAGAAGTGTTTAACATCTGAACACATTCCTTCCCCAATTTTAAGTTATTTTCGAGCCACTCGAACTAGCTAACTTAAAAATATTCCTTTTATTTCAAAATCTCATTTTTGGAACAATACTTTACATTTTCCAACAAAACATCTATTTCCAACTTACTTTGGGTTTGTTTGGGTTGAGCTTGTTTCGACTGTACAATGATAAAGAGAATAATTTACTAAGTACCCCACAATGTTCACCTAGGCAAACATTTTATCGTCACTTAGAAGATTATTCTGATCATCACAAGACAATTAAGACTTGTTCCCCATACTAATTCAAAGATAACACTTCTTACTTACACTTTTATCCCCAAAAATTTATACATAAACCAAATTGGTTTCAAATATTATTATTATTATTATTCCAAAATCATGAAAATCACTTTTCCAAAAGCACCGGGATTTAGGTTCTCAAGTTTTCGACCTAAATTCATCCAACTTAAATGATACATTCACTACGCCATAGATGGCCTTCTGCAAAACATTTTTGCAAAGTGTTGCCAGGTAAAATGTTGCGATAGCTATACACTTTTGGTCCTACTGCAACGTTGAATTTTTGGTGTTGCCTTAGCCATAAAAATGTGTTGCTCTAGCTCAACAAGTGTAATTGTTGCAACATTTTTTTTATAATGTTGCTATAGCAGACCTTTGCATATCTTTCGCACCGATCCGCGCCAATCTACCAAGGAAAATCCTACATTGGAGAACGTGACACCTCATCAATCCGAACACCACTCCTTGATCTTTTAGAGCCGCGAAGAAAAAAAGTCCCCGCAAATAACTTTTTATTTTCATTCTTCTCTGTCTTCTTACAAAGGTTCAAGCGAACATTCTTAATTTGGGGTTCAGCGATTTCGGTTCGATCAGGGCTTCGATTTGGGGGTTCAAGCTTTGTTCAGCGATTTTGCTTCGATTTGGGGGTTCAAGCATTGTTCACATCACTTTAGGGCTTCAATTTCGATTTTGAGGTATAACACTCTCTCCCATCACTTTAGGGTTTCGATTTAAACTACTTATAAATTCTTAATTCGGCCTGAATTAACAATTCGACTTGTCTAGGTTTCCTCTTGTTGGACACACACACAAATTTTATCCTTTTATGTTAAAATACTCATATTCATAATTGTAGTGATGGACAACGAAAAAATTTGGATAGAACTTCCAAAGTTTAGTGAAGGATATATTAGCGGGATAAGAGCCTTTATACAAAACGGTTTTTCTAAATTCGTCGTAGGCGATGAAATGACGGCCCATGCAAGAATTGTAAAAATAGCAAGTGGCGTCGTCCAGATATAATTTATGATCATCTCATCTGCAATGGTCCATCTCTATTGTATGTGAAATGGATTTGTGTTTTGGAAGGAGTGATGAAGATATAGACTATGATGCTGGTGATTTTGGAGATAATCTAGGTGAAATGTTGCACCGTACTCGTGGAAATATGCAGAACTGTGAAGATGAGAATTCTGATGCACCAAATGCCGATGCTAAAAGATTTTATCGCCTTGTCGAAGATGGAAAGCAGCCATTATATCCTGGCTGTTCAAAATTTTCGAGATTAAGTTTTATCATCAGGCTTTATTCTTTAAAATGTGTACATGGAATTACAGAGTCTGCAGTTGGGGATATACTAGAGTTGATGAGAGAGGCTTTTCCACAGGCCCACATACCTTTATCTTTTAGAGCCGCGAAGAAAATCATTAAAGATTTAGGTCTTGATTACAAAAAAATACACGCATGCTATTGGGCAGAAAATGAAGATAAAGATGTCTGTAATTCTTGTGGTATTTCGAGGTGGGAAGAGGAAAAGAAAGGCACCCGTGACAATGATCCAGAGAAGTTGATTCACAAAGTCCCGGCAAAAGTGATGCGTTACTTTCCGCTAAAACCAAGGCTGCAAAGGCTGTTTATATGCAAGGAGTATTCACAACTTATGAGATGGCATTCTATGGGCCGAAAAAAAGACGGAAAACTTAGACATCCAGCTGATAGCGAGACTTGGAAGGCGATGGATGCTATGTATCCTGATTTTTCATCAAAAAATAGAAATATCAGATTGGGTGTAGCCTCTGATGGATTCAATCCTTTTCGTACAATGAGTACAACTTACAGTACATGGCCAATTGTATTAGTCAACTACAACCTTCCACCTTGGTTGTGCATGAAGCCTGAAAATCTAATTCTTTCAACACTCATCTTCGGTCCAGAGTCTCCAAAGAATAAAATTGATGTATATATGCAGCCTCTAATTGAAGAGTTGAAAGAATTATGGGATCTAGGCATAGAAACTTATGATGCCTTTACTGATCAAAAATTCATGTTACGTGCAAGTGTGTTGTGGACCATTAGCGATTTTCCGGGGTATGCAATGTTATCCGGTGGGAGCAGAAAGGGTAAATTGGGTTGTCCTGTATGCCATTATGAGACTTCTTCAATGTACTTGAAACATAGTTAAAAAATGTGCTACATGAATCATAGAAAATTTCTGGATCCGAAACACAAGTGGAGGTTGGATAAGAGGAGGTTCAATGGTGAAGTTGAAATAGGACAGATTCCGGGAAATTTATCAGGAACAGACATTGAAGAACTGTTGCGTGACTTTGAAAATAATTTTGGGAAGAAAAAGGATTCCCCTTTCAAAAAGAAGTCAATATTTTTCAATTTACCGTATTGGAGCCATAATTTATTGCGACATAACCTTGATGTTATGCATATAGAGAAAAACATATGCGATAACATACTCGGTACTTTGCTAAATATTAGTGGCAAGTCAAAAGACCATTTGAATGCTCGTTTTGATTTACAGGAAATGGGCATCAAGAAGGTCCTGCATCCCGTTTTATCAAATGACGGAGAACACTTTGAGATTAGGGCTGCCATATTTGACATGACGAATAAAGAAAAAGAAATATTTTGCTCAGTACTGGAGAATGTTAAATTGCCATACGGTTGTGCAGCCAATATCAGTCGGTATGTTCACACGAAGGAAAGGAAAATCTCAGGGTACAAGACCCATGATGCTCATTTTCTACTTCACTACTTGTTGCAATTTGCTGTGAAAAAAAACACTGAAGCCTGAGGTTGCATTGCCTCTGATAAGATTTGGTGCATTCTTAGGAGGTCTTTGGGGCAAAGTAATTGATTTGGAAGATGTGAAGAGGAAACAACAAGAAATTGTCGAAATTCTTTGCCAATTTGAGATGATATTTCCACCGGCTTTCTTTGACATAATGGTTCACTTGACGGTTCACTTGTGCAAGGAAGTTGGGGTGGACCTGTGCACGTTCGATGTATGTTTCTGATTGAGCGTTATCTAGCTAAACTCAAATCTTATGTGCGCAACAGATCTAAACCGGAGGGTTACATCGCCGAAGGTTACTTGGCAGAAGAATGCTTGACATTTTGCTCAAGATTCTTAAGCGGTGGTGATGCAGTACCTAAATTTGAAAGTTGTCCACAAAATATGGAATATGCTATTGGTATAAGAAGAAATAAAGATGGAAAAGCTATTCATCTAAAAGAATCTGAGTGGATGGCATGTCATCGGTACATTCTATTCAATTGTGGTAACGAAGAAATAGATAATTTAAAAGAGTAAGTTTTTATGTTCTAATTTTATTCTCGCAAGTACTAAAGAATTAGAATATTTCTTTATTGATATTAATACCATCATAATTATTATAGGGAACATCGAGCTTTAATTGATGGTCATGCAATATCGAGAAGATATAAAAGAGAGAGAGCACATACTGAAGAATTCTGGAAATGGCTGAAGGATGAGGTTGGGAAAAAAGAGGACATTTCGAAAGAGCTAGAAGTGCTTGCAATGGGCACTAATCGGACATCTAGGAAATTTAGTGGATATGTTATTAATGGATACAGATTCCATACAAAATATAGAGATGCTAAGTGTAAAACACAGAATAGTGGTGTATTCTTGACTGCCTTGACCACTAGCTTTGCAAGTTCAAAAGATCAAAATCCATTGGTTGGTAATGTTAGTTACTACGGAGCAATTGAAGAAATACTAGAAATTGATTATTGGGGAGAAATTTCAGTGGTTTTATTTAAGTGTTGTTGGTACCAAGAAGAGAAAAATTTGTATGGGATGACTCGAGTTAATTTTAATAGATTGTGCCAGAAATCTGATCCATATGTTATGGCTTCACAAGTACAACAAGTATTTTATGTACAAGATCCAACTGATACGGCACTTTATAATGTTGTCAAGAAATTGCCGAGGGACTAGTGTGATGTCGAAAATGAAAATGGAAATGAAGATGATCCAGTTTTACATGATATTCAATGTGGTAATGGAATAGGAAATCAAGTTAGTGATGTTAGGTGGTATAGAGATGACGTCCCGGCAACACAAATCTTCATTCCGCCTAGCATAGAGGAAACTTCCTCTTGATTTCTATGTAGCAATATCAAGTGACTTCTATTTATGTATTGGTTCTTAATTAAGGTACAACTTCTGTATCTGTTGATTTTCATAATTAATTTACTACTTTTTAATTACTTGACTGCTTGTAAGTTATTCTGATTTTATGTGTTCCCTTGTTGTTTCTAGTGCTTTATATACCTGCATACACATATGTACTTAATATACCTACCCATTTTATTATTTCATATCTTGCTTCCAATGTAAACTCACCATTCTGTATCCATTTTGTATAGGATGGGGGAACTCATGCAGCTCACATTTCATCACAAGGGAGCATTTCAGAAGGCACAATATGTTGGTGGAACCGATACTGTGGTAAAGAGGGTTGATCCTGACTACTTCTCGTACACAGTGCTCATGGAGTTTGTGAAGGATGACCTTCAATACATCGAAATAGGAGGAATTTATATGAGAAATGGTAAGAAGGGTGGGTGGAAGTTAGTGACGAATGATGCAGACCTCTCCGAATTAGTCAAAGGAGTTAACAATGGTGGCAACTTGGATTTTTATATCGACAACGTTATCGATACTGCAATTGAGCCACTGAAGCAAATGCAGCCGCATGTAATCATGCGGCCAAGACAGAATCTGGTTACAGGTATGTATAAATGGACAGTTAATATCATTTACAGATTGTGATATTTTGATATAGCAAAAAAAATTTATTATGATATTTTGATTATAACATTTAAAGATTATGATTATAATATCATTGCCTTATTGCAGCTACAAAACCAGTGAAACGATAGTACGTGACGGCTCATCAACTACAACAGAACCAAAAAAACAAGAAGTTAGCCAAAGTCAACAGTCCTCGGAAGTCAGCACGGCTGAATAGCAATGCAACTTTGAATCTAAAGTTAGGTGAGGTGAACAGTCCTCGGCAGTCGACACAGCTGAATAATCCAGAACCCAACGATGCAACCGTGAATCTAAAGTTAGCTGAGGTGAAAAGTCCTCAGAAGTCGGCATGGCTGAATAATCCAGAACCCAGCAATGCAACCGAGAATCTAAAGTTAGCTGAGGTGAGGAGTCCTCGGAAGTCGACACGGCTAAATAATCCAGAACCCAACAATGCAACCGTGAATCTAAAGTTAGCTGATCAGGTAAATCCTCATAAGATGACACAGAAAAAAAACCCAAAAATCAACGATTCAACAGTGAATCTGAACTCATCAAGTGTTAAGAGGAAGTTGGAATCACGTTTACCAACATCGGAAGAAGAAGATATGGATGAAAATGGCATGCAGGTTTGTAGAATTCTTATTATGATGAACTTATTGTAATTTGAATATTTTGTACCACTCTTGCAGCATACTTACTATGATGTTCCTGTTTATTATATACTTGCAGGATGTTCATCTACCACCTCCACCACCTCCAAATGAGTATTCTACACCTCCACTATCTCTAAAAGATTATGAAGTACAGAGAGCTGCTAAGTTGATGATGAACCTAAAAGATTATGAAGTACATAGAGCTGTTAATGTGATGAGGAACAACGAAGTTCTTGCTTCTCCAGGTGTGCCTGCAATTTCGGCTGAACTGAGAAATGCTAACCAAAAAAAAGATAAAGGAAAAGAAAAGATGCAAGAGGATGTGGATAGTGATCAGGAATATAATCCGGACCATGAGGAGCATAGTGAAGATGATACTTCACAAAGTCCAAGAAAGGTGTGTGATAGCTACATATCTTATTTTTTTCTGCTTATGAAGATAATAACTATAAAATCCAATCTTATTTCCTACTTATATTTACAATTTAGAGAACTAAAAAAGTTGAGAAGCCCAAGCCTGTTAGTGGACCACAAACTCGTTCAGCTAGTGGTATCGCAAAGGAAAAGGAAAAGTTGAGAAGCACAAGCCCAAGCCCAAGCCCAAGCCTGGTAGTAATTTCAACTGAGAAGGATGTTGAAGGAAAAGGAACAATGGCTGATTATTTGGCTCTGCGGGAATGACAAAAGAAAAATGCTGCAAAAGCTAGTGCAAGTGGTATGGAAAATAAGTATGTTGCGGAGAATGTCTTGCCAGACATTGAAAATGAAGAAGTTGAAGCAGGTACTGAATTGATGTGATAATAATATTTAATATTACAGTAGGATTAATATTTAAGTACCGAATTTACATTATGATTTATGTTATTATTTGACGGGACTTTTCATTTTAATTAAAGGTGAAGTTCCTAAAGACTCAGAGGTTACACAAAGATGTTTAATGTTCATACAAGGGCGAATGACAAAAGAGTTGTAATTATGATGAACCAGTGGTTCCAACCTATTTCAGATGATGACAAAGTAATATCTGAACTGAGTAACTTTTTAGGAACATTGAAAAGGTCTGTGCCACTTACGTATAAATCTTGGTCGGATGTTCCTGAAAAGTTGAAGAAATCTCTATGGGATTATGTTAAGGTAATCTATTATTAACTATAACGTTGCTGAATTTCACTTTAATAAGTAATATTGATCTATTAACTATAATGTAGCTGAATTTTGATTTATTTATTCTTTTTTATCTTGGATTTATATTTAAGCAACGGTATATTATTCCGGATGAATGTGAAAACTGGGTGTTGAAGTCTATTCGTGACTGTTGGAGGGGGTACAAGAGTCGCATAAAAATAGCTCATTATAAAGCTTATAAGACTGATGAGGAGAGGCTAGAAAACAAGCCGGACAACATCCCAGTGGAGGATTTTAAAGTGCTCTTGAGGTATTGGGCAGATGATGAGATTCAGGTATACGTACATATTATTTATTTCGCAAGATAAACGAGTACTTTTTTTTGTGAGATAAACGAGTACTTTGTTTTTTGTGTATTGTTTAGCAAAAAGCCCTGAAAAATTTTGATAGTCGTAAGTCGTATCAAGACACACACACCGCTGGTCCAAAGTCGTTCGCCCAGCTTCATCATAAGATGGTATGTGATACTTTACATTTTTGACTGAAGAGAGTGTATGCTAAACTATCTATTGAACTTGTATCAGGAGACACCATCCGATGCAGCACTTTTTCTTAAAAGTCGTAAGAGAACAGATGGACGTGAGTACGTGTCTAATCCTCAAGTAATGAAGTACAAACTTGTAAGTAATAATTCTGTTTTGTAATAATTTTGTTCTGTTTTGCACATGCTGCACATTGTTCATGTCTTGCTCATGTGCATGTATGCTCATGTCCTTGAAACTGTCCTTGAAACACTTGTTGAACCTGAGTTTCACAAACGTACTAATGGCATAGATGTTTGCTTTGGAAATTGTAATTGAGTATATTGTGAGATTAAGAATTTTGAACCCTCAGCCATTTTTTTCCTTTTCTAGTCGAATGAAGAGGACTTGCTTTTGCGTTTGGCTAGAAATGACACAAAAACTGGAAACGAAGAAATGAATTTGGTTAAAGGGATTACTGACTTGGTTTATATAAAAATATATGTCTATAGTAATACACATATGTGCATAAATAAAATGAATGGCCGTTTGAAGCATCATAATCCAGATGACGAAGCCGTAGCTGGCTGTCGACGGAATTGTTTTCCAGTTTTTACTAGTATATATGTTACAAATTGTTTTCTAATTACATGCACATAAACAAATTGTTTTCCAAAATGTGGCTTTCTCTGCATTTGCTGTACACAATCCATATGTAAGCATTTGCTGCATTCTCTGCATTTACTGTAGGGTAATTTTGATGTGGCTTTATTTTGTAGGACTTAGTTCAAAAGGCAATGGACGGTGGAGAAGGAGGAAATACTGTTGAAACCGTAATTTCGAATGGAAAATCACAGGGTCGTCCTTTGCTTATAGGGAGGCGTGAAAAGTGTGCAAAACAATCAATTGAGGCTCTTACAAATGCTTACGTACATGACTTAAGGCAAAGGCTTGTCGAAGAAATGGAAGCACAGCTAGAATCCAAGGTAAATCAGAAGGTACAAGAGAATTTGGCTAGGGTGCTTAAGAAATTAGGTGTTGCCAACCCGGAGATGAACATCAATGTAGAGGATCTAACTTCCACAATCATGTCCAGTGAGACTGATAATCTGACTGGAGGCACCAGCTCTTAAGTCTCATTTATGAATTGTTATGTGTACCGGATATTTTAGGGTAGCTTTGTAGTATTTTGGGGTAATTGGATATTTTGGGGTAACTGACATGAATTGTGATGTGTACTGCTGTATGAAGTGTTATCTGTATTGTGTATTATGCTGTGTATTATGCAAGTGTTTTATGTGATATTGTACTGTGTATTATGCAAGCGTTCTATGTGATATTGTACTATTCTATGTGCTCTTAGTGTCTCTTCAGTATAGTGTTGCAGTAGCTTCAGAATAGTGTTGTAGTAGCTTCAGAATAGTGTTGTAGTAGCTTCAGAATAGTGTTGCAGTAGCTTCATAATAGTGTTGCCACCGGGTTATAAATGTTGCTTAAAATAATGTTGCAATAGTCATTCAAGGTGTTGCCATAGGGATGGACCCAGTTCGGTCGTGGGCCCCACATTGTGGGCCTCACAAGATGTGGGCCCCAAAACTTCAGAAAGTTAATATCTATAGCAACATTTTTGGAATGTTGCTACAGATACCTATGGGTGTTGCCATAGACCCAAATAGGGTTCTATTGCAACAATATTATTTATGTTGCCTTAGATAGTCAAAATGTTGCCTTTGAGGTCTAAGGCAACGACAAAAATTGCATCACCCTAAAAGTGTTGCCATAGACCCATGGCAACATTTTTCGGGCTTGAGCCAACATTTTTTTGTGTTGCAGAAGGCCATTTATGGCGTAGTGATTTTTATAAACCCATTTTATAAATCACTTCTATTAAACCATTTTAAATATTTATCCCAAAATATTCTAACTTTAAAATCAAATTCTACCTCAACATTAACATCGAATGCCCTATAGTCAAACTGTGAAACTTAATTCACAACGTGTTCGTTTCTAATTTTTTTTCCCAATCCTTATCTACCCAACCCATAACTTAAAAAGGGAACATACTAACAATAGTGTTAACGCTGAAAATCGAACGCTAACACCCAGTGTGTGTAATAACAATGTGAAAGCACCACCCGTTGGTACGGGAACAGAATATGAGCTGAAAATAGCAGAAAGCAGTAAAGGAACAACATATTTATAGTGGTTCGGCCCGTAATTGAGCCTATGTCCACTTTATAGTCTTTTATTGCTGAACTGGTTACAATTTGATACAATGCACTTTGAATACAATTCACTTCGATCACTCAAACACTTTGGATTAGTAACTCAAACTTTGACGATGAGATTTGTCGAATCTATGTCGGATGTGTAGAATCTCGTTCAAAGCTTGTTGTAGTATCTTCGATGTTTGGAGTTCTTCGAATCTTGGATGAGTTGAGAATTCGGCAGAGTAATGACGCTTCAGAAAATGATTGGCCAAAAGTCCTTTGCTAGTTGGAGTTAGGGCTCTATTTATAGGAGTGGTTCAGGGCGAAATTTAACCACCAAGTCTTAGGTCGTGTACGACCTAAGTTAGGTCGTAGGTCGCGAGCGACCTAAGATAGGTCGTGGTCCATTCGCGACTTAGGAAGTGTAGCCTGATGGAGTTGCTCTCGGTCTTATCTGAATAAGGTGGCAAGTAGTAGGTCGTAAGCGACCTAGAGAAATGCGACATAGGGAACTCTGTTGGTTTGTTTAAACTGGGCATGTTATAGGTCGTGAGCGACCTAAGGTGGGTCGTAGGTTGCACTGCCATTTGAACCAGGTAGGTCGCTAAGACCATTATGCTGTTAGGTCGTTGAGACTATTAGGTCGCAGATACCTTTAGGTCGCGGACTTTTAGGTCGTTGGAGAAGTTAAGTCGTAGATACCTTTTAGGTCGTTAAGCATGTTTGGTCGCGAAGTCCCTTCAGTAGTTAGGTCGTGAAGTCCTTAGGTCGTTAAGCATGTTAGGTCGCGAAGTCCCTTCAGTGGTTAGGTCGTGAAGTCCTTTAGGTCGTTAAGCATGTTAGGTCGCGAAGTCCTTTAGGCCGTTAGGTCGCTAACTTCCTTAGGTCGTTAGGTCGTAGAGCCTGTTAAGTCGTGAAGAACTTTAGGTCGTTAGGAACTTTAGGTCGCAGAGTTTTAGGTCGGCATAAAAACGGGAGTTAACATTTGCCCCTCGAAGTACACGCCTATGTCATAGGTCGTGTGCTTCGACTTAACTTTCGCTAGGTCGTGAACGACCTAAAACTCATGCTAACTCGCGTGCCCATTCGCCTTCCTCTCTCGGCCCCAAATAAATTTGATAGGTCGCTGCTTCCTTCTCACTCACCTGCTTCGATTTCCCGCTCTGCCATTAATAGAATTCAGTGATCTCAAGGACAAATTCAAGTCAATCATTCAACGATTCATCCTAGCTATCAGATTACGTAAGTATCTTCGATCTCTATCCATTCCATGATCACCATCAAACCATGAACTCTAATCTCCAGGCCAATTTTGTATGCCGTGCTTCACTTTGAGTTGCGTTGTGATCAATTTCTGATCATCATTGGTTATTGTTGTTGTTGTGATTCACGAGCGTACAGTAGGGGACTGGATCTATGATTGATCGGTGATATGTTGAATCGGTTTTTCGAATGATTTGGTGGAACGAAAAGATGATGAATTTTATGAAGAGGATGATGGGTTTCGTTGTACTTGCGATAACGGGTTGTCGGGTCTGGTAAGGGATTGCGTGGAGAGGAAGTCAGCGAGCTATCAGATCTGAGCGACCCAAAAATTAGGTCGCGTTGAGATTTTCGTGACTTAAGTCTTACGACCTAAGAATTCCTGCGACTTAAATAAAACTGAACAGCCTTCTGCGACTTGAGGAATTTCCAACCTATGCTAGGTCGCTGAACGACCTAAGATTTGCACGAACTAAGGATTGCACGACCTGAGAATTGCACGACTTGACTTTCTTGCGACATAGACTTTAGGTCGCGGCCGAGCTAGGACTTGAACAAATCTGCATTGCCTTGAACCTCTTAACTTGCACAGTGCGACTTGAGGAGTCTCCGACCTACGCTAGGTCGCCGGACGACCTAATACTTGTAAAATTTGGGCAGAACTTGTTTGAACTCTGAATTAATTTGAATTTGAACTGTGTTGCACTTCTTTGCAAATTGTCTTGACTTTAATGTTAATAACCTGTTAAACACAGTATTTGCAGAAAACTTGGGACGAATATACTGCCATTGACTGCCCACATCGAATGACAGATTAGTCGATAAAGAATAATCAGCTTAAATGAACTGTGTGAACGAAATGCTGCAAACTAATCAATTCAAGTGAAAGTATTAAAGCAAAACTAAAATAGCCAACTAAAGCTGATTCGTTTGCATTAACACTACACTTGAGTTTTAAGTTAACAAGCCCTGAAATCTTGTAATAAACCAATTGTCAACTAATTTAATTCCAGTTATGTTTACTTTCTGTTTTTGTTAGTTACGCACAACACCTCACACTTTTTAGGAAACGTGCACCTTGATATTTGAACATCCAGTTGATTGTGTAGAATGACATCTCAACAAGAAGATACAGGACCAGCCGGAGAAGCTTTCCCAATTGCCAACCCATTGATCGACCCTCCAGAAAGAACTCCGACCACCTTGAGCCACAAAGTCTTCAGACAACTGTGCATCCAGTTCGGTATTGCCGAAGCAGATGCTTTATTTCCTGGAGCAAACGATACTGCTGACAGGCCACCCCTTGGTTTTGTCACAGTTAACCGTCAGATGTGCTTGAGTGGAGCTATTCCTCCCTTTAATGACTTTCTTCGAGAACTTTTTCTTCGATTAGCCATCTCTCCCTTCCAGCTACACCCTAACGGCTATGCCATAATAATGGGGTTGTGTGTGCTGTTCAGAAGAACGCTTAACCGTCTTTCCAGTTTCAAGGAGATTTGCTATTTGTGCACCTTTGCGAAGAACAAAGATCGCCCTTCAATTATACTTGTGAGAGGCGCAAGAAATCGCACATTGATTCTAGACTTGCCCGATAGTGCACATGGATTTTTGAGTCAATTCTTCTTTGTCCGCTGTCCTCCGGGATTTTATGCCGTCTGGAGAGTCGGAAGTAAGATTGCCTTTCTCCGTTCTTTTCACTTTCTGAACTTCTCGGAACTCGAATTTTCAAATGCTTAACCTCGTCCTTTACTTTTTGCAGCACTTCCTCCTCCGCTTAGGGATCCCAGCCACAAGCCGACCCTTGAAACTCTGAGTGCTGTGGCCGCCGAAGAGAGAAGCGCTAAATTTTTGCTGAAAGACGAACTTCTGCATCAGTTTGGACTTTTACATTCCTCCAGATCGACTCAGATTCGTGAAATCTCTAATTCAGATACAGAAACATTAGCTGCCCCAGGTTTTCGAGCAGAGACATCAAATGCCCCGGCTTCTGCGGAAGAAATTGAATCGGAAGGACCTATTGTAGAGGCTGCATTAGTGAAGTGGTCTACTTCTATCGATATTGCGGGATCATTTGGGAAACTCACACTCTCCCCGGTAATCGAAGAAGAAGAAACTCCTAAAGGCTTCGGGAATGTTGATGATAAAGAAGTTGAGGAAAAGAGTCATGCTAAACATGATGGTGATGACACTTTTGATGACTTGAGCGATCTAATGATTACTTCACAAGAGCTCTTTAAAGATGATATAACTAAAGTTGCTTCCTCGGCAGCTGAAGTAACATCCGCCTTGCAGCAAATTTCATCAGCTCAAAAGCTGACTCCTGCTTCACAATCCGCTATCACTCCCCAACTAAAGAGTGGTCTGTAGCATGACGTGCATAGCTTACACGCTACACACACTTAGAATTTTTTGGCACTTATACGCACTCGGCTTCTTTACTTTGAAGATTCTTAACACTTATCTTTTTTGTTTCCAGTTTCTCCAATGGGGCGAAGCGGTTCATACTACGATAAATTCCAGTGCCATGGAAGCCGCGACACTTATGATTTTAGGTGCTACCTTCCCGTTCATAGAGAAACCGATGAAGAGAGAGCTGCTAGAAAAGCTCGCGAGAGGCGGGACTACGAGGAGCAACAAAGGAGAAGGGATGAACGATACGACTCTTCTCATAGAGGCGATGATTCCCATAAGCGAAAGTCTTATGACGATAAAGGGAAGAGTCACCTTACTGAAGATCCAAGCAAGCGGGTCAAGCCTAGTGACGCGTCTGCAATTTCTGAGAAGTCTGATGCTCCTTCCTCTGCAGAAATTCCACCTAATTCTCCAGCTCTCAAGAAGTCTGACCTCCAAACAATTATCAACAGGCCTCAATATCAAGTCGGGGACGGTCCTCCTACACTTCAAAGCCGATTCCCAAATTGGTGCTTAAAAGGGGTGCGTTTCGACTTGGACTGGGTACCGATCGACAAGCAGGCTATGTTAAGAAACGTCGATGCTGTCAAACTTGACATTGACAGGATGTTTGGATGGCAGAAACTTGTTGACGAGCTTCAAAGAGTTAACCATATGAATCTTGAAGCCATGCTGACTATGGAAAATGACCATTCGGAGTGGAAGAAAATTCTCAAGCAACATGACGCAGAAATGCGGAGTATTGCTGACGATAACGAGAAACTCGAGGCTAAAGTCAAAAAACTTGAAGAAGATCTCGCCTCTTCTTCTGCTTCACACTTTCAAAAAGAAGAAGTCTTTCAAAAGCAAGTGCGAGATGCACATGCTGCTCAAAGAGATGTTGAAGCCAAACTTGAAGCGGAGCAGCATATTGTTGAAAAATACCGCAATGATACCGTCCAGCTGCGGGAAAAAGTCAGCTCTCAAGATTTGGAAATCGCAAGGCTGCAAGCTCAGCTATTGAAAGCAGAAAGAGAGCGCGACGAGGCAGTTGCCGGCCAAGTTGTAGCTATGGCTGAAAAAGAAGCGGCTGAGCAGTCACACGAGGCGACAAAGGCCAAAGTCAGCTCTACTTTATTTGACTTTTATATCCATAGCGTCTTGGGGCGCGGAAGTCTCTCATTTTTGGGGTCGGACTATGAAGTCACCCTGGCTGAAGTGTGGGCGGCGATAATTGACTTGTTTGGAGGTGCTGGCTACGCAGAGGCGGACCTTGAAGCGACTTATCTGGATGATGTAGCACGCGCCGCCCTTGCCAGGGGAAAAGAGCAGCTTGCTAGGGAGCGAGCCGAAGCAACGGGAGGAGAGTGTTTAGAGAAAGTGACTGTAATTGACCCCGCTCGTCCTCTGGCTTCGGTCGATCCTGATAACACTGGCTCTAGCTCCTATGCTTCACCTTCCGCAAAAGCCGAAGTTAAAACTGCGACAACCGAGCCTCCCACTACTCAAGTTGATGTTGAAGCTAAAAGTTTGAAATCGTCGTGATTAAGCCGACTTCTTTAGGTAAACTTGATTCAGATCTTGCTTAAGTGGGCTATTCAGAACTCGATGAATTTCTTGCTTATTACTTAAGTCCTGATGATCCGACATCTCCTCTTTTCTCGGAGAATACTAATTTTAACTTCTTTCCTTTTGTAGCGGAAGTACCGAAAGCTGCGCTAACTTCTCCTTCTCCGGTTGCTGTTCCTCCTCCTTCTCAAGTCACTCCTCTTTCTGCTTCTCAACCAGGATTGCAAGAAGAGAAAATAGAAGCCCTCAAAGACTTGGACAATCCGGTTGTTTCGCAGGAGCAAAAGACTGGGGAACTTGAAGAAGGCGAAAAGACTCCGGAGCAAACTTATGATGATGACACAAAGCTTTCTGAGTTCTTTACTCCAGGAAGTGAGTCTTCTTCCAAGAGGAAAGGGAAACGCACCATGAAGAAGAAGAAGAAGAGCACTTTGGCTGATGAAGAAAATGTTGAAGCAGATCCAGCTGCTCCTCTTTCTCCTTCCTCCCCGACCTGTTCACAGTGGCCTCAGAAACTAATCATTAAGCCGGGTAAAAGCTCCAAAGGTGGGAAGAAGGAGAAATGAGCTTGATTTTATTTTCTGCGTTTTTCTTTTTGCTTGTATCGACCGGAGATTGTGCGGGTACCGGTCCCTGCTTTTTGAGATCTGCACATGTACAGAATTTTCACAATATTGAATAAAATAATTCTTTTACTTGTACGAATTCTTGTATATGTAAGAATGCATCTATTTCTCATTTTAGTGTAGAATAAGCGATTCTTTCTACTTGTACAAACTTTTTGTCTGTGTTTGAGAATGTGTTTATTCCACATCTTTTCCGCGTAATATTGTAATGTGCTTGCGATATGTTGCTTGAATACTACTTTCATTAGTGTAGTTGTATTGTGTGATATTGCCCCTATACCACAAGTGCATTACAATATCTTATTGCTTTGGCGAGACTTGTACTCTTATTTTTGGAGAATATTTATTCCGTCTTTGAGGAAACAATTATTCTACTTAAATGGAGTGTGTCTCATTTTTGGAGAAGTTTTTACGCTTCAACCTTCGGAGATGGTCACTTCACATTTTTGAGAAGTAAATTCTCCTACGCGGTAGAGCGGGCCTCTAAAGAGGATTTTACTTAGCACTTCAATTTCTGGGGAAGAATTTTTCAAGATGAACAAGTAGATCTTCCTTGAGAGTTGAAGTGTGCCTCTGAGGAGGGCTTTTTAGTATTTCTGAGGAGTATCATTTGGACTCCGAAGAGTAGCATTATGCTTTGTGAAGTAGCGTTGTGCCCCCGGAGAGGTCTTGTGCTTCCGGAGAAGTCTTTAGCTTGTGCTTCCGGAGAAGTCTTGTGCCTCCGGAGAGGTCTTATGCCCCGGAGAGGTCTTATGCCTCCGGAGAGGTCTTGTGCCTCCAAAGAGGTCTTGTGCCTCCGAAGAGGTCTTGTGTGCCTTGGGGAAGGTCTTCTGCCTCCGAAGAGGGCAGTATGTGCCTTTGGGGAAGGCTTGTGCCTCGTAAGAGGGCTTGCGGTGCCTCGGGAGAGGTCTTATGCCTCCGAAGAGGTCTTGTGCCTCCGGGGAGGTCTTTATTTGATTGCCTGGAAGTTACTTTCTCACAGTTAAATGGACCCACAGGGCGGACGCAAGTTATTTAATCGGATGTTCGTTTGCACAAACGACCGCAATTAGTTAACGAAGGCCTTGCTTCAGTGGTTCCACCAACCTTTTTGTTGAGAAGAGCGTTTCCATTTATTGGCGTGCCTCCGAAGAGGGCTTGTGCCTCCGTAGAGGTCTTTATCCTTCGAAGAGTTGCGCCTTCGAAGAGGTCTTGTGCCTCCGAAGAGGGCTTTTGTTGATCAGCTCGCCCATGTCTCTTTGTTGTTTGCTCATCAATGGTCCCCTGTTATTGTCTCCGAGACTATGTTCCTTTCATTTGTAAGCAGTTTTCTCTATCCAACGGAATGTACTTCACTGTTGATTAATTCCATGGGACAGGCGCAAGCTATTCAATCAGATGTTTGTTTATACAAATGATCGTAATTAGTTAACAAGCGTCTAGTTCCTTTTCTTTCGAAAAGTGTCTTTTCGGTGGAATCATCAACTTTTGGTGTAAAGTTCATCTTATGCTGGATTTGAGTTTGGAACTTTCTGTGGCTTGAAATTTGTTTATTGAGTGATTTACGGGGTTCACTTGGCATTGCGATGGGTAAGCTTTGTTTTAATGACCTGCAATATTAAATCGATATTTTAGCAATACATTTAGAGTATTTACACATCGAGATAAAACAGGCATTTTATAATAGTAAAGAACACAAAATTTATATTCTTTATTATTGATTCCCACTGATTTCTCAGTGGTTTACAATACGAGAGTTATACATCTGACATCATTTTTACAAATTTAAGCAATGCTATTAAGTAAAAATTG
Organism: Allium fistulosum; assembly: GCA_030737815.1. Taxonomy (NCBI): domain Eukaryota; kingdom Viridiplantae; phylum Streptophyta; class Magnoliopsida; order Asparagales; family Amaryllidaceae; genus Allium; species Allium fistulosum. The sequence continues at coordinate 1,105,748,338 of CM060904.1, read as the reverse complement.
GATGTAAGCGATTGTTGTTTCTGAATCTCCGGATTGAATTTCCATTTCCCCTGGACTCGTAGTTTTTTGGATTCATATGCCAGAAAGATTGGAAGATGTCCCAGCTGCGGTCTTGTGGGTAGTTAGTAGTCGTCCCAATCCCTGCCTGCTGGGTAAGGACTCCCTGTGACAACGTTAATGACAAGCTATATGGTATCTTGCACTGTAGTGTTGTTGTCAGAGCCAGATTGATGGACAGGATGTTGTTGCCCCTGAGTGGATGAGGTTGGGTCGACTCTGTTGCTCTTCACATATTGCTGCAGTTTACCCTGTTTCAGCAACTCTTCAATCACATTTTTAACTGGCGACATTGGTCAGTATCATGGCCAGGTTGATTGTGGAATCGACAGAATTTCCCATTACTCACTGCACCTCTCCCCATCTCAGGTGGTTTAGGATAATTGACAACATCTTTTGTTGCAAAAAAGATATTCTCCGGTGTGTCAGTTAAGGGAGTGAAATCTGAAGAATTAAAGCGGCGAGGTTTCTTCTCATTTCCTTGCTTCTTTTCTCCGTCATTTTCCCTTTTCTGGTTTCCCGATTCTCTTTTGTTAGGGGCAACAACTGCTTTTGCAGGCATATGAAGGCTTTCTAGACGCATGAATTCGTCAGCCTTTTTATAGAATTTCTCAAGTGAGTTTGGCTCCTTCATTTTTAACCATCTTCCGAATTCACTTGATTGATTGATGGCTCGCACCAGGTAAGTCAGGATCATACGGGGTTCTGCATTATCCACTTTGGCTAGGGCTATATTGAAACGGTTCAAGAAAGATCTAATAGATTCTCCGGGAACTTGTTCAAGATTAGATAGTGACATCATATCCTTAGCTCTTGAAGCATACAACCTGAACTGATCCTGGAATTTTCGAGTTAAATCAGAGAATTGATCTATGGACCGAACTGGTAGCTTTGTGAACCAAAGTAGGGCCACTCCTTCCAAGTACACTGGAAAGTATCGGCATTTTATCTCATCTGATGCCCTTGCACCGGTCATATGCCAATCGTACTTGTATAGGAAATGATTAGGGTCGCTTGTCCCTCGATAAGCCAGGATAGTAGGAGGTACAAATTTTCTTGGAAACTCTGCTTTCAGGATCCTCTCGGTAAATGGAGTTCTGCTTGGTGCAAATCCCCAATCACTCTCATTTTCTTCCCTCAGCATGCTCTCTTTCATGATTCGGTGAACCATCCTTGATAGGTATTCTTCATTGTTCAGAGTCATTGCTCGGCAGACATCAGCCATTCTTTCAGAAGTTTGCTTGGGCAAATGCTCGTGAAAAGTTGGCTGCGGCCTTGGACCTTCAGCTTGGAAAGGTGGCATTTCGACGGTGCCAGCTGCGCTTTGAGGAATATCTTTCTCTTGGGAATTATGAGCATCTTCGGTGAAGACTGTTTCATTGTTTTCTGGCCGTTGATTTGCCCCAAGTAGAGCGTTTAATCTATCCATCATTAAAGCGTTTTGAGCTTCAATTTGCTGATATAATCCCGAAACCGCGTCGTCTAATTCAGCCCTTGTGACTCCAACGGTAGGAGTTGCCTGATTTGCTGTTGGGGAATCGGAGGTTCCCTCATGAGGATTTCCGAATTTGGTAAATCTACCCTTTCTTCCAGGAGCCATGATTTCAGATAAACTTCTGGTCTTTAGAGAGATTCTTTCAACAAACTCTTGCGGAGTAATGGTGAGAATATTCCTGAGTTCAATTCTCAGTGAAAGCACCAAAATGTTAACGCTGAAAATCGAACGCTAACACCCAGTGTGTGTAATAACAATGTGAAAGCACCACCCGTTGGTACGGGAACAGAATATGAGCTAAAAATAGCAGAAAGCAGTAAAGGAACAACAGATTTATAATGGTTCGGCCCGTAATTGAGCCTACGTCCACTTTATAGTCTTTTATTGCTGAACTGGTTACAATTTGATACAATTCACTTCGATCACTCAAACACTTTGGATTAGTAACTCAAACTTTGACGATGAGATTTGTCGAATCCATGTCGGATGTGTAGAATCTCGTTCAAAGCTTGTTGTAGTATCTTCGATGTTTGGAGTTCTTCGAATCTTGGATGAGTTGAGAATTCGGCAGAGTAATGACGCTTCAGAAAATGATTGGCCAAAAGTCCTTTGCTAGTTGGAGTTGGGGCTCTATTTATAGGAGTGGTTCAGGGCGAAATTTAACCCTCAAGTCTTAGGTCGTGTACGACCTAAGTTAGGTCGTAGGTCGCGAGCGACCTAAGATAGGTCATGGTCCATTCACGACTTAGGAAGTGTAGCCTGATGGAGTTGCTCTCGGTCTTATCTGAATAAGGTGGCAAGTAGTAGGTCGTAAGCGACCTAGAGAAATGCGGCATAGGGAACTCTGTTGGCTTGTTTAAACTGGGCATGTTATAGGTCGTGAGCGACCTAAGGTGGGTCGTAGGTTGCACTGCCATTTGAACCAGGTAGGTCGCTAAGACCATTATGCTGTTAGGTCGTTGAGACCATTAGGTCGCAGATACCTTTAGGTCGCGGACTTTTAGGTCGTTGGAGAAGTTAAGTCATAGATACCTTTTAGGTCGTTAAGCATGTTAGGTCGCGAAGTCCCTTCAGTAGTTAGGTCATGAAGTCCTTAGGTCGTTAAGCATGTTAGGTCGCGAAGTCCCTTCAGTGGTTAGGTCGTGAAGTCCTTTAGGTCGTTAAGCATGTTAGTTCGCGAAGTCCTTTAGGTCGTTAGGAACTTTAGGCCGTTAGGTCGCTAACTTCCTTAGGTCGTTAGGTCGTAGAGCCTGTTAAGTCGTGAAGAACTTTAGGTCGTTAGGAACTTTAGGTCGCAGAGTTTTAGGTCGGCATAAAAATGGGAGTTAACAAATAGTCAATGCTCAGCTAAACGAGCATAACTAACAAACCCAAGATGATAATAATAACATATTATTATCTCCTAACACCCAACCAACTATACTACACTATTTGTGAATCTCATTCTTTTTTTTATATAAAATATATTGTAGGTAATTTTTTTTCATTTACCTAATTTCAAAACAATACTATGTCAATTAAACTTGTTCCAGTGTTTAGGAAATCCCTATCGATAACGTTGGCCAGAAGCATCGACCAGAATTCTTAAGCCACTCAACAGCTCAAACAATACAATATCAAACCTTTTTATAGCACGAACAAATACGCCCTCTTATATAATATACACTCAAACTAATTCTTAAGTCTCATTTACCCTATCTCAAATGAGAATACCCCACCAGGGCTAAGGTTGTGATGACCTACCTTTCTGACCCCTGAGAACAACACTTAATACATCCATGGTATTCATTTGTCATTGCCCAAGTATCTAAAAGACGAGTTGTCATGGGGTAAAATATAAGAACACAACAATAATCTCACAATGGAACGGTTAAATATAACACAAAAATAAGACAGTACATAAGGTTACTCCCAACATGGAGTTATCAGAGTTACAACAAAAGTACTACTATCGGTCTAGGTAGTTATAACAACCTGCCTTTAAATATACATACATAGAGCCAACATCTCATAATAGCAGAAATAAATAGCTAGATAGATAAGGAGCCTCCTGCTCGTTCACCATCTTCAAAAGAGCCTAAAGAAACCTGTCATTTCCGGACTACTCAAATATAAATGAGTACCTGAGAGTTTAGGGAAAACAAATAATTCGGGTCAGACAATAAGTCCGGTATGAGTAAACTCCAAATAAAAAAATGGAACACACAAAATAACCGGTGAGACCACGTCGCAAAAATGCAGAACGGGTTTCCCCTCACAAGGACAACATCCAAGCATAAAAGAATGGACACAAATAATTAAACATCACGAAGGGCGCAAGACGCTTCCTGATGCCATTAAGAAAGAATCAATCCAAAGATTTAAATCAAAATTAAGGAAAAGGAATTTTTCCAACAATTACTAGGAGGTTGCGCCCCCCTTATCGAAAGTATACCTCTAGAAAATATACTTGAGAACGATGATGGCTCTCGAAAACCTCCAAGCCGGACCCCGCCAACCTTACCAAATATCCGAGTATTTCACATCTTCGTGCGCATACAACTGAAACCAATCTAGAGTAGATGTGAAAATACCCTAATGGGAGCAACCCCACATAGCTTGGCCCCCACTCACTCTTTATTTAGTCATTTCCGATAAAGGATATCAATGCTCTGAATGAGCAACAAATCGTCTTAGATTGAAGAAACAAAAACAAAAGGAAGAAGGGTATAAAAATTGATAGTCAAGATATCAACTATCGGGGATAACAAAACGATCGTATATGGAAATTGGAAAATAACCATATACTTACTCATCGATATAAGTACATTCACAAAACATTTGGGAGGTTTTCATATTTCAAAAGCATACTTAGATGGGTCAAAAACAATTGTCTATAAGATATGCGAATGTTTTCCATTATAATTATAAAGATCATTTATGGAAATCAAATCTCCTACACTTGTCACGTTTCCGATATTCTTGATTTACTCTACCCCTCACCCAGAAACAACTCCAAGTAAGTCAGAGCACTAGTTGCTCCTAGCTTTGCCTAGACACTTCGGTTCCAGATCTCACAAACAGAGGATCAATCTACTCATTGGCTTTTAGTGCTAAGTATAGGACTACTTACTTTCCATAAATAACCCGTTTAAATCATTATATAAAATTTGAAGCTCCTTTAAAATACTTTAAACAAAGATTTAAAACTTCCATTCAAATCATAACTTAAACCCATCATCTTTAAAGAAGAATACGACCAAGAGGATTGAAGCTCCCACTTAATCAAATGAGATAGCTAAAAGGGGTGTTATTACCTTTTAACCAAAAAGTCACTAAATGTCAATCCTAAGTTAAAAGGTGGTGTAAGTTCCCTTTAACTAAACATCAAAGTTATTGCTCATAAACTGGTCGAGCACAAATCAAACAACCAAACAAGAATTATAACAAGAATAATAATAGACCCATTATTATTAATAATTTACAATCAACAGTTAACACCACATTTATTAAAATGTGAATGAGTCAAAGGAAAGAGATTAAGATTACACTCACTGTAAAATAATTAAACTATACTCACAGAACAAGTTATACCCATTAAACTATGAAAACAAGGAATATACTCACATCCTATTTGCTTTGATGGAGACTTGGAATACTTCACCTTTGATAATTAATTTTAGTTCTTTTCTTTAGTTTGTGAATTAATTAAAATGAGATATGAACTTGGCTATTTATAGGTGAAGAGAAGGGTACTTTAGTCATTTCTTATAGCCTAACCAGATTCGACCAGATTTTGGTCCAATAGAGCCTTATGGTCTAATTTGATTCGACCACATTTTGGTCCAATAGAAAATATCTTGATGGCCTAATTTGATTCGACCACATTTTGGTCCAATAGAAAACATCTTGATGGCTTAATTTGATTTGACCACATTTTGGTCCAATAGGAACCCTCCTTATCAACTATGGCATAACATGATTCGACCAGATTTTGGTCCAATGGAAACCATGCGCATGGCAAAACCTGATTCGACCGGATTTTGGTCCAATGGCAACCATCCGCATGGAATATAATAATCATCATGCTATTTTGTTTCTAGGCAAGTAATTATACCGTTCTGTATTATTAGGCAAGTAACTATACTATTCTATTTTATTAGTCAAGGTTATAAATTTCTCTTGTTTTATTAGGCATGTAATTATACTATTCTGTTTTATTAAGCAGGGTTAATAGTTCTTTCTTGTTTTATTAGGCAAGTAATTATACTATACTGTTTTATTAGGCAAACTTATTCTTAAATAAATTGGTACCCCTAACCACCTTATAACTCGAACCATCTTTAAACTAACATTTTACATCAGTTTAAAAAAAATCCATTCGAGACGTTTTATCCAAATTTGTATTCTAGATATAAAATCCATTAATTAATCATTTAAAATCATATTAACTATTCAAGTTCTAAGTGATTAAATTATGGGTCGTTACATCCTCCCCTCCTTAAAGGAAATTTCGTCCTCGAAATTAATCAGATAAACTATAGATATCAAAGAAACCCAAATGATATCATATATACCACACAAAGATACAAGGAAAGTGACCTCAACACAACTGGTGAGTACACTAAAAAGAAACAACAAAATACAAACAACAACTACATCAACTCGGGATAAGAGTCCCTAATATAGTCCTCAGTTTCCCAAGTACAATCTCTAACATCTCCACTCCACCGAACCTTAACAAGATTCACAACCTTCTTCCTTAATCGCTTTATATCTCGAGCGACAATACGAATAGGCCGCCTAAGAATGGTTAAGTTAGGCTGAACCTCCAAATCAACTTATTGTCCCGGTTCTACTATCATCGAAGGGTCATGTACATACTTACGTAAATGATATACGTGAAATACATTGTGCACATCTGATAGTCGATCTGGTAACTCCACTTTATATGCAAGTTTACCAATCTGGTCCAGTATGGTAAAAGGGCCAATATATCGAGGGGCTAACTTCCCCGTCTTCCCAAACCTCATGACACTTCTCAGAGGAGAGACTTTTACAAATACCAAGTCCCCGACTAAGAACTCTAGATCCATATGCCTTTGACCTGCATAACACTTTTGCCAATCTTGCTCTTCCTTCATCTTTCTTCTAATATCAGCTACCTTCTCATTGGCTGCTAAGATTATGTCGCGTCCAAGAACAAGTCTATCTCCAGATTCAACCCAACACGAAGGAGAACGACATGGATGACCATAAAGAGCTTCGAAAGGGGCCATACCAATGCTTGCTTGATAGCTGTTGTTACAAGTGAACTCGACTAAGGGTAAATGATCTTCCCAAGAACCCCCGAAGTCTAGAATGCATGCTCGCAATAAATATTCCAAGATTCGGTTCACTCTCTCCGTCTTCCCATCTGTTTGGGGATGGTAAGCTGTACTTAGACTTAGCCCAGTCCTTAAAGCAGTCTGCAGACCCTCCCAGAACCTACTAGTGAATATCGGATCTCGGTCACTTACAATACTACGAGGAATCCCATGGAGTCTCACAATCTACTTCACATACAAACTCCCCAGACTCGTAGCAGTTCTAGTCAGCTTAACAAGAATGAAATGGGCACTCTTGGTTAGTCGATCAACTATAACACAAATGCCATCATTACCTCTTCTTGACCTAGGAAGCCCAACAATAAAGTCGATAGAGATCTGCTCCCACTTCCCTTTTGGGATCACAAGTGGCTGAAGTAATCCAGCTGTCTTTTGCTAGTCACTCTTAATCTGCTGGCAGTTTGCACAACGACTCACAAAGATTGAAATATCTCGCTTCATACCCTTCCACCAGAATACCCTCTTCATATCTTTGAACATCTTGGTCACTCTTGGATGAAAAGATAACTTTGAATGGTGGAATTCGGCTAACACTTCTTGCCTAAGTCCATCAAAGTCTGGAACACAAATATGCCCAATCATTTTCAATATGCCCCGGAGATCAATCTCAAAGCTAGAAACAACACCTTCTTCAACATCCTTCTTAAGTCGAGCTAAAATAGGATCTGCCTCTTGACTGGATACAATTCTCTCTAATAATACTGGCTTAACTTCTAGATTTGCAACCACTGCTACATTCCAGTCAATGCATTAGCAATGACATTTGCTTTTCCAGAGGTATAAAGAACCTCTAGATCATAAGAGGCGAGAAAGTCCAGCCATCTCTGCTGCCTCAAATTCAAATCTTTCTGGGTAAAAAGGTATTTTAAGGATTTGTGGTCCATGTATAACTCGAACCTTTCACCCAAAAGATAATGCCTCCACATCTTTAGTGCAAAGACAAAGGCTAAAAGCTCCAAATCGTGTGTAGCATAATTTTTCTAATGCGGCTTTAGCTATCGACTCGCATAGGCAATAACTTTCTCATGCTGCATCAGAACTACTCTCAATCCGGTTCCACAAGCATCTGTATACACGGTTAAACCTTCGCTCCCATTTGGAATGGTTAATACAGGAGCACTAGGCAACTTCTCTTTCAATTCGTTGAATGCTTGATCATACTTTGAAGTCCAAACGAACTTAACATCTTTCTTTGTTAACTTCGTCAGATGAGATGCAATCTTCGAGAAGTTCTTGATAAACCTACGGTAAAAACCAGCCAATCCCAAGAAACTTCTGACTTCCGTCGCACTTTTGGGCTTCTTCCAGCCTTTAACCGCCACAACTTTAGCTGGGTCTACCGATATGCCTTCTCCTGAAATAACATGCCCTTGAAACCTAACTTCGAATTTCCAGAAACGACACTTGGAAAACTTAGCCTTCAACACATGGCTTCTTAAGATATCGATTATGACTCGGAGATGATATTTGTGTTCCTCCTCTGTCTTGGAATAGATTAGAATGTCATCAATAAAGACGAGAACAAATTTATTAAGAATGTCTCGAAATACTCGATTCATTAAGCCCATAAAATAAGCGGATGCGTTAGTCAATCCAAATGGCATAACTAACCACTCGTAGAAATTTTTAGGAGTTCGAAAAGCTGTTAAGGGAACACTCTCCTCTCCCACTCTTAATTGGTGGAAACCGGTGGCAAGATCTAATTGAGAAAATATCTGAGCACCGTGGAGTTGGTCAAACATATCGTTGATCCTTGGCAAAGGATATTTATTCTTGATAGTCCTTTTGTTCAACTCCCGATAGTCTACGCATAACCTTAGAGAACCGTCCGCCTTTGTAACAAAGACGACTGGCGATCCCCAACTCGAGGTACTACGTCGGATCAAGCCCTTATACAACAAAGCATAAGTCTGCCTTTCTAACTCCCTCTTCTCTTTTGGAGATATCCTTCGTAAGGGTTGTACAATAGGTCTAGTTCCTAGAAACAAATCAATATGGAACTCAACTTCACGGTGAGGAGGTAAACCTTTCACCTCGTTAAAAATATCTATGAAATCTCGAACAACCGGCACATCTCCTAGCTCCACTTTAGCTACTTCGAGTGAATAGAGAAAACTACTCATTAACTTCTTAGGCTCTTCACAACTAATATCAACACCAACATCTCCTGCATCATTAACTCTAACGAGCCTTCTACCACAATCCAAGATAGCTTTAAACTTAGATAACCAATCCATTCCAAGAATCACTCCAAAACCCATAAACCCAAGAACAAACAAATCAAAAGGAAAGAGATGAGTTCGATAAGAAATAGGTACATTTAGACACACAGTGTCAAAATTTGTCGAACCTCCAATTGGGTTTGACACACAGAGAGGATTACTTATGATAACATATTTAAGGTTTAGTTTATCCATTAGATCATAAGAAATAAAACTATGGGAAGCTCCTGTATCAAATAGCACCCTTACAGGAATATCATAGATGGATAATGTACCTTGCAACACTTGCTTCCCTTTTTGATCTGAAGAAGTGGATGGTATCTCTTCAATGGTAAAAGTCTGTCCTTGAGATCCCTTTCTAGGAAAAGGGCACTCATTATTCATATGTCCTGGCTGGCCGCAATTAAAACATGTAGCAATTGGGCAATGATTTGCAAAGTGGCCCATCTTATTGCACTTGAAACAAAGAATGTTGGCCAAGTTGGTCTACTTCTTCTGTGCTGGAGTGCCATCTTTGGGTTTCTTCCCTGCACCATGCTTCTTTCCCTTAAACTTACGCTTGAAGTTTGGCTTTCCTTCAACCGGTATAACCGATAAAGGCTCGGCACTTATTGCTGGTACTATACCCTTCTGGACTCCTTCATTAATATCAAGAGCCTCAAACCTCAAAGCCATGCTAATAATGTTGGTGAACGTACCCATAAGATGATTGGTCATTTCACCATGGAACTTTGGTCGCATTCCATTCACAAACATTTAATTTTTCTTGAGCGGCGTGTCTATCAATCCAAGTCCAAAACGGGACAAAGCATTGAACTTATGCTCATACTGCGACACAGTCATATCACCCTGCTTTAAGTCAATGAAACTTCTAAATAACTGAGTTTTTCCGGCTTCTGGAATAAACTGTGCTTCAAAAACTTCCTTGAACTGGGCCCAAGATAACTCCCCCTTCGGAGTACTAGCTGTTTCTGAATCCCACCAATCCATCGCCGACTTTTGAAGTTGTCGCGATGCCAACAACCGTTTCTCTGCATCCTCCAACCGAAGATCTCCAAATATTCTTCCACATGTTTGAAGCCACCTCTGCACTCCAAGAATATCATCGGTCCCATAGAATGGTTTCCCGCCCAAAGTGGTAAAATTCTTACACAAAGCTGCAAAGTTTATAGGGGTTTGAACTTGCACCAACAGTTCCTCTACCGGATCTACAGCTGACATAGTAGCAATTCTAAGTATCCTACCATTGGTAATCGTGCTAGTTCCAGATCCTCTCCTTCCTCCTCTTCTTGTATTCATTTTCTATTATCTGAACAAATAATAAGTATCTTTAGAATACAAAAATAGGATTAAAATGGTTTAAGGAAATAACACCGAAGGATCTAAAACTAGACTTTAGAGGATAAATATGATTATTATAAAAATCACAAATACGCTCTCTCAAGATTAACTCATTCTAGGGCATCACTTACCCTATCTCTAATAAGTTGTACCCCAATCAGGCTAAGGTGTTCGCTCAACCAAAGGTCTGATACCAACTGTGATGACCCACCTTTCTGACCCTTGACAACGACACTTAATACATCCATGGTATTCATGTGTCGTTGCCCAAGTATTTGAAAGACGAGTTGTCATGGGGTAAAATATAAGAACACAACAATAATATCACAATGAAATGGTTAAATATAACACAAAAATAAGACAGTACATAAGGTTACTCCCAACATGGAGTTATCAAAGTTACAAAAAAAGTACTACTATCAGTCTAGGTAGTTATAACAACCTGCCATTAAATATACATACATAGAGCTAACATCTCATAATAGCGGAAATAAATAGCTAGATAGATAAGGAGCCTCCTACTCGTCCACCACCTTCAAAAGAGCTCGAAGAAACCTGTCATTTCCGAACTACTAAAATATAAATGAGTACCCGAGAGTTTAGGGAAAACAAATAATTTGGGTCAGACAATAAGTCCGGTATGAGTAAACTCCAAATAAAAAAATAGAACACACAAAATAACCGGTGAGACCACATCGCAAAAACGAAGAACGGATTTCCTCTCACAAGGACAACATCCAAGCATAAAACAATGGACAAAAATAATTAAACATCGCGCAGAGCGCAAGACGCTTCCGATGCAATTAAGAAAGAATCAATCCAAAGATTTGAATCAAAAATAAGGAAAAGGAATTTTTTCCAACAATGACTAGGAGGGTGCACCCCCCTTCTAGAAAATATACTTGAGAACTACGATGGCTCTCGGAAACCTCCAACCGGAACCCGCCAACCTTACCGAGTATCCGAGTATTTCACATCTCCATGCGCATACAACCGAAACCAATCTAGAGTAGATGTGAAAATACCCTAATAGAAGAAACCCCACATAGCTTGGCCCCCACTCGCTCTTTATTTAGTCATTTCCGATAAAGGATATCAATGCTCTGAATGAGCAACAAATCGTCTTAGATTGACGAAACAAAAACAAAAGGAAGAAGGGTATCAAAATTGATAGTCAAGATATCAACTATCGGGGATAACAAAACGATCGTATATGGAAATAAAATCTTATACTTTTTCAATGCTTGGAAAATATCCATATACTTACTCATCGGTATAAGTACATTCACAAAACATTTGGGAGGTTTTCATATTTCAAAAGCATACTTAGATGGGTCAAATACAATTGTCTATAAGATATGCGAATGTTTTCCATTATAATTATAAAGATCATTTATGGAAATCAAATCACCTACGATTGTCACGTTTCCGATATTCTCGACTTACTCTACCCCTCGCCCAGAAACAACTCCAGGTAAGTCAGAGCACTGGTTGCTCCTAGCTTTGCCTAGACACTTCAGTTCCAGATCTCACAAATAGAGGATCAGTCTACTCATCGGCTTTTAGTGCCAAGTATAAGACCACTTACTTTCCATAAAAAACTCGTTTAAATCATTATATAAAATTTGAAGCTCCTTTAAAATACTTTAAACAACGATTTAAAACTTCCATTCAAATCATAACTAAAACCCATCATCTCTAAAGAAGAATACGACCAAGAGGGGTGAAGCTCCCTCTTAATAAAATGAGATAGTTAAAAGGGGTGTTATTTCCTTTTAACCAAAAAGTCACTAAATGTCAATCCTAAGTTAAAAGGTGGTGTAAGTTCCCTTTAACTAAACATCAAAGTTATTGCTCATAAACTGGCCGAGTACAAATCAAACAACCAAACAAGAATAATAACAAGAACAATAACAGACCCATTATTATTAATAATTTACAATCAATAGTTAACAACATTTATTAAAATGTGAATGATTCAAAGGAAAGAGATTAAGATTACACTCACTGTAAAATAATTAAACTATATTCACAGAAGAAGTTATACCCATTAACCTATGAAAACAGAGAATATACTCATCCTATTTGCTTTGATGGAGACTTGGAATACTTCACCTTTGATAATGAATTTTAGTTCTTTTCTTTAGTTTGTGAATTAATTAAAATGAGATATGAACTTGGCTATTTATAGGTGAAGAGAAGGGTACTTTAGTCATTTCCTATAGCCTAACCAGATTCGACCAGATTTTGGTCCAATAGAAACCAGCCTTATGGCCTAATTTGATTCGACCACATTTTGGTCCAATAGAAAACATCTTGATGGCCTAATTTTATTCGACCACATTTTGGTCCAATAGAAAACATCTTGATGGCTTAATTTGATTTGACCACATTTTGGTCCAATAGGAACCGTCCTTATCAACTATGGAATAACATGATTCGACCAGATTTTGGTCCAATGGCAACCATTCACATGGCAGAACCTGATTCGACCAGATTTTGGTCCAATGGTAACCATCCACATGGAATATAATAATCATTATGCTATTTTGTTTCATTAGGCAAGTAATTACACTGTTCTATTTTATTAAGCAAGTAATTATACTATTCTGTTTTATTAGGCATGGTTAATAATTCTCTCTTGTATTATTTGGCAAGTAATTATACTACTCTATTTTATTAGGCAAGTAATTATACTATTCTGTTTTATTAGGCAAACTTATTCTTAAATAAATTGGTACCCTTAACCACCTTATAACTCGAACCATCTTTAAACTAACATTTTACATCAGTTAAAAAAAATCCATTCGAGGCGTTTTATTCAAATTTGTATTCTAGATATAAAACCCATTATTTAATCATTTAAAAACATGTTAACTATTCAAGTTCAAAGTGATTAAATTATGGGTCGTTACAAAGGTTCTCGCTTAACCTACATCTCTGATACCACGTTGTAACGAACCGGATTTTCGACCTTCGAAAATCGACACTAATACGTCCATTGTATCACATGCCGAACATTCAAGTGCCGGAAATACCGATTGTTAGGGTGAAAGAAGAAGGTAGAAGATAGAAGAAAACTAAACAACATAGAATCTCACAACGCAGCGAATAATATATAATACAACAATGATCTTTACGAAAAGGAAACATCATTAATATAATATCTAGTACACTAGGCTTATCCTAAATTTGGACAGTTATAGAAACCTGTCCTTACATTGACAAACATAAAGACTCTATAATACAGTGGAAGAAAAATATACGTGAATATGTCTTGACCATCTAGCTCCTTTTCAACTCTAAAGTATCCAGCTAAACCTGGGAAAACATGCTCGGTCTGAACCGAGCATTACTTGGAATCACGCCCGGTCAGTTTGGTAAACCAGCGTGAGTAAAACTCGATAACAAGTAACGGCCAAACTGATTTCTACATTTGAAAACCTTTCAAACAAAGGGTATCTCGTAAGACCACATCGCACTTAAAAATGGATGGGTTTTTACCTTACGATAACCAAAACATTTTATATCAAAATCCAGTGATATTATCATAGTGTCTAGGTTTAATGTAAATAGATAAAATAGCTAAAAAGTTTGCATCTCACATTCCAACATACTAGGCTCTACAATCGAAAATGTAAGGCACGTATTGGAGAATGGATTTCAACAGATGATTGGGCTACTGGGGTACCACCCGCCATAGTACACCTCTAGAAAAATGTACCGTGGTCCTACCTAACGACCCATGCCAACATAGAACCGACCTACCCATTGCTGGATAGTACCGATATATCATCACCCCGGTTTCTTTGCAACCTTTAACAGAGCACTCCACGTACATGATTTCATTAATGATTGTGTATATATCTAGAAGGGTGATGATATACCCTAATGGGTGCGACCCACATAGCCCTGCTGCATATCTCCTGTTTTAGTCATTACCGGTTGATGAGGCTTAAGGCTACGTTTTACCTTTCTGAATAGCAGTCCCTCTTGGAATGCTAACACTGGCCTCCCAATAGTAATGCAGTGCCAACATTCATCCATACAAGTTGTCAAGGATAAGGACAAACCGAAGGCACTACTTCTACTACTTCCATTTTGAAATCACCCTCAGGATTAGTAGCAAGCAGCCTTTTTACTTCAATGTCTTCGTCTTCGATCCCATGCTTCAAGATGTCTTCATTTCGAAACACTTGAGTTGGATTGAAGTGGTTTCCGAATAACATATCTGATCCGGTCTCTTCGAAATAACTTTCGATATTTTCCGGTAAACTCAATCCCGGTTCTTTAGGAAATAAATAGACAAATGACAAGAGCGGAGTTTACCTCCTAACCGTTTGTGGACATATTTCCTTCTCATTTGTCCAAGAAGAACGAACGAGTTTATATAAACAGTATAGCACCTTCGACTGTAACAGTACCATATAATTCTTATATTTCTCCTAGAAATTTCCAAAGTTACGTTTGGGTCTAGATTTGATAGTCGGTTATTTAACTATCAAATAAACAAACATCCAATCATGGTTTAATTTCCATATGGGATCCACTAAGCCTTTATTAATCCTCTTTAATTAATAAAACCGCTTTATCAAATCCAATCACAAGATCTTTCCAAAACACTATTCCCAAACCCCTTACATTTCCTTTATACTTGGAAAAATTTATATACTTATCTCAATGGTATAAGTATATTACCAAAAAATTTTACTTTTCATGTCTTGAAACAAAATCATATACTTATCTTATCAGTATTAGTATATTTACAAACTTTTCAAATTTTTCTTCTTTCCAAATCGCATATTAAATAACCAAACATTTCTTCCAAATAAAACATTATGCTTATCCTTTATCAAAATTTCCCTTTTTAAAAGTTCATTCCATATTTCAATTAACTTATAACTTCAAAATAAAGTTATAACCCACTTTTATAAACCCTTAAGTTAATTTATAAACCTTTTTCCAAATCCCTAAAATGATTTATAAACCTTTTTTATATTTTTAAAACTCTTTATATAAACCTTTCTATACTCCTTTATAAAATATCTTTTATAAATATCATTTACAAAACAACATTTGTAAAACACCTTAATAACTCTTTTCGTTAAAAAAACCCTTTATATAAACAAGTTATCCTTTATAAATACCTTTATAAGAATTATATAACTTGAAAAACCATTTATAAAACCTTATCCTCAAATTGATTAAAAATTAAAATAAATTCAAACCATACTTTATAAATTCCAAATGAGGCTTAGTGGTCCTAATGATACTAATTTAAGTTACCATTTAATTTCAATTCTATTCCCAAATCACATAACAATTATTTACATAAGCTACCATATATATAAATACAGTTCATATCCAATTAGGGAATAACACGTCAATAACTAGTTGGCATATACAAATCCAAATAACATAACAACATGTTGGTGAATTAACCTACTAAATAAATGTCCAAACAATTCAATCAATTTATAGTAGAACGGGAATTTATTCTGCTTAACACATATCCACATAATCAAATCACTTACACTATAGCAGAATGGTGTTTTGTTCTGTTAATAGATGTCATTTAATTCTCCTAATCATATGATTTACTTAACAGTCTGGACAAGAGATCCTTTGATACAGAATCGATTTACTTTAATAAAGAAAATTGATTAAAACACATTCTGTTTAGTTAAAAATAACCTTTGAAAAGTTAGAAGTATATTTAATTAGCTTAAACCCTAACTAAATCTTAATTAATCCAATTTAAATCAAGATTAAATCATAATTAAACTCTAATTAGGCTTAATGAACTTGATTAAGTACTAATTAACTTCCAAATTCAACTTGGTTAAGGTTAAACCAAATTGTTTAAGATTTAAACCCTAATTAATTAAATAACCCATTAAATAAATAATAAATAAATAACCATTAATCTTAATTAAATAATTATTAATCACTAAATTACTTCTTAACCCCATTAATCACTAATTTAAACTTTATAAATCAATAAATAGTCATTAACTTAACTTAAGTGATGTTAACCTCTAATCACCTTCTTAATTACCAATTAGGTGCTAATTACCTTTTAACTAACTAATTAATTAAAATTTTATATTACAAATTAATTACTTTTTAATATTACTAATTAAGTTTGAAAAACTTTGTAAACTAATTTCAAAATAAAACAAATTTGAAATAGAAATTCAAACCTTTGCCGAACCACATCCATAGCGACTGTCGCTATGACTGCAGTTTGCTCTAACCCACCTTTAAACGAAGCCACTTTACTAAAACTATACTATTTCATGATTGAAACATACCTTAATAAATTTTCACACTTTAAAACCAATTACGAAAACTGTAACCAAAATCTAAACTTTAAACTCTTGAAACGAGTTTGATTTCAAATCCGACCTCAAATCCGCTGCGACTACATACAAAGTTTCAACTTTGTTTTCAACCCATCATGACTATAGTCAAGTTCATCATCAACCCTTTATATTCACACATCACATTCATACAACAAATTGTATACATATACCGATATATATACAATTACTAACTTTGCAATAACACATCCATTCGAGTGCTAACACTAACCCATACATTAACACTTATCATCACATTTCAAACATACCAAGATCCAACATATATATAACATACATATAGCTAAGGATCAACATAACTTATAAAGGAAAGTTCTATCCAAAAGATTTGGAATTTACTCACCGACAGCTATCCAAACTCTCGCTAAATTAGAATATGACATAGCACTTTCATTCCTAGGCAACAAGATGGAGTCTTGAACCCTAAATGCACTAGGTAGGCTCGGCCTTGAAGGGAAGAGGAAGTGAGACTTGTTTTGGTAAGGTGGAGCGACTTCGGATAAACATCGAATTCTCAATAATAAACCCAAAAAATAATTCATTTTGCAACTAATTTTTGGTCCACCTACTAATGGAATTTCTAAATGGACACAAAGCGAAGTTATTGGAATTTCTTTTCTCTATCATTTTAATAAAAGAATCACTCATTTTCGATTTGTTTTGAAGAATTTATGATAAAAAAAGAAGGGTGATTTTCGGACTTGAAATTCTAGGTGAAAAATTGTTTTGCAAAGATTGGGTATTTTGACATAACTATGTTAGAAATTTTAAAAAGTGGTCAACTAGAATATTGTGGCCATTAAAATTTCACACAGTTGAAAAAAAAGAGAATCGCTATTTGACTTTGAAATGAGAAAGAAAAGGTTGGTCGAAAGAGGAGGAAAATGAAGAAACATATGGGCTATTTATAGGCAAGATTTCACACCTAATCACTTTGTCAAGTCACATCACAAATCTTTTATAATATATATATATATATATATTTAAAATTATGTTTAATCACATCACTCTTTTTTATATATATAATAATGTTTAGTCACATCACTTTCTATTATATATATATAATTATTATGTTTAGTCATGTCACTTTCTTTTATATATATATATAAAATTATTATGTTTAGTCACATCACTTTCTTTATATATATATATATGTTTAATTATTAATTAACTAAGATGTGAAAAGAGATAATTATGGTTAATGATTACAAATCTAAGATGTGACAATACTTAATATATATATTTATATAAAATGTTTATTATTTTTAAAACTATGTCTCGTCACATCACTTACTAATCCAAATTAATATAAGATAATTTATTTCTAAGTGTATGATCATCTAGTTAATTAACTTTATATATATGTACATATAGTGCACAAAGATGAACAACATTCCCGATAACTTTCCTGTGTTGAAAGGTCGAAAGGTCGAAATTTTGGAAAACGTTCTTCGATCACATTTTCTGTTTTTCTACGAACTATTTAATTTAGTAAACAAATTTTGAAAATGATTTTACCATCATTATTAATTAATTAAAATGAGTTTATTTTTATTATAAAACCTATATATTGAATATTTAAAATTAATTAAATATTCACTAATCAAAGTAGTGAAATTTCGGGTCGTTACATTTTTTAAATTTCGAAGTGTTGTGATTTTTGGCTCCATCACTTTACGAATAGACATATCCAATCAAACATTATATTAAGAGGACTGGGAAACAAATTTTGACAACCACTTTCTCTCCATTCTTCTTACTCAAAATTCTCATTATATATTTCTCAAAATCCACTATACTCCCTAAATTTAATCTCTACTTCACTAGATTCATTCTCTATAATCTACTCACTGTTTTGCAAGTATTCTCTTACCATTTCAGAGATAAGTGCTACAAAAGGGCTATAGGATATTTTGTATCCAAGTTACAACTATTTATATTTGGAATCAACAACTCTCGATTACTATTCTGTGTGGGTGTGCTTGTTACACGTTCAAAACAAGTGGGTGTACTTGTTGCCCGTTTAAATCAAGTGGGTGTCCTTGTTGCCCAATTAAATCAGGTAAGTGATCTTATTGCCTAATAAAATCAAGATAGTCTATCCTGAGCTCGGAAAGTCAGAAAGGTGTATCTTATTGCCTTGAAATCAAGATTGTGTTCTAATTTTCTTGCTACCTGATTAAAGTAGACATTTGAAAGGAAATCCATACAGATACTGTACATAACTAGATGTAGGATTGATTAATCTCAACCAGTATAAAACTTTTGATGTCATCTCTCTTATTTTTACTATATTTTTACTGTGTAACAACCCAGAATTTTAGTCATTGAATTTTAAATATTTAATTAATTTCAAATATTTAAATAATTGGATTTTGGAATTTAATAACTTAAATTCAAATATAGTGATTGTTTAAATGTTTGAAGTGTGAATTAAATATTATTTGATGAATTAAATATTAATTAAATGGATTTAATAAACTTATTTGACTCCTTTTAATTAATAAATGGTAATGGTGAATTTTTTTTGTAAATTTATTTACAATACTAAATGATTCGAAAATAATAAATAATAAGAAAATCAAATTGTAGTATAACGCCTTGATTTCTGGTGACGCGTGTTTAATTTAATTTATAGGATTTACCATAATTTTTAATTTGAAAAATAATTAAATTCCCGTTTAACACATTTTGCGGCACACGTCGGTAATTTCGATACTTCTCAGAATAAGATAACATGTCTATTTTATTATTGTTTTGCGATCGCGTCACATTATAGTGCGTGATCATATTTTTATTTTTATCGTTCGCGGCTGGTACACGAACGACATATTGTGTAGTGAAGTACCCTTAAACTAATTTTTTTTAGAAAAACTAAAACACACACTTACACAAGCATCCTTCCTTGTCCTTTGAAACACGTTTCCTTGTTTTGTGGAAGCATGTTTTATGAAACATCATCATTTTGTTTTTGTTATAAAATGAAATAAATTCAGACTTTACCCATTTTTATTTGATTTCATTTCTTTCACTTGCCACTGTTCTTCCCTTTTCCACTCAAACCTCTCTTGTTTCATTTCCTGTATAAAAGGAAAATGGCCTTATCTTGTAAAAAAAATCGAAATATAGTGATTTAATCAACGATAAATTAAATCGTTTAATCCATTGTAATGGTAGAAGTATTAACCTCATTCCATGTTCTCGTTTTTGAGTCTGGTCATGATTTAATGGAAGCTCAAGTTAGAGCAGCAACTAGGGTTAACTATATTTGGTGATTGGAGAGGAGATGGCCAAATCGGAGAGTATCTTTAAGTTCGCCATGTCGTATAACACCTAGGATCAGAGTTTGGTAGAATTTGGTGGCCCAAAGTGAAACGTATCAGTGAAGGGGAAGGGCTTGCTGTGTCATGTCGAATCTCGGTAGGGGTGTGCGGAGGCATTGCGGCGGGTGATGGTCGAAAAGCTCGTGCGTAGAAAATTTCAACGATGAAGTCAGATTGAGAAATAGTCGAGTGTGTCTCCAATAGAGGAGGAGAGATGATTTAAAGAAGTGGGTTTGTGCACCTGTACATTTGTTTGCATCAACAGTAGGGATGCTTTGGTAATTAAGAAAGTGAAGGACAATGGTTATGTTATATCGCCTTTTGGCAAGGCCGTGATACCAGGGACTTAACCGGAAGCTAAGGACAGTCTGTCCCGAAGATCGGTTGTACGTAGGCTCACTATGGATGTCAATGAATTTTTTCCTAGTCCGGATCGAGCTATAATTGACAAGACATGACAATCAAAGCTATGGAAGCCAATGACTCAAATTTCAAGTCAATACGAGTTCGTATGCTCGAGATATGATCGATGCAAGTCAGGGAAATCAATACAACCACGTAGTCATCTGTTCGTATCCATCAAAGAACACTACTTCATATCCACCAAAGGGAGAGGCTTTATTCGTATCGATTTATTCAACTCCATCAGCAAACGACTTCGCTTCGTATCGATCAGCAGCTGCCTTGTTCACATCCATCGGAAATGGCCTTCTTTGTATCCATCAGAAGGCAGGCCCACTTCGAATCGATCGACTATCGCCCATTTCATATCCATCGACCATGGTACAAGTGTCTAGTTCGTATCGATCAAACACCTTGCAAGCTTCGTATCGATTGACCACAGATTGATACGAAATAGACACTTCCCATCGATACGAACAGAACCGAACAATCGATCGATACGAATAATATAATACGATCGATACGAACAAAGGAAGGATGATCGATATGAATATGGCAGGGCAAATGATCGATGCGAATTAAGCAATGCGATCGATACGAACAAAGCAAGGATGATCGATATGAATAAGGCACGTGCGTAGGGAAGACTCAGTCGTTCGGCATGAAAAGTGGACTGATCCAAGGAGTTAGCGCCATGTCAATTTGCAGGCACGCGCTCAAGTGCGATTCGAACCGATCGAAACGAAGGCATCGATTCGAACGCGACAGCCTACATAAAACCCAAGTTTGCATTGATCATAACTCACAATCTACAAGTCCAAATGCTACGAAATTTTCATAGGAGCTTACTTACAACCTATAGAATGTTCATGCCAAGTTTCGACTCGATTAGGTCAGGTCTTGATCGATATGAAATTCGTTCGTATCAATCCCAGATCGCGTGCGATTCACGTGGGATCGATCGCGTGGGCCCACCCACGTGCCAGAAGAGGTCTCCCGAGATCCGAGTGAGATATTTGTATCCTACACCTATAAATAGCACCCCATAGCCTACAGAAAAGGGATCTTTTGGCTCTTTGACATCCAGACTCTGCCGAAAACATTTTTGCACTACAAGGCTGCTGTTGTACTCGAATTTCATCACTGTAATTCGCTGTAATCCGATGTAATCAGTTGTAATCATCGAGAAAACATCAATAAAATCATCAATTTCATAGTGGACGTAGGCAACACGCCGAACCACTCTAAATTCCTGTGTCTCTGCGTATTTTTTATTTGTTTTTGAAGTGTTTGTTAGATAATCCTCTTTTTCCATTTAATTTCTTCATTTTTATCTCTTCAAACCCTTCCGAAGAGTGTTTTTCCCAATTTTGGTACAAACACTTTGATGCTTTCACTGAATTTATCCTTATAACTTAAGGAGGAAGGCTACTAATTGCCGTATTTTCTTATTTCAGCAATAAAATGCAATCTCTTCGAGCTAGAGCTGTGATTTACTTGAAATACTTCATACGATCATCACTATGTACGGAGAGTTGAGTTCCATCATACGGTGGAATTTATTCAAATAGGGAGTGACTGTGATACGACCAGTCACTCGCTAAGTGAAAACCGAGCTCGGGGACAAGCCATCACACCAAAGTCAAAAAAGGATTGATACACGACAATCCTTCACCTAACTCCAGATTCCCAGAGTGCGAACTGGAGTATAAACTTACAAATACGTTTTCGAAGAGGGTGGATCCGTCCACCTAACGACTTCGCCCGTATCTGAACCAAGCTTGAGGAGGGTGGACCCGGCCATCTAACGACCTTACTTGTTAACTTAGGGTTGATGTGATCCGACCATCCACGATCCCGATACACCTTTCGTTCCTAGAGTGCGAGCGAAATTCAAAAACATACAACAGATGTGACTGACCGTCCGTTTACCAACTCCGGATTCCCACAATACGAACCGGAGTATAAACATCAACTAACTCTAAGTTCCCAGAGTGCGAACTGGATTATAAAACATCACTAACTTCGGAGTCCCAGATTGCGAACCCAAAGTATAGACATCGAAACGATCCGAATTCCTAGAGTGCGAACCGGAAAGTAAACGTCAACCAACTCCAAGTCCCCAGAACGTGGACTGGATCATAAAACATAAATCGACTGTAAGTCCCCAGAGTGCGGACAGGAGTGTAAATTCAAGTCGGGTGTGATTGAGCGCCCACGAATATATTTAAGCCCCCCAAAGTGCGGACGAAATGATAAGTGTCAAGCAAACGTGGCTGATCGCCCGTGAAAATAACTTAAGTCCCCAGAGCGTGGATACACTCATCGACAAAAGAACAAGTGTGATTCGACCACTCGAATTCTCCTTGTTTCAGCTTTAATCCAACGATGCTAAGCATGCGGCATTGAAAACGAAATATGACCGCTAGCCGATCTTTAAACTTCATCCCTGAAACTGGGGGCAGAAATTAAGTGTCAATCACTGATTGAAGCAGTACAATATCGGATTTCAACTTAATATCCGGTCGTGCCTTGTTGTCGTAATTATAGGACTTGACGGATGGACTCAAACGAGATTCAAAACTTGAAACTTCACAAGTGTACCGATCAAGGAATTCGAATGCTGGAACAATTAAGCAAATAAACACACATCGAGTTCAAAGCAAAATAAAGTTTCATTTCAGCTATTTGCGAAAAGAAATTATGTACAAGTTGGTCCCAAAAATTCCTACTAGCGGGGGCCGAACCCACATCTATACACGACCTACCAAAGAAAAACGAAAGTAGATCCCTAGCTATCTACCAAAAATACACCGACGAAGCACGTCTACTCTTTTTTCTTTTTCGGCTTCCTTTTCGGTGTTGTCCCACTGGAGCCGCCACTTATCTTTCTTTTTGAGCCCTAGTCTTTCGGCGGCTGATCTCCAGGAGGGGGCATGATATCAACTTCCTCATCCAAGCTCAAGTGCATGGGAATGTTTCCTAAAGGTGGAGTCGGAGGAACTGGATCGACTATAGGAGGCGGGACATGCACACTAGTATCGATAACTATACCGCTAGGCGATATCATCCTTAACGGAGCTGGACCAGGTGCCGCCATCCCACCTCCAAAACTACCACCATGAGCCGCTGCCTCCATTTCGGCGTTGATTTCGGCCAATATTTCTTCTTCACGAATTGCTTGGGCCCCGCTGGGAGCATCGGTGGTTGGCATTGAAGGGCCAGTAGCAGGTGCGCTTCCACCTATAACAAATGGTAGGTCCGCAAAAGGATCACTGTGATGACCGAGGAGTTCCTCCATCATTTGCTCATCGAAAACAAGTGTGCACTCCTGCGTTCCGTCAGTCGATGCAGTGGCCGTTGTGGTGGTTGCTTCAATTATTATGGCCTCCTGCATATGATGTGATTCTTGAGTGGCAGGAGGCACGACCGGTGCAGCATCAATCACTGGACACAAAACAAAAGAAGAACTATTAGTATTAATTCAGATGACGACTTTGACTTCAGATAAGCATATAGAATGTTTAGAATACCTTCCTCAATTTGGCTTGTGGATGGCTGAACAGCCTCAGAAACTTGTTCTCTGGCCGAAGATAGCTGCGGTTGATCCGGATTATAGGCAGGGATGGGTTGGGGATCAACCGCATGTGCGGATTCAGGTTGGGTTGGCGCAAGAACTTCAGCGCTCACCTCGTGATGCTCAACACCTGAACCTTCTCCGATCTCCAAGTGTTGGGTGCCGAGCCTTTCTTT
Organism: Allium fistulosum; assembly: GCA_030737815.1. Lineage (NCBI taxonomy): Eukaryota > Viridiplantae > Streptophyta > Magnoliopsida > Asparagales > Amaryllidaceae > Allium > Allium fistulosum. The sequence continues at coordinate 1,105,723,999 of CM060904.1, read as the reverse complement.
TTCATGCAGAATCATCGACTCGTGGAGAATCTTTCTTTCATCCTCATTGAGCATGAGATTCTCAAGCTCAAACTCGTCGATTGACTCACCCAGATGCACCGCCTTCTCCTCCTCAACCAATCGGTCCCAAGCATTATATAAGTGGGTCGGATAGTTGTCGAGCCAGGCTATACTTCTGTGCCTCAAAACATTGGCGTTATAAACAATGAGGAGATCTTCAATATCAGCCTCTAGCCTAGACTCAGCCATTTGAACTTTCTCCTCGACCTCAGTCTCCACCACTCGGACCTTAGCCATGGCCGCATCCTGTTCACCTCGAAGCACAACAGCCTGTTCACACGCTTCTTGGGCCGCTCTATTTGCATCATCTTTTTCTTTGATGATTTCGGAGAATTTAGCTTTAAGCTCAGCAAGTTCTTTCAGAGCAGCGTCCCGTTCAACGGTAACAGTGGTGTTGCGATGGCCTATCTGCTCCACCTATGCATAGTGTGTCTGCCTTATCTTCTCCATGGCCGAATTCGCCTCATCAGCCTTTTTGGTGGCCTCTATCTCTAATTTCTGAGAAGAATCGGCTTCGTTATTGAGCACTTGGATGATGCGGTCCTTCTGGGTGAGATCAGACTCTAACTTTTCGATTAATTTAGCCTGCGCGAAAGCCACCTTCGACGCTTTCTCTATGGCCTTTGCCCACTCTTTGTACTCGGAGTAGATATCATGAATGTAATCATGCATTGTGTTCTCCGCCTCCGATGGAATCCTCTTTAAGTGAGGGGAAAAATGTAGCCGTCAAAGCATATGTTTGGGAAATCTTTCTTTAGCTGAGCAATTTTAATAGCCCCTTCCCCAGTGGGCTCATGATAGCCTACTCAACGATGACGGGAGGCTCAACCTCAGTTCTATGGCATTGCAACTCAGGCCTAGAAGCATGTAAATATGGTTTGTGACGAGGGGGCTCTACTGGCTGTCTCCCTTGACCCGAAGGTTGTGTAGGGAGTCTAGGTGGAGGAGAGCGGGATCGGGATCGATGTCTGTACTCCCTATCCCTATCTCTCTCTTGACGTTCCTGGTTAGGGTACCCGCGATCGCGGTCTCTATCTTCTTCCCTCCTACGTGACTCATAATATGAAGAAGATCGGTGAGCAAAGTGAAGACTTCCTAACATCGACCATCGTTTGGACATTGTACCTGTAAAAAGAAAAAGAAGCATGCTTAGTGATTTCTTGAGTTGAACAACTTATGATTGGAAATCGTGTAGTGCCGTGAAGTGTGTATGTATGTGCAAGCCCCCGACCAACCGGAAATGTTGGTCGCACTTATAGGAAGCAACCCGCTTAGGTCAAGAGCACTATCAAGCTCCTCCAACCCGGTGTCGTGTTGAAGTGACACGTAATCTAGAATCGGAATATCGGTAAGCCCTTCAAAAGGACTCTCTGCTGGCAAGGAAGGAGCCTCTGAGATTCTAATGCCGTGAACCGGCAAGGAAACCACAACTGATTTCCACGTCGAAGACTTAGAACGTTTGTAAGCAGCGGCCTTGCCTTTTCTTCTTCCTTCTTTTGCTCAAATCTAGCCGAAGACCCGGCTACAAGTTCATCATCCATGGGTGTTCTCTCTTCGTCAACCCCTTCCGTTATTACGACCCTGGGCATTTAGCGTTTTAACCGCTTCTTCGGGGCTACCCTCAGTGTCCCTTCAAGCCTTATGCTTTGGTTCCGCTCAATCAGTCCAATGATTCTAAAATTTCTGTCGATTAGAACTGAATCGATGTCCCTCATTTCACTCGAAACTTCTTGAAGGACCCTTACTATTTCTTTGAAATACCCGCCTTCAGGTCGTGAAATTGCAGCTGTAAAGAAAAGGAGAGATTAGTTTTACGTCAACTACAATTATCTTGATAACTCTTGAAGAAAACTGTAACACTTACGTCTGACTAACCATCGACTGGGAAATCCTAGGGGCACCCAACGTAGAACCATTCTGTTTTAAAGTAACTCAGCCTTGTCCAGGATCCGATTACTACTTGACAATTCCTGACCGCCTCTAGGAATGTAAAAGATGGGCTGTCTCTCCTACTCTTGATGTTAAAGAGATATCTAATCTCTGTAGGAGCCGATGGCCGAAAAAGATGCTCCATGAATACAATAAATAAACTGTTTAGCAGAGCATATCCATTGGGATGTAGTTGCGATGGGGCAATTCCGAGGAAAGACAACACTTCCCTAATGTACTTATTGAACGGAGGAAGTGTTCCTACCGCGCATGCATAGCGGTTGAACGCAGTAAAACCCTCTGGGGGAGCGTGCGGTCTATCATTTGGCCCCGGTAATAGAACATCGTCCAATGACAAACCGTGCCTTAGGCATATACGTCCCAACGTGTCTTTCGAGACGTTGGACGGTACTGAATCTTGAGGTTTTGCAATGAGAGTGGCTCCTGGAAGCTCATCCGGAGCTGGGTCTATAACTTCGGCCGCGATGGCTGGAATATCAAGGACAAAAGAAGATGAATCCTGAAGCCCTTGCTGTTGTGAACTTGTGGATTCCACTCTGCCGAAAACATTTTTGCACTACAAGGCTGTTGTTGTACTCGAATTTCATCACTGTAATTCGCTATAATCCGCTGTAATCAGTTGTAATCATCAAGAAAACATCAATAAAATCATTAATTTCATAGTGGACGTAGGCAACACGCCGAACCACTCTAAATTCATGTGCCTCTGCCTATTTTCTTATTTGTTTTTGAAGTGTTTGTTAGATAATCCTATTTTTCCATTTAATTTCTTTATTTTTATCTCTTCAAACCCTTCCGAAGAGTGTTGTGCCCAATTTTTGGTACAAACAGGCTAATTTTGTAATTATTAGTTAATTAGGTAAATTAATTAATTTATTTAACTCGATTTTTATAAAATCGATATCTTGCTCATTGAGGTCCAAATCAAACGCGGTCAGTCGTGTTGCACTCATAGGATCATTAGTTATCCGGTGGGATTGAATTAATAAGAGTTGGTGCTTTTAGAATTTTATGCTAAAATCGAATGGTTCAAATTGGAACGCGAAAGTGTCCATTGGAATTTCGGTGAGTTTACTCACCTTAATTCCCGTGGATGTCTATTTGCCGGGCTGCCCGCCTAAACCAGAAGCAGTTATAGATGCTATAACGAAACTTTGTAAGAAGATATCCCGAGAAATCTTTGAAGATAGAACTTTGTCCCAACAGGAAAATAGATGTTTTACTACTAATCACAAGTTTTATGTTCGACGTAGTACTCATACTGGAAATTACGATCAAGGATTACTCTGATTGAAACAAATAGTTCTCGTGGTCTAGAATCCACGAGATTTGAGTTTAGAACATTGAAAAAATTGTATCCATAGAACATTCGCCGTAACATAGATAATAAATAAATAGGAGTTAATATCATTCCAATTGCCATTACAATGGTAATTAATATTTTTGGCATTAAAAGATATTTTGGACTGGTAATTAGTCCAAAAAATACTACTAATTCCGCAACAAAACCACTCATTCCCGGCAATGCAAGAGAAGCCATCGAGAAACTACTAAACATGGTAAATATTTTTGGCATTGGAATAGATATTCCCCCCATTTCGTCGAGATAAACAAGACGTATTCTATCACAACTCATTCCTACCAAGAAAAAAAGTGCAGCGCCAATAAATCCATGAGAGAGTATTTGTAAAATGGCTCGTGTGAATTCCACGTGCCCCATGCTACTCGGGTCAGAGCGTAAGCTAGTGATGCTTTCGGCTACTAGACTCTCGCCATCTAGGGTGCAGCACTCCACTGCTTCGCCTAGCAGCACGATGCTTGTATTGCTCTCCCACAACCCCGTTTTCACGGTTTAGGCTGCTCCCATTTCGCTCGCCGCTACTACGGGAATCGCTTTTGCTTTCTTTTCCTCTGGCTACTAAGATGTTTCAGTTCGCCAGGTTGTCTCTTTCCTGCCCATGGATTCAGCAGCAGTTCGAAAGGTTGACATATTCGGGAATCTCCGGATCTATGCTTATTTTCAACTCCCCGAAGCATTTCGTCGCTTGCTACGCCCTTCCTTGTCTCTGGGTGCCTAGGTATCCACCGTAAGCCTTTCCTCGTTTGAACCTCGCCATTAATGTTAAGGCTATGCCATCCTAAGGTGCTGCTAAATGGAAGGATCTTATCAACGTCCATGAATGAAAAATCATAGATCGAACTGCCGAATTGAAAAAATTGGGTGTTGTCATAGTATCAGCTAAGTGCATGGGCTAGAGATAAGCGGACTCGAACCGCTGACATCCGCCACAGGGTAAACCACCGCCTCTCAGGCCTCCCCAGTTGATTCTACCATAGAGGCCAACGATAGACAATAACTCCCCCCCGAACACAGCTTACAACTTTCATCGTACTGTGCTCTCCAAAGAGCAACTCTTCTCAAAATCTCAAAAGGTGCTGAGTTGGAATCCCATTCATTCTAAGGATTCTTGTGGTTCCGGAGAATCCAGCTATAGGAGAACCAGGAACAGGGAGCTCTCTCCCTTTTTCCGCCCGACTCTTTGGTCTTAAGAATGCTGATTTTATTTTAAGAACGAGTGATTGCCCTTCTCCGACCCTTACTGCCCAACCGGATACTTGGTTGAAATTATCAGATACTTGGTTGCTATAAATTATATATTAACTTAATTAAATTATCGGATACTTGGTTGCTATAAATTAAGTTAAATTCGCTATATAATATATATGATGCTATAAATTATCGGATACTTGGTTGCTAGTTTAGATATTATTGCTGTTGTTTAATTGGTTGTTTGGTTGAAAATCCTGTTTTGGAAAACGAATTACATATTAACTTAATTGCTCTGAACCCACATGATTATATATATTATCCATAACCATTGTTTTGCAGAAAATATTTATAGAAAGACCATCATGGGTTTCTCACCAATGATAATTATTTGTTTCTTTATACTGTTTGAAATTAATCATGATATTCTATTTAAATTGTTAAAGCGTCTTTATAGCAATTTTTGTTATAACGTTAATTATTGAATATCATCTATTAAACCCTTCATGTGTGTTGTCTTGAGTTTGTATTTTCACAAAAGAGATATTTAAATTCATTAATCATTTTGATTAATGATATTTAAATTAATTAATGATGTTTAAAGTTAATCAAAACATTTTAACAAATGATGTTTGAATTTAATTAATCCATCTAGTTAATGATATTTGGGTTTAATTAATCATTTTAATTACTGATATTTTAATTTAATTAATCATTTTAATTAATGATTATTTGAATTTAATAAATTATTTTAATTACTGATGTTTAAAAGAAATTAACTATTTTGATTAATGATATTTGAGCTTAATAAATCATTTTAATTAATGATGTTTAAAAGTAATTAACCATTTTAAATAATGATATTTGAGTTTAGTTAATTATTTTAATTAATGATGTTTTAAATTTAGTTAATCCTTTTGAATTTAATTTATCATTGTAATTAATGATATTTGAATTTAGTTAATATTTTTAATTAATGGTGTTTTAAAAGTTAATTAATTGATTGAATAAAAGAGTTTTAAAGTAAATTAATTGATTTAATAAAAGTGTTTTAAAGTTAATTAGTTGATTTAGTGTATTAAAGTTAATGGTCTAATTTAATAAGGTTTAAAAGTTAATTTACTTATTAAATAAAGTTGTTTTCGAGATAATGAACTGTTTAATTAAGATATTTTATTGGTTTATTAAAAGAGATTATAAATTTGATAAAATATCTTTCAGAATAATTAATGTTATTTTTAAAATTATGAAAGATTATAAATGTGATTAATTATCTTTTAGGATAATTAATGTTGGTTTAAATTTATAAAAGGGATTTTTAATTCAATATATTTCCTTTAGGAAAATTAATGTGATTTTAAAAATTAAAAAAGGATGTTATAAGTTATCCTTCGGGATGATTAACGTTTGATTTAAAATTTTATAAAATTAATTTAATTGATTTATTATCTTTAGGGATAATAAATGTTGTTTTAAAAATTATAAATAATAGTTTATAAACAAGAAGATCATTTAAAAAGAATTGTTTCAAATAAAGCTAAGTGTAAATTGTTTGGGTTTATACTAAACAATGTTTTGTCCTTGGTTTTAAAACACTTAGAAAATATAATTTGTCCCTTTAAAAGTATATTTATATAAAAAAGTGTTTTCAAAGTGTCTTTAAAAGTATTGCGATGTGAAAATCAAGCCCAAGTGAAACAAACATTTTATCATTCCTGATAGTTGACTTATCGACTATCGACCTTGACTCTGCTTTCTTCTTTATATTTCATCACTCTAAGAGGATGTGTTGCTCATTTGATCCTTATTATCCTTTGTTGGAAATGACTAATCCCAAAGAGGAAGTGGGGGCCAAGCTATGTGGGGTTGCTCCCATTAGTGTATTTTCACATCCACTCTAGATTGGATTCAGTGTTGCGCAATGAGATGTGAAATACTCGGGTTCTCGGTAATAGTTGGCGGGGTCTGTCTTGGAGGTTTCTAAGAGCCATCGGAGTTCTCAAATATATTTCTAGAGGTATACTTTCGGTAAGGGGGGCACACCCTCCTAGTCATTGTTGGAAAAAATTTGCTTTTTTCCCTGTTGTTAATTCAAACCTTTGAATTGTTTCCTTAAATGCATGGAGAACGGCCTTGTGCTATTCTCCATGTTCAATTATTTATGACCATTCTTTTAAGTCTGGAATTTGATATTATTTATGACATTCATTCGGTATAGGATTTGTTCTTACTAGTACCTACCCCTTTATTTGGGTTGTTTCTGTTTCATATTTCCATTCTTTCTTGATTGGATGTTGCTCTTATGAGGTAAAAACCCATTTCACGTTAGCGGCGTGGTCTTACAGAGTTTTATATGTTCATCATATTATTTGAGTTTTCTCACGTTGGTTTTCCATATTGACCCGGGTGTTATTTTATTATAATGCTCGGGTTAGACTGAGTTTTCCCTTGGTTGGCTTTGGTGATATGCAATTATTGGAGAAGCGCTGGATGTTCACCTATCATAGTGTTTTATTTTTGTGGTGACCCTCATCTTTAAAATCACTTAGATATTTTTTTATTCAAAAGGAACTCACCACTAAACCCCAAATACTTTTATATTTAAATTTTTATATAGTTTCCAAATATTTTTCCCAAGACCCTGGAATTACTAATATAATCATATCAGTGTACAAAGATTAACCAATTATATATTTGATGATATACAATTGCTCCTTTATTAATATTTACATATATATTTTTATATATATCAGAGTCAATTTAAATCAAATTGAAAACAAAATATCATACAAGCTATTGACAAGCCACTGATTTCCTATTTAAATCTTATTCTACTGCCAGAGGTATATTTTTAGCAAATTATAATACCTAAACTTGTTATCTGACTATATATAAATATTAATCTGCCTAAATAAGGCTATTAGCATTTATTTGTTCTTGTGACAGTTATTAGGCTTATGCATAAAATTATTTCAAGACCCTACTTGTAGTTAGGAACATTAAAAGTGATTTCCTAATCACTGTCTCAAATTAAACAATTGAAGTTAGATTGCATTTCTATGTTTGACATGGTACAGATTTTTAGTTGCTTGGTATATCACTATAATTGCTTGGTGTTATCTGAGGGTTGCTTGGTGTTTTTCTTGGTTTTGTCCCGGATGCACTCACACTTCATCAATTGAAATGAAGAGATTCCAGGCTCCAAGGGTTTGACCCATGGCCACCTAGACCAGCCATAGTCCCCCTTTTACCACTTGCAACCCATACCCTTCATTTTGACAAGCTTTTACAAAATTCCTACTCCTAAATTTCCAAGCCTTTTTATGCCTAGTTCAAGTTTTCTGGAAAATACTTTCTTATAGGTGTTCAACCAAATATCCAAAGTCCATTACCCTTCCAGGTCTACTATTCTCAAAGATCCCTTTTTTTTGAATTTTAAATGCTCAAATCCATACAAATTTCCAGAATTTATGCACCTGCCAGTATCATTTACTTGCCATGCACAAATTCATTTTACTTGAATGTTCTGCTAAATTCTTTGAGAGTTCATTTCAAAAATTAAATCCCCTTAGCTATTTAATTTCCATAAGACAAAATATAAACAATAGAAATCAGAGATTCATATGTATGTATATATATATATATATATATATCTCAGTATCAATTATCTGACATGCATACATTTATTCCACTTGAGTATTTCTTATTCAAATCTTGTCAAATCTAGTGTAATTTTATTTAAAGAAAATCATAGAATAAACTCAGGCAATAAAACCAGAGATCATTACATTCACATTTTATATTTATGTGTTATATCCATCCCCTGGTTTTCTCCAAATCAGATGATCATAGAATCAATAAAAATCAAACCCCATCAAATATCATTCAAAATGAATTTTACTTAAGTACAAGTTTTCAACCCCAAATACTTAGAGAAAGTTTCCTACAAGTACTTCAATTACAGAAAATAGAATTTGTCTAGTAATTCCATTACAAAGCAACTGCAAATTTAAAACAAGTCTCTCTTATTTATACTAGCAGCCAATGCCTTCTTTACTCATCAAGCCAACTTCAATTTCCTGCAAGCAAATCATTTAGCTGCCCCAAATAATTTTTGAGACACCCAGATGATTGCAAGGGCAACCAAAAGGGTCAGTTTACACTGGTATGAGCATTTATCAATTTTGTATACATGTACATAATTGTAGTGATCTTGCAATGCCTTCCTAGATTAACAAGTCTTATACTTAGCAAGTTTTGGTTCATGCAAGAAGACACAATATCACATTCAACAAATTATACAATGCACAACAGTCAGTTAAGATTAATCATGTGTACAATTTTAATTCATCCTCATCAAATCTTGGATAAGTAATCACTGATTTATACTCCAAACTTCCACCCAGCAATTAATCAATGAACAATATATATCTTGATTAACTCTAACACCAAATCTGAAAGTTTATAACCCAGATTTTTAAACCCCTACCCCCATTTATTTTATGGTCTTTAACTCCTTGTCAAATGAACACTATGTATGCATTGTGATGGAAACTCCCAGGTTGTTTAAATTATTCCAACACACAAAGGCCTCAGGGTGCAGTTGCACCATGCATATACTTGCTTCCACCTGAAGTAAGCAGATCATTGACTACCCCCAAGTGACCAAATTAGTTTTTTTTCATATATTAGAGAAATATGACTGCCTGCATATTTTCTGGCTCAACCCCATGTTCCCCTATTAATCTTGATCCATGTTTAATGATGATAGAACAAGAATACTTAAAACATGTTAACTCTGGAAGCCAAATTACAGATCAATGCTCCAAACAAAAATGCACAAACAAACATCCATATCACTCATAACCAATCATTTCAGAGATTCAAATAGCTCATAGTATTTTTAGGCTGCCTACAATAGGACTTAATGCCATTGCACACAAAAGATAAATACTCACATAATGTTTCTCCTTTCACTGCCTTAATTTCTTAGAACAGCAAATCCCCCAAAGCCTCAAGCTAGTGTTTCTCCTTGTTTATTTTATTTTGTTTTTGATCCCGAGAGAGTGATGGTTTTGGTTATGTTCAGTTATTTATAAATCCATTCTAGGGTTTTAGAAAATGGGTAATTCCCCTGATACCCTTAGATGTTTATGTACACATCATATTTCTGTGTGATCATAAATTGGAAATGCACACTTTAATTAGCTATTTCGGGGATCATGCATTTTTAGACACTCAATACTATTTTCATGACTCTTTTCTACTCATGCAATAAGCATGTGACCCTCGGTTCATTATTTCTTTTTTATAAGTTTTAAGGAAATCTAAAAATCTACTTTGTATATTTTTTTCTACCTATCTATTACCTCCATTAAATCAGACATACTACCATACTTTGTAATGTAAAATCATTTACACAAATTATTTGCTTGGAATAAATATGGTATGGAAATTTTTATTTGATTCTATATATGTGTGTATATATATATTTCTGCCTTTATGTCAAATCAGTCAACTCCCTTTTAAATTAAAAATCACATATATTATGCTAATTATTTTCTGGAACAATTATAAGACATATAAACCTTTATATTAAAATTCATTTTATTTTATCTTCATATAAAACAACAAACACCCCATATATATTAAATGTGTATATATATATTTACATAATTCTTTGAACATAAAGCTATATTTATTTTGAGTTCCAATTTTTCTTCTAATTACCTTAATTCCTTGCATTTTATCAAACAGAAGCTCCCATTTAATTTTATTTATTGCCAAATTCTTTTCTGTTTTAATGCAATATATATATATATACTTATATATATATATATCTCAGAATTTTCTAATATAAATATATATCATTTTATTTTTATTTTAGGATCATTACATACCCTCTCCCTTAAAGGAATTATGTCCCCATAATTTCACCTAATTTCTCCAATTAAAAGCACTAATCCATAGTCTGTTTTAACTTCATAACCCCATACCCATATTTTATGAAAACAAACAATGTATAAGTATATTTAGAAAAAATATCTTAGGCTGCTTAAACATACCTCTTCATCAGTAAACAAATTGGGGTATTTAGCCCTCATTTTATCTTCAACCTCCCATGTACAATCATTAGTGTCCAAGCTCCATTGGATTTTCACCAGTTTGATCACCTTGTTCCTCAACTTTTTCTCTTCCTTGGCAACTATCCCTACTGGTTCATTGGTATAAACCAAATTCTTCTGGACTTGAACTCAAGTAGGTGACTCCAGAATTGCTCCTTCATCATGCACCCATTTTCTCAATTGAGAAACATGAAACACAGGATGCACACCACTCAACTCCTCAGGTAACTTAAGTCTGTAGGCCATAGCACCAATCCTCTGTATAATTTCATATGGTCCTACAAATCTTGATGATAGCTTACCAGATTTTCCAAACCTGAACACTTTCTTCATTGGTGATACTTTCAGAAAAACATGCTCTCCTACTTCAAACTCCATTGGCTTTCTCTTTCTATCTGCATAAGACTTTTGTATTGATTGTGCTGCCTTCATCCTATGCCTAACCAATTCAATCATGTTGGAAGTTTCTTTAACATGATCTGGCCCCAACATTACACCCTCTCCTGCTTCCAACCAACAGGAAGGAGACATGCAAGGTCTCCCATACAAGGCTTCAAAGGGAGCCATTCCTATGGTTGATTGATAGCTATTGTTGTAAGTGAATTCTGCCAAGTGGATATGATCCTCCCAATTACCCCCAAAATCAAGCACACATGCTCTAAGTAAATCTTCCAATATTTTATTCACTATTTCTGTTTGCCCATCACTTTGAGGATGGTAGGCAGTGCTTAAACAAAGTTGTGTTCCCATTGCTTCTTGGAAGCTTTCCCAAAATCTTGAGGTGAACAAAGTGTCTCTATCACTTACAATGGTCTTGGGTATACCATGTAGCCTCACCACTTCCTTAATAAACAATAGTGCAAGCCTAGATGCATTTCTATCTGACCTGACAGGAACAAAGTGAGCTGATTTGGTTAGTCTATCAACAATTACCCATATACTATCATTGCCTTTATTAGTTCTAGGCAAACCATCCACAAAATCCATGGAAATGCTTTCTCACTTCCACTGAGGTACCTCCAAAGGTTGCAACATGCCAGAGGGCTTTTGGTGGTCTGCTTTAATTTGTTGACATGTGGAACATTTTGCCACATATCTTGCCACTACTTGCTTCATTCCTGGCCACCAGTAGCCTCTTTTTAAATCATGATACATCTTAGTACCACCAGGGTGTATGGTGTACCTGGTCTTGTGATGCTCATTCATGATTTCTTCCTTCAATTCTGCAATGTTTGGTACACAAAGCTTATCATTTTTCCTCAAATAACCTTGGGAATCTATTTTAAAATTCTCTGACTCAATGTTATTTAATAACATTTCTTTCTTCTCCTTTAGACTTTGATCTTGATCTTGCATGCTACCAACTTTCTCCACCAGATTAGACTTCACTGTGATTATTCCCAGTGTACCATACTCCACCATATCACCATGTTCTTTAAAATTCACTGCATCCTTGTTGTATATATCTGCCTCCCCAAGCACTGCAAGATTTTTAAACTCATCAATCATCAAACTGGCTAACCTAACATGATTTCTGCTCAAAGCATCTGCTACCCTATTAGCTTTTCCAAGAGTGTACAATATATCTAAATCATATGCAGCTAGAAACTCCAACCACCTTGCTTGCCTCATATTTAAATCTTTTTGAGAAAATAAATATTTTAATGCTTGATGATCTGTGAATAATTCAAATTTTGCCCCAAGCAAATAATGCCTCCATAGTTTTAGTGCAAACACTATTGCAGCTAATTCTAGATCATGAGTTGCATATTTGGTTTCATTGGGTTTAAGCTGTCTTGATGCATATGCCACTACCTTGCCATGTTGCATAAGCACTGCACCTAACCCAGACCCACTAGCATCAGTGTATACAACCATTCCTTCATTTGCTTCTGGGATTTGTAGGACAGGAGCTTCCACCAATGCTTGCTTCAATTTCTCAAAAGCTTGTTCACACTGCTCAGTCCACACATATGGTTGGTTCTTCTTGGTTAGTTTGGTCATTGGTGCGGCTATTCTTGAAAAATCCTTGATGAACCTCCTATAATACCCTGCCAAACCTAAGAATGACCTCACCTCAGTCACTGTTTTGGGTCTACTCCATGATTGAACTGCAATGACCTTGCTTGGATCTACACTTACTCCCTGTTGTGACACTATGTGTCCTAAGAATTTTACTTCATGTTGCCAAAATGTACACTTTGAATACTTGGCTTTTAATTCATTTTCTCTAAGTCTGGATAATACTAAATGTAGGTGCATGGCATGATCATTTTCTGTCTTTGAATAAATTAATATGTCATCTATGAATACCAAGACAAACTTATCCAAAAAGTCTCTAAAAATTCTATTCATCAAGTCTACAAAATAGGAGGGAGCATTGGTCAAGCCAAATGGCATTACTAGAAATTCATAAAGGCCATACCTTGTATTAAAGGTTGTGTACTCAATGCTTTCCTCTGCAACTTTCATCTAATGAAATCCAGAGGCTAAGTCTAGCCTTGAAAATATTTTAGCCCCATGCAATTGATCAAATAGATCATCTATTCTAGGCAGTGGGTACTTATTTTTAATAGTCACCTTGTTTAAATCTCTGTAGTCTACACACAACCTCATTGTTCCATCATGTTTCTTGACAAATAGCACTGGGGAACCCCAACTGGAACTACTTGATCTTATAAATCCTTTCTCTGCTAATTCTTCTAGTTGATGTTTTAATTCTACCAACTCTTTTGGACCCATTCTATAAGGTTTCTTAATGATTGGATTTGTTCCAGGAATTAATTTTATTTTAAATTCAACTGGTCTGTTTTGAGGAATTCCTTTCACTTCTCCAAACACATCTACATATTCATTGACTACTGGGATTTCCTCTATTTTTAATTCCTTTTGAACTTCATTAATACTCCAGATTTTATTAAAACATGTATTCTTTGCTATTTCACTTAAGATGGTAATTCTTTTGCCTTCATTTGTTTCCAAAGAAATAGTAAGGTTTTCTAAATTTAAAATTGCTTTATTTCTCATTAACCAATCTACCCCCAAAATAATCCCAATACCAGGATAATTTAAGGTATATAAGTCTGAATTAAATTCATAACCCCCTATAATTAATTTCAGACCCATACACTTCATCCCCAACATGCAATGACTCCCTATGGGACTGTGTACAACCAAGGGCTGATCAATGGAAACACATGCAAGTGTTAACTTCTTTACAATTTCCAAAGATATTAGTGAATGTGAGGCACCAGTGTCATATATGACTGATATTGGTTGGGTATGAATAAAAATTATACCTTCAAGTTGCCCAACATTCCTAGTGTTACTTGCTGCCAAAGCTCCTACCCTTGCTGTTCCCCTATTGGTTTCTGGGCAATCCTTCTTGAGATGACCCATCTTTCCACAATTATAGCATCCTCCTCTGGGTATCTTGGGGTCAGGGCATTGGTTACTATAATGTCCAGCTTTTCCATAATTAAAACAATGAGTAAACTTCTTGCTTTCAGGTGCTGTTGCTCCTTCCCTTTTCTTAGCCCCTTTACTTGCATTTCTCTTGTCATAAGGTTGCACTTTGTTCTGACCACCCTTCTTCTTGTTGAGCTTCATATTCCTGAATTTCTCTCTTGCAGTGTCATGTTGCTCAAATGAGAGAGTTAGATCAATTACTTGATCAAAAGTTTTGTCCTTGTATGGCAACATTGCCCTTGACAAACTAGGGTTCAAGCCTTGAATGTACCTTGCATTCTTTGCTTCTGCATTCCCTATTAACACCAGTCCATACTTGGATAATGCTTCAAACTTCTGAGTGTATTCATTCACACTCATGCTTCCTTGCCTTAATCTGATAAAGTCTTCAAGCAGTGTGGCCTTGGCAGATGCTGGGACAAATCTGGCCTCAAGCATGTCCTTGAAATTATTCCAAGTATTGGTATCCTCTTGTCTTCCTGCTGTCACAACTTCCCACCAATCCAGTGCAACCCCCTTCAATTTCCTTGAAGCTATCTGTCTCTTTCTTTGGTCATTGATTTGCATATCTGTGAAGACCCTCTCCATAGTTTTTATCCAAGTTTGAACACCTATAGCTCCTTCAGTACCTTCAAAATCCTTTCCTCCCAAAGTGGTACAAGTCTTAAGCAGTTTGGAGAGTTCCTCATGAGGATTGTCTTGCCTTGGTGCCATTCCATCCCTTAAAGCTCTCACAAAATCCTCCATGCTCATCACAGGTGGCTCACGTGATGATCCTGCACCTGTGTGATGCCTTGGTCCTACCATAATGCTATAAATATGATTTTTATGTTAGTTTATTTACCCCTATCAATTTTTTGTGTCTTTACTTGGTTCATTTTCATTTTTGTGCACACTGTGCATGTGTCACATGTACACACATATATTTCTTGACATAAAGCAAAAACATTCAACACCAACAATTCAAACAATGCATTCAAACATCCATATGCATACAACAACATTTACTATGTTATTTAAAACATAGCTCTGATACGAATTGTGGTGACCCTCATCTTTAAAATCACTTATATTTTTTTTTTTATTCAAAAGGAACTCACCACTAAACCCCAAATACTTTTATATTTAAATTTTTATATAGTTTCCAAATATTTTTCCCAAGACCCTGGAATTACTAATATAATCATATCAGTGTACAAAGATTAACCAATTATATATTTGATGATATACAATTGCTCCTCTATTAATATTTACATATATATTTTTATATATATCAGAGTCAATTTAAATCAAATTGAAAACAAAATATCATACAAGCTATTGACAAGCCACTGATTTCCTATTTAAATCTTATTCTACTGCCAGAGGTATATTTTTAGCAAATTATAATACCTAAACTTGTTATCTGACTACATATAAATATTAATCTGCCTAAATAAGGCTATTAGCATTTATTTGTTCTTGTGACAGTTATTAGGCTTATGTATAAAATTATTTCAAGATCCTACTTGTAGTTAGGAACATTAAAAGTGATTTCCTAATCACTGTCTCAAATTAAACAATTGAAGTTAGATTGCATTTCTATGTTTGACATGGTACAGATTTTTAGTTGCTTGGTATATCACTATAATTGCTTGGTGTTATCTGAGGGTTGCTTGGTGTTTTTCTTGGTTTTGTCCCGGATGCACTCACACTTCATCAATTGAAATGAAGAGATTCCAGGCTCCAAGGGTTTGACCCATGGCCACCTAGACCAGCCATAGTCCCCCTTTTACCACTTGCAACCCATACCCTTCATTTTGACAAGCTTTTACAAAATTCCTACTCCTAAATTTCCAAGCCTTTTTATGCCTAGTTCAAGTTTTCTGGAAAATACTTTCTTATAGGTGTTCAACCAAATATCCAAAGTCCATTACCCTTCCAGGTCTACTATTCTCAAAGATCCCTTTTTTTTGAAATTTTAAATGCTCAAATCCATACAAATTTCCAGAATTTATGCACCTGCCAGTATCATTTACTTGCCATGCACAAATTCATTTTACTTGAATGTTCTGCTAAATTCTTTGAGAGTTCATTTCAAAAATTAAATCCCCTTAGCTGTTTAATTTCCATAAGACAAAATATAAACAATAGAAATCAGAGATTCAAATGTATATAAATAGATATATATATATATATCTCAGTATCAATTATCTGACATGCATACATTTATTCCACTTGAGTATTTCTTATTCAAATCTTGTCAAATCTAGTGTAATTTTATTTAAAGAAAATCATAGAATAAACTCAGGCAATAAAACCAGAGATCATTACATTCACATTTTATATTTATGTGTTATATCCATCCCCTTGTTTTCTCCAAATCAGATGATCATAGAATCAATAAAAATCAAACCCCATCAAATATCATTCAAAATGAATTTTACTTAAGTACAAGTTTTCAACCCCAAATACTTAGAAAGTTTCCTACAAGTACTTCAATTACAGAAAATAGAATTTGTCTAGTAATTCCATTACAAAGCAACTGCAAATTTAAAACAAGTCTCTCTTATTTATACTAGCAGCCAATGCCTTCTTTACTCATCAAGCCAACTTCAATTTCTTGCAAGCAAATCATTTAGCTGCCCTAAATAATTTTTGAGACACCCAGATGATTGCAAGGGCAACCAAAAGGGTCAGTTTACACTGGTATGAGCATTTATCAATTTTGTATACATGTACATAATTGTAGTAATCTTGCAATGCCTTCCTAGATTAACAGGTCTTATACTTAGCAAGTTTTGGTTCATGCAAGAAGACACAATATCACATTCAATAAATTATACAATGCACAACAGTCAGTTAAGATTAATCATGTGTACAATTTTAATTCATCCTCATCAAATCTTAGATAAGTAATCACTGATTTATACTCCAAACTTCCACCCAGCAATTAATCAATGAACAATATTTATCTTGATTAAATCTAACACCAAATTTGAAAGTTTATAACCCAGATTTTTAAACCCCTACCCCCATTTATTTTATGGTCTTTAACTCCTTGTCAAATGAACACTATGTATGCGTTGTGATGGAAACTCCCAGGTTGTTTAAATTATTCCAACACACAAAGGCCTCAGGGTGCAGTTGCACCATGCATATACTTGCTTCCACCTGAAGTAAGCAGATCATTGACTACCCCCAAGTGACCAAATTAGTTTTTTTTTTCATATATCAGAGAAATATGACTGCCTGCATATTTTCTGGCTCAACCCCATGTTCCCCTATTAATCTTGATCCATGTTTAATGATGATAGAACAAGAATACTTAAAACATGTTAACTTTGGAAGCCAAATTACAGATCAATGCTCCAAACAAAAATGCACAAACAAACATCCATATCACTCATAACCAATCATTTCAGAGATTAAAATTGCTCATAGTATTTTTAGGCTGCCTGCAATAGGACTTAATGCCATTGCACACAAAAGATAAATACTCACATAATGTTTCTCCTTTCACTGCCTTAATTTCTTAGAACAGCAAATCCCCCAAAGCCTCAAGCTAGTGTTTCTCCTTGTTTATTTTATTTTGTTTTTGATCCTGAGAGAGTGATGGTTTTGGTTATGTGCAGTTATTTATAAATCCATTCTAGGGTTTTAGAAAATGGGTAATTCCCCTGATACCCTTAGATGTTTATGTACACATCATATTTCTGTGTGATCATAAATTGGAAATGCACACTTTAATTAGCTATTTCGAGGATCATGCATTTTTAGACACTCAATACTATTTTCATGACTCTTTTCTACTCATGCAATAAGCATGTGACCCTCGGTTCATTATTTCTTTTTATAAGTTTTAAGGAAATCTGAAAATCTACTTTGTATATTTTTTTTCTACCTATCTATTACCTCCATTAAATCAGACATACTACCATACTTTGTAATGTAAAATCATTTACACAAATTATTTGCTTGGAATAAATATGGTATGGAAATTTTTATTTGATTCTATATATGTGTGTATATATATATTTCTGCCTTTATGTCAAATCAGTCAACTCCCTTTTAAATTAAAAATCACATATATTATGCTAATTATTTTCTGGCACAATTATAAGACATATAAACCTTTATATTAAAATTCATTTTATTTTATCTTCATATAAAATAGCAAACACCCCATATATATTAAATGTGTATATATATATATATTTACATAATTCTTTGAACATAAAGCTATATTTATTTTGAGTTCCAATTTTTCTTCTAATTACCTTAATTCCTTGCATTTTATCAAACAGAAGCTCCCATTTAATTTTATTTATTGCCAAATTCTTTTCTGTTTTAATGCAATATATATACTTATATATATATATATCTCAGAATTTTCTAATATAAATATATATCATTTTATTTTTATTTTAGGGTCATTACAATTTTCCACTGTATCATATGTTATACCTATCAATAATTTGTAAGGTCGGAATCTTATAATTGTCTAGTTGATATGGTTTGTTTTTAACTCTGAATTACTTTGTATTTTAGAGTGACAGTTTTTATTGTCTTTGTTATATTATATGTTGTCGATTCCGCTGTGAGATTATAATTTCCCTGTTCTCTGTTCTTATCTTTTTATTTTACCTTAATAATCCTCCTTTCCGAGGATTGGATGTTCGATATTTGAATACCGTGGATGTATTCGATGTCGATTTTCGATGGTCAAAAAGGCGAGTTATTACAATTTGGTATCAGAGCTGAAGGTTAAGCGAGAACCTTAGCTTTGGTAGGGTATGGCTCACTAGAGATAGGGTTAGTAATACCTTAGAATGAGTGACTCATTAAGATAATGTAAGTGACACCCTAGAATGAGTTTGAGAGTATTATATATATATATATATACGAGAGCGTATTTGTTATTGTTATAAAAACGTGCCGTGTTAATTGGTCTGATGAGTTGTTTATGAATTCTGGTCGAGACGTGGGACGCCACGGTATTGATAGGGATTTTTAAACATTTGAACAAGACGAATGGACATATATTGATTTTTGAAAATTTGGTAAATGAAATATTTTACCTCTATTTTTATATATAAAGGAATAATTTTCAAATTTATATAATTATTTATAGTGTTTGTTTGTTAATGATAATACTTCTTTATTATCATTATTGTTAGATTTGTCGTGCTCAGATAGTTTAGGAGCATTGACTATTGTTTGTTGATTTGTTAATCCATGCTCAACTAGTTTATGAGCATATATTGTTCGATAATTGTAAGTACATTAAAACGAACCCCTTGTGAATTAAGTTTCATAATTTGACAATAAGGTGTTCGGAGTAAACGTTAAGTTAAAATAATCTTTTAATAAAGGTTGTTTAAAATAATCTAAATGGTAGAATAAGACATTTACAGAATAAATATCTTAGAAAATTTTTATTATAATAAAAGGGATTTATTAATAATATGAAATGATTATATATATAAAGGTAATATTATATAAATTTGGATTTTAAAATGTGTTTTAAAAAGGATTTTTGAATTTAAATCCTGTAGTCGTTTGAAATAATTTCGAAAGTTTTTGAAAAAAAATACAGTAGCATTAGTTGAAAGTATTTCAAAATAAAAATATTGTGGAAGTGAAATTATAAATGGAATGCATTTTTTGGGTAATTTGGGGAAAACATCTCGATTGGTGTTTTGATAATTTGAATAATCTTCTAAGTGACGATCTGATGTTTGCTTAGGCGAATGTTGTAGGGAACATAGTAAATTATTTTCCTTATCATTGTGCAATCGAAATGAGTTCAAACCCAAATGAACCCAAAATGAGTTTTGAAGTAAAAATCTAGGTAATTAGTCTTAAGTTTCCTTAAAGGGAACCAGTTTAAAATAAAAGTTATTTTGAATAATAATTTGATAAATGAACATTTTAAACTCTTAGATAGAAATAAAATAATTTCACTTAAGTTTTGATTGGGTTAAATTAGATAGAAAGGTTTTGGTAAATCTATTTATTAAAACCATTATTTTAGTTAATCATATCAGATGTGTAAATTATTTGGTGATATCGGGCTAACCTATAAACATTTTTCCTTAGAGCACTCTAAGGTAAAGAGGTCGAAGGGTTGACTCGGTTTTAAAAGACCTATATTTTGATGTGGTCTCCATCTAAATGATGAAAAGTAAAATAAAATTGGTATTTTGTACATACTCTTAGGATCTAGAAGAGTATTATACAAGTAAATAAAATAGAGCAAGCTTTTATTTATTGTTTTATAAGGAATTGTCTTTGTAAAATATTTATAAACTCAGGCCAACATTTATGAAGTAATTCATAAAATAATTTTAGTGTTAAACAAAATACTAAATGGAAAATATAAGTGATTTAGAAAGATATTCATATAAGTAAGAAACCAATCGAATTAAGTATGTAAATTACACGTAGATCATTTTATTTGCATGGTTCCTGACCTAGAATTCGAATACATAACTTCGGGTGATTCTCACTAATCCGAAAAATGGTTTTTCACTTGATTCTTATCAATGAATACTTGATTCGAATTCTCGATATGATACTGAAGTTTTCTATCATAACATATGGCTATGCAAGGAGAATGAAAGTTTCTAATCAAGAAACCTAATCGAGGTCCGCTCTAAGGGAGGTCGAGTGAGCGATACTAGTTTGAAAGTAGAAGTCTATGTATCCAAGCAAGTGATCAGATCAAATATAGCACATGGATGATTTTATGTATATCATATGGACTTAAGTAAATTTTATACTTAGTAAGTAACTTAAGAAAATTTGTAAACTTAAGCAAAATTCTAAATCAAATTGTTAGTCATTTGACATTTTAAATCATGTTAAGTGTTAGATTTTTCCCTTATGAAATTTGATTGATTGATAATATTAGTTTATTCTTATCCGAAATTTGATTTGATTGGTTGTGTGATTTACATACCATAGTTTATAAAGTTTCAATTTACA
Organism: Allium fistulosum; assembly: GCA_030737815.1. Lineage (NCBI taxonomy): Eukaryota > Viridiplantae > Streptophyta > Magnoliopsida > Asparagales > Amaryllidaceae > Allium > Allium fistulosum. The sequence continues at coordinate 1,105,702,879 of CM060904.1, read as the reverse complement.
AACAAAAGTTTTAAATTGTCCTTTTGACTTAAATCTCGTGCTTTTGAAAAAAAATATGAGTTCGAAAGAATTTGTGAAAGAAATAATAAAAACATTGTTTTGAAAAAAATAATATATAAAAATATTGATGAAGTATTATTATTTCAGAATGTTTAAAAATATATATTTTTGAAGTGATTTTTCAAATGCTTTTGCTATGACTAAATTTGGGTAATTGGGGGTTTTCCGATTCAAAAGACTCGCCTGGTATATTTCTTTACTCTAGTTGATGTTTTAAGAGGAACTGTAATACCACTGGATGCTCTGTGGTACTTGATTCTAGAGTTATACCATGCTTCAGTAGGGAGAGCCCTCTCCTGGTCATAATTGATTTTGGTTTTGATATATTTCTTTTTGAAAGGAATTTGAAAATAAATTTTGAATATAAAACCAGGGCATTTAGTTCTAAAATTTATCTTTTGAAAATAGTGGATGCATAGCACTTATTATAGAATATTTTATGTGACGACCGGCCATGACCCCTGCACTGAACATAGAAATAGTGCGCTGTAAAGTGTGCCAGGCAGCCATGGACGGTTGCCAAGGTTAAGTTAAAACAGCAGAATCTATCGTATAACTCACAGCGCATGGATAAAATACAATAGAAAGTATATATAGTGAGGCTTTACAGAACAAAATCTCTATTAAACCTCATAATAGTTGAATACAAACATCTGAATAGTCAATACATCAAGCCTCACTACATAACACTCAGAGAATTACACAAAGCAGCGGAACTTCCAGTACATATAGTAAGAAAATAATATGCAAGCCTCCAGCTCGTCTTCGTCATCAACATCGTGAGAAACTAAGAACAGCACCTTTCACCTGCTACCTAGTCTGCCCATCCCAAAATGGATGAACAGCCCAAGGCAATAAGAGTTAAACATAAAGCCTTGAGTCAGACAACAGTCTTAGTGAGCGGTAAATTAACTAACAACATACCAAAAGAGCATAAAGGAAAAAGGAATAGGAATCCAACCCTCCCACTCCACCTCTTTCTACAGTGATAGCCCCCAGACACACTAAGCAGAAATAAACATAGCAAAGCAGACATTTAAAGTAAAGCAATTATCACTCGAGTCAAGGTCGGTGTTTTCCAAGTACAAACCCCCAAGGCCTAAACCAAGATCAGATAAGCACCCAGAAAACATCGCTCTTGAGACCGAATGACGATACAACCAAACAACCATGACTCTGGCTATCACTGTTATCATTGCTTCGATACCACCGTTAATTGAATGACCGGCACATTCTTTCAGCCGTCCGTCAAGGGTTAATGGCAACCCCGGTTCTAGACAGATCTCCGCACGTCGTCGCAGCCCGTGCCTAGGACTATCGAATCTGCCCAGAGTACTCGACTACAATCATAGTCTTTAGGGACTATCGAATCTGCCCAACGTACTCTTGCTTTGAGCCTGCTAGAACCTTCAACAACGATGAAATCTCAGCCTCCTAGTCATCCTCCTCGACGACTATTTCCATACTAGCTCAAGCGCCTCTCGAGCAAACCATTATCCTCAACTCGAACCATTTCACCGAGTTATCAACATGCTTGGAATGATCTCGTCTGGATTAAACCAAGGCTATCTCATACCATGCCTCGCTTCATCTCATCATAGCAAAGCCTCATCTCAACATCAACATCATCAAATCTATCCATATGAGCTTCATCATCCGCCACATATGCCACGAGCAGCTTTTCCAATTCAAGAGCCTTTCCCTTATCTTTTGAATCATCTTCGACTAACTTGTCCAAATCAAATCATCAATCAACTAATTTATAACAATCAATCAAGTCAATCATTAATCCAAGTAATCAAGCATTCAAACATGATCAAATAAACAATTATAACGATAATGGCAATCTTGTAAATAAAGAGTCCAAATCTAACAAGCATGAATTATGAGCAATATCTCTACAACTTGATGAATGAACTTACATAGGTTAACATGTAGTAAAATGGATGTCAAATCATCATGAACAATAGATCTATACTTAAGTTTAAGGAAATGCATGGAAATCACTATTTTAACACCAAATCAAGCCAACAATCCGATATACTCCTTTGGATCCATGTGAGAGATAACCACCACTCACCAAATCACCTAAACACCTCAAAAGCAACATGCTTCAGATCTGGACCGCGAAGGATCTAGCTCGATTCTCCAAAATTCCGCTTCAAACGATGAAATCTCTCTTCGATGGTTGTAGATCTTCAATCTAAGCCCTTGGATCTTCGATTTGATCTTCGATCTTGGATGGAAGGAATCACAAGATTAGAGTGGAGAAAAGAAGTGAAGAAGTGTAGAACTCGAGCTCTCAAATTGGCAGCACTTCGTCGCTTCAAAATCTGGATCCCAAAAATGAAGAAGAACCCGCCTATTTATAGGCTGATTTCCTTAGGTCGTCCGCTTCCCCTTAGGTCGTCCACGACCTAACAACCCCGACCTACGACCTAACAGATTCCCCGACCTAACACTTTGTGCGACATAACAGCTTCCGACTCAACGACTTAGCACATGCACGCGACTTAGCTACTTAACACTACACGACCTAACTGCATATGCGCTTCCACAACCTAAAATGTCACGACCTAAGACTCAATACTAATGCGCGACCTACGACTTAAGCCCTTGCGCGACTTAACACCCTACGACTTAACTCTTAGCGACTTAACGCTACTCGACCTAACAACTTAACTAGGATACGACTTAACATCCACGCGACCTAACGACTCAACCCACTTATCTCCTTAACTCGTTCACGACCTAACCTTCTTAGGTCGTTAACTCGCTTAGTTCCTTAGGTCGCTGTCTTTCCTTAAGTCGCTCAAACCTTAGGTCGTCTACTCCTTAAGTCGCCGATTCCTGTAGGTTGCTAACTCTTAGGTCGTCCACTACCTTAAGTCGCCAACTACCTTAGGTCGCTCCAATCCCTTAAGTCGCTCACCCGACCTAACTACTACTCGACCTAACCTACCCCACGACCTAAGCCACCACACGACTTATTTTCCAGACGACCTAAGCTACACACGGCTTATCTTCTATACGACCTAAGCTCTAGTCGACCTAATGACAACTGTTTTACAAACATTCGATCCGTAAAAATACGGGTCGTTACATTCTCTCCCCCTTAGGAATTTCACCCCCGAAATTCCAAACAAACAAGAGCAATCAAAAGCTATTCTGCATGCCTACCATCCATAGCAATCAACAAACCATGCATCCAATTCTAGCCTAGCATGCTGAATTCTAAAATTAGAACAAGTTACAACGTCATGAGATGTCACGACACCTTATGGCCATACCTCGGAGAGTTCAGGATGAGCTGCCTTCATCCTCTCTTCCACCTTCCATGTACAGTCGTTAACATCATCACTCCATTGTACCTTGAGCAACCTAACTACCTTCCTCCTAAGCTGTTTCGTGTCAGTTTCCACAACACGAAGCGACTTACGAGGTCTCTTATCGACTGGATCAACCTCAAAATCTTCACAGCTATCAGCAGAAACCACTGTATTCGAGTCGTGCACATACTTCCGTAGATATGATACATGAAAAACATTGTGCACACCCGACATCTTTTCTGGTAACTCCAATTTATAGGCGAGCTTTCCAATTCGCTCGATGATCGGCAATGGTCCAATAAATCTCGGAGTCAATTTTCCTTTCTTCCCGAATCGAATAACATTCTTCAGTGGAGAAATCTTCACAAAAACCATATCATCTACGTCAAATTCCAAATCCTTACGACGCTTATCAGCATAACTTTTCTGACGGTCTTGGGCTGCCTTCATTCGTTGCCGAATGATCTCTATGCAATCTGAAGTCTGTCGAATCATTTCTGGCCCAAGTATCAGCTTTTCTCCTGTTTCTAACCAACATGTCGGAGAGTTACATGGTCTTCCATACAATGCCTCATATGGTGCCATACCAATGCTTGACTGGTAACTGTTATTATACGAAAATTCCACCAAATGAAGATGATCTTCCCATGATCCTCCGAAATCTAAAACACATGCTCTAAGGAGATCTTCCAAAACTCGGTTGACTCTCTCGGTCTGACTATCTATTTGGGGATGATAAGCTGTACTCAAACACAACTCAGTTCCCAATACTTCCTGAAAGCTCTTCCAAAATCCACTAGTGAACAATGGGTCTCGATCGCTCACTATACTCTTTGGAATACCATGGAATCGAACTATCCACTTAACATACAGCTCAGCCAATTTCGATGCAGTCCTAGTTGATCGAACAGGAATGAATCTTGCACTCTTAGTCAAACGATCTACGATGACCCAAATCCCCTCATTTCCCCCTCTTGTTCTAGGTAGTCCATCGATAAAATCCATCGATACTTGCTCCCACTTCCATGTAGGAACTTCTAATGGCTGAAGCAATCCACTTGGCTTCTTTTGCTCGGCTTTTACTAACTGATAGTTCATGCACTTGGAAATAAAATTTCCAACATCCTTCTTCATGCCTTCCCAGTAATAGGTTCTTTTTATATCCCAATACATCTTATTTCCACCTGGATGAATTGTCAGTTTCGAGTGATGACTTTCCTTCAGAACTTCATCCCTTAATTCATCTATATCGGGAACAACTAGTCGTCCTTGCTTCCGAAGCCAACCCTCTCGATCGACCTCGAATCCTTTGTCCTTTTCTGGGTCCAATCCAGATTCCAAATCACAGATAATCTTGACAAGCTTATTGTCTCGCTTTTGGCTTTCGCCAATTCTTTCCACAAGAGTCGGTCTTATCGATAAGTTTGCCAACATCTCAGGTTCCAATTCACATCTGGGCCTGAAGTCAAATCCAGCTAAATACTCGAGACTCTTCCATTCTGAAAACATGGCTCCCAATCCTGCATGTCTTCGACTTAACGCATCCGCCACTGCGTTACCTATTCCCGGAGTATAGGCTATACTAAAATCATATGATGCCAAAAACTCTAGCCATCGTTGCTGCCGGAGATCAAATCCTTTTGGGAGAAAAGATACTTCAACGACTTATGATCTGTAAACAACTCGGATCGAACTCCCAATAGATAATGTCTCCACATCTTCAGAGCAAAGACAATCGCTGCCAACTCCAAATCATGAGTCGGATAATTCCTTTCATGTGGCTTCAGTTGTCGGCTTGCATACGCAACAACTTTACCCTTCTGCATCAGCACTGCTCCAAGTCCAGTACCACATGCGTCGGTGTAAACCACCATCTCATCATTTCCACTTGGAATAGTCAAAACAGGAGCACTTGTCAGTCGCTCTTTCAGAATTCCGAAAGCTTGCTCACACTTAGCATCCCATCTGAATACTTGGTTCTTTTTCGTCAATCATGTTAATTGTGCAGCTACCTTGGAAAAGTCTTTGATAAATCGATGATAGTATCCTGCTAATCCAAGAAAACTTCTCACATCAGATGCATTCTTAGGTCTAATCCAATCCTGGATTGCTGCCACCTTAGCGGGGTCAACCGCTATTCCGCTTCCAGAGATAATATGACCTAAGAACCTCACTTCGCTCTTCCAGAAGTGACATTTTGAAAACTTAGCCTTCAGCTGATGTTTCCGTAAGATTTCCAAAACAATACGCAAGTGCGTCTTGTGCTCTTCTTCAGTTCTGGAATAAATCAAAATATCATCCACGAACACTAGTACGAACTTATTCAACTGATCTCTGAACACTCTATTCATAAGATCCACAAAATATGCTGGTGCATTGGTCAATCCAAACGGCATTACCAGCCACTCAAAGAAACCGGATGGTGTCCTAAAAGCAGTCTTCGGCACACTATCCTTAGCCACTCTTAACTGGTGAAATCCCGTTGCCAAATCCATCTGAGAAAACACCTTAGCTTCGTGAAGCTGATCAAACAAGTCATCTATTCTCGGCAATGGATACTTGTTCTTCTTAGTCACTTTATTCAGCTCACGATAATCCACACACAACCTCAATGATCCATCCGCTTTGGTTACAAACACAACTGGTGCACCCCATTCGGACACACTACGCCGAATGAATCCTTTCTGTAAAAGATCATCAACCTGCACCTTCTACTCCTGCTGTTCCCTAGGCGCCATCCTCCTAAGAGGCATCACAACAGGTCTGGCTCCTTCAACTAGATCTATACGAAACTCGATCTCTCTTTGCGGCGGTAACCCTTTGACCTCATCAAAGATATCCTCAAATCCATTAGCGATTGGGACAGATGACAGTCCATCCCATGGAACAACCACCGAATACATGAAGCTCATGAAGACGCCTTCCTCATGCTTACATCGTATCACAACCTTTTGCCCCTCCACATTCTCGACTGTCACCTCCAACCTTTCACAATCAACCTTTGCCGCATACTTCCTAAGCCAGTCCATACCCAAAATAATTCCGAACCCCGCAAAGTTCAGAACAAAACAATCACAAACAAAAGAGCAATCATGACTCGATACAATCAGACCACGGCATAGCATACACAAACAGGACGAACCCCCAACTAGATTAGTCACAACCAATGGTCTATCAACAATATTCTATTCTAAACCCAACCGGCCAACAAGTTCATTACAAACAAAAGAATGCGACGCCCCAGTATCGAATAACACTCTAACTGGAACACCACATAAGGAAAGAATACCTTGAACCACCACACTCTTTCCTTTCTCTTCAGCGGTAGGAGCTTTTGAAGATGATGGAACAGCCCCCAAAGCATAAGCTTGCACAATCTGCTTGTCCTTCCGCGGTTCTGGACAATTCTTCCTAATATGCCCCGGCTTGTCACAGTTGTGGCACTTCACCGGCACCTTCATATTCTTGCAATCTCTAGAGAAATGGCCCTTCTGTTGACAATTGTAGCAGGTCACTTCGGCCTTCGGCTTCTTCTGGCCATCCTTACCCTTCTACTGCTGCCGCTTCCTCTTCTTGTTTCCACCCTGCTGTGGTTTAAACTCTTCCTTGGTCACAGCAACAACAGATCCCTCTTTAGGAAATAGATTCTCGTGCCTGAGAGCTTTCTCCAAAAGCTTCTCAAATGGATCGTCCAAATGATCCACCAACTACCTCCCAAGATAACTGTCCAAGCCTGTCACAAACTTCTCGTTCTTCTGATAAGGAGATTCAATATATGACCGGGCATATTTGGACAAAGCTTCAAACTCAGAAACATACTCAAGAACTGGTCTCCCACCCTGCTTGAGCTCCACAAACTTCTTGAACAGAACAGATTTCTGAGCCATAGAAATGAACTTAGCTTCAAATCTGGCTTGGAATTGCTCCCAAGTAATTTCTTCCTCCGGAGTATCAATGGTGATAGAGTTCCACCAATCAGCAGCTCTTCCTTGAAGTTGTCTTGATGCTAGCTTCCTTTTAGTTGCATCCTCGATTCCCAAATCACCAAAGATCCTTCTACAAGAATCTATCCATCTCTGAACTTCAATAGTTGACTCTGTTCCCAAGAAAACCTTTCCTCCAAGAGCAGTATAATCTTTACACAGCTTAGCAAAATCCACCGGTTTTGGAGTTTGAACTTGAACTCCAACATCTACTGATGGCCCCGGAGCTGGCATCCTTCTCATGATCGAAGTCATCATTGCCTCGAACATAACAGTATAATCAGCAGCTCCCTCAGCAGCACGGCCTTCCCCAGCAGCTGGTCTCCCTCTTCGACTCATTCTCAATATCTATAAAAGAAATGATTAATACACCTTGAGAAACAACTGCATAAGGAATTCAAATCCTTCTAAGCTACTATATTATATATAGTAATCATCCATTAAAATACAATTACGTCTCTCATACGTAGTTACGTCAGCGAGCGTTGGGTAAAATCGATTAACCAAAGCTCTGATACCAAATGTGACGACCGGCCATGACCCCTGCACTGAACATAGAAATAGTGCGCTGTAAAGTGTGCCAGGCAGCCATCGACGGTTGCCAAGGTTAAGTTAAAACAGCAGAATCTATCGTATAACTCACAGCGCATGGATAAAATACAATATAAAGTATATATAGTGAGGCTTTACATAACAGAATCTCTATTAAACCTCATAATAGTTGAATACAAACATCTGAATAGTCAATACATCAAGCCTCACTACATAACACTCAGAGAATTACACAAAGCAGCGGAACTTCCAGTACATATAGTAAGAAAATAATATGCAAGCCTCCAGCTCGTCTTCGTCATCAGCATCGTGAGAAACTAAGAACAGCACCTTTCACCTGCTACCTAGTCTGCCCATCCCAAAATGGATGAACAGCCCAAGGCAATAAGAGTTAAACATAAAGCCTTGAGTCAGACAACAGTCTTAGTGAGCGGTAAATTAACTAACAACATACCAAAAGAGCATAAAGGAAAAAGGAATAGGAATCCAACCCTCCCACTCCACCTCTTTCTACAGTGATAGCCCCCAGACACACTAAGCAGAAATAAACATAGCAAAGTAGACATTTAAAGTAAAGCAATTATCACTCGAGTCAAGGTCGGTGTTTTCCAAGTACAAACCCCCAAGGCCTAAACCAAGATCAGATAAGCACCCAGAAAACATCGCTCTTGAGACCGAATGACGATACAACCAAACAACCATGACTCTGGCTATCACTGTTATCATTGCTTCGATAACACCGTTAATTGAATGACCAGCACATTCTTTCAGCCGTCCGTCAAGGGTTAATGGCAACCCCGGTTCTAGACAGATCTTCGCACGTCGTCGCAGCCCGTGCCTAGGACTATCGAATCTGCCCAGAGTACTCGACTACAATCATAGTCTTTAGGGACTATCGAATCTGCCCAACGTACTCTTGCTTTGAGCCTGCTAAAACCTTCAACAACGATGAAATCTCAGCCTCCTAGTCATCCTCCTCGACGACTATTTCCATACTAGCTCAAGCGCCTCTCGAGCAAACCATTATCCTCAACTCGAACCATTTCACCGAGTTATCAACATGCTTGGAATGATCTCGTCTGGATTAAACCAAGGCTATCTCATACCATGCCTCGCTTCATCTCATCATAGCAAAGCCTCATCTCAACATCAACATCATCAAATCTATCCATATGAGCTTCATCATCCGCCACATATGCCACGAGCAGCTTTTCCAATTCAAGAGCCTTTCCCTTATCTTTTGAATCATCTTCGACTAACTTGTCCAAATCAAATCATCAATCAACTAATTTATAACAATCAATCAAGTCAATCATTAATCCAAGTAATCAAGCATTCAAACATGATCAAATAAACAATTATAACGATAATGGCAATCTTGTAAATAAAGAGTCCAAATCTAACAAGCATGAATTATGAGCAATATCTCTATAACTTGATGAATGAACTTACATAGGTTAACATGTAGTAAAATGGATGTCAAATCATCATGAACAATAGACCTATACTTAAGTTTAAGGAAATGCATGGAAATAACTATTTTAACACCAAATCAAGCCAACAATCCGATATACTCCTTTGGATCCGTGTGAGAGATAACCACCACTCACCAAATCACCTAAACACCTCAAAAGCAACACACTTCAGATCTGGACAGCGAAGGATCTAGCTCGATTCTCCAAAATTCCGCTTCAAACGATGAAATCTCTCTTCGATGGTTGTAGATCTTCAATCTAAGCCCTTGGATCTTCGATTTGATCTTCGATCTTGGATGGAAGGAATCACAAGATTAGAGTGGAGAAAAGAAGTGAAGAAGTGTAGAACTCGAGCTCTCAAATTGGCAGCACTTCGTCGCTTCGAAATCTGGATCCCAAAAATGAAGAAGAACCCGCCTATTTATAGGCTGATTTCCTTAGGTCGTCCGCTTCCCCTTAGGTCGTCCACGACCTAACAACCCCGACCTACGACCTAACAGATTCCCCGACCTAACACTTTGCGTGACATAACAGCTTCCGACTCAACGACTTAGCACATGCACGCGACTTAGCTACTTAACACTACACGACCTAACTGCATATGCGCTTCCACGACCTAAAATGTCACGACCTAAGACTCAATACTAATGCGCGACCTACGACTTAAGCCCTTGCGCGACTTACCACCCTACGACTTAACTCTTAGCGCCTTAACGCTACTCGACCTAACAACTTAACTAGGATACGACTTAACATCCACGTGACCTAACGACTCAACCCACTTATCTCCTTAACCCGTTCACGACCTAACCTTCTTAGGTCGTTAACTCGCTTAGTTCCTTAGGTCGTTGTCTTTCCTTAAGTCGCTCAAACCTTAGGTCGCCTACTCCTTAAGTCGCCGATTCCTGTAGGTTGCTAACTCTTAGGTCGTCCACTACCTTAAGTCGCCAACTATCTTAGGTCGCTCCAATCCCTTAAGTCGCTCACCCGACCTAACTACTACTCGACCTAACCTACCCCACGACCTAAGCCACCACACGACTTATTTTCCAGACGACCTAAGCTACACACGGCTTATCTTCTATACGACCTAAGCTCTAGTCGACCTAATGACAACTGTTTTACAAACATTCGATCCGTAAAAATACGGGTCGTTACATTTTATGTGTTTTGTTGCATATGTTGATATGTTGCTTTTGGGTTGCATGTAGCTTTATTTCATACTAGGGTTGTATGTAGATTTATATCATGCTAGTTTTTGCATGTAGAGTTGCATCATTGGTAGTAGTTGCATCATATTGTCTTGTTGCATATGATTGTTACATTGTTTATGCTGTTAGAGCTTATGATAGAGATAGCTAGTGTATTGCTTTTTGTCTGCCCGACTCTCTTTTGGATTATGTAAGTACATGTAAGCAAGAGATTGCTATTTGATTCTTGTGCATCCGCACTTGCATCAAGATAAAAGGTTGCTTGCAAAAAAAATTTAAAATTTAAACGCAATAAGGTACGTAATAGATTTAGAAATTTAAATTGGTTGATGAATATATGCCCCAGATATGGTTTGGGGCCCGTAGTTGCAATTTATAGAGTTTTCGATCAAGACGCGCAAAGGAGGCACTGGCAAAATTTTTTGCAAAATTTTGTGATTTAACTAATAAGTTTAATAGCTCATTTTAATAAAAGTTGTAAACTTAAGGGTTTGGAGTCATTTTCTCCCTTGGGAATTTTCGGGACGAAATTCTATTAAGTGGAAAGAATGTAACAACCTAGAATTTTAGTCATTGAATTTTAAATATTTAATTAATTACAAATATTTAAATAATTGAATTTTGGAATTTAATAATTTGAATTCAAATATAGTGATCGTTTAAATATTTGAATTGTGAATTAAATATTATTTGATGAATTAAATATTAATTAAATGGATTTAATAACCTTATTTAACGCCTTTTAATTTATAAATGATAATGGTGAATTCATTTTGTAAATTTATTTACAATAGTAAATGGTTCAAAAAAATAAATAATAAGAAAACCAAATTGTAGTATAACGACTTGATTTTTGGTGACGTATTTTTAACTTAATTCACAAGATTTTTCCATAATTTTTAATTTGAAAAATAATTAAATTCCCATTTAACGCATTTTGCGGCATAGGTCGGTATTTTTGAAACTTCTCAGAATAAGATAACCTGTCTATTTTATCGTTGTTTTGCGATCACGTCACATTGTTGTGCGTGATCGTATTTTTATTTCTGTCATTCACGGCTCGTACACGAACGGGATATTGTGTAGCAAAGTACCCTTAAACTAATTTTTTTTTTCAAAACAAAATAAAACACACACTTACACAAGTATCCTTCCTTGTGCTTTGAAACACGTTTCCTTGTTTTGTTGAAGCATGTTTTATGAAGCATCTTCATTTTGTTTTTTTGTTTTTTTTATAAAATGAAATGAATTCACACTTTACCCATTTTTCTTTGATTTTGTTTCTTTCACTTGCCACTGTTCTTCCCTTTTCCACTCAAACCTCTCTTGTTTCATTTCCTGTATAAAAGGAAAATGACCTTATCTTGTAAAATAAATCAAAATATAATGATTTAATTAATGATAAATTAAATCGTTTAATCCATTGCAATCATAGAAGGATTAACTTCAATTCCATTGTCTCGTTTTGTGAGTTCAGTCATGATTTGATGGAAGCTCAAGTTAGGGAAGCCACTAGGGTTAACTGTATTAGGTGATTGGAGAGGACATGGCCAAATCGGAGAGTGTTGTTGACTTCACCATGTCGTATAGCACCTAGGATCGGAGTTTGGTAGAATTTGGTGGCTCGAAGTGAAATGCGTCGGTGCAGGGGAGGGGCTTGTTGTGTCAGGTCAGATCTCGGCAGGGGCGTGCGGAGGCATCGTGGTGGTGATGGCCGGAAAGCTCGTATATAGCAAAGTTCAACGGTGAAGTCGGATTGAGAAATAGTCGAGCGTAGCTCCGGCAAAGTAGAAGAGATAATTTGAAGAAGTGGGTTTGTGTACCTATACATTTGTGTGCATGAATAGTAGGGAGGCTTTGGTAATTAAGAAAGTGGGGAAGAAAGGTTAGTGTTGTAATTATTAGTTAACTAGGTAAATTAATTAATTAATTTAACTCAATCTCTTATAAAATTGATACCATGCTCATGCGAAGTCCAAATCAAACTCGGTCAATCGCGTTACACTCATGGGATAATTATCTATGCGAATGGAATTGGATTGATAGGATTGGAGCTTGTAGAATTATATGCTAAAATTGAACGCCCGTTCGATTTTAGTTCAAATTAGAATGTGAAAGCGTCCACTGGAATTTCGATGAGTTTACTCACCTTTAAATTAGCTATATAATATATATGATGCTGTAAATTTATTATTAAATGCTTGGTTGCTAGTTTAGATATTGTTGTCATTGTTTGATTGGTTATTTGGTTGAAAATCCTGTTTTGGAAACGGATGACATATTAACTTAATTGTTGTGAACCCATATGATTATGTATATTGTCCATAACCATTGTTTTGCAGGGAATATCTGTAGAGAGACCCTCAGGGGTTTCTTGCTAATAATAATTATTTATTTCTTTAGGATGCTTATATTGATGTTTAGTTGAAATTAATCGTGATATTCTATTTAAATTGTTAAAGTGTCTTTATAGCAATTTTCGCTATAACGTCAATTATTGAATATCATCTACTAAACCCTTCGTGTGTGTTATCTTGAGCTTGTATTTTCACAAAATAGATATTTGAATTCATTAATCATTTTGATTAATGATATTTAAATTAATTAATCATTTAATTTATGATGTTTAAAGTTAATCAAATCATTTTAACTAATGATGTTTGAATTTAATTAATCCTTCCAGTTAATGATATTTGGATTTAAATAATCATTTTAATCAATGATTTCTAATTTAGTTAATCATTTTAATTAATGATTATTTGAATTTAATAAATTATTTTATTTAATGATGTTTAAAAGTAATTAACTATTTTAATTAATGATATTTGTGCTTACTAAATCATTTTAATTACTGATGTTAAAAAGTAATTAACCATTTTAAATAATGATATTTGAGTTTATTCAATTATTTTAATTAATGATGTTTTAAATTTAGTTAATCATTTAATTTAATGATGTTTGAATCTAATTTATCATTTTAATTAATGATATTTAAATTTAGTTAACATTTTTAATTAATGGTGTTTTAAAAGTTAATTGATTGAATAAAAGTGTTTTAAGTAAATTAATTGATTTAATAAAAGTGTTTTAAGGTTAATTAACTGATTTAGTGTATTAAAGTTAATGATCTGATTTAATAAGGTTTATAAGTTAATTTACTGATTAAATAAAGGTGTTTTCGAGATAATGAACTGTTTAATTAAGATATTTAATTGGTTTATTAAAAGAAATTATAAATTTGATAAAATATCTTTTGGAATAACTAATATTATTTTTAAAATTATAAAAGATTATAAATGTGATTAATTATCTTTTGGGATATTTAATGTTGGTTTTAAATTTATAAAAGTGATTTTTAATTTGATTTATTTCCTTTAGGAAAAGTAATGTGATTTTAAAGATTAAAAAAGATGTTATAAATTATCCTTTGGGATGATTAACCATTGATTTAAAAATTTATAAAATTAATTTAATTGATTTATTATCGTTAGGGATAATAAATATTTCTTTAAAATTATAAAGAATAGTTTATAAACAAGAAGATCTTTTAAAAAGAATTATTTCAAATAAAGCTAAGTGTAAATTGTTTGGGTTTATAATAAACAAAGTTTTGACACTTGTTTTGACCTTGGTTTTAAAACACTTAGAAAATATTGTAACGACCTAAAATTTAATCATTGTTTAAATGAATATTTAATTATTTTTTTTAAATAATAAATAAATGAATTTTTATTAACAAATAAACTAATTTTTAATAATAACTAATGTCGATAAATCATTTTCAATTTTTTTTACCAATTTATATAATTTAGGAAAAATAGAAAATGTGATCGGAAGTTATTTTCTAAAAACTTGATTTTTCATTGGTTAAAAGTTATCTAAAATGTTAAAACAATATGGTAAACACATATATGCATATTACAAACTATTTTTTCATGAGAATATACACATGTACAAATATTATCACTTAAACTTATATATGTATAAAGATAAGAAAGACTTTTATATAAAAATATGTATATTTTAACATATAAATATATTTATTTCAAGAATAAAAGACAAAAGTGCATGGCATGAATAGTTTGCATGGTAGGGGGGTAGTGTGGGCGGAGGTATGGAAGGGGGTATGGGTTCATGCATATGTACACATGTTTAATTCAAGCACTTATACATTTTTAAATATTTTCCTAAGCCTATGTATACCCCTTACCTCTCATATTTTGCATTTTTCATTCCTTCTCTTTACTTTAAAATTTTCCTAAGAGCCTTAGAAAGTTCATGGCTTCCTATATATTTTATATGTTATAAAAATCTCACATTTCCACTTTAAAATTCCTTCCATAATTTGTTAAATCCTTTCTTCATCCATTTCTTCACTTCACATTCAAATACAAGCACCATCATCCACCTAACATTACATGGCCGAAACCAAATAGTGCATGGCCGATCCCAAACTGTCCAAGGCCGAGCACATTTTGAGTGCATGGGCATCCAAAGTCTTCATTTTGTAAAATTCTAGCTTATATCCAAGTTTTAGCAAAAGTTTGGTTTAAATTAGTAAGCTTCGATGAGTAAAACTCTCATTTTTGGAAAAGATATTGACTTGATTATATTGAACTATATTTTAGTGCTTGTTGTTTTGAAAAATCATGTTGCTTTGATGACATATGGATATAAGTTTGTGATTGAATTTGGATTTGTGATTTAGATGTTGAATGATATGTTGGATATGGATATGTAAATGGTTGGTTATGATATGATGGTAGTGTGTTTATGAAACCAAAAACCAACCGAGTATATGGATGAAATTGTTGTGAAGTTAGCACCTTTAAGTGTCGCAAAGGACTTGGGATCCAATTTGAAAACAAAAGCTCATTTTCTAGTTTTGATTTAGAAAATGTTTTCCAAATTTTCACCTTTTGTTTAAGTTTTTTTCAAAACTCTTCCGTTGTGTTTTCAAATGTGTAGTAGCAAGATTTGAAGTGAAATTTTCACATAGAAATCAATTCTAGTGAACTGCGCTCATAGCGATAGTCGCTATGGATGCAGTTCGGGAAAATTTCACGATTTCAACTTCTATAGTGTTTTCTTTTAATTTTTTTTTAAACTCTTTCCAAAACTCATTGAGTAAGTAAAAAGGTTAACTTTTGTTATTTAATAATTTATTAATTATGGATAATTATTAATTTATTAAGTAATTAGGTTAAGTAATTATTGTTTAAGAATTAATCTACATAGTTAATTATTTTTAATTAAGGAAGTTTTAATTAAGATAAAAGGTAATTAATTTTTTTCTTAATCAAGTGTAATTATTTTAATTAATTTTTTTAAATTAAAGTTATGTATTTAATTATTATTTACTTGAAGGTAAATTATTCACTTAATTATTACTTAATTAAAGTTTAATTTTAAATGAATGATTAATTAATTAAAGTCTAATTATTAATTATTAATTAATTTATTAAGTTCTAATTATTAATTAATTAAAACTTAACCAAGCTTAATTGAGATTTAAATCTTTAGTTAAATAAATTAAGAGTTAAATAAGCTAATTTAGGGTTTAATTATGATTTAATTAAGTATTATTATGGTTTGATTAAGTTTTAACTTGTGATTTAATTGAGGTTTATTCATTTTAAAAGTTCTTTAAAAATCTATCGGTTATTTATTTAAACCCGTTCCTATCTAAGTGAATTATTTTCAAACCGAAGGATCTCCTGTCTAAGCATTAAGTAACCTTCATGACTAGGAAACTAAATGACATCTATTAGCAGAACAAAACACCATTCTGCTATTGTAATAACCTAGGCATTCACGAATGTTGATTGATTATTATGTTAACTTCTTATATACATGCTGTTGTGTGATGCTATGTTAACTAGATAAGTAAAACCAAATTAGAAGCACCATTGTAGTCATTAAGCCTCCGTTGATTTTGTAAGGATAAGTATTTCATTTTATTTTTGAAATGGTTTCAAAGTTATTGCATTTAAATAATATATTTAAAGAATGATTTGACAAATGGTTTTGTGTAACAACCCGCATATTTTACGATTGTATATTTAAATGTTTTATTTAAATATAGCATCGTTAATCGGATTAAAGTCCCAAAAGCTACTTTTTGTAAACAGTCGAATTGGGACTCGAGACCACTTCCATTGAGTCCAAAATGGTGTTTACAACTTTTTTTGAGTATAAACATCAATATGTTTGGAGTTGAGTGTATTTTGCTATTTTACACTCAGGGCTTTGGGCTTGGGTTTGGGTTTCAGCCCACTAACCCAACTCATCTTATATCCTAACTCCACCCCCTCTCCTCTTCATTCATTCTATTATTTTCCTAACACTTCAAGCTTTAGAAAAATGGGGGAAGAGATTGGAAACTAAAATCCTAAGCCCTAGTTCCTTTGCAAATTCAAGTTCTTGCTCCAAAATCAAAGAAAAGCTTAGGTAAGCATCCTCTTCTTCTTCTCCATCTCGATCCCTCTCCAATTTCAGAAATTTCCTATGACCTAACTTTGGAAATATTCATTGTAATCTTAGATTGGAGCTTCTAGAGTTGAAGTTGAAGTGTGGTCGATCTTTCTTTTGATTTCAAAGCTTCTCATTTGTTGTTTTGGGTTGAAAAGTGAGTTTTTGAACTCACATCTACTTCTATAGATATCATTGTTGTTAGGTATGAATTCCTAACACTTATTTATGTTCATTTGCTTTTTATTTGAATTGAATTGGTGAATATTCCAATTTTTGGTGTTTTGAGGTCAAATCTTTAAAAATCCAATCTTTGATGTTTGAACACGTTAGTGGGGTGTTTCGGAGGGCCATACAAGGCTGGGTTGAAGCTTGGCGTAAATTCCTAGTCGTTGTAGCTCGCTCGTTCGCTTCCATTCCGTGTTATTGATTTTGCCCCACAAAGGGGCTAGGCTGGAAATGCTACAGAAGATAGTTCAGTCGAGTGAACGTATTGGTCAGTCGACTGAACCTGGGAACAGAAAACTTTCTGTTCCAGCGTCAGTCGACTGACCATATAGTTCAGTCGACTGAACCTGGAACCCGAGAATTTTTGGGTATGGATCAGTCGACTGACCTATTTAGTCCAGTCGACTGAATCTGGGCAAAGAGCAATTTGCCTATTTTAGGCAGTTTTGTATGGGATTTCCAATTTTTAATCGATTGTGTTGACCAGATTTGTCGTTATCATTTATTATCGACTTTGATGACTTCTTTTCAGGATTTTAGAGAATATCCATTTTGATGAATTCGGTATCGATTTTTATGGATTTGATTCACGTCTTCGTATGTGAATTTTTGGTGATTGATTGTTTCTACAATCATTGCTGTGATTTGTCACTTTAAAATACAAAGGTTTCTATACTAGTAGTAAATATTCAAACTCTTTTACAAAGATGATTTCAACCCTATTTTTAATACAAAGCTCGTTTATAAAACCGTTTTCCAATCTATTAGTATATACAAACCTTTACCTCATTCGTATGAGAAATCTAATTAAACGGCTTAGTAAAACAAGTGGTATGAAACGCTTGCGTTTACTTCGTCGGTTAATTTTTGGACTTGTTCGATAGAAAATCTTGTGACAACTTTCGAGTGGAAATCTACAATTTGTTCGTAAATATTTAAGTTAAACCAGTGGCTATGGGACATGAAGCTAAACTAATTTATTTACTAGCTTAGTGTAATCGACACTTCTTAATGATCGATGATGGTCATTTTATGATTTAGACTAGCGATTGAGTGATGTCTCTTTGTTGGTATGGGGGTTAAACCCCGTTTGAGGAGCTTCGGCTCAAATTTGGCGGGGTAGCGACTCGTGGTCTTCGGGCCGTTTGTGGAGCTTCGGCTCAAATTTGATGGTTAGCGACCATGGAATAGCGTTCCGTTTGAGATACACGTGTTGGTGAGTTTTCATGCTCCCGTTTGAGATAGGCCTTCCCCCTTTTTGTGATTTCTGGATTTCTAGTATTTACGTTGATCATTCTGAGATTTAGACTAGCGATGTGCGATGTCTCTTTGTCCGCGTGGGGGACTATACCCCATTATGTTGAGCTTCATCTCATTTCTCTTATGGGCTAGTGACCTATTTCTTATTTGAGTTTTGGTTCATCGGACGTACCGTTATTATACAACGTCGTTGCACCAGCTTATTTTATGGATTAGCATTCCATTTGCGTTTCTGGATTTCTAGTTGATGATTTCTAGTATTTATGTTTCACCGACTTTGCGACTAGCATCGATATGTTTGCCAATATTTATGTTTGGTGATTAATTTAAAGAATGTGCCATTCTTTTTGGATGTTTGAGAATATTTGAGATATTGTATGATTTTTGTTGTTGCCTTATGTATATTTGTTATAGTATTACATTTTGGTTATCACACGTTTTTGTCATATCTCTTATCCTATCTCATTTTATCTGATATTTATAGCTAGACTGATCCGTTTATTATTTTCTTCTTAAATAATACTCGGGTCAGACCGAGGTATTTCAGGTGCTTCTGCTTGACTTCTTATCAGGGTCCGTCACCTGACTTTTGGCTAACTACTTTAGTTTAGTAGTTTTTGTTGTTATACATTCGAGATAGAGACTCCTTGATGTATACATATTCTTTTGTCCAGCTCTTGTACCTATTCTTTTGTGATATTGTGGATTTCTATGACCACTATTTTGATGTACACTTCCATCTGTTATATTCATATCTGTTTCCGCCTTTGTGATATGAATATCTGTGACTAATTTGTGTTATCTTTATTTCTATATTTGTTTCTGAAGGCCTCATAGCCACTATGTGGTAGCTTTGAGTTTGTATCTGATATGTCGGATTTCCTCTTGAAATGAAATGTAAGTTATATTATCTGACATATCGGTACTCGCACAACAATTACACAGATGGTCGCTCCTCAACAGCCTTATTCTTCGTTCTAGTCGACGGCATTACCCAGTAGTTTCCTTGGCTAGCGTGAGTATAGAGGTGGGGCGTCACAGCTTGGTATTAGAGCAAAACTTTGGAACAATGTAGAATAATCTAGCAAGGATCATTGTCCTAAGTCTCTCTTAGGAATCGTGCCATAGGAATTATCCGAGTCTTAGGATACGTTCTATCCTATTTCTTTTATGATGCCTTGTTTTATCAATCAAGTTTGTTTGATATTCATTTTGAGAATAACCATTTTCTTTTTCTTTCTTTCTTAAAGAAGAAGAGATGGTTAGATCTGGCAGTCCCGGCGCCGGTCAATCCAGTAGTCCTTCTCTAGATGGCGTATTTATGTCTGCCCAACAACTTTTGGATCTTGTAAAGAATCAAAAGTTTATCTGTGCTTTGAGTAAGGACCCCAAAAAGGTTTTGCCTTTGAAACTAGAAGTTCCTTTCGATCAGCTTGTAGATATCACTCTTCGACTTGAAGAGGCCGATAAAGAAAATGATGTTGAAGTTATGGATGCCAAACAAAACTTTAACATCAACAAGAAGAGGCGTATTAAGTTCAAAAGCCCTAATCCCAACAAGAAAGGGAGGCAGGCAATTTCGGTAGCAAAGACTCCTACCTCTAGTCGTGGACAATGCTACAATTGTGGTTTTATGGACCACTATGGGATTGATTGTCCAAAACCCTTTTCTTGTCGCTATTGCAAAAGGGTGGGTCATCTTTTATTTTCATGTCCCAAACTTCAAAGTAGGAGAGAGGGAAAGCTGAATGTTGTGCAAGCCCCTAGTAATACTTCTCATGGTCAAGGTATTTCTCCTTCTATCCTTGATGGCATTATTTTATTTCATGATCTTCCTATTTGATTTCTTTTGATACGGGTGCGTCCCACTCTTTTATATTAAAAGAACTTGTTGATTCTTTTTCTTTAAATATTGTGGGCTTGATGACTTCACTGAGAATTGCGAATCCAATTGGTGGATCCACAACACTCAGTTTACTTTGTGAAAATGTCGATATTATTTTATGTGATTATTCTTTTCGAGCCGATTTGCATGTTATGTGTTACTTTGGCTTCGAAATTGATTTTTAGGAAAGGATTGGCTTGATCATTATGAAGCCCACATCCTATGTCCTGAGCGGACTATATACCTTCGACATCCTTAATCTGTTAAGCAGATTTCTATTGTTTTTAAAGATTTTGATTTCCAAATTTGGTGGCAACATTTTATTCTTTAAATCCACTTGATGAGGAAGATGTTATTTCCCTTACTCAAGTAGTTTGTGAGCTTTCCGGTATTTTTGAGTTTGTCTTAGGATTATCACCTAAGCAATCTAATGAGTGGTGCTAAGGTCTTTTCACCTCGACCTTGCCACCGGTTTTCAACAGCTACGAGTTACGGAGGATAACATTTCACTTACCGCATTCCGCACTCGTTATGATTCTTATGAGTGGTTCGTTATGTCATTCGGTTTGACGAACCTTCTACCTTGTTTCATCCATCTTATGAATCGAGCATTCTATGAATATCTCGATGAGTTTATCCTTGTATTTATTGATTATGGATGAAAACAACAATTTAAAATTTGCAAATCTTTTTAATAAGATATTTTTAAGTATGATTGGATTTTGTTCTTAAAACGAGCAAAGAATATTTGTAAAATTTTTAAGAGACATGTTTATCATATAGAAGATGATTTTGTGTTGTTTTGCGTATTGAGTGCTTTAAGAATTCTGGTCGATGCGCTTGATCAACGTTATCGATAGGAATCTCCTAAACACTATGATGAGATAGTCAGACACAATAAATTGACTTGTAAAAAAAATAAATTTTTCTAAAAAGGTGATTACATAAAGTTAATTGTAATTTTGAACGTCATAGGTTTTCAGGAAAGAGGATAAGAACTCTTTTCCGATGCTTTTATTCTTGCGATTCCCGAAGGGAACCAAGATTTTATTGTTTATACCAATACTAGTCGTATTGGTTTGGATGCCGTTCTCATGCAAAGGAAACGTGTTATCACATATGCTTCTTGACAATTAAAGCTTGTCGAGACTAGATATGCCACTCATGATCTAGAGCTCACGGTTATTGTTTTCGCTCTTAGTATTTGGCGTCATTATCTTTTGGGAGAGAAATTTGTTCTCTACAACGATCATAAATCTTTGAAGTATTTATTTTCTCTAAAGGAACTTAATTTGCGTCAACAACGTTGGCTCGATTTCCTTGCATCTTATGATCTTGATATTCTTTATCTTCCCGGAAATATAGAAAAAAATGATTGATCATTCTTATGCCCTTAGTCGTAAGCAACAAGCGGTTTTTTCAATGATGATATCCGAATGGAATGATCTCGAGACTTTATCCACTTGTGGGATTCAAGATCGTGAATCCAATTCATGTTCATCTCTTGTTTTGTGTAGCCTTGAGGCTCATCCTTCTTTTGAACTGTGCCTCTCTTGGCTAAACTCTATGTCAAAGAAATTATTAAATTTCATGGAGTTCTTACTTCTATTGTTAGCGATCGTGATCCATTATTTTACTAGTGGATTTTGGTAAGGTCTTCAAAAAGCTTTGGGAACAAAGCTTAATTTTAGCACCGCTTATCATCCTCAGTCCGATGGACAAACCGAGCGTGTGAATCAAACTCTTGAAGATCTTCTTTGTGCATGTGTTCTTGATTTTGGTGGAAGCTGGGAGGATCATATTTCTCTTGTTGAGGTTTCCTATAATAATAACTTCCAATCTTGTATTGGTATGGCACCTTTCGAGGCACTTTACGGAAGGCCATGCCGATCTCCTTCATGTTGGCTTGAAGCCGGTGAGAAGCTGGTTTTAGGTTAAGATTTTATTCGGGATGCCACAGAAAAGATTAATCTTATTCGTCATAGGATGAAAGAAGCTCAAAGTAGGCAAAAATCCTATGCCGATAATCGAAGAAGGAAATTAGAATTTTTTGTGGGAAATTTTGTGTTCATTCGTGTTTCACCTATGAAGGGTGTTGTGCGTTTCAGTCGATCGGGAAAGTTAGCACCTCGATATATTGGCCCCTTTCCCATCACCGAACGCATTGGTTCCGTTGCTTATCGCCTTTTGTTACCGGCTCAATTTTCTGCTATTCATGACGTATTCCACGTCTCTCAACTAAGGAAATGCCTTCGAGATTCCGATTCTATTCTTGAGCCCGGTGTTATTGAAGTAATTGAAGTTTCGCCTAATTTGACTTATGAGCAACATCCTATTTGTATCATTGCTTCGGAGGTTAAACGCCTTCGAAGTAAAGATGTTCCTCTTGTGAAAGTTCAATGGTCCTCAAATCCTAAGGATTGCTCTTGGGAATCCAGAGAATTCATCGAGCGAACACATCCGGACTTGCTCTCTCGTGCTCCTTAAGGTGAACTTCTTATTTCAAATTTTTTGTGTGTGTTGACATGCTTTTATGGTTGTTACTCTTTATTTTCCTCTTAATTATTGCGAGGACACAATTTCTTTAAGGAGGGGAGTCTGTAACAACCCGCATATTTTACGATTGTATATTTAAATGTTTTATTTAAATATAGCATCGTTAATCGGATTAAAGTGCGAAAAGCTACTTTTTGTAAACAGACGAATTAGGACTCGAGACCACTTCCATTGAGTCCAAAATGGTGTTTACAACTTTTTTGAGTATAAACATCGATATGTTTGGAGTTGAGTGAATTTTGCTATTTTTCACTTAGGGCTTTGGGCTTGGGTTTGGGTTTCAGCCCACTTACCCAACTCATCTTATATCCTAACTCCACCCCCTCACCTCTTCATTCATTCTATTATTTTCCTAACACTTCAAGCTTTAGAAAAATGGGGGAAGAGATTGGAAACTAAAATCCTAAGCCCTAGTTCCTTTGCAAATTCAAGTTCTTGCTCCAAAATCAAAGAGAAGCTTAGGTAAGCATCCTCTTCTTCTTCTCCATCTCAATCTCTCTCCCATTTCAGAAATTTCCTATGACCTGACTTAGGAAATATTCGTTGTAATCTTAGATTGGAGCTTCTAGAGTTGAAGTTTGACGCAGCGGATTAATCAAAACAATGTAGATCGGTGAAAGTAGCAGTCGATGGATTGATGAATGCTGAATTGCCCGAATTCGTTGATCCGAAGATACCGAACTCTAGCTATCTCGAACTCGTTGATCGCGCACGATACCGGGTTCAAAGATCTTCAATTCTTCAAGCGTTGATCAAGCGCACTTGATTTCGCGAATCGGCTTCTACAATCGTTGAATCGAGCGCACTCGATTAACCGAAAGAGGAGATAGGAGATTACACTCAACTACCAATTTGGAATGAAAGCACAAAGCAATCAAAAGAGAATTTTATTCAATATTCAACAACCTTTACAAATAAAACAACTTGCCTATTTATAGGCTACAACACGCAAAGCAGAAAAAAACTACATCTCCTAAGTCGACAACCGACTTAACAACATCTCCGACTTAACACAAGTCGTATACTACTTACAACACAGTTCAGAAAAACTTAAAAATATTACAAGTACTTAGGTCGGAAACGACCTACGACCTAGAATGTTGCGACCTAGTACAGACGCGACCTAACAACAAACAGGCTACGACTTAAGAACATATACAACACAATACAGCGACTCACATAGGTCGTACACGACCTAAAGTACACAGCAGCTTTCCATCTACGACCTAACCTTCTTCGCGACTTAACATAATCAACGGCTCAAATTAACTCGGCAGAAATTCCAACGCATCCAGGCTTCCGCGACTTAAGAACACGCGCATCAGAAAACTTCGCGACCTAAGCTTTAGGTCGGTAACGACCTAAAATATGTAGCGACTTAAGGACTTCACGCCTTAACAACTCCTTGCGACCTAACTTAGGTCGTTCCATTTTAGCTCGTAGTACCTTTAACTTGTTAGGTCGAAGCTTTTTCCCTGGTGACATGATAGGTCGTTCCCACGACCTAGGCCTTAGCTTGTTATGTCGTATGCGACCTAAAAACAAGTTAGGTCGCCCCAGTATCTCGCTAGGTCGTAGACTCGAGTTAGCTCCTTCCCCTGGTTTCCAGTTAAGTCGTAACTCCTGCTCACATGCCTCGCATGCTTCCTTAGGTCGAAGACAATCTATAGTTACTTCTTTAAGTCGTGTGCGACTTAGCCCCTTAAGTCGTGAACGACTTAGACCTTTAACATGAGCTGCATCATCCGTGCGACTTAGCCCCTTAAGTCGTGAACGACTTAGACCTTTAACATGAGCTGCATCATCCTCCCCAGGTTGAGTAAAATTCGACCTCGAATTTGCACTTTCTGCATCCACCTCCTCAAACTCATCCCCATGATATGGTACGAGATGCTTAACATTGAATACGTCAGATGTATACACGTCATCCGGCAGTTTCAACTTATAAGCATTTTCATTAATTCGTTTTACAATTTCCACCGGACCAATTTTCCTGGCTTTCAACTTGTTATAAGCGCCTACCGGAAAACGATCTTTTGTTAACACTGCATAAACCAAATCTCCTTCATTAAACTCAACATTTCGTCGTTTCAAATCTGCAGATCGTTTATATTTCTCATTTGTTTTCTCCAATCGTTCTTGAACGATTTTATGACATTCCGTTAACCCCTCGACAAAATTAGCAGCTTTCTTAACTGTCTTCTTTGATTGTGGCACTACCGTCAAATCCAACGGTCCCTTCGGTAAGCTCGAATAAACAATCTGAAATGGACTGAACCCAGTACTTCGATTCACAGCATGATTATGAGCAAATTCTGCTTGGCATAACTTCACATCCCAACTTTTTAGATTATCTTGAACAAGACACCTCAGCAAGTTTCCCAATGATCTGTTTACCACCTCAGTCTGTCCATCCGTTTGCGGATGATATGCACTACTAAATTTCAGCTTCGTTCCCACCATTTTCCACAAACTCAACCAAAAGTGACTCAGAAACCGAGTATCTCTATCCGACACAATAGATTCTGGCAATCCATGAAGTCAATAGATCTCCCTGAAAAACAATTGAGCAACATGAACAGCATCCGCCGTCTTCTTACAAGCAATAAAATGTGCCATTTTCGAAAATCGATCAACCACCACATAAATGGAATCATTACCACGCTGCGTTCTCGGCAACCCCAACACAAAGTCCATACTCACATCAACCCATGGTTTAGTGGGTACCGGTAACGGCATATATAAACCCGCATTAGTCGCAGTTCCTTTCGAAACTTGACAGATATGGCATCTCTCAACAAACCTTTCCACCTCTTTTCTCATTGATGGCCAAAAGTAGGATTGTGAAATCAACTGTAAGGTACGGTCTCTTCCAACATGTCCTTCTTCATGTAACTCCTTGATAATCTTCATTCTCAAACTACCCTCCGGAATGCACAATCGATTTCCTTTGAACAGAAAACCATCTACCATCACGAAGTCATCCGTTTCTCCCTCCTTGACTTTTTCAACAAATTTTGCAAAGTAAGGATCATCAGTGAATAACTCTGGCAATATTTCAAACCCCGTCACTTCAACCTTTAGCGTAGTCAACAAATGACTCCTCCTACTCAAAGCATCAGCCACACGATTTGTCACCCCTGACTTGTGTTTCACAACAAAAGTAAACTGTTGCAGATATGCAATCCACGATGCATGTCTCGCTGAAATCTTGTCTTGCCCTTGCAAATGCTTCAATGCTTCATGATCAGTGTAAAGAACAAACTCCTTCTGAAATAGATAGTGTCTCCAGTGTTTAATAGATTGCACAACAGCATAAAACTCCACATCATATGTACTGTATCGCATCTTCGCTCCTCACAACTTCTCACTGAAATATGCAATAGGACGCCCCTTCTGACTCAACACCCCTCCAATCCCAACCTTGGATGCATCAGTATGTAGTTCAAACACCAACTGAAAATCTGGTAACACTAGAATTGGTGCAGACGTCAGCAATTCCTTGATCTTCCCAAAAGCACTCCCTGCTTCCTCTGTCCATGCAAACTGTTTACCTTTCATGCAATCTGTAACAGGCGCCATCACACTACTAAAGTGTGGTATAAACCTTCGATAGAATGAAGCCAACCCATGAAAACTACGAACTTCCGTTATCGTCTTGGGCTGCGGCCAATTTCTGATCGCCTCAACTTTACTTTGGTCAACCTGTATTCCTTTCTCTGAAACAACATACCCCAGAAATAACACGCTATGCGTCATGAACACGCACTTCTTCGTTGCAGCATAGAATTGTTCTTGTCGCAATACCATCAGCACTTCTCTAAGATGATTCAAATGTTCCTCTGGACTCCCACTGTAAATAAGAATATCATCGAAATACACCACCACGAATTTCCCAATGAACGGTCGAAAAATCTGATTCATCACCCTCATGAAAGTACTTGGTGCATTGGATAAACCAAATGGCATGACTAACCATTCGTATAGACCCTCCCTGGTTTTAAAAGCAGTCTTCCACTCATCTCCTGGTCTGATACGAATTTGATGATATCCGCTCTTCAAATCAATCTTAGAAAAGATAGTAGCTCCGCTTATCTGATCCAACAAGTCATCCAACCTCGGCATTGGAAATCTATATCTCATGGTAATCTTATTCAATGCTCGACTGTCAGTGCACATTCTCCATGTCCCATCCTTCTTGGGTACCAATAAAGCTGGTACAGCACAAGGACTCAGACTCTCCTGTACACGCCCCTGTTCAAGCAATTCCTCTACCTGCCTCCGCAATTCTTCATGTTCCTTCGGACTCACTCGATAATGTGGTCTGTGTGGCAATACAGCACCGGGAACAAGATCTATCTGATGTTGTATATCCCTCAACGGTGGCAACTCCGTTGGCAACTCCTCTGGAAATACATCGTCAAATTCTTTCAGAACTGGTTTAACTTCTTCTGGAATTTCAACCTCTTCACTGCTTTCTCGTCCAATCAACAAGAATACTTCCGGCTCTTCTTCAACTTCTTTAACAAACTCCTTCAAAGTCAATAAAGTTTTCAGCTCTTCGATTTCCTCCACTTTGTTTTCTTCCTGTTGGCGTTTCTTCGGAACCAGAGTAATCTTTGTACCTTCGAACATGAAACTGTAACTATTGGTCCGTCCATCATGTTGTACTGCTCTATCAAACTGCCATGGCCTGCCCAACAACAGATGACACACATCCATGTCTACTACATCACACCAAACCTCATCCTTGTATTTCTTCCCAATTGAAAACTTCACACAAGCTCTACGTCCAACTTTCACTTCACCACCCTTCCTCAACCAAGCTAACTTGTACGGTTTAGGATGTTTCTCGGTTTTCAACTCCAACTTCTTCACCGCTTCTGTAGAGATAATATTATCGCAACTCCCAGCATCAATAACAAATTTACAAACTCTTCCCAGAATAGTGCATGTAGATTGAAAGATATTGTTCCTCAACCAACTACTTTCCTCCTCTTGCTTCGGTGTTAAACAACTTCTCCTCATCATCAATGCGTACCCGTCATCTCCCGACAGTAAGTCTTCCTCCTCAACTGGTAAAGAATTAGAGCATTCAGCTTCTTCATCCTCATCCTCAACCTCAGCAATCATTGCTCTCTTCTTTGGCTTTGGACACTCATTGCTTTTATGACCCAACTCCTGACAGTTGTAACATTTGAAACCGTTGTTAACCTTTGCCTTCTCAACCTCCTTCACCACTGGTTTACTGATAGGTTTAGACACATTAGAACTTCCACCAACACCCTTCACTTGATTATTGGAATTCGTAAACACACCACCTCCTCGTCGTCCCTGCTTCTCCCAAGCCAACGCTTTCTGATGTGCTTCCGCCACAGATCTTGGATCGAACATATTAACCATATCCTGAATCTGCATTCTCAATCCCCCAATGAATCTAGATGTCAGCTGCTCTTCCGTTTCCATAATATCATTCCTTGCAATAAGCTGATAAAACTCATCTGCGTAATCATTAACAGTCTTTGTGCCCTGCCTCAAGTTCTGCAAACGTTGATACATCAGAGATTGATAATTGTACGGTAAGAACGTTGCTTTCATCAATTTCTTCATCTTCTCCCAAGATTCAACTTTTGACTTCCCCATTCGTTCACGTGTAAGTTTAGTTTGCTGCCACCATGCCAAAGCTCTACCCCTCAGCCTCGTAGCAACCAACTTCACTCTACGATGTTCTGGAACTTCTTTGAAGTCAAAAATCTCTTCAACATTAGCTACCCAATCTAGAAACTCCTCCGCTTGCATACCACCTTTGAATTCAGGAATTTCTGTCTTCATCCCCGATTCCCACTTGTGGTCATACTCAGAATAGTTTCTTCCTTGACCTCTTCCTTGAATACTACCACCATCATACTCCTCTTCAAAATCAGATGCATAACGATGTCGATTCTGACCACCAACATCTCTACTACCATTACGCCTTCCACCTTCATCCCTTCTATCGACATTCCTCCGTTCACGATCATTCACGTTCCTCCCACGCCCTTGATCATTTTCAATACTTCTGTCTCGATTTGATTGTGGCGAGACTCTACTACCCCCATGGTTAGATTCTGGTGAAACCCTTCTCCGATTTTGATTCATCTCTGTCATAAGCCTCTCTAACCTTCCAATTCCTTCGTTAAGCTTTTCACTAAAATTCTCATTGATTCTTTGCTCCATCTCATCAGCCTCTTCTCTTCGATATAAAGCTTCTACGTTTTGGTGGCGATTAGCTCTTCTTGGCGGCATACTCGAAAACTTCACAAATTCTTCAACACTTCAAATTCAAACACTTTCCGGGTTTTGATCCAACATGAAACGGATCGAAAACTTCCACTTTGTAGCAAATCGCGATGAACACGATGGACAAAGTTTCGGCCTCCAATGCAAATCCGATCAAACACTCTTCGAATAATGATGACTCTTCTTCCTCTTACTCTCGGCCTCACTTGCTTACCACGGCCCAACTTCAAAATGATTAGGCTCCAAGTCTCGATCTAGCTATGATTGGCTAGAACAAGCTCTGATACCAAACTGACGCAGCGGATTAATCAAAACAATGTAGATCGGTGAAAGTAGCAGTCGATGGATTGATGAATGCTGAATTGCCCGAATTCGTTGATCCGAAGATACCGAACTCTAGCTATCTCGAACTCGTTGATCGCGCACGATACCGGGTTCAAAGATCTTCAATTCTTCAAGCGTTGATCAAGCGCACTTGATTCCGCGAATCGGCTTCTACAATCGTTGAATCGAGCGCACTCGATTAACCGAAAGAGGAGATAGGAGATTACACTCAACTACCAATTTGGAATGAAAGCACAAAGCAATCAAAAGAGAATTTTATTCAATATTCAACAACCTTTACAAATGAAACAACTTGCCTATTTATAGGCTACAACACGCAAAGCAGAAAAAAACTACATCTCCTAAGTCGGCAACCGACTTAACAACATCTCCGACTTAACACAAGTCGTATACTACTTACAACACAGTTCAGAAAAACTTAAAAATATTACAAGTACTTAGGTCGGAAACGACCTACGACCTAGAATGTTGCGACCTAGTACAGACGCGACCTAACAACAAACAGGCTACGACTTAAGAACATATACAACACAATACAGCGACTCACATAGGTCGTACACGACCTAAAGTACACAGCAGCTTTCCATCTACGACCTAACCTTCTTCGCGACTTAACATAATCAACGGCTCAAATTAACTCGGCAGAAATTCCAACGCATCCAGGCTTCCGCGACTTAAGAACACGCGCATCAGAAAACTTCGCGACCTAAGCTTTAGGTCGGTAACGACCTAAAATATGTAGCGACTTAAGGACTTCACGCCTTAACAACTCCTTGCGACCTAACTTAGGTCGTTCCATTTTAGCTCGTAGTACCTTTAACTTGTTAGGTCGAAGCTTTTTCCCTGGTGACATGATAGGTCGTTCCCACGACCTAGGCCTTAGCTTGTTATGTCGTATGCGACCTAAAAACAAGTTAGGTCGCCCCAGTATCTCGCTAGGTCGTAGACTCGAGTTAGCTCCTTCCCCTGGTTTCCAGTTAAGTCGTAACTCCTGCTCACATGCCTCGCATGCTTCCTTAGGTCGAAGACAATCTATAGTTACTTCTTTAAGTCGTGTGCGACTTAGCCCCTTAAGTCGTGAACGACTTAGACCTTTAACATGAGCTGCATCATCCGTGCGACTTAGCCCCTTAAGTCGTGAACGACTTAGACCTTTAACATGAGCTGCATCAAAGTTGAAGTGTGGTTGATCTTTCTTTTGATTTCAAAGCTACTCATTTGTTGTTTTGGGTTGAAAAGCTAAGTTTTTGAACTCACATCTACTTCTATAGATATCATTGTTGTTAGGTACGATTTCCTAACACTTATTTATGTTCATTTGCTTTTGATTTGAATTGAATTGGTGAATATTCCAATTTTTGGTGTTTTGAGGTCAAATCTTTAAAAATCCAATCTTTGATGTTTGAACACGTTAGTGGGGTGTTTCGGAGGGCCATACAAGGCTGGGTTGTCACTTGGTGTAAATCCCTAGTCGTTGTAGCTCGCTCGTTCGCTTCCATTCTGTGTTATTGATTTTGCCCCCACAAGGGGGCTAGGCTGGAAATGCTGCAAAAGACAGTTCAGTCGAGTGAACGTATTGGTCAGTCGACTGAACCTGGTAACAGAAAACTTTCTGTTCCAGCGTCAATCGACTGACCATATAGTTCATTCGACTAAACCTGGAACCCGAGAATTTTTGGGTATGGATCAGTCGACTGACCTATTTAGTCCAGTCGACTAAATCTGGGCAAAGAGCAATTTGCCTATTTTAGGCAGTTTTGTGTGGGATTTCCAATTTTTAATCGATTGTGTTGACCCGATTTGTAGTTATGATTTATTATCGACTTTGATGACTTCTTTTCGGGATTTTAGAGAATATCCATTTTGATGGATTCAGTATCGATTTTTATGGATTTGATTCACGTCTTCGTATGTGAATTTTTGGTGATTGATTGTTTCTACAATCATTTATGTGATTTGTCACTTTAAAATACAAAGGTTTCTATACTAGTAGTAAATATTCAAACTCTTTTACAAAGATGATTTCAACTCTATTTTTAATACAAAGCTCGTTTATAAAACCGTTTTCCAATCTATTAGTATATACAAACCTTTACCTCATTCATATGAGAAATCTAATTAAACGGCTTAGTAAAACAAGTGGTATAAAACGCTTGCGTTTACTTCGTCGGTTAATTTTTGGACTTGTTCGATTGAAAATCTTGTGACAACTTTCGAGTGGAAATCTACAGTTTGTTTGTAAATATTTAAGTTAAGCCAGTGGTTATGGGACATGAAGCTAAACTCATTTATTTACTAGCTTAGTATAATCGACACTTCTTGATGATTGATGATGATCATTTTATGATTTAGACTAGCGATTGAGCGATGTCTCTTTGTTGGTATGGGGATTAAACCCCGTTTGAGGAGCTTCGGCTCAAATTTGGCGGGGTAGCGACCCATGGTCTTTGGGCCGTTTACGGAGCTTTGGCTCAAATTTGATGGTTAGCGACCATGGAATAGCGTTTCGTTTGAGATACACGTGTTGGTGAGTTTTTATGCTCCCGTTTGAGATAGGCCTTCCCCCTTTTGTGATTTTTGGATTTCTATTATTTACGTTGATCATTCTGGGATTTAGACTAGCGATGTGCGATGTCTCTTTACCCGTGTGGGGGACTATACCTCGTTATGTTGAGGTTCGTCTCATTTCTTTAATGGGCTAGCGACCCATTTTCTTATTTGAGTTTTGGTTCATCGGACGTACCGTTATTGTACTGCGTCGTTACACCGGCTTATTTTATGGATTAGCGTTCCATTTGCGTTTTTGGATTCCTAGTTGATGATTTCTAGTATTTACGTTTCACCGACTTTGCGATTGGCATCAATATGTTTGCCTATATTTATGTTTGGTGATTAATTTAAAGAATGTGCCATTCTTTTTGGATGTTTGAGAATATTTGAGATATTGTATGATTTTTGTTGTTGCCTTATGTATACTTGTTATAGTATGACATTTTTGTTATCACATGTTTTTTTCATATCTCTTATCCTATCTCATTTTATCTGATATTTATAGCTAGACTAATCCGTTTATTATTTTCTTCTTAAATAATACTCGGGTCAGACCGAGGTGTTTCAGGTGCTTCTGCTTGACTTCATATCAGGGTCCGTCACCTGACTTTTGGCTAACTACTTTAGTTTAGTAGTTTTTGTTGTTATACATTCGAGATAGAGACTCCTTGATGTATACATATTCTTTTGTCTAGCTCTTGTACCTATTCTTTTGTGATATTGTGGATCTTCTATCACCACTATTTTGATGTACACTTCTATGTGTTATATTCATATCTGTTTCCGCCTTTGTGATATGTATATCTGTGACTGATTTGTGTTATGTTTATTTCTATATTTGTTTCCGAAGGCCTCATAGCCACTTTGTGGTAGCTTTTGAGTTTGTATCTGATATGTCGGATTTCCTCTTGAAATGAAATGTAAGTTATATTATCTGACATATCGATACTTGCACAAAGCAATTACATAGATGGTTGCTTCTCAACAGCCTTATTCTCCGTGCCAGTCGACGGCATTACCCAGTAGTGTCCTTGGCTAGTGTGAGTATAGAGGTGGGGCGTCACATTTTGCTAAATATGTTTTTAGCTAATGGGAATTGTTTCTCATGTTATAAAAAGAAGTTTTTATAAGGATTTTTATAAATGAATTTGGAAATTTATAAGGTGTTTGAGTAAGTGGGTTTGAGTTTTTAAGCGCAGAAGAATTCATAAATTAGAGAGATTTATAGAATGGATTTCTTATTAAAGGAAGCTAATTTGATTAAGGTTATTTAAGAAGTTGTTTTTAAGTAGGAAATGTTTATAAAGAGTTTTATAAATGATTTGGATATTTATAAAAGAAGTTTTAGAAAATGATTTGGATATTCATAAAGGGAGTTTATAAAAAAGGTTTGGATATTTATAAGAAATTTATACAAAAAGATTGGATATCTATAAAAGGAATTTATATAAATGGTTTTGAATATTTATAAAAGGGTTTTATAAATGAATTTGAAAGTTTAGAAAATATTTTGAAATGGTTTTGATTTCAAAATAAAAAGAGATTTCATGAATGAAATAGATTTGTTTAAAAAAAAGGATTGATCGAAAGAAATATAAAAAAGAATTTGAGATCTAGGTTTGTAACGACCCAGAATTTTTGATATTTAAAATTCGAATAATTGGATTTAATTTGACAATTAAATCGATAATTTAATGTTTGAAATTCCAGACTTACTTGAAATCTGGATTAAATAAGAATGAAAGTGATTTGGAAAAATTTATTTTATCATACTGGAGTTATAGAGAGGTTATAAAACTTTTAAAATTGAATTTGGAGTTAATCTGTGAAAATTGAATATTTTAATATTTAATTATCGACTGAATAATAGCCAATTTTCGAACAGTCTCAGAATTGAACGAGACCAGTTCCATTGGATCCGTAATAGTTAGTTATTATCGGATTTCAAATTTCGTAGCAAACGGAGTTATCGTTTGACCGTGGCATCTCGAAACGCATCGATATCATTTTAATTTTAAATCGTCGAGTTAAAATAGTCATTTTTCAAAAAGTCTCGAATTTCGACGAAACCAGTTTCATCGGATCCGTAATGTGATATTATTGTATGGTTTCAAATTTCGTGTCAATCAGAGTTACCGTTTGTCCGGGGCAAGTCATAATGCATCGAAATCGGTTTAAATCGGTTTAATTTAAAACTGATCGTTTTTCTTCGTAACTCGCACAGATGACCGAATTAGCCTCCGAAACATGTTCCATTACGTTCAGAACGTGGGGTAAACCTTAGGAACGTCAGTCGGCATGCTTCATTTGGAGTTCGAAAATTTCTGGATGAATAGTGTTTTCATTGTTTTTCTATAAAAGCACCTCAACTTTTTCATTTGCAAAAGAAACCCTCCTTCCTCCTTGAGCCGGCCCTAATATTTTAATGGCCAGAAATCTCTAATCTTCTCCTCCAATTATCTTCCAATCCACTAACAATTAGAAGAAATTATCAACTACAAAAATGTAGAGCTACATGAGATCTACGTTCTCAACGGTGGAGATCTGAAACGGAGTCGTGTGGAGGCCAAAATCTGCTCGTGAATGGGCTGTTTTCATGCACGAATTCCCAGGTCTAGGAGGGGCCGAGCTCAGGGTGGTTGTAGGAGTGTGTAGCCCTGGTGATGGCCTTCAGCGTGGTGGTGGAGTGATGGAATTTCGAGCGACGTGGAGGAAGCAGCGATCAACCCTAGTTTTGAAGCAATGGGTTTTGTGTACGTGTATTGCACTGGGAATGAACGTGAATGGGAAGGGGGAGAAGGTAGAAGGAGCGGGCCAGATCTGGGGAGTGGAATTCAGTGGCCACGATTGAATCTGGGTTTGTAAAAGAAAATTAAAGCTGAAATTGTTTTATATAAATTCGTGTAACTTTAAAATGAAGTAACTTCTTCATACGAGGTCCGTTTTGGACGAAACGAATTGCATTGGGTTCGTTTTGTCAAGCACTACGCAATGGAGCTGGTTTGGAGTTGATTGGAGTTAGTGAAAATTTCGGGTAAAATTAAACGTCCGTTTAATTTTATTCGAAATAAACGCTGGAACAGAATTTAAAATCAAGGTGAGATCTTCTCACTCAAATTTGAATGTGGAATTTTTGCAGTTATTGATTGTGTTGATTTCTATTGAATGTGATATTAGATATAGTAGGATATATATCTATATATAGCAATATATACATATTGGCATATGTATATATTGGATTGATTGATTTCCCGCCTCGTATAGCGGATGAGACCCTATTGCGCCGTTAGTAAGCGGATTCTTATAAAACCCATATACCGCGATAATTCCGTACTGGAGCGGAATTGGTATTGTGCTAACATCTTTGGATGCAGGGAAACAGGTTGGAGGGATCCAACTGGATTCTTCACCAGTAGTTATTTATTTACAGGATTGATGTATATTCTGTTATCATATGTTGATATATGATGTTGTTGTTGTGATTGACTAATTGGTGCTGTTGCATCATCGGATTCAAGTTTTAAAAATAACGACCTTTTATTTTAAAAGGGTTTTTAAAGTGATTTTTGAAAATATACGTTTTATGGAATTTTTGAATCGATTTATAAACGTAAGATTTTAAAGTTATAAGAGTTATAATTTTTAGTGAAATTTAACCAAAGTGTTGTTTTTGAAATAAAAGTTGATTTATTTATAAAATGGTTTAAGTGGGATTTTTGAATAACTATAAATGATTTGTATAAAAAGGTTTATAAATTTGATAATTTATAAATCAAAATATTGGACTTATAAAACGATTTTTTTTATAAGTGTTAAAAAGAAGTATAAGTGAATGAAATAACTAGATTTATAACGTGAAGTTATAAAGTGAATAGATACTGTAGAATAAAGGATATATAAGAAATTTACTTATAGATTTGACTTTTACACTTAGATGAGATATGAATAGAAATTGCTAAATGAAATGATTTTATAAGTGGAAATTGTCATAAAGTGTAAATGCGATTTATAAACGTTGTTTATAAATCCGAAATCACTTATCTTGATAAGTAAATTATAGAAGTAAATAAAAGAAAATTTATAAGTCGAAGTTGTTATTAAAATAGAAATAGAATTTATAAACGTGTTTATAAATTCAAAATCAGTTGAATTTGAGAAATTAAATATAGAAGATTTTTAAAGAAGATATATTCGCGATTTTGGATAGCGAATTTTTATTGAGAGAAAGATGTGTAGATATGATTGAAATTGAGTTAAGTGAATTATATTCACGATTTTGGATAGTGAATATATTATTAAATAAATGGATTTATTTTTGAAGAAGTGATATTAAAAATGAAGTTAAACATTTTAAAGATGTTTTAAAATGTATTATGAATCGAAAGCATAGATTTCAACAGTTCTTGTTGAAATAGGCGTTTTCGAGAAATAAGGAAATGGTAGACTATAACGCCGTTGTTATAGTAAATGGTTTCCGAAAGGAAATGGTTTTATGTAGTATTGGGATTTATATATCTATCTAAATTTTGAATCCTTATACTAGTGATTTTGAGTAGTCGTAACGATGTTTTACGCAACAATTCGTTTTGACTCAAATAGATGTTAAAAATTAATGTTTTCCTTAAAGAATGAAATTATACTTAATTTGATTTAAGTATATCGAATATTTTCAAATGTTGAAAATAAATAGATTTGTGAAATACCTATTTTTAAATAAGTATGGAAATGCTTTTCCAATATGAAATGAACGTTTTGAGAATTTATCTTTGTAAAGATAAATTGAAATTGAATATTGAAAACGATTTGAAAATTGTATATCAGTAGATATTTTGAAATATAAATTCACTTTGGAATTTATAAAAGAAATGGGAATTCGTCTTAAAAATAAACGTTGATTTATTTTTAAAGTGTGGAAATTTTATATCCAGTAAAAGATATTTTTGAAGATGAAATAATTTGGAAAATTATTTGGAATCTGATGATGTTGCGCATCTTTATTGATAGTTAAATAACCGACTATCAATAATTACCTTTAGACAGGTATTTGTTGTGAATTGAATGAATTTGAATGCCACACTTATTTTTGAATAAGCGCTCACTATTCGGGTTAGCCGGGAAAGGACCATGGGGTCGTATAACCCATTCCGAATATGTGATACGTCGTTATGAATTGCATTCGAAGACCGGTGTTGAAGACCGGATATTTTTGAAAACGGAAGGATTACCGTCGAGTTACTCTACATCGGCTGATCTCCGATTTAGAGGTTTTATCACCCTTAGTGACGGGAAGTCCTGACGTGATTGAAATTATCCGGAAATGCAAGGGCTTCGTGAGAAGTGCCTTCGGTTCTGTTCGATCCCGGAACAGACTTTTATGGATTGTGTGTCTGACGTTACAATTTGAGATATAAAGCTGATTTCTTTCAAATACATTTCTGTTGGTGGCGGGGAATTTATTCTCTTAGCTTAACACCCTTCTCTGAGACGTACGAGCTCAGAGGTTATGTAGTTGAAATTTATCAGCGATATATCCCAATTTGGTAACGTGGCATACTGAGTGTTGCTGTGAAATGATCAGTGTTTGATCATTTGCGATATGATCATTTGTTTGATCTTATATCTTTGTGATCATAGGTTGATCATTTTGTTTGACCCGAAGTAGGGCTTTTTGAGAAAGCGTAGCTTTGTGGACGAGACTTCGTCGAGCCTCACACCCCGAAAATGGTCGAAACAGGACGAATGCGGCAAGGTTCTAGGGAGTAGCGCCCCTTAGTGTATGTCATTCCTTCTGGATAAAGGTGGTATCATGGTATGGAGCCCAGATACTTAACCTCTGTGGTTGCTGCACAGTTATTATTACTTTGTGGTTTGTTGGAATCGGGGATCCTCGGGAAGATCGGTGACGATCGGGGGATGGCATACGCGTGTCAGTAGTTACCTATTTTTGCAGAGGTAACCCGGCCTTGTGTTGGCAGAGATCCGGTTAGGTTCTCGGGTCGTCTATTCCAGGGACGTACCCATCGTGGATAGGAAGTTCCTTAGCCTGACCATTTGTTGGAAATCCAAAGAAACAATACGAGCCTTTACGATTTCAATTTTATAACTGTCTCCTCAGGAGGCAGCTATAGCAGGCATAATATAATGGTACCTATGCTGGCTAAGATTTATATTCTACTTTCGAAATGTTTTCCACTATGCACTAATAATAATATCAAAAAGAATTTGATTTTTGCATAGTAAGCATCTTTGACTATCATAAGAAGAAATCTCCTCCAAGTCTGCGTTTGCATTGTGTGTGTGGTGGGAGGTCTTATGGTAGTTTCATTTTCCAAAAGCATTGCGAATTGACATTAAAAGTTTTCCTGTTGTTTATTTTAAAGATAAACTGTTTTACGATCTCACACCAGTCACCATGACTGACTCGGAGTTTATTGTTTCCCTTTTAAACTCTGGGTGCCCACCAATTTCCACACGGGCAGTCTAGAGTTAGATTATCAGGATATTCAGGATATTCTGGAGCTTTGGAGATAAGCTGGATGACGAGACGTAGTATTTGTATCTGATAGTATCTATTCCGCTGTGTATTCTGTATGAGGACAAGTTATATAACTGTCCATTGTTGTATATTGACTCTGATGATTGATGTATGTATAAAATGATATAGTTCTTTGTTTTAAAGATTACTGATTTATCTATTATATATTGTTCCGCTGCGATATGTGAGATTCTGATATTGTTTTCTGTTTCTGTTTCTGCTCTTGTTCTGTTGTTGTTCTTCTTTCTTTTTCTTCTCTCTTTCTTTTACTTCTTCTTTCTAAAACCCTCACTATTGGAGTTTCCGGCATTCGATTTCTCGGCAGTCGATAAAGTGAGTATCGATGTCGAATTTTCGAAAGTCCGAAAATTTCGGGATGTGACAAGGTTTCTCTAAACTGACCTTTTAAAAATGGTGGTATGGAACATCCGTTCCACACTTAACACTGAAGGAATAGTGTTTACGGTTGCCCTCACCTCCAATTTAAACAACATTTTCTTAATTCCTTTTAACAAGATTTGGAAATAAAAAGTTATTCGCAAGTGTTTTGTGAATATACTTATGTCAGAAAGATAGGTATATGAATGTTCTAGAAAAAAGTTTTTGAAAGGGATTTATTAAATAAAGATGTGTTTTGAGGCTTAGTGGTTGTTATGGATAAATAAATCTCAAATGGAATAGGTTGTTGTCTATTTATTTGATAATTAAATAACCGCTATCAAATCTGGACCTGTTTTGACTCAAGAGGTATGTCAGGTATAATCAAGTTCCCTGGTGAGGACTCAAATGCTTTGTAATAACCCGAATTCCAGTGGGTCCGGATTTTTCGCAAAAATGCTAGAATCCAAGCCCACTAAAGCCCGAGTTGGGTTTTCTGGTATCCTGTAAATAGGCAAAGACAAATATATCAGAGCTCGGATAAATATCTCACAACGGACCTGACTAAAATATAATAGTAAGTAAATACTCACCAAAATAATAACACTTTCTAACGAATGTCTCAAAGCTGAAAAGTCTCTACCATCTACCTAACCTGTAGGATGTTATGAGGAGGGGGTCAGAACTAAAGTTCTGGTGAATGGAAAAATTATATACTTCTAAGTTTAATTCTACATAAACCGTTTTATTTCCATTTACTCTTATATTAGGTTTACCGAGTTCATAATACTCTCGCCTTTATGCGTGAATCGTACCCTTCTATTACCCAGTAGATTAAAACCTAATAACTAATATATGTGTAGCTATATGCCCAATTACCGCATCGGTCCTAGGTACCACCCATAGTACCTTTCGTAACCTCCTTGAAAAGGACTCCATCGTCTTGCTCCTATAGCGTTCCGTGATTACATCTGTAAAGGACTGCCTCGTAAGGCCTACAATACAGACATTCCATCGTCAACTATGAAAACATAAAACTGTGTTCGCACTAGCCTATACCAATGCTCAGACATCCACAATGTACCACCTAGTGCGTACCTTGAGGACTATACGTAATCGTTCTGTCTACTCCATGAATCCCGCTTAACAAGGTCTACCTTGTACGGAACTCGGTTTGGGATTTTCTAAGTCTGTAAAGGACTGCCTTGTAAGGCCTACAGTGTAGATGTTCTATTTGATCTGTCTCTTTCCTTATCGTGGCTATGGCCCCACGCAGCCACCTCTCAACTAATCAAAAGACCTCTAAAGAGCTAAGTGGCTGTGCCCTACTGCAAACAATCTAAACATCCAATTGGCTACGCCCCCCCCCTCCAATGTCTCGATAGTGAAAGAATCATTGTACTGTTGGTTTAACTCTAGTCTTTTTCGAACTCGCTTCTTGGTTTTGATGCTGGCCCAATATCCGCATGCGACTATCCTTTTGGGTCCTGCCCACTAAAACTTACTTGCGAGTACCGGGACATATGAATATCCTACTCCAAACATCAACCCCTTTTGACTGCCTACAATGGTCCTGCCATGCAAAAAAAACAGTCAAGACACTCTTTTGATGGAACACCTACAGACCTGCCTCCAGGGGACTGCTCCGTTAAGCCTAACCCAAAGGGCCATCCTAGAGTACCCTCACGTCCCGTTGAAGTCTCATACTTCCTCTAGCCTAAAATATCTAAGTTGGACGTGCTCCTTCTATGCTGAAATCTGTGATGAACTGCTTCGTTAGGCTCTTCATCCTTTGGGCTGCTCCAAACGCATCTTCCTATTTTATTAGACCCTACGTCTAATCTTTTATTATGCGTTTAGTTTGCTTTTCTTATTCTGTTGGCTACTTATTTACCCTAAATAGCATTATCTTGTCCCAGCCTCACCTAATTATTGTGAGACCATCAGTTCCTGACTGAAAGGGAATGCTGTTGGTATGGGCCACTTCTATTATCTTGCTTATTAACTTAATCCAAGATCTAAGTTTATTAAAATAAGCCTCTTCTGTTATTTCTGATCTATTTGCTTATTAACTTAATTTAAGTCTTAAAATAAGTCTTTTCTATTCTTTCTTCTTAATTATAACCTATGTTATAATTTTACTTGCAATTGTCACTTCTATATTCTTTTATAATCTTTGTTATAAATATAATTACAAGAGCCTCTTTTCCATTCTAGTCTGTTTTTCTTTTATTATGATATTGAACTCTCTTTAATTCTCTTATATTATATGACAATCTTGGTTTGGGACTACATCCGATTGTCACAAATTTACTTATCTTAATAACTGCTTTGCTTTTATTCTATTATCTACGCAGTAAATGCAGATTTAGTTACATTTATGTTAATTGCTTCAAGTCTTGTCTAATAGTTAACTTGAATTCTTCTTTACTTCCTTTAATTCTTCACTTTATTTCCTTTTATTCTAGGAAGTAGTTCTATTCTATTTGATTGGTTACAAAAACCATGCTAAAAATCCATTTCCATGTTTTAATACTAAATAATGCTATAAACAATAATCCGTAATTGCAAGATATTTCTTTTATTATTTCTTTACTTTTTGGATAGTGCAAAATACAGTAATTTCTCTATTTTACACTAATTCTCTTTTTCTTTCTTTTATTCTTGCAATTACGTTTATCGTTATCTTTTAAATATTAAATTATAGAAATGTATTCTCTTTTCTAAACCAACCAATTAATTTATCACTTACTTCCCAATCAAGTTATTAGATTTTCCCTTTTAATTTATTTCTCCCCACTTTAGCAAAATTTACTGCAAATTTCTATTTTTCTCTTTTTATTTCAGCTTTTCATATTTTACATCTAATTTCTGTAAATCTAGTGTTATTCTATTTTAGTTCGTATTTGCGAATTCTTCTCTTTACTATTTTATTCGCGTAAAAAGGAATAAAAAGAAGCTAACATTTACAGGCCAAATTTCAACTTTAAAATATATGTAAATAATTGTAAATTTCTTATTTTTAGGTTTATGTCTTTCTTTAACTACCAAGCCTAATATTATTCATATTTAGTGGATTACTATTTTCCTTTTTTCTATATAAATAATAATTAAATATGAGCTCTCTTATTCAATTTACAGTCTCAGCATATTAATTAACAGGATTAATTACTGAAATAAATACTGAATAAAATTATTTAACGGGAATCTAACGATAATATATCATAAATGTAAAAGATATATAATTAAATCCACTCATCTGTCGTCCTTAGCTTTAAATCTCTATCTTCAAAAATTACTGCGCCGTTCTACAACTTCTCTCCTTTAATTTGTTGCAATTTCTCTATTTTGTTCACATATATTTTATTTGGATTTATTTGGTAAAGATTTGTGAGAAATAGGAGAAAAGAATGAAGAAAGAAGCCATTGTTTACTGTAAGAGAGGGATGAAGAAAGTGACGGCTGATGGAACGAACTACATTACATTCTCTCTTATATAGATGCATCCCACCAATTATCTAATTAATCCTCTACTTAATTGATCCTTCAATTAATTTTTATGTGCAGCAATATATTGCCCATATGTACACATTCAAATCTAGGTCAACTATTATGTCTTTTCCTTATTAATTGACATTTTCTACTGATTACGTTACAATCCTAATTAATAGCCTCATTAATAGATTAACATGTCACCTCTATAAGTTAATTTCCTTAATTAATATTTTACACATTATAACGTTTCAATAATTGGCATGTCGATTAATTCCACCATTTAATTAACATATATATATTTAATATGCATATATTATTTTTTCCCAGATTTGAATTTGAACATTTATTTGTTACATTTATATGTAAACCTCTTTAAATTGAGGGATCTGATATACACACACACACGTTATATATTAATCCCTAATATTAATTCACATTTTAATTAATTGCACTTTTTAGCTGATTTTGTTTGCAATGTTAATTATTCCCCTTATTTTTTTCCTCTTACATCTAAATCTCTTAATAATTTACATACATTACAAACATAATAAATTTGTTACTACTTTTATAAATATCTTATGAATTAATTGCAAATGTTTATAATTGATAAAATTTCCATGTTTGCA
Source organism: Allium fistulosum (assembly GCA_030737815.1). Taxonomy (NCBI): domain Eukaryota; kingdom Viridiplantae; phylum Streptophyta; class Magnoliopsida; order Asparagales; family Amaryllidaceae; genus Allium; species Allium fistulosum. The sequence goes on along the minus strand of CM060904.1, from coordinate 1,105,659,661 downwards.
TATGTAATTGTTTCTGATGCTAAAACTTCAAACAGCTATAACTTCTCCGTTTGAAGTCCATTCAGAAAAACATTGTATTTGTATATGGAAGTTGATCAGAAAATTGCCACGAACACAATGGTATAAGTTCCGTGGTCAAATTCCAACATTAGCAAAATTCATTTTTCACTGTTCAAAATTACTTGATTATTTAATTATATAAAATATGGTGTGTTACATTCTCCCGTCCTTTAGGAAATTTCGTCCTCGAAATTTGGCAAGGGTAAAACTATGTAATTCCTCGCATTAATTACATTCATTTTGTTTACATCCAATTTTTCAACCATCTATGTCATTGTGCAAAGTGCAATACATCATAAAATAGATGCATGTACAAGAATTTCTAAGCGGTACCTCCTATATGAATTCATTTTCTTTTAGAAATTCCTTTTAAAACATGATGCACACATCCTTAATATACTTTCAATTTCTATATGAATGCAATCTTTTGAAAACTCAAAACATTTTTCATCCAATTTTTCCCACACTCCTACTGAATAGGGGTGCAATTCAACGAATTTTTCATCCAAATCCTACCGCACAGCTTTGAATATTCGAATTTCAGAAAAAATCGAATTGTCCGAACTTGATTTCTTATGTCAGAAAGAAGGTAGAAAACGGATAAACTTCACATTTCTCCATTTTACTTTTGCGTACCTCTCTCTCCGTACTTGGAAGTTGTGCCGCTATCCTATAAAATCTCTATGTTCTTTCCCAAGCACGGTTTACATAAGAAATTATTTTCTTTTCAAACTTTTTCCCAAGCTTAATTTATGGGAAATATGTATTTTTCTTTTGCAATTCTCATTTATTTCTATTGACGTTTCTGTTGCTTTCTTTAGATCTAACTGTTTTTCTTTTAGTTACCTTTTTATTTGCTTTTACTCTACTTTTAATACAGCAACTAAACTCAGCTATCATCTAGGACAAGGAGATCTAGGACCATGTCCACTCTGACACAGAAAGGGCCTACTCTAGGAATCTTTAGTAGCGTTGAAAAAACGCTACCAAAATTTTTAGTAGCTTTTTAAATAATGCTCTATAGGTTGCACAACTAAAAGTATGATTTTTTGGTTGTGTTTTAATAAACGCTATGAAATTTTTCTGTATAACTGCGTTTTTTAAACGCTACTAAAGGTTTTCTGCAGCGTTTACAAAACCCTACCAAAACTAACATTTTTAGTTGCGTTTGTACTTGGATCATTCTTTGATTTTCTGCAGCGTTTATTTTGTGCAACTAAAACTTTTCGTTGCATTTAATTTATGCCACTATTAATTCAGGTGGTATTTTACAATTGTATCTGTAGGATTTTTAAAACGCTACTAAAAGGTATATATTGTATTATAGCATTTACAATATACTGTTAATGGCTTATATTATTTCCAGCAACCAGTTATATAATAGTCATATTAAAATCAGCAACAATCGTATAATTACCATATTCAAACCAACAATCAATCAATCATATAGTCATCATATTCAAATAATTGAGAACACGTTAATCACATAAGTATAATATACATAACCATTTAGATAATAGTTATTTGACAAAATGAGCAAATTCACATACCACAAGCATTCACAAACAACTTTACACAACCAGTACTAATAAATATCATAATACATATAACAATTGAAGTCATGTCCATTGTTGCTGATGGTCTTCACTCCGGAAAAGCTAATTAGCTGTAAACAAGTTTGGTAATCAATTACCTGTAAACCAATTAATTTGCATAAATTTATTCCGTTTTTATAAAACATAGTTAATTTGCATAAATTTATTCCGTTTTTATAAAACTTAGTTAAATTATATAAAACTTAGTTAACTTATTATTATTGTAAACTTAGTTAATTTTTATCAAACTATAATTTATTATTATTATTATTATTATTATTATTATAAAATTAGTTATATTTTTATCAAACTTAGCTTATTATTAATAAACTTTTTAATTTTATAATACTTAGTTAATTTTTATAAATATGTTTAATTTTTTTAAAACTTAGTTAATGTATTCAAACCATTGTTTAATAATAATATATTATTATTAAACTTATAAATTACCTTAATTGTTAAAACTTAAAATGTCATAACTTATATATTAGTTAACTTAAACTTATAAAATATCTCAAACTTAAACTTTATTAACTTAGTTAATTTTTATAAATTATCTCAAACTTACAAATTTTCATAAGCTTAGTTAATTTATTATTATTATTGTAAACTTAGTTAATTTATTATTATTATTATAAACTTAGTTAATTTTTATAAACTTAGTTTTTTTGATATTATTTTTATTATTAGTATTATTAATTATAAAACATAGTTGGCTTGGTAATTTATTATTTTATAAACTTAGCTTATTTGTTATAAAACTATAGTTTATTTTTATTGTTGCTGTTGTTATTATTATTTTTATCATTATAAACTTAGTTAATGTTTTTACCAAACTCAGTTTATTATTATTACTATTATTATAACCTTGTTAAATTTTATAATACTTGGTTAATTTTTATAAACGTATTTAATTTTTATAAAACTTAGTTAATTTGTTCAAAGTATTGTTTATTATTATTATTATTATTGAAATACAACAAAATTGAAGAGATACAAGGCAATATCCAAAATCCGATGGTACTTTAATTTGCAACTCCAAAATCTGGTGATACAAGGCAATTCGAATAATTAGATTCCTGAAAATTTCTAACCCGAACTGAATTTGTACTAAGAAGAAGAAACTCAGTAGCATCAGCACCAGTTTCTATGCCCTCAATCCCAGAATGTGATGTATCTCTATAGACAAAATCTTCTTTGATTATTCTTGCATTGTTCTTCCAGGGCATGATATATTTATAAAACCATAGTTTTTAGACAATTCTTAAAAGGAAGAAAACAAGTAATGTATAAAACTCATAACAACCGGTAAAAAAACAAACCTTACAACTCATCATCATTTTTAACAACAATGCAATCATATATTTATAATAACACATGTGTTAATATGGTTTCATTTCCAAACAAAAGCACTAATAGCAAAGCTGCTCTTGTAAACAATGTCACTAGTAACATACCTTGATCAAGCACTATGTAGGTTAGCCATCAGCTTGCAATTCAGTCCCCTTCAGCTAATTCAAGGCAATATGTGAAAAATCTCCAAGGTAGCAGGGTAATAAGTGAGTGCATAACCATATTTTCAATACAACAGGCACGTGAAGAATGAAATAAAACTCAAGCTTGTGTTCAATTGCGCAAGGCATTGGGTATTACTACTCATCAATACAAGGCGGCAGAGCAAGGACACACCAAAATATAGCTACATGCATTGTGTGACAAGAATTTCAAAGCATCAGGGCAGCGAAGTATTTCAAAGCATTAGGGTAGTGAAGTAAAAACAAGAATTTCAAAGCATCAGGGCACTAAAATAAACACACTAATATAGTACATAGCAAATAATAAGAGTCTAAATGTAATTATAACTTGTGTTAAATTTGTATAAATTCATGGTACAAGAAAGTAAAGTGCCTACAAAAAAGAAAAGAATTATGCTCAATACATTAACAAAATTGTAATAAAAAGCCTGTAAGTCTAACATTATCTGCTTTTTAGAAGAATTTCAATAAGATTATAACTACATTTGGGGTATTTTAACTACTTAAAGTAGTATACTATATCATTTATGGGTTCATTAACTCATCTCTTTGTATGTAGGTATATTGAACAACTTATACATATGATTATTGGCTTGCAACTTCCCATTTAAATATAATATTTCTAGGATATGCAAGATTGCTTTTCTTATCTGTTGAACCCATGTTATATTAGGTTTACCGAGTTCATAATACTCTCGCCTCTATGCGTGAATCGTACCCTTCTACTCCCTAGTAGTTTAAAACCTAATAACTAATATATATATGTAGCTATATGCCCAATTACCGCATCGGTCCTAGGTACCACCCATAGTACCTTCTGTATCCTCCTCGAAAAGGTCTCCATCATCTTGCTCCTAAAGCGTTCTGTGACTACATCTGTAAAGGTCTGCCTCGTAAGGCCTATAATACAGATGTTCTATCATCAACTATGAAAACGTAAAAATGTGTTCGCACTAGCCTATACTAATGCTTGGACATCCACAATGTACCACCCAGCTTCGTACCTTGAGGACTATACGTAATCGTTCTGTCTACTCCATGAATCCTGCTTAACAAGGTCTACCTTGTACGGAACTCAGTCTGGGATTTTCTAAGTCTGTAAAGGACTGCCTTGTTAGGCCTACAGTACAGATGTTCTACTTGGTCTATCTCTTTTCTTATCGTGGCTATGGCCCCACGTAGCCACCCTCAACTAATCGAAAGACCTCTAAAGAGCTAAGTGGTTGTGCCCTACTGCAAACAATCTAAAAATCCAATTGGATGCGGCCCCATCTAGTGTCTCGATAGTGAAAGAATCATTGGTCTGTTGATTTAACTCTAGTTTTTCCCGAACTTGCTTCTTGGTTTTGACGCTGGCCCGATATTCGCATGCGACTATCCTTTTGGGTCATGCCCACTAAAACTTACTTGCAAGTACTGGGACATACAAATATCCTAATCCAAACATCAACCCCTTTTGACTGCCTACAATGGTCCTGCCATGCAAAAAAACAGTCAAGGCGTACTCTTTTAATGGAACACCTACAGACCTGCCTCCGGGGGACTGCTCCGTTATGCCTACCCCAAAGGGCCATCTTAGAGTACCCTTACATCCCGTTGGAGTCTCGTACTTCCTGTAGCCTAAAATATCTAAGTTGGACGTGCTCCTTCTGTGCTGAAATCTATGATGAACTGCTTCGTTAGGCTCTTCATCCTTTGGGCTGCTCCAAACGCATCTTACTGTTTTATTAGACCCTACGTCTAATCTTTTATTATGCGTTTAGATTACTTTTCTTATTCTGTTTGCAACTTATTTACCCTAAATAGCATTATCTTGTCCCAGCCTTACCTAATTATTGTGAAACCATCAGTTCCTGAGTGAAAGGGAATGCTGTTGATATGGGCCACTTCTATTATCTTACTTATTAATTTAATCCAAGATCTAAGTTTATTAAAATAAGCATCTTCTGTTATTTTTGCTCTACTTGCTTATTCACTTAATTTAAGTCTTAAAATAAGCCTTTTTTATTCTTTCTTCTTAATTATAATCTATGTTATAATTTTACTTGCAATTGTCACTTCTATATTCTTTTATAATCTTTGTTATAAATATAATTACAAGAGCCTCTTTTCCATTCTAGTCTGTTTTTCTTTTATTATGATATTGAACTCTCTTTAATTCTCTTATATTATATGACAATCTTGGTTTGGGACTACGTCTGATTGTCACAAATTTACTTATTATAATAACTGCTTAGCTTTTATTCTATTATCTGCGCAGTAAATGCAGATATAGTTGCATTTAAGTTAATTGCTTCAAGTCTTGTCTAATAGTTACCTTAATTTCTTCTTTTCTTCCTTTAAATCTTCGCTTTATTTCCTTTTATTCTGGGAAGTAGTTCTATTCTATTTGATTGGTTACAAAAACTGTGCTAAAAATCCATTTCCATGTTTCAATACTAAATAATGCTATAAACAATAATCCGTAATTGCAGGATATTTCTTTTATTTTTTCCCTACTTTTTGGATAATGCAAAATACAGGAGTTTCTCTATTTTACACTAATTCCCTTTTTCTTTCTTTTATTCTTGCAATTACGTTTATCGTTATCTTTTCAATATTAAATTATAGAAATGTATTCTCTTTTCTAAACCAACCAATTAATCTATCACTTACTTCCCAATCAAGTTATTAGATTTTCCCTTTTAATTTATTTTTCCTCATTTTAGCATAATTTATTTTCCCAGTCAAGGCGTACTCTTTTAATGGAACACCTACAGACCTGCCTCCGGGGGACTGCTCCGTTATGCCTACCCCAAAGGGCCATCTTAGAGTACCCTTACATCCCGTTGGAGTCTCGTACTTCCTGTAGCCTAAAATATCTAAGTTGGACGTGCTCCTTCTGTGCTGAAATCTATGATGAACTGCTTCGTTAGGCTCTTCATCCTTTGGGCTGCTCCAAACGCATCTTACTGTTTTATTAGACCCTACGTCTAATCTTTTATTATGCGTTTAGATTACTTTTCTTATTCTGTTTGCAACTTATTTACCCTAAATAGCATTATCTTGTCCCAGCCTTACCTAATTATTGTGAAACCATCAGTTCCTGAGTGAAAGGGAATGCTGTTGATATGGGCCACTTCTATTATCTTACTTATTAATTTAATCCAAGATCTAAGTTTATTAAAATAAGCATCTTCTGTTATTTTTGCTCTACTTGCTTATTCACTTAATTTAAGTCTTAAAATAAGCCTTTTTTATTCTTTCTTCTTAATTATAATCTATGTTATAATTTTACTTGCAATTGTCACTTCTATATTCTTTTATAATCTTTGTTATAAATATAATTACAAGAGCCTCTTTTCCATTCTAGTCTGTTTTTCTTTTATTATGATATTGAACTCTCTTTAATTCTCTTATATTATATGACAATCTTGGTTTGGGACTACGTCTGATTGTCACAAATTTACTTATTATAATAACTGCTTAGCTTTTATTCTATTATCTGCGCAGTAAATGCAGATATAGTTGCATTTAAGTTAATTGCTTCAAGTCTTGTCTAATAGTTACCTTAATTTCTTCTTTTCTTCCTTTAAATCTTCGCTTTATTTCCTTTTATTCTGGGAAGTAGTTCTATTCTATTTGATTGGTTACAAAAACTGTGCTAAAAATCCATTTCCATGTTTCAATACTAAATAATGCTATAAACAATAATCCGTAATTGCAGGATATTTCTTTTATTTTTTCCCTACTTTTTGGATAATGCAAAATACAGGAGTTTCTCTATTTTACACTAATTCCCTTTTTCTTTCTTTTATTCTTGCAATTACGTTTATCGTTATCTTTTCAATATTAAATTATAGAAATGTATTCTCTTTTCTAAACCAACCAATTAATCTATCACTTACTTCCCAATCAAGTTATTAGATTTTCCCTTTTAATTTATTTTTCCTCATTTTAGCATAATTTACTACAAATTTCTATTTTTCTCTTTTTATTCTAGCTTTTCTTATTTTACATCTAATTTCTGTAAATCTAGTGTTCTTCTATTTTAGTCCGTATTTGCGAATTCTTCTCTTTACTATTTTATTCATGTAAAAGGGAATAAAAAGAAGTTAACATTTACAGGCTAAATTCAACTTTAAAATAGATGTAAATAATTGTAAATTTCTTACTTTTAGGCTTATGTCTTTCTCTAACTATCAAGCGTAATACTATTCATACTTAGTGGATTACTATTTTCCTTTTTCTATATAAATAATAATTAAATATAAGCTCTCTTATAATTTACAGTCTTAGCATACTAATTAACAGGATTAATTACTAAAATAAATAATGAATAAAATTATTTAATGGAAATTGTAACGACCCGCTATTTTGGACTATTCGCATCCGCACTTGTCGGACTTGAATAATTCAAAATACCGAATTGTTAATTTAAATTTGGCAAAACTGAACATATATAGTAAATAAATAATCACAGATCACAGACACAGAGTAATAAATGCAGCGGAAACAAAAGATAGTAGTTCATTAAGCTACTATATACATATCAGAGTAAAATAAGGTACAATAGGAGTCTCGAATACAATAGTCAAATACAATATCAGAATACATCATTGGAATTAACTGAATATCTAAAAGCTGGATAGATAGTTGGATCTCCAAGCGAAGCTCCAACTCCAAAGGTGAGTCTCGAATACTGGTACACTCAGTCTGACCCGAGCGTAAAGCAAAACACAAAACACTCGAGTCAGGATTAACATTCTTATATCAATAAATCCAACTCAAGTGAAATAGCAACTGAAATACAAGTAACTCAAAGGATGTTTGGAATAACCATCCTTTCAGGATCCGTTAAACTATCTACTATGTAGTAGTGTACGGTAAATAGATAATGCCTATCAGTAATATAAAGTATCAAGATAGTGTTAAGGCGTTACCATTATCCCCCTTAACACATTTTATATAAGCGTTATAGTCTATACAGCACTGTAAACTCCACCGTAAACTAGTGGGATATCAGGGAGTACTCCATAGGTCTAACACAAAACAAATCGTAGTGGTCGTGTATAAAGGGATACAAGTATGACAAGGCACATGAGGCAATATCCAAGGTAGTGAAACTACAGTTTGCCTGATCCGGACTAGTGAGAACGCATCGTCGCAGCGATCGCAACACCGCGAAACAACACTCCCAAAATCAAGGGTGCACCAATCGATAACAAGTAATGAGTAGTTTTCGAAGAAGTGTGTTCGCTCGAGGTAGCTGACCCCATTTGGCCCGGCACGGCTCCTGTTTTAGTCATTTCCAATTTGACACAAGTGTCAAGGCTATCCATTATCGTTCTCTTTCTTCAGTCATCACGTACATCATTCCAACCACTTTATTCTGGATCACACTCCGCGTATAGTTATTAAAGTGGTTTTCGGTTTAGATAGTGAGTATGTCCCTAACCGATTCCGGTCTCTTTAATGACCTTCGTAATTATTACACCGATTGGTCGCTTATATATTTCAAAAACCAAATCAATTACAATTTCAATTGGAATTTGTAAACCAACATTTCATTTGTCTTTCTAAACAATTTCCATAATTTACGTTTCAAACTTCCCAATTTCCATTTCAAAATCTTATAATTCAAATTAAATATTTGATTTAAGACAATTCAAGTATTCATTTAAATTCGAATATAAGTTTCATTTCGAAATCATTTAAATTAATTTAATTTAACATTCGAATCTATTTAAACTCATTGATCGATTTCATTTAATATTCGTTAAGTAAGTTTGTCATTTAAAACAATTTCTATTTAACTTCCAATTCATTAAATCAATTACTTAAGTTCAACTCCATTATATCAAAACTAAAAAATTGCATTAAATTAAATTCATCAAATCAAATTCTTTACATTTCAAGTCTTACATTAATTTCAATAAAACACATTTTATTTCTTATTAGAGAAATTCAATTTCACTTATTAATTTACTTGGTTACAATTTCAAAACTTAATTAATAAAGAAACTTAATTTCATTTATTCAAGAAGTTCAATTTTACTTAATAAAGACTTCAATTTTATTTAATTATTAAATAATTCAATCTTATTTAATTATTATATAATTTCAAAACTTAATTATTAACTAATTTCAAAACTTAATTATTAATAATTCCAAATTTAATTATTAAATAATTAATTTTAAAACAACGTTCATTCATCATCTACTATGTTAATATTTTGATTCAGATTATTAAATATTAACATTTCCTTTCATTAAAATTCAAATTCCAACTTCGTTTCAAAACCATATTATTTATTCAAATAAAATCTTCATTTTATTTTTGAATCTGATTATTGACCAATCGGTTTTTGTTTAATTCTCTATCCTAGGTCAAAGTTCAATTTGGGTATTTATCATTTCAACCCGATTCCATTTCAATTCACAAATCAAAGCATAACAAAGGGAACTTGCAGTGTGATAACTAGGATGGTGTCAAAGTAAATAAACAAGTAATAACAACAATCAATAACAATCCAATAATTAATTCGAATAATCCCGAAATAATCGTATTAATTCACATTGTTGTTTGTGCAAATTAATATAATCATTTCTAGAATCTACACTATCATTTCATGTAGATTAAAGATTATTCCACTAATATTAATATGGTTCTTCATTTGATATCAATTATTAAATTTCATACTACATAAATTTTACAACATACATTCAAAGGTTCAAGGTGTGCTTAACCAAATTTCTACGTGTCAAATAATTTAAACATTTAAAGGGGTCATATTATGCAAATGTCATCTAATCAAATTTAACACATATATCAAATCTAACTATCCTACGTCGATTTCAATTTCAAATTATTTATCACTTTCAACATTAACAATTTAACGTCCAATGTCAACATCAAACAATCAATCATTTATCAACCAAACTGGATTATCATTGTATAAATAACAGATAATGGTGTTAGATGTCACATGTGAACTGATACAGGTAATAACATATATAATAGTGTAAATAACTAACAGCAGCATATTTCAATTGTCGTTTCAATTGAAATCAAATTTAATAAATAAAAGAACTTTAATCGTGAGTGATTGCTCACCTTTCGAGGTTAGAGATGAACGAGACTGAGATGAGTCATGAATCCAAGCACGAAATCCAAAGCAAAGCTAGATGGATACGGATTTGATGGACAAGCTGATAGATAAGAAATCGACGGAAATGAATCAAATTAGCTTGATAAACAGAAACAAATAAATAATATATCATATTATTATTAGTTTATTAAATTCAATATTTTAAAACTTATATAACTTATTATAAAACTACCAAAACTTCTCATAAAAACTATATATAGATATATTTAATTATTTAAAATAAAACTCTATACTGGTATTGAATTTTGAAACACATTAAATCAAACATCGTTGCATATATATTCATATTTAAAATAATACAAAGATTAGTATGCATTATATGTATACTATTAGAGACGCATGCAACAAAAAAAACAAATATATATTATATATGCAGACTCACTCAAGTAAATGTATATTATATGTATCCAACTCATATCCTTAAATCCAATCCCAGATCTGATATTATAATTTTAAAACCTTGTTTTAAACCGAAAAAGATCAAATATCAAATGACAATCTCCTATCGCCTGGAAATTGGTGCTTATCGTTTCAATATATAACATAACATTTATAACTTATAACACTTTTATAACTTTTATAACAATGGATCATTTATATATATTGAACACATAATTCATTGACATGAACTTAAATATATAATATACTTTCCAAAATATCATATATATATATATAGACAGACAAACGTGTTTATACATGCTGAAAGTTTGCCAGGAAAGAAACAACTATGTCTATAATAGAATATAGCTATATATGTATATAAACTTTCATAAAAACATATATATATATATATATACTGGTAACAGTAATAGCTTACATCATACAAAAAAACTATATATAAAGCTAGAGATCAAAATTTTTGTACCGGCCTTAATAAATATACTCACAACAAGGTTGAAGGCGCTCAGAAATCAAGGGGGAGAATGGGAAGACAACAGGCTGCTCGGCCATGATGGCTGGGGTTGATCGGCACCAGGGTCAAGGAGGAGGAACGGATCTAGTGTAGGCGACAGGGAGGAGGTCGTTGGCCAAGGGTGGAAGGCGATGTGGATGGTTGCCGAAGAGGGGTGGAGGCCTGCGGATGGTGTTTGCATGGGGTAGGCTCGGCATGAAGGTGGAATGATGGTTGCTCGAGCTGGTCTCGGCGGTAGTGGGTTGCGGGCTAGGCTTGCTCAAGTGGGGTCAGTGGGTAGGTGAGGGTGGCTGTTCATCATGGCAGGCGGAGATGCATGTGAAAAGGTGAAGGCGGGGAAGCGGGTGTTGGTTAGGTGGAAGGCCGGAGTTGTGGTGGTTGGAGGCTCGGTTTGCTGTGGGGTTCAGCACAGTGTTCGGCTGGAGGTCTGGAATGGTAGCAGAGGGCGAGCTGCAGGCCGATGCACGGTGAAGAGCGGGCGGTGGTGTGGCATGGGATGCGAGAAGTCATGCGGAATGAGAGGGTAGGAAGACGAGAGGAAGCACAGGCAGGTGGATCCAAAAGTATGAAAGCTATTAATTATACAACTTTGTTTATAAATATATATATTTATAATATGAACAGAAGAAAGAACATATAAAAGAGAGAGAAGGAGAGGTTTCTAGCTGAGAATGGGAGAGGGCGGATGATGATTTTGTGAAGAGAGTGTGGAGAAGATGAGAGTTTTTTTTATTATAATTTTTGTTGAGAGCTGAATTTGCACAGTCTTCGTTGTTTTGAAATATGAACCGCCTCCTCAATTTTCCAAGCTACAACTACCATCTCCCAACCACTTAAATGAATGCACCAGCAAATAAATTTATTTTCTCAAATTTTGAATGGATACGGCTACACATTTGGACCGAATATTGTTTAACCGGTCCGTTTGGAACGACTAAATTAACGCGACGATTTCCGTCGGACTCTGATTTGCACGAATAAATATACCATTTTGATCAGTGCGACGAGGCGATCAAAATGGTATACAAATATTAGTGGTTCGATTGAATTATAAAAATTCGAAATTTCTACTAGCGGAAAATGCAGCAAAAACGCAAAAAATTAAGATCGACGGGGCTGAAGAAGTCCGAATTTGGAAAAACGAAAAATGACGTCTTGCTCAGAAGATGGTTTAGAATTTTTCTATATAAAAATATTTAGGTTTCGAAAACATTTTATTTTCATCCATTCCTACTGATTAAATTGAAATAAAATTTCACACGAAAATAAACTTCATATTTTCGGATGAAAATTTACTAGTTACTATGTTTAACTAGACGCATTTCAAATATTAAATTTATATTTCAAAATTTTATTGTTTAAAATTTCACAAAATTTCAACTAATTACGTTATTAAAACGGTTAAAATTTACGGGTCGTTACACTCTCCCCCACTCAAAACTTTTCGTCCCCGAAAAGGAAGGAGGTAGGAGAATGGAAACAACCAGAAAGAAAATAGATTGAAACAAAGCAAAACAATTAGTTCAAACCATATAAATTCAATTTACCTTAATTAATACTCAATATTTGATATAAAATTCAAGGTATTTCAATAAGTTGATTAAATTTCAATTTATTAATATTTGATACCAAAAGATTTCTTCAAAACAAAATTTTATTTAATTTGACCCATTTACCATTCATTCAACTTATTATTCTATTTACCCCTATTAACATTTTATAATTAAAAGTCAAGTGTATAACACTTATTATAACCACTCAATTTTTTTTATATACAATTATTAATCGTCATTCTACATTGTAAATTATTCAATTGCATTTTCAACTTCTGAATGATTTAGGTAAGTTATATTGGAATGTAATTAGGTATTATACAAGTAAAATTTCTAATTCAGTTATTTCAACTTTAAATATTTATTCAAAATTTTCGACTTCATTTTATAATTGAAAACATCTTTTCACATAAATTTAAGAATTAAATTTTCGATTTTAATATTTAACAATTTGGTTAAATCCCTTTGAGTTTACTTAAGTTAAATCAATCTATCTATTTCTAAATTCATTATCTTATTATCTAGTCATCCTCAATTAACCATTTCTAAATCATCAATTTGTATAATCATTTATTGTACTCATATTTTATTCTACAAATTTAATTCTTTTATTCCAAATTATTATTAAGTTTATTCCACTTAATATATCTTATTACATATATTTAAACCATATAAATTAATTTAAACCATATAAATTTCAATTTAAATTAATTTATATTCAATAATTGTTTAAATTTTAAGGTATTTCCATAAGTTGATCTAATTTCAATTTTTTTTTCTATTCTTTCGTAACAAAATTTATTATATTCATCTCATTCAATTAACATATTATTCTATCATCTTTATTAGTATTTTTTTAATATAATTAAAACTAAGTGTATAACATTTATTATAAACACTCAAATTTTATTTATAAAATCATTTTATATTGTATATTATCCAATTACATTTTAACTTCTGAATAATTTAGGTAAGTTATATTGAAATGCAATTTAGTACTATACAAATAAAATTTTCAAATTCAATTATTTCAAGTTTAAATATTTATCCAAAATTTAGCTTTATTTATAATTGAAAACATCCCTTAACATAATTTTAAGAATTAAATTTCCGTTTAATTTCAAACCCTTTAGAGATAATTATGTGTATAATATATATATTAAATCAAATTAAATTTAAAATAATATTCCCATATATATATATATATATATAATCAAGTCATACTTAAGAAATTCAAATTAAAATATTTCCCAAACAAAACCGTAGCAAAGCTACAGAATGGTTTCTCCACTTCGAAACTCGAAATGAATGTCGATGATGCGGCCGCCATCACCGAAATTATTTTCCAGCAACAAAGAGAAGAGCACTGATTTCAATATCTTAAAATTCTTTGAAAACGGTTTCTATTTGAAAATACGTTCAATAATATACATTTTAAAATTTTAAAAACCAAAGCTTGAAATCACTGGAAATTAAATTCTCAAATTCTAAAATTTAAATTCATTTAAATTTCAAATCAGTTTATAATCCATGTTTAAAAATTCGTTTATAGAACAATAAGTGATAATCAATTATTATCATTTCAAAAACTAAGTTAATTAACTTATTAAATTTCAGAAAATTTTACTTATATATATTTATAATATATTCATACAAATTTATTTCATTTACCAAATTTGAAAATAATATTGTGTCGGTTTGCTCTGTTCAAGTGTTTTGGAAATCCTATCGATAGCGTTGATCAGACGAACCGATCGAAACCCAAATCAACATCAACAACTCAAACAACACTATAAAACATTTTATATTAATTTCAAATACACTTCCTCGCTCGATGATACAAGAATGGATTTCAAAGCAAGGATAGAGATTCAAATTTGATGGACTCAAATCAAAGAGAATTTTGATTCGAAGATAGGTTCGAAACAAAGATAAGATGATTTAAATAACAAATAGGAAGAGCTACCTTAACCGGGTTGACCGTGACTTCAAGAATGAGATCGATGCAGAATTCTTAGGCAAAATCGGCAACGGATCTCAAGGGATAGAATTTAGACATAGCAGGAGATAGACCGCATTGTAAACCAAGGATACAGAAATCTTTGGTAAATCAATGCCTATTGTAAAGGAGTTTCACCCCTTTATAAATCATTCGAAGTTTGGCGAGACCGCCAATTCATTATAGGGTTATTCGAAGTGGAGTTATGGGATGCTCCAGAATTGAAAGAAGACAAATAGTGAGGGACACGAATGAATTTTGGAACCGCAGGGAACGTTTCAAAAATCCAAAGGAATCGAGTCAAGAAGGATGAGATTTAAACTTGGATGGAAGTGATTCTGTAAATACATTTACCATATATACTAAGTTTTGCCTAGAGCTACCAAAGCTCTGATACCAACTGTAACGACCCGCTATTTTGGACTATTCGCATCCGTACATATCGGACTTGAATAATTCAAAATACCGAATTGTTAATTTAAATTTGGCAAAACTAAACATATACAGTAAATAAATAATCACAGATCACAAACAAAGAGTACTAAATGTAGCAGAAACAAAAGATAGTAGTTCATGAAGCTACTATATACATATCAGAGTAAAATAAGGTACAATAGGAGTCTCGAATACAATAGTCAAATACAGTATCATAATACATCACTGGAATTAACTGAATATCTGAAAGCTGGATAGATAGCTGGATCTCCAAGCGAAGTTCCAACTCCCAAGGTGAGTCTCGAATACTGGTACACTCAGTCTGACCCGAGCGTAAAGCAAAACACAAAACACTCGATTCAGGATTAACATTCTTATATCAATAAATCCAACTCAAGTGAAATAGCAACTGAAATACAAGTAACTCAAAGGATGTTTGGAATAACCATCCTTTCAGGATCTGTTAAACTATCTACTATGTAGTAGTGTATGGTAAATAGATAATGCTTATCAGTAATATAAAGTATCAAGATAGTGTTAAGGCTTTACCATTATCCCCATTAACACATTTTATATAAGCGTTATAGTCTATACAGCACTGTAAACTCCACCGTAAACTAGTGGGATATCATGGAGTACTCCATAGGTATAACACAAAACAAATCGTAGTGGTCGCGTATAAAGGGATACAAGTATGACAAGGCACATGAGGCAATACCCAAGGTAGTGAAACTACCGTTTGCCTGATCCGGACTGGTGAGAACGCATCGCCGCAGCGATCGCAACAACGCGAAACAACACTCCCAAAATCAAGGGTGCACCAATCGATAACAAGTAATGAGTAGTTTTCGAAGAAGTGTGTTCGCTCGAGGTAGCTGACCCCATTTGGCCCGGCACAGCTCCTGTTTTAGTCATTTCCAATTTGACACAAGTGTCAAGGCTATCCATTATCGTTCTCTTTCTTCAGTCATCACGTACATCATTCCAACCACTTCATTCTGGATCACACTCCGCGTATAGTTATTAAAGTGGTTTTCGGTTTAGACAGTGAGTATGTCCCTAACCGATTCCGGTCTCTTTAATGACTTTCGTAATTATTACACCGATTGGTCGCTTATATATTTCAAAAACCAAATCAATTACAATTTCAATTGGAATTTGTAAACCAACATTTCATTTGTCTTTCTAAACAATTTCCATAATTTACGTTTCAAACTTCCCAATTTCCATTTCAAAATCTTATAATTCAAATTAAATATTTGATTTAAGACAATTCAAGTATTCATTTAAATTCGAATATAAGTTTCATTCCGAAATCATTAAATTAATTTAATTTAACATTCGAATCAATTTAAACTCATTGAGCGATTTCATTAAATATTCGTTAAGTAAATTTGTCATTTAAAACAATTTCTATTTAACTTCCAATTCATTAAATCCATTACTTAAGTTCAACTATATTATATCTAAACTTACAAATTGCATTAAATTAAATTCATCAAATCAAATTCTTTACATTTCAAGTCTTACATTAATTTCAATAAAACACATTTTATTTCTTATTAGAGAAATTCAATTTCACTTATTAATTTACTTAGTTACAATTTCAAAACTCAATTAATAAAGAAACTTAATTTCATTTATTCAAGGAGTTCAATTTTACTTAATAAAGAATTAAATTTTATTTAATTATTAAATAATTCAATCTTATTTAATTATTAAATAATTTCAAAACTTAATTATTAACTAATTTCAAAACTTAATTATTAATAATTCCAAATTTAATTATTAAATAATTAATTTTAAAACAACGTTCATTCATCATCTACTATGTTAATATTTTGATTCAGATTATTAAATATTAACATTTCCTTTCATTAAAATTCAAATTCCAACTTCCTTTCAAAACCATATTATTTGTTCAAATAAAATCTTCATTTTATTTTTGAATCAGATAATTGACCAATCGGTTTTTATTTAATTCTCTATCCTAGGTCAAAGTTCAATTTGGGTATTTATCATTTCAACCCGATTCCATTTCAATTCACAAATCAAAGCATAACAAAGGGAACTTGCAGTGTGATAACTGGGATGGTGTCAAAGTAAATAAACAAGCAATAACAACAATCAATAACAATCCAATAATTAATTCAAACAATCCCGAAATAATCGTATTAATTCACATTGTTGTTTGTGCAAATTAATATAATCATTTCTAGAATCTACACTATCATTTCATGTAGATTAAAGATTATTCCACTAATATTAATACGGTTCTTCATTTGATATCAATTATTAAATTTCATACTACATAAATTTTACAACATACATTCAAAGGTTCAAGGTGTGCTTAACCAAATTTCTACGTGTCAAATAATTTAAACATTTAAAGGGGTCATATTATGCAAATGTCATCTAATCAAATTTAACACATATATCAAATCTAACTATCCTACGTCGATTTCAATTTCAAATTATTTATCACTTTCAACATTAATAATTTAACGTCCAATGTCAACATCAAAAAATCAATCATTTATCAACCAAACTGGATTATCATTGTATAAATAACAGATAATGGTGACATATGTCACATGTGAACTGATACAGGTAATAACATATATAACAGTGTAAATAACTAAAGCAACATATTTCAATTGTCGTTTCAATTGAAATCAAATTTAATAAATAAAAGAACATTAATCGTGAGTGATTGCTCACCTTTCGAGGTTAGAGATGAACGAGACTAAGATGAGTTACGAATCCAAGCACGAAATCCAAAGGAAAGCTAGATGGATACAGATTTGATGGACAAGCTGATAGATAAGAAATCGACGGAAATGAATCAAATTAGCTTGATAAACAGAAATAATATATCATATTATTATTAGTTTATTAAATTCAATATTTTAAAACTTATATAACTTATTATAAAACTACCAAAACTTCTCATATAAACTATATATAGATATATTTAATTATTTAAAGTAAAACTCTATACAGGTATTGAATTTTGAAACACCTTAAATCAAACATCGTTGCATATATATTCATATTTAAAATAATACAAAGATTAGTATGCATTATATGTATACTATTAGAGACGCATGTAACAAAAAAAAAATTATATATGCAGACTCACTCAAGTAAATGTATATTATATGTATCCAACTCATATCCTTAAATCCAATCCCAGATCTGATATTATAATTTTAGAACCTTGTTTTAAACCGAAAAAGATCAAATGTCAAATACCAATCTCCTATTGCCTAGAAATTGATGCTTATCGTTTCAATATATAACATAACATTTTAACTTATAACACTTTTATAACTTTTATAACAATGGATCATTTATATATATTGAACACATAATTCATTGACATGAACTTAAATATATAATATACTTTCCAAAGTATCATATATATATATAGACAGACAAACGTGTTTATACATGCTGAAAGTTTGCCAAGAAAGAAACAACTATGTCTATAATAGAATATAGCTATACATGTATATAAACTTTCATAAAAACATATATATATATATATATATATACTGGTAACAGTAATAGCTTACATGTAATAACCCGCAAATCCGTCTTCCGAAAACTCGACACCGATACGTCCACTGTACCAAATGTCGAAAAATCGAATGGCGGAAACACAAAACTTTAGGGTTAAAAGAAGAGGTAGAAGAAAAGGTAGAAGAAAGAGAAAGAAGAACAACACAGAAAACACAGAACAGGAACAATATCAGAATCTCACATATCGCAGCGGAACAATATATAATAGATAAATGAATAATCTTTAAAACAAAAGACTATATCAGTTTATACATACAACAATCATCAGAGTTTACAACAATGGACAGTTATATAAACTTGTCCTCATACAGAATACACAGCGGAATAAATAACAAGTACGATAGTACGCTTCGCCATCCAACTCATCTCCAAAGCTCCAGAATATCCAGAATATCCTGATAATATAACTCTAGGCTGCCCGTGTGGAAATTTATGGGCACCCAGAGTTTAGAAGGGAACAATAAACTCCGAGTCAGTCATGGTGACTGGTGTGAGATCGTAAAACAGTTATTCTTTAAAATAAACAACAGGATAAATTTAAAGTCAATTCGAAATGCTTTTGGAAAATGAAACTACCATAAGACCTCCCGCCACACACACAATGCAAACGCAGAATTGGAGGAGATTTCTTCTTATGATAGTCAAAGATGCTTACTACGCAAAATCAAATCATTTTTGATATTATTATTAGTGCATAGTGTAGAAAACATTTCGAAAGTATAGTATTAATCTTAGCCAGCATAGGTACCATGATACTATGCCTACTATAGCTGCTATATTAGATAGCAGGTTCTACAACTAAAACCGTACAAATTTCGTATTTGGGAAATGGATTTCCAACAAATGGTCAGGCTAAGGAACTTACTTTCCTCCTGCCGAATAGGATCGCCTCTGGCTGGACGTCCCGAGAGACAAACTGCTCTCTGCCAAACAAGGCCGGGTTACCCCTGTAACAGGTAACTCACGAATATGTCATCACCCGGTCCTTTGGGACCTTTATCCGAGCGCTCGATATCCAACATCACACATCATAAAGAAAGTGTATCCACATGAGTAAGTATCTGGGCTCCATACCATGATACCACCCCTTTCCAGAAGGAAATGACATACCCTAAAGGGCGCGACCCTCATAACCTTGCCGCAACATTCCTGTTTCGACCATTTCCGGGGTGTGAGGCTCGATGAAGTCTCGTCCACAAAGCTACGCTTTCTCAAAAAGCCCTGCTTCGGGTCAAACAAAATGATCAACCTATGATCATTAAGATATAAGATCAAACAAATGATCATATCGCAAATGATCAAACACTGATCATTTCACAGCAACACTCAGTATGCCACGTTACCAAATTGGGATATATCGCTGATAAATTTCAACTACATAACCTCTGAGCTCGTACGTCTCAGAGAAGGGTGTTAAGCTAAGAGAATAAATTCTCCGCCACCAACAGAAATGTATTTGAAAGAAATCAGCTCAATATCTCAAATTGTAACGTCAGACACACAATCCATACAAGTCTGTTCCGGGATCGAACAGAACCGAAGGCACTTCTCACGAAGCCCTTGCATATCCGGATAATTTTCAATCACGTCCGGACTTCCCGTCACTAAGGGTGATAAAACCTCTAAATCGGAGATCAGCCGATGTAGAGTAACTCGACGGTAATCCTTCCGTTTTCAAAAATATCCGGTCTTCAACACCGGTCTTCAAATGCAATTCATAACGACGTATCACATATTCGGAATGGGTTATACGACCCCATGGTCCTTTCCCGGCTAACCCGAATAGTGAGCGCTTATTCAAAAATAAGTGTGGCATTCAAATTCATCCAATTCACAACAAATACCTATCTAAAGGTAATTATTGATAGTCGGTTATTTAACTATCAATAAAGATGCGCAACATCATCAGATTCCAAATAATTTTCCCAAATTATTTTATCTTCCAAAATATCTTTTACTAGATATAAAATTTCCACACTTAACCATTTGAAAACAATTTTCAAATCAATTTCCACATTTCAATTTATCTTTAAAAGATAAAATCTCAAAACAGTTCATTTCATATTGGAAAAGCATTTCCATACTTATTTAAAAATAAGTATTTCACAAATCTATTTATTTTCAACATTTGAAAATATTCAATATACTTAAATCAATATTAAGTATACATTTCATTCTTTAAGGAAATCATTCTTTAAACACATTTTATTTGAGTCAAAACGAATGTTACGTAAAACATCGTTACGACGACTCAAAATCACAAGTATAGGGATTCGGATTTTAATAGATAGATATATAAATCCCAATACTATATAAAACATTTCCTTTCGGAAATCATTTACTATAACAACAGTGTTATAGTCCATCATTTCCTTAAATTCCTCGAAAACGTCTATTTCAACAATAAATGTTGAAATCTATGATTTCGATATTTAACACGTTTTAAAACATCTTTTAAAACAATTAACTTCCTTTATAATATCGCTTTCCCAAACATAACCATTTCTTTTTTCCTCAATAATATATTCACTGTCCAAAATCGTGAATATACTTCAATAACCAAATTTCGATCTTTTCTACACATTTATTTCAATAATAATTCGCTATCCAAAATCGCGAATATATCTCCTTTAAAAATCTTCTGCATTTAATTTATCAAATTCTATCGATTTCGAATTTATAAAACAACGTTTATAAATTCACCTTTATATTTTCTAACAACTTCGATTTATAAAATTCTCCTTTTATTAACTTCTAAAATTACTTATCAAAATAAGTGATTCCAGATTTATAAACAACGGTTATAAATCACATTTATACTTCATAACAATTTCAACTTATGAAATCATTTCATTTAGCAATTTCTATTTATATCCCAATTAAGTGCAAAAATCTAATTTATAAGTAAATTACTTATAAATCGTTTATTCTACAACATCTATTCACTTTATAACTTCGCGTTATAAATCTATTAATTTCATTCACTTATGAAATCCTTTTATACTTCTTTTTAACACTTATAAAAAATTCGTTTTATAAGTCCAATATTTTGATTTACAACATATCAATTTTATAAATCTTTCTATACAAATCGTTTATAGTTATTCAAAAATCCCAACTTAAACCATTTAATAAATAAATCGACTTTTATTTCAAAAACGACACTTCGGTTATATTTCACTAAAAATGTATAACTTTTATAACTTTAAAATTTTACGTTTACAAATCGATTCAAAAATTCCATAAAACGTATATTTTCAAAAATCACTTTAAAAACCTTTTTAAAGTAAAAGTCGTTATTTTTAAACTTCAAAACTGAATCCGATGATGCAACAGCATCAATTAGTCCATCACAACAGTCAATATCATATATCATCATATGATAACAGAATATATCACAATATCTGTAAATAAATAACTACTGGTGAGGAATCCAGTCGGATCCCTCCAACCTGTTTCCCTGCATCCAAAGATGTTAGCACAATACCAATTCCGCTCCAGTACGGAATTATCGCGGTATATAGGTTTTTTAAAAATCCGCTTACTAACGGCGCAATAGGGTCTCATCCGCTATACGAGGCGGAAAATCAATCAATCCAATATATACATATGCCAATATGTATATACTGCTATATATATATAGATATATATCCTATAATATCTAATATCACATCCAATATAGCAATCATATCAATCAATAATAACTGCAAAAATTCCACATTCGATTTGAGTGAGAAGATCTCACCTTGATTTTCTGATAGCAATTTGTAGCGATTTATTTCGAATGAAATTAAACGAACGTTTAATTCCACTCAAAATTTTCACTGACTCTGATCGCTTCCAATTCAGTTGCATAGCGTAGAGCTCGACGAAACGAAGACAACGCAATTGGTTTCGTAATTTTTTCAATCTCGTATGAAAGAGATATCCTGTTACAAAGATTACACGAATTTAATAAACAATTATTTTACAATTTAATTAGTTATTTTTAAACCTTAATTCATCTCTACCATCCATTTCAAAGCAATCAGATCTGGGCCGTGTGCACGAAACCTTCTCCCTTCCTTCACGCGCGTGTTCCATCTCCAGGTCGAAGAATACGAACAAGAACCCACTGCCGCCTCCAAACCCTACATCACGCGACCTCCAAATCTCCACGAAATCAAATCATCACGCCACCATACGCACGCCCATCTCGAGCTCGACCCCCCATGCTCGACCGCACCCCCCTAGCGCCACCACCGGCCAGAAAAACGTGCTTGAACGCGAAGCATTCTCGGCCAAAACGCGACCAACCCGATGACCAAGCGATGATCATCACCGTATAGATCTGTATATCTCACGATCCTCTTCCACTTTGCAGTTGATCGCTCCTTGAATTGATGAATGGATTGTGAGAATTTGAGGGACGAATTTTGAACGATTTCAGCCGTTGGTGTTATTAGAGGCGGCCGGCATTTTTAGGGTTAGGGTTAATAATTTTTTTTTTTATTTGTTGAGAAAACGTGCTATTTATAGAGAATTTCCGAACACTATTTATCCGGGTTTTCCGGAATCCGATTTACGCGCAGTGACTAGCGTTTCTGGGGTTTACCCCGCGTTCCGAACGCAATGGAACAGGTTTCGGAAGCTAATTCGATCGTCTGTGCAAGATATGACAATAAACGATCAATTTAAATTAAACCGATTTAAATCGATTTCGAGGCGTTTTAATCTGTACCGGACAAATGGTAAATCCAAAAATTACGAAATTTGAAATCTTACAATAATATCACATTACGGATCCGATGAAATTGGTTTCGTCGAAATCCGAGACTTTTTGAAAAATGACTATTTTTAACTCGACGATTTAAAATTAAAATGATATCGATGCGTTTCGAGCTGCCACGGTCAAACGATAACTCCGATTGCTACGAAAATTGAAATCCGATAATAACTAACTATTACGGATCCAATGGAACTGGTTTCGTTCAATTCTGAGACTGTTCGAAAATTGGCTATTTTTACAGTCGATAATTAAATATTAAAATATTCAATTTTCACAATTTAACTCCAAATTCAATTTTAAAAGTTCTATAACCTTTCTATAACTCCAGTATGATTTAATATAACTTTATAAATCATTTCCAGCACATTAAACCCATACATCAATTATTTCTGGAATTTCAATCATTAAATTATCGATTTAATTATCAAATTAAATCCAATATTCGAAAAATAAATCATTCGACTCCTAAATTCCATTTATCAATATTTAAAATTAATTAAATATTCAAATTTTAATTATCAAAAATTCTGGGTCGTTACAGACTTCCCCCCTTAAAAGAATTTCGTCCTCGAAATTACAAGTTAGGAAAAAGGGTCCTTAACTCGTCTACTATTTTTCACAATCTAATAGTTTTATCAATTTTCAATTCATCAAAACAAATCTTTCTCTTAAAGATTCGTTATCATTCAACTAGCTTTCTAACTTCAATTATAAGTTTCAAACAACATTGTTTACTTCAAAATTCAAATTCGAGTTTAAATTCAAATTTTAAACTTTCAAAATTTTCTCAAAATTTTCTAACTCCCTAAATTTCCGAAAAATTTCGCCAGCGTCTCCTTTGCGCGGCTAATACGGCACGACTACAAAACGTCCCTTCGGACTCTCAGATTTCAAAAAGAAAAGAAAAAGCCAAGCGGCTAGACCAGAAATCAGTAAATCTCATATAGAAATTTAAATACATACCTTTTCCGAGCAATTCAAATTTATCTTCAAATTTAAATTCCAATTCCTTTATACCTGTATATCCTACTAGCCATAATATCTAGTTGCATATATTCAAACCATTTTGCAAATTCAATTACAAAATTTTCAATATCAACTGCTTATACATCTTTACTTCACTGTTGAAGTTACATATTCATTATCATTCAATTTTACATTTCACATTCATTTGAATTCAATTTTATCTTCTATTCTGAATATTGAATTTTATTGGTTACCTTTCATTTACAACTGCTTATTTTAAATTAGTTTCAACTACTAATTCATCACAAATTCTAATTCATTTATTCAAATTTGTCTTCAACATTCAGTTTCAATTCCAGTTTTATCTTCATTCAATCATCAATTTAGAATAATTTCAATATCAGATTTTACTTAAGAATTTCGCTCTTCATTTCTTAGGTTCAATATAAATATTCTATATACACATGATATTTATTTTCAATTTACCACTTCGGTTAAATCTACTTATCTTTAAACTGGATTTCAATTCGAATTCAATTTACATTCATGTACTTGCAATTGCAAATTGATTCATTCATTCACAATTTTATTTTCATAATTCAATACTCAATTCCAAAGTCTTTTCAACCTTTTCAAAACCATTTTTGAAAACAATTCAAATCATTCTTTGAATTTCCAAAACAAAATCCAAATTTTTCAAACAACTTCTATTTAAAACAATTTGGCAGCAATTCCTCTTTTGGAAACCCGAAAATGAACACCGGTGATGTCGCGATCATCATCGGAATTATTTTCCAGCGACCGAAAAGAGTTTAGAGCTTTCATCTCTCTAAAATACTTTTCAAAAGCTTTGAAATCTATTTTCAAATCAAAAAGGATTTTAAACTTTCCAAATCTCCAAAATTTTCAAATTCTTTTCAAAACCTTTCCAAATACTTCTCTGGAATTCCGTTTTAAATTACAAATCACATTTATAATTTACATTCTCGAATTTCATTTGCATGTGAATTTATTTCTTAACTTTGGAGTTATGGTTTGAATTTCTTATTCAATTTCATATAAAAATGATAACTTTCAATATTATCACTTTCCTAACATCCATGCAACCATATACTATAGTACTTCATAGAAAAACATTTCTTTTCTATACAAAAATAGTTTTGGGCAAAATTATTTCATTTACCCTATTTAAAACAATACTGTGCCGAATTGTTCTATATAAGTGTTTAGAGATTCCTATCGATAGAGTTGTACGGACAATACCGACCAGAATCCATATACCACTCAACAAACCAATCATCACAATATAAAACAATTTTATATTCACTAACAAATACGCACTCGTATCTATTATTACACTCAACTCATTCTGGAGTACTACTGACTCTATCTCTAATGAGTAACACCCAACAGAGCAGGGTTGTCGCTTAACCATATGCTCTGATACCAAATGTAATAACCCGCAAATCCGTCTTCCGAAAACTCGACGCCGATACGTCCACTGTACCAAATGTCGAAAAATCGAATGGCGGAAACACAAAACTTTAGGGTTAAAAGAAGAGGTAGAAGAAAAGGTAGAAGAAAGAGAAAGAAGAACAACACAGAAAACACAGAACAGGAACAATATCAGAATCTCACATATCGCAGCGGAACAATATATAATAGATAAATGAATAATCTTTAAAACAAAAGACTATATCAGTTTATACATACAACAATCATCAGAGTTTACAACAATGGACAGTTATATAAACTTGTCCTCATACAGAATACACAGCGGAATAAATAACAAGTACGATAGTACGCTTCGCCATCCAACTCATCTCCAAAGCTCCAGAATATCCAGAATATCCTGATAATATAACTCTAGGCTGCCCGTGTGGAAATTTGTGGGCACCCAGAGTTTAGAAGGGAACAATAAACTCCGAGTCAGTCATGGTGACTGGTGTGAGATCGTAAAACAGTTATTCTTTAAAATAAACAACAGGATAAATTTAAAGTCAATTCGAAATGCTTTTGGAAAATGAAACTACCATAAGACCTCCCGCCACACACACAATGCAAACGCAGAATTGGAGGAGATTTCTTCTTATGATAGTCAAAGATGCTTACTACGCAAAATCAAATCATTTTTGATATTATTATTAGTGCATAGTGTAGAAAACATTTCGAAAGTATAGTATTAATCTTAGCCAGCATAGGTACCATGATACTATGCCTACTATAGCTGCTATATTAGATAGCAGGTTCTACAACTAAAACCGTACAAATTTCGTATTTGGGAAATGGATTTCCAACAAATGGTCAGGCTAAGGAACTTCCTTTCCTCCTGCCGAATAGGATCGCCTCTGGCTGGACGTCCCGAGAGACAAACTGCTCTCTGGCAAACAAGGCCGGGTTACCCCTGTAACAGGTAACTCACGAATATGTCATCACCCGGTCCTTTGGGACCTTTATCCGAGCGCTCGATATCCAACATCACACATCATAAAGAAAGTGTATCCACATGAGTAAGTATCTGGGCTCCATACCATGATACCACCCCTTTCCAGAAGGAAATGACATACCCTAAAGGGCGCGACTGTAAAGACCCAAAAGTTGGCCTTCGAAAATCGGCACCCGTACTTCACTTGTACTCAAAATGCCGTAGATTCAAATGCCAAATCTGGTTCTCCGGAGCTATAACACAATTAAGTAAATAACACAGCGGAATAAAAAGAATAATACATTGATATACAATATCTGATACAATATCTGATACAACAGAGTGATACAATGAATATCAATATACATCAGAGATATGATACAAGAAATAGCAGCGGAAAAGAAAAGATAACAACAACAGCGGATAGAATATCTCCAATAGAAATGATAACTCCAAAATGATCTTCAGACAAGAATGAATCCACAACTCCAAGATAAGCAACTCCGATGAATGAACTAGCTCCAGATAATCTACTAAACCTGAATATCTGAAAAGAAACCCAACTCTAGACTGCTCGTGTGGAAAATTATGAGCACCCAGAGTTTAGGAAGGGAACAATAAACTCCGGATCAGTCATGGGACTGGTGTGAGCAACAAAAACAGTTTATCTTTAAAACAACAGCAAAAGAATTTTAAACACTGAAATCCGCAATGCTTTTTAGAAAATGAAACTACCATAAGACCTCCCGCCACACACACAATGCAAACGCAGAATTGGAGGAGATTTCTTCTTATGATAGTCAAAAATGCTTACTACGCAAATCAAATCATTTTTGATATTATTATTAGTGCATAGTGTGTAGAAAACATTTCGAAAGTATAATATTAATCTTAGCCAGCATAGACATTTCGAACTATGCCTACTATAGCTACCATCCAAACAGTGGGGCGCCACCATAAGTAGATGGCAGGTTCTACAACTAAAACCGTACAAGTTCCGTATTAGAGAAATGGATTTCCAACAAATGGTCAGGCTAAGGAACTTCCTTCCGCCGCATGGGATCGCCTCTGGCTGGACGTCCCGAGAGACAAACTGCTCTCTGCAAACAAGGCCGGGTTACCCCTGTAACAGGTAACTCACGAATATGCCACCCCCCGGTCCTTTGGGACCTTTATCCGAGGCGCCTCTAAACCAACATCACACATAATAAAGTGTATCCACATGAGTAAGTATCTGGGCTCCATACCATGATACCACCCCTTTCCAGAAGGAAATGACATACCCTAAAGGGCGCGACCCTCATAACCTTGCCGCAACGATCCTGTTTCGACCATTTCCGGGTTGTGAGGTCCTGACGAAGTCTCGTCCACAAAGCTACGCTTTTTCAAAAAGCCATGCTTCGGGTCAACAGATGATCAACCTATGATCACAAAGATAAATGATCAAACAAATGATCATATCACAAATGATCAAACACTGATCATCACACAGCAACACTTAGCATGCCACATTACCAAATTGGGAGTATATCGCTGATAAATTTCAACTACATAACCTCTGAGCTCGTACGTCTCAGAGAAGGGTGTTAAGCTAAGAGAATAAATTCTCCGCCACCAACAGATATGTATTTGAAAGAAATCGGCTTTATATCTCAAAGTGTAATGTCAGACATACAATCCATACAAGTCTGTTCCGGGATCGAACAGAACCGAAGGCACTTCTCACGAAGCCCTTGCAATTCCGGATAATTTTCAATCACGTCCGGAATTCCCGTCACTAAGGATGATAAAACCTCTATATCGGGGATCAGCCGATGCAGAGTAACTCGACGGTAATCCTTCCGTTTTCAAAAATATCCGGTCTTCAACACCGGTCTTCAAATGCTATCCATATACGACGTATCACATATTCGGAATGGGTTATACGACCCAAAGGTCCTCTCCCGGCTAAACCGAATAGTGAGCGTAATATTTAAAAACATATGGATATGAGATTTCAATTAAGTCACAACTTATTACCCAAAACTTCTCTTTTCAAATGGTTTAACAAATTACCATTTTAAATCTTTAAACAAAAAGATTCATTTTAAACAACCTTCAACGGTTTAAACAATTTCACCTTAATCTTTTAAACAAAAGATTCATTCACAGATTTTCCAAATTAATTTCCATTTCAATTTGATTAACTCGTTAAATCTTTAAATCAAGATTTAACTTATAGCTTTCAAAACAATTCCATTTCAAATGGTTTAAACAAATCATCTTAAATCTGTTAAAAATAAACAGATTTAATTCATAGCTTTCTAAAAGAATTCATTCATAACTTAGAAAACCATTTTTCAATTCAATCTTGAAATTCCTTCAATTAAACTGGAATTTCGTTTCTTATCTGAAAGCTTTTATCTTTTAAAAACAAACAGTTTTCATTTTGAAAATCTGACTCATTTATACGAGTTAAGGTTCTTGGGCTTAATTCAAATTCTCAAACCAATATTTTTAAAATGGTTTAATTTCATACAAACACCTTTATATCATCTTTAACCGTAATTTCCAAATATTGAATTAAATTCCAAATATTGAATTCAAATTTAAGTCAAATTATTTAAATTTCAAAACTTAATTAAGTTATTCAAAATAACTTTTATCTTTGAAATTCTATTTCAAAAGCTTTTCACTTTAAACCCAATCCATTTCCAAAACATTTGGTTTAAAATATTCAACTTTTAAATTATCTCAAAATCTGTGACTTAATCGATTTCCTCGTGAAATCCATATTTGTGTGTGTATGGTGTGGTCCAGGGGTTTCACACACAATAGTGCAACATAATGAATCATCACAGATCAAAATACAGGATATAGTTGATAAGCGATATAACTATAACGCTTATCGTTCATGCACAAATCACAGATATATAAAAATCACAGATAATAAATTACATCACAGATAATTTATCACAGATCGCAATACAAATCAGGGTGTATCACAAAGCATCCTATATCAGGGATATCAAACAATTCAATTATTTAGTCAAATCCAATCATCCATAAGTAAGGTCAATAAATTATCTGATAAATTTAAATCAGATTAAATTTCTATGAATAATTCTTTTCACATTTATTAACAAATAAATTTCAAGTAAATGATTCTCATTAACTATTCAAAATTATTTAATTTCTATTCTTAAGTAATTAACTCAATTTAATTATTGTTAATTATCATTTAATTAACCTTTAAAATCATAGATTTAATCACTAATTATTTAATTAATTAAGTTCTAAACTGTAACTTAATAATTCTTAATTACTTGATTAAATAACCTTAATCATTTGTTTTAAAAGACAACTCTTATTAAACTAATGAATCTTATTTACAAATTAATTTACCTTAATTAATTTAACTTAAATCTTAATTTCTTGATTTAATAAATTAATCAATTATTCACTTGAACTAATTTAATGAGTGCATATCATTTTATCTTCACTAATTTAAATTTAAAACATTTTCTAACTAATGTTTTAACTATCATCACAAAGCAAATTTAAACAATTTGTTTTCAAATTTATTTTTCATATTTCATTTTAAATTCAAAATAAATATCAACTGCACTTAAATGAAGTTTAAATGATTCTTTTGTTATAAAAGAAGTTTAAAAGAATTCAGCTTCAATTTCTCTTTGAATTCACATATCAAAGTATACTTAGACATTTTAAACTTATTTAAACATTTAAATTCATAAACTTATTTTATTTCAAAACCTTGATTTCAAATTTAAACTCAAGTCCAGGTTTAAAAATGTTGATTTCAACTTTTGATTCTAAAACCTAAATCACCCTTGCTTTAGGATTTAAAGTTTTCAGTTTAAATTTGTAAAGACAAAAAAAACAGGTTCCTGTTTAAAACTGTTCACGTTCATATTTGAGCGAGTTTCCCAATAACTCGGGTTGGACTTCGAGTTCATCCCAATTTTTCTCGAGTTTCCCTCCTTCCTCATTTTGTTCGCAATCTCCTTCGAGTTCGACCCTCAAAAATCTCGAGTAAACACTCGAGTCAACACACGAGAGTTTACCCAGCTTCTTCCCCACTTCCAAATATTTTCCAGACCTCCAAACAATTTCACGGTGCACGTGCACATCCCATCAGGCCAACTCCGGTCATCGCCGATGCTATCAACAAGTCGACTATCATCCCCCCATCTGACAACGACCATCCAACCCCTCCGATTCGACTCAAACTCGAATTCGAGTATAAATCGAAACCTGGAACACTCGACAGCGACCCCATCACAAAACCTGGAAACGCCACGTTCACGCAGCTCTGATCATCTGAACGTGCGAAACTTCGGCCATCACCTCGTCTACTTCCCTATGTCCATCTCCTCGAGTTTCGTAACACTCGATCACTCCTAGACAACGAACGAGACAACTCACTTAGCTTCGACAAAATTAGGTCTAGAGACTTTACGAGTTCGCCGCCGCCTCCACGATCAACTACCCACCATCACACTAATTTTCCCGCAACCACCGTTCGTCCCTCCATTACTAGCCTAAGCCTCAACCATCACGAGACAGTGGGTCGCCAGAGAATGCCAAAATTTCGAAATTCGAACAAACCCATACTGCTCTTTAAACCCCCATCTAAAAATTTTGGTTCTTGATTTAAAAATCACGTTTTAGTATAAGGATTCGACTTACATACTGAATTCGTGAATTAAGAAACTTGTATTTCGACGCATTTAAAGTTTTGCTCAGTTCTTTTGATTTACAGAACAATCAACAAATTATTTTGACTGGAATGAATTTTTAAAACTTAACTTATATTCAAACCAACAACTTCCGTTTATATTGCAGGTTATAATAGTTATCAGATTAAGAAATCAAAAGTTATTTGCAAACCTGGGACTAAAGATAAACAGGAACATGGTATCAAATGGTACAGGTATGCATTCATTCAAATACCAACATATATCCACAGGGAATCATACTCATATTCATTCCAGATAGAATAATCAACAATCTTAATTCTTAAGTTTAAAGAGGTGTAGTTACTCACCTATTTTCCAGAGGAAGACAGAGCTGATGATGAAACAGGTTGTTTGAAAGTTGCAAAACTGAAGTCTTCACTTTGATCTTTGCTAAGTTGTTGTTTGATTGAATTTTCTCTTTTCTTCTTCTTTTAGTTTTGAGCTGAAGCTTTGTTTTAAGTATAAAATGGTTTTACTTCATTCATTTTTCTTTTCCTTTCAGTTTTTTTTTAAATGGACGAAATGAAATGAAGTGGTTTGATATCTAGGAAATGAGTTTGCAGGGGATGTATTATTTTACATAAGTGATATAATTTGGTTTGTACAACAATACAGGGATATTTCAAACGAATGGGGGCTGAAGATTTCATTGCTTGTACTAGAGATGTTGGCATTAAATGTCATTGTACTTGTGTTTCCATTTTATACTTATCTTACTTTCTTTTTCTACTTGCCTGAGCCTTTTTTAGCAAGCTACAACATGTTTCACTTGATGTATCACATTTTTTTTTTTAAGTTTGCATGCATATTCGAAC
This sequence comes from Allium fistulosum, assembly GCA_030737815.1. Taxonomy (NCBI): domain Eukaryota; kingdom Viridiplantae; phylum Streptophyta; class Magnoliopsida; order Asparagales; family Amaryllidaceae; genus Allium; species Allium fistulosum. The sequence goes on along the minus strand of CM060904.1, from coordinate 1,105,627,119 downwards.
AGATTTCATTAGGGGCTGGCACATCTATTCAAGCTTGGCTAAAATTTTGACTATGAAGATTTATATTAAAGGCTGGCTGATGAGATATAGGATAGTGTACTAAGAATCTTGCTTTTATATGTTTTGTACTTGGTTTATTTGGTAAGTGTACATATATGAATATTATTTTCCTTGCTCTCGGCTGAGATGATGATTCTTGTACATGCTTATGTCCTTCATGTATCATACTTGTCCTATTTTATAAAGACATTTTGTTTACTTCATGTTTGAATATATACTTGTTGACTTCGGCTACATACTTGAATATATATGTTTGTTTGTTTGGTTTCATTTGTTAATGTTTGTTGTATTTTTAGCTAATGTATTCACTTATTTTCTTACTTTGTTTTTATTATCTTATATTGTATTTGTTATTTTATTTCATGTATTACTATATATATTTTATTAACCCAAATATTCATTAAACCATCAATAATAAATTCAAAATTATTATTATTTATATTCTAAACCATTTATTTAAGATTTTAAACTCAATTTCAATATATACATATATATATAAAAATTTAAATTTTTATTCATATATCACACATACATATATATTCATATATATATATATACACAATATTATTATATTTAATTGATTTATACAAATATATTTGAATCCGGGAAACTCGCATCACCTTATCGATTTATTTCACAAATATTAATTCAAAAATTAATAAATTATCATTTTAAATATTTATAAAATTCGGGGTCGTTACAGACTTCCCTCCTTAAAAGAATTTCGTCCTCGAAATTACCAAGGAGACAAAAAGATAGATGAAGAATATTTCATTGAATCAACTGAATATCAATTCTGCATTTGGCTTATCAAATCAGAATATCAATAACAGATACAAGAACGAATCTGTTGAATTCTTTCACACGATACTCGGGTTATCCAGATCTACGAAATATGAAGTGGCATCGGTTAGTTCGAAAGGATAACTAACTATTCGTAGAACATATCCGGACCCAAGGAATAGATAGATAGATGGATACGATTTCAAAACTTTTTAGTTTAAAACTAAAATATACCTATCAACCATAACAATCAAAGCAACCAATACATCCAAACAACAATTTTGGCCTATCTGGAGTTTATGTCCCATATTAATATATCGATTCTTCTTCCTGGATCTACCAGAAATTATCGAAGAATTGAGAAGAGATGACGAACGAAATAGATTGATAGAGAAAAGATTGTTTCCACTGTTGCAGGGTATTGACCATTTATAATCGTATTTTCCTGTCCCCTATCTCATCCTCTTCTTACACTCATACTCACTATCAATGGATAGCAAGAGAATTTACTGAGGCATTCGAACAGATATCTGAGGAATACTCATTCTAGAGTTTACTTCACTCTATCTCTAATGAGTTACTTAACGTGTTATACTCCTGAGCTAAAGTTCAACCTTAGCTCTGATACCACATGTAAAGACCCAAAAGTTGGCCTTCGAAAATCGGCACCCGTACTTCACTTGTACTCAAAATGCCGTAGATTCAAATGCCAAATCTGGTTCTCCGGAGCTATAACACAATTAAGTAAATAACACAGCGGAATAAAAAGAATAATACATTGATATACAATATCTGATACAATATCTGATACAACAGAGTGATACAATGAATATCAATATACATCAGAGATATGATACAAGAAATAGCAGCGGAAAAGAAAAGATAACAACAACAGCGGATAGAATATCTCCAATAGAAATGATAACTCCAAAATGATCTTCAGACAAGAATGAATCCACAACTCCAAGATAAGCAACTCCGATGAATGAACTAGCTCCAGATAATCTACTAAACCTGAATATCTGAAAAGAAACCCAACTCTAGACTGCTCGTGTGGAAAATTATGAGCACCCAGAGTTTAGGAAGGGAACAATAAACTCCGGATCAGTCATGGGACTGGTGTGAGCAACAAAAACAGTTTATCTTTAAAACAACAGCAAAAGAATTTTAAACACTGAAATCCGCAATGCTTTTTCGAAAATGAAACTACCATAAGACCTCCCGCCACACACACAATGCAAACGCAGAATTGGAGGAGATTTCTTCTTATGATAGTCAAAAATGCTTACTACGCAAATCAAATCATTTTTGATATTATTATTAGTGCATAGTGTGTAGAAAACATTTCGAAAGTATAATATTAATCTTAGCCAGCATAGACATTTCGAACTATGCCTACTATAGCTACCATCCAAACAGTGGGGCGCCACCATAAGTAGATGGCAGGTTCTACAACTAAAACCGTACAAGTTCCGTATTAGAGAAATGGATTTCCAACAAATGGTCAGGCTAAGGAACTTCCTTCCGCCGCATGGGATCGCCTCTGGCTGGACGTCCCGAGAGACAAACTGCTCTCTGCAAACAAGGCCGGGTTACCCCTGTAACAGGTAACTCACGAATATGCCACCCCCCGGTCCTTTGGGACCTTTATCCGAGGCGCCTCTAAACCAACATCACACATAATAAAGTGTATCCACATGAGTAAGTATCTGGGCTCCATACCATGATACCACCCCTTTCCAGAAGGAAATGACATACCCTAAAGGGCGCGACCCTCATAACCTTGCCGCAACGATCCTGTTTCGACCATTTCCGGGTTGTGAGGTCCTGACGAAGTCTCGTCCACAAAGCTACGCTTTTTCAAAAAGCCATGCTTCGGGTCAACAGATGATCAACCTATGATCACAAAGATAAATGATCAAACAAATGATCATATCACAAATGATCAAACACTGATCATCACACAGCAACACTTAGCATGCCACATTACCAAATTGGGAGTATATCGCTGATAAATTTCAACTACATAACCTCTGAGCTCGTACGTCTCAGAGAAGGGTGTTAAGCTAAGAGAATAAATTCTCCGCCACCAACAGATATGTATTTGAAAGAAATCGGCTTTATATCTCAAAGTGTAATGTCAGACATACAATCCATACAAGTCTGTTCCGGGATCGAACAGAACCGAAGGCACTTCTCACGAAGCCCTTGCAATTCCGGATAATTTTCAATCACGTCCGGACTTCCCGTCACTAAGGATGATAAAACCTCTATATCGGGGATCAGCCGATGCAGAGTAACTCGACGGTAATCCTTCCGTTTTCAAAAATATCCGGTCTTCAACACCGGTCTTCAAATGCTATCCATATACGACGTATCACATATTCGGAATGGGTTATACGACCCAAAGGTCCTCTCCCGGCTAAACCGAATAGTGAGCGTAATATTTAAAAACATATGGATATGAGATTTCAATTAAGTCACAACTTATTACCCAAAACTTCTCTTTTCAAATGGTTTAACAAATTACCATTTTAAATCTTTAAACAAAAAGATTCATTTTAAACAACCTTCAACGGTTTAAACAATTTCACCTTAATCTTTTAAACAAAAGATTCATTCACAGATTTTCCAAATTAATTTCCATTTCAATTTGATTAACTCGTTAAATCTTTAAATCAAGATTTAACTTATAGCTTTCAAAACAATTCCATTTCAAATGGTTTAAACAAATCATCTTAAATCTGTTAAAAATAAACAGATTTAATTCATAGCTTTCTAAAAGAATTCATTCATAACTTAGAAAACCATTTTTCAATTCAATCTTGAAATTCCTTCAATTAAACTGGAATTTCGTTTCTTATCTGAAAGCTTTTATCTTTTAAAAACAAACAGTTTTCATTTTGAAAATCTGACTCATTTATACGAGTTAAGGTTCTTGGGCTTAATTCAAATTCTCAAACCAATATTTTTAAAATGGTTTAATTTCATACAAACACCTTTATATCATCTTTAACCGTAATTTCCAAATATTGAATTAAATTCCAAATATTGAATTCAAATTTAAGTCAAATTATTTAAATTTCAAAACTTAATTAAGTTATTCAAAATAACTTTTATCTTTGAAATTCTATTTCAAAAGCTTTTCACTTTAAACCCAATCCATTTCCAAAACATTTGGTTTAAAATATTCAACTTTTAAATTATCTCAAAATCTGTGACTTAATCGATTTCCTCGTGAAATCCATATTTGTGTGTGTATGGTGTGGTCCAGGGGTTTCACACACAATAGTGCAACATAATGAATCATCACAGATCAAAATACAGGATATAGTTGATAAGCGATATAACTATAACGCTTATCGTTCATGCACAAATCACAGATATATAAAAATCACAGATAATAAATTACATCACAGATAATTTATCACAGATCGCAATACAAATCAGGGTGTATCACAAAGCATCCTATATCAGGGATATCAAACAATTCAATTATTTAGTCAAATCCAATCATCCATAAGTAAGGTCAATAAATTATCTGATAAATTTAAATCAGATTAAATTTCTATGAATAATTCTTTTCACATTTATTAACAAATAAATTTCAAGTAAATGATTCTCATTAACTATTCAAAATTATTTAATTTCTATTCTTAAGTAATTAACTCAATTTAATTATTGTTAATTATCATTTAATTAACCTTTAAAATCATAGATTTAATCACTAATTATTTAATTAATTAAGTTCTAAACTGTAACTTAATAATTCTTAATTACTTGATTAAATAACCTTAATCATTTGTTTTAAAAGACAACTCTTATTAAACTAATGAATCTTATTTACAAATTAATTTACCTTAATTAATTTAACTTAAATCTTAATTTCTTGATTTAATAAATTAATCAATTATTCACTTGAACTAATTTAATGAGTGCATATCATTTTATCTTCACTAATTTAAATTTAAAACATTTTCTAACTAATGTTTTAACTATCATCACAAAGCAAATTTAAACAATTTGTTTTCAAATTTATTTTTCATATTTCATTTTAAATTCAAAATAAATATCAACTGCACTTAAATGAAGTTTAAATGATTCTTTTGTTATAAAAGAAGTTTAAAAGAATTCAGCTTCAATTTCTCTTTGAATTCACATATCAAAGTATACTTAGACATTTTAAACTTATTTAAACATTTAAATTCATAAACTTATTTTATTTCAAAACCTTGATTTCAAATTTAAACTCAAGTCCAGGTTTAAAAATGTTGATTTCAACTTTTGATTCTAAAACCTAAATCACCCTTGCTTTAGGATTTAAAGTTTTCAGTTTAAATTTGTAAAGACAAAAAAAACAGGTTCCTGTTTAAAACTGTTCACGTTCATATTTGAGCGAGTTTCCCAATAACTCGGGTTGGACTTCGAGTTCATCCCAATTTTTCTCGAGTTTCCCTCCTTCCTCATTTTGTTCGCAATCTCCTTCGAGTTCGACCCTCAAAAATCTCGAGTAAACACTCGAGTCAACACACGAGAGTTTACCCAGCTTCTTCCCCACTTCCAAATATTTTCCAGACCTCCAAACAATTTCACGGTGCACGTGCACATCCCATCAGGCCAACTCCGGTCATCGCCGATGCTATCAACAAGTCGACTATCATCCCCCCATCTGACAACGACCATCCAACCCCTCCGATTCGACTCAAACTCGAATTCGAGTATAAATCGAAACCTGGAACACTCGACAGCGACCCCATCACAAAACCTGGAAACGCCACGTTCACGCAGCTCTGATCATCTGAACGTGCGAAACTTCGGCCATCACCTCGTCTACTTCCCTATGTCCATCTCCTCGAGTTTCGTAACACTCGATCACTCCTAGACAACGAACGAGACAACTCACTTAGCTTCGACAAAATTAGGTCTAGAGACTTTACGAGTTCGCCGCCGCCTCCACGATCAACTACCCACCATCACACTAATTTTCCCGCAACCACCGTTCGTCCCTCCATTACTAGCCTAAGCCTCAACCATCACGAGACAGTGGGTCGCCAGAGAATGCCAAAATTTCGAAATTCGAACAAACCCATACTGCTCTTTAAACCCCCATCTAAAAATTTTGGTTCTTGATTTAAAAATCACGTTTTAGTATAAGGATTCGACTTACATACTGAATTCGTGAATTAAGAAACTTGTATTTCGACGCATTTAAAGTTTTGCTCAGTTCTTTTGATTTACAGAACAATCAACAAATTATTTTGACTGGAATGAATTTTTAAAACTTAACTTATATTCAAACCAACAACTTCCGTTTATATTGCAGGTTATAATAGTTATCAGATTAAGAAATCAAAAGTTATTTGCAAACCTGGGACTAAAGATAAACAGGAACATGGTATCAAATGGTACAGGTATGCATTCATTCAAATACCAACATATATCCACAGGGAATCATACTCATATTCATTCCAGATAGAATAATCAACAATCTTAATTCTTAAGTTTAAAGAGGTGTAGTTACTCACCTATTTTCCAGAGGAAGACAGAGCTGATGATGAAACAGGTTGTTTGAAAGTTGCAAAACTGAAGTCTTCACTTTGATCTTTGCTAAGTTGTTGTTTGATTGAATTTTCTCTTTTCTTCTTCTTTTAGTTTTGAGCTGAAGCTTTGTTTTAAGTATAAAATGGTTTTACTTCATTCATTTTTCTTTTCCTTTCAGTTTTTTTTAAATGGACGAAATGAAATGAAGTGGTTTGATATCTAGGAAATGAGTTTGCAGGGGATGTATTATTTTACATAAGTGATATAATTTGGTTTGTACAACAATACAAGGATATTTCAAACGAATGGGGGCTGAAGATTTCATTGCTTGTACTAGAGATGTTGGCATTAAATGTCATTGTACTTGTGTTTCCATTTTATACTTATCTTACTTTCTTTTTCTACTTGCCTGAGCCTTTTTTAGCAAGCTACAACATGTTTCACTTGATGTATCACATTTTTTTTTTTAAGTTTGCATGCATATTCGAACAGATTTCATTAGGGGCTGGCACATCTATTCAAGCTTGGCTAAAATTTTGACTATGAAGATTTATATTAAAGGCTGGCTGATGAGATATAGGATAGTGTACTAAGAATCTTGCTTTTATATGTTTTGTACTTGGTTTATTTGGTAAGTGTACATATATGAATATTATTTTCCTTGCTCTCGGCTGAGATGATGATTCTTGTACATGCTTATGTCCTTCATGTATCATACTTGTCCTATTTTATAAAGACATTTTGTTTACTTCATGTTTGAATATATACTTGTTGACTTCGGCTACATACTTGAATATATATGTTTGTTTGTTTGGTTTCATTTGTTAATGTTTGTTGTATTTTTAGCTAATGTATTCACTTATTTTCTTACTTTGTTTTTATTATCTTATATTGTATTTGTTATTTTATTTCATGTATTACTATATATATTTTATTAACCCAAATATTCATTAAACCATCAATAATAAATTCAAAATTATTATTATTTATATTCTAAACCATTTATTTAAGATTTTAAACTCAATTTCAATATATACATATATATATAAAAATTTAAATTTTTATTCATATATCACACATACATATATATTCATATATATATATATACACAATATTATTATATTTAATTGATTTATACAAATATATTTGAATCCGGGAAACTCGCATCACCTTATCGATTTATTTCACAAATATTAATTCAAAAATTAATAAATTATCATTTTAAATATTTATAAAATTCGGGGTCGTTACAGCGACCCTCATAACCTTGCCGCAACATTCCTGTTTCGACCATTTCCGGGGTGTGAGGCTCGATGAAGTCTCGTCCACAAAGCTACGCTTTCTCAAAAAGCCCTGCTTCGGGTCAAACAAAATGATCAACCTATGATCATTAAGATATAAGATCAAACAAATGATCATATCGCAAATGATCAAACACTGATCATTTCACAGCAACACTCAGTATGCCACGTTACCAAATTGGGATATATCGCTGATAAATTTCAACTACATAACCTCTGAGCTCGTACGTCTCAGAGAAGGGTGTTAAGCTAAGAGAATAAATTCTCCGCCACCAACAGAAATGTATTTGAAAGAAATCATCTCAATATCTCAAATTGTAACGTCAGACACACAATCCATACAAGTCTGTTCCGGGATCGAACAGAACCGAAGGCACTTCTCACGAAGCCCTTGCATATCCGGATAATTTTCAATCACGTCCGGACTTCCCGTCACTAAGGGTGATAAAACCTCTAAATCGGAGATCAGCCGATGTAGAGTAACTCGACGGTAATCCTTCCGTTTTCAAAAATATCCGGTCTTCAACACCGGTCTTCAAATGCAATTCATAACGACGTATCACATATTCGGAATGGGTTATACGACCCCATGGTCCTTTCCCGGCTAACCCGAATAGTGAGCGCTTATTCAAAAATAAGTGTGGCATTCAAATTCATCCAATTCACAACAAATACCTATCTAAAGGTAATTATTGATAGTCGGTTATTTAACTATCAATAAAGATGCGCAACATCATCAGATTCCAAATAATTTTCCCAAATTATTTTATCTTCCAAAATATCTTTTACTAGATATAAAATTTCCACACTTAACCATTTGAAAACAATTTTCAAATCAATTTCCACATTTCAATTTATCTTTAAAAGATAAAATCTCAAAACAGTTCATTTCATATTGGAAAAGCATTTCCATACTTATTTAAAAATAAGTATTTCACAAATCTATTTATTTTCAACATTTGAAAATATTCAATATACTTAAATCAATATTAAGTATACATTTCATTCTTTAAGGAAATCATTCTTTAAACACATTTTATTTGAGTCAAAACGAATGTTACGTAAAACATCGTTACGACGACTCAAAATCACAAGTATAGGGATTCGGATTTTAATAGATAGATATATAAATCCCAATACTATATAAAACATTTCCTTTCGGAAATCATTTACTATAACAACAGTGTTATAGTCCATCATTTCCTTAAATTCCTCGAAAACGTCTATTTCAACAATAAATGTTGAAATCTATGATTTCGATATTTAACACGTTTTAAAACATCTTTTAAAACAATTAACTTCCTTTATAATATCGCTTTCCCAAACATAACCATTTCTTTTTTCCTCAATAATATATTCACTGTCCAAAATCGTGAATATACTTCAATAACCAAATTTCGATCTTTTCTACACATTTATTTCAATAATAATTCGCTATCCAAAATCGCGAATATATCTCCTTTAAAAATCTTCTGCATTTAATTTATCAAATTCTATCGATTTCGAATTTATAAAACAACGTTTATAAATTCACCTTTATATTTTCTAACAACTTCGATTTATAAAATTCTCCTTTTATTAACTTCTAAAATTACTTATCAAAATAAGTGATTCCAGATTTATAAACAACGGTTATAAATCACATTTATACTTCATAACAATTTCAACTTATGAAATCATTTCATTTAGCAATTTCTATTTATATCCCAATTAAGTGCAAAAATCTAATTTATAAGTAAATTACTTATAAATCGTTTATTCTACAACATCTATTCACTTTATAACTTCGCGTTATAAATCTATTAATTTCATTCACTTATGAAATCCTTTTATACTTCTTTTTAACACTTATAAAAAATTCGTTTTATAAGTCCAATATTTTGATTTACAACATATCAATTTTATAAATCTTTCTATACAAATCGTTTATAGTTATTCAAAAATCCCAACTTAAACCATTTAATAAATAAATCGACTTTTATTTCAAAAACGACACTTCGGTTATATTTCACTAAAAATGTATAACTTTTATAACTTTAAAATTTTACGTTTACAAATCGATTCAAAAATTCCATAAAACGTATATTTTCAAAAATCACTTTAAAAACCTTTTTAAAGTAAAAGTCGTTATTTTTAAACTTCAAAACTGAATCCGATGATGCAACAGCATCAATTAGTCCATCACAACAGTCAATATCATATATCATCATATGATAACAGAATATATCACAATATCTGTAAATAAATAACTACTGGTGAGGAATCCAGTCGGATCCCTCCAACCTGCTTCCCTGCATCCAAAGATGTTAGCACAATACCAATTCCGCTCCAGTACGGAATTATCGCGGTATATAGGTTTTTTAAAAATCCGCTTACTAACGGCGCAATAGGGTCTCATCCGCTATACGAGGCGGAAAATCAATCAATCCAATATATACATATGCCAATATGTATATACTGCTATATATATAGATATATATCCTATAATATCTAATATCACATCCAATATAGCAATCATATCAATCAATAATAACTGCAAAAATTCCACATTCGATTTGAGTGAGAAGATCTCACCTTGATTTTCTGATAGCAATTTGTAGCGATTTATTTCGAATGAAATTAAACGAACGTTTAATTCCACTCAAAATTTTCACTGACTCTGATCGCTTCCAATTCAGTTGCATAGCGTAGAGCTCGACGAAACGAAGACAACGCAATTGGTTTCGTAATTTTTTCAATCTCGTATGAAAGAGATATCCTGTTACAAAGATTACACGAATTTAATAAACAATTATTTACAATTTAATTAGTTATTTTTAAACCTTAATTCATCTCTACCATCCATTTCAAAGCAATCAGATCTGGGCCGTGTGCACGAAACCTTCTCCCTTCCTTCACGCGCGTGTTCCATCTCCAGGTCGAAGAATACGAACAAGAACCCACTGCCGCCTCCAAACCCTACATCACGCGACCTCCAAATCTCCACGAAATCAAATCATCACGCCACCATACGCACGCCCATCTCGAGCTCGACCCCCCATGCTCGACCGCACCCCCCTAGCGCCACCACCGGCCAGAAAAACGTGCTTGAACGCGAAGCATTCTCGGCCAAAACGCGACCAACCCGATGACCAAGCGATGATCATCACCGTATAGATCTGTATATCTCACGATCCTCTTCCACTTTGCAGTTGATCGCTCCTTGAATTGATGAATGGATTGTGAGAATTTGAGGGACGAATTTTGAACGATTTCAGCCGTTGGTGTTATTAGAGGCGGCCGGCATTTTTAGGGTTAGGGTTAATAAATTTTTTTTTATTTGTTGAGAAAACGTGCTATTTATAGAGAATTTCCGAACACTATTTATCCGGGTTTTCCGGAATCCGATTTACGCGCAGTGACTAGCGTTTCTGGGGTTTACCCCGCGTTCCGAACGCAATGGAACAGGTTTCGGAAGCTAATTCGATCGTCTGTGCAAGATATGACAATAAACGATCAATTTAAATTAAACCGATTTAAATCGATTTCGAGGCGTTTTAATCTGTACCGGACAAATGGTAAATCCAAAAATTACGAAATTTGAAATCTTACAATAATATCACATTACGGATCCGATGAAATTGGTTTCGTCGAAATCCGAGACTTTTTGAAAAATGACTATTTTTAACTCGACGATTTAAAATTAAAATGATATCGATGCGTTTCGAGCTGCCACGGTCAAACGATAACTCCGATTGCTACGAAAATTGAAATCCGATAATAACTAAATATTACGGATCCAATGGAACTGGTTTCGTTCAATTCTGAGACTGTTCGAAAATTGGCTATTTTTACAGTCGATAATTAAATATTAAAATATTCAATTTTCACAATTTAACTCCAAATTCAATTTTAAAAGTTCTATAACCTTTCTATAACTCCAGTATGATTTAATATAACTTTATAAATCATTTCCAGCACATTAAACCCATACTTCAATTATTTCTGGAATTTCAATCATTAAATTATCGATTTAATTATCAAATTAAATCCAATATTCGAAAAATAAATCATTCGACTCCTAAATTCCATTTATCAATATTTAAAATTAATTAAATATTCAAATTTTAATTATCAAAAATTCTGGGTCGTTACATTACATCATACACAAAATCTATATATGAAATATATAAAGCTAGAGATCAAAATTTTTGTACCAGCCTTAATAAATATACTCACAGCAAGGTTGAAGGCGCTCGGAAATCAAGGAGGAGAATGGGGAGACAACAGGCTGCTCGGCCATGATGGCTGGGGTTGATCGGCACCAGGGTCAAGGAGGAGGAACGGATCTAGTGTAGGCGACAGGGAGGAGGTTGTTGGCCAAGGGTGGAAGGCGATGTGGATGGTTGCCGAAGAGGGGCGGAGGCCAGTAGATGGTGTTTGCATGGGGTAGGCTCGGCATGAAGGTGGAATGATGGTTGCTCGAGCTGGTCTCGACGGTGGTGGGTTGCGGGCTAGGCTTGCTCAAGTGGGGTCAGTGGGTAGGTGAGGGTGGTTGTTCATCATGGCAGGCGGAGATGCGTGTGAAAAGGTGAAGGCGGGGAAGCGGGTGTTGGTTAGGTGGAAGGCCGGAGTTGTGGTGGTTGGAGGCTCGGTTTGCTGTGGGGTTCGGCACAGTGTTCGGCTGGAGGTCTGGAATGGTAGCAGAGGGCGAGCTGCAGGCCGATGCATGGTGAGGAGCGGGCGGTGGTGTGGCATGGGATGCGAGAAGTCATGCGGAATGAGAGGGGAGGAAGACGAGAGGAAGCACAGGCAGGTGGATCCAAAAGTATGAAAGCTATTAATTATACAACTTTGTTTATAAATATATATATTTATAATATGAACAGAAGAAAGAAAATATAAAAGAGAGAGAAGGAGAGGTTGCCAATTGAGAAGGGGAGAGGGCGGATGATGATTTTGTGAAGAGAGTGTGGAGAAGATGAGAGTTTTTTTTATATAATTTTTGTTGAGAGCTGAATTTGCATAGTCTTCGTTGTTTTGAAATATGAACCGCCTCCTCAATTTTCCAAGCTACAACTACCATCTCCCAACCACTCAAATGAATGCACCAGCAAATAAATTTATTTTCTCAAATTTCGAATGCATACGGCTACACATTTTGGCTGAATATTGTTTAACCGGTCCGTCTGGAACGATTAAATTAACGCGACGATTTCCGTCGGACTCCGATTTGCATGAATAAATATACCGTTTTGATCAATGCGACGAGGCGATCAATACGGTATACAGATATTAGTGGTTCGATTGAATTATAAAAATTCGAAATTTCTACTAGCGGAAAATGCAGCAAAAACGCAGAAAATTAAGATCGACGGGGCTGAAGAAGTCCGAATTTGGAAAAACGAAAAATGACGTCTTGCTCAGAAGATGGTTTAGAATTTTTCTATATAAAAATATTTAGGTTTCGAAAACATTTTATTTTCATCCATTCCTACTGATTAAATTGAAATAAAATTTCACACGAAAATAAACTTCATATTTTCTGATGAAAATTTACTAGTTACTATGTTTAACTAGACGCATTTCAAATATTAAATTTATATTTCAAAATTTTATTGTTTAAAATTTCACAAAATTTCAACTAATTACGTTATTAAAACGGTTAAAATTTACGGGTCGTTACAGAAATCTAACGATAATATATCATAAACGTAAAAGATATATAATTAAATCCACTCACCTTTCGTCCTTAGCTTTAAATCTCTATCTTCAAAAATTACTACGCCGTTCTACAACTTCTCTCCTTTAATTTGTTGCAATTTCTCTATTTTGTTCACATATATTTTATTTGGATTTATTTGGTGAAGATTTGTGAGAAATAGGAGAAAAGAATGACGAAAGAAGCCATTGTTTACTGTAAAAGAGGGATGAAGAAAGTGACGGTTGATGGAACGAATTACATTACATTCTCTCTTATATAGATGCAGTCCACCAATTATCTAATTAATCCTCTACTTAATTGATCCTTCAATTAATTTTTTTATGCAGCAATATACTACTTATATGTACACAATCAAATCTAAGTCAACTATTATTTCTTTTCCTTATTAATTGACATTTTCTATTGATTACGTTACAATCCTAATTACTAGTCCTATTAATAGATTAACATGTCACCTCTATTAGTTAATTTCCTTAATTAATATTTTACTCATTGTAACTTTTCGTTAATTGGCATGTCAATTAATTCCACCATTCGATTAACATATATATTTAATATGCATATATTTTTTTATCCAGATTTGAATTTAAACATTTATTTGTTACATTTATATGTAAACCTCTTTAAATTGAGGGATCTGATATATATATATATATATATACACACACACACACACATGTTATATATTAATCTCCAATATTAATTCACATAATAATTAATTGCACTTTTTAGCTGATTCTGTTTGCAATATTAATTATTCCCCTTATTTTTTTCCTCTTACATCTAACTCTCTTAATAATTTACATTCATTACAAACATAATAAATTTGTTACTACTTTTATAAATATCTTAAAAATTAATTGCAAATGTTTATAATTGATAAAATTTCCATGTTTGCATAGGTAATTGTTTCTGATGCTAAAACTTCAAACGGCTATAACTTCTCCATTTGAAGTCCATTCATAAAAACATTGTATATGGAAGTTGATAAGAAAATTGCCACGAACACAATGGTATAAGTTCCATGGTCAAATTCCAACATTAGCAAAAATTCATTTTTCACTGTTCATAAATATTTGATTATTTAATTATATAAAAATACGGGATGTTACATGCTTAGTGCATACTTCCAAAAGAATCGGAATTGAGTTAGCCGGAAATTATCGCTTAGTTTTGGAGACACCGGTTCTCGGATTTATCTGAACAACTCCAAACTAATAACTAACGATGTTAAATCATATTGAAGTATGCTGTGGAATTATACTATTCTTCCTGAGGGTGATTCCAAAATGGAAGATAGTAGAGTGGAATGTTTGTTCGATCCCGGAACAACATGCATGGATGAATGCTGGCATTGTATCTCTGTTTGGAGGGCAGTGTTAGCATTCCAAGATGGTCTGCAAAGAGGAAGAAGGTAAAGACATGACCTCACGAGCCTCATAAATTGAGAAATGGAAAAACAGGGTATGCAGCAGACTATGTGGTCAGCTATTGTTAGGAACCGCTATCCAATTCTAGATTGTCCATATTCGAGTTGTTTTGCACGTAAACATCGTGATAGTATAAGGTCTCGGCGTCAAAAAGAGATAAGGCAATCCGGTTCGCCATGTTAAAGGGGCAGCTGGCTCTATGTAGCAGGGGTACAAGTAGTTCATGTCAGACTCCGGTGCATTTTCTAGGGGTACCATCGGAAGGTAGTCCCTTACCTTACCATAATATGGAATCCATCTCCAATACGAGCCTTTACGGTTTTTATTTTAGAGCCTAGTATGCTGGAATTTTATATGGTATCAATTTTAGCTATTTTGGATATGTATTTGTACTCTAAACATTATTATAATATCATTGGATTTTATATATAAATGTTTTGGTTATTGTAAGGTAAAAACCCGTTCGTGTCTATGTGCGACGTTGTCTTACGAGATACCTTTGATTTCAAAGAGTTTTAAAGTAATAATTAAGTTGTCTGAGTTTACGCACACCGGACTCATGTCTGACCCAGAGTTTATTTACTTTTCCTAAACTCTTGGGTGCTCAAATTTGAATGGGCAGCCAAGTAGTTCAGGTTTTTCCATAAATTTACTAGGAGGAGCTTGGAGCAGGTGGCTTCATTGATAGCTAGTTATTTTTCTTATTTTTCGCTATTTTATATGTATATTGTATTCAGTTAGGAAGGGACAAACTGTTATAACTGTCCTACGGTAGAATTTTTATTAGTATGACTCTGATGTAACATTTTTGAAATGACTTTGTAATATATTATATTGAGTAACATATATTGTTCCTTTGCATTGTGAGTTTCGGTATTGTTTAGTTTCTTCTCATCTATCTTCTCTTTCTTTCAACCTTAATAATCGGTTTTCTGGCACTCGGTATGCAACACAATGGACGTATCAGTGTCGATTTTCGAGGATCGAAAATCCATTGTTACATTTTGGTATCAAAGCAAGGTTTAGCAAACACCTAGGCTTTTTTGGGGAAACTCATTAAGAGATAAGGTAATGGAATGCCTTATTATGAGTTTGAATGTATTATATATATGAGTGTGTATTTGTTAGTGATATAAAAATGTTTTATATTGTGTTGATTTATCAGTTGTGTAACGTATCGGGTTTTGCGCGCTCGAAAATCAACATTCGTACTTCACATTGTACTAGAATGCCGCAGATTCGACCGTATAAATCCGATTCGCCGGAGCTATAACACAATTAAGTAAATAACACAGCGGAAGAAAAGAATAATACATTGATATATAATATCTGATACAACAGAGTGATACAATGAATATCAATATACATCAGAGATATGATACAAGAAATAGCAGCGGAAAAGAAAAATAGATAACTAACAGCAGCGGAACAATATCAATAGAAGTGATAACTCCAAAATGATCTTCAGACAAGAATGAATCCACAACTCCAAGATAAGCAACTCCGATGAATGAACTAGCTCCAGATAATCTACTAAACCTGAATATCTAAAAAGAAACCCAACTCTAGAATGCTCGTGTGGAAAATTATGAGCACCCAGAGTTTAGGAAGGGAACAATAAACTCCGGATCAGTCATGGGACTGGTGTGAGCAACAAAAACAGTTTATCTTTAAACAATCAACAAAAGGATTTTTAACATTGAAATCCGCAATGCTTTTGGAAAATGAAACTACCATAAGGCCTCTCGCCACACACACAATGCAAACGCAGAATTGGAGGAGATTTCTTCTTATGATAGTCAAACATGCTTACTACGCAAATCATTGGATTATTATTATTAGTGCATAGTGCAGAAAACATTTCGAAAGTATAATATTAATCTTAGCCAGCATAGACATTTCGAACTATGCCTACTATAGCTACCATCTAAACAGTGGGGCGCCACCATAAGTAAATGACAGGTTCTACAACTAATACCGTACAAGTTCCGTATTGGGAAATGGATTTCCAACAAATGGTCAGGCTAAGGAACTTCCTATGCCACGAAGGAAACGCCTCTGGCGGGACGCTCCGAGAGACAAACTGCTCTCTGCCAACAAGGCCGGGTTACCCCTGTAACAGGTAACTCACGAATATGCCACCTCCGGGTCCTTTGGGACCTTTATCCGAGCTCGGTATCCAACATCACACATCATAAAGAAAGTGTATCCACATGAGTAAGTATCTGGGCTCCATACCATGATACCACCCCTTTCCAGAAGGAAATGACATACCCTAAAGGGCGCGACCCTCATAACCTTGCCGCAACATTCCTGTTTCGACCATTTCCGGGTAGTGAGGTCCTGACGAAGTCTCGTCCACAAAGCTACGCTTTGTCACAAAGCCATGCTTTGGGTCAACAGATGATCAACCTATGATCACAAAGATAAATGATCAAACAAATGATCATATCGCAAATGATCAAACACTGATCATCACACAGCAGCACTCAGCATGCCACATTACCAAATTGGGATATATCGCTGATAAATTTCAACTACATAACCTCTGAGCTCGTACGTCTCAGAGAAGGGTGTTAAGCTAAGAGAATAAATTCTCCACCACCAACAGAAATGTATTTGAAAGAAATCGGCTTTATATCTCAAAGTGTAATGTCAGACATACAATCCATACAAGTCTGTTCCGGGATCGAACAGAACCGAAGGCACTTCTCACGAAGCCCTTGCAAATCCGGATAATTTCCAATCACGTCCGGACTTCCCGTCACAAAAGAGTGATATAAATCTCTATACCGGCGCGACTCAGTGCAGAGACATTCGACAGGTTGTCCTTTCATTTTCGAAAAATATCCGGTCTTCAACACCGGTCTTCAAATGCGATCCATATCGTCGAATCACTTATTCGGAATGGGTTATGTGACACAAAGGTCCTCTCCCGGCTAAACCGAATAGTGAGCGCAATATTTAAAAATATACGGATAT
Organism: Allium fistulosum; assembly: GCA_030737815.1. Taxonomy (NCBI): domain Eukaryota; kingdom Viridiplantae; phylum Streptophyta; class Magnoliopsida; order Asparagales; family Amaryllidaceae; genus Allium; species Allium fistulosum. The sequence continues at coordinate 1,105,609,318 of CM060904.1, read as the reverse complement.
TGGGATTTCAATTAAGTCACAACTTAACCCAAACTTTCTTTTCAAATGGTTTAACAAATTACCATTTCAAATCTTTTAAACAAAAAGATTCATTTCAACAACCCTCAATGGTTTAAAACGATTTCCACATTTTAATCTTTTAAATAAAAGATTTAATTCATAAAGTTCACCCAGTTTCACAAAGATTCATTTACAGATTTTCCAAATCAATTTCCATTTCAATTTGATTAACTCGTTAAATCTTTAAATCAAAGATTTAACTCATAGCTTTCAAAACAATTTCATTTCGAATGGTTTAAACAAATCATCACTTTAAATCTGTTAAAAATAGGCAGATTTAATTCATAGCTTTCAAAAAGAATTCATTCATAACTTGGAAAATCCATTTTTCAATTCACTTGAAATTCCTTTAATTTAAACTGGAATTTCTTTTCTTATCTAAAAGCTTTTATCATTTGAAAACAACAGTTTTCAATTTGGAAATCTGATTCATTCATACGAGTTGAAATCCTTGGTTTAAATTCAAATTCCTAAATTAATACTTTAAAATGGTTTAATTCATACAAACACATTTATATCATCTTTTATCCCTAGTTTCCAAATCATAGATTCAATTTCAAACTTGAATTCAAATTTAAATCAAATTATTTAAATTTTCAAAAACTCGTTTAAGTTATTTAAAAATAACTTTTATCTTTGAAATTCCATTTCAAAAGCTTTCCACTTCAAACCCAAATTCCCAATTTCAAAATCAATTGAAATTAAAAATTTCAATTTCAAAAACAATTAAATTTAAATTATCTGTGACTTAACCGATTTCCACGTGAAATCCATATTGGTGTGTGTATAAGTGTGGTCCAGGGGTTCAACACAATAGTGCAACATCAATCATCACATAACAAAATACAGGATATAGTTGATAAGCGATATAAACTATAACGCTTATCATTTATGCACAGACCACAGATATATAAATATCATAGATAATAAATTGCATCACAGATAATTAATCACAGATCATAACATAAATCAGGGTGTATCACAAAGCATCATATATCAGGGATATCAACAATCAAGTCATCCAATAGAATCCAAACATCCATAAGTAAGGTCAGTTAATTATCTGATTAATTCAAATCAGATTAATTACTGATGAATAAACTACAAATCTTGGTTAATTAATCATTAATTAATTATAACCAGTAATTACCCATTAATTAATCTCTAATTATTAAATTAATTTAAACCTCAAATTTCTTATTTTAAATTAATTACAAAATAAGTTAATCTTAACAAATCTCATTTATTAATCCTTAATAAATCCCCCTTTGATTAATTTCCCTTAATTGATCATAACAAGTAATTATCCCTATTTGATTACTTTTACTAAGTAATTATCATTAATTAATCACCTTTAATAAATTTATCATCTTTAATTAATTACCTTAATTTATGATTCACATTAATAAATCAATTCTTTAAATCGATTACACAAATTAATTGACCATCCTTTATTACATTAAATCATTAATTCTTTATTACCTTAAGTCTTTTAAATCACCTTTGAAAACATTGTTTACAAGTGTTTAAAATCTGAAAATTTTCAAAGTAAAACTGTTCTAAACTTAGCTTTAAAAACATGGTTTAAACTTTGCTTAACAATTCAAAAATCATTGTTTAGATTCAAAAACAGAACAGGTTTAAATATTGAAACCTGTAAACCCACATTCGACCCGAGTAAACCATCAAAAATCTCGAGACGCTCTCGAGTAATCGCGTTAACCACTCGGCTTCGTGTCGAACTAAAATCTTCACGAACAAATCCCTATCTTCCTCAACAGCCAGGACATCCAACCTTCACGCATACACGCGTACACGTGTACAAGCAGCCAGTTCACCTCCGACCAACCTCATGATTGCCCTCAAGTCATCCACTACCATCCTATACGATTCGAGCAATTCAAATTACAAAATCATCACTGGATCACAATCGAGCAAATTTAAGGTCATTATTTTCTTCCTGAACCCATTTTATCGCCCAACTTCGCCTCGTCCCACCGCGTGACATCATTGAAGACAACGTCCTTCCGTCCAAACCTCCGTCACACCCCTATGCATTGATCCCCTGGGGTGCGATCGCTTCCAGTTCGTCGATGGCCACCCCATTGTCTCGTTTTCAACGTTGATCAAAAGCAGCAGTCAAACCCTATATCAACCAGATTTCCCTCCCACACCGACCTATAAATTCTACGAACAATTTTCTGATACTCCTCTACCGGCCAGCAAGCTACGATTCAAATCTCGAGTCCCCAGGTATAGCCGATCGCCGGAATTTCGTGAAAGAAGCGATTTCGTTCAACCCTGATTTCCATGTTCATTTCTTAATTAAAAATTCCCATTTTAAATTTAAAAATCATGTTTTGCGATGGGGATTCGAACTATATCAGAGAACCAGACAATTATGATATTTGAATCTTTCAAGTTACAAGGTTTTTCCTGTATTTCTTATACCCCAGATAAACTTCAACCCTTTATTACTTAATTTTATATGTTTTTAGACTCATTTACATTTAATTAAATCTCTTTTGAATTCCTAAGTCTATCAGAAATTTGAAGATGAGATATATGGATTTTGATCTGATTTTTCAAGCTCTGTAACTACATAGGGTTGATATCAGACATTCAATCCACATATATACATACAATCCACACTTAAACACATGCAAGCATATTAACAACCATTCCAGAGCATCATCAATACGGTATCAAAGAGTATAGGCGAATGAAAGTGGGTTTGCTCACAGATTCACAGGCAATGAAAACAAAGGAAAAAAACTGGTTTTAGAGAAAAAAAAACTTGAAGTTGCTCACCTCAATTTGAAAGAAAACAGAGGGGAACAGTTTTGAATCTTCTTGACCTCTGGATTGTTTTAAATTGCCTGTAGCTGTAGCTACTTGATTCCAGATTTTAGCTTAGTAAAATTGGTGATGTTTGCTCTTCTTTTCTTTCAGGCTTGCTCAGTTTTTAAATCTGAAAACTTTGCTTGATATTGATTTGATCTTCATCTCCAGGTTCGAACGCTTTAATTCTTGTTTAAGTTGATATTCATTTCAGTTTTTTTTTCTTAGCTTTGAAGGAACGAAAATGAATTGGTGGTGAAAGAAGTTGATAGATAAAAATGTTTACAGGCTATTTTTATTTTATTTATACAATAGGGTGGCTGATGTGCTTGAACGTGATGGCTATAGGGCATGGCATTTATTACTTGTACAAATTTGAATATAATTGTCTACATACTTAGTCTTTGTCTCGGCTGTACAAAGATATATATCTTGTACTTGTTGGCTTTTCCATTTTTGTTTATTGATATGAAGAATTTTAGTTCGGCTGATATGTTGTATTGGTTTTATCTTGCTTATATGTACAAGAGATATTTGATGTCTTGTTCCTTTGCTTTATGGTTGAGCATGTATTTCTTCTTTTGTCTACAAACTTGAGTGTATTTTATTTTTTCTATTTTTGTTTAGTGTCTTCATTCATTTATACTTTGATTTATTTCTATTTTACACAAACCTGGTTTGCTTTCACACTTGATTTTATTTCTTGTTTATTTGTTTTCTCTAGTTTTCTTACTACTTTGAAATGTAAATAAATTTCTATTCTAAATTGTTGTTAGATTTTAACAAATATTCTACTTCTATTTTAATTAAAACTTACCTTATATTAATTTCAATTCCTAGTTCAAATATTAATTATCATTATTTACTTAATATTTATTGTCTTATATTTATTTTATGAACTCAAACCATCTTTAACCATCAATTCAAATATATATTAAATTTGCTCGTATATACCTAAATATATATATATATACATTCAATATACACACATATACTCACATATACACTATTTACAATATTTTAATCTCAAATGATTTATACAGAATATACTTGGATATCGGGGAAACTCGTTCCATTTTTTAAATTAAATTTCACAATTTTTATTCAAAAATTTATTTAATTACTCAATTTAATTCAAAATTTCATTTAATTATTAATTTAAATAAATTTAAATTTCGGGGTCGTTACAAACTTCCCCCCTTAAAAGAATTTCGTCCTCGAAATTCGCAGGCACGAAAACAAAGACAGATGAAGAATGTTTCATCTAATCAAACCGAATATTTATTCTGCATTTGGCTTACCAAATCAGAATATCAAAATCAGATACGAGAACGAATCTGTTTAACAATCAACAAAATACTCGGGTTATCCAGATCTACGAAATATGCAGGGCATCGGTCAGTTTGAAAGGAATAACTAACCATTCGTAGAATATATGGGGACCCAAATAATAGATAGATATATGGATACGATTTCGAAACTTTCAGTTTAGAACTAAAGTATACCTATCAACCATAAAAAACAATGCAACCAATTCATCCATACAAACAATTTTGGTCTATTTGGAGTTTACGTCCCATTCAAATATATCGAATCTCCTTCCTGGATTTACCAGAAACTATCGAAGAATTGAGAAAAGATGTTGAACAAAAGAGATTGATAGAGAAAAGATTGCTTCCTTGTTGTTACCGAGTATTGACCATTTATAATCGTATTTCCCTGTCCTCTATCTCATCCTCTTCTTGCACTCATACTCACTATCAGTGGATAGCAAGAGAATTTACTAAGGCATTCGAACGGATATCTGAGGAATACTCATTCTAGAGTTTACTTCACTCTATCTCTAATGAGCTACTTAATGTGTTATACTCCTGAGCTAAAGTTCAACCTTAGCTCTGATACCACTTGTAACGACTCGGATTTTCGCGCTCGAAAATCAACATCCGTACTTCACATTGTACTAGAATGCCGCAGATTCGACCGTACAAATCCGATTCGCCGGAGCTATAACACAATTAAGTAAATAACACAGCGGAAGAAAAGAATAATACATTGATATATAATATCTGATACAACAGAGTGATATAATGAATATCAATATACATCAGAGATATGATACAAGAAATAGCAGCGGAAAAGAAAAATAGATAACTAACAGCAGCGGAACAATATCAATAGAAGTGATAACTCCAAAATGATCTTCAGACAAGAATGAATCCACAACTCCAAGATAAGCAACTCCGATGAATGAACTAGCTCCAGATAATCTACTAAACCTGAATATCTGAAAAGAAACCCAACTCTAGACTGCTCGTGTGGAAAATTATGAGCACCCAGAGTTTAGGAAGGGAACAATAAACTCCGGATCAGTCATGGGACTGGTGTGAGCAACAAAAACAGTTTATCTTTAAACAATCAACAAAAGGATTTTTAACATTGAAATCCGCAATGCTTTTGGAAAATGAAACTACCATAAGGCCTCCCGCCACACACACAATGCAAACGCAGAATTGGAGGAGATTTCTTCTTATGATAGTCAAACATGCTTACTACGCAAATCATTGGATTATTATTATTAGTGCATAGTGCAGAAAACATTTCGAAAGTATAATATTAATCTTAGCCAGCATAGACATTTCGAACTATGCCTACTATAGCTACCATCTAAACAGTGGGGCGCCACCATAAGTAAATGGCAGGTTCTACAACTAATACCGTACAAGTTCCGTATTGGGAAATGGATTTCCAACAAATGGTCAGGCTAAGGAACTTCCTATGCCACGAAGGAAACGCCTCTGGCGGGACGCTCCGAGAGACAAACTGCTCTCTGCCAACAAGGCCGGGTTACCCTTGTAACAGGTAACTCACGAATATGCCACCTCCCGGTCCTTTGGGACCTTTATCCGAGCTCGGTATCCAACATCACACATCATAAAGAAAGTGTATCCACATGAGTAAGTATCTGGGCTCCATACCATGATACCACCCCTTTCCAGAAGGAAATGACATACCCTAAAGGGCGCGACCCTCATAACCTTGCCGCAACATTCCTGTTTCGACCATTTCCGGGTAGTGAGGTCCTGACGAAGTCTCGTCCACAAAGCTACGCTTTGTCACAAAGCCATGCTTTGGGTCAACAGATGATCAACCTATGATCACAAAGATAAATGATCAAACAAATGATCATATCGCAAATGATCAAACACTGATCATCACACAGCAGCACTCAGCATGCCACATTACCAAATTGGGATATATCGCTGATAAATTTCAACTACATAACCTCTGAGCTCGTACGTCTCAGAGAAGGGTGTTAAGCTAAGAGAATAAATTCTCCACCACCAACAGAAATGTATTTGAAAGAAATCGGCTTTATATCTCAAAGTGTAATGTCAGACATACAATCCATACAAGTCTGTTCCGGGATCGAACAGAACCGAAGGCACTTCTCACGAAGCCCTTGCAAATCCGGATAATTTCCAATCACGTCCGGACTTCCCGTCACAAAAGAGTGATATAAATCTCTATACCGGCGCGACTCAGTGCAGAGACATTCGACAGGTTGTCCTTTCATTTTCGAAAAATATCCAGTCTTCAACACCGGTCTTCAAATGCGATCCATATCGTCGAATCACTTATTCGGAATGGGTTATGTGACACAAAGGTCCTCTCCCGGCTAAACCGAATAGTGAGCGCAATATTTAAAAATATACGGATATTGGGATTTCAATTAAGTCACAACTTAACCCAAACTTTCTTTTCAAATGGTTTAACAAATTACCATTTCAAATCTTTTAAACAAAAAGATTCATTTCAACAACCCTCAATGGTTTAAAACGATTTCCACATTTTAATCTTTTAAATAAAAGATTTAATTCATAAAGTTCACCCAGTTTCACAAAGATTCATTTACAGATTTTCCAAATCAATTTCCATTTCAATTTGATTAACTCGTTAAATCTTTAAATCAAAGATTTAACTCATAGCTTTCAAAACAATTTCATTTCGAATGGTTTAAACAAATCATCACTTTAAATCTGTTAAAAATAGGCAGATTTAATTCATAGCTTTCAAAAAGAATTCATTCATAACTTGGAAAATCCATTTTTCAATTCACTTGAAATTCCTTTAATTTAAACTGGAATTTCTTTTCTTATCTAAAAGCTTTTATCATTTGAAAACAACAGTTTTCAATTTGGAAATCTGATTCATTCATACGAGTTGAAATCCTTGGTTTAAATTCAAATTCCCAAATTAATACTTTAAAATGGTTTAATTCATACAAACACATTTATATCATCTTTTATCCCTAGTTTCCAAATCATAGATTCAATTTCAAACTTGAATTCAAATTTAAATCAAATTATTTAAATTTTCAAAAACTCGTTTAAGTTATTTAAAAATAACTTTTATCTTTGAAATTCCATTTCAAAAGCTTTCCACTTCAAACCCAAATTCCCAATTTCAAAATCAATTGAAATTAAAAATTTCAATTTCAAAAACAATTAAATTTAAATTATCTGTGACTTAACCGATTTCCACGTGAAATCCATATTGGTGTGTGTATAAGTGTGGTCCAGGGGTTCAACACAATAGTGCAACATCAATCATCACATAACAAAATACAGGATATAGTTGATAAGCGATATAAACTATAACGCTTATCATTTATGCACAGACCACAGATATATAAATATCATAGATAATAAATTGCATCACAGATAATTAATCACAGATCATAACATAAATCAGGGTGTATCACAAAGCATCATATATCAGGGATATCAACAATCAAGTCATCCAATAGAATCCAAACATCCATAAGTAAGGTCAGTTAATTATCTGATTAATTCAAATCAGATTAATTACTGATGAATAAACTACAAATCTTGGTTAATTAATCATTAATTAATTATAACCAGTAATTACCCATTAATTAATCTCTAATTATTAAATTAATTTAAACCTCAAATTTCTTATTTTAAATTAATTACAAAATAAGTTAATCTTAACAAATCTCATTTATTAATCCTTAATAAATCCCCCTTTGATTAATTTCCCTTAATTGATCATAACAAGTAATTATCCCTATTTGATTACTTTTACTAAGTAATTATCATTAATTAATCACCTTTAATAAATTTATCATCTTTAATTAATTACCTTAATTTATGATTCACATTAATAAATCAATTCTTTAAATCGATTACACAAATTAATTGACCATCCTTTATTACATTAAATCATTAATTCTTTATTACCTTAAGTCTTTTAAATCACCTTTGAAAACATTGTTTACAAGTGTTTAAAATCTGAAAATTTTCAAAGTAAAACTGTTCTAAACTTAGCTTTAAAAACATGGTTTAAACTTTGCTTAACAATTCAAAAATCATTGTTTAGATTCAAAAACAGAACAGGTTTAAATATTGAAACCTGTAAACCCACATTCGACCCGAGTAAACCATCAAAAATCTCGAGACGCTCTCGAGTAATCGCGTTAACCACTCAGCTTCGTGTCGAACTAAAATCTTCACGAACAAATCCCTATCTTCCTCAACAGCCAGGGCATCCAACCTTCACGCATACACGCGTACACGTGTACAAGCAGCCAGTTCACCTCCGACCAACCTCATGATTGCCCTCAGGTCATCCACTACCATCCTATACGATTCGAGCAATTCAAATTACAAAATCATCACTGGATCACAATCGAGCAAATTTAAGGTCATTATTTTCTTCCTGAACCCATTTTATCGCCCAACTTCGCCTCGTCCCACCGCGTGACATCATTGAAGACAACGCCCTTCCGTCCAAACCTCCGTCACACCCTTATGCGTTGATCCCCTGGGGTGCGATCGCTTCCAGTTCGTCGATGGCCACCCCATTGTCTCGTTTTCAACGTTGATCAAAAGCAGCAGTCAAACCCTATATCAACCAGATTTCCCTCCCACACCGACCTATAAATTCTACGAACAATTTTCTGATACTCCTCTACCGGCCAGCAAGCTACGATTCAAATCTCGAGTCCCCAGGTATAGCCGATCGCCGGAATTTCGTGAAAGAAGCGATTTCGTTCAACCCTGATTTCCATGTTCATTTCTTAATTAAAAATTCCCATTTTAAATTTAAAAATCATGTTTTGCGATGGGGATTCGAACTATATCAGAGAACCAGACAATTATGATATTTGAATCTTTCAAGTTACAAGGTTTTTCCTGTATTTCTTATACCCCAGATAAACTTCAACCCTTTATTACTTAATTTTATATGTTTTTAGACTCATTTAAATTTAATTAAATCTCTTTTGAATTCCTAAGTCTATCAGAAATTTGAAGATGAGATATATGGATTTTGATCTGATTTTTCAAGCTCTGTAACTACATAGGGTTGATATCAGACATTCAATCCACATATATACATACAATCCACACTTAAACACATGCAAGCATATTAACAACCATTCCAGAGCATCATCAATACGGTATCAAAGAGTATAGGCGAATGAAAGTGGGTTTGCTCACAGATTCACAGGCAATGAAAACAAAGGAAAAAAATTGGTTTTAGAGAAAAAAAACTTGAAGTTGCTCACCTCAATTTGAAAGAAAACAGAGGGGAACAGTTTTGAATCTTCTTGACCTCTGGATTGTTTTAAATTGCCTGTAGCTGTAGCTACTTGATTCCAGATTTTAGCTTAGTAAAATTGGTGATGTTTGCTCTTCTTTTCTTTCAGGCTTGCTCAGTTTTTAAATCTGAAAACTTTGCTTGATATTGATTTGATCTTCATCTCCAGGTTCGAACGCTTTAATTCTTGTTTAAGTTGATATTCATTTCAGTTTTTTTTTTCTTAGCTTTGAAGGAACGAAAATGAATTGGTGGTGAAAGAAGTTGATAGATAAAAATGTTTACAGGCTATTTTTATTTTATTTATACAATAGGGTGGCTGATGTGCTTGAACGTGATGGCTATAGGGCATGGCATTTATTACTTGTACAAATTTGAATATAATTGTCTACATACTTAGGCTTTGTCTCGGCTGTACAAAGATATATATCTTGTACTTGTTGGCTTTTCCATTTTTGTTTATTGATATGAAGAATTTTAGTTCGGCTGATATGTTGTATTGGTTTTATCTTGCTTATATGTACAAGAGATATTTGCTGTCTTGTTCCTTTGCTTTATGGTTGAGCATGTATTTCTTCTTTTGTCTACAAACTTGAGTGTATTTTATTTGTTCTATTTTTGTTTAGTGTCTTCATTCATTTATACTTTGATTTATTTCTATTTTACACAAACCTGGTTTGCTTTCACACTTGATTTTATTTCTTGTTTATTTGTTTTCTCTAGTTTTCTTACTACTTTGAAATGTAAATAAATTTCTATTCTAAATTGTTGTTAGATTTTAACAAATATTCTACTTCTATTTTAATTAAAACTTACCTTATATTAATTTCAATTCCTAGTTCAAATATTAATTATCATTATTTACTTAATATTTATTGTCTTATATTTATTTTATGAACTCAAACCATCTTTAACCATCAATTCAAATATATATTAAATTTGCTCGTATATACCTAAATATATATATATATACATTCAATATACACACATATACTCACATATACACTATTTACAATATTTTAATCTCAAATGATTTATACAGAATATACTTGGATATCGGGGAAACTCGCTCCATTTTTTAAATTAAATTTCACAATTTTTATTCAAAAATTTATTTAATTACTCAATTTAATTCAAAATTTCATTTAATTATTAATTTAAATAAATTTAAATTTCGGGGTCGTTACAAACTTCCCCCCTTAAAAGAATTTCGTCCTCGAAATTCGCAGGCACGAAAACAAAGACAGATGAAGAATGTTTCATCTAATCAAACCGAATATTTATTCTGCATTTGGCTTACCAAATCAGAATATCAAAATCAGATACGAGAACGAATCTGTTTAACAATCAACAAAATACTCGGGTTATCCAGATCTACGAAATATGCAGGGCATCGGTCAGTTTGAAAGGAATAACTAACCATTCGTAGAATATATGGGGACCCAAAGAATAGATAGATATATGGATACGATTTCGAAACTTTCAGTTTAGAACTAAAGTATACCTATCAACCATAAAAAACAATGCAACCAATTCATCCATACAAACAATTTTGGTCTATTTGGAGTTTACGTCCCATTCAAATATATCGAATCTCCTTCCTGGATTTACCAGAAACTATCGAAGAATTGAGAAAAGATGTTGAACAAAAGAGATTGATAGAGAAAAGATTGCTTCCTTGTTGTTACCGAGTATTGACCATTTATAATCGTATTTCCCTGTCCTCTATCTCATCCTCTTCTTGCACTCATACTCACTATCAGTGGATAGCAAGAGAATTTACTAAGGCATTCGAACGGATATCTGAGGAATACTCATTCTAGAGTTTACTTCACTCTATCTCTAATGAGCTACTTAATGTGTTATACTCCTGAGCTAAAGTTCAACCTTAGCTCTGATACCACTTGTAACGACTCGGATTTTCGCGCTCGAAAATCAACATCCGTACTTCACATTGTACTAGAATGCCGCAGATTCGACCGTACAAATCCGATTCGCCGGAGCTATAACACAATTAAGTAAATAACACAGCGGAAGAAAAGAATAATACATTGATATATAATATCTGATACAACAGAGTGATACAATGAATATCAATATACATCAGAGATATGATACAAGAAATAGCAGCGGAAAAGAAAAATAGATAACTAACAGCAGCGGAACAATATCAATAGAAGTGATAACTCCAAAATGATCTTCAGACAAGAATGAATCCACAACTCCAAGATAAGCAACTCCGATGAATGAACTAGCTCCAGATAATCTACTAAACCTGAATATCTGAAAAGAAACCCAACTCTAGACTGCTCGTGTGGAAAATTATGAGCACCCAGAGTTTAGGAAGGGAACAATAAACTCCGGATCAGTCATGGGACTGGTGTGAGCAACAAAAACAGTTTATCTTTAAACAATCAACAAAAGGATTTTTAACATTGAAATCCGCAATGCTTTTGGAAAATGAAACTACCATAAGGCCTCCCGCCACACACACAATGCAAACGCAGAATTGGAGGAGATTTCTTCTTATGATAGTCAAACATGCTTACTACGCAAATCATTGGATTATTATTATTAGTGCATAGTGTAGAAAACATTTCGAAAGTATAATATTAATCTTAGCCAGCATAGACATTTCGAACTATGCCTACTATAGCTACCATCTAAACAGTGGGGCGCCACCATAAGTAAATGGCAGGTTCTACAACTAATACCGTACAAGTTCCGTATTGGGAAATGGATTTCCAACAAATGGTCAGGCTAAGGAACTTCCTATGCCACGAAGGAAACGCCTCTGGCGGGACGCTCCGAGAGACAAACTGCTCTCTGCCAACAAGGCCGGGTTACCCCTGTAACAGGTAACTCACGAATATGCCACCTCCCGGTCCTTTGGGACCTTTATCCGAGCTCGGTATCCAACATCACACATCATAAAGAAAGTGTATCCACATGAGTAAGTATCTGGGCTCCATACCATGATACCACCCCTTTCCAGAAGGAAATGACATACCCTAAAGGGCGCGACCCTCATAACCTTGCCGCAACATTCCTGTTTCGACCATTTCCGGGTAGTGAGGTCCTGACGAAGTCTCGTCCACAAAGCTACGCTTTGTCACAAAGCCATGCTTTGGGTCAACAGATGATCAACCTATGATCACAAAGATAAATGATCAAACAAATGATCATATCGCAAATGATCAAACACTGATCATCACACAGCAGCACTCAACATGCCACATTACCAAATTGGGATATATCGCTGATAAATTTCAACTACATAACCTCTGAGCTCGTACGTCACAGAGAAGGGTGTTAAGCTAAGAGAATAAATTCTCCGCCACCAACAGAAATGTATTTGAAAGAAATCGGCTTTATATCTCAAAGTGTAATGTCAGACATACAATCCATACAAGTCTGTTCCGGGATCGAACAGAACCGAAGGCACTTCTCACGAAGCCCTTGCAAATCCGGATAATTTCCAATCACGTCCGGACTTCCCGTCACAAAAGAGTGATATAAATCTCTATACCGGCGCGACTCAGTGCAGAGACATTCGACAGGTTGTCCTTTCATTTTCGAAAAATATCCGGTCTTCAACACCGGTCTTCAAATGCGATCCATATCGTCGAATCACTTATTCGGAATGGGTTATGTGACACAAAGGTCCTCTCCCGGCTAAACCGAATAGTGAGCGCAATATTTAAAAATATACGGATATTGGGATTTCAATTAAGTCACAACTTAACCCAAACTTTCTTTTCAAATGGTTTAACAAATTACCATTTCAAATCTTTTAAACAAAAAGATTCATTTCAACAACCCTCAATGGTTTAAAACGATTTCCACATTTTAATCTTTTAAATAAAAGATTTAATTCATAAAGTTCACCCAGTTTCACAAAGATTCATTTACAGATTTTCCAAATCAATTTCCATTTCAATTTGATTAACTCGTTAAATCTTTAAATCAAAGATTTAACTCATAGCTTTCAAAACAATTTCATTTCGAATGGTTTAAACAAATCATCACTTTAAATCTGTTAAAAATAGACAGATTTAATTCATAGCTTTCAAAAAGAATTCATTCATAACTTGGAAAATCCATTTTTCAATTCACTTGAAATTCCTTTAATTTAAACTGGAATTTCTTTTCTTATCTAAAAGCTTTTATCATTTGAAAACAACAGTTTTCAATTTGGAAATCTGATTCATTCATACGAGTTGAAATCCTTGGTTTAAATTCAAATTCCCAAATTAATACTTTAAAATGGTTTAATTCATACAAACACATTTATATCATCTTTTATCCCTAGTTTCCAAATCATAGATTCAATTTCAAACTTGAATTCAAATTTAAATCAAATTATTTAAATTTTCAAAAACTCGTTTAAGTTATTTAAAAATAACTTTTATCTTTGAAATTCCATTTCAAAAGCTTTCCACTTCAAACCCAAATTCCCAATTTCAAAATCAATTGAAATTAAAAATTTCAATTTCAAAAACAATTAAATTTAAATTATCTGTGACTTAACCGATTTCCACGTGAAATCCATATTGGTGTGTGTATAAGTGTGGTCCAGGGGTTCAACACAATAGTGCAACATCAATCATCACATAACAAAATACAGGATATAGTTGATAAGCGATATAAACTATAACGCTTATCATTTATGCACAGACCACAGATATATAAATATCATAGATAATAAATTGCATCACAGATAATTAATCACAGATCATAACATAAATCAGGGTGTATCACAAAGCATCATATATCAGGGATATCAACAATCAAGTCATCCAATAGAATCCAAACATCCATAAGTAAGGTCAGTTAATTATCTGATTAATTCAAATCAGATTAATTACTGATGAATAAACTACAAATCTTGGTTAATTAATCATTAATTAATTATAACCAGTAATTACCCATTAATTAATCTCTAATTATTAAATTAATTTAAACCTCAAATTTCTTATTTTAAATTAATTACAAAATAAGTTAATCTTAACAAATCTCATTTATTAATCCTTAATAAATCCCCCTTTGATTAATTTCCCTTAATTGATCATAACAAGTAATTATCCCTATTTGATTACTTTTACTAAGTAATTATCATTAATTAATCACCTTTAATAAATTTATCATCTTTAATTAATTACCTTAATTTATGATTCACATTAATAAATCAATTCTTTAAATCGATTACACAAATTAATTGACCATCCTTTATTACATTAAATCATTAATTCTTTATTACCTTAAGTCTTTTAAATCACCTTTGAAAACATTGTTTACAAGTGTTTAAAATCTGAAAATTTTCAAAGTAAAACTGTTCTAAACTTAGCTTTAAAAACATGGTTTAAACTTTGCTTAAAAATTCAAAAATCATTTTTTAGATTCAAAAACAGAACAGGTTTAAATATTGAAACCTGTAAACCCACATTCGACCCGAGTAAACCATCAAAAATCTCGAGACGCTCTCGAGTAATCGCGTCAACCACTCAGCTTCGTGTCGAACTAAAATCTTCACGAACAAATCCCTATCTTCCTCAACAGCCAGGACATCCAACCTTCACGCATACACGCGTACACGTGTACAAGCAGCCAGTTCACCTCCGACCAACCTCATGATTGCCCTCAGGTCATCCACTACCATCCTATACGATTCGAGCAATTCAAATTACAAAATCATCACTGGATCACAATCGAGCAAATTTAAGGTCATTATTTTCTTCCTGAACCCATTTTATCGCCCAACTTCGCCTCGTCCAACCGCGTGACATCATTAAAGACAACGCCCTTCCGTCCAAACCTCCGTCACACCCCTATGCGTTGATCCCCTGGGGTGCGATCGCTTCCAGTTCGTCGATGGCCACCCCATTGTCTCGTTTTCAACGTTGATCAAAAGCAGCATTCAAACCCTATATCAACCAGATTTCCCTCCCACACCGACCTATAAATTCTACGAACAATTTTCTGATACTCCTCTACCGGCCAGCAAGCTACGATTCAAATCTCGAGTCCCCAAGTATAGCCGATCGCCGGAATTTCGTGAAAGAAGCGATTTCGTTCAACCCTGATTTCCATGTTCATTTCTTAATTAAAAATTCCCATTTTAAATTTAAAAATCATGTTTTGCGATGGGGATTCGAACTATATCAGAGAACCAGACAATTATGATATTTGAATCTTTCAAGTTACAAGGTTTTTCCTGTATTTCTTATACCCCAGATAAACTTCAACCCTTTATTACTTAATTTTATATGTTTTTAGACTCATTTACATTTAATTAAATCTCTTTTGAATTCCTAAGTCTATCAGAAATTTGAAGATGAGATATATGGATTTTGATCTGATTTTTCAAGCTCTGTAACTACATAGGGTTGATATCAGACATTCAATCCACATATATACATACAATCCACACTTAAACACATGCAAGCATATTAACAACCATTCCAGAGCATCATCAATACGGTATCAAAGAGTATAGGCGAATGAAAGTGGGTTTGCTCACAGATTCACAGGCAATGAAAACAAAGGGAAAAAAACTGGTTTTAGAGAAAAAAAAAACTTGAAGTTGCTCACCTCATTTTGAAAGAAAACAGAGGGGAACAGTTTTGAATCTTCTTGACCTCTGGATTGTTTTAAATTGCCTGTAGCTGTAGCTACTTGATTCCAGATTTTAGCTTAGTAAAATTGGTGATGTTTGCTCTTCTTTTCTTTCAGGCTTGCTCAGTTTTTAAATCTGAAAACTTTGCTTGATATTGATTTGATCTTCATCTCCAGGTTCGAACGCTTTAATTCTTGTTTAAGTTGATATTCATTTCAGTTTTTTTTTTTCTTAGCTTTGAAGGAACGAAAATGAATTGGTGGTGAAAGAAGTTGATAGATAAAAATGTTTACAGGCTATTTTTATTTTATTTATACAATAGGGTGGCTGATGTGCTTGAACGTGATGGCTATAGGGCATGGCATTTATTACTTGTACAAATTTGAATATAATTGTCTACATACTTAGGCTTTGTCTCGGCTGTACAAAGATATATATCTTGTACTTGTTGGCTTTTCCATTTTTGTTTATTGATATGAAGAATTTTAGTTCGGCTGATATGTTGTATTGGTTTTATCTTGCTTATATGTACAAGAGATATTTGCTGTCTTGTTCCTTTGCTTTATGGTTGAGCATGTATTTCTTCTTTTGTCTACAAACTTGAGTGTATTTTATTTGTTCTATTTTTGTTTAGTGTCTTCATTCATTTATACTTTGATTTATTTCTATTTTACACAAACCTGGTTTGCTTTCACACTTGATTTTATTTCTTGTTTATTTGTTTTCTCTAGTTTTCTTACTACTTTGAAATGTAAATAAATTTCTATTCTAAATTGTTGTTAGATTTTAACAAATATTCTACTTCTATTTTAATTAAAACTTACCTTATATTAATTTCAATTCCTAGTTCAAATATTAATTATCATTATTTACTTAATATTTATTGTCTTATATTTATTTTATGAACTCAAACCATCTTTAACCATCAATTCAAATATATATTAAATTTGCTCGTATATACCTAAATATATATATATATATACATTCAATATACACACATATACTCACATATACACTATTTACAATATTTTAATCTCAAATGATTTATACAGAATATACTTGGATATCGGGGAAACTCGCTCCATTTTTTAAATTAAATTTCACAATTTTTATTCAAAAATTTATTTAATTACTCAATTTAATTCAAAATTTCATTTAATTATTAATTTAAATAAATTTAAATTTCGGGGTCGTTACAAGTTGAGTAGCTTAAGAATTCTGGTTGAGATGTGGGATGTCACAGTATCGATAGGGGTTTCCTAAACATTTGAACAAGGCAAACTAACACAATATCGTTTTAAAATGGTAAATGAAATAATTTTACCCAAGATTATATTTTATATATAAAGAAAAGGTTTTCAAAGTTGATAGAATTGTTAGGTGTAATGAGTGATAAGAAATGATAATATCTATCTATCATCATTTGGAAATGATACCTTTCCCAATATGAACACGATCTGGAAGTGTATTTTAAAGGTATCTTACTATAATTAGGTAATAAGAATGGGTATGCAAGGAAGGAGAGGACAGGGAAAGAGATGGAGGAAGTTAACCACAAAGGATGGGAAGAATGATAGACAAGCCGCCAAAGCATTTTTGGTTTCTAATGAAGAAGTAGTGGAAGTCCAAAAGAAGCCGACAACTTCAGTGAAGAACAACGGCACAATAAACGCAAAAAGAGGAAATTTCTACTGCGTTGGAAGAGGCCTAGGGAGGACAAATCAGAAGAGAACGGTCCGCAAAGGAAATTCTTCAAAAAAGGGAAAGGAAATTAGTTTCTACTTATGTCATAAGACATGATATACTATGGACTATTTTATAGAGGGAAATGAGGGACCAGTAGTTCCTAAATTTTGGGAAAAACATTGCTTCTATTTCCAACAACTTGGACACATCAAGAAAATTTGTCCTATGATTCAAAGAGCACTACAGGATAGAGGAATTATTAAGAACAAACCAGCCACCTCGAGAGAGATAATTAAGCGAATGTGTATATGGAAAGAGGAGGAGAATAGTAGATGGGGATAAGTATCTTGAGTATGGACTCATAAATATGAGGGTGTTTCGGAAAGTTATGTATAATATGTATCCTTAGAGATGTTTTGAATGCTATGCAATTATTGTTGTTTGCTGTTAAAATCATTCCTTAAACTTAGGAAATGACTAGTAAAGTTTGAAATTAAATGTTTTAATATGAATCCAAATAACCAAGAATTATGAATCTTGGAGTTTTTTGAACTGAGGGTGTGTTGTTGAGGAAGGGCCGTGTAACGACCCGATATTTTGGACCATTCGCATCCATTATAAGTGTATAGGTAGACACTCATGCCAGAGTTGAATTGCTCAAAATACCGCGTTGTTAATTATAATTTGGCAAAACTCAGCATATGCAGTAAATAAATCAATCACAGAATCACAGACACAGAGTAATACAATAATACGCAACGGAATAGATAAAATAGTAGTTCATGAAGCTACTATATAAACATCAGAGTTAGAAATAAAATACAACAGAATATCTCAAATGCAGTGAAGTCTCCAGTACAACAGATGACTTCTCTGAACAAATCAACTAGAAGAGTTGAAAACTGAGGCGATAGTTGGATCTCCAAAGGAAGCTCCAAACTCCAAAGATGAGTCTCAAATGCTGCATCACTCGGTCTGACCCGAGCGTAAAGTAAAACACAAAACACTCGAGTCAGGATTAACATTCTTATACTAATAAATCCAACTCAAGTGAAATATCAATTGAAATATAAGTAACTTAAAGGATGTTTGGGATAACCATCCTCTAAGGATCTTCAGAACTATCTACAAAGTGGAAATATACATTATAACACCGTGGTCATTTCAATTTAATTTATACTTCAAAACCCCAAATATCATTTCATTTCAAATATAACTATTGTGACGACTCGGGTTTTTCCCGCTCGAAAATCAACATCCGTACTTCACATCATACTAGAATGCCGCAGATTCGACCGTTCAAATCCGATTCGCCGGAGCTATAACAACATTAAGTAAATAACACAGCGGAAGAAAAGAATAATACATTGATATACAATATCTGATACAACAGAGTGATACAATGAATATCAATATACATCAGAGATATGATACAACAAATAGCAGCGGAAAAGAAAACGATAACATCAACAGTGGAACAATATCAATAGAAATGATAATTCCAAAATGATCTACAGACAAGAATGAATCCACAACTCCAAGATAAGCAACTCCGATGAATGAACTAGCTCCAGATAATCTACTAAACCTGAATATCTGAAAGAAACCCCAACTCTAGACTGCTCGTGTGGAAAATTATGAGCACCCAGAGTTTAGGAAAGGAACAATAAACTCCGGATCAGTCATGGGACTGGTGTGAGCAACAAAAACAGTTTATCTTTAAACAATCAACAAAAGAATTTAAAACATTGAAATCCGCAATGCTTTTTAGAAAATGAAACTACCATAAGACCTCCCGCCACACACACAATGCAAACGCAGAATTGGAGGAGATTTCTTCTTATGATAGTCAAACATGCTTACTACGCAAATCATTGGATTATTATTATTAGTGCATAGTGCAGAAAAACATTTCGAAAGTATAATATTAATCTTAGCCAACATACGACCAGTATCGTATGCCTACTATAGCTACTATGTTCAATAGCAGGTTACCGCCACATTCCATAGCAGGTAATACAACTAAAACCGTACAAGTTCCGTATTGTTTCTTTGGATTTCCCAACAAATGGTCAGGCTAAGGAACTTCCTTCCGCCGCATGGGATCGCCTCTGGCGGGACGTCCCGAGAGACAAACTGCTCTCTGCCAAACAAGGCCGGGTTACCCCTATAACAGGTAACTCACGAATATGCCACCTCCCGGTCCTTTGGGACCTTTATCCGAGCTCGGTATCCAACATCACACATCATAAAAAAAAGTGTATCCACATGAGTAAGTATCTGGGCTCCATACCATGATACCACCCCTTTCCAGAAGGAAATGACATACCCTAAAGGGCGCGACCCTCATAACCTTGCCGCAACGATCCTGTTTCGACCATTTCCGGGTTGTGAGGTCCTGACGAAGTCTCGTCCACAAAGCTACGCTTTGTCACAAAGCCATGCTTTGGGTCAAACAAATGATCAACCTATGATCACAAAGATATAAAATCAAATAAATGATCATATCGCAAATGATCAAACACTGATCATTACACAGCAACACTCAGCATGCCACATTACCAAATTGGGATATATCGCTGATAAATTTCAATTACATAACCTCTGAGCTCGTACGTCTCAGAGAAGGGTGTTAAGCTAAGAGAATAAATTCTCCGCCACCAACAGAAATGTATTTGAAAGAAATCGGCTTTATATCTCAAAGTGTAATGTCAGACATACAATCCATACAAGTCTGTTCCGGGTTCGAACAGAACCGAAGGCACTTCTCACGAAGCCCTTGCAAATCCGGATAATTTCCAATCACGTCCGGACTTCCCGTCACTAAGGGTGATAAAACCTCTATATCGGGGATCAGCCGATGCAGAGTAACTCGACGGTAATCCTTCCGTTTTCAAAAATATCCGGTCTTCAACATCGGTCTTCAAATGCTATCCATATACGACGTATCACATATTCGGAATGGGTTATACGACACAAAGGTCCTCTCCCGGCTAACCCGAATAGTGAGCGAAATATTCGAAAATCATATGGATATGGGATTTCAATTAAGTCACAACTTATTACCCAAAATCTTTCTTTTCAAATGGTTTAACAAATTACCATTTTAAATCTTTAAACAAAAAGATTCAACCTTTACGGTTTAAACAGTTTCCATATTTTAATCTTTTAAACAAAAGATTCATTCACAGATTTTCCGAATTAATTTCCACTTCAATTTGATTAACTCGTTAAACCTTTAAATCAAAGATTTAACTTATAGCTTTCAAAACAATCTCATTTCGAATAGTTTAAATTCAGATAAACACATTTATATCATCTTTAATCCCTAGTTTCAAATCATAGGATTCAATTTCAAACTTGAATTCAAATTTAAATCAAATTATTTAAATTTTCAAAACTCGATTAAGTTATTCAAAATAACTTTTATATTTGAAATTCCATTTCAAAAGTTTTTCACTTTAAACCCAAATTTCCAATTTCAAAATCAATTGAAATTAAAATTTCAATTTCAAAAACATCAAATTTAAATTATCTGTGACTTAACCGATTTCCACGTGAAATCCATATTTGTGTGTGTAAAGGTGTAGTCCAGGGTTTAACACACAATAGTGCACATCATACAATCATCACAGATCAAAATACAGGATATAGTTGATGAGCGATATAAACTATAATGCTCATCTTCATTCACAGATCACAGATATATATATCAATGTAAATAAATGAATAAATCATACACAACTCAATCCACAGAACAAAATGTCATAGATCAGATAGGACAATCAATTCAGGGCAACGCATACCATGTAATCATTCATAAGCAGGGTCAAGCATTTAATAATCATTTATACCCAGGATTAATCAATTATTTAATCCTAATTAATTAAATTTAATTCCAATTAAACTACTCACTTAAGAATTATTTATCCAATTCTGATTTATAAATTTACAAATCATTTGATATAAATTAACACTTTAATTAATTAATTATTCTTAATTTATCATATTAATTAAGTCAACATTTAAACCAATTTCCTAAATAATTTCTTACCATTAAGAAATCATCTCATACAAATAAATCATTAATTACCAGTTAACTTTTATAAATTAATCAAAATATCTAATTTAAATTACAAGTTGTAATTAACCCCTTAATTACTTTCATTTAGTAATTAACAATTTACGATTGATTATCTTAGTTAATAAACCCAATAAATTATCAAAATTAATCACATTAATTTAATTACTTAACAATCACTAGTTAATTATCTTCATTAACTAATAACATTTCCTTAATTACTTTCTTTAAGAAATTATCTTAATTATTTCTTTAATTTACATTTTTAACTTACAACTTTACATTTAAAATATTTGTTTGAAACAAATTTACTTAAAAAAAATCCAATTTCATTTTAAAACTTTAAGATCCAAAGTTATTTTGAAATTTTACTTCATACTGGATTTAAACTTGTTTTTAAATCGATCTCACAATTTAAATTCCATTCTGAATTTGTTTTTAAATTAAATTTGCACACAGGTCTTATACAACTTGAAACATACCAAATAACCCGAGGCAACATCAACTTGCTTCGAGTCATCTCCCCATTTCTTCGAGTCCTTCAGTTCTATACCTTCGAGTATACTACTCAACACTCCCAGGAATCAAACCTGCACCGTGCACATGCACGTGGTCGCCGCCCATCTCCGACCATCACCGCAGCGTTGAGCGAGTCGAAATCCATCTCTGTACCAATCCACGATCGTCAAAGCTCCGTTACCCACGCGAGATCGAATTCGAATAAAAATTCGAAACCTGGAAAACTCAAAAGCCCTCCACCTTGAAACCTGTCAACGCCACGTTCATGATTCTCCGACCCTCTGAGTGCCTCCGCCTTCGGCCCTAGCTTCGACTTCCTCTCCACTACCATTTCCCAAACCCTCGCCACACTCGATCACCTGTCGACGATTGACGAAGCAAAATTCGAAGCTTAACGCAAATTAGGTTTAAAAACCCAAATTTCCTCACCGCAGTTGCCACGACGATCGTTCAGCACTTCCACCATTTTTCCCATACTTACTGATACCACCTCCACCTTCACCCAAGAACCCGACCACCAAAGACCTCGTGATCATCTGATATTGCCCAAAATCCCTTTTCCAGTAAATTCCCAAATCCTCATTCATACCAATACTAAAATTTGAGATTTATAGTTTAAAAATCCTAACTTTTGAAGGTGATTCAAGATATAGAATTGAATTAACATTTTGTTACATTCGAATTTTAACATATGTTTTCCTTTTTCCCGTAATATTCAAATTTAAAGATATTGAATCCATATTTCCACCTGAGTTTATGTTTAAAATTTGTATTACAACACTTCAATCACTTTTAATTTTGAAACCGAAGCCTAATATTGCTTGGTTTGGGTGATATGAATTTTGTTTGAATTTGTTTAGCCTGTAACAGAAAAACAGGTACATATACCGGTATCTATATATTTAAGTTACAGATTTACATATGTATATGGACATCCAAATAAAATTTTATTCTATACAACATTACTCCACAACATATATCCAATATAGATCATATGCAAACAAAATCATATAAATATGTAAGGGTTGAAAAGTTTGCTCACCTTAAAATGAAGACAAAAAACAGAACTTCTATGAACAAGCTTGAAAGTTTGCAAGTTGAAGTCTCTACTTTAATCTCTGATTTGTATGGGTTGTATTTTAAATGGAATCTTGTTTAAGTTTGAATGATTTTCAACTTCAGATTTTTGCTCAGTTTCGAAGGTGAATGAACTGGAATGGAAATAATGAAGGAAATATACAGAGATGGGTTTTGTACTGGAAATTGTTTTATAAATCTTTGATCAGAGATTTTCTAAGTTTTGTAGGCTATGGTAAGATTTATCTTCATTTCGGCTGCTGGTTTCTATAATTTGGTGGCTAAAGATATTGGCATTTATTGCCATGGTACTTTATGTCTTCTTTGTTAATCTATACTTGAGATATTTGCTGTCATATTCTTTTCAATTCAGTTTGTATTTGTTTCTTTTTGCTTTGTCCTCTGACTTTATTTTGGCTGTACAAATATACTTACCCAATTTGATTTTGTACATAGATATTTATACTAGCATCTTCTTTTGCAAGTGTTCAAACATGAATACATATTAATGTTTGTATTCTATTTGTTTTTATAATATAAGTGAATACATTTCTATTTTTATCATGTTGTTGGATTTTATTTAACCAATGTGTTATTTTATATCATTACATAGTTTATTAACACGAGATTAAGATATATATCTTAACTTTATATTCTAACATCTTATATATTTTCATTTCTTAAACCATTTACTTACATTTTAAATTCAGATCAAATACATATTATATTATTTCAAATTTACTCAGATATGTTCGAATACATATATATATTTGTTTCACAGTTGAGTATCACTGTCTTCTTATTTGTTTTCAAGTGTTCATACTTATGTTTATTTTTTATTTCTAACATAAATCATCACTTCTAATATTTATTATTATAATTTATCTTTAACCCATTTATTTACAATTTAAATTCAAATCAAATATATACATATATATTATATCAAATTTGTTCATGTATGCTCAAATACATATATATTCACATATATATAATATTTTTAAATTTAAATGATTTATACAAATATACTTGGATATCGGGGAAACTCACAATCCATTTATCGTTTTATTTCACAAATTTTATTCAAAAATTAATTAACTATTAATTTAAAATATATATAAAATCCGGGGTCGTTACAACTATTTTCCAAAATAGTATATATAGGTTAAATAATTTATAAAGTAAAGTATTTATAATTTCCTTAAGTTCCACAAATCGGTTCAAATCAACTCAATTTCCAAATTCAAATTTATTCAAAGTTCAATTCATCAATTTAATTCATTTCTAAACAGATCATTTAAATTTTCAATATATTTCAAAGCTTTAATATTCAACAATTTCAAAGTTAAATTTAACAGTTTCAAATAGCTCTTGATTTAACTTTATTATTATTTAATCAGGGAATATTCACTCAATAAATTCAATATCATTTGACTAGCCTTAAATTTCATTTTCTACTAAATATTTCCTTAAATTTATTTAAACAAGAAATATTCATTAAATTATTTAAATCAAACTCAAGTTATAAATCATATCTTAAATCCCAATTCCAATAAGTTTTAAATTGGTTTAATTTAAATAAAATTCTTTACTAAATTCAAATTATCTTCCCAACCTTAACTTATTCAAATTTTTACCAAATTCTATTTTGAAATATAAATTTTATACTTAACATATTATATGTATTAAATCCATCTTAATTAAACTAAATATCATTATTAAATCTATATATATCATTACCATTTATATATAAATTTTTTTTTTAATCAACATTGGAAAACCAAATATTTCTTTCCAAAACCATAGAATTCAATTTCAAAATATTTATATATATGGACCAACGGTGTCTGTATATATATTTATCATATGGTTAAGTGATACGGATATTTATCATTTCAATCCGAAATTTAGATATATATACGGGTAGATATCATTTCGACCCGTAATCCCAATTTCAATTCAAATGAAAATCGCTTGGGTTTATCATTTCAACCCATAACGAAATTCTCCTATTCTAAAGTCCGTTCGGGTATGTATCATTTCAACCCATAGTGAATTCTATACTAACAGGGAACTTGCAGAGTGATAACAGATACTAAAAAAAATATAACAACAGGCATATATCATCAGTATAAATAACATATACGGGTGTCAGATGTCACAGGTGAACAGATACAAATAATAGTAATAACAGGCATATAATACTAGATACTGGTGTCAGATGTCACATGTGAACAGTTATAGATAATAGCATATATAACAATGAAAATAACTACAGCAGCATATTTCAATTGCTATTTCAATTGAAATCAAATTAAATAATAAAAGAACGTTAATCGTGAGTGATTGCTCACCTTTCCGAGGCTAGAGAGGAATACAGAAGATGACACGGATACGCACACTGATACGGGCACTGAATTTTTTGAATGACGAATCGAAGCAAAGCAAAGTTGGTACGAATTCAACGATCAAAGCTGATAATAAAAATAAATGGAACAAATCAGGACGGGGTCGATGAAGATAAAAGGGTATAAGCGACTTATAAATATATATAACTATATATATAAAGAAAGAATCGTATTCTAAATTCAAACATTTAAATATATATATGTATTCAAAATTCCATTGCTTCAAATTAACATACATTACAATCATCATATATACAAATGCCGGTTAGTATATATACATCCTTCGTGCAGACTATAAATCAACAAATATGCAAACAATATACCTATATATATGCAGACTACTCACAAAACCATATGTAATTTAAGATAAATAATAATATATGTATGACTTATATAAATTCTTGTGTATATATATCATCAAAATTTTATAAAATTTCCAGGTATAGACTGACATAACTTTTCAACAAAGTACAATATATCATCATAAAATACTCTAATATGTGTATTTAATTTAAAACAACTTGTATGAACAGCAGGTTTTATAATGCATACACTTTAAAACCAACATGACATAAAATATATATATGCTGTTCCAAAATCCCTTACGTGCTGTACTGTAAATAAGAATAGATTTTTATACAAGTAATTATATACACGTTAAAAAAATAAAGCTATAAACATAACCGAACACGCAGCACATATCCAAATATATGCAACACACGCAACTCCCACATATAGACCAGATGTGAATATATATATGTTCCAAATCCAACGAAACGAATTTTCCCATACATTTCATATGCAAACTTCTCAATTATTAAGTGCTATAACGTATGTACTACCATACTCATATAATATTAAGGGAAAATATAAAAATATGTCTTGTTATAGCCTTTATATATATACAAATAAAACAACAGATTATTTAAACTTAGGTACACTATAAATCCAATTGGGAGAATGCATATCATACGTAAAACAATATGCGAACTTACAAAAGGGAGGAAGGCAGGATTTCGAGCAAGGCTCGGTAGGCTGGTGTTGTAAGCGGAGCACGGCGTCGGATCTGGAGAGGAGGCGGAAGGCGAGATCAGGTTGGGCGTGCACAGGGGTGTCACGGCGGAGGAAGGTGGTGGCTGGTGGTGTTGGTCACGGTAGAGGGGAAGGCGCTCGGAAATCAAGGAGGAGAATGGGAAGACAATAGGCTGTTCGGCCATGGTGGCTTGGGTCGATCGACACCAGGGGTCAAGGAGGAGGAACGGATCTTGTGACGTGGAGAGAAGCCGTGGCTGTTGGGTTTTGGGTGGAAGAGCTGGGAAGTGGAAAGATGTTTGCCTTTCGAGGTGGGGTAAAAATGAAGATGGGCAAGCATGATTCACGGCAGGTAATATGGAAGGGTAGTGGAATGGGAATAAAAGAAATTAAAATGAATGAACAGACGTAACCAATGAACTGTTCGAATGAATACAACGCAGACGAATTCATACGTTTCGATGTTCACAAAGTATGGAACGGCAACAGTCACCCTGGAATTAAGCTGGAAGATTAAAGCAATTGATGGTTGCTTTGGATACCACGGTTACAGTTTAAAAAGGGCAAAGAGAAATAAAGAGGCACGGATTCGGTACCTATACGGTGAACTGTTTTACAGATTTCGTTGTCCATCGGACGTCGAAACAAGCAAATGAATATACCAAGGAGATCAGCATGACGTGACGATCAAAACGGTATACAAATACTAGTGGTACGATCATCCGATCGAAAGTCGATAATTGGTACCCGAAATGCTGCTATTTTGCTAGAATTAAGATAAACGGAGCAGTAGAAGTCCAAATTTGGAAAAACGAATTTCGAAGTCTGATTCAGAATGATCTGAATAAATTTTCTCCTGTTGACATATTTTGATTTCGGAAAACTTTTAAATTCACTTTTATTAACCGGTTTGATTTGAAATGAAATTTCACAGGAAAATAAACTTCAATGTTATCAGATGAAAATTTACCAGTTGCTATATTAAAATAGACGTATTCTAAATAATAAACTTTTATTTTCAAATTTTATTATTTAAAATTTTACAAAATTTCAATTAACTACGTTATTAAAACCAATCAAAATTTATGGGTCGTTACAGGCCGTAAGATCAGACCTCAATAGACTTTGCTTCGTTGTGCCGTGACTTTGAGACTTTAAGTCAAAGGAAGTTCTTGGGTTCGGAATCGATCGTGAAAGTTAAGAATTGGCTGGGCTAGTGCGACAAGTTACGTAATGACATGATGAAAAATATTCAAGTATCATTCGAAAAGATGATAAGTAATGCTCTACGGTTTGAAGATTTTGCGCCCCAGCCGCCTACTACTGCACCAACTAAAGATAAGAAGCGTAAGTTCAAGACAAAGTTAAACAAATATAGTTGCTTCAGATATGGAGAGAAAGATCACTTGGTTCAGAAAAGTAGTTAGGATAAGAATAAGAGAAAGGAGAAAGCAAAAGCTAAGAGACAAAAGCTTGAGAAGCAGAATGCACTAAAAAATTGTTACTACTGCCACGAGGAGGGTCATTTTGTCACAAATTTTCCTAAACTCAAGGAAAGGAGGCAGCCTAAACCCTTCGTTATTATCACAAAACCATATGCTTTAGTAGCAGCAAAGGGAAAAGGAGTTGTGGAAGGATCAATTTAGCACTAGCAAGATAGAGACTGGTATTAGAAATAGTATATTAAGTTATGCCTTGTTAATATATTTTATTGTATGTAACTTTTGAAATGTACTTCGCATCTATGATGGGGTCACTTGGCGTGTATCTAGGATTGTGTGTTGTTTGAATGGTATTCTATATCTATGTATCGTTTCTCTGTTTGTTCTTGATAGATATTAGTTTCTATCATAGTTTTATCTCCCCTACCCTTAGATAGACTAGGACTAGAGCTAATAAGATTCATGACTTATGTCAACTCAGTAAGTAAAGGTTGACCCGTCATAAGGTATTTTGGCTAGAGGATATATTAATAAATGAAGTTAAGTTTGAATTATACAAATAAGAAGATTTAAATAAACTTGGTTTTACTAAACAATACTTTTGGGTTAGGATTGTGAAAATTTTGGGACGAAATTCTTTTATAGGGGGAAGAGTGTAACGACCTAGAATTTAATCACTATTTAAATGAATATTTAATTATATTTTTTAAATAGTAAATAAATTAATTTTTATTAACAAATAAACTTATTTTTAATAATAACTAATGATGATAAAATCATTTTCAAATTTTGTTCACTAATATATATAGTTTAGAAAAAAATAGAAAATGTGACCGAAAGTTATTTTCTGAAATCTTGATTTTTCATTAGTTAAAAGTTATCTAAAATGTTAAAACACTATTGTAAACACATATGCATATTACAAACTATTTTGTCATGAGAATATATACATGTACACATATTCTCACTTAAGCTTATATATGTATAAAGATAAGTAAGACTTTTATATGAAAATGTGAATATTTTAACACATAAATATATTATTTTGAAGAAAAAAAGGCAAGAGTGCATGGAATGAATAGTTTGCATGGTAGGGGGGTTACATGTGTGGGTGGAAGTATGGAGGAGAATATGGGTGCATGCGTATGTACACATATTTAATTCAAGCACTTATACATTTTTAAATGTTTTCTTAAGCCTATTGAAATGACCCTAGTTATTTTACCTAATAATTTTTTTTACATCTGTAATTTCCTAGAGTCATTTAGCCTTTCTACTAAATTATCCAGGATCCTAACTTTTCTACTAATATATTTATATCAGTTCATTAATAAATATATTCACATACATATGAAGATGTATATGACCCTCTTGCTTGGATCAGAGTGTTGTTTAACAAGAGTGCATCCTGATTGAATTTGAATATCTAATCAACCAGTACATAGCTCATTTTCCATGCCTATTGATATTTGAGTCAGGGTAATGAATCCCATAATCATATGCAATCTATACTTAGTAATTTTTGACCATTCCTATAGTGATTGTCTGTTAGTTTGAGGTAGCAAATTGATCTCAGATTATATAGCAAGCCACCATAATTTTAGTTTAATTATTTGGTATTTGATTAAAGCCAGAAAGGAAAATGATATACTCATTTATCATTTTCAACATAAGTGATTTTATCCAAATTTCTTTACTTATAACCAAGTCAGTTTAGTAATTCTTTCATAATCTATATAGTTGTATTTTTCTGAACCAAATTTATTCCCTAATCCCTGAGTTACCTCAGCTTGCATCTAATTTACAGGTTGCTTTACTGGATTTAGAGAATCCAGATTTTATGGTTACTCAACAAAAGTAGTAATTAAGTAATATGTGTGCATATCAGCTGTATTGTGCTCTCTGGACTAAGAAAGCTTCTCAAAAATAAAAGAGAATTGCTCAAGTATTTGAAAATGTCTTTGTACTTGCATTTGCAAAGAAAGCTTCAGATTTTTACAAATGCATTTTCAAACTTTACACTGAAAAACTCTGGTCATCTTGATCAACCCAGACCTCACTATTTTTGAAGTGGGTTAACCCCATGACTAGATCATCAAAACACTAGTGCCAGGCTATTGCAATGTGAATTCAGATTTAATATACTTGGAAAATCTCTTAGAACATGTACACCTCTTTATAAAATGCACAAATATATATATATATATATATATTTTCTTCTTTTATCAAAACACTTCTACATATTATTACTAAATTCTTGAAATATTACTTCTAGCTAAATATTCAGATTTTAACCTTCAAACTGAAAGTTTTAAGTAACTTGAAATTAACTAATACAGTATATGTATATACATATCCATTTCTCAAATACAGGCATATATCCTTTACAGATTTCCACCATAATACTCAAATATATATATATATATATTCTTGCATAAATTCAACCAAGTCTATGGATTAATCCCAAACTTAATACATCACTAGATTCATTTAAAACAACTAAATAAATCCAAACTTTCAAGATCATTACATAACAACCAAAGCAGAACTATAAAAACTTCCCAGATTACATGCAAATATTTCATTCTAAGTTCTTATTTAATTCTAATTTAGCATGCTTATCCAATCATTCTCATTAGCCATAGCAGCTTCCTATTTAGAACCAGCATTCCCTGAAAGAGCATTAGAGGCTGCCCCATTTTGAATGAGACACCCCAGATGCCATAAGCAAACAAGGGTCAGATACAAGATCTGGTATGAGCAATATCAAAAATTCCATGATATTAAGTAAATAAGTGAGACATAAACATATTGTATAAGTTGGCATAGCTTCTTTGATCAATTTGCCTGACTTGTTTATGATATATTGTGCATATATGATCAGTATTTAAGACTAGTTATGTACACACATTCAACTATGCAAACATATATTTCAAATAGAAATACTCAGGAACTATCATAGCTCAGTCCAACCAACCTAGGAATAACACAAGTTCCTACTTCATCAATTTGATGTTGCATTTACCAAATTTCTTCCTAGCCTCATCTGCTATAAGGAATCACGGGGACACATTGCAATAAAATAATTCACAATATTGCACAAAGATCTTAGGGCTTAAACAAACCATGTACCAACTTGCATACTTTAAATACAACAAGCATTCTGGCAGTCCTCTTGGCTCACAATCCTTAGTTTATTTACTAAGTGTTCATGTGTGACGACCCGACTTTCCACTCCCGGAAAATCGCATCGACAGTAAGAAAGAAAGGGGTGAGAAATAGAAAAGAGAAGAAGAGAAAAGAAAACAACAACAGATACTCACAGCGGAAACGAAACGAAATATAATATACCACATAAATATTACATAGTATCATATACATCATCTATCAGAGTTACACAGATTACACATCTCATACTAGACAGTTATAAACATCTGTCTAGTTATTACATCTCAACACAATACAGATCAATACAAAGATCAACACAGCGGAAAACTACTATCTATATCTACAACGCCGAAGCCTCCTGCTCCATTGCTCCTCCAGAAACTCGTCAAAGCTAAACCTGAATCCCTTGGCTACTCGTAAAAATTTGAGTACCCAAGAGTTTATAAAACAGAAATAAACAACTTGGGTCAGACATGGGTCTGGTGTGAGTAACAGGTTAAACTTGTTTAACTTCAAAACCTTTTGAAAGAAAAGGTATCACGTAAGACTTCCCACAAATAAACATGGGTAAGTTTTTACCTTACGCTAACCAAAACATTTGATAGGAAATTCGATTGTATTATAATAGGGTCTAGGGTTTTCAAGTAAAATACAGAAATAGCTGGAATGCTTACATCTCACGTTCCAACATAGTTGGGCACAACTAATACGTACGGCACTTATTGGAGTTTGGATTCCATCAATGGCAGGGCTACCGGGGTACCGCCCGTCACAGTACGTGGCCTAGATCACCGTACCGAGGATCACTCCCAATCCCCTGCAACACAAGGTCGGAACATCCCTTACTGGATAATTCCCGCACAAGATACCCCACGGTTGTCATGATTCAACCGCACACACTAAGTCGAAAATAGAAAGGGACATCTAGACAGAGGTCATCTTGTCCTACTTGGGTGCTACCCACTAACCTTGCTGCACCTCCCCTGTTTTAGCCATTCCCGGTTTGTGAGGCTTGAGGTCACGATTACCTTAAAACAGAATACATCTATCTTAGAATGCTCATCGTCCACCTGACGATGTTCTGAAAGCATTCAATCCATACAAGTTCGTTCCGGGTTCGAACGAAACC
This sequence comes from Allium fistulosum, assembly GCA_030737815.1. Classification (NCBI taxonomy): domain Eukaryota; kingdom Viridiplantae; phylum Streptophyta; class Magnoliopsida; order Asparagales; family Amaryllidaceae; genus Allium; species Allium fistulosum. Next base: position 1,105,576,641 of record CM060904.1, on the reverse strand, counting down.
GAAGGCATTATCTCGTTACACTCGTTTTGGAATCACCCTCAGAGTTAACGACAATAACCCTTGCACTCTGAATCTTCATCTTCACTTGATTCTCGACCTATCGTTAATTTGAATCGATGTGGTATTCGGGTCTCCAGACCTGGAAATCCGGTATACGGAAACCCGATCCCGGTCTCATCGAAATCTAAAACGTATCTTTTAAGGCCAAGTTGTTTTAAAAGTTAAAACAATTTAATTCAATTATCTTTATACACTTAGAAAGATAATTCACAATAGATAATCAACATTATCAATATCATCAGATAATCCATATTATCACAATTCAACTAACCATCCATATCACACAGCATATATCTTATAAGAGATATCAATCAAATGCAAAGCATTCAGTATTATCATCCATCCATAAGTAATGATCTATATCATCTCTAATTAATTTAAAGTTAATTAAATTAATTACTTTTATTTTATAAATCCTTCTTACTTAAACATTAATTAATTACAAATTAATTAATTATCCTCTAATTACCTTTTTCAATTAATCATCTTTGATTAATTATCTTTTAATTACCTTCAAGTAATTTATCCTTAATTAATTACTTAAATTAATTAACCTTAACTACTTATAGTAATTAACCTTTTATTACTTCATTAATTAATTAACTATAATTAATTAAATTAATCAACTATAATTAATTACATTTATCCTTAATTAATTATATTAATTAATCACTTCATTTATTAATTATACTTAATTAATCAATCTTAATTACATCATTAATTATATTAATTAATGATCCTTAATTACAACTTAATTATTAATTACTTAATTAAATTAATTACATTAAGCAATTAACTTTATTTTAAACAACATTTATTAATCACCTTGATTAATCTTCAATCAGTAATTAACTACTCTTAATTACTTTCATTTACTAAATTAATTCTCCTTAATTAATTTCTTTTAATTAATCCCTTGATTAATTATTCAGAGTAATTAAACTCAAATTACTTTCCTTAATATATAAACATCAATTAATTACTTCCAGTAATTATCTTATTAGTTACTTCCCTAAATAATCACACCTTAACAATTTCATTAAGTAATTATTTATTAAACCATCTCTTGATTATCCTAAATTAATTAAACTTAATTAATTAACTTAACTAAATCAAATTAACTCCATTAATTACAAATGAGTAATTAATTTCTTAATTACTTTTATTAAGTAATTACATTTAAAACAAATTCTATAATTGATTATCTTAAATTAATTAAACTAATTAATTATCAAAAATAAATCCTATTAATTAATTATTTAATAATTCATAGTTAATGACCTTCATTAACAATTATTTAATTACTTTTCTTAAGTAATTAACTTAGATTAACCATTATTAATTTCAAATTAATAAATCTTAAAAACCAAATAATTGATCTCTAATTATTTAATTAATTAAGTGTTAACCATAACTTAATTAACCTTTAATTACTTATTAATTAATTCTTAATCATTAATTAATATTCTAATTTATAATCTTTAATTACAAATTAATTATTCCTAATTAATTTATCTTAATCATAAATAAATTAGTTTAAATCTTTAATTTATTATTTATTTAATTAATCCAAATGATTAATTAATCAAACAAATTAATTATCCATTAATTTCCTCACAAATAATTAAGTCTTAAGAAAACATTTCCTTATAATGATATTTAAATTTAAAACATGTTTTTAACTTTCATATTTCCTTTAAATTCCATTTTAAATATGAGATTTAAAATGAATAAAAGTTTAACCTTAACAACTTTAAAATCCATTTACAAACTCTTAAAATCTTATGGTGAAGAAATACTAATTTATAAAAGAACTTAAGAATTTAAATCAATTTACTTTTAAATTCTACCCATTTAATATCCATTTTAAACCATTAAAATTATTAAAACAATTTAATTTAAAAACTTTCTTTTATTTCAAATCTGAGATACAAATTTAAATTTGATTTTAGATTAACTCAGATTTAAACTTCTGTTTAAATATTTCTTTACAATTTAAATAAAGTTTAAAACTTTTAAACATACAGGTTTTAAACCTGTCAACACTAACATACTCGAGACCACTAATTTTACTTCGAGTCGTACCCTCTAAAAACCCGAGCATCTCACGAAATAACTCGAGTACGAACTCGAGAAAACCCAGACCTCTACACTGCTACCATTCCAGAATTCACCCAGACATGTACCATCGCGTGCACGTGCACAATCACCTGTGGCGTCTCCGATCATCAGCGAACATCCCCAAACATCGACGATCAACCCTACACCAGATTACGATCCTCCAACCTTCGAACAACACTCGAAATCAAAAACGAGAATTTCGAGTCTAAAAATCTAAACCTGGAAACGTATCTGGTCTCACCACCCAATCCCTGTCAATCACGTCGCCCCCGCAACCTCGTCCATCAGACGACTTGAAATTCCGGCCATAACTCTGTCTACACCTCCCCTACCACTTCCCAAAAATACATGGCACTCGATCAAACTATGATGACGAACGAAACATATTTCGCGACCTTACGAAAACTAGGTTTCCAGACAAAGAATCGCCACCGCTGCCTCCTCAATGAAATGCAACATTATCCGGCATTTTTCCTATGAACTTCGACCACTCCTCTATCATTACCCAAAACCCCGGCTACTACAAATCAAAAGATCACCATAATTTCCCAAAACTCCATATTTAGTTCATCACAGAACTGCTCCTTTTATACTAAGCTAAAAATCATGATTTTAATGTTAAAAATCATATTATAGTTTAGATATTCGATTTATAATCCTGGATTTATGAATTACCTATTTTGAATTTTCACCTTTATATAACATATACTGTTATTTTGGTTACAGAGACAATCTGCTTGAAGTTTGACATAATTAAAATTTCTAGGCATTAGTATATGATAAATCAAACACATTTTGTTTAAATATTAAATCCAAATCACTCTAGATCATGGGATAATGATTTTATATCAAAAACAGGAGTCTGGAATTACAAGAAACAGAGACACACTGATTCAAAACAACATGCACACCTATATACATTCATGTATATGCAGAATCATCTATAAATATTCACATCCACAACACAATTATCACAGAACTAAGCATGCAAACATAATTATACTTAAGTTAATTTAAGTAAGAATGTTACTCACTGTTTTGAGGAAGAACAGAGCCTCTGGTTTTAAAAGCTTTGTTGATTTCTTTGAAAACAGCCTTGAAAATTTTAGTTGCATCTTTGTTTTGATTTTAAAACTTGCATGCTTTTGATCCCAGATCTAATTGCTTATCTCTGTCTTGAAGAGTACATGCAGGCTTTGATTCAGGTTGAAGAGAACTTGCAGGCTTTGGTTTTAAATTTTGAAAATGCACTTCCAGGTTTTATTTTTGAAGAAGATTACAGGCTTTAGATTTGATAAATCTCTGGTTTGAGGAGTTTTACAGATCTTTGATTTGGGTTGAGGCATTTTATTACTGAATTTCAGATTTTAGCATTTGAGAAAGAGTTTGAGAATTATAGATTACTGACTTCAGATTAGCATTCGAATTTGAGAAAGAGGTTTGAGTTTCTTGTTTTTAAAAAGGAAATAGAAAGGAAGAAGTAAAGGAATGCAATATGTTTATATAAGTGAATTTGAGATTTATAAAAATAAAAGAAAATTAAAAATAATAAAGACACTTGTCAATATAGTTTATCTTTTACTTACACATGTTATATGAAGCTTTAGGCTAAAGACACTTGTCTTATAAGTATTTATTCATAATTCTATTTATTTTTAAAGTAATTAAAAAGCCTTTTTCTTAATTTATTAAATACTTATCTATATATATACAAATTACTTTTTAAAGAAAGAAAACTAATTATATTTATAAATAAAAGTTTATACAAATATTCTAAAATCCAAAACAAATTTAAATATTTATTCTTTTGAATTTCAAAGCTTAAATTCAAATTCAATTAAATTAAATCCTAAGATTCAATTTAAAAAGTTAAGTTATATATATACAATTATTTATTCAATTTAAAAATAACAATTCCATAGTCTTTTAAAATTCATACATATTAAAAATAATACATTATACTTATTATTTGAAATTAACATATTTGATATTTAAATAATTTATATAAGAGATTATATTATCAAGTGATATTTTAAAAAGAAACAAAACAAGCCTTTTTGTTAACTCTTATATAATTTTAAACTTAAGTAAAAATATCTTAAGCAATTAAAGTATTTTAAAACTATAAATTTACTAATTTAAATAACTTTGAAAAGTCATATTAAATTAAATCTAAATTCCCAATTTACCCAAAGCTTCTATTTACAATATATATATAAATAAATATATATATTCAAATAGAAAATATCTTATTAACTTTTAAAAGATAAAATCACCAATTTATACTAATTTAATCAGATTATTAAATTAAATTCAAATCTTATTATCAAAGATCATCAATATCAATTTAATTATTTAACAGATTATTAAATTGATATTGTTAAAATTTCCGGGATATTACATTCCTTCCCCCTTAAAATAATTTCGTCCCCGAAATTTAAACAAAGGTAATTTAATAATCTTATTAAAGATTTTAATTCAAAACACAAGCATATACTATCATCCATATGCTAACAACCATAGCAGTCAATCATCCAATCAAACAATTCTAACTATCCAGACAAAATTCTAGATAGAATTCCTCGAGTTTCCCCAAATATATATACCGGAATACTCGCTCTACAACAATCTAAACTACTAAGTTATAGATCTCCTACTCATCTAGATCTACAGAACTAAACAGAATATCAGACTACAGACGAGTCTGACTCAATTACCAAACTTCCAGAACTGCAGATTCTAAAACCAAAGATAAATCAAATACGTATTCCCTCAGAGATACGTAAAACACAATGAATCTCAGTCATCCAAACTGACCATTCAATTCTGAAGACCAAATACTTATCCAAATCAGAACACAGAAGAGATCCAAACATAACTTTACTTCACAATATCAGTAGATTCCAAACTTACTTCTCCTATCCAAAGATATACTCCAAACTGCTTTTGCTGCTCAATTCTGATCTGAGGTAGAACACAAGCACAGACTGGACAACTCATTCCAGAAATAAGGTTCACTGATCCATAAATAAAACTCAGATACTCCATCAAAACTTGAGCTGCTACCAACCTCTATCTCTAGGAAACATCCTTCAACTAGACTGAACTACCGGTACTACTCCTGGAATCCAGTCGATAAGAAAACTCAACCTTCAGATGCGGACAACTCCTGACTTCTCTGAAGACACTCAGAAAAATTCTGATAACCCAAGAGAACCCTCAAACTATCGCAAGTCACTTTTGCGATCAACCCAGCCTATTTCCAAAGAAAACTGTTCCTCTTAACAAATCAGAACAGCCCATACTTAACTATCCAATCCATCGAAGAAATGGATGCACCCTGCTGCTTCTGAATTTCACCTCCAGAAAAACTACTCAGCCAGAAAACTTCTTGCCAACACAGAACACTCCGAGTTGCACTGCTGACACTGATGCCAAGGACTTCCTATCCAAAGATCTTCGAGAAACTCGAACTCCAAACCAAACAGAAACACCGTGCTGAACTCAGCCTCAATCACCGAAACAGACACACTTCCTTAAACTTGTTCCAAAGAAAACATCTTCGGGAACATCCATCGTCACTGCATCTCATCACACAGCTACTATTACCTGAGGTATCAAGATACCATCACTTGCTTCTGTTCAACCGATAGATCCAAACTCTACTCATCCAAATTTTCACTTCAAAGATAAACTCCGAACCTTAACAGGTTTCCTTCAGAGATTCGATGAAATCCTTCATCACAGCAAAACTTACTCGAGACAGTATTGGGTCTACAGTCTCGATAAATACACTTCCAACCTTAATTCCAACCATTGGTAGTCGTGTTTCATACACTACTACCCTATCTACCTTTATATCTTATATTGGATAACCTGTACGGGTAACCCAACAATATAGGTAGAATATATATATATAGTTATATAAAAATTACAAATACGCTCTCTCAAGATAGACACCACTCTAGAGCTAGGTATTCACTCAACCTACTGCTCTGATATTCACTTAACCAAAAGCTTAGGCATTCGCTCAACCTCGCTCTGATACCACGTGTGACGACCCGACTTTCCACTCCCGGAAAATCGCATCGACAGTAAGAAAGAAAGGGGTGAGAAATAGAAAAGAGAAGAAGAGAAAAGAAAACAACAACAGATACTCACAGCGGAAACGAAACGAAATATAATATACCACATAAATATTACATAGTATCATATACATCATCTATCAGAGTTACACAGATTACACATCTCATACTAGACAGTTATAAACATCTGTCTAGTTATTACATCTCAACACAATACAGATCAATACAAAGATCAACACAGCGGAAAACTACTATCTATATCTACAACGCCGAAGCCTCCTGCTCCATTGCTCCTCCAGAAACTCGTCAAAGCTAAACCTGAATCCCTTGGCTACTCGTAAAAATTTGAGTACCCAAGAGTTTATAAAACAGAAATAAACAACTTGGGTCAGACATGGGTCTGGTGTGAGTAACAGGTTAAACTTGTTTAACTTCAAAACCTTTTGAAAGAAAAGGTATCACGTAAGACTTCCCACAAATAAACATGGGTAAGTTTTTACCTTACGCTAACCAAAACATTTGATAGGAAATTCGATTGTATTATAATAGGGTCTAGGGTTTTCAAGTAAAATACAGAAATAGCTGGAATGCTTACATCTCACGTTCCAACATAGTTGGGCACAACTAATACGTACGGCACTTATTGGAGTTTGGATTCCATCAATGGCAGGGCTACCGGGGTACCGCCCGTCACAGTACGTGGCCTAGATCACCGTACCGAGGATCACTCCCAATCCCCTGCAACACAAGGTCGGAACATCCCTTACTGGATAATTCCCGCACAAGATACCCCACGGTTGTCATGATTCAACCGCACACACTAAGTCGAAAATAGAAAGGGACATCTAGACAGAGGTCATCTTGTCCTACTTGGGTGCTACCCACTAACCTTGCTGCACCTCCCCTGTTTTAGCCATTCCCGGTTTGTGAGGCTTGAGGTCACGATTACCTTAAAACAGAATACATCTATCTTAGAATGCTCATCGTCCACCTGACGATGTTCTGAAAGCATTCAATCCATACAAGTTCGTTCCGGGTTCGAACGAAACCGAAGGCATTATCTCGTTACACTCGTTTTGGAATCACCCTCAGAGTTAACGACAATAACCCTTGCACTCTGAATCTTCATCTTCACTTGATTCTCGACCTATCGTTAATTTGAATCGATGTGGTATTCGGGTCTCCAGACCTGGAAATCCGGTATACGGAAACCCGATCCCGGTCTCATCGAAATCTAAAACGTATCTTTTAAGGCCAAGTTGTTTTAAAAGTTAAAACAATTTAATTCAATTATCTTTATACACTTAGAAAGATAATTCACAATAGATAATCAACATTATCAATATCATCAGATAATCCATATTATCACAATTCAACTAACCATCCATATCACACAGCATATATCTTATAAGAGATATCAATCAAATGCAAAGCATTCAGTATTATCATCCATCCATAAGTAATGATCTATATCATCTCTAATTAATTTAAAGTTAATTAAATTAATTACTTTTATTTTATAAATCCTTCTTACTTAAACATTAATTAATTACAAATTAATTAATTATCCTCTAATTACCTTTTTCAATTAATCATCTTTGATTAATTATCTTTTAATTACCTTCAAGTAATTTATCCTTAATTAATTACTTAAATTAATTAACCTTAACTACTTATAGTAATTAACCTTTTATTACTTCATTAATTAATTAACTATAATTAATTAAATTAATCAACTATAATTAATTACATTTATCCTTAATTAATTATATTAATTAATCACTTCATTTATTAATTATACTTAATTAATCAATCTTAATTACATCATTAATTATATTAATTAATGATCCTTAATTACAACTTAATTATTAATTACTTAATTAAATTAATTACATTAAGCAATTAACTTTATTTTAAACAACATTTATTAATCACCTTGATTAATCTTCAATCAGTAATTAACTACTCTTAATTACTTTCATTTACTAAATTAATTCTCCTTAATTAATTTCTTTTAATTAATCCCTTGATTAATTATTCAGAGTAATTAAACTCAAATTACTTTCCTTAATATATAAACATCAATTAATTACTTCCAGTAATTATCTTATTAGTTACTTCCCTAAATAATCACACCTTAACAATTTCATTAAGTAATTATTTATTAAACCATCTCTTGATTATCCTAAATTAATTAAACTTAATTAATTAACTTAACTAAATCAAATTAACTCCATTAATTACAAATGAGTAATTAATTTCTTAATTACTTTTATTAAGTAATTACATTTAAAACAAATTCTATAATTGATTATCTTAAATTAATTAAACTAATTAATTATCAAAAATAAATCCTATTAATTAATTATTTAATAATTCATAGTTAATGACCTTCATTAACAATTATTTAATTACTTTTCTTAAGTAATTAACTTAGATTAACCATTATTAATTTCAAATTAATAAATCTTAAAAACCAAATAATTGATCTCTAATTATTTAATTAATTAAGTGTTAACCATAACTTAATTAACCTTTAATTACTTATTAATTAATTCTTAATCATTAATTAATATTCTAATTTATAATCTTTAATTACAAATTAATTATTCCTAATTAATTTATCTTAATCATAAATAAATTAGTTTAAATCTTTAATTTATTATTTATTTAATTAATCCAAATGATTAATTAATCAAACAAATTAATTATCCATTAATTTCCTCACAAATAATTAAGTCTTAAGAAAACATTTCCTTATAATGATATTTAAATTTAAAACATGTTTTTAACTTTCATATTTCCTTTAAATTCCATTTTAAATATGAGATTTAAAATGAATAAAAGTTTAACCTTAACAACTTTAAAATCCATTTACAAACTCTTAAAATCTTATGGTGAAGAAATACTAATTTATAAAAGAACTTAAGAATTTAAATCAATTTACTTTTAAATTCTACCCATTTAATATCCATTTTAAACCATTAAAATTATTAAAACAATTTAATTTAAAAACTTTCTTTTATTTCAAATCTGAGATACAAATTTAAATTTGATTTCAGATTAACTCAGATTTAAACTTCTGTTTAAATATTTCTTTACAATTTAAATAAAGTTTAAAACTTTTAAACATACAGGTTTTAAACCTGTCAACACTAACATACTCGAGACCACTAATTTTACTTCGAGTCGTACCCTCTAAAAACCCGAGCATCTCACGAAATAACTCGAGTACGAACTCGAGAAAACCCAGACCTCTACACTGCTACCATTCCAGAATTCACCCAGACATGTACCATCGCGTGCACGTGCACAATCACCTGTGGCGTCTCCGATCATCAGCGAACATCCCCAAACATCGACGATCAACCCTACACCAGATTACGATCCTCCAACCTTCGAACAACACTCGAAATCAAAAACGAGAATTTCGAGTCTAAAAATCTAAACCTGGAAACGTATCTGGTCTCACCACCCAATCCCTGTCAATCACGTCGCCCCCGCAACCTCGTCCATCAGACGACTTGAAATTCCGGCCATAACTCTGTCTACACCTCCCCTACCACTTCCCAAAAATACATGGCACTCGATCAAACTATGATGACGAACGAAACATATTTCGCGACCTTACGAAAACTAGGTTTCCAGACAAAGAATCGCCACCGCTGCCTCCTCAATGAAATGCAACATTATCCGGCATTTTTCCTATGAACTTCGACCACTCCTCTATCATTACCCAAAACCCCGGCTACTACAAATCAAAAGATCACCATAATTTCCCAAAACTCCATATTTAGTTCATCACAGAACTGCTCCTTTTATACTAAGCTAAAAATCATGATTTTAATGTTAAAAATCATATTATAGTTTAGATATTCGATTTATAATCCTGGATTTATGAATTACCTATTTTGAATTTTCACCTTTATATAACATATACTGTTATTTTGGTTACAGAGACAATCTGCTTGAAGTTTGACATAATTAAAATTTCTAGGCATTAGTATATGATAAATCAAACACATTTTGTTTAAATATTAAATCCAAATCACTCTAGATCATGGGATAATGATTTTATATCAAAAACAGGAGTCTGGAATTACAAGAAACAGAGACACACTGATTCAAAACAACATGCACACCTATATACATTCATGTATATGCAGAATCATCTATAAATATTCACATCCACAACACAATTATCACAGAACTAAGCATGCAAACATAATTATACTTAAGTTAATTTAAGTAAGAATGTTACTCACTGTTTTGAGGAAGAACAGAGCCTCTGGTTTTAAAAGCTTTGTTGATTTCTTTGAAAACAGCCTTGAAAATTTTAGTTGCATCTTTGTTTTGATTTTAAAACTTGCATGCTTTTGATCCCAGATCTAATTGCTTATCTCTGTCTTGAAGAGTACATGCAGGCTTTGATTCAGGTTGAAGAGAACTTGCAGGCTTTGGTTTTAAATTTTGAAAATGCACTTCCAGGTTTTATTTTTGAAGAAGATTACAGGCTTTAGATTTGATAAATCTCTGGTTTGAGGAGTTTTACAGATCTTTGATTTGGGTTGAGGCATTTTATTACTGAATTTCAGATTTTAGCATTTGAGAAAGAGTTTGAGAATTATAGATTACTGACTTCAGATTAGCATTCGAATTTGAGAAAGAGGTTTGAGTTTCTTGTTTTTAAAAAGGAAATAGAAAGGAAGAAGTAAAGGAATGCAATATGTTTATATAAGTGAATTTGAGATTTATAAAAATAAAAGAAAATTAAAAATAATAAAGACACTTGTCAATATAGTTTATCTTTTACTTACACATGTTATATGAAGCTTTAGGCTAAAGACACTTGTCTTATAAGTATTTATTCATAATTCTATTTATTTTTAAAGTAATTAAAAAGCCTTTTTCTTAATTTATTAAATACTTATCTATATATATACAAATTACTTTTTAAAGAAAGAAAACTAATTATATTTATAAATAAAAGTTTATACAAATATTCTAAAATCCAAAACAAATTTAAATATTTATTCTTTTGAATTTCAAAGCTTAAATTCAAATTCAATTAAATTAAATCCTAAGATTCAATTTAAAAAGTTAAGTTATATATATACAATTATTTATTCAATTTAAAAATAACAATTCCATAGTCTTTTAAAATTCATACATATTAAAAATAATACATTATACTTATTATTTGAAATTAACATATTTGATATTTAAATAATTTATATAAGAGATTATATTATCAAGTGATATTTTAAAAAGAAACAAAACAAGCCTTTTTGTTAACTCTTATATAATTTTAAACTTAAGTAAAAATATCTTAAGCAATTAAAGTATTTTAAAACTATAAATTTACTAATTTAAATAACTTTGAAAAGTCATATTAAATTAAATCTAAATTCCCAATTTACCCAAAGCTTCTATTTACAATATATATATAAATAAATATATATATTCAAATAGAAAATATCTTATTAACTTTTAAAAGATAAAATCACCAATTTATACTAATTTAATCAGATTATTAAATTAAATTCAAATCTTATTATCAAAGATCATCAATATCAATTTAATTATTTAACAGATTATTAAATTGATATTGTTAAAATTTCCGGGATATTACATCATGTTTGATCCTATCATGAGATAGCTAGGTGACTAAATCCCAGTATACATGAAACATTACATAGAGCTTACAAGCATAATTCAAGAACAAGCTAACATTCATATCCAGGGAAATCATATTTTTAAATATTCTAGCTCAAAGAAAATACAAGAATATTTACAACTGGAAATGAAGACTAGGCATGTGGGTTATTATTGTTTCATAAGCAACCATGTTTGAACTAAATTCAAGATCTAGCTTAAACAAGATTTCTGGCTCATGGGTTTCTATTTGATCAAGGGTTCAGCACTTTTGGATATTTCCATTGCAACCTTGAGTCTTTCATTTGAGCCTCAGCACTTACACAGGTGTAATGCAACTCATATACATTTTGATTTCTATATTTCATGCCCTATCTGAACCAGTTACAAGTATTCTCTATTTACTTTCATAATTTCATAACATTTCTGGGTATAACCAAACAGAGCAAAATACTCAACCATCAAAGCAATCAAAAGCATTCATAAACACCCATTAAAGCATCCATTAAAACCATAGTAATAAATCAAAAATATGTAGAAAATAACATAAGCTTGGCTGCCTCATAACAGGACTTAATGCCATGGGTTTAGTGAGATTACTCACAGAAAAATGCTTCTCTTGCTTAATCCAGAAAAGAAACCTTAAAACTTGCTTTTCTGCTTGCAAATATTTTCTTCTTTATTTTCTTAAATGTCTTGGGTAGCAAATGATTTTTCTGGTTTATACTTGGATTTATAAGAGAGGTTTTTCTAGGGTTTTATCATTGTAAAATCCCATTCCTACCCTGGCCAAGACTCATGCATTCTGCATTTCAGATTTGCTTATTTTTCACCCTTAATACCCCGGCCATATATGATGCTTACCTCCCCTTTTTACTTTTCCAAACTATCATATTCTTATCAAGTCATGATAATTGTGTGACATTGTCACTTGTTTATTTTCTAAAAATCCTCCTTTCTATTTTCTACCTAAAGCAATTATTTTGCTTGCAATTTGTCTTTTGCTATTTTAGTGTTACAGTTTCACTTGCTTATTTCTTTTTCTTTTTTTAATATTTTCAATACTTAGAGAAATGTACATTTGCATACATATCTTATCTAGGCTTATTTAACTCCTCCTTAATTTCAGAAAGATATGCACCTATATGTGCATACAGGTTTTTCAAATCTTTATAACATATATTTTTTTTTCCTGGGTTTTAAAATAAAATCTGTTTACTGATTCAAAACAAAACTTACTTTTCTTATTTTCTGGGATGATTCATATAATTCCAGAAATCAAATATCCATATCACAAAATCATGTTTGTAATGCTTTTTAATTCTTGTTTTAATTTCAGGAGATTTGGAGTTCTTCCTTGTGCCATATCAGTGTGCACGTGCACACATGCACACACACTTGCACACAATTAATTCCATATATTCCTATACAAATAAATTCATATATTTTCAAAGTTCAACCAAAATAAGATTCCATGAATTTCTGGGGCATTACAATCACCCCACCTTTTTAGGAATTGTGTCCTCACAATTTTCTCATTTTTACTTTAAGTATTTCCAGATTTTTATAAAATCTATCAAACATTGCATAAGCAAATAATTCAGTCAGAACAACCATACATATTAAACTTTTAGGAATTTCTATTGTGTTTTCAAATGTGTAGTAGCAAGATTTAAAGTGATATTTTCACCTAGAAGTCAATTCTAGCAAACTGCGCTCATAGCGATAATCTATATGGATGTAGTTTGGGAAAATTTCATGATTTCAACTTTTGTAGTGTTTTCTTTTAAATTGTTTTTGAAATCTCTTTCCAAAACTCATTAAGTAAGTAATAAGGTTTACTTTTTTTATGTAATAATTTATTTATTTAATTTATTAGTTATGGATAATTATTAATTTATAAAGTAATTAGGTTAAGCAATTAAATTTTAAGAATTTATCTACAAAGTTAATTATTTTTAATTAAGGATGTTTTGAGTAATGATTAATTAAGATAAAAGGTATTTTTTTCTTAATCAAGTTTAATTATCTAATTAATTTTTTCAAATTAAAGTTAATTATTTATTTAATTAAAGGTTAATTATTCACTTAATTATTACTTAATTAGGGTTTAATTTTAAATGAACGATTAATTAATTAAATTTTAATTAATGTTTAGTTATTAATTAATAATTAGTTTATTAAGGTTTAATTATTAATTAATTAAGACTTAACCAAGCTTAATTGAGATTTAAATTTTTAGTTAAGTAAATTAAGAGTTAAATAAGCTAATTTAGGGTTTAATTATGATTTAATTAAGATTTACTAAGGTTTAGTTAAGTTTTAACTTTTATTTAATTGAGGTTTATTCATTTTAAAAGTTCTTTAAAAATCTATCGGTTATTTATTTAAACCCATTCTTATCTAAGTGAATTGTTTTCAAGCTGAAGGATTTCTTGTTTAAGCATTAAGTAACCCTTATGACCAGGAAACTAAATGACATCTATTAACAAAACAAAACATCATTCTGCTATTGTAATAGCCTGGACATTCACGAATGTTGATTGATTGTTATGTGTTGAGTTCTTATATACATGTTGTTGTGTGATGCCATGTTAACTGGATAAGTAAAACCAAATTAAAAGCACCATTGTCGTCATAAAGCCTACATTGATTTTGTAAGGATAAATATTTTATTCTTTTTTAAATGGTTTCAAAGTTATTGGATTTGGATAAGATATTTAAAGAATGATTTGACAAATGGTTTTACTAAAGATGTTTTTAACTAGTGGGAATGGTTTCCCATGTCATAAAAAGGAGTTTTTATAAAAAGTTCTATAAATTAATTTGGAAATTTATAAGATGTTTGCGTAAGTGGGTTTTTGTTTTTAAGCAAAGAAGATTTCATAAATAAGGGAGATTTATATAATGGATTTCATATTAAAGGAAGCTAATTTGATTAAGGTTATTTAAGAAGTTGTTTTAACTAGGAAAGGTTTATAAGGAGTTTTATAAATGATTTTTGGTATTTATAAAAGAAGTTTTAGAAAATGATTTGGATATTAATAAAGGGAGTTTATAAAAAGGTTTGGATATTTATAAGAAATTTATACAAAAAGATTGGATATCTATAAAAGGAATTTATATAAATGGTTTTGAATATTTTTAAAAGGGTTTTATAAATAAATTTGGAAGTTTAGGAAGTATTTGAAATGGTTTTGATTTAAAAATAAAAAGAGATTTCATGAATGAAATAAATTTTTTAAAAGGATTTATCGAAAGAAATATAAAAAAGAATTTGAGATCTGGGTTTCTCTAAACTGACCTTTTAAAAATGGTGGTATGAAACATCTGTTCCACACTTAACACCAAAGAAATAGTATTTATGGTTGTCCTCATCTCCAATTTAAATAACATTTGTTTAATCCCTTTTAACAAGACTTGGATGTGGGAAGTTATTCGCAAGTGTTTTGTGAATATACTTATGTCAGAAAGATAGGTATATGAATGTTTTAGCCAAACTTTTTTGAAAGGGGTTTATTAAATAAAGATGTGTTTTGAGGCTTAGTGGTTGCTATGGATAAATAAATATCAAATGGAATTGGTTGTTGTCTATTTAGTTGATAGTTAAATAACCGGCTATCAAATCTGGACCTGTTTTGACTCAGGAGGTATGTTGGATATATTCGAGTTCCCTGGTGAGGACTCGATTGCTTAGTGCGTACTTCCAAAAGAACTGAAATTGAGTTAGTCAGAAATTATAGCTTAGTTTTGGAGACACCGGAATGTTTGTTCGATCCCGGAATAACTTACATGGATGAATGCTGACACTGTATCACTATCTGGAGGGCAGTGTTAGCATTCCAAGATGGTCTGCAAAGAGGAAGAAGGTAAAGACGTGACCTCACGAGCCTCATAAACCGAGAAATGGCAAAAATAGTGTATATGGCAAAGCTATATTATCAGCTACCATTAGGAGCCGCCATCCCATTCTAAATTGTCCATATTCAATTTGTTTTGCATGCAAAAACCATGGTAGTATAACACCTCGGTGTCAAAAAGGGATGAGGTAATCCAGTTCACCATGTTAAAGGGGCACTTGACTCTGCGTAGCAAGGGTATAAGAAGTTCTTTGTCAGATTCTGGTGCATTTTCTAGGGGTGTACCATCGGAAGGTAGTCCCTTACCTTGCCATAATATGGAATCCACCTCCAATATGAGCCTTTACGATTTTGATTTTAGAGCCTAGTATGCTGGAATTTAATATGGTAACAATTTCAACTACTTTGGATTTGTATTTGTTCTCTAGACATTATTATAATATCACTAGATTTTATATACAAATATTTTGGTTATCGTAAGGTAAAAACCCGTCTGTGTCTATGTGCAGCATGGTCTTACGAGATATCTTCGATTTCAAAAGAGTTTTAAAATAATAATTAAGTTGTTTAAGTTTACTCACACCAGACCTATCTCTGACCCGAAGTTTATTTTATTTTCCTATGCTCTTGGGTGCTCAAATTTGAATGGGCAGCCAAGTAGTTATGAATTTTCTGCAAATTTACTAGGAGATCTTGGAGCAGATGGCTTCATCGATAACAAGTTATTTTTCTTGTTTTCCATTGTATTATATATATATTGTATTCGGTTAGGAAGGGACAGACTGTTATAACTGTCCTAAGGTAGAATTTGTATTAGTATGACTCTGATGTAACATATTTGAAATGACTTTGTAATACATTATATCGAGTAATATATATTATTCCATTGCATTGTGGGATTCTATGTTGTTTAGTTTCTTCTCTTCCATCTTCACTTTCTTTCAACCCTAATGATCGGTTTTCCGACACTCAACATGCAATACAGTGGACGTATTAGTATCAATTTTCGAGGGTCGAAAATCTAGTTGTTACAAATATAATTTATCCCTTTAAAAGAATATTTATAAAAATGTGTTTTCAAAGTGTCTTAAAAGTATTGTGATGTGAAAATCAAGCCCAAGTGAAAACAAACATCTTATCATTCCCGATATTGACTTATCGACTAGCGACTTTGACTTTGCTTTCTTCTTTATATTTCGCCGCTCTATGACAATGTGTTGCTCATTCGAGCTTTTTTATCTTTCATGGAAATGACTAAACCCAAAGAGCGAGTGGGGACCAAGCTATGTGGGGTTGCTCCTATTAGGGTATTTTCACATCTACTATAGATTGGATTCGGTGTTGCGCAATGAAATGTGAAATACTCAGATTCTCGGTAGTAGTTGGCGGGGTCCCGCTTGGAGGTTTTCAAGAGCCAACGGAGTTCTCAAGTATATTTTTTAAGGTATACTTTTGGTAAGTGGGGTGCACCCTCCTAGTCATTGTTGGAAAAACTTCTCTTTTTCCCTTGTTGTTAATTCAATTCTTTGAATTGTATCATTAAGTGCATGGAGAACGGCCTTGTGTTATTCACTCTGTTCAGTTATTTGTGACCATACTTTTAAGTCTGGAATTTGATATTATTTATGCCATTCATTCAATATGGGATTTGTTCTTACTGGTATCCATCCCTTTAGTTGGATTGTTTATGTTGTTTATTTCCATTCTTTCTTGATTGAATGTTTTTCTTGTGAGGTAAAAACCCGTTCCGCGTTAGCTTCGTGGTCTCACAAAGTTTTTATATGCTCATTATATTACTTGAGTTTTCTCACGTTGGTTTTCCAGACTGAGCCGGGTGTTATTTTATTATAATGCTCGGGTCAGATTGAGTTTTTCCCAGGTTGGCTTTGGTGATATGGAGTTTTCGAAGAAGCGCTGGATGTTCACCTATCGTAGTGTTTTATTTTCTGTTGTATCATATGTTATACCTATCAGCAATTTGTAAGGTCAGAATTTTATAACTGTCCAACTAATAAGGTTTATTTTTAACTCTAATGTACTCTTTATTTTAGAGTGATAGTTTTTATTATCTTTGTTATATTATATGTTGTCGATTCCGTTGTGAGATTCTGACTTCCCTATTCTCTGTTATTTTCTTTTTATTTTACCCTAACAATCTGCTTTTTCGGCGTTGGATGTTCGACATTTGAATACAGTGGATGTATTCGGTGTCGATCTTCGATGGTCGAAAATGCGGGTCATTACATACTGCATTTATATATATATATATATGTATGTATGTATATATGACTGCTTGTTAATATAAATTTTTGTTAATTATCTATATTTTGATATAAATCTCGAAACTATTAAGATAAGTTCTATACAACTTTTAAAACACTATTCACCACCCTCTGATGTTATAGTACCTTAAGATCTGTTCGTACTAGTATAATTTATACTACACCATTTTCCACGTTTAGTATCAGAGCGTAAGATTTTCAAAAACTCTTTATTTGATTTTTGAAAATTATAATGGCTAGTAACACTGGTAGTATACTTCTTAACACATTTGTAGAAAGATAATCAACTACTAGACCCTCACTATTTAACGGTGGTGGTTATGCTTACTGGTCATGTAGGATGAAAATTTATTTAAGATCCAACGATTTAGATATTTAGAACATTACATAAAGTAAATACACTAAACCCCAAACTTAATATTCATAATGGATCGTAGACCAAAAGACACAAGCACTCAATAACTTAGAGGCCATTATTTTATTTTTCCACCTAAATGAAAATGAATTTAATCAAGTTTTTATTCGTAAGACAACTTATGAAATTTGAAGAACATCGCAAGTCACGCATGTGGGCACTAGTAAAGTAAAACAAACTAGGATTTCCATGCTTATCAACTACTTTCAACTTTTTAAAATTAAACAAAATGAATCTATTTTTGGCATGCATTCTAGATTTCAAGATATAATTAATTCATTAGTAAAACAATTCCCAGAAGAGTATCAAGTTAGAAAAGTCTTTAATTCACTAACTTTAGAATGGGATCAAAAGACTTTAGCAACAGAGGAAGTCAATGATATTAGTATATTAAAAATTAAATAATTAATTGGCAACCCAATGTCCTACAAACACAGTTCTAGGGTAGAAAGGAAAGTAAGAAGATCGAAAAGAAATCAATAGCATTCAAAGCAACAACTTATGATCAAGTTTCATATAACGATGATAATGATGAGGAGATTACTCTTATGACTAGTAAGTTCAGAAAATTTCTGAAAAAAGATGAACAACTTCCGTAAAACTGAAACAAAAATTCAGTAAAGGAAAATGTTTTTAAGTGTTATGATTATGGTGAATCTGGCCATCTACGAAGAAACTGTTCGCATAAGAAGAAAGCAAAGAATACACCAAAGACCGTTTCCTTTAAAAAGAGGAAAAGAGCTTTAAATGCGACCTTGGACGATTCTGATTGTGATGACCCACATTTCAGGAGGTTTAAGTCGACAATAAACCACACATGTCCAACTCAAACAATCCAAAACACAGATAACCAATGGGGTTAATTTAGAAAAATAAGAAAAGAAGAAAACAAACACAGAATCTCGTAGTGGAATGACAAAATATAATAATCAAATAAATAGTTCATGAAGCTGTTTATACTATACATTTGATTATAATTTATATGACATTTACCAGAGTTATACATACGATAGAACAAAATATAATGCAGCAGAACAAAAAGATGCAGGGAATAATACTAGTAATATAATATACCAAATCTTTATCTTCGTCCTCCAGATTAATATGATCTTTAATGCACTGAAAACTCAGGGCTGACCAAGCAAAAAGTAAAACAATACACACGAGTCAGAACTAAAATATTCACATGTAAGTCAAATCAATATCACATATAACAGGAGTGTAATAGCGTTAGAGATGTTAACAGGGTTTTACATCTCCTATCCAGTGTACAAAGTGCGTGCATTAACTTAAGAGATGTTGCGGGATTTTCCATCTCTTAAGGATCCGTCAAAATATCTATATATAGTAGAATACGTTATATATGTAATGTCTAATCTATAAAATAAATATCTTTCCTAGCGTTAAGGCTTTACATTAATCCCCCATAACGCGTTTTTAAGCATTGTCGTACAGTTTGCATATAACACAACTAGTAGAATGTCGGTAGATAGGGATGTGCCGTGATACGAGTAAACTAAACTTGTAGTGATCTTGTATAAGGATAAAAGTATGGCAAGGCATGTGAGGCAATACCCAAGGTAGTATGCTACCAATTCGAATCGCTAGGCTGGTGGTAACTCTCGCCGCAACGACCGCCCACCGCGTCCAACCATCCCATATCGAGTCAAGGGAGGTGATCCCAATCAAGGTGCACCAATCGAAACCAATAACAAAGGTGTAACGACCCAGAATTTTGGATATTTGAAATTGGAATATTTAATTGATTTCAAATATTTAAAGTTAATTTTTAACTTGAATTTCAAATATAACGATTTATTTGATAATTTAATTATTGAGTTTAATAATTGGTAATTGGGTAAATTATTGAATCTTGAATTTTAAGCTAGGTAAAAATATTTTAAAGGCTTATAAAATTTATATTAATAATAAAGAAGTTAATAAAAGTTTTAAAATGGAATTTAGAAGTGATTTGTTCAGTTTTAAAAATATATCATTTAAAAATTTACATTTAAAAATAGCCTTCCGGGGCACATACTCAGAATTCGACGAAACCAGTTCCATTAGATCCATAATAGTGTATTATTATCGGATTTCAAATTTCGTAATGTTTGGAGTTATCGTTTGGTCATACGGTATATAAACGCGCTGAAATTTATATTGAAAATTCAATATAATAATTGGGTCTGAAAAGCTATCTTCTCCATACGATCGAATTAGGACTTGAAACTTTTTTCATTGCGTTCGGAATAGGGGTATAACATTATAAACGCCTAGCGACACGCCTCGATAGGAGGTTAAGATTTAAAGCTACGAAATCGAGACGATTTAAATTTAAATAATATATATTATATATTGTCTAGTCAAAAATTTTCGCATCGGCCTTTTTCTTCCTTCAAATCACTGTACCAGTCCACCTTCAACACGCCAACATCACTTTTCTTTTTTTTTAAACTCACACAAGCTACAAAGCAGAGGAAAAAAACGGCTAAACTTAAAATTCCTATCTCATAAAATACTCAACTGAAATCTCGAAACCACTTTCTAAATTCACATTTTGGCAAAAGCTTCGCATTGGTATTCGAATTGTAGGGTGCGGTGGTGAGTTTTGGGGATGCCCGATCATGGTTGTAGCTAAGGTTTGGCCTCTCTCGTGTTATGATCATCGTTTGGGAAATTGGGCGTTGGATTTGAACTCGGCAAAGCAAGTAGCAGCTGCGTGCAAATTTTGGAGGCGTGCGGCACTCTGTGGTGGAACGCGACATGGTGTAGCATGAGTAGATCGTGTTTTGCAGCGACGAGGAGGAGGAGGGAATGATGGTATGGTGTAGTCGAGTATGATGAGGGGGGTGTGTTAGCGAGGTTGGTTCGTGATTTTGGCGAGTCATTCGTGGTATCGGTGTTGATCGTGCACGCGACAGTGGGATTCTTCGTGTTCGTGCATAGGCAAATTGTTAAGAGGGAAGAAGATGGAACAGTTGGGCTGGGTTTGAAATAAAATTTGTTATTTGAAATAAAATTTGTTACAGAACTTATAAAGGCATGTTTTATTCGTTTTAAATCGGAATCCAACGCGGTCAGTCGTGTTGGGTCCGTAATAGGAAAATCTTTGGTATGGAGTCAAATTGATTGATTCTAGAGGTTGTAGAATTTCTAGAAAAATTCAAACATGCTCGGATTAAATCGGAACCGGAATGCGAAAACGACAGGAAATAAATGTGAGTTAATCTCACTCAATTTTGGATTACCGTAATTAATTTTAAATGGTTAAAATTACTTGTTGATTGATTGATAGAATTGATAAATTATTATCAATTGGATGTGATATTATACATAGTAGTATACATATTGGAGTGATTTATATTCCCGCATATATATAGCGGATGTGACCCTATGCACCCCGCATAATAGCGGATGACCCTATATACCGCGATATCCCCCTCAAAGTGGGATTGGTATTTTTATATTGTGTTAACATCTGTGGATGTAGGGAAACAAGTTGGAGGGATCCAACTGGATTCCTAAAAAATGTTGAATTTATTTTCATATTTAGTGATATGATATATTGGATAATCTGTGATAGATTATAGTGTGATTTGAATTTATTTGGTCTATGGAATTACTGGTTAGATTTTGATATTTTTAAATACCAATGAAAAAGGTTTAAAATTTAGAAAGAAATTAAAAAGGAAAATTTGAAGTAAAAATATTTGTAGTGAAATTTGGATTTGTTAAAAGAAATGAATTTTGGGAAAAATAAATAGGTTGATTTTAAAATTCTATTAGATAATTCCGAATATGGAAAAATAGAGCTTTTGGAATAATTTAAGTAAAAGGGATTTAAAAAATAAAACTTAAACGATCTTTTTTTATGTGTAAAAGGATTTTAAATCGAGATTTAAAATAGTTTTGGGAAAAATAAAAAGGAAATTTGGAAAGAAGATATGAAATTGTTATACTAGATTTAAATAATGAAAAAGAAAGTGGAATATGGTTGAGTTATTTTGGGAAATTAATTTTTAAATGGAATTTAAATTAGAAATCGATTTATAATCGATTAATTATTGTAAAACCGTTATAAACGGGAAATGAGACTATGGAATTTATAAACAAGGTTTATAAATAAAGTGAAGTGGTTATCAGTGGATAAATTGAAGTTATAAATTCACGGTGAGGATTTATAAGAAGACGGGTAAATCGGTTTAAAAATAAATGGTAAATTTATTTTTTAGAAATTGGAAAAGAGAATTCACGGAATTGGAACGTAAATCAAATTGGAAATAAATCGAGAGTGATTTATAAATGTTAGACTAGTTATATTGAAATTGGAAAAAAAATATTTTTTCATCGAGGAAATTGAGCTTGTTTTAAAAAGAAGGATTTTTAAATTATTAACTGAGAAATTTTAAAAAGTGTTTAAAGAATATTTTAGAAAAATTAATTATCTAGTCGTTTTAAAATTATTTAAAATATATTTAAATATTAATTAAGTTAGTTTATAGTAAGTTAATTATTATTTAAAGATTAACCAGTATTATTATTTTAAAGGATAAATTATTCAATATTCAATATTTTATAATAACTTTTATTTTTCAGGGGTATTCGCCTAAATTTAACTTGGAAAATTATGATAGAAATTTCATAAGTATTATTTTGAAAATTTTTAAATAAAGTTTTCGGGAAGTAACATTATACCCGCATGGAGAAATCGGAGGCAGTGAGTGCCTGCGGTTAAGTCTTGGATTTCTTTGGGATAGAGACGTAACCATTGAGCTGTGAATCCATGGTTTGATACCGCAGTGTTACTTTCCAGATTATTTTTAATGGTTTCCAAATATCTTTGAAAGAATAGTTTGTGAATATATTTAATTCGATAAGAAAGTATATATTTTGGATAAAGAAATTTAAGTGATTGAGATTTAAATTAAAAAGAAGACTTAGTGTTTTTCAGTTGAAATGGAATTTCTGATTATATGATTGTTTATTTGATAGTTAAATAACCGACTATCAAATCTGGACCAAAAATATAACTTTGGGAATATCTAGGAGAAATACGGGATTTATATAGTACAGTTACCATTCGAGGTGTTATACTGTACGTATAAACTTGTTTTGTTCTTCTAGGACGTTTATAAGAAAATCCGTCCACTAATGGTTAGTAGGTGATCTCCGATCTTATTTCCGTCTGTTTATTTCCTAGAGAACCGGGGTTGAGTTTACCGAAAAATATCGAACGTTGTTTCAAAGAGACCGGGATCAGATTTGTTATTCGAAAACCACTTCGGTCCAACTAGTACATTTTCGATGTGAAAACAAGAGCATGGAGTCGAAGATGGAGCAGTGAACTGCAAAGGCTAATCGCTACTAATCTTGAGGATCATTCCAAAATCAGCCTTTTTCTTCCTTCAAATCACTATACCATCCACCTTCAACACGCCAACATCACTTCTCTTTTTTTTAAAACTCACGCAAGCTACAGAGCAGAGGAAAAAAAAGGCTAAACTTCAAAAATTCCTATCTCATAAAATACTCAACTAAAAATCTCGAAACCACTTTCTAAATTCACATTTTGGCAGAAGTTTCGCATTGGTATACGAATTGTAGGGTGCGGCAGTGAGTTTTGGGGATGCCCGATCGTGGTTGTAGCTAGGGTTCGGCCTATCTCATGTTATGATCATCGTTTGGGAAATTGGGCGTTGGATTTGAACTCGGAAAAGCAAGTAGAAGCCGCGTGCATATTTTGGAGGCGTGCGACGCTCTGTGGTGGAACACGACATAGTGGAGCACGAGCAGATCGTGTTTTGCAGCGATGAGGCAGAAGAGGGAATGATGGTATGGTCTAGTCGAGTACGATGAGGGGGGCGTGTTGGCATGGTTGGTTCGTGATTTTGGTGAGTCGTTCGTGGTATCAGTGTGGAGCGTGCACGCGACAGTGTGGTTTTTCGTGTTCGTGCATAGGCAAATTGTTAAGAGGGAAGAAGATGGAACAGTTAGGCCGGGTTTGTTTTCAATCGGTATTGGGCTTGTTTTTTTTAAAAAATGTTTATATAATTTATTATTTGAAAATAAATTTGTTACAGAACTTATAAAGGCATGTTTTATTCGTTTTAAATTGGAATCCAACGCGGTCAGTCGTGTTGGGTCCGTAATAGGAAAATCTTTGCTATGGAGTCAACTTGGTTGAGTTTAGAGGTTGCAGAATTTCCAGATGAATACAAACGCGCTCAAATTAAATCGGAACCGGAACGTGAAAGTGACGGGAAATAAATGTGAGTTAATCTCACTCAATTTTGGATTACCGTAATTAATTTTAAATAGTTAAAATTAATTTTTGATTGATTGATAGAATTGATAAATTATTATCAGTTCAATGTGATATTATATATAGTAGTATATATATTGGAGTGATTGATATTCCCGCATATATAGCGGATGTGACCCTATGCACCCCGCATAATAGCGGATGACCCTATATACCGTGATAACCCCCTCAAAGTGGGATTGGTATTTTTATGTTGTGTTAACATTTTTGGATGTAGAGAATTAGGTTGGAGGGATCCAACTGGATTCCTCAAAAATGTTGAATTTATTTTCATATTCAGTGATATGTTATATTGGATAATCTATGATAGATTATTGCATGATTTGAATTTATTTGGTGCTATGGAATTATTGGTTAGATTTTGGTATTTTTAAATACCAATGAAAAGGGTTTAAAATTTAGAAAGAAATTAAAAAGGGAAATTTGAAGTAAAAATATGTGTAGTGAAATTTGGATTTATTAAAAGAAATGAATTTTGGGAAAAATAAATAGTTTGATTTTAGAATTCTATTGAATAATTCCGGATATGGAAAAATAGAGCTTTTGGAATAATTTAAGTAAAAGGGATTTAAATAATAAAACTTAAATGATCTTTGTTTAAGTGTAAAAGGATTTTAAATCGAGATTTAAAATAGTTTTGGGAAAAATAAAAAGGAAATTTGGAAAGAAGATATGAAATTGTTATACTAGATTTAAATGATGAAAAGGAAAGTGGAATATGGTTGAGTTATTTTGGGAAATTAATTTTTAAATGGAATTTAAATTAGAAATCAATTTAGAATTGATTAATTATTGTAAAACCGTTATAAACGAGAAATGAGACTGTGGAATTTATAAACAAGGTTTATAGATAAAGTGAAGTGGTTATCAGTGGATAAATTGAAGTTATAAATTCACGGTGAGGATTTATAAGGAGATGGGTAAATCGGTTTAAAAATAAATGGTAAAATTATTTTTTAGAAATTGGAAAAAGGAATTTATGGAATTGGAACGTAAATCAAATTGGAAATAAATCGAGAGAGATTTATAAATGTTAGACTAGTTATATTGAAATTGGAAAAATATATTATTTTTATCGAGGAAATTGAGCTTGTTTTAAAAAGACGGAATTTTAAATTATTAATTGGGAAATTTTAAAAAGTGTTTAAAGAATATTTCAGAAAAATTAATTATCTAGTTGTTTTAAAATTGTTTAGAATATATTTAAAAATTAATTAAGTTAGTTTATAGTAAGTTAATTATTATTTAAAGATTAACCAGTATTATTATTTTAAAGGATAAATTATTCAATATTCATTATTTTATAATAACTTTTGAAGGGGTATTCGCCTAAATTTAACTTGGAAAACTATTATAGAAATTTCAGAAGTATTATTTTGAAAAATTTTAAATAATGTTTTCGGGAAGTAACGGTCTACTCGCATGGCGAAATCGGAGGCAGTGAGTGCCTGCGGTTAAGTCTTGGATTTCTCTGGGATAGAGACGTAACCATTTAGCTGTGAATCCATGGTTTGATATCACACTGGTACTTTCCAGATTATTTTTAAAGGTTTCCAAATATCTTTGAAAGAATAGTTTGTGAATATATTTAATTTGATAAGAAAGTATATATTTTGGATACATAAATTTAAGTGATTGAAATTTAAATTAAAAAGAAGACTTAGTGTTTTTCAGTAGAAATGGAATTTCTGATTGTATGATTGTTTATTTGATAGTTAAATAACCGACTATCAAATCTGGACCAAAAATATAAATTTGGGTATATCTAGGAGAAATACAGGATTTATATGGTACAGTTACCATTCGAGATGCTATACTATACGTATAAACTTGTTTTGTTCTTCTAGGACGTTTATAAGGAAATCCGTCCACTAATGGTTATGAGGTGATCTCCGATCTTATTTCCATCTGTTTATTTCCTAGAGAACCGGGGTTGAGTTTACTGGAAAATATCGAACGTTGTTTCAAAGAGACCGGGATCAGATTTATTATCCGAAAACCACTTCGATCCAATGAGTATGTTTTCGATGTGAAAACAAGAGCATGGAGTCGAAGATGGAGCAGTGAAGTGCAAATGCTAATCGATACTAATCCTTAAGATTATTCCAAAATGGATGTAGTAGGAATCGTGCCTTCGGTTCCGTTCGGAACCAGAACGGACATGTATGGATGAATGCTATCAGAACATTGTCATTGGAGGACAATGAGCGTTCTAAGTGAAAAATTCCTTAGAAAGGTAATCATAGCCTCTAGCCTCATCAACCGGGAATGACTGAAAATCAGGAGAGATGCAGCAAGGCTAAGTGGGTCGCACCCAATTAGGGTATGTTTATCACCATTCTAGATACCCGCAGATATTATTTTATTACTACGAAGTATGGAAGGAGCTCAAAAGAGGGTGGAAACACCCGGCGTGGTCCTCGGTACGCTGTTTCTAGACGTTTACTATGATAGGTGGTACCCCAGTGCCTAGTCATTCGTATGGAATCCATTCTCCAATACGTTCCTTTACGGTTATGGTTGTTGAGCCTAGTATGCTGGAATTTAATTAATATAACAATTTTAGCTATTTGAATAAGTATTTGTACTTAGACCCTATTATAATATCAGGGGATTTGATATGAAATGTTTTGGTTATCGTAAGGTAAAAACCCATCATGTTTATGTGTGGCGTGGTCTTACGAGATACCTTTGATTTTCAAATGATTTTGAAAACTTTAATAATTCAAATTGAGTGTGTTTTCTCATGCTGGTTTTCCAGACTGACTCGGGTGTTATTTTATTATAATGCTCGGGTCAAGCCAAGTATTACAGATATAGGATAGGATGCTATGGAGCTCAGGAGACGAGCCGGATGGCGTATCACACGTACTTGGTTTATATTCCGCTGTGTACTGTAGGCTGTATATTCAGCACTTGTGAAGACAAGTTGTTATAACTGTCCAGTATTGTGTTATTGATGTGTTGTACTCTGATGATGTAATGTATAAAAACAGTTTTAATTCTTTTTGTATAAAAACCTGTTGTTATCTATTATATATTGTTCCGCTGCGATTGTGAGATTTTGTGTTGTTTTTTCTATTTTCTTCTTCTACCTCTTTCTTCTTCTCCCTAACGATCTAGTATTTCCGGCATTCGATTTCCCAGCATGTAATACAGTGGACGTATGATGTCGATTTTTGTGGGTCGAAAATCTCGGTCGTGACAAAAGGTAATAGTATGGACCGAGTCCATAAGAAAAATCGAAGAACGGGTGTCCGCTGGGGGTAGCTAGCCCACTTGGCCTGGTTCAAGCCGTCCTGTTTTAGTCATTTCAAATTGACACAAGTGTCGGGGCTATCCATCATCGTTCTCATTCTTCAAATCCAGCAACGTACACCAAATCTAACCACTTCATTGTGGAGCCTACTCCACATACACAATTGTTAAAGTGGTTCCGACATTGACAGAGAGTATGCTAATAATCGGCCCCGGTCTCTTTAACAACCAAACATCATTTTACACACCGGTTGGTTCTTTTACATTTCAAAACGATTCATACTTAATATCAAAGTATCATATTCACTTCAAAATATCATTCATTCCAAAATTATCATATTCACTTCGAAATCAATTTCATTTCAAAATCATTTTATTCACTTCAAAATTATTCCATTTCAAAATCATTTTTTTCACTTCGAAATCAATTTCATTCAAAAATCATTTCGAATTTCGACTTAGGTTATAACTTCATTTTAACCACATTCGTATTTAAATCAGTAATTTAAATATAAACAGTTCCCAACTTGAACAGATTAAGTTTTTGAAAATAGTTAAAATAGTTTGAAAAGTTAAATAGCTTGAAAAGTCAAATATTTTGAAAAGTTAAATAGTTTGAAAGGTTAAATAGTTTGGAAAATTAAACAGTTTGAAAAATTAAGATAGTTAAATAGTTTAGATATTAAAATAGTTATCAAATAGTCTGAGTATTAAAAATGGGTTATATATTAAATGATGTGAAAATTTGAATAACTTGAAATTTAAAAAAATGAATTTTAAAACAATTTATAGTAAAATAGTTTATAGTGAAAATAGTTTCAAATTTTAAAACTGTTTCTTTCCATTTCCAATAAATCTGGACTCAGGTCCAAAATTTCAATCAAACTGATTAAATTTCGATTTCAATTCGAATTAACTTCTGATTTGATTAAACGATTCGATTCAATGGCCTAAGTTTCAATTCAATTCTCAATTTAAACCATTTCAATTTATATAAATTTCAAGTCCAATTTCAAATTACCGATTTAAATCACTTAAATCAAATTTAAACTTCAATATTCAATTTAAGGTTCAAATCTTCAAACTAATTCAATTCTGAGCCCAAGTTTGAAATATCGATTTAAATCACTTTTACTTTGATGAATTCCAAAGTTCGAATAAAGTTCAAACCTCTTTTAAACAAATCAATTTCCATAATTCAAATCATATTTCAATTATAACTTCAAGTTTCAAATTGCATTCTTTAAACAATTTCTTTTAACCAATTTCAATTTCAACATTTCAACCTCGAGTTCGAAAATAATTCAATTCCATAAATCAATTTTTTTTATTTCTTAAAATAGTATCATCTAAAATGAATTCAATTTCAAGAATTTAAAACTATTTAATTTAACCAATCTGGTGTCCGTATATAATTTTCTATCCCATGGCTAAGTGAATAGTTATTTCGATTTTTAATTGCAAGGATGGATATATATTATTTCAATCCAAATCTCAGTGTCATAGGTATATAGCGTTTCAACCTATTTCTTAATTTATTCAAAATAATTCAATTTATAGTTTTATATACTGTCAATAATACACAGGGTGATAACAGGATATATATAAATAAATATACATCCAATCATCCAATATATCAACCTATAGCATTCAATTTCAACCTCAATAAACATCCAAATCAGCCAATAAATCACAACAATTAGCTAGTTACAATATCGGGTGTTTAACTAGCAATTCAATTTCAATTTCAAATTTAACTGTCGATTACAAATTCCTAACAGTTCAATTCATATGTTAATTTAAATGTCAGTTAAATTATCAAACAACAGTTGATAAAATAAATCACTTCATGATCTCGATTTAATTAATATAAGAATATTTTATTATTTGTGAGCGGGTTTAATCACTCATCTTTATTTGAACTGAAATTTTTCCAGATTCAAATAAATTCCAATCCAACTCCATGTTGTAAACGACTTTGATACAAATCCAACGAACTTGTTTCGCACGAATCCAACCTCGCATGAAAAAGTTACGAATGTTTAAACATTTGAATATAATTAAATTCTAATTAACAAACTTAATTAACTTAAAATTTTAAATTAACCTCACCGCTCCTTCATCCCTCCCTCTCACTCGTGTATACCAGGTCGCACACGCTCGTCCCATTTTTTCTTTTTCGTTCGTCGATTGCCGCTCGACCAAAGATCACCAGCGCCGCCACCAACCATAAGCATAAGCACTAATACACAACATAACAATCATATGTAACCAAAAGCAGTTATAACAATGATTTGTAGCGAAATAAATCATCAGCAAATAATATTCATCTCTTTTTAACATCCATTCTTTATTAACATCCAATTGCTTTGCTTCTAATTTATCTACATCTATTTCATTTACATTAAATTTATTCAATTTCATTATTTCACTTTATGTTTAACACATTTCATATCAAATCATTCAAGTTGGAATGAATGTCTAACACAACGAACTGCGCCATCCGACTCTCCGGCGATCTCCAATACCTAACTCAACGGGCAACTCCACCATCCCAGCAGATATAGTCGCGCTTCCTTTAAAACCATGAATACGTGATTGACATGGTTTCAAGTCTTTCGCTTCCATCCTCATTTGGTCATAAGCGCGCTTAAAAAGTATATTGACAGAACTTCCACTGTCGACTAAGATCCTTTTCATCCAAGCAGGACCTACCTGAGCTGAAATAACCAACTGATCAATAGTAGGGGCCTCATCTCCGTCAGCATCTCGGTTCCTGAAAACGATGTCGTTTGTCATCGTCCTCTGTTGTTTTGCCAGGGCCACATCATTAACATTACTACAACACTCTAAATCCACATGCCTAATCGAACTAGCATATGACTCCATTTCCTTCCAGCTCCTATCAGCCGAATGAGGACCACCACTCATAGTATTTATTACCAACCTCCCGCCAGTATGGGCGGATTCTTCGGGCCTAGCATGGCCTAGCTTGGCCTTGACCTTGATTTGGATTAGATGGGCATGCACCTCCGTCCTACAGAGCCCAAACAAACTGCTCTAACTTCCTTTCTCTAATCAACTTCTCGATGATGTCTTGTAAATGAAGTCATTCATTTGTATTATGGCCATAACAATCGTGGAACCTACAGAATTTCCCGGTTTGAATTTGTTTCTCAGATGATGGTTTCGGAGCTGGCTTCTTGTACTATCCGGTATTACCAGTCTGAAGGTAAACATTTTCCAACGATGTGTTTAGGGGAGTATATCGGTCGAATATGGGAGCTCTGCGTCTCGGTCCGCGATTTGGGTCTCTCTTCTTTCCCTAACCTCCTCTACCCTTCTGTTGACCTTGCTTATTCTGAATATTCAATTGCACATTGTCGAAGTTCTCACCGGTCTGCTTTACAGCAACATTACTTTGAGCCTTCACCACTGGGCCCTGCTACATCCTACTTCCTAGATCGTCTAGCGTCTTCTCTCCTCAAGAACTAGGCCGCCTTAGCATAGAAACAATCCAACGAAGCGGGGGTTTTCCAGCTAACCAATCACTAAACTCAGAATCGGGATCGATCCCTTTAGTCAATGCCATGAGAATAGAATTATCATTGAGGTTGCTGACCTCTGTACAAGCAGCATGGAACCTTTCCAGATAATGTCTAAGAGTCTCTCCTGGAGCTTGAGTAACACCGGACAAGGTGTTGACATCCTTTGGTCTAGTATCATGCATACGGAATTGCTCAACAAACTTAGTAGCCAATTGATCAAAACATGAGATGGATCTGGGTGGTAATCGAGTGAACCACATAGTTGCAATACCTTCCAAAGAGATAGGAAAACTTCTACACTTAACCGCATCATCAGCTCGAGCAGCGTTCATGAGCTATTCGTACTTTAAGATATGTTGGTTAGGATGAATTTTCTTTGCACACCGGCAAAGTCAGCATCCTAAATCGATGAGGTGGCTCTGCATAAAGAATGTCATTGGTGAATAAAGTATGACTTCAGGAGATTCCCCAATCATTATTTGTGAGGCCTTGACTTTCTTTGATCATCTGGCGTATCATGGTTGGAATGTCAGGCATCTGGATGTTCAGGGCCAAGGCATGGTCGGGTTCCATGTTGCGGGGACGGTCCAATCACTGTCTACGGTCCGTTCCATGCCTCCCGATCTTTAGGGAAGTAAGGATCCTGAGCGTGAACGTGTTGACGAAGGGCTGGATCTAGTTGGTTCTGGATCTCGGCTTCCAGATCTATAGCGGTAGTAGTTGTGTGGTTGTGAGTGGTGTGATAAGGAAGTGCTCTTCTTCAGGAAGCGGGTCCAGTTTGATGCCCTGTAGAAGGACCAATCCCGCCTTTCCGAGATTCACAACATGCTGATGGCCGGAGGCTTCTGCATAGTTTCCATCAACCGACGACGTGTAGATCTGTGATTGAAGTCAGATGAAGTTGAGCTTTCGGTCGTGGAATGAGAGACATGGTCCCATCTAGATCTCCTTCGCCTTTCCTCATTCAACTAGTTTGCGAGCTCCATGTTGGCATGGATCTACTGAGTGAGCTCCTGACGGCTCTGAGTAAGCTCTTGCATGAGGATTTGGAACTCCTCCCTAGTCATAGGGCCTTGTGGATCTGGAGCTCCAGTTGATGTCTGGCCTGCTGTGGTCAGCTGCGTGGGATTTTGCGTATCCCTTCCTTTCGGATCTGCAGCATTTGAAGCAGTTCTGATAGTACGCACCATGATGAACGTAGCTCTTTCCAAGATTTGGAGTAATCTGAATAGAATGGAAGGAACCACTGGAAGAAAGATCTGGATCTCCTCCTTAGATTTTAGTAATCCAACAACGGCAGTAGATCCACTGAATCAGAGAAAAATGGAGTTTTCTCAGTGAAAGCACCAAAGTGTTTGTACCAAAATTGGGCACAACACTCTTCGGATGTGATTGAAGAGATTAAGGTAAAGAAAGTAAATGGAAAAGGAGGCTAATCTAACAATCACACCAATAAAAGTTTGCAGAAATAGAAAAAGACAAGAAATTATAGTGGTTCGGCGTTGTAGGCTACGTCCACTTTGAATTGTTTTGTTGTTTATTGATGATTCTCAACCGCAATAGTACAAAGCACTAGCACTCAAGTTACAATGGAGTTGCTGCAGAGTAACGGCATTGAAGAGCCAAAAGTCCTTTTTCTGTAGGCGTATGGGTGCTATTTATAGGAGTAGATCGGGAAATATCTCCCTCAAAGCTCGGAATACCTCTTCTCACTCATAGGTGGGCCCACTAGATCGATCTGAGGCATTTGGGATCAATCCTGATCGATCCCCATCATCTTCATATCGATCAATTTTAGCTCCATTTGAGCTGCGATTGACGATGGTGGTCTTCAGGTGATACACAAGCTTCTATGAAAATTTGGAGGCATTTGGACTTGTAGTTTTTGAGTTATGATCGATCCAAGGTTGGTTTTGCAGTTTGGCTGGTGGTTGCGTATCGATCCATGCGTATCGATCATTTTCGCATCGATGATGTGGACTGAGCATTTTGTGGAGATCTATATTTCATGCCTGAAGACTGGTTCCTTTGGTCTGACTACCTCCTTCGTATCGATCCTATGCACTGCTCTTCGTATCGATACTATATCCTTGTCTTCGTATCGATGATTGGTCCTAATCTTCGTATCGATGCCTGGATGTTGGTTTTGTATTGATGCATGGTTGATCGATACGAAATGGGTATTAGTAGGATCGATACAAAATGGGCAGTGGTTAAGCAGATAAGCTCTAATCGATGCTATTGCTTGATGGATACGAAGGGGATGGATTGTGGAGTTGATGTATACGAAGGTAACGGATACGAAGGTGATGGATACGAAGCAAACAAGCTTCTCATGAAACTTGGTCGATCCATAACTTGAGCATACGAACTCCGATTGACTTGAAATTTGGAATGTTGCATCTCATAGCTTTGTTTGTCATACCATGTTAATTGTAGCCCGATCCGGACTCAGACCATATTTTCCTGTATCTATAGTGGACCTGTAGATAACTGATCTTTGGATGGATTGTCTTCAATCTATAGTCAAGTCCTTGGTGTCACGGCCTTGCCGAAAGGCGGGATAACAATACACACACACACACTCAAACAAACTCATTCTAGGGTATTGCTACCCTATCTCTAATGAGTTAATCCCCATCAAAGCTAAGGTTATCGCTAAACCTCGCTCTGATACCAACTATGACGACCCATATTTCGGGAGGTTTAAGTCAACAATAAACCACACATGTCCAACTCAAACAATCCAAAACACAGATAATCAATGGGGTTTAATTAAGAAAAATAAGAAAAGAAGAAAACAAACACAAAATCTCACAGTGGAATGACAAAATATAATAATCAAATAAACAGTTCATGAAGCTGTTTATACTATACATTTGATTATAGTTTATACAACATTTATCAGAGTTATACATACAACAGAACAAAATATAACGCAGCAGAACAAAAAAATGCAGGGAATAATACTAGTAATATAATATACCAAATCTTCGTCTTCGTCGTCCAGAATAATATGATCTTCAATGCACTGAAAACTCAGGGCTGACCCGAGCATAAAGTAAAACAGTACACTCGAGTTAGACCTAAAATATTCTCATGTGAGTCAAATCAATATCGCATATAATAAGAGTGTAATAGCATCACAGATGTTTATTGGGTTTTACATCTCCTATCCAGTGTACAACGTGCGTGCAATAACTTGAGAGATGTTACGGAATTTTCCATCTCTTAAGGATCCATCAAAATATCTATATATAGTAGAATACGCTATATATGTAATGTCTAATCAATAAAATAAATATTTTTCCTAGTGTTAAGGCTTTACATTAATCCCCCTTAATGCGTTTTTAAGCATTGTCGTAAAGTTTGCATATAACACAACTAGTAGAATGTCGCAAGATAGGGATGCACCATGATACGACAACACTAAACCAAACTCGTAGTGGTCTCGTATAAGGATAAAAGTATGACAAGGCATGTGAGGCAATGCCCAAGGTAGTATGCTACCGGTTCGAGTCGTCAGGCTGGTAGTAACGCATCGCCGCAACGACCGCCTAGCGCGTCCACCCATCCCATGGAGTCAAAGGGAGGTTATCCAATCAAGGTGCACCAATCGAAACCAACAGCAAAGGTAATAGTATGGACCGAGTCCACAAGAAAAATCGAAGAATGGGTGTCTGCTAGGGATAGCTAGCCCACTTGGCTTGGTTCAACCGTCCTGTTTTAGTCATTTCAAATTGATACAAGTGTCGGAGATATCCATCATCATTCTCTTTCTTTAAATCCAGCAACGTACACCAAATCAAACCACTTCATTCTAGAGTCTCCTCCACGTACACAGTTGTTAAAGCGGTTTCGATATTGACAAAGATTATGCCAATAATCGGCCCAGTCTCTTTAACAACCAAACGTCATTTTACACACCGATTAGTTCTTTTACATTTCAAAATGATTCATACTTGATATCAAAGTATCATATTCACTTCAAAATATGATTCATTTCAAAATTATCATATTCACTTCGGAATCAATTTTATTGACTTCGAAATCAATTTCATTTCAAAATCATTTTTTTCACTTTGAAATCAATTTCATTCAAAAATCATTTCGAATTTCGACTTAGGTTATAACTTCAATTTAACCACATTCGTATTTAAGTCAACAATTTAAATATAAGCAGTTCCCAACTTGAACAGTTTGAATTTTTGAAAATAATTTGAATAGTTAAAATAGTTTGAAAAGTTAAATAGCTTGAAAAGTCAAATAGTTTGAAAAGTTAAATAGTTTGAATGGTTAAATAGTTTGAAAAATTAAATAGTTTGAAAAACTAAGATAGTTAAAATAGTTTAATATTAAAATAGTTTGATATAAAATAGTCTGAGAATTAAAAATGAGTTATACATTAAATAGTGAAATAGTTTATAGTGAAAATAGTTTCAAATTTTAAAACCGTTTCTTTCCATTTCCAATAAATCTGGACTTAAGTCCAAAATTTCAATCAAGCCGATTAAATTTCGATATCAATTCGATTCAACGATTCAATTCAATGGTTTAAGTTTCAATTCAATTCTCATTTTAAACAATTTCAATTTATATAAAAGTCAAGTCCAATTTCAAATTACTGATTTAAATCACTTAAATCAAATTTAAACTTCAATATTCAATTTAAGGTTCAAATCTTCAAACTAATTCAATTCCGAGCCCAAGTTTGAAATATCGATTTAAATCACTTTTACTTAGATGAATTCCAAAGTTCGAACAAAGTTCAAATCTTTTTAAACAAATCAATTTCCATAATTCAAACCATATTTCAATTATAACTTCAAGTTTCAAATTGCAATCTTTAAACAATTTCTTTTAACCAATTTCAATTTCAACATTTCAAGCTCGAGTTTGAATATAATTCAATTTCCATAAATCAATTTTTTTTCTTAAAACAATATCATCTAAAATAAATTCAATTTCAAGAATTTAAAACCATTTAATTTAACCAATCCGGTATCCGTATATAATTTTATATCATATAGTTAAGTGAATAGTTATTTTAATTTTTAATTGCAGTGATGGATATATATCATTTCAATCCAAATCTCAGTGTCATTGGTATATATATCGTTTCAACCTATTTCTAAATTTTTTTGAAATAATTCAATTTACAGTTTTATATATTGTCAATAATATACAGGGTGATAACAGGATATATATATATATATAAACATCCAATCATCCAATATATCAACCAATAGCATTCAATCTCAATCAACATCCAAATCAGTCAATAAATCACAACAATTAGCTAGTTATCAATATCGGGTGTTTAACTAGCAATTCAATTTCAAATTTAACCGTCGATTACAAATTCCTAACAGTTCAATTCTATGTCAATTTAAATGTCAGTTAATTACCAAACAACAGTCAATAAAACAAATCACTTCATGATTTCAATTTAATTAACATAAGAATATTTTAGTATTCGTGAGCTGGTTTAATCACTCACCTTTACTTGAACTGAAAATTTTTCAAATTCAAATAAATTCCAATCCAACTCCATGTCATAAACGACTTCGATACGAATCCAACGAACTTGTTTCGCTCGAATCAGACCTCGCATGAAAAAGTTACTGATTTTAAACATTTGAATATAATTAAATTATAATTAACAAACTTAATTAACTTAAAATTTTAAATTGACCTCACCGCTCCTTCATCCCTCCCTCTCGCTCGAGTATACCAGTCCGCACTTGCTCATTCCATTTTTTCTTTTTCGTTCGTCGATCGCCGCTCGACCAAAGATCACCAACGCTGCAACCCACCAGAGTTTGAGTGGGGGAGATTGTAACGACCCGTAAATTTCAGTGGTTTTATTTATTTAATTAATTGGATTTTTGTGAAATTTTAAACAATAAAATTTTGAAATAAAAATTCAATATTTGAAATGCGTCTAGTTAAACATGGCAACTGGTAAATTTTCATCAGATAATCTAGAAGTATATTTTCTAGTGTAATTTTAATTCCAATTTATATCAGTTAAAAATTGATGATAATAAAAGTGTTCCAAAACCTAAATATGTCAACATGAGAAAATTTATTTAGAACACTCGGAATAAGACTGCATAATTCGTTTCGCAAATTTTGGCCGTTTCTAGCTCCGTTTGAATTTTTCCGTACGGATTAGCAGCAGTTCCGGTACCGAATATCGACTTTTGATAGGATGGTCATATCACTGTGATCTGTGTATCGTTTTGATCGTCTCGTCGTGTTGATCTATACAGTATATTCGTATGTGTGTTTTAGTGTCCGGTGGATAGCGAAACGTAAAACGAATGACCGTACCGGTACCGTTTTGGTGTCTTGTGCGTTCCTGTGTCCTTTTATATATTTCTAGCCGTGAAATCTCGGCAGTCATTACTCTAATAAATTTCTGAAACCTCTTTTGACTCTTTCTATTCTTTGATTTTAAAATATACAGCTTTCGTCCTTTCATTGTCACTTAGTAGCATGTTCTGTAGACAAATCGGATAATACTTTCTTCTCCATTTTTCTCTGTCTTTGCTTAACTATTTTCAATACACAGCCACTTCGTGCAAAGAGGATAATACCCGAAGTCATGCTCGAGCCTCTTCCCTTTTTTCCCGAAGTATCATGCCTTTTCTCTGCCCACATTAACATCACCGTGTTCAACCCATGCAGATCCACCAAAAACCCGAAGTGCCACCCACCACCCGAGACTTCACCCACCATCACCTCGACCACATGCCCACCGAAGTCATCCAGCACCCTCGTCTCGACTTAACCATCGCTAGAAAACCCGAAACCCATAGTCATCTGCCTCCTCTGTCCGACCTTTCCCCGAACACCAGCAGTGCGCCAATCACTATCCTCCAACCAAGATTTCCACTCCTTATTGTTTATATATATATATATATAAGAAAGAAGGTATACAAACTTATATATTTATATAGAAGCTTATTTTCTGTTTGGTTACAACACTATATGCATATAATTTAGTATTATATGTTGAGGTATATATTATATAGCTTTGTTATGTTTGGAAAAAACATATGTGATAGTACATATGTGTATATAATATAAAGGTATGTGGATACTTTGTTTTGCGTGTTCCCAGTATTTGCAACTTCTATATATTTGTAGTTACAGTATTTGTTGTTTGTTTATATGTGTAAAAATATAGATTTATACATATAAGTCTTATATATATAGTTTTATAAATGTATATAGCGGAAAGCTTTTGTTTCCATATTTTACATATTAGATGTTATATGATATTTATTGTATATAAGAGTATAATATTTTTTTTATAGCTCATTTATATATACAAGTGTATATCTGAGTTGGTTTTGAAAGTAAATATACTTTTTCTGCTATACATATCTGCTTGTAGATATGATATGTTAGTTTCTATGATCTGATAGTTTATATATATTAGCAGTTGATAATATGTTAGTTATATATGATTAGTTTATACAAATTTTATAATATGTCATATAAATTTATAACATACCTGGTCGTATGGTACTTTAGATTTTATTCGTATGATGGGTTGAATATATATTTACAATAGATTATTTTATAAATATATAAGCTGTTGTCCATGATGTAAAATAATATATAAATATAAGAGTTGTATCCATAGATCTCTTTAAGTTTTATACGTCCTTTCGAGTCATATATACATATTGATTTCAAGAAATTATTGACTTCACAATAAAATAACTTTTTATTCTTTCGGTTGGTTATATATATATATATTATGTAGATATTTTGATGTTACTCCTATATATAAAGTCATTTTGATTTAAGATGTACATAAGTTACATGCTAGTATATATATACACTCTTTAAGATCTATTATATATATTAAGTTATATAAAACATATTGTTTGTATATAAGTTTAAATAATTTTATAGTATTATCTGTTCCTCTTTATAGTTTATATATTACATGTTGGGTTGGTATATATAATAAGCTTATAGGTAAGGGTTGCTTATAAAGTAAGTATATAAGTTATATATACTATGTCCAGAATTTAGAAATTTTACAGTAAAGAATATATATGTTAGTATATATATATTGTAATAGTTTCATTTATAGTTGCTGTTTATATAAATAGGTGTATTTATGATCAGTGGGTTCCAATATATTATAATGGGTTAAGTTATATTGATTTTGTAAATTTTGATTTAATAAGTATATAAGTTTATACCTACGTTTATATATTTGTCTACATATAAGTATTTATGAGTTGATTTCAAGTATATATGGAAATTTTATTTTATGTGTTTGAAATAAATTTTGATTTGAAATATATGCGTTGAAATTGGTTTTGAAACATATATATATATATATATATATTTCTGTATATATATCAAGTTGATTCTGATTCGTCCCCATCGATTTCTGTTATCAGGTCTGTTCGTTGAATTCGTGCCAATATAGCTTTGATTTGGAATTCGTGCTTGGATTCGTAACTCAATTTCAGTGTCTGTATCGGTGAGCGTATCCGTGTCGTCTCCCGTTCGTCTCTAACCTCGAAAGGTGAGAAATCACTCACGATTAACATTCTTATATTTATTAAATTTGATTTCAACTGAAACGACAATTGAAATATGCTGCTGTTAGTTATTTACATTGATATATATATATATATATATGATATTATCTGTATCTGTTCACCTGTGACATCTGACACCATTATCTGTTATTTATCATCGATGATATATGTCTGTTATTGTTGTTATTTTATTTTCATATCTGTTATCATTCTGCAAGTTCCCTGTCAGTATAGAATTCACTATGGGTTGAAATGATACATACCCGAACGATCTGTAGAATAGGAGAAAATCGTTATGGGTTGAAATGATAAACCCAAGCGATTTTCATTGACATTGAATTTGGGATTGCGGGTTGAAAAGATATATACCCGTATATATATTTAAATTACGGATTGAAATGATAAATATCTGTATCACTTGACCATAAGGTAGAAAATTATATACAGACGCCGTTGGTCTATATATATAAATATTTTGAAATGATTTCTATGGTTTTGAAAGAAATATATGGTTTAATAAATATTGACTTTAAAGATTTATTAAAGTTGATTTAATAAAGTTGATAAATAATACGTTTAAGTATTTATTTAATATCTATATTTTCGAATATAGAGTTTATAATGATTTGAAATTGTATTTAATTAAGAATTAAATTTAATTAAATTTATCTGAACTTATGGCATTTGGGGTTTTTAAAGGATATGATTTTATAACTTGATTTTGGGTTAAGATGATTTAAATTGAATATTTCAAGTTAAATAAATTGTAGGAATATTTAGAGATTTGAAATTTGGGCTTTTATTTAAATGATATTGAATTTATTTAGTGAATATTGCAAAAATAAATAATAGTAAAATGAATTTGATATATATATATATATATATATATATGAAATTATCGAATTTAGTTTTGAAATGTTGAATATTTAATGTTTTGAAATATATTGAAATTGAAATGGCTTATCTTATGATTCAACTATGTATTTGAAATTGATAAATTGAAATGGTTTATTGAGAAACTGAATCGAATTGAAATTGATGGTTTGAGATTTGATTAAATTTGGATTTTTGGAATTCGAGTTGATTTGAATCGATTTGTGAAATTGAGGAAGCTATTTTATATAAAGTAATTTTAAACTATTTATATTTTTACTTTATAAATTATTTTAATCTAAACTATTTTAAGATAAATCATTTTAATATAAATTATTTTATTATAAACTATTTTAACTTATAACTATTTACATAAACTATTTTTATTTATAAACTATCTTAACTTATAACTATTTATATAACTATTTTATTTATAAACTATTTTATTATATATACTAATTTTAATATCTAAACTGTTTAAGATAACTATGATTTCAAAGCTGTGATTTCCAAATTGTTTTGATTTTAAAAGACTATGATTTCGAAAACGTTATAACTTTGGAAAGTGATATGATTTTTGGAAATGGATATATTTGAAATGGAAATGATATCGTATTGATTTGGGTTTTGAAATGAAAATGATATTTTTGGTTTTTTGAAGTATGAACTATTTTGAAATGACCACGATGTTATAATAACGTTTGGTTGTTAAAGAGACCGGGATCGGATATGGGCATACTCTTTGTCGATACCGAAAACCACTTTAACAACCGTGTACGCGGTGGAGATTCCAGAATGAAGTAGGATGGTGGCGACGATCCTATTTGAGGTATATACGTGGACCTAACTCCCGTGAGTTAGCATAAGGTGGCTAAAACAGGAGCAATCTCGTGCCAATGAGGTAGCACCTCTGATCAGACACATTTCTTCGATACCATTCTATTACTCGTGATTTATTTGGTGGCCACCCTTCGATTTTTGATTTGGGAGTGTGTTCCGAGGTGGGCGGTAGTGGCTGCTATGCATTTTCACCAGCCCGTGTGCGTAATTGGTATATCTATCCTGGCATTGCCTCGTTGTGCCGTGTCACCTACCATATCGAGCTTTACTACGGGTTCTATTTGTGTCGTACCTATGGAGTATCTTCTCGTAGCCTCTCGAGGTATGCTAGTACTGTATAGACTATTGGCACTATTTTGTGTTAAGGGCTATATGGGTAACCCCTTAACGCTATTTAAGAGTAAGTTTATTTTATATTAGACATTATTATAATAGCGTATATTACTACATAGTAGATAGTTTGGCGGATCCTTAGAGGATGGTTATCCCAAACATCCTTCAAGTTACTTGTATATCAGTTGATATTTCACTTGAGTTGGATTTATTGATATAAGAATGTTAATCCCGACTCGAGTGTTTTGTGTTTGCTTTACACTCGGGTCAGACTGAGTGATACAGTATTCGAGACTCGCCTTTGGAGTTGGAGCTTCTCT
Source organism: Allium fistulosum (assembly GCA_030737815.1). Classification (NCBI taxonomy): domain Eukaryota; kingdom Viridiplantae; phylum Streptophyta; class Magnoliopsida; order Asparagales; family Amaryllidaceae; genus Allium; species Allium fistulosum. The sequence continues at coordinate 1,105,534,093 of CM060904.1, read as the reverse complement.
TGGAGATCCAACTATCTATCCTGCTTCTAGTTGTTCAGTTGATTCCAGTGATGTATTCATATCTTGTATTTGACTATTGTATTGAGACATTTATATATTTGTGACTTCGATTGTATCTTGTTTAACTCTGTTATATATATATAGTAGCTTTATGAACTACTATTTCTTTGTTTCCGCTGCATTATTTTATATTACTCTGTGTCTGTGATTCTGTGATTATTTATTTACTGTATATGCTGAGTTTTGCCAAATTTAAATTAACAATCTGATATTTTGAGCAATTCAAATCCGACATGTATGGATGCGAATGGTTGAAAATTTCAGGTCGTTACAGGTGGTATCAGAGCTCTGGCTTTAGGCAAAAATCAGCATATGTAGTAAATTTAATTAGGGAATCACTTTCGTTCGAGCTTGAATTCCTTCTTCTTTGACTCGGTTTCCTTTTAATTTTGGAACATTCACTTCGGTTCCAAAGTCCACTCTTATCTCCTCTATTCGTGTCTTCTTGATTCTGGAGTATCCCATAACTCCACTTCGAATAATTTCTATAATAATTGGCGGTTCCGCCAATCTTAGAATGATCGTAAAGGGGTGAAACTGCTTTACAACAAGCATTGGTTCACCGAAGATTTCTGTATTCTCGGTTTACGATGTTATCTATCTCCTACTATGCCCGAACTCTATCTCTTGCGATCGGATGTCGATTTGCCTTAGAATTCTACCTCGATCTTATTTTGAAGTCGTGGTTGACCCGGTTAAGGTTGCCCGCGATTTATATAAGTCTATCCATCATTTCTCTCTTTGAAATATATTTATCTACCTATCGAGCCTATCTTCTAGTCTGAATTCTTTTGATTAGAATCTCTCTAATTTGAATCTCTATCCTTATTTTGAAACCTATTTTGAAATTGATGCAGCAGCGGAATGACAAAATGATGATTCTGTGAAAGTGGCAATCGATGGAATGAAAGATACTAAATGGCCCAAATTCGTTGACCCGAAGATACCGAATTCTAGCTATCTTCGTCACGTTGATCGCGCACGATACCGTGAAAGAAGATCTGCAATTATTCAGACGTTGATCAAGCGCACTTGATACTGTGAATTGGCTTCTACGATTGTTGATTCGAGCGCACTCGAATGCCGAAAGAGGAGATAGAAGATCACACTCAACTACCAATTTAATGAAAGCACAAAGCTAACAAACAAAAGTTTTTATTCAAAATCAACTTTCCTTTACAAATGAAACCACCCGCCTATTTATAGGCTTTCAACTCACATAACACAAATCTGTACAACACTTAGGTCGTTCACGACCTATCAAACACCAACGACTTACGACCTAAACAACACACACGACCTAACATTACAACATCAAGCGACTTATCATATTTACAGCACAAGACATATTACAACATGACAACATAACAAATACAACATACAAAAGTACAACAACTTATATACAACATGACTCAAGATAGCAGCGACTTAAGGAACAGGTTCTGGAAATCTTCATGCGACTTACCGTTTGAGCAACTTAAAGAAATGCGACAGTGAGCGACCTAAGAAACTCCTCAATAGAGATTTAAGAAGACTTAGCGACCTAAGTATTCGAGCAGCATAAGAAAATCAGCCTCAGCGACCTAAAGACTGCACGACCTAAGATAGGTCGTTCGCGACCTAAAACTTGAGCGACGTATGGTCGAACGACCTAAGGAAATGTTGTCTGGAAATCTTCGAGTGACCTAAAGTTGAGCGACCTATCTTATCGCGACCTAACTTAGGTCATAACTCTTTATCTCTTGACCTGTTAGATCGTAGTTCTTTAGGTCGTAACCTTTTAGTTCGTAGCTTAATAGGATGAGTTTCAGTAGGTCGTAGCTTAGGAGATTAGGTCGTTGGCGACCTACGACTTCTGCGACATAAGAATTTGGCAACCTAACTTGTTGACTTAGCTCGAACTTTCCTCTTATCTCGTCATTCTCCGCTCTGTTAGGTCGTGCGCGACTTAACAGTTCGTTAGGTCGCTCGCGACCTAAGTCTTCAGCAGGTTGGAACTCTTTACATTGTGGCCCGTTAGGTCGTGAACGACTCAAGAATGGGATAGGTCGCTCGCGACCTATCACTTCACCATTCTAGGCTGCATCATCCTCCCCTTGTTGAAAGAAATTCGTCCTCGAATTTAACAGTTCTTCGTCTTTGATACTCTGATCCTCGTGAAATGGAACGAAGTGTTCGATACTGGAAATCTCAGCAATAGGATGATGATCCGGCCAGCTCACCTTATTCTCACAAATTGTCTTAATAATTTCCAAGCGACTTATTCCTCCGGTATCCAGCTTGTTGTACGTACCAACAAGAGATCGTTCAACCTTCAAGTAGATAGATTTGTTGCCATTTTGCGCCTTCCTTAAACCCAATACAGAGTCCATATTTACGTTTACCCATGACCTAGTATGTAAAGGTACTGACATGTATAATCCTGATTTCGTTGCGGTCGCTTTTGAAATTTGATAACTCTGACTCTCCTGAACAAGCCTTTCAACCCCTTCCTTATTGACGGTTCAAAACAAAACGTTGTAATTATTCGCATGGTATGATCACAATCCACGTGTCTTTCTACACGCACATCTTTGATAACTTTAATTTGCCAACTGCGATCAGGAGTATATAACTGCCTTCCATTGAATAGTAACCCATTAGCCAGTCTTCTCAACTCTTCCTGCTCTGTCGGACCCATATGATTACGTGGCATATACGGTACAATAGCACTCGACACTGGATTATCATGATGTCCGTTCCTTAGTGGTAGTAATTCTTTGAACATTTCTGCAGGAACTACATCTTCACATTCATTCATCATTGGCTTAACCTCTTTGATAATTTCAACATTTTTACTGACTTCAATTTCATTCAACAGGAATAATTCTGCACTACCCTCCACTTCTTTAACAAACTCTCTTGTAGATTGTAGACTAGTCGAATCCACTTCCTTCATCAGTAAATTACCCTCTTCATCTCCTGACTTATTTGCTTTACCCTCATCCAACTTTGTTGACTGTGAACTTTCAACCTCATGTTCATCAGATTTTGTTGACTGAGACTCAACAACTTCATCTCCGTCAAACTTTGGTGATTGAAAACAATTGACTTCATCTTCCACATCAACAAATTCCTTTAAAGCCAACAAAGTCTTTAGCTCCTCGATTTCCTCCAATTTGTTTTCACTCTATTGACCCTTTTTAGGAACCAAAACGATTCGTGTATCATCAAACATAAAACTGTAACTGTTTGTGCGTGCATCATGTTGTACCGCTCTGTCGTATTGCCATGGCCTTCCCAACAATAGATGGCATACATCCATGTCAATCACATCACACCAAATTTCGTCTTTGTATTTCTTTCCAATGGAAAAATTAACACAAGTTCTTCGATTAACCTTCACCTCCCCTCCTTTCCTCAACCAAGCTAATTTGTAGGGGTGTGGATGTTTTTCTGTTTTCAATGACAACTTCTTTACAGCCTCCGAAGAAATGATATTATCACATCTTCCTGCATTGATGATACATTTACAAACCCTTCCCAAGATTGTGCATGTTGACTGGAAAATGTTACTCCTCAACCAACTTGAGTCATCCTCTTGTTTTGGAGTCAAACACGATCTTCTCATCAACAGACTACAACCCTCATCTCCAGACAATAATTCTTCTTCTTCAACAGATATTGAATTGACACACTCTACCTCTACATCTTCATTCTCAATCCCCGCAATCATTGCCCGCTATTTGGCTTTGTACATTCATTGCTTTTATGGCCAAACTCTTGACAATTAAAACATTTGAGATTACTATTGGCTTTTGCTTTGCTGGCTTCATTCACAATTGGTTTACCGATACTTTGGACTCATTCGCATTGTTACTAACATCCCTGTTCTGGTTGTTGGAATTCGTAAACATACCACCTTCTCTCCTCCCTTGTTTCTCCCAAGCAAGTGCTTTCTGGTGTGCTTCAGCAACGGATCTGGGATCAAACATATTCACCATGTCTTGAATCTGTGTTCGCAACCCTCCAATGTACCTAGCTGTTAGCTGCTCCTCTGTCTCCATGATATCATTCCTGGCAATAAGTTGATAAAATTCAACCGCATATTCATTTACTGTCTTTGTCCCTTGCCTTAGATTCTGCAATCGTTGATACATAAGGGACTGATAATTGTGCGGCAAGAAAGTTGCTTTCATCATCTTTCTCATCTTATCCCATGTGACAATCTTTGACTTCCCCATCCTCTCCCGTGTAAGTTTTGTTTGTTGCCACCATGCCATAGCTCTCCCTCTTAATCTCGTAGCAACTAACGTCACTCTTCGATCCGCGGGAACTTCTTTGAAGTCAAAAATTTCCTCAACATTTGAAACCCAATCCAAAAATTCCTCCGTTACCGTTCCTCCCTTGAATTCTGGAATTTTAGTTTTCATTCCCGACTCCCATCGGCGATCATCCTCAACATCCCGATATACATTCCGTCCTTGGTCTCTATCTCGATAATGAATATTACTTCTGTCACTCTCTTCATCATAATCACGCGTATTTCGATAACGATCTCGACCATCCATATCTCTATGATCTCGCATATCTCTTCTACTATATCTGTTATCTTCGCGATATGGCTCATATTCAAACTCTCGTGGAGTTCTTCTCTCTTCATTTCTATATTCATGGTGATCTCTTCTCATCGAAACTGATGATTCTCTTCTGCCTCGATAAGATTGCGGCGACACCCTCCTCGCTTCCATAACCGATGGCGAAACTCGGTTTCCTCCATGGTTCGAAACTGGCTACCTCCTTCTTTGACCCAGATTCATGTCAATCATCAACTTCTCTAACCTTCCAATACCTTCGTCTAACTTCTCATTGAATTTGTTACTTATACGTTGTTCCATTTGTTCGGCATCCTCTCTCTTGTACACATCTTCAACATTTTGATGTCGATTAGCTCCTCTTGGCGGCATTGTTGAATCTTCACAATATGATACCAAATGACGTGCGACGTTCAACTTCAAATGAACAAACTATGCACGGCTCAAACACTTCAATAGAATTGGCTCCAAGACTCGGCTTAGCTATGATTGGCTAAGTCTAGCTCTGATACCAAATGATGCAGCAGCGGAATGACAAAATGATGATTTTGTGAAAGTGGCAATCGATGGAATGAAAGATACTAAATGGCCCAAATTCATTGATCCGAAGATACCGAATTCTAGCTATCTTCGTCACGTTGATTGCGCACGATACCGTGAAAGAAGATCTGCAATTCTTCAGACGTTGATCAAGCGCACTTGATACCGTGAATTGGCTTCTACGATCGTTGATTCGAGCGCACTCGAATGCCGAAAGAGGAGATAGGAGATCACACTCAACTACCAATTTAATGAAAGCACAAAGCTAACAAACAAAAGTTTTTATTCAAAATCAACTTCCCTTTACAAATGAAACCACCCGCCTATTTATAGGCTTTCAACTCACACAACACAAATCTGTACAACACTTAGGTCGTTCACGACCTATCAAACACCAACGACTTACGACCTAAACAACACACACGACCTAACATTACAACATCAAGCGACTTATCATATTTACAGCACAAGACATATTACAACATGACAACATAACAAATACAACATACAAAAGTACAACAACTTATATACAACATGACTCAAGATAGCAGCGACTTAAGGAACAGGTTCTGGAAATCTTCATGCGACTTACCGTTTGAGCAACTTAAAGAAATGCGACAGTGAGCGACCTAAGAAACTCCTCAATAGAGATTTAAGAAGACTTAGCGACCTAAGTATTCGAGCAGCATAAGAAAATCAGCCTCAGCGACCTAAAGACTGCACGACCTAAGATAGGTCGTTCGCGACCTAAAACTTGAGCGACGTATGGTCGAACGACCTAAGGAAATGTTGTCTGGAAATCTTCGAGTGACCTAAAGTTGAGCGACCTATCTTCCCGCGACCTAACTTAGGTCGTAACTCTTTATCTCTTGACCTGTTAGATCGTAGTTCTTTAGGTCGTAACCTTTTAGTTCGTAGCTTAATAGGATGAGTTTCAGTAGGTCGTAGCTTAGGAGAGTTAGGTCATTGACGACCTACGACTTCTGCGACATAAGAATTTGGCGACCTAACTTGTTGACTTAGCTCGAACTTTCCTCTTATCTCGTCATTCTCCGTTCTGTTAGGTCGTACGCGACTTAACAGTTCGTTAGGTCGCTCGCGACCTAAGTCTTCAGCAGGTTGGAACTCTTTACCTTGTGGCCCGTTAGGTCGTGAATGACTCAAGAATGGGATAGGTCGCTCGTGACCTATCACTTCACCATTCTGGGCTGCATCAGAAATCATTCGAGTGAGGGTGTGTATTTGTAAATTTATGTTAAAAATGTTTTATATTGTGTTGTTTGAGTTGTTGATGTTGATTTCGGTTTTCGATCGATTCGTCTGATCAGCGATATCGATAGGATTTCCAAAACACTTGAACAGAGCAAACTGACACAATATTATTTTCAAATTTGGTAAATGAAATTGATTTGTATGATTATATTATAAATATATAAGTAAGTTTTCTGGAATTTAATAAGGTAATTAAATTGGTTGTTTGAAATGATAATATTTGATTATCATTTATTGTTCTAAATGAATTTATAAACACGGTTTATAAATTGATTTGGAATTTGAAATGAATTTAATTTAGAAATGTGAGAATTTAGTTTCCGGTGATTTCAAACTTTGGTTTTAAAATTTTAAAGTATATTATTGAAAGTATTTTTGAATAGAAATCATTTTCAAAGAATTTTAGATGTTCAAATCAGTGCTCTTCTCTTTTGTCGCTAGAAAATAATTTCGGTGATGATGGCCGCTTCATCGACATTCATTTTCGAGTTTCGAAATGAAGAGACCAATTCGTAGCTTTTCTATAGTTTTGTTTTGGAAATTGAATTGATTTAATTTTCTTAAGTATGATTTGATTTATATATATATATAGGTATATTATTTTTAATTTAATTTGATTTGATATATATAGTATATAAATAATTATCTCTAAATGGTTTGAAGTGAATCGGAAATTTAATTCTTAAATTTATGTTAAGAGATGATTTCAACAAAATAAAGCTAAAATTTTTGAATAAATATTTAACTTGAATAATTGAATTGGGAAAATTTTATTTGTATATTATTCAACTGCATTCTAATACAACTTACCTAAATCATTCAGAAGTTGAATATGTAATTGGATAATATACAATATAAAATGATTTTATAAATAAAATTTGAGTGGTTATAATAAATGTTATACACTTAAATTTTAATTATAAAAATGTTAATAGAAAAAAAAATATAGAATAATAAGTTAAGTGAATAATAAATGAGATAAATTGAATTTTTTTTTTGAAAAAAAAAATCTTTTTGTATCTAACATTAATAAATTCGAAATTAAATCAATTTAATGAAAACCTTGAATTTAAAACCAATTATTGAATATAAATTAATTTAAATTGAAATTTATATGGTTTGAACTAATTGTTTTATTTTGTTTTCAACCTATTTTCTTTCTGGTTGTTTCTATTCTCCTACCTCCTTCCTTTTCGGGGACGAAATGTTTTGAGTGGGGGAGAGTGTAACGACCCATAAATTTCAATGGTTTTATTTATTTAATTAATTGGATTTTTGTGAAATTTTAAACAATAAAATTTTGAAATAAAAATTCAATATTTGAAATGCGTCTAGTTAAACATAGCAACTGGTAAATTTTCATCAGATAATTTGGAAGTTTATTTTCTTGTGTAATTTTTATTCCAATTTATATCAGTTAAAAATTGATGATAATAAAAGTGTTCTGAAACCTAAATATGTCAACATGAGAAAATTTATTTAGAACACTCTAAATAAGACTGCATAATTTGTTTCGCAAATTTTGGACGTTTCTAGCTCCGTTTGGATTTTTTCGTACGGATTAGCAGTAGTTCCGGTACCGAATATCGACTTTTGATGGGATGGTCATATCACTGTGATCTGTGTATCGTTTTGATCGTCTTATCGTGTTGATCTCTGCAGTGTATTCGTATGTGTGTTTCGGTGTCCAGTGGACAGCGAAACGTAAAACGAATGACCGTACCGGTACCGTTTTGGTGTCTTGTGCGTTCCTGTGTCCTTTTATATATTTCCAGCCGTGAAATCTCAGCAGTCATTACTCTAATAAATTTCTGAAACCGCTTTTGACTCTTTCTGTTCTCTGATTTTAAAATATATAGCTTTCGTCCTTTCATTGTCACTTAGTATCATGTTCTGTAGACAAATCAGATAATACTTTCTTCTCCATTTTTCTCTATCTTTGCTTAACTATTTCCAATACACAGCCACTTCGTGCAAAGACGATAATACCCGAATTCATGCTTGAGCCTCTTCCCTTTTTTCTTGAAGTATCGTGCCTTTTTCTCTGCCCACATTAACATCCCCGTATTCAATCCTTGCAGATCCACCAAAAACCCAAAGTGCCACCCACCACCCGAGACTTCACCCACCATCACCTCGACCGCATGCCCAACGAAGTCATCCAGCACCCTCGTCTCGACTTAACCATCGCTAGAAAACCCGAAACCCGTAGTCATCCGCCTATAGCCTCTGCCTCCTCTGTCCGACCTTTCCCCGAACACTAGCAGTGCGCCGAGCACTATCCTCCAACCGAGATTTCCACTCCTTATTGTTTATATATATATATAAGAAAGAAGGTATACAAACTTATATATTTATATAGAAGCTTATTTTGTGTTTGGTTACAACACTATATGCATATATTTTAATATTATATGTTGAGGTATATATTATATAGCTTTGTTATGTTTGGAAAGAATATATGTTAGAGTACATATGTGTCTATAATATAAAGGTATGTAGATACTTTGTTTTGCGTGTTCCCAGTATTTGCAACTTCTATATATTTGTAATTACAGTATTTGATGTTTGTTTATATGTGTAAAAATATAGATTTATACATATAAGTCTTATATATATATATAGTTTTATAAATTTATATAGTAAAAAGCTGTTGTTTCCATATTAGATGTTATATGATATTTATTGTATATAAGAGTATAATATTTTCTTTATAGCTCATTTATATATACAAGTGTATATCTGAATTGGTTTTGAAAGTAAATATAATTTGTCTACTGTACATATCTGCTTGTAGATATGATATGTTAGTTTCTATGATCTGGTGGTTTATATATATTAGCAGTTGATAATATGTTAGTTATATATGATTAGTTTATACAAATTTTATAATATGTCATATAAATTTATAACATACCTGGTCGTATGGTACTTTAGATTTTATTCGTATGATGGGTTGAATATATATTTACAATAGATTATTTTATATATATATAAGCTGATGTCCATGATGTAGAATAATATATAAATATAAGAGTTGTATCCATAGATCTCTTTAAGTTTTATACGTCCTTTCGAGTCATATATACATATTGATTTCAAGAAAGTATTGACTTCATAATAAAATAACTTTTTATTCTTTCGGTTGTTGATATATATATATATATATTATGTAGATATTTTGATGTTACTCCTATATATAAAGTCATTTTGATTTAAGATGTACATAAGTTACATGCTAGTATATATATACACTCTTTAAGATCTATTATATATATTAAGTTATATAAAACATATTGTTTGTATATAAGTTTAAATAATTTTATAGTATTATCTGTTCCTCTTTACAGTTTATATATTACATGTTGGGTTGGTATATATAATAAGCTTATAGGTAAGGGTTGCTTATAAAGTAAGTATATAAGTTATATATACTATGTCCAGAATTTAGAAATTTTACAGTAAAGAATATATATGTTAGTATATATATATTGTAATAGTTTCATTTATAGTTGCTGTTTATATAAATAGGTGTATTTATGATCAGTGGGTTCCAATATATTATAATGGGTTAAGTTATATTGATTTTGTAAATTTTGATTTAATAAGTATATAAGTTTATACCTACGTTTATATATTTTCTACATATAAGTATTTATGAGTTGATTTCAAGTATATATGGAAATTTTATTTTATGTGTTTGAAATAAATTTTGATTTGAAATATATGCGTTGAAATTGGTTTTGAAACATATATATATATATATATATATATATATATTTCTGTATATATATCAAGTTGATTCTGATTCGTCCCCATCGATTTCTGTTATCAGGTCTGTTCGTTGAATTCGTGCCAATATAGCTTTGATTTGGAATTCGTGCTTGGATTCGTAACTCAATTTCAGTGTCCGTATCGGTGTGCGTATCCGTGTCGTCTCCCGTTCGTCTCTAACCTCGAAAGGTGAGCAATCACTCACGATTAACATTCTTATATTTATTAAATTTGATTTCAACTGAAACGACAATTGAAATATGCTGCTGTTAGTTATTTACATTGATATATATATATATATATATATATATATATATATATATATGATATTATCTGTATCTGTTCACCTGTGACATCTGACACCATTATCTGTTATTTATCATCGATGATATATGTCTGTTATTGTTGTTATTTTATTTTCATATCTGTTATCATTCTGCAAGTTCCCTGTCAGTATAGAATTCACTATGGGTTGAAATGATACATACCCGAACGATCTGTAGAATAGGAGAAAATCGTTATGGGTTGAAATGATAAACCCAAGCGATTTTCATTGACATTGAATTTGGGATTGCGGGTTGAAAAGATATATACCCGTATATATATATTTAAATTACGGATTGAAATGATAAATATCTGTATCACTTGACCATAAGGTAGAAAATTATATACAGACGCCGTTGGTCTATATATATAAATATTTTGAAACGATTTCTATGGTTTTGAAAGAAATATATGGTTTAATAAATATTGACTTTAAAGATTTATTAAAGTTGATTTAATAAAGTTGATAAATAATACGTTTAAGTATTTATTTAATATCTATATTTTCGAATATAGAGTTTATAATGATTTGAAATTGTATTTAATTAAGAATTAAATTTAATTAAATTTATCTGAACTTATGGCATTTGGGGTTTTTAAAGGATATGATTTTATAACTTGATTTTGGGTTAAGATGATTTAAATTGAATATTTCAAGTTAAATAAATTGTAGGAATATTTAGAGATTTGAAATTTGGGCTTTTATTTAAATGATATTGAATTTATTTAGTGAATATTGCAAAAATAAATAATAGTAAAATGAATTTGATATATATATATATATATATGAAATTATCGAATTTAGTTTTGAAATGTTGAATATTTAATGTTTTGAAATATATTGAAATTGAAATGGCTTATCTTATGATTCAACTATGTATTTGAAATTGATAAATTGAAATGGTTTATTGAGAAACTGAATCGAATTGAAATTGATGGTTTGAGATTTGATTAAATTTGGATTTTTGGAATTCGAGTTGATTTGAATCGATTTGTGAAATTGAGGAAGCTATTTTATATAAAGTAATTTTAAACTATATCTAAAACTATTTATATTTTTACTTTATAAATTATTTTAATCTAAACTATTTTAATATAAATCATTTTAATATAAATTATTTTATTATAAACTATTTTGACTTATAACTATTTATATAAACTATTTTTATTTATAAACTATCTTAACTTATAACTATTTATATAACTATTTTATTATATATACTAATTTTAATATCTAAACTGTTTAAGAGGAAAGTGTTATGATTTCCAAAATGCTATGATTTCAAAGCTGTGATTTCCAAAGTGTTTTGATTTTAAAAGACTATGATTTCGAAAACGTTATAACTTTGGAAAGTGATATGATTTTTGGAAATGGATATATTTGAAATGGAAATGATATCGTATTGATTTGGGTATTGAAATGAAAATGATATTTTTGGGTTTTTGAAGTATGAACTATTTTGAAATGACCACGGTGTTATAATAACGTTTGGTTGTTAAAGAGACCGGGATCGGATATGGGCATACTCTCTGTCGATACCGAAAACCACTTTAACAACCGTGTACACGGTGGAGATTCCAGAATGAAGTAGGATGGTGGCGACGATCCTATTTGAGGTATATACGTGGACCTAACTCCCGTGAGTTAGCATAAGGTGGCTAAAACAAGAGCGATCTCGGGCCAATGAGGTAGCACCTCTGGTCGGACACATTTCTTCGATACCATTCTATTACTCGTGATTTATTTGGTGGCCACCCTTCGATTTTTGATTTGGGAGTGTGTTCCGAGGTGGGCGGTAGTGGCTGCTATGCGTTTCCACCAGCCCGTGTGCGTAATTGGTATATCTACCCTGGCATTGCCTCGTTGTGCCGTGGCACCTACCATATCGAGCTTTACTACGAGTTCTATTTGTGTCGTACCTATGGAGTATCTTCTCGTAGCCTCTCGAGGTATGCAGGTACTGTATAGACTATTGGCACTATTTTGCGTTAAGGGATATATGGGTAACCCCTTAACGCTATTTAAAAGTAAGTTTATTTTATATTATACATTGTTATAATAGCGTATATTACTACATAGTAGATAGTTTGACGGATCCTTAGAGGATGGTTATCCCAAACATCCTTTAAGTTACTTGTATTTCAGTTGATATTTCACTTGAGTTGGATTTATTGATATAAGAATGTTAATCCTGACTCGAGTGTTTTCTGTTTTGCTTTACACTCGGGTCAGACTGAGTGATACAGTATTCGAGACTCTCCTTTGGAGTTGGAGCTTCTCTTGGAGATCCAGCTATCTATCCTGCTTTCAGTTGTTCAGTTGATTCCAGTGATGTATTCAGATCTTGGATTTGACTATTGTATTGAGACATCTATGTATTTGTGACTTCGATTGTATCTTGTTTAACTTTGTTATATATATAGTTGCTTCATGAACTACTATTCGTTTGTTTCCGCTGCATTATTTTATATTACTCTGTGTCTGTGATTCTGTGATTATTTATTTACTGTATATGCTGAGTTTTGCCAAATTTAAATTAACAATCTGATATTTTGAGCAATTCAAATCCGACATGTATGGATGCGAATGGTTGAAAATTTCAGGTCGTTATAGAGATGGAGCTCTCCATTTTTCCTTTTGGTGTCATTCGATTTCATTGAGTGGATGAGGAGAAAACGAGAGGAAAAGAAGAACGATTTTTAGCCATTAAAAATTTTAAAGGGTGGCGGCTATAGAACCTTAGGGCTTTGGATTGCTAAAAAATAAAGTTTCAAGTCCTTATATAGAAAATTTTGCGGCATTATTCATCCGTGAAAATTTCAAACTTCAAACAAAGCATGTCCCCTGGCATTCTATATGTTATACCCCTATTCCAAACACAGTGGAATATGTATCGAGAGCCAATTCCATCATATTCAGAAGATAGCTTTTCAAAATCAAATTATTTTAATTAAAGTTTTGAAAATAAATTCTATGCGTTTCAAACTCGTACGACAAAACGATAAGTTCGATCGCTACGAAACTTGAAATCCTATAATAATTCAGTATTACCGATCCGAAGAAACTAGTTTCATCGAAATCTGAGACTGTGCCCAAAAAGTCTATTTTTACACGTTAAATTAAAACAAGCTATTTTCCAAAATAAATTTATTCACTTTAAAAGTTAACAATCTTCCTTCCTGTTTAAATCAACTTTTGAAATCATTTTCATTTATCTTAAATTCAAAATTTAGTTTTTAAAATAATTTTCAATATTAAATATAACATTTAATTATCAAATAAATCGCTATATTTGAAATGTAAGTTATTTAACTTATAAAATTTTCTTTTAAAATGAATTATAATAATAAATGAATACTTCCATTTTACAGTAATTTAACATCTTTATGATTATTGCATACAGCAAAATTTATTCATTTTTTACCAAAAATATGCTTTCTTATTTCTAAAATTTATACTTATCCAAAAATACAATTCCATATAAATAAACTTATGCTTTTACTTTTAATAACATTCATTCGATTCTTTATTAACTTAACATTGATCATTTCAATTTCTGTTATCAATTACTTATAATTTAATATCATTTAATTCACTTCTAATATAAGTTATCATCTTTTATCTTATTGAATGTTGTTATTTAAAATTTTACCTAAGTTCATATCCAATAGATTACATTAATAAATCATTAAATTTTTATTTCTATCCATTTTTGTTCAATAATTGTATTAAATTTAATAACTTAAAATAGTTAAAAAATACGGGTTGTTACAATGATACAACATCCAGTGACAACAAACCAGACACTGAAAATGTCAACATGTATTTCACGATGATGGAAGATTAAGCGAGTCAAGCAAAGGAAACAGCCAAATCGGTACTTTTACATTTCACATTTTGTTTTTTTTATTTTTTTTTTTGAATTTTGATAGTTTTACAATTATTTAATATAGGAATATAAAGATAATAATATTATTATTTTCATTGAACATTGAAATTTTGTCATATATGTCGACATATGCCACCCGGGTATGTCGACATATCAGACAAAATTTGAAGGATCTTTTCAAAATTTGAACTTCTGAAATTCCCTCTCTTTTGCATTCAGTTCAAAATTGAAAAGCCAATTTTTTGGCTGTCGCATGTTCATACAACCTATATATATTCACTCTTTCTAATCCCATCTTCAATACACACTTTATTTCAAAAATCAAACAAACTCTTCATTGTCTTTCTTCCAAAACCAACTCATAATGTCTTCCTCAAACCAACCCTTTTCATCCAAAGGCATTAGGCTTACAAAAAAATCCAAAAGTTAATTTTTTTTAATGATCAAGAGTCCATTAAAACATACATTGAGTATGCAACATATGGTAAATTCTTTTCGGGAAGATTTGCTAATTTTAGTGAATTTCATTCTTATGGTTTACACGACCTTGCTTTGGAAAATGATATTTTTAGTTTAACCGATTTATCATTTTTGATCACTATCCCGATTTGGTCGAAATGTTTTATTCTAATTTAATGAAAAGTATATCAAGGAAAAAGGTAAAATTTAGAGTAGTATCAAAGATACTATTATTGTTTTAGATTTTCAAATTCTTGGTCAAATTCTTGATTGTAAAAGTAGTGGAAATGTCTTCTCCACTTTTGAAATTGATTATGAAAATAGAGAAGTTGTGAATGATTTGTTTTCAGATGATGAAGAGTATGGTTTTAAAGGTGAAAACCTTATGCCAAAGGTAAGATTAATGAGTCCCATTTTACAATAAAGTATTACGCCTGGGATGGGGAACTGCTGATGTGCACGTAAATGTCCATATTTTTACCACCATATTTAATCTATTTAAATTAAATAAATGATCATATTGGGTATTTTAACTTGTTTAAACCAAAATTCAAATTATTTCAAATTGTCACATATTCATCTTCATCCAAGGGAAAAATGGTTGTTTTTGTGCATATATTAATTTGAGAAAATTTAATTGGAAATTTCTATATTATTTTATAGAAATTTGGCTTCATATACAAGTGGTTTCATGAAGATGTATGCATGCACAAGAGTGAAGATAAAGAAATGAAGATGGAAATAATTCGAAGGTATGATAATGGAGGACCCCACCTACCCACCTTTCTTCATGTACAAATTAGAGGCTAATGCACATGCTTATGGAATTAATGGCTTCATGTACACTTAAATGATGATTAGTAGAAGCTAATGATTACTTGGCCTCCACACTTTCTCAAGGGAAATTTCGGCATTCCCCAAAAATATGAATTAGGGTTTAAAACTTGTATAAATACCCCATATCTTCATGTAACCCTCTTCTTCTTAGCCTTTCTTAGTTAGTTTTTAGCTTAAAAAATAAAAGAAAACTCTACTTCTCTTTTCATGGCTACTTAGCCATTTTTATTTCTTGTAATTTTTATTTTCTTTCTTATGCAATTCAATATAAGCTCTTTACATTTACATGCTCTCTTTCTTATGTTGTAGTGTAGATTTCTTTTCTTTTATGCAAGTAGAATAGTTTTCCTTACATTTTGCTCTCTTTTTCCTCTTGTTAGTTTCATGTTGCTTTCTACATTTGTTCATATGATAACAAATATGAGAGGCTAATCCCTACAATTTAGGGGTAATGAAGCTCTATAGTATGTAGATGCAACATTTTGATGTTTATGCTCTCTTTTTGTGCTTAATGAATCATTTGAAGTGGTTTAACTTGTTGTTTTTGATGTGAATTTGATAGCCTATATTGTTGACACTAAATAGGCTATGCTTAAACAATCACAAACAATGATTACCTCTTCATCTATATATGATGATGGTAATAAAGTGATTGTTGAAATTAAAATTTGATGGCCTATATTTCTAAACAATAGTTAATAGACCATGCTTAAAATAGATTTTGCTTTCAACTTTGTTGTCATATTTCATGAGAGTTAAATGTGTATTAGTGGTTGTGTTATAGTTTGATGGTTTATATTGTGCTAATTAATAGCACAAATACACCATACTTATGATAAGCACATCAACTAATTACACTAATGATAAGAAAAGAGAGATCATAACTTCATTTTTTGATTTATGTGATCTAGAGAGTGGAAATTGCCTCTAAATTGCCTTCACACTCTCATATTTTTATCAATTTTCTTTTGCTCGTTTTCTACATTTTTAGCTAATCACATTTTCAACTTTGGTTAATTTGATTGAATAGAATTTTAAAATCATCAATTCCCTGCGGATCGATCCGTACTCGCCACGTACTTCAATAGTACGCCGTGCGCTTGCGGTTATTTTTATTTCAAAATTCGTTCGGCTATTTTCTAACTCGATAGACATCTAGCCGTCCAAACAAGTTTTTGGCGCCGTTGCCGGGGAATTGTTTTGATTTCAATTTTCTATTCTTTGAATTATTTTTGCTTCATTTTCGTGTGTTTAATTTTGTGTGTTTGTTTGCAATTAAAAAAAAAGAATTTTGTTGTGTGTTTGTAGCTTGCATTTGTTATGTGATTGTTGTTTTCTATTTGTTTTGCATTGCATTGTATACATTTAAAAAAAATTTCCATTCCATTTCATTACATCGACATTTTTCTATTTACATCTTCCTTTTTCTTTTTCTTTCTTTCCTTTTTTTACATTGACAATTTTCCAAAAAAAAGTCGTGCAACAACAGTGCACAGTTTTTGTGCACCTCTGTCTGCACCTCCCCTTCTTTGACATTGCCAGAAACACCACCTTCAACCACTCCAATATTAGTTCCTCTACATCAAAACTGTGCCACAACTCCTACATTCATCTACAATACTACTCAACACTGTCATCCCATTCAACTGCGCAACAGCAGCCATCATCTACAAATAACACACAACCCACCCTCTACGACTTCACTCCATTACCCTGACATTACCCTCCAATCCCATTCTCACTTCCACTTTGATCATTACCCTCCTGCAACAGCAACAACAAAACAATCTCCATCATTCACCATCCCTTCTACATACATCAAAATTGCTTCATGTTACTGCCGCAAAACCACCACGCCATCAGCCCATTAAAGTCAGATTCACCTACCTCACTACTACTGATCAATCCACCCCCACAGTCAACTTCAACAACTCCACCCAACAACATAATCTCCACTGCCTATTGCAATTCATCACTATAACAATCTGCCAATCACCATCAGTATCAGCTATCGGTTGCCTCCCTACACTAGTGTAATATCCTGCCTTCCCACTACTGACAACCTCCAGACTCCAATACATCTGAATTTTCCATCCTACTCAAACCATTCAACATCTTCAAACCATTCAACAAAATACCCCTACACATACTGTCAACTGCACATATCACATATCACATAACAAACCATCATACAACTTCCAACTACATCATTCAATACTCACCTGACTACCATCATACAACTTCCTTCTCTTGTGCATTGCTTGTGTGTATCACAACAACAAAAACAAAAAAAAACATTGCTTGTTTCTCTGTTCACATACTTCTTCTGTCACACTGCTTACAACCAGTGATCTCAACCAAAAACCATATTATTTGCATATCATACCACAGTACTGCTACAAACTCAACTGCCCAGAACAATCACCTTCCATCCATCCATTCAACAATCCCATACAAAAAACATTGCTATACAAAAACTGTTCTCGGACAAAAAAAACTTCTGAACTGTTACATACATACAGACTCACCATCAACGTTCAGTTGCCTACATCACCCTCTACCTCCAGCCCATCGCACTGCCACTGCCTCATACCACCAAGTTCTACTGCGACCATTCCCACTGCGAAATCACTGCAAAGTGCACTGACATCAAAACTGCAACTTCCGCAACCCAAAACGCCGCCCTCCTTCACATACGACCCTCTCAGCAACACACAATTGACCAAACAGCAAGCATCCCATGTCGCCTCTACCAGACAGCAGTCTCCACACCACTGCAAACTCCACTTCATCAACCCTCAATAGTTCTACCACCATCCCCAAAATCGCCAGCGACCATCCTCGTCCCATCACTCGAATTCGCGACCACCCACCTCTGCAAATCGTGAAACCCCCCATCTAAAACCTGCAAACTGCAGCGCCTCCCTACACACGCTCCTCTGCAAACAAACCTCACCACATATCTCCCATTCGCTTCTTTACTAAAAATCGAATCAACTCCTCTGCCAATTCCACCGTGAGTTCCAATCGACAGCCTCGCCCCAAACAACCGCAACAACCCCAATCGCGCTTCCCCTAAATCGCCAGCGTACTCCAATCACCACGACTCCAATCATTAGTCGAATAAGTTTTGGAATTGAATTGAGGATTCTGATTTTGTTTTGGATTTCAAACGAGAATAATCTCTGGCATTTTAGTCTATTTTGAACGAACGAAAAAAAACAGCGAATCTCATTTGTTGACTTTGGGAGGATAAGTTTTTTAGTTAAGTATTGGGCCCGTGGGTTAGTTTGTTTATGGGCCGAGTAACTTAGTCTGTTGATAGTTTTGCTTTGGTTTTTTTTAAATCATTTTTGTTTTCTTTTGATCCAAGTATCTTCTTGTTTCCTTAAAAAAAGGAAAAATAAATAGGTTGTTTAGTTTTGTGTCATAAATTGCTTTGTTTTCTCTTGTAAAAATATCTTCCCATTTAAAAAAAATTAAAGTAAAACTTCACTTTAAAATTTTGTTTCCTTTCCAAAAAAAACAAAGAGTCTCTCCCTAAATAAAAAAAGTTTTTTTTAGTTTTGTTTGTTTTATTTCTTAATAAAAAAAGACCCCAGTTGTTTCATTTTAATTTGTTTTACTTCTTCCTTAAAAAAAGAACGAACAAAAAAGTTAGATTTAATTTTGTTTTCATTCGTTTTGTTTTAGGTTCATTTCTTTTCTGTTTTCGTTTTTCTTACTTTCTTCTTTGATATATATATATATATATATAATCTATGTATATATCTTTGTTTTATCTTTCAGGTTGCAAAAACAGAAGGAGAAGGATTGCGCTGGTAAGCTTGCCAAAAAATAATAATAATAACTGCTCCGCTTGCTTATAAAAAATTTGCTACTTTTAATCCTTATCTATTGTTTTTATTTGTCTTGCATTGTTGTTTGCTTGCATTTAAAAAAATATTCAAAAAAAACCAAAAAAAAACAAAAATCAATTCGTAGTTGCATTGTTAATACACGTTTAATTTCTGCTTTGCATTTCATCCTAGATTTTGATTAATAATAACGATTAGACATCGATAACTTTTAATTGTATATTAACAAGTTGTCTTCTTTGAACAATTTAATTTCTTGGTGTCTAGGCTATGGCAGAGCAATAACCATTTATAAATATTACGATGATTCGTAAATATTATAGTGGTTGTTTCTCTGAAGGTACTTAAACCTTAAGTTGCATTGCTACGGTGATTCGTGGTGTACCGATAACTCCTGTCGTTACCTGGCTAAGAACTATCTTGTTGATTTAAGACAATTTGTAATTATACAATTTTGGGTTAACTTAGGATAAATCATTTGTAATTAGGCCTTGCATTCATTTAGTTGCATTAGTTCATGCATATTTAAAAAAAATTCAAAATCCAAAACTAAAAAAATTTGTAAATATTCCTTTTCCTTGGAAATTTTTAAATCCTTTTTCTTTCAAATTTCAAAAATTCAAAAAAAATTAGAAAAAAACCAAAATCCAAAAAAAATTATAAAACCTTTTCAAAAAAAACTAAAAAAAATCAATTTCCCTTTTGAAAAATATATTTTATTTGTAAATATTTTTCCTTTATATAAAAACAAAACAAAAACATTCTTGAAAATGTCCGAGTTACCCCACTTACGTGAATTTTACAATAGTTGTGAGAATCAATATAATCTGTATGATTTCACTCAAAATTCTTATGGATATTTCAACAACAACTATTGTTTAAATGATTCGAGTTTTGAACCACAAAATTTTCAAAATGACGAACAACCCTCGAATCTCGAAAATAGCATTTCATCTCTACTTGAAATCTCTACACAACAGAATCAAAGTATAAATGATTTGTGTAATTCATATTTGTGTAATAACTCGAGTCAAGGATTTCAAAATTTGAATGCAATTCAAAATTCAAACAATTTCGATTATAACCCATGCCAATTCAATTTCGAACTCCAAAATGAATTTCAAACTCAAAATGAAAATGGAAACAGCTTTTCAAACGAATTTGGCAATGGGAATAATCTTAACCACGCTACGATTGAAAATCTCTGTTCTCAACAAATTCAAAGTGAAAATCCTCATGCTAATAACTATAAATTGGATTTTGTTGAGCAAATGAATGAAATTTACAATGATCACACGGATTCGTTGTTTGAAACATATATGAAACAACATGAAAAACAAAATTAAATCCCAATGTGTGACGAGTCAAATAATAATCCGTCTTTTACCACAATTGATGATTTTCAAATAACAACTTTTGAAATTGAAAACGACAATCTTAATGAAGTTGTTGAAAATTTGGTGATTGACTTGGATTTAAATTCTTTTGAGGGTGTGGAACCAAATTTTAAATTCGATCTTCCTTTTCTCGATTTCAAAATTTTGAATATGACAACATTGGATTTTGAACTTAATATATGCGATGAAGTTGTTGATAATCAAACAAAGGAAGACAAATTTAACGAACACGGTTTCTTTGGACTTTTTGAAAACGAGTTGTCGAATTATGAAGGGGATGATTTAAATCACCATTTTGATTTTGAATTCAGTAAGTTTGAAGAATTTTTCAATGAACAGCTTGAATTTCAATTTGGTGAAAATAAACTTGAACTTCAATCAATCGTTTATCAACCCCAAAAATCATCGAAAAGGAAACAACTCGTACGGTTTTTAGTAAAACAACATTCGTTTTTCCAAATCAACATTCAACTTCGAAATCTTTTACGATTTGGTTTTCCAAGCTTAAGTTGTGTCCCGTATACTTGACGAGACAAATGAATCGGTCTTTGGAAGACCGTTTCATTTACTTTTTAACGATATACTTTCTGATGTCATGTAAATAATCATCTTTCATTTTCATTTAAATAAAGGTTATGTTTTTATTTTTCTCCTTCCAATTGAGTTGACTGTGGGGACACAGTCAAAATCAAGTGTGGGGGGAGACTCATCATCATTTTTCAATTTTTCATGGTTTATTTTTCATTTTTCTTTCCAAAATTTATAAAAAAACGATCTCAAAAACAAAAAAAAACAAAAAAAAATTAGAAGCCTTTTGATTTATTTTTAAAGAAACACTATCAGATAAATATATGGTTTTGGTTTACTGAATTGAAATTTTTGAAAACTTATTTGTCTTAACAAAAATAAAAATGAAGTTTGATTACAGATAACAATGGTTTAACTAGTATATAGGAAGATTCATACGTGTTAATTATGAAATACATCCTAGTTGAAAATCTTTGTTTTAAAAAGTGGTTGATTTAAAGTAAAGGATATAACATTTTTTTGTCTTCTAAGTTAAATGATGCTAAGATGATTTTGCGAAACTCTCTCCCTAAAAAAACAAAAACAAAAACATAAAAAACAAAAAATCTTGTATATGATGTATATATTTTCTTAATAAACACCTACAGTCATGTGTTCACACTCGTGTGTTCACTCGCCATGCTCTGTACCCTTCTCACGTAAGCCCGAAAGGTAGTGCACGATCGGTATATCTGGCCTCAGTTTATCCGAGTTAGGTGTGTATATAAAAATTATTTTACTAATAATGCCTGCAGTCAATAAGTGTTCACACTTGTGTGTTCACTCGCTATGCTCTGTATTCCCCTCACATAAGTCCAAAAGGCAGTGCACGGGTAATATATCTGGCCTCAGTTTTCTGAGTTAGGCATATGTAAATATTGCTAATATCAACAAAATTTTCAAAAGAAAAAATGAAGAGAGTAAGCAAATGAAATCCAAGCACTATTTTAACTTATTTGATTTGACTTGTTATTGAAAAGAAATAAAAATACCACTTTGATAAACTTTGATAATCGACGAAAGATCTATTTCATGGTTACGCTGTGTTATCAACTGAAACAACGAGTTAAACTATTGTCTATTTGTTACGATAACTTCATTTTTCTTGGAAATTTTGACAAGTAAATGACTTAAATTTTCAAAGATAATAACCAAACGTATATTTAACTTATTTGTGTCAATTTAAAAGTAAATCCTTCATTGTAAATATTTTCAAAAACTCGCGTTCATCTCTTTGTAAATAAGTCTTGCATTTTGTAAATATTTGCATCCTGCATTTGGATTTTGTGGGTAGTATCAACTGAAAACCCTCACAAGACAACACTCGTCCTACTGGGGACACCAAGAGGTTTAACGGCTTGTTGCATACGCTCAATGCAATCGTGCTTCCTACGAAAATGGATTTATCTTAGTTTTTCTTTATTCGAGGACGAATAAAAAGATAAGTGTGGGGGTATTTGATGTGCACGTAAATGTGCATATTTTTACCACCATATTTAATCTATTTAAATTAAATAAATGATCATATTGGGTATTTTAACTTGTTTAAACCAAAATTCAAATTATTTCAAATTGTCACATATTCATCTTCATCCAAGGGCAAAATGGTCGTTTTTGTGCATATATTAATTTGAGAAAATTTAATTGGAAATGTGACATCCCGGAATTTCGAGCAATATCAATTTAATAATTTATGTTAAATATTAAATTGATTTGATATATTTTTGAATTATAAATTTGAATTGATATTTTCTTCTGATAAATATCATATTTGTGAGTTATATCTTTTAAAACTAATAAATGATTTTTCTGTTTATAACGGATATACTGATATATATCGTAGACAGGTAAGTTCTGTTTTAAATTTTAATTGATAAATTTTGTTTTCAAATTGCTTATATGTATTCTAGAGATTTGGAAATTATTATTTATTTTGGGAAACTTTTCAAAGCTATTAAATAAATAGAGATATGGTTTCAAATACTCGAGGTAAATGTTTAATTTTGTAACGACCCGACTTTCCAGTCCCGGAAAATCGAACCATTTGTGTTAAAGAAGAAGAGGTAGAAGAAGAAGAAACAGAAAATCAACAACAGAATCTCACATCGCAGCGGAATAAAATATAATATATACAAAACAGATCTTTACTCAAATCAAAACAATATCTGTTTACACATTACATCATCAGAGTACATCATCAGAGTTCAACACATCCATATCATACAACTGAATACACAGCGGAAAAATAATAGCAAGTACGGAAAATACGTCTCGACATCCAGCTCGTCTCCTGAGCTTCACAGCATCATATCCTGTATCCTGTTTATCTTGGTCTGACCCGAGCATCATATAAAACAATACCCGAGTCAGTCTGGAATACCAGCGTGAGAAAATCACACTCAAATTGATTATTAAAGTTTCAAAATCCTTTGGAAACAAAAGCATCTCGTAAGACCACGCCACAAATAAACATGTCGGGTTTTTACCTTACGATAGCTAAAACACTTTTTATCAAAATCCTCTGATATTATAATAGTGTCTATTCACAAGTACTTATTAAAATAGCCGAAATTGTTACATCTATTAAATTCCGGCATACTAGCCACAAAGTGGGTAATACAAACAAAACTCGTACAAGGCACGTAGGGAGAATGGATTTCCAACGAATGACTAGGCACTGGGGTACCACCTGTCACAGTACGTGGCCTAGATCACAGTACCGAGGAGTACGCCCGCTCCCCTGCAACACAAGGCCGGAATCATCCCTTACTGGATAATTCCAAATAAAATCATCCCACGGTTGTGATCAGCAACCGCACCACTAAGCCGAAATAAAAGGGACATCTAGACAGGGATGACTTTACTCTCAAGTGGGTGCTACCCACGAAGCCTTGCTGCATAACCCCTGATTTTCAGTCATTCCCGGTTGATGAGGCTTGAGGCTAAACGTTACCTTCAGAACGTTTCACTTAGAATGCCCATCGTCCCCTGACGATGTCACGAAAGCATTCGTCCATACAAGTCCATTCCAGGTCCGAACAGAACTGATAACACTATCCCCTTATCAATATTTCCCTCGTTTCCCCACGAAACGTACAAACCGGATCGAAGTGGTTTTCGAGTCTCCAGACCTAGAATCCCGGTATACGGAAACCCGATCCCGGTCTCTTCGAAACGATCAGCGCATTTGGCCAATATTGATAGTCGGTTGTTTAACTATCTATTAACATCCACAAGCAACCATCACACAATAAATAATTTCCCACATTATTTATTTGCCCAAATATCTTTCCAAGATATATTTTCAAATTTTCCAAAACTCATTTGAAACAATTTCAAAACAGTTTCCGCTTACGGAAAACATTTCCCAAATAATTATTTCCACTGAATCACCAAGTACAAAATACTTTTAGATTTAAAAATAATTTAAAAACACTTTACCATAAATATGCTTTATATCATTGAAATTATAAAACTACTTTAATGCTTTATTAAAAATATATACTTTAAAATAAACCACTTTATAAATATAAACTAAATTTCTCCTTTTAAAACATAATAGCAAATCACTTTTATATAATAACTACAATAATATATTTTTGAAAATACTTACTTTGGAAATTAACCTTTAGAAAAAATCAATTTCCTAAAACATGCATTTTAAAACAAATTAGAACTTTTAACTTATATTTAAAATTGCTTTGAAAACGTACTTGGCTATCCAGAGAAATACACTTCTCTTCACATCCTTTAAAAATAAATCAACACTTATTTTTAAACCAATTCATATCCCTTTATAAATTCCCACCTTGAATTTATATTTTCAAATATCCCCTGATATTTTATTTTACTTTATAAACCCAGTTTATAAATTCCAAAATCTCACTTCTCTTTTAAATTCCAATTTTAAACAACCAAATCAATTTCCCACTGATTTTCCCATTTACTTTACTTCGAAATAAATTTCTTATTTACTTCATTTATTTCAAATTACATTTACTCTCAGATTTTATTTCTTAATTTTGAGTTAAAACCCTTTTAACTGAAAATCCCAATTTAAAACTTCCAAAATTCCTTCTTTATTCCTTTATTAAATTTAATCCTTACATTCAAAAATAATTTCTTTATTCTTTCCAATAATATCACTTTAGTTTAAAATTCATTATCCTCATGTTAATTCAAAATCCCCTTTAACCATATTTGTTCGAATTTAGAAATTGCTTTATTTCTTTTACAATTCATTATTTAAGTTATTCAAATTCACTAGAATTATTTAACTTAAAAATTTACTCTTTTATTTCTTTCAAAATTTCTATTCTAGAGATTTTGCTAATTCAGCACATCCAAATCGGTCCAACCAAACCATAACATCCAATTATCCATATAATTTATCACAGGATATCAAAAATCATATCACAGAATATTTAAACAAAATTAAATATTTTGAGGAATCCAGTTGGATCCCTCCAACCTGTTTCCCTGCATCCATAGACGTTAGCACAATACCAATTTCACTTCAAAGTGGAATATCGCGGTATATGGAATTTATATAAAATCGTCCGCTATTATGCGGCGCATAGGGTCTCATCCGCTATATAATGCGGGAATATCAACAACTCCAATATATACATATGCCAATATGTATATATTGCTATATACTACTATATATATATAGCACATCAACCAATGAAATCATCCAATCAATTATTTAAATTTTACCATTTAAATTAGAATTCAACTGAGTGAGATTAACTCACCTTAAACTTTGTTTTGCAATCCATTTCTGACCAGCTTGTTCCCCTTTCAGAATTTTAAACCTTGAATAATATTAAATGGTTCATTAATATTCGAACAATTTGAACAATTAGTTTCCATTTGATAATTTTAATTACCCAAGGGTTTTATTTAAACTATGAATTTGGGTTTAAACCAACAATTTCTCTTGTGACTAAAATAATTAAATAGTTTGTTAAACAAATTAATTTCCATAAAACTTATTTTAATATTAAATTAGTAACTTAAAAATGTGTACTAGTTTTTATTGTTAAACTCGATACTTTAAATTTTCTACTGTCATTGATTCAACTAAAATAAGTTTCCAATTTTCCTATCAAATTATCATATAGATTTTCTAGTAAAAATTTAAATTCAGAAATTAAACAAATTATCTCTCTGAGTATTTTAAATTAAATATCGCAGTTATAAGTTAATGATTATATCATCAAAACATCTACATCTAAACATCAAAACTCGATAATTACCTTCACTACCTTCGGTCCTGCACTACGACCACCAAATCGCAACCCTAAATCGATGCTTCTCGCTCAGAATTAGCTGTCTTCACTCGAGCCCTGCCCAAAACACACTACAATCGATTCCCAGGCAATCGCCTACTGCCCTAGTTCGCGTGTTCGCGAGCCTCCAACGCTGTCGACTACACTAGGACGCTGCATTCTCCCAGTCGAACTCGAGACGCGCGACGACCCCCCTCCATCCCCCTATCTCCGACAAAGTCTGATTGCCTCTCGACGACTCTCCCTCGTGCGCGCAAGCACGTGCGCTCGTGCTTCCCCCTCCAGACGATTCAAGACGAATTGAAAGCTCTTTTGTTTTTTTTTTTTCGTCAGCCCTTCGATTTCGAACAACAAGAGAAGAGGGGATTTGATTTCGCTTTGATTTTGCGAAACGAAGGAAGAGGAAGGCTGTTGAATTCAATGGGGACGAGATTTCGAATTTTGGTTCTGTTATTGAATGGTGATTTTTAATGACCCATGTTTATATTTTATTCTTGAGGAGAAAGCTTCGTTCATTATCTTTGTTTTCCTACGAATCTGAATTTCGTGAAGAAAGAATGGGCGTGTTTCAGAAGGCAAAGAGTACGTGGTTACTTAGAGCGGAGTAGGTCGGCTGAGATGAAAGATTGGTGACTCTGATTTGATTTTTAAATCAAATAAAATTATTTAAATCGGTTAATTATTCTCTCGGCGTTTATATCTCGTACGATCACACTATAGCTCCGAAAGCTACAAAATTTGAAATCCGGTAATAATTCAATATTACGGACCCAATGGAACTGGTTTCGTCGAATTCCGAGACTGTGCCTCGGAAGGCTATTTTTAAATTCAATTTAAATTATATATTTTAAAAACTGAACAAAACACTTTTAAATTCAAATTTAAAAGTTCTATCACCTTCAGTATTATTAATATGAATTTTACGAGCCTTTAAAATATTTTTAAGTAGCTTAGAATGCCAGATTTACTATTTTATCCAACTTCAAATAATCTAATTTAATTATTAAATTACTCAATAAACAGCGATATTTGAAATTTTAGTTGATAATTTATCTCTGAATATTTAAAATTAATTAAATATTCCAATTTCAAATATACAAAAATTCTGGGTCGTCACATTCTTCCCCCCTTAAAAGAATTTCGTCCCCGAAATTACTAGTTAGGAAGAATGATTCAATACCCGTTAACTATTCCTCAAATCCAAACAGTTTTAACAATACCCAAACAATCTTTTATTAATGATACACTAATCATCTTTTAACTTCCCAAACTTATTCATAAGTTCAACCCATACCACCTACTTATCCATTCAAATTTAAATTTGAATTCAAATTTTGAATTATCAAAAATTTCTCAAAATTTTTCTAACTCCCTAAATTCCCGAAAAATTTCGCCAGCGTCTCCTTTGCGCGGCTAGCTCGGTACAACTACAAAATGGCTCTACGGCCTCCCAATCTCAAAAAGAAAACAAAAAGCCAAGTGGCTGGACCAAAAACCCAATCAAATTTCATATAGAAATTTAAATACATACCTTTTGTCGGGCCATTAAATTTTATCTTCTAAAATCAAAAATCCCAATCTATCCATTGCTTTTATACACCTGTATATCCTACTAAGCAATAATATTCAATCACAATTCCAAAGTCATTTTATACTTTCCTTTCCAAATTTTCAACATTTGTTTTACTTAAGCCCGTACGATGCACATATATCATCCGTACGCAATATCACATTCGATCGCCCACTCGATCACACAATCTCACTTCCGAACTAGTATCCTCCACCCGACTTCCTAGTGCGGACTCAGATCTGGTTTCTTGATCGGAAACCGTCATTCTCCTTGCATAGCCACAAACTATGATAGAGAATATCCAGAATCAATCAACAATCCATATCTAGGTTCGCCGTTGAAAATCGAGTGAAAAATCCTGATTCGGATCGATAAAACTATCTCGAAATTCTGTGTTCGACATCTGGATCAAATAGCTATGCGAATAAAATAATATACGTACATCTTACGTATAAATTCCAATTGATTACCAATTATATCAATGTTCTTTTTATTTCACATTCATTGTTATTCCATACACTTATCCACTTTTCCACCATCATCACATTTCACACTTCAGTTAAATTTCTATTCAATTATTCACTAAGAATAATTTCTGAATACCAAACTTACTTAAGAATTCACTATTTATTTCTTAAGTCCAATATAAATATCTTACAGCTTATACTTATTTCAACTTCACTATTGAAGTTCATATTCATTTTAAATTCACTTTTGCTTTTACAATTCTACTTCAATTCAATTTGACTTCTATTTTGAATATTGAATTAGTTTCATTTACTAATTTATTTAAATTTTCGATTAACAGTTTATTCGTAAACTTCACTTCTTTAGTTCCCTCGATTTCACTTACTCTTACATTTACATTTGAATTAGATTCCAATATCCAGTTCCAATTTCATTTGCTAAACAAATTTAAACCACTTATCAATAATGAAAATCTCAAAAATTCCAAAAATTTTCTAACTTTCAAAATTTCCGGGAATTTTGGCAGAGTCTCCCTTGTACGGAGAGACTTCTACGATATCGCAGGATGCACAAAAATGTATATACATCGGCCTCAGGCCGGAAAAAGAAACAAAACAGTTTATATTTCCTATTTTGAATTTTTGGCGTAGACGTACCTTTATTTAGCATTTCTAAAGCAAAGCAGCAATTTATTTTAGTATTTAACGCAGTCAAAATCAGCCAAACGGCCTCCCTGAACCTATACTGACTCAATTTAAACAGATAAGTGACGATAAACAAAATTTAACAATACTTAACATATTAAACTAATAACAAATGAGTTTGTTTGGTCAATGCAGGTTAAACAGCGTTTATAATCCACTCATAGGGTTCCAGTATTTATTTTAATTGTTACAATCAAATTTCCGATTCGTTCCCCTCAGTTAAGTGGGTTGCCACTTAATTGCTTGCATTCAATTTACATTTAACCCAACACGCACATTTACTACAGTTGATTCCAAAAGCAATTTTAATTTTATTTAATCTCGTTTTCGTCGAACTACTAATTTTCTTTTACAATACGACGATAATTATGTAAATAGATAATCATTTCACTTTACAACTATTCAAATTATATCAATTTTATCTCATTAACTTCCCATTACATTCCAATTCTATTTTGAATTCATTCACAATCGATTATGGAATTTATTCTATTAATAACAATGCCATTTTAATTCAATTCCAATGGTCTACAATACAATCTCTTTCATTCAGTTTATTATTAATTCAAACAAGCTTATTTTCAATTCAATAAATTTTAAAATCACTTGTATTACACTTCTATTAATGTAAAGAAGTTATTTAAGCTTGTTTACGTCAAACGACTAATTTCCTATGCAAGTTTGTCGGTTTCCATTCAATTTAACAATCACCCCATTTTAACTATTTAAATTTAATTGGTATATTCACTGAATTGAATTTTATTAATATCAAGTCCACTTCAATCATTTCTACTTGAATTTATTTACAATCCAACCATTCTTTTTATAGTCCAATTCCAATATTTATTCATACTTCAACTTTTATTACCAAATTTTAAATTCTATCAGCATACTCAGTTCACTAATTTATTCCAAATTAGTATTCTCCCATTTTACAATTCGATATTTAATCCTTATTCACAAAATCACTTTTGTTAATTTTCTCGAGTTTAATCTATTATCATAGCTCAAGGTTTGAATTTTATTCCATTCCGAAATAACTAATAAATTTATTTCAATTTGATTCCAACAATCCAAATACAACTGGATTAATTTGATTCAATTTAACTCAATTTTATTCAAATATGACTAGATATCATTTTTAACTTATTTAATTAATTTTCATCCAATCAAAATCTTACGAGAATTTTATTCTTTTAATTCTTTCCAAAGATTCCATTCAAGTTTTAAATATCAACATTCAAAGCTTATATTTCTCTGATTTAAAAATCATCTCAAATTATAAGTTTACCACCAATTTCGTCAAAATTTCCCTTTTAAAACACCCGGCTTTTTAAATTTCAAATTATTTGAAATCTCCAACATCTCCAAATCACATTTCTCAAAAAATTTTAAACCAATCCTGGCTTTATTTATAACAAATTTCCTTTGGAAAGTTCAAAAACAACTAGCTTTTCTGAATAAATCAATTTGGCAGCAATTCGTCACTCAGAAGTTCGAAAATGAATCCTGAAGATGCGGCCGTCATCCTCCGAATTATTTTCCAGCGACTGTAGTGAATTTATTGCTATTTTTTTTTCCAAAAATGTATTCGAAACAATTTCCTTTCCAGAAATATTTTTCCAAATAATAATGCTAGTGTTTATCTTCAAAACTCTTTGAAAACACTTCCAAAATATCCTGGGTTTACATTTTCCAATTTGATTAAATCAAATTTTTAGCTATAATTCATTTGTACAATTTATATTCATGCAAATTCCCATTGATTATGCAAATCATTTTAATTTTATAATCTTATCATACTTTTCTCTCAATTTTATATTGTTAGATTTTTTTTTTTCATCCAACATCCAAATATATAATAATTTTAAAGAAATATTTCTTTTATATCAAAATATATTTTTGAGTAAAATTATTTCATCTACCCGTTTTAAAACAATATTGTGTCGAATTGTTCTATTCGAGTGTTTAGAAACCCCTTCGATACAGTTGCGCAGACTGTACCGACGAAGGTTCATATGCCACTCAATAAATCAACCAACACAATATAAAACCATTTTATATTCACTAGCAAATACGCGCTCATATCTATTAATACTCTCAAAATTCCCACCAGAGCCAAGGTTATCGCCAACCTTTGCTCTGATACCAACTGTAACGACCCGACTTTCCAGTCCCGGAAAATCGAACCATTTGTGTTAAAGAAGAAGAGGTAGAAGAAGAAGAAACAGAAAATCAACAACAGAATCTCACATCGCAGCGGAATAAAATATAATATATACAAAACAGATCTTTACTCAAATCAAAACAATATCTGTTTACACATTACATCATCAGAGTACATCATCAGAGTT
Organism: Allium fistulosum; assembly: GCA_030737815.1. Lineage (NCBI taxonomy): Eukaryota > Viridiplantae > Streptophyta > Magnoliopsida > Asparagales > Amaryllidaceae > Allium > Allium fistulosum. The sequence continues at coordinate 1,105,502,152 of CM060904.1, read as the reverse complement.
CAACACATCCATATCATACAACTGAATACACAGCGGAAAAATAATAGCAAGTACGGAAAATACGTCTCGACATCCAGCTCGTCTCCTGAGCTTCACAGCATCATATCCTGTATCCTGTTTATCTCGGTCTGACCCGAGCATCATATAAAACAATACCCGAGTCAGTCTGGAATACCAGCGTGAGAAAATCACACTCAAATTGATTATTAAAGTTTCAAAATCCTTTGGAAACAAAAGCATCTCGTAAGACCACGCCACAAATAAACATGTCGGGTTTTTACCTTACGATAGCTAAAACACTTTTTATCAAAATCCTCTGATATTATAATAGTGTCTATTCACAAGTACTTATTAAAATAGCCGAAATTGTTACATCTATTAAATTCCGGCATACTAGCCACAAAGTGGGTAATACAAACAAAACTCGTACAAGGCACGTAGGGAGAATGGATTTCCAACGAATGACTAGGCACTGGGGTACCACCTGTCACAGTACGTGGCCTAGATCACAGTACCGAGGAGTACGCCCGCTCCCCTGCAACACAAGGCCGGAATCATCCCTTACTGGATAATTCCAAATAAAATCATCCCACGGTTGTGATCAGCAACCGCACCACTAAGCCGAAATAAAAGGGACATCTAGACAGGGATGACTTTACTCTCAAGTGGGTGCTACCCACGAAGCCTTGCTGCATAACCCCTGATTTTCAGTCATTCCCGGTTGATGAGGCTTGAGGCTAAACGTTACCTTCAGAACGTTTCACTTAGAATGCCCATCGTCCCCTGACGATGTCACGAAAGCATTCGTCCATACAAGTCCGTTCCAGGTCCGAACAGAACTGATAACACTATCCCCTTATCAATATTTCCCTCGTTTCCCCACGAAACGTACAAACCGGATCGAAGTGGTTTTCGAGTCTCCAGACCTAGAATCCCGGTATACGGAAACCCGATCCCGGTCTCTTCGAAACGATCAGCGCATTTGGCCAATATTGATAGTCGGTTGTTTAACTATCTATTAACATCCACAAGCAACCATCACACAATAAATAATTTCCCACATTATTTATTTGCCCAAATATCTTTCCAAGATATATTTTCAAATTTTCCAAAACTCATTTGAAACAATTTCAAAACAGTTTCCGCTTACGGAAAACATTTCCCAAATAATTATTTCCACTGAATCACCAAGTACAAAATACTTTTAGATTTAAAAATAATTTAAAAACACTTTACCATAAATATGCTTTATATCATTGAAATTATAAAACTACTTTAATGCTTTATTAAAAATATATACTTTAAAATAAACCACTTTATAAATATAAACTAAATTTCTCCTTTTAAAACATAATAGCAAATCACTTTTATATAATAACTACAATAATATATTTTTGAAAATACTTACTTTGGAAATTAACCTTTAGAAAAAAATCAATTTCCTAAAACATGCATTTTAAAACAAATTAGAACTTTTAACTTATATTTAAAATTGCTTTGAAAACGTACTTGGCTATCCAGAGAAATACACTTCTCTTCACATCCTTTAAAAATAAATCAACACTTATTTTTAAACCAATTCATATCCCTTTATAAATTCCCACCTTGAATTTATATTTTCAAATATCCCCTGATATTTTATTTTACTTTATAAACCCAGTTTATAAATTCCAAAATCTCACTTCTCTTTTAAATTCCAATTTTAAACAACCAAATCAATTTCCCACTGATTTTCCCATTTACTTTACTTCGAAATAAATTTCTTATTTACTTCATTTATTTCAAATTACATTTACTCTCAGATTTTATTTCTTAATTTTGAGTTAAAACCCTTTTAACTGAAAATCCCAATTTAAAACTTCCAAAATTCCTTCTTTATTCCTTTATTAAATTTAATCCTTACATTCAAAAATAATTTCTTTATTCTTTCCAATAATATCACTTTAGTTTAAAATTCATTATCCTCATGTTAATTCAAAATCCCCTTTAACCATATTTGTTCGAATTTAGAAATTGCTTTATTTCTTTTACAATTCATTATTTAAGTTATTCAAATTCACTAGAATTATTTAACTTAAAAATTTACTCTTTTATTTCTTTCAAAATTTCTATTCTAGAGATTTTGCTAATTCAGCACATCCAAATCGGTCCAACCAAACCATAACATCCAATTATCCATATAATTTATCACAGGATATTAAAAATCATATCACAGAATATTTAAACAAAATTAAATATTTTGAGGAATCCAGTTGGATCCCTCCAACCTGTTTCCCTGCATCCACAGACGTTAGCACAATACCAATTTCACTTCAAAGTGGAATATCGCGGTATATGGAATTTATATAAAATCGTCCGCTATTATGCGGCGCATAGGGTCTCATCCGCTATATAATGCGGGAATATCAACAACTCCAATATATACATATGCCAATATGTATATATTGCTATATACTACTATATATATATAGCACATCAACCAATGAAATCATCCAATCAATTATTTAAATTTTACCATTTAAATTAGAATTCAACTGAGTGAGATTAACTCACCTTAAACTTTGTTTTGCAATCCATTTCTGACCAGCTTGTTCCCCTTTCAGAATTTTAAACCTTGAATAATATTAAATGGTTCATTAATATTCGAACAATTTGAACAATTAGTTTCCATTTGATAATTTTAATTACCCAAGGGTTTTATTTAAACTATGAATTTGGGTTTAAACCAACAATTTCTCTTGTGACTAAAATAATTAAATAGTTTGTTAAACAAATTAATTTCCATAAAACTTATTTTAATATTAAATTAGTAACTTAAAAATGTGTACTAGTTTTTATTGTTAAACTCGATACTTTAAATTTTCTACTGTCATTGATTCAACTAAAATAAGTTTCCAATTTTCCTATCAAATTATCATATAGATTTTCTAGTAAAAATTTAAATTCAGAAATTAAACAAATTATCTCTCTGAGTATTTTAAATTAAATATCGCAGTTATAAGTTAATGATTATATCATCAAAACATCTACATCTAAACATCAAAACTCGATAATTACCTTCACTACCTTCGGTCCTGCACTACGACCACCAAATCGCAACCCTAAATCGATGCTTCTCGCTCAGAATTAGCTGTCTTCACTCGAGCCCTGCCCAAAACACACTACAATCGATTCCCAGGCAATCGCCTACTGCCCTAGTTCGCGTGTTCGCGAGCCTCCAACGCTGTCGACTACACTAGGACGCTGCATTCTCCCAGTCGAACTCGAGACGCGCGACGACCCCCCCCTCCATCCCCCTATCTCCGACAAAGTCTGATTGCCTCTCGACGACTCTCCCTCGTGCGCGCAAGCACGTGCGCTCGTGCTTCCCCCTCCAGACGATTCAAGACGAATTGAAAGCTCTTTTGTTTTGTTTTTCGTCAGCCCTTCGATTTCGAACAACAAGAGAAGAGGGGATTTGATTTCGCTTTGATTTTGCGAAACGAAGGAAGAGGAAGGCTGTTGAATTCAATGGGGACGAGATTTCGAATTTTGGTTCTGTTATTGAATGGTGATTTTTAATGACCCATGTTTATATTTTATTCTTGAGGAGAAAGCTTCGTTCATTATCTTTGTTTTCCTACGAATCTGAATTTCGTGAAGAAAGAATGGGCGTGTTTCAGAAGGCAAAGAGTACGTGGTTACTTAGAGCGGAGTAGGTCGGCTGAGATGAAAGATTGGTGACTCTGATTTGATTTTTAAATCAAATAAAATTATTTAAATCGGTTAATTATTCTCTCGGCGTTTATATCTCGTACGATCACACTATAGCTCCGAAAGCTACAAAATTTGAAATCCGGTAATAATTCAATATTACGGACCCAATGGAACTGGTTTCGTCGAATTCCGAGACTGTGCCTCGGAAGGCTATTTTTAAATTCAATTTAAATTATATATTTTAAAAACTGAACAAAACACTTTTAAATTCAAATTTAAAAGTTCTATCACCTTCAGTATTATTAATATGAATTTTACGAGCCTTTAAAATATTTTTAAGTAGCTTAGAATGCCAGATTTACTATTTTATCCAACTTCAAATAATCTAATTTAATTATTAAATTACTCAATAAACAGCGATATTTGAAATTTTAGTTGATAATTTATCTCTGAATATTTAAAATTAATTAAATATTCCAATTTCAAATATACAAAAATTCTGGGTCGTCATAAATTTGCTTTAAGCTTATTCTAACTTTGATTTAAATATATATTTATTAACAAAAGAATTTCATTTTCCTTTCTGTTAAAGTATAGCTTGTAAAATTATAGTTTGAAATATATATATATATATATAGTTTTAAATTCAGTTTTGTCAAATATTACTTTACTGTATATTTTAGAAATAAACAGCTGATAATAAAGGAGTAATTTCTTGTTTAGCTATTTTAAAATTTGATAAACGGACTTTTATAATATTAATAAAATATAATTCCTTTTGTAAATCGTTTCAAGTTGTTAAATGTATAATTTATTTTAAATGATATATATAAATAAAAATAGTATAAAATGTTCATCTAGAAATACAATCAATAATACAAACAACAAATCTACATATTAAAATAACAAGTTAACAACAATACAAATAAAATAAGTAAAATTTGATAAATTATGAAAACAACAGACTAAAATATCTAAACAAATATTTATTTACATTTTATCATCGAACTGGAAAGTATAATATATTCGAGTAGATTCCATAGCTTTGTGAATTTCAAACAAACACTAAATAAATAAACAACATATTAAAACAACATCTATTACATTTTATATTCAAACAATATACTAGAACATTATTTATACTACATCACAATTTAAAAGGAGATTTCCCAGCTTTAAATTACTCTGCATAGCAAATGGAAATTTAAGGTTAAGGCAAAGCAAAACTTGTACAGGGTAATCTGAAAACAATAGTTCGAATGATCACCATGCAGATTCGAGTACAACAAGAATAAAGAGCCAAGTAAAAGTATATTTGCATTATCTTGTATTATGGTGGTGGCTTGTAGTTTAAGTCTAAGGAAGAGATAAGTATAAAATAACATCATCAAGTACAAATAACATTTAATGTTCCATTCCCTAGCACCCAGCCAAGTCATTTCGAATTGTATAAGTTTCTTTCAGCCTCCATTTGTATAAAATATCTCTGACCCTTTTTGTTTAAAAGAAGAAAAAAAAATATAAAAAGCCTGTAACCTCTTTATACTTCAAACTGGAAGCTATATCCTTCCTGTCATTTTTCTTTCATTCGAACTCAATACAAATCGTAATGGAAGCTCATTTGAAAACTTAAAACAAATCTCCATCTAAAACAACATCAAGCAACTACCACTAATTCAACAGCAAGATAGTGAAGGCCAGGGTAGAAACACTTTTCAGTTTCCAGTTTCCTCAAAGAATTTCAAACTGCTTGCAAAACAAGTTCTGTTCTTCTCTTATATTTGGTGAGTAACATTTTTAAAAAGTTTAATAACTCAAATTATGTGGCATATTTTTCCTTGAGATATATATATCTGGTATGTAGGTGTATGTGCAAGTATCTGGAAATCTGTTCATTCATGCTCTGCTTTTATTTTCTGGTTTTGGTTTGATATTGAAATTCAAATCTCACAATAACATCTATATTTGTCTTTGTTATAATAACGAAAGTTGTTTGTTAGGGTATGAAGATAATTTTAAAAAGGGTTTGAAGATTTTTAATTTAACAATTAATTTTTAAAATGGGAAATAACAGTAAACACTGATACATGTCAAAATTCAACATCTTTAATTTCTGTTTTGAGTTGTATAGATGGATTCGTAGATAAAAATTATGATTTTTAAAATGCATTTCCAGATTTTTAAGTTAATATTCGATCGGGAAATTTGAGATGAACGGTATCAGCAATTTGGGGAATTGCCGATGATCCATTTGGTGTTTGAAGTTGAAATCTTGGTAGTAGCTTGCTTGTGGGTTGTAGATGAAGGGATAAATGTTGTAGAATTTTTCCTATGATCGATTTGCTCGAAATCGAAGAAGTTAGGGTTTTAGTTGGTTGCTGGTTGGGTTGAACTGTCGTGGCATTCGCGACTTGGTTATAGGACCGGAAGCGTTCGCTTTTGGGGAGGAGGTGGCTCATGGTCGTGCGGTTCGATGGTGCGAACGGCGAGGTTCATCGGCGTGAGGTTGGCCGGTGGCGATGGGTTTTGTGATTCGTAACTCAGCAGTTGTTCGAGCTGGAGGTTCGAATTTGGATTCGAACGAGTTTCGTTCGACCTGGGGTTGTAGTCGTATTCGCGCATGATAGTGTGGTCGGAGAGGAAGGTCGAGACGATCGCATCTGGCCAGAGCTAAGGGGAGACGTGCACCGTGCACGTTCGTGTGCACGTATGGATGGGATCGCTTGTGTTTGGAGAAGAAGGAGGCGACTCGGAGTTGCTTCCGCGATAGTTTCCAGGCGACTCGAAGTAGAAGGCGTACGCGAGTTTCCTCGCGAGTGACTCGGGAAATCTCCAGTTTTCCTCGAAGCAATCTGCAGTGGTCTCGGGTTGAGCTTCTTTAGGTTGAAACAGTGCCCAGATTTTTAAAACAGGTTTTAAATTTAAAACTCATGATTAAGCTAAGTTCGATTAAAAGTTTAGGTTCCCGTTTGGAAATAAAAAGAAAAGTTCAAGATTTAAATATTTTAAATAAATTTAAATAATTGGATTTAAGGGGTTTTAATCTAAAACCTTTCATAGCAAGGTGTTATTTAATTTTTGGTAGTTTAAAGACTTTTAGAAGTAAATTTATTAAGTGATCAAAAGTTTAATTAGTGAATAGTTAAAACTGAAATTTTTAATAGAAGTATAAAGAAAGTGAAATAAATGTTTTTAAACATTTTGTAAGTGGAAATTTATCAATTATGAAAATGAGGTTATTTTTGGGATATAAAGATTTAATTTTAAAACTCATTAACTATTAAGAGGGTTAAAATGAAATTGATAAATTTATATTGATTAAATTAGAAATTGAAGTTTAAATAAATTAATTTAAAGTAAAATTGAATTAAGTAGTTAATATAATATAAAGTCATAGACGAGACTTTAATTAATTTATAAATGGTAAATTTAAACTTATTAATAATTGATAAGTAAATTACTTAGCATAGTGATTAAATAAATGTTAATGAAGGTCATTAACTGAGTTATTTTATAATTAATTAATGTGATTGATTTAAATAATTGATTGGATTAATTAATGTAACGATCAACATTTTAGTTGTTTAAGTGTAAATAATAAATGAGAAGTAATTAAAGGAGTTAATTACTCATTTTAATTAATTGAGTAATTTGATTTATCTGGGTTAACTAGTTTATTTTGATAAATTTGAATAAATCAAATTGATGATGTGATAATTATGATTACTTAGAGAAGTAATTGATGTTTAATTACAGAGTGTAATTAATAGAATGATGTTGTTAATAAAGTAATTTGAGTATAATTACTTTGTATAATTAATCAAAGGATTAATTAGAGATAATAAATTATTGAGCAATTAATGAAGTAATTAGAGGAGTTAATTACTAGATTGGAATTAATCAAAGGTGATTAATATTGTGGTTTAATTAAAGATTTAATTACTTTGATGTAATTAATTAAACTGGAAATGTAATTTGAGATTATTAATCTTTATAATTAATATTGGAATTTAAAATAGATTATTGGGAATAATAAATGAAGAAATTTATTAATAATTAATTGGGTAATATAATTAACTTTAGTTAATCAAGAAATGAAGTAGTGTTAAGGTAAATTTCTATATTTGGTTCAAAGTAATGAATCTGTGAAATAAATTGAAGAAAATTACTTAAATGTAATTAAAGAAAATTAATCAAGGATGATTAATTAAATGAATAATGGGATGGTGATTAATTAATTGATAGCTAATTAATTAATGGTAATAAGCAAGTTTAATAATGATGAAATGATTAATTTAATTTACTTTAAATTAATTAAGGATAAGGTAGTTAATTTAATTCATTTTAAATTGATTATCAATGATATGATTATTATCTTTGCTTATGTCTGATGATTGTTATGGATTCCCATTGATTGATTTGATTTCAGGAATGAGATGAGTAATATCTGTTGTGATATGGATGTTTGATTTAAGTGTGATATCATAGATTATCCATTATGCCGATATGTGAATTATTCATCTGTGATATTGTGTTTTATCTATCCGTGTTGATATAGATAATTGAATTGAACTGTTTTAAACCTTTAAAACAACTTGGCCTTAAAAGACACGTTTTGGATTTCGATGAGACCGGGATCGGGTTTCCGTATACCGGGATTCCAGGTCTGGAGACCCGAAAACCACATCGATCCAAATTAACGTTAGGTCGTGGAATTCAAATGGAGCAAGTGAAGACTCGAGGTATAAGAACTATTCGTCAGTATAACTCTGTGGGTGATTCCGTAATGAGTTTGACGGAGATAGTACTTATAGATTCGAGATGGTGATTCAGAATGCAAGGGTTATTGTCGTTAACTCTGAGGGTGATTCCAATACGAGTGTAACGAGATAATGCCTTCGGTTTCGTTCGAACCCGGAACAAACTTGTATGGATTGAATGCTTTCAGCACATCGTCAGGTGGGCGATGAGCATTCTAAGAGATGAGTTCTGTAAAGGTAATCGTGACCTCAAGCCTCATCAACCGGGAATGGCTAAAATAGGGGAGGTGCAGCAAAGCTTCGTGGGTAGCCCCCACTTGAGAGCAAGATACACTCCTGTCTAGATGTCCCTTTATATTCGATTGTGTGGGCAGTTGATTTTCGCGCGACAACTGCTGGGGTTATCTTGTTTGGAACTGTCCAGTAAGGGATGGGTCCGGCTTTGTGTTGCAGGGGAGCGGGCGTACTCCTCGGTACGGTGATCTAGGCCACGTACTGTGACGGGCGGTACCCCAGTAGCCCAGCCATTGTATGGAATCCAATCTCCAATAAGCGCCATACGTTTTGATTGTGCCCAACTATGTTGAAATGTGAGATGTAAGCATTTCAGCTATTTCTGTATTTTACTTGAAAACCCTAGACACTATTATAATATCACTGGATTTCTTATCAAATGATTTGGTTAGCGTAAGGTAAAAACTTTTCCATGTTTATGTGTGGGGAGTCTTACGTGATACCTTTGTTTTTCAAATGATTTTCAAAGTTAAACAATTTTAACCTGTTACTCATACCAGACCCATGTCTGACCCGAAGTTTATTTCTGTTTTTCATAAACTCTCGGGTACCTAAATTTTTACGGGTAGTCAAGGGATTCAGGTTTAGCTTTGACGAATTCTAGAGGAGCAATGGAGCAGGAGGCTTCAGCGTGTAGATATATAGTGATTCCGCTGTGTTAGTGATTATTCTGTATTTTCCGCTGTGTTGTATCTCTGTGATGTGTGAGTTGTATTAACTAGACAGGTGTTTATAACTGTCTAGTATCTGTTGTATTATCTGTGTGCACTGATGTATATGATACTATGTATTAATTTATATGATATATTATATTTTATTCGTTCCGTTGTTGAGATTCTGTTGTTGTTTTCTTCTTCTTCTCTTTCTTTCTACTTTCTCACCTCTTTCTTTTCTTCAAAACGATACGACTTTCTGGGCGTAGGAAGTCGGGTCGTCACAGGTGGTATCAGAGCACTAGGTTGAGCGAATACCTAGGCTCTTAAGTGATTTCTTCTTGAGAGAGCGTATTTGTAATTTTGATATATATATATATATATATTTATTTATTTATTTCTACCTATCTGTTGGATTATCTGTTCAGGTTATCCAATATAAGTTATAAAGGTAGATAGGGTGGTGTGTGTAGCACGATCACCAATGGTTGAATTTGTTGTGATTAGAGATGTATATGTCAAGACTGTAGGCTCAAGTCTTTCTCGAGTAAGTTTGGCAGTGTGGAGTAAGGATTTCTCTGATCTTCGAAGGAAATCTTTTTAAAGGAATTCGGAGTAACTCTTGGAAGTGTAAGTTGGTTGTGCTCGGTAAGTAGATCATTTGGAATTTGGATCTGTTGGATGAGCAGAAGTGAGTAATGGGATCTTTGCAACTTCAGAAGGGAGTAGCTGTATGGTGAGATGCAATAACCATAGACGGTGCTGAAGATGTTTCTTTTGAAGCAAGTTAAGGAGTTATGGGGTGGACAATTGATGTCTACCGCAGGGAAGCTTTATATGTGTTGGAGTATGAGACTAAGGTCGTAAGTTGTTACTTTTGGATGTGGTCTCATTTCACCCTTAATAAGAGTAAATTGATGGTGCTTGGCTTGGAGTCCGAATTTTTGAGAAGTATCTGCTTGTCTCAAACTCTTTGTGAAGTTGGCTGAAGACTATGAAGTTCGAGAGGCCTTTGGAATAAAGAAGTCTTTTGGTTAAGCAGTGACCTGGAGTGGAGTGTGGAAGCAGTAATGTGAATCTTTTTCTGCAATGGATCAGGAGATGTGAGATTCTACGGTCAGTAGTTCGAGTAGATGTTAAAGACTTATCCATTTCTTCTGGAAGCTCAGCAGGTCAGGATATCTGTTTTGAGGAGGAACTATCAGTTTTCTGGCAGATAAGATGTTTCTAAAGGAGTAATTTTATTTGGATATGCTATTCGGGTTGGTAAAGGAAGAACAGTTTCTTTGGAATCTAAACCGGATAGGATCGCAAAAGTGACTTGCGATGGTTTGGGTGTTCCTTTGTGTTTCAGAAATTTTCTGGATGTCTTTAGGGAGTCAGAATTTTGTTAGCATCTGGAGATTGTGTTTGGTATCGACTATATTCCAGGAATGGTACCGATGGTTCAGCTTAGTAGTAGGATGGTTTTTGAGGAACTTCTGAGTTTATTTTGGATTTGTTAAACCATATTTTTGGAATAGTTGGGAGGCTTAACAGTTGTGATTACTGACTGATGGTTGCAAAGCCTAGGTCCGTCACAGTTGATATCAGTGGAAGGTTTTTGCTTGTGTGCATCATTTATATTTTCATCTACCTCTATCAGAGTTGTGCAGCGGAAGCAGTTGGGAGTGCGACTGTTTTTCTTTTCTGGGAAAGGAAAAGTTATTTCTACGGCTGATGGTAGGGATTGTGTTCTTGATTTTGGTTGATAGGGAGAAGATCGTCTACTGGATTGTTTTTGGATTCAGATTGTTCTGAAAGGCATCAGCGGAGATTTAGCTGATTGGTAGTGATGGAGGCAACTTTGGATCATCCGAAGAGTTGGGTAGATAAGAGACAGAGGAATTTGGATTCAGAATCGGAGATTTGATTCTGAATGAGGTTTCTCTGATTGAAGGAGTTGTATAGTTTGGTAAGTCTGGGAAATTAGCTCCGAAGTGTTCTGGATTTTGTCTGTGTTCTGGAGAAGTTAGTGTTTGTTCTTCTGGAGTGAATTGCCAGTTTGGATAGCTGGGATTCGTTGTGTTTCGCGTATCTCTGAGGGAGTACGTGTGAGATTCTAATTTTGGTTTTGGGAACCAGCAGTTCAGGGAGTTTTGGTTGTTGAGTCAGACTTATTTGTAATCTGATATCCTATCTTGTTTTATAGACCTAGAGGAGTAGGAGCTCGGTAGCTTAGAGATATTGACTGTTTGGATTTTATAGAGCGAGTAACCCGGTACTTATATTCGGGAAAACTCGAGAGAATCCTATTCGGAATTTTTGTCTGGATAGATAGATTGTTTGATTGGATGCTATGGTTGTTAGCATTGATTGATATATGCATGTGTTTTAAAAATTAAAATTTTAAATAAATTATTAAATTACCTTTGTTTTAAATTTCGGGGACGAAATTCTTTTAAGGAGGGAGGAATGTGACATCCCGGAATTTCGAGCAATATCAATTTAATAATTTATGTTAAATATTAAATTGATTTGATATATTTTTGAATTATAAATTTGAATTGATATTTTCTTCTGATAAATATCATATTTGTGAGTTATATCTTTTAAAACTAATAAATGATTTTTCTGTTTATAACGGATATACTGATATATATCGTAGACAGGTAAGTTCTGTTTTAAATTTTAATTGATAAATTTTGTTTTCAAATTGCTTATATGTATTCTAGAGATTTGGAAATTATTATTTATTTTGGGAAACTTTTCAAAGCTATTAAATAAATAGAGATATGGTTTCAAATACTCGAGGTAAATGTTTAATTTGCTTTAAGCTTATTCTAACTTTGATTTAAATATATATTTATTAACAAAAGAATTTCATTTTCCTTTCTGTTAAAGTATAGCTTGTAAAATTATAGTTTGAAATATATATATATATAGTTTTAAATTCAGTTTTGTCAAATATTACTTTACTGTATATTTTAGAAATAAACAGCTGATAATAAAGGAGTAATTTCTTGTTTAGCTATTTTAAAATTTGATAAACGGACTTTTATAATATTAATAAAATATAATTCCTTTTGTAAATCGTTTCAAGTTGTTAAATGTATAATTTATTTTAAATGATATATATAAATAAAAATAGTATAAAATGTTCATCTAGAAATACAATCAATAATACAAACAACAAATCTACATATTAAAATAACAAGTTAACAACAATACAAATAAAATAAGTAAAATTTGATAAATTATGAAAACAACACACTAAAATATCTAAACAAATATTTATTTACATTTTATCATCGAACTGGAAAGTATAATATATTCGAGTAGATTCCATAGCTTTGTGAATTTCAAACAAACACTAAATAAATAAACAACATATTAAAACAACATCTATTACATTTTATATTCAAACAATATACTAGAACATTATTTATACTACATCACAATTTAAAAGGAGATTTCCCAGCTTTAAATTACTCTGCATAGCAAATGGAAATTTAAGGTTAAGGCAAAGCAAAACTTGTACAGGGTAATCTGAAAACAATAGTTCGAATGATCACCATGCAGATTCGAGTACAACAAGAATAAAGAGCCAAGTAAAAGTATATTTGCATTATCTTGTATTATGGTGGTGGCTTGTAGTTTAAGTCTAAGGAAGAGATAAGTATAAAATAACATCATCAAGTACAAATAACATTTAATGTTCCATTCCCTAGCACCCAGCCAAGTCATTTCGAATTGTATAAGTTTCTTTCAGCCTCCATTTGTATAAAATATCTCTGACCCTTTTTGTTTAAAAGAAGAAAAAAAAATATAAAAAGCCTGTAACCTCTTTATACTTCAAACTGGAAGCTATCTCCTTCCTGTCATTTTTCTTTCATTCGAACTCAATACAAATCGTAATGGAAGCTCATTTGAAAACTTAAAACAAATCTCCATCTAAAACAACATCAAGCAACTACCACTAATTCAACAGCAAGATAGTGAAGGCCAGGGTAGAAACACTTTTCAGTTTCCAGTTTCCTCAAAGAATTTCAAACTGCTTGCAAAACAAGTTCTGTTCTTCTCTTATATTTGGTGAGTAACATTTTTAAAAAGTTTAATAACTCAAATTATGTGGCATATTTTTCCTTGAGATATATATATTTGGTATGTAGGTGTATGTGCAAGTATCTGGAAATCTGTTCATTCATGCTCTGCTTTTATTTTCTGGTTTTGGTTTGATATTGAAATTCAAATCTCACAATAACATCTATATTTGTCTTTGTTATAAAAACGAAAGTTGTTTGTTAGGGTATGAAGATAATTTTAAAAAGGGTTTGAAGATTTTTAATTTAACAATTAATTTTTAAAATGGGAAATAACAGTAAACACTGATACATGTCAAAATTCAACATCTTTAATTTCAGTTTTGAGTTGTATAGATGGATTCGTAGATAAAAATTATGATTTTTAAAATGCATTTCCAGATTTTTAAGTTAATATTCGATCGGGAAATTTGAGATGAACGGTATCAGCAATTTGGGGAATTGCCGATGATCCATTTGGTGTTTGAAGTTGAAATCTTGGTAGTAGCTTGCTTGTGGGTTGTAGATGAAGGGAAAAATGTTGTAGAATTTTTCCTATGATCGATTTGCTCGAAATCGAAGAAGTTAGGGTTTTAGTTGGTTGCTGGTTGGGTTGAACTGTCGTGGCATTCGCGACTTGGTTATAGGACCGGAAGCGTTCGCTTTTGGGGAGGAGGTGGCTCATGGTCGTGGGGTTCGATGGTGGGAACGGCGAGGTTCATCGGCGTGAGGTTGGCCGGTGGCGATGGGTTTTGTGATTCGTAACTCAGCAGTTGTTCGAGCTGGAGGTTCGAATTTGGATTCGAACGAGTTTCGTTCGACCTGGGGTTGTAGTCGTATTCGCGCATGATAGTGTGGTCGGAGAGGAAGGTCGAGACGATCGCATCTGGCCAGAGCTAAGGGGAGACGTGCACCGTGCACGTTCGTGTGCACGTATGGATGGGATCGCCTGTGTTTGGAGAAGAAGGAGGCGACTCGGAGTTGCTTCCGCGATAGTTTCCAGGCGACTCGAAGTAGAAGGCGTACGCGAGTTTCCTCGCGAGTGACTCGGGAAATCTCCAGTTTTCCTCGAAGCAATCTGCAGTGGTCTCGGGTTGAGCTTCTTTAGGTTGAAACAGTGCCCAGATTTTTAAAACAGGTTTTAAATTTAAAACCCATGATTAAGCTAAGTTCGATTAAAAGTTTAGGTTCCCGTTTGGAAATAAAAAGAAAAGTTCAAGATTTAAATATTTTAAATAAATTTAAATAATTGGATTTAAGGGGTTTTAATCTAAAACCTTTCATAGCAAGGTGTTATTTAATTTTTGGTAGTTTAAAGACTTTTAGAAGTAAATTTATTAAGTGATCAAAAGTTTAATTAGTGAATAGTTAAAACTGAAATTTTTAATAGAAGTATAAAGAAAGTGAAATAAATGTTTTTAAACATTTTGTAAGTGGAAATTTATCAATTATGAAAATGAGGTTATTTTTGGGATATAAAGATTTAATTTTAAAACTCATTAACTATTAAGAGGGTTAAAATGAAATTGATAAATTTATATTGATTAAATTAGAAATTGAAGTTTAAATAAATTAATTTAAAGTAAAATTGAATTAAGTAGTTAATATAATATAAAGTCATAGACGAGACTTTAATTAATTTATAAATGGTAAATTTAAACTTATTAATAATTGATAAGTAAATTACTTAGCATAGTGATTAAATAAATGTTAATGAAGGTCATTAACTGAGTTATTTTATAATTAATTAATGTGATTGATTTAAATAATTGATTGGATTAATTAATGTAACAATCAACATTTTAGTTGTTTAAGTGTAAATAATAAATGAGAAGTAATTAAAGGAGTTAATTACTCATTTTAATTAATTGAGTAATTTGATTTATCTGGGTTAACTAATTTATTTTGATAAATTTGAATAAATCAAATTGATGATGTGATAATTATGATTACTTAGAGAAGTAATTGATGTTTAATTACAGAGTGTAATTAATAGAATGATGTTGTTAATAAAGTAATTTGAGTATAATTACTTTGTATAATTAATCAAAGGATTAATTAGAGATAATAAATTATTGAGCAATTAATGAAGTAATTAGAGGAGTTAATTACTAGATTGGAATTAATCAAAGGTGATTAATATTGTGGTTTAATTAAAGATTTAATTACTTTGATGTAATTAATTAAACTGGAAATGTAATTTGAGATTATTAATCTTTATAATTAATATTGGAATTTAAAATAGATTATTGGGAATAATAAATGAAGAAATTTATTAATAATTAATTGGGTAATATAATTAACTTTAGTTAATCAAGAAATGAAGTAGTGTTAAGGTAAATTTCTATATTTGGTTCAAAGTAATGAATCTGTGAAATAAATTGAAGAAAATTACTTAAATGTAATTAAAGAAAATTAATCAAGGATGATTAATTAAATGAATAATGGGATGGTGATTAATTAATTGATAGCTAATTAATTAATGGTAATAAGCAAGTTTAATAATGATGAAATGATTAATTTAATTTACTTTAAATTAATTAAGGATAAGGTAGTTAATTTAATTCATTTTAAATTGATTATCAATGATATGATTATTATCTTTGCCTATGTCTGATGATTGTTATGGATTCCCATTGATTGATTTGATTTCAGGAATGAGATGAGTAATATCTGTTGTGATATGGATGTTTGATTTAAGTGTGATATCATAGATTATCCATTATGCCGATATGTGAATTATTCATCTGTGATATTGTGTTTTATCTATCCGTGTTGATATAGATAATTGAATTGAACTGTTTTAAACCTTTAAAACAACTTGGCCTTAAAAGACACGTTTTGGATTTCGATGAGACCGGGATCGGGTTTCCGTATACCGAGATTCCAGGTCTGGAGACCCGAAAACCACATCGATCCAAATTAACGTTAGGTCGTGGAATTCAAATGGAGCAAGTGAAGACTCGAGGTATAAGAACTATTCGTCAGTATAACTCTGTGGGTGATTCCGTAATGAGTTTGACGGAGATAGTACTTATAGATTCGAGATGGTGATTCAGAATGCAAGGGTTATTGTCGTTAACTCTGAGGGTGATTCCAATACGAGTGTAACGAGATAATGCCTTCGGTTTCGTTCGAACCCGGAACGAACTTGTATGGATTGAATGCTTTCAGCACATCGTCAGGTGGGCGATGAGCATTCTAAGAGATGAGTTCTGTAAAGGTAATCGTGACCTCAAGCCTCATCAACCGGGAATGGCTAAAACAGGGGAGGTGCAGCAAAGCTTCGTGGGTAGCCCCCACTTGAGAGCAAGATACACTCCTGTCTAGATGTCCCTTTATATTCGATTGTGTGGGCAGTTGATTTTCGCGCGACAACTGCTGGGGTTATCTTGTTTGGAACTGTCCAGTAAGGGATGGGTCCGGCTTTGTGTTGCAGGGGAGCGGGCGTACTCCTCGGTACGGTGATCTAGGCCACGTACTGTGACGGGCGGTACCCCAGTAGCCCAGCCATTGTATGGAATCCAATCTCCAATAAGCGCCGTACGTTTTGATTGTGCCCAACTATGTTGAAATGTGAGATGTAAGCATTTCAGCTATTTCTGTATTTTACTTGAAAACCCTAGACACTATTATAATATCACTGGATTTCTTATCAAATGATTTGGTTAGCGTAAGGTAAAAACTTTTCCATGTTTATGTGTGGGGAGTCTTACGTGATACCTTTGTTTTTCAAATGATTTTCAAAGTTAAACAATTTTAACCTGTTACTCATACCAGACCCATGTCTGACCCGAAGTTTATTTCTGTTTTTCATAAACTCTCGGGTACCCAAATTTTTACGGGTAGTCAAGGGATTCGGGTTTAGCTTTGACGAATTCTGGAGGAGCAATGGAGCAGGAGGCTTCAGCGTGTAGATATATAGTGATTCCGCTGTGTTAGTGATTATTCTGTATTTTCCGCTGTGTTGTATCTCTGTGATGTGTGAGTTGTATTAACTAGACAGGTGTTTATAACTGTCTAGTATCTGTTGTATTATCTGTGTGCACTGATGTATATGATACTATGTATTAATTTATATGATATATTATATTTTATTCGTTCCGTTGTTGAGATTCTGTTGTTGTTTTCTTCTTCTTCTCTTTCTTTCTACTTTCTCACCTCTTTCTTTTCTTCAAAACGATACGACTTTCTGGGCGTAGGAAGTCGGGTCGTCACAGGAAATTTCTATATTATTTTATAGGAATTTGGCTTCATATACAAGTGGATTCATGAAGATGTATGCATGCACAAGAGTGAAGATAAAGAAATGAAGATGGAAATAATTCAAAGGCATGATAATGGAGGACCCCACCTACCTACCTTTCTTCATGTACAAATTAGAGGCTAATGCACATGCTTATGGAATTAATGGCTTCATGTATACTTAAATGATGATTAGTAGAAGCTAATGATTACTTGGCCTCCACACTTTCTCAAGGGCAATTTCGGCATTCCCCAAAAATATGAATTAGGTTTTAACACTTGTATAAATACCCCATATCTTCATGTAACCCTCTTCTTCTTAGCCTTTCTTAGTTAGTTTTTAGCTTAAAAATAAAAGAAAGCTCTCTTTCTCTTTTCATGGCTACTTAGCCATTTTTATTTCTTGTAATTTTTCTTTTCTTTCTTATGCAATTCAATGTGCTCTTTACATTTACATGCTCTCTTTCTTATGTTGTAGTGTATATTTCTTTTCTTTTATGCAAGTAGAATAGTTTTCCTTACATTTTGCTCTCTTTTTCCTCTTGTTAGTTTCATGTTGCTTTCTACATTTGTTCATATGATAACAAATATGAGAGGCTAATCCCTACAATTTAGGGGTAATGAAGCTCTCTAGTATGTAGATGCAACATTTTGATGTTTATTCTCTCTTTTTGTGCTTAATGAATCATTTGAAGTGGTTTAATGTAACGACCCGTAAATTTCAACTGTTTTAATAACGTAATTAGTTGAAATTTTGTGAAATTTTAAAATGATAAAATTTTGAAATATAAATTTGATATTTGTAATGCGTTTAGTTAAACATAGCAACTGGTAAATTTTCATTCGAAAATATGAAAGTTTATTTCGCGCGTAAATTTACTTCAATTTAATCAGTTAAAAAGCGATGAAAATAAAATGTTTCTGAAACCTAAATATTTTTACATAGAAAAATTCTAAATCATCTTCTGAGCAAGATGTCAGTTTGTCGTTTTTCCAAATTCGAACTTCTTTGGCTCCGTCGATCTTATTTTTCTACGTTTTTCTTGCATTTTTCGCCAGTAGAAAATTTCAAATTTTATAAATTCGATCGTACCACTGATATCTGTATGCCGTTTTGACCATCTTGTCATACTGATCTCTACAGTATATTCCTTTGGATGTTTCGGTGTTCGGTACGCGGTGAAACACGCAGAACGGTTAAACCGTAACGGTCCGTCTTTTGGTTCGTTTGTGATCCTTCCTTTTCCATTGTGTGATACGTATAGACATCAACTTTTATTTCTTCCCCGTAATCGATGTCTAAACTTTGATATTCTTACCATTTCAATATGTGTCGTTTCATTTTTATTTCTTTCGCTGGTCCCAATAATTTTGCCTCGTTCTCCGCTCGTATTCAAACTGTAGCTAGCTGCTATTCATATTCCACTTCTTTTCTTTTCTTCCTCCAGCTCTCACTTCACCCTCAGAGAAAAAAAAAGAAAACATATACGCATCCCATTCAACTCCGCTCCATCGACCGACCCAAGCGTCTCCCTCCACCTCGGCATCACTTCGCCATTACTCGGCAATCGCCCACGAAATCCCATCAACAGCTAACAACCCGAACCCATAGCCACGGCCTCCAATACCACTACCTGCGCCGTTGGCCTCGACCTCGTCCACAAGTGTCGACCAATCATCTCCTTCCTTCCACCCCTCGTCGGTCACCTTTCCTTCCTCCAGACTACACCTAACAGACCCAAACCCGATCTACACTTCACCGAGCAACCCAACAGCATGCCTACCTTCCACAACCACCTCTCGCCACCGACGCAACCCACCTCCGCTCGAACCCTCCTCGCCATGGCAGCCGCACCCACTCACAACCTCCCCGAGTCACCTTGCCCTATAGCAGCCGCCTGTACATCTCTACTTCCCAACAATGCCTTCGATCCTTTTGTTTTCATTGGTTCACTTGGGAAGAGCAGATATATATAAAGGTATGTTATGTTTGTGTTGTTTATGTGATACGTGAAACTATATATATAAGATTTGAAACATTTCATAGTATGTTGATTCTTATATGTTAATTACGTTAGTTATCAATCTGTTTGATATATGTGTAGTTTAACAAAATGCTAGTATGGTTTTATATATTATTTTATTTAATATTTAAATTGCTATGTATTGATATGCGTGAGTGGTAGGGTTTTACATTTGTATTATATTAATGATAGTGTCTGTGTTGCATACATAGGAATATATTAACTTTGTTTGAGTATTGTACCTGTTTCATATTCTTAGTAAAGTATTTATACTCTACGTTAAAAGTATTTACACTGATATTTAAATTTTCATTCACAGTTTAAGTGTTGTTCAGGTAGCATGCATATCTATTTTATTGTATATATATCTAACATATTAGAGTTGTATATATGAGAAGCCTGCATATATATCTATTATTTGGGTCTGCATATTTGATATATATGTTTGTTGCAAGTTTCTTTTATATAATTGTGTTGTTTTTGGGAAAAGTGTTAACATTATGTGATTTTATATCTATAATATATATACTGATCTTGTTGAAGTATCTTTAACATGTTGGTTATTAAATGTTGATTTTAAAGAGTTTATATAAATGTATGTAGTTATTTATAAGTGATATTCTATTAGTCTATATACGGTTTTCACATTTTGTTATATTTGAACTTATATAAGTTATATTGGTATATGCTAGTTTATATGTATATTGCGGTTAGGTACATGTTCGGTTGTATATTCTATAGGTTTGGTTTAGCAGTTTATAAAATGAGATTTGAACAATGCAATTTGCTGAAGTTTTGTATATATTTAAGTATTAGATATATTATTATAAGTGCCCGTTCTCGTATTGTATAGAGTACGTGTATATATATATGTATATATAAAGGTTAGTTTTAACTTATATATAACATAGCTATTTGGCTATATGTATTTTTTTAAATATAATATGTTGTGCAGTGTTTGTGCTGTTGGTATAGAAGGGTAAGCTTGTCGGTTGGTCGTTTATAATTATATATACATTTTGCTTATAGAGTATTAGTATATAAATCAGTAGATATATAAAGATCATGTCTCGGTCTATATAGCAAGTTATATATCTAGTAGTAGCTTATAGGTGTGCTGTATATGCATGTTTATTATAATAGGTTGAAGTATAATTCTATGTATGTTTAAAATTTAACATTGATTTCAAGGAAATTAATAAAAATAATAATAATGATTTTTGAAAGATATATATTATTGTGTTTGAAATTTAGAATATGATTTATATATATATATATAATTTTATATGTTGTATCTATATCAGTTCAATTATACTATTTATCATCATCGAACCAGTTCTGATGGATTTCATCAAATCTTTATCTTTCAGCTAGATTGTCGAATCTGTATCCATCTAACTTTGCTTTGGATCTCGTGCTTGGATTCGTAACACATTTCAGTCTCATTCATCTCTAACCTCAAAAGGTTAGCAATCACTCACGATTAATGTTCTTTTATTTATTAAATCTGATTTCAATTGAAACGACAATTGAAATATGCTGCTGTTAGTTAATTACACTGTTATATATGCTATTGCCTGTATCATTTCACCTGTGACATTTGACACCATTATCTGTTAATTATTTATGTGATAATAATGCAGTTTGGCTGAATTGATTGAGTGTTGATGTTTATATTGGACGTTAAATTGTTAGTGTTAAATGATGAATAGTATGCAAAATTGAAATGGATTGTAATACCCCAAGATTTTGAGGAAAATCCTTTTAAAAAAATGATTAAAATTCTGGGGGAAAAATCAGAATTATTATATAGGTGGGATTTTCAGTGGTGCAAGGTTGTGTGCATGTGTGCACGTGCACACTAGTTATGGCACTAAGAGAAAATCCAGAATTCCTGAATAATAAAACAAAGAAGGAAAACATTTAGATAAAATGTTTTAAATAAAGGAAATATAGGCCTAGACATGAATATTAAAATTCCTGAGGATATGTATATATATATATATATATCTATATATATATATATGCATATGTATGACTTGTCTGGAAATTAAGACAGAAGAGAACATTGATTTATAATGAATAAGTGAAATTTTATTTGAATAATAGGGGTGTAGAAATGCATATAAGAATGCACATGTTTTCTGCAAATAAAAGAAGGTTAAAGTTAAACTAACACCCATAGTTGTATAAATGTATATATACAGATATTATTTGAGCAGAAAATTAATAAAGGAAAAATAAGTAAAAGAAGCACTAAAATAGTAAGAACCAAAGTGCAAGAAAGCAAATGTATAAAGGCAGAAAATAGAAAGTCACACCATTATCATGTTTGAGGTAAGTATAATAAAAATACTTAAAGTAATCACTTTCTGAAAAGAAAATGTAACGACCCGTAAAATTTAATGGTTTTAAAAGTATATTTAACTGGAAATTTGTGAAATTTTAAACAATAAAATTTGAAATTAAAAATTTATTATCTGGAATACGTCTATTTTAATATAGCAACTGGTAAATTTTCATCTGATAATATTGAAGTTTATTTTCCTGTGAAATTTTATTTCAAATCAAACCGGTTAATAACAGTGAATTTAAAAGTTTTCCGAAACCAAAATATGTCAACAGGAGAAAATTTATTCAGATCATTCTGAATCAGACTGCGAAATTCGTTTTTCCAAATTTGGACTTCTACTGCTCCGTTTATCTTAATTCTGACAAAATAGCAGCATTTATGGTACCGATTATCGACTTTTGATCGGATGATCGTACCACTAATATCTGTATACCGTTTTGATCGTCTAGTCGAGCTGATCTCTGTGGTATATTTGTTTCTATATTTTGAGGTCCGGTACGCGACGGAAATAATAAACTATTCGTGTAACGGTACCGAAAATTTTGACTTTGCACGTTCTTTCGAATTCAAAATGAAACGGGCTGCCCAAACAAGCATTAATTGCCTTTACATCGGTTTGCATTTATTTTTTTGCCATTTCGTAGGCGTGACTGTTGCCATGCTCATAGAAACACGTTTCTACCATTCTTTATTAAAAAAAAAAGAGATAAAAATAAATATATGGGTACTGTTCACATTCTTTTTCTCAGATCTCTCCCATTTTTCCTTTTCTTCTAACTGTTCCTTTTCTTCTTCTCCCACACTTTTCTTCCTTGTCCCGCATCCTTCCCTCGCGTCAAACCGACTGCAGCTCTCCACCTCCCCTCCTTTTGCCGTGACAACCCATCTCATCCATTGTCGAAATTACTCGACCTTCCTCTCCACCAAACGTTGGAACTTCACTGCGTAAGCCACCCCATGCCTACCATTAGCCGAGACGTGAAACCGCCTACCACCGTCCGCAACACACGCCGGCCTTCACCTCAGTGACAGCCATCCTAGACTCCGCCCATCACCTTGCAGCCGATCCTCTCTGTTTTAAAAAAAAAGTAAGTTATGTGTATTTATAATTTATATATTTTAAAGAATATTAAGTTTCATGCATTTATATTGTAGCTTATAGCTTACAAATGTTATACGTATACAACCTATATAATGTTTATGAATTATATTTTATACTTACTGTTTTGTATAAATAAGCATGACAGCCTATATATATATGTACTTGTCGTATTTGATAAAGTAAGTATCAGGTATATTGTTTATGAAATCCTAGTTTTATGCTCTAAATGTATACATAGATTTAAAACTATAAGCTTTATTGTTTAACTAAATTTACAATGTATGAGTACAGTAATGTATATCGCATATAGATGGTATTTTAAATGGAACTTGGATCTCAGGTGTATAAATATGTATCTAATTATATAGGGGTTGGGTTTCAAATTATAACGATTCACTTTATAGTATATATTTGCTGCAGCTATCTTATATCACTGAGGAGTATTGTATATATGATAGCCGGTAGGGCTTTATTTTGTACCGTAAGATAGTGACCCATATGATCGACCGTTTATAGTAATGTAATGTATTAGTGTATATATAAATTTACTGTTTTAAGATATTGTTTTGAAATATATTACAATATGGATATTATATATACTAGTCGGTTTGTTTATGGGCTATGCTATATATTAGTTAAACTAATTCAGGTACTGTTAACATCAGATGTTATGTATATACTATGGCATGGGTATGGCTTTAAATATAGTTATAGTTTCGTGATAAATTAAACATTGATTCGAAAAGAGGATATTTGAAGTAATTATATTACATTATAGAAGCCTAGCTTGTTATAGGGTATGGTTCTGTGTAGATAGATAAGTTGTAGTAAAATTTGCGTGTTTAAGTGTTATATTTTATATGTTTTGGTCAGTATCCATGTTAGTTGATATAAAGCAAGTTATACATAGACTTTAGTTTAAATATTGATTTCTAAGATATAACTTGTATATAAGTTCGCATACGTTTATATTGTACTATATATCTATTCGATTATATAAGTATTGATTTTAAACATATTATGTATATATGTTAATTTTAATATATGTGTTAATTTGAAGAAATGGATTTTTTTTTTTTGAAATACATATATATTTAAATATTAAGCAGGTTTGATATTAGAATACGATTCTTTTCTTTATATATATATAAATTCGCTTTTACCAATTATCTTCATCGATCCAGTTTTGATTTTTATTCCGTCAATCTCTGTTATCAGCTTTGTTCGTCGCGCCTGTTTTCTTCATCAAATCGTATCCATCTAGTGTTGCTTTGGAATTCGTAGCTCATTTCTTTGTCAGATCTCTCTAGCCTCGAAAGGTGAGCAACCACTCACGATTGACATTCTTATATTTATTAAATTTGATTTCAATTGAAACGTCAATTGAAATATAATGCTGCTAGTTATTTACATTGTTATATATATATATGCCATTATCTGTATCTGTGCACCTGTGACATCTGACACCATTATCTGTTATTTATATTGATGATATATACATGTTACTGTTGTTATTTTATTATCATATCTGTTATCACTCTGCAAGTTCCCTGTTAGTATAGAATCACTATGGGTTGAAATGATACATACCCGAACGGACTTTAGAATAGGAGAAAATCGTTATGGGTTGAAATGATAAGCCCAAGCGATTTTCATTGGAATTGAAATTGGGATTGCGGGTCGAAATGATATCTACCCGTATATATTTAAAGTTACGGATTGAAATGATAAATATCTGTATCACTTAACCATATGATAGATATATATAGACACCGTTGGTCCATATATATGAATATTTTGAAATAAATCCTATGGATTTGGGAAGAAATATATGGTTTTAATAAATGTTGAGCCTTAAATTATTATATATAAATGGGAATGATTTATATAGATTTAATAATGATATTTAATTTAATTAAGATTGATTAAATACATATAATATGGTTGAGTATTTAAATTTATGTTCCAAAATAGATTTCAGTAATAATTTGAATAAGTTAAGGTTGGGAAGATAATTTGAATTTAGTAAATAATTTTATTTAATTAAACCGATTTAAAACTTATTGAAATTGAGATTTAAGATATGATTTATAACTTGGGTTTAATTTAAATAACTTAATGAATAATTCTTGTTTAAATAAATTTAAGGAAATATTTAGTAAAAATGAAATTTAAGGCTAGTTAAATGATATTGAATTTATTAAGTGAATATTCCCTGATTAAATAATAATGAAGTTAAATCAAGAGCTATATGAAACTGTTAAATTTAACTTTGAAAATATTGAAGATTAAAGCCTTGAAATATATTAAAATTTTAAATGGTCTATTGAGAACTGAATTGAATTGATGAATTGAGCTTTGAATAAATCTGAATTTGGAATTTGAGTTAATTTGAATCGATTTGTGAGACTTGAGGAAATTATAAATACTTTACTTTATAAATTATTTAACGTATATACCCTATTTTGGAAAATAGATATTTTTGAAATGAAAATGATGGTTTGGTTTTGAAGTAAAAATTTATTTGAAATGACCACGGTGTTATAATGTATATTTCCACCTTGTAGATAGTTTTAAAGATCCTTAGAGGATGGTTATCCCAAACATCCTTTAAGTTACTTGTATTTCAGTTGATATTTCACTTGAGTTGGATTTATTTATATAAGAATGTTAATCCTGACTCGAGTGTTTTGTGTTTTGCTTTACGCTGGGGTCAGACCGAGTGATACAGCATTTGAGACTCACCCTTGGAGTTTGGAGCTTCCTTTGGAGATCCAACTATCGCCTCAGCTTCCAGCCTTTCCAGTTGATCTGTTCAGAGAGGTCATCTGTTGTACTGGAGACTTCACAGCATTTGAGATATTCTGTTGTATTTTATTTCTAACTATGATGTTTATATAGTAGCTTCATGAACTACTATTTTATCTATTCCACTGCGTATTATTGTATTACTCTGTGTCTGTGATTCTGTGGTTGATTTATTTACTGTATATGATGAGTTTGCCAAATTTAAATAACAATCTGATATTTTGAATTATTCAAGTCCGACATGTGTGGATTTATTGTCGATTTGAATGGTCCAAAATAGCGGGTCGTTACAGTTGGTATCAGAGCTTTGGCTCTAGGCAAAACTTAGCATATACGGTAAATTTATTTACAGAATCACTTTCGTTCGAGTTTGAATCTCTTCCTTTTGACTTGATTTCCTTTGAACTTTGGGACGTTCCTTACGGTTCCAAAATTCATTCTTATCTCTCCCTCTTTGTATTCTTGTGATTCTGGAGTATCCCATAACTCCACTTCGCATAACCTCTATAAGAATAGGCGATCCCGCCGATCTTTGAATGTTTTGTAAAGGGGTGAAACTCCTTTACAATTGGCATTGATTCACCGGAGATTTATATATCCCTCGGTTTTGATGTTGCCATCTCTTGTTATGCCGAATTCTATCTCTGGCGATCGAATGTCGATTTGCCTTAGATTTCCACATCGATTATATTCTTGAAGTTACGGTTGACCCGGTTAAGGTCGTCCACGATTTATATAAGCGTACCCATCTATTGTTTTGTAATTAATTATCTCATCTTCGTTCGAGCCTATCTTCGAATCAGAATCTTATTGATTAGAGTCCCTCTAAGTTGAATTTCTATCTTTGTTTTGAAATCCATTCTTGAACCATCCTTTGAAAAATCAGGCTTGTTTATATTTTAGAAATTGTTTTATATATCGAAATTATTATATTCTATATATAAAAGTGAAATGTTTTCGATAAAGATTATAAAGCCTTTAAAAATAAGAATTTGAGGTTTCGAAAGGATTTGTAATTTTGAAAAAAAAACTATATAAGAAATTTGATTTATAACTGAAGGATTTTAAATTTGAAATTTGAGAATTGAACCCCGGTGTTTTGAAATTGGTTTTAAGATTTTGAAATATATAATAATAATATGATTTAAAAGTATTTTCCGAATAAGAAATGTTTCCAATGATTTTAATGAGTTCGAATGATTTTGAAGAAATCTCAAAAGAAGTTTGAGAAAATAGAAGTCCAGAACTCACTTATGTCGCTGGAAAATAATTTCGGTGATGAGTGCACGCATCATCGACATTGATTTTCGAGTTTCAGAGTGAGAGATAGGCCACTTTAATAGCTTTGCTATGCGAGTGATTTTGTGAAACCATTTTTGATTTCAAATTCCGAAGTATGATTTGATATTCGAAGGATATATGTAAATATATTTGAAACGATTTGAAATGAACCGGTGTTCAGTCCTCGAGTTTTGGATTTGATATAACCCTATCTATTAAAATTGATTTACTGATTTGTTGCTGATTTCCAACTCTTGAATTTTAAAATGATTTCTTCAACTATTTTGAAGGTTCGAGCACTTCCAAATCAAGGTTAACTTTTCAAAGCTAAGAAATTTTGAAAAGTATAAAGTATATAAGTTTGGTATGTATGTTAAAGTATTTTGTAATATGATTTAAATAAGTGGAAACTGTTTTGTTAAGTAAATTAATAAAGCAATTTTAAAATTTTCTAATATGAAATTTAGATTTGAAATGTTTTGAAAAGAATTTGGTCTTCAAAAATATTTTGAATAAAGTTTAGTTTAAATGTCTTAATTTAGTAACATCTTTATTAAACTATATATTTAACAAGTTGGAATAAATATAAGTTGTACGTATGCTGTTTTATTCGCATAATTAATTTAATCCAGGTTTGAGTACACAAGTTCGAGGTGAATTACACCGTTTCGTGTTAGGATTTTTCATTCGATTCTTGATGGCGAATATTTGATATGGATTTTGGGCTTGATTCTAGAATTCTCTATCATAGTATATGGCTATGCAAGGAGACTGATGGCTTCTAGTCGAGAAACCATATCGAAATCCGCATTAGGGAAGTCGAATGGACAATACTAGTTTGAAAGCGAACTTGTGTGATCGAGCGAGCGATCAAATGTGATTCTGCGAAATGATGACGTATGTACATCTTATATTCTAATATCATTGATATATTTTGACGCTGAAACTGAAAGCTGTCGAGTTAGAATATCTTTGCTTACTAAAAGAAAATTTCCCATTTAAATTACAAAGATATATAACCCATAAAAGCAAAGATATTCAAATCCCATATGGCTCTTCATACAGCGAAATTTATTTTGAAAAAATTTGATCCTTATATAAGATAGACCTTACGTAAGTATAAGATGATTTTGAAAATATTTGATTTGGAAATGAATTGGTTGACTTAAATTATATTGATTTGGAAATTTGGATTTATTTTCTAAATCTATAACTTTGGAAACTTTGAAACTAAAGATAATTAATTTGAGAAGAAAAAATTTGGTGGAATTGTATATGATTTTGAAACTGAACTGATATTGAAACAAAATTGAAATTTGAGAACCTTATGTTACTAAATACTTGATTTGGGAGTTATCGAACTTATATAAAATTGATTTGTATAAGTATGATGTTGACTCAAAAACTATGGATTTGAAAAGGCACTCAATTTGAAAAGTGAAATCTTATATAATTGAAGTCTATGTAAGTGTGATTTGATATACTATTGATTTTGGAAAGTATTTGATTTGAAAATGAAATCTTATATATAATGGACTTTATAAAAGTATGATATTTGAAATTGATTTGAAAGGTACTATATGATACATATTTTCGAAGTAAAGATATGGAAAGTGCCTTCTGCTTGATATCCGATTTGTGGCCACATCTTGGATTCATTCTATCGATATTATTCCCTCTGATTTTTGGTTTTCTGGATATGATACTCGAGTGTCCTTCGAATTCCATGGCGTTACCCATGGTCTTACGAACTCGACTGCATAGCGTAATTCGTAAGGCAGTGATTGCTTAAAAGGTACGGATGTTTCCTGGGGGATCCAGGCGTAACCATTGTGTATCTGCGATCTATGGTCGTGTTAGTGGCGTAATCCGCAAGGCAGAGATTGCTTACGGGGTATGGATGTTTCCTGGGGGATCCAGGCGTAACCATTTTTATGTATCCTGCGGTCCACAGTTTTGTTGCATGGCGAAATTCGCAAGGCAGTGAATGCTTAAAAGGTACGGATGTTTCCTGGGGGACCCAGGCGTAACCATTGTGTATCTGCGATCCATGATTTGATTCGTATTGTTTTGTTTGGATTGTACTTTCCATATCTATTTTTAAAAGTTTTCCAGTATTTTCACTGGGTGTTGAAACAAGTCTACTAAGTACCTGGAGAATTCTAGTTTTGCGCCTGATCAACGCACTACCAGAGTCTACAGGAACAAGGATAAACTTGTTGAAACATCGAGTTATAAAAGTATTTTCGAAAGAAAATTTGTTTCGTTATAAAGGTATTTTATAATAAAAGTATTTCCAACAAAGAAAATTTTGTATCAATATTTGGAATCAAAACCCTTATGGTTCTAAATTAACTATTCAAGCCCGATGCTATTCTTTTGAATCTACCTTATCTGCTCAGCTTTATTTATTCACCTATATTCTGTTTTCCAAATCCTCCTTCTTTTCCTTGTTGACTATATTCTTTAAAACATTGTTTAATTATAGACTACATGGTTTAATAGAAATTTTAGTGTTATAAATATTTTTGAGGTTAATAATTAAATAAAACAGATTTAAAGTAAATGTTTATTGATTTATTAATAATATTTGAAAAGTATCTTGAGATAAAAAAATTAATAAATTTATGAATTATGGATTTAATGTTTTCAAATAGCTTCGTTGTCAATATAAGTAATGATGTAAATAATTGTTTTCAAATATTTTTCATATTTATAAAGATGTTATTTAAACATAAATGGCATTTATAAAGGAAGCAAGAATTTGCAAATGGGTTTAAAGTATTAAAGATAATTGATTTGCCATTGAAGTTTCAAATGAATATTTCAAGTAAAATTTATATATAGTTTAAAATTAATTGTTTAATCTTGACTTTCAATCTATCTTTTCCATCTGGTTGTTTCTATTCTCCTACCTTCTTCCTTTTCGGGGACGAAAAGTTTTGAGTGGGGGAGAGTGTAACGACCCGTAAAATTTAATGGTTTTAAAAGTATATTTAACTGGAAATTTGTGAAATTTTAAACAATAAAATTTGAAATTAAAAATTTATTATCTGGAATACGTCTATTTTAATATAGCAACTGGTAAATTTTCATCTGATAATATTGAAGTTTATTTTCCTGTGAAATTTTATTTCAAATCAAACCGGTTAATAACAGTGAATTTAAAAGTTTTCCGAAACCAAAATATGTCAACAGGAGAAAATTTATTCAGATCATTCTGAATCAGACTGCGAAATTCGTTTTTCCAAATTTGGACTTCTACTGCTCCGTTTATCTTAATTCTGACAAAATAGCAGCATTTCTGGTACCGATTATCGACTTTTGATCGGATGATCGTACCACTAATATCTGTATACCGTTTTGATCGTCTAGTCGAGCTGATCTCTGTGGTATATTTGTTTCTATATTTTGAGGTCCGGTACGCGACGGAAATAATAAACTATTCGCGTAACGGTACCGAAAATTTTGACTTTGCATGTTCTTTCGAATTCAAAATAAAACGGGCTGCCCAAACAAGCATTAATTGCCTTTACATCGGTTTGCATTTATTTTTTTGCCATTTTGTAGGCGTGACTGTTGCCATGCTCATAGAAACACGTTTCTACCATTCTTTATTAAAAAAAAGAGATAAAAATAAATATATGGGTACTGTTCACATTCTTTTTCTCAGATCTCTCCCATTTTTCCTTTTCTTCTAACTGTTCCTTTTCTTCTTCTCCCACACTTTTCTTCCTTGTCCCGCATCCTTCCCTCGCGTCAAACCGACTGCAGCTCTCCACCTCCCCTCCTTTTGCCGTGACAACCCATCTCATCCATTGTCGAAATTACTCGACCTTCCTCTCCACCAAACGTCGGAACTTCACTGCGTAAGCCACCCCATGCCTACCATTAGCCGAGACGTGAAACCGCCTACCACCGTCCGCAACACACGCCGGCCTTCACCTCAGTGACAGCCATCCTAGACTCCGCCCATCACCTTGCAGCCGATCCTCTCTGTTTTAAAAAAAAAGTAAGTTATGTGTATTTATAATTTATATATTTTAAAGAATATTAAGTTTCATGCATTTATATTGTAGCTTATAGCTTACAAATGTTATACGTATACAACCTATATAATGTTTATGAATTATATTTTATACTTACTGTTTTGTATAAATAAGCATGACAGCCTATATATATATATGTACTTGTCGTATTTGATAAAGTAAGTATCAGGTATATTGTTTATGAAATCCTAGTTTTATGCTGTAAATGTATACATAGATTTAAAACTATAAGCTTTATTGTTTAACTAAATTTACAATGTATGAGTACAGTAATGTATATCGCATATAGATGGTATTTTAAATGGAACTTGGATCTCAGGTGTATAAATATGTATCTAATTATATAGGGGTTGGGTTTCAAATTATAACGATTCACTTTATAGTATATATTTGCTGCAGCTATCTTATATCACTGAGGAGTATTGTATATATGATAGCCGGTAGGGCTTTATTTTGTACCGTAAGATAGTGACCCATATGATCGACCGTTTATAGTAATGTAATGTATTAGTGTATATATAAATTTACTGTTTTAAGATATTGTTTTGAAATATATTACAATATGGATATTATATATACTAGTCGGTTTGTTTATGGGCTATGCTATATATTAGTTAAACTAATTCAGGTACTGTTAACATCAGATGTTATGTATATACTATGGCATGGGTATGGCTTTAAATATAGTTATAGTTTCGTGATAAATTAAACATTGATTCGAAAAGAGGATATTTGAAGTAATTATATTACATTATAGAAGCCAAGCTTGTTATAGGGTATGGTTCTGTGTAGATAGATAAGTTGTAGTAAAATTTGCGTGTTTAAGTGTTATATTTTATATGTTTTGGTCAGTATCCATGTTAGTTGATATAAAGCAAGTTATACATAGACTTTAGTTTAAATATTGATTTCTAAGATATAACTTGTATATAAGTTCGCATACGTTTATATTGTACTATATATCTATTCGATTATATAAGTATTGATTTTAAACATATTATGTATATATGTTAATTTTAATATATGTGTTAATTTGAAGAAATGGATTTTTTTTTTGAAATACATATATATTTAAATATTAAGCAGGTTTGATATTAGAATACGATTCTTTTCTTTATATATATATAAATTCGCTTATACCAATTATCTTCATCGATCCAGTTTTGATTTTTATTCCGTCGATCTCTGTTATCAGCTTTGTTCGTCGCGCCTGTTTTCTTCATCAAATCGTATCCATCTAGTGTTGCTTTGGAATTCGTAGCTCATTTCTTTGTCAGATCTCTCTAGCCTCGAAAGGTGAGCAACCACTCACGATTGACATTCTTATATTTATTAAATTTGATTTCAATTGAAACGTCAATTGAAATATAATGCTGCTAGTTATTTACATTGTTATATATATATATATGCCATTATCTGTATCTGTGCACCTGTGACATCTGACACCATTATCTGTTATTTATATTGATGATATATACATGTTACTGTTGTTATTTTATTATCATATCTGTTATCACTCTGCAAGTTCCCTGTTAGTATAGAATCACTATGGGTTGAAATGATACATACCCGAACGGACTTTAGAATAGGAGAAAATCGTTATGGGTTGAAATGATAAGCCCAAGCGATTTTCATTGGAATTGAAATTGGGATTACGGGTCGAAATGATATCTACCCGTATATATTTAAAGTTACGGATTGAAATGATAAATATCTGTATCACTTAACCATATGATAGATATATATAGACACCGTTGGTCCATATATATGAATATTTTGAAATAAATCCTATGGATTTGGGAAGAAATATATGGTTTTAATAAATGTTGAGCCTTAAATTATTATATATAAATGGGAATGATTTATATAGATTTAATAATGATATTTAATTTAATTAAGATTGATTAAATACATATAATATGGTTGAGTATTTAAATTTATGTTCCAAAATAGATTTCAGTAATAATTTGAATAAGTTAAGGTTGGGAAGATAATTTGAATTTAGTAAATAATTTTATTTAATTAAACCGATTTAAAACTTATTGAAATTGAGATTTAAGATATGATTTATAACTTGGGTTTAATTTAAATAACTTAATGAATAATTCTTGTTTAAATAAATTTAAGGAAATATTTAGTAAAAATGAAATTTAAGGCTAGTTAAATGATATTGAATTTATTAAGTGAATATTCCCTGATTAAATAATAATGAAGTTAAATCAAGAGCTATATGAAACTGTTAAATTTAACTTTGAAAATATTGAAGATTAAAGCCTTGAAATATATTAAAATTTTACATGGTCTATTGAGAACTGAATTGAATTGATGAATTGAGCTTTGAATAAATCTGAATTTGGAATTTGAGTTAATTTGAATCGATTTGTGAGACTTGAGGAAATTATAAATACTTTACTTTATAAATTATTTGACGTATATACCCTATTTTGGAAAATAGATATTTTTGAAATGAAAATGATGGTTTGGTTTTGAAGTAAAAATTTATTTGAAATGACCACGGTGTTATAATGTATATTTCCACCTTGTAGATAGTTTTAAAGATCCTTAGAGGATGGTTATCCCAAACATCCTTTAAGTTACTTGTATTTCAGTTGATATTTCACTTGAGTTGGATTTATTTATATAAGAATGTTAATCCTGACTCGAGTGTTTTGTGTTTTGCTTTACGCTCGGGTCAGACCGAGTGATACAGCATTTGAGACTCACCCTTGGAGTTTGGAGCTTCCTTTGGAGATCCAACTATCGCCTCAGCTTCCAGCTTTTCCAGTTGATCTGTTCAGAGAGGTCATCTGTTGTACTGGAGACTTCACAGCATTTGAGATATTCTGTTGTATTTTATTTCTAACTATGATGTTTATATAGTAGCTTCATGAACTACTATTTTATCTATTCCGCTGCGTATTATTGTATTACTCTGTGTCTGTGATTCTGTGGTTGATTTATTTACTGTATATGATGAGTTTGCCAAATTTAAATAACAATATGATATTTTGAATTATTCAAGTCTGACATGTGTGGATTTATTGTCGATTTGAATGGTCCAAAATAGCGGGTCGTTACATAAAAGAAAATGGGCACAACTTAGCCTTGTTTTAAAATATTGGCCAGGACATTAAGGGTTAGGAGGGAGAGAATATGCAATGCCAAATGCATGATTCTGGTTTGGGCTAAAATAGGGATTTTGCATCACCCAAAACCCTAGGTAGAACCCTTATATAAATCAAGAGCCTAACCAGAAAACTACTCTCTCACTGAATTAATTAACCTAAGGAAGAAGAGGAAGAAAAGGCTAAAGATTTGAGGGGTTTTCTGGATTAAGCTTGTGTAAGCATTTAGGTGAGTATCCTCACTCATATACATGGCATTAAGACCTGAGATTAGGCAGCCAAGCTTTTATATGCTATATTTTGCATGTTTTGATTTACAAACCATGTTGACTACTGGTGGTTTCATGAATGCTTGATGAGATATGATCTGCTATGATGGATGTATAACTTTGTTGTTCTATTTTCATCCCTGTATGTTATACCAAAACCTTAAAGAACATGTAAGAGAGTATTTGTAACTAGTCTGAATCATGGCTTAAGACAAAGAATGAAGAAAGAAAAAACTATGAGCTGCATATACAATGGTATAGTGCTGAGGCTTGAAATAATTGGTTAAGGGTGCAATGGAGTCTTTCTCTATAAGTGCTGAGCCCTAAACCAAACAGAAAATTTACAAGCCTAAAAATTATGTTTAAACAAGATTAAAAATCTGGCTAAACATAGTTGCTTGCAAAATCAAAATAAACCCAATAGAGCCATGCATTTATTCTCAGTTGCAAACATTCTGGTATATGTTTGAATAGGGTGTTTATATGCTAAATAATGTGAGATGGAATGACTGGGTGTTATACCTCTAGAAAGTAACCTTTAACTTGCTTGCAATATTATGTCTGCAAGGTAACTAGTATGTTTCATGTATATAAGTGGTCTGTACACCTAGCTATCATTGATAAAATGAACATGAATACACTTAGTAATATAACTAAGGATTTTGTGCCAAGAAGGCTGCTGGAATGCTTGTCCTATTTGAAGTAGACAAGTTGACACATGGCTTGTTTAAGTCCTGAGATCTTTGTGCCATGATGTTAATTAGTTCATGGCAATGTGTCCCTTTGATTCCTTATAGCAGATGAGGCCAGGAATTTATAAGAAGAAAAGGCAACCTTAAATGATGATATAGGAAACTTGGGTCTTTCCGGGATTAGGGTTGGTATGAGGAACCTTAGTAGTTCCAGATAAAAATTGTTTTAATGCATATGTTTGCTCTTGTGTATGTATATGGGAATACCTGATCAATTTATACATTAATCATTCATGATAATACCTGTCAAGTTATGCAAGGTACATTTATGCTGTATCCTTAGCTTAATATCATGGATATGTTAGAAATGCTCACACCAGATCATAGATCTGACCCTTATTGCTCATGGCACATGGGGGTGTCTCATTCATAATGGGGCAGCCACTAATGCTTTTGCAGGTTGTGATGGAGCTAAGTAAGCAAGATTAAAAAGATATGGAATAGAGAATGCTAAGATAATTAGAAATAAGAGCTAGAATGTGTTAATTCATGCATGTATTTCCTGATTGATATGGCTATCTAAATGTATTAAGTAGGAAGAACTTGTAAGAAATACGTGTTATGTTGTTTCTGGTTATTTCTGGTTTGGTATGTATTAAGGATATTGATGTTAAACTGATTTGAAAATCTATTTGCTAAAGTTGTTTTTGATTTAGAGGAAAAACCTGGATTTTATAAGCATAATCATTTTATGATGATTATAGTTCATCCTAAGTCCTTTCAAAAGATAGATATATAGGAAATTATATTGGGAAAATCCAGAAAGAATTATAACTGTTATATTTTCAAGTCATGATATTGATATATGTCCAAATGCAAGTAAAAGTGTATATACCCTGAATATGCATTTTTAAAAGAGAATTATGGTTAGGAAGGATGATATAAATCTGATCACAAGGTGTCTGATTCATACATATATAAACATGCTTTTGAAAAGAAGGAGTATCAATGTTTTGGGTAGATTCTGGTTTGTAAAATGCAAATAAAAGAATGGTCAGATTAACACATGGTTAGACCATAGGTCAGGCTAAATGTTCACTTCAAATCAATGAAGCAAGGAACCATTTGAACCCAGTTTTCTGGAAAATGAGCAAAGACATTGACATGTACATGTATATCTGTGTACATGTTGATATTTGGGCAAAAATATAAACATAAATTCCTAGAACAGTTGTAGGAATGGGTTTCAAAAATAATAAAGCAAGAAATATTGTTTTGTATGTTAGATTATAGGCAAAAATTAAGTATATATGTGTAGATATAGGTAGATATCAGATTTTAAACCATACAGGAGAAAAATAAAAAGAAAAACAAAAATTGGGTTTGAACCGACCAGCATAGCACTCGAACTCGTGACCTCTCATGTGTAAGTTAGGCGCGTTTCCATTACGCCTAGATGTTGCTTGTGTTCACTTATGATCCACTTTCTTTTAGCCTGAGTTTGATACTATACAGACTTTAACACAATCATCCATATTAAAAGCTTTCTTGCACCTGATTATTACTTGATCATTTCTTAATTAGAATAACAGACTAAAGTACATGTTTCCAGTGGATTCTATGGTCAAAAATCAGGATACAATAATTAATCTTTTATCAGGGAATTATCACATTTTAATAGATTTAAAAGGATTTCTACTCACATATTATCATGCTCTGATTCTAGTAGAATATAACATAGATATCTTCATATATGTATGTTAGGAATGATTTAGATTTAAAACAATATTTTTATATTGTGAAAGATCCTGGATAATATGAGAATAGGGAAGGATGACCCTAGGTAGTCTTAGCTAAGTATGATAAAAAAAAAATTTTTTTTTTGGTTAAGAATTAGGGTCATTGCATGGATATAGAATAGTTAAAAATTTTAAAACTGATTTATATGTTAAATTTGATTAGTGAATATGACCCTTTTAATTGTTAAATTAATTGACATATAGAATAGCGATAATTACACTTTGAACCATCGACGAATATTGGATTAATTGTTGTAGTGTAAAAATTGAAATTAAATGACAAGTGAAAACCGTAATGTAATAATCTTTAATCTACATGAAATGATAGTGTAGATTCTAGAAATAATTATATTAATTCGTACAAATAACAATGCGAATTAATACAGTTATTTCGGGATTATTTAAATTGATTGTTGGATTGTTATTGTTTGTTGTTATTGCTTGTTTATTTACTTTGACACCATCCCAGTTATCACACTGCAAGTTCCCTTTGGTTATGTTTTGATTTTGAATTGAATTGGAATCGGGTTGAAACGATAAATACCCAAATTGAACTTTGACCTAGGATAGGAAATTAAATAAAAACCCGATTGGTCAATAATTTGATTTAAAATAAAACGAAGATTTTATCTGAATAAATAATATGGTTTTGAAATGAAGTTGAAATTTGAATTTTTATGAAAGGAAAATGTTAATATTTAATAATCTGAAACAAAATATTAACAATGTAATTGATGGAAGAATGTTGTTTAATTTGAGAAATGATTGAATTAAGTTTGAAATGATTTAATAATTAAGTTTGAAATTATAATTAAGTTTGAAATTATTAAGCTTTGAAATTATTTAATAATTAAGTTTTGAAATATTTAATAATTAAATAAGATTTGATTATTTGATAATTGAATAAAAATTTGAATTCGTTGATAAGAGAAATTAAACTTTTGAATAAGTGAATTTTACTTCGTAAATAATTGAAATTGAGTTTCTTTATTAATTAAGTTTTGGAAAATTATTTAAGTAAGTAAATAAGTGAAATTGAATTTCTTTAACAAGGAATAAAATGTGATATTTTTGAAATTAATGTAAGACTTGAAATTTGAAGAATTTGATTTGATGAATTTAGTTTAATTCAATTTGTAAGTTTTGAAATAAGGAGGTTGAATTTAAATAATGGATTTAATGAATTGGAAATTTAATAGAAATTGTTTTGAATGGCAAATTTACTTAATGAATATTGAATAAAATCGATCAATGAATTTAAATTGATTTGAATGTTAAATTAAATTTATTTAAATGATTTCGGAATGAAACTTATATACGAACTTGAATCAATATTTGAATTGTTTTAAATAGAAATTGAAATTGAATTATAAGATTTTGAAAGGGTAATTTGGAAATTTTGAAACGTAAATTATGGAAATTGTTTTAGAAAGACAAATGAAATGTTGATTTACAAATTCTATTTGAAATTGAATTTGATTTGGTTTTGAAATATATAAACGACCAATCGGTGTAATAATTACGAAAGTTATTAAAGGAACCGGTATCGGTTAGGGACATACTCACTGTCTAAACCGAAAACCACTTTAATAACTATACGCGGAGTGTGATCCAGAATGAAGTGGTTGGAATGATGTACGTGTTGACTGAAGAAAGAGAATGATAATGGATAGCCTTGACACTTGTGTCAAATTGGAAATGACTAAAACAGGAGCCGTGCCGGGCCAAATGGAGGTCAGCTACCTCAAGCGAACACACTTCTTCGAACTACTCATTACTTGTTGTCGATTGGTGCACCCTTGATTTTGGGAGTGTTGTTTCGCGGTGTTGCGGTCGCTGCGGCGATGCGTTCTCACCAGTCCGGATCAGGCGAACGGTAGTTTCACTACCTTGGGTATTGCCTCATGTGCCTTGTCATACTTGTATCCCTATACGCGACCACTACGATTTGTTTTGTACCTTTAGTATATGGATTGCCCTCTGGTGACTTCCGGTTTTGGGGAAACTACGGTCTTGTATATGCTCTTGGGAATAAAAATGTGTTAAGGGTGGAATGGGCCATGACTTAACACTATTTTGATATTTTATATTACTGATAGGCATTATCTACTTATCGTACACTACTACATAGTAGATAGTTTAACGGATCCTTAAAGGATGGTTATTCCAACATCCTTTGAGTTACTTGTATTTCAATTGCTATTTCACTTGAGTTGGATTTATTAATATAAGAATGTTAATCCTGACTCAAGTGTTTTGTGTTTTGTTTTACGCTCGGGTCAGACTGAGTGTACCAGTATTCGAGACTCACCTTTGGAGTTGGAGCTTTGCTTGAAGATCCAGCCATCTATTCTGCTTTCAGTATTCGATGATTCCAGAGATGTATTTTGATTTGTATCTGATGTATCGTATTACTCTTCCGTTGTATCTGGTTTAACTCTGATGTAACTTATATATTTATATAGTAGCTTCATGAACTACTATCTCTTTTATTTCTGCTGCATATTTATTACTCTGTGTCTGTGATCTGTGATTATTCATTTACTGTATATGTTCAGTTTTGCCAAATTTAAATTAACAACGCGGTATTTTGAGCAATTCAACTCCGGCATGAGTGTCTACCTATACACTTATTATGGATGCGAATGGTCCAAAATATCGGGTCGTTACAGTTGGTATCAGAGCTTTGGTAGCTCTAGGCAAAACTTAACATATAGGGTAAATGTATTTATAGAATCACTCTCATTCGAGTTTCAATCTCTTCCTTTTGACTCGATTCCTTTGAATTTTGGAACGTTCCCTGCGGTTCCAAAAATTCATTCATGTCCCTCACTATTCGTCTTCTTTCAATTCTGGAGCACCCCATAACTCCATTTTGAATGATATCTATAATAGATCGGCAGTCTCGCCAATCTTCGAATGATTTGTAAAGGGGTGAAACTCCTTTACAATAGACATCGATTTACCAGAAATTTTTTGCATCCACGGTTTACGATGCTATCTATCTCCTACTATGCCTGAATTCTATCTCTTGCGATCGAATGTAGATTTACCTTGGAATTCTGCATCGATCTTATTCTTGAAGTCACGGTCGACCCGGTTAAGGTTGCCACGATTTAATAAACTTATTCGTCTTCCTATTTTGATTATTTAATCATCTGGGCTTTGTTTCAATCTATCTTCGAATTTGAAATTCTCTTTGATTTGGGTCCATCAAATTTGAATCTCTATCTTTACTTTGAAATCCATTATTGTATCGTCGAGCGAGAGAGTGTATTTGTAAATTAATATTTAAAATGTTTTAATACATTGTGTTGTTTGAGTTGTTGATGTTGATTTGGGTTTTCGATCGATTCGTCTGATCAACGCTATCGATAGGATTTCCAAAACACTTAAGCAGAACAAACTGACACAATGTTGTTTTCAAATTTGGAAAATAAAATAAAGTTTGTATGATTTTACTATATATATAAGTATGAAATTGTAACGACCCGTAAAATTTAATGGTTTTAAAGGTATTTTAACTGGAAATTTGTGAAATTTTAAACAATAAAATTTGAAATTAAAAATTTATTATTTGGAATACGTCTATTTTACTATAGCAACTGGTAAATTTTCATCTGATAATATTGAAGTTTATTTTCCTGTGAAATTTCATTTCAAATCAAACCGGTTAATAACAGTGAATTTAAAAGTTTTCCGAAACCAAAATATGTCAACAGGAGAAAATTTATTCAGATCATTCTGAATCAGACTACGAAATTCGTTTTCCAAATTTGGATTTCTATTGCTCCGTTTATCTTAATTCTGGCAAAATAGCAGCATTTCTGGTACCGATTATCGACTTTCGATCGGATGATCGTACCACTAGTATCTGTCTACCGTTTTGATCGTCTCGTCGCGCTGATCACCAGGGTATATTCTTTTTTTGTATTTTAGGTCCGGTACGCGATGGATATAATAAACTGTTCGTCGTATTGGTACCACAAATGTCAACCGTTACTTCCTGTGCCTTTTCAAATTTTGAAACGTGCTGTCCAATCAATCAAATATTAATTGTTTTAGCAACTGTTGCCGATTCAATGGCCGGCTGTTATTTTTCCATCACTCCCATTTATTCATTTGTAGTTCTGTCCCAAAAATATAGGTAACGTATGAAATGCATTTATCTTGACAACTCACTTTTCTTTCTGAATCCAGCTTATTCATCTTTGTGACTGTAGCCTTTCCACTACTTTATTTTCTCAGTACGTTTCATACATTTTTCTTTCTATTATAATAAATAAAATATTGCAACTTTCATTTGTTCGAATAGCATTTCGCGTCTATCTCCTCTGCCTCATTTTCTCATCCCCTTCTTCACGCATGTCCAGCCATGTCACTCCACCTCTGTCAACCTCCCACTTTCCTTCCTTCTTCTCCGGCCAGCAACTCCCCTCATCTCCACGTCCTTCCTCCACCTTCACCTCCACACCTCCCCACCGAGAGCACGCAAGCAGCCTCTTCCCTTCCACGTGCGGCAGCCTACCCAGCTCCTCCTCCCATCTCCACTCTACAAACCCCACTGCTCCACCTGACCCAAAGCCTCGTCCACCCATTCCTCTCACCTTTATCTCCTTCCCTCTCGCTCTCCCTTCCAGATCCGCCCTCCCATTGGCCTTACGCCTCGTCTACCAGCATCACTCGTACGTGCAACCCATACCGCCTGGTGTCAGCCTCCACCCCTTCCTCTCGTCAGCCTCACCGTTCCTTAGTCTTCCCCTCTTCCCTCACTCATCCTCCCTGTAGCATGCTCAGCTACCTTCATCCCTGTGTTGCATTTATATAGGTGAGTTTATATATCAGTTTATGGATAATGTTTATAAAATATAGTTTTGTTTTTCAATTCTGTATATCCCAAATATAGTTTATATACGGAAGTATGTATATATTGTTTTTCCAGTTCGTTCGTTGTGTTGCCTTGAGAAGAAACAGTATATACTTAAGCTATATTACTTTATATATATAGTATAAGGTCTGTCGATATATATACACACGTTTGTATAAAAAAAAAGAGCTGCTTTGTATACGTGTTTCAAAAATTTTTTATATATACAATATAAAGTTATATAAAGGTTTCTATAAGTTATGTTACCTTCTTTCTTTTTTTTACGCGAGTTTATATATATGTAGTATACTGTGTTTGTTATAAAAATATGTTTACAGTTTATAAAGGAAATATGTTTCAATCTATGAATCGTATAGAATACTTTACGTTATTTTTATATATATACTATATAAATTTGGTACGTGTTTATATAAATAAAGGTTATATATATATTAGTCTATATAAAGTATTGCTTTAAAATTTTAATATATAATAGTTATTTTCAGAAGTTGTATACGTGATTTTATACGTATGGAAGTTATTATATATATGTTTATATGCTAAATTTAAAGTTATTTATTTAATATTTAATATGAGCCGTATGTTGGTATTCCTGAGCTGTTTGGAACCTGATGTATGTTTATACATTATATCTTAGGGTAGTGTAACCAATGTATTTGTTTTATGTAACCTATGTATATGTATAATATAATGGTTTTAAGAAGCGAATTCATGAACTGTAATTTTTAATATAATACACATGTTTAAATAAATATGTTTTGAAATTTATTTTAGAAAGAAAATAAAATATATGTGTGTGTATATATATAATATAATAATAATGTACATATTCAGTTTATATCAAAACTGATTTTTGATTTGTTCTCATCGGTTTCTTATCTATCAGCTTGTCCGTCGAATTCGTTCCAATCTAGCTTTACTTTGCAATTCGTGCTTGGATTCGTAACTCTTCTCAATTTCGTTCGTCTCTAGCCTCTAAAGGTGAGCAATCACTCACGATTAATGTTCTTTTATTATTTAAATTTGATTTCATTTGAAATAGCAATTGAAATATGCTGCTGTAGTTATTTACATTGTTATATATGCTATTATCTATAACTGTTCACCTGTGACATCTGACACCAGTATCTAGTATTATATGCTGTTATTACTATTATTTATATCTGTTCACCTGTGACATCTGACACCCGTATCTGTTATTTATACTGATGATATATGCCGGCTGTTATATATTTTATATTATCTGTTATCACTCTGCAAGTTCCCTGTTAGTATAGAATTCACTATGGGTTGAAATGATACATACCCGAACGGACTTTAGAATAGGAGAATTTCGTTATGGGTTGAAATGATAAACCCAAGCGATTTTCATTTGAATTGAAACTGGGATTACGGGTCGAAATGATATCTACCCGTATATATTTAAATTTCGGATTGAAATGATAAATATCCATATCACTTAACCATATGATAAATATATATACAGACACCGTTGGTCCATATATATAAATATTTTAAAAATGAATTCTATGGTTTTTGGAAAGAAATATATGGTTTTAAATAAATGTTGAGCCTTAAATTATTATATATAAATGGAAATGATTTATATAGATTTAATAATGATATTTAATTTAATTAAGATTGATTAAATACATATAATATGGTTGAGTATTTAAATTTATGTTCCAAAATAGATTGTTGGTAATATTTTGAATAAGTTAAGGTTAAAAAGATGATTTGAATTTAGTTGAAATTGTATTCAATAAAGAAATTTAGTTAATTAAACCGATTTGAAACTTATTGAAATTGAGATGTAAGATATGATTTATAACTTGAGTTTGATTTATAAGTAATCTAATGAATATTTCTTGTTTAAATAAATTTAAGGAAACATTTAGTAAAAATAAAACTTAAGGCTAGTTAGATGATATTGAATTTATTAAGTGAATATTCCCTGATTAAATAATAAATAAAGTTAAATCAAGAGCTATATGAAATTGAAAAATCTAACTTTGAAAATGTTGAATATTAAACTTTGAAATATATTGAAAAATAAATGGTATATTTAGAACTGAATTAAATTGATAAATTGAGCTTTGAATAAAATTGAATTTGGAATTTGAAGTTGATTTGAATCGATTTGCGAGACTTGAGAAAATTATAAATACTTTACTTTTAAAATTATTTAATATATATATACTATTTTGGAAAATAGAAATATTTGAAAGGAAATGATATTTGGGTTTTGAAGTATAAATTTAATTGAAATGACCACGGTGTTAAAAATGTATATTTCCACCTTGTAGATAGTTCTGAAGATCCTTAGAGGATGGTTATCCCAAACATCCTTTAAGTTACTCATATTTCAGTTGATATTTGTAACGACCCTGAAATTTAAATTTATTTAAATTAATAATTAAACGAATTTTTGAATTTAATTGAGTAATTAAATAAATTTTTGGATAAAAATTTGTAAATTTAATTAGAAAATTGGAGCGAGTTCCCCCGATTCAAATATAAGTGAATTTGAAAATTATAAATATATAGATATATATTTGACTTGAGTTTAAATTATAAATAAATGATTAATAATAATAATACATATATAAAATTGATGGTTAATGATAATTTGAATTA
This sequence comes from Allium fistulosum, assembly GCA_030737815.1. NCBI lineage: Eukaryota > Viridiplantae > Streptophyta > Magnoliopsida > Asparagales > Amaryllidaceae > Allium > Allium fistulosum. Next base: position 1,105,457,416 of record CM060904.1, on the reverse strand, counting down.
TAAATTATAAAGTAAATAAAATTTGATGAGTTTTAAATAACATATAAACTATAAAATATAAAGTGAACACATAGATAAAAGAAGAATAGGCAAAACATATTCTTAAGTAATAAAAATACAAACAAAGCAAAAGAAATGAAACAAAATATCTAAGGTACAAAAGATTGCAAAGGAAATAAATACAAGTAAAATAACAATAGAATTTCATTTATATTCGTAATAAGGCTAAAGCAAAACATAATATATATCCATGTACATTTGCCAAATCAAGAAACAAACATATATATAAGTAAGTAAGTAAACAAAAGAGAAGGACACAAATATATACATAAACAAAACATCCTCTCAGCCGAACTAAAATTTTTCATATCAATAAATAAGAAAACATATTTAAGTATGTAAGGCCATACCTACTCCTATCATTTCAGCCGAGACCAACAATACCAAAACATTTAATGCAAGATCAACTTTAGCCATACTATATGGTATAAACAAATGATCATCTGTACAACTACTTCTTCCTACATATCAACTCTTCATCTTTTTGTTCGTTCATTTCTTAACTGAGAAATTTTTTTAAAGCAAGCTTCATCTCAAATATAAACCTATCATTCAAACTTAAAACAAATCCAACAATACGAACTCAAAGCAAACCAGAGGAGTGAATTAAAGATCAAAGAGGAAGATCTTCAGCTGCAAATATAAAATAAAATTCAAAACTGCATTCAAGCAAGTTTTCAAAAGAATTTTCAAATATCAGGTGCTCTGTTCAATCTTGTTTCCAGGTGAGCAACTCCTATTTTTACAAGCCTAAAATTGTTTTGGTTTCTGGATGTTTGTGAGTAACATTCTTCTTAAACATTTTCAGCGAGAAAAATTTTCTATGAAGTATTGATTACGAATTTTGGGAATCTGTATATGTCTATATGTTGAGAGAGATGTGCATGTTCAATCTACATGCATATCTACCTCTGTTCAGTCCCAGGTTGCTTAAAACCTGTTGAAGTTCCAATTCCTCTTCATTGGAACCTTATTTGACTTTATGATCTGAACAAACTTTGTTTGTTTAGCTTTGTTTTGAAGTTTTAAATTTTATTTGAGTAAATTTAAAGTAAGTTTTATGGAAATGTTGAAAAACAACAGTTCAAAATCAGAGTACCTCAGTTTTTAAACCTCTGTAAACATCCTATATCCTAAAGTAACAAAATTTACAAGTTTAAACCACTGTTTGATGAATCTGCTACATGCTGTAGTTCTTGAATCTATTATGTGATGTTTGCATAATTGGGTTTATCTGAATAAATGCTTTGAATTGCTCTGTTTAATTGTGTATACATCTGTATGATATATACAACCTGTCCCTGTTACTTCCATAGGCTTGAATCACCTAAAAGAAAAATTCATACAATCAGAATTGGACTTCGATCCATGAATGAAATATGGTTATGATAACATAATATCAATTCTAATGATAGTTTAAGAATGTTAATTTCAGTAATGAACCCAAGATTAAGAAAATACAGAGATGTGCTGGTATGAGTCAAAACAAACAAAAAAATCAATAATTAAAATTTTATCTTTGGATTCCATGAATGAATTCATGTAAAGAAACTATGAATTTTCATAGTGATTTGAAGATTTTAAAGGTTGGAATTACTGTGTTATCTCGAGTTGAATAAAATTCATATTTTTGTCAAATACCGTCGAACGACGAGATGGAGTTGGTCGTGCTTGGGTCAGAAGTTGGTTCGAGCATCATGGATTGACAGAAAAATATAAGCTGAATTTATAACTGATTGAGGCACTGGGACGATGTAGATTTAGGGTTTAAAACCCGGTTTGACTCGTCGAAGTTTGGAGCTGGAATTCGCCAGCATCGTGGCATCGAGTGGAATCGCGTCCAGGGGAAGACGAAGCTTGTGGGCATGGTGATCGATGGTGAGGTTGGCGGAGTTAAACGGCGACGAGATGGTCAGCAATGGGGGTTTTTGGTGGTTCGAGTTCTGCAGGTGATTCGAGCAGATGATCGAAATTTTTATTCGATTAAGTGTTGTTGGAACTGGGTTTGTAGTTGGGTTCACACGCGATCGTGTGATGGATGGGGATGGTCGCGGCGACCGTCGCTGGCCGGAGGTGATGGGGCAGGTGCACCGTGCACGTTCGTGTGCACTGGGAAATGGAGGTTTGGGGAAGAAGCGAAGAGCTCGGTTTGGTCTCGGGAACATTGTCGCGTGGACTCAAAGTAATAAGGCAGAGGGGGTAACTCGAAGTGATGTTCGAGTATTTCAAACGTTGGCTCGGGTTTGACTCGAGATTTCTTGAGTTCAGAAATGAACAGTTTTAAGTTTTATACAAGTCGAGTTTTAAATTTAAAATTTGTTTAACAACCTAAAATATGTAAGTGGGTTGAATTTTAAGAATGCAAATTCAAGTTTGAAATGAAAGTTTCAAAGCCAAGTTTAATCAAGTGCTTTGATATGAATTAAAATAAATATTTGAATAAATGATTTAGATTCATTTAAAATTAGAAAGTAATTAAAGGTTTAAATTAATTAATTGAGGTTTAAAGATTTATTTATTTAGGAATAACAATAAATTTGTGAATTAAGGATTTTTAATAAGATATTAATCAATGATTTAAGTTGATTTATCAAGTGATCAAGCAGTAATTAATTTAAGGATAATGTGATAAATTGATTTGGTAATTAATTTGAGAATAATTTATTAATTTAAAGGTTAATTAATAAATGAAAGTGATTAAGGGATGATTTTTAATTAAGAATAATTAATTAAATGGTAAGTAATTGATTTATTAATTGAGGCTAACTAATCTATTATTAAAGGTTAATCAATAAAAAATAGAGTTATAAATGATTAATTAATAAATGATTAAAGAATAATTAATCAAAATAATTTGTAAATTATTGAAGTTAATTAACCAGGATTTGTAATTTGTTCATAAGAAATTATCTAATTTTAAATTTATCAGATAATAAATTTGACCTTACTTATGAACGTTTGGATTCTGTTGATTGTCGAATTGTTTGACATCCCTGATATATGATGCTTTGTGATATACCCTGATTTATGTTGTGACATGTAATTTATTATCTGTGATATTTATATATCTGTAGTCTGTGCATGAACGATAAGCGTTATAGTTTATATCGTTTATCAACTATATCCTGTATTTTGATCTGTGATGATTCATTGTGTTGCACTATTGTGTGTAAAACCCCTGGACTACACCTTACACACACAAATATGGATTTCACGTGGAAATCGATTAAGTCACAGATAATTGGAAATTGATATTTTTGAAATTGAAATTTTAATTTCAATTGATTTTGAAATTGGAAATTTGAGTTAAATGTTAAAGCTTTTGAAATAGAATTTCAAAGATAAAAGTTATTTTGAATAACTTAACCGAGTTTTTGAAAATTTAAATAATTTGATTTAAATTTGAATTCAAATTTGAAATTGAATCCTATGATTTGAAACTAGGGATTAAAAATGTTATAAATGCGTTTATATGAAGTTAAACCATTTAAAAGTATAATTTTGAGAATTTGAATTTAACCCAAGGATTTCAACTCGTATGAATGAATCAGATTTTCCGAAATGAAAACTGTTTGTTTTCAAATAATAACAGCTTTCATATCAGAAGTGAACTTCCAATTTGTGTTGAAAGGTTTCAAATTCAAAATGAAATTGAAATGTTTAAAAGGCTATAATGAATTCTTTTTTTGAAAGTTATGAATTAAATCTGTTTATTTTTAACAGATTTAAAATGATGTTTTGTTTAACCAATTAGAAATGAAATTGTTTTGAAAGCTATAAGTTAAATCTTTGATTTAAAGATTTAACGAGTTAATCAAATTGAAATGAGAATTGATTTGGAAAAAACTGTAAATGAATCTTTTTGTTCAAAAGATTTGAAATGGTAATTGGTTTAAACCATTTGAAAGAATGTTTGGAATTGTTAAGTTGTGACTTAATTGAAATCCCATATCCATATGCTTTTTAATTGCGCTCACTATTCGGGTTAGCCGGGAAAGGACCTTTGGGTCGTATAACCCATTCCAAATAGTGATACGTCGTATATGGATGGCATTTGAAGACCGGTGATGAAGACCGGATATTTTCGAAAATGAAAGGACAACCTGTCGAATGTCTCTGCACTGAGTTGCTCCGGTATAGAGATTTATATCACTCTTTTTGTGACGGGAAGTCCGGACGTGATTGGAAATTATCCGGATTTGCAAGGGCTTCGTGAGAAGTGCCTTCGGTTCTGTTCGAACCCGGAACAGACTTATATGGATACATGTCTGACATTACACTTTGAGATATAAAGCCGATTTCTTTCAAATACATTTCTGTTTGGTGGCGGAGAATTTATTCTCTTAGCTTAACACCCTTCTCTGAGACGTACGAGCTCAGAGGTTATGTAGTTGAAATTTATCAGCGATATATCCCAATTTGGTAATGTGGCATGCTGAGTGTTGCTGTGTGATGATCAGTGTTTGATCATTTGCGATATGATCATTTGTTTGATCTTATATCTTTGTGATCATAGGTTGATCATTTGTTTGACCCAAAGCGTGGCTTTTTGAAAAAGCATAGCTTTGTGGACGAGACTTCGTCGAGCCTCACAACCCGGTAATGGTCGAAACAGGAATCGTGCGGCAAGGTTTTCAGGGGTAGCTCCCCTAGGGTATGACCATTCCTTCTGGAAAAGGGTAGTATCATGGTATGGCGCCCAGATATTTACTCATGTGGACACACTTTATTTATGACGTGTGATGTTGGATTCGAGGCGCCTCGGTTAAAGGTCCCAAAGGACCGGGGGTGGCATATCTGAGGTTTCTTTTATCCCTTGGGAAAAGGGGTTGCCGGCCTTGTTTGGCAGAGAACAGTTGGTTCTCGGAACGTCCCGCCAGAGGCGTTTCTTTCGTGGAATAGGAAGTTCCTTAGCCTGACCATTTGTTGGAAATCCATCTTCCAAATACGAACCCTGTACGGTTTTAGTTGTATTACCTGCCATGGAATGTGGTGGTAACCTGCTATTGAACATGGTAGCTATAGTAGGCATAAGTGCGAAATGTCTATGCTGGCTAAGATTTATATTCTACTTTCGAAATTGTTTTCTGCACTATGCACTAGTAATAATATCAAATGATTTGATTTTGCGTAGTAAACATCTTTGACTATCATAAGAAGAAATCTCCTCCAATTCTGCGTTTGCATTGTGTGTGTGGTGGGAGGTCTTATGGTAGTTTCATTTTCCAAAAGCATTTCGAATTGACTTTAAATTCTTTTTCTATTTGTTTTAAAGATAAACTGTTTTTGTTGCTCACACTAGTCCCATGACTGATCCGGAGTTTATTGTTCCTTTCCTAAACTCTGGGTGCTCATAATTTCCTACACGAGCAGTCTAGAGTTGGGGTTTTCAGATATTCAGGTTTAGTAGATTTTCTGGAGCTAGTTCAGTCTTTGGATCGGACTGCACTTGCTTATCTTTGTGCATCGTTATTGGGAGTTCAAGCTATTTCTGGATTAGCATTTTGAAGATAGAGATTATCCGCTGCTGATGTTATCGTTTTCTTTTCCGCTGCTATTTGTTGTATCATATCTCTGATGTATATTGATATTCTTTGTATCACTCTGTTGTATCAGATATTGTATATCAATGTATTATTCATTTATTCCGCTGTGTTATTTACTTAATGTTGTTATAAGCTCCGGCGACTCGGATTTGAACGGTCGAATCTACGGCATTCGAGTACGATGTAAAGTATGGATGTCGATTTTCGAGCGCGAAAATCTGGGACGTTACATTTGGTATCAGAGCTAAGGTTGAACTTTAGCTCAGGAGTATAACACGTTAAGTAGCTCATTAGAGATAGAGTGAAGTAAACTCTAGAATGAGTAATTCTCAGATATCCGTCTAAACGTCTCAGTAAATTCTCTTACTATCCACTGATAGTGAGTATGAGTGCAAGAAGAAGACGAGATAGGGGACGAGGAAAAACGACTATAAATTGTCAATACCCTGCAACAGTGGAAACAATCTTTCTTTATCAATTTTCTTTGATTCGTTTCCAAGTTCTTTTGATTTCTTCGTATTAGCTACAAGAAGAAGTTTCGGTGCGGTGATGCCTTACGAATCGTTGTAGAAGATCTTACTTCGTATCTTCATCGATTTCTTATCAGTTTTTTTTTATTTAAACCTTAATGAATTTGAAATTGGAAATTTAAAATTAAAGTTAAATTGATTAATAGAATATGAAGGCTAAATTGAATTAAATCAATAAAACGATATCGTTTGAAACCAAATTTGAAATTCTATTGAAATTTCTATGAATACCAAAGTCCGAAGAGGAACAATTGGTACGTATTCTATGATATTCCGACTTGAATTCGAAATCCGTATCTTGTGTTCGAGTAATTATAGGAGATTGAATCTGTCTATCTCCGTGTTGTTTCGTGCCTGCGAATTTCGAGGACGAAATTCTTTTAAGGGGGGAAATTTGTAACGACCCTAAAATTTAAATTTATTTAAATTAATAATTAAACGAATTTTTGAATTTAATTGAGTAATTAAATAAATTTTTGGATAAAAATTTGTAAATTTAATTAGAAAATTGGAGCGAGTTCCCCCGATTCAAATATAAGTGAATTTGAAAATAATAAATATATAGATATATATTTGACTTGAGTTTAAATTATAAATAAATGATTAATAATAATAATACATATATAAAATTGATGGTTAATGATAATTTGAATTATAAATTATAAAGTAAATAAAATTTGACGAGTTTCAAATAACATATAAACTATAAAATATAAAGTGAACACATAGATAAAAGAAGAATAGGCAAAACATATTCTTAAGTAATAAAAATACAAACAAAGCAAAAGAAATGAAACAAAATATCTAAGGTACAAAAGATTGCAAAGGAAATAAATACAAGTAAAATAACAATAGAATTTCATTTATATTCGTAATAAGGCTAAAGCAAAACAAAATATATATCCATGTACATTTGCCAAATCAAGAAACAAACATATATATAAGTAAGTAAGTAAACAAAAGAGAAGGACACAAATATATACATAAACAAAACATCCTCTCAACCGAACTAAAATTTTTCATATCAATAAATAAGAAAACATATTTAAGTATGTAAGGCCATACCTACTCCTATCATTTCAGCCGAGACCAACAATACCAAAACATTTAATGCAAGATCAACTTTAGCCATACTCTATGGTATAAACAAATGATCATCTGTACAACTACTTCTTCCTACATATCAACTCTTCATCTTTTTTTTCGTTCATTTCTTAACTGAGAAATTTTTTTAAAGCAAGCTTCATCTCAAATATAAACCTATCATTCAAACTTAAAACAAATCCAACAATACGAACTCAAAGCAAACCAGAGGAGTGAATTAAAGATCAAAGAGGAAGATCTTCAGCTGCAAATATAAAATAAAATTCAAAACTGCATTCAAGCAAGTTTTCAAAAGAATTTTCAAATATCAGGTGCTCTGTTCAATCTTGTTTCCAGGTGAGCAACTCCTATTTTTACAAGCCTAAAATTGTTTTGGTTTCTGGATGTTTGTGAGTAACATTCTTCTTAAACATTTTCAGCGAGAAAAATTTTCTATGAAGTATTGATTACGAATTTTGGGAATCTGTATATGTCTATATGTTGAGAGAGATGTGCATGTTCAATCTACATGCATATCTACCTCTGTTCAGTCCCAGGTTGCTTAAAACCTGTTGAAGTTCCAATTCCTCTTCATTGGAACCTTATTTGACTTTATGATCTGAACAAACTTTGTTTGTTTAGCTTTGTTTTGAAGTTTTAAATTTTATTTGAGTAAATTTAAAGTAAGTTTTATGGAAATGTTGAAAAACAACAGTTCAAAATCAGAGTACCTCAGTTTTTAAACCTCTGTAAACATCCTATATCCTAAAGTAACAAAATTTACAAGTTTAAACCACTGTTTGATGAATCTGCTACATGCTGTAGTTCTTGAATCTATTATGTGATGTTTGCATAATTGGGTTTATCTGAATAAATGCTTTGAATTGCTCTGTTTAATTGTGTATACATCTGTATGATATATACAACCTGTCCCTGTTACTTCCATAGGCTTGAATCACCTAAAAGAAAAATTCATACAATCAGAATTGGACTTCGATCCATGAATGAAATATGGTTATGATAACATAATATCAATTCTAATGATAGTTTAAGAATGTTAATTTCAGTAATGAACCCAAGATTAAGAAAATACAGAGATGTGCTGGTATGAGTCAAAACAAACAAAAAAATCAATAATTAAAATTTTATCTTTGGATTCCATGAATGAATTCATGTAAAGAAACTATGAATTTTCATAGTGATTTGAAGATTTTAAAGGTTGGAATTACTGTGTTATCTCGAGTTGAATAAAATTCATATTTTTGTCAAATACCGTCGAACGACGAGATGGAGTTGGTCGTGCTTGGGTCAGAAGTTGGTTCGAGCATCATGGATTGACAGAAAAATATAAGCTGAATTTATAACTGATTGAGGCACTGGGACGATGTAGATTTAGGGTTTAAAACCCGGTTTGACTCGTCGAAGTTTGGAGCTGGAATTCGCCAGCATCGTGGCATCGAGTGGAATCGCGTCCAGGGGAAGACGAAGCTTGTGGGCATGGTGATCGATGGTGAGGTTGGCGGAGTTAAACGGCGACGAGATGGTCAGCAATGGGGGTTTTTGGTGGTTCGAGTTCTGCAGGTGATTCGAGCAGATGATCGAAATTTTTATTCGATTAAGTGTTGTTGGAACTGGGTTTGTAGTTGGGTTCACACGCGATCGTGTGATGGATGGGGATGGTCGCGGCGACCGTCGCTGGCCGGAGGTGATGGGGCAGGTGCACCGTGCACGTTCGTGTGCACTGGGAAATGGAGGTTTGGGGAAGAAGCGAAGAGCTCGGTTTGGTCTCGGGAACATTGTCGCGTGGACTCGAAGTAATAAGGCAGAGGGGGTAACTCGAAGTGATGTTCGAGTATTTCAAACGTTGGCTCGGGTTTGACTCGAGATTTCCTGAGTTCAGAAATGAACAGTTTTAAGTTTTATACAAGTCGAGTTTTAAATTTAAAATTTGTTTAACAACCTAAAATATGTAAGTGGGTTGAATTTTAAGAATGCAAATTCAAGTTTGAAATGAAAGTTTCAAAGCCAAGTTTAATCAAGTGCTTTGATATGAATTAAAATAAATATTTGAATAAATGATTTAGATTCATTTAAAATTAGAAAGTAATTAAAGGTTTAAATTAATTAATTGAGGTTTAAAGATTTATTTATTTAGGAATAACAATAAATTTGTGAATTAAGGATTTTTAATAAGATATTAATCAATGATTTAAGTTGATTTATCAAGTGATCAAGCAGTAATTAATTTAAGGATAATGTGATAAATTGATTTGGTAATTAATTTGAGAATAATTTATTAATTTAAAGGTTAATTAATAAATGAAAGTGATTAAGGGATGATTTTTAATTAAGAATAATTAATTAAATGGTAAGTAATTGATTTATTAATTGAGGCTAACTAATCTATTATTAAAGGTTAATCAATAAAAAATAGAGTTATAAATGATTAATTAATAAATGATTAAAGAATAATTAATCAAAATAATTTGTAAATTATTGAAGTTAATTAACCAGGATTTGTAATTTGTTCATAAGAAATTATCTAATTTTAAATTTATCAGATAATAAATTTGACCTTACTTATGAACGTTTGGATTTTGTTGATTGTCGAATTGTTTGACATCCCTGATATATGATGCTTTGTGATATACCCTGATTTATGTTGTGACATGTAATTTATTATCTGTGATATTTATATATCTGTAGTCTGTGCATGAACGATAAGCGTTATAGTTTATATCGTTTATCAACTATATCCTGTATTTTGATCTGTGATGATTCATTGTGTTGCACTATTGTGTGTAAAACCCCTGGACTACACCTTACACACACAAATATGGATTTCACGTGGAAATCGGTTAAGTCACAGATAATTGGAAATTGATATTTTTGAAATTGAAATTTTAATTTCAATTGATTTTGAAATTGGAAATTTGAGTTAAATGTTAAAGCTTTTGAAATAGAATTTCAAAGATAAAAGTTATTTTGAATAACTTAACCGAGTTTTTGAAAATTTAAATAATTTGATTTAAATTTGAATTCAAATTTGAAATTGAATCCTATGATTTGAAACTAGGGATTAAAAATGTTATAAATGCGTTTATATGAAGTTAAACCATTTAAAAGTATAATTTTGAGAATTTGAATTTAACCCAAGGATTTCAACTCGTATGAATGAATCAGATTTTCCGAAATGAAAACTGTTTGTTTTCAAATAATAACAGCTTTCATATCAGAAGTGAACTTCCAATTTGTGTTGAAAGGTTTCAAATTCAAAATGAAATTGAAATGTTTAAAAGGCTATAATGAATTCTTTTTTTGAAAGTTATGAATTAAATCTGTTTATTTTTAACAGATTTAAAATGATGTTTTGTTTAACCAATTAGAAATGAAATTGTTTTGAAAGCTATAAGTTAAATCTTTGATTTAAAGATTTAACGAGTTAATCAAATTGAAATGAGAATTGATTTGGAAAAAACTGTAAATGAATCTTTTTGTTCAAAAGATTTGAAATGGTAATTGGTTTAAACCATTTGAAAGAATGTTTGGAATTGTTAAGTTGTGACTTAATTGAAATCCCATATCCATATGCTTTTTAATTGCGCTCACTATTCGGGTTAGCCGGGAAAGGACCTTTGGGTCGTATAACCCATTCCGAATAGTGATACGTCGTATATGGATGGCATTTGAAGACCGGTGATGAAGACCGGATATTTTCGAAAATGAAAGGACAACCTATCGAATGTCTCTGCACTGAGTTGCTCCGGTATAGAGATTTATATCACTCTTTTTGTGACGGGAAGTCCGGACGTGATTGGAAATTATCCGGATTTGCAAGGGCTTCGTGAGAAGTGCCTTCGGTTCTGTTCGAACCCGGAACAGACTTATATGGATACATGTCTGACATTACACTTTGAGATATAAAGCCGATTTCTTTCAAATACATTTCTGTTTGGTGGCGGAGAATTTATTCTCTTAGCTTAACACCCTTCTCTGAGACGTACGAGCTCAGAGGTTATGTAGTTGAAATTTATCAGCGATATATCCCAATTTGGTAATGTGGCATGCTGAGTGTTGCTGTGTGATGATCAGTGTTTGATCATTTGCGATATGATCATTTGTTTGATCTTATATCTTTGTGATCATAGGTTGATCATTTGTTTGACCCAAAGCGTGGCTTTTTGAAAAAGCATAGCTTTGTGGACGAGACTTCGTCGAGCCTCACAACCCGGTAATGGTCGAAACAGGAATCGTGCGGCAAGGTTTTCAGGGGTAGCTCCCCTAGGGTATGACCATTCCTTCTGGAAAAGGGTAGTATCATGGTATGGAGCCCAGATATTTACTCATGTGGACACACTTTATTTATGACGTGTGATGTTGGATTCGAGGCGCCTCGGTTAAAGGTCCCAAAGGACCGGGGGTGGCATATCTGAGGTTTCTTTTATCCCTTGGGAAAAGGGGTTGCCGGCCTTGTTTGGCAGAGAACAGTTGGTTCTCGGAACGTCCCGCCAGAGGCGTTTCTTTCGTGGAATAGGAAGTTCCTTAGCCTGACCATTTGTTGGAAATCCATCTTCCAAATACGAACCCTGTACGGTTTTAGTTGTATTACCTGCCATGGAATGTGGTGGTAACCTGCTATTGAACATGGTAGCTATAGTAGGCATAAGTGCGAAATTTCTATGCTGGCTAAGATTTATATTCTACTTTCGAAATTGTTTTCTGCACTATGCACTAGTAATAATATCAAATGATTTGATTTTGCGTAGTAAACATCTTTGACTATCATAAGAAGAAATCTCCTCCAATTCTGCGTTTGCATTGTGTGTGTGGTGGGAGGTCTTATGGTAGTTTCATTTTCCAAAAGCATTTCGAATTGACTTTAAATTCTTTTTCTATTTGTTTTAAAGATAAACTGTTTTTGTTGCTCACACCAGTCCCATGACTGATCCGGAGTTTATTGTTCCTTTCCTAAACTCTGGGTGCTCATAATTTCCTACACGAGCAGTCTAGAGTTGGGGTTTTCAGATATTCAGGTTTAGTAGATTTTCTGGAGCTAGTTCAGTCTTTGGATCGGACTGCACTTGCTTATCTTTGTGCATCGTTATTGGGAGTTCAAGCTATTTCTGGATTAGCATTTTGAAGATAGAGATTATCCGCTGCTGATGTTATCGTTTTCTTTTCCGCTGCTATTTGTTGTATCATATCTCTAATGTATATTGATATTCTTTGTATCACTCTGTTGTATCAGATATTGTATATCAATGTATTATTCATTTATTCCGCTGTGTTATTTACTTAATGTTGTTATAAGCTCCGGCGACTCGGATTTGAACGGTCGAATCTACGGCATTCGAGTACGATGTAAAGTATGGATGTCGATTTTCGAGCGCGAAAATCTGGGACGTTACAATATTTCACTTGAGTTGGATTTATTTATATAAGAATGTTAATCCTGACTCGAGTGTTTTGTATTTTGCTTTACGCTCGGGTCAGACCGAGTGATACAGCATTTGAGACTCACCTTTGGAGTTTGGAGCTTCCTTTGGAGATCCAACTATCGCCTTAGCTTTCAGCCCTTCTAGCTGATTTGTTCAGAGAAGTCATCTGTTGTACTGGAGACTTCACTGCATTTGAGATATTCTGTTGTATTTTATTTCTAACTCTGATGTTTATATAGTAGCTTCATGAACTACTATTTTATCTATTCCGCTGCGTATTATTGTATTACTCTGTGTCTGTGATTTTGTGATTGATTTATTTACTGCATATGCTGAGTTTTGCCAAATTTAAATTAACAACGCGGTATTTTGAGCAATTCAATTCCGGCATGAGTGTCTACCTATGCACTTATAATGGATGCGAATGGTCCAAAATAGCGGGTCGTTACAGAAATTTTCTTTAACCAAACTGTAATAAAATAAATTGTTGGAGTGATAATATTTGATTATCATTTATTGTTTTGTAAACAATTGACTATTGCAATATAAATAATTGAAGTTATAAACTTGGCTATAATGCAAATTTGAAATTTGAAATGTATTTAAATCAAGAATTTGAGAATTTAAATTTTTGGGTGATTTCAATTTGGTTTTAAGTTTTAAGGTGTATAGTATTTAAAATATTTTCAAATAGAAATCGTTTTCAAAGAATTTTAAAATGTTGAAATCAGTGCTCTTCTCTTTGTCGCTGGAAAATAATTTCGGTGATGGCGGCCGCATCATCGACATTCATTTTCGAGTTTCGAAGTGAAGATACTATTCTGTAGCTTTGCTACGGTTTTGTTTTGAAAATATTTTGATTTAAATTTCTTCAGTATAATTTGATTTATATATATAGGCATCTTATTTTAAAAATTAATTTGATTTGATATAAATATATTATATATATCTCTAAATTGTTTATAGTTAATCGGAAATTTAATTATTAAATTTTGTTAAAGGATGATTTTAATTATAAATAAAACCAAAATTCGGAATAAATATTTAAACTTGAATAATTGAATTGGGAAAAATTTTATTTGTATATTGTTCAACTGCATTCTAATACAACTTACCTAAATCATTCAGAGTTGAATATGTAATTGGATAATATATATAACATAAATCGAATTTATAAATAAAATTTGAGTGGTTATAACAAATGTTATACACTTAAATTTTAATTATAAAATGTTAATAGAGATAAATAGAATAATAAGATAATTGAAAAATAAATTTTGTTTTGAAGGTTAATTAATAAATTGAAATTAGATCAACTTATGGAAATACCTTGAATTTAAAATCAATTAATGAATATAAATTAATTTAAATTGAAATTTATATGGTTTAAATTAATTTATATGGTTTAAATATATGTAATAAGATATATTAAGTGAAATAAACTTAACAATAATTTGGAATAAAGAAGAATTTAAATTGCTGAAAAAATATGATTATAATAAAAGACTATTCAAATTTATGGTTTTAGAAATTGTAAATTGAAGATAATTGGATAATAAGGTAATGAATTTAGAAATAGTTGAGATTGATTTTAGTGAAATCAAATGGATTAAATCAATTATTGAATATCAATTAATTTAAATTTGAATTTATATGGTTTAAATTAATTGTTATTTTGTATTTCAAATCTGTTTTTCTTTCGGGTTGTTTCTATCCTCCTACCTCCTTCCTTTTCGGGGACGAAAAGTTTTGAGTGGGGGAGAGTGTAACGACCCGTAAATTTCAACTGTTTTAATAACGTAATTAGTTGAAATTTTGTGAAATTTTAAAACGATAAAATTTTGAAATATAAATTTGATATTTGTAATGCATTTAGTTAAACATAGCAACTGGTAAATTTTCGTCAGAAAATATGAAAGTTTATTTCGCGCGTAAATTTACTTCAATTTAATCAGTTAAAAAGCGATGAAAATAAAATGTTTCTGAAACCTAAATATTTTTACATAGAAAAATTCTAAATCATCTTCTGAGCAAGATGTCAGTTTGTCGTTTTTCCAAATTCGAACTTCTTTGGCTCCGTCGATCTTATTTTTCTACGTTTTTCTTGCATTTTTCGCCAGTAGAAAATTTCAAATTTTATAAATTCGATCGTACCACTGATATCCGTATGCCGTTTTGACCATCTTGTCATACTGATCTCTACAGTATATTCCTTTGGATGTTTCGGTGTTCGGTACGCGGTGAAACACGCAGAACGGTTAAACCGTAACGGTCCGTCTTTTGGTTCGTTTGTGATCCTTCCTTTTCCATTGTGTGATACGTATAGACATCAACTTTTATTTCTTCCCCGTAATCGATGTCTAAACTTTGATATTCTTACCATTTCAATATGTGTCGTTTCATTTTTATTTCTTTCGCTGGTCCCAATAATTTTGCCTCGTTCTCCGCTCGTATTCAAACTGTAGCTAGCTGCTATTCATATTCCACTTCTTTTCTTTTCTTCCTCCAGCTCTCACTTCACCCTCAGAGAAAAAAAAAGAAAACATATACGCATCCCATTCAACTCCGCTCCATCGACCGACCCAAGCGTCTCCCTCCACCTCGGCATCACTTCGCCATTACTCGGCAATCGCCCACGAAATCCCATCAACAGCTAACAACCCGAACCCATAGCCACGGCCTCCAATACCACTACCTGCGCCGTTGGCCTCGACCTCGTCCACAAGTGTCGACCAATCATCTCCTTCCTTCCACCCCTCGTCGGTCACCTTTCCTTCCTCCAGACTACACCTAACAGACCCAAACCCGATCTACACTTCACCGAGCAACCCAACAGCATGCCTACCTTCCACAACCACCTCTCGCCACCGACGCAACCCACCTCCGCTCGAACCCTCCTCGCCATGGCAGCCGCACCCACTCACAACCTCCCCGAGTCACCTTGCCCTATAGCAGCCGCCTGTACATCTCTACTTCCCAACAATGCCTTCGATCCTTTTGTTTTCATTGGTTCACTTGGGAAGAGCAGATATATATAAAGGTATGTTATGTTTGTGTTGTTTATGTGATACGTGAAACTATATATATAAGATTTGAAACATTTCATAGTATGTTGATTCTTATATGTTAATTACGTTAGTTATCAATCTGTTTGATATATGTGTAGTTTAACAAAATGCTAGTATGGTTTTATATATTATTTTATTTAATATTTAAATTGCTATGTATTGATATGCGTGAGTGGTAGGGTTTTACATTTGTATTATATTAATGATAGTGTCTGTGTTGCATACATAGGAATATATTAACTTTGTTTGAGTATTGTACCTGTTTCATATTCTTAGTAAAGTATTTATACTCTACGTTAAAAGTATTTACACTGATATTTAAATTTTCATTCACAGTTTAAGTGTTGTTCAGGTAGCATGCATATCTATTTTATTGTATATATATATATCTAAAATATTTGAGTTGTATATATGAGAAGCCTGCATATATATCTATTATTTGGGTCTGCATATTTGATATATATGTTTGTTGCAAGTTTCTTTTATATAACTGTGTTGTTTTTGGGAAAAGTGTTAACATTATGTGATTTTATATTTATAATATATATACTGATCTTGTTGAAGTATCTTTAACATGTTGGTTATTAAATGTTGATTTTAAAGAGTTTATATAAATGTATGTAGTTATTTATAAGTTAAATTCTATTAGTCTATATACGGTTTTCACATTTTGTTATATTTGAGCTTATATAAGTTATATTGATATATGCTAGTTTATATGTATGTTGCGGTTAGGTACATGTTCGGTTGTATATTCTATATGTTTGGTTTAGCAGTTTATAAAATGAGATTTGAACAATGCAATTTGCTGAAGTTTTGTATATATTTAAGTATTAGATATATTATTATAAGTGCCCGTTCTCGTATTGTATAGAGTACGTGTATATATATATGTATATATAAAGGTTAGTTTTAACTTATATATAACATAGCTATTTGGCTATATGTATTTTTTTAAATATAATATGTTGTGCAGTGTTTGTGCTGTTGGTATAGAAGGGTAAGCTTGTCGGTTGGTCGTTTATAATTATATATACATTTTGCTTATAGAGTATTAGTATATAAATCAGTAGATATATAAAGATCATGTCTCGGTCTATATAGCAAGTTATATATCTAGTAGTAGCTTATAGGTGTGCTGTATATGCATGTTTATTATAATAGGTTGAAGTATAATTCTATGTATGTTTAAAATTTAACATTGATTTCAAGGAAATTAATAAAATAATAATAATGATTTTTGAAAGATATATATTATTGTGTTTGAAATTTAGAATATGATTTATATATATATATATAATTTTATATGTTGTATCTATATATCAGTTCAATTATACTATTTATCATCATCGAACCAGTTCTGATGGATTTCATCAAATCTTTATCTTTCAGCTAGATTGTCGAATTTGTATCCATCTAACTTTGCTTTGGATCTCGTGCTTGGATTCGTAACACATTTCAGTCTCATTCATCTCTAACCTCGAAAGGTGAGAAATCACTCACGATTAACGTTCTTTTATTTATTAAATCTGATTTCAATTGAAATATGCTGCTGTTAGTTAATTACACTATTATATATGTTATTGCCTGTATCAGTTCACCTGTGACATTTGACACCATTATCTGTTAATTATTTATGTGATAATAATGCAGTTTGGCTGATAATTGATTGAGTGTTGATGTTTATATTGGACGTTAAATTGTTAGTGTTAAATGATGAATAGTATGCAAAATTGAAATGGATATAGAATAGTTAAAAATTTTAAAACTGATTTATATGTTAAATTTGATTAGTGAATATGACCCTTTTAATTGTTAAATTAATTGACATATAGAATAGCGATAATTACACTTTGAACCATCGACGAATATTGGATTAATTGTTGTAGTGTAAAAATTGAAATTGAATGACAAGTGAAAACCGTAATGTAATAATCTTTAATCTACATGAAATGATAGTGTAGATTCTAGAAATAATTATATTAATTCGTACAAATAACAATGCGAATTAATATGTTTATTTCGGGATTATTTAAATTGATTGTTGGATTGTTATTGTTTGTTGTTATTGCTTGTTTATTTACTTTGACACCATCCCAGTTATCACACTGCAAGTTCCCTTTGGTTATGTTTTGATTTTGAATTGAATTGGAATCGGGTTGAAACGATAAATACCCAAATTGAACTTTGACCTAGGATAGGAAATTAAATAAAAACCCGATTGGTCAATAATTTGATTTAAAATAAAACGAAGATTTTATCTGAATAAATAATATGGTTTTGAAATGAAGTTGAAATTTGAATTTTTATGAAAGGAAAATGTTAATATTTAATAATCTGAAACAAAATATTAACAATGTAATCGATGGAAGAATGTTGTTTAATTTGAGAAATGATTGAATTAAGTTTGAAATGATTTAATAATTAAGTTTGAAATTATAATTAAGTTTGAAATTATTAAGCTTTGAAATTATTTAATAATTAAGTTTTGAAATATTTAATAATTAAATAAGATTTGATTATTTGATAATTGAATAAAAATTTGAATTCTTTGATAAGAGAAATTAAACTTTTGAATAAGTGAATTTTACTTCGTAAATAATTGAAATTGAGTTTCTTTATTAATTAAGTTTTGGAAAATTATTTAAGTAAGTAAATAAGTGAAATTGAATTTCTTTAACAAGGAATAAAATGTGATATTTTTGAAATTAATGTAAGACTTGAAATTTGAAGAATTTGATTTGATGAATTTAGTTTAATTCAATTTGTAAGTTTTGAAATAAGGAGGTTGAATTTAAATAATGGATTTAATGAATTGGAAATTTAATAGAAATTGTTTTGAATGGCAAATTTACTTAATGAATATTGAATAAAATCGATCAATGAATTTAAATTGATTTGAATGTTAAATTAAATTTATTTAAATGATTTCAGAATGAAACCTATATACGAACTTGAATCAATATTTGAATTGTTTTAAATAGAAATTGAAATTGAATTATAAGATTTTGAAATGGTAATTTGGAAGTTTTGAAACGTAAATTATGGAAATTGTTTTAGAAAGACAAATGAAATGTTGATTTACAAGTTCTATTTGAAACTGAATTTGATTTGGTTTTGAAATATATAAACGACCAATCAGTGTAATAATTACGAAAGTTATTAAAGGAACCGGTATCGGTTAGGGACATACTCACTGTCTAAACCGAAAACCACTTTAATAACTATACGCGGAGTGTGATCCAGAATGAAGTGGTTGGAATGATGTACGTGTTGACTGAAGAAAGAGAACGATAATGGATAGCCTTGACACTTGTGTCAAATTGGAAATGACTAAAACAGGAGCCGTGCCGGGCCAAATGGAGGTCAGCTACCTCAAGCGAACACACTTCTTCGAACTACTCATTACTTGTTGTCGATTGGTGCACCCTTGATTTTGGGAGTGTTGTTTCGCGGTGTTGCGGTCGCTGCGGCGATGCGTTCTCACCAGTCCGGATCAGGCGAACGGTAGTTTCACTACCTTGGGTATTGCCTCATGTGCCTTGTCATACTTGTATCCCTATACGCGACCACTACGATTTGTTTTGTACCTTTAGTATATGGATTGCCCTCTGGTGACTTCCGGTTTTGGGGAAACTACGGTCTTGTATATGCTCTTGGGAATAAAAATGTGTTAAGGGTGGAATGGGCCATGACTTAACACTATTTTGATATTTTATATTACTGATAGGCATTATCTACTTATCGTACACTACTACATAGTAGATAGTTTAATGGATCCTTAAAGGATGGTTATTCCAACATCCTTTGAGTTACTTGTATTTCAATTGCTATTTCACTTGAGTTGGATTTATTAATATAAGAATGTTAATACTGACTCGAGTGTTTTGTGTTTTGCTTTACGCTCGGGTCAGACTGAGTGTACCAGTATTCGAGACTCACCTTTGGAGTTGGAGCTTTGCTTGAAAATCCAGCCATCTATTCTGCTTTCAGTATTCGATGATTCCAGAAATGTATTTTGATTTGTATCTGATGTATCGTATTACTCTTCCGTTGTATCCGGTTTAACTCTGATGTAACTTATATATTTATATAGTAGCTTCATGAACTACTATCTCTTTTATTTCCGCTGCATATTTATTACTCTGTGTCTGTGATCTGTGATTATTCATTTACTGTATATGTTCAGTTTTGCCAAATTTAAATTAACAACGCGGTATTTTGAGCAATTCAACTCCGGCATGAGTGTCTACCTATACACTTATAATGGATGCGAATGGTCCAAAATATCGGGTCGTTACATTTAACTTGTTGTTTTTGATGTGAATTTGATAGCCTATATTGTTGACACTAAATAGGCTATGCTTAAACAATCACAAACAATGATTACCTCTTCATCTACATATGATGATGGTAATAAAGTGATTGTTGAAATTAAAATTTGATGGCCTATATTTCTAAATAATAGTTAATAGGCCATGCTTAAAATAGATTTTGCTTTCAACTTTGTTGTCATATTTCATGAGAGTTAAATGTGTATTAGTGGTTGTGTTATAGTTTGATGGTTTATATTGTGTTAATTAATAGCACAAATATACCATACTTATGATAAGCACATCAACTAATTACACTAATGACAAGAAAAGAGAGATCATAACTTCATTTTTTTTTATTTATGTGATCTAGAGAGTGGAAATTGCCTCTAAATTGCCTTCACACTCTCATATTTTTATCAATTTTCTTTTGATAGTTTTCTACATTTTTAGCTAATCACATTTTCAACTTTGGTTAATTTGATTGAATAGAATTTTAAAATCATCAATTCCCTACGGATCGACCCATACTCGCCACGTACTGCAATAGTACGCCGTGCGCTTGCGGTTATTTTTATTTCAAAATTCGTTTGGCTATTTTCTAACTCGATAGACATATAGCCGTCCGAACAATTGCAACAACCCTACTAACAAAGTTTTCAAAGCTCATTTTGCTATTTTCAAAAATTTGATATAAATTTGGCTCAAATGATTCTGGATGACTTTATTCAAAAGAAAATTTCTAGGCATGGAAACACACTTTACCATGGTGTGTATATTACAAGAATTTTCAATTACTTTGGTATCAACATAAAAGGTGAAAACATTTTGCTTCATAAAGTTTTTGACAATACAAACCTCTCTCTCATGCACATTCCTTTGAATTTGAACCTTTTGAGTTTCTTATCGAAAAAGAAGAAAGACCGATAAGAGAAGAGGTGCAAGGGATCCTTTACTTGAAATTTTTGGATGGCCTCGTCTTGGTCACCCGAACCTTCTATCGAAATTTCGGTCCGATCCGTGCACGTCTTTCCCTATTAATACAGTAGGCATAGCGTTAGAAAATGGATCTTCTTTCTACTTCTCTTTATCTTCAACCTAGGCTACACTCTACCAATTTTATTCTTGAATTTCGGATTGTAACTGTAAACAAACTTCAGGATAATAAAAAGGATTATTTGGGAGTGGATGTAGGCTGGAGTTAGCCGAACCACTATAAATCTTATCACTTTTTACTTGCTTTCTGATTATTTTAATTTTTTTCTTCATTTATTTCTCTTTATATTTCTATGATTGGATTGGATATTGGTACTTCTACATAATTGGGTGTTGGTGGCCAATTTTGATGCTAACATTTTGGTGCTTTCACTGAAAAGGACTTGCACCCGAGGATTTGGAAGCTACGATCTTAGATTTGCAAGCTTGGATACTTAGATCTAGAAAGCAATGACTAGGCAATCAACAAGGAGAGTGCTACCGAAAAGGAGCCACCATGGAGAGAGTCAGGAGGCTTCCTCAGGAGCTGGAACTAATCAAGCATCTATCTACATCACCAGGGATGAAATGGAAACGATGATGGATGCTATGCAGGAGACGATGCTAAAAAGACAGGAGGAGATGATGCAGAATTTTCTCCAACGGATTGGACAAGCTTGAGCACGGAATCAAGGAGTTAAAGCAGCAAGAATCGTTGGAAATTAGAACTGGGAACATGGAAATGAAGCCAATAGACAAAGGAATGGAATAAAGCAGCCGGGGGGAATCCCCTGCCACCTTAGAGGGATCGACACCGACCCCTCCAAAAGGATCGGTACCGATCCCCAAAGGCTAGAGGGCACGCCCCTGGGTCTGGTTAATCGCGATGCTGGAGGATCTGCGATCAATCCCATGGTGCTTGGTGCGAATCAAAATTTGGATGCTCGTCCGGAGGAATACGTTCCTAAATTCCCTCGTAGACTTAGGGGGCAGCTTGGACATGACGATAGGAGACTACCACTGGAAGGCAACGACAGGTTTGTAGAGATGATAAGGCGAGCTATGCGTGGAGGATTGGTAAACAGCGATATGGAGGATGTAAATAGAAGTCCATTCGCTCCTAATATTAGGAATGCTAGGAATCCATCAGAATTCAAACTACCAACACTGGAAGCTTATGATGGAAAGTTGGATTCAACTATGCATATGATGAGGTATATACAACACATGGAAGTACTGGTGGCATCGGAAGAGGTCTTGGCACGATGCTTCCCCTTGTACTTAATGGATGTAGCTGCGCTATGGTTCAGACAATTGGAAAGCAGTTCTATTAGCACATGGATAGAATTGGTCGAAAAATTTATGTAGTTTCGGGTTAACATTACGAGACCCAATAATGTGATGAATTTGACATCAGTATAGCAGTGGGTAGGAGAATCACTCAAGAATTTCTTAACCAGGTTCAATGTGGTAGTTGTTACGTAGTTTGACCGGATCCATCGATGGTTTTGATGGCGGCAGTGTTAGGAGTTGCAGATAATTCAGATTTTAAGATATCACTTATACGGGATCCACTGATGGATCCCGGGGAATTTTACCATGAAGCGGAAAGGTTTCTACGATAAGAAGATGCGAAAGCTGATAGAGAAGCAATGGAACTTAATACGGTATGGGGTGGAGAACCGCACGGTGAAAGCTCTGGAAAGGACAAGGGTAAATGAAACATGGACAATAGCTTTGATGGATCGAAGCGATAGAGGGGAGAACCCAAATTCTCTTCTTACTCTGAATTAAATGAAACCTTAGAACGGATATATATCTCGATACTCGAGGACGCCTTCCGTATCGAAGGCTAGCAAGGAGCGAACCCTCCGAACGCGAACGGACATCAGGAAAGCACTGCCTATTCCATGAGCTGGATGGGTACAATACAAATGACTGCAAGCATTTGAAGGATATCATTGAGGAACACATAAGGAATGGTCAGTTACAGCAATATGTGAGGACTCGGGCTGTGGTGGTGGAACAGGAGCAACCACCGTCGACCTCGAATGAAAACGGTACTGGATCAAGGCATCATCATCAACTTGTCATTAATTGATCGGGATGGCATGGAATAAGTAACAAACTCTATAGTAGGATAGCTAAGTCATTTACACATGTACGAGATCGAGGACGGTCCCTAGGCATGCTCTGAGATGATGATAAGCGGTTGTGCTCAGGTTTGTGAAATTTGTTTTTCTTCTTCTTATTTGCTTCGAACTCTTGTTTTTCTATTTTTTATTTGAATTTTGGTTTATTGGTTGTACGGACTCTTATTTTATATTTTGGCAAATGGACTTAGGAATGTATAAATTTGGATTAATGTAATAGATAACACAGGTCGTCAGGTATGGACTATGCCTGGCAAGGGGTAGGTCACTTCGCTCGAACGTGGTAGATCGACCTACTCAGGTCGTCGAATATAGATTGTGCTCAATAAGAATCCAGAGAGATCAAGGTCGTCATGTATGGACTATGCTTGGCAAGGGGTAAGTCGCTTCGCTCGAATGTGATGGATCGATCTACTCAGGTCATCGAATATGGATTGTGATTGGCAAGGATCTGGAGAGATCAAGGTCATCAGGTATGGACTATGCCTAGCAAGGGTAGCTCGCTTCGCTCAAATGCGATGGATCAACCTACTCAGGTCGTCGAGTATGGATTGTGCTCGGAAAGGATCCAGAGATATCAAAGTTTTCAGGTATGGACTATGCCTGGCAAGGGGTAGGTCGCTTCGCTCGAATGCGATGGATCAGCCTACTCAGGTCATCGAGTACGGATTGTGCTTGACAAGGATCTTGTGAGATCGAGGATTCGGATTTGGATAACAACCTAGAGAGGTTATAGATTTTGATATCAGCTTCGAACAACTATGGATTTGGATATGGGCCTGGAGCGGTCTGGGCTTTGGCTAACAATCTAGAGAGATCGCGGGATCAGAATTGGATATCAACTCAGAATGGTTGTGGATTTCACTAACGATCCGAAGAGTGGATTTGGATTGGCGATGGATTGGATAATATGGCAATCAATGGATTATGGATTTCAGATTTTTGGATTAATGGCAATTCAAAACACACCTTCCTATCGCAAGGCATGTTTTAGGGGGCAAAGTGTTAACCCACATTTTGCTAAGGTAGTATATAGACAAATTTAACCCAATAGACTTCATGATTATCAAGGCCGATGAGTACAGAGTGACGATTGTAGGACCCACAAATCAGTAATAGATAATAGTATCAAGTCAAGATTAAATGGAATTGATAGATATGAAAGGCAGAATGTTCTAAATATGAATATGGCTCAATGCATAAGAGGGATCGGCATAGATTTGCTCTAACAAGAGGATCGGCACACTTCAAAGTACAAGTGTATTCTTGTAGAAAACAATCAATATCTCAAGATTTACAAGTTCGATGCATATGAAACTTTGTAAGCAAGATATGGGGACCCTAGGGAGCTTACCCTAGGGATCGCATGCCATTTGAATGAAGAAAGAGGGATCGATATCTATCCCTCTTAGGGGTCGGCTAAACCCAACTTCATAGCAAAGATCGATTAATATCTCAACATATACACATCAAATTGATATGAAACTTGGATGACAAGCTAATTAGAACATATGGAACACCCCATAGGGATCGCATGGCATTTGGAGCAAGTTGGAGGGATCGATATCTATCCCTCAATAGGGATCAGATATAATCAGCCTTCACAACATATTTAACAATGATTGATCAATAACTCGAGTTCTACTAGTCTAATTGGCGTGAAACTTGGAGGCTAAGCATAATACAACATAGAGAAGCTCCCCTAGGGATTGCATGATATTTTGAGCAAGTTGGAGGGATCAATACCTTTCCCTCTAGAGGAATCGGTAGAAATCAGAATTCAAGCAATACTACTTCACGGAAAATGCGATATCTCACAAACCGTACATCGGAATTGCACGAAATTTGGGGAGCAAGTAGCTAACATCATGGGGAACCCCTCATAGGGATAGAAGCCCATTTGGATGCACTAATAGGGATGGGTATCGATCCCTATAGTGGGACCAAATGGGCTTGTAAATTTTTGGGTGGCATTGTCTTGGTCTCTCGAACCTTTTGTCGAAATTTCAGCCCGATCCGTTCACGACTTCCCCTATAAATATAGCAGGCATGGCGTCAGACAAGGGATCTTCTTTCCGCTTATCTTTATCTTCAACTTAGGCTACACTCTGCCAATTTTATTCTCGAATTTCGGATTGTAATTGTAAACAAACTTCAGGATAATAAATGGGAGTGGATGTAGGCCGGAGTTAGCTGAACCACTATAAATCTTGTCACTTTTTACTTGCTTTTTGATTGTTTTAATTTTGTTCTTCATTTATTTCTCTGCATATTTCTTGATTGGATTGAATATTGGTACTTTTACATAATTGGGTGTTGGTGGCCAATTTTGATGCCGACACATGGTTGTCATCATCAAAAATTGGGAGATTGTTAATACCATAGATATTGATTTTGATGACAACAACCATGTAAATATAGGTATTAATGTTTTCCAAGTTATATAAAACATTTTACAGGATATTACACAGGTTTATTACAAGTATAGGATAATTGAGTTTGAAGACTGATTGGTAAAAAGTCTAGAGATTAAGATTCAAAGATTATCAAGATAATTGAATACTCACGAGTTTAAAGACAAAAAGTGTTCAAGACTATAGATAATAGTTAATAGACATTAGATAAATTTGTTAAAGTCCTTGTATAGCAACTTTTTTGAATACTCTCTTAACAAAATATTTATTTTCAAAATATATTTCTACAAAATATTTTATAACAGTATTTAAAAATTATGTTTAATTTATCAAATTTTATAATTTTGAAACGCCTTAAAAGTGTTGTTTTTCAAAACATACAAGGGTATGTCGACATACCATTCCCATGTATGTCGACATATGTACCGTTGAAAAGTTCTCGTTTAGCACGGCTAGTCGGTATTTATTGTGGGCCGTCCACATGTATAAATGAATATGAAATGGGTGTTTAGTACATGCACTAGAACAAGTATTGGAAATATAAAGCATGGGAGTTAGGCGAAAATGCCAAACTGTTAACTAACAACAAAAACTAAACTAGTCCCCCTCCGAAGAGAAAGATCCACTCCCCTCATCCGAAGTTTCAAGTCTAATAACATGATAATACCTGGAGACTAGAGTAGCTAATGTAGGTACAAAATCGACTAAATTAGATCAATAAAGAAATTTCTTATCCCAAGTGGCATCTGATAGAGCAGATCGATTCAAATCACCTAACTTCCCTAGCACTGATAGCATTAGGCCTTCACCCTCGACATGAAAATATAGCCACCTTTCTTCTTCATCGCCACCAACATACTTATAGAACCTACCACCATTAGGGTCAAATCTCATTTCAGAAGGCTAATAAATCCAAGCCTGCTCAGACGAACCTAAGAAGAAGTCATCCGAGGAAGGAACAACCGGTATCCAAAATTACTGTAGAACTATCAACAACAATGTCAACTGAGCAAACATCAATAACCAGATCCATGTTCCCAGGAGAAGTAGCACAAAAGAAGAAAGCATAGGAGCAGGGCTAACTTTTGGAACCCATTTCATGACAAGAGGGTAAGGAAGTGGGTTCTTAAGATATACTGGAACCAGAAGATGTCAGATTGCAGGGAGCAGGTGTTAACTAGATGACCAAAAGTATGACAAGATGAATAGATATCCAATTTCCAGCTGTAACGGACATCGACTACTAAAACATGACCCTCGGTAATACGAAAAGGAATTTTGGAGGGTAGAGGCTTTTATGGAGTTACTTCATTGAGCGCCTTTGCATAAACAAGCTTATTTCGAGCAATGGTATTAGCATCGAAGCATTTGAGTTTTCCAACAACTCTTGCAAACCAATTTAACCCAATTATGGGCAACAACACAGAAGGAATATGAGTGAAATGAGCCCATACAAAATAGAGAGAATATGTTCCTTAGCTTTATCCACCATTGGACTCCATGGTGTAATAATGAAGATTGACCGGCTATAATGGATGGATCTGCCTCAAGCACATGGAACCTTTCTTCCTTTCTAGATAACTTAAAAAATAATATGCAATTATCAATGTAAACTTATAGCCAACCCCTAATATTCCAATGCTGATGGCAGTGTTCACGTACTGCTTCATAAGGTGGGTTTGAATCAATGAAAAACCCAATAAATACTCTAACCAAAAGAAGCAACTGCTTCCAAAACCTTGGACCAATGGATAGCTAGTGATCCATCCCCTATGGATAGTTAGTGATCCACAGAAACGACTCAAATTGATTTGAGATTTTCGTTGATGACTTAGCATAGCAACTGGTCTCTTCTGCACTTGGACTTCTGGCCCAATACTCACTGAATTCCCCAATAAATACTCACCTATCTGCAACATAAAGAGGATCTTCTGGATTGGCTGTTGGAACTCTACAGAGATTATTCTTTATTCTTCTCCTCCCACACAATAGTCATCTAGGGGTTCACTGTGATTCTCCAGTGAACTCTTGTACTTGTAACATGATCTAACTTAGAAGATTCAATCATATTGTAATCCAATTCAACTTGTAACAGTAGTCAGCTAATAGAAAGTTATAAAGTGGACGTAGGCTTCATTAATAGCCGAACCACTATAAAAATCTTCTTGTCTTTTTACTATTTCTGCTCTTTTCACATTTATTTTCTATATTATTGCTCTGTAAGAATAGGGTTGGTGCTTTCACACTCAATCCAGGGTGTTGATCCATTTTTTGGGTTAACATTTTGGTGCTTTCACTAAGAACCCAACTAAAGCTTAGATCTAGCTATCTACTTTGGATCATATAGGTTCAGAAGTTAGATCCTTAATCTATGCTTAGAAGATTTGCTGTTGAGACTCAATGGCACCGGGAAGAATGAGAACTAACTTTGGAAGATCCATAGGAGCTACTACTACTGAAGAAGAAACAAACTTTCAGCAAATTGAAGTCAACAACCCCAACAACCTGCTGTTAGGAGCTAACTCCCGAGATCAACTTCCAGAATCCTCCACACAGCATGAAGTTGTGACTAAGGGAGAATTGAACAAGATGGTTGATGAAATTAACCAGAAAATGGAAAACAGTCAAAAAACTCTTATGGAAAAGATAGATGCTCTCTTAGTGCTCCAATCACTAACTACTCACAGAATGGTGCCTAAACTCGTGGCTTCTACGGAGCAAGAGCATTCTTCTATTTCTGGCTTGAATGGAAGAAACAGAAGGGAAAAGCAAAAGGAAGTAGTAGGCGGAGCTCCAAGAACCATGACGGAAGAAAACGTTAACACTCCACCCACTGCAAAAGCACCTACTACAAAGCCAAACTTAGGGGTGAAAACCTCACGGGGATATATAGCGATGGCTCTCTCCGACCCTGAAGATGACAAACAATTTGAGGAAGACAAATTGGATGAAAGTGCTAGCGTGCAAAACGCTAAAAGAAGCTCTAAAACCCATGTCGCTGCATAGTGCCAAGCAATGGATGAGGAACTGCTACTCAAACGGTACTCCTACAGGTAGGAGAACCAAGAAGATATGACACAAACCAGGATCAACTACAAGGCAAAGCTCCTGTGGTATATTGTGACCACTCCCACCAGACCAGCTTCCAATCCCATCATGGAGCTCCCATCGTTGAATCACGAATGGTCGTCGTCGAAAATCATCAAAAAGGTTGTTGAAAAACTCACTTCAAGGTTGACTTGAAGTCGAACTTGGGAAATTGCCAATTTGACTCGAAGTAGATTTTGGAAGTCCTGACTCGAAGTCGAGCTTGAGTAATTACCCATTTAACTCGAAGCAAAGCTAGGAAATTCTGGCCTGAAATCAGACTCGGGTAAAACCAACTTTTTCTCCAAGCAAACATGCAAATGACTCCAAGCACCATTCGTCACCAACCCAGCACTTCAAATTCTATGACTCCAAGTGAACTATGTGCTGACTCCAAGAAAATGGAAAATTTTCTCGGGTCAGACTCCAAGTAAAATACCACTGATCCATCAATGTCGATCATCTACTTTTGCCCATAACTCGGACATGTGAACTCTGAATGCCTTGAAATTTGGAATTTCAACCTTATTGGGCCTTCCTTGTCGCCCCAGATTGATCTCACCTAGTTTGAAAAAATTTGGGGATTGTCACTAATCCATGACCCCACCCTAAGTAATTTGACATTCAATCGGCATTTCCAATCATTCAAGCATAGGAAAGTCATGCATATATTATTCTTAAGCATTATAAACAGCCGTAACTTGAAAACGGACCGGACTGACAATGATTATAGCATCTTCCCCAATCGAAACCCAATCACCGAAGCCGATCAGCATGCAGAATATCCATAGAAGTTTATCATGCTAACTATACCTTCCTACAACTATAAAACTGATTCAAAATTGCTTTTTTACAGGTATGACTAGCATATAGATGAAGCAAGGGCGACAGATGCAATCTACTGCAAGGCCCTCAGGAATCATTAAAGGATGAAACAACCTACTACCTTGGAAGAATTCTATGGGAAGGCAAACAAGTTCTAGAGACTAGAGGTAGTGCAATTGGTAGAAGGCAAACCCGGCAATTTCCAAAGAACATACCAAACGATGAAGGAGCTACAAGACCTCAGGGATCTTCTGCCCAAGTAAGGCCACTAAGGCCCATTAGAAAAGCGCCCCAGCTAACTGACGAAATCAGACGAAAGGATGATTATCAAATAACACTGGCTAGCTAGCTACTAAGGAATGGGGCAGCAACCTAAAGCGATGCTTTCTCATCCATCCTTGTCTACTTTCCTTTTGCAAATGAGCCGTACCGGGACACTTGGGGCATTGCAAAAAGCACGACGAAAGAAATGCTTTTATGCCCTCGACGAGTCATGTCGATCCCCCTTCTGAGAACTGGAGTTGCTCTGGAAGCATCAAGAAGGCTTATCCAAAGGATCGTCGAACAAACAGATCCAACCCCTAGTCTCTAGGAACCGATAAAACTGTCTTCCCACGAGCCGAACCCTAAAAATTCCTCTTGAAGTCGATGAATCGTCGCTTAAATATCAACGAGCCGTCGGACACATGACCCAGAAATCTTCTTTGAGTCGATGAATTAACGTTCAAAGGTCGTCTAATCGTTGGACATCCAACCAAAATTTCACTTGAAGTCATTGAGTCATTGCCATAAGACCGCAGGGACATCGGACGCATGACCTAAAACTCTTCCTGGAGATGAATTATCGCTCCAAGGCCGTCTAGTCGTTGGACATCCGACCAAAATTCCTCTTGAAGTCGATGAACCATCACTTTAAGACCTTCGGGCCATTGGCCACATGACCCAAAACTCTTCTTGGAGTCGATGAATAATTGCTTTATGGTCACTGGACATCCGACCAAAATTCCTTTCGGAATCGATAAATTATCGTTCCAAGGCCGTCAGGTCGTTAGACATTTGACCACAAAAACTCCTTCACGAACTAAAGCGTCGTGAAGGTCCTTCACGAACTAAAGTGTCTTGAAGGCGAACTGGTAGATCAGCAGTCATCTGATCCAAAAATCCTTCACGAACTAAAGCATCATGAAGGCCAACTGGAAGATCAGCGGTCATCTCATCCAGAACTACCTGAAGTCAGTAAAGTCATGCTTCGAAGCCACGAATTGACAATCACATCACTTTGCAAAATTAACAGAATCACTTCCAATGACTAATGAGACAAACAGTGCTAAATTTCATAGCTTCGAAGTTCCTTATAGAAACTAAGCCAAAACTAAACCGACCTTGTGATCAATCAAAGGCCAAGTCAAATCAAGCCAAGATTCGGCACCCGGGAGAATCAAGTATCTAAAATCCCTAATATATAAGTCTTTGAAGATAGAGGCTTTCCCATGCATTATTCGTCTAGAAGACAGTAGCATCCACTGGACCGCGTGCAACCAAACGGGTTATGGAAAACCCTGGATACAATTTGAGCGCGCAAATAGCCCTATGGAATGGAGGATGCCACACATACTTGAATAGCTATAAGGAAAGCCAAGACTAATGATACCACAGTTCTGTTACGTTGGATCGAAAAATATGGCATTCTGACAACTACAGACTTAACGGCCTAGCTAGCGCAACAAATGAAATAGAAGCATAATACCAGCTTACTTCTTCCCAACTCCTCCTTTACCATGCTTGGTGACCAGTTCCTTTTCCTCTTAGACTGTATGTCAGTTGAAGACCAATTCTCTAAAGGCGGTTTGGACCAAAAACATAGAGTCTTGCCACGAACTCCCATAAGCTCTTTCTTCGTAACCATCTCCATGCGGTTGGCTGTAGATCTCTCTACCATGGCAACCTTATCTATTTGGCCGCGTATATCTTCTCAAAATACGGGAGGATCGTCCAAGCCATGGTTACCCAATCCAAAAACCACTTATCTCTTGGAATTGACGAAATCGTGTTTCAGCGAATTCAAATTGTCGGATTGATGGAAAAATTCGATCCTTACCTTCTAAGGACTGGTATCGCTACTCCAGCACTGAGAAGGCCCAAACCATTATGCACATCCCATAAACTATGCCTAACTTCATGAACCAATAAAACCATATTCAAGCAAATAACATGCCGAGTCGATAGGGTCAAATCGACTCTAACCGCTGGAACTCGGTCCTAGTCTCCTCCAAAACCGGTGTCACTCCAGCAGCACCGAGAAGCTCCAAACTATTCTGGATGGATGGGTCGTACCGATCCCATAAGCTACACACTGCCATAAGCCACGCATCACTTCTTGAGCCATGGAATCATGCTCTCGAATCATGAACTCCTTACATTACCCAAAGATTGGCAACATTGAGAAGTTCCAAACCGTTATGGATCGATGGGTCGTATCGATCTCATAAGCCATGCACTCCCATAAGCTGCACATCACTTCTTAAGCCGTGGAACCACGCTTTTAAAGCGCGAACTCCTTTGTTACCCGAAGATTGGCAATGTCGAGAAGTTCCAAACCGTTCTGGATCGACAAGTCATATCGATCCCATAAGTCGTGCACTGCCATAAGCCGTGCATCACTTCTTAAGCCGTGGAACCACGCTCTCAAAGCACGAGTTCCCCAAGTTACCCGAAGATTGGCAACGTCGAGAAATTCCAAACCATTCCGTATCGACGGTTCATATCGATCTCATAAGCCGCGCACTCCCATAAGCAGCACATCACTTCTTAAGCCATGGAACCATGCTCTCAAAGCATGAACTCCTTACATTACCCGAAGATTGGCAATGTCGAGAAGTTCCAAACCATTCTGGGTCGATGGGTCATATCAATCCCATAAGCCGTGCACTGCCGTAAGCCACACATTACTTCTTGAGCTGTGGAACCACACTCTAGAAGCATGAACTCCTCACGTTACCCGAAGATTGGCAACATCGAGAAGTTCTAATCCATTCCGGATCGACGAATTGTATCGATCACATATGTCGTGCACTCCCATAAGCCGCGCATCACTTCTTAAGCCATGGAACCACGCTCTCGAAGCAAGAACTCCTTACGTTACTTGAAAATTAGCAACATCGAGAAGTTCCAAATCATTCGCTTTTGACTATGACAAAACCCCATTGAGTTAAATTCAATACACATGGTATCATCTAGATGATACGTAGTGGATTAGAGAAAGGCAAAAGGTATGGTGTTGAAAGCATAGCTTCCGATGGGGTTGTTACCTCTATTTGTTTTAAAAATATAAGTGCCTGCCTTTTCTTTACTAAGCTTTCGACTTAGTCGATACGTATGTTTTTGAAAGAAGTTTATAATGGCTTTCGAAGGGGTTGCCATGTTTATTTGAAAAGAAAAAGGGGTTTCTAAGGAGTTCCTTTAATTATAAATCAATGCTTTCAAAAGAAGGGGTTCCGACCTAGTCGAAGCCCTACTGCCGATTCTTTTGCCTTTTGAGTGTATTGAAGTCATCAATACTGTCGAAAGGTATTGTTTGTTTTAAAGCTATATTAAGCCACTTTCTAAATGCTTTCGAAAGGGTTATGGGTTTCGAAGGCAATGGTTTCGAAAGGGGTTTCGAAGCTATCCTTAAATATTTTGAAGGTAAGCTTTCGACTCTGTCGAAAGAGATGGTTTCGATGCCATCATAAATTTCCCAATATTATATATGGTAAAGAATGGTTTCGAAAGAGATACTTTTGTTTATATATTTACTTGGACCCAAATAATATTTTAAAAAAGTAAACCCAATGATGTCGAAAGGGGGACTTTCAATGCTTTAGGAAGAGATACTTCCAATGGTTTCGAAGCTACGTGTTAACTCGCCTTTTGGCAAGGCCACTAACAGACGGATTTAACTTAAACAACTTCACAACTATCGAGACTAAAGTATGATGGATTCGGTTTAAAATGATGAAGTTCACTTGAATATGTCGTTGGGAAAAGGAGTGGAGAAACTACATGGCTCGACCTAGGCAGTTTGGCAGATATCGCTCGGCATTGGGATGGTTCGGCGTTGGAGGCTGTTCGGCATAGAGAGATCGTCGTTCGACATAGAGGGATCGTTCGGCACTGAACGAGTGCTCGGCATTAGAAGGATCGTTCGGCATAGAGGAATGTTCGGCACTGGACGAGCGTTCGGCATAGAGAGATCGTCGTTCGGCATTGGATGGAGCGCTCGGCATAAATCTCGTTCGGCATCTGGAAACGTTCGACATTGGATGGATCGTTCGGCATCAAGGAGCGTTCGGCATTGGATGGGTTGTTCGGCATACCTCACCTCGCTCGGCATTGCACCTCGCACCTCCATACCTTGGTACATTGCACCTCGCACCTCCATACCTCGCACCTCCATACCTTGGTACCTCGCACCTCCATACCTCGGTACCTCGCACCTCCATACCTCGGTACCTCGCACCTCCCAACGTTCGGCATGAGGAGATCATTCGGCATTCACGCCTTGTTCGACATTCAGCGTTCGGCATCTATGTTTCGGCATATGGAGACCACTCCATTTGGGCTGAGGTACTCGGCTGCCAGGCCCACCAGGGAAGTCCAGCCCATCTTTGTCTATAAATAGAGAGGCAGGGGCACAGTAAAAGGGGATCTTCTTTCTGCTCTCTTACTTTCTTTTTTCTAAGGCTAAGGCAACTCTGCCATTTTGTAACTGTAATCGATTATTACAGCAATAAAAAGCAAACTTTTGGAGTGGACGTAGGCCGGAGTTAGCCGAACCACTATAAAATCTGTTGTTCTTTACTGCTTTCATTTCAGTTTTAACTGTTCTTCACATTATTGCTCCCTACATACATTCTATCTCTGAGCTGTGATTGGTATTTGGTGCTTTCATCTGGATTTGGGGGTTAGTGACCAATTTTGGCGCTAACACTTTGGTGCTTTCACTGAGAAATTGAAACACTCAGGAATTTTGGAGTTAGGAACTTGGATCTTAGAAAGCAATGGCAAGACCACCAACGAGGAAGCAAGCAGTGGAAAGGAGCAATCAGGAAGGAAGTCAAGCGGCATCTTCTGGAGCTGGAGAGGGTCATGCATCCATCTACATAACTCGGGACGAGATGCAAGTGATGATGAATTCTATGCAAGAGCAGATGATGAAACGGCAAGAGGAGATGATGCAGGCTCTTCTTAGGCAATTTGGACAACCAGGAACTGCAGTTGCTCAAGATCGTGGAGCTGGACCAGAGGAACTCAACCAACGGATAGATGGAGTGAATTAGTAATGGGCAGCTCCCAATCAACAAACAGTTAACAATCTAGATGGACCTAGACTCGGGGGCACACCACCAGGTGATGTTGGACCAGTTCATGGAGGGATACCGGATAACGCTACGCAGCCTGGCATCGATAGGAATACAGGAGTACATGATGAAGAATATGTGCTAGAATTTCCTCGGGGACTTGGGGGGCAGTCTGGATTGGTTGGAAACACTGGATTGGCTGACATTATCAGGCGGACTATTCGCAGAGGTCTGACAAACAGGGATTCAGAGGGAGTTAACAAAAGTCCGTTTACCCGGAACATCAGGACAACTAGGAATCCGCCCAATTTCAAACTACCCACTCTGGAAGTATACAACGGGAAGACGGATCCCACCGACCACTTGATGAGGTACACTAGGCATATGGAAGTGCTAGGGGCAACGGAGGAGGTTATGGCCCGATGTTTCCCCCAGTACTTGACTGAAATTGCTGCTATGTGGTTCAGACAGCTGGAGGATGGATCCATTGGAACATGGACAGAACTGGTGGACAAGTTCTTAAGTCAGTTTCGAGTTCACATAAAAAGGCCAAAGAACGTGATGACGCTAACGTCAGTCAAACAGGGGGCAGATGAATTGCTCAGGACATTCTTAACTCGATTTAATGCAGCAGTTGCCTCGGTGGATCGGCCAAATCCATCAATGGTTCTGATGGCTGCGGTATCAGGAGTTAGAGATAATTCGGATTTCAAAGTATCGTTGATACGGGACCCACCGTTGGATCTTGGGGAATTCTTTCATGAAGCTGAAAGATTTCTTCGACAAGAAAATGCATGTTTGGACATGAGGCCAAGGAAGTAAACACGACTAAGGATGGAGGACTACCCGGTAAAAGCTCGGGTGGGGGCGAGGATAAAGGTAAAAGGAAGCGCTGGGGAGAACCAAAGTTCTCCACTTACACAGGATTGAATGCAACGTTGGAACGGATTTTCTTAGATACTCGAGATCGCCTTTCTTATCGAAGGCCAGCAAGGAGGGAACCCTCAGAACGAGAAAGGGCATCAGGAAGGCACTGTCTTTTTCATGACCTGGACGGGCATGACACTAACAGCTGCCGGCATCTAAAGGATATAACCGAGGAGCATATAAGGAATGGTCAGTTGCGACAGTATGTCGGAACTCGGAATGCGGCGGTGGAACAGGAGCAGCCACCGCCTACCTTGAACGACGAGGGCATGAGGCCCAGGAATGGTGGCCGATTGGTCATCAACTAATTTTAATGGTTTGGAATAAGTAACAAACTCCGGGTAAACGGTTAAATCACTTACTCATGTACGGGGTCGGAGATAACCCTCAGGCATGCTCTGAGATGATGGCTTACCGAGACGCCCGGGTTTGCGAAATCTGTTTTTTCCTTTGACTTGGACATTTGCTTTTTCTGGTTTGGTTTTGGAGTTTGGTTTGAACTCCCTGTTTTGCTCGTTTTCTGGTTTGGATTCTGGTTTGGATGTTTTTTTTTTGGTATGGATTTTCGATATGGGTTTCTGGTTTTCTATTTTGGATTTGGATTTCGGATCGGATTTTGATTGGATTTTCTCTGGATTTTGGCTAAAAGGTCATCGAGTATGGACTATGCTCGGCAAGGGTCCGAAGAGACCAGGATTCGGCCTAGGACTTAGGCCATATATTATCGGTTACTATTTTAGATCGTCGAGTATGGACTATGCTCGGCAAGGGTCCGGAGTGACCAGGATTCGGCTTAGGACTTAAGCCACGGCATTCTTCAACGTTCAGGGACACTGAACCATGAACACCATGGAATTACTTAATGTAGGTCATCAAGTGTGGATTGCGCTTGGCAAGAACCCGGAGAGGTTACGGATTTGGATATTGGCTATGAATAGCTAAGGATTCGGACAAGGACCCGGAGCGGTCCCGGATTTGGATATCGACCCAGAGAGGTCATGGATATGGTTATAGGTTATTGGATATGGATGGATTGGAACTCGGTAGTCGGGTTCAGATGGATGTGGAATTGGGTAAGGACTTGGTTACTAGATAAGAATCAAACATCGAATCGGAACAGTCGCGGAAATGGATCAAGATATGGCCGTGGTACTCGGATAAGATGGCTTGGTAATGGATTGGGTTATGAATCGGAAAGTATGGATGTGGATAACATACATACTTGGGATATTGGACTTGAGGCTATTCAAAACACACCTTTCACAGCAAGGCATGTTTTGGGGGGCAAGTGTTAACCCGCCTTTTGGCAAGGCCGCGGACAGACGGATTTAACTTAAAAAACTTCACAACTATTGAGACTAAAGTATGATGGATTCGGTTTAAAATGATGAAGTTCACTTGAATATGTCGTTGGGAAAAGGAGTGGAGAAACTACATGGCTCGACCTAGGCAGTTTGGCAGATATCGCTCGGCATTGGGATGGTTCGGCATAGAGAGATCGTCGTTCGACATAGAGGGATCGTTCGGCACTGAATGAGTGCTCGGCATTAGAAGGATCGTTCGGCATAGAGGAATGTTCGGCACTGGACGAGCGTTCGGCATAGAGAGATCGTCGTTCGGCATTGGATGGAGCGCTCGGCATAAATCTCGTTCGGCATCTGGAGACGTTCGGCATTGGATGGATCGTTCGGCATCAAGGAGCGTTCGGCATTGGATGGGTCGTTCGGCATACCTCACCTCGCTCGGCATTGCACCTCGCACCTCCATACCTCGGTACATTGCACCTCGCACCTCCATACCTTGCACCACCATACCTTGGTACCTCGCACCTTCATACCTCGGTACCTCGCACCTCCATACCTCGGTACCTCGCACCTCGATACCTCTGTACCTTGCACCTCCCAACGTTCGGCATGAGGAGATCGTTCGGCATTCACGCCTTGTTCGGCATTCAGCGTTCGGCATCTATGGTTCGGCATATGGAGACCACTCCATTTGGGCTGAGGTACTCGGCTGCCAGGCCCACCAGGGAAGTCCAGCCCATCTTTGTCTATAAATAGAGAGGCAGGGGCACAGTAAAAGGGGATCTTCTTTCTGCTCTCTTACTTTCTTTTTTCTAAGGCTAAGGCAACTCTGCCATTTTGTAACTGTAATCGATTATTACAGCAATAAAAAGCAAACTTCTGGAGTGGACGTAGGCCGGAGTTAGCCGAACCACTATAAAATCTGTTGTTCTTTACTGCTTTCATTTCAGTTTTAACTGTTCTTCACATTATTGCTCTCTACATACATTCTATCTCTGAGCTGTGATTGGTATTTGGTGCTTTCATCTGGATTTGGAGGTTAGTGACCAATTTTGGCGCTAACACTACGCTTCTAATAATTAATAAGTAGCTCTTTATTATGTTCGAAAGGGTTCGAAAGAAAGATTTTAAAGTGTTTTTAAAGGCAAAAGTCTAATGTTTTAAAAAGAGATATATGTCTTCGAAGGAGGCTATCCGGTGAGGTCGAAAGTAAGGTTTCGAAGGTATAGTTTTTAAAATAAATAACCCAATCTCATTTAAAAGCAAAACCATGGCATATTAATAAGCAAAGTATTTTGAAATGGAATTTATGAATAAGTTTTAATGGGTTAAAAGAATTAACCAAGTTATATTGTTTGCTTCTTCATATATGTATATATTCACTTTATAATGAATCCAAAAACTGTACTTTGGAAAAAGGTAGAATAACCAGTTAGGTTGACCTAGTAGTGAATAAATAAAAGATATTGGCAAGGACTATTAGTTAACAGTAAACCCATGAAAACTGTGTAATGAAAATGATATTGGCAAGGGCCAATAGGTTTATAGTAAGCCCATGAAAACTATGTAAAATTGAAGATGTCAGTTAGACAGGTTTATAGTAAGCCCATAAAAACTATATCTGGATATGAAAATGAAATATTGACAGATAGTCAATAAGTTCCTAGTCTGCCCATGAAAACCAGAGTAAAAGAAAGATATTGACTGTTAGTCAATAGGTTCCTAGTCAGCCCATGAAAACTAGGATAAAAGAAATGATATTGGAGTTACCAATAGGTTCATAGTAATCCCATGAAAACTATATAATTGGACAGGGAGTCCTTAAAAGTTTAACCGGTTATTAGTTATGAAAACTATTAGGTTAATAGTAATCCTAGAAACTTTAATTATGGCAGATAGTCAAAATGAATTGAGGATGGGTAATCCAGAATTGATTCAATTGTTTTGCATATCATCACATAATAATGTTTTGAATTGAATTAACCATTGTGGATGCAGGGGCACATAAAATAGTTCGTAAAGGTTTTAAGATACTAGTAAGGGGAAACCCGTTCCGCTAAGCGGCATGGTCTCACTAGATATCTAAATGATTTGAGATGGTATATTATTATTCATACCAGGCTTTATGTCTGACTCGAAGTTTATGTTTACCCATTAAAATCTCGGGTACTCAATTGATTTTGAGTAGTTTGAGATTTGAGGTTTTCAGGTACCTCTTAAGACGAAAAAAGCTTCCGGAGTCGTGCATAAATAAAAGAATGAGATTTGAATCTAAAAACTATACTTTGGAAAAAGGTAGAATAACCAGTTAGGTTGACCTAGTAGTGAATAAATAAAAGATATTGGCATGGGTCAATAGGTTAATGGTAAACTCATGAAAACTGTGTAAGGAAAATGATATTGGCAAGGGCCAATAGGTTCATAGTTAGCCCATGAAGACTATGTAAAATTGAAGATGTCAGTTAGACAGGTTTATAGTAAGCCCATAAAAGCTATATATGGATAAGAAAATGAAATATTGATAGATAGTAAATAGGTTCCTAGTTAGCCCAAGAAAACTAGGATAAAAGAAAGATATTGACTATTAGTCAATAGGTTCCTAGTCAGCCCATGAAAAATAGGATAAAAGAAATGATATTGAAATTACCAATAGGTTCATAGTAATCAAATGAAAACTATATAATTGGAAAGGGAGTCCTTAAAAGTTTAACTAGTTATTAGTTAGCCTATGAAAACTATTAGGTTAATAGTAATCCTAGAAACTACAATTATGACAGACAATCCAAATGAATTGAAGATGGGTAATCTAGAATTGATTCAATTGTTTTGCATATCATCACATAATAATGTTTTGAATTGAAGTAACCATTATGGATGCAGAGGCACAGAAAATGGTTTATAAAGGCTTTAAAATACTAGTGAGGGGAAACCCGTTCCGCTAAGCGGCGTGGTCCCACTAGATATCTAAATGATTTGTGATGGTGTATTATTATTCATACCAGGCTTTATGTCTGCCTCGAAATTTATGTTTTCCCCTTAAACTCTCGGGTATTCAATTGATTTTGAGTAGTTTGAGATTTGAGGTTTTCAGGTGCCACTTAAGACGAAAAGGCTTCCGGAGTCGTGCAGAAGGCATGTAGTTATTTAAGTTCTTTCTCATGTGATTCTGCTGTATTGTTTTGTTAAGGCAAAGTTGTTTATTGCCTATTATACACTTTGATCACCAAGGGGGCATCTTCATATGTCACTCTTGGAGTATATTGTAATAATTATATTTTTCTGAACGTGGTTAATGTTGTGGGATTATGTAAAGAACATTGAAATGAGTTTGGAATGGAATGTGAAGGTTGTTTTGAAATTTAAACTCTTTCCATATCCATGTGTTTTTGGTATATCAATTTATCTAACATTACCATATTTGGTCGCTGTGGATTAATAACTATGGATGAATGCAACATCCGTAGCTGTTAGTTTTGGGCCTCCGAGTGGGGGATGTTACAAGTTGGTATTAGAGCATACGTTTATAAAAATTTAAGTAATTAAAACCTAAAAGATTTTCAAAACATAATCCAATGAATCAAAAATTTGATCGGGGTTTGGGTTAACGCGATTGTAACGTACTTGCATTTGATATATATAGGTATATGTGTATATAAGTACGTAATTCCCCTTTCTCTTAGACCGTTATTCTGTATCTTACTAAGGCTCGTATACAGATTAACGAGAAAGGAGATATGGAAGCAAGAAACGGAAGAAGAAATCTAGGTGGAGGAAGCACCACAATTGATGGAAATGCTCAACCTAACACTCAGAGGAACTAAGGTCAACAGGCTAATGCTAATAAAAATGCGGAAGCTAATGTGAGTGCTAGGAATCCTCCAGTAGATGCGGGGATGATGTATTAGTTCCTTGCTAATTTGATGCAAGCAGGAACTGCTGGAGTGGCTGGAAATATTGGAGGAGCAAATCCTGTGATTCCCGTTGGGAATAATTATGCCAAGCTAAACCGAGACTACACCAGTTTGGGTGGAAAGCCATTTATAGGAAAAGAAGATGCTATAGAAGTGGTGAATTGGCTGCTACACTATGAAAAGATTTTCTCTAATTTGGGTTTAGAAGATGCGTAGAAGAGAAGGTTGGCCTCTAGACAGTTGCAAGGGTCAGCACTTCACTGGTGGAATTGTGTGACTGCTAGAGTTCCAGAGGAAGAGTTGACTTGGGTTGATTTTCGAAGGAGATTCAAACAGAGGTTTATTTTTGAAATTTCCAAGTCAACATTGATGAGAAAATTTATGGATTTAGTTCAGGGAGAGATGTCAATTATCGAGTATGCAAATAGATTTTATGAGCTATCTCGATATGGATACGCTATTATAGACACTGACATTAGAAGGAATGAAAGGTTCATTCAAGGATCGAGGCTCGAGCTTGCTAGGGCGACCATGACTCGTTTCCGTGATCCTTGTAATGTGGTGGTGGAGATGGCCATTTGCCATGAAGAGATGCTTGCTATTTGTGCTAGAGAGAACCTAATTGAATCCTAGAGTTCTCAGGGAAAGAAGAGAAAGTTCTTCAAAAAGAAAGGAGACCAGAAGGGAGATTCAGCCAAGAAGTCAAAAGCTGATTTTGTGTACTACAAATGTGACAAGAAGGGTCATTTTTCAAATGAGTGTCGATCAGGCAGGGGCAGAAGAAGACCGCGGATAAGAAGCATATTAAGTCTTACAACTGCGATCAAGTTGGGCATTACAAGAACCAGTGTCCAGAGCCAGTTAGGGCAGAAAAAGGAAAGGTTTTTGCTTTTGGACCACCGTCTTCTTCCAAATCAACTACAGTAGATAAGGGAAAGACTGTGATGGAAGGTACATTTTTGATTCAAAGTATTCCAGTTAGGATACTATTTGATACCGGTGCATCACATTCATTTATATCTTAGAATTTGGTTAATAAGTTATGCTTAGAACCCACTTACCATGTTTCTTCCTTAAGGGTTGTGAATCCAATAGGAGGGTATGCAACTCTTGGAATGAGATGTGACCATTTAGAACAGGATTTGTTAGGTCATATGTTTGCATGTAGTTTGTATGTTTATGATTTCGTAGATTTTGGAATCATTTTGGGTATGGATTGGTTGGTTAGATATGAGGCTAGGATATTTTGCCAGGATGGGGAAATATCATTAAGGCAACCAAATAGTCAGAACCGAATCATCTTCTCAGTGGAGAGTTTTGATCGAAGTGTTTGTGTTGTGTTAAGTGTTTTGGAAGCACCAGAGGAGCTAAGTCAAGTTCGGGTTGAAAGAGAGTTTGCAGATGTATTTGAGCCGATTACAGGACTACCACCGAAACGAGCTATTGAGTTTCAGATAGATCTTGTACCAGGAGCTTAACCTATTAGTAGACCACCTAGCAGAATGGTACCGACTGAGATGAAAGAATTGAAGATGCGTCTAGTGGATCTAGAAGGAAGGAATTTTATTAGACCAAGCAGTTCGCCTTGGGGAGCGGTCATTATTTTCGTGAAGAAGTCGGATGGGTCATTACGGGTGTGCATCGACTACCGTAAGCTGAACGAAAGGACGGTCAAGAATAGGTATCCTGTGCCATGAACTGACGATCTGTTTGATCAGTTGAGTGGAGCCAGAGTGTTTTCCCAATTAGATTTGGCGACCGGTTTCCATCAATTGAGAGTGGCAGAGGACAACATTCCTTTGACAGCATTTCGAACTAGGTATGGTTCGTATGAATGGTTAGTGATGCCATTCTGGTTGACGAATGCATCTACTTTCTTCGTGGACTTGATGAACCGAGTTTTTCGAGAACACTTGGATAGGTTCGTGTTAGTATTCATAGATGACATTTTGGTGTGCTCGAAAGATGAGAGAGAGCTTGAGAATCATCTGAGAGTAGTGCTTGAGATGCTAAGGCAGCATCAGCTAAAGGCGAAGTTTTTTAAATGTCATTTTTGGAAGAAGGAGCTCAAGTTTCTTGGTCATGTAGTTTCGAAGGAAGGTTTGGCAGTAGATCAAGTTAATATCGAAGCTGTCAATAATTGGAGGAGACCAGAGACGGTAACCGAGATTAGAAGTTTTCTCGGACTTGCTAGCTATTACCGAAGATTTATCAAAGATTTTTCGCGGATAGCAGCACCTTTGACTAATTTGATCAGGAAAGATGTGAAGTTCATTTGGTCCGACAAATGTGAGGAACGGTTCCATAAGTTAAAACATTTGTTGACCAAAACGCTAGTGTTTGTTGTTCCATATGGAAACCAAGCGTTGGTGGTGTACAATGATGCATGTGGAACATGATTGGAAGCTGTATTGATGTAGAATGGTAAAGTCATTGCCTACGCTTCTTGACAGCTTAGACCGCACAAAGTAAGATATCCTACTCATGATTTGGTGTTGGCTGTGGTGATGCTCGCATTGAATATTTGGAGACATTATCTCTTAGGGGAGAGATTTGAGCTATACACTGATCATAAGTCCTTAAGGTATTTATTCTCTCAGAAAGAGTTGAATATACGACAACAGAGGTGGTTGGAGTTTTTGGCTGCTTATGATTTTGGTATAGAATATACTCCTAGGAAAGGAAATAAGGTAGCGGATGCCCTTAGCAGGAAACATTAGAATGTGGTGTTGCTATGTTGGCAGAATGGAAGGATTTAGAAGTTTTGACTACGTGTAGTACAAAGTCGAGATCGACTACTGATTCTAGTCAGAGTACTGCTATATTAGCCTGTTTAGAGGTTCGACCAGTGCTGATCGAGAGGATAGCTTCTAAACAGAAAGAGGATCTAGAGATAGCCGAGAAAATTAGAAGACTCGAGGTGGGATCCGAGATCGATGATCTTAAAGATTTTGGCATTAACTAGAAAGGATGGTTGAGGAAGAAGGGACGATTATGTGTTCTGAATGTAGAGAACTTGAGAAGATAATTTCTAGATGAGTGTCATCGATCCAAGTTTACGATTAATCCTGGGGGAACTAAGATGTATCAAGATATGAAGAGAAGCTTCTATTGGGAAGGCATGAAGAGAGATATTGGCTTATGGGTTAGACAATGTGCTAACT
Organism: Allium fistulosum; assembly: GCA_030737815.1. NCBI lineage: Eukaryota > Viridiplantae > Streptophyta > Magnoliopsida > Asparagales > Amaryllidaceae > Allium > Allium fistulosum. The sequence continues at coordinate 1,105,413,279 of CM060904.1, read as the reverse complement.
GTCAACCAGTGAAAGCCGAACATCAGAAGTCGAGCGAGTTGCTTCAGCCTTTATAGATTCCAGTTTGGAAGTGGGATTCTATATCCATGGATTTTATAGATGGGTTGACAAGGTCGAACAAGGGAAATGAAAGCATATGGGTCATAGTGGACAGATTGACCAAGAGCGCCCATTTCATTCCAGTCAAGTCAACCAGGACGGCACCTGTTTTAGCGAAGTTGTTAGTGAAGAACATAGTTAGACTTCATGGAATTCCTATTAGCATAGTCAGCGATAGAGATGCACTATTCACTAGCGAGTTTTGGAGAAGCCTACAGAGAGTATTAGGTACCAAGCTCAGGATGAGTACAGCATATCACCCACAGATGGACGGGCATACTGAGAGAGTCAATAAGGTACTCGAAGATTTATTGAGGGCTTGTGTACTAGACTTTGGTGGATCTTGGGAGGATCACCTGCATTTGATTGAGTTTTCCTATAATAATAGTTTTCATACTAGTATAAGAATGGCGCATTTTGAAGCTTTATATGGAAGGCCATGCAAATCACCCACATGTTGGTTAGAGACTGGAGACAGATTAGTCTTAGGTGAAGATATGGTTAGAGAAGCGTCAAAGAAGATTGAGTTGATCCGAGATTGGATGAAGGAAGCTCAGTCCAGACAGAAGAGTTACGCGGATAAAATGCGTAAAGACCTAGAGTTCTCGGTTGGAGACAGAGGTTTTATTAAGGTGTCACTGATGAAGGGAGTGATACGATTCGGAAAGTCAGGGAAGCTGGCATCGAAATATGTTGGTCCATTCCAGATTAAAGAAAGGATTGGAAAGCTTGCATACAGAGTAGAATTGTCGAGCAATATGGCAAGTGTCCATAATGTATTTCATATGTCTCATCTTCGCAAGTATGTGCATGATCCAGAGACTACTATTCCTCCAACAGGATTGGATGAGTTGGTAGAAGAGCCTAATTTGACAATTGTTAGATAACCAGTTCGGGTTGTAGCGAGTGATGAGAAAAGATTAAGGCCCAAGACAGTCAAGTTGGTGAAAGTTCAATGGAGCGACAAGGAGAAGAACTATACTTGGGAGACAGAAGACAGGGTTCGAGTTACTTATCCTAATCTATTTTAAATGGTCTATATTAGATTTAAATAGATGATCACTAGTCAAATAAACTAGTATAGTTGTTAGGAGTGGTTATAGATGATTGCTATGATTAGTATTTAGTCCTTATTGAATTTCGAGGACGAAATTCTTTAAGGAGGGGAGCCTGTAACACCCCTAATTTTAAATAACATTATTCAGGATATTCAATTAGATAAATTAAATAGAATAATGTACATGTTAAGTGATAAGGGGATTGATATTTGAATAAATTTAAGTGGCCATGCTTATTAATTTAGTTGGGCTAAAGGATGGTTTATAGACTAATTAAATTATGTAAGGGTATAATGGGATTTAACTACACCTAACCTTACCTTTATATATACACATATATATATATATATATATGTTTACCCTTAAGCCATTCACACTCATGTTCATTTTCTCACAAAAATAAAAACGTAAGAAAAGAAGATAAGGTCGGCCATTAAAAAGGAAAGAAGAAGAGGAAATTCAAAGAAAAAGAAGAGAAAGTAACAAGGGGAAACAAACTCATGTCATTCCATTTTCCTTATCAAAGACTAAGGTGAATGATAATTTCCATCTCTATTTGTTAAATATATGTTTCGGATTTAAGTTTAGATTTATATATATATGATGTTTGATGATGATATGCTTGAATTATTTTTTATTTAAATTTAAACAAGATTGTTTAAATAATTGTTCATACGGTTTTAGATCTAAATCGTGTGATATTGATGTTTAAATGCCATGGAAAAATTATATGTTATGCAAAACATGATTTTAGAGTTGGGTTTTAAGTTTGATAATTTTCCAAGCTTTGGAAAGATTATTATGAATTTTTGAATGAAAATATAGCACATTGGGTTTAATAATTTATTTCGGAAAATATATTGAGAATTTGGATTAGAAATTTTGATATGTTAGATAACATGATCAAAGTAAATTTTTGTGAATTTTGGGGATTTTTCTTAGGTGACTTATATACAAAATAAATTATTTTGAGAAGAGGATCAAAATAATTTACGTGAAATAAAGAGGAAGGTTTTATTAGCAAAAGTTTAAGTTTGATAATTATCCAAAATAAAAAGGTGGTTAATTTTGAAAAGCATGGGAAAAGTTAAGGCAACCAATAAGAAATTTACATGTAGGCAGGTTATTTTATATAAGTTGCTTAATTTAGTATTTAATCCAGAAAAACAGGTTTCGCCTCTATTCAGAGTACCTTCGCCCTTACCATTCGCCTTCGACTATGACGAAACCCCATTGAGTTAAATTCAATACACATGGTATCATCTAGATGATATGTAGTGGATTGGAGAAAGGCAAAAGTTATGGTGTCGAAATCATAGCTTTCGATGGGGTCGTTACCTCGGTTTATTTTAAAAAGATAAGCATCTGCCTTTGCTTTACTAAGCTTTCGACTTAGTCGATACGTATGTTTTTGAAAGAATTTTATAATGGCTTTCGAAGGGGTTGCCATGTTTATTTGAAAAGAAAAAGGGGTTTCGAAGGAGTTCCTTTAATTATAAATCAATGCTTTCGAAAGAAGGGGTTCCGACCTAGTCGAAGCCCTGCCACCGATTATTATGCCTTTCGAGTGTATTGAAGTCATCAATACCGTCGAAAGGTATTGTTTTTTTAAAGCTATATTAAGCCACTTTCTAAATGCTTTCGAAAAGGGGTTTCGAAGGCAATGGTTTCGAAAGGGGTTTCGAAGCTATCCTTAAATATTTTAAAGGTAAGCTTTCGACTTTGTCGAAAGAGATGGTTTCGACGCCATCATAAATTTCCAAATATTATATATGGTAAAGAATGGTTTCGAAAGAGATACTTTTGTTTATATATTTACTTGGACCCAAATGATATTTTTAAAAATTTAACCCAATGATGTCAAAAGGGGGACTTTCAATGCTTTAGGAAGAGATACTTCCAATGGTTTTGAAGCTACGCTTCTAATAATTAATAAGTAGCTCTTTATTATGTTCGAAAGGTTTCGAAAGAAAGATTTTAAAGTGTTTTTAAAGGCAAAAGTCTAATGTTTTGAAAAGAGATATATGTCTTCGAAGGAGGCTATCCGGTGAGGTCGAAAGCAAGGTTTCGAAGGTTTCGAAAGTATAGTATTTAAAATAAATAACCCAATCTCATTTAAAAGCAAAACCATGGCATATTAATAAGCAAAGTATTTTGAAATGGAATTTATGAATAAGTTTTAATGGGTTAAAAGAATTAACCAAGTTATATTGTTTGCTTCTTCATATATGTATATATTCACTTTATAATGAATCCAAAAACTATACTTTGGAAAAAGGTAGAATAACCTGTTAGGTTGACCTAGTAGTGAATAAATAAAAGATATTGGCAAGGACTAATAGGTTAACAATAAACCCATGAAAACTGTGTAAGGAAAATGATATTGGCAAGGGCCAATAGGTTCATAGTTAGCCCATGAAAACTATGTAAAATTGAAGATGTCAGTTAGACAGGTTTATAGTAAGCCCATAAAAACTATATCTGGATAAGAAAATGAAATATTGACAGATAGTCAATAGGTTCCTAGTCAACCCATGAAAACCAGGGTAAAATAAAGATATTGACTGTTAGTCAATAGGTTCCTAGTCAGCCCATGAAAACTAGGATAAAAGAAATGATGTTGGAGTTACCAATAGGTTCATAGTAATCCCATGAAAACTATTTAATTTGACAGGGAGTCCTTAAAAGTTTAACCGGTTATTAGTTAGCCCATGAAAACTATTAGGTTAATAGTAATCCTAGAAACTATAATTATGGAAGATAGTCAAAATGAATTGAGGATGGGTAATCCAGAATTGATTCAATTGTTTTGCATATCATCACATAATAATGTTTTGAATTGAATTAACCATTATGGATGCAGGGGCACAGAAAATGTAACGACCCGGTATTTTGGGCCATTCAAATCGACAATAATCCACACATGTCTGACTTGAATAGTTCAAAATATCAGATTGTTAATTTAAAATTTGGCAAAACTCAGAATATACAGTAAATAAATCAATCACAGAATCACAGACACAGAGTAATACAATAATACGCAGCGGAATAGATAAAATAGTAGTTCATGAAGCTACTATATAAACATCAGAGTTAGAAATAAAATACAACTGAATATCTTAGATGTAGTGAAGTCTCCAGTATGCGCAGATGACTTCTTTGAACAAATCAATAGGATGACTGAAAGGATAGATAGCTGGATCTTCAAGCAAGGCTCCAACTTCGAAGGTGAGTCTCAAATGTTGTATCACTCAGTCTGACCTGGGCGTAAAGCAAAACACAAAACACTCGAGTCAGGATTAACATTCTTATATCAATAAATCCAACTCAAGTGAAATATCAACTGAAATACAAATAACTTAATGGATGTTTGGGATAACCATCCTCTAAGGGTCCATGGAACTATCTACAAGATAGAAATATACACTATAACACCGTGGTCATTTATACTTCAAAACTAATCATTTTCATTTCAAATAACTCTATATTTCCCAAGATAGTATTTATATAGATTAAATAATTATACAGTAAAGTATTTCAATCCCCTCAACTTAACAAAGTCATCAACCCGACCTTCCCATTTTAATTAAATTCAACCTCAATTTATCAATTTAAATTCAACTCAATTTCTAAAATAACCACTTAAATTTTATTGATCTCAATATTTCAATATTTCAAAACTTTAAATATTAAACATTTCAAAGTTCAATTTAACAGTTTCATAAAGATCTTGATTTAACCAAATTATTATTTAGCCTTGAAATATTTCCTCCTTAGATTCAATATCATTTAAGTACACTGAAATTTCATTCTACTCAAAATTTTCTTTATTTTATGTAAACGTGAAATATTCATTAAATCACTTAAATCAAAAATCCAGTTACAAAATCATACCTTCAAATTTTCCTTTTCAATAAATTTCAAATTGATTTAATTAAATAAATTTTTCTTAGATACCATTCCAATTAAACCCAAATTCACCTCCCAATCTTAATTATTTAGTTTATCACCAGAAAATTTATTTGAAATATAGATCTACGTAAATACTTACCCATATTATATATATTAAATCAATCTTAATTTAATTAGATATTATTATTAAATCTATATATAAAATCTCCATCAAAACCCATATATTGCTTTTTAAAATATTTATATAGGCCAATGGAGTCTGTATATATTTCCTATCATATGGTCAAGTGCTACGGATATTTATCATTTCAATCCGCACACTAAATATATACGGGTGGATATCATTTCAACCTGTAATCCCAAATTCAATTAAATGAAAACCGCTTGGGTTTATCATTTCAACCCATAACGATTTTCTCCTATTCTAAAGTCCGTTCGGGTATGTATCATTTCAACCCATAGTGATTTCTAAACTACATGGAACTTGTAGAGTGATAACAGAAAATACAAAAATAACAGGCATATATCATCAATAACAATATAATATAAACAACAGGATGTGGTGTCATATCCTGCAGGTGAACAGTTACAGATAATAGCATATATAACAATTTAAATAACTACAGCAGCATATTTCAATTATCGTTTCAATTGAAATCAAATTTAATGAATAAAAGAATGTAAATCGTGAGTGATTGCTCACCTTTCGAGGTTAGAGAGATAGACAATGAAGTTGAGTTATGAAATGCAAGCACGACTTCCAAAGCAAAGTTAGATGGTACGATTTCGACGGAAAAGCTGATAGATAGAAATTGATGAGAACGAATCAAATTAGCTTGATAAAATTGAAACGAAGATTAAATGATTAATTTATTACTTTCTTTCAAAATGAACGTTAAATCAAAACACGCATTTTAAAAATGAAATATATATATATATGCACACCCATGAAAACCATATAACTTTAAAACGCTTCCATTTCATATTAATGTTAAATAACAAATATATAATTATTCAAAATGTCACACATATAGTATATTCATTTTATGGTTGTCGTTTCCATGTAATAAATATTCATTTTAAACCAATATTAAAATAATATATATGTATAGTAAAAAAATCAATGTTCTAACATAAAACACATATAATAAAGATCAACACACATATATATAATATCTTTTGAAATGAATACTTATGTATATATAATTATTATAGTTTATTACTTTCCTTTTCAAAATATCCAGCAAGAAATCAAACAAACTTATGCACATATATGTGCAGATAAACAATATTCTTTATAATACATTGTTAACTTACTCCTTTTTTTTCTCTTTCTTTTTTATTTTTTTTATTTTTTTATTAAACCTTTTAAATAACAAAATATATGTATAAAATAAAATATTTGTATATATAAAAATCAAAACGTTTCAAACATATATTCAAAAACTGGATCATATAAATAACAATGTATTTAGTTAACGCATAGTATAAAATTCATTTATATAACACTCTTATATATATATAAATCTTGTATAAGTAAACCTTTATAGCTTCATAACTTATTTACTTTCACATATAACAAGATCTGTACAAAAGAATGCAAATTTTTCTCAAATCCTTTTGAACGTTTATAAGAAAAATTTTAAACAATAAATATACCTTCTTATTTAGGAAAGAAAGTAAGCATGCACTTGTAGGAGAAACGTGAGTGGAGGTTGAGGGTTGTAGGCGGTGGAAAGGGAAGAGGGGCGGAGATAGCTTCAGGCGATGGGTATATACGTCGCGCAAATTTTTTTCTTTTTCTTTTTTTTATATCTGGCGTAGGCCATGGAAAAATTTGGGAGGAGGAAAAGTAAGCAATGGTGGGGAGTGGATCTCGAAAATGAAGAAGGAGCAGGCAACAATGAAATATATGAAGAGAGAGGTATTGGAAAGCTACAGAGAAAAATATAATATAAAAGTAATAATAAATGAAAATCAACGTTCATGCATTGATTCAGCAGAGAAGTTAAAGCAAATAAGAAGAGAATGGATTGATTTAAAGGAAAGGCAATGAATGGTTTAGAATTAAATAAAATGTAAAACGTATACGTTTTAATTTCAAAAAGGAAAGAAATAAATACGGGGATGGCAACAGTCAAAATGCACGTTTAGGCTAATAATAGAATATAAAAGTAAGAAACTCAAAAGGATAGGCACAGAGATGTGAAATCAGGGAGACAAGGGAAGCAAGTGATCTTTCAAATTTATAACATTGGCAATAAATATAGAATAAATGAAAATTAATAGATGGATGCTTGATTGACGCAGTGATTAAAGTAAGGTTGCGTGTCAGTCACGATGAAATTTGAAACAGAAGAAAATGTAAATGAATAAAAGGGGTAAGCCAGATTTTTCCGCTTAGATTTAGAGAAGACACATCAAATGTTGAAAAAAGGAATTATGAAATGGCTAGATTCTAGCAAATAATAAATACGGTAAGAAAAGTAAATAGGCAGGTTATAAATCAGATTGGAAAGAAAAGTGGAGAGGTTAATTGATAAAAGAATTAAGATAATGAAAATGCATAATTTATGATTTTGCATTTTTGCATGATAAATATAGATTGATTGAGTTTTTGACAATTAACAGTGTATTAGTGATTATCTCTTGTTTGAGCGGTTGTTAGCATATGCCTTTTGAATACATATTAACATAATCCCATAAAAATTTATGTGCACTTAAAATGTTCTTCTGATAAAGTTTTTTTTCTTTTTAAGATTATTATTAACATTTAGAATATCATTTGACTTATTCGAAGGTTGATGATTTTCAAATCCTATTAAGATTAAGGTCGCTAATTGATTATTGTTGAAAGCTAAGATATTAAGAAAATACTATTATGAAATCCATATCTTGAACACAGAATTTGTTATTAAAATCGTATCATTAGAGTTACATGTATGATTATAAACAATAACATTCATAATTTACAACTATGATGTTGCAGATCCTTTTATTAAAATTTAGATTACATATCATTAGCAAGTCAGCATAAATTTAATAGAATTTCACAAAATAAATAAACTTTCATAAAATAAATTGAAGTTTTAAAATCTGCTATGTTTAATTGGACGTAATCCAAATATTTAATTTTTTGTTTAAAATATTATTTAAAATTTCTTACAAATTCAATTAAATACGTTATTCAAACCGTTTAAAATTTATGGGTTGTTACAGAAAATGGTTTATAAAGGCTTTAAAATACTAGTGAGGGGAAACCCGTTCCGCTAAGCGGCGTGGTCCCACTAGATATCTATGTGATTTGAGATGGTGTATTATTATTCATACCAGGCTTTATGTCTGACTCGAAATTTATGTTTTCCCCTTAAACTCTCGGGTACTCAATTGATTTTGAGTAGTTTGAGATTTGAGGTTTTCAGGTACCACTTAAGACGAAAAGGCTTCCGGAGTCGTGTAGAAGACATGTAGTTATTTAAGTTCTTGCTCATGTGATTCCGTTGTGTTATTATGTTAAGGTAAAGTTGTTTATTGCCTATTATACACTCTAATCACCAAGGGGGCATCTTCATATGTTGCTCTTGGAGTATATTGTAATAATTATATTTTTTTGAATGTGGTTAACGTTGTGGGATTATGTAAAGAATGTTGAAATGAGTTTGGAATGGAATGTGAAGGTTGTTTTTAAATTTTAAACTCTTTCCATATCCATGTGTTTCTGGTATATCAATTTATCAATCATTACCGTATTTGGTCGCCGTGGATTAATAGCTATGGATGACTACAACATCTGTAGCTGTTAGTTTTGGGCCTCCCAATGGGGGATGTTACACATGCTCTTAAAGCACGAACTCCTCATGCTACCTGAAGATTGGCAACTTCGAGAAGTTCTAATTCGTTTCGGATCGACGGGTCGTATTGATCCCATAAGTCGCATACTGCCATAAGCTGCGCATCACTTCTTAAGTTGTGGAACCATGCTCTCGAAGCACCTACTCCTTACATTACCCGAAGATTGGCAACGTCGAGAAGTTCCAAATCATTCTGGATCGACGGGTCATATCGATCTCATAAGCCACGCACTCCCATAAGCCGCATCACTTCTTGAGCCGTGGAACCATGCTCTCGAAGCACCAACTCCCCACGTTACTCGAAGGTTGGCAACGTCAAGAAGTTCCAAACCATTCTGGATCTATGGGTCGTATCGATCCCATAAGCCGTGCTTTTCATATGCCACACACTCTCAAAAGCCGCGCATTTCGTAAGCCGTGCACTCTTAAAAGCCATGCATTGCGTAAGCCGCGCACTCTTAAAAGCCGCCCATTTCATAAGCCGTGCAAGCACTGCTTGATGTTGCTCCGACATCATCAGCAAACCATTAAGATTTTCTAAGTACTAGTATTTTCCTGACAATACTTGGAAACTTGTTTATTGCAGGATTAACTGGGATCAACTCCCTCTACCCGAAAGAACTGACATTGCACTAATTGTGCCGCAAAGTTCACAACTGTGCAGTTAATGCCCCGCTATTACTCCGTTATAACCTTGCTATATCTCATAGCGGATTTCTATCGCTATGATTTTTCCATATAGCCCATAAATATAGCCTTTTCGCTTTAAGCCCCGCTATTTCCGCTATATCCCGTTATTCCCGCTATATACCGCTATTTTCGCTATATCTTCTTTAAAAGAAATGAATTGATAAATAACATTTACACATTATAAAAATTATGAAATTAATTTAATTATTTAATTGAATATTTAATATATTTTCAGAAATGAAAATACTCTAATATTCTACTAAATTCAATTATGTTATATAATAGTTTTACGTTTATTTAACATAATTTATGTATTAAATTCAATTATTTAAAATTATTTATGTATTAATTATATTCAATTGAACGTTAATTTTTTATTTAATTACCATTTATATATTTGTAAAAAAATTAAGTACGAGTTTTATATGCTATTTTAGAGTCATCCGCTATATCCCACTATATCCTCGTTGTATCCCCGCTATGACTTTTTACACCTCTGCCGCATTGAATCTGCCAAGCGCTTTAACTGCACAGGTTCACAAACCAGAAGTCAGCAAAAAATTCTAATTTTTGACTAAAGTTAATGTAAAAAAGTCAAAATTCAAGACATCCAATTCATGAGTTCCCAAAGATAGGAGCTGCGATGCACCTTTGATTGGGGGCATCCAGGGAGCCACCCAGAACATCAAGTCTCACGTCAATTGTTCAGAATAATCAGCCCTATGGACTGGGGGACACATAACACATTAACACTTGGTCAGGATAAAAAATGGCTCCAACTTGCAATAAAAGGAGGAATTTACTGTCGTCCAGAGATAGACGATGACGGAAGGCATTTTCAGAATCAAATCATCAATGCACCAGTTTCCAAAGATAAAAGCAGGTGCTTGACTGAAGTCTCAAACCCAACTTGCAGAAAACTAGTTGTTATCCGAAGATAGACAACGGAAAGGAGAGAACGCTTGAAATCGAGCAGCTAAACCATTGATTCCCGAAGATTGGAACCAATGAATAAGGTTGATATCCACAACAATGCTATCAGCCCAGCATAACGTATATGGTTTGAAACAAGCAAGGTTAAGTGTCACAAATTCGAGACAAACACTACCGAACTCTACCGGTCGGTGATCAGGATAGGAATGAGTGCAGTCGTACCAAGGGCAATGTGATGACTCGCTCCATAATTTCTAATTTTCTATAAGAACCTAGAAATGAAGGGTTCCACCTAGAAATGAAAGGTTCCGCAAATAGAAGTCAGATCGTAACAAAAACCGATTGGAGAAAATCCAATTTTTTGTGAATAAGAATAACCATGGAATTGGTTAAGCAACAACTCTACATTTCCAAGGGTAACACTTGACGATGATAAACAAGGCTAGGCAACAGAAATGTCTGGGACTCCCATCGTTTCAGAACATGGCATATCCTGAAGTTAAGCAACGTTGAAAAAACAGCCACATTGGGTTGAAAGGGATCTACTCAACTATATAGGATCGGATGAATAATTCAATCCTAACTAATATGACTTAAACATTGCCCAAAGACAAGTAACACTAAGAAAAGACTTCTACAATCCAGTCATCGAAGTGCAAGTTTTCGAAGAACGAAACTAGTGCCCACCTGGATTAAAAGCATTACCGAATTGATGGGAAAATTGATCCCAACCTCCTGAGTGTCGGTGTTGGCCCGGTAATGCTAAGGCCTTTTCTCATTTCCTAAGTACTGGTGTTGCCTCGGTAACGTCAAGAAACTTTCTATTTCATAAGTATCGGTGTTCCCCCGACAACGTCGAAAAATCCTCTATTTCCTAAGTACCAACATTGCCTCAGCAAAGTCGGGAAATTTTCTATTCACTATGTACCGGTGTTGCCTCGGCAATGCTAGGAAAACTTTAATCTATAGGTTTAATGGGAAACACTCATCGTTGTAAACCATCAATGCACTAGCTTCCGGAGATAGAAGTTGGTCCTCAATTGAGATTCTACCCTTGTCTTCAAAAAACTATCGTTGTTCGAAAATAGGCAACAACAGGAAGACATAACCTTTCATAGGTTAGCCGGATGGTTCGACCTTTTATCATAAGAATCAGTCACTACACAGGAATAAAGCAGCGGTGAATGGAAATCCCAGGATTGAATTGCTCGTATGCTAATTTCTAGGGATGAAAGCTGGTGCATAACCGAATTTTTTGAATTCAATTTAGAAAGAATTTAGATACAGCCAAAAGATAGGCAGCCTTAAGGAAATATTGCTTGGAACCAAGCAGCTAGGGTATCAATTCCCAAAAATAGGAATTGGCGTATGAACAGAACTTCCATGACGACAGCAATCAAGCAAAGCAAGCACAACTAAGGATATGTAGGCACAATCATGGAAGGTCGGAACTAAAACCATCGGACTTCCTTAATTCTAGAATAGGATTGAGAGCCAGACCAAGGGCAATCAAATAATTTGTTCCAAACCTCTCCATCTCTCACAATCGCCCAAATACAGGCATTCGAAATAGCTAGTCCCTCGAGTAGGGATAGACGCATAGATACTTGATCGAAAAAATGTTGCAAAGTCCAAATACGAATAATTGCAAGGTTGTTTAGATAACAGTTTTGTATCGCAAAACAGATCATTCTGGCAACAAAATCTCCAACAAAGGAAATGAAGGATTTAACGTTCAAAAATCTCCAACAAAGGAAATGAAGGATCGATGACCTACTTACGGTCTAACTAGATCATTTGGTTCCAACGTGCAGGAATATGCCATTACCCAAAATTTGGTAATGCTAAGAAGAAACCCCCAGAATGAAACTATCGATACATCGACTTTCGAAAACAGAAGCAAGAGTTTGATTAATCTTCAGCCCTACCTTCTGGTATCTCATGTTATCTGAAGATTCACAACATCAAGGAAAAATCCATAGAGTTGAATCATCAGCACACGAGTTTCTAGAGATAGAAATTGATACATGATTAGGGACTCAACATAGGACTTGGAAGAATTCACTCTAGCAAAAGATGATAGCGACACATCTTTCCACCACATGTACTCGAATGACGTCGGATGACGATGTCAACTTGGAGGAATTCAATTACAGTTAGGAAATAGACATCATTGAAAAAATCAAAGCTTGGAATCGAGCAGCAAAGTCCCTAGTTCCTAGAGCTAGAAGCTATCATGTCTATCAAACTGGGGCAATCAAATGTATTGCCTAGGAGACCTAGTCTCCCGAAAACATATAGACTTAGTATTCAGAGAAATCAGCCTTATCGACTATGGCAGATACACCAACACTTTGTTGAAATGAACTCAATCGAGCATATGTATGGATTAGCTACAGAACTAGCTAGACCAAGCTACCTTATAGTTCTAAACAAAGCTATAAAATAGAATATGCTGAAATTACCGTAGAAGATTACTTACATGTATAGAATTATAGTAAATGAGTATGCTGCACATGAACACAAGAGGTGCAATGGCGAGAAAAAACAATGCTAGGAATCGAGCAATTAAACCAATAATCCCTAGAGACAGAGACTGGAGTGCAGGTTAAATTTCGAAAAATGCAAAGGAAGGATAATTGCAATCGAACAAGTCATGGCTAGTTTCCGAAGACTGAAACTGTGCCTGATCAAATTTCAACTACGATTATACAAGAGCAGTTGTGCCTTGTAATTTAACTATAATCAATCATCCCAATATGACAGGAATAATAAGTGAAGTGTATGTTGCGAAGGATCCAGGTTCTGGAGGAGTGGAAGTTCCTCCGCCAGACTAAGGATTGGATGACCGGAAAGTCATTTTCAACAGTAAAACTTGGCATTCAATTATGTTGGGTATATTTTACTTTAAATAATATCCTCGTATAACCAATGCCCTGAATCCAAGGGAAGTCGACGTATGTTGACTAGTCGGGTTCTGAGCGTTGACCGGGGCAGATGGAGTGTGTTATCTACATGAGAAGAGCCCAATATCGCAAATACTGCAAACGGAAAATCTAGTGTAGATAGATTGCTTACGTTTGAAAAAAAATCCATATCGTCCTTTGAAATTATCTTTTCCACACTTACACATTATCGATCAACGATTGATAACGGAGCCGCTGTCCGAACCAACGTAGGAAGCTTTTCTTTTCAGGATCACTGAAGTACAGAAACGGGAAGAGCGATATGATTGAATCATCAACTATATCTGATTTTGGAATAAATTGTTGCATTAGAATTTAAAACGGCGACAGGAACTTAACCGAGTTCTCGAAAAGAAACAGTTAAAGACAAAGAGCAAGACTTCGCTCCAGAATGGTGTACAATCGTTCGAGACAAAACTTAGCTTCACTGACGGTCCAGTTAAAACTATATAGGTCGACTCCAAACCTACATCATGCACCCACTTACCGACGTAAACCCTTGTGTAAACTATAGAGCACAGATTGCATCGTTAATACCCAAAACTAAAATTCAGATAAAAATCAAAAAACGAACAGCTATCAGAAGTCAGTCAATTGAAAACAACATCTTGAGATGGATTCCGATGATTCACTAAAATTCATAGAATAGTAATCTGAAACTTGTCTTGTTCTAGAGCACACTTTGTTTCCAACGAAAGCTTACTCTGGGGGGCAAATGTTAACAGAGTTTTTAACCTAGAAGATTTCAACAGGAGTTGGAACATCCAAACTAAGTCAAAATGACTTGAAACTTGAACAATGCTTCTAAAAGAACAAGCCAATGGAACTTAAGAGAGACAAGCCAAAAATCCACTAAGTAGATGGATCGTTGGCGATCCATCATTCATGGATTGCTAGAGATCCAAAAGGAAGCTTCATGAGTTATTAAAGCCTCTTGCATCATGATCTACTACCTCTTCTAAGAATACTTGCCAATTTTATAGCATGCAAAACAATCTTGCTCAAGAAGTGAAGATTCATCTGATTCAAGCTGTTTGACCAAAAGCAACTAACTTAAAATAGACCTAGAGAAATCAAACATAGTCGGATTGACTTGAAATTTCCTAATAACATATAGAAGGCATAAAAGAAGTCTCATAGGAAAAATAGGATTATTTGGAGGTCGTTTGATGGATCGCTAGCGACCTAACTAGATGGATTGCTAACGATCCATGTAGGTTGGACTCCACATTCTGAAATTTATAGAGTAGGTCCCGCACACTATAGAGAGAGTACTAGCAAAGTTTCGTCTGATTCTGTTAAGTTTTGAGCGATTTATGGATGATTCTTCTTTGAATTGGGCAAGTTTGATCCTTCAGGTCCGACCCATGAGGGATGGGCCCCATGACCAATGATCCATAGAGGAGGCTTCCTACTCATCTACATTGCATGTGTGAAGTTTCGTGTGATTTGGTTAAGTATTAAGTGAGTTATGGACGATTCTTCTGGACCAGATGACCCATGAAGACGGATGATCAAACTAACTCCAAACGACTTAATATTTGGACAAGGCACTTAAATAGAAGATAGGAAGACAACCAAAATAAGATCACTCAAAAAATATGCTAAGTGGATGGATAGTCAGCGATCCATCCCCTATGGATAGTCAGCGATCCATCCCCTATTGATAGCCAGTGATTCATCAAGATAGGTCGGATCACCCTCAAACTTTCCAAGCTCCTTCGTAGCACTAAGCAAAGGCTTCTAGTAGAAAAATATGCTAAGTTGATGGATAGCTAACGATCCATCCCCAATGGATAGCTAGTGCTCCATTCCCTATGGATAGCTAGTGATCCACAAAAACGACTCAGATTGATTTTAGATTTTTGTTGATGGCTTGGCATAGCAACTGGTGTCTTCTGCACTTGGACTTCTGGCCCAATACTCACTGAATTCCCCTATAAATACTCACCTATCTGTAACATAAAGAGGATCTTCTGGACTGGCTGCTGGAACTCTGCAGGGATTATTCTTCAGTCTTCTCCTCCCACACAATAGTCATCTAGGGGTTCACTGTGATTATCCAGTGAACTCTTGTACTTGTAACTTGATCTAACTTAGAAGATTCAATTATATTGTAATTCGATACAACTTGTAACCGTAGTTAGTTAATAGAAAGTTATAAAGTGGACGTAGGCTTCATTAACCGCGGAACCACTATAAAAATCTTCTTGTCTTTTTACTATTTCTGCTCTTTTTACATTTATTTTCTATATTATTGCTCTGTAAGAACAGAGTTGGTGCTTTCACACTCAATCTAGGATGTTGATCCATTTTTTTGGTTAACAAATAGAAACACTGAAAATTGATTAATCCGGAATCAAACAAGTATAATTAAACTGGTATAAAGTTATGAATTTGATATCAATAAAAAGTAGGGTAAATCTTGCAAAGACCGGTTAGTGTAAATCGATGCCTAGGGCCTACTATGTAACTAAGGTATCAGATTAACAAATAATTAAAATCAAAAACCTTAAAATTTACACTCGATCGGTCGACCCTCCACACCGAGCGGTTGACCGTGCAGTGGTCGACCATTTGATGTCTGAAATGCGTAATCTGAACCTATTCCAAAGGCCTAGGTTAGAAATAAAGTTATTAATTGTGTATAACTGTATTGTATACATATGCGTGGATGTTAGAGATAGTATGTAACGACCCGGAATTTTATCATTTCGATTCTGGTAATATTTAATTTATTTTAAATATTTGATTAATGGTTTTTAAATAAAACAAAAATCAATTTGGTAATAAAATGGATTTATAGGATTTTTCCGTAATTTTTAATTCAGAAAATAATTAAATTTTCGTTCGACGTACTTTACGGCAAACATTAGTATTATTGAAGTTTAATAGAATTTGTTAACCGGTGTATTTTATTATTGTTTTATGATCGTGCCACATTATTGTGTGCATTCATATTTTTATTTTATCGTTTGCGGTCCGTATGCGAACGTGATTCTGTGTAGCGGAGCACCGCAAATCTCTTTTTTTAAAACCATTTCAAATTCAAATCTTAAAATAAGATATTCAACCAAACCATTTATGAGATTTGAGTTAGATGTGATGGGTAGAGTCTAGTGTGTATGTTGGTTAACTTTAGTTTTAAGCGGTATTTTGACTTTGGTTAAGTGTACATGTCAACTATCTATGACTTCACTTCATTTTGAAACTTCCTGCCTATACGTGTGCATTTCATCATTTCTGCCTACTGTAACGACCCGGATTTTTGATCGTTAATTTTGAACATGTAATTCATTTTAAATGTCGAGTTTTGGAATGTAAATGGGATTTCAATATGAAGTTTATCGATCAAAAATAGTGTAATAAAAACTTAAGTTCCAAATATAGTAATTTAATTTATAAATTTAATTGTTGAGTTAATAATTAGGAATCAATTAAATAGTTGAATTGGAATTGAATATGAAAACGAAATGATATAAACTCTATTTGAATTATAATTGAGTTAGAAAGTTTTTAAAACTGAAATTTCAAGCGATTTTTGAATACCATAAAACTATCTTTAGAATTTGAAGGTATTAAAAAGGAATTTTGAATGTAAAAATAGTTATATCGAAATTTGAGTTATTTTTAGGAAATTGATTTGGATAAAAACAATAATTGATTTTGGTGTAATTAACTATCCGTAAAAATATTTTAAATAGAGATTTAAAATAATATACATAAAGAATTTTAAAAACGATGGATATTTAAACGATATTTTTTTGAAATATGAAAGAAGTTGAAATCGATATTAAAAATAAAAATATAGGGTTTATAAGAGGATGGACTTATGAAATGAAATTGTATAAATAGGATTTGTTTTATAAAAAGGGTAAAACTCAAAGGAGTTATAAAAATTAATAAACGATGTTTATAAATAAAGGAAATTGTTATCAGATAAATTTGGAATATAAATTTACAAGGAGAATTTATATTTGAATATGGAAATAAGGTGAGAAAAATAGTGGATACTATTTTCGAAGTGAAAATAGTTAAGGAGACCGAAATGGAAGCGATGTGATGGAAATCGAGAGGGATTTATAAATTGAAATTTGGTTATTGAGATTTAAAAATATATTTTTATTTATAAGTTAAGATTTTATTTAAAAAGAAAATTTTATTTATTAAACTATGTAATTTAAAGTTAGTTGGTATTGAAATACTTCAGAAGTGAATTTTTTTCAAATACTTAATATTTATTTAAATAAATCCTAATTTTTTAAACTTGCTTTGAAAAGTGATGTTATAAAAAGGTGTTTTCAATATTTTAGATAATTATTTGAACATGTCTTAAAAATAAATTATTATTATTATTCTTTCAAATACTTATTTTATATAGACATATAGAGATTTGAAGTGATTGAAAGTTTTATATATAAATTCTCTCGAGACACGTAAATGGGTCTTATAAATATAACTCTGGAAATTTAAGGGAATTCCAAAGTGTTTAAATACAGAACTTCGGAAAATGAATTAAAATCCATGAAGAAGTTGTAAATGGATAAACAAGAATTTAAGTGTGTATAATCGACTTTAGAAAATGAAAAGGAATTAATATAAATTTTTGGAAATGTAGGGATAAGCTAAGAGAATTCCTAAGTTTGGATACTTGAGGTGATTTGGAAAATCTTTTCAAATATTGAAGTATCGAAGAAGATTGAAGATATATCTTTGAAAAGATATTTTTGAAATGAATGTTTTGAAAATTTATAATATGGACCTAGTGACTACTTGTGACGACCGCCCATGACCCCTGCACCGAATCTAGAGAAAGTGCGCTGTAAAGTGTGACAGGCGACCATGGACGATTGTCAGGGTAGATTAAAAACAACAGAATCTATCGTATTACTCACAGCGCATGGACAAAATACAATAGAACATATACATAGTGAAGCTTTTACAAAATAAAATGCCATCATATAAAACGTCATAATAGTTGAATACAAGCATCCAAATAGCCAATACATCAAGCCTCACTACATATTTCTCAGAGAATACAAAACAGCGGAACATCCAATACATATAAGAAGATAATATGCAACCCTCTAGCTCGTCTTCGATATCAGCATCGTGAGAAGAGAACAGCACCTGTCACCTGCTACCTAGTCTGCCCGTCCCAAAATGGACGAACAGCCCAAGGCGATAAGAATTAAAACATAAAGCCTTAAGTCAGACAACAGTCTTAGTGAGCAGTAAATTAACTAACAACATACCAAAAGAGCATAAAGGAAAAGGAATAGGAATACAACCCTCCCACTCCAACCTCATTCTACAATGATAGCCCCCAGACACACACTAAACAGAAGCAACATAGCAGAGCATACAATTTAAAGTAAAGTAATAATCATTCGAGTCAAGGGCGATGTTTTCCAAGTACCAAGGCCTAAATCAGATAAGCACCCAGAAAATACCGCTCTTGAGTCCGAATGACGATACAACCAAACATCCATGACTCTGGCTATCACTGTTATCATTGCTTCGATATCACCGTTAATTGAATGACCGGCACATTCTTTCAGCCGTCCGTCAAGGGCTAATGGAAACCCCGGTTCTAGACATAACTCCCGCACGTCGTCGCAGCCCGTGCCTAGGACTATCGAATTTGCCCAGAGTACTCGACCATCAACAGTTGGCCGTTGGGACTATCGAATCTGCCCAAACGTACTCTTGCTTAGAGCATGCTAGAACCTTCAACAACGATGCTATCCAAGCCTCCTAGTCATCCTCCTCGACGACTATTCTCATATCCATTCATTATCCTCAACTCGAATCATATCACCGAGTTATGGATTAGACCAAGTCTTCATCACATGATGCCTCGCTTCATTACATCCTCGCAAAGCCTCATCTCAACATCACATCATCGAATCTATGCATAAGAGCTTCATCATCCCGCTACATATGCCACGAGCAGCTTTCCCAATTCAAGAGCCTTCCTCTTAGCTTTTGAATCGTCTTCGGTCTAAATCAAACCATCAATCATCTAATTCATAACAGTCAATCAAATCAAACATTAATCCAAACAATCAAGCATTCAAACAAGATCTAAATAGACAATTATCACAATAATGGCATTTTCGTAATTAAAGAGTTGAAAGTCCAATAAGCATGAAAACATGGATTATATCTCTACAAACTTGATGAAGGAACTTGCATAGGTTAACATATGATAAAATGGATGTAACATCATCATGAACAATGGATCTATATGGATCTACACTTAGGATGAAGAAAATGCATGGAAATCACTATTTTAACACCAAATCGAGCCAACAATCCGATATACTCCTTTGGATCCGTGTGAGAGATAATCACCACTCACCAAATCACCTAAACAACCACAAATCTACACGCTTCAGATCTGTACAGCGAAGGATCAAGCTTGATCTATCACGAATCCGCTTCAAACGAAGAAATCTCTCTTGAAAAGATGAAGATCTTCAATCTATACTCTTAAATCTTCAATCTTGATCTTCGATTTGGATGGAAGGAAGCACTAGATTAGAGTGGAGAAAAGAAGTGAAGAAGTGTAGAAGTCGAGCTCTCAAAATGGCAGCACTTCGTCGCTTCAAAATCCGGATCCCAAAAAGTGAGAAAAACCCTTCCTATTTATAGCTGAAATTTCACTAAGTCGTAACTCGGCTATCTCCTAAGTCGTCTCCGACTCATACCCCATACGACCTACGACTTACAGCTATACCATCCTACGACTTAACCAGAAGCATCTGCGACCTAACAACTCAGGCGCTACAACGACTTACAACAAAAAAGCTATCTCCTAAGTCGGTCACGACTTATAGCATGCGCCCCTACGACTCAACAAAACCCAAATCCCCTACGACTTAAGACTTAACTCCCTTAAGTCGTCTACGACTTAAGCTCATGCGCACCTAGCGACTTACCACTAGTCACGACTTATAACTTGGCAGAAGATACGACTTAACAGATCTATGCTTCTACGACTTAACAAACAACTGGGTTACGACTCAACCCCTAAGTCGTCTACGACTTAACACATAGGCTAACTCTTAAGGTCGCCAACACGTTAACTCCTTAGGTCGCTAACCAACCCAGTCGACTTAACTTGGTAACAACTTAACCCTTAGGTCGCTTACGACTTAACCAACCAAGCTACCAGACGACCTAACACATAGCGACCTATCCCTTAACTCGGTCACTACGACCTAACTCTAACCTTAAGTCGTCTACAACCATAAGTCGGTCAACCCGCTAACTCGTCCAACCGACCTAACACATAACAACTCAACGACTCAGCGACCTAACTACTAAGCCAAACCCAGCGACCTAACAACTAATACGACATAACAACTTATGCGACCTAACACCTTAGGTCGCCTAACGACCTAACTATGCTAACCAGCCATCCACTAGGTCGCTAAATACGGGGTTGTTAACTCGCAAACCCTTAGACCACCACTTCCTTAAGTCGCTGCCGACCTATCACTTAGAAAAATTCTGCCTAAAATCTGAAATGGCTCAAAATGCTAAAATTCCAGATTTTGACAACTTTTCGATCCGTAAAAATACGGGTCGTTACATTCTCTCCCCCTTATGAATTTCGCCCCCGAAATTCCAAACAATCATAGCAATCAAAGACTATTCTGTACGCCTACCATCCATAGCAATCAACAAACCATGCGTCCAATTCTAGCTTAGCGTACAGAATTCTAAAACTAGAACAAGTTACAATATCGCGAGATGAGACGACACCTTAGGGCCATACCTTGAAGAGTTCAGGATGAGCTGCTTTCATCCTCTCTTCCACCTCCCACGTACAGTCATTATCATCATCTCTCCATTGTATCTTGAGCAACTTAACTACCTTCCTCCTAAGCTGTTTCGTGTCGGTTTCCACAACACGAAGCGGCTTACGACGTCTTCTATCGACCGGATCAACTTCGAAATCTTCATAGCTATCAACAGAAACCACTGTATTCGAGTCGTGCACATACTTTCGTAAATACGATACATGAAAAACATTGTGCACACTCGACATCTTCTCCGGTAATTCCAATCTATAAGCGAGCTTTCCAATTCGCTCGATGATTGGGAATGGTCCAACAAATCTCGGAGTCAATTTTCCTTTCTTCCCAAATCGAATAACATTCTTCAGTGGAGAAGTCTTCACAAAAACCATATCACCAACGTCGAATTCCAAATCCTTACGACGTTTATCGGCATAACTCTTCTGACGGTCTTGGGCTGCCTTCATTCGTTGCTGAATGATCTCTATACAATCTGAAGTCTGGCGAATCATCTCTGGCCCAAGTATCAGCTTTTCTCCAATTTCCAACCAACATGTCGGGGAGTTACATTGTCTTCCATACAATGCCTCATACGGTGCCATACCAATGCTTGACTGGTAACTGTTGTTGTACGCAAACTCCACCAAATGAAGGTGATCTTCCCATGATCCTCCGAAGTCCAAAACACTTGCTCTAAGAAGATCTTCCAAAACTCGGTTGACCCTCTCGGTCTGACCATCTGTTTGAGGGTGATAAGCTGTACTCAAACACAACTCGGTTCCCAAAACTTCCTGGAAGCTCTTCCAAAATCCACTAGTGAACAATGGATCTCGATCGCTCACTATACTCTTCGGAATACCATGGAATCGAACTATCCATTTAACATACAACTCAGCCAACTTTGATGCAGTCCTAGTCGATCGAACAGGAATGAATCGTACACTCTTAGTCAGACGATCCACAATGACCCAAATCCCTTCATTTCCCGTTCTGGTTCTAGGCAATCCATCGATAAAATCCATCGACACTTGTTCCCACTTCCACGTAGGAACTTCTAATGGCTGAAGCAATCCACTTGGCTTCTTCTGTTCGGCTTTAACCAACTGGCAGTTCATACACTTGGAAATAAAATTTCCAACATCCTTCTTCATGCCTTCCCAGTAGTAGGTTCTCTTCGTATCCCGATACATCTTATTTCCACCTGGATGAATTGTCAACTTCGAGTGATGACTTTCCTTCAGAACTTCACTCCTCAATTCATCTATATCGGGAACAACTAGTCGTCCTTGCTTTCGAAGCCAACCCTCTCGATCAACCTCGAATCCTTTATCCTTTTCTGGATCCAATCCAGATTCCAATTCACGGATAATCTTGACAAGCTTATCGTCTCGCTTTTGGCTCTCGCCAATCCTTTCCACAAGAGAAGGTCTTATCGATAAGTTTGCCAACATCTCAGGTTCCAATTCACATCTAGGCCTGAAGTCAAATCCAGCTAAATACTCGAGACTCTTCCATTCTGAAAACATGGCTCCCAATCCTGCATGTCTTCGACTTAACGCATCTGCCACTGCGTTACCTTTTCCCGGAGTATAAACTATACCAATCATATGATGCCAAAAACTCTAGCCAACGTTGCTGCCGAAGATTCAAATCCTTTTGGGAGAAAAGATACTTCAACGACTTGTGATCCGTAAACAACTCGAATCGAACTCCCAATAGATAATGTCTCCACATCTTCAGAGCAAATACAATCGCCGCTAACTCCAAATCATGAGTTGGGTAATTCCTTTCATGCAGCTTCAGTTGTCGACTTGCATATGCAACAACTTTATCCCTCTGCATCAGCACTGCTCCAAGTCCAGTACCACATGCGTCGGTGTAAACCACCATCTCATCATTCCCACTTGGAATAGTCAAAACAGGAGCACTCGTCAATCTCTCTTTCAGGATTCCGAAAGCTTGCTCACACTTAGCATCCCAACTGAACACTTGGTTCTTTTTCGTCAATCCTGTTAACGGTGCAGCTACCTTGGAGAAGTCTTTGATAAACCGTCGATAATATCCTGCTAATCCCAGAAAACTTCTCACATCCGATGCATTCTTAGGTCTAACCCAATCCTGGATTGCTGCCACCTTAGCGGGATCAACCGCTATTCCATTTCCAGAAATCACATGGCCTAAGAACCTCACCTCACTCTTCCAGAAGTGACACTTCGAAAACTTAGCCTTCAGCTGATGTTTCCGCAAGATTTCCAAAACAATTCGCAAGTGTGTCTTGTGCTCTTCTTCCGTTCTGGAATAAATCAGAATATCATCCACGAACACAAGTACGAACTTGTTCAACTGATCTCTGAACACTCTATTCATAAGATCCACAAAATATGCTGGTGCGTTAGTCAATCCAAACGGCATTACCAGCCACTCAAAGAAACCAGATGGTGTCCAAAAAGCAGTCTTCGGCACACTATCCTTAGCCACTCTCAACTGGTGAAATCCCGTTGCCAAATCCATCTGAGAAAACACCTTGGCTTCGTGAAGCTGATCAAACAAGTCATCTATTCTCGGCAATGGATACTTGTTCTTCTTAGTCACCTTATTCGGCTCACGATAATCCACACACAATCTCAACGACCCATCTGCCTTGGTTGTAAACACAACTGGTGCACCCCACTCGGACACGCTACGCCGAATGAATCCTTTCTGTAAAAGATCATCAACTTGCACCCTCAACTCCTGCTGTTCCCTAGGCGCCATCCGCCTAAGAGGCATCACAACAGGTCTGGCTTCTTCAACTAGATCTATACGAAACTCGATCTCTCTATGCGGCGGCAACCCCTTGACTTCGTCAAAGACATCCTCGAATCCATTAGCGATTGGCACTGATGACAGTCCATCCCGTGGAACAACTAGCGAATACATGAAGCTCATGAAGACGCCTTCTTCATGCTTACATCGTATCACAACCTTTCGCCCCTCCACATTCTTGACTGTCACTTCCAACCTCTCGCAATCAACCTTAGCTGCATACTTCCTAAGCCAGTCCATACCCAAAATAATTCCGAACCCCGCAAAGTTCATAACAAAGCAATCATAATCAAAAGAGCAACCATGACTCGATACAACTAGACCACGGCATAACATACACAAACAAGACGAACCCCCAACTGGATTAGTCACAACCAATGGTCTATCAACAATATCCGGTTCCAAACCTAACCGGCCTACGAGTTCTCTACAAACAAACGAATGCGATGCTCCAGTATCAAACAGAACTCTAACTGGAACACCATATAAGAAAAGAGTACCTTGAACCACCACACTCTTTCCCTTCTCTTCCGCGGTAGGAGCTTTCGAAGACGACGGAACAGCTCCCAAAGCATAAGCTTGCACAATCTGCCTGTCCTTCCTCGGTTCTGGACAATTCTTCCTGAAATGCCCCGGCTTGTCACAGTTGTGACACTTCATTGGCACCTTCGGATTCTTACAATCCTTAGAGAAATGGCCCTTCTGCTGACAATTGTAGCAAGTCACCTCGCCTTTCGGCTTCTTTTGGCCATCCTTACCCTTCTGCTGCTGCTGCTTCCTCTTCTTGTTTCCACACTGCTGGGGTTTAGACTCTTCCCTGGTCACAGCAACAACAGATCCTTCCTTAGGAAACAGACTCTCATGCCTAAGAGCTTTCTCCACAAGCTTCTCAAATGAATCGTCCAAATGATCCACCAACTGTCTCCCAAGATAACTGTCCAAGCCTGTCACAAACTTCTCATTCTTCTGATAAGCAGACTCAATATATGACCGGGCATACTTGGACAAAGCTTCAAACTCAGAAACATACTCAAGAACAAATCTTCCACCTTGCTTGAGCTCCACAAACCTCTTGAACAGAACAGACTTCTGAGCTGTAGAAATGAACTTAGCTTCAAATCTAGCTTGGAATTGCTCCCAAGTAATCTCTTCCTCCGCAGTATTGATGGTAATAGAATTCCACCAATCAGAAGCTCTCCCTTGAAGCTGCCTTGATGCCAACTTCCTCTTAGTTGCATCATCAATTCCCAAATCACCAAAGATCCTTCTACAAGCATCTATCCATCTCTGGACTTCGATAGTTGATTCTGTTCCCAAGAAAACCTTCCCTCCAAGTGCAGTATAATCCTTGCACAACTTAGCAAAATCCACTGGTTTCGGAGTTTGGACTTGAACTCCAACATCAACTGCCGCCCCCGGAACTGGTATCCTCCTCATGATCGAAGTCATCATAGCTTAGAACATGGCTACATAATCAGCAGTCTCTTCAGTAGCACGGCCTTCCCTAGCAGCTGGTCTCCCTCTTCGACTCATTCTCAATATCTAAAAAAAAGAATGATTAGAACATCTAGAGAAACAACTACATAAAGGACTCAAACTCTACTAAGCTACTATATTATATATAGTATTCATCCATCAAAATATAATTATGTCTCTCATACGTAGTTACGACGGCGAGCGTTGGGTAAAATCGATTAACCAATGGCTGTGATACCAAATGTGACGACCGCCCATGACCCCTGCACCGAATCTAGAGAAAGTGCGCTGTAAAGTGTGACAGGCGACCATGGACGATTGTCAGGGTAGATTAAAAACAACAGAATCTATCGTATTACTCACAGCGCATGGACAAAATACAATAGAACATATACATAGTGAAGCTTTTACAAAATAAAATGCCATCATATAAAACGTCATAATAGTTGAATACAAGCATCCAAATAGCCAATACATCAAGCCTCACTACATATTTCTCAGAGAATACAAAACAGCGGAACATCCAGTACATATAAGAAGATAATAAGCAACCCTCTAGCTCGTCTTTGATATCAGCATCGTGAGAAGAGAACAGCACCTGTCACCTGCTACCTAGTCTGCTCGTCCCAAAATGGACGAACAGCCCAAGGCGATAAGAATTAAAACATAAAGCCTTGAGTCAGACAACAGTCTTAGTGAGCAGTAAATTAACTAACAACATACCAAAAGAGCATAAAGGAAAAGGAATAGGAATACAACCCTCCCACTCCAACCTCATTCTACAGTGATAGCCCCCAGACACACACTAAACAGAAGCAACATAGCAGAGCATACAATTTAAAGTAAAGTAATAATCATTCGAGTCAAGGACGATGTTTTCCAAGTACCAAGGCCTAAATCAGATAAGCACCCAGAAAATACCGCTCTTGAGTCCGAATGACGATACAACCAAACATCCATGACTCTGGCTATCACTGTTATCATTGCTTCGATATCATCGTTAATTGAATGACCGGCACATTCTTTCAACCGTCCGTCAAGGGCTAATGGAAACCCCGGTTCTAGACATAACTCCCGCACGTCGTCGCAACCCGTGCCTAGGACTATCGAATCTGCCCAGAGTACTCGACCATCAACAGTTGGTCGTTGGGACTATCGAATCTGCCCAAACGTACTCTTGCTTAGAGCATGCTAGAACCTTCAACAACGATGCTATCCAAGCCTCCTAGTCATCCTCCTCGATGACTATTCTCATATCCATTCATTATCCTCAACTCGAATCATATCACCGAGTTATCAACATGCTTGGAATGATCCCATCTGGATTAGACCAAGTCTTCATCACATGATGCCTCGCTTCATTACATCCTCGCAAAGCCTCATCTCAACATCACATCATCGAATCTATGCATAAGAGCTTCATCATCCCGCTACATATGCCACGAGCAGCTTTCCCAATTCAAGAACCTTCCTCTTAGCTTTTGAATCGTCTTCGGTCTAAATCAAACCATCAATCATCTAATTCATAACAATCAATCAAATCAAACATTAATCCAAACAATCAAGCATTCAAACAAGATCTAAATAGACAATTATCACAATAATGGCATTTTCGTAATTAAAGAGTTGAAAGTCCAATAAGCATGAAAACATGGATTATATCTCTACAAACTTGATGAAGGAACTTGCATAGGTTAACATATGATAAAATGGATGTAACATCATCATGAACAATGGATCTATATGGATCTACACTTAGGATGAAGAAAATGCATGGAAATCACTATTTTAACACCAAATCGAGCCAACAATCCGATATACTCCTTTGGATCCGTGTGAGAGATAATCACCACTCACCAAATCACCTAAACAACCACAAATCTACACGCTTCAGATCTGGACAGCGAAGGATTAAGCTTGATCTATCACGAATCCGCTTCAAACGAAGAAATCTCTCTTGAAAAGATGAAGATCTTCAATCTATACTCTTAAATCTTCAATCTTGATCTTCGATTTGGATGGAAGGAAGCACTAGATTAGAGTGGAGAAAAGAAGTGAAGAAGTGTAGAAGTCGAGCTCTCAAAATGGCAGCACTTCGTCGCTTCAAAATCCGGATCCCAAAAAGTGAGAAAAACCCTTCCTATTTATAGCTGAAATTTCACTAAGTCGTAACTTGGCTATCTCCTAAGTCGTCTCCGAATCATACCCCATACGACCTACGACTTACAGCTATACCATCCTACGACTTAACCAGAAGCATCTGCAACCTAACAACTCAGGCGCTACAACGACTTACAACAAAACAGCTATCTCCTAAGTCGGTCACGACTTATAGCATGCGCGCCTACGACTCAACAAAACCCAAATCCCCTACGACTTAAGACTTAACTCCCTTAAGTCGTCTACGACTTAAGCTCATGCGCACCTAGCGATTTACCACTAGTCATGACTTATAACTTGGCAGAAGATACGACTTAACAGATCTATGCTTCTACGACTTAACAAACAACTGGGTTACGACTCAACCCCTAAGTCGTCTACGACTTAACATATAGGCTAACTCTTAAGGTCGCCAACACGTTAACTCCTTAGGTCGCTAACCCACCCAGTCGACTTAACTTGGTAACAACTTAACCCTTAGGTCGCTTACGACTTAACCAACCAAGCTACCAGACGACCTAACACATAGCGACCTATCCCTTAACTCGGTCACTACGACCTAACTCTAACCTTAAGTCGTCTACAACCATAAGTCGGTCAACCCGCTAACTCGTCCAACCGACCTAACACATAACAACTCAACGACTCAGCGACCTAACTACTAAGCCAAACCCAGCGACCTAACAACTAATACGACATAACAACTTATGCGACCTAACACCTTAGGTCGCCTAACGACCTAACTATGCTAACCAGCCATCCACTAGGTCGCTAAATACGGGGTTGTTAACTCGCAAACCCTTAGACCACCACTTCCTTAAGTCGCTGCCGACCTATCACTTAGAAAAATTCTGCCTAAAATCTGAAATGGCTCAAAATGCTAAAATTCCAGATTTTGACAACTTTTCGATCCGTAAAAATACGGGTCGTTACACTGCTTATGGATGTTTTATTGACAGTTAAATAACCGACTATCAATATTGGTCAATTTCGTTAATCGTTTTGAAGAGACCGGGATCGGATTTAATTATCGGAAAACCACTTCGATCCGGTTTGAACATAATGAATGAATATCGTGATGATGATGAAGACGGTGATTCAGTTTGTCTAGACCCAGGACAACTTGTATAGACAAATGCTATCAGAACATCGTCATTGGAGGACGATGAGCATTCTAAGTAGAATTGCTTCTTGAAAGGTAACGTTTAGCCTCAAGCCTCATCGACCGAGAATGAATAAAACATGGGAGATGCAGCAAGGCTAAGTGGATCGCACCCAATTAGGATATGTTATCACTTTTCTAGATGTCCTCGGGAAACCTATATATTATGGATATGGTTGTGCATGAAAGAAGGAGTGCTCGATGGTAAGGGTGGGAACACCCGTGGTGATAACATATTTGGTCTATCCAAGTTAGGGGTAGGTCGGTCTTGTATAGCAGGGGATCCCGGCGAGGTCCTCGGTACATTGTTCTAAAGATGTACTGTGATGGGCGGTACCCAGTGGCTCAGTCATTCGTATGGAATCCATTCTCTAATAAGCGCTGTACGGTTTTGATTGTGCCTAACTATGCTGAAACGTGAGATGCAAGCATTTCAGCCATTTTCTATTTACTTTCTATAGACACTATTATAATATCAGACGATTTTGATATAAAAAAATTGTTTTGGTTATCGTAAGGTAAAAACCCGTCGTGTTTATGTGTGATGTGGTCTTACGAGATACCTTTGTTTTCAAAGGATTTTGAGAAAAGTTAATAATTCAAATTGAGTGTGTTTTCTCACACTGGTTTTCTAGACTGACTTGGGTGTTATTTTATTATAATGCTCGGGTCAGACCGGGTGTTACAGATTTAGGATATGATGCTATGGAGCTCAGGAGACGAGCTGGATGATAAAGACATATTCCTGTATTTGGTTTATATTTCTGCTGTGTAAGCTATGTATGTGAGGACAAGTTATTAAACTATCCAGATTGATTGTTGTCCATTGAACTCTGATAATGGTATATATACTAACAATACAGTTCTTGTATTTAAAGTCTATTATTATATATTATATTTGTTCCGCTGCAATTGTGAGACTGTGATATTGTTGTTCTATTTTCTTCTACCTTTTTCTTCTTCACCCTAAAGATTCGTATTTTCCATTCAATTTGAGTCGAACTGATGTGAATTATGGTCGATTCAAGGGGTATGGATTTACGGGCCTTTACACTTGGTATCAGAGCTGAAGGTTAAGCGAGAACCTTGGCTCTGGTGGGGATTACTTATTAGTGATAGAGTCAGTACTCTAGATTGAGTTGAGTGTAATAATAGCTATGAGCGCGTATTCGTTAGTGAATATAAATAGTTTTATATTGTGTTAGTTTATCTGTTGAGTGGTATATAAATTTTGTTCGAGTAGTGGGACGCCACTAAATTGATAGGGGTTTCTAAACATTCGAACGCGATAAACCGACACAATATTATTTTGAAGTAGGTAAATGAAATAATTTTATCCAAACTATATTTTGATATAAAGAGAAAAAAATTCTAAAAATTATTATAGTGGTGTGCTTGGTTGTTATTATATAATCAAAACAAGATTATAAAATTTGAATGGTTATATATAACCAAAGGGGGATTGTATAAGTATGAATAACATAAATGAGTTAAAATCTACAAATGGGTTCAAACCAAAATTAGGAAATTTTAAATCCCGGAGATTTTTTGAAATATTTTCCAAGGTGGTTGAAGATAAATAATAGTATTATTATTTTGGAGATATCTTTGAATAGAAAAATATTTTTAAATGGATTTTGGAAGTGATATAGCACTGAACTCACTACAGTCGCTGAACAATAATTCCGATGATGAACGCGACATCATCGGTGTTCATTTTTGAGTTGCTAAGTGACGGATTGCTACCAGGGTGATTTGATATGGAGATATTTGGTGAAAACAAGTGTTGTTTTGGAAATTTCGAAGGGAAATTGTTTTGGAATGGAGCAAAGTGAATTTTGAAAATCCAAGAAAGTGGTTTGTTAAACCAAAAAGAGTATATATCTATATATATTTGATTTCAAAGTGATTTGAAATAAATACCGGGTGTTTAAGAATTCTGGAGTTTTAATATAAATGTTGAGAAAGACCTCGGAAATAAGTTATGAACTTATAGAGAAGGGATGATTTCAATGAGAAAGGAAAGTATGGAATTTGAGTTTTGGGAAATAAATTTTAACTTAAGTAAGTAAAATAGGTTGTGTGAATTGAATTTAACTTAAGGAAAGTTAAATAAATTTATTGGGAATGGAGACAATAATAAATTCGAATGGTGAAATTGCTATATGAATATAAATAAGGAAGTGGAAAATTTTGAAATTGGAACTGAATTCTTACTTAATTAAATTGAACGAATTAAAAATAAAATTGCTTGGTGTGGAATTTAATTTAAGTATGGTTTTGGAATGATGGTAAAGAAGAATTGAAATTTAAATTAACTTGAATTGATTGGATTAGAAATAATATCGGATTGAAGTAAATATAAATTTTGAATTGTGAAATAATTATATAACCATAAGTTATAAATTTTGAATGAAATAAAATTCAAGTGAAGAATTGGAATTGTGAATAAATAAATTGGGATAGCTTATATAAATTGAAATTAATTGGATAAAAATATACTTAGGATATAAATAAATGTGTAATCTCGAGTTAAAAATAAAATGTGAATACGCTTGAGTGTAAAATTGATGGTGAGAGAAATAAGTTGTGTGACTTATAAAATTAAAAAGTGAAATGGAAAACCTAAAATAAAAATGGTTTGATATTTTGGCGAAGGAAATAAGATCAAAACTTGAGTTATAAATAAATTTGAACTCAAGTAAATTAAGTAGAGTGATTTTGAATACAAAAATAGAACTTAACTTGGCTGGATAAAATTGGATTGTGGATTGAAAATGGGTTTTGGAAATGGAACTTGATTTATAAATAAATTTCGACTTAAATTGTGAACGAATTAAATATATTTTGAAATGCCGTCGAATAAAATGGAATTGGATTGAAATGGTGATGATTTAAGTTATAAATAAATTTAATTCAAGTATAAATAAATTGAATATGACTTGGAATATTAATTGAATGAATTCGAGCTTGGAATTAAAATTGAAGTGGATTAAATGAATGAACTAATTAATTAATTAATTAGTAAATGAAATGGATGTTGGTTGAAATGAAAATAAACTTAAGTTATAAGTTGGAATAAATTAAAAATAACGGATTAACTTAAGTAAATATTTTGGATGGAAGTTTGGCTCGAATAAATTGTGAAATGGTTATTTAATAAATAGTGTGGGATGATTCCAAGCTTAATAGAATAGATTTGAATATAATGAATGTGGATATGAATGAAATGTAAGTGGATTGATTGTGAACAAATCTGATATAGAATAAAATTAAATATAAATTGATTTGGAATCAATTTAAAATAGCTAAAAGCTTAAATGATTATTCTATTAAATGAATATCGTCGAAATTGCATAGAAAAAATTGGCGTTTGGCGTAAACAGAGGTAAATAAAATTCTATGAATAAATAGAAGTGAATAAAATTGATTTTTAAATCAATTTGGAATAGATATGAGTTTATTTGGTATAAAATGAATTGAATGCAAATAAATTTAGTTGTAAATCATTTTGAATTGAACGAAATTTTATATAGATCGATTGAAAGTAATTAAATTGGTGTTGGAACATTATAATTGCTTATGATTATGTGTTAGAATGAATTGTTTATGAAATCTATGGGTTTATCCATTTAAATGAATGAAATGTTATCAAATTTCATGATTTTGGTACTTACGTGTTTAAAATTGAGTAAGTACGGGTACAGAGGGACTATTTGGCTAGATTTGAGTTGCGAAATTTCTTTTGAAGTAACTGCTTGCTTAATAATGCTTAAAAATGCTAATATAAGGTATGTTTTTGGATTAAATACTGCAAATTATAAATATTGATATATATTTTTTGTTTTCCGACCGTATGGGTCGATGTATATATATTATCTCTCTTGTCATATTGCAAAAGGTCTTCCGTACAAGGGAGACTCTGTCAAAAAAATTTGGAAATTTAGGGTGTTAGAAAAATTTTAAAAAAATTTTAAAAAAAATTGTTAACAACAATTTGATTTCGAATTGTAATTGGAATAAAGGGTTTTGGAATTAGAATTGAAAAATAATTGTTTGGTTGAAACTGCAAGATTAGAAAAGTGAAATATCAAACTTTCACTAAGTAGGTTTTGTTAAGTTAATGGGCTTGGAGCATCTTCTTGCCTTAGCAATTTCGGGGACGAAATTTTGTTTAAGGGGGAAGGAATGTAACGACCCAGATTTTTGATCGTTACTTTTGAACATTTAATTCATTTTAAATGTTGAGTTTTGGAATGTAAATGGGACTTCAATATGAAGTTTATTGATCAAAAATAGTGTAATAAAAACTTAAGTTCCAAATATAGTAATTTAATTTATAAATTTAATTGTTGAGTTAATCATTAGAAATCAATTAAATAATTGAATTGGGGTTGAATATGAAACCGAAACGATTTCTAATGTTGATTTAAACTTTATTTGAATTATAATTGAATTAGAAATTTTTTAAAACTTTAATTTCAAGCGATTTCGTAAATTTTGGAAATCGTCAATTTAATCGACGCATTAAAATAGCGATTCGGGGCACAGTCACGGATTTCGACGAAACAAGTTCCATTGGATCCATAATAGTGTATTATTATCGGATTTCAAATTCCGTAGATTTTATAGTTATCGTTTGACCGTATGGTATATAAATGCGCTGAAATTAATATCGAAAATTCAATATAATAATTGGGTTCAAAAAAAAGCTATCTTCTCCATACGATCGAATTAGGACTCGAAACCTTTTCCATTGCGTTCAGAATAGGGGTATAACATTATAAACGCCTAGCGGCACGCCTGATAGGAGTTTGAGATTTTGAGTTATGAAAATCGAGACGTTTTGAAATTTAAATAAATAAATTGTCTAGTCAATCTTTTTTTCAGCAGCAATTCCATCCTCTCACTGTACGTTGACCTATTCTAACACACCAACATCTCATCCCTTCTTCTATTTTTTTTAAGTCGCGTATTCATTTTTCTGGTGAAGCTATCCTCGTTCAAATTAAAGATCGAGATTTTTCCCTTTCTTCCTTTTAGAAATTGAACGCAACCGATATAAAAAAATCGTTCTTCCTGTCAAAATAAATCAAAAAAATATCGCGTACGCCTTATTCGCTTTTCCTCTCAAGAACCAAATCAATCGATTAAAGAAAAAAATCATTGCACGCGACTGAATCGTGTTGGCCAGCGCGATCGAAGGAGGGAAGGTCGCGGCTCAACGACAAGGGAGGTGAAGCACGTTCGAGCGCAGGAAGGCTTAGGGCTTGGCTTGAATTTTGTGATGGCAACGCACGCATGGTCGATGGGTGATGGAGGCGATTTGTGGTTGTTGAGCGATAGGGTTTGGTCGCGCGATTTTGGAGGCGACGACAGCGTGGGCGCGGCCAGAGGCGAACGCACGCAGGCGCGAGTAGGGGATCGCCGATGCAGGCGACGATTCTGGAGGTGGTGATGCGTGATGGCTGGGACGTTGCTAGGGCAGAGGGAAGTTCGTTGGAATTCATCTCAGTGAGGAAGGAGTTTTATGCTAAGCCGGGTAAATTTAAAACTGTTATTTAATTTAAGTTAATTTTAGTTAAATTTTATCGATGTTAATAAAATTGTGATTCATTTTTTTTACGAGGTCAAAAAAAATTATGGAATCGGTCGCGTTTGGTTCGTAATGACATAGGCTACGCGATGGAATAAATTTGAAATTTGGAACGATTAGCAATTCGGAAAATGAAGGTGAGAATTTCTCACTCATTTGTATTGCCATAGTTTAAATTTAAAATGTTGAAAATTTAAAGTATCGGTTGGTTGGATGATTTGATAATTTTAATTATTTGTTGGATGATTATATAATATATAGTAGTATATATATTAGTAGTTGGAGTGATATTCCCACACATTATAGCAGATGAGACCCTATGCGCCCGGCATAAAAGCGGATGACCCTATATACCGTGATATCCCTCTCGAAGTAGGATTGGTATTTATATAATTGTCTAACATTTGTGGATGCAGAGAAACAGGGTGGAGGGATCCAAATGGATTCCTCAAAATTTTATAGATTGTTTTTCATATACAATCTGTTATGGATTATTGTTGTGATGTGAATTAATGAATGCTATGGTAGCATTGGCCTGAATTTTGGTGTTTTGAATACCATAAATACTATTTTGAGAATTTGAAGGAATTAAAAAGGAATTTTGAATGTAAAAATATTTATATCGAAATTTGGGTTATTTTTAAGAAATTGATTTGGATAAAAACAATAATTGATTTTGGTGTAATTAACTATCCGTAAAAATATTTTAAATAGAGATTTAAAATAATTTACATAGAGAATTTTAAAACGATGGATATTTAAATGATATTTTTTTTTGAAATATGGAGAAGTTGAAATCGATATTAAAAATAAAAATATAGGGTTTATAAGAGGATGGACTTATGAAATGAAATTGTATAAATAAGATTTGTTTTATAAAAGGGTGAAACTCAAAGGAGTTATAAAAATTTATAAACGATGTTTGTAAATAAAGGAAATTGTTATCAGATAAATTTGGAATACAAATTTACAGGGAGAATTTATATTTGAATATGGAAATAAGGTGAGAGAAAAATAGTGGATACTATTTTCGAAGTGAAAATGGTTAAGGAGACCGAAATGGAAGTGATGTGATGGAAATCGAGAGGAATTTATAAATTCTCTCAAGACTCATAAATGGGTATTATAAATAGAACTCTGGAAATTTAAGGGAATTCCAAAGTGTTTAAATACAGAACTTTGGAAAATGAATTAAAATCCATGAAGAAGTTGTAAATGGATAAACAAGAATTTAAGTGTGTATAATCGACTTTGGAAAATGAAAAGGAATTAATATAAATTTTCGAAAATGTAGGGATAAGCTAAGAGAATTCCTAAGTTTGGATACTTGAGGTGATTTGGAAAATGTTTTCAAATATTGAAATATCGAAGAAGATTGAAGATATATCTTTGAAAAGATATTTTTGAAATGAATGTTTTGAAAATTTTATAATATGGGCCTAGTGACTGCTTATGGATGTTTTATTGACAGTTACATAACCGACTATCAATATTGGCCAATTTCATTAATCGTTTCGAAGAGACCGGGATCAGATTTAATTATTCGAAAACCACTTCGATCCAGTTTGAACGTAAAGAACGAATACCGTGAAGATGATGAAGACGGCGATTCGGTTTGTCCATGCCTACGACAACTTGTATGGACAAATACTACCAGAACATTGTCATTGGAGGACGATGAGCATTCTAAGTAGAACTGCTTCTTGAAAGGTAACATTTAACCTCAAGCCTCATCAACCAGGAATGACTAAAATAGGGGAGATGCAGCAAGGCTAAGTGGGTCACACCCAATTAGGGTATGTTATCACTTTTCTTCATGTCCTCGGAAACCTATATATTATGGATATGGTTGTGCATGAAAGAAGGAGAGCTCGATGGTAAGGGTGGGAACACCCGAGGTGATAACATATTCGGTCTATCTAGGTTAGGGGTAGGCCGGTCTTGTGTAGCAGGGGATCCCGGCGAGGTCCTCGGTACATTGTTCTAGAGGTATACTGTGATGGGCGGTACCCCAGTGGCCAAGTCATTCGTATGGAATCCATTCTTCAATAAGCGTTGTACGGTTTTGATTGTGCCCAACTATGCTGAAACGTGAGATGCAAGCATTTCAGCTATTTTCTATTTACTTTCTATAGACACTATTATAATATCAGACGATTTTGATAAAAATTGTTTTGGTTATCGTAAGGTAAAAACCCGTCGTGTTTATGTGTGACGTGGTCTTACGAGATACCTTTGTTTTCAAAGGATTTTGAGAAAAGTTAATAATCCAAATTGAGTGTGTTTTCTCACGCTGGTTTTCCAGACTGACTCGGGTGTTATTTTATTATAATGCTCGGGTCAGACCGAGTATTACAGATTCAAGATAGGATGCAATGGAGCTCAGGAGGCGAGTTGGATGATAGAGACGTATTCTCGTATTTGATTTATATTTCCACTGTGTAAGCTATGTATGCAAGGACAAGTTATTAAACTGTCCAGATTGATTGTTGTCCATTGTACTCTGATAATGGTATGTATAGTAACAGTACAGTTCGTTTATTTAAAGTCTGTTATTATATATTATATTTGTTCCGCTGCGATTGTGAGACTCTGTGATATTATTGTTCTATTTTCTTCTTCACCCTAAAGATTCGTATTTTCCATTCAATTTGAGTCGAACTGATGTGAATTATGGTCAATTCAAGGGGTATGAATTTACGGGCCTTTACACCTACGTTGTTGTTTTCATTTTTCATCCTCCCTGTGCATTTCACAGGCAAAGAAAACAACCTCTCCACTTCAAAAATCAATTTCTCTCAGTCCATCCACTTTCAGGAAAAACTCCCAATAACTAAGTTGTGGAGAACCATCCATAGTATTTTTAGAAATTGGTTGCTCATGATTTCATTAAGGGATGAGATGAATATTGCTTAATAACAGTTAATGGGGAATTTTCCTTAAAATAAATTCTCTCGATCTGAAATGAATTAGGAAATGGTGTATGTGTCGTTGGGTTCGGGGGTGGCATAGTATTTTTGGTGAAGTTTAGACGGAGTTTCGACGATGACCGTAGATAATCGTCCGAAGCTAGGGTTAGAGTTCATTGGAGATTAAGGAATCCATAGGCAAAGAGTGACGTCGGCTCTGACTTGAAGAGCACTATATTGTGGCCATGATTAGTGGAGATCGGTGGTTGTTTGGGTGGTGCATCATGTACTCTCTAAAAGGGGGAGGAGCACGAACGCGATCTGATGGGGTGCATTGGGTTCATTTTGGAGATTCTGAAAGGTGATGTGGTGGCTGACGAGTTGAACAGCGTATGTGGTGAGATCTAGCATTGACTAGGGTGGTGGGTGGAGCTTGGTTTTCGAGTTTCTGGACATAGGAGATATTTGGGGTTTAGATGGACGGAATTTGCTTGAGATGACCAGAGACGAGGCCAACGGGTCCTTTGGGTTGAGCTCGAGAATTAGGGTTTGCCGGTGATCAGAGTTCGGCGATTTAGTGGGTGGATGGTCGTGTCATTGACAAAACATGCACGAGCACATTGGGTACAAGCAACTGGAAATGTCATTTGGGCAAAGGAGTTGATTTGGGAAGGAACACTATTGGAATAAGGTTGTGGGTGGAAGTACGTGTGCTGGGCTTGTTTCCATTTGGGTGAGAAATATCTTTTAATTAGTTGATTAAATTTTTAACTACTTGTGTCAACTTTAAAATGTGATATCTTGGTCATTCCAAATCTGTTTAATCCATGGATTCTTGCATTAGACTCGTATTGATGAGTACATCACTTGGGTATAAATAGTTGTTAGTCATAGTGTAGTATAATTTAATGAAAAAATAATGCTGATAGGATATAATTACATTATTTTGGATAATAACGTAGTTAATAAATTATACCATATTGATGACATCTGTTTAGCAGAATAAAATACCATTATGCTACATTTGAATTAAATAGATTGTTGATGACATCTATTTAGCAGAATAAACGCCTGTTCTACTATTTCATTAATTTGGACATTTATATGCCAGTTAATTAATATGTGGATTAATTAATATTGGATAAGTGATGTATTAGCTATTGATTTGCTAATTGCTGATTTTATTACATATATGCTTGCTTATGTAAATACTAGTGAGATGGCTTGGAAAGTGTAAATGGTAGCTTGTTCAAGTACCATTGTGATCGGTAAGCCTCTTTCCGAATTTGTAAAGTTATGGATTTAAAATTAACTTTAATTTTATAACAATTTGAGTTAAGTGTTTGCATAATTAATAAATGATGTTTTAAAGTAAGTCAATTAATTATTTTACTAAAGATAATTAGAAATATTTAATTATATTATTAATGTTGTTTGTTATTTAATTATATTATTAATGTTGTTTTAAGTTAATTAATTGATTTAATTATGGTTTAAGTTAATTAATTATTTTAGTAATAATGTTTAAAATTAATTATTTTATTAATGTTGTTTAAGTAAATTAATTATTTTATAAATGATGTTCTAAAGTTAATTTATTAGTTTATTAATGATGTTTTAAAGTTGACTAATTATTTATTTATGATGTTAAAAGGCAATTAATTAATTTAATAAAGGTGTTTATAAAAAAATTGTTTTATAAGAGGAATTTTACTTAATAAATGATATTTTGTAAAGGAGATTTATAAAAGATATTTTGTAAGAGGGATTTATAAATGATATTTTATAAATAAAAGAGAGATTGATAAATGACAATTTATAAATAAAAAAATGAATTTATAAGTGATATTTTGATAATAACGAAGAATTGTGTTAGTTATATAAGATATGTAAAAAGGGTTTTGGATTTATAAAAGGAATTTGTTAAAAGAGTATTATAATGGAGTTTATAAAGGGAGATTTATGAAAGAGTTTTATTAATAGAAAGGAGTTTTATTAACAGAAAGGAGTTTTATAAATAATTTTAAAGATTTATAAAAGAAGTTTTATAAATTAATTTGGAGATTTATAAAAGATTTGTAAATATGGAATAAGCTTATAGAAAGTGAATTTTATTAAAGGAATGATATTTGACATTGATAAATAATCCTTCTTAATTAGGGTGGTATGGAAGCATTATTTCCATACTTAACACCGAAGGAAAAGTGGTATGGGTATAGAGTAAGCAATGTTTGAAAATAATATTTGTTTTAGCACATTTAAATATGAATTTGGAAAAGAAGAAATCTTCCTTAAGAATTGTTAATATAGTTATACCACTGAGATAAGTACATGATATTTTCTAAATATTAAAAGTGTAGTGTTTTATGGATATAATTATACCGGTGAGATAAGTATGTGGATAATTTTCCAAGTATTGAAAGGAGTAAAAGGGGTTGTGAATATATCTTTGGTAAAGGTATTTTAAACATAAGTATTTGCAAAGTAATTTTAATTAATAAAAGGATTAATTAAAGTGGCTTAGTGGTTTCCATGGGAAATCAAATCTATGTTTGATTGTTTGATTATTTGATAGTTAAATAACCGTCTGTCAAATCTTGGCCAAAATATAACTCTAGAAATATCTAGAAGAAACACGGGAATTGTATGGCATAGTCATCTTCATTGATGTTGTACTGTGACAAAATCTCATTTTGTTCTCATAGGACAAATGATAAGGAAATCCATCTGCTTAAACGGTTAGGAGGTGATCTCCACTCTTATATATTGTCTGATTATTTCCAAAAGAACAGGAGTTGAGTTTACCGAAAATATCAATTTGGTTTTGGAGCGGCCGGTAAGCAAGAGAGTGTATTTATATGAGATAACTTGAAACCGTAATCACTCCAAAACCATATGCAGCTTCTATGCTTTGAAAGAGGTTCGAGACTGGTTCGAGACTGGTTCAAGATGATGGAATCGAAGACGGGGTTCTTTAAAGTGCAAGGGCTACTTGCTACTAATCCTGAGGGTGATTCCAAAATGGATGTAGTAGAAGTAGTGTATTTGGTTTGTTCATATCCTGAACCACTTGTATGGATGAATGATGGCATTGCATTGTGCCTGGAGGGCGGTATTAGCATTTCAAATGGGATTTTCTAGGAGAGGAAAAGGTAATCGTGACCTCACAACCTGGTAATGACTAAAACAGAGGATGTGCAACAGAGCTATGTGGTTGGCTACCATTAGGAGCATCATTCCTCGATCTGGATTTGATATTTATGGATTTTGGTATGCGTGTGCACGGGAAGAGTAGGGCCAGTGCGAATGTTTTGCAACCTTCGTGCCCAAGGGATGATGTAACCAGTATGCCATGTTAAAGGGGCAGCCGGCTCTGTGTTGGCAGGGGCGCAAGATGTTCTTGTTGACCTCGGTACATTTTGCCTAGAGGAGTAATGTGATAGGCAGGTACCCTAGGAGCTCAGTAATTAATTGAAATACAATCTCCAATACATGCCTTTATGAACTTTATAGTATACCTATTATGCTAGAATGTAATTAATGTAACCATTTTGGCTATGATTGATATTTATCTTAAACCCAAGACATTATCATAATATCACAAGATTTTCTATAAAATGGTTTGGTTATCGTAAGGTAAAAACCCGTCCGTGTTTATGTGCAGCGTGGTCTTAAGAGATACCTTTATTTCTGAAAAGTTTTATAACATTAGGTAATCCAAATAATTTGAGTTTTCTCATGCTGGTTTACCAGACTGATCCGGGCATTATTTTC
Source organism: Allium fistulosum (assembly GCA_030737815.1). NCBI lineage: Eukaryota > Viridiplantae > Streptophyta > Magnoliopsida > Asparagales > Amaryllidaceae > Allium > Allium fistulosum. The sequence goes on along the minus strand of CM060904.1, from coordinate 1,105,372,080 downwards.
ACACTGGTATACCTATAATGCTCGAGGCAGCCTGAGCATATTTTCCAGATTTAGCTAGACACTTTGGAGCTTCAGGAGATGAGATGGATCCTTCAAGATGTATTCATGTATTTTATCTTCCGTTATTTGTTCTTGTCTGTATTTGTTAGCAATTGTAAGGACGGGTTGTTATAACTGTCCAGGCTGATGATAAGTTAGTTTTTTCTTTGATGATAGTATGTATATTGAAGTTCCTTTTCTTTTTGTAAAGACCTGTTGTATATTATATATATTACTTGTCACTTTGTGAGATTTTGTTCTTTCTTTTCTTTCTTTCTCCCCAACAATCTATCTTTCCTGCACTTGGATGTTTGGCACGTGAATAAAATGGATGTATTAATGTCGACTTCTAAGGATCGAAAAGGCAAGTCATTACATGGTAGGGAAGCTAGTTCCCCATGAGACAACGCTAGGATGTTGCGGGGTTGGGTAGATGTACTTTACCCAATGAGGGTCAATTATTTAATAGGGGCAATTCTATCGCAAATGGCACATATAGGAGGTTCCCTAGCGAATGTGCAACACTGACTGATGCCAGATTAAGTGTGTGGGCCCAGCACAACGGGACTCCTTGGTATTCACAATTATAAAGCAGCGTGAGACTATGTTGTTAATGGATCTTGGTGCAGCAATATGAAGTGTATACTGCAATCAAATGGTGGACACGAATGCAGACGATGAGACATACCAATGAGTCGACACTACGGGCTCCCCTTAATACGTAGTTGGGTTACATGTAGTCATAGTTGTAGGGAATTTATTCATTTGTGGTAATTGTAAGGAAACCTGTGTTGAGTAGCTCTAGAAGCGGAGTTCCTATACCAAGTAGCTCTAGTAGTTGTATTCCTATATTAAGTGCTCTAGTAGCGGTGTTTCCATATTGAGTAGCTCTAGGAGCGGTGGCTGATCGTTAATTATCAAGGTTCGATCCATAGTTCGATCCTTATAGAAGCCTTTACAAGTCATTAGTGTAAGTGTATTAAATAAAGACCCTCAAGTAAAGAACCCTAGGAATACATGGACACTCGTGGAACACCCATGTTCATATAGAGTAAAACTAAAGTCAACTGCACATGATCATCATATATTAAACATGTACTTACTCATCACACTCTAAGTGGTATTTCTATGTACTTTATATTTCACTATGTACTAGTTTTTTCTAAGACTATATTTTTGAGATATTTTGTGAGATGGCTATTTTCTATATTTATATTTTGTTCCAGTCCACTGTGAGTTCTAAAAGTGTAGTATATCTTTGATTATATCTATTTAGTTTTAGTCTCTATATTGTAAGAAAACCCGATAGCTCGTACTTCTTGGCATCGATGCGAGTTCGAAAGTCACCCTAGACTTTGGATCGGTGTGTCGAGGGTGCGGGTTGCCACATTTGGTATCAGTGACTAGGTTCAAAGTTCCATAGGGATTAAAAGTGTATTTAGAGAACTTACTTGAAAATTTTTGAAAAGAAAATGGTTTTTCAAAATGTTTTCCAAAAATTTTTCAAAAATGGGATTCCAAAGTGTGTGTGTTTATATATATAAAAGTTTTCAAAAAAATTCCATAATTTTTATATATCATAATCTCTCTTTCTTATTCGTGCCCATACTATTTGTGGAAGGTTGCTAATAAAATTCTTAAAAATCACAAATAGGAGATGAGTGATCCTGTAGGTTCAGGCTCAGGTGACGCAGCCCAGATTCAGGGCGTCAATATCCCGATTTGGTTCCATCGATATCATAAGGTGAGAGGACAAGTTGAGCATAATCCCACTAGAGGACCCACAGAGAGAGCGACGGGTGCAGTTCCTGCCTACCCACCTATCGTGAATTTTTCTAAGTTATGTAAGGAATTCACTAGCCTTAGAAGAAAGACGTATATGGGGACTGAGTTATATATTGATTTAAGGACATGGCTTCATACTTTTGGGAGGATCTTTAGATTGATAGGTTTTGCTGATGAGATGAGGAGATAGTTAACTACTTGGCAGTTACATGGTGAGGCTCTTAGTTGGTGGGAGGTGGTTAAGGTAGAGACTGAGGAAGGAAAGATCACTTAGGGTGAGTTTCGAAGACCCTTTGAGATGAATTTTCTTTCTAGAGCCGAGGAAGGAGTACAGTTAGAGAAGTTTATTCACTTCAAGCAAAGAGACATGTCAGTAAAGGAGTATTTCAATCAATTCAATGAACTGGCTAGATTGGGATGGGATTGATCGATACCCCGTATAAAAAGGTTCTAAAGTTTGCTAAAGGGCTAAATCAACCCTTCAAGGTTTAGCTCTAAGTCATATTCCCATGGGTGCTACATATAAAGGTTTAGTGGAGATGGCCATGCTGAATACCATCTCTAAGGAGGAAGGGAAGGAAGAACCCAAGAAGACTAGAGGAAAAGCGTAGCAGCGGAATCAGCGCAAGGGAGGATTTGGACCCAAGGGAAAGATCAAGAAGCAGGATATGCATTGTAGGAAATGTGAAAAGAAGGGAAATTTCACGGAGGAGTGCAAGAGAGATAGTTTGAAGGTCAAGTTTTATAATAGCAATCAGTTCGAGCACATAAAGAGGGAGTGTCCAACATCTCAGAAGACCTCTACTTAGGTGGTCCTAACTTATGCATTGGACGCAGTACCTAACTCGAGTATGCCATTAGTTGCAAATAAGTGGAAGAAGGTCATGATGGAAGGTATTATAACTTTATCTAGTTTATCCACTCACACTTTATTTGACACGGGAGCATCACACTCTTTTATATCTAATAGACTTTTGGAAGAGTTACACCTAGACACTTGCATAGTTACGGACCCTGTAGTTGTGTCAAACCCTATAGGAGAATCGTCCTGTTTGTTTATGGTATGTAACGGTTTGAAATTATTTAATTTGGGGATCGAGTTCGAGTGTGATGCTTTTGTTTTAGTATTTTCTAGGTTTTGGTTGATATTGGGCATGAATTGGATGATTATGTATGGGGCTATATTAGATTGTGACAGAAGGGTTGTTAGATTGAGTGCGCGTAGTGGACATAGCTTGGAGGTTTATTGAAATCGATGAGGATTAGTTATATTGAGCTACTTATAATCTTTAGGCCTATCACATAACAGGCTAGATTCAGTGCCTGTGGTTAGAGATTATCCAGATGTCTTTTCCAAGGTTACTAGTTTCCACCATAGTGAGAGATTAAGTTCTGAATTTACCTTATGGAGGATGCCAGACCTGTTGCCTTACCTTTAAGGCATATGGCTCCAAAGGGGAGATGCAAGTTGAACAAGTAAGTAAATGAGCTATTGGGGAAAGGCTTCAGTATGGGGTGCATTTCGGAGTGGGGAGCACTAGTCGTCTTTGCCACTAAGGAGGATGGTTCTCTAAGACTTTGCTTTGACTATAAAAAGCTGAATAAACTGACAAAGAAGAATCGATATCCCTACCCCGTATAAACGATCTCTTTGACCAGTTGGTTAGAGCAAGGGTGTTCTCACGGCTTGATTTGGTTACTGGATTCCACCATTTACGACGTATGTAGCTAAGGATAGTATCTAGAAGACTGCCTTTCCTACACCTGACTGATTTTATGAGTGGTTATTCATTCCTTTCGGACCGACCAATGCACTCCCCTACTTTTTTGATCTAACGAGCCGAGATTTTAGAGGGTTGCTTAACAAATTTGTCATGCTATTTGTGGATGATATTTTAGTGTATTTAAAGAGCGAGAAGGAGCATGCGTTGCATTTAGAAGAAGTGCTCAATACACTCCGTGAGCACAAGTTAAAGGCAAAGTTTTCGAAGTGGCACTTTTGGCAAGAGGAGGTACGCATTTTGGGACACGTTGTCGTGGAAAGTGGGCTAGCGGTTGATCCCAGTAAAGTTGTTGCAGTTCAGGACTAGCGTGTGCCAAAGAATGTCATGGAAGTAAGTTGTTTCCTTAGTTTGGTGGGCTACTATCAAAAGTTCATTAAGGACTTCATGAAGATCTCTGCCCCAATGACCCACCTCATAAAAAAGAATCTAATTTTCTCATGGGACGCAAAGTGTGAGGATGCTTTTATTAAGCAAAAGGAGGCGTTGACTAGTGTACATGTTTTGGTATTGTCCATTGGGGAGAAGACATTCACAGTATATACTGACACTTGTGGTACGGGGTTGGGCGCAGTCTTGAGGCAAGAAGAAAGAGTGGTAAGCTACGCTGGTCGACAGGTGAAGGTCCACGAGAGAAACTACCCTACCCATGATGTTGAGATAGCGGTCATTGTCTCTGCACTCAAGTCATGGAGACATTTTCTTTTAGGAGAGCGGTTTGAGCTGTGTATGGATCACAAGTCTCTGAAGTATTTGTTCTCCCAAAAGGACTTGAATTTAAGGCAGTGGAGGTGGATGAAGTTTTTGGCACTATATGATTCCAATTCTCATATACATCAGAAAATGGCAATGTATTAGCCGATGCCTTGAGCAAACAGCATGCAGTATTGAGTCCTTTGTTCTTGGAGTGGAGGCATTTGGAGTTCATTTCTACATTTGATTTCCGACCATCATCGGACATTACCCCGGGATTGTTAGTAGCCTTGGATGTGCAGCCTACACTTATGAAACGTATTAGATCCAGTCAAAAGCAAGATATGGAGCTAGTAGATATTTTTGAGAAGCTTGGTAGAGGAGAGTAGTCGAGTCATTTGAGGCGTTATGCCATTGACTCGAACGGATGGTTATGGAGAGACGATAGATTTTGTGTTCCTCTCATCATGGAGTGGATCGATATGGTACTAGCTGAGTCTCATCATTTGAGGATGACCAATTATCTCAGGGGAGACAAAATGCACCGTGACATGAAGAGAGTCTTTTATTGGCTTAGTATCAAGAAGCATGTAGTGGAGTATGTACCTCGATGTATGACTTGTGAGAGGGTAAAGGTGGAGCAAAAGAAGCTGGGAGGTTTGTTGCATCCATTGGATATTCCTCGGTAGAAGTGGGAGAGTATATATCTATGGATTTTGTTGATGGTTTACCAAGGAGTGGAAGAGTGAATGAGAGCATTGGGGTCATAGTTGATCAGCTGACCAAATGCGCTCATTTTATACCGATTAGGAGTACGAGGATGATGGCTTCTTTGGCGACTTTACACGTGAGGGAGGTCATTAGGTTACATGGAGTTCCAACTAGCATAGGTAGAAACCGAGTTTCGCTTTTCACTAGCGAGTTTTGGAGGAGTCTACAGGAGGCTTTAGGCATCGAGTTGAACTTAAGTACCGCTTATCACCACAGACGGACAGATGGATGGAGAGAGTGAATCGGATTTCGGAGAAATTGCTTTGGATGTGTGTCTCGGATTTTGGAGGCTCTTAGGAGGATCATTTTCCATTGGTGGAGTTTGTTTATACCAAAATTGGGCACAACACTCTTCGGACGTATTTGAAGAGATTAAAATGAAGAATTAAAATGCAAATAGAGGCTAATCTAGCAAACACGCCAAAATCGGTAAACAGAATGTGAAAAGACAGAGATTTATAGTGGTTCGGTGTTGTAGCCTACGTCCACTTTGGAAGATTTTCTGTTTTATTGATGTTTACTAATTAATTACAACAGAGAATAACTCAAACACTCAAGTTACAATGGATCTCCGACAGAGTAATGGCGTAATGGGGTCAAAAGTCCATTTTCTTGAGGCATAGGGCTGTTATTTATAGGTGTAGTCTGGATATATCTTACTTAGATCTTGGAACACCCCTTCTCCCCGTGGGTGAGCCCACTTGATCGATTCGAGGTCATTTGGGATCGATCCCTGATCAATCCCTACTCCATTCGTATCAATCAAGATTAGCTCTTTTTGGGCTAAGATCGATCAAGGACATTGTTGAAGTGGTAAGTAAGCTCCTGTGAAAATTTGGTGGCATTTGGACTTGTGGATTTTGAGTTATGATCGATCCAAGTTTGATTTTGCAATAGGGTGATGAGTACGTATCGATCCATGTTAGGATCGATCACACTTCGTATCGATGCTATGCGTATCGATCAGTTGCGCTCCAATGACGTGGAGTGGCAATCACGTGAAGATCCACTTTTAGTGCCGAGTGAATGTTTCCTCTGGTTGACCAAGCCGTTTCGTATCGATCTAACATAATTCCTTTCGTATCGATCCTTGGACATCATTTCGTATCGATGTCTGCTGCTGGATTCGTATTGATAACTGTGGGCCGCTTCGTATCGATAGGGAATGGTGGCATTCATATCGATCTGTTACATGCCCTTCGTATCGATTATTTGGTAGGAAGCTTCGTATCGATCATTAGCTGATCGATACGAACTATGTGGTTGGGAGGACCGATACGAAAAGGGTTTAGAGCCAAGTAGATGAAATCTGATCGATGCCAACACTTGATGGATACGAGGGACATGGATGGATACGAAGGAGAACCAAAGTTGATGGATACGAATTAACTCTTCCTTCATGGAATTTGATCGATCAATAACTTGAGCATATGAACTCTGATTGACCTGAAATTTGGTTCGTTGTCTTCCATAGCTTCGTTTATCGTACTATGTTAATTGTAGCTCAATCCGGACTAGGAAAAAATTTGCCAGTATCCATAGTGAACCTGTGTATAGCCGATCTTCGAGTCAAATTGTCCTTGGTTCCCAGTCAAGTCCTTGGTGTCAAGGCCTTTCCAAAAGGCGGGATAACATTTGCTCCCCAAAGTATGTCTTGTGTGAACATGACGTGCTTTGAAAAGCTGCACTCTTTATTCTGAAAAAGTTCTATCTGATTCGTTGAATAGTCGTTGCCTTTTCATCGAGAGATGTACCCTTTGATCGATTTCTAGTAATTTAAAGGTTGAATTGTTGACTGCCAATGATAATGCAGTGTTTTGTTGTAACTGAGTGTCGAGTGCTAGCAATTCGTTGTTCACTATTTTGATTTTCATCAGGTGAGCATTCAATTCCTGTCAATTTTGAAAATTGCAATGTTAGTCCGTCATACATGCACATATATTAAACTGACTCCTGTTCACGTTTGCATGTTCACAGGTAGTTATCAAGTTCTTTAGTTTTTGTTTGGATCGAGTTTCGTATCGATCCTCTCCTGGAACGATGTGAAATTCGAGTTGTAACCACGTTTGATGGTTGTTTTAAGTCCTTCCTTCGTATCGATCCTCTCCTGAATCGATTTGAGAAGTTGGGATGTATGCTTCGTATCGATAGCTATCGATACGAAGTAGTTGACCTTTTGAGATGATTCATACCGATGGGTACGAGCCCTTGCAGTTTTTGAAAGGAAGGATATGAAATCGGCATTTTGTATCGATGGAAAGTAAACGGTCTAAACAGGCTTGGCAGCGGCGTTCGTATCGATGACACATGAGAACGATAGCTAATGGATACGAAATGTTGTTCTTCAGACCATTATGGATTGATGGATATGAATAAGCTTCTTCGTATCGATGATATAGGAGACCGCTTCAGGTTGGTTTGCATAGTGACCTTCGTATCGATCTGGCTTCAACCGCTTCGACTGGTCCATGCTATTGGGAGACGAATCGTTTCTTCCCCTTGGTTTTGCACCCGACTTAGCCAAATTTTCACCTGCCTTCATTTCTCCACGCTGCTTTCGTATCGATCAAAAGATTGAGAAAGAGAAAATGTCCGTGCCTTCGAACCATTCAGACCTTTAATCCTTCGAACCAATTGTCTAAATTAGGTAGTTAGTTGAAATAATTCATCTTAGAACGATGATACTTGAGTTCTTATGCCAATTCATTCATAACCATGGCCAATTCTAGTGATGTTGAGGCCGGAGTTGGGTTGGAGTAGGTTAAGGGAGGAGAGAACGACACTCAGGCTATTTGGAGAAGAAGAAGTGATGATGAATACGAAAGAATCGGTGGAAGGTTCCTTGGCTTTGACCTCGTATCGATATAGGAAAGAAGGAACGCCTTTCGTAACGATCAAGGACAGGGAACTCGTATCGATCTAGAACTGACGGGTGAAAGAGGGAGCTTCGTATCGGTCTAGAGTGGTGGAAATTCATATCGATCTGAAGTGATCGATACAAAGTATTAGCAGTGTGATCGATATGAAGTTGATGAACCGATGATCAATACGAGTTCTTTGTAAGCGATCAATATGAAAGTGAGAGTCCCCGATCGATACGAAGCTTGCTCTTCTTCAATCGATACGAATTAGGCTTTCGGTGATCGATCCAAGTTCGAACTTTGACGAACACTTTGCATACTCGAACATTTGACTCCGACGAGCTTCTGCCTTGCATAATTGGACTTAACCTGTAACGCTTACGATCTTTCGACGCTCGAAAGTCGACATTAATACGTCCACTGTATCAACTGCCGAGCAATCGAATGCCGGAAAACCGAATTGTTATGGTTAAAAAGAAGAGGAAGAAGAAGACAGAAGAAAAGGAGAACAGAAAAACACAGAAACAATAACAATATCATAATCTCACCTTCGCAGCGGAACAACATAAATGAATAATTTTTAAATCAAAGAACTATATCATTTTATATATTACATCATCATCAGAGTCAATATACACACAATACATCAATGGATAGTTATACAAACTTGTCCTCATACAGAATACACAGCGGAATAATAATATCATATACAAATGCTATGTCTCGCCATCCAGCTCGCCACTGAGCTCCAAAGCATCTCCTGAATCTAGAATGACCTGATAACCTGACTCCAGACTGCCCGTGTGGAAATTGGTGGGCACCCAGAGTTTAGAAAGAAACCAATAAACTCCAGGTCAGTCATGGTGACTGGTGTGAGAACATAAAACAGTTATTATCTTTAAAACAACAACAAAGGAAGTAAAAGACATTCGCAATGCTTTTGGACAATGAAACTACCATAAGGCCTCCCGCCACACACACAATGCAAACGCAGAATTGGAGGAGATTTCTCCTTATGATAGTCAAACATGCTTACTACGCAAAATCATTTGATTTGATATTATTAGTGCATAGTGCAGAAAACATTTCGAAAATACAATATTAATCTTAGCCAACATACAACCATTATTGTATGCCTACTATAGCTACTATGTTCAATAGTAGGTTACCGCCACATTCCATAGCAGGTTATACAACTAACACCGTACAAGGCTCGTATTGTTTCTTTGGATTTCCAACAAATGGTCAGGCTAAGGAACTTCCTACTGTCAATGTATCGCCTCTGGCGGGACATCCCGAGAACTAACTAGCTCTCTGCCAACACAAGGCCGGGTTACCCCTTACACTGGGTAACTACTACACGAATATGCCACCCTCCGGTCCTTTGGGACCTTTATCCGAGGCGCCTCAACAAAACAACAATCATACAGTAAATGAGATTGGAGTAACCACATAGGTTAAATACCAGGGCTCCATACCTGATACCACCCTTTTCCAGAAGGAAATGACATACCCTAAAGGGAGCGACCCTCATAACCTTGCCGCATATTCCTGTTTCGACCATTTCCGAGTTGTGAGGTCTGATGGAGTCTCGTCCACAAAGCTACGCTTTTTCACAAAGTCATGCTTTGATCAACAAATGATCAGCAATAATTATCACACAGCAACACTCAGCATGCCACATTACCAAATTGGGAATATATCACTGATAACTTTCAACTACATAACCTCTGAGCTCGTACGTCTCAGAGAAGGGTGTTAAGCTAAGAGAATAAATTCTCCGCCACCAAACAGAAATGTATTTGAAAGAAATCAGCTTTATATCTCAAAGTGTAATGTCAGACATGTACCATACAAGTCTGTTCCGGGTTCGAACAGAACCGAAGGCACTTCCGAAGAAGCCCTTGCAATTCGGGTATTCACAATCCCGATCGAACTTCCCATCACAAAGGAAATCTCTATACCGTAGCTAACGGAGCAGAGACAATCGATAGGTCATCCTATCGTTTTCACAAATACCCGGTCTTCACCACCAGTCTTCAATACAATCCATATCGTCGTATCACTTATTCGAAATGGGTTATATGACACAAAGGTCCTTTCCCGGCTAAACCGAATAATGAGCACAATATTTAAAACATATGGATATAGGGATTTCAATTAAGTCACAACTTATTACCCAAATCCTTTCCTTTAAATGGTTTAAACAAATTACCATTTTAAATCTTTAAACAAAAAGATTTACTTCACAAAGTTCACCCAATTTCACAAAGATTCATTCACAGATTTCCAAATCAATTCCCATTTCAATTGGATTAACCCATTAAATCTTTAAGTCAAGATCTAACTTATAGCTTTCAAAACTATTCACAATTCAAGTCTTTTATAATATAAAAGATACACCTTTTAAAATCTTCTTTGATTTCAAAATAAAGCTTAACCATCTTCACAAAGGTTAATTCCTAGTTTTTCCAAACTATTCACAATTTCATTTCAACTTGAAATGTTTCGATACAAATTGGAAATCTTTTCACTTTATGAAGGCTATTATTATTTGAAAACAAATAGTTTTCGTTTCGGAAAAATCTGATTTAATTTATACAAGTTACGGTCTTTGGGTTAATTCAAATTTCCACAACAACACTTTTTAAAAAATGGTTTAAATTCATATAAACACCCTTTTTACACTTGTATAATCCTTTTAGACCAGAATTCCCAAATCCTTGAATTCAATTTCAAATATTGAATTCCAATTTCAATCAAATTATTCGAATTTCAATTTTTATTAAGTTATTTAAAATAACTTTTATTTTTGAATCTCATTTTCAAAAACTTTCAATTCCAATTCCAAAACTATTTTGGATTCAAAAATTCAATCTTTAGAATTGTCAAAAATCTGTGACTTAACCGATTTCCACGTGAAATCCACATTGGTGTGTGTATGGTGTAGTCCAGGGGTTTAACACAATAGTGCAACAACATCCAACCATCACAGATTCAAATATAACAATGTATTTGATAAGCGGTATAAGCTGTAACGCTTATCTTCCATTCACAAATCACAGATATTCATCATAGATAAATAGATCACAAATCACACACAGAACAGGATATATCATACAGCATCACATATTTGGGATATCAAATAATTCAACATCCAACATAATCCAAACATCCATAAGTAGGATTAATTTAATCATCTTATTAATTTAAATCAGATAAATTTCTATAAATAAATTTTACTAGTTATGGTAAATTAAAAATCAATTAATTCCAAATTGATTTTCAAATTTATTTCAAAACACCAAATCAAATTTTCAACGAATTTCCAAATTATTTCCCTTTTAAAATAAATTTCTTTATCTCTTCAAATCTATTTAAAAATCCAATTTTTTTTTAAATAAATTCTTCAACTTATAAATAATATTACCCGAAATCCATTTATTAAGCCCTTTTTCCCAAAATTTGAAATTTAATTCAATATGGTTCAAAAATAAGACTTTTATCTTTTAAAAACTCCTTTTTAATTTATCCAATTCTCAAAAATAAGTTTTCCGATAAATTTTCAACTTAAATTTCGAAAATCCAATTTTTATTTATTTCTAGTATCCAACGATACCAATGTATATTCGGCTAAATTGTAGCCGTCAATAATTCCAATCACAAAAATAATCACACGGTGATTATAAATAATCAACACACAACATATGAAATAAATTCAAATGTTTGAGGAATCCAGTTGGATCCCTCCAACCTGTTTCCCTGCATCCACCGATGTTAGCACAATACCAATTCCACTTCGAGGTGGAATATCGCGGTATATAGGATTGATATAATACTACCGCTATTATGCGGCGCAATAGGGTCTCATCCGCTATATAATGCGGGAAATCAACTCCAAATACATATATAATACTAATTCCACTTTACGGTGGAATTATCGCGGTATATGTTTTTAATATAATAACCTCCGCTTAATATGCGGCGTATAGGGTCTATTTCAGCACAATAGATAACATCCATCAAGCAATTTTAAATTTAACTATTTAAAACTTAAATCGAAACACAATTCGATTGAGTGAGGAGTTCTCACCTTGCTTTCAATAACGGTTGCAGTACTTTATTTCGAATAAAATTAAACGCACGTTTAATTTTACCCAAAATTATCACTAGCTCCAATCAATCCTAATCCAGTTCCATCGCGTAGTGTTCTTCAATATGGTTCCAACGCAACTTGTTTCATCAATTTTCGACCTCGTATCAAAAAGTTATGATATTTCAAAGATTATACGAATTATATAAATTAATTTACATTTCTTTTTATTTTTAAACCTAGAATTCATCTCGGCCACACGTTTCTGCATCTACACACCAGGGCCGCACGTTGCTTTCTTCCCCAACACCAGGTATTCGAACGTGAATAAACCCATAGCCGCCAATCTTCAATCGAATTATACACCACGATCATCGAGCTACACGACGATCAGCTAGAGTCATTCGAACGTACATCACGAGCTCCTCCATCACCGAGAAGGACGCAAAGCTCGGTCCCTTACTGGCCATCAAAATCGCGTGCAAACCCTAGGCGAACACGGCCTTCTATCTCTCTCCACGTCGCGCCATTTCCAATCTCGACCGTTGGATATACAGTTCTCGACGTGCTCTACATTTTTGTAGTTGAAGCCTTCATCTAATTCTAAGTACTGAAGAGCGCCCAGATTCTGCCAGATCTACTCCAGAACACCGCCGCTGCTTTAGATTGACACTTAGCACTGAAATTCAGTTGTACTACATTGTTAACTACTGTAATCTTCAAGTAATCGAGCAATAAAATCATCAAACTTCATAGTGGACGTAGGCAAAACGCCGAACCACTCTAAATCGCTTGTCTTTGCAATTTACTTTCTGTTATTTGGAGTTTTTGTTAGATAATCCACAGTTTTAATTTTCATTCTGCGCGTTTATCTCTTCAAAGACTTCCGAAGAGTGTTGTGCCCATTTTTGGTACAAACACTTTGGTGCTTTCACTGAGAAAAAACCAGCTTTTTTCTCCTGCTCCTTGGATCTACCATCGGTACCGGATTGCACAAATCCAAGAGGAAGATCCAGATCTTCGATTCACAGTCCTTCCATTCTACTCAGATTTGCATAAAATCTAGGAAAAGGATTCATCATTCAAAATGGTTAGCACGAGAACCACTTCTACAGCTGCTGGACAAGAAGGTAGGGATGGACAGAATCCTGCTCAACAGCAGCCATCCAACCAAGACAACAGTGCCCACTCAGATCCATCTGGGGCAGTCACTAGACAAGAATTCCAAGTTTTGCTTCAAGAGCTGACTCAGAGTCGGCAGCAATTAGCCGAACAGTTGCGTGCCAATATCGAATTGACAAACCAACTGAACCGCCAGGGCCGTAGGAGGTCCAGAAGGGATGATGTTTCCCGCTCATCCACTGAAAGTTCTGCTTCATCAGACTACTATCACAGATCTACCCGTCCTCGATTAGGCGGGAGGCATGCACAAACGACCGGATATCAACCCGCTTTAACTGTTGGACAGTTGAGGGCAGGACCGTCTACCAGCTTTCAGGCCGGGCCCTCCACACAAGGAGGCCCTACTACACAGCATACCGCAGACAATCATGCCACAGCTGCCACAATAGAAACAAGGGTTGATACCCGAAATCTTTCAGAGCCAAATAATCGGCAAAGTGGGCGTACTTCTGAACCGTACGTCTTAGAGGACGCCGAGCCAAGGAGGCAAAATTTGGACCGTCGACAACGCCCGATCCGAACTCGTGCTGTGGAACCCGACCACACCTTAGCTCGGCAAGCTCAAAATGTAGCAATGCCAGACATCTCGACTATGATACGTCAGATGATCCGCGAAAGCCAAGGCCTTACCAACAATGACTGGGGACTTTCCCGTAGTCATACTCCCTTCACAAACGAGATACTGAATGCTGAACCTCCCCGGCGATTTAGAATGCCAACCCTTCCTATGTACGAAGGAAATTCTGATCCCAATCAACACATCTTGAAATATGAGTGGTCAATGAGCGCCGCAAGGGCCGATGACGCAGTAAAATGTCGAAGTTTCCCCATCTCTCTAGGTGGAATTGCAACGATGTGGTTCACGAGATTGCCACCTAGGTCTATCTCTTCATTTGATCAACTGGCTAAGAAATTTGCGGAACAATTTCGCATGCATGTCGCTAGACCCAAAGATGTCAACACCTTATCCAGTGTTACCCAAGCTCGAGGGGAAACGCTAAGGCGTTACTTAGAGAGATTCCACGCGGCATGTGTAGAGATTAGTAATCCCAACGACAACTCAATCTTAATGGCATTGACAAAGGGGATTGACCCTGATTCTGAGTTTGGAAACTGGTTAGCCGGAAAACCACCCGCATCGTTGGACCGTTTCTACTCCAAAGCCGCGCAATTCTTACGACAAGAGGACGCGAAACAGTCTAGGAAGCAGGACGATGCGGGACCCAAGAGTGAAGTGATACAGAGCAATGTAGCAATAAAACAGTCCGGTGATAATTCCGGAAAAGTTCAGTTGAACATACAGGACAAGCAAACGCAGCCAAGAGGTAACAATGGTCAGAATAAGAAAAGAGATCCAAATCGGGGTCCACGACGTGAGGCCCCAATGTTCGATAATTATACACCATTGAATACATCATTGGAAAATGTGTATCTACAGACTTGCAATACTATGCAATACAAGAAGCCGGCTCCGAAGCAATCGTCGGAGAAGCAGATTCAAACAGGGAAGTTCTGTAGATTCCACGAAAGTTATGGCCACAACACCAATGAATGTCGACACTTGCAAGACCTCATTGAGAAATTGATCAGAGAGAGGAAGTTAGATCAGTTTGTGCGGGCACCGCAGTCTGAAGGGGCGGGCCCCTCAAATCAAAATCATGTACAGAATCCAGAAAGACAGGAAGAACCAGGTCGTGTCGGAGGAAGACTGGTAATTAATGTTGTAAATGATAGTCCTCGTACAGCGAAGCGAAGCTGGGGAGAAATGAAATCATATAACAACTTGGTTAGACGAACAGACTTTGAGTATGATGATAGCTTGGACAATAAACCTTCGACCAAGCGAAAAAGAGCGATAATTAACGACATCACTTTCCGAGACAACGATATTGATTATGTCGGAAGCCCGACTACTGACCCACTCGTGATATCGGCACAAGTAGGTCCAGCTTGGATGAAGAGGATACTAGTTGACTGCGGGAGCTCTATGAATATCCTTTTCATACATGCTTATAATCAAATGAGGATGAATCCCAGAGATTTGGAACCTTGCCAAACTCACCTCCATGGATTCAACGGTAGCTCTACCGTACCTATTGGGGTGGTGAAGTTACCAGTTAGGTTGGGATCTAAGGAACATAGGAGAGTTCGAACATTACAGTTCACTGTGTTGAACATAGTCTCGCCATACAACGCTTTCTTAGGACGACCTGCCCTTACTGAATTCAGAGCCGTAATTGCCCCGTGGTGCTTGACCTTAAAGTTTCCCACCGTCAACGGAGTTGGAGTCGTCCAGGGCGATCAGGTTGACTTGAGGACAGTCATACACCGAAAACGAGTCGCCCGATTACGCAATGCCAAGGACCGACTTGAAACTTTTGAACGCAATGAGATTGTCATTAAAAAAGAATACCCAGCACTACTGCACATGAAACCAACATGGAAGGGATCACATGAGATTAAGCAAGAGCTCGGGGATGATGTATATGAGATGACGACCGCTGATGGTCTAGCTTCACCAAAGGCCTTAGATAGCGAAAGACTTCGTCGCTATCGCACATAACAGGCTATGTTTATCTATTTAGTTTCAATCCTGTTTTAGAATTTGTTTCTGCATTTCGAAATTAGAATTTGTAATAAGGCAACTGACTTTGCCATGTTTTCTTATTTCAGCAATAAAATGCCATCTCTTTGAGCCAGAGCTGTGATTCATTAAATACAATGTACAACATCACGATGCACGAAGAGCTAAATTCCATCACGCAATGGAATTTATTCAAGTAGGGAGTGGCTATGAAGCAATCAACCACTCACCAAATGAATCCTGAGCTCGGGGGCAAGCCATCACATCAGGCCAGAAATGGGTTGATACACGACAACCTTTTCCTTAACTCCGTACTCCCAGTGTGCGAGGCGGAGTATAAACATTTTTCTAAATCCCAGAGTACTCCGAGAGCGCGAGCTGGGTATAAATACTAACAAACTCCATCTTCCGAGAGCGCGAACTGGAGTATAAACATTAACAAACTCCAGCTTCCGAGAGCGCGAACTGGAGTATAAACATTAACAAACTCCAGCTTCCGAGAGTGCGAACTGGAGAATAAACATTAATTAACTCCGTACTCCCAGAGTGCGAGGCGGAGTATAAACATTTACAAAATCCCAGAGAACTCCGAGAGCGCGAGCTGGGTACAAAACTTTTTACTTAACTCCGTACTCCCAGAGTGTGAGGCGGAGTATAAACATTTTTCTAAATCCCAGAGTACTCCGAGAGCGCGAGCTGGGTACAAAACCTTTTTCCTAACTCCGTACTCCCAGAGTGCGAGGCGGAGTATGAACTCTTTAACTAACTCCGTACTCCCAGAGTGCGAGGCGGAGTATAAACATTTACAAAATCCCAGAGAACTCCGAGAGCGCGAGCTGGGTACAAACCTTTTAAATAACTCCGTACTCCCAGAGTGCGAGGCGGAGTATAAACATTTTCCTAAATCCCAGAGTACTCCGAGAGCGCGAGCTGGGCACAAACTTTTTAAATAACTCCGTACTCCCAGAGTGCGAGGCGGAGTATAAACATTTTCCTAAAACTCCAGCTTCAGAGAGCGCGAACTGGAGTATAAACATTAACAAACTCCAGCTTCCGAGAGCGCGAACTGGAGTATAAACATTAACTAACTCCGTACTTCCAGTACGCAAGGCGGAGTATAAACATACATCAACTCCACACTAATCCCCAATACTGGGGGCAGAACCATAACACGTAGCAAGTTGGAGACAAAAGTGAATACATTTTCATTTCCACTATCAACAAAAAGAATCTGATTACAAAATGGTTCAAGAAATTGCTACTAGTGGGAGCCGAATCCACATCTATACACGGCAATAGAGAAATCAACAAAATGCTACCCTACGCAACAGAGATTTAAAGAAAGAGTTCAATCTTTCTTCTTCCTTATCTTCTTCTTCGGGGTAGCTCCACCCGATCCGCTGCCCGATTTCTTCCTCAATCGCTTGCTCTTTTCAGGCTTGCCCTCCGGCAGCGATATAATGTCGACATCTTCCTCAGAGCTGGAGGCGACGGAAGTCCTTCTAGGAAGACGAGCTGGAGGCATAGGAGTAGTAGCAGGAGGAGGGGCAGGAGCGGTCTCAATCATTACAGTACCGCCCGGTGAAATCACCATTAACGGGGCAGGCCCGGGCGGATTCACACCAACATTCCCTGCTGCCATCTCGGCAGCAATCTCAGCAATAACATCGTCCTCACGAGATACTTGGGCCGCGTCAGATGTGCCAATAGCTGGCATAGATGAACTAACAGCTGGAGCAGCCTCACTCACAATATCAGACGGGTTGGCGGAGGGGTCGATGGGTTCATTGAGAAGCTCCTCAATCATTTGAGCGCTGAAAGAAAACATATTCGCATCTCCCTCCTCGCCAATCAAAGTGGAAGTCGTGACGGCTTCAGAAAAAACAACCCCTTGTGTTTGATGAGGAACTGATAGAGCAAGGGGCGCAGACGTAATAGCTTCAGTCACTGAAATGCGACAAAACGAAGATTGTTAGCCAAGTGTGTTGCTTAAGGTTTTTCACGACTAAACTACGAGAAGCGTTCAAATACCTTCCTTGGTCTGGACCGAAACATGGGTGGAATCATCGGCAGAAGATAATAACGGCTGGTCAGGATTATATGCAGGAACAGATTGGGGGTCTACCGCACCAGTGGTTTCGGGCAATGTTGGGAGTACAGCTCCAACACTTGCCTCGTGATGCGCGGTCCCCGAACCTTCGCCTGTCTCTAGAGATTGAACGCCAAGCTTTTCTTTCGCCATGGAGATCACCACCTCATGAAGGGTCTTCCTCTCATCGTCGGTGAGCAAACGCATCTCCAGCTCAAAGTCGTCAAATGTTTCATCTGGATGCACTGCCTTCTTCTCATTCACCAGCCGGGTCCAGGCATTGTACAAGATCATGGAGTCATCTCCCAGCCACGCTAAATTTCTATGCTCCAGCACATTAGCGTTGTACGTGACAAGGAGATCGTCGAACTCAGCGTCCAGCCTGGACCTCTCCTCCAAAATCTTTTCCTGGATTTCTGCTTCCGCAGACTTAGACTTGACCGCCGCCGCAGCAAGTTCGGCCCTAAGAGATACCGCTTGGTTGCAAGCCTCTTGTGCAGTGGCGTTTGCGTAATCCTTCTCCTTCACCATTTCAGCGAATTTGGCCTTGAGCTCGTTCAGCTCTTTAACGGCTAAGTCTCGCTCAGCTGCAACGGTGGTGTTGCGGTGGCCCATCTCTTCTATCGTGGCGCAATGTTCCTGTTGCATCCTAGCCATTTTGGCCACGGCGTCCTCGTGTTTCTGGAGAGCTTGAAGTTCAGAACTCCGGGACGTCTCCATTTCAGATTGAAGAACTTCAATGATGCGTTTCTGTTTAGCGATTTCAGCATCGCGTTCAACAATAATCTTCGCCCTGTCAAAAGCCACTCTAGAAGCCTTCACGGCTGCCTTGTACCACTCCTTGTACTGAGCGTAGAAGTCGTGAATATAACTATGAGCGGTGGTCTCAGCTTCCGGAGGAATTCTTTTGAAGTTAGGAGGGAAGATATAGCCATCCATGCAAATTTTCGGGTAGTCATTCTTCATTTGAGCGAGTTTAGCAGCTCCCTCGCTAGTCAACTCAGCCGGAGCTTGTTCAATTATAGCGGCTGTCGTTGGTTCCATTCTTGGCCGCTGAATATCAGGCCGAGAAGATTGAGAAGGCAACTGTTGCTGATGAGATGGCCCTGGGAGGTCTACTGGAGCCCTGGGAGGCGGAGGAGAGCGAGATCGGGGTCGGTACTGGTATCCCCGGTCTCTGTCAGAGTAATCATAGCCAGAACGGTTACGCGAGTAATCTCTGTCTCTATCATAACGTTCTTGACTCGAATAGCCTCGCCCGTGATCCCTATCCGTCTCTCTCCTACGGGAATCATAAAATGGAGAAGATTGGCGCACATTCCGAAGCCTATCTAGAGTAGAGCCACGTCCTGACATCTCACCTGCGATAAGAAAGAATTACGGATTAAACTTCTATAAAGCAATGTTTACCATGCAGAAGTCATGAAGTGCCGTGGAAGTGTGTGTAAATGTGTAAACTCCCAAACCGACCGGAAGTGTTGACCGCACTTAAAGGAAAAGGCTCGTTCACGTTTAGAACATCTTGAAATTCCTCCAACCCAGGATCATGAGAAATCGATATGTAATATGGGATAGGAATATCGTCTAGCCCTTTGAAAGAATCTCTCGAATGAGAAGGGGCGGCCTCAGAAATCATGACCCCGGAAGCGGGAAGAAACGCATCTACAGATTTTCCCCCCTTGGACTTAAGTTTTTTGGAAACGGCGGCCTTGCCTTTCCGTTTTTCTCCCGATTCTTCAAAGTTTCCCGACAGATCAGCCATCGGCTCTGAATCTGTGTGGGTTCTTTCTTCATCACCCGCCTCAATTATTTTAATTCCGAGTGACTTCTTTACTTTTTTCTTCTTGGTATTCTTCTTATCTCCCTTCTTGGAGGCAGACTTTGCAAAGCCTTCAACGACTATGCTTTGATTGATGTCGATCAAACCAAGGACTCTTAAGTTGTAGTCGTTCAGCACCGAGTCAATATGCCTCAGCTCGCTTGGGACTTCTTGAAGACTCCGGATGGTACCCTTGAAACGCCCTCCATCGGGCCTAGAGATAATAGCTGTAAAAGGAATGCAAATGTCAATTTTAACACCGAAGAGCTATTGGTCAAGGAAACAGGTTAAGACGCTTACGTCTAGACAACCATCGCCTAGCGAAACCCGGAGGGCACCGAACGTAGAACCATTCGTTCTTGAAATAGCTCAGTCGAGTCCAAGCTCCAACTACAACTTGGCAATTTCTAACTGCCTCCAAAAATGTGAACGACGGGCTATCACCCCTGCTCTTGAAGTTGAATATGTGTCTGATCTCGGAGGGCCTCGGCGGGCGAAAGAGACAGTCCATAAATATGATAAAGGCACTGTTCAGCAATGCGTGCCCGTTGGGATGAAGTTGTGAAGGAGCGATTCCTAAATATGATAGCATCCCTCTGATATATTGATTGAAAGGAGGAAGAGTTCCAGCCGCACAAGCATGACGGTAGAATGCTGTATATCCTTCAGGCGGATTGTGCGGTCTATCAGTGGCGCCGGGCAATAATACATCACCTAGAGATATGTTGTGCTTTAGGCATATGCGTCCCAATAAAGATTCAGAGATGTTAGACTGAACCGAATCGACAGGGTCCTCAATAAATATAGCTTCTGACAATTCGTCTGGAGCCGGATCGATTGCATCGGCAGGGATGTCGGGAATCTCAAGCACCGGAGGAGTCGAGCTCTGTACCTCTTGTTGTTGGGAGCTCGAAGATTCCATAATTAGCTAGCTCATCAGAAAGCAACGTTAAGTTCATAACTAGCCCGTGCGTGCCCCAGTGTAGTGTGAATGAACGTGTCGTGCAGTGCAAGTGTTGTGCATCACTTAAGCAAGTTTAGCAGAATAAAGCAAGATGTTCGTACAACATATCTTGGGAATTTGAGAAGGAAAACGACCGTCATCGCTGACCGTCGCTTCCACGCCATCCAAGTGCTATCAACCAATGCAAGTTTAGGTCTGTTGAAATTTTATTTAAGTCATAGTTCCATCGACGAGCCTCAAAGGAAATTCAAGTTCAAGTTTTTCAGTCAAGTTCGATTATGCGAGGCCGAAGCTCGTCGGAGTCAAGTATGCTAAAATTCATTAAGTTCGTCAGAGAATAACTTGGAACTGGTCGTAGTTCATATAATGGAGCAAGTCATAAAAGTTGGGTTCTCTAAAATGAAAGCGTTCGAATCCATATGGATCGACTCGATGTGCTTCGAATCCATGTAGATCGACTCGATATACTTCGAAATGGAGGAACGCCTCGAATCCATAGACACTGAGTGACTTCGAATCGATCGACCTTCGATACCTTCGACTCGATCAAGGTATAGTTACATCGAATCAATCGACACGAGGCTTTTTCTTCCTTTACAAGAATCGATTCGAAGCTATGCATCAGAAAACGATTCGAATCACTTGTTCCTGGATCGATGCCCACCGAGTCGACCCACTCCATTCAGATCTCATCACTCAGAATTTTTTGGAGACGAAGATAGTTCTAACATTTTCATCTCAAATCAATCCTTTAGTTACCTGGTTCGATTGCAAATGGAAGCGGGGACGAAGTCGAACGTTTCGAGGAAAGCCCGTTGTTTTTAGCTCTGAGAGATCGATACGAAGAAACGGCTGAAGCAAAGGTAAATGGTAAAAAGTGAGAAAAGAATAGTACCCCGGTATATATAGGAGAAAATAGATGATTCGCCTCCCGGTACAACTGACCGGCTTTAACAGGTAAGGGCATCGACTCGATTCGTTACGGCGACTTCGAATCGATCATAGCCCACCACTTCGAATCCATCTCCTGCGAATCTCCTTGTATGTTCGAATCCATCTCAACAACATCGATGCGAGACAACATCGACCCAAAGCACGAGCCCCACGAACCATCGTTTCGAAAGTACATCGGTTCAAGCATTCACGACTTCGACTCTACCAACTCCGAGAACTTCGAATCCACACAGTATCGGTTCGAAGAAACATCGATTCGAAGCAGTCGACAAAAGATGAACGTGGGTCACTATGCCCCATCGATTCGAAGTGTCTACTTCGAAACCATCAACTCGAAGCGTATCCAGAAACATTGCTTCGCATCCATCAAATACCACCGGTCAAATGGACGAATCGTTTCCATATGAAAAATTGCTTGCCTACTCTTCATACCGATTCAGGAGAGAATCGATACGAGAGGATGACCATAGACAATCATAAAAGTAAGGTTTTAACTCAAATCTCAAACCGGTTCAGGAGAGGACCGATGCAGATTTCGATAACAAACCGAACTGACAACAACTTGCGATCACGCAACGTTAACCAAGGTCAAGATAATACACGTATGCACGTATTTTTGACTACTGTTTTGGTCTTTATCGTCAGCAGAAATCAAATGTTTATCTCGTCATGACTCAAAAGCCCAACAGCCAGTCACAATTGTACGACAGTCGATTACGGCAATACAGAATGCAACTTTCGATAAAGCATGATGTAGCTATCCAATGAGAGACTGCAGCTTTTCAAAGCACGTCATGTTTACACAAGACGTACTTTGGGGGGCAAATGTTATCCCGCCTTTTGGCAAGGCCGTGACACCAAGGACTTGACTAGACACCGGTAACAGATCGTCTCGGAAGTCGGTTACACGTAAGGATCACTACGGATATCGATGAATTTTGTCCGAGTCCGGATCGGGCTGCAATTGATAAGACGCGTCAAGCAGAGCCATGGGAACCAACGATCCAAGTTTCGAGTCAATCCGAGTTCGTATGCTCGAGATATCGTCGACAAAAGATGGAGTAGGGCACCCTTAGTTCGAATCCATAGGTTTCGCCCATGTTCGAATCCATTGGCCAGGAACCAGTTCGAATCCATCGAACTTACATTGCTTCGACTCCATCAGGCGGAACCGGTAGCTTCGAATCCATTGAGACATTCACCACGTTCGACTACATCAGGCAAGTCTTCATGCGCCTTGAGTTCGAATCCACCCTCGCAAACACCGTAGTTCGAATCCATCGAAGGAAGGAACCTTCGAATCCATGCACTCGAATCCCCAGGCCAATACAACTTCGAACCGGTCCATAGCTACAAGTCTAAATTGATTCGAACGAGTATTAAGTCCATCGATTCGAAGGAAGAGGTCCTTCGAATCCATTACTTCGAATCCAAGTCGTGGATTCGACCCAGTCAATGCGGAGTGCAAGGCGGACCGATGCGAAGAAGGCGCACCACGTCACCATCTTCACGAGCAGGAGGATCGATTCGAACGAATCGATTCGAGCATATCGATTCGAACGACTCCAGAATACGAAAAACGCCAACTTGAATCGATCATAACTCGAGTTCTACAAGTCCAAATGCCATGAAATTTTCACAGACGCTCAAACACATGATGAAGAATGTACACACCAAATTTCAGCTCGATTGGAGCAATTCTTGATCGATTCGAACCAAGGGTCGAATCGATCCCAAAGTGGGCCCGGATCTCCAGATTTCGGCCATGTGGGCCCCCTGACGTACCAGAACTGGTCTCCCCTCATTTTAGGCGAAATATCAGCCTCCTACACCTATAAATAGAGCCCCTGGTCATTCAGAAAAGGGGTCGGAGAATTCTAAGTACTGAAGAGCGCCCAGATTCTGCCAGATCTACTCCAGAACACCGCCGCTGCTTTAGATTGACACTTAGCATTGAAATTCAGTTGTACTACATTGTTAACTACTGTAATCTTCAAGTAATCGAGCAATAAAATCATCAAACTTCATAGTGGACGTAGGCAAAACGCCGAACCACTCTAAATCGCTTGTCTTTGCAATTTACTTTCTGTTATTTGGAGTTTTTGTTAGATAATCCACAGTTTTAATTTTCATTCTGCGCGTTTATCTCTTCAAAGACTTCCGAAGAGTGTTGTGCCCATTTTTGGTACAAACAGCAGGGATTGGGAGAAAATCGAGGGAGAAGGAGATGATTTCCTGGCCATTGTTTTCATAAGTGGCGGCCAGACTTTGAAACCCTAGGGTTTGTGTAAATGTGAAATTCTGATGTCCTTCTATAGAAAATTGCCAAAACACTATTCACCCGAATTTTTCCGAACTCCAAACGAAGCGTGCCGGCTGGCGTTTCTAAGGTTTTACCCACGTTCCGAACACAATGGAATGTGTTTCGGGAGCTAATTCGGTCATATGTGCGAGTTACGGAATTAAACGATCAAATTTAAATTAAATCGATTAAAATGATTTCTATGCGTTTCGGCTTGCCCCGGACAAACCGTAAATCCGATTAACACGAAATTTGAAACCTTACAATAATTTAACATTACGGATCCGATGAAACTTGTTTCGTCGAAATCCGAGACTGTTTGAAAAATGGCTAATTTCACTCGTCAATTAAATATTAAAATATTCAATTATCACAATTTAACTTTTAATTCAATTTTAAAAGTTCTATAACATCATTCTAACTCCAATATGATTTAATATAACTTTATAAATCATTTTTAATCACACCAAACCCAATTATCAATTATTTCTGGAATTTCAAATATTAAATTGTCGATTTAATTATCCAATTAAATCACTATATTCAAAATTAAATTTATCCGACTTACAAATCTTACTTGTTAATATTTAAAATCAATTAAATATCTGAATTTCAAATGACAGAAATTCTGGGTCGTTACAATCTTCCCCCCTTAAAAGAATTTTGTCCTCGAAATTGCAAAGTAAGAAAAATGCCCCGAATTCATTAACTTTTCAAACAATTCGTTCAAATTAGATTTCAAAATCTCTTAGGTGTACAACTTCCCCAAAATCCAATAGTCAAACTCTTTCAAAAACTTTACTAAGTTTTTTTCAAATCTATACTTAGTTATATTTTTTAAAACAAACTATATCGTTTAACTTTTAACTCCAAATCCAAAATTTAGTTTTCACAAATTTTCCAAAATTTCCCGAAAATTTTCTAACGCCTTAAATTTTCAGAAAAAATTCGCCATAGCCTCCCTTGCGCGGTTCGATCATAGTAGGATCACAATAGACATAAATATATATACATCGACCCACACGGTCGGAAAAGCAGAAAAACAGTTCATATTTCCTATTTTTATTGCGTAGGCGTACCTTTTTAGCATTTTTAAGCAAATCAGTTATTTATTTAGCATTTTTGCACGACCCAACCAGCCGAACGGTTCTCCTGTACCTGTACTTACTCAACTTAAATATGTAAGTGCCACACATATATAAAGTTATCAACAATTTACTCTTTTAAACAACTACAACATATGCATATTAAAAGAAATGCATACTAAACAAGGTTTATAAGCAACTTAAATGATTTCAACATTACTTGTAATTGTTTACAACCAATTCATATACAACGACATTCAATTATTCATTTTCAATTAGTTTACATTCACTAATTTAAATTCAAGTTGGTTCACTTCCAATTCAAATTCAATTACATAAGTTTTTCAATTTCACTAATTCAATTTCATTAACACTTAATGAATTAATATATACAATCAACTAACAACCATTTAACAATCAATGTATATTCAACACTACCAAATTCATTCACTTTGTTTACCTTTAATTTGGTTTAACACTTTTTAAATTCCAATTGGTTTAATATTCTATTGATTTTCATTCGATTCATTCAAATTCCGATTTATTAGCTTTAATGAATTAACACTTACATCCATTATTCCATATCAATTCATTTACATTAGATTGATTAACATTCAATCCATTTATTAATTCAATTGCTAATTCAATTTACAAATAAAGTTGAATCTCATTACATAACTCAAGTTCTTATCCATTTAATAAATTCATTTTATTATTTCACTTCGATACCAAAATCAAATTCATTTAACATTACTTAAGTTATATTCCATTTCAAATTTCCACTTACATTTTCTTAACTTAAATTTCCACTTATAAATTCAATTCAGATTTTGTTTTTCTTAACAAAATTGTTTAACCATTTCTTTTACAATTGGTTTTACTTACATTTTCACATTTAATAAGTTATACACTTATTATTCAACTTTCCAAATCATATTATAATCACTTATCTAATCCAATTCAATTTATTTAACCTTCCTTTAGTTAAATTCACATGATATATTTTATTATGCTAACTCAATTTCTTTAACTTTACGAAAGCTAAAATCTTTATTTCATATTATAAGTCTAAAACTCGTTTCACTTATATTCATCAATTTCAATTTGGATTTTAATTTAAATTTTGTTTATCACAACAAAACTTCAATTTTCAATTTATTATGGTAGCAAACCCATCACACAGAAACTCGAAAATGATACTGATGATGTTGTAGTCAAACCCTTATTATTTCCCAGCAACAGTAGTGAATCCAGTGCTTTTTGTTCTTTTTAAAAATTTCCTTTTATTTATAAATCACATTTATAAATCTTTACTTATATAATTCCACTATTTAAATTTACTTATACAAGATTATTTCACAATTGTAAATCATATTAATTATAATTCCATACTTAATAATTCATTTGCTTATATACTTCATTCTTTTACAATTGTTGTTTTTATTTAGATTATTCAAACAACTTTTATTAACTCATATATATTCTCATTTTCAATAACCAAACAATTCAATTTTATATACACTATAATATTTCTTGGAAAATTACTTCCTTATATATACAAAATATAATCGAGGTAAAATTATTTCATTTACCCAATTTAAAATGATACCGTGTCGGTTCATCTTGTTTAAGAGTTTAGAAACCCCTATCGATAACAGTTAGCAAGATTGCACCGACCAGAATCTATAAACAATCAACCGATAAGTCAACACAATACAAAAAAAATTCATATTCACTAACAAATACACGCTCATATCTATTATTACACTCACACTCATTCTAGAGTACTACTGACTCTATCTCTAATGAGTAATTCCCAACAGAGCCAAGGTTATCGCTTAACCAAATGCTCTGATACCACATGCAACGCTTACGATCTTTCGACGCTCGAAAGTCGACATTAATACGTCCACTGTATCAACTGCCGAGCAATCGAATGCCGGAAAACCGAATTGTTATGGTTAAAAAGAAGAGGTAAAAGAAGACAGAAGAAAAGGAGAATAGAAAAACACAGAAATAATAACAATATCAGAATCTCACATTCGCAGCGGAACAACATATTATAGATAAATGAATAATTTTTAAATCAAAGAACTATATCATTTTATATATTACATCATCATCAGAGTCAATATACACACAATACATCAATGGACAGTTATACAAACTTTTCCTCATACAGAATACATAGCGGAATCGTAATATCATATACAAATGCTACGTCTCGCCATCCAGCTCGCCACTGAGCTCCAAAGCATCTCCTGAATACAGAATGACCTGATAACCTGACTCTAGACTGCCCGTGTGGAAATTGGTGGGCACCCAGAGTTTAGAAAGGAAACAATAAACTCTAGGTCAGTCATGGTGACTGGTGTGAGAACTTAAAACAGTTATTATCTTTAAAACAACAACAAAGGAAGTAAAAGACATTCGCAATGCTTTTGGAAAATGAAACTACCATAAGGCCTCCCGCCACACACACAATGCAAACGCAGAATTGGAGGAGATTTCTCCTTATGATAGTCAAACATGCTTACTACGCAAAATCATTTGATTTGATATTATTATTAGTGCATAGTGCAGAAAACATTTCGAAAATACAATATTAATCTTAGCCAACATACAACCATTATTGTATGCCTACTATAGCTACTATGTTCAATAGTAGGTTACCGCCACATTCCATAGCAGGTTATACAACTAAAACCGTATAAGGCTCGTATTGTTTCTTTGGATTTCGAACAAATGTTCAGGCTAAGGAACTTCCTACTGTCAATGGGATCGCCTCTAGCGGGACGTCCAGAGAACTAACTAGCTCTCTATCAACACAAGGTCGGGTTACCCCTTACACTGGGTAACTACTACACGAATATGCCACCCCCCGGTCCTTTGGGACCTTTATCTAAGGCACCTCAACAAAACAACAGTCACACAGTAAATGAGATTGGAGTAACCACATAGGTTAAATACCAGGGATCCATACCTGATACCACCCTTTTCCAGAAGGAAATGACATACCCTAAAGGGAGCGACCCTCATAACCTTACCGCATATTCCTGTTTCGACCATTTCCGGGTTGTGAGGTCTGACGGAGTCTCGTCCACAAAGCTACGCTTTTTCACAAAGCCATGCTTTGATCAACAAATGATCAGCAATATTCATCGCACAGCAACACTCAGCATGCCACATTACCAAAATGGGAATATATCACTGATAACTTACAACTACATAACCTCTGAGCTCGTACGTCTCAGAGAAGGGTGTTAAGCTAAGAGAATAAATTCTCCGCCACCAAACAGAAATGTATTTGAAAGAAATCAGCTTTATATCTCAAAGTGTAATGTCAGACATGTACCATACAAGTCTGTTCCGGGTTCGAACAGAACCGAAGGCACTTCCGAAGAAGCCCTTGCAATCCGGGTATTCACAATCCCGATCGAACTTCCCATCACAAAGGAAATCTCTATACCGTAGCTAACGGAGCAGAGACAATCGATAGATCATCCTATCGTTTTCACAAATACCCGGTCTTCACCACCGGTCTTCAATACGATCCATATCGTCGTATCACTTATTCGGAATGGGTTATATGACACAAAGGTCCTTTCTTGGCTAAACCGAATAATGAGCACAATATTTAAAACATATGGATATAGGGATTTCAATTAAGTCACAACTTATTACCCAAATCCTTTCCTTTAAATGGTTTAAACAAATTACCATTTTAAATCTTTAAACAAAAAGATTTACTTCACAAAGTTCACCCAATTTCACGAAGATTCATTCACAGATTTCCAAATCAATTCCCATTTCAATTGGATTAACCCATTAAATCTTTAAGTCAAGATTTAACTTATAGCTTTCAAAACTATTCACAATTCAAGTCTTTTATAATATAAAAGATACACCTTTTAAAATCTTCTTTGATTTCAAAATAAAGCTTAACCATCTTCACAAAGGTTAATAACTAGTTTTTCCAAACTATTCACAATTTCATTTCAACTTGAAATGTTTCGATACAAATTGGAAATCTTTTCACTTTATGAAAGCTATTATTATTTGAAAACAAATAGTTTTCGTTTCGGAAAAATCTAATTTCATTTATACAAGTTACGGCCTTTGGGTTAATTCAAATTTCCACAACAACACTTTTTTAAAAATGGTTTAAATTCATATAAACACCCTTTTTACACTTGTATAATCCTTTTAGACCAGAATTCCCAAATCCTTGAATTCAATTTCAAATATTGAATTCCAATTTAAATCAAATTATTCGAATTTCAATTTTTATTAAGTTATTTAAAATAACTTTTATTTTTGAATCTCATTTTCAAAAACTTTCAATTCCAATTCCAAAACTATTTTGGATTCAAAAATTCAATCTTTAGAATTGTCAAAAATCTGTGAATTAACCGATTTCCACGTGAAATCCACATTGGTGTGTGTATGGTGTAGTCCAGGGGTTTAACACAATAGTGCAACAACATCCAACCATCACAGATTCAAATATAACAATGTATTTGATAAGAGGTATAAGCTGTAACGCTTATCTTCCATTCACAAATCACAAATATTCATCATAGATAAATAGATCACAAATCACACACAGAACAGGATATATCACAAAGCATCACATATTTGGGATATCAAATAATTCAACATCCAATATAATCCAAACATCCATAAGTAGGATTAATTTAATCATCTTATTAATTTAAATCGGATAAATTTCTATAAATAAATTTTACTAGTTATGGTAAATTAAAAATCAATTAATTCCAAATTGATTTTCAAATTTATTTCAAAACACCAAATCAAATTTTCAACGAATTTCCAAATTATTTCCCTTTTAAAATAAATTTCTTTATCTCTTCAAATCTATTTAAAAATCCAAATTTTTTTTAAATAAATTCTTCAGCTTATAAGTAATATTACGCGAAATCCATTTATTAAGCCCTTTTTCCCAAAATTTGCTATTTAATTCTATATGGTTCAAAAATAAGACTTTTATCTTTTAAAAACTCCTTTTTAATTTATCCAATTCTCAAAAATAAGTTTTTCGATAAATTTTCAACTTAAATTTTGAAAATCCAATTTTTATTTATTTCTGGTATCCAACGATACCAAAGTATATTCGGCTAAATTGTAGCCGTCAACAATTCCAATCACAAAAATAATCACACGGTGATTATAAATAATCAACACACAACATATGAAATAAATTCAAATGTTTGAGGAATCCAGTTGGATCCCTCCAACCTGTTTCCCTGCATCCACAGATGTTAACACAATACCAATTCCACTTCGAGGTGGAATATTGCGGTATATGGGATTGATATAATACTATCCGCTATTATGCGGCGCAATAGGGTCTCATCCGCTATATAATGCGGGAAATCAACTCCAAATACATATATAATACTAATTCCACTTCACGGTGGAATTATCACGGTATATGTTTTTAATATAATAACCTCCGCTTAATATGCGGCGTATAGGGTCTATTTCAGCACAATAGATAACATCCATCAAGCAATTTTAAATTTAACTATTTAAAATTTAAATCCAAACACAATTCGATTGAGTGAGGAGTTCTCACCTTGCTTTCAATAACGGTTGCAGTACTTTATTTCGAATAAAATTAAACGCACGTTTAATTTTACCCAAAATTATCACTAGCTCCAATCAATCCCAATCCAGTTCCATCGCGTAGTGTTCGTCAATACAGTTCGAACGCAACTTGTTTCGTCAATTTTCGACCTCGTATCAAAAAGTTATGATATTTCAAAGATTATACGAATTAATATATAAATTAATTTACATTTCTTTTTATTTTTAAACCTAGAATTCATCTCGGCCACACGTTTCTGCATCTACACATCAGGGCCGCACGTTGCTTTCTTCCCCAACACCAGGTATTCGAACGTGAATAAACCCATAGCTGCCAATCTTCAATCGAATTATACACCACCATCATCGAGCTACACGACGATCAGCTAGAGTCATTCGAACGTGCATCACGAGCTCCTCCATCACCGAGAAGGACGCAAAGCTCGGTCCCCTGCTGGCCATCAAAATCGCGTGCAAACCCTAGGAGAACGCGGCCTTCTATCTCTCTCCACGTCGCGCCATTTCCATTCTCGACCGTTGGATATACAGTTCTCGACGTGCTCTACATTTTTGTAGTTGAAGCCTTCATCTAATTCTGCAGGGATTGGGAGAAAATCGAGGGAGAAGGAGATGATTTCCTGGCCATTGTTTTCGTAAGTGGCGGCCAGACTTTGAAACCCTAGGGTTTGTGTAAATGTGAAATTCTGATGTCCATTTATAGAAAATTGCCAAAACACTATTCACCCGAATATTTCCGAACTCCAAACGTAGCGTGCCGACTGGCGTTTCTAAGGTTTTACCCACGTTCCGAACACAATGGAACGTGTTTCGGGAGCTAATTCGGTCATATGTGCGAGTTACGGAATTAAACGATCAAATTTAAATTAAATTGATTAAAATGATTTCTATGCGTTTCGGCTTGCCCCGGACAAACCGTAAATCCGATTGACACGAAATTTGAAACCTTACAATAATTTAACATTACGGATCCGATGAAACTTGTTTCGTCGAAATCCGAGACTGTTTGAAAAATGGCTAATTTCACTCGTCAATTAAATATTAAAATATTCAATTATCACAATTTAACTTTTAATTCAATTTTAAAAGTTCTATAACATCATTATAACTCCAATATGATTTAATATAATTTTATAAATCATTTTTAATCACACCAAACCCAATTATCAATTATTTCTGGAATTTCAAATATTAAATTGTCGATTTAATTATCCAATTAAATCACTATATTCAAAATTAAATTTATCCGACTTACAAATCTTACTTGTTAATATTTAAAATCAATTAAATATCTGAATTTCAAATGACAAAAATTCTGGGTCGTTACAATCTTCCCCCCTTAAAAGAATTTCGTCCTCGAAATTGCAAAGTAAGAAAAATGCCCCAAATTCATTAACTTTTCAAACAATTCGTTCAAATTAGATTTCAAAATCTCTTAGGTGTACAACTTCCCCAAAATCCAATAGTCAACTCTTTCAAAAACTTTACTAAGTTTTTTTCAAATCTATACTTAGTTATATTTTTTAAAACAAACTATATCGTTTAACTTTTAACTCCAAATCCAAAATTTAGTTTTCACAAATTTTCCAAAATTTCCCGAAAATTTTCTAACGCCTTTAATTTTCAGAAAAAATTCGCCATAGCCTCCCTTGCGCGGTTCGATCGTAGTAGGATCACAATAGACATAAATATATATACATCGACCCACACGGTCGGAAAAGCAGAAAAACAGTTCATATTTCCTATTTTTATTGCGTAGGCGTACCTTTTTAGCATTTTTAAGCAAAGTAGTTATTTATTTAGCATTTTTGCGCGACCCAACCAGCCGAACGGTTCTCCTGTACCTGTACTTACTCAACTTAAATATGTAAGTGCCACACATATATAAAGTTATCAACAATTTACTCTTTTAAACAACTACAACATATGCATATTAAAAGAAATGCATACTAAACAAGGTTTATAAGCAACTTAAATGATTTCAACATTACTTGTAATTGTTTACAACCAATTCATATACAACGACATTTAATTATTCATTTTCAATTAGTTTACATTCACTAATTTAAATTCAACTTGCTTCACTTCCAATTCAAATTCAATTACATAAGTTTTTCAATTTCACTAATTCAATTTCATTAACACTTAATGAATTACTATATACAATCAACTAACAACCATTTAACAATCAATGTATATTCAACACTACCAAATTCATTCACTTTGTTTACCTTTAATTTGGTTTAACACATTTTAAATTCCAATTGGTTTAATATTCTATTGATTTTCATTCGATTCATTCAAATTCCAATTTATTAGCTTTAATGAATTAACACTTACATCCATTATTCCATATCAATTCATTTACATTAGATTGATTAACATTCAATCCATTTATTAATTCAATTGCTAATTCATTTTACAAATAAAGTTGAATCTCATTACATAACTCAAGTTCATATCCATTTAATAAATTCATTTTATTATTTTACTTCGATACCAAAATCAAATTCATTTAACATCACTTAAGTTATATTCCATTTCAAATTTCCACTTACATTTTCTTAACTTAAATTTCCACTTATAAATTCAATTCAGATTTTGTTTTTCTTAACAAAATTGTTTAACCATTTCTTTTACAATTGGTTTTACTTACATTTTCACATTTAATAAGTTATACAACTTATTATTCAACTTTCCAAATCATATTATAATCAATTACCTAATCCAATTCAATTTATTTAACCTTCCTTTAGTTAAATTCACATCATATATTTTATTATGCTAACTCAATTTCTTTAACTTTACCAAAGCTAAAATCTTTATTTCATATTATAAGCATAAAACTCGTTTCACTTATATTCATCAATTTCAATTTGGATTTTAATTTAAATTTTGTTTATCACCACAAAACTTCACTTTTCAATTTATTATGGTAGCAAACCCATCACACAGAAACTCGAAAATGATACTGATGATGCTGCAGTCAAACCCTTATTATTTCCCAGCAACAGTAGTGAATCCAGTGCTTTTTGTTCTTTTTAAAAATTTCCTTTTATTTATAAATCACATTTATAAATCTTTACTTATATAATTCCACTATTTAACTTTACTTATACAAGATTATTTCACAATTGTAAATCATATTAATTATAATTCCATACTTAATAATTCATTTGCTTATATACTTCATTCTTTTACAATTGTTGTTTTTATTTAGATTATTCAAACAACTTTTATTAACTCATATATATTCTCATTTTCAACAACCAAACAATTCAATTTTATATACACTATAATATTTCTTGGAAAATTACTTCCTTATATATACAAAATATAATCGAGGTAAAATTATTTCATTTACCCAATTTAAAATGATACCGTGTCGGTTCATCTTGTTTAAGAGTTTAGAAACCCCTATCGATAACAGTTAGCAAGATTGCACCGACCAGAATCTATAAACAATCAACCGATAAGTCAACACAATACAAAAAAATTTCATATTCACTAACAAATACACGCTCATATCTATTATTACACTCACACTCATTCTAGAGTACTACTGACTCTATCTCTAATGAGTAATTCCCAACAGAGCCAAGGTTATCGCTTAACCAAATGCTCTGATACCACATGTAACGCTTACGATCTTTCGACGCTCGAAAGTCGACATTAATATGTCCACTGTATCAACTGTTGAGCAATCGAATGCCGGAAAACTGAATTGTTATGGTTAAAAAGAAGATGTAGAAGAAGACAGAAGAAAAAGAGAACAGAAAAACACAGAAACAATAACAGTATCAGAATCTCACATTCGCAGCGGAACAACATATAATAGATAAATGAATAATTTTTAAATCAAAGAACTATATCATTTTATATATTACATCATCATCAGAGTCAATATACACACAATACATCAATGGACAGTTATACAAAATTTTCCTCATACAGAATACACAACGGAATAATAATATCATATACAAATGCTACGTCTCGCCATCCAGCTCGCCACTGAGCTCCAAAGCATCTCCTGAATCCAGAATGACCTGATAACCTGACTCTAGACTGCCCGTGTGGAAATTGGTGGGCACCCAGAGTTTAGAAAGGAAACAATAAACTCCAGTTCAGTCATGGTGACTGGTGTGAGAACTTAAAATAGTTATTATCTTTAAAACAACAACAAAGGAAGTAAAAGACATTCGCAATGCTTTTGGAAAATGAAACTACCATAAGGCCTCCCACCACACACACAATGCAAACGCAGAATTGGAGGAGATTTCTCCTTATGATAGTCAAACATGCTTACTACGCAAAATCATTTGATTTGATATTATTATTAGTGCATAGTGCAGAAAACATTTCGAAAATACAATATTAATCTTAGCCAACATACAACCATTATTGTATGCCTACTATAGCTACTATGTTCAATAGCAGGTTACCGCCACATTCCATAGCAAGTTATACAACTAACACCGTACAAGGCTCGTATTGTTTCTTTGGATTTCCGACAAATGGTCAGGCTAAGGAACTTCCTACTGTCAATGTATCGCCTCTGGCGGGACATCCCGAGAACTAACTAGCTCTCTGCCAACACAAGGTCGAGTTACCCCTTACACTGGGTAACTACTACACGAATATGCCACCCCCGGTCCTTTGGGACCTTTATCCGAGGCACCTCAACAAAACAACAGTCACACAGTAAATGAGATTGGAGTAACCACATAGGTTAAATACCAGGGCTCCATACCTGATACCACCCTTTTCCAGAAGGAAATGACATACCCTAAAGGGAGCGACCCTCATAACCTTGCCGCATATTCCTGTTTCGACCATTTCCGGGTTGTGAGGTCTGACGGAGTCTCGTCCACAAAGCTACGCTTTTTCACAAAGCCATGCTTTGATCAACAAATGATCAGCAATATTCATCACACAGCAACACTCAGCATGCCACATTACCAAATTAGGAATATATCACTGTTAACTTTCAACTACATAACCTCTGAGCTCGTATGTCTCAGAGAAGGGTGTTAAGCTAAGAGAATAAATTCTCCGCCACCAAATAGAAATGTATTTGAAAGAAATCAGCTTTTATCTCAAAGTGTAATGTCAGACATGTAACCATACAAGTCTGTTCCGGGTTCGAACAGAACCGAAGGCACTTCCGAAGAAGCCCTTGCAATCCGGGTATTCACAATCCCGATCGAACTTCCCATCACAAAGGAAATCTCTATACCGTAGCTAACGGAGTAGAGACAATCGATAGGTCATCCTATCTTTTTCACAAATACCCGGTCTTCACCACCGGTCTTCAATACGATCCATATCGTCGTATCACTTATTCGGAATGGGTTATATGACACAAAGGTCCTTTCCCGGCTAAACCGAATAATGAGCACAATATTTAAAACATATGGATATAGGGATTTCAATTAAGTCACAACTTATTACCCAAATCCTTTCCTTTAAATGGTTTAAACAAATTACCATTTTAAATCTTTAAACAAAAAGATTTACTTCACAAAGTTCACCCAATTTCACGAAGATTCATTCACAGATTTCCAAATCAATTCCCATTTCAATTGGATTAACCCATTAAATCTTTAAGTCAAGATTTAACTTATAGCTTTCAAAACTATTCACAATTCAAGTCTTTTATAATATAAAAGATACACCTTTTAAAATCTTCTTTGATTTCAAAATAAAGCTTAATCATCTTCACAAAGGTTAATTCCTAGTTTTTCCAAACTATTCACAATTTCATTTCAACTTGAAATGTTTCGATACAAATTGGAAATCTTTTCACTTTATGAAAGCTATTATTATTTGAAAACAAATAGTTTTCGTTTCGGAAAAATCTGATTTCATTTATACAAGTTACGGTCTTTGGGTTAATTCAAATTTCCATAACAACACTTTTTAAAAAATGGTTTAAATTCATATAAACACCCTTTTTACACTTGTATAATCCTTTTAGACCAGAATTCCCAAATCCTTGAATTCAGTTTCAAATATTGAATTCCAATTTAAATCAAATTATTTGAATTTCAATTTTTATTAAGTTATTTAAAATAACTTTTATTTTTGAATCTCATTTTCAAAAACTTTTAATTCCAATTCCAAAACTATTTTGGATTCAAAAATTCAATCTTTAGAATTGTCAAAAATCTGGGACTTAACCGATTTCCACGTGAAATCCACATTGGTGTGTGTATGGTGTAGTCCAGGGGTTTAACACAATAGTGCAACAACATCCAACCATCACAGATTCAAATATAACAATGTATTTGATAAGCGGTATAAACTGTAACGCTTATCTTCCATTCACAAATCACAGATATTCATCATAGATAAATAGATCACAAATCACACACAGAACAGGATATATCACAAAGCATCACATATTTGGGATATCAAATAATTCAACATCCAATATAATCCAAACATCCATAAGTAGGATTAATTTAATCATCTGATTAATTTAAATCAGATAAATTTCTATAAATAAATTTTACTAGTTATGGTAAATTAAAAATCAATTAATTTCAAATTTATTTTCAAATTTAATTCTAAACCCCAAATCAAATTTTCAACGAATTTCCAAATTATTTCCCTTTTAAAATAAATTTCTTTATCTCTTCAAATCTATTTAAAAATCCAATTTTTTTAAATAAATTCTTCAACTTATAAATAATATTAACCGAAATCCATTTATTAAGCCCCTTTTCCCAAAATTTGAAATTTAATTCAATATAGTTCAAAAATAAGACTTTTATCTTTTAAAAACTCCTTTTTAATTTATCCAATCCTCAAAAATAAGTTTTTCGATAAATTTTCAACTTAAATTTCGAAAATCCAATTTTTATTTATTTCTGGTATCCAACGATACCAAAAATATATTCGTCTAAATTGTAAACATCAACAATTCCAATCACAAAAATAATCACACGGTGATTATAAATAATCAACACACAACATATGAAATAAATTCAAATGTTTGAGGAATCCAGTTGGATCCCTCCAACCTGTTTCCCTGCATCCACAGATGTTAGCACAATACCAATTCCACTTCGAGGTGGAATATCGCGGTATATGGGATTGATATAATACTATCCGCTATTATGCGGCGCAACAGGGTCTCATCCGCTATATAATGCGGGAAATCAACTCCAAATACATATATAATACCAATTCCACTTCACGGTGGAATTATCGCGGTATATGTTTTTAATATAATAACCTCCGCTTAATATGCAGCGTATAGGGTCTATTTCAGCACAATAGATAACATCCATCAAGCAATTTTAAATTTAACTATTTAAAATTTAAATTGAAACACAATTCGATTGAGTGAGGAGTTCTCACCTTGCTTTCAATAACGGTTACAGTACTTTATTTCGAATAAAATTAAACGCACGTTTAATTTTACCCAAAATTATCACTGTCTCCAACTAATCCCAATCCAGTTCCATCGCGTAGTGTTCGTCAATACGGTTCCAGCACAACTTGTTTCGTCAATTTTCGACCTCGTATCAAAAAGTTATGATATTTCAAAGATTATACGAATTAA
The DNA here is from genome assembly GCA_030737815.1 of Allium fistulosum. Classification (NCBI taxonomy): domain Eukaryota; kingdom Viridiplantae; phylum Streptophyta; class Magnoliopsida; order Asparagales; family Amaryllidaceae; genus Allium; species Allium fistulosum. The sequence continues at coordinate 1,105,333,877 of CM060904.1, read as the reverse complement.
TATATAAATTAATTTACATTTCTTTTTATTTTTAAACCTAGAATTCATCACGGCCACACGTTTCTGCATCTACACATCAGGGTCGCACGTTGCTTTCTTCCCCAACACAAGGTATTCGAACGTGAATAAACCCATAGCCGCCAATCTTCAATCGATTTATACACCACCATCATCGAGCTACACGACGATCAGCTAGAGCCATTCGAACGTGCATCACGAGCTCCTCTATCACCGAGAAGGACGCAAAGCTCGGTCCCCTCCTGGCCATCAAAATTGCATGCAAACCCTAGGCGAACGCGGCCTTCTATCGCTCTCAACGTCGTGCCATTTCCACTCTCGACCGTTGGATATACAGTTCTCGACGTGCTCTACATTTTTGTAGTTGAAGCCTTCATCTAATTCTGCGTGGATTGGGAGAAAATCGAGGGAGAAGGAGATGATTTCCTGGCCATTGTTTTCGTAAGTGGCGGCTAGACTTTGAAACCCTAGGGTTTGTGTAAATGTGAAATTATGATGTCCTTTTATAGAAAATTGCCAAAACACTATTCACCCGAATTTTTCCGAACTCCAAACGAAGCGTGCCAGCTGGCGTTTCTAAGGTTTTACCCGCATTCCGAACACAATGGAACGTGTTTCGGGAGCTAATTCGGTCATATGTGCGAGTTATGGAATTAAACGATCAAATTTAAATTAAATCGATTAAAATGATTTCTATGCGTTTCGGCTTGCCCCGGACAAACCGTAAATCCGATTGACACGAAATTTGAAACCTTACAATAATATAACATTACGGATACGATGAAACTGGTTTCATCGAAATCCGAGACTGTTTAAAAAATTGCTAATTTCACTCGTCAATTAAATATTAAAATATTCAATTATCACAATTTAACTTTTAATTCAATTTTAAAAGTTCTATAACATCATTCTAACTCCAATATGATTTAATATAACTTTATAAATCATTTTTAATCACATCAAACCCAATTATAAATTATTTTTGGAATTTCAAATATTAAATTGTCGATTTAATTATTCAATTAAATCACTATATTCAAAATTAAATTTATCTGACTTACAAATCTTACTTGTTAATATTTAAAATCAATTAAATATCTGAATTTCAAATGATAGAAATTTTGGGTCGTTACATAACCGTTTGACCGCATATCTAACTACCCTTCGAAGCTCGTCGATGGAACTGTAACTTGGCAAATTTCACAAACTTTTAACTTGAATAGTTCTCCGAAGTCAGGATGGCACGGTTGTGACAGTCAGCGATGATGGTCGCTTCGGTTGAATCTCAAAGTCTTGTTGTTTGAACATCTCTCAAATTCTATAAAATTTAAGTATTATGTATCATTGCACTCCACAACACATTCACGCATTTCACACCGGGGGGAACACGGGTTTATTGCCATCTAATGACAATTTTTACTGAGTTCAATAGCTATAAAACCCAGAAGTTCTGAGTCGTAGGATGTCCAGAGTCCTCCACTTCCACTTATAAAGATGCCAATGATTGCAGCTGAAGTAGTCAGCCCTGCTCCGGATGAATTGCTAGGAGCAGTTTTCATCGCAAATCCATAAGATTCTGTCCGCTCTAATATTTCCAAAGACATGTTAGGCAGGATTTTCCTAAGGCACGGGTTGTTGTTAAATGACGTCTTATTGTCGGGACCGGAAGATAGAGCTCACAACCCCCGGGAGGGATACACGGCTTGCAATAGATTCATGTGTGCAGTTGGGATGCTTCCTCCCTTCAATCAGTTCATTTGGGAAGTGTTGCTTTTCTTGAGGATCGCTCCATCCCAGTTGCACCCGAATGGGTATGCCTTGCTCAACAGTTTATTTGTTATCTTCATGGATCACCTTTTCCGACCTTCGACTGTATAAGAGATCAGATACTTATTCAACATAAAAAGTCGCGAGGACAAGCCTTCTTTCACTTTTCTGGAAGCAGTTAGGAATTTCCAGGTAGTTGCAGGAGCTTGGAGCAAGCTAAGCTACTTTAAGACCGAATGGTTCTTCGTTTGGTGTCCACCGGGATTCGCCAGACGGTGGCTAGTCAGACGTAAGTGCTCCAACCTCTTTGTTGATTAATCGGATAATAGCAATCAACGCCGAGTCTAACACTTTCTTTTTTTTACATCTTCGATTCTGCGACCCGAAGGGGCTCAGTTTAAAGAAATAGTAAGGGTTCTTCAAGCGGTGCCAACCGCGCAGAGAGAAATAGACGAAGTCCTCATAGATGAAAATTTGATTGTCGTGGGGCTGATAGATAGAGACCAGAGCATCGGATCGGCGGGAGTTCTCAGAATGGCCCCCGTGAGGCATGGAGGGAGAAGAGCTCCTATTCTTATGATTATAGAACAGGGCGTTGATGATAATGTGCCCATTAGAGACAAGCCCGCAGTTGGGCCTTCACAAAGTCTTCGATCCTTAGGGTTGAAAAGAAGAGGCAAGTCTATTGCCCACAAAGCCACGAGACGCAAAAGTGTCATGCTATCTCCGCCCGTTATAACTGGTGTAAGCACGGAGAGTTCTCCTCCGTGAATGGAGAGTTCTTTTAAGGGATTGGCAGACATTCCCATTCCGAATGACTTGTCTTTACATCAAGATACCGGACTAGAGGGGCTTCAGAGTGTTTTAGATATAGGGGAGCCAACTCCTTCGAGCACGGCTGCCACAACCGGTTGGTTGGGGGGTTTGCACATGCACACACACACACTTCACGACTCCACACAACCTTTAATCACATGTTTCTCAATCTCTGGAGATATCTAACTCTGTTTCTCTTTTCACTTTACAGATACGATGACGAAGCGGGGATCTATGCTCAGTAGTCTTCGTTCTGCGCGCCATGCTTCTAGCTCATATTCTGAATCCTATAGGCAAGAGTCCAAAAGAGAACATGATCGCAGGCGCTCCAACCAAGAGAGGGAGCATTGCGAAAGGGATAGAGAGAGAGAGGGAGAGAGAGGGAGAGGGAGCGGCAATATCAAAGTAGGCGTCGTTCCTGGTCGCGTTCTCCACCACTTAGAGGTCCCTCGCAACCCTCTGGCTCCGGAAAACAAAGTGCTAAAACTTCACGTCACATAGTGCCTCCCCAAACTTCGAGACCTGGTGAGCAACGTCGTAGATCTGCTGCAGAAGCTCCTGCTGTCACCACATTGACTCTATGGAACCCACGGGAGAAGGGGCCATCAGAATAGCTAAGATAAAGATGGATTTTTCGAACATCTTCTTCGATGGCTTCCATTTCCCCCCAAACATAAAGCGAATCCCTAATGAGGTAGAGCAGACGGTACATGACTATGTATATGATGTCTACAATCAGTACCGAGAATGGGTGAAGACGGCAGTGAAAGCTTCAGCAGTGGCTTTTGATCGGGCGAAAACAATTGAGAAATTGGAAAAGGATCTCGCCCAGAAGGACCGTATAGTGCAAGTGTTTACCGATGAAAATGAAACTTTAAGGAACTCGGAAACGGAGGCCAATAAGAGAGCCGACGAGACGAATAAGTCTATGGAAAAGATGTGGCAGGAGCATTTGGCCTTGGTTGAAGAGATTGGCCACAAGACCACCACTGTCATGACAGAAAAGGATGTTGCGCTCAAAGAACTTGAGGAGGTAAAGGCGAAGTTTACTGAGGCCGTCAAAGAAAAAGACGATGCCAATAAAGTTGCCCAAGAAGCGTGTGAGCAGATAGTAGCTCTTAGGAGCGAAAGGGATGCGGCAGTCTTTAAGACACAAGAAGCTAAAGCCGGAATTGAAACTAAGGTAAAAGCGGTGGAGGCCGGGATGGAAAGTGATATTGAGGATCTCCTGGTCACATATAATGTCAATGTCTTAATACACCGCAACCTGGGCTAGCTGGAAGACTAGCCATTCCATCTATATAATGCATGGCGCCGCCTGGTAGAGGACGAGAAGGAAGACCGCGGCACTTCAACTATCGACGACTTTAAACTTGAAAACCGAGTAATAGTTGAAGATGAGCCGAAAGTGCTTCATGAAGCCATCGTCACTTTTTTAAAGGAAAGATTATCCACCAAGTTCCCGGACGTCGGAGAGGGATCCGGAGTTAAACATCATGAAGTTAGCTCCGAAATGCCTGCAGCAACCCAGCCTGAGCTTACTTCTGCAGTTGATCCTTCGGTTATTCCGGCGTACGACCCTGACAGGCCGCACATATCTCTGGTACTTAAACATGCTTCTGAAGGCGCATCGACGCAGCATGTGAGCCAATCTAAGGAAGGTACTCTAAACACTTTTTCCGTTCGCTTAAATGCAGGAGCATTGTCAGAAGATGTCACTAATATCTTCTCTTATCTTTATACAGCTATAGATGCTGCACCAGCCGTTCCTCCTACAACCCAAGAATTGCATCATGAGTAGGAGGCCATTATAATGGAGGCAACGACCACAACGGCCGCTACATCAACCGGGGAGGTTCACGAGAGCAGTTTCGTTCTTGACGAACAAATGATGGAAGAACTCCTTGGCCACCAAAGCCACCCAATCACTGATCTGCCTTTCGATATAGGTGAAGATGTGTTTACAACTAGCTCCTCGGGCCCGACTAGCAGCATTCTAGCGGGCGTTAGCATACAAAGGGCTGATGAGATAATGGTAGAAATCACAGCTGAAATAGAGCAAGACCAGCGGGTCAGTAGTGTTGGAGCTGGTATGGCGGGTCCCGGCCCGGTCCCTATGCGTATGATTTCTCCTGGTGGCACAGTCGTCGATACTGGCGTGCCTCCTTTGTCTTCCTATACTGAAAGTGCTACCATTCCTCCGGCTACGCATTCAGAAAGTATCCTGATCCCTATGAGTTCGGAGGAAGGGACCATTATAATTCCCCCGGTCGAAGACCAACCAGCAAAAGGAGGCCGGGAAGGCAAAGGCTCGAAGAGGCATCCGAGCGGCAGTTCTAGTGGGTCAACACCGAGGATGAAGAAGAAGAAGTTGAAGGAGTAGACGTGTCCTTCTATTCCCTTTTTTGGTAGATAGGCAGGATAGGATTTCATTTTGCTTTTTATAGGCCGTGTATAGATGCGGATTTTGGCCCCTGCTTATAAGAGTTCTTGGAATAATTTTGTGTACTTGTCATTTTTCCAAAGAATAGTAGAAATAAATTTTCCTTTTGTCTTCAGCATAACTCTATGTTTATTTGTTTAAGTGTTTTAGCACTCGAATTTCCATTAAATGTACTTGTGGGGCTTTAGTCTTTGGGTCGGACTCGAGTTCGGATGTTATGTCCTGAATTCATGGCTTTAGGTCATAACCAAGCATTAAGTCGAGTCCCAACGTTGCGCTGACACGGTTAGCGGCTTGTACTTGAGTTATGCCCCCAGTTCTGGAGAGAATTGTAGTAGTTGGTCGGCTGTCACCTTCAATAATTTTAACTTTAACTTAGTCGAAACATAGTTAAAGTGAAATGAGTTTGAGTGGTCGGATCACACTCGCTCATTTGTTGGCAATTCCATCCACACTCTGGGGATTGAACTTGTATGTCGGCAGTCGATCATGCCTGCTTAATGTTTAAAGTTATATCCACGCTCCGGGGACTTAACTTATTTTACTGGCGGTCAGTCACACCCGTTTTAACACTTAGAATTATATCCGCACACTGGGGACTTATGTTGATTTGCGAGTGGTCAGTCACACGCGTTTTATGTTTATACTCCAGTTTGCGCTACGGGGACTTAAAGTTGGTCGATGGGTGGTCAATTACACCCATTTGGTGTTTATACTCTAGCCCACGCTATGGGGACCAGAGTTAGTTGATGGGTGGTCAATCATACCCATTTCAATGTTTATACTCTAGTTCACACTCTGAGAATCTGGAGTTAGTTGATAGATGGTCGATCGCATCTATTCAAGTATTAGGATCTCGTTCTCACTCTGGGAACGAGGAGTTGATCAAGGTTGTGGATGGTCGGATCACATCCACCCTGAGTAGGCAAGCGAAGTCGTAGATAGACGGGTCCATCCTCCTCGAGCTTGTAAAAATAGAAGGCGGGGTCGTGGATGGATGGATCCATCCTCCTCGGGTTTAGATTGAATTCAGGCAAAGTCGTGGGCGGATGGATCCACCCTCCTCAAGTCCATGTTTTGGAGTTCGTACCCCAGTTCACACTCTAGGAGCCGGAGTTCGTTAAAGGATTGTCGTGTATCAATCCTTTTGGCTTTAGCGTGGTTGCTTACCCCCAAGCTCGAGGTTTCACTTAGCAAGTGACCGGTCAGATCGCAGTCACTCCCTATTTGAATAAGTCCCACCGTAAGATGGAGCTTAGCTCTTTGCGTATCGTAATGGTCGCATGATGCATTTCAAGAATCGCCACTCTGGCTTGACGAGTTTGCATTTTATTGCTGAAATAAGAAAGTACGGCAAAGTCAGTTGCCTTATTACAAGTTCAAATTTCGAATGCATAAGCAAATTTCAAAGGAAAACTGACTAAATGAATAAATAAAGCATGTTATGTGTAATAGCGATGGAGACTCTCGATGTTCCATGCTCGTGGTAAAGTGAGACCATCAATAGTTGATAGTTTGAATGTGCCGTCTCCAAGTCTCCGCTCGATAACATACGGTCCTTCCCATGTCAGTTTCATATGTGAAGGGACCGGATAGATTCTCTTGAGTACGAGATCGCCAAGTTCAAAGGTTCTGGGTCGGACCTTAGCATTGTATAATCGGGCAACTCGACACCTATGTGTGGCTGCTCTCAAATCAGCCTCTTCACGCTTCTCATCCAATAAATCCAGAGATTCGGCAAGTAATATGGCATTCATCTTTGGATCATAATATGTCAAACTGTGAGAAGGTACTTCTAATTCAACTGGAATGACGGCTTCAGAGCCGTAGGAAAGTGAAAACGGAGTGTGGCCGGTCGCGGACTTGTGGGTAGTTCGATATGCCCATAGGGCCATGGGAAGTTCACCGACCCATCTGCCTCCAACCTTCTCCAGTCGCTTCTTCGGGATGGACTTAATAACTTTGTTAACAGCTTCTACATATCCATTTGCTTGAGGGTGAGCAACAGCCAAGAATTTCTTCTAGATGTGGAAAATTTGAAAGAAATTCTTGAACCCGACACTATCGAATTGGGCTCCGTTGTCAGTGATGATTGTATGCGGGAGGCCAAAACGACAGATAATGTTGCGTACGACAAAGTTGATTATTTTCTTCTTCGTGATGGTAGCAAGGGGCTTAGCTTCTGCCCATTTGGTAAAGTAGTCAACTGCAACGATGGCGTACTTCACGCCACCTTTAGCCAGAGATAAAGACCCAATTATATCAATGCCCCATGTGGCAAATGGCCATAGACTGACCATCTGGGTGATTTCAGTAGGCGGGGCTCTCAAAATTCTAGCATGCTTCTGGCATTCATCACATTTCTTGGCATAGTCTGATGTGTCTCGGTTCACTGTCGGCCAGTAATATCTATATCGGAGTATCTTCTTAGCAAGGGCTTGCCCTCCAGTGTGATCACCACATTCTCCCTCGTGCACATCATGTAACACTCATTTGATCTCGTCGTGGGCGATACACCGAAGTAAAGAAACAGAGTATCCCCTCATGTACATGACTCCATTCTGGATAATGAATCGCGAAGCTTTTCGGAGAACTTGTCTTTTCTCACTTCTACGCTCAAGCAAAGCTCTGTGCTCAAGATAATTCCGGAACGAGGTCATCCATGACTCCTTCTCAGGTGTTGTCTCATGCACCCAGTCCGTCTTCATCTGATCGATACTTGGAGAGGTAAGTGTTTTAACGGGGACGAGTCCCATTTGTTGTGCTTCACCGGTGCTGGCCAACTTTGCTAAAGAATCAGCTTCCTGATTGTGCTCCCGGGGTATATAGTGGATTGCATAGTAGTCGAACTGATTCAACACTTCCAGAACTCGGGCAAGATAAGTAGCCAAACTCTGGACTCTAGCTTGGTATTCTCCCCGAACCTGGCATACGACCAATTGTGAGTCACGATGAATCTCCACAACAATAATTCCCAAGTCTCTGGCAAGCCTGAGTCCGGCGAATAAAGCTTCGTACTCGGCCTCGTTGTTAGTCGCACGGGATTCAAACTTCAAAGCATAGCATATGGACCTACCCTCCGGAGTTTCGAGTACGACTCCAGCGCCTGAGCAGCGGTCGTTTGATGCACCGTCAGTGTATAGCTTTCATATGTATTTGGGAGATTCACTGGTTTCGGGAAAGTCCACTAGTATTGTGAATTCAGCTATAAAGTCCACCAGAACTTGTCCTTAAATGGTTTGCCTCGGCATATAAGAAATATCGGATTGACTTAACTCGATGTTCCATTTGAGCAATCTACCAGACGTCTCAGGTCATGTAAGGACCTGTCGTAATGGCTGGTCGATGTAGACTGTGATCGGATGAGCCTGGAAATAAGGACAGAGCTTTCTCGAGGAAATGACGAGGTAATAAGCTAGCTTTTCCAACTTCGGGTAGTTTCTCTCCGCCCCAGTTAATCGCTTGCTGATGTAGTAGACCGGTCGCTGGATCCGGTCCTCTTCCCAAATACATGCAGTACTGATCGCATTCACCGAAACCGCCAAATAGATATATAATCTTTCATGGTCAACCGGCTTCGACAAAATGGATGTCGCCAGAGGCTGAACTAGTGCTTAGAATGCGCCTTCACACTCCTCCGTCCACTCGAAATTCCGCTTTCCTTTTCTGATCAGATCGAAGAAGGGAATGCACTTGTATGTGGATTTGGAGATGAATCTGCTTAAGGCTGTCACCTTCCCGTTGAGGCTTTGTGCTTGCTTTATGGTTCTAGAAGTCTCGAGATTCCGAATCGCCCAGATTTTCTTAGTATTGGCTTCGATTCCTCGAGTATTGACAATGAATCCAAGGAACTTTCCGGATGCGACTTCGAAGTGACACTTCAATGGGTTGAGCTTCATTCGGTACTGTCGGAGGCTGTTGAACATCGTTTCCAAGTTTTTGACGTGATTGATGGACAGCCACGATTTCACGAGCATATCTTCCACATACACCTCCATGGTTCTCTCGATCTGGTTAGCGAACATTCGGTTGACGAGTCTTTGATAGGTTGCCCCAGCATTCTTGAGTTCGAACAGCATCACTTTATAGAAATAGAGTCCCAGATCGGTGACAAAGCCGGTATGATCCTGATCAGGTAGGTGCATTGGTATTTGATTGTAGTCGAAATATGCGTCCGTGAAACATAAGAGTTCGTGTCCGACCATTGAATCTACAAGTTGATCAATTCTGGGAAGTTTTCCACTGTCTTTAGGGCAGGCTTTATTCAAATTTGAGTAGTCCACATAAGTTCTCCATTTCCCATTGGATTTCCTAACAAGCACTGGATTGGATACCCATTCCGGGTATAGAGCATCTCGAATAAACCCGTTCGATTTGAGTTTGTCTACCTCTTCCTTCAAGGTAGCAGATCTCTCTGGATTCATACCGCGCCTTTTCTGTTTGACTGGGACATGCCGCGGGTCAATATTCAATGCATGGCTCACGATTTCAGACGAGATCCCACACATATCTGAGTGAGTCTAGGCAAACACGTCAAGGTTCGCCCGGAGAAAGTCAAACAATTCCTCTCTCATCTAATGGCTTAGCTGAGATCCGACCTTTATCATTCTGGAGTCATCATTATCATTGATCGGAACATCGATCGTCAACTCTACCGGAGAGGCTTGACTGTCTTTAACTTCCTCTTCATTATCATTATCTCGCGGGTCAAGGTCTTTTAGGAACTGGTTGTGGTGCCCGGGCCTTGGCCTAGGCATTAACTGTCAATTTTCAAAAAAAGGATGTAGAGAGATTCCTCTACATCCTTGCCCTTCTCTTTCCGCTGTGCCTCCCACAGCTCAGCAACATAACAAGCATGTCTAGCCGCCTGATCTCCTTGAACAACTCCAACCCCATTATTTGTGGGGAACTTAAGAGTCAAACACCATGGGGCAATAGCTGCCCTGAATTCAGCGAGGGCCAGTCGGCCCAAGAAAGCATTATACGGAGAATTAATGTCTAACACAACAAACTGTAGCATCCGGACTCTCCGGCGATCTCCGATTCCCAACTCGATTGGCAACTCCACCATCCCAGCGGGTATCGTTGCACTTCCATTAAAGCCATGTATGCGAGATTGACATGGCTTTAGGTCCTTCGCCTCCATTCTCATCTGGTCATAAGCCCGTTTAAAAAGAATATTCACGGAGCTTCCACTATCTACCAAGATCCTCTTCATCCAAGTAGGACATATTTGAGCTGATATGACTAGTGGATCGATAGTGGAGGCTTCGACTCTATCAGCATCTCTATTCCAAAAAACGAAGTCATCTATCATCGTTTTCTGTTGTTTCGCCGAAGCCCCATCATCAATATTACTGCAACACTCGAAGTCTGCTTGCCTAATCGAACTGGCATATGACTCCATTTCCTTCCATCTCCGATCAGCTGGATAAGGACCACCACTAACTGTATTTATTACCAACCTCCCACCAGTACGCGCGGGTTCCTCTAGTCTAGCCTGGTTTTGACCTTGATTTGGGTTCGATGGGCAAGCACCTCCATTCTGCGATGCCCGCACAAATTTTTCCAACTTCTTCTCTCTGATTAACTTCTCAATGATGTCTTGTAAATGACGACACTCATTAGTATTGTTCCATAGAAATCATGGAATCTACAAAACTTTCTGGTTTGTATCTGCTTCTCAGATGGCTGTTTCGGAGCTGGTTTCTTATATTGGCCAGTATTACAAGTCTATAAACAAACATTCTCCAGGGATGTATTCAAAGGGGTATATTGGTCAAACATGGGAGCTTTGAGTCTCGGTCCAAAATTTTGGTCTCGCTTCTTACCCTAACCTCCATTGCCTTTCTGCTGGCTATGCTTGCTCTGTATATTCAACTGCACTTTACCAGAACTCTTACCGGTCTGTTTCACAGCAACATTACTTTCAATGCCTTCGACACTGGGCCCTACATCGTCCTGCTTCCTAGATCGTCTAGCGTCTTCTCTCCTAAAAAACTGGGCTGCCTTAGCATAGAAACGATCCAATGATGCAGGGGGTTTCCCAGCCAACCAATTGCCATACTCGGAATCAGGATCGATTCCTTTAGTTAATGCCATTAAGATAGAATTGTCATTTGGGTTGCTGACCTCAGCATAGGCAGCATGAAACCTTTCCAAATAATGTCTAAGTGTCTCTCCTGGAGCTTGGGTAACACTGGACAAGGTGTTGACATCTTTTGGCCTTGTAACATGCATACAGAATTGTTCGACAAACTTCGTAGCCAACTGATCAAAACTAGAAATAGATCTGAGGGGTAAACGAGTAAACCACATCGTTGCAATACTTCTCAATGAAATAGGGAAACTCCTGCACTTCACCGCATCCTCAGCTCAAGCGGCGTTCATGAGCCATTCGTACTTTAAGATGTGCTGATTAGGATCTAAACTCACTTCATACACAGGCAGATTAGGCATCTTGAATCGACGAGGTGGCTCAGCATAAAGAATATCATCGATGAACAGAGTATGACTTCGGGAGATTCCCCAATCGTCATTAGCAAGACCTTGACTTTCACGGATCATTTGGCGGATCATAGTTGGAATGTCAGGCATTTGGACATTTGGGGCCAAGGCGTGGTCCGGTTCCACGTTGCAGGGACGGTCCGGGCGCGGTCAACGGTCCGTTCCTTGCCTCTTTGGCTTTGGATCTTCATGAACATAAGGTTCTGGAGCATGAACATGTTGACGAAGGGTCGGATCTGTTCGGTTCCGAATCTCAGCTTCCAAGTCTATAGCGGCAGCAGCTGCGTGGCTATCGATGGCGTGATAAGGAAGTGCCCCCCTTGGGAGGAGGGTCCAGTTTGGTGTCCCACAGAAGGACCAGCTCCAGCTTGTCCGAGATTCATGGCACGCGGTTGCTCAGAGTCTTGCGCATAGTTTCCATCTAGCCATTGGTGCGTAGATCTATGATGGAAGTCAGAGGAAGCTGAGCTTTTTGTTGATGAGTAAGAAGCACGATCCCTTCTAGACCTCCTTTGTCTTTCCTCATTCAATTGGTTCGCGAGCTCCGTGTTGGCACGGATCTGATGGGTGAGTTGCTGAAGGCTCTGAGATAGTTCTTGCATTAGAATCTGGAATCTTCCCTAGTCATGGGGCCTTGTGGATCTGAAGCTCCGGCAAATGTTTGACCCATTGTGTTCAGCTGCGTGGGATTCTGTCTATCCCTTCCCTCTAGATCTATAGCAGTTGAAGCGGTTCTGGTAGTAACCATGGTGAGTGATGTAGTTCTTTCCTAGATCTGGTGGAATCTAAATAGTATGGAAGGAACTACTGGATATCAGATCTGGATCTCCTCCTTAGATTTTACAATCCAACGATGGTAGTAGATCCAATGAGAAGGAGAAAAACTGAGTTTTCTCGGTGGAAGCACCAAAGTGTTTGTACCAAAATTGGGCACAACACTCTTCGGACGTATTTGAAGAGATTAAAATGAAGAATTTAAATGTAAATAGAGGCTAATCTAACAAACACGCCAAAATCAGCAAACAGAAATGTGAAAAGACAAAGATTTATAGTGGTTCGGTGTTGTAGCCTACGTCCACTTTGCAAGATTTTCTATTTTATTGATGTTTACTAACTGATTACAACAGAGAATAACTCAAACACTCAAGTTCCAATGGATCTCCGGAGAGTAACGGCATAATGGCGTCAAAAGTCCATTTTCTGGAGGCATAGGGCTGCTATTTATAGGTGTAGTCTGGAAATATCTGACTTAGATCTCGGAACACCCCTTCTCCCATGTGGGTGGGCCCACTTGATCGATCCGAGGTCATTTAGGATCGATCACTGATCGATCCCTACTCCATTCGTATCGATCAAGATTAGCTCTTTTTGGGCTGAGATCGATCAAGGACATTGTTGAGGTGGTAAGTAAGCTCCTGTGAAAATTTGATGGCATTTGGACTTATGGATTTTGAGTTATGATCGATCCAAGTTTGATTTTGCAATAGGGTGATGAGTTCGTATCGATCCATGTTCGGATCGATCACACTTCGTATCGATGCTATGCGAATCGATCAGTCGCGCTCCGATGACATGGAGTGGCAATCACGTGAAGATCCACTTTTAGTGCCGAGTGAATGTTTCCTCTGGTTGACCAAGCCATTTCGTATCGATCTAACATAATTCCTTTCGTATCGATCCTTGGACGTCATATTGTATCGATATCTGTTGCTGGATTTGTATCGATAACTATAGGCCGCTTCGTATCGATAGGGAATGGTGGCATTTGTATCGATCTGTTACGTGCTCTTCGTATCGATTATTTGGTAGGATGCTTCATATCGATCATTAGTCGATCGATACGAACTGTATGGTCGGGAGGATCGATACGAAAAGGGTTTAGAGCCAAGTAGATGAAATCTAATCGATGCCAGCACTTGATGGATACAAGGGACATGGATGGATATGAAGGAGAACCGAAGTTGATGGATACGAACTAACTCTTCCTTCATGGATTTTCATCGATCAATAACTTGAGCATACGAACTCCGATTGACCTGAAATTCCGTATGTTGTCTTCCATAGCTTCGTTTGTCGTACTATGTTAATTGTAGTTCGATCCAAACTCGGAAAAAATTTGCCAGTATCCATAGTGAACCTGTGTATAGCCGATCTTTGAGTCGAATTGTCTTTAGTTCCCAGTCAAGCCTTAGTGTCACGGCCATGCCAAAAGGCGGGATAATAGAGTTTACTAGTAATAACAACTATCAAGCGAGCATTGGGATGGCACCATTTGAGGTGCTATACAGGAGACCCTATAGATCACTATCGTATTGGTAGGACACTATGGATAGGACACATTGGAGAAAGTAGACTTGGTCCGTAGAAGAATTAAAATAGTGCAAGATAGGCAGCTAACAGGAGACGTACGAAGTTAGAATTCGCAGTAGGCGACATGGTGTTTATGAAGGTCTCACCTCTTAGGCAAGTCATGAGATTTGGTAGTTCGTGGAAGCTAGCACCGTGGTTCATAGGACCTTTTGTTGGAACTGGACTAACCCGTATCGGAAGTTATGGGTGAATTTCAAAAAAATTACCCTATTGGATCTTTATTTGGCTTATAAAGTCTAATTTATTTAGAACATTTTTGAATTTTTTTTAAAATAAAATCTCTTATTTTATTTAAATTTATAAATATATATAGTTTTGTTTAATCTACATATTAATACATACAAATATACACATGTATCATATACATATATGTGTGTGTGTGTGCAAGTGTAACATGTAAGTCGGTGCAAGGTATAATATGCCCATGTATAGATATTGGAATTTACATTGCAATGGACATGTTAGCTCATTCATTATATATTGTATGTTGTCCAAATATATGTATTTATTTAAATATGTTACTTATATAAATATTATAAATATATATACACACACTCACACACACACACACATATGTGTGTGTGTATTTGTGTGTGTGTTAGTTTTATTTAAATAATTTTATGTATATGAAAATATTATATATATTTATATTTATGTTTAACTGTATGAATATGTACAATATATATATAATACTATTAATATATATATATGCATATTATTATAATATGTATTAAAAATAATATATATACATATTAATTTTGTTTTAAACTATGAACCAGATATATATATAGAAATATATATAGCGACAAATACTATTTTTTTATTTTTTATAAAATATATAGATATTTATACATAAACATATTTATAATATATATATATATATATGAATTAACAAAATATTTTTTATAATTCTGAATCATAAGTACGGCACTGTAAAATTTTATTATTCATTTTTTTTGAAAATCGGTTCCTTTATTGAGAATAAAAAATATTACAATACAAATCATGCCATTCATCTTCTAACACATGTAACTATGTAGAGCAACTAGACTAAAAGCCACTCAAAAATTAAATATCGCTAGAAATAATTGTACATCCGCTTTTAAGTACAGATAATGCATATATACCCACCTTGTAGTAGTTTGAAAATTTTCTCCCACGATGTAGAATGGTTCCTTTTCAAAATCTCATTTTTCTAACCGCTCCAAAAAAAATGCTTTACATGAAACACTACTACTCATGTATCACTCACATGACTGTTTTCTTTCCAAACCAGCAGTCTACAACCATCATCTTCCTGTAATTCATGCGGAGCCTGATTTTGATCATTCTTTATTGTCTTATCTAATGTCGATTTGCGATCTGCGTCCCTATGTCCTAGATCTAAAAGGGGGTCTGGACGAATAACCAGGGTTCGCGGTCATCCATTCGACATTGGACTTCTTTCCTTGTCACACTCATCGGCTTGCACTACATACCCTATGTTTCAGATTCATCCCTTCATCCATGTCAGTGTTGTGCACCGATCTACTATATTGCCTTTGAGTATCACATAGGATGATTCCAAACTCCACTTAGGATCGGCAGTAGGGACGGCAAATTGTATTGATTTTCATAGCATAGGCCTGCCTATGGCATTCTGACTTTGACTTTACTTAATAAATGCTTTTCATGTTTGCGTTCGTAAAAAATAAATGATTTAATGAAAAGTGAGAATTTGATTATCGAATTGAAGCCAACCAAATCAATTAAATGTCTAAAAACCCAGACCTGAAACACAAACAATTTGCATCTCTAAATTACCTGATCTTAATCTGATTTTGGATTGCATTCCATGTCATGTTCATTGGCATTCGCTTTATACCTTTAATCTTCGATCCATTCCAAAAGTTTGTCATCGTTTAGCCTAGAACCAGTTAGATTGCCTTCGAAACTACACGAACTCCTTTCATACTCATCTTAGACCTAGTAATTTAGGGATAAGATATGTTCTAATTTTCCAAAGAAAATAGAATACCCAGTAATCGAGTATTAGATCACTGTCTTGATGAAGTTTGAACAGCTGCTAAATATCCTTGATTCGGTAGATAATTATATAATAAGAAATGTGGTTTCACCAATGTAGGATCAAAAGGAGATACACTAGAAGATTGTATTTTGATTTCTGGATCCCAAAAACGTGAATTGATTTCCATATCGCCATTTATTGGTAGTTTCTCTCCCCATGGGAGGGGAACATTTTTTTATACAACAAATACTTTTATTATTAATTATTATTATTTAAAATATATATTAATTAATTTTTTAGTCGAAAATAGATAAGATATTAATAACAAATATCTATAAAACATGTTATTCAAATTTTAAATTTTCAGGAAAATATTATATGATATTTTGAAGTTTAAAAAAATTCTCCACAATTTTTTTCGATCAAAATCTATTTTTTTATTAATTATTTATTTCTCAGCCATTAATTGTAATAATATTTGAAATAGCAAAATGATTTTTTTCTAACTTTCATTTTCTGGCCGAAGGCTTTTGTTATGATAAAATAATTTTAAAGAATTTAAAAGGTAATATAACTAAATTATAGGATCAATTTTACCATAGAATGGTATTATAACTAAATAGGAACCATATATACATATATATATATATAAGATATATATATATTTAAAATATGTGTGTGTGTATATAATAATAATATTATTATTATTATATTTAAAATCAACTACACATGTTTAACATATTTGTAAAAAAATGTTTTTTAAGGTGAATACACACATATAACCAATCTAGATTGTGATGACAACAATACATCTAAGAATCTCACCTAACTACAATACAATATATATATATATATATTTATATTTATAATGAAATCTCAGTCGGAAATTATATGCTATAATACAATGAATAATATACCTGAGAACCAATGCCTTATAACACACCTTGTAATGATGAACTCTCTCCTCTTATAACTTTTCGATTCGGCAGACTGCTAATCCTTGGACCTTTGACCCTTGACTATCAGATAGTAATTGATCTTTAATTGATTTGAGCTTCATATGATGCGGCTCCTAGGGATTAAAATTGGCCAGTAATAGAAGGTAGAAATGGCAGCCAAAAGTCATTTTCAATTAGGGTTAAGGATGTTTAAATAGTGGATGAAAGAGAGAAAATAATGGATCATATCTCATACCAATTCTCGCTAAATCTAAGCCATCCAATTCTAATATCTCTAACCTATTTGATCCATCCCTTATAACCCTCATTATAGCCGAAAATACTAATCCATCACCATCGGCCAATATCCCTTTTAAGCCCAAAGAAATATCATTTAATTAAATCTAACTTAATTGCTTATCGATATCGTATACCAATCGATTTATTTGTAACTATTATATATATATTCAATAATATTTATTTCTCAAATCATATTTAAAATTTTATAATTAATATTTCATAAATATTAATTAATTTAATTAATTTATAACAATTATAAATAATTAAATAGTTTGGTCAAAAGAGAATTCATCATTTCAGTTGTGTGGCTTGTCAAGTGTAAATTTGATCAACAATTAACATCGAACTCTTTGAATATTAATGTTCACACGTCACTTAGTAGGTGGTGTGACATTTCAACCAAATTTATCGCTTACTTTGTTTCGATAATCCAATTTCACTTTGTTAAGCGTTACCCGGTTGTGACTTTTATTTACACCAATTCAATTCATCAAAACTATATCACTTTGGACCTATGGAATTTGGTAATGGTCATAATTCCAATATCGTCCATATTCAAATCTATAGTCCAAATACAAAGTTCTTGGTTTAATAATAATTATTATTAATCGAAATGCTCTGGTCAGACACTTTGACTTCGAGTTGACTTAAGTTGACCGTGATACCAACCCCATGTAATTTAGGAGATGAATCCTTTCTTGAATAGTGTTTCACTTCCAATACTTCCACTCGACCTATCTATAGTTATTTGATGGACGTCGTGCCATAATTTGACTATAATCAAAGCGGAGCTTGCACATTGAAGATCAATAGTATTCTCAAGTCAAGAGAACTGTGTAAATTAATTACATCGATATTTTCTGTTTGACCTTAGTTATATTAACCAACAGGAAAACTATAGAGTGAGTCATTCCATAGTTATCCAATAACTATCAGTATGCAACCCCTTGTTGCCCGTAGTAGACAGGAGTAATACACTGCCCATTATTTGAATAGATTTACGTACTTTAGTCTCAACGGATGTATTGATATACTATCTCGATACATCTTGACTAAGAATTTTGGAAGTGGTATGTTTATTTTCAATATGATAAATTACTCACGGTTACAACACTTTGTAAGTACTATCACAAAACATATCATTTGTGGATTTTCTATTAAGTATATTTTTAATCAAATTAATTAATTAAGATAACACATTATATCAAGTATATAATAGAAAGAAAATACTTTTTATTTCGAATAAAATTGGCTATCGAGTTAGATTATGTAACAAATTATATAATTGCCCCTAACTTTATCACATTTTCCTATTACGGAGAGTATAGGGAAGTTGGCATATAGAGTGGATTTTCCTGAGAAGTTAGCGGAAGCACATAACATTTTCCATGTGTCGCACTTGCGAAAGTGCTTACATGATTTAGTTACCGTAGTCGAGCCGAGTCAGCTAGAGGAGGTGGGTAGGGAGTCACTTATTCATCGTACATCCACTTGTATTCTTGATCATGGTACATAGCGACTCCCTGACAAAGAAATCAAACTTTTTATGGTCCAATGAGGAGACGATCCAGCGGAGGGTACATGGGAGCCTGAGGAGGAAATCCGAGATACCCACCCACAACTCTTTTCTGGTACGTTTTCGATTTCAATTTAATAAGTATATATTACTTATGCATTAGGACTTAGCTTGGTATACCCCTTTAGGTAGGGACCATTGTATGGTAGGAATGGTTGTAAACGTGTCATTAGGACATGTTATGGATGATGGATGCTAGTGGATGTATTCTTTGGATTGTTTCTTTTACACATTTAGAATAGTATAGCCTCTATATAGTACACACATATTTACATCATCTCTTGTTTATTTGTTTATCTTGTTGAGCATTATACATATTGACGTTGCATATAGATTGAATGGTTGCGCATACATGTAGAATTGCAAGTATATTTACTTAGGATTTTGCATATATTTTGGATTCGAGGCATGAGCACTTGTATGATAGGAGGTCGACTAGATCAGGAGACCGCCTACTCTTTGCATTAGTACAAGTTCATGTGCATTTCACGCTTGCATATTATTTTCTACGTATACATATACCACATTATGAATTTATTAAGGACAATGATTTCCCATGGATCATGGACGAGTAGATGGTTGTAGCTATT
This sequence comes from Allium fistulosum, assembly GCA_030737815.1. NCBI lineage: Eukaryota > Viridiplantae > Streptophyta > Magnoliopsida > Asparagales > Amaryllidaceae > Allium > Allium fistulosum. The sequence continues at coordinate 1,105,314,544 of CM060904.1, read as the reverse complement.
GTTTCCTACGTATACGAGTTACATTTTTCCATCCTTTAAGATATCGAGGATGAAATCCTTTTAAGGGGGAGAATGTAACACCTCGGAAATTAAATAGAGAATTTAATAAGAAAAATTAAATCTAAATATAGTAAGGGCTAAAATAATTTTTTTACAAACATCCGAATTTGGCTATGAAACTTGCACCATTGCGTTCGTAGCGATTTTCTAGACAATTTTCATATATTATACTTCAAAATTGGAGTTAGTACGGGGAAGTTACTAACGTTTGAAAATTTGAAAATAGAATAAATTAAAAATAAGAACATTCCTAGTAAAACATTATCACCAGTCGACACCCTAGGGTATGTCGATTGACATAAAGTGGACTATCGGTCTGCCTTAGTAGTCGACCGTTGATGTATAATTTTTATGATCTGGAGTGACGATCGGACGGAGACGGTTGAACCAGATATTTTTCTTTCATGCCAAGTTTCTTATATACGTCTGTGATGAGAGCAAAGATTATGTAAGGTCAATCTAATGCTCTATATCAATCTCTAACCTCCACAAATTAACACCTAACTAACCCTAATTTTATTAGAAATCTTATTGCATACTAAAACGCTGCCAAAATTTCTTCTCTCCACTAAGTCCACTTATAAATTTCTTTCAAAATAAATTAAAAACCAAGCAAAGGGAATACTAGTAATCATACCAAGGAGGGGGTAAGCTAACGGGTGACGATTCTCTAATGGAGTTTAGAGTTAAAGCTTGGATCTGAGATGGGTGAGAACAAGTTTAATAGGTTGATTATTTACTGTTAATTTTAACATATTCTATCTGATCTAGGATGTTAATAATCAAACTATAAACTTAATTGTTTTAATCTAAAATTTGAATTTGCAATTGAAGTTGGTATAAATAGGCTAATATCATTTTTATCCAAGTTAAACTCTATTCTATTATTGAATAGAAACCCTAAAATTTGTTAACCTTGAACAAGTATAATTAAACTTATAAGAATTTATGAATTTGATATCAATAAAAAGTAGGGTAAATTGCAAAGACTGGTTAGTGCAAATCGATGCCTAGGGTTCACTGTGTAACTACAGAATTTATCAGATTAATAAATAATTAAAATCAAAAACCCTAAAATTTACACTGTGGCCGGTCGACCATTCACCCTGAGCGGTCGACCGATAAGGTGTAGCGGTCGACCGGTTGATACTTGAAATGCATAATCTAAACCTCGGCCTAAGGCCCAGGTTGGAAATGAAATTATTAATTATATGTATAACTATATTATGTGTGTGTGTGTGTGTGGATGTTAGAGATAGTAGAGAAGCTAGTTCCCTATGAGATAGTGCTAGGACGTTGCGGGGTTGGGTAAATGTACTTTACCCAATGGGCTCGATTATTCAACTGGCGTGATTCTATCGTAAATGGCACTCACGGGAGGTTCTACGGTGGATGTGCAACATTGACTAATGCATGATAAAGTGTGTGGGCCCGACACAATAAGACTTGTTAGCGTTCGTGATTCTGACGCAGCATATGATACTGTGTTGTTGATGGGTCCCGGCGTGTGCAATAAGAGGCGTATACTGCGATCGAGAGGAGGATATCAATGCAAACGATGAGACACACCGGCGAGTCATCATTGTTGGTTCCCCCTCGATGCGTAGTTGGGTTACATGTAGTCATAGTTATGGCAAAATTATTCTCATGAGGTAATTGTAGGGAAACCAATGTTGAGTAGCTCTAGTTGCGGTGTTCCTATATCGAGTAGCTCTAATAGCGGTGTTCCTATATCGAGTAGCTATTAGCGGTGTTTCCATATTAAGTAGCTCTAGGAGCGGTGGTCGATCGTTAGTTATCAAGGTTCAATCAGTAGTTCGATACTTGTAGAAGCTTAAACAAGTTATTAGTGTAAGTGTATTAAATAAAGACCCTCAAGTAAAGGACCCTAGGAATACACGGACACTTGTAGGACACCCTAGGTTACATAGAGCAGAATTATAGTCAACTGGACATGATCATCATATATTAAACATGTACTCATCCACCATACTTTTGTCTGACCCATCCTTTTTCCTTTCTTTCCTTACCACAGGAAAATAGGGCAGTAGGTGATTTTGGCCCCATTTTAGTACGTGGAGAGGTGAGCTCATTACAGGAGTTGTTTATCCTTTATTTACTCTCCATGTAAATGTCTATCTATCGGTACTTATTCTTTTATCAGGCTATGAGTGGTATTTCTATGTACTTTGTATTTGACTGCGTACTATTTTTTCTTCTAAGACTATGTTTTTTAGATAATTTCTGAAATGGATATTTTCCATATTTATATTTTGTTCGATCCCGTTGTGAGTTCTGAAAGTGTAGTATATCTTTGATCATAGCTATTTATTTTTAGTCTTTGTAATGTCATAAAAACCCAATAACTCGTACTTTTTGGCATCGATGCGAGTCTGAATGTCATCCTAGCCTTTGGATTTGTGGTCGAGGGGTGCGGGTTATCACATTTGGTATAAGTGCCTAGGTTCAAAGTTCCTTAGGGACTAGGAGCGTACTGAGAGAACGTATTTGAAAAGATTTTGAAAATAAAATGGATTTTTCGAAAAGGTTTTTCAAAATGTTTTTCCAAAAAAATTTCTAAAATGGGTTTCCTAAGAGTATATATGTATAAAAAATTTAAAAAGTTTTCCAAATTTTTTATATATTGTAATCTCTCTCTTATTCGTGCTTATGTTATCTCTTATTCGTGCCTATACTATCTATGGAAAGTTGCTAATAAAATTCTTAAAAATCGCATATAGGAGGTGAGCTATCCTGCAGGTTCAGGCTCAAGTGATGCAGCCAAGATTTCAGGCGTGAACGTCCCGATTTGGTTCCGTCGATTTCTTCAGGCGAGGGGACAAGCCGAGCTTAACCCTGCTAGAGGACCATGGAGAGAGCGGCATATGCAGTTCCTGCCCACCCTACTACCATGGATTTTGCTAAGTTATGTAAAGATTTCACTAGCCTTGGAGGAAAGTCATATGTAGGCACTGAGTCATTTATAGATTCGAGGACATGGATTTGTACTTATGGGAGGATCTATGGATTGATGGGTCTTGCTGATGAGATAAGGAGATAGTTAGCTACTTGGCATTTATAGGGTGAGGCTCTTAGTTAGCGGGAGTTGGTTGAGGCAGAGATTGAGGGAGGGGAGATCACTTGGGATGAGTTTCGAAGACGCTTTGAGCTGAAGTTTCTTTTTAGAGCTGAGGAATAAGTACAGTTAGAGAAGGCTATTCACTTGAGACCAAGAGACATGTCGATAATGGGGTATGTCAATCAATTTAATGAACTGGCTAGATTTAGGATTGGACTGATCGATGCCCCCACATAAAAAGGCTCTGGAGTTTTCTAAATGGAGGAAAAGCACTACAGCAAAATTGGTGCAAGGGAGGATTTGGACCGAAGGGAAGGATCAAGAAGCAGGATATGCATTGCAGGAAGTGTGGCAAGAAAGGACATTTCGTGAAGGAGTGCAAGACAAATAGTTCGAAGGTCAAGTGTTACAATTGCAATCAGTTTGGGCACATAAAGCAGGAGTGTCCATAAACTCAGAAGCCCTCTACTCAAGTGTCCTAGCTTATGCACTGGACGCATTACCTAGCTCGAGTATGCCACCAGTTGCAGATAAAGGGAAGAAGGTCATGATCGAAGGTGTGTTGACTTTATCTGGTTTATCCATTCGCACTTTATTTGACATGGGAGCATCACACTCTTTTATATCTAGTAGACTTATGAACGAGTTACACCTAGACACTAGCATAATTACAGACCCTGTAGTTCTACCAAATTTTGTAGGAGGATTGGCCTATTTGTCTATGGTATGTAAGGGTTTGAAATTATTCATTTTGGGGGTCAAGTTTGATTATGATGCTTTTGACTTAGAATTTTCTAGGTTTGGGTTGATATTGGGCATGAATTAGATGATGATGTATGGGGCTATATTTAATTGTGATAGGAAGGTTGTTAGATTGAGAGTGTGTAGTGGACGTAGCTTGGAGGTTTATTGCGGTCTTGAGGATCAGTTATGTTGAGATACTTATATTCTTTAGACATGTCACGTGACGAACTAGATTCAGTGCATGTAGTTAAAGATTACCCAAATGTCTTTTCCAATGGTACCGATCTCCCACTACAGTAGGAGATTGAGTTCTGAATTTACCTTTTGAAGGACGCCAGACCTGTTGCCTTACCCTTGAGGCATATGGCTCCAAAGGAGAGAAGCAAGTTGAATAAGCAAGTAAATGAGCTGTTGGAGAAAGGCTTAATTTGGAGGAGCATTTCAAAGTGGGGAGAACCGGTCGTCTTTGCCATCAAGGCCGATGATTCTCTAATACTTTGTGTTGATTTTAGGAAGCTGAATAAACTGACAAAGAAGAATCGGTATCCACTGCCCCATATAGACGTTCTCTTTGACCAATTGGTTGGAGCGAGGGTGTTCTCACAGGTTGATTTGGTTGTTGGATTCCATCAATTACATGTGGCTGAGGATAGTATACAGAAGATTGTCTTTCGTACTCCTAGTAGATTTTATGAGTGGTTAGTCATGCCCTTCGGACTGATCAATGCATCTGCCTACTTTGTTGATATCATTAGCCGAGTTTTCAATGGGTTTCTTAACAAGTTCATCTTGGTATTTATGGATGATATTTTGGTCTAATTGAAGAGCGAAGAGGAGCACTCGTTGCATTTAGAATAAGTGCTCAATACACTCTGTGAGCATAAGTTAAAGGTGAAGTTTTCAAAGTGCCACTTTGGGTAAGAGAAGGTATGCTTTTTGGGACACGTTGTCTTAGAAAGTGGGCTAGCGGTTGATCCCAGTAATATTACCACAGTTCAGGACTAGCATGTGCCGAAGAATGCCACGGAGGTGAGGAGTTTCCTTGATTTGGTAGGCTATTTTAGAAAGTTCACTAAGGGCTTCTTGAAGATCTTGTAGGACACCGTAATTCACATAAAGTAGAATTAAAATTAACTGCACATGATCATTATATATTAAACAAGTACTCATTCACCATATTTTTGTCTGACCCACCCTTTTTTTCTTTCTTTCCCCACCATAGGAGGAAAAGGCAGCAGGTGATTTAGCCTGATTTCAGTACATGGAAAGGCGAGCATATCACAGGAGTTGATTATCCTTTATTTAGTCTCCATGTAACTGTCTATCTATCAGTTCTTAGAATTTCTTTTATCAGACCATGAGTGGTATTTCTATGTACTCTGTATTTGACTATGTACTAGTATTTTCTGAGACTGTGTTTTGAGATATTTTCCGAGATGGATATTTTCTATATTTATATTTTATTCCATTCCACGGTGAGTTCTGAAAGTGTAGTATATCTTAGACCATATTTGTTTATTTTTAGTCCCTACAATATTATAAAAATCCAATAGCTCATACTTCTTGGCACCGACACGAGTCCGAAAGTCACCCTAGACTATGGATCAGTGTGTCAAGGGGTGTGGTTTGTCACAAAATAGCTACTCATTCCACCATGGGAGCCCCCTAACTCTCCTAAGAGGTTGAACATAAGCACCCTGAATAAACTCCAATATGCATCCTTACTAAGTGTCAATAGCACGTATTAGTCCCAAAATCCCTTTGTTTCATGTTGTCGACTCGTTTATAACACCACCCTATGATTTGGCACCATGCTATGTACTTACTTTCAAGTTCAGTTTCACTGGTTAACACCCTATAGACTTCCCAAGTCATGGCACCCTACCATATACTGTTGAATATTAGATATCACTAGACTTGGCACCCTGTCATTCAATAACTCCATGAGTTAGTATATTTTAATGATCTTGGGTTCAATCCCTTTTTTCCATTTATTTATTATGTACCTTATACATTCTTTTGATAAAATATTTTATCTTTAATTTAAATGACACAACTATTATTTCTTAGCTTCCCTAAACTCACTCCATTTCAAAGTTTTAATAAATTAACGCAATTTTAACTTATAAATTTTTCTTTATAATTTCATCCCTATGTAATTCAATCCTAAATCTTGGAAACTGGTTTCCAAAATATCACTGAAAACTTTATTGGTTTATTTAAAGAATTCATCTTTATTGCCAATCACAAGCATATTTAATAGCAATCTAGTCAATGTTAACTTAGTTATCGCATGTCTCGATTATGAGGCTACTGCAACCCATAGTAATCGCAACCCAAAGCTATAGCAACTCAAGGCTATCGCAATATATAACTATCATAACCTATAGCTTTCACAACTCGTAGCTATCGCAGCTCAAAGTTATCGCATGCCTAGGCTATCGCGACCCAACCTATCGCATGTGAGCTATTGCATGTGTAATTTTAAAGCTATCGAGTGCCACATGTTTTAAGATATTGAGTTCCTATTATAAAGGCTATCTAGTGTCAACTATTCAATTCCATGGTTTTATAACCTATTGAATGTCAAAATAAGGCTATCACATGTCAAATGGAAAATAAGTAATTACGTGAAAAATGATAGTTTACCTTAATAAGTAGTTGTGGGTTGTGGAATTACAGATCTTAAGGCTGATTAAACACAAAAGGGGGGTAATTAGTGTTTTCTAACCTTTGTAAACCTTTTTACATTTCTTATAAGTTTAGTATTGAATCATAGATTTTCAACACAGTATTATATCAAATCAATCACAAATGCAATAACAGATAAAATAAAAGCAATAAAGTAAACTAGAGAGTTAGAGAGATGACACCAGGGATCTTATATAGGTTCAGATTTTTTTCTACATCTAGTCACGAATAATTTCTTGTATAAATTTCTTTTCAAATGCCAATCTTTAAATGGGCAGAAGGCAAACCCATTACAATCTCGATTCCAAGGCTACAAGACACACCCTCTTGATTTTCCAGGCTCAAGGTACATCCATTTGATTTGGACGGGCTACAAGCACACCCACTCGGATTTTCGGGATACCAAGCACACCCAATTAATTTGAACAGGCTACAATCACACCCAAGCAAATGCAAATAGAGTTTGATGGTTTTTCCAAAGACATATTCTTGAACTTTGGATACAACGGATCCCATAGCTTCTTGGACAGCACTTTGATCTTTGATTTGAGAGAGAGAGAGAGATGATTTCAAAATAGTAGAAAGGTAATATTGAATCAATTCATAAAGGTGTAAATTGATTCTATTTGATTTTGAAGAGAATTTTTTGTATTTTCAACAGAGATTTTGAGAGGGTAAAAAGAGGGAAGAAAACAAGATAATAACTAAGTAAAATTCCTTTTGAAACCTCATATATATAGTGTGTAATAGATGTGTCCATTCGTGAAGAGCTGCGACGAAAGACGCTTCATTCAAAATTTGAAAAACTGTTTTGCAGCATGTATGTCGACATACCTAGTATACATATGTTGACATATATATGTTATTTTGGAGAACTTTTTCTTTTTAAAACACTTTTAAAATACTATACTTTTTAAATTGATTTGATATTTTGTAAATTAATTTAAACATAATCTATAAATATACATTGAAAACTTTTAAAAAATATTTGTTAATATATTAAATATAAATATTTTGTTTTAAAAATAAAGGGTAAGAAAATGGGAAGTAGAGATCACGAATTGCTACCAGGTACTTTAACAATATTCTATGACTCTATATATATCATAATAAATCGTCTCCATATCTTGGTCTTCATATTCATGACTCTTCATGTCCATTTCTTGAGTCTTTATACTGTACAGTCTTCGATTCGACACTTGTATAATATCCTGCACTATATACTATAAAACTTGGAAAAACATTAGTATCAATATTTTATACGAATGTGTTATTGGTATTAAGGTTGTTATCATCAAAATCAATAACTAGGTATTAACAATCTCCCACCCTTCGAAGATGACAATCAGTAATATCCTATAACAAAAATATGATATAACTCCCCCTGAGTTAGATAACTCTCCTTGAATATATGCATATGTATGGTTATATTTTTCTCTTCCTTTGTCTTCAACAAAAATGGATCAAAATCTTAAAACTCCCCTAATTTAAATACATAGAAACTTCAGATTCAAAATCAATACCTAAGTTAAATATGATATATATGATTATGATTTTTAAGATATATGATGTCGTATATATATATATGATATTACGATATATTTAGAAATAATGCACCATTTTATACTAAACATGATTTAATATGATAATGAAGACTTATAAATTTTATTTATCCAATTCAAACTATACAAATCCAATACTACAAACCAATTCAAATCTAATCACTCAAATCCAAATATTAATCCTTGGTGTAAACAGTCCAAACCAATTAAATCCGATCCAAATATGTATCCCAAATCAAACAAACCAAATCCTAAGGGTATGTATATATATGTGTGTATACACACATACATATACATATTAAATCCAAACCTAATAACTAGACGTTTCATGGCACTTCAAACCAACCGTCAGACCCAAAGATTGGATCTGCTTTGATGGCATCCCAATCTTTATTATTCTTATTAATAGTACACTCTGGGTTGTTGGGTGGTTCATCTTTGATTAAGGAAGAAATCATCCATCAAATGGCATCAAATTGCTTTCCTTGTTCCTTGATCATCTACATTTGACTCAATTCTAAATGCTTTTGATTCTTAGGATAAAAGATATAATATATTTGAAAGATTGAAGAGTTTGTTCAAGATTTCCATATAATTTCTGATATGGAGAAGACATATTTGTAAAAATATGTATAAAATTCTAAATCCTATTTTTATAACTTCCATAGACTAATTAACAATATAAGACAGTAACAGATATATTTCGTTACCTAGAATTGAAAGGTACATGGATTAGAAAAGAAAATACATGAAAAGATAACATGAATTTAAACTAAAAACACACAACACAAAGCTAGATATCATAAGGAAACAACTAGATAGGCTTAGAAGGATGTAGATAATGATGATGATGATGAACTGCAAAATTTACGAATGATCTTTCCAAAGTATTTTTCCACTTTTTTGGAAAGAGAGGTAAAAAATTTACTAAATGATCTCTTAAGCTTCTTTTGATTTTTAAGAAGATTTTCTCGGTTCCTTAGGGTCTCTTTGATGGAGGGGTGGTATGGTTTGTCAATACTTTCTGAGGAAGTATCCACTTCTTCCTCCTCCTCCTCTTCTTCCATTTCCATTTCATCATCTTTTTCTTCTTATTGTTGGATCTCTTGTTCTTCTTCATATGTCAACCTTTATTCCATTTCAGAAAGTGTCTTATATGGTTCGAAAAATGGTGGAATGTGCATTAGAGAGATATTGGCTTTGTCGAGAACTTTTCAAGGAATATATATTTCTCTTCCTAAATTAACATCAAAATATATTATACTTCTAATAAGATACACACCATGGAAAAGTGTGTTCTTAAGTCCAGAAATGTTCTTTTGAACAAAGTTATCTAAAATGATTTATGCCCAATTGATGTTGTAATGACCATAAATAACAAAAGGATCTTTAAAAACATTTTGAGTAGGGTTATTATAATTACCCATCCTCGGAGTGATACTTTGTTGTAAAATGAGACTCATAAGTCTCGACTTTGATCGAAGATTTTTGTGTTTAAAATCAATTCTTCATCTCTTTTGAAAATATTGTGAAAACTTCATGATTTTGTTCACCAATTTAAAAAGTGTAGAGGTCAATTCCACTAGATTTTCAACTAAGAATATTATCCAAAAGTTCACAATTTAAATCGATCTAAGTTCCATTAACACTACTCCAAACTTGACCTTCTTCTCCTTGATAAAATTTTCCATTTAAATTTGCATAAAAAATTTTGACAAAATCTGGATAACAAACAAAATCATTTTGAGAAGATTCAATTAAACTAAGAATTTCATTTTCAAAACAAAGATCTTGTAAAACATAAGAGGAAAAATCTTCAAATTTAGCAAATTTCCGAGAGAAACTTTTTCGGAAGTAGTATATTCCATATAGGCTTCAGTAGCATCTTTCTCATTGAAGATAAAGCTTTTAGTTCTCTTAAAGAGCCTTATGGTTCTAGGAGTTTGACTTGAGGATGCCATTTTTGAGTTTTTGAGCAGATAAGAGAATGAAGAGGTATTTGAAATTTGAAATAAAGTGAGTGAATGAACGGATAGAGATAGATTTAATTAATAAAGAGTGAAGAGTCATGTTCTTTGGTAGAAAAGATACCTTTTTAGAACATGGGAGTGAGTGCAAAAGAGAGGGAAAATTGAAATCTGAATTGAAATTTCAACTTTCAGTTTTCTAGCATGTAAATCGACATATGACATATGGGTATGTCGACATATAGCCTAAAATTTTCAAAAATAAAACTAAGCTAATATATTCCTATATATATATTTACTTATATTCATCCAATATTATTATTAATCTATATATTACTCCTAAAAACCATAATCAACCAAAAAATGAAATAAAAATTATTAGATAAAAGATATCTTATTTACCGCTTTTTGTTGATAAGTTCTGCTAGTCTGTTGTTGTCGTGAAACACATATTCACATTTTCAGTATTTGGTTCATTGTCGCTAGAGGAAGTGTCTAAATCATCCAAAGTTGCTATATAAGCCCTTTTTTGTTGGATGAATCATTTGCTGGTAGGATCTTTGATTTATTCGAATGCAAGCAGTCTCTTTGAAAATGACAAGTTCATCACAATTGAAGCATTTAGTTGCAGTCTAGGGATCTTGCTTTCAGGTTTTCGAAAATTGTTCATTTTCCTATATTTCTGAGATTTTCTAAAATTTATGGTCATGAATGCAATTTCTTCATCATTGTCATCGTTAGAATCCTAATCGTCGGGTATTACATTGAAAGCGATGGATTTCTTTTATGTTACCTTGCTTTCTCTTCTTCCATGCAATTGTGCTTCATAGGACGTTAAATTGCCTATTAACTCTTCAATTTTTAGAGTACTAATATCATTATCCTAGTCTATTGCTAGTGTCATTTGATCTCACTCAAAAGAGGGTGAATTGGGGATTTTTCTAACTTGGTCCTCTTTAAAAAAATTACTTAATGCAACTAATGAATGCGCTATATCTTGAAATCTATAGTATATGTCAGAAGTAGACTCATTTGGATTCATTTTGAATAATTGAAACTGATTAGTTAGTATGGAAATTTTAGCCTGTTTTACTTTACTAGTGCCATCATGTGTAGCTTACAGTGTTCTCCAAATTTTATATGCAGACTTACAAATGGAGACTTTATTAAATTCATTTTTATCTAATAAACAAAACAAAATATTCATGGCTTTAGAATTATTCTGTGCAAGTGTCTTTTGGTCAGTAGTCCATTGTGCAAAATTAGTTTCGGGTTCCGGGTACTCATTTTGTGTATCTTTCCAAATATTTAAACCATTAGACTATAAGTAAATTTTCATTCTACATGACCAAGAGGTATAGTTACTACCATCAAAAAATGGGGGTCTAGCAGTGGATTGTCCTTCGATAAAGTGTTAACAAATGTACCAACAGGGTTGCTAGCCATTAAAACATTTCAAAAATCAAATTACGAGTTTTTTAAAAACCTAGCGCTCTGATACCAAGTGTGGATTGTGGAATTATGGATCTAAAGGCCGATTAAACACTAGAGGTGGCTAGATATTATTTTCTAACTTTCGTAAACCTTTTTAAATTCTTTTAAGTTTAATATTAAATCACAGATTTTCAACACAAAATTGTATCAACAATCAATCACAGATGCAATCACAGATAAAATAAAAGCAATAAAGTAAAGTAAAGATTTAGAGAGATGACAATAGGAATTTTATACTGGTTCGGATTTCTCCTACATCTAGTCCCGTATAATTGCTTTACATATTTCTTTTCAAATGCCAATCTTTAAACGGGCAGAAGGCAAACCCAATTATAATCTCGATTTCGAGGATAGGAGACACACCCTCCTGATTTTTCGAGCTCAACGTACACCCACTTGATTTGGACGTGCTACAAGCACGCCCACTCAGATTTTCGGATAACCAAGCACACTCAATTGATTTAAACGGATCACCCCCAAGCAAATGCAAATAGAGTTTGATGGTTTTTCCAATGAAAATTTCTTGAACTTTGATACAATGGATTCTATAGCCTCTTGTACAACACTTTAATCTTTGATTAGAGAGAGATGATTTCAAAACGGTAAGAAAGTAATATTGAATCAATACACAAAGGTATGAATTGATTCTATTTGATTTTGAAGAGAATTTTGTATATTTTATGGAGAGAGAGTGAGAAGAGGGAAGAAAATAAGGTAATAACTAACTAAAAATTCATTTTGAAACCTCTTATATATAGTGTGTAAACAGATATGTTCATCCGTGAAGGGTTGCGATGAATAGACACTTCATCTCAAAATTTGAAAAACCGTTTTGTGGCATATATGTCGACATACCTAGTATACATATGTCGACATATGTATGTGATTTTTGAAAAAAAAATCTTTTTAAAACATTTTAAAAATACTATACTTTGTAAAATGATTTGATATTTTGTAAACTAATTTAAACATAGTTTGTAAACATTTTAAACTTTGAAAAACTGTTATAAAATATTTTTAAATGTATTAAAAATATATTTGGTTTTAAAAAAAAAGATTGCTACCAGGGACTTTAACAATATTCTATAACTCTATGTACTATGTTATAATCTTATGATCTTCGTATCTTGGTCTTTATACTCATGAGTCTTCATGTCCATTCCTTGAGTCTTTATGCTGAACAGACTTCAATTCAACACATGTATAATATCCTACACTATAAACTATATACTTTGGCAAAACATTAGTATCAATATTTTATATGAATGTATTATTATTATTAAGGTTGTTGTCATCATAATAAATAACTGAGGTATTAACAGTAGTATCTTACCAAACATGTACACATGTTATTTATTCACCGGTTGCTTTAGTTTGTAATAGCATTTTCTGACTATAGCCAATTATTTTTTCCCCATTTATTAATCATTTCCTTAATTACATTCTTAATTAAGGTACATTTTTCTTAGCCAATTAATACATATTAGTTTGAAATTTAATGAAAAAATTCCCAAAACATCACCAAAATTCTAAAACACTTTCATCTACCCTTAGAAAAAATTTCAAAATAAAATATTTAATTTTAATAATTTTAAATATTAATTGATATCTGAATTAAGCCATTTTCCAATTAGAAATTTTGTAGTTAATTATTTCTAAATTCAAAAATTATGAAATTAAAAATCACTCTTTATTTTATCATTAGAAACATCACACTGAATTTTAATGGTATGTGGAGAAAAGATTAGATCACATTTTAGCTAAAAATATGACTAATTAATATTGACTTAATTCATTAATCATAAACAAAAACATTCCTATCATCAAAACATGTATAGCAACCGTCCAAAACTTTCATTCAACACTGAATCACCCAAATGGGTTAGGAAGGTTTTTATAGGAAATTTTACTCACCTAAGCTTTGAAAACCTTGATTTAATTTTCTCATTTCCTTAAAATGAAAGATTGAATCATTTTGCCCTTGTTTTCCTCTTCTTTTGCTTATAATGATGGTTGGTCTTGTATTTGTTTGGGATCTTTGTTTTTATTTTATAATGATTGTAAAGTAGAAGGAAGATATGATCAAATCTCAAATAAATAAATAACTATAACTTTCTTTATGAAAATATAAGGATGTATTCTTAAGAATTAAGCCAAAAAACATAGAAGAAGATCAAAAGCTCCAAATTTAGAAAACTCTAATTTTCTTGAATAAAATTACCAAATCCTCAATTAATCCAGCAAAGGTGACTTTGATACCACTTGTTAGGAATCTTAGGATTATAAAACACTCAAGTTACATACAATCTCGGATCTTAATCATGTTACTAAAATTACTTTAATATAAAACCCAAAATCTTATTTTTAAAAATCCTTTACTGAAGAGATGAACTTAAGAGCGAAAGCACTAAACGGAAGCCAATTTTGAAGATTGCTCAAAAGGTTTTGATCTTCCAAGAAAACATCTTTGTCTATTTCTCTAATGGGAAATAAAAGAATATGAGATGCCGTTCTATTTCTTGGAGACCACTACCCATTTAAATAACTTACCATTACATCAGTTTTGGAAATTTATAATTGTAAAAAAAATATAAAGGACAAATTATCCTAATAAATTAAGCATAAGGACACACACCTTTTTTATCTACAAGGACAGATCCAAAGCCCATTACGAAATAAATCGTTCCCCTTACCTTTTTATTTCCTTCCATTTGACACTCTTCTTTAATTTCAAACTCGCTCTTCGATTCCCTCTCAAAACTCATAATCACTATAACAAGGGCGCCTCAAACCAAAAGCAAATCAATATTAACAATAGAACCGCAAAATTCAATGCATGATGGACAGCTGTTAAAAATTTAACAGCAACGCCTAAATCGAGAAACCAAAAACTTAGCTTAAAACAACCGAAAACCACAGACGACGAAAGTGAAAACTAGAAAGCTATAATTAAAAGAACCCCAAGTTGAACAAGAAGAACAATAAATATTAGAAAATAGAATAAAGAGAAGAAACGAACAACCTGCAAAGAATAAAAATCAAGAAAAAATGAAGGAAAACATACTACATAATATAATTGATACTATAAAATCAAGTATAACAAAGTTAAAAAAGTTTTATTGAAACAGCATTGAAATTTTTTCATAGAACAATGAAGAAAATACGCAGCAAAAACAACTGCTGAGATAGAAAATGAAGAACGGCTGCAAAAATTAGAAAGAAGAACAAAGAAAAAATGAAAAAAAAAATAATTCAGAAGGAATATCAGAAAGAAACTCAAAAGACAGTTTAACATGTAAATGATACGATAAAATTATAAAAATAATATTATAGTATCATATTATTAATATATTCCAATAGTATCAAAAAATTTAAACAGAAAAAGAAAATGGAAAAAAATTGCAAATGAAGAATTTGAAGAGGGACAAACAGTTTTGGAAAATTACATACAGTATCATTTTATAACATATTATTTATTGCAAAAATGATACATGTAGTCTGTTTGTTTGAAGTCGATGCTTTGTAGTTTTAGAAAAAAATTTCACTATCATTTGTAACAAAATTGATACCAATATATTGAAAAAGTGGTACCCACTATCTGTTTGATTGAAGCTGGTGCTTTGTAATATTAGAAATTAGTTTCATTGTCATGTATAACAAAACTGATAGCAATATATTACAAAAATGATACCCATTGTCTGTTTGAGTGATGCCTTGTAACTTTAGAAATTATTTTCCATCTTATTTGTAGAAAAAATGATACCCAATGTCTGTTCGTTTGAAGTTGATACTTTGTACTTGTAGAAATTGTTTTCACTGTAATTTGTAATAAAACTGATACCAATATAAACCAAAAATGATAACCTACAGTCTGTTTGTTTGAAGTTAATGCTTTGTAATTTTACAACTTGTGATTTGTAACAAAACTGATACCAATATATACTAAAAATGATACCTACAGTATGTTTGTTTGAAGTTAAAGCTTTTGCAACTTTAGAAATTGTTTTCATTGTAATTTGTAATAAAATTGATACCAACATAAACCAAAAATGATACTTACCGTGTATTTTGTTTGAAGTTAATGCTTTGAAATTTTAGAAATTATTTTCACTATCATTTGTAACAAAACCGATATCATTATATGAAAAAATGATACCTACAGCCTGTTTGTTTGAATTTCATGCTTTGTAATTTATAAATTGTTTCCACTGTCATTTGTAACAAAACTTATATCAATATTTAACAAAAATGATACATATAGTCTGTTTGATTGAATGTAGTGCTTTGTAATTATAGAAATTGTTTTCAGTATCATTTTTAACGAAACCGATACCAATATATTTCAATAATGATACCTGCTAATCAATTAAATGCCACTTTTTTATACAACAGGATGATGATTTATCGACACCTGCCATAAAAGTAAGAAAATGGAATTTGTAGTATCTGAGCAAAAAACATGTGAAGAAAAAGAAAAAGGTAAAGAAATGAAATCTGACACTGCTTATAGATGTGGCTTGTAAGTTATATATAAGATTATACAATTGGTAAAAAAAGAATGGACTTACAAAAAGGTAGATAGACTTTTTAAAAGACACGGTTTTACCAATTCTTTAATGTTTTTTACGAAAACAAAATTACAATGAAAGAATGTAACAAGTACAAGAACAATTTGGATGCACTGTATAGTTGTTACTCAATAGAGCATGAAGCTTTCATATTTGAAGAAGTGAAAATGATAGTGTATGCAAATTATATCAGCTTATTACTTATTTTTCCATTGGAAGGAAGAAATATAGAATCAACTAGTAAAAATGACGAGGAAAACAATTCCAATGAAATGCAAAGAATTTTCTAGAAGAAATTTTGGAAATTGTGCTTTCATCATAAGGAATTCGCTTGAAAGAAGAATAAAGCAAGAAATAGAGAAGAAGAAAAGGCAAAATGAGGAAGACTTGCCATTATTAATAATAATGGAAATTTTGTTGACATTCTTCTTTCCCAATAATCAACAAAAGTTAAAATGGGGATTTCTACCCTAGTTAATTAATTTGGAAAGACTGAAGATGGTTTCTTGACCAAAAACAATAGAAAAGAATTTCAATAAATTTGTAAAAAAAATTATCCATAAGCTAAGGAACATGTTGCGATGCTCCATGCTTCCATTGATGAGATATGTTATTCAAAATATTATTTTTTCTAATCATATCTAATCAGCTTTTCAAATATTTAAAAGTATTGCATTTGTGAGAAAGTGAAGCTCATTCGACCAAGTCGGCAATATAGTGAAAATTTACCAAGATTTGGAAGATGGGATTTGCGAAAGCTAAAACCCATACCAGTCAAGCAGTTTTTGGATAATGTTAAAGAGGATGAGGTAACTTAAATCTCTATCTTACCTCATTTTATTAGTATTATTTTATTTTCTACTTAGAATCATTTTTCGCACTATATTTCTTCTACTATCATTTTTGCTTCTGCATAGTATCAGTTTTTGCCTCTGTATAGTATCTTTCAATACTATGATTTTTTGCTTCTACAGAAAATCAATTATAGCACACTATGATACTTGGTATCATTTTTGTCTCTACACGGTATCAGTTTTTGCCTTTGAATAGAATCGATTTTACTTCTGCATAGTATTAGTTATAATACACTATGATACTTGGTATCATTTTTAACACTACATAATATCAATTTTTACATCAGCATATTATCAGTTTATACCTCTGGATAGTATCAGTTTCAATACTATTATTTTTGCCTCTATAAGAAAATAAGTTATAACACAATATCATACTTAGTATCGGTGGTAACATATTAGTTTTGCTAAGTATCAATTTTGCATGGTATCAATTTTGCTAATTATTAGTTATAACATATTAGTTATAACATAATATCATACTTAGTATTAGTTATAACACAATATCATAGCTTAAAACTAATACAAAACTTCCCTACAAATTATACATGTAAAAGAAATAGAAAATATTCTTCCATATGAGCCAAGGCTTCGTCAAATAGCCTTGACAACAAGACAATCAAGCAAAAAAGAAAAAGAAAAGCAAAGCAAAAAAAAGAAAATTTGAAGAGGCAGAAAAAACTTTTGGAACAATTGAAGAAGTAACCAGCAGTATTACAAATGCATATAAAAGAATTGGAAAATGAACTTAAGAACACAAAGGAGCAGTTGGAAAAGGAAAAGAAAATAAGGTTAGAAGTAGAAAAGGAAAATCAAAAATAGAGATGAGAAATCAAAGAAATGAAATCAAGAGTTGGACATAATGAAGAAGACAATGAAGAGAGAAATTCAGAGGCCGAAGTAGAAAAACTTCACACAACAGATGAAGCAGACTGCACATTAGACAAAGATACAGCTGTAGAGAAATAAATAGAAAACGCAAAAAAGAAATCCATAGCTAAAAATAGTGAAGAAGAAAATGAAGAGACAAATGTTGAGCCCTATGTAGAAAAAGTCCACACAACAACTGAAACAGACAATACAATGGATGAAGATACACGTTTAGAGATGAAAGCAGAAAATACAAAGACAAATGTTGAGCCCTATGTAGAAAACGTCCACACAACAACTGAAACAGAAAATAAAATGGATGAAGATACACATTTAAAGACGGAAGCAGAAAATGCAGAGACAAATGATGAGCCCTATGTAGAAAAAGTCCACACAACAACTGAAACAGACAATGCGATAGATGAAGATACACGTTTTGAGACAGAAGCAGAAAATGAAGAAAAGAGATCTGCAACTGAAAAGAATGAAGAGAGAACCGCAGAGTGTGAAGCAGAAAAAGTGCACCCAATAAATCAAGTACACCTATGGAGACAGCAAAAAAATGCAGACATGGTGGACAGAATAAATGAAACAATCTCTCTAATGAATCAAAATACAATTATAGACAAAGAAATAGAAAATGCACAAAAAATGGACACAACAATAGAAATACACAACCCAATGGAACAAGACACCTTTATTAAGAGCCAAATCATACCCTACCATGATTCGGTACTTGACTTCACTCCTCCATCTTTCAATCTATATGACCCACAGGACTTTGAAAAGAAAATAAGTAAACCAGATCAAGAAATGAAATCAACAAAACCTGCTGGCTAAAGAAGGAAAAAATTAGTAGCAAAACCAAAGCAGCTTCTTATGTCAAGAGGGTAAAAGAAAGAACAAGAAAATGAAAAGAGAGTGACAGCTTTGAGTATGGCCAACGAGTGAAAAACACATCAAATAAGCCAAAAACTGAAAGAAAAAACAAAGACAATGAAGAAGAAAGCACAAAAGAATCCATCCCACGGCCAATTGCAGTAATAGAACTATAACATCCCCTATCTTGAGGCCCAAAGCTAAGCGCTACAGATGTTGCAGTCATCCATAGTATTAAATTCCGGTGACAAAATACAGTAATGCTAATGGTATCCATAATATCAGAAGCACGTGAATATGAAATAAAACCGATTTAAAACAACTTTTCTGATTATATTTCAAATCAATATTTCATATTCAAATACATAATCTCAGAATGATTCCCAGGTTTTGATCAAATATAATTATTATAAATTACACCAAGAGCGACATATAAAGATGCCCCCTTGGATGATCAGAGTACTAAATAGACTTATCAGTCATAATACATCACAACAGAAATAAAACTAAATAGCTGCTACATAGCTAACTTTGCCTCTTACACGTCTTCGGAAGCTTATTAGTCCAACCTACTAAACCTGAAAAACCATAACTCTCAATCTACTCAAATTAAATTTTGAGCACCCGAGAGTTTAAGGGGAAAACATAAACTTCGAGTCAGACATAAAGCCTGATGTGAATAATACTATTACATCTCGGTTATCTGATATTAAGTGAGACCATGCTGCTTAGCAGAACGGGTTTCCCCTCACTAATATCCCTTTTAAAACATATCTTTTGCAAATCAAAATCCTACAATCAAACTGATTAAAGCAAGAAAAGCAATATCATATATGCACATAAATCTGGTAATCAATGGACTACCTGTCTGGATAATATAGTTTTGTTTGGCTAACTACTAACCATTGGCTGACTCGGGCCTACCAGATACAATCAATTATCTAACTTCTATTAGACACACTTTTGGGCTGACTGCCCTTAACTATCTTCTTCTAGGGTCAACTGAACCAAATGGTTTTGCTGGCTCACCAATTGTAACAACCCGCATATTTTACGATTATACATTTAAATGTTTTATTTAAATATAGCATCGTATGTTGAATTTAAAGTCCGAAATGTTACTTTTTGTAAACAGTCGAATCTAGACTTGAGACCACTTCCATTAAATTCAAAATGATGTTTACAACTTTTTTGAGTATAAACATTGATATGTTTGGAGTTGATTAGGATTTTGATATTTTCATTTGGGCTTTGGGTTTGGTTCTAGCCCACTAACCCAATAAGAGAACCCAAACTTTCTACCAAATACCCTAACTCCACTCCTCTTCATTCATTTCACTTTCTAAATTCCTAACACTTAAGCTAAAGAAAAAATGAGGGAAAGAGGGGGGATTAGAAATTCCTAAGCCCTAGTTTTCTTAGGAAATTCAATTTCTAGGTCTAAAATCAAGGAGAAGCTTAGGTAAGCATCCACTTCATCTTCTCCAACTCAATCACTCTTCAATTTTCAGAATTTCCTATAACCTAACTTAGCAAATCTTTGCATGTGATAATAGATTGAAGATTCTAGAGGTTTAGTTGAAGAGGAATTGATCTTTCCTTGTTTTAAGAGCTTCACTTGTTGTCTTTGAGTTTAAAGGTGAGTTCTTGAACTCACATCTATGTCTATAGCTTTCATTGTTGTTAGGTATGAATTCCTAACATCTATTTCATGTTCATTTTCTTTTGAAGTGAATTGGTTTGGTGAATTTTTTGATTTTGGTATTTTGAAGTCAAAATCTATGAAAATCCTACTGGATGTTTTGATATGTTGTTTAGAGTGTATTGAAGAGCCAATAGGGCTGGGTTGTCATTTGGCATAAATACAAAGCCACCATCGCTCATCTGATCGCTTCCAAACCGAATTGTCCATTACTGGCCTAGGCAAATTTTGCCCTGAGCTTCAACTCAAACGTCTGGTATAACACTCAGACGTCTGAGGCAAAGGAACAAACGTTCCAGATCTTAAGCTCAGACATTTGAGTGGTCTGGAAAAATTCCAGACCTTTAGGTCAGACGTCTGGCGCTGTTAAAATCTAGCACTTTGATTGTTTTTATGCGAATTTCCATTTTTATCGATTTTTGTCGATCCGGTTGGTTGTTGTCATTTATTATCGACTTTGATGACTTCTTTTCTGGATTTTTGGGAATATCCATTTGATGGATTTGAAATCGATTTCTATGGTTTTGATTCACATCGTCGAATGTGAACTTTTGGTGATAGATTGTTTTTACAATCGTTTCTATGATTTGTCACTTTAAAATATAAAGGTTTCTATACTAGTAGTAAATACTCAAACTCTTTCACAAAAATGATTTCAACACTACTTTTAAATACAAAGCTCGTTTTTAAAACCGTTTTCCAATCTATTAGTATAGACAAACATTTACCTCATTCGTACGAGAAATCCCATTAAATGACTTAGCAAAACAAGTGGTATGAAACGCTTGCGTTTACTTCGTCGGTTAATTCTTAGACTTGTTCGATTGAAATCTTGTGACAATTTTCGAGTGGAAATCTACAAATTGTTCGTAAATATTTAAGTTAAGCCAGTGATTATAGGACATGAAGCTAAACTCATTTATTTACTAGCTTGGTGTTATTTACACTTTTATTGATCTATGGCGATCATTTTGAGGTTTAGACTAGCGATATGTGATGTCTCTTTGTCCACGTGGGGGACTGTACCCCGTTCTGTTGAGCTTCATCACATTTTTATAGGCTAGCGACCTAAGGGTTTTATGGAGTTCGGTTCATCGGGCGTACCGTTGTACTACGTCGTTGTTTCGGCTTATTTGAGTTTCAGGTTCCTCGGGCGTACGTTGTACTACGTCGTTGCACCGACTCTATGGGTTAGCGACTCATGGGATAGCGTCCCGTTTGTGATACACGTGTTGGTGAGTTTTCATGCTCCTGTTTATGATAGGCCTTCCTTTTTTGTGATTTCTGGATTTCTAATTGATGATTTCTGGAATTTTTGTTTCACCAATATTTGTGATTTGCTTAGATAAGCTTTATCATTATTTGTGATTTGGTGAATAAAAATAAAGAATATGACATTCTTTTTGGTGTTTGAGGAGATTTGAGATATTGTATGATTTTTGTTGTTATCGTATATATTTGTTATATCTCTTATCCTATCTCATCTTACTTGATAATTATAGCCAGACTGATTCGTTTATTATTTTTCTTCTTAAATAATACTCGGGTCAGACGGAGGCGTTTCAGGTGCTTCAACTTGACTTCTTAGAAGGGATTAGCTTCTGACTTTTGGCTAACTACTTTAGTTTAGTAGTTTTTTTGTTTTTTATACATTCGAGATAGAGACTCCTTGATGTATACATATTCTTTTGTCTAGCACTTGTACCTATTCTTTTGTGATGAAGTGGATCTTGTATGACCACTGCTTTGATGTACACTTCTATGTGTTATATTCATATCTGTTTCCGCCTTAGTGATATGAATATCTGTGACTGATTTATATTATGCTTATTTTATATTTGTTTCCGAAGGCCACATAGCCACTGTGTAGTAGCTTTGATTTTGTATTTAACATGTCAGATTTCCTCTTGAAATGAAATGCATGACATACCATCTGACATATCGGTACTCGCACAAAGCAATTACACAGATGGTCGCTCCTCAACAACCTTATTCTTCATACTAATTGACGGCATTACCCAGTAGTGTCCTTGGTTAGTGTGAGTATGAGGTGGGGCGCCACAGCTTGGTATCAGAGCCAAACTTCGTAACAATGTAGAATAATCTAGCAAGGATCATTGTCCTAAGTCTCTCTTAGGAATCGTGCCTTAGGATTTAATTCGAGTCATAGGACCCGTTTTATCCTATTTTTCTTTTATGATGCCTTGTTTTATCAATCAAGTTTGTTTGATATTCATTCTGAGAATAACCTTTTCCCTCTTCTTTCTTTCTTTCTTAAAGAAGAGAAATGGTTAGACCTGGTCGTCCCAGCGCCAGTCAATCCAGTGCTACTCCTCAGGATGGCGTGTTCATGTCTGCCCAACAGCTTTTGGATCTTGTAAAGAATGCTCAAGCTGTCGGACCCATTCCTGAGCTTACTCATCCTAAATCTGGGTTTGCATGCTTGTGCGGTGATTATACCAATTTGGGTGGAAGGCCATTCAAGGGTTCCGAAAGCGTTATAGAAGTCCAAGCTTGGCTTAGAACATGCAATTGCATCTTTTCTCGCATGAATCTTATGGATCTATATCGAGTCCAAGTGGCTTCGAGCATGCTCCAGGAGAGAGCATTAGATTGGTATGAGCTTTTGATTTCAGAAATTGTTGAAGCGGATCTTACTTGGGAGCAATTCCGGGAAAGGTTCGAGTTGAAATTTGTGTCGGAGGCTAAAAAGGTAACTTTAGCTCGGCGCTTTATTGACCTTGTTCAAGGTGAATCTTCTGTGACAGAGTATGTCGCATCTTTTGAATCCCTCTCTAAATATGGGGTCGAGTATATTAATACCCCATTGAAGAAAAATTAGAGGTTTATCTATGGGTTGAATAAGAACCTCAAAAAGGCTTTACTTCTGAAAATAGAAGTTGCTTTTTATCAGCTTGTAGATATCGCTCTTCGACTTGAAGAGGCCGATAAAGAGAGTGATGTTGAAGTTTTGGGTGCCAAACAAAACTTCAACAACAACAAGAATAGGCCTATTAAATTCAAACCTAATCCTAATAAGAAAGAGAAGCAAGCAACTTCGGTAGCAAAGACTCCTACCTCTAGTCGTGTAGAATGCTACAATTGTGGTTCTAAGGACCATTATGAAAATAGGTGTTTGAAACCCCTTTATTGTCGCTGTTGCAAAAGTTCGGGTCATCTTATATCTTCATGTCCCAAACTTCAAAGCAAGAAAGAGGGAAAGCTGAATGTTGTGCAAGCCCCTAGTAACACTTCTCTTGGTCAAGGTATTTCTCATTCTGTCTTTGATGGCATTATTATATTTTGTGATCTTTCTATTCGAGTTCTTTTTGATACGGGTGCATCTCACTCTTTTATATAAAAAGAACTTGTTGATGCTTTGTCTCTAAATGTTATGGGCTTGATGACTTCATTAAGAATTGCGAATCCGGTTGGTGGATCTGCAACACTCAGTTTACTTTGTAAACATGTCCAGATTATTTTAAGTGATTATGCTTTCAGAGACGATTTGCATGTTATGCGTTACTTAGGTTTCGGAATGATTTTGGGAATGGATTGGCTTAATCGTTATGAAGCCCATATCCTATGTCCTGAGAGGACTATCCATCTTCGACATCCCCGATCTGTTAAGCAGAT
Organism: Allium fistulosum; assembly: GCA_030737815.1. Taxonomy (NCBI): domain Eukaryota; kingdom Viridiplantae; phylum Streptophyta; class Magnoliopsida; order Asparagales; family Amaryllidaceae; genus Allium; species Allium fistulosum. Next base: position 1,105,290,438 of record CM060904.1, on the reverse strand, counting down.
TTCTATTGTTCTTAAAGATTCGGATTCCAATTCGGTGGCATCCCTATATTCTCTAAATCTGCATGATGACGATAATGATGATGAGGAAGATGTCATTTCCCTCATTCACGTTGTTTGTGGATTTCTCGACATCTTTGAGCCCGTTTTAGGATTACCACCTAAGCGAGCAATTGATTTCAAAATTAATCTAATCCTTGGAGCTCTACCTATCACTCGTCCTCCTTATCGTATGTCCAATAAGGAAAATGAGGAGATGCGTAAACAATTATCTGAATTGGAAGCAAAACAGTTTATTCATTCTAGTTCCTCTCCTTGGGGAGCTTCAGCTATCTTTGTGAAGAAAACCGATGGTACACTTAGGCTTTGCGTTGACTATCGCAAGCTTAATGATCTCACCATCAAGAATAAATATCCCTTACCTCGGATTGATGATTTATTCGATCAACTTAGCGGTGCTAGAGTCTTTTCATAGTTAGACTTAGCAACCAGTTTTCATCAGCTTCGTATTGCAGAGGATAGCATTCCTTTGAGATCGTTCCGTACTCGCTATGGATCTTATGAATGGCTTGTTATGCTATTTGGTTTAACGAATGCTCCAGCTTATTTCGTTGACCTTATGAATCGAGTTTTCAAAGACTTCCTCGATCGATTTGTTCTCATCTTCATAGATGATATTCTTGTTTATTCTAAAAACCGAGGAAGAGCATGAAAAACATCTTCGGATTGTGTTGGAAACTCTTAGGAGCAATCAATTGAAAGCAAAATTTTCTAAGTGCCACTTTTGACAATCTCGTGTGAAATTTTTGGGGCATATTATTTCTAAATCCAAAATATCCGTGGATCTTTCAAAGATTGAAGCGATTCAAAATTGGAAGAGACGGGAGAGTGTGATAGAAATCCGTAGTTTTCTTGGAATGGCGGGCTATTATCGTCGATTCATAAAAGATTTTTCTAAAATTTCCATACCTCTTACTAGTTTTACAAAGAAGGGAGTTAAGTACATTTGGTCAGACAAATGTGAAGCTGCTTTTCAGAAATTAAAAGAACTCCTTTTCGATGCTCCTATTATTGTGATTCCCAAGGGGAACCAAGACTTGATTGTTTATACCGATGCTAGCCGTGTTGGTTTGGGAGCCATTCTCATGCAAAGGGAACGTGTGATCACTTATGCTTCTAGGAAATTAAAGCCTGCCGAGACTAGATATGCCACTCATGATTTAGAGCTCTCGGCCATTGTTTTCGCTCTTAGAATTTGGCGTTATTATCTTTTGGGAGAGAAATTTGTTCTCTATACTGATCATAAATCTTTAAAGTATTTGTTCTCTCAAAAGGAACTTAATTTGCGTCAACAATGTTGGCTCGAATTCCTTGCATCTTATGATCTTGATATTCTTTATACTCCTGGAAAGGGAAATCGTGTTGCCGATGCCCTTAGTCGTAAGCAACAAGCGGTTGTTTCCCTGATGATATCTGAATGGAATGATCTCGAGACTTTGTCCACTTGTGAGATTCGAGATCGTGAATCTGATTTGTGTTTATCTCTTGTTTGTGTAGCCTTGAGGCTCATCCTTCTCTTTTAGACCGCATCCTTGAAGCTCAAAAGCAAGATCCTGAATTGGCACTTCTTAGCCAAAGTTGTAGGGATAAAAATAAGGTTGATGGTTGAAAGACTTTGATATTGATACTCGCGAAGGCATTCGAAAATTTGGTAGACTTATCGTGCCAAATATTATTAATCTTCGTAAAAACATTTTAGAAGATTCTCACCGTTCTAAATTTACCATTCATCCCGGTAGTAGTAAAATGTACGCGGACATGAAGCAACTTTATTATTGGGATGGGATGAAATCTGATATTGCTAACTTCATTAAGCGTTGCATGACTTGCCAACTCGTAAAGGCCGAGCATCAAAGGCCCGGTGGGTTATTGCAGCCTTTGGATATTCCAGTTTGGAAGTGGGATCAAGTCTCGGTGGACTTTATTGACGGTCTTCCCCGTTCTCATTCGGGTCATGACAGTTTGTAGGTGATTGTAGATAGACTTACAAAATCCACCCATTTTATTCATGTTCGGTCCAATCGGACCGTACCTCTTTTGGCCAACTCTATGTTAAAGAAATCGTTAAATTGCATAGAGTTCCTACTTCTATTGTTAGCGATCATGATCCATTATTTACTACTGGATTTTGGAAGGGTCTTCAAAAAGCTTTGGGAACGAAGCTTAATTTTAGCACCGCTTATCATCCTCAGTCCGATGGACAAACGGAGCGTGTGAATCAAACTCTTGAAGATCTCCTTCGTGCATGTGTTCTTGATTTTAGTGGAAGTTGGGAAGATCATATTTCTCTTGTTGAGTTTTCTTATAATAATAGCTTCCAGTCTAGTATTGGTATGGTACCTTTCAAGGCGTTCTACGGAAGGCCATGCCGATCTCCTTCGTGTTGGCTTGAAGCCGGTGAGAGGCTGGTTTTAGGTCCAGATTTTATTCGTGATGCCACAGAAAAGATGGACCTTATTCGTCATAGGATGAAAGAAGATCAAAGTAGACAAAAATCCTATGCCGATAACCGAAGAAGGAAATTGGAATTTTCTGTGGGAGATTTGGTATTCATTCGTGTTTCACCTATGAAGGGTGTTGAGCATTTCAGTCATTCGAGAAAATTAGCACCTCGATATATTGGTCCATTTCCCATCATCGAACGCATTGGTTCCGTGGCTTATCGCCTTTTATTACCGGCTCAATTTTATGTTATTCATGACGTATTCCATGTCTCTCAACTACGAAAATGCCTTAGAGATTCTGATTCTATTCTTGAGCCCGGTGTTATTGAAGAAATTGAGGTTTCACCTAATTTGACTTATGAGCAACATCCTATTTGCATCATTGCTACGGAGGTTAAACGCCTTCGTAATAAAGATGTTCCGCTTGTGAAAGTTCAATGGTCCGCAAATCCTAAAGATTGTTCTTGGGAATCCAGAGAATTCATCGAGCGAACACATCCGGACTTACTCTCTCGTGCTCTTTAAGGTGAACTTCTCGCTTCAAATTTTTCTTTTGTGTTGTTATGCCTTTGAGTGGTTGTTACTCTATATTTTCTGCTTAAGTATTGCGAGGACGCAATTTCTTTAAGGAGGGGAGTCTGTAACAACCCGCATATTTTACGATTATATAGTTAAATGTTTTATTTAAATATAGCATCGTTTGTTGAATTTAAAGTCCAAAATGTTACTTTTTGTAAACAGTCAAATCTGGACTCGAGACCACTTCCATTGAATTCAAAATGACGTTTACAACTTTTTTGAGTATATACATTGATATGTTTGGAGTTGATTAGGATCTTGATATTTTCATTTGACCGAATTGGCCATCACTGGCCTAGGCAAATTTTGCCCTGAGCTTCAGCTCAGACGTCTGGTATAACACTCAGACGTCTGAGGTAAAGGAACAAACGTTCTAGATCTTAAGTTGAGACATCTGAGTGGTCTGGAAAAATTCTAGACCTTCAGGTCAGACGTCTGGTGAGAACCACCAGACGTCTGGCATTGTTAAAATCTGGCACTTTGCCTGTTTTTATGTGAATTTCCATTTTTATCGATTTTTGTCGATCCGGTTGGTTGTTGTCATTTATTATCGACTTTGATGACTTCTTTTCTGAATTTTTGGGAATATCCATTTGATGGATTTGATATCAATTTCTATGGTTTTGATTCACGTCGTCGAATGTGAATTTTTGGTGATATATTTTTTTTACAATCGTTTCTATGATTTGTCACTTTAAAATATAAAGGTTTCTATACTAGTAGTAAATACTCAAACTCTTTCACAAAAATGATTTCAACACTACTTTTAAATACAAAGCTCGTTTTTAAAGTCATTTTCCAATCTATTAGTATAGACAAACCTTTACCTCATTCGTACGAGAAATCCCATTAAACAACTTAGCAAAACAAGTGGTATGAAACGCTTGCGTTTACTTCGTCGGTTAATTCTTAGACTTGTTCGATTGAAATCTTTTGACAATTTTCGAGTGGAAATCTACAAATTGTTCGTAAATATTTAAGTTAAGCCAGTGGTTATGGGACATGAAGCTAAACTCATTTATTTACTAGCTTGGTGTTATTTACACTTTTATTGATCTATGACGATCATTTTGAGGTTTAGACTAGCGATATGCGATGTCTCTTTGTCCGCGTGGGGGACTGTACCCCGTTCTGTTGAGCTTCGTCTCATTTTTATAGGCTAGCGACCTATGGGTTTTATGGAGTTCAGTTCATTGGTCGTACCATTGTACTACGTCGTTGTTCCGGCTTATTTGAGTTTCAGGTTCCTCGGGCGTACCGTTGTACTACATCGTTGCACCAACCCTATGGGTTAGTGACTCATGGGATAGCATCCCGTTTGTGATACATGTGTTGGTGAGTTTTCATGCTCCCGTTTATGATAGGCCTCCCTTTTTTGTGATTTCTGGATTTCTAATTGATGATTTCTGGAATTTGTGTTTCACCAATATTTGTGATTTTCTTAGATAAGCTTTATCATTATTTGTGATTTGGTGAATAAAAATAAATAATATGACATTCTTTTTGGTGTTTGAGGAGATTTGAGATGTTGTATGATTTTTGTTGTTATCATATATATTTGTTATATCTCTTATCCTATCTCATCTTACTTGATAATTCTAGCTAGACTGATCTGTTTATTATTTTTCTTCTTAAATAATACTCGGGTCAGACGGAGGTGTTTCAAGTGCTTCCACTTGACTTCTTAGAAGGGATTAGCTTCTGACTTTTGGCTAACTACTTTAGCTTAGTAGTTTTTTTGTTTTTTATACATTCGAGATAGAGACTCCTTGATGTATACATATTCTTTTGTCTAGCACTTGTACCTATTCTTTTGTGATGAAGTGGATCTTGTATGACCACTGCTTTGATGTCACTTCTATGTGTTATATTCATATCTGTTTTCGCCTTAGTGATATGAATATCTGTGACTGATTTATGTTATGCTTATTTTATATTTGTTTCCAAAACATTAATCATCAACAAGCATACATATCCATTTAAACAATCAAAACATGGCATTTTTCTTGCAAAATAAATTTGGATCTCATCTAGAAACCGAAACCAAATAAAATGATATGTAATATATTATTCACCTTAGCTTAATTGTTAAGAAGGTTGATATTTTCTCTTGGATTAATTTGATTAAGCTTCCTTCTTGAATTCTTGCTTATCTTCCCCTTGTTTTCTTCTAATGGTGGTCGGCCAAGCTCTAGGTTTAGTTTTGTTTATGAATGTTGGAAATGAGAATGGGATAAGGGTTTAGGGTATAAGAATATAACATATTCCTACTTTGCCCTTATCTTATTACTTTTACTTCATTTTAAATTTTCGTTTCTTTATTCATTACTTAAGGCACGGCTACCTTATAATTATACAAATCTCAATCTCTTAACCACTTTAATCTTTACATTATTCTATTTAATTTATCTAATTAACTCTCCCAAATAATGTTATTTAAAATTAGGGGTGTTACAAGAACCAACATTTGCAAATTTACAACTAGGACACGACAAATGCTTAGCATACTTAAACGAAGAACAACAGGGCATAATCAAAACTTTCTTTGCTCTAGTAGGATCATAAAAGTAAGTTTATTAATATTGATTCTAATGCAACATATTAAAATAACTTTAATTAATTGACTCAAATCTTTTTTGTTAAAATAGTGAAGTAGCATGAGATGAAAAAACACTATCAAAGGACAATGCACAATAACAAAAGATATGCTCCGACATGCTCTTGAAAGAAATTTCACAAATGGACAGGTACATAAATTAATTTTTTTTGCTTAATAATACTGCTCTCAATAAAAATAATTACAAAAACTAATGCCTGATATCTGTTTGATTGGAGTTGACGCTTAATTATTTTATAAATTATTTGGACTGTAATTTATAACAAAACTTGAAACACCCCACACCCCTTAGTATACCCAAAAAGGCACACTAAAAGATGTGGTGCATTGTAAGTATAACTAAAACTAGCAGAGACTAAGATTCACAAGACAAAATAGATAGATAATAACACAGCGGAAGTAATTAAAAACAATAAGTGATTTTAAAAATTAATACTACATAATTACCTCAGACAAACCACATATGTTCCAAATACCAAATACAGTTGTCTTATGAAAATAAAATCTCAGTTTCACCAGAAAAACCAGAGTACAAACACAAACTTTCCCTCAATATAGTGCCAGTACAATAAAAGAACAAAACGCTAGAGATAAAAAGAAGGAATACATGATAGGGACTCCAAGTCTCCAAGAAGTTGCGGTCTATCTTCCTTGCCCCTGATTGCCTATGGAGGGGAAAGGGAAAATAGAGGAGTGGGTCAGACTAAAAGTCTGGTGAATGATAATAATTACTAAAATCTTTAAGCAAAGTAAAAGTAATAGACCTTACAACGGTTCTAGTATATATAAAGGAAACAAAGGAAATATGAAGAAGGAATAAGCTGGAAATAAATATGATTTAACTAAATTAACACAATTGTTTAACTTTGATTGTTTGCACTTGTTTTTGATAGCTGCTAAGATTAGGCTGAATCCCTAATACTACTCTTTGATCGGCATGCTACTCCATAGAATCTACTGTGGACCGAACGCTAAAGCTCCCTACGCAGTAGACATTGGTGCCTACGAAAGGCACACACTAAGTGCTTAGAACTCATAACGATTACTGAGCACCCGAATGGACGCCGCACGCGTAACTGCCACCATGCTCATGTTACCTGTTGTTCCACCTATTGAGTCTTCTTATTACCTCAAACTCCAGCAGAAGTTGCCCTTCGTCTCACTTCAGGATTATGTGAGACACCTCGTCTCACCTCAGGGTTATGTGAGACACCTCGTCTCGCTTTAGGGTTAAGTGAGACACCTTGTCTCGCTTTAGGGTTATGTGAAACACCATGTCCATAGAAATAATAGGGGAAATGCTGTTGGTATGGCCCGTTATCCAAACAATATCTAGTTGTGCCCTTTTTGCCCAAATCCCCATGATTTGGATTTCTACTTATTGACCATTTACTACCGTTATTAACATAAGTGTGCCCCTCATCTCACTTCAGGATTATGTGAGACACCTCGTCTCACTTCAGCATTATGTGAGACACCTCGTTTCACTTCAGGGTTATGTGAAACACCGTGTCCATAGAAATAGGGAAATGTTATTTGGTACAGGTCCTACTTTAATTCTTTGCTTATTAACTTAGATAAATTATTTAAATAATCCTTTACCTTTGTTCTTACTATCTGTGCTTATTAATTTATCCTAAGTCTTAAAATAAGCCTCACTCTGTTCTATTTCTTATTATAACCTACGTTATAATCATGCTTATTACTTAACCCAAGGCCTAAGTGTAAAAATAAGCTTCTATCATCTTATACTCTTTTTAGTTACAATTCTAAATTATAACTAAGCCAATTATCTTTAATTAGTCCAATTCTAACATCAATATCATAATTAGGTTCAATTTCATTCTTAATTCCATTTTTATTACAGTCTTTATAATTTACGTCTTATCTTCCGTTATTTTAGTATTCTTATAATTTTAATCCATATTCATGTTTAATCTATTCTAATCCATGCGCAAAGAAGAAGGAGAAATAAAAGAAAACTGGAAATAGAAGAAAATCCAAAGTGTAGGAAAAGGATGTAAATAACACATTAATAACAGTAAATAAATTAAAATACTGTAAATAAACTGTAAATAAATGGAAAAGCTATAATTAATAGAAATAAACTAAAATTAACTGAAAAGAATAGCTAAAAGAAATAGACTGAAAATAATTCTAAAAACTGTAAATAAACTACTAAAAATGTTATCCCAAAAATCGTAGTAAAACTACAAATATTGGAAACTCTATTATTTTAAATTACATAAAGAAATCTGTAACGGCCCACATTTCTGACCGTTCAAGTCGACAAAACATACACACATGCCAACTCAAACAATCCAAAATACAGATAGTTATTGGGGTTAAATAAGAAAAGAAAGGAAAGAACAGAAACAAACTCAGAATCTCGCAGCGGAAGGAACAAGATATAATAATAAAACAACAGTTCATGAAGCTATTAAATAAATAAATTTGATTATTATTATACATCATAAATCAGAGTTACATACATATCAGAGATAATACAACAATGCAGCGGAAAAATAATACAGTAGTAGAATACAAATGATGTAATACCAAACTCCGTCTTCGTCCTCCAGAATAGATCTTCAACCTTATCTGAAATGCTCAGGCTGACCCGAGCGTAATGAAAAGACAAAACACTTGAGTCAGGACTAAAATATCTCATGTAAGTTAAATCGAAAAAGTAAATATGAGTGTGACGGCGTCGGAGATGTTTACGGGTTTTAGACACCTCTTATCCAGTGTTTAACGTGCGTGCATTAACTTAAGAGATGTTCGGGATTTCCATCTCCTAAGGATCCGTTAAACTATCTACTATATAATAGAATACGCTATATACAATAATGTCTATCATAAAGTAAAATATCAAACTAGCGTTAAGCCATGGCCCATTCCACCCTTAACACATTTTTATTCCCAAAAGCATATACAAGACCGTAGTTTCCCCAAAACCGGAAGTCACCAGAGGGCAATCCATATACTAAAGGTACAAACCAAAATCGTAGTGGTCGCGAATAGGATAATCAGTATGACAAGGTACATGAGGCAATACGAACTAGGATACTAGTAGTTGCATGATCCGGACTGATGTTGGGCATAGCAGCTACTACCCCAACACCGCGAAACAACACTCCCAAAATCGAGGGGTGCACCCAAATCGAATCACAAAAGCAATAGACATGGTAACGAAGAAGTGTGTCCGCTAGAGGTGGCAAACCTCAATGGCCCGGCGCGGCTCCTGTTTTAGTCATGTCAGGGGTCATCCAAAATCGTTCTCTTTCTTCAAATCAACATGTTCACCAAAACCATCCACTTCATTCTGGATCACACTCCGCGTATACTAGTTATTAAAGTGGTTTTCGGTATCGACAAAGAGTATGTCCATATTCGATCCCAGTCTCTTTAATAACTATGAATTATTACACCGATGGCTCTTTTACATTTCAAATCGATTCATAATTGATATCAAAATATCATATTCGCTTCAAAATCAAATCCATTTCAAATATCATCATATCTATTCAAGATGTAAGATTCCGTTTCAAAATCATTTTTCGCCTCGATATCTCATTTCGATTTCAAAATCATTTTTCGCCTCAATATCTCATTTCGACTTCAAAATCATTTTTCGCCTCAATATCTCATTTCGAGTTCAAAATCATTTTTCGCCTCAATATCTCACTTCGATTTCAAAATCATTTTCGCCTCAAAATCTCATTTCGATTTCAAAATCATTTTTCGCCTCAATTTCCACAAAACGATTCACATAAACTCGAATTCCAAAATTTAAAATTTAATCAAATCTCAAATCATCAATTTCAACTCGATTTAGCTTCTCAATAAACCATTTCAAATTATCAATTTCAAATACATATTTGAACCACAAAATAAGCCATTTCACTTCCAATATATTTCAAAACTTTAAATATTTCACATTTCAAAACAGTTCATATATTTATATAAGAATATAAGATTTGCTTTAAAACCATTTCGTATTCAAATTAGAATATAGTTCAAATTAAACATCCGTATTAAGTAGTTTACTTAATTTCTGGAACAATTCCAATTCAATAAACTTAGATTAACATTCGGATTTCAAGAACATTTAAGTATTACATTCCAAATCAATTTCGGTTCAAATCCTATTCAAATCAATTTTATCTTCAAATTTAATTCAATAGTTTCAATTTAGTCCAATTCACAAATTCCTTTGAATTTCAATTAAATTCCAAATTAATTAAATCTCAATTTCAAATCAATTTTCAATTCCAAACTCAAACTTGAAATATCATTTCATATAAATTTTCTTAGAAATATTCAGAGTTCGATTAAAAGTCCAATCTTTTAAAACAAATCAACTTTCGAAAATTTACGCCGTATTTCAATCTTTTTCTTAAAATCTAAACTTCGAATAATTAAACAATTTCATTTACCAAGTTTAAATTCCAACATTTCGAGCTTCAATTCAAATAATTCAATTTCCATAAATTGGATTTTTTTTCATAACTTTTAAATCAAATCATTTAAATAAATTTCAAATCAACGATTTTAAAATTATTAATTTAACCAATCCGGTGTCCGTATATAATTTTCTATCCTATGGTCAAGTGATTATTTATTCCAATTACATGTCACGGATGAATATATATTACTTAAACCAATCACAGTGTCATATGCATGTATAACAGGATATATATATAAGCAAATAAACATCCAAACATTTAAATATCAACCAATAGCATCCATCGAAATAAATCATCCAATAGTCAATACAATTCACGGCAATTTCATAGTTATCAATATCGGGAAATTTGATTTCGATTAAATCCTAATTTCAATCTACTGTCAATTTAAATTTTCAACGGTGAATTCACATGACAATCTATATGACAATTTAAATTTTTATCAAACAACGACAAATAAATTCATATCACTTCATAATGTCAAATTTAACTACCATAAAGATATTCAGTACGTTGTGAGCGTTATAAAACACCCACATTGATTTTCTGTTGTCGCCGAGACGTTTCGGTTTGGAACTAAAACTGGACGACGCCCAACTTTAGCCCAAATTTCCACCGTCTCCAAATCCATCCAAACCAGTTTCATTTTGAAGCTCTCGTCATTACGATCGCAACGCAAAAAGTTTCGTTCCAATCGGACCTCGTATGAAAAAGTTATGCATTTTAGAAGTTTGTACACATTAATAATATAAACAATTTACATTTTATTTAAATATATATATATATATATATTTAACCTAGAACGATCCAGGCCGTCGATTTCCACCCCATCAGATCTGGCCTCACCCTCCCCTTCTTCCTTCTCTCGTTCAAAGCCGTGAGTATGAAACCCATAGCCGCCTCTCTTCTTTGAATTTTCACGACCAAAATACACGACTTGAAGACGATCGGCCACCTCCATCGCGAAGCCCTCGGCGAACTCTACCTACACCGTGAATAGCATGGAACTCGGCTACCCCTTTGGCCTCGAAAAACGTGAAAAACGCAGCAGCTTCGAGCTGGATTTCCCGTTGCTCCGTTTTTGATCATCTCCGTATGGATTTGAAGCTCTCATCGTCCTCTACAACTTTGTAGTTGACGACTTTTGCTAATTGTTGATGGATTGAGAGGAAAATGAGGAAGAAGTTCCGAAATTTTCTGGCCATTGAATTTGAAAGTGGCGGCTATGAAACCCTAGGGCTGATGTTTTCAAATGAAATGATAAAGGGTTCCTTTTTATAGAAATTTACCAAAAAACACTATTCACTCCAAAATCCGAACTTCAAATCTCGCGTGGTGACCGGCGTTTCTAGGGTTTATCCCGCGTTCCGACCACAATGGAACAAGTTTCGGAAGCTAATTCGATCATCTGTGCGAGTTACGGCAATAAACGATCGATTTAAAATTAAATCGGTTAATCAAATTTCTGTGCGTTTGGGCTCGCCCCGGACAAACGGTAAATCCGATTGACACGAAATTTGAAACCCTACAATAATATGACATTACGGATCCGATGAAACTAGTTTCGTTGAAATCCGAGATTTTTTGAAAAATGACTATTTTCTCTCGCCGAATTAATATTAAAAACAATTCGATGCGTTTCGAGCTGCCACGGTCAAACGATAACTCCGATTACTACGAAAATTGAAATCCGACAATAACAAACTATTACGGATCCAATGGAACTAGTTTCGTTCAATTCTGAGACTGTTCGAAAAATGGCTATTTTTCAGTCGATAATTAAATATTAAAAAATATTCAATTTTCACAAATTAACTTTAAATTCAATTTTAAAAGTTCTATAACATTACTATAAATCCAATATGATAAGATAAAATTTTACAAATCATATTCAACTCGATTTTCAATTATTTCTGAAATTTAACTTATTAAATTATCGATTTAATTGTCTAATTAAATCCAATATTCGAAAAATAAATTATTCGACTGTTTAATTTCAATATAAAATTCCCAATTTTAAATTATTAACTTTTAAATCAAATTTCAATTGTTCACAAATCCCATTTTTAATTTCACAGTAATTAACAATCTTTTACAATGCAGTTTTCCATTATAAATCCAATATAAAAGATTATATTAGATTCAGCGTTCAATTATATTATAATTCAAATTCAAGTTATTTAATTCCAAATGAATTCTTTTATTTCGATTTACACTTTCATTATTGAATCAACCATGTACTTATACATTATTATCAATAGTTTATAATTCATTTACTTTCATTTTCTTCAGCTATCATCTTATTTAAATTCACAGTAATATTAAATTACATTCATTTACGTTGATTTCCATATTATAACTTCAATATTAAATCTACCATTTTATTTATTCTTTGTTTACAATCATAACCAATTTGGTTTACAATCAAATTCAATTTATTATTTACATTCACTACAAGTTAACATCCATATTTAATTTACAAATAAGTTATTTCAGAATTCAGTTTTGCTTTTTAACTTGTAATTCACATTTAACAACACAAGATTTTATTTCCTTCGGATTTTTATCCAAAATTTTTATTTTAATTCGTATTTTTAAAGTGTTAAAAATACGGGTCGTTACAAAATCTAAAATAATTACAATCACTCACCTGTGGTCCTAAGCTCTTCCCTTTTGGTCTTCCTGGATCCACTTAAGGGTATTAAAATATTTTTATTAAAAAGATTCTCTCCTTGGAAAATTATTCCTTTTAGGGTCCTTCCTTAAAAGGTGAACCCAAGCGGAGAAAATCTAGAATGAGAAAAAGTGTTAGGCCTAGGGTCTTATTTATAGGGGTAGAAGTGGATCTCAGACTGTTGGATTTGGAGATTGAATAGGATGCAACCACGTCATAGGCTGAATAGGAGTCGTCGGATGGAAGCATGAAGGGACTAGATCAGGCTAAAGAATGAAAAATATGTGTTCAAAAACCTCTGGAATGAAGAAATTTTTCTTCGTTCCATACTCGTAGGCGGGTCGACCGGGCGGTCGACCGCCCCTCTCCCTAGATCGACAAGCCGGTCGACCTAGGGCGCGGTTGGTTCGACCTTTCAGTCGACCTAGCCCATCTTATTTTATTATTATTTTTTCTTTTCTTCTTTATTTTTGTTTAATTCATAACTTGCTCATATTAGCTCGAATTCTGACGTTCTATATATGGAAATGGACTAGAAAATTACAACGGACATAATAATGCAACTCCCATGGATCAATTCCAATAATTTCACAAAGTTATTTTATTATTTCATTAATTAACAAATTAATTATTATGGGTTAAATTTCGGGTTGTTACAAAACTAATACCAAAATAATTGCAAAAATGATATCTAGTTTCTGGTTGATAGAAGTTGAAGCTCTGTAATTTTAAAAACTATATTGAGTGTCATGTATGGTGATAACAAAATAATGTAAAATTGATACTTAGTATCTGTTTAATTAGAGTTGATACTTAGTTATTTTATAAATCATTTTGACTGTAATTTAAAACAAACTGATACCAAAATATTTGCAAAAAGAATACCTAGTTTCTGTTTGATAGAAGTTGAAACTCTATAATTTTAAAAACTATTTTGACTGTCATGTATAACAAAAGTAATATCAAAATAATGCAAACTGATACACAGTATTTTTTAATTGGAGTTGATTCTTAGTTATTTTATAAATAATTTTGCCTTTAATTTAAAACAAAACCGATACCAAAATATTTGCAAAAATGATGCCTAGTTTCTGTTTGATAGAAGCTGATGATCTGTAATTTTAGGAACTATTTTTGACTGTCAAGTATGACAAAATTAATACCAAATTAAAGAAAAACTGATAATGATACTTTTTAATATATACCGCCACTTTTTAGATTACTGATACTATTTGTAACGACCCGAATTTTGATCATTTTAATTAAAGATACTTAAATGATTTTAAATATTAAGATATAGATTATTTTTCATAAATAATCAAGTTTTAAGTGATAAGTAATAATAATGAATTTATTTTGGAAAAATGTTCACAAAAATATTTCCTTCGGAAAAATACCGATAAAATTACCGAAAATCGTTTATCGATAAACAACTCTATAATCGTAAAACGTCGCGCACGGAGCTGGATACATACATTCATTTTTATAAATGAACAAGAATATGAAATAAAACTAATTATTTTATTTTTGAGAAAATAAAATGTGTTTATGACATCACCAGTGATGCCCTTATATTTAATAATTGATTTATTAAATTTAATGGAGATTTAATCATTTGATCATTATAATTATTCAAATAATTATTATTATTATTCAAATAATTATTTTAAAATGTGTATAATTCATTTTAAATAGTTATAAAGTGTTAATAAATCATTTATAATAGTTTTATAAAGACGTATATTTGATTTGAAAATATAAGAAAAAATTAATATCGCTTTATTGGTATAATAGCAATTATTGTAAATAATTGTTAATATTGATTTATATGGTTTTATAATTAAAATGTGATCATTTTAATTAATTAATAATGATTAGTAATTTATTTCCAAATTTTGTTTACAAATATATGTATATTTATTTATAAATGAGAATGTGACCGGTAATCGGTTTTTCGATTTTCAACGGTTTAACAAACAAAAGTCATTCAAGGTTTGTTGCAACCTTATTTACATGTCATGCACACATATATAACATACATATAAACATTTTAACTTACACATAAACATGTATACATGCACACACACACACACATATATATATATAAAAAAGAAATATCTAAGATATTTCTTAACTTCTTAATCCTTAAGCAAACTCAAAGTCAACCAAGGACACACAAGTACACATACATGGACAAGCACATGGATGCACCCATGTGGAGGTCATTTCGACCGAACCTAGGGAGGAGAGGAGGGTGTGGGCAAGGGGCAAAAGGGTACTTTTCCTTTAAGATATTTGTTCCAAAGTTTATCCTATAAATACCTACACATTCCTTCATAATTTTCTACCCTCTTCTAAACCACTTCAAGGCATAGGAGTTCGATTACGTAAAGTTTAAAGTGATCGTAGCGAAGCTATAGCAAATTTTCCTAAGGTTAATATCCAATGAAGACGAGAAAACTCATAAACTATAGTTATATATATTATTGGATGACATATATGTTTGGATATGATTATTAATGATGGTTATTCATCATGTTTGAATATGATAATATGGATGTTTAATATGGTTGTTGAATATATATATATATACAAGTCACGTTAATACACTTCGATAGGAACAAAGGAAATCACTTTCCTTTATTGAATGAAATGGTGTGTATGTAATGTTTAAACCTCTTTAAAATGGTTTAATATGGTCTAGAAATTTTTTATAAATATTTAAAAGTATTTTGGCAAAGTTTAAAGGAATATTGAAAATTGAGTCAAAAATAGGCGTGTCGCGTAACGGTAGTTTGCAATTTCGCCCCGTAAAAGTCAAACAAATATATAGAATGGAATATAGCTCGGAATTCTTCGAGACAAGAATTTTCAGAACTATTATATCCATAGCTTTCAAACAAAGAAAGAAAATCAAGATTTCGTTTAGTAGAAACATATGAGCAAATCAAGTTTTGAATAAAATCGCGCTTTGGCAGTTCGGACGCCAAAGTAGTAAATGTTTTAAAATAGATATTTTTAATTCTTTAAAAATATGAAATAAATTCTAAAAATCTTTTAAAATGTTTTAAAAGTGATTTGAGTTATAAAAACGAATTTTCAAATGATAGAAAAGTCGTTTGATCAATACAGCTTAAAAAGCACTATTCGCAGCACTTTCCGAAGCAACTTTCTATAACTTTTGAAATATAATTCTAAATGCAACAATTCTTTTCCAACTCTTCTGTAGATGTTTTTAAATGAATAATAAAGTATTAAAGGTGATTTAAAGGATTTATAAATTATTTCAAAGTGGTTTAATAAATAATTAAAAGTTAATTAAGTATGTTAAATGATTTAGAGCTGTTAAATAACTTGACCACCTTATGGGTGATAGAGAGGTGGTCTCTGGGCTTGGGTTTGGAAAGCCAGTTCCTTGCCCTCCCTAGCTACCCGGACTGGCCGGATGGAGGAGATAAAAAATTTGTTTTACTCGGATCAAAAAAATTCCAAAGTATAAAAGATATAATTTTCCAAATTTAAACAACTTGGATTGCATAGAAATGAACTTCTTATACTTGGTATTAAATTCCGAGGAAGCAACCCGCAATATCCGTGTGAATTTAAAAGGTGATTTCACCATTATTCGATGGATAGTAAAGGTTGAATATGGAAATTGATGTTGAGTAGAATTAGTATAATTTCTATCGACCCTTTTTAACTTAATAATGTTTTCCAATATGACTTATAAAAATTATTTGGAATTAATTTAATTCCTACACTAAAAATTAATTGTTTTGGGTCTATAGTAAACGACGTCTTAAATAACATTATTTTTGACCCGTTTTAAAGGTTATGATTTTGAACCTTTGTTGAGATTTAAATAAATGATTTGGAAATATTTTCCTAAGTAAAGAATGAAATGATTTGGAACATAAAAAGGTTTCAAGTAATCTAAGGATTTGATAAGAGAGGTTTAACATTTCCATATATACCAAAAAGAAATGCTTTAAAGATATATATCTCTAGAAGATATTTTAATAAAAAGAACTTGATCAATCAAAGAATACTTTCCTATTACCGAACATCTTTTTATCGATGATTGGTTCGAAGGTGCTAGGGTCGTGTAGTGACCCGCTAATTCGACCATCGAAAGTCGACACCGAACACTACCACTGTGTTCCAATGTCGCGCATTCAATCGACAACGACAAAATGGCAGATTTTTAGGGTAAATAAAAAGAAAAGAACGGAGAACGAAGAAAATCATAATCTTATAACAGAATCGACAACATATAATATAACAAGGACAGTAGAAACTATCACTCTAAACATACTGAGTATATCAGAGTTAAAAACAAACCTTATCAACTGGACAGTTATAAAATCCTGACCTTACAAATGCTGATAGGTATACTATATAGTACAGTGGAAAATAAAACTACGATAGGTGAATCTTCAGCTCCCCTTCAAGACCTCCATAACACCATGGACAACCTGAGAATATACTCGGTCTGACCTAAGCATTATAATAAAATAACACCCATATCAGTTTAGAAATACCAGCGTGAGATAACTCAAGTAATGTGAAACGTATAAAGTTCCGTGAGACCACGCCTGTAACGACCCGCTATTTTGGACCATTCAAATCGACAATAAAACCACACATGTTTGACTTGAATAATTCAAAATACCGAATTGTTTATTTATATTTGGCAAAACTCAGAATATACAGTAAATAAAAATAATCACAGATCACAGACACAGAGTAATATAATAATGCAGTGGAAACAAAGAAATAGTAGTTTATGAAGCTACTATATAAATACATCAGAGTTAAGTAAGATACAATAGGAATACCAAGATACAACAGGAGAAACAGTATGATAATCAGGAACAACTCAGAATACAACTGGAACCAACTAGAGGAATAGATATCAGGATCTTCAAAGCAAACCTCCAGCTCTAAAGGTGAGTCTCTAATGCTGTATCACTCAGTCTGACCCGAGCGTAAAGAAAAACACAAAACACTCGAGTCAGGACATACATACTTATACAATGTAAACCAACTCAAGTGACCTGTAATAAAAGTACAAGTAACTTAAAGAATGCTTGGGATCGCCCATTCTTTAAGGATCCGTTAAACTATCTACTATGTAGTAATATTCGTTATTATAATAATGTCTAATCATAAAATAAACATACTTTTAAATAGCGTTAAGGCTTTACATTTTCCACCTTAACACGTAAAATGCCAATAGTCTACACAGTACCTGCATACCTCGAAAGGCTATGAGAACTCCATAGGTACGACACAAATAGAAACTCGTAGTAAAGCTCGATATGGTAGGTGACACGGCACACAAGGCAATGCCAAGTTAGATATACCAATTACGCACACGGGCTGATGGAAACGCATAGCAGCCACTACCGCTTCACCTCGAACAACACTCCCAAATCAAGGGGTGCACCCAATCAATCACAAAGTAATAGAATGGTATCGAAGAAGTGCGTCCGATAAGAGGTGCTACCTCATTGGCCCGAGATCGCTCCTGTTTTGGCCACCTTATGCCAACTCACGGGAGTTGGGTCCACGTATATACCTTAGGATCGTCGCCACCATCCTACTTCATTCTGGAAACTCCACCGCGTACACAGTTGTTAAAGTGGTTTTCGGTATCAAAAGAGAGTATGTCCATATCTGATCCCGGTCTCTTTAACAGCCAATCATTATTATAACCCGTGGTTACAAATTTCAAAATAGTTTATGTTTCAAATCAAAATACATCCTTTAAACCATTTTAAAATCATATCATTTATTTCAAAATAATACATACTTTCAAACCCAAAACATATCCATTTCAAAACCAATTCAACAATATATCATTTCCATTTCAAAACCAATTCAAAAATATATCATTTCCATTTCAAAAATCAATTCAATAATATATCATTTCCATTTCAAAAATCAAAGCAATAATATATCATTTAAATGCCAAACTAAATCAATATATTTCTTTCAATTTATTTAACTTGAAATATTCTTTTAAATCATCTTAAGTCAAACCACCTTATAAAGTCATATCCTTAAATCTTTAATTTCAACAAGTTTCAAATTAATATATATTTAAAGACAATTGTGAATTAAATACAATTCCAATTAATTTCATTTCCAAACCATAGTACTTTCAAAGTCATAACAATTCTGAAACCAACTTTTTGAAACCAAAATACTTGGAAATCATAACACTTGAAATATTGTCATTAGGACCTCATAATACTTAGAAAAATCATAATACTTCTAAATTAATATTCATTACCAAAGTTATAACATTTTAAGTTCATTCATTCAATTATACCAATTTCAAACATTGTATTAACTCATAAATTTCAAAGTGGTTTATATTCAAATCAAAATAATTCATCACTATTTAAATATGAAGTCATTATACTTACAAATAAAATATTCAATTCCCAAAAATTTAGCCTTTTCTGAGCTCATGTATTCACTTAAATACTTCAAACAATTTAAATTTCAGCTTTCACAGCACTTAGAAAACGCTACGGTAAGTTACATTTAAAAACAATTTAATTCAGAAAAGACAGCATTTAAAAGCTGCTGTAATAGTTCAGTTTTAGTTGAAAAATAGTTCAATTCAAAAAAGACGGCATTCACAAAACTGTTGTAATAGTTCAGGGTTCTATTTAAAGATTTTAGTTCAATTCATCAAAGACAGCACTTGCAAAGTGCTGTGATAGCCCTTAGTTAAATTTCCTTTTAGTTTACTTCTGTACCTACAGCACTTACAAAGTGCTGCAGATTTTATTTAGTTCGGATTTTAGTTCATTTCCAGAAACGATAGCATTTCTGAAGTGCTACTAAATGAATTTCCAGATTTTAAATAGAATTCCAGCCATAAATAAACTTCAATTTAAATCATTTAAACTTATAAAAATCATATTTTTTTTCACATCAAAATGTTCATTTAAATACCTTTAACTTATGATTTTTATGAAGTGAATTTTTACAATAAAATCCAACTTTACAAAAATTAATTCAAGTGTACCATTTTCTTATTCTTTTCTTTTGTAATAATTTCTCTTTACACTTAAATTTAAATTTCATTTCATAAATAAAACTTAATTTCCATTTTTATTTAATTAACTTAAACTTTCATTAAAAATCAAATCACAAATTTCCAAATTAAGTTATGTTGAAAATCATAATTTTCCAATCATTTATTAACATATTTAACACATAGAAAAATCATTTTCACTTTATTAAATCATTTTAAAAACCAAATTTAAATCAAAATATCAAAATTTACATTTTTTAAATACTTAAATCTTCCAAAAAAATATATAAAATAACCACAGGTCTGTATAATATTTTCTAACATAGGTCAAGTGATACGGATAATATATCATTTCAATCCGTAATTTACAAAGAAAAATCTGGGTTCTATCATTTCAAACCCGCAATCCCAAGTTAAATAAAAATAAATAAAAATCGTTCAGGCTTATCATTTCAGCCTATAACGATCTTTCCCTATTCTAAAGTTCGTTCGGGTATGTATCATTTCAACCCATAGTGATTCTATTCTATAGGGAACTTGCAGTGTGAGAACATAATATAAGTAAACAGTAAAATAAAATATAACAGATGATGTGACAAGTTAATAACAGGGTTTAACATCATATAATTTACATCACAGGCAGGTATAATATAATATAATTATTTCTACACTTTCACTTGTTATCAATTCACAATAATATAAGTATGAATGTCAGGTGTGATTACTCACCTTTCTACGCTGGAGTTTGCGAATTTAGACATACAGAAAAATTCCGGAAAGCACGATACGACTCTAGATTCAAGTGGAGAGAGTGCCAAGATATAAATCTTGTATTCAACAACAAAACAAAGCCAAAATAAAATATAGATTAATACAAAGATTAATTGAAACAAGATTGGAAATAAAGTAGACAAGAACATCACCAAGCTTTCGAACAAGTTTTGCTTGATCTCTACCCAACTTTGCTCGACCATACATGCTATGGGTTCGACCACAACATGTTTTAGATTGAAATAAGGTCTGGTTTGGATCAATAAAGGCATGGTTACAAGGAGAATAGGAAGTGGTAGAGGTTACATAACATGAATACAAGGAGTTAAGGCACTAAGGTGGAGTTTTGGTGAACTTTTTGGGCTCGGCTACATGGGTTTATGGCTCGGCCATGGCTTGTACAGGTCAGGTCAGATCTGGACAGAGGCTAAAGTGATGGGTAATGGTGGTATCTAGGTGGTGGTGGAGCAATAGGGGCGGCCAAGGTGATGTATGTTGGTGGTGAAGAAGACTAGGCTCGGTTAGGCATGTTTTAAGGAGTTTTGGACATTGTTTTGTGATGTTTGGATCAAGGGGAGGTCTCGGCCTGAATTGGGCAGAGGTGATGGAGGGGTTATTGCCGTGGATCATGGGGAGGAGGAGGAGTGGTGGTTGGTGGTGGTGGTGGAGGGGATGGCCGAGCAAAGCTATGAAGAAGGCAAGGCAAAAACATAGAAAACAATGGAAAAAAAGTGAAGAGAAAAAGTAGAAAAGAGGAGAGAAGACATTACCAATTTTCAGATCTGAAATGATGGCTGCAAATTTGTGAATGAGAAAGTGATTTCACGTGAAAAAAAGGGATAAAAATCACGGCAACAAATAAGAAAGGAACGGCCAAAATTGGAGAAGTTATGGTAGGAAATAAAGGGGTGGAAAGATAAAGAGGTAATAAATCAAAACGTAATGTATGCCTCCACTTAAAAATAGATAACGTATCCTAATTGATGTGTTACCTATATATTAAAGAAAGGTGTATATAAGAAGCTTTCACAAACCAACAAATACAATAACGTTAAATGTCACATCCCGAAATTTTCGACTTTCGAAAATTCAACATCGATACTCACTTTATCGACTGCCGAGCCATCGAATGCCGGAAACCCGAAAAGTGATGGTTTTAAGAAAGAAGAAAAAGGTAGAAGAAGAAGATAGAAGAAAAAGAAAGAAGAACAACAACATCAGAACAGAAAACAATATCAGAAACTCACATATCGCAGCGGAACAATATATAATAGATAAATGAATATCATTTAAAAACAAAAGAATTATATCTGTTATTACATTACATCACATCATATCATCAGAGTCAATAAACAACAATGGACAGTTATATAAACTTGTCCTCATACAGAATACACAGCGGAATAAATACTATCAGATACAAATACTACGTCTCGTCATCCAGCTTATCTCCAAAGCTCCAGAATATCCTGATAACATAACTCTAGGCTGCCCGTGTGGAAATTGGTGGGCACCCAGAGTTTAGAAGGGAAACAATAAACTCCGAGTCAGTCATGGTGACTGGTGTGAGATCGTAAAACAGTTATTTTACACAAAGAAAATAAAACAAATTCGCAATGCTTTTGAAAAATGAAACTACCATAAGACCTCCCACCACACACACAATGCAAACGCAGACTTGGAGGAGATTTCTTCTTATGATAGTCAAAGATGCTTACTACGCAAAAATCAAATTCTTTTTGATATTATTATTAGTGCATAGTGTAGAAAACATTTCGAAAGTAGAATATAAATCTTAGCCAGCATAGGTACCATTATAGTATGCTTGCTATAGCTACCATATTAAATGGCAGGTTCTACAACTAATACCGTACAAGTCACGTATTGTTTCTTTGGATTTCCAACAAATGGTCAGGCTAAGGAACTTCCTATCCACGATGGGTACGTCCCTGGAATAGACGACCCGAGAACCTAACCGGATCTCTGCCAACACAAGGCCGGGTTACCTCTGCAAAAATAGGTAACTACTGACACGCGTATGCCATCCCCCGATCGTCACCGATCTTCCCGAGGATCCCCGATTCGCAACAAACCACATAGAAAAAATAATGCAGTAACCACAGAGGTTAAGTATCTGGGCTCCATACCATGATACCACCTTTATCCAGAAGGAATGACATACACTAAGGGGCGCTACTCCCTAGAACCTTGCCGCATTCGTCCTGTTTCGACCATTTCCGGGGTGTGAGGCTCGATGAAGTCTCGTCCACAAAGCTACGCTTTCTACAAAAAGCCCTGCTTTGGGTCAAACAAAAATGATCAACCTATGATCACAAAGATATAAGATCAAACAAATGATCATATCACAAATGATCAAACACTGATCATTTCACAGCAACACTCAGTATGCCACGTTACCAAATTGGGATATATCGCTGATAAATTTCAACTACATAACCTCTGAGCTCGTACGTCTCAGAGAAGGGTGTTAAGCTAAGAGAATAAATCCTCCGCCACCAACAGAAATGTATTTGAAAGAAATCAGCTTTATATCTCAAATTGTAACGTCAGACACACAATCCATACAAGTCTGTTCCGGGATCGAACAGAA
The DNA here is from genome assembly GCA_030737815.1 of Allium fistulosum. NCBI lineage: Eukaryota > Viridiplantae > Streptophyta > Magnoliopsida > Asparagales > Amaryllidaceae > Allium > Allium fistulosum. The sequence goes on along the minus strand of CM060904.1, from coordinate 1,105,267,162 downwards.
CCGAAGGCACTTCTCACGAAGCCCTTGCATATCCGGATAATTTTCAATCACATCAGGACTTCCCGTCACTAAGGGTGATAAAAACCTCTAAATCGAAGATCAGTCGATGTAGAGTAACTCGACGGTAATCCTTCCGTTTTCAAAAATATCCGGTCTTCAACACCGGTCTTCAAATGCGATTCATTACGACGTATCACATATTCGGAATGGGTTATACGACCCCATGGTCCTTTCCCGGCTAACCCGAATAGTGAGCGATTATTCAAAAATAAGTGTGGCATTCAAATTCATCCAATTCACAACAAATACCTATCTAAAGGTAATTATTGATAGTCGGTTATTTAACTATCAATAAAGATGCGCAACATCATCAGATTCCAAATAATTTTCCCAAATTATTTATTCTTCAAAAATATCTTTATAAGATATAAAATTTCCACACTTAACCATTTGAAAACAATTTCAAATATTCACTTTTCAATTTATCTTTAAAAGATAAAAACTCAAACGGTTCATTTCACATTGGAAAAGCATTTCCATACTTATTTAAAAATAAGTAATTCACCAATCATTTATTTTCAACACTTAGAAAATATTCGATATACTTAAAATCAATATTAAGTATACCTTTCATTCTTTAAGGAAATCATAAATCTTAACATCTATTGGAGTCAAAAACGAATGTTGCGTAAAACATCGTTACGACGACTCAAAATCACTAGTATAGGGATTCGAAATTAAAATAGATATATAAATCCCAATACTACACAAAAATATTTCCTTTCGGGAATCATTTACTATAACAACAGTGTTATAGTCTACCATTTCCTTATTTTTCTCGAAAACGTCTATTTCAACAAGAACTGTTGAAATCTATGATTTCGATTCACAATACATTTTAAAACATCGTTAAAAATAATTTTAACTTCATTTTAAAATATCACTTCTTCAAAAATGAATCCATTTTATTCAATAATATATTCACGGTCCAGAGTTGTGAACATATCTTTTCTTTAAAAATCTTCTATAAATAAATTTATCCAATTCAATCTATTTCGAATTTATAAACACGTCTATAAATTCCATTTCTATTTTAATAACAACCTTGACTTATAAACCTTCTTTTTATTAACTTCTATATTTTACTTATCAAAATAAGTGATTTCGTATTTATAGACAGCATTTGTAAATTCCAATTTTATTTATAAGAACTTCAATATCAAATCAATTTCAATATTGATTTCTAAATTTATTTATCACTACTAAATAAATTCCTTATCCTCCTCAAATCATTCAATATACTATTTTTAAATGGATTCTTCAAATTGAAATCATTTTACATTGATTTCCCAAATTATTTCAATTTACCAATTTAAATTTCTAATTGGATTTCCAATTTATCTCTTTTTAAATAGTTTCCTTTTTAAGAAAATAATTTCAATTGTTTCTTTCAATCTATTTAAAAATCCAAATTTTAAATTAAATTACTCAATTTAAAATCACTATTATACGAAACTCATTTATTTATCATTTTCACTTTATTCTAAAAATAAATTCGATAATACTATAAAAATCAACTTTTATACCTTTAAATCCTTTTCTTCAAATTCTATTCAATTTCTAAAAATTTATTTACTTAAAAATTTCTATTTTGATTTCAAAAATCCAATTTCATTTATTTTTGGAATCCAATGATATCTAACATCCATTCAGCTAAATTTTAGCTTTCGATCAATTTCCAGACATTGATATGATCAATAACATCAATATAATCATTCACAGATTCATATCACAGTATAAATAAAATCAATCAATGTGAGGGGTCCAGTTGGATCCCTCCAACCTGTTTCCCTGCATCCAAAGATGTTAGCACAATACCAATTCCGCTCCAGTACGGAATTATCGCGGTATATAGGTTTTTATAAATCCGCTTACTAACGGCGCAATAGGGTCTCATCCGCTATACGAGGCGGGAAATCATCAATCCAATATATACATATGCCAATATGTATATACTGCTATATATATATATCCTATTATATCTAATAGCACATTCAATAGCAATCAATCAATCAATAAATAACTGAAAATTCCACTTTTCAATCGAGTGAGAAAAATCTCACCTTAGCTTTATAAATTTGCCATCCCATTTTTTTCCATTCTGTTTTTCTTCATTTATACCTTGTATAACAATCATAAATTTATTAACATTCGAACAGATCGAAAAATAATTTTCATTTGATAATTTTGATTCATCGGTGGTTTCTTTTTAATAGTTAGATAAATTGATAATTTTATTTAGACCAATATTTTCTCCTTTAAATAAATTTATCTAACTAACAATTTAAATTTAAAACTAAATTTATTTTAAACAAATTTCTTCTTTCAATTTAACCTAGATTTAAATTAAACTGAGATTATCATAAATAAGAAATTTCTATACCTCTGTTACCTCACTGCAAACTGAGCAACCCAGGCTCGACTTCGAAACCGCCGTGACAACACTTCGTTCCACGATCGAGCACGAACCAGGCCTCGACTTCGCCACTGTCGATCGACTCCTCCTATTGACCATCGATCGCGGCCTCCTTCCAGAACACGCACCACGAACCACCCCATCATCACGCGCTTCAAACGCATTGCCTTTCCCAAATTCGACCCCGCCTTCATCGATTCGCCATCGAGTCTCCCCATGAATCGCGAATTCCCCCATCACAGCGCGCGCGAGTACAAACCCTAAACCACCACCACTGTCGAACCACTCGTCTCCCCCGCGATCGCCTTGAACTTGATACAGGCAATTTCCAATTGATGTCGTACCCTACCAGCACGAACACGCGACCTCGCGCAATAATCGCGACCACATCACATTTCGACTTCCCCCCTTTGACGTCACCTTGCTCGAGAACGAGCCGACACCAGCTTTGTTTAACTCGATTTGAAACGAAATCGATATTTTTTTTTTTTCTTTTAACTTGAGAATTCGGCCATGAAATTCCTCCTTTGAACGAAAAGACTCGGCCATTTATTTTATTTCTTTCCAAACGTGAATTTTTAAATTTGAATGAAGATGCTTGGTTTTAGAAGAGGGAAAGGGGAGCAATAGAACGTGATTTAGCAGGATTTTCTTCCGTGTTCTCTGCGTGATTGTAGGCGCAAATATAGGGAACTAAACGTGCTGATATTTGACTTAATTTAAATTTCAAATTTAAATTGAATATCAATAAAACTTTAACGCGTTTACGTGTCGTATTCGCACATAACAACTCCAAATGCTACGAAATTTGAAATCCGGTAATAATACAATATTACGGACCCAATGGAACTGGTTTCGTCGAATTCCGAGACTGTGCCTCGGACGGCTATTTTTAAATATCGGCTGAACGATATAATTTTCAAAACTAAACAGAACAGTTTAAAATTCAATTCTGAAGCTCCTGTTATCTTCAGTATTATAATTACGAATTTTAGAAACTTTCGAAATATTTTTCTTCAACTGTAAATTGAAGATATAAATTCTTATTCAACTTTCAATCGATTAAATTATAAAATTAAATCGCCGATTTCAAAATTATATCGGGGATTCAAATTAAATCATCGTTCAAATATTTTAAAATTAATTAAATATCCTCAATTTAATTTGTTCAAAATTCTGGGTCGTTACAGACTTCCCCCCTTAAAAAAATTTCGTCCCGAAATTACAAGTTAGGAAAAAAGGTCCTTAACTCGTCTACTATTTTTCAACATCTAATAGTTTTATCAAATTTCAAAACAAATCTCTCTACTAAAGATTCGTTATCAATTCAATTAACTTTTTAAACCTGTCATAGTTTTCACAACATTGTTTTACTTCACAATTCAAATTTTAATTCAAATTTCAAATTTAAATTTTCAAAATTTTCTCAAAAATTTTCTAACGCCCTAAATTTTCGAAAAATTTCGCCAGCGTCTCCTTTGCGCGGCTAATACGGTACGACTACAAAACGTCCCTACGGACTCTCAGATTTCAAAAAGAAAAAGAAAAAGCCAAGCGGCTAGAGAGAAATCATCAAAAACTCATATTATAATTCAAATACATACCTTTTGTCGAGCAATTCGAATTATCTGTGAAATAAATTTTCCAATCCCTTTATACCTGTATATCTACTAGCCATAATATCTAGTTATACTATTCAAACTATTTTGCAAATTCGATTACAAAATTTTCAATATATGCTTATATATTTACGGTTGAAGTTACATTCGTTTTTAAACAAAATGAACTCATATCCATTCTAGTTTATAACCAATTCAAATTGATACAAATTCAATTTATTTTAATTCTACTTCATTTGCAATTGATTCCATTCAATTTAATTTGCATTTCATATTTTCATTCGGTTTATTCTATTAACCAAACAACTTTCATTCATAATTGCTCTTTTAGCTTAGTTTCAATTACTAACTCATTACAAATTCCAATTCACTTACAATTTCAAATTTGTCTTCAATTTCATTTACAACTGCAAATTATTCATTCATCCACTAATTCATTCATTTCCAATTTGAATCTCATTTCATTTAATTGATTCACTTGCAAATTTATTCGTTCATTCACAATTCCAGAGTCTTTTTAACCTTTTCAAAACCATTTTGAAAACAATTCAAATTACCCTTTTTGAATTTCCAAAACAAAACCCAAATTTTTTCCAAACAACTTCCATTTAAAACAATTTGGCAGCAATTCCTCTTTTGGAAACCCGAAAATGAATTCTAATGATGTGGCCACCATCATCAGGATTATTTTCCAGCGACCGAAAAGAGTTTAGAGCTTTTATCTCTCTAAAATACTTTTCAAAACCTTCGAAATTCATTTTCAAATTCAAAAAGATTTAAACTTTCCAAATCTCCAAAATTTTCAAATTCTTTTCAAAACATTTCCAAAAACTTCTCTGGAATTCCGTTTCAAATTACAAATTCATTTATAATTTACATTCTTAAATTCCATTTGTATGTGAATTCATCTCTTTATTTTTCAATTCACATTTATAAATTTCATTCGTTAAATGGATTTATTTCCAAATCTTTGGTTATTATTTTAATTTCTCATTCCATTTCATATAACAATGATAATAATTCAATGTTATTGTTTTATAACAACCATGCAACCATATACTGTAGTAATTTACAGAAAATCATTTCTTTTATATACAAAAATAGTTTTGGGCAAAATTATCTCATTTACCCTATTTAAAACAATACTGTGCCGAATTGTTCTATTCGAGTGTTTAGAAACCCCTTCGATCCAGTTGCGCAGACTGTGCCGACGAAGGTTCATATACCACTCAATAAACCAATCATCACAATACAAAACAATTTTATATTCAATAACAAATACGCGCTCATATCTATTATTACACTCAACTCATTCTAGAGTACTGCTGACTCTATCTCTAATGAGTAACACCCAACAGAGCAGGGTTGTCGCTTAACCATATGCTCTGATACCACTTTGTCACATCCCGAAATTTTCGACTTTCGAAAATTCAACATCGATACTCACTTTATCGACTGCCGAGCCATCGAATGCCGGAAACCCGAAAAGTGATGGTTTTAAGAAAGAAGAAAAAGGTAGAAGAAGAAGATAGAAGAAAAAGAAAGAAGAACAACAACATCAGAACAGAAAACAATATCAGAAACTCACATATCGCAGCGGAACAATATATAATAGATAAATGAATATCATTTAAAAACAAAAGAATTATATCTGTTATTACATTACATCACATCATATCATCAGAGTCAATAAACAACAATGGACAGTTATATAAACTTGTCCTCATACAGAATACACAGCGGAATAAATACTATCAGATACAAATACTACGTCTCGTCATCCAGCTTATCTCCAAAGCTCCAGAATATCCAGAATATCCTGATAACATAACTCTAGGCTGCCCGTGTGGAAATTGGTGGGCACCCAGAGTTTAGAAGGGAAACAATAAACTCCGAGTCAGTCATGGTGACTGGTGTGAGATCGTAAAACAGTTATTTTACACAAAGAAAATAAAACAAATTCGCAATGCTTTTGAAAAATGAAACTACCATAAGACCTCCCACCACACACACAATGCAAACGCAGACTTGGAGGAGATTTCTTCTTATGATAGTCAAAGATGCTTACTACGCAAAAATCAAATTCTTTTTGATATTATTATTAGTGCATAGTGTAGAAAACATTTCGAAAGTAGAATATAAATCTTAGCCAGCATAGGTACCATTATAGTATGCTTGCTATAGCTACCATATTAAATGGCAGGTTCTACAACTAATACCGTACAAGTCACGTATTGTTTCTTTGGATTTCCAACAAATGGTCAGGCTAAGGAACTTCCTATCCACGATGGGTACGTCCCTGGAATAGACGACCCGAGAACCTAACCGGATCTCTGCCAACACAAGGCCGGGTTACCTCTGCAAAAATAGGTAACTACTGACACGCGTATGCCATCCCCCGATCGTCACCGATCTTCCCGAGGATCCCCGATTCGCAACAAACCACATAGAAAAAATAATGCAGTAACCACAGAGGTTAAGTATCTGGGCTCCATACCATGATACCACCTTTATCCAGAAGGAATGACATACACTAAGGGGCGCTACTCCCTAGAACCTTGCCGCATTCGTCCTGTTTCGACCATTTCCGGGGTGTGAGGCTCGATGAAGTCTCGTCCACAAAGCTACGCTTTCTACAAAAAGCCCTGCTTTGGGTCAAACAAAAATGATCAACCTATGATCACAAAGATATAAGATCAAACAAATGATCATATCACAAATGATCAAACACTGATCATTTCACAGCAACACTCAGTATGCCACGTTACCAAATTGGGATATATCGCTGATAAATTTCAACTACATAACCTCTGAGCTCGTACGTCTCAGAGAAGGGTGTTAAGCTAAGAGAATAAATCCTCCGCCACCAACAGAAATGTATTTGAAAGAAATCAGCTTTATATCTCAAATTGTAACGTCAGACACACAATCCATACAAGTCTGTTCCGGGATCGAACAGAACCGAAGGCACTTCTCACGAAGCCCTTGCATATCCGGATAATTTTCAATCACATCAGGACTTCCCGTCACTAAGGGTGATAAAAACCTCTAAATCGAAGATCAGTCGATGTAGAGTAACTTGACGGTAATCCTTCCGTTTTCAAAAATATCCGGTCTTCAACACCGGTCTTCAAATGCGATTCATTACGACGTATCACATATTCGGAATGGGTTATACGACCCCATGGTCCTTTCCCGGCTAACCCGAATAGTGAGCGATTATTCAAAAATAAGTGTGGCATTCAAATTCATCCAATTCACAACAAATACCTATCTAAAGGTAATTATTGATAGTCGGTTATTTAACTATCAATAAAGATGCGCAACATCATCAGATTCCAAATAATTTTCCCAAATTATTTATTCTTCAAAAATATCTTTATAAGATATAAAATTTCCACACTTAACCATTTGAAAACAATTTCAAATATTCACTTTTCAATTTATCTTTAAAAGATAAAAACTCAAACGGTTCATTTCACATTGGAAAAGCATTTCCATACTTATTTAAAAATAAGTAATTCACCAATCATTTATTTTCAACACTTAGAAAATATTCGATATACTTAAAATCAATATTAAGTATACCTTTCATTCTTTAAGGAAATCATAAATCTTAACATCTATTGGAGTCAAAAACGAATGTTGCGTAAAACATCGTTACGACGACTCAAAATCACTAGTATAGGGATTCGAAATTAAAATAGATATATAAATCCCAATACTACACAAAAATATTTCCTTTCGGGAATCATTTACTATAACAACAGTGTTATAGTCTACCATTTCCTTATTTTTCTCGAAAACGTCTATTTCAACAAGAACTGTTGAAATCTATGATTTCGATTCACAATACATTTTAAAACATCGTTAAAAATAATTTTAACTTCATTTTAAAATATCACTTCTTCAAAAATGAATCCATTTTATTCAATAATATATTCACGGTCCAGAGTTGTGAACATATCTTTTCTTTAAAAATCTTCTATAAATAAATTTATCCAATTCAATCTATTTCGAATTTATAAACACGTCTATAAATTCCATTTCTATTTTAATAACAACCTTGACTTATAAACCTTCTTTTTATTAACTTCTATATTTTACTTATCAAAATAAGTGATTTCGTATTTATAGACAGCATTTGTAAATTCCAATTTTATTTATAAGAACTTCAATATCAAATCAATTTCAATATTGATTTCTAAATTTATTTATCACTACTAAATAAATTCCTTATCCTCCTCAAATCATTCAATATACTATTTTTAAATGGATTCTTCAAATTGAAATCATTTTACATTGATTTCCCAAATTATTTCAATTTACCAATTTAAATTTCTAATTGGATTTCCAATTTATCTCTTTTTAAATAGTTTCCTTTTTAAGAAAATAATTTCAATTGTTTCTTTCAATCTATTTAAAAATCCAAATTTTAAATTAAATTACTCAATTTAAAATCACTATTATACGAAACTCATTTATTTATCATTTTCACTTTATTCTAAAAATAAATTCGATAATACTATAAAAATCAACTTTTATACCTTTAAATCCTTTTCTTCAAATTCTATTCAATTTCTAAAAATTTATTTACTTAAAAATTTCTATTTTGATTTCAAAAATCCAATTTCATTTATTTTTGGAATCCAATGATATCTAACATCCATTCAGCTAAATTTTAGCTTTCGATCAATTTCCAGACATTGATATGATCAATAACATCAATATAATCATTCACAGATTCATATCACAGTATAAATAAAATCAATCAATGTGAGGGGTCCAGTTGGATCCCTCCAACCTGTTTCCCTGCATCCAAAGATGTTAGCACAATACCAATTCCGCTCCAGTACGGAATTATCGCGGTATATAGGTTTTTATAAATCCGCTTACTAACGGCGCAATAGGGTCTCATCCGCTATACGAGGCGGGAAATCATCAATCCAATATATACATATGCCAATATGTATATACTGCTATATATATATATCCTATTATATCTAATAGCACATTCAATAGCAATCAATCAATCAATAAATAACTGAAAATTCCACTTTTCAATCGAGTGAGAAAAATCTCACCTTAGCTTTATAAATTTGCCATCCCATTTTTTTCCATTCTGTTTTTCTTCATTTATACCTTGTATAACAATCATAAATTTATTAACATTCGAACAGATCGAAAAATAATTTTCATTTGATAATTTTGATTCATCGGTGGTTTCTTTTTAATAGTTAGATAAATTGATAATTTTATTTAGACCAATATTTTCTCCTTTAAATAAATTTATCTAACTAACAATTTAAATTTAAAACTAAATTTATTTTAAACAAATTTCTTCTTTCAATTTAACCTAGATTTAAATTAAACTGAGATTATCATAAATAAGAAATTTCTATACCTCTGTTACCTCACTGCAAACTGAGCAACCCAGGCTCGACTTCGAAACCGCCGTGACAACACTTCGTTCCACGATCGAGCACGAACCAGGCCTCGACTTCGCCACTGTCGATCGACTCCTCCTATTGACCATCGATCGCGGCCTCCTTCCAGAACACGCACCACGAACCACCCCATCATCACGCGCTTCAAACGCATTGCCTTTCCCAAATTCGACCCCGCCTTCATCGATTCGCCATCGAGTCTCCCCATGAATCGCGAATTCCCCCATCACAGCGCGCGCGAGTACAAACCCTAAACCACCACCACTGTCGAACCACTCGTCTCCCCCGCGATCGCCTTGAACTTGATACAGGCAATTTCCAATTGATGTCGTACCCTACCAGCACGAACACGCGACCTCGCGCAATAATCGCGACCACATCACATTTCGACTTCCCCCCTTTGACGTCACCTTGCTCGAGAACGAGCCGACACCAGCTTTGTTTAACTCGATTTGAAACGAAATCGATATTTTTTTTTTTTCTTTTAACTTGAGAATTCGGCCATGAAATTCCTCCTTTGAACGAAAAGACTCGGCCATTTATTTTATTTCTTTCCAAACGTGAATTTTTAAATTTGAATGAAGATGCTTGGTTTTAGAAGAGGGAAAGGGGAGCAATAGAACGTGATTTAGCAGGATTTTCTTCCGTGTTCTCTGCGTGATTGTAGGCGCAAATATAGGGAACTAAACGTGCTGATATTTGACTTAATTTAAATTTCAAATTTAAATTGAATATCAATAAAACTTTAACGCGTTTACGTGTCGTATTCGCACATAACAACTCCAAATGCTACGAAATTTGAAATCCGGTAATAATACAATATTACGGACCCAATGGAACTGGTTTCGTCGAATTCCGAGACTGTGCCTCGGACGGCTATTTTTAAATATCGGCTGAACGATATAATTTTCAAAACTAAACAGAACAGTTTAAAATTCAATTCTGAAGCTCCTGTTATCTTCAGTATTATAATTACGAATTTTAGAAACTTTCGAAATATTTTTCTTCAACTGTAAATTGAAGATATAAATTCTTATTCAACTTTCAATCGATTAAATTATAAAATTAAATCGCCGATTTCAAAATTATATCGGGGATTCAAATTAAATCATCGTTCAAATATTTTAAAATTAATTAAATATCCTCAATTTAATTTGTTCAAAATTCTGGGTCGTTACATTAAATAAATACCTTTTAAAGATATGCCATTAAAAATCAAAAACGTACATATATTGAAACTTCTTAAAATTTCAAACAAAAATGCAATTAACTTTGGAAAATTATAACAACCCTTCTAAACAAATAAAAGTCAAGTAAATAAAATAAATGCTGAACAAAATAAAGTGGAAATGAAAATAAAATAAGGTTTTAAGAAAATAGAAAAATAAATAAAGAATTACTTTAATTAATTGAAACTAGAAATTAAAAATTGTAAACAAACTACAACTGACATTAGAAAATTTCAATTACACTTTTTAAAATGTTTTAAAACTAAAATATATATACATAACATCATGATACATGTGTAAACATGAATTATAACATGACATGACAACAAAATATTATTTATATAAAATTAAAATAACAATTTTGTTAAATACAACAAATTACATCCAATAGTGTAAAAGGCATAACTTTCACAATATTAATCAGATTTCAACGAAACGAAAAGCAGTATAAGAAATTTTATTTACTTTCATAATAAAAGATAAAATTCAAAAATTCAAACTTTTAAACTTTTAAATTAAAAGTCAAAGTTTGAACATATTGACCAAAATTCACAGTTCTGGAAAATACTCTATTTATTCATGTTTGGGATTATAATTCGCATACCAATCATAATTAATATTTAAAATAAAAAAATTTATCCATTTTAATAAATAAAATAAAGTTTTTAAATCAGGAAATTCAATTTAAAATAATTACAAAATACAGGGTTGTTACAACGCCGCTAACGCGGAACAGGTTTTTACCTCACAAGAATAACATCAAAATAGGCAAGAGCATAATTAAATATCAAGAACAAATTCAAATATGAATGAGCATAAATAACATTAAACCATACTTGAAAGAATGGAAATAAACTGAGTAAAATCCAAACTAGACAGAATGGATAAAACAAGGAAAACAGTCCAACTTAATAGAATGGACTAAATAAGGTAACCATCCAACTTGATAGAATGGACAGAATAAGGTAACAATCCAACTTAATAGAATGGACTAAATCAATATTTAAATGTCATGATGTGGCAATTTTAAAGCTAAAACAGATTCGGAGATATAAGGAAAGGAAATTTTCCAACAAATGGCAAGGGAGGTGATCCACCCTTGAAGTATACCTCTAGTAATATAGTTCTGAGAAGCTCATATACTCCGTGACATTTCTCAGAAATGTACCAGCCGGACCCTGCCTTGACCTTACCGAGTATCTGATATTTCCACATCTAAGTGCACAACCGAATCCAAACTAGATGAGAAGTGAAAATACCCTAATGGGAGCAACCCCACATTGCTGGACGTCCACTTGCACTTTGTGTTTAGTCATTTTGCAACAAAGGATATTAACGCTCAACGGAGCAATAAATCGTCTTAGAGGGACGATAATAAAGTAGCTGAAGTAACTGATAGTTAAGATACCTACTATCGAGGATAAAAAATGATCGTATATGGAAATTAAGTCTTGTATACTCATCACCGCTCATTGAATTCAAACTTGTACTTTTTCTTAGTTAACAGTAATACCGGACAAGTCAAGGTAGTGTTCATCGAAGTCATGTCCAATGATTACTCTTAACTTTTGAAATAGCGACAAGTTTACTTCTTCGATGTTTAGTGCAAATTATATAAGTAAATCGTTTTCATATAAGTGATTCGCTTTACGAAAATAATTCATTTCCATAAACGAATCAAACTTTTACTTTTAAAAACGAACTGAACTTTTGCTTGATTTCTAAATTGGTATAACACTTTTAGAATTAGTTCCTGATTGTTAAAACGTTAAGGGAATAATTTTTTCAAGCACGTGACCCCGAAGTCCTAAACCAACATTAGGTCGAACACCCAGAAGATTATCCAACTTAACATCCCAATAATCGAGTTCCAATTCCTTTTTATAACTTTTAAAACAATATTAATTATCCCGAAAGATAATTAATCACATTTAAAATTTCTTTTAAATAAACAATCCATTATATATGATAAAATAGATAATTATTTTCAAATACCTATATAACATTGGTAAATTAACTTAAAAATATTTATTAAATCAGTTTATTAACTTTAAATCTGTTTATTAAAGAAATTTTTTATTATATTGGTTCATTTACTTTAATCACCTTTATTAAATCAATTAATTAAAAAGATTTATTAAATTCAAATAATCATTAATTAAATGAATAATTAATCTCAACATCATTAATTAAAATCATAAGTAATTTTAAATTCCATTCATTAAAATAATTAATTAAGTTCAAATAATCATAAATTAATTTGATTAAATAAATTCAAACTCCATTAGCTAAAACAATTAATTAAAACATCATTTGTTAAAATAATTTATTTAATTATAAAACATCATTAATTAAAATGATTTAACTATATTCCAAATATCATTAGTTAACACAATTAATTAAATTTAAAATAGACACTACTTAAAATGATTAATTAAATTCAAATATTATTATTTAAAATGATTAATTTCTTTTAAATATCATTAATTGAAATGATTAATTAAGTTTAATAGATTAATAAAACTCCATTATCCTTAATTAAAAGAATTGAGTAAACTTAAATAATCATTAGTTAAAATGATTAATTAAGTATAAAACATCATTAGCAAAAATGATTAATTAAATCTAAAGATAAACCAATTTTCAATCATCATTTATTAAATTGGTTAATTAATCTCAAGTTAATTGATTGAAATGATTAATTAACTTAAATTATCAATAATCAAAATGATTAATAAATTTTCAATATTATTTTTAGCAGAAACACAAGCTCAAGTTCATATGACAAGGTTTTGGGGATGAAATTTAATAATTGACGATATAGCAAAATCACTATACCGACATTTAAACTATTAAATGGAATATCAGTTATTAATATCAATTAACCGTCGGTAACAGCATACGAATGTAAGTAAATAATTTATGGGCGAGAAACCACCTTTGGGTCTCTATACAGATTTTTCCTGCAAAACAATGGTTATGGATAATATATAGATAATCTTATGGGTTTATAATAATCAAATTAATGTCATCCATTTTCCAATCGGAAATTCAACCAAACAAGCAATCAAACAACTAATTAACATCCAAGAAATCAATCAACGTTTACAAAATCATTAATATGATATAATAAAATTTAGTGTGAGTTAAACTCATATTGGTTTTTGTTTTTGCCGAAACGTTCCTATTTCGGACTAAAACCGAACGACCGTCCGATTTTAGCCTAAAGTTTCACTTGCTCCAAATCCAACCAAACTAACTCCATCACAAAGATCTCGATGACACGAGTCTAATGCAAAATAATGGCGTTCGAATCCAACCTCGAATGAGTGAGATATGAATTTTAGATGTTATCGACAATTTTAAATGAAAATTAAATAACTTCACAATATTACAAAATTGCCCCTCACCACTATTCCCCCATCTCCCCTAATTCAAACATATATGCACAGTGAACCGTGACATTGCCGTGCATATTCTCAGTGATACAGAGCAATAGTCGATGAAAACCAAAATTGATCGCACCACTGGCCTTCTCTTCGCAAACTCGACTCGCTCATACCCTCCACTAGCCACTCGACCAACCCACGAATATCGCGACACTGCCCCCCTATCCTCGTCGCTGCTATGGGTCATGCATCCACATCACCGAACCCTAAAAAAACGACGCCAAAGCCAAATGCCCTTGCAAACTTGAATCCAACCTTCGTTCATCGATTCATCGACCACAATTTGCAACCGTAGCTCCAAAACATCTACTGTAAAAATAATCGATCACCCAAAACACTGCCGTGAGCTACAAAATGGGTATGAGAATGAAGCTCTAGTTGAAATAAGATTTTTAAAACCAGTTTTTTTATTTTTAGCTGTGTGTATACTTAGTTTTTAATTATTGAAGTTTTGAATTGAAAAGGGGAGATTCATTTTTCATCATCTGGTAAGTTAAATAGAAGGGAGGCAGTATGGGCTAGCATATAGGAGCATGGGTTCAGTAGACGAATGGTGAAGTATGGCCTTAATACATAGGGTTTATATATATTATTATTATTATAAATTTTAAATTATTCCCCAAAACATACTCAAAAATTTCGAACTCCAAACGAGGAGTGCCGCCTAGCGTTCTATATATTTTGCCCCCTATTCCGAATATAACGGAACTTGTTTCGAGACCTAATTCGATCGTATGCGGAAGATAGGTTTTTAGACTTGGTTATTATATTAAATTTTCGATATAAATTTCAACGTGTTTCGATCTCTCATGACCAAACGATACGTCTGATCGCTACGAAATTCGACGGCGTAATATAATTCACTATTACGGATCCAATGAAATTGGTTTCGTCGAAATTCGAGACTGTGCCCCGAAAGGCTAATTTCACGGATTTAAATATTTAAATTATCGATATTTATCCGGTCTATTTACGTTTGTAAATAAACTTATAAATTAAATTCACCAATATTATTTATTAATTAAAATGAGTTAAATAAATTATTAAATCCATTTAATTAACATTTAATCCACAATTCAAATATTTAATCCTTTCCTATAATTGAATTATAAATTATTAAATTCCAAAATTCAATTATTTTAAATATTTAAAATTAATTAAACATTTAAAATCAAATAACCAAAATTTTAGGTCACTACATTCTCCCCCTTAAATGAATTTCGCCCCGAAATTCCTAAGGAAGAAAATGTTTCCAAACCTTTAAGTTTAAAACTATAATTAAGATGAGTCGTTAGACTTATTTTCAAAACCAATTACCTGGAATAGATTCTAAAATTTTCAAGTCTTTTAAATTCATTCACTTATACCAACTAATTCTCTTCTATTCAATCATTCCAAGATATAACCCAGAAAATCAAATTTTAGTTGTCAAAATTTTTCCAAAATTCTCTAAAAAATTCTAACTCTTAAATTTTCGGAAAATTTTGCTAGCGTCTCCTTTGCACGGCTCGATCGGTACTACTACAAAGCACCCCTACGGGCTCCAAACCAATCAGAGAAAATAAAAACCAAGTGGCCTCCCATATCTAGGGCATAAAATCATCAACCAAACCAAATTTTCTAAATTTATTGCGTACCTTTTTGCGTTTGATTTATTTTTGACAAGTAATTTATTATCTTCTATGTAAATGCAAATGCACAAGAATCAAATGCCCCTCTTGCATACCTATACTTACAAAATCTAAAAGAAAATTAGGCTAACAAAAGCAATGTGATGTAACTCTACATGCAAAAACTAGCATGATATAAATCTACATGCAACCAACAACTATATCTCAATCATATGCGACAAACAAGAGGATATCCTATAATAGATGCTATGTGTAACGTTTCCAGATTTTCGACTTTCGAAAATCGACATTAGTACGTCCACTGTATCTACTGCCGAGCAATCGAATGCCGGAAAACCGAATTGTTATGGAGAAAAATAAGAGGTAGAAGAAGACAGAAGAAAAGGAGAACTGAAAAACACAGAAACAGAAATAATATCAGAATCTCACTTATCGCAGCGGAACAACATATAATAGATAAATGAATAATCTTTAAATCAAAGAACTATATCATTTTATACATTACATCATCAGAGTTTACAGCAACAATATACAACACAACTGGACAGTTATATAAACTTGTCCTCATACAGAATACACAGTGGAATAAATAATATCATATACAAATGCTACGCCTCGTCATCCAGCTCGCCAATGAGCTCCACAGCATCTCCTGAATCCAGAATGACCTGATAACCTGACTCTAGACTGCCCGTGTGGAAATTGGTGGGCACCCAGAGTTTAGGAAGGAAACAATAAACTCCAGGTCAGTCATGGTGACTGGTGTGAGAACTAAAACAGTTTTTATCTTTAAACAACAACAACAAAGGAAGTGGAAAATATTCGCAATGCTTTTTGGAAAATGAAACTACCATAAGACCTCCCACCACACACACAATGCAAACGCAGAATTGGAGGAGATTTCTTCTTATGATAGTCAAACATGCTTACTACGCAAAACAAATCATTTTGATATTATTATTAGTGCATAGTGCAGAAAACATTTCGAAAGTATAATATTAATCTTAGCCAGCATAGGCATTCCGCACTTATGCATACTATAGCTACTATGTTCAATAGCAGGTTACCGCCACATTCCATAGTAGGTTATACAACTAAAACCGTACAAGGTTCGTATTGTTTCTTTGGATTTCCAACAAATGGTCAGGCTAAGGAACTTCATATGCCACATGGGATCGCCTCTGGATGGACGTCCCGAGAACTAACTAGCTCTCTGCCAACACAAGGCCGGGTTACCTCTGTCACTAGGTAACTACTACATGAATATGCCACCCCCCCCCGGTCCTTTGGGACCTTTATCTGAGGCGCCTCGATCAAACAACAATCACACAGTAAATGAGATTGGAGTATCCACATAGGTTAAATACCAGGGCTCCATACCTGATACCACCCTTTTCCAGAAGGAAATAACATACCGTAAAGGGAGCGACCCTCATAACCTTGCCGCATCATTCCTGTTTCGACCATTTCCGGGTTGTGAGGTCCTGACGAAGTCTCGTCCACAAAGCTACGCTTTTTCACAAAGCCACGCTTTGATCACAAATGATCAATAAATGATCATCACACAGCAACACTCAGCATGCCAAACTACCAAATTGGGAGTATATCATTGATAAATTTCAACTACATAACCTCTGAGCTCGTACGTCTCAGAGAAGGGTGTTAAGCTAAGAGAATAAATTCTCCGCCACCAAATAGAAATGTATTTGAAAGAAATCAGCTTTATATCTCAAAATGTAATGTCAGACATGTAACCATACAAGTCTGTTCCGGGTTCGAACAGAACCGAAGGCACTTCTGAAGAAGCCCTTGCAATCCGGGTATTCACAATCCCGATCGAACTTCCCATCACAAAGGAAATCTCTATACCGTATCTAACGGTGCAGAGACAATCGATAGGTCATCCTATCATTTTCACAAATACCCGGTCTTCATCACCGGTCTTTAATACGATCCATATCGTCGTATCACAAATTCGGAATGGGTTATATGACACAAAGGTCTTTTCCCGGCTAACCCGAATAATGAGCACAATATTTAAAAACATATGGATATAGGGATCTCAATTAAGTCACAACTTATTACCCAAATCCTTTCCTTTAAATGGTTTAAACAAATTACCATTTTCAATCTTTAACAAAAAGATTTACTTCACAAAGTTTACCCGGTTTCACAAAGATTCATTCACAGATTCCCAAAGCAATTTCCATTTCAATTGGATTAACCCATTAAATCTTTAAATTAAGATTTAATTTATAGCTTTCAAAACTATACACAATTCAAGTCTTTTATAATATAAAAGATACACCTTTTAAAATCTTCTTTGATTTCAAAATAAAGCTTAATCATTTTCACAAAGGTTAATTCATAGTTTTTCCAAACTATTCACAATTTCATTTTAACTTGAGTTGTTTCGATACAAATTGGAAATCTTTTCACTTTATGAAAGCTATTATTATTTGAAAACAAATAGTTTTCGTTTTGGGAAAAACCGATTACAATTACACAGGTTAAAGCCATCCAAGTATAAAACTTGAATTTTAAATTTAAATTTCCAAAACCATATTTTAAATGGTTAAAAACCCATATAAACACCTTTTATACTTATAAAATCTTTTAAACCAAAATTCCCAATTCATTGAATTCAATTTCAGATGTTGAATTCAAAATTTAAATCAAATGATTTAAATTTCAATTTTATTAAGTTATTTAAAATAACTTTTATTTCTGAAACTCATTTTCAAAAACTTTCAATTTCAATTCCAAAACTATTGTGGATTCAAAAATTCAATTTTCCAAAATTGATAAAAATCTGGGACTTAACCGATTTCCACGTGAAATCCACATTTGTGTGTGTATTGTGTAGTCCAAGGATTTAACACAATAGTGCAACAACATTCAACCATCACAAATTCAAATATAACAATATATTTGATAAGCGGTATGAACTATAACGCTTATCTATCATTCACAGATCACAGATATATATATATATCACAGATAAACAAATTTCAGATCACAACACAAATCAGGATATATCACAAAACATCACACATCAAAGATGTCAAACAATTCAACATCCAATATAATCCAAACATCCATAAGTAGGATTAATTTAATCATCTGACTAATTTAAATCAGATAAATTTTAATAAATCAATTTTAAAAGTTTACCAACAACGTTCTAACTCCAATATGATTTAATATAACTTTATACATCATTTTTAATCACATTAAACCCAATTTCCAAATTATTTCTGGAATTTCAAATATTAATTATCGATTTAATTAAACAATTAAATCTCTATATTCGAAATTAATTTTATTCGGCTTACAAATTCCACTTGTTAATATTTAAAATCAATTAAATATTTGAATTTCAAATGATAGAAATTCTGGGTCGTTACAATCTTTCCCCCTTAAAAGAATTTCGTCCTCAAAATTGCAAAGTAAGAAAAAGTCACAAAATCCATTAACTTTTCAAAAATCCACTTCGTGAAAATTAGATTTCAAAATCACTTAAGTGTACAACTTCCCCAAAATCCAATGGTTAAACTCTTCCAAAAACTTTACTAAGTTTTTCAAATCTACACTTAGTTATACTTTTCAAAACAAACTAATCGTTTAACTTTTTAACTCCAAATCCAAAATTTAGTTTTCACAAATTTTCCAAAATTTCTCGAAAATTTTCTAACGCCTTAAATTTTCAGAAAAATTCGCCATAGCCTCCTTTGCGTGGTTCGATCGTAGTAGGATCACAATAGAAATAAATATATATACATCGACCCACACGGTCGGAAAAGCAGAAAAACAGTTCATATTTCCTATTTTTATTGCGTAGGCGTACCTTTTAGCATTTTTAAGCAAAGCGGTTATTTATTAACTTGTTAGCGCAACCCGAATAGTCGAACGGCAGCCACGGTACA
Organism: Allium fistulosum; assembly: GCA_030737815.1. Classification (NCBI taxonomy): domain Eukaryota; kingdom Viridiplantae; phylum Streptophyta; class Magnoliopsida; order Asparagales; family Amaryllidaceae; genus Allium; species Allium fistulosum. The sequence goes on along the minus strand of CM060904.1, from coordinate 1,105,247,385 downwards.
TGTACTTACTCAATTTAAATATGTAAGTGACATATATATAAAGCTATTAACATTTTACTCTTTTAAACAACTACAACATATACATATTAAAAGAAATGCATACTAAACAAGGTTTATAAGCAACTTATATAATTTCGACATCACTTGTAATTGTTTACAACCAATTTATATACAACGACATTCATTTGTTCATTTTCAATTAGTTTACATTCACTAATTTAAATTCATGTTGGTTCACTTTCAATTCAAATCAATTTCTATTTAAATTAACTTCACTTTCAATTTGGATTCAATTACATAGCTTTCAATTTGATTAGTTTAATTTCACTAACATTTTAATAAATCTATATACAATCAATCAACATTCATCTAGCAACCAATGCATAACCAACATAACCAAATTCATTTAATTTACTTTACTTACATTCAATTTGGTTCAACTCTTTTAATTTCAATTGGTTGATATTAAATTGACTTCCATTATATTCATTCAATTTCCAACTTATTAGCTTTAATGAATTAATAACACTTATATTCATTATTCCATATCAATTTACTCACATTAGATTGATTAACATTCAATCCATTAGTTCAATTCAATTGCTAATTCATTTTACAAATAAAGTTGAATTTCATTTATATAACTCAAGTTCACATTTATTTAATTCACTTTATTATTTTACTTCGATATCAAAATCAACTTCTATTTTTATTCAACTCTTACATAAGTTATATTCCATTTCAAATTTCCACTTACAAATCCAATTCAGATTTTGTTTTTCTTAACAAAATTGCTTAACCATTTTGATATTTGGTTTCACTTTCATTTTCTCACTCAATAAGTTATACAGCTTATTATTCAACTTCCAAATCTGATTTAATTTATTTAACTTCCTTTAGTTAAATTCCAAATCATATATTTTATTATGTTAACCCAAATTTTATTCCAACTTTACCAAAGCTAAACTTTTTATCTCATATTATAAGTTCAAAACTCATTTCTACTTATATTCATCAATTACAACTTGGATTTTAATTTAAATTTTGTTTATCACAAAAAAACTTCAATTTTTCAATTTATTATGGTAGCAAATCAATCACACAGAAACTCGAAAATGATACTGATGATGCTGCAGTCATCACCCTTATTATTTCCCAACAACAGTAGTGAATTCAGTGCTTAAATTCTTTTCAAAATTTTCCTTTTTATTTATAAATCACATTTATAAATCTTTACTTATATAAGATTATTTCACAATTGTTGCTTTTATATAATTTATTCAAACAACTTTTATTAACTTATATATATTCACATTTTCAACAACCAAACAATCAATTTATATGCACTTTAATAATTTCTGAAGAATTATTTCCTTTATATGTAAAATAATACCAAGGTAAAATTATTTCATTTACCCAATTTAAATGATACCATGTCGACTTGCCTCGTTTAAGTGTTTTAGAAACCCTTATCGATAATATGGCGTCCCACATACCGACCAGAATTCATAAACAGCTCAACGGATAAGTAAACACAATATAAAACATTTTTATATTCACTAACAAATACGTGCTCGTATCTATTATTATACTCACACTCATTCTAGAGTACTACTGACTCTATCTCTAATGAGTAATTCCCAACAGAGCCAAGGTTATCGCTTAACCATATGCTCTAATACCAAATGTAACATTTCCAGATTTTCAACTTTCGAAAATCGACATTAATACGTCCACTATATCTACTGTCGAGCAATCGAATGCTGGAAAACCGAATTGTTATGGAGAAAAATAAGAGGTAGAAGAAGACAGAAGAAAAAGAGAACAGAAAAACACAGAAACAGAAATAATATCATAATCTCACATATCGCAGCGGAACAACATATAATAGATAAATGAATAATCTTTAAATCAAAGAACTATATCATTTTATACATTACATCATCAGAGTTTACAGCAACAATATACAACACAACTGGACAGTTATATAAACTTGTCCTCATACAGAATACACAGTGGAATAAATAATATCATATACAAATGCTACGCCTCGTCATCCAGCTCGCCAATGAGCTCCACAGCATCTCCTGAATCCAGAATGACCTGATAACCTGACTCTAGACTGCCCGTGTGGAAATTGGTGGGCACCCAGAGTTTAGGAAGGAAACAATAAACTCCAGGTCAGTCATGGTGACTGGTGTGAGAACTAAAACAGTTTTTATCTTTAAACAACAACAACAAAGGAAGTGGAAAATATTCACAATGCTTTTTGGAAAATGAAACTACCATAAGACCTCCCGCCACACACACAATGCAAACGTAGAATTGGAGGAGATTTCTTCTTATGATAGTCAAACATGCTTACTACGCAAAACAAATCATTTTGATATTATTATTAGTGCATAGTGCAGAAAACATTTCGAAAGTTTAATATTAATCTTAGCCAGCATAGGCATTCCGCACTTATGCCTACTATAGCTACTATGTTCAATAGCAGGTTACCGCCACATTCCATAGCAGGTTATACAACTAAAACCGTACAAGGTTCGTATTGTTTCTTTGGATTTTCAACAAATGGTCAGGCTAAGGAACTTCCTATGCCACATGGGATCGCCTCTGGATGGACGTCCCGAGAACTAACTAGCTCTCTGCCAACACAAGGCCGGGTTACCTCTGTCACTAGGTAACTACTACATGAATATGCCACCCCTCGGTCCTTTGGGACCTTTATCTAAGGCGCCTCGATCAAACAACAATCACACAGTAAATGAGATTGGAGTATCCACATAGGTTAAATACTATGGCTCCATACCTGATACCACCCTTTTCCAGAAGGAAATGACATACCCTAAAGGGAGCGACCCTCATAACCTTGCCGCATCATTCCTGTTTCGACCATTTCCGAGTTGTGAGGTCCTGACGAAGTCTCGTCCACAAAGCTACGCTTTTTCACAAAGCCACGCTTTTTCACAAAGCCACGCTTTGATCACAAATGATCAATAAATGATCATCACACAGCAACACTCAGCATGCCACACTACCAAACTGGGAGTATATCACTGATAAATTTCAACTACGTAACCTCTGAGCTCGTACGTCTCAAAGAAGGGTGTTAAGCTAAGAGAATAAATTCTCCGCCACCAAACAGAAATGTATTTGAAAGAAATCAGCTTTATATCTCAAAATGTAATGTCAGACATGTAACCATACAAGTCTGTTCCGGGTTCGAACAGAACCGAAGGCACTTCTGAAGAAGCCCTTGCAATCCGGGTATTCACAATCCCGATTGAACTTCCCATCACAAAGGAAATCTCTATACCGTATCTAACGGTGCAGAGACAATCGATAGGTCATCCTATCGTTTTCACAAATACCCGGTCTTCATCACCGGTCTTCAATACGATCCATATCGTCGTATCACAAATTCGGAATGGGTTATATGACACAAAGGTCTTTTCCCGGCTAACCCGAATAGTGAGCACAATATTTAAAAACATATGGATATAGGGATCTCAATTAAGTCACAACTTATTACCCAAATCCTTTCCTTTAAATGGTTTAAACAAATTACCATTTTCAATCTTTAACAAAAAGATTTACCTCACAAAGTTTACCCAGTTTCACAAAGATTCATTCAAAGATTCCCAAAGCAATTTCCATTTCAATTGGATTAACCCATTAAATCTTTAAATTAAGATTTAATTTATAGCTTTCAAAACTATACACAATTCAAGTCTTTTATAATATAAAAGAAACACCTTTTAAAATCTTCTTTGATTTCAAAATAAAGCTTATTCATTTTCACAAAGGTTAATTCATAGTTTTTCCAAACAATTCACAATTTCATTTTAACTTGAGTTGTTTCGATACAAATTGGAAATCTTTTCACTTTATGAAAGCTATTATTATTTGAAAACAAATAGTTTTCGTTTTGGGAAAAACCGATTACAATTACATAGGTTAAAGCCATCCAAGTATAAAACTTGAATTTTAAATTTAAATTTCCAAAACCATATTTTAAATGGTTAAAAACCCATATAAACACCTTTTATACTTATAAAATCTTTTAAACCAAAATTCCCAATTCATTGAATTCAATTTCAAATGTTGAATTCAAAATTTAAATCAAATGATTTAAATTTCAATTTATTAAGTTATTTAAAATAACTTTTATTTCTGAAACTCATTTTCAAAAACTTTCAATTTCAATTCCAAAACTATTTTGGATTCAAAAATTCAATTTTCCAAAATTGATAAAAATCTGGGACTTAACCGATTTCCACGTGAAATCCACATTTGTGCGTGTATTGTGTAGTCCAAGGGTTTAACACAATAGTGCAATAACATTCAACCATCACAAATTCAAATATAACAATATATTTGATAAGCGGTATGAACTATAACGCTTATCTATCATTCACAGATCACAAATATATATATCACAGATAAACAAATTTCAGATCACAACACAAATCAGGATATATCACAAAACATCACACATCAAAGATGTCAAACAATTCAACATCCAATATAATCCAAACATCCATAAGTAGGATTAATTTAATCATCTGATTAATTTAAATCAGATAAATTTTAATAAATCAATTTTTACTAGTTATAGTAAATTAATAATCAATTAATTACCAAAACATTTTCAAATTTATTTCAAAACACCAAATCAATTTTCAACGAATTTCCAAATTATTTCCCTTTTAAAATAAATTTCTTTATCCCTTCAAATCTATTTAAAAATACAAATTTTTAAATAAATTCCTCAATTTCTAAATAATATTTTCGAAATCCATTTATTAAGCCCTTTTTCCATATTTTGAAATTTAATTCAATATGGTTCAAAAATAAAACTTTTATCTTTTTTAAAACTCCTTTTAAATTTATCCAATTATCAAAAATAAATTTTTCGATAAATTTTCAACTTAAATTTTGAAAATCCAATTTTTATTTATTTCTGGTATCCAACGATACCGAAAATATATTCGGCTAAATTATAGCCGTCAACGATTTAAATCACAATATAATCACACGGCGATTATAAATAAATCAACACACAACATTAAAATAAATTCAAATATTTGAGGAATTCAGTTGGATCCCTCCAACCTGTTTCCCTGCATCCACAGATGTTAGCACAATACCAATTCCACTTCGAAGTGGAATATCGCGGTATATGGGATTTATAAAATACTATCCGCTATTATGCGGCGCAATAGGGTCTCATCTGCTATATAATGCGGGAAATCAACTCCAAATACATATATAATACCAATTCCACTTCACGGTGGAATTATCGCGGTATATGTTTTTAATAAATAACCTCCGCTTAATATACGGCGTATAGGGTCTATTCAACACAATAGATAACAATTATCATTCAATTCACACAATCAAGCAATTTTAAAATTCAACTATTTTAAAATTTAAATCGAAACAAAATTCGATTGAGTGAGAAGTTCTCACCTTGAGTTTGTCGAATGTTTATATTTTAAATTAAATCGAACCGTTCGATTTAATCCAAAATTATCGCTTGCCCCAAACGCGCCTAGATCTGCGCTGCAGCGTAGATCTCGTCACTGCGATTCCAACGCTTACTGTTTCGTCGAATTTCGACAACGTATGCAAAAGTTATAGCTTTTTAAATATCACGTGAATTATTATATAAATTAATTTACATTTTATTTTTATTTTAAACCTCACTTCAATCTGGGCCGTGCATTTTGAACAAAACAAATCTGGCTACTCGTCATCTCTTCTTCCCCCTACATTTCTTTCGCGTGAAACATCCCATATCGGCCGCCCATTTCATCCAATTATCGCGACCATTATACTCGACTCCACGACGATCAGAGATGTCCCCCGCCTCCGCATACGCGCACGCCACCCACGGCTTCAATCTCGAAGAACTCGGTGGCTCCAGGCTCTCGAACGACGTGCCCAAATGTCATACAAACGCGAGCCCCTAGCTCTCTCCTCGTCGCGAATTAGACGATCACCACCGTTGAAGACGTTCGTCTCGTCGCGCTCTAGAGTTTTGTAGTTAATGGTTTCTGATAATTGTTGGTGGATTGGAAGAAAATCGAGGAAAAAGAAGGGAAGACGTCGGCCATTGAATAGTTGAACTGGCGGATAACCCTAGCCTGGTTAGGGTTTTGGTGAAAAATGAATTGATGGAGGGCTTTTATAGAAGATTGCAAAAACACTATTCATCGAAAATTTTCCGAACTCCAAATCGAGCGTGTCGGCTGGCGTTTTTAAGGTTTTACCCGCGTTCCGAACTCAATGGAATGTGTTTCGGGAGCTAATTCGATCGTATGTGAGAGTTACGGAAATAAACGATCAAATTTAAATCAAATCGATTTAAAACGATTTCGATGCGTTTTGGCTTGCCCCGGACAAACCGTAAATCCGATTGACACGAAAATTGAAATCTTACAATAATTTCACATTACGGATCCGATGAAACTAGTTTCGTCGAAATCCAAGACTGTTCGAAAAATGACTAATTTTAGTCGTCAATTAAATATTAAAATATTCAATTTTCACAAATTAACTTTTAAATCAATTTTAAAAGTTTACAAACAATGTTCTAACTCCAATATGATTTAATATAACTTTATAAATCATTTTTAATCACATTAAACCCAATTTCCAAATTATTTCTGGAATTTCAAATATTAATTATCGATTTAATTAAACAATTAAATCTCTATATTCGAAATTAATTTTATTCGGCTTACAAATTCCACTTATTAATATTTAAAATCAATTAAATATCTGAATTTTAAATGACAGAAATTCTGGGTCGTTACACTATGCATCCAAAAAATTTCAGATGACAAATTTAGATCTAGATACCCAGGTTATTTAATTCAAAAAAAAATTCAAATTTCTCAAACGAGAAAAATCAAAGATCAAAAATCAAATAAGAAGGAGGGGATTCCTCTAAATAAATGATGGTGAAACTCTAGAATCAAAACAACATGGAGCGTCATGTGGTATGTCGGTTCCTCCAAAAACATCAACTAGAGTGAATAAGTATCATTCCTTTCCCAAAATCTTCAAAAATCACCTTTTCCAAAATCACTTGGATTTAGGTCCTAATAACAACAATTTAAAATCCTTTGTCCATAAATTTAAACTTCATAGACAATGGTATAAAAATCACACAACAAATCAATTCAATTCAATCAAATCAAATTAATCAAATTCCATGAGAGAATAAACTAACTCTAACAATCAATCTAATTCCATAAGGGAAAACTTATCACTTAACATTGTTTTGAAATGTCAAATGACTAACAAACAAATACTTAGGTTCAAAACTTTCTTAATTGTCCAAAAATGTAGATAATTATCTAGGCGTACTGTTTTTCTCATTAGCCTTTGGTTATTGCTTAGAAGATTAATCCAAACTCACTTGGACAAAATGGAAGGTTATACTCTATATTTTATTATTTTCTTAATTATATTAAAAAAATTCCATTTCACTTAGTATTTTATTCAATACTAAAATTATTTATGAGTTACCACATAATTTCTCACCCAAGTTTTAAAATATGTTATAAAGTTATTTCTTTATAAAACATCAATTCATAACTTATTCCACTTTATTTACTTATATAATATTCTTTTATATCCCGAGAATACATATAAATTTTATTTTACTTTTTCAAAGATCTGGATGGAGACCAAATCAAATTATGATTTTAAACCGAGTCACCTTTTAACCTTTTTAACTTAGAGTGTTAAAAGGAATAATATTTATGGGTTGACCCAATCAACAAATTATCCCATATCTTCTTATTTAATTTAACCCATTTTACTTGTATTAAATTATCCCATATCTTCCCTAAGGGAAAAATCTTATTTATCAAAACAATCCTTTATTAGAAATACCTTTTGTTTTGAAACCACTTCCTTTTTAGGGAACTTAAAAGTTAGATACCCGGTTTTAATTTCAAAACTTACCTTTGAAAGCATACTGCGTATATTTTTATATATAATAACTTCAAATAATTTATTAATTAGAACTCACTTTGGGTTTATTCGAATTCGAACTCATTTCGATTGCACAACGCTAAGGAGAATAATTTACTAAGTATTTCACAACGTTCGCCTAAGTAAACATATGATCGTCACTTAGAAAACTATTCAGATTATCACAAAACTAATCGAAACAATTTCTTCCAAATTATCCCAAAGAAAATGCATTCCTTTAAAAATTTACTTCCCAAAATAATTTCATTTTCAATTACTTTCAAAAGTACTACTATTCATTTCTCAAAAATCTTTTTGAAATTATTTTCAAAAATTCCAAGATTTAGATTCAAAATCCTTTTTAAACATGTTTTATAAACTAAATTTATATAAAATTTCCTTTATATAAAAATCATTTTATATTATAATAATTCTTCTTTATTATAATCAAATTTTCTCAAATGTTTATTATCTAAATGTTTTTATCTTACCATTTAGACTAAATTTATAACTTTTCATTAAAGTTCAATCCTTAACTCACTATTATTAAATGGTGAGTTTTTAACTTAAACATACTCTTCGAACACCTTATAGTCAAACCGTGAAAATTAATTCACAAAGGGTTTGTTTTAAATCAAAACTATAAATGCTCCTAATTAAACCGAGCACAATCTAACAATTAACAAAAAACGGTCAATGCTTATTATTTAAATTAAGCATAACCGAAAAAACAATAGTGATAATAAATACATATTATCACATTTAAACGAACACACAATATAACTATATAGAGTTTTGAAAATTATTCCTTTATATATTTAAAATATAATCCTAGGCAAAATATTTAATTTGCCAAATTTTCAAAAAAATTCAATACCATGTCCATTAGCCTTGGTCAAGTGTTTAGAAACCCCTATCAATACCGTGGTGTCCCACGTCTCGACTAGAATTCATAAAAACTCAATAGAACAATTAAAATAATACGTTTTTATGGCATTAAAAAATATGTTCTCGAATATATAATACTCTCAAACTCATTCTAGGGGTCGCTTACCATATCTCTAATGAGCCAAACCCTACCAAAGCCAAGGTTCTCGCTTAACCTCGCGCTCTGATACCAAGCTGTAACGACCAGCCAATTCGACCATCGAAAGTCAACACCGAAAACCACCACTGTGATCCAATGCCGTGCATCCAATCGACAACGACAAAATGGCAGATTGTTAGGGTAAATAAAAAGAAAAGAACAGAGAAAATCAGAATCTCACAACAGAATCGACAATATATAATATAACAAGGACAGTAGAAACTCTCACTCCAAACATACAGAGTATATCAGAGTTAAAAACAAACCTTATTAGCTGGACGGTTATAAAATCCTGACCTTACAAATGCTGATAGGTATACTATATAGTACAACGGAAAATAAAACTATGATAGGTGAATCTTCAGCTCCCCTTCAAGACCTCCATAACACCATGGCCAACCCGGGAAAATACTCGGTCTGACCCGAGTATTATAATAAAATAACACTCGGATCGGTCTGGAAATACCAGCATGGGATAACTCAAGTATGTGAAACAAATAAAGTTCTGTGAGACCACGCCGCTAATGCGGAACGGGTTTTTACCTCATAAAAATAACATCCATACAGGCAAGAGCGGAATTAAATATCAAGAACAAATCCAAATATGAATGAGCATAAATAACATTAAACCAGACTTGAAAGAATGGAAATAAACTGAGTAAAATCCAAACTGGACAGATTGGATAGAACAAGGAACACAGTTCAACTTAATAGAATGGACTAAATAAGGTAACCGTCCAACCTGATAGAATGGATAGAATAAGGTAACAATCCAACTTAATAGAATGGACTAAATCAATATTTAAATGTCATGATGTGGCAATTTTAAAGCTAAAACAGATTCGGAGATATAAGGAAAGGAAATTTTCCAACAAATGGCAAGGAAGGTGCTCCACCCTTGAAGTATATCTCTAGTAATATACTTCTGAGTAGCTCATATACTCCGTGACACTTCTCGGAAATGTACCAGCCGGACCTTACTGAGTATACGAATATTTTCACATCTAAGTGCCCAACCGAATCCAAACTAGACGAGATGTAAAAATACACTAATAGGAGCAACCCCACATAATTGGACGTCCACTCGCGCTTTGTCTTTTGTCATTTTTCGATAAAGGATATTAACGCTCAACGGAGCAATAAATCGTCTTAGAGTGACGATAATAAAGTAGCTTTAGTAACCGTAGCTGAGATACCAACTATCGAGGATATAAAAAGATCGTATATGGAAATTAAGTCTTATATAATCATCACCACTCATTGAATTCAAACTTGTACTTTTTCTTAGTTAACAGTAATACCGGATAAGTCAAGGTAGTGTAACCTCAAAGTCATATCCAACGATTACTCTTAACTTTTGAAATAGCGACAAGTTTACTTCTTTGATGTCTAGTGGTAATTATACAAGTAAACATTTCCATATAAGTGATTCGCTTTACGAAAATAATTCATTTCCATAAACGAATCAAACTTTTACTTTTAAAACCGAACTGAACTTTTGCTTAATTTCCGTGTTGGTAAAACACTTTTAGAATTAGTTCCTGACTGTTAAAACGTTAAGAGAATAATTTTTTCAAGCACGCGACTCCGAAGGCCTAAACCAACATCAGACTGAACACCCAGAAGATTATCCAACTTAACATCCCAATAATCGAGTTCCAATTCATTTTTATAACTTTTAAAACAATATTAATTATCCCGAAAGATAATTAATCACATTTAAAATCTCTTTTAAATAAACAGTCCATTACCAATAATAAAATAGATAATTATTTCCAAACACCTATATAACATTGGTAAATTAACTTAAAAATCTTTATCAAAGCAATTTTTTTATATTAGTTAATTTACTTTAATCACCTTTATTAAATCAATTAATTAAAAAGATTTATTAAATTAAAATAATCATTAATTAAATAAATAATTAATCTCAACATCATTAATTAAAATGATAAGTAATTTTAAATTCCATTAATTAAAACAATTAATTAAGTTCAAATAATCATAAATTAATTTGATTAATTAAATTCAAACTCCATTAGCTAAAATAATTAATTAAAACATCATTTGTTAAAATGATTTATTTAATTATTAAACATCATTAATTAAAATGATTTAACTAAATTCCGAAAATCATTAGTTAACACAATTAATTAGATTTAAAATAGTCATTAATTAAAATGATTAATTAAATTCAAATATCATTATTTAAAATGATTGATTGCGTTTAAATATCATTAATTAAAATGATTAACTAAGCTCACTAAATTAATTAAACTCCAATATCCTTAATTAAAAGAATTAATTAAACTCAAATAATCATTAGTTAAAATGATTAATTAAGTATAAAACATCATTAGCAAAAATGATTAATTAAATCTAAAGATAAACCAATTTTTAATCATCATTTATTAAATTGGTTAATTAATCTCAAGTTAATTGATTAAAATGATTAATTAATTTAAATTATCATTAATCAAAATGATTAATAAATTTTCAATATTCTTTTTAGTGGAAACACAAGCTCAAGTTCATATGACAGGATTTTGGGGATGAAATTTAATAATTGACGATATAGCGAAATCACCATTCCGACATTTAAAGTATTAAATGGAATATCGGTAATTAATTTCAATTAACCATCAATAACAGCATACGGATGTAAGTAAATAATTTATGTGCAAGAAACCTCCTTTGGGTCTCTCTACAGATTTTTCATGCAAAACAATGATTATGGATAATATATAGATAATCATATGGGTTTATAACAATCAAATTAATGTCATCCATTTTCTAATCGGAAATTCAACCTAACAAGCAATTAAATAATTAACTAACATCCAAGAAATCAATCAACGTTTACAACATCACTAATATAATATAATAAAATTTAGTGTGAGTTAAACTCACATTGGTTTTCGTTTTCGCCGAAACGCTCCGATTTCGGACTAAAACCGAACGACCGTCTGATTTTAGCCTAAATTTTCACTTGCTCCAAATCAAACCAAACCAACTCCATCACGAAGATCTTGATGACATGAGTCCAACGAAAAAAACGGCGTTCGAATCCGACCTCGTATGAGTGAGATATGAATTTTAGAAGTTATCGACAATTTTAAATGAAAATTAAATAACTTCACAATATTACAAAATTGCCCCTCACCACTATTCCTCCATCTCCCCCAATTAAAACGTATATGCACAGTGAACCGTGACATTTCATGCACGTTGCTCGGTGATATGGAGCAATTGTCGATGAAAACCGAAATCGATCGCACCACTAGCCTTCTCTCTGCAAACTCGACTCGCTCATACCCTCCACTCGCCACTCGACCAACCCACGATGATCGTGACCTACCACCCTCCCTATCCTCATCGCTGCTACAGGTCGCGTGTCCATTCACATCACCGAATCCCTTAAAAAAACAACAACGAAGACAAATGGCCTTGCAAACTCGAATCCAACCTTCGTTCATCGATTCATCGACCACAATCCCCACAATTTGCAACCGTAGCTCTAAAACATGTACTGTAAAAATAATCGATCACCCAAAACACTGTCGTGAGCTACAAAATGGGTATGGGAATAAAGCTCTAGTTGAAACAAGATTTTTAAAACCAGTTTTTTGATTTTTAGCTGTGTGTATACTTAGTTTTTAATTTTTGAAGTTTTGAATTGAAAAGAGGAGATTCATTTTTTATCATCTGGTAAGTTAAATAGAAGGGAGGCAGTATGGGCTAGCATATAGGGGCATGGGTTTGGGTACAGTAGAGGAATGGTGAAGTATGGCCTTAATACATAGGGTTTATATATATTATTATTATTTTAAATTTTAAATTATTCCTCAAAACATACCCAAAAATTTCGAACTCCAAACGAGGAGTGCCGCCTAGCATTCTATATATTTTACCCCCTATTCCGAACACAATGGAACTTGTTTCGAGACCTAATTCGATCGTATGCAGAAGTTAGGTTTTTAGACTCGGTTATTATATTAAATTTTCGATATAAATTTCAACGCGTTTCGATCTCGCACGACCAAACGATACGTCTGATCGCTACGAAATTAACGGCGTAATATAAATCACTATTATGGATCCCGTGAAACTAGTTTCGTCGAAATCCGATATTGTACCCCGAAAGGCTAATTTCACGGATTTGAATATTTAAATTATAGATATTTATCCGGTCTATTTACATTTGTAAATAAACTTACAAATTGAATTCACCAATATTATTTATCAATTAAAAGGAGTTAAATAAAATTATTAAATCCATTTAATTAACATTTAGTTCACAATTCAAATATTTAATCATTCCCCATATTTGAATTATATATTATTAAATTCCAAATTTCAATTATTTAAAATATTTAAAATTAATTAAACATTTAAAATAAAATAGCCAGAATTTTGGGTTCATTACAGGTCGAATTTGAGTAATTCTTATCTGAAAACCACTTCGAATCAATTTACATATTCGAAGTGAAGACATGGAAATGATTTGGAAGATGGAATGTGTAGGGCTGCTTGTCGTTGACCCTCGGAGGGAATTTCTCATATCAAATTATGCGACAGTAGTTCTCCATTTGAGATCTTCGATGCAAGGACTTCTTGCTACTAATCCTAGGGGTAATTCCCGATAAGATGTGGTAGGAGAGTGCCTTCGGTTTGTCCTGTTCCTGGACAACTTGTATAGACGAATGTCTGACGTTGCATTTCTAATTATATTGATTGATCTCTATGACGTATCATCTGTTTGGTGGGGGAGAATGCAACTTCTCTTAGCTTAACACCCTTTCCTGAGACGTACGAGCTGAGAAGTTAAACGTTTGTAGAAATCAGTTGTGTGATCATGGAATGGCAGTGTGGCATTCAGAGTGGAATGTGCTATGTGAAAGGTAATCGTTACCTCAGGACTCATCACCCGGTAATGGCTTAAACAGGGTACGGCGTAAGGCTATGTGGTTCGCTACCATTAGGGTATGGTCATCACCTTTCTAGATAACCCTCTATATTTCGTGTATGTGGTGTATGCTATGAGACGTCCCGGATAGTTCGGTAACGACCGGGGTGATGTCATATTCAATTTCTATCCAGGCCATGTCTGAGTGCCAAATAGGGATATACCAATCTTGCCAGATGCGGAGGATTGTGTGTGTATCTTCAGTACATTCCTCTAGAGATGTACTATACGGAAGGTAGTCCCTTACCTACCATTGTATGGAAATCCATTCTCCGAACGAGCCTTGTAAGAGTTTTATTTGTAGAGCCTAACATATCCGGAATTTAATAATGGTAATAATTTCGGCTAAGATTAATAATTTTATTTGCAAATATTTTCAAAAGGATGTCATTAAAAATAATATCAAATGATTTTGCGTAGCAAATGTTTTTTGTTATCATAAGGTAAAAACCTATTTCGTGTTTATGTGCAGCGTGGTCTTATGAGATACCCTTTTTCTCAAAATCCATATTTTGAGTTTCTCACACCAATCCCATGACCGACCTAGAGTTTATTTTTCTTTTCCCTTAAACTCTAGGTGCCCTAATTTTCCCAAGCAGCCCAGTAGTCAGGTTTAGTTAGAAGAAATCTGGATGGAGCTCGAAGCATGGAATTAGAAGATTCTTCTTAAAATTATTATCCGTTTTCACCACACTTGTGTACTATTGTATTCCGCATTTGTAAGGACAGGTATTTATAACTATTCATATTTAACTCTGATAAATGTATTTAAAATTTTCCACTGTAAATATTATTATTGAAATAATATATGTTATTTCATTCGTGTGAGATTCTGTTCTATCTTTATTTTCTTCTTACCCTTAAATAACCGCCTCTTCGGCACTTGAATTTGCAGCACGTGAATACCGATGATGTATTATTAGTGTCGATTTTCGAGGGTCAGAGAAACGGGTCCTTACACTATTAATTACTTAATACTGCTTTAATAACAAATACTTAAAATTTCTATTGTTAATAAAGATAATAGATTGGTATGTTAAAAAATATGGACTAGCAGAGCATAGTTATGCAATGACCACAACAATTACATTAGCTAAAATGTAACGACCCATATTTTTAACTGTTTTAAATTATTAAATTAAATGTAATTATTCAATAAAAATGGTTAGAAATAAAAATTTAATGATTTATTATTGTAGTTTATGGGATATAATAAATTTTTGAAATAAACAATTCCGAAGATTTTGGTGATATCAAATATTGAAATGAATTCTATGTATTGAATGTGTTTGTTATCAATAACGGGAATTGAATAATAAATATTGGATTATTTAGATAGAAATGTAATATTTGTTGATAACTAAAATTCATTTGAAATTAATGGTTATTTATGTAATTGGCTGAATAAAAAAAAATCAAATTTAATATTGCAATTATTTAAATAATTGAATTTCGGATTTAATACGAATGGAAATGATGTCGGAAGTTGATTTAAATTTTATTTAAACAACAATGAAGAATGTTAAACTTAAAAATTGAATTTAAAGTGACTAAATTAATTTCTAGAAATTACTTGTTTTAATTAACGAGTGAAAATAGCCATTTTGGCCACTGTCTCGGATTTCAACGAAATCAATTTTATCGCATCTGTAATAATGGGTTATTATAGGATTTTAAGTTTCGTAGCGATCGGGCTTATCATTTGATCGTGCGAGCTCGAAACGCGTAGAAATAAATTAATGGAATTTGAATGAATATTATTCAATTTTAAAAGCTAACTTCTGTATACAATGGAATAGGGGTTTGAAACTTGTTTCATTGAGTTCAAAATTATTGAAAACCTATATTTCGGCATATTTGATGACCCATTTTCGTTTCGGGAACGAAACGGACTTTTCAGGTCATTATTATCGTTTCGACCCAAATCGATCTGTCCATCCATTCTTATCCATCTTTGTCTATAAAAATAGATTTTTCCTCTAACCCTAGCAGTCAATTTATGTATGTACTTGTATTCTCATCTGCTCCTTCCTTCCTTCCCAATGTCAGACGTATCAAAACCCTAAATTCCCAATTCCAAATTCAACTCCAAAATTCAAACTCCTCAAACCCTATCGAATTATATACTGTCGAAAAGCTCTCGACAAACATAATCTTGATCTGAGATTCGTTTTTTGATTTGGGGTATGCTGTTACCAGAAATAGTTGAAGAAGTTTTGGCCGTTCGTATTAGGGCTTGGGATTCAACGGCGGATCATCGACCAATCGACGATCGGGAGGCACGGGCACGTAGAGGAGGCTGAGACGAGTTCATCCATGCGGTGAGTTCATGTCAGAGGGTCCGAAATCACCAGAATTTGGCCGTTAGAGGCGGCGACGGCGAGCGTCTTAGGCGACACTTGTAGGGGTCGCGCGGCCATGGTGGGGTCGGCCTGAGGTGGTGGAGGTAGCGGCATCGTCTGATCGGTGGTCAAGCGTGTGGATAGGCATGTGGCAGAGCTTGATCTAGGTGGCTGTGCACAAGAGGGTTCGAGGTCGTGTTCCTTAAGGTACCGGAGGAGGGTAATTATACTTTTTCCATTTAGTTTATTTTATTTAAAATTTCAAACTTCTAACCTTAATAACTTTTACATACGAACTCGGATATGGACGCGGTTTCTTCCTTGGGATCGTATCGAAATTCGACACAACATGACACTAGTTTGGTTGAATTCTGATACTTTTCAAATTTGGGCGTTCTTTTGGATTTTAGTTCGACTAAAAATCAAAGGTGAATGTTCAAACCACTCACGAAATACTAAAATATTTTGATGTTCAATAAATTGAAACCATGAAGTGATTTAAATTTATTGATTATTGTTTGATGGTTTAAAATTGACATTTATATTGAATTGCATCGATAGTGTAATTTAATTTGATAGTTAAATTGAAATTGAAATTGGAATTTAATTTGCTAGTTAAACACCCAAGAATCTATAACTAGTAATCTATTATGATATGTGACTGTTTGGATGTTGATTGTGATGGATGCCCAATGATTGATATGTTAGATGTTTGGATGTTTATTTATGTTGATCTATTCCTGTTATTCACCCTAGATGTTTTATGCTGATTTATTCCTGTTATTCACCCTGGATGTTACGGGCATCAAATAAATCTAAAATTAAATAAATTAAGAAATAGGTTGAAATGATATATACCTATGACACCTGATTTGGATTGAAATGATATATATTCATCCCTGAAATTAAAATTAACTGATCACTTGGCCTTATGATAGAAAATTATATACGAACACCGTTAGTCGGTTTTAAATTATTTTCTAAATAGTAAAGTATGTTTTGATTTAATAAATTTGATTTTAAAATTTAATTTTAAGATTTTATTTAAAATTTATATTTTAGTTAATATAAGTTTTAAAAATCTAAATTTTAAGATTTTTAACTTATAATTTTATTTAGTTTTACAATATATAATTTAATAAATATAGACTTTTATAATAACTTTAATAGATAAAATATTTTGCAAGAGATTTTAGAATTTTGTAAAAGATTTTGTAAGGAATTTATAAAAGTTTTGTAAGGGATTTTATAAAAGATTTTTTATAAAGGATTTTTATAATGGTTTTATAAAGGAGTTTATAAGGGCTTTAAAGGGTTTTATAAAAGAACTTGTATAAAGTGATTTGGAAGCGTTTTAAAGGAATTTGCGTAGAAGTTTATGAAAAAGGGAAGAGTTGTAAACTGTTTTGGAATTTATAAATAGCTTTATAAATGGTTCTAAAGTATATAAATGGTTTAAGAGAGATTTATAAATTATTTTCAAAATTGATTGAAAGAAAATCTTCCTCGGTATTTTTGAATATATTTATACTTTTGGAATAAGTATATAGATATCTTGATATGAAGGTATAAACTGTTTTCTGGATTTATTATTAAAAATGTTTTATAAATGACCACGATGTGAAATAAGCGTTCGGTTGTTAAAGAGATCGGGGTCAGATATTGTCATACTCTCTATCAATTTCGAAACCACTTTAACAACTGTGCACGTGGTGGAGAATCCAAAACGAAGTAGGATGGTTTGACGAACGCTACTGGTATGAGGTAAGAACGCAGCCCTGACCTACGGGCCAGCTTGATATGACTAAAACAGGAGCTATCCCGGGCCAAGTGAGGTCGCTCCTCCTATCGGACACGCTTCTTCGATACCATTTTTGTTACTTTGTGGTTGATTGGTGGCCACCCTCGATTTGATTATGGGAGTGTATCTCGAGGTGGGAGGTAGTAGCTGCTATGCGTTACCACCAATCCGAGCGTGCAAAACGGTAGAATCCTACCATGGGCATTGCCTCGCTTGCCTTATCATATGCCTTATCGAGCCCACTACGATTTTGGTTTGTGTCGTACCTATGAAGTGCTCCCTGATAGCCCACCGGTTTACG
Organism: Allium fistulosum; assembly: GCA_030737815.1. Lineage (NCBI taxonomy): Eukaryota > Viridiplantae > Streptophyta > Magnoliopsida > Asparagales > Amaryllidaceae > Allium > Allium fistulosum. The sequence continues at coordinate 1,105,228,896 of CM060904.1, read as the reverse complement.
GTGGAGTTTACAGTACTGTATAGACTACGATGCCTATAAAAATGTGTTAAGAGGGATATGGGTAACGCCTTAACGCTATTTTCAATATTATACTTTACTGATAGATACTACATATATAGCGTATACTACTACATATAGATAGTTTGACGGATCCTTAAGAGATGGAAAAATCTTGTAACATCTCTTAAGTTATTGTACTCACGTTATACACCGGATAGGAAATGAAAATCCCGTAACATCTCTGATGCCATTACACTCATTTTCCCACATGATATTGATTTGACTTATATGAGAATATTTTAATTCTGATTTGAGTGTTTTGTCTTTTTATTACGCTCGGGTCAGCCTGAGCTTTTCAGCGTATTGAAGACCATTTTATTTTTGGAGGATGAAGACGGGATTGGTATACTATTTATTACATTTATTCCACTACATCATGTTGTTCCGCTGCGTTATCCTATTATACTTGCTGTATGTATAACTCTGATTGTATTGTAAAAGTGTAATCAAATGTTATTTGTAAAACAGCTTCATGAACTGTTTATTTGATTATTATATTTTGTCATTCCGCTGTGAGATTCTGTGTTTTGTTTCATTCTTTCCTTTTATTTTCTTATTAAACCCCATTGATAATCTACCCTTTTGAATGGTTTGAGTTGACATGTGTGATTTATTATCGATTTAAACTGTCCAAAAAGGTGGGTCGTCACATAAAACTTTAATATGCAAGTACATAATAATTGCAGCATACACTGGATTGTAACTAATTTTTGTATTCAACAGAAAGGGCTAATCACTAATGTAGAAAGTATTAAAAGACATTTAGTCGTGCCTTTACTCGAAAAAATTGTGCGAGATAGATATGCAGAAGATATTTATTTCACACCATTAGACATTAGTAGCACTATCATATCCTACAATGCAACGGTCTCATGTTGATTCTTTACGGTACAGAAGATCAAATGAAAGAAACAACCCAAGTCTAAATGAAGCAATGAAATTGGTATGATATTTTTTATAAAAAAAATTAATTAATATAATTGAAACAAAGTGGACATTGACTAATTTTGTATTGTTTTGTCTTTAAAGGAGAAAAGAAGTTAAGGAAATCTTGCAAGAACCGTGGAAAAACATCAATATACAAGATATGAAAGTGAAGCCTGATAAAATTCATCAAATTAAACGTGCATTGCAAGAAGAAGTCATGTACGCTATTTTTTTCTATTAAAAATGATACCTACTACTGACAACAAATTTGATATTAGAACTGAAACTAATAGTAATACTGAAATGATAGTGACTTAATATTTAGAACTTGTTATGTATTTGCATTATGATCTTTTATATAAAGTATTATACATCTTTATATGCCTAGCACATTGAATTGAATTCGGTCAATACATAAGCTATTTTCTTTTAGTTCAATAAACATTTGCTTCAGATCAAAACAGATACCTACAGGCAATAAAAACTGATACCTACAGACATAAAAAACTGATACTAAAACTATATATAGTTAAAACAGAAACAAACATTTATCACGGATCTTAAAAATCATACCTAGGGACACTAAAACTAATGCTAACATTGATACTAAATTGATAATTATTTCATTTTAAAGCATATGACCTATTTGCACCATTACCGCTTAAATACAATGTTACATATTTGTTATATAGCTGATACTACAAGTGATGCAAACTGATACTCACACTATATTTTGCTTTAAACTGGGCTGACTATGGGATATATGTCATGATATTTATCATATCACTGAACAAAACCCAAATTCCGATCAAGATAAAACATGAACATATGTTGCAAACAAGAGCAAGAATTGTGTTAGAGATATTGACAGACAACGATCACTTCTTGAATATATCTGATTTCATGTCAAGACTGGAAGAAAAAGAAAATATAAAGAAGTGAATTTGTTGTAGAAATTGCTTTGATGTTCAGTCCAACTAATATACATTTGTGATGTTGTGTTCGAACTTATTGAATTTAGTTTTGTTTTAATGTAGATATAAACACTTGAAATTTTGTCAATTTGTTGTAAAAATAATTATCTTATTTCTGATGTTGTAAATACTAGTTTTGTTTAACTTTACCTACATACGATACTATGTTATGACTATATTTTATTTTTAGTTATACCTGAAACTGATACTAATAGTATGCAAAAACTGTTACCATATTTTCTTATACCTCAAACTAATATTATATTTTGTTATAATTGAAACTGATACTAATAGTACGTAAGAACTGATACTATGTTTTATCATACCTGAAACTAATATTTATACTGATAGAATGCAAAAACCGATACCATATTTTGTTATACCCGAAACTTATACTGATACTAATAGCATACAAAAATTGATATCGTATTTTGTTATATCTAAAACTGATACTAATAGCATGCAAAAACCGATACCATACTTTGTAATACCTGAAACTGATACTAATATCATACCAAAACTAGTACTAATACCTGAAACTGATACTAATAGTATGCAAAAACTGATACTAAAAAATTAATATTGAGTAAACTAACCAACATCACCAAATGACATTACAAACTGATACTAAAAAATAGAGAGAATAGTATGCAAAAGCTAATCGGATACACTACAAAATTACATTACAAAATGATAAAATCATATTACAAAAAACTAATACCCGATTTAATCAAGAAAACAAATAAATAATAAAACTGATACCGGTTATACTACAAAACTGATACTGGTTATACTACAAAACTGATACTAAAAGTACAAGTGATACTATATACCCTACAAAAAAATAAATATTAAAACTGATACTGCTTAAACTACAAAACTAATACTGAAACTGAAACTACGAATGATACCATATAACCAAGATCAATTACAAAGACCAAATCAATGTCAGATTAAAAATATTCTAAAACCAATATACTTTGATAATCATGTTCAATTACAAAAAATTGCCAAAAAAGGTCACACAACCAAGTATAAATCTCAACAAATTCATAACAACATGAAAAACAGATCATATCTTCTTAAAAGCTTGACAATTACGCTTATTGTGACCAAATTACTTGCATACACCGCATCTATTTTGTTTATTTTAAAAGTATGTAAATCTTCCTTTGTGTTGGATAGAAGGTCTACAAGAAGATTATTGTCACCACTGCAAAAAAAGGAAACATCAATAATAAAAACGTTTGCTTCAAATTGTCATTTTATTCTAGTACAACAATTTTCTTTATACAACAAAAAACATAAACAAATAAATAAAATTATTAAAAATGATACCTACTAAAATTAAAACTGATACCTAAAAACATATTCTCAAACTGATTGTAAAACAGATAATCAAACAGACTTCATTGAATGTTTGATACTAACAAAACACTAATTCATTGAATGTTTGATGCATATTATCATATTTACTCTGTAACAACTTCATGTTTTTATGTACTCAAACAGACAAAAGATTAAAACAATTCCAGACTACATTATTATGAAAAATGATACTGATACTATGTACTCAAACAGACAAAATTCACCCTCTCTAATTACCCCATGAAACTTATAACATTTTAAAATTAATTAATATGTATGTTTCATCATATAACGCTCATGGAGTTAGGAACAATTAACGGGTGATATTATCCTTTACTGTATAAAGTCACTATGCTCTGAAATATTGATTATAATTTGTATGCTTCAAAATTATTCAAGAAGATTTATCAATAAACTTTTTTATCTGTTTTGTTCAAAAAAAAATCAACTTAAAAAATTACATTCCATAAACATACATTCTCACCGTTATATAATTAGAAATTCAAAAATATACACCATTAAATAATATAAATGGTAGACCCATTTGCAGAGCAAACGCTCATAAAAAGGACCCAACAGTCAAAATTACCAATATGATAAAGTTTAAACAAAAAACTATTATGTTTAACCGAATTTTTGTACAACTGATTCAGAAATCAAACTGCGTTTAATCATTTAGACGATCATTGAAGCGTGGTTTGAATATTCATTTTCTTTCAACGCGGCCCAAGAAATGCAATTCATACGTGAACCATACAAGAAGAAACATGGTTCTGGTGATGCATTAACAAGGTTTACTTTAAGAACACACTAAATTGGAAGATACAAATTTCTTTTGCGAGAAGGCATGAATACGAAACGCATCGTAATAGATTATGCTAATGGAAGACTGAGCTAATATATATTAAGCACAACTAGATTCACATTAGCAGCAACAAATTTTCTATACGCTAGAATACACGCTGTTATACATTTAAGCTTACTAAATAACTGCCAAGTAACAACTGAATAGGCAAAATAATACGGCTTCGTATCATATTACATAGTACTTACAAGCTGCATAGAAGCAAAAGATGCTTTAACATGAAAGTAAGCAAATGGCATTCAAGCAGCATACAAAATAACAGACTCCAGTAATAAATCTTCAGAGATGTCACACCCTTCTACCTTCTGAGCTCAACGTATATTCATTAGCAGATCATTGCTTTCTTTTCTTGAGGCCGGGTGACTCCGAACCATTCATTGTTCGTTTTGTTGGTGAATTACTCTACAACATAAAAGGAAAGATCAACATGAGATGATCCATGCTAGTTTCAGAGCTTCATAGCTTTAAAAGAAGAGTTATTTAATGGTATAAACTGATATAATATTAAACAAAAAAGAGTTTTTTTTCTAACATAACCTCCAACGTCAATAGACTTGACCACAATGGTTAAAACTTCAAGGATTTTTCATTGCAATGGTTCAAACTTGGAGTTAAGTTTACTAACTTAAGTAGCACTGAGGTAAGCCAAAAATTCTGTACATAATACTAAAAGCATAACAGAAAAAAGCATACCTCAGACGCAAGTTTTTTCTCCTTGAGAGCCAGCCTCTTCTGTTCATCATACTCCTGATTTTCTTTTTCTATCATCCTAATAAGCATATCACATCTCCTAGCAAGTTCTTGTGAAGTACGAGACTTCACAAACCAATTAAAGCGAAATAGAGGTGACATGCGGAAAGCTGTTTTTAACTCATCCCAGTTTCCATAACCAAGCTTATGTACCATGCATAACTGAAAACAATAAAAGCTAAACATTAATAAACAATAGATATGGCTAGAAAGAATGAGAGTTTTTAGAGGTTGAAATGTGAAATACCATAAACCGATCAGTTTCTTCATTGTACAATTTCCCTTTGTTCTGTGCATATTGTATCTTCATTTCAAACCATGGGTCCTTGTACCGATCCATCTTCTTCCCAATAGTTTTCATTATTTCATCTTTACGGTTTAACCTAGCCTCTCCTCTTTCAATATTTTTTATTATTCTGTCATAATCTGATGTGGAATTATCCAATGTGAAAATGGGATCAGACAGCCAGTTCATGTTAATAAAAGTTTAATAATGTACACAGCAAACATGAAAAATAGCTAACAATGTCCCTGGAAAGTAGTTTTAAGAAATAATTATAAACAATCCAGTAATTTAACTAGGTGCCCTACATGTATTCAAGTAAACAAAGAAATCCATTAACTGAATTGATCCGAACTGAGAATATATGATAGATATGAAAATGAAAGCTAAACAAACTAAAAAAAGGGTCTTTATGGACTAAACTTTGTGAAGGTTATTCAGGAAACACTACCAAGATGAAGAAAACCCTCTTTATGAACTAGACTTTTTTTGTGTACAAACTTCAACCCTAGCCTCTCTGACTATACACTTTAACTCTAGACTACCACTACCACACACACTTCGGGAAACATTGTACCAAGATGCACTAGGAAAATTCTAGTTCCACAGAACTTCAAGACAGCTCTTAGAATGATATTAATTTATGCCAAATACACTATCTAATGTATAATTAGAATACCATTTAGTTCCTTGTATCTTTCTTCAAAAACTTTGGCATATCTTTCAACTTCCACTTCCTCTTTTCCTTCCATCTCAGAGGCAATGCTTTTTATGTCTTTTCGTCCATATTTTTCGCAAGCACGAACAAATGCATTGAAGTCTTTTTTTAACCATGTTGAGAACCCCTAAAATGAGAGACCAGTTACTACTGGAATTACAATATTACTGTATAAATAGGACAAATTTTCCATTTAAATTAGTTCTGATAACATTCAGAGAGAAAAATTGATTTTCAAACATTTGCAAATATAGGTGGACTTCTGAAAACTAAGGGTCATTTGGTTTGAAAAAGAGTTCTGTGTTTATAACGTGTGTTTCAAAATGCACATGAGATGAGAAGATTGTAGAAAATGATTAATTTGGAATTGGTTTTGACATATAAAATTGAAAACGATTTTTTTTCTTGTCTTCCACCATCTGAAAAAATATCAAAAACTATTTCTCTTTCACTTCTCCCATTTGTTGTAATGAGTAGGATTTTCCAATTCATTCATCTCTCTCATGACATTTAGAATACACACTAAAGACGCAAAACACAAAACTCGTTTTCAAGCCAAACAAACCCTAAACCATTTGGTTGTCTTTTTCATAGAAAATAGTATAAGAGTGCAATTGCTAATTGTATCCACATAAAAACACACCGGTGTAACTGACAGGTGTGCCAACGTATTTTTTTGGTGTAATACACTCACACTACAAAAGAAACCACGAAACATGTTTGTAAAAACTAATCTCTATTTTCAAGTGGTTCTAAAAAGGATCTATATTTTTATAGTAACTGTAAAAAAGATTTAAATGGAAAATTGTCCACATAAACATGAAACATCTTAAACCCATATAGAGTATATTTGTCTGTCTAATTTTTGTCAAACTTGTTCTATGCACAATTAAAAGAATAGAACACTTATTTGTTATTGCAAATTGCTTGTAATTTATCACTCTTTGAATGCATGTATTATAACTAAAAAAACAGATTAACATATCGTGTTTCTTCAGATTAAAAAGAGTGCCCACATCTGTGGTATTATATCCTACTTTACAAGAATAAGGGAAATTTTCAACATACCTCTGCTAATAGTTTTTCCTTCTCTTCTTGTTCCTCAGCAGTAAACTGATTCTCTACATCCAAAACATAGACAACTTTAGAGTGACTCGGCTACTATACCAACTGCTTTAAAATTCCAAGTAAAAATATTACCTTCTGATTCATCTCCTTCAACTGAATCATTTGATTGATTCTTCTGGTGGGCTTGCTGAACATAATTAATATAGTAAAAATAATTACTGGACCAATATAAAACCACACATCATTACAAACAGCAGTGGGCTAATCTATAAAATCTGTCAAGCATCAAATTTTGAACGGTTAAAGAAATGATGCAATGCAACCCAAAAATAAATTAGATTAAAGATGATGAAATTGCATCATCACCATTGTTAAATTTCAAATTATGCATAATGCATTCCAACTATTAGAACCAAATGTTTATTATACTTGTTTAGAAGGTTGAAACATAAACTATGCCCAGCAAAGGATTTTGGATTGTAAGCAATCTCATTTGATTTTTAACAATTAATCAATAAATCATGATTGCTCATTATTGCATATGTAAGATCATACCATGAGACATCGGACCTCTTTTTCATATAATTCATTCAATCTTTGGGTGTTAAAAAACTGGAAATCATGCCTGAAATAAACAAGCAGCAAAGTTAATAGACATCCTGGAGTCATAAAAACACCAAGGTAAAGAAAAAGGATTAAGGACTGTTGATAAAGTGAATGAAATGTAACTAGACAAATTAATAACATACAGCTGAGGCATGCGTGGAATTCTAGGCTCCTTTGGCTTTGTTGGGTTACCTTGGCGAAAAGCTTGCTTGAAATATTCAGCCTCCGAATAACTATAGAATTAAAAAATTAGTTCAGAAAGACAAATATGACAGACAATCGCAAATAATCCAAAGCTAAGAATTAAACTTACTTGCGTTTCCGGTCCCGCCTTGATGGCTCGGCCAAATTATCAGTAACAAGTTTCTTAAAATCAACTGTGTTCTGATCCTTTAATAACGGCAAGTTCAGTAGGTTACATGAGTGAATAATAAATATCTAAAGCATAATGCACTAATATAAACCAATATGTTCTCGGTGCATGCTTACTTTCTCATTGTCGAACTCATACAATTCAGCATCTGCAAAAGAGAACTTGTTAAAGCAAAAAATTAGGTACAGATACAAGGGGAAACTAAAAAAATATATGTGCATACTGTCATCCATTTTAAATTTGATGGCATCTTCTGTGAACTTCTTCATTTTAGCATCCAGCTCAGCCGTTGCCTCTTCTCCTTTGGCTATAATTCGGTCTATATCTTCATCTGTTATAGTGCTATCTGTGGAACTGAAAACCATTTCAGCACCATACCTTACCATCTGCAGCAATTCTTCTTTATTAACAGCTGCATTAGAAGAAAATTATTTTCTAGTACATTTAAAACATCAAGGATAGCATAAAATAGTTTTTGAAGGAACATCGTACTCTTTTGCTCAGATAATCTTCCTTGCTGAATAACTAAAGCATCAAGTGCGAGCTTTTTGTAAGCCTTCTCAATAATTTTTTCATCAACGGCAAACTACAATTCAGTGAAAATTCATGAGAAAATTCAAATCAACATTTAAAATTAACCAAATCCCATCAGTGATCAAACCTCAGTGCAAAAACGGAACACTTGGACTTCCTTCTTTTGACCAATTCTATGGGCACGATCTTGTGCCTGCAAATCAACTTGTGGGTTCCTAAAGATCATTAAATATAAATACACAAAAATTAGTTGTCCAATATACTGCAATCGCTGATTTAGGTACTAAAAAGAAGGAGAAATAGTACCAATCACTGTCATAAAGAATCACAGTATCCGCTGTTGCAAGGTTAATTCCAAGACCACCTGCTCTGGTTGAGAGCAAGAAAACAAACTTATCACTTCCAGGACAATTAAAAGATTCAATGGAAGCATCTCGATCATCACCACCAGTACTTCCATCAATACGACAATACTGATATCCACGGAATGTTAAATAGTCTTCCAAAATATCGAGCATTCTGGTCATCTACGGTCCAAGTAATATCATTGTCAATAAGTAAGCAAAATATATGACAAATGTCTCAAGCAATATACAGTCCAGAAAAAAGAAGACTTCTTGATTGTAATGCTTAATATATCCAATAACCTAGCACCACCCAAAACTCTGAGGTCATTTTCTAAATGTAAAAACAGGTGTAGAAATATAAATTTTTAATTCACAGTTTATGTTCCGTGCAATAGTTTTGAATACATGGTACTTTACTACTATCTGATAGATTCATTTATGCACCAAGAATTGTATTGGTATAAAAGTTGAGAGAATACTTTCATTTATCATATACAAAAGGCATATAATTCAAATAAGCAACTGATAAATGTTGAGAAATGGTGTAAAGAGGGACCTGTGAAAAAATAAGAACCCTTGAATCCCGCTCTTTAAGCTTGGGAAGCAATTTATCCAGTAAAACCATTTTTCCTGCATCAATAGAATTATGATCAAACAGGCAAACATAAGGAAAACACAGCACAAAAAAAGTATATTAAGAAAACAGTTGCATTAATCTTTATTAGTAAATTTACCTGCACTTTCAATGAGATGGTCTCCTGTGGTATATGGTGGCCCTGGTTCAGCACCGTCAAACAAATATGGATGATTACAGCATTTTCTAAGTTGCATGCAAATGTTAGCAAGTTGCCTGCGTTCTCCTCCAACTTTTAATACTTCTACGTCTTTTTGAAGCAAGGCGCGATAGTAATGTTTTTGCAATTGCGACATTCCTATTTTCAGTATAGTTTCTTTCTTGGGAGGTAACCCCTTTTCAACATCAGATTTAAGCCTTCGGAGAAGAAAAGGTCGAAGCACCTTCAAAACAAGATATACATAAAAATCATCGCTTACTCTAGTGGTGACTGACTGTTCAATACAACAGATACCTACACTCCCTTAAGTTCGCTAAATGGATTTTAACAATATATTATCCATGTTCAAAAAATAATAAAAAAATACAATGGATTTATTACGTTCACGATATCAAATTTAACACTTGTTAATGAAAACAACTAATAGAGTGGCTAGAGTATGCAAAATATTTCCATGTGAAAAGCATTTCTAACCTATGATGATGCACTAATTTTCATTGTATCTGCTATTTGTTATATTCATAACACCCCACTAACATACAAATGATAATTTCTACATAAATATTTTATGAATAACTGCATTATTTGTAATGATTCAAATCCATTGAGCATTAAACTATTATGACTATCCAACTTAGTATTAACTTATTTAATGTTACACTTTAGTTCATAGATGAATTTAGTTGTAAAAAAAATTAGAGCAAAACTTAAATAAAGAGTGGTGCTAAATGTCCCGCATTACAGACTATATTTACCCAAATGAAATTTGGTTAAAAGGAAAAAAAAAATAACTTCATTCAGCAGTATGACGCCGAGCCGACTTCGCAGCCACTTGGCGGTAACTGCCGAATGAATTTGCTGGGTAAAATAGAGTGCCCAATGCAGTGCATTTATCACCACTCTAAATAAAGGTCTTGTTATTTAAGTTGTTTTACCCATCACAAATTGATTCCTGGGTTCATCACTAACCTTATGCAGTTGTTGAACAACCTCCGTTTGATCGTTCTCTCCTGAAATTTGGAACCACTCATCAAATGTCTCAGCGGATCCAAATATTTCAGGTAATAAGAAATTTAGAAGTGACCATAGCTCATGAAGATTGTTCTGTAACAATAAAAAAACATCATGCAATTTAAAAACAGTTAAAATAAAAACAACTGTAAAATAGTATAAGAATATCAAGTCCAGTGATTTCAATATTCATGGAACAAAATAACCAAATAGAGTAAAACGGTGAAGGTGGAACATGCAGTTGCCCCCTGATTATGTAACTCATGTGCACATGCATTATCTAGTTAAATACTGACGAATGCATGGTATGGAACATCTAATTATTAACGCATCCTGAACCATTACTCTGAGATGTCAAATAAACTGAATTTTAGTAAAGTGCATATTTATCCTTAATGTTATCCATATACATAAATATAAAACCAGAATTCTGGGTATGCATTTGTTCCCAGGATAATCAAAACCAACTCAAAAAAAATTGTTTCAAGAAAAGTATCTCTAAAGAGAGGTATGCCTGAAGAATTAAAGATGTACCTGAAGGGGTGTGCCTGTAATAAGAAGTCGGTAATTGGTACTAAAGAGTCGCATTGTTTTGGCAAGGAGAGAATTTTCATTCTTTATCCTGTGAGCTTCATCAATAATTATATACCGCCAACTGAAGCGTCTAAATACAGACTTTTCTCTGATCGCCATTTCATAACTAGTAATGCATACATCAAATTTCCCAGGGACTAACAAATTCTCCTGGATATATTGCTGCAAATGAAATGTGTCAAAAATTAATTCATCGTCAGAATGTAGCTGGGCCAGTCAGTAAAGAAGATTTAGTGTTTACCCTTTCTTCACGATTTCCTAATAACTTCACAGCACGCAAAACAGGACAGAAGCGTTTTATCTCATTCATCCAATTACCAAGTGTGGATTTTGGTGCAACCACCATGTGAGGACCAGTAATACCTCTAAACTCATGCAAATAACCCAGCAGGGAGATTGATTGTAATGTTTTTCCAAGACCCTAACTCAAGCAATTTTTATTTTATTTTTGATAAATATGGAATGTGTATATGAAATATGATGTAAACCAACATACAGAGTCCAACAAGCATTTAATAAAGTATTAGGCTAGTGCATTAAATCTCTTAATAAACCTGCACTTACCATCTCATCAGCAAGAATTCCATTAATACCATTTTCATATAGTCTTATCAACCAATTTAACCCAGCAAGTTGATAGTCTCTCATCTTCCCTTGTATACCTGTAACAAACGCATAATAATTACAGAAATATTCCGCAAGAAAACCAAGCTTCAAAACAAGATAAGGCAGTGTTTGGCCATCGATATTTTACTGATTTACTTCCATGCTAACTTAGTCAGTCATTCAGTGGAATTGTTTTCTGTTATTAAAGCAATCATTAATGGTGGTTTACATCTTATGTTTGCAAATTCTTTCCCAACCATTTTTCTTAATTAATTTTTAAAAATTAGAACCATTACAGTAAGCTTGAATACATTTGTACTTAGAAAATAACCGGCTACCAGCCTACCACATCCCATATTTGAATTTTGATGAAAATTAAAATTAAAATTCTAAATTTTGATTTGTATCGCAATTCAAAACGTAAAAAATGAAATTAGAATTAGTTTATATTTATTTGTTTTTTATTAGTCAAATCAAATTTAAATTCTTAAATAGATTAAATGGGTATCCCGCTTATTAAATAGATTGGATCATAAATGGATCAAAAGGAATGGATCATAAATGGATTAGGTCAAACTTGACCCAACCTATTTTGACCCAACCCAACCCGTTTGACAGATCTAACTATATAGATAAACAAATGTTTTTCTACTTGTCACATGTTCCTAAGGAACTGTGTAACTCCAGATGTAAGACCCTAATTTAGCAGAGAAGCTCATGCACTAGAGTTTGCCATTCTTTGTAACTGTTATGTCAGTGTTGCATCATTGTCATACAAAGTCTAAGTCCATGCTTTAGTAGATAGAAATAGTCATATCATACTTTGGAGTTATCATATAACATCCATCTTTAAAATTGTCATGTGATACTTTCATGACTCATTTGGTACTGAGTCATGTAGCTGGTGCAAAGCTGTGTTAAAGGTGAAGTAGGAAATATAGTTTCAAATCAGCTACTAGTATTACTACAAAGTAACACATACAAGATGGTTGAATCAAAAGACGTGTTCCTCCGGTGCTAGCTGGACAATCTTCTTCATCCTTAAGGTATTCCTCATCTTCTTCCTCTGTTACCTTGGAAGCATGACGGTCTCTTCAAACATAGTTCAAAAATCAGTATAAAACACTAAAATGTATGATGCAAACTCAGCTATGTAGTAGCATAGCAATTCTATTAGTACAAACAAAAAATCTTGTGGTAACAAAATTACTGGAATTGCAAATCATATAACAATCTGATTTTTCACATGAGCACAATTTGATTTATTGATCATGTATGCATCATAGGAAACCAATAGGTTATCATAATACAACTGAAAAAAGCATATGTAACAATTTGTTCACATTCCATTCAAATTTTGTTATACCTTCTTTCTCTCTTTTTTCCCGTAGATTGGCACCCATTTGCAAAATGGGCAAAAAGCGCTGTTTGTTTAAGTAGATAATTCAATCTGCCTTTGCCTTTGTTGTTCTGAATATATCCAACAGAAGAAATAATTAATATCTGATGGATATAAAGGAATAATGCAAACAGTAAGAAAGCTAGATATGCAGTTATAACATAATTACTGGTAGGATCACTTGATTTTTACTAACCATGTCAGCATCAATGGTAGCATTTTGGGAATCCAGTATCTCTTTAAATTTTTTCCTTTTAAGCCTTTCCATTTCTCTAAGCCTGATCTTTTCACGTCTTCCAATTTCATTATTAGATGGATTCCTATTCTGCAAGGGCCAATTGATGAATATTTCAGTGTCGGCAGTCAAAAGTTTAAAAATGCACATTACATTGGCATTTTGGCCACTCTATAAATCACTAAAACTTCAAAAACTCATAATATAAACAGGCATATGTGCCCATCAACAAAATAAGTGCACGGCCAGTCAACTTCAGAAGGAATTTATAGAAAGGCAAAAATTGACAACATATATTACTAGCTTGTAGCACTCATGCAACAGACGGATTTTTCAAATGTGCCACAAATGAATGGTCCAAATTACAGTATGCGAACAATAATGGTCAAAATTGAATACTCCAATATGCACAAAAAGGGATTCAAAACAACAAGCAATCAGTTTCAATGTGTGACTACTGAATTGAAATAATATCTTGAAAGAAATTTCAAATTTCCACTGCATTGTTTTATAACTGCCTTACATATAAAAATGGCAACTGCTAAACTTAATATTAATTAGTCACTACAGAATTTTGAAAGCAATTTACTAGCAATTTTGAAAGTTGCATAACTAATTCTGAAGTTATTGTTGTAAAAATCTTTAGATCCGAATCCCATTGAAATTAAATCTCCTTGATTATGAATCAACCCTCAAAAACCAAATCAAAACTCAATCAAAATCACAATCAAGATAGAGTATTCAACCTATGCTGACATAAAGTATCAATCTACTTATTTGAGGTTACAATTCAAATAAAAGTAGTGTATGACACATTACTGGACTCATGGTTAAGTTTACCCTTAGTTCTTAGTGAAGAACTCAATTTGTGATTTTGGTTTGAGAGAGAAAGAATGAGTTGGTATTTATAATTGAGTTTGAGATGAAGAAAAAGGAACATTATGTCAGGAATAAATTAGGGATTACCCAAAAAAGGGCAAGTGGAGTTATTTTCCAAAATAAAACACATCTTGTATTTTCCATCATCCAACATGTTAGTATTGATAATACAGGCCAAATATTCTTACAACATTAATTGCTAGGATAAATGACTAAGAGCATCCCAAGTGGTGTATCATCCCAAGTGGTCAAATTTTCCAATATCATACCAAATGATACTCCCAATGGCTATTTTCCAGGTCTTAAGATCTAAAATTTTACTACCGAATAGAAGCTATCAGTTATCCAGTAGCAAAAACTTATCAGAATTTCAAAATTTTCGGTAATTACAAACCAAAGAATCTGAAACTCAAGCAAATCTAACAACTTTTAAGAAGATAAAACTTACAAAATCTATTAAAAATGAACAAAAAAATTCAATTGTCGTGCAAAATCTGGAAAATGAAATAACAAGAGAGAAAACCAAAAGCAAGAGTAACAAATCAAGACCAAATCAAACTACTAATAGAGTGGACTTCTAACTTAGGTAGTTGCTGTCAAAACAAGAAACAACGTTGATCGTCAATTTTTTCAACTGCATACACTCTCTCCAGTTGTTTCATTCAAATGATAGTTCAACGGTACTTTCCCTTGAAGAGCTATTGTACACTTTAGAATTGCATAATGTAATCAATTCCTTCCAAAATGAGCCATTTGAATTGCAAACTGATTATTGGGAAGATGTAAAACATAATCGCTCCTTATCAAGTTGTAAGGATGTTTGTATGAGATTGTATTATTTCATTTTCCAAACTGGTATCACATTATCTAGGTATTCATACATTTGTTTACAACTAAACATATTTTGACATTTCTAATAAATATTTTTATATTTATTTTGATCTAGTAAAATTGCTATGATAATGGTAAAATGAACTAAAAACATACAACATAGAACACAACATGAAACTAAATGATAATCGTAAAAGGAAACATAACATAACACTTGACACACAAAACACGCCCTCTTCCAGCAATTGAGTAGGAGGAATTGGTCTTTATTCTAAAAATTATAAACAATTTTCAAAAAATTGTGTACAGTGCCAAAATAACGTCATCTATGCTGTTAAACAAAATTTAGAAAGCCTTTTATCCTACACGGAATTTTGAAATTCGTACAAGGCCTTAACAATTTTCAGAAAACCATTAAAGGATTAACGCTCAAAAAAGTATGGGAAAAACTACCATTTTTACTCATCCCCACACTCAAATCGACATTGTTGATACCTGAGGACAGGAAAAGAAACGGGAGTTTGCCTCACTTTTACGTTTTTAGACACTACTGGAAGTGAAGGTATTGTTTGAAACCTGAATAAAGCCTCCAATAATACACACAAAAAATGTCCTATATCACCTGCAATCTATAAAAATCTGATGAACTACGGAACGAACAAAACTAAATCTTGCTTTTAAAACAATCCCACCGATTTCTCAAATCATCAAACATAGAAATAAAAAATAAAAAAATTGGCCCTTCTTACCTCCTCTTCCTCCTCGTCGCTGTCAGTTGTAGCAATGGCAACGTCTTCTTCAGTAGCATCGTCTTCCGCCGCAGTCTTGGCCACTGCCTCAAGCTCCTCCTCGTCTTCCATTGTCAACTCTTCGTCAACGTCTCCTATGGATCCGTTCTCCGACGCCTTTTCTTTCGAAGAAAATTTAACAGATTTAGAGGGTTTTGGCATGGCTATCGCCAATTTAGGGTTGCACTCTTTATTTGCTTTTTTTCAAATCTGTCTTGTGAAAAAAGAGTGCAAGGACCGAGGTCGGTACATCGATAGGGTAATATAGACCGGGTCTTAGCGCCAAATTTATTTTTGTGTGCGCATTTTTCCATCTTCCCGCCTATAATAATTATTATTATTGCTTACTTTTGGGCATTTTCAACAAGTGCAGACTACACCCATAAATGGAACATACAACGGTTAAAAAATGGAAATTTTGTTCATTTAGGCCCATTTTTTAAAACAATAAAAAGAATAAGCCGCTTTTAAAAGTAATTACACTTATAGACCTTTTTTTGGCACGTAGATGTAGGCGCATTTTGAAAATGTACATTTGGCTAATTTTCAAAATGCGCCAACAGACGACTTTTCAAAAGTCGGCAAAACAAAAAACCTGCTAACAAAAACTCGTGAGACAGCAACCAAATTTTCCCCATGTTCATTTCTACACAAAAACAGCCGAACTCATTTTCCTCAACTATCCCCATACCTTCCAACTCTTCCATTTCTTCGATTTTCAATCAAATTCTTTCAAAAATTTGTCAATGGCAAGCACGTCGGGCATTGAACAAGAAATAGGTACGAATTTAAATCCATAATTTGTCATTTCAATTTTAGGGCATTGAAAATTAGGGCATTGGTGTAAGTATATGATTCAAGAAATAAGCGTGATTACAAATGTAGATGCGTACAAATTACCCTTATTCTAATGTAGGGTTGTTTGGTTGATTTTGGTGTTATGAATATTAGGTAATGTGTGCTTGGAAACCTCTTTATAGGCATTGTTGCAACCCAGTGTTGAACACAATAAGAAGTTTGGTCTTTTTAATCATTGTTCGGTAATCTACCTATTTTTATCGAAATGAATCGATTTTTAATATTTGTATTTTGTAGAGTATGTTGAGATGGAATCCAGACCGGTTGATGGTAGGGTATTATTTCGTCAAGCCCAGCATCGTACTTCTAACGACATATGGATGCAAGTGGTTTAAAAAAAATTGTAATGTTGTGTCGCTTGGTATAATTCCTTCTTTTTAATTATATATTTATCATTTGATCAGCGTGACGATCCATATATCATTATAGATCACTCAACGTCGTTGAAGAAAGTGACTTCAAACCATCCGGGAGTATTGGTCGAGATTGAGAGGGCTGGATTTTTACACATAATGAAGTTATGTTACATTCAGCTTGACCACTATCTTATCACTGCTTTGGCAGACAGATGGGGACCAGATACCTCCACTTTTCATTTTCCTGTTGGTGAGATGACGATTACACTAGGAGATGTAGCAGTGTTGTTAAGTATGCCTATTGAAGGCAATCAAGTGGCTTATGGAGGAACATCATACGATTATATGCAATTGTGTCGTGATTTACTTGATCTTGACCCACCCCCCGAACAAACAAGGGGTAACCAGTTCGTGGAAATCATGTGGTATCGACGTCAATTGTCGCACGATATTCCAGCTGATGCTACAGAGGTTCGGATTCAGCAGCGAGCACGTGCTATTATTTTGCACATTACTACTTCCCAATTGATGTGCGATCATACAAAGACTCGGATAGATCTGAAATGGCTACCGTATCTTGCTGATTTAGGGGAGTGTGGTAAATTTTCTTGGGGTGGTGTTGTGTTATCTTATACATATATGGAGTTATCTAGGTTTTCTCTTTTGGAGAATAAATCTATTGGTGGATGTCTGACACTAGTACAGGTTTGAAACAAATTTCAATAGCTTACTATTTTACATGATTTGTCTCATTTTCTTGTTGTAATATTTTCTTTTAAATGCAGCTTTGGTCGTGGACTTATCTTCCAATCGGAAGATTATTAGTAAGAAATGTTGTTGTCGATCAGTCGATACCGCTTGGGTCTCGGTACATTTTTTATCTTTTCAATTTAGTTAAACAGTAAAATTTCCATATGTAATATTCAATCGTTAACATCGTATAACAGGTGGGTAGGACCCAAAAAAATGCGTCAAACTCCAAGACAGATTGTTAAGTTCTACCGCAACGAGTTGGATGTGTTGGAGGATGACAAGGTGGCTTGAACACCGTACACACGGGAAGTGCTAGCATAGCTTCCAGTCATGTGTACAGCTGCTAGATACTTGTGGACTGTGAGAGTACCACTCTTATGTTACACCCGGACTGCATTTCACTTACCTGACAGGGTTATGAGACAGTTCGGTATGATGCAGCATATACCGGATGAAGCGCCACAATGCACGTCTACATACGACGAAGAGGAATATGGAACATACATTCAGTTGTGGAATGAGCGCCAAACAGCTACGCAGATTGAGAGGGAGCCCACCATTACGCTGGAGCAATTAAAAGGTGGTGCTGGAACGTAACACAGCGATATGTTGTTAAGGCGCCAACAGAGGCAGTGTATAGAAGTCTGTACGTTCCTAGAGCACCACTTGAGAGGAATGTGGTAAGTTGTGAAAGTACACATGTAGTACTAAGGATCGTGTAATATGGTATGTTAATGCGGAAACTAGTAATAACAGTAAAGTACAAATTAAAGTAAGCACACCAGGAATTTTTATACTGGTTCGAACTTCCCGTTCTACGTCCAGTCCCAGAATACCCTCTGGATTTAAACTAAACCCCTCACTTAACCCGGAGGAATAGG
Source organism: Allium fistulosum (assembly GCA_030737815.1). Classification (NCBI taxonomy): domain Eukaryota; kingdom Viridiplantae; phylum Streptophyta; class Magnoliopsida; order Asparagales; family Amaryllidaceae; genus Allium; species Allium fistulosum. The sequence goes on along the minus strand of CM060904.1, from coordinate 1,105,210,038 downwards.
TATACGACACCTGAGCAGCCGAACAGGAATTTTCCGCCTCAACAGCCGAAGAGGACTTCAACTTAATACAAATAGTTTGTTGACGAATGTGTTCTGAATAACGCTGATTGTCTTTTGATAGTACAGCTTTCCTATAATCAAATCCTCAAGAGTATATATGTGTGTGAAGATTTAGAAGGAAGATAATCACGTAGAATCAAAGTATATGAATAAATTCAAGGATTCTAGTAATATTAAATAAGAATAAATGCTTTTATTTGCAGAAATGAATAGAGATTAGATTTCAGAAATATAAACAAGAATCGGTGATTGTAGAAGTGAATTGAATATGTTTATATAGTTGTAGAAGCGTTGTAATCTTTCATGAAGAGTTTTAGTTAACAGTTGTGTCCATACCTCTTGAAACAGAGGACATTCCTCTTCATGAAAAGATCGCGTCTCTTCATAAAACTAGCCGTTTTTCTCTGGTCGGTCGACCGGAAAACCTGACCGGTCAGCTGAGTTTAAAACGTATACAAAACAGAAAGTCACTGTGCACATGATACAGGGTCGGTCGACCGAGGATCCTGGTCGGTCGGCCGACCTGGTGTTATATGCACAGTGAACATAGTTTTTGCTATAAAATGTTTTGTGTGCGTGTGTGACTATTTGAGGAATGATTTTAACATTGTTCTAAGACTCAAATAAAATAAAATATCCATACTAATCTCTGGATTGTAAGATTATCTCCTTTGTAGTGCACGGTATGCACTTATTCTCTTTTTGTCGCTTTCATATAGTATTCTCGTCGTATGATCTCTGAAGCTTGTGTCATGAATCAAAACTCATGAATCAACATTCTCCCCCTTTTTGATTGATGACAATACTTATGTGACGAAGTAATATTGACATATATATTATAGTTCTCCCCCTGAATATATGGCGACTTTTCTGCAAAAATTTGTTAGTTTGCATACATTTCTCCCCCTTTGTCATCGACAAAAAGGAATACTTATAACAGATTAAAGTAATGCAAAACATTTAAATTTACATGGTTCATTCTTGAGCTTAATTAGAAATAATTTAAAGATGTTTGCATAGAACATAACAAAACAATTAATTAAAAAACAAATAAAGTACAAGAAATTCTTGAAAGTAAAAAAAATACTACAATTACTCCTCATCATCGTCGGTATCCCACTGTTCTGGATGAAGATTTTCATCGAGAGGAGCCGGTTCCTTACCCCGTCTTTGAGTGGTAGGTGCGGGAGTTGCCGATGTGCTGGAACTTGTGTTCTCGGATGTAGACCAAGAGAAATTTGGTGCTGGTCTTTTTCCAAGAGCAACAAATGAAGCACCGGCTTCAGAAGAGCATGATAAGGCATCCCATAAATTTACGAAGAAGCCTTTGATCTTCTTGAAACGTCCATCAATTTTTCGAAGGCGAGAATCCAAAGCTAGTTGATTTTGGGCCAAAATATCAATGGCAGCCGCTGTGCTAGTACCGGAAGGTGGTCTTTGGATAGAGGTCTGACGAGTTATACGTTCTGTAGAGTGAGTGGATGGTTGAGGTGTAGAATAGCTGCGACGTAGTTGTTCTCATGGAATGGTACGCCATTGCTGAAAGGTGGTGATTTGGGATGGTGCATCGGGTAACTTCATTAATTTTATTGTTCGTGAGTCAAAGGTACGAACTTTGGATGTTTCGGATTCCGGAGCATGGGTGACAAAGTTATTAATCAACCGCATTATGTATTCTCCATAATAAATATGGAGCATTTTCCCTTGGTTGAACGTAAGGAATTCATCCATGAGAAATATGATTCATTCGATCAATGGAGAGAAAATCGAAGTGCCACAAACCGATGTCCAAACACAATTTTCAGTGTTTCTCGGTGGATTTACAAGATTGAGATTTGCTAGGAATAACTTTACCATTATATGATTAATTTTCAAGTTGTTTTTCCTATGGTCAAGAAAAGCATCAAGACCACTTTCAAGTGCGGCATTTTCAACACCGTAGACGGTAAAATCAGGATAACTTACAAAAGACTCCTCAAAGATTTTTGCATCTTGAAGCCTTATCCATCTTTCTAAAGCTTTTTCACTTACTAGCCAAGAAGCAATTTGAGAGTCTACAGGAGTTGAGGAAGATTGGCCAGCAGTAGTCTTAGATCTCTTCTTGGGAGCCATTTTTCTTTGAAGAATTTGAAGAAATTTAGGAAGGTTGTAATGGGGGCTAGGGTTAAAATCTGTTGTGGGAGAGTAAAGTGAAGAGGTGAGATAAAAAAGTGAATGGTTGGGTTAAAATATGTAGGCAATTTCAGTAGAAAAAGTTCGTTCGGTCGGCCGAAATCCCTGGGTCGGTCGACCGAGTTGAGGTTCAGAATAGTGCTGAAACTTTCAGGAAGAACTTCGGTCGACTGGTGCAGTGTATTCGGTTGACTGAGTTGAAAAAATGTTATACTGTCATTCTGGAAACAAGTTCGGCTGACCGAGACAGGTTGTTCGGTCGACCGACTTGTAAGAAATCTGTTTTTAAAAACCTCTCGGGACAGCTTCGGTTGACCGATTCGGATTTTTCGGTCGACCGAGGCATGTGAACAGACTAGTTCATGCTGTCTTTCAAACAAGAATTATAGAAGTATAATTATATTATTATATTATATATATCTATACATCTTATTCAAAATAATAACATATATATAGTAAATTATAGCCATGGTGCATCAGCATCGACGTTCCCATGAATTTGGAGATGGAACGTTTTCTACCGGTGACCATATTGGAGCTATTGGAGATTGAACATGGTTAGAAGGAGATGGAGTTCTGTAAGAAGGTTCAGCAACATCATCCTTCTTAGATGAACAAAATTTCATGGCAATCTTTTCAAGGAAGCTTAAACGTCTTGCCCTGACTTTCTGTTCGTAATAAAGTTCCCTTTGCATATTCATCTGTTGTTGTTGGTAGTGATGAATTTCATCAATCTTTTGTTTGGTTGATGGAGATACTACCATTTCCTTTTTCCCTTTCTTTTTATCAGGTGTATAACCTGTATGGGAGTCTTCCCATGGTTTCCACCTGTGTCGGGGGTCATTATCTGGAGAGGGGAATTCTAAAACACGATTAGGCATTGGAAAAGTAGGTTGGGGACCATTTTCAGTGATGCGATCAGAATAGTCGTCGTCCGGGGATGTATAAGAAAGATGAGAATTTTCAGAATTGTAGACATCATTGTTAGAAGACATTTTTGTTTCAAGTTTTGTTTTGTAAGTAGATTTTTTTTTGTATCTTATGTTCTATTCAATAAACATATGTATGTATATATAACCATTTATTTTTAAAAAAAATAGTGGTTTAAAATCAAATTTTGGTTTTAATCACAGAACTTTTTAAACAAAAACTGTTTGTAAATGAATGACATACAATGCTTTAGAGTCAAAAATAGTATATTTTGAAATTAAGTTTTAATGGTACAAATTAGAAACAGAGCTGGAACAAGAAACACCCATAGCTCAAGTGGCTATACTACAACATCTAGCATATAAGTCAGAAGTCATGAGTTCGAGTGCCGCTTTGGTCAGAAATAAAATAATTTTTGTTTTTCCATATTTTTGCATATTTTTATTCATAAGTCTTTAAACGACATTATACCTAAATCTCGTCTTAGTTTTATAAAAGTATTCTCATTTAGTGGTTTAGTAAAAATGTCAGCTATTTGATTTTCAGTGTTGATAAATTCTAGATTAATTAATCCTTTTTCCAAACAATCACGAAGAAAATGATGTCGAATATCAATGTGTTCTGTTCGTGAGTGATTGACCGGATTTTTAGAAAGATTTATTGCACTGGTATTATCACAATAAATTATTGATTTTTCAAGATGACAATTAAAATCTTGTAATGTCTGTTGCATATATACGACTTGTGCACATGCCAAAGCAGCAGATATATATTCTGCTTCACATGTTGATAAAGAGACACAGTTTTGTTTCTTACTAAACCAAGAAACTAAGGAACGTCCAATGAAGTGACACATTCCGCTCGTACTTTTTCGATCCGTCCGACTTCCTCCAAAATCAGCATCACTATAGGAAACTAATTCGAAAGGACATTCTTTCGGATAAAATAGTCCGAAATCTTTGGTTTTAGTTAGATATCGAATAATGCGTTTAACTGCTCTCATATGCGATTCTTTGGGATTTGCTTGAAATCGAGCACACAAACAGACACTCATCATAATATTGGGGCGACTCGCTGTTAAATAGAGTAAAGAGCCTATCATACTACGATATAACTTTTGATCAACACTTTTGCCATCTTCATCTCTATCGAGATGAACCGTTGTACTCATGGGAGTTGGTTTGGCAGCAGTGTTTTCAAGACCAAAACGTTTGATTAAATTATAGCAATATTTCTCTTGATTAATAAAAATTCCATTTTCAATTTGTTTAATTTGTAATCCAAGAAAATATGACAATTCTCCCATATGAGACATTTCAAATTCATTTGTCATTATAGTTGAAAATTCTTGACATAATTTTTCATTTGTCGAGCCGAAAATAATATCGTCAACATATATTTGAATTATTAAAATATCTTTATTAGTTTTCTTAATAAAAAGTGTTTGATCTACTTTACCGATTTCAAAACCAGATTCTAATAAATAACCTTTAAGACGATCATACCAAGCTCGTGGTGCTTGTTTTAAACCGTATAACGCCTTTTTTAGTTTATATACATGATCTGGAAATTTTTCATGATTGAACAAAGGTGGTTGTTCAACAAAAACATTTTCTTTTATGAATCCATTTAAAAATGCACTTTTAACATCCATTTGATATAGTTTAAAATTATGAAAACACGCATAAGCTAATAGTATTCGTATTGCTTCAAGTCGGGCGACTGGAGCAAACGTCTCTTCGTAATCAATACCTTCTTCTTGATTATATCCTTGTGCAACTAATCTAGCTTTATTCCTTGTTATATTTCCTAGTTCATCTGCTTTATTTTTGAAAACCCATTTAGTACCGATGACTGATTGGTCACTGGGTCTAGGAACGAGTTCCCAAACTTCGTTTCGTTCGAATTGATTTAATTCTTCTTGCATGGCAAGTATCCAGTAGTCATCCGTTGAAGCTTCTTTTATATTCTTAGGTTCTATGTTAGAAAGAAAAGCTACATGACCAACTTGATTTAATTGATGTCTGGTTTTAACATTCGTATTAACTTCTCCAATTATATTTTGCACAGGATGATCTCTTAAAATTCTAGGTGGAGATTTTATTATATTAGACGTCACGTTTGTATTGGTTTCATGAATATCAAAATTTTCATTTGCATTATTATTTTCATTCTGAGTAGATTCATCATCAGAATCAATAATAACACTTGGATTTATATTTTTAAAATTTTCGTTGAAAGAAACATGTAAACTTTCTTCAATAACTTGAGTTCGTTTATTATAAATTCGATAAGCCTTGCTTCGTTCCGAATATCCAACGAATATACCTTCATCGGATTTTGGATCGAATTTACCTAGTTGATCTTTAGTATTTAAAATAAAACATTTCGAACCAAAAACTTTTAGATATGAAATATTTGGTTTTCTTCCATTTAGAAGTTCATATGGTGTATTTTTAGTTAATGGTCGAATAGAAACGCGAATTAGTACGTAACAAGCAGTGGCTACAGCTTCTGCCCAAAAATGTTTCGATAAAGTTGTTCCATTTAGTAAAGTTCTTGCACATTCTTGTAACGTTCTATTTTTCCTTTCTACAACTCCATTTTGTTGTGGTGTTCTAGGAAAAGAGAAATTATGGTTAATACCTTTCTTGTTACAAAATTGTTCAAAAACTTCATTTTCAAATTCGCCTCCATGATCACTTCTTGTATTTTTAATCTTTAATGTTTTAATATTTTGAATTCTTTTAACAAAAACTTTAAAATTATCAAAAGTATCACTTTTATTTTTCAAAAAGAAAATCCAAGTATATCTAGAGAAATCATCTACAATAACAAAAACATATCTATTATGGTTAATAGATTGTACTTGAGTTGGACCAAAAAGATCCATGTGTAAAAGTTCAAGTGGTTGTTCTGTAGATATTACTTTCTTTGATTTAAAAGAAGATTTTGTTAATTTTCCTAATTTACATGCATCACAAAATATGTTAGTTTCGAATTTTATATTGGGTAATCCTTTAACTAATTTATTTTTCGCAAGTTTGTTGATGGTATTAAAATTTATGTGACAAAATCTTTTGTGCCAAAGACAAGAATCGTTTTCTTTAGCTACTAGACACAAATTTGAATCATTATTAACATTCATATTTAGGATATAAATATTTTTATTTCTATTTCCTTCGAAAATGATGTTGTGATTTTTATCAAAAATATTACATTTATTTTCTGAAAAAGTTATATTAACACCTTTATCGCATAGTTGACTAATACTTAATAAATTATGTTTTAAATTTTTAACTAATAAAACATCAGTAATGAGAGGTAAATTAGATGTACCGTTGCTATTAACATTGCCTTTGCCGATGATATATCCTTTTGAGTTATCTCCAAAGGTGACTGCTCCTCCATTTGAGTATATAATGTTTGATAACATTTCTTTGTTTCCAGTCATGTGTTTTGAGCAACCGCTATCTAAAATCCATTTTCCTCTCTTCTTATGTGGTACCTGCAAAATTTATAAAAAGTTGGTACCCAATCTTTTTAGGGTCCTAAGAGTTAGATCTTAGGAAGCCAAACCCATACGGGTTCAGAATTCCCTTTATAGACATAATTTTTGTTATTATGAACAATTTCCATAAAACTTTTGATATGTTTATTCCTTATCAATGTATTATTTGTTTTTGGAATCCATATCTTAATAGTTTTAGTATTTGAATAAACTGTTTTCCTAATATCTTTCTTAATTTTATTATTAGTTTTACTTTTAGCAAAATTATTTTGTTTCTTAAATCCTAGTCCAGATTTATTGTTAGGAGTTTGAGAGTTTTCTAATATACTAGAAAGATTTTCTCTTCCTTTATTGAAATTAGAAACATTTTTAGAAATATCATCAAATTTTATTTTAAGACTAGATTTTTCTAACTCTAAATCCTTAATCTTAGATATTAAACTATTATTTTCAAAAAGTAAAACATCATTTTTATTTTTCTGAATTTCTAGTTCCTCAGAAATTGACGTAATTTGAGAAGATAAGTTAGAATTCGATTGTTGAGAGATTTCAAGTTCTTCTTCCAATATTACCTTCTCATCTTTTAACATATCTACTTCTAAAGCTGTTCTATCTAACTTTCTTTGCAACTCCTTATTTTTCTTTTTAAGTTGTTTTGTTAAATTTACTAATTCAGAATTTATTTCAATTAAATCTTCAAAAGTAAAATCACTTACATCGTCTGATGAAGCCATGAAGCATACATTTGCTTGTTCATTATCACTTTCGCTCTCTGATGAGGATGATGAGTCAGTGTCGTCCCAAGTGACTGAAAAAGCTTTTTGTTTGGTTTTGTCCTTCTTGAAATTATTCTTTTTACGATCTGGACAATCTTTCTTCATGTGTCCTTTCTTATGACATTCATAACATTCCATTGTTGAAGATGATGGTTTGCTGCTATTGGAATTGTTGTTGGAATTATTTTTGTTTCCCTTGAATTTGTTTCTGTTGAATTTCAAAAACTTTTTGAAATTTTTAGCGATCATGGCCATATCTTCATTATCTGAGTCGGAATCATCTTTTTCTGCTTGGAATGCTACATTTTTCTTTTCTTGTGCTCCATTTCGTTTTGCCTGCAAATTTACTTCGTAGGACATTAAATTAACTATCAACTCTTCTGGTTTTAATGTTGACAAATCAGTTGCTTCTTCAATAGCTAGGACTTTTCGTTCCCATTCATCCGTTAAAGAATTCAAGATTTTTGTGACAATATCAAAATCAGTAAACTTTTGTTCTAGTGATAATAAAGCATGATAAATATCCTGAAATCTAGAGTACATGTCATTTATAGATTCATTTGGCCTCATTTTAAAATTTTCAAATTGATGTTTCAACATAGAAATTTTGCTCAATTTAACTTTGTTCGTTCCTTCATGTGAAACTTTAAGAGTTCTCCAAATCTCATAACCGGAAGTGCACATACTAACTCTATTGAATTCATTTCTATCTAATGCACAAAATAAAATATTCATTGCTTTTGCATTTGAAGTAGCATCTAGTTTTTGTGTGTTACTCCAAGTTGAGTATTCTCCAGTAGGAGTTGTATACTCTCTTTGTATAATATTCCAGATATCAAATCCACTTGATTGCATATAGATTCTCATTCTAGTTGACCAATAATTATAATTTATACCATTGAAAAGTGGAGGTCGTGAAGTCGATTGACCTTCTGTGAAACTAGAATTAGTGTGAGTGTTAACATCATTAATTTGTGTGGTTGCCATATTACTAAAAGTAAATATTAAATAACTTTGTGATGGTTATAGGATGACCTTGCTCTGATACCAAATGAAAGTACACGTGTAGTACTAAGGATCGTGTAATATGGTATGTTAATGCGGAAACTAGTAATAACAGTAAAGTACAAATTAAAGTAAGCACACCAGGAATTTTTATACTGGTTCGAACTTCCCGTTCTACGTCCAGTCCCAGAATACCCTCTGGATTTAAACTAAACCCCTCACTTAACCCGGAGGAATAGGTATACGACACCTGAGCAGCCGAACAGGAATTTTCCGCCTCAACAGCCGAAGAGGACTTCAACTTAATACAAATAGTTTGTTGACGAATGTGTTCTGAATAACACTGATTGTCTTTTGATAGTGCAGCTTTCCTATAATCAAATCCTCAAGAGTATATATGTGTGTGAAGATTTAGAAGGAAGATAATCATGTAGAATCAAAGTATATGAATAAATTCAAGGATTCTAGTGATATTAAATAAGAATAAATGCTTTTATTTGCAGAAATGAATAGAGATTAGATTTCAGAAATATAAACAAGAATCGGTGATTGTAGAAGTGAATTGAATATGTTTATATAGTTGTAGAAGAGTTGTAATCTTTCATGAAGAGTTTTAGTTAACAGTTGTGTCCATACCTCTTGAAATAGAGGACATTCCTCTTCATGAAAAGATCGCGTCTCTTCAGAAAACTAGCCGTTTTTCTCTGGTCGGTCGACCGGAAAACCTGGCCGGTCAGCTGAGTTTAAAACGTATACAAAACAGAAAGTCACTGTGCACATGATACAGGGTCGGTCGACCGAGGATCCTGGTCGGTCGGCCGACCTGGTGTTATATGCACAGTGAACATAGTTTTTGCTATAAAATGTTTTGTGTGCGTGTGTGACTATTTGAGGAATGATTTTAACATTGTTCTAAGACTCAAATAAAATAAAATATCCATACTAATCTCTGGATTGTAAGATTATCTCCTTTGTAGTGCACGGTATGCACTTATTCTCTTTTTGTCGCTTTCATATAGTATTCTCGTCGTATGATCTCTGAAGCTTGTGTCATGAATCAAAACTCATGAATCAACAAGTTGATGTTGTAAGTAGTATTTCAATAAGTTATGATAGTTGTGTATGATGTTATTTTTCATTCAACTATACAGGCTGCTTGTAGTGACCCTGAACTTGGCCTTCGAAACTCGGCACCCGTACTTCACTTGTACTCAAAATGCCGCAGATTCAAACGCCGAATCTGGTTCACCGGAGCTTATAACACCATTAAGTATAACAACACAGCGGAATAAAGAAATAGATGATATCATATACAACTCCAATGAATACAATATCCAGAATGATATACAACAATGATATCAATATGATACAACAATATCAGAGATAAATAATGATACAGTGGAAAATATAAGTGATAACTCCAAATGATCCTCAAAGAGAATGAGTCCAACAACTCCAACAACTCCAACATCAGCTCGAACCACCATCACGATGCACAAAGATAAGCAAGTGTAGTCATCCACTCCGATGAAGTGAACTAGCTCTAGATAATCCACTAAACCTGACTATCTGAAAAGGAACCCAACTCTAGACTGCCCGTGTGGAAAATTATGGGCACCCAGAGTTTAGGAAGGGAACAATAAACTCCAGGTCAGTTATGGGACTGGTATGAGCAAACAGAAATAGTTTATCTTTAAACAATCACAAAAGAATTTTAAACATTGAAATCCGCAATGCTTTTGGAAAATGAAACTACCATAAGGCCTCCCGCCACACACACAATGCAAACGCAGAATTGGAGGAGATTTCTCCTTATGATAGTCAAACATGCTTACTACGCAAAATCATTCGATTTGATATTATTATTAGTGCATAGTGCAGAAAACATTTCGAAAGTATAATATTAATCTTATCCAGCATAGGCATTTCACACTATGCCTACCATAGCTACCATCTAAACAGTGGTGGCCACCATAAGTAAACGGCAGGTTCTACAACTAAAACCGTACAAGGTTCGTATTGGAAATTGGATTTCCAACAAATGGTCAGGCTAAGGAACTTCCTATGCCACATGGGATCGCCTTTGGATGGACATCCCGAGAACTAACTAGCTCTCTGCCAACACAAGGCCGGGTTACCTCTGACACCAGGTAACTACTACACGAATATGCCACCCCCCGGTCCTTTGGGACCTTTATCCGAGGCGCCTCGATCAAACAACAATCACACAGTAAATGAGATTGGAGTATCCACATAGGTTAAATATCAGGGCTCCATACTTGATACCACCATTTTCCAGAAGGAAATGACATATCCTAAAGGGAGCGACCCTCATAACCTTGCCGCTTCATTTCTGTTTTGACCATTTCCGGGTTGTGAGGTCCGAAGAGGTCTCGTCCACAAAGCTACGCTTTTTCACAAAGTCACGCTTTGATCAACAAATGATCAATAAATAATCATCACACAGCAACACTCAGCATGCCACACTACTAAATTGGGAGTATATCACTGATAACCTTTAACTACATAACCTCTGAGCTCGTACGTCTCAGAGAAGGGTGTTAAGCTAAGAGAATAAATTCTCCGCCACCAAACAGAAATGTATTTGAAAGAAATCAGCTTTATATCTCAAAGTGTAATGTCAGACATGTAACCATACAAGTCTGTTCCGGGTTCGAACAGAACCGAAGGCACATCCGAAGAAGCCCTTGCAATCCGGGTATTCACAATCCCGATCGGGCTTCCCATCACTTAGGGAATCTCTATACCGGAGCAACTCAGTGCAGAGACAATCGATAGGTCATCCTATCATTTTCACAAATACCCGGTCTTCAGCACCGGTCTTCAAATGCAATCCATATACAACGTATCATTATTCAGAATGGGTTATATGACACAAAGGTCCTCTCCCGGCTAAACCGAATAATGAGCGCAATATTTAAAAATATATGGATATTGGGATTTCAGTTAAGTCACAGCTTATTATCCAAAACTTCTCTTCAAATGGTTTAAACAAATTACCATTTTAATCTTTTTAAACAAAAAGATTTAATTCACAAAGTTCACCCAGTTTCACAAAGATACATTTATATATTTTCCAAATTAATTTCCATTTCAATTGGATTAACTCATTAAATCTTTAAATCAAAGATTTAACTGATAGCTTTCAAAACAATTCCATTTCGAATGGTTTAAACAAATCACCATTTTAAATCTGTTAAAAATAAACAGATTCAATTCATAGCTTTCAAAAGGAATTCACTCATAACTTGGAAAAACCATTTTTCAATTCAAACTTGAAATTCCTTTAACTTAAATTGGAATTTCATTTCTTATATGAAAGCTTTTATCATTTGAAAACAAACAGTTTTCATTTTGGAAAATCTGATTCATTTATACAAGTTAAAGTCCTTGGGTTAAATTCAAATTCTCAAACAATATTTTAAAAGGGTTCAAGCCCATATAAACACATGTATAACTTGTATAACACTTCTTAAACCATAATTTTCAACATAGAATTCAATTCCAAATTTTTGAATTCAAATTCAAATTGAATTATTTAAAATTGCAAAACTTTACCAAGTTATTCAAAATAACTTTTCTCTTAAAAACTCATTTTCAAAAGCTTTAACATTTAATCCAAATTCATTTCCAAAATCAATTGAAATTAAAATTTCAATTTCAAAAACATTAAATTTAAATTATTTGTGACTTAACTGATTTCTTCGTGAAATCCATATTTGTGTGTGTATGGTGTAGTCCAGGGGTTTCACACACAATAGTGCAACATCATTCAATCATTACAGATCAGAATATAGAAATATAATTGATAAGCGGTATAACTATAACGCTTATCTTTTATTCACAGATCACAGATATATAAATTACAGATAATATATTACATTCATCCCAGATAAATGAACTATAGTACAGATCACACACAAATCAAAATATATCACACAGCATCACAGATCAGGGAATATCTAACAATTTCAAAACATTCAATACAATTCAAACATCCATAAGTAAGATCAATTAATCCTTTGATTAATTTTAAATCAGATTAGTTACTTATGAATAAATTACTAATCCTAGTTAATTAACATTAATTAATTACAAACCATTTTAATTAATTAACCTTCAATCATTTATTAATTAACTTTTAATAATAAATTAATTAACCTTTAATTATTAGTTAATCAACCTTAATTTATAATTCAATCAACCTTTAATTATTAAATAATTAACTTTTAATTATTTAACTATCCTTTAATTAATTACTTTAATTAATTATTCCTCAACTAATTATCATTCCTTAATCACCTTCATTAATTAATTAACCTTTAATTAATTAATTATCCTTAATTAATCACATTAATTAATTAGCCCTTAATTAATTATTGTTTAATCACTTGAGTAATCAACCTCAATCATTAAGTAATTATCTTTTAATTACTAATATTAAAAAGTCATTAATTACCTAATTAAATTTTAAGATAACCCATTTTATCTTTTATAAATCACTTTATTTATCATTTAAAAATCTTTATTAATAATCTTTGAAATAAATTCATCATCAACTTATTATCTTAAAACCTTTAAGTTAAATTAACAATTAAAAAACTTTATTTAATAAACCATTTTAACCAACTCAAAACTCGGATAAACATTTACATTTACAAATGAATTGGTTTTAACCAAAATTGTTTCAAAATAAACTTGATTGGTTTTAAAGTTTGAAAACTGTTTTTATATAAAATTTCAGACCCGAGCCATTTCTCGATTTACCCGAATGCAGCTTTGAGTCTCTCACCTTCATCAGTTGCTTCGAGAAAAACGCTTGTTTCTTCGCGCTTGAACCCGAGCCAACCCACCTTCTTCCTTAACATTATAACCACCCAGATATACCAATGCCCACGTGCACGTGCACACATCACTGCCGCACCTCCGACCATCGCCGAGACCTTCGGCACGTCGCCGACCATCTCCCCTAACCATCCGACCACCCAGTTTAACGACCTCACCTAAAAATCAAAATCGAGCAACTTGAAACCCACTGAAACAAAACTGGGTCACCCAAGATCGCCTCGTATTGCCACCTCCGGCCATAAGAAATCACGTGATCACGTCCAGAGCCGCGCCGACCAACCACGCATCGATTCCCCCTGCTCCGATCACCTCCGATCCACTAATGACGTCGCAGCAACCTGGAAACCCGCGTCAACCAAAACTGGGTCTAAAACCCTAAACCCACCTCGTCCGGCCACCATGATGATCAGGAAATTCACCCTCCATTTTTCCTGAGATCCCCGACCTCCAATCTTCCTTCAGCCATGACCACGACCTCCCTCACCTTGTCGATCACCAGTAAATGCCAAAAGTACCAAAACCGTTCAACCCGCAAGCTCTCACCATTTACTCAACTAAAAATCATGTTTTTTCTTTTAAAAATCATAGTTTTCGAAAGCAAATCATATTATATAAATGAATCAAGAAATTAAAATACTTGAATTTTGACATGCATTTAAATTTTACTGTATTTCCTAATTTCCAGAAAATACTTTAATTAATTATGCTTAAAATTATTTTTAAAACTTAAAACATGATTATACAAACAGGTTTTGTTTGAACCTTAAAGCCAAAAGAGGATTAGAGTGAGAGATTTTGAATTTTTAACAGGTTTTGTAACCTGTAATGTAAAAACAGAGGCAATATGCCTGTTCAACAGACATGCACAGGTATATATTCATTTTTGTATAAATGCAACCATATTTCACAGATTCACTTCAACATAAATCACTACATCCATTTTATAGATCATATCAAAGAAGTTTACTCACAGTTGTTTTCCAGAAAAATGAACAGAGTTGCTTCTATTTTGAAACAGGCTTTTAAATTTTTGCTAGTTGGAACCTTTTATTTTGATCTTCATATTTGTTGAGTTGAATTGTTGTAAAGCTTCAGTTGTAATGTATTTTCTGGTATGCTAAGTCTTTTTGATGAACGAAAGAGATAAGGAAGATTTGATATAGAAAAGAGTTTACAGGGTAAATATAATTGTACAGGTGATTATTTCTTTTGTACTAGAAATGGTTTGTTAATGTTTTGATCAGAGATTTTTCTCTCCATATGGTGGCTAATGGGTAATATGTTGTGTACTAGAGATACTTGCATTAATTGCTTTGCATTGTTTGTCTCGGCTGATAATTTTTCTTTGATATGCTAGAGATGCAAACATTAAATGCATATGTACCTTATGTCTTCTTTGCAAGCCTAAGATATTTATATTCTTATTTGTTTGCACTTGAATATATATTGTTGTCTTTGTTTACATACTTATCTTCTTGCATTCATTTTGTTTTATGAGCATATCCATGAACATGTTATTATCTTTGTCTTAATTACACTTGCATTCCTATATGTCTATATATATATATATATATATATCTTTCCTTTGTCTTGTCTTATTTCTCTATAATATAAATAAACTTCTATTTTTACTTTATTTTTCTTTTATTATTTTTGTTTGTTTTATTACTTGGTATTATTTTGTATTGATTTACTAAGATATATATATATATATATATTTACTTTATATTGAATAAAACTATGTATGTATATATATATATTTTTATTTCTAAATTTAATACTAATTATTCTTATATTCATTTGGTAATATAAGTGAATTTCTAGATTTTAATTTGTTATTAGATTTTATCCAATGTATTTACTTTATATTTTATATCATATATATTTTTTCATTTTTAAACCATTTATTTACAATTTAAATTCAAATCAAATATATATATACATATATATTATTTCAAATTTACTCATATATGCTCAAACACATATATATTCACATATATATAATATTTACAATATTTTTAAATTTAAATGATTTATACAAAATTTTATTTTAATTCGGGGAAACATGCATCACTTTATCACTAAATTTTACAAATTTTTATTCAAAACTAAACTAATTATCAATTTAAATTTATATAAAATTCGGGGTCGTTACACTGCTGGTATAAGCAGGGCATGGAAAGAAGCAGAAAATCTTCGCAAACGACAAACCAACGAGGAGGGTAAGAGGATGTGCACTAACATCCAAAGGATTTTAGATGCTGTGTTATGCAGGAATCAACTTGATAGGCCCAGACCTCCATCTCCACCTCTAGCACTTGTGTATATACGACGTTGTCCTGGAGGAGGTGTCGGTTCATCGTCACAAGGCACCTCGTCACAAGCTGCACTAGTACAAGAAGAAATTGTTCATGGCCCATCTCAACCAATAGCCATATTACCTTCGGCCTCCACTGCGCATCTAGCAAGGAGTAGCAGTAGCAGTTCGAGACCACTGGTAACACGTCGGCAAAAAAGAAGCACGTTAGAATTTCACGAGCTTCACGACTAAATTGATAATGTTAATGTTGTTTGATGCGAATAGCTAGGGGTGATATGTAATGTGATATATAATGTACTTGTTAATGTTGTTTGAATTTGTGTAGTTGTGTTTTGTAATATGATATTGGATTGTGTATTAATGTGATTTCGCACCATTTGATAATGCGCTGTGTTTACCGACGTAATTTGATGTTGTTTCGTAATATGATGTAGTAGTTGTAGGTGCTACTGCTCTGGTTTCTGCAGTAGTAGATATTCATTGGTGAAATTTGAAAATTCGCCAATGGGCGATTTTTCAAAATTCGCCAAAGGGCGAATTTTGAAAATTCGCTCATGCAAACCTGATGTATTAAAACCAGTTAGCCTCTTCTTCCTTTTTTCATTCTTGTTTGCTTCAAAGTCGAACTCAAAACCCAAATTTATGCAAAATCATTCACATAAGTCAGTAAGGTTGGTATTTTGTCCAATTTTTTGCTCTATACTTACATTTGTAGATGTACATTACGCACTTCTTCAATTTTGTTCAAATTGGAAAGTAAATCTACCCAAACCATAGTTGTAAGTTTGTTCAATTTTGGTATTTTATTCAACTTTTCTTTTAGGTGAAAATGGATGATTGGGAGATCGATGATGAAACAATGATCAAAATATATGATGATTACGTACGGAACAAGGGCGTGGACGATGAAGTAGAATTTGTTCCGGAGACCCAAGTGAAAGACCTACCAAGAGTGGATGCTACAAATACAAATGAAGAAGTAGAGACTGAACTTGTTTGTGCTATGCAGACAAATGTGGTACTCGAGAATCCCCAACCGGTTCAACAGTCATTGCATGCTAGGCTGATGACTGTACTTGCTCATCAAAACCCTGATATATCAAGTTCTAGCATGATGGGTCACTCTGTACTTTGCTATTGCGGAGTTGAATGTAACATTGTTGTTTCCAAAAGTCAAAGGAATGCAGGACAGACGCGTCAAAGGGTGCATAGTTGTAAATTTTTTGAATGGATCTATCCTCCACAGACGGAAAGGGGGGTCCAATACGCCCTTGAGATGCAAGCTGAGGTTAGTCGCTTGGAGAAGATGAATATTGCAATTCGGAATGAAATGCTTGCAAGGTGCTACCGGTTACCACGCGATTAACCGTATGTTTTGCTGTATTGGTAGTTCTATTGTATCAGGTGTTAGTTGTCTGTGTTAACTTGCGATTTATCATGTGTCAATCCTGTGTTTTATATTGTGTCGTATCCTGTTGTTGTACAAAATGATATTGTGTTTTATAGTGTGTCGTATCATGTTGTTTTATAGCAGTTTTAATACTGGCGACATTTGAAAATTCGTCTTTGGGCGAATTCTCAAAATTCGCATAATTCTACACTGCCGGCCATTACTATGTATTAACGGGACACATTTGTATGGTAAATACAAAGGGATGTTGCTTGTTGCTATTGTTGTAGATGCAGATGACTGTCTGTTTCCATTAGCTTATGCAGTTGTCGAATCCGAGTCATATGATAGTTGGAGTTGGTTTTTTTCTTGCATGCGTGAATTCATACAGTGTGTGCAATCGTCGTATTACTTTCATATCGGATCGAATGAAAGGAATTCTGAAAGCTTTATAGGACAAATGGCGAGAAGCACACAAACATAGGTTTTGTGCAAGACATCTTAAAGCTAATTTTCAAACAGCGGGTTTTAGGGAGAAACGACTTACATGTTTATTTTATTCAGCTGCATGTGCTTCAGAAGCAGTTGAGTACAACAAAATCAGAGAAGAAATCAAAGCCACAAATCCACAGGCTCATGAATGGATTGAAAGAAGTTAGGGAATTTTGAAGAAAATTGGGCCCTATGCAACGATGATGGAGGACGCTTTCATGTTATGAGCACCAATGCATCCGAAAGTTTTAATAGTGTACTGAAAGGTGCTTAATCATTACCTATAAAGGCGTTGGTTGCACAAACCTTCTTTCGATCGGTTGAATATTTCTGTAAGAGACGAGAAACCGCGAATGCTATCACAACATATTTGACTCCAAAATGGGAAGCTAAAATAGCAGATCGGGCTACTGAAGCACGTCGTTGTAGACTAGTTCGATTTAGTCGAACGGAATGGCAAGTGATTCATTGCTACGTCGATGAATTTAAAGTGATAATTGATGGTACTAACTGTTAATATACATGCAACATCCCACTACTGCAAAAATTACCATGTGCTAATGTAATGGCGGCTTGTTCGACAAAGGATTACGATGCTAATAGAGCACATCATGATTTCGCATCAGAGTGGTACTCTGTTCAAAGTTACAAAGCTTCTTATCAGCCAGAGTTTCATCTCGTGTGTGATAAGAGATACTAGGGACCATACAACGGTCTATAGATATTGCCTCCACCTAACGACCCAAATTTACAAGGATAAAAAATGTTATGGACGAGCATCAAACACCTAAAACAAACAGGTGCAGTAAATGTGGATCGTAGGGCCATAACAGAAAGTGATGTACTTCAGCAACCTAAACTTTCATTATCTAATGTATGATTGCATACCGAATTAAGATTTATGTGTATTCAACTTTAAGTGAATATAAATTCTATGTATCGAACTTCGTATCTATGTACTGTTTACTCGATGTCGACATAAATGACCTTTGCGGTTGTTAGATTTGAAAGTTGATATCTATGCATTGTCTATTAGTTCAACTTCTTGATCATGTAAGGTAGCTACATGCAACATGTGGGTGTTATTTTTAGTTGCAGGAATTTTGTTTTGGCGACTTTTGAAAAGTCGCCCGTTGGCACATTTTGAAACTTCGCCAAAGGCGCATTTTCAAAATTCGCCAACGTCTACATTGCCAAAACAGGTCTATCTTTGTAATTATTTTCAAAACAGTTCTGTCTTTGTTATACTATGCACAAAGATGGTTAGTTCTGCAAATTTTCCTTAAAAAATCCATATATTTTTATGTAAATTTGGTACTGTATGGTTTATACGATAGTACATATTGGTACTACAAGTCGTGGATAATATTCAACTACTGTTGATATATGTCCAACGGATTTAACCATGCTATGCAGATTTCGAATCCGTGACATTTCGCATAAAACTCAAAATGTCTAACTACTGCCTACTGGGACAGTGATCCCAGTTTCAAAATTCCATATTATCATCCAACTAAAACAAATGTTTAGAGTTGAACTCAAATGGTTTACCACTCAATCGTGCTTTCACTGGGTGTTCAACATAGGAGCATGGGAAAGGACATTGGAAGGAGAATGAAAAGAAGAATGTGCTTGTTTCTATTGAAAGGACAGTGAAAAGGGTATTTGAAAAGAAGAATTAAATATTTTGTTTTTATTAATTATGTTTAAGTGTATTTATTATCTGTATTGAAAGAAGACTAAGGTATTAATATTTGTTTGGAATGCGAGCTGGCGGCGTCCAACGTCAACAAATCGATTTGATACATTCACCCCCAACGAATCAAAAGGATGTGTTTAACATTTGATGCGTCAGACGCGGCGCCAACACAACATGGGCATTTTTTTATGCTAAACACATTCTAAATGACAATAGGTAAACTAGCCCACAATAATTCCTATAATGATCTACTCGTAGCTTTTTGAGGCCAATTTGTGTTTGCATCGTTGTCAAATGGTATGGTCCACGCAGTTACTTCATTCGAGCGAACAATTGAAAAAGTGTTATTCAAATGCGTTTGACATCAGTGATTCGTTTGCCAACCGTTTACCGCTTAATTCCCATATTTATTCCTTCCTCCTCTTCATTTCTTCACCAACTTCTCCAATAACCTCCGAAGTCCAAAAATCCAAACCTTCGTAGCACCTAGACGTCTATTTGAGGTAACTAATTTCATAAACATAATTTTTATGCTTTTATTTACAATATTTATTTTTTCTAAAATATTTTCTGTCTTTTCTAGAATTTCTACCAACGAAGCATCCTACTCTTCTACCAAAAACATTATGGTTTGACCCTTGAACGGATGTATTGAAATGTGCAAAAAGACATGTCGGTGGAGACAACGACTTGTGGAATACGGTCTCCAACCGATAAAAAAAGTCAAATTTTCCTTGCCTCCGAAGTTCGGGGAGTTGAATAAAATGTTTAATGACCATATCGAAACTTCATCGTTCAAGTACGAATTGCACAGGTGTAATAACCCGGTGTTGAAGAGCAATTGATTAATGTTAACAATAGTGTTTTAATTAATTAAAGTGAATTTTTAAAGAATTTTACCGAATGGTTTTGGAATTTGATTGGAAACAAGGGGAATTTTTTGATAAATCGTTTTTGACATAAATATTTTAAAGTAATGAATTATTAATAAACGATAATTTTTATTATTTGAATAATAAAGATATTTTGAATTTTAAAGGGTCGTTAAATGTATTAAAAGTGGTTGAAAGATTTATAGAGTTTAATACTTGAAACAAACAAGATTTGAAGTTTATTTCATAAAGAAAAGGAATTTTATTTCTAGGTTTTGGAATTTATTTGATGAATAGGTTTAAAATATAAAAAGGACAATTTTAGCAAAATGAGTTAAAATATGGAAATATATTTTATAAAATTATACAACGAATGAAAAACGAAGATTTGAGTTAGAAATAATTTTTAGGTGGAAATTTAAATTTATATTGGGTTAATAAATGAATTTAATTAAAGTAGGTTAAAAAAATAGTAATTTTGATATAATTAATTAATTTAAAAGAAATTATGGAAAATAAATTATATAAAAATTTATAATGTTGTGCAATCAAATGGGTAATGAATACATGATTTCTATTTTGAGTTTGGTATTGATTTGTTGTAACGAGCACCTTTCTGATCCTCGAATGTCGACACTAATACATCCACGGTATTCACATGCCGAGTACCCAAATGTCGAAAAGACAGAACGTTAAGGTAAAGAAAACGAACAAGAAAGAGGAGAATACAAACATCAGAATCTCACAGCGGAATGATAACATATAATATCAAAAGATAATATACAGAGCTACTTTAATATACATAGCATTTCAGAGTTACTGAACAGAGTACATCATCGGCCTGGACAGTTATAATATCATGTCCTTGCAGTTGCTGATATATACATAAAGTAATGCAGCGGAAATAAATAATACGGTAGGTAAAACATCCAGCCCCTCTCCAGAGCTCAATGAACATCAATGTAAACCTGCATTTCTCAAACTACTCGAATGAGCATTCATGGAATTAAGGGGAAAATAAAACCATGGGTCAGATATAAGTCTGGTGTGAGAAACTCATGAAATATGTAGCTAGCATATAATAATATTTTTGAGACCGCATGGAATACCATAATGGTAATCCTCTCAAAAGAATCACCATCTAATAAGTGCATATTGTGATATAATAAATAATGTTTAAGGTAAAGAATATAAATCAAAAAATAGCCGTTGGTGCTTACACGGGTCACCCACAACAATATTTATAGGTATAAAATCAAAATCGCTAAGGCACGTTCGCATAATGGATTTTCCATAGAGACCTCCCTAGTAAAACTAGTAAGTAAACTGAGATCAATCTCCATCACAAGGATCAAAAAACACCTTCCAATCGTCGTATATCTCTAGATAAAATATATCATAAGGTAAACACAACTACCCATGCCCTAACACGTGAACCAAGTATTAACAGCTCCTGCAGGCCAACATATCGATAAGCATACTCTAGATAATGGAGCTGATATACCCTCATGGGTTAGCTAAACCCGAGATTGTGCATCCTACTTTGTCTTTGTTTATATATCAATGGTGAAGTCACGTTTAGCATCTCAACACACGAGTCATCATCACTCGAACATATCATGAACCCTAAATGGATTCCAACATCTCGAACAGGTCCACTTCCAAGAGATAGAACACGTATCTCAGCCTTGAAGTAGTTTTCGATAAGTAAACACTTACCGATCTCGGTCTTCTCAAGACCGAATCGACGAATTTCTGGTTAACTCAATTCCAGTTCTTAAAAGGTAAGTGAAAGCAAAAGACGTTTCATATGAATGCTCCTCCCCAGGGGTTCTCAAAGCTTATGAAGCGGTGAAGCTTTTTAATACTTCTTTAAGTTAATTTGGTCATATTAAACAATAATGAAACGATCGCATATGAAAACCAAGTCTTACATACTTATCACGTTTCCGACCTTTTTAAATTCTACCATCCCTAGATCAAGAAGGAAACCCGATAGGTTAGAGTGCACTTGCTTCTACACCTTACTCAAATCATCATTCTTAACTCTCACAGATAGAATCAAGCCAACTTCGTTGGCTTTTAGTGCTAAATACACAACTAACTACTTTCCATAAACAAGTAACACCAAGCACAATTAACACGCACATAGCACGATCAAGTCACGTGAACGACTTTTAATCCCCTTTTTATTTAATTAGCATTTCATTAATTAAAAACTTCTTTTATCGGTAAAACTTCTTTTGTCTAATAAAACTTCTTTCATTTGATTTAATTTCATCACATAATTAAAACTTCAGTATTTAGTTAAAACTGCGTTCTTTAATTAAAACTTCTTCATTTAATTAAAATCTCATTCTTTATTAAAACTTATCTATTAAACACCTTTTGTTAATTAAACTCCTTTATTAATTAAATTTCTTATTTATTAAAACTTCACTTATTTAATTAATAACTTAACTTATTAGCTAAACTTCTTATTAAACTTGTATATATAGATTTAATTTCTCTTTCTAAAAAGTATATACTTGTATTCTATGATTCATGTTTTTTACTATTAAATTATAATCTCTTTTACAATTCACTTATGTTGTATTTAACTATTCACTTATACTCTTTTCTATACTTCAAATTCTCAAATCGTATAAATATATTCACAAATCATCAACAAGATTTACTTACTTTAAAATACAATCAAAGAGTTTAGAAACAAATGTCACTAAAACGTTGTTACTACAAAACCCTTTCTCTTTTATAAAACAAACATATACCTTTTTCTATCTTTTTTATACAAGATTTCATACTTGTTCTTATCTTTAAAATTCCATTGTTAAAGATCCAATTATATACTTAAGGGTTAAAGTCAATAGTTACTTAAACATTTGTCTATACAAACCCAAACCCATTTTACACTTGAACATTTTCTTTAAAACTTGCTTTTGAAGATTTAATTACATTTAAAGGTTAAAGACAATAGTTACTCAAACATTTTTCATAACAAACCCGAACCCATTTACTTATAGTTATCTTTAAAATATTCATTATTACAAATTTTAATGTATTTCTAAGTATAATTAATAAAAAATGTTACTAAAACATTATTTAGTGCAACCCAAAACCATTTTTGTACTTATCATTAACTTTAAGACATTCATTTTAAAGATTAAAGCATATCCACACTTATTAATTAAGGTAGTATACTCTTAGTTGAAAAGTACTTAACTTACTTTTTAAAACATATATATGTACACTTTTAAAATACTTATAATTATGTCAAAACACTTTTAAGCTGCTTTAAAATATATTATAATTATGTCAAAACACTTTTAAGCTGCTTTAAAATATATTATAATTATCTATATATAATATTATGTAAAAAACAACAAATTTTGAAATGAATAAGAAAACCAAGAATAAACATGTTTCTAATTCAAAAACCTCTTACTTTAAAAATTGATAATTAATTATCAAAAATATATTTAAACTTGAAACCAATTTTAAAACACTCAATATAAGTTAGAAAATAACCCCAAAAACATTAAAGAAGAACAACTAATCTAAATATCATTTTTACACAATTTATAGTTTCTAACGGCAAAGATAGCATTTCTGCAAATGCTTTAAAACAATTCGCAACAGTTTAAAGGTGTTTTAGAAGCAAAGACGGCATTCTAGAAATGCTATCTAAAGTTCTAGGCCTGTTTTTAACCCGTTTTGCTACAACTTTGCGACTAGTTTTCGATGCTTTAACAAATGATTGTTGGTCCATTCTTTTTACAGTAGTTACTATACTATGAGTACTTGAAAACCATGAAGAAAAATCACAAATAATATCTTTTAATTATTTTATAGAAATTTTCGAAAATAATGTATTTTTCCAAAGTGCTCGTATAGCGACTATTTCGCTATAACTTTTGTCACCTCGTTCAACTAGCTATCAAATAATTTAAGCTTCAAAACTTTTATAGTAAGAAAAATATATTATTTAATTATTAAAATGGTAAAGAAATCCTTAAGGAAATTTCTATAAAAATAAACATTATTTTCTAAACACAAGGAATCTAGAAGTGTCGATATAACAACTATTTTGCTTTTAACTTTCTTAACTTTGTTCAACATTTTTGACAACTTTCGAAACATATCCTTTTCTGTCCAAAACACTTCAAAAAATGTATATAACAACCAAAACAAGTTATACCAAGATATGTCCATCACCAAATAACACAAGATGAAGTTAAGGGATTTCAAAGTGCTTTCATAGAGACTTTCTCGCGTCAAGCATTCATACACGCACTTTTACATCACATACAACATTATTAATCATGTATATATCAAGTCATGACCAGATTATAAATTTCAGAGGGATTATAAGAGAAGTTATAATATATATATATATATATGTTGTCACTTACTTTCAAAAGCAAGAGTAGTTCAAAAGTGATAACTTGCATTTGTTTTCATTTAAACATTTATATTTCAACAATCAAACAATTATATCACAACATACACTTGCATGATAGTGAGATAACTCACCTTAAAACTAGGTTAACAAACATCACTAGCCATCGGAATTAAGGCAACACTTCCTACCGTCACCAAAATTCCAAAGCCCAAAGCTACTTCCTTTTGCTCCAAAATCACAAGCACAAGCCCCCACCATCCTCATATTGCTTACGGCCTGGAAGGGATCCCCCTTTTACTAACATCATTCTTCAACCTCTTGGGTGTTATTATGTGTTTTAAAGACGTTCTAAGACCTTTATGAGAGTCTGGAGGAGAAAGGAGTTGATTTGCTATTGTTTTGGATGAAAGAAGGGAGATGGAAGTGTTTGAATATAAAAGTTTTTGTCCCAACTTTTGAAATACGGTATTATGAACACAAAACCAATGAATACAATGATTCAGCAATATAAAAATGACCCCTAATGCCCTCTCTTGGCCAACCAAGAAAGCTCCCCCACCATGCATGCAAGCCCATGCTTATTACACACCATACCTTCCCTAAATCACTCCTTGATTAATGCCTTAAATTAAGGGTCAATGTCCCCTTAATTAATACTTAGTTTCTAATTGATTTTCTTATAAACAACTATGATTTAGTTCTTATGTCTTCTTATGTTAACAACACAAATACATAGAGTCCAAACAACTTTTAGTCAGTAAAAAGTCGTTTATCGATAAAAAGATTTTCAGTCACATTATCAATATTTCTTCGAACTATTTATTTCAAAAACGAATTTCTTATCATTAGTTATTATTTAAAAGGGGTAAACAAGGTTATTAAATCAATTTAATCACATTAAATCCAAGATTCAAATATTTAAATAATTAAGATATTTAAATACGAAGTGTTCGAAATTCTGGGTCATTACATTCTCCCTCACTTAGAATATTTCATCCTCGAACTTCCAACACAATTAACATAAAGAAACAATCACACATTAATACTCAAAAACATTCACAATCATTATAAAATATAGCATATAAATATACTAAAGCCCGTACGATGCACATGAACCATCCATATGCAATATCAAATCCGATCACTTGCTCGATCACATAGATTTCACTTTCAAATTAGTATAGGTCACTCGACCTCTCTAATACGGACTCTGATCAGGTTCCTTGATTAGAAAACTCTATTTTCCTTACATAGCCATATACTATGATCAAAAGCTTCTGAATTATATCAAGAATTGGTATCAAGTGTTCACCGTTGAGAACCTAGTGAATACTCCATGTTGGACCGATCCAAACCACCTCAAAATCATGTACTCGAACCCTAGATCAAGACTGTCATGCGAATAAAATGATTTACGCACAACATGCATACTTTATTCCATTGGTTTCTTGAATTCACCAATTACATTACATTTTAAATCATATTCATTTATTTTTCATTTAATACTAAAATCATTTATAAAAAAATTCATAAAATCTTACTTAAGTTTATAAACATTTTATAAATACTTATCTTTATTTATAAAACATTTCAAGACTTAAGTTCATTACTTGTATAATACTATACTACATCTTAAGAGTATATATAGAACATTCGCCTTTATTTTACTTAACAAAAATGTTCAATAAATTTTAAACCTGCTTTAACTTACTATCTTTTCAAATTAAGAGTTATAAAATTCAACTTTTATTTCAATATCAATTTTTCTTTAAATAATTAAACATCGGGTTTCCATTTCAAATCATTTGAAATAATCATATATACATATTTTCTTTTATTTATTAAATCATATTCATGGGATTAAACCAAAAATCATTTTCAAAACTAATTTCCCAAAAAATTTCTTTAAAATCCATAGGAAATATACATATAGATCGAGCAACGCCAAAATGATAAAAGGAACCAAGACCTACCAAGAAGTATCATATATTCCCTTACTAAGAAGGGTAACACTCAAAAGAAGTTCCTACCATCTAAACACATCTTTTGCCTAATTTTAGTCACTTTCGAGCCACTCGAACTAGATAACATAAAAATACTTTATTCTCAAATCGACTTGCCAATTCCGAGAGCAACCTCGAACTCGAACAAATCTTAAACAACCTTTTAAAACATTAGTCTTTTAAAAATACTATAAAATAATGCTATTATTATTTTCTCTAAAACGTCGAAAAGCAATTTTTAAAAAAACATCGGGATTTAAGTTCTCAAATTCTCAATTTATGCAACGACCCAAAATTTTATCATTTCGAATGGGAATATTTAATTTATTTGAATATTCAATTTTGATTCAAATGTAATAATTAATAAGAAAATAAATTGTTAATAAAACGACTTGAGTTTTAATAGCGTATTTTTATATGAGTTTATAGGATTTTTCCATAATTTTTACTTTGGAAAATATTTAAATTATTGTTTGATGTTTTTAAGGCAAACGTTGGTATTTTGAAATTTCACATAATAAGATAACCAGTGTATTTTATTATTGTTTGTGATTGTAACGACCCAGAATTTTATCACTTAAAAAAGGTTATTTAAATACTAAATAAATGGATTTTAATTACCAAATAAACCTATTTTAGTTATTTAGTAATGATGGTAAATTTCTTTTCAAAAGTTGTTTACTAATATAGTTTGTTCAAATAAAAAAATATATGATCGGGATCGTTTTTTGAATTTTCGGCACCGAAAAGTTATCAGAAAACGTTGTGCACATTTGTTGTAAACATTCACACACTTATAAACTAGGGTTTGATCAAATTTGCAAATAATATACATGCATATACATGTATACATACATGAATACTTAATGATATACATATATATTCATGATATGACTATTTATGCATATTTATATACATATATAATATAACCTATGGTAGTATTTAAACATCACCTAAACACCCTACGTTAGTACATAAAGTCATGGAGTGGGGAAGGGGGAGGGGGACGTGTGGAGAGGGGATGGTGGAGAGGTATGGTGTTAATGACATGTTTATATCATTATACAAAAATAATTAGTTACTTACCTCTTCTCCTTGCCTATATATACCACCATACATATTCATTTTCTTACTTTACATCTCCATTCCATATTCATCTCCATCCTCTTCATGTCTTCATAATTTCCATGGCTACTAATTCCATGTTAAAAGTTTGAAAAAATAGCCTTTCTTCACTTTTAAACTCACTACATTCCCTCGGATACTCTTCTCTACCAAAAAAAAGCCCACATCCACCTAACCCATGCATGGCCTAGCTTTTACCAACCCAGGCCGAGCCTAATTTTCCTCTTGGCTGAGCCAAGCCCACACTAGGTCATATCTTGGAGCTGAAGGCGGTTTGCTAGTGTTGTAGCCAAGTTCGATGGAAGTTTGGTTTGATTTAGATAAGTAATAGTGAGTAAAATTAGCACTTTTAAAACCAAATTTATTTACTTTATAAATATGTATATTTATTTGGTAAGTTTGATATTTGGTTGTGTAACATTGCAGTTTGGTTTGTTTATACTTGGAAATGGATGTGATTTGGTTGTATGTGAATGTGCTTAGTAGTCGGAATACAGTTGATTATGAAAGTTGATTAATCATATTTGATTGCAAGTTGGATCTTGTTGTATGTGTATTATAAACATGTATATGTGATGTGGTAGTGTAGTTTGTGATGATATTGGGTTATGTTGTTTATAACATGAAAAGTTAGTGCCTTGCTAACTAAAAACGACCATTTGAAATCCTTTTTCGAAAGTTTTGAAATTAGTTTTATAAGTTGAATTTTACCGAGTTTTAATCTTTTTCTTTTCAAAAGTCTACTTGTATGTTTTAAAAGTGATAAGAGTTAAAAAAATTAAGTTTTAATTGTTAAAAAGGGAAAAAAATCAAGTTTTAAAATTACGGGTCGTATAACGATAGTCGCTATACGCGCAGTTCGAAAAACCAAACTATTTCCAAATCCAAAAAAAAAATTCCACCTAGAAACTTTTTGAAAGGCATTTTCTAACTTTGTTATAAGTTTTAAAGTGTATAAATAGAGTTTTGAAGCTAACTTTCTTTAAAACCAAGTTTTGAAATGATGGATCGTATAGCGATGGTTGCTATACGCGCAGTTCGAAAAAAGCTATTTTTCAATCTAAACTTGATTAAATTAAAATATTTTTAGAAATGGGTTTATAACTTTAATTAAGTGATTAGGAAATAATTTATTAATTATTTATTTAATGATTAATTAATTAATTAATTAGGGTAATTAGTTCTTAATCACTAATTAACAATGGTTATTTATACTTAAGTGTGAATCAATTAAGTTAATCATGATTTGTTAATTAATTAAAGTAGATTATTATTTAATTAAGCAATTAAGGATTAATTTAATATTCTTTAACTATTAATTAAGTTAATTATTGATTTGTTATTATTTTAAAAGGGGATTTATTAATAAATCTTTGATTAAAGTTTAGTTATGTTTTAACGAGGATTTAATTAAAGTTTAATTACTTTAATAAGAGTTTAATTATTTGCATAAAAGTTTAATCACTTTTAATAGGGGTTTAATTATTATAAAATCGCCTTGAATTTAAATGACCAGTTTTGTTTTATTTTCCTTCCAAATTGGTTTTAAAGCAAGGATTTCATTGTCACTTACCCTTAAGTAACCCCTTATGACTAGAAAACCAAATGACATCTATTAGTAGAACAAAACACCATTTTGCTATTTTAAATACTTGGACATTTACCCATACAATGGATTGATTGATTGTGATTGAATGATCCCTTACTTATTGCTTGCTCATGCATATACCCGTGATAACTTAATAAGTAAAACCAAATTAAAAGGGCCACTATGGTCATTAAACCTCTATTTGGTTTTGTAAAATAAATATCCCATCTTCTTTTGATAATGGTTTCAAAGTTAGTCCATTTTGAGCAAAATATTTAAAGAATGATTTGACAATGGTTTGATTAAAGATATGTTAAACAATGGATTTGTTTATCAAAGGTAACATATTTGATTTAAGTTTTAAATAAGAGTTTTAGAAATAATTTCGAATATTTATAAAGGAGTTTATAAATAAAGTTGAAGGTTTATAAAGTGCTTTTGTAAATGGATTTGGGTTTGAGCAAGAGGATTTCATAAATAAAGAAGATTTACAGAAGGAGGTATGGAAGTAAACTATAAAAAGAATTTGAGATTTGGGTTTCTCGAAGCTGACCTTTTAAGAATGGTGGTATGGAACCTCCGTTCCACACTTAACATCGAAGGAATAACGTTTAGAGTTATCCTTATCTCCAATTTAAATAAAGTTGTAAAAATTCTTTTTAACATGCTTTGGAAATAAGAAATCTTCACAATTGTAAATATACTTATGTCAGTAAGATAAGTATATGAATGTTTTGATAAACCTTTAGAAAGAGATTTAATAAATGCAAGTTTTGTTTCGAGGCTTAGTGGTTGCTTTGGGTAATGAAGTATTTGAATTTGTTATTGTTATGTATTTGATAGTTAAATAACCAACTACCAGATCTTGGTCAGTTTTGACTTAGGAAGTATAATTGTAAATTTGATTTCCCCGGTGAGGACTTGATACTTACTTCCAAATGAACCGGGAATGAGTCAACCAAAAATTCTTGGTTGTTGGTCCGGGGAGACTGGGATCAGATATATTATCCGAAAACCACTTCGAACCAACATATATGTTCGAGTGGAAGATAGCCTAATGATGATTGAAGATGGAGCTCTTGAAGTGCAAGGGCTACTTATTACTGATCCTGAGGATGATTCCAAAATGGATGTAGTGGAAGTAGTGTCTTCGGTTTCATTCAGACCCAGAATGAACTTATATGGATGAATGCTGACATTGCATTTCTATCTAGAGGGCAGTGTTAGCATTCCAAGAAGGATTGCAAAAATGTTAAGAGTGTAGCCTCTTAAGTCTCACACCTCGGTAATGGCTAAAATAGGGAAGATGCAGTAGAGCTATGTAGGTCGCACCCATGATAGAATGATCATTTCCAACTAGAGTCGATATCTCTATGTATGCTTGGGGGCCCATTTCGGTTGTTGATCACAACCGAGGGTGATCATATTCGATACTACCCAAGTTAGGGGGTAGCCAGTTTTGTGCTGGCAAGGGTCGAAAGGTTTTCAATCCCACTGTACATTTTATCTAGAGGTGTACAGAATTTAAAAAGGTAGTCCTTTACCTTGCCATTAGTTGGAGATCCATTTCTCCAATACGAGCTTGCAGTTTTTGATTCTATAAATATTATTACTATCATGCACACGCGCCATAGCTACTTGAATATGAAGTATCTTAAACCTTATACATTATGATAATATTAAGAGCTTTGATATAAAAGTTTTTTGGTTATCGTAAGGTAGAACCCGTCGTGTTTATATGCAGCGTGGTCTTATGAGATACCCTTGTTTGAAGGATTTATGTCAAGTTAAATATATGCCTTACTTACACTAGACCCATTTCTGATCCGGAGTGTATTTTCCTTTTTTCCTAAATTCTTGGGTGCACAAATTTGAGTGAGCAGTCAAGTAGTTCAGGTCTTTCATAGATTCGTTTTGGAGGAGCTTAGAGCAGGTGGCTTCATCGATAGCTAGTTATTTCCTTGTTTCCGTTGTATTATATGTATATCGTATCAGTAGGTAGGGATAAGCTGTTATAATTGTCCTAGATAGGATTTGACTCTGATGTACTATTTTTGAAATGACATGTAAATATAACGTTAAATAATATATATTGTTCCATTGCGTTGCGAGATTCTATGTTGTTTAGTTTTCTTCTGTTCTATCTTTCTTTCTTTCACCCCTAATGACCTATCTTTTAGATGACCAAATGATCAGCACACGAATACCAAGGATGTATTAAGTGTCGTCTTTGGTAGTAAGAAAGACGAATCGTTGTAGTGATCGTACCGCATTGTTATGCGTGATCATATTTTCACTTATGTCACTCGCGGTTTGTACGCGAATGAAATTTTGTGTAACGAAGTGCTGTAAATTGTAAAATAAACAAACCTCCACCCTTTTACTTTTCTTTATTTCCTTTTCTCTTATTATCATTTTCCCTCTTCTCTCTCTTAAAAATTTTCATTTACAGACAAAAAGAAAAAATGACCTCCTTTTTAAAAATCAAAATCAAAAGCTACACTTAACAAAAAATATAAAACCGGTTTTGTTGGGTCGTGTAGTTGAGAGCTTCAAATCAATATGAGCGATGAGGGGTGCGGTCGACTTTGGCCAAGTTTGACTAGTTGACATCAAACTAGGGTTTAGGTTGGTCAAAGATTGAAGCGATGATAGGCCAAGGTAAGGTTGGATTTGGGTTTCTCGTGTGAAGGAGAATCGATGGTGGTGATTTGGTGGGGTCCGATCGAGGATGGGGGATCGCAACATGTCAGGTCATGGGGGAGAAAGGCCCAAGTCATGATAGCCATGGTGGGGTCGAGCTACATATGGGTGTGCGCATTTCGGAGCACGTGCGAAGAGATGTTGATTGCAAGTGGTTTCGGTTGATTTCATGTAGAGATGAGTGAGAAGGAGGTGGAGGCATGCACGGTGGAGGTTGGGTTCACTTATGCGGGTGGAGGGAGTTGGATTTAGGGAGAAAGATGATTAAACTATGGGTGATTAACTTAATTGTTAATTAGTTCAATTCATTATAATTAATCTCAAAACTTTTAAAATGAACAACTTCTGCATACGAGGTGCAATCTCCGTGACAAGGATCAGAAAACACCTTCTGAGCATCATATATCTCTAGATAAAATGTACCATAAAGTAAACACAATTTGCCCATGCCCTAACACGTGAACCAAGTATCAACAACTCTCGCCGGCCAGCATATCAATAAGAACACTCTAGATAATGAAGTTGATATACCCTTATAGGTTAGCTAAACCCTAGATTGTGCATCCTACTCTGTCTTATTCATCATCTCAACACACAAGCCATCATCACTCTGATAGATCACGAATCCCCAAATTGATTCTAGTAACTCGAATAGATCCAATTCCAAGAGATAGAACACATATCTTAGTCTTGAAGTGGTTTTCGATAAGTAAAACACTTACTGATCCCAATCTCCTCAAGACTGAATCGACGAATTTTTAGTTAACTCAATTTCGGTTCTTTAAAAAGTAAGTGAAAGTTAGAGATGTTTCATATGAATGTTCCTCCCCGGGGGGTTTTAAAGCGTATGAAGATGTGAAGCTTTTTGATACCTTTTAAGTTAATTTGGTCATATTAAACAAAAATGAAATGATCACATATGGAAACCAAGTCTCGTATACTTATCACGGTCCAACCTTTTCAACTTCTACTATCCCTCGGTCAAGAAGGAAGCCTAGTAAGTTAGAGCACACTTGCTTCTACACCCTACTCGACTCATCATTTTTAGTTCTCACAAATAGAATCAAGTCTACTTCATTGGCGTTTAGTGCTAAGTACACGACTAACTATTTTTCATAAACAAGTATACAAGCACAATTAACACACACAAAGCATGTTCAAGTCACATGAACGACTTTTATTCCCCTTTTTATTCAATTAATATTTCATTAATTAAAAACTTCTTTTATTAGTAAAACTCATTTTGTTTAATAAAACTTCTTTCATTTGATTTAATTTCATCACACAATTAAAACTTCATTCTTTAATTAAAACTTCATCATTTAATTACTACTTCGTTCTTTAATTAAAACTTCTTCATTTAATTAAAACTTCTCTTGTTAATTAAATACCTTTTGTTAATTAGACTCCTTTATTAATTAAACTTCTTATTTATTAAAACTTCACTTATTTAATGAATGACTTAACTCATTAATTGAACTTCTCATTAAACTTGTGTATATAGATTCGGTTTCTTTTTATAAAAGATATATAATTGTATTCTACTATTCATGTATTTTACTATTTATTTATACTATATTTTACTATTTACTTATACTTTATTTTACTCTTCACTTATACTCTTTTCTATATTTCAAAAGTATTCATATGCTTGTCTCAAATGTTATAAGTATATTCATAAATCATTAACAAGATTTTCTTACTTTAAAATATAATCAAAGAGGTTAAAACAAATGTTACTTAAACATTGCTACTATAAACCTCTTCTCTTTTATAAATTAAACATATAACTTTTTCTATCTTTTTATAGATGATTCCATACTTATTCTTATCTTTAAAATTCCATTGTTAAAGATCTAATTATATACTTAAGGGTTAAAGACAATTGTTACTTAAACATTTGTCACTAGAAGCCCAAACCCATTTCACACTTAACCATTTTCTTTAAAACTTGCTTTTAAAGATTTAATTACATTTAAAGGTTAAAGACAATTGTTACTCAAACATTTTTCATAACAAACCCAAACTCATCTACTTATAGTTATATTTAACATATTCATTATTATATGTCTAATTATATTTCTAAGTATAATTAATAATAAGGGTCAAAAACAAATGTTACTAAAACGTTATTTACTACAACCCAAAAACTTTTGTATACCTATCATTAACTTTAAGACATTCATTTTAAAGATCAAAGCATATTCACACTTATTAATTAAGGTAATATACTCCTAATTAAACTTCTCAAAACCATTTATTTAACTTAAGAGTTAAAACCCAAAACATCCTTTATTACTTTTACAAAATACTTGACTTACTCTTTAAAACTTATGTGTGTGTGTGTAATTACTTTTTAAATACTTATAGCTACGTTAAAACACTTTTAAACTGCTTAAAAATATATTATAATTAACTATATACAATATTATTTAAAAATAACAAATTTGAAATAAATAAGAAAACCAAGAATACTAACTATGTTTTTCATAATTAATTGTTAAAAATATATTTAAACTTGAAACCAACTTTACAACAGTCTAATATAATTTAGAAAACAACCCTAAAAAGATTAAAGAAAAATAATTAATCTAAATATCATTTTTACACAATTTATAGTTTCAACAGCAAAGATAGCATTTCTGCAAATGCTCCGAACAATTCACAACGGTTAAAAGGTGTTTTAGAAGCAAAGACAACATTTCAAAAATGCTATTTAAAGTTTCGGGCTTGTCTTTAACCAATGTTTGCTACAACTATTCGACTAGTTTTCGATGCTTTAGCAAATGATTTTGATCTATTCTTCTTACAACAGTTAGCATACTTTTGGTAATTGAAAACTACGAAGAAAAATCCCAAAGAATATCTTTTAATTATTTTATAGAAATTTCCAAAAATAAGGTATTTTTCTGAAGTGCTCGTATAACGACTATTTCACGATAACTTTTGCCACCTCTTTCAACTAGCTATCAAAATATTTAAGCTTCAAATTTTTTACAATAAGAACAATATATTATTTATTTTATAAAATGGTAAAGAAACCCCTAAGGAGATTTATACAAAAATAAACGTTGTTTCCCAAAAACAAGGAAGTTATAAGTGTCGATATAGCAACTATTTTGCTATTATCTTTCTTAACTTTGTTCAAAATTTTTCACAACTTTCCAAATATGTTCATTACTATCCAAAGCATTTCTAGAAGTGTAAATAATAACCAAAACAAGTTATATCAAGATATGTCTATAAATCACCAAATAATACAAGATAAATTTAAGGGATTTCAAAGTGCTTTCATAGCGACTTTCTCGCTTCAAACATTCACATGCACACTTTTACATCACATACAACATTATCAATCATGTATACCTTAAGTCATGGTCATGTTACAAGTTTTACAGGGACTATAAGAAAAGTTATAATACATATATATTGTCATTTGCTTTCAAAAGCAAGAGGGGTCCAAAAGTGATAAATTGCATTTGTTTTCATTTAAACATTTTTATTTCAACAATATAACAACTATATCACAACATACACTTGCATAATGGTGGGATAACTCACCTTAAAACCAGTTTAACAAACATCACTAGCCACTGGAATCAAGGGAACCCTTCCTACTATCACCCAAAGCCTAAAGCTGCTTCCTTTTTCTTCGAAATCATAAGCACAAGCCCCCACCATCCTCATATTGCTTACAGCCTGGAAGGGATCCTCCTTTTGCTCCACCATTCTTTAAATTCTTGGATGCTACTGTGTGTTCTAAAGATGTTCAAAGACCTTTATAAAAGTTTGAAGGAGAAAGGAGTTGATTTGCTATTGTTTTGGATGAAAGAAGCGAGATAAAAGTGTTTGAATATAAAAGTTTTTGTCTCAAATTTTGAAATATGGTATTATGAACACAAGAGCAATGAAAAGAATGATTTAGAAATGTAAAAATGACCCCTAATTCCCTCTCTTGGCCAACCAATAAAGTTCCTTCACCATGCATGCAAGCCCATGCCTCTTACACACCATATCTTCCCTAAATCACTCTTTGATTCGTGCCTTAAATCAAGGGTCAATGTCCCTTAATTAATACTTAGTTTATAATTGATTTGCTTATGAAAAAAGGTTATTTAATTCTTATAAATGTCTTCTTATGTTAACAACACAAATACAAAAGAGTCCGAACAACTTTTATTTAATAAAAAATCATTTATCGATAAAACGATTTTCGATTACATTATCGATATTTCTTCGAACTATTTACTTTTGTAAAAAAGTTTCAAATAAGAATTTCTTATCATTAGTTTTTATTTAGAAAAGGGTGAATAAGGTTATTAAATCAATTTAATCACATTAAATCCAAGATTCAAATATTTAAATAATTCAGATATTTAAATACGAAGTGTTCGAAATTCTGGGTCATTACATTCTCCCTCACTTAGAATATTTCATTCTCGAAATTCCAACCCAAGTAATAAAAAGAAACAATCACACAATAATACTCAAAAGCATTCACAATCATTAGAAAATACAATATACAAATATACTAAAGCCCGTACGATGCACATGAACCATTCATACGTAATATCAAATCTGATCACTTGCCCGATCACATATATTTCACTTTCAAACTAGTATAGATCACTTGACCTCTCTAGTATGGACTCCGATCAGGTTCCCTGATTAAAAAACTCTATTTTCCTCACATATCGATTGCTGATTAATGGCCAGTCGACTCGCACATGTCGACCAGTGGGACCTCATGTGCGTACTTGCTTTGTTAAAGTTTGTTTAATATATATTATTCAATAAAATAAATTTTGATAAGGAATGTATTTAATTAGTTTGAAACATGTAATTTATGAATGTGATATTATTCTGAAGAATACATTTTTGGATTCAGAATAAGTGAAATCGATTTGGATATTATTTAATTTATTTGAAAATAGTATTTAATTATGGAAAAATTATGAAATGATTATTATGAGTAATATTCGGTATTATAAGCTATTTTTAGGGGTTCAAAAGAAAGAAATGAGTTTTTGAAAGTTATTTATGAATTATTAAATTATTATTATTTAAATTTTATTATAGATTGATTATATTTAATTATTTAAATATATAAATTCTTTTATTAATTATATATATGTTTTTATAATTAAATATATCTATATCTCTTTCTAAATAAATATTTATGTCATGTTTATACTAATAACGTGTAATGAGAAATCATAATAAATGATTAGTAATACTGTCTAGTATAAGACTTTTGGTAATATTTTTTGGTTATTCTTTGGACTTGTTATATAGAATAACCTTGTATTGAGATTCTAGACTATGAGAAATTTGAGTAAATGAATTAATAATACCATTTGGTATGAGACTCTCGGTAATATTTTTCCAGTTACCCCTATAACTCATGATATAGAATACTCATGGAGCGAGTTTGATATATGAGCGCTGAATAAACGGACTAGTCACACACGATAGTATGTGACGCCATTATGATGTTTATTCAGTTATTCGTTGCTCATGGATGACACTCTTACAGGGATAATGGGTTATGTATGCGAGGTAGCTCATGGATTTTGAGTTGGGGGTTACCCAAGGCTTTATGCCTATTGACACACACACACACACACAAACACACACACACACATATATATATATACACATAGTCATCCACCAATGACACACTCCTGGCTACTGTTTTGGAGTAACCAAATTAGCCAGTATCGCACCCTGATATGTGACACGGTATAGTATTTACATCAGGGTGGTTAATCCTTAGGGTGGCCAGCTCTAGCCCTTTGTGTCACCTAAGCCACCAGTCTATTACCATATAGGGTAGGAGCCTGGTCGTGACTAGAAGTCCTCGCATTAACGAGCATGTTGGTGGATATGTGTCGTGATTAGCGTGAAGGAAAGACTGTAAAAGCAGATCCAGATTGATGACCCGTATGCTCCTGAAGTAGGTATTTAACTATTTGACTCCCATTTGGTCTTATGTGAATGGTAGATTGACGTATATTTGTATACCTCGTATATGTTGGTGAAATACGATCCTACATGAGATTGATGTCCAGTGTACGTTCATTCCCCTTATCCTTATTTGGCATGGGTTTGCCACTCGTATTTTCATATAAGCAGGTTATGCCATTTATATTTTTATAGGTGGGTGATGCCATTTATGTTGATAGACCTAGGAATGTATATTTGTATCCGTTTTGGGTATTATTGTCTTAGCCCTATTTTACTTGGAGATTTATTATATATATATATATATATATATGTATGTATGTATGTATATTGATGTTGATTTTATGCACGAATGATTCACCATTTGATATTGTATCAATGATTTATTGTTTGACTTGATTATATGGGTGATGGCTCTTTTCTACATGGTTTTGTGATGGATGTTATATTAGGATATATTAATACCGATTATGCTCTCACCATTATACCATACATATTCTCATTATATGTTATTTGACATCTACATTTTAGACATAGTTTGACCCATGTGTTATTTATATAATACTCGGATAAGTCCGACTCATTTTAGGTTCCGAGACAAGATGACCAGTTTGTGGATGCTGGGCATAGATGAATGATAGGTTATCATTATAATGTCATTTTATGCACATATGACACTTGAACCAAAAATGGCACAAATACCTAGAAATTATAGTATAGAATAAAAAGTGAAGAATTAAATGAAAAACGAGTAAGAAAGAACACACAACAATTTATTGTGGTTCGACAAATCAAGGCCTATGCCCACATTATAGTTTTATTGCTTATATTCTAACTCGGTGGCATAAGTTTTTAGGGGTCGGTACAACTCCGACACTTAAATTTTCAAAATTACAAGAATATAGAGTAGAGTAGAACTAAAGCCCAAAGTTACTGAGAAATGAATCCTACCTTCCTATTTATAGAGGTAGAGGCCTAAAATCTCTTACAAAGTATCTCCAGGTCGTTCTCTACGCTTTAAACTAATTCTCCCAAGAAAGTAGGTGCCACCCCATTAGTTTGCATGGGTCGGTACAACTGCAAAGTTAAGGGTCAGTATCGACCCATAAGATTGCCAATATAGCCGCCTTCAACTCTTGATCTTAGCTCGTCTTGTGGTTAGCTTTATGATTCCATAGTTGTTTGCATCGATATTAGCTTGTTTCTGAGTCCAAATGATAGAGTTGTTGATTCAAGGGTTCATGGAGATTGATGAAGAATTATATTGGATAAACAAAATAATACTTGGGATAGGATTTTAACATCAAGTAGGGCATGTAGGAAGAAGATGGGATCCACCTATGGAAGAAATAGGGGTTGGTACCGACCCATGGGTACGAGTTGGTACAAACCTATAACTTGGGTGGATCCATCTTGCTTTGGCATTGGGTTGGTTTGCATTTTCCCCTATCTTCATTGAATTGAAGTCCGACTTGAGAAATTTTAGTGTTTGCTAGGGGGTCAACCTGAAGATTTTTTTAGATCTTTGTGCTTTGAGTTTTCCTTTGTTTGCTTGGAGTCAAACCCGAGAGTTTTGTGTGTTTGACCTGAGACTTCTGTGTGTCCGACCCGAGTTCGCTTGCTTGGAGTTAGACCCGAGATTTCAGGTATATCCGACCTGAGTTTTCATGGATCGGTACCGACCTCACTCTATGAGTCGGTACTGAACCAACTTTAGGCCATGCTTGGGGTTTCTACATGGATTACTTGGGGCGTGCTTGGAGTTTTTCCTAAGCTATCCTGCTTTGAGTCTAACCTGAGAATTTTGTGGGTTTGCCTCGAGTCGGCTCTTCCAAAAACTTGAACATCCAGATTTTCAATTTTTTTGGCTCATTTTTTGAAATTTCTTTTTTCTTGCCTTTTTATGATATTCCCAAAGTTCTAGGCTATTTCTCCATCATTTGCTCGTTTGATTCAGTCGTTTAAGTCTATTCAAAGGCCATGAAAAATTCGGCCGTAACACTTGCTCCTTAGAGTACGCCTTGTGAATTCTTAGTTGTACTTGGTTTCTGGACTCTGGGGATATTTCTCAGGGTTGCCTGCCTTGATAATTCCTAAGTTCAACTTGTCCATTCTATCGGCATATTGCATGGTCAAAAGGCTGGATAACATTTGCCCCCCAAAATACATCTTGTTTCAAACATGATGTGCTTTAAATCAAGACAAGTCAAGATTGCTGTAAAGGATTCCACCATGTTCTTTGAATGATTGTTATCTTACTCGCGGACTGCTTCTGTAAAGAGTTATGTCCATAGCTATTCACCGTGATGCTTGACCAGCGTCCAATGTTATAAATTTGAAGAGTGCTCTCTCGATCTATTATTTTGATCTTAGTAATTCTGAGCTAGTTTCTCTTATGGAGTTTCCAGGTATGAGTCTACTTTTCTTTGACTCTAGTTATCGGTTGTTGAATATGATTACGTACATGTATACACATGCGCTCTTTTGTAGAAGCTCATGATCATATGCACATACTCATGTAGGCATATGTAGGTCATCATCACTATTGTTATTGTTGTTTCTTTTAGGCCGGTGTTGTGCAGGTTCGGTTTCCATTTTTGTTTTTAGCTTAGGTGTAAATAAAACTTGTACTTTTCTTTTCAAGTTCCATTTCGAATGCAAATAACAATGACTTTTGTTTCGTCCAATTTTTGTGTAAACTTGCCTAGGTATTTGAAAATTGCGCTTTCCATTCAATGTACTTGTGATCCATTTCTTTTCGTGATTATTGTTGGACTAAGTCATTAGCCCATTCCATGATTTACCAGCCTTTCGTCGTAGTTGTAAACGTAAAGCGATTGTTGGAGTGCCAATCTCTGGGCATTTACATGTAGCCATATCAGATTTTGGTATCTGATCAAATTTCAATCACCTGAAAAGGTGATTTGAACATTCCTTTTCAAAGAATTTTAAATGCGATCGCGCCTGTTTCCGAGCATCGATTGAAGTGAATTTCCTTGAATAGCAAGTAGGACATCCTTCTTCAGGATGCGTGTTTATGTTAACCGCTTCAGACCGTGATTTGGACATCCTCATCCAGGATGTTTAGTTGCGATCGCGCCTGACTCCGGGGTTGATCGAAGTTTATAGGTAAGATCCTGCCTTTCACCGAGCGTAGATCTTTTGCCTCGCCTACTTCGGGCATGGATCTTCGGTCTTGCTATCCTCTGGGCAAGACATTTGTAACGACCCACCTTTTTGACCATCGAAAGTCGACACCTAATACATTAAGCGTATTCAAATGCCGGATATCCAATCGTCGGATAGGCAGATTGTTTGGGTAAAATAAAAAGAAAAGAATAGAGAACAGAGAAATAAGAATCTTATAGCGGAATCAATAACATATAATATAACAAAGACAGTAAAAGCTATCACTCCAAAATACAGAGTGCATCAGAGTTAAAAGACAAATCATATGAGCTGGGCAGTTATAAAATCCTGACCTTATAATCGCTGATAGGTATATTTATCATACAGTGGAAAAATAAATTACTATGACAGGTGAACATCCAGCTCTACTCCATGAGCTTCATGTCCCACCAACGGTAACTTGGAAAAATACTTAGTTTGACCCGAGCATTATAATAAAATAACACCCGGATCAGTCTAGCTTGAGAAAAACTCAAGTAATAAGGCTAAAATTGAATAATTCTATGGGACCACACCGCTAAATGCGGAACAGGTTTTTTCTTCACTAGAACAAATCCATATATAAAGAAACGGGAAACAATCAAAACAACAATCCAAACAAGAAAAGATGTACATAGATAGCAACAAAATCCAAATTTATAGAATGGACAAATATAATTAGATATCGAGAAAAGCTTCAGACACTTCTCAATGCAAATTACGAAACACAATTCAAAGATTTGAAATAAATAAGGAAAAAGGGGAAATTTTTCAACAAATGACTAGGAGGGTGTGCCCCTCTTACCCGCTCTTTGGTTTTAGTCATTTCCGGCTAAGGATAGCAACACTCGAATGAGTACAAATCGTCTTGGATTGACGTAACACAAAAGACGAAAAGATCAATTCCAAGGTTCCAGATAGAAATAAGAGAAATGAATTTATCTAACATAACTAGGAGGGTGCTCCCCCTACACCGAAGGTATACCTCTAGATAAAATACACTTGAGAGTTTATGCTAAACACGCAACACTCTTGGGAACTTCCAAGATGGACCCCATTAAATCCACATGCATCCAAATATACTCACATCAACACATGCATGCTATCAACTTATCTAGATGAATGTGAATATACCATGATAGGTGCGACCCACATGGCTTGGCTCTCACTTGCTCTTTGGTTTTAGTTTTCAACGGTGTTGGATGACAATGCTCAAAATGAGCGATAAATCATCTTAGAATGACGAAGCACAATAATGACTAGGAGGTTGCGCCCCCTTACCCACTCTTTGGTTTTAG
Source organism: Allium fistulosum (assembly GCA_030737815.1). Classification (NCBI taxonomy): domain Eukaryota; kingdom Viridiplantae; phylum Streptophyta; class Magnoliopsida; order Asparagales; family Amaryllidaceae; genus Allium; species Allium fistulosum. The sequence goes on along the minus strand of CM060904.1, from coordinate 1,105,167,691 downwards.
TCATTTTAGACAAAGGATAACAAAGCTCAAATAAAGAAACACACCATCTTAGTGTGACAAAATATCAATAATATAACAGGATCGAAATCTATAATCGGTAAATCGACCATCGAAAATAACAAAGTGACTTGTGTATGAGAATTAAATCGCATACGCTTTCCACTAATAAATGAATCAAATTTTTACGACATTTGATCTACGCGGGCTTGATTTTCACTTTTAAGATATTTGTAAAATACATTAAAAACTCTCTTTGAAGCATTCTTTTAGAAAGGGCAAATTATAATACTAAGTATATTAAAATGAGGGTTAAAACAAAATGTCATTAAAACATTGTTTGCTATAAACTCCAAACAATTTACATTTAGCTTTATTTTTAAACAATTTCTATTAAAAGATTTTTCCATTTATAAACCAGCCTTTATAAATTTAAATAACACTTATTATCCCAAAGGATAATAAATCAATTTAAATACCTTTTATAAATTTAAAACAATGTTAATTTGTCTCAAAGGATAATTTATATAAAACTTTATAATCTTTTTAATAAAGTAATCGATTATCTTTAAACACTTTTGGTCAAGTTAATTAATTAACTTTAAAACTTTTTTATTAAATCAATTAAGTGACTTTAAAACAATTTTATTAAATCAGTTGATTTGTTTTAAACTCTTTTATTAAATTAGTTAATTAACTTTTAAAAACACTATTAATTAAAATCATTAATTAAATCCAAACATCATTAACTAAATGGATTAATTACATTCAAACGTCATTAATTAAAATTAGTAGGTAATTCCAAATATCATTAATTAAAATTATTAATTAGTGTTACCTGAAGGTTTGACCAGGCAACTAGGCACTCAGCACTTACATACCGTTCGGCATGGAGAGTCGTTCGGCATCCTAGAGTGACCGGCATGGCAAATCGTTCGGCATACCTAGATCGTTCGACAACAGTCTGTTCGGCATCAGTTCTGTTCGACATCAGTTCTGGTCGGCATCAGTTCTGTTCGGCATCACTTCGTTCGACAACAGTTCTGTTTGGCATCAGTTCTGTTTGGCATCAGTTCTGTTCGGCATCACTTCTGTTCGGCATCACTTCTACTCGGCATCAGTTCTGTTCGGCATCACTTCGTTCGACAACAGTTCTGTTCGGCATCACTTCTGGTCGGCATCACTTCTGTTCGGCATCACTTCTGATCGACATCAGTTCTGTTCGGCATCACTTCTGCTCGGCATTAGTTCTGTTCGGCATCACTTCGTTCGACAACAGTTCTGTTCGGCATCACTTCGTTTGCCAACAGTTCTGTTCGGCATCACTTCTGGTCGGCATCACTTCTGTTCGGCATCACTTCGTTCGGCACACAAAACTCACTTGTTCTGGGCCGAAGTGTTCAGCTGCCAGGCCCGCCAGGGAAGTCCAACCCATCTTTGTCTATAAATAGAGAGGCAGGGGCACAGTGAAAGGGACCTTTTTTTCGAGAACACTAGGGAGACTCTGCCGCTTTCAAGAGTCATTCTCTTTACTTAGCAATTGTATTCAAGTAGTTAGTCTACGGATTGTATCTGTAATCAATTATCAAGTAAAGTAATAAAGTTTAACCTCAAAGTGGACGTAGGCAATTACGCCGAACCACTATAAATCCGGTGTTCTCATCTTCGCGTTCAAATTAGCATATTGTTATCTATTTACATTTATTTTCTTCATTAATCTCTCTACACAATCTTTCTAAATAGGGTTAGTGACCAATTTTGGTGCTAACACTTTGGTGCTTTCACTGAGAACCGAATTCTCAGACCTCAAGGATCTGCTTTGAAGCTACTGGATTGAATAAATCCCCCAAAGAAGATCCGATTCATTCGTAGGACGTCCGTTTATTCTACTCAGAGTTCATACCAATAACTCTACAATGGCAAGACCACGTACCAGATCAGCCTCTCATAATGCGGACGCCCATGAGATTTCTAGCGTACAACAAGCAGGACCTAGCAATCAGCAAGCAATTCTAGGTGCAGGGACTACCGCCCAGGACCAAATGCTGGTTGTCACCAGAATAGAGTTTAACGACTTGATGAGAGAACTCAGGGAAAGCAGGAGACAACTCGGAGAGTAGATGCAAGCCAACGCCAACCTCATGGCACAACTCACTCAACAACAGCATCAGAATGCCGGGGGCAATCCCGCTCCTTATTCTTCATCCGACAGCTCAACTTCGTCCGATGAACCTCCCAGGCATAGACGCCGTAAGACTGAAACTACGCAGGCAGGTGCTGCTGTCCGAACAGCTGGAGACCGTGACCAAGCAGGAGCTGGAAACTTAGGAGCTGGAGTGCAGGTGGAGGCTGGAGGCCCGGATCATCAAGATGCCAATGATGTCGAACCTCAAGATGCACATTTGGCAGATCGCCAGCAGAGGAGGCATCAACCTGATCAATCACGTAGGACAGACTCCAACTTTCCACTTTCCATACAAACCCCAGACCTGACAGCCATGATCAGACAAATGATGAAAGAGAACCAAGGCTTATCAAACGACGATTGGGGAGTGTCCAGAAGTCATACTCCGTTCACAGACACTGTTCTGCAGGCAGCGTACCCCAGGAAGTTTAGTATGCCAACTATCCCGACATATGAAGGAAAGACTGATCCCAGATAGCATGTCATGAGGTACAAATGGATGATGGATTCAGCTAGAGCAAATGATGCAACCAAGTGTAGGTGCTTTCCAATAACTCTATCTGGGATCGCTACCATGTGGTTCACCCGACTTCCTCCACGGTCCGTATCCAGTTTCGAGGAGTTGGCGAAGAAATTTATAGAACAGTTCAGGATACATACTACTCGTCCAAAGGACGTGATGTCTCTATCGAGTGTAATCCAAGCTCCTGGGGTGTCGTTGAAGGAGTATTTACAGAGATTCCATGTTGCAGCTACTAAAGTCAGTAATCCCAATGATTATGCAATTCTTATGGCTGTGATGCAAGATGTGGATCCGGATTCAGAGTTTGGAGATTGGTTGGCGGGAAAACCTCCGGCTACACTAGAACGTTTCTACTCAAAGGCACATCAGTTCATAAGAAGAGAGGAAGCCAGGTGGATAAGGCGAGATAAGGCACTGGGGCCTGTTCAGGAGTCCGTAAAAAGCAACATTGCTGTGAAGCAGTCCGGAGACAACTCGGGGAAAGTTCAAGTCAATGTCCAGAACAAGCCCGGGCAATCTAAGGAATCCGGAGGAAGAAATCAAGGGAAGAAGAGAAAAGAGGGGAAGTGGAAGCCGAGAATTCCAACCTACAACGAGTACACCCCACTGAATGCGTCCCTTGACAACATTTACCTATCAACCTGCAATACCTTTCAGTACAGAAAGCCACGTCCAAAGGAGTCAACCGAAGAACAAAAGCGGACTGGGAAATATTGCCGCTTCCATGAGACTTATGGGCACAATACTGAAGAGTGCAGACACCTACACGATGCTATAGAGAAGCTGATTAGGCAGAAAAAGTTACAGGAGTTTGTAAAGAATCCACAGGAAGGAGGACAGGGAACATCCAATCCAGGTCGTGCACCAGGTCGTGCACCAGCTCCGCGTCATCCCGAGGAGCTTGCCCGGACTGTGGGAAGACTAGTCATAAACACGATCATCGGTGGGCCTCACCCTGCGGATAAGAACTGGCAAGAGATGGAGCGGTATGCTAGTTCCCTGAAGCACGCAGACTTCGAGTGTTGTTCCAACGTAGAGGATGGGACCCCTGCTAAATAGCTACGCGTGATGCAGACGATATAGTATTCAGGAGCAGAGATGCTGATCAAGTAGAGGCTCCTACCATCGACCTAATGGTCATATCTGCGACAATCGGGCCGGCGTATGTAAAGAGAATTTTGATTGATTGTGGAAGTTCAGTCAATATCATCTTCAAAAAGGCTTATGACCAGATGAAGATGGAAACGAAGGACTTGAAACCATCTAAAGCTTGCATACATGGCTTTAATGGCGCAGCGACCGACGCAGTGGGATATGTTGAGTTACCAGTTGAACTGGGACAAGGTGAGCGTAGGAGGGTGCGAATCTTACCTTTCGTAGTTTTGGATGTGGATTCTCCGTACAATGTGTTTTTGGGTCGACCGGCCCTGGCTGAGTTTAGGGCAGCATTAGCCCCGTGGTGCTTGACTTTGAAGTTTCTGACTGACAAAAGAGTAGGTGTTGTTCATGGTGACCAGGGGACTGGTCGTGCATGTTATGTGGCCGAGCTCCGAGAGGCCCGGCGGAGGGAGAAAGGAAAGGTTGCGGACAATCCCATCCGCACCCATAATACCAACAATTGACAAATAATGCCCGAGCCCTGGCTTGGGCATGATTCTCGGATCTTCAGAGACATAGATCCAAGAGACGATGATGAGAAACCCAGGGAGGAGAAAGCAGCACCGGCTGAATTGACGATTGACATTTCAGTAAGCCGAGAAGATCCATCGCGAGTATTGAAAATTGGATCACAACTCAGCCCCGCAATGACTGAAGACCTTAGTGATTTCCTCCGAGCGAATCTTGATGTTTTCGCTTGGACACATTCTGATATGTGTGGGATTTCTCCCGCTATTACGAGTCATATGTTGAACATAGACCCGAAGTACATCCCGGTTAAACAAAAAAGGAGAAGGATGGACCCGGAGAGGTCCGCTGCTCTCAGAGAGGAGGTGGACAAACTCAAAGCCAATGGGTTCGTCCGCGACGCCCTCTACCCTAAATGGGTGTCAAACCCCGTGCTGGTGAAAAAGGCGAATGGGAAATGGAGAACTTGCATAGATTATTCCGATTTGAACAAGGCCTGCCCCAAGGACAGTTTCCCATTGCCTAGATTGATCAGTTGGTCGACTCCACTACAGGACACGAGTTGTTATCGTTCATGGATGCGTACTCGGGATACAATCAGATCCCGATGCATATTCCAGACCAGGAACACACTAGTTTCGTCACAGACGTTGGGCTATATTGCTATGTAGTAATGCCTTTCGGATTGAAAAACGCAGGAGCGACCTATCAGCGTTTGGTGAATCGAATGTTCAAAGACCAGATTGGTAGAACGATGGAAGTCTATGTGGATGACATGCTAGTGAAGTCACGACAGTCAAACGACCACATCCGAGACTTAACAGAGATGTTCGATATACTCAGATATTATGGGATGAAGATCAACCCTCTGAAGTGTTCCTTCGGCGTTGCGTCGGGGAAGTTTTTGGGATTCATTGTTAATTCTAGGGGAATTGAAGCTAACCCGGAAAAGATTCAATCTATTCGAGATGTGCGAGTACCCAGAACTATAAAACAGGTGCAAAGCTTGAATGGAAAGGTGGCTGCGTTGAGTCGATTTATATCCAGAGCCACGGACAAGTGCATTCCTTTCTTCGATATAATAAATAAAGGGAAGAGGAATTTTGAATGGACATCCCACTGTGAGGAAGCGTTCCGAGATCTGGTGAGGCATTTGGAGAGTCCTCCAGTGCTGTCGAAACCAGTAGACCACGAGATGCTGTACGTATACTTGGCCATATCTCCGCATGCTATAAGTGCGGCTTTGGTCCGTGAGGAGGACCGAGTCCAAAAGCCGGTGTATTACGTTAGTAAACGTTTAACGGGGGCAGAAAGAAATTATCCCAAAATTGAGAAATTGGCCTATTGCTCGGTGATTGCATCACGTAAGCTACGTCCATACTTTCAAGCACACTCAGTCAGTGTCTATACCAATCAGCCCTTACGGCAGGTACTCCAACGACCAGAAACTTCTGGAAGGATGTTAAAATGGAATATCGAGTTGAGTCAGTTCAATATTACCTACCTGCCAAGAAGAGCCATACAAGGGCAAGCACTAGCAGATTTCATCGCTGAGTTTACTATATCCGACGAACCAGATAATTCCAGTGTCATTCCTCCCATTCGATGGAAATTGTACACCGATGGGGCATCAAACGACCGTTGCTCCGGAGCTGGTGTAGTTCTCGTAACTCTAGAAAATCGATAGATTTGTTACGCTTTGAAGCTCAATTTCCCGGCTACGAATAATGAAGCAGAGTATGAAGCACTGATCGCTGGCTTAAAGCTCGTTGAAGAATTCGGGGTTAAATCAGTTGAAATCTTTTGTGACTCACAGCTGGTGGTGTACTAAGTGCGAGGAGACTACCAAGCAAAGGAACAAAAGCTTGCTCCATACCTTGCTCTGGTCCAGGAACTATTGGCAAACTTCGAACATTATGACATTTCGCATGTCCCGCGTGAGCAAAACAAGGAAGCCGACTCGTTGGCCAAATTCGCAAGCACTGGCGATGTGCAGCAAATGGGATTAGTTCCCGTCAAAACCTTACACACTCCAAGCATAGATATGATGGAAGTCGATTTTGCGTTGGAAACGGAAATCGAGGAGGAGTCGTGGATGACCCCATTCAAACGATACCTGCTAAACGGGACTTTGCCCGAAAGAAGAAGCGAAAGACGACAGGTCATTCACAAAGCCGCTCGATATGTGATGCAGGGAGGAGTAATGTATCAGAGAGGGTTCTCGGTCCCTTTACTACGGTGCATTGCCCGTGATGAGGCAAAGCGGGTCTTGGAGGAGGTTCACGAAGGAGAATGTGGCAACCATACTAGGGGGCAAACGCTAGCAAAAAAGATCCTCTGTTATGGATACTATTGGCCAACTGTGAATCGGGATGCTGCAGATTATGCAAGAAAATGTGACAAGTGTCAAAGATATGTGAAAATCCCAAGAGTTCCACCAACGGAACTCACAAAAATGGTTAGTCCCTGGCCGTTTGCAATCTGGGGAATCGACATAATCGGTTCTTTGCCTATATCCAAAGGTGGTGCAAAATACGCGATAGTTGCGGTCGACTACTTCACGAGGTGGGCCGAGGCAGAGCCTTTATCCACAATCACCTCCAAGAAGGTCATTAATTTCGTTGTACGAAACATTATATGCCGCTTTGGCCTCCCGCTACCATCATTACGGACAACGGAACTCAGTTTGAAAGTAGAGAGTTCAAAGATTTCTGTTCAAAGTACGGCATTGAGAAAAAGTTCGCCGCCGTTGCCCATCCGAAGGCTAAAGGACAAGTTGAAGTCGTGAACAAAATAATCAAGTCCATATTGAAGAAGCGTTTGGAAAAGGCTGGAGGCAAGTAGGTAGATGAACTCCCAACAACGCTATGGGCTTATAGGACTACCCACAAGTCCGCGACTGGCCACACTCCATTCGCATTGGCATACGGCTCGGAAGCTGTTATACCTGTGGAGCTTGAAGTTCTATCGCATCGAGTGACGTATTATGATCCTAAGACAAACCAGGACCTCTTGTTGGAATCACTGGACTGCATCGATGAAAAACGTGAAGAGGCTGAATTAAGGCGGCAACATATAGGCACTGAGTCAAGCGATATTACGACGACAAAGTCCGCCCAAGAATCTTTGATGTGGGTGATCTCGTTTTGAAACGAGTTTTCCCAATACCATCACGTATGAATCCCAACTGGGAAGGTCCTTATGTCGTTGAACGGAAGCTTGGAGAGGGAACTTTCAAGCTAGCAACTGTTGATGGCGTGACACTCCCACGAGCGTGGAACAGTGAACATTTACGATGTTATTATGTTTAGCATGTTTCTTTTCTGTTTTGAGTACGATTGTTTGCTGTATGTTCTTATTCCGTTGATTCTTAGTTTCCTTTTTAGCGTGTAATCGGACAATTTAGTTTGTTTCATCAATAAAGGCTTGAAGCCGTCTTTTCCATGAATTATTGTTTCTGTACCTTATAATCTGGTGATGAACCGCTGGAGTTACATCATTCCATATGATGTACGAACTCGCATAAACAACTTCAATCTCCAAGTCCCCTGAGTGCGGACCGGAGTACTCTAAGTCCCCGGAGCGCGGACTAGAGTATAAACGATTTGAATCTCCGAGTCCCCTGAGTGCGGACCGGAGTACTCTAAGTCCCGGGAGCACGGACTAGAGTATAAACGATTTCAATCTCCGAGCCCCCTGAGTGCGGACCGGAGTACTCTAAGTCCCCGGAGCGCGGAATAGAGTATAAACGACTTCAATCTCCGAGTCCCCTGAGTGCGGACCGGAGTACTCTAAGTCCCCGAAGCGCGGAAATAGAGTATAAACGACTTCAATCTCCGAGTCCCCTGAGTGCGGACCAGAGTACTCTAAGTCCCCGAAGCGCGGACTAGAGTATAAACGACTTGAATCTCCGAGTCCCCTGAGTGCGGACCGGAGTACTCTAAGTCCCCGAAGCGCGAATTAGAGTATAAACGACTTGAATCTTTGAGTCCCCTAAGTGTGGACCGGAGTACTCTAAGTCCCCAGAGAGCGGAATAGAGTATAAAAAACTTCAATCTCCGAGTTCCCTGAATGCGAACTGGAGTACTCTAAGTCCCCGGAGCGCGGACTAGAGTATAAACGATTTGAATCTCCGAGTCCCCTGAGAGCGGACCGGAGTACTCTAAGTCCTCGGAGCGCGGACTAGAGTATAAATGACTTCAATCTCCGAGTCCCCTGAGTGCGGACCGGAGTACTCTAAGTCCTCGGAGTGCGGAATAGAGTATAAACGACTTCAATCTCCGAGTCCCCTGAGTGTGGACCGGAGTACTCTAAGTCCCCGGAGCGCGGAATAGAGTATAAACAACTTCAATCTCCGAGTTCCTTGAGTGCGGACCGGAGTACTCTAAGTCCCCGAAGCACGGACTAGAGTATAAACGACTTGAATCTCCGAGTCCCCTGAGTGCGGACCGGAGTACTCTAAGTCCCCGAAGCGCGGATTAGAGTATAAACGACTTGAATCTCCGGGTCCCCTGAGTGCGTACCAGAGTACTCTAAGTCCCTAGAGCGCGGAATAGAGTATAAACAACTTCAATCTCCGAGTCCCCTGAATGCGGACAGGAATACTCTAAGTCCCCGGAGCGCGGACTAGAGTATAAACGACTCCAATCTCCGAGTCCCCTGAATGCGGACCGAATTACTCTGAGTCCCCGGAGCACGGATTAAAAAATATTATGAGTACCAAAGATGTGAAACAAGAAATGTACAATTCCAAATAATGTTCGAACAATGTAAGAATGGATTGGGAAGTTATGCAACTCATAAGAACTTGAGTTTCGACCACAGTTATACAGGAAGCTAAAGAAGCAAAAGAATCGTTCAAATGACAAAGAAACTAAACTTTATTCAATAATCCAAAATGGGGTTATACAACCACTCCTCCAAAACTTGGAGTCAAAAATCTATCTACACAAACTACGAAAACGAAAAAGTAAAAGTAGTTACAGGACCTAAGCAAACTCTCGTTGAACGAGTATAGTGGCTATTTCTTCGGCTTCTTTTTCTTGTCTTCCTTTGTTTTCTCAGATGACTCCTCTCCCTCATGCTTCCTCTTGGACTTTTTGCTTGCCAAAGAAGCGGAGTCAGGAGTGGGAGAAGGAACATCCAGTGGTTTGGATTTGCCGGGAAGAATGATTTTCAGAGGCCTATTCAGCGGGTCGGTAAGTTCTAGTATTTGAGGCTCGACCTTCCTTTTCTTCTCTTCTGCGAGTCGCTCCTTCATACTCACCTTCGAAGTATGTTCTGAGGCGCCAGTGATTTCGATTTCATAACTCCCTTCAACGGGAGATGAAGTGTCAGACTTATCATCATCTAGCGCCCCGATCACTTGAGCATCAGGGCCGGGAGTTACTCCCGCGTGAGCGACATCGCTGGTTTTCCCTGCCTCCTCCTTGGCGTCATCGCTCCTTGGAGTTGGTTCAGGATCAGAGCGGCCTGCATAAAAACATAAAGAACGAACGTTAGGATCAATAACCGCTCACAAAGAGCGACAGATCTTTGAACTTCTAAAAGAAGAGTTTTATACCGGTTTCTTGCTGGCTTTCAGCTGTGCGCGGGGTTTCACCCTCTAGAATAGGAGATAGCACGTGAATGCCGAGATCGGGATCTTCCAGATCGTAGCTGGCATGCTGCTCGAATGGGTCAAGTGCTGGCCGACCGACCGATTAAGTAGAAGGAGGAGCTGCAGCCTCAACCCCAGATGGGCCAGCTTCGTCGTCTTTCTCTTTTGATAGGGGAGAACCTTTGCTGAAGAGAGCCTTAGCTGCAGACAAGTCCGATGGTTCGTTCCCCCTGAGGAACTCTTTCACTAAAGCGTCCTCATCGACCTCCTCAGAGCCTGACTCCACCTTCCTGATCTGTACTAAAGTCTCCCAAGCCTCGGCAAGAGATTCAAGATAGCCCTCGTCCAAGAAAGTCAAGTCCCGGTGCATGAGGACGCGGGCGTTGTATTCGGCAATCAGCGGGTCAAACATACACTTGACCTCTTCTCTACCGGCCTCTACAGCTGCTTCAAGACGGGAGTCAATCTCCTTGGAAGCTAGTCTCTTGCCCTCCTCGCGGGCTTCACTCTTCATCGTCTCAACCTTAGAAAGCTCATCATCGAGCTTTGCTTTTAAGAGACGTGTATCAACGATCTCGTTACAGTACCATTGAGACTCTTCTTGAGCCGCTATCTTCTCTTCCCTCTCCTTAGAGAGTAGCTCTTTCAACCCTTTGACCTGCAGGGCGAGTGTATCCCTTTCTTTTTGAATAGAATCTTTTTCTAGAGCTAGGGCCCCACTGCGTTGGACTGCGACGTCAAGTTCTTTCTTATGGGTCGTCTCTAGGCGAGCGACAGCCTCTGCAGTCTCCTTAGCACTTTGTTCTGCGGCTTCAAGCTTGGACTTATACGAAGCGAGCTCTTCATCTTGATTCTTGATGATGTCCTTGTCAAAGATAGCTTCAAGCTTCAAGCGGTCAATTTCCTGTTGGCGCTCAACGGATACTTCCGAGACTTTTTCGACCAAATGTACAAACGTGTCATGTTGAACATAGACGTCGTTATTGCAGGTGATGGCACTCTGCTTGACATGCCCTGGAATGTGATGAATAGCTGGGAGGAACTTCAGACCGTCGAAGCAGATTTTGGGAAATTTAGCCTTAAGATCGACCATCTTCTCTGCTATCGTTGGGTCAGCCGCAGTAACAGGGGGAGGAGGCTTTGAAAGTTCTGTTCTCTTCCGATGTTCCCGAGATTTCCGTGTGCTTGATGAACCGGAATGTTGATCTCGGAAAACATCGGGTTGAGACCCCTTTTGCGGAAGTTTCTCTCTGTCTGGCTCAGTTTGAGGAGGGAGATCGCGAGAGTGTGAAGACTGGGAATATGTTTTCTTTCGATAAGACGACTCACGGGGACGGTTGTCTCGATCTTCATAATCGTCTCTGTCCCTGCGTCTACCGGAGCCTAAATCCCATCCAGGATGGTGAAATATAGAAGAGCCGTGGAGGCGATCGAACCCGTGGGAGCGCCCCATGTCACCTGCATAGAATAAAAATAACAGCGAGTTAGGAAGAATCGGGGTAATGGCAAAAATTGAAGTGTGTGGTGAAGTGCATGGGTGCGTGTGTGTCCTAGTGTTCCCCCCAATGAACCAGTTCCTTTATCTTTACTAACTGGAGTATTATCTCCCTGGACTGGGGCTTGAACTCCCGCGTCGCCTCTAGCGGGCGAATGAAACTTTAGGGCCTCTGGATCGTCGAAACCGTAGTTGAGTAGATCATCGGGAAGGGTAAGGTTCGACATGCCCTTCAGAGGACTTTCTAAATGTGATGAGGAAGCTTCTTTCTCCACTGGAACCAGGGTAATTTTGGAAGTTCCACCAACTTTTTCCTTCCTCATCTTGTATGTCGTTTCTTTTTCCCCTTAGAAGGGGAAGATGACGTTTCGATGTGGTGAACTTCGACCGTTGGGTCTTGGATGTGACCGACATTCTCATCTTGTGCTTCGGGTTTCTCAGTCTCCTTGATTTCCCCCTCTTCTGGTGTATTAGGAGCGTTGCGTGCTGAAGACTTCGCCTGTTTTTTCCCTTTGCCAGAACCAGGCCTGGGAATGGTGACACCCTGAGGAAGGCTTATCCGACGGCCTTCTGCCAACAGCCCAAGCCTTGTAAACGACTCATTCGAAATGAGAGCTTTAATGTCCCGTACTCCGGCAGGAAGGGCTCGAATAGCTTGGACGGCATCAGAGTGTCTACGACCGTCAGGACGTGGAGTGATACCTGAAAAGATGGGTAAAAGTTAGAAGAGGTACGGCTGCTGCTAAACACGAGTAACAGTTCAAGAAAAAGGCTTATTTCCTTCAACCCATCTCCTCGCAAAGCCGGGAGGACAACGCACATAAAACCATTCCTGCTTATACAAAGCAAACTTGGTCCACGCTCCAGTTTGGATTTGACATTTGTTGTGCGGCTCGAGAAACACGAATGATGGGCTATCCTTCCGCTCCTTGATGCAATATATGTATCTGATATCGTGCGGAGTTGGAAGCCTAGAGAAGACGTTCATAAAGAGGATGCAAGTGCCGTAGAGGAATGCATGGCCGTTCGGGTGCAGTTGCGATGGAGCAATGTCGATGTACTGCAGCACATCCCGAAGGAACGAGTTGAATGGTGGCACGCTACCAACCCAACACATGAATTTGTTACAAGCTGTGTATCCGACTAGGGGCAAGTGGGGACGGTCATGCCCCGATGGGACTAACACGTCATCGAAAGGAATTCCGTGGACAGAGCATATCCAGCGGAGTGTACTCTCATTAATCTTTGAAGCAAGTGAATCGGCAGGGTTGTCCAAGAAAATTGCTGCTTCCAGCGCATCGGGAGCTAAGTCATGTGCAAGGGAAGTTGACGGATTTGAAGTATCTGCGACTTCTCGTCGGGAGGACGGCCCGAGCCTGTCTGAAATAGTGGCGGAGCTAGATTTTCTAGACATTGCTGATAATGAATGAATCTAGCAAAGTACCTGTTCGAACTATACTTAAAAATAATCGACGTTAGACTTAGCAATGTGAATATTCCCCCCGTGTAGTGTGTGAACTAGTGCGATCATTCGGATGTAAACGATGAGAAATTATAAGTCACAGAATCGATGGTTTGAAGTTGAGCATTGAAATGTCATCTTCGAAGACCGTCATCGCTGACCGTCTCCGAAAGCCAGCATTGCAATATTTTCAATCTTGAACTCGGACATTGGCACTGCATGTTAAAAGATTTAATCTGTTATTATTGGTTTAAGTTCAGGCTTGTGATTATTGAAACTAAGAAGTTATCAGTCCAGTTTAGTTCGATATGTTGGTATGCTTAAGTCCATGTCCTTGTGTTTGATGTTTGATTGGGCAAGATGAATAGGGTTCTGGTCGTCTTAAGATTATGTTCGGCTTAGAGTCCTGATCGGCTTAAGTTCTGTTCGGCTAAGGTTCTGTTCAGTTTAGGTTTTGTTCGACTTAAGTTTTGTTCGGCCTAAATTCTGTTCAACCTAGGATCTGTTCGGCTTAACATTCGTTCGGCCTTCGTTCTGTTCGGCCTGAAATCTGCTCGGCCAGAATTCTGTTCGACCAGAATTATGTTCGACCTCTCTTCTGTTCGGCCTGAAAAAGAATGCACGCAGCAGGTCGTGCCGAGCTTCCCGTCCAGCATACCCGAGTCGTTCGGCAAGCCATGTCAAACCATGGTCATGCCGATCCACTTCACTAAAACCTTAACCCCAATTTCACTACCATACTTCCCTTCCATCGCTCGGCATAAGGAAGTCATGCCGAGCCACATCAATACATCTTCCACCAACTCTATCCTTCAAACACCTCTGCCATTCCCTTCTCTTCTACCATTCGTCTAGCCTTCAACTCCTTTAAAAACACCCACACTTCACCCTTAACTCCTCTTGCTCCACGCAATTACTTCTGACTTTGGTTTTAAAGAGATTCGCGAGTTCGAATCTCATGCTAAGTTCCCTTATCGAAGTGAAATATTTAAGGAGAAGTTTTTTACCTAAGAAATAAGTCGAAGCTCGGGGAGACTCTGGAGTAGGGAACGTGGTTCTATTTGGATTTAGTTGGCTGAGGAAGGAAGTGAGGCAACGAATGATGTTTGAGAAGGGAAGGGAAAAGTAAATAATTCTTTGAAGTCGGTTGAGAGGCAAAGTTAATAAATACCGAAAAGCGAAGGTAAAAGTAAAGGGGAGAAGAAGAAGGAGCATCGCTTATACAGAGAGAAGGGAAGTCGAAGAGACTATAACCGGTAGATACGGTCAAATCGATATTGTTCGGCATCCAGGGTGCTCGGCATTGGCTATGTCGTTCGGCATCAGAGTGCTCGGCTTCGGCTGTGTCGTTCGATATGGGCATATCGTTCGGCATCCAGAGTAATTCAAAGCACACCACGTTCGACCATGTGATATACTTTGGGGGGCAAGTGTTACCCGAAGGTTTGACCAGGCAAGTAGGCACTCAGCACTTACATACCGTTCGACATGGAGAGTCGTTCGGCATCCTATATCGTTCGGCATCCTAGAGTGATCGGCACAGCAAATCGTTCGGCATACCTAGATCGTTCGACAACAGTCTGTTCGTCATCACTTCTGGTCGGCATCACTTCTGTTCAGCATCACTTCGTTCGACAACAGTTCTGTTCGGCATCACTTCTGGTCGGCATCAGTTCTATTCGGCATCACTTCTGATCGACCTCAGTTCTGTTCGGCATCACTTCTGCTCGGCATCAGTTCTATTCGGCATCACTTCGTTCGACAACAGTTCTGTTCGGCATCACTTCTGGTCGGCATCAGTTCTGTTCGGCATCACTTCTGATCGACATCAGTTCTGTTCGGCATCACTTTTGCTCGGCATCACTTCTGTTCGGCATCACTTCGTTCGACAACAGTTCTGTTCGGCATCACTTCGTTCGACAACAGTTCTGTTCGGCATCACTTCTGGTTGGCATCAGTTCTGTTCGGCATCACTTTGTTCGGCACATAGAACTCACTTGTTCTGGGCCGAAGTGTTCGGCTGCCAGGCCCGCCAGGGAAGTCCAACCCATCTTTGTCTATAAATAGAGAGGCAGAGGCACAGCGAAAGGGACCTTTTTTTCGAGAACACTGGGGAGACTCTGCCGCTTTCAAGACTCATTCTCTTTACTTAGCAATTGTATTCAAGTAGTTGGTCTACGGATTGTATCTGTAATCAATTATTAAGTAAAGCAATAAAGTTTAACCTCAAAGTGGATGTAGGCAATTACGCCGAACCACTATAAATTCGGTGTTCTCATCTTCGCATTCAAATTAGCATATTGTTATTTGTTTACATTTATTTTCTTCATTAATCTCTCTACACGATCTTTCTAAATGGGGTTAGTGACCAATTTTGGTGCTAACAATTAGATTCAATCATCATTAATTAAAATGATTAACTAAATTTAAATTAAGGCATCATTAATTAAAAAGATTAATTAAAGTCAAATATCATTAATTAAAATGATTAATTAAATTCAAACATCAATAATTAAAATGATTAATTAAATTCAAATATCATTAATTAAAATGATTTATGAATTATAAAAATGTATTTTTATGAAAATACAAACTCAAGTTCAACACACAAGGGTTTAGGGAGATGATATTCAATAAGCGACGATATAGCGAAAAATCGCTATTACGACACTTGAACAATTCAAATAGACTGTCATAATTATTCTAACTAAACATCAATATAAGCAATAAAAGAATATAAATGAGATGCGGATAACAATAAATAAATAAATAAATAATAGCGAGAAATCCCTTTGGGTCTCTCTACAAAGGTCCTCTGTAAATCATATATATGTATGTTTATTTTTCGAAGTGTTCCGTAGCGACCTGTTCGCTACGATAACACTCCGACTTCCTCTTTTTGCCCCCTGCAACAAAGTGGTTATTTATGCCATCTACTACTAGGTGAGAACAAACAATAATATATAGTTATATAAATTTCTAAAATGGGAATTCAATCCAAACAACCAATCAAACAACAATATAAACTAACATCCAAGCAGGCAATAAATAATTTTTATCTATTATATAATATAATGATTAACCAAAAATGTGAGTTTAACTCACCGAAATTCCAATTATCGCCAAAGGGTTTTAGTTCCACTAGCATTCAATTTTAGCTTGAAATTCTATGCCAATTCCTACCAATCCAACTCCATCACGTAGTTAATGACGGTACGAGTACGATGCAACTTGCCGCGGTCGATTTGGACCTAGTATGATCAAGTTATTGCATTTATAAGATTAGCGAATTTAATAATAAAATTATTTCCTAATTACATTCATTAATCCTTAATTTCCAAATTATATACCCTAGTCCACTCACGCTGAACTCAGGTCGCAATATTGAACATCGACTTCCACCTATCTATGATCTGCCGCTGCCGCCGTCCATCTTACGCCGCCACGACCTCACCACATGTAACCCCCAACCCCCATAACTCCAAAGATCCCAAAAAATAATCATTATTTCATAAATAATGTATGGTAAGTTTTACGAAAACAATTTTCGTACTCTGATGCAATTAATAAGTGCTATATGTCATGCTTCCACTATTTCCATCATTATTATAATAGCGTACTAAATTCGGAGGTCCATTATTCACTTAATACAATTTGTTTATTTCAACTATTTATAGTAGAGAGTTTGTTGATCAAATATCTCGAGCTCAAAGAAATAAATCTCATAGAAAACAATTTTCTATATGAAAATGCATTATGGAATAAAAACCATATTTCTTATTCTGATATTAAGTATTGATTATTATTATAATTCCCATTTCCAATGTTTCTCTATGAAGTAAAAGTGACTATTCATTTTCTTCATCCCAGCTGTAACTTAAACTACATCTATTCTTATACATTCATTTTCCTTTCAAATGGTCAAATTATTCAAAAGAATATCTTACTACAATATCATAACAAACTCTTTACAAAAGCGTATTCGATTATCCTTAACATTTAAGGACATCAAATACGTTGCACTTTACGTAAACCGATCAAAATGAAATTTCAGCGATCGAGTCCTTAGGTCTATCTTGTAATTTTTGGTCTTATGTTACATTAACACAATATGATCCTTTCTGTAATCAATCAGATTGAATACTCGATCTCGCACTAAGATTTATTTGGTGTTTCGGATGAACTAATTTCATCGAAATATTATACATTACAAACTTGACCGTTCACCATATAACATTTATATGCAATTGTATATGGATCAAATATCCATAGTCTTGTATTTCTTTTAGAGTTCGAAACTCATATAATGCAATACATGGTCTTGGCTAAATAAATGGGTAAGTAACCAAACCACGAATGTATTCAGTAGTTGTAAAATTGGGCACTTGTATGGGTGTTGAAACGTTAACATGCAATAGGAATTTAATAGTGGGTATTATATTTCCATTTGTCAACTTTCAATTCAGTTCGTTTGTATATGTTAATTGGTAAACATTTTATCAATCATATTAACTACAAAAATTTATCATTGTAGATAATTATAACATTATTTAGCATATGTTCTTATAATATTAGAAAAGTTAAATGTTACCAGTTCATTTTTCTAATAAGGCTCACACTAGTCTTTTATGTTTCTCCAAACCCTAAGATGAAACATAGAAGTCTTTCGACTTTACTAGTGGGTGTTAGGAGTCGTCTGTCTTGGTATTCTGACCTTGAGTTTGCTTAACAAATCATAGCCTCACAAACGATGGATAACTCCTTGTCGGTTGTATCACATACAACTCCTGACACATTTTTCCTTGTCCTAATCTCATTTTGACCTTGAGTTTGCTCAACAAATCGAAAAGATTATTCACTCGTACCTACCATATCGCGATGGCCTAAGTATAGTATATGTACCTTGAGTTTTCTCAACAAATACATATAATTATTTTACCTCATCTGTTCAATATATTAATAATACTACACATAACATCCCCACCTTGAGTTTGCTCAACAACTAAGAAGTATGCAAGTAATTTATTAATATATATATATATATATATTGTAGAGGACAACATTATATTGAAGCTTCGTAATCTTTAATATATTATATTGAGTGATATCGACTTATGGAATAATGTATTTCTTATGAAATACCCTCGTGATTCAAGTGTCATAGACATCAAAAATCACAGTATACATACATTTACGTATGTATTTATTCCTCAAGTCTATTTGGGTTTCTTTAATGTTCCATCTTTAGTTTATACATTCATATCATATAAGTTTTATTGTTATATAACTTTTATATTTTAATTAACTTATTCAATAATCTTATATATAATATTTTATTAATTAAATCTTATTTAATTAATTTTAATTAATTAACTCTTTAATTAATTTTAAATTAGTATTTCAATACAACTTTTATATTGGACATATATATTATAACTTTTATAGTATAACACATATATCTTATATATGCGTATTTTTTATTTAATTAATTAACCTTTAGTTAGTTTATTTAATTAAACAATTTTAATTAAATTATATCAGTTTCAAAATTTATCTTACATACATGTATACTTATGTTATCTTAACACTTTAAAATAACATAACATATATCAATATATATAATACATGCATATAAGTATTAATTAATTAAATTATCCAATTAATTTATCTTATTAATCTTATTAATAAATTTTAAATTTTGAATTAATATTTAAACAGTTTCAAACATTTTGAAATTTTCATTATCTTTTCAAACATTCTGAAAATTTATGTTATATTATAACCTTTTATAATAAACATGTTTTTATTTAAAATTAACTTTTAAATTTAAAATCTTGTCTCAATTTTCAAAACTATTTTGGAAATTAGTCCAAGGCCCAACTCAAATTGGGACTTTTCTATTAGGGGCAACCTTTGGGCTCACTTTACCTTTCAGGCCAGGCAGGTAACCAGGTAGGACAGGATACTTGATTACCCAATTCCAATCCTAGACATCACCTTTCTAGACACCGTACTAAGTGCGCAAGCTTAATTAGTTAATCCTAACATGACTAATTTAGACCGCATAGGCTATTGGGTTCTGATACCATTGAAGGAACTGGGTCACTCCGCGGTAGAAGAAATGAGTGAATTTCAAAAATTTTAACCATTTTGGACTTTTAACGCGCCTATGAAGTCTAAATTCATTTGGAACCTTTTTAAGTTTCATTGTAAATAAAACTAATATTTTATTTAACTTCATAAATAAAGTTTCACTTTAATTTAATGTGTATGTAAGTTAGAGTATATCAAATATGCTCTTATATACAAATTTGTGTGTAACATTTACTTTTCAAATTTATTCAGAGAAGGAAATATTTCATTTTCTTTCTCTTAACTTATTCAATTAATGAGGGGGCATAAATTTATTTGGAGAAGGAAACTTTTCATTTCCTTTCTCTTAACTTATTTAATTAATGAGGGGCATAAATTTATTTAGAGAAGGAAACTTTTCATTTCCTTCTCTTAATTAAATTAAATAATTGATTAATAAAATAACACTAAAGACTAATCTAAATATGACATGAACTGTAAATATATTCACAGTAAATATTGTGCAAGTGCAACATATAGGGAGTGTGCATAGTCTGTGGTAATTGATATGCATACATAAAATAAACAAGAACAATTTGAATGGTTATTACATACAAATTGAAATGGAAATAAATAAGGGATGACAAAGGGTGATTGATACAGTTTCCCTTTTAGTAAACTTAATCAATGTAACATATTAATGATAATCAATAGGTACCATAATGTAAGAATATGGAAGGTAAACAATGAATTGTATGTATACATTACTGTCTTAATTAAAAAGAGAAATGATTTCATACTATGACAATATATGTAAAGAAAAATAAATTTTATATAAACACATACAAGTAGATCCAAATATGTATATATGGAATTCAATCAAATCTGTCTAATAATATAAATTAGATAGTGATTACATTCAATTTCAAAACTTTGATTTGTTGTTAAAATTCCTTTTATTCATATGTAAATATCTAATGCAATAAAAAGTGCAAGTAATACATGAAAACATATATGTATACATGTATTAAAATTCAAAACTAAAATTACACTTTGTTATGAAAGATTAAAACATAGATCTATAATTGAAACATTGTATTGATTCCATATAAATTTTCATTTTTAATTTATATAATTCAATAAATCAACATGAAAATGTAAATTTCCAGATTTAAAGAAATGGAATTTAAATTAAATGTTAAAACATAGAACTAAAATAAAACATTCTATTTTAAAATATATAGATTTAGTTTCAATTTAACAAAGTAAAGAAAAGCAGCTAATCAATTCGAACATGTATACATTCAGATCTGAAAAATTACAATTTAATTAGAATGTTTAAAAACATAGATCTACAATTAAATGTTGTTTTAAAACATAAACAAATTTAATTTTGATCTATTAAATGAAAACTCAATCATGTCATTCAATATATTATTCAATCTTCATAACAATTTTTTAATTAAGCAAGACAGTAATACATCATACAAATTATGAAAGTCAAATTAAATTTCCATCAAACATTTCAAAATCACTATTTATATATAGAAAATGATACACCTTGCTACACAATCCTTAAAACACACCTTTTTGATGTTGTCTTTGATTTGCACCTTGAATGAAGAATGCTTCTAGATCCGATTGAATCACCTTAGGATGTTGCATAGAAATCACACCTTGAATGATGATATCTCCTCAGATCTTCAAGATTCACATCCTATCCTTGCAAGAGATGGATGAACCACTTTTTTTTAATTTTATTTTATCTTTTTATTTGGAGTTGAATGGTTTTGGAAATTCGTTTTCCTTTTTTGTTTCTGCCATGAAAAGTTAGGAGGAGAGAAAAATGAATGAGAAAGAAAATGAATTGCACGTACAGAATGAATTAGAGAATATGTTTTATTTGAAAGAATGAAACTTTTCCCATTCTTTAATTAAAACTTTCCTAATTAATTCCTTTGATTGTTTCTCTCTGTCCAATCCTTTCTTTACACGTATGTCATCAAATGACATAAAATTTCCACAAATCCTGTCATCAAATGACATAAAATTTCCACAAATCATGTCATGAAATAAATTTTTCATAAATTATTTCATGCAATTATCTTTAAATTACATCGTATATCAATGCGCGCAAATATAACTTTTATAAATGCATTAAAATAATTACAAAGAAAACTTCCAAACATCAAATAAATAATAAATAATATTTCTCAAATATCAATTAATTTAATCAATTTACAACATTTTATAAATTAATTAAATCACGTGGTTTTCAGAGAATTCATCATTACAGTTGCGCGACTCATAGGTGTAAATTTAGTCAGCGATTAATATTGAACTATTCGAATATTAATGTTCACACATCACTTAGTAGGTGGTGTGACATTTTGGTCGAATTTATCGCTTACACATCTTTTGGTTGTTAATCCTCTTTTGCTCGCGACTTAATAGGTCACGACTTACGACCTAAAAGGCATGCCGACTTAAGAAGCGTGCCGACTTAACAATTAACCGACCTAAAAGATACATCTCTTAAGGAAGGTTCCGACCTAAGGCAGACTACGACTTAAGCTACAGGACCGACTTAACCAGTTACGAGTTACGAAGGCTTCCGACTCAGCAGATTCCAACTTAAGGGGGTCTCCGACTTAGGGCTATCGACCGACTTAAGAAGATCTCCGACTTAACAGCTTGCGAGTTAAGGAAATCTACGACCTAAACCATGCCGACCTAAAAAGCATGTCGACTTAAGAAGGTTCCGACTTAATGGGTTACGACTTAACTACTGTAAGTAGTTACCGAACTAAGAAAGTTAAGAAGACTCACGACTTGGCTTAAGTCGTCCACGACCTGAAAGCTAACGAGTTAACTCCATGCCGACCTAAGAGGCTACCGACTTAAGAGAAGTCTACGACCTAAGAGTCTGGACGACCTAAATACATAAGATCTAAAGAAAGTTGTGACCTAGCAACTTAAGGGATATAGCAGCTTAGAGCAATCAATGGCCCATGATAGATCGCATACGACTTAAGGAAACGAAGGCAGTACTGCATCTTTTAGGTCATTGCCGACTTACGACTTATGCTAAGTCGCGCACGACTTACTAACTCGTTCAGAAGAATTAGCTGCAACCAAAGTAAGCCAGACTCCTTATGTCGTCGCCGACTTACGATCTACGACCTAGCTTGAGTCGTAGCCGACCTACCACTTGGTGATAAAACTTCTGTCCAGAATTCGACTCCTATAAATAGACCACCACTTTCAACGTGAAGAGGACTTTTGCCAATCATTTCTTGAAGCAACGTTACTCTGCCGAACTCTCCACTCATTCAACAATTGAAGATCTTCAAACATTCGAGACACTACAACAAGCTACGAGAGGAATTCCATACATCTGACACGGATTCATCAAGTTTCATCATCAAAGTTTGAGCTAGTAGTCAAGAGTGTCTTTGTGATCAAATTGTATCGTATTTCAGAAGTGTGTTGTATCGAATTGTAACCGAATCAGTAATAAAAGACTATAAAGTGGATGTAGACTCAATTACGGGTCGAACCACTATAAATCTGTTGTCTTTTTACCATTTTACTGCTATTTTCAGCTTATATTCTGTTCCCGTACCAACGGGTGGTGCTTTCACGACTATATTACACACACCGGGTGTTAGCGTTCACTTTTTAGCGTTAACATTTTGGTGCTTTCACTGAGAATTGAACTCAAGAAGATTTTCACCGTTGCTTCGCAAAGACTGATAAAAAGAACCTCTCTTAAAAACCAGAAGTTGATATGAAATAATGGCTCCTGGAAGAAGAGGTAGACCTATCAGATCCAGAAATGCTCATGAAGGGACTTCCGCTTCCCCAACAGCAGACCAAGCAACTCCTACCGTTGGAGTCATCAGGGCTGAATTAGATGACGTAGTTTCTGGATTATACCAACAAATTGAAGCTCAAAACGCTTTGATGATGGATAGATTAACTGCTCTGCTCGGGGCAAATCGTCAACCAGAAAACCATCAAACAACCTTTCCTGAAATGCCACCTTTCCAAGCTGAGGGTTCTATGCCGCAGCCAACTTATCGTGAACATGTGCCCAGGCAAGCTTCCGAGAGAAGGACTGATGCCTGCCCGGAGATGTCTTTGAACAATAAAGAGTACCTGTCCGAAATGGTTGGCCGCATCATGAAAGAGAGCATGCAGAAGGAAGAGAATGAGAGTGACTGGGGATTTGCACCAAGCAGAACTCCGTTTACTGAAAGGATCCTGAAAGCAGAATTTCCAAGGAAATTTGCACCTCCTACTATCCAAGCCTATAGGGGAACGAGTGACCCTAATCATTTCCTATACAAGTACGATTGGCATATGACCGGTGCAAGAGCGTCAGACGAGATTAAGTGTCGATACTTTCCAGTGTACTTGGAAGGTGTGGCCTTACTTTGGTTCACAAAGCTTCCAATTCGGTCAATAGATCAATTCTCCGACTTGACGCAAAAGTTTAAAGAACAGTTCAGATTGTATGCTTCAAAAGCTAAGGATATAATGTCACTGTCTAGTCTTGAACAAGCTCCTGGAGAATCAATAAAATCTTTCTTAAGCCATTTCAATATAGCTGTAGCCGAAGTGGATAATGTAGAACCGCGTATGATCCTGACCTACTTGGTGCGAGCCATCAATAAATCGAGTGAATTTGGAAAATGGCTAAAAATGAAGGAACCAAATTCCCTTGAGAAGTTTTATAAAAAGGCCGATGAATTCATGCACCTGGAAAACCTTTCCACCTCAGCAAAAGTATTAGTTGCTAAGGACAACAATAATGATCTTGCTTCTAACAGAAGAAATTCTGAGAATCAGAAAAGGGAAAACGACGGAGGAAAGAATCAGGGGAATGAGTTGAAATTCCGCCGCTTCGATCTTTCAGATTTTACTCCTTTAACTGATACACCGAGAAATATCTTTTTCGCAACAAAGGATGTTGTCAGGTATCCTAAGCCACCTGAAATGAAGAGAGGTGCAGTGCGTAATGGAAAATTCTGCCAATTTCACAATCAACCTGGCCATGACACTGACCAATGTCGCCAGTTAAAAAATGTGATTGAAGAATTGCTGGAGCAGGGTAAACTCCAACAATACGTTAAGAGAAGCGGAATCGATCCAACCTCATCCACTCGGGATCAACAATGTCCTACCCATCAATCCGATTCTCGCAACAACACTGCAGTGCAAGATTCAGAAAAGCTTGTCATCAATGTTGTCACAGGAGGTCCACACCCAGCAGACAGAAGTTGGGACGACTGCTAATTGTCCACAGAACTGCGACTGGGGCATCTTTCACTTTCTTTGGCATATAAATCCGAAGCTACGAATCTAGTGCAAATGGAAAGCCAGCCCGGAGATTCTGAAACAACAATCACTAGCATCTATTTTTTACTTAACAGCATTGCTTAAATTTGTAAAATGATAACGGATGTGTAACTTTTGCATTGTAAACCGCTGAGAAATCATTATGATTGAATAATGAAAAACTATGAATTCTGTGTTTTCTGTTACAAAATGCCTGTTATATTTCGATGTGTAAATACTCTAAATGTATTGCTAAAATGTCGATCTAATATTGCAGGTCATTAAAGCAAAGCTCACCCATCGCAAAGCCAAGCGAGCCCTACAAATCACTTATTAAGAAAATACCAAGCAACAAAAAATTCCAGATTCAAATCCCATACAAGAGGAACTTCACATAAAAAGTTGGCGACGCCACTGTGTCAAGCACTCGTTAACTGGTTGCGGTCGTCAATATAAAAAGACATCCAACCAAGTAACTTGCGTTTACCCTGTGGAGTCACTTAACAGTGAAGTCTACTTCTTCGGATAAAGCAATTTACTTGCAAAATAAAGGGAGACGCGCTTGGAAACAATAATAAAGGATCGCAGATTGGCAGATGATGAGGAAACATGGGCCGGCAAACATAGAAGCAGCCAAAAGGAGGTATGCCTCTCAATAAGAAGGTCGGTAGATCCACAAAAGGGATACCTTCCCAAGCAGAAGGAACATGACCCTTGCTAACTGGTCGTGATGCATCCGATCGGACAGCTTGCGTCGGTCTCGTGGATCCAATCGCCTTTGAGACGTAACCCTCCTGGCACACCAATTCACCAAGGCTCCTCTCCAGAAGCTGATAAAGCCCTCTAACGAGGCACGCCAAAAAATGAAAGTGCTTTCCTCAATCAAAAAAGATTGGTGGAACCACCGGAGGGGCACCTTCCCAAGCTGAAGGAACATGGCCCTTGTTAGTTAATTGCGATCGTTTGTGCAAAAGAACATCCAATCAAGCAACTTGCGTCCGCCCCGTGGATCCATTCAACCATGAGAAAGTAACTTCCAGGCAATCACAAGACCTCTTCGGAGGCAAAAGCCCTCTTCGGAGGCACATTTCACCCGTGTAGAAGTGCAAAATGCTCCTCTTCGAAGGCCCACTTCACCAGAGCTGAAATGCTAAAAAGCCCTCTTCGGAGGCACATTTCACCCGTGTAGAAGTGCAAAATGCTCCTCTTCGAAGGCCCACTTCACCAGAGCTGAAATGCTAAAAAGCCCTCTTCGGAGGCACATTTCACCCGTGTAGAAGTGCAAAATGCTCCTCTTCGGAGGCCCACTTCACCAGAGCTAAAATGCTAAAAAGCCCTCTTCGGAGGCACATTTCACCGGTGTAGAAGTGCAAAATGCTCCTCTTCGGAGGCCCACTTCACCAGAGCTGAAATGCCAAATTGCTTCTCTTCGGAGACCAAAATCGCTTCTCTTCGGAGACCAAAATCGCTTCTCTTCGGAGACCAAAAAACCTCTTCGGAGACACACTTCACCATGCTTGAAGTACCAGACATAAGCCCTCTTCAGAGACATAAAAACAAAGCCTTCTTCGGAAGCACTAAACAAATCAAAAAATTCTTCAGAAAGTTCACTTCACTGCATAGGGAAATCTACTTTCTTTTTTGACAAATGAAAGTGATCATCCCCGAAAGTTGAAGTGTTCTTCAGAAAGAAAGAGAAAGTAAAATTTTCTCCAAAAATGAGATATGATCTATTAAAAGCAGAATAATTCTTCCCTTAAAAGTGGAATAGTTATTCTCTGAAATAAGAGTATCAGTCTTGTAAAAGTTAGAAATGTTGCAATGCACTTGTGGTATGGGGGCAACACTACACAATTCAGTTACATTAATAAAAGGAATATGCAAGCAACATACCGCAAGTTCATTGCAATATCATGAAAAATAGATGTGGAATAAATGCATTCTCAAACACAGACCAGAAAGTTTGTACAAGTAAAAAGAATCGTTTATTCTACACTAAAATGAGAAACAGATGCATTCTCACATACACAAGAATTTGTACAAGTAAAATAGCTATTTTATTCAATACTATGAAAACTTTTTACATTGTGCAGATCACAAAAAGAAGCGGGGACCGGTACCCGCACAATCTCCGATCGATACATGCGAAAAGCAAAAAATAAGAAGTAGAAAATCCAGCTGGTTATTCCTTCTTCCCGCCACCTTTGGAGCCTTTACCCGGCCTAATGATTAGTTTCTGAAGCCGTTGTGAACGGGTCGGGGGGGAAGGAGAAAGAGGCACGACTGGATCAACTTCTGCTTCCTTTCCAGCGGAAATATTCTTCTTCTTCTTCTTTATGGCACGCTTCCCCTTCCTCTTCGAAGAAGATTCGCTCCCCGGAGTAGCGAGCAGTGTAGAAAGCTTTGTGTCATCGTCAAGAGACTGCTCTGGGGTCTTCTCAGTGTCGTCAAAATCCTCAGCCTTCTGCTCTTGGGAAGCAGAAGGAGGAGTAATTTGCGAAGATGGAGGAACGGCAACTAAAGGAGTGGAAGTTTGTGCAGTATTCGGTACCTCCGCTGTAGAAGAAAAGAAGTTAAAATCGGTATTCTCCGAGAAAAGAGAAGGTATCGGTTCACCAAAGTTTAAGTAAAAAGTAAGAAGGTCATCAAACTCGGTTAAATCAAATAAATGATTCACTGGACCCGGATCGACGCCAAAATTACCTGGAGAAGTCGGTTTTGACAAGACAATTTCAAATTTATCAGCCTCAGTGTCTTCTTGGCTCTGCTCCTCGATTTGAGTAAGGGGAGACTCGGTTGTAACGAGCTTAGCCTTGACGTTTTTTGCAGGAGAAGAAAGGTGAGAGCTGGAACCAACGATATCGACGTCGGTCGAAGTCGAAGTGTGGACAGGGGCAGTTAAAGATATTTTCTTCTCTGGATGTTCTTCTGCCACTATTCCAGCTATAGCTTCAGCGAGTTGCTCTTTTCCCTTGGCAAGAGCAGCCCGAGCTTCTTCGTCAAGATAGCATGCCTCAAGCTCCACCTCATCATAGCCGGCCCCGCCAAGCATATCAACTGCGGCTTCCCACACCTCAGCCAGAGTGATCTCGTATTCAGGACCCAGAAAGGATAGGCTCCCATGGCCCAGAACACTGTGTAAATAAAAGTCGAATAAGGTAGAGCTGACGTTTGCTTTCATTGCCTCATGAGATTGCTCAGCAGCTTCTTTTTCGGCAACGGCTGCAACTCGACCAGCAACAGCCTCATCACGCTCTTTCTCAGCTTTAGCAAGTCGAGACTTTAGCAGTTCGATCTCCACGTTCTGGGAGTTAACTGTTTCCCGCAACTGAGTGTTATTTTTGCGATATTCTTCAACAACGAATTGCTCAGCTGCAAATTTCATCTCAGTATCCCTCTGAGCAGCGTGCGCATCCCGTACTTGTTTCTGAAACACTTCTTCTCTTTGAGATTGTGAAGCAGAAGAGGCGGCGAGATCTTCCTTGAGTTTTTTAACCTCGGACTCAAGTCTCGCATTATCATCAGCAATGCTCGTCATCTCGGCATCATGCTGTTTGCAAATTTTATCCCACTCGGATTTATCATTCTCCATGGTTAGCATGGCCTCAAGATTTGCACGGTTGACTCTTTGCAGCTCATCGACAAGCTTTTGCCATCCGGACACCCTTTCAATGTTAAGTTTGACGGCCTCAAGGCTACGCAGCATATCTGATTTATCGATCGGAACCAAATCAAGGTCAAAACGCACCCCTTTTAAACACCAATTCGGAAATCGGCTTTGAAGAATAGGAGGGGCGTCTTTGACCAGATACTGAGGTCTGTTGATGATCGCCTGGATGTCAGATTTCTTTAAAGCAGGAGAGCCGGATGGAATATTAGGAGAGATGGGAGCATCAGTCTTCTCAGAAATTGCAGACGCGTCACTTGGCTTGGACCGTTTGCTCGATTCGTCAGCGATATGAGTCTTCCCCTTGTCATCATAAGACTTTCGCTTATGGGAATCGTCACTTCTGTGAGAAGAATCATATCGCTCAACGTCTTTTCTTCTCTACCACTGCTCATAATCCCGCCTTTCTTGAGCCTTCCTTCGAGCCCTTTCTTCATCTGTCTCTCTCGGGGCATCGAGGTATTTCCTAAAGTCATAAGATCCACGGCCTCCATGGCGCTGAAATGAGTCATAGTATGAGCCAGTACGCCCCATCGGAGAATCTGAAAACAGAAAAGAAATAAAGTTTAGAAATTTCCAGAAAAAAGATAAGTCCGTATAATTGCTGAGAAAATCCTAAGTGTGTGCGGCGTGCAAACTACGTGCGTCAAACTACAAACCACGCTTTAATGTGGAAGCGGAGACGACTGGTGTAGAAGGCGTTGAGGCTTGTTTCAAAGAGGAAGTCGCTTCAACAACAGGAGAAGTCGCTTTTTGAGTATTATCCTTAAAAAGCTCCTGATAAGTTATCATTATATCGCTCAAATTATCAAAAATATCATCGCCGTGATGCCCAGCAGAACTCTCTTTTCCGACTTCCACGTCAGCCGTCTTCTCAGAAATGTGAGGATTTTCCTCCTCTTCAATAATTGGAGCAAGTGCTGGCTTGCTGGACGATCCCGCAACATCGATATAAGTAGAACACTTTACTAATGCAGTGTCTACAGTTGGCTCCTTTGGAACCATCCCTTCCGTTGAAGCTGGGGCATCTGTTGTCTGTGCTGAAAAATTAGAAACTTCACGGGGCTGAATAAAGCGGGAAGAGTCTAAAAGCCCGAAGTGATGTAAAAATTCGTCTGTCAATAGAAATTGAATACTCCTCTCCTCAACTGGCACCGCCATAAGCCTCTCAAAAGTCGCTTTGTGATCGGAATCTCTAGAAGGAGGAGGAAGTGCTGAAAAGAAAAAGGCAAAGTTAACACTTGACAACTCGGACTTCGGCAAAGTCGAAAGAACATAAGAAACAGAGACAAGTGATCTTACTTCCTATTCTCCAGATAGTGTAAAATCCCGGAGGGCAGCGAACATAGAAAAACTGGCTTAGAAAACTGTGAACACTCTCAGGGAGACCAATGATAAGCTTGCGATTTCTAGCACTTCTCACAACTGTGATGGAAGGATGGTCTTTGTTTTTAGCAAAAGTGCACAGATAACAAATTTCGTCGAAGCTTGGAAGACGATCGAGTGTCCTCCTAAATAGCACACAAAGTCCCATCAGGATAGCATATCCATTGGGATGCAGTTGGAAAGGGGAGATGGTCAATCATAGAAGAAGTGTTCGCAAGAAGTCATTAAAAGGAGGGATAGCTCCATTCTGGCACATTTGTCGATTTACCGCAACAAAACCACGAGGAGGTCTATCAGCATTATCAGGCTTCCCGGGTAGTTGTGCGTCTGCTTTAGCAATTCCGAATTGAGTACACAACTGGTTAAAGGTTCTGTAGTTCAAAGTGGACGAGACCCTTTCTGGAGGATCATTCAACGGAACAGCAACTGGAAAAATCTCTTCAACTTGCTCTATTTCTTCTTGTTGAGAAGACATTCTACACAATCAACTGGATGTTCAAATGTGAAGGTGCACGTTTCCTAAAAAGTGTGAAGTGTTGTGCAAAACTAATGAAAATAAAAAGCAAAGCATAACTGGAATTAAACTAGCTGACAATCAGTCGATTACAAGATTTCAGAACTTGTTAATATTCAAGTGCAGTGTTAATGCAAACAAATCAGTTTCAGTTGACTATTACGATTTTGTTTTAATACTTCACTTGGATTGGTTATTGTATAGCATTTCATTCATATTCATTTAATTTGATTTTTTTCTTTATCAACTAATCTGTCATTCGATGTGGGCAGTCAGTGGCAGTATATTCGTCCCAGTATTCTGTGAATGTTGTATTAAGCAGGTTGTTAGCTTTCAACAGTTCATAATTCAACAGTTCAAAGTCCAGGCAAAGCTTAAAAGTGTCAAGTGCTAAGTCGCCAATGACTCAAGTGCTAACTCGGCGACGACTTAAGAAAGATTTCCTATGGGTTAAGTTAAGTCGTTGGTTCTCTGATTCTTTGGGTCATCAGCCATAACACTTATAAAGATATAAAGCCTCGGTTCAAGACAACACATGTGCTAACTCGTCCACGACTTAAAGGTTATGAGGCGAGCTAGAGTAAGTCGTTTATACTACAAGTCATTGGCATTTCAGGTCAGCAGTCCCTGAGTCGTAGGTCAGATAAAGAAGCAAAAGCTCTAATTCGAGGCAACAAGAAATCCTCCAAGTCCTAACTCGGAAACGACTCAAAACTTAGGTCGCGTGAAACTGCTAAGTCGGTTCCGACTTAAATCATGAAAGTCACTGGGTCACACGAAATTGCTAAGTCATGACCGAGCCAGTATCTCAACCAGCTTTCCTCCCTAACTCTTAACCCGTTAACCCAATAGCCTCACAGTCAATGACGATCCTCGTTACCATCACACCATTAGATCACCCAAAAAGCCAATTCGAATCGCCTCAGATTTGCAGTAAATCCGATATATTACTGCCCTATCACAACTACAACATGGTCGATGGCAATTGCAGGTCAATCGAAGAGTTATTCATAATGAATCGCGGCACCAAAAAACAAATGGAAGTCGAAGAATGGGGAGTTATCAATTCGACAATGGACATAGGTGAACGAAGATCGGATCGACTTACGAAGTATAACAGGAATATGATCGGCGATTGGATGGTTGGAATTTGTCTCTGAAAGCTCGGAATTGCGTCAATGGCTGATTCGAATAGAAGAACAAATGAGGAAGAGGAAGAATGGTTCAACTATTTATACGCTGGAAGGCGAGTCGACCTACACGATGTACGACCTAAAACTTATATTAAGTCGCTTCCGACCTAACCAAAAAGAGTTAAGAAGAATCGAAGCATATGACCTACGACCTAGGCATACACTTCGAGGGGCAAATGTTAATCCTCTTTTGCTCGCGACTTAATAGGTCACGACTTACGACCTAAAAGGCATGCCGACTTAAGAAGCGTGCCGACTTAACAATTAACCGACCTAAAAGATACATCTCTTAAGGAAGGTTCCGACCTAAGGCATACTACGACTTAAGCTACAGGACCGACTTAACCAGTTACGAGTTACGAAGGCTTCCGACTCAGCAGATTCCGACTTAAGGGGGTCTCTGACTTAGGGCTATCGACCGACTTAAGAAGATCTCCGACTTAACAGCTTGCGAGTTAAGGAAATCTATGACCTAAACCATGCCGACCTAAAAAGCATGTCGACTTAAGAAGGTTTCGACTTAATGGGTTACGACTTAACTACTGTAAGTAGTTACCGACCTAAGAAAGTTAAGAAGACTCACGACTTGGCTTAAGTCGTCCACGACCTGAAAGTTAACGAGTTAACTCCATGCCGACCTAAGAGGCTACCGACTTAAGAGAAGTCTACGACCTAAGAGTCTGGACGACCTAAATACATACGATCTAAAGAAAGTTGCGACCTAGCAACTTAAGGGATACAGCAGCTTAGAGCAATCAACGGCCCATGATAGATCGCATACGACTTAAGGAAACGAAGGCAGTACTGCATCTTTTAGGTCATTGCCGACTTACGACTTATGCTAAGTCGCGCACGACTTACTAACTCGTTCAGAAGAATTAGCTGCAACCAAAGTAAGCCAGACTCCTTATGTCGTCGCCGACTTACGATCTACGACCTAGCTTGAGTCGTAGCCGACCTACCACTTGGTGATAAAACTTCTATCCAGAATTCGACTCCTATAAATAGACCACCACTTTCAACGTGAAGAGGACTTTTGCCAATCATTTCTTGAAGCAACGTTACTCTGCCGAACTCTCCACTCATTCAACAATTGAAGATCTTCAAACATTCGAGACACTACAACAAGCTACAAGAGGAATTCCATACATCCGACACGGATTCATCAAGTTTCATCATCAAAGTTTGAGCTAGTAGTCAAGAGTGTCTTTGTGATCAAATTCTATCGTATTTCAGAAGTGTGTTGTATCGAATTGTAACCGAATCCGTAATAAAAGACTATAAAGTGGATGTAGACTCAATTACGGGTCGAACCACTATAAATCTGTTGTCTTTTTACCGTTTTACTACTATTTTCAGCTTATATTCTGTTCCCGTACCAACGGGTGGTGCTTTCACGACTATATTACACACACCGGGTGTTAGCGTTCAATTTTTAGCGTTAACATTGGTAAAATCCAATTTTACTTATTATTAGCGGTACTTAACAGTGACAATTATTTACACCAATTCTCTTCGTCAAAACTATATCACTTTGGAGTTATGGAATTTGGTAATGATCAAAATTCCAATATCATCCACATTCAACTTTATAGTCCAAACTCAATGTCCTTGTTTCGATAATAACAATTATTATTAACCGAAATGCTCTGGCCAGAGACTTTGACTTTGAGTTGACTTCAGTTGACTGTTATTGACTTTATATAACCAAGGAGGCGAATCCTCTCTTGAATAGAGTTTCACTTCCAATGCTTCCACTCGACCCAACTATCGTCGTTCGATGGACGCCGTGCCACGATTAACTATAATCAAAGCGGAGCTTTCACATTGAAGATCAACAGTATTCCCAAGTCAAAAGAACTATGTAAATTAATCACATCGATATTCTCTGCTTGACCTTAGTTATAATAACCAACAGAAGACTATCTGTGACGACCCGTTTCTTCGACTGC
Source organism: Allium fistulosum (assembly GCA_030737815.1). NCBI lineage: Eukaryota > Viridiplantae > Streptophyta > Magnoliopsida > Asparagales > Amaryllidaceae > Allium > Allium fistulosum. The sequence continues at coordinate 1,105,134,677 of CM060904.1, read as the reverse complement.
CAGAAATCGACACTAATGCATCCTCGGTATTAATGTGTCGCAAATCCAAGTGCAGGAGAAGCGGATCCTCAAGGATAAGAAAGAAAAATAAGACATAAAAGAATCTTACATGCATTATTTCGATAAATAATCTTTACAGCAGAAATTAAAATACATTTATCAAAGTTAAAACATGGACAGTTATAAACCCTGTCCTTACAAAAGCAGAATACTATAGTACATAATGTGGTGGAAATAGACAAAAGCTTCAGTAAATCTTTTGACTCCATGCTTTGGGCTCCATCTAGCTTCTTCTAAGCTAAACCTGACTATTAGGCTGCCAGGGGAAAATTAGGGCACCCAGAGTTTAAGGATAAGGAAAATAAACCATAGGTCAGTCATGGGACTGGTGTGAGAACACAAAATACATGTTTTGAAAAACAAAAAGGTATCTCATAGGACCACGCCGCACATAAACACGGAACGGATTTTTACCTTATGATAACCAAAACATTCTACGTCAAAATACTTGATATTATTTTTAATGACATATCTTGGAAAACGTTTGCAAGTAAACTTATTAATCTTAGCCGAAATTGTTACATTGATAAAATTCCAGCAATACTAGACACAAACGCGGGTTCTAGAAACAAAATATCATGCACTTATTGGAGAATGGATTCCATACAAATGACCAGGTGAAGGGACTACCTTCCGGCAGTACATCTTTAGAGCAATGTACCGAGGTCAACTGAACATCTGCACCTCTACCAATAAAAGTCCGACCTACCTTTCCTTAGATAGTACCGAATATTTCATCACCTTGGTCGTTACCGACCCATCCAAGGATCCTCGATTACCATACACCACATTAATTTACATCCTGAACGTCATAGCGGGAAGAAATATATCTAGAAGGGGATGATAATACCCTAATGGTTGCGAATCACATAGCCTTTCTGCATCTACCCTGTTTCAGTCATTTCCAGGTATGAGGCCTAAGGTAACGATTACCTTTCACATAGCACATCATCTTCCTTTGAATGCTACACTGCCATTCCATCGATCACTATTGACTTATACAAACATACAACCTCCGAGCTCATACGTATCAGAGAAGGGTGTTAAGCTAAGAGAAATTGCCTTCTCCGCCACCAAACATATGTGTATTTATAAAAGTCAACAATTAAATCTCAAGAATGCAATGCCAGACATCCATCCATACAAGTTCGTTCTGGGATTGAATGAAACTTAAAGGTACCCTCCTACCACATCCTATTGGAAATTAACCATAGGATTAATAGCGAGAAGTCCTTGCAACCCAAAGAGTTTCAAAAATGAAGGGACCATTGCTATTTTAGTATTGGGAGCTGACCAGAATTATCAACAAGCAGTCCTTTCATCCCGAAAATCCTTGGTCTTCATCCTTCATTTTTTTATCAGGTCTTCATTTTGTTCGAACACATACATTGGTTCGAAGTGGTTTTCGAATATGGATTTCCCTAGATCCTACCCCGGTTCCTTCGATCTAATCATCGATAAAAAGAGGTTTTGTGAATAGGGAATCATTCTTCAATTAATTAAGTTCTTTTTATCAAAAATCTCCCTCGAAGATATATATTTCTAAAACATTCTTTTCAGTATATACGGAATTATCAAACCTCTCTTATCAAATCTTTGATTACTTAAAACCCTTTTTAAACCTGGACTAATTCGAAATCATTTCTTTTATACTTAGGGAAATATTCCCAACTCATTTCATTTAAATCTCAACATAGATTTCTTCATTTAAAAACTCATACTTTTGAATTAGTTAAAACAATGTTGTCTAGGATGTTAATCCAAAACCAGTAAATATTAAGTGAGCATAATTAATAGAAATCATCTAATTCTACTCAATATCAATCCCCGTATTCAACAAATACTATGGGCGGAATAACGGCGAAATCACCTTTTAAATTCCATGAATAGTATGAGTTCCCTCTTCGGGCTTTAACGCCAAGTACAAGAATATCACCTCTATAAAATCCAAGCTGCATTTAAATTTGGAAAATTAAATTTTTTATACTTAACTCGTTTCCGACATTTCGACCTCATCTATCTCTCGCCCAAGAAAGAGGCCAGGTGAGCCAGGGCACTGGTTGCTTCTGAACATCTCCTTAGTTTAAGCACCTCACATTCAAATCTCACGAATAGAAAAATCCAGTCTACTCGTCGGCTTTTAGAGCCAAGATTAAACCACTATTTATAATAGCTTTTTCTTTAATTTATTTATTTGATCTTTCTTCGATAAGCTAGAAATCCTCTAAATCGTTATGAAAACTCTTAACTATCCATTTGAAAACATTTACAAAAGATTTGGATAAGAATCGATAAGTTTAAAATCATATTTCAAAAGTTATAGAAAAATGCTGCAGAAAAGTGGTCTTTTAAGCTATATTGATCAAAACAACTTTTTATTATCTGAAAATTCATTTTTATTGCTCAAATCAATTTTAAAACATTTTAAAGTATTTATCAGATTTATTTCATATTTTAAAACCATTTTAAAACATCATTTGTAAAGAAATCTAGTTCTGGATTCCAAATTGCAAATTCGGGATTTTTCCAAAAACTTGTTTTGCTCATATTTCAAAATCTACTTATCAGAATCTCAATTTCCTTTCTTCATTTAGAAACTATGGATATAATAGTTTGGAAAATTCTTATCCCGAAGAACTCCGAGCTATATTCCAACTTTTACACTTGTTTGACTTTTATAGCGCGAAATCGCGAACTACCGTTACGCGACGTGCTTATTTTTGACTAAATTTTCCTTTTCTTTTCAAACTTCACCAAAACACTTTTAAATGTTCATAAAACATTCCAAATACATTTTAAAACATTTTTAAGAGATTTAACAATTCCATATACACCAATTCATTAATTCAAGGAAAGTGATTTCCTTTGTGTTTATCGACGTGTATATTTGTGACTTGCATATAATCTCAACATTCATATGTAAACAACCAAACTTGATGATCAAAACATATTAAACATTCATTTGCAACATAATATCATCATCCAACATATAGTATAATAGTTTTAGGAGTTCTCACCTTCATTTTCCCTTCGAACTAGTTTTAAAACGGCTATAGCTCCGCTATCTCGAAATGAAACTTTACAAAATCGAGCTTGGATCCTTGAAATGGCTTGGCCAAGCCTTGGTGCTCACAGACTATGGTGGTGAATGGTGGTGTCTTGGGTTTAGGATGTAGAGAGATGGAGATTCGAGCTTGTTTTGAGGTGTTTAACTATATGTAACTATATACTATGATTTAATTTCTTTTTTTTGGAACAAATTTGGACATTATTTCTTTTAGAATGGAAGCCATTAAAGTGGAGGCAAAAGCTTGAAAATTGTGAAGAAGAAAAGGAATGAAAAGGAAGAGAAGATGGTAGGGTATTTATAGGAAAAAGGAAGAGTATAAAAGAAGACATGTACACATCACTTTTGTCACTATTTCTAGCCTTCTCCAACACACTACCTCCCTTCACAATGCACGGCCAAAGCCCTCCCCCCATGTGCACATCACTTCCATCATCTCATGTATACATATATTGACTTCTTTATGCTTAAAGAGTAAGAAATCATTAAAATACATTTTTTATTTTTTATTATATTTCTTATACATAATTATATTTATATATGTATGTTATCATGTATATGTAATATATATTTGTATATACATGTAGGTACATAACAACTCGAACGTCTTTGAATAACTTTTGTTCGTTAAATCGTTGAAATCCGGAGAACCGATTATCGGTCATATTTTCACTTATACTTTAACGTACATATATTTGTAAACAAAATTTAAAAATAAATTTCCTATCATTTTAAACCAATTAAAATGATTACATTTGAATTATAAAACCATATTAATTCATATTAAAAATTATTTACAAAAATTGCTATTATATCGATAAAGCGATATTGATTTTTCCTTATATTTTTAAATTAAATATATATCTTTATAAACTACTATAAGTGATTTATTTTCACTTTATAACTATTCAAAATGAATTATTCTTATTTAAATAATTAGTTGGATAATTAAAACAATTATTAAATCATTAAATCTTGATTTATTTAAATAAACCTATATTTAAATACGATGCCGCTAATCGATATAAATTCTTTAAGGAAAATATTCTCGTAAATATTTATTCAAAATTAGTTTACTATTACTTATCATTACTTGAAACGATATTACCTGTATTATCATCTTTAATAAATTCAATTTATCAAAGTGATAAATTGGCGGGTCGTTGAAGACTTCCTCTCTTAAAAGAATTTCATTCCCGAAATTACCTTAAACAAAGCCCAAAGGTTTGTAGTAAACGATTATCGGTCATATGTACACGATATCTGATTCGATCTTCTATTCGAATTCACAACTTTACTTCTGAACTAGTATTGATCCCCCTATCCTTTAGTGCGGAATTTGACCAGGTTTCCTGATCTAAACTTTAGTTCTTGCATAGCTCTCAACTATGATAGAAAACTCAAGCATCTAACCATAAACCCTTATCAATGTTCGTCGTCAAGAATCAAGTGATAAATTATTTTTCAGATAAGTGTTAAGACACGTCAAAGTTCTGTACTCGAATCTTAGATTAAATCGTGCGACGAAACAATCCATATACTTCATATGTATTTATTAGCCTTTCCAAAAAAAATTATGAAAACATTTCATAAACTTTATTCTTTATTCAAACCTTTTTTAAAGATACTTCTTTATACATAACCATTTTACATTTTTATTTCCAAACATTTCAACTTTAGGAAAACATTCCTTTCAAAAGAAAAATATCATTTTACTATAACTCATTTCTAAACATACCTTAGTGGTTTCTGAAAAACTTATTTTCAAAATAATTCATTACATCGATATATGATCAAAAACTTCCAATATTAAATGTGAAAATGTCTTTGTTTAGTTAAAACTTTCTTTATCAATTAGCACTCCTTTATTAATTAAAAACATCCTTTATATATATATATATTCTCTTTACCTTTACCGGTTTTAATACTTAAAAAATATTTGTATACTTATTCAAATGTTTTAAGTATATTCAAATTTTACCTTCCAAGTTTTAATTACTTTAAAATATAATCAAAGTGATTAAATCAATTACTACCAAAACATTGTTATAATGAACTTCTCTTTTTTTTCTGTTATGATTTGAACTCATAACATTTTCTATCTTTATATAAAAGACTCAAATACTTGTTATTATCTTCTAAAATACCTTTATTATAGATTTAAATATATTTATAAAATTTCTTCTAAAGTGTTATCAAGGGTTTAAAAACAAATTTTGCTAAAACATCGTTTACTACAAACCAAAAACCATTTAACTTTAATTATTTACTTAAAGATTGGTACTAATAAAAAGTTGGGACAACCATCATATTATAAATCTTCGCACTCTTACATCATTTAAGCCTTCCAACACTAGGGTCCAAAAATAAGATTCCCCTCTCCTCACTAAACCATTATAACTCAAAATACTACATCAAAACAAAACACACTACTCATACATACTTACTTCCCAGATTCTATTCCTACTCTTCTAAGTCTGAAGACAAAGGTGGATTCCAACATCCCAAATCAATCACTACCTCCCCTTCTCCCTCTTCTTCACTATCCAACTCATCACCGGCCTCGTTGCCGTCCTCCTCTTGTGCTTCTTTAATTCCCTAGGGTAACCATGGCTGGTTCCATGGGACATGTCCCAGGCTTATTGGTACTCCTGGTATGATTCCTCATTCTTCCAACTCCTCTAATCCTTGCGCATTTTCTTCCCATGGATTTTCAAATTCACCGACTTGCTTCTTCTTCTGCCGTCTCCTCATTGTTGCTTCATATTACATCCATTTTATGTATGAACTGGATGATGCCTCCTTCCATATAACATTCTCCTCGTTCATATTCCATATCACATTGCTGCACTCGCTCGATATGGTAGCGTTCGAGTCTTCCATTGGCTCAGATTCCTCCTCCATTGGTTCTACGTCCTCTTCTATAGGTTCTGATTCCTCTTCCATTGGCTCATCCTCCTCTATAGGTTCCAAGATGGAACTAGCGGGATCCACTACCCAATTTCCCTCTAAGGCTTGCCCGGGTTCGTCGTCGCTGGAGATTATAATAATTGGAGCTGGGGTTGGTATAAGCATTCCGACAACAGGGTACCCATCTTCATCCCTACGTGTATATGTTGCAACGACCCTGAATTTCTGACCCAATTTAAAATTTTAAATCCATTATTTTAATATAAAAATTTGAAATTTATATATGTTCTCAATTAACATCCAAACTTCGTTTATGAGATGCGTCTAGTTAGTTTTGGATATAGGAAAAGTTTCGTCGCAAAATATTGTAGTAGATTTCGTTCACGTTTTATTGTATATCAGTTCATTTTAAAGTGCAAAAATTTTATCTTTCGAATCTAAATATTTTTACACAGTAATGTTTTGAAAATTTATCTGATCAAGATGTCGCATTTCGTTTCGTCTAATTCCGTCGTCGCCTGCTTCATTTAAATTGTTTTGTCAAACGAACAATTTAATCGGCGTAAATTTTGAATCTTGATAAAACCGTCGTATCGCCAATACCTGTGTACTGTTGGAAGCGCCTCGTCGCGCTGATCAAAGCGGTATGTTCATATGTAAAAATCGGAGTTCGACGTAGGTCTTCGCGCCAATTTAACCGTTCCAAACGAACCGGTTAAATGCATATGCAGCCCAAATTAACAGCCCATATTCATTCAAATTTTGAAAAATAGATTTTGAGCTGAAGAGAAATTAATGTGGGTAGTTGGCAGATAGTGGTTTACTTGGAAATAGGAGTGACATTTCAAAATTCAAAATAACATTTACTGCTGCAAATTTATAAAAATTAAAAAGGAACAAAACGTAGCTACTCAACTTCATCAGCTACAGGTACTAAACCATCTCCTTCCCTTCTTCATCTTATTCTTTCTTCTTCCTTTTTCATTTTTCTTGCATTGTTGAAACTAAAAAAAATGATGCGAAAAAAATGAACGCGTGCATGCCGCCAGACACTCCATCACCTACAACCGGCCACGCCGCGACCACCGCCCCTCTGGCCGTCGCGCCTCCCCAGACCGCATCTCCCCTCCTCCAGCGTCGTCCACCACCGCTCCTCCCTGAACCACGACCCAGCTTACCGCCTCTCCTCCGCGCGCGCACGCGCAACATTCCCAACCGACTGCGCCACTTCCCCTCCAGCTCCCCTTCAACCGAACCTCCATCACGCGCGGACCATGCGCGCACCTCTGCAAGCCTCCAGCTACCACCCCTGAGTCGCCTCACCTCCGCAAGCCTCCAGCCGACTGTCCCTACACCCTGACCTCGCCCGTGCCACCCGCATGCATGCGGTGAATGTATGCTTGCATGCAAAATCTTTGGCATATATGAAAATGAAGCAACAGTCTCGGTTTTCAAAAAAAAGAAAAAGAAACAGTGTTGTTGTATAAAGAAAATGGAAGTGAACAGTTTGTTGCTTTATGAAGAAAAAATGAAGTGTTACTGTTGTTTTAAATAATTGCCGAAAAATATGTACATAGTGTATATATTTAGTTGCTGAATAGTAACCCACTTCTTTTCCTGTTGTGTACAGTAGCAACCAGTTGAAGTTTCCACTTTGCAGCAGCACCCAAATTTTCAACTTTCTTCGTTGTTGGTAAGTGCATATATATATGATTTTATAAAAATATATATGAACGACCATATTAAAATTAATACCATTCTTTTCTTATCGATGGTGGCAGTTTGTTCGATTTGTTCGTGTTTGAGCTGTGTTTGAACCAATTCCATTCGTGCCTCTTCGTGCTTCGCCATTCAATTTCTCTAACCACGAAAGGTGAATAAATTTCACGACTTATACTCTTATACGATGATAATCAAGTTTGGTCGGTAATATGTTGATTGTTGATGTTGATATTGGACGTTAAAATTTGTTAATGCATGAAGTGATAAATAATACACACTTGAATTTGACGTATGGTAGTTGACCCTTGAAATTGATATATGTGTTTGAATTTGATTAAATAAAATCCGTATAATACGACCTTTGAAATGTATAATTAGTGGACACGGAAAATGTAGTTAGCGACACTTTAAACATTGTAGACAAACATTCATGTCATGTAATTGGATAAAGTATGGAATTGGTTAAGTAGGTATCAAGTGTAGAACCGCATAAAATAATAATCTTTAATCTATATGAAATGATAGGGTAGATTCTAGAAATGATTATATTAATTTACATAAAAATTATAATGTAAGTTAATATGATTATTTCAGAACTATTTAAATTAATTACTGGATTATTATTGATTGTTGTTATTGCTTGTTTATTTACTTTGACACCATCCTAGTTATCACACTACAAGTTTCCTTTACTATGTTCTGATTTTGAATTGAAATGGAATCGGGTTGAAATGATAAATACCCAAATAAACAACTGACTTAGGATAGAGAATTAAATAAAAACCCGATTGGTCGAATAATTCGATTTAAATAAATAAATAAGATTTTGTTTGAATAAAATATTAAAGGTTTTAAATGAGATTTGGAATATGGATTTTTAAAAAAATGTTAATATTTAATAATTTGAAATAAATATTAACAAAGTGTTGATGAAAGAGTGTTGTTTAAATTTAAGTAAATTTTGAATTAATTTTTGAAATTTATTTAATAAATAAACAAAAATTGAACTTGTTTACCGAAGAATTTAACTTGTGATTATTTAATTTGATAAGTAAATAAGTGAAATTGAATTTCTTTAATAAGAAATAAAAAAAGGTTTTATTTATTGAAATTAATATAAAATCTGTAATTTAAAGAATTTAAATTTGGCGAATTCAATTTTACTTATAAGTTGGATATAATGTAGGTAAACTTAAGTGAATGATTTAATGAATTGGAAATTTAATCGGAATTATTTTAAAATGATAAATTGACTTAATTTAAATAATTATTGAACGAAATCCATCTATGAATTTAAATCAATATTATGTTAAATTAACTTAATTTAAATGATTAGTGAATGAATATATGAATTTAAATCAATATTTGAATTGTTTTAAATAAAATTTGAGGTTGAATTATAGAACTTTGAAATTGGAAATTTGGAAGTTTTGAAACGTAAAATATAGAAATGGATATAGAATGACAAATGAATTGTTGACCTTCGGATTTTAAGTGAAATTGAAATTTATTTGGCTTTTGAAATTTATTAAATGACCAATCGGTGTAATAATTACGAAGTTATTAAAGAGACTGGGATCGGTTAGGGACATACTCAGTGTCTAAACCGAATACCACTTTAATAACTATATGCGGAGTGTGATCCATAATGAAGTGGTGGGAACGATGTACGTTAATGATTGAAGAAAGAGAACGATAATGGATGAGCTTGACACTTGTGTCAAATTGGAAATGACTAAAACAGGAGCCGTGCCGGGCCAAATGAGGTTAGCTACCTCGAGCGAACACACTTCTTCGTAAACTACTCATGACTTGTTTTTGATTGGTGCGCACCCTTGAATTAGAGTGTTGTATCGCGGTGTTGCGATCGTTGCGACGATGCGTTCTCACCAGTCCGGATCAGGCAAATGGTAGTTTCCCTACCTTGGGTATTGCCTCATGTGCCTTGTCATACTTGTATCCCTATGCGCGACCACTACGATTTGTTTTGTGTTATACCTATGGAGTACTCCCTGATAGCCCACTAGTTTACGGTGGAGTTTACAGTGCTGTATAGACTATGATGCTTATATAAAATGTGTTAAGGGGGAAAATGGTAACGCCTTAACACTATTTTGATACTTTATTTTACTATTAGGCATTATCTACTTAGCGTACACTACTATATAGACTATCTAACGAATCCTCGAAGATGTTATTCCATTCATCTTTGGGTTATTGTTATTTCAAAATTGAACCATATTATCTTGTATAAGAATATATGTCCTGACTCGATTGTTTGTTTATGCTTATGCTCGGGTCAGTCTGAGGATTTCCGTTGCTGTGTTGCTTGGGAGCTGAAGACTTTGAAGACTATCATTTATCTTTATCGGTATTGCTCTATTCTATTTTGATATTGTATCGGACATCTATGTATTTCTATTTCACTTTTTGCTTGAGACATTGTTGTATTTACTTAGTAGCTTCATGAACTACTATTATGACATTGTTGTAATTCCGCTGCGTTATTCTGGTATTGTATCTGTCCGTGATTCTGTGATGATTCTCATTTATATCCATATACTCCATTAATGATTCGTGTTTTGTACTATTTAAGTTGACATGTGTGAATTATTGTCAATTTAAATGATCCGAATATACGGGTTGTTACATATGTGGCATAGTTTTCCCTAATCAAATATCCACCATTGCTAAGCGGAGGTATTGGCTGCTCCTCTTCATCGCTAGAGAGAACTAAAAGGTTATCCTTTTCGCCCCAATTTGCCCTAGTGGATTCCCCCCTCGCATAACTCCCCCATATGGTTTCTACAAGGCAAACAATTATTCATTAAGACACAAGTAGTAGGTAATCACTGGCGTATTCTTAGGTAGGGAGGTTTGGTTAATGCTCAGAAAGTGTATCGAGGTTTATTTCTAAAGATAGCTTTCAAAATTCTTTGTACAATGTTTATTTATTTCAAAATTCCTTTGAAAATATTCTTTTCTTTTAAATACATATACATATTCTTAGGAAAAATAATTTTATATAAAATCGAATTCTTTTGTATATTTTATTAACAAATACGCGCTCATATATACACTCAAACTCATTCTAGGGTGTTACTAACCCTATATCTAATGAGCTACTCATCATAGGCTATTACTAACCCTATCTCTGATGAGTCTTTTACCCCTATCGGGCTCATGTGTTGCTCAACCTAAGCCCTGATACCAAATTGTGACGACCCGTTTCTTCGACTCCTAGAAATCGACACTAATACATCATCGGTATTCATGTGCCGCAAATCCAAGTGTCGGAGAAGCGGATCCTCAAGGGTAAGAAAGAAAAATAAGACAGAACAAAATATCACGTACATTATTTCGACAAATAATCTTTAGAGCGGAAATTAAAATACATTTATCAAAGTTAAAACATGGACAGTTATAAACCCCGTCCTTACAAAAGCGGAATACTATAGTACAGAATGTGGTGGAAGTAGACAAATTCTTCAGTAAATCTTCTAACTCCATGCTTCGGGCTCCATCCAGCTTCTTCTAAGCTAAACCTAACTAATAGGCTGCTCGGGGAAAATTAGGGAACCCGGTGTTTAAGGATAAGGAAAATAAACTCTGGGTCAGTCATGGGACTGGTGCAAGAACTCATAATACGTGTTTTGGAAAACAAAAATGCATCTTATAAGACCACGCCGCACATAAACATGGAACCGGTTTTTACCTTATGATAACCAAAACATTCTACGTCAAAATACTTGATATTATTTTTAATGACATATCTTTGAAAATATTTGCAAGTAAACTTGTCAATCTTAGCCAAAATTATTACATTGATTAAATTCCAACAATACTAGCCACAAATGTGGGTTCTACAAACAAACTAGCAGACACTTTTTGGAGAACGGATTTCATACAAATGACAAGGTGAATGGACTACCTTCCGGCAGTACATCTCTAGAGGAATGTACTGAGGTCAATAGAACATCTACACCTCTACCAACACAAGCCCGGCTACCTTTCCTTAGATAGTACCGAATATGTCATCACCCCGGTCATTACCGACCTATCCGAGGATCCTCGATTACCATACACCACATTAATTTACATCCCGAACATCATAGTGGGAAGAAATATATCTAGAAGGAGATGATCATACCATAATAGTTGTGAACCACATAGCCTTGCTGCATCTACCATGTTTCGGTCATTTCTAGGTGTGAGGTCTGAGGTAATGATTACCTTTCACGTAGCACATCATCTTCCTTTGAATGCCATACTACCATTCCATCGATCACCATTGACTTCCACAAACATACAACCTCCGAGCTCATATGTATAAAAGAAGGGTCTTAAGCTAAGAGAAGTTGCCTTCTCCGCCACCAAACAGATGTATATTTATAAAAGTCAACAATGAAATCTCAAGAATGCAATGCCAGACATCTATCCATACAAGTTTGTTCTGGGATTGAATGAAACCTGAAGGTACTCTCCTACCACATCCTGTCGGAAATTAACCCAAGGATTAGTAGGGAGAAGTCCTTGCAACCCAAAGAGTTTCAAAAATAAAGGGACCACTGCTACTTTAGTATTGGGAGCTAACCATAATTATCAACAAGCAGTCCTTTCATCCCGAAAATCCTTGGTCTTCATCCTTCATTTTCTTTATCAAGTCTTCATTTTGTTCGAATGCATACATTAGTTCAAAGTGGTTTTCAGATAGGGATTTCCCTAGATCCGACCCCATTTCATTCGATCCAATCATCGATTAAAAGAGGTTTTGCAAATAGGGAATCATTCTTCAATTAATTAAGTTCTTTTTATCAAAAATCTCCCTCGGAGATATATATTTCTAAAACATTCTTTCCGGTATATACAGAATTATCAAACCTCTCTTATCAAATCTTTGATTACTTAAAACCCCTTTTAAACTTGGACTAATTCGAAATCATTTCTTTTATACTTAGGGAAATATTCCCAACTCATTTCATTCAAATCTCAACAAAGATTTCTTCATTTAAAAACTCATACTTTTGATTTAGTTGAAACCATGTTATCTAGGATGTTAATCCAAAACCAGTAAATATTAAGTGAGCAGAATCTATAGAAATCATCTAATTCTACTCAATATCAATCCCCGTATTCAACAGATACTATGGGCGGAATAACGGCGAAATCACCTTTTAAATTCCACGAATAATATGAGTTCCCTCTTTGGGCTTTAATGTCAAGTACAAGAAGATCATCTCTATAAAATCCAAGTTGTATTTAAATTTGAAAAATTAAATCTTTTATACTTAACTCGTTTCCGACATTTCGACTTAATCTATCCCTCGCCCAAGAAAGAGGCCAAGTGAGCCAGGGCACTGGTTGCTCCTGAACATCTTCTTAGTTTAAGAACCTCACATCTAGATCTCACGAATAGAAAAATCCAGTCTACTCGTTGGCTTTTAGAGCCAAAATTAAACCACTATTTGCAATAGCTTTTTCTTTAATTCATTTATTTGATCTTTCTTCGATAAGCTAGATATCCTCTAAATCATTATGAAAACTCTTAATTATCCATTTGAAAACATTTACAAAAGATTTGGATAAGAATCGATAAGTTTAAAACCATATTTCAAAAGTTATAGAAAAGTGCCATCGAAAAGTGTTGCGAAAAGTGCTCTTTTAAGCTATATTGATCAAAACGACTTTTTATTATCTGAAAATTCATTTTTATTACTCAAATCACTTTTAAAACATTTATTTCAAATTTTTAAAACATCATTTTTAAAGAAATCCAGTTTTGGATTTTGAATTGCAAATTTGGGATTTTTCCAAAAACTTGTTTTACTCATATTTCAAAATCTACTTATCAGAATCTCGATTTTCTTCTTCGTTTGAAAAACTATGGATATAATAGTTCAGAAAATTCTTATCTCAAAGAATATCAGACTATATTCAATTTTTTACACTTGTTTGACTTTTATAGCGCGAAATCGCAAACCACCGTTACACGACTTGCTTATTTTTTACTAAATTTTCCATTTCTTTTCAAACTTCACAAAAACACTTTTAAACGTTCATAAAACATTCCAAATACATTTTAAACCATTTTTAAGAGATTTAACAATTCCATATACACAAATTCATTAATTCAAGGAAAGTGATTTCCTTTATGTTTATCGACGTGTATATTCGTGACTTGCATACAATCTCAACATTCATATGTAAACAACCAAACTTGATGATCGAAGCATATTAAATATTCATTTGTAACATCATATCATCATCCAACATATAGTATAATAGTTTTAGGAGTTCTCACATTCATTTTCCCTTCGGTCTAGTTTTACAACGGCTATAGCTCCGCTATCTCGAAATGAAACTCTACAAAATCGAGCTTGGATCCTTGAAATGGCTTGACCAAGCCTTGGTTCTCATGGCCTATGGTGGTGAATGGTGGTGTCGTGGTTTTAGGAGGTGGAGAGATGGAGATTCGAGCTTGTTTTGAGGTGTTTAACTATATATAACTATATACTATGATTTAATTTTTTTTTGAAATAAATTTGGACATTATTTCTTTTAGAATGGAAGCCATTAAAGTAGAGGTAAAAGCTTGAAAATTATGAAGAAGAAAAGGAATGAAAAGGAAGAGAAGATGGTAGGGTATTTATAGGAAAAAGGAAGAATATAAAAGAAGACATGTACACATCACTTTTGTCACTATTTCTAGGCTTCTCCAACACATTACCTCCCTTCACAATGCATGGCCAAATCCCCTTCCCCCATGTGCACATCACTTCCATCATCTCATGTATACATATGTTGACTTCTTTATGCTTAAAGAGTAATAAATCATTAAAATACAATATTATTTTTTATTATATTTCTTATACATGATTATATCTTATATATGTATGTTATCATGTGTGTATAACATATATTTGTATATACATGTAGGTACATAACAACTCGAACGTCTTTGAATAACTTTTGTTCGTTAAAACGTTGAAATCCGGAGAACCAATTATCGGTCATATTTTCACTTATACTTTAACGTACATATATTTGTAAACAAAATTTAAAAATAAATTTCCTATCATTTTAAACCAATTAAAATGATTACATTTGAATTATAAAACCATATTAATTCATATTAAAAATTATTTACAAAAATTGCTATTATACCAATAAACCGATATTGATTTTTCCTTATATTTTCAAATAAATATATATCTTTATAAACTATTATAAGCGATTTATTTTCACTTTATAACTATTAAAAATGAATTATTCTTATTTAAAATAATTATTTGGATAATTAAAACAATTATTAAATCATTAAATATTGATTTATTTAAATAAACCTATATTTAAATACGATGCCACTAATCGATATAAATTCTTTGAGGAAAATATTCTCGTAAATATTTATTCAAAATAAGTTTACTATTACTTATCATTACTTGAAATGATATTTTCTGTATTATCATCTTTAATAAATTCAATTTATTGAAGTGATAAATTGACGGGTCGTTACACTATCGAGTGAGTTATTCCATAGTTATCCAATAACTATGAGTGCATAACTCCTTGGTGCACCCAACAGCCATGAGTAATACACTGCCCAACATTTGGAGAGCTTTACGTACTCTAGTCTCAACGAATACATCGATATCCATTCTCGATGCATCTTGACTAAGAACAATTAAAATGGTATATTTGTTTCATTGTGATAAATTACTCACGATTACAACACTTTGTAACTACTACCACAAAACATACCATTTACGGATTTACTATTAAATATTATTTTAATTAAATTGATTAATTAATATAACCACATTATATCAAGTATGTTTGCACAAAAAATGGGCAAACACCTCCAAGTCGTATGATTTAGTTGATTTTATATTGTTTTTAGTGATTTGGATGATTTATGCAAATATGTAAAAAGCAGGGACTAAACTTTAAAAGACACACAGATTTAGAGTGGTTCAGCCAGAATGTGCCTACGTCCACTTTATATATTATTTCTCTTTCTTGTTCAGATTACAAGTACAAAGCTTTGATACAAGTATATGAAAGTTGTTTGAAAGTTCTATCCGTGCTTGAGCTCTCAAAACCCTCCCTCATTGTTGTACCCCTACCCCTCTATTTATAGAGTGAGGCTGGGGGTAGGGGTCTTGGAAGTATATAGCTGTTGATGGGCCTGGGCTGACGTGATCTGGCCTGGCAATGTTGGTTCGGTAGTGGATGGAGAAGTGGATTGGACCGGTAGTAGGTGGGGCGATGATTGGTCCGGTGGCGAGTGGTTCGGTGGTGAGAGGATGGCCTTGATTCGGCAATGAATGGTTCAGTGGTGGGTTGGTCCGGTAGTGGATGGTCCGGTAGTGAGTGGTTCGGTTAGGAGTTGATCTTGGGATGGTCCGGTAGTGGATGGGTGGAGTTGGTTCGGCTAGGCATTGATTCGGTAGAGCTTTCCTTGTCTTGACTTGGCAATGCCTGCTTTACTCTGGTTCGGCGAGGACTTCCTTATTCTGATTCGGTGGTGACCTCCCCTCTTTGGTTCGGTGAAAACATGCCCAACATTTGCCCCCCAAAGTGGGGCATATGCCAGTCATATGTCTCGCTTTGCTTTGGACATTTTCATCCGGTCCTGTGTGCCGACCCAGTTGGTTCGGTCATTTACGTTTGCTTATAAGTATGGGCATTATGCTCCCGTTATTCCCTACCAAGTGAGATAGCTGAATCAGATTTTTATGCCGAATCAATCATATTGCCAAATCACACTTGTCTACCGAATCAGGTGATTGTCGAATGACTTTCATGTTTCGAACTACCGATCGAACCCGCGGAGTTTGAGTGCCGAATGAATCTTCGTGCCTTGAACTACCGAATGGGCTTGGGTGCCGGATGAAGTTTTAACCTTGAATTACCGAATGTGTTTAAGTGCCAAATGAAGTACTTGCCCTGTTATACCGAATGAGTTTATGTGTTAAATTATAAGTGAAACTCTAGACAACATACACTTGCTTGTTTATATCTCTACATCCCTTGTTCTAACAATGTGCTTTCTCGTGTTGCAGACAATGTCTCATAAAGTAGAAACCCGTTCCGACAAGAAGAAATCTACGGACAGAAGAGAGTCCCCCGTCGTGCCCCCAGTCCAGCCGAATCCAGAACGACGTGGACCCACCCCGAGATCGCTAGTGGACGGGTACAGTCCTCAAGAGCTTCTGAACTCACCTCCTGATTGCTCCCCTAGCTCCCTCAAAGACGAGCAGCTTGATGTTATTTCTCGCTCTTTTGGGATCGACAAAGCGCATATGTTGTTGCCGGGGGAAGGAGTGATGCCGTATAACCCCCCTGAAGGCTATTTTGCTTATAGCAGGTATCATTGCATGTGTGACGCCATCCCACCTCTTAATGCTTGGATAGTCAGCTTCATCACATACCTGAAGGTGGCTCCTTTCCAGCTTCAGCCTAACTCCTACGCCATCTTGGTGAGCCTGTTTGTTATCTTCCAGAGGAGATACGGGCATCCTCCCTCCAACCGGGAAATCCGATATCTGTACAATTTAAGAGGCTACAAGAAGGGGTCTCCGTATATTAGCTTGGAGTTGGCCGTGTCCTTCTAGCCAGTCCTGGATTTATACTCGAAGTTCAACATGTTCAAGAAGGAATGGTTTTTTGTCAGAGATGACTCCGTTTCTTTCCTCCGCTTCACTTCTGGCTATAAGTTGAATCTCATTTATAATCTCCGTTCTGACTGCAACACTTCTTCTTATGTGTTTTTATTTCTTGCTAGCGACAGGTGGCTTTGCGGTCGTGGAGAATGATCGCCTGGTTCAGATGGCTGCGAAAATTAAAGCCATTTCGGGAAGAGATAGGTCGGCTTCTTACTTGATCAGGAACGCTACACTTCTGGGGCACAACCTGATTCTACCACATCAGTCCGTGGTCAAGCAGAGAGACACGACAGAGGAGAGGGCTGCCAAAGCTAAAGGAGGGGCTGCGGCGAAGAGCAGCAAAAGGAGACCCTTCTCGATACATCCAGTCGCCGGGGGAAAGAAACTCAAGAAGTCCGATGGACCCTCTCCCAGCACATGTCTAGATGTTCCGGAGGAGGAAAATGTGGAGGAGGAAGGAGGTAAGGATGAAGGAGGTGAGGCGGAGAGTGGAAGTGGTAGAGAAGGTGATGGTGATCGTCACGGCGATGATGGTGGCGAAGGATAGAGCGGTGATGGCACCGGGGCTCTACCTCCTGGGCAAGCAGGCATGATTCAAGAGTGGACAGATGACACTCTCCGCCAAGCCTTCGAAGGGTTGGAGGAAGGACCGGCTTTGGCGGAGAAGCCCAAGAAAGCTGGTAAGGCCGGGACTGGTGCCGATTTATCTTCCAGGAGTGCTTCAGCTGAGGCAACTTCTGCGATTCAAGGTGAATTTTTCTCTTTTTTTTACTCTTCTTAACTTGGTATATCTCTTGAATTATAGCTCAATGTATGCTCGTAATATTTGGCTTTTATTACAGGAGCGGGTAAAGTGGCCAAGGTGTCAGATGTTCGGCACCGTCTTGAACAGTACAAACTCTTCAAGGCTTCTACTAAACCAAAGCCCCCGACAAACCGTCCTGGAGATGTAGTCGGCTACCGTCCCCTTCTTGGAGTTATCGAAGAGGATATTCAAAGGAAGAAGAGGAGTCGCTCCTTGTTTGAATCTTCACCTGGCCCTCTGCCCCCGACTCAGTCTCTTCAGGATGTCAAGGAGGAGAATACTGAGCTTATTCCTTCCCCGCACCCGTCTGAAAATCCTACTGTTATCCCGATAGATCACCCTGGTTTGGCTCGTAATCCGTTCGCGGGTCATCCGGATCTAGATCCGGGTTCTCACGATATTTCCTTCGATGAGGTTACTGGTGAGCACCTTCTTCCTCGTAATCCTATGGTAAGGGTGCTTGATGAGGCTAAGTCCCTGGACCTTGATTTGCTTACCACTCGGGTCGCAACTTTGGGGGACGAAGCTAAGGCAAAAATCGACCGGGTTGCTGAGGAAGCCAGGAAGCTGATGGGGCATCATGCCCGATTGACCAAGGCCGAAGAAGAAATCGGGAGTGCTAATATTTGACTGCGGTTAATAGTTTCCGACCAGGCCAAGCAGCTTGCTAATCAGGCCATCCAGATCTCCCAGCATGAGGCCGCCTCCAAGCGACTAAAGAAAAACATGGAAGAGGCTAGCAGAGCAGAGCTACAGAAAATGGAAGCTGCCTGTAAGGAACGGATTGACATGGCGATTGCAACGGTGGATGAGGTTCGGAAAGCGGATCTCGAGCAGATACATGAGTTGTCCGGGAAACTTAAAGCCGCAGAACTTGCTCAAACCAGGCTGAAGGAGGAGATGGGTGCGATGAGGAAACCCTTCTAGGCTGACTGCGCGTGATACCGATCGGAGAGGGATGCTGCCATTGCAAAGTTGTTGGCTTCTGAGGACCGAGTAAGGGAGTTCGAGGAGAACGAGGGGATAATGGATGAGATGCTTCAGGATATATACTTTCGCACTTGGAAACAGGGCAACTTATCTTGGATGGATGATTATCCCCGAGTCATGGCCAGGATTTATCTCCGGGCTCTGGAGGAGGCTAGGTCCGATGCATATAAGGAGGGTGGCGTGGCCTTTAGAATGGATGTGGTTACGGCTCAATTCATCAAGGAGGAGAATGAAAGTGTACGTGTAGTACTAAGGATCGTGTAATATGGTATATAAGTGCGGAAACTGATAATAGCAGTAAAATAAAAATTAAAGTAAGCACACCAGGAATTTTTATACTGGTTCGAACTTCCCGTTCTACGTCCAGTCCCAGAATACCCTCTGGATTTAAACTAAACCCCTCACTTAACCCGGAGGAATAGGTATACGACACCTGAGCAGCCGAAGAGGACTTCAACTTAATACAAATAGTTTGTTGACGAATGTGTTCTGAATAACACTGATTGTCTTTTGATAGTACAACTTTCCTATAATCAAATCCTCAAGAGTATATATGTGTGTGAAGATTTAGAAGGAAGATAATCACGTAGAATCGAAGTATATGAATTAAATCAAGGATTCTAGTGATATTAAATAAGAATGAATGCTTTTATTTGCAGAAATGAATAGAGAATAGATTTCAGAATTATAAACAAGAATCGGTTAATGTAGAAGTGAATTGAATATGTTTATATAGTTGTAGAATAGTTATAATCTTTTATGAAGAGTTTCAATCAAGAGTTGTGTCCATATCTGTTGGATTAAAGAACATTCCTCTTCATGAACAATTGCACCTCTTCAGAAAAACTAGCCGTTGTGTTCTGGTCAGTTGATCGAGAAACCTGGGCCGGTCAGCTGAGTTTACAGATGTAAATAAAACGGTGCATATCTGTGCACTGGACACAGAGTCGGTCGACCGAAGATTCTGGTCGGTCGGCCGACCTGCTGTTATTTGCACAGTGTACACTTATTTTTGTATAAATCATTTTGTGTGTATGTGTGACTACTTGAGGAATGATTTTAACAATATTCTAAGACTCAAAATAAAATATTCACACTAAAATTTAAATTATAGTCTTGTCTCCTTTGTAGTGTGCAATATATGGTTATTCTCCTTTTTGTCGCTTTCGTATAGTATTCTCGTCGTATGATCTCTGAAGCTTGTGTCATGAATCAAAACTCATGAATCAACATTCTCCCCCTTTTTGATTGATGACAATACTTATGTGACGAAGTAGAACTTATCTATATTATAATTCTCCCCCTGAATATATGGCGACTTTTCTGCAAAAAATATGTTAGCTTTCATACATTTCTCCCCCTTTGTCATCGACAAAAAGGAATACTTACTAGATGTAATATGTAAAAGAAACGCAAATAATTGAATTTTAAATATTACATATTCAAACCAAAATAGGAATAATTAAAGATGTTTGCTTAATACACAACATTTAATAAAAAGAAACATATTGTTCATAAAGAAATTCTTGAAATTAAACTGTAAAACAATACGATTACTCCTCATCATCATCGGAATCCCAAAATTCTGGACGAATATTTTCTTCCGGAGGAACATGTTCCTTACCACGTCTTTGAGTGTGAGGAGCATGAGTTCCGGATGTACCAGAACTTGTGTTTTCTGAAGTAGACCAAGAGAAATTTGGTGCGGGTCTTTTTCCGGGAGTAACAAAGGAGGCACCGGCTTCGGAAGTACATGATAAGGCATCCTATAAATTTACGAAGAAGCCCTTGATCTTCTTGAAATGATCATCAATTTTTCATAGTCGGCTATCCAAGGCTATTTGATTTTGTGCCAAAATGTCAATCGCCGCTTCCGTACTCATTTCGGGAGTTGGTCGTTGAATAGAGGATTGGCGGGTTATACGTTCCGTAGCATGAGTAGATGGTTGAGGTGTAGAATAGCTACGACGTAGTTGTTCTCGAGGAGTAGTACGCCATTGGTGAAAAGTTGAAATTTTAGAAGGTGCATCGGGTAACTTCATTAGTTTTATGGTTCGTGAGTCAAAAGAACGAACTTTGGATGTTTCGGATTCCGGAGCATTGGTAACGAAGCTATTAATCAACCTCATTATGTATTCTCCATAATAAATATGGAGCATCTTTCCTTGGTTGAAAGAGAGAAATTCATCCATAAGAAGTTGTGCCCAATTGATTCGTATATTTCCGCACATAGCATACAAAGCTTTGAAGTTTTCAGGATATACTAAGTGATATGAACCCCCTCTTGGAACTATAGACTTCATCATGAATCGATGAAAGAGTCGGCTTTAGGTCGAAGGGATGAAGTTTGCCTTAAATCAGTAGCATCATCTTCAAAAAATAGATGGCTTAGACGGTCACGGGTTGATATATTACAATCCACATCATGTAACGAGATACCACCCGGTCTAGCATCCAAAATGTGATTAATTCGATCAATGGAAAGGAAAATCGAAGTGCCACAAACCGATGTCCATATACAATTTTCAGTGTTTCTTGGCGGATTTACAAGGTTGAGGTTCGCTAGAAATAACTTGACCATTATATGATTAATTTTTAAGTTATTTTTCCTATGGTCAAGAAATGTATCAAGACCACTCTCAAGGGCGGCATTTTCAATACCGTAGGAAACAAAATCAGGATAACTTACAAATGATTCTTCAAAATTTTTGGCATCTTGAAGTTTTATCCATCTTTGAAGAGCTATATCATTAACTAGCCATGAAGCAATTTGTGTATCCACTGGAGTAGATGAAGAAGAGCCACCAGTTGTCTTTGATTTCTTCTTGGGAGCCATTTGTTTTTGGAAGAAAGGATTAAATATTTGAGAAGTTTTAATGGGGGCTAGGTTAAAAAATGTAATTGGGAAACTGAGAGTGAAGAGGTAAGTTGAAAAGTGAATGGATGGGCTGTTAAAAAGAAAATAGAAGTAGCAGTTTTATACGTTCGGTCGACCGAATGACTGGGTCGGCTGACCGAGCTGCTAATCTGAAGGGTGCGAAAAATCTCGGGTAGGATTCGGCTGACCGACTCAGGGTATTCGGTAGACCAACCCTGTTGGAAATGTTTGTTTGAAATTCTCGGGAAGGGTTCGGCTGACCGACTCAGGGTGTTCGGTCGACCGACCCTGTTAGAAGTGAATTTTTTTGCAGTTTTATATATAATATAAATATAGCAATATATTTTATTATCAATGCACTATACATCTTATTTGTAATACCAACAACATACATATATATATATATATATAATATGCTTAGCCATCGTTTAAAATCTGCGTTCCCATGAGTTTGGAGATGGAACATTTTCTATCGGTGACCATCTTGGAGTTATTGGAGTTTGAACAGGATTTGACGATGATGAGGGTCTATAAGAAGGTTCAGCAACATCATCCTTCTTTGATGAACAAATTTTCATGGCAATCTTTTCTAGAAAACTTAAACGTCTCGCCGTGACTTTTTCTTCATAGTAGAGTTCCCGTTGCATATCCATTTGTTGTCGTTGGTAGTGATGTATTTCATCAATTTTTTGTTTGGTGGTTGGAGATATTACCATCGTATTCTTCCCTTTTTTCTTTTCAGGTGTATAGCCTGTATGGGAGTCTTCCCATGGTTTCCACCCATGTCGGGGGTCTTTATCTGGAGAGGAGAAGTCTAGAACACGTTTAGGCATGGGAAAGGTAGGATAGGGGCCATTTTCGGGAATGCGATCGGAACAATCGTCGTCCGGAGATGTGTATGATAGATGAGAATTTTCAGAGTTATAGTAATCATTGTTTGAAGACATTTTTCAAGTTTTGTTTTTTTTAATTTTCGTAGTATATGTTATAAAAGATAAGCATAGTACATATATATAACAATCTATTTTCTGAAAAATTAGTGGATTGAAACTAATTTTAATTATAATCACATAATTTTAAGAATAAAATTGTTTTTTTTAAATGTATGATTTATTACTCAAGAGCTAAATATAGTTTTTCTAAAAACAAAACAGATAAAACAAATTTTAAAGAGAACTAAAACAAGAAACACCCATAGCTCAAGTAGCTATAACACAACATCTAACAAACAAGTCAGAGGTCATGAGTTCGAGTTCCGCTTTGGTCAGAAATAAAACAAATTTTGTTTTTCGATATTCTTGCATATTTTTATTCATAAATCTTTAAACGACATTATACCTAAATCACGTCTAAGTTTTATAAAAATATTTTCATTTAGTGGTTTAGTAAAAATGTCAGCAATTTGATTTTCAGTATTGATAAATTCTTAATTTATTAATCCTTTTTCCAAACAATCACGAAGAAAGTGATGACGAATATCAATGTGTTTTGTTCATGAGTGATTGACCGGATTTTTAGAAAGATTTATTGCACTAGTATTATCACAATAAATTATAGATTTTTCAAGATGTCAATTAAAATCTTGTAGTGTTTGTTGCATATAGACGACTTGTGCACATGCCAAAGCAGCAGATATATATTCTGCTTCACATGTTGATAAAGAAACACAGTTTTGTTTCTTACTAAACCAAGAGACTAAGGAACGTCCAATGAAATGACACGTTCCGCTCGTACTTTTTCGATCCGTCCGACTTCCTCCAAAATCAGCATCGCTATAGGAAACTAATTCGAAAGGACATTCTTTCGGATAAAATAGTCCGAAATCTTTGGTTTTAGTTAGATAACGAATAATGCGTTTAACTGCTCTCATATGTGACTCTTTGGGATTTGCTTGAAATCGAGCACATAAACAAACACTCATCATTATATCGGGTCGACTCGCTGTTAAATAAAGTAAAGAACCTATCATACTACGATATAGCTTCTGATCAACACTTTTGCCCTCCTCGTCTCTATCAAGATGAGTAGTTGTGCTCATTGGAGTTGGCTTGGCAGAAGTGTTTTCCAGACCAAATCGTTTAATTAAATTATGACAATATTTTTCTTGATTAATATAAATTCCATTTTTAATTTGTTTAATTTGTAATCCAAGAAAATATGACAATTCTCCCATATGAGACATTTCAAATTCATTTGTCATTATAGTTGAAAATTCCTGACAAAGTTTTTCATTTGTCGAGCCAAAAATGATATCATCAACATATATTTTGAATTATTAAAATATCTTTATTAGTTTTCTTAATAAAAAGTGTTTGATCTACTTTACCAATTTCAAAACCAGATTCTAATAAATAGCTTTTAAGACGATCATACCAAGCACGTGGTGCTTGTTTTAAACCGTATAACGCTTTTTTTAGTTTATAAACATGATCCAGAAATTTTTCATGTTTAAACAGAGGTGGTTGTTCAACAAAAACATTTTCTTTTATGTATCCATTTAAAAATGCACTTTTAACATCCATTTGATACAGTTTAAAATTATGAAAGCATGCAAAAGCTAATAAGATTCGTATTGCTTCAAGTCGGGCGACTGGAGCAAACGTTTCTTCGTAATCAATTCCTTCTTCTTGATTATATCCTTGTGCAACTAATCTAGCTTTATTCCTGGTTATATTTCCTAGTTCATCTGCTTTATTTTTGAAAACCCATTTAGTACCGATGACAGATTGATCACTAGGTCTAGGAACGAGTTCCCAAACTTCGTTTCGTTCGAATTGATTTAGTTCTTCTTGCATGGCAAGAATCCGGTAGTCACCAGTTGATGCTTCTTTTATATTCTTAGGTTCTATGTTAGAGAGAAAAGCTACATGACCAACTTGATTTAGTTGATGTCTGGTTTTAACATTCGTATTAACTTCTCCAATTATATTTTGCACAGGATGATCTCTTAAAATTCTAGGTGGAGATTTTATTATATTAGGAGTAATGTTTGTATTGGTTTCATGAGTCTCAAAATTTTCATTTGTATTAATATTTTCATTCTGAGTAGTTTCATCATCAGAATCAAAAGTAACAATTGGAATTATATTTTTAAAATTTTCGTCAAATGACACATGTAAGCTTTCTTCAATAATTTGAGTTCGTTTATTATAAATTCGATAAGCCTTGCTTCGTTCCGAATAACCAACGAATATTCCTTCATCGGATTTTGGATCGAATTTTCCTAGCTGATCTTTAGTATTTAAAATAAAACATTTAGAACCAAAAACTTTAAGATATGAAATATTTGGTTTTCTTCCATTTAGAAGTTCATATGGAGTATTCTTAGTTAATGGTCGAATAGAAACACGATTTAATACATAACAACGAGTAGCTACAGCTTCTGCCCAAAAGTGTTTCGATAAAGTGGTTCCATTTAATAAAGTTCTTGCACATTCTTGTAACGTTCTATTTTTCCTTTCTACAACTCCATTTTGTTGTGGTGTTCTAGGAAACGAAAAATTATGGTTAATACCTTTCTTGTTACAAATTTTTTCAAAAGCTTCATTTTCAAATTCTCCTCCATGATCACTTCTTACATTTTTAATTTTCAAACTTTTAATATTTTGAATTCTTTTAACAAAAACTTTAAAATTATCAAAAGTATCACTTTTATTTTTCAAAAAGAAAATCCAAGTATATCTAGAGAAATCATCTACAATAACAAATACATATCTATTATGATTAATAGACTGCACTTGAGTTGGACCAAAAAGATCCATGTGTAAAAGTTCAAGTGGTTGTTCTGTAGATATTACTTTCTTTGATTTAAAAGAAGATTTTGTTAATTTTCCTAATTTACATGCATCACAAAATATATTAGTTTCGAATTTTATATTGGGTAAACCTTTAACTAATTTATTTTTAGCTAGTTTGTTGATAGTATTAAAATTGATGTGACAAAATCTTTTGTGTTAAAGACAAGAATCGTTTTCTTTAGCCACTAGACACAAATTTGAATCATTATTAACATTCATATTTAAGATATAAATGTTTTTATCTCTTTTTCCTTCGAAAATAGTGTTATGATTTTTATCAAAAATATTACATTTATTTTCTGAAAAAGTTATATTAAAACCTTTATCGCATAGTTGACTAATACTTAATAAATTGTGTTTTAAATTTTTAACTAATAAAACATCAGTAATGAGAGGTAAATTAGAGGTACTGTTGCTACTGACATTGCCTTTGCCGATGATATATCCTTTTGAGTTATCTCCAAAGGTGACTGCTCCACCATTTGAGTATATAATGTTTGACAACATTTCTTTGTTTCCAGTCATGTGTTTTGAGCAACCGCTATCTAAGATCCATTTTCCTCTCTTCTTATGTGGTACCTGCAAAAAGTTTATAAAAAGTTGGTACCCAATCTTTTTAGGATCCTAAGAGTTAGATCTTAGGAAGCCAAATCCATACGGGTTCAGAATTCCCTTTATAAACATAATTCTTGTTATTATGAACAGTTTCCATAAACATTTTAATATGTTTATTCCTTATCAAAACATTATTTGTTTTTGGAATCCATATCTTGATGGTTTTAGTATTTGGATAAACTGTTTTCTTAATATCTTTCTTAATATTATTATTAATCCTACTTTTAGCAAAATTATTTTGTTTCTTAAATCCTAGTCCAGATTTATTGTTAGAAGATTGAGAGTTTTCTAGTATGCTAGAAAGATTTTCTCTTCCTTTATTGAAATTAGATACATTTTTAGAAATATCATCAAATTTTATTTTAAGACTAGATTTTTCTAACTCTAAATCCTTAATCTTAGAGTTTAAACTATTATTTTCGAAAAGTAAAACATCATTTTTATTTTTCTGAATTTCTAGTTCTTCAGATATTGACGAAATTTGAGAAGATAAGTTAGAATTCGATTGTTGAGAAATTTCAAGTTCTTCTTCCAATATTATCTTCTCATCTTTCAACATATCTACTTCTAAAACTGTTCTATCTAACTTTCTTTGCAACTCCTTATTTTTCTTTTTAAGTTGCTTTGCTAAATTTACTAATTCAGAATTTATTTCAATTAGATCTTCAAAAGTAAAATCACTTACATCGTCTGACGAAGCCATGAAGCATACATTTGCTTGTTCATTATCACTTTCACTCTCTGATGAGGATGATGAGTCAGTGTCGTCCCAAGTGACTGAAAAAGCTTTTCGTCTGGTTTTGTCCTTCTTGAAATTATTCTTTTTACGATCTGGACAATCCTTCTTCATGTGTCCTTTCTTATGACATTCATAACATTCCATTGTTGAAGGTGATGGTTTGCTGCTATTGGAATTGTTGTTGGAATTATTTTTGTTTCCCTTGAATTTGTTTCTGTTGAATTTCAAAAACTTTTTGAAATTTTTGGCGATCATTGCCATATCTTCATTATCTGAGTCGGTATCATCTTTTTCTGCTTCGAATGCCACATTTTTCTTTTCTTGTGCTCCATTTCTTTTTGCTTGCAAATTTACTTCGTAGGACATTAAATTACCTATCAATTCTTCTGGTTTTAATGTTGACAAATCAGTTGCTTCTTCAATAGCTAGGACTTTTCGTTCCCATTCGTCCATTAAAGAATTTAAGATTTTTGTAACAACATCAAAATCAGTAAACTTTTGTTCTAATGATAATAAAGCATGATAAATATCCTGAAATCTAGAGTACATGTCATTTATAGATTCATTTGGCCTCGTTTTAAAATTTTCAAATTGATGTTTCAACATAGAAATTTTGCTTAATTTAACTTTGTTCATTCCTTCATGCGAAACTTTAAGAGTTCTCCAAATTTCATAACCTGAAGTGCACATGCTAACTCTATTGAATTCATTTCTATCTAATGCACAAAATAAAATATTCATAGCCTTTGCATTTGATGTAGCATCTAGTTTTTGTGTGTTACTCCAAGTTGAGTATTCTCAAGTAGGAGTTGTGTACTCACTTTGTATAATATTCCAGATATCAAATCCACTCGATTGCATATAGATTCTCATTCTAGTTGACCAATAATTGTAATTTATACCATTGAAAAGTGGAGGTCATGAAGTCGATTGACCTTCTGTGAAACTAGAATTAGTGTTAGTGTTAACATCGTTAGTTTGTGTGGTTGCCATATTACTAGAAATAAATATCGAATAACTTTGTGATGGTTATAGGATGACCTTGCTCTGATACCAAATGAAAGTGTACGTGTAGTACTAAGGATCGTGTAATATGGTATATAAGTGCGGAAACTGATAATAGCAGTAAAATAAAAATTAAAGTAAGCACACCAGGAATTTTTATACTGGTTCGAACTTCCCATTCTACGTCCAGTCCCAGAATACCCTCTGGATTTAAACTAAACCCCTCACTTAACCCGGAGTAATAGGTATACGACACCTGAGCAGCCGAATAGGAATTTTTCCGCCTCAACAGCCGAAGAGGACTTCAACTTAATACAAATAGTTTGTTGACGAATGTGTTCTAAATAACACTGATTGTCTTTTGATAGTACAAATTTCCTATAATCAAATCCTCAAGAGTATATATGTGTGTGAAGATTTAGAAGGAAGATAATCACGTAGAATCGAAGTACATGAATTAAATCAAGGATTCTAGTGATATTAAATAAGAATGAATGCTTTTATTTGCAGAAATGAATAGAGAATAGATTTTAGAATTATAAACAAGAATCGGTTAATGTAGAAGTGAATTGAATATGTTTATAAAGTTGTAGAATAGTTACAATCTTTCATGAAGAGTTTCAATCAAGAGTATTTCCATATCTGTTGGATTAAAGAACATTCCTCTTCATGAACAATTGCACCTCTTCAGAAAAACTAGCCATTGTGTTCTGGTCGGTTGACCGAGAAACCTGGGCCGGTCAGCTGAGTTTACAGATGTAAATAAAACGGTGCATATCTGTGCACTGGACACAGAGTCGGTCGACCGAAGATTCTGGTCGGTCGGCCGACCTGCTGTTATTTGCACAGTGTACACTTATTTTTGTATAAATCATTTTGTGTGTATGTGTGACTACTTGAGGAATGATTTTAACAATATTCTAAGACTCAAAATAAAATATTCACACTAAAATTTAAATTATAGTCTTGTCTCCTTTGTAGTGTGCAATATATGGTTATTCTCCTTTTTGTCGCTTTCGTATAGTATTCTCGTCGTATGATCTCTGAAGCTTGTGTCATGAATCAAAACTCATGAATCAACAGAGAAGGTGGCGGTGAAAGAAGGTATGCGGCTGCTAGCTGCTGATGAGGTTGGTGTGCAGTTGGAGGATGATGATCAAGGAGCAGATGCTGGTAAGTCTCCCCTTTTAGCTTTTCGTAACTCGGTTGCTTATTATTAATGAATCCTTTCCTTGATCGGACAGGCGGGACCTCTGGAGCACCAAATATCTCTGGTCAACATGCTGAAAGTCCCCACTCCGTGGCTAAGGAGATTTCGGAGGGGAAGCAGGACAAGGGTGAAGCTCCGATGCAGCCGACTCCTTAACTTGACCTGGATATCTTTTTGTTTACTTGACATTGCTGTCTACATTAGTCTAATAGCAGTAACGTAACTTTTAGGTTGTAATTATGTTACTTATAATAAACGACTTTATTCTTGGCGTGAAATTTTTTACTTAAGCTGATTCTGTCGTGTCTGAATGCTTTCGTTATTTTTGATGTGTTGCATAAGAAGTATAGCTGGGCATATGCCTGTGACTCTATCGGGTTTGATGTCAAGTTCTTGCTTAAAACGTAATTTCATATCTTGCAATGTTAATGTGATGTGTGAATAAATTATAGCCACGTATTTATACATGAAAGAAGAAAATACCGCCCTTCATACTTTACTTGTAGATGGCAGCTTTGAATGTCTTGTGTGACTGAGCATGGAATGCGGCCTAGTGTCCCGTTGTAAGTTCCTATTCCCATTAGCGAGTGTCTCCTATTCTGTGTCCTGTACTTTAGGGATCGTTATAGAGGATAGGAGGAAAGTTCTTTAAATAAAATTGACATATGAGAAACAGTAAAACTTCCAATCACGGAAGGCCTTCGATGTGCTTAAGTTCGTGGCAAACGGGTTTTGTAGTCAATTTCCCTAGCTGTGGGTCTTGGAGACATTTGTCACCCATCTTACGCCTCTGCGAGGAGTTTATCTTTTTTTTACCACAGCCGTACTTAAGACACTCGGAGCCGAGATCGCGCACAGTAATTACCCGGGCCATTATGGCCCGTAATCGTGGGTATTATTCGATTTACCGTGGCCGGCTAGCGTGGGTGCCGATCGTCAACCGTGAACTACCCCTGGCTGGCCACACCTTATGTTGGGGCTTAAAGTAGGCTCACGGTTGCCGGCGAGCCGAACGCCGTAATGAGCTGCCTCATCTATAGTCGGCCTTCTCGGTGGCTTATAATCGGCTCATTACAGTTGGCTTTATGGGCCGATCGCGAGCAATGAGTTAACTCGCAGCAGAGGGATGCTGGAGCAAAAGTGTCTCATTGGCGATGGCATAGATTCGCATAGTACCTGTTAGGTCTTGTCCAGGTTAGGTTGCGCCGTGATGTGTCTTGAATAGGAATGTCATTACACAGGATTTTGTTCAACGGAAAAGGATAAAGTTAACAAGCAGCCAAGATATAAAGGAACAAGTTAAAAGGAGACAAGTTTTTTAAAGTGGTTCGGCATGAAAATGCCTACGTCCACTGATTCTCTTTGTTAATTCACTTCATATGGGCAGTACAAGTTAAGAAAAGTATCGACGAAGGTGTTGGATGTTCCATGCCCTCTGGAACACCTCCCCGTCCACTGTTGACAAAATATAAGCTCCATTGTGGAGATCTTTATGAATTACATATGGTCCGTCCCAGATTGGATCTAGCGCTTCGGGGCGTGGGAAGATTCGCTTGAGGACAAGATCTCCTTTTTGTAAGCTACGATGCTTGACTTTGGAGTTGTGTTGCGTTGCCACTTTTTGCTTGTGAGCTGCTGCTTTGAGGGCTGCATCATTTCTTCTTTTCTCAATTAGATCCAAAGACATGTGGAGGAGCTCTTCGTTCTCTTCTGGGTTATAGTGGATCCTACGGTGGGAAGGCACTATAGTTTCAACTGGGAGCACAGCCTCCGATCCGTATGCCAAAGAGAAAGGAGTATGCCCCGTTGATGTTCTGAAAGATGTGCGATAGGCCCACAGTGCCGTAGGAAGTTCATCCACCCAAGCGCCTTTTGACTTTTCGAGTTTCTTTTTTATTAGAGTTTTGAGAATTTTGTTGACGGCTTCGACTTGTCCGTTTGCTTGGGGGTAAGCTACGGAGTAGAAGTTTTTGTGAATTCCATGCTCTTGGCACCAGTTGGAGAACTCTTCACTGTCAAACTGAAGTCCATTGTCCGATATGATTTTGAATGAGACTCCGTACCTGCATAGAACATTTTTGATCAAGAAGTTAATAACTTTTGCTGAAGATACTTTATTTAGGGGTTCTGCTTCCACCCATTTGGTGAAATAGTCGACTACCACTATAGCATATTTGGCCCCGCCTCGGCCCATTGGCAGTTCGCCAATCAAGTCAATTCCCCATACTGCAAAGGGCCAAGGGCTGGTCATTTGAGTAATCTCAGTTGTTGGTAGTCGCGGAATCTTAGCAAACTTCTGACATCTGTCACATTTTCTGACGAAATCTAAGGCGTACTTGCTTAAGGTGGGCCAGAAATATCCATATCGGAGTATCTTTTTTTGCCAAAGTCTGCTCTCTAGTGTGATCTCCGCAGCTTCCTTGATGGATGTTGGATAAGATTTCCTTGGCTTCCCTTCCAGCGACACACCTTAATAAGGGGTTAGAGAAGCCGCGCCGATAGAGGGTGCCCTCTTGTATTGTGTAGCGGGAAGCTTTCCTCAAGATTTTCTTGACTTCGTTACGCCCGTTGGGCAGTGTGCCACTTTGTAAGTAGTCTCGGATTGGAGTCATCCAAGTTGCTTCTTCGGTTGCAGCTATCAGATTCACTTTCTCAAAACTTGGGGTCAGTTGCTTTGAGATGGCTACTGTTCCAGAAATAGTGCCGTCTCTCATGCTAGCTTGCTTCGCCAATTCGTCGGCCTCTTGGTTCTCTTCCCGAGGGATGTGTTTGATTAAATAGTGATCCAATCGATTGAGAAGCAACTTGGTCTTCTTTAAATATGCCATGAGTCGTTCTTCTCGCGCCTGGAATTCTCCTAGTATTTGATTTACAATAAGTTGAGAATCGCTATGAAGACACAAAGAATTGGCTCCGATTTCTAAGGCAAGTTCTAATCCAGCTATCACGGCTTCATATTCTGCATTGTTGTTGGTGGCAGCAAAATCCAACCTTATAGCATAGTGTAGCTTATTTCCCCTGGGAGTGATTATTACCACACCTGCCCCCGAGCCTTGTTCCTTTGACGCACCATCCACAAAGAGATTCCACTTGATGTATTCTGCTATTTCCGATTGCTCCTTACCTTCGTTGGTAGTGAATTCGGCAATGAAATCGGCCATGGCTTGTCCCTTGATGGCGGTGCGAGGATGGTAGGTGATATCATACTTACTTAGTTCAATGCACCATTTAAGTAGTCGCCCAGAAGTGTCGGGACGATGGTGTACATGCCTTAGTGGTTGATCGGTCAGAACTCTGATGGAATGGGACTGGAAATAGTGATGCAGTTTCCGTGAGGTGATTAGTAAACAGTACGTTAGTTTCTCAAGTTTGGGATATTTGGCTTCCGCCTTTGTAAACCTCTTGCTTACAAAGTATACTGGCCGCTGCGTGCGTTTGTCTTCTCTCACCAATGTGGCGCTTAGAGCATGAGATGACACAGCAAGGTATATGTATAGCTCTTCGCCATTGTTTGGAGTTGAGAGGACCGGTGGTCTCTGGAAGTGTTCGATTAAGTTAAGGAAAGTTGTTAAGCATTCGTCAGTCCATTCGAATTTTCCTTTCTCTTTCTTTAGAGCTTCGAAGAAGGGGATGCATTTGTCAGTCGCTTTAGAGATGAATCTGCTCAGGGCGGCCACCTTCCCATTTAGGCTTTGCATTTCCTTTCGGGTAGAAGGTATCCTGATATCTTTCAGAGATCGGACTTGTTCAGGGTTTGCTTCAATTCCTCTGGCATGGATGATGAATTCTAAAAACTTTCCTGATGATACTCCGAAGGAGCACTTTAGAGGATTCAGCTTCATTCCATATTGGCGAAGTACTTGAAACATTTCATCCAGGTGGCTTACGTGATCGTCGGCTTCCCTTGACTTTACCAGCATGTCATCCACATAAACTTCCATAGTTTGTCCTATTAGCCCCGCAAACATCTTGTTGACGAGGCGCTGATAGGTGGCTCCTGCATTTTTAAGTCCGAAAGGCATTATCTTGTAGCAGTACAATCCCCGGTCAGTGATGAAACTAGTGTGGTCTTGATCGGGAGCATGCATAGGAATTTGGTTATATCCCGAGTATGCGTCCATAAAAGATAAGAGTTTGTGCCCGGCTGTGCTGTCCATAAGCTGATTGATTCGGGGAAGTGGGAAGCAATCCTTCGGGCAGGCGTCATTTAAGTTGGAGAAGTCAATGCATGTTCGCCACTTCCCATTGGCCTTCTTTACCAGCACCGGGTTGGCGATCCACTCTGGGTAAATGGCTTCTCGTATGAAGTCATTGGCAAGTAGGTTCCTTACTTCTTCATCGAGGGCTGTTGATCGTTCTGCCCCCATACTTCTCTTTTTCTGTTTTACTGGCGCCTTGGTAGGATCAATGTTTAGTACGTGGCATGCTATGTCAGGGGAGATTCCGGTCATGTCAGCGTGTGACCATGCAAATACATCCAAGTTGTGGCGGAGAAAATCAATGAGTTGTTCCTTCAACTCCGCTTTTAGTTGGGACCCGACTTTCAATAGTCTACTCGAGTCATGTCTGTCTACAGATACAAATTCCATAGCCTCTGCAGGCTCGGCGGTGGCCTCCTCCTCTTTGTCCCTGGGGTCTAATTCATTGAAAGGGTCGCTGGTATATCGAAGAGGAGGGGCTTTCTTTAGTTGCTATGCTTCCAAACTTTTTGTGCAGAGGGCAATCTCTACACTCTTCCCTTTATCCCTTCCTGTGGTTATTGCGAAGTTCAGTTACATAGCAATCTCAAGCAATGTCCTGGTCTCCCTCTACTTCCCCTACTCCATTGTCCGTTGGAAATTTCATCTTCAGGCACCATGGGGCCAGGACAATTTGGAAGTCAGACAAGGCTAGCCTTCCCAAGAAGGCGTTGTAGGCTGAGTGGTTTTCTATCAGCACAAATGTCTGTTTTCGCACAACGGAGCGGGGATGACTTCCAATTTCAACAAAGAGGTCCAGTCGCCCGAGGGGCATCTTCGCATTTCCTGTGAAACTGTGTAGTGGTTTATTGTAGGGAAGAACATCCTTTAATGATGGCTTCATTTTGTCAAAGGCATGCTTGAATAAGATATTCACTGAGCTTCCAGTGTCTATTAGAATTCGGAAAACCTCGGCTGGACCGAGCCGGGCAGAGATAACCATGGGATCCGTGTGAAGGTACTGCCTTCCCTCCAGGTCACGCCTACTGAATGTGATGTCACCATTCTCTATCCGCTTTGGATGGCGTTCTTCTATAATAGAATTGATGCATTCTTCATTGTTTCTAAGTGACTTTCCGTACCTTTCCATCTCTGCCCAGCTTCCGTCGGCGATGTGTGGCCCTCCCGAGACAGTATGGACCACTATGTTCTCTTGACTGGAGCCGCTGGTGTTGTGATTTCCTCTGCCTATTTCTGGGGAGGGTAGCCTTGGGTTCTCATTGGCAGGAACTGGAGTCCTGCTCTGGCCTTTTACATAGCGTTCTAGTCTTCTTCTTCTAATGTGTTCTTCAATCAAGTCCCGTAGATGATGGCATTCGTTGGTATCATGCCCATGGGATTCGTGGAAGCGGTAGAATTTTCCAGACTTAATTACGTTATCTGATTCCTTCTTGTGCGGGGGGCGTTTGTATTTAACTTCGTCTTGAGTGGCCAGGAAGATGTTTTCGATCGTTTCATTCAACGGGGTGTAAGCGTCAAATCTCGGTCCTGGCCGATATAGACGCTTCTCTCCCTTCTTGCCCCCAGCGTTGTCTCTAGAATCATTTCTTCGAACGTCCTTTGCTACAGTGGGCGTGTTGCCATGAGCTGCTTTATTTTGTTGCCCTGTCTGCCTCTCAGTGGCAACGTCTTCAAGTCTCATATATTTCCCAGCTTCATGGAAGAAATCGGGTAAAGTAGCTGGTTTTTCTTTGGTCAATCTTTTAGCAAATTTAGTATCCGGATGCACACCACTACAGAGGGCCATTAAGATAAGCTTCTCATCGGCATCTTGGACTGCGACCGCTGCGGCATTGAATCGGGTTAGATATTGCTGCACTTTCTCTCCAGGTTTTTGTTTGATACTGGATAAGGAATAAGCGTCCTTGGGTTGCTCCACATGAATGCGGAATTGGCTGATGAATTTTTCTTTCAACATCTCCCATGAGCTGATGGATCCTTGGGGTAGATGGCAGAACCAGGAGGTAGCTAGATCTGCTAAGAATAGCGGAAAGCATTTTCACAGCACTCCTTCTGTTGCTCCACTCATGAGCATATGCTGTGTGTATCTCTATAAGTGTACAACGGGGTCAGAGGTTCCTTTGTAAGGTTCCATTGTTGGCATTTTCCATTCTTGGGGGGTGATGGAAATTTCGATATTGCGGGCGAAAGGGCTGGTTACACTAGCGCCTATTCCTCAGTCTCTTTGATCCCGTTGGACGCACTCTCTGAACAAGCATGCCATCCTTTCATCAGAATTTGGAGCAGATAGAAATGAGTTCGGTTCTGCTCTGTGGGATTGATTCCGTCCAGATGACCTGTAGGGATGGTATCGTCTATCATTCCTAATATTTTCCAGTGGCTGTCTTTGGTCTTCTGGGAGCATGCTAGGGTCAGCTACAGTTGGCCCTTGCCTTGATCTTCCCTTGCTGGGTTCTGATCTAAGCACTTCCTCGGGTCCAACTTCGGGATGAACTCTAGCTCGGCCCCGTTCATTGGTGTTTCCGTGGTTAGGCAGTACGACAGGCTCGGCTACAGTTGACCTCCGCCCGGTACTTCCCCCGTTGGGTTCGGTTCTAAGCGTTTCCTCAGGTCTAACTTCGGGCTGAGTTCGGTCTCGGCCCCTACCATGGCCGCTTCTGTCGTTAGCTCCTTCGAAGAAGGAAGATCTTTGTTGTCTCTGAGATCCTCCAGACTGGGATTCACCCCATGATTCAGTGTTGCGGTTGGACTCTTCAGCATCCCTTAAGCGTGACATGAGTTGGTCCACCAAGGCTTCCTGCTGGGATGTGAAGCGGTTAGTCACTTCAGCCACAACCCTGTCTAGATCTGCCCTAGTAATTGCTGCCGGCTGTTCTATGGCAGGGGTTGTTGGATTTGCCTGACCTTCATTTGGTACTGCTGTTGGAATGGGATGATTTACTTGATCTGTGACCACTGGATCTAGAACACTGCTAGTTGCGATGTTCTTTCCTTTGTTAACGTCTTTTTTCTGCTTGGAAGGCATGTTTTCCAAGCAATGAACGACGCTGTTAGGAAGAAGGTTAAGTGGGAGAAGCTGAAGCTTCGAGCTTCCCGCTCTCAGTGAAAGCACCAAAAATGTTTGCATAAAAAATGGGCAAACACCTCCAAGTCGTATGATTTAGTTGATTTTATATTGTTTTTAGTGATCTGGATGATTTATGCAAATATGTAAAAAGCAGGGACTAAACTGTAAAAGACACACAGATTTAGAGTGGTTCAGCCAGAATGTGCCTACGTCCACTTTATATATTATTTCTCTTTTCTTGTTCAGATTACAAGTACAAAGCTTTGATACAAGTATATGAAAGTTGTTTGAAAGTTCTATCCGTGCTTGAGCTCTCAAAACCCTCCCTCATTGTTGTACCCCTACCTCTCTGTTTATAGAGTGAGGCTAGGGGTAGGGGTCTTGGAAGTATATAGCTGTTGATGGGCCTGGGCTGACGTGATCTGGCCTGGCAATGTTGGTTCGGTAGTGGATGGAGAAGTGGATTGGACCGGTAGTAGGTGGGGCGATGATTGGTCCGGTGGCGAGTGGTTCGGTGGTGAGAGGATGGCCTTGATTCAGCAATGAATGGTTCGGTGGTGGGTTGGTCCGGTAATGGATGGTCCGGTAGTGGGTGGTTCGGCTAGGAGTTGATCTTGGGATGGTCCGGTAGTGGATGGGTGGAGTTGGTTCGGCTAGGCATTGGTTCGGTAGAGCTTTCCTTGTCTTGGCTTGGCGATGCCTGCTTTACTCTGGTTCGGCGAGGACTTCCTTATTCTGATTCGGTGGTGACCTCCCCTCTTTGGTTCGGTGAAAACATGCCCAACAAAGTATATAATAGAAAGAAAACACCTTTATTCAGAACAAGATTGGTCAACGAGTTAGATATATGTTACAAATTACATAATTGCCCCTAGGGCATATCCCTAACTCTATCAATCTCCCACTTGCTCTTGGGCTCAATTATGGAATCTTATTCCAACTTCTCCAATCGGTTTTCTCAAAACCAATTAGCTCAGTCACTTTGTGAACGGATATGCTATTATGTTTTAATTATCTACTCAGTCAATCAACTCTCTCCGACGGTGATCAATTGCTTTATCATGTGGAACAATTCGGAGTATGTCTCTCGATATCTCGTGAGCTATAAGTTCTGTTACAAACTATAGTGTGAAATTATTATCATATAACAATGTTATGAGATTCTCAACATTTGAAACTGGCTTAGTTATAAATTTGTGCACTTATATTTTTATATACATTGTCTTTATTGTGGCGCTATTCAAGGCGATGTACTTAGCCTTTTTCATTGAATTAGTCATGGTCTTTCATTTGGAACATTTCCAACATAAAGATTCTTAACTTGAATTTATTATCGATAAGTGCAATCCATCCATGATTGCATTATTAGATTATTGGATAAGTACATTGGATATTTCTAACATAAGGGTTCTAATGGGCTAAATAGATGATTGGATATTTCTAGCTTTATCGATAAGTGCAATCCATCTATGATTGCATTATTAGAAATAAAAATTCATGTGAATAACCTAGCATTATTAGAAACAAGAAACAAATATTTGTGTTCAATAAAACAATTGCATGTTCCATCAAAAATACAGAATCCTGGTTTATATAGATTCTTATGTTTAGACAAGTCACTTGATTTTAAAAAGAAATTTTAGCAGCCTTACGGAGAGAACAACAAAGGAAAGAGGAACAAAATCAAACTCCACTATAACTGAAATAAAATGGCTAGAAGGTAGAATAGGGGATAGAGAACTAAACTTGATTTTATTGGAATTTCCATATTTTTATTTGAATTTAAATTGGCTGATTTGTTTCTAGGTTTAGAAGAGGAAGAAGAACTTTGTATATATTTCTAACATGTAAAATAAATGTACTATTTCAAAAACGAGAAGAGAAATATTATCTTACTCTATATACAAATGGGCTTGGGATACAAAAGAAACCCAATAAAATGTTTATTCATCCTTTTACATCTTCTCTTACTCTCTTTATTCTTCTAATTTTATTTCAGTCAATTCATTTAGAAAATAATTCCCTAAATATTTTCTCCTCTCTTTGTTTTTTATTTACAATTTTATAAAATGATATATTACTAAAGATTTTCCTTTTCTTTCCCATACAATTAAAATTATAATTAACTTTAAATTCATTTTATTTAACGATTTCTAAAATATAATTTCCAATACAATATTTTCATAAATAAAATACTTAAATCCTTTTCTATAAATTTTTATTTTATGCACGTAATAAATTAAATTTCTGACATGCATACATATATATAAAAAACAATAGAAACATTTTACCATTAAAATAGATTTTCAAAATTACAACTCTCTTTAAATTTTATTACCAAGCACTTCAAATATTTTTTCCTTAAATTTATTTAATTCACTTCTTCCAATACCAATGGGATTCTCCATAGTATTTTCTTTCTTTATCAAATTTAAGATTTCTAAAAATTCTTTAATACTTTGAAAAATCCATTCTCATTTCAAAAATTCCAATTTAAATTTAATTTAAATTTTGTTCAAGGTAATACTCTAACCAGGGCTGTTACAGAAAGTCTCGGTCAGGTTGTGTATATTTCTCCAGCCTTTTCTGACTTTACCAGCATGCCGCCCACATACACCTCCATGGACTGGCCAATCTGTTTTGAGAACATGCGATTGACGAGCCATTGATAAGTGGCACCCACATTTCATAGCCCAAACTACATGACCGACATTTGTTATGAATGTAGTACGCTCTTGTTCTGGGCCATGCATAAGGATCTGATTGTATTCGAAATGAGCATCCATGAGGTGAGGAGCTCATGTCCACTGGTTGCATCTACTAGCTAATTGATGCAAGCAAATAAAGATCTAAGTTGGATCTCCAAGTTACATTGGTCCAGTTCAAAAATCATGCGCTCTATGACATCCTCAGCCAAGAAAGATGTCTATGCTTGAGTCGAGGGGCTGAGGTTAATCCTGGGTGATACATTATCGATAGTTGTATCTTCATATGGTAAGGATGGTTCTAGCTCGCGTGTAAGTGTTGCCCGACTCGAGAACTCTCCTAGGTGACACGTCACCGACCATCATGACCTGATCATGTAGGTTATTATCTATAAGGAGAGCTAATGGAGTTGATGTTCTGGTTTAAGAGTTGGAGGGTCTTGGCGTGGACCCGAGCGCTGACCGGCTCGAAGGTTCTCTTGAGTAACTCAATGTTGATAGTTTCAAGTTCCTACTGAAGCACGAGGACACCCTTCTTAGTTTTTTCGAGGGAGGTTCCATAACACTCCCTAGCTTTTTGTTGATTGCCTCAAATTTCACCGACCCCTCCTTGGATGTGGAAATTCCCGATGAGTGATTGTAGAAGACAATTGCCTCCAATTCGGTAAGTGTCGGTCATCGTATTAGAGATTGTAGGCAAAAGGGCAATCAATTACTACAAAGTTCACCTAAATCATTATAGCAAGAGGTTGTTTTCTAAATGAGGTACGACGGAGGTAGTACCCATTGGAACAATGACCACACCCCAAAGCCATATATGGGCAAGGCGCAGGGGGTGAGGCTAGAGGTAGGGAGCTTGAGAGCCTCGAAGACATGCTTGAACATGACATTGACTGAGCTGCCCCCATCCACAAAGGCCTGATGCATATTTGAGTTAGTTATCATAAGAGTGATGACCATAAGATCATTGTTGGGGTAAGAGAGGACTTTCCTATCTTCGGCAGTGAAACACGATAGGCTGATCCATTTTTAACTTGGATGCTTTGGGCGCTCAATGCTCTAAAGAATAGACCTAGTCGGTTGAGCCCACTTCTCTTTGATATCGGGAATGCGCCTCCGACTACTTCCGGCCACATGCGGTCCACCGTAGATGGTCAAAATGTCAAGTATGGCTATGACTTTGTTGTTTGGTAGTTGGGTTGATGCCAGTTGTTGCGAGCCATACTTTGTTCCACTTGATGCTAAACAGACTTATATAGCCGCCCTTTCTTGGATCACTCTTTCAATTTCATCCTTTAATATACGGCATTCGTTAGTAGAGTGGCTGTTGATTTGATGAAACTCGCGGTATTTGCCGTTAACTCGAGGTTCCTCCTTTCTCCCACCTCTGGTGGTGGTCGGTCACTGGAATTGCACTCGGTCCCTGGTTTTGAGATACATCGTTTCCATATCCCTGTTTGAAGTAGCATAGTTAGTGTAACTAGACTTGTATAGGGTGCTACCTTCTGGTTGCCTTTTTCCGTTGTTCTATTGACCATTGCTTCATTGGTTGGTTGTTTCACGGACACCGGCTTGGTTGGTACATCGGGTTTCACCTATGTAGCATGGAGGACACCGACCTTTTGCTGAGGGACCACTTGCTCTTTGCTGGTAGCATGAGCATTAACACTAAGACACTCGAACCTCAAGTCTTGAGCTCGATCCATCGCCTGAAGGATCTTTAAGGTAGATGACAATGGCAATGAAGAGGAACGACGGTTTCTTGGCTTCCTATGTGCGGTCATCTACGGTCAATGTTAATAGCGTGACTTGGCCCATGCACAGGTGTCCCCTTTGATGAGCATAAACATCCATGATTGGGGTTTCAAGCATCACTTTACCCTGTGCATCGATAGTGTCATGAGGTCGTAAGCTTCGCCATATGTCGTTGGTGATCCCAAGGATGGGGCAAATGGTTCTGGCAACAATGTTACCATTAGTCTCACGATCATTGGAGTTGTTATCTTCATTTTCACCTTCTGGATTCATCGCAACAACCTAGAACGGATTTTTTTATCGAGAAGAAAAAGTAAAGGATAGTTAGAGATTTAAGGGGATCCCTTCCTAGCACCAAAATATTGATTAAAAGATTAACTAACCTCGGAATTTGACTAATGTGTTTGTGAAAGTAAAGGTTACTTGCTAACACTAGGATTAAAAATGTAAAAAGAGGAATAAAACAAGCAAATTAAGTAAATGGTGAAAAGATATAGATGGGTTCAACTAAGTTGTCCTATGTCCACTATGAATATCTCTTACTATGTTGCTCTCTTACAAATAAAAGGAATTATATGAGAATAATAAGAAACTAATCAATTAAGACTATAATTTGCTAATCTCAAGAGCGTTGAATGTTTTATCTGATGGAGAGACTAATTCTAAGCATAAAAGTCAACCTCTTTGATGTTGCATGTTATAGCAGCTGATATGGATGGTGGGTGGCTGAGATTGCATAGTAAAATAGGTGGGAACCACTCTTGGTCGTCGATCTGGTTGCATGAGTTGATGGAGAATAGCTGTAAAGGATATACAGATATGTAGCGGAGAAGCATGTCAGCTGTCACTTTATACCAGTGCGTGTTTTGGGCTGAGTAAGATGACTTGCTACAGGAGTAGACATGCTTTAGGAAGATATGCTATAGTACCTAGTACAGTTGGATGTACTATTTATCATTTACTTTAACTTCTCCAGGTGGCAAAGCGGATGAGAAGCTTCTTATGCATAGTGGTGGTTGGTTGCTGCTTGTTGAAGATTGCTTAATGTTCCTAAGGACCAAATCCCAAGGGATGCGCCGAGCCAACTATGCGATGTGAGGCAGACTGCTTGAGACCGGTCGAAGGTAGGCTGAGATGTAGCCGGATCAAAGACGGGTCGTGCTCGAGTCAGGCCTGGTTAGATGAGTTGGTTGTTAAAGTCGCCTTGAGTCGAGCCTACCGAATATGGTCATGGAGTACTACTGAGTGGCTACGGTGAGGCTAGACTGAGTGCGAGCTGACATGAGCTGGGTCGCTTGAGTTGGACCAAGCTTTGTTGTGCGACTTGGCTTATTATACCTACGAGAAATTTGAGCTACACCTTGGTAGCTAGTTTCTTTCATTTTGTCATTTGTAAAAAACATAAGCACAAGCTAGTTATCGAACCATCCCATGAAAAATGAAAGAGTACACATTAGACTCAAGGGAAAATCCTCCCCCGCATAGAGATGGTCAACCATGGTTCCAGTGCATCCCTCTAGAGGTGTCCCGCAAGCACCAAATCGATCACCTTGTGCAATTCCTTATCTATTGTCTTCTTCCCCAAGTGGAGAGGAAAGTTCAGTCTTTTTTTGATTTTTTTATGACAAACTATGATAAAGATGGACATATCAACGTCGAATTACTAGCCAACTACGTATAAAACCTAAAACATACCAGTGACAAAAAGCAAGGGGTGTAACCAGTAAAACATGACATAGAAAACAAACAAATAAATTCAGCAAAACTGCATAAAAACAACGAGAAAGAGGGAGAACTAAAAGAGGAGAAGTAATCGCTTGCTTTTGTTAAATTGGAGTCAAAACTGAAGGAGAACTTGAGAGTTTTCACAGAGCTCAAAGCTTTTTAATGGCAAAAATATTTGGGGAAAACAATAAAGAGAATAAAGAAGATCTCCCCCTCCTTTTACATATTTGGGTTTCTGATCTCAACTGTTGAATGGA
The DNA here is from genome assembly GCA_030737815.1 of Allium fistulosum. Taxonomy (NCBI): domain Eukaryota; kingdom Viridiplantae; phylum Streptophyta; class Magnoliopsida; order Asparagales; family Amaryllidaceae; genus Allium; species Allium fistulosum. The sequence goes on along the minus strand of CM060904.1, from coordinate 1,105,091,503 downwards.
ATGAGCCGGAAAAAAATCCAAACATCAAATTCTAATCAAGCGTGCCATTATCTCAAACATTAAATTTTTGGAACCATCTAGAGAAACAAATCACCACAACCAATGGGTAGCACAACACTTGTCATTTGCACTAATTACGAATAGGACAAGTTTTTCGCTACTTGTAGTGGCGAATTTAGTGGGAAAAATATTGCTCATTTTTCTCCTAGTGGCCCATCAGATCCAAATCCCAACAACAAAGGCCCGCATGATGTATGACTATCGGTATCTCCTCCAACCAAATAGCTTGTTCGTCTAATATATCCTTACCTACAAGGCATGTTTGCCTAGTCATCCTTGTCCGGAACCTTATTTGTCATCCTCCCAAGAATAATGGTGAACCTCAAGGTTTGCTGGCAGCATCTCCTGACTATCCTCCTTACCTCCTCACCTTATCCTTCAATGATCAAGTCACGCAAAATAATGGCAAATCATGAACTCGCTTGTCCGCCTATGAGTCCAACCTGTACTTCTCCCTATTCATTAGAACTCCTCATCGATCTGCTCCACTTGCTTCATTTTGCCATGATTGGACGGGATTTTGACAAAAGCTTCTAGTCGTCCCTATAAAAAGAGGCGGTGACCCCATATGATTTCCCTGACGAACGCATCATTATAGCACTATTCATCTAGAAAAAATAACTCTTCCACAATCAATCTTTGCACTTTACTACCACCCATTGTACAACAATCACTCCCGATGACATACTTCTCTTTTGACATAAGCATGGCTCGTCGGCTAACATGCATCTGGACTACTCCAACCATATGGAGTATGTGCTCGTTATACATGGATCATGAATAGAAATCAACGACTCAAGGGAAACTCTGTATCTAAGGCATAAATCCTAGCCTTCCATGATATTGTGCCCATAATTATAAATTGAGGGTCTCATGCACTTCTATAAGGATCAATTTTTCGACATTCAAGGAAGATTATTGCTAGTTTATGTTCTTGTAATAACCATTGTAACTCACCTTGTAATAAAAAAACTCAAGTAATAAGATAATAAGTCATAGTATATGTAGATCTCTTTTAGATCAAACAGTCTTTATTTTTCATTATTTACATTATTTGTACTATATTTACTCTGCTTCTTACATTTCTAACAATGTTTTTAGCGAATAACTTTCATTAAAAACCACCACTAATTATCTTTTTCAGATTGGTCAGAAACCTAATTTTCTTGATCAAACCTCATCATGGTTGCACATTTACAATTGAAGGCAACCAAAAGTCCTACTCCAGACACCACCAATACAACACATAGGGAGACTACTTCACGTACTCCGCTTTAAAGTTTATCTGAACTACTTCCACTTAGCTTGGCAATAAGCAAACAAATTCGATCGTAAATGCTTCTTTAGTTGTCATACCAACATGCCCCAACCAACATCGGCGACAAAGAACCATTTGGGGATGTTATGGTAATGGTAATCATTTCCGATATGAGAAACTATTACTGTACCAATACTAGTAAGTCAAAAATGACTACCGATACTTTATCATTACCATTGGTAAAACGATCATTGGTATACCAATAAACTGGTAAATAGTTGATTGATAATGATAAAATTACTAATACATAAAGATATAATTTTTTTATTCTATTAAGATTTTGATAATGATAAAATTGTAATTATTTTTTATTTATTCAAGCCCCGTCAATGACTATATCAACATTTTAATTTATTTTATTTTATATGGAAAAATTCTTGATTCACCACAAATTATCTACAATAGTATGAAACAATAACATTGTTAATCTTAGATTTTAAAGTTAAAAAAACTAAAAAAGGAACATTATCATGAACAATAGTATAAATGCCTTTTTAAACCTGATATTTTTTTGTCAATGACCACTAGCTAAGCTGGTTAGTGGTATGGCACTTTAAACATATGTTCTACTTGATGGTAAAATTACCGCTACCATTGATTTCGACATTTAGTTACCGCTAAATTTAATGTTAACAATATTAAATTTACCATTACCGTATCTTCTTCGTCCTCCACTAAACTAGAGAATGAAGATCATTCCACTTTAAGGAGATGTCTCAAAATGTAACTAACCTTAACTTGTTCTCTTTTAGCATGATGCTACACACACACACACACACACACACACACATATATATATATATATATATATACTATTATCCGGTCTTTTGACCCGGCTATATCCAGACTGATTGGACAAGTTAGACTTAATGACAGACAAGGCAAGCAATCTAGAGAGGTGATCATGGAGTGCAGAGATCAGGCACAAAAAATGGTATAAATCAGCGATCAAGCGAGACCAAGAGATGGAATCTCCAGAATATTGTAAGTATGATTTATGCCTTCCTTAGGCAGGGGATCGGTACATATAGCTTCCCATAGGGGATTGGATTGTATTACTTCCCTGGGTAGGGGATCAGATCGTATTACTTTCTTAGGCAGGGGATTAGATCGTATTACTTCTCCAGGCTGGGGATCAGATCGTATTACTTCCCTAAGTAGGAGATCAGATCGTATTACTTCCCTAGGTAGGGGATCAAATCATATTACTTCCCTAGACAGGGGATCATATCGTATCAGCCTAGTAGTTCAATTCAATGGGAATCGATCGATATCTCCAAAAAACATGTATGCGACTATGTAAACAAACTTTAGAAACACGAAGCCAATATCAAAACGGACCTACATGAGGGATCGCATGACCGCTAGTGGTCATCTAGGGAGTTGGGCCTCAAAACTTTTTGGGTGACCTCATCTAAGTCATGAGATTTTGTCGATGAAATTTTAGGAAGACATTCAGTCGTCTTCCCCTATAAATACAACGATCATTTTCCATAATGGAGATCATCTTTTCTACCGTCGAGGCTCTACCATTACTATCCTTTATTCTTGTATTACTGGGTCTTAGTTGATCGAAACATTTTTGTAATCATAATCAAGTGCAAGGTCAATAAAATATAAAATGGATGTAGGTCTAGATTGCCAAACCACTATAAAAATCTGTGTCTGATTTACTTTTTCTGCTCTTTTTTAATTTCATTCTCTATTTATTTCTCTACATTCATTTTATTAGATGTTTGTACCAACTTTTGGTGCAGACATTTTAGTGCTTTCACAAGGAGAGAATTCTCAACTTGATTGGATCTTATCATGAACTTTTGGATTCCCATATCTATGAGAAAAATCCAAATTTCTACCGACAAGTTTTCGTTTCTACTTAGATTTGAAAAAGGTCTAGAAGAAAGCTATCTACAATGCCTCCTAGGGATGAAAATGCCATTGCTACCTCCTCACAACCTACTTCGATGAAGCGGTAGAGAACACGAAGATCACTCTTCTAGATGATGGAGCGCAATAGGGAGTCCTTGGCATGCATGCCCCTTCTGATGTGATCACTAATGCTAATATAGAGAGACTACGGAGAGAGCTCCATGAGACTCATGCAGAATCTATAACGAATAGGGAATTCGATCCTCGAAAATCGACACTAATATGTCCATTATATTACATGTTGAGCAATCAAATGCCAGAAAAGTCGATTGTTAGGGGAAAAGAAAGAAGAAAGAAGGAAGAAGAAAAAAGAGAGAAGGAAAACAAACAACATAGAATCTTACAACGGAACGACTAATCTATAATATACAATAAATCTTTACACAAAGAAGAAATGTAATATACATACATCAATCAGAGCATACTAACCTATTTCAACCCGGACGGTTATAACTGCTTGTCCTCACAATTACTGATAAATACAACAATGAATGCGGTAGAAAAGTAACCATATACGTGAATACGTCTCTGGACCTCCAGCTCGTCTCTTAAAGCTCCAAGCATCCAAACTAAATCTGTAATATGCTCAGTCTGACCTGAGCATTATAATAAAATAACACCCGAGTCAGTCTGGAAAACCAACGTGAGAAAACACACCTAACTGAATTTTAAAGTTATAAAAACTTTTGAAATCAAAAGTATTTAGTAAGACCGTGCCGCATATAAACAGGGACTGGTTTTTGCCTTACGATAACCAAACCATTTCATATGAAATTCTATGATATTATAATAGTGTCTAATATACAAATACTTATTAATCATAGCCGAAATTGTTACATTAATTAAATTCCAGCATAATAGGTATGCAACTAAAACTATAAAGGCTTGTATTGGAGAATGGATTACATACAATGACTGGGCTACTAGGGTATCGCCCATCACGGTGCATCTCTTGATAAATTAACACAGAGGTCGAACCTATCAACCCCTGTCAACACAGAACCGGCCTACCCTTTATTGGATGGTACCGATTATGACCACCCCTTCGTTAATGGGCCCCGAAGCATACAAATGAGAGAAAATATCGACTCTGGATAGGGATGATCATACCCTACTTGGGAGCTGCCCAGTTAGCCCGGCTACATCTCCCGTGTCTTAGTCATTCCTGGTTGATGAGGCTTGAGGCTACGTTTTACCTTTTATATAGCACTTCCCATTCAGAATGCTAACACTGCCCTCCAGGCAACCATGCAATGCCAACATTCATTCTACAAGTTCGTTCTGGGACTGAACAAAACGCTTGAGAGCTCCACCTTTAATTCCATCTTCTTCAAGATGTCTTCACTTCGAAATGTTTAAGTTGGATTAAAGTGGTTTTTTGGATAACATATCTGATCCTTGTCTTTTCAAAACAACATTCGATAGTTTTCGGTAAACTCAAAGCTGGTTCTTTAGGAAATAAACAGTCAAAGATAAGAGCGGAGATCACCTCCTAACCATTAGTGGACGGATTTCCTTATCACTGTCCTAGGAGAACGAAACGAGATTTATACACACAATACAACATCATCGGAGATGACTGTACCATATAACTCATGTGTTTCTCCTAGATATTTTCAAAGTTACGTTTAGGTCCAAATTCGATAGTTGGTTATTTAACTATCGAATAAACAAACATCCAAATTAGAGATTTCTTTCCAAAGGGGAAACCAACACTGGTTAAATACATAAGAAAACACTAGCCTCTTAAATTAATCTTCTCATTAACTAAAATCACTTTACAATACTTGTATATATATACCTTTACAAAGATATACCCACAAATCCCAATATTTTCAATATTTGGAAAATATCCATATACTTATCTTAATGCTATAGTATATTCACAAAACTGAGAAGGATTTCCTTTCTATACAATTCTAAAATCATTTATAAATCCCTTATAAATCTCAAAAACCATTTATAAAACTCTTCTATGAATCTCTGAAACCATATAAAACTCTTTATAGGAACCCCTTATAAAACCCAACCTCCATTTCTAATTATAAACTCTTTTTATAAATTTCATAACATTTATAAGCTCTTATAAATCCATACAACTATTTATAAAACACTTCTTATAAATCTATAAACCCATTTCAAAATTCTTTTATAAATATCTGAAATCATTTATAAACTCTTTTTATCTTGTAAACAATCTCCCTTTAAGTCTCCAAATCATCCTATAAAACTCCCCTTCTAAAATCCAAATCTTATTATAAAATCTATTTATAAATCTTGGACATTTATAAATAAATAGTAATCATTTACTTCAAACACTATTATATAATAATAGTTATTAATAGTAAACCTTATAAATAAATAATAATCATTTTTAACCTTTAAAACATCTCAAAATAATAATTAATAATTTCAAAGACATTATTAGTAAAAAAACTAATAATTAGATTTCAACCTTATTATAAATCATAATAATTAGTTCCTAAAACAGTATTACTAAATCATTAATATTAATTTTAAACCACATTTTTTAAATAATTAATCTTCAAAATATTAACATATTGATAAATAACCTTAAAACAATATTAATTATAAATAAATAACTTTAAAACAATTTTAACTATAAATAAATAACTTTAAAACAATTTTAATTATAAATAAAAAAAGATAGATAAATGGGTTGGGATAAAATAGAAATTAAATCCTTTAAAACAAAATATTTCTGAAACCCAATTTCGGATTTAAAATCATTTCCTGTCTCAAAAACCCATTTCCAACTCAAATCGCAATTTATGGTATTTTCAGAATACTAATTTGAGGCCAATAGCTAACAAATGCTTAACCAATATCAATATTGATTTCCTATCACTACAGGGTTTTTAGTTGCTCATATAACAATGTCATAACCAATAGGGTTAACAATCAGGTTGATATTCCATAATCATTCAACAAAAATATTATTAAAAACATGTCAATAAATAGCGAGGAATCCCATTGGATTCCTCCAACTTGTTTCCACTTGCATCACAACTCGTACACACACACACACACACACACACATATATATATATATATCAATACATATATATGTCAATAAATTCAATAGTGGTGAGGAATCTTGTTGGATCCCTCCAATCTGTTTCCACCTGCATCACAAACAATATATAATTATATAATATATGGGCCATCCGCTACTAGGCGGGTATATATAAAGGTCGTCTGCTCCCAGGGCGGGAATAAATCCAAACCAACTAATAAAATAGTAAATCATCCAAACATCCAATCAACAATGTATTAATCAACTATATAATATTACTGGTTAACCAGAAAGGTGAGACTAACTCACCGGAATTTCTATTGTAGCCGAGGCGTTTTGGTTTGGAACTAAAATCGAATGATTTTCGATTTTAGCCCAAATTTCAACTGCCACCAAATTTTTCCAAACAAGTTCCATCGCGTTACATCATCACGAGCGCAACGCAAAAATCCGCGCCTCAATTGGACCTCGTAAGAGAGAGTTACACATGTTTTAAGTTATCGATTTTTAAATCATAATATAATTAAACTAATTATATAATCATATCCATAAATTTACAATACTAACTTCTTCCTCAAATAACAAATTCTCGTTTCCAGGAACGCTTTTTTTTAATACGACCTCAATTCCATCACGCCGCAGATGCCGCCGTGTTGTCGCTCGCCGCAGTGACCTGGGCGCCGCCGCACCTAGTTCCCCCTCTTCCCAACACCGTAGGTCCCATCGCCTCCCGTTCCCAAAAGCTCCACCACGAACCCATAAACGCCCCCACATTCAACTCGAGAGTGGGCCACCACCAACCATTGAATGAGTCGAGCTCTATGTTGCAAACAACTTTGTAGTGGATGACTTTCCCTAATAATGCACGGATTGGTCCCGATTGACGTGGATCGTCGAATGAGGCTAAAGTTGTTTAAATTTGAATTTGAAAATTTTCAAACCCTTCTCTTGTGTTGCCATGAATTATATAGAGGAAGAGGTATGGTGTGAATAGTTGGAGGCATGGGTCAGATGTGTGGGGGAGTATGGGTAGGGTATGGTGAATATATATATACATACATACATATATATATATATAAATATTATATTTAAAATATCTAGCTCGATGCACTCAAAAATCTCAAACCCCAAACGAGGTGTACCGCCTGGCGTCCTACATGTAGTACTCATATTCCGAACAATATGGAATTAGTCTCGAGACCTACTTCGATCATATATAGAAGATAGCTTTTCAACCCAGTTATATTATATAAATTCCTGAAATTTATTCTAAGTGTTTCAAGCTCGCACGACCAAACGATACGTCCAATTTCCATGAAATTCGTTAATAGAAAATAATTCATTATTATGGATCCAATGAAACTGGTTTCGTCAAAATCCGAGACAGTGCCCCAGAAGGCTATATTTTCACGTTAGTTAGAATGAATTATTATAAAAATCAAATTAATCACTTTTAAATCTAAATTACAAGTTTATTATCTTCATTCTTATTTAAATAGAATTTAAATAAAAATTTCGAGATCATTTTTTTATACGCATTAAATTCAGAATTTAATTATTTAAGCAATCCCGAATATTAAATTCAACAATTTAGTTATCAAATAAATCGCTATATTTGGAATTCAAGTTATGTAACTTATAAAATTAACTTTTCAATATTTAAAATCAATTTAAATATTCTAAAACCAATCTATTAAGGTTGTTACAGAATCGCGGAAACAAATCCAAGAGAACAAGGTTCTCATAACCCGCCTCTAACAGCCCCCTCGATCTGACCCGTCGCCACCTACTCTACCTCTCAAAGTATAGCTATCCATCATCTAAGCTGTACTTCTCACCTTGAAACTCCCATCATCGAGTCACGAGTGGTCATCGTCGAAAATCATCATAACGGTCATCGAAAAAATCACTTAAGGGTTGACTCGAAGTCAGACCCAAAGTAATCACCCATTTGACTCGAAGCAAAATCTAGAAATTCTAGCATGAAGTCAGACTCGATTAAAATCAAGATTTTCTCCAAGCAAACCCCAATTTGACTCCAAGTAATGCTCATCACCGAACCGCACCTAGGGTTCGGTATCGAACCCTAGCAAACATGCAAATGACTCCTAGCACCGTTCGTCACCGACCCAACACTTCAAATTTCTATGACTCCAAGCAACCATGTGCTGACTCCAAGCAAATAGCAAATTTTCTTGGGTCGGACTCTAAGTAAATTACCACCGATCGGTTAACACCGATCCATCTTCTTTTGTCCGTAACCCGAGCATACAGACTCCGATCGACTTGAAATTTGAAATGTAGCCTTATAGGGCCTTTCTTGTCACTCCATATCGATATCACCCAATTTGGGACAAAAACTGGGGATTTTACCGATCCCTCCAATTGGGGATCGGCCCCTCCTACGTCGTAATCATATGTAGCTCCCACATTCTAGATTCGGAACTTAACGGTACATTCTCTCTACTCCACGTGACTGGCCGGTGTGCCGGGAACCAAGCGGCAACTGCTGAATTGCCGTCAAGGAATGAACAAGTAACCGTTACTCAAATGGTACTTCCAGAAGCCACAGAACCAAAGCGATATGGAACAAACCAGGATGAATTATAGGGCCAAGCTTCCAGGGTAGATGATGAATACACCCAATTAACCAGGTTCTAGACTCCTAACTTGGCGGCCATGGCACCATGGCTCGTGAGAGAAAGCTAAAACCAAACCGATGACGGCTGAGGAGAGTCCCGGAGCCATAATCTTTATACTAAAGTCATTCAGTGTGCAGAGTATCTCGCAAACTCAACATGTCAATCATGCCGGCATGCTTAGGGAAAACCGACCCTGGACTACATCTCATGAAATATAAATGGCACGTGGATTCCACTAGAGCGACAGACGCAATCAAATGCGGATGATTTCCTATATTTCTTGAAGGAGCAATGACCATGTGGTCTACATGACTACTGCCCAGGTCCGTCTCTTCATTCGACTAGCTAGCGCAAAAGCTCATTGAGCAATTCTGAATACAAGCGACTTGCCCAAGCATGTGATGTCACCATCAAACCTATTCCAGGTGCCCGGGGAGCCGCTCAAAGACTTCTTGCAAATTCCAACGCCGCCATAACCGAAATGAGCAATCCCAACGAGAATACCATACTGATGGCATTGATAAGGGGAATTAACCCCGAGACAAATTTTTACGGCTGGTTAGCTGGAAAGCCTTATACCACTTTGGATCGTTTTTACTACAAGACGAATCGGTATTTACTCAAGGAGAAGGCAAAGCTGACTGGAAAAAAGAGCAGTGCATGCCCGTTGGCCAAAGGAGTTCAAAAAAAGAACAATGATGATGCCCTAAATGAGGACTCGGATTCTAGGAGATGACATAGGATCCCGAAATTCAATGTATACACTCCATTGGATGGTTCGAGTGAAAAAATCCACCCGAAGACTCACGACTCGGAGCAATACAGGAAGTCAGCCCCGAGAGAGTCCATCAAAACCAAGAAGAAATCCAGGAAATATTGCATATTTCATTAGACATATGGCCATAACACTGGCGATTGCAGACACCTTCGAGATATGGTCGAAGAGCTGATCTGAAAAGGAAAGCTTCAATAGTATATGCAAGCTCCATAGGATAGTAGGCAGGGAATGTTCGACCCTTACCAATAAAGACCTCTGGTTATTAACTGGATCACCGACGGTCGACTTCCAGCTGAGAAGGGCTGGAGCAAAGTGGAATAGTGAGCACACGACGTTTCTTTACTTATCAATAATATTTATTTCAATTTACTTTAAACTACTTCCTTAAACAGACTTTGTTATTTCTATTTTCGAATAAAATAGCCCTTCGATCATGTACTTTTATCTTTATGTAATTATATGTTGTGAACTATGATTAACTTAAGTTAAACTACATGTGAATGATGGAGGTGACTAAGTACCCAGAGTTAGGCGCCAAACAACCTCCATGGACCATGATTGGACCTTGGGAGTTTCATTAAGATTAGTGCGAGTCGACCGCTCATCAGTTACCATACGCCCCTAACTTGGGGGCAAGAACCTGAAACAGAAATTGGGTCTGACTCGTCCTTCCACCTCATATTCTATGCTTCAATTCTGATAGAACATTTATGTCTTGCTTAAAGCCTGGTAAGGTCAAAGTCTAATACATAGTGGACGTTGTAATTGACTTGGAGACCAAAAAAAGACTTGGAGTGGATGTGACCCAACCATCCACTCCCCAAATCATACTTGAAGTTCGCCAAGGTATTTATGCCTCTCCCGAAGCTTAGCAGATCGGGATTCAACTAGAAGTGGATGCGACTTGGCCATCCACACATCGACTCCTACCTTAGACACAGAGGGCAGTTTGGGAGCTCGACCTAAAGTTGGCATGACTTACCGTCTACTCACCAACCACTGCCCTCGACACGAGGGCATGATTGCAGCTTAAGGTGGAGGTGGCATGACCATCCACCCAGCAACTCTCTCCCTCGACTTGCCGAGAGGAGTACGAAGCAAATTGGACATTTTTAGAACTGGACCAGCCCGCAGCGGAAGAAACGGGTGAGTTTCAAAATTTTACCATTTTGGATCTTTAATGGGCCTATGAAGTCTAAATACACTTAGATCTTAACTAAATATTCTTTTAAATAAAATCAATATTTTATTTAATTTGGTTGAAATTTTTTTCAAAAGGGTTTGAATATTATACAAATTTAAATGAATGAGTGTATCAAATACACCTACATTTGTAGCAGTTACTTATTAAAATAAATATGAGAAGGAAACCTTTAGTTTCCTTCTTTAATAGTTATGCAATTAATTAAGAGAGTAAACAATATTAATTGAAGAGAGAGAAACCTTTCATTTTTGTCTCTGATTAGATTGATAATATGTTAAATAAACATGTTAATATTTCAAATGAATGTTTTATTAGGAATGCATCAGTCTAATTTGTTTTAATTAATTGCAAATGATTTTGAGCACATCACATGAGCTTGTGTGTATAATGTAAGTGCAACATATAGAAGTGTACAAAGCTAATGTAAACATTGCATAGGTGTTGGGATTTGCACCACAATAGACACATTTCCCATCTATATATGCCTTTGTCATCCTAAACATGAACAATTTTATTTATTTATTAATATATAAATACATACATACATACATACATACATATATATATATATATATATACTGTAAACACACACGCACACATACAATTAATGTTTAGCATAACATTTCAAATAAAATAGATTTCATTTCAATTACAAGCAGTAAATCAAAGAATATTAAAATTAATAAATATGGTTTGAAACAATTGTGAAAAGATTCCTTCCTTTTTAAATAGAGATATAATTTTTAATTAGATGAAATTGCAAATCATGGAATATATTATTGATTTAATGTTTGATTTCATTTCAATTACAAGAAGTAAATCAAAGAATATTAAGATTAATGAAAATGGTTTGAAATAGTTGTGAAAAGATTCCTTCCTTTTTAAGCAGAGATATAATTTTTAATTAGATGGAATTGCAAATCATGGAATATATCATTGATTTAATGTTTCCCTTTATCTTTTAAAAGAAAGAGTTTATCTTAGAATGATTTGAAACATGACAATTAAGACATCATAATAATTGGATGACAAAGATTAATTAATGCGATTATTACCAAATATTAATTACATAGCAACCCATGTCTAAATATTCAAGTGTAAACCTTTTGATATGAAAAACTAAATTATGAATAAAATAAATCCAAAGTTCAATTATGTTCTGTTTTTTTTAAACAACAAAATCAAACGACATAGGCATATATAGATTTGAGATAAGAATATCTAGATCTAGATTAAACAAACTTTGTAAACAATCACATAGAGTACATAAAATAAAATTAAGAAGGTCTAGATCTAGGTTAAATTAATTAATCAAACAATCATACATGAGACAGAAAATAAGATGTTATAATTCATAACAAAATAGCAGTGAACAAAAGAAAACATTCTATGTTTTAACATGATAGAACAATTGATTCAAGCAAGGGAATGGAGATATTCAAATCAAGATTCAAATTCACAAGCATGAATAGAAGGGAAAAATCGAGATTAAGGGGATAAGAACAAATTATAAGATATGAAAATATAGAATCATACACACATATAATTACCTTAGGATGAAGCATGTAGAAATACATTGAATGATAAAACAATAACTAGATCTGATTGAACACTCTCTAGATCCGATAGACCTTGCCCTTCATCACACCTTGATTTGTGGTTTCTCCTAAGATTTCAAACAAATCACCATCCCACTTTGCATGAGAAGAATGAACCACCTTTTTAATTTAGTTTGATGTTGATTTGAATTTGTTTTTTATGTTTTTTTTGGATGAATTTTCAGCCATGAATGAATGATAGAGAAGAGGAAGAAAAGAGAACACCAAAAAAATTCACGTTCTGTTCTGTGTACTTTCAAAAATAAGGAGGTTTTAGAATCAAAGAAACCTTTTTCTATTCTCCTATTAAAACTTTAACCTTTATTTCCTTTTTTAAATTTCAATTAATCTCATTAATTGATTTCCTCCTCTTACCATTATATGGCTGATCCAAGCACATTCCAAATATGCAACTTTTCCAAATAAAAGAAAACAACTTTTATGTAATTATTTTATTATTTAAACATTTTTAAAATTATACCGATATCGCATATCGATATATGCAAATATAACTTTTATATATGCACTAAAATAATTACCAACAACATTCAAAACATCAAATAAATTAACAATAATTAATATTTCATAAATATTAATTAATTTAATCAATTTGCTACATTTTACAAACTAAATAAATTGTGTGGTTTTCGAAGAAATCACAAATGTGGTTGTGCGACTTAGAGGTATGAATTCAGTCAGCGATTAATATTGAATAATTCAAATATTTATGTTCACACGTCACTTAGCAGGTGGTATGACAGTTTGGCTGAATTCACCGCTTACAGGTCTTTTCGGTAAAATCAAATTTTACTTATTATAAGCGGTACCTGATAGTGACAATTATTTACACCAATTCTCTTCGTCAAAACTATATCACATTAGAACTTTTGGAATTTGGTAATGGTCAAAATTCCAATATCATCCATATTCAACTTTATAATCTAAAAACAAAGTCCTTGGTTCAATAATAACAATTATTATTAACCAAAATGCTCTGGTCAGAGACTTTGACTTTGAGTTGACTTGAGTTGATCATGATACTAATCCCATATAACCGAGGAGATGAATCCTCTCTTGAATAGTGCTTCACTTCCAATACTTCCACTCGACCCAAATATAGTCACTCGATGGAACACCATGCCATGATTTGACTATAATTAAAGCGGAGCTTTCATATTGAAGATCCACAGTATTCTCAAGTTGAGAGAACTGTGTAAATCAGTCACATCGATATTTTCTGTTTAACCTTAGTTATATTAACCAATAGAAAACTATCGAGTAAGTCGTCCCATAGTTATTCAATAACTATCAGTACGTAACCCCTAAGTGCCCCCAACAGTCATGAGTAATACACTGCCCAACATTTGGAGAGCGTTACATACTCTAATCTCAACGGATACATCGATATCCAGTCTCGATGCATCTTGACTAGGAACATTTAAAATGGTATATTTGTTTTATTGTGATAAGTTACTCACGGCTACAACAATTTATAACCACTATCACAAAATATACCATTTATGGATTTTATATTAAATGTACTTTTAATTAAATTGATTAATTAATATAACCACATTATATCAAGTATACGATAGAAAGAAAATACCTTTATTTCGAACAAGATTGGTCAACGAGTTAGATATATGTAACAAATTACATAATTGCCCCTAGGGCATACCCATAACTCTATCAGACGTGACCAGACCATCCAACCCAAACATGGATGTGATCCAGCCATCTAATGCTTACTCCCTTCCTTGACTTGACATGAGAAGCTACAATCACTAAGTGGACGTGAATCGACCATCTACTCACCAATTTCTGTCTTAGTGTTAGGAAGCAGAATTTCATTCCACGAATGAACGTGACTCGACCGTTCATTCAACAACTCCTGCCTTGATTCGACAGGTGAAGTATAAACTCATAAAAACGAGTGTGACTGGCCATCGTATAACTCTAGTTCCTAGAGTGCGGAATGGAGTATAAACACAAAAGGATGGACACGGTCTGACCATCCATCGATCAACTCTGGTCCCCAAAGAGTGGATAGGAGTGTAAACTAAAAACGGGTGTGAATGACTACTCATCGAATAACTATGGTCCCTATGCACGGATAAGAGTATAAAATAGTGATGGATATGACCCGACCGTCCATCGAATAACTCCAGTCCCTAGAGCATGAACATGAGAATAAACCGCGAAGGAGTGTGACTTGACCATTCATTCTCCAGTGCCCCCCTTCGATCTGCTAGGAGGAGTATGAAACCAGATGAGTATGACTCGACCGCTCCTGAGCTAACTCTATCCCTTGATCCGATGGGAGAATATAAACCAAATGGACGTGACTGACCATCCAACTCCGAATGAATGTGACACGATCGTTCATTCGCTAATTCTAACAATGATCCAACTAGAATTGCAATTCGAAATGGACGTGACTCGACCGTCCGCTCTCCAATTCTTGCTTCTGACTTAGGGGCAAAGACACGACTCAAAATGGATGTAATCCGACCATCCTTCCCCTGCTTGAGCTCGAAGTTTGCTAGAACACTCATCTTACTCCCAAGGCTCGGTAGAAATAAGATCCAAATGGAAGTGGCTGGGGTATGACCATCCACGCGTCAACTCCTACCACGGATGCATGGCACGGTTTGAGAGCCCAAGCTTAAATTGGACGTGATTCGACTGTCCAATCTAAGGAGGATGTGATCCGTCCATCCGCTATCTTACTCGCGCCTGAAGTACTGAAAACTATTCAACCCTTACCTGGACATCGGCAAGCCCAAAATCCAAACCAAAAATCGAACGCGGTTCGACCGTGCGTCACCAACTCTGGTCCCCCAATTCGGATT
Source organism: Allium fistulosum (assembly GCA_030737815.1). Classification (NCBI taxonomy): domain Eukaryota; kingdom Viridiplantae; phylum Streptophyta; class Magnoliopsida; order Asparagales; family Amaryllidaceae; genus Allium; species Allium fistulosum. The sequence goes on along the minus strand of CM060904.1, from coordinate 1,105,076,085 downwards.
GGAGTCTAAACTCCAAATAGGCGCGGTTCGACTGCCCGTCAACAAACTATGTTCCTCAAGTATAGACCATAGTATAAGCAACAAAATCGGATGCGACCCAACCATCCAGTACAAACCAGACGCGACACGGTCGTTCGTTGGTCAACTCTCGGCACGGGACCGATAGCATAAATTCATACAGATGTGCTCCGACCATACAACACTAAATTTCTTCCTTGACTCGACAAGAAGAGCCAGATTTGCAAAACGGACGTGACTGCCTATCTGATTCAGAATGGATGTGATTGCCTATCCAACCGCAAATGAACATGACTCGATCGTTCATTCGCCAACTCCAATCTTTGCCTTGATAGATGGAGTATAAACCCAACAAGTGGACATGGTTCGACCGTCCACTCATCGACTCTCGCTCTTAGTTCGACAGAGGGAGCTTATATCAAAAAATGGACGTGGTTCGATCGTCAATCGATAACTCTAGTTCCCAGAGTGCGAGGTGGAGTATAAACATCAAATGGGTGCGATTGACCATCCATCAACAAACTTTGGTCCCCAGAGCATAGATAGGAGTATAAACAGTGAATGGATGTGACTCGACCGCTCATTCATCAACTCCGACCTGAACCCGACAGGAGGATTATAAATTCAGAAGGACGTCACTGGGCCGTCCAAGAACTAACTCCGCTAACCCAAAACTGAGGCAGGAGTACAAACTACTAAAAGCTGAATACAACAGCTCACTATAGCGTTACTTGGTGTTCTTTATGACTTAAGACAATGACTGCAAGGTGGCCTCAATACACGACCAATTGGAGCAATGTCCAAACTTATGAGCGACCGACTACATCGCACCACTGGATTGACGGTCAATGTCGATTTGCACCAACCACAAATGGAAGTGATCAGACCATCCATCGCTTAGTTCTTCTTCTTGATTCGACAAGGGAAGCATGAATCATGGAATGGATATGGACATCTGCACCAAAAGTGGACGTGATTGAGCTCATGCCCAAAATTTAACGAAGCATCAAAGTCTTTCCCCGGAAAGGAGAAACCAGAATGCAATCCAGAATAGGCATAACTCAACCTCCCATCAACTAACTCTGACCTCAGATTTAGCAAAAAGAGTATAAAATTAAAGCGTACGTACTTGATCATCCACTTATCAACACTGGCCCCCTGATTTAGGGGGTACGAGCGAGAATCAAGATGGATGACCCAATATTTCATCAATCAACTATAAGCCTTCAGAGCTTAGGTGGGAGTATAAACACAACTAGGACGAGACTTGACCATCCATGCAGTACATCTACCAACCCAAGACTAGGGGCAGAAGTGTGATCATCCAAAAAGCTGACTGCGACGGCTCAATACTGTGACTCATGTTTAGTGTTTCCAATGACTTGAGGCTACGACCGAAAGGATACCTAGAGATAGAATTATCGGATCGATGCCCAAGCTCATGGACGACATGCTATCATTTTGACCCGACCAACAGCAACAGACCGCGAGTACATTGAATGGAAAGCTCGTTACTCGAATACACAAGCAGATTTAAACCCAAAGCAAAATCCAGCTATGCCGCTGGACGCAACACAAGGCTGAACTCTACTTGGCATTTGATTCGACATGCCTATAAGCCTGATTTTCAACCATTGCAGATAATCACTCAAAGCATCCAGAACCCATGACTATCAAACTTGGTAGATAGTTATTGTTAGAAAAATTAACTTGTTTCCCCATGCTAAGTGTAAACTAGTGCAGTGTTGTGTAGTACTGGTAAACAATTCAAAATTAAAGCGACGACTATGATGAGACTCTGAGATCCAACCGGAGTGACCGTCATTGCTGACAGTCCGAACCGGCTTTCAAATCGATGGTTGTGGATTTTATCTAAGCTCCAGGATCGATTATCGACATGTTGGAGTATGACATTTGCATTCAAGTTTGCGTAAGCAGATGAGTCCATACATGCATATATATTAATATCCAAGTCCAAGTTTCAATGTTCGACCCCAAGTATTCTGGTTTATTTCATATGCAAAATCCAATTAGATTCCAAGTCATATGCAACTAATCCTAAGTACTCAAATTCACATTAAAGTTCCCATTCAAAATCCATGAGCTCGTGTCATATATGTTCAAATCCTAAGTATGTCCCATTGCAAGTTCATATGGACAAGTATGCAAGTGTTTAAATTCAAGTGCGTTCGTGTCAAGCCAAAATTTCCTGTCTTGCCTAGGTAATGGGATCGGTTCCATGCCAATACCGATCCCATTCGAGTATGTTTCAGCTCAACGTCATCTCCAACATGAACCGATCCCATTCGAGTATGTTTCAGCTCAATGTCATCTCCAACATGAACCGATCCCATGTACTGATCCACTCTACAAAATTATTCAAATTTGTACGGTTCATCCATCCATAATTATACAGTACAAACGATTCCTAATACCAATCCACGCAAGTAAAACAGACCCAAGCTCGAAATCATCAAGCTGAAAACAACAACCAATCCCCAAGTGAATATATACATTGAATTGAAATGGTATCTCAAAATTCACATAGTTCAAGGTTTGGGGATATGCGAACTTAGTTGATATGAATATATACATATTCTAGTAAAACAACATCAGATTCCAGCAAATACAGAAGGAAAACAAGCGTGTTCTTCTCAAGACATGGTACCATCTTAATCTCAACACCATACAAAAGAAAAACTAAAACACGCTATTGATCCCTATACCAATTTCAACCTACTATCAACTACCTCATGTCATCTCCAGTACACCATAACCGAACCCTCCACTACACCAGACCGATCACACCACGTTCAATCGACCTATCTCAACTGCGGTATGCCTTGACCGATCGCATATCATCGTCAATCCCTCGTTAACCGATCCTTTTATCATCGTCACATCACTCCATCTTCTATGCCAATAAACAACCGATCCCCATGTCTATCTGCAATTTCATCCAAATCCATTTCAACTATCGATCCCCTAACATACATCTACCAACGCCAATGACAAACCATTTCATAACCGACTCCAACATCCTCTCCACAACTTAACAATCAAACACCTACCCGTATGTTGAAACGAGAGCGGTCCTATATGGATTCAAGTTAAAAATTGAAGGGTTCGAGGCTTAGATCTGAAGTTGATTTCAGCGGAGGATGTTGTCTTTCTAATGGCGACTGGGGAAAAGACGCTGGCATTAGTTAAGGAAGGTAGTGGCAGCGACAGATCGGTTGAATGGAGCAGCAAAGGAAGCGATGAGCGGTTAAGGCGATCAGATCCGTTGCAAGGAGGAACAACATGAATGAATAAAGTGAAGAGAATTGGTGTGCAAATTTAAGGGAAGGAATCGGTGGAGGAATGTAAAAGAAAGAACAAAGTCAATAAAAGAAAGCAGAAGTAAATAAACGAAGAAAAAGGGGATCAGATCATAATTTGCGGGTTGAATACCCATATAGAGCCCAAGTATTATCTGAAACAAAATGATAAGCATATGCTAAGTATACTATACGAGATTGGTTCCTACCCGTTAATTTTTTTTGCTAATGATTGAATTGCACTCCACTAAATTGGCTAGGACCCATGAGTGTGTGAACATGTTTGGGAGCCAATGACTAAAGTGTATACATGAACGTATGAGCGCGTGTGTACACTCGACATTCGATTTCCTGAATCGACGGAAATTAAATTTTTACCTGGAATTTTCAAAAAAGAAATCAGTTCAGATAATTGAAGCCTGCTAACTCAATCGACAAGCTCAATGGAACCGAGCACAAACAATAACTGAGAGATAGCATTCTGGATATACTGACATATATCGACCAAGCGTAGCAACAACTAAAGAGAGGTACAACTCTTCGGAAAGACAATTCAACGAAAGGATAATGACTGTTCAGGAAATTGAATGGGGCCCTTTCAGGCGCTTCGATTCAAACATGTCATGTTTGAAACAAGACGTACTTTAGGGAACAAGTGTTATACGGCCTTTTGACCCGGCTATATGCAGACTGATTGGACAAGTTAGACTCAATGATAGACAAGGAAAACAATCTAAAGAGGTGATCATGGAGTCCAAAGATCAGGCACAGACTAGGGTATAAAGCAGCGATCAAGCGAGACCAAGAGATAGACTCTTCAGAATATTCTAAGTATGGATTTGTGTCGCACCTAGGCAGGGGATTGGTACATATCCCTTCCGTTAGGGGATCAGATCATATTACTTCCCTAGGCAAGGGATCAGATCGTATTACTTTCCTAGGCGGGGGATCCGCCAGCAGTTCAAATCAACGGGAATCGATCGATATCTCCAAAAACCATGTTGGCGACTATGCAAACAAATTTTAGAAACACGAAGCCAACATCAAAACAGACCTACATGAGGGATCGCATGACTGCCAGTGGTCATCTAGACCGATTGGCCCTAATCGCTCAATATTGGGAGTTGGACCACGAAACTTTTTGAGTGACCTCGTTTACATTATGAGATTCTACCGATGAAATTTCAAGAAGATATTCAGCCGTCTTCCCCTATAAATACAGCGACCATTTTCCATAAGGGGATCTTCTTTTCTACTGCCGAGGCTCTCTATTACTATCCTTTATTTTTGTAATACTGGATCCCAGCTGATCCAAACACTCTTGTAATCATAATCAAGTGCAAGATCAATAAAAATATAAAGTGGATGTAGGTCCAGATTGCCGAACCACTATAAAAATCTGTCTGATTTACTTTTTCTGCTCTGTTTTAGTTTCATTTTTCATTTATTTATCTACGTTCGTTCTATTGGGTGTGTGTTAACTTTTGGTGCAAACACACACGCACATATAGTTGCACTCCTCTTTTGTATATGTAATTTCGTATTGAATTCTTGCATCGGACAACACTTGCCACGTTAATCGACCTACATTAATAAATCAATTAACTTACAAAACAACACAGACAACTTGCACAGAGAAGTCATCAATCTACATGATCAATTGACGATTCACGCCCATAACCGTTGATATATAAGCTCCATCGACCACAATGAATTAGAGTACCAAAGGATTTCAACTTTTCTGAATGATTTGATTTTTGGCGACTAAAACGTAAATGGTTTGATTTTGCCTCGTTCAAGAGCACAAATGATTTCGTAAAAATCGGAAAGATTTGGCAAAGGCTGAGAATAATTCGATGGTTGGGAAGCTGAAGAGGAAACAATACATCCAGGTTGTATTTATGGGTATTAGGAAATGCATTTCAGATTGTATTAAAATGCATCCAGCCAAGAGCTTTGCACAACACATCTAGCATTAAAAATTTACAAAGTTGTAAATTTATCGCGAGCAGCAAAACATGTTCTATTTTACAGAAAGTGCATATATAACTACAAACATCGCATGCTGCAAATAAAACAATTGTTTAGTTAATGTGTATTACAAGTTGCCTGATATAAAACAATTGATGCATTCATCCTTTTGAATATCTCATCCTCTCGGTAACCATGTTCACCCATCTATAGACACTTAACCTAATATAATATAAGCAATCTATGGCTTCCCTGATATCAAAATCAGCACATACAATGCATCACTGACAATACGTGCTCCATGAATTCCTCTTTGGTTGTTTGTTCTATGAATTTTGGCGCTTTCAAAAGAATAAAGCATGCAGACATCAGCTTTAACTTTTCTTTCCAAGCAGAGAAATTCAGCAACTTCATTGCCATCTTGAATCTACACATACTATGTACACATTTGAATTGAAATTACAGCAGTCATACACGTATGTGTCAGTTGAAGAAATAAGGAGAATCAATGACATCTTTCAAATCGAAATCTCCACACTCTGGCAGTGCTGGAAATTCTAGGCCAGGAAATGATGTCTGAAAACTCTCCAGTAACTGCAAAACGTATCAAATACAAATACATCATGTATTCATACAGAAAGATAATCAGTCAGATTAAGGTGAGTCCTATGCATCTATCTAAGTTTTGAGGGCAATTTCAATTTGTGTGATTGAACAATAATTTCATCTACCTAGTGAATTCTATCTAGACTCTAGAGGCGCATAAAACTAAAGCTCATACAATTGAACATGTAAGAGCAACGACTACAACTGGATATTTGTCTTTCAAGGTTTATGATTGGATTATTTATTTTATTCATCATTCATTTACTGAAACTTTGGTTAACTGGAAACTGAGATGATGGTCAGATGGTGTACATTTTCCAATATCGGTGCCTCATAGAGCTCGACAAACTTCTCACGGAGTATTGCATTCATCTGGTCAATATCACAAGCATGTGTCCAGTATGAATCATGGACGCCTACAATTAAATAATAGAGAAATAAATAAAGGCACATAAATTTATTGAAGTTGAAAGTTGTGGCTTGACAAATATATGGAAATGGGCAAAACCAAGAAACCTGCAAAATTCATGCCAGCTTTTCTGCAAGCAACAGCAGTCATCATCATGTGAGAGCCGTCAAGAGAGTGGACAAAATTAGGTGGAAAGGCAGTTCGTTGACGCCTAACCATGACCTGAGGTTTAAAAAAAATTATCAAGTTAAAACTAATGAAAGCTGAACATACTAAATTGCAAAAAACACTGCAAACGTGTTTCTTATTTTTAATGTATATGTAACAAAATCTAACCGTTTCTGTCTCCCTCTGTAACGTTAAAACTTGAAGTGAAGTTTTGATCTGCATAAAAAGGTTTGCTATTTAAGTAACCAAATTAGCATACAGATTCAAAATAGCGTTCCGCTTAACAAGATCATGAAGCTAAAACCATTAAAAAGTTGTAAGAAATTAAAAAAAAATTACAAGATGTCTTCCACGTTTGCGGTATGGCTGGACAACAGGCAGTCCAAGAGGAGTCGTCCATCTTACAGAATGATTCTCTGAAGCAATAACCTATAAAATATACACGCTTTAATGTACTACGATTAACCGCAATTGTTACATCATGAGAAATATTTGATGTTTGCATGTATGGTGAAAACTGGATTTAACGAGAAAATGTTAGTGTACAAAGTTAAACAAAAAGGATGATTGCATATTAACATTGAAATGGCTCAAAAGTCAAGTAAGTTCTCTGAACATCTCAGCGAAGCTGATGCATACAAGGATAACTTGAAGTCAGTTGAAATAAAGAGAAATGCAATAACACTCGCCTAATAATCACTCATGTCATAGTTGCGTAACATCATTATAGGAGGGTGGGCCTATGAAAAAGAGAATACACAATTTCACAGGGTCATAAAGTTTACTCAGTTTGCTGCCACAAAAAAATATAAATGATGTGTGTTGCAAAAGAAACTTCTCAGACAAATGTGAACTCAATTTAACACATAAGGGGGAAATGACATTGTTTGCAGCGATTAATGCTGAAATACCATTACGTAGAAGATCTATTGAATCAAAATTGAACTATCAATCTAACAAAAAAGAGAGAATGCTTGATCTCTCTCAGTATCAAACTCAATTCGAAGAACCAGGACTTGAGTTGATAATGTTTCACTTATTCTTTCTAAAGGTTTCATTTTAACTGGAATTTGCTGAATGTGAGGAGCAACCGCGCAAGTGTGTGCTCACATTGAAAGTTCGGTAAGAAAGAAACTGGAATTGTTAAGGGTCAGCATGTTCATTGAACATCCGCAATTACTAGATGTAATGGTCGTATATCACATAAAACTCAATTCAATTTTAAAATATTCTAGTTATTTATTACTTGTATGATTTTGTGCGCACAAAGAATATGATATCTTAAAAACATCTTCTTTCACTGTATCCTTATCATCTAAAGTTTTAAGTAAATTTCTCTTTTAACTATTAAATTTAAATGGATTGTAGTTATTAACTTCTGAAAATAGTAGTCCCAACTATGAACACGATAGCTGTTCATGCAATCAAAAGTTGACACATGCAGAAAAATTGTGTCCATAAATAATCATGTTCTTGATTGATGGATAAACTTGACATAATATTAAACCTTTGATAGTTAACAAGATTAGTAAGATTAGGGTGATAATCAAACCTAACCTGATTGACCCGTGTTTGACCCCATGGATCTCCAGTCAGAATTTATTGGATCAAAACTTTGCATTTCGAAAGTTAAATCCAACACTATTTGGAGTTTGAATTGGGTAATAACACTAAATAATGTGCATATTTTTAAATATTTTTATCGGTATTTTGGATTCGACCAGGTTGAGATTTCAGATTTGATAAAAGGAATTTTGAACCATGGTTCGAACGCTACAAACATTAATGGCAAGGCTCTTTTTAAGAGGTGCATTTATGAAACACACCTGACAAATTTTGGTTTAGCTACAAGATGTAAAAGAGCACGTTGCTTGGTTATTTGCTTAAACTATCATATTTGACTACTATTTTTACCATTTGCTAATATTTCTAGAAGTATATGACTTAAAGTGGTTGACTCGAGAATTGATTTGGATGGATTTTGTTTGAGAAGACCACTATTTTAAGTATCGTCAATCTCGTCTAAGATCTAATTTTTGCACTTAGACGAAACGAAATCTAGAATGGAAGTACCATCTGAAATCTCGCTCAAAATCATATGCTTTTCTTTCACAATTTTTTAATATTTATACAAATCCGTAAATATTTTGTTCCTATCTTTACCTTTTCACTTGGATGAGCCATAACGAAAGATTTTATCAACATTCAAATATAAGAATCATCCAAACACTATCAAATCAGCTATTTAACTACCACTACTCTAAAAATTAATGTATTTTCAGTTAACTCCTTATGCGCATCGAATATATTACAATTTTACTTTTACTTTTTAGATAACAATTATTTAAACGTGAATATTAGGCTCAGGTCCCTAATAAGTTTCAAAATACACAAAAACCCCAGTAAAAAAAGTATGTAAATTAGGTCCCTATAATTAAATTATAATTGCATACACTTATGCAATTATTCAGTGAATAATTGCAGACATTTATGCAATTATATCCAAAAGTTGCATAAATTTATGCAATTTTTTAGTGAATAATTGTGGAAACGTCTGCAATTTTTTGATATAATTGCATAAATGTCTGCAATTATTCACTGAATAATTGCACAAGTGTATGTCATTATTCGGTAACTTAATTCTAGGGACCTAATTTACAAAAAAAATTCACTGGGGTTTTTGTGTATTTTGAAACTTATTAGGGACTTGTGCCAAACTGTCCCTATTTAAAAAGCATTAAATGTCAATTTTAAGTGCATATAGAAGATTCTAAGACGAGGCATGATTGTTTCAATATATACTTTAAGACAGAGATGTTAACCGGAGATGTACACCCGATGTACACGTCTCATTTGAGATCACAACTGGTACAAGATTTTACATATGAAAATTCTAAGTAGAGACATGATCGAAATCGGAGATTTAAAACATTTAAGACTTTTCTAGAATATTAGATGCTAGAATATCAAAATTAAAAGAAACTACATAAGTTCATGTTGACAAGATAATTACTAGTGTTCATTAAACTTTTTAATATATAATTTAGTGTTACTTGAAATTAATTTGCATATTAAATGAAAATTCCAAAATTAAGCAAATATAGAAAAATGTCAACAGTTGGCCAGCCTCAATAATTTGATGTAAAGAATACAATAACATACAAGCGTTTGAAGGTTTGTTTTAGCATGGCAGCTGAAATCCAAGAATGTACTGTAAGTAATTTAAGAACAATAATTATGATAAAGGTTTTAACTCACTAATACTTGGAAACATTTATTAATTTATTTTGGTTATTTTTACACTATAAACGTACTGTTATGTTATACCTCCACCTACGATATTCAATTTCATAATCGTAATCAATTTGAGATTATGTAAGCTATTAATGTATCGTTTTCTATCAAAAAATTTCAATATTTATCAACATGTTATTTATCCATTTAACACTGGGAAATGCTATGATGGGCACATCTAATTGACGGTGTTGGGCCTGGGTCATGTTTCATGAGTTTGTCTAGTACAAGAATTGACATCCTTTCTGCAGATGTCAATTGTATTTGTAAAGTTTTAATGGAAGTTCCATATTAAAGCATGTTGGTGTGGTAAGGAAATAAAATATTATTGTAAAATGTATCTGAAGGGGTAATTTACAGTAGAAGTTAAAACATATTTTGTTGCACAAAAAACGAGAATTTAATGTTTAGATTTTAACTTTCTTTAGAAATTGACATAGGTACAATGAAATATACCATACTGTACCCAGTTCTAATCACTGGAAGATGTTGGTATTTAATATATGAATAGCTCTATTTTAAGGATGTAGCTTTCAATAATGACATTTAGCATATTCGTGTATTATAATGAATCAAGGATATGTAGTGCTGCATTGACATAAACTTTACATGGGGAAACTGTTAAAAAAAAAGGAAAGAAAAAGATCTACCACCTTTGCACAGTCCCCAAGCCAATTCATTATGTTCCGAGCAGCTTGAAACATTTCTTCAAGCGCGGTTAAAGTAGTCTAGTTAAAGAAGATCGATAATTATGATTGGTTTCATTCAATATTCATAATAGAACATATGAATTAAGATGCTACATACTTTCGCAGTATAAGAAGCAGCACCAAATAACTCTGATTCTTCTCCGATAACACCACGTTCCTTCAATCTTTTTTTTATTTGTTCACGTGCACCCACATAAGTCACACCATAAACAGACGTCATAACAGTTTGCTTTACCAATTTTCTGTCCACCTATATCATAATAGAGCCATGACATATTGTTTGCAGAGTTTTATATCATTCACAAGTCACTGGTAATGTATTCATGTAATATCTGCTATATGTCAGTTAAGAAGACTGTGATGTAATTAAAACGTTGGACAAAACCGTGTAGAACTAAAAAATGCATTTCAGACCTGGAAATTACATGGACGATGGAAACAATAAAATGTCTGATGCATGAAAGTGGCGCCAGTGTCACAATATGAGCAGTTGAGTTAGTTTACTAGAAGATTAAAACCCCATATTGAACAGATTTATATAATCATTGCATTGTTTTACAGACATTCTGTTTTTCTTTACCTCATTAACTAAAATCCGAGCTCGTAATGCATTAGGTTCGATAGCAGGGTCTTTCTTTGAGTCTCTTTTCATTATGTCAAGTACCCTGTACAGCATTCAGGCCAAGCTGAAAAATTGAGACTTCTGATAAAATGAAAAGCAGTTATAAGCACTACTCCACAGAAAGCTGGAATGTCCAAACAACAAATAATAAACAAAAAATGATGGACAAGACTAGGACTGGTATGGTTGACCCATCAACAGCTGAACCGTGTTCAACTGTTCATACGGTTACGGTCTAGTACGGTTATGGTGATAGTTTTAGACTTTGGTGACCACAGTAAAACATACCTACCGTACATGATTTTATATATTATATTTTACAATAAATTATGCAATTTAGTAATATAAGTTAGAGAAATTACTTTTACACTAGTAGTATGTTATTTTCAAGCACTAATAACATGTGTATGCATGGTTTTTTTTATTAATAAAAAAACTAGCTCGTGGAAAAAGATTAAACCATGGATATTTATCAACGATAATGTACATAATTGATAATATATATAAAAAGTTATCTGGAAAATAAGCTCGACATAAAAGTGACCACTTAAGGCCATTTGTCACCAATGACAACATGAAAAAAAATACAACTTCAAGACGTATATTTTATAGCAATGCTCATTAGAGACATTAACAAAACAAACATTTTGATGCACTTCATCAACAATAAAAGGATGAACTAATGCACAAGGGTTCCTCCTTTGCAAGAATCTACAAGGAGTCGCCATTTGAAATGGGGTAATGATCAGACTTTGAACCCAAAACATTCTGGCTTGCCTTTTCAATGATGTCTAGTCCGACCGTCCTAATTTTTTCAACTAACAATGTTGACAGAAAACATACTACCAACAGCATACCTGGAAGCTATTCCTGAGTATACATCTGCAGGTTTTTCTCCAGCAACCAAGTTGACTGCAATAGCCCCTAGCTGAACACAATAGTTTGAAAGATATGACTACTAAATATTAACAGACCATACCAACTAATTCGAGAAGTGTAAATTAAGAAATATATTACAGATAGATTAAAGAGTACGGTACATCTTTCAAACACGAAGAATCATTGTTATTAAACTCCATTTAACTTGGTATTTGGTATTGACAAAGATCATAATTGCTAGATCGCACATGAATCCTTTTGGGATGAAATAATATTATAGTTTCAAAATGATAGAAACATAACTGTTAATCGGTATTATTCACAAACACTTCGATGGTATTGAACCACGAAATGATGAAGAAATGGATACTAAACTTAAAGACGACCGAGTACGAAAAGCAACTAAGGAAAAGAGGGGAAAAATGGTTAAATTCATGGATTGGCACCGATCCATGAAACTCTCATTTTTCCCTCATTTATCAGTGAATCAAGTATCAAGACAAATGAGAAAATAGAGAAATTTGGCTAAGTCTATGGATCAGCGTCGATCCATAGAGACTCTCCATAAAGTTAATATTCTCAGTGAATACATGGGTAACAAGCTTAGAAGCATAAGGGAAGATCAGCCCGAGAAATGAAACAACTAGACTTGAGGAAAAAGGAAGAGGTTTTGGGAAATATCTGGTATTTCTCCTATTTTTTTGGATTTGGCTATTTAACAAGTTCTATTGCGATCAGACGACCCAAAAACCAAATGACAGCCTAGTTAAGCTATATATAGATGCCTACTTGCAACATAAAAGGAATTTTAAACTTTTACCTCTTGGCTAACTGTTATTAGATTTCTTAGGGGAGGAACTGCTGCCATTAAGGTTATGGTAATGGTAAATTCACCATTACCATACCAATATCAATCAATTGATAACCAATATTGAGATATATCGTTATATCAATTATATTGGTATGGTAACAATAAAATGACCATTGTTAACGGTAAAGAAAACTCAAAACCAATGGTAACGTTAAATTTACCAGTCATGTTAAATTTTTTTTCACCATTTAAATTAATCATAACCTCAGGCACTTTTGAAGGTATATCAGTTTTTAAGAAGATGTTTATAGTGTTATCTATGATGATGTTTCTTTTTAAGTTTTATTAGGTTCGAAGTCTAAGATTAGCAAATTTATCATTTTATATTATTTTTTTATAGTATGAGTGGTAATTTATTTAAGCAAAGCACTCGTTTTAATGTCTTGGAGGTTCGAACTCATAGCTTATAGAACCTAAGTTTAAAGCGTTATACCACTAACCAGTTGAGCTAACGGTCCTTGGCATTATTTTATGTTGTTGTAAATAATATGTGATGAATTAAGAAAATTTTCTATGTCAACTAAAATAAGTCAAAATGTTGATATAAATATTAACGGAGTTAGAATCAAGAACAAAATATCTACATTTTTATCATTATCGAATTTTTAATGTTTTATATACCGATGAATTTACCATTACCAGTTAACGGTTTACCATTTTATTATACCAACAATTATTTTACCAATGATAACGGTAAAATACCGATAATCATTTTTGACTTACTAGCAGTATCTATACGGTAACGGATTTTTCGTATCGATAACGGTTACAATTACCATAACAGCTCTAGCTATCATTATTGGCATTGAGGTAGAAATTCGAGTTGTAATTGTAATTCCTCCCGATCTAAAGGATTGTAGCATTTTAAAAAAATCATTAAGTTAACGTAAGCATAGCCGTACCACTATAAATTTTGTTATCCTTTGCTTTCCTTAATTTCTTCTCTATATTCTTCTTATTTTTCTATTTGATTACTGTTATATAATCAGATCTTACGAATTAGATTCGATATCCCGGCAAAAACAGTCAATTGGGATGTTAGACCAATTTTTTGGCTAACAATAACGTTCATCAAGTTGGCAAGGAAGATCCCAATGATGCACATACAGGCATAACCAGAAAAAAGTAAGTTTTAGGTTTTAATTAAATTAATATGCTGATTTAAATGTTAGATTCAAACTTTCATTAATTATGGCACTAATTATCTCGTTTATTTTTTATCTGAGATATATACAATATTTTTACTGAAACCCAACAAACCCTCTCCCAAATTAAACACTCCCTTTTTCCTCTTTCTCTTCTATATCTCTACCGGTATTAGAGCATAGATCAATAAAATGTTTTGGTGAATCGATCTAATATTAACAACAAAATTCTAGAAACATGAACATATGAAATGTTTGATATTTCGATCACATCAACAATAAAAGTTCAAGAAATATTTTCATCTACCTCTAAACGTCAAAATTCATCATTGTATTTTGCCACTAGTCCAAATTTTTTTAAAAAAAATACAGCTCTTTTCCCTTTACGAGCACACAGGACTATATCGAAATGATAAAATTAACAAGTTCCCTTGACCGCAGTTTCATCTAAATTTGAAATGACTGAATACGTGATTTAGGAGTGGAAAAGGGAAAATCTTGAGAGAGAGAGAGAGAAGGTTATGGAATATAATATCAAAGGTAGCCGTTAATGGCAAACAGAAATGGTCACTGAAATTACTCTCCAAAAATGTGATTTACCTTGTCTCGGCCTAAAGCTGCATAATGCTGAAGACCATTGCAAGAGCCATCCTAATGCAATCAACATAAAAAAAAAGTTAGGCATTAGCATGTGAAACAGGCAAGGGAAACAAAAAGAATTGCAATTCAGAACAAAAATCAACTCATTTCAGAATTAATTCAGTAAAACATACTCATTAGATCCTCCACTTCTATATTCCCCAGTTACAAGGAGAAGAAAGATAATGTATTGCTAGCAATTTAAAATGGAAAGGAGCCAGATCGAATAAAAATAACCGAGGAATGCAAGCCGACTGATATAGTAGGACAAAATGTTGTGATTACTAATAATCTTCTATATATAATAAAAATACCCTCATTTGAAGCTTTTGAAATATCTGAAATACTCTTTGTACACTACTGAATGATAAGGTCATTGTGGTAATTTTTCCTATTACACGTTCTTATCCATCAATGCAAGCTGTAATGGGGAAATTTTCCTTGCCTCCTTCAAACCCAATTGTTTTATAAAAAATAAAATCGAATCTCCTTCAAACCTAGCATAACCTTCGAAGACGCAACCAACCTATCTCCTCCTCCGCCGCCTCAACACCATCTTCTAATCATGATGATAAAGATCCAAGACATAGAAAATAGAAACCGTATGAGGTGAAGAGTTGGATCTTAGAAAAGAGCAGTGCGATTTGGCGTGTAGTTTAGCTTTCTGAGAGGAAAACGTAAATGGAGAACTATTTTGGCAGGTTTTTTTATTGTTATTTGGATAGTTAAGTTTGAGACTGAGATTAGTGATGCGATTGTCTTCAAACTAAGTCAAGATGAAGTGCAACAATTTGATATTTCATATTTTGCAAACGTTGCTTTGAACATATGAGAAAATCCTCTTTAATTTTAGCGGTACATAAGACACGTCCATTGGACATGTGCAAAACTATACGAGTTAAATTCTTTCTAATGCAAAAAACATATACACATGCATAAAACTCCATGTATTCATTTTGTTTATGCATAAACTTGGTTATTGTGTAAATATTAAAGTGAAAAAGTGTGCTGCGTAGAAAATTTATTAGTTGGAATATTTGTCAAGACAGTTATGTGAAACCCGAATGCCTAATAAACTAACATGAATGTGTAAATTATAAGCAATATACCATTTGTTTTCTATCCTCTTTTATCTGAGCTTGAGATCAACATCAATAGCTAAAAGTTAAAAGCATTGTTTAAACGATATTTTTGACACGGCCCATAGTGCTAATGCAACCATTGAACTTTAAAACTACTGGTTACGATATTAGACGTAAACCTAACTAAGTGTAGAATGTATTATTTATCAACAATTTTGAAGATGAATGGTTAAAACCAAGGTTCGAGAACTCGGTTTCGGTCTCGGTTTCGGTCATTTGAAAATTTGTTTGTTTCGGTCAGTTTCGGTCATTTCGCTCGTTTCGGATTTTGTTTCGGTTTCGGTCTTGATATTGGATTTTTGCATTTTTAAAGAAAACGTAACGATAAACGATTCAAATTCATATAGAAATATAGCATACAATAAAATAATAATGTTACGTACAACACTACTACATTCAGAAACAATGTTTTTTGGTCTCTATATCTGCTAAAACAACCAGGCCCAAAGGAATTTAAAGTGGCCGCTTATTTTCATTCGTTCGAAGAAATAAAAACACAGACGAATTTAAAAAATAAAAAGTCTCGATAGCTAGGGCAGAAGACGAAGACGAAGACGAAAACTCACCTTCGTTCGAAAGCAAGCAAGCTAGGGCTGAAGACGCGGCGAGGTCGAACTTTCGCTTCTCCTCCTGCCAACTCCAAATCAACGTGGCGATGTCGAACTTTCGATTCTTCTGCCAACTCCAAGATCAACGCGGCGAATCGGTGATATTTCTTGCTCGAATTTGCGCGAATCGGTGACCTTCTTGCTCGAATTTGATTACTGAAGCACAAGTGGTAAGTTATGTTCGCAGTCGTTTTATTTTCTCCTTTTCGCGATTTTTTTTTAATTGAAGTTCGAACGGGACGGGATTTTGACCTAATCCCGTCCCGGTGATGGCCGGAACCGAGACGAGATGGCCGGAATCTCGTGGTTCCGGCCGGATCCTCAATCCTTGGTTAAAACAAAATTTATAACGAATGAATAAGATCGATGGAAAGAGGTCATAAACTCTAAATAATTTAGACCTTGGTAAAATGATAACAAACATCTTTGTAGTCTACATTTCCTGTGTAATACCATTTTTTCATCGAATTACTCTATTTTGTACTAAAATATTTGTTGCATTTCATCCAACTCTTCAAGATAACGTTACATATAAATGACCATAACTAAAATTGTGCTTTTGAAGATAAATATCAACGTGAGTAATAGTATGTCCTTATGATTTATTGATCGTTAAAGAAAACTTTAATTTAATTGGAAATTATTTATGAATTAGACCATCATTGGCCTAGGCAAAATATTGCCCAGAGCTTCAGACGTCTGAATTATTCATTTCAGACGTCTGAATCTGCTTGTCCCGGCCCAATTTGCCTAATTTGTGTGGATTTCCAATTTTAATCGATTTTAGTTGATCCGGATAGTTGTTATCACTTACTATCGACTTTGATGACTTCTCTCTTTGGATTTTTGGGAATATCCATTTTGATGGATTTGGTATCGATTTCTTTGGATTTAATTCACATCTTCGAATGTGGATTTTTGTGATTAATTGTTTCTACAATCATTTTGTGATTTATCACTTCTAAATACAAAGGTTTCTATACTAGTAGTAAATATTCAATCTCTTTCATCAAAATGATTTCAACTCTATTTTTAATACAAAGCTCGTTTATAAAACTGTTTTCTAATTTATTAGTATATACAAACTTTTACCTCATTCGTATGAGAAAATCTAATTAAACGGCTTAACAAAACAAATGGTATGAAACGCTTGCGTTTACTTCGTCGGTTAATTTTCGGACTTGTTCGATTGAAATTCTTGTGACAATTTTCGAGTGGAAATCTACAGTTTGTTCGTAAATATTTAAGTTAAGCTAGTGGTTATGAAACATGAAGCTAAACTCATATATTTACTAGCTTAGTGTAATCGACATTTTTTATTGATCGATGATGATCATTTTGTGATTTAGACTAGCGATGTCTATTTGTTTGTGTGGGGACTAAAAACCCCGTTTGTGGAGCTTCGGCTCAAATTTGACGGGGTAGCGACCCGTGGTCTTCGGGTCGTTTGTGGAGCTTCGGCTCAAAATTTATGGTTAGCGACCATGGAATAATGTTCCGTTTGTGATACACGTGTTGGTGAGTTTTCATGCTCCCGTTTGTGATAGGCCTCCCCCTTTTGTGATTTCTGAATTTCTAGTTTATGATTTCTGGAATTTGTGTTTCACCAACTTTTGCGATTGACATTAATATGTTTGTCAATATTTGTGGCTTTGGTGAATAAAATAAAGAATATGACATTCTTTTTTGTGCTTTGAGATTCTTGAGATATTGTGTAATTTTTGTCGTTGTTAAATATATACTTGTCATAGTATGACATTATTGTTATCATATGTATTTGTCATATCTCTTATTCTATCTCATTTTATCTGATATTTATAGCTAGACTGATCCGTTTATTATTTTCTTATTAAATAATACTCGGGTCATACCGAGATGTTACAGGTGTTTCTGCTTGACTCCTTATTTGGGATCATCTTCTGACTTTTGCCTAACTACATTAGATTGGTAGTTTTTGTTGTTATACATTAGTGACAGAGACTCCATGATGTATACGTATTTTTTTGTCTAGCACTTGTATCTATTCTTTTGTGATATTGTGGATCTTGTTTGACCACTACTCTGATGTACACTTTTATGTGTTATATATCCGTTTCCGCCTTTGAGATATGAACATCTGTGACTGATTTATGTTATGCTTATTTCTATATTTGTTTCTGAAGGCCTCATAGCCACTGTGTGGTAGCTTTGAGTTTGTATCGGATATGTCGGATTTCCTCTTGAAATGAAATGCATGTTATATTATCTGACATATCGGAGCTCGCACAAAGCAATTACACAGACGGTCGCTCCTCAACAGCCTTATTCTTCGCGCTAGTTGACGGCATTACTCCATAGTGTCCTTGGCTAGCGTGAGTATAGAGGCGGGGCGTCACAATTTTTAACTTATATTGATCTTCGATGAGATACGAATGCAGTTTGCAGTTTATATACCGATACATGATTGCACGAATGACAACTACAAAAATGGATTCAATTGAAAATGAACTATATACAGTAGCAGATCATATCTAACACCTATTAATTTTCTTTTGAAGAACTAGCTCACTTTTTTGTTGTTTTACATATTTTTTAGCTTAAAGTACAAAATGTCAGCTATGTTCTTAAGTAAGAACAATATAATTTTATATCATGATTATTGTGTTTAAATTTGTCCTATTTTTTGGTCCATATAGCAAAAGAGATCTTCATCAATATTATAGCTGAATGACCCTTTTGATCATGTTCTTATATTCAATTGCATTTATTTTTGGGATGGAGCCAGCACTATTATTACTGTCAGAATAGCTCCGTTGATATGAAGCATACTATAATTGATATGTTCAAAATATTGCAGGTACGGTCACTATATTTTATGCAATTACATGACAACAATTAAATGCATCAGTGGAGGTTGAGAAAAGAAGAAAGCCAAGCGAGAAGGAAACAAGAATTAAATGTATATTAATTGCTTCACACTGCCATAATGAATATCACATGCATTAGTGATGTAAAAGTTGGATGTAATTAACGAGACAAATTAACCGAATATTTATAATTTAGTGCCAGAATAGTTAGTTGTTTCATCTTCTTAAGTAATGATTTGAATTGGTTTTTCCATATCAAATTTTAGTCCAGCAAACCAATTTCTTAAATGGGCTGTCAATCAATCAAAAACTCTTTGATTTTTCATTAGTACAATTGTAATAAATCAATAAATTATTCATTTATTTTTCGGTATATGTGCAATTTATGCATGAGTTCATACTTATAGACCAGGTTGATGTATTCTGTTTGTTTAAATTGATAAATCTATTAGGTCGATGTGCTTGGTCTCTTTATAGTAGTTTTCGACATCTTTATGTGATTGTATAATGATCTTATAAATAAATTCAAATAATGATAATTTTCATGTGTTGCTCAGTATCTTTTCCAATAACAAACAAGGTGATACTAATTTCATTACAAATGGATCACTATTGGCGCCAAGAAATGGAATAGCAGACGAGATTAATAATGCAGTCATAAACATGTTTTCAGGAGAGGAACGAGTTTATTATTCTTTCGATATGGTCGAAAATGATACAAATAATATGTACCAGTTAGAATTCTTAAATTCGCTTGTTCTTGGTGGTTTGCCACCGCATAAACTAACACTTAATGTAGGAGCTCTAATAATGTTGCTTAGAAGTACCGATCTATGGATTGGATTATATGATGGAATAAAATTAGTATGTCGTATCTTCCATAGGAATCTCATATATGTAGAAATTACAGTTGGACATTATCATGGTAGAAGGATATTCATTCCACGTATATAGGTCTGTCAACGGATACTTTCGTCATATCTGCATTTGCATCCAGAATCATTTTTGGATATCGAATATCTGCATTCGGAGATACACATGGATATTGAATTATTATCCTAATTCGCTAACGGTTAATAAATAAGAAACATAAATAGAATATGTTTGTTTAATATATTTTTTTCAATTCTCTTAATTATAAAAGTATGCAAAATCAATAAATAATTTTGAGCGGTTAATACGAATTAAATGCATATAATATAAACTATTAACTTAATGAAACAATAAATACATATATTATATTATACTAAAATACACATAATATAAACCATAATTTGGACAAAATCTGAACGGATAATTTTCAGATGCATATACCTTCGTATCCGCATCCGTATTCATTTTTTTGGATATCGAATATTTATCTACTTTTCAGATACGCATGCGGACAGATATTGGATTTTTGGATATCCATTGACAGTCCTACACATATACCACTAAAGTCTTCTGAAAATATTAACATATCTTTTGGCCTAATTTATAAATAATTTCCAATTAAATTTTTCTTTAACGATCAATAAATCACAAGGACATACTATTACTCACGTTGATATTTATCTTCAAAAGCACATTTTTAGTTATGGTCAATTATATGTAGCGTTATCTCGAGGAGTTGGATGAAATGCAACAAATATTTTAGTATAAAATGGAGTAATTCGATGAAAAAATGGTATTACACAAGAAATGTAGACCACAAAGATGTTTGTTATCATTTTATCAAGGTCTAAATTATTTAGAGTTTATGGCCTCTTTCCATCAATCTTATTTATTCGTTATAAATTTTATTTCAACCATTCTTCTTCAAAATTGTTAATAAATAATATATTCTACACTTACTTAGGTTTATGTCTAATATCGTAACCAGTAGTTTTAAAGTTCAATGGTTACATTAGCACTATGGGCCGTGTCAAAAATATCGCTTAAACAATGCTTTTAACTTTTAGCTATTGATGTCGATCTCAAGCTCAGATAAAAGAGGATAGAAAACAATTGATATATTGCTTATAATTTACACATTCATGTTAGTTCATTAGGCATTCGGGTTTCTCATGACCGTCTTGACAAATATTCCAACTAATAAATTTTCTACACTGCACACTTTTCACTTTAATATTTACACAATAACCAAGTTTATGCATAAACAAAATGAATGCATGGAGTTTTATGCGTGTTTGTATATGCTTTTTGCATTAAAAAGAATTTAACTCATAGTTTTGCACACGTCCAACGGACGTGCCTTACATACTAGTGCAAATAATTGAGTAAAATAAACTGGTGAAGCCTTCTGCTTGATTTTCCAAAACCCCAGTACAACAAAATCAACCGGTCAAACAATAAATGGTAATTCGTGTTTTTTTAATCATATTAACAAACCCCCCCCCCCCCACCCCCACAAAAAAAAATCTCCACCAGATCAAATGCCACTCGCTAAAGAAACCATTCATCTATTTTATTTCTAAAAACTAAGCATGCACAATTTATACAAATAAAATTGTTCATAAGAATGTTTTGGAAAAAAAATAGGGAAAATCATTAATTAACACATGCCAAAATATAGTACTCCAATATAATATGCATCATCATAAAATATACAATGCACATGCAAAATACTAGTGATAAAACATTATGCATCAAGATTAAAAAAACCTGATGAACAGGAGTGTGTGAGATCATTGTTTCTGGTGAGGAGCTCCTTAGTGCCTCAGTAAGATTCATGCAAACAGCCAAACACTGGAAAGGGTCTTCTGCATTCAACCACCATCTCTTTCCTTCAAGTGGTCGATCTGCAGAATCAAATATATCTTCCAAATGACTCTCAGTAAAAGACAACCTTCCATCATATGATAGCTTATCGACACCGCTGCCATATAAGTTAGCCAAATGTATTTTCAACCACTGCAAGCCAGATTTTCCTAATGGACGCCCCTCAGCAAACTCTAAAATGCCACGACATAAATCTGAACCAAGATGGTTTAAGTAAGGGTGCATGGGATATGCCCGACCTCTAAAATCCAAGTTGTGTGGGTAGTAAAATCCATCCTCCTCTTTCAATTTTCTAGCTACCTGTTAAAGATGAATATTTATCGCATTTTACATAAACCTGTAATTGACATGTTAGAGACTATAGATAATAACAAGCTTCCTACAGCAAGCTTTAGTTCCACATCACATCGCTGGGAATGTCTTTCACTATTCTCTTTCTTTGCTGATCTTAATTTCCATTTCCACTTCCTAATTAAAGATTCATCGTCAGTTGCTGGTTGCTCTGGAAGAGGAATCTGAAAAGACACGGGAGATCATAACCATTACCATTTGATAATATTAAGAATTTATTCGGAACATAATATACTAAAAGGCTTTCTCACATCGTCTCGGTCAACCAAGTCAGCAAGACGACCACCACTAGTCCAAATTCTGTCAACAATACTTAGTACCCTTTTGTTAATCCTCCATCTAGTGCTGCCAAGTGTATCTAATGCCTGCCACATTTACAATCATGTTGATTACATCAGCTTAGTGTGTGTAGGCATGTATCATTTAAAAGCTAAAAATTGCACAAAACAAATAAAACTTATTACTCGATGATACAAAATAAGAAAGGTATGGGGATGTCGCAAATTGGAAACTTGACTACCCATATAATCATTCCTTATGGTTCTCTAGAAAACACCATATATTAGAGCACAAATTCCAAGCTGTTATTTGAGATGTTTATTTTTATTTTTTTTTGTTTTATAGTTATTTTTTGCGTTGAGCGAATAAAATTTAGAGAAACTGCAATCCATCTGAAACCAAAAACAGCATTCTTGAATAGGGCAAGAATTCTTTCTCTATTATCAAATGTGTACGGTATTTCTTAAATAAATATTGTTCTCCATAAAAACTGACAAACCTCAAATACTGATTGCATTTGCTTCCTTGGTGCACTTTTAACTGCTTCACGTTGTTGCTTAGCTCCATGTATTCGCATCACATACGATGGTAAAAAGAGATGTGCACCTTTGTCGTAGCTATCATGGATCATCAAATAACCATGGTGGACAAAATTAGGGATGTTAAAAAATACTTCAAGCACAATTAGCTTAAAGATAAAGATGTCCAAAATGACATGGTAAGTTGTGATTTGGCAATGGTTCAACCCCAAATGGAAAAGAAATCACTTTCCATCTATAAAATAATAAAACAAAAGGCTGTTTATGGTAAAATATAAGGTGCATACTATGCATACTGATACTGAACATAGAACAACATCAGTAACATGAAACAGGATCAAGAACGTGAAACACTACATTTTAATTGTAAAATAATTCTCACATATGAGGAAGTAAAGTACATCTAACATACAATATAGTCATATTTCATTTATTGAAACATAGAACTTCTAATAGTTACCCAAATCTTTTTAATCTAAACGATCATTCAGTTTTAGTGCATCCATGTGTTTAATATATAATTCATTTTGATTGTCATTTCTACAAGAATAACTAATTCTAGTTATACATTTAAGGACTTCCGCTCGTTTGTGTAGTATCCCTCTCTTGAGCAGTACGCCTCTCTTGAGCAGTACGCATTGTTTTGAAAACACAATACTCTTTCACGTTTGCATTTTTTTGTTACTGAAATGTTACAAACTGCATTCTAACTCTAGTGTAACACGATACGGTATTGGTCTCCAAACCACAATACTTATGGGACGAGTGATATGCAGTCCAGTATGGGTAGAATCAGAAACTGCAAGTTTGAGCAACGAACCTGGACGGTTCTGTGCATCAAAGCTGTATCATTTTTAATGCGATATGATATAAGAGCTACAATTACAAAACAGATGGTATGAAATCCACTTACCCAGTCCACTTTTGTGGAGGAACCAACATTGGCATGTAAGGGATAACCATGTGTCTTGCCTATCAATTCAAAAAGAGAGAACTACTAAGATTATAATGTGACAAACAACAAATTTGGTAGATAAAATGTATATGATGACATGAAACAGAAGCAAATATCACTTACAGTCCTATCTAACCCTTGACGAATAGATGGATCACACTCAATGACTCCATATCGTCTGCTCTGATTCCTACCAAATAAATCTTATCAGTTACTATCAAATAAGAAAACAACCCAAACAAATGCACAAATTTGAAACCATACTGTTGTTCCTTTGTGAATGTTTTAAATGTGTGCCTAAATGCAGGGCGAATGTCTGGTGGACCCTCAGCTCTCTGATCGACGGGTGCTTGGATGAAAGCTGTGTCCTTTAACAGCTCAATAAGGCGGCTCCCAACCTATGCAAAGAGGATGATGAGTACAGAGTAACAACAAACAGTATATTTACACTGTGATTAATTAAAAGATATATATATACAATTAATATGTATGTATAGAAAAATGGAACCTTGGCCTGAGCTTCTTGACCCCATGGCCTGAAGTCATCTTGTCCCTTCACTATCTTTCTCACTTGATTCAACTTCTGCTTTTTCATCAAGTCTAAAACTTTTTTGCGTAAAAATTCTTGCTCTTTTGCTAGTTTTTCAGCTTCTTCGTTTCCAACTTTATCTATATCAGGCTTTTTCTTTGTTTTTTCAAGAAATTTATGAATTTTAATCTGATTCAGAGTAATAATATGATAATTATTAAGGTTTACAAACTAAATGGTATACCAAAAACAAGAGGAAAAAAACTAATATGCTTGAGGTAAGTCAAGAACCGTTAGCTCAAATGGTAAGTCTCTAGCGATATATCAATCCCCCCCCCCTCCTCCCGATTTGCTGTAAATCATTACAGACGAGGGAGAAAGCATGTGGACCAATGTGTGGGACCGATATGTAGACCTCGCTTACTCTCTCTGTTAGATGTAAAGAATTACATCAACTAGGGTAGTGATTTTATCGATTATCATCCTTCAATATCATGTGCATCCTTTCAGAAATATGACAATAGCATTCCTTTGCATTACAACCGTAAAACCCTGTTATTCCAAACTGATGCAGTAAATTGTGTTATCCTTTGTTGCATCGATCTTTTAAGCAATTCCAAAACATAATGTGATACGACTTATAATATATTTTCTCCCAGTCATTACGTTCCATCATGATGACTTTCATCATTCACCTCTTTTAACATATTTTTTTAGTTTAGGTAAAAATTGAGCCTATCTGCTTATCTATGCTCTCAAGGGATCCATCTATGCTCTAGACTTCGCAAAAGCTCTGTTTTTAACTTGATACTCGTCTAATGGTGCTATAGCACTCTGATGCGTCTTTGATAGCGTCGCTTATTGGCACTTTGTATTTTGAAAACTTACGAATGAACATCAAGTTCAAATCAATGTCCCCAGAAAGTACCAACTAACATGCAAATTACAATACTAGAAATAGGTACTCCATTTCTCAATCCAATTTACACCAAGAGTATTGTCAATGATCTAATGAACAGATCAATCCAACATGAATCACATGCATATCTATATCCCTACTATTAACTAAGGGAATTGATTGTATAAAGGTTTGCCGTTGTTTGTCATTTCAATTGTCGCCAAAGTTATACAAATGCTCTTTCAATTGTTAATATTCCATTGCATATTTACACCATGTGCATGTGTGCGCACATTATATGTCATAACACTAGTAGGAATAAAATGAGATGAACACGATATCAAACAAGATACCGATTCTATCGTAATGCCCCCAAATACATTAGAGCGCACACTCCTCATGCTTAGGAGAAAATTTTGGTTCCATAAGCCTTTTAAAAAAGACAACTATTAATAAAGGGATCGAATGTATAAGATTGATCATTGTTTTAACAATTGTCTAAGTTGTACAAATACCCTTTCGATTTTTGATATTCTATCGCATATTTACACCATGTGCATGTGTGTGCGCATCTTATGCACGGTAGTATGAATAAAATGAAATGAGAATGCTATCAATCAAGATGAAAGTTTCGTCGTAACATCCCCAGGTGTATTAAGGTACATATTCCTCATGCTTACGAGAAAATTTTGGTTCCTTAAGTCCTAAAAAAATACAAGTTCTATAAAATGGATAGCTAAGAACACCAACCATCGATCCTAATGGAACACTCAGTTTCAAAGTAATTTCAAGTCAATGACATTTGCTAAATGGACCTTTTGTTTTGTCACTCTATATTCATGGTGTTGTGAAAAACTTCATGTTAATTTCCATGTTAGGGTAAAATGATCTTTTTTCATATTGTGTGTCTAGTCACTAGAATTAACTTATAATAAAATATAAATAATTCATCACGTCAAAAAATTAGTAAATCAAACATAAACCCAAATCTTTCAAATTAAGTGTGAAGATGAAGATTACATTATATCAGGTTGTCTTCACTGTTTAAAATGCAAGATATAATGAAGCAAGCAAAAATGCACAGATGAACATTGTTTTGAATATCTAGCATTTTATATCATTTATATGTGTACAAAAAAATTTATACTATGATGCAAACTATTTTAGCAAAAAGAAATAAATTCCATATCTTCATGTAACCAATATAATGCAAGACACAAAGAAACATCAAAATTGTAAGTATATGTGACTTACATTGTAGAAATGCAATGAACAACGAAAGCAATCAAAATTGCACAAAATACAAGAATATGAACATATAATAGTTTATAAAACAACACATCATTTTAATTTCATAATGCAAGACGGATTTGAAAAAATAAACAAAATTAAAATTTCTAGTAGCTTGCATTGTAAGCAGTGCAAGACACACTAAAAGGCACCAAATTGCATACAATGATATAACTTTGAATGTGAGGTGAAAAAATAAGAAAGTTTTAAGTTGCTTTCTCGACATAAAATAGGTACAAGTTTTGTATGTTAATAAAAACAGGAACCCATTTTAAAATATGAAAAAACGGTAGGGAGGTTCGAGAATAAGTGATATATAACATGGATGTAAACATAGCAACCTTTTTGCTAAACTACCAAATGAAGCTTAAATTAAAACATAATGGAAAACCGTCTACAAAACATCAGATGTGATGTAAAAAGTAAAAACATCTAAACTGAAGTGTTACCTCTTGTTCAATCGCCTCACCAACATGACATGAAGCTTGAACAACCCTAACACTCCCATTACTGGAACCAGTCATTAACAAACTCATCAACTTATGCATCGTGATAACTGCCATTGTGTCCGCTGGTAACTTATCAAAATAAGGTCCATGAGAAATCTTGCATTTAGGATCCCTGCACAACTCTTGTTCTTTCAATATTGCATCTCTAAATGGCTCAAACCAACCCAAGAACAAAGTTTTTACATAGGGCAGATTCGGCGCCAGCTTCCTCTCACACATATCTTCCAGCAGCTCCCTGTATTCTTTTGCAGCTTGTTCCCACGCTTCAGTCTCAATCTTGACTTGCCTTCTTCTCAACTTAGCATATTTACCTGTCCCCATTCCTCCAGGTTTATTACCCCGATTGTTCACACGATTTTGCTTTTGAATGTTATTTGGGAGGTTAATGGTATTACTGTTGACTTCAATTTTGTTCAATTTTTCTAAAAGCTCTTGGATTTCTTCAACATTATCAACGTATGTAGAAGATACAACGTCTGCAACGCTAGCCAAAGCTTGTAAACCCGAAAAATCTCTGGAAATGAAAGGAAAGCTGGAATTTTTACTGGAACCAATATGAGGATCTGCAGAAACTGAAAACGGGTTGTTCTTAGGAGGAGGTTCGAGAGGACATCCGATGAATAAGTTGGAAATTTGAGGTATGGTGGACTTGGGAGTGATAGAAAAGCGAGGGCACTTAACAGAAATTGAGCGCCGCATTAGTGAAACTGGAGTTGGATGATGAGACTGGATAGGAATTGATTGCGGAACTAGGGTTTTGCTGCAGCTACACATAAGCTTTTTGTTTAAATTTCAGAGAGAGAGAGAGAGTTTACAAGAAAGAGCAGAAGAAAGGGGAGAGTTGTTTTTAAGAGAAAGGATAGGGAACGCCGCCAACTTTCCTTAAACCCTTTGCGTTGATTTGCAAATCAAGGCCCCACTGTCGAACATCTAGAAAGCACTGTTCTGAGGACTAAGAGCAATCGCAACTGTGGGGTTCGGTCAATACTGCAACGTTGACAAATTTAAGTTGACGACCCTCAAGCGTGCCAAAATGTTGGACAACCTAGTATAAACTAGCATATTCGGCATTATAAATCTTGACTGTCAATTTATTAGACATTATAAATGTCGGATGAACTAGTATAGAATAACCGATCTTTTTTTAGTCGGTTATTCTTCATTTTCGTACAATTTTTTCAAAATCCATATTTCAATTCGAAAAACCTCTCAAATCCATCTATTTTTAACTTATTTTATATCATATTTTCATAAAAAATTGTCCAAAAATGAGAGAAATGTTGCATGCAGTTCGCGGAAGCGATAGATCTTCGCAAAATCGTGAGGATGGCGGAGATGATGACGATGAACGTCCTAGTTTTAGCTCTTCGAAAAGGCACAGAGATGATGGAACAACAATATCTCAAAGGCGGTGCATGTGAGTTGTTTTCGAAGACTCTGCTTTGGATCTAAATATCAATCAAAACTTAGGACCGAGTAAGCAGTTGATCATTTTTTGTATTTTGTCCGATGAACAAGTACACGTTTCTACCCGCGTCGACATCACTATAAGTAAAATTTTAAATTCAAATATAATGACAATGATTAGCATCGTTTATCATAAATGATTTACGTATTTAAAAATATGGTATACGGTGTATGGTTCTATAGTAACTGTTTGATCCTATATTTAGACTTGGTAAAATATTGGCATTTTAGTTTATAAATTGTATAGTTATACATTTAGTTTACGAAGTTAATAGCAGAAATAATTTTCTCAATGGACGAGGGAAGGAAAAACCCATGAATCTCTTGCACCCGTTTTTCGTCTATATCAAGATATCGTAGCAGTCGATATCGATCGACGTATAACTGAATTTTTGGGCGACATAGGATTTCAGGATTTTTTGGTATGTTTTTTATCATAAATACTTACATGTAAAACCGCATTGAGTTTTTTTTAACCCTGCATATTCCTTATTATAGACATTCAGTTGACTTTAAATTCCGGTACTCAATTGTGTGGTGCATTAGCTTCTTTTTGGTGGAAGATTGCCCATACATTTCATTTTGCTTTTGGAGAGACGTGCATTAGTCTGTTAGATTTTGTTACGCTTATCGGGATTTCTATTGGATTACACATTCCTTTACCTTACGACGAGCGATATCAATGACACGATAACCTTCTACATGTTTTACCTAGTATTCCTATTCCATCATGCTCATCAAGGAATACACAGTTAGAGTTAGTTTACTTAAGGACACTATTAGGAGATTGCTTGGACAGTATGACTCTACGAAAGGCTTGGAGCTAGCTAGGCTATTTGTCATGTACATGATGGGAAACATTTTCTTTTCTAATTCATCCACTACACTATCATTATGACATGTTGCAGTAGTTGCGGACTTTGATCTTTCTTTCCCTGTTCTTTACAATTGGGGAACGACTATCATGGCCTACTTGTATAGATCATTAGACGTACAGTGTGTAAGGACTAGACATGGTACATCATTACGTAGATTTTGGGAAGTTTTGTGACATTGGTGGTAGTATAGCCACAATCTTGCTCACCCGACTAGAGACCATCAGTTATCATTATTTTTTTCGAGGATATGTGCATAGTCACCGCATAATAGGCAAAGAGTAAGTGGCGATGAGCCTAGTCACATTTTTATGATTGCATGCAACCAAATAGAGTTACGGGGTACACGCTCTGGCATTATTTGACAGTCATTTGATGGATCCCCATATATGACATATTATAGTATTTCACAAGCATTATCTTCATCGGGTAGACGATTCCCATCAGTAACTCTCCTCTTACGGTTGGTTGTATTTTGTATCGTGGTGAGCGATATTGGCACCAGATATATGGAGAAGACATGGTTCATGATGATCCTCATCCTCATACATTTTCTCAAACTGTATTTCATGGTCTCCTTACATCTTGCAGTGGCGAACGGTTGGTGAGAAGCGAGTTACTCCATTATTCCCCACTTAGATTATCTTTAATTTTGGCGTAGATTCTAAACTGCACCGCCGTCTGCGGATTTTACACGTGGAGGAGCTGTCGATTTAGTTGGTCCATCTGTCATCTATCCCGATGTTGCACCCTTAGTTGTGCATGACTTATCTCGGCCCATTCAGAGGTTGTTACTCCATGACTTGAGATTCCAGGTGGATTTTATGGATGGTTTGTTTTTAAACTTACTTCATCTGGCCAAGATTGGTTTATTGACATACCATAATTGTCGATCACTGATTATCCAGATCTGGCATTATTTCCGTAGGTGGATTTATGTCAGATGCAGGTTGAATCCAGGGATATCACATACAGAGAGCAAAAACGCATCATAAATGAGTACAAGCAGATCTGGAGAGACGTGTTTAGGGGATGACCATTGAGGATGAGGCCAGATACCAACATAGACCAAGACACATTCCTTGTCTAGATATGGCAGTTGATTTGGGTGGTGCTTCAGATTTCAGGCATACTGGAGTTAGTATGGATGACCCTAATAGCGAGATTCCATATTATGACAATGACAACGACGGTGATGTGGATGATTATGACGATGATGAGTAGTTGGTTTATTTGATTTGTTAGTTTGTTTCATTTACGTAGTTGTATTTAAGAATTATTTCCTTTGTTCCATGCACGAGACTCTATTTTTATGTATTTTTATTGGACTGTGTTGTATCATATTGGACTTTGTTGCACTTGTTATGGAGTATATTCTGTGTTATTCATTTTGTACTTTGATTGTTTATGAGTATGTTATTTGAGATTATATTCTGTCGTTGTAAATATCAGATTAGATGGGACAAACTATAGTAAACATCTAAACATATAGTACAAACTTCAATAAATATCTAAGCATTTCCATTACACTTACTTCAATAAACATGTAATATAAACTTCAATAAATATCTTAGCATTTCTATTACACTTACTTCAATAAACATATAGTAAAAACTTCCATACAAACTTTAATAAACTTTAATAAATTAATCCTAATTATAGCATATATAAGTTTCAACCGAAATTAAATTTGAAATTAGCTAATATAACATAAACAACGCTACACTTACTCAAAAACATACAACATGTGACTAACAATTGGATGGACTCCCTGGACTAACATGATATTCTACTATTTTTCTTTGCATTACCTCACATTGTTCAAGTTGGAGCTTATAGAGGTCACAAGTCATCGTAGCCAAAATGGAGTCTTCTTTCCGTTGCCTCATGTTCTCTCTTTTCAGTTCAAAATACTCTTCTTGCAAACGAAGATCCACTCTTATTTGTTCTTTTTTATCGACCTTGCGCTCATAGTACTTCTACGTTCTCCTCTATTCCTTTTCTTCCTCCAACTATCTTGTGTCGTTATGTACTGCAGACGTAGTTTCGACAATTTTATCGTAATGGACGATATACTCAATTTTATTCTTCAATCTCCATTTTCCTACTGCCCTCCCTGCACTGTTACTATGAAATGATGGGTGTTCTTGTTCGTCATCTGCCTCCGGGACATTGAAATCTCCCACAATGGAATCAGGTTTCATTCTTCTTGATTCAAACTAAAATCCAGTGTGTTTCTTTTTTATTATGCTCTTTTTGTCTTCATCTTTAAGGGGATTGTAAATGTGCAAAAGATTGAAAGCGACTCCCTTGTTTTACTATACATAGGTCTTATGAGCCTGTTCGAGCTGAAAATTAACATAAAACATTGGTGAATTGTAATAATAAATAATTTTACTACAAGGATGATTGATAGACAAAACCTACCAAATTAACATCTATAGCTCCACTTTGTTTTATCGTCTCCATAGCTGCCACGATCTCACTCCATTTTTGACAAGTCCCATTCATACGTCTCCATTGAGTTTTTAAAGATTCAACCATTCTAGGAATACTATTGGGTAGACGAGCATGGAAAATATTTGAAATAGATGCCCAAAAGGCAAACTCGGACTGCAAGTATCTATCTTTTCATCAATAGAAAACTATAGCCAACAAATAGCAAGATCCTCCTGTTCGTCTTTTGACCATTTTCGTTGAGTAAAAGTAGCACTTTTAGATGGAATTTCATTTACTTCTAAAATTGGGACTCGTTTATGTTGATTCCTCCTAGATTTTCCCTTCTTTAATTCGATTGGGATTGTTGACTGAAATCGTTATTTCCATCCCATAAGATTTCCTCTTCCACAAATTCCACATACTCATTTCGATTTTAATTGAAACCACCGTAAACTGCTTCAAAATTAGAAGTTAAATTTATGCTAGAGCTATTGATTTGTGCGAAATTACTTCGTAGGCCACCTCTAGAATTTGGCGATCGATATTGTGGACTACTATTTAAGGGGTGGTTGCTAAATTGATCGTTTTAGCCTTGACTCATATACGACAAATGTTCTTGCGAACGATATTGGGATGCATATTGAGAGTTTTACTGATAATTCCGATTGCTTTGTCAATTTGGCGATGAATTTTTAAAAACATCAAAACTTAAATTATATTCTTGAAATCGTTGGAACGAGGAGGACATCGGGTTTTTTCCTCTTTGATTGTTTGACATTTTTTATTATGGATGTGCATAAACCGCACCGCTATACAGAAACCATCCGCACCAAACCACAAAAACGATGTGGAAACCTGCATCAAATCTTCTAACCAAAGCAAATACCCAAACCGGACCAACCCACTTCGACACGGTTCGGTTGTAATTTAGACGATTGAGCCGATCATATTAAACCGGACTAAACCGAATATTTATACTGGCAATTTCATGATAAAAATATAAGCATATCCTATCTTATTTTATATTCTAATGATGTATGTTCTATTTTCAGCTTATATTAATAATAATCGCTGTCATAAAGGAAGAAGTTATAGTTTAGTATAATATTTTTCATCTCATTTTTTTGGATAAATGCTAATTATAATCTTATTCTTATTATTTTACTTAATGATTATGCATTGATTAACGTTAATGATTGGTTAATCTACTAAAAAAATCTCGCTTGTAGCTAAATGTCAAATTGAAATATTCATATAATTAAGAACTAATCTTTCATTTCAGTATAATACTGTGTTTTAATATTTAAGTGTAAAAGCTTCACACAGTTGCCTTCGTAAATTGATTGTTGATGGAAACAATTCTCTTACTTCATATTTAATATGGGTTCAAACCGGACCGGACCAAAACCTAACCGTATTACATTAAACTGAACTGAAACCAAACCATTTAAATAATTAGTATAATGGTTTGTATTTTTGATCAACCCTTTAATGTGGTGTGGAAGCGGTTTGGGCTTCCTAATGCACTAAGTCGACCCGCGTCCACACCTATTTTTACGGCTGATAGTGAGTGTGAATTATGTAGTTTAAGAGAGAAAGTAGATAGAAAGTTTTTAAGTTGAGAAAACGAAGTTGGCCTATTTATAAACATAAGGCAACGGTTGAAAATAATATTATCGTTGCCTTATCCGGCATTAAAAAAATTCCAGATAAGGCAATGGTACTATTATTTTTACTGTTGCCTTGGTTTACCAGGCATTATTATGTCGATTATTTACCTGGCATTAATAATAATGAGTAAACCACTGGCTGCTGAGGTCCTTAAAGTGACCTTGGCAGTCAATGGTGAGCACATTTTTGGGCTTCCGATGTGACAACCCACTTTTCGTAATATCCTGAATCAACATCAAATGGCAATGTCTGATTCCTGAATATCATAAAAGACAATCCGTCGGAATAAAATTAAAACAAAGCACTAAACCAAGACATCGATAAGATCTCACAATGAAATGACAACATATAATATACCGAATATACATGAATAGAATAAGATGACAATATATAAAAGACCACATAAGCGGAAGTGACTGATAAATAAATATCAATACAGAAAATCAGAATATATCAACTCCCAATAGAATGGAGTTCTGAATAAATATCTAATGCAACGGTCTCGTATATAAATAATAGGTCTGTCATGTACTACAAATGTATCAAGTATACATATCTCAAAATCTCGATGTTATGCTTCCAAAATGCTCCAGGTGCATCCTGCTAGCATATCCCTAAAATCACCTAGCTCTCGAACTACTCAATCGAGTACTCGAGAGTTGTCATATCATAAGCAAACAAAGACAAAACGTGAGTCAGACACAAAGTCTGGTGCGAGAGGAACTATTTCAGAATATTGTATATTAAAACAATACAAATAAATAGGGACAGTAAAATCACAACCGACCCTCTCCACAAACATGGCTCAGGGAAAATCCGGACTGCATATAAACAAGTAAAGTAAACTTGTCCTAAATGATAGGGAATTATACCTTACCTTTCCTTCTTTCTGTATCCTTAAATCAATCCACCATGGATATAATGTTGTGACTAAAAAACATGCATAGTAGTGAAATGGGAGGCATATCCCATTGTATGAGTATAAGGTCAAAACTGCACTCACCCGAGACCAGTGTTGGTATAGGAATCCTAATCTAAGTCTACCTCTAATATCAAGAAATTTACACAAGTATACGAAACTCCACAAAAGAACCGTACCACCCACTATTCTTTTTAAACTATCTATCATATGATATACTATCAATCGACTATTATATATTATAGTATCTATCGCATACTATATGATATAGCATCCATTGTCTACTATATGACATATTACTAATCGTCAACTATACGACATTTCCTAATTATCTACTTTACGATATATTACCGATCGTCTACTATACGATATATTACTAATCACCTTTCCATTGACTACCCATTGGAGAATAAACTAGAATAAGTCAGTATCTAAATATACCATAGACTCCGAGTTGCATCACAATGCAATAGACTCGGATAGTTCTCATCTTAACCTCTACTATAGGCATGAGTGATATATGTTCTATTTTAGATAGTTGTCGCCGTCTCTCTCTGAACATGCTCTGAAATTTCAAATGCAAGTTGTGCAGTTCTCCCATGGTATCATGGATTATCTACGTAATCACTACATATCCATATTATATGGATAACAGGCATGTCCCGTATAACGTGCTCTCGGTAGCTCAAGTCAATCCACCGAAGTCGTATAGAACATATCGTCTCTCAAACTATGTATCGAACAACCAAAGTTAACTTATAATTCTAGTCTCGCATAATAAGTCGTATTATCATGACCTCACATGGATAGCGTCTCATTGGCATCGAGTGAAAACATCACACAAGTTCCACCTCGTTTTGGGCATCGACTTGACTATATTAATTACATTGTTTTGCCATCGGAACTCGATACTCGGTGTCCAATAAGTAGATCACAATCTATGATATTTTTCTCCTTTAATTTATTTAGCTCGTCTAAATATATTTCTTGAATATCAAACTTTAATAAATATATTTTCGTGAGCTTATATTGAGTATTTATAGACTACGTATAAACGTATACACATTCTTTACACGTAGTTTTACTCATTCAACTAATTTAATTGTTTGATAAAATCCATACTATACAATTATACGGACCAATCAACCCATTCACAACATTAACGACTTCCTATAAATCCTAACATTTAATTCAACCAAATTCGTCTTACTTGAGAATTTAATTCAACAATCAGATTATTTATTTATTTACTCAAATCATATATTCTTCGTATTATTTTATAGAAGTCCCAAACTTATTTTATAAAATAATAAACTTACTATTAATCATATTATAGCCTAATTTCACTTAATTATACTACTAAAATTAAGTTTAGCTAACAATATGGCCTCAAAATGTTATATAACTCACGTATATAATTTCTACATATGTATACGCATACGTTTAAAATCATTTCTTATGATCTAAATTTAATAAATCCCACTATAGCAATTTTCTAGATTTTACAACTTTATCAAACCCTATATTAAGTAATAAAAAACTTCTTTTGTAATTTCTAACTTCTAATTGGTGATAATATATATATATATAATAATATTTCTATCACTAATATAACTCCTAATTATAGTTCTGATTAATTTATAATCACGCTACAAATGAATATCAACTTCATCTAATTCTATTAGCTACGAATAGAATCCAATATATACATATATGGGATATTAATTAATTATCCCAAATATTATCAATAAAATATATAATGATATTTCTATAATATAACTCCAAATTAGAGTTTAATTAATTTATAATCAGTATAAATTAATATCATCACTATCTAGCGCTATACGACACGAATATAACACAATATAAATATACGGGATATTAATCTATTATCCTGGATATCTACTCAAACAAATCCAATCAAATGGGGAAACAATTTCATATATGTATATATTTTTTATCATTAATGGGTAACATTTTTCAATATATAAAATTATAGGGATTTGTACTGAGAAATAATTTTAGAGTTATAATTCCGCTCACCTGAACTGTAAATTCTTAAGTGTCCGGATCTAGTCCAAGCCCATACAATGTCGTAGATAATCTCACTACGAGTACAACGGCGAAGACCGCGTCTCGATTTGACCTCGTATTCAGGAGATAGGAATTAAATACGGAACGAGATTAATTTAGATGATTAAATAAATTAATCACTAAATTAATTACCTTAATCCCCCCAAATATTCATCTTTCCCAAAATGAATTCCCTATACATGATAATGTGCATGCACACACAACTCATCAACACCGTGCACTTTCTCTTCCCCTGGTGGAGCTACGGTTGATGAAATCACGTACGACCACTTCCATTCATCACGTGGAGCATCGACAAACTCACTCATGCCATCAAAACAAGGTCTGGCCCCCTTGGCGAGGTGCAACACTTATAGCCCTAACGGAAAACCCCATAGGCGCGTTTTTCTATAGTCGACCAGGGCTTTTCCGACAAATGTTAAATCACTCCTCTTCAACACAATTTCACTTCTCCACCATTCGCTTTGCCAATCGACGTCCTTAACTCCACCTCCCTACCCTAGACTCACGGTAGCAAACGACGAAGCTTCATCAAGCAATGCTGCACCCACCAACGTAGGCATAGATGCGATCCCCATCCCGCCATGAGTTGAATGAATCTGGTCCTGTGCTCTAAAGAGGCCTGAAGCTCTTGCAATCGAGACATACTGATAGCCCTTTTAAGACCTATATTCATATTGAGAAGAGAAGGAAAAGGGAGAGAAGTAAATTTTGTTTAAAGAGGAGTGGGTGATTATATATTAATACATTCTATTTATTTAATTTCTTAAATAAATCATCACACGTTTTGGCCTTGTATAATCACACAACACATCATATCGCGATGAAACTTGTCGGCGTACATCGCCTTATTATTCTGGTTCCGATGGCACTAGTTTCGTCAAAATCCGAGATAGTACCCCGGATGATAATTCCTCGTGTATCGAATTAATACGAGTAAAATACATATCGAAAAATCCACAACTCCAAACGACGAGTGCTCGCTGTCGATTATAACCAAATACCCATATTCTGGACCCAATGGAAAAGGTTTTAGGACCTAGTTCCATCGTATACAAAAGTTAGCCTCTTGGATCAATATACGAATCGAACACGGGCTACTAGCTAAGAATCCATCGATCGAAACAAATCGATGCTTATACTCATTCTCAACCACTCGGACGATCCGGACTCAATGGAAGAGGTCTCGAGTCCTAATTCGTTTATTTGTGAAAGTTGAGTTTTCAGCACATCGATTTAATTAGAAATCTAATATTCAAACAAATCAATTATTTAAATATTCTAGTGCATAAAAATGCGGGTTATCGCATTCTTCTCCCCTTAAAAAGAATTTCGTCCTCGAAATTCCAAGGCAAAATGCAACTTTACCCCAATGTTATAACAACCGAACACCAACATATCCATAACAATCACTTACTAGTATATACACATGCATCGTATAATAACTCATAACAAATAGGTCATATACCATCACATCTTGGCACTAGTCTACACAAAACATACATGGAATACACATGTCTACTAAAATGACACATCCCATTAATCGAGCATCCACAAATACTTGAAATCTGAACCAAACGCCTAACTTACACATACGTTTCCAAGGAAATGGAAATGGGAAGCGAAGTACAAACTTGTTATTCAAAAGAGAAGTTAACTGACTATACTATGTCTAATAACCTACTTGTTATCTCTTCTTTCAAAATTGACTTGGATTACGAAAAATTTCGACAGCACCACCTTTATGCAGCTCGATCCAAAAAAATCCCAAACAGTCTCAATCATAATAGATATACATCCCATATTTGGGGAGTCTATATCTGGGACACATACATGCAATATATATGTATGATATACCTTATAGAGTGTGTATGTCGCATAACAAACACACCCGTTAAACATAAACATGTACCTCTTTCATTAGCAAGCATATGCCACTTAGGTGCTAACATAAGCAAATAAGCAATCCAAACAGCCAATAACCACCTCCATGTACCTGCTCGTCTATTCAACCAAGAGGATTAAATGTAATTGCAACATTAACCATGGATTTAAGCATGTCGAATCAAGAAATGCATACATACCAACATGGTAACTCAATCATGCATAGCATCCAAACATGCAACTCAACCCATGCTCTAACTTGCATTTCTAAAATGAATGCAACTAGCATAAAATTTAAATACACATATTCTTAGCATAGTAACTTATACTATCACAACTATATATATTTATCAATTGAAGAGTTAGCTCAAATAAGTTGATATCTAAATATATTATTGACTCCGAGTCACCTCAAAAGGCAATAGATTTAATAGATCTCATCTCGACCCCTACAATGGACATGAATGTCATGATCTATTTTAGATAGTTCTCTCTCTCCAAATCTTATTTTATATTGTGAAATTATAACTACAATACAAGCAACTAAACATATAAGTCAAGAAAAAAAATCAAACAATGGTAAACAACGACAAACATCAATTAGACAATAAGCAATGACAAGCAATTATCTACAAAGTAGCTAGCAAATCATAGCAAACAAGAATAAGAACAAGCATACTAATTATCAAACACGCAAATAAGCAATCAACAAAATCATCCAACAACGAAATTAAACCATATCAAACAGTTACAACAGACATAAGTAGCAATAAACAATAGCAAGCAATAAACAAGCATAAAGAACAATTGAATATTTTAAAGGAGTCTATACCAACATGCATGGTAACCATCAAGAGTCAAACACGAATATTAAACCATAAACTCTAATGAGTCCATTTGACATTCAAAAGGAATAAATGCATAAGTGGTGTAACTTCTTTTGTTAATATAACATATGAATAACTACTACACCTCTTAGCTTTGAAGAGGAAAACCTATTCGACATGCAGGATCCTCGAGTCTCGAAACTCTCGAATAAATCCAGCATCAGTGCCTCAACTTTCCTTTTCTTATGAACAAAACTCATTCTCTAGAAGAGAAAATTACACTGATTGAATCATCATTAAATGAAGATTTACAATTGCCTGGGTTTGCTGGGTTCAAATCCACCTCAACTACACAATGTTAATAAGGATAATATACTAAGTGCACTACGACGCTCGTCTAGGCAAGTATCATCTCGTCACTTAGAAGATTATCCGAATCGCTACAAAACTAGTCGAGAAATCTTTCCCCAAACTCGCCCACGCAATAATAATTATCTTATACTAAAATTTATAATTACTAAAGTTCATTCCAGTGACAAGGCGTTCATTCCAAACCTTCGTTTGCTCGTAAGGTTTCTTTGTTAAATTAGGGTCAACCGCCTGACTCTATCAGTGTGAACTCTAATCAAGTTCCTTTATCCGACTACCGAAATCTCCTGGCACCATTAAGGTCTTTTTTTCGAAAATCTCACAGTCATCCCAAGAATCTGACTCAAGTGCTCGTCTATCAGTTGCAAGTGAAAAATCCTTTTCTAATTAGTGTAAATCACCTGGAAACTATATGCTCAAACTATAGGTTAAGAACTAACACGTGAATGGACCATTCTTCAGAAAATGTACCTTTTGGCACATGGAATTACTCCCATCACCTAAGGTTTACTGACGCAAAGGAAAACAATTATAACATAAACGACTCTCGACTAACGCCTATAAGTCATCCGCTCGGCCTTTTCTCATTATTGGGCATCCACCGAACCCCACCTTGATAGAAATCCAAGGCACACTTCATCGACCAAACTCACTCAACATGAAAGCCCATGCATCAAGTTCGAATGGTATCACTTCGGTAGCTCTACCTCAACTTTGCAACTCCACCTCAGCTTTGCAATTAAGTTGTCTCGTATAAGGTTTATCCATACCGAAAAATTTACCTACTATAAAAGGTGTCAAGTTTAGCCTATTTACAGAGTAATTAGCAATAGATAAAATATACCGCTCAAGTGTTGGGAGGAACAAAAGGGAGTTCCAAAAAAATAGAGCATATCTCACTTCATAAGCTCCTTTTGATTCTCCTGAGTCGTAAGCCCGCTAGGACCTGGTAATGCCTAAGAGGCACAAGTCATCATCACTTACACACCCTTCGAAAATATAGGATAATCTTTCTTCAAGTGATCAAGATGATCATAATTGAAGCACTTACGCTTCTCTTTAGCTAGGCAACATTTCAAAATGAAATGCGTCCCTCGTATCACTGGAGTGACAAACTAGGCCAGCTTTTCTTTTCGAACAAGCTCGATCTTCCTTGCATCATGGTCTTTACACTTCAGTTGGAGTTTTAGTTACTTTCCACATTCATTACCTTAACGACATCTCATGGGCATTCTCTCTAAGGAGAACCGTCCCAACGAGATATTCAAAAGTGGACCCTAACGGGGATAAGGCTAAGCAATACACCACCAACCAATGCTTAAGACCCAAGGAAAATCTTTTTGCCCACAACAATGGAGTACTGACCACCTCAAACCCCAAAACAAAAGGTTAAATTGGTCATCACTTCTTCATTGACAAGCTATCCTCCTCAAGACGGATGGAATACTCAAGCTATATGCTCTTTCGATCTCAAAAATGAACTGAGAACTTAAAGCGACGCCTGAATAAATTCTGAATCATAGGTCTCTCATCCGCCCCAAAAACTTAACATCTAACCCAGCCAAAGTCCCCCTTCCCCAAATGTAGAGAAATAATCTTCCTTAAGAGAATATTTCCTAGGCCTATACCGGTGGAAGCCTCCTCATGCCTGTGTCCAAGACCGCACCTCGGCAACAGTGTCAGGACTCAGATATGGCTCTTCTCCAAGGCGAAGGAAATTCCAACACTACTTCGAAAAGACTAAAGCTGGAGGAAATTAGAATACCGATGCCCAAAAGGGGCACACCACTTTAGGTACTAACCACAATCTGTTGGAAATGTTCACGGGTGACGGAACATCCTTTGTGGTAGCTAAATAGTCTCTAAACCAATCAAGCATCTCAATTGCCTATTCATAGTCGCTCATGTATTTCGTCTGCTCATGTGGATAACCTGATGAAAATACCTTAACAACTAGGGGTCGAAATAATTTAAGTCCATAAGACTAGCGATGTATATGGTATTATATAGTAGAAAACTACAAGTACGCTCTCTCAACTTATCTCCTTTGACCAGATTAATCAACTCAAACTGGTCTACTTGGTTCAAGTGTTAAGGTTAAGTCTTGATACCAACTGTGACGACCCGCCCTTCGTAATATCCTAAATCAACGTTGAATGACAATGTCTGAATCCTGAATACCACAAAAGACAGTCCGTCGGGATAGAATTAAAACAAAATACCAAGACATCGATAATATCTCACAACGAAATGACAACACATAATATACTGATTATACACGAACATAATAAGATGATAATAAATAAGAGACCACATAAGTGGAAGTGACTAATAAATAAATATCAATGCTTTAATTTCAGAATGCATCAACTCCCAATAGAATGGAATTCTGAATAAATATATGATACAATAGTCTCATATATCAATAATAGGTCAGTCATGTACTACAAATATATCAAGTATACATATCTCAAAATCTCGATGCTATGCCTCCAAAATGCTTCAGCTGCATCCTGCTAGCGTATCCCCAAAAGCACCCGGCTCTCGAACTATTCAATCGTGTACTCGAGAGTTACCATATCATAAGCAGACAAAGACAAGATGTGGGTTAGACATAAAGTCTGGTGTGAGGGAAACTATTTCAAAATATTTTATATTAAAACTATACAAATAAATAGGGATAGTATAATCACAACCGACCCTCTCCACAAATGTGGCTTAGGGAAAATTCGGACTGCATATAAACAAGTAAAGTAAACTCGTCCTAAATGATAGGGAATTATATCTTACCTTTCTTTCTTCTTGTATCCTTAAATCAATCCATCATGAATATAATGTTGTGACTAAAAATTGGCATGCACAATAGTGAATTACGAGGCATATCCCATTGTATGAGTATAAAATCAAACTACACTCGCTTAAGACTAGTGGTGGTATAGGAATCCTAATCTTGGTCTACCTATAATATCAAGCAATTTACACAAGTATACGAAACTCCACAAAGAACCGTACCACCCACTATTTTGTTAAATATCTATTATATGACATACTATCAACCGTCTATTATATATTATAGTATCTATCGCCTACAAACGATATAGCATACATCGTCTACTACAGGACATATTACTAATCGTCAACTATACAACATTTTTTAATTATCTACTATACGATATATAACTACTACTATACGATATATTGCTAATCGCATTTCCATTGACTACCCATTAGAGAATAAACCAGAATAAGTTAATACCTAAATATACCATAGACTCTAAGTCGCATCATAATGCAATAGACTCGTATAGATCTCACCTTGACCTCTACTATAGGCATGGGTGATGTATGATCTATTTTAGATAGTTGTTGCCATCTCTCTCTGAACATACTCTGAAATCTCGTATGCAAGTCATGCAATTCTCCCATGGTATCATGGATTATATACGTAATCACTACATATCTATACTATATGGATAATGGATGTATCTTATATAACATGCTCCCGGTAGCCCAAGTCAATCTACCGAAGTCGTATAGAATGTATCGTCTTTCAAACATACATATTGAACTACCAAAGTTAACATATAACTCTAGTCTCGCCTAATAAGTTATATTATCATGACCTCTCGCGGATAGCATCTCATTCGCATCGAGTGAAAACATCACACAAATTCCACCTCGTTTTGGTCATCGACTCGACTATATCAATTACATCGTCTCGTCAACGGACCTCGATACTCGGTCTCCGGCAACTAGATCACAATCTACGATATTTTTCTCCTTTAATTTATTTAGCTTGTCCAAATATATTTCCTAAATATCAAACTTCACTAAATATATTTCCACGAGCTTATATTGAGTATTTATAGACTATGTATAAGCATATACACATTCTTTACACGTAGTTTTACTCATTCAACTAATTTAATTATTTGATAAAATTCATATTATACAATTATATAGACTAATCAACTTTGTTCACAACATTAAGGACTTCCTATAAATCTTATTATTCAATTCAACCAAATTCATCTTACTTGAGAATTTAATTTAATAATCAGAGTATTTATTTATTTACTCAAATTATACATTCTTCGTATTATTTTATAGAACTCCCACACTTATTTTATAAAATAATACACTTTCCTATCAATCATATTATAGCCTAATTTCACTTAATTATACCAATAAAATTAAGTTTAGTTAACAATATGGACTCAAAATGTTATATAACTCATGTATATAATTTCTATATACGTATACACATATATTTAAAATCATTTCTTATGGTCTATCCCGTTATAGTAATTTTCTGGATTTTACAACTTTATCAAACCCTATTAAGCAATAAAATACTTCTTTTCTCATTTCTAAATTTAATTGGTGATAAAATATATAATAATATTTCTATCAGTAATATAACTCCTAATTAGAGTTCTGATTAATTTATAATCACGCTACAAATTAAGATCAACTCCATCTAATTCTATTAGCTACAAATAGAATCCAATATCTACATATACGGGATATTAATTGGTTATCCCGACTATTAGCAACGTAATATACAATGATATTTTCATCACTAATATAACTCCAAATTAGAGTTTAATTAATTTATAATTGGTGTAAATTAATATCATCACTATATAGTTCTATTCGACCAGAATATAACACAATATAAATATAGGGGATATTAATCAATTATCCCGGATATTTACTCAAACAAATACAATCAAATGGGAAAACAATTTCATGTATGTATATATTTTCTACCACTATTGGGTAACATTTTCAATATATAAAATTATGGGGATTTGTATTGAGAAATAATTTCAAAGTGATAATTCCTCTCACCTGAGCCGTAAATTCTCAAGTGTCCGGATCTAGTCCAAGCCCATACCATGTCGTAGATAATCTCA
Organism: Allium fistulosum; assembly: GCA_030737815.1. Classification (NCBI taxonomy): domain Eukaryota; kingdom Viridiplantae; phylum Streptophyta; class Magnoliopsida; order Asparagales; family Amaryllidaceae; genus Allium; species Allium fistulosum. Next base: position 1,105,031,263 of record CM060904.1, on the reverse strand, counting down.
TTATGATTACAATGGCGAAGACCGCGTCTTGATTGGACCACGTATTCAGGAGATATGAATTAAATATGGAATGAGATTAATTTAGATAATTAAATAAATTAATCACTAAATTAATTACCTTAATCCCCCCAAATCTTCATCTTTCCCAAAATGAATACCCTATACACGATAATGTGCACGCACGCACAACCCATCAACGTCGTGCACTCTCTCTTCCCAAGGTGGAGCTACGGTTGACGAAAACGCTTACGACCACTTGCATTCATCACGTGGAGCATTGAAAAACTCACCCATGCCATTGGAACAAGGTCTGGCCTCCCCTAGCGTGGTGTAATACTTGTAGCCTAACGGCAAACTCCATGGACGTGTTTTGCTATAGTTGACCAGAGCTTCTCTAACTAATGCCAAATCATTCCTCTTCAACCCAATTTCACTTCTCTACTATCCACTTTGCCGATCAACATCACTAACTCCACCTCCCTACCCTAGATTCATGGCAACAAATGAAGAGGCTACATCAAGCAATCCCGCACCACCAACATCGGCATAGATGTGATCCCCATCCCGCCACGGGCTCTAACGTGGCCCGAAGTTCTTGCAATCGAGACAAACCCGATAGCCCATTTAAGACCTGTATTCGTTTTGACCTCGTGCGGTCACACAACACATCGGATTGCGACGAAAATCATTGTCGTACATTGCCTTATTATTTCGGTCCTAATAACATTAGTTTCATCAAAATCCGAGATAGTGCCCCGGGATGATAATTTCCTCGCGTATCGGATCAATACGAGTACAAATACATATCGAAAAATTCCCAACTCCAAACAACAACTGCTCACTGTTGTTTATAACTAAATACCTATATTATGGATCCAATGGAAAAGGTTTCGGGACCTAATTCCATTGTACATAGAATTATCCTCTTGTATTGATATACGAATTGAACATATGTTACTAGCTAAAAAATCCATCGATCGAAACATATCGATGCTTATGCACATATTCAACTGCTCGGACGATCCGGACACAACGGAAGAGGTCCCAAGTCCTAATTCGCCCATTTATGAAAGTTGAGTTTTAGCCCATCGATTTAATTAGCAATCTAATATTTATATAAATCTATTATTTAAACATTCTAGTGCATAAAAATGCGGGTTGTTACACCCCAACCCCCAATTTAGAATGCTTTTAGAGCATCCCCAATAAAGGGGTCATTCATTGGCAAATTTCAGTGACCGATCCCTCCTTTACCCTAACGGTAAAAAAATTTGCCGAGTTATCCGACATTTATAATGCTAGATAACAAAACAGCAAATAAAAAAATCCCAAGTGGCAATCCTCATGGGGTTTTTTATATTAAATCTTAGCCGCTAGTTTATCCAGCATTATAAATGCAGGATAAACTAGTATAGAATGACCGACTTTCTTCCATAGTCGGTCATTCTTCCTCTTCTCCTTAACTTTCCCAAATCCAATTTTCAATTTGAAAAACCCCCCAAACCCAATCATTTTCAACCCATTTTGTACCATATTTTCGAAAAAAATTGGCCAAAAATGAGGAGAATGCTGCATGTAGTTCACGGCAGTGGTAGATCTTCCCAAAATCTTGGCAGCGGTGAAGATGATGGTGTTGATACATGGGTTTTGATTCATGACACAAGCTTCAGAGATCATAAGACGAACTACAAAGAGAATACTATACAAAGGCGACAAAAAGAGAATAAACGTATATTATGCACTACAAAGGAGACAAGACTACAATCCAGAGATTAGTATGAATATTTTTTATATTGAGTCTTAGAATATTGTTAAAATCATTCCTCAAGTAGTCACACACACATTCAAATAGTTGTATATTGTTTTATACTTGAAAAAATGTAATCTGTGCACATAACATCAGGTCGGTCGACCGACCAGTAAGCTCGGCTGACCGAACCTGTGTTAGTGCACAGATATACACTGTTTTGTTCACGATTTTAAACTCAGTTGACCGGCCAGAATTTTCAGTCAACCGACCTGGAAATAATGGCAATATTTCTGAAGAGTTGCGATCGTTCGTGAAGAGGAATCATCTTCAATCCAAGAGATATGGTCACAACTTTTGATTGAAACTCTTCATGAAAGATTGTAACTATTCTATAACTATATAAACATGTTTAATTCACTTCTACAATCACCGATTCTTGTTTATAATTCTGAAATCTATTCTCTATTTATTTCTGCAAATAAAAAGCATTCATTCTCATCCAATATCGCTAGAATCCCTGAATTAATTCATATACTTCGATTCTACGTGATTATCCTCCTTCTAAATATTCAAACACACTATATACTCTTGAGGATTTGATTATAGGAGAATTGTACTATCAAAAGACAATCCGTGTTATTCAGAACACATTCGTCAACAAGTTATTTGTATTAAGTTGAAGTCCTCTTCGGCTGTTGAGGCGGAAAAATTCCTGTTCGGCTGCTCAGGTGTCGTATACCTATTCCTCCGGGTAAAGTGAGGGGTTTAGTTTAAATCCAGAGGGTATTCTGGGACTGGATGTAGAACGGGAAGTTCGAACCAGTATAAAAATTCCTGGTGTGCTTACTTTAATTTTTATTTTACTGCTATTATCAGTTTTCGCATTTATATACCATATTACACGATCCTTAGTACTGCACGTACACTTTTCATTTGGTATCAGAGCAAGGTTATCCTATAACCGTCACAAAGTTATCTATATCTATTTTTAGTAATATGGCAATGACACATACTAACGATTTTGACACTAACACTAATACTAGTTTCACAGAGGGTCAATCAACTTCACGACTGCCACTTTTTAATGGTATAAATTATAATTATTGGTCAACTAGAATGAGAATCTATATGCAATCTAGTGGATTTGATATCTAGAATGTTATACAAAGTGAGTACACAACTCCTACTGGAGAATACTCAACTTGGAGTAACACACAAAAACTAGATGCTACATCAAATGCAAAGGCTATGCATATTTTATTTTGTGCATTAGATAGAAATGAATTCATTAGAGTTAGCATGTGCACTTCTGGTTATGAAATTTGGAGAACACTTAAGGTAACACATGAAGGAACGAACAAAGTTAAATTAAGCAAAATCTCTATGTTGAAAAATCAATTTGAAAATTTCAAAATGAGGCCAAATGAATCTATAAGTGATATGTACTCTAGATTCCAGGATATTAATCATGCTCTACTATCATTAGAACAAAAATTTACTGATTTTGATATTGTCACAAAAATCTTAAATTCTTTAACGGACGAATGGGAAAGAAAAGTCCTAGCCATTAAAGAAGCAAGTGATTTGTCAACATTAAAACCAGAAGAATTGATAGGTAATTTAATGTCCTACGAAGTAAATTTGCAGGCAAAGAGAAATGGAGCATAAGAAAAGAAGAATGTGGCATTTCAAGCAGAAAAAGATGACTCCGACTCAGAGAATGAAGATATGGCAATGATTGCTAAAAATTTCAAAAAGCTTTTGAAATTCAAAAGAAATAAATTCAGGGGAAACAAAAATAATTCCAACAACAATAGCAAACCATCATCTTCAGCAATGGAATGTTATGAATGTCACAAGAAAGATCACATGAAGAAGGATTGTCCAGAACGTAAAAAGAGCAATTTTAAGAAGGACAGAATCAAACAAAGAGTTTTTTCAGTCACTTGGGACGACATAGACTCATCATCCTCATCAGAGAGTGAGAGTGACAATGAAAATGAACAAGCAAATGTGTGCTTCATGGCTTCGTCAGACGATGTAAGTGATCTTAGTTTTGAAGATTTAATTGAAATTAATTCTGAATTAGTAGACTTAGCAAAGCAACTTAAAAAGAAAAATAAAGATTTACAAAGAAAATTAGATAGGACAGTCTTAGAAGTAGATATGCTGAAAGATGAGAAGAAAATATTAGAAGAAGAACTTGAAATTTCTCAACAATCAAATTCTAATTTATCTTCTCAAATTTCTTCAATATCTGAAGAACTAGAAATTCAGAAAAATAAAAATGATGCTTTATTTTTGGAAAATAATAGTTTAAATTCTAAAATTAAAGATTTAGATTTAGAAAAATCTAGCCTAAAAATAAAATTTGATGACATCTCTAAAAATGTCTCTAATTTCAATAAAGGAAGAGAGAATCTTTCTAAAATACTTGAAAATTCTCAATCCACTAACAATAAATATGGACTAGGATTTAAGAAACAGAATAATTTTTCTAAAAGTAGGATTAATAATAAAATTAAAAAGGATATTAAGAAAACTGTTTGTTCAAACACTAAAACCATTAAGATATGGATTCCAAAATCAAATAATGTTTTGATAAGGAATAAACATATCAAAATGTTCATGGAAACTGTTCATAATAACAAAAACTATGTTTATAAAGGGAATTCTGAACCCGTATGGGTTTGGCTTCCTAAGATCTAACTCTTAGGACCCTAAAAAGAAATGGGTACCAACTTTTTATAAATTTTTGCAGGTACCACATAAAAGGAGAGGAAAATGGATTTTAGATAGCGGTTGCTCAAAACACATGACTAGAAACAAAGAAATGTTGTCAAATATTATCTACTCAAATGGAGGATCAGTCACTTTTGGAGATAACTCTAAAGGATATATCATCGGTAAAGGTGATGTCAGCAACGGTATCACTAATTTACCTCTCATTACTGATGTTTTATTAGTTAAAAATTTAAAACATAATTTATTGAGTATTAGTCAGCTATGTGATAAAGGTTTTAATATAACTTTTTCAGAAAATAAATGTAATATTTTCGATAAAAATCATAACACTATTTTTGAAGGAATAAGAGATAAAAACATTTATATTTTAAATATGAACGTTAATAATGATTCAAATTTGTGTTTAGTAGCTAAGGAAAATGATTCCTGTCTTTGGCACAAAAGATTTTGTCACATCAATTTTAATACCATCAACAAATTAGCTAAAAATAAATTAGTTAAACGATTACCTGACATAAGATTCAAAACTAATATATTATGTGATGCATGTAAATTAGGAAAATTAACAAAATCTTCTTTTAAATCTAAAAAGGTAATTTCTACAGAACAACCACTTGAACTTTTACACATGGATCTTTTTGGTCCAACTCAAGTTCAGTCTATTAATCATAATAGATATGTGTTTGTTATTGTAGATGATTTTTCTAGATACACTTGGACTTTCTTTTTGAAAAATAAAAGTGATACTTTTGATAATTTTAAAGTTTTTGTTAAAAGAATACAAAATATTAAAAGTTTGAAAATTAAAAATATCAGAAGTGATCATGGAGGAGAATTTGAAAATGAATTTTTTGAACAATTTTGTAACAAGAAAGGTATTAACCATAATTTTTCATTTCCTAGAACACCGCAACAAAATGGCGTTGTAGAAAGAAAAAATAGAACGTTACAAGAATGTGCAAGAACTTTATTAAATGGAACCACTTTATCAAAACATTTTTGGGCAGAAGCTGTAGCTACTGCTTGTTATGTATTGAATCGTGTTTCCATTCGACCGTTAACTAAAAATACTCCATATGAACTTCTAAATGGAAGAAAACCAAATATTTCATATCTTAAAGTTTTTGGTTCTAAATGTTTTATTTTGAATACTAAAGATCAGCTAGGCAAATTCGATCCAAAATCCGATGAAGGAATATTCGTAGGATATTCGGAACGAAGTAAAGCTTATCGAATTTTTAATAAAAGAACTCAAATTATTGAAGAAAGTTTACATGTTTCATTTGACGAATATTTAAAAAATATAAATCCAAATATTACTATCGATTCTGATGATGAAACTATTCAGAATAAAAACAGTAATACTAGTGAAAATTTTGATAATAATCATGAATTTACCGAAAATATAAACATTACTACTAATATAATAAAATCTCCACCTAGAATTTTACGGGATCATCCTATACAAAATATAATTGGAGAAGTAAATATGAATGTTAAAACCAGACATCAATTAAGTCAAGTTGGTCATGTAGCTTTTCTCTCTAACATAGAACCTAAGAATATAAAAGAAGCCTCAACTGATGACTACTAGATTCTTGCCATGCAAGAAGAACTAAATCAATTCGAACGAAACGAAGTTTGGGAACTTGTTCCTAGAACAAGTGATCAATCAGTCATTGGTACTAAATGGTTCTTCAAAAATAAAGCAGATGAACTAAGAAATATAACTAAGAATAAAGCTAGATTAGTTGCACAAGGATATAATCAAGAAGAGGGAATTGACTACGAAGAAACGTTTGCTCCAGTCGCCCGACTTGAAGCAATACGAATCTTATTGGCGTTTGCATGTTTTCATAATTTTAAACTTTATCAAATGGATGTTAAAAGTGCATTTTTAAATGGTTACATAAAGAAAATGTCTTTGTTGAACAACCACCTCTTTTTTATCATGAAAAATTTCCGGATCATGTTTATAAACTCAAAAAGGCTTTATACGGTTTAAAACAAGCACCACGTGCTTGGTATGATCGTCTTAAAAGCTATTTATTAGAATCTGGATTTGAAATTGGTAAAGTAGATCAAACTCTTTTTATTAAGAAAACTAAGAAAGATATTTTGATAATTCAAATTTATGTTGATGATATTATTTTTGGATCGACAAATGAAAAGTTATGTCAGGAATTTTCGAATATAATGACAAATGAATTTGAAATGTCTCATATGGGAGAATTGTCATATTTTCTTGGATTACAAATTACACAAGTTGAAAATGGAATTTTTATTGATCAAGAAAAATATTGTTATAATTTAATTAAACGATTTGGTCTGGAAAACACTTCTGCTAAACCAACTCCCATGAGCACAACGATTCATCTCGATAGAGACGAGGAGGGCAAAAGTGTTGATCAAAAACTATATCGTAGTATGATTGGATCTTTATTATATTTAACAGCTAGTCGACCTGGTATAATGATGAGTGTTTGTTTATGTTCTAGATTTCAAGCAAATCATAAAGAATCACATATGCGAGCAGTTAAACGCATTATTCGTTATCTAACTAAAACCAAAGATTTCAGACTTTTTTATCCAAAAGAATGTCCTTTCGAATTAGTTTTCTATAGCGATGCTGATTTTGGAGGAAGTCGGACGGATAGAAAAAGTACTAGCGGAATTTGTCACTTCATTGGACGTTCCTTAGTCTCTTGGTTCAGTAAGAAACAAAACTGCGTTTCTTTATCGACATGTGAGGCAGAATATATATCTGCTGCTTTGGCATGTGCACAAGTCATTTATATGCAACAAACACTTTAGGATTTTAACTGTCATCTTGAAAAGTCTATAATTTATTGTGATAATACTAGTGCAATAAATCTTTCTAAAAATCCTGTCAATCACTCACGAACAAAACACATAGATATTCGTCATCATTTTCTTCGTGATTGTTTGGAAAAAGGATTGATAAATTTAGAGTTTATTAATACTGAAAATCAGATTGCTGACATTTTTACTAAACCATTAAATGAAAATATTTTTATCAAACTTAGACGAGATTTAGGAATAATGTCTCTAAAAGAGCTATAACTAAAAATATGCAAAATGTTTAAAACAAAATTTTTACTTGCTTGTTAAATGGTGTATTATAGCCACTTGAGCTATAGTTGTTTCTTCTCTCAATCTCCTTTTTGGTTTAAATTGTATTTTCAGAAATCTATTTGTAGTTTTAAAATTTGTAATCATCCATTTACAAACTGTTTTGCTATTAATTACCTTTGATGAGAATTAAATAATAATTCTTATCCACTCTTTTTTTAGTAAACAAATACTTATATAAACTATGTTTAGTTTTTCAAACAAATACTACGAAAGTTTTTATTCAAAATTATTTGAAAATGTCATCCAACAATGATTTTTACAATTCCGAAAACTCTCGTTTATCGTATACATCTCCAGACGATGATTCCGATCGCGTTCCTGAAAACAGACCCTATCCTATTTTTCCCTTACCTAATCGTGTCCTTAACTTCTCTTCTTCCCCGAATAAAGACCCCCGACATGGCTGGAAACCATGGGAGGACACTCATACCGGTTATACACCGGAAAAGAAGAAAGACAAGAATGCTATGGTCATATCTCCTTCAACTAAACAGAAAATAGATGAGATACACCACTATCAACAACAACAAATGGATCTACAAAAGGAGTTATACTATGGACAAAAAATTACGGCAATATGTTTGAGCTTTCTATAACGGATGGTCATAAAAATTTGTTCGTCGAAAAAGGAAGACATTGTTAAACCCACATCTAGACCCTCAACCTCCTCAAATCTTGCTCAATCTCCAGTAGCTCCTACGTGGTCACCTATAGAGAATGTCCCATCTCCAAATTCTTGGGAACGTCGATATTAACAACCGGTGGCTAAGCATTTTATATATATATATATGTTGCTGATTTTCTATAAGTTGTATTAATATCATGCATAAATAATAAAATTTCTCTTTATACAATTTTTTTTATCAGAAACATCAAAACTGGGCAACACAACAGGGTCGGTCGACCGAAAATACTGAGTCGGTCAGCCGAATTCCTTCCTGAAAGTTTCATATGTTTCGGTTAACAAAGTCGGTCAGCCGAAATACTGAGTCGGTCAGCCGAATCCCTTCCCGAAAGTTTAATATGTTTCTGTTAAGAAAGTCGGTCAACCGACCAGAGATTTCGGTCGACCGAACGACACTAAATCTGCTACTGCCTATTCAAATATTTAACCTACCTATTCACTTTTTCAACTACCTCTTCATTTTAACTTTCCCAAATTCAGATTTTTACCCTAAACTCCATTAAAATTTCCTCAAATTTTATCTTTTTCCTCAAAATCAATGGCTCCTAGAAAGAAAACTAAAACTACCGTCGCTTCTTCATCAACTCCAGTGGATTCTCAAATAGCCTCATGGCTTGTGAGTGATAAAGCACTCGAAAGATGGATAAAGCTTCAAGATGCCAAGATCTTCGAGGAATCCTTCGTAAGTTACCTCGATTTCTCTTCTTATGGTATTGAACATGCCGCAATTGAAAGTGGGCTTGACACTTTTCTTGACCATAGAAAGAACAACTTGAAAATTAACCACATTATGGTCAAATTATTTCTTGATAACCTAAACCTTGGTAATCCCCCTAGAAATACTGAAAATTGTGTTTGGACGTCGGTATGTGGTACGAAAATTTTCCTTTTACTAGATAGAATAAATCATACTTTGAATGCTCGACCGGGTGGAATATCGTTACATGATGTGGATTGCAATGTAATGAGACGCGACCAAATAAGCCATCTCTTTTTCGAAGATAATGCTATAGATTTAAGACAAACATCATCTCTTCGACCAAAAGCTAGACTTTTTCATCGATTCATGATGAAATCCATTGTTCCAAGAGGCGGCTCCTACCACTTAGTGTATCCTGAAAATTTTAAAGCATTATATGCTATATGTGGGAATGTTCGAGTCAATTGGGAACAATTACTTATGGATGAGTTTCTCTCGTTTAACCAAGGCAAGATGCTTCATATTTACTATGGAGAATATATGATGAGATTAATCAATGACTTAGTCATACATGCTCCAGAATCCGAAACTACCAAAGTTCATCATTTTGATTCAAGGACCATTAAATTAATGAATCTGTCGGATGCTCCACCAAGATTTATAAGATTTGACCAATGGCGTGCTACTCCTAGAGATCAACTACGCCGTGGCCATTCCACACCACAACTAACCACTCATTCTATGGAACGCTTAACTCGCCAGTCCACAATTCAAAGACCAACTCCGGACTTGGTACGGAAGCGGCTATTGATCTTTTGGCTCGAAATCAATTAGTTTTAGATGCCCGTCTACGGAAAATAGATGGAAGATTTAAGAAAATCAATGGTTTCTTTGTTTATCTTTGGGATGCTTTGTTATGCACTTCTGAAGCCGGTGCCTCTCATCTTGCTCCCGGAAAAAGACCAGCACCTAATTTCTCTTGGTCAACTTCGGAGAATACAAGTTCCGGAACATCAGGAACTCATACTTCTCATACTCAACGTTGTGGTAAAGAACAAGCTCCTCCTGATGAAAATATTCGTCCGGAATTTTGGGATACCGACGAGGGTGAGGAGTGATCTTGTTTTTTTTGTCTTGCTACATTTTGTTTTTATTGTGAACAATTGTTCTATTTGATGACGTTTTATTTGGTTTCGGTATGTAAATTTAATTCTATGTTCCTAAATTTGATACATGTTCCGTATTTTTTTTATGTATCATAAGTTTTCCTTTTTGTCGATGACAAAGGGGGAGAAAAATATGAAAGCTAACAAGTTTTTGCAGAAAAGTCGCCATATATTCAGGGGGAGAATTACAATATATATGTATATACTACTTCGTCATATAAGTATTGTCATCAATCAAAAAGGGGGAGAATGTTGATTCATGGGTTTTGATTCATGACACAAGCTTCAGAGATCATAAGACGAACTACAAAGAGAATACTATACAAAGGCGACAAAAAGAGAATAAACGTATATTATGCACTACAAAGGAGACAAGACTACAATCCAGAGATTAGTATGAATATTTTTTATATTGAGTCTTAGAATATTGTTAAAATCATTCCTCAAGTAGTCACACACACATTCAAATAGTTGTATATTGTTTCATACTTGAAAAAATGTGATCTGTGCACATAACATCAGGTCAGTCGACCGACCAGTAAGCTCGGCTGACCGAACCTGTGTTAGTGCACAGTTATACACTGTTTTGTTCACGATTTTAAACTCAGCTGACCGGCCAGAATTTTCAGTCAACCGACCTGAAAATAACGGCTATATTTCTGAAGAGTTGCGATCATTCGCGAAGAGGAATCATCTTCAATCCAAGAGATATGGTCACAACTTTTGATTGAAACTCTTCATGAAAGATTGTAACTATTCTACAACTATATAAATATGTTTAATTCACTTCTACAATCACCGATTCTTGTTTATAATTCTGAATCTATTCTCTATTTATTTCTGCAAATAAAAAGCATTCATTCTCATCCAATATCGCTAGAATCCCTGAATTAATTCATATACTTCGATTCTACGCGATTATCCTCCTTCTAAATCTTCACACACACTATATACTCTTGAGGATTTGATTATAGGAGAATTGTACTATCAAAAGACAATCCGTATTATTCAGAACACATTCGTCAACAAGTTATTTTTATTAAGTTGAAGTCATCTTCGGCTGTTGAGGCAGAAAAATTCCTGTTCGGCTGCTCAGGTGTCGTATACCTATTCCTTCGGGTAAAGTGAGGGGTTTAGTTTAAATCCAGAGGGTATTCTAGGACTGGACGTAGAACGGGAAGTTCGAACCAGTATAAAAATTCCAAGTGTGCTTACTTTAAATTTTATTTTACTGCTATTATCAGTTTCCGCATTTATATACCATATTACACGATCCTTAGTACTGCACGTACACTTTTCAGATGGTGGCGAAAGTCCTAGCTCTAGTTCTTCGAAAAGGCGTGGGGGTGATGAAACAACGGTTTTTTGAAGGCGACGCATGATGGTTGTTCCAAAGACACTGCTTTGGCTTCTAATATCGATCAAATCTTAGGACCGAGGAAGGAGTTGATCAATTTTCATGTTTTCCTAGATGAACAAGTACACGTTTCTACCCGTGTCGACATCACTATAAGTAAAATTTTAAATTAACATGCAATGATAATGATTTGCATCACTTATTGTAAGTTATTTATGTATTCATGGTATATAATGTATGGTTCTATACTAATTGTATGGTTTTATATTTAGGCTTGGTTAAATTGCTGACATTTTAGTTTATAAATTGTATAGTTATACACTTAGTTTACGAAGTTAATAGTCAAAATAATTTTCTCAATAGGCGAGGGAAGGGAAAACTCATGAGTCTCTTGCATCCGTTTTTCATCTATATCGAGAGATCATAGCAGTCGACATCGATCAACGTATTAACAGATTTTTGGGCGACATAGAATTTCAGGATTTTTTTGGTATGTTTTTTATCATAAATATTTTCATGTAAAACAACGTTGAATTTTGCTTATGCCTGCATATTCCTTATTATAGGCATTTAGTTGACTTTAAATTCTAATGCACAATCGTGTGGTACAATACCTTCTTTTTAGTGGAAAACCGCCCACACATTTCACTTCGCTTTGTAGAGATAGGTATTAGTCCATTAGATTTTGTTATACTTACTATGATTTCCATTGTGTTACATCTTCCTTTACCTTACGATGAGCAATACTAAAGACACAATAACTTTCTGCATGTTTTACCTAGTATTCCTATTCCATCATGCTTATCAAGGGGTACACAGATTAGAATTAGTTTCCTTAGGGACACTATTAGGAAACTGCTTTGACAGTATGAATCTGCCAATGACTTGGAGATAGCTAAGAAATTTGTCCTGAACATGACAGGAAACCTTCTCTTTTCCAATCTGTCACTACACTGCCATTAGGACATGTTGCACCTGTTGTAGACTTTGATATTTCGTCCATGTTCTTTACAATTGGGGACAGATACCATGGCCTACTTGTATAGGTCACTGGACTCACAGTGTGTGGTGACTAGTTATGGTACATCATTATGTGGCTTTTGGGAGGTTTTACATCACCAGTGGTATGAGTATAGCCACAATCTGGATCACTGGACTAAAGACCACCAGTTATCATTATCCTTTCCGAGGATTTGTGCACGGTCACCGTAGAATAGGTAGAGAGTACATGGCGGTGAGGCTAGTAATGTTTTGCATGCAACTAGATAGAGTTACGCGTACACCTTCTGGCGGTAGCCGTATGATGGATCTCCATATATGACATATCATAGTACTTCACACACATTATTTTTGTCGGCTAGATGGTTTCTATTGTTATCATCTCCTCTGATGGCTGGTTGTATGTGTTATCGTGATGAGCGATGTTGGCATTAAATAATTGAAGGAGACATGGTTTCTGATGATCCTCCTCCTCATACACCTACTCTTAGAGTGTATACCATGGCCTCCTTACAGCTTGCAACGACGAACGGTTGGTAAGAAGCGAGTTACTTCATTATTCCCTACTTGGATTATCTTCAGTTTTGGCATAGATTCTACATTGCACCGCCGTCTACGGATTTTACACATAGAGGAGCTGTCAATTTAGTTGGGCCATATATCTTTTTGTTGCACCCCTTGTCGTGCGTACTTATCTTAGCCTACTCAGAGGTTTATTATCCACAGCTTGAGATTCCAGGTAGAGTGTATGGATGGTCTTTTCTATACTTACTTCATCAGGCCATGATAGCTGTGTTGACATACCACATTTGTCGATCACTGATTATCCAGACCCAACATCGTTTTCATACAAGGATTTATTTCAGATGTAGGTTGGACTTAGAGATGTTACATATAGAGAGCATATACACAGCATAGAGGAGTATGGGTACAAAGTTATAGATCTTATGAGACGTGTTCAGGATTTGACCATTGAGGATGAGACCATATACCAGCATCGACCAAGACACATTCCTCGTCTATATACGGTAGTTGATTTAGGTAGTACTTCAGATTTCATGCATGCTGGAGTTAGTGGGGTTGATCTTGATAGCGAGATTCCATATTATGATAATGACGACGACGACGAGGATGATTACGATAATGATGATTAGTTGATTTGTTTTGTTAGCTATTTTGTTTCATTTACGCACTTGTATTAGGACTATTTTTTATTAGACTAGGTTGTATCATATTGGACTTTTTTGCACTTGTTTTGGAGTATATCTTATGTTATTCATGTTGTACTCTACCCGTTTATGAGTATGTTATTCATATGTATCTGTTTGGATTATATTCTATCATTTATTTGTGATTGTATTGCAGTATTGCCATATAAATATCCAACCGTATACTTTAAACATCAACAAATGTCTGAGTGGGTAGGACAAGGTATAATAAATATCTAAACATATACTACAAACTATAAAAAATATCAGAGCGGGACAAGCTATAGTAAATATTTAAACATATAGTACAAAATTCAATAAATATCTGAGCGGGTGGGACAAAGTATAATAAATATCTACACATATAATACAAACTTCAATAAATATCTAAGCAGGTGGGACAAGGTATAATAAATATCTAAACAGATACTACAAACTGTAAAAAATATTTGAGCAGGTAGGACAAGCTATAGTAAATATTTAAACATATAGTACAAACTTTAATAAATATTTGATCGGGTGCAACATGCTATAGTAAATATCTAAACATATAGTACAAACTTTAATAAATATATGAGTGGGTAGGATAAGGTATAATAAATATCTATACATATAGTACAAACTTCAATAAATATCCGAGTAGGTGGGACAATGTATAATAAATATCTATACATATAGTACAAACTTCAACAAATATCGGAGCTGATGGGACGGGGTATAATAAATAACCAAGAGCTTATATATAGCTGTTAATGTTGAAACTCAAAACAAATATCAAATAAAAACATGAATCCAATGAAAAGGTTATTTTGCTTCTCTTCTTCCTCTTCATCTTCGTCAAATTTGAGTGACAGTCATATATGCGAAGATTCTGAACAACGAGCAATAGCGTCTAAAGCACTAGAGTTTATTTAGTTACAAGAGATGGAGTAATCTTGTAACTAAGGTGGTAGTGTTATGGGGCGTAAAAATATGTGGAAAAAAGAAATTATCAATCGGGTCATGATCGAATAATGGAAGATTACTTTAACGATGATCTATGTTTTGACATGGCGAAGTTCAGATTAAGGTATCGAATGTCCAATAACATATTTAGCGAGTCATGACAAGGCTGGGGGAGAGAAACTTATATTTTACATAATGAAGTAATAATTGTAGTCGGTTGGGTCTTTCGTCACATCAAAAAATGATAAGTGCCTTATGAATGTCAATGTATGGAAAAAGCGCCGATAGGAAAGACAAGTACATCTTAATCGGAGATTCTACCGCCAGTGAATGCTTAAAATGATTTTATAAAATAATGGTCCTAGCATTGGTGTGGAGTATCTTAGAGCGCAAACTATAATGACATCAATCAAGTATTGGCTATGGGCGAACAACGTGGATTTCTAGTTATGTTGGGTAGCTTAGATTGTATGCATTGGCATTAGAAAAATTGTCCAATTGCAATGCAAAGACAATACATCAGACATTACCACAAGGCAACAATGATTTTGGAAGCTGTAGCTTCATTTGATTTATATATGGCATGCTTTTTTGGATATACTTGGGTTTTTAAATGATATCAATATGCTACATCAGTCTTACTTATTTAGCTCCTAATCTAACGACACCGCACTGGCTTATCATTACATAATAGGGGATATACAACATAACATGTGATACTACCTTGTTGATGGAATATATTCGACTTGGAAAACTTTGGTCAAAGGTTTCAAAAAGCCTCGTAACGAGAAGGAACACAAATTTAATGCACAACAAGCCGGTATAAGAAAAGACGTTGAGCGTTCTTTCAAGGTTTTACAAAGTAGATTCCAAATTCCAAGAAAGGAAGTGAACTAACATGACCCTAAAGTGATATCTAACATAATGTAATTTTGTATAATGCTTTACAACATGATCGTTTAAGAAGAGAGGATGGTTATAAACTATAGCTGCATAATTATCCAGGACTAACACGTGCTTTTAAGACTTTTCCTTTTAAAGAACCAAACACCTTTGCACAGTACATGACTAGAGTTATGGAGATCATTCAATGAATAAACCTTTTGAAACCATTCAACGAATAAACCTTTCGAAATCATTGAACTAAACCTTTCAAAACCATTGAATAAACAAACCTTTCGAAACCATTCAATAAACAAACCTTTGGAAACCATTCAACGAATAAACCTTTGGAAACCATTCAATGAATAAACCTTTTGAAATTATTCAAAATAAACCTTTCGAAATCATTGAACTAAACCTTTCGAAACCATTGAATAAACAAACCTTTCGAAAGCGTTAAACCTTTTGAAACATAAACCTTTCGAAAGCGTTAAACCTTTTAAAACATAAACCTTTCGAAGCCTTACTGGGTTCAATTTAGAACAAGTGGAAAACCTTCTTTTAAAAACTTTTTGACTTCATTGGAAGCTACCTTTCGACTTAGTCGAAAGCTTTACTTCAAAAACTTTGGGTTATACTTCAATTAGAAAAGCCAGGTAAAACATCTAAGTCGAAAGCTTAGATACCTTTTGAAAGCATAGAGCAGAGGCTAGTTTTAAAACAAGTAAACCTTTTGACTTTGTCGAAAGCAACGACTTCGAAAGGTTGGAAAAAGGCGGCAATAACCTTTCGACTATGTTGGAAGGTTCAAAACAAAACAATGATAAAGCAGCAGCAACCTTTCAACCGTGTCGAAAGGTTTTAAACCTTTATTTTAAATAATTGACCTGGTCGAAAGCAACCAAGTCGAAAGCTCTTATTCGAAAGCAAAGCAGGTGATTCTTTGGCTTATAAAACAAACATACTTCAACCCCTTCGGAAACCAACCTTTCGACTAAGAACCCTTCGACTCTGTCCAGTTCATTACATACCAACTAACTTGATACCTATGCATTGGTTTGACCTTGTCGAAAGCTTTGAACCTCTCGACCTTGTCGGAAGGTCAGGGTCAGAAGGTTTAATGCTAGAGTTGGCTGAAACATGCTAAAAGTATGATTTCTTTGTTGTTAACTTAAAAAGGATAATTTTCAACTAACCTGCCTTTATTTTTCAAATTCTCATTGGTTAACAAATACTTTTCAAAAAAGTGCTGCCACTATTTTTTAGAATTAAATAATCATTTTATTTTATAAAATGCCCCTTCTCCTTAATTAAATATATAAAACATTTAAGTCTCATACCTTGTTAACGCTAAAAAGTATGACGCTAACACCCCGGTGTCTGGAGTAATCTAGTGAAAGCACCACCCGTCTACACGAGAACTAAAAGTAAATAGAAAAAGGGAAAAAACAGTAAAAGAGACAGCGAATTTTATAGTGGTTCGGCCTAAAGTTGAGCCTACATCCACTTTACATCCTTCATTATGTTCTTTGAGCACACTTTTACAAGATTACAACACTTTTACAACACGATTTCTTAGTTACAACACTTTTACAACACCTTTCAACGATTACAACACAATCGAAGCAAGAGATTAGCGCTTTGATGACGGATTGCTCTTTGGATCCATGCTGAATGAAGTAGAACTGTTGATGAAGAATCTTTGATGATTGAAGTGTTGAAGGAGTCCAAAAAATAGCAGAGTATCGACGCCCTTGAAATATGGAAAACCTCACCCCTCTGAATGCGGAGTAGGCGAAGTATTTATAAGGAGTTGTTGGACTTAGGTCGGCCAAGTTATAGGTCGTGGGCGACCTAAGGGATAGGTCGTAGGTCGTTAGCGATCTAAGGGGTAGCAGGAGAGGAAGTAGCGACCTAAAGAGCAAAGGCGCAGGGAGTGGTAGGTCGTTAGCGACCTAAGGAGATGTGGTCTAAATGTGTCGAGGTATAAAGCGGAGCGACCTAAGGGTAGGTCATAGGTCGTAGGCGACCTAGTGGGAATGGTGAGCAACCTAGGAAAAAGTGGCATAAGGAGTTATCTCAGCTTGTATAAACTGGGTAGTAAGTTTTAGGTCGTGGACGACCTAAGATAAGTCGTAGGTCATGAACGACCTAAGGTAGGTCGCTGGGTGTCCTAAGTCGCTAGGTTACTTTGTGAAGCTAGGTCGCTGGAGACTTTAGGTCGTTAGGTCGGAGGGATTTTAGGTCGGAGAGTTTTTAGGTCGGAGGGTTTTTTAGGTCGGAGAGTTTTTAGGTCGGAGGGTTTTTTAGGTCGGAGAGTTTTTAGGTCGGAGAGTTTTTAGGTCGCTGGATATCTTCTCCTCGTAGGTCGCTCTTCAGTAGCAAATAAAACGTACCATTTCGGACGGGGCGCTGCCCCTTGGACCCCTGCGACCTGACCGGGCAGGTCGAACCCCGTAGCGGGGGTGTTGCCCCCGCACCCCCACCTTGGGGGGTTGCCACCCCCCCTGGACCCCCCCCTCCGTAGGGGACCTTATTTGAACAACCAATCAGCAGGACTTGCTCTGTTGAGATGTTGAATTAACCATTCTTCGAGATGAATTGTCTTTGGCTTCTCGGTCGATTTTATGGTATCACGGCTTTGCTAAAAAGCGGGATAACATACCTTAAATAATTTTATATATTCATCAAATAACTTAGGAAAAATTTGGAAAAATCCCAGAAAATCTATTTCAATATGTTTTCCAACATATAAAAAATCCAAACCCAAATAATTATTATTTTAGCCGTAAATAATTTATAACCAAATAAAATCATTTTCCTCACTAGTAAATTTATATAAAATTCACATTAATTCAGAAAATTATGAAAATTGAAACCCGTCTCTAAAATATCATTTTAGGCCTATATTTAAATTTTAAAGGCATTTGGATGCATTTAATAGGGTTTTCATGTCAAACACATCATAAAAACTAACATGAACATATATAATTCATCAACAAGCATATATATAACTTTAATCATCAAAACATGACATATACTTGCAAAAACATTTCAGATCTAATTCTTAAAACTGAAATCATAAGAAAACGGGATTTAGTATTATTCACCTTAGCTTTGAGATTATAAGATGTGAGAGTCGATATAGTTGATTATCTTCCTTCTTTTGAATCCTAGCTTATCTTCTCTTGAGAACAATAATGGTGGCCGGTCTTGGTATAGTTTTAGTTTGAGTGAAAATGAAATGAACGTGAGTTTCATTCCTAAGGGTTTAGGGTATAAGCCCTTCTCCTATTTCCCATATTGTCCTTCTCATATCCTAACACATTAGCTTATGTCATTTCATTTTAGTTTGTACACTAACATGACACAACTACCCTTAGCTAATCAATTCTCAACTTATTAATCTCTACATTATTTTATTTAATTTTTTTAATTAAACATTCTAAATAATGTTATAAAAATATGGGGTGTTACAAGAGATCCCAAGGCTAATATGGATTTGCGTAGAGAACTAACGGACCACTATCGTATTTTGTAGGTAATAGTTGAGTACTAAGGAAATTATTATGTATTTATTTCCAGTGTTGGACGTTGTACTGCTTGCAATTGTAATATTTTTAGTTTAACGTCCTTGCATGTATTTGTTGAGATTATGAATTGTTGTTGCATATGGGTTCAGTAGAAAGTGATGAAGGGATAAATTAAAACATGTAATAGCCATTGACTTTTCAAAAACATAAACATCATGGTAATCACCAAACACATAATAATGATTACCTAAAATACATGATACTACAAGCACAGAAAAGAACATAAATACCTACGAAGCATACTAGTAAACACACATACTTGGACGCTATCTAGGTATTTTTGTTTTTTAGGTATGATTTTTAAGTAGAAGTTCTAATCTTCTCACTCTCGATTGCATTTCAAATGCATATTCTCTTCCTCATTGATATAGTTGCGTATCAATCCACTAGAAGTAGCCATATCCATTCCAATTATCCCTGTATGTGAGGTATCTTCAACCTACGTTTTCCAGTGATTCAGAAATGAGTATGATTGCTTCAACTCTACATTCACAATGGAATTTTCTAGTTTAATCTTATTCATTTTTTATGTTATAAAACCCATAGATATTGGAATGTTATTCGAGTTTATGTTCGACATTGTTATATTGATATTCTTGACTGAAACTAAATTGAATGCTGACATTGTGGCAAATCGCATTTATAAACAGTTACAATCAAACATTTATTTGAATTGTTTATTATTGATTTGATCGGTCACTCAAAAGATTCCAATTAGGTTAAGTAGCGCATGACATAAAGTTATGTGATCGATTATTGAAAAGATTCCATCTTTACACTGTAGCGCATGACATGGAGCAGCTTAGCTTAGAGAGTGATGTGATCAATCACCGAAGAGGTTCCAACTTTACACTATAGCCCATGACAGGGAGCAGCTTGGTTCGGAGAGTGATATAATCGATCACTGAAAAGATTCCAACTTTACACTGTAGCGCATGACAAGGAGCAGCTTGGTTCAGAGTGTAACGACCCGTATTTTACGTGTCAGAGGATCGTAAAATAATTTTATTTAATTCATTTTGGTCATATGATTCTAACATTTTGGGATATGGTTTTTAGGGATGTTTTACATACCTGTGATTTTTCCTCAATTTCTATGTGATTATTTTGCCCCTTGAGATCTTATTTCAACTATAACTTTTGATAGAAGCCGAAATAAATGCTCTAACCTATTTCATTGCTTCGATATGGTATTTCCCATTACATAGAGTGGTCATAAAGGAAAATTGGATAAGTGATTAGGAAGTTATAGCAGTTTTAAGTTTTAGAATCCACTGGCCAGAATTAGAAGGGGATTAATGGGCCGAATTAGCAAGCCCATTAGTCTAATCATGTTTGGCTATAAATATGAGGTGAGAAAAAGCATTTGAAAGTTTATTTCTCATTTCAAATCAGCCCCAAACCCTAACTTCTCTCTAATTCTTCATTCATCTCATTGGATTTCATCTCAAATCGTCTCTAATTGCAAATTAGAGGCTAGATCTTCAACTAGGAGCTTGATCTCATCACTTTGGCCACATCTTCATCCGATTTTTCACTGTCCGGATCGGATCTTCATCATGTTTCGTAGGTTTGGTAGATTTGGTGAGTAGTTATGATCTCTCACTAGTCTATGATGGATTATATGTTGTAGTTAGGTGATTATAGGTTAGAATAAACAAACTAAATTGATTAGACTTAGGTGATTTTAGATTTAGAAACCCTAAATTAACCTAATTAAACATGTAATTGGGATTAGACCATTGGCTAGTGTCATTTGTGGATATTTGACTATAAAATTCTATGTGTTAGATTAAATCTATGCTAGAATTGTGATGGTAGATTGAATCAGATGATTTGTATGTTCATATTGGATGTAATTGGATGATTTTCTATGTTTGATTCACTATTATGTTTGAATTGCCTACTATGCTTGATTCATTTGCTAGTGTTGTGCATGTTTTAGGACTTAGATTGGTGATCGGAGAAAATCGAGAGCAAAGTTTGTTGGAATAGCACGAAACTTAGAGGATAGGCTCTGGAGCATAGCAGGAAGACATCCTGAAAATTTCACGACAATTGAAGCTAAGTATTTGGATCAGCACCAATTCGATTGGATCGGTATCGATCTAAAAAATAGCGAGCCAATTGAAGTGAGGTCCATAGAGGAAAATGAGCATGGATTTTAGAGTTGCTCTATGAGGTTGGATCAGCGGATATGCCATGTATTGAAGATTGGATGGATCGTCTTCAATGGATTAAACCATGATGCATGGAAGAGAAGACCTAAAGGCTAAGAGAGAGGAATCAGGGTCTAACTGTCTAAGGCATCAAGGGGAAGTGTGTTAGAGGTTGCAAGAGAAATGGAGCTAGAAGTGGCTAAGGTTTTGGATTGGCATCAATCCAATTGGATCGGATCGGCACTAATCCAAATTGTTGGCTCCAATGGTGATGTGATTTGAGCTGGAGACTCTGGGGTTGTCGTGGATCATGCTAGAAGTTGTGGCTGGCTGATTGCTTCTACGGTTTGGAATTTATAGCATGATGGAGTTTCGGCTCTTCGGTCGAGGGCTCGGATAAGGAGTAGGATCGAAGGAGTTGATAAACAGCTCAAGATGGAACAAGGCTGTGGTATAATGGACTGGGTGGAGTGGCAGGACTCGTGCCCGAAAATGGATTGGAGTTGTGAAAGCTCTGATGATTTGGGAGTGCCAAGGAATCGTTGATAACTCGGAGTGTTCTGGTTGTGTTCAAGCAGAGGTACTATATGCGGGGGCAACCGAGGGCTGGTAGCTCCGGTTGTGTATCCTGAACCGCTCCGAGAGGTTCTAGTGTCAGACTGTACGGAGGTACTGTATGAGACAACCGTGCTGGGTTTCAGACTTGAAAGTACGGCGGAACACAATCGAGAACCGGGATTTCCATTAGTCTTTGGTAAGCGAGGATGGGGCCATATGAGTTATCATATATTCAAGGCTTTAGAAGTTGGTACCTAGATTTTGGTTGATGGATGCTATGGTTGTTATGTTTTCAATTTCTCTTGGGTAGGCTATCATCTATAGGAATGCTGGAGAAGGGTTTGAGAATAGGTTCAATGGAGAAGGCTGCTTAGATTCTTCTATCCCTATTGTCGTTTATTTGAGTAGCATATTATATCTTATTATTATGCGCCAACTCTTTGGTTGCAGGGACATGCTAGGTATAGTTTTTTTTGTACCTGTCCAGTACCATATTTTCCAGTATAACTTTTGATAGTCATTTACCGCTCACACCAGACTGTTGTCTGACCCAAGGTTTTATGTTTCCTCTTATCATCTTGGGTACTCTTAAATGAGTAAACTAGATGACAGGTCAGGAGTTGCAGCTGTTGTACGAAGACGAGCTTGGAGAAGCTATGACGTATTACTCTAAATTTGTAGATATTTCTGTTGTCTGTTCTATATACTCTGAGAGAATTGTAGTGAGGAATGTTGTATTAAATTTATATGACATTTGTATCCATAACACATGATTTAGTGGAGAGGTTACTTTCATTTGTTATGGCTCACTATATTCTATTATATATTTTCTATATTATATTTTATCCATGTGTTGTGAGACATGCAACAAGTTTTTCTGCTTTAAATTTCAACCCCTAATGATTGTCCCATATTCAACCTGGCACATTTACAATGCTCTTTTAGGTCATTGATGTAAGGGTGGTATGGGGAGGTCATCACACAGAGAGTGATGTGATCGATCACTTAAAAGGTTCTAACTTTACACGGTAGCGCATGATAAGGAGTAACTTGGTTCAGAGAGTGATGTAATCGATCACTGAATAGGTTCCAACTTTACATTGTAGCACCTAGCTGGACTGTCCTACTGATTTGGATTGTCAATGACAAAATTCTAAAATTACACTATAGGCACATGTGATATGAAATTAGGCTTGGATGGTGTAAAGGTTTATTTTTATTATAAGTAGATCTTAAATAAAATGTTTGTAGTTCATTCTGCAACTTAGAAACCACTAACTTTTAAAATACCTATTTCTTTTCCAAAATCATACAATTATATCGATCATTTGTATGGACCATCAAATCCTAATGCATCTCCACCTAGAACCCTAACTACATGGTACATTGAAATGGAAGAATGACATTACGTGGAAATGAAACAAAGAGAGCTTGAATCAAGGATGCAACAATTGTGAATAGACCATCAACAACAACAACTACCTATCCACCCTACATAAGAATTACATCAGGTAATACCATAAGTACAAAATGCGATTGAAGTTGCTGAGGTACAATTCGCAAATGTTATGTGCTTCTGTGATTTTGAATCACCGATTGTAGTCGTACGAAATAGGGATAATGTTGGTCGTCGATACTTTTGTTGTCCACTTTACCCCAATGTATGAAAATTTGGACTGTGGATAGACAATTGATTCTGTTCTCAGATTATAACTTACACTTTGGAATTGAAAGAAGAGATCAGAAGGCTTCGTAACCAGCTCACTAACGTTATGCACTAGAACTATATTTTTCGTAATCGTTCAACCTGTTGTCCACTCTGGGACTAACTAGTTTTATTCATTATCTTTCAATGTCCATTTAATCGTAAAGTAGAAGTCATTTGTTGAATTTCAATATTTCAAATTATGTATCATCTCATTACCTTAACATCTTAAGTTGAAGTAATATGTCGAACCAAGAGAAATACATTTTAGAACCAAAGAGAAATACATTTAATACTTAAATAGGGAAATACATTTAACAATCAAATAACACAAAAACACACAGATAAAGAAATACCACATGAAAATGTAATGATACGTAGTTAACTTAAACGCATAAGCTAGCTGTATCGCAGTTTGAATACCTTATGGCCAGCGAATTCTGATTGGTACTCCAATATGTAACGTGAATCAAAAGTAGATAGATTTTCTTGAAATACATTTTCGTCTTCACCTCTTGAATTATTTCTCAATATCCATCGCAAGCTTCCATAAATTCACTATAAGCTATTTTAGTTTCCAAAGTCAAGCGCCTCCTTGTACAATCCGGATGATTGTACAATCTGGATGATTGTTGTAAACCTCGTTCAATAAGTTCCAATACCCTTCATAACTTACATACAAACCTCTACGCAAACTCAATTCATGCCTACGATCAGCCTCAATGTAGGATTTCAAAAGTACCAACAACTCTGAAGATGACCAAGCAATGCCAAACTTTATATTAATACTTAATTTTACCTACTAACTCTGTACAAAACGTTTGGTTCATAACAATCTTTATAAGTAAAGGAAATAATTTATGGCCCTTCAATGCACAGTCACATGTAGACAAATATCCAGCTAAGGTTGATTAGAAATGGATAGTACTGTTATGCAACATGACCATTTTAACTATTATGCTTGTGTGATGATACAAGTAAATTACAAAAAATATTTAATACACACTATAGAAAATATTGACAAGACCTATACTAATATCACAAACAGACTAAATTCCAAATTTTCCAGTTAAGTAGAGTACGACTAAATGAAATTAACAGTGCAATTTAACTATTTACTGGAATCTAAATTAATCTTCATTACATCATACATAAGTTTTAGCCGAAATTAAATGTGAAATAAACTTGTACAGCATAAACAACGTTACATTTACCCATAAACATACAACATATGACTAACAATTAGATGAATCCTTTACACTAGCATGATATTCTCTAATTTTTGTCTGCATTACCTCACACTGTTCGAGTTCGAGTTAGAGAGGTCACAAGTCATCATAGCCAAAATGGACTCTTCTTTCCGTTTACTGATTTTCTCTCTTTTCAGTATCGAAAACTCTTCTTGTAAATGAAGATCCACTCTTCTTTGTACTTCTTTATCAATCTTGCGCTTATAGTATTTCTGCATTCTCCACCGTTCCTTTTTTTCCTACAACAGTCGTGTGTCGTTATGTAGTACATACATAGTTTTGACAATTATTGTAATGGATGATATAATCAATTTTGTTCTTCAATATTCTTTTTCTTGCTGCCCTCCCTATATTGTTACTATGAAATGATGGGGGTTCTTGTTCTTCAGTCGCCTCCAGGACATCAGAATCTCCCGTACTAGAATCAGGATTCATTTTGCTTGGTGCAAACTAAAATCTAGTGTGTTTCTATTTTATTTTGCTCAATTTCGAGATTGTAAATGTGAAAAAGACTGAAAGCGGCTCCCTTGTTTTGTTGTACATAGGCCTATTTTGTTGTACATCGACCTCATTAGCCTGTTTGAGATGAAAATTAAAATAAAACATTAGTGGAGTGTAATAATAAGTAATTTACTCCAAGGATGGTTGATAGACAAATCCCACCAAGTTAACATCTGTAGCCCCACTTAGTTTTCTCGTCTTCATAACCGATCTCATTCCATTTTTGGCAAGCCTCGTTCATACATCTCCATTGAGTTTTTAAAGGTTCATCTAATCTAGAAATACTATTGGGTAGACGACCATGAAAAATATTAGAAATGGACGCCCAAAAAGCAAACTCGATTTGCGACAACCTTTCTTTTCATCAATAGAACACTGTAGCCAACATATAGCAAGTTCCTCTTGTTCGTCTTTTGACCATTTCCGTTGAGTAGAAGCAGCACTTTTAAATGGAATTTCATTAACTTTTGGAATTGGAGACTCGTTAATGTTGATTCCTCCTGGATTTTCCATTCTTTGAGTCCTTTGGAATTATTGACTTAAATCATTATTTACATCCTATAAGATTTCATCTTCTATAAATTCTCCGTAATCATTTCGATTTTGATTGAAAACCACCGTCAACTACGTCAAAATTAGAAGTTAAATTTCTGCTATAAATTACCTTGCACACCTCTAAATTCGGTGATCGATATTGTGGACTACTATTTGAGTATTGGTTGCTAAACTAATCGTTGTAGCATTACTCATGTGCTGCGAATGTTATTGCGAATGATATTGGGATGCATATTGAGAGTTTTGCTGATAATTCTGGTTGCTTTGTCAATTTGGTGGGAATTGTTGGAAACATCAGAATTATGATTATATTCTTGAAATCATACAAATTTTTGATTTTTTTAACTTCCTTTGTAAATTACAATCCTTTTAAAACAACATTAAAGTCCAAAAATCTAACTTGTTATTACTACTTGACACTTTCTACGATACATTGCAAATGCATATGCTACCACCGAAACCAACAAAAAGGAAGTGCATAAAAAAGTACAATGGCGCTCAATAACACTTTGCAGGAGTGTCCTGAAGAACCTGTGGTGACTGATGAGCAAGTATGACACAAATACGAAGCACTAAAAAATAATAAATGGTATGGCAAAGCTTGTGCGATAAAACTGAGTAGGGATGAGATTCTATAAAGAAAACTGTATCTGGTACAAAGGAGTAGGGTCGATTGTATCAAAGAGTTTTAAGCTTTTATTTTAAAGTATAGAAAATGGCAATAGAGGATGAATTTTTTTGATAAATAATATTTCAAGGTTCACATGCTATTGGATTTGTTGTATTCTCGCTCAATGAAGAAGCACATAAATCTCCTTCGCATTCTCATGTTATCCAACCATATGCCGATTAAACATGGGTATTTGATACAATGTACAATAATTTAAAAGATGTTCATATACAACCTACCTAGTTTTTTCTACCATGTCTTCCATGCCTTGGGTGGATCTTGGATCATCTTTTGGTACCAAAATCGTACTAGATAAGGCAGAAGACGTCGATATGATACCCAAGAGACGTCGATATGATACCCAAGAAAAGGTGAATATTTTATTGATGTAATATACAATTTCCAAATGAAGAAATCTCGATCAAGGATAGTAAGCCTAAGCACTATTATCAGCATAAATCCAATGCTCAATGCAAACAGTTCGGCTTAATTGTATATTGCTTTTGCTAATCCTATAAAGACAATTAGACCGATTGGGGATTAACAATTCTGATGGAAAATATAAAAATGAATTATTCACCGTTTTAGACAAAGAAACGACATAAAACTAGTTGAATGTTGAGATATGAAAGATGAGGCACAATATCCAGTAATAACAGTGTTTGATTAACAAATCTGCTCCTAATATGTAGACTTTTCGTGTATTCCTGCTATGTCTATTGTATTTTTGTTAGTTCCATTACACTTATTTCTTTTTAAATATATTTGTTTTAATTTTGCAATTTTCACATATTTTATAATTAATATTAACTATTAATATTTACTCAAAATTCATACAAACATACAAACAACCACTCCCATTTCGCTACCCCATTCACAACACGTAAACGCATTCCCTTTTTGTTGAAATTTCCTCGTTCGTCGGAATGTCCCTTTCGGGTTCCTTGTTCGCTTCATAATGAACACACCTAAAGGAGTATTATTACCTGTAAGACCCCCCACCTCTATACCCATACTATCCAAGAATATTACAAAATAATACTGTCGGATAATACGGAGAATAAGGCGATATGGGGTACACATATGAATATTCCCTTGGACTAACACCGGTACGTATTAAAACATTAATTAATGTCTCACCTATACGTACAAAGTATCGATAAAAGTAATAAACACATGTGCCTCCACTATAGAACAATATGCAATATACAGTAAATATCAGATATCAAAGAGTTAATCGCAGCGATAGGATATAATAAATAAAATATACAAGGTATGATATACATCATAATGTCAAATACATACACGAGTCAATACAATACAAAATAATATACCACAATGTTGAATATCTAGTCTCTTCTATGCTTAGAAAAATGAACGCTAGTCTCTTAGTCCCTGACCCTGAACTGTCATAGACTGACCCGAGTATTATATATATAATAAACGAGTCAGACTATACCAAAATCAGGAGTATAATAATATGGTAATTTCCATAAGATAAAAAATATGCAGTAGTGTATGCATGTTATATATATATTTAAAATATCATAGACAATCACAAATGCATCTCATAATCTCAAATTTCATAGAACCTTGCATAAAGATGTCATCACACATATAAAAACACATCAAATCAGAATCCACAAATTCAACTTAAATAGGTGAATCATAGATATCCAGAAATCATCATAAGATATAGGGTGAGATAGCCTATAGTATTATTCTATCAAATTCAACAACATAAAACCATAAATATGAATCAATCACAAACCAAATCATATTAATAAACTATGGCTATCTCTGAAATACCAAATTAGAAAAGCATGGATATATGGGGATTGACCACACTTTAGACTCATCCAATCTCTAGTGTAGCCAACTCATTATAGGAATGAGACATATATGCCAATCCACTACACACACATATACACCATGAATCTAATAGGAGACTGACATCCACCTACTACAAGCCTGTTCCAAGAACGCTAATCTACTAGATGACCGTAGAGTAGCCATCTATTCTTATAGTCTTCAAGGTATATGTCAACCTACCACACTTACATACCCTGAACCAGATAGGGAGACTGACAGCCGCCTACCACAAGCCTGCTCCTGGAACCTAGGTCTACTCGCCTACCGTAGAGTACCGTTGTAACACCCCTAATTTTTTATAACATTATTCAGGAGATTTAATTAGATAAATTAAATAGAATAATGTAAATAATTAGAGTGATAAGGGAACTGAGATTTGAAAATAAATTAAGGGTCATGCTTAATTATTTAAATGGGCTTAAGAATGGCTTATAGGCTAATTAACTAAAACAAGGGTATTAGGGTAATTACCGCCTACATTTCTATTGCCCTTATATTCACGTTTCATTTCCCATTCATGTTCATTTTTCATTTAATAAAAAAAATGCAAACATAAGAGGAGCCGACCATTACTAGGAGAAAAGAGGAGAAATTAAATCTAAAGCTAAGGGATTAAAGCAAGGGGATTAATCTCAATCAAATCTCAAGTCCTTATCTAAACCAAGGTGAATGATAATCTATATCATCTCTATTTTGTTTTATGATAATTTATTTTCAGGTTTAAGATTAAATCCACTTTAACGATGACTTGGATGATGATATGCTTGGACTTTATTTTCAGGTTTAAGATTAAATCCACTTTAAATATGATTTTATACAGTTTTAAGGGTAAAACCGAATATAATGATTTTCGTATGCCATAAGGAAATTATATGTTATGTTACCAACTAGGTTGGCCCAGTAGTGAATATAAAATTAAGTTAACTCCTGAATGAGTAGAATTGCATCCGGGAGGTCAGATAGACCAGAATGTAGGATGCCAGGATATTGACTAAAGAAGTTTTCAGGTAGACAGGTTCATAGTAAACACATGAAAACTATGTTTAGGAAAATTTATTGGCAGGGGCCAATAGGTTCATAGTAAACCCATGAAAACTATGATTAGATTGAGTTATTGGCAGAGGCTAATAATTTTGTAGTGAACCAATGAAAACTATATCTGGATTATGATATTAACAGATGTCAATATGTTCCTTGTCACCCACGAAAACTAGGATAAGAGGGAAGTTATTGGAGATACCAATAGATTCAGGGAGAACCCATGAATAAGGAAGTTATTGGTAGAGGCCAATTGGTTCTTAGTGATCCCATGAAAACTATAAAACCGGACATGGAGTCCATAAACATTAAACAGGTTATTAGTCAGCCCATGAAAACTAATAGGTAAATAGTGACCCTAGAAACTATAACTAAGACAGATAGTCAGAATGAATGGGGATGTGAAATCCAGAATTGATTTACTTGTTTGCATATCATCATAATTATTTGAATTGTTATATTTTAACCATTGTGGATGTAGGAGCACGGTATATGGTTTTATAAAGTTTTGAATAAGATACCAGTGAGGGGAAAATCAGTTCCGCTAAGCGGCATGGTCTCACTAGATATCTAAATGGTTTGAGATGGTAGATTATTATTCATATCATGCTTTATGTCTGACTCGAATTTTATGTTTTCCCCTTAAACTCTCGGGTGCTCAATTGATTTTGAGTAGTTTATGAGTTGAGATTTTCAGGTACCTCTTTAGACGAATAAGCTTCCGAAGACATGTAGGAGGCATGATAGCTATTTAGAGTTCTTTTCTATTTTGATTCCATTGTATTCTGTTGTAAAGGAAAAGATGTTTAATTGCCTAGTTATATACTCTGATCATCCAAGTGGGCATCTTCATATGTCGCTCTTGGCATATGTTGTAATAATTATATTTTCTCTGAACACGGTTCTCGTATTGGGATTATGTATTGAATTTGAAATGCTTTGATCTGGAATGAGAAATTTTGTTTGTTGATTTTAATTTTTTTCCATATCCATGTGTTTCTGCTATATCAATGTATCTAACATTACCGTATTTGGTCGCCAAAGATTAATAATTATGGATGATTGTAGCATCCATAGCCGTTAGTTTTGGGCCTCCATGTGGGGGATGTTACAAGTAGGTATCAGAGCATAGGTTTATGAAACTTAAAAGAAACTTAAATCTAAAAGATTTTTCAAAACATAATCCAATGAATTAGGTTTGGGTTAATGCTATCATAATGTACTTGTATTTGATATAGATATGTATGTATATAAGTACATATTCCCCTCTTTCTTAGACCGTTCTTCTATATCTTACTAAGGCTCGTATGTAGATTTACGAGAAAGAAGATATGGAGGTAGGACACAGAAGAGGAAATCTCGGTGGAGGAAGCACCACAACTAACAGAAATGTTCGACCCACCATGAGGAACCCGAGTTGACAGGCTAATGCTAACCAAAATGCAGATGCCAATGTGGGTGCTGGAAATCCATTAGTGGATATGGGGGCGATGTATCAGTTTTTTGTCAATATGATGCAAGTTGGAGCTGCTGCTAGAGTTGGTGGGAATGTTGGAGTAGCTACTCTTGTGGCTCCAATTGGGAATAACTATGCTAAGTTGAGCAGAGATTGCACTAGTCTTGGAGGGAAACCGTTTATGGGGATGGAGGATGCTATAGAAGTGGAGAATTGGCTGTTGCACTGTAAGAGAATCTTCATTGATTCAAGTTTGGACGATGAGTAGAATGGAAGGCTGGCCTCTAGGCTGTTGCAAGGGGCAGCACTTCATTGGTGGAATAGTGTTACTGCCGGAGTTTCGGAGGAGGAGTTGACTTGGACAGATTTTAGAAGAAGATTTGAACTGAGGTTTTTGTCTGAAGTTGCTAAGTCAGCGTTGATGAGAAAGTTTATGGATTTGGTGCAGCGAGAGATGTTGGTAATTGAGTATGCTACTAAGTTTGATGAGTTGTCCCGGCATGGGTATTCTACTATAGACACTGTCATCAGAAGGAATTAGAGGTTCATTTGGGGATTGAGACCTGAGATTTCCAGGGCGACCCTGACACATATCCGTGATCCTTGTAATGTAGTTGTGGAGATGGTAATCCGACATGTGGAGATGCTTGCTATTTGTACTAGAGAAAAGCCGGTTGAAACTCAGGGCCCTCAGGAAAAGAAGAGGAAGTTCTTTAAGAAGAAGGGAGCCCAAAAGGGAGAGGCTGCCAAGAAGGCAAAGGCTGATTTAGTTTGCTTCAAGTGTGACAAGAAAGGTCATTATGCTCATGAGTGTCAGTCAGGAAAGGTGAAGAAGGCTGCAGAAAAGAAGAATATGAAGTGCTTTAACTGTGATCAAGTTGGGCATTATAAGAATCAATGTCCAGAGCCAGTCAGGGCGGACAAGGAAAATGTTGTTGCTGTTGGACCCTCATCTGCTAGACCAACTGCATCTGAAAAAGGGAAGACTGTGATCGAAGATACGCTTTTGATTTAGAGTATACCGGTTAGGATACTATTTGATATTGGTGCATCACATTCATTTATATCTCATAATTTGGTTGATAGGTTATGCTTAGAACCCATATACCTTGTTACTTCCTTAAGGGTTGCGAATCCAATATGAGGGTATGCAACTCTAGGGATGAGATGTGACCAGTTAGAACTAGAATTGTTAGGTCATAAGTTTGCATGCAGTATGTATGTTTTCGATTCCATAGATTTTGGAATCATTTTGGGTATGGATTGGTTGAGTAAGTATGAGGCTAGGATATTTTGCCAGGATGGGGAGATATCACTAAGACACCCTGATAGTCATAACCAAATTATTTTCTCAGTGGAGAATTCTGACCGAAGCAGTTGTGCTTTGTTAAGTGCTATGGAAGTGGGACAAGAGTTAAGTTAGGTTCGAGTAGCAAGAGAGTTTGCAGATGTCTTGAACCGGTCACAAGACTACCATTAAAACGAGCTGTTGAGTTTCGGATAGATCTTGTGCCAGGAGCTGAACAAGTAAGTAGACCACCTAGCAGGATGGCACCGACCGAGATGAAGGAATTGAAGGTGCAGCTAGTGGATCTAGAAGGAAGGAATTTTATTAGACCAAGCAGTTCACCTTGGGGAGCGGCCGCGGTGTTCGTGAAGAAACCAGATGGGTTGTTGAGGATGTGTATCGACTATCGTAAGTTTAACGAGAGGACGATTAAGAATAAGTATCCTTTGCCGAGAATAGATGATCTATTTGATCAGTTGTGTGGAGCTAGAGTATTTTCCCAGTTGGATTTGGCGACAGGTTTCCATCAGTTAAGAGTGGCAGAGGACAATATTCCATTGACAACATTTCAGACTAGGATGGAGTGGTTAGTAATGCCATTCGGGTTAACGAATGCACCTGCTTTCTTCGTGGATTTGACGAACCGATTTTTCCGAGAGTACTTGGATAGGTTCATGTTAGTGTTTATAGACGACATTTTAGTGTACTCTAAAGATGAAAGAGAGCATGAGGATTATCTTAGATTAGTGCTTGAGACACTGAGGCAACATCAGCTGTAGGCGAAGTTTTCCATGTGTCATTTTTGGAAGAAAGAGGTTAAGTTTCTTGGTCATGTGGCTTCAGAGAAGGGATTGCCAGTCGATGTAGATAAGATCGAAGCTGTTAATAATTGGAAGAGACCGGAGACGGTGACTGAGATTAGAATTTTTCTTGGACTTCTTGGCTATTACCGAAGATTCATCAAGGATTTCTCACGGATAGCAGCACCTTTGACTAAGTTAACCAGAAGGAGGTGAAGTTTGTCTGGTCCGACAAATGTGAGGAAGCATTCCTTAAGTTAAAGCATTTGTGACCAACGCACCTGTGTTAATAGTTCTAGACGGAAACCAAGGGTTGGTGGTACATACCGATGCATGTGGAACTAGATTAAGAGCTGTGTTGATGCAGTAGGGTAAAGTGATTGCCTACGCTTCACGACAGCTTAGACCGCATGAAGTGAGATATCCTACTCATGATTTGGAGTTGGCCGCAGTGATCTTCGCAATGAATATTTGGAGGCATTATCTCTTAGGGGAGAGGTTTGAGCTATACGTAGATCATAAGTCTTTAAGGTACTTATTCTCTCAGAAGGAGTTAATTATGAGACAGTAGAGGTGGTTGGAGTTTTTGGCTGCTTATGATTTTGGTATAGAGTATAATCCTGGGAAAGGGAATAAAGTAGCGGATGCTCTTAGCAGGAGACATCAGAATGTGGTGTTAGCTATGTTGGCAGAATGGAAGGATTTAGAAGCTTTGACTACTTGTAGTGTGAGTTAAGATCGACTGCTAGTTCTACTCAAAGTACCGCTATGCTATCATGTTTGGAAGTTCGACTAGTGTTGATCGAGAGGATTGCTTCTAAGCATAAAGAGGATCCAGTATTAGCCAAGAGGATTAGAAGCCTTGAGGTTGGATTAGAGATCGATGATCTAAAAGGTTTTAGTCTTGACCAGATAGGATGGTTGAGAAAGAAGGGATGGTTGTGTGTTCTAAATGTTGAGGACTTGAGGAAAGAAGTTCTTGGAGAATTTCATCGATCCATGTTTACGATTCATCCTGGAGGGACCAAGATGTACCAAGATATGAAGAGCAGCTTCTTTTGGGAAGGCATGAAGAGGGATGTTGGCTTGTGGGTTAGGCAGTGTGCAAACTGTCAACAAGTGAAGGCTGAACATTAGAAGTCGAGTGGGTTGCTTCAACCTTTAGAGATTCCAGTTTGGAAATGAGATTCAATATACATGGATTTTATAGACAGGTTGCCAAGGTTGAATAGGGGAAACGAAAGTATATGGATTATAGTGGACATGTTGACCAAAAGTGCCCATTTCATTCTAGTTAAGTCAACCAGGATGACCTGTATTTTAGCTAAGTTGTTCATGAAGAATATAGTTAGACTACATGGGATTCCTAGTAGTATAGTCTGACAAGGATGCTTTGTTAACTAGTGAATTCTATAAGAGTGTACAGGAGGTATTAGGTACCAAGCTTAGTATGAGTACTGCATATCGCCCTCAGACGGATGGGCAGGCAGAGAGAGTCAATAAGGTACTCGAGGATTTATTGAGAGCTTATGTATTGGACTTTGGTGGATCTTGGAAAGATCACCTACATTTGGTCGAGTTTTCCTATAATAATAGTTTCAGACTAGTATAAGAATGGCGCCTTATGAAGTTTTGTATGAAAGGCCATGCAAATCGCCAGCATGTTGGTTGGAGATCGAAGACACATTAGCCTTAGGTCTAGAGCTGGTTAGGGAGGCGACAGAGAAGATTGAGTTGATCCAAGAAAGGATGAAGGAAGCTCAGTCCAGACAGAAGAGTTACGCAGATAAGAGGCGTAAAAACCTAGAATTCTCAGTTGGAGATAAGGGTTTTATTAAAGTATCACCGATGAAGTGTGTGGTACGATTTGGAATGTCAGGGAAGCTGGCACCGAGATATGTTGGTCCATTCCAGATTATAGAGAGGATTGGAAAGCTCGCATACAAAGTAGAGTTGCCGAGCAGTATGGCAGGTGTCCATAATGTATTTCATGTGTCTCATCTTCGCAAGTATGTGCATGATTTATAGACTTCTATTCCTCCGATGGGGTTGGAAGATTTGATAGTAGAGCCTAATTTGACTTTTGTTAGATAACTAGTTTGGGTTGTAGCGAGAGATGAGAAAAGATTGAGGAACAAGACAGTGAAGTCGGTGAAAGTTTAGTGAAGCGACAATGAGAAAACCTTTACTTAGGGGATAGAAGATAGGATTAGAGATACTTATCCTAATCTGCTATGAGGGTATGTCTATATTAGCATTATATAGATAGTTGCTAGTCTGGTAGGCTAGATGGTTGTTAGAAGTGGTTACATATGATTGCTATGTTTAGTATTTAGTCCTTACTGAATTTCGAGGATGAAATTTTTTAAGGAGGGGAGCCTGTAACACCCCTGTTTTTGATAATATTGTTCAGAAGATTTAGTTAGATAAACTAAATAGAATAATGTAAATAATTAGAGTGATAATGGGATTGAGATTTGAAAATAAATTAAGAGTCGTGCTTAATTATTTAAATGGGCTTAAGAATGGCTTATAGGCTAATTAATTAAAATAAGGGTATTAAGGTAATTTCCACCTACATTTCTATTACCCTTATATTCACGTTTCATTTCCCATTCATGTTCATTTTTGATTTAATAAAAAAAATGCAAACATAAGAGGAGCCGACCATTACTTGGAGAAAAGAGGAGAAATTAAATCTAAAGCTAAGGAATTAAAGCAAGGGGATTAATCTCAATCAAATCTTAAGTCCTTATCTAAACCAAGGTGAATAATAATCTATATCATCTCTATTTTGTTTTATGATCATTTGTTTTCGGGTTTAAGATTAAATCCACTTTAACGATGATTTGGATGATGATATGCTTGGACGATAACATGTTTAATTTAAACAAAATTGTTTAAATACGATTTTATACGGTTTTAAGGGTAAAATCGATTATAATGATTTTCGTATGCTATGAGGAAATTATATTTTATGTAAAACATGATTTTGGATATGGGTTTTAATTTTTATAATTTTCGAAGCTATGGAAAATTTATTATGAATTTTCAAAAGAAAATATGTATAATTGGGTTTGGAAATTAATTTCGATTATTTCATGAAGAATTCGGGTCTGGAATTTTTATATGTTAGATAACATATTGAAAGTGAATTTCTGTATTTTTTGGGGATTTCTCCTAAGTAATTTACTAAGGAAATAATATTATTTTAGAGGAAGGACTTAATTATTTTATTGGTTTTGCTTAATGAAAGGGCTTATTTGTTAAATTAATCCATGTTTAGATCTGAAATAATGCGGCAATTATTTTGGTAAGAATTTGAAAAGTTATGGCAACCAATCAAATGTTTACAAGTAGGCAGGTTAGTTATATAGTATTTTCTTTAATTGGCATTAAATCAGTTTTACCCCGAAAAGTGGGTTCCGCCTCTTTTAGAAGTACCTTTCGACCCATTACTTCCACTTTGACCCAGCCTAGTCGAAACCTATCAAGTCGGAACCAATACACAAGGTATCAACAATGTTGGTATGAAGTGGATTGGAGAAAGGCGGAAGGCATAGTGTCGAAAGCATCACTTTCGATTGGGACGAAACCTTTGTTTTACTTCGATAAGCGCCTGCCTTGTTTTAATAAAAACTTTCAAAGGAGTCGAAACATACGCTTTCGAAAGGGCCATCTAAGTAGTTTTCGAAAAGGGTTGCTAGTTTAAAAGTATAAGCTTTCGAATGAGATCCTTTATTTAAAGAACAATGCTTTCGAAAAGGGTGGTTTCGACCCGGTCGAGACCCTGCCGCCGTTCTTTTGGCTTTTTGAATATATTGAAGTCATCAATGCATTCGAAGGGTAGCTTTTGTTTTAAACTTATACTAAGTCACTTCCTAAAAGCTTTCGAAAGTGTTCAAGGGTTTCGAAGGCAATGGCTTCGGAAGGGGCTTTCGATGCTATCCTTCAATGTTTTATTTAATGTTTTGAAGCTTTCGAAAGGATGTTTCTGAAGCCATCAAGTTTTTCCCCAATCATTTTTAGTTAAAGGTAAATGGTTTCGAAAGGGGTACTTTCGTTTGTAATCACTTAGACCCAATAAGTTATGTTTTAAATTATACCCAATGGTTTTGAAAGGGGTACTTTCATATAGTTTCGAAGCTATGCTTCTATAATTGAATGGTTTCACTTTAATACATTCGAAAGGTTTTGAAAGAAAGGTTTTATAGTGTTTCGAAAGGCAAGTGCCTAGAGTTTTTAAAGGAATATTTTAATGCTTTCGAAAGGAAGTTTTCCAATGGTTTCAAAAGTAATGATTAAAGATCTCGAAAGTCTTAGTTTTCAAAACAAATAATCCAATCTCATTTTAAAGGAAAACCATGCATAATAAAGGAGTTTTGAAATGATTTTATGTATGGAGTTTTTGAATAAGTTTCCTTAATTAATAGGTTAAAGGGATTAACCAAGTTTTATATAAAATGATTTCAAGGATATTAAACCACAGGTGTTGGTATTATTATGTTATTACGGTTACTTCTTCATATATATATATATCCATATTGTAATGGACCCATAATTGTATTTTGGGAGAGGGCAGAATAACCAGCTAGGTTGACCCAGTAGCGAATATAAAATTAAGTTAACTCTTGAATGAGTAGAATTGCATCCAGGAGGTCAGATAGACCATAATGTAGGATGCCTGGATATTGACTAAAGAAGTTGTAAGGTAGACAGGTTCATAGTAAACCCATGAAAACTATGTTTAGGAAAAGTTATTGGCAGGGGCTAATAGGTTCATAGTAAACCCATGAAAACTACGATTAGATTGAGTTATTGGCAGGGGCCAATAAGTTTGTAGTGAACCCATGAAAACTATATCTGGATTAAGATATTGACAGATGTCAATAGGTTTCTAGTCAACCCTTGAAAACTAGGATAAGAGGGAAGTTAATGGAGATACTAATAAGTTCAGGGAGAACCCATAAATAAGAAAGTTTTGGCAGGAGCCAATAGGTTCTTAGTGATCCTATGAAAACTATGAAACCAAACAGGGAGTCCATAAACATTAAATAGGTTATTTGTCAGCCCATGAAAACTAATAGGTTAATAGTGACCCTAGAAACTATAACTATGACAGATAGTCAGAATGAATGGAGATGAGAAATCCAGAATTGATTTACTTGTTTGTATATCATCATAATATTTTGAATTGTTATGTTTTAACCATTGTGGATGCAGGAGCACAGTATATGGTTTTATAAAGATTTGAATAAGATACTAGTGAGGGGAAAACCCATTCCTCTAAGCGGCGTGGTATCACTAGATATCTAAATGGTTTGATATGGTAGATTATTATTCATACCAGGCTTTATGTCTGACTCGAAGTTTATGTTTTCCCCTTCTCGGGTGCTCAATTGGTTTTGAGTATTTTGAGAGTTGAGGTTTTCAGGTACCTCTTTAGACGAATAAGCTTCTGAAGACGTGCAAAGGCATGATAGCTTGTAACGACCCCAGATTTTATATATATTTAAATTGATAATTAATTTAATTTTTGAATAAAAATTGTGAAATTAATCGACAAATTGATGCGAGTTTCCCCGAATTCAAATAAAATGTGTTAAATCATTTGAATTTGAATCTTAAATAAATGGGTTAAAAAATAAATATAAAAATATAGACTTTGGACACAAGAAAATAAATAAATGATTTAAACTTAGAATTGATGGTTAACAATAATTTGAATTTATAAAAACAAATATAAGACAATAAATATTAAAGTAAAATAATAATAAATATTTAAAATAGAGATATAAATAAATATAAGATAAATTATAAAAATATAAAGAAAAACCTTAGCTCAAATTTTAACAACATATTAAATATAGAAATTCCTCTATATTACAAAAATAAATATATACAGTTTTATACAATATAAAGTAGATATACTAGAATAAATCTTAACATTTTGTTAAAAGTCAATACAAAGTAATACAAACAAAAATATACTACAAAAATAAACAAAGACAAAGAAAATACAAGACAAACCAAAAGGAAAACAAATTACATATGTAAACATGAAACCAGCAAAACAAGTCTAGAATGTAACTTGCAAATATGAACAAAAACAAGAATATAAAGTGTGAAGCTTGCAAAGGAAGCCACTAGATTTATACTCATACATGTACAACCGAAATAAGAAAAAAAACAAAGGATAAGTATGTTGTACATGATAATTAATGCAAATGTCTCTAGTACACTACCTTATATCTTATCAGCCACCATAAAGAAATATCTCTGATTTTTTTTGTACAAACAAAATAATACCACCCTATGCAATCATATCCCTATATACTCATCAGCTATCTTCATTTCATTTCGTCCATCAAAGCTGAGAAAAAATTTGTAGTAAACAACATCTCAAACTTAAACAAACTCAACTGGAACAAAAAATACAATCAATTCAAATCAGAAATTCAAGAGGATTAAAGATAAAAAGCTTCAGCTAGTAGCCTGTTTCAACATGACAGAAGGCTCTGTCACTTTACTAAAACACTGTGAGTAAACTAAACCCCTTTAAAACTAAAATCTGGTTATAGATCTTGATAAATATTGTGTAGTTACATTGTAAATGTGGATGTATTTTGTTGAATTTGGTGATGACTGGGTGTGCATGTCTGGGTATATACATTTAAAAGCTCTGTTATGTTCTACATGCTTGAGAATTTATTTTAGAAATTCATATCTTCCAATTCATACAAATTCAAGCTATGATTACTGAAGAAAAGATGATTGAAACGGTATAACATAAATGTTAAGAAGAAATCCAAGTTTTAATATTGTGTATTTATTTCAAGAATGAGAAATAACAGTAGGAAATCAAAATAAGTCCAAATTCATACATCTGGGTTTCAAGTTCTGATCATATGAATGAATTCGTATTGCAAAACAATGATTTTTGAAAATCATTTCATAATTTTTAAGCCTATATTCGAAGAGGGGTTTCGAGTTGATCAGAATTGGGATTTTATTCGATTTCTGGTGATCAGCAAAGTGGTAGGTCTCGGGATCTTTGCTGAAGCATGCTTGAGGGTGGGGGACCTCGGCAAAAATGATCGGAGAATTTTCCGATCATTATGGTGGCGGCACGATAGCTTTGTAGGGTTTAAGGACTAGGATTGGTCGACGTTGATCCTTGAGTTTGTGCGACGTCGTGGGTGGACTGGAGACGATCGGACCAGGTGAGATCGGAGCATGAGTCAACGACGAGGCTAGGGGCGTGATCGCGAGGCCTCAGGTGATCGGAGGCGATGGCGTGGGGCGACTTTGTCAATCGAGCTTCGGGTTCCAGTGGTGTCGTATAGCTCCATTTCAATTTCCGGCGTTATTGACGGAGCTGGGTGGTCGTTGGTCTGAGATGATCATCGGGGACTTGCGGGAGATCTCGACGTTGATCGAAGATGGTGCTGGCGATCGTGCATGTGCATGATGTTATTCTGGGTTCGTTCGTTCGAGTTGGGGAAGAAGGGTTGTCCCGGAGTCGTTCTCGAGTTTTTGCGTGGGTTGACTCGAAGACGAGTGAGGCGGGGGAAAACTCAAAGTAAAGCTCGGGATTTATGCAGTTTTCCTCGGGTCTGGGAATTAAGTGTAATATCAGGTTTTAAATTTTAAAAACTTGGTCAAGTTTAAACAATTTATTACCTATTTCTTTTTGAATAATGAATGTTGATTTAAGTCGGGATTTATTAAGATTTTAAAACAAATTATTTTGAATTTAAAAGTGTTTAATATATATGTATATAACTTTATTTTAAAAAGTTTACTTTAAATAAACTTAATATTGAAAATTAAGTGGGTGATTAAGAAATGAAATGCTTTAAAGAATAATTTAACTCAAAAGTTTTAAGTTAATTGGTAATTGAGAATTAATTCCAAAGGTTATTATATAAGATTTAAATGTTAATTAACTAAAGTAATTACAAAGGGTAATTACTTTATGTAAGCAATTAAGGAATCATAAATAAGTAATTTAAGGTTAATTACTTAGTGTCATAAATTAAGGTGATTGATTAATGTGATTTATCAATAGTAATTAAAGAATAATTAAGGGTTAATTAATTTATGATTAAAGTATAATTAATTAATAATTAAGGTTAATTAATTATTAGAGGATAATTAATTTTAAATTAATGGTTAATTAATTTGAGGATAATTAATTTAAAGGTTAATTAATAAATGAAAGTGATTAAGGGATGATTATTAATTAAGGATTAATAAATCAATCTTTGTAATTAATTAAGGATAATTAATTAAATGGTAATTAATAAATTTATTAATTGAAGCTAATTAATTTATTATTAAAGGGTTAATTAATTAAAATAAAATTGTAATTAGTTAATGTTAATTAACCATGATTAGTGACTAATCTGATTTAATTTAATCAGATAAATAAATTGACCTTACCTATGGATGTTTGGATTCTATTGGATGATTTAATCGGTTGATATCCCTGATATGTGATGCTTTGTGATATATTCTGATTTGTGTGTGATCTGTACTATAGTTCATTTATCTGGGATGAATGTAATATATTATCTGTAATTTATATACATATGTGATCTGCGAATAAAAGATAAGCGTTATAGTTATACCGCTTATCAACTATATTTCTGTATTTTAATCTGTGATGATTGAATGTTGTTGCACTATTGTGTGAAACCCTTGGACTACACTTTTACACACACAAATATGGATTTCACGAGGAAATCGGTTAAGTCACAGATAATTTAAATTTAATATTTTTGAAATTGAAATTTTAATTTCAATTGATTTTGGAAATGGATTTGGGTTAAATGTTAAAGCTTTTGAAAAGGAGTTTTGAGAATAAAGTTATTCAATAATTTGAAATTGAATTCTATGTTTGGAAATTATGGTTAAGATGTTATAAATGTGTTTTATATGGGGTTTTAAACCATTTTAAAAGTATAGTTTTGAGAATTTGAATTTAACCCAAGGACTTTAACTCGTATATATGGATCAGATTTTCTGAAATGAAAACTACTTGTTTTCAAATAATAGAAGCTTTCACATAAGGAATGAATTTCCAATTTGTGTTAAAGAATATCAAGTTTGAAATGAAAATGGTTTGAACTTTGTTTTGAAATTGGAAAGGTGTACCTTTCGTATAAAAGGTCGAAATGGAATTGTTTTGAAAGCTATCAATTGAATCTTTGATTTAAAGATTTAATGAGTTAATCCAATTGAAATGGAAATTGATTTGGAAAATCTATGAATAGATCTTTGTGAAACTGGGTGAACTTTGTGAATTGAATTTTTGTAAAAGATTAAAATGGTAATGTGTTTAAACCATTTGAAGAAGAGTTTTGGATAATAAGTTGTGACTTAATTGAAATCCCAAAATCCATATGTTTTTAAATATTGCGCTCATTATTCGGTTTAGCCGGGAGAGGACTTTGTGTCATATAACCCATTCCGAATAATGATACTACGTATATGGATTGCATTTGGAGACCGGTGGCGAAGACCGGATATTTTCGAAAACGAAAGGACAAATCGTCGAATGTCTCTGCATCGGC
The DNA here is from genome assembly GCA_030737815.1 of Allium fistulosum. NCBI lineage: Eukaryota > Viridiplantae > Streptophyta > Magnoliopsida > Asparagales > Amaryllidaceae > Allium > Allium fistulosum. The sequence goes on along the minus strand of CM060904.1, from coordinate 1,104,988,647 downwards.
TGATCCCTGATATAGAGATTTGATCACCCTTTGTGATGGGAAGTTCGGACGTGATTAGAAATCATCCGGATTTGCAAGGGCTTCTTTCGAAGTGCCTTCGGTTCTGTTCAAAACCCGGAACAGACTTGTATGGTTGTATGTCTGACATTACACTTTGAGATATAAAGTTGATTTCTTTCAAATACATTTCTGTTTGGTGGCGGAGATTTATTCTCTTGGCTTAACACCCTTCTCTGAGACGTACGAGCTCAGAGGTTATGTAGTTGAAGGTTATCAGTGATATACTCCCAATTTGGTAGTGTGGCATGCTGAGTGTTGCTGTGTGTTGTGGTCATTTGTTGATCAAAGCATGGCTTTGTGAAAAAGCGTAGCTTTGTGGACGAGACCTCATCGAACCTCACAGATCAGAAATGGTCGAAATAGGAAAGATGCGGCAAGGTTATGAGGGTCGTTCCCTTTGGGGTATGTCATTTCCTTCTGGAAAAAAGTGATATCATGGTATGGAGCCCAGATATTTACCTGTGTGGTTGCTCCAATCTCATTTACTGTGTGATTGTTGCTGTGTGATCGAGGCCTCGGATAAAGGTCCCAAAGGACCGGGGGTGGCATATTCGTGTAGTAGTTACCTAGTGTAAGAGGTAACCCAGCCTTATGTTGGCAGAGAGCTTGTTAGTTCTTGGGACGTCCCTCCAGAGGCGTACCCATGTGGCATAGGAAGTTACTTAGCCTGACCATTTGTTGGAAAATCCAAAGAAACAATACGAGCCCTTTACGATTGCAGTTGTATAACCTGTCTCCTCAGGCGGCAGCTATAGCAGGCATAATATAATGGTACCTATGCTGGCTATGATTAATATTGTATTTTCGAAATGATTTTGTACACTATGCACTAGTAATAATATCAAAAGAGTTTTCTTGTATTAAGCATATTTGACTATCATAAGAAGAAATCTCCTCCAAGTCTGCGATTGCATTGTGTGTGTGGTGGGAGGTGGTAGTTTCATTTTCCGAAAAGCATTGCGGATTTCAATGTTTAAAATTCCTTTGTTGTTTGTTTTAAAGATAAACTGTTTTTATTACTCACACCAGTCCCATGACTGACTCAGAGTTTATTGTTCCCTTCCTAAACTCTGGGTGCCCATAATTTTCCACACGGGCAGTCTAGAGTTGGGTTTTTCAGATAGTCAGGTTTAGTAGATTATCGGGAGCTAGTTCAGTTTTTGGAGTTGACAGAGCATGACTGACCTTGCTTATCTTTGTGCATCGTGATGATGGTTCGAGCTTGATGTTGGAGTTGTTGGACTCATTCTGTGACGACCGCCCATGACCCCTGCACAAAACAAGGAAATAGTACGCTGAAAAGTGTGCCAGGCAGCCATGGATGATCGTCAGAGGTACGTTAAAATAGCAGAATCTATCGTATTACTCACAGCGCATGGATAAAATACAATAGAGAATATATATAGTGAAGCTTCACAAAATAGAATCTCATCAGTTAAGCTTCATAATAGTTGAATACAAACATCTGAATAGTCAATACATCAAGCCTCACTACATATCACTCAGAGAATTATACAAGCAGCGGAACATCCAGTACATATAGCAAGAAAATAATATGCAAGCCTCCAGCTCGTCTTCATCATCAGCATTGGAAACTAAGAACAGCACCTGTCACCTGCTACCTTGTAACGACCCGTAAATTTTAACCGTTTTAATAACGCAATTAGTTAAAATTTTGTGAAATTTTAAACGATAAAATTTTGAAATAAAAAATTAATATTTGGAATACGTCTAGTTTAACATAGCAGCTGGTAAATTTTCGTCCGAAAATACGAAAGTTTATTTCGCGCGTAAATTCACTTCAATTCAATCAGTTAAAAAGTAATGAAAATAAAATGTTTCCGAAACCTAAATATTTTTACATAGAAAAATTCTAAATCATCTTCTGAGCAAGATTTCAGTTTGTCGTTTTTCCAAATTCGGACATCTTTGGCTCCGTCGTTCTTATTTTCTACAAAATAGCAGTATTCTGGTATCGATATCGATTTTTATCGGATGATCGTACCACTGATTTCCATATACCGTTTTGATCGTCTTGTCATGCCGATCTCTACGGTATATTCGATTGTCAAATTCGGAGTTCCGTTGCACGTTGCACTTTGCGTAACGCCTACCGTATCGGTACCCGTTTTAACATCTCTTTTGGTTCTCTTGCTTTTCAGTTCCCACGCGAAATTAATAGCTTAATAATTTTAGCCAGCTGTAAGCTACTAAAATTAATTATTTCTTGAATTCAAAATTCTGACTTTTGTTATTCTCAATACTTGCTTTCCAGTTCATAGCCTACCGTTTCAAAACAATAAGGTACATAGATTTTATAAAAATTTATTTACTTCTATAACGTTGCTGGCATTTGCATTATTCTAAAAACTATTCACCTTTCATCTCCTTCCACCAACGCATTCCTCCATCCTTCCCACTGGCAACCGAGCACCCCAGCCGAGAAGCCCTCCTCCGCCTTGACACGCATCCCCACCACAAGGCAGTGCCTCTCCCTTCTCCGACACATTGTTTCCTCCACCCGCATCCGCGCCTACCTGGATCCGCCCACGAAAACTCTTCCCTCAGCCTCCGGCCTTGAATGACCAAGCAACGCCTTCGCCATCAACCACACCTCAACCCCTCACCACTGAAAGCCACACCACCCGCTGCCCCTCCTTCCTATCAAAAGTTCACGACCATGACTGTAGCCGACTTTATCAGCCACCTCGCCTGTTCCGAAGCAACGCCGTACGCAGCCTGCCGAATCTCCTCCATCTTATCCTCCGGCCACTACCAGCCCGCGCATGCCCACTTGTGCATCCTCCTGCTTGTTTTCTATTCTTACACGTGAGTTGAATATAGCTTTGTTTATATATTTGTTTTGTTTATACTTTATAGTTTATATACGTTACAGTATTTATTATATATAGTATGAATATATATATTAGCTTTATATTGATCTGTAATTTTAGAAAGAGGGAATTTGTATGCGTAGTGTAGATGTGCTGTTACATACTAAATATATTTGTTTATAATTATAGTATTATATATATACCTATATAAGTTTATATATATGTGTCAGGATTGTGATTTTGGTTTTCATCATATGATTATATATATTGGTATGTATATTATATACATATATGTCTATCGAGCTGTTTTTTTTAACTTTGAAAGGTATTTTACTATATTATACTTTATTTTATTATACTATATTACGTTATATATACAGTCTGGTCAGTGTGGATTTTTTGAATATCAGCAGTATACATTGCATTAGTCTATATAAGTTTGTTATAGTTCTCTTTGTTTGCTGGGTTTAAATGACAGGGCAGTTTATATAATTATTTTTACACCTTAGCTTTTATATAAATATATGAGTATTGCTTTGAATAATAATATATTAGATTTAAATATATTAGTTGATATTACTAACTGCGGTTTATATATGAAGTTATATAGTAGATTTGAAAGATATTTGTTTATTTTAAATATTAGTTTGTATATACAGTTATGTATATCTATATGAATTGTTACATACTTGCATATATATATTAATATTTTGTTGGTTATCTAGGCGAACAGCTGTTAGTTTATATAAATAGTGTAAAGGCATACCTATTGCTTTACATATTGTTTTCGAATATAAAGCTGATTTTACAGTTAGATTCAACTTATTTTCGAACATTTATTTTGGAGACGTCATATATGTAAGTTGTATACAAGTATGTATATGGGTGAGTACTTTTATAATATAATATATATATTGGGGTTTATTTTGCTCGAACTATATGGGGATTGGAAATTCATGTTTGGAATTTATCTTTGAAACAAAATAAATTTTTATATTTATAATATAACAATAAGGTATATATTTCCGGTCTATGTCAAAAAAAAAAAAACTGATTTGACTATTCTCATTTATTTCTATTTATCAGCTCTATCTGGCGAATTCGTGCCCATCTTGTCTCGCTTTGAAAATTTGTGCCTGGATTCGTAGCTCATTCCATTGTCTATCTCTCAAGCCCTAAAAGGTGAGCACTCACTCACGATTAACGTTCTTTTATTTATTAAATCTGATTTCAATTGAAACGACAATTGAAATATTGCTGCTGTTTGACATTACACTGTTATTACCTGTATCAGTTCACCTGTGACATCTGACGCCATTATCTGTTATATATGCAATGATAATCCAGTTTGGTTGTTAATTGATTGACTGTTGATGTTTATATTGGACGTTAAATTGTTAATGTTAAAATGATAAATAGTATGCAATTGAACTTGATATAGGATAAATAAATGTTAAATTTGATGAACTGACATTTGTATAATATGACCCCTTTAACTGTTAAATTTATTGACACGTTGGATTTGTTTAATTACATCTTGAACCACTGAATGTATGTTGTCAAATTGATGATGGATGAAATTGTAATAGATGACAAGTGAAAACCGTAATGTAATAATCTTTAATCTACATGAAATGATAGTGTAGATTCTAGAAATAATTATATTAATTCGTACAAATAACAATGCGAATTAATACGGTTATTTCGGGATTATTTGAATTGATTATTGGATTGATATTGATTGTTGTTATTGCTTGTTTATTTACTTTGACACCATCCCAGTTATCACACTGCAAGTTCCCTTTGATATGTTTTAATTTTGAATTGAATTGGAATCGGGTTGAAATGATAAATACCCAAATTGAACTTTGACATAGGATAGAAAATTAAATAAAAAAACCCGATTGGTCAATAATTTGATTTGAAAATAAACAAAGATTTTATTTGAATAAATAATATGGTTTTGAAACGAAGTTGGAAATTGAATTTAATGAAATTTAAACGTGAATATTTAATAATCTGAAATGAAATATAAATAAAGAAATTGATGAAAGAAGGTTGTTTAATTTGAGAAATGATTGAATTAAACTTTGAAATTATTTAATAATTAAGTTTTGAATTATTTAATAATGAATTATTAAATGATTTAATTGAATTGAAATTCTTTAATAAGAAAAATTGAATTTTGAATAAGTGAATTTTTCTCCGTAATACTTGGAATTGAGTTTCTTTATTAAGAAAGTTTGGAAAATCATTTAAGTAAGTAAATAAGTGAAATTGGATTTCTTTAACAAAAATGAAGTGTGATATTTTTGGAATTAATGTAAGACTTGAAATGTAAAGAATTTGATTTGACGGATTTAGTTTAATTCAAAATTGTAGATTTTGATTAAATGAAGTTGAACTTAAGAATTGATTTAACGAATTGGAAATTTATTAGAAATTGTTTTGAATGAAAAAGTAACTTAACGAATATTAAATGAAATGGATAAATGGATTTAAATTGGTTTGAATGTTAAATTAATTTAAATGATATCGGAATGAAACTTATATACGAACTTGAATCAATATTTGAATTGTTTTAAAAAGAAATTGAAATTGAATTATAAGATTTTGAAATTGTAAATTTGGAAGTTTTGAAATGTAAATACTGGAAATTGGTTTGAAAGACAAATGAAATGTTGATTTACGACTTCTATTTGAAATTGAATTGATTTGGTTTTTTTGAAATATATAAACGACCAATCGGTGTAATAATTACGAAAGTTATTAAAGAGACCGGGATCGGTAATGGATATACTCTCTATCTGAACCGAAACCACTTTAATAACTGTACGTGGAGTGTTGATCCAGAACGAAGTGGATGGTTTTGGTGAACGCGTTGACTGAAGAAAGAGAACGATTTTGGATGACCCCTGACATGACTAAAACAGGAGCCGCGCCGGGCCATTGAGGTTCGCCACCTCTAGCGGACACACTTCTTCGTTACCATATCTATTACTTTTGTGATTCGATTTGGGTGCACCCCTCGATTATGGGAGTGTTGTTTCACGGTGTTGGGGTAGTAGCTGCTATGCCCAACATCAGTCCGGATCACGCAACTACTAGTATCCTAGTTGGTATCGCCTCATGTACCTTGTCATACTGATTATCCTATTCGCGACCACTACGATTTTGATTTGTACCTTTAGTATATGTATTGCCCTCTGGTGACTTCCGGTTTTGGGGAAACTACGGTCTTGTATATGCTTTTGGGAATAAACAGGTTAAGAGGTGTATGGGCCCTGCTTAACCCTACTTTGATATTTTATATTACTGATAGACATTATCTACTTAGCGTACATTACTACATAGTAGATAGTTTAACGGATCCTTAAAGGATGGTTATTCCAAACATCCTTTGAGTTACTTGTATTTCAACTGCTATTTCACTTGAGTTGGATTTATTAATATAAGAATGTTAATCCTGACTCGAGTGTTTTGTATTTTGCTTTACGCTCGGGTCAGACTGAGTAGTTCAGCTTTCGAGACTCACCTTTGGAGTTGGAGCTTTGCTTGAAGATCCAGCCATCTATTCTGCTTTCAGTATTCGATGATTCCAGTGATGTATTCTGATTTGTATCTGTTACTCTTCCGTTGTATCTGGTTTAACTCTGATGTATCATATTACTCTTCTGTTGTAAACTCTGATGTATTTTTATATATTCATATAGTAGCTTCATGAACTACTATCTCTTTTATTTCCGCTGCATTTATTACTCTGTGTCTGTGATCTGTGATTATATCTATTTACTGTATATGTTCAGTTTTGCCAAATTTAAATTAACAACGCGGTATTTTGAACAATTCAACTCCGGCATGAGTGTCTACCTATACACTTATAATGGACGCGAATGGTCCAAAATTCCGGGTCGTTACAGTTGGTATCAGAGCTTTTGGTAGCTCTAGGCAAAACTTAACATATAGGGTAAATGTATTTACAGAATCACTTTCATTTCGAGTTTCAATCTCTTCCGTTTCGATTCACTTCCTTCGAATTTTGGAACGTTCCCTGCGGTTTCAAAATTCATTCGTGTCCTTCACTATTCGTTTTCTTTCAATTCTGGAGCACCTCATAACTCCATTTTGAATGATCTCTATAATAACTTGGCGATCTCGCCAAACTTCGAATGATTTGTAACGTGGTGAAACTCCTTTACAATTGGCATTGATTTACCGGAGATTTCTGTATCCTCGGTTTACGATGCTATCTATCTCCTACTATTCCTGAATTCTATTTCTCGAGATTGGATGTTGATTTACCTCGGAATTCAGCATCGATCTTATTCTTGAAGTTACGGACGACCCGGTTATGGTTGCCCGTGAATTAAATAAACTCCTCCATCTCCCGATTGTGAAAATCAGATTTTCTTATCTTCTGTTTCAAACTTATTTTTCGAAAAAAAAATTCTCTTTGATTTGAGTCCATCAAATTTGAATCTCTATCTTTGCTTTGAAATCTATCCTTATATAGTCGAGCGAGGAAGTGTATTTGTAAATTTATATTTAAAATGTTTAAAATATATTGTGTTGTTTGAGTTGTTGATGTTGATTTGGGTTTCCGATCGATTCGTCTGATCAACGCTATCGATAGGATTTCCAAAACACTTGAACAGAGCAAACTGACACAATATTATTTTTCAAATTTGGAAAAATAAAATAAATTTGTTTGATTATATTGTGAAAATATATATATAAAAAAAAAAAAAAATTCCTAGAATTTAATTGGTAAATTAAATTGTTTGTTTGAAATGATAATATTTGATTATCATTTATTGTTCTAGATAAATTTATAAATACGGTTTATAAATTGATTTGGAATTTGAAATGAATTAAATTCAGAAATTTGAGAATTTAGTTTCCGATGATTTCGAACTTTGGTTTTTAAAATTTTAAAGTATATAGTATTGGAAGTATTTTCGAATAGAAATCGTTTTCAAAGAATTTTTAAAATGTTGAAATCAGTGCTCTTCTCTTTGTCGCTGGAAAATAATTTCGGTGATGGCGGCCGCATCATCGATATACATTTTCGAGTTTCGAAGTGGAGAAACCATTCTGTAGCTTTGCTACGGTTTTGTTTTGAAAAATATTTCGATTTGAATTTCTTCAGTATAATTTGATTTATATATAGGTATCTTATTTTAAATTTAATTTGATTTGATATAAATATATTATGTATATCTCTAAATTGTTAAAGTTAATCGGAAATCTAATTCTTAAATTTTGTTAAAAGATGATTTAATTATAAAAAAAAAAAAAACCAAAATTTGGAATTAATATTTAAACTTGAATAATTAAATTGGGAAATTTTTTTTTTGTATATTGTTCAACTGCATTCTAATACAACTTACCTAAATCATTCAGAAGTTGAATATGCAATTGGATAATATATAAGATAAATTGAATTTATAAATAAAATTTGAGTGTTTATAATACATGTTATACACTAAATTTTGATTTTAAAGAGGTTAATAGAGTTAGATAGGATAATAAGTAAATTCAGTTAATAATGAAATAAATTTGTTTTGAAAGAATTAATAAATTTGTTTTGAAAGAGTTAATGAATTAAAATTTGATCAACATATGAAAATACCTTGAATTTAAAAGAAATTAGTAAATATAAATTAATTTAAATCGAAACTTTTATGGTTTAAATTAATTTATATGGGTTAAATATATGTGATAAGATATATTAAGTAGAATGAATTTAACAATAATTTGGAATAAAAGAAAAATTTAAATTGTTGGAAAATATGATTATAATAAAAGACTATTCAAAATTTATGGTTTTAGAAATTGTAAATTTAAGACAATTGGATAATAAGATAATTAATTTAGAAATAGTTGAGATTGATTTTGGTGAAATCAAATGGATTAAATCAATTATTGAATATCAATTAATTTAAATTTGAATTTATACGGTTTAAATTAATTGTTATTTTGTATTTCAAATCTGTTTTCTTTCTGGTTGTTTCTATTCTCCTACCTCGTTCCTTTTCGGGGACGAAAAGTTTTGAGTAGGGGAGAATGTAACGACCCGTAAATTTTAACCGTTTTAATAACGCAATTAGTTAAAATTTTGTGAAATTTTAAACGATAAAATTTTGAAATAAAAAATTAATATTTGGAATACGTCTAGTTTAACATAGCAGCTGGTAAATTTTCGTCCGAAAATACGAAAGTTTATTTCGCGCGTAAATTCACTTCAATTCAATCAGTTAAAAAGTAATGAAAATAAAATGTTTCCGAAACCTAAATATTTTTACATAGAAAAATTCTAAATCATCTTCTGAGCAAGATTTCAGTTTGTCGTTTTTCCAAATTCGGACATCTTTGGCTCCGTCGTTCTTATTTTCTACAAAATAGCAGTATTCTGGTACCGATATCGATTTTTATCGGATGATCGTACCACTGATTTCCATATACCGTTTTGATCGTCTTGTCATGCCGATCTCTACGGTATATTCGATTGTCAAATTCGAAGTTCCGTTGCACGTTGCACTTTGCGTAACGCCTACCGTATCGGTACCCGTTTTAACATCTCTTTTGGTTCTCTTGCTTTTCAGTTCCCACGCGAAATTAATAGCTTAATAATTTTAGCCAGCTGTAAGCTACTAAAATTAATTATTTCTTGAATTCAAAATTCTGACTTTTGTTATTCTCAATACTTGCTTTCCAGTTCATAGCCTACCGTTTCAAAACAATAAGGTACATAGATTTTATAAAAATTTATTTACTTCTATAACGTTGCTGGCATTTGCATTATTCTAAAAACTATTCACCTTTCATCTCCTTCCACCAACGCATTCCTCCATCCTTCCCACTGGCAACCGAGCACCCCAGCCGAGAAGCCCTCCTCCGCCTTGACACGCATCCCCACCACAAGGCAGTGCCTCTCCCTTCTCCGACACATTGTTTCCTCCACCCGCATCCGCGCCTACCTGGATCCGCCCACGAAAACTCTTCCCTCAGCCTCCGGCCTTGAATGACCAAGCAACGCCTTCGCCATCAACCACACCTCAACCCCTCACCACTGAAAGCCACACCACCCGCTGCCCCTCCTTCCTATCAAAAGTTCACGACCATGACTGTAGCCGACTTTATCAGCCACCTCGCCTGTTCCGAAGCAACGCCGTACGCAGCCTGCCGAATCTCCTCCATCTTATCCTCCGGCCACTACCAGCCCGCGCATGCCCACTTGTGCATCCTCCTGCTTGTTTTCTATTCTTACACGTGAGTTGAATATAGCTTTGTTTATATATTTGTTTTGTTTATACTTTATAGTTTATATACGTTACAGTATTTATTATATATAGTATGAATATATATATTAGCTTTATATTGATCTGTAATTTTAGAAAGAGGGAATTTGTATGCGTAGTGTAGATGTGCTGTTACATACTAAATATATTTGTTTATAATTATAGTATTATATATATACCTATATAAGTTTATATATATGTGTCAGGATTGTGATTTTGGTTTTCATCATATGATTATATATATTGGTATGTATATTATATACATATATGTCTATCGAGCTGTTTTTTTTTTAACTTTGAAAGGTATTTTACTATATTATACTTTATTTTATTATACTATATTACGTTATATATACAGTCTGGTCAGTGTGGATTTTTTGAATATCAGCAGTATACATTGCATTAGTCTATATAAGTTTGTTATAGTTCTCTTTGTTTGCTGGGTTTAAATGACAGGGCAGTTTATATAATTATTTTTACACCTTAGCTTTTATATAAATATATGAGTATTGCTTTGAATAATAATATATTAGATTTAAATATATTAGTTGATATTACTAACTGCGGTTTATATATGAAGTTATATAGTAGATTTGAAAGATATTTGTTTATTTTAAATATTAGTTTGTATATACAGTTATGTATATCTATATGAATTGTTACATACTTGCATATATATATTAATATTTTGTTGGTTATCTAGGCGAACAGCTGTTAGTTTATATAAATAGTGTAAAGGCATACCTATTGCTTTACATATTGTTTTCGAATATAAAGCTGATTTTACAGTTAGATTCAACTTATTTTCGAACATTTATTTTGGAGACGTCATATATGTAAGTTGTATACAAGTATGTATATGGGTGAGTACTTTTATAATATAATATATATATTGGGGTTTATTTTGCTCGAACTATATGGGGATTGGAAATTCATGTTTGGAATTTATCTTTGAAACAAAATAAATTTTTATATTTATAATATAACAATAAGGTATATATTTCCGGTCTATGTCAAAAAAAAAAAAAACTGATTTGACTATTCTCATTTATTTCTATTTATCAGCTCTATCTGGCGAATTCGTGCCCATCTTGTCTCGCTTTGAAAATTTGTGCCTGGATTCGTAGCTCATTCCATTGTCTATCTCTCAAGCCCTAAAAGGTGAGCACTCACTCACGATTAACGTTCTTTTATTTATTAAATCTGATTTCAATTGAAACGACAATTGAAATATTGCTGCTGTTTGACATTACACTGTTATTACCTGTATCAGTTCACCTGTGACATCTGACGCCATTATCTGTTATATATGCAATGATAATCCAGTTTGGTTGTTAATTGATTGACTGTTGATGTTTATATTGGACGTTAAATTGTTAATGTTAAAATGATAAATAGTATGCAATTGAACTTGATATAGGATAAATAAATGTTAAATTTGATGAACTGACATTTGTATAATATGACCCCTTTAACTGTTAAATTTATTGACACGTTGGATTTGTTTAATTACATCTTGAACCACTGAATGTATGTTGTCAAATTGATGATGGATGAAATTGTAATAGATGACAAGTGAAAACCGTAATGTAATAATCTTTAATCTACATGAAATGATAGTGTAGATTCTAGAAATAATTATATTAATTCGTACAAATAACAATGCGAATTAATACGGTTATTTCGGGATTATTTGAATTGATTATTGGATTGATATTGATTGTTGTTATTGCTTGTTTATTTACTTTGACACCATCCCAGTTATCACACTGCAAGTTCCCTTTGATATGTTTTAATTTTGAATTGAATTGGAATCGGGTTGAAATGATAAATACCCAAATTGAACTTTGACATAGGATAGAAAATTAAATAAAAAAACCCGATTGGTCAATAATTTGATTTGAAAATAAACAAAGATTTTATTTGAATAAATAATATGGTTTTGAAACGAAGTTGGAAATTGAATTTAATGAAATTTAAACGTGAATATTTAATAATCTGAAATGAAATATAAATAAAGAAATTGATGAAAGAAGGTTGTTTAATTTGAGAAATGATTGAATTAAACTTTGAAATTATTTAATAATTAAGTTTTGAATTATTTAATAATGAATTATTAAATGATTTAATTGAATTGAAATTCTTTAATAAGAAAAATTGAATTTTGAATAAGTGAATTTTTCTCCGTAATACTTGGAATTGAGTTTCTTTATTAAGAAAGTTTGGAAAATCATTTAAGTAAGTAAATAAGTGAAATTGGATTTCTTTAACAAAAATGAAGTGTGATATTTTTGGAATTAATGTAAGACTTGAAATGTAAAGAATTTGATTTGACGGATTTAGTTTAATTCAAAATTGTAGATTTTGATTAAATGAAGTTGAACTTAAGAATTGATTTAACGAATTGGAAATTTATTAGAAATTGTTTTGAATGAAAAAGTAACTTAACGAATATTAAATGAAATGGATAAATGGATTTAAATTGGTTTGAATGTTAAATTAATTTAAATGATAACGGAATGAAACTTATATACGAACTTGAATCAATATTTGAATTGTTTTAAAAAGAAATTGAAATTGAATTATAAGATTTTGAAATTGTAAATTTGGAAGTTTTGAAACGTAAATACTGGAAATTGGTTTGAAAGACAAATGAAATGTTGATTTACGACTTCTATTTGAAATTGAATTGATTTGGTTTTTTTGAAATATATAAACGACCAATCGGTGTAATAATTACGAAAGTTATTAAAGAGACCGGGATCGGTAATGGATATACTCTCTATCTGAACCGAAACCACTTTAATAACTGTACGTGGAGTGTTGATCCAGAACGAAGTGGATGGTTTTGGTGAACGCGTTGACTGAAGAAAGAGAACGATTTTGGATGACCCCTGACATGACTAAAACAGGAGCCGCGCCGGGCCATTGAGGTTCGCCACCTCTAGCGGACACACTTCTTCGTTACCATATCTATTACTTTTGTGATTCGATTTGGGTGCACCCCTCGATTATGGGAGTGTTGTTTCGCGGTGTTGGGGTAGTAGCTGCTATGCCCAACATCAGTCCGGATCACGCAACTACTAGTATCCTAGTTGGTATCGCCTCATGTACCTTGTCATACTGATTATCCTATTCGCGACCACTACGATTTTGATTTGTACCTTTAGTATATGTATTGCCCTCTGGTGACTTCCGGTTTTGGGGAAACTACGGTCTTGTATATGCTTTTGGGAATAAACAGGTTAAGAGGTGTATGGGCCCTGCTTAACCCTACTTTGATATTTTATATTACTGATAGACATTATCTACTTAGCGTACATTACTACATAGTAGATAGTTTAACGGATCCTTAAAGGATGGTTATTCCAAACATCCTTTGAGTTACTTGTATTTCAACTGCTATTTCACTTGAGTTGGATTTATTAATATAAGAATGTTAATCCTGACTCGAGTGTTTTGTATTTTGCTTTACGCTCGGGTCAGACTGAGTAGTTCAGCTTTCGAGACTCACCTTTGGAGTTGGAGCTTTGCTTGAAGATCCAGCCATCTATTCTGCTTTCAGTATTCGATGATTCCAGTGATGTATTCTGATTTGTATCTGTTACTCTTCCGTTGTATCTGGTTTAACTCTGATGTATCATATTACTTTTCTGTTGTAAACTCTGATGTATTTTTATATATTCATATAGTAGCTTCATGAACTACTATCTCTTTTATTTCCGCTGCATTTATTACTCTGTGTTTGTGATCTGTGATTATATCTATTTACTGTATATGTTCAGTTTTGCCAAATTTAAATTAACAACGCGGTATTTTGAACAATTCAACTCCGGCATGAGTGTCTACCTATACACTTATAATGGACGCGAATGGTCCAAAATTCCGGGTCGTTACATACCTAGTCTGCCCATCCCAAAATGGATGAACAGCCTAAGGTAATAAGAGTTGAACATAAAACCTTGAGTCAGACAACAGTCTTAGTGAGCGGTAAATTAACTAACGACATACCAAAAGAGCATAAAGGTAAAAGGAATAGGAATCCAACCCTCCCACTCCACCTCTTTCTACAGTGATAGCCCCCAAACACACTAAGCAGAAGTAAACATAGCAAAGCAAACATTTAAAGTAAAGCAATTATCACTCGAGTCAAGGTCGATGTTTTCCAAGTACAAACCCCCAAGGCCTAAACCAAGATCATATAAGCACCTAGAAAATATCGCTCTTGAGACCGAATGACGATACAACCAAACATCCATGACTCTGGCTATCACTGTTATCATTGCTTCGATACCACCGTTAATTGAATGACTGGCACATTCTTTCAGCCGTCCGTCAAGGGCTAATGGTAACCCCGGTTCTAGACATAACTCCGCACGTCGTCGCAGCCCATGCCTAGGACTATCGAATCTGCCCAGAGTACTCGACTTCCAACTGTAGTCTTTTGGGACTATCGAATCTGCCCAGCGTACTCTTGCTTTGAGTCTGCTAGAACCTTCAACAACGATGAAATCTCAGCCTTCTAGTCATCCTCCTCGACGATTATTCTCATACTAGCTCAAACCCCTCTCGAGCTAACCATTATCAACGAACTCGAACCATCCCTCGAGTTATCAACATGCTTGGAATGATCCCGTCTGGATTATACCAAGGCTACATCACATCATAGCAAAGCCTCATCTCATCATCATCATCAAATCTATCCATATGAGCTTCATCATCCGCCACATATGCCACGAGCAGCTTTTCCAACTCAAGAGCCTTTCCCTTAGCTCTTGAATCATCTTCGACCATCTTGTCTAAATCCAACAACTAATCAACTAATTTATAACAATCAATCAAATCAATCATTAATCCAAGTAATCAATCATGCAAACAAGATCTAAAAGCAATTATAACTAAAATGGCAATTTTGTAAATAAAGAGTCCAAATCTAACAAGCATGAAACATGAGCAATATCTCTACAACTTGATGAATGAACTTGCATAGATTAACATGTAGTAAAATGGATGTCAAATCATCATGAACAATGGATCTATACTTAAGTTTAAGAAAATGCATGGAAATCACTATTTTAACACAAAATCAAGCCACCAATTCGATATACTCCTTTGGATCCGTGTGAGAGATAACCACCACTCACCAAATCACCTAAACACTTCAAAAGCAACACACTTCAGATCTGGACAGCGAAGGATCTAGCTCGATTCTCCAAAATTCCGCTTCAAACGATGAAATCTCTCTTCGATGGATGTAGATCTTCAATCTAAGCTCTTGGATCTTCGATTTGATCTTCGATTTGGATGGAAGGAAGCACAAAATTAAAGAAAGATAAGAAGTGAAGAAGTGTAGAACTCGAGCTCTCAAAATGGCAGCACTTCGTCGCTTCAAAATCCCGATCCCAAAAAGTGAGGCAAGGACGTGTATTTATAGGCTGGAAATCCTTAAGTCGCTCGCTCGCTTTTAAGTCGCCCACGACCTACCGAAACCCCACGACCTACGACCTAACGGTATTGCCGACCTAACAGTTGCCGACCTAAAAACCCCAACCTAACGACTCAAGCCTATGCGCGACCTAACAACATAACAAAAATGCGGCTTAACGACTTAACAACAGTCGCGACCTAACACACAGCCGCGTTCCTACTTAAGTCGTTTAGACGACTTAACAACTTACGACTCAACGACCTTGCGACTTAACGACTCAGGCCTATGCGCGACCTAAAACATGTGCAGCTTAACACCTACGCGACCTAACGACTCACGACTTAACACCTTTAGGTCGTCTAACGACCTAACTACACGTAGGGTCACAACGACCTAAACTAAACGACCTAAGCTATCTACCTTAAGTCGCTCAACCGACCTATCTCCTTAAGTCGTTAGCTCGCCCAGTCTCCTAGGTCGCTACTCCTATGCCGCTAACCCTTAAGTCGCCGACTCTCTTAAGTCGCCAACTCCTTAAGTCGCTCAGCCGACTTATCTATCTTAGGTCGCTCCAATTTCTTAGGTCGTTCACCCGACCTAACTACCACCCGACCCAACTTCCGGACGACCTAACTTCTACACAACTTAACCCTGGACGATTCAAGCTCTGGTCGACTTAAACTCTGAACGATCTAACTCTGGACGTTCTAACAACACTCACGACCTAATGACAACAGTTTTACGATCTTTAGATCCGTAAAAATACGGGTCATTACATTCTCTCCCCCTTAGGAATTTCGCCCCCGAAATTCCAAACAAACAAGAGCAATCAAAAACTATTCTGCATGCCTACCATCCATAGCAATCAACAAACCATGCGTCCAATTACTAGCCTAACATGCATAATTCTATTACTAGAACAAGTTACAATGTCGTGAGATGACACGACACCTTATGGCCATACCTTGAAGAGTTCAGGATGAGCTGCCTTCATCCTCTCTTCCACCTCCCATGTACAGTCGTTAACATCATCACTCCATTGTATCTTGAGCAACCTAACTACCTTCCTCCTAAGCCGTTTCGTGTCAGTTTCCACAACACGAAGCGGCTTACGAGGTCTCTTATCGACTGGATCAATCTCAAAATCTTCACAGCTTTCAGCAGAAACCACTGTATTCGAGTCGTGCACATACTTCCATAGATATGATATGTGAAAAACATTGTGCACACCCACCATCTTTTCTGGTAACTCCAATTTATAGGCGAGCTTTCCAATTCGCTCGATGATCGGGAAGGGCCCAACAAATCTCGGAGTCAATTTTCCCTTCTTCCCGAATCAAATAACATTCTTCAGTGGAGAAATCTTCACAAAAACCATATCACCTACGTCGAATTTCAAATCCTTACGACGCTTATCGGCATAACTTTTCTATCGGTCTTGGGCTGCCTTCATTCGTTGCCGAATGATCTCTATGCAATCCGAAGTCTGTCGAATCATTTCTGGCCCAAGTATCAGCTTTTCTCCTGTTTCTAACCAACATGTCGGAGAGTTACACGGTCTTCCATACAATGCTTCATACGGTGCCATACCAATGCTTGACTGGTAACTGTTATTATACGAAAATTCTACCAAATGAAGGTGATCTTCCCACGATCCTCCGAAATCTAAAACACATGCTCTAAGGTGATCTTCCAAAACTCTGTTGACTCTCTCGGTCTGACCATCTGTTTGAGGGTGATAAGCTGTACTCAAACACAACTCGGTTCCCAAAACTTCCTGGAAGCTCTTCCAAAATCTACTAGTGAACAATGGGTCTCGATCGCTCACTATACTTTTCGGAATACCATGGAATCGAACTATCCACTTAACATACAACTCAGCCAATTTCGATGCAGTCCTAGTTGATCGAACAGGAATGAATCTTGCACTCTTAGTCAAAAGATCTACGATGACCCAAATCCCTTCATTTCCCGCTCTTGTTCTAGGTAGTCCATCGATAAAATCCATCGATATTTGCTCCCACTTCCATGTAGGAACTTCTAACGGCTGAAGCAATCCACTTGGCTTCTTCTGTTCGGCTTTTACCAGCTGGCAGTTCATGCACTTGGAAATAAAATTTCCAACATCCTTCTTCATACCTTCCCAGTAATAGGTTCTCTTCATATCCCGATACATCTTATTTCCACCTGGATGAATTGTCAACTTCGAGTGATGACTTTCCTTCAAAACTTCATTTCTCAATTCATCTATATCGGGAACAACTAGTCGTCCTTGCTTCCGAAGCCAACCCTCTCGATCGACCTCGAATCCTTTATCCTTTTCTGGGTCCAATCCAGATTCCAAATCACGGATAATCTTGACAAGCTTATCGTCTCGCTTTTGGCTCTCGCCAATTCTTTCCACAAGAGTCGGTCTTATCGATAAGTTTGCCAACATCTCAGGTTCCAATTCACATCTGGGCCTGAAGTCAAATCCAGCTAAATACTCGAGACTCTTCCATTCTGAAAACATGGCTCCCAATCCTGCATGTCTTCGACTTAACGCATCTGCCACTGCGTTACCCTTTCCCGGAGTATAGGCTATATCAAAATCATATGATGCCAAAAACTCTAGCCATCGTTGCTGCCTAAGATTCAAATCCTTTTGGGAGAAAAGATACTTCAACGACTTATGATCTGTAAACAACTCGAATCGAACTCCCAATAGATAATGTCTCCACATCTTCAGAGCAAAAACAATCGCCGCTAACTCCAAATCATGAGTCGGATAATTCCTTTCATGCGGCTTCAGTTGTCGACTTGCATACGCAACAACTTTACCCTTATGCATCAACACTGCTCCAAGTCCAGTACCACATGCGTCGGTGTAAACCACCATCTCATCATTTCCACTTGGAATAGTCAAAACATGAGCACTTGTCAATCGCTCTTTCAGGGTTCTGAAAGCTTGCTCACACTTAGCATCCCATATGAATACTTGGTTCTTTTTCGTCAATCCTGTTAATGGTGAAGCTATCTTGGAAAAGTCTTTACTAAATCGGCGATAATATCCTGCTAATCCAAGAAAACTTCTCACATCAGATGTATTCTTAGGTCTAACCCAATCCCGGATTGCTGCCACCTTAGCGGAATCAACCGCTATTCCATTTCCAGAGATAATATGGCCTAATAACCTCACTTCACTCTTCCAGGAGTGACACTTCGAAAACTTAGCCTTCAGTTGATGTTTCCGTAAGATTTCCAAAACAATACGCAAGTGCGTCATGTGCTCTTCTTCAGTTCTGGAATAAATCAAAATATCATCCACGAACACTAGTACGAACTTGTTCAACTGATCTCTGAACACTCTATTCATAAGATCCACAAAATATGCTGGCGCATTGGTCAATCCAAACGGCATTACCAGCCACTCAAAGAAACTGGATGGTGTCCTGAAAGCAGTCTTCGGCACACTATCCTTAGCCACTCTTAACTGGTGAAATCCCGTTGCCAAATCCATCTGAGAAAACACCTTAGCTTCGTGAAGTTGATCGAACAAGTCATCTATTCTTGGCAATGGATACTTGTTCTTCTTAGTCACTTTATTCAGCTCACGATAATCCACACACAACCTCAATGATCCATCTGCTTTGGTTGCAAACACAACTGGTGCACCCCATTCGGACACACTACGCCGAATGAATCCTTTCTGCAAAAGATCATCAACTTGCACCTTCAACTCTTGTTGTTCCCTAGGTGTCATCCGCCTAAGAGGCATCACAACAGGTCTGGCTCCTTCAACTAGATCGATACGAAACTCGATCTCTCTATGCGGCGGTAACCCTTTGACCTCATCAAAGACATCCTCAAATCCATTAGCGATTGGCACCGATGACAGTCCATCCCGTGGAACAACCAGCGAATACATGAAGCTCATGAAGACGCCTTCCTCATGCTTACATCGTATCACAACCTTTCGCCCTTCCACATTCTCGACTGTCACCTCCAACCTTTCACAATCAACCTTTGCCGCATACTTCCTAAGCCAGTCCATACCCAAAATAATTCCGAACCCCGCAAAGTTCAGAACAAAACAATCACAAACAAAAGAGAAATCATGACTCGATACAACCAAACCACGGCATAGCATACACAGACATGACGAACCCCCAACTGGATTAGTCACAACCAATGGTCTATCAACAATATCTGGTTCTAAACCCAACCGGCCTACAAGTTCATTACAAACAAAAGAATGCGACGCCCCAGTATCGAATAACACTCTAACTGGAACACCACATATGGAAAGAGTACCTTGAACCACCACACTCTTTCCTTTCTCTTCAGCGGTAGGAGCTTTCGAAGATGATGGAACAGCCCCCAAAGCATAAGCTTGCACAATCTGCTTGTCCTTCCGTGGTTCTGGACAATTCTTCTTAATATGCCCTGGCTTGTCACAGTTGTGGCACTTCATCGGCACCTTTGGATTCTTGCAATCTCTGGAGAAATGGCCCTTCTGCTGACAATTGTAGCAGATCACTTCGCCCTTCGGCTTCTTCTGGCCATCCTTACCCTTTTGCTGCTGCTTCCTCTTCTTGTTTCCACCCTGCTGTGGTTTAGACTCTTCCTTGGCCATAGCAACAATAGATCCTTCTTTAGGAAACAGATTTTCGTGCCTGAGAGCTTTCTCCACAAGCTTCTCAAATGGATCGTCCAGATGATCCACCAACTGCCTCCCAAGATAAATGTCCAAGCCTGTCACAAACTTCTCGTTCTTCTGATAAGGAGATTCAATATACGACCGGGCATACTTGGACAAGGCTTCAAACTCAGAAACATACTCAAGAACTGGTCTTCCATCTTGCTTGAGCTCTACAAACTTCTTAAACAGAACAGATTTCTGAGCTGTAGAAATGAACTTAGCTTCAAATCTGGCTTGGAATTGCACCCAAGTAATTTCTTCCTCCGGAGTATCAATGGTGATAGAGTTCTACCAATCAGAAGCTCTTCCTTGAAGCTGTCTTGATGCGAGCTTCCTTTTGGTTGCATCCTCGATTCCCAAGTCACCAAAGATCCTTCTACAAGCATCTATCCACCTCTGGACTTCAATGGTTGACTCTGTTCCCAAGAAAACCTTTCCTCCAAGAGCAGTATAATCTTTACACAGCTTAGCAAAATCCACCGGTTTTGGAGTTTGAACTTGAACTCCAACATCTACTGATGGCCCCGGAGCTGGCATCCTTCTCATGATCGAAGTCATCATAGCCTCGAACATAGCAGCATAATCAGTAGCCTCCTCAGCAGCACGGCCTTCCCTAGCAGCTGGTCTCCCTCTTCGACTCATCCTTAATATCTATAAAAGAAATGATCAGCACACCTTGAGAAACAACTGCATAAAGGACTCAAATCCTTCTAAGCTACTACATTATATATAGTAATCATCCATCAAAATACAATTACGTCTCTCATACGTAGTTACGTCAGCGAGCGTTGGGTAAAATCGATTAACAAAGCTCTGATACCAAATGTGACGACCGCCCATGACCCCTGCACAAAACAAGGAAATAGTGCGCTGAAAAGTGTGCCAGGCAGCCATGGATGATCATCAGAGGTACGTTAAAACAGCAGAATCTATCGTATTACTCACAGCGCATGGATAAAATACAATAGAGAATATATATAGTGAAGCTTCACAAAACAGAATCTCATCAATTAAGCTTCATAATAGTTGAATACAAACATCTGAATAGTCAATACATCAAGCCTCACTACATATCACTCAGAGAATTATACAAGCAGTGGAACATCCAATACATATAGTAAGAAAATAATATGCAAGCCTCCAGCTCGTCTTCATCATCAGCATCGTTGGAAACTAAGAACAACACCTGTCACCTGCTACCTAGTCTGCCCATCCCAAAATGGATGAACAGCCCAAGGTAATAAGAGTTGAACATAAAACCTTGAGTCAGACAACAGTCTTAGTGAGCGGTAAATTAACTAACGACATACCAAAAGAGCATAAATGTAAAAGGAATAGGAATCCAACCCTCCCACTCCAACTCTTTCTACAGTGATAGCCCCCAGACACACTAAGCAGAAGTAAACATAGCAAAGAAAACATTTAAAGTAAAGCAATTATCACTCGAGTCAAGGTCGATGTTTTCCAAGTACAAACCCCCAAGGCCTAAACCAAGATCAGATAAGCACCCAGAAAATATCGCTCTTGAGACCGAATGACGATACAACCAAACATCCATGACTCTGGCTATCACTGTTATCATTGCTTCGATACCACCGTTGATTGAATGACCGGCACATTCTTTCAGCCGTCCGTTAAGGGCTAATGGTAACCCCGGTTCTAGACAGAACTCCGCACGTCGTCGCAGCCCGTGCCTAGGACTATCGAATATGCCCAGAGTACTCGACTTCCAACTGTAGTCTTTTGGGACTATCGAATCTGCCCAGCGTACTCTTGCTTTGAGTCTGCTAGAACCTTCAACAACGATGAAATCTCAGCCTTCTAGTCATCCTCCTCGACGATTATTCTCATACTAGCTCAAACCCCTCTCGAGCTAACCATTATCAACGAACTCGAACCATCCCTCGAGTTATCAACATGCTTGGAATGATCCCGTCTGGATTATACCAAGGCTACATCACATCATAGCAAAGCCTCATCTCATCATCATCATCAAATCTATCCATATGAGCTTCATCATCCGCCACATATGCCACGAGCAGCTTTTCCAACTCAAGAGCCTTTCCCTTAGCTCTTGAATCATCTTCGACCATCTTGTCTAAATCCAACAACTAATCAACTAATTTATAACAATCAATCAAATCAATCATTAATCCAAGTAATCAATCATGCAAACAAGATCTAAAAGCAATTATAACTAAAATGACAATTTTGTAAATAAAGAGTCCAAATCTAACAAGCATGAAACATGAGCAATATCTCTACAACTTGATGAATGAACTTGCATAGATTAACATGTAGTAAAATGGATGTCAAATCATCATGAACAATGGATCTATACTTAAGTTTAAGAAAATGCATGGAAATCACTATTTTAACACAAAATCAAGCCACCAATCCGATATACTCCTTTGGATCCGTGTGAGAGATAACCACCACTCACCAAATCACCTAAACACTTCAAAAGCAACACACTTCAGATCTGGACAGCGAAGGATCTAGCTCGATTCTCCAAAATTCCGCTTCAAACGATGAAATCTCTCTTCGATGGATGTAGATCTTCAATCTAAGCTCTTGGATCTTCGATTTGATCTTTGATTTGGATGGAAGGAAGCACAAAATTAAAGAAGAGATAAAAAGTGAAGAAGTGTAGAACTCGAGCTCTCAAAATGGCAGCACTTCGTCGCTTCAAAATCCCGATCCCAAAAAGTGAGGCAAGGACGTGTATTTATAGGCTGGAAATCCTTAAGTCGCTCGCTCGCTTTTAAGTCGCCCACGACCTACCGAAACCCCACGACCTACGACCTAACGGTATTGCCGACCTAACAGTTGCCGACCTAAAAACCCCGACCTAACGACTCAAGCCTATGCGCGACCTAACAACTTAACAAAAATGCGGCTTAACGACTTAACAACAGTCGCGACCTAACACACAGCCGCGTTCCTACTTAAGTCGTTTAGACGACTTAACAACTTACGACTCAACGACCTTGCGACTTAACGACTCAGGCCTATGCGCGACCTAAAACATGTGCAGCTTAACACCTACGCAACCTAACGACTCACGACTTAACACCTTTAGGTCGTCTAACGACCTAACTACACGCAGGGTCACAACGACCTAAACTAAACGACCTAAGCTATCTACCTTAAGTCGCTCAACCGACCTATCTCCTTAAGTCGTTAGCTCGCCCAGTCTCCTAGGTCTCTACTCCTATGCCGCTAACCCTTAAGTCGCCGACTCTCTTAAGTCGCCAACTCCTTAAGTCGCTCAGCCGACTTATCTATCTTAGGTCGCTCCAATTTCTTAGGTCGTTCACCCGACCTAACTACCACCCGACCCAACTTCCGGACGACCTAACTTCTACACAACTTAACCCTGGACGATTCAAGCTCTGGTCGACTTAAACTCTGAACGATCTAACTCTGGACGTTCTAACAACACTCACGGCCTAATGACAACAGTTTTACGATCTTTCGATCCGTAAAAATACGGGTCGTTACACATTCTCTTTTAAAGATCGATTGGAGTTATCACATCTGTTGTTTCCGCTGTAACATTACTATTTGTCTCTGATATTGTTGTATCATATTGATATCATTGTTGTATATCATTCTGCATATTGTATTCGTTGGAGTTGTATATGATATCATTCATTTCTTTCTTCCGCTGTGTTGTTATACCTACTGTGTTATAAGCTCCGGCGAGCCAGATTCGGCGTTTGGATCTGCGGCATTCTAGTACAAGTGAAGTACGGATGCCGATTTTCGAAGGCTGAGTCAGGATCGTTACATAGCTATTTAGAGTTCTTTCCTATTTTGATTCCGTTGTATTTTGTTGTGAAGGAAAAGATGTTTAATTTCCTAGTTATATACTCTAATCATCCAACGGGGCATCTTCATATGTCACTCTTGCCGTATGTTGTAATAAGTATATTTTCTCCGAACGTGGTTCTCGTATTGGGATTATGTAATGAATTTGAAATGCTTTGATATGGAATGAGAGAGTTGTTTGTTGATTTTAATTTTTTTTCCATATCCATGTGTTTTTGTTATATCAATGTATCTAACATTACCGTATTTGGTCGCCGAGGATTAATAACTATGGATGACTGCAACATCTGTAGCCGTTAGTTTTGGGCTTCCAAGTGGGGGATGTTACAACCGTCCATTCCTACAGTCTTCAGTTACCTTGACGGACATCGTGACCCCATCCACCAATGGTTCATCTACGCGTATCCTTGGTCACGACCTTGCACCTGCCCTTATGGTAATAGACTGTCGGCCTATGCGACACAAGGGGCTGTAGGGCACCTGCCTTACCAACTACTAATCCTATAATGCACATCGACTATAATAACCAACAATGTGTTGCGGATCTGGGGCTTGACCACACGATTAGGCTGCTTGGGTGGATACAGGCCATTCTTGTTCACTCTCGAACTATAAAGGGAGCTGGACACAAGTGGACGACATATAGTACTCGTATCCTATATCAACATATAGCTCTAGACATAAGCCGACACACGGCTTCAAATAAGTCAACACATGACTGTAATATACTAGAACTCTTATCTTTCGCTGTCACACGGCTCTAACTATAGGCCAACACATGGTTATAATATACTCCCAATACAATGGGTATCGCAATGTACACAACAACGTATCCCAGTTCAGGTGACATTTACTTACAATGAATGATCAAACAAATAACATAATGGTGTCCAATACCAGCACATGTTACTTGCATAATTAGTCAATGATTATAAACTACACTCAATCCACACTAGATATCTCTATATAAGAAGTCCAATGAATAACCAAAAAAGTGTTACCGAAAGTTCCATACCAGACGGTATCATTAAACCATTTATTCAAATTCCTCGTTACACATAAATCATAATACATAGACAATCATATCTAAAGTAATAAATAAATATAGAAAAATTATTATGTTTGTAAATATAGTAGTAACTTTATTATTTACAATAAACATTGTTTAGAATATTATTACAAGGTTATATTCAGTCAAAGAAGTGTGTATGCCTTAAAATTTCAACTTAAAAGTCTTGTATGAATATTATAATAAGAGTTGCTTTATTATGCTATTAGACATTAATATATATATATATATATTAATATATATATATATATATATATGAGTATGTTTCAAAGTTTATGTTTATTCATTGAAATATATCATAGAAGCCAAAGACTTGCTATCTAATATAGGAACATGCGCATGCTATTGTTGATTGCCCGGTAACAATTTCACATCACCCAACATACGCTTGCATACATGCTCTTACACACCAAGCCCAATAATTATAAAATCTTGAAAACGCACGTACACTACATTTATTCACTCACACACACGCTAATTCACATCCATAACTCATGAATACACAACACACATAAATATTCACATACATCAACACATATTTGTTGGTACATATCACCTATATTAGTTAATTTATTTTCTTCTAATATAAATCTAATTTCATGCATGCAATTCCAATAGCCTTCTCACATAAAGATTCTCCTATCTCTCTCATATAAAGGATCTCCTATAACCAATAACTTTACTTTAATTATTTATTAAACTATAACTTAAATTTGCATTCATACAGATACGTCTATACTTAGAATATATTTGTCATATACATTTATTTCATTTTACTGACATTAAATTCTTTTAATAATATGTATTGAAACTTGCTTTACCTTTTTATAAATCCTTTAAAATTTTCATTTATATAGAAATTGTATATATATTAGTTTATAATTATATATATGCACTTATATTTTCTTAGTTTATTATATTATATTTATTTATTTTTATAAGTATAGGTTATATAATTTACATTCACGCATTGGGTTTCTCCTCTCTTACATATCCATTCCTAGACTCACAAGCACAATAGTATATATACTTCCCCTCAATCCAAAGTATGTTTGCTAGAAGTGCATAGCGTATCACTACCCAGTGACATACAATATAGGAACATGCATGAGTACTATAATGGAACTAAATTCTTCTTCCTTTATTCCTTAGCATTGCTTATAGAAGAACCACTCATGCATGCATGAAAACAAGATCATTAACTCACATATAGGAGGTTCAAGATTGGACGTACATGCATGTACTCTCCATTATATTGTATTGCTACTTGATCGAAGAAATGACAGTGCTCTAACCTGGAAGCTCAACCACGCACACTTGAAAACAATGCAAGGGGGTGTTAACTTGGCATATCCCTTTCCTCCACCGCTGCACCGGTCTAAACATGACCGGTCGGAGGTAAGTGGAAATTGGTCAAGCTATGGTGATGGGTCAGTCGATGTGGTTCGATCATTATGTTGCCTTTACTCTTCTCCCACTCGACTATTAATTCCCACCCTAGTTTTTTTCCTTATGCGTATGCTACGGGATCGAATTCAATAGGTAGGAGAGGATAGAAACGTAAACACTGAGTAGGTCCAGGCAATTCAACATCAATAAGACATAGTTGTGAGCAAATTAATTCACCTTAAATGAATAATTCACATTCTAATTCAAAACTCCAACCTGCTATTCCATTTGTCATTTATTGTACATGCTTTTCTCTTCAAATCAGCAATTGAATCCTTGCTTCTTCGATTTCATTGTGGCATTGCTATGTCGAGAGGCTTCGATTGGCACTAATTTAATTTTTAGGAATTAATTTGAGTTTTAATTGAATTATTTAGGTGAAAGAGTATGGAAAGAAGATGGATTTCTCAAAAGTGTTTAAACGTGAATGATTAGGGTTTATTTATTCTTTTGTTTGGAAGCCTCTGGAGTTGGAAATGCCTGGAGTTTGGAAACCTCTGAATACTCATTTTCTAGGTTTTGATTTTGAGCATGTTAGGCCTTAGGCTTCATTTTATCTTTTTTTTCATGAAATATATTTATATCCAAGTCCAATATAATTTAATCACTATATCAAATATTTCTACTACCAAAATTACTTCCTAAATGTATTACAACTAAATTTATTTAACATTGTAAAATTTTCTAGATTTTATTAAATTTATATATATCCAAAAGTTCGTATTTTAAACCCAATATTAAATAAATTTTCTAGTTAATTAATTTTATAATTCATAGATAATATAATTATTATCAAACCATTTAATTCCATTGCTAATTTTCTTATAATAAATTTCATTATTCAAAAACAAATTCAAACTATTTAATTTAATCAGTTTTAATTAATTAATTATTTATTATCATTTATCCAAAAGTCGGGTTGTTGTAGACTCCTCTTCGTAACAAAATTGCATCTTCACAATTTCTTATAGGGAAAATCATTAACAAGCTATATTAATTTACTTTACTACACCTTCTTAGTTCAAATCTTTATTCATAATTATCCAAATAATACAAACTTATTGATCATTTGAAACAAAATATTATACTTTATATCAAAAAATCCTAAAAACATAAATGATCAAAGCATGATACAATTTAAAATTTATAATCAATGATTTCAAAATTTTATTTTGTACCAAACCCTTTCAAACAAATTAACAACTTCCACAGCATTACAATTGAAGCTTTACTAAAATTCTATTTCAGGATAATATTTCTTTTATCAAACTATTTAATATTACTACTAAAAGCTTCACTTAAATTCTTTCCAAACCATAATTCGAACTATTTCTTTAATTCGTATCTTTCCTCCAAAATTTACGCAGTATAAATTATACCTTTCTAAAATATTTTGTTATTTTCCCATAATCATTTAAGAATTTCCAAAACCTTTCAACACTTCAAAAACACTATGCCCATATGCCTCGTCGTATCATTTAGGAATATCTATTGATAACGTTGATTGGATGCATCGACTAGAATTCTTAAAACACTCAACGGACAAATTAATACAATTAACATGTAAAATTCTCCAAAATACTTTATCCATACAATTTTCCATTTATTAAAAGCATTTTCCAAAAATAATATTTAACTTTTAACATTTCATTATAAAAATTATTTCCAAACTTTATTTTGCAAACTCTTTTCCATAAATTTATACACTTCTAAATTAAATCTAGAAGGAAAATTATAAATTTATTCTCAAAATTTAACATTTATAAAACTAAGTCTATGCTCCTATCAAGATAATTGCCAATAGAATAATTTATTCATTTCAAAATCTTTTTATGCTCTCCAAAATACTTTAATCTTCTATAGAATTATTTATATTTTCTTAAGCATCGTGTTTAAATGTCTTATTCAAGTTTTTAAGAATTTCTATCGAATACAAGTGCACCCGCATCAACAAAATCCTTAACATAGTCAACAAACAAGTTAATAAATTTTTTGATACTTTAATCGTAATAATTTAATATTATAATAATTTAATAATTGTAATACTTTTAATACTTTAATATTATAATAATTAATCTCCATTTAATGCTTTATTTGTAGTATAAAAGTTGATAATTATACACAAATCCAAAAATTAAATTCAATTACGTAACTTCAAAATATCAACAAAATACCCAGCGGAAACTAATAATTCCACTGCACACTCTGATAAACAAACTGAAACTCAAATAAGCAAATACGGAACCATCCAAAACTTAAATGTAAATACTAGTGGTTTGACTAACTCCTTTTGTACTTCTTATTCCAACCATATTATAACAAACTCAAAAGAATTAAGTGAAAAGTAATTATAAATTCAAAATATTAGTCGCGTTCCTTGATGATTACCCCTAGTAATCATCCTATATACCTAGGTAATAGTTCATTTAACAACCCATTATCCCAAGGTACAAGGTCTCCTAAGTCCATCTAGGCCACTGACTTGTGTCTCGTTTTTATTTGTACTGTTCAAACCTACTCTGATACCATTTTGTAACACTCCACCTCTATACTCATACTATCCAAGAATATTACAAAGTAATACCATTGGATCATATAGAGAATAAGGGGATATGGGGTACACACATGAATATTCCCTTGAACTAACACCGGTACGTATTAAAACATTAATTAATATCTCACATATACGTACAAAGTATCGATACAAAGCAATAAACACGTGTGCCTCCACTATAGAACAATACACAATATACAGTAAATACCAGATATCATAGAGTCAATCATAGCGATAAGATATAATAAATAAAATATACAAGGTATGATATACATCATAATGTCAAATGCATATACAAGTCAATACAATACAAAATAATATACTATAATGCCGAATATCTAGTCTCTTCTAAGCCTAGAAAAATACATGCTAGTCTCTTTGTCCCTGTACCTGAACTGTCTCAGACTGACCCGAGTATTATATAAATAAACGAGTTAAACTATACCTAAATAAGGAGTATAATAATATGATAACGTCCATAAGATAAAAAATATGCAGTAGTGTATGCATGGTGTGTGTGTGTGTGTATATATATATATATTTAAAATATCATAGACAATCACAAATGCATCTCATAATATCAAATTTCATAGAACCAAGCATAAAGATGTCATCACCCATATAAAAACACATCAAATCAGAACTCATATAATCAACTTAAATAGGTGAATCATACATATCCAGAAATCATCATAAGGTATATGGTGAGATAGCCTATAGTATTATCGCATTAAATTCAACATCATAAAATCACAAATATGAATCCATCACAAACAAAATCACATTAATAAACAAAGGCTATCTCTAAAATACCAAATCAGAAAAGCATGGATATACGGGGATTGACCATGCTTTAGACTCATCTAGTCTCTAGTGTAGCCAACTCATTATACGAACGAGACATATATGCCAATCCACTACACACACATATACCCTAACAGGAGACTGACAGCCGCATACCGCAAGCCTACTCTAGGAATACAGGTCTACTCGCTAACCGTAGAGTAACCGTCTATTCCAATAGTCTTCAAGGTATATGCTAATCTACTATACTCACATACCCTAAAATAGATAGGGAGACTGACAACCGCTTGCCTACCGCAAGCCTGCTCTTGGAACCAGGTCTACTCGCCTACCATATAGTACCGTCCATTCCTACAGTCTTCAGTTACCTCGACGGACATCGTGACCCCATCCACCAGTGGCTCATCTACGCGTAGCGTTGGTCATGACCTTGCACCCACCCCTATGGTAATAGACTGCTGGCCTATGCGACACCAGGGGCTGTAGGGCACCTACCCTACCAACTACTAATCCTATGATGCACATCGAATATAATAACCAACAATGCTGTCGTGGATCTAGGGCTTGACCACACGATCAAGCTGCTAGGGTGGATACTGGCTATTCTTGTTCAATCCTGAACCATAAAGGGAGCTGGACACAAGTGGACGACATATAATACTCATATACTATATCAACATATAGCTCTAGACGTAAGCCAACACACGGCTTCAAATAAGTCAACCCATGATTGTAATATACTAGAGCTCTCATCTCTCTTTGCCACAAGGCTCTAACTATGAGCCAACGCATGGCTAAAAAATACTCCCACTACAATAGGTATCATAATGTACACATGAGCGTATCCCCATTCCAGTGACATTTATTTACAATGAATAATCAAACAAATAACATAATGGTGTCCCATACCACTGCATGTTACTCAAATAATTATTCAATGCTTATAAACTACACTCGATCCATACTAGATATCTCTATATGACAAGTCCGATAAATAACCGAAAAAATATTATCAATAGTCCCATACCAGACGGTATCATGAAGCGTTTATTCAAATTCCTCATTACACAGAAATCATGACACATAGACAATAATATCCAAAGTAATAAATAAATATAGAAATATTATGTGTTTATAAATATAGTACTAAATTTATTATTTATAATAAACATTGTTTAGAATATTATTGCAAGGTTATATTCAATCAAATAAGTGCATATGCCTTAAAATTCAACTTCAAAGTCTACATGGATATTATAATAAGAGTTGATTTATTATGCTATTAGACATTAACATACATACATACATACATACATACATACATACATATATATATATATATATATATATATATATATATATATATGAGTATGTTGCAAAGTTTGTGTATATTTATTGAAATATATCACAGAAGCCAAAGACTTGTTATCAAATATGGTAACATGTGCATGCTATTGTTGATTGCCTGGTAACAATTTTACCTCACCGAACACACGCTTGCATACATGCTGTCACACACCGAGCCAAATAATCATAAAATCTTGAAAACGCACGCATACGTCATTTATTCACTCACACATGTTAATTCACACCCACAACACATGAACACACAACATACATAAATATTCACATACATCAACACATATTAGTTGGTACATATCATCTATATTAGTTAGTTCGTTTTCTTCTAATATAAATCTGGTTCCATGCATACAGTTCCAACAGTCCTCTCACATAAAGATTCTCCCATCTCTCTCACATAAAGATTTTCCTACAACCAATAACTTTACTTCAATTATTTATTAAACTATAACTTATATTTGCATTCATACAGATACGACTATACTTAGAATATATTTGTCATATAAATTTATGTCATTTTACTAACATTAAAATTCTTTCAATAATATGTACTGAAACTTGCTTTACCTTTTTATAAACCCTTTAACATTTTCATTTATATAGAAATTGTATATATAAGTTTATAATTATATATATGCACTTATATTTTCTTAGTTTATTATATATTATTTTATTTTCATAAGTATAGATTCCATAATTTACATTCATGCACTGGGTTTCTCCTCGCTTGCATATCCATTTCCTAGACTCACAAACGTAATAGTATATGTGTACTACCCCTTAATCCAAAGTATGTTTGCTAGAAGTGCATAGCATATCGCTACTCAGTGACATACAACACAGGAACATGCGTGAGTACTATAATGGAACTAAGTTCTTCTTCCTTTATTCCCTAGCATTGCCTATACAAGAACCACTCATGCACACATGAAAACAAGACCATTAACTCACACGTAAGAGGTTCAAGGTTACACGTACATGCATGTACTTTCCATCATAATGTACTGCTACTTGATTGAAGAAATGACAATGCTCTAGCCTGGAAGCTCAACCACTACTAGAAAAACAGTATATTCCAACGCCACTGTTCCAACGGCCGCCAACGGTTTCCAACGGCCCGTTAATTTTTTACGTAGCCGTTGGAAGCCATTTGAATCCATTGAAATAAGCCGTTTGCGGCCGTTGAAAGCCGTTGAAAATTTTTCTGAGATATCAACCCGCGAGCCATCTTCTTCCTCATTCTCATCTTCCCCAAATCAAATCCCCAAATCCCCCATCTCCTACCAAACTGCCGCCGCCCCAAAAACCATCCAGATCACCTCCTACGCCATCTACAAAGTACTCCGGTCCATCTCCATCCTTCTACGTCTTCAAATCAGGTATTTTTTTCTATACCTAAATTTTTGGTTTTTTTGATTTAGGGTTTAATTTGACTTGTGCTTGTTTCCTACTTGTTATTGTATGCATATTACATCATGCTATCCTCTAATGTTAGTTATTATCCCATAATAAACAAGTTATTACCGATTGAAAATTTTGTAATTTAGGATATTTTAATAGTTTATATATGTTGATTTGGTTAGTATTGAACGTATGTGTGTGATAGAGTTTATTGCATTTGGAATCCGTTAGAACGGATATATGGATTTGTGCGAATACGATTTTTGTATTTGTAGGAACACGTGAATTTGTAAAAAATGAATTTTGTGTACAAATTTTGTGTATAAATGAATTTAGTATATTATGTAATAAAACGGTTAAATGTAAACCAATATTAATTAAACGAGTTATATATTCAAATTTAATATAAACAAATATTTAAATCCTTAGATATTATTTGGCCCCGTCTGACAAGTGTTGTATATGATCGTTTTAGGGATACTCGTTTTTTCCACAAAACGGACAACTCTATTCATCTGATACATCATTTGTCGGATTTGTCCCAGTATTGGACAAGTTACAAACACTATAAAATAATTATATTCCGTCAATCATATCACTTTAAACGGTTCATAAAATTTTGACGGCATTTCCTTTACGTTCCTTGTGTACACGCATTTGTGTACGATACAAGGAACACGGGGGAAATGCTGCCAAAATTTTGTGAATCGTTTAAAATGATATGATTTACGGAATATAATTACTATTGTGTTTGTAATGGAAAGTAGGATGACCGACCATCAAAGAAAGACACATAAGTGGCAATGAAACAATAGTTGCTTATTTAAAATAAAGTTTGTGAAATTAGCAGTTTGCGGCCGTTGGAAGCCGTTGGAAAATTTCCTGCAAAATATAAAATGAATGATTTATAACATTTTTACTCTATCATAGGTTTTCTAGTAGGGAAACATGGTCAATTACTTTAATGATCGGAGCTGGATGTATCAAAGAAGGGAAATTAGTGGCGCAATAAGCGAACATTTTCTAAAAAGGGTACAAGTGTTCATCGAATTTGCTATAAGTAATATTGCAAACGATGAAGAAATTCGTTGTCCGTGTAGTAGAAGCAAATTGTTGAACTATTTAGAACCGAATATGGCTAAGGTTCATTTGCGCCAATTCGATTTCGTACCCAATTATTTGCTGTGGGATCGTCATGGAGAAATTGTAGCTCATAATAATCAAGAACAGTCGGTGGAGGTCATCAACGAAGAAGGTAGTACGAATCTCATAGAACATATGGTCGAAGATGCAGCACGATCAATGTTCCCTACCGTTGTAATTGATAACGACGATGTTAACATCGAAGAGGAACCAAATGTTGGAGCTAAAAAAATATATGATTTATTGGATCATGCTAAAAAAACCCTTTGGAATGGATGTTTAAGCGGCTCTCAATTATCGGTAACTGCAGAATACATTGCAATGAAATCAAAATACAACCTTACAGAAGCTGGATTTACGGCTGTTGTTCAAGCTGCTAAACGTCATATGTCATCCGATAATTTAATGTGCGAAAATTATTATGAAGTGAAAAATCTTATGTCATCTTTCGGTTTGCCATATCAAAAAATAGATACATGTTTAAAGGGTTGCATGTTGTATTGGAAAGAAGACATCAATCTTAGAAATTGTAAAATATGTAATCAGGAAAGATACAAATCGAGGAAAAAGAAGGGAAAAGAAGTTCCGTACAAGCGTATGTATTATTTGCCCCTCACCCCTAGACTTCAACGATTAAATGCATCATCTGTAACAGCGCATCATATGAGATGGCACAGTGTGAGAACACCTCAAGAAGGTACGTTGACACACCCATCCGATGGAGAAGCATGGAAACATTTTGAAAAGAAATATCCCGATTTCGCAGCGGAGAGCCGAAATGTTAGACTAGGTTTATGTACAGACGGCTTCTCACCGTTTTCTCAGTTTGGTTCTAAATATTCATCTTGGCCTATAATAATCACACCTTACAATCTACCTCCGTGGATGTGTATGAAAACTCCATATATGTTTCTCACGATTGTCGTCCCTGGTCCTGATGATCCGACATAGGGCATTGATGTTTACTTACAACCGTTAATCGAAGAGTTGAAAATATTATGGTATGAAGGAGTTGAAACATACGACATATCAAAAAAGAAAAATTTTCGGATGTTCGCTTCTTTGTTATGGACTATTAGCGATTTTCCTGCATATGCAATGCTTTCGGGTTGGAGTACGGCCGGTCGTTTTGCTTGTCCTTATTGCATGGAAGAAACACGAGCATTTTCTTTGCCAAATGGAAAGAAAATTTCATGGTTTGATTGTCATCGATGTTTTCTTCATATTAATCACCCTTCTAGAAGAGACAAAAAAAACTTCATAGCTAATAGACATGAGACTCTACGACCACCAGCGGTATGGTCAAGCGAGGATATATATGAACTTGTAAAAGATTATCCAAAGATACACGAGACCGGACAACAAGAAGAAATTCAAGGTAAATCGACGTTTCATAATTGGTGCAAACAAAGTATATTCTGGGAATTGCCTTATTGGAAAAATCTATTAATCTGTCATAACATTGACGTGATGCATAACGAAAAAAACGTATTTGATAATGTGTTTTATACAGTTTTGAATGTGAAGGGCAAGACTAAGGACGATCTGAAATCTAGACGTGATATAAAGCAAATATGCAATCGTCCTGAGCTTCATATGACTCCCGACAATAAAAAACCCAAAGCATGCTATGAACTAGACAGCAACCAAGTTAAAGTACTGTTACAATGGGTGGAAGGATTACGATTTCCCGATGGAATTTTCTCTAATCTTCGTAGATGTGTCGACTATAAAAATGGGAGACTAAGTGGAATGAAAAGCCATGATTGTCATGTAATGATGGAAAATTTGTTACCCATCGCTTTCAAAGAATTGTTACCGATAAAAGTTTGGACGGTAATAACAGAACTTAGTTTATTTTACAAGGAGCTTTGTTCAACTACGTTAAAAGTTGACCGT
Organism: Allium fistulosum; assembly: GCA_030737815.1. Lineage (NCBI taxonomy): Eukaryota > Viridiplantae > Streptophyta > Magnoliopsida > Asparagales > Amaryllidaceae > Allium > Allium fistulosum. The sequence goes on along the minus strand of CM060904.1, from coordinate 1,104,952,828 downwards.
CTACTTAAACTTGAAGAAGAAATTCTTATACTGCTCTGCAAACTGGAGAAAATATTTCCTCCGGGTTTCTTTAATGTAATGGAGCATTTACCTGTTCATCTTCCATATGAAGCACGTCTTCGAGGTCCTGTGCAATATAGATGGATGTATCCATTCGAAAGGTATGTTACTATATTGAGTATGTAAATGTTGATTTAAGTATAAATATAGTAGTTAATACTTAACCCAACTATTTTTTATTAGGTACTTAAATCATTTAAAGAAAAAAGTGAGACAAAAAGCTCGAGTTGAAAGTTCTATTTGCAAATCATATATTGAAGAAGAAGCTTCTTTCTTTTTCTCTCATTATTTTAAAGATCATGTGAACTTATCATTTGTAAGTGTTCCGCGTAATGACGATCAGGCCGTTGAACAAGATTCTTCTTCTGAATCAGTATTATCTATTTTTAAACAACATGGCCGACATGCTGGAAAATGTGAGGAAGTATGGCTAGATGATAAAGAATACCATGTAGCACACACATATATTCTTCTTAATTGTCCTGAAGTTGCACCATTTGTTAGGTAATTAGCACATTCCAAGTTTTGTTAAATTTAATACTACACGTGTGAATAAATAATAATGTAATATACCATGTTTGTGTTTGCAGTATTTATGAATCACAAAATCCAAGCGGCGATTTAAGCAAAGATTTCAGTACTTGGTTTTCGAAATACGTTTCTGATCCCACAAATAATGTGCTCGATAAAGGACTGAAACATTTGGCGTTTGGACCGAAAAGAAAAGTTAATACGTATCCAATATTTTTTGTTAATGGATATAAATTCAACACCAAAGAATACGGTGCTGAAAAATTAACAAACAATACTGGTGTATTTGTTAAAGGCAGTGATGATCCTAATAATCATATGAATGATTTGTATGGCGTGTTAACTCAGATATTGCAGTTGACATATTTTACAAGACCCGTGGAGGATGTTTATTTGTTTAGATGCAACTGGTTCAGCAATGTTCTAGGTTCTGGTATTAACGTGCATCCAAAATATAATCTTATAGAAATTAAACATACATCGGGTTATCAAAAGTACGACCCATTTATACTAGCCAAACAAGCCCTACAAGCTTATTATGCCCCTTATTCATCTCTAAAAAGGGATAAAGCAGATTGGTCTGCGGGTTTTAAAACCAAAGCAAGATTTACGTTCGATGGACAAAATATTCCAGACGAACAAGCCTATCAAGCAGATCTGGAGGAAAATGCTGAAATAGCAATTACAGACGATCAAACTGATTTTGGACCTTTAAATGATGAGACAAATGTATTAGTCGAAGCATTTGAGAGTGTAGAGGAAAACGACATAGAGCACGAAACCGAGTCTGAATCAGAAAATGATGAGGACGACTGAGTAATATCCGGTAATTTTTAAAAGTATTCACATTACATTGATCTCTGATTAATAATGCATTTATCCAATTTTAATGACAATAAGTGTATACTCACACACTCAACACATACACAACATGACACATTTGTAGCATATTGTATTACATTTTTTAATGGTTCATCATATCATGATTATTATGAATTGTATATGTATGTATATATGGCAGGTATATATATTATGTCCGGTTCTGATTCTGGGTCTCGGCGACGTGGCTCTTCACGTCATATTGCCATATTGGAGAGGGTAGTGGTGAGCCACCAGCTCGGCCACTTGTTTACTTGCAGCCTAAGGCCGATGAGACGTAAGTATCATAATTAGCAAGCATAGCATTTTAATTTTTTTAATTGTACATGATATATCTATAATTGTCTAAAGTTCAATTTTATATTTAATGCAGTGGATTTGAGTTGGAGCCATCCAAAGTGGTTCTGAACATTTCGAAGCAGGCGTACATGGCTAGGATGACCGATTGCTGGCCCAAGTGGGGCAATATCCCCGACGACGTGAGAGAAACGATTTGACAAGATTTTCTGGTAAGTTTATACCGCTTTACAAGATGATTAATTAAATACAAATAAATAATTAATTGCTAGTTGGGGGCAGATTGATATTTGACTGTGTAGAAACTTTAGTTGACATATGCTACTTTTGTAGGTACAGTATTCCAAATTCATTTATAAAAAGCTTGGATGAAATGATAGAACTTACAATGTGCCATCTGCTTTATTATATGAGGCAGCAAGATCTATTTGATCCTGAATCACATTGCTGGCTACTTCCACTGCCCCTTGTTGTCTTGAGTTAATTTTTTCATGTAAGGTGTTGAGGTATATGACGTAGGATTAATTTTAGGAGAAGATACACAATGAATGTTTACAAATGAATGGTCACTCATTTGGGAGTTACAACATATAATGTTTGGTTCCTCTTCATTTCTTAACATTCTTTCTCTTCGTCTATGTAATCTTTGCGCAACTGATCATTTTGATACAGTACTCACATAAGAACCTGAACTAAACCTAGCACAGTATATAGAAAGGGCATGTTTAGGACATGGATACGTTTGGTACATGACACAAATAAGAAATAAATGGTGAAAATATTCGTACATATAGTCTGTACTTTGGTGTGGTGAGTTTGTGGTAGGGATGTGTTGTTTGATACAATCCTCTAGGAATTATCTTTTTCATAGTTTCTACAAAAGTAGCATATGTCAACTAAAGTTTATAAATGATTGATCGGTTTGGTTTGTTTATATTGGTGTTTTATTGATTTATGTGTGTTGTTTGTATTGATATTGATATATATGTGTGGAATTGATTGAAAATGGAATGGAAATCGAATGGATTGGAAATGGTGTGGGTGGAAGGTAAATAGGCATGCTGTTCTACAGCAAAATAAACCCAGTATTTCCAACGGCTTCCAACGGCTTATTGACCATTTTATTGTAACGGTTTCTAACGGATTCCAACGGCTCCAAGCCATTAGCGGCCGTTGGAAATTCCGTTGGAAATGGTCCGTTGGATCCGTTGGAAAGCATTGGAAGGCGTGAGATTTATTCTAACGGCTTCCAACGGCCGCCAACGGCTAGGAGCCGTTGGAATAGCCGTATTATCTTGTAGTGAACCATGCACGCTTAAAATAATGCGAGGGGGTGTCGACTGGCATATCCCCCTTCCTCTACCGGTGCATCAGTCCAACATGACCGGTCGACCGGTCAAAGGTAAGTGGAAATCGACCGGGCCATGGTGATGGGTTAGTCGATGTGGTTCTATCATTATGTTGCCTTCGTTCTTCTCTGACTTGGCTATTAGTTCCCACCCTAGGTTTTTCCTAATGTGTATGCTACGGGATCGAATTCAATAGGTAGGAGAGGATAAATATGTTGACACTGAGCAGGTCCAGGTGATTCAACATCAATAAGACATAGTAGTAAGCAAATTAACTCATCTGAAATGAAGAATTCACGTTCTACTTCAAAGCTCCAACCCGCTGTTCCATTTGCCATTCACTGTACATGCTTTTCTCTTCAAATCAGCAATCGAATCCTTACTTCTTCGATTTTAATATGGTGTAGATATGTCAAGAGGCTTCGTTTGACACTAATATAATTCGCAGGAATTAATTTGATTTTTAATTGAATAATTTAGGTGGTAGAGTATGCGAAGAAGATAGATTTCTCTAAAGTGTTTATACGTGAATGATTATGGTTTATTTATTCTTTGTTCGGAAGCCTCTAGAATTGGAAATGCCTGGAGTTTGGAAATCTTTGGATACTCGTTTTCTAGGTTTTGATTTTGAGCATGTTGGGCCTTGGGCTTCATTTAATTATTTTTCATGAAATATATTTATATCCAAGCCCAATATAATTTAATCACTATATCAAATATTTTCATTACCAAAATTACTTCCTAAATGTATTACAACTTAATTTATTTAACATCATAAGATTTTCTGGATTTTATTAAATTTATATATATCAAAAGTTCATATTCTAAACCTAATAGTAAATAAATTTTCTAGTTAATTAATTTTACAATTCATAGAACAAATAATTATTCTTAAACCATTTGATTCCATTGCTAATTTCTTTATAATAAATTTCATTATTCAAAATAAATTCAAACTATTTATTTTAAACTCCCAAAACTCATTTTCTAATTAATTAATTATTTATTATCATTTCCTAAAAAATTGGGTTGTTACATTTCCTAGTTTCTTCTTTATTATAGGTAGTTGTAGTCAACTATCCGGTATCATTGATTTATTCGAGTTTTAAAAATTCGGGTAGGCGCATTGTATTTTTATCTATTTTTTCCTTCTTAAATCTTATATTTTAATTTTAAATTTAAGCTATTTCAATTAAATTTGACTCATATTCAACTGAAAATGACGTAATCTTATTTCAATACTTTAAACTTAAATTTCACAAACCTTTAAATTAAATTAACTCGCAGTCTGGTTCAAATCTAATTTCCACTGATTTGAACTTAACAAAATATAAAATACATCATGTTAACATCTACATAGTCAATGGAAGCTAGTATCATCCCACCTCATCTCTAATGTCGTCATTGGTAGAGTCACACCCTAGGTATAAATGGTTCACCGCCTACCGTAAGTCATCTTACTATGGTTACATCCATTCTACATATTGGATCTCCTACTAAACCAATAAATATGCTACATGATGCAACATTATTGCCATATCATATAATGCTAACATAGTCAATCCTAGTGGAAGTTTCAACGACGCGCTAGCATGGTAAATCGGAACCCTAATTTCTCTACGCGGACAATTTGATAGTGTCATTTTCGAGTTTAGATCAGCAGTCTCCAGAACATTATATGTGTAATACCTTATAGATTATGAATTATTGGCACGATAACAAACTTTAACTCCCAATTTTTATGGTGTTGGGTCCTACCAAATTGACATTAATGTCCAATTGTAAATCAGGTGCTACATGCTGTAACGGGTTAACTTTTCCCTAATGGGTTGCATAGTGTTATATTTCATAAAAAATAAGTTTCCATTTCACCGTGAATGTAGTTAAATCACTATTAGTGCTTTCTCATCGTACATCTGGAATTTATGTTGGTCAATTAAATAGTTGTTTTATTAGCATTAGATACTCATTACAAATTGCTATTTACTAATACCTTACAAAAGGGGTATCAAGATGTAGGCATCAGGATTTGAGTTAAAGTGGATATCAAGATGCAGGCATGGGATGTAGTTCATAAACACTCTAATAAAGAAGAACAAGAATTTTATTTTTGGACTTAGAGATTTTTTGGGAAGCGTTTAATTAACTATATGGATGAAAGATTTGAGAAGATCATTGGGATTGAGAGAGTTAAGGGTATGCCCCATGACAATCATGTATTTTTGTCATGTATTCTTAACTCTGTGAATCTTGTTCGAAATAAAATTAAGCCTTTTGGTTTGGTTTTATATTATATCTATTTGTCATATATGATATAAATAATGATTACGAGCATTCAACATATATGTTAAACTAATTTTAAATCGCCTTGAAAAAGCTAATAGATTTTAAAAAATACCACATATGCTTAATATTGAAGTAATATTGATAAGTATCTAAATAAATAAATAAAATATGAATTTCAAACTTATTTGACATCTCTTTTATTCATTTAATCTTATAGCAAAAGTACAAGACATCTTCTTTCTCATTGCCCAATAAAATTATTCTCTTACTTCCTTGTAAACTAGGAAATTAGAAATGATAAGATTGAACTCGACTTCAGAAAGAATGAGAAGAGCCCCTTCTTATGTGGGGGTATGCCCTTATTTATAATAGTTGAAGGGTGATGTGGCTTGCTTGTATTCGTCGATCAAAGTTGATGCAGATTTGCGATGGGATAAGATAAACGGTCTTAGTAGAGAAATATGTCATGATCCCTAAGTTTGAGTAGTTCGCATGGCTTAGTAGCATGGCCATTTATATATATTGAATTGGCAAAGGTGGCATGCATCATGGATGCATGGGGAATGCTTTGGACTTCTTATCTTTAGTTAGGTGTGTGCTTATCTTTATGTTTTTGCACTTGCTCTTTATATAACTGATTTCTCTTTATCCCTTCCTGTTGAATATCCTTTATACTTTCCTTCCTCGCATGTACTTAAATTAATTTGCTTAATATGCACTTATCAACATATTTTAATGAATATGTCTCTTCACGGCATCCTTAATTCCTTTTTCAACTTGATACTTCTATAAGCTCGATGATGGCTATAAACTCGATAGTTTCATCGACTCGATAGCTTATATAAACTCGATTGCACCTTCAAACTCAATAGCTTCTATAAATTCGATAGCTTCATTACTATGATAACTTTCACATACTACACCTTACAATCACCTTTTTATGCTATAGTCGACCTTCATAGCTTTTGTATTACAACATTTTTCCTCGCTTCGTCAAAATTTGGTATAACATTTGCCCCTCGAAGAGTTTTCTTATGCTTTAGGATAAGGAAACTCTTTGCTTTTTTCCAATTGTTCTCTCTTCACTCCATCCTTCTTTGTCAAAGTCTAAATTATCCTAGACCTTCTATATCTTTCTCTGCTCTTCTTTGAGTGGCTATATATTTTCTTTATGGTATCTGAAGATGTAAATTACACTAAGTGTGTAACACCCTATAAAAATTAATAAGAAATTAATTAATTAATAATAAGGCTAAAAGTGGAAATTCTACAGATGTTGGAATTTGGCTATGAAAGTTTCACCATTACGTTCATAGCGATTTTCTGATCAACTTTTATATATAAAGTTTTGCAATCAAACTTTAAGTGAAAAGTTATCAACGTTTGAAGTTTTCGAATTTAAAATAAAGCGAATAAATCCAAATTAATTTTTTTAATTAATGTTAATGTTTTAAATTTAAAACATTAATAAATATCTTAGTATTGATGAGAATCTCAGGGTTAAAGGAAACGTTGAAATAAACATTAACATTAATTATAAAATTAGAAAATAAATAGAAATCAACGGTAGCAATAAATTTCGTTCCAAATATAGGGGATCGGTTGACCGCCTATCTTGGGCTGGTCGATTGTAACACCCCGCATTTTTATATAGATAAAAATTAACGAATAAACGATAAGAAATGAAAATAAATATTTTTGGAATTATCGAAATATGGCTTCGGAACTTGTACCATTGCGTTTGAGGCGATTTTCTAATCAGTTTCCATATATAACTTGTCAAAATCCGAGCCAATATGAAAAAGTTAGGAACGAAACGAGAATGAGTAACAAAAAGAAAAAAATATATAAAATATACGTATATGGGCCGACCTGGAGGTCGACCCAATCAGCCCAACGGTCGACCCGCATAGCGACCTGGACGAAGCTTCGTCCAGGTATGCACAGTGACGAATTTTCTAGTTTTTAAGCGATCTGAGCCGTACATTCTTCAATACGGAGGCTCCAGATTGCCCTGTGACGTGGTGGCTCCAGATTCAATCCAAGAATCCAACGGTCCGAGATCCCCAAACTCCCCTATGAATAGAACCCTAGGTCTAGCTCTTTTCTCACAAATAGATTTTCTCCCAATGGGTTCTTGGCCTAAGGCTGAACCCTAAATAGAAAATATTTCTTTGCGCCCTTGGCCAAAAGGCTGGACCCTAAAAAGAAAATATTTCTAAGAAGAAGATCTTCTAAATTTAAATATAATGCATCTTGGAGGGGGATCCAGAAGGACCATGGAGCCAAGCTGAGCACAGGCAAAGCTGAAGACGATATGTGAGTGGATTTATTTATATATCTTTTAAGTTTAAGATATATTATCGTTAAATTCCCGTTTAGATAATTTTATTCAATAATTAATCCTATTAATTAAGTTATGCTGAACTAGAAGGAATTTACAGTTTATTTACAGTATTAGTATTTATTTACATCTGTTTCTGCGCTTTGGATTTCTATGCAAGCGTTATTCTTCTTTCTCCTCTTTCTTCGCGTATGGATTAGAATAGATTAAACGTGAATATGGATTAAATAATTAAGAATACTGAAATGAAGGAAATAATATGTAAAATAATAAAAGTTTGAGGAATGAAATTACATTAATAAATTACGTTAAAATGAGAAAAGCTAATTAATCTAATAATTGGATTTGGGAGCAACTAAAAGGTTAATTGGTTGGTTTAGAAAATAGGATACATTTCTATAATTTAATATTTAAAAGATAACAACGAACGTAATTGCTAGAATAAAAGAAAGAAAAAGAGAATTAGTGTAAAATAGAGAAACCATTGTATTTTACACTATTCTAAAATAGTAAAAGAAATATCTAGCAGTTACGGATTATTGTTTATAGTATTATATAATATTAAAATTAAAATATGGAAATGGATTATTAAATATAGTTTACATAACCAACCAAATAAAATAGAATTACTTCCTAGAATAGAAGATAATAAAGCAAAGTATGACATGAATCAAGTAAATTATTAGATAAGAACTTGAAGCTGTAAACGATAATGAGCCTAGGTCTGCATTGACTGTGCAGACTATTTAAGAAGATAGTTATTATGATAAGTGAATTATATAATATAAGAGAATAAAAGAATATTCTATATCATAATAAAAGAAGGAAGATTAGAACAGAAAAGAAATGCTAGAATTATGTTCGGACTATAAAAGAAGAGAAAATGATAATTACAAGTAGAATTATAACATAGGTTATAATTAAGTAATAAGAACGGAAAAGCTTATTTTGAGACTTTGAATAAATTAATGAGCAATAATAATTAGAAGCTTATTTAAATAATTTATATTAAGTCAATAAGAAAATAAAGCAGGAATGATAAAAGAGGCTTATTTTAATGAACTTAAGATTTATATTAAGTTATATAAGCAAGATAATGAATGTGGCTCATACCAACATCATTCCCTATTAAATGAATGGAAATCTCACAATAGATAGAGGTGAGACGAGGGCAAGAATATGCTAATTAGGGTAAATAAGTTGCCAACAGAATAAGAAAAGTAAACTAAACACAAATTAAAAGATTAGACTTAGGGTCTAATTAAAGAGTGAGATGCGTTTGGAGCAGACCAAAGGATGAAGAGCCTAACAAAGCAGTTCATCACAGATTTCAACAAAGGAGAAGCACGTCCATCTTAGTTATTTTGGGCTAGAAGGAAGTACGAGACTTCAACGGGATATGAGGATACTCTTGGATGGCCCTTTGGGTAGGCCTAACAAAGCTGCACCCCTGGAGGCAGGTCTGTAGGTGTTCCATCAAGAGAGTATGCCTTGACTGCATTTGCATTGTAGGCCTAACGGAGCAGACCTTTGTAGGCAGTTAGAAGGGTTTGGTGTTAGGAGTAGGATATTCGTATGTCCCAGTACTTGCAAGTAAGTTTAGTGGGCAGGACCCAAAATGATAGTCGCATGTAGATATCTTGCTAGCATCAAAACCAAGAACGAGTTCGGGAAAGACTAGAGTTAAACCAACAGACCAATGATTCTTTCACTATCGAGACATTAGGTGAGGGGCACCACCAATTGGATGTTAGATTGTTTGCAGTAGGACACGACCACTTAACTCTTTAGAAGTCTTTCGGTTAGTTGAGGGGTGGCTACGTGGGGCCATAGCCACGATGAAAAAGAGACAGACCAACTAGAATATCTGTATTGTAGGCCTAACGAAGCAGTCCTTTACAGATATAGAAAATCCCTAACTGAATTCCGTACAAGGTAGACCTTGTTGGCGGGATTCAGATAGTAGACATAACAATTACGTAGTCCTCAATGTACGCACTGGGTGGTACATTTTGGATGTCCGAGCACTGGCATAGACTAGTGTGGACGCGATTTACATTTTCATAGTAAGTAGTAGAGCATCTGTATTGTAGGCCTTACGAAGCAGTCCTTTATAGATGTAGCTACGGAACGCTCGCGAAGCAAGACAATGGAGTATCTGTATTGTAGGCCTTACGAAGCAGTCCTTAACAGATATAATTACGAAGCAAGACGATGGAACATCTGTATTGTAGGCCTTACGAAGCAGTCCTTTACATATGTAGTTACGGAACGCTCTCGAAGCAAGACAATGGAGCCCTTTTCGAGGAGGATACGGAAGGTACCATGGGTGGTACCTAGGACCAATATGGTCATTGGTCATATAACTACATATATGTATATTAGTTATTAGATTTTAATCTACTATGGAGTAGATGGGCACGGTTCACGAATAGAGGCGAGAGTATTGTAACCTAATGAACCTAATATAAAAGTAAATGGAAATAAAACGATATATGTAGAATTAAGCCTAGAAGTATGTAATTATTCATTCACCAGAACTTTTGTTCTGACCCTCTCCTCATAACGTCATACAGGTTAGGTAGATGGCAGAGACTCCTCGGCTTTATGACACTTGCTTAGAAAGTGTTATTACATGGGCGAGTATTTACTTACTATTATATTTTAAGTCAATTCCGCTGTGAGATAATTAATTAAGTTCTGATATATTTGTCTTTGCCTATTTGCAGGATACCAGACACCCAACTCGGGCTTCAGTGGGCTTTGGTTTTAGCATTTTTGTGAAAAATCCGAACCACTGGAATTCAGGTTGTTACATCGACTGCTAACGGTCGGATACCTAGGGATGAGTGGCGGTGGGTGAGTTGCAGCAAATATTTTTTTAGGCACAAACGGCCCGAATTTTATTATTTTAAACCGACTTAAATCCAACGGTTCAGATACCTTCTAACCACTATAAATAAGAGTCTAGCTCCCTCACTTTTATTCATAAAAAAAATTGGAATGTTAGCGAAACTCCATTGGTTTCCTTCCTTAATTAGATTCAAGAGATCAAGTCCAAGGGGAAAAAGGAAATCGGTTTATATAGATATACATTTTCTATTTTTATTCTTCCCCAATCTCTGAATTTTAAATCTAATTTTATAAACAATTGAATTATTGTACATTTCAAAGAGAGGAAACTAGAAGGAGCAATTAGGAAAGGTGTGAATCAAATTCAAAGAGAAGCTGGATACTATCTATGAGTGGAAATCTTAGTTTTTCACATTTTAGTATTGTATAGTCGAAGTTTGGATTTGTTTTATGCCTTGATAAATTTTGTACACGAAAACCCTAAAACTAAGACTCCAAAATTCCCCCAAATGAAATATTAGTTCTTATGTTTATTGGAATCTCAATTGTTTCATATTGAAATAGTAGAATTTGGTTTGTTATTGCAATTTGAATACTTTATACTTTATTTCACTTTCAACTTTTCTTTTTTGTTGTATAAAGGGTCCTAAAAAGAAAATAAGTTAGGAAACGGTGTGTAAAGTACGAATTCTCCTATTAATAGTTTGCATTGCCTATTTTCATAATTTATATATGAATCCCTTTTTCATCGTATGTGTAAAATTTGAACATAATATAGAGGGTTTATATGTTTAATTCCTTGAAATAGAGGAGTTGATTCTACTATATTATAATAAAATAAGTTTGTACTTGATTCTATTTTATTAACTCGAGTCTATTGTTTAGCTAAGGATATTATCTAATTTGTAAGTTATTGTATGGAGTTAGACTTGTATGGATTAGAAGTTTTGACATCTAAAACAATTAGTATAGGACATGAAAATCTTCACATGCTTAGAAATATTTTGTTAGCCTAAATTATGTTTGTGTAAATATATCAGTGTATAAATGTATTATTAATGTATAATTAATAACATATCAATCATATCATATAGAACTAATAGGTTAATAATTATCATTAAACCCCATAGGTATGAAGTAAGGATAATTATCAAAATTAACCCATAATTTAAGGCGGAATAAGGAGTTTCCTTATATGGCCTTAATGTTAAATGCACTGAGGCGTGTGTGTGTGTGTGTGTGTATGGTAGTATGTTAGGAGAGTGGAATTATAACTAAGTTGTAAGGATGCGAGGTCAGTCAAAAGCACACAAAAGTCTGCCCAGCTAATTTGGCTACCAGTAAAGTGACTTTGAGATTGATGCGGGACATTGTCTATAATAAGCACCCACGGTGGATGCGAGGTTAGTCCCAATTCTATAGGGTACGCTTGCCCAGTTAATCTGACTACTAGCACCCAAGAATAGTCGAACTAATGTGAAATGTCACAGTTTGAGTTATGGGTCATAGGACGTAAGGCCTGCTTCTGGGCTGAGGGTATTAAGTGGTTGTTCTAGGGCCCGCCTCCATCCCACTTAAGAAATATTAAATGGTTGAGATTATTGTTTAGGTGTAGTAGTGGGGAATCTCAAGAGGGATCCACTTTGGGGTCGAGGTATTAAATGGCCAGTATGTTGGAAACTGGGGGTGTGTATAACATAATGTGAAATGGTTCTTAAGGCTATTTAAACACTAGAGGGGATGAAGTGCGTATTTTAAATATATAAAAGTAACTTATGAATTTAACACTATATCTGTTCAAATTGAAAACAGAAATAAGTAAGTAATAAAGTAAAATGCAGTAAAGTAAATAACACCCGGATTTATATACTGGTTCGGATTGACCAATCCTACATCTAGTCCTGCACATCACCGTGCAGAATTTCACTATAATTGCTTGCTTTCCATGGGTGGTAAGAATACCTTTAAAATCTTGATTTCATGGGTTACATGATACACCCTTTTGATTTACGGGCTACAATATCACCCTCTTCTCTATAAAAACGACAACAAAGAATGGCCAGTAGTTGTATCTTCAATACAGATTCTTATAGATTTGGTACAATGATCCTATAGACCTTCAATGTCAATATATCTTTGAATTCTTTGAGGAATAGGATGAAATCAGAGAGAGCATGATACGAATTCAAGTAGAAACTCTCTAAAATAATGTGGTTTGCAAATCCTTGAAGAATCGGGGTAAAGTGGTATGGATTTGCAAAGAGAATGAAAGAATATGCGATGGGTTTCTTTTGTAAAAATGTGGAAGAGAAAGAAGTGAAAAGTGACTGGAAAATTCGTTTTCCAAAGGCTTTAAATAGATATTGAAGAGACGTGTCTTTTGGTGAAGAGACGGCGGTAAAATCCCTTGATTTAAATTTTAAAAAACTGACCAATGGGACATATGTCAACATACATTACTCCCATATGTCGACATATATAAGCGTTGCAAATTTTGAAAGTGTTACAAATTTCAGATATCAAAAGTACCTCTTATTAGTGAATTTTTGTGATTCGGTTGAGGTTAATGGTTGATGATCTTCAAGTATAATTGCCATGGAGTCTTTAACAAGTTATTATAAGGTTCAACTAACTAACCATCACTTCAAATACTTCTGTCCTTTCAGCATTCTTCTTCAATCAGTTTTGTTCTTCCATTGCTCTGATTAACCTTCATATATAATTCATTTGCTTCCACCAAGTTCTTGTTTATCTCTGTAAATGTCTCCATAATATATCTAGAAGTACTGCACAACTCAGAGATTCGTTAGTAATAATATTTATATGGTTGTTGTCATCAAAATCAATACTTAGTGTATTAACAATCTCCCCCTTTTTAATGATGACAACCATATAAATATTTGAGAGATAAAATATAATATTTCTATATTTGACTCCCCCTAACTCTATGCACTTCCCCTATCATTTTGCCTAGTGTATTTATACCTTTTCTCCCATTTGTCATCAACAAAAAGGGTGAAAAAGAAACGTTTAAACGCAACTAGACAATATGTATTGATTTTGTATACAGATATATATATATATATATATGTATGTATGTATGTATGTATGTATGTATATAAAATAGAACTTATGAGAGGATCAAAATCAAAACGAAACATGAAATAAAGTTATTAAGAAAAATATTTAAAATTAGATGAGTTTTAGAGTTACTGATGTTGCCGATGCCCAAAACATATCCCTTTGAATGGATTTCTTGTCTTTGAACATCCATTGTCCGGTATCCATTGTTTGGTACCTGAAAAATATGAAATATAGGTACTGGTACCCTTTTTTTGGGTCCACGGTGTTAAGTTTTGGAAAGCCAAACCCATGAAGAGTTTGAATATCCTTTCAAAACATAATCATCAGTTAAATGAATATTATTAATAGAATTATCAATATATTTCTCTTTCTCATTATTATCTAACATTATAGGAACCCATAAATTAATAAACCTATTTGGGGGTTTTATCTTTAATTTCCTAGGTTTTGGTTTGAACTTGGTAGCCTTAACAAATTTAGTACTTTGAGTACTATTTTTCTTTGATCTGGGCTTAGGGGTGTATCTAAGTCCATGTTTATTATTAATGGGTTTAGATGTAGATAATAAAATTTCTAGATTGTATTCCCTTTGTTAAATTTATCAATATAAATTTTCATTTTATCAAAATCCTTATTACGGTTAAAAATAACATTATCCATATATGTTATTTTGTCATTCAGATCAGTGATCTTTGACTTCATTGAAAGATTTCCTGATTTTAAGGATTCATTTTCACTTTTTTAATACTTTCAAATGTCAAATCCTTTTCATCATTATGCCCATTAAGTCTTTCAACTTCATCTTCTAAATATTGTTTTTTTTCAGTTAATATTTCATTAAACATTTTTAATCTATCTATCTCTGCTAAACTATTATTGTACTCTTTCCTAAGCATTTTATATCTCTTATACATATCGTTTAAACATTAGTAATTTCTTTTAAAATTTCATTACCTGATCATCCTTTGCCATGAAGCGCATATTGGCATTTTCTGTTTCTGGACCATTATCACTTGATGAAGTATCTGAATCATCCCATGCTGCGTTGAAAGCCTGTTCCCTTTGTTTATTGATTGAAGAGCAGTTTGATTTCTTCAGGTTAGGATAGTCTCTTTTCAAATGACCGGGTTTATCACATTCGAAACACTAAACAACATTTCCATTTCTAGAATTATTGTTGTTAGTTTTTTGAAGTTTGTTCGTTTTCCAATATTTCAAGAATTTCTTGAAATTCCTGGTCGTAAACTTGATATCATCGTCTTTATCAACATCATATGGTTCATCATTGTTGTTTGTAGCGTTGGATTTCTCCTCATTAGCCTGATTCTCTTTCTAACCTGTAACTTTATTTCATAGGATATTAGATTATCAATTAAATCTTCTATTTTCGTAGTACTAATATAATTGGTTTCTTCAATTGCCAAAGTCTTCAGATCCTATTCACTAGAAAGTGAATTTAAGATCTTTCTGACTTGGTCCTCTTCAGTAATTTTCTTCCCTAATGATATTAATTCACGTACTATATCCTGAAATCTAGAATACATATAAGATATAGACTCATTTGCTTTCATTTGAAAATGTTGAAACCGGTTAAATAGCATAGATATCTTAGTTTGTTTTACTTTACTAGTGCCCTCATGTGTAACTTGCAATGTTTTCCAAATTTCGTATGCAGACTTACAAATGGACACTTGATTAAATTCATTTCTATCTAAGGAACAAAATTAAATGTTCATGGCCTTTGAGTTACTAAGTGCTTGTGTCTTTTGCTATAGCGTCCATTGTGAATAGTTCACTTGGGGCTCAATGTACTCTATTTGGGTAATGTTCCAAATATCTAAACCATTCGACTACAAATAAAATTTCATCATACAAGCCCAATATGCATAATTACTACCATCAAATAGAGAGAACTAGTGTTAGATTGCCCTTCTACAAAAGTGTTAAAGAAAGTATTACAAGTGTCGTTAGCCATTTATACTTTTCAAAAACCAAGTTATGAATTTTTAAAAACCAGTGCTCCGACACCAAATGTTGGAAACTGGGGGGTGTGTATAACATAATGCAGAATGAATCTTAAGGCTATTTAAACACTAGAGGGGATGAAGTGTGTATTTCAAATCTATAAAACTAACTTATGAATTTTCACACTATATCTATTCAAATTGAAAACAGAAATAAGTAAGTAATAAAGTAAAATGCAGTAAAGTAAATAACACCTGGATTTTTATACTGGTTTGGATTGACCAATCTTACATCCATTCCTGCGCTGCATCGTGCATAATTTCACTATAAGCACTTCCTTTCCATGGTGGCAATAGTACCTTTACAGTCTTGATTTCACGGTTTACAAGGCACACCCTCTTGATTTACGGGCTACAAGATCACCCTCTTCTCTTTACAAACAACAATAAAGGATGGAAAGTAGTTGTATCTTCAATATAGATTCTTGTAGATTCGGTACAATGATCCTATATAACTCCAATGGCAATATATCTTTGAATTCTTTAAGGAATAGGATGAAATCAGAGAGAGAATGGTACGAATTCAAGTAGAAACTCTCTGATATAATGTGATTTGCAAATCCTTGAAGTATCGGAGTGAAGTGGCATGGACTTGCAAAGAGAATGAAAGAATATGCAATGGGTTTCTTTTGCAAAAATGTGGAAGAGAAAGAGTAATAGAAAGAAGTGAAAAGTGACTGGAAAATTCGTTTTTCAAAGGCTTTAAATAGATATTGAAGAAACACATCTTTTGGTTAAGAGGTGGTGGGAAAGTCCCTCGATTTAAAATTTAAAAAACTGATCAACGGGACATATGTCGACATACATTACCCCCATATGTCGACATACATGAATTTTCTAAAGAGAATCAGCGACACCAATAAGCATTCTAAATTTCAAAAAGTGTTGCAAATTTCAGATATCTAAAGTACCTCTTATTTGTGAATTTTTGTCATTCGGTTGAGGTTAATAGTTGATGATCTTTATGCCATGAAGTCTTTAACAAGTGATTTGAAGGTTCAACCAACTAACCATCACTTCAAATAATTATGTCCTTTTAACATCCTTCTTCAATCAGTTTTGTTCTTCTATTGCTTTGATTAACCTTCATATATAATTCATTTACTTCCACCGAGTTATTGTTTATCTCTGTAAATATCTCCATAATATATCTAGAAGTACTGCACAACTTGGAGATTCATTAGTAATAATATTTATATGGTTGTTGTCATCAAAATCAATACTTATGGTATTAACATATTGTAGGGCCCGCCTCTTTCCATAAAAAAGTATTAAGTGGCCTGATAAGATTTCATGTGATGTCAATTAGGAAATACCAAAGAGGGGCCTACCTTGAGTTAGGTATTAATTGATGGGGATCTGGCTAAGACATAGGTATTAAACGGTCAGAGTCTACCTAATTCCCTTTAAAGAGGTATTAGGTGGCTTCGGGCTTACATTTAGTACTATTCTTTGTAGTATAATATAGGATTGGTAAGACATATTACTTATCTAAATGATACTTCCCAAATACTATAATGGTTAGACTTGAGATTTTCATTTACTAGACACCGTTGTTCTGACCCCTTCCTCATTACAATGCATAAGTTAGGGGAAACAATGTTGATTGAGAAGATGAAGGCAGAGGCGAAGACTTGTGATAGTTTATCTATCTATTTATGTTTTTGATATGTTTTAATGTTACTAATTTCAAACATGTTTTTGTTTTTAGGATACTTATTTTGGATATTTGAGATGATATGTTGTATTTCTAAAATTTGGATTTTATGACATGGTACTTATTTTTGATATTATATTTTATCCTTTTGAGATTCTGATAGCATAGATAGGTAGCTCTGTATGTTATTCACTGTATCAATTTTACTGACCAATGACCAGCTTTGAATGGGCCTAAGGTAAGATAGGCTTTTATTAGGTCGAAAATTAGGCCGTTTCAAGGAGGGTTGTTACAAAGTATCTACTCTTTACGCCATTGATTCGCCTTCTCATTATAGTTTTAATGCTTCTACTAGTTTATCGAATTGAGACATTTTATGCTTGCTTAGATATGATCATGGCTATCTAAACGGCTTACTTTAATCACTAGTGGAATCGTTCTAACTACAATAATGCTTTCAGTAGCTATTGGACATATTGTCTTTGGCTGCATTAATTTGACAATTTTGCATTCTCATCTATGACGACCCATATTTCGAAGGGTTTAAATCGACAATAATCCACACATGTCCAACTCAAACAATCCGGAACACACATAATCAATGGGGTTAATTAAGAAAAATAAGAAAAAAAGAAAAAAATACAGATTCTCGCCGTGGAATGATAAAATATAATAATCAAATAAACAATTCATGAAGCTGTTATACTATACATTTGATTAACTTTTACAACATCTATCAGAGTTATATATACAACAGAACAATAGAATAGTGCAGCAGAACACAAGATGTCGGGGATAATACTAGTAATAATATACCAAATCTTCGTTTTCGTCCTTAATAATAAATGAACTTCAATACACTAAAAACACAGGGCTGACCTGAGAGTAATGAAAAGACAAAACACTCGAGTCAGTACTAAAATATCCTTATGTGAGTCAAATCAATATCACATATAACATGAGTGTAATAGCGGTAGAGATGTTTACGGGGTTTTACATCTCCTATCCAGTGTATAACGTGTATGCAATAACCTAGGAGATGTTACGGGATTTTCCATCTCTTAAGGATCCGTCAAAATATTTATTATAGTAGAATACGCTATATATGTAATGTCTAATCAGTAAAATAAATATTTTTCTTAGCGTTAAGGCTTTACATTAATCCTCCTCAATGTGTTTTTAAGCATTGTCGTACAGATTGCATATAACGCCTCAGTAGCACGTCGGGGAATATGGATGTGCCGTGATACGACAACACTAAACCAAACTCATAGTGGTCTCGTATAAGGATAAAAGTATGACAAGGTACGTGAGGCAATGCCCAAGGTAGGATACTACCAGTTCGGGTCGCAAGGCTGGTGGTAACGCATCGTAGCCACGACCGCCCACTGCATCCATCCATCCCATATCGAGTCGAAGGGATGTCATCCCAAATCAAGGTGCACCAATCGAAACCAACATCAAAAGTAATAGTATGGACCAAGTCCAAGAAGAAAATCGAAGAACAGATGTCCGCTAGGTGTAGCTGGCCAACTTGGCTCTATCAAGCCGTCCTGTTTTAGTCATTTCAAATTGGCATAAGTGCCGGGGTCTATCCATCATCGTTCTCTTTCATAAAATCCAGCAAACATATGTCAAATCCAACCACTTCATTCTGGAGTCTTCTCCGCGTACACAGTTGTTAAAATGGTTCCAATATTGATAGAGAGTATGCCAATAAGAGGCCCCAGTCTCTTTAACAACCAAACGTCATTTTACACACCGGTTGGTTCTTTTAAATTTTGAAAACGATTCATACTTGATATCAAAATAACATATTCACTTTAAAATATCATTTATTTCAAAATCGTCATATTTACTTAAAATATGTCAATTTCACTTGAAAATCATTTTCGTCTCACTATTTCAATTTCACTTCCAAAATCGTTTCGAATTTCCATTTTGGTTATAGCTTCATTTTAACTCAATTCATATTTAAATCCACGATTAAAATATAAACAGTCCCCTCTTTGACCAGTTTGAATTTTTAAAAAAAAGTGAGAATAAATTTAAATCGTTTAAAAAGTTAAAATAGTTTAGATAGTTAAATAGTTAAAATAGATTATATATTAAATGATTTTGAAAATTTAAATAATTTGGAAATTTAAAAAGATGAATTTTAAAATAGTTTATAGGAAAATAGTTTATAGTAAAATAATTTCAAATTTCCAATAATCTGGACTCGAGTCCAAATTTCAATCAAACCGAATCAATTTCAATTATCCCAATTCAAATCATCTTCAATCTTAAATTAATTCAAGTCGACTCAATTTCGATTTCAATTCAAATCAACTTCAATTTCAGTTTCAATTCAAATTAATTTCGATTTTGATTTCATTGATTCGATTCAAATGGTTTAAGTTTCAATTCAATTTCCAATTTTCAACCATTTCAGTTTATATAAATTTCGAGTTCAATTTCAAAATATCGTTTTAAATCATTTAAATCAAATTTAACTTCGACGTTCAATTTAATGTTCAAATCTTTAAAATAATTCAATTCCGAGTTCAAATTTGAAATATCCATTTAAATTACTTCACTTAGCAATATTTCAAAGTTCGAATAAAAGTTCAAATCTGTTAAAACGAATCAATTTCCATAATTCAAATCATATTTCAATTATAACTTCAAACTTCCAAATTAAATTCTTTAAACGATTTCTGTAAACAAATTTCAATTTCAACATTCCAAAACCCGAATTTGAAATTTATTCAATTCTCATATTTCAATTACAATTTTATTTTTACTAAAAAAAATCATTTGAATAAATTCGAACCCAAAAATTTAAAATCATTAAATTTAACCAATCCGGTGTCTATATATAGTTTTCTATCCTATAGCCAAGTGAATAGTTATTTCAATTTCAATTTCACGAATGGATATATATCATTTCAATCTAAATCAAAGTGTCATAGGTATATATCATTTCAACCTATTTCTTAATTTATTCGAAATGTTCAAATAACAGTTTTATATACTTTCAAATAATTTACAAGGTGATAACAAGATATATATATATATATATATATATAAACATCCAATCATCCAAAATATCAACCAATAGGCATCCATCACAATCAACATACAAAACTGCCAATATCACAACCATTAACTAGTTTTCAATATCGGATGTCTAACTGGCAATTCAATTTCAATTTCAAATTGAACTGTCAATCAAATTCATATCAATTTAATTCATATGTAAATTTAACAGGAAAATGGGCACAGGGAAGAAGTTGATAAAAAAAATTAGTCTGAAGGACAACAAGTTTGATTTTTAGTCTGAAGGACACTTTTAGTGTAAATAGAAAATGATAGTTACAACTATCATTCTGTGATTTGCACTAGAAAGTGTCCTTCAACCTAAAAAACAAACTTGTTGTCCCTGAGACTAAATTTTTTTTCAACTTTTTCTTTGAGCCTAAAAACCCCAACATAAAAATATTTTAGTAATTTCGTGAGCGTTTAATAAACTCACCTTTATTTGAAAATGGAAATTTTCAGCTTCAAATAAATCCCAATTTGATTACATATCGTAGATGACGTCGATACGATTCCAACGCAACTCGTTTCGTTCGAAACGGACCTCGCATAAAAAAGTTATACGATAATTAGCATAACGATTTATTAAACATATAATTAAAAAAATTAATTAAACTAATAAAAACATAACATTTCTTCCATCGTACGCGTACAGTACCTAGCTCGTGTTCCTTCTTCCCCAGGTCTCCTCGCGTCTTTGTTTCTTTTTATTTCAATAACCGAACGAAGATCGACGATCGCGTGACCCTAAGCGCACCGCCAAAGAGAGCCCTGCCGACCTACCCTGCGCATCGCTGGCCACCAATCGCGCGCGCACGAACGACAAAGAGAACCCAAAACTGCTAGCGTCGAATACGATTTCCGGCCCCACCACGACGAACCAGCTTGATCCAACCGTCCATAACGTCGAGCTCGACGAGAACTTCAACTTTGCTTTTAGAGTCGTTTGATTTCAATGAGCGGATTTGGAGAAAATGAGGGAGAAAGGTCGAGCGATTTCGGCCATTAATTCGTTTAAGAGGAACGGTTGCATTTTCTCGATTAGGGTTTGCGTGAATGAAAACGTAACATGGCTCTTATTATATAAATTTCCAACCCGATTCATCGGCGAAAATCCCGAACTCCAAATGAAGCGTGCCGCCTGACATTCTATATGTTATACCCCATTCCGAACACAATGGAACATGTATCGGGAACCAATTCATCATATTCAGAAGATAGCTTTTCAAAATCAAATTATTTTAATTACAGTTCTAAAAATTAATTCTACACGTTTCAAGCTCGCACGGCCAAACGAAAAGTCCGATCGCTACGAAACTTGAAATCCTATAATAATTCACTATTATGGATCCGATGAAACTAGTTTCATTGAAATCCAAGACAGTACCCAAAAAGACTATTTTTACCCGTTAATTAAAACAACTAATTTCCAAAATAAATTTATTCACTTTCAAATTCAATTTTAGAAGTTAACAATCTTCATTCTTGTTTAAATAAAATTTAAATCAGCTTTCGACATCATTCTCATTCATATTTAATTTAGGATTCAATTATTTAAATAATTTCCAATATTAAATTTAAATAATTTAATTATCCAATAAATTACGTTAATAATAATTAAATTTTTATTTCTAACCATTTTTGTTCAATAATTATATTAAATTTAAAATTTTAAAATAATTAAAAATACGGGTCGTTACATTCTCCCCCATCCAAAACTTTTCGTCCTCGAAAAGGGGTTAAGTAGATAATCAAACATATGATATATTTTATTCAAAATAATCAACATATATAAAACATTAAAATCTTATTTACAAAACCTTTACTGCGCTTCCATTATGCCACTCTGATATCAGTTTTACGGAAATTACAAATTATTTATAAAACAAGTTATAAAATTTTAAAATCAAAAAATTTCTAACACCCGGATTTACAAAAAATTTCGACAGCATCTCCTTTACACGGCTCAATCGTAAAAATTTACAATATACAAGTATAGCCAAATATACATCTCATCTCAATGATGAGGCATCCCATAGGGAAAAAATATAAAAGTGCGGTATGTACTCCGAGATATGTACCTTATTATTATTAATACGAGCGAGTTCACTCATATTAAGCAAGCAAAAGCAAATCAAACCGCGTATACATCCCAACGACCTTCGTATTTACCTATCTCAACCCAAATTAGAATATTAGTTGCATATAAAAGATATAGAAACATGTATGAGTTTAATAAAACCATATAACATGAATTCTGAATCCAAATTATAAGCACAAGCACTAATGCACAACCATAACAATCATATGCAATCAAAAGCAGTAATAACAATGGTTTGCAACAAAAGAAACCATTCAACCATTAATATTTATCCAATACACTAAAAACACAGGGCTGACCTGAGAGTAATGAAAAGACAAAACACTCGAGTCAGTACTAAAATATCCTTATGTGAGTCAAATCAATATCACATATAACATGAGTGTAATAGCGGCAGAGATGTTTACGGGGTTTTACATCTCCTATCCAGTGTATAACGTGTATGCAATAACCTAGGAGATGTTATGGGATTTTCCATCTCTTAAGGATCCGTCAAAATATTTATTATAGTAGAATACGCTATATATGTAATGTCTAATCAGTAAAATAAATATTTTTCTTAGCGTTAAGGCTTTACATTAATCCTCCTCAATGTGTTTTTAAGCATTGTCGTACAGATTGCATATAACGCCTCAGTAGCACGTCGGGGAATATGGATGTGCCTTGATACGACAACACTAAACCAAACTCATAGTGGTCTCGTATAAGGATAAAAGTATGACAAGGTACGTGAGGCAATGCCCAAGGTAGGATACTACCAGTTCGGGTCGCAGGGCTGGTGGTAACGCATCGTAGCCACGACCGCCCACTGCATCCATCCATCCCATATCGAGTCGAAGGGATGTCATCCCAAATCAAGGTGCACCAATCGAAACCAACATCAAAAGTAATAGTATGGACCAAGTCCAAGAAGAAAATCGAAGAACAGATGTCCGCTAGGTGTAGCTGGCCAACTTGGCTCTATCAAGCCGTCCTGTTTTAGTCATTTCAAATTGGCATAAGTGCCGGGGTCTATCCATCATCATTCTCTTTCATAAAATCCAGCAAACATATGTCAAATCCAACCACTTCATTCTGGAGTCTTCTCCGCGTACACAGTTGTTAAAATGGTTCCAATATTGATAGAGAGTATGCCAATAAGAGGCCCCAGTCTCTTTAACAACCAAACATCATTTTACACACCGGTTGGTTCTTTTAAATTTTGAAAACGATTCATACTTGATATCAAAATAACATATTCACTTTAAAATATCATTTATTTCAAAATCGTCATATTTACTTAAAATATGTCAATTTCACTTGAAAATCATTTTCGTCTCACTATTTCAATTTCACTTCCAAAATCGTTTCGAATTTCCATTTTGGTTATAGCTTCATTTTAACTCAATTCGTATTTAAATCCACGATTAAAATATAAACAGTCCCCTCTTTGACCAGTTTGAATTTTTAAAAAAAAGTGAGAATAAATTTAAATCGTTTAAAAAGTTAAAATAGTTTAGATAGTTAAATAGTTAAAATAGATTATATATTAAATGATTTTGAAAATTTAAATAATTTGGAAATTTAAAAAGATGAATTTTAAAATAGTTTATAGGAAAATAGTTTATAGTAAAATAATTTCAAATTTCCAATAATCTGGACTCGAGTCCAAATTTCAATCAAACCGAATCAATTTCAATTATCCCAATTCAAATCATCTTCAATCTTAAATTAATTCAAGTCGACTCAATTTCGATTTCAATTCAAATCAACTTCAATTTCAGTTTCAATTCAAATTAATTTCGATTTTGATTTCATTGATTCGATTCAAATGGTTTAAGTTTCAATTCAATTTCCAATTTTCAACCATTTCAGTTTATATAAATTTCGAGTTCAATTTCAAAATATCGTTTTAAATCATTTAAATCAAATTTAACTTCGACGTTCAATTTAATGTTCAAATCTTTAAAATAATTCAATTCCGAGTTCAAATTTGAAATATCCATTTAAATTACTTCACTTAGCAATATTTCAAAGTTCGAATAAAAGTTCAAATCTGTTAAAACGAATCAATTTCCATAATTCAAATCATATTTCAATTATAACTTCAAACTTCCAAATTAAATTCTTTAAACGATTTCTGTAAACAAATTTCAATTTCAACATTCCAAAACCCGAATTTGAAATTTATTCAATTCTCATATTTCAATTACAATTTTATTTTTACTAAAAAAAATCATTTGAATAAATTCGAACCCAAAAATTTAAAATCATTAAATTTAACCAATCCAGTGTCTATATATAGTTTTCTATCCTATAGCCAAGTGAATAGTTATTTCAATTTCAATTTCACGAATGGATATATATCATTTCAATCTAAATCAAAGTGTCATAGGTATATATCATTTCAACCTATTTCTTAATTTATTCGAAATGTTCAAATAACAGTTTTATATACTTTCAAATAATTTACAAGGTGATAACAAGATATATATATATATATATATATATATATATAAACATCCAATCATCCAAAATATCAACCAATAGGCATCCATCACAATCAACATTCAAAACTGCCAATATCACAACCATTAACTAGTTTTCAATATCGGATGTCTAACTGGCAATTCAATTTTGATTTCAAATTGAACTGTCAATCAAATTCATATCAATTTAATTCATATGTAAATTTAACAGGAAAATGGGCACAGGGAAGAAGTTGATAAAAAAATTAGTCTGAAGGACAACAAGTTTGATTTTTAGTCTGAAGGACACTTTTAGTGTAAATAGAAAATGATAGTTACAACTCATTCTGTGATTTGCACTAGAAAGTGTCCTTCAACCTAAAAAACAAACTTGTTGTCCCTGAGACTAATTTTTTTTTCAACTTTTTCTTTGAGCCTAAAAACCCCAACATAAAAATATTTTAGTAATTTCGTGAGCGTTTAATAAACTCACCTTTATTTGAAAATGGAAATTTTCAGCTTCAAATAAATCCCAATTTGATTACATATCGTAGATGACGTCGATACGATTCCAACGCAACTCGTTTCGTTCGAAACGGACCTCGCATGAAAAAGTTATACGATAATTAGCATAACGATTTATTAAACATATAATTAAAAAAATTAATTAAACTAATAAAAACATAACATTTCTTCCATCGTACGCGTACAGTACCTAGCTCGTGTTCCTTCTTCCCCAGGTCTCCTCGCGTCTTTGTTTCTTTTTATTTCAATAACCGAACGAAGATCGACGATCGCGTGACCCTAAGCGCACCGCCAAAGCGAGCCCTGCCGACCTACCCTGCGCATCGCTGGCCACCAATCGCGCGCGCACGAACGACAAAGAGAACCCAAAACTGCTAGCGTGAATACGATTTCCGGCCCCACCACGACGAACCAGCTTGATCCAACCGTCCATAACGTCGAGCTCGACGAGAACTTCAACTTTGCTTTTAGAGTCGTTTGATTTCAATGAGCGGATTTGGAGAAAATGAGGGAGAAAGGTCGAGCGATTTCGGCCATTAATTCGTTTAAGAGGAACGGTTGCATTTTCTCAATTAGGGTTTGCGTGAATGAAAACGTAACATGGCTCTTATTATATAAATTTCCAACCCGATTCATCGGCGAAAATCCCGAACTCCAAATGAAGCGTGCCGCCTGACATTCTATATGTTATACCCCATTCCGAACACAATGGAACATGTATCGGGAACCAATTCATCATATTCAGAAGATATCTTTTCAAAATCAAATTATTTTAATTACAGTTCTAAAAATTAATTCTACACGTTTCAAGCTCGCACGGCCAAACGAAAAGTCCGATCGCTACGAAACTTGAAATCCTATAATAATTCACTATTACGGATCCGATGAAACTAGTTTCATTGAAATCCGAGACAGTACCCAAAAAGACTATTTTTACCCGTTAATTAAAACAACTAATTTCCAAAATAAATTTATTCACTTTTAAATTCAATTTTAGAAGTTAACAATCTTCATTCTTGTTTAAATAAAATTTAAATCAGCTTTCGACATCATTCTCATTCATATTTAATTTAGGATTCAATTATTTAAATAATTTCCAATATTAAATTTAAACAATTTAATTATCCAATAAATTACGTTAATAATAATTAAATTTTTATTTCTAACCATTTTTGTTCAATAATTATATTAAATTTAAAATTTTAAAATAATTAAAAATACGGGTCGTTACATTCTCCCCCATCCAAAACTTTTCGTCCTCGAAAAGGGGTTAAGTAGATAATCAAACATATGATATATTTTATTCAAAATAATCAACATATATAAAACATTAAAATCTTATTTACAAAACCTTTACTGCGCTTCCATTATGCCACTCTGATATCAGTTTTACGAAAATTACAAATTATTTATAAAACAAGTTATAAAATTTTAAAATCAAAAAATTTCTAACACCCGGATTTACAAAAAATTTCGACAGCATCTCCTTTACACGGCTCAATCGTAAAAATTTACAATATACAAGTATAGCCAAATATACATCTCATCTCAATGATGAGGCATCCCATAGGGAAAAAAATATAAAAGTGCGGTATGTAATCCGAGATATGTACCTTATTATTATTAATACGAGCGAGTTCACTCATATTAAGCAAGCAAAAGCAAATCAAACCGCGTATACATCCCAACGACCTTCGTATTTACCTATCTCAACCCAAATTAGAATATTAGTTGCATATAAAAGATATAGAAACATGTATGAGTTTAATAAAACCATATAACATGAATTCTGAATCCAAATTATAAGCACAAGCACTAATGCACAACCATAACAATCATATGCAATCAAAAGCAGTAATAACAATGGTTTGCAACAAAAGAAACCATTCAACCATTAATATTTATCCAATTAATTCATAACTATCACAATTTACATTTCTAATGTCAATATTTAATTTATACAATATCATTCTTATTAACATCCATTCTTTATTAACTTTTAATTGGTTTATTTTGAATTTATTTACATCTATTTCATTTACATTCAATTTATTCAAATTTCAATTATTTCACTTTTTATTTGACACATTTCATATAAATTCATTTCCGGGCCATTTTATAAATCATTTCATTTGACCTTATATAAGTTAAATTTTATTTCATTACCACTTAGTATATTCTCTTTAATACTAATATCATTTATAAACCATTTAAGTTTATTACAACATTTTATAAAACACAACTCATGTTTATTATTACTTCATAAATTAAGTTCATATTAATTCATTTATTCACTTCATTAGTTCATTTCATTAATTCATATCATTAACTTTACTTAAGTAAATTTTATTTTATAACTCAAATTCATATTAATAATTTTTATTTTTATCACAATCAATTTCATTCAACTTTTCTTAAGTTAACTTCCATCTTATAATTCATTTCATTAACTTATTTCATTAATCATTTCTTAAGTTTAAATCATTTTATACAGATGTATCTTCTTTTACACGGTATTATTTAAATTATAATTATCTCAGAAAGCTACAACTAACTCTTAAAACATCATTTGCAATTTTTTTTACAAACAATACAAAGATATGATTTAATTTATTATTTGTTTACCTTCTCTTAAGTTCATATCTGAATAGTATTTTCTTTTTTTTCTACTCTGATTATTGATTTAACATTTCTTTAAACACAATTTCAATTTGAAACATTTTTATTACTTAAGTTCAAACTTGTATAATATTCTATTACATATTCATAATATTTCAACCTTTTAAACATTTCTGGTATATTTTATATATGTTTTCAAAATGTAATAGAGTGTTACACAAATTTATCTTATTCATTTTAGTTATCAAGAATGTTCAATAATTTACACATGTTTAAATTTCCATTATCTTGAAATTTAAGAGCTATAATTTAACTTCTCATATTTCATTTAAACACTTAACTTCCATTTCTTATTTCCATTACCAATTTTACTTTCTTAAGATAAACTTACTTTCATTAACTAAATTTATTTAACTTTACCTACGTTAATTCTTTTATTTCATATCTCAAATTCAAATTTTCTCTTGTTTGCTTAACCAAAATGTCCAATCATTTTAAAATTCGATTTTACTTTCATGTTCAAATTCATAAGTTATAAACTTATTTCTTATCTATATTATTTTCATATATTTATCAAACCATACTTGGAATTTTTTTTTCAATCGAAACTTGTTTTAACCAAAAATAAATTTCTTTTGGTAGCAATCCTCACTTAGAAACTAGAAAATAAATACTGGCGATGCTGTAGTCATCCCTAGAATCATTTTCCAACGACTAAAGCGAGTTCAATACTTTTATTTCTTTTCAAAAATCTTTTCAAAATATATCTCTAGTCAAAACACTTTCAAATATTATTATTATTAATTTTGAAGGCTTTGAAAACAATTTTGAAAGCAACAGGATTTAAATTCTAAAATTCTCAACTTTTAAATCCTTTCTATTTATAAGCTATATTATAAATATACTTATACAATTCCATTACCTTATTATGAAAACATTTTGTTAATTTACATCTTTATAATTGCAAACAATTCTTATTATAATTAAATTTCAATTCAATTTAAATATCGAACGCTTTGTAAAGTAGAGTTCGCAAAGTATTCATTTTTAGTTTAATTCAACCAATAATCGATGATAATTAAATATTATCATCTCCTAACAACTAACATCCATAAATAAATTCGTATTTTCATAAACCTATATGGTTATTTACGGAAGATTATTTCCTTTTATATATAAAATATAATTTAGGTAAAATTATTTCATTTACCCTTATTTTAAAACAATATTATGTCGACTTGCCTCATTAAGTGTTTAGAAACCCCTATCGATAACATGGCGTCCCACGCACCGACTAGAATTCATAAACAACTCAGCAGATAAGCAAACACAATATAAAACATTTTATAACACTAAGAAGTACGCGCTCTCTCTCACACACACACACTCAAAAACAAACTCATTCTAGGGTATTATTACTCTATCTCTAATGAGTTAAACCCCACAAAAGCTAAGGTTATCGCTAAACCGAAGCTCTGATACCAACTATGACGACCCACATTTCAGAGGGTTTAAATCGACAATAATCCACACATGTCCAACTCAAACAATCCGGAACATGGAAAATCAATGGGGTTAATTAAGAAAAATAAGAAAAGAAGAAAACAAATAAAGAATCTCGCAGCGGAATGACAAAATATAATAATCAAATAAACAGTTCATAAAGTTGTTTATACTATACATTTGATTAAAATTTTACAACATCTATCAGAGTTATATATACAACAGAACAATAGATAATGCAGCAGAACACATGATGCAGGAGATAATACTAGTAATAATATACCAAATCTTCGTCTTCGTCCTCCAAAATAAATGATATTCAATACACTGAAAACTCAAGGCTGACCTAAGCGTAATGAAAAGACAAAACACTCGAGTCAGGACTAAAATATCCTTATGTGAGTCCAATCAATATCACATATAACATGAGTGTAATAGCGTCAGAGATGTTTACGGGGTTTTACATCTCCTATCTAGTGTATAACGTGCGTGAAATAACTCAAGAGATGTTACGGGATTTTCCATCTCTTAAGGATCCATAAAAATATTTATATATAGTAGAATACGCTATATATGTAATGTCTAATTAGTAAAATAAATATTTTTCTTAGCGTTAAGGCCTTAACATTAATCCCCATTAACGTGTTTTTACGCATTGTCATACAGTTTGCATATAACACCCCAGTAGCACGTCAGGGAATAAGGATGCGTCGTGATACGACAACCCTAAACCAAACTCGTAGTGGTCTCGTATAAGGATAAAAGTATGACAAGACATGCGAGGCAATGCCCAAGGTAGGATTGTAACGATCCCGAATTTTTAAACTAATTTAAAATTAATAATTGAATTAAATTTTGATTTAAATTGTGAAATTGTTTGAATTGTTCAAGTTTAAAATATGAGGAATATACTTGAATTTAAAATTTGATATGATATATGCAAATGGAGGTAAAATAAATAATGATGTTTTAAAAAAAAGAAATTAATTATATCTACAAAATAAATAACATACTTTATTAATAAATAAAAACAAAATAAAGATAAAAGAAAAAAAAATATACCAGCCCATACTAACCCATACCGGCCCATACCCGATCTTCTCTCATAAAACACGAAACCCTCCCCCCTTTTTCATTCATTCGTAACCCTAAGAAAAAAATCGAAAAGAAATAAAAATGGCGGCCACGAGTTTCTTTCCTTCTTCGATCTGAAAATTAGGGCTTGTTTTCGTTCGCTCTAGTCTCTGGGCTTTGTAATATCGAAGGCATCGACATCAGCATTCGATCGATCCATGGCTTCGTCTTCCTCTTCACTCTAAGGTGAGAAATCTCTATTTCTCACATCTAAATTCAAATCACAGGGTTTTCATGACTTGTCTGATTTCGTGATTTTTGTGTCGATTGAGTTATTTGAAGTTGTTGAATTTTATCTCAACCATCCACTTTTATGTTGTTGAATTGTTCGACCTTTAAAATCTTAACCTTGTTCGAAATTATTGAGTATCACCATTTCGATTTCCATTCGACTTGTTCGAATTCGTTCGATGTTGTTAGTTTTGCTTTGTCACTTGATTTAGTGAATGCAATTTCATGACTTTGTATTATAGTCAGTTGGTACCATTTCTTTGATAGTATTTCTGACCTTTTCAAAAATTTACATATACGCATTTGAATTTTTCATTCGTGAATCTCTGCTTTGACTTCACTGTGACATCGTGACATTTGCTTAGTGCATTTCTCCCTTGCATGCTTTGTCACTTAAGTTTGTGCATTTGTTGTTGTCTGGACACTTGCATTTTGACCTGTAGCTTCACTTGATTTTGTGACGTTGAATTGCTCCACTTGCGACCCTGTTCGATTTTCTACTGATTCATGACTCTGGCCAATTTGTTTTGTTCATCCCTAATAGCATTTTCGATCTTGTTCCTGTGCATTATTATGCCTTACACCTGGAGTTTGTTTTCGTTGTCTTCGACCTTCGGTTGAATGTTGGACATGGTCACTGACCTGTTCCAGTTCGTATGTATGTTTTGCTGGGTTGATATGGCTTTTAAGATTTTTGAAACATTTTCAATATTTGGGCCCTTCAGTTTCATTATCTCTGGGCATTGTACATGTATATATATGCATTCTTGCATGTATATATATGGTTTATCATCTTGCCTGGGGTAGCTCTGTAGTGTCACGGCTATTCATTTGTTGTCTGTACAATTGCATCATTTCAGTGCTTCATCACTCGAGTCTTTAAGTTGCAGTTGCTTTGTGTATTGTTCCAGTTTAGTCTGCACATGTTTCTTCAGTGTATACTAGAATATTGTTGAGACTTGAGCATGTTGGTCTTGTTTTTCTGGTTGATGTAGAAGTTTGTAACTTGAGCCTGTTGCCATTCTGTTTGATCTTTGGTCATATGAACATCACTGAGTTGCTTGATGCACTGGTCTGCAGTTGTATCTTTTGTACACTGGTAGCTGTTGTGTTCACAATCTTTGTCATTTCAGTAGTTGCAATCACTGTTGTCTGCATTTGTTTATGATGAGTTCTTGATATTGTTCGAATTGACTTTGGCATGTCACTGATACCTTTTTATAACTGCTGTACATTTTAGTCATTCACTAGACATTTGGTTCCTGTCTGCATTGCATACAAGCAATTGCATTTGTTGTAGATAAGTTGAAGCTTGGTCCGATGAACTTGAACATGTTGGACTTTGCACTTTGGTGCTGCAGTTTCATGTTGTTGCATTTAGCTTTGAATTTCCCTCTAGTCTCTGATAATCATGTTGCCATGCTTATGATAGTTCATTCATGTAGTAACCTGGCTTACCTGCATTGCTCATATCCTTACCTTGTACTGTCCAATTGAGTTCACATGTATTTGAGCTCTGGTTATGTTCATGATCAGTTTGTAGTTGCTGTTCACATATGCACATGCTCCACTGCAGCCACCCAATTTCAATTGTTTTGAATTGATTTAGTCGATTGATAAATTGTTTATTTATCTCTGTTGATGATTTAAATCTGCTAATTTTTGTTAAACACCGTTTAGTGTTAAAATTTTCGTTATTCGATTTCTTTGTTAAAAGGATCGGATAGACGGGAATTATTGTGACTGTCGTCTATTTAAATTATTACTGCTTATATGCACTCATAAACTGGTTTGAATTAGACTGACCTGTGTATTATTTTCTTTTGAATATAATACTCGGGTCAGACCGAGTATTTTACAGCTTGAAGATTTTCGAGCAGCGAAGTTAGAGAGAGAGAGTAAAGAATCACTTTAGTTTTCAGAAGAAAATTGTATTTTAAGATATTCCGCTGTATCAGTATTAAAATTGTATAAACTCTGATGTATATAGAAAGATTTATAGTAATAAAATAAATTCTCATTTGTTTTAATTCAGTGTTATTATTCTGTGTTTCTGTGGCTGATTCTGTTTAAACTTCATAAACTAAATAACAATTCGTCTTTTTGAACGTTTCTAGTTGGTTTAATCACCGACTGGAGGCGGTCAGAAGGGGGAATGTTACAGAGTGGTATCAGAGCTTTGGTTTACACAAAGCTTTGTTTATGATGTTTAATATGAATAGTTACTAGAAACACTTTAAAAGGAGAATGTTTTTCAAATCCAAAGAAGTATAAAATTATTTTTGAAAATAAAGATTTTTAACTTAAGAAAAGTTAAATTGAATTGAGTTAGCATTAATAAATATATGGATTTGGAATTTAACTAAAGGAAGTTAAATAAATTGAACTTGATTTGAAAAATTATTGAAATGGAAATTTAAACTTGAAAGAGAAGTGATTATATGATATGAATTGGAAAGTTTAAATTAATAAGTTGTATAACTTATAAAATGAGAAAGTTTAAGTAAAACCAGTTGTTAAAATGGTTAAACAGTTTTGTTAAGTAAAACAAAGTCTGAATTTTTGAAATGTGATATGAATTTGACTTTAGTAAAAGTTAAATAAAAAAATAGAATTTCAAATAAATTTGAGGCGAAACTTAAGTTGTATAGTGAAAATAAATGCAAGTGAAGATAAAATGAATCATGGCTTAAGTAATGTTGAATGAGGTTGAATTTGATATCAAAATGAATTAATAAAGTGAAGAATGAATATGAATTTGAGTTATATAAAGGAAATTCAACTTTAATTGTAAAAGTGAATTAGTGAATATGGTGAGTATAAGAATTCAATCAGAATTAGAATATAAACCAATTGAAATTAAGTGTGTTGAACCAAATTGAATGTAAGCAAAGTAAATAAATTTGGTTAAGTTGAATGTGCATTGGTTGCTAGTTGATTGTATAGAAATTCACTAAGTGTTAATGCAATTGAATTAATGGAATTTGAAAGCTATGTAAATTGAATTCAAATTGAAAGATAAGTAAATCTAAATAGAATCAAATTTGATTTGAATTGAAAGCAAACTAACTTGAATATAAATTAGTGAAAGTAAACTAATTGAATATGAATGAATGTTAGTAAATAATCCAATGTGAATGAATCAAATGTGATTAAATTGGAAATCAATTCAATGAATGATTTACTAAAGAAACTAGTTGATTATTTTGGAAATAGAAAGTAGATGCAAAGTTCAAATGGGAATTAGATTTGAAAATTTTGAAGTTGTCAACATGACAATCCATAATAAATTTAATAGATTCAGTGATGAATTTAAATTTGAACTTGCAGAGAATTAAGTTAAGTGGAAAACTTAGTAGTATGCGGAATTCAAACTATAAATTGAAGTCTTTATAAATAGAAATGGGATTTATAAACGTTGTTTATAAATCCGAAACTGACTTATTTTGATAAGTAAATTTTTATAGCTTGTTAAAAGATGTATATTCACAATTTTGGACAGTGAATATATATTAAATAAAATGGACATGTTTTGGGAAAGTGATATTTTAAAACGAAGTTAATTGTTTTAAAAGATGTTTTCAAAGGCATTGAATATCGAAACCATAGATTTCAATAGTCATTGTTGAAATAGACGTTTTCGAGATAAAAGGAAATGGTGGACTATAACATTATTGTTATAGTAAATGATTTCCGAAAGGAAATGTTTTGTATAGTATTGGGATTTATACATCTATCTAAATTTCGAATTTCCATACTAGTGATTTTGAGTTGTCGTAACGATATTTTACGTAACATTCGTTTTGACTCAAATAAATGTGTAAAAGAGAATGATTTCCTTAAAGATGAAATATATACTTGATTTTGATTTAAGTATATCGAATATTTTCAAATGTTGAAAATAAATGGATTTGTGAATTACTTATTTTTAAATAAGTATGGAAATGTTTTTCCAAATATGAAATGTTGTGAATATATTCCGTAAGGGATAAATGATTTGAAATTCATTTTTCGAAGTCGAAGTTGAAAAGTTAAATGAGAAATTTGAACAATTAGTTCAATTTGAAATTTTTCAAAAAGATTGAATCGTTAAGTTAAATTGAGTTTAACTTCGACATCAAAGACAATATAAGTTGAGCTTTGAATTTCAGATGATGATTTGGATTGTATGTCTAACATTGTGAATTGATGACATAGCAATTGATCTCTATTAAATATATATCTGTTGGTGGCGGAGAATTTATTCTCTTAGCTTAACACCCTTCTCTGAGACGTACGAGCTCAGAGGTTATATATCGATAGACATCAATTCTGTGTTGAGAATTGACGATGTAACGTGTAATTCAAATCGAATGTGAAAGTCGATAATAAATGGAATTATGAATATGAATTAGGTTTGAGATAACCTTAAATTTCTAAATCGACTTAGAGGAAAATTTTGAAATCCTCTATTTTGTTATGAATATGGATATGTAAGTTTTCAGAACTTATATACATGAATACGGTAAATTTGAAACCGTTAGTTTAGAAAGACATTGTTATGGAAATCTTATGTATGTTTACATGGATATGATATGTACGAAATGTGAAATGAAGTACTACATATATATGATATTATGTTTTCTAAACTGAGGATATGGAAAAGTACCTTCCATTTATTATTGGAGAAGGTATTGGAACTCGTGAAGAGTGTCCATTTGAAATTCGTAGCTACGTAGAATTTTCCATAAGTTGGAATGTCCATTTGGACTAGAATCCCTCGTGATGGGATCATGTTGATTATGATGTATGTTAGCGTAATTTGAGGGGCGAGATGCCTACAGTTACAAGCGATTCCATTGGGATAATGGCGCAACCGCCGAGTAAACTGCAATCTAAATGCCAAGCGAAATTCGAGGGGCGAGATGCCTACGGTTACAAGCGATTCTACTGGGATAGTAGCGTAACCGCCGCGTGGACCGCGATCTATGGCAACAACCATGGCGAAATTCAAGAGAGATGTGAAATCTACGGTTACAAGCGATTCTACTGAGATAGTAGCGTAACTGCCGGGTAAACTGTGATCCATGGGGGAACGTGCTTTCCATATCCATTTTTAAAAGAATTTTTAAGTATTTTCACTGGGAATTGAAGCAAGTATGTTTAGTACTTGGAGATTTTTAGACCTGCGTTTGGCCAGCGTATGTCTAATGTCTGTGAGAACGAAGATGGACTTGTTAAATTTCGAGTTAGCAAGTATTTTCAAACTTTAAATAGTGAATCAATAGTTTGAAAGTAAAATTACGAAATTCCAACTTAATGAACTAAGGAAGAAGATCTTTTGAAATGTTTTGAAAGTTCACAGCTTTGGAAGAGATATATTATATAAATCTCTAACATGACGAATTTTAAAGTTCGAATCTGAGTTATAAATTGAGAAATTTGGTAAAAGACTTTTGCGTTTTGATTGTAGAAATCAATAAACAAAGATGATGATAAACAAAATTAGTGAGATTAAACAAATGAAATGAATCCTATATTCATTTATTTGTATTGAGTTTCAAGCTTGTAAAAATTGAGTAGGGTATAAATATTGATGAAATTTTAACAACCTTTCCTTTTCGAGGACGAAAAGTTTTTAAGGAGGGGAGTTTGTAACGATCCCGAATTTTTAAACTAATTTAAAATTAATAATTGAATTAAATTTTGATTTAAATTGTGAAATTGTTTGAATTGTTCAAGTTTAAAATATGAGGAATATACTTGAATTTAAAATTTGATATGATATATGCAAATGGAGGTAAAATAAATAATGATGTTTAAAAAAAAAGAAATGAATTATATCTACAAAATAAATAACATACTTTATTAATAAATAAAAACAAAATAAAGATAAAAGAAAAAAAAATATACCAGCCCATACTAACCCATACCGGCCCATACCCGATCTTCTCTCATAAAACACGAAACCCTCCCCCCTTTTTCATTCATTCGTAACCCTAAGAAAAAAATCGAAAAGAAATAAAAATGGCGGCCACGAGTTTCTTTCCTTCTTCGATCTGAAAATTAGGGCTTGTTTTCGTTCGCTCTAGTCTCTGGGCTTTGTAATATCGAAGGCATCGACATCAGCATTCGATCGATCCATGGCTTCGTCTTCCTCTTCACTCTAAGGTGAGAAATCTCTATTTCTCACATCTAAATTCAAATCGCAGGGTTTTCATGACTTGTCTGATTTCGTGATTTTTGTGTCGATTGAGTTATTTGAAGTTGTTGAATTTTATCTCAACCATCCACTTTTATGTTGTTGAATTGTTCGACCTTTAAAATC
This sequence comes from Allium fistulosum, assembly GCA_030737815.1. Taxonomy (NCBI): domain Eukaryota; kingdom Viridiplantae; phylum Streptophyta; class Magnoliopsida; order Asparagales; family Amaryllidaceae; genus Allium; species Allium fistulosum. Next base: position 1,104,915,516 of record CM060904.1, on the reverse strand, counting down.
TTAACCTTGTTCGAAATTATTGAGTATCACCATTTCGATTTCCATTCGACTTGTTCGAATTCGTTCGATGTTGTTAGTTTTGCTTTGTCGAATTTCTCTCAACATGGGGAGGATGATGTAGCTCAGACCGGAGATGAAGGCATAAGTCGTAGGCGACTTATGGAAGGAGCTATGAGTCATCTACGAGTTAAGAAAACAGGCATGAGTCGTGACCGACTCAACTGGGGTGAAGGCATAAGTCGTAACCGACTTAAGGAGGCGGTGATGAGTCGTCTCCGACTCAACTGGAAAAACAAAGGGGACGTTGCTTCAAGGTTGCGACTTAACGAAGCGGATTTAAGTCGGCACCGACTTAAGGAAGGTGATGAGTCGGCACCGAGTTACAAGGCACAAGTGTTAAGTCGACCCCGACTTAAGAAAAGAGATAGGTCGGCACCGAGTTACGACTTATTTAAGTCGGTCGAAATTTTAAGTCGCGAAAGCCCTGATGCCGTTGATTCCTCTGCCGAGTTAACCTCCACCATTGGTTCTTTTGAGATGCCGCATGTTTTAAGTTGCTGAAGCTGTTGCCGTTGATCTTGATGCCGAGTTAATCTGGACCGCTATTCTTAAGTCGTTAATAGTTGAGTCGTGTAGAGTTGTAAGTCGGCAACGACTTAAGGAGTTGTCTGTTGTATTTTCTGTTGTAAGTCGGTATGTTGTAACTACTTGGGCTTAAGTCGTGTACGACTTATGTTGAGTCGAAGGATTTGATAAGTCGGAACCGACTTAGTACTTGTAATATTTTTAAGCTTTCTGAACTGTGTTGTAAATAAGGCGACTTATGTTAAGTCGGCAAGGTTGATAAGTCGGTTGCCGACTTATGACTTGTACTTTTTCTGTTTTGGTGTGTTGTAGCCTATAAATAGGCAAGTGAAGTCATTTGTAAAGGTTGTTGATTTTTGAATAAAATTCTCTTTTGATTGCTTTGTGCTTTCATTCCAAATTGGTAGTTGAGTGTAATCTCCTATCTCCTCTTTCGGATAATCGAGTGCGCTCGATTCAACGATTGTAGAAGCCGATTCGCGGAATCAAGTGCGCTTGATCAACGCTTGAAGAATTGAAGATCTTTGAACCCGGTATCGTGCGCGATCAACGAGTTCGAGATAGCTAGAGTTCGGTATCTTCGGATCAACGAATTCGGGCAATTCAGCATTCATCAATCCATCGACTGCTACTTGCACCGATCTACATTGTTTTGAATAATCCGCTGCGTCAATTTAGGTTATAACTTCTTTTTAACCCAATTTGTATTTAAATCCACGATTTAAATATAAACAGTTCCCACTTTGAATTTTTATAAAATAGTTTGAATAAATTTAAATAGTTTAAAAAGTTAAAATATTTTAGATAGTTAAATAGTCAAAATAGATTATATATTAAATGATTTGAAAATTTAATTAATTTGGAAATTTAAAAAGATGAATTTTAAAATAGTTTATAGGAAAATTGTTTATAGTAAAATAATTTCAAATTCAAAACTGTTTCTTCCCATTTCCAATAATCTAGACTCGGGTCCAAATTTCAATAAAACCGATTCAATTTCAATTATCCCAATTCAAATCATCTTTAATCTTAAATTAATTCAAGTCGACTCAATTTCGATTTCAATTCAAATCAACTTCAATTTCAGTTTCAATTCAAATTAATTTCAATTTCGATTTCATTGATTCGATTCAAATGGTTTAAGTTTCAATTCAATTTCCAATTTTAAACCATTTCAATTTATATAAATTTCGAGTTCAATTTCAAAATATCGTTTTAAATCATTTAAATCAAATTTACCTTCGATGTTCAATTTAATATCAAATCTTTAAAATAATTCAATTCCGAATTCAAATTTGAAATATCCATTTAAATTACTTCACTTGGCAATATTTCAAAGTTTGAATAAAAGTTCAAATGTTTACAACGAACCAATTTCCATAATTCAAACCATATTTCAATTATAACTTCAAACTTCTAAATTAAATTCTTTAAACGATTTCTATAAACAAATTTCAATTTCAACATTCCAAAACCCGAATTCAAAATTTATTCAATTCCCATATTTCAATTTCAATTTTATTTTTATAAAACAAAATCATTTGAATAAATTTGAATCCAAGGATTGTAAATCGTTAAATTTAACCAATCCGGTATCCGTATATAATTTTCTATCCTATGGCCAAGTGAATAGTTATTTTAATTTCAATTTCAGGGATGGATATATATCATTTCAATCCAAATCAAAGTGTCATAGGTATATATATATATATATATCATTTCAACCTATTTCTTAATTTATTCGAAATGTTCAAATAACCGTTTTATATACAGTCAAATAATTTACAGGGTGATAACATGGTATATATAAATAAATTAACATCCAATCATCCAAAATATCAACCAATAGGCATCCATCACAATCAACATTCAAAACAACCAATATCACAACCATTAACTAGTTATCAATATCGGGTATCTAATTGGCAATTCAATTTTGATTTCAAGTTGAACTGTCAATTTAAATTCATATCAGTTCAATAAAAAAATAAATAACTTCACGATTTCAATTTAACTAACATAAAAATATTTTAGCAATTTTGTGAGCATTTTAAAACACTCATCTTTATTTGAAACTGAAAATTTTCATCTTCAAATAAATCCCAATTCGATTCCATATCATAGACGACGTCGATATGATTCCAACGCAACTCGTTTTGTTCGAAACAGACCTCGCATGAAAAAGTTATACGATAATTAGCATAATGATTTATGAAACATATAATTAACAAAATTAATTAAACTAATAAAATCATAACCTTTCTTTCATCGTATGCGTACAATACCCAACCCACGTTCCTTCTTCCCCAGGTCGCCTCGCATCTTTGTTTTTTTAATAACCGAATGACGATCGACGATCGCGTGACCCCAGGCGCGCCGCTGCTAGTGTCGAGCCCTGACGACCTCCCCCGCACGTCGCCAACCACCAATCGCATGCGCGAACGACAAAGAGAACCCAAAACTTCTCGCATCGAATACGATTTTCGGCACCACCATGACGAACCAGCTCGATCCAACCGTCCATAACGTCAAGCTCGACGAGATCTTCAACTTTGCTTTTGGAGTCGTTTGATTTCGATGAGCGGATTTGGAGAAAATGATGGAGAAAGGTCGAGCGATTTCGGCCATTAATTCGTTTAAGAGGAACGGCTGTGTTTTCTCGATTAGGGTTTGCGTGAATGAAAACGTAACGTGGCTCTTATTATATAAATTTCCGATTCAATTCATCCGCGAAAATCCCGAACTCCAAACGAAGCGTGCTGCCTGGCGTTCTATATGTTATACCCCCATTCCGAACATAATGGAACATGTATTGGTAGCCAATTCCATCATATTCAAAAGATAGCTTTTCAAAATCAAATTATTTTAATTAAAGTTTTGAAAATTTATTCTACGCGTTTCAAGCTCGCATGACCAAACGATAAGTCCGATCGCTACGAAACTTGAAATCCTATAATAATTCACTATTACGGATCCGATGAAGTAGGTTTCGTCGAAATCCAAGACAGTTCCCAAAAAGACTATTTTTACCCGTTAATTAAAACAAATAATTTCCAAAATAAATTTATTCACTTTTTAATTCAATTGTAGAAGTTAACAATCTTCATTCTTGTTTAAATTAAATTTAAATCAACTTTCGACATCATTTTCATTCATATTTAATTCAGGATTCAATTATTTAAATGATTTCCAATATTAAATTTAAACAATTTAATTATCCAATAAATTACGTTAATAATCATTAGATTTTTATTTCTAACCATTTTTCTTCAATAATTATATTAAATTTTAAATTTTAAAATAGTTAAAAGTACGGGTCATTACATCATCTCTCCTTTGAAATATCGATTCCGATTTTTGAATTGAATCTTCGCTCTTTTCGATATCAGATATAATTTGATGTTGATATTCTGACCAATGTAAGTCTTTAGCTTTGTATAAAAAAATTAGACCACAAAAATTCTTTATAATTTTCTCCTGAAGAATAATTTATGGCTCCTTTTCATAGCTTGATTATAAATCCTTTTTGGAATATGGGAGCTCCTTTATTGAAAAACCATTTCATTAAAAATCTCTTTCGAAATATGGAAGCTCCTTATAGCTTCATTAAAAAAACCATTTCATTGATAATCTCCTTTAAAAAACGAAAATTCCTCATATCTTCGTTGAAAAACCTTTTATTGAAAATCTCTTTGAAATATGGAGGCTTCTTATTGCTTCATTGAAAGCTTATTTTTTTGGAATATGGAAACTTCTTATAGCTTTATTAAAAACCATTTCATTGAAAATATTTTTGAAATATGGAAGCTCCTTATACTTTACTGACCATTTTATTGAAAATCCCTTTGAAATACGGAAGCTCCTTATAGATTTACTAGAAACCCATTTTTTGAATATCCCTTTGAAAGATGGAAGCTCCACACAGCTTTGTTTGAAAACCTTTAATTGAAAATGTCTTACATAGGTATAGAGGCTCCTAATAGCTTTATTGAAAAACCATTTTATTGAAAATCAATATAAATGATGAAAGCTCCATATAGCTTCATTGAAAAACAATTTCATTGAAAATGTCTTTTGTGATATAGAAGCTTCTTATTGCCTTATTGAAAAACCTTTAACTGAAAATATCTTTTGAAATGTGAAAGCTCCTAATAGCTTCATTTGAAAAACTTTTTTATTGAAAATATCTTTTGAAATATGAAAGCTCCTTATTGCTTCTTTTGAAAACAATTTTATTGAAAAACCCTTAAAGGATGGAAGTCCTTATAGCTTCATTGAAAATCCATTTCAATGAAAATGACTTTTAGGTTATAGAAGCCCCATATAGCTTCTTTTAGAAACCTTTTTGTTGAGAATCACTTTTGAACTATGGAAGCTCTTTTTAGCTTCATTGAAAAACCTTTTCGTTGAAAATCTCTTTCAAAATATGGAAGCTCCTTATAGCTTCATCGATAAACTATTTTACTGAAATCCTCTTTGAAATATGGAAGCTTCTATGGCTTTGTTTGGAAATCTTTTATTGAATATCTCTTTCGAAATATTGAAGCTCCTTATAGCTTCATTGAAAAAAACCATTTCACTGAAAACCTCCTTTAAAATGCGAAACCTCTTTATAGCTTCACTGAAAAACCTTTTATTGATACTCTCTTTACAATATGTATGCTCCTTGTATTTTCATTAAAAATCTCTTTGAAGTATTGAAACTTTTTATAGCTTCATTGAAAAATCATTTCACTGAAAATCCGAAAACATGGATGCTCCTTATTACTTCATTTAAAAAACCTTTTATTGAATTCCCTTTGAAGTATCTAATCTCCTTATTGTTTCAATAAAAAAAATTTCATTCAAAATCTCTTTTTAATATGGAAGCTCCTTGTAGCTTTATTGAGAAACCTTTTACTAAAAATCACTTTGAAATGTGGAAGCACCATATAGCTTAATTGAAAAACCATTTTATTGGAAATTTGTTGAAATATGGAAGCTTCTTATAGCTTCATTTGAAAACCTCTTACTAAAAATCTGTTTCGAAATATGAAAGCTCCTTAGCTTCATTGATAAAAAAATTATACTTGACCGACCTCTAACTGACAACTTTTGATTACTTGACAAATGGGCTTTTGGCTCCCTTTATAAATAGATATTTATCCAACCTCTAATTGGTAGACTCTTAGTATTTGAAAGTCTATTGGATTCTTAGGTAGACCATTTTCCTATAAATGCCTATTTAACCAACCTCTAATCGACAGACACTTACTTATGTTCAATTTCCTAGAAATGTTGAATTCAACATAAGTGCCCTTTTTTAAGGAGAAATGTTATTTGTTCGAAACCACTCCATGAACATAGTTTTGTCAAGATTAGGCCTCCTACTTATAGCCGATAAACCATTCACATCATCGAAGCAAACATTGTGTTCGCCGGGCATGTGAAACATCAACCTCTCCACGGTGGGATTTTGATACTGAATATCAAACCCAAACATCCTCCAACTTGCCACTGAAGCCGAGATGTACCTACAATCTAAGTAAGTATTCACCTTATTATTTCAGGAACTAAGGAACGTTCTTCACCGACATTATTCTCCATTACAACACTTGCTCTATCGTGTCCTTTGTTTATGTATTTGAATAAGTACTCGACTGATCGTGTTATGTTACATATTTCGACATTGATATGTGCTTGATATTTTACAACTAAAATTGCGTTGTGCAATATAACCCAACCATTGTCCTGGTTAACCCACCATCGGTTGTTGTACTTTGACCATTATTCCGTCTTCTATAAATGGGAAAACCGTTTTTGTCAATGTAACAGTCCGCACCTCACTTGATGCAGATATTGTCCCCAACTTAGTCACCTCCGCCTCATGGGCCAAGCCAAGGTGTGGGGTTTTGTCCCTCAAAAGGCCTCGACGTTGTTATGAGGTGAAGGCTTTGGTATATAAGCAACCACTTCTTAGTGTTTTCCACGATGTGGGACTCACATTTTAAAGGGGTGTTATATTCTCCCCCTTTAGAGTCCAACGTCCTCGTTGGCTCATGAACACAACAGCACCCAGGTGGCGTGGCTGTAACATGTACAGACCACAATTTCAGCTTGTTGTCTCAATGCAGTAGTCTTTAGGATAATGTTTTGAACAGAATTACCAACCAAACAAGGACAGATTTGATTTACATATCCACGTGGTCCGTGAATCATATACTAACAAACTGAATGGTATGCAATTGGATTGGACTTAATATCTGGAATTTCCGCACTAACAACGCTGTCAACGTCGACGACTGTCTAAGATATATGATCTCCATAAATGAACAAAGTATATGTGCATGTGGTAGACCACGCTTTTGAAATTCAATTGTGTATATCACTATAAAAATAAAGTTGCAGTAAGTTTGGTAATTGTGTCTATAAGGAAAAAAGCACACAGTGAAGTTAAAGAACTTACTAGTTTTGACCTTTCCAAAATGAGATTCGTCTTTTATGTCTTTAATCGGTTCCAAGCTTGATGTGGAAAACTCGGGAGACTATATCTGGTCTATCATTTTCTTTTTGACCCAGTATACTTTGCAATGCATTGTCAATCTTAGGCCATTTCAGATTGTAGGAAAATGTAACAAAATAATCAGGAAAACCCACCCATCTACAAATTTCCATTGCATCTTGATAATTTTGCACCATATACTAGGGCCTCAAGTGAGTGAAGATGGCAGGATCCTTTTCTTCCAATTGTGAATGCAGATGAATCTCTCGACTGCATTGTGCAAACCATTGTACACTCACATCGGAGTGTGCTTTGGTTGCATTTGATCCAAGCAAATCTTTCTTCCTCTATGCATGTGTAAGCATCAACAATAAACTGTTGAATAATCCTGCTTCCATATAGTAGCATTGAACCGTCATCCTGTCTATACTGCAATAGATATGCATAATATTCACGCATGGTAACCATTTCTCATTTTGTTGTCCTAGCAATTTCAGGCAATCTGTACTCAATATTACTTCTGCAGCTATCCTCCCCATAGGGAAACAATAATGGATATTGCATTGACATAAAAGAAGGATGCTTCTCATTTATTCTTTTAAGAACACCGTTCCTCTCCTCAATCACAACATCTCTTACACCGCATGACTCTGTGTTGGAAGTAGCTACAAACGCTGCGACCTCAGAGAAAGTAGGAACATTATCTTGTCTACCATCTCTATATCACTTCTCGTATAGTCTAATTGATATTGGTTGACATTTGGTTGCATGAAATCTACCCTTTGCCATTCTAAAATCCTTAATCAACTCATTGCACTCGTCGAACATGCTTATTAGATTAGTTACTACACTCTTATCCAGGTTATTATTTGCGATCTCTACACAAGCAGATACGCTAATACTGACCTCTTTGGTTGTATCGTAAAAGTATAGCTATGAAATTTTTTGTTTACCATCTGTTGGTAGTAGGGAACCTATTCTATGATGATTTGGACCATTTATATGGAAAACATAAGGTCCACGACTATTATTAATGGTGTTGTCAACATGTCCACCCATTGAGGTAAATGCAAACATAGAGTTGTAAGCACGAATGTATTCCCTAAATTTTCTACATTGATGACCAGAACCATAGGATAATAGATAACACAAATATTCAGGACATACATTGTATCTAGGCAACTGCACCTTTCCCTTTCGCGAACCGATTTCATGAATTGTCATGTCTATAGCGATTCGTTGTGATGTTTTGCCAACATTCAGGACTATAAATTTGGAACGTGATCCCGTGATCTTATGTTCTAAGTCCGATGATTTAGACTAATTCCGTCCTTGAGTTCCCAAGGTACAAGTCTAACTTTCCTTTAACTTTAGTCATCAAGTATTGGGTATATACACATAACTCATCACATGTGCATAAGCATTCACACACATACGCATATACCATAGGTATGCCTTTATATATATATATATATATATATATTATTTTTATTTATTATTTTGTTTTTGAAATATTTTGGACTTGGTACCGATCCCCAATTAGGGAGTCGGTACCGACTCATCACTTGGAGAAATTTCTCCAAGTTTTTCTAGCTTTGAGGGTTTGGGGTTATGGCATTATAAGACCCTTTTCCCTTCACTTCATATCCTCACTTTACTTCTGCCCTTGAATTGAAACCTTCGATCTTTGTCATTAAAACCTTCAAATCCAACATGAGCTTTCATCTTCGCCTGAACCAAGAACCGCTACCACCCATCTTTGCTATTTCTTGAGGTCGCCCACATCGATGTTCATCATATCGAGTAGATTCGCCTTCACCAACCCAAACTCCAGCTTCAGATCCCGCTTCCACTTGAACCAATCCCTGACTTTAAATCCACGTGGAACTAAATTAGGTAGGGTGAAAATGATTGGTCGCTTGTGGATAGACACCGACTTACGAACAGACATTGAATGAGCTCGCGACCGTGGTTCTTAGGGTCGATAAAGAGGAAGGAGGAAGATGAAGATTTCCCTGATTATGGGGGTCGGTGAGACTCCCACACTTAGGAAATTTTTTGCCCACCCCAAGTTTCACAACTGAACTTTGCCTTGGAGTTTCATGCCGAATTCCTCTTTTATCTCGAACATCTCCAAAGCATGGCTGATAACGTTAAGCTAGTCGGGACGGTCCGCGATGACGGTCACGTCGAGCAATATCCAGACTTTAAAATGAACTGCTAAAATAAACAGTTAAATAATAACCGGAATCCAGACTGCACCACACTACACTAGAATCCTCTTTAGCACGGGGGTACGATTTGTAGTCAGCCTTCTAATATTGATTATGTATTGATTTTTTATAGAAATGGACCAAAGACGTTCCAAACGTCTGGCTGCTCAGACTACAGGTACTTTACCTTCAAAATATATCGAATTTGATGCAAAGTCAAGCTCAGTCACAACTTCACAGGAGCAACAGACTCCTATCCAACAAGAGCAGCAACTAGAAATTCCATATATTGATCAATAAAACCTAGAGAATACCAAAGTAGAGCAACGGATCCCTGAAAATCCGATTGAACCAGTAGATGGGCCTGAAATAGATCTAGCATCCAATACTCTTAAGGATTTTGTAATACTAAATAACCCGGTCGATTATGTTCCCTCTAAAATCGATAAAGGATCTCTTTGAAGGATATGCAATAAGCATGTTATTCCATTTTATGATGTTTTGGCACCGTCTCACAACCAGAGAGCTCACGATCCTCTAGAAGGATATATAGCTTGCAACATATGTATATGCCTGGCGGGTCACGTCCTGCCATTTAATCCATTCGTCCGCCGAGTCCTGAATTTTATGAGACTGGCTCCCACACAGCTACATCCAAATATCTACGCTTTTCTGCTTAGCACTTATCTAGTTTACTCTGAGCATTTGAATCGAGTGCCTAGCGATGAAGAAATCCGATACATCTATAGCTTCAAGAGTCATAAAGAAAACTCGTCTTTAATTTACTTGGAGCCGATGAGGGGTTGCAGAATAGTAACCAGGGCATGGAACAAGCTAAGTTATTTTAAGGTTGAATGGTTTTATGTACCTTGTTCATCCGGGTTTACTCGTAGATGGATATCATAACGTAAGTTTTATTTCAAACGCCATTCGTGCATTTGTCTTATAGTTTGCATACTTAATTTATCTTTCAATGTTGTACAGATGTTCCAGTGAGACCCATCAGCGGATTACCTTCGAATACCGTTAATACTCTTATGGCAGTCCCAACCGAGGATAGGTATATAAGAACTCTATTGACATACAAGAATCTTCTCGCTCATGGTTTATTAGAGGAAGGCCGCAGCACCGGCATAGTTTCAGTTGTTGACATTGAGGATGACGATGATGATGATAACAATCCATCTGTAGGAGATGAAGTTGACCCTAAAGTGCCCCTAGCCCCAAGTCTTGGGGCCAGAGCCGCATAAAACATAGAACTATAACACGAATGCACCGAGAAAGGCGAAATTATTAGAGAGGGCGGTGAGGGCGGCCAAAGCAACATTGGAGTAGGCCACTGATCTCAGACTGAACAACCTAAAGATGATCCACCGCTTGTTCCTAAAAAGAGATTGATTGTGAGAATTTCGAAGATGCGCACTTCCACTCAGTTTCCATAAGTTACAAGTGTGGAGAAGACTCCATCTATTCCTTCAACTGGCATGTTCACTAGTTTAGGACTATTCCTATGGAGTTCAGCTCTTCCGGCGTTGGTAACATCAGCATCAGTGATGTTGGTTCTCCGATCCTCTTTGAGAAGGACACCATTCTACCTGCTGCGGGAGAGATTACTTCCATGAGTAAAGCTCCAGTACATGGTCCATTGGGGGCACACTAGGACACATACACATGTGCACTATACGACGCTCGCACTCGACTTATGTCCTTGCCCATCTGATATAACTCATTCCTATTTGCTTTGCATGTTCTATGGATGAGAAGAAGCATTCATACCGATCCTTAGATGAAAATCATACCACGCCCAAAGGCCCCGGTCGAGTTCATACCACTAAGGGAGTGGTTGAGATTATGATTCAAGCTACCATTCCAGGCACGACAAAGACGAATGATAGGAGTAGTAACAACAAGGACCTTTCTTCTCATGACTCTGCTTCTAAGCGCCAATCTAGATCCATCTCACCTCCTTCTAGAGGTTCGGATAGGCATCCTAGCCGCCATGATGATATTTTATCGGCTGGCTCTTCTTGAGCTCCACCCGCCTCTGTTCCTTTATAGTCCACGGCATTATCTCACTCCAGTCGGTCTTCTGAGCGCAAATATCATACGAGTGGCTCCGATACTTTTCGTCAAAGTCCTGGTAAAGGAAGTGATGTTGCTCCGGCCATTGCAGAGGAGCGGTAGGTAGGCACTATGGGGCGGTTGGTTGAGCTTAAGAATGAATTTCTCAAAATTTGCTTTGATGGAGTTATGTTCTTGCCAAACTTAAAGAGAATTCTTACCAAAGTCCAACAGAGGACCATTGATTGCACGATCGATGTCCATATTCAATATAACAAATAGGCGAAGCTGGCCGAAAAGATTTCAAAAGTTTCAAGAGAGAAGCTACAAGAGATAGAGTACCAAAAACTCATTGAAGTTGAGAATAACGGAATCATAGCCGCTCTCGACATTGAGCTCAAGAATCCAAGAAAATCCCAAGCTAAAGTAGAGAAGAAGGCGGAGGAGGCCATTAAAGCACTCGAAGCAGAGATATCCAAGCATTTGAACGAAATCGAGCAAGTGCATCATCGGAACTTCGAGCTTGTAATGGTAAGGGATGCTGCTAAGAAGAACACGGATGAAAACCAAGCTTGAGTGCGAAACCAAGAAAAAAGTTGAAGCATAGAAAATTTCTCAGGTTACATGCGACGAGCTGGTCACTATCAGAATAGAGAATAATGAAGCGCTTGAGAAATGCAGGGATGTGGATGCCCTTGTTAAAAGAGCGGTCAAAGCTGCGGTTAAGAGAGAAGTTGAAGCCAAGGAACAGTGGGTAGAAAAGAAAATGATGCAGAGATTTGAGCCATTGATCGCTCAATACAACACCAATGTGCTCAAGTTTCGAAATCTGGAGTGGTTCAAAGAGGACCGCCCTTTAATGCTTCCCAAACCTGGGAACTGGTTGTAGAGGAAGAGAAGGAATTTCTTAAAATGATAATATTGATATGGCGCAACTAGAAAAAGAGATTTTGAAGGGACATGAGCCCAAAATCCTTCATGACAACCAACATCTTATTCATCCAAAATTTGATGCAACCGCTCAAAAAGAATGAAGCGAAGGTTCCGGCTCTACACATCATAAAGTTACAAATGGTCAAACTCCCGAGACTCACGCTGCACCTATTCCACCGTTGATTCCTCTACAATGCTAGTTATGATCCATAGAGGCCATAGCTCCAGAAATCCATTGTTCTCTCCCTATTTTCGAGGGAGCTCCCGGCAGCACTCTAGCTCACGTGAAAGTTCAAATTGAAGATGGTATCTCATTGACTTCTCATGTTTTCCAGAGAGATGACGTATCGCCGATCAACATCACTAATTTCTCTCTTCGTATTTCTTTAGTTACATGTCAACCTGCAATTGCTCCGCTTCCTCCCAAGGACTCTCAAATGAAACCACAAATATCAGCAACGGACTCCGTAACCATCACGACTTTGACATTAATTCCTAGCATCCCAGTTGGGGAGGTTCTGAGCCTTGACAAGCGCATGATAGATGCTTTGTTGGAAGAAGGGAACGATAAGAATCAGGCGACTCAAGTTGATGAGGATGTTATTATTCATGGGGTCTCCCAGTCCATGTCGGGTCCCTCTATGCATAAGCTTGAGCAAAAACTTGAGATGGATATCCTCCTTGCTAGTCAAATCAAGTAGGAGAAAATAGAAGTTTTCCCTCCTCCGTTGTCGATTGCTTTGCCCGGGCTAACCATTTTCACTCCAGTTTACATTCCTCCACCTGGGGGTGCTCGAAGTACATCGACGGTATTTTCACAAAGCGTTCCGGTCTCCGTTTCTCCTTTTGGGAGCGACTGGAGTGTGCCAACTGGATCTTCGCAAAGTACTCCCTCCAAAGGCCAAGGCAGTAGAGGAAGAGGTGGAAAGAGGCAAGAAGAAAGCTTGAATGAAGTCTCCCCTGGTTCAAAGAAGAAAATGAAGTCAAAGAAGAAATAGTTGCTAGTTTGTTTTTCCATATATAGACTCCTTTTATTTGTTGGCCGACTTTGTACGGGTTTGGCTCCCTGTTACTGCTTTTTTGCTCTTGGTGTGAACCATTTGTACTTAGCTTTCCTGGTTTAATGTCAATAACAAAGACTTTTTGTTTTGTAAAATCTTTGTTCAAATTTGTCTAGGTACTTAAGAAATACGCTTTCATTCAATGTACTTGCGATTTATTTCTTTTAGTGATCATTTTCGGATCAAGTCTGAAATCCATTTAATGATTTGCCAACTTGCATCATTCTAGCGAATGTAAAGCAATCCTTAGGCTAAACCACTTAAAATAGTGGCTTGGGTATCCTTTTCTAAGATAATAAGTCCCAACCGCACCAAACTTCAGGCGTGAGTTTAAGTTAATTACTTAGAATCATCGTCTATACATCCTCATCCCGGATGTTAGCATTTGGTCACGCCTAATTCCAGGCATTGACCAAAGTCTTAAAAATTGGATCCCACTTTACTCCGAGCACAAACCTTCCGTTCTTCCTACTCCGGGCAAGATGTTAAGGATCAGACGGACTTGTCACACCTATTTCTATTTATACTTCTGTCCCTAGTCCGAGGACGAGAGTTGAATGAGTGATCGGTTATATCACACTTGTTTTGATTTATACTTCTACACTCCATCCGAGGGTAAGAGTTTTTGTACGGATGGTTGTGTCATGTCTGGTTTAAGGCTTATGGTCTTGCCCCCAATCTGAGGGCAGGAGTCAGTTTTCGGATGATCGTGTTTCATCTGGCTTAGGTTTATACTCTGGCTCCTACACCAAGAATGAGAGTTAAGGTACGGATGCTCGTATCGCATTCGGTTTGCATTTATACTCTTGCCCTCAATTCGAAGGCAAGAGTTGGGATGCAGACAATCATATCATGTCCTACTTATGTTTATACTCTTTCTCCTATTCTGGGAGCGAGAGTTAGGGTGCGGACGATCGTATCATGTCTGTCTTATGTTTATACTCCTGCCCACAATCCGAAGGTAAGAGTTAGCTAATGTCAATCTCTGGACATCAAGAAGGACTTCGTGGGCCCGATCATGGATCGCAGAAGTTTAACCGGCACCTACCTTCGGGTACCTGCACACCTGCATTAATCATATGCAGATTCATTCGAGTTGATCAAGTCACAACTATTAAGAAACGGGAAAGCAAAATTTTGGACTAAAAAGGTCGTTTATTTCATAAAATACAAAAAATGATAGGATCTGTCTTATTGCATGGCTCTAGCCCATTATTTACAAGTTTATTTTAAGCGAAAAAGCATCGTAGGTGCTTGCTATTCCATGCCCTTGGGAGCGAAATCATGTCCACAGTTGCTAGCTTGAAAGTGCCATATCTAAGATTTTCCTCTACTGCATACGCACCTTCCCAGCTTGGTCCCAAGTTCTTTGGACCAGGGAAGATTCGTTTGAGGACCAAATCTCCAATTTCAAAGGTTCGACTCCTAACTTTAGTGTTGTAATATCATGCGACTTGGTGTCTGTACGCGACTGCTCTCAACTCAATCATATCAAGAGACTCCAAAAGGAGTTGCTTGTTTGTCCGTGGGTCATAGTGAGTAACCCAATGAGAAAGCACTTCCAGTTCGGTCGAGATCATAACTTCTGATCCGTATGCCAAGGCAAAGGGAGAGCGGTCAGTCGCGGACTTATGGGTGGTTCGATAAGCCTAAAGTGTTAATGGGAGTTCATCGACCCGCTTGCCTATGGCCTTCTCCAATCTTTTCTTAAGAATGGACTATATAATCTTGTTTACAGCTTCAACCTATCCATTTGCCCGAGGATGTGCCACCACTGCAAATCTCTTCTCTATGCGTTGTCGACGATAGAAATTCTTAAACTCCATACTATCGAGTCAGGTCCCATTTTCGGTAATGATGGCATGCAAAATTCCAAAATGATAGATGATATTCCAAACAATAAAGCTTATTACTTTCTTATTGGTAATTATGGCCAAAGGCTCTACATCAGCCCATTTAGTAAAGGAATCAATCGCCACGATGGCGTACGGTGCGCCACCTTTAGATACCGGCAATACACCAATAATCAATACCCCAAACTGCAAATGACCAAGGACTGACCATTTGAATAATTTCCATCAGCGGGGCCCTCAGAATGTTTAGTAAATCTTTGGCACTTGTCACCTCTTCGGGTACAGTCAGCTGCATCTCGATTTACAGTCGGCCAGGATCTTCTTCGTCAGGGTCTGCCTCCAGTGTGGTTGCCATAGGCCTCTTCATGAACTTCTCTCAGAACTCGTTTGGCCTCGTCGTTAGCGACACACTGTAACATAGGGACAGAGAAACCCAGTAATCCTTCTTTCATGATGTATCTCGAAGCTTGGCGAAGGATTTTTCATCGTTCATTCCTTCTCTCCGAAAGATCCCTTTTTGCAAATAATCCCAAATCGGATCATCCATGACTCCCATTCAGGCCCAGTCTCCAAGATCCAATCGACATCCATTTGGTTGATGCTCGGAGCTAAAAGTACTTCCATTAGAACTAGGCTATGAGGTACATATCTTTGGAACTAGCCAACTTAGAAAGCGAGTCGGCTTTCTTATTTTCCTCTTTGGGAATATGAGTGATCGTGTAATATTCAAAGTCATCAAGCAACTTAAGAACCCAGTTTAGATAGGGAGCTTGCCTTGCTTTTTTTGCCTGATATTCTTTTCGAACTTGGCATACCACTAGCCGAGAGTCATAGAAAATGTGTATAGTCTTTATTCCTAGTTTCTTGGCGTTCTTGAGTCCCATAATAAAGGCCCTGTATTCAGCTTCATTATTAGTTGTTGGAAAATCGAGTTTCAAGGCGTAGAAGATTAGGTGTTCTTTAGGAGTAACAAGCATAATTCCAGCTCTAGAGCACTGATCATTAGATGCACCATCCATGTACATCTTCTATCCAACTTCCTTTCCTCCACTGCTCTTCGGAGGATCATCTCGTGCAGTGAATTTAGCTATGAAATGCGCCAAAGCTTGACACTGGATTACCCTCTAAGGGTGATAAGTGATATCGTATTGACTCAATTCAATGTTCCCTTTTAGCAGCCTTTCGTAAGTCTCATGTTGTTGCAAGAATTGTCATAAAGGCTGGTCAGTGAGGACATCAATCAGATGAGCTTGGAAGTATGGGCAGAGCTTTCTCGAAGCGATCAACAAACAATATACAAGCTTTTTCAGTCTTGGGTATTTTCTTTCTGCTCCCGTCAACCACTTGCTAATGTAATAGATCAGTCATTGGATGTGAGATTCCTCATATATAAGTGTGTCGTTCAGAGCATGCACTGACACTACCAAGTATATAAACAAATCCTCATCATCCACTGGCTTCGAAAGAATCGAAGGTCTTTCTAAGTGATTCACCAAAGCTTGGAACGCATCTTTGAAATCTTGGTTCCATTCAAAATTTATCTTTCCCTTCTTAATCACCTTGAAGAAAGGGATGCATTTGCCAATGGCCCTGGAAATGAAACGACCTAGGGCGGTGAATTTCACATTCAAACTTTCGACCTCCTTAATCGTCTTTGGGGCATCGATCTCTCTAAAAGCCTTGATCTTCTCTAGATTGGCTTCAATTCCATGATAGTTCACAATAAAGCCCAAGAACTTCCTTAACGTAACATCGAAAGAGCATTTCAAGGGATTGAGCTTCATACCGTATTGTCGGAGGACATCAAATTTTTTTTCCAGATCATCAACGTGATTTCTCAAACACCATGACTTCACAAGCATATCGTCCACGTAAACTTCCGTTGATCGTCCAATCTGGTCTTTAAACATTCATTTCACAAGTCTTTGGTAATTCACTTCTGCGTTCTTTAACCCAAAGGGGTTGAACAGATAGCAACAGAGTCTGAGATCGGTATTAAAGCTGGTGTGTTCCTGATTCGGGACATGCATCTGGATTTGATTGTATCCGGAGGACGCGTCCATGAATGAAACTAGTTCGTGTCCAACAGTTGAGTCGACCAACTAATCAATCCTCGGTAGTAGGAAGCTGTCCTTCGGGCATGCCTTATTCAAGTCTGAATAGTCGATGCATGCCCTCCACTTCCCGTTTGCTTTCTTCACCAAAATAGGGTTTAATACCTAATCCAGGTATAAGGCATCGCGGATGAAGCCGTTACACTCTACCTTATCCACTTCCTCTTTGAGGGTAGTGGATATCTCCGAACCCAAGCAGCGACATTTCTATTTCATAGGAATGCATTGGGATTTATGTTTAATGCATGGCTCGCTATCACGGGTAAGATCCCACACATATCCGAGTGTGTCCTGGCAAACACAACCAAGTTTTCCTGAAGAAAACCAACCAACTCCTTCATCACACTAGTACCAAGCTGATATCCAGCCTTCATAACTTTACTTTGGTCATCCCTATTGATTGGAACAACGATTGTCAACTCGGCAGGAGCTGCTCGTCCGCCCTCCGGCTCTTTTTGTCGGTCCATGTCATTGTAGAGTCGACTAGTTTGCCCAAGCCTGGGCTCAGGCAGTAGTTGCCATGCGTCTAAAGCCTTTATACAGAGGACGCCCTCTACACTCTTTCCTTTCTCCTTACGCCTTGCTTCCTTCAGTTCAGCGACAAAGCACTCGCGGCCAGCCACTTGATCTCCATGCACGATCCTCACTCCATTGTCTATAGAGAATTTCATAGTTAAACACCAGCAACGATGGCTGCTCTGAATTCAGCTAGGGTCGGTTGGCCCAAGAATGCATTATAAGTAGATTAAATATCCAACACTAAAAACGGCACGACCCGCAGTCGCCCTTACCAAGTTACACCGGTAATTCAATAAATCTTATAGCTTCCGTAGCCATTCCATTAAACCCTTGTAAACGAGATCTATAAGGATTCAAATCTGTCTCCTCTAACATCATTTAATTATAAGCTTTTTTGAACAAAATATTGACTAAACTCCCGCAGTCAACAAGAAACTTTTATACAACAGCAGGACCAATCGCGGCTGAGATCACGAGTGGGTTAATTATCGGAGCCTCTACTCCGTCAGTATCCCTGTTTTGGAAAACAATATTGTCCGTCATGGTTCGAGATTGTTTTGCTGGAGCTCCATCCTCAATAGCATAACAACTTTCATTATCAACATACTTTAAGGCTTTAATATATCTATCCACCTCTGCAAAGCTCTTATCGGCAGGATGAGGCCCACAGATGATTATGTTTATCACTAGTCGTTTTTCTAGCCGCTTGAATGCATCTGCATCAGGCTCAGCTTACCCTTGCTAGGAAGATGACCCATGGGTGCAAGAATTTCCTTATCTGCCATCCTGTGGAGCTTTCACATATTGTTGTAATTTCTTTTTTCTTATTAAATTTTCAATCATGTCGTGTATGTGCCTGCACTAATTAGTATTATGATCGTGAGTCTCATGGAATCTGCAAAACTTGCCCGACTTTTTTTCCTTGTCAGTTGACTCCCTAGGAGCCAACTTTCTATATGGTTCGATATTCTGAGTAGCCAGATAGATGTTCTTTATCGAGTTGTTCAATTCAATGTAATTGTCATACTTGGGACCTCTTAAACTGGCTTTCCCTTCCTTGCTCCATTATTATTTTATTTTCCTCCTTTGTTTTGATTACCAACTTTCACATCAACATTCCCGAAGCTTCCTTTGGATTGCTTTATAGCAATATTACTATGAATTAGCTCATTTGAACTTCCAGCATCAGTCCTCCGTGGATGCTTATGTGCATCCTCCCTATGCAAATACTCATTAGCTTTCCTATAGAATGTTTCCATTATTGACGGTTGCTTCCTTTTTATCCAATCCTCGAAGTCTGAGTCGGCATGAACTCCTCTACAAAATGCCATCAACACTATGTCTTCCTTTGGATCGGTTACAGCCATGTGGAATTGATTTAAATAATTCTGTAGCGACTCTCCTTCAGCTTGATACACATTAGACAATGACATCACGTGTTTCGGACATAATGTGTGCAAATGGAATTGCTCCATAAATTTCCATGACTATTCAGTAAAAGATGATATGGACCTCGGCGAAAGCCGAGTGAACCACATCGTAGCTATCCCTTCTAAGAAAATTGGGAAACAGTAGCACTTCACAACATCCGAAGCCTTGGCTAAATCCATGTGCCATTCCTATCTTAATAAGTGTTGCCTAGGATCTGTCGTTCCTCCGTACAATGGCATCATTGGCATGTTGAATTTTCGAGGGTATCTTTTGTGATGGATGTCCTCTATAAACGAGTTTCGACTAGCATAAGTTCTCCAATCATCATTAGTTCTGGATATGTTTTCACTAACCAACCTCCTAACCATATCCTCTAAATAGTCCGAATCAACAGGTTCCACTGAACTGTAGTGATCGGGTCCTACCTCAAGTGTTTGGCCCGACGAACGCTCTCGGGAAGGTACTCGATATCTAAGCTCCCCAAACTCCAGGGGACCCATTCATCTAGCACTCCCTCCTGTTTAATTCCTACGAGCAGCATCATCAGCAATATTATGATTTTCCAGATTCAGACCTTTTACGGCACGTCTAGGGATGATATCCATGCCACCTTGTAGAGGATGGGCTCTGGGCCCATCATTTTGGGGGTTGATACCGAGTCCCAAGCAAAGGTCGGTACCGATCCCTGAGTTTGAATTTGAGCCTGGGGCTCATCCTCTTTTTTCTACGGAAGTTCCAGCAGCATATTGAGTTTTCTTCTGCCTTCGTTCCCTCCGTCTTCGCTCGGATGAAGAAGAACTCTCTGACTCTGAGCTGGAATCCCTTCTACTTTGTTTTCGACTGTTCTAAGCCAGTCCATTCAGTAGCCTCCAGCTTTGTTGCATCATGTTTTTCATCTACTGTTGGCTAGCTTGGAATATGTCTTCCATCCGCTTCATCATCCCATCCGTCTCCACTTTCGTGACAATGTCAGTTGGAGTCTGGTAGTTGTGGTCGCTCTGGTAGTTATGGTTCGGGTTTGTAGTTCCTTCCTTGATGGGGACATGGTTGAAAGCTTCTTGTAGATTTGTTGGAAATCTGAGTTTTAGAATTAAAAGGTAGAGAAATTATATCTATCTCTTGGATATTGAAAATCCAATAGTACATGACGGATCCAATTGGCCTTAGAATATCATTCTCAGTGAAAGTGTCAAAATATTTGAACCAAAAATGGCACAAACAATCAAAATTTATGTAGTAGAGATTAAATGAAGAAAAGTAAATGAAAATGAGGAAATAAACAAGACATAATCATTTGTAGTAGTTCGATAAAGCAAGGCCTACGTCCACTTTGAAGTTTTATAGCTTATTCCTGATTTGGAGGTAGAAGTTCTTATGGGTCGGTACAACTCTAAGACATAGAATTTTTGAGTTACAAGAATATGAAATAATGGAACTCTTACTAAAAGATCCTGAAAAATGAGCCCTACCTCCCTATTTATAGAGGTAGGAGGCCTAAAATCTTGTCTAAAATATCTCCAAACCATCATGCATGAATCTGATCAATTCTCCAAAAATAATAGGCACCATCTTAGCAATATCTGGGAGTCGGTACCGATCCCCGAGTGGGAGTCGGTATCAATCCCTAAGTTCATAACTTTTGGTGTCTTCGACTTCTTGCTTCGAATAGTATTATGGTTAGCTTAGAGATTCCATAGTTATTCGCAACAATATTAACTTATTTTTTAGCCTAAATAATGGAGTTGAAGGAGGAAAAAGTTGCAATTTCATGTGTTGATGGAGATCGATGAAGAATTGCATCGAATCAACAAATCAATCTTGGAAAAAGGTTTTTGGCGTCAGGATAAGCATGTAGGCAGAAGATGAGGTCCACCCAAGTTGTATTTGGGAGTCGGTACCGATCCTCAGTGGGAGTAGGTACATGTAACACCCCGTAATTTGGCGTTAGTTATTTAATTAGTTAGTTAATTAATTAGGCTCCGAAAATAGAATTTGTGCAAATGATGGAATTTTACCATGAAACTTGGACCATTGCGTTCGTGGCGAAATTCTTAGCAAGTTTCATATTTGAAGTTTAACGATCGGAACCCAAACGAAGAAGTTACAGACAAAAGATGAATTAGAAATGAAAAGAATTAAATAAGAAAAAATTAATGTTTTTATATTAATTACCCAGGCCCATAGGCCGACCTGTTATTGGGGATGGTTGACCCCTAGCAGTTGATTGGTCGCCCAAGGGCGGTCGACTGGTGGCAACCTGGCGGCTCCAGTAAACCTAGGCCGCAACAACCCGGATTTAATATATTTCGATCGAACGGTTCTGGTTGATTCTAGCGCCTATAAATTCAAGCTTTTCCCTCCATTCTATTCTCATATTTTTATGGAGACAGTAGAAAAGCTTTTCCATTTCTTCTTCTCCACTTTTTTCTAAATTATAAAAGGTAAAGATATTTGTATCTATATTCATACAAACCAGAGGAGTAGAAATCTAATAAAAAGGAGAAGAGAAGAGAATCAACCATATGTGTATTTGAGGTAATTTATATATTTGTATCTATTTTCTCTTCTAATCCCAAATATCTTCACAGATATGTAATTCTAATGTATGTATATACACTTTTATACATATCTCTTAGATTAAAAAGGATTTGGAGATGAACTGAAAGTTCTACTTCGGACTGGAGATTTAGATCGCTTTTTAAAGATGAGTAGGAATTTTTGTAGATTGTCGTAATATAAAAATTATCCCATTGGTGTTTATTTGATTTTTATGCCTAATTGGATAATTGTATATGAGTTGTAGGCAATGAATTGAATATGATCTAAATATAATAAATATCACATACATATTCTTGTTTATGAATCGATTTAGCATGTATACAACCTGATTTGGAAATCAGTCCCAAAAGTATGAATTTAGAATATTAATTTGAATGAAATTTATCCCATATCTGAAATAGGTTGTATAATAATGTTATAAATTTGGACTATTACCCTAATCTTGGTAGAATATAAACTTTTCTATATTTGGAATTGTTGGAATTTAGATCCGTTCAATATTTGTAAATTAGTTTGATTTCTGTCCCATTTAGAATGACACAGCGTTTGATCTAACAAGGAATAGACGCAAATAGAAAAAGAAAGAGATGTGTAATGTATGAATTCATTTTAGTTTATACTGCCTATTTCAATAATAAAAAGAAATGATTATTCCTTGTAATTTCAAACGATGCAATCTTTATATTTTAAAGTTAAATCTTTTGTTGTGGACTAATTTATAGAAATTATAGTGGATAATCTTTTTAGATATAATTCCAACATTTAAAATGGAAAATTATATTCTAATAAAGGTATATAACTTGAACATATTTAGTAAAAGTAAATATTTGTATTACTATGCTTATAATAATTTAATAAAAAGCTAATAATGACGCTTGTGCGTAATATTCATATTTAGGATAATCAACTAATGATAAAAGAATTTGAAAGGTTGTAACTCCAATAAATGTAATAAATGTGGGAGTTGCAATAAATTAATAGGGTAAATAAATTAATGAGATTGATAAAAATGGAATAGATAAGGTTACTAATTTGGAATTAGTAATCATACATAAATGTCTTAGGAAATGTCTATTAGGATTTTATGGACAAATTGACATTTATGAGCATTAAGCGGGGAATAAAGATGGCCTGGTTCGTCACAGTTGAAACATTTGACGTGGTTTGGTACTTCATTATGATTTCCAGAATTCCTGTGATCATTCTTTTTGAAGTTGTTCATCTTTCTGTATTTCAGAAACTTCCAAAAATTATTTGTCAGGAAAGCTATTTCTTCATCATCATTACTTCCCGAGTCTGATCATCTGTTAATGTATTGAACGCAATTGACTTCTTTTCGAATGCCTTACTATCTCTTCTCCCTTGCATTTGTACTTCGAACGACATTAGATTTCCAATCAATTCTTCAATCTTTAAAGTACTGATATTATTTGCTTCTTCGATTGCAAGAGTTTTCTGATCCCATTCTGGAGTAAGATAATTTAGAATTTTTCTGACTTAATCTTCTTTGGAAAAACTTTTTCCCTATGATATTAGAGAATGCACAATCTCCTAAAATATACTATATATATCTGAAATGGACTCAATAGAATTCATTTTGAATAATTGAAACTGATTTGTGAGTATGGATATTTTGGTCTGTTTGACTTTGCTTGTTCCTTCATGAGTAACTTGCAAAGTTTTCCAAATATCATATGCAGA
This sequence comes from Allium fistulosum, assembly GCA_030737815.1. Lineage (NCBI taxonomy): Eukaryota > Viridiplantae > Streptophyta > Magnoliopsida > Asparagales > Amaryllidaceae > Allium > Allium fistulosum. The sequence goes on along the minus strand of CM060904.1, from coordinate 1,104,892,005 downwards.
CTTACAAATAGATACTATTGAATTCATTCCTATCAAGTGAACAAAATAAAATATTCATGACTTTGGAATTATTTTGTGCAATAGTCTTTTTATCAGCAGTCCACTGTGCAAAACTAGTTGTGGGTTCAGAATATTCAGTTTGTGTGGTATTCCAAGTGTCTAATCCTATTGACCATAAATATATTTTCATTCTACATGCCCAATATGTATAGTTACTGCCATTAAAAAGTGGTGGTCTGGCAGTAGACTGACCATCTATAAATGAACTAGTGGTAGTGTTAACAGAACCAGTGTTGGTAGCCATTTTTAAAACTTTTCAAAATTCAGATTATGAAAACTTTGAAAACCAATGCTCTGATACCAAATGTGAGAAATGCGGATTATGGATCTTAAGGCTGGAATAACACTAGAGGGGGGGGGTGAATAGTGTTTTATGGATTTTTTAAATCTTTTTGAATTTTATTCAATTTAAACACCAACAAATGCAATTCACAAACCCAGATATAATCACAGAATCAGACACAGATGCAAATACTAAATAAAAGCAGTAAAGGAAAGAACACACCAGGATTTTATACTGGTTCAGAGTTACCACACATCCAGTCCCGTACAATCGTACATATTTCTTATCAAAATAATCTTCTAGATTACACCCTCGGTTTCAAGGCTACGAGGTACACCCCCCTGTATTCAAGTCCAGGGCAAACTCTCTTGATTTAACCAGGCTACAAGATCACCTAATTGATTTTCGGGGCTACAATCACACCCAATTGATTTCAAGGCTCAACCGCACCTTTTACTCAACAGTTTGATTTACAAAATATTCTATGAATAGCACCGAGATCTTTTGGAGAGAGTGGCAGAGAATCAAACAAGAGATAATCAAGTTTGATTCACTTGGTATTTTGGCAGAGTATAGTTTAAGATTCTTTAGAATAAATGTGGAAGATGAAGAGGAGAGAAAATAAATGAAATCTGATAAAAATTCGTTTAGAACTTACTGGTATTTATAGTAGAGCAACAACCATATCTATTCGCGAAAGGATACGACGAATATACACTTCTTTTGAAAATTGAAATTTGAAAATAACGGACACCATGTCGACATGGGGGGTTGAGGGATGTCGACATGCTCAAGGCAAAATTGATGTTTTGATTTTCTTATTAAAATTGGTTTCTATAATTTGTCAAAACAATTTCTAAACTTTGTAAATATATTTGAATATAGTTTAAACATATAAAAGAGTTTAGAAAATAATTTTTAATATATATAATCTTAATCTATAAAGTGATTTAAAATCCGAGTATATAAATATTTTAAAGCTAAATATTTAAAACAAGAGATGGTTTAAAAACAAGGACAATTTTGAAATCAAAATATTAAAAATGATAAAAATAGTTTTGAGGCTAAAATATTTCAAACAAGAGAGATGTCTTTTCGAAAAGAAAGTTTTGAAAACATTTTTAAAAAACAAGAGATATATTTTTGAAAAACATTTTTATAAAATTAGTGGATATCAAAATAGGACCACTATATGTTCCACTAGATATTGTCGTGGGTTCCATCCCTTTAATAGGCTCGAAGTGGATTCCATTCCACGATTAAATTTCGAATAAAGATGTAAGTGCTTTTAAGAAGTTTTAACATAATTCTAGACTAACTACATTATCTTGTACTGTTTGAAATCTTTAACTCTTGATAACTTGATTTCTTGATACTCATGAGTCTTCAATCTTGATATCTTCGATCTTTAAATTCACCAGTCTTGTATCTCTATACCGTACAGTCTTCATTCTTGGTACCTGCATGTTTATATTCTTCATATACATATATATTTAAACTATAACGTTAGTATTAATTTTTTATAACAAGTCCTAAGGTTGTTGTCATCAAAACCATCATCTCAAGGACTAACATCTCCATAGGGTTCGCTTCTAGTTTGAGGTCTTAAGTGGCTGAAGTATCCGCCTCTCTCCTAAATGAAAGTATTAAGTAATCTAGTGAGATTCCAAATACATAAATAAGGATGTCCCTAAAAAGGGTTTACTTTAGTGTTGAGGTCTTAAGTGGCTGAAGGGTCCGCCACTGTACCGAAAGATGTGGCCTAATGAGATACCATATTTACAATTAAAGAGTGAGAGTGGATATCTCGGAAAGAGTTCGCTTTAGGTTTGGGATCTTAGGTGACTATAAAGTCCTCCTCTTTCCAATAAAAGAAGTATTAAGTAACCCAATGAGATTTCCAAGCAATGACAGCTAGGTAGTACCATTAAGGAGCACCCTTTTGGAAGTAGGTCTTAAATGACGGGGTCTGCCTATTTTCCACTGTAAAGTATTAAGTGGCTTGGGTACAGTCTCTTACATTGCTAAAGCTGTAATAATAATAGTACCATTTAGGAGCACACCTTGGGGATAGGTCTTAAATGATGGGGTTTGCCTTAGTTAAGATCTTAAATGACCAGAGTCCACCTATTTTCTAATAAAAAGATATTAAGTGGCTTGGATACTGTTTACTACATAACTATGATTTTATCGGCGATAAACGCGGTAATAGTTGGACATTAAATGTCAGAAGCCTTAATAGTGGTTAGAGGTCTTGTAGCTAGGACCCACTAACCATCGACAACATTGTTAGGAAACCACCTTGGGAATAGGTCTTAAATGACGGGGTCTACCTCAATTAAGGTCGTAAATGACGAAGTCTGCCTATTTCTCTTTTAAAGATATTATAAAAGCCCGCTTCATATTTAGAAGTACTAAGGGGCTAATAGGTTTAGAAGTATTGGGTGGTTGATATGGCTTGATTAGTATTTCGTATCTTAGGAAGGGGTAAGCAAGTAATCGTGTGTGTAATGCAAGGTTAGACTAGAATTGCTAACCTTAATGGACATAAAAATTAAATGGAAACCTATCAGTATAAATTTATGCTATGGACAATTTATATTTCTCCAGTCACCAGAATGTTGTTATGAACCCCTCCTCATTACAACCCACGGGATAGAATTTAGAGGAACAGGTCATTGGAGCTGGATGTGCTTGTTGTTGGAGAGCCTTCATTTCTCTCATGCTCGATACTCATGTGACAATCTGCTATCCAAGGGACACTATTAGTTCCAAGGTAGTGGTCATAGTCAGTATTCTTATTCTATTATTATTTCCGTTGTGAGTTTAGATTTCTATTAATCTCTGATAATGTTCATACTTATTAATAGGTATCAAATCCAACGATTTGTGCTTTGATGGACTTGGGTTTCAATTTTTGTCAAAATTTGGATCCATTAAGGTATGGGTTGTTACAATACCAATCGCCAACTTGGGGGATCCCATTATCTTGTTACCTTTGATGGCTTTGGCCTTGACTTCAGGGTTCTAACTGTGCTTGGTTTTTGGACTCCTGGGCTATCTCTTCAGCCTTTCTGCCTTGATAACTCCAAGTTCTATCTATCAAGTCTGTTTGAATTCTGCCTAGCCAAAAGGCTGGATAACACCTGCTAGTCTCAAAAGTCATGGTTCATGGATTAAGAGCTTCTTTAGACATGAATAACTTCTCTCTAAGAATTGTTCTCAATATAAGGTAAGTGATGAACTCAAGGAAAAAATGCTTTCAAAATGTAAAAACTCGTGTTCAAAAGTCAGAAACTACATAAACAGGAATCTATCTTTAGTAAAAAATTATAACTACTACATATATTATGTCATCTAAATATAAAAATCGACTTTTAAAATTTAATTCTTATTTTTCCAAAAATTAAGGAATTAGAATACTAAACTTTCCAAAGATCGGTGTTATAAGGGAACCAACATCATATTCGTTCCAAGGAGTCTTTAAGATTGTGGCATATGAGATGTCATACTTCAACAGGGAAGGCTAGCCATCCAGATAATAAAGCGGACAAGAAATCCATATAGTAGAGAAGTCCAGAAAACTTCATGATAAGAATTTCGAATCCTTATCTCAAAATATAATACCAACACTCCATTTTCGATGAATTCATCGTAAGTAGTGTGATAAAGAAGTTCATAACCCTTGTTATAAAGAAACCAAAATCCTATATAACAAAGAAGGCCCAGTGACCATATTTAAATAAAGAGGTCCGAAGTCTATATGATAAAAAATCATTTATTTGTTCAATCGGGATGAGTCATAAATTCTTATTTTCAGGCAAAGATAAATCATCATTTTTCTGATGAAGGTATTCATAATTTGAAGAAAAAGATCATGAACTTTATATCTTGAGAAAATTATAATTTCATACTCCAAATTTACATAATACATCTGGAAAATGGTAGCAGGTTTAGGGTTTCAAAACCCTAGTTCCCTTAGATTGCTTTTCTTCTTCATTTCTTCTCTTCTCTTCTTCTTCTTCTAATATCATTCTCAATACAATAATTGAGTAGTTCATGGCGACAACAAAGGATAAGGGAGCTAGAAACATGGAAAGGAGGAAGAGGGCTGGCAAGAGGTTATGAATAAGAAAAATAAGGCGAAGGTTAGAAGGGAGGTCAAAACAGGTCCGAATTTGGATAGATCTAGTGGTTATGGCGGACCTGGAAGAGATGGTTGGACTCCATTAGCCGTGAGTGGTGGATCCGTGGGAGCTAGTAAATTTTGTGTACCTTTGATGCTAAAAGGGTGTCATGTAGTGATGTGGTAAGTGTAGAATATAGTAGTTTATGATTTTTATTTGATGATAATAAACATATATATATATATATATCTTTAATAATAGTTGTAATAGCTTTGGTGTCACACTTTTTTAGTATCAACGTGAAATACCAAAAACGCCCCTCTATATATTATCAAATCTTAATCACTTAAAAATAGCATCTAATATTTAACATCTTTTACAAATTCAAATACCCCTAAAAGTAGTAAGATCTAACAATTAAACATGCTTTACAAAGTCAAAACGCTTCTAAAAATAGGATCTAAAATTAAACTTCCTTTGCCAATTCAAAATACTTATTTACAAATATAGAAATCTTTATATCACTTGGAAATAAAAAATCATTTTTTTGATTGATTTAAACGTATACAATATATAAGGAAAATAATTCACGCACGAAGCATATTTATATATATATATCTTATACATAAAGCAAATACTTTGGTCAATAGGTCAAAATGAAGACTTTTTTAGATTTCCGTTAATACCCCCATCCGATAATAGTCGAGAACGGTTGTTGTTCTACAGTTTATGTGACACCCCACCTCTATGCTCATAATAACAAAGAGTATTAAAAGAAATACTGTCTATTATTACGAAGAATAAGGATGGATAGGAGCGACCATTCGTAGTTGGCCTTACACTAATATTGGTTATCTCGATAGGAGTGGTATATACTTTTTATTTTTCATCTATTATTTATTTACTCCCATCGACACACCCAATTCTAGTATAAAATGAACTACGACGGTTCATAATAGTTTAGGACAATGAATATAATAACAACACAGATAATATAAATGCGGAACACAGATTAACAAAAATCTCATATATATATATATATAACCGATGTCAGTTACAATATAGTTGACACGATACATATGATACAACTACAACTGTCGACTCTAGAAGTTATATATACAAGTACATTATCGACTAATATACATGAATACATATCGTTCTATACAATGACACGACTACTACAAAATGACACTGACAACTTCAGAAGATGTGAAAAGTCTTCATATCCTGAACAGCAACTCAAAGAAGAAAATCTACAACCTGAAATAACTCGGGTCTGACCCGAGTATTACATTCAAAAGAAAATAATACACGGGTCAGTCTAATTCAAACTCAGTTATTAGTGCATAGTAGCAATAATAATCAGATAGTCAAATAGACGACAGTCACAGAAATCTCGTATATCCAACTCTCGATACGAGAATTGGATAACGGCAAATATAACACTAAATAGTGTTAAACAATAAATCAACGATCCAAATCAGAATACAACTCCAAAACATTGAAATTTACCAATGAAACAATTCAACAAATCGAAACATCAATTTAAAACTGTCAAATCTGATAGGGCTGCAGTACACGCACGCGTGTACTACCTCGCCACTATCGCAGGAGATACACAAAAGCTCAATGAAAGTCACAATGATCGTAAGGTCAAACCCCGAAATCGGGTTCAACTCAAGTGAATTTGAAAACCAATCTAAGTACATCAATGCCATGTCAACAAAACGAATAAATACGACTAATTCCAGTGCATGGCAACAAATGAAACTTCGGTACCGACAAAGCAGTAAAATGAAGTAGATGTTTGTCTCAAGCAACCCTAAGTACACAAGTTCGAACAAAACCAAACAATGTCAAAGTTTAGCATCAGGTCAAAAGGAATATAAGCAAACAACATATAAGTGACATCAAGCGACCACAAATGTATATGGTCGAACAACAGATCAGATATGAAGCACTGCCAAGGTCAAGCATGCTACAAGTATGAAAGATCACAGGACAAAGTCCACAAGCTAGAAGTCAGAACTAAGATCGAAGTGGAACAATATGCAACTGTCTCAAAGAATGATACCAGATCCAATGCAAACTACTAGTGAAACAGTACATGTCAAAATCACCAGACCAACAACTCAATGCATTTGGAACTAAAAATGCAACCCAAAACTGGTACTTCATGGAAACAGTAAATGTGAAATATTCGATTTCAGTGAAGAAATGGACATGAACAATAAATGTCAAGCAATATCAATATGACAGAAACCAAATCAAGACAGTGACGATAAGGCACTGAAATTTCCAGGCAGTGACTGTATGCAAGGGTAAAACTGCACCCAAATACAACTGTCAAGTGTAAAGACTAGACAACATGGCTCAGGTGGGACTGCACATACAACAGGTGCAGTCACCATGGCAGTAGGTACGACAGGGATGAGTAGATGCAAGTGAAACCAATCAACAAACAAAGGAACCAGAGAAATGCAATTGAAGACCAGTAGTGTGCAACAACACTAAAGGAAACAGTAGACAGGATAAGTAAAACAGAGGTGATGTCAGAATGAACACATGAACAAGTACAACTAGTATGCACTGTAAACTGGATAGTGCAACTATCATACACAAGACCAAAGGCCATAGTACAATTCAATTCGAATACAGAGAAATTAGTGAAACAACCATGGACTAACAGCAGTTGTTCGAACCAAGACGATGTCGTGGTCGAATAACATATATCAACAGAGAAACATACATCTATATACATGCATGAATGTATGTATACAAATGGTCAAGTGAACAGATGGCAATCGAACAACCACAAGTGCAGTAGCAGAAATAATGCAACCTACAACATGAATAACAGCACATTCAAGGTGCACAGAGAAATGTGCACATGACAATATGACAATTTCATAAACAAGTTCAAGTAAAACAAAGTCAGCTGAAATCAAGATAGTGGTGGTTACGAACGACATTAATATCGTCAACCCAAAATCTACATAGAACAGTTCAACATGACAGTAGGTGGAACGAGGCCGAACTAGAGGAAGTCAACTAGTGATGCATCTATTCCAACTCAATACCGTAGTGTGAATATCACCATAAAAAGGCAATATCACAGACAAATGAAAGGCAAGCTTATAAATCTAAGTGCAGACTCAAGTGCATCAAGACCAGAAATCCAACAAATGCTCAACATCAAGCACATAGAAATGCAAACCAAACCAGAAAATAGTGACATGATCCGAGACACTGACTCAAGTACACCTGATCTAAGATGAACAAATGCATCAGAGATGAGCTAATGGACAGAGCTCTAGGCCAAGAACAAAACAATGTTGACTGCAAATGATATTACAGGAACAAGACTTTCAATGTCAAACAGTAATACTTCAAGCCATAGATAGAACCAAAAAGAAAACCAACCTCAGTGAAAATGCTTCAAACAAAATCACAGCATAACTTAGACTCAAAAACTCAATATCTAACAAAATCGAAGTCGAAGTTGAACAAGTCATAAGTCGACATCGTGGTGGCCATCAAAGCCAAAATCGAAGTAGCATGTAATTCAAGTGGAAGACTGCAGCACTTGGCCGAAACAAGCAAAATCATCACAGAAAAATCATCTCAAGCATCTAAACAAAATCGAATGGCCGAAGCCCAATATGGATAAAATCATCAAAATTTCAAAGCGATGATAGCTCAAAATTTACGCAACGAAACTCACGAATTAAAACAAGCTAGGAACACTAGAAGTTCGAATTAGATGTGAGCAGATAATACTACTCACCTTCTTAGATGTGAAACTGAAGGAGTCGAGCACGAGATCGTCTATCGACCGAGTCATTGTAGTCGGTGCCTTCGAATCTCAGAAACCCTAATTTGTAGGAGGCGAGGGTGAAGCCGTTGCTAATCTCACAAAGGCAAAAGCCCTAATTTCGTGAAAAGTAACGAAGACAGCCACCATTTTTATCTTTTTGAATGTTTTAACTTAGGGTTGTCGAATGAAAATGAAAAACGAAAGGGGATGGGTATCCACGAAATGATTCGGCACCAAGAATAAATGGGACCAGACAAATTTTCACAGCTCAAACAATACTTAACACATTTTCAAAGGATTTACAACTGATAAAGAAACCCAACAGTAATAAGCAACCAGATTTCATCGTCTAATGACTATATTATTCAATACGAAAATCCGGGTTGTTACAGTTTAGACTTTTTCTCCTTACCCATGACTCATCACAAAGTTACTTTCCCATTTCCCCACGAACAAGCGTCTTTTCTCATTTTGCACTTCCATGTTCCCGAACAATCTTTCTTCTTCTACAACGCTTCAAAAGATAACTTTACCTCAAGATTTCATTAATTACCATCAATTTATTCCTCATCTATTACCAAGAAAAAGCATACATGGCCATCTATTATTTTTCAACATCATACTCAATTTATATACCTTACTATCCCAATCTGTTTCAAGTCTCAATCTAGAAAGCTCACTGATTGTCTGAAAATGAAAAAATCGCTTATGTTCTTAGCTCTTTTGTTGTAAAATTTTCTATCTTCTCTTCCAGATCAAGATTTGATTATTATTTTTCAGTTGAATTTAGATATCCAAATTTTAAGTGTATATTTTTTCGGATTAAAGGGTGTTTTGGAATTTTGATACAAGGAGGAAGATTCAGGCGAATGCGGATGAAGATGCCAATGGGTTGGTTGATCGTCCAAAAGTTGAGGAGAGATTAGATCTATTCCAAGTGGTTTGTCGATCGATTCTGATATTGTTAAGAGGTATATGTTTAATTTGATTTGATATTCTATTTTTGTTAGATATAGCTTGCGCTATTTATTTTGGTTGGTTAAATTTATGGGAGTTTGCATATGTTTAGATTGATTTTTAATAATGTCGTATTAGCATGATTAATGTTAGCAATGTGCATGCAAGTAACGAAGACTATGATTTTCTAATTTGGCATGGAAAAATAATTTAAAACTCTATTTTAGTGATTTCTCTATTCCTTCCATGCTGACCTGTATGGTTGAAAATATAGGTTAAGAGAATTTTGATTTGTTTTTCCTTACATACGTGTTGAAATACTACCATTTATAACCAATACCGAAATTAATATGACAATGAGTTTTATTCACACATTTTATGCAACAATGCAAGAATCAATATTTCAATTAATGGATTATCTTGAATAGTTGAGCTAATTTTTAGCTTAGCGGAAGTTTTAACAATTTAATTCCTTGAATTATGCCATTTGAGCTTCATATGAACAGATGGATGAAAACTTGGTAATTTACCAATTAAAACTGATGTAAAGGTTGGCTAGGTTCAGAATATTTAGAGGATGGTTTATTCTTTCAATTGGCATCATTGATTTTAACGCAATAAGTAACTAACATAAAAAGTAAATAGTAACGGTTGTGTTATTTTTTGAGAGAAATGTGTGATACTCAAAAGTAGAGGAGAGCACACATGTGTGTATATATATCGATGAATATAAAGGTGCTGCCAACATGCCTGGCAGATAACTAATCATAATACAAAAAACAATGTAGGTACATCTAGAATGAGCTCCAGCAAGGCCACCGCCCATTCCACCTCAATATCAAGCTCCGACAAGGCCACCGCCCATTCTACCTCAATATCGAGCTCCGGTAAGGCCACCGTCCGGTAATGAGGTGTTAGAAGTACCTAAAAATCCATGATGCAACCCAATGGGGATGAGATCAATAGACAACTCTAGCTGAGAAAGAACGCCTTACTACAAACTCGAAAAATCCAGAATGAACGCCTCACTGCAAATGCGGATGATCCAGAATGAAGAACGCCACTCTGTAGACGCGGAAGAACTGGAAAGAAAGCCTCACTGCAATTGCGGATGATCCAGAATGAAGAATGCCCCACTGCAGACGCCAGACGCGGAAGAACATGAAAGAACTCCTCACTGCAAACACGGAAGGTCCAGAATGAACGTCTCATTATAATCCTGTCAACAACAATCTTGAAAACCTACAAATAGTAATCTAGCACCATTTCTAGCCTAAACCTGTATCTGTAAATGGAACTAAAGAAAATTATAAGAATAATATACATATATGTATATATATATGAAATTTATATACATATATGTATTAATGAAGTAAAAGTAATAAAACTAAAGCTAAAATTATAAGATGGAAAAGCAACTAAAATAGAACAGACTAAAAAAGAATCCAAGCTCATTATGCAATATCTTAACCAACTCTAAAGATATAAAAAAGAGATATCGAAATCAAAAAGGTAAAAAATTAACAAAATATGAAGTTAAAAGCCTATAAACTAAAACATCTTAAAGATTATCCTTATGCTCCTTTAATCAAAAGAACATAATGATAATCAGTAAAATCATCATTCAAATTTGAAAATGTTAATGTTATAATTATTAATGTTAAAAATGTTGTTTTTATGTTTAAATAGCTTAATGCTATTATATACCTTATTAAGATATTCTTTGAATTTTTATTTTTAGCTAAACTATAATTAGGATTTGAGATCCAATTAAAACAAAATGAAGACATTATAAAAATCAATTTATTAATATGACTATTATTATTATTAAAAAGTCTCTGGTTTCTCTCGAACCAAATATACCAACAAATTATAATGAATACATTATCAAGTAAAAATCTATTTTTCTTTTTAAACTTAAATCTTAAATTATTCCAATAATAATCACAATCAGTAACATTAGTTGTAAGACTCCCGCCTCCTCCACCATGCCAACCGAAAGGTCTGGCTTACTTGGAACGGTGGTTGTGGCAGGCCAACCATCTATTCCCTAGGTTTACTGTTCAGGAATCGCATGTCGGTAGTGATTGAACAGGTTTCCCTGGTTTCAAAAAAAAAGACTAAAGTTAAAGATTTTGAGAGTGTTATTAACAATGTAGTAAGTATCCATGAAATCATAATACACATGTCTAACATCTTCAAAATACAATTTACAAAAAGTACATTTATTATCAATTTGCATATTCTTTCTTTTTAAAAATTCAATGGTATTTAGTTTCCCATGCATGATTAACCACATATGAATTTTAGATTTAGGAGGAGCGTTTTTTTTTCAAATAAGTTTAAAAGAGTTATTAGTTACGCTCGAGAAATTAAGAAATTTATAAAAAGAATTTGAAGTGAATATCTTACTCTTATCCCATTCCCAGTTAATGATATCATTTTCGTTATCGATATTATATAAATTCAATCTAGCACATAATAAACAAATTTGTCTAAGAGTTGTACCTTCTAAGATTCTATTAAAACTAAAATTCCAAGGGGGATCATTATCTAGAGAAAAAACATCTAAAATTAAAGCATTCTTAAAGTTAAAAATTTCATAAAGCTCTTTAAATTCTACCCTAAGAGGAACGACAGATATCCAACAATCATGCCAAAATGAAGTTCCTGAATGAACAATCGTATTAGTACCAAGGTTAAAATCTCATGACATTTTAAAATTGATTTCCAAAAATTAGACAACTTATTAATAACTACAGGTGTAATTTGGTATAAATTATTACTACCATTATAATAATGTTTAGAAATAATTTCTTTCCAAATAGAATTATCATTTATATACTTAAATTTCCATAACCACTTCCCCAATAAAGACAAATTCATGTTACGTAAATTAATACCTCCTAAACCACCTTCCTTTTTCAATTTACAAACAGTTTCCCAATTGACTAAACATTTAAGACTACTGTTGGGATTACCATCACTCCATAAGAATTCCCTTCTAATTTTATCAATTTATTAATCACCCAATCTGGGAAAAGGTGCATAGACATCCAATAGATTGAAAGAGTAGATAAAACAGAGTTGATGAGAACTAATCTACCCGCTCTTGATAAAACCTCCCATTCCAATTAGAAATTCTATTTTTAATTTTATCTATTATAATAAACTGGTCATCATGCTTATGTTTAGTTGGTCTAATCGAAAAACTAGAGATTTATTTGTAATGGTTATGTTATTTATTCAGCAGGAATCACATTTTCTTTAACAGTCATAAAATATAAACAACATAATAGTAGTGATAATTGTTTTTTCATACGTTTCTTATTTGTTCATAGATTTTTCATTTCATTGTTATTTACCTTCATATCCATAATTCAATGGGAAAGAATGATCTTTCAGCCACGACAAACTATAGTGATATGCTGATAGAACCTAATATTATCTAATTTCATATTTGATTTATGTTTGATTGGATGTTAGCTGATAGTGAAAGATTTGCACTACTCATGTACCAAATTAATGCCTATTGCTTTTTTTCCTACTGCAAAACTGGATTATTTTGTTTTAGTATAGAAAGTTAATAAAGTATATTGACGTTTTTAAGTAACGAGATTATAGAGAAGCTTCAATGTAGCATACATTTTAAATTAGTATATTTCATATTAATCATGACATATATTATATTTAATGACCACTTAGTCTAGATTGGTTAGAGTTAAAAGATAAGTCTCAGGGAACCTTAGAGTTTGGAGAAAGAAAAGAAAAGGGTATCCCGTTGCTTAATGATGTAAGTTTTTAATAAAATTATTGGTAGTTCATGCTTACCCACACCGATTTATTTAAACAACAAAATCTGAAAGTTCTTTTATTTATTAACTTTGACTTCATTGTCTTTATTTTTTATTTTGATTATATAGAACATCAGAGTTCTCGAGAAAGAAAAGAAAATGGTATTCAGTTGCTTAATGATGCAACTTTTTAATAAAATATGCTGTAGTTCATGCTTACCCACATTAATCTATTTAAACGACTAAATCTAATGCTAACTTCAAAGGTTAAAGTCAGTATTTTTCTTATGTTCAAGGCTTAGTATGAAAAATGCAAGAAAATATTATTATGTAAATGAAAAATAGTATGCACTCATATCCACTGTATTTTCCATAGCAAGTAGGCCACCTACATTAGTGTTATCCCGCCTTTTGGCAAGGCCGTGATACCAAGAACTTGACTAGAAACCAATGACAGTTCGTCTTGGAGATCGGTTATACGCAGGCTCACTATGGATATCGATGAATTTTTTCCGAGTCCGGATCGAGCTAAAATTGATATGACATGACAAGCGAAGCTATGAGAGCAAACGTTCCGAATTTCAAGTTAATCGGAGTTCGTATGCTCAGGATATTGATCGATCACGGTTGAGAAATCCAAACTTGCATCGATCATAACTCGAGATCTACAAGTCCAAATACCACCAAATTTTCACAGGAGCTTACGTATGACCTAAGGAATGTTCATGCCAAATTTCAACTCGATCGGAGCAAGTCTTGATCGATACGAAATTCGTTCGTATCGATCACGGATGGAAAAACTCCAACTTGCATCGATCATATCTCTTGATCTGCAAGTCCAAATGCTATGAAATTTTCATAGCAGCTTACGTATGACATAAAGACTGTTCCTGTCAAATTTCAACTCGATCGGAGCAAGTCTTGATCGATATGAAATTCGTTCGTATCGATCGCGGATGGAAAAACTCCAACTAGCATCGATCATATCTCATGATCTACAAGTACAAATGCTATGAAATTTTCACAAAAGCTTAGTGCATGCTAAAGAATGTCCACGCCAAATTTCGGCTCTATCGGACGCAATCTTGATCGATACGAAATCTGTTCGTATCGATCACGAATCAGGACGAAACTTCACGGGCTTGGTCGCGCGGGCCTACTCACGTGCTAGAAGAAGTCTCCCGAGATCTGAGCGAAATATCAGCCTCCTACACCTATAAATAGAGCCCCAGAGCATACAGAAAAGAGGATCTTCTTCTTCTTTGAGTTCTCCAACGCCCAAACTTTGCCGGATCCAATCCTAAACCCCATTGCTGCTGCTACTAACGAATTTCACTGCTGAAAATTGTAACGACCCGCCTTTTTGTACAGTTTAAGTCGATGATCAAACACACACGTCAACTCAAACCATTCAAAATGGAGGATTGTTAATTTGGGGTAAATAAGAAAAGAAAAGGAAAGAAATAAAGGAAATGAAACAACACAGAATCTCACAGCGGAAGGCTAAAGTATGATAATAAAATAACAGTTCATGAAGCTGTTAATTAAATGAATACATTTGAAATGAATACATTTGATTATTATTATACAACATTTATCATAGTTACATACACAGCAAATATCATACAACAATGCAGTGGAATGGAATGAATATAATAGTAGTAGATAATATACCAAATCTTCGTCTCCGTCCTCCAAGGAAATGATCTTCAACCTAAACTGAAATGCTCAGGCTGACCCGAGCGTAATGAAAAGACAAAACACTCGAGTCAGGACTAAAATATCCTTATGAAAGTTAAATCAATCGTAATAAATATGAGTGTAAACGGCGTCAGAGATGTTTACGGGGTTTGACATCTCCTATCCAGTGTCAACGTGCGTGCAATAACTCAAGAGATGTTACGGGATTTTCCATCTCTCAAGGATCCGTTAAACTATCTATATATACAATAAGATACGCTATATAGATAATGTCTAAAGTAAAGTAAAGGTATCAAAATAGTGTTAAGTCAACGCCCATTCGCCGCTTAACACATTTATATTCCCAAGAGCATATACAAGACCGTAGTTTCCCCAAAACCGGAAGTCACCAGAGGGCAATCCATATACTCAAGGTACAAACCATAACGTAGTGGTCGCGAATAGGATAATCAGTATGACAAGGTACATGAGGCGATACCAACTAGGATACTAGTAGTTGCGTGATCCGGACTGATGTTGAGCATAGCCAGCAGCTACCCCAACACCGCGAAACAACACTCCCAAATCAAGGGGTGCACCCAAATCGAATCACAAATGTAATAGATATGGTATCGAAGAAGTGTGTCCGCTAGAGGTGGCGAACCTCAATGGCCCGGCGCGGCTCCTGTTTTAGTCATGTCAGGGGTCATCCAATATCGTTCTCTTTCTTCAGTCAACGCGTTCACCAAACCATCCACTTCATTTTGGATCAACACTCCACGCATACTAGTTATTAAAGTGGTTTTCGGTATCGACAGAGAGTATGTCCATATCCGATCCCGGTCTCTTTAATAACTACGTATTATTACACCGATGGCTCTTTTACATTTTAACTCGATTCATAATTGATATCAAAATATCATATTCGCTTCAAAAATCAAATCCATTTCAAATATCATCATATCTATTCAAAATGTAAGATTCCGTTTCAAAAATCATTTTTCGCCTCAATATCTCATTTCAATTTCAAAATCATTTCGAATTTCAATTTAGGTTGCAACTTCATTTAACCCAATTCGTATTTAAATTCGAGATTTAAATATAAACAATTCACCTTATTGACCAGCTTGAAAATTTTAGAAAATAGTTTTAAGTAATTTAAAAGTAGTTTAAATAATTAAAATAGTTAAAATAGTTTAATAGAAAATATTTAAATAGTTTAATCGAAAATAATTTGAATATAAAAAATGGTTTATATAGTAAAACAGTTTGAAAATCAAAATAATTTCAATATTTAAAGAATATAGATTTTAAATCAATTATACTAAAATATTCATTTAAACAAATTCCAAAGTCAAACCGGTCAACTTCCCAATTTCCTACCCAAATCAATTTCAATGTCCATTTCGATTTAATTGATTCAATTCCGATTTCAACTCGAATAAATTTTGATTCCATATAAATTTCGAATTCAATAAACCAAATTCCGTTCACCTTAAATTTCCAATTTCAAATTAATTTCCAATTCCAAATTAATTCCCAATCCCAAATGAATTTAAATTTCAATTCCAAATTAATTTAAATCCCAATTTCAATTCCAAATCCAATTTCAAAATATCGATTTAAACATTAAATCAAATTTCTTTTAATAACAAATTTTTGAATCCAAGTTTCAATTCTAACTTCAATCCTGAAATATCATTTCATATAACTTTTCTTAGAAATATTCAAAGTTCGAATAAAAGTTAAATCTGTAAACAAATCAATTTTCGACATTCAATCATATTCAAATTTCAAATTTCAAAGTCTCAACTTAATTATTTAACAAAATTCCTTTAACCAAAATTCATTTCAACATTCCAAACTCAATTTTTCGATGAATTCAATTTCTATAAATCGATTTTTATTTATAACTTTTATATCAAAACATTTAAATAAATTTCAACGACGATTTCAAAAATTATTAATTTAGCCAAATTCAGTGTCCGTATATAATTTTCTATCCTATGGCCAAGTGATTATTTATTTCATTTAATTTCAGGGATGAACATATGTCACTTAAATTATATCACAGTGTCATGTGTATGCATAACAGTATATATATAAGCAAATAAACATCCAAACATTCAAACATCAACCAATGACATCCATCACAATACATCATCCAATAGTCAATACAATTCATGGCAGTTTCATAGTTATCAATGTCAGGTAATTTAATCGCAACTCAATTTCAATTTCAATTTAACTGTCAATTTCATTTTTCAATGGTTGATTCAGATAACAAGCTATATGACAATTAATTTATATCTAACAACGACAAATAAAAT
Organism: Allium fistulosum; assembly: GCA_030737815.1. Classification (NCBI taxonomy): domain Eukaryota; kingdom Viridiplantae; phylum Streptophyta; class Magnoliopsida; order Asparagales; family Amaryllidaceae; genus Allium; species Allium fistulosum. Next base: position 1,104,874,957 of record CM060904.1, on the reverse strand, counting down.
CATAACACTTCATAATGTCAATTCAACTAGCATAAAGATATTCAGTACGTTGTGAGCGTTATAAAACACTCACAACGTACTGAATATCTTTATGCTAGTTGAATTGACATTATGAAGTGTTATGATTTTATTTGTCGTTGTTAGATATAAATTAATTGTCATATAGCTTGTTATCTGAATCAACCATTGAAAAATGAAATTGACAGTTAAATTGAAATTGAAATTGAGTTGCGATTAAATTACCTGACATTGATAACTATGAAACTGCCATGAATTGTATTGACTATTGGATGATGTATTGTGATGGATGTCATTGGTTGATGTTTGAATGTTTGGATGTTTATTTGCTTATATATATACTGTTATGCATACACATGACACTGTGATATAATTTAAGTGACATATGTTCATCCCTGAAATTAAATGAAATAAATAATCACTTGGCCATAGGATAGAAAATTATATACGGACACTGAATTTGGCTAAATTAATAATTTTTGAAATCGTCGTTGAAATTTATTTAAATGTTTTGATATAAAAGTTATAAATAAAAATCGATTTATAGAAATTGAATTCATCGAAAAATTGAGTTTGGAATGTTGAAATGAATTTTGGTTAAAGGAATTTTGTTAAATAATTAAGTTGAGACTTTGAAATTTGAAATTTGAATATGATTGAATGTCGAAAATTGATTTGTTTACAGATTTAACTTTTATTCGAACTTTGAATATTTCTAAGAAAAGTTATATGAAATGATATTTCAGGATTGAAGTTAGAATTGAAACTTGGATTCAAAAATTTGTTATTAAAAGAAATTTGATTTAATGTTTAAATCGATATTTTGAAATTGGATTTGGAATTGAAATTGGGATTTAAATTAATTTGGAATTGAAATTTAAATTCATTTGGGATTGGGAATTAATTTGGAATTGGAAATTAATTTGAAATTGGAAATTTAAGGTGAACGGAATTTGGTTTATTGAATTCGAAATTTATATGGAATCAAAATTTATTCGAGTTGAAATCGGAATTGAATCAATTAAATCGAAATGGACATTGAAATTGATTTGGGTAGGAAATTGGGAAGTTGGCCGGTTTGACTTTGGAATTTGTTTAAATGAATATTTTAGTATAATTGATTTAAAATCTATATTCTTTAAATATTGAAATTATTTTGATTTTCAAACTGTTTTACTATATAAACCATTTTTTATATTCAAATTATTTTCGATTAAACTATTTAAATATTTTCTATTAAACTATTTTAACTATTTTAATTATTTAAACTACTTTTAAATTACTTAAAACTATTTTCTAAAATTTTCAAGCTGGTCAATAAGGTGAATTGTTTATATTTAAATCTCGAATTTAAATACGAATTGGGTTAAATGAAGTTGCAACCTAAATTGAAATTCGAAATGATTTTGAAATTGAAATGAGATATTGAGGCGAAAAATGATTTTTGAAACGGAATCTTACATTTTGAATAGATATGATGATATTTGAAATGGATTTGATTTTTGAAGCGAATATGATATTTTGATATCAATTATGAATCGAGTTAAAATGTAAAAGAGCCATCGGTGTAATAATACGTAGTTATTAAAGAGACCGGGATCGGATATGGACATACTCTCTGTCGATACCGAAAACCACTTTAATAACTAGTATGCGTGGAGTGTTGATCCAAAATGAAGTGGATGGTTTGGTGAACGCGTTGACTGAAGAAAGAGAACGATATTGGATGACCCCTGACATGACTAAAACAGGAGCCGCGCCGGGCCATTGAGGTTCGCCACCTCTAGCGGACACACTTCTTCGATACCATATCTATTACATTTGTGATTCGATTTGGGTGCACCCCTTGATTTGGGAGTGTTGTTTCGCGGTGTTGGGGTAGCTGCTGGCTATGCTCAACATCAGTCCGGATCACGCAACTACTAGTATCCTAGTTGGTATCGCCTCATGTACCTTGTCATACTGATTATCCTATTCGCGACCACTACGTTATGGTTTGTACCTTGAGTATATGGATTGCCCTCTGGTGACTTCCGGTTTTGGGGAAACTACGGTCTTGTATATGCTCTTGGGAATATAAATGTGTTAAGCGGCGAATGGGCGTTGACTTAACACTATTTTGATACCTTTACTTTACTTTAGACATTATCTATATAGCGTATCTTATTGTATATATAGATAGTTTAACGGATCCTTGAGAGATGGAAAATCCCGTAACATCTCTTGAGTTATTGCACGCACGTTGACACTGGATAGGAGATGTCAAACCCCGTAAACATCTCTGACGCCGTTTACACTCATATTTATTACGATTGATTTAACTTTCATAAGGATATTTTAGTCCTGACTCGAGTGTTTTGTCTTTTCATTACGCTCGGGTCAGCCTGAGCATTTCAGTTTAGGTTGAAGATCATTTCCTTGGAGGACGGAGACGAAGATTTGGTATATTATCTACTACTATTATATTCATTCCATTCCACTGCATTGTTGTATGATATTTGCTGTGTATGTAACTATGATAAATGTTGTATAATAATAATCAAATGTATTCATTTCAAATGTATTCATTTAATTAACAGCTTCATGAACTGTTATTTTATTATCATACTTTAGCCTTCCGCTGTGAGATTCTGTGTTGTTTCATTTCCTTTATTTCTTTCCTTTTCTTTTCTTATTTACCCCAAATTAACAATCCTCCATTTTGAATGGTTTGAGTTGACGTGTGTGTTTGATCATCGACTTAAACTGTACAAAAAGGCGGGTCGTTACAGTTGGTATCAGAGCCAGGTTTCGATCCTGGGACCTGTGGGTTATGGGCCCACCACGCTTTGATCAACAAATGACCACAACACACAGCAACACTCAGCATGCCTGTAACGACCCGTATTTTTAACACTTTAAAAATACGAATTAAAATGAAAATTTTGGATAAAAATCCGAAGGAAATAAAATTTTGTGTTGTTAAATGTAAATTACAAGTTAAAATACAAAACTGAATTCTGAAATAACTTATTTGTAAATTAAATACGGATGTTAACTTGTAGTGAATGTAAATAATGGATTGAATTTGATTGTAAACCAAATTGGTTATGATTGTAAACAAAGAATAATTAAAATGGTAGATTTAATAATGGAAGTTTATGTTATTGAAACTAATATAAATAAATGTAACTTAATATTATAGTTGATTGAAAACAGATAATGACTGAAACTGTAATTCGATAAAGATGTTAACTTGTAATTGAACGTAAGTAAAGATTTAAATTTGAATGTAACAAGTAATTGAAATGAATTGAATTTGATTGTAAACAACAAAATAAATAAAATGTTACATTTAATATTGAAGTTATAATATGTAATCAACGTAAATGAATGTAATTTAATATTACTGTGAATTTAAATAAGATGATAGCTGAAGAAAATGAAAGTAAATGAATTATAAACCATTGATAATAATGTATAAGTAAATGGTTGATTCAATAATGAAAGTGTAAATCGAAATAAAAGAATTCATTTGAAATTAAATAACTTGAATTTGAATTACAATATAATTGAAGGCTGAATCTAATATAATCTTTTATATTGGATTTATAATGGAAAACTGCATTGTAAAAGATTGTTAATTACTGTGAAATTTAAAAATAGGATTTGTGAACAATTGAAATTTGATTTAAAAGTTAATAATTTAAAATTGGGAATTTTATATTGGAATTTAACAGTCGAATAATTTATTTTTCGAATATTGGATTTAATTAGGCAATTAAATCGATAATTTAATAAGTTAAATTTCAGAAATAATTGAAAATCGAGTTGAAATCGGAATTGAATCAATTAAATCGAAATGGACATTGAAATTGATTTGGGTAGGAAATTGGGAAGTTGACCGGTTTGACTTTGGAATTTGTTTAAATGAATATTTTAGTATAATTGATTTAAAATCTATATTCTTTAAATATTGAAATTATTTTGATTTTCAAACTGTTTTACTATATAAACCATTTTTATATTCAAATTATTTTCGATTAAACTATTTAAATATTTTCTATTAAACTATTTTAACTATTTTAATTATTTAAACTACTTTTAAATTACTTAAAACTATTTTCTAAAATTTTCAAGCTGGTCAATAAGGTGAATTGTTTATATTTAAATCTCGAATTTAAATACGAATTGGGTTAGATGAAGTTGCAACCTAAATTGAAATTCGAAATGATTTTGAAATTGAAATGAGATATTGAGGCGAAAAATGATTTTTGAAACGGAATCTTACATTTTGAATAGATATGATGATATTTGAAATGGATTTGATTTTTGAAGCGAATATGATATTTTGATATCAATTATGAATCGTGTTAAAATGTAAAAGAGCCATCGGTGTAATAATACGTAGTTATTGAAGAGACCGGGATCGGATATGGACATACTCTCTGTCGATACCGAAAACCACTTTAATAACTATTATACGCGGAGTGTTGATCCAGAATGAAGTAGATGGTCTGGTGAACGCGTTGACTGAAGAAAGAGAACGATATTGGATGACCCCTGACATGACTAAAACAGGAGCCGCGCCGGGCCATTGAGGTTCGCCACCTCTAGCGGACACACTTCTTCGATACCATGTCTATTACTTTTGTGATTCGATTTGGGTGCACCCCGCGATTTGGGAGTGTTGTTTCGCGGTGTTGGGGTAGTAGCTGCTATGCCCAACATCAGTCCGGATCACGCAACTACTAGTATCCTAGTTGGTATTGCCTCATGTACCTTGTCATACTGATTATCCTATTCGCGACCACTACGTTTTGGTTTGTACCTTGAGTATATGGATTGCCCTCTGGTGACTTCCGGTTTTGGGGAAACTACGGTCTTGTATATGCTCTTGGGAATATAAACTGTGTTAAGGGTGGAATGGGCCATGGCTTAACGCTATTTTAATACTTTTACTTTAATGTAGACATATTATAATAGCGTATTGTACTACATAGTAGATAGTTTAACGGATCCTTGAGAGATGGAAAATCCCGTAACATCTCTTAAGTTATTGCACTCACGTTGACACTGGATAGGAGGTGTCTAAAACCCGTAAACATCTCCGACGCCGTCGCACTCATATTTACTTATTCGATTTAACCTACATGAGATATTTTAGTCCTGACTCGAGTGTTTTGTCTTTTCATTACGCTCGGGTCAGCTTGAGCATTTCAGATTAGGTTGAAGGTATATTCTGGAGGACGAAGACGGAGTTTGGTATTACATCATTTGTATTCTACTATTGTATTATTTTTCCGCTGCATTGTTGTTTTATCTCTGATATGTATGTAACTCTGATTTATGATGTATAATAATAATCAAAAAAAAAAAAAATTATTTAACAGCTTCATGAACTGTTATTTTATTATTATATCTTGTTCCTTCCGCTGCAAGATTCTGAGTTTGCTTCTGTTCTTTCTTTCCTTTTCTTATTTAACCCCAATAACCATCTGCCTTTTTGAACGGTTGAGTTGGACATGTGTGGATTATTGTCGACTTAAACGGTCAAAAATGCGGGTTGTTACAGTTGGTATCAGAGCTTTGGTTTTGATTACCTTGGCTCTAGTGGGGAATAACTCATTGAAATAGGGTTAAACCTTATGAATGAGTTTGAGTGTATATGAGAGAGCGTATTTGTAATTTTGATATAAAAATGACTTTATATTGTGCTAATTTGTTCCATTGAGTATTTATGAATTCTGGTTGGTACTTGGGACGCCAAGGCATCGATAGGAATTTCTAAACACTCGAATAGGACAGATTGACATAATATTGTTTTAGATTATATTTTATATATAAAAGAATTATCTTGAAAATTTATAAATTTTGATTGTATTGGTTGTTAGGAGATGATAATATTAGATTATCATCATTTATTGTTGATTAGTCAATATTCTAACTATTGACTATTGGATGATTTTAAGAAATGAAACTTGAAAATATGATTGACAATGAATATAAATGGTAAATAAAATAAAATAAAAATGAATTTAAATTAAGATGGAGAATTTAAATTCCGGTGTTTTGAAAATTTATTATCAAAAATTTGAAATGTATCATATAAGTATTATATGATAGTATATTCGATTAGAAATTGTTTTCAAAGGATTTTCAAATGAAGTAAGTGTTATACTCCCCTCTTGACACTAGAAAATGATTCCGGTGATGAGTGCACGTATCATCGACTTTATTTGAGAGTCTAAGTGGGGGAGATCACTTAATAGTTTTTCTAAACCCTGTTTTGATTAAAATTGAATTTTATTTTGTATTCTCTATAGTATGACTTGATATATATTAATATAAGTATATATTATTTCAAACTTGATTTGAAATGAAACCGGAGTTGAAAATTTTAAGTTCTTTAATATTTAATGACTTTAAACTATTGAAATAAACTAGAAACTGTACTCTTTTGGATTAAATAGAACTTGAATTGAAATTTTCTAAAGTATGTAATGAAAATAAGTATATATATATATATTTCAATGCTGATTAAATTTTTCTAAAAGTATGATTTGAGATATAAAGATATTAGTATATATATATATATTTATTTATTTAAAAAAAAAAGGTTTAATCGAATCCAGTGTTGAAATTCTTAAGTTCTCTAATAAGGAATGATTTTAATTATTAAACTAAAGTAAATCTTGAATTGTTAGAAACTTATGAATTGAAAAAGGTGAAATTGAATTTAAGTGTAAAAAAAAAATTATTAAAATTGTAGGAGTAACCCTTAATCTGGAAAATAATAAATTGGAAATTTATTTAATAGGTATAACACTCAAATTGAATGAAAAGAAGTTGTATATTGTTTAACTACATTCTATTTGCATAGCTATAACTTACCAAATACTTAAAAAGTTAAAATGTTAATAAAGATAAGTAAATGAATAATATACAAGTGTGATTGCGAATAATAAAATGTGAAGATCTATTGATAGTTGTAAATATAAAGGAAATTTAAGTTGTAAAGTGAATTAAATTTAAAATTAATTAAATATAGAATTAGTAAATGGAAACTAATTAAATTTGAATAAAACTAAATGTCAATAAACTTGGAAGTGTATGAAATTAAAATTTTGACTTGGAAATGTATAATTGATTTATTATAGATTTGGATGGAGGTTAATGTTTGATATGCATTGGTTGTTAGATAGATGTTAATTGATTAAGTATGATTCATTTTGTTAATAAATTGAATAAATGGATTAAAATTTTTAAATAATTAAATTCAAATTTGAAGCAAAGTGTAATTAAAATATAATGGAATTCAAATTAAATTGAAGCAAATTGACTTGAATTTAAATTATGAATAAAACAAACTTGAAAAAAAAATCGAAAACAAATCGAATGTAAACTTATTTCATGGATAAATAAGAAAATAAACGAATTTGTGTTTATGATTGTTTCTTTAGAAAATTTGAAGTTTGATGGTTTGTACTTTGAAATATCAAAAGTAATTTTTTGGGAAAAAATCCAAAATTGTCCAATATATGCTGAAACGAAAACAACCATAACTTTTAAATGGTTGAACGGAATTTGACGATCTTGGACTTTTCGGAAAGCCTAGAAACTGTGCTACATCTTTTGTTTATAATGTTTTGATAAATACCTTCATCCACTAGGCTTAAAACACCAATATTAGTCGCTGGTCTGTGCGAAGTAGAAATCTGAATCACCTTAGTATTCTCGCCATAACTTTTTACTGGTTTATCGGATTTTGATGATCTTGCCCTTTTTGGAAAGAATAGAGCCTAACCTCCAACTTTCATTTTATAAGCTTTTCTTATTTCTGTCATTTAGGAGGTCGAAAATCTGAAATTACATTTCAGGCCTGCGCTAAATTGCTCGGGGCTGAAGCGTATCATTTTAGTAAAATGGCCGTAACTTTTGAACGGATGGTCTGAATTCGATGATTTTGGACATTCCGGAAAGCCTGAAACAAATGCAACAACTTTTATTTAGATTCCATTTTAAAATTTTATCGTTTAGGTGACCAAAAACTGGGATTTGTTCGCTGTCCTGAATTTAAAATTTTCAGTTTTGAAGTTAAATATGTATATGTATGTTGTTTATGCTAAGTATATCGATCTATCTTTATATGCATGGTTCTAACTTGGTTATTGAGCATTTTAGTAGGTAGCAAAGGGGTTGCGCTTCGCTTGTGGAGCTCGCTTCTGCGCTAAATGCAAAATGTAAGTTAAAATGCTAATAAACGCTTAATAGAAGGTACGTTCTCGGATTACAGTTTATGTTGTGGTATATTATTGTGTTCCCCATGTTTTGGGATGCCTCATTCTTGAAATGAGATGTATATCATGCAATTATTACCATGTGAAATTTTTCGGTCCTAGCCGCGCAAAGGAGGTGCTGCCGAAATTTTTCAAAAATCCGGGAGTTAGAAAATTTTGAGAAAAAAAAAATCCTATAACTAAATTTTGCAAATAAGTCGAATATTTTGAATGAATTATATCTAAATGATGGTTTTCCCTTCTCCGTTCCTTTTCGAGGACGAAAAGTTTTAAGTGGGGGAGAATGTAACGACCCGTATTTTTAACACTTTAAAAATACGAATTAAAATGAAAATTTTGGATAAAAATCCGAAGGAAATAAAATTTTGTGTTGTTAAATGTAAATTACAAGTTAAAATACAAAACTGAATTCTGAAATAACTTATTTGTAAATTAAATACGGATGTTAACTTGTAGTGAATGTAAATAATGGATTGAATTTGATTGTAAACCAAATTGGTTATGATTGTAAACAAAGAATAATTAAAATGGTAGATTTAATAATGGAAGTTTATGTTATTGAAACTAATATAAATAAATGTAACTTAATATTATAGTTGATTGAAAACAGATAATGACTGAAACTGTAATTCGATAAAGATGTTAACTTGTAATTGAACGTAAGTAAAGATTTAAATTTGAATGTAACAAGTAATTGAAATGAATTGAATTTGATTGTAAACAACAAAATAAATAAAATGTTACATTTAATATTGAAGTTATAATATGTAATCAACGTAAATGAATGTAATTTAATATTACTGTGAATTTAAATAAGATGATAGCTGAAGAAAATGAAAGTAAATGAATTATAAACCATTGATAATAATGTATAAGTAAATGGTTGATTCAATAATGAAAGTGTAAATCGAAATAAAAGAATTCATTTGAAATTAAATAACTTGAATTTGAATTACAATATAATTGAAGGCTGAATCTAATATAATCTTTTATATTGGATTTATAATGGAAAACTGCATTGTAAAAGATTGTTAATTACTGTGAAATTTAAAAATAGGATTTGTGAACAATTGAAATTTGATTTAAAAGTTAATAATTTAAAATTGGGAATTTTATATTGGAATTTAACAGTCGAATAATTTATTTTTCGAATATTGGATTTAATTAGGCAATTAAATCGATAATTTAATAAGTTAAATTTCAGAAATAATTGAAAATCGAGTTGAAATCGGAATTGAATCAATTAAATCGAAATGGACATTGAAATTGATTTGGGTAGGAAATTGGGAAGTTGACCGGTTTGACTTTGGAATTTGTTTAAATGAATATTTTAGTATAATTGATTTAAAATCTATATTCTTTAAATATTGAAATTATTTTGATTTTCAAACTGTTTTACTATATAAACCATTTTTATATTCAAATTATTTTCGATTAAACTATTTAAATATTTTCTATTAAACTATTTTAACTATTTTAATTATTTAAACTACTTTTAAATTACTTAAAACTATTTTCTAAAATTTTCAAGCTGGTCAATAAGGTGAATTGTTTATATTTAAATCTCGAATTTAAATACGAATTGGGTTAGATGAAGTTGCAACCTAAATTGAAATTCGAAATGATTTTGAAATTGAAATGAGATATTGAGGCGAAAAATGATTTTTGAAACGGAATCTTACATTTTGAATAGATATGATGATATTTGAAATGGATTTGATTTTTGAAGCGAATATGATATTTTGATATCAATTATGAATCGTGTTAAAATGTAAAAGAGCCATCGGTGTAATAATACGTAGTTATTGAAGAGACCGGGATCGGATATGGACATACTCTCTGTCGATACCGAAAACCACTTTAATAACTATTATACGCGGAGTGTTGATCCAGAATGAAGTAGATGGTCTGGTGAACGCGTTGACTGAAGAAAGAGAACGATATTGGATGACCCCTGACATGACTAAAACAGGAGCCGCGCCGGGCCATTGAGGTTCGCCACCTCTAGCGGACACACTTCTTCGATACCATGTCTATTACTTTTGTGATTCGATTTGGGTGCACCCCGCGATTTGGGAGTGTTGTTTCGCGGTGTTGGGGTAGTAGCTGCTATGCCCAACATCAGTCCGGATCACGCAACTACTAGTATCCTAGTTGGTATTGCCTCATGTACCTTGTCATACTGATTATCCTATTCGCGACCACTACGTTTTGGTTTGTACCTTGAGTATATGGATTGCCCTCTGGTGACTTCCGGTTTTGGGGAAACTACGGTCTTGTATATGCTCTTGGGAATATAAACTGTGTTAAGGGTGGAATGGGCCATGGCTTAACGCTATTTTAATACTTTTACTTTAATGTAGACATATTATAATAGCGTATTGTACTACATAGTAGATAGTTTAACGGATCCTTGAGAGATGGAAAATCCCGTAACATCTCTTAAGTTATTGCACTCACGTTGACACTGGATAGGAGGTGTCTAAAACCCGTAAACATCTCCGACGCCGTCGCACTCATATTTACTTATTCGATTTAACCTACATGAGATATTTTAGTCCTGACTCGAGTGTTTTGTCTTTTCATTACGCTCGGGTCAGCTTGAGCATTTCAGATTAGGTTGAAGGTATATTCTGGAGGACGAAGACGGAGTTTGGTATTACATCATTTGTATTCTACTATTGTATTATTTTTCCGCTGCATTGTTGTTTTATCTCTGATATGTATGTAACTCTGATTTATGATGTATAATAATAATCAAAAAAAAAAAAATTATTTAACAGCTTCATGAACTGTTATTTTATTATTATATCTTGTTCCTTCCGCTGCAAGATTCTGAGTTTGCTTCTGTTCTTTCTTTCCTTTTCTTATTTAACCCCAATAACCATCTGCCTTTTTGAACGGTTGAGTTGGACATGTGTGGATTATTGTCGACTTAAACGGTCAAAAATGCGGGTTGTTACAAAAATCATTGTTATTTGCTGAAATCAATTGTAATCATCAAAGAAAGATCAATAAAGCAATCAACTTCATAGTGGACGTAGGCAATACGCCGAACCACTCTAAATTCTTGTGTCTCTTTGCATTTTAATTACTTTCATATCTGTAATTTGGAGTTTTTGTTAGATAATCCTCTTTTTTCATTTAATTTCTTCATTTTATCTCTTCAAAAACTTCCGAAGTGTGTTATGCCCAATTTTGGTACAAACAATTAGGTTGGTGATTTAGATTTATATAGTAAAACCATTAACTTGGATGTATAATGGACATCTTAAATACATTATCAAAATATAGAAAAAATAGAAACTTGAGCTAAGTTGAAAAGTACAAGTATATAAAGATCAATAAGTGCAACTTACCTTAATGTCCTCATCTTGAAATTATCTGGTGTGTTTGAGAATTCCTACTGTAAATACATGTATTCGATAACAAAAGTCATTTCTTATTGAACCTACTGATTTTTCTCATGACTGCTCTCCTAATTTTTAGATATATAGGTCACATACCATTCTCTATTCTATCTTTGTTTTGTCTTCGTATAAAGGTGAATCAAAATGACTGACAATCAATAGCAAACGGATTTGCTATGGAAGATCTCAGCTTTAGGTATGATATCGTCTACTACTTATTTCTTTCTTATATACTTAGTCATTTTAGATTATCCATAAAGACATAAAGAAGGCCAACTTAACTTTGTATACAAAGGTATTTGTATCTACTATTGCTTCGTTGCAGAACATTAAATGGATTTCCTATTTCGAGCCCTATAATTTCGAAGACCTGATTTTTGGGTTGCATGGTTATCCAACGAAAAGTTATATTAGAAAACTCAACTATAAGGTATTGTTTTATTGCCAGCCATATTTATTACATTAAAGGATTAATAACTCTATGATAACAAAACATTAATCTTACCTTTTTAACACTTTATTTTAAATGGAATTAATGTACTTATTCATAAGATGAAGCTTTGCACCACTTGAATTTTTAACATAACATTTTCTTATGTAAGGGCACTTTGGACTGTAATGTTTTCCAATGACGACAAGAGAATATGATTTGATCTGATCACAGACATAGCATGTCTAATGATGCACAAATAATGACTACTTGCCTAAAATTGGAAGTATGTAAGATGATTAGATAGTAGCGCATCAAATATATGATTGTTTCTGTTTTAATACAAACAAAATTTTTGTATGTTAGACAACATGAGTTGGATACAACGTATATAGAACTTTTTTCTTTAGCAAGTGAAAAAGGTTTACAAATACCCTTACAGTTGCAAACCATCGAAGGAAACCTCTTTGGTATTTGTATATGGGATGCTATGATTTCAATTGTTTTTCTTTTGATCTAACTTCCAACCAATCGTGCACCTAACTAACTTTTAGATCTTCTTCAAACCATTAGCACACTTTAGCAGATCTTCCATTTTAATTTTATATATTGATGTGCAACAAACTATATCCACATTCAATTACCTACTGGACAATCATCTTAGATAAACACCACGCTAGAATTATAATCTTAAAATTGATGGCATAACCTATATTTTTGTGTCGGTCTATGAATTTCAATTTGATTTTCTTTCGTGCCTAGTATTAATTTACTTAATGTTCAACAACTATACGAATCATGCAAATTTTACGGTTTTAAACATTATCACCGACTGAAATATTTACATTGCATGTTATTTTGTGTTGGTCCTAAACATCAGCTGTACAATGTGCTGCAAAATAGTGAACATAGGTGGCCCTTTATCTTAAAAGTATCTTCTTTGGGCTTTGAAATTTTTCTTCATAATCACCACAAATGATGAATGTCTTATGTAAGTGATCAGGTATGGGTTGTAACTTTTATAATATTTCCACAACACATTTCAGTCTTTGGCTTGGTTAGGTAAAAATTTTGTAATAAATACATCAGAATGAAAATATAAATGTAACATCTATGTCCTCTAAATTGAACTATAGTATGAAATTTTGGTCTAATAATTTTTATAGATAAAACGTTTGAACAATTCTACCATTAGTTTACTACATGCAGGATCATTTCTTTGTCATTGATTAAGAAAGTTATAGTGAAACCATTAGATTAGAGGAATCTAAAATTGGTTTGCATTTTCTTTACATTTTTTATAATTGTTTAATTAATTATTAAAACTTTTAGAATCTGGATCAATATTGACTCCATTTTTTGCTGTAGGTTTGTCGGTGCTACAGTTTCCGCATGTTTGTACAGTGTTTTTAACGTTTGTAAGAAATCCTCTTCACATGCGAACAGTTGTCATATCTAACACGCGTACATGTGTTTTACAATATATGCATATCCTATGATGTGTCAATCATTTTATGTATGTCTAGTGTTTTATGGTTTCTTTGATAAAAAGCATAATATGATACTTTTACATATGTATAATAAAAATAAAAATATGTGTGTAAACTGTCAATACATTTATTATTATATGTAAACCTTGAAAACTCTGACACAACTTAAAAGCAATGACACATGGGTATTATTATTTAATTAGCTAATAAATCATGGAATATATATAGCATACACAATTAAAGCATCGGTTTGTTGTCCGTAGCAATTTATATTAACTTAAGCTTGCAAGATGATTTTTTTCACAGTTGTAGCATTGGGCTTCTGCATTTACATTTAAAAGCCATGCTAATTTTGCAATAAAAGCAAGTTGCTCACTATTTTATTTGAACACGTGCAAGGTAAAATAGTAATTTATGTTTTTACCGAGACATCATATGAATTTGTCAATGGTTATGAACTTTAACTACAAGTTTTTGTTTCAGCAAAAGTGGGTTACTCAACAATATTGTACCTGTTATGAACCGTAACTGTAATAACATCATAATGAGTGAAATATAATTTCATATAACGCTTTCTATTTTTTCAAGGAAAGTTATAAATATAGTAAGAGGAAGATATGTTTCAGATTTTAGATTTTCAAGGAAAGATATAATTATAGTAAGAGCAAGATCAATATAAATATAGGAAACCTGACGCAGCAGCGGATAACTGAAATGATGAAATCGGTGAAAGTAGCGATCGATGGAGTAGAAGATACTGAATGGCCCAAATCCATTGATCGAAAGATACCGGATTTTAGCTATCCCAAACACGTTGATCGTGCACGATACCGTGTTTAAAGATCTACGATTCTTCGACGTTGATCTAGCGCACTAGATTCCATGAATCGGCTTCAACGATCGTTGATTCGAGCGCACTCGAATACCGAAGGTGGAGATAGGAGATCACACTCAACTACCAATTTAATGAAAGCACAAAGCTAACAAACAAAGTTTATTTCAAAATCAACTTCTATTACAAATGATACCCCCTGCCTATTTATAGGCTTACAACTCACAACACAAAACTGTACAACACATAGGTCGTTCACGACCTAACAAACCCGCGACCTAATATTTACAACACAACATTCACGGCCGTCCTAACTCCTTGCCGACCTACGACCTAACATACAAACGAAATATTACAACATAAAGCAAATACAACACAATACATGACTTAACAATTTACACATACAAGCGACATATCATCTGGAGCGACCTAAGGTATTTGAGTGACCTAAGGTACTTGAGCGACCTAAGGAAAACACCATGCGGCGACCTATCTTTTCAGTGCATAAGGTCGAGCGACCTAAAAATAAGCGGCATCCACATTAGCGACCTAACATAGGTCGTATCTCGATTTCGCGACCTAGCATAGGTCGTAAAACATCTCCGCGACCTATCATAGGTCGTAACTCGAAATAGTCTTCACTCGATAGATCGGAGCGACCTAAAGTAAGCGATCTAAGGCCTCGCGACCTAAGGCCTTGCGACTTATCATAGGTCATTGGCTTTCCTGTTCTTGCATAACTCGCTTCTTCGCCTTTTATCTCGTCATCCTGGAACCTATTAGGTCGCACATGACCTAAGACTTCAACTTCCCACGACTTTTCCCAAAGTTTTAGCTTGTCAGCTTCCTCGTTAGGTCGCACGCGAATTATCATCACGTTAGGTCGCTCGCGGCCTAAGACTTTATCTTTCTGGGCTGCATCATCCTCCTCTGGTTGGGAAAAATTCGTCCTCAAATTTGCGCCCTCCTCTTCCACAACAAGCTCATCCCCATGATATGGTATAAGATGTTTAACATTAAACACGTCAGAAGTGTACACATCCTCCGGCAGCTTCAACTTATAAGCGTTTTCATTGATCCGTTTCACAATCGTTACAGGACCAATCTTTCGAGCTTTAAGTTTATTGTTCCCACTGGAAAACGACCTTTTGTTAGTATAGCATATACTAAATCTCCTTCATTAAATTCAACATTCCTTCGTTTCAAATCCGCAGATCGTTTATACTTTTCATTCGTTTTCTCCAATCGTTCCTGAACGATTTTATGACATTCTGCCAATCCATCAACAAAATCAACAGCCCGTTTAACTGTTCCCTTTGGTTGTGGTACTATCGTCAAATCCAACGGCCCCTTTGGTAAACTTGAATACACTATCTGAAATGAACTGAAACCCGTACTACGGTTTAGAGCATGATTATGAGCAAATTCCGCTTGACATAACTTCACATCCCAACTCTTCAGATTATCCTTCACAAGGCACCGCAACAAATTTCCCAACGATCTGTTCACCACTTCCGTTTGCCCATCTATCTGTAGATGATAGGCGCTACTAAAATTCAGCTTCGTTCCAACCATCTTCCACAAACTTAACCAAAAATGGCTTAGAAATCTAGTATCCCGATCAGAGACAATGGATTCAGGTAGCCCATGCAATCGATACACCTCTTTAAAGAATAACTGAGCAACACAGACGGCATCAGCAGTCTTCTTACAAGCGATGAAATGTGCCATCTTCGAAAACCTGTCCACTACGACATATATCGAATCATTCCCCCTCTGAGTTCTCGGTAATCCCAAAACAAAATCCATACTTATATCAACCCATGGTCTAATCGGCACGAGTAACGGCATATACAATCCCGCATTCGTCGCTGTCCCTTTGGAAATTTGGCAAATATGACATCTCTATACAAACCTTTCAACTTCCCGTTTCAACGAAGGCCAATAATAAGATTAAGAAATCAATTGCAAAGTACGATCTCGGCCCACATGACCTTCCTCATGCAACTCCTTTACAATCTTCATACGTAAGCTGCACTCTGGTATGCACAATCGATTCCCTTTAAAAAGAAAACCATCCACCATTACAAACTCATCCGTCTTCCCCTCCTTGACTTCATCTACATACTTCGCAAAGTAAGGATCATCAACAAATAATTCTGGCAATATATCAAACCCCGTCACTTCAACCTTCATTGTAGTCAGCAAATGATTCCTTCGACTCAATGCATCTGCCACTCTATTCGTAATTCCCGATTTATGCTTCACCACAAATATAAATTGTTGTAAGTATGCAATCCATGAAGCATGCCTTGTCGCATCTTGTCCTGTCCCTGCATATGCTTCAACGCCTCATGATCAGTATATAAAACAAATTCTTTATGAAACAAATAATGCCTCCAATGTTTCACAGCTTGCACAATAGCATAAAATTCCACATCGTAAGTATTATATCTCATCTTTGCTCCTGATAACTTCTCACTGAAATATGCAATAGGACGTCCTTTCTGACTCAACACCCCTCCAATTCCAACCTTCGATGCATCAGTATGTAATTCAAACAACAACTGAAAATCCGGCAACACTAGAATCAGTGCTGTCGTCAAAAGTTCTTTGATTCTCTCAAAAGCAAATCCTGCTTCCTCCGACCATGAAAATTGCTTCCCTTTCATACAATCAGTAACTGGAGCCATCACGCAACTGAAGTGTGGAATAAATCTTCGGTAGAATGATGCTAAACCATGAAAGCTTCTAACTTCTGTTATTGTCCTGGGTTGTGGCCAATTTCTGATTGCTTCAACTTTATTCTGATCCACCTGTATACCTCCATCCGAAATAACATATCCCAAAAATAAAACACTATGCGTCATGAACACGCATTTCTTCGTTAAGCATAAAATTGTTCCTGTCGCAGTATCATCAACACTTCTCTCAGATGTTGCAAGTGCTCTTCTGCACTTCTACTATATATCAGTATATCATCAAAATACACCACCATGAATTTCCCGATAAATGGTCTAAAGATCTGATTCATCACCCGCATGAATGTACTAGGTGCATTCGAAAGACCAAACGGCATGACCAACCATTCATATAATCCTTCTCTCGTCTTGAATGCTGTCTTCCATTCATCCCCTGGTCTAATTCGAATTTGATGATAACCACTCTTTAAATCAATTTTCGAAAAGATAGTAGCCCCACTAAGTTGATCCAACAGGCCATCCAGTCTAGGCATAGGAAATCTGTATCTCACTGTAATCTTGTTCAGTGCCCGACTATCAGTACACATCCTCCATGTTCCATCCTTCTTTGCCACTAACAAAGCTGGCACCACACAAGGACTTAAACTTTCCTGTACACGCCCCTGTTCAAGCAACTCTTCCACTTGCCTTCTCAACTCCTCGTGTTCCTTTGGACTCATTCTGTAGTGTGGTCTATGAGGTAACACAGCTCCTGGAACAAGGTCAATTTGATGTTGAATGTCTCTCAACGGCGGTAACTCCGTTGGTAGCTCCTCAGGAAATACATCATCAAACTCTCCCAGTACTGGCTTTACTTCTTCAGGAATCTCAACCACTTCATTACTCTCACGTCCAATCAACAAAAACACTTCAGGCTCCTCTTCTACTTCCTTAACAAACTCCTTCAAAGATAGCAAAGTTTTAAGTTCTTCAATCTCCTCCGACTTGCTTTCTTCATGTTGTCGCTTCTTAGGAATTAAAGTGATTTTAGTACCCTTAAACATGAAACTATAACTGTTAGTACGACCATCATGTTGCACAGCCCTATCATATTGCCACGGTCTCCCCAGCAACAGATGACATACATCCATGTCCACAACATCACACCAAATTTCATCTTTGTATTTCTTCCCAATTGAAAAATTAACACAAGCTCTTCGTCCAACTTTCACCTCCCCACCTTTCCTCAACCAAGCTAACTTGTAAGGTTTCGGATGCTTCTCTGTCTTCAATGATAACTTCTTCACAGCTTCTGTAGAGATAATATTGTCGCAACTTCCTGCATCAATAACAAACTTGCAAACTCTTCCCAAGATAGTACATGTTGACTGAAAGATGTTACTCCTCAACTAGCTAGTTTCCTCCTCCTGTTTTGGTGTCAAGCATGACCTCTTCATCATTAATGAATACCCTTCATCTCCCGACACATTTTCTTCCTCCTCATTATGTAGTGAATTAGAACCTTCAGTTTCTGCATCCTCATCTTCCACTTCAGCAATCATAGTTCTCTTCTTCGGTTTTGGACATTCGTTGCTCTTGTGTCCCACTTCCTGGCAATTATAGCACCTGTAATTGGTGTTGACCTTTGATTTAGCCACTTCATGAACAACCGGCTTACTCAATGTTTTAGGAACATTAGAACTACTACCCGCTCCTTTGTTCTGCCCTGTAAAACTCGGAAACACACCTCCCCCATGTCTACCTTGTTTCTCCCAAGCCAACGCCTTTTGATGTGCTTCTGCCACAGATCTAGGGTCGAACATGTTCACCATATCCTGGATCTGTGTTCTAAGTCCACCAACAAACCTAGCGGTCAATTGTTCTTCTGTCTCCATAATATCATTTCGAGCAATCAACTGGTAGAACTCATCTGCATAATCAGTAACAGTCTTCGTTCCTTACCTCAAGTTCTGTAATCTTTGATACATCAGTGATTGGTAATTGTAGGGTAAGAAAATAGCCTTCATCAATTTCTTCATCTTTTCCCAAGCAACAATCCTTGACTTCCCCATCCGCTCTCTAGTAAGTTTGGTTTGCTGCCACCACGCCATAGCCCTTTCCCTCAACCTAGTGGCAACCAACTTCACTTTACGATCCTCTGGAACCTCCTTGAAGTCAAATATTTCCTCAACATAAGCTAACCAATCAAGAAATTCCTCGGCTTGCATACCTCCCTTGAATTCCGGTAATTCAGTTTTCATCCCAGACTCCCACTTGTGATCATACTCCGACTGATTTCTTCCTTGCCCTCGTCCTCGTCCATGAACACTACCACCATCAAACTCCTCTTCAAAATCTGATGTATATCGATGTCGATCCTGACCACCAACATCTCTACTACCTTCATTTCTTCCACCAACATCCCTTCGATCTACATTCCTTCGATCACGATCATTCACATTCCTATCACGACTTCGATCATCATCATTTCTATAACAATCTCGACTCACACTTCTATGATCATTATCAACACTACTCTCTCGATTGGAATGTGGTGAAAGTACTCTACTTCCCCCATGGTTAGATTCAGGTGAAACCCTTCTCTGATTTTGATTCATCTCCAACATCATCTTCTCTAATCGACCAATCCCTTCATTAAGCTTCTCACTAAAATTTTCATTAATTCTTTGCTCCATCTCATCGGCTTCTTCTCTTCTATACAAAGCTTTAACATTCTGATGGTGATTAGCTCTTCTTGGCGGCATGATTACTCTTCAAACAAAAGTTAACTCTCGGCCTTGACTTGCAAAGTGAACTTTTATGCTCGGCTCAAACACTTCTCTTAGCTCGGCTTCGCTTGATGTAGCTCGGCTTCACTAACTCGGCTTTAACTCTTCAAAAGAATTGGTTCCAAGACTCGGCTTAGCTATGATTGGCTAAGTCTAGCTTTGATACCAAATGATGCAGCAGCGGATAACTGAAATGATGAAATCGGTGAAAGTAGCGATCGATGGAGTAGAAGATACCGAATGGCCCAAATCCGTTGATCGAAAGATACCGGATTTTAGCTATCCCAAACACGTTGATCGCGCACGATACCGTGTTTAAAGATCTCCGATTCTTCGACGTTGATCTAGCGCACTAGATTCCGTGAATCGGCTTCAACGATCGTTGATTCGAGCGCACTCGAATACCGAAGGTGGAGATAGGAGATCACACTCAACTACCAATTTAATGAAAGCACAAAGCTAACAAACAAAGTTTATTTCAAAATCAACTTCTGTTACAAATGATACCCCCTGCCTATTTATAGGCTTACAACTTACAACACAAAACTGTACAACACATAGGTCGTTCACGACCTAACAAACCCGCGACCTAATATTTACAACACAACATTCACGACCGTCTTAACTCCTTGCCGACCTACGACCTAACATACAAACGAAATATTACAACATAAAGCAAATACAACACAGTACATGACTTAACAATTTACACATACAAGCGACATATCATCTGGAGCGACCTAAGGTATTTGAGCGACCTAAGGTACTTGAGCGACCTATGGAAAACACCATGCGGCGACCTATCTTTTCAGTGCATAAGGTCGAGCGACCTAAAAATAAGCGGCATCCACATTAGCAACCTAACATAGGTCGTATCTCGATTTCGCGACCTAGCATAGGTCGTAAAACATCTCCGCGACCTATCATAGGTCGTAACTCGAAACAGTCTTCACTCGATAGATCAGAGCGACCTAAAGTAAGCGATCTAAGGCCTGCGACCTAAGGCCTTGCGACTTATCATAGGTCGTTGGCTTTCCCATTCTTGCATAACTCGCTTCTTCGCCTTTTATCTCGTCATCCTGGAACCTGTTAGGTTGCACACAACCTAAGACTTCAACTTCCCATGACTTTTCCCAAAGTTTAAGCTTGTCAGCTTCCTCGTAAGGTCGCACGCGGCTTATCATCACGTTAGGTCGCTCGCGACCTAAGACTTTATCTTTTTGGGCTGCATCAAAACCTTAACAACAAGTTTCAGATTTTGTAGCAGTATAAACTAAAGCGAAGTAATGTATACCTAATAAATCTACATTTACTTTATGACATAAAAATGTAATTATTCATTGGCAAATAACAATACTAAAAATTTATTTTTTGATTTGGTAAGGATTTAAATTTTGGTAATAGGGCATTAAAGATATTTTTCCCTTAATTGTCAATATTAATACTACATGAAAAACATACTTGTTTATTAATCACAAACATCTCAACTCTCATCAGCTCATTATAGATGACATTACCTGGACATAACATATCCATACCACCAAAATTGACCCGTCAACGGATACTTTTGGATGCGGATACTGCTATTTCCGTATCCGGAAACATTTTTGGATATCAGATATCCATATCCGTAGGTACGGACGAATATCGGATAATTATCCTATCCGCTAATGATCGATAAATTGAGAAATATAAATAGAAATTTTAGTTTAATATAATGTTTTTTTCAATCCCATTGGCTATAAAAGTGCGCAAAATAAACAAATATGATGATAATAAATAGTTTTGAATAATTAATATGCATTAAATGCATATAATAAAAACTACTAATTAATAAAAAATAAACACGTCTTTTATTGTACTAAAATACACAAAATATGAACTATAATCTTGATAAAAACCGAATGGATAATTTTCATATGCGGACACCGTCGTATTTGCATCTGCATCTACATCCGTGTTTCTGGATATCGGATATTTATCCACTTTTCGAATACGGATGTGGACAGATTTTGGATTTTTTGGGTATCCGTTGACGGGCCAGCACCAAAATGTGTATTTGCAAACTCATTTTAACAATATAATCAACCTTCATTAAAAAAGTGATTTCCCTATTTTTATTTCCTAATATATGTCGTATTATCAAATTTAGTAATGTTTAACTAATACAATATATTTCATGACAAAATTTCATTAGTATAACGAATACTTAGTTGTTTTTTTAAGCCAATGTCCAATGTAATACACACACACACGCACTCTTCAAAGTCATGTTGTAAGTCCAAGAAACCATACAAATGGTGTTTTTTAATACCATAACAATTGCCAAATTCAAGCCAATTTTAAACTGCTTTTATCGCCACTATCACTATAAGTGCATTTCTAAATCCGAGTCAAAACTAAACCAAAGTCCATCTATAACCTATGTGCTTTGTTCAAGGCCTGGTCTTATGTCATATAAGTCCATTCAAGTATATTCCAGGTTTGTTCAAGTCCATGCACATGGATCACATATGTCACTTACTTTTAAAGTAAGAAGTTGACAACAATTCAAACAGCATTAACATAATCAAATGCCAACATTTATGTGTTATATTTTTCATTCAAAGTGAGGTGTTAACTCACCTTTAGTCCAACCAAAACCAAGATCCAAGAACTAAAGCCAAACCACACTTGCAACCACCTCCTTCCTTCCTCCTTTCCTTGCTTTCACCTTGCTCCTTTGCCTCCAAACTCCCTTTATAGCTCACGGACTAACCATGTGGGATGAGCATGGCTTCACTTTTAAGTTTTGGCATAGTGGAAGGGTTTCTAATATTATACTAAGCCTTGTGGCAAAATTTAAAGTGATTTGCAATTATTTCTTTTTAGAACATAAGTGATGAAGAAGAAGATGCCATTGATTTTAGAACTCAAGATTTGTAATTATTTGTGAATATTATCTAAGGGTGTACCCTTCCTTATATAGGCTTAGGAATGTCCTAAATGATTCCCAGGTTTTGATTTAATATAATTATTACAAATTATGCCAATAGTGACATATGAAGATGCCCCCTTGGATGATCAGAGTACTAGATACAGTCATAAATACATCACAACAGAAATAATACAAAATAGCTCCTACATAACTTTGCCTCCTGCATGTCTTCGGAAGCTTATTCGTCTAACCTACTAAACCTGAAAAGTCCTTAACTCTCAATCTACTCAAATTTAATTTTGAGCACCCGAGAGTTTAAGGGGAAAACATAAACTTCGAGTCAGACATAAAGCTTGGTGTGAATAATTCTATTACATCTCGGTTTTCTGATATTAAGCGAAACCACGCTGCTTAGTGGAACGGGTTTCCCCTCACTAATATGCTTTTAAAATCATACCTTTTGCAACTTAAAAACCCGCAATCAAACTGATTATAACAATAATAGCGATAATATATATACATATAAATCAGGTAATCAATGGACTATCTGTCCACACTATAGTTTTATCTAGCTAACTATTAACCACTGGCTCACTTGGGCCTACTAGATATAATAAACATTCCAACTTCTGTTAGACACAATACTAGGCTATCTGCCCTTAACTATCTTCTTTTAGGGTCAAATGATCTTAATTGTTTTGAGAGATCACCAATAACCTATCTTTACTCTGTATATTCCCTTCCATGTGTAACATCATTTTAGTCTTACCTGTGACACATCCCTACACACTGAAATTTTGGACTTATATTAGCTATGGGCTATTAGCTAAAGTATAGGGCGTGACCCCATATCAGTTCTATCTGGTCTTCTAATATCTGAGCCATATATTTAGGGTTAATTATCCTATTCAAAATTTATTTCCTTGTAAACAATCTTTTCAAATGATTTACCCTTGAAATCATATCTTAAAAAACAAGGAAATCATACTCTTTCCTTTACTCAAAATATTTATGGCATGATATATGCTTTACACAAAATAATGTTGATGAATCTAATCAATAGGATTATCTATCCCTTCAAATAAGTTAAAGCCTCTTTTTAACTTAGAAAACTTTAGGCTATAAGGCCAAAACAATACCTTCGAAACCTTTGCCTAATACTTTAAACAATCCCTTTCGAATTCATTGAAAGTACCCCTTTCAAAATAATTTAACTACTTTAACCTTGAAAACATTAGGCCGAAAGGCTAAAACATACCTTTCGAATGTATTGGAAATAGACCTTTCGAAATCATCACTTACACCGTAGACATCCTCTTCCGAAATCATTAAAACAAACCTTTTGAAACACTTAAAATATACCTTTTGAAAGCATTAGGGGCTTCCCTTTTGAAACACTTATAACATACCTTTCGAAAGCATTGGATTCAAGTAAGCGTTTGTGGGAACATTACTTCGAAACCATTTAAAATTATTCCTTTCGAAACCATTGGGTTTAACCTTTAATATAACTAAAGGGTCATAGAGAACAGAGGTGAAAGCATTACTTTCGAAAGCATTAATCCCAAGTAAAAGAAAGAGGATAGTTTCAAAACCCACCCTTTCGAAACCATTACCTCCGAAACCATTTGAAAGTGGCTATACAACCCTTTCGAAAGAATTGAGAAGGTGGCTTCAAAGTTAAAAGGCGAAAGCACCCCTTTCGAATACATTATAATTCAAAAGGTATGAATGCGACATCATGGTTAACGCAGCTATCCTTTCGAAAGCTTCTTTTAAAACAAAAGTAAGCGGCATCTCCTTCGAAAGCTCCTTTCTAAAAACAAAGGCAAGAAGAAACTTGTTCGAAAGCCTCTTTTTAAACGAAGGCAAGTGGATTGATTCGAAAGCTAATTAGAGTGGCTTCAACCGCTTCGGAAGCATGTCTTCAACACCATCATTCCTTCTGCCTTTCTCTAATACACTATATACCAATTGCTTGATATCATGTGCATTGGTTTCGAATAGGTGCGAAAGGTCTAACTGGACATGGTGGCGGAAGCAAGCTAGGGTAGTAGCGAAGTTGTAATTCAAAACAAAACTGGTTTATTACCTTTCAGAGTAATTCCTTTTTACCTAACTTGCCTAATTTTTCAAAATATGATTGGTTGCCCACTCTTTATCAAAATTCTTTTCTTATAGGGCTGCATAATTCAAAATTTACAATTAAAAACATTTTAACAAACAAGCTCTCCTCCTAAACAAAACTAAAAACATTTAAATCCTTTGCCTTAAATAATTTTGTAACCATAGTAAAATACTTAGGAAAATTCCCAAAAAATCACAATAATTCACTTTTAATATGATTTCCAACATATATAAATTTCAGACCCAAAATTATTATATAGTTGCCTTAAATAATTTAAATCCAATATTAACTATTTTCTCTCATAGAAAATTCATAATAAATCCACAATTACTTAGAAAATTATGAAACTTGAAACCCACTTCTATAATAATGTTCTTAACCATATATCAAAAACGCAACTATTTGGATGTCATTTAATAGGTTTTCTAATCTAAACGTATCATAAAATCCATGTGAAATCATATTAATCATCAACAAGCATATATATCTATTTAAACAAACATAACATGACATGTTATTTGCAAAATAATTCGGTCATAAACATGCAACCGAAATCAATATCAAAAGTGATAAGTAAGTTAATTATTCACCTTGGCTTTGTGTTAAGAAGGTTGAGATTTGCCCTTAGATTGATTTGCTTAAGCTTTCTACTTGAATCCTAGCTTTTCTTCTTTTTGAATCTCCTTAATGGTGGCCAGCCGAGCTGAATATGGTTTTTAGTTTTGTTTGTGAATGTTAAAATGAATAAGGAATGAATGATATAAGGGTTTAAGGTATTAGAATGATGGATGTTCCCATTTTACCCTTACTATATTCCTCCTACTTACTTATTTTCAATTCTTTTTTTCTTATACATTCATTAAGGCACGACTCCTTCTAAATTAACAAATCTCAATCCCTTAACTATCTATATTATTTCATTTAATTTATCTAATTAAATGTCCTAAATAATGTCAGTCAAAATTAGGGTCATTACAGACTCCCCTCCTTAAAGAATTTCATCCTCGAAATTACGATAAGGTACTCACAACAATCAAACATAAAGGTAAAACATACCATGAAACAAGTCATGATAAGTATCTCTAATCCTGCTCTAAATTTCCCAAGTATCGTCTCACTCATCGTCGCTCCACTGGACTATGACTAATCTGACTTTCTTGTTCCTTAGTCTCTTCTCATCTCTCGCAACTATATGAACGGGTTTTCTAACTATAGCCATGTCCGGTTACACTACTATATCATATAACATAGCCGGTGTAATAGTAGTCTTTGGATCTCAAATACACTTTCTTAGATGCGAAACATGGAAAACATTGTGGACTCCTGCCAAACTATTCGGTAACTCTACTTTGTATGCGCGTTTTCCAATCCTTTCTACAATAGGAAATGGTCCGACAAATCTTGGTGCCAATTTTCCCTATTTTCCAAACCTGATTACATCTTTCATCAATGACACCTTGATGAAAACATGATCTCCAACTGAGAACTTCAAGCCTTTCCGTCTTCTATCAGCATAACTCTTCTGCCCAGACCGAGCTTCTTTTATTCTAGCCCGAATTAACTCAATCTTTTCTGCAACTTCTTTAACCAAATCCAAACCAAGAATCAATCTAACCCTGGTCCCTAACCAAAATACGGGAGATTTGCATTGCCTTCCATACAAAGCTTCAAACGGTGCCATCCCTATACTAGTCTGATAATTATTGTTATACGAAAACTCGACTAAGCGTAGATGGTCTTCCCATGATCCTATGAAATCTAGCACAAAAGCTCTCAACAAATCCTCTAAGACTTTGTTAACTCTCTCTGTTTGCCCATCTATCTGCGAACGGTAATCGATACTCATCCTTAGCTTGGTACATAATGTCTCCTGCAAACTCTTCCAGAACTCGCTAATAAATAAGGAATCTCTATCACTTACTATACTACTAGGAATTCCATGCAGTCTAACTATATTCCTCATGAATACCTTAGCTAAATCTGGTGCTGTCCTTGTCAACTTAATGGGTATAAAGTGTGCACTCTTTGTCAATCTGTCCACCATAACCCATATACTCTCATTTCCTATATTCGACCTTGGCAACCCATATCTAAAATCCATTGAGATAGAATCCCATTTCCATACTGGAATATCTAAAGGCTGAAGTAAACCACTTGGTTTATGGTGTTTGGCTTTTACCTATTGACAGTTCAAACCGCCTCACCCATAAGCCTATGTCTCTCTTCATTCCTTCCCATAAGAAACTCTTTTTATATCCTGATACATCTTAGTTCCTCCTGGATTAATAGTGAACTTCGAACGATGACATTCTCTAAGAACTTCCTTCCTAATGTTTCCTACATTCGGAACGCATAGTCTTCCTTTCTTTCTCAACCATCCATTCTGGTCAAGACTGAAATCTTTCAAGTCATCGCTCTCTATACCATTCCTTAACTTTCTGATCAGTTCAGCTAATAATGGATCCTCCTCTTGTTTATAAGCAATCTTTTTTATCATCATCGGTCGAACTTCTAAACATGATAACATGGCGGTTCCTCGACTAGAACTAGCCTCAGATCTCTATTGTATTACGCATATAGTCAATGCTTCTAAATCTTTCCACTCAGCTATCATTGCCAATATTGCATTATGATATATCTGCTAAGTGCACCTGCCACCTTATTCCCTTTTTCAGGTATATATTCTTTACCAAAATCATAAGTGGCTAAAAACTCTAACCACCTCTGCTATCTCATATTCAACTCCTTATGAGAGAATACATATCTCAGTGACTTATGGTCCGTAAACAACTCGAATCTTTCTCCCAACAGGTAATGTCTCCACACCTTTAATGTGAAAATTATCCCAGCTAATTCCAAATCATGAGTTGGATATCTAACCTCATGCGGTCTGAGCTGTCGAGAAGCATAGGCAATTACTTTACCCCTCTGCATTAATATAGCTCCTAATCCTGTTCCACATGCTTCTGTGTATACAACTAAGTATTGATTCCTCTTTGGAACAACTAACACATGTGCATTAGTCAATAAGTGTTTCAGTTTTTGGAATGCCTCCTCACACTTATCAGTCTAGACAAACTTCACATCTTTCCGAGTTAGCTTAGTCATCGGTGCGGCTATCCATGAGAAATCCTTAATGAATCTCTGGTAGTAGCCAGCTAACCCAAGATAACTCTTTATCTCAGTCACTTTCTCGGGTCTCTTCCAATTATTAACTGCCTTGATCTTAGCCGGATCTACTGAAAACCCTTTCACTGAGACTACATGACCAAGAAATTTCACTTCCTTCTTCCAAAAGCGAAACTTCGCAAACTTTGCTTTTAGCCGATGTTGTCTCAGCGTCTCAAGCACCACTCTAAGATGAACTTCATGCTCGCTTTCATCCTTAAAGTATGTCAAAATGTCGTCTATGAATACTATTGAGAATCTATCCAGATGTTCTCGGAAGATTATGTTAATCAAGTCCACGAAGGCGCGCTAGTTAACCTGTATGGCATCACTAACCATTCATACGATCCATATTTGGTCCTAAACGCCGTCAAAGGAATACTATCTTTTGCTACTCGAAGTTGATGGAACCCTGTTGCCAAATCCAGATGAGAAAATACTTTGGCTCCACTCAATGATCGAACAAATCGTCAATCCTAGGCAACAGATATCGGTTATCGTCTTCTCATTCAGCTTATGATGATCGATACACAATCTAAACGACCCATCTGGCTTCTTTGCAAACACTACGGCTGCTTCCTAAGGCGAACTGCTTGGTATGATAAAATTATTACCTTCTAGATCCACTAACTGCACCTTTAACTCCTTCATCTCAGTAGGTGTCATTCTACTTGGTGGTCTACTCACAGGTTCTGCTCCTGGTACTGAATCTATCCGGAATTCAATGGCTCGTTTTGGCGGTAGCCCTATCACAAGCTCAAAGACATCTTTGAATTCCCTAACAACAAAAACTCGATTCAACTCATCTTTGTCTCCATAACACCCAACAAAGCATTAAACTCAAAACTAGGTTTTTCTATAGAGTATATAATCTGATCACTACAACTAGGGTGTCTAAGTGATATTTTCCTATCATGGAAAAAATATCCTAGCATCGTACTTACTTAACCAATCCATACCCAAAATAATTTTGAACTCTATGAAATCAAATACATGCAAACTGCAAGCAAATACATGACCTAGCAAATCAAACTCTAAGTGGTCACATCTCATCCCAAGAGTCGCATACCCTCCTATCAAATTCGTAACCCTTAAGGAAGTAACTAGGTATGAAGGTTCTAGGCTAAGTGTATCTACCAAACAATGAGATATAAAAGAATGCGATGCACCGGTATCAAATAGAACTCTAACTGACACACCACGAATCAAAGCATACCTCCCAACACAACTTTTCCTTTCTCCTCTTCTATTGGTCTTGAGGTAGTTGGTTCCAATGCAAACATTTTGCTCTTTCCATCCTTGGTTGGTTCCTTGCACTGGTTCTTATAATGTCCAATCTGATCACAGTTGATGCATTTTACTCCTTTTTTGTCAGTGGCCTTCTTTTCTTTGCCTGTCCAACATTCATGAGCATAGTGTCCCTTCTTATTACACTCGTAGTAGACTACATTGGCCTTCCCTTTCTTGGTTGTTCCCCTTTTCTAAGCGCCTTTCTTATGGAAAAACTTTCTCTTCTGGTTCTGCTCGCCTTGTGTTTCCACTGCTTCGTTATTGTTAAAGAGAGCAAGCATCTCCTCATGCCTTAAAGCCATCTCAACAACTATATAGCATGGATCCCTAATATGTGGTAAAGTAGTTTTAGCAAGCTCGGGTCTCAATTCGTGGATGAACTTCTCATTCCTTTTGATAACCATATCAACCGTAGCGTATCCGTATCTCGATGGCTCCTCAAATCTGGTAGCATATTCTAGCACTTTCATGTCTCCCTACACCAACTCAGCAAACTTCCTGAGCAGAGTTGACTTGAAAATCTCTGAAATGAATCTTTCCTCAAACCCCCTTCTGAATTTTTCCCAAGTCATGGTCTCTTCATTTATTTCCATAGTAACACTATTCCACCAGTACTGTGCTGCTCCTTGCAACTGCCTGGATGCCAGTCTCCTTTTCTGCTCATCGCTGAGTCCCAAATCAGCAAAGATCCTTTCGCAATGAAGCAACCAATTCTCCACTTCAATTGCATCCACAGTCCCGATAAACGGCTTTCTTCCATGCCTAGCATAATCTCTGCTTAGCACTGCATAGTTATTGACCACCGGAGCACCCTAATTTCCTTCTCCAGCATTTCCTCCAACTAATCCCGCAGTAGCTCCAACATACATCATGTTGACGAAGAACTAATAAATAGCTCCCATATCGACTTACGGTGGTCCAGCACCCACATTTGCAACTATTTCATTTTAGAACATAGGAGATGAAGAAGTAGATGCCATTGATTTTAGAACTCAAGCTTTGTAATTATTTGTGGATATTATGTAAGGGTGTACCCTTCCTTATATAGGCTTAGGAATGTCCAAAATGATTCCCAGGTTTTGATAAAATATAATTATTACAAATTTATGCCAAGAGCAACATATGAAGATGCCCCTTTGGATGATCGGAGTACTAGATAGACATATCAGTCATAAATATATCATAATGGAAATAATACTAAATAGCTCCTACATAGCTAGCTTTTCCTCCTGCACGTCTTCGGAAGCTTATTCATCCAGCCTACTAAACCTGAAAAGTCCTTAACTCTTAATTTACTCAAATTTAATTTTAAGCACCTGAGAGTTTAAGTGGAAAACATAATCTTTGAGTCAGACATAAAGCCTGGTGTGAGTAATTTTATTACATCTCGATTTTCTTATATTAAGTGAGACCACGCCGCTGAGCGGAACAAGTTTCCCCTCACTAATATCCTTTTAAAATCATATCTTTTGCAACTCAAAAACCTGTAATCAAACTGATTATAATGATAATAGCAAAAACATATATGCATATAAATCAGGTAATCAATGGACTATCTGTCCACGCTATAGTTTTATCTGGCTAACTATTAACCACTGGCTGACTCGGGCCTACCGGATATAATAAACATTCTAACTTCAGTTAGACACAATACTGGGATGTCTGCCTTTAACTATCTTCTTCTAGGGTCAAACGATCCAAATGGTTTTGTGGATTTACCAATAACCTATCTTTACTTTGTATATTTCCTTCTATGTGTAACATCATTTTAGCCTTACCTATGACACAACCCTATGCACTGGAATTTTGGACTTATATTAGCCAGGGGCTATTAGCTAAAGTATAGGGCGTGATTTTGTCCCAATCCCATCTGGTCTTCTAATAACTGAGTCATATATTTAGGGTTAACTACCCTATTCAAAATTCATTTCCTTGTAAACAATATATACAAATGATTTACCCTTGAAATCATACCTTTATAAAACAAGGAAATCATACTCTTTGCTTTACTCAAAATACTTATGCTATGATATAAATAATGTTGATGAAATCCAATCAATGGGTATCTATTCCTTCAAATAAGTTAAAGCCTATTTTTAACTTAGAAAACTTTAAGCTATAAGGCCAAAACAATTCCTTCGAAACCTTTTCTTAATACCTTAAACAATCCTTTTCGAATCCATTGAAAGTACCCCTTTCAAAATAAGTTAAATAATTTAAACCCAATATTAACTATTTTCTCTCATAGAAAATTCATAATAAATCCACAATTACTTAGAAAATTATGAAACTTGAAACCCACTTCTAAAATAATGTTCTTGACCATATATCAAAAATGAAACTCGCTTGGATATCATTTAATAGATTTTCTAATCTAAACGTATCATAAAATCCATATGAAATCATATTAATCATCAACAAGCGCGCGCACGCGCGCGCACACACAAACGCACACACACACATCTATTTAAACAAACATAACATGGCATGTTACTTGCAAAATAATTCGGTCATAAACATGAAACCGAAATCAATATCAAAAGTGAGAAGTAAGTTAATTATTCACCTTGGCTTTGTGTTAAGAAGGTTGAGATTTGTCCTTAGATTGATTTGCTTAAGCTTTCTACTTGAATCCTAGCTTTTCTTCTTTTTGAATCACCTTAATGGTGGCCGGCCGAGCTGAATAGGGTTTTTAGTTTTGTTTGTGAATGTTAAAATGAATAAGGAATGAAGGATAGAAGGTTTAGGGTATTAGAACGAAGGATGTTCTCATTTTACCCTTACCATATTCCTCCTATTTACTTATTTTCAATTCTCTTTTGCTTATACATTCATTAAGGCACGGTTCCTTCTAAATTAACAAATCTCAATCCCTTAACTGTCTACATTATTTCATTTAATTTATCCATTTAAATGTCTTAAATAATATTAATCGAAATTAGGGTCATTACACTTCTCCTTTATCATATGCTTAACACTTAAGCATTTCCATATTTGCTCATTTCCTAAATATCTAAGATGACATCACCCATGACATACTCCATAAATGAAAAAATATTTTTATTTCATTAAATTGATTTCTTAAGCCAATAAGTGTATGTAAAAAATATGAACAACTTATATCGTTTAAAAAGCTGTTTATCGATAAAACGATTTTCGGTCACATTATCGATATTTTTTCAAAGAATATATTTTTGTAAACATTTTTCCATAACAAGTTTACCATCATTAGTTATGATTTAAAAGTGAGTTAAAGTGCTTATTAAATCATTTTAATAACAATTAATCAAAGATTCAAATATTTAAGTAATTCAGATATTTAAATACGAAGTGTCCGGAATTCCGTGTCATTGCATTCTCCCCCACTTAGAATATTCATCCTCGAAATTTCTACAGAAGCAACCAAAGAAACAATCATACAATGGTACTTATCAGTATTAAAATTACTTGCAAAAAACTCTCATGGTTTGCTCAAGGCAAACCCTCTTATCACACAAGGATGATAATCAATCTACTAAGCGTACGTTCCGCACAACAGCCTTAGGTTATTACTTTGACGATTATTCATGCCACCCTAGAAAAAATCGAAGAGCCATTCCTTAAACTCTCCTAAGCCAGCATACATAGTATACAAACATACTAAAGCTCATATGATGTACATGGACCATCTGTACACAATATCAATTTTGATCACTTGCTCGATCACATGGATTTCCCTTCCCAACTAGTATAGATCACTTGACCTCTCTAATGCGGACTCCAATTTGGTTTCTTGATTAGAAACATTCGTTCTCCTTACATAGCCATATACTATGATAGAAAACTTCGAAATCATATCAAAAATCCGTATCAAGTTTTTGCCATCAAGAATCAAGTGAAAAATCCTCGTTTGAATCGGTGTAAACCACCTTGAAATCATGCACTCGAATACTGGATCAAGAACAATCATATGAATAAGATGATCTACGTACAACTTACATATTTATCCTATTAGTTTCTTAAATACACCAATTCCTTTTTAATCACATTCATTTATCCAATTAGATCGACGTTCAATACTAAAATCATTTATGAATCATTTCATAAACCATAACTTCAAGTTCATCAACATTTCATAACTTAAGTTAATACTTATATAATACTCCATTACATCCTAAGAGTATATACCAACCTCAAATTTGTTTTACTTAACAAGGATGATTAAAAATTTAAACTTGTTTTAACTTGTTATCTTCCCAATTCAAGTATTATATATAAACTTAACTTTATAACTTTAAAACTCTTAATTACAAGTTCTATAACCATCTGGAAGGTCCCGACTATCCAAAATCGTCGAAAAATTCAATTTCATATAAAAAAATGAAAACTACCAAACAACATATCATATCATGATGCACATCCATACTTTCCTAATGCATATGCTACGTGTGTTCATGAAAACCCAAAAATGAATATATACATATATATATAACTTTTGTATATCAAATCATACTTTGGGATTAAATCAAAATCCGTTTTACCAAGACATCTTTGTAGAATCCAACACTTAAAAACCCGAAAATGAATGCGGATGATATTGAAGTCATTACTAGAATTATTTTCAAGCGACAGGAGTGAGTTTAATACATCCAATTTATGCCTTTCAGACTTAACCAAAATCATTTCTCATAAATGTTACTAAGTACCATGATCTCTATTTCATAAACCAATTTTCCCAAATACTTACTTTCAAATAATATTACTATTATTTTTCCCAAAATCTTGAAAAACATTTTCGAAGATACCATGATTTAAGTCCTTAATTTCTCTATTTAAATCCTTTTCATTTATAAACTATGTTTTATAAACCTTACTTATATAACATCACTTTCTTATGTAAAGTTGCTTTCTTATCTAAATCATTTCACAAATGTATATATTTGTTTAGATTATAATAAACAACTCTTGTTAAAATTCAATTTTAACCCAACATTATTACCAAACGCCTTATTATCAAACCGTAAACTTAATTTACAAGGTGTTTGTTTTTAATTTTCCCATAAATTTACTATCTACCTAGCCCATGTTGTAAGAAGGTGAATTACCTATAAAAGTATATAGTCAATGCTCATAAACTAGCCGAGCATAACTAATGAAACAATGAATGATAATAATTAAATATTATCATTTCCTAATACTCAAACATATCATAAATAACTATGCCAATTTTTGAAAATTTTCTTTTGTAAAATATATTCCTAGGTAAAATTATTTCATTTACCAATTTTAAAAATAATAATGTGTTGGTTTGCTCGGTTCAAGTGTTTAGAAATCACCATCAATACAATTGTGTCCCATGTACCGACCAGAATTCATAAACCACTCATCATACTAATAAACACAGTAAAAAACATTTTTATAGTACTAACAAATATGCTCTCATATGTATAATACTCTCAATTCATGCTAGGGCATTCCATTATCCCATCTCTTAATATGTCATACCCAACCAAAGCCAAGGTTCTCGCTTAACCTTCAACCCCAATACCCAGTGTAATGACTTGCCTTTTCAACTCCAAAATGTCGACACTAATACATCATGGTATTCACGTGTCGAGCACCCAAGTGTCGAAAAGACGAATTGTTAGTGCGCAACAAAAGAAAACGAAATAGAATAGGGAAGAAGGAAGACAATATCAGAATCTCACAATGAAACTATCATATATAATATCAAAAGACAATATAAACGGTAATTCTAAGATATAAAGTTTTTCGGAGTTGCAGTAATCATCATGGATAGTTATAATAACATGTCTTCATAAATGCTAATGATACACACAAAGTAATGAAGTGGAAATAAGTACTACGGTAAGTAGAACTCCAACTCTTCTCCAGAATCTCTAAAGCGTCCCGAGCTTAATCTGGAAACATACACAGGGCTGACCCGAGCATCATAAGAAAATAACACCCGGATCAGTCTGGTAAACCAACATGAGAAACTCAAGAAATATGAGCGACAAGTAACAATAACCATTGAGACCGTACGGATTCCCGTAATGGTTTTTCCATCAAAAAACCAACCATTCATTATGTTTAATATACAATGATATGATAGATAATGTCTAGGGTGTAGCACATAAGTCATATTAAACAGTTGTTGTGTGAATGCCACAACAATAATAGATACATAATCAATACCGTTCGCATAATGGATTTTCCATGGAGATCTCCTTAGATCTAGTCGAATCCAAACTCCATGACAAGGATC
Source organism: Allium fistulosum (assembly GCA_030737815.1). Taxonomy (NCBI): domain Eukaryota; kingdom Viridiplantae; phylum Streptophyta; class Magnoliopsida; order Asparagales; family Amaryllidaceae; genus Allium; species Allium fistulosum. The sequence goes on along the minus strand of CM060904.1, from coordinate 1,104,839,278 downwards.
ACAAACTACCTTTCGAGCAATGTATGTATCTAGATGGGATATACTTTAAGACAAACATAACTTGCCCAACGATGAACTGCATGGTACTAAGTATCAACAACTCCCGCCCGCGATATCACTAACATACTCTAGATCTGGAGTTGAAGTACCCACTTGGGCAAGCTAAACCTAAGATTATGCATCCTTCTTTGGTTTTAGTCATTTTCGATGTCGAGGCTATGTTCGACATCTCTCACTCGAGTCTTCATCACTCGAACAGCACATGAGTCCCCTATTGGCTTCCTTCATCGCGAACAGATCACGAATCACTGCGTGGATTTGAGCATCTTGAACAGATCCCGAACCTTCACATAAGTTCCTTGCACAAGTCCTTCGACGAATGCTAACGCTATCCTCTCTTTTGGAATACTCCTCAAGATAGACAGTCCCAAATGATAGCATTGTTTGAAATGTTAACGCCGACCTTTCCTTTGGACTTAACCTTTTTGATATACAGTTGAACTATATAACATTCCATTTCTCAACCGCCTCCAGAACATAGAACTCGTATACTAGTTTTGAAGTAGTATTCGATAAGTAAAACACTTATTGATCTCGATCTCTTCAAAACTAATTCGATGAATTATTCGGTTAACTCAATCTGGTTCACTCAGAAGTAAGAGAAAGCTAGAGACGTATCGTACCAATACTCCATCCCTAGGGTTCTTATTGGTATGAAATAGCGAAGCCTTTTGATAACTTCTTAAGTCATATTTGATCAATTTCGATAGTCGATTAACCGAATATCTGGTACAAGATAGATGTTCCTAAATGGAAACTAAGTTTCATTTACTTTCCGTTAATGAATACACACAGAACACTATCATCATCCAAAAACACAATCAAGCCACACAAAGTATGGTTAAGTTACTTAAGCAACTCCTAACTCATTCCATTTAATTAGTCCTATTAATTAAAACTCCTTTATTAGTAAACTTCATTTATCTAATAAACTCCTACCTTTTCTATCTTTTTCCAAAAGATTCCATTACGTATTATTTCCTTTAAAATGGATACATTTTAAGGATCTAAGTACATCACAAATCCATTCAAAAGGTTTAAGACGAATATTACTTAAACATTTTCACTACAAACCTTAAACCATTTCGCTTTTGCTTATCTTTAAATCATTCTTTTAAAGATCTATTTACATCCCTAAGAATAATCGAAAAGGGTTAAAGGCGAATGTGATTAACATATTGTCACAAAAAACTCAAATCATTTTAGTACTTGTTACTATCTTTACAAGCCTTTGTTTTAAAGATCTAATTTCATATTCATACAAGTTCAACATTTGGCTAGTTAACTATCAAGTTCTAAAGAAGATTGCTTATACAAATCATGATTTGTACGCTTAACTCGTGTCTGACATTCCGACTGACTATTCCCACCTAAGAGTGAAGCCAGGTAGTTTGGGCACTGGTTGCTCCAAGCCTTGCCTAGATACTTCAGTCTTAAATCTCACAAATAGATAAGTCTACCTCGTAGGCTTTTAGTGCTAAGTATAGTATTAATGATTTTCGTAAACAGTAAGAAATCAACACGACTAATACGTGTCCGACATTTTACACTTACCTATTCCTCGGTTAAGAGGAAAACCGGTAGGTTAGAGTCTATTGCTCCATACCTGCTCGACATCAATCTTAACCCGCACAAATAAATAAGATTACTTCATCAGCTTATTAGTGTTAACCATAGTCAATTACTTTCCTAATAACTAATTAAACAATTTAACCATTTGACCATTAAGCAATTACCAACCCCTTTCTAAACCTTTTGTTTTATAATCTAAAATAAGATATTTTATAAGATATTTCCAAGATATTTATATAAGGTATTTCCAAGATATTTATATAAGATGTTATACTCCAAAATACTTATAATATGTCTTAAAAAAATTCCTTTAAAATATCACTTGAAAATAACAAGTTTGAAATCCATTAAAAACTTGAAAATGACATATCTTAACAAAATATCTCTTCTTTGAAAATTCACATCTAGTTCTTATAAATTCATAAATATCTCAAAACACTTTTAAAATACACTAAAAATTGTTAGTAACCACTTCTAAAAAGGATGAAACAAAATATTCAAATCTAGATATCTTTTCAAACCCTTTAAGTCCAAAAGTCAAGTCTAAATTGGGCAGTTTTGCACTAGTGATGTTATGATCGTTTTAGAGATGTTACATAACCTTTTACTATTCAAGCTTTAAATAGCCATAAAGATATATATAAAACAATATAAATATCATGATAAACCCCTAAGGATCTCTCTACAAAGTTCCATAGCAATTGCCAAATACAAGGCAATTCCAAACTGCTTCTATCGCGACTATAACTATAAGTGCACTTCTAAATCCGAGTCAAAACCGAACCAAAGTCCATCTATAACCTATGTGCTTCGTTCAAGGCCTAGTCATATGTCATATAAGTCCATTCCAAGTGTGTTCAAGTACATGTACATGGATATCATGTCACTTACTTTTAAAGTGATTTGGAGTTGATTTGCAACTATTTATTTTTAGAACATAAGAGATGAAGAAGAAGAAGATGCCATTGATTTTAGTACTCTGGCTTTGTAATTATTTGTGAATATCATCTAAGGGTGTACCCCTCCTTATATAGGCTTAGGAGTGTGAATGGGAAAAGACCAAAAAGCCCTCAAAACCCTAATGACATTAATTACTTCTTATCATGAGAACTTTATGTCACTTCTCCTCTATCATATGCTTAACACTTAAGAATTTTCATATTTGCTCCTTTTCTAAATATCTAAGATGACATCACCCATGAAATCTCCATAAAGTTTATTTCCTACTAACCCAAAAAATGGATCAACACCCTGGATTTAGTATGAAATCACCAGCCTTGTTTATCAAAGCAAACCTCATAGGGACAAGAAATAATAACTTGCAGATAAAGTAAAAAGACAAGAGATTTTTATAGTGGTTCGGTTGTTAACGAAGCCTACGTTCACTTTATAACTTTGGTTATTGGCTGGCTACAATTACAAGTTGAATATGATTACAATTTGATTGGATTTTGTAAGTTAGATCAAGTCACCAGTGTTACAGTTCACTAGAGAATCACAGTGAACCCTTTAGATGATTGTTGTGTGGGAGGAGAAGAGTGAAGAATAGTTTATGCAGAGTTTCAGCACCCAGTCCTGAAGATCCTATTTATATTGACGGTGTAATTGTATTTATAGGGGCTGGAGAGCACTTGGGCTAAAGCCGCTTTGTCAAAGACTTACATTCGAAGGTACAAAGGCGCTCCAGAAATTCCAGAACGAGCCGACCCAATATGATGGATTGGTAGCCATCCATAGTCTAGCGATCCATGGCCTTTGAGTAATTTTGGCTCATTTCTTTTGGATCTTGTTTCCTGCCTTGTGTAGATGCTCTCCATGTAATTTAATGACTAGATGCTTTGCTTTGATGATAATTCATATACTGATTGCATTGAACTATTGATGGAATCAGATGAATGTTCACTTCTCGATCTAACTAGCTTGGAATGCCCCCAAACTTAGCAGACATTCCTGGAATACTTATTAGATCATGGCGCAAGAGGATTGGAGGATCCATGATCGACCATTATGGATTGCAAGCGATCCATTACCTTGGAAATTTTTTGAATTCTTTTTCTTGAGTCTCTCTTGGTTCCTTCTTCTAGTCCTTTTGGTTGATTCATGAATTATTATGACTTAATGTGGATGTTCTGACTTGTAAAAGAATTTATTTGGTCAAAAACTCGGATAACATTTGCCCCCCAAAGTATGCTTTCGTTGAAAACAAGGCATGCTCTGGAAGTTACTGCTTTTGAGTTACCATTTGTTGAGGTTCGAGTGTTCGTGTTGAGGCCATCATGCGAATTTGGCTCTGGTTATTCATCCATCTGTTGGATTCTGATGGGAATCGTCATAGCTAATAATAATGAATCAATTTCAATTCCACAACTTTCAAGAGGCTTGAAAAAAATACTTAGACCATGCTTAGTGAATTGGGAAAAATTTGGTCGCTACTGTATGGATCGCTAGCGATCCAGAGTCCATGGATCGCTAGCGATTCAAGGACTTAACACATTTTTTCTCTATGCAATGTTCTATTTAATCTATTCGAGCCAAACTATTTTCCTTCATTGTAGCATCCCCTATCTTGAGGCCCAAAGCTAAGCGCTATAGATGCTGTAGTTATCTATAGTATTAACTTCCAGCGACAAAATACGGTAATGTTAATGGTACCCATAATATCAGAAGCACATGAAGATGAAACAAATCATAGATTCAAAAAACAACTTTTCTGATTACATTTCAGAAAACATATTTCATATCCAATTACATAATCCCAAACGTTTGCCAAGTTTAGATCAAATATAATTATTACATAAATACGCCTAGAGCGACATATGAAGCTACTCCCTTGGTTGACCAGAGTACTAGATAGTAATATCAGACTTAATACAACATAGCGGAAATAAAATCACAACTCCTAAATAGCTAGCATCAGTCTCCTGCTCGTCTCTGGAAGCTTTATTTGTCCACCTACTAAAACCTAAAAATCCTCAACCCTCAGCCTACTCAAATCAATTTTGAGCACCCGAGAGTTTAAGGGGAAAACATAAACTTCGAGTCAGACTTAAAGCCTAGTGTGAATAATACTATACATCTCGATTATATGATATTAAGTGAGACCACGCCGCTTAGCGGAATGAGTTTCCCCTCACTAATATCCTTTTAAAAACATATCTTTTGCAAACCAAAACCCTGCAACCAAACTGGTTAAAACAATAATATCAATATCACGTAAGCATATAAATCAGGTAATCAATGGACTATTTGTTCGAACACTATAGTTTTGTTTGGCTAACTACTAACCTTTGGCTGACTCGGGCCCACCAGACAAAATAAACAAATAGTCTAACTTCTGTTAGATACTCTTCTGGCAATCTGTCCCAAACTTACTCCTCCAGGATCAACTGATCCTAATTGTTTTGTGGGTTCACCAATATCCTATCCTTACTCTGTATATTCTTTTCTGTGTGTAACATTATTTTAGTCTTACCTGCAACAAAGCCCTACACACTGGAATTTTGGACTAAATTAGCTAGGGGCTAATAGCTAATGTATAGGGCGCGACCCTATACTAGTCCCATATGGTATTTTAATATCTGTGTCATTTTACTTAGCATAATCTTCCCTTAAATTTCCTTTAAAACATTTTGACCCAGTCGAAAGCCAACCAAGTCGAAAGCATTCCTTTCGAAACCAAAGCAGGCGCATTTTCATTTGAAAGCAAAGTAAGGCTTCGACCCCATCAGAACCCATTGTCCCGACCTAGTACCTTTCACCTATATCTAATTCACTATGTACCAAGTCTTTGATACTATGCGCATTGGTTTCGATGGCGATGGAGGTGGAAGTACTCAATCGAAACCTAGGTGCCGAATGTGGTGAAACATATAAAAAGCATGTAAAATCTGATTTTTAGCTTTTTAAAGTAATCTTTTCAACTAACCTGCCTTGTTTGTCAAAATATTATTGGTTGCTAATTTTCTTTTCTAAAAATTTTGCCGAAATTTCAGCAATAAACAATTTAATTTATTTACAAAATACCCCTTCTCCTTTTATAAATATATAAAACATTTAAGTCCCATACCTTAAATAATTTTACGTAATCATTAAAACATTTAGGAAAATTCTACAAAAATTCCTATAAATCGTTTTTAATATGTTTTCTAACATATATAAATTTCAGACTCAAAACATATATAATTTAGCCGTAAATTATTTTAAACGCAAATATCCACTTTCCTCACTAGAAAATTAATATAAAATTCACATTAATTCAAAAAATTATGAAAATTGGAACCCATCTCTAAAATATCATTATAGATCTAAATCTAAAATCGCAAGGCATTTGGATATCATTTAATAGGGTTTTCACATTAAAACGTATTATAAAATCCATATGAAGTATCATAAATCATCAACAAGCATATATATCCATTTTAACAATTAAAACATGGCAAATAACTATAACAACTCGAATTCCAACAGTCCGGATTTTTCACAGGAATGCTAAAAACCAAGCCCACTGAAACCCGAGTTGGGTATTTGGTATCCTGCAAATAGGAAAAGATAAATATATCATAGCTAAATTAATTATCTCACAGTGGAATTGACTAAAATATAATAGTAAGTAAATACTCACCCAAATAATAACACTTTCTAAGCAAGTGTCATAAAGCTGAGAAGTCTCTGCCATCTACCTAACCTTTAGGATGTTATGAGGAAGGGTTAGAACAAAAGTTCCGGTGAATGAATAAATTATATACTTCTAGGCTTAATTCTACATATACCGTTTTATTTCTATTTTTCTTATATTAGATTCATTATGTTACAATACTCTCACCTCTACTTGTGAACCGTGCCCACCTACTCCATAGTAGATAAAAACCTAATAGCTAATATATGCATATATGTAGCTATATACCCAATGACCATATTGGTCCTATGTACCACCCAAGGTACCTTCCGTATCCTCCTCAACTCAGATAGTAGACATAACGATCACGTAGCAATCCTACGTGATCGTTCCGCCTACAAGTTGAGGGCTACGTGATCGTTCTGTCTACTATCTGAGTTTCGCCTACAAGGTCAATCTTGTACGGAACTCGATCGGGGATTTTCTATATCTGTAAAATGATTGCTTTGTTAGGCTTATAATACAGATATCCTAGTTGGTTTGTCCCTTTATGTTCGTGGCTATGGCCCCACGCAGCCACCCCTCAACTAATCGAAAGACTTCTAAAGAGTTAAGTGGTCGTGTCCTACTGCAAACAATTTAACATCCAATTGGCGGTGCCCTTCCATCCAATGTCTCGATAGTGAAAGTATCATTGGACTATCGGTTTAACTCTAGTCTTTCCCGAACTCGCTCTTGGTCTTGATGCTGGCCGATATTCGCATGCGACTATCCTCAACCTTACTTGCAAGTACTGGACATACGAATACCCTACTCCGAACACCAAGCCCTTCTGACTGCCTACAAAGGGTCCGCTTCGTTAGGCCTACAATGCAAATGTAGTCAAGGCATACTCTTTTGATGGAACACTTACATCCCTGCCTCCGGGGATGCAGCTTTGTTAGGCCTACCCAGAGGGCCATCCTAGAGTATCCTCACGTCCCATTGAAGTCTCGCACTTCCCTCTAGCCCAAAATCAATAAGTTGGACGTGCTCCTCCATTTCTGAATTCCGTGATGAACTGCTTCATTAGGCGCTTCATCCTTTGGGCTGCTCCAAACACATTCTGATTCTTTTATTAGACCCTAAGTCTAATCTTTTAACTACGTTTAGTTTGCTTTCTTATTCTGTTGGCTACCCATTTTAATTTAATTAGCATATTCTTGCCCCCGTCTGATAAAGAATGCTGTTAATATGAGCCATATTTACTATCTTGCTTATTTAACTTAATATATAAAATTTTAAGTTTCTTAAAATAAGTGTCTTTTATTATTTCTGTTTTATTTGCTTATTAACTTAATACAAGTTGTTTAAATAAGCTTCATCATTATTCTCTACTATCATCACTTACCAATTTTTTTAAGTTTCACGATAAGCTTTTCTGTTCTTATTTCATAATCATAACCTATGTTATAATTCTACTTGGAATTGTCACTTTTTCTTCTTTTATAGTCTATTATGCAATTACAAGTGTTTCTTGCCTAGTCAACGTTCTTTTATTACAATATAGAATTTTCTTTAATTCCCTAATATTACATGGTTTATATCGTCCGATATTTTAGGAAGCAATTCTATTTTATTCGGTTGGTTATGAAGACTATATAATCCATTTCCATATTTTAATGTTGAATAATACTTTAAACAATAACCCGTAACTGCAAGGTGTCTCTTTTACTATTAAGAGTAGTGCAAAATACAGTGGTTTCTCTATTTTACACTAATTTCCCCCTTTTATTTCTTTTATTCTGGCAGTTGCGTTTATCATTATCTTTTAGCTATTAAATTATGGAAATGTATCCCATCTTCTAACCAAACAATTAATCTAATAATTACCCCCAAATTAACTTTTCCCGTTTAAATGCAATTTATTACAGAAATTTTATCTCTCAACTTTTATTATTTTACATCTATTTTCTTTCTTTCCAGTTTTCTTATTTATAAAATCCATATTCTCGTTTTACCTATTATAATTCATACGCGAAGAAAGAAAAGAAAGGATGGAAGAAAACAGTCGCTTGCATAAAAATCCAAAACGTAGAACAAAAGATGTAAATAAGGCATAGAAATTAATGTTTAAATACTGTAAATAAACAGTAAGTTTTCTTATAGTTTATCCTAATTTAATTAATATGATTAATCACCGAATAAAATTTTTCTAAACGGAAATCTAACGATAATATATCTTAAGCTTAAAAGGTATATAAATAAATCCACTCACCTATCGTCCTTAGCTTCGCTTGTGCTCCGCTTGGTTCCCCAGTCCTTCTAGATCCCCTTCTTCCAATGCGTATAATATTTTATTTCAGAAGATCTTCCCCCTAGAAATTATTTTCTATTTAGGGTTCAGCCTTAGGCAATGAACCCATGAGGGAAAATCTAATTGTGAGAAGATAGCTATGCCTAGGGTCCTATATATATTGGAGCTTGGGGATCTCAGACCGTCAGATTCTTGGATTGAACCTGGAGCCACCAAGTCACAGGGTCGTTCGGAGCCATAGGATTGAAGAATGTATGGCTCTCGCACAAAAAAGGAGAAAACACGTCACGGTATAAATTTGGACGAATCTTTGTCCAGATTACGCGCGGGTTGACCGGGCGATCGACCGCCCTTAGCAAGCGGTCCACCGTGCGGTCCACCGTTGCGTCCATTTGGTCGACCTCCTGGTCGGTCCCTATCCATGTTATCTATTATATTTTTTCGGTTCGATTGCTTATTTTGTTTCGTTCTTAACTCCTTCATATCGGTTCGGTTTTGGACAAGTTATATATGGAAACTGATCGGAAAATTGCCCTGGACGTAATGGTACAAGTTCCTGAGCCATATTCCGATAATTCCAGAATTATTTATTTTCATTACTTATCGTTATATGCTAAATTTTTAACTATATAAAAATGCGGGGTGTTACAATAACTTTGCAAAATAATTCGGATTTCATCCTAAATCCAAAAACAATAGAAAACATGAGATGTAGTCAATATTCACCTTAGCTTTATGATTAAGGAGTTGAGATTTGATCTTGAGTTATATTGACTTGTTTCTTCCTTTAGCTTATCTTTCTCTTGTTCTTGCTTAATGGTGGTCAGCCTCTTAGTTTTAATTTTTGCAAATGAACGTATGAAATGGATGGGTGTAAGGGTTTAGGGTATAAGGATCTACTTATTCCTATTTTTCCCTTTATCTAACTTCCCTAACTTATTTTATTTTAACTCATGTTAGTTCATTTGTTAACATGGCACGACTACCCTTACTAATCACAAATCTCAATCCCCTAATTATTATATTTTTTATTTAATTTAACCAATTAAATATCCTAAATAATGTTACTAAAAATTAGGGTCGTTACAGACTCCCCTCCTTAAAAAAATTCGTCCTTGAAATTACGATAAGGTACATATAAAAATCAAACATAAAGGTAAAACATACCATGCAACAATTCAAGATAAGCATCTCTAATCCTGCTCTCAGTTTCCCAAGTACAGTCTCTCTCATCATCGCTCCACTGGACTTTAAGTAATCTGACTATCTTGTTCCTTAGCCTCTTCTCGTCTCTCGCGACTATATGAATTGTGTTAACCCGCCTTTTGTGAAGGACATAAGCAGGCAGATTCAACCTAACCAACTTCATGATTATCGAGGCTGAAATATGATGGATTCGGTTTAAAAGGATGAAGTTCACCTGGACGGCAGGAGTGCGGCTCGGCAGGATTGTGGCTCGGCAGGACTGTGTGGCTCGACAGGAGTGCGGCTCGGCAGGACTGTGCGGCTCGGCAGGACTGTGCAACTCGGCAGGATTGCGGCTCGGCAGGACTGTGCGGCTCGGCAGGACTGTGCGGCTCGGTAGGAGTGCGGCTCAGTAGGAGTGCGGCTCGGCAGGACTGTGCAGGCTCGACAGGACTGTGCGGCTCGGCAGGATGCGGTTCGACAGGACTGTGCAGGTTCGACAAGAATGTGCAGGCTTGGCAGGTTGGTGTGGCTATGGATCTGATGGGCCCGGGCTACTCAGAAAGCCCAGCAACTCGGGAGTAACCTATAAATACAGCATCTGGGGGTTCAGAAAATGGATCTTCTTCTTCGTCTTCTGCTTTCTTGTTTTCGATTACCGAAGGCTAAGGTTACTCTATCATTTTGTAACTGTAATCGATTCTAACATCAATAAAAAGGAAACTTCTGGAGTGGACGTAGGCTGGAGTTAGCCGAACCACTATAAAATCTGTTGTTCTTTACTGCTTTCATTCTAGTTTTGACTGTTCTTCACATTATTACTCTCTACATACACTCTATCTCTGAGCTGTGACTGGTATTTGGTGCTTTCATCTGGATTTGGGTGTTAGTGGCTAATTTTGGCGCTAACATTTTGGTGCTTTCATTGAGAGTTGACTCAGGGATTTTGGAGCTAGGAACTTGGATTCTAGGAAGCAATGGCTAGGCCACCAACAAGGAAGCAAGTGATAGAAAGGAGCAATCAAGAGGGAAGTCAAGAGAGGCTTCCTCTGGAGCTGGAGCAGGTCAAGCATCCATCTACATCACCAGAGATGAGATGGAAGCGATGCTGAAAAGGCAAGAGGAGATTATGCAGGCTCTTCTCAGACAATTTGCACGAGCAGGAAATGCAGGAGCTCAGATCCGTGGAGCTGGATCAGAAGCACTCAACCAGCAAGCAGAGGGAATCGCTCAGTAGGGGGCGGCCCCCAGTCAGCAGACGGCTATCAACCTAGATGGATCTAGACTCGGGGGGCATACCACCAGGAAATCCTGGACCAATCCATGGAGGGATACCCGATGACGCTGTGCAACCCGACACCAACAGGAATGCATGGGTATGTGATGAGGAGTATGTGCCAGGATTCCCTCATGAACTGGGAGGGCAGACCGGAGGTATCAGACAAGGATTACAGCTTGGCGACAACGACAGATTAGCGGAGATGGTCAGACGAGCTGTGAGAGGTGGATTGGTAAACAAAGACTTGGAGGATGTGAATAGGAGTCCCTTTACTCCTACTGTTAGGCAAGGTAGGAACCCACCGGACTTTAAGCTACCAACGTTGGAAATGTACAATGGGAGAACGGATCCTGCCATTCACCTGGCGAGGTACATGAGGCATATGAAGGTACTAGAGGCATCGGATGAGGTCATGGCTCGATGTTTCCCTTTGTATTTGATGGATATCACAGCTATGTGGTTCAGGCAGCTGGAGAGTGGTTCTATTGACACTTGGACAGAGCTGATTGAAAGGTTTATGAGGCAGTTTCGGGTTCATATAGTCAGACCCAAGAACGTAATGACCTTGACATCGATGAAACAATGGAAAGGAGAGTCGCTCAGGGATTTCTTAACCAGATTCAATGCGGCGGTGGCTTCGGTGGATCGGCCCGATCCATCAATGGTTTTGATGGCGACAGTTTCAGGAATTGCAGACAATTCGGATTTTAAGATATCGTTGGAACGGGACCCACCGAGGGATCTTGGAGAGTTCTACCATGAGGTAGAAAGATTCCTGAGGCAGGAAGATGCGCAGGAAGAAAGAGTAGGGAGAGAGGCTGAAGCTTATGCAGTGAGGGGTAGAGGTCCACCCAGGGAGGACCCAAATAAAAATGATAAAGGAAAAAGATAAATGAATGACAACGGTAGCACTTCGAAAAGGCCTCGGAGGGAGTCAAAGTTTTCTTCTTACACAGATTTAACTGAGACTCTAGAAAGGATTTACTTGGACACTCGAGGGCGCCTCTAGTATCGAAGGCCGGCAAGAAGGGAACCTTCTGAGTATGAACGGGCATCGGGAAAGCACTGCTTATTCCATGAGCTGGATGGGCACAACACAAACGACTGCAGACATTTGAAGGATATCATTGAGGAACATATAAGGAATGGTCATCTACAACAATATGTAAGGAATCGAGCTATAGTAGTGGAACGGGAGCAACCACCGCCTACCTCGAGCGAAGGTGGCACTGGATCTGGTCAACGCCGACTTGTTATAAACTGAATGGTTTTATGGTCCTGAATAAGTAATAGTACCCAAAGTAATACGGCTAGGTCACTTACACACGTACATGATCGAGGACGGTCTCTAGGCGTGCTTTGAGATGACGAAAAACCGTACTGCTCGGGTCTATGAAATTCTATTTTCTTTATGTTTTTCTGCAAACTTTGGTTTCCTCTTTGGTACTTGGGACACTTACTTTTTTTGGTATGGTTTTGGAGTTTGGATTGAACTCCCGGTTTTGTTGGTTTTTTGGTTTGCCATTTGGTTTGGATGTCTGATTTTTGATTTGGATTTTGAGTAGGATTTTTGATATGGATTTCTGGTTTTCTGGTTGGATTTGGATCAATGTAATGAACAATTCAGGTTTCACGATTACTGTCCCGACCGAAGAGACGGGGCAGTGATCGTAAGTTATGAGTCCCTTCGCTAGAGAGCGATGGAATGGACTTGAATAGAATATCAAAGTCCTTGGCCAGAGAGCCAAGGCCGATGAATATAAAAGTCCTTGGCCGAAGAGCTAAGGCCGATGAATATAAAAGTCCTTGGCCGGAGAGCCGAGGCCGGTGATTATCAAAGTCCTTGGCCGGAGAGCCAAGGTCGGTAAATATAAAAGCCCTTGGCCGGAGAGCCGAGGCCGGTGGATATCAAAGTCTTTGGCTGGAGAGTCGAGGCCGGTAAATACACAAGTCCTTGGCCGGAGAGCCAAAGCCGGAGAGCATACAAGCCCTTGACCGGAGAATCGGGATCAATAGGATAAAACGACCCAGAGAGGTCATGGATTAGGATTTTGGCTAAGGATAAATGGACCTAGCAGGGTCTTGGATTTGGGAAAGGGCTAGGAGCGGTCTCGAATTTGGATATCGACCCAGAAAGGTAATAGATTTGGCTATTGGTTATTGATAGATTAAAACTTGGTTGACGGATAAGATGGCTTGGTATTGGATTGGATTATGGGTCGAATGGTATGGTTATGAATGAAGCATAGATTTCGGATATCAGACCAGAGGCTATTCAAAACACACCTTCCAACAGCAAGGCATGTTTTGGGGGGCAAATGTTAACCCGCCTTTTGTGAAGGCCATAAGCAGGCAGATTCAACATAACCAACTTCGTGATTGTCGAGGCTGAAATATGATGGATTCTGTTTAAAAGGATGAAGTTCACCTGGACGGCAGGAGTGCGGCTCGGTAGGATTGCGGCTCGGCAGGATTGTGCGGCTCGGCAAGATTGCGGCTCGGCAGGACTGTGCCTCGGCAGGAGTGCGGCTCGGTAGGAGTGCGGCTCGGCAGGACTGTGCGGCTCAACATGACTGTGCGGCTCGGCAGGAGTGCGGCTCGGCAGGACATTGCGGCTCGGTAGGATGCGGTTCGGCAGGACTGTGCAGGTTCGACAGGACTGTGCGGCTCGGCAGGATGCGGTTCGGCAGGACTGTGCAGGCTCGACAGGACTGTGCGGCTCGGCAGGACTGTGCAGGCTCGACAGGAATGTGCAGGCTCGGCAGGTTGGTGTGGTTATGGATCTGATGGGCCCGGGCTACTCAGAAAGCCCAGCAACTCGGGAGTAACCTATAAATACAACATGTGGGGGTTCAGAAAATGGATCTTCTTCTTCGTCTTCTGCTCTCTTGTTTTCGATTACTGAAGGCTAAGGTTACTCTATCATTTTGTAACTGTAATCGATTTTAACATCAATAAAAAGGAAATTTCTAAAGTGGACGTAGGCCGGAGTTAGCCGAACCACTATAAAATCTGTTGTTCTTTACTGCTTTCGTTCTAGTTTTGACTGTTCTTCACATTATTACTCTCTACATACACTCTATCTCTGAGCTGTGACTGGTATTTGGTGCTTTCATTTGGATTTGGGTGCTAGTGACTAATTTTGGCGCTAACAATTTGGCTTTCTAATTATAGTGAAATTCGTCTCTAATACTAAGTCCTCTAGCATAGTCGGTGCTATAGTAGTCTCCGGATCTCTAACACACTTCCTTAGATGAGAAACATGCAAAACATCGTGGACTCTTGCCAAACTTTTCATTAACTCCACTCTATATGAGAGTTTCCTGATCCTCTCTACAATAGGAAATGGTCCTACAAATCTCGGTGCCAATTTCCCTGATTTCCCAAATCGAATAACACCTTTCATCGATGATACTTTGATGAAAAGATGATCTCCAACTGAAAACTCTAAGTCTTTCCTCCTTCTATCCGCATAACTCTTCTGCTTAGACAGAGCCTCCTTCATCCTAGCTCGAATTAACTCAAACTTCTCTATGGCTTCTCTAACTAAATCCAGACCAAGAACCAACCTATCTCCGGTTTCCAACCAACAAACTGGAGATTTGCATGACCTTCCATACAAAGCTTCAAATGGCGCCATTCCTATACTAGCCTGATAACTTTTGTTATATGAAAACTCGACTAAGTATAGATGGCCTTCCATGATCCTCCGAAGTCTAACACACAGGCTCGTAACAAATCCTCCAAGACTTTGTTAACTCTTTCTGTTTACCCATCGGTCTATGGATGGTAAGCGGTACTCATCTTGAGCTTGGTTCCTAAAATTTCATGTTGACTTCTCCCGAAATCGCTAGTGAATAAGGAATCTCTATGACTTACTATGCAACTAGGAATTCCATGTAGTCTAACCACATTCTTCATAAATAACTTAGCCAAAACAGGTGCCGTCCTAGTTGACTTAACTGGAATGAAATGGGCACTCTTGGTCAACCTGTCCACTATGACCCATATACTTTCATTTCCTCTATTAGATCTTGGCAACCCGTCTATAAAATCCATAGAAATAGAATCCCATTTCCATACTGGAATACCTAATGGATAAAGTAACCCAATTGGCTTCTAATGTTCGGCCTTTAATTGTTGGCAGTTTAAACACTGCTTTACCCATAAGCCTAAATCCTTCTTTATACCTTTCCAGAAGAAACTCCTCTTCATATCCTGATACATCTTAGTTCCTCGCGGATGAATAGTGAACTTCGAACGATGGCATTCCTCCGAAACCTCTTTCCTTATGTCTCCTACATTCGGAACATACAACCTTCCTTTATTTCTCAACCACCCATTCTGGTCAAGACTAAAATCCTTCAAGTCATCGCTCTCCATTCCATCCCTTAACTTCTTGATCCGTTCAACTAAAACTGGATCCTCCTCCTGTTTAGAAGCGATCTCTTCGATCATACTCGGTCGAACTTCTAAACAAGACAACACAGCAGTTTCTCCACTAGACTCAGCTTCAGATCTCCACCGCACTCTGCAAGTTGTCAATGCTTCCAAACCTTTCCACTCAGCTATCATCGCTAACACTGCATTCTGATGTCTTCTGCTAAGTGAATCTGCAATCTTATTACCTTTTCCTGGGGTGTACTCAATTCCAAAGTCATAAGCAGCAATAAACTCCAACCATATTTGCTGCCTCATGTTCAGCTCCTTCTGAGAGAATAAATACTTCAACGACTTATGATCCGTATAGAGCTCAAACCTCTCTCCCAAAAGGTAACGTCTCCACACCTTCAATGCAAAAAACACCGCAGCTAATTCTAAATCATGCATTGGATATCTAACCTCATGTGGTCTAAGCTATTGAAAAGCATAGGCAATTACTTTACCTCTCTGCATTAACACAGCTCCTAACCCAGTTCCACATGCATCTTTATATACTACCAAATCCTGATTCCCTTCCGGAACAACTAACACAGGTGCATGAGTCAATAAGTGTTTCATGCTTTGGAATGCTTCCTCATACTTATCGATCCAAACAAACTTCACATCCTTTTGCATTAACTTAGTCAGCGGTGCCACTATTCGCGAAAAATCCTTAATGAACCTCCTATAATACCCAGCTAATCCAAGAAAACTCTATATCTCAGTCATTGTTTGGCTCTCTTCCAATTATTTACTGCCTTGATCTTAGTCGGATCTACAGACAACCCTTTCTCTGAGACTACATGACCAAGAAACTTCACTTTCTTCTTTCAAAAATGACACTTCAAAAACTTCGGGTTCAATTGATGCTGCCTCAACGTCTCGAGCACCACTCTAAGATGAACTTCATGCTCCCTTTCATCCTTAGAGTATATCAAAATATCATCTATGAAAACCAATACGAACCTATCCAAGTGCTCTCGGAAAACTCGGTTCATCAAATCTACAAAGAATGCCAGCGCATTAGTTAGTCTGAACGGCGTTACTAACCATTCGTACGATCCATATCTGGTTCTAAATGCCGTCAAAGGAATACTATCCTCTGCCATTCTAAGCCGATGTAATCCTGTCACTAAATCCAATTGGGAAAATACCTTGGCTCCACTCAACTGATCGAACAAAACGTCAATTCTAGGTAATAGATATCGATTCTTTATCGTCTTCTCATTCAACTTACGATAATCAATACACAACCTTAATGATCCGTCCAACTTCTTAGAAAACATTACGGCTGCTCTCCAAGGTGAACTACTTGGCTAATAAAACTATTGCCTTCCAAATCCACCAACTGCACCTTCAGTTCCCTCATCTCGATAGGTATCATCCTGCTTGGCAGTCTACTCACCTGTAACGACCACGACTTTCTCTCCACAGAAAGTCGCATCGTTAATAAGAAAGAAAGGGGTGAGAAAAAAGAAAAGAAGAGAAGAAAGAAAGAAACAACAACAACGATCTTACAGCGGAACGAATAAATTATATTAATAACATAAACTATTACATAGTATACAACACTTATCAGAGTTTACACAACTATACAACACATGCTAGACAGTTATAAACATCTGTCTAGATATTACAACTCAAATACAATACAAGACTCTAACACAGATATCAACACAGCGGAATACTATATCTACGAACGCCGAAGCCTCCTGCTCCATTGCTCCTCCAGAATATTCGTCAAAGCTAAACCTGAATCCCTTGGCTACTCGTAAAAATTTGAGTACCCAAGAGTTTATAAAACAGAAATAAACACTTGGGTCAGACATGGGTCTGGTGTGAGTAACAGGTTAAACTTGCTTAACTTCAAAACCTTTAGAAAGAAAAGGTATCACGTAAGACTCCCCACAAATAAACATGGGTAAGTTTTTACCTTACGCTAACCAAAACATTTGATAGGAAATCTGATTTTATTATAATAGGATCTAGGGTTTTCAAGTAAAATATAGAAATAGCTGAAATGCTTACATCTCACATTCCAACATAGTTGGGCACATCTAATACGTACGGCACTTATTGGAGTTTGGATTCCATACAATGGCAGGGCTACTGGGGTACCGCCCGTCACAGTACGTGGCCTAGATCACCGTACCGAGGAGTACGCCCGCTCCCCTGCAACACAAAGCCGGAACCATCCCTTACTGGATAATTCCGAACAAGATAACCCCGTAGTTGGCGCGACCAACCACACACTAAGCCGAATAAAAAGAAAAGGGACCTCTAGACAGGGATCTATCTTGCTCTCAGTGGGTGCTACCCACGAAGCCTTGCTGCACCTCCCCTGTTTTAGCCATTCCCGGTTGATGAGGCTTGAGGTTACGATTACCTTTAATCAGAACATATCACTTAGAATGCTCATCGTCCGCCTGACGATGTGCTGAAAGCATTCAATCCATACAAGTTCGTTCCGGGTTCGAACGAAACCGAAGGCATTATCTCGTTACACTCGTTTTGGAATCACCATCAGAGTTAACGACAATAACCCTTGCACTCTGAATCTTCATCTTCACTTGAGATTCACGACCTATCGTTAATTTGGATCGATGTGGTATTCGGGTCTCCAGACCTGGAATCCCGGTATACGGAAACCCGATCCCGGTCTCATCGAAATCCAAAACGTATCTTTTAAGGGCCAAGTTGTTTTAAGGTTAAAACAATTCAATTCTTATCTATATACACAAAGATAGATAATTCAATAGATAATCTACATTATCATCCCAAACAGATAATTCACATTATCATTATAATTCAACCAAACATCCATATCATATATCAATCATATCTCATAAGAGATATCAAACAATGAAATACATTCAATCTCATTCATCCATCCTTAAGCAATGATTTATATCATCTAATTAATTTAAAGTGAATTAAACTAATTACTTCATTCTATAAATCCTGCTTACTTAATTATTAATTAAACCAATTAATTAATCATTACTCTAAGTATCCATCTAAATTAATCATTCCTGATTAATTACCCTTTGATTACTTTAAGTAATTAATACTTAATTAATTTCACAAATTAATTATCTTAAACCATTACAGTAATTAATCTTTAATTACTTCATTAGTTAATTAACTATACTTGATTACATTAATCCTTAATTAATTACAATTAATTAATTACTTTAATCACTTATTTTTGATTAATTAAATTAAATTAATCAACCCTTAATTACATTATTAATTATCCTTAATTATTTCTTTAAATTAATTATTCCATTTAAATTAATTACATTAAGTAATTAAACTTTGCTAAACCACATTTATTAATCAGTCTTGATTTATCCCATTCAGTAATTAACTACTCTTAATTACTTCACTTAATAAATTAATTACTCCTTTAATTAATTATCTCAATTAATCCTTTGATTAATTATACAAAGTAATTAAACTCAAATTACTTTCATTAAACCATCTTTAGTTAATTACATCCACTAATTAACTTTAATTACTTTCCTAAGTAATTACACTTCACTAATTACATTTAAGTAATTATATTTATCATATCTCTAAATGATTATCTTAAATTAATTTAATTAATTAATTAATTTAACTTAATCAAATTTATTTAATTAATTACCTTAAGTAATTAATTTCTTTAATTACTTCCATTAAGTAATTATACTTAACCAATTCATAAATGATTTTCATTTATTAATTAATAAATAATCCCTAATTAATGATCCTCATTAATTATTAATAATCCTTTAATTACTTTCTTTAAGTGATTAATCTTAAATAAACTATTTATTAATCACCACTTAATAAATTCTTAATTATCAATTAATTAATTCCTAATTACTAAATTAATTGCTAAATAAACCTTTAATCACTTGATTAATTACTTTATCTAACATTTATTAAAAATCTATATTTAAATGATTCTTAATCTCAAATTAATTAACACTTAATTAATTAACTTATAATCCTAATTATTTAATTATTTAACACTAAACCATTAATTAATTAAATTATTAAATTATTCTTTAATTACCTTATTAATTTAATGACTCCTATATCATTAAACCTTAATTACTTTCTAAATTAAAGTATTAACCTTTAACTACTTTAATTATTATTAACAAAGACTTTAAAAGATTTAACTTTAAAATCTTTCTTTTAATTCATTTTATATTAAAGATTTAAAATAAATTACAATTTAACTTTAACCAATTTTAAATCAAATTTACAAAATCTTCTTAAAACCAAATGTTAAAGAAACACTTAACATTTATAAAAGAAATTTATAAGATTTTAAACCCACTCATTTAAAATTCATATCTTCTTTAAACATTTTAAATTTGCTTAAACATTATAATTTAATAAACTTATTTATCTTAACTAGGATACAAATTTAAATTGAATCCATACTTTAAACTTTTATTTAAACTTTGTTTTAAATTCTGCTTTACAATTTAAACTCATTTTAAATTTTAAAACTCTTCCAGGTTAAAACTGAAATCAACCAAACAGCTACCCGAGCCTCCCCTTTTTAAAACCCGAGTCAAAACCTAATTTCCCCGAGTCACTCACGCAAGAATCTCGAGTCGAACCCGAGACTACATCTTCCCCAAACAAACAAACAACCCAGACACCGTGATATCTCGTGCACGTGCACATCTGAAAACTTCGACGCCGACCATCGATATCATCACCGGCATATCGTCTACGACCACCCCTCACGATCGCGACCTCCAAAACTACGAACAACTCCAAAAATCGAATTCGAGCAATCTCGATCACAACCTGGAAACAGACCCCAAACCTGGAACAACATACGATCATCAGAAACTACCTCGTCTGCTCGCCTCACGCCACCAGCAACGTCGAAATTTTGGTCAAAGCTTCGTCTTCCTCCCATGATCCGATGGCCACTGGTGCGATCAACTCTAGTTCGATGATGAGACAACAGTAATTCGAAATTCGATCCTAACTAAAACGTGAGCTAGAACCCTAAATCACCTTCGCCAACCCACCACGGCGATCGGAAAAACGTGGCTTTATTTTTCCCCAGTTCCTTATCACTTCGACCTCCTCTGATCAGAACCCCGTAGTTCAATATCACCGTGATCGCCAGAATTTCATCATTTCCCCATTTCCGTTCATACTAGCATATTTCACCATTTACAAATCTAAATTTTTTGATTTCTCTTCTGAAAATCATAATTTGGTTTAGAGATTCAGTTTCTAATTCTGGATTGCTAAATTAACATATTTGAATTTTATACAAAACCAAAACTTCCCTGTTCCTTTTTATTTACAGAGTAGTTTACGTTTTATTTTGACTTAATAAAATTTTAAACTCCAATCCATGATTTAAACAAACAAATATTGTTTGAATCCTAAGTTCTATCAACAAGTAGATCAAGAGATAGTAATTTTTAAATCAAAAATTTATGCCTGGAAACTAAAACAGAAAATCACAGATACAACATGCACTCACATATATACATTCATATATAAAAACAACACATATATACCAAACATATTTGCTTCAGATATTCACATGCAACCAGATTTCACCTTAAAATTTTTAAAAGTATTGTTACTCACCAGGTTTGAGAAAAAATGAAGAACAGAGCTTCTCCTCTGAAACAGTTTTTGAAAAGCTTTTTGAATATCCTTTGATCTTTAAAACTTTTAAACTTGAATACTTGCTGTAGAAACTTGTATGCATGCTCTAACTTGTTTGTTGATATGTGTTGCTTAGATCAGGTTTGCTTGCTTTCAGATTTGAAGAGAAAAACAGGCTTTTGTTTTGATTGAAGAAATATTTACAGGCTAAAGAAATGTAGGCTTTTGGTTTTCAGATTGAAGAAATGGTTACAGGTTGTTGGTTTTTGAAATGAATTACAGATCTTTGTTTTGAGATTGAGGAATTTGATTACTGATTTTGGTTTGAGAAATTGTTTTCAGGCTGAAGGTTTCTTAAGTTTTGAAGAGAAGAAGATAGAAAAAGAAAATGGAATGAGAGGCATATGTTTATATAAGTAGAAATGATTTATTCAATTAAAAGGAAAACAAAAATCTGAAACTTTGACATTTGTCATTTACATTGTTTTATTAGTGTACACTTGTTTAAACAAGCATTTATAGATTTACACATGTCTTTTAAGTAATCTTTTTATTTTAAATGTAAATAAAAGCCTTTTTCTTTATTTATTAATTTACACTTTCTTATTTATATATATAGATAACTTTTAAAGAAATAGACCAATTATACTTATAAATAAAAGCTTATACATATATTTAAATCCAAATATTTTAAATATTATCCCTTTTTGAATTTCAAAATTAATTTAAATTTAAATTCAAATTATATCTAAAAATCCAATTTAAAGTAAATTTAAAACAACACATTCAATTTGAAATAACAATCCTATTTTATTAAAGTCTATTTATATCTATATATAAAACAATATATTAATAATATTGTTTGAAATAACAAATTTATCAATTTTAAAATAATTTATAAAAGAGATTATAAATTACTTCTATTACTAAATGAATTAACATATCATATGTAAATTGTATTTTAAACTTATATATATATATATATATACTCTTAAATCATATTTATTAAGCAAATAAAATAATCCTTATTATTAATCTAGTTTAAAACCATATAGTTATTAATTTTAAATAACTTTGAAAAACTAATATTAATTAAATCCAAATCTCCAAACTATCACTATATATATTAGAAATTTAAAACAAGATTTTATTTATTTATTATATTTCAACCCAAAGCTAATCTATTTACAATATATATATACTTATATATATATACATTATAAATAGAAATCATTTTATTAGTTTTAAAAGATAAATTCCACTAATTAAATATTTATTCAATTAGATTATTAAACTAATTCAAATTTTATTATCAAAAATTATCAAATCAATTTAATTATTTAAACAGATTATTAAATTGATATTGTCCAAAATTCCGGGATATTACATTCCTTCCCCCTTAAAATAATTTCGTCCCCGAAATTTAAAACAAAGGTAATTTAATAATCTATTTAAATCACAACCATATATTATCATCCATATGCAAACAATCATAGCAACCAATCATCCAAACAAACAATTCTAACTATCCAGCGAAAAATTCTGAATAGAATTTCCCCGAGTTTCCCCAAATATAAATATACCGGGATACTCGCTCTACAAAATCCAAACAATCAACAATACTAAGCTGTAGAGCTCCTACTCATCTAGATCTACACAACTAAACAGAATATCAGACTACAGACGAGTCTGACTCAACAACCAAATACTCCAGAACTGCTTGTTCCAAAACCAGAGATAGATCAAACACGTATTCCTTCAGAGATACGTAAAACACAATGAATTCCAGTTATCCAAACTGACAATTCAATCCAGTAGATCAAACTCTTATCCAAATCAGAAATACAGAAAAGATCCAAAATAACTCGGAGCTAACTTCCCAGACTTACCTAATCTTATAGCTCCCTTTAATCAGAGAAAAACTTCACAACAACGAAGTCTCCAACTTCGAATTTCAAATTCCTTCGTCTCTTATCCACAAAATCTTCAGACGATCTCGGCTTCCTACAAATCCTTTCTGATCAGCTCAACCTTCGCCGATGCTTCTAGAAACAAACTAGACCAAAAATAACTCGACAAAATGATCCTCTCAAAATCTACCCATAATCCAAAACACAAATCTACTCACAACATCAGAAGACCGAACTAACTTCTCCTATCTAGAAAAGACAAACAGGAGCACTCGCCAACTGCTTCCGCTGCGCCACTCTGATCTGGAGTAGAATGAAAATGCTGATGATGAACACAAGCACAGACTGGACAACACATCCCAGAAAATCTCAGATAACTCAAAAGAATACTCAAACTATCGCAAGTCACTTTTGCGATCAACCCAGCCAAAATCCAAATAAAACTGTTCTCTCTTTACCCAATCAGAACAGCTCATACTTAACTATCCAATCTATCGAAGAAATGGATCCACTCTACTGCTTCTGAACTTCACCTTCAGAAAACTGCTCAGCCAGAAAACTTCCTGCCAATACAGAACACTCCGAGCTGCACTGCTGCCACAGATGCCAAAGATTTCCTAACCAAAGCTCTTCGAGAAACTCGGACCCAAACTAAACAGAATCACCATGCTGAACTCAGCCACAACACCGAAGCAGACATACTTCATTAACTTGTTCCAAAGAAAACATCTTCGGGAACATCCATAGTCACTGCATCTCATCACACAGTTACTTCTTCCTGAAGTTACCAACATTAACTTCTGCCTATCCGACAGATCCAACTCTACTCATCCAACTTCAAAGATAAACTCCGAACCTTAACAGGTTTTCTTCAGAGATTGTGAAATCCTTACAATTGCAAAGTTCACTCGAGACGGTATTAGGTTTACAGTCTCGACAAATACACTTCCAACCTCAACACTCAGACTCCTAATCCTAGATGATAAATTATTATCATCTCAACCAATCATTACAAATACCATATACATTTAAAATGATACTTTTTTTTTATATAGAAATTATATCTGGGTAAAATTATTTCATCTACCTTTTTAAAACAATATTGTGTCCGTTGGCCTGGTCCAAGTGTTTAGAGATCCCTATCAATAACGTTAGCTACTCGTATTGACCAGAATCCATATACCACTCAACCGATCAATTAACACAATATAAAATCATTTTTATATAACTAACAATTACGCGCTCTCAAGATAGACACCACTTCAGAGCCTAGGTATTCACTCAACCTACTGCTCTGATACCACTGTAACGACCAACGACTTTCTCTCCACAGAAAGTCGCATCGTTAATAAGATAGAAATGGGTGAGAAAAAAGAAAAGAAGAGAAGAAAGAAAGAAACAACAACAACGATCTCACAGCGGAACGAATAAATTATATTAATAACATAAACTATTACATAGTATACAACACTTATCAGAGTTTACACAACCATACAACACATGCTAGACAGTTATAAACATCTGTCTAGATATTACAACTCAAATACAATACAAGACTCTAACACAGATATCAACACAGCGGAATACTATATCTACGAACGCCGAAGCCTCCTGCTCCATTGCTCCTCCAGAATATTCGTCAAAGCTAAACCTGAATCCCTTGGCTACTCGTAAAAATTTAAGTACCCAAGAGTTTATAAAACAGAAATAAACACTTGGGTCAGACATGGGTCTGGTGTGAGTAACAGGTTAAACTTGCTTAACTTCAAAACCTTTAGAAAGAAAAGGTATCACGTAAGACTCCCCACAAATAAACATGGGTAAGTTTTTACCTTACGCTAACCAAAACATTTGATAGGAAATCTGATTTTATTATAATAGGGTCTAGGGTTTTCAAGTAAAATATAGAAATAGCTGAAATGCTTACATCTCACATTCCAACATAGTTGGGCACATCTAATACGTACGGCACTTATTGGAGTTTGGATTCCATACAATGGCAGGGCTACTGGGGTACCGCCCGTCACAGTACGTGGCCTAGATCACCGTACCGAGGAGTACGCCCGCTCCCCTGCAACACAAAGCCGGAACCATCCCTTACTGGATAATTCCGAACAAGATAACCCCGTAGTTGGCGCGACCAACCACACACTAAGCCGAATAAAAAGAAAAGGGACCTCTAGACAGGGATCTATCTTGCTCTCAGTGGGTGCTACCCACGAAGCCTTGCTGCACCTCCCCTGTTTTAGCCATTCCCGGTTGATGAGGCTTGAGGTTACGATTACCTTTAATCAGAACATATCACTTAGAATGCTCATCGTCCGCCTGACGATGTGCTGAAAGCATTCAATCCATACAAGTTCGTTCCGGGTTCGAACGAAACCGAAGGCATTATCTCGTTACACTCGTTTTGGAATCACCATCAGAGTTAACGACAATAACCCTTGCACTCTGAATCTTCATCTTCACTTGAGATTCACGACCTATCGTTAATTTGGATCGATGTGGTATTCGGGTCTCCAGACCTGGAATCCCGGTATACGGAAACCCGATCCCGGTCTCATCGAAATCCAAAACGTATCTTTTAAGGGCCAAGTTGTTTTAAGGTTAAAACAATTCAATTCTTATCTATATACACAAAGATAGATAATTCAATAGATAATCTACATTATCATCCCAAACAGATAATTCACATTATCATTATAATTCAACCAAACATCCATATCATATATCAATCATATCTCATAAGAGATATCAAACAATGACATACATTCAATCTCATTCATCCATCCTTAAGCAATGATTTATATCATCTAATTAATTTAAAGTGAATTAAACTAATTACTTCATTCTATAAATCCTGCTTACTTAATTATTAATTAAACCAATTAATTAATCATTACTCTAAGTATCCATCTAAATTAATCATTCCTGATTAATTACCCTTTGATTACTTTAAGTAATTAATACTTAATTAATTTCACAAATTAATTATCTTAAACCATTACAGTAATTAATCTTTAATTACTTCATTAGTTAATTAACTATACTTGATTACATTAATCCTTAATTAATTACAATTAATTAATTACTTTAATCACTTATTTTTGATTAATTAAATTAAATTAATCAACCCTTAATTACATTATTAATTATCCTTAATTATTTCTTTAAATTAATTATTCCATTTAAATTAATTACATTAAGTAATTAAACTTTGCTAAACCACATTTATTAATCAGTCTTGATTTATCCCATTCAGTAATTAACTACTCTTAATTACTTCACTTAATAAATTAATTAGTCCTTTAATTAATTATCTCAATTAATCCTTTGATTAATTATACAAAGTAATTAAACTCAAATTACTTTCATTAAACCATCTTTAGTTAATTACATCCACTAATTAACTTTAATTACTTTCCTAAGTAATTACACTTCACTAATTACATTTAAGTGATTATATTTATCATATCTCTAAATGATTATCTTAAATTAATTTAATTAATTAATTAATTTAACTTAATCAAATTTATTTAATTAATTACCTTAAGTAATTAATTTCTTTAATTACTTCCATTAAGTAATTATACTTAACCAATTCATAAATGATTTTCATTTATTAATTAATAAATAATCCCTAATTAATGATCCTCATTAATTATTAATAATCCTTTAATTACTTTCTTTAAGTGATTAATCTTAAATAAACTATTTATTAATCACCACTTAATAAATTCTTAATTATCAATTAATTAATTCCTAATTACTAAATTAATTGCTAAATAAACCTTTAATCACTTGATTAATTACTTTATCTAACATTTATTAAAAATCTATATTTAAATGATTCTTAATCTCAAATTAATTAACACTTAATTAATTAACTTATAATCCTAATTATTTAATTATTTAACACTAAACCATTAATTAATTAAATTATTAAATTATTCTTTAATTACCTTATTAATTTAATGACTCCTATATCATTAAACCTTAATTACTTTCTAAATTAAAGTATTAACCTTTAACTACTTTAATTATTATTAACAAAGACTTTAAAAGATTTAACTTTAAAATCTTTCTTTTAATTCATTTTATATTAAAGATTTAAAATAAATTACAATTTAACTTTAACCAATTTTAAATCAAATTTACAAAATCTTCTTAAAACCAAATGTTAAAGAAACACTTAACATTTATAAAAGAAATTTATAAGATTTTAAACCCACTCATTTAAAATTCATATCTTCTTTAAACATTTTAAATTTGCTTAAACATTATAATTTAATAAACTTATTTATCTTAACTAGGATACAAATTTAAATTGAATCCATACTTTAAACTTTTATTTAAACTTTGTTTTAAATTCTGCTTTACAATTTAAACTCATTTTAAATTTTAAAACTCTTCCAG
This sequence comes from Allium fistulosum, assembly GCA_030737815.1. NCBI lineage: Eukaryota > Viridiplantae > Streptophyta > Magnoliopsida > Asparagales > Amaryllidaceae > Allium > Allium fistulosum. The sequence goes on along the minus strand of CM060904.1, from coordinate 1,104,811,880 downwards.
GTTAAAACTGAAATCAACCAAACAGCTACCCGAGCCTCCCCTTTTTAAAACCCGAGTCAAAACCTAATTTCCCCGAGTCACTCACGCAAGAATCTCGAGTCGAACCCGAGACTACATCTTCCCCAAACAAACAAACAACCCAGACACCGTGATATCTCGTGCACGTGCACATCTGAAAACTTCGACGTCGACCATCGATATCATCACCGGCATATCGTCTACGACCACCCCTCACGATCGCGACCTCCAGAACTACGAACAACTCCAAAAATCGAATTCGAGCAATCTCGATCACAACCTGGAAACAGACCCCAAACCTGGAACAACATACGATCATCAGAAACTACCTCGTCTGCTCGCCTCACGCCACCAGCAACGTCGAAATTTTGGTCAAAGCTTCGTCTTCCTCCCATGATCCGATGGCCACTGGTGCGATCAACTCTAGTTCGATGATGAGACAACAGTAATTCGAAATTCGATCCTAACTAAAACGTGAGCTAGAACCCTAAATCACCTTCGCCAACCCACCACGGCGATCGGAAAAACGTGGCTTTATTTTTCCCCAGTTCCTTATCACTTCGACCTCCTCTGATCAGAACCCCGTAGTTCAATATCACCGTGATCGCCAGAATTTCATCATTTCCCCATTTCCGTTCATACTAGCATATTTCACCATTTACAAATCTAAAATTTTGGATTTCTCTTCTAAAAATCATAATTTGGTTTAGAGATTCAGTTTCTAATCCTGGATTGCTAAATTAACATATTTGAATTTTATACAAAACCAAAACTTCCCTGTTCCTTTTTATTTACAGAGTAGTTTACGTTTTATTTTGACTTAATAAAATTTTAAACTCCAATCCATGATTTAAACAAACAAATATTGTTTGAATCCTAAGTTCTATCAACAAGTAGATCAAGAGATAGTAATTTTTAAATCAAAAATTTATGCCTGGAAACTAAAACAGAAAATCACAGATACAACATGCACTCACATATATACATTCATATATAAAAACAACACATATATACCAAACATATTTGCTTCAGATATTCACATGCAACCAGATTTCACCTTAAAATTTTTAAAAGTATTGTTACTCACCAGGTTTGAGAAAAAATGAAGAACAGAGCTTCTCCTCTGAAACAGTTTTTGAAAAGCTTTTTGAATATCCTTTGATCTTTAAAACTTTTAAACTTGAATACTTGCTGTAGAAACTTGTATGCATGCTCTAACTTGTTTGTTGATATGTGTTGCTTAGATCAGGTTTGCTTGCTTTCAGATTTGAAGAGAAAAACAGGCTTTTGTTTTGATTGAAGAAATATTTACAGGCTAAAGAAATGCAGGATTTTGGTTTTCAGATTGAAGAAATGGTTACAGGTTGTTGGTTTTTGAAATGAATTACAGATCTTTGTTTTGAGATTGAGGAATTTGATTACTGATTTTGGTTTGAGAAATTGTTTTCAGGCTGAAGGTTTCTTAAGTTTTGAAGAGAAGAAGATAGAAAAAGAAAATAGAATGAGAGGCATATGTTTATATAAGTAGAAATGATTTATTCAATTAAAAGGAAAACAAAAATCTGAAACTTTGACATTTGTCATTTACATTGTTTTATTAGTGTACACTTGTTTAAACAAGCATTTATAGATTTACACATGTCTTTTAAGTAATCTTTTTATTTTAAATGTAAATAAAAGCCTTTTTCTTTATTTATTAATTTACACTTTCTTATTTATATATATAGATAACTTTTAAAGAAATAGACCAATTATACTTATAAATAAAAGCTTATACATATATTTAAATCCAAATATTTTAAATATTATCCCTTTTTGAATTTCAAAATTAATTTAAATTTAAATTCAAATTATATCTAAAAATCCAATTTAAAGTAAATTTAAAACAACACATTCAATTTGAAATAACAATCCTATTTTATTAAAGTCTATTTATATCTATATATAAAACAATATATTAATAATATTGTTTGAAATAACAAATTTATCAATTTTAAAATAATTTATAAAAGAGATTATAAATTACTTCTATTACTAAATGAATTAACATATCATATGTAAATTGTATTTTAAACTTATATATATATATATATATATACTCTTAAATCATATTTATTAAGCAAATAAAATAATCCTTATTATTAATCTAGTTTAAAACCATATAGTTATTAATTTTAAATAACTTTGAAAAACTAATATTAATTAAATCCAAATCTCCAAACTATCACTATATATATTAGAAATTTAAAACAAGATTTTATTTATTTATTATATTTCAACCCAAAGCTAATCTATTTACAATATATATATACTTATATATATATACATTATAAATAGAAATCATTTTATTAGTTTTAAAAGATAAATTCCACTAATTAAATATTTATTCAATTAGATTATTAAACTAATTAAAATTTTATTATCAAAAATTATCAAATCAATTTAATTATTTAAACAGATTATTAAATTGATATTGTCCAAAATTCCGGGATATTACATCACCGGTTCTGCTCTAGGTACTAAATCTATCCGAAACTCAATGGCTTGGCGGTCTACTCACCGGTTCTGCTCCTGGTACTAAATCTATCCGAAACTCATTGGCTTGTTTCGGTGGCAATCCTACTACAGGTTCAAAGACATCCGCGAACTCTCTGACCATGAAAACTCGATTTAACTCGTCTTCTACCTCCACAACACCCAACAAAGCATTAACCTCAAAACTAGGGTCTTCTATGGTATATACAATCCGATCACTACAATTAGGGTGCCTAAGAGATATTTTCCTATCATGGAAAAATATCCTAGCATTTTACTTACTTAACCAATCCATATCCAAAATAATTTCGAACCCTACGAAGTCAAACACATGAAAACTACAAACACAGGTATGACCTAACAAATCAAACTCTAGGTGGTCACACTTCAACCCAAGTGTAGCATACCCTCTTATCGAATTTGCAACCCTTAAGGAAGTAACTAAATATGAGGGTTCAAGGTCAAGCTTATCTACCAAACAACAAGATATAAAAGAATGCGATGCACCAGTATCGAACAGAACGCTAATTGACATACCATGAATCAGAAGCGTACCTCCTAACACATCTTTTCCTTTTTCCACTGTTGTTGGCCTCGAGGTTGCTGTCTCCAATGCAAACACCTTTCCTTTCCCGTCCTTAGCTGGCTCTTTGCTCTGGTTCTTATAATTTCCAATTTGATCGCAGTTGAAACACCTCATCCCTTCTTCTCCGCAGCTTTCTTTCCTTTGCATTTCTGGCACTCATGGGCTTAGTGTCCCTTCTTGTCACACTTATAACGGACTACTTATGCCTTTCCCTTCTTAGCAACTCCACCCTTCCGAGTTCCTTTCTTATGGAAGAACTTCCTTTTCTAACTCTGCCCCACCTGGACTTCCTTTGCCTTGTTCCTCTCTAGAAAAGCAAGCATCTCCTCATGTCTTAAAGCCATCTCAACCACTACATCAACTGGATCTCTGATATGCAGTAATGTAGCGTTTTCCAACTCAGGCTTCAACCCCTTAATGAACTTCTCGTTCCTCTTAATCACAATGTCCACCGTCGCATAACCATACCTTGCCAATTCCTCAAACCTTATAGCATACTTTAACACGGTCATCTCCCCTTGCTCCAACTTAGCAAATTTCCCGAATAAGGTAGACTTCGCCATCACAAACATGAACCTCTCCTCGAAACTCCTTTTAAACTCAGCCCATGTCATCGTCTCCTCATTAAGTTCCACTGTCACACTATTCCACCAATATAAAGCTGCTCCTCGAAGTTGTCTCGAAGCAAGCCTTCTCTTCTGATTGTCATTGAGCCCCAAATCTGTAAAGATACTCTCACAATGTAGCAACCAGTTTTCTACTTCAATGGCGTCTTCAGCTCCGATGAATGGCTTTCCTCCCAGCCGAGCATAATCTCCACTCAGAATAGCATAGTTGTTGACCACTGGAGCTTCTTGATTTCCTCCTCCAACTACTCCAGCAGCAACTCCCACTTGCATCATGTTTATGAAGAACTGATACATCGCTCCCAAGTTAACTTGCGGGACTCCAGCACCCACATTTCCAGCTTGTACCTGACCTGTGTTCCTCTTGGTATTTGGTCCAACATTTCCATTAGTTGTGGTGCTTCCCCCACCAAGGTTAACTCTTCCACTTCTAGCATCCATATCTGCATTCGAGCCTTCGTAAGATACGGAAGAATAGCCTAGGAGAGATAGGAGAATAGAGCTAAAATGTATACTTATATATAACAAATACAAGTATGTTACTATAGCGTTATCCCATACCCCGATCTTTTCTCTAAGTTCTTAGGATTATGTTTTCAAAAATCATTCGTTTAAAGTTTTTCACAAACTTATTCTTTGATACCAAGTTGTAGCATCCCCTATCTTGAGGCCTAAAGCTAAGCGCTACAGATGATGCAATCATCTATAGTATTAACTTTTGGTGACAAAATACGGTAATGCTAATAGTATCCATAATATCAAAAGCACATGAATATGAAACAAAATCACAGATTCAAAAAACAACTTTTTCGATTACATTTCACAAAACAGTTTCATATCCAAATACATAATCCTAAATGTTTCCCAGGTTCAGATCAAATATAATTATTACATAAATACGCCAAGAGAAACATATGAAGATGCCCCCTTAGTTGACTAGAGTACTAGATAGTCATATCAAATTAATACAACACGGTGAAAATAGAAACATAACAACTCCTAAATAGCTAGCATCAGCCTCCTGCTCGTCTCCGGAAGCTTTATTCGTCACCTACTAAAACCTAAAATCCTCAACCCTCAACCTACACAAATCAATTTTGAGCAACCAAGAGTTTAAGGGGAAAACATAAATTCGATTCAAACGTAAAGCTTGGTGTGAATAATACTATACATCTCGGTTATATGATATTAAGTGAGACCACGCAACTTAGAAAAACAGGTTTCCCCTCATTAATATCCTTTTAAAAACATATCTTTTGCAAACCAAATCCCTGCAACCAAACTGGTTAAAACAATAATATTAATATCATGTAAGCATATAGATCAGGTAATCAATGGACTATCTGTCTGAACACTATAGTTTTATTTGGCTAACCCCTAACCTTTAGCTGACTCGGGCCTACCAGAAAAAATAAACAAACAGTCTAACTTTTGTTAGACTCTTTTGGACGGTCCGTTCCTAACTTACTCCTCCAGAGTCAACTGATTCTAATGGTTTTGCAGGCTCACTAATAACCTATCCTCACTCTATATATTTCTTTCTGTGTGTAACATCATTTTTGTCTTACCTGCGACAGAGCCCTACAAACTGGAATTTTGGGCTAAATTAGATAGGGGCTAATAGCTAATGTATAGGGCGTGACCCTATACCAGTCCAATCTGGTGTTTTAATATCCGAGTCATTTTACTTAGGGTAATGTTCCCTTAAATTTTCCTTGAAAACCTTTTCTTTCAAATTGATTTAAACCTTTAAACCATACTTTAAACAAGGAAAATATATTATATGCTTTACTCAAACCACCTTGCCATGTTATACATACTTTACACAAATCTTTGTTGATGAAAACATTTTAACCTTTGGAAGTACCCCTTTCGAATCCATTGAAAGTATCCCTTCCGAAACAAAGTAACCCACTTTAATTTATAACCTTAGACCGAAGGCCAAAACATAACCTTTTGAAACCCTTCATAATATACCTTTTGAAACCATTAAAAAACATCACCTTCGAAAGCTTTAAAACCTTAGACATCCTATCTTTAAAACACTTAACATTGCCTTTCGAAAACATTAGAAACCTTCCTTTTAAACTTTTTGAAACCATTGGAGAACCTCCCCTTCGAAACCTTTATTTAGACCTTTCAAAAGCATTAAAATCCTTTGTAAATATCAAACCTTCCGAAAGCATTTCGGTTCAAGTAAAACATGTGGAAACCTTTCGAAACCATTTCAAAACCTTTCCTTTCGAAACCTTTGGGTTCTACCTTCAACAGAACAAAAGGGTCATAAAACAACTAAGTCAAAAGCACTCTTTCAAAATCAATTCCTAAGTATAGAAGTGATGGTGTCGAAACTAACCCTTCGAAAGCATTAGAGAAGTGGCTAGGTTTTAAAAATAAAGTATCCTTTCGAAACCATTTGCTTCGAAAGGTAGAAAGCGGCAGCAAGGGGTTTCGACCCCTTCGAAAGCATTCATTTAAAACAAAAGGCGCAACCTCATTCGTAACCATTCCTTTAAAACATTTTGACCCAGTCGAAAGCCAACCAAGTCGAAAACATTCCTTTCAAAACAAAAGCAGGCGCATTTTCATTTGAAAGTAAAGTAAGGTTCGAACCCATCGGAACCCATTGTCTCAACCCAATATCTTTCGCCTATGTCCAATTCACTATGTACCAAGTCTTTGATACTATGTGCATTGGTTTCGATGGCGATGGAGGCGGAAGTACTAAATCGAAACCTAGGTGTTGAAAGTGGCGAAACGTATAAAAAGCATGTAAAATATGATTTTTAGCTTTTTAAAGTAATCTTTTCAACTAACCTGCCTTGTTTGTCAAAATATTATTGGTTGCTAATTTTCTTTTCTAAAAATTCTGCCAAAATTTCAGAAATAAACAATTTAATTTATTTACAAAATACTCCTTCTCCTTTTATAAATATATAAAACATTTAAGTCCTATACCTTAAAATAATTTTATATATTCATTAAAACACTTAGAAAAATTCTAAAAAAATTCCTATAATTCGTTTTTAATATGTTTTCTAACATATATAAATTTTAGAACCAAAACATATATAATTTAGCCGTAATTATTTTAAACCCAAATATCAACTTCCTTACTAGAAAATTAATATAAAATCCACATTAATTCAGAAAATTATGAAAATAGGACCCATCTCTGAAATTTCATTTTTGATCTAAGTCTAAATTTGCAAGGCATTTGGATGTCATTTAATAGGGTTTTCACATTAAAACGTATCATAAAATCCATATGAAATACCATAAATCATCAACAAGCATATATATCCATTTTAACAATTAAAATATGGCAAATAACTTTGCAAAATAATTCGGATTTCATCCTAAAACCAAAAACAATAGAAAGCATAAGATGTAGTCATTATTCACTTTAGCTTTGTGATTAAGGAGTTGAGATCAGATCTTGAGTTATATTGATTTGCTTCTTCCTTCAGCTTATCTTCCTCTTGTTCTTGCTTAATGGTGGCCGACCTCTTAGTTTTAATTTTTGCAAATGAACGTATGAAATGAATGGGTGTAAGGGTTTAGGGTATAAGGATCTACTTATTCCTATTTTGCCCTTTATCTAACTTCCCTAACTTATTTTATTTTATCTCATGTTAGTTCATTTTTGAACATGGCACGACTACCCTTACTAATCACAAATATCAATCCCCTAATCATTACATTATTTTATTTAGTTTAATCAATTAAATATCCTAAATAATGTTACTAAAAATTAGGGTCGTTACATTCATATTTTCATTCAACGACTCGAGCCACTTTTCCTGCTACCCGACATAAATACAACCAAACCCTAACTCCACTCGTGCCATCGTCGTTGCTGACCATCCATTGCTGAAGCTCCCTGCCGCCGAGTTTTCCTCGCCTTGCCGCCATCTTGGGCCAGCCTTTTAGCACCCGAAACTTCATTAATTTGGATCGCCATCGACTTACCCACCTTGGATCGCTACCGACTTATTCTTGCCCTTCGATTTTTTACTTTAGCTGGGTGGTGTAGAGCTTGGCATTCGTTTAGCAATTTGGTGATTAGGTTGGATTAGAGGTGATCGTTATGGAGAATTCGAGTTGATGGCGATTTTGTGGAAGAAGATAGTAAATCGAGTCTTGAGTTCTTCACGGAATGATGCTCCGGCTTTGCCTAGGTACTAAATATGTTTTGCTATTTATGTCCATAGAATTAGAATTGACTTGCACTGAGTTACATTTTTAATCCACAGGACGTCTTATGGATTGGTTTTGGTTTTTCTAGGGGGTGATAATAGCTTAGGGTAGCGTCTCATGTGCAGCTTATGCTGTTATCACTTTTCAGAGAGCTAAAACCAATTTATGCTGAGAATTTTCCACTTGATTTGGACCCATCAATCTATAGTTTCTCACTTTGAATCGGTCCTGTTATTGCATACCTGGTGTACCTGAAATGGGAAGATCTTCCCGCATCGCTTCGGACAGCGGATCTGTTATTGATCGTTGATCGATAACGGGTAAGTGTGGGAGAAATATCTTCAACAAATGATACTAGAAGCTCTTTTCTTTCTTCACTATGAGTGAACTATCTACACCGGATAGAGTGTTTATAGTGTTCATGACACTAAGCCTATCTAAAATTGATAACACACTGCACTTTCCCCAGTCAACACTTGAAACCCGATGTGTCGGCATAAATCGATACTTTTTCGGAGTTCAAGTGTCATATGGGGTTTTTAGTTAAAGATAGAATTACCTGACCGCATTAGATACAAGTTCTGTTGTATAGAATGAAGCACCCATCTTCTCGGCGTAAGTCCAGTGGAGGAAGTCCAGTACTTTCAGAAGCTGAATCGTCATCCGTTGCGACTACCTCTTCAGTTCCACGGGCTGAATACGGTCAACTAGTTCTGGTTGGTCCGGTTGTAGACTGGACTACTCCAAATTTTAGAGTTCTACTTAATCCCCCAGAGAGAGTTCCTTCGTAATCTCCGCTAAAGTTTTGCATAATATTTGCTTACAGCATGGCATTCTGGACGATGATGTGCGCCTTCCGTCGAAGAACGCGTTTGCACATATGCCGCCATCGGGGTATACTGCTTGCCACCGGTATATGCCCCTAAATGGAGCGGTACCCCCCTTCAATAACTTATTAAAAGAAACTCTTCTGAACTTGGGAATTGCTCCATTTCAAATTCATCCTAATGGGTAGGCGATCTTGACCTTCCATCACGTCCTGTTTATACGAACATTTAATCGTGCTCATAGTTTCGATGAGTTGAGATATTTTCTCTCATTCAAGAAGAGAGACGAGTGTCTATCCCTTATCGTCATCGAGACCCAGTGAAACCGCAAGATCATGCTACAGCTTCAAAGCAATCTGTCTCAATTTAAGACCCGGTATTTCTTTGTTAGATGTCCCAAGGGATTTAACCATCTTTGGACGACGAGGGGTAAGTTCTCTCTTTTACTTATTGAGTTTCGATACGTCGCTATGGGATTTCTGATAGATCGAATACTTCTTGCAATTATTCCGAGACTAAATAAAGATCCATCACTCGATCCTATTTTCCATACTCTGAAGGCTGTAGATGCCAAGGAGAGGTTGGTCAAATTTTTTCTAACAAACGAGAATTTGCTTCGGTATAGGTTATTCCATCCTAGGAGATTCACCGTGGCCGTTGAAGTCTCGTCTTCTTCCTATTCCAAAATGCAAACACGTTCCACTTCTTTATCACACAGCACCGAAGAGGGCAATCTCCTAGAAAGAGAAGGTCCGTCTGGCGAGTCAACCGAAGAAACTCATGAAGGAAGGGGTGTTACGACTGAAGCCAGCTGCCCGACCAGAATGCACCCAATTTTGGAGGAGGGGGAAGAAGAATTCAAGCAACGTGAGGGCAAGGTTGTAACGACAATATAAAAGGAGGAGGGTGAAGTTGAGGGCAGCAGCAGTTATGATTCCTCCTCCAGCGATGATGAATTCGAAGCAATTTCTGACGATGGGAACTTTGAATCATGCGATGAGACTCCAGGAATGAGTCCCATTCTCCCGGATTCGCCTCCCCGAGTGATTCGCGATAAAGATGCTCCCCCAGTAGCCGAGCGGCTGTAGGATTCCCTGCTTAATGAAACCGGTATTGACTTAGGGGATTTGAGCAACGTTTACGTAAATATTGATGAACTCATTGGAGAATATTTCTAATTTGAGGGATCATCTCCTTGCCCTGGTCATACCATGTCTAAAGTTAGCCTGGTTTCTACCACGATGGCTTCCCGATCTGGTTTGTGACGTCCTTTTAGGCTGCCTAAGACATATTACACATTCCACTAGGGTCATATTCACTTACACATGCATTATTTAAGTTCATTTCTTATTGCTAAAGCTCTTTATTTATTCTTCATATTAGGTACCATGAGAGGTTGTAGACTTTACAAGGATCTGGAACAATTCATTGATCGCAACGTTGGTCAAGACATTCTTCCAGCCGCCACCAGCCCCGTGAAACTGAAGAAGAGTAGAGAAGGCGGAAAGACTTGGAAGCCGAAGCACGTCGTTGGGATGACGGAGAACAAAGTAGGGTTTATAAGAGTGGCTACAAGAAGAGAAAAACTCCTGACGGCCGAGAAGAGTCGCCCAAGAAGCCGAAGGTAGATCGTGGTTCTCATCTCTCTAAGCATAAAACTTTTGCCCCGGCCCCAATCTCTGTCGGACTTGAAGTTCCGGCTTCCACTGTCCAAGTTTCATCTTCATCCCGAGCACTGTCAACCCACGTGGTGCCTGCTTCTGGTACTTCATGTTCTCGCAGGAGGCCGGCTTATATTCTTCCGTCCGGCATATAAAAAGATAGTTGCCGATTACACGAGAATTGTGGAATCCCGCAACAAGACCGTTTCTAGTCAATCTCAAATGATTGCTTCGCTCCAGGAAAGGGTCGCGCGGCTTAGCGCCGAGAAGACCCGAGTTGAAGTTGAGAAGGCTGCCGTAACAGCGGATTACTTGGAGTTGCAGGATACTTTTAAAAAGAAGATGGAGAAGATGGATGATACCATCTTAAATTTCTATGTTAACTCCTTACCGCATCAGAGGAGCCTTAGCTATTTGGGACCCAAATTTCCATGTACTCTTGCCATGGTTTGGGAAGAAGTTCTAGCCCGTTTCCAAGAGAACGAGGATGTATATACCAAGCAAGAGCTAGAGGATGCCTATCTCAATGAGGAATCAAAGAAAGCTCTCATAGAGGCTCGAGAGATCATTTGAATTGAGAGGGAACAGAGGGCTGCTGATGCTGATATGACTGCAACTGCCAAAACGTTGCCAGAGCCTCTCATTTTCGGGCCAGGTGCATCATTTAAACAGCCTCATGGTCAGATAGTGAGTTCAGCCGGTGCTGCCCTGTCGTCTGCCCCTCTAGGAGCTGTCTTTGAAACATTGGGTGACCCTGGAACTTCTTCGAAGATAGTGCAGCCATCAAAAGAAGGAGAAGGTGGGGAATATGAGATTGAAATTCTCGGCCATCCTTTGGTGCTGGTAACCTTCTAGTTTCCTCCGAGTTTGATAATTTTTAGCTCATGCCACAAGAACAAGATGAACTTAATGCTTTCATTTTTAATCTTATAGGTCCGTCTTCTTTACCTACTAACCTGCCGATTTCTTCGATGCCTGGGCTTGCCGCTATTTCAACCGCCTCGATTCTTATTTCTGTAGTTGCTTCGATTGCTGCATCTGTGTTTATCTCAACACTAGGGCCGAAATTTGAGAAGATTGCTGCATTGCATGGCCTAGACGACCCTTTCGTACCTTTGGAGGGCGATTTCACGGCAGCTAAATCTCGAGAGTAGGAGGACCAAACTGGCCGGCTACATAAATCTGAACAGCAAATAATGGCCGATAAGAAGGAAAAGATCGAGGAGAGAAAATCTTCAAAGAGCTCCCGCAAATCTTGAAAGTGCAAGTCTAAGGGGGAGTCTTCCAAGAAGGTCGAAGACAGGGAGGAGATGCCAGCGCCAAGGAGATAGTTGATATTTCAAGCTGCGACGCTACTCTTGGTAGGGATTCTGAGAGGAAGCGGAAACTTCGAACTAAAGGTGAGAAGGGGAGCGGTGGAAAGAAAAATAAATAGGCTCAAGCAACAGTGAAGCCAGATATTGGGACATTCTGTAATTTTGTTTGATATGTATTTTGTTCAAGTGCAGAGTCTGCACTTACTGCTTTGATTATTGTAGCATCTATATTTTCCTTTTTATTGGCTGATATTGTGTGGGTCCGACCCCATATTTTGACTTTGTACATAAAATGCTATAAGTAATACAATGTTTACATTTTGATTGTAACTTTATCTGTCTACTCATCTATGTTTCATGCACTTACGCCAATTTTATTTACTTCTATTTTATTTTATCTAGTCTTGTGATTACCGCCAAAATTCTTTGTTTGGAGTAACAGAACTGTGAAGTATTTGGGTTTTTTGAGTATCGGTGTGTGCCCCCAGTTCACGGGGCTATTTACTTCAAACACTTAACAAATAACCGGTTGATCCAAGTGATTTTTTGGATGTTTGCAACCAGAACTGTTTCGCGGTTCCTATCTTTGGGAACTTGCGACTTGAGTGCCTTGATTTCAGAGGTATTATCGGTCAAAAATCGGAATTCACTGCCGATTCATAGTCATTTGACATTGCTAGATTCATACCTATTACTCCTAATAGTGGAAGTGGACTGATTCTTGTTAGTCCTGCAATAGAAGAGTTTCCCGGCAATGCTGGGGCAATGCTGGTACTAAAGAATGTGTGTGGCTTATGAGATACCCGGCTTTTGGGGTCGATATGGCCCGTCGGTCCAGAACGGTTGGGAATATCTCAACGTTACCAATCTCCGGGTAATGTGAGAAGTTCATGTTTCGAGAGTGTGATTTCTTGGCTCAAAAGGTAATGTGTGGCTTATAGGGATGTGCTACTTTTAAGGTTGTGCTTGCTTGGATGTGATTCCGCAATCCAAGATGCGGTGCGCGGCTTACGAAATGCGCGGCTTTTATTTGGACCTTCCCGGCGTCACCGGAGCAACAATGGTTCTTAGAAGACGAGGATTAGGTTCCACCGATTCGACGGTTTGAGTCGATTTGCTTCCGTCGATCCGGCGGGTAGGTGGGGCATACTTGAGCGTGGTTCCACTATCTCAAGCAGCAATCGAATGATTTTAAGTCGATTTGACCCCGTCGACTCGGCAGGTTACTTTTGTGAACATTGTTTTATTGGTTCAGAAAGCAAAGCAATTTTATTAATGAATGTTGGGCATGTTTTGCCTATTTACAATGCCTCCAACAATTCGAGATGGTTTATTTGCTGGAAATAGGAAATACATAAGATAATCTTAGGTAAAGTAACGACGCAACGATTCGTTGTTCCATGCTAGGGGGATTTGGATTCTGTCAACGGTTGTTAGCTTGAATGTGTCATCCCTTAGCTTCTGACCGTTCACATAGGGTCCTTCCTAGTTTCGTCCGAGTGCACCTAGTATAGGGTAGACCCTCTTAAGGATAAGGCTCGCACTTCGAAGGTGGGATTATGAACTTTGGAGTTGAAGTACGTGTGACCCTTTTTTGGTGAGCGGCAGTTCTTAATTCGGCTTCTTCCCTCTTCTCATCGACTATATCGAGTGACTCGAGTAAGAGTTGTTCATTCTGCATTTGAACGAAGTTTTGCCTTCGATAAGAAGGGACTTCTAACTCAACCGAGATCATTGCTTCCGAACCATATGCTAGGGCGAATGGAGAGTGCCCAGTTGCAGACTTGTGCATTGTCCTATAGGCCCATAGTGCGAGTGGAAGTTCATTGACCCAATTGCCTTTTGCTTTTGTTAGCTGTTTTTTGATGGTGGCCTTGATGATCTTATTTACTACTTCCACTTGCCCGTTTTCCTGGGGATGTGCGATAGCGGAAAAACTTTTCTCGATTCTAAAGTGTTTGCAAAAAATTTTGAACACTACGCTTTCCAATTGAGTCCCGTTTTTCGTGATGATTTTCCACGGCACCCCAAACCTGCGAATAATATTTTTAGTAACAAAGTTAATGACTTTCTTTATAGCAATAGTGGCCAGCGGTTCCGCTTCAGCCCATTTGGTGAAATAGTCAACAACAACAATAGTATATTTGGCTCCCACTTTAGCCATTGGTAATGCGCCAATCAAATCGATTCCCCATATTGCGAACGGTTGTGGGTTGACCATCTGTGTTAGCTCCGTCGAGGGGGTTCTTTTAATTTTGCTGAATCTTTGGCATTGATCACACCGTCTGGCATAATCTGCTGCATCGCGGTTCACTGTTGTCCAAAAGTACCCATACTAGAGAACCTTCTTTGCAGGGGTTTGCCCCCTGGTATGATCTCCGCAGTCTCCTTCATAAACTTTTTTTAGGATCCTTTGAGCTTCGTCGTTGGTTACACATCTGAGTAAGGGATAGAGAATCCCCTTCAGTAGAGTATCACATCCTCCCTTACATATCATGGTGCCTTCCGCAAAAGAATTTTCTATCGGTTCACGTCTGTGGGGTGAGCTCCTGTGATCAGGTAATCTTTAATCGATGTCATCCATGTCTCTGGTTCCTTGGTCGTCTCAAAAATCCAATCGATGTCCATTTCGCTTATGCTTTGAGTGGTCATGGTCTCAACTGGGACCAACCCCAATGACTGAGCTTCTCTGGAACTGTCCATTTTGGTCTGATAATCCGCCTTCGTGTTCTGCTCCCTCGAGATATGAGTTATGGTGTAATGCTCGATGTCGTTTAGCAGTTCTTGTACTTTAGATAGATACGGGGCGAGGTTCTTCCCCCGAGCTTGGTACTTGCCTTTCACCTGATAGACGACTAGCTGAGAGTCACTGTAGATGTGTATAGATTTTATGTCGAGTTCCCTCATAATCTTTAGCCCAGCTATCAATGTTTCGTATTTTGGCTTGTTATTTGTTGCAGGGAATTCCTAGCAAGGCATAGTAAATGGATCGTCCTTCGGGAGTCTTGAATACTACACCTGCTCCCAAGCAGAAGTCGTTAGACACACCGTCGATGAACAGCTTCCAACGTGTCTCCACTTCTATAGTCATTCCTTCCTTGCTATCTCGTATTGTATATTCGGCAATAAAATCTGCTAGCGCCTGCCCATTGATCGCCTTTCGAGGATGGTATGTGATTTCGTACTGACTTAGTTCAATGTTCCATTTGATAAGCCATCCAGCGGTCTCGGGGCGGTATAACACTTGCTTCAAGGGTTGATTTGTCAGCACTCTAATAGGGTATGCCTGGAAGTACGGTCGTAATTTTCTAGATGCGATCAAGAGGCAATATGCGAGTTTCTCCAATTTAGGATAGTTCTTTTCTGCTCCAGTGAACCGTTTGCTGATGTAATATATGGGTCGCTGGATCTTGGCTTCTTCTCGTACGAGCGTGGCACTCAATGCATGTGGCGAGACTGCTAAATAGATGTACAAATCTTCTCCGTCTACCAGCTTGGACAAGATTGGCGGGGTTTCCATATATCGCAGCAGCTCTTCGAACGCAGTTTGACAACCTTGATTCCATTTAAAAAATTTCTTTCCCTTCTTTAGCGCGTCAAAGAATGGTATACATTTGTCAGTCGCTTTTGAGATAAATCTGCTCAGTACTGCAACCTTTCCATTCAGGCTTTGTAACTCTTTCCTGTTCCTCGGGGCCTTGACTTCCCGCAAAGCGGTTATTTTCTCAGGATTTGCCTCGATGCCTCTAGCGCTCACGATAAATCCCAAGAAATTTCCCGAGGCTACCCCGAAATGACACTTAAGTGGACTGAGCTTCATTCCATATCTATGGAGTATTTCGAACATTTTAGCAAGGTTGTCCAAGTGATTTACAGCTATGCATGATTTAACAAACATTTCGTCTACATAAACATCTATTGTCTTCCTAATCTGATGTTTAAACATGGCATTTACCAGTCGCTGGTAAGTTGCCCCAGCATTCTTTAAGCCAAACAGCATTACTTTGTATCAATACAGTTCCAGGTCAGTAATTAAACTGGTATTTTCTTGATCTGGTTCGTGCATCATGATCTGGTTGTACCTCGAGTATGCATCCATAAATGATAGTAGTTCATGTCCAGCCATCCTATCCACAAGTTGATCGATTTTGGTCAGAGGAAAGTTATCCTTTGGGAAAGCTTTGTTCAGATCCGAGTAGTCAATACTGGTTCACCATTTCCCATTGGACTTCTTGACTAAGACAGCATTAGATACCCATTCAGGGTAAGTTGCATCACAGATAAAGCCATTCGCCATTAGCTTGTCCACTTCTTCTCTTAGCGCTTTGGACCGCTCGGCCCCTAGGCTGCTCCTTTTCTATTTCATGGGCGTATACTTGGGGTTAATGTTAAGTACATGGCAGGCTATCTCTGGCATCACCCCGTACATATCAGAATGATTCCAAGCGAAGACATTCAAATTGGCGTGAAGAAATTTGATGAGTTCCAGTAGCATTCTGTTTCCAAGATGCGATCCCATTTTAAGGACCCGTGTTGGGTCATCCATATCAACAGGGATGGACACCATCAATTCTGCTGGTGCTACTCGTTCCTCCCCTAAACTCTTCTTTCTAGGGTCCAAAGCCTTATCGAATCGGCTATGGTCCCCAAGCAAGGGGCGGCTCTGTAGTTGTTATTCATCAGGTTCACGAATGTGGAGAGTTCTCCTCACATTCTTCCCGTTTTTTCTCTTTTAGATTCGCGTAGTTCCACGATATAACATTCCCTAGTAGCACTTTGGTCTCCCTTAATCACCTCGACTCCATTTTTAGTCGGAAATTTTCATAGTTAGACACCATTGAGCTAAAGCAATTCGAAAACTAAAGTCTTCCAAGGTGGGTCGCCCCAAGAAGGCATTATAGGCGGACATCTCATCTATAAACATAAAGGTTCGGATAAGGGTGACCCTTCCGTCGCCTTCTCCGAGTTCTATAAGTAAGTCAATCGTTCCGACGAGTTATTTGGTTTCACCGATAAATCCTTGGATCTTTGTTTGGATGATGGATACATCTTTCATACTGATCTTCATCTGATCAAAGGTGCATTTGAAAAGGATATTCATAGAACTGCCACTATCTACCAATACTCGTCGGACCATGGCGGGTCTTATTCCTACTATCACGACTATGAGATCGAGAGTTGGAGCTTCTATTCCCTCAGTGTCTCGATTTCGGAATACTATGTTGTCATTTAGGGTTCTTTGTTGCTTAGCAGGGGTCCATCTTCGATTGCAAAGCACGCATCTTTTGGGGCCGGTTTAATCAGCTCGTATACCACTCCATTTCTCCCCAACTCTTCTACACAGGATGGGGCCTCCAGATATCATTCCAATGATGTGTTTCTAGTTAGTCCGTATGGGTCCCTCTTTGCTGGTTCCAGCGTGGTTCCCTTAGTCTTTAGGAGCTTGGGGCGCTATAGGTTGGTCAGGATTTAGTGGTTTCCTTACATACTGGTGGAGCTTGTTTTCCCGAATTAACTCCTCAATTAAGTTCTTCAGGTGATGGCACTCGTTCGTGTTGTGTCCATGTGTCTCATGGATGGTGCAGTACTTCCCAGAACGCTTCTACTGTTCGATTGCTTCCTTCTTAGGTGGCTTCTTGTATTCCTTCGTCCCCTGTGTCACGAGGTAGATGTTTTCTAGAGTATCGTTGAGCGGGGTGTATTCTTCGGGCCGCAAACCTTTGAGTCGCTTGCTACTTCCGTTTCGCTTGTTAGTACTCTAGTTCATTCTTTTCCGATTCCCATTTTTTGTTGTGTTCCCTTCAACGGTCCGGAAGGTGTTTATATCTTGGTTCATCGCAGTACCATTCTTCCCAATGTTAGTTGGTTGCAGGTTATTAGATTTCCTTTCCAATTCCTGTGCCTCTTCCAATCTCAAGTACTGACTCACCTTTCAGTTGAAGTCCTTCCTAGTGGTGGGTTGTTTCATTTTGATCCATTTCCCAAATTCAGTCTTGGAGTGAATTGCGCGGACTAAGGCCATGAAACCATATCCTAGTTCGTATCACTTACTTCAGTTACCGCAATATTGAACCGACTCATGTAAGACTTCAAAGGTTCGTTCCGTCCCTGGAATAAGCCAGATAAGAGGATGTGCCATGTGCAGTCTAAACTGATCAAGGAACCTTGTTGCTAGTTGATTAAAGGTGGAGATGGATCTTGGCGGAAGCTTGGTGAACCACATGGAAGCGATTCCTTCCAGAAAAATCGAAAAACATCCACATCAAACGACATCCGAAGCATTCGCTCCGTCCATGTACCAACTGTACTTATATAAGTAGGGTTTCAGATCTCTCGTTTTGGTATAAGATGGAATAGTTGGCATAGTGAACTTTTCGGGGTACCGCTCATTCAAAATCTCACCACTGAAAGGATTTCAACTTAGTGCGGATCCCTATTCATCATCCCATCTATCCTTACTTTCATCCATCAACCGCTTGACCATGTCCACGATATACGCCTCAAATGTCCGGTAATCCAGAGGTCGGCTGTCAAAAGCTATACCGAGTGTTTGGCTTTGCAAATGATCTTGGTGAGTGGGCTGAAGCCTAGGCTCTCCTGTCTTCGGGAGAGCCACTCCCTCGGGGTTCCGATGACTTGAGGTTGGTCTGATGAGGGTAATTTGAATCTCCCTGGCGCTATTGAATGCATTGGTATTTCCTTCCAACTTGCCATCGTCAAGTCGCTCACCATCTTCTGAGTCGAAGAGATCCATGACTATATCCTCCTATGGGGGTTTTCGCCCCTAGATTTAAGTTCGTAGCTAGTTACCTCTCAGTTAGTGGAGTGCTTGTGTTTCCTTCCATATTGATTCCCACGGTTCAACCCATCGCTCCTTTCTGTGGTTGCTTTTCGTTTCTCCTGTTTAGGCTAGAAACGAAAGAATTTGCTTATTCCACGGCAGCCGCGGGCTCTATCATGGTTCTTGGAGTAGCATGAGACTGCAAGGTCAATAGGGCATTCAATTTGTCCATGAGAGCCCTTTGGCTGTTTTCCATTTTCTGATTAATTTCGTCAACCATTTTATTTAATTTATCTCTAGTGACAACTTCACGCTGAATGGAGGATCCTAGAATCTGATCACCGAGGTTAGCTCCTAATTGTGGATTGTTGGGATTGTTGACTTCAATTTGCTAGGGGTTTGTTTCTTCGCAAGCAATTTTAGCTCCTATGGATCTTCCAGAAGTTGTTCTCTTTCTTCCTGGTGCCATTGGTTCTCAAAAGCAAATCCTCTAAACAGAGATTGATGATCTAACTTATGAACCTATCTGATCCAAAGTAGATAGCTAGATCTAAGCCTGAGTTGGGTTCTCATTGAAAGCACCAAAATGTTAACCTAAAAAATGGATCAACACCATGGATTTAGTATGAAAGCACCAACCTTGTTTATCAAGGCAAATAGAATAGAGACAAGAAATAATAACTTGCAGATAAAGTAAAAGGACAAGAGATTTTATAGTGGTTCAACTGTTAACGAAGCCTATGTCCACTTTATAACTTTTGTTATTGACTGACTGCAATTACAAGTTGAATATGATTGCAATTTGATTGGATCTTGTAAGTTAGATCAAGTCACCAGTGTTATAGTTCAATGGAGAATCACAGTGAACCCTTCATATGACTTACGTAGGAGGAGAAGAGTGAAGAATAGTTTCTGCAGAGTTTCAGCAGCCATTCCCGAAGATCCTGATTATGTTGATGGTAGAATTGTATTTATAGGGGCTGGAGAGCACTTGGGCTAAAGCCGCTTTGTCAATGACTTACATTCGAAGGTACAACGGCGCTACAGAAATTCTAGAATGAGCCAACTCAATATGATGGATCGCTAGCGATCCATGGCCTTTGAGTAATTTTGGCTCATTTCTTTTGGATCCTATTTCCTGCCTTATGTAGATGCTCTCCATGTAATTGCATGACTAGATGCTTTGCTTTGATGACTGATCGCATTGAACTGTTGATGGAATCAGATGAATGCTCACTTCTCGGTCTAACTAGCTTGAAATGCCCTCAAACTTAGTAGACATTCCAAGAATACTTATTAGATCATGGCGCAAGAGGATTGGAGGATCCACGAGCGACTGTTATGGATTGCTAGCGATCCATCACCTTGGGAAAATTTTGAATTCTTTTTTTTGAGTCTCTCTTAATTCCTTCTTCTGGTCCTTTTGGTTAATTCTTAAATTGTTCTGACTTGACGTGGATGTTCTGATTTGTAAAAGAATTTGTTTGGTTAAAAACTCATATAACATTTCCATAAATGGAAAAATATTTTTATTTCATTAAATTGATTTCCTAAGCAAACAATTGTATGTAAAAAAATCTAAACAACTTCTGACGGTTAAAAGCTATTTATCGATAAAAAGATTTTCGGTCATATTATCGATATTTTTCCAAAGAATATATTTTGTAAACATTTTTCCAAAACAAGTTTACCATCATTAGTTATGTAAAAGGGGGTTAAAGAGCTTATTAAATCATTTTAGTAACACTTCATTAAAGATTCAAATATGTAAATAATTCAGATATTTAAATACGAAGTGTCCGAAATTCCAGATCATTACAAAATCTTTTTGTAAAGGTATTTTATACGCACATGCTGAAAAGACTTGTATATATAATATGTTTGTTATAATACTATTACAATATCATATATATAAATAAAGAAATAAATATTTTATTTAAATAAAATTTAATAGTACACATAATTACAACTAGAGCTTCTACAATATTTCCATATAATATTTTTATATACACTGTTTTATACTCCTTCAAATATAATAATTTTTACTCTCTCATATACAATATTTCTAATCACTCTTTTCCTTAGCCACTCGAATACAACCTTTATGTCTACTTAGTCTAGCTTTCATCCAAATAGAAGTTTGTTTTACCTGACAAATAACAATGCACCAAAAAGAAAAAAGAAAAAATTGAAACTCCAAAGATAAAAATATATTTGGACTCGGTATTGCCTCAGTTTATTGATTTTTTTTTCATATTTTAAAAAGGCAACAAAAATTAATAATATGGACCAGTGCAATAGGTGTACACAAAGACCAGTAGACATATTCGTATGGGATAGAAATTCAAATTCAAGAATGTGCACGAGCAACTTAAGACATGCACAGTGTATCACTGTACATGCCTTAAGGCCGAGTAACTCGAAATAAACAATGCATATTAAAATCAAGCTCAAAGACAAAAACTAGCAACGTCAAACCCAAAATTTCAAACACTTTATTTTAAAAAGGAAATGTATATGAACATGTGCACATATAAAACTTGCATACATGCACAAAGAAATAGCTACAAAATATAAATTCAGGTCTAAAAGTACTAGTGCATAACACACAGCATGTACACATAACAAAAGAAAATTCTAAAACACAATCTTGGACACGTCACATGCACAAAACAAAGCATGCAACAAACCAATTCAAGTTCACAAACCAACAAGCACATTAGGACTAGGCAGAGCAAATGAGTCAAGTATAGGCACCACAACAAAATGGGCAAAAAACAAACTCAGATTTAAATGCAGGAGCAAGTGCAACAAGCATACAACACTCATAATTAAGGCAGGTCAAAGTGCAAGCACATAAGGTGCATAATCAGAGGAAAACCTGCAAGAACAAATCAAAATGCACGGTGCATAACAAAGTGCAACATTATCAAGGTCAAGTTCATAACTACCAAACCAGGCAAAGTAACACAAAGCAAGCACATAAGGAAAACTCACAAGCAAGCATATAGAAGGCAATCACACATGGCAAGCACGGAAGAGAAACACATAAGGAAATGTGCACAACTGAGAATGCAACTGTCACAACATAGTAATGCACAAAAACTAATTCAAGTGAAAGAAGTAAACCAGGTACAATTCAAGTGTAAAGAGTAAACTAGGCATATGCAAAACTTCAACGTATATGGTGAATACACAAGAATGAGTATGGTGTCAAAAGCATGGCCGATTTACCTAAAGAAAAATAATCAAAAGTTTGCAGTTGAACTAGTCAATAACTCAGGCTGTAGACCACAAATGATCGATCAAAATCAAACTGCCAGGTTGGCAAAAAAAAATCCATAATAATAGCCATGAATCAAAATCCAAACTCGAGAATTGAAACATTTGAAACAAATTTTTTAAAATATATGAAAACCGAGGAGATTTTTGTTCAAATATTCTCTATATAAACACCAATTAATCATCGACAATTTAGCAAGTCGAGCACAAACCAAATATTCAAGCATAATAAAAAAATAACATTCGTACCAAATTTTCAATCGCAAAGCAACTCGACCTATAAAGGAACCATAAACTGCAGTCGCTTAGCAATTGAAGATATAAGCGTATAGTGAAGTAATGGCGAGATTACCGTGACGAATTTTCAAAGTCGCGGCTTCCAAAATAAGGAATCCTAAAAGGAGATAACGAAAGAAAAAAGGGGATCCGCCTTATTTAATACAATTTGGAGAAGTGACTTTTGTTGGGCCAATTTATTTTTATTTACGGGGAATTTTTTTTAAAGGACAAATTATTTAAAAATTTTATTCATAAGGACCGGCACAACAAAATTTCTTTCAAAGGACAGGCCCAGAGCCCATTCGCGCTTCAAAACATATTTCCATTCCGTTCATTCGTCTTCCAGTGCAATTTTGAAATCCACACTCATCTTCACGGTACAAAATTAAAATTAAGAAAAAATGGCGAACGAAACCACATCAAGATCGCTACCTCCATCTCAATCGCATTCATCAGAAAATAAAGAACAAGCAGAGTTTGAGAACGATTCTGATACCTTATCCCCTCAATATGATATTCGACAAAAACCTAATACCCTAGCGTCTCGTTTTGATCATCAGCTCGAATCTGGAAACAAAGAAACTAAATCTAAGAATCGAGACGAAATTGAAAACCTAGCAGTTGAGACGCAGCAGAAATCAACAAAATTAAAACTATCAAAAAGCCTAATGGAAGAAGGTATACAGCAACAAAGGGAAAGAAGAACAAAAAGGAAACATGAACAAAACAGAACAGAAGAAAAGGTAAATGATATTATTAAATGTAGCATAACAAATCCATTGTACATTGATTATGATACTATTGAACTTATTTTACAGAAGAATGAAGAAACCATACAGGGAAAAACAGCTGGTGACAAATTAACTGGACAACAAATGCAAAAAAGAGAATTAAGATCAAAGAAAAAAAATGAGAAAATAATTCAGCAGCAACTTCAGAAGGCAATTAATAACATTCAGTTATAAAACTGATACTATTTAATCTTTAGATGTATTTTAATATTGTTAATATGTATAACAGGAAAAGGTAGAAACAAATAAGGCAAAGCAAATAGCTGTTGAGGAATCTGAAGACGAACAAGCAAACACGGTAAATGTACAAGTCATATTACTAATAAAGATTTTCATGTTCAAAAAGTGATAGTTATAGTTTGTTTGGTAGAAATCAAAGATTAGTTGGTTTAAAAATAGATTTCGTTGCTATTTGTTACAAAAGTGATACTAATATATTGAAAATATGATACCAAACATCTGTTAGAATTAATGTGATACTTTGTGTTTAGGAAAATTAAAGTAAGCACACAAATAAAAACTGATACCAACATACTGCAATAGTGATACCTATAGTCTAATTGTGTGTAGCTGTCTCATTTTAGTTTACAAATTATTTAACCATCTTTTTTCTAGTACAACTGAAACTAAATTCTTACAAAATGGAACCCACTGTATAAAATGTTTTAGTTCATTTGACAATGTTGTAATTTTTCAATAAAGTGATACCTATAATTCAAAAAATGATACCCACTGTATAACAAACTGATACCTATATTTCAAAAAATGAACCTATTGTTTGTTTAACTGAAGACAAAACTTCATAATTTTTTTAGAAAATATTATATACTTTATAACAAAACTGATATAGGTATATACATAAAACAATACCCACTATCACAAATATAAAATTGATACCAATGGAATGAAAAACTGATACCTACTGTCTGTTTTTATGGACATCATATCTTAAAATTGGTATACTGTTTGTTAGAACCAAACTGATGCATACACCTTATAAATATGATACTCACTTTATCTGTTGTAAACTTTGTACTTTTAATTATACAAATTACTGTCATTGTAATTTGGAACAAAAATAACACAAATATAAGCTAAAAATTATACATGCAGTATGTTTCTTTTGAAGTTATTATGTACCAATTTTAGAAGTATTTCAACCAGAATTATTAAAAAATTGATACCTACATTTAGCAAAAATGATAGCAAATTTTAGTTAAATAAAAATACCATGTTTTATCTCATGTTTGAAGAAACTGAAACTGGTATATCATGTTATATATTGTTTTGTTTCAATGCTGTTTGTTTCGCTAACAACTTAATGACACATTTTCATGAAATAGGATGATGATGATTTTGTCAATCCATGTCATAAAAGCATGCATGCAACATCAGAACAAACAACAAAACAGATAGCAAAATCGGAAAATGTTAAGCCAGAAACTGCTTATAGATGTGGCTTACAAGCTATCTTCAAGATATTAAAACTGGTCAAAGAAAAAAATGGATTGACCAAAAAGCAAGTTGACATCTTAAAGAAGACACCATTTTACAACTTCTTCAAAGTAATCTATGAAGAAAAAATAACAATGAAAGAGTGCAAAAAGCATCAACAAAACTTGGATGCTTTATACAACTGCTACTGTATGGAAACTGATACCTTCATCTTAGGAGAAGACAAAATGAAGGTAACTGCCAAAGATATAAGCTTATTGTTCGGTCTGCCATTAAAAGGAATAAACATAGAACCGACAAAAAAATTGACGAGCAGAACCATTCCACCAGACTGCAAAGACTTTGCAACTAGAAACTTTGGCACAAATACTTACATAACAAGAAATGTTGTGGAAAGAAGAATAAAACAAGAAATATCAAAAAGGAAAAAAGAAAATGAAGAAGATCTCCCTTTGTTGATAGTAATGCAAATACTATTGACATTTTTCTTTCCCAACAACCAACAAAAGCTGAGATGGGGAATTCTACCCTATTTGGTTGACAGTGAAACAATGCAAAGTGTCTCATGGCCACAAACAATAGAGAAAAATTTTAGTAAATTTGTCAAGAAGTTTATCTCTAAGCCAAGAAACATGTCTGGATGTTCAATGCTTCCATTGGTAAGATGTGTTATGCAAAATATTATTAATTTAAAAAAATTGTTATATTCAACATTCTTATCTAATTATATCTTTAAATTTTTATAGTACTGCATCTGTGAGAAAATGAACCTTATTCAACCAAGAAAGCAACTTGCTGAAGATTTACCCAGATTTGCACGATGGGATGTAAGAAAACTTAAAGACATTGTTGTGAAACAATTGTTGAAGGATATAAAAGTTGGCAATGTAAGTTAAAGTTAATTCTTACTTACAGTAGTATTTATCAGTGTACATTTTATGTTCTCTTTCTGTAGTATCAGTTTCAACACTTAGAATAATTATTTGTCTCTACATAGTATCACATATGTCTCTTTGTAGTATCACTTTAACTTCTGATTAGTATCAGTTTCATTTTGTAGCTTTAAATTTTAAAATAAATTACTATTTCAATTACACAGGTGAAAGAAATAAGCAATATTCTTCCACATGAATAGAAGCTACTCCAAACAGGATCGATAATAGAAGAATCAAGTGAAAAAAGAAAAGAAAACCAAAGGAAAAAAAGAAAAATTGAAGAAGCAGAACAAAGTGCTCGATCTTTTGAAGATTTTGTAAGCCTTAATGTTTTGCAAACGCACATTAAAGATTTGGAAGAAGAAGGTAAGAAGACAAAGAAGCAATTAGAAAAAGAAAAGAAGTTGAGGATAAAAGTTGAAAAAGAAAATTTGAAATTGAAAGAACAATTGAAAGAACTCAAATCAAGAATAGAAGAAAGTGAAAAGAAAAATTCAGCAGTTGAACTAGAGAGTAAGCATATGGAAGATGAACCTGACAACATTCTAAAGGAACATGCACATGTAGAAACACAAATGGAAAACAGAGAAAAGAAATCCACAACTGAAAGCAATGAAGAAGAGAAGGAAGACAAAAATGCTGAGCCTCATGTGGAAAAAGTTAATACAGCAAATAAAATAAATGAAGATGAATGTTTAAATATAGAAGCCCAAAATGAAGAAAAAACATTCACAGCGGAAAATATTGAAGAAGAAAATCCAGAGTGTCAAGCAAAAATAACACAAATGGACAGGTACATGATTTTTTACTATTGAAAATAACACTGTTTGATTCAAATTAATGCTTGCTTATATTATAAATATTATAAATAATTCTGAGTATAAGTTAAAGTAAACTGATACCTAAATGTATTAAAAACTGATACCTATGTATATAAATATTGTAAATTGAACTATTTATGTTCATCATCATTTAGTAGAGAACTAATACCAAAATAATGCACAATTTATATGCATCAGTTGTTTGATTATAACTGATGGTTGGTTAATTTACAAACAATTTTCACTATGAAATAAATCAAAACTGATACCTATATGTATGAAAAACTGATACTTACTTTGTGTTTGAAAAACTGATATCTATGCAAAAATGATACCCATAAACCGCCACTATTAACATTATTGATACTAATAATATTATATTCATTCACCAATAACAAAAACTGACAGCTTCTTATTGTTAATACAGATTCTCAACTGGAAAAAATGTAGAAGAAGTTGAAGACACAACTACTGACACTAATACAGAACAAGTTCATCAAACAACTGAAACAGTGTTGAACAAAACAAATGAAACAGTGTTGGAAACAAATGAAGATAAAACAATGAAAAAAGATATAAAAGAGGCTCAAAAATTGGAAGAAGATACCAATAAAGAGAGCAAAGTTGCACAATACAGTGATGTAGTACAAGACCTAACACCTCCATCTTTCAATCTCAATATCACACAACAGTTGCAAGAGGGAATAACAGAAAAGGACAAAGAAAACAAACCAGCAAAACCTTCTGGTCGGAAAAGGAAACAAATAGTTCATAAGCCATCTTCTTATGTGAAAAGAATAAAAGAAAGAGCAAGGAAAAAAAGAGAAAGCCTCAGCTTTGAATATGGTCAGAGAAGGAAAAAAACAGCAAAAAAACAAAAACCTGAAGCAAATGAAAATGATGAAAAACTGGAAGAAAATGATGAAAAAGAAAGTGCAGAAGAGTCAATCCCAATGCCAATTCAAGTAATAGAGCCAACACTTTCAAATGTAGGACTAGGACACTGCAGCAAAACTTTGGCATACTTGAATATAGAACAACAAAATACAATCAAAACTTTCTTTGCTATGACATCATCAAAAGAGTAAGTATACAAACATATATACTAATTTTGCTGGTTAAAATAACATTGTATAATTGATATGTAACTTATTTTCTTAAAACAGAGATATAGCATGGACAGATAATGACACAATTAGAGGAGGATGTACAATAACAAAAAAAGTACTACAAGAACTTCTTGAAGAAAATGCCACACATGGATCGGTACACACTTTTTTTTTGTTTAATAATACTGCTACCAATAAAAATAATTACAAAAAATAATGTGTAATAGCTATGTCCACTGCTATTTGTACCAAAACTGATACCTATTTATAGCCAAAAATGATACCTAATTACTATTTATTACAAAGTGGTGGTATATTAGTTGAATTATGTATTAACTATCATGTATGACAAAATAAATACCAAAATAGTGCAAAACTAATTCCTAGTGGCAGTTGATATAAATTCATACTTTTGTTTTCTAGTAGCAATTGATTTAACAGCATGTACAAAAATGATACTAAGTCAGGGCAAAAATGATACCCAGAAGTTGTTTCATCATATTTCATGCTTAATTATTCTTGTAATTTGTAATATATTTTACCACTATGTAAACAAAAGATACTAATTATCATTGAATATTGCTTCACCAGTAACAAAAAATTACATTTTCTTGTTGTTAATGTAGATAATTGACTGGTATTTATCTAAATGTGGGCTGAAAGAGCACAACTATGCATTCACAACAATAATGACGGTAAATAAAACTGTAATATACAGTAATATGATAAATGCTAAATATATATTGAATTCTAACTTATTTTTTTTATTTAACAGCAAGCTATAGTTTTCAATATACATGGAATTATAAAATCTTTAGTGCTGCCTTTCCTTGAACAAATTGTGGATGATGAATACACAGATGCTATATATTTTCCATTGCATTGTGAATTCCATTGGACAGTAGTAACTTTGACATACCCAACAATGGAATGGAGTCATCTAGATTCTAGACGTCCAAGAAGGAATTCTAATGAAAGAAACAACCCCAGTCTAAAGCAGGCAATGATATTGGTATGATATATTTTTGTTAGGAAACAAAATAATTTAATTAAACAAATTGAACATTAACTAACTTTGTATTGTTTTGTCTTCAATAGAGAAATAAAATTGAAGAAATGCTGAAAGAACTTTGGAAAAAGAAAAACATACAAGATAAGCAGGTGAAGGCAAATGAAATGCATCAGATACCATGTGCACAACAAGGATCAGACACGTAAGTTGTTTATATTGTTCAAAATGATACGTACTGACACTTAAACTGACAAAACTGATATTGCTAATATTCTTTTAAACAGACTTGACTGTGGTATATACGTGATGATATTCATCATATCAATGAACATAAGTCAAATACCACTCAAAATAGCCCCTGAACAAATGCTGAAATCAAGAGCAAGAATTGCACATCAGATATTAACTGACAAAGAGCACTGCTGGAGCTTAGCCAAATTCATGTCAAGTTTGGAAGAAGAAAGATAAATGAACAAATCAAACAACTTGCAAAAAGTGCTAATATTTTAACATGAACTGATGTACATTTTAGATATTTTGTTATATGTAGTTGAATTTAATTTCTGTTTTAATGTTGGTACAATCAATGCTTTATATTAGTACAATTTGTTGTACAAACTATGAACATATTTCTGATGATGTTCTGTTCTTAAAACAATGTTGATCTTACTTGTAAAAACAATGATGATCTGGTGGAATGATTTGCTGTAATTGATTTTCATTTCTTAACCTGAAGTTTGGATTATAATAAGATTATACAGTGAATGTTCTATCATGCAACTATTGATCCTACATAATATTATCAGTTTTATGATTCAACTACCAGTTGTATAATAATATTATAAGATTTCATATCATATATCAATAGCAAACAGTAATTGGGTATCGGTTTTAATAACTACTAGTATCAGTTTTGCTCAAACTGACACTCAACATACTTTATGAAACAACAATTAACACCAGTGTCAGTTTTTGCTAACACAAGATATCATTATAATTATTAATTAGTACTAATGTCTGTTATAGAATGTATTATAATACACGAAACTGATACTAAAAACTAACCAAAACTGATACTAAAGTCCTTATATCCAATCAAACAAAAATTATCTCCGCCCAAAAGAAAGCATATATCAATTCAATCATCTTCTTCAATCAATTACACAATGATTATCATATCCCATATACTATAATATCTACTTTATTATAAATAACTAAAATATACATAATTAAACAAAACTGATATCACACAAAGAAAAAATGATACCATAATTTATACCAACAGAATGCGTAACATGATACTAAACAACTGAAATTAACAGTATGCAACAAATATCAAAACAAATGTTTGAAATAAATAAATAAATAAACACCAAAACTGATACTGTAAAAATATATAACTAATACTAAAACTGATACTATCATTTATACTACATAGCTGAAATTAAAATCAAGTTGATAATATGCTATACTGAACACAAATTAATACCAAGGTTCAATTACAGTAAACAATCAAAACAAGTCACACAACCACTTATTAATCTAAACAAATTCAAAATGTAAAATCAAATCCTCTTTGAAGCTTGACAATTCCGTTTATTATGACCAAACTGCTTGCACTCTCCACATCTATTTTGCTTGTTCTGAAAATATAAAAATCCTCCTTTGCGCTTGATTGATGGTCTACCAGCACCACGTTTCTCCTTTGGTGGCTTGATAACATCTTGAATGCTACCATCAACAATAGGCCTATCATAATTTGGAATAGGATTTATAGCATTGGCATAAGAACATCGATAAGCATCAACAGTGAAATACTTCTCAACAAAATCATATACAGACAACTTAGACTTGTTCATACACTTTATAGCATGAGCACAAGGGAATCCCGTAATTTTCCATTGGTTGCAACTACAAACCCGCTCCTTCAAATCAACACAATGAGAGTTTGGAGATTTCACTTCATAAGCAAAATCAGAAGATTTATATACATCCCATCCAAATCCTTCTTCAATCAACTTATCTAAGCGTAACTCCATAGAAGGACATAGACTTGTTCTCCACAAACGACATTCTTCTCTTCTTCTAGCCATTTGTTCCATAATCTTAACACGAATACCATCTAAACACAAAGTAATAGGCAATGTTCGTTCATTTAAAATCCAACTGTTAAAACTTTCTGCAACATTGGAACTATATTCGCCATAACGTTTCCCTGGAAAAAATAAATCCACCCACTTATCAAATGGCTTATCCTTTAAAAAATTAACACCAGCAACACCACCAATTTGACAAAACTTAGAATATGCTCCTTCAAATTCATATAGATTTGAAGCTCTAGAACACATTTTGAATAGATCAACAATAGAAACATTTGCATTTTTGGCTTTCACTGCTGAAAGAAGATTTTGTTCCATATGCAAATAGCAATAACTGTGATAATCTGAAGGAAAAACATCACGAACACCTGAAAGCAAACCTTGGTGGCGATCTGACATAAAAACTAAAGTACGCTCTTCTTGAAGCATTTGTTTTAAATGGTTCAAAAACCATGTCCAGTTATCCACATTTTCTACAGAAACTACACTCATAGCTAAAGGGAAGAAACCTGCAAATGCAAAAATAATTAGTAAAAAAAAAACTAAAAGTAATTACGACCATAAATATAAAACAATTCATAAAACTGATACTGACAGTAACAAAACTGATACCTAAAACCTGATATGACCATTATAAAAAATATTAATAACCACAACATTATGCACAGTAATCTTCATTCTAAAACAACAAAGAAACAAAAATTGACATATATTATGATACAAAGGAAATTTCGATACTACATAACTATAAATGATACCATATATGAACATACTTGAAACTGATACTAAGATTATACCAAAACTGATACTAATCTCCTGTTTAGCAGTATGAAATTATTATACCAAATACAAACTTACAATTCAATACAATGAAAATTCTGATACTAGAAACTTGCTACTTATAAACTACATTTCTTAAAACTGATACCAACAGAATACAAATTATGGTAAAAAAATGTATATTAATGATTATGCCAAGTATTATGATCTCAATACAAATAACTCAAATCTGAAAACAAAGACATACCTTGATCACCATTTTTTGCAGTAGCACCCATCAACACACCAGGACGTCCCTTCAAGTGAGTAGCATCTAAGAATATCATAGGACGACAAGACTTGAAACCAAGTAAACAAGCGCCAAAACCAATAACCACCCTTTCAAATTCATTACTACAAGGATCAACATCCATATCAACATAACTATCTGGATTAGATTTTTTCACTGCTTCCAAATACCAACTCAAATCGTTATAAGACAAAGCATCATTACCGTGCAACTCCATCAATGCAAGTTGTTTTCCATGATAAGCATAACCATAAGACAACTGAAAATTGTATTCTCTTTTAAAATCAACTATAATATCCTTAGGCTTTTTACTTGGACAATCGCGGATCTCATCAATAATCATCGATTTAACAAATGAACTAGATATATGTGGATTATTCACATGTCTAAGACCAGCCCCACAAGAATGATCAAAAACCAAATTTCTCATAAAGAACCTTTTCAATTCTCCAGAATCACAGGAACCATGGACTTTGAAAAGACAACCATCCTTATATGATGAGCAAATCACAGTAACTCTTGTTGCACAATTCTTTAAAAATACTAATTCATACCCCTTTTGAATTTGATATGCCATCAAAAACTCTCTAAATTGTTCAGCTCCTCCAAAACAAAAACCAACAAAATTGGAAATGCTTAATGTCGACCCTCTCCTCAACATATCTTTTAAATAACTTTTACCATTAACAACAACATTTGAACAGACAGATACAGTAGAAGATGAAGAAGCACGAACAACGGATGAACTTGAAATAGAAGCACCATCAACATATTCCAATTCAGAACCCTTAACCTTAACAGTAAAACCAAAGAAAGAACTTTTCTTGTATAACTGAAAACAAATTATACTCTGAATATCAGAATCAGTGTCAACCATAATAACTTTGTCCTCAAGTACATAAGAAATCTGAATAGAAAGAGGAGTTAATTGAGACCAACATCGACATATCTCATTCTTCAAATCATACAAAGAGCAATCAATAGACAATCGAGTGCTAAAAGTGTTATTATTCAACACAAACAGACAAAGAAGACTGTTATCCCCACTGTCAAAAAAAAAAAAATAAACGTTAGTAAAAATACATTCAATTTAGAACATTATTCATTCAATTTCACAAAAACTGATACCTACAGTATACACAACTGATACCTAGTTACTGATAATAAAAAAAATGATACTAAGAAAGAATAAAAATGATACCCAGAAACTGAACCTAAAGTACAATAGTTTTCCACTATATCACAACTTTATATACAACTCAAGCAACGATACTTTTCCAATCATCCCAACATTAATGCAAGAAAATGCAAGATAAATTAAATGAAAAGCTAACTAGAATACAACACTGCATAAAGAAACGAGTATAATAATAAAAAACCTGCTGCTACTTCCACAATTTTCCATCGACGAACGAACAAACAATGAGAAGAACAACACTGCATATCATCCAAAAAAATGAAAACAAATAGAAAGCATAGACAAATTTTTTTAAATCGAATAGAAAAACAACAAAAAACAGAATAATATAAGCATACCTAAAAAGAACGAGATCACGGTACAAATATGAAAAGAACGAGATCAACAAACGCACGTAAGAAAAAAAAACGATCGATGAAGTACAATTTTCAGAAGGACGGAATTGAAAAAACGAACGAAGTTGATCGATATTATTTTCAGAAGGACGGAATTGAAATAAACGAACGAAGGTGATCGATTTTATTTTCAGAAGGACGAATTTGAATTAAACGAACGAAGTTGATCGATATTATAATTGGGAGAAAGAGATTTGATCGCGACTGAAAAAATTTGATCGAAAGGAAGAAGAAGAAGCGCGCGAAAGTGGGCTGGAAGGAAATACGGTAATTTGTCCTTTTGAGAAAATAATTAGCGGGCTGTCCTTACGGTAAAAAAAGCCCTAAAAATTGTCCTTGAGGAAAATTTCCTGTTTTATTTTATTAATTTTTGCATTTTATCTTAAAACTCTAGTTTTTAATTAGGATTAAACTATTGTTTGTAATTTTGGGAAATTCTTAACTCGGAGACAAAGTTGAGGTAGGATTTCTGGACATAGTGTTAGAGCAATCAGGTTAGAGATAGTCGCCAGTTTATAGAGAATTTGTAAGCGGTCGATTGTTTAAGCTTAGTAGAAATCCCGAGAGCTGTAGCAGGCAGATTATGCTGAAACTGGGTAAATTTGTGTGTTGCTTCTATTTTCACATTTACTCTATTATTATATGTGTTGCAATTTTTAGTATTCTGTGAATTTATACTAAACCATATTCACCCCCTCTAGGGTTAATTCGATCCTATAAGTGGTATTAGAGTGAGATAGTCATAATCACACCTTTTAAACTATGGTTAGTTTTAATAATGTTTTTTCCGAAGGACAATCCATAGCTAGGCCACCATGTTTACTGACACTAATATTCGTATTGGAAAACTAGGATTAAGATTTCTCTTGATACTATTGAGGCATGGGATATAATTGAAACTAGTTATAAGGTACCAGCAATAAAAACAGATAGTTAAGAAGTCCCTAAGCCTGAAGATAAATGGGATGCAAATGAACTTAGTCTTTATAGTTCAAATGCTAAAGCTATGAACTCTATCATCTATGCCTTTGATAAAATAGAATATAAATGTTTTACTCATTGTGTGACTGCATAAGAAATTTAGCATACGCCCGATGACTCATGAAGGTACATCATATGTCAAAGAGTCTCATCTAGTCAAACTTAACAATGAATACAAGAATTTCATAGTGGTAAAAGATGAAAATATAAAGGAGATGTATGGACGATTTTCAAATCTAGTATCCAAATCCAAAATGCTAGGAAAAGCTTACACAGAATTGGAGATGTTCCAAAAATTCTTAGAACCCTCCCGAATTTTTTTAAAGTAAAAGTGATAGCAATTCGAGAATCCAAAGACTTGAAATAACTTAAGTTGGAGGAACTAATAAGAAATCTCATCACCTATGAAATGGAGCTGATAGTTAGGAAAGATGTGAAAGTAGAGATTTGGAAAAGAAGTCCATTGCTTTTAAAAAGTACAACAAACAGTAAGGAAGAAGATGAACTATAGCTGAGCTAGCGCTGTTAGTGAAAGAATTCAAAACATGGGCCAAACGCATGGAAATCCAGCCATAAGTTAATGAATAAAATCTTGCATTGCCAAAGTATTGGATGATTTTGAGGAAGAAATCATGTGCCATACATGTAGGAAGCTAGGACACATCAAACCAAACCTTCCGATGAATAGACTTGACAAAGGAAAGAAGATGAAGAAGAAGAAGAAGAGAAGAAGTTTCACACCTACCTGGGATGAGAATGAAGAAGAAGAGGAGAATACTGGTAGTTAGAAAGAATTGACAAATTTTTGTCTGATGGAGCGACAATGAACCTAATAAGGTAGCACACTTATCCCGTACCGAGTTACTTCCGGTATATCACAAGTTAAACAGAAACATTGATAGACTTAAACAAAGGTATAATAAACTAGAATCTAAAAAAATAGTCTACTTGGTTTAAATAATGAGTTAGAATTGATGATTCGAAACATTGAAAATTTTAACTCAGAATGTGAAAAGTGTCAGTCTCTAGAGGAAGAAATAAATATGTCTAAGATTTTGAAATC
The DNA here is from genome assembly GCA_030737815.1 of Allium fistulosum. NCBI lineage: Eukaryota > Viridiplantae > Streptophyta > Magnoliopsida > Asparagales > Amaryllidaceae > Allium > Allium fistulosum. The sequence continues at coordinate 1,104,776,841 of CM060904.1, read as the reverse complement.
CTCCAAAATGAAATTTTAACTCTGAAAAACAAAGATGACAGAAAAGAGAAAATTCCATTAAAAAATGTACCTCACTTTTGAATAAAAACGTTGCTCTTAGATCCAAGGTTCAACAACTTGAATCGACAATAAGAAAATTTTCTAAAGGAGAAAAACCAATGAATATGTTATTAGGTAATCAGACTATCTTTGAAAACAGAAAAGGACTTGGATACGATAGGGTTGAATGAATTAAGAGAAAGAATTGTGATAAGATCAAATCTCACAGAGAATTTCTAAGTGTTTAATTTGTGAAAAAGTTGGCATAAACAAAACAAATGTTGGAATATGAACAAACACAAAATCGTTAAACAAATCTGGGTTCCAAAAGGTACAAGTGTAAATTTTCTCAAATTTAAAAAAGTTTGGGTTCCTTAGGGTACAATTGTTAATACTAACAGTTTGCTATATAAACAAATTTGGGTACCAAAGGTTCCAAACGTAAATGAATTTGGTTCTACACCCTTTGCTAGGCCACTCGCTTCTTCTAATATTTAAGTACAAAAACGGGCTAAGGAATGACTACGATAACGACAAACTTAGTGTTGTTCTATATATGTTTGATGAGCAATAATTACATGGTTCTTAGGCTGGAAAAATAAAGTGGAGATCCAAATATTTTTGGATAAAAATGGTGAGCAAAATACGACATCAAAGGTAAGTAAAGATATGATCTCTAAACCATATTTTCTCTTCTTGTTGTGAATTTTTTTCGTTGACACTATAGTATAATTGATATATCTTGAGCTTCGTAACTCCGATTTGCAAAATTTGAGATGTTCTAGAGAATTGAAAAAGAATTCTATAAGACTTATATTTTGTATTTTCCCAGAATTTTAACTTCAACCAATGGAAAATTGGAAATTATTTGGTATATTGTTTGAAAATTATTATAGAACTTCCTAATGTAGCTGTACTAAATTGATCATTACTTGAAAATTATTACTCCGAATTTTGAAATTCTTGAAGTTGTGAAAAGTGAATTGTTAACACTACAACATTATTATTTTTGATTTTTTTCTGATTTGTTTTATAAAACCTTGAAAAATAGTAATCAATTCAGCACATTACTTGAAGAGTTTTTTTGTTTTATGCAAACAAGTTGTAGTATTTCAAACATAAATTTTGATCGATTTACCCTTTTGACTTGAAACCTATTTTGTTGATTAGTAATATTGGATATCTAAATATTCCATGTTTAAAGCGAAACCAAATTATGGACTTAAAGTTTTCAAATAGTGGTTTTAAATCGATTGAACTTTCGAAACAACAATAGTCGATTGTCTATGTTCGATGATTAATTTTCTACCTTCATTACCTTTAATGATGACTACCAAATCATTGGTTGGAGAATCTTTGGTCATGTGTGCCTTTGTATTCTTTCTTATCAGATAGTATGATATGTCTTTACATCAATTTGATTTTTTCATATGTCATAAGTTTTACAAATTAATTGATATCTCATACAGTTTTCCTTGCTTTATATATTTATTCATGAAATAATTTTTTCAAAATAAGATACACATTTAAAAGCTGAAAAAGGAATTTAAGATATCTTTTGGTCACATAATTTTTTTTGCAATTTCAATTTGGTGGAGTACTCTAACGCATACTATGCAGGCGGTCTAGTTGATAGAAAATGCATAAGTGACATATATTTCATGCTAGGACATTATTTAGTTTCATGGCCAATAAATAACAAAAAATGTGTTGCATTATCTACCACTGACTCAGAATATACTTGCCTTGAATTTATTTCAACTGATTTCGATTACCAGATATTTTCACAAAACCTATCCCAAAAAATAGATTTTCACAACTTTTATCGGATTTGGGAATTTTGGAACTAACTTAGATTTTTTTTAATCTCATTGTCATTTTAGTTTTTAATTTTTGATTTACCAGCAAGGAAATTACTTTGGAAAATATGGTGCTTGACTGCTTGAACTTTTTGAAATATATCAAAAATTATTAATAGTGATTGAGGAAGTGATAGGTAATGATTAGATTACACTTCATAACTAGAGGAAGGATATGTTAAAATTTCTTGAAAATTGAACAATTTTTATAGTATTTTATAATTAGTGCATATTCTATGATTGTTTCTATTCCTATCATCCTTCTTAAAATCCATATACCAAAATTTAATATAGTGTGCAGAAGTTGGTTTTCAAAAAATGACGAATTATATTTTATAACTTGATTTAAATAATTTATTCTATCTGAAAGTATTAACCATTATTTAAAAGTCCTTATGGTTATGCATGGTTAAATAACTTTTAATCTCCAGATATGTGCTTCCATTCTCTTTTAAAAGTCCTCACAACTATGCATGGATGGAACACTTACATAAGAGAGGGATAAATATTCAAGTAACTCCTAACCTTATCTAAAAGTCTTAACTGTTATGCATGGTTCGAAAGTGCTTGACATTCTTTCTTTAAGTGACTACTAACCACGTTTAAAAGTCCTAACAGTTATGCATGGTTAGAAAGTGCTTAACATTCTTTATTTTTTCTTTTCTAAATTTATTTTAAAAAAAAATTTCCTTTATAAAAAAATATATATCATACTACTATCAGTCTATAAAATTCTCCCTAAACCGTAATCCGACCATCACTCTAAAATGGGATGTAGCAACTTGTAATTTAATCACTTTAAATAAGAATATTTGATATATTTTTAAATAATTAATTAATGGATTTATATAACTCAAATAAACCTCTTTTAAGTAATAACTAATGAAGGTGAAATTATTTTAAAATTTGGTTTACAAAATAATTAGTTTGGAGAAAAATCGAAAATGGGACCAAAAATCATTTTTCGGATTTTCGACTTTTCATCATCTAAAAGTTGTCGGAACATACTGTGTACACTAGAGTGTATATATATATATATACACACATATATATAAATAACCTGTGTTTTGGTTAAGAAATGGTTAGAGTAAAATAGGTTTAATTTATTTACTTAAGTACGAAAGTAAGTTTGATTTTTCTTTTATAAGAAAAAGTGTAAAAGGTAACTTCACATCATAAAAGTGATGGAATGAAGGGTAGAGTGATGGCTTGCAATTAGGGCAAGGTAAGGGGTGGTGATGTGGCACTAAACTATGGAGGGTATAGGGTTAAGGGCAAATGGGTAAATTTCCATATTCCATTTTATATAGAAATAATTTTTTTTTTCAATCTCATTTTACTTCATTCATTCATTTTCAAAACATCTATCTCTTCCATTCTAAACTTCCATTTTATTTTCCATGGCTTCCCTTAAATTTTCAAGTAAAAAATCCTTCTTTTTTCCCTCATAAATCCTTTAATCTATTTTAAAAACCTTCCATTTCCTCTCTAATTCTCTTAGCTTCCAAAAAACAGGCCCAAAATTCCCTGTCAAAGGCATAGCTGAGCCCATGCATGCTTAGACCGAGCCCTTATAGCCTTCCCAAAGCTTTAAAAATCAAGTTTTTACAAAAAAAAACCAAGTTCGTGTGTCGGTGCAAAGGCGGTAGTACTTTGGTGAGTAAATCTCCCTTTAAAACCAAAAGTTTTAAACTTTATGTTTGGTGTTAATAATAGTTTTTAGTTGTTTGGTTTGGAAAGTAATGTTGCTTGTGTTTATACATATATGTGTTTATATGTGATGATTTGTGATGAATGGAAAATATGATTGATGCATTTAAGTTATAACGTACAAGTAACAACCTTTCCTTGCTTTCGGAATGTTATTTACCCTTGTATATATATATGTGCTTGTGTATATGGATGTTTGGATGTTGAATGGAAAGTTAATATTTGAATTGGTTTATTATCGACATTGAGATCCCATGTGGTTTAAAACTTGTTTATTTCCTTGCCCTTTTGAAATGTTTTCTAAAAGTTTCCAAACTTTACTTTTGGGTTTCAAAACCTTTATACAAAGTTGTTTAAGTAATTTAAATATAAAAGCAAAAGATTTAAAGGCTATTTTGATACATAAAGCAAGTTAGAAAGTTATGGTCCATGTAGCGATAGTCGTTATGGATGCAGTTCGTAAATCGATAACTTTTATGTAAACTAAAAAGAGTTTTTGCTTTAAATATTTTTGAAAAGTCTATTAAAAGATATTATAAATATTAAAAAGGAATATAAATATTTTCAATAATTAATATTTAATTATTAATTAAGTAAGGTTTAATTATTAAGTAAATAAGGTTTAATTATTAAGTAAATAAGGTTTAATTATTAATTAAGTAAAGGTTTAATTATTATTATTATTTAAATAAAGGTTTAATTTTTTAATTGTTATTTAAATAAATGGTTAATTATATTAATTAATTAAATAAAAGTTTTTAATTTTAAATCACTTTATTTTCAAAGGTCGGTTTGTTGAAAAGCAACTCTCTTTTACAAAGATTTCTTGTCTGTGCTATTAAGTAGCCAAACAAATATGATAAGTTATGCAAAAACGTTGACACATTTTATGGAAAGTAAGTCGTCTTGTATTTAGCACTAAAAACCGATGAGTAGACTTTCCTCTATCTGTTATATCTAGAATCAGATTTTCTAGGCGAGGGATAGAGAAGTCGAAATATCGTAAAAGTGATAAACAAGCGAGAGTTAATTTCGATAAATGGGTCATGATTAATTAAGTATACTTTATTGTGTACTTAACACCAAATTTTGAGGTATGGAAACTCGTCTCTATTCCAAGAAGTAAGAATGAATGTTGAGGCAATGATAGTTTTCTAACTTGTCTGACTTCATTGTTAATCAAGGGATAGTACTATTTGAAATCGGGAAGTGGAGAAAAGTATAAGATGTTGTAGTTTCCATATACAAATCTATACTCACCCTAGGTAGTGGATTTGTCCACTATTTATAACTTGACTAGCTTTAAAATTATCGAATTATCGAATGTTGGTTCGAAGAGACCAGGATCGGATAACATGAGTTATCCGAAAATCACTTTGAACCAACGTAAGCTTTCAAATTGGATAATATATCTATTAAAACACTTGGGAAAATTCTACTAAAAACTCTAGAAAATCATTTTTGATATGTTTTCTAACATATAATAATTTCAGACCCAAAACAGATATTATTTAACCGTAAATAATTTTTTAAACCCAAATAATCAATTTCCTCACTTGAAAATTAATATTAAATCCATATTAATTCTGAAAATTGAAACCCATCTCTAAAATGTCATTTTTGTTCTAAATCTAAAATCGCAAAGCATTTGGATGTCATTTAATAGGGTTTTCACGTCAAAACATATCATAAAACCTATATGAATAAGCATAAATCGTCAACAAGCATACATAAACATTTAATTATTCAAAAACATGGCACAACCTTCCAAAATAATTCGATGTACCTTAAAACCGAAAACAATAGAAAATATGAGATGTAGTCATTATTCACCTTAGCTTTGAGATTAAGGAGTTGAGATTTAAATGGATTTGAATTGATTAATCTTATTCCTTTAGCTTTTCTTCCTCTTGTTCTTGCTAGCGGTGGTCGGCCTCAATATTTAATTTTTTGCAAATGAATGAACGTGTGAAATGAATTCCTAAGGGTTTAGGGTATTAGAATACTCTTATTCCAACTTTGCCCCTCACCTATTTGCCTAACTTATTTTATTTTTACCCATATTAGTTCATTTGTTAACATGGCACGGCTACCCCTTATTAATAACAAATCTCAATCCCTTAATCATCACGTTATTTTATTTAATTTAGCTAATTAAATATCCTAAATAATGTTACTAAAAACTAGGGTTATTATAGACTCCCCTCCTTAAAGAATTTTGTCCTCAAAATTACGATAAGGTACACAACAAATCAATCAAAAAGGTAAAACATACCATCAAACAAATCAGGATAAACATCTCTAATCCTGCTCTCAGTCTTCCAAGTACAGTCTCTCTCATCGTCAATCCACCAGACTTTAACTAATCTGACTGTCTTGTTCCTTAGTCTCTTCTCATCTCTTGCGACTATATGAATTGGCTTTCTAACTATAGTCAAATTCGGCTCTACTACTAAGTCTTCTAACACAGTCGGTGCTATAGCAGTCTCTGGATCTCTAATGCACTTCCTTAGATGAGAAACATGGAAAACATCATGGACTCCTGCCAAACTATTCAGCAACTCTACTCTATATGCGAGTTTCTCGATCCTCTCTACAATAGGAAATGGTCCTACGAATCTCGGTGCCAACTTTCTTGATTTCCCGAATCTAATCACACCCTTCATTGGTGATACCTTATAAACACATGATCTCCAACTGAGAACTTTAAGTCTTTATGTCTTCTGTCTGCATAACTCTTTTTCCTAGACTGAGCTTCCTTTATCCCATCCCGAATTAACTCAATCTTCTCTACCGCTTCTCTAACTAAATCCAGACCAAGAACCAACCTATCCCCGGTCTCTAACCAACAAACTAGTGATTTGCATGGTCTTCCATACAAAGCTTCAAACGGTGAATCACTATACTAGCCTGATAACTGTTGTTATATAAAAACTCAACTAAGTGTAGATGGTCTTCCCATGATCCTCCAAAATCTAACACACAAGCTCGTAACAAATCTTCCAAGATTTTGTTAACTCTTTCTGTTTGCCCATCGGTCTGTGGATTGTAAGTGGTACTCAACTTGAGGTTGGTTCCCAAAATTTCCTGTAGACTCTTCTAGAACTCACTAGTGAACAAGGAATCTCTATCACTTACTATGCTACTAGGAATTCCATGTAGTCTAACTACATTCTTCGTAAATAACTTAGCTAAAACAGGTGCCGTCCTAGTTGACTTAACTAGAATGAAATGGGCGCTCTTGGTTAATCTATCCACTATGACCCATATACTTTCATTTCCTCTATTATATCTAGGCAACCCATCTATAAAATCCATAGAAATAGAATCCCACTTCCATACCGGAATATCTAATGGATGAAGCAACTCGCTTGGCTTCTGATGTTCGGCTTTTACCTGTTGGCAGTTCAAACACTGCTTCACCCATAAGCCTACATCCCTCTTCATACCTTTCCAGAAGAAACTCCGCTTCATGTCCCGATACATCTTAGTTCCTCCCGGATGAATAATGAACTTCAAACGATGACATTCGTCCCAAACTTCCTTCCTTATGTCTCCCACATTCGAAAAACATAACCTACCTTTCTTTCTCAACCACTCATTCTGGACAAGACTAAAATCCTTTAAGTCATCGCTCTCCGTTCCATCCCTTAAATTTCTAATCCGCTCAACCAATACTGGATCCTCTATTTGTTTAGAAGCAATCTTTTCAATCATAACTAGTCGAACTTCTAAACATGACAACATAGCAATTTCCTTACTAAATTTAGTTTCAAATCTCCACTATACTCAACATGTCGTCAACGCTTCCAAATCTTTCTACTCTTCTATCATTACCAACACTGCATTCTGATGCTTTCTGCTAAGCGCATCTGCAACCTTATTACCTTTCCCTGGTGCGTACCCAATTCCAAAATCATAAGCAGCACTAAACTCTAACCATCTCTGTTGTCTTATGTTCAGCTCCTTTTGAGAGAACAAATACTTCAACGACTTATGATTCGTATAAAGCTCAAACCTCTCTCCCAAAAGGTAATGTCTCCACCCCTTCAATGCAAATATCACCATAGCGAATTTCAAACCATGCGTTGGATATCTATCCTCATGTGGTCTAAGCTGTCGAGAAGCATAGGCAATCACTTTACCTCTCTACAATAAATCAGCTCCTAACCCAGTTCCACAAGCATCTGTATAAACTACCAAATCATGATTCCCCTCCGGAATAATTAATATAGGTGCATGGGTCAATAAGTGTTTCAGCTTCTGGAATGCCTCCTCATACTTATCGGTCCACACAAACTTCACATCTTTTCGCGTTTGCTTGGTCATCGGTGCCGCTATCCACCAAAAATCCTTAATGAACCTCCTATAATATCTAGCCAATCGAAGAAAACTCTTTATCCCAGTCGCTGTCTCGGGTCTCTTCCAATTATTCACCGCTTCAATCTTAGTCGGATCTACAGACAACCCTTTCACTGAGACTACATAACCAAGAAACTTCACTTCCTTCTTCCAAAACCGACACTTCAAAAACTTCGCCTTCAGTTGATGCTGCCTCAGCATCTCAAGCACTACCCTGAGATGAACTTATGCTCCCTTTCATCCTTAGAGTATATAAATATATCATATATAAAGACCAACACGAACCTATCCAAGTGCTCTTGGAAAATTCGGTTCATCAAATCCACAAAGAATGCTGGCACATTAGTTAGTCCGAACGACATCACTAACCATTCGTACGATCCATATCTAGTTCTAAACGCCGTCAAAGGAATACTATCCTTTGCTACTCTAAGCTGATGAAAACCTGTTGCCAAATCCAACTGGGAAAATAACTTGGCTCCACTCAACTGATCAAACAAATCGTCAATTCTAGGCAACAGATAATGGTTCTTTATCGACTTCTCATTCAATTTATGATAATCGATACATAACCTCAACGATCCATCTAGCTACTTAGAAAACACTGCGGCTGCTCCCCAAGGTGAACTACTAGGTCTAATAAAATTCTTGCCTTCCAAATCCACCAATCGTACCTTCAGCTCCCTCATCTCGGTAGGTGTCATCCTGCTTGGCGGTCTACTCACTGGTTCTGCTCCAGTACTAAATCTATCTGAAACTCTATGGCTCATTTCGATGGCAACCCTAATACCAACTCAAAGACATCTGCAAATTCTCTAACCATGAAAACTCGATTCAACTTGTCTTCTACCTCCATAAAAACCAACAAAGCATTCACCTCACGGCTAGGGTTTTCTAAGGTATATACAATCCGATCACTACAATCAGGGTGCCTAAGCGATATTTTCCTATCATGGCAAAATATCCTAGCATTGTACTTACTTAACCAATCCATACCCAAAATAACTCTGAACCCTACGAAGTCAAATACATGCAAATTGCAAACAAAGGTATGACCTAACAAATCAAACTCTAGGTGGTCACACTTCATCCCAAGTGTCGCATACCCTCGATTTGTAACCCTTAAGGAAGTAACTAAGTATGAGGGTTCTAGGTTAAGCCTATCTACCAAACAATGAGATATAAAAGAATGCAATGCATCGGTATCAAACAGAATGCTAACAGAGATACCATGAATCTAAAGCGTACCTCCCAACACTGCCTTTCCTTTCTACTGCGTTGTTGGTTCCGATGTAGTAGGTTCTAATGCAAATACTTTGCCCCTTCCATCCTTAGCAGGCTCTTTACACTGGTTCTTGTAATGACCAATCTGCTTGACTTTGCAGCATCTAATATTCTTCTTCCTAATCACTTCCTTTGCCTTTCCAGTACAACATTCATTAGCGAGATGTCCTTTCTTATCGCACTTGAAGCAAACAACCTCCGACTTTCCTTTCTTCACGGCTCCACCTTTCTAAGCTCCTTTCTTATGGAAGAACTTCCTTTTCTGACTCTACCCCACCTGGACTTCCTTTGCCTTATTCTTCTCCAGAGAAGCAAGCATCTCCTCATGTCTCAATGCCATCTCCACCACAACATCACACAGATCCCTAATATGAGGTAATGTAGCCCTTGCCAACTCAGGCTTTAACCCCCTTATGAACTTCTCATTTCTCTTCATCACAGTATCCATAGTGGCATATCCATACCTAGCCAACTCCTCAAACCTTCTAGCATACTCCAACACAATCATCTTTCCATGTTCCAACTCAGCAAACTTTCTGATCAAGGTAGACTTCGCCATCACAGACATGAACCTCTCCTTGAACCTCCTCTTAAACTCGGCCCATGTCATCGTTTCTTCATTCACTCCAACTGTCACACTATTCCACCAGAATAAAGCTGCTTCCTGAAGCTATCTCGATGCAAGCCTCCTCTTTTGCTCATCATTGAGCCCCAAAGCTGCAAAGATCCTCTCACAATGCAACAATCGGTTCTCCACCTCAATAGCATCTTCAGTTCCGATAAATGGCTTTCCTCCAAGCCTAACATAGTATCCACTCAGAATAGCATAATTGTTGACCACCGAAGCTTCCTGAACTCCTCCTATAGCATTTCCTCCAACCACTCCAGCAATAACACTTGCCTGCATCATATTCACATAAAACTAATACATAGCTCCCATATTAACTTGTGGGGCTCCAGCACCTACATTTCCCACTTGTGCCTGACCTTGGTTTATCTTGGTATTTGGTCTGGCATTTCCATTTATTGTGGTGCTTCCCCCTCCAAGGTTAACTCTTCCACTTCTAGCATCCATATCTATATTCAAGCCTCGTGAGATACAAAAGAATAGCCTAAGAGAGATAGGAAACTAAGATATAGCGTATACTTATATATCAAATACAAGTACGTTACTATAGCGTAATCCCATTCCCCGTTCTTATCTATAATTCCTTAGGATTATGTTTTCAAAAATCATTTTAGTTTAAAGTTTTTCATAAACCTATGCTCTGATACTAAGTTCCAACATCCCCTATCTGGAGGCCCGGAGCTTAGTGCTACAGATGCTGCAGTCATCCATAATATTAACTTCCAGTCACCAAATACGGTAATGTTAATGGTATCCATTATATCAGAAGCACTTGAATATGAAATAAAATCATCACAGATTAAAAAAAATTTCTAATTACATTCCAAAACAACTTTTCATATCCAAGTTACATAATCCTAAACATTTCACAGGGTCAGATCAAATATAATTATTATAAAATACGCCAAGAGCGACATATGAAGATGCCCCCTTGGTTGACCAGAGTACTATATAGTCATGATACAACACACCGGAATCAAACAAAATAAAATAGCAACTCTTAAATAGCTATCCGTCAGCTCCTGCTCGTCTCCAGAAGCTTTATTCACCAACCTACTAAAAACCTGAAAACCTGAAAACCCTCAGCTTACTCAAATCAATTTTGAGCGCCCGAGAGTTTAAGGGGAAAAACATAAACTTCGAGTCAGACATAAAGCCTGGTGTGTATAATATTATACATCTTGGTTATTTGATTTTAAGTGAGACTACGCCGCTTAGTGGAACGGGTTTCCTCTCACTAATATCCTTTTAAAACATATCTTTTGCAAATCATAATCCAGCAACCAAAACTGGTTAAAACAATAAAGCAATATCATGTAAACATACATATCAGGTAACAAATGAACTATCTGTCGGAACACCATAGTTTTGTTTGGCTAACTACTAACCTTTGCCTGACTCGGGCCTATCAGACAATATAAACAAATAATCTAACATATGTTAGATACTCCTCTTCTGGATGGTCTGTCCCTAGCTTACTTTCTCCAGGTCAACTGATCCTAATGGTTTTGTGGGCTCACTAATAACCTACCTCTGTACAAATATATTCCTTTCTGTGTGTAACATCGTTTTAGTCTTACCTGTGACAATGCCCTACACACTGGAATTTTGGACTAAATTAGCTAGGGGCTAATAGCTAATTTATAGGGCATGACCCTATACCAGTCCCATCTGGTATACAATTATTTGAGTCATTTTATTTAGGGCAATCTTCCCTTAAATTTTCCTTGAAAGCCTTTTCTTCTCATATTGATTTAAACCATTAAATCATACTTTAAACAAGGAAAATAAATTCTATACTTTACTCAAATCACCTTGCGATGTTATATATATACTTTACACAAACCTTTGTTGATGAAAACATTTTAAACCATTGAAAGTACCCCTTTCGATCCCATTGAAAGTATCCCTCTCGAAACCAAGTAAACCTTAGCCAAAGGCCAAACAAACCCTTTCGAAACCATTCATAATCATCATTTTGAAACCATTGAAAAACATCACCTTTGAAAGCTTTAAAACCATTGACATCCTTCTTTTAAAACTCTTTAAACATTGTCTTTCAAAAACATTGGAAAACCTTTCCTTTTAAACCTTTCGAAACCATTGGGGAACCACCCCTTCGAAACCTTCATTAAAACCTTTCGAAAGCATTAAAACATCAAACCTTTTGAAAGCCTTTGGGTTTAAGTAAAACATGTGGAATAACCTTTCGAAACCATCTAAAACCAAACCATTCGAAACCTTTGGGTTTTACTTCCAACAGAAAAAAGGGCCGTAAAACAACTAAGTTGAAAGCACTCTTTCGAAAGCAATTCCTAAGTAAAGAAGTGATGGTGTTGAAACTAACCCTTCGAAAGCATTGGAGAAGTGGCTTGGATTTTAAAACAAAGTATACCTTCCGAAACCATTTGCTACGAAAAGTAGAAAGCGATAGCTAGGGGTTTCGACCCCTTCGAAAGCATTTTATTGAAACAAAGGCGCAACCCCTTTCAAAACCCTTCCTTTAAAACATTTGATTCACTCGAAAGCCAACCAAGTCGAAAGCGAAAGCAAAGCAAGCGCGTTTTCATTTAAAAGCAAAGCAATGTTTCGACCCCCTTAAAACCCATAGCTTCGACCCAGTACCTTCCACCTAAGTCCAATTCACTATGTACCAAGTCTTTGATACTATGTGCATTGGTTTCGATAGTGATGGAGGTGGAACTACTAAGTCAAAACCCAAGATGCCGAAAGTGGCGAAACAGGTAAAAAGCTTGTTTAAACTGAATTTTATCTTTTAAAAGTAATCTTTTCAACTAACCTGCCTTGTTTGTTAAAATATGATTGGTTGCAAATTTTCTTTTCCAAAAACACTACCGAAATTTTAGAATTAAACAATTTAAATAATTTACAAAATACCCCTTCTCCTTTTATAAATATATAAAACATTTAAGTCTCATACCTTAAATAATTATATATATATTTATTAAAACACTTAGGAAAATTCTACAAAAACTCTAGAAAATCATTTTTGATATGTTTTCTAACATATAACAATTTCAGACCCAAAACATATATTATTTAACCGTAAATAATTTAAACCCAAATAATCAATTTCCTCACTAGAAAATTGATATTAAATCTACATTAATTAAGAAAATTATGAAAATTGAAACCAATCTCGAAAATATCATTTTTGATCTAAATCTAAAATTGAAAGGCATTTGGATGTCATTTAATAGGGTTTTCACATCAAAACATATCATAAAACCTATATGAATAAGCATAAATCGTCAACAAGCATACATAAACATTTAATCATTCAAAAACATGGCATAACCTTGCAAAATAATTCGATTTACCTTAAATCCGAAAACAATAGAAAATATAAGATGTAGTCATTATTCACCTTAGCTTTGAGATTAAGGAGTTGAGATTTAAATGGATTTGAATTGATTAATCTTCTTCCTTTAGCTTTTCTTCCTCTTGTTCTTACTAATGGTGGCCGGCCTCAATATTTAATTTTTTGCAAATGAATGAATGTGTGAAATGAATTCCTAAGGGTTTAGGGTATTAGAATACTCTTATTCCAACTTTGACCCTCACCTATTTGCCTACCTTATTTTATTTTTACCCATATTAGTTCATTTGTTAACATGACACGGCTACCCCTTATTAATCACAAATCTCAATCCACTAATCATCATATTATTTTATTTAATTTAGCTATCTAAATATCCTAAATAATGTTACTAAAAATTAGGGTCATTACATGGTCCATGTGAGGCCCTCGGTACATTTTATTCAGAGGTGTATTGTGGCAGGCGGTACCTCCATAGCCTTGTCATTGTATGGAATCCATTTTCGAATAAATGCCTTTACGGACTTAATTGTATACCAATTATGCTGGAATGTAATCAATGTAACCATTTTGGCTATGATTCTATATTTACTTTAAGCCTAGACATTATTATAATATCACTGGATTTCCTATATATATGTTTTGGTTATTGTAAGGTAAAAACTCGTCCATGTTTATGTGCGGCGTGGTCTTATGAAATACTTTTATGTTTAAAGTGTTTTTTAAGTATAAAAATTTAGTTGTTTGAAATTTACTCACACCAAACCCATGTCTGACCCGGAGTTTTTCTTTTTTCCTAAAACACTTGGGACTCAAATTTGTATGAGTAGCCAAGTAGTCCAAGTTCTTACAGATACATTTTGGCGGAGCATAGAGCAGGTGGTTTCGACGTTATCTACTTATCTATTTTTGTTTCCATTGTGTATGTATATTATGTATTAGCATTGTGGGGGAAGGCAGCTATAATTGTCCAGGCCTGAAGTTAGTACCTGTTGTAACTCTAATGTTTCAATTTGGAAGTGACCATACTATCTTATATGCTATTATATATGATTGTCTTGCATTGTGAGGTTCTGTGTTTCTTTCTTCTTTTCTTTTATTTTCTTTTTACCCCAATGGCTTGTCTTTCGGACACCTAGATGATTGGTACATGAATACCGTGGATGTATTAAGTGTTGTCTTTAGGAGTAACAAAAGCGGATCATTACACAGGATATGTGTCTAATTAATAAAATATTATGATTTTTGTTTGATTGATTGAAAATTTTAATACTCTTACCTCTATATGATTTATAGTATCAATAAAAATCTATCACCGCGTCAATTATTAATTTAATTTTTGACAATAACAATAGGGGAAGAGGTTAAGATTTTGGTGGTAGAGTAAAAACTTCGTTGAAATTCAATTTTTTTATTTCTCTTTTGGTTTCAAAACAATTATCTTTTAGGTAGTTTTTCTTTGGCATCTAGTCATTAATAAGGATCTTTTATTTTTAACGCATACACTTATGTATGGGGAAGTATCTTTGTAAGGGGAGCTTATGATCACGGCACATCAAACACATTTCTCATCCTATGGTTACAAAATCTTAATATACATTTGTTATCATCAAAAGGGAGAATTGTATAATATAACAATTTATGATTTTTATTCGATGATAATAAACACACACACACACACATATATATATATATATAAATGTTTTTATTGTAGTATCACAGAATGAAATAAACAAATAAATATTTCATTTCAATAAAAATTTAATAGTATACACAATTACAACCAGAACTTCAATAATATTTTCATATAATATTTTATATACACTATTTTATACTCCTTCATATACAACATTTTTTACTCTCTGATGAACAACACTCTTCCATATACAATATTTTTTAATCACTCTTTTCCTCACACAGTCAAATACAACTTTTATATCTTCTTGCTCCAACTTTCATCCAGATGGAAGTTTGTTTTACCTCATAAATAACAATGCAAAAAAAGCAAAATGAAAAAAATTGAAATTGCAAAAATAAAATATGTTTGAACTCAATATTGCTTCAGTTTATTGGCTTTCTTTTCATATTTTAAACAGGCATAAAAAATTAACGAACATGGACCGGTGTAATAGGTGTACACAAGGATGAGTACGACATGTTCGTGTGGGGCAAAAAATCAAAATCAAGAATGTGCACGAGCAACTTAAGACATGCATAGTGTGTCACTATACATACCTTAAAGTCAAGCAACTTAAAATAAACAATACACATTAAAATCTAGCTCACAACCACAAACCAGCAAGGTCAAACCCAAAATTTCAAGCAGTTATTTTAAAAAGGCAATACATATGCACATGTGCACATATAAAACTTGCATAAATGCACAAAGCACAACATATAAAATATAAATTTAGGTCTAAAAGTACAAGTGCAAATAGCACACATCATGTACACATAACAAATGCAAATTCTGAAACACAATCTCAGGCATAGCACATCCACAAAAAAAAGTGTGAAACAAACCAATTTAGGTTCACAAGCCAAACAAGCACACTAGGACTAGGCAGAGCAAGCAAGTCCAATATAGGCTCCTCGACAAAATGGGCAAAATAGAAGCTCAGGTTTAAATGCAGGAGCAGGTGCAACAAGCATATAATATTCACAATCAAGCCATGCCAAAGTGCAAACGCACAAGGTGCATAGTAAAAGGCAAGCGAACACACAAATGCACAGTGTACAACAAAGTAAAAAATCATCAAGGTCAGGTTTAGAAATATTTAACTAGGCAAAGTAACACAAGGCAAGAACATATGGCAAGCTCACAAGTAAGCACACAAAAGGCAAGTGCATAGGGCAACCATATGAGAGAAACATACAAGGAAATGTTCGTACCTCAGAGTGCAACTGTCATACCACAGTAATACACAAAATCTAGTTTAAGTGGAAGAAGTAAACCAGGCATAGTTCAAGTGCAAAGAGTAAAATGGGCACATGCAAAACTTTAACACATATGGTGAATACATAGAATTGAGTATGGTGTCAAAAGCATAGCTGATTTACTTGAAGAAAAATAATTAAAAGTTCATAGTTGAAGTAGTCAATAATCTCGGGACATAGACCATAAAAGATCGATCAAAATCAAAGTGCCAGGTTAGCAAATTGAAATCCATAATAACAGCCATAAATCAAAAGCCAAATTCGAGAATTGAAACATTCAAAACAAAATTTCAAAATATATATGAAAACCGAGAAGATTTTTGTTCACATCATTCTCTATATAAACACCAATTCATCATCGGTAATTTAGTAAGTCGAGTACAAACCAAATATTCAAGCATAATCATAAAATAACATTCATACCAAATTTCTAATTGCAAAGCAACTTGACCTGTGAAGCAAATGCAAACTACTGACACCTATCAGTCAAAGATATGAGCAAATAGTGATGTAAAGGCAAGATTACAGTGACGAATTTGCAAAGTGGCGGCTTTCGAAAGAAGGAACCTTAAAAGGAAATAACGAAGGAAAAAAGGGGAACTACCTTGTTTAATACAATTTGGAGAATCTTTTTCGTTGAGCTGATTTATTTTTGTATAGGGTCTTTATTTATTAAATTTTGTATTTTATTTTAAAATTCTAGTTTTTAACTAAGATTGAACTTCGGTTTGTAATTTGGGAAATTCTCAACTCAGAGACAAAGTTGAGGCAAGATTCCTAGGTTTAGGGTTATAATAATCAAATTAGTGATAGTCGCAAGTTTGCAGGGAATTTGTAAGCGGTCGATTGTTTAATCATAGTAGAAATCTTGGGGCAGCGGCATGCATTTTTTGCTGAAGCTGGGTAAATTTGTGTGTTGCTTCAATTTTTACATTTACTCTATTATTATCAATGCTACAATTTTTATTATTTTATGAATTTATAAACTCTATTCACCCCTTTTAGGGTTAATTCAATCCTACTGTAGATGGAGTAGCTAGTTCTGGTGGCTATGGGACAAATATGGTTTATGTGCAACCGTTAATTATCAACGGAAGGGGGAGAGGTGCAAGGACACGTATTTTACGTATCAAAAGATCGTAAAATATTGTTTTTAAATTCAAATAGGGTATTATGATGTTATAACTTTGAGGAATCTTGAGTATTCGCATTTTTGAACCTTTGAAAATTTTGTTGGGACCGGGCCAGTCGAAAGTGGATGAAATAGGTAGCTTTAAAAAAAATTAATATTTGGTTCTATAGGGCCGATGAAGTCTAAAGGATTTATTAGATCCAATCTAATATTATTTTAATAAAATCATATTTTATTAGTTTGGTCTTAGTTTTATTAATTAAATTCAAAATTAATTAAGTGTGAGATATGAAATTTTTTAAACATATCAAATATGTTCATACTTTAATTGTGCGTTAAAATTGCTAAACATAAACTAAATATGATTAATCGGTGATAATATATAAGAATAAACAAGATTAAATATAAATGTAGTCACATAAGGATCTAAAAGGAAAGGAGATGAAGGGTGGCTGCTACACCTCAGAATTTTTTCGGAAATAAATAAGAAAATATAATTAAAAGATAAGAATTAACTAAAAATGAGAATTTTCACAAGCTTCTGAAGTTGACTACGGAACTTGCACCATTGTGTCCGTAGTAGTTTTCCATACAACTTTCATATATAACTTGTTGAAATCCGAGCTAAAACGAAAAAGTTATAAAGGGTTGAATAAATAAGAATTTGACAAGAAAAATAGAAAATAGAAAAAAAATCAACTTGGGCCAGGTCGACCTAGATGGAACCAGGTCGATTGTGGGAGATCGACCTAGCCTAAGGGCGGTCGAGCCGACCCATGGTCGATCGTAGGGTCGCGATGACCTGGAGACGATTCGTTTTATCGTGCGAGATCGTTGTTTGCTGGCAATGTTTCAGGGACGAACGGGATGATTTTGGGCTGGATCTGGCGGTAGTTAGTTAAGGTGTTCCCCTATAAATTGACAGCTAGGCTTAACCTAAAACCTAATTCTCCCCATTATAGTGAAGCTCTGCCAAAATAAAACCCAAAATCCTAATTTCCCAAATCAATTTCTAAACCTCAGTTCTATTCTAAATCCAATCTAAATTAAAATAAAAGGGAGATCTAGCAATGGAAGAAGAGACCTACGCAGATTTAAGGGAGAAAGCTTGCGGCATCTGAGGTAAACCTAAAAGCTTAGGGTAGAGGTTAGTAGGCATAGATTTGACAAGTTAATTAATTAATTGATTTTAATTTATACCCTATGCTGATTTGACTATTAATTTTGATATTAGTCTGTTAATTTATTAAATTGCGAATCTGGAATAATGGTTTTATCTAATTGCAATTGACATATATAAGCTGTAAAACCATAAATCACATGCTAAAATTAAATTTGATACCTATAAATTGCTGGAATAGTGTAAATGTTGCAATGACTGTAATAAAAATAGGACAAATAGATTAGACTAATTGAAACAAGAATTAAACGGATTACGTCTGATAATTGAAATGGATTATGTCTGATAATTGAATGAAATGAATTAATTTACTTAAAACAAGTAAATTAAAAGATGTCTGGATTAAGTCTGAAAATAAAAGGAAATGATTAACTTACTTAAAACAAGTAAGTCAAAAGATGTCTGGATTGTAGGCAATCGACCTAAGACAAGCGTAGGTCGACTGTCGTAAGTCACTTTAGACTTAGTAGACTATTTGGGGCCTTGAGCCGATAGGGGTATGAACCTTGCCTCTCTAAATTGATTGATTAGCGTAGTCACATTTAGGTGTTCCTATTTAAGATGGTGGACTTAGTTCACCTTTCCGTATCGTAGAGTAGGATGCAGAGTGTCGTTAAAATATACAACTTATGTTGCGAAAGGTGTGCACAAGTGTTGGGATCGAACTACCAGTCATTATTGTGGCTGTTGCGATCGAATTTCCGGTCGTTGGTCGGGGTGTTAGTATCAGAGACTGGATCATGGACATTCCCGTAAACCCATATGGACGTAGACACTGAAAGCTAGGTAGTGCCCAATACCAGGCGGAGTTAAGCGCAGTGACTCCTTGGGGTGTGTAAGAGGTATTTTGCTGCTAGGATCAAGGGTTAGGTACGAGTGCATACGATGACTCACTATGCTAGTTTACATGCGTGTTCTTCCTCTCTAGGCCTAGTGTGATTTAAAGTGGGACAGTAGTTTCCACAAAAATAGACCATTATTCGGTGAGATATTGTCTGTTGTTATTCCCCTGATGTTAGATTGATGACTGTTAAACTGAGGGCTGATAGGCTGGTGACCTAGGCTTGCGACCTTAGGTGAACGGACACTGTACACACACCCTATATCACCTAGAGTAGACTTGAAGTCAGTTGTATTTAATTTCCTTGGTATTCTTATTCTCATTCACCAGACTTTATGTCTAACCCATTCTATTTTTCTTCCACCATAGGTCGACAGGGTATCCGTTGACAGGTCCATTACTACCTTCGGATTATCATGCTTGGAGTCTAGCTCTATTTTATCCTTTATCATGCATTTCCAATTAGTACATTTTATCTTTCTGTGTTTTGCTTATGAGGGATTATTTTTATGATACTTTGTGATATGTACTAATGGTTTTCTTAGACTATAATATTATGATATTTTGAGACCTGGATATGTTGATGTGTTTGAGATTTTTATTACTATTATTATAAGATTATATATATATATATATCTGATATTATGTTTTCGATGTGATGACTTTTGGATTAGATAGATTATTTCTTCACTGATATCTTAGTCTCCGTGACACTACTTTTTCCTTAAACTGATGAACCGTGTTTCATGATATGGCAGAGTTTTGGCATGTCAAGGGATGCGGGTTGCACATGTGGTATCAGAGCCTAGGTTCAATATTCCTAAGGATATGAGCATATTTGACTCGCATATATATATATATATATATACACATACATACATTCATATATATATATGATTTTAGAAAGAGAAATTATTTTAGAAATTGTTTTCAAAATGGGTTTCCAAAGTATAACTATATATATGTATAAGTATTTTTGGAAAATGTTGCCAAGAATCCCTCAAATTTGTGTCTGTGCTTATTTCAATTCCTGTTGTGCTGTCCCTTATCTTAAATCTTATTTAAGCTATCTGTGAAAGTACCCGATTTAATCTTTACTATTCACATATAGAGATGGCTGATCCCACAGGATTTGGCTCTGCCGACATCCCTGATATTTTGGACGTGAACATGCCTATTTGGTTCCACCGTTACTTACAGGCTAGGGGAGCGGTTGAGCATCCGACTAGGCAGCATATAGAGGAGGCAGCTAGTAGGGTCCTTATCCACCTACATGTCGCTCATGCCTTTGCTAAGCTATGCAATGACTTTTTCAACTTGGGTGGCAAGCCATTCTTAGGAACTGAAACTTTTGTTGATGCTAGAGCTTGGATCTGCGGCTGTGAGCGGATATTTGGAGTTATGGTTTTAGCAGATGAGGTTACGACGTAGCTTGCTACTTGGCAGCTACAGGAAGAGGCTCTTAGTTGGTGGGAGGTTGTTGAGGCTGAGACTGGTGGTGGTATTGTGACTTGGGGAGAGTTTAGACGGAGGTTTGAGATGAAGTCCATGTCGCAGGCTGAGTAGGGATTTATGTTAGAGAAATTTATAAATCTGAAGCAGGGTGATTCATCAATTAAAGAATATTTTGATCAGTTTAATGAACTTGCGAGGTTTGGAATGGATTTGATCAATGCCCCACATAAGAAGGCGCTCAAGTTTGCTAAAGGTTTGAATCAGGCACTACAGGACTTAGTAGTGAGTCATATTTCCATGGGAGCTACTTATGAGGTTCTGGTTGAGATGACATTGCTTACTTTTGTTGCTAAGAAAGTGGAAGAGGATCCAAAGGCTAAGCTGAAGTGAAGGATTTTCAAAAAGGGAAGAAGATGGGTGGACCTCCACCTAAAGGGGAGATTCAGAAGAAGGAGTTGAAGTGTTATAGGTGTGGGAAGATAGGGCATCTTGTTAAGGAGTGTTCGCTACCGAAGCCGAAGTGCTTCAATTGTGATCAGGTTGGGCATATTAAGAGAAATTGTCCAGCACTACCCAGAGCTGCCTCTCTGGCTTCTACTTAGGTGTTCCAGGCATATGCTGTGGAGGCTATTCCCACTTCCAGTGTCCAACCAGCATTGGATAAGGGGAAGGTGGTAATCAAAGGTGTGTTATCTCTGTCCGGTCTTTTTGTTTGTACTTTATTTGGTACTGGGGCATCTCATTCTTTTATCTCTAGTAGACTTGTTAATGACTTGCACTTAGAATTTAGTATTGTGATGGACCCAATAGTTGTGTCAAATCCCATAGTGGGATCGACTCATTTGTCTATGATATGTTCGGATTTGAGGCTGATGATTCTAAGGTCGAGTTTGAGTGTGATGCCTATGTACTGGGGTTCTCTGGGTTTGGGTTGATACTGGGCATGGATTGGATGTCCATGTATAGGGTTATACTAGACTGCAATAGGAAGACTGTCAGACCGGGCACTTGTAGTAGGCTTAGCTTAGAGGTTTTCTGTGATCCGTGAGGATCAGTTATGTTGAGCTACCTTTATTCCTTAGACCTACCACAGGATGAGCTTGTTTATATCCCAATAGTTAGGGATTTTCCAGATGTATTTTCTAAGGCTACTAGTCTCCCACCCCAGAGAGAGATCGAGTTTAGGATCTATAAGAATGCTCGACTAATTGCTTTGCCTTTAAGGCACATGACTCCAAGGGAATGATGCGAGTTGAGTAAGCAAGTGAATAAGCTATTGGAGAAGGGGTTCATCAGGAGGAGTATTTCCAAGTGGGGGGTGCCAGCCGTCTTTGCTACCAAGATGGATGGTTTCCTTAGACTCTGCATCGATTACCACGAGTTGAATAAGCTGACAAAGAAGAATCACTATCCTTTGCCCCGCATAGATGTTCTCTTCGATCAGTTGGTTGGAGCAAGAGTATTTTCCCAGCTCGACTTAGCCATAGATTTCCATCAGTTGAGAGTGGCTGAGGATAGTATTCAAAAGACCACATTTAGGACTCATTATGGGTTATATGAGTGGTTAGTCATGCCTTTTGGCCTAACTAATGCTCCTGCTTATTTTACTGATTTGATGATCCAAATTTTTAGGAGTTGCTGAATAAGTTTGTGGTTGTATTTGTGGATGATATCTTGGTATACTCGAGGAGTGGGAGGAGCATGCTTTACATTTAGAGGAGGTTCTTAGGACCATCCGAGCACATAGGCTTAAAGCTAAGTTTTCTAAGTGCCACTTTTGGAGAGATAAGGTTCGCTTTTGGGGCACCTTGTTTCACAGAGTGGTTTGGCTATGGATCCTAGTAAGGTGGCGGCAGTGTAGGATTGGCATGTCCCGAAGAATGTTACATAAGTAAGGAGCTTTCTTGGTCTCGTGGGTTATTATAGGAAGTTCATTAAGGACTTTGTTTGGATATCTGCCCTCATTGACTTGCCTCACCAAGAAGAATTTAGCTTTTGCATGGGATGCTAAGTGTGATGATGCTTTCATTAGGTTAAAGAAGGCTTTGACCAGTGCCATGTATTAGCGTTACCCTGATGGGAGTAAACCATTTACGCTTTATACCAATGCTAGTGGTACGGGACTAGGAGCAACATTGATGCGGGAGGGTAGAATGGTATGCTATGCTAGTAGGAAATTGAAGACTCATGAGAGGAACTACCTGATGCACGATCTTGAGTTAGCAGCTATAGTCTTTGCTCTTAAGTCTTGGAGACATTATCTTCTAGGTGAGGATTAAGCTTTACACAGACCATAAGTCCTTGAGGTACTTGTTCTCCCAAAAGAACTTGAATTTGAGGCAGCAAAGATGGATGGAGTTCTTAGTCTCATACGAATTTGAAATCTCTTATACCCTGGGTAAGGGAGTGTTGTAGCGGATGCATTGAGTAGACAGAGAGCTACACTAAGTCCTTTATTTTTGGAGTAGAGACATTTGAAGTATATTCCACCTTTGATTTAGGCCATCATCTGATACTACCCCTGGATTATTAGCAGTCCTATATGTTCGGCCGACCTTGATGGAGCATATTGGGGCCATATAAAGAGAGGACGGTGAGCTGGTAGACCTTTTTGATAGATTAGGCAAAGGGGAGTCATTGTTAAAACGACGAATTTTCTATCGAATTACAAAACCGTCGAAAAATTATGCAATAAAAATAACCGCAAGCGCACGGTGTACAATTTTAGTACATGGCGAGTACGGGTCAATCCGTGGGGAATTGAAGTGATTTTAAAATTCTACTCAATCAAATTAACCAAAATTTGCAAGTTTGTTTTTAAAATAATAAAGATAGCAAAATTAAACTAGACAAAAGTAAATACAAATATGAGATTAAATGACAATTTAGAGGAAAATCCACTCTCATACTCTCACATAAATCAACACAAAAACAATCTATGATCTCTCATTTAATCTAAGTAGAATTAGTGATGCATTTATCATAAGCATGGCCTAATTGTGTTATTAATTAACACACTTAAACCATCAAACTCTAATGCAACCTCTAACCCACTTACTAACTTTAATGGAAATTTCATGAAATTAAAAGTAGAATCTATTTTAAGCATGGCTTATTTACTATTTAGTTAGTAACATAAACCATCAAATTTTGATTCTAATCATATTTTCATTACCATAATCATATGTAGATGAAGAGGTAATTAGCGACATATGACTAAGCATAACCTATTTGTTTTGAACAACATAGGCTATCAAACTCAATATTAAACACAAAATCACACAAACATCAATATGTCATTCAGCATAAAAAGAGACTATAAATTAGCAAATATGTTTAATCTACATGATTAAGAGAGCTTCATTCCCCTAAATTGGAGAGGTTTAGCTTCTCATATTTGTTATCATTTCAACACATGTAAATTTCAACATTAAAAAGCAAGCAAAGGAAGAAGAGAGTTAATTAAAATAAACTAAAAGCTAATCTACTTGCATAAAATAAAGAGATCTACACTAGTAACATAAAAGAAACAACAAAGAAAAGAACATGTATTAAAATTGCATAAAAATAAATTGCATAAGCAAAGGCTAAGAAGCCATTAAAGAAAGAGAGTTTATGTTTACATGCTACAACTAAACTAAAGAGAAGGTGGTAAGAGCTCTCTACATGAAACATAAGGGGTATTTATACATGCCTAAAACTCTAATCCATATTTTAGGGGACTACCCAAAATGCCCCTTAGGAAGTGTGGCCTCCAAGTTATCATTAGCATGTAATTAATCCCCACTAATATGCCTTTGACCCTTCATGAACATGTGCATGTGCTTTTAATCTTCGTTAGCTTTTAATTGTGGTCCATGGGTTAGTGGGTAGGTGGGCTCCTCCATGATTACATGAATTCATTTATTTCCATCTTCATTTGTCTTTCATACATACATGAAGCCTCTTCCATTTTCCATCCAAATTCCTATAAATAAAACTAAAATGTGCAAATAAATATTCTCAAAATTAACACATGCACAAAATTACCATTTTGCCCTTAAATGAAGATGAGAATTATGATTTGATGACATTTGGATTTTGGTAAAAACATGTAAAAATACCTTAATATGATCATTATTTAATTAAAAAAAGATTAAATATGTGAGTATAAATATACACTTTTATGTGCACATCAAATACCCCCACACTTATCTTTTTATTCGTCCTTGAATAAACTAAAACTAAGATAAATATGTATTCTTAGGGATCACGATTTCATTAAGCGAATGCAACAAGCTGTTAAACCTCCAGGTGCCCCTAGTAGGACGAGTGTTGTCTAGTGAGGGTTTTCAGCAGATACTACCCACAAAATCCGAATGCAACATGAAAAATTCCTACATGCAGGATTTATTTACAAGGAGATGAGTGCAAGTTTTTAAAATATTTACAAATGAATAATTTACTTTTAAATTGACACGAATAAGTTAAATATAAGTTCTGGTCATTATCAAGAAATTTAAGTCCTTTTACTTGTCAAAACTTCCAACAAAAATTAAGTTATCATCACAATTAGACTCTAGTTTGGGTAATTGTTTCGGTTGATAACATAGTGCAACTATGAAATGGATCCTTTATAGATATCAAAGTTTTTCAAAGTGGTATTTTTATTTCTTTTGAATAACAAGTCGAATCAACTAAGTGAAAATAGTGCTTGGATTTCAATTGCTTTCTCTCTCCATTTTTGAAAAGTATTAACATTATTATTATTTACACACCTAATTCAAATAGACTGAGGCCAGATATACCAACCATGCACTGCCTTTCGGGCTTACGTGAGAAGAGTACAGAGTTTGGCAAGTGAATACACTTGCGTATGAACACATGATCTAGGTGGTTATTTTTATTAAATCTATTTACATACACCTAACTCAGATAAACTAAGGCCAAATATATCGATCCTGCACTGCCGTTCAGTCTTACGTGAGAAGGAAACACAGCATGGCGAGTGTACACACTTGCATGTGAACACATCACTCTAGGTGTTTTTTATTTTCACAAAAACCATTTTTTTATGTTTTATATTTTTTTAAGAGAGAGTTTTGCAAAATCATCTTTGTACCATTTAACTTAGAAGATCAAAAATGTTATATCCTTTACTTTAAATCCACCACTTTTTTAAACAAAGATTTTCAATTAGAATATACTTCATAATTATCACCCATGAATCTTCCTATATACTAGTTAAACCATCGTTACTTGTTATCAACTTTATTTTTATTTTTGTTGAGACAAATAAATTTTCAAAAATTTCAATTTAATAACCAAAAGCTTATACTTATCCTATAGTGTTCCTTCAAAAATAAATCAAAATGCTAAAAAAAAATTGAATTTTTTTTTAGGTTTGGAGTTTTGGAAGAAAAATGCAAAAAATAAACTATGAAAATCAAAAATAGACATGAGACTTCCCCCACTTGATTTTTGACTGTGTCCCTACAGTCAACCAAGTGAAAGGGAAAAATAAGATAAAAATAAAAATATGACATATATTTACATGAAAATGGAACAATTATTATTTACACAACATCAGAAAATATACCATTAAAGAGTAAACGAAACGGTCTTTCAAAGACCAATTCATTTGTCTCGTCAAGTATGAGAGACAAAGCTTAAGCACAGAAAACCAAACCATAAAAGATTTTAAAATTAAACGTTGGTTTGGAAAAAGGAATGTCGTTTTATCAAATATCGTGTGAGTTCTTTCATTTGTCAAGATACAATTAAGTCTTGGATGAGCTCGTGACTCCCTTAAGTCCGAAGTCTAACCGTTATTATTAGTCAAAATTCTATCATGAAATGCAATTTGTCGGCCGAGGAAGGAGTGATGAAATCCTCCACCTTATGTGGATTTGGGTATTGCCCTTAAAAGAGAAAATAAGATTATATGAACGCAAAATAGAAATTAAACATGAATTAATGATACAACTACGAATGAAATTTTATTTTGTTTTTTTTTGAATTTTTTTTAAATGCAAGCAACCAACAAAGCAAAGTAAATAAAAACAAGAGATAAGGGCACGATACCAGAGCGTGCAGAATTATTAGCAAATTATTTTAAAGCGGCAAATTTTTTTATAAGCAAGCAAGCAGTTTTTAGGCCTTCACTTTATCTGCTTTGGCAACCTGAAAAGAAATAAAAAAAAAAAAAGAATTTCTACAGGGACTACGCAAAAGCAATTTTTTTCTTTTTAAAAAGCAAATAAAAGTAAAGAGTTTACTAAAAAAATGTTATAAATAGGCCACTACAAAAACAATTCACAAGCCTAATTCTTTACTCAACCTAAATTTTTTTTATCAAACCCGAAATTTATTTCCAATTCCTTATCAAATTCCAATTACCCGATTATTAAACAAACAACGATTTCCCAAATTCCAGTAACCAATGATTTGCACGATTAAAAATTCAAAAGTTGATTTGGGTTTGAGGCGATTTGTGATGTTCGATTTGGGTGTGGGTTGAGGTGAAGTGGGCAAAGTCGTGAGTTGTTTGCAAGGTGATTCTGTAGAGGTAGGTGTTCGATTTGGGGTGGTGATTGAGTTGTATTCAGGTGGCTATGATGGGTTGTTGTTGGTGGAGGAGCAGAGTGCGACGACTGCTGCAACTAGTAATGGTGTATTGGAGGAAGGCGATGATGTAGGAATCAGGTCTGGTTTGATGTTTTAAGGGAGGAGTGGTGCGTGGAGTTGCTGGATGAAGGAGTAGTTTTTGTTTGGTGAAGTTCATGTAGTGATTCTGGTAGTTGCAAGTGGAGTTGTGTTGTGAGATTGTGTAGGAAGTGCACTTGTTATCAGTAGCAGTTTTGAACAAGTGCAGTTTGGAGATGATGTTGTTAAAGTTCAAGTGTAGTGATGGTGGGATGTTGAATGTGATGGCAATGTGATGATTGAAGTGGTGGTTTAGTTAAGCAGTGATGTTTGTATGTAGTGATGCAAAGAAGAGGGATAGAGTGGTAGATGGAGTGGAAAGTAGTGGTTGGAAGTCGAAGTTGTAGTGATGTAGTTTGGTGAAGGATATGGTTTAGAGATTAGGCAGTGTGAAGGTGTTGTAGTTGTGGTTAGTAGGGATTTGATGAAGTTTGGTTGACTGGTTTATGTTGTGGAAGTGCAAGGGCAGAAGTGTATTCAATTGAGGTAGAGTTGTGTGGTAAGCAGTCTTGTTGAAGGTGGGAGGTTTCAGGTGATCAGTGATGATTGTAAGTTTGCAAGGCAAGGGATGTTTGTATGGATGTTGGAAGCAGTAAGGTTAATGGTGGTAGTGATGGTTGCACTTGCAGTGGCAGTGACTGTTGGAGATGGTCAGGCAGAGGAAGTTTGTAACGGTTGCGATCTTTCGATGCTCGAAAGTCGACATTAATACGTCCACTGTATCAAATGTCACGCAATCGAATGCCGAAAAACCGAACCATTAGGGTTAAAAAGAAGAGGTAGAAGAAGACAGAAGAAAAAGAGAACAAAAAAACAGAAAAAGAAACAATATCAGAATCTCACATTCACAGCGGAACAATATATATTAGATAATCACTAGTCTTTTAAACAAAGAACTATATCAGTTTATACAATACAACAATGAGAGTCAATATACAACTCAATACAACAATGGAAAGTTATATAAACTTGTCCCCATACAGAATACACAGCGGAATAAATAAATAAGTACGGGAGTACGTCTCGCCATCCAGCTCATCTCCAAAGCTCTAGAATATCCTGAATATCCTGATAACATAATTCTAGGTTGCCCGTGTGGAAAATTATGGGCACCCAGAGTTTAGAAAGGGAACAATAAACTCCAAGTCAGTCATGGTGACTGGTGTGAGATCGTAAAACAGTTATTTTCACAAAGAAAATAAAACAATTTCGCAATGCTTTTGGAAAATGAAACTACCATAAGGCCTCCCGCCACACACACAATGCAAACACAGAATTGGAGAAGATTTCTTCTTATGATAGTCAAAGATGCTTGATACGCAAAATTCTTTTTAATATTATCATTAGTGCATAGTGTCGAAACCATTTCGAAAGTATAATATTAATCTTAGCCAGCATAGGCATTCCGCACTTATGCCTACTATAACTACTATGTTCAATAGCAGGTTACCGCCACATTCCATAGCAGGTTATACAACTAAAACCATACAGGGCTCGTATTGTTTTTTTGGATTTTCCAACAAATGGTCAGGCAAAGAACTTCCTTACACCGAAATGAAAACGCCTCTGGAAAGACGCCCCGAGAACCTAACCGGATCTCTACAAACACAAGGCCGACGCTACCTCACGCTGTACAGCTGTGCTAGGTAACTAACACACTGATGCTACCTCACGTTGTACAGCTGTAACTAGGTAACTAACACACAAGTATGCCATCCCCCGGTCGTTACCGACCTTTATCCGAGGATCCTCAACCACAAAGCAACAACCACAAAGTGTAATAAATTTGCAGCATCAACATAGGTAAAATATCTGGGCTCCATACCATGATATCACCTTTTATCCAGAAGGAAATGACATACCCTAGGGTCGCGACCCCTAAAAACCTTGCCGCAACATTCCTGTTTCGACCATTACCGGGTTGTTAGGCTCGACGAAGACTCGTCCACAAAGATACGCTTTTTCACAAAGCCATGCTTTGATCAACAAATGATCAACAGCACTTCGTATGCCACATTACCAAATTGGGAATGTATCACTAGTAACCATCAACTACATAACCTTTGAGCTCGTACGTCTCAGAGAAGGGTGTTAAGCTAAGAGAATAAATTCTCCGCCACCAACAGAAATGTATTTGATAGAAACCAGCTTTACATCTCAAAGTGTAATGTCAGACACACATCCATACAAGTCCGTTCCGGGATCGAACGGAACCGAATGCACTTCCAAAGAAGCCCTTGCAATCCGGGTATTCACTAATCACGTCCGGACTTTCCATCACAAGAAGAGTGATATAAATCTCTGTACCGGAGCAACTCGGTGCAGAGACATTCGACAGGTTGTCCTTTCATTTTCGAAAATACCCGGTCTTCACACCGGTCTTCAAATGTTATCCATTCACGACGTATCACTATTCGGAATGGGTTATATGACACAAAGTCCTCTCCCGGCTTAACCGAATAATGAGCGTTTGTTTTAAAAACAAATCAAGTGCCATTCCAAGGCAAATATTGATAGTCGGTTATTTAACTATCAACAACATTCACAACAATCAACCAATTTAAATAATTTTCCCAAATTATTTATTTTCAAAATATCTTCACAAGATATATATTTTCCACACTTCATCACTTTGAAAACAAATTTCAAATCATATTTTCTACACTTCATCACTTTGAAAACAAATTTCAAATCATATTTTCCCTCGCGGAATAAAATTCCATTTCCTTTATAAATTCCCATTGTGAATTTAAATTTCCAAATATTCACTTTCAAACACCAAATCAAATTCCAATTGATTTCTCCATTTCATTTCAATCCCAAATCAAATTTCAAATTGATTCTAAGTTTAATCCCAAATACCAAATCATTTTACAAATCGATTTTCCAAATTTATTCTCAACACAAAAATCAATTTTCATTCAAACACCAAATAAATTTTCATATCGATTTCCCAAAGATTTATTTTCCAATACCAAATCAATTATCAATTTGATTTCAAACAAATTTATCACTTTTTAAATAAATCCCTTTATTCTTTTCCAAACCATTTAAAATTCCATTTTTAATAAATTCTTCAACTTTTAAACAATATTATTCAAAACTCATTTATTAATATCCTTTTTCCATATCTTTGGAAATAATTCGATAAGATTACAAAAATCAACTTTACACTTTTAAATCCCTTCTTTTAAATTTATTCAATTCTTTCAAAAGGAATTTACTTGAAATTTCTTACTTTAATTTCAAAAATCCAATTTATTTATTTCTGGTATCCAACGATACCAAAAATACATTCGGCTAAATTATAGCCCTCAACACATTCAATCATCGATATAATCATTCACAGATTATAAATAAATTATCACACAGCATATGAAACAAATTCATACAACATATGAAACATATTCATATAATTTGAGGAATCCAGTTGGATCCCTCCAACCTGTTTCCCTGCATCCATAGACGTTAGCACAATACCAATTCCACTTCGAGGTGGAATATCGTGGTATATGGGATTTATAGGGTCTCATCCACTATTATGTGGCGCATAGGGTCTCATCCACTATATAATGCGGGAAATCAACAACTCCAATATATATATATATATTCCAATATATATATATATATATATTGCTATATACTACTATATATACTATCACCCAAACAATCAATCAATCAATAACTGCAATTCAATTTTAATTTGAGTGAGAAGATCTCACCTTTGATTTTATTTTGCAATCCGATCCACACCGGCTTGTTATCTTCAAAATTTCAGACCTTGTATAACATTATAAGGTTAATTAATATTTAGAACTAATCAACCCAATAAATTGCCATTTAAATTAACTAATAAATTTATCCATACTAGATTTTTTTAAATATACATATATATATATATATATTTGCTTTACCTTTCAAATTTCAACTGTTTATAATCCAATATCCCTTTAAATGAAAATATATTTCTGTTTATCTATATATGTTTTTAAATGAAGCCATATACATATATATATATATATATATATAAATAAACTGCATTAAAATACTTCACTGTATTTTTATTTTAGAACACATTTTATAACTATTTATTCCAGAAGTATATGCTTATCTACACATAACTTCTCTATTTTCCTGTATATGTTTCAATAAAATAGGTATGTATCTATATATCAAAATAAAACTGCAAATATATATCATTGTTTACTTGAATACCTCACTGCCAAGACTCCACAACCATCGCGACCACCAAGATCCCATCGCGAAACCCTAACTTCGAGCCCAATCGACTTCGTCGCCACAGGAACCCATGCAAATGAACTCCATCCACGCGCGCGACCACGAAGACAGTCGCGACATCGCCTCGCTCGAGTACAGCGCCTTCGCCATCAAATCGAACGCCTGTCGCCTTCAACCAACACTCGAAACCCTCTCCATGCCATCACGATCGAACTCGAATCGCGACGTCGCCACCGCACCATCTATCCACGTGCCAAGTCCAGAAATCGCGACTTCGTTTTTCGAATGAATTCGTTCGATTCAGTATCGAGGGGAACTCGACTCTATATTTTTTTTTTGAAGGAACGAAATCGAGTTTCATATAAATTGGGACGAACACGCGTTTGATTCTGAGCTTTGCGAAATAAAACTGAAGGGGGAAAGTTTTTCGTGAAATTTTTTTGTTCGATTTCTGAAATTAAAAGGGAAAGAGGGCGGCCATTGCTTTATCTTTTGTTTTGGCTTCAGAACGAAGAAAGAAAGAGATAAGGTCGGGTACTTGAATAGCTGCTGAACTGATGGAAAAGATAAGTTGATGTGAAATAAATTTAACTGCAGTTGACTAGTAAAATTATTCAATTTAAATTCAAATTCGAATGACTCGAAAACGAAGCCAAAAATTTCGACTTCCTATCAAGGCGTGCCGCTAGGCGTTTATAATGTTATACGCCTATTCCAAACGCAATGGAAAAGGTTTCGAGTCCAAATTCGATCGTATGGCGAAGATAGCTTTTTGGACTCAGTTATTATATTAAATTTTCAATATAAATTTCAGTGTGTTTGCTTATCGTACGGCCAAACGATCACTCCCAACATTACGAAAATTGAAATCCGATAATAATACAATATTATGGATCCAATGGAACTAGTTTCGTCAAATTCCGAGACTGTGCCCTGGAACGCTATTTTTAAATTCAATTTTAACGATAAAATTTCAAAACTGAACAAATCATTTCCAAATTCAATTCTGATGCTTCTATTATCTTCAGTAAAATCAATATGAATTTTCTAAGCCTTTAGATTATTTTTAATCAGCTTAAAAACTGAAGATTCAAATTTTTACCCAGATTAAATAATTAAATTCAATAATTAAATTGCCAAATACATTCTGATATTTGAATTTCAAATTAAACTAACTTCCAGATATTTAAAATCAATTAAATATCCTGATTTCCAATATCAAAAATTCAAGGTCGTTACAATCTTCCCTCCTTAAAAGAATTTCCTCCCGAAATTACAAGTTAAGAAGAATGCTCTAATACCCGTTTATCATTTCCCCAAACCAAACAGTTTTATCAAATTTCAAACCAAATCTTTTTATTAAAGATCATCATTTCAACTAACTGTCCAAATCTTAACCATAGTTTCCAAACCACTTTATTTACTTCACGATTCAAATTTAAATTTGAATTCAAATTTTAAATTATCCAAAATTTCTCAAAAATTCTCTAACTCTCTAAATTTTCGAAAAATTTTGCCAGCGTCTCCTTTGCGCGGCTAACTCGGTACAACTACAAAATGTCCCTATGGACTCTCAAATCCCAATAGAAAACAAAATGCCAAGTGACAAAACCAGAATCTCATCAAATTTCATACTGAAATTTAAATACATACCTTATCTTCGAAATCAAAATCCAATTCCACTTTCCTTTATACCCCCTGTATATTTTACTTCACAATAATGTCCAAATTTACTTATTGGATTCCCATTACCAATTATTACTTACGAATTTTCTCCACTTCTTAAGTTTAATATAAGTGTTTACACACTTCTTATATTTATTTTCACTTCACTAACAAAGTTGTATATTCATTTCCATTCAACTTTGCATTTTTAATTCCATTTGAATTCAATTTACCATTTCAATTCTATTTGAATCCATTTTATCTTCAGAAACCAAAATCCCTTTTCTAGTTCAATTTCTACGTTTCCATTACAATTTTGAAAATCAATTTTCCGTTAACAAAATTTTCCAATTTTTTCAAAAAAAATTTCTAGCTCCGAAAATTTTCAGAAAATTTTGGCGGAGTCTACTTTGTACGGAGGAGCTTTTGCAATTTAACAAAAGATGTAAATATATATACATCGACCCACTTGGTCGGAAAAAGCAAAAACAATTCATATTTCCTATTTTGTATTGCGTAGGCGTACCTTATTTAGCATTTTTAAGCAAAGCGGCTTATTATTAGCATTTTGCGCAATCAAAACCAGCCAAATGGCTTCCCTGCACCTGTACTTACTCAATTTAAATATGTAAGTGACATATATAAGAAATCTATTAACATTTCACTTATTTTCAATAGTAAACACATAGTTTTCATAAGCAATGCATCCAAAACAATTTCCATTAGCAATTTATAAAGTTTCAATACAAATTAAATTGCTTACAACTAATTGACATACCATTTTTATTCGATTTAATGGTTTACAATGCAATTATTTATATTCAATTCATTTTTAAATGAATCTAACTCATATTCCTTTCGATTGATGCAAAAATCAATTTTATTGGCTTTCATTAACTCATATAATTTTATACAATCTCGTTTGCGTCAAACGACAATCGTTTCTATGCAAATTTCGACAATATTCACTTAATAGAATATCCAATCTAGTTTATAACTAATTTAAATTGATACCAATTCAATTTATTTTAATTCTATTTCATTTTCAATTGATTCCATTCAATTCAATTTGTATTCTATATTCACATTCATTTCATTGGAAACCATTTCACAAATTTTTTTTCTTCTCTTAAGTCGAGCTTTTCCAATATTGCTTAAGTTATTTCATCTCAAAATTCAAGTTATATTTTCCTTGTAAACAATTTCCAATTTGATTCTTTGATTTGATTTTTCCATTTATCAAATCCATTCCATCTACTAATTTAATTCAATTAGTATATTCACTTATCCATTTTAAATTTCACATTTCCATATTCAATTCATCCTGAATTTATATGCAAATTCAAACCATTTTTTATTCAACTCACAATTCAATTTTAATTTAACTAATTCAACTTCCAATTCATTATTTCATGAATTACTAAATTATCAAGTTAGTTTACTTGAATTCAATCCATTTTATTTTATTATTATTTTTTCCAAGTTTGGATTTTTATTCAACTTGATCCAAATCAAATCTCATTTCATTATTCAATTTCCAATTCATTTATTTACAAATGTAACCTCATTTGTTTATTCACAAATTTGTTCATTTTCAATTTGAATCTTATTCCAATCAAATTTCAAATATTTTATAAGTTATCAAACTTATCTACATTCCATAACATTTTAATGAAATTCCAGAGTCTTTTCAACAATATTTCAATTTATAAAACTTATTTATACATTCACATTACCAATTTCATTCCATTAATGAATTTTATTTCAAATATTTCCCTGGAATTCTATTTCCAATTATAAATCTCATTACAATTTACATTTACAAATCTCATTCGTATATGGATTCATTTCCTTATCCTTTCAATTCATATTTATAAATTTCATTTGTTAAATGAATTTATCTCCAAATCTTTGGTTATTATTTTAATTTCTTATTCAATTTCCGTATAACAATGATAATAATTCAATATTATCACTTCCTAACAACCAAGCATCCATATACTATGATAATTCATAAAAAATCATTTCTTTTCTATACAAAAATAGTTTTGGGCAAAATTATTTCATTTACCCTATTTAAAACAATACTGTGTCCGCTTATCTTGTTAAGAGTTTAGAAACCCCTATCGATTACAGTTGGCCAGACTGCACCGACCAGAATTTATAAACAATCAACCGATAAGTCAACACAATATAAAACAATTTTTGTATTCACTAACAAATACGCGCTCATATCTATTATTACACTCACACTCATTCTAGAGTACTACTGACTCTATCTCTAATGAGTAACACCTAATAGAGCCAGGGTTGTCGCTTAACCAATAGCTCTGATACCACATGTAACGGTTGCGATCTTTCGATGCTCGAAAGTCGACATTAATACGTCCACTATATCAAATGCCACACAATCGAATGCCGGAAAACCGAACCATTAGGGTTAAAAAGAAGAGGTAGAAGAAGACAGAAGAAAAAGAGAACAGAAAAAAAGAAACAGAAACAATATTAGAATCTCACATTCGCAGCGGAACAATATATATTAGATAATCACTAGTCTTTTAAACAAAGAACTATATCAGTTTATACAATACAACAATGAGAGTCAATATACAACTCAATACAACAATGGACAATTATATAAACTTGTCCCCATACAGAATACACAGCGGAATAAATAAATAAGTACGGGAGTACGTCTCGCCATCCAGCTCATCTCAAAAGCTCCAGAATATCCTGATAACATAACTCTAGGCTGCCCGTGTGGAAAATTATGGGCACCCAGAGTTTAGAAAGGGAACAATAAACTCCAGGTCAGTCATGGTGACTGGTGTGAGATCGTAAAACAGTTATTTTCACAAAGAAAATAAAACAAATTCACAATGCTTTTGGAAAATGAAACTACCATAAGGCCTCCCGCCACACACACAATGCAAACGCAGAATTGGAGGAGATTTCTCCTTATGATAGTCAAAGATGCTTGATACGCAAAATTCTTTTTAATGTTATCATTAGTGCATAGTCTCGAAACCACTTCGAAAGTATAATATTAATCTTAGCCAGCATAGGCATTCTGCACTTATGCCTACTATAGCTGCTATGTTCAATAGTAGGTTACCGCCACATTCCATAGCAGGTTATACAACTAAAACCGTACAGGGCTCGTATTGTTTCTTTGGATTTTCCAACAAATGGTCAGGCAAAGGAACTTCCTTACACCGAAATGGAAACGCCTCTGGAAAGACGCCCCGAGAACCTAACCGGATCTCTGCAAACACAAGGCTGATGCTACCTCACGCTGTACAGCTGTACTAGGTAACTAACACACTGACGCTACCTCACGCTGTACAGCTGTAACTAGGTAACTAACACACAAGTATGCCATCCCCCTGTCGTTACCGACCTTTATCCGAGGATCCCCAACCACAAAACAACAACGACAAAGTATAATAAATTTGCAGCATCAACATAGGTAAAATATCTGGGCTCCATACCATGATATCACCTTTTATCCAGAAGGAAATGACATAGCCTAGGGGCGCGACCCCTAAAAACCTTGCCGCAACATTCCTGTTTCGACCATTACCGGGTTGTGAGGCTCGACGAAGACTCGTCCACAAAGCTACGCTTTTTCACAAAGTCATGCTTTGATCAACAAATGATCAACATCACTTCGTATGCCACATTACCAAATTGGGAATGTATCTCTAGTAACCATCAACTACATAACCTCTGAGCTCGTACGTCTCAGAGAAAGGTGTTAAGCTAAGAGAATAAATTCTCCGCCACCAACAGAAATGTATTTGATAGAAACCAGCTTTACATCTCAAAGTGTAATGTCAGACACACATCCATACAAGTCCGTTTCGGGATCGAACGGAACCGAAGGCACTTCCAAAGAAGCCCTTGCAATCCGGGTATTCACTAATCACGTCCGGACTTCCCATCACAAGAAAAGTGATATAAATCTCTATACCGGAGCAACTCGGTGCAAAGACATTCGACAGGTTGTCCATTCATTTTGGAAAATACCCGGTCTTCACACCGATCTTCAAATGTTATCCATTCACGATGTATCACTATTCAGAATGGGTTATATGACACAAAGTCCTCTCCCGGCTTAACCGAATAATGAGCGTTTGTTTTAAAAACAAATCAAGTGCCATTCCAAGGCAAATATTGATAGTCGGTTATTTAACTATCAACAACATTCACAACAATCAACCAATTTAAATAATTTTCCCAAATTATTTATTTTCAAAATATCTTCACAAGATATATATTTTCCACACTTCATCACTTTGAAAACAAATTTCAAGTCATATTTTCCACACTTCATCACTTTGAAAACAAATTTCAAATCATATTTTCCCTCGCGGAATAAAATTCCCTTTCCTTTATAAATTCCCATTGTGAATTTAAATTTCCAAATATTCACTTTCAAACACCAAATCAAATTCCAAATTGATTTCTCCATTTCATTTCAATCCCAAATCAAATTTCAAATTGATTCTAAGTTTAATCCCAAATACCAAATCATTTTACAAATCGATTTTCCAAATTTATTCTCAACACAAAAATCAATTTTCATTCAAACACCAAATAAATTTTCATATCGATTTCCCAAAGATTTATTTTCCAATACCAAATCAATTATCAATTTGATTTCAAACAAATTTATCACTTTTTAAATAAATCCCTTTATTCTTTTCCAAACCATTTAAAATTCCATTTTTAATAAATTCTTCAACTTTTAAACAATATTATTCAAAACTCATTTATTAATATCCTTTTCCATATCTTTGGAAATAATTCGATAAGATTACAAATATCAACTTTACGCTTTTAAATCCCTTCTTTTAAATTTATTCAATTCTTTCAAAAGGAATTTACTTGAAATTTCTTACTTTAATTTCAAAAATCCAATTTATTTATTTCTGGTATCCATCGATACCAAAAATACATTCGGCTAAATTATAGCCCTCAACACATTCAATCATCGATATAATCATTCACAGATTATAAATAAATTATCACACAGCATATGAAACAAATTCATACAACATATGAAACAAATTCATATAATTTGAGGAATCCAGTTGGATCCCTCAAACCTGTTTCCCTGCATCCACAGACGTTAGCACAATACCAATTCCACTTCGAGGTGGAATATCGCGGTATATGGGATTTATAAAAATATCATCCGCTATTATGCGGCGCGTAGGGTCTCATCCGCTATATAATGCGGGAAATCAACAACTCCAATATATATATATTCCAATATATATATATATATATATTGCTATATACTACTATATATACTATCACCCAAACAATCAATCAATCAATAACTGCAATTCAATTTTAATTTGAGTGAGAAGATCTCACCTTTGATTTTATTTTGCAATCCGATCCACACTGGCTTGTTATCTTTAAAATTTCAGACCTTGTATAACATTATAAGGTTAATTAATATTTAGAACTAATCAACCCAATAAATTGCCATTTAAATTAACTAATAAATTTATCCATACTATATAATTTTTTTTAAATATACATATATATATATATATTTGCTTTACCTTTCAAATTTCAACTGTTTATAATCCAATATCCCTTTAAATGAAAATATATTTTTGTTTATCTATATATGTTTTTAAATGAAGCCATATACATATATATATAAATTGCATTAAAATACTTCACTGTATTTTTATTTTAGAACACATTTTATAACTATTTATTCCAGAAGTATACGCTTATCTACACATAACTTCTCTGTTTTCCTGTATATGTTTCAATAAAATACGTATGTATTTTTATATCAAAATAAAACTGTAAATATATATCATTGTTTACTTGAATACCTCACTGCCAAGACTCCTCAACCATCACGACCACCAAGATCCCATCGCGAAACCCTAACTTCGAGCCCAATCGACTTCATCGCCACAGGAACCCATGCAAACGAACTCCATCCACGCGCGCGACCACGAAGACAGTCGTGACATCGCCTCGCTCGAGTACAGCGCCTTCGCCATCAAATCGAATGCCTGCCGCCTTCAACCAACACTCGAAACCCTCTCCATGCCATCGCGATCAAACTCGAATCGCGACATCGCCGCCGCACCATCTATCCACGTGCCAAGTCCAGAAATCGCGACTTCGTTTTTCGAACGAATTCGTTCGATTCAGTATCAAGGGGAACTCGACTCTATATATTTTTTTTGAAGGAATGAAATCGAGTTTCGTATAATTGGGACGAACACGCGTTTGATTCTGAGCATTGCAAAATAAAACTGAAGGGGGAAAGTTTTTCGTGAAATTTGTTTGTTCGATTTCTGAAATTAAAAGGGAAAGAGGGCGGCCATTGTTTTATCTTTTGTTTTGGCTTCAGAACGAAGAAAGAAAGAGATAAGGTCGGGTACTTGAATAGCTGCTGAACCGATGGAAAAGATAAGTTGATGTGAAATAAATTTAACTACAGTAGACTAGTAAAATTATTTAATTTAAATTCAAATTCAAATCGACTCGAAAACGAAGCCAAAATTTTTGACTTCCTATCAAGGCATGCCGCTAGGCGTTTATAATGTTATACGCCTATTCCGAACGCAATGGAAAAGGTTTCGAGTCCAAATTCGATCATATGGAGAAGATAGCTTTTTGGACTCAGTTATTATATTAAATTTTCAATATAAATTTCAGCACGTTTGCTTATCGTACGGCCAAACGATCACTCCAAACATTACGAAAATTGAAATCCGATAATAATACAATATTACGGATCCAATGGAACTAGTTTCGTCGAATTCCGAGACTGTGCCCCAGAACGCTATTTTTAAATTCAATTTAAACGATAAAATTTCAAAACTGAACAAATCATTTCCAAATTCAATTCTGAAGCTTCTATTATCTTCAGTAAAATCAATATGAATTTTTTAAGCCTTCAGGTTATTTTTAATCAGCTTAAAAACTGAAGATTCAAATTTTTACCCAGATTAAATAATTAAATTCAATAATTAAATTTCCAAATACATTCTGATATTTGAATTTCAAATTAAACTAACTTCCAGATATTTAAAATCAATTAAATATCCTGATTTCCAATATCAAAAATTCAGGGTCGTTACAAAGTTTGTATGTGTTGGTTTAAGTATGACAGTATGTATGTTGTAAGTATGGATGTTGTAGAAGTTGATAGCAGAAGGTTGTAAGTGATGTGAGTTTGGGTAATGAGGAAGACAGTGGGTGTTATAGCAGTGGATGTTGATGGGTAGTTGCAATGGCAAGCTATGGGAAAAGTTTGGTTGATGGACTTTGAATGATTGGGTGGTTGGAACTGGTGGGTTGAAGTTGAACTGAAGAAGATGGACTGAGTGACAGAAGTGGATGTTGAAGATGTTATTGTGGTGGGAAGTGGACTTGCAGGTTGATGGTGGAGGCAGCAAGGCAGCAGTGACAGTGGTTGAAAGCGGTTGGTGGATGTTGCAGCAGAGGGTGTGGTGGTGATGGAAGTTGTATAAGGTAGTGAGAATTGATGTTTGCAGTGGCAATAGGAAGTTGTGCAGGTTGAGAGGTTGTATGTTAATGTTGATGATGGTGGTAATATTAATGTGGTGGAAGTATTTGAATGATGGCCGGTGGAGTTTGATGATTGGCAGAGATGTGTGAGTGTGTTGAAAGTTAATGTGTGAGTGTATTGAAAGTTGTTAGGTATAAGTGGCTTGTAATTGAGAAGTGTTTTGGAGATGAGGTTGATGTAGAAGCAGGGGGATGTTTGGTGGTCAGGTAGAGTTCTGTTGTGATGTCCAGAAGTTTGTATGGAGGCAAGTAATGGAAGAAATGTATGTATGACTGGAGATTTTGTATGCACAGAGATTAGGAAGTGAATAGTGGATGGTAATAGTTGAAGTGTATGTTTGTAGTTGAAGTCTGTGTATGGTGAAGCATAAATGGATGGAGGGGATGCGAAGTTTGTGCAATGGCTTGTTGTCATTGATGGAAGGTTGGATTTTAAGGCAGGAGGAGCAGTAGTTCAAGTTGATAGCAGTGTTTCTGTCAGAAGTTGATGGAGGGGTGATTGATTACTACTGTTTCTGGTTTGTTTGTGGAGTTGACAGAGGTAAGGCAGTGGGTTGAATGGGGTTGGATGTGTTGTGGGTGAGTTTTGAGGCAGGGGATGGTTTGTATGGATAGAGAGAAGGACAGAGAGAAGAGGCAGGGGTATTTTTTGTATTTTCTTTTTTTTTTGTATATGTGCACAGAAAAAATGCACAGAAATTTTGTAACAGAGAAAATGTAACACAAAACTTGAAATGGAATATATATATTTTTTTCTTTTTGAAATGAAATTGTGTATATTTTTTTTTTGTTTTTTTATAGAATGCAAATGCAAATAGAAAAACAAAAGGTACACAAATCAAATGAAAGCAAAAATCACACAAACACACAACACAATTTTTTTTAATATGCAATTCAATACACAAAATTAACACACAATAAAATCAAATGAAAATAATTCGAAGAGTAAAATTAAAATCAAGTCTATTCTCCGGTAATGGCGCTAAAACCTTGTTAAAACGATGGCTTTTTCTATCGAATTAGAAAACTGATGAAAAATTCTATGATAAAAATAACCGCAAGCGCACGACATACAATTTTAGTATGTGGCGAGTACGGGTCGATCCGTAAGGTATTGAAGTGATTTTAAAATTTTACTTAATCAAATTGACCCAAATTTGCAAGTTTGTTTTTAAAACTAAGGAAGATTGCAAAATTAAACTAGACAAAAGTGAATACAAATATGAGATTAAATGACAATTTAGAGGAAAATCCACTCTCATACTCTCACATAAATCAACACAAAAACAATCTATGATCTCTCATTTAATCTAAGTAGAATTAGTGATGCATTTATCATAAGCATGGCCTAATTGTGTTATTAATTAACACACTTAAACCATCAAACTCTAATGCAACATCTAACTCACTTACTAACTTTAATGGCAATGTCATGAAATTAAAAGTAGAATCTATTTTAAGTATGGCTTATTTACTATTTAATTAGTAACATAAACCATCAAATTTTGATTCTAATCATATTTTCATTACCATAATCATATGTAGATGAAGAGTAATTAGTGATTCATATGACTAAGCATAACCTATTTGTTTTGAACAACATAGGCTATCAAACTCAATATTAAACACAAAATCACACAAACATCAATATGTCCTTAAGCACAAGAAGAGATCATAAATTAGCAAATATGTTGAATCTACATGATTAAGAGAGCTTCATTACCCCTAAATTGGAGGGGTTTAGCTTCTCATATTTGTTATCATTTCAACACATGTAAATTTCGGCATTAAAAAACAAGCAAAGTAAGAAGAGAGTTAATTAAAATAAACTAAAAGCTAATCTACTTGCATAAAATAAAGAGATCTACACTACTAACATAAAAGAAACAACAAAGAAAAGAACATGTATTAAAATTGCATAAAAATAAATAGCATAAGCAAAGGCTAAGAAGCCATTAAAGAAAGAGAGTTTATGTTTACATGCTACAACTAAACTAAAGAGAAGGTGGTAAGAGCTCTTTGCATGAAACATAAGGGGTATTTATACATGCCTAAAACCCTAATCCATATTTTAGGGGACTAC
This sequence comes from Allium fistulosum, assembly GCA_030737815.1. Lineage (NCBI taxonomy): Eukaryota > Viridiplantae > Streptophyta > Magnoliopsida > Asparagales > Amaryllidaceae > Allium > Allium fistulosum. The sequence goes on along the minus strand of CM060904.1, from coordinate 1,104,733,825 downwards.
CCAAAATGCCCCTTAGGAAGTGTGGCCTTCAAGTTATCATTAGCATGTAATTAATCCCCACTAATATGCCTTTGACCCTTCATGAACATGTGCATGTGCTTTTAATCTCCGTTAGCTTTTAATTGTGGTCCATGGGTTAGTGGGTAGATAGGCTCCTCCATGATTACATGAATTCATTTATTTCCATCTTTATTTGTCTTCCATCCTTTATGCATGCATACATACACGAAGCCTCTTCCATTTTCCATCCAAATTCCTACAATAAAAACTGAAATTTGCTAATAAATATTCTCAAAATTAATACATGCACAAAATTACCATTTTGCCCCTAAATGAAGATGAATGAGTGATGATTTGATGACATTTGGATTTTGGTAAAAACATGTAAAAATACACTAATATGATCATTATTTAATTAAAATAAGATTAAAAATGTGAGTATAAACATACACTTTTACGTGCACATTAGTCATCGAGTCATCTTAGGTGTTATGCCATAGACTCGAAGGGATGGTTGAGGAGAGATGGTAGGCTATGTGTTCCTCATAGTGTGGATTTGGTGGATGCAGTATTGGGTGAATCTCACTGCTCTAGGATAACCATTTATTCCGGTGGAGATAAGATGTACCGGGATATAAGGAGATTTTCTTTTGGTCTCGGATGAAGAGGCAAGTGGCGGAGTATGTAGCTAAGTGTATGACTTGGCTGAAAGTATGTGTGGATCGATAGATATGGAATATATATTAAATTAAGTGCGGAAGTAGTTAATAGCAGTAAAGTAAATAAGAGTAAGCACACCAGGAATTTTTATACTGGTTCGAACTCCCGTTCTACGTCCAGTCCCAGACTAACTTCTGACTTTAACTAACAATACCCTCACTTAACCCGGAGGAATAGGTCTAAGCAGCAAAACAGACACCTGAGCAACAGAACAGGATTTTTGCCTCAGCAGCCGAAGAGGACTTTCCCTTGCCTGAGCAGCAGAACAGGACTTAATAGAATATAAAAGTAGTTGACTCAATGTGTTCTTGATAACACTGATTTGTCTTTAAGATTACAAACTTCCTATAATCAATTCCTCAAGTATATAAAGAGTATGTGAAGATTTGAAAGGAAGAATATTGCTAAGAATCAAAGTATATGAAATATAATTCAAAGATTGAAAGCAATGAAGAGTATGAATGCACTAGAATAATCAAAAGAGATAATAGAAAGAATTAGAATCAGAATTTGTGAATATGAAGTATGTGAGAACTCCTATTTATAGTTTTCAGAGAGATGCAACTCTTAGTGAAGAGTTTCAGCCAAGAGGAGCATCTTTTCACGGAGTGCAACTCTTCATGGAAGAAGATGTCCATTCAGAATTATGACAGTTGAAGCCCGGTCAGTCGACTGGTAGATTTCGGTCAGTCGACTGAATTGTAAAATATTTGAAAATTTAAAAAAAGAAAAAGAGTACACTATTGTGCATATGCACAGTCAGTCGACTGGGCATGCATAGCCAGTCGACTGGCTGTGTATATATTGCATAGTGAACTTTGTTTTTAAAGAAAACTAGAAAACTTGAGGATTGATTTTAACATATGTCTAAGACTCAACACATATAATAATTACTTTAAGCATAGGGTTGTAGCCTTGATCCTCTGATGTCTTCTTTTTGTCATGTATGAGTGCATATTCTTCTTTTGCTTCTAAACTGTCTTGTCATGAATCAAAACTAGTGATTCAACATTCTCCCCCTTTTTGATTGATGACAACCTGTATATATCTTAGATAGAAAATTTTCTCCCCCTGAATATATGGCATCCTTTTCCTGCATCAAATATGTTAGTGCACACACTTTTTCTCCCCCTTTGTCATCGACAAAAAGGAGACAGATTAAATAAATATTAGTGTATAACACTCAAACAGACACAGAACAGTACACATAGATAAAACAGAGTATCATAGTACACGAGATGAATAAAAACATAAACAACAATAATGAGACTACTTACTACAAGTCTCACAATGTTTACTATAGTAGTTTGCAAAGAAAATTATTCGAACAAAGAACAAATTCCATCAAATCTTACCAACAAGAGATAGAAGCTTACTCATCATGATCCCAGTCATATTCCTCTGTATGCTCCTTTCCAGGCCTTGATGTGTCTTGTCCACCACCACTTGGTCCGCTAGTATCGCTTCCGGTGTATTCCTCGGAAGTAGACCACGTGAATCTCGGTGCTGGTCGCTTACCATGTGTTATGGAAGAAGCAATCGTGGATGAAGAACATGAAATCGCATCCCATAGTATAGAAAAGAACCCTTTGATCTTGTCTAATTTTTTATCAACTTTCTTCAAACGAGTTCCTAGTATTTGTTGATTTCTAGACATGATCTCTATGGACTCTCGTGTACTAACTGATGTTGCAAGACGAATTTCTTCTTCTTCGGGTTGAGGTGTTTGCTCTCGAATGATTGGTCCGCCTGATTGTCATTGTTGTTGTTGGCGATGCCATTCTTCATATGGGATAAATGCTGGAGGAGCTAACGGTAGTTTCATGAGACTCAATATGCGAATATTGATAACTCCAACGGAAGAAGTTTCAGATTCTGGTTGAGGTGCACCCACATTTAAAAGTAATCTCATTATATATTCTTCGAAGTAAATGGTTCTCATATTACCGTTGTTGAAGGTGAGAAATTCATCCAATATTCTCCGTAGCCAATTGACTTGAGTTCCTCCCCATACCGCATATAGTGCTTTGAAATTTTCCGGGTAAATAAGTTTATATGACCCGGTTCTCGGAAGGATACTCCTCATGAACGCTTTGTGAAGAATTCTCGCTTTTGGTCGAAGAAGAATAGATTTTTATTCCGTCATATTGTCACCCATGAACATATGGCTAACTCGATCTCTTTGTTGAATATTACAATCGATATTGTCTAGAGGAATACCTTGGTTAGGCGATTGAAGTATGTGCGCCATCCGGTCTAAGGAGAAGAAAACTTGATGTCCACAAACTAAGCTCCAAACACAATCATCTCTATTTGATGGACGTTGATGGGGAAGATTTAAATTAGCATAGGAAAGCTTCACCATGAGATGATTAATCTTGTGAGAATTGAGATTTAAGTCGAGTAGTGATTCCAATCCGGATCTACGCATAAGCTCTTGTAATCCGTAAGCCGCAAAATCGTTGTAGACCATAAATGAACCTTCAAAGATCCGCGAATTTTCCATTTTATGCCATCTTGCTATCGCGACATCGTTATATAGCCATTGTGCGATTTGGCTATCGGTAGGTCCGGCGGAGGAGGAGCTTTGTCTATTTTGCTTTGTAGGAGCCATTTGATAAAGGATTTGGTGAAAGATTTGATTGGATTTGGGATTTAGGGTATTTTTTACGAAATAGAGTTGGGTAAAAACTTAGAATGGTAAAGTGAGAGTGGAGTAAAAAGTAATGAAAAAGGGAATCAGAAATATTTACCTATAGCCAGTCGACTGGACGAAAGTAGTCAGTCGACTGGTGCACTAAAAATAACACAAATTTTATACAGCCAGTCGACTGATCGTGTTAGGTCAGTCGACTGACTGGTTTCCCGAGAGTTTGGTTTCCCTGTAATCAGTCGACTGCGTCTGAATTTCAGTCGACTGACTGGAAGAAATAAATACAGAACAGTTTTTGAACTATTTTTCAAGAAGACACACAAGTTTATTTTATGAACTTAAATACATTTTAAAACAAAGACAATGAGCATACTTAGTTTTTGTGTATACAAAATTAGAAATGAGAGTGTGAGTCTTTCGATTCTTCTCCCAGTTCAATTTTTGTATTTTCAGCAAATAGTTTTATAGGTGAACATTCTTTTTGAAACGGTGGGTTGCTCATTCCTCCACGTTCCCATGAATTCGGTCCTCCATGATTCCATGAATTTGGTGATACATGAGGGCGTTGAGGTGAGTGAATATGTGCGTTCGTGTTAATGGGGGATGAACCACATATTTTTGCAGCACATCGTTCAAGAAAACTAAGTCTCCTACCATGACTCTTTTGTTCATAATACATTTCACGCCGAAGTTCAAGTATTTCCCTCTGATAGTGATGCAAGTCATCTATCTTTTCTTTAGTTGTCGGAGATGGAAATAAGTTTCTTCGCGTGCGTTTATTTTCTGGCATATATCCCGTATGATGGCTTTGTGGTGGACATATCGGGATATAAGCAGGAGTCGGAGTTGGAAGTTCTGAAGACCCTGAACTTGGAGTTTCAAAATTAATTGAAGAATATCCATATGAGTAATGAGAGGAAGGCTCGTCTGATGATGATTCGGCCATGGTGTAGATAAACAATGCAAAGTTGAAAACCATGTTTGATTGTTTTTGATAGAAGTAATAATATCTTTAATCAAGTATGAGAAAAAAAATTTGTAGAATGAATATAAGTATAGAAGTCTGAAACTAAAAAATGAATAGCTGAGATTAAATATAGAACGATTGAATTTCAGCCATAAGAGAATTGTGGACAATAATTGAAGTAAAGTGGACCATTTATAAACAAAACAGAAATAAGCTGAAGTGAGCTATGAGCGTAGATAAGAAACATCATATAGCATACTGGCAAAGACATATGCATACTTACCAGGAAGTCCTGAGTTCGAATCCCAGCTCATGCATAGAAAAAAAAATTTGAAAAACTTACAAATTTTTAAACGAGATAATTCCAAGTTCTCGTCTCAATTTTACAAAATTGTTTTCATTTAAAGGTTTAGTAAAAATATCGGCCAACTGGTTTTCAGAAGATACAAAATCAAGATTTATTATATCTTTTTCAATACAATCACGAAGAAAATGATGACGTATGTCAATATGTTTTGTTCGTGAATGATTAATTGGATTTTTAGATAGGTTGATAGTACTTAAGTTATCACAAAAAATTGTTGATTTAGATAAATTAAAACCAAAATCTTGAAGTGTTTGCTGCATATAGATTACTTGAGCACATGCCAAAGCTGCAGATATATATTCTGCTTCACAAGTTGAGAGTGAGACACAATTTTGTTTCTTACTAAACCAAGATACAAGAGATCGTCCAATGAAGTGACAAGTTCCGCTTGTACTTTTTCTATCCATCCGACATCCTCAAAAATCAGCATCACTATATGAAACTAATTCAAAAGGACATTCTTTCGGATAAAATAGTCCAAAGTCCTTGGTTTTATTAAGATATCGTAATATACGTTTCACAGTTTTAATGTGTGACTCTTTTGGATCTACTTGAAATCGTGCACACAAACAAACACTCATCATTATGTCAGGTCTACTTGCTGTTAAGTAAAGTAATGATCCAATCATGCTTCGATATAATTTTTGGTCTACACTTTTTTCGTTTTCATCTTTTTCAAGATGTATAGTTGTACTCATAGGAGTAGGTTTGGCAGAAGTATTTTCCATACCAAAGCGTTTAATTAGATTATTACAATATTTTTCTTGACTTATAAAAATTCCATTTTTAAGTTGTTTAATTTGTAAACCAAGAAAATAATTTAATTCTCCCATGTGAGACATTTCAAATTCATTAGTCATTATTTTAGAAAATTCTTGACACAACTTTTCATTAGTTGAACCAAAAATAATATCATCAACATAAATTTGAATTATTAAAATATCTTCTTTGTTTTTCTTAATAAAAAGAGTTTGATCAACCTTCCCAATTTCAAAACCAGAGTCTATTAAATAACTTTTTAGACAATCATACCAAGCACGAGGTGCTTGTTTTAATCCATATAACGCCTTTTTAAGTTTATAGACATGGTCAGAAAATTTTTCGTGAATGAATAAGGGAGGTTGTTCAACATAAACATTTTCTTTTATAAAGCCATTTAGAAAAGCACTTTTAACATCCATTTGATATAATTTAAAGTTATGAAAACATGCATAGGCCAATAAAATATGTATTGCTTCTAATCTAGCGACTGGAGCAAACGTTTCTTCGTAGTCAATTCCTTCTTCCTGATTATATCCTTGTGCAACTAATCTAGCTTTATTCCTAGTTATATTACCATGTACATCAGCCTTATTTTTGAAAACCCATTTAGTACCAATAACCGATTAGTCACTAGGCCTTGGAACTAAATCCCAAATGTCATTTCTTTCGAATTGGTTTAGTTCTTCTTGCATAGCGATAATCCAATAGTCATCAGTTGAGGCTTCCTTAACATTTTTAGGTTCTATATTAGAAAGAAATGCTACATGGCCCATTTGATTTAATTGATTTCTAGTTCTAACATTTGAATTAATATTTCCTATGACATTTTGAACTGGATGATCTTTTAATATCCTTGGTGGAGATCTTAATTCATTATTAGAAAAAGTGTTTTCGTTATTTTTAGACAAGGTAGTTTCTATATTTGTGATATTTTCAGGAACTTCTTCGTCATCTCTACTACTTGGTATTTGTTTAAAATTTTCATCAAAAGATACATGAAGTGTTTCTTCGATGATATTAGTTCTTTTATTAAAAATTCGATAAGCTTTGCTTCAGTCTGAATATCCTATAAAGATTCCTTCATCGGATTTTGGATCGAATTTGCCAAGCTGATCTTTTGTGTTTAAAATAAAACATTTTGAACCGAAAACCTTAAAATAAGAAATATTTGGTTTTCGACCATTAAAAAGTTCATAAGAAGTGTTTTTAGTTAGAGGTCTTATAGAAACACGATTTAGTACATAACAGGCAGTTGCTACTGCTTCTGCCCAGAAATGTTTGGGTAATGTGCTTCCATTTAACAAGGTTCTTGCACATTCTTGTAAAGTTCTATTTTTTCGTTCTACTACTCCATTTTGTTGCGGAGTACAAGGAAAAGAAAAATTATGGTTTATTCCTTTCTTTTTACAAAAATGTTCAAAAACGTCGTTTCGAATTCACCTCCATGATCACTCCTAATGTTCTTTATTTTTAAAATTTTGAAATTTTGGATTCTTTTGGAAAAGACTTTGAAATTTTCAAACGTATCACTTTTGTTTTTCATAAAAATAGTCCAAGTATATCTAGAAAAATCATCAACAATTACAAACACATATCTATTATGATTTATGGATTGCACTTGTGTTGGTCCAAATAAATCCATATGTAATAGTTCAAGTGGTTGTGTTGTTGAAATAACCTTTTTAGATTTAAAAGATGACTTAGTTAGTTTACCTAATTGACATGCATCACAAATATGATCTATTTTAAAGTTCATTTTAGGTAATCCTTTTACTAACTCATTTTTAGAAAGCTTAGTTATAGTTTTGAAGTTAATGTGACAAAATCTTTTATGCCATAACCAAGGATCATTGTCTTTGGCTAGTAGACACATATCTGAATTATGATTTATTTTCATATTCAAAATATAAATATTTTTGTCTCCATTTCCTTCAAAGAGTAAATTTTGATTTTGATCAGAAATTCTACACTTATTTTCAGAAAAGGTAATTTTGAATCCTTTGTCACACAGTTGGCTAATACTTAAAAGATTATGTTTTAAATTGACTAGTAAAACATTTGAAATAAGAGGTAAATTAGATGTACCGTTGTTACTTACATCGCCTTTGCCGATGATATATCCCTTGGAATTGTCTCCAAAAGTGACAGAACCTCCATTTGAGTAGGTAATGTTTGATAGCATATTTTTGTCTCCTGTCATATGTTTTGAGCAACCACTGTCTAATACCCATTTTCCTCTCTTTTTAAGTGGGTCCTGAAAAAAAATATAATAATATTGGTACCCTCCTTTTTATAGGGTCCTAAGAGTTAGATCTTAGGAAACCAAACCCAAGAGGGTTCGGTATTCCCTTTATAAACATAATTTATATTTTTGTGTACAGATTCAATAAAGGAGTTTATATATTTCTTTCTAATCAAACTATTGTTTGTTTTAGGAATCCATATTTTTATAGTTTTCAAATTTGTCCTTTTTGAATTTTCTTTAGTGATTGTGGGTTTAAAATCAATTCTCCTTTTATTTTTTATTCTAGATGGAGCTATTGACTTCTTAACATAACCTAACCCCTTTTTACTTGATACTGATTGAGAATTTTCAATAATTTTAGACAAATTTTCTCTTCCCTTATTAAAGTTAGAAACATTTTTAGTAATATTCTCTAACTTACTTTTTAGTACAGTATTGTCTAGTTCAAGTAATTTTACTTTTGTTTTTAACTCATGATTTTCAGAAACAAGAACATCATTCTTTTCTTTTTGAGTTTCAATTTCTTGACTCAATAAGGTAAGTTGAGAATTAGTATTAGAGACTGATTCTTGAAGTTTTTCAAGTTCTTCCTCTAATATTTTCTTCTCATCTTTAAGCATATCTCTTTCGAATTCTGCTTTGTTCTGATTTTCACGAGCTTCTTTATATTTTCTTTTGAAACTTTTTAGGGTGTTCAAAAGTTCTGAATTAATTTCTATTGGATCATCAAAAGTAAGATCACTAACCTCATTTTCTGTGGCCATGAAGCATACATTTGCTTGTTCATTTTCATTATCACTGTCACTATCTGATGATGAGGAATCTGAGCCGTCCCATGTGACAGAGAATGCTTTCTTTTTGTACCTGTCTTTTCTGTCCTTGTTGGAATAACTCTTCTTTAGTTCTGGATAGTTTTTCTGGATATGTCCATTCTTGTGACAGTTATAACATTCTAAAGCTGATGCAGATGGTTTGCTTGAGAAGTTCTTTTTATCATTGAATCTGTTGTTCTTTCGATACTTTAAGAACTTCTTGAAATTCCTGGCAATGAATGCTAAATTCTCATCATCTGAATCTTGGTTCTCTTCTTCTTCAGCCCGAAAAGCTATGTTCTTTTTGTCTTGTGCATGTACTCTTTTAGCCTGTAAATTAACTTCATAAGACATTAGATTTCCTATCAACTCCTCTGGTTTTATGGTAGAGATATCGTTAGCTTCTTCGATAGCTAAAACTTTTCTCTCCCATTCATCCGTGAGTGAGTTGAGGATTTTTGACACAATATCAAAATCTGTATACTTTTCTCCTAGTGCTAACAATGAGCGATATATGTCTTGGAATCTAGAGTACATATCATTTACAGACTCATCTTGTTTCATTCTAAAGTTTTGAAATTGATTTTTAAGCATTGAAATATTACTTTGCTTAACTTTGTTTGTACCTTCATGAGTTATCTTTAGTGTTCGCCAGATTTCATAGGCAGTAGTGCACATGCTAACTCTATTAAACTCATTTTTGTCTAAAGCACAAGATAACATATTCATAGCTTTTGAATTATTTGTAGCATCTAGTTTCGGTGTTTGTGACCATTGTGCATATTCAGTATCTGGTATATGATGTTCAGTTTGAGTGATATTCCAAATATCATAACTGTTTGACTGCATAAATATTCTCATTCTAGTGGACCAATAACTGTAATTTAAACCATTAAATAGTGGTGGTCGTGCAGTGGATTGACCTTCATTGAAATTAGTCTTGTTTTCCATATTAACAAGATATCAAATAACTGTGTTATGGTTATTGGATAACCTCGCTCCAATACCAAATGAAAGTATGTGTGGATCGACAGATATGGAATATATATTAAACTAAGTGCGGAAGCAGTTAATAGCAGTAAAGTAAATAAGAGTAAGCACACCAAGAATTTTTATACTGGTTCGAACTCCCGTTCTACGTCCAGTCCCAGACTAACTTCTGGCTTTAACTAACAATACCCTCACTTAATCCGAAGGAATAGGTCTGAGCAACAGAACAGACACCTGAGCAACAGAACAGGATTTTTGCCTCAGCAGCCGAAGAGGACTTTCCCTTGCCTGAGCAGCAGAACAGGACTTAACAGAATATAAAAGTAGTTGACTCAATGTGTTCTTGATAACACTGATTTGTCTTTAAGATTACAAACTTCCTATAATCAATTCCTCAAGTATATAAAGAGTATGTGAAGATTTGAAAGGAAGAATATTGCTAAGAATCAAAGTATATGAAATATAATTCAAAGATTCAAAGCAATGAAGAGTATGAATGCACTAGAAAACTAGAAAACTAGAAAACTAGAAAACTTGAGGATTGATTTTAACATATGTCTAAGACTCAACACATATAATAATTACTTTAAGCATAGGGTTGTAGTCTTGATCCTCTGATGTCTTCTTTTTGTCATGTATGAGTTGTAACGACCCGCCATTTTGGACCATTCGCATCCATTATAAGTGTATAGGTAGACACTCATGCTGGAGTTGAATTGCTCAAAATACCGCGTTGTTAATTTAAATTTGGCAAAACTGAACATATACAGTAAATAGATATAATCACAGATCACAGACACAGAGTAATAAATGCAGCGGAAATAAAAGAGATAGTAGTTCATGAAGCTACTATATGAATATATAAAAATACATCAGAGTTTACAACAGAAGAGTAATACGATACATCAGAGTTAAACCAGATACAAATCAGAATACATCACTGGAATCATCGAATATCTGAAAGCTGGATAGATAGCTGGATCTCCAAGCGAAGCTCCAACTCCAAAGGTGAGTCTCGAAAGCTGAACTACTCAGTCTGACCCGAGCGTAAAGCAAAACACAAAACACTCGAGTCAGGATTAACATTCTTATATTAATAAATCCAACTCAAGTGAGATAGCAATTGAAATACAAGTAACTCAAAGGATGTTTGGAATAACCATCCTCTAAGGATCCGTTAAACTATCTACTAGGTAGTAATGTACGCTAAGTAGATAATGTCTATCAGTAATATAAGAAGATATCAAAATAGGGTTAAGCAGGGCCCATACACCTCTTAACCTGTTTATTCCCAAAAGCATATACAAGACCGTAGTTTCCCCAAAACCGGAAGTCACCAGAGGGCAATCCATATACTCAAGGTACAAATCAAAATCGTAGTGGTCGCGAATAGGATAATCAGTATGACAAGGTACATGAGGCGATACCAACTAGGATACTAGTAGTTGCGTGATCCGGACTGATGTTGGGCATAGCAGCTACTACCCCAACACCGCGAAACAACACTCCCAAATCGAGGGGTGCACCCAAATCGAATCACAAAAGTAATAGATATGGTAACGAAGAAGTGTGTCCGCTAGAGGTGGCGAACCTCAATGGCCCGGCGCGGCTCCTGTTTTAGTCATGTCAGGGGTCATCCAAAATCGTTCTCTTTCTTCAGTCAGCGCGTTCATCAAAACCATCCACTTCGTTCTGGATCAACACTCCGCGTATAGTTATTAAAGTGGTTTCGGTTCAGATAGAGAGTATATCCATTACCGATCCCGGTCTCTTTAATAACTTTCGTAATTATTACACCGATTGGTCGGTTATATATTTCAAAAACCAAATCAATTTCAATTTCAAATAGAATTCGTAAATCAACATTTCATTTGTCTTTCTAAACAATTTCCAAATTTTCGTTTCAAAACTTCAAATTTTTCCGTTTCAAAATCTTATAATTAAATTTCAATTTCTATTTAAAACAATTCAAATATTGGTTCAGGTTCGTATATAAGTTTCATTCCGAAATCATTTGAATAAATTCTATTTAGCATTCAAATCAATTTAAACTCATTTATCGATTTCATTCAATATTCGTTAAGTTACTTTATCATTCAAAACAATTTCTATTAAATTTCCAATTCATTTAATCAATTCTTAAGTTCAACTTCATTAAAACAAAACTTACAATTTTGAATTAAACTAAATTCGTCAAATCAATTCTCCAATTACAAGTCATACATTAATTCCAAAAATATCACATTTCATTTTTGTTAAAGAGATCCAATTTCACTTATTTACTTCCTTAAATAATTTTCCAAAACTTAATTAATAAAGAAACTCAATTTCAGTTATTACGAAGTAAAATTCACTTATTCAAAAATTCAATTTCTCTTATTAAAGAATCCAAATCAATTTAATCATTAAATAATTCAATCTTATTTAATTATTAAATAATTCAAACTTAATTATTAAATAATTTCAAAGTTTAATAATTTCAAACTTAATTATAATTTCAAACTTAATTATTAAATCATTTCAAACTTAATTCAATCATTTCTCAAATCAAACAACATTCTTCCATCAATTTCTTTATTAATATTTCATTTCAGATTATTAAATATTCACGTTTAAATTTCATTAAATTCAATTTCCAACTTCGTTTCAAAACCATATTATTTATTCAAATAAAATCTTCGTTTTATTTTTAAATCAAATTATTGACCAATCGGTTTTTATTTAATTTTCTATCCTAGGTCAAAATTCACTTTTGGGTATTTATCATTTCAACCCGATTCCAATTTAATTCAAAACAAAGCATAGTAAAGGGGACTTGCAGTGAGATAACTGGGATGGTGTCAAAGTAAATAAACAAGCAATAACAATAATCAATATCAATCCAATAATCAATTCAAATAATCCCGAAATAACCGTATTAATTCGCATTGTTATTTGTACGAATTAATATAATTATTTCTAGAATCTACACTATCATTTCATGTAGATTAAAGATTATTACATTACGGTTTTCACTTGTCATCTATTTACAATTTCATACATCATCAATATAACAACATACATTCAGTGGTTCAAAGTGTAATTAAACAAATCCTACGTGTCAATAAATTTAACAGTTAAAGGGGTCATATTATACAAATGTCAGTTAATCAAATTTAACATTTAATTATCCTATATCAAGTTCAATTTCATATTATTTATCATTTTAACATTAACAATTTAACGTCCAATATCAACATCAACAATCAATCAATTAATGACCAAACTGGATTATCATTGCATATATAACAGATAATGGTGTCAGATGTCACAGGTGAACTGATACAGGTGTAATTTACTAACAACAGCATATTTCAATTGTCGTTTCAATTGAAATCAAATTTAATAAATAAAAGAACGTTAATCGTGAGTGAGTGCTCACCTTTCGAGGCTAGATAGATTGGACGATGAAATTGAGTTGCAAATGCAGGTACGACTCCCAAATCAAAGCGAGATGGGCATGAAATTGGACGGACAAGCTGATAGATAGACATTGACGAAATCAAGTCAAGACTGGGTCGATGAGTAAAATTGGTACAAGTGAACTCATACATACGGTTATTCATAACTATTTATATATGAACATCATAGTTTTAAACTCCAACACATATTAAATATAGGTCTGTATATATTTCAAACTAATAAATAATCTTTTAAACAAATCTCTGTATATACTATTACAAAATCACTTTCCTTCTTTCTTAAAACACATTTAATAAAATCGAATATCTACATCACATATATATTTATATATAAAGTAACAGGGAACTACAAATATATACACATACTTCCCTTATAATATACTTACAGGAAACGTCAATATAACATTCATAGAATAAAATATACTTAATATTCACATGCAAACTACAATATAAGGTAAACCATATTAAGATTTGTACAACTTTCGTATTAAACACATATGGTAATATATACAACTATGTCATGCACTACACTACTAACCATATATATAATACTTTATAAACACTGTTGTCAACTAAACAATATATATATATATGCAGTAATATACTAAACTTGTCTTTATATGCATCCAACATATTATATACTTTTATTACACTGTCATATATACATAGCCTATAAGTATAGTTAATATAAAATCATTATATATAAAATAACACTTTTGTAAACTCAGATAAACTAATATGTTTAAAATTTACATAATCTGACCTATACACTTTTAAAACCCAAAACAAAACAGGCTTATAATATAAACTATATGTAACTAACAAAACATATAACTGTTTATGTTTTTTTTTTTTTAGAACCAAAAGTAAAACAATACTTTAACAATTTATAATTTATATACCTGCAAATAAAATAGAATGGAAGTTAGGCAAAGGAGGAGATGAGTGGTGGAGGGAAGATGGGACGTTGGTGGGTGCAGTGCGTGGCTACGTGAGGAGTTTGGGTCGCGCGGGCTATGGAGTGAACCGGCTGGATGAGCTGTTCGGGCGGAAGCAAGGGGTGAAGGCGGAAGGTTTGGCTAAGCTTCGATGTTGGAGGGGCTGATGGGTGGTGTGTCTTGCGGGTTGCGGGCTGCCGTCTGCCGGGGCTTCACGCGGCTGCTGAAGGAGGTGGCAGATGGTATTGGCGAGAGGGCGGAGGGGAAGGAGGACGGTTAGGCGGTCGGAAGGGGCGTTAGGCGAAGCAATGGAGGTTAGGGTGTCGGGGTTCAGCGCGGCACAGTTTGTTTGGTGGTCGAGATTGGCATCGGTGGATCTGGGTTGTGCTGCGTTAGGCTTCGGAGAAGGGCACGGCTGTTCGGCGGCGCTAGGTTGAGCGGAGGTGGGCGGTGGGTCGTCGGTGAGAGGGGAGGCTGCAAAAGAGGTGGATGAGTTCGAACAGAATGCAGCAGCCATTTTTATATATAGATGCATTTTTTTTTTTTGAATGAAATCGCAGAGGGCAAGGGCAAACATGGAGAGTAAAGGGGCTTGGGTGGTTTTGCATGCTGAGAGGAAGAATGGTGGAGTGAAGGAGAAATGAAGTGGGAGGCCGAGACAGGTATAGGAAAAGAACGGGCAAGTGGAAGTTTGGCAAAGTAAAAGCTTTTGATTTATGAAAGAAATAAATAACGTACAAAATAGCAAGAGTCACAATTGAATTGAATTTATTAAAGTGACTATTGGTTTCTTGCTGAGTAACGAATAGTCACAAGAAGTCCAAAGACTCGGTTGCGGAACCGATACGTTGAGCGTTTCGCAGATTGTACCGCACACCGAACTTCGAAATACACAATCGAATACACTGCGGTGATCAACACGATGAGTCGGTCAAAACGGTATAAAATTAGCAGTGGCACGATCGAATTATAAAAGTTCGAATTTTCTAATAGCGGAAAATGCAAGAAAAACGCTGAAAAATAAGATCGACGGAGCCAAAGATGTCCGAATTAGGAAAAACGACAAACTGACATCTTGCTCAGAAGATGATTTAGAATTTTTCTATGTAAAAATATTTTGGTTTTGAAAACGTTTTATTTTCATCGCTTTTTAACTGATTAAATTGAAGTGAATTTACGTGCGAAATAAACTTTCGTATTTTCGGACGAAAATTTACCAGTCGCTATGTTTAACTAGACGTATTCCAAATATCAAATTTTATTTCAAAATTTTATCGTTTAAAATTTCACAAAATTTAACTAACTACGTTATTAAAACGGTTAAAATTTACGAGTCGTTACACTCTCCCCCACTCAAAACTTTTCGTCCCCGAAAAGGAACGAGGTAGGAGAATAGAAACAACCAGGAAGAAAACAGTTTGAAAACAAAATAACAATTAATTTAAACCATATAAACTCAAATTTAAATTACTTGATATTCAATAATTGATTTAATCC
The DNA here is from genome assembly GCA_030737815.1 of Allium fistulosum. Taxonomy (NCBI): domain Eukaryota; kingdom Viridiplantae; phylum Streptophyta; class Magnoliopsida; order Asparagales; family Amaryllidaceae; genus Allium; species Allium fistulosum. The sequence continues at coordinate 1,104,718,413 of CM060904.1, read as the reverse complement.
ATTTGATTTCACTAAAATCAATCTCAACTATTTCTAAATTCATTATCTTATTATCCCATTATCTTTAATTTACAATTTCTAAAACCATAAATTTGAATAGTCTTTATTATAATCATATTTTCAACAATTTTAAATTCTTCTTTATTCCAAATTACTGTTAAATTTATTCTACTTAATATATCTAATCATATATATTTAACCCATATAAATTAATTTAAACCATAAAAGTTTCGATTTAAATTAATTTTTTTTTTACTAATTGCTTTCAAATTCAAGGTATTTTCATAAGTTGATCAAATTTCAATTTATTAATTTTTCAAAACAAATTTATTTTTCAATTATCTTATTATTCTATTTATCTCTATTAGCATTTTATAATTAAAATTTAAGTGTATAACATTTATTATAAACACTCGAATTTTATTTATAAATTCAATTTATCTTATATTGTATATTATCCAATTACATTTTAACTTCTGAATAATTTAGGTAAGTTATATTGAAATGCTATTTAGTACTATACAAATAAAGATTTCAAATTCAATTATTTCAAGTTTAAATACTTATTCAATATTTTTATTTATAATTGAAAACATCTTTTAACATGATTTTTAAGAATTTAATTTCCGTTTAATTTCAAACCTTTTAGAAATAATTATGTATATATTATATATATTTAATCAATTTAAATTTAAAATAATATACCCATATATATATATAAATCAAGTCATACTTAAGAAATTCAAATCAAAGATATTTTTCCAAAACAAAACCGTAGCAAAGCTACATAATAGTATCTCCACTTCGAAACTCGAAAATGAATGTCGATGATGCGGCCGCCATCACCGAAATTATTTTCCAGCGACAAAGAGGAGAGCACTGATTTCAACAAAAAAAAAAAAATCTTTGAAAACGATTTCTATTCGAAAATACTTTCAGTAATATATACTTTGAAATTTTAAAACCAAAGTTCGAAATCACCGGAAACTAAATTCTCAAATTCCTGAATTAAATTCATTTCAAATTCCAAATCAATTTATAAACCGTATTTATAAATTTATTTAGAACAATAAATGATAATCAAATATTATCATTTCAAACAACCAATTTAATTAACTTATTAAATTCCAGAAAATTTACTTATATTTTTACAATATAATCAACCAAATTTATTTCATTTTCCAAATTTTGAAAATAATATTGTGTCAGTTTGCTCTGTTCAAGTGTTTTGGAAATCCTATCGATAGCGTTGATCAGACGAATCGATCGAAAACCCAAATCAACATCAACAACTCAAACAACACAATATAAAACATTTTTATATAAATTTACAAATACACTTCCTCGCTCGATGATACAAGAATGGATTTTAAAGCAAGGAAAGAGATTCAAATTTGATGGACTCAAATCAAAGAGAAATTTTTGATTCGAAAATAAGTTGGAACAAAAGATAAGATGATTATTTAACCGAATAAGGAAATAGATAATCTTATATAAATCGCGGGCAACCATAACCGGGTCGACCGTGACTTCAAGAATAAGATCGATGTGGAAATTCCGAGGTAAATCAACATTCGATCTCAAGAAATAGAATCCAGGTATAGCAGGAGATAGATAGCATCGTAAACCGAGGATACAGAAATCTACGGTAAATCAATGCCAATTGTAAAGGAGTTTAATCCTTTACGAATCATTCGAAGATTGGCGAGACCGCCGATCTATTATAGATAACATTCAGAATGGAGTTATGGGGTGCTCCAGGATTGAAAGAAGACGAATAGTGAGGGACACGAATGATATTTGGAACCATAGGGAACGTTCCAAAATTCAAAGAAATCGAGTCGAAAGGAAAAGATTGAAACTCGAATGAGAGTGATTCTGTAAATACATTTACCCTATATGTTAAGTTTTGCCTAGAGCTACCAAAGCTCTGATACCAACTGTAACGACCCGCCATTTTGGACCATTCGCATCCATTATAAGTGTATAGGTAGACACTCATGCCGGAGTTGAATTGCTCAAAATACCGCGTTGTTAATTTAAATTTGGCAAAACTGAACATATACAGTAAATAGATATAATCACAGATCACAGACACAGAGTAATAAATGCAGCGGAAATAAAAGAGATAGTAGTTCATGAAGCTACTATATGAATATATAAAAATACATCAGAGTTTACAACAGAAGAGTAATACGATACATCAGAGTTAAACCAGATACAAATCAGAATACATCACTGGAATCATCGAATATCTGAAAGCTGGATAGATAGCTGGATCTCCAAGCGAAGCTCCAACTCCAAAGGTGAGTCTCGAAAGCTGAACTACTCAGTCTGACCCGAGCGTAAAGCAAAACACAAAACACTCGAGTCAGGATTAACATTCTTATATTAATAAATCCAACTCAAGTGAGATAGCAATTGAAATACAAGTAACTCAAAGGATGTTTGGAATAACCATCCTCTAAGGATCCGTTAAACTATCTACTAGGTAGTAATGTACGCTAAGTAGATAATGTCTATCAGTAATATAAGAAGATATCAAAATAGGGTTAAGCAGGGCCCATACACCTCTTAACCTGTTTATTCCCAAAAGCATATACAAGACCGTAGTTTCCCCAAAACCGGAAGTCACCAGAGGGCAATCCATATACTTAAGGTACAAATCAAAATCGTAGTGGTCGCGAATAGGATAATCAGTATGACAAGGTACATGAGGCGATACCAACTAGGATACTAGTAGTTGCGTGATCCGGACTGATGTTGGGCATAGCAGCTACTACCCCAACACCGCGAAACAACACTCCCAAATCGAGGGGTGCACCCAAATCGAATCACAAAAGTAATAGATATGGTAACGAAGAAGTGTGTCCGCTAGAGGTGGCGAACCTCAATGGCCCGGCGCGGCTCCTGTTTTAGTCATGTCAGGGGTCATCCAAAATCGTTCTCTTTCTTCAGTCAGCGCGTTCATCAAAACCATCCACTTCGTTCTGGATCAACACTCCGCGTATAGTTATTAAAGTGGTTTCGGTTCAGATAGAGAGTATATCCATTACCGATCCCGGTCTCTTTAATAACTTTCGTAATTATTACACCGATTGGTCGGTTATATATTTCAAAAACCAAATCAATTTCAATTTCAAATAGAATTCGTAAATCAACATTTCATTTGTCTTTCTAAACAATTTCCAAATTTTCGTTTCAAAACTTCAAATTTTTCCGTTTCAAAATCTTATAATTAAATTTCAATTTCTATTTAAAACAATTCAAATATTGGTTCAGGTTCGTATATAAGTTTCATTCCGAAATCATTTGAATAAATTCTATTTAGCATTCAAATCAATTTAAACTCATTTATCGATTTCATTCAATATTCGTTAAGTTACTTTATCATTCAAAACAATTTCTATTAAATTTCCAATTCATTTAATCAATTCTTAAGTTCAACTTCATTAAAACAAAACTTACAATTTTGAATTAAACTAAATTCGTCAAATCAATTCTCCAATTACAAGTCATACATTAATTCCAAAAATATCACATTTCATTTTTGTTAAAGAGATCCAATTTCACTTATTTACTTCCTTAAATAATTTTCCAAAACTTAATTAATAAAGAAACTCAATTTCAGTTATTACGAAGTAAAATTCACTTATTCAAAAATTCAATTTCTCTTATTAAAGAATCCAAATCAATTTAATCATTAAATAATTCAATCTTATTTAATTATTAAATAATTCAAACTTAATTATTAAATAATTTCAAAGTTTAATAATTTCAAACTTAATTATAATTTCAAACTTAATTATTAAATCATTTCAAACTTAATTCAATCATTTCTCAAATCAAACAACATTCTTCCATCAATTTCTTTATTAATATTTCATTTCAGATTATTAAATATTCACGTTTAAATTTCATTAAATTCAATTTCCAACTTCGTTTCAAAACCATATTATTTATTCAAATAAAATCTTCGTTTTATTTTTAAATCAAATTATTGACCAATCGGTTTTTATTTAATTTTCTATCCTAGGTCAAAATTCACTTTTGGGTATTTATCATTTCAACCCGATTCCAATTTAATTCAAAACAAAGCATAGTAAAGGGGACTTGCAGTGAGATAACTGGGATGGTGTCAAAGTAAATAAACAAGCAATAACAATAATCAATATCAATCCAATAATCAATTCAAATAATCCCGAAATAACCGTATTAATTCGCATTGTTATTTGTACGAATTAATATAATTATTTCTAGAATCTACACTATCATTTCATGTAGATTAAAGATTATTACATTACGGTTTTCACTTGTCATCTATTTACAATTTCATACATCATCAATATAACAACATACATTCAGTGGTTCAAAGTGTAATTAAACAAATCCTACGTGTCAATAAATTTAACAGTTAAAGGGGTCATATTATACAAATGTCAGTTAATCAAATTTAACATTTAATTATCCTATATCAAGTTCAATTTCATATTATTTATCATTTTAACATTAACAATTTAACGTCCAATATCAACATCAACAATCAATCAATTAACGACCCAACTGGATTATCATTGCATATATAACAGATAATGGTGTCAGATGTCACAGGTGAACTGATACAGGTGTAATTTACTAACAACAGCATATTTCAATTGTCGTTTCAATTGAAATCAAATTTAATAAATAAAAGAACGTTAATCGTGAGTGAGTGCTCACCTTTCGAGGCTAGATAGATTGGACGATGAAATTGAGTTGCAAATGCAGGTACGACTCCCAAATCAAAGCGAGATGGGCATGAAATTGGACGGACAAGCTGATAGATAGACATTGACGAAATCAAGTCAAGACTGGGTCGATGAGTAAAATTGGTACAAGTGAACTCATACATACGGTTATTCATAACTATTTATATATGAACATCATAGTTTTAAACTCCAACACATATTAAATATAGGTCTGTATATATTTCAAACTAATAAATAATCTTTTAAACAAATCTCTGTATATACTATTACAAAATCACTTTCCTTCTTTCTTAAAACACATTTAATAAAATCGAATATCTACATCACATATATATTTATATATAAAGTAACAGGGAACTACAAATATATACACATACTTCCCTTATAATATACTTACAGGAAACGTCAATATAACATTCATAGAATAAAATATACTTAATATTCACATGCAAACTACAATATAAGGTAAACCATATTAAGATTTGTACAACTTTCGTATTAAACACATATGGTAATATATACAACTATGTCATGCACTACACTACTAACCATATATATAATACTTTATAAACACTGTTGTCAACTAAACAATATATATATATATGCAGTAATATACTAAACTTGTCTTTATATGCATCCAACATATTATATACTTTTATTACACTGTCATATATACATAGCCTATAAGTATAGTTAATATAAAATCATTATATATAAAATAACACTTTTGTAAACTCAGATAAACTAATATGTTTAAAATTTACATAATCTGACCTATACACTTTTAAAACCCAAAACAAAACAGGCTTATAATATAAACTATATGTAACTAACAAAACATATAACTGTTTATGTTTTTTTTTTTTAGAACCAAAAGTAAAACAATACTTTAACAATTTATAATTTATATACCTGCAAATAAAATAGAATGGAAGTTAGGCAAAGGAGGAGATGAGTGGTGGAGGGAAGATGGGACGTTGGTGGGTGCAGTGCGTGGCTACGTGAGGAGTTTGGGTCGCGCGGGCTATGGAGTGAACCGGCTGGATGAGCTGTTCGGGCGGAAGCAAGGGGTGAAGGCGGAAGGTTTGGCTAAGCTTCGATGTTGGAGGGGCTGATGGGTGGTGTGTCTTGCGGGTTGCGGGCTGCCGTCTGCCGGGGCTTCACGCGGCTGCTGAAGGAGGTGGCAGATGGTATTGGCGAGAGGGCGGAGGGGAAGGAGGACGGTTAGGCGGTCGGAAGGGGCGTTAGGCGAAGCAATGGAGGTTAGGGTGTCGGGGTTCGGCGCGGCACAGTTTGTTTGGTGGTCGAGATTGGCATCGGTGGATCTGGGTTGTGCTGCGTTAGGCTTCGGAGAAGGGCACGGCTGTTCGGCGGCGCTAGGTTGAGCGGAGGTGGGCGGTGGGTCGTCGGTGAGAGGGGAGGCTGCAAAAGAGGTGGATGAGTTCGAACAGAATGCAGCAGCCATTTTTATATATAGATGCATTTTTTTTTTTGAATGAAATCGCAGAGGGCAAGGGCAAACATGGAGAGTAAAGGGGCTTGGGTGGTTTTGCATGCTGAGAGGAAGAATGGTGGAGTGAAGGAGAAATGAAGTGGGAGGCCGAGACAGGTATAGGAAAAGAACGGGCAAGTGGAAGTTTGGCAAAGTAAAAGCTTTTGATTTATGAAAGAAATAAATAACGTACAAAATAGCAAGAGTCACAATTGAATTGAATTTATTAAAGTGACTATTGGTTTCTTGCTGAGTAACGAATAGTCACAAGAAGTCCAAAGACTCGGTTGCGGAACCGATACGTTGAGCGTTTCGCAGATTGTACCGCACACCGAACTTCGAAATACACAATCGAATACACTGCGGTGATCAACACGACGAGTCGGTCAAAACGGTATAAAATTAGCAGTGGCACGATCGAATTATAAAAGTTCGAATTTTCTAATAGCGGAAAATGCAAGAAAAACGCTGAAAAATAAGATCGACGGAGCCAAAGATGTCCGAATTAGGAAAAACGACAAACTGACATCTTGCTCAGAAGATGGTTTAGAATTTTTTTATGTAAAAATATTTTGGTTTTGAAAACGTTTTATTTTCATCGCTTTTTAACTGATTAAATTGAAGTGAATTTACGTGCGAAATAAACTTTCGTATTTTCGGACGAAAATTTACCAGTCGCTATGTTTAACTAGACGTATTCCAAATATCAAATTTTATTTCAAAATTTTATCGTTTAAAATTTCACAAAATTTAACCAACTACGTTATTAAAACGGTTAAAATTTACGAGTCGTTACATGAGTGCATATTCTTCTTTTGCTTCTGAACTGTCTTGTCATGAATCAAAACTAGTGATTCAACATTGGCAAAGGATGAAGGCAGAGCAGAAGAAGCATGGAGGATTGTTGTAGCAGTTGGCATCCCACAGTGGAAGTAGGAGAGCATTTTTATGGACTTCATAGATGGATTACCCAAAATCTAGGAGAGGAAATAAGCGCATTTGGGTCATCATTGAAGATTGACCAAGTGCACTCATTTCATACCCGCGAGGAGCATTGGGATAATAGCTTTATTGGCGGCTTTATATGTTAGGGAGCTGGTTAGACTTTGTGGAGTACCTAGTAGTATGGTTAGTGATAGAGACCCACTCTTCACTAATGAGTTTTGAAGGAGTCTACAAGAGGCTTTAGGGACTAAGTTGAATTTGAGTACAGCATAACATCCACACACTGACGGTCAGACAGAGGAAGCGAATCAAGTTCTAGAGAATTTACTTAGGATGTGTATCATTGATTTTGGAGGCTCTTGGGAGGATCATTTGCCACTAGTAGAGTTTGCCTAAATAATACCTACCAGGCTAGCATAGGGATGACACCATTCGAGGCTTTTGGTAGACCTTATAGATCGCCATTCTGTTGGTGGGACACTACAGATAGGATTATCTTTGGGCCTGATATGGTTAGGAAGACTTCAGAGAGGGTGGACTTGATTCAGAAGAGGATGAAGATAGCTCAGGACCGACAAAAGTCTTATGTAGATGGGAGGTGCTTTGAGTTGGAATTTGCGGTTGGGGATATGGTATTTGTAAAGATCTCACCCCTGAGGCATGTAATGACATTTGGAAGTTCGGGAAAGATAGCTCCGAGGTTTGTTGGACCCTTTCTGATTATGGCTAGGATTGAGAGATTGGCTTAAATAGTTAGACTTCCGGAGAAGCTGGCTGGAGTTCATGATGTTTTCCATGTTTCACACTTGTGAAAGTGCTTGCATGATTCGGCTGTTGTAGTAGAACCTAGCAGTTTGGAGGAGGTTGAGGTGGAGCATGAGTCACTTGTTTGCCATGCACTTACCCGCATTATAGAGCACGACCTAAGCAACTCTGTAATAAGGAGATCAGATTAGTTAAGGTTCAGCGGGGAGATGACCCAACTGAGAGTAATTGGGAGTCCGAGGAGAGGATTTGAGCTTCTCACCTACGGCTCTTTTCTGGACGTCCCACATTGTGATTTTTCTTTAGTTAGAACCTTTTGGTAGAACCTTGGGAGGAGGGTAGGCTATATTAGGTGTCCTTTATATGATAGGTATGTTTGTAAACATGTCAATGAGACATGTTATGGTCGATGGATGCTATTGTATGTACATAGGTTTTTATGGATGCAAGTGATCACATTGCATGCACTAGGATATTGAGTCCCTTAGGCATACACATTCATACCTTATGCATATTGTTTGCTGATTTTGGTTATTATCCATGGATGATTTTTGCATATGGATGTTGCATTTGGATGTATGGCTGAGCATACATGTAGAAGTATCGGTTATTTTAGGATCTTGCATACATTTGGATGCATAGCATAAGCATATTTGCATAAACAGAAAGTCGACTGAATTAGTAGATCGACTACTCTTTTGCATTACTTCAGGTTCATATGCATTCCACGTTGCAAAATTACATAATTGCATTAGAATTATTAAGGACTATGATTGATATGGATGATGGATGAGTAGATGAATGTAGACTTTGATTGCTGGTTGTGATTTGCATTCTTCTATCCTTAGAGATTTCGGGGACGAAATCCTTTAAGGGGGAGGGAGAATGTAAAACCCCAAAATTTTCCAAAAATAAATAAGAAGATATAATTAAAAGATAAGAATTAATCTAAAAGGAGATTTTTCACAAACGTCCGAATTTGACTACGGGACTTGCACCATTGTGTTTGTAGTAATTTTATGGACAATTTTCACATATAACTTGTTGCAATCCGAACCAAAACAAAAAAGTTATAAAGGATAGAATAAATAAGAAATTGAAAAGAAAAATAGAAAATAGAAAGAAAAAAATCGACTAGGACCAGGTTGAGCCAAATAGATCAACTATGGGCAATCGACCCGACCCATGGTCGATTGTAGGGGTTGCGAAGACGACCTGGAGATGATTCATTTCGTCATGCGAGATCATTGCATGCTAGCCATGTTTCAAGGACGAACGGGATAATTTTGGGTTGGATCTGCGGTAGTGAGTTGAGGTGTTCCCCTATAAATTGATAGCTAGGGTTAACCTAAAACCTAATTCTCTCCATTACAGCGAAGCACTGCCAAAATAAAACCCTAAACCCTAATTTCCCAAATCAATTTCTAAACTCCAATTCTATTCTAAATCTCAATCTAAATTAAAATAAAAAAGAGATCTAGCAATTGGAGAAGAAACCTAAGCTGATTTAGGAGAAAAAACTTGCGGCATCTGAGGCAAACCTAAAAGCTTAGGACAGAGGTGAGTGAACATAGATTTAATAAGTTAATCAAATTAATTGATTTTAATTTGTACCTTATGTTGATTTGACTGTTAATTCTGGTATTAATCCGTTAATTTATTAAATTGGGAATCTGGAATAATGGATCTTTTTATCTAATTGCAATTGACATATGTAAGCTGTAAACCATAATTCATATGCTAAAATTGGATTTAACACCTATAAATTTCTAATTGGAATAGTGTAAATGTTGCAATGACTATAATAAAAATAGGATAAATAGAGTAGCCCAATTGAAATAAGAATTAGACGGATCACGTCTGATAATTAAAATGGATTATGTCTGATAATTAAAATGGATTTCGTCTGATAATTGAATGAGATTGATTAATTTACCTAAAACAAGTAAATTGAAAGATGTTACAATTAAGTCTGAAAATAAAAGGAAATGATTAACTTACTTAAAACAAGTAAATCGAAAGATGTCTGAATTATAGGCAATTGATCTAAGACTAGCGTAGATCGACTGTTGTAACTCAACCATGCTTAACATTTTCATTTGCATAGCGATCAATCTCATTTAACCATTGCTTAACATTATTGAGGCTCTCCTGGTCTGTAACATCATAAACCACCTATAGTTTAAATTTAATTACAAAAATCACCAAACTGCTAGGTATTTTCGTGAAGGGTAGGAAAAGATTAAGAAAAGTGGAAATTTTATATACAATGATTCCATGAGCACCACAATAGTAAGTTAGTAACTACTCGTGATAGTTCTGAAACACTCCTGTCCATCAGTATCCTATTGAAATACAGAAATAGAAAATTCAAGGTAAGGTAACTGCATAATATACAGATCTAAGAATTTAAGTCTGCACAGAGGGTTATCCTTAGGTATTTTTAAGTTTCTTGATCATAGTTCACTAAGGTTGATCACAACTTAACCTTTTCATCTCCTCAACATTTGTAAACTTATCAAAAAACAAGCACAACGGGTTATTATAGCTACTTCTGAGCTTCAATACATGCAAACACATATACAAAACTTCTATATTTACTTCCTGTTACCTCTCCTTGACACCTCCTATCAAGATTCCTTCACGCTTCTTTTCAAGACTCCTTCGCTTGACATCTCTTGTCAAGACTTTTCCCCTTGACGCTTCTTGTCAAGATTCTCTCCTTATGAGCACACACCACTTTACTTTGTGCTTGCGAACTCGTTGGACCTCTCACTGTGTTTATATCATCTCCTATCACCTCCTCCAACTCCTTTACTAACACAAGAATGTAATACAGTGCAAACTTACATAGGTGAATAAATCCGGTGAATTAACAAAATGTAATGATCCTACTTAGCACGTAAAAACATGTCAAAATCCTGTATAAGGACTAACATAAGTGATATATCAACATATCGGGTCAAACTAGGATCAAAACCATTATTTACTGCAAATTTGCAACAATGTATGTTAAAATTATCTACCTAGAAAATTTTAAACCTACATGTCAAAGAGGTCACCTTACCAGCAACTCAGTAGCATGATTTTATCGTCAACACAGCAGTCCAGCATGCCTGCTACAATAATTTATACTCATTTTGCATAAGTTTCCATGTAATGTTCTTTGATCAAGTTTCACACATATTGAGTCATTTAAGAGTATATCTTACATTGTGTATATGAAATTTAGGAAGAACATGTCTGTAAAAACTAGGAAGTGCAATTCTAGGCTAGTTTCATCCCTTTTTGACCAAAAACATGAAAGTTTCTAGCAGTATGGTCAAATACGATGTATTATGACTTTCCTCCCTTTTAGACCATAAACAACAAATTTTCTGGTAGTTTGGATGAATAAGATGTATTACGACTTTCTATTCTAAATGGCTTTTCTAAAGTTGGACATTCTGGATCCCTTTCTTAAACTTAAAAGTGAATTTTGATCATATTTGAATATCCATACAAAACTGTTATCTAGCTTTGTCTTGAATTATAGTTATCACAATTTTATTTTATTTTTTGCAACTAACATTATTTCAAAATTTATTTGTACTTTATGGTACAGGAATGGGACAGTATCAATGATTTAAGAACAGATGTGGCTAGACTTCAGCAAGGGATGAGTCACATGAAGAGAATGTTAGAAGCATGCATGGATATGCCACTTGAATTGCAACGGTCTATCAAACAAGAAGTATCTACGGCTTTAAATCGGTCAGATGGTGAAAATGGTCGGTTTTATCTTATTAATTTGTCCCTGACTGTGACGACCCATGTTTTTTGGACAATTAAAGTCGACAATAAACCACAAGTCTCACTCAAACCATTCAAAAGGGCAGATAGTCAATGGGGTTTAATAAGAAAATAAGATAATAGAAGAAAAGCAATACACAGAATCTCGCAGCGGAATGACAAAATATAACAATCAAATAAGCAGTTCATGAAGCTGTTTTACAATGACATTTGACTTCAATTTTTACAACATAATCAGAGTACAATCAACAAACATACCAAAATAATGCAGCTGAATAATAATAGTAAATACGGTCTAGCAAACTACATCTTCATCTTTAAGGAATAATGTCTTCAAATACTGTAATACTCAGGTTGACCCGAACGTAATGAAAAGACAAAACACATGAGTCGGAACTAAAAGTTCTTATGTAAGTCAAATTAATAACAACTAAATATGAGTGTAATAGTTTCAGAGATGTTTACGGGATTTTCCATCTCCTATCAAGTGTACAACGTGAGTGCAATAACTTAAGAGATATTACAGGATTTTCATCTTCTAAGAATCCGTTAAACTATCTATATGTAGTAAAATAAGTTATATACGTAGTGTCTATTAGTAAAGTAAAGTATTAAAATAGCGTTAAGGCTTTACATTAATCCCCCTCAACACATTTTTAAGCATTGTGCTACAGTTTTCCTTATAGCATCATCAGTAACGTCGGTAGCCAGGGAGGCGCCGTGATAAGACAACACTAAAACAAATTCGTAGTGGTCGCATATAAGAATAAAAGTATGACAAGGCACGTGAGGCAATGCCCAAGGTAGGATACTACCAATTCGAGTCGCCTGACTGGTGGTAACCCCTAACAGCCCACTGCGAACATCCATCCCATAATCAAATCAAGGTGCACTGATCAAGTCAAAATCAATATAGTAATATGAAGAATAGATGTCGCTAGAGGTAACTAGCCTCATTGGTTAGGACAAGTCGTCATATTTTAGTCATTTCAATTGACACAAGTGTTCGGTCTATCCATCATCATTCTCTTTCTTCAAATCCAGCAAACGTTCACCAATCCAACCATTTCATTCTGGACCATCCACCACGTACACAGCTGTTAAAATGGTTCTGGTATTGACAAAGAGTATGCCAATATTAGGCCTCGGTCTTTTTAACAACTAAACGTCATTTTTCACATCGGTTGGTTCTTTTATATTTCAAGAACGGATCATACTTCATATCAAAATATCAGTTTGCTTCAAATCATTTCGAATTCAAAAATAGGTTATACCTTCATATCAAAACATTCATATTTAAATCAATGATTTAAATTTAAATATTTCCCACTCTTAAAACTGTTTAAATATTGAAAATAGTTTGGATAAATAAAATAGTTTAAACAATGAAATTAGTTTGGATAATTAAAATAGTTTTAATATTGAAAAATAGTTTGGAATAACTAAAATAGTTTAAAGATTGGAAATAGTTTTGAATATAAAATAGTTTTAATATTGAAAATAGTTTTGAACAATTAAAATAGTTTTAATATTGAAAAATAGTTTATATATTAAAATAATTTATATTAAAACTGTTTCTTCTTTCACAACAATTTGAACTCATGTTCCAATTCCAAATCACAACGAATTCAATTTTTTGACTTCCAATTCAAGCAAACTTCATATTCAAAATTCAATTTAAATTAGCCTCAATTCAAAACGATTTCAAACTTTACTTCAAATTCAATTTAAACGGTTCTATTCAAATGGTTGAAAGTTTCAATTCAAATTCTCATTTAAAACAATTAAGTTTAAATCCATTTCACATCCCAAATTTGAAATACCATTTCAAACCATTTTAATTAAAGTAAATTCAAAGTTTAAATTAAAATTTAAACCTTTCAAATAATTCACTTCCAATAAATTCAAATCATATCTCAATTTCAACTTAAGATTTCAAATTAAATCCTTAAACAATTTCATTTAAACAGTTTCAATTTCAACATTTCAAAGCTCGAATTAGAAAATAATTCAATTCATATAAATCAAAATTTTATTCTCTTTAAAACAATATCATTTAAACCAATTTAAATTCAAGATTTTGAAACCATTTAATTTAACCAGATCTGGTGTCTTTATGTAATTTTCTACCATGTGGCCAAGTGATCAGTTATTTCAATTTTAATTACATAGATGGATATATATCATTTCAGCCTGACATAGGTATATATTATTTTCACCTATTTCTTAGTTCATTTCAAATAATCCAAATGACAATTTATAGGATGTCAAATAATAAATAGGGTGATAACATGAACATGTCAAATAAATAAACAACCATACATCCAACATATCAATCAATAGGCATCCAATTGCAATCAACATCCAAATCAACCAATATATCACCACAGTTACTAGTTATCAATTGTCGGTGTTTAACTAGCAACTAAATTTCAATATTAATTTAAAGGTCAATTCAATTCAATATCAGATTCAATTTAAATTACCAAACATCAATCAATAAAATTTTATCACTTCATGATTTCAAATTAACTAACATAAGAAAATTTAGTATTGCGTGAGTGGGTTTAATTACTCACCTTTAGTTTAAAACCCGTTAAAATCCAATAGAAGCCCAAAATCTCAATAGTCTTCAAATTCAACCAAACCGGTTTCTTATTGTCCGGAATTCCAATACGAATCAAATGGAAGAAACTGCGTGCGAATCCGAGTTCGTATGCAAAAGTTATTCACGTTTGAAGTTTTAAATTTTAAAATTTTAATTAAAATAAAACAAAAAGGTAAAATTGTAAATACCTTATCTTCCTAACCCTAACGTTCATCCAAACCCAACAGCCGCCAACTTCCTTCGTCGAACGCTGCCGCTACACCCTTTCATTCATCCATCGGCCATCGCCAAAGTGTAGCCTTGATCGAGCCGCCCCTCTAGACCCCACCAAATCAGCCACGTCGTCCCCCTTAGCCTCCGACCGAGCCCCAAAACGCACCCCAAATCGCCAATTTCTGGTGAACACGTGCACAACTAAGTCGATCCAATCCTATTGATCAACTCCACTTGACGTCCCCTACAATGCAGTGCCCTCCGATCATCTATTGGATGGAGATCCATCGTCGATTTGCAAAACCCTACAACGGGCGACTTAGAAGGATCGCCAATTTCTGGCCAAACAGAGCTCCGATTGCAAAAACGAATTGCAGAAGCGGACTCCATTCGTTGAGAGCATCACGACGATATATAATATGACAGGGTTTGAGTAGTTTGAATTTTTGAATTGAATTTGAAATTGGAATTTAGGTTTTAGGATATTCACCATTGAACAAGAACAAGTTAGATTAGAAAGTACGTATGGAAAAATAGAACAGAAGGCTGTCGGGGTTTCATAACAGCATATATATTGACAAAGATGGGACAGGATAGATGGAACAGATATCGATTGGGCCAAAGCGATAACAAAGGCCCGAAAACTCGTTTCATTCTCGAAACGAAAATAGGTCATCCTATATGTTGATATATAGGTTTTCAATATTTCTACATTCAATGAAACTAATTTCAAACCTTAATTCTATTGTATATAGAAGTTAGCCCTAAAACCAAATTATATTTATTTTTACACGTTAATTAAAACAAATTATTATTAAACTGATTTAATCACTTTTAAATTCTAAATTAAAAGTACTCTATTATCATCCTTGATTAAATTTAATATTGCGTGAGTGAATTTAATCACTCACCTTTGGATTATAGCCCATTAAAAATTCAATAGAAGCTCAAAATCTCAACAGTCTCCAAGTTCAACCAAACCAGTTTCATATTATTCGTAATTTCGATACGAATCCAACAAAAGAAACCGTGTGCGAATCCGAGTTCGTATGCGAAAGTTATTCACGTTAGAATTTTTAAATTTTAATTAAAATAAAACAAAAGGGTAAAATTGTAAATACCTTATCTTCCTAACCCTAACGTTCATCCAAACCCAACAGCCGCCAATTTCCTTCATCGAACGCCGCCCTACACCCTGTCGTTCATCCATCGGCCATCACCAACGTGTAGCCTTGACCGAGCCGCCCCTCTGGACTCCACCAAGTTAGCCGCGTTGTCCCTCTTAGCTCCGACCGAGCCCCAAAACGCGCCTCAAATCGCCAATTTCTGGTGAAAATGTGCACAACAAAGTCGATCCAATCCTATAGATCAACTCCACTTGATGTCTCCTACGATGCAGTGCCCTCCGATCATCGATTAGATGAAGATCCACCGTCGATTTGCAAAACCCTACAACGGATGGCTGAGAAGGATCGCCGATCTCTAACCAAACCGAGCATCGATTGCAAAAATGAATTGCAGACGTGGACTCCATTCGTTGAGAGCTTCACAAGATATATAATATGATAGGGTTTGAGCAGTTTGAATTTTTGAATTGAATTTGAAATTGGAATTTAAGTTTTAGGATATTCACCATTGAACAGGAACAAGTTAGATTAGAAAGTATGTGTAGAAAAATAGAACAGAAGGCTGCTAGGGTTTCATAACAGCATATATATAGACAAAGATGGGACAGGAATAGATGGAACAAATATCGATTGGGCCAAAGCGATAACAAAGGCTCGAAAACTCATTTCGTTCCCAAAACGAAAATAGGTCATATTATATGTTGATATATAGGTTTTCAATATTTTTAAATTCAGTGAAACTAATTTCAAACCCTAATTCTATTGTATATAGAAGTTAGTCCTAAAACCAAATTATATTTATTTTTATACGTTAATTAAAACGAATTATTATTAAACCGATTTAATCACTTTTAAATTCTAAATTAAAAGTTTTCTATTATCATCCTTGATTAAACAAGAATTAATGATCTTTTAAAATTAAATTTTCCATGTAAAATCCAAGATTTAAATATTAAATTAATTTCAACATTAAATTACAACAGTAATAAAATCCTAGTTCATTATATTTTAAATTTCAAACAAATTCTTTTCTTTTGATTTAAATGTTCTTTATGTTAAACCAACAATTCCCTTATGAATTTATTAAACATAAGTTTTCATTTCATTACACTCATTACTCTACAGTTAACGTCTTCACTCATATTAATTGTAATATTACAATTACATTTAATTCCATTGATTACAAAATTAAATTTCAGAATGGATTGACTAAGTGAGTGAGAAATAAAACGATTGTTACATTTAAGTAATTTAAACATCTACAAATTTATTGTTTACAAACACGGGTTATAAATTACTTACCAAATAACTGATTTCTTATTCTATGCTAAAATCAATTTCAATTGTAACATATGATGTCTCCTTTTGATACATCATTTATTTTATTCCTTATTAACCTTTATTATTACAATCGATTGAAATTACATTAAAATAATTGTCAATTACATTCAATCAATATTATTAAATTATATTCTAATACGCGTTGTCGCCTTCCATTTCATTAAAATCAATTGTTTTAGTATTTTATCTTAAGGTCAAAATTTATAATCTAATAAAATTCACGTTATTAAATCACAAATTTTAAATTCTGACAATATTAAATTCCAAAGTCTTATTTAATTGAATATTTTTAATTGTCAAAAATACGGGTCTTTACACTGACCCTGTTTTCTATCTTGGTCCCAACTTTACAAACTTTCTGAAGAACTTAACTTGGCATGAAGCCATTGTCATGTAGGCAAATTATTGAAGTAGTTAGGGCTTCCTTTCAAACAAATAGAGTATGCAAAACAAATAGAGTATGCAAATGATATATTAGGACACCTTAATAATATGGTTAGAGTTTCTTCTTGATAATAGAAAGCAATTTGTGTGATACATGTAATGTTTAATGCTTAAATCATATTCTTTAACTTGTAAATGAATCACTGTGGGTAAAAGCTCACCAATCAATCCTAAAACAATCATAGTAAGACCATCTTCGAGTCCAATCTCATTCATATTTTCCAAAACCCTCACCCAGCTCTCACAATCCCCATTCCTTATTTAGCCACCCAAAATCCTGGTATAATTAACAAAATGTAGCTTATCCATTTCATCAAACAACTTCAGTGCACGTTCAGTATCAAAAGCGGGCTTCTTTTGTAATTCCTTTCACATCTTGGACCAGTGGCTCACCTTAGAACATAGGGCGACCACCAAGATGTTCTTGTCCACACCCAGGCTTTTAAATCTCCCCGAGATGGACGAGATGAAAAATCCGAGATATCAGCCAAAATCCGAGATTTGGCAGCCTATTTAGTTATAAGTGTTTTAAATATCGCCCGAGATAGCCGAGATATTTTCCCGAGATATTGGCCAAAATCCGAGATTTAAAACACTGTCCACACCCTTGCATGGGTTGACTCTTTGCTGAAGCAGTTAACATAGGAGCGGAGTGACTCATTCGGCCCTTGTCTTATGTGGCATTGCTCAATCGCTATCATAATTCTAGTTCACGAGGCGAAGAAGCAAGTCTAGAAATCTGTACACGGTTGGGCCTAAGAATGAATATTGCCCCCTTGAAGATGCAAAAACTAGTGTGAGGATGGTCTGGTCAACGTAGAGTGAAAGTGGACACACTTTGCATTACCAAAGAGCTGGCCGGCTCGGGTGATGGAATTGAAAGTCGTGGTATGGTCGGACAGGTAGGGGTGTAAATTGATCGGATCGGACCGGACAAAGGTGTGTTCGATTTTTGTCCTAAATAAAATCGAACCGGACATGGACCGGACAAGATTTATGCTCATACAAATTTTGGTGTCTTAAATAAAATCGAACGGACGTGGACAGACGTTTTTCGAGCATGGACTCGAACGGATACGGACGAATATTGCTATTTACATCACATTTTATGTTATATCAATAAAGTTTCTATCTGCTATATTATTTTTATCAGTATATACTGAAGTATAAGCATTTTATGAATCTTTACTCAATCAACCAACCAAACAGTTGTCATAAATATTTTGACGAACAAATGAATATGCTGAATTATAAGAAATTCGGACAAATTCGAACAAACATGGAACAGTCGAGATTTTTACTCTTACAAATTTTATTGTCTTAATTCATGTCCTAAACGAAAATCGAATGGACATATTTCCGCCACGAATTCGAACAGACATAAAACACTCGTACAAAATTAACAGCCCTATGGATAGGTCAGCACTTCCATTGTATTTATCGATGGCAGACATGGCATACCTCCAATGAATGTATGTTCCCAAAGAAATTTCAAAAAAGAGTTCCCCATTTTCATCATCGAAAAAACCTCGCTGTCATTGTTCCTAGTCTGGATCCTTAACATCTGTTGTCGTAAAGATGCTCTTTTTTATCATAGACTCCTCTCCGCATGATGTGGGTAAGGCTGACTTTCTACTGGGAATGGACTGCTTCGATGACTTGCAGGTAAAGGATATCGACAACGCTGATACGGTGATGGAGAACGATAATGATGAATTGGGGTAGGTGATCCCTTAGACAAAGAGTGACCTGGAATGCTGAGCCTACCTTTCACAGAATCTGGGTGTGGGGACCTCTCTTTGGTGTCGGAAGTGGACTAAGAACTATCCGTGCTCGTGGGTTCTAGCCATCCGTCGCCACTTAGACGATCGAAGCGCAAGTCATGCCCCCTTATCAGCTATTCGAAGGCGATCAAATGGAGAATGTCTTTCAACGGAGGGGGAGCGATGGACCATCTGAGCTCCTTGGTATAGTGTTGGTTTGGGTATAAGTACATCGTGGGCAAAGTCTTGCTCATGCGCGGTGTGTAGGTCCCTGATGTGGGCGGGAGAGACCTCAACAGGGGTCTTCAGCACAACCCTCTCGTGTGTATCATGCATTATATTGAAGATGCTGGGGACAATGGGTCGGACGGGGATCGACCCATCGTTGTTGGGACCGTCAAACTGTAGTTAACAATATCTTGGACGTCCACCCAGGTCCGAAGTTGATTCAAATCATGGGCAATCTACCCAGTGATAATCAAGACCGTTAACCAGGCCCAACCATACGTCATTGCTCAAGCCTTGAAGCGGACAAACGATGCTGGCTCTAGTAGCGTCATAGGTGTTGTGGTCGTTTGAGTTATCAACCTCATTGCCACCGTTATTTTGCATGGTATGATTTTTTTTTGGTAGAGTAGTTTGAGGAGAAGAAAAGTGATGAAAGTTGAGAGCTTTTAAAAGAATGTCCTCCTTCTAACGTCAAAAATGTTGACTAAAAATTTAGCCAACCTCAGAATTGTGATTAGAATTTGATATTAGCAAAGGTTACTTACTAATATCATAGTTCAAATGAAAAAAGTGGTAAAAACTAACAATAAGCAAAGTAGAAAGCCATGAGGTTTAGAGCGGTACGATCGAAAATGATCTACGTCCACTATGGTAGTAATTTCTATTGCTTTTGAGTTTTTGCTACAATTGCTTATTTACAAGAGATAGTAATAATGCAATAAATGAAAATTCAATCCTGGTACAAGTGCATTCAATAATGTATTTATAGCAGTTGAAAATTGGTTCAGACGGCTCAGATTGATCTGTCAATCCTTAATTTTTCTCTCAGTCATTGATGGTGTTGAACCATTTCAGATGCGGATCAGCTAGGATGCCAACCAGTCTAAATGGTTCAGATGATGGAGCTGGCACGCAGGACCAAAGCATGTTGTCAAATTGGACGGCATAGGGACAAGAAGTTGTTGAATATTAACGTCATTGTCATGTGTACAGTGAATGATGTGGAGTGATTATTGCTTAGTGTCGTTTTTGTCGGATGAACAACGTTGTATATGTCAATCTTTTCGATAGAACAGTGCAACGTCGTTGCTTTTTAGTGATGGAAAGACACTTTTGGTAAAGGTCAGCCAAGTCAAGGCAAAAAGGAGGATACAGAGCGAGCAGGCCCCAAATAGGTTGTAGGGTGGTGAGGACTTAGAGGCTCGAAGAGGAGAGCAAGAGAATGGCCCCTGTTATGTAGGCATGTACTTTTGGTTGGGCAACTTTATACTGAGAACACGATCTAATAAGGTCACCGTCTGAAGTCTCTAACAGTATGGATGTTGGAGTCTTTTATGGGCTGCCTGAGGGCATTTATGAAGACAATGGGTCGAGCATGGTGAGACCGAGGCCATACAAGCAAGAAGAGAGCACTGAGAAACTAGGGTGTCGATCCGTTTATTACTTTGCGAGAAAAAGAACCGGCCCATTTCCTACCGGTTAGCAATTTGATCTAAAGAATTTCGTATATTTTAAGATAAAAACATTTTTTCTTATTATATAATCCAACCGACTAACACCAAAGCTTGTCTACTAGTGGCTTGCAAAACCAAAGTGTAAAGCTAAAAAAAACTAAAAATATATCTATAACATATCTCATTAAATCTCTCTTCAATGGTAATTACTTTCTCTCCACAAAATCTCAGTAAATCTCTCCGGTTCTAAACTTTTTCCAACATATTATCATTATTATCATTTGATGATTAACTAAAATTAATCAAATAATACAACTAGGATAGATGCAAAAATACAATTCAAAAAATGCAAATGCTATACATACAACAGCTGTCAGATTACATTGATAGATGCATAAATTGTTGAAACATAACGACTCATTATCATATCTCAAATAAATCAAATAGCCACTCTATGCCAACAAATCACTATACAAGTTTTACAGAAGAGGAAAGAGACATTTGATTTATCAGGTTTAAAGCAGATCAACATCCTCTTGGTCTGCATCTGTATCTTCAACTTCATTATCTTCATCATCATCTGGAGCATCTGGATCCATTCCCTGTGTATAAATATATATTTGCACTCAATTCAAATTTGCTAGAAACGAATGCATAGTGACACATGGGCTTTAAGAAATATTCAGGTGATGATGGTAAATCAATTGTGTTAGCAACGAACCTTCATCTGCTTCTCTAAGCGTTCTAAACCCTTCTTTGCAGCTTCATTTTGCGTGTTTATTCTGAAAATCATCAAAAGAAATATAATGAGGGTTATGTTGCAGCCGAAAACACTACCCACATCCAAAATCTAATTTGATATGACAGTCGGTTGACATAAATAAAATGCAACATATTTCTGTATATTTCAATCTACGTTATTTACTATTATTTCATGAATTTAAGGCATATGGCCATGCAATCTCTAGTTAAATGTTTTTAGTTTGGTTACAGAATAACCAAACAAGGCCTTAAGTAGGACACGATCATATTTCCTTATTCTGCATGGTAATTCGAAATATAGATAAAAAACAAATGGGAAAGGAAGAAAGAAAAAGTATGCACCTTAATGCAGCTTGATAATGTGACAAAGCTTCTGAGAGCATATTGGTAGCTGCAAAAACTTGAGCAAGTTTTATGTGGAGAGAATCATCAGCCCAATCTTTAAGATACCTCTCAAGTAGAGAAACTGCTTCTTTATTTCGTCCCTCCACAACATGTAGCTCAGCTAAAGCCAAAGCAGCTCCAAGATAACCAGGTTCTAGACGAAGGGCAGATTCATAAAACTTTCTTGCCTGTGTGATATATAACACATACTGTAAATTTACGACAGAAAAACAAAATTTGAAATCGTGTCGTACTACGGTCAATTAACATTGTCAGAAACTTTTTTGAAAATTAACTGATTTTGTGAAAAATAATATATGTTTTGCCACGGGCTTCTTTGTGCACAAAAGATATATATAGTGAATCAATTATTCCGTTACATCTGTCATATATACTACAAACCAAATACTTAACTCCATGTGACCTCCATGGTTTAACATCTAGCTCTAACATCTGGTGTACACGAGTCTCATGTCTGCGGTGCATAATCAAAGAATATTAAATTTAAATACAAGACTCCATGTTTATGTTTTCTTGTATACGATTTTCTTAAAGCTCAGTGTCTAGCATATGCATTCATCTTTCCAACCACTTTAGCATACAAGGTCACATATATAACAGTATGTAATACTTCAAATTGTACGTTTTGTCTGTAGAAAAGGATAAGATGTTAAATCAATTCTTTATTCCATTCTTGATTTTGTGATGACATTGAAACCTACCAGTGTTACTTATCTAAACATGGCACTCAACAAACTCTGTGTTTTCAGATACAATCTATTCCCAACCTGCATGAATACCTCATGTGCATTTTAAACCTACACTTTGACACTGACTGCTGTTTAAATATAACTTTACGAACACTGGAAAGCTAATGAAGCCTTTACAAGGTTATATATAATTTAAGTGCGGGACAAATAGATTAAGATATTCGAGTGAAATACATAAGAAGAAAAAAGCATGTCTATGCATTTTAACCACTTAATTTAACCAAATTAAATAACGCTGACATAAGTCTACCTTTTCCCTTCCACCAGTGTTACTAGCATGTACATCACCTACTAATTTGAGAGCTTTTGCAGACTGAGGCATAGCCTTCATTGCCTCACGGGCAAAAAATAATGCATCTTTGAGTTTATTAAGAGCCAAATATGAACGGACTAGACCTGTGATACATACAGTTAAAAGTTTTAGGTAGCTTACCGTTTTGTTGAAATGCCAAAGATGACAATGATGTTAATAAGGCACCACCATAATATCAAAGTATTGATAGGACTCTTTAGACTACTTTACCCTTAAAAGATTTTTGATAATCACATTATTCGTGCCAATTTTGTAGAATTTAAAAAGATCTTTGATGGTCAATTAACCATAGCGGTCGTGAAATCAATTGTTTTTGGAATGTTGTAAAAAAAATTGTACAAGAATATTTGAAATGTAACGAATATAGGAATAATGCACATTTATTCTTCACGTACCACCTGCAACTTCGGGTTAAAACACTTCATCAGCATCGAATAAAAAAGGGAGTGCTAATACATAACATGGAGAGGCATACAGCAAGGAAGAACAGTCAAAAAGATAATGGATATAAGAAACTAAGAATCATAGTGTGGATAGAGGAAACTACATACTTTACAAAAATGACATGATTTTATAAATATGAACACCTTGAAAGGACCTGTGGTCATGTCTCAACTCCAACGCAGCCCTAAATGCTGTCACAGCAACATCTGGACGATTGAATGTCAAAAGGAGGTCACCCTAATCCCATAAAATATAGCAATTAATCATCTAGAAAGGAAATCAGTAGATTAATAATTCAAATAAAAAATATGATAATACACTATTTACCTTTATGATGTGCCCGGTTATGTGCCTTTCATTGATTCTAAGGCTCTAAAAAGAAATAAAGATTGATGTTATTAGAATTTTTAATGATGGATATTTTGTGTTGATTGAGAACTTAATCACCTCAAACCGTAGATGAAACAAATTTTCAAAAATTCACATCTAAACTGTTGATTTCAGGAAATTTTAGCAAAATTTTGTATTTTGGAATCTAAACGTTATTTTTCAAAATTCCATTTAAAATATCGCTGACATTTGAAGTAAACTGATAATTTTATCTGAAATCATAGTTGTTTTTCCAGAAAAATATATCAAAATATTATATTCTTATTCAACGAAAGCAATGATGGCACATATAGAAATAGACAAATTAAACTTTTCATATTCCAACATGATAAATGATGAATGACCCACTTATTTTATTATACAGTTCTGATCCGTCCTCATTTCCGTTTATTAGTAAGTATTTAATTAGACAAAAATGCGTGTAAATCATACTTTTTATTCATATTTTAGATTTTCCAGTTTAATGTAGCCTAAATAGTTTACTGAATACAACTACATATAATACGTTGCATAATATGTCACATTTTTTACATTTATCGACATGTTTGTTGTTTTGCCGGTATTATTCGTTATTACTCCAATATATTGAACACCACATTGTTGCGCAATCATAAATAGCCAAATCTGATGATATGACATGTCCAATATTTTTAACTGATATAACTTAATACCATTCCAGATATTTTTAAAAATTGCATATCAGTACTCGACCTATATGTACCTAATACCCATATTAACAACGTAGCTGTCGGAATCTGTGCATAATGATGTAGCTAACCTTTTCAGCATATGATAAAGCCCTCCTTCCATCTTTTCTTTCCCATAATACAGATAGAGCAACAAAAGTTTCTGCTTTTGAAGGGTCGATGTTTAACAAATCATGAACCAATTTGTTTAATTTGGAGTTATCAGATTTTGCTTTTAGAAGCATTGCATACTCATCCATATATGTAACAACGTATGGGTCGATTGAACGAACCTGTGAAGAACTCATCGTTTTATTCTTGTGCAACAAAAATAAAGTTATACAGCTGCTCATGAGTTCTCTCAGCTTACCTTTTCAAAATTCATAATTGCTTCATCATTCCTCCCAACAATAGCATTGACCTTTAGGACAAATACACAAGGTAGTAATTAATTTGTATATTTAGTCGTAACTACCATGAATAAGAACAGGACTTGTTTTTAACATGCAAATAGCTAGAAAAGTGTATATCTTACATTTTATTAAGAAAAACGTGGACATTATTAGGAATGAATAAGAACAGGATTTGTTTTATACATATTCAACAGAAAATGCAAATGAAAACAATTATGATATTACAATTTATATGATAACTAAAAAACAAATGAATCCTCACCTTTGCAACCTCCAGTAGGACATGGACGTTATTAGGAAAACGCTGCAAAATTTCGGTGAAATGTTCCAGTCCACCTAATAAGATAAATGGAATCAAATAATTGTCAGTCTCTATAAACTGTATAACGCTATGGGTAGTTCTGTTAATATTAAAAATAAAAGTTGTCACCACAAAATATGCAGTGAGTATGCCATACAACTTATAATGACTTTGATCAACCATTTACAGCTCAGATGCACTATCCTAATTCACATGGAGAGATTAGATTTACCTGAAGGATAATTACGCACGCGTGTGAGCACGCTGTGCAAGGGTTCTCACACACACAGTGTGTGTGCGTGAGCGTGCGTGCGCGTGTGTGTGCGCGTGTGTAGGGAACGGCTATTAGGACACAAAATGGAGACACAATAGATGTTGATCATTGGATCTTACTGGAGGTTGAATTCAGGGACAGACTAATGGTTGACATTTATTGTGTCACCACGTGTGTCAGCTATGTGTCAAAAAAGATTTTACATACACACACATATAAATATATAGACACGCACACACACATCACACATAAATATATACACACACACATAATAAAATATAGAAGCTTAATTTAGATGCTTGCAGAAATGGGGCATAACATCGGCTCCCCACACTGGTTTTCCATAAACTTACCAATAATATTTACGCAGTTTAGTGTATGAGTACTATATATCAAATGTATAATTTTCTTCCACGGGATACGGCTCCACATGGATAAGTACAACCTGAAGAGCAAAATAGTGCACGAGTTCCATTGATAAAATTTTATAGACATTCTCTGGTTATGCATGATACTGCTTATGAGCATCTCTTCGATTTTAGTTACTGATGTGAAAAAAAATTAGCTAAGTCCTAGGCCTATCCACAGATACTTTGGATACAAATAGTATCATATCCGCATATGTATCTGAAATCATTTTCGGATATCCACATCCGCGGATAGCGGACGGATACCGGATATTATCTTATCCATACCAAAGACATAGTGGAAATTAGAAAGGCATCCCTATCATACTTTCAGATTGTAAAGCGGGTCCCTGTCAAAGTTTCATTGTAAATCCGGTCCCTATTTTCTTGAAACAAAGAAAAATTATTGCTGGAATGTCAGCAACTTTTATAAATAAATATTTCAGCAACTTTTCCTGTCAAAGTTTCATTGTAAATCCGGTCCCTATTTACTAGAAACAAAGAAAAATTATTGCTGAAATGTCAGCAACTGAAATGTCAGCAACTTTTATAAATAAGTGCTGATATTTCAGTAACTTTCATACATTATGTTCACAGTGTACAGAAAAGTTGCGGAAATGTCAGCAACTTTTATGAAAAGTTGCATCATGCTCTGCAATAATCGTGAATAAAAAACAGGGACCTAATTTACACTGAAATTTAGCGAAGGACTTTTCGTGTATTTTGAACCTTAATAAGAACCTGTGCCAAAAGTACCCTAAACATAAACCTGTTTTAGTCTCATTGATTATAAAAATACAAAAAAAATGATGATAAAAAATAGTTTTGAACAGTAAATAAGTAATTACACACACACATAACATAAACTATTATCTTAATAAAACAGTATATACATATCATTCATTATACTAAAATACAAATAATATAAACTATTATCTTAATCATAACCGGATGAATAATTTTCTTTTGAGGATACCTTCATATCTGTATCTATATCCGTCTTTCGGATATGGATGCAGATGAATTTCGGATATTTGAGGTATTCATTGACTGGCTTACTAATAAGTCCAAATTAAAGTACGAATTCTTCAAGACTTTAACCATACTATCAAGTTTTTGCTAAAGGTCAATATCGAAGCCACTCTTTATATGCTATTTTTTATGTCCTTTAATGTAAAAGTTAATTCACTAACTTTAATTTGCACCATGCACCGTCAATGCAAAAATAACTCCAATGTGCACGCTAACCCACTCTCCAAAGTTAAAGAGTGACTCTGATTCCTTACACACAACAATGAATGAATTATCGTCACAGTTCAAAAACTTCAAAATGCTCTAGCCAACAAGTTAACCATAAAGTGTACTTTGAGGATGCTATAAGTGGTCCTACAATTATTCACATAAATTTAGCTAATTCATAAGGCCCGTACAGAATCAGAAAACTGACTAAAATGGGTCGAGGTCGGTCCTAATTGACATGAGAACCAACCTAACTTGTGTGTTGATTGGGTACAGCATGTTGACCTGATCAATGCAGACAACTGGGTTTGAAACCAACAGATGACGTGCGCGGTTAAAGATGGCTACCGGATTTCCGATGATATCCATGTTACACATGCCAGCATTTTACACAACTAAGACTGAAAAAAAGCATAAATCACTTGCATCAAAAGCTTTGGCTAGTACATTGTGTAACAATGATAATTAGAAGCTGCAATAAAAAAAATATTGAGATACAGATAAACTTTCAGAGGTCTTCCAGTCTGATCGTCCTAATTATGATCTAGCAAATGAACTTGTTCACACACATATTCACACATAGGCGCATGTAAAATCATCATGTTTGTCAGGATGCCCAATCTATTCAGTACTCAAATACTTCAATATACCTTATGCTTAACTATATGCCAGTAAATAACATCAAACATCAGAATAATATATATATATATATATATATATATATATAACCTTAGGTAAAAGGCAGTAATTATGGACTTTTGCTTTACCTTTGTAATCATTTGAAGCAATGCAACATTGGGCTTCAGCATAGCGCTGTCATTAGAAGAAGAAGAAGAAAAAAGTCAGAAATGAGTTTAAGTTAATTTCCAAGATGAAAAGAGTGGACAGTGGAAAATAAGGTCATATATGTGATGTTACAATTATAACTTGAGCTAGCCCTTTTAAAATAAATATCCAAGATGCTATACCCATAATTCACATCAGCTACCAGTAGAAAGTATTGTTTGCCTAATCATTACACTATCCACAGCTTGGTAGGTTTCTCAAATTTAAGTTTGAATTATTCTAGAATAGAGATTACGAAGAAAATGGTCACGTTTGGCTATTTACTGACGAGATCGGGAACTAGTATATTGTTATGCAGTAATGCAGCACTTTGAATACACAATTAAAAGAAAACAATCGATCACGTATATAAGCAGTGTTCTTTTCTTTGTCAACCCTGCAAAGTTTGCTACTAAAACCCAATTCCTCATCACCCACCCAACTGGAGTGGTTACTCATGAAGCAGTAGCAACCATCTTCAGTTACATAAAATGGACATCATATAATATTTACATGTAGCTATTGTTTGCCTAATCATTACACTTAAGTCCACAGCTTGGTCGGTTTCTCACACTAAAGTTTGAATTATTCTAGAATAGAGATTATAATGAAAATGGTTATGTTTGACTATAGTGTGGAGAGAACAGGCACTAGTACATTGTTATTTGTTATACTGTATACATCACTTTGAATACACAATTGAAAGAAAATAATAGATTACATATATAAACAGTGTTCTTTTCTCTTTCAACCTGCAAAATTTGCTATTAAACCCACTTCCTCAAAACGCGCCCAACTGGATTGGTTACTCATGAGCAGTAACAACCATCTTGAGTTGCATAAAATGGGCATCAAATGGTACTTACATGCAACTATTGTTTGCCTAATCATTGCACCAAGTCCACAGCTTGGTAGGTTTCTTGCACTAAAGTTTGAATTAGAGTAGAGATTACAACGTAAATGATCACGTTTGGCTATATACTGGAGACATCGGGCACTAGTATATTGTTATGCTGTAATACCGCACTCTGAATACACAATTGAAAGAGAACAATAGATTGCATATATAAACAGTGTTCTTTTCTTTTTCAACCCTGCAAAGTTTGCTATTAAACCCCAATTCCTCATCACCCACCCAACTGGAGTGGTTACACATTAAGCAGTAACAACCATCTTGACTTGCATAAACTGGACATCATATGGTACTTACATGTAACCAACGTGATGTGTCCATCTGATCAAAGGGCAGTCTCCCTCGATTTGGTGTCTAAAAAGCATTCAGAAAAAGAAAAGAAAAACGAAAACATGAAATACATCAGTTGCAGTTAATTGCATATAACACCTTGTTTATTATAGTAGGATATAAAGAGGTTAAAATAATCAGCTATTATTGGTTATTTAAAGAGGATAACTCTTGAACATTTTAAACAATAGAAAATGCAAGAATACACAAATTACAATGAATTGCATTAGCATATACTACAGTGAATATGCAGAATTGTAGGAGAGATATGAATAGTCCAATTCAATCAGAATATTTTCATGCACTTAATTTGGCAAGTTAACTGAAGTTCTCCCAGTTCCATTTTTTAGTGCCGAAAGTAAGAATGAACATGTATAGTTGCTGTTTTTCCATAAGACCAAGTGCACTAAAGCATGCTAGCTTTCAACACCCTCTCTTTTTTCAAGCTTGTATCAGAAAAGCAAAAGTATGGATTCTCTACACTAGCATGAAGAATTCACGCTAGTTTGAATTGGAAGGGACTTATTTTCTAAACCCATTGGTAACAATGTGTATTTTTGAAACCCTCCGAATCTGGAAATGAATTTCCCAATTTGCAGTTATACTTGATATTTCTCTTTGAAAGCTCAAACAATTTTTTATTTTTTATTATATCAGACCATTTCTTCTTTTCAGTTTTTATAAATTCAGCTCAGTTCAATATGTTATTCAATCCAATGTTCAAAGAGAGAATCAATTTAAATATACTCAACTTTATTTGACATCATTGCTGGCACAGCTCTCATTCAAAGCGGTGAAGGAAAGCACGAAAAGGTAACAAATAAAGTTTACTTTACAAAGGGTTGATTGAAAACTAGCACGCAGTGGTGCTGGGTCTTTCTGAATTCCATAAAAACTTTGTCAAATGCTGCATAAAACTTCTGAGCTCTTTTGCACATGAGAAAAAGGTATAATATGTTTAATTTGAATGAACCTATTATTGGACTCTTCTCTCCAATTCAAATTTTCTGATGCAAATGAAATTTGTTTGTGACCTTTTTACATATGATTGAATAGAAGAATAAACATAAAATCTCTAGCTTTATTTTTAATTTCTTTCCTTTTTTGTATTTGAATGCTCTAGTGTGGATCATGCGTGTGCACCTACATCATTTTTTGTGGGGTTTCCGCTTATTTAAACATGAAACTATTATGCTCTGACTAGCATTTGAATTTGCAAGTTTGCTAACATATTTAATAATATAGTAGTTATAACGGATGCTGGCATGGTATTTAAATACAGTATGCATGCATACCTGAGGAAGAAATGATAAAATTTCCTTCGAGGAACATTTAAGCTCAGCTAAAGCTGTAATGGCCTCCAAAACATAAGGGCAGGTCCTGCACATAAGAAAAACAAAATAGGGGAGTTGCATTCAGCATGCAGATATTTAATTGTATAATCTAAAGAAGTATGTAGAAAAATTTATCAATGTTAATTATTCAATCACGGTCTTTTATGTCGGTGAAATTACAGTTAGACCAATTTCCACTACGTATATCGATGATAGACCATCCAATATTTGCTTATATTTTGTGTGTGTTCATGTTAATTATCTGAGTGTTTCCAGTATGGTGCAATATAACTTCGAAAGGGTTCTAGCAATAAAGATAAAAGTTGTGTGAAACAAGATCGGATGTATGCATGGTAATAAAGATTTATTTATTTCTAAGAAAATAAAGTTGATCATCTAACCTCAAACACTCTTTGTAACACACTGCAGCACCCCGATCATGCTTAAAGATTCGACACAGTTTTCCCATGGTGAGGTTCATTTTAAGAGTTCTTGCTTTAGAAGGAATGCCTTCAATCTGCAACACAAATAAGCTATTTATTATAAACTTTATTATATGGGTAAATTTTCATTTAGGTACTAGTTTGGCTGCCGGCTAGCTACTTTTGTGAGAGAACATTAAATATCAATCTCTAACTTCAGTAAGCGGTAAGGCTGCTTTGGGTGGGGATTTGGGTGGGGATTTGAGTGTGGGTAAGGGTGTGTGTGTGGGTAAGGGTGTGTGTGTGAGAGGAGGGGGTCAGGCACCTTAGCTCCACCTACTGTAGTGAAGGTGGCTAAGCTGCATGCATTATATGTATTCTGTGTGTACACATAATAGGTTGGTGTGTGTGGATTCATGACACTAGTTGACGAGATGCCATGATAGTATGAAATGGAGTTGTAAACACAACATCTGGATGGATTATATAACACAGCCAAATAGGATAGTCGAAAGTTCCCCCCATCAACAAATTAACGCTTGAATTTCACAAGTACCAACTACTGCATTCAGGTAGCATCAGAAACTTTTTGATGAAGATGAATTAAAAAGCTCATGTATTCTTTGGTTTATGCAGTGGGGATTACTACCTTGATGCAGTACTTGTGATGTTTGCCAGTGCAACTCATTACATCTTCGTACTAGAGTAATTTATCATTTTATAATAGTTGTAATATCTTTGCCAGTGCAAGTCGAGCTTTTATCCTTAATTGTTGAGTCAAACATTTATCCTTACCAAAATAAATGAACTTGAGCGAATCAAATTTTATCCGTGTTATCAGATATACCTCAATCTACTGGATTGTTCTGCACTATGGCTTTATAAATGCTCCATCGTTACTTCATCCTGAACAATCTTTCCCATTTTTCTTTCTTTTCTTTTCTAGCATTCAACTTTCATGTATCCTTCTCTTCTTTTCCATCATGAGGATGTCCCCAAATCATCTCCTCAGTCCATCATGAGGATGTCCCCAAATCATCTCCTCAGTAAGGCAAGTACTACTTTTATACCTTCTCTTCCATTTTAAATCAAAAGAACTTTAATGTTCAATTTTGTGAATTCGGTTGATGTTTGTTCCACAATAATTTATTTGTGCCTTCCCTTCCTTAAAACTTCTTGTTTTCTTGGATCTGTTTATACAAATTTTATTTTTAGTTCTTAATTCTGAATATTTTGAAAGCTGTATGGTTGGATTTTATAACAATGGGTATCTGTTTATACCAATTTTATTTTCATTTCTTAACTCCGAATATTTTGAAATCTATATGATTGGATTTATAAAGGGATGTGCATGTGTGATTTGCTTATGTAGTTACCATTTTCTTAAATCAAAACTGGTTATTTTTTAACTGTGATTAATGTAGTTGTCTGGTTTTTGCAATTACCCAGTGCACTCATCCTAGATTGCAATTTCTAAAAAAACCAAAATAACTATAAATAATACACCTCTGTTAACAAATTGCAATATGTATATTTAATGCTATGTAACTACAATTTTTGCTATATTTCTTCCTTCATGTGTGTCAACTTCCTGTCTGTAAAATGATGTGAGCCTAGTTTTGAAAATATGTTTATCCTTCTAATTTAGCAGTGTACGATACTTTGTATCTTGGTAAGAGAGTGTCAATAGAATTACTTATGTTTAATAATCAATTCATGCTAAACATGTTTTTTTACTTGATTATCTATATATTATTGAATGATATATTTAAAATGAAATTCAACTGACGTGATCAAACAACGAATTATGTTGATTCTTTGTTTATTGACTATCGTTTTTTATCTTCCTTAATTTTCATCTCATGTCGTGCTTAAACTTTTAGGAACCCTAAAATATTTAATTATTTAATGCAGTTAATTAATAATTTTTGTTCTCAATTCCAGTGTTTGTTCCAAAACTACCTAGAAACGGATATATCTTTCCACAATTTACTGCACAATTGGTTATAAAAAAGGTTCGAAATTGACCTATCAGCATACAAGTTATATGTTGCTTTACATAAAAGTCATACTTAAACTTAGTTGAGCATATACATTGATGACATGATATATGTATGCATTAAGTTGGAAATAAGATTTGAAAATTGCAGTTATGTCCATATAGAAATTCATTCAAATCTATTCTTGAGCAAAAGGAAAGTATTCTTTTTAAACGAATAAGAATACATTACTGAGATTAGAGAATTAATTTTTCCGACGGTTAAAAAATTGAGAATTTCATTCTACATCTTTTTTTTAATAATGGTTTAATACCTTTGGTTTTGCAATTTTTTGGTTTAAATGTGAATCGTTGAAAACTAGCCTTATAAATTAAAATTTTAAAAAGAAAGAGACGATCTGAAATATTATATGAAATGTTTGACTAAAGAAGTTTCTAGATATCCAATCTGAAATATTACTTAATATATTCAGTTTCCAAATAAATTTAAAAATTATAAAAATTTTAAAAGAAGTATATCCAAAATATTATCTGATATATTTGACTAAAGACGTTTCTAGATAGTCAATCCGAAATATTACTTAATATATTCACTTTCATCATAAACTGAAGTAATTTAAAATTTTAAAAGGAAAGAGTCGATCCGAAATATTATATGATGTATTTGACCAAAGGCAAGAAAATGCCTAGGAAGGCCTTAAAAAATATTTCAAAAAAACTTTGTCTCCAAGAAAATGGCGTCTGCTTTTTTTAATTCCTCTTCCTTAAACGATAATTTCTCTTATCTTTCTTTTGCCTTCTCTTACGCAAATACTTTCTCCTTCCCAAACCGTTCGTACGCTCAAGTGGTCGAGAATTTACTCCTCAATTCTCCAAAACTTCACCGTGCCCTACAATTTCGTCGCAACATCAATCATGATTTCAAAAGGCGTGGATTGATTCTAAGAAAGGGGGTTCATTTTGTTTCAGATGTGAGGATGATTCTCACTTGGCCAAGAACTGCCGAGAATCCATCTGTTGTTTCAAATGTGGAAAGTTTGGTCATAAGAGAAGCTCATGTGCTTTTCATAAGAGAAGCTCATGTGCTTTTCCTTCCATTCCTCCATTACATAAATCTCTAAGCGAAAGGGATCACGAGTTTTACTTTGTATTGGAATTTTTGTAATTGAAAAGGCTTTTTCTAGAAGAATTTTACGGAAGTCCATAGAAGAGGGAAGAAGGAAGTTACCTTTTTCATAAACTACTATGGCATTTTGATGCTTATACAGCCGAAATGTTATTTGAGGATTCTTTAAAAAACGATGATGATACTGTGTCGCCAAAAAAATGTTAGATCTAAGAAAGATGGGTTAGACGATGTTTTAGAGAGAAAAAACATACTGATAATGGTTCAGATTATATAAAAGCGAGTTTAGACAAAGGAAAAACAAAAAATGAGAAAAAGGAAATGATATACTTAAAGGAAGGGTCTGAAGGCATTTGTTCTTTGGTTTCCATCTATGTGTTTTCTGATAATGGTAAAGAAAATGATGAGGAGCGATTTCATGTTGATGGGAATCATACCACTAAATTTGATGTTTTTAGTAAGTCCAATATTGTTTGTCAAAATAAATTTTAGGTCTTGTGTACAGTGGATGAGGAAAATTCATTGAATGAAGCCTTGAATGAATAAAAGGAAGAGAGTGAATGCTGTCTGAATTTTTAGGAAAAAGTAGATGTAATAGATAGTGATATGAGTTCATTGGTGATAATGGGTTCAAACTCAAAGTTTACACAAGATATTTTGTATGAGAGCTTAGAAGACAGTCTGATGGTTCTTGAGCAGTGTGAATGTATCACCAGGTGTTTAGCTTTGAATCAAACATTATTGGGGAAGTTGCTTTGCCTAGTTTAGACTTTGGTATACTTTCAAAAAAATTGTGGGTTGCTGAAAAAAAAATTCACTTATGAAGTTGGTGAAATATATCTTGATATATTTGACTAAAGACGTTTCTAGATGGTCAATTCGAAAAATTATCTAATATATTTGTAGTCTATTTTAACTTGGTAGTTATGTTAGCATAGATTATATCCATTAATGTTTTCATGTTTTTCATATTTCCTCAATTTATTAATTAAATAATAACTAATGGAATGGAGTTGTTACATAATAGATGTATTTCTATGTATGGTAAGAAATTTAAAAGATGAATGATTTGGCTATTATCTGATATATTTGACTGGTCAATCTGAAATATTACTTAATACATTCACTTTCATGATAAACTCAATGTTAATCGGGTTTTTAACCAAACGAAGTCAACAGAATTTAGAACGATAAGACGAAACGACTCGAAAACTTGGGAAAGCACTTAGAAGACTAGAGAAATGACTTCGGAAATTTTCACTCGATTTGGAGCCAAGAACATAGCTCGGTACCGAGCTATGATAGGTCGGTACCGACCTATATTTCTCCCCCTATTAATCTCCCAAACTCCATACTTCTCATACACTTCTCCAATAGTTCGTGATCAAGTGATTTTTACAGAGTATGGCCGACCAATTTCAAAGTTGAGGAGAAGAAAGCCAAGAAAGCAAGATAACTCAAGTGATAAAGGAAAGATTACTAAAATCAACCAAAAGTCGATGAAAAGAGTTTGGAACCTATCAACTAGAAGATGGAAGAGCAGAGCAAGAGTCAAAGTTGGATTTGCACCAACATTTATAGCTCGGTACCCAGCTATATAGATCGGTACCGACCTATCTTTTTGGGTCGTTGTGTTCTGGTTTCTCTTGTACAACATCGGGCCTTCATCTAGACTCCAATGCAAGCAGCCTTCTGATCCATTACCTCTTTTCCTATGAATACAAACCTAGCTGCAACCAAAACGGAATCTGATTTCTCTGCCATTGGAAACTTCTTCTTCTTCACTCCTATCATCTACCTCTCGGATACTCTAGAACATAGTTATTAATGGCGCGTCAAGGCGCACGCCATGGCGCGCGGCGTTTGCGCCATTTTTCCTTACGGCGCGGGGCATATGAAAAGGCACGTCAAATGGCGAAAAAGGCGCGCGGCGCAAAAAAGGCGCGCGGCGCAAAATGGCGCGCCTTTTGCATTATTTTATTGTTTTTTGCTTGTTTTTTATTTAATTTTTTATTTTTTGCATTTCACATAAAATTAGTGTTGATCATATTATTGTGTTTGCTAACTTTTTGTATTTGTTTTTTTTATTTTATAGGTTTTGATCATATTGTTGTGTTTGCTAACTATTACTTACTAGTTTTTTTTTCTAGCTTCATAACAAAAAGAGGAATAGGCTAGCTCAAGCTAAACTAAATGATTTAGTATTTGTTAAATACAATCGAGCATTAAAAAGGAGGTATAACATCCGTGACACTGTTGATCCAATATCCTTGAAGGATATTGATGACTGTAATGAATGGTTAACGGAAAATATGGATGATGCATCGGATGCTGAAGATGAACTTGTATTTGATGATGATGACGACTTGACATGGGGTGTTACTGCTAGAGCAGCGGGAGCGGAGGAAGCTAGATATCCATGTAGAAGAACTTCCACGTCGAGAGATTTTTCAGTATCTGATTTAGCTCCTTTACGTCTTCACGAAGAAGAAGCAAATCTAAATGAGACGGATGAGAAAGACGCTGAAGCTTATGAATCCGATGATGCGGATATTGATTTGGAAAATATGATTGTTGAATCGGATTCGGATTTCTAGTTTATTAATAATATGTATTATTATTTTGAATTTTGAAAACTATTATGCTTGAAATTCTATGCTAATAATGTTATATTTGATGATGTTTCTTTTTGCAAAATACGTAAAATCTTTGATTGCATATGTTTTAGCAAAAAATACTGAACTTTTTAAATTTGTTGTTATATGTTAAATTTAAAAAAAAATTAAACATGCGCAGTAAATCAGAAAGGCGCGCGTCATTTGCCGCGCCGTGCGCCAAGGCTCCAGACAGGTGTTGCGCCTTTTTGCGTCGTGCACCATTAATAACTATGCTCTAGAAACTCCATTGTAAATCTGAGATCTACTAAATTATGGTCAGATTTGATATAACTCATTGTAATCTAGAGAGAAGACAATAAATAACAAATTATAAAGTTGACGTAGGTTAGAGATTGTTGAACCACTATAAAATTCTTGTGTGTCATTATTTTTCTATTATTTCTACTATCTTTACTTGCTTTATCTAGAATTTCTACTGCTTTTGCATCTATTATAAAAGAACTGGTGCTTTCATCAGATTTCTGAGTGTTGATCCATTTCCTAGATTAACATCCAAGAAATTTGAAATTTCAAAAGGAAAGAGCCAATTCGAAATATTATATGATATATCTGACTAAAGACGTTTCTAGATAGTCAATCCAAAAAATTATCTAATATATTTGTAATCTATTTTGACTTGGTAGTTACCTTATGTTAGTATGGTTTATATCCAATGATGTTTTATGCATTTCATATTCACTTAATTTACTAATTGAATGTTATAACCAATGGAATGTATTTACTACATAATAAATATATTTCTATGTATGGTGAGAAATTTAAAGATGACTTGGCTATTATGTTTTTTAAATTTCAATAGCACTTTATAACTTTTATTCCAAAACAAAAGGACAAGCACTAGAGTGGTATTTTCGGGCACACTATCAAAGTTCGAGGTAACCGTACAACATTCCAATTTTTAATTATGATTAACGTAAATAGGACAATGATCGTATTGTTCCTATTTTTTTAACTTTATGCTTTTTGCATTGTAGAAACTAGCTCGTCATTTTTAAGTAATTTATGCCCTAACTTTTTTAGTTAAAGTTTCTTTTTAAAGTCTATTTTGACTTGGTAGTTATGTTATGTTAGTATAGTTTATATCCATTAATGTCTTAATGAAATATCTCGTTTCACAGTTACTCGATTTACTAATTAAATGTTATAACTAATGGAATGGAGTTACTACATAATAAGCATGTTTTCTACGTATAAATACCTGTTATTTATTAACTTTATTTAATAATTTATTAGATATATAATTTTATGAACTTCTGAAAATATTAACCAAATATTTCTAAAATTAAAAAAACATTATTTCAAATTTTGAAAATTCAAACATAATATTATTTTTGACTGTATACATTTATTTATTTATATGTAAGTATATGAACTTAGTTAAATACAATTAACATGAATATATATATATATGACTTACAAGTTATGTTGAGTTGATATGTTTCATACCCATCAATGCCTTCATAAAATTTTCTCATTTCACAGTTACATCCCATAAATGAAATCAATTGTCTTTTCATTAACTATAGTTTTTAGTGTGTTACAATAGCATAAAACAAATTATAAACCAAATAATCCGATAAACAAAAGTCAACATACAATAAGAAATCGGTTTCAAAAGCTTCCATAGTGGAAAACAATAAACATGTGCAACTACC
Organism: Allium fistulosum; assembly: GCA_030737815.1. NCBI lineage: Eukaryota > Viridiplantae > Streptophyta > Magnoliopsida > Asparagales > Amaryllidaceae > Allium > Allium fistulosum. The sequence continues at coordinate 1,104,679,828 of CM060904.1, read as the reverse complement.
ACATAATAATCAACACTCTCTTAGCATACCACTATGGTTAGGACACATTTTATTTTTGAGTTGGTAAGTTGTATATTAATATATTTTATAAAATAGCAAATGTTCATTATTTAATCATATTTTTCCTTCATTTATTTTTGCAGATAAATTATTTGGAGAAAAAAGGACGGTGACAAAGAAGACAATTAAAAGAAATCCTTATCATTGGATGAATTTAGTTATTATTGAGCAAAAACTAATGCATATTCTTTAGTGTTATCGTATTAAATACTTCATTGTTAGACTTTAGTTTTACTTGTATGTTTGTTAAGTATATATCTTGTCATTTTTCCGACATAGAAATTATTATATGTTAAGAAATCTGAAACCTTATTAATCAAATTTATATTTCTAATACAGTTGTTTGCGCCAAAAATGGTCACAAACACCCAATTGTCGATGAAAGCACCAAATCACAGTCACAGATCACAAATAGATTGTATGTAATAGAATTAAATATGAAGAACACTCAAAAAATTAAAAGGAAAGCAGTAGAAAGACAAGATTTATAGTGGTTCGACGTTGTAGCCTACGTTCACTTTGAAGAGTTGTTTTATTGATGATTCTCTACTGATTTACAAGAGTACAATTGATAGTATCCGAGTTACAATGGAGTTCAGCAGAATAACGGCGTAGAAGAGCCAAAAGATCCCTTTTTTGAAGCTCTTGGACTGCTATTTATAGACATAGGCAGCAAATATCTCGTCCAGATCTCGGAAGACCTCTTCTCTCACGTGGGTGGGCCCATGTGATCGATCCCCGGTCGTTTGGACTCGATCCGTGATCGATACGAATGAAATTCGTATCGATCAAGATTTAGCCCAATTGAGCCGAGATCGAACATGAACATTCCTGAAACTGCACGCAAGCTCCTGTGAAAATTTGGTAGCATTTGGACTTGTAGATCTCGATTTATGATCGATGCAAGTTCGAGTTTGTTGAAGGCTGTCGAGTTCGCATCGCTATTTGTTCGTATCGCTTCCGAGCACGTGCTTGCTAGGTGATGTGGCGCCAACTTTTAGGATCGATCCACTTTTCATGCCGAGCGACCGAGTCTTTTTTATGGATGCGCCTCGTTCGTATCGACCCAGCTTAGCCTTGTTCGCATCCATTAATTGCTATGTTGTTCATATCGATCGTTGTTGTCCCATTTCGTATCGATCAATGAAAGTGTTATTCGTATCGGTGCACCTCGCATTATTCACATCGATCACTGGCCGATCGATACGAACATGGCGCACTGGTGGATCGATACGAAACGATGGGTTTTTATGACTTTGATGGATACGAAATGGACGTTGGTTGATCGATACGAACAAGCTGGGGATGATGGATGCGAAGTAATATGAGGATGGATGGATACGAACCATGTGTGTTCCATGGATGCGAATGAGTTCGACTCCGATGGATACGAAGGAGGGCGCTATGGATGGATGCGAGTGAGGATGGATACGAAGGACGTTGCCATGGACGGATACGAAGGGAAGCGATGCGATGGAGGCGGAACGATGGATACGAACGAGTTGATTTCTTTGGTTTGCATCGATCATAACTTGAGCATACGAACTCCGGTTAACTTGAAATTTGAAACGTTGGCTTTGATAGCTTTGTTTGTCGTGTCATATCAATTGTAGCTTGATCCAGACTCGGACAAAATTTACCAGCATCCATAGTGAACTTTGTAGGTGATCGGTCGTCGGGACTAATTATCTTTTGTTTTCAGTCAATTCTTTGGTGTCACGGTCTTGTCAAAAGACGGGATAACAACAGTTGCATGTTAGAAATGAATAGGCAAAGAAGGTAAAATAGAAGAATAAATGCTTTGACTGATGAATAAAGAGAAATTAACCAGAGAATAGCTACAAAACGAAGACAGGCTATGACTCCGGAAGAAAGAGAAACATATTTAGTTCTATGTCATCATGTTTATTGACTACATCGAGACGGGCTTCAAAATGCAACTTCAAGCGTAAATTTAAATGAAATAACCAACGAAAATTTGGAAGATAGACATCGAACAAATGAAGGATTATTTACAATGTTGCAAGCAAACAACCAACTGACATCATTCCAAAGAAATTAAACAAAAGGTTATAATGACAAGTCAAGTAGATACGACAAACGAATCTATAAGTGAAAGGTATCATCGTTGCTACCAAGAAAGAAATCGACAAAGACGAAGACAACAAAGAGAAACTATGTCTACAAAAGATATAGAACAATATATAGCTCAACACCAAGACTCTTCTACTCCCTTATGGAAATAATGGTTAGGACCTAAATAGTTGCAAGAATAGTTTCACAACTTTTTTACTTCTTAAAATACTTTTATGTATAATGGATCTATTATTTTGCTTTTTTCCTAAATTCAAAAGGTTTTAAAACAAATAATGTTTTGCTAATTACAAATTCGACAAGAAGATTTGTCTCTTTTATTACACGATGGACGTTTGTTGCAAGGATATGTTGTAGATAATTATTAAAAATTAAAAGTATTAGAATGAGATGATTTGAGAAAAAACATCACAATAGATCAGAACTGTATGTACAACTACAAGATGCGTTAAATGCTAACGATAACAATGCAGGTATATGAGATTTAATATACATTTTTCTCGATTGCATTATATATACGATATGTTATATATGTTACATAACACACACAATATATATATATATATATATATATATATATATATATATATCACATCAACATCATCTTACAAATGATTTGCAAACTAAATATAGGGAACATTGAAAGAATAATAATATTACCCGCTTCATTCAATGAAAGCCCACGCATACCAACGTTAACAATATGCAATGGCTTTGGTACAACACTTTGGAAAGCTCAATATTTTCATTACGATGACATGCAATCCTTCATAGAATGAAATCACTTCTTAGCTATTAAATGAACAATCATCTCAAGATCATCCAGGTCTTACGACAAGATTATTTCGAAAAAAATATGAACTAAAGGATGACAATTAGAGCAAACAAGTTCTCGATTTAGTTCGGCACATGTGCACGTTATAGAGTTTCAAAAAAGAGGACCACCTCATGCTCATATTATTTTATATTATATGATGAAGATAAACTTCATAGCTAGGATGATTATTATGTTGTTTTAAGAGCTGAAATCTCGGACCATGACGAAAACCATAATTATACAGTGTTGTTATTAATTGAATGCTTCATGGACCAAATTCACCGTGTATAAAAGATGGAAAATGCAAAAAAAAAAGAAGAAGAAAACAATTGTTCTCCAACTACTCTTCAAGATGATGATTCATATACCATCTATCAAAGGCGAGAAGATGGAGAAGCATTGCATTAGACAATGGTGGCGATATCATTGTGGATCGTCGTTGGGTGGTCCTACATAATTCATGGTTGTTAAAAAAATTGTCATATGAATGTCAAAGTTTGTAATAGTAACAAATATGTCGGGGTACTTGTACAAATATGCATACAAAGATCCAGATTGTGTGGCAATTGAAGTGAGTATGATAAAATCCAAGTTTGTTGATGCAAGCTAGATATTTCCTCAAAAGGTGAATTATCATTGCACACAATTTATCCTCCAATTCATTTTTTACAAATACACTTATCAAGCAGAAGGTGGAGCCTTGGCGCAACGGTTAGGTCACCTGCATGGTAATGTGGGCGCTCAGGTTCGAGTCTGGAAACAGCCTCTTTGCAATGCGATGGAAAATGGCGTATATTATCGACCTCCCCAGAGCCCCATGCGGAAGCCTCGTGCACTGGGTTCCACCTTTACACTTACCAAATAGGCAATATGTCACATATCATTCCAATCAAACAGTGTTCGATATTTTGTTAGCCGAGAACCTCTCTACATTAATATTAATTGAATTCTTCAAAACAAACTTGTAAGATCCCAAGCAAGGAGATATATTTATATGTGAATTTCTAGAGAAATATAGGTGGATAACATGAATAAAATACGGTAATGTATAACATCATAAAAAATGACAATGTTACAGTGTTTGTCACAGTTAATGGTGTTATACATCCAACATTTTAATAAGCACAAGGATGGGATTAGTAAAGGAAGATCGAGGCATTAGAGCATCTTTGCAGAAAGCATCAGCCACACGAAATGCCATCGTATATGAGATGAACTCTACCATACGACAGAAGCGTATCCAAATTCAAGTACAAGTGGGGTAATATTTGAAAATTGTCTTTTAAGATATCTTAGTATTTTAGTATGAACCATCATAGAAAAGTTTTTGGTTATGACCTTTCGACAATTAGAAATGACGTGGATGATCATTCGTTCACTTCAAGATTAACAAACGAGCAATATTCTATTAAAATCTAAGAATAGGATTTCACTTTTGTCAGCAAGTTGAATGAATCCCAACTTAATGCATATACTATAATTACGAATGTTGTTTCTACAATTATGCTATTTGCAATGGCACTAATAATTTAACATAACTAGTTTATAACGTATATTAAATGCAAACGTTATCTAAGATAACGTTAATGTATTTTATATATTTACAATCGACGACACTCGGCTTCTTCATTTCAAAACTTCTAACTGATTTCTCTCAAAAACCTATTACTAAAGATTTAGTACTACAATGCCAAAGACTTTCTTGATACTTCATTATTATGTAATGAACATTCTCAATTGTATACTTAAGGTTACATCATCATAAATATTGTTTTGTTTGGGGAAAAAATAACTTATTTGTTGTATTTAATATTTTTTGAAGAATATGTCAACAAATATCATATTGGTTGTTTGCTATTTTGGTGAAGTTGTGACTGATGAAACATAATAGTTCGAGATATGCTAGAGAAAAGCACATGTGAGCAAAAGTAAAGAAATGATGCCCATATAAAAGCCTAAAAGAAATGGCACATTAATGTACAAAAAGTAATCTGAAATCAATGTTGAGTTGTTATGTAATCACACAATGATTCTGGATATATACATACATACATATATGTATGTATGTATGTAAATGTGTGTGTGCTTGTAGCAAGGTTTTAAATCTCCTTCATCTCACTCGAGATAAAAATCTGAGATTTGACGGCTTAGTTAATTATTAGAGTTTTAAATCTCCTTCATTTCAACCGAGATATCGGTCCGAGATTTTCTTCGAAATACGAGATTTGAAACATTGACTTATATGTATATATGTGTGCGTATGTGTGTGTATGTGTGTGTATATATGTATATGTAAGCAAATAGTCCAAATATAATCATTTCTTGTTTGTGCGGTGGTTAGTGAATGTTTTCTAAATTGGTTTTGAAGCTTGGGCTTCTACATCAAAACCTAAAACTTCCATTTCTACCGTGTTGCATCTTTATTTTGTTTCGTAAACATTATAATTCGAATCGTGGTTTCAAATAAGTATTTTGATATTTTACATCTTGGAACGTGCAATTTGCCTAGATCTCAGTTTGTATTGAGCTTTAAATTTGAATTCAGGGGTTAAAGAACAAAAGAGGTTATTTTAAACGAAATACAAATCGTAAAATTTCAAGATATTTGTAATCAATAGGCACCAACCACCATCACAAATATAATACAAGAATTAATTTTGTTAATGGATGGAATAAGTGATTTCCAAAAAAAAGGACAACAAGTGTGATCTTGGGTCAAACAAAGATTAGATGTGACAAATAAACTTAGTTGAAAGTTGAATATATCTTTCATTTATGTTGTGTAAATGTGTGTCTTTGATTTATGTTGTGTAAACTTGTATCTTGTTTCTTAAATATTGTATTTAGAGTGTCATATTTTTATTATTTGAATTGTATATGTGATTCAAACGGTGTGTTTGGAATGTTGTATTTAAAACTATTTAACCGAGCATCACGTTGAAAGTTGTATTTCGATTAAAGGTGAAAAATCTTAGTAGTGCTCTTTGAAAAAATGCCAATATTATTTTTAAGCAGTTCAAAATTTTCCAAATATAGCAAAACACAAAGGGCTCATTCTTCATCTTTTTAAAAACTTAACACAAAATCCCAACATCATCTCAAAATCAAATTTCTTCCGGTCAACTTTGTTATCAACTTAACTTCATTCATTATTTAATTCAAAATCACTAATAGCATCATCATTTAAATCATGATTATATAGTATTTTTCTTAACCATACTTTCAATTAGATTGTTAGTTTGCGCAACTGGAGCTTACTCTTGTGATTCTAACAATTCCAAAAGAAAAGAAACATGTCAACGGAAATTAGTATTTTGAGGTAATAACTTGTTATTGACGAATGTTCTATAATCATATGAATGTAATTGGAATTTGATGAATATGTTTAAATTTTATTTTGATTTGTATGTTTTTGTGATTGGCATTTGATTTTGTTTGTTTGTGTATTGTTTTCTTACTATAAGTGATTAATTATGATCATAATAATGTACATGTGGTTGATGATTGAGTCTGCAATAGATGGAAATGGCAGTGCATCCGTTGTTTTTCCAAAAATTTACATTGGTGCTATCAAAAATGCACCAATGTAAAAAATGCGCTCTTTAAAAGAGCTTATGTATTATTTTTAAAATCATACTGGCATTGTTTGAAACAATGTCAACACAAAAGATCACTTTTGTCATGCTAGCAAAAAGAGACATTTGTAAATAATTTCGAAAGTGATCTAAATGTGTAATATTTTTCATAAAGTGGCCTAGATGACTAAAAAACCATAGATAATGCACGGCTCCTACCCAATAATGTGGACTGCTATCCTACATGAGTAAAAGAACATATGAGTTAAAACGTATATGGGATTCAAATCAATTAGCTTTAACAATCCGCTATCCAATAATGCACGGTTCCCATAGAATTACCACGGTCCCTCAAAAATATGACTACGCTCATCTTCATGTATGAATAGCTATGTGATTTTGATATTCCTACCATGAGTAGACCATGTGAATTTGGAAAGGGACTAACAGATCTATTATAACAAATGCAAGCATCATGCAAAACATCAAAAATATGAAGCTTTCTATGAATAAACAAAAATTAAATATATGGATGACATCAAGCATAATAGTATAAGAAATAGGACAAAAAGTACCTCAGAAAGAGCAAGATCCTTCTCATTCAACGCACAATGACAAAGCGCGATTTTAAACTTGACCTATCATATAAATATGAAAATACAAGCAATGCCAATTATGGAAATAGTATAATATAAAAATAAATCTGAACTTTCCTATCCGCGGGAGAATGTGTTTATGTTAAAAGATAACAGCTTTACCTCGTATTCGTTAACTGCTCCAACAATCACAGAATTTGGAGAAGATGATCTGCTTGACACCAATGAATTTCTAGAAATGGATGATTGCTTCGGAATCATCTTGCAAGCTTGCAAAGCTTGTTTATACACACTCTGCCAGTAATCAATAAGTAATGGTCAATTTGAAGAACTTGTATCCAAATCAATTTTTCAAGGCCAGGGTGGATATAGGAAAAGAGTTCAACTTTCTACTTATTCTCTAATAAAATTATTCGAGAAGTTAAAGCTCATAAATATTAGCAGGACATTAAAATACATGCATATCTAAAAGTCTTTGGAATTTTGACACTAACAAAATAGCATTTATTGTTCTGTTATAGATGTTTCAAGTTAGCCAGAGAAATGAAAGATTGGATCATGGTAAAAATTCTTCATAGCGATTAAATATTATATTCATATAAATCCATACCACACTATTTCGTATATTCTCTTCTCTCCTTGCTCCACAAATCTATTCCCTCCTCATACCACGTGGCTTTTTAGAATTCCATCATTTCTTTAGACAATGAATTATTATTTCTCCATTTATTTCACCTTAATTGACATTTCTCCTTCTTTTATGTTAAATTTTCACACAGATCTACTTATGTTAGACCACATCAAATTTTAACTTTTTACTAAAGACATATCAATTTCTCTCCTAAATGACAAGTAAATTTCCAAATTGATTCCACCCATCTCAAATTCTCTTCCTTTAGCTTTAAAATTAAACTATTTATTACAAGTAATTTATTTTACAATAAATCTCTACATCAGTATCAACTTAATATAATGTCCTAAATCATTTCATCCAAAATAAATTTTTGTTTAATGTTTTCTAATTAATCTCAAAATTTGATATCTTAGATGATATTATTGTCATGTTTGTTCTCATCGGTCTTTGTTGGATTTCAACTAAATTATATTGGACTACATTTAAAAATGAGGAAGTTTTTTATCTTTTACTCCCTGATTGTTGATTTTTATTGGTTCTAAACCAATGAAAAATTTTATGTCATATTTTCCTTTGTTTGTAGTATTTAAATACTTTGTTTTAAGAAATATACACATTTTATATGCTAACAATCAACTTATTTGATGAAGCTAGAACTACAATGTTTTCTCTGTTCTAATTGCAAATTGATCGTACTTGAATAATAGAATGCAAGGTAGGACTATTAATGGTGGACTGAAATTGGAGTTATATATAGTGTTTAAGTAGATACAAGTAGCAACTTATCTATTCAGATGAGAAAACAAAAGCAAACTTGGTTGGATGTCTCGTGTTTACCAAAAAACCGTGTATTGAACCCACAAAACATAGATAGGAAGTGAACATTAGGACATTACACACATGTTTAGTTCACCATTTATTAAAGCTTTCTAACATGTTTTGAATGTCATATTTTTATAGGATTACGCTTAACGTCAACGTGAATGGATATTTATACCATGATAACATTATAAGACATGATCTAACTCATTTAAAGTTGTTCGATCCATGTGCATAGCACAAGTTCGCCTTGGTTTAGCATTTAAAATGAAGGTAAAATATAACAGCTAGTCTTAAGAAAAAGGATAATGATAATGATAAGAATGATGGGAACTATGCATAATGCATACCAACTCAATTATAAAGTAGTCTGACCAAACAATAACAAATTACGGTGATAAAGTGATAGGGGGAAAATATCTTCTAAGTGACAAAATAAATAAAATAAGATTCATGTAATCTCTAGTTATCTATAGTATTGCTGGTCATTACCAATGCCCTCCGATATTCCCTTTCTCCATACAATGCATCGCCATGAAGCACCTAGAAATAATTAACCATGAAAGTAAGCAGTTAAGGAAAATGATCTTACAACATTAAATATTTCAAACTAAACAACCAAAGTCTATCTATGTGTTTCTTTAAAGTTTCTAGTCATATGGCGATGATGATATACAAAAAAAATTTAAAAATTGATAAAGGAGAAAAGGGACATGAAAACAAAAATACTAGCAAGTATATTGAAAATATAACCCAAAATATTTAATCTACAAAAGACACATAAAATCTAACCATGTTTTCGGCTTTAACACATAAATTGGCTTCAACATTCGTGCTAGCTGAAGAGACAATGAAAGAACCCTAAAATACGAAGAATGGTCTGATTAGTACAGCATGAACATTGAGAAATTTAAGAAGAATCTTTAAAGTCTGCTGAATAATCAGTCAAAACGAACGTTAAATCTTAGTCAATTTCTAAACAAGGGCTAGATTACGATTTGACAGATTAATAATACTAATAATAATAATAATAAAGAAATTAGTACTATACCAGCATTTGAGCGGAATCGAAAAGGCCGCTTTCGAGGAGAAGGTTCATTTGGTCTCTTGGTACTTCCATTGCTAAATGAAAAAAAAAATAGAATCAGAGATAAACCGAATTGTACTTGACGACTGACTCTGTATTTGAGAGGTATTGTATGTTTTAAATAAGTTTGTTAGTCTAATGACCGCTGAAATTGAGACTCGTCAAATAGAATATATGCATCTCTTTTGTAATAGGAAAACAGGAAAACAAACTAATGGTTTCTAAGGCTATTATGGTAATGGTACCGGTAAGTCAAAAATATCTATCATTTTCTTATCCTCATCACTGATAAAATAGTCGTTGATATACTGATAAATTGATAAACCGTTGATGAATGATGGTAAATTTACGGGTACAAAATGCATTGAATTTTTAATACAATCAAAGTTTGATAATAATAATAATAAAGTAAATATAACTTTTCATATTCCAACTTCATTAATATTTATATCAACGTTTTAGCTTATTTTATATGACAAATTTTTTCTTAATTCATCACAAATTATTTACAACAATATGAAATGATACATTTGATAATCTTAGATTTTGAACCTAATAGAAGTAAAAAGAAGCACCATTATAAATAATACAACGAACATCTTATCAAATTCCGATATACCTTCAAAGGTGTATGTGATTATGATTAATTTAAACAGTGCAAAAACAATATGAATATGATTGGTAAATTTACCATTACAAATAGTTTTTGACTTTTCTTTACTGTTACATTTACAATTATCAATTGTAAATTTGGCGTTATCATACCGAGATGGTTGGTAATCCAATGTAGCTCAATGTTGGTTATCAATTGCTTAATATTGATATAACAATAATAAATTTATCGTTGCCATAACAACTATAACCGTAGTAGCCATAGTTGAAACTAATTAAAAGAGAATTAAAATGGCTATGTGGGGATAATTATAAAACTAAAAAATGTAGACAATTTTTACAGCAATGCTGGAAGGCCCGAAAAATTGACTAAGGATTAGGCGCGAAATCATTTTGGCCACTTTATAATAGAAGCACCCCTGAAATCAGCTATTGAATTCAGAATGGTACATTTCGCATCAGAACTTTCGAACCCTATAGCAACATTCCAATTTTTAGAGTGTGTTTTTTTCACGGCTGTTGACTTGAGTTGGGTTCAGATCGAGAATTATGAGAAATGAAAATGCTTAGTTTGAATCAATCTTCTGTAGAAACCTAGAAATCAATGACATTAAACAAGCGACGTAGCTCACTTATTTCAGGAAATCGGTGATTGGATTTATAATTAGATGTATTGAATACATCCATTTACAACAGATATTTTCACCAACCAATTCTCCTTCAACCTGTATTCAGTATCTATTATAGAATTGATCAATCTCATCACTTCCTAATAGAGGTAATTGATCTTTTCATAACTCAATCTTATTTGCGACGATGATTACAATGATGAATGATTATTTAGCACAAGGGAGTTGTATGAATTTTTTATGTAGTGCTTTGTGTATATCTTATAAATTTGATCTTAAAAAACTATTGTTTTTTGAGTTCAGTTCTTGTAAATCCACCCTTCTATATAAACCTATAGCTTCCCCATTATAAAATATTCATTGCTTCTGTTCTTATAAATCTAATACATTTGTTATAATATTATTCCATTTTTCAAAATTTAAAGAATTGCCAGACTCTTAAAATATGTGATTAGTAACAGACTGAATCACCATCATCGAAATGCTTGTTATTAATCGAGTTTTATTTTGATGTTATAAGGATTGTGCTCAAGTTGATGTATATTCATGATATTTTGAAGAAGTATTTTAATAGTATTCAAAAAGCTAAAAACTGTATTGATGTACATTTTATCTGAAGTTGTGTTATTATACCACTCTACTATGCTTAATATCTGATTTTGTGCTATGTAATTCAATACTACAACATCCTTCAAATTTGTGTTATTTGTGTAACTTGTTGTTATAGTTCTTGTTAAATTTGATGTCGGTTCCTCATTCTTTCCTTGTTTGGTTGTTCTTCTAATATTTATTTAAAAAAGTGGGAAAGCAAAATAACAGGGTTGCAATGGTGCTACTCTTATTGTATTAGTAATATCATGTGTCCACATCATCATGCATATCATGTTACCTTACTTGATTACTATCAATTTATTTTTGGGATATTCTTCTATGTAAACAAGTTAACTTACCAAATTAACGATAGGTGCAGTGTTTAATTAATGATAGGTGGAGTGTTTAATTAATAATGAGTAGAGTGTTTGGGTATGAGTAGCAAGCCGTGTTTGGAACATCTGTGATTCATTTTATAATGTGCTTGTTAAGAATGTTATTCAAATGGTTTCATTCCATATTCCTTCTTTTTCAATAGAGGAATTTCTAAACTTACTTATGTGACAACTTGAGTAAAAATTAAAGTAATGGAGTTGACTATCAATATAGAAACAAAGAGTTGTTGCGCATTCATGAAGATATAATTTGAATTTTTGAAGCTCTTTTAAGTCTTTTAATGCGATGGTCTCTTAATTTTTTAGTGTGAATAAAGCAAAAATTATAATGGTATATATTTTTCATAACTAAAATGACATTTCTGTATTTGGTTTATTTAATTCTTTATACTAGATAGTCTCTTAATTCTTTATATTTTGTTATAAACCACAACTATTCTACATCCAAATCAAGATTTTTTATGTTTAGAGAGTAATTTAGTGTCCAACTTCATGTTACGTTTTATTTGACAATATCTTATTTTCTTTTAAATAAAAAATAACATTTGATTGAATAAAAGAGCAAATAGATAAACAAACTTTTAATAGGTCAATTGTTAAGCTAACATAATGAGTACATGTAATGAGTTTTTACTCCCAATGCCTCTTTGATGGTGCTAAGATGATTGTCTTTAACATATAAAGTGAAGGCTAACTTTAGTTATATTATTGTTCGTAAAACGAATTAATATGTTACATATGGATAATGTTTATTTAGTTTTGTATGCATCACTATCCTAGTCATTTCCATGTTTGTTATCAAACACTTCAATTTTACATTCAGATATATATAATTAAAAAATAATACTCTATGTATTGCTCTTACGTCGTATTGGTCTTTGCGATGAGTTATTTGCACAAGTTAAACAAGAAGAGGAGGATGAGAATTATAATAATGAAACATACAACTTGGTGAACAATGTAGAACTTGATAGAGTTAGGAGTATGCCCTAAGGACAATTATGTAATTTGTTACATATATCTAACTCGTTGACCAATCTTGTTCGAAATAAAGGTATTATCTTTATATTATATATACTTGATATAATGTGGTTATATTGATTAATCAATTTAATTAAAAGTATATTTAATAGAAAATCCATAAATGGTATGTTTTATGATAGTGGTTATAAAGTATCGTAACCATGAGTAATTTATCTGTAACATTCCCCCTTTTTGACCGCCTCCAGTCGGTAATTAAACCAACTCGAAACGTTCAAAAAGACGAATTGTTATTTAGTTTATAAGGTTTAAACAGAATCAGCCACAGAAACACAGAATAATAACATTGAATTAAAACAAATGGAGAATTTATTTCATTACTATAAATCTTTTTATATACATCAGAGTTTATACAATTTTAATACTGATACAGCGGAATATCTAAAAATACAATTTTCTCGAAATAAATGATTCTTTACTCTCTCTCTAACTTCGCTGCTCGAAAATCTTCAAGCTGTAAAAATACTCGGTCTGACCCGAGTATTATATTCAAAAGAAAATAATACACAGGTCAGTCTAATTCAAACCAGTTTATTAGTGCATATAAGCAGTAATAATTTAAATAGACGACAGTCACAATAATTCCCGTCTATCCGACTCTTTAAACAAAGAAACCGGATAACGAAAATTTTAACACTAAACAGTGTTAAACAATAAATCAGCAGATTTAAATCATCAACAGAGATAAATAAACCATTTATCAATCGACTAAATCAATTTAAAACAATTAAAATTGTCACTTTAAAATCATCGAAGATTTGATTGGCTGCCGTACACACGTGTGCATTCGTACCCGTGTGCACTGCCCCGCCAGCTCGTGTGCATAGATAAAGGTGCAACATAGTGTACAGACTCAAATAATCGAGCCTCAAACTGCAACAATATTTTGGAGGCAGAACAAAATAGCCCAAATGAATAGAAATCCAACTGAACAGTTGTACATATATGACAACTACAGGCAAATGGTCAAAGAGACAAAATACCCAAGGTACAAGAAATCGAGTCATAACTAAACAAGTCAGAAGATGGCAACTCCAAATGAACCAGTAATAAATCAACTTATGATCATGTATAAGTCTACATGTATGGTGTCAGGTGAAACTCTTTTCATACAGAGTGAAGATTATTAGACTGAAATATCAAACGCATGAATGCAGGCAACATCAAAGTAGTGCAAGCATATGAAATGGCAACTCAAGTAATGGATGCAGACAACATCAACTCGAATACAACAATAACAAGGACCAGATTCAGGAACCCTCAAACCAAACAGAATAGACCAACTCAAGTGAACTGATAAATGCAATCTCATAAGTAAATGCAACTAAAACTGATGATAGTGGATATCACAACTAGAATGCATACATACGGTTCAAATCCAAAATGAACCAATCTACAAATGCAAATCAGTAAAACCAGAACAGGTTGTACGAAGAATGGCCAAAGACAGTGACATAGTGCGTAAATCCAGACTCAAGAAAATAAGTTCCCAAATGATTCATTACTGCACACTTAATCGAGTGCAAAAAAAAATATTTTTATAAAAAATGAACTGCAGCCCCATTTTGAACTCAAGGGAAAACTGCAACATGTACTGCAGCCACCACATGAATTCATAGAGATAACAAATAGCCTATTCAAATCAAAACAATTCAGTTCAAAATCCAAACAGGGGTCAAGATGCCAACTTCAATAAATATGTAAGGTAGCAGAGGAGCTACTGAAATATGCAGTGCAGATGCCAACTACAAAGTCAATGCCGTGGTCATCACAAAAAAAATAATTCACAAGCTAATTATCAAGTTCATCTGCATATTAAATATGCAACCAAAGGTTGCAGTGAAGACTACAATAGTGCTCAAGTTTATCTGCAATGGATCGACTAAGTGCAACAAATAAAATGTACTGTTTTTTTTTTCTTTCTTTCCAAAATCATGCTTGCAGTTTTCAAATAAAATCATACGGTGAGCTCGACCAAGATAAAAATACATGACCAAGTCAATCATTTCCAGAGAAAATAAAATGCAATTCGAACATACATATATACATATCAATTAATGTATATACATACGTGACTGCATACATATCCGCGAAGACTAAAATGCAACTGGGTGCAAACAGTCCCCAAAACATGAATGTACGAATTGTAAACTAATATAATACTGTAACTGGACAGTACTACATCAATGTACACAAGTGAGGATTGAAGAACAACAACTACAACTAACTCATGCTTAACAAATCAGTGTGAACAAAACAAAACTGCAGAGAAGATCCATACCCAACATAAATTAACTACATGATGCACAATTATGTAGTGACAACATTAGTGAACACTTGCAGTTTCAAGGACGTAATGAACAAGTGCAGCCTTAACAGGCAAATCGAACTCAAGTGGAACAAAATGGAGAGGGAATGTGGATGAAAGCATATACATAGCAACCACCTCAGCTAAAACAAAGTAAAATCAAAGACAATTTCTTTTTGTTTTATGCCCAAAATAAATTTTAAAACTGTCAGAAAAGCAAATGAAAGTCATTAAGCCGTGGATTACAACAAATCAGCAACTTCAACACTCAACAAACTCAAATAAAATCCAGACCAGTTTAGTTCAGGCAGTATAGTTATGGCCGAGGTCAAATGTCAGAAAAAAAATCAAGATCAACTCGAAGCAACAGGCCAGAATAAATACAGGTCAATGCCAGTGAATTCGAACAAGCTAGGAAACTAGAGACTCGAATTAGATGTGAGTAGATAGTACTACTCACCTTCTCTCGAAGCAAGGATGAGCAGAGCGAAGAAGACGAAATCGACCTTCGATCGGCAAGCCAAAGTCCTCCAGATCGAAACAATCGTCGCCGGCGCCTTCGAATTTTTTTTAACGAGCCCTAAATTTTGCCAGATCGAACGAGATCGCCGAAGCCCTAGTTTTTTTCTCTCGTCGCCATTTTTTTCCCTTATCTCTTTCGATTTTTTTTCTTTCGCTGAATAATGAAGAGAGAGGGGGAAGGGTTTCGTGGGTTTTACAGAGGAAAGGGGGGAGAACGTGGTTTTGCAGAAGAGAACATGGTATAGGTATGGCTGGTATTGGTTTTTTTTCTTTTATCTATATTTTGTTTTTATTATTTTTATTTTGTCTTGTTTAATTTTTGTTGTTAAAGTCTAAACTATATATATATATTCATTCGTACGAAAAAAATTTAAATAAAAGAATTTCAATCGATTACAATTTCCAAATTCAAACAGAAATTAACGATCGATATTAAATCGTTAATTTACGAAGATTTTATCGTTATAAAATTTCAACAATAAACAGCAAATATCTGTCAACTTTAATCGTTTATTGATGATTATAATTTTGGGCAAAACCCCAGTTGTTACAGAAATTCAATTTGAATTCGATTTAATTTTATACGCGTTTATACACCGTGTATTTACAAAACAATTCTGATAAATACGAAATTGAAAATCCAGTAATAATTCAATATTACGGACCCAATGAAATTGGTTTCGTCAAATTCCGAGACTGTGCCTCGGAAGACTATTTTTAAATTCGATTCAAACGATACAATTTCAAAATTGAACAAATCGCTTTTAAAATCAATTCTGAAGCTTCTATTATCTCCAGTATTATCAATATGAATTTTCTAAGCCTTTAAATTATTTTTAACCGGCTTAAAATCGAAGATTCAAATTTTATTAAATTTTCAATAGATTAAATTCAAAAATTTAATCGCCAATTCATTCTGATAAGTTGAAATTCAAGTCAAATCATCGTTCAAATATTTAAAATTAATTAAATATTCTCAAATTAAATTGTTCAAAATTCAGGGTCGTTACAAACTCCCCTCCTTAAAAACTTTTCGTCCACGAAAAGGAAAGGTTGTTAAAATTTCATCGATATTTATACTCTAGTCAATTTTTTTCTAAGCTTAAAACTTATTACAAATAAATGAATATAGGATTCATTCCATTTGTTTAATCTCACTAGCTTTGTTTATCTTCTCTTTTGTTCAATGATTTCTACAATCATTGATTTCTAAAATCAAAACACAAAAGTCTTTTACCAAATTTCGATTTACAACTCAGATTCAAACTTAAAATTCTTCACGTTAGAGATTTATATAATATATCTCTCCTAAAGCTGTGGACTTTCAAAACATTACAAAGATCCTCTTCCTTAGTTCATTAGGTAGGAATTTTGAAATTTTACTTTCAAATCATTGATTTGCTATTTACAGTTTGAAAATACTTGCTAACTCGAAATTTAACAAGTCCATCTTCGTTCTCACAGACATTAGACATACGCTGGCCAGGCGCAGGTCTAAAAATCTCCAAGTACTAAACATACTTGCTTCAATTCCCAGTGAAAATACTTTTAAAAATTCTTTTAAAAATGGATATGGAAAGCACGTTCCCCTATGGATTACAGTTCCACCCGGCGGTTATGCTACTATCCCAGTAGAGTCGCTTGTGGCTGTAGATTTCTCATCTCTTAAATTTCGCCATGGTTGTCGCCATAGATTGCAGTACACACGGCGGTTACGCTACTATCCCAGTAGAGTCGCTCGTGTCTGTAGGCATCACGCCCCTCAAATTTCGCCTGGCATTAGATTGCAGTTTACCCGGCGGTTACGCCACTATCCCAGTGGAATCGCTTGTAACTGTGGGCATCTCGCCCCTCAAATTACGCTAATCATCAATCAAATCTAATCTCATCGCGATGAACTATCGCGAAGGATTTCCGATTCAAATAGTCACTCTGACTAAAATTCTACGTAGCTACGAATTTCAAATGGACACTCATCGAGAGTTCCAATACCTTCTCTAATAATAAATGGAAGGTACTTTTCCACATCCTCAGTTTAGAAAACATAATATCATATATGTAGTACTTTCATTTCACATTTCGTACATATCATATCCATGTAAACATACATAAGATTTCCATAACAATGTCTTTCTAAACTAACGGTTTTCAATTCACCGCATTCATATATATAAGTTCTAAAAACTTACATATCCATATTCATAACAAAATAGAGGATTTCAAAATTTTCCTCTAAGTCGATTTGGAAATTTAAGGTTATCTCAAACCTAATTCATATTCATAATTCCATTCATTATCGACTTTCACATTCAATTTGGATTTCACGCTTACATCGTCAATTCTCAACACAGAATTGATGTCTATCGATATATAACCTCTGAGCTCGTACGTCTCAGAGAAGGGTGTTAAGCTAAGAGAATAAATTCTCCGCCACCAACAGATATATATTTAATAGAGATCAATTGCTATGTCATCAATTCACAATGTTAGACATGCAATCCAAATCATCATCTGAAATTCAAAGCTCAACTTATATTGTCTTTGATGTCGAAGTTAAACTCAATTTTAACTTAACGATTTAATCTTTTGAAAAATTTCAAATTGAACAAATTGTTCAAATTCTCATTTAACTTTTCAACTTCGACTTCAAAAAAAATGAATTTCAAATCATTTATTCCTTACGGAATATATTCACAACATTTCATTTCATATTGGAAAAACATTTCCATACTTATTTAAAAATAAGTAATTCACAATCCATTTTATTTTCAACATCTGAAAATATTCGATATACTTTAATCAAAATTAAGTATATATTTCATCTTTAAGGAAATCATTCTCTTTCACATATTTATTTGAGTTAAAACGAATGTTACGTAAAACATCGTTACGACAACTCAAAATCACTAGTATAGGGATTCGAAATTTAGATAGATGTATAAATCCCAATACTACACAAAACATTTCCTTTCGGAAATCATTTACTATAACAACAGTGTTATAGTCCACCATTTCCTTATATTCGAAAACGTCTATTTCAACAATGAATGTTGAAATCTATGATTTCGATATTCAATGCCTTTGAAAACATCTTTTTAAAACAATTAACTTCGTTTTAAAATATCACTTTCCCAAAACATGTCCATTTCATTCAATATTATATTCACGGTCCAAAATCGTGAATATACATCTTTTAACAAGCTATAAGAATTTACTTATCAAAATAAGTCAGTTTCGAATTTATAAACAATGTTTATAAATTCTATTCCTATTTATAAAGACTTCAATTTATAAAAATTGCTTTATTAACCCATTCCTTTATAACTCAGTTTTATATCAGAATTTTAATTTATAAGTGAATTACTTATAAATTCTTTTATTTCGCAACTTCGATTCATTTTATAACTTCACAATATAAAACTTTTAAATTCCATTACTTATGAAATCCCTTAAATATTTCACTTTTAACACTTATACAATTCCAATATTTTATCAACACTTTCAAATCTTCAATTTAAACCGTTTATAATAATTCAAAATTTCCACTTTAAACTATTATATAAATTTATCAATTTTCCATTTCCAAGATAATCAACTAGTTCTTTAGTAAACCATTCATCGACTTGGTTTTTCAATCTAAATCACATTTTATTCATTCACATTGGATTTTACTAATATTCATTCATATCCAATTAGTTCACATTCACTAATTTATATTCAAGTTAGTTTGCTTCAATTCAAATCAAATTTGGTTCTATTTAAATTTACTTATCTTTCAATTTGAATTCAATATCTTAACTTTCAAATTTCATTAATACTTAATGAATTTTCCATACAATCAACTAGCAAAACCATTGCACATTCAACTTAACCAAATTTATTTACTTTGCTTACATTCAATTTGGTTTAACACATTTAATTTCAATTGGTTTATATTCTAATTCAGATTGAATTCTTATACTCACCATATTCAAAAATTCACTTTTACAATTAAAGTTGAATTTCCTTTATATAACTCAAATTCATATTCATTACTTCACTTTATCAATTCATTTTGATATCAAATTCAATTTGATTCAATATTACTTAAGCCATGTTTCATTTTATCTCTACTTGCATTTATTTTCACCATAAAACTTAAGTTCGCCTCAAATTTATTTGAAATTCTATTTTATTTAACTTTACTAAAGTCAAATTCATATCACATTTCAAAATTCAGATTTTGTTTTACTTAACAAAACTGTTTAACCATTTAACAATTGGTTTTACTTAAACTTTCTCATTTTATATGTTAAACAACTTGTTAATTTAAACTTCCAAATTCATATTATATAATCACTTATCTTTCAAGTTTAACTTTCGATCTCAATAATTTATCAAATCCAGTTCATTTTATTTAACTTCCTTTAGTTAAATTTCAAATCCATATATTTATTAATACTAATTCAATTCAATTTAACTTTTCTTAAGTTAAAAAAAAAATCTTTATTTTCAAAAACAATTTTATACTTCTTTGGATTTGAAAAACATTCTCTTTTAAAGTGTTTCTAGTAACTATTCATATTAAACATCATAAAATAAGCTTTGTGTAAACCAAAGCTCTGATACCACTCTGTAACATTCCCCCTTTTGACCACCTCCAGTCGGTAATTAAACCAACTCGAAACGTTCAAAAAGACGAATTGTTATTTAGTTTATAAGGTTTAAACAGAATCAGCCACAGAAACACAGAATAATAACACTGAATTAAAACAAATGGAGAATTTATTTCATTACTATAAATCTTTTTATATACATCAGAGTTTATACAATTTTAATACTGATACAGCGGAATATCTAAAAATACAATTTTCTCGAAATAAATGATTCTTTACTCTCTCTCTAACTTCGCTGCTCGAAAATCTTCAAGCTGTAAAAATACTCGGTCTGACCCGAGTATTATATTCAAAAGAAAATAATACACAGGTCAGTCTAATTCAAACCAGTTTATTAGTGCATATAAGCAGTAATAATTTAAATAGACGACAGTCACAATAATTCCCGTCTATCCGACTCTTTAAACAAAGAAACCGGATAACGAAAATTTTAACACTAAACAGTGTTAAACAATAAATCAGCAGATTTAAATCATCAACAGAGATAAATAAACCATTTATCAATCGACTAAATCAATTTAAAACAATTAAAATTGTCACTTTAAAATCATCGAAGATTTGATTGGCTGCCGTACACACGTGTGCATTCGTACCCGTGTGCACTGCCCCGCCAGCTCGTGTGCATAGATAAAGGTGCAACATAGTGTACAGACTCAAATAATCGAGCCTCAAACTGCAACAATATTTTGGAGGCAGAACAAAATAGCCCAAATGAATAGAAATCCAACTGAACAGTTGTACATATATGACAACTACAGGCAAATGGTCAAAGAGACAAAATACCCAAGGTACAAGAAATCGAGTCATAACTAAACAAGTCAGAAGATGGCAACTCCAAATGAACCAGTAATAAATCAACTTATGATCATGTATAAGTCTACATGTATGGTGTCAGGTGAAACTCTTTTCATACAGAGTGAAGATTATTAGACTGAAATATCAAACGCATGAATGCAGGCAACATCAAAGTAGTGCAAGCATATGAAATGGCAACTCAAGTAATGGATGCAGACAACATCAACTCGAATACAACAATAACAAGGACCAGATTCAGGAACCCTCAAACCAAACAGAATAGACCAACTCAAGTGAACTGATAAATGCAATCTCATAAGTAAATGCAACTAAAACTGATGATAGTGGATATCACAACTAGAATGCATACATACGGTTCAAATCCAAAATGAACCAATCTACAAATGCAAATCAGTAAAACCAGAACAGGTTGTACGAAGAATGGCCAAAGACAGTGACATAGTGCGTAAATCCAGACTCAAGAAAATAAGTTCCCAAATGATTCATTACTGCACACTTAATCGAGTGCAAAAAAAATTTTTTTTATAAAAAATGAACTGCAGCCCCATTTTGAACTCAAGGGAAAACTGCAACATGTACTGCAGCCACCACATGAATTCATAGAGATAACAAATAGCCTATTCAAATCAAAACAATTCAGTTCAAAATCCAAACAGGGGTCAAGATGCCAACTTCAATAAATATGTAAGGTAGCAGAGGAGCTACTGAAATATGCAGTGCAGATGCCAACTACAAAGTCAATGCCGTGGTCATCACAAAAAAAATAATTCACAAGCTAATTATCAAGTTCATCTGCATATTAAATATGCAACCAAAGGTTGCAGTGAAGACTACAATAGTGCTCAAGTTTATCTGCAATGGATCGACTAAGTGCAACAAATAAAATGTACTGTTTTTTTTTCTTTCTTTCCAAAATCATGCTTGCAGTTTTCAAATAAAATCATACGGTGAGCTCGACCAAGATAAAAATACATGACCAAGTCAATCATTTCCAGAGAAAATAAAATGCAATTCGAACATACATATATATATATCAATTAATGTATATACATACGTGACTGCATACATATCCGCGAAGACTAAAATGCAACTGGGTGCAAACAGTCCCCAAAACATGAATGTACGAATTGTAAACTAATATAATACTGTAACTGGACAGTACTACATCAATGTACACAAGTGAGGATTGAAGAACAACAACTACAACTAACTCATGCTTAACAGATCAGTGTGAACAAAACAAAACTGCAGAGAAGATCCATACCCAACATAAATTAACTACATGATGCACAATTATGTAGTGACAACATTAGTGAACACTTGCAGTTTCAAGGACGTAATGAACAAGTGCAGCCTTAACAGGCAAATCGAACTCAAGTGGAACAAAATGGAGAGGGAATGTGGATGAAAGCATATACATAGCAACCACCTCAGCTAAAACAAAGTAAAATCAAAGACAATTTCTTTTTGTTTTATGCCCAAAATAAATTTTAAAACTGTCAGAAAAGCAAATGAAAGTCATTAAGCCGTGGATTACAACAAATCAACAACTTCAACACTCAACAAACTCAAATAAAATCCAGACCAGTTTAGTTCAGGCAGTATAGTTATGGCCGAGGTCAAATGTCAGAAAAAAAATCAAGATCAACTCGAAGCAACAGGCCAGAATAAATACAGGTCAATGCCAGTGAATTCGAACAAGCTAGGAAACTAGAGACTCGAATTAGATGTGAGTAGATAGTACTACTCACCTTCTCTCGAAGCAAGGATGAGCAGAGCGAAGAAGACGAAATCGACCTTCGATCGGCAAGCCAAAGTCCTCCAGATCGAAACAATCGTCGCCGGCGCCTTCGAATTTTTTTTAACGAGCCCTAAATTTCGCCAGATCGAACGAGATCGCCGAAGCCCTAGTTTTTTTCTCTCGTCGCCATTTTTTTCCCTTATCTCTTTCGATTTTTTTTCTTTCGCTGAATAATGAAGAGAGAGGGGGAAGGGTTTCGTGGGTTTTACAGAGGAAAGGGGGGAGAACGTGGTTTTGCAGAAGAGAACATGGTATAGGTATGGCTGGTATTGGTTTTTTTTTCTTTTATCTATATTTTGTTTTTATTATTTTTATTTTGTCTTGTTTAATTTTTGTTGTTAAAGTCTAAACTATATATATATATTCATTCGTACGAAAAAAATTTAAATAAAAGAATTTCAATCGATTACAATTTCCAAATTCAAATAGAAATTAACGATCGATATTAAATCGTTAATTTACGAAGATTTTATCGTTATAAAATTTCAACAATAAACAGCAAATATCTGTCAACTTTAATCGTTTATTGATGATTATAATTTTGGGCAAAACCCCAGTTGTTACAGAAATTCAATTTGAATTCGATTTAATTTTATACGCGTTTATACGCCGTGTATTTACAAAACAATTCTGATAAATACGAAATTGAAAATTTAGTAATAATTCAATATTACGGACCCAATGAAATTGGTTTCGTCAAATTCCGAGACTGTGCCTCGGAAGACTATTTTTAAATTCGATTCAAACGATACAATTTCAAAATTGAACAAATCGCTTTTAAAATCAATTCTGAAGCTTCTATTATCTCCAGTATTATCAATATGAATTTTCTAAGCCTTTAAATTATTTTTAACCGGCTTAAAATCGAAGATTCAAATTTTATTAAATTTTCAATAGATTAAATTCAAAAATTTAATCGCCAATTCATTCTGATAAGTTGAAATTCAAGTCAAATCATCGTTCAAATATTTAAAATTAACTAAATATTCTCAAATTAAATTGTTCAAAATTCAGGGTCGTTACATTATCGCGATGAAACAAATATACCATTTTAAATGTTCCTAGTCAAGATACATCAAGACTGGATATCAATGTATCCGTTGAGACTAGAGTACGTAACGCTCTCCAAATGTTGGATAGTGTATTACTCATGACTATTGGAGGCACCAAGGGGTTACGTACTGATAGTTATTGGATAACTATGGAATGACCCACTCGATAGTTTTCAGTTGGTTATTATAACTAAGGTCAAGCAGAGAATATCAATGTGACTAATTTACACAGTTCTTTCAACTTGAGAATACTATTGATCTTCAATGTGGAAACTCCGCTTTGATTATAGTTAAATCGTGGCACGACGTCCATCAAACGACTATAGTTGGGTCGAGTAGAAGCTTTGAAAGTGAAACGTTATTCAAGAGAGGATTCGTCTCATCGGTTATATGAAATTAGTATCACGGTCAACTGAAGTCAACTCAAAGTCAAAGTCTCTGACCAGATTATTTCGGTTAATAATAATTGTTATTACTGAACCAAAGACTTTGTGTTAGGACTATAAAGTTGAATGTGGATGATAGTGGAATTTTAACCATTATCAAATTCCATAAATCCAAAGTGATATAGCTTTGACGAAGAGAATTAGTGTAAATAATTGTCACTATTAGGTACCGCTTATAATAAGTAAAATTGGACTTTACCAAAGATATTTAAGTGATAAATTCGACAAAAATATCACACCACCTGCTAAGTGACGTGTGAACGTTAATATTTGAATAGTTCGATATTAATCGCCGACTGAATTTACACCTATGAGTCGCACAACCGTAACGATGAATTAACTGAAAAACCACATGATTTAATTAATTTATAAAATGTTGTAAATTGATTAAATTAATTGATATTTGAGAAATATTAACTATTATTTATTTGATGTTTGGAAACTTTTTGTAATTATTTTAACGCATTTATAAAAGTTATATTTGCGCGCATTGATATATGATTGATAATTGTATGAAATGGTTTATGGAAATTTTATGTCATTTGATGACATAATTTTTAGAAACTTTATGTCATTTGATGACATATCACGTGTAATGAAAGGATTGGAGAAAGAGAAACAATCAAGGGACTAATTAGGGAAATTTTAATTAAAGAATGGGAAAAGTTTCATTATTTTAAATAAAACATATTCTCTAATTCATTCTATATGTACAATTCATTTTCCTTCTCATTCGTTCTTTTTCTTTCTCTCCTCCAAACTTTTCATGGCAGAAACAAAAAAAGAAAATGAATTTCCAAAATCTTTCAACTCCAAATAAAATGATCAAATAAAATAAAACAAAAGTGGTCCATCCATCTCTTGCAAGGTTAGGATGTGGATCTTGAAGATTTGAGGAGATATCATAATTCAAGGTGCGATTTATAGGCAACATCCTAAGGTGATTCAATCGTATCTAAAAGCATTCTTCATTCAAGGAGCAAATCAAAGGCAACATCAACAAGGTGTGTTTTAAGGATTGAGTAGCAAGATATGTCATTTTCTATATATATATAGTGATTTTGCAATGTTTGATGGAAATTTAATTTGACTTTCATAATTTGTATGATTTATTGTTGTCTTGCTTAATTAAAAAATTATTTATGAAGATTGAATTATTTGTTGAATGATATGATTGAGTTTTCATTTGATAGATAAAAATTAAATTTGTTTATGTTTTAAAACAACATTTAAGTGTGGATTTATATTTTTAAACATTCTAATTAAATTGTGTTCTTTAGATCTGAATGTTTACATTTTCGAATTGATTAGCTGTTTTTCTTTACTTTGTTAAATTGAAACTAAATCTATATATTTTAAAATACAATGTTTTATTTTAGTTCGATGTTTTAACATTTAATTTAAATAACGTTTTTTTTAAATCTGGAAATTTATATTTTCATGTTGATTGACTGAATTATATTTAAAGTTAAAATGAAATTTATATAGAATAAATACAATGTTTCAATTGTAGATCTATGTTTTAATCTTTCATAACAAAGTGTAATTTTAGTTTTGAATTTTAATACAAGTATATATGTATGTTTGCATGTACCTTGCACTTTTTATTACATTAGATATTTACATATGAATAAAAGGAATTTTAACGACAAATCAAAGTTTTGAAATTGAAAGCTTTGATTGAATTTCATATATGCATATTTGGATCTACTTGTATGTGTTCATATAAAATTTATTTTTCTTTACATATATTGTTATGAAATCATTTCTCTTTTTTAATGTATACATACAATTCATTGTTTACCTTCCATATTCTTACATTATGGTATCTATTGATTGGCACTAATATGTTGCATTAATTAAGTTTACTAAAAGAATAATTGTATCAATCACCATTGTCATCCCTTGTTTATTTCCATTACAATTCCTATGTAATAATCATTCAAATTGTTCTTGTTTATTTTATGTATACATATCAATTACCACTGACTATGCACACTCCCTATATTTTGCACTTGCACAATATTTACTGCGAATATATTTACAATTCATGTCATATTTAGATTAGTCTTTAATGTTATTTTATTAATCGGTAATTTAATTTAATTTAATTAAGAGAAGGAAAGAAAAAGCTTCTTCTTTAACTAAATTTATGATCCCTCATTAATTGAATAATCTAAGAGAAAGGAAACGAAAAGTTTTCTTCTCTAAATAATGTACCCTTCGTAATTGAATAAGTTAAGAGAAGGAAATGAAAAGTTTTCTTCTCTAAATAAATTTATGCCCCGTCGTTAATTGAATAAGTTAAGAGAAAGGGAATGAAAAGTTTCATTCTCTAAATAAATTTAATATGTAACCTTCACACACAAATATTTATATAAGAGTATATGTGATATACTCTAATTTATTTCATATTAAATTACAGTGAAACTTTATTTATGAAATTAAATAAAATACCGATTTTATTTAAAAGAAGCTTAGAAAATTTCTAAGTATATTTAGACTTCATAGGCCCATTAAAGATCCACTATGGTAAATTTTTTAAAATTCACTAATTTCTTTCGCTGCGGGCTGGCCAAGTTTCAACAATGGTATCAGAGCCCTATAGCCTATGCGGTCTAAATTAGTCATGTTATGGCTAACTAATTAATCTTGTGCACTTAGTATGGTGTCTAGAAAGGTGATGTCTAGGACTGGAATTAGGTAATCAAGTATCATGTCCTACCTAATTACCTACTTGGCCTGAACGGTGATGTGAGCCCAAAGGTTGCCCCTAATAGATAACGCCCAATTTGAATTGGGCCTTGGGCTAATTTTCAAGATAGTTTTTGAAAATTAAGATATGATTTTAAATTTAAAAGTTAAATTTAAAATAAAAACATGTTTATTATAAAAGTTTATAATATAACATAAATTTTCAAAATGTTTGAAAATGTAATGAAAAGTTCAAAATGTTTGAAACTATGTAAATCTTGTGCACTTAGTATGGTGTCTAGAAAGGTGATGTCTAGGACTGGAATTAGGTAATCAAGTACCATGTCCTACCTAATTACCTTCTTGGCCTGAACGGTGATGTGAGCCCAAAGGTTGCCCCTAATAGATAACGCCCAATTTGAATTGGGCCTTGGGCTAATTTTCAAGATAGTTTTTGAAAATTAAGATATGATTTTAAATTTAAAAGTTAAATTTAAAATAAAAACATGTTTATTATAAAAGTTTATAATATAACATAAATTTTCAAAATGTTTGAAAATGTAATGAAAAGTTCAAAATGTTTGAAACTATGTAAATATTAATTTCGAAATTTAAAATTATTAATAAGATTAATAATATAAATTAGTTAATTAATTAATACTTATATGCATGTATTATATATGTTGATATATGTTATGTTATTTTAAAGTGTTTTAGGATAACATAAGCATACATGTATGTATATAAGATAAAATTTTGAAATTAATATAATTTAATTAAAATTGTTTAATTAATAAAGTAATTAAAGGTCAATTAATTAAGTAAAAATATGCATATATAAGATATATGTGTCTTACTACAAAGGTTATAGTAGATATGTCTAATATAAAAGTTGTATTGAAATACTAATTTAAAATTAACTAAAGAGTTAATTAATTAAAATTAATTAAATAAGATTTAATTAATAAAATATCATACATAAGACTATCATATGAGTAATATGAAATATGAAAGTTATATAAGAATAAAACTTATATGATATGAATGTATAAAGTAAAGATGGAACATTAAAGAAACCCAAATAGACTTAAGGAATAAATACATACGTAAATATACGCAAACTGTGATTTCTGATGTGTCTAACACTTGAATCACGAGGGTTTGTCATAAGAATTACATTATTCCATAAGTCGATATCACTCAATATAATATATTGAAGATTATGAATCTTCAATATAATGTTGTCCTCTGCTATATATATTAATAAATTACTTGCATACTTCTTAGTTGTTGAGCAAACTCAAGTTGGAGATGTTATGTGTAGTATTATTAATACATTGAACATATGAGGTAAGATAACTGTAACAACCCACATATTTTACGATTGTATATTTAAATGTTTTATTTAAATATAGCATCGTTAATTGGATTAAAGTCCGAAAAGCTACTTTTTGTAAACAGTCGAATTGGGACTCGAGACCACTTCCATTGAGTCCAAAATGGCGTTTACAACTTTTTTGAGTATAAGTATCGATATGTTTGAAGTTGAGTAGAATTTGCTATTTTTCACTTAGGGCTTAGGTTTGGGTTTCAGCCCACTAACCCAACTCATCTTATATCCTAACTCCACCCCGTCTCCTCTTCATTCATTCTATTATTTTTCTAACACTTCAAGCTTTAGAAAAATGGGGGAAGAGATTGGAAACTAAAATCCTAAGCCCTAGTTCCTTTGCAAACACAAGTTCTTGCTCCAAAATCAAAGAGAAGCTTAGGTAAGCATCATCTTCATCTTCTCCATCTCTATCTCTATTTAATCCTCAGAAATTCCTAACCCTAACTTATGAAATATTTGCTTATTAGCTTAGATTGGAGCTTCTACAAGTGTATTGAAGAGGAATTGGCCTTTCTTTTGTTTTAAAGCTTCTCATTCGTGTTTTTGAGTTTTAAAGGTGAGTTCTTTAACTCACATCTACGTCTATAGCTATCATTGTTGTTAGGTATGAATTCCTAACATTTGTGCATATTCATTTGCTTTTGATTTGAATTGATTTGGTGAATTTTCCAAATTTTGGTGTTTTGGTCCAATTTTATGAAAATCCTATTATGGATGTTTGGACATTGATATTTGGGGTGTATCGAAGAGCCTTTAAAGCTGGGTTGTTGCTTGACGTAAATCCTTAGTCATCGTTGCTCGTCCGATCGCTCCCGATACGTTTTGACCACTTTGGCCTAGGCAAATTGTTGCCCAGACCAGGTGACCAGACGTCTGGTGACCAAGTCCAGACGTCTGGTTTGGACCTGGAGCAAAAATAGATGCACGCGGAATTTAAAAAAAAAGATATAACCTAAATTCAAACGTCTGATTTTTTTAGTTCAGACGTCTGAAAGGGGTTTCAGACGTCTGGATTGCCAAACCAGACATCTGGAAGGGTTTTTCTGGAATTTCCAGAATCTAAATCCAGACGTCTGGATTGACCCCCAGACGTCTGGAACTGTTCATTTTTGCCTGTTTAGGCTTTTCTTGATTGAATTTCCATTGTTTATCGATTTTAGTTGCTCCGATTTGTTGTTATCACTTTTATCGACCTTGATGACTTTTTTTTCGGGATTTTTGGGAATATCCATTTTGATGGATTTGGTATCGATTTCTTTGGATTTAATTCACGTCTTCGTATGTGAATCTTTGGTGATTGATTGTTTCTACAATCATTTCTGTGATTTGTCTATTTAAAATACAAAGGTTTCTATACTAGTAGTAAATACACAAACTCTTTCACAACCACGATTTCAACACTACTTTTAAATACAAAGCTCGTTTATAAAATCGTTTTCCAATCTATTAGTATATACAAACTTTTACCTCATTCGTACGAGAAATCTAATTAAACGGCTTAGTAAAACAAGTGGGATGAAACGCTTGCGTTTACTTCGTCGGTTAATTATTGGACTTGTTCGATTGAACTCTTGTAATAATTTTCGAGTGGAAATCTACAATTTGTTCGTACATATTCAAGTTAAGCCAGTGGTTATGGGACATGAAGCTAAACTCATTTATTTACTAGCTTAGTGCAATTCACACTTTTATTGGTCTATGATGATCATTTTGTGGTTTAGACTAGCAATGTGCGATGTCTCTTTGTCCACGTAAGGGACTGTATGTCACATACCGAAATTTTCGACTTTCGAAAATTCGACATCGATACTCACTTTATCGACTGCCGAGCAATCGAGTGCCGGAAACTCCAGTAGTGAGGGTTTTAGAAAGAAGAAAAAGGTAGAAGAAGAAGAAAAGAAGGAACGGAAAGAAAAAGAACAACATCAGAACAGAAAACAATATCAGAATCTCACATATCGCAGCGGAATAACATATAATAAATAATCACTAGTCTTTTTAAAACAAAGAACTATATCAGTTTATACATACATCAATCAGAGTCATATACAACAATGGACAATTATATAAACTTGTCCTCATACAGAATACACAGCGGAATAAATATATCAGATACAAATACTACGTCTCGCCATCCAGCTTGCTTCCAAAGCTCCAGAATATCCAGAATATCCTGATAACATAACTCTAGGCTGCCCGTGTGGAAATTTGTGGGCACCCAGAGTTTAGAAGGGAACAATAAACTCCGAGTCAGTCATGGTGACTGGTGTGAGATCGTAAAATAGTTATTCTTTATAACAACAAAATAATTTTTAAAGTCAATTCGAAATGCTTTTTGGAAAATGAAACTACCATAAGACCTCCCACCACACACACAATGCAAACGCAGAATTGGAGGAGATTTCTTCTTATGATAGTCAAAGATGCTTACTACGCAAAATCAAATCATTTTTGATATTATTATTAGTGCATAGAGTAGAAAACATTTCGAAAGTATAATATTAATCTTAGCCAACATACGACCAGTATCGTATGCCTACTATAGCTACCATCTAAACAGTGGTGACCACCGTACGTAAATGGCAGGTTCTACAACTAATACCGTACAAGGTGCGTATTGGAGTTTGGATTTCCAACAAATGGTCAGGCTAAGGAACTTCCTATCCACGATGGGTACGTCCCTGGAATAGACGACCCGAGAACCTAACCGGATCTCTGCCAACACAAGGCCGGGTTACCTCTGCAAAAATAGGTAACTACTGACACGCGTATGCCATCCCCCGATCGTAACCGATCTTCCCGAGGATCCCCGATTCGCAACAAACCACATAGATAATAATAATGCAGTAACCACAGAGGTTAAGTATCTGGGCTCCATACCATGATACCACCTTTATCCAGAAGGAATGACATACACTAAGGGGCGCTACTCCCTAGAACCTTGCCGCATCCTTCCTGTTTCGACCATTTCCGGGGTGTGAGGCTCGACGAAGTCTCGTCCGCAAAGCTACGCTTTCTACAAAAAGCCCTGCTTCGGGTCAAACAAAATGATCAACCTTTGATCACAAAGATATAAGATCAAACAAATGATCATATCACAAATGATCAAACACTGATCATTTCACAGCAACACTCAGTATGCCACGTTACCAAATTGGGATATATCGCTGATAAATTTCAACTACATAACCTCTAAGCTCGTACGTCTCAGAGAAGGGTGTTAAGCTAAGAGAATAAATTCTCCGCCACCAACAGAAATGTATTTGAAAGAAATCAACTTTATATCTCAAATTGTAACGTCAGACACACAATCCATACAAGTCTGTTCCGGGATCGAACAGAACCGAAGGCACTTCTCACGAAGCCCTTGCCATTCCGGATAATTTCCAATCACGTCAGGACTTCCCATCACTAAGGGTGATAAAACCTCTAAATCGGAGATCAGCCGATGTAGAGTAACTCGACGGTAATCCTTCCGTTTTCAAAAATATCCGGTCTTCAACACCGGTCTTCGAATGCAATTCATAACGACGTATCACATATTCGGAATGGGTTATACGACCCCATGGTCCTTTCCCGGCTAACCCGAATAGTGAGCGCTTATTCAAAAATAAGTGTGGCATTCAAATTCATCCAATTCACAACAAATATCCATTCAAGGTAATTATTGATAGTCGGTTATTTAACTATCAATAAAGATGCGCAACATCATCAGATTCCAAATAATTTTCCAAATTATTTCATCTTCAAAAATATCTTTACTAGATATAAAATTTCCACACTTCGAAAATAAATCAATATTTATTTTTCTAAACAGTTTCCCTTTCCTTTATAAATTCCATAGTGAATTCATATTTCAAAATATCTTCTGATATACGATTTTCAAATCGATTTCAATATTCAATTTCAATTTATCTTTAAGAAGATAAATTCTCAAAACATTTCATTTCATTTGGAAAAGCATTTCCATACTTATTTAAAAATAAGTGTTTCACAAATCTATTCATTTTCAACACTTGAAAATATTCGATATACTTAAATCAAATTAAGTATATATTCATTCTTTAAGGAAAACATTCTTTTAACATCTATTTGAGTCAAAACGAATGTTGCGTAAAACATTGTTACGACGACTCGAAATCAATAGTATAGGGATTCGGAATTAAGATAGGTATATATAAATCCCAATACTATATAAAACATTTTCTTTCGAAAATCATTTACTATAACAACAGTGTTATAGTCCATATTTTCCTTATTTTTCGAAAACGTCTATTTCAACAATAAAATGTTGAAATCTATGCTTTCGATATTTAACACGTTTTAAAACATCTTTTAAAACCATTACTTCATTTTATAATATCGTTTCTCCAGAACATATCCATTTTCCTTAAGAATATATTCACTGTCCAAAATCGTGAATATAATTCACTTAACCAAATTTCAATCATCTCTACACGTTTTATTTCAATAAAGATTCGCTATCCAAAATCGCGAATATATCTTCTTTAATGACCTCCTACATTTAAATTTATCAAACTCCATTGATTTTGAATTTATAAAACAACGTTTATAATCCTGTTTCTATATTTTTTTTAACAACTTTGATTTATAAATCTTCTTTATTAACAATCCGATCAATATTCCATTTAAAAGCAAAAGTCCAATTTATAAGTAAATTTCTTATAATCATTCATTCTACAACTTCATACTTTATAAATCTATAAATTTCATATCTTTACAATTTATAATTCTATACATTTCATATCTTCACATTTTATAATTATAAATTTCATATCTTCACATTTTATAATTATAAATTTCATATCTTCACATTTTATAATTATAAATTTCATAACTCTTTATTTCAAAAGAAATTATTTTTTTGTTAAAATTCACAAAATCTTAACTTTTATAACTTTAAAGTTTTAACGTTTATTTATTTAAAGTAAATCAATTCAACAATTTAAATAAACGTATATTTTCAAAGATCACTTTTAAAATTTCACTTTTAAAATCAACATCGTTATTTTTAAATTCCAAAATTTGGATCCAATGATGCAACGCATCAATTAGTCCATCACAACATCAAACATCATATATCATCATATGATAACATAATATATATCAACATCTGTAAATAAATAAATACAGTTGAGGAATCCAGTTGGATCCCTCCAACCTGTTTCCCTGCATCCAAAGATGTTAGCACAATACCAATTCCGCTCCAGTACGGAATTATCGCGGTATATGGGTTTTATAAAAATCCGCTTACTAACGGCGCAATAGGGTCTCATCCGCTATACGAGGCGGGAAATCATCAATCCAATATATACATATGCCAATATGTATATATTGCTATATATATAGATATATCCTATCATATCTAATATCACATCCAATAGCAATCATATCAGTCGATAAATAACTGCAATATTAAATTTTTTCCTTCGAGTGAGAAAATCTCACCTTAGCTTTTAAATTTGCAATCCAATCCAATCCTTCTTTTGTTTTTCTCGACTTTAACCTTGTATAAATAATTTATACAATTTTATTAATAGTCGAATTAAATCGAAAAACTCAATTTCTATTTGATAAATTTAATTCACCGGTGATTTTATTTTGGACTAATACTTTTAATTTCCTTAAACCAACTCCTTTTAAATTTTCAAACTTTTACCTCTATATATAAAAATTGAAAATCTGCATCTAAACTTTACTGTTAAGTCAAATGATGAGATATATATTTTCTTTCACTGTTTATACATATATTCATTTTATTCGGAAACTACATGTATAATAATTTTTCCTCTCACTGTAAAAAAACAGATTTAAATTAAAACGAATAAACTTGTATCTATATACCTTACTGTAAGAGTTCGCCATCGTGACCTCGCCTACGTTCGCGAATCTCCTTCAGACAACCCCCAGGTCGTCGCCTCCCATCGCTGCTGCTGCCTCGTTCCCATATGCGCGCATCTCAATCGCCTCGCCACGACATAGGCCACGTGATAAAATCGCGTTCGAGCCTGCTGCCCTAGTTCAATGTCACACGCCCAAAATCGCCATGCCTTCCACTGCCTCGCACGCGCCACCAGTCGCCTCCTTCTGACTTCACCACGCAGCCGCCCAAGATCGACGCTGCGAGTCGTTCACCACACAAGGCCAAACCCCTCAAAAGCAGTCGTGAGATTCGTCGCGTCGTCCCAGGCTTCGTGCGACTCGAGATCACCACCAGATTCCCACGCGGCCCCACGCAACCTCCTGAAGCTCGCTAGAATTCGTCGCGATTAGAACGGTAGTAGGAATCGCGAGTATTCCTTTGGGTATCGAACTAAAAAGTGGAAGAGAGGGGAGATGCTATTCAATTTTGATAAGGAGGATTTTCAGTTTTAAGGAGAAGTATCAGTTTCGAAGTGAATTGAAGTTCTATGGCTGCCATTTATTTATTTCGTTTGATTTTCTTTCCGGTTGAACGAGAGGAGGGAGGGGACGAGTGATGATTTTTAAAAAGGTAAAGAGCCATGCTTACACGATTTCGTTCCCGTGATACTTGGCGTGGTCTCTGGCGTGAGATATGGGGAAAACGTGTGTGTGTGTTGACTAATTTTAAATTTTAAATTTAAATTGATTTCGGTTTAAGTTCAACGCGTTTATGTGTCGTGTGCTCACATAACAATTCCAATCAATACGAAATTTGAAATCCGGTAATAATTCAATATTACGGACCCAATGGAACTGGTTTCGTCGAATTCCGAGACTGTGCCCCGGAACGCTACTTTTAAATATCGACTGAATGATATAAATTTCAAACTGAACAATTCAATTTCAAGTTCGATTCTGAAGCTTCTATCATCTTCAGTATTATCAATATGAATTATAAAAGCTTTCGAAATATTTTTCTTCAGCTTAAATTGAAGATTCGAAATTTTATTCACCTTACAATAGATTAAAATTTATAATTTAATCGTCAAATTCAAAGTTATATCGGGGATTCAAATTAAATCATCATTCAAATATTTAAAATTAATTAAATATTTTCAATTTAATTTGTTCAAAATTCAGGGTCGTTACAGACTTTCCCCCTTAAAAGAATTTCGTCCTCGAAATTACAAGTTAGGAAAAAAAAGGTCCTTAACTCGTCTACTATTTTTCAATATCCAATAGTTTTATCAATTTTCAAAACCAATCTCTCTACTAGAGATTCGTTATTAATTCAACTAACTTTCCAACTTCAATTATAAGTTTCAACAGCATTGTTTTACTTCAAAATTCAAATTTAAATTCAAATTCAAATTTTTAAACTTTCAAATTTTCCCAAAATTTTTCTAACGCCCTAAATTT
Organism: Allium fistulosum; assembly: GCA_030737815.1. Taxonomy (NCBI): domain Eukaryota; kingdom Viridiplantae; phylum Streptophyta; class Magnoliopsida; order Asparagales; family Amaryllidaceae; genus Allium; species Allium fistulosum. The sequence goes on along the minus strand of CM060904.1, from coordinate 1,104,643,847 downwards.
TCGAAAAATTTCGCCAGCGTCTCCTTTGCGCGGCTAATACGGCACGACTACAAAACGTCCCTACGGACTCTCAAATTTCAAAAAGAAAAAGAAAAAGCCAAGCGGCTAGAGAAATAAGTCATCAAAAACTCATATTCGAATTCAAATACATACCTTTTTCGAGCAATTCAAATTATCTGTGAAATCAAATTCAATTCCTTTATACCTGTATATACTACTAGCCATAATATCTAGTTACAGCATTCAAACCATTTTGCACATTCTATTACAAAATTTTCAATATAAACTGCTTATATCATCATTACTTCACTATTGAAGTTACATATCTATTAACATTTAATTTTACATTTCAAATCTCATGTGAATTCAATTTTACCTTCTATTCTGAATATTGAATTTTTATCAATTATCTGTCATTTACAACTGCACTATCTTAAATTAGTTCCAATTACTAATTCATATCACTCTCCATTATTGAATCTTTTAATTCATCTCTCATTCATAATTATTCAATTCAATTCATTGCTTACAAATTTGAAATGAATTTTCAACATTCAATTTCACCTTCATTTATTCAAATTTATCTTCACATTCGGTTTCAATTCCAGTTTAATTCACTTTTGTTCGCTCCCAAAATTTATTTACAATTCACTATTTTGGTTTATAACCACTTATATTAAACTGGATTTCAATTCGAATTCAATTTACATTCATGTACTTGCAATTGCAAATTGATTCATTCATTCACAATTTTATTTTCATAATTCAATTCTCAATTCCAAAGTCTTTTCAACCTTTTCAAAACCATTTTTGAAAACAATTCAAATTATCCTTTGAATTTTCTAAAACAAAACCCAAATTTTTCAAACAACTTTCATTTAAAACAATTTGGCAGCAATTCCTCTTTTGGAAACCCGAAAATAAACATCAGTGATGCTGCAGTCATTACCGAAGTTATTTTCCAGCGACCGAAAAGAGTTTAGAGCTTTATCTCTCCAAAATACTTTTTCAAAATCCTTTGAAATTCATTTTTAACTCCAAAAAGAATTTAAACTTTCCAAATCTCAAAAATTTCAAATTCTTCTCAAAACATTTCCAAAAACTTTTCTGGAATTCCGTTTTAAATTACAATTCACATTTATAATTTATATTCTCAAATTTCATTTGTATGTGAATTTATTTCTTAACTTTGGAGTTACGATTTCAATTTCTTATTCAATTTCAATAGTAATGATAACATTTCAATATCATCACTTTCCTAACAACCAAACATCCATATACTATGATAATTCATAGAAAACCATTTCTTTTCTATACAAAAATAGTTTTGGGTAAAATTATTTCATTCACCCTATTTTAAAACAATACTGTGCCGAATTGTTCTATTCGAGTGTTTAGAGATCCCTATCAATGATCGTTAATTACTCGTATTGACCAGAATCCATATACCACTCAACAAATCAATCATCACAATATAAAACAATTTTTATATTCACTAACAAATACGCGCTCATATCTATTATTACACTCAACTCATTCTAGAGTACTACTGACTCTATCTCTAATGAGTAACACCCAACAGAGCAGGGTTGTCGCTTAACCATATGCTCTGATACCACGCTGTCACATACCGAAATTTTCGACTTTCGAAAATTCGACATCGATACTCACTTATCGACTGCCAAGCAATCGAGTGCCGGAAACTCCAGTAGTGAGGGTTTTAGAAAGAAGAAAAAGGTAGAAGAAGAAGAAAAGAAGGAACAGAAAGAAAAAGAACAACATAAGAACAGAAAACAATATCAGAATCTCACATATCGCAGCGGAATAACATATAATAAATAATCACTAGTCTTTTTAAAACAAAGAACTATATCAGTTTATACATACATCAATCAGAGTCATATACAACAATGGACAGTTATATAAACTTGTCCTCATACAGAATACACAGCGGAATAAATATATCAGATACAAATACTACGTCTCGCCATCCAGCTTGCTTCCAAAGCTCCAGAATATCCAGAATATCCTGATAACATAACTCTAGGCTGCCCGTGTGGAAATTTGTGGGCACCCAGAGTTTAGAAGGGAACAATAAACTCCGAGTCAGTCATGGTGACTGGTGTGAGATCGTAAAACAGTTATTCTTTATAACAACAAAATAATTTTTAAAGTCAATTCGAAATGCTTTTTGGAAAATGAAACTACCATAAGACCTCCCACCACACACACAATGCAAACGCAGAATTGGAGGAGATTTCTTCTTATGATAGTCAAAGATGCTTACTACGCAAAATCAAATCATTTTTGATATTATTATTAGTGCATAGTGTAGAAAACATTTCGAAAGTATAATATTAATCTTAGCCAACATACGACCAGTATCGTATGCCTACTATAGCTACCATCTAAACAGTGGTGACCACCGTACGTAAATGGCAGGTTCTACAACTAATACCGTACAAGGTGCGTATTGGAGTTTGGATTTCCAACAAATGGTCAGGCTAAGGAACTTCCTATCCACGATGGGTACGTCCCTGGAATAGACGACCCGAGAACCTAACCGGATCTCTGCCAACACAAGGCCGGGTTACCTCTGCAAAAATAGGTAACTACTGACACGCGTATGCCATCCCCCGATCGTAATCGATCTTCCCGAGGATCCCCGATTCGCAACAAACCACATAGATAATAATAATGCAGTAACCACAGAGGTTAAGTATCTGGGCTCCATACCATGATACCACCTTTATCCAGAAGGAATGACATACACTAAGGGGCGCTACTCCCTAGAACCTTGCCGCATCCTTCCTGTTTCGACCATTTCCGGGGTGTGAGGCTCGACGAAGTCTCGTCCGCAAAGCTACGCTTTCTACAAAAAGCCCTGCTTCGGGTCAAACAAAATGATCAACCTATGATCACAAAGATATAAGATCAAACAAATGATCATATCACAAATGATCAAACACTGATCATTTCACAGCAACACTCAGTATGCCACGTTACCAAATTGGGATATATCGCTGATAAATTTCAACTACATAACCTCTAAGCTCGTACGTCTCAGAGAAGGGTGTTAAGCTAAGAGAATAAATTCTCCGCCACCAACAGAAATGTATTTGAAAGAAATCAACTTTATATCTCAAATTGTAACGTCAGACACACAATCCATACAAGTCTGTTCCGGGATCGAACAGAACCGAAGGCACTTCTCACGAAGCCCTTGCCATTCCGGATAATTTCCAATCACGTCAGGACTTCCCATCACTAAGGGTGATAAAACCTCTAAATCGGAGATCAGCCGATGTAGAGTAACTCGACGGTAATCCTTCCGTTTTCAAAAATATCCGGTCTTCAACACCGGTCTTCGAATGCAATTCATAACGACGTATCACATATTCGGAATGGGTTATACGACCCCATGGTCCTTTCCCGGCTAACCCGAATAGTGAGCGCTTATTCAAAAATAAGTGTGGCATTCAAATTCATCCAATTCACAACAAATATCCATTCAAGGTAATTATTGATAGTCGGTTATTTAACTATCAATAAAGATGCGCAACATCATCAGATTCCAAATAATTTTCCAAATTATTTCATCTTCAAAAATATCTTTACTAGATATAAAATTTCCACACTTCGAAAATAAATCAATATTTATTTTTCTAAACAGTTTCCCTTTCCTTTATAAATTCCATAGTGAATTCATATTTCAAAATATCTTCTGATATACGATTTTCAAATCGATTTCAATATTCAATTTCAATTTATCTTTAAGAAGATAAATTCTCAAAACATTTCATTTCATTTGGAAAAGCATTTCCATACTTATTTAAAAATAAGTGTTTCACAAATCTATTCATTTTCAACACTTGAAAATATTCGATATACTTAAATCAAATTAAGTATATATTCATTCTTTAAGGAAAACATTCTTTTAACATCTATTTGAGTCAAAACGAATGTTGCGTAAAACATTGTTACGACGACTCGAAATCAATAGTATAGGGATTCGGAATTAAGATAGGTATATATAAATCCCAATACTATATAAAACATTTTCTTTCGAAAATCATTTACTATAACAACAGTGTTATAGTCCATATTTTCCTTATTTTTCGAAAACGTCTATTTCAACAATAAAATGTTGAAATCTATGCTTTCGATATTTAACACGTTTTAAAACATCTTTTAAAACCATTACTTCATTTTATAATATCGTTTCTCCAGAACATATCCATTTTCCTTAAGAATATATTCACTGTCCAAAATCGTGAATATAATTCACTTAACCAAATTTCAATCATCTCTACACGTTTTATTTCAATAAAGATTCGCTATCCAAAATCGCGAATATATCTTCTTTAATGACCTCCTACATTTAAATTTATCAAACTCCATTGATTTTGAATTTATAAAACAACGTTTATAATCCTGTTTCTATATTTTTTTTTAACAACTTTGATTTATAAATCTTCTTTATTAACAATCCGATCAATATTCCATTTAAAAGCAAAATTCCAATTTATAAGTAAATTTCTTATAATCATTCATTCTACAACTTCATACTTTATAAATCTATAAATTTCATATCTTTACAATTTATAATTCTATACATTTCATATCTTCACATTTTATAATTATAAATTTCATATCTTCACATTTTATAATTATAAATTTCATATCTTCACATTTTATAATTATAAATTTCATAACTCTTTATTTCAAAAGAAATTATTTTTTTGTTAAAATTCACAAAATCTTAACTTTTATAACTTTAAAGTTTTAACGTTTATTTATTTAAAGTAAATCAATTCAACAATTTAAATAAACGTATATTTTCAAAGATCACTTTTAAATTTTCACTTTTAAAATCAACATCGTTATTTTTAAATTCCAAAATTTGGATCCAATGATGCAACGCATCAATTAGTCCATCACAGCATCAAACATCATATATCATCATATGATAACATAATATATATCAACATCTGTAAATAAATAAATACAGTTGAGGAATCCAGTTGGATCCCTCCAACCTGTTTCCCTGCATCCAAAGATGTTAGCACAATACCAATTCCGCTCCAGTACGGAATTATCGCGGTATATGGGTTTTATAAAAATCCGCTTACTAACGGCGCAATAGGGTCTCATCCGCTATACGAGGCGGGAAATCATCAATCCAATATATACATATGCCAATATGTATATATTGCTATATATATAGATATATCCTATCATATCTAATATCACATCCAATAGCAATCATATCAGTCGATAAATAACTGCAATATTAAATTTTTTCCTTCGAGTGAGAAAATCTCACCTTAGCTTTTAAATTTGCAATCCAATCCAATCCTTCTTTTGTTTTTCTCGACTTTAACCTTGTATAAATAATTTATACAATTTTATTAATAGTCGAATTAAATCGAAAAACTCAATTTCTATTTGATAAATTTAATTCACCGGTGATTTTATTTTGGACTAATACTTTTAATTTCCTTAAACCAACTCCTTTTAAATTTTCAAACTTTTACCTCTATATATAAAAATTGAAAATCTGCATCCAAACTTTACTGTTAAGTCAAATGATGAGATATATATTTTCTTTCACTGTTTATACATATATTCATTTTATTCGGAAACTACATGTATAATAATTTTTCCTCTCACTGTAAAAAAACAGATTTAAATTAAAACGAATAAACTTGTATCTATATACCTTACTGTAAGAGTTCGCCATCGTGACCTCGCCTACGTTCGCGAATCTCCTTCAGACAACCCCCAGGTCATCGCCTCCCATCGCTGCTGCTGCCTCGTTCCCATATGCGCGCATCTCAATCGCCTCGCCACGACATAGGCCACGTGATAAAATCGCGTTCGAGCCTGCTGCCCTAGTTCAATGTCACACGCCCAAAATCGCCATGCCTTCCACTGCCTCGCACGCGCCACCAGTCGCCTCCTTCTGACTTCACCACGCAGCCGCCCAAGATCGACGCTGCGAGTCGTTCACCACACAAGGCCAAACCCCTCAAAAGCAGTCGCGAGATTCGTCGCGTCGTCCCAGGCTTCGTGCGACTCGAGATCACCACCAGATTCCCACGCGGCCCCACGCAACCTCCTGAAGCTCGCTAGAATTCGTCGCGATTAGAACGGTAGTAGGAATCGCGAGTATTCCTTTGGGTATCGAACTAAAAAGTGGAAGAGAAGGGAGATGCTATTCAATTTTGATAAGGAGGATTTTCAGTTTTAAGGAGAAGTATCGGTTTCGAAGTGAATTGAAGTTCTATGGCTGCCATTTATTTATTTCGTTTGATTTTCTTTCCGATTGAACGAGAGGAGGGAGGGGACGAGTGATGATTTTTAAAAAGGTAAAGAGCCATGCTTACACGATTTCGTTCCCGTGATACTTGGCGTGGTCTCTGGCGTGAGATAAGGGGAAAACGTGTGTGTGTGTTGACTAATTTTAAATTTTAAATTTAAATTGATTTCGGTTTAAGTTCAACGCGTTTATGTGTCGTGTGCTCACATAACAATTCCAATCAATACGAAATTTGAAATCCGGTAATAATTCAATATTACGGACCCAATGGAACTGGTTTCGTCGAATTCCGAGACTGTGCCCCGGAACGCTACTTTTAAATATCGACTGAACGATATAAATTTCAAACTGAACAATTCAATTTCAAGTTTGATTCTGAAGCTTCTATCATCTTCAGTATTATCAATATGAATTATAAAAGCTTTCGAAATATTTTTCTTCAGCTTAAATTGAAGATTCGAAATTTTATTCACCTTACAATAGATTAAATTTTATAATTTAATCGTCAAATTCAAAGTTATATCGGGGATTCAAATTAAATCATCGTTCAAATATTTAAAATTAATTAAATATTTTCAATTTAATTTGTTCAAAATTCAGGGTCGTTACACTGTACCTCGTTTATTGAGCTTCATCTCATTTCTTTTATGGGCTAGCGACCAATGTTCTTTTATGGTTTTTGGTTCATCGGATGTACCGTTATTGTACTACATCGATGTCCCGGCTTTTTGGTTCATTGGACGTACCGTTATTGTACTGCATCGGTGTCCCGAATTATTTGAGTTTTGGTTCATTGGACGTACCGTTATTGTACTGCGTCGGTGTCCCGAATTATTTGAGTTTCGGTTCATTGGACGTACCGTTATTGTACTGCGTCGGTGTCCCGAATTATTTGAGTTTCGGTTCATTGGACGTACCGTTATTGTACTGCGTCGGTGTCCCGAATTATTTGAGTTTCGGTTCATTGGACGTGCCGTTATTGTACTGCGTCGGTGTCCCGAATTATTTGAGTTTCGGTTCATTGGACGTACCGTTATTGTACTGCGTCAGTGTCCCGAATTATTTGAGTTTCGGTTCATTGGACGTACCGTTATTGTACTGCGTCGGTGTTCCGAATTATTTGAGTTTCGGTTCATTGGACGTACCGTTATTGTACTACGTCGGTGTTCCGAATTATTTGAGTTTCGGTTCATTGGACGTACCGTTATTGTACTGCGTCGTTGCACCGGCTCTATGGTTAGCGACCATGGAATAGTGTTCCATTTGTGATGCACGTGTTGGTGAGTTTTCATGCTCCCGTTTGTGATAGGCCTTCCCCCTTTTGTGATTTCTGGATTTCTAGTTGATGATTTCTAGAATTTGTGTTTCACTGATTTTTATGCGATTGGCATTGATATGTTTTGTCAATATTTGTCTTTTGGTGAATAATTTAAAGAATGTGATTCTTTTTGGTGTTTTGAGATTCATGAGATATTGTATGATTTTTGTTGTTATTTGATGTATACTTGACACAGTATGGCATCTTTTGTTATCATACGTTTTTGGTCATATCTCTTATCCTATCTCATTTTTTCTGATATTTATAGCTAGACTGATCCGTTTATTATTTTCTTCTTAAAGAATACTCTGGTCAGACCGAGATATTTCAAGTACTTCTGCTTGACTTCTTATCAGGGTCCTTCATCTGATTCTTTTGGCTAACTACTTTAGCTTAGTAGTTTTTGTTATTATACATTTGAGATAGAGACTCCTTGATGTATAATTATTCTTTTGTCTAACATTTTGTATCTATTCTTTTGTGATGTAGTGGATCTTGTTTGACCACTACTTTGATGTACACTTCTATGTGTTATATTCATATTTATTTCCGCCTTTGTGATATGAATATCTGTGATTGATTTGTGCTATGTTTATTTCTATATTTGTTTCCGAAGGCCTCATAGCCACTGTGCGGTAGCTTTGAGTTTGTATTTGATATGTCGGATTTCCTTTTGAAAAGAAATGTAAGTTATATTATCTGACATATCGGTACTCGCACAAAGCAATTACACAGATGGTCACTCCTCAACAGCCTTATTCCTCGTGCTAGTCAACGGCATTACCCAGTAGTGTCCTTGGCTAGTGTGAGTATAGAGGTGGGGTGTCACAGCTTGGTATCAAAGCCAAACTTCGAAACAATGTAAAATAATCTAGCAAGAATCATTGTCCTAAGTCTTTCTTAGGAATCGTGCCATAGAATTTAATTCGAGTCTTCGTACTGTTCAATCCTATTCCTTTTTATGATGCCTTGTTTTATCAATCAAGTTTGTTTGATATTCATTTTGTGAATAACCTTTTTCCTCTTCTTTCTTTCTTTCTTAAAGAAGAGAAATGGTTAGACCAGGCTGTCCCAGCACCGGTCAATCGAGTTCTACTCCTCAGGATGGAGTATTTATGTCTGCTCAGCAACTTTTAGATCTTGTGAACAATGCCCAAGCTGCCGGACCCGTTCCAGCGCCTACTCACCCTAAATCCGGATTTGCACGCTTGTGCAGATTATACCGCTTTGGGTGGAAGGCCATTCAAGGGATCCGAAAACGTTATAGAAATTCAAGCTTGGCTTAGATCATGCGATCGCATCTTTTCTCACATGAATCTTATTGATCTTCATCGAGTCCAAGTGGCTTCTAGCATGCTCCAAGAAAGAGCATTAGACTGGAATGAGCTTTTGATTTTGGAAATTATTGAAGCGGATCTTACTTGGGAGCAATTCCGGGAAAGGTTCGAATTGAAGTTTGTGTTGGAAGCTGAAAAGGTAACTTTAGCTCGGCGCTTTATTGACCTTGTTCAAGATGAATCTTCTGTGACCGACTACGTCGCATCTTTTGAATCTCTCTCTAAATATGGGGTCGAATATATTAATACCCCATTGAAGAAAAATCAGAGATTTGTCTATGGGTTGAATAAGAACCTCAAAAAGCCTTTACTTCTGAAACTAGAAGTTTTTTCGATCAGCTTGTAGATATCGCTCTTCGACTTGAAGAGACCGATAGAGAAAGTGATGTTGAAGTTGTGCATGCCAAACAGAACTTCAACAATAACATGAAGAGGCCTATTAAGTTCAAAGGCCTCAATCCCAACAAGAAAGGGAAGCAAGAAAATTCGGTAGCAAAGACTCCTACCTCTAGTCGTGGACGATGCTACAATTGTGGTCTTACGTACCACTATGCAAATGAATGCCCAAAACCTTTTTTTTGTAGTTATTGCAAAAGTTCGGGTCATCTTTTATCTTCATGCCCCAAACTTCCAAACAAGAAAGAGGGAAAGCTAAATGTTGTGCAAGCTCCTAGTGACACTTCTCTTGGTCAAGGTATTCTCTATCCTTGATGGCACTATTTTATTTCGTGATCTTCCTATTCGAATTTCTTTTGATTCGGGTGCATCTCACTCTTTTATATCGAAAGAACTTGTTGTTATTTTTTTTCTTTAAATATTATGGGCTTGATGACTTCATTGAGAATTGCGAATCCAGTTGGTGGATCCGCAACACTCAGTTTGCTTTGTGAAAGATGTCGAGATTATTTTATGTGATTATTCTTTTCAAGCTGATTTGCATGTTATGCGTTACTTAGGCTTCGAAATTGATTTTTGGGGAAGGATTGGCTTGATCATTATTAAGCCCACATCCTATGTCCTGAGCAGACTATATATCTTCGACATCCTCAATCTGTTAAGCAGATTTCTATTTTTCTTAATGATTTCAATTCCAATTTGGTGGCATCATTTTATTCTTTAAACCCACTTGATGAGGAAAGTGTTATTTCTCTCATTCAAGTAGTTCGTGGATTTTTCGGTATTTTTGAGATTTGTCTTAGGATTATCACCTAAGCAATCTATTGTGTGGTGCTAAGGTCTTTTCAGCTCGACCTTGCCACCAGTTTTCATCAGCTACGAGTTGCGGAGGATAGCATTCCACTTACCGCATTCCGCACTCGTTATGATTCTTGTGAGTGGTTCGTTATGTCATTCAGTTTGACGAACCTTCTACCTTATTTCATCCATCTTATGAATCGAGTATTCTACAAATATCTCGATGAGTTTATCCTTGTATTTATTGGTTATGGATGAAAACAACAATTTAAAATTTGCAAATCTTTATAATAAGATATTTAAAGGTATGATTGGATTTTATTCTTAAAACGAGCAAAGAATATTTGTAAATTTTATAAGAGGCATGTTTATCATATAGAAGATGATTTTGTGTTCTTTTGCCCATTGAGTGCTTTAAGAATTCTGATCGGTGCGCTTGATCAACGTTATCGATAAGAATCTCCTAAACTCTATGATGAGACAATCAAACACAGTAAATTCTCGTAATAAGTTAATTTTTTCTAAAAAGATGATTGCATAAAGTTAATTATAATTTTGAATGTCTTAGCTTTTCGGGAAAGAGGTTCAATTAAAAGAACTCCTTTCCGATGCTTTTATTCTTTCGATTCCCGAAGGGAACCAAGGCTTTATTGTTTGTACCGATGCTAGTCGTATTGGTTTGGGTGCCATTCTCATGCAAAAGGGAATGTGTTACCGCATATGCTTCTTGACAATTAAAGCTTATCGAGACTAGATATGTCATTCATGCTCTAGTGCTCGCGGCTATTGTTCTCGCCCTTAGAATTTGGCGTCATTATCTTTTGGGAGAGAAATTTGTTCTCTACACCGATCATAAATTTTTGAAATATTTATTTTCTCAAAAAGGAACTTAATTTGCGTCAACAACATTGGCTTGAGTTCCTTACATCTTATGATCTTGATGTTCTTTGTACTCCGGAAAAGGGTAATCGTGTTGCCGATGCCCTTAGCCGAAAACAACAAGCAGTTGTTTCAATGATGATATCCGAATGGAATGATCTCGAGACTTTATCCACTTGTTAGTACCGTTATTGTACTGCATCGGTGTCCCGAATTATTTGAGTTTCGGTTCATTGGACGTACCGTTATTGTACTGCGTCGATGTCCCGAATTATTTGAGTTTCGGTTCATTGGACGTACCGTTATTGTACTGCGTCGGTGTCCCGAATTATTTGAGTTTCGGTTCATTGGACGTACCGTTATTGTACTGCGTCGGTGTCCCGAATTATTTGAGTTTCGGTTCATTGGACGTACCGTTATTGTACCGCGTCGGTGTCCCGAATTATTTGAGTTTCGGTTCATTGGACGTACCGTTATTGTACTGCGTCGGTGTCCTGAATTATTTGAGTTTCGGTTCATTGGACGTACCGTTATTGTACTGCGTCGGTGTTCCGAATTATTTGAGTTTCGGTTCATTGGACGTACCGTTATTGTACTACGTCGGTGTTTCGAATAATTTGAGTTTCGGTTCATTGGACGTACCGTTATTGTACTACGTCGGTGTTCCGAATTATTTGAGTTTCGGTTCATTGGACGTACCGTTATTGTACTGCGTCGTTGCACCGGATCTATGGTTAGCGACCATGGAATAGTGTTCCATTTGTGATGCACGTGTTGGTGAGTTTTCATGCTCCCGTTTGTGATAGGCCTTCCCCCTTTTGTGATTTCTGGATTTCTAGTTGATGATTTCTAGAATTTGTGTTTCACTGATTTTTATGCGATTGGCATTGATATGTTTTGTCAATATTTGTGTTTTGGTGAATAATTTAAAGAATGTGATTCTTTTTGGTGTTTTGAGATTCATGAGATATTGTATGATTTTTGTTGTTATTTGATGTATACTTGACACAGTATGGCATCTTTTGTTATCATACGTTTTTGGTCATATCTCTTATCCTATCTCATTTTTTCTGATATTTATAGCTAGACTGATCCGTTTATTATTTTCTTCTTAAAGAATACTCTGGTCAGACCGAGATATTTCAAGTACTTCTGCTTGACTTCTTATCAGGGTCCTTCATCTGATTCTTTTGGCTAACTACTTTAGCTTAGTAGTTTTTGTTATTATACATTTGAGATAGAGACTCCTTGATGTATAATTATTCTTTTGTCTACCACTTGTATCTATTCTTTTGTGATGTAGTGAATCTCGTTTGACCACTACTTTGATGTACACTTCTATGTGTTATATTCATATCTATTTTCGCCTTTGTGATATGAATATCTGTGACTGAATTGTGTTATGTTTATTTCTATATTTGTTTCCGAAGGCCTCATAGCCACTGTGTGGTAGCTTTGAGTTTGTATTTGATATGTCGGATTTCCTCTTGAAAAGAAATGTAAGTTATATTATCTGACATATCGGTACTCGTACAAAGCAATTACACAGATGGTCGCTCCTCAACAGCCTTATTCTTCGTGCTAGTCGACGGCATTACCCAGTAGTGTCCTTGGCTAGTGTGAGTATAAAGGTGGGGCATCACAATAACTATATGTATTTGTTGAGCAAATCAATGTACATATACTATACTTAGGCCATCACGATATGATAGGTACGAGTGAATAATCTCTTTCGATTTGTTGAGCAAACTCAAGGTCGAAATGAGATTAGGACAAGGAAAAATGGGTCAGGAGTTGTATGTGATACAACCGATAAGGAGTTATCCATCGTTTGTGGGACTATGATTTGTTGAGCAAACTCAAGGTCAGAATATCAAGACAGACGAGTCCTAACACCCACTTGTAAAGTCGAAAGGCTTCTATGTTTCATCTTAGGGTTTGGTGAAACATAAAAGACTAGTTGGAGCCTTATTAGAAAAATGAAATAGTAACATTTAAACTTTCTAATATTGTAAGAACATATGCTAAATAATGTTATAATTATCTACAATGATAAATTTGTGCATTTAATATGGTTGATTAAATGTTTATCAATTAACATATACAAACGAACTGAATTGAAAGTTTACAAATGGAAATATAATAGTCTTATTAAATTTCTATTGCATGTTAATGTCTCAATACCCATGCAAGTGCTTGATTTTACAACTACTGAATACATTCGTGGTTTGGTCACTTGCGCATTTATTTAGTCAAGACCATGTATTGCATTCTATGAGTTTTGGACTCTAAAAGCAATACAAGACCATGGATAATTGATCCATATACAATTGCATATAAATGTTACATGGTGAATGATCAAAGTTTGTACTATACAATATTTTGATGAAATTAGTTCATCCGAAAAACCAAATAAACCTCAGTGCGAGATCGAGTATTCAATCTGATTGATTACAAAAGGGATCGTATTGTGTTAATGTAACACAAGACCAAAAATTACTAGATAGATCTAGGAACTCGATCGCTGAAATGCCATTTTGATATGTTTATGTAAAGTGCAACATATTTAATGTCCTTAAATGTTAAGGATAATTGAATCCACTTTTGTAAAGAGTTTGTTATGATATTGTAGTAAGGTTTTCTTTGAATAATTTGACCATTTGAATGGAAAACGAATGTATAAGAATAGATGTAATTTAAGGTACAGTTGGGATGAAGAGAATGAATACTCACTTCTACTTTATAGATTTCTATTCCGTAATGGGAATTGTAATAAAAATTGATACTTAATATTAGAATAAGAAATATGATTTCTATTCCGCAATCCATTTTCATATAGAAAATTGTCTTTTATGAGATTTATTTCTTTGAGCTCAAGATATTTGATCAACAAACTCTCCATTGTAAATAGTTACAGTGTATGAAATAAACAAATTGTATTAAGTGAATGGTGGACCTCTGAGTTTAGTACGCTATTATAGTAATGGTGGAAATTGGGAGCATGCCATATAGCACTCATACGAAAATTGTTTTTTGTAAAACCTACTATACATTATTTATGAAATAATGATTATTTTTCGGTATCGACTAAAAAAAATTAAAAAAATAGACATAGCTATATTTCAATATGAATATTCTTTTTGAAATAAAACTATAACGTGGTATTATTTTTTTATAACAAAAGTGATGCATTGGAAAATACAAAAGTATATAATATTATTTACGGTTGTTTTGGAATTATAGACTAAGCCGTAGTTTTGAGAAATAATTTTATTGTATGATTTTGAATCATACGATACTTGTTAATTATATCTCAAACAATAAAGGGCTATGCACCCATTTAGTGGGAGTATCATAAGAGTTGATGAACTCTTCGGATTGATACATATAGATGTATGCAATCGTAATTCTATAAATACCAAAACGGTTCCACGTACTTCGTCATATTCAACGATGAGTTATCGTCGACATGGATATGTGTATTTGATACACATGTAGTATGTTTATGGTAAACTTATAGAGTATAAAACAGAAGTAAATAAAATAACATGCGATAGAAATGATTTGATTTGACCGAATGAGTGAGTATATTTGAAAATGTTCTGAACGTACCTAAAATGAATAAAGATTCAATCTCAATATTACTCCTCCATGTGATACATAATGATGCATTGATATGGAGTAATCGAACTTTGTTGGACAATGTACGATTAATTGTGAGTGAAGTTGAGTTAGTTTCTTTCTACAAGGTAATGTACTTAAGGGTAGTACACAAGGTTAATATTATTTCATTGAATAACAGTTTACAAAATTTTATAAGGTAAGGGTTTATAAGAAACACTAACATATCCTGGGCCAAAGAGTTGTCAGGTTGTGCGAGTTGAAAGATTGCACGTAATAATTTTTCATAAGGGATCTTGTATGAATCTCTCCAAAAGAGTTTTTGGAAGACCGTCATTGGATGAAATATTTATGTTTTGAACATAAATTTTGTAAACTAAAACCAAATCAGTTTTATAAATAAAAAAAATTCATAAAACATTTATAAATATATATTCTGTTGCACTGAGAAACAATTGTTGTTTCAAAAAATACCAACTTTATTGTGAAGAAATTTCTTTGATGAATTACTGGTGGTAAAATGGAATTGGATATGATCCATAGATGATACTGATTAGATGAGATGAAATGAAATTAACTAACCTAAACGAACACAACGCATTAGAGTGTCTAATAAGTATTCTCGCACATTGAAGAGAAACTATGAGTTTCTTATTAATGTCGAAAATATATAATCCAAGATTTAAACCATTGGGAGTGTTGACTCTATATGGTATGATGCGCAAATCCGGAAGAATTCCAAGCACGCTATCAAAATATATATTTTGGTGGTCGTAACTGAAGGGATATGATCCATCGACCACGACTGTGTCTTTATGAGTAAGACTAATGCAGTTGGAAATGTTCCAAATGAAAGGCTGTGGCTGATTCAATGAAAAAGGCTAATTACATCGCCTTGAATAGCACCGCAATAAAAACAATGTATATAATAATATAAGTGCACAAATTTATAACTGAGCTAATTCCAAATGTTGAGAGTCTCATGACATAGTTATATAATAACAATGTCGTAATATAGTTCATAACAGAACTTAGAGCTCACTTGAAGTCAGGAGACATACTCCGAATTGTTTCACATGATAAAATAGTTTATCACCGTCGGAGAGAGTTGATTGACACAGTAGATAATTAAAACATAATAGTATACCCATCCAGAAAGGGACTGACCTAATTGGTTTTGAGAAAACCAATTGGAGAAGTTGGAATAAGATTCCATAATCGACCCCAAGTGTAAGTGGGAGATTGAAAGAGTTAGGGGTATACCCTAGGGGCAATTATGTAATTTGTTACATATATCTAACTCGTTGACCAATCTTGTTCGAAATAAATGTATTTTCTTTTTATTAAATATTTGATATAATGTGGTTATATTAATTAATCAATTTAATTAAAAGCATATTTAATAGAAAACCCATAAACGATATATTTTGTGATAGTAGTTACAAATTGTTGTAACCGTGAGTAATTTATCACAATGAAACAAATATACCATTTTAAATGTTCCTAGTCAAGATGCATCGAGACTGGATATCGATGTATTCGTTGAGACTAGAGTATGTAATGCTCTCCAAATGTTGGGCAGTGTATTACTCATGACTATTGGGGGCACCAAGGGGTTATGTACCGATAGTTATTGGATAACTATGGAATGACTCACTCGATAGTTTTCTGTTGGTTAATATAACTAAGGTCAAGTAGATAATATCGATGTGACTAATTTACACAGTTCTCTCAACTTGAGAATACTATTGATCTTCAATGTGGAAGCTCCGCTTTGATTATAGTTAAATCATAACACGACGTCCATCAAACCACTATAGTTGGGTCGAGTGGAAGCTTTGAAAGTGAAACGCTATTCAAGAGAGGATTCGTCTCATCGGTTATATGATGTTAGTATCACGGTCAACTGAAGTCAACTTAAAGTCAAAGTCTTTGGCCAGAGCATTTCGGTTAATAATAATTGTTATTATTGAACCAATGACTTTGTGTTTGGACTATAAAGTTGAATGTGGATGATATTGGAAATTTGACCATTACCAAATTCCATAAATCCAAAGTGATATAGTTTCGATGAAGAGAATTGGTGTAAATAATTGTCACTATTAGGTACCGCTTATAATAAGTAAAATTGGACTTTGTCAAAAGATGTTTAAGCGATAAATTCGGCCAAAATGTCACACCACTTGTTAAGTGAGGTGTGAACGTTAATATTTGAATAGTTCGATATTAATTGCTGACTAAATTTACACCTACGAGTCAAATAACCATAATGATGAATTCTCTGAAAAACCACATGATTTAATTAATTTATAATATGTTGTAAATTGATTAAATTAATTGATATTTGAGAAATATTAACTATTATTTATTTGATGTTTGAAAGTTTTTTGTAATTATTTTAACGCATTTATAAAAGTATTATTTGCGGCATTGACATACGATATCGATGTAATTTAAAGATAATTGCATGAAATGATTTATGGAAATTTTATGTCATTTGATGACATAATTTGTGCAGACTTTATGTCATTTGATGGCATATCACATGTAAAGAAAAGGATTAGAGAGAGAGAAACAATCAAGGGAATTAATTAGGGAAATTTTAATTGAAGAATGGGAAAGTTTTCGTTCTTTCAAATAAAACATATTCTCTAATTCATTCTG
Organism: Allium fistulosum; assembly: GCA_030737815.1. Classification (NCBI taxonomy): domain Eukaryota; kingdom Viridiplantae; phylum Streptophyta; class Magnoliopsida; order Asparagales; family Amaryllidaceae; genus Allium; species Allium fistulosum. The sequence goes on along the minus strand of CM060904.1, from coordinate 1,104,626,512 downwards.
TACGTACAATTCATTTTCCTTCTCATTCGTTCTTTCTCTTTCTCTCCTCCTAACTTTTCATGGTAGAAATAAAAAAATGAGTTTCCAAAATCTTTTAACTCCAAATAAAAAGATCAAATAAAATATAACAAAAGTAGTTCATCCATCTCTTGCAAGGTTAGGATATGGATCTTTAAATCTGAGGAGATATCATAACTCAAGGTGTAATTTCTAGGCAACATCCTAAGGTGATTCAATCGGATCTAGAAGCATTCTTCGTTCAAGGTGCAAATCAAAGACAACATCAATAAGGTGTGTTTTAAGGATTGGGTAACAAGGTATGTCATTTTCTATATATATATATATAGATAGTGATTTTGCAATGTTTGATGAAAATTTAATTTGACTTTCATAATTTGTATGATGTATTACTGTCTTGTTTAATTAAAAAATTGTTTATGAAGATTGAATTATTTGTTGAATGATATGATTGAGTTTTCATTTGATAGATCAAAATTAAATTTGTTTATGTTTTAAAACAATATTTAAGTGTGGATCTATGTCTTTAAACATTCTAATTAAATTGTATTCTTTAGATCTGAATGTTTACATGTTCAAATTGATTAGCTGCTTTTCTTTACTTTGTTAAATTGAAACTAAATCTATATATTTTAAAATATAATGTTTTATTTTAGTTCTATGTTTTAACATTTAATTTAAATTCCATTTCTTTAAATCTGGAAATTTACATTTTCACGTAGATTGATTGAATTATATTTAAAGTTAAAATAAAAATTTTATGAAATCAATACAATGTTTCAATTGTAGATCTATGTATTAATCTTTCGTAACAAAGTGTAATTTTAGTTTGAATTTTAATACATGTATGTATGTATGTTTGCATGTATTACTTGCATTACATATTTACATATGAATAAAAGGAATTTTAACAACAAATCAAAGCTTTGAAATTGACTGTAATAACTATCTAATTTATATTATTAGAAAGCTTTGATTGAATTTCATATATGCATATTTGGATCTACTTGTATGTGTTCATATAAAATTTATTTTTCTTTACATATATTGTCATAGTATGAAATCATTTCTCTTTTTTAATTAAGACAATAATATATACATACAATTCATTGTTTACCTTCCATATTCTTACATTATGGTACCTATTGATTGTCGCTAATATGTTGCATTAATTAAGTTTACTAAAAAGAAAACGGTATCAATCACCATTGTTCATCCCTTATTTATTTTCATTTTAATTCCTATGTAATAATCATTCAAATTGTTCATGTTTATTTTATGTATACATATTAATTACCACTGACTATGCACACTTCCTATATGTTGCAATTGCACAATATTTACTGTGAATATTTTACAATTCATGTCATATTTAGATTAGTCATTAATGTTATTTTATTAATCAATTATTTAATTTAATTAAGAGAAGGAAATGAAAAGCTTCCTTCTCTAACTAAATTTATGATCCCTCATTAATTGAATAATCTAAGAGAAAGGAAATGAAAAGTTTCCTTCTCTAAATAATGTACCCCCTCATTAATTGAATAAGTTAAGAGAAGGAAATAATAAGTTTCCTTCTTTAGATTAATTTATACCCCGTCGTTAATTGAATAAGTTAAGAGAAAGGAAATGTAAAGTTTCTTTCTCAAAATAAATTTAATATGTAACCTTCACACACAAATATTTATATAAGAGTATATGTTATATACTCTATTCACATTAAATTACCGTGAAACTTTATTTTTGAAATTAAATAAAATATTGATTTTATTTAAAAGAAACTCAGAAAAGTTCTAAGTATATTTAGACTTCATAGACCCATTAAAAATCCAAAATGGTAAAATTTTTGAAATTCACCAATTTCTTCCGCTGCCGGCTGACCCAGTTTCGACAGAGCTACCACAATTTCCATCAAGTCATAATGATATATTTAAAGGACAATCACAATTATTCATGAATAATATGCATGATCAAATTCCTAATTGCCTAGTGGTATTGATAAGGTAAATATGTAATTATATCATATAATAAGCAATATTTAACGTGTGACTATATTGTCTGGGCTATGAATCTTCGAGACATTTATATTTGCACTTTTTTAGTTTTTCAATGAGTTTTGCACATGAGCTGTGAAGTAAATTATTTTATTTACCACGTTCTATATTACATAGTTATAGAACTTAAAACAAACAACCTTATTATATTCAGCATTCAACTTTCATTATTTAACACTCTACAAAAAGAAAACATGGTCTTAGTTTAGATTTGCATTAATTAATAGTATTATATATGTGTTTAAATTCAGCACTATGCACAAGTTAAGGGCCATCATGACTAAATGATTTGTTATGTATGTATTTAAATTATGAACAATTATGTTTTTTGTTGTAAGGACCGTGTGTATGTTGCTCGTAGTAAAAGAATGTCTATGGTTATGTAATTAAATGTTTATGTATTAATATTATAAATGTTTATGGTTGTAAAGATTCAATAAAATGGACATATATAAACTAATTTTGATTTTCCTAAAACCACTTGATGTAATATCCTACACTCCTAATGATTTTATGTCCAACTTTTGCTGGTGACAAAATAGGGGAAAAGGTACAAAATATAAATTATATTCTAGACATAAGGATGATGGGGTTAGAATGCATAAACTTAAAGGGGATTTATTGAGTTAGAGGGAGTTAATCGAGTTAAAAGAATTTAAATTTAAATATTATTATATTTTATATCAAAAATATTTATATGGTTATCATCATCAACAAGTGGAAGATTGTTAATACTACAGGTATTGATTTTGATGATGACAACCATATAAACATCGTTGCTAATGATTTTCCAAGTTGTAAAGATGATTGTGTAGGAATTATAAGTACACTGTTCAAATATATTACATAGAAATACAAGTGCAGATGGACTATACATTAGGGCAGATCAATAAAAGGATTCAGAAGCAAAATAAGGAGACAAAGAAGAATCAAGACAAGAGATTTAAGGAGAAACTAGAAGGGCACAAGAGATTCAAGAACAAGACATTGTAATTGGTCAAAAAAGTATTTATCGATTTTTAGATTTTTTTGTTAAAGAACCGATAGCAAATATATTTGAATTTCTCTCTTACGAAACACTATTTTCATCTCTAATATCTTTTTGTAAAAATAAAATATTGGTTTTAAAATATTGAAAATTGAAAACTGTATTATAAAATATATTTTTTCAAAAATCGACTAGCACATGTCGACTTACCCATAGAGCATATGTCGACGTAGTGATGATTATAAAGTTTTTTAAAACTAATTAGGATATGTTAACATACTTATTTAGCATATGTCGGCATAGCGACCGTTGGAAAGTTTTCCAAATTTAAACGAATACATTTCTCTTCAACCTTTCTCCAAAAGTCATATTTATTCATTTTCTATATAAAGGCTCCATAAAATGAAATTTCAATGACTTTCTCTCATTCTTCTCTTGCTTTTCATCACCATTACTTTTCTATAAAGTTCTCTTAATACTATTTCATTTAGTTTGTAAATCCACACTTTTTTTACTCTAATTCTTTATGGATTTGCAAACCATATAAGACCAAAGAGTTTATACTTGAATTCTTGATCATTATCTCTATAGTTTCATCTTTTTCCTCCTAAATATCAAAGAAAACCTCCACCAGATGTCTATCGGTTCTTTGTGTTGAAGATTGCAAAAACTTATATTGAAGATAAAATTACTTGTCATATCACTCTACTATTTTTAAAGAAAAAAGGTGCATCCTACCACCCATCGAAAGTCAGGATTTTATAAATGATCTTGACCACCTATGGAAAGTCAAGATGTTAGTTATGTCCTTCCACCTATGGAAAGTTGTGATAGATTTTCTTGCCACATGGTTCAAAGTCAAGAGGTTAGATGTATCGTGTCACCCATGTAAAGTTAGGATTGTAAATGTGTACTTACATTCATGGAAAGCAAGCAGTTATAGTGAAATTCTGAATGGAAACAGGTTTAGATGTAGGATTGGATATCTGAATAAGTATAAAAATTCATGGTATCATTTACTATACTGCTTTATTTTTGGTCTACATTTATATATTTATCCGCATATATTTGTGATTATAAGTAAATAATTTTGAAAATTACAGGTAAGCTGTAAAATAGTTGATGTTATCCCACTTTTTAGCAAAACTGAGATATCAAGAAATTGACTGAAATCGATGATTATTCATCCCAGATATCGATTATGCATCACAGGTTCACTATGGATGTCGACGAATTTTGTCCGAGTCCAGAATGAGCTACAATCGACAAGACATGGCAAGCAAAGCTGTGAAAGCCAACGTTTCAAGTTTCGAGTCAATCCGAGTTCGTAAGCTCAAGATATGATCGATACAAGATGAGGAAGACACGCCATTCGTATCGATCTCGACGCCTTGTTCGAATCGATCCAAAGAAGTCCTGTTCGTATCCATCAAGGAAAGTCTAATTTCGAATCGATCATGTTCGAATCGATCCATGGTCGCGCTGTTCGAATCCATCAACTTCGACTCGATCATAGTGACTTCGCTTCGTATCCATCGTGTTCGTCTCGCTCCAGCGAAGTCTTGTTCGTATCCATCTAGCGTCGACAGTTCGTATCGATCCATAGCAAACCACTAATTCGTATCGGTCGATTTACAGATAATCGATGGATACGAACACCACGATCGATCGATACGAACGATATTCTTTGAAGCGACCGATGCGAATAACGCCGAGGCGATCGATACGAAGCGCCTTTAAATCATCGATACGAACAGAGCCACTGTTGAATCGATGCGAACAGTGTGATAGATGAGAACAGTGTATCAACATGAAATACGTCACTACCAACCGATGCGAACAAGGCCTATGCACAAGGAAGACTCGATCGTTCGGCACAAAAGGTGGAGCGATCCAAGAATCTCGCGCCACATCACCATACGCACACGTGCTCAGGATCGAGTCGAACAGAACGATACAAATAGATCGATTCGAAAAGGGTTGCCCACCGAAAACTCGAATTTGCATCGATCATATCTCACAGACCACACGTCCAAATGCTATGAAATTTTCAGAAGAGCTTGCGTACAACCTAAGGAAGGTCCACGCCAAGTTTCGACTCGATTGGATCAAATCTTGATTGATACGAAATTCATTCGTATTGATCACGGATCGAGCCGAAACTTCGTGGTCTCGGTCGCATGGGCCCACTCACGTGCCAGAAGAAGTCTCCCGAGATCTGAGCGAAATATTAACCTCTTACGCCTATGAATAGCACCCTAGAGTCTACAGAAAGAGGACCTTTGGGATCCAGCAACGTTCAGACTCTGTCAAAATCAAGATTGAACTCAACTTTATTGTTTGTACTCGAAAATTACTGCTGTAATTCGCTGCAATCAGGGAAGAACATCAATAAAAGATTAACTTTTGGAGTGGACGTAGGCCGGAGATAGCCGAACCACTATAAACCCTGTGTCTCTATTTATTTCTTTCTGTTTTAAGTTCATTATTCTTCACTTTTTATCCTCTACATTACTTAGATCTGTGATCATTTACTACTGATTTGTGTTCATACACTGGTGCTTTCACGACATTGAGGTTTGTGACCAATTCTGGCGCAAACACTTTGGTGCTTTCACTGAGAAGAACCAGCACCCGCTATACCGGATTGGGAGTTCAAATTTTGAAAGCTTGAAGAAGTCAGATTTGAAAGACAATGACACGACAAACAAGTAGAAGCCAAAGAGCCGAGAGAAGCCAACAAGGGGGAAGCCAAGAGGTGTCCTTCGGAGCTGGAGAAGGGCCAGCTTCGATCTACATTACCAGGGATGAAATGGAGGCTATGGCGGATTCAATACATGAAAGATTATTGAAGAGTCAACAGGATATGATGCAAAGCTTCTTTGAGCAAATGAGAGCGGCTGGAACACAGAACTTTGGACCGACTACAACGACTGCGAATGTAGGACAAGGAGCTAGAGCCCCGGAGACTAATGGAGGTCAGATCAGAGATCAGAATAAAGAACCTGAAGGCAATCAACATGGACCTGGGGGCAGACCCTCGGGATCTGACATGGGAAGACATACGGATGGAGCTCAGCAGGCCAGAGCCAACGCTAACGTTAATGAGCCACCTGAAGAATATTACCTAGAGTACCCTACGAGACCTGGGGGCAGGATAGAAGCATGCTGAGGGACAACCCCAGGATGGAGACGAAAGAATGGCTGGATTAGTGCAACGAATTATGAGGGGAGGATTGTCAAGCGGAGGATTAGAGGAAGTTAGTTGGAGTCCGTTCACTCCGAATATCAGAAATGCGAGGAACCCTCCGAAATTCAAGCTACCCATGCTGGAACCTTATGATGGAAAGTCGGACCCGACCATGCATATTACCAGATATATCAGACATATGGAAGTGTTGGGCGCATCCGAGGAAGTGATGGCCCGATGTTTCCCTTTATTCTTATCAGTTTTGGCTGCGCTTTAGTTTAGACAACTAGAGAACGGATCTTTCAGAACGTGGGGTGAGCTAGTGGAATGCTTCATGAGACAGTTCAGGGTCCACGTGACGTGACCCAAGAGTGTGATGACCTTAGCTTCGATAAAGCAAAGGACCGGAGAGTTTATAAGAGATTTCTTACTACGATTCAATGCGACAATGGCTTCAGTGGATCGCCCGGATCTATCGATGATTTTAATGGCGGCGGTAGCCGGAGTTGCTGAAGGCACAAAGTTTAAGGATTCTTTGGCAAGAGATCCACCATAAGACCTTGGAGAATTCTATCATGAGGCAGAAAGATTCATTCGGCTAGAAGATTCACGCGCCGAGAGGCGAGAAGCGAACGCTGTGCAAGGCGAAGGAACCTCCAAAGAACAGTCTGAAGCAGACAAAGGGAAGCGAAAGCAGGATGACAGATACGATGGTCCTGATAAACGGAAGAAATTCTGAGAACCCAGATTCAGACAGTACACAGACTTTACGGTAGGCCTGGAACGGATTTACACGGAGACTAGGGGGCGACTCTCCTATCGAAAACCACCCAGGAGAGATCCCACAGAACGAGAACGCAGGAGTGGGAAGTACCGCCTATTCCATGAGCTGGAAGGGCATACAACCGACGAATGTCGCCATCTGAAGGATGAGGTAGAAGAGCATATCAGAAGTGGTAGATTGCCACAATATACCAGAGATCGGAAAGCGGCCGTAGGACCCGAGCAACTACCGCCTCCACCCAACAGAACTAATCCTGGATCAGGATCATGACTCGTCATCAATTGATTATGATGGCAAGGGCCAAGTTCAAGATTTGGACTTTGGTCGATTAGATTCCTTAGATTTGATTTCAAAATAAAATGGCTATTCCACTTACACATGTACGAGAACCGGAGAGATCCCTAGGCATGCTCTGAGATGGTAATAGACCGCTCTGCCCGGAGAGGCAATGCCTAGTTTTTCCAGTTGTTTGAGATTGAACATCCGAAACTTGAATTTAATAAATGAACTTGAATTTCTCGAAATAAACCTTTGACCGGATAGTTAAAGGATGAATATTGAAAACCAGCTTGAAAATGATCGCTTTATGACCCTACTCGGAGAGGCGGGGTCCGGAGTGCAGGAAGTGAGTCGCTTCGCCGGAGAGCGACATGATCGACTCACTTAATGTCATTCCCCATTCACCGGAGAGTGATTGGATCAGGGTTCGATAAGAGCCCGGAGTGGCTGTGATTGGCCTAGGATTTAGGCCAAGACATCGCTTAATGTTCAGAGACACTGAACCGGAGTGCAGGGGGTGTTGCCGCTTTGTCGGAGAGCGCCAGGATCGGCTCACTCGACGTTGTTTCCCCTTCACCAGAGAGTGACATGATGTTATTCAACAAGAGCACGGAGAGGCTATGATCGGTCTAGAGAGACCAAGACATCGCTATATGCCCTCACTGGGGCCAGAGCGCAAGGAATAGAAAGCAACACCGGAGCACTACAAGATCTTTCTATTCGATCGTTAGGTCTGGAATGGACTTAGCAAGGGTTCGGAGTGACCATCGATAGTCCGGAGAGGCTATAGAATCTGATTATTGACTTCCAGAAGTGGAAATGGATACTGATTCGGCTTCGAACAGCTACAAACTTGATCGCCGATACTATGGCTATGAATAAAACATGAGCTCACAGCATTCGATTTAGAGCTATTCAAAACACGCCTTTTGCCAAAAGGCATGTTTTGGGGGCAAAGTATTATCCCACTTTTTAGCAAAACTGAGATATCAGGAAATTGACTGAAAATTGATGATTATTCATCCCAGATATCGATTATGCATCACAGGTTCACTATGGATGTCGATGAATTTTGTCCGAGTCCGGAATGAGCTACAATCGACAAGACATGGCAAGCAAAGCTGTGAAAGCCAACGTTTCAAGTTTTGAGTCAATCCGAGTTCGTAAGCTCAAGATATGATCGATACAAGATGAGGAAGACACACCGTTCGTATCGATCTCGACACCTTGTTCGAATCGATCCAAAGAAGTCCTGTTCGTATCCATCAAGGAAAGTCTGATTTCGAATCGATCATGTTCGAATCGATCCACGGTCATGCTATTCGAATCCATCAAGTTTGACTCGATCAGAGTGACTTCGCTTCGTATCCATCGTGTTCGTCTCGCTCCAGCAAAGTCTTGTTCGTATCCATCTAGCGTCGACAGTTCGTATCGATCCATAGCAAACCACTAATTCGTATCAATCGATTTACAGATAATCGATGGATACGAACACCACGATCGATCGATATGAACAATATTCTTTGAAGCGACCGATGCGAATAACGCCGAGGCGATCGATACGAAGCGCCTTTAAATCATCGATACGAACAGAGCCACTGTTGAATCGATGCGAACAGTGTGATCGATGCGAACAGTGTATCAACATGAAATACGTCACTACCAACCGATGCGAACAAGGCCTATGCACTAGGAAGACTCGATCGTTCGGCACAAAAGGTGGAGCGATCCAAGAATCTCGTGCCACGTCACCATACGCACACGTGCTCAGGATCGAGTCGAACAGAACGATACGAATAGATCGATTTGAACAAGGCAGCCCACCAAAAACTTGAATTTGCATCGATCATATCTCATAAACCGCACGTCCAAATGCTATGAAATTTTCACAGGAGCTTGCGTACAACTAAGGAAGGTCCACACCAAGTTTCGACTCGATTGGATCAAATCTTGATCGATACAAAATTCGTTCGTATCGATCATGGATCGAGCCGAAACTTCGTGGGCTCGGTCGCGTGGGCCCACTCATGTGCTAGAAGAAGTCTCCCGAGATCTGAGCGAAATATCAACCTCCTACGCCTATAAATAGCACCCTAGAGCCTACAGAAAGAGGACCTTTGGGATCTAGCAACGTCCAGACTCTGTCAAAATCAAAATTGAACTCAACTTTATTGTTTGTACTCAAAAATTACTGCTGTAATCCGCTGCAATCAGCGAAGAACATCAATAAAAGATTAACTTTTGGTGTGGACGTAGGCCGGAGATAGCCGAACCACTATAAACCCTGTGTCTCTGTTTATTTCTTTCTGTTTTAAGCTCATTATTATTCACTTTTTATCCTCTACATTACTTAGATCTGTGATCTGTGATCATTTACTGCTGATTTGTGTTCATACACTGGTGCTTTCATGACATTCGGGGTTTGTGACCAATTTTGGTGCAAACAGTTGATATACACCATTCACCCTCCTTTACTACATTAATATCCTTAAAATGTATATATATTGAATAACCCCCACTTTTTGAAGATGATAAATTTTCTAATCATGTTTATAAACTAAAATGAGTATTGTACGATTTAAAACAAGCATATTGTGCTTGGTACAAAAGGCTTAAGTCTTACTTAATTCGGTGGGAAATTTTGGTGTACGTCCTTATAATTATAAAAAATTAGCCTTATGCCCCTTACAATTTTTTATATAATTACATCCATATTTTTCAAAAAAGGATAAAATTCAGGGAGTGTTTGGATAATTTTACTAACTTAGCATGTACTTTTAGGTTATATATCCATAACTCATAACCGCCGCAATACACGTCGTGGTAGCCACTTTTAAATTTGAAAATGGAAGAAGTAAAAAAGAAAGAAATTTAAAAAAGAGGGATGTAGAAAATAGTTTCTAAAAGGGAGAAATGTAAAATAAATAAGTTTAGAAAAGAGGATGTGTCCCTAATTTCCACTAATTCGGTCAACTTTTGAGATAAAGAAAGTATATACTACACAATTTATAAAAAGAATTAACAAAGATATTCAACTAATACGAGTATACATAGATGATATTATTTTTGGTTCAACAAATGAACAACTAAATTTAAACTTTTCAAAAATAACAACGAATGAATTTCAAATGAGCCACATGAGTGAATTAACATTTTTTTCTTCTAGGATTACAAATTAAACAATTTAAAAATGTAACTTTTATAAGTCAAGAAAAATATGCTAAGGAAATTGTAAAAAGATTCAAATGTCTAATACGAGTGGTAAACCAATTTCTGTGGCATTCGGAAAAAACCTAAGTAAAGAAGAAAAATCCAAAGATATAGATCAAAAGTTAGATCGTGGCATGATTGGCTCTTTACTTTATATAACCGCAAGTAGACCGGATATGATGCGTAGTGTGTGTCTTCGTGCAAGATATCAGTCAAACCAAAGGAAACACCCCTTAAGGCAGTAAAACGCATCATAAGATATGTTAATAATGCATTGGATTATGCACTATTCTATTCTAAGGATGATTCATTTGATTTAATATCATATAGTGATATGGATTATGCAGGATATAAACCTAACAGAAAAAGTAGAAGTAGGACACGTCAATTTTTGGGATATTAACTTGTATTTTGGTTTGGTAAAAAGTAGAATTCTATCTCTTTCTCCACAATAGAATTAAAATATATATTTGAAGCATTAGCAAGTTCACAAGTTATATACATTCAATGCAACAAACGTTAAAAGGTTTTGGTTTAAATATTAAACAATCATCAATATATTATATGAGAATACAAGTGCCACAAACTTATTTAAAAATTCATCACATCATACTAGGACAAAACACATAGATATAAGACATCATTTCTTAAGAGATAATGTAAGTAAAGAAAATAGAACTCTAGAATTTACAAACATTGAAAATCAAATAGCAGATATTTTAACAAAACCGCAAATACCAAATACTTTTATTATATTACAAGTATAATTAGGAATATGCCCTTTTATTGAGATTTAAAATAAGAATACTAAACATATATGTATGTATGGATATTAATATAAAACAGAAAAATTTAGAAAGAAAATTATTAAAAGTATGTCGACATTAGGGTGGAAGATATGTTGATATATAGATCGTTTTATAGAAAATTGAATCTCACTCATGTTCAAATTTAAAAACTAACTATGTAACTTATATATTTCACGCTCAAACCTATTTTTTCACTTATTCCCTTATGCAAAAAATAGTTAAAACAAATTCTAATGGAACCAAGCAATTCTAAGAGGTTAAGGGAAGGATCTCCTCCATTTTGGCTTTTACCTTTATGAGTTTTGCCAAAATAGAGGAATCAATGAAGCATATCCTTAATATGCTTACTAAAATAGAAGTCTTGCAAATTATATTATAAAATGAGCAAGAAAAACAAGGATGGATAATTCGTAATATTCAAAATAATCTAAGCAACAATCAGGCCAATCCAATCATCTTTTCTGAAACAGGCCCTAAGTCAAATTTGGCTATCCATGATTCCTTAGTAAATGATGACGACGGGGAAGAAGACGACGAAGTAATTTTTTTTAATGACAACTTCAACATTAGGCACGTAGGTGAAAATATGTTAAATGCATATGAAAATCTTCTTAAACAAAAGGGAAATATGCATCTTACATAAACCGTCGTAACCATAGGTGTCCAATAGTTAAGGGCCATTATCACTAAATAATTTGTTATGTATGTATTTATATCATTAACAATTATGTTTTTTGTTGTAAGAATTGAGTGTATATTACTCTGTTGTGAAACATGTTTATGGTCACATAATTAAATGTTTATGTATTAATATTTTAAATGTGTATGGTTATATAGATTAAATAAAATAGACATATATAAATTGATTTTGATTTTCTTAAAACCACTTGATATTCTACAACCCTAATAATTTTATTTCCATTTTTTTATTGATGACAAAGGAGGAGAAAAAAGTATAAAATATAATATATATTCTAGATAAAAAGATAGGGCGAATGAGGATACATAAATTCAAGGGGAGTAAATCAAGTCAGGAGAGTTAATCAAGTCAGGAGAGTTAATTAAGTCAAAAGAATTTAAATTTAACATTATTATATTTTCTATGAAAAATATTTAGATGGTTTTAACCATCTAAAAGTGGAAAATTGTTAATACCATAGGCATTAATTTTGATGACAACAACCATATAAATATTGTTACTAATAATTTTCCAAGTTGTAAAGATAATTGTGCGGGAAGTATAGGTCTACTATTCAGATGTATTGCAGAAATATACAAGTGCAGATGGACTATACACAAGACAAATAAATAAAAGGACTCAAGAGCAAAACATAGAGGCAAGAAGAACCAAGACAAGAGATTTAAAGAGAAGATTATAAGAATGCAAGTGATTTAAGGATAAGGTTAAAATGACATGAGATATTTAAGAACCAAACATAATAATTGGTCAGAATTTTTTTTATCGAGTCTTAGTTCTTTTTATTAAAGCTCTCACAACAGATATCTTTGAATTTGCTCTCTTACTAAACTCTATTTTCATCTCTAGTATCTTTTTTATAAAAATACAATATTGGTTTTAAAATATTGAAAATCAAAAATTGTATTATACAATGTTTTTCAAAAATCAACTAACATATGTCAATATAGTGATCGTTGACAAGTTTTTTTTAAAACCAACTAGCTTATGCCGGCATACTCATCTACCATATGTCGACATAACTACCATTGTAAAGTTTTTCAAATTTAAATGAATAGACATTTCTCTTCAACCTTTCACCATAAGTCATATATATTCATCTTCTATATAAAGGCTTTGAAAAACAATTTCAAACCGCATCTTCTCATTCTTCTCTTATTCTTTCATCACCATTACTTTGCTATAAAGTTCTCTTGATACTATTGCATTTATTTTGTAAATACATGCTCCCTCGTTCTAATTCTTCATTGATTTGGAAAGCCTATAAGATCAAAGAGTTCATACTTGAATTCTTGATCATTATCTCTTTAGTCTCATCCTATTCCTCTTGAATTTCAAAGAAAACTGTTATTGGAGGTCTATAGGATCTTTGTATTAAATATTGCAAAAATTTGTATTGAAAGGTACAATTACTTGTCAAATTACTTTACTATTTGTAAAGAGAAAAGGTGCATCCGACCATCTGTGGAAAGTCCAAATTGTATAGGTGACCTTGATCACCTGTGAAAAGTCAAGAGGTAAGTTGTGTCTTGCTACTTATGAAAAGTCAGGATAGACATTCTTGTCACCTGGTTCAAAGTTAAGAGGTTAGGTGTATCATGCTATCCATGGAAAGTCAGGATTGTAAAGGTATATGTTTCCTGGTGATTTGACCAGGCAACTGAATGCTCGGCATTGGCCACTACTCGGCATGAAGGACTGTTCGGCATCCAGGAGGGCTCGGCGAAGTGCGCGGCATCCAGTGGGAGTCGGCATCAGAAACGTTCGGCATCCGTAATGCTCGGCGTCAGTTAATGTTCGGCGACAAACAATGCTCGGCGCTAGCGTTCGGCATCCAGTAGAACTCGGCATCAGAGAGTGGCCGGCATCCAGGAGTGTTCGGCGAAGCACTTGACATCCAGGAGTACTCGGCGTGGTACTCGGCATCAGGAGTACTCGGCATCCCAAGGTACTCGGCGTCAAGTGGTGTTCGGCATCAGGAGTACTCGGCATCCCAAGGTACTCGGCGTCAAGTGGTGTCCGGCATCAACTGGCACTCGGCTGCAAGAGCGCTCGGCGTCCCCTGGCACTCGGAACCCAGAGGTACTCGGCGTAGTACTCGGCAACAGGAGTACTCGGCATCGCAAGGTACTCGACATCAGTGGAACTCGGCGATAGGATAACTTGGCAATCAGAGCGCTCGACATTCAGAAGGCATTCAGTATGCACAACTTCACAAGGACCGTTCGGCAAGGAAAGCATCGTTCGGCGTGGGAAAGACTGCTCGGCATCAGAGCGTTCGGCATACCAGGATCGGCATGCAGCGACCACTGCACTGAGGCTTGACCGTTCGGCTATCCAGCCCATTTGGGAAGTCCAGCCCATATTTGCCTATAAATAGGGGGGCAGGGTCACAGTGAAAGGGAGCCTTTTTTAGAGAGAAAATACGGGGAAACTCTGCCATTTTCAAGACTCACCTTCTCTATTCAAACAACTTCATTCAAGCATTTGATTTACGAATTGTATTTGTAATCAACCATAAAGGAAATCAATAAAGTTGAACAAAGTGGACGTAGGCAATTACGCCGAACCACTATAAATTTGGTGTTCTTACTTTCTGCATTTAAATTAGCATTGTCTTCTCTGTTTAATTTTCTTTCATCACTTATATCTCTACACGATCTTTCTGAACGAGGTTAGTGACCAATTTTGGTGCTAACACTTTTACTTGGCAATCAGAGCGCTCGACATTCAGAAGGCATTCAGTATGCACAACTTCACAAGGACCGTTCGGCAAGGAAAGCATCGTTCGGCGTGGGAAAGACTGCTCGGCATCAGAGCGTTCGGCATACCAGGATCGGCATGCAGCGACCACTGCACTGAGGCTTGACCGTTCGGCTATCCAGCCCATTTGGGAAGTCCAGCCCATATTTGCCTATAAATAGGGGGGCAGGGTCACAGTGAAAGGGGGCCTTTTTTAGAGAGAAAATACGGGGAAACTCTGCCATTTTCAAGACTCACCTTCTCTATTCAAACAACTTCATTCAAGCATTTGATTTACGAATTGTATTTGTAATCAACCATAAAGGAAATCAATAAAGTTGAACAAAGTGGACGTAGGCAATTATGCCGAACCACTATAAATTTGGTGTTCTTACTTTCTGCATTTAAATTAGCATTGTCTTCTCTGTTTAATTTTCTTTCATCACTTATATCTCTACACGATCTTTCTGAACGAGGTTAGTGACCAATTTTGGTGCTAACACTTTGGTGCTTTACCAGGTAGCGAGCGCGTCCCTTTCTTTTTGGACAGAGTCTTTTTCTAGGGCAAGGGTGCCGCTGCGCTGAACTGCTTCGTCAAGCTCCTTTTTGTGTGCCACCTCTAAGCGAGTAACTGCCTCGGCAGTATCTTTTGCGCCTTGTTCAGCGGCTTCTAGCTTTAACTTATAAGAGGCGAGTTCTTCGTCTTGGAGTTTGATGATTTTCTTGTCGCTGTCAGCCTCCAGATTCAGACGGTCAATCTCGTGTTGACGCTCAACGGATACTTCTGAGATCTTCTCCACCAAGTGCACGAATGCGTCATGTTGAACATAGACGTCATTGTTGCAGGCAATCGCACTTTGCTTCACGTGCCCAGGAATGTGATGGATGGCCGGGAGGAATTTCAAACCGTCAAAACAAATCTTCGGAAACTTGGCCTTAAGGTCGACCATCTTTTCCGCAACGGTTGGGTCCACGGCAGGAGCAGGAGGAGGAGGCTTAGAGAATTCCGTTCTTTTACGCGGCTCTCGAACTTGCCTCGTACTCGATGAACTGGAATGTTGTTCTCGAGCAGCATCGGACTGATAGCCCTTCTGCAGAGACTTCTCTTTATCCGGCTCAGTTGTAGGAGGAAGATCACGGGACTGAGAAGATTGATAGTGCGCTTTCTTGCGATGAGACGACTCGCGCGGACGATTGTCCCTATCCTCATAATCACCTCGGTCCCGGCGTCTGCCTGAACCGGAATCCCGTCCGGAGTGATGAAATATTGAAGACCCCTGAAGGCGATCAAGTCCGTGGGAGCGGCCCATATCACCTGCAAATAAGGAAGATAACAACGAATTAAAGAGAATTCACGAATTAAAAAGACTTGAAGTATGTTATGGAATGCGCATGTGCGTGTGTGTCCTAAGTGTTCCCCCCGACGGACCCGTGCGTTTATCTTTGCTAATCGGAGTATCGTTTCTGTGAGCCGGGAGTTGAACTCCTACATTGCCTCCAGCGGGCGAGGAGAATTTGAGAGCTTCAGGATCATCGAACCCGTAATTAAGTATGTCTTCGGGAATGGAGAGGTTCGAGAGACCCCTCAGAGAACTCTCCAGATGCTGTGAAGAAGCCTCTTTCTCAGGAGGGATAGGCGTAGATTTTGAGGTGTCGCCAATTTTCTCTTTCTGAACCGAATATTTCAGCTTTTTCTTTCCCTTCGAAGGGGAGGATGACGTCTCAATATCCTGAACTTCGATTGCCGGATTCCAAGCAGGACCCACGTTCTCGCCCTGAGTGTCGGGTGCATCACCCTCTCTACGCTCGCCTTCTTCGTGCGCGACGGGAGCGCGACGCGACGACGGGCCGGCAAGTTTTTTCCCTTTACCGGATGGAGGTTTGGGAATTGTAACGCCTTCTGGAAGGCTGACCCGACGATCAGGAGCTAGCAAGCCAAACCCCGACAGCGATTCATTTGAAATGATAGCTCGAATATCTCGGTCCTCGGCCGGAAGAGCTCTAATCGCGTCGACAGCATCAGAATATCCTCGGCCTTCCGGACGCGGGTTAATACCTGAAAAGATGAGATGAAGAGTTAAGAAAAACATGACTCCCATTAAGTACGAGTAACGGTTCAGCAGAGAGACTTACTGCCTTCAACCCATCTCCTAGCAAAACCAGACGGGCATCGCACATAGAACCATTCCTGTTTGTACAGGGCGAACTTGCTGCAGGCCCCTGTCAAGATCTGGCACTTGTGATACGGCTCGAGGAAAATGAAGGAAGGGCTATCTTTCCGTCTCTTGAACATATAAATGTATCGAATATCACCGGGGGTTGGAGGTCTGGAGAAGACAGCCATGAAGAGTAAATAAGTCCCATATAGGAACGCATGACCATTCGGGTGCAGCTGCGACGGAGCGATATCTATATACTGCAGCATATCCCGGAGAAATAGGTTAAACGAAGGCACGCTGCTCATCCAGCACATGAACTTGTTGCAGGCCGTGTACCCGACTGGGGGCAAATGAGGACGGTCGTGTCTCGAAGGAACTAACACGTCAGTAAAGGGAATTCCGTGAATGGAACATATCCGTCGCAGAGCGGCCTCGTTGATCCTCGAGGCTTGAGAATCGACCGGATTGTCCAGTAAGATGGTTGACTCCAGAGCATCGGGCGCCAGATTATGAGCGGGAGAGATTGACGGGTTGGAAGCATCTGCGGCTCCTTGCTTTGCTGACGGCCCAGGCCTGTCAGATATGGTGGCAGAACTAGATTTTCCTGACATCCCGAATAAATAATGAACCTGGCTAAATGCTTGAGAAAGCTATACTTGAAAAACGTTGAGCGTTAGAATTAGCAACACGAGTTTTCCCCCCACGTGGTGTGTGAACTAGTGCAAGCAATTGTGTACAGACAATAAGAATCTAAAGGTTTTAAAGATATAATAATTAGCTTCGAATCATCGCCTTCGAAGACCATCATCGCCTTCGAAGACCGTCATCGCTGACCGTCTCAAAAAGCTTGCCTTGAGGTGATTACAGTTAAAGATTCAGAAAACATGTAATTTATGAAGTATCCGGCTTAAGTCTAATTTGACATTTATATCGTTCGGCATTTAAAGGTCGCTCGGCAGTTACATTGTTCGTCCTAAGTATAGTTCGGCACGTATATTGTTCGGCCTAGGTATTTATATTGTTCGGCATTTTTGATGTTCGGCGAATATAATGTTCGGCAGTTATATTGTTCGGCATTTTTGATGTTCGGCGAATATAATGTTCGGCAGTTATACTGTTCGGCATTTTTGATGATCGGCGAATATAATGTTCGGCAGTTATATTGTTCGGCAGGTATGTAGCTGTTCGGCATGACAGTTGTTCGGTAATTATGTCGTTCGGTCTAAATGCTACTCGGCGTATATGTCTATTCGGCATAAGGGTAGCGTTCGGCCTTAGTTCGTTCGGCTAAGGCAGCGCTCCGCCCTCGATCATAACTCCGCCCTGCTCTTTCTCCATTTACGACGAACGACAGAGACAAGATCGCCCGGCGAAGGTTGCGCCGTTCGACACCCCATCTTCCTTTTTCTTCCAATCTTGATCAGCACAAGGGAGCTAGGCCTAACTACCATGCACCGTTCGGCGACTCCGAACGTGCGAACCACTTCAAATAACCACACATTGTACAATCCCATGTGATGAACCTAAAGTTGAAGTAATGTAATCGTGGAGGGAATGATACCTAGTTCGACGATCGAGGTTGAGGAAGGATCAACTAGACTTTATGTCTGATAGAGTGGCAAGAGTTGTAAATCTCTGGGAATAATAGAAGAGAAAGCGTAAAGAGAGAATGGTGGAAGGGCGCCTGGTTATATAGAGGGGGTTGGAAGTCGAAAAGGCCATGACCGGTGGAACCGGTCAAGGTCGTAGCGTTCGGCCTCGGCGCATAACGGTTCGGCGCTGAAGCATCACTCGGCGAGGAGACACCGTTCGAACGCGCATGTCTCGTTCGGCATTTGGAACGCGTACGGCACGCATCGATCCCACAAAAGGGGCGTCTCCGTTCAAGGTTAGCCAAGGGTTTAAGACGTGACGAAAAGGTTGCACGGTTCAAAGCGTACCACGTTCGGCCACGCGATACACTTTGGGGGGCAAGTGTTTCCTGGTGATTTGACCAGGCAACTGAATGCTCGGCATTGGCCACTACTCGGCATGAAGGACTGTTCGGCATCCAGGAGGGCTCGGCGAAGCGCGCGGCATCCAGTGGGAGTCGGCATCAGAAACGTTCGGCATCCGTAATGCTCGGCGTCAGTTAATGTTCGGCGACAAACAATGCTCGGCGCTAGCGTTCGGCATCCAGTAGAACTCGGCATCAGAGAGTGGCCGGCATCCAGGAGTGTTCGGCGAAGCACTTGACATCCAGGAGTACTCGGCATCAGGAGTACTCGGCATCCCAAGGTACTCGGCGTCAAGTGGTGTTCGGCATCAGGAGTACTCGGCATCCCAAGGTACTCGGCGTCAAGTGGTGTCCGGCATCAACTGGCACTCGGCTGCAAGAGCGCTCGGCGTCCCCTGGCACTCGGAACCCAGAGGTACTCGGCGTAGTACTCGGCAACAGGAGTACTCGGCATCGCAAGGTACTCGACATCAGTGGAACTCGGCGATAGGATAACTTGGCAATCAGAGCGCTCGACATTCAGAAGGCATTCAGTATGCACAACTTCACAAGGACCGTTCGGCAAGGAAAGCATCGTTCGGCGTGGGAAAGACTGCTCGGCATCAGAGCGTTCGGCATACCAGGATCGGCATGCAGCGACCACTGCACTGAGGCTTGACCGTTCGGCTATCCAGCCCATTTGGGAAGTCCAGCCCATATTTGCCTATAAATAGGGGGCAGGGTCACAGTGAAAGGGAGCCTTTTTTAGAGAGAAAATACGGGGAAACTCTGCCATTTTCAAGACTCACCTTCTCTATTCAAACAACTTCATTCAAGCATTTGATTTACGAATTGTATTTGTAATCAACCATAAAGGAAATCAATAAAGTTGAACAAAGTGGACGTAGGCAATTACGCCGAACCACTATAAATTTGGTGTTCTTACTTTCTGCATTTAAATTAGCATTGTCTTCTCTGTTTAATTTTCTTTCATCACTTATATCTCTACACGATCTTTCTGAACGAGGTTAGTGACCAATTTTGGTGCTAACAGTATACTTGCAACCCGTGGAAAGCAAGTCGTTGTAGTGAAATTCTATACGGGGGATAGGACCAGACGTAGGATTGGATACCTAAACTAGTATAAATTTTTTTGATGTCATTTACTTTACTGCTTTTTTTTCTATATTTATCTGCATGTATTTGTGATCTGAGTAAATAATTTTGAAAATTACAAGTAAACTATAAATAGTTGATATACACTATTCATCTACTTATGAGCCTTAAGATCCATTTTGTATCAATGTGTCAGGGTAACTCACATATCCCACACCAAAGACCCTTTATGAATTGTATACGACTAATATTAAAGGTCAGCACTATTTTAGTGTTTAAAACCAATATCTATGTGATGAATTTCCACTACCCATCAAAGAGAATACATTGGAGCTAACTTGTATAATTGACTCTAAGTTACCACTGACTCATGTAGGTCCTGTCTCAATCTCAATGCTATGGACATTATATGATCCACTCTAGAAGGGTGCCCCGATCTCTCTCTACCCTTGCTCTGGGATCTCGTTTGTAGGTTATGCTCTCTCTATGATGCAATGGTTACTAGCATGCTATCCATTCAATTATCTACACCGAACTACTGGAACTATATGTAAATGTTAAACGCCACGTACATGTCATCCCACACATACCTAAAAACAATAATCTTGTCACCCTTATGTGAATCATCAGAAATTTCCTTGCATCACCTCGTACTCCATCGAACTATCCAAACTTTATTAAGTCCAAAACGCCTGCCTTGAGACCTTGGCGTGCTCTGGCCGAGATCAGAGAAAGCTTTACCTCGCATCGCACCTAGTGTGGCGCGCATGCCCCCAATGCAGCAGTGCACTGTGCTACTCACTTGCAACACTTCACTGCATACCATAAGCCATTAAGTTCCTAAGTACTTAATTACTTCATATACCGAATTATTACAACTCTCATATACTTACTTTTTCATTAAAAATCACATCTTTAACATTTTACTTCATTTTAACTTCACTTATATGTTTATCAATGACAACTGTAATCATCTCATAATCCATTGAGTTCCTAAAAATTGATTACTTACTAAATTTTATAAAAGTTGTATTTTTGTCATTAATAAAACATGAAGTGATTCCCTGCTACTTGCTTATTCACCACCATGCCAAATCGATTCAACCTAAATGAAAACTCAACATCAAGCATTCATTGCCAATTCATACATAATATATATCTTTATATAATTACATATTTCAATTTTAGTATCCACTCACCCAGCAACCACTAGCAATAAGAACCTATTTTATAAGCCTTTTCTTCTTCATAGTCGAAAATAAAATCACCTCCAAATGCTCCAATATTAGCTGCAAATGTAGAGGAATGCAAAAGAAGAATCTAGGTGATTTTGGTTTGATTTTAAAGAATTTATTTCATGAGTTTTAATTGGATCTAGGGATGAACCTTTAGGTTTGGAAGAGAGAAAAGGAAGAGAGAAGGTTACGTGAAAGAAATGAAAAGAGTAGAGGGGTGCGGCTATTTATAGGCAAGTTGTGCCCATTTTCATTTTGATGGAAGTCCCTGTTCAAAGAAAAGGGTTATAGGTGATGACATGATCTGCTTCTTAGGGTGCAGAAATCGTTCGAGTCATGCGTGGCAGCTGGTATAAATGATGAAAGACGGGCCGGTTGATTGAATTGGGACCTATTTTCAGAATCTAATAGGAAGCAAGCAAGGCTGAATAGGAAAGGGCCTCGGGTCCAATGCCATCCAATTTAGTAATAACAAACCCATCTACCTTCATAGATCAAAGTCCCTAACTCTATACACCTCGATGTTTATAGTCACAAGAATCAGAAACGTCATTCCAGTCATAATGGAAATGGACTCAAGCTCCTATTCTATCGCATACAAAAGTTAGTTATTTCGTTAGCTCAAGGATCAAGTCCTTGAAAGAGTTAGTAGTGTTCCGTATGGGGGATTATGCAATTTGTTACATATATCCAACTTTGTAGTCAATCTTATTCGTAGTAACGATGTTTGTTTTTCATTATATACTTTGTTATATTGTGACATAATTAACTAAATAATTAATTTAAAATGTACAATAAGAAAATTCTTAAATGAAATGTTATGTGATTATTGTTGCAAATAGCTGCAATCGTGAGGAAATTAATCACAAAACACAATGACATTTTATTTTAAATATCGACGGCCAATATATTTCGAGAAATAGATATTGATTCATCCATTGAGACAAAAGTGGTAATGCTCTCCAACTGTTAGGCAGTTTATTACTCAAGGCTATCGGAGCATGAAAGGGTTCTGTATTTTTAATTTTTGGATAACTATGGAATGACTCATCCAAAATTTCTTTTTTGGTTGATAATAACTAGGTAAAACAAGAAATCTCAATGTGATGATGTTACATAATTCCCTCGATTTGAGAATACTATGAAACTTCAATGCGAATACTCCACTTTGATTATAGTTAAATAATGGCATGGTGATCCGTTGAGTAACTATAGTTGGGTATGAGTTGATGCATTGGAAATGAAGCACTATTCAATAAAGAATTCATCTTCTTAGTTGTATAAAGTTAGTATCACGGTCAACTTCAATCAACTCAAAGTAAAATCTCTAGTAGAGTAGAATAGTTAATAATAAATGTTATTATTGAACCAAAGACTTTGTTCATGGACTAATCAAGTTGAATATGTATAATATTGGAGTTTTGATCAATACCAAATTCCATACATCCTAAAGTGAACAGTGTTGGCAAAGAGAACGTGCATAAATTATTGTCACTATCGGTACCGCTTAAGATAAGGTAGAATATGATTTTTACCGAAAAGGTCTGTAAGCGATGAATTTGACCGAATTGTCACACCACTAGATAAGGTGACATGTGAATATTAATATTTGAATTGTTCAATATTAATCGCTGATTGAAGTCACACCTTTGAGCAGCACACCAACATTTGTGAATTCTCTAAAAATCCGCAAGATTAACTAGTTTATGGAATGTTATAAATTGATTAATATTTAAGAAATATTAATTATTAATTTATTTGATGTTTTGGGTGTTGTTAATAATTATTTGGATGTATATATAAAAATTATGTATTTGAATATCAATATATGATATTGGTATACATTTATACATGCTTTAAATATAGATAATTACTTAAACGGACTTTTGGAAAGTTTTCTTCGAATAGGGAAATGCATGGCCGGCCATGCTAGAGAGAGGAAAGGATTTAGATGAGATCTAATTGATAATTAATTAAGGAATTAAAGGAGGAAAGTTTAATAAACAGAAGAGGAAAGGTTCTCATTCTTTCTTTAAAACAATACCTACGAAGTTTAAACAAAGAACAAATAAGACATGATAACACACACACGCACGCACGCACACACAGATATATATATATATCTGCGTGTGTGTGTAAAAATTTCTTTTCCAAGTGACTATAAGAAAAAATAACATAAAGAAGTACAAAATGAATTATAACTAAACAAGTCGATACCATGCTCGTGTATAGAGAAGGAACTACATGCTTCCTTCTTCATAGTGGGAACAATCTCAAAGGAAAGAAATGATCTTGGAAAAGTATAGGAATCTTGAAGGAAATGGTGTTTGCGCAGTAGAGTTTATTTGAATAAATTTTAACATTTATGAGTATTAGCATCCAAAGTGCAAACTAAATTACTACAATCCTCTAATAATTCTTTCTCTTATGAGGTAAAGTAGGAGGAGGGCCTAAAGAAGAACTAAGAGAATAAGGTTAGTACAAAGCTGTTGGGCCAAGGAAATAAATGAAAAAAAGGAAGTTGTACCCCTAGTCTAAAAGGAAGGCAAGAACTCATAGATGTTGAATATAAAGAAATACTAATCCAACCACATATGAGCTTAGCGAGGCAGGGCGATGAGGATAGCCTTTTAGGCTTGGATAAGATAAAACTTCACACACCCAAAAGTAGAGTTCTTCCGCAAAGAATACAGGAAGTGAAGTTCACGACAAGATGGGAAAGCATGGTGCTCGGCATATAGAATGTATGTGCAAATCAATAATAAGTACGAAATGGGGGCCAGCTAAATTGGAGTAATCCTAAGATATCCATCCACTCTTTGATCACTGTGCTCAAGGGCAGGTACAAGCCATAACATAGATGTTTAGAAGTAAGGCAAGTGTAGCTCTTAGGCAGGGAGATGGATATACCTAGATGTAGAGGTAACTTTAAAGGAATAGTTTTTGATTTTGTAGTTAATTAAGGTTGTAAGTGATTTCGTCATGGGAGCAAAGTATAGAAACAATGTTTTTATAGGAAGCGGTAGCCTGATCCAGGGTGCTTGGTGTTAACCGGTTTTTAACCCAGCATAATTCAAAAGGAGTTAGAACGACTTGAGACCTGACCCGAAGGCCTAAAAGCACGAGAGTAAGGAACTTTGAAAGTTTGACCCTAAAATATGCCAAGACCTTGGATCAATACCGATCCGAACCAATTGGATCAGTACCGATCCAAAATTTTGGCTTAAGGTTTCTTTAAACTACTTACATTGTTTCTACCTCTCTACTAAGTCCATCTACCAATTTTGGTAACAATCCAAGCTTCCGAGTTCAAGAAGTAGAGACTTATCAGATTCAAACTAAAGTTCGGTCAAATTCATGAGTGAATCATCATCAAAACAAGTCAACAAGCTATGAAATTACATAGAGAGACTTATAAGAAAGCAGCAAAGCTAACCGAAAAGAAGTTGTACAAAAATTGCGTAATTCTTTGGATCGTTGATGACTCAATTCAATTGGATCGGTACCGATCCAAAAAGTTAGCTTGGAATCACTCCAAATTTTTCGTGCTTTTTCCTATGGACAATTAGTTTCTGGTGCAATGGTTCTGATCCAAGTGCTCTCTAAATCCTGTAATACCATACTACCTTCAACAAAAAAAGGGTTCTGAACTTGGTTTTTGTTGAAGCTCTGCCATTCTTTCTTCACTCCTCTTCTCCCACACAACAACCATTAAGAGACAATTGAGATCCTCCTTTTGTTTCTAACAATGGTGGCTTAACCTCACATAAAGACGAGAAATCATATTGTAATTCAAACTCTTTTATAATAATAGTTGATCAATAAAAGCTTCAAAGTGAACGTAGGCTTCGTTAACATCCGAACCACTATAAAATATCTTGTCTCTTTACTTTTCCTGCAATTTACTATTGCTTTTCCTATTTTATTTGCCTTGATAAACATGGCTGGTGCTTTCACACTCAATCCAGGGCATTGATCCATTTTTTGGGTTAACATTTTGGTGTTTTCACTGAGAACGCAACTCGGGTTCAGATCTAGCTATGTACTTTAGATTAGACAGGTTCAGAAGTTAGATCCTCAATCTTTGCTTAGAAAATTTGCTGTTGGGAATCAATGGCACCAGGAAGAAAGTGAACTACTTCAGAAAGATCCATGGGAGCTGTAATAGCTGGAGAGGAAACTAATCCTCAGCAAGTTGAAGTCAATGGCACCAACATAGGAGATCAAATGCCGGTATCTTCTATCCAGCATAAAGTTGTCACTAGAGGCGAGTTAAACAAGATGGTTGATGAAATCAATCAAAAGATGGAGAATAGCCAAAAAGCTCTTATGGAAAAACTAAATGCCCTCTTGACCTTGCAATCACTTACTGCTCCATGAACCATGCCAGAGCCTGTGGCTGCCGCGGAGCAGGAAAACTCTTCAATTTCTGGCCTAAACAGGAGAAACGGAAAGCAGCAACAAAAGGGAGTAGTAGGTGGAGCTGGAGGAATCTCCATAGAAGGAAATGCAAGCACTCCACCAACTACAAAATAGCCTGTCATAAACTTAAGTCTGGGGATGAAAACCCCACGGGAAGATATAGCATTAGATCTTTCTAACTCTAAAGATGGTGAACAGCTTGACGGCGACGAGTTGAAAGAGAATACTTATGTGCTAAATACCAAAAGAGAGATCCAAACTGCCCATGTACGACCAACCACAAGCCAATGGAACTCCAACGGAGTGGCTCTCGGAGAGCCTAGGCTTCAACCCACTTACCAAGACCATTTGCAAAATCTAACACTTGGTACAATCACTGACGGCCAACCCACGGATTATTGGACATCCGAGGCATATATCGCGGACATGGTCAAGCGCCTAATGGATGAAAGTAAGAATAGGAGAGATGATGAATGGGGATCCGCTCCAAGCCGGACTCCCTTCACTGACGACATTCTGAATGAACGACATCCTAAAAAGTTCACTATGCCAACCAACCCGCATGATAGAACTAGGGACCCGAAACTACACTTGTATAAGTACAGTTGGTACGTGGATGGAACAAATGCTTCAAATGTTGTTCAGTATAGATGTTTTCCAATCTTTCTGGAGGGAATCGCTTCCATGTGGTTCACCAGGCTCCCACCTAGATCCATCTCCACTTTCAATGAATTAACAATGAGGTTCCTTGATCAGTTTAGGCTTCACACGGCGCAACCAAAAGACGTGATGTCCTTATCGGTTCCTATTCCAGGGATGAAATGAATCTTTGAAATCCTTCATGAGCCAGTTTAACACCGCAGTCACTGAAGTAAGTAATCCAAACTCTTCATGGCTCTAGTCCGCACTATCCATCCCGACATTAAATTTGGAAAATGGATCAAAATGAAGCAACCTACCACTAGGAAGGACTTTAATCGAAAGGCGAGCCTGTACTTGGGATTGGAAGAAGCAGAAGAGCTAGAAGGAAGACCTGCTAACCTACAACCAACCAACATTGGACAGAATGGTATGGCGGCGAACCAAGATGCAAATACCTCCGCTACCGTCGTAGGAAATGTGGGAAAGGATGGGAATCAGAAAAGGAAGAATCAGAATTCCAACAAGCGAAACAGAAGTAGCAAGCAACTTAAAGGCTTTAGGCCCGAAGACTACACCCCGCTCAATGATACTCCAGAGAACATTTACCTCACGGCACAAGGGATGGAAGAGTAGAAGAAGCTGCCTAAAAAAGAAGCGGCTGAATAGCAAAAGCATTCCGAAAAGTACCGTCGCTTCCATTAAACACATGGTCATAACACGAATGAGTGCCGTCACTTGAAGAACCTGATTGAAAACTGATTCGGGAAAAAACAAGCTTCAACAGTATGTGAGGAAGCCGTAAAATCTTGACCAGCCTGCAGCACTCCAAGCTCCTAGAGTTCGAGGAAACCAAGCTGGAACCATTGAAGAGGTATCTAGACGGGACTGACCAGAGACATATTATCAGAACAATATCTAGAGGACCTCATCCCACATAAAAGAGTTAGGGAGAAATGAAGCGATACAAGAGCTCACTAAGACATGCTCCGAAAGATTCGTGCTTCACGATTGAAGACGGAACTCCTACCAAGCAGCAAAGGACCCTAAAGGATGACATAGTGTTCCGAAATCGAGACATTGAAGGAATAAATGCTCCGACCCTCGACCTCATGGTCGTCACTGTAGGAATCAGGCCAACCGTGGTTCGACGAGTATTGGTGGACGGCGGTAGTTCTGTGAATATCCTTTTCAAACACATATTTGATTAGGCGAGGATCAATATGAAAGTCGTATCCGCTTGCCGAACTAAGATCAAAGGATTCACCGGTGAACCTAAGCAACCCATTGAATCAATCGATTTACCCGTAGAACTCGGAGAAGGTGACCGATGAGTCATCCTCATCCAAAGCTTTGTGATTATAGATGAAATATTCGCCTACAATGCTTTCTTGGGTTGCCCTATTTTGGCAGATTTCAGGATTGCTTTAGCTCAGTGGTGTCTCACCATGAAATTTGCGAAAGAGAATGGAGTTGGGGTGATCAAAAGAGACCAAAGTGCTGCTAGAGAATGCTACATCATAGAATTACACTAGTCTAGAAGGCAAGAAAAAGGGAAGAATGTGGGGAGAACTCTCCACATTCGTGAACCCACCGAATAACAACTCCAGAGCCGCCTTTGGCTTGGGGACCATAGTGGATTCGATAAAGCTTTGGACCCTAGAAAGAAGAGCTCAAGGGAGGAATAAGTAGCAATGGCAGAATTGACGATGTCTGTCCCAATCGATATGGGTGACCTAATGCGGGTCTTGAAAATTAGATCACATCTTGGAAACCTGATGCGATTGGAACTCATCAAATTTCTACATGCCAACTTGGACGTATTCGCTTGGACACATTCCGATATGTGTAGGGTTTTGCCAGAGACTGCATGCCACACACTTAATATTGATCCCAATTATACACCAGTGAAGCAGAAGAGACGTAGCCTAGGACTCGAATGGTCTAAAGCGCTGAGAGAAGTGGATAAGCTGATGGCGAATGGTTTTATCCGTAATGCAACTTACCTCGAATGGGTATCCAACCCGGTCTTGGTCAAGAAGCCTAATGGAAAATGACAAATTTGTATTGATTACTCGGACCTAAACAAAGCTTGCTCAAAAGACAGCTTTCATCTGCCTAGATTCGACCAACCTATGGATGGGGCAGCTGGACATGAACTACTACCATTTATGGATGCTTATTTAGAATACAACTAGATCATGATGCATGCACCTGACCAGGAAAATACCAGTTTCGTTACTGATCTGGGACTATACTGCTACAAAGTGATGCCATTTAGCTTAAAGAATGCTGGGACAACCTACCAACGACTAGTGGATGCCATGTTTAAACATTAGATTGGGAAGACTATGGAAGTTTATTTAGACGATATGTTGGTTAAATCGTGCATAGCAGCAAATCACCTGGACAACCTCACCGGAATGTTTGAAATAGTCCACAAATATGGAATGAAACTCAACCCACTTAAATGTCACTTCGGGGTTGCCTTTAGAGAGTTCTTGGGATTCATTGTAAGCGCCAGAGGCATCGAAGCAAATCTCGAACAAATTACACTTTATAGGAAGTCGAGGCCCCGAGGAACATGAAAGAGTTACAAAGCTTGAATGGAAAGGTTAATGCACTAAGCTGGTTCATCTCAAAAGCAACCGAGAAATGTACACCATTCTTTGACGTGCTAAAGTAGGGAAAGAGGAACTTCGAATGGAATCAAGCTTGCCAAACTGCATTCGAAGAGCTGCTGTGATATATGGAAACCCCGCCAATCCTATCTAAGCCGGTAGATGGAGAAGATTTGTACATCTATGTAGCAGTCTTGTCCCATACATTAAGTGTTGCGCTCGTACGAGAAGATGCTAAGAACCACTGACCCGTATATTACATCAGTAAACAGTTCATTGGAGCAGAGAAGAACTATCCGAAATTAGAAAAACTGGCATATTGCCTCTTGATCGCATCCAGAAAGTTACTACTTCTAGGCACACCCGATCAAAGTGTCGACAGATCAACCCTTGAAGAAAGTGTTATATCGCCCCGAGACCTTTGGATGACTTATCAAATGAAACATTAAATTAAATCAGTATGAAATCACATACCATTTTCGAAAGGCGATCAATTGCAGGCACTAGCATATTTCATTGCCGAGTTTACGATACGAGATAACGAGGAAGAAATGACTCTGGAAGTGGAGACACGTTGGAAGTTGTTCGTCAATGGTGCATCTAACGACCTTTGCTCGGGGGTAGGAGTAGTGCTTGAAACTCCCAAAGGGCGATCCATTTGCTATGCCTTGCGCTTGGAATTCCCTGTAACAAATAATGAAGTGGAATTCGAAGCATTGATAGCCGGGCTGAAATTTGTGAAGGAACTCGGGATAAAGTCCATACACATCTATAGTGACTCTCAGCTAGTCGTTTGCCAGGTGAAAGGCGAATACTAGGCTCGGGGAGAGAATCTCGCCCCTTATCTATCTAATGTGCAGCAACTGCTAAATGACATCGAACATTACACCATAACTCATATCCCGAGGGAACAAAACATGAAGGCAAACTATCTAGCCTAACTAGCTAGTTCCGGAGAAGCTCAGCCCTTGGGGCTAGTCCCAGTGGAAACTCCGACTAGTCCAAGCATAAGAGAGACGGATATAGATTGGATTTTTGAAACAACCGAAGAACCGAAAACGTGGATGGCACTGATCAAGGACTACTTGCTTAAAGGAACACTCCTTGCAGACAGGAATCAATGGAAAAAGCTCTTTCGGAAGGCGTCGCGGTTTGTAGTACAGGATGGGACGTTATACCGAAGGGGATTCTCTACCCCTTTTCTCAAGTGCATGACCAACGACGAAGCCCAAAGAATCCTCAAGGAAGTTGATGAAGGCAATTGCGGAGATCACACTGGGGGGAAAACCCTCGCAAAGAAAGTTCTCCGATATGGGTATTTTTGGCCAATAGTAAACCGCGATGCAGTAGCCAGTAGATTATGCCAGACGGTGTGACAAATGCCAAAGATTCGGCAAGATCAAAAGAACTCCTTCAACAGAGCTGGCATAGATGGTCAACCCATGGCCATTTGTGATCCGGGGAATTGATCTTATTAGTGTATTACCAATAGCCAAAGGAGGAGCCAAATATGCAATTGTTGTTGTTGACTATTTCACCAAATGGGCTGAATGGAATTGATCTTATTAGTGTCAACCCATGACCATATGGAATTGATCTTATTAGTGTATTACCACAAACAAAATTATTAATTTTGTTACTAAAAATATTATTTGCTGGTTTGGAGTGCTACAAAAAAGCATCATGGATAACGGGACTCAATTCGAAAGCACCGAGTTTAAAGACTTTTGCAAATGCTTCAGAATCGAGAAAAGCATTTCCGTTGTCGCACATCTGTAGGTAAATGGGCAAGTGAAAGCAGTGAACAAGATTATCAAGTCCACTATTAAAAAGCAGTTAGCTAAAGCTAAAGGAAATTAAGTTGATGAACTTCCACTCGCACTATGGGCTTACAGGACAACGCACCAATCTGCAACGGGGCACTCCCCGTTCACCCAGGCATATGGTTCAGAAGCAATGATCCCAATCGAGCTAGAAGTCCCCTCTCATCGAAGGCAAAACTTCAATCAAAGGCAAAACGAGCTACTCCTACTCAAGTCGGTTTATTTATACGACGAGAAGAGGGAAGAAGCCGATTTAAGGACTGCTGCTCACCAGAAAATGGTCGCATGATATTTCAAATTCCAAAGTCTATAACCGCACTTTGAAGTGGGAGACCTTGTCCTTAAACGGGTTTACCCTGTACCAGGAACATTCAGACCAAACTGGGAAGGGCCCTATGTGATTGGTTAGAAGCTAGGGGACGACACATTCAAGTCAACAACCGTTGATGGAACCCAAATTCCACAAGCATGGAACAACGAATCCCTACGTCGTTACTTTGTCTAAGACTATTTTATGTACTTCCTATTTCCAACAAATAAGCCATCCCGGAATACCGGAGGCATTGTAAATAAGCAAAACTTGCCCAAAATTTATTAATAAAATTTCTTTTCTTTTTGAACCAATAAAACCAATCACTGATTGAAATAGTGGAACCACACTCAAGTACGCCTTATCCACCCCCCGATTCGACGGAACCAAACCGACTCAAATCGTTGGATCGACGGAACTTGATCCTGCCTTCTAAGAACCAGTGTTGTTCCGGTAACACCAGGAAGGTCTTAATCAAAGCCGAGCACCCCATAAGCCGTGCTTACTTCTTGAGCCATGGAAACACACTCTCGAAACATGAACTCCTCACGTTACCCGAAGATTGGTGACGTCGAGAAATTCCAAACCATTCTGGATCGACGGGTCATATCGATCCCAAAAGCCACGCATCCCATAAGCCACGCACACTCTTAAAATCCACGCATATCATAAGCCGTGCACACTCTTAAGTACCAGTATTATCCCGTCAATGTTGGGAAACTCATATATTACAGGACTAACAAGAATCAATCCACTCCCACTATCAAAAGTAATGGACATGAATCTAGCAATGTCGCACAACTACAAATCAACAAAGAATTTTAATCATTGACTGACAAAATATTTGGAATCGAGACGCTCGAATCACAAGTTCCTAAAGATAGGAACTGCAAAATAGACTCGGTTACAAACATCCAAGGAATCGCACGAATCAATCGATCATTTGTCAAGTGTTCAGAGCGAACAGTCCCGTGAACTAGGGGGCACACACACCGACACTCAACCAAAGTAGCAAATACTTCATAGTTCTGTTACTCCAAACAAAGAATTTTGGAAGTAATTACGGGGATAAATAAAACAATGATGATTAAAACTGGCATAAGTGCACGAAACATAGATAAGTAGACAAAATAAAGCTACAATTAAAATTTCAACAGTTTTATTACTTATAATGTTTTTGATGTGCAACAACAAATAGCGGGGGCTGTGCTCGCATAATATCGGCCAAGAATGGGAAGATACAAACACCTTCGTGGCATAAACAAAAAGAAATGCTAAGTAAAGAATCTGCACTTGTACAAAAAGTAATAAAAAACAAAAGAAGAAAAGACAAATTAAGGCTTCTTCTCACCGCTTCCCCGGTCAACTTTCATGACTATGATCGGCAACTTCTCGGGTTGTCCCCTCCTGGGGTAATCTCGCTCTCTGAAACATAGCCACTAGCGGACCCTCCTTTGCCTTTATGCTTGCGAGGTCAATGAGAACTCTTTGATGATCGCTTCTGTTCTTCAACCTTCTCTTTCTTCGTTGCTATCATTTGTTGCTCGACCGTCGGCTGCTCGGCCTCTACTTTGTTTGGTTGAATAGCCTGACCCGCTTGCTTTTGTGTATCAGTAGCCGCCAAGCCTTGCTCTTGAGATACAGAGGGGTCATCCAAACCATGCAGCGCTGCAATTTTCTCAAATTGCGAATCGGGTTGCGAGCTAAATGCAGAGACGATGGTTAATATGGTTATAATGGCACCAGATCCAGTATCTCGATGAGGAGGCAATTCAGCAGGAAGAGAAGGTTGATCTACAATGTCAAAATTAAGGACGGTTATCTTGGCAATTTCATCAGGCATGAATTGAAAGTCTTCAAGCACAGGAGAGATAAGAAAATTACCTACTGTGGGGGTCTGTTTGTGAGTCACAACTTTGAAGCCTTCATCGTCACCCTCCTTTGCCGGCTGCACAATTATGGGAGAAGTGGGAATGATCCTCTCACCAGTATGAAAATGCAAAGACAGCCCACCTGGGCCTGAAGGAAAATGCCCAGTAAAAGCTTTAGCGGTGGCCGTGACATCAGTGTCTTCTCGTTCCCTCTCCAGTGTCAAGACTTTCTGGCCTTCCAGTAAAGCCCGGCGGGATTCTTCATTCAAGTATGCCTGAACCAATTCTTATTCGATATAGCAGCCGCCCATATCTTCAAATCGGGCCAGAACCTCTTCCCAGACTACAGCAAGCATGCGAGGGAACAACAGACCCAAGTAAGTGAGGCTCCCCTGATGTAGCACGGAATTAACATAAAAGCCCAAAATAGTAGCATCCAAGCCTTCCATCTTCTGGGCGAAGGTGTTTTGAAGCTGGCTTCCGTGCTAGCGTTCTCTACTGCCAGCTGACTTTTCTCGGCATCCAAAGTCAAAATTTGCTCACGAAGATAGGCAATTTCTTCGGCCTGTTCGGCGATGGTTTTCTTCTCCGTCTCAACCATCATCTCACTTATCCTCAGTTTTTATTTTTAAGCTACCTCATCAGTGTGACACTTCTTTATTTCATCTCCGAATATAAGTGCAGCCTGGTCGGTGGACTCCTTCGACTCCTTAAACAGAGAAGCACTTTTACTTTCTCTCTTGAGGGCATCAGCCCTCTCCTTGTTCAGCCTCTCTATCTCCGCATCATGATCCGCAATCTGCTTCTCGTACTCATCTTTTTCAGACTCGAATGAGAGAATTTCTTGGTAATTATTTTGATTAACATTGGAAAGCTGCATGCACAGTTTTCCCACCCCTCGGCTTGCTCCAAACCGCTCTGAATCACGTGGAGATGGATGAATAAGACTCTGCACGGACCGATTTCAAATTAGGCTTATCGAAAACAACCCCCTTAAGAACAAGTTAGGGAATGCAGCCTACAGGTGCGGGGTACTAGCGGGGAGAATGTAAGAAGCACGCCTAGAAACTGAGAGAGAGGCGGTCATAGCAGCATGAGTAGAGGAGGTCATGACCTTGGAAGCAGAATTGGTTATTCTAGTAGAAGCAAGAAGCTGTGAAGCGGGTTCCTACCCTTGATCATTTTTCAACTTCTTTGATAAATATTCCCGCTCAATCGAGCTCTTCATCTTCTCATGGTCACTTCCTCTATCACGGCCTTGATCTTTCTCATGGCGGCAACGATCTTCTGCCTCCCTATCCTTCTTTGTTTTCCTTTCTTTATCAATCTCCCGGGAAGCGTGATACCTAGAATAATGCCTCTATAAACGGTGAGACTCCAACACTCAATCAAGATCAGTGTAAAAGCCACGAGACATGATTCCCATAATAAATGATGTAAATGGCTTTAGGAAAGAGGCATTTGACGGACTATAACAAACTAGAAAATAACAATAATATAAAGTGTGTGATCATAGTGAAGTATGTGCTGTAATTGAATGACCCTAGTAGAATACACAAACCAGATCAGTCTTCGACTAGTGCCAGAGCATCGATTCCTGTAGGGATTATTTGAGTAAGCTGGGAAGGCAACCCTTCTGAGGCAAAGCCTTCCATCAAATCACCCATATTTACAAAAATGTCGCTCAAATCTCCCAAGTCAATATCGGCACCTTCTGGCAAAGGGTTGGGAATTGGGAGGAGCCTCTTCAATATGTTCTTTCAAAGGAGGAGATGGAGTATGTTCGGGGCTCAACTCCGAGGCCTCAACGCCTAAATAGCATCACCCTCTTCAGTGTCGGTATCCCAATCTATTTCTTCTGCATTTACAGGGTGCCCCTCGCTGATCTCTCCTTCCTCTTTCCCTTCAGTAAACGGAGCCTTGCCCACCGGTTGAACAAACTCTTCTTCTTTCTCCTTTGGGATCGATGGCATTTTAAGCGGACTGCCGACCCTAATTTGAACGTGGATCTCTTCCATAGTCTTCTCTGACCCATTGGATGGGTCACTTTCTTCTTCCTCATCCTCATCATCTTAACTAGAATCATGGGAAGGGGAAATAGAGCGGGTCCAGGCTCTGGAGTGGGAGGGAGCTCTAACAAATCCAACAGACCTCCCAAGGTGTAAGAACCTACATAGGCGGAGATTTTCATCTGTGCGCAAGAGCCTGATAGTGTGCTCCTGAGCACTGACTGCTTTCAGGGCGCTAAGAACAGTGCCAAGTGCCGGATCCTTGTTAATCTTCGAAAGAACTATAAGGAATATACGATCAATCGGAAGACTTGTAGCAATTAGAGGAAGTTCCAAGCATGGTGAAAGTAACTTACCACCCGTGCTCCATAAACGGGTGAATCCCTCAGGACATTTAGCGAAAAAGAACTGATTCTTGAATGAGGGAACCTTGCTGGAAAGATCAAGTATGAGTTTCTGGCTATGTTGCGCCTCAATATAAACGATCGATGGGTTAGCCTCTCTCTTTTTGAATAATAAGAGATACTGCAACTTGGAAAAGCTCAGGGCCTTATTAAGTGCCCGCATAAACAAAACATATAAGCATGTCAGCATGGCGTACCCGTTTGGAAGAATTTGGAATGGGACCAACCCTATATTTTGAAGCATTGCCATTAAGAAATGATTGAATTGGGGCACTTCACCGTACATACACATATAGCGATGACAAGCCACATATCTCGAAGGCGGCCTATGAGCGAATTCCCCTCTCAACGGCAGAAGCATGTCATCCTCTGGGATACCATACTGTGAGTAGATGCTTCGCAACATCCTGTGTGTAAGGATAGAAGAAGCTTTCTCTGAAGGATCGAATAGAACTCTGAAGTTAGGGGGAGTGCGATTGACAACATGGCCAACTGGAATCAGAAGACCATATTGACTCGAAGTTATGGGAGCAGCAGACCCTGCTGGGATCGACAAAGACTCCGCCTCAGAAATAGTTGAGCTTCTCTCAACTAACTTGTGCCGAGAAGATTTGCATGCCATTCTATATAAGAAAGCTTGTGTTCAAAACAGTCAGGTGCACCAAATTTCTAAACTATAAACCCTAACATAGTTGATACTTGAAATTCGAAAGATAATGGACATGTACCAACCACCAATCGGATTCCAAGTATTAACTGTGGGTGTGTGTGATGTGTAATCTAAGTGAGAATGGGTCCAGCGTCCTGAATGTTACGATTGAACCATTCCATGTAGATGGCTCATTCACACCGGAAAGAGTGATATGTTTCACTTGTTAATGTCTTTTCTTTTATACTTACCTGTTATCGAACAATGATCGATAATGGATCCGTTGTCCGAAGCGATGTAGAAAGCTCTTCCTATTTCAGGTATACCGGCTATGCCATGACAGGACCAATCCAAAGCAAGCAACTATAGATTGGTGGGTCCGAATTAGGAAGAGAATTCTCAGCATAAGTCGATTTTAGTTCTTTGGAAAATGATAACAGCCCGAGATGCGTACAAGACGCTACTCTAAGCTATTATCATCTTCTAGAAAAACCAAAATCAATCCATAAGACGTTGTGCCGGGACCGACTGTGTAACTCGGTGTAAGTTAATTCTGACCATGTGGATGAAGATAGCAAAACATCTCGAACACTAGGGCAAAATCCTAGCTTCATTCTGTGAAGAACTTAAGACTTGATTTACTATCTCCTTCCGCAAAGTCATAATCAGCTCGAATCTTCAACTGTATCCATCGCCAACACAACTTCATCGCAATCGCTGATAATACACCAAAATCTACATCACCAACCTTTGAAATAGGAAAAAGTTGGCCGATCTCTGATGTAAAGCAACACAAATTAGGGTATTTATGGATCAGATCGGTGACTACTGGAAACAGAGAAAGGCACGATAGTAGAATGGCGACGACAATTTCAAGAGGCGGCGGCAAGTGGCGCTAGAGGCGAAGATTAGCGGCGGTGGCTCTTTGGCCATGGCAGGCGTTGGATCGACGACAACTCAGGATGCTTGGATCAGCTCGGTTCGAAAAGGTAAAGTGAGAGAATGGGAGATCCGACCCCTTATAAAAAAGGAAAGAGAAGAAAATGGGAAAAATTTGCTAAGTGCTTGGATCAGCACCGATCCAAATATACTCCTCTGAAAGACTTAAAATTTCATCTGTTTAGCCTACTCAATGTTTGTATTCGTCCTGGAAGTTATCAAGTCAAGATCACTCCGTAATTATGAATAATGGAGGTCCACAACTAAGGACTAGATAGTTAGCTAGTATATCGTAGACAACTGTTCAAGATGGCTAGATATGACCAATGAAACTCCATAAAACAAAAACCAAATGATAAACAATTCCAGAGCACACCTTGATTCCAACGAATGCATGCTCTAGGGGGCAAATGTTAACCGGGTTTTTAACCCAGCAGAATTCAAAAATGTTAGAACATTTAGGTTAAACCAGAATGATTCGAGACCTGACTGGAAGGCCTAAAGCACGAGACTAATGAATCTTGAAAGTTTGACCCAAAAATATGCCAATATCTTGGATCGGCACCGATCCAAAATTTTGGCTTAAGGTTTCTTTAAACCACTTTCGTTATGTTTCTACCTCTCTACTAAGTCCATCTAACAAGTTTAATAACAATCCAAGCATCCAAGTTTGAGAAGTAGAGACTTATCGGATTCAAACTAAAGTTCAATCAAACTCATGAGTGAATCATCATCAAAACAAGTCAACAAGCTATGAAATTACATAGAGAGTCTTATAAGCAAGCAGTGAAGCCAACCAGAAAGAAGTTGTGCAAAAATTGCGCAACTCTTTGGATCGGTACCGATCCAATCCAATTGGATCAGTACTGATCTGATCCAATTAGATCAGTTCTGATCCAAAAAGTTAGTTTGGAATCACTCCAATTTTTTCATGCTTCTTCCTATGGACAATCACAGGCTTCTGGTGCAATGGTTCTGATCCAAGTGCTCTCTAAATCCTATAAATACCATCCTACCTCCAACAAAAAAGGCGTTCCGAACTTCGTCTCTGCTAAAGTTCTGTTATTCTTTATTCACCCCTCTTCTGTAATTCAAACTCTTTTTAACAATAGTTGATCAATAAAAGCTTCAAAGTGAACGTAGGCTTCGTTAACATCCGAACCACTATAAAATATCTTGTCTCTTTACTTTTCCTGCAATTTACTATTGCTTTTCCTATTTTATTTGCCTTGATAAACAGGGCTGGTGCTTTCACACTCAATCCAGGGTGTTGATCCATTTTTGGGTTAACATTTGGTGCAACATTAATAACATGATTAATTAGAATAAAAGGGGATACAATGAAAGTAAATTAAGGGCATGGTCCCAAGGCCATAGATAAAACTCGGTTTGTTTACTATCTATAATTATTTAATTCGAATATACATGCTACTCCTTGAAAATCATATGTATTTTACACATAGGGATTGTCAACGACATTCTATCAAACACATGATCGATATAATCGAACTTGGCATTTGATAAAAGACTTGGTGGGCAACATAAAGAACATAATGATACAAATACTTATAGAATTTTTTGTTAGAAGTGAGAAAATGAAAAGTGATAGCAAGAAACCAAGAAGTGATGATCTTTGTAAGTAGTGAAAGTGTGAAGGGGTCAATGAAGGAGGAATGCAAGTATATATATAAGAGATCTTAACTATTGAAATTAACATGGTATTAAAATCTAAATCTGTGGTTGATAATGATGGCAATGGAAATATTTAAAATACAAAACGAACAAAAAAGAAGTAAAGTAAGTATAAATAGAGGCTAGTCATGGAAAAAGGTTGGCATTTCCCCCTTTCTGGTTTGTTCGTAGGTGGTATGGAGGCCCTTAAAGAGTCTTTGTTTTGAAAGAACAAAACGGTTTGTGATTCGATCTTCTAAAGCGTAAAGCGAAAGAAGCGGGATAAGATCCAATCTTTTGTCATTGCAAAATTCAAGGAATATGAAAACAATATAAATTGACAGGATGAAAAGACTTGGGGACCAATCATAACATGGAACATGTGAAGAGCATTTAATGAGAAAATGGTTGACTACATTGCTAAAAAGATGGGTGCGGAATTACAAGTCTATCGCAAAATGAATCAGCACAGACTTAGGAGGCAAATATTACACCCATATTTCATCAAAAAATAATGAATTATAACAAGGCAAAGCAAAGGAACATTATAGCTGCGACACCAATGGAGCGTAGGCTATAGGAACCTGAGTTCCTTATAGTCAGGAATCAGCTCGATACAGTAAGAACCGATCCTAAAGCTACATAAAATCGGAACAACACATGTTCTAGTTATAACATCCAATGCACTATGAACTCAGTACCATGCTATCATGCACCTAAAGACTATGGCATACCAATAGGCGTAATACCTCTTCGGATAGCATAGCCTAAAGCCTAGTATGAGTATGCTAATGAAGTACTCTTATGGAACAATGCATATCCAAAGACTGAACCACGCTAACTGAATTGCACCATCAATATAGTGCAATGCAATAAACCATCACTCCCTGCCAAGACGAATCAAAATATATCAATGAATAACATTAATATTGGACAATTGGCAGGTATCCAACAGCATCATGCTAATTAAAGCATTCCAAATCAAATTAACCCTCCTAAATCATTTATCATGTCAAAACCAAATTACCCTGCCTAAGTCAAGTCATCCTACCTAAATTCATTCATCAATCCACGATACATAATTATAGCCACATCGATGAAGGACGCATAGTGTAATCCAATAACAATAATCATGTAACGACCCTTAAATTTTAATAATTTTATTAACGTAATTAACTGAAATTTTGTGAAATTTTGAATAATAAAATTTCGAAATAAAAATTTGATATTTAAAATACGTCTATTTAAACATAGCAAATGGTAATTTTTCATCTAATAATATGGAAGTTTATTTTTGTTGTATAATTTTATTTAAATGTAAATCAGTTAACATTTGATGAGAAAAAAATATTTTCAAAACCTGAATATTTTTATACAATAAATTTGTAAATCATCTTTTGAGTGAGACGTCATATTTCGTTTCGCCAAATTTGGACTGCTATTGCTCCGTTTATCTTATTTTCGGCGTTTTAGCAGCATTTTCGGTACCGAATATCGACTTTTGATAGGATGGGCATATCACTGATATCTATGTACCGTTTTGATCGTCGTCGTGCTGATTTCCGTAGTATATTCATTTGTGTGTTTTGAGGTCCGGTATGTGATGAAATCGACAAAACGATTTGTCATATCGGTACCTATTTTTGAGTCTTTTGATGCTCGGTGTCCTTTAAACTGTATAGCCGTGGAAATGAATAGTCACCTGCCATTGATGTTTCTTGAATTCAATGTTTGACTCTTGGTTGTTCTTATTTCACTTTAATATATCGGTTCATTTTATTTTCTCCTGTTTCGTCCATTCTACTAATTTAT
This sequence comes from Allium fistulosum, assembly GCA_030737815.1. Lineage (NCBI taxonomy): Eukaryota > Viridiplantae > Streptophyta > Magnoliopsida > Asparagales > Amaryllidaceae > Allium > Allium fistulosum. The sequence goes on along the minus strand of CM060904.1, from coordinate 1,104,586,086 downwards.
AAAGAATATATATATATATAATTGAATAATCTATGTTTACATTATCTGTCTTCACCTGCTCATCTCCCCTCATCTTTGCCTCTCGCTCTCCTATTCTCTCTCTCCCCGCATGATTCCACCTCCGTTCCTTTCCCCGTGAGCATCGACCCATCCCCTCATTCTCACGCGCAACCTTCCCCTTAGCCCACCTTTCCAGCACTCCAACCACCGAACAAAACCATGTCGCGCAGCTCAAGTGCCGAACCACCCTCCTGTGCATCCCTTTTCCCTGCGCCTATCCCTGACCCCACCTCGGTCTTCTCCCCTCCGCCTCCGTGACTTCAGGGCCGATCAACTTTGCAGCCATCCCACCTCACCGAGATCTTCCACGTCATGAGCAGCCAACGTTCTCCTTATTTATGTAGGTATATTGTTTTAATCATATAGTGCATATATAGATATTTATATATACGAGAGTTTTACAAACAATATTACTTATAAACTGTAGTTGGCATATACTATTAAGTGTAAGTATGACAGTGTTTTGTAAGTATATAGTATATTATAAACTCACTGAAATATGAGATTTGTAATGTTTTGGGATCTGATTTTGAAAGCAAGTATGTTCTATTGGATTTCGAATATATATATATATATACACACACACAAAGTTTGTATATATTATACAATCCTTTGCCTATTGATTTCTAGTTATATATATGTATGAGTTTATATAAGTTGTTTATAATCTTCTGTTATATATATGCTCATATAATTGCTTGTGTGTGTATATATATATATTTTATAGTTATTTTATATGGTTAGCAAATGTGTTATGTTCAAATCTGTTTTTTCTTCTCTCAATTTATAAAGAGTATTTTTATATGTCAGTACTAGTATATGTCCTCAGTTTCTATAGTTCATATATCAGTTAAGAATATATAGGTAATATGATATGTTGTTGTATAATAAAAGTTAATATCTGGTCCTGTTTATATATATAATGTTTGTAAAAGTTTTTTTTATATATATAGGTAGCTTATTATATAATGATATTTAAAGGTCTGACTTTAAATAAATGATATATTAAATTTATGATTTTAGTGTAATGTGTTTTAAAGTATCTATATTAAAGGCCAGTATGCATACAAAGTGATATTTAAGATCAACATATAAGTTATATACATATGTTTTACATAGTATTTATATACATATTTTAAATTTGCAATTACTGTTTAAGTATTATATTATGTATTGAAGGGTATATATGTGTTGTAGTAATAAAGGAATATACTATATATATAATAGACTACATAGTTTTGGCCAATTGATTTTATTTAAAGTACGTTATATAAGAATATATGAGCTTGGTTCGAGTATATATATAGAAATTTATTTTTATATGTGATTTGAAAATATATGTTTTGGGATTTATTTTAGAAAACAAATAAAATATATATAATATAATAATAATGTATATATTTTCAGTTTATATCAAAACTGATTTGATTTGTTTTCATCGATTCCTGTTATCAGCTCTGTTCGTCGAATTTGTGCCAATCTAGCTTTACTTTGGAATTCATGCTTGGATTCGTAACTCATTCCATTGTCGAATCTATCTAGCCTCGAAAGGTGAGCAATCACTCACGATTAACGTTCTTATATTTATTAGATTTGATTTCATTTGAAACGACAATTGAAATATGCTGCTAAATTGAACTGTTAATTATTTGCCATATATGATATGCCAGTATCTGTAACTGTTCACCTGTGACATCTGACACCATGATCTGTTATTTATATTTTATCTATTACTGATGATATATGCCTGTTGTTGATGTTATTATTATTATCATATATGTGCTCACTCTGCAAGTTCCCTATTAGTTTAGAATTCCCTATGGGTTGAAATGATACATACCTGAACGATTTTGTAGAATAAAAGAAAATCATTATGGATTGAAATGATAAACCCAAGCGATTTTCATTGAATTGAATTTGGGATTGCGGGTTGAAATGATATATACCCGTAGATTTTTAAATTGTGGATTGAAATGATAAATATCCATATCACTTGACTATAGGATAGAAAATTATATACAGACACCGTTGGTCTATATATATTTTGAAAATGATTTCCAAGGTTTTGAAAGGAGATATATAGGTTTAAATAAATATTGATTTTTAAAATACAATATATATAAATGTTATTTTATATATGTCTAAATTGTAGATTTTAAAAATTATATGTTTTGGGATTTTAAATTTATAAGTTAGTTTTGAAATTATAAATTTTAAGATTTTTCTTATAATTTTATTTTCTTAAAAATATATATAATAAGATTTAATTTAATAAAATTTAATTTAATTAGTATATAACATGTTTTAAAATATTTATTTAAAATTTATATTAATATTTTAAAATAGATTTAGAACTTTAATAATAAAGGATGGGAAGATAAATAAATGTTGACCTGGAATTTAAATTGGTTAATAATTGAATTTAAATAAGAATTTATTTGAACTTATTGATTTTTGAGATTTTGAAAGATATGATTTATAACTTGATTTGATAATAGGTGATTAAATGAATATTCTCAACTTTAAAGAAAAATGAAATTGAATATTGAATATTGATTTAAATGTATAAATTGTAATCTCAACAAATTGTTATTAAAATGGTTAAGTGAATAATTTCCAAGTGGAAATAAAATAAAGTAAAATGTTGAAATATAAATGAAATTTATATTGTAAAGGTTTGAATATATAAACTTGAATCTTTGAACTTTAAAATTGAAATGGTTAAACCAGAACTGATTTAAATTGAATTTTGGAATTTAAGCTGATTTGAATTGATTTGTGGAATTGAAGGAAACTATTTCCATTATATAAAGTAATTTTAATATAAACTATTTTAATATATAAATTATTTCAATATATAACTATTTTAATTCATAATTATTTTAATATATATACTATTTTAAATATCTAAACTGTTTAAGTCGAAAGTGTTAAGATTGCAAAAGTGCTATGATTTCAAAAGTGCTATGATTTTGAAAGTGTTACGATTCTGGAAATGAATATTTTTTTAAAGTGAGTAATGATATCGAATTGATATGGTTTTGAAATGATATGATATTTTGGTTTTGAAGTATGAACTATTTGAAATGAAATGACCACGGTGTTATAATAATGTTTGGTTGTTAAAGAGACCGGGATAGGATATTGTCATATTCTCTGCCAATACCGAAAACCACTTTAACAACTGTGTACGTGGTGGAGATTCCAGAATGAAGTAGGATGGTTTGGTGACGGTTCTATATGGTATTTACGTAGCCCTGACTCCCGTGAGTCAGCTTGATGCGGCTAAAACAGGAGCCACGCCGGGCCAAGTGAGGTCATTCCTCCGATCGGGCACATTTCTTCGATACCATTCTATTGCTTTTGTGATTTGATTTGGGTGCACCTTTTGATTTGGGAGTGTGTCACGAGGTGGGCGGTAGTAGCTGCTATACGTTACCACTAGTCCGGATACGCAAACGGTATATCTACCCTGACATTGCCTCAAGTGCCTTGTCGCATGCCCTATCGCGCCTTCTATGAGTTTGGTTTGTACCATACCTATGGAGTGCCCTCTGATAGCCCTCCAGTTAATGGGGGGAGTTACGGTACTGTATAGACTATGGGAATATATAAAATGTGTTAAGGGGGATATGGGTAACGCCTTAACGCTTTTTTGATATTTTTACTTTACTATAGACATATTATACTAGCATATATTACTACATAGTAGATAGTTCCACGGATCCTTAGAGGATGGAAATCCCAAACATCCTTTAAGTTACTTGTATTTTAGTTGATATTTCACTTGAGTTGAATTTATTAATATAAGAATGTTAATCCTGACTCGAGTGTTTTGTGTTTTGCTTTACGCTCGGGTCAGATTGAGTGTCACAACATTTGAGACTCACCCTTGGAGTTGGAGCTTCACTTGGAGATCCATCTATATCTATTCAGCCTTCAGCTCTCTAGTTGTTTTTTTCAGATTTGTCATCTATTTGTATTCGAGAATACATTGTATTTGAGATATTCTATTGTATTTTACTTTAAACTCTGATGTGTATATAGTAGCTTCATGAACTACTATTTACCTATTCCGCTGCTTATTGTTATATCTCTGTGTCTATGATTCTGTGATTGATTTATTTACTGTATATGTTGAGTTTTGCCAAATACAAATTAACAAATCTGATATTTTGAGCAATTCAAGTCCAACATGTGCGGATGCGAATAGTTCAAAATAGTGGGTTGTTACAAATCAGTTATGAGAAATAGTGTCAGCAATCCATGTGACATTATTTCATGTATCAAAAAAAGGATTGTAGTAGAAGAAAGAGATCAAACTTTTAGAATATACAGAATTATTATTGAAAAAGTTGTAAACAATATCTCTATAAAATTTCATATTTGTACTCAAAAGGATACATAAAGAGTGAATGATTTAACCCATAAACATAGGATTCCTTAACATCCAAACTATATAAATATTTTGTGTCTTTTTCCTTTCTGTTGTTTTATATGTTTCAACGTTGAATTTACTTTGTTAAAATTAGACATAATTCTCTTACGCGTGTTAAAAACAGTTAATCTCCAACCTCCTAATTGTGTAAGCATTCAATGATACAATTACTACTTTAAATGGTATTTTAACAAACAATTAACCTGTTAATTCAAAGATTTGTAAGCATATGATGATACAACTACTTCATGTTGCTGTTGTGTATTAGATCAAACATCAACTTTGCTATTGGAATCCTAGGTAGTTACTAAACAAATCTAGGTTAGACCATTGAAAAGCTGTGAAGAAAGTGTTTAGGCATCTGCAAGGAACAAAAGATCGTATGCTTACTTATAAAATATATATCACCTCGAGGAAATTGGACATTCATATTCAGATTTTGCTAGATACGTGAATACCAAAATAATCCATATTCATTTATTTGTTCCTATTAGATGGAGGCATGGTAGAGTGTGAAGCAATCTCGCATTGCTGATAGAGTTAAGAACGTACCATATAAGCAATTATGTAATTAGTTGTTTAAAATTAAATCTATACACAATCTTGATCGAAAGTATGCTTTTGATTTTATTTTCTTTTATATGTGCTATTATATAGAGATATAAGTTATGAATTAAATACATTAAACATATATATGTAGAAAATTCTCATGAGAAGTATTTTAATGATTGAAGTTACGAATATGTTTGTAACCATGAGTATCGAATTGATATATAAATACTTACTCCTTAATTGTTCCTAATCAAGATATGTCAAGAAAAAGATATCGATACGCCCATTGGGATTAGTGTACATAATGCTCTCCAGATGATGGAGAATGAATTACTTATGACTATTGTGGACACCAAGGTGTTATGTACTTGTGGTTACTTGGAACGATCACAAAATTACTCGACGAGAGTCATTTATAGGTTAATACAACTAAGTCAAAATATAGGATTTCATGGTAATGACTTATAGTAGTCTTCAGACTTAAGAGTACTATCACTCGTAAGTAGGTAGGTTGTACTTTTATTATGATTAAGCATATGGCATAGGGACCATGTCACGACCATAATTGGGTACGCGGTGAACTACTTGAAGTGAAACACTACTCAAGAAAGGATTTGTCTCCTTTGTTGTAGAACGTTAGTATCACTATAATTGGTAGTCAACTAAAAATCAAAATCTCTTCCCAGAGTAAATCAATCAATCGATAATTGTTATCGGATCGAACCAACGACTTTAAAATGGTCTACGCAATTAAATACGGATAGTAATAAGTTTTTGACCTTAGACCAAACTCTAGGTTTCTAAGTGATACGTTGATGACGTAAAAAATACATGCACAAATTATTGTTACTAAGTGAGCTTAAAATAGATAGAAATTTGATTTTGCATAAATGATCTCCAAGCATTGAACTTGTTCCCAATTTGTACTTCAACAAAGTCCGTACAAGCTTCAATATTTAAATTATTTAAATATTGATAGAGCGTCGAGTTCACACCAAAAGAGTCAACATCACCAAGTTGATGGTTATTTCCAAATTCGATGGATGTGAGATTAATTTATAAATATTATAAATTAACAATAAAATTAACTACAAATGTTGCTTTAAAATTTTAATAGCATTTAATTATTTATTTAAAAGCTGAAAAATTATTTAAGGCGACTAACAAATGTTGTACGTTGACTTAATTAATAAACTACTTTAGATAAATTAACTAAATAAATGATTTAAAATGTTAAATCATTTTTTGTTGTTGTTTTAAAGCCCAATAATGTCATGTAGTGACCAACCATGCAAGGATGGAAAGAGGGAAAAGAGCTTTGAAATGTGGGAAGATCAATGGTTGATTAGAAGACGAAAAGTGATCTATTATACATCGCTAAAGATGCCCATGAACATATCTCTTTCTCTCAAACCCTAGACACTATCCTATAGTAGAGAAAAAAACATTAGTAAAGCCAAGGATATAGCATTACAAACCATAGTTAAGGGGATTGAGGAGATAAAACTAATAACCAAAGTGTTCGACAATCGGTCAGTTCATAATGTGGAGGTAATATCTATGATTTAAATATATCTACAGTAATCTGGTGTATATGTTCTTTTCTCCCTTTCTCATCTTGTTAATTTGTCCATGATTAATAAAAAAATAGAAATCGTTTAACTACAATTTTAATAGTAGATTATTGAATAAAATAATTATATTGTATAATATACATATAAATGATTTTGATTTTGATGATAAAGTATGTATTTCGATATTTCTTAATTTTTTGATCTTAAACACACAAATATATATATATATATTTGAAATTGAATATATATTTATATATGCACGCACACACTATACACGTTTCATCATTTTGGTCTTTTTAAATAATCATTCAGATATATACATATGTATTTAGTCTCTGCTTCAGCAAAACAATTTTGAAAATGTTAAAATGATTTTACTATTTGATTGTTTGAAAGACCCAAAACTCGATATTAGGGGTGTGTATGTATCTATATGGACCTAATTAAAAAAATTATTATACATGTATACATATTATTCCTCGACTAAATAACAATTTGTTTTTAATGAATTAAACCTTTTTAATTCAAATTTTTATATCATTGCATACACTAATGTTTATGAATTAAAACTTATATATATATATACATACGTATTTAGGTACAACTGAATCTAAACGATTTATTTCAAATAAATACATCTATATGAAAGTCAAAATATACATTTTATTTATACATATATTTTAAATAATACCATACTAAATATACATTTACGCATATGAATCTTAATTAATTAAATGAAGCTAAATTGAATAATATATCTTATATATTGTATTATTGTGGATGCACGGAGTTTCATGTATATGCATATTCCTTTTGACAACATCATTGACATATGACCTTAATCTGTATATCGTTAACCTTAAGTCACAATGATTAATTACATACATGCTTCCCACTAGGTTAGATAAACTCTTTTAATACAGTTACAATGCTTGTATTATGAATATGAACTTGTCAAAAATTTATACAAAAATTAATTTAGAATTAAACCGAGAAATCAAATTTGAATTAAATTGACATCAAAAGATTATTGTTAAAAAATAAAAAATAAATGAGTATCTTAAATACAAATAAATAAACTGAAAATATACCTTAAACTCTTTTATTTAATTTATGCAAAATATGATTTGATATAAACCTATTATTCATATAAACACATAATACGATCTTATGCAAATTAATAGAAGGAAATATTTTGAAATTCATTCCTTTAGCCCCACTGCTAATGCACCTGATCTAACAATGGTATCAGAGCTCGCATTGTGTTTATATGAATAATTAACCAATACGTACGATAGTCGCTTGGAAAAACTATCTAGATGGTTCTTTAAGGAAAAAAGTGTTTAAATAAGGAGAAGGTTACTTAATCAAGAAATGTGATTATGAATGAAAAATGTCCCTACTCCTAGTCTTGATTGGCCTATCGAAGTAGTCAATTTTCGAGGGTTAACCCAATGGAAGGCTTAAAAGTGTTTTGCGCCCTAGGTTGATTCAAATAAACATATTTTAGTAAAATAAAATAAATTAAAAACATTAAATAAGTAATGATATGATTTTATAAAGAGTTATGAAATGCAAAATTTAAAATTGTTTAAAATTTTAAAAATATGAATGTTTTATTTACAAAAGGGAATACATATGAATATATACATATATCTTAATAAATTATAAATGTTTTAACAACTAAAATCATGTACATATTATTACGTATATAAAGAAAATGGAAGGTTAACCCATGAGACTTAAGGGAGTATACGTTGAATGTATATAAAGATGTATGATATCATGAGTTACACTCATCTCCCTTAAATAGTCGATAGTGCTCTATAAAATTATTTTGAGTTAAGAATTTGAAATCACAATGCTCTCCATCATTTATAATATAAATCGAGTACCTTACATACCACTGGCCGTTGAGCATCCTCAAGCTATAGAATATCTATGGTGATGTTTATATTATCACCAGATAAATAAGAATGTTATGCAACTTTTTTGAGCACCCTCACGGGTTACAATAACTCCTATTAGGATATCGCCAAATGGCGTCTTTTGACTACAACAATAAAAAATCATTTTTTATTTTCATTTATTAGGCCAAACAATTTTGAAATTCAAAATTTTGAATTTTTCAAACATAAAAATTCACATGGATTTATTATTAAACAATAATTAATTCAATGTTTATTCTTAGTTTCGAAAGTATAAAAAAATTAATAATTCAAGCCATTTTAAACTTTAATTTTTAAATATATATATATATATATATATATATATATATATATCGACTATAAATTATACATACACATATATAGCAAGGCTAGCATGGTTGACTGGTCCCCTATCAGTTTATTGAAACCAATAAAAGAGATCATAACAACTATGATCCCAAAGAAAAAAGGAAAAGATACAAGGTTAAACAAGGGAACAAAACAAAAAAAATGAAAACAATAGTTAACTCCAAAAATAGTAGGAGATCTCATCATATTCAAATGAGTTGGAGTATATGCCTTGTTTGATAGCTTATAAGATTTCAACCCAAATCTGGGGATTGGATTTAGTCTTTCCTATAAATAATCTATCATTTCATTCCCTCCAAATTGCATTAATAAATTTTTTCAAAACAAGTAGAAGAGTTAGGCATTCAACATTCCACCATCTCGTTGCCTTGTATATTAGCACCCATTCAATTGCATTGTCCCTATTGTAAATATTTCTTCTAAGTTTTTGCATTAACCTGCACCACAAAGGAAATATCTTCGGATAGTTAAAGAACAAATGCATATTGTTTTCCATCTCATTCTTGCAAAATAAGCAAGCACCATCAATGTTCATGCCTCTGAAAATGAGATTGAATTTAGTATGAATAGCATTTTTTAGAACTTTTCACAGCAGCATATTTTCACCTACTCTACAGAATCAGTTCCAAAATCTCTTGTTCTAAGCAAAGTAGAGCAACACATCGTGTCTGGAAATACATTTGTACACTACTGCAATTGAGTGCTCCTTAAGCAAAAAGGACCAGACCACCCTTTCATTCCAGAAACATGATATGGATTTTGTTGTAGACTATTCCACAGGCTTCTAATAAACTGGATGTTAGAGTATGGAAGAGAGGTAATACCATTATAAACATAATCTTTAGCGTAGGCATTAGGTTTTATTCAAATCTGAGCTCCATGTTGATATGTCATACCGTTCTTTAATATTAATCCTTGTTGAGACCAAGGATTATCCCAAAATTTAGCCTTTCCATCTATAGCAGTCAGAGTTCTGATGTAGGGCAGCAACATGGGTCTAAGATTGAGAATCCTATGCTAAACCAGCTATAGCTTTATGGCACTTGCATGGTCCAAAATTCCTCCTCCCAATGTTATAGTTGTGAGTTCACTGAACCCAAACAGTATTCCTATTGTTAAGCAGGTTATCTATGTGCTTGTTAAAAGCAGCTTTATTCTAGTTAATCAGATTCTATATCCTAAGCCCTCTAAGATTTCTTAGCATTTCAAGTTTCTTGGAGGCTATGGGGATGAGTTTGGTAAAGTGCATATTACCAATCCATAAAAAGTGATGCATTTCTCTTCTAATCATGGTGTTCAGCTTGATAGGGAGGATGACGGATCTGTTCTAGTAGTTTGACATGGCAAAAATGATGGAGTTTATGAGGACTAATCAACCTGCTTGGGGTAGAAATTTGTTGGACCGGTTACTTATAGAGTTGGTTATTTTGGTATATAGGCCAAGGCATTGGGAAATGGAGATTTTTGAAGTCGCAAGAGAAATGCTAAGGTAAGAGAAATGTCAGATAAAGGTTGTAAACTAGTTAGGTTTCTAATATTATTTGCAGCTTCAATAGAAGTGCCAGTCAACAGAATAGTGGACTCTTGAAAATTTATGCCTTGGCCAGAAAAGTTGTAAAATTCTTGAAAGACATCAGAAATGCAGCGAATAGATGGAATAGTAGGCTTAGTAAACAAAATGTCATCATTAGCAAACATTAATGTTGTGATCAAAGGGTCCTTACATCTAGGATGCACCACAATGAGCTTACTAGCAACACAATGGGAGATCATACAGGTGAGCATTTCCATGAGAAGAATGAACAGGTAAGATGACATAGGATCCCCTTGTCTGATACTCTGCTTATTTTTGAACTAACCCACAGTCTTTCCATTGAAGCAAATAGAGAAGGTGGGTGTAGAGTGTAATATCCCCTATCTAGAGGCCCAAAACTAAACACTACAAATGCTGCAGTCATCTATAGTATTAGCTTCCGGTGACTAAATACGGCTATGTTAATGGTATCTACAATATCAGAAGCACTTGAATACGAAATAAAACACAGATTTCAAAACAGCTTTTGCTTTATTACATTTCAAAACCAGATGTTTCACATTCTCAATACATAATCCCAATATGTTCCCAGATACAGATAAAATATATTTATTACAAAATACGCCAAGACCGGTATATGAAGATACCCCCTTGGATGATCAGAGTCATATAGTCATAACTGACTTAGTATAAACACAGCGGAGAAGCAACAAAGCATAAATAAGAACCACAACTCCTAAATAGCTATCTGTTTGCCTCCTGCATGTCTCCGATAGCCTTATTCATCATCCTACTAAAACCTGAAAAGACCATAACCCCTCAGCCTACTCAAATTAATTTTGAGCACCCAAGAGTTTAAGGGGAAAACATAAACTTCGAGTCAGACATAAAGCCTGGTGTGAATAATACTATACATCCCGGTTTAATATGTTAAGTGAGACTACGCCACTTAGTGGAACTGGTTTCCCCTCACTAACATCCTTTTAAAACCTTTTTAAAACCATATTCTATGCTCCTGCATCCACAATGGTTAAAACATATATTTTTAAAACATTATGATGATATGCATACTTGAAAACAATTAGGATTTCCCCATCCCCTATTAGATTTTAATTGCCTCAAAGAGGGACTATCCATCCAACATTCATTTTACTTATGCTGATGCGGACTATCCATCCCACATCACATAGTTTTCCTAGGATAACTATAAACCCTTCATTAAACATATGGAGACTATCCATCCCTCACATGATGTTTTTTAATCCATCAAACATCCCATAGTTTTCCCAGGATGACTATGAACCCTTCTTCATTCATATGGAGACTATCCATCTCCAACTTGATGTTGACTATCCATCAAACATCCCATAGTTTTCCCGGGATGACTATGAACCCTTCTTCAATCATATGGAGACTATCCATCTCCAACTTGATGTTGACTATCCATCAAACATCCCATGAATATACTTATCTCATGTTATCCACATGAGTAACCTATTTCCATTAGTACCCCTAATTTAGGTTATATCCCAATTATCCCCTGTTATCCACATGGTTGACCTATTTCCATTAGTATCCCTAATTTAGGTTATATTCATTATAATTTACCTTGGTATCCCCCAATGATTGTCAAAACATATAAGTGTTGATCCCCAACTATTATTGAACTTCATTAAGCCCAACACGTTATCCCCAAGGATAAACAACACTTATTTTATAAGGTTAAAAGAAAACAAGTTTCAATCCCTTCAAAAATATCCCCTTTGAAGCCTTGCTTTTGACCCTTTCAAAAGCAATAAAACTTTAGACATCCTACTTTAAAAATGCTTCAAAACATTGCCTTAGAAAATCTTTGGAAAACCTTCCATTTAAAACCTTCTGAAACCATTCAAAGCAAACCTTTCGAAACCATTGAACTAAAACCTTTCGAAACCATTGAACTCAAACCTTTTGAAACTATTGAACTCAAACCTTTTGAAACCATTAAACTAAAACCTTTCAAAATCATTGAACTCAAACCTTTTGAAACCATTGAACTCAAACCTTTAGAAACCATTGAACTAAAACCTTTTGAAATCATTGAACTCAAACCTTTCGAAACCATTGAACTAGAACCTTTCGAAATCATTGAACTCAAACCTTTCGAAACCATTGAACCTTTTAAAAGATAAGCCTTTCGAAAGCTTACTGGGTTCAATTTAAAACATATGGAAAATCTACTTTAAAACCTTTCGACTTCATTGAAAGCTACCTTTCAACTTTGTCGAAAGCTCTGCTTCGAAAGCTTTAAAACACATCATTTAAAACAATAGTCCCCTGCCTTTAAAATAACTTCTTTGAAAGATTTTGGTCATACTTCAATTAGAAAAATCAAGTAAAACATCTAAGTTGAAAGCTTTGATACCTTTCGAAAGCATTAAGAAGAGGCTAGTTTTAGAAACACATAAACCTTTCGACTTTGTCGGAAGGTTCAAAATAAAACAATGATAAAGCGGTAGTAACCTTTTGACTTTGTCGAAAGGTTTAAAACCTTTATTTTAAATAATTGACCTGATCGAAAGTAACTAAGTCGAAAGCTCCTTTTCGAAAGCAAGCAGGTGTAAGCTTTTAGCTTATAAAACAAACATACCCCAACCTCTTTGGCAACTAACGTTTCGACTAAGTACCCTTCGACCTTGTTTAATTCATTACGTACCAAGTTACTTGGTACCATATGCATTAAACTTTGACCTTGTCGAAGGCTATAACCTTTCGACATTGTCGGAAGGTCTGGGTCGGAAGGTTTGATGATTAAAATGGCTGAAACATGCAAAAAGCATGATTTTCTTGTTTTTAACAAAAAAAAGATAACTTTTCAACTAACCTGCCTTTGTTTGTCAAATCCTCATTGGTTAATAAATACTTTTCATGAAAGTGCTGCCACTAATTTCAGAATTAAATAATGATTTTATTTTATAAAATGCCCCTTCTCCTTAATTAAATATATAAAACATTTAAGTCCAATACCTTAAATGTATCCATCAAATCACTTAGGAAAAATCTAGGAAAATTCCATATAATCTATTTTAATATGTTTTCCGACATATAAAAATTTCAAATCCAAATAAATATTTATTTAACAGTAACTAATTTATAACCCAATAAATCATTTTTTTACTAGAAAATTAATATAAAATCCACATAAATCTAGGAAATTATGAAAATTGGAACCTATTTCTAAAATATCATTTCTGACCTATATTTAAATTTTTAAGGCATTTGGATGTCATTTAATAGGGTTTTCATATCAAACATTTCATAAATACTAATATGAACATGCATAATTCACCAACAAGCAAATATATATAACTTTAATCATCAAAACATGACATATACTTGCAAAAACATTTCGGATCTAATATTAAAATCGAAAATTATAAGAAAATGTGATGTAGTAATTATTCACCTTAGTTTTGAGATTAAAAGATGTGAGATTTGATGTTGAATTAGTTTATTATCTTCTTTCTTTTGAATCCGAGCTTTTATCTTCTCTTGAGAACAATAATTGTGGCCGGCTTTAGATGTTTTTAGTTTGAGTGAAATGAAAGTGAACGTGAGTTTCCTTTCCTAAGGGTTTAGGGTATAATCCTCTCCTATTTCCCATATTGCCGTTACTCATTTCTTAACACATTAGTTTATGTTATCTCATTTTAGTTTACACATTAACATGGCACAGCTACCCTTAGCTTAATCAAATATCAACCTATTAATCTTCACATTATTTAATTTAATTTAACCAATTGAATATACAAAATAATGTTATAAAAATATAGGATGTTACATAGAGATACAAGTATAAATCCAAGCGACAAAGTGTTTAGGGAATTTCATTTTGGTCATAATCCTGATAATTGATGACCATTGCACCATGTCAAAAGCCTTATTGATATCAAGTTTGATCATAGCTCTTGTTATACATTAACATTTTTATAGCTCTTCTGAACCTCATGAGATAGGAGTACATTATCAAGGATGCTTCTGCCGGGTAGGAATGTTGCTTGGTTCTGAGAGATGTGAGAAGGGAGAACCAATTTAAGTCTATAAGCAATAATCCTTGATATGCATTTGTAAATTATATTGTAGCAAGAAATATGCATAAATTCATAGACATTAGTAGGATGTTAGATTTTGGAACCAAAGCAACGTTGGTGGCATAGATGCCACTGCGAAGTTTCAATGCCTGAAAATGTTTTTGACAACTCTGCACAGATCCTTGGTAATAACTTCCCAGCATGAAGTGAAAAATACTGCATTAAACCCATCAGGGCCACTACAAGAGTCCTTATTCATATTGAAAATGCTTTGCTTGATTTCATTATCAGAGATGTCTCCGAAGATCATTGATATCTGCTCAGTTTACTAGTGTGGAAGGTTTAAGTTAGAAATAATGTTTATGTCAGGACAAAAGTTCTTAATGTTTCCTAGCAAGTCAGTATAATAGTTGAGGAAGGTTTCATCAACAAGTTGAGGGTTATTTACAGTATTTCCATTCCGATCTTGAATGTCGTGTATGTGAGACTTAGCTTGCTTGGTTCTTAGAGAAGCATGATTTTTTTTGTTTCTATCTTCCAAGGATTCCCATTTTTGCCTAAGTTTTTGTTTCTTTATGTCAGACACACAAGCAGGGGCATTGATGTATTGATTTGAAAGCTCACTCTCCAGACTGGAAACATTGATGTCAAGAAGATTAAGAAGTAAATTGTTTTAAGCGGACTATAGCTTGGTCTTGAGTTGAGAGGACAAAAGAACACCATCTCCATACCTGTTTTTTGCCCAAATCCTGAGTGCAATTTTGTCACTCTTCAACTTTTGCTGGGAACAAATATAGGGTTTCCAGATATGTTAGTAGACCAAGTAATGACAACACTATTAGAATAGTCGCTATCTGAGGTCCATGCATTGCAAAATTTAAAGGAGGATTTCTCCAACATAGTAGCATTTATAGTTTTGATTATTTGAGGAGAAAGATCAGAAATGAAGGTGGAGGCAAATGAAAGGTGTTGGATGGCTATTGATTAAAGTGGCAAGGTTATAAAAGGTATTGTCTGTAGTGCTAAGAGTTCTAATACCACTTTTGCTTTTGTTGTTCCAAAAGTATCAAGCGCTGATGAAAGGCATTTAAAGGAGGGAAGATGAGCAATTAGCTTCATTTAGAGGGTAGACTTCTTTAAAGGAGATTGGATTGCCTCCAACCCTATCATCATGGTTAAGAAGGCAGTTGAAGTCACCTAGCACTGTCCAATAATGGGTGTCTTGGGAGAAGCAGGGAAGGTAGTTTAAAAGAAGTTGTCTAAAGCTTAAGCCATTATCAACGTATATAAAAGTGATGTACATGGAAGCATTGGTGGGAATGTGGATCATATGACAGTGGATAAATTGTCTGGTGTAGAGAATATGAGAAAATTTAAAGGTGTTGGGGGTCATGAATGGTCATGGTTCGACCATAAGGAGCTTCAAGAAGGTTGTAATTTAATGTCCAGGTAGGTCTGATGTAATTAGCAGCTTTGGAAGTAAGAATATTGTTGAGCTTGGTTTCCATTATAGCAAGCAAGTGGAGATTTTGAGACTTAATTAGTTCCCTTAAGTGATCAAATTTAATCATACTATGTGCTCCCCTTAGGTTCGTGGCTCCGATGTTGTCTAACATGATTAAACTAGTGGGTAGTGTTATCACTATTATTAACCTCGTAGATGTGCAACATGCGACCTAACCATGATGCCACAACAATATTCAATAGTGAAAGAATGACAATAAATCAATGCCATATCTCATCAATAAAGAGTTATGTGCAATGTCGCATGTTGTTAATAGAGCTAGGGATATCACTCATCATCAATATCGCATGTGATTAATGTCGCATCTCTTCAAAGAAGTAGTGATGTCGAATGTGACCAGCATCGTAAGCCATCATTGTTATGTAAACATGACCTATGCCGCATCTCATTGATGCCGTGTTCTATGAACGTTGTAACTCATCAGTGCCACTCTTTCAACGTCGCTCATCACTGATACTATTTGCAACCAAAGCCATTAAGAATGATGTTGCGTCCCTTTGATGTCGCTCCCATTCCAACATCGTCGCTTTTTAGAATCATCTTTCAAATAGTACGGCCCATCATTGATGTCTCCAATGGTGAATGTTGCCACACTATAGTGTCGACTTTCAAATGGCACATTTCATCAATAGCTGGAGGACATCGCCCACCTATACATGCGACATCGATGATAAACGTTGTCAATATCCACAGAAGCTATCAAAGTTGCGCCTTATTGATATTGCTTCATATTCACATCAATTCAAACTGATGTTGCCACCCACTAATAAAAGACGTTGATCATCATAACTGGAGCCATTAATGCCAAAAATCATTGGCACTACATATCTCTATTAATGGGGCAATGGTGAAGCCCTACTATACACTCAAGAATGCCGAAAGTGATTAGTGGGCAAGGAATTAGCGCCACACGGTGCTGATAGTGCTTGGGGTTATGAATGTCATAGTTGACCTACTATGCCGCAACTCTTCCTCTGTAAATATGGACCTAGGAGAGAAATAGAAGGGGATGATTATGGTCACTCTTCTTACATTTTAAACTTTGTAACCCAAGACTGATTTTGGGATTTATAGCTGATTGTAGCATTTGAACTATTGGACTTTGTACCTTTAACGTTACATTGAATAAAAACAAGATTTATCGAATCATGACTTACTTTCGAATTCCAAAGCATATATGATTTTTTTAATCAAAGACTGCTTCGAATTCCAAAAATACTCGTATTTTTATTTCTCCTTTTATCATATGGTTGACTAGTATGGATTTACTTTACGCATATATGATTTCACATGGCCTTGCATATGATTTCTCCATGAATCTAGACTTGCTTGTCACTCCTCTTAAGCTTAACTCAACCAAGTGTCGCTATTTACCAACACTCATTGAGGTTAAATTTAGTCCTTTCAAATTCCATTCCTTGCACTTTTGAGGTTGACAAAGAATTTCGTTAACATTTTGGCGCTAGAAAGGGGACTTGAACCTCCGTACCGTTAAAACCCTATATGGAACTACCCTAACTTGCATATTTAGGGCTTAAAGGACTTACCCCTACCAAGCATATCCCTTTCCAAGCCAACCTACTTTTGATTCTTAACATTAATTAATCGCATTAACTAAGTTTTGCTTAGTCATGCAAATTAATCATGTTAAGATCTCCGAGCAAGGATCCTCCGAGCCTCAAATGACAAGGCCAACTTACCAAATCGCTAATGATCCCTAGCTTTGTAAAGAACAAGTGCTAATATTTGTAGCATTACAAGTCATGAAAGAGAGGAAAAGACAAGTAGCTCCATATAATCCAAAATGATGGAGTTTGAATCCCTTTCATGTAGGGCCAACACCGATCTTTGCCCTGGGTAAGAAATACAAAAAGGATAGCATCTTCTTGAAAATAAGGAAAGAAATTCAACTCAAAGCCAATGGGACCATTTTCGAAAAGGAAACAGAAAGGGACTTTGAACGGTTTACTAGAAAATAGAGGAGTGTGCTTGATTGATCCTACAAAACCAGTGCAACACAAAGCTCCCTAAAAAGGAAATTAGTTATTGAAGATGAGGAACCCGTCTCAAGAAATTGAGGAATTAAATACCAATCAAAAGGACCATCCTCCAAAAGGTCACGACTTTCCAAGAACTACAGCCTTACTACTTCCTATGAGAACATTTATCTGAGACCAAGGATGAACTCAACTACCGGCCCTTGCAAAAGAAGCATAAAAAATGAAAGGAATCTCGAAAGGTTATATTGTTACTATCATCGGGCCAATGGACAGAGCACAAACCAATGTCGAAGCTTAGAGGGCTTAATCAACAATTTCCTAGGGCAAGGAAAGTTGAATAAATTTGTACAAAGTTGTTAAATCAACTATCAATAAAATAAGATCTTCTGAACAAAATAAGCGCACCTACATGGTTGGGGAGTAAGATTCTCCTAAGGCAAAAGACCTGGCCATCAAAGGCCTCACGATAGAATAGCCTTCAGTGCCGTCATCAAAGGCCACACTGAACTGCCTCATAAATGGAGGACGGAGTAAGCCTTTGGCCCTATCTAAGATGGCCTGGTCAAAGCATTGACCCAGTGATCAATTCCACCATCAAAGGCCTCACTGAAGCGCCGCTTTGAGGGAGGATAAAGTAAGCCTTTGGCCCCGTCTAAGATGACCTAGCCAAAGCACCGAACTAGCCTTTAGTGCCACCATCAAAGGCCTCACTGAGGAGCCTCCTAGAGAGAGGACGGAGTAAGCCTCTGGTCCTGTCTAAAATGGCCTAACCAAAACACCAAGCTAACCTGCAGTGCCGTCGTAAAATGCCTCACTGAAGCACCTCTTAGAAGGAGGTCGGATAAGTCTTTGATTTTACTTAAGAATAGCAAATCAAACGCACCAGACATCAGACCTATATCATCACCTAAGACGATGCTAAACAAATCTATCAAAATCAGGGCTGATTAATGCTTCAAAATAACAATCTTCTAGAGGAAGATCCATTAAATATGAGCCATTTGTGCTCCACAGCAGACGCAATCTTCGGTTGCCAAATGGATTTCCTAGTCTTCTATTTCACTATTACCAGAGGGGTTTTCTGGCTTTCTATAGCCAGATAAGGATTTCTAGTCTTCTACCGGATGAAGATTTCTGGCCTTCTATTATTAATACCAGATGGGTTTTTAGTCATCTTATTAAATGCTAGATTGGTTTTCTGGTCTTCTTTATTGCCAGAGGGTTTTCTGGTCCTCCTTATTAATTAACAAACGGGTTTTCTGTTCTTCTTTTAACACTATAACCAAAATGGTTCTCTGGGTTTCTATTCAAATTATCATCTAAAGGATTTTCTAGCGGTGGAGCTTCGCTAAATCAGCTCTCAATTTAGATTTAAATTTATTTAACGGGAATCTTCGTTACTAAACAAGTTGCTGAATATTTATTAATGGAAAGGCGGATTTTTATATCAAGTTTTAAAAGGCTCAATTAGTATGGCTCTTCATTTTCTTAACAAGTAGAATATCCATTTATGTGTCAGAAGCTCAAAATACGGGAAAGCAAGATATTGATCGTCAAGCGATTTCAAATAAGATGCAATATCCGATTCAAAGCTACATACCTTACATCCGAGGAAACATTCATTCAAATACAAATTTGTTTACGATCTAATACATTGTATACAAAGTTACAGGTACATAAATTAAACAAAAGAAGAATCCATTTAAAGCAAATCTTTGTCAAAGCTCGAGGCTCCGTGTTGTCTTGTCAAGGATTGGTAATATGGTGAAGGGTTGCATCCAAAAGCTAATTTCTTTTCCTTCCTTCAAATAATATCTGAATCATCAACTGAATCAATTTGAGTTTTCAAAGCATGTTGGAGAGCCTTGTTGCTCCTCCCAAAGTTTTAACCATTCTTTTTAATTCTTCAATCTCTTGTTTAGGAATATATTTCTCATGCTCAAGCTTTTGAACTTTGCTTTCATATTCATTGAGATGTTGAGATACCTTTTCATTCCAATTATTACTGAAAAATTGCATGCATTCGAATTTAACTTGTCTGCTCCATTTGGATATCACATCATAACTTAGACCCGGAGGTAGATTCAGTAAAGTAGCAATTCTTGGCTAACAAAATATTGATATCTCGTCCTTTTAAGAGTAGGAGCGGGAAGACTGGAATCGCCTTCACTGATGTTGAGTTTTAGGGATTGGCAAGATACTTGACTCTTTATTAACTCCACTTTGAGGTCATTTATTCATCGATGTAATTTAGCCATTTCGGCGTCAAAGGCCTGGATACCATGGCTGAGTCTATTTGTTCTTTCAACTTTGGATTTCCTTTATCCTTCTCCTCAATCTACTCTTCTAAACTAGAGATTCGGTCCTTTAGACCTTTAAAGTTCAATCTCCATTGGAAGTATTTCCTATGCTATTCTTGTGCCACTGAATTATTTGAAAATCATAAAGCCGAAGCATCTTGCGAAGACCGCCTCTTTTTAGTATCAGCTAGTGGTCTATCTTAATCTCAATCATTCATGAGAAAACATCTAAAGGATCATATGCACGCACTAATTGGATTTCCTATTAAGAATAAGTGAAATAAGAAATAATACATGAAAAACAAGTTCTTTTATTAATAAAAGCAAAAGATTTACAGACGATAAAGAAATTTGAATTACATCACAATTCTATTTTCCAATATTTAATTAACTCTTAAAGTTTTGAAACAGTAGTTTTGGCCTTTTCAAATGACCCTATAGATAGGGTAAGGGTAGAGTCAAAAGAAATTTTAATCCCTTTTGGGGTATTAGAAAGAGAGAATCGATGATAGTCCCATTCTTCGAATGGAGATCTAGCATAACCACATATCATTTTGACATGATAAATTCGAATTTCACTCAGTTTTTTATCCTTTTCATCACCTAATAAATCGAAGCGAAAGGGAGAAAACCATATGTAGACTTCTTATAGGTGTCTAAGAAAGCAGTGTCTCGCTAACTGCGATGTCTTGAGAATTAGGGATTTTTCTTTAAAACCCTTCTTTAATTTGACAAATTCACTGAAGAGTTCCATGGGAACAAGACTGCTTGAGATTTCTTTAATCCGTATGATATATTAAAATTAGACTGATAATAAAAAAACTAAAACGGTAAAGTTCATAAGCTACTCCTATTATACTTAAGTTTTTCGGGGGGAAGAGAATGAGAAGAAAGAGGAATAGAAGTAACTCTTGGGAGATTCCAACATAACCCGAGATGAGGATCAGACCTGTGTTCATCCAAGCATCTGTAATGAAAGCGCCTAAGTAAACCCCACAAGTGTTGTCCAGATAGGAAAAATCAACAAATAAACCCCTAGAGCAAACTTTGTAGAGAAATTCTTCCAAAGCGTTCCTATCATCAATCAACATCCAAAAGAGTGTCACTAGCTCTGCATTCTCCACCAAGAGTTTCTCCCGATGAAGGCATGCCTTCTTCATCCATGGAATAACTTGCCTCTCTTTGAAAAATCTTAATTTTGATGAACTAGTAGTAAGATTCTTGTGTTTCTCTAACAATTCATTATACTCTTTCAGTTATCTATCAACTCTCTATTCAATCGATCTATTTCCATTTGTTTCTTTTCAAGCATAACTTCATAAAGATATTTCGATTTTCTCCTTAACTAAATTAATCAACATATTAACCAAAAGCTATTTGGTAATCTAAGAAATTTAAATAAAGAGTCTGTACCTAGAAGAGTGGAACTGAAGACAAAGGAGTTTGCTCCTTCCTTTTGGGTTTGTGGCTTTGAGGAGCGTTGTCCTTCTGAAGAGAACCTTTAATTGAAGAATCGGGAATTTCAGTAATATCTACTACCAAGTCTGGGTTAGCAGCTCCTAATCCATCCTTCCCATCTACCAACCTAGAGAGATCCTTTCCATCACTACCACCACTGTCGTCATTATCAACATCATTATTGTCATCATCACCATCGTCACCGTTATCATCATCATTGTCGCCATTATCATTACCATTATCATCATCATCCTCTTCTCTATCAGATTTGGTTTCTTCATCGTTTGGAGGGTCATTAAAGGTTAGCCATTTTTCGCTAGCGACCTCTTCCTCGGCGGGAAATTCTTTTTGAAGAGCCTCTTTGTCCTCCTCAGTCTAAGACTAAACTTTTAAACTCTTCATTCCAATCCAGGAGGGATGGAAAGTCTAAGTCTAGTCATTTTTGAATATTATCAGCATATGCCATGAACAAAACATCTTCGTAACACTTCTCAGTCATTTTAGGGAGAACATCATCAATGAAAAAAGCAACTTTCTTCTTGGCGTCGCTAATAATATTGTTTGAGTAGGCCAAGATAGTAGTTTTTCTTTATAGCATATCCTCTAAGGATTTTTTTTTCCAACCAACTTGACTTTTTCCTTATTAGAAATCTCCAATTCTATTTTCAGCTCGGTTTCTCTTTATTGGCCTTTTCAAGGTCTTCTTTCAAGGTCTTTACCTCCTTCTCTAGCAATTGTTTGGCACTTTTCTCCTCATTGAGCGAAAAATGAGCTTTTCTTTTTCAGAGACAACTTCATCTCTTGTTAATGCGATATCGGTTATTGTTTGCGCCAAAAATGGTCACAAACCCCAAGTGTTGTGAAAGCACCAGCGTATGAATACAAATCAACAGTATTCACACACAAATCACAGGTCTAAGCAAGTAACAAGCAGCAATCAAGAAATAATGAACAGTGACACACAATTTATAGTGGTTCGGCTGTCTCCGGCCTACGTCCACTTCAAGGTTTTTATGATTTTATTGCTCGATGCTTGAAGATTACAATTTCGTGTGTTGTATTACAACAGATTTTCTGAGCTAAGTCTGAATCTAAGGCAGCAATGGTGATCAGGAGTAAATCTGGCAGAGTCTGGGCACTCTTTAGCTCTCAAAATTGTCCGACCCCTTTTCTGAATGACCAGGGGCTCTATTTATAGGTGTAGGAGGCTGATATTTTGCCTAAACTGAAGGGAGACCAGTTCCAGTACGTCAGGAGGCCCACATGCCCGCTTTTTGGAAATCCGGGCCCACTTTGGGATCGATTCGAAGCTATGTTCGAATCGATCAAGAAATCGTCCAATCGAGCTGAAATTTGGTGAGAACATTCTTCAATGTGTATGTAAGCATCTGTGAAAATTTCATTGAATTTGGACGTATAGATCTTAAGATATGATCGATACGAGTTGTAGTATTTCAGCAGGCACTCTGGTTCGAATCAATTGGTTCGAATCGATCTCTTCGAATCGATCAGAGCGCATGCCTGTGCGATGACGTGTTGCGAAATTCATGGGTTGATCCACCTTCCTCGCCGTGTTGAACGCTTCTTTCCTGGATACGCGCTCGCATCCATACCTCGTGCCCAATCCACATCCATCTATAGCCATAGTGTGCTTCGAATCCATTGCCTCGTGTCCATACAATCTACTTCGTTCGTATCCTTCCCATCGATACGAAGTGTATCGATACAAAGAGCCATTGCACGACTCCATCCAGACCGATGCGAACAACATCGATTCGACCCAATATCGATCGATACGAAACCATTAATCCAAGTCCATGTCGATCGATACGAACGGTATCGATTCGAACAAATCTCCGTATGCTTGTTTTAACTACCTGGGTGTGTTGCCATCGAGTCGAAATTCACCTAGCCTTCCTATCCAATCGATACGAAGTCATCGAGTCGAACCAGAACACGACCGATGCGAACATCATCGATTCGAACCAATATCCATGGATACGAAATGTATCGAGTCGAACTTATCCTTATGCATTTCAAACCATTCATATCTTGTGCATACGAACTCCGATTGTTCTGAAAATTGAAACGTAGCCTCTACTAGCATTGATCGTCATTTCCAATCGATTCCGTCCCGATCGGAACCCGGACGAATTTTGACGACGTCCATTACATCCTTGTTTCTAATTGATTCCCGATCCTGACATCCATCGTTCCTTGCCAATTTGTTGATATTCCAGCCTTGACCAAAAGGTGGGATAACATTTGCCCCCCAAAACATGCCTTGTGGTAATGAGGCGTGTTTTGAATAGTTTCGAATCCAATATCCGAAGTCCATAGCCAATTCCATGTCCATTCGAACTCGATGACCGAGTTTTCAGTCCATCCTTGTCCAACAACCGAATCCAAGACCTCTCCGGGTCGATATCCAAATCCGTAACCTTTCTGGGCTCTTGCCAAGCGCAATCCACACCTGACGACCGTGGTCCAGTGTCCCTGGACGTTGAGCTGACCTCTCCGGGTTCTTGCCAAGTGCAATCCACACCTGACGACCGTGGTCCAGTGTCCCTGGACGTAAGTAATGCCATGGCTTAAGTCCTAAGCCGAATCCTGGTCGCTCCGGACCCTTGTTGAGCATAGTCCATACTCAACGACCTGAAACAATAATCGATAGTAGGGGGCCTAAGTCTTAGGCCGAATCCTGGTCACTCCAGACCCTTGCCGAGCATAGTCCATACTCGACGACCTGAATGAGTCACTTTACCGCGTTCGGGCCGAACGACTCACCCCTTGCCAGGCATAATCCATACCTGACGACCATTTATCAAAAACCAAAAAGAATCCAATCAAGATCCAATCCAAAATCCAAATCAAATCGGAAAACCAGAAATCCATATCAAAAATCAAAACCATCATCCAAAACGGAGAACAATCATCCGAATGAATGCCAAAACCAGAAAAACAAGCAAAATCAGGAGTTCAATCCAAACTCCAAAAACCAAAACCAGAAAACTAAGTGTCCAATCCAAAAACAAAAGACAGATTTCGCAAACCATGGCTTTGCGGTTTATCATCACTCAGAGCATGCCTAGGGGCTATCTCCGTCCCCATACATGTGTGAATGACTCGGTTGCTCGCCAATGGTTTGTTACTTATTTCGTATTATCCTGATCAATTGATGACCAATCGATCATTATTCCTGTGCCTCATATCCTCATGGTTTGAGGTAGGCGGTGGTTGCTCCTGCTCCACCGCGGCATTCCGAGCCCCAACATACTGCCTCAACTGTCCATTCCTCACATGCTCCTCAATTATGTCCTTTAGGTGCCTGCAGCTGTTGGTATCATGCCCGTCTAAATCTTGGAAGAGACAATGCTTTCCTGATGCCCTCTCCCGCTCGGATGGTTCTCTCCTAGCCGGCCTCCGGTAAGGAAGGCGATTCCGAGTTTCCATGTATATCCGTTCTAGTGTCTCGTTTAATTCTGTGTATGTGGAAAACTTTGGATCCTTCCATCGCTTCCCGGCTTTTCCTGAATCATCGTCTAGCTTCCTTTTTCCTTTGTCTTTATCCGAGCTTCCGTTGGATGGTCCTCCACCCCCAGTCACATTCACCTCCTTTAACTTTAAATCCATACATGCGTCTTCTTGCCGAAGGAACCTTTCAGCTTCATGAAAGAATTCCCCGAGATCCAGTGGTGGGTCTCGTACTAAAGATACCTTGAAATCCGAATCCTCTCTGACTCCCGACACTGCTGCCATCAAAACCATTGATGGATCCGGCCGATCCACCGAAGCAACTGCCGCATTGAATCGAGTTAGAAAAGCCCTAAGTGATTCATCCGTCCTTTGGTTCACCGATGTCAGCGTCATCACGTTCTTCGGCCTCTTGATATGAACCCGAAACTGTCCCAAAAACTTATCCACCAATTCCCTCCAAGTCCTGATAGTTGCTTCTTCCAACTGCCTAAACCACATTGCAGCTATGTCCGTTAAATATAAAGGGAAACATCGAGCCATTACTTCATCCGATGCCCCCAGCACTTCCATGTGTCTGGTGTATCTCATTAAGTGATCAGTCGGGTCAGCCTTTCCATTATATACCTCTACGCTAGGTAACTTGAACTTAGGTGGATTCTGAGCCATCCTGATTTCCCGAGCGAACGGACTCCTGTTCACTCCTTCCAAGTCTCGGTTGGTCAAACCTCCACGCATAGTCTTCCTGATGATTTCCAATAATCCAGCATTGCCTGTTAGGTGTTGCCCCCCATGCTCCCGAGGGAACTCAGGCACATATTCTTCATGTGGCTCATTAGCCGCAACGTTGGTTCTAGCCTGCTGAACTCCTTCCAAAGGTCCTTCTGCGTTGGATCCTGTGGGCCTGCCCCCAAGCCCTTGTTGATTGCCTTCCGGTTCTGTATTCTGTCCTCCATTGGGTTCTGCAATCCTAGTTCCTTGTTCCACATTTGCAGTCGCTATAGTTGGTCCAAGGTTCTGTGTTCCTGCGGCTCTCATCTGCTCGAAGAAAGTCTGCATCATATCCTGTTGACTCTTCAGCAACCTCTCATGCAATGAATTTGCCATAGTTTCCATTTCGTCTCTGGTAATGTAAATTGGAGCTTGTCCTTCTCCAGCTCCGGAGGATGCCTCTTGACTTCCTCCCTGTTGGCTCCTCTCAGCTCTTTGTCTTGTTTGTCGAGTCATCGTAGAGCCAAACCTGAATCCTTAAAATTTCAAATCTAAACTTTGAATCTGGTGTAGCGGGTGCTAGTTCTTCTAAGTGAAAGCACCAAAGTGTTTGCGCCAAAAATGGTCACAAACCCCAAGTGTTGTGAAAGCACCAGCGTATGAATACAAATCAACAGTATTCACACACAAATCACAGGTCTAAGCAAGTAACAAGCAGCAATCAAGAAATAATGAACAGTGACACACAATTTATAGTGGTTCGGCTGTCTCCGGCCTACGTCCACTTCAAGGTTTTTATGATTTTATTGCTCGATGCTTGAAGATTACAATTTCGTGTGTTGTATTACAACAGATTTTCTGAGCTAAGTCTGAATCTAAGGCAGCAATGGTGATCAGGAGTAAATCTGGCAGAGTCTGGGCGCTCTTTAGCTCTAAAAATTGTCCGACCCCTTTACTGAATGACCAGGGGCTCTATTATAGGTGTAGGAGGCTGATATTTCGCCTAAACTGAAGGGAGACCAGTTCCAGTACGTCAGGGGGCCCACATGCCCGCCTTTTGGAAATCCGGGCCCACTTTGGGATCGATTCGAAGCTATGTTCGAATCGATCAAGAAATCGTCCAATCGAGCTGAAATTTGGTGAGAACATTCTTCAATGTGTATGTAAGCATCTGTGAAAATTTCATTGAATTTGGACGTATAGATCTCAAGATATGATCGATACGAGTTGTAGTATTTCAGTAGGCACTCTGGTTCGAATCAATTGGTTCGAATCGATCTCTTCGAATCGATCACAGCGCATGCCTGTGCGATGACATGTTGCGAAATTCTTGGGTTGATCCACCTTCCTCGCCGTGTTGAATGCTTCTTTCCTGGATACGCGCTCGCATCCATACCTCGTGCCCAATCCACATCCATCTATAGCCATAGTGTGCTTCGAATCCATTGCCTCGTGTCCATACAATCTGCTTCGTTCGTATCCTTCCCATCGATACGAAGTGTATCGATACGAAGAGCCATTGCACGACTCCATCCAGACCGATGCGAACAACATCGATTCGACCCAATATCGATCAATACGAAACCATTAATCCAAGTCCATGTCGATCGATACGAACGGTATCGATTCGAACAAATCTCCGTATGCTTGTTTTAACTACCTGGGTGTGTTGCCATCGAGTCGAAATTCACCTAGCCTTCCTATCCAATCGATACGAAGTCATCGAGTCGAACCAGAACACGACCGATGCGAACATCATCGATTCGAACCAATATCCATGGATATGAAATGTATCGAGTCGAACTTATCCTTATGCATTTCAAACCATTCATATCTTATGCATACGAACTCCGATTGTTCTGAAAATTGAAACGTAGCCTCTTCTAGCATTGATCGTCATTTCCAATCGATTCCGTCCTGATCGGAACCCGGACGAATTTTGACAACGTCCATTACATCCTTGTTTCTAATTGATTCCCGATTCTGACATCCATCGTTCCTTGCCAATTTGTTGATATTCCAGCCTTGACCAAAAGGTGGGATAACAGTTATGCTATAATTAAGCGAAGAAATCTTCCTTTTAAGCTCGGCCACTTCATTGGAAGACCTTTGAGAAGCATCTCGGAAAAGAAACATATGCTTTCCCATCTAGAATACATAATAAGTCTAAGTCAAGACGGGATCTATAAAGTTAAAATTAACCAAGTAAAGAGAAATACATATCGATATGAGCTGTTTAAGAATGATGAAAAGGTGATCATTAGAATAAGTTGGAGGTTGCGATGATCCATGAGAAGTAACAAAAGGAGATTGGATGGCCAATTGAGCAAGTTCGTCAAAATTCATCAAAAGAGGCTGAGTTTGAACCTTTGAAGGAAGAGGATTATATGGAGAAAGGAACATACCAAGATTAGTGCACATGCGGTTGATGGCTATTGCAGAGGTAGGAAAAGTAATATTTAGAAGGTGCTCGAATGTCTGAGCCTCCTTTGGATGCTTCGAGCTTTACCCAAATTCGCCGCTTTAAGACTTGAATTGATGCTTACATGTCCCTCCTCATCCACAGTAATAGAGGTGAAATCCCCCGCAAGCTTGGGTCTTTTGCTTGGGGAAGGAGGTGGAGTATCACTAATGACACCCTTACCCACATTCTTCTCTAATGCTTCAATTGCTTTGGCAATGGAATTCTTAATAGAAGTAGGCTTACTCAACTTAGAAGGTGCAGAAACTTCATCCTTATTCTTACACTTTTGAGGAACATTATCTTTAACCTTTACCTCTTTAGAAGCAATGTCAAGGGCAGACGAGCCTAAAATGAAAATAGAAATTAATAAAACAAAAAAATTAGGAATTCCATATTATCTATATTGAAACTTACCAGCAGGTTCAAGATGAACCATAGATTTAGTAGAAAATGATGCTGGGTTGCCATAACTAATGATTGTTTACCTCGAGCATTATATTTGACCATTGGAGGCTCTTCCAAATTCTTGTAGTGATCTAAAATAATGGAATACCAAAGAAGCTTTGCTGTAGTTAACAGTTTAAGCCTGTTCCTTGTCTTATCTGTTGCCCGAGTTAGGAACTTCACAGTTTTTTGGCCAGTGGAGCTTAGATTTTTAAAGCGGAATTTAAAGGAAACATTCATTAGTAGAGAATATTAAATGAGTATGAATAACCAAAGATATAGACTTACTGGCAATTTAGAATGTCATTCTAATGTTAAAGTAGCATTTACCAAAGAAAAACTGTCTCCCATCCTCTTGTCTTGTTAACACTCTCAAAGATCAAACTTTTTGGGAGAGGACAAATTTATATAAGGGAAGATCTTGTTGCTCACTAATCTTAGCAGGACTAGTTATTGAATGTAGAATTTCAGCATTTAAAGACGGAAGTCCTATCTCCCGTGCCAAAACTTCTAAACAAGCCAGATACATATATGAATTTGGAGAGAATTGGATTAGGGGAATATTTAAATGCTCCAAGTATTTCAAAGGGAAACCGGGAAAGGGAAGGTAACTTGTGTGCCAGATATATATGGGAGTGAAAGCAAAATACCTCTGGTGGGTTATAAATGTTATTTGTAGGACTGGTAGGAATAGTTATGATGCCAGCAATTCCAAATTATTCAAGAATAGAATCCACCTCAGCTTGAGTCGTGATGTATAATGGATTTGAAAGATGATATCCTTTCTTACTAGCAGAGGGTGAAGCCTTGGGGCCTGCACTAGTTTTCTTGATGGACTTTGTGGTTGATTTTTGACTTTCCATTTACCTACCAGATGGTATTATTCCAAATTTAAGAAATAATAATACTCATGTAATATAGAATAATTACTACATGCTAAAATAAAATTATTATCTAACTGATTTACCTATCGATGGGATCAAAATGTTTTAAGTATAAAATATTATCCCACCTTTGCTACAAGTTAATGACCTTTAAGTGGTACATATCGAATCTATTAAAAGAATCAAAATTTAACTTTAATAAAGGAATTCCTTAGGAAAGTGTATAAAATTGAATAAAAGTTAACATGCGGCATCAATAGGCCCGTATCAATTAAATAAATCACTGCCAAATATCATGTAGCTTATATCATAGAACAATAGTGAATACCGCAACTGTAACTAATGTCAAATTAATGGGGTTATCGACAATAATAAATAGCGGCGATATGAATTGATAATGTGCTAATTGGTTAAACAACTTATAATATGTCAAAACAATAATGTCTTTAAGTGACGATATCATATAAAGCACAATTTGTAATAATCAGATTAGTTATGGAGAATGGTGACAAACAATATGGCTATATCATTAAACCATACCCATAGGTTAATATCGAAAATGAGCAACATCGTTTTTAGCTAACGTTGAGCTTATTAGTGTTGCATTTAATCGGCATACACATTGTCATTAACTCCCTATTCCTACTAAGATGTTGCCGCACCTCAACTTAATCATCAGTGGTGTGAAAGAGTTTTTGTGCTATAGATGCTATTTATTTCAATAGAGAACTTTATCAACATCGAATATCGCGACAATATCGTAAATCGTCAGTGTCGACATAAAACTAAGGGAATAAATAGATGTCAATCATTATAACAATGTCGAAAATGATCAATGTTGGTATTGCATAAGTAGATAACGGATTTTGGGTCTAATAAGTCGTCTTCTTCATCAATAAACTAAGAACATACCCGATTTCATGCCAATGTCAGTTAACATCAAAATCCATTCGCACTACATAAAGGTCTAATGCTAATATAATCTAAAACGATTACCAACCTAAGTGATAAGCATCAAAACCCTATAATCAAACCCTAAGGTCGATTTAAAATCAGTAAATAATCTAATCTAAACCCTAGCACTAATTTCAACACAAAATCACCCAGTATAACTCACTAATTAAACCGAAATAAGATGAATATCATAACTGAATGATTCGAATACTTGAGAATTAGGAAATTTCTGAATTCCTTTAAGGATAGTGATTTCTTGCTTGAGATCTCAATTGCAGGTAAAGAAGAATAAGGGAGGAGCTCGATAATTTATAGGAAGAAAAGAGGATGAAAAGCCACTGTCGATCAAATTCAAATCAACAGCTGGATCTGCTAGGAATACCAATAGGCGGTAAACTTAATGTTGACAGAATTGACTTGAAAAGTCAATGCTTCCTCTACACTAGAGGGCAAATTTTATCATATTTATTGACCTCGAAGATGTGTGATATGTGACCTAACCATGATGCCGCAATAATATTCAATAGCGAAAGAATGGCTACGAATGAATGTCGCGTCTCATCAATAAAGAGTTGTGTGCAATGCTGTGTATTGTTACTAGAGCTAGGGATATGTTCATCATCAATATCGCATGTGACCAATGCCACATCTCTTTAAAGAAGCTCTGATATCGAATGTGACTAGTATCGTAAGCCATCAGTGTTATGTAAACATGACCCATGCCGCATCTCATTGATGTCATGTTTTATGAACATTGCAACTCATCAGTGCCGCACTCTTTTAACATCGCTCATCACTGATACTACCTGCAACTAAAGCTGTTAGGTAATGATGTCGCATCCCTTTGATGTTGCTCTTATTCCAACGTCGCCGCTTTTTAGAATTGTCTTTCAGATAATACTGCCCATTATTGATGTCGCCAATAGTCAATGCCGCCACACTACAGTGTCGACTTTCATATGGTGCATTTCATCAACACTTAGAGGACATTGCCCACCTATACATGCAATGTTGATGACAAACATCATCGGTATCCACTGAAGCTATCGAAGCTGCGCCTTATTGATATTGCTTCATATTTACATTGATTCAAGCTGATGTCGCCGCCCATTATTAAAGGACATTGATCATCATAACTGGAGCCATCAATGCCATACATCATTGACACCGCATATCTTTGTTAATGAGGCAATGCTAAAGCCCTATTATACACCCAAGAATGCTGAAGGTGATCATTGGGCAAGGAATTAGCGCCATGCGGTGCCGACAATGCTGGGGTTATGAATGCCGAAATTGACCTAATGTGCGACAACTCTTCACCTATAAATACAGACCTAGGGGCGCTATGAAAGGGGATGATTCTGGTCACTTTTCTTACATTTTAAACTTTGCAACCCTAAATTGATTTGGGGATTTATAGCCGATTGTAGAAGTTGAACTATTGGACTTTGTACCTTCGACATTACATTGAATAAAAACAAGATTTCTCGAATCATGATTTACTTTCAAGTTCCAAAGCATATATGATTTTTTAATCACTGATTGCTTCGAATTCTAAAAGTAATCGTATTCTTAATTTCTCTTTTTATCATACGGTTGACTAATATGGATTTACTTCAAGCATATATGATTTTACATGGCCTTGCATATGATTTCTCCATGAACCTAGACTTGCTTATCACTACTCTTAAGCCTTAATTCAACCAAGTGTCGTTATTTGCCAACACTCATTGAGGTTAAATTTAGGCCTTCCAAATTCCATCATTAGCCAAGGTTCTCATGCTTGCGCTTTTGGGGTTGATGAAAAAATTCATTAACAAGTAGCAGTATTCTTCTGATTTCTCATTCTCCTTGCTGAAGGAGAATGATTAGGAGGACATTTTGGAACTTAGCTTGTTTTAGGTAGAATGTTTGCCTCATTCAAGTTAGTTTAAGATTGCTTCTTGGAATTTCTTGCTTTCTTTTGGGAGTTATGATTGTAGGATTTATTTTTGTTAGTGGAAGTATCAGAGCAAAATGAAGTGGCAAAGGAGGTTTCGGTTTTCGAGGAGGATGGATTATTGATATTGAAGGTGAAGTCTAGCTAACTAGTGGGGGTAGCTAAGTGATCGAAGGAAGAGGGAGGGGTGGAAACCATCACATTTAAAACTATGTCATTTTGATTATCTAAAGTGTTGAATGAAGAGGAAGAATCAGAAGGTCTGATAATCGGAGAACATGCAGGATAAGAATGATGACATAAGAAGTGTTAGTTAGATGAGGGTTGTTTAGATGGGGATAAAGCAGTTTGCATGCAATTAATAATGTTGCATGCAGTAGAAGATTCTTTGTTTTGTAGAGGGGAGACATTGCATGTGGGGAGAACCAATGGACTGTTTTCTTACATGTGAATGTTGGTGGATATAAGTTTGGAGGCATTTGAATAAATGCTTTCATCTATTTGAATATTTCATTCAGAAGGAATTGAGTTGCTATTTGGAATATGAGGAGTTAAAGTGATTTATATAGAGATATTTCTATCACTTGTGCATGCGTGCATATTGGGAACCGAAAGTTCTTCATCTTGTGAATTGACATATCTCACATTTTCTGAAGCTATTTTTTTCATTTCCAAGCACTTAATAGAATCATCTTCATCACATGAGGCTAAGATTAGGAATTTGTTGCTAGTTTGAACAATATCTACAGATTCACTTTGAAGATTAGCAACAACTGAATTCAAATTATATACAGCTTTATCAGGCATCCCAACATTACTTGTCCTACTACCATTTATTTGAGCAAAATTGCAATCAAGGGGAGCATTCACCACAGCTTCCATATCATTACCATGAATTCCAACATTCTTGTTATCAATTTTTTTCTTATTTCTTAGCACTTTCTGCCACCTCTATTTTTTAACCACCTTTTATTTGCTCTTCTCAACTTCCTTAACAACAGTTTCATTCTCTCTTTGTTTCTCACCAATATCATTATCATTTGTTTTGGCAATTTTAGAATCAACATTCAAAAATGAAGAAGTATTATGCGTAAACATTTTGCAACAAATACATATCTTTGGTTTCCATGAGTAATTGACCTAAATCATCTGCTCCTCTCCATCCATTAATTTAACAAGGAATTGTTCCACCAATTCTTGGTAAGGGGAGACCTTAATCATTATTTAGCATGTTCTATATGTTCAAGGTGCTCAGTGTACTCATCCATACATAAGAGTTTATCCACCCTACTAGCTAACCAATTTACACCCAAATGGGACTAAGCATAGATTGGAATATTATATAGCTGGACCCAAGTCGGGACTAATTTTATACTATCCCACACATTTCCTATTTTAGGGTTTTAGGACTTGATAATAAACATCTTGTTCCTCATTATAATCGGGTCACCCTCAAGTATTCTAGTTTAGTCCTTATCACAAGACAGAAGAAATAAGAATATAAATCCATCAAATTTAACTTTTACCAAGCCTTTGAGTTTCTAAATTCTTTTTAAGTGTTCAACCACAACATTGTAAGAAAGCAGCTTGTTAAGGAAGAATCCAACAATATAATCATTCCATACCTACTTGCCAGCTGCAATAACTTCAAAAGAAGGGACAATGGCATCACCATTGAAAGTGAGGTTAACATCAACCGATATGTACTTTCCAATGTTCCCAAGCTTACTCTTGAATAGCGAAGTACATACAAGTTGAGGAGAGGCAGTGGATGAGGCAATAAGAGGGGGGAATG
This sequence comes from Allium fistulosum, assembly GCA_030737815.1. Lineage (NCBI taxonomy): Eukaryota > Viridiplantae > Streptophyta > Magnoliopsida > Asparagales > Amaryllidaceae > Allium > Allium fistulosum. Next base: position 1,104,551,613 of record CM060904.1, on the reverse strand, counting down.
GAAGGAGGTGAACAGAAGGGAGAGGGAGGATGGGAAGAGACGAATGAGGAGACTTGGGAGGGGCGAAAGGATGAGTGGGAGAGGAGGAGGGGATGGGAAGTGGAGGAGGAGAGGAAAGCGACATGAGGGAAGAGGATTCAAAAGTTACGGTAGGGAGATGCAGGGGGAGAAAAACCAAGGGGCTACCATTAAAGAGAAAAATGCTTGAAAAACCAGGTGGTATTAAATATTATATGTGTCTGTGTGTGTTTATCAAAATAAAATAACACACACACATATATAGACTTATGTTTAACTTTAATGTATTATTATTTTATTGAAGATACATTTAAATATAATATATTTATATTAAAATCCATGGTTGAAAAATATATAATTTGTTTATGTTAGTGTAAATATTAAATTAACTATTATGTATTAATATGACACCGTTTCTAAATCATGACATTGAACATACTTACTAACCATAAGAAATAATTTTTATTTATACATGTTTGCACAAAAAATGGGCAAACACCTCCAAGTCATATGATTCAGTCGATTTTGCATTGTAGTGATCTGGGTGATTTATGCAAATATGTAAAAAAGCAGGGACTAAACTGTAAAAGACACGCGGATTTATAGTGGTTCTGCCAGAATGTGCCTATGTCCACTTTATATATTATTTCTCCTTTCTTGTTCAGATTACAAGTACAAAGCTTTGGTACAAGTATATAAAAGTTTTTTGAAAGTTCTATCCGTGCTTGAGCTCTCAAACTTATCCTCCATTATTGTACCCCTGCCCCTCTATTTATAGAGTGAGGCTGGGGGCAGGGGTCTTGGATGTATATAGCCGCTGGTGGGCCTGGGCTGATGCGATCTGGCCTGGCAGTGTTGATCCGGTACGCCTCAGTCCGGTTATGAGTGGATGGAGTTTGGTTCGGTGGGAGTTTGGTTCGGCAGGCGAACTTGGTTCGGTGGGATCTGGTTCGGTAGGCAGGGGAAAGAGTTGGTTCGGTGGGATCTGGTTCGGTAGGTAGGGGAAGGAGTTGGTTCGGTGGGATCTGGTCCGGTGTGTAGGGGAAGGAGTTGGTTCGGTCGAAATTTACTCAACACTTCCCCCCAAAGTAGGGCATGTGGGTACGCACATGGCGTGCTTTGCTTTAGCTTGGATATCCTCACCCGGTCCTGTGTGCCGAATCAACTGGTCCGGTCATTAGTATTTGTCTATAAGTATGGACCTCGCATCTATGTTCACCCTTCACCGTTTGGAACAGCCGAATCAACTGAATACCGAATCAGACTTGATTGCTTGAAATAACCGGACCAGCCAATTACCGAATCAACTCATCTGCCGAACCAGGTGAGCCGAATGATTCTTTAAGACTGATCCATCGAACGAACTCAATCATTTTACCGAAGGGGCTTGAGTACCGAATGAACTGACCGAATGAACTTGGGAGTATAAGGCCGAATGAAAATTCGTGCTTTGAACTACCGAATGGCTTGTATGCCGAATGAAGCTTCGTGCCTTGAACTCCCGAATGGCTTGAGTGCCGAATGAAACTTGAACTTTGTTATGAGTTTATGTGTTTATAAGTGAAACTCTGGACAACATACACTCGTTTGTTTATATCTTTATATCCTTATTCTAACAGTGTGTTTTCTCGTGTTGCAGATAATGTCTCATAAAGTTGAAACCCGATCAGAGAAGAAAAAATCCCAAGACAGAGAAGATCCTTCCACAGTGCCCCCAGATCAGTCAGAACCAGGACGTGATGGGCCCACCCCAAGGTCACTAGTAGATGGGTACGGCCCTCAGGAGCTTCTGAACTCACCTCCTGACTGTTTCCCAAGCTCTCTCAAAGGCGAGCAGCTTGATGTTATCTCCTGCTCCTTTGGGATTGACATAGCACGCATGCTATTGCCGGGGGAGGGAGTGATGCCATATAATCCCCCCGAAGGGTATTTCGCCTATAGTCGGTACCATTGCATGTGTGGGGCCATTCCCCCGATCAATGCTTGGATAATCAGCTTCATCACCTACTTGAAGGTAGCTCCGTTTCAGCTTCAGCCTAACTCCTACGCCATCTTGGTGAGCCTGTTTGTCATTTTCTAGAGGAGGTACGGGCGTCCTCCCTCCAACCGGGAGATCTGGTACTTGTACAATTTGAGAGGCTATAAGAAGGGGTCTCCATACATCAGCTTGGAATCAGCCGTATCTTTCAAGCCTGTCCTGGACCTATATTTGAAGTTCAACATGTTTAAGAAAGAATGGTTTTTTTATCAAGGATGACTCTGTTTCCATCCGTCGCTTCACCTCCGGCTGTAAGTGTGAAGCTTATTTATAATTTCCGTTATAACTGCAATGCTTCTTCTTATGTGTTTTTATTTCTTGCCAGCGATAGGTGGCTTTGCGGTCGTGGAGAATGATCGCCTGGTTCAGATGGCTGTGGAAATAGAAGCCATTACAGGAAGGGATAGGTCGGCTTCTTACTTGATCGGGAATGCTACACTTCTGGGGCACAACCTGATCCTTCCACATCAGTCCGTGGTTAAGCAGAGAGACATGGCGGAGGAGAGAGCTGCCAAAGTTACAGGAGGGGCCACGGCGAAAAGCAGCAAAAGGAGACCCTTCTCGATGCATCCAGTCGCCGGGGGGAAGAAACTCAAGAAGCCCGATGGACCCTCTCCCAGCACACATCCAGATGTTCAGGAGGAGGAAAAAGGTGAGGACGAAGGAGGTGAGGCGGAGAGCGGAAGTGGTAGAGAAGGCGACGGTGATCGTCACGGTGATGATGATGGCGAAGGACAGGGCGGTGATGGCACCAGGGTTTTGCTTCCCGGGCAGGTGGGCGTGATTCAAGAGTGGACAAATGACGCTCTCCGCCAAGTCTTCGAAGAGTTGGAGGAAATGGAGAAGTCCAAGAAAGCTGGTAAGGTTGGGACCGACGCCGATTTATCTTCCGGGAGTGCTTTTACTGAGGCAACTTCTGCGATTCAAGGTGAATTTCTCTTTACTCTTTTTAATTCTTGAATGATGACTCAATGCATGCTGGTGACACTTGGTTTTCATTCCAGGAGCGGGCAAAACGGCCAAGACCTCAGATCTTCGGCATAGGTTTGAACAATACAAACTCCTCAAAGCTTCCGCCAAGCCGAAGCCTCCTACTAACCGTCCTGGAGACGTAGTCGGCTATCGTCCTCTTCTTGGAGTTATTGAAGAAGATATACAAAAGAGGAAGAGGAGTCGATCTACGTTTGAATCTCTTCTTGGTCCTCCGGCCCCACTCTAGCCTCTTCACGATATTACAGAGGATGATACTGAGTTTATGCCTTCCCCACATCCGTCTGAGAATCCAACCTTCACCCCGATAGATCATCCTGGCTTGGTTCGTAACCTGTTTGCGGGTCATCCAGACCTGGACCCGGCCTCTCATGACATCTCCTTCGATGAGGTTACTGGTGAGCATCTTTTCCCTCGCAATCCTATGGTACGGGTGCTTGACGAAGCTAAGTCCCTGGACCTCGATTTGCTTACTACCCGGGTTGTAACTCTGGGGGATGAAGCTAAGGCGAATATTGACCGGGTTGCTGAGGAGACCAGGAAATTGATGGGGCATCATGCCCGACTAGTCAAGACCGGGGAGGAAATTGGGAGTGCCAACATTCGGCTACGGTTAATGGTCTCCGACCAGGCTAAGCAGCTTGCCGATCAAGCCATCCAAATTTCTCAGCACGAGGCCGCATCCAAGCAACTGAAGAAGACTATGGAAGAGGCCAGCAGGGCAGAGTTGCGAAAAATGGAGGCCGCCTGCAAGGAGCGGATTGACATGGCCATTGCGACGGTGGATGAGGTCCGACAAGCGGACCTCGAGCGGGCACAGGAATTATCAGGGAGACTTGAGGCCGCGGAGCTCGCTCAGTCCAGGTTGAAGGAGGAGATGGAAGCGATGAGGATATCCCTTCAGGCTGACCGCTCATGATACCGATCGGAGAGGGATGCTGCCGTTGCTAAGCTACGTGCTTCTGAGGCCCGAATGAGGGAGCTTGAGGAGAACGAGGGGATGATGGATGAGATGCTCCAGGATATGTATTTCCGCACTTGGAAACAGGGTAACCTATCCTGGATGGATGATTACCCCCGAGTTATGGCTAGGATTTATCTCCGGGCTCTGGAGGAGGCCAGGGCTGATGCGGATAAAGAGGGTGGCGCGGTCTTCAGAATGGATGTGGTCACTGCCCAGTTTACCAAGGAGGAGAAGATGGCGGTGAAGGAGGGTATGCGGCTGCTTGCCGCTGAGGAGGCAGGTGTGCAAGTAGAGGATGATGATCAGGATGGTCAGGGAGCAGGCGCTGGTAAGTCTTCCTTTCTAGTCTTTCCGTTAACTTGGTTGCTTATTACTAATATATTCTTTCTTTGACCGGACAGGTGGGCAACAGGACAAGGATAAAACTCCGACGCAGCCGGCTCCTTGATTTGACCTGGATACCTTTTAGTGGACTTGACATTGTTGTATATGTTAGTCTCAAAACAGTAACGTAACTTTTAGGTTGTAATTATGCTACTTGTAATAAACAACATTATTCTTGACGTGTAATTTTTTAACTTAAGCTGATTCTGTCGTTTTTGAATGTTTTTGCTATTTTGACATGTTGTATGAGAAATATAGCTATGCGTATGCTTGTAATTCAATTGTGTTTGATGTCAAGTTCTTGCTTAAAACATAATTTCATGTCTTGCAATGTTAGTGTGACGTGTGAATAAATTATAGCCACGTGTTTAGACATGAAAGAAGAAAATACCGCCCTTTATATTCTACTTGTAGGTGGCAGCTTTGAATGTCTTGCGTGACTGAGTATGGAATGCGGTCCAGTGTCTTGCTGTGAGTATCCGCTTCCACTAGCGAATGTCTCCTATTCGGTGTCCTGTACTTCAGGGATTGTTACAGAGGATAGGAGAAAAGTTTTTTAAATAAAATTGAAATATGCAAAATAGTAAAACTTCCAATCACGGAAGGCCTTCGATGTGCTTAAGTTCGTGGCAAACGGGCTTTGTAGTCACTTTCCCTAGCTGTGGGTCTTGGAGACATTTGTCACCCATCTTACACCTCCGTGGGGAGTTAATCTTTTTTACCACAGCCGTACTTAAGACACATCGGAGCCGAGATCGCGCACAGTAACTACCCGGGCCATTATGGCCCGTAATCGTGGGTATTATTCAATTTACTGTGGCCGGCTAGCATGGGTGCCGATCGTCAACCGTGAACTACCCCTGGCTGGCCACACCTTATGTTGGGGCTTAAAGTAGGTTCACAGTTGTCGGCGAGCCGAACGCCGTAATGAGCTGCCTTGGCTATAGTCAGCCTTCTCGGTGGCTTATAATCGGCTCATTACAGTTGGCTTTAAGGGCCGTCACGAGCAATGAGTTAACCCGCAGCAGAGGGATGCCGGAGCAAAAGTGTCTCATTGGCGAGGGCATAGATTCGCATAGTACCTGTTAGGTCTTGTCCAGGTGAAGTCGCGCTGTGGAGTGCCTTGAATGGAAATGCTATATGCACAGGATTTTGTTCAATAGAAAAGGATAAAGTTAACAAGCAGCCAAGATATAAAGGAACAAGTTAAAAAAGTGACAAGGTTTTTAAAGTGGTTCGGCACGAAAATTCCTACGTCCACTGATTCTCTTTGTTAATTCACTTCATATGGGCAGTACAAGTTAAGAAAAGTATCGACGGAGGTGTTGGATGTTCCATGCCCTCTGGATCACCTCTCCGTCCACTGTTGACAAAATATAAGCTCCATTGTGGAGATCTTTATGAATTACATATGGTCCATTCCAGATTGGATCTAGTGCTCCAGGGCGAGGGAAGTTTCGCTTGAGGATAAGATCTCCTTCTTGTAAGGTACGATGCTTGACTTTGGAGTTGTAGTGTGTTTCCACTTTTTGCTTGTGGGCTGCTGCTTTGAGGGCTGCATCATTTCTTCTCTCCTCAATTAGATCCAAAGACATGTGAAGGAGTTCATCGTTCTCTTCTGGGTTATAGTGGATCCTATGGTGGGAAGGCATGATGGTTTCAACTGGGAGCATAGCCTCCGATCCGTATGCCAAAGAGAAAGGAGTATGCCCTATTGATGTCCGGAAAGATGTGCGGTAGGCCCACAGTGTCGTAGGGAGTTCATCCACCCAAGCGCCCTTTGACTTTTCGAGCTTCTTTTTTATTAGAGTTTTCAGAATTTTGTTGACGGCTTCGACTTGTCCGTTTGCCTGGGGATAAGCTACGGATGAGAAGCTTTTGTGAATTCCGTGCTCTTGGCACCAGTTGGCGAACTCCTCGCTGTCAAACTGAAGTCCATTGTCCGATATAATTTTGAATGGGACTCCGTACCTGCATAGAACATTTTTGATCAAGAAGTTAAGAACTTTCGCTGAAGATACTTTATTTAGGGGTTCTACTTCCACCCATTTGGTGAAATAGTCGACTGCCACTATAGCATATTTGGCCCCGCCTCGGCCCATTGGCAGTTCGCCGATTAAGTCATTTCCCCATACTGCAAAAGGCTAAGGGCTGGTCATTTGAGTAATCTCAGTTGTTGGTAGCCGCAGAATCTTAGCAAACTTCTAGCATCTGTCACATTTTCTGACGAAATCTAAGGCGTCCTTGCTTAAGGTGGGCTAGAAATATCCATATCGGAGTATCTTTTTTGCCAAAGACTGCCCTCCGGTGTGATCTCCGCAGCTTCCTTGATGAATGTTGGATAAGATTTCCTTGGCTTCCCTTCTAGCGACACACCTTAATAAGGGGTTAGAGAAGCCGCGCCGATAGAGAGTGTCCTCTTGTATTGTGTAGCAGGAAGCTTTCCTCAAGATTTTCTTGACTTCGCTACGCCCGTTGGGTAGTGTGCCACTTTGTAAGTAGTCTCGGATGGGAGTCATCCAAGTTGCTTCTTCGATTGCAGCTATCAGATTCACTTGCTCAAAACTTGGGGTCAGTTGCTTTGAGATGGCTACTGCTCCGGAAATAGCGCCGTCTCTCATGCTAGCTTGCTTCACCAATTCGTCGGCCTCTTGGTTCTCTTCCCGAGGGATGTGTTTGACTAAGTAGTGGTCCAATCGACTGAGAAGTAACTTGGTCTTCTTTAAATACGATATGAGTCGTTCTTCTTGAGCCTGGAATTCTCCTAGTATTTGATTAACAATAAGTTGAGAATCGTTATGAAGACACAAAGAATTAGCTCCGATTTCTAAGTCAAGTTCTAATCCAGCTATCACTGCTTCATACTCTGCATCGTTGTTGGTGGCAGCGAATTCCAACCTTATAGCATAATGCAGCTTATTTCCCCTGGGAGTGAGTATTACCACACCTGCCCCCGAGCCTTGTTCGTTTGATGCACCATCCACAAAGAGGTTCCACTTGATGTCTTCTGCTATTTCTGATTGCTCCTTACCTTCGTTGGTAGTGAATTCGGCAATGAAATCAGCCATGGCTTGCCCCTTGATGGCGGTGCGATGATGGTAGGTAATATCATATTGGCTTAGTTCAATGCACCATTTAAGTAGTCGCCCAGAAGTGTCGGGACGATGGAGTACCTGCCTTAGTGGTTGATCGGTCAGGACTCTAATGGAATGGGATTGAAAATAGTGTCGCAGTTTTCATGATGCGATTAGTAGACAATATGCTAGCTTCTCAAGTTTAGGATATCTGATTTCTGCCCCTGTAAACCTCTTACTTACAAAGTATAATGGCCGCTGCGTGCGGTTGTCTTCTCTTACCAAAGCAGCGCTTAGAGTATGAGATGATACAGCAAGGTATAGGTATAACTCTTCGCCTTCGTTTGGAGTCGAGAGTACCGGCGGTTTCTAGAGGTGTTCGATTAAGTTAAGGAAAGCTGTTAAGCATTCGTCAGTCCATTCGAACTTTCCTTTGTCTTTCTTTAGAGCTTCGAAGAAGGGGACGCACTTGTCCGTTGCTTTGGAGATGAATCATCTTAGGGCGGCCATTTTCCCATTCAGGCTTTGCATTTCCTTTCGAGTGGAAGGTATTTTGATATCTTTTAGAGCTCGGACTTGTTCAGGGTTTGCTTCAATCCCTCTGGCATGGACGATGAATCCTAAGAACTTTCCTGATGATACTCCGAAGGAGCATTTTAGAGGATTAAGTTTCATTCCATATTGGCGAAGTACTCGAAATATCTCGCCCATGTGGCTTACGTGATCGTCGGCCTTCCTTGACTTTACCAGCATGTCATCCACATACACTTCCATAGTTTGTCCTATTAGCCCTGCAAACATCTTATTGACGAGGCGCTGGTAGATGGCTCCTGCGTTTTTAAGTCCGAAAGGCATTACCTTGTAGCACTACAATCCCCGGTCAGTGATGAAACTAGTGTGGTCTTGATCGGGAGCATGCATGGGAATTTGGTTGTATCCTGAATATGCATCCATAAAAGATAACAGTTCGTGCCCGACTGTGCTGTCTACAAGTTGATTGATTTGGGGAAGTGGGAAGCAATCCTTCGGGCATGCGTCATTTAAGTTGGAGAAGTCAATGCATGTTCGCCACTTCCCATTAGCCTTCTTTACCAGCACCGGGTTGGCGATCCACTCTGGGTAGATGGCTTCTCGTATGAAGTCATTGGCAAGTAGATTCTTTACTTCTTCATCGAGGGCTGCTGATCGTTTTGCCCCCCATACTTCTCTTTCTTTGTTTTACGGGTGCCTTGGTAGGATCAATGTTTAGTACGTGGCATGCTATGTCAGGGGAGATTCCGGTCACGTCAGCATGTGACCATGCAAATACATCCAAGTTGTTGCGGAGAAAGTCAGCGAGTTGTTCCTTCAACTCTACTTTTAGTTGGGACCTGATTTTCAATAGTCTACTCGAGTCATGTTTGTCTACAGATACAAATTCCATAGCCTCCGCAGGCTCGGCGGTGGCCTCCTCCTCTTTGTCCCTGGGGTCTAATTCATTGAAAGGGTCGCTGGTATATTGAAAAGGAGTGGCTTTCTTTAGGTGATATGCTTCCAAACTTTTTGTGCAGAGGGCAACCTCTACACTCTTCTCTTTATCCTTCCTGTGGTTGTTGCGAAGTTCAGTTACATAGCAGTCTCGAGCAACATCCTGGTCTCCCTCTACTTCCCCTACTCCATTGTCCGTTGGAAATTTCATCTTTAGGCACCATGGGGCCAGGACAATTTGGAAGTCAGACAAGGCTGGCCTTCCTAAGAAAGCGTTGTAGGCCGAGTGGTTTTCTATCAGCACAAATGTCTATTTCCGCACAACGGAGCGGGGATGACTTCCAATTTCAACAAAGAGGTCCAGTTGCCCGAGGGGCATCTTCGCATCTCCAGTGAAACCGTGTAGTGGTTTATTATAGGGAGAAACGTCCTTTATTGATAGTTTCATTTTGTCGAATGCATGCTTGAATAAGATATTTACTGAGCTTCCAGTGTCCACTAGAATTCGAAAAACTTCGGCTGGACCGAGCCGGGCAGAGATAACCATGGGATCCACATGAGGGTACTGCCTTCCCTCTAGGTCACGCCCACTGAATGTGATGTCATCACTCTCTTTCCGCTTCGGGTGGCGTTCTTCTATAACAGAATTAACACAGTCTTCATTATTTCTAAGCAACTTTCCATATCTTTCCATCTCTGCCCAGCTTTTGTCGGCGATGTGCGGTCCTCCCGAGATGGTATGGACCACTATCTTCTCTTGACCAGAGCCGCTAGCGTTGCGATTTCCTCTGCCTATCTCTGGTGAGGGTAGCCTTGGGTTCTCATTGGCAAGAGCTGGAGTCCTGTTCTGACCTTTTACATAGCATTCCAGTCTCTTCCTTCTGATGTGTTCTTCAATCAAGTCCCGGAGATGGTGGCATTCATTGGTGTCATGCCCTTGAGATTCGTGGAAGCGGCAGAACTTTCCAGATTTTTGTGCGTTATCTGATTCCTTCTTGTATGGTGGGCGTTTGTATCTAACTTCGTCTTGGGTGGCAAGGAAGATGTTTTCAATGGTTTCGTTCAAAGGAGTGTAAGTGTCGAATCTCGGTCCTGGCCGATATAGGCGCTTTTCTCCCTTCTTTCCCCCAGCATTGTCTCTAGAATCACTTCTTCGAACGTCCTTCGCTGCAGCGGGCGTGTTGCCGTGAGCCGCCTTATTTTGTTGCCCTAACCGCCCCTCAGTGGCAGCGTCTTCAAGCCTCATATATTTCCCGGCTTCATGGAAGAAATCGGGTAAAGTAGTTGGTTTTTCTTTTGTCAATCTTCTAGCAAATTTAGTATCCGGATGCACACCACTACAGAGGGCCATTAAGACAAGCTTCTCATCGGCATCTTGGACTGCGGCCGCTGCGGCATTGAATCGGGTTAAATATTGCTGCAGCTTCTCTCCAGGTTTCTGTTTGATATTGGATAAGGAATAAGCGTCCTTGGGTTGTTCCACATGAATGCGAAACTGGCTGATAAACTTTTCTTTCAACATCTCCCATAAGCTGATGGATCCTTGGGGCAGATGGCAGAACCACGAGGTAGCTAGATCTGCTAAGAATAGTGGAAAGCATTTGCACAGTACTCTCTCTGTTGCCCCGCTCATGAGCATATGCTGTGTGTATCTCTGTAAGTATACAATGGGGTCAGAGGACCCTTTGTAAGGTTCCATTGTTGGCATTTTCCATTCTCGGGGGGTGACAGCAATTTCGATATTGCGGGCGAAAGGGCTGGTTACCCTAGCGCCTATCCCTCGATCTCTTTGATCCCGTTGGACGCACTCTCTGAACAAGCGTGCCATCCTTTCATCAGAATTTGGAGTAGATAGAAATGAGTTCGGTTTTGTTCTGTGGGATTGATTCCGTCCAGATGACCTGTAGGGATGGTATCGTCTATCATTCCTAATATTTTCTAGTGGCTGCCTTTGGTCTTCTGGGAGCATGTTAGGGTCAGCTACAGTTGGCCCTTGCCTTGATCTTCCCCTGCTGGGTTCTGATCTAAGCACTTCCACGGGTCTAACTTCGGGCTGGACTCTAGCTCGGCCCCGTTCATTGGTGTTTCAGTGGTTAGGCAGTATGACAGGCTCAGCCACAGTTGACCTCCGTCCGGTACCTCCCCCGTTGGTTTCGGTTCCAAGCATTTCTTCAGGCCTAACTTCGGGCTGTGCTCGGTCTCGGCTCCTACCATGGCCGCTTCTGTCGTTAGCTCCTTCGAAGAAGGAAGATCTTTGCTATCTCTGAGATCCTCCAGACTGGGACTCACCCCATGATTCAGTGTTGCGGTTGGACTCTTCAGCATACCTTAAGCGTGACATGAGATGGTCCACCAAGGCTTCCTGCTGGGATGTGAAGCGATTAGTCACTTCAGCCACAACCCTGTCTAGATCTGCCCTAGTAATTGCTGCAGGCTGTTCTGTGGCAGGAGTTGTCGGATTTGCCTGACCTTCATTTGGTACTGCTGTTGGAAGGGGATGACTTACTTAATCTGTGACCACTGGATCTGGAAGACTGCTGGTTGCGATGTTCTTTCCTTTGTTAACATCTTTCTTCTGCTTGGGAGGCATGTTTTCCAAGCAATGAACGACGCTGTCAGGAAGAAGGTTAAGTGGGAGAAGCTGAAGCTTCGAGCTTCTTGTTCTCAGTGAAAGCACCAAAAATGTTTGCACAAAAAATGGGCAAACACCTCCAAGTCGTATGATTCAGTCGATTTTGCATTATTTTATTGATCTGGGTGATTTATGCAAATATGTAAAAAAGCAGGGACTAAACTGTAAAAGACACGCGGATTTATAGTGGTTCAGCCAGAATGTGCCTACGTCCACTTTATATATTATTTCTCCTTTCTTGTTCAGATTACAAGTACAAAGCTTTGGTACAAGTATATAAAAGTTGTTTGAAAGTTCTATCCATGCTTGAGCTCTCAAACTTGTCCTCCATTGTTGTACCCCTGCCCCTCTATTTATAGAGTGAGGCTGGGGGTAGGGGTCTTGGATGTATATAGCCGTTGGTGGGCCTGGGCTGATGCGATCTGGCCTGGCAGTGTTGATCCGGTACGCCTCAGTCCGGTTGTGAGTGGATGGAGTTTGGTTCGGTGGGAGTTTGGTTCGGCAGGCGAACTTGGTTCGGTAGTCAGGGGAAAGAGTTGGTTCGGTGGGATCTGGTTCGGTAGGTAGGGGAAGGAGTTGGTTCGGTGGGATCTGGTCCGGTGTGTAGGGGAAGGAGTTGGTTCGGTCGAAATTTACTCAACAATACACATATGTCACATATTCTCATATTACCCCTAGGTCAGATTATCCCTTTAAATATAGTTATGGTATTTGTATTATGAATATGAAAATGATAAAACACTAGAGCACAAAGTTAAATTAAAATTAAATTATAAATTAAAATGAAATGAAATTAAAGTTAAATTAAATTTTAAACTAAATTAATAATGAAATATTATTATTAAACCATAGTGAATAAATAAATATTTTATATGCAATTAAATAAATTGAAAAATATCTTCCAAACTCTTTTATTAATAAATAACAACTATAATTTATATAAAAAATATTATGCACCTGATCACAAAATATTATTTTGTGTAAATTAATAATAAGAAGAAAATTTGAAATTCACCATTTTACCTCCACTGCAAGTGCACCTGATCTAACAATTATATCAAAGCATGCATTATGTTTATGTGTCTAACTAACCAACACATTGGACAATTCTTTTAGAAAATTAATTAGATTGATATCTAAGGAACATACGCTTAAACTAAGGAGAAGATTACTCTAATTAAGGATCATTCATATAAGCAGAAAATCCCCTGATATCCCAACCTTTACCTGGCTCGTCGAAATGGTCTACCATAAGGGAATGCTCTTATGGAAGGCTTAGAAGTCTTTTAAGCTTTAGGTTGATTCAAATAAGCATATTTGTATATAATGAACTAAATTTTACATTTTTATAAATTTAGGTAAAGTATCGCATAGTTTTATAAAGAGTTATAAAATGCAAATTTAAATTTGTTTTAACTTAAAAATCAAAAATTATAAGGGTTAATATAATTTAAAATTATTATAAAATTGTATTCATAAAATGTATAAATAAGTAAATTTAAAATTGTTATAAATTATATATATATATATTATATTTATAATTAATTAAAATGTTTAATTAATGAAAGGATGCATATGGATACACACACACACACAGATATATATATATATATATGACTTAAGGAATTATAAATATTATAATATATTAAAATTTATATATGTGTGTTAAGGTTATATAAATTAAAACGCATGAGACTTAGGGAGTGTACATTGGATGTATATAAAGATGTATGATATCACGAGTTATACTCATCATCTCCCTTAAATAGTTGATAGCACTCTATACATTATTTTTTGAGTTAAGAAATTAAAATAATAATGATCTCCATCATTTACAAAAATATAAGTAGAGTATCTTATATATATAATGGTTGTTGAGAACCTTCTAGCCATAGAATATCTAATGTCATGTTTATATTATCCCAAGATAAGTAAAAACATTATGCAATGAAAAGACGTGTAACACCCCATAATAATAATAACACTAAAAATGGAAATTTTGCATATGTTGGAATTTGGTTATGAAAGTTACACCATTGCATTCTTGGCGATTTTCTGATCAGTTTTCATATATAAAGTTTTGTACTTGGAGCTCAAACAGATAAGTTATTAATGTTTAAAGTTTTCAAATTAGTAATAATTTGAACAAATTTAAATTTTGAAATTTAAATAACGTTAATATGGAAATTAAAATTGTTAATTAATATATTAATGTTAAGGCAAATTAACGTTGGGAAAAACGTTAACGTTAGTATTAAAATGGAAAAGAATTAATTAAAAAAACAACACCAATAAATATCACTTAATTCAATATACCGGTCGACTGCCTCCCTTGGGCCGGTCGATCCCTAGGAAGGAGCGGTTGACTGATGGGGTAGTGATGGCTAGGGTTTTTTTAGGCACAAACGACCCAAATTTATAATTTTAAACCGACTTAAATCCTATGGTTTGGATGCCTTCAAACCACTATAAATAAGAGGCTAACCCCCTCACTTTTATTCACAAACCTGAATAGGTTTACATAGATATACATTTTTCTATTTTTGTTCTTCCTCAATCTCTGAATTATTAATCTAATATACAATTAAATTATTGTACATTTCAAAGAGAGGACATCTAAAGGAGCAGATAGAAGAAGGGCGTGAATCGAATCCAGAGGGAAGAGGGATACTATCCGTGAGTGTAAATCTTAAGTTTTCATATCTTTAGTATTTGTATAGTAGAAGTTTGGATTTGTTTTATGCCTTGGGGAATTTTATTCAAGAAAATCCTAAAACTAAAACCCTAAAATTCCCCCAAATGAAATATCAATTTTTAAGTTTATTGGAATCTCAATTGTTTTATATTAAAATAGTAAAATTTGTTTTATTATTGCAATTTGAATATTTTATATCCTATTCCACTTTGAAATTTTCACTATTGAAGTGCTAAAGAAATCCTAAAAAGAAAATAAGTTAGAAAATGGTGTGTAAGTTACGAATTTTCTTATCCGTAGTTTGTATTGCCTATTTCCGTAATTTAAATATGAATCAGTTTTCACTTGAAGTTTGTGTATATAAAAGTTGAATAGAATATAAAGGGTTTATATTGTAAGTTTTATTCCTTAAAATAGAAGTGCTGATTGTACTATATTAATATAAAATAAGTTTTGTATTTAATTATGTTTTATTAATGCAAGTCAATTGTTTGGCTAAGGATATTAGCTAATTTGTAAATTATTGTATGGAGTTAGACATGTATGAATTAGAGATTTTGACATCTAAAATGCTTAGTATAGGAAGCAAAAGTCTTCGCACACTTAGGAATGTTTAGTTAGCCTAATACACACCTATAAATATATTTGCGTGTAAATATATTAATAACATACTAATCATATCGTCTAGAATAATTAGGCTAGTAATTAGCATTAAACCTCATAGGAAGGAAGTAAGGATAATTATGGAATTAATCCATAATTAAAGGTGGAATAAGGAGTTTTCCTTATGTGGTCTTAATGCGAAATGCGATGAGGTATATATACAGTAATATGTTAGGAGAGTAGAATTATGACTAACTTATAGGGATGCAATGTCAGTCCAAAGCACATAGAAGTCTGCCTAGCTAATCTGGCTACCAACAATGTGACTTTGAGACTGATGTGAGACATTGCCTTTAATAAATACCCATGATAGACACAAGGTTAGTCTTAATTCTATAGGGTAAGTCTTCCCAACTATTCTGGCCACTAGCACCTACGAATAGTCGGACTAAAGTGAGACATCACAGTTTGGTTACAGGTCATAATTCGTAGGGCCTGCTTCAGGGTTAGGGGTATTAAGTGGTTGTTGTAGGGTCTGCCTCTTTTCCACTTCAGAAGTATTAAATGGTCGAGATTATCATTTATATGCGGTAGTAGGGAATCTCGGGAGGGGTCAGCTTTGGGGTCGAGGTATTAAGTGGCTATTATAAGGTCCTCCTCTTTCCGTAAAGAATTATTAAATGGCATATTGAGATTTCGTGCGATGTCAATTAGGGAATACCTAAGAGGGATCCACCTTGGGTTTGGTACTAAACGATGGGGATTTGCCTAGGTTATTAGTTTGGCCTAGGAGAGCCTTCAAGATTTTAGTTGGTAGTATTCCTGGTAGGATAGTATAGGATGCGCAAGACATATTACTTATCTAAATGGTATTGCCCAAATACTATTCTGGAAAGACTTGGGATTTTCATTCACCAAACATTGTTGTTCCGACCCCCTCCTCATTACAGCACCCATGTTAGGGGAAATGATTCTGATTGAGAAGATGAAGGCGAAGGCGAAGACTAGTGGAAGTTTATCTATCTATTTATGTTTTTGATATATTTTGATGTGCCCAGTTTCAGTTGGGATATTGTATTTGGGATATTTGGGATGATATGTTGTATTTATGAGATTTGGAGTTTTATGGAATGGGCACTTATTTTTGATATTATATTTAACATTTCCCCTATGAGATTTTGATAGCATAGATAGATAGCTCTGTATATTGTTCATTGTACCAATTTTACTACCAACGGTTAGCTTTGAAATAGGCTTAAGGTTCGATGGGCTTTTACTGGGTTAAAAATTAGGCTCGTTTCGAGTTGGGTTGTTACATTTGGGATCAGAACTTAGGTTACCCGATCAACAGGAATAGATATACGTAAGTGTGCATATTTGTTATTTTTGAAAGTATTTTTCAAAACCTTACTTTATATACACACACACTTTTATGGACATATGCGAGCACACTAGGCAGATCTTTTGTTTCAACAAATAATACTATCTTAGGAAGTTGTAACTAAAAGTTCAAACCTACATATAGTTGATTGTGGATGAGAACCATTCCTCTGAGGCCAGGGACCCCTCTTCCCAAGAAATACCCATAATTAGGGAGATGCCTAAATGGTTCAAGCAATACCTAAGGCATGTAGGGCAAGTTTCCATTCCTCAACAAGTTGCACTAGCGACACCCATTGCTTCGCCCGATGAAGCAGCACCTCGCCCACTAGATTTCCCCAAAATTTGTAAAGACTTCTAGAATATTTGGGGACGGATGTATATGGGAGCTGAAGGTTTCATGGAGACAATGGCTTGGATTAGTGACTGTGAGCGTATATTTTGGGAGCTTGGATGTGAAGACCAGATCAAGAGGAGGATGGCTATGTGGCATCTTAAAGGGGAGGCATTGGACTATAGAAGTTAAGGAGAATGTTGAAGAAGGAATTACTTGGGCTGAATTCCGAACTCGCTTTGAGTTGTGTTTCATGTCCAATGCCGAAGTAAGTTTGTAATTGGAAAAGTTTATACAACTTAGGTAGGGAGACTCCACGTTGAAGAAGTATATCAATAAGTTCATGGAGCTAGCCAATTTTGATTGAGTTTGATTGACACCCCCATGAAGAAGGTTGTGAAGTTCATTAAAGACTTGAATTTATAACTTAAGCAGCTGCTTTTGACCCAAGTACCTGCGTTAGCCATTTATGAGATGATAGTTGAAATGGATCTGCTGCAGACTGCGGGTATTGAGGAGAAGGAAAAGGCGGGACCGAGGCAAAATCAAGGTGGATTTAAGAAAGGTAGATTTTGAGCCGACAGGAAAGCCAAGGGGAAGATCAAGAAGGGAAGTGTGACATACCGTAGGTGGCAGAAGAAGGGAGATGTAGCTAAGGACTACAAGTTGAGCTTGATGAGAAAGGATTACAAAGGAAGATGCTACCACTGCCATGAGATATAGCACCACAAAGATCGATGTCCAAAGCTAGCAAAGGAGGGATAAAGTGGGCAAAACTATGCCATTGAGGCTGTACCTATCTCGAGCAGATCTCTCCTTAAAGATCAAGGATGTAATGGAAGGTACAACTATTATTTCAAGTAATACTATTTGTGCCATTTTGACTCGGGAGCATCACATTCATTCATAACTAGAAGTGTAGTTAGCTCCATGAGTCTAAAAACCCCAAGTTATCACCGAACCAATGGTCGTATCAAATCCTATTGGGGGGTCAACATAGCTTTCTTTAATTTGTAAAGACCTAGTTGTGGATATATGTAACGTGGATTTTACGTGTAATGTGTATGTTCTTAATTTTGAGGGGCATGGATTGGTTATCTTACTACGGGGCTACCTTAGATTGTGATAGGAAGATTGTATGGTTAAAGAGTTGTAAACGGCGAGATATATATGTTCGTTGTACACCCCAAAACTCAATCGAGTTAAGCTATTTATATTCACCGAGCCTATCATAAAATGAACTCTCATCTGTGCTTGTAGTTTGAGAAATTCCTAAATTTTTTGAAGAAGTCTCGGGTCTCCCGCCTCGATGGGAGTCGAGTTTAGAATTGATTTGGAGAAGGATGCTAGACCTGTCGCTCTGCCATTAAGATATATAGCATCCAAAGAAAGGAAAGAGTTGGACAAGAAGATCTTGGGGTTACTATAGAAAGGATTTATTCACCGAAGTACTTCAGAATGGAGAGCACCTATTGTCTTCACCACCAACGCAGATGGCTCTTTAAGGCTATGCACTGACTATAAAGAACTGAACAAGTTGACCAATAAAAATAGGTATCCCTTACTTAGAATAGATGACTTATTCAACCAGCTTGTTGGAGCCAAAATATTTTCCCAGTTGGACTTAGCCACGGGATTCCATCAATTGAGGATGCTGAGGATAATAAGCAGAAGACCACTTTTTGCACTACAGATGGACTATATGAATAGGAAGTGATGCCTTTTGGGTTAACAAATGCCCCAATGTACTTTGTTGATTTGACAAGCAGAGTCTTTAAGGGGCAATTACACGAGTTCGTCGTTGTGTTCGTAGACGATATTCTAGTATTCTTAACAAGTGAAGGAGAGTATGAAAATAACTTAAAGGAGGTACTACCCTAAGAAGGCACCAACTAAAAGCCAAATTCTCAAAGTGTCATTTTTGGAACATGAAGGTGAGGTTTCTTGGTTATATTATTTTCGATAAGGGATTCACTATGGATCCTTCAAAGGTGGAGGCTTTTCAAGACTAAAAGATTCTGAAGAATGCCACCGAATTTAGGAGTTTTCTTGGCTTAGCGGGTTACTGTAGGAAATTCATTAAGGTCATTGCAAAGACAGTAGTCCCACTAACCTGCTTAACAACAAAAAATCTAGTTTTTGCATGGGATTAGAAATGCACAGAAATATTCGAGAAACTAAAGGAGCCGTTGACTAAGGTGCCAGGACTTAGTATTTTGGATGAGACGAAGTTTATCATAGTTTATACTAGTATGGGATTAGGAGCTGTTTTATGCAAGAGGGTAAGGTGATAGCATATGCAAGTAGGAAATTGAAGGACCATGAGAAGATGTACCCAACTCATGACTTGGAGTTAGCGGCTATTGTTTTCGCTTTAAAGACATGGATGCACTATCATTTGGAAGAAAGGTTTAAGTTATTCACCGAACACAAATCCCTTAGATACCTATTTTCCTAAAAGATTTGAGACTTAGGCAGCAGAGCTGGATGGAGTTTATAACATCATATGACTTTGAGATACAATAACCCTAAAAAAGGGAAAGTTTTCACCGACCCTCTTAGCTAGAGGCATGCTACTCTAGGTGTTATGTATGAGTGGAGGAAGTTAGAGTTCTTCTTGAATTTTAATTTCCAACCACCATCAAAACCTACTCTAGGCTATTTGGCAGCAATGGTGGTTAGGTCAGCATTAATGGACCGCATCGGGCTAAAGCAAAAGAAAGATGCAACGATAGTAGATATCTTAGCCAAGCTAAGTAGAGGAGAGCATTTTCCCTATGGTGGTAGATATGCGATTGACAAAAGAGGATGTTTAATAAGAGGGACGTCTTTGTGTTCCTTTGGTGGAAGACGTTTTGGAGGAAGTTCTGGCTGAATGTCACCATTCTCAAATGACCATTCACCCTGGATGAGACAAAATGTATAGCGATATGGAACGAATTTTCTATTAGTCGGGGATGAAGAAGAGCGTAGCGATGTATGTTTCTAGGTATTTGATGTGCCAAAAGATAAAGGCGAAACAAGGGAAGCCTGGAGGAATGTTATTATCGCTAGAAGTGCCAACTTGGAAGTGGAATCATATATTGATGGACTTTATAAATGGGTTGCTTAGGAGTCAAAAGGGGAAGCTATTTGGATTATAGTGGATAGACTCACTAAAAGTGCCCACTTTATTCCTATTAGGAATAATAGGACTATGACATCCCTTGAGCAAATTTATATTAAAGAAGTGGTATGATTTCATGAAGTTCCTATTAGCATTGTTATTGATAGAGACCCCTTATTCACAAGCAAAATTTGGAGGAGTTTGTAGTCAGCTTTAGGAACGACATTGAATCTTCGCATCGCTTACAACCCTAGCATCTCTTACAACCTGTAGACCGATGGCCAGATGGAAAGGGTGAATAGGATTTTGAAAGATTTGTTGAGAGCTTGCATCATGGATTTTGGAGGACATTTAGCAGCACTTATCCTTAGTAGAGTTCGGTACGATAATAGTTACCAAGCGACAATTGGCATGGCACCCTTTTAAGCGTTATAGAGGATGCCGTGCAAATCGCCTAATTATTGGTGGAAAATCACTAACAAAATTCTACTTAGACCAGATTTGATTCGCAAGAACTCAAAAAAGAGAAAGATGATTAGACGGTGAATGAAGGCCACACATGACCACCATAAGTCCTATGCCGACAGGCGAACAAAGAATTTGGAGTATTCGGTCCGAGACATGGTGCTCGTAAAGGTTTCCGCTCTTAGGAAGGTTACGAGATTTGGTACATCGGGGAAGTTAGCACAAGGTATGTTGGACCTTTTTCGATCTTGAAAAGAATAAGGAAACCTACATATCGATTAGAGTTGTCGGATAAGTTAGCAAGGGTCCATGACGTTTTTCATGTTTCCCACTTGAGGAAATGTCTGCATGACACCATAATAGTGCCTGATCGGTTAGTAGATATTGGGATGGAGCCAATATTAGCACATGCCACTACATGCATAGTGGAGCATGGAACTAGGAAGCTTGGTAACAAAGAAATTAGGCTAGTCTGAGTACAATGGTGAGATAATCTAGCGGAAAGCACGTAAGAAACCGAAGAGAAGATGAAGGCTTCTCACCTTGAGCTTTTCCCTTGTGAACTTTCTCTTTCCAAAATTTAGGTTTTGGTTGCATCATGGTTGCGAGATTGGATGGTTGTGGATGGTTTCCATAGGTTTTATTGTTATTTTTGCACTCATGTAGAATTTAATGCATATTAGGATGCTTACATACATGCTTATGTAATGATCTTGCATTCACACTAGAACTGAGCTTGCCTATAGTATGTTGCATACATAATCATATTGCACTTTTAGTTGAGTAAATGGTTGTGCAGATAAAATGATTGTGCAGACAATTTGGTTGTATAACATGGATGTTGAGTGCACGTTACACTATCTGTCCCTTAGAGATTTCGGGGACGAAATCCTTTTTAAGAGGCAGAATGTAACATCTCATAAAATTAATAAGAAATCAATTAACTAACAATAAGGCTTAAAATGGAAATTTTCCAGATGTTGGAATTTGTCCACGAAAGTTATACCATTGCGTTCACGGTGATTTTTTGATCAACTTTCATATATAAAATTTTGTAATCGTAGCTCAAATGGAAAAATTGTTAACATTTGAAATTTTCAAATTTAAAATAATTCGAACGAATTCAAATTTTGAAATTTAAATAACGTTAACATGGAAATTAAAATGGATAATTAATATTTTAATTATAGGGCAAACTAACGTTAGGAAGAACATTATCATTAATATTAAAACGGGAAAGATATTAGTTCAAAAAGGCAATAAAAAATATAACTTAATTTAATATACCGGTCGATTGCATCCCTTGGGTTGATCGATCGCCTAGGAAGGAGCGGTCGACTAAGGGTGTAGCGAGGGCTAGGGTTTTATTAGGCACGAATGACCTAGATTTTATTATTCTAAACCGACTAGACTGGACACCTACTAACCACTATAACTAAGAGGCTAGCCCCTATACTTTTATTCACAAATTAATTGAAATGCTAGCGAAGTGTTGTAAGTCTTCTTCCTCGACTAGATTCAAAAGTTCAAGTTCAAAGGGAAAAAGGTAAAAGTTTTATGTAGATATATGTCTTTCTATTTTTATTCTTTTTTGATCTTTGAATTCTGAATCTAATATGTAATTGAATTATTGTACATTTCAAAGAGAGGAAATCTGAAGGAGCAGTTGGGTAAAACCCTAAAATTCCCCCAAATGAAATGTCAATCCTTAAGTTTATTGGAATCTCAATTTTTTTATATTAAAATAGCAGATTTTTTTTGTTATTGCAATTTGAATATAAAAGTCCTATTCCACTTCCAAGTTTTCTCTAATGAAGAGGTAAAAGGGTTCTAAAATGAAAATAAGTTAGGAAATAGTGTGTAAGGCATGAATTCTCTTATTCGTAGTTTGCACTGCCTATTTCTGTAATTTAAATATGAATTCCTTTTCCCCTTCAAGTTCGTGTATGTAAAAGTCGAATATAATATAAATGGTTTAGATTATAAGTTTTATTCCATGAAATAGAGGTGCTGCCCCAAAGATTTGGGACCAAAAGCGGTTAGCAGTTCTACTATATTGATATAAAATAAGTTTGGTATACTATTTTATTAATGCAAGTCTATTATTTGACTAAGGATATTAGCTAATTTGTAAGTTATTGTATGTAGTTAGACTTGTATGAATGAAAAGTTTTGACATTTAGAATGATTAGTATAGGAAACAAAATTCTTCGCACGCTTAAGAATATTTAGTTAGCCTAAGTTACATACGTATAAATATGTTGGCATATAAATATATTATTAACATATAATTAATAACATATTAATCACATCGTATAGAATAAATAGGTTAGTAATTAGCATTAAACCCTATAGGAAGGAAGGAAGTAAGGATTTTAATCCATAATTGAAGGCGAGTAAGGATTTTTCTTTATATGGTCTTAATGCAAAATGTAATGAGGTATATATATGGTAGTATGTTAGGAGAGTGAAATAATGACTAAGTTATATGAATGCGAGGTCAGTTAAAAGCACACAGAAGTCTGCCTAGCTAATCTGGCTACGAGTAATGTGACTTTGAGACTGATGTGAGACATCGTCTATAATAAGTACCCACAGTGGATGTGGGGTTAGTCCCAATTCTATAAGGTAAGCATGCTCAGTTAATCTGGCAACCAACACCTACGAATAGTCGGACTATTGTGAGATGTCACATTTTGGGTTACAGGTCATAATACGTAGGGCCTGCTTCAGGGTTAGGGGTATTAAATGGCTATTGTAGGGTTCGCCTCCTTCCCACTAAAGAAGTATTAAATGGTCGAGATTATCATTTAAGTGCGGTCGTAGGGAATCTCGTGAGGGGTCTGCTTTGGGGTCAAGGTATTAAGTGACTATTGTTGGGTTCGCCTCTTCCTATAAAGAAGCATTAAGTGGCCTGGTGAGATTTTGTGCGATGTCAGTTAGGGAGTACCAGAGATGGGTCCGCATTGGGTAAGATATTAAATGTTAGGGATTTGCCTAGGTTATAGGTATTAAACGGGCAGGGTCTGCCTAATTTCCATTTATTAGGTATTAGGTAGCTCAGATGCTTCCTTTCGCATTGTTAAGGCATGATTAACGATAGTTGCATTGGACTGGGATGGTTCTCTGGCCTACAGTTGAAGGTACATTATGGAGTTGGACTGGGAGAGCCTTTGGGCTTATAGTTGGTTGTATTCCTGGTAGGATAGTATAGGATGCATAAGATAAATTACTTATTTAGATGATACTGCCCAAGTACTATTATAGTAATATTTGAGATTTTCATTCACCAGACATTATTGTTGTGGCCCCTCCTCATTACAACACATAAGTTAGGGGAAACAACGCCGTTTGAGAAGATGAAGGAGAAGGAAAAGAATTATGGCAATTTATCTATCTATTTATGTTTTTGATATATTTTGATGTACCCAGTTTTAGATATGTTGTTGTTTTTGGGATATTGTATTTTGGATATTTGGGATGATATGTTGCATTTCTGAGATTTAGATTTTTATGAAATCGGTACTTATTTTTGATATTATATTTTATCCTTTCCCCTATGAAATTCTAATAGCATAAATAGATAGCTCTATACATTATTCATTGTACAATTTTACCAATCAATAGCCAGGTTTGGAATGGGCCTGAGGTTTGATGGGATTTTATCGTGTCGAAATTTTGCCATTTCGAGATAGGTTGTTACACAATGAGTTCTAGAAGCGGAGTCTTCCTTCATTGATGGAAAGCCTTGTATTATTACTGTTCGGTCGGCTAAATGTCTATCGAGTTAGAAAATAGCCGAACGAATTTTGAAATAAAATTTACCGCAAGCGCACGGCGTACACTTGTAGTACGTGACGAATACGGGTCGATCCGCAGGGAATTATAAGAGATTAAAAATCTATTCAATCAAATTAGACCAAAGTGAGATGAAAGTTGTTAACTACAAAAAGAAGCTAAAGCTAGAATTAAAATGTGATTTAAAAAAACTATTGAACTAGAGAACAATTTAGAGGCAAATCCACTCTCATATTTTTGTAAATCAACAAACAAACAATTTGTGATCTCTAGCTTTGATATTAAGTGAAATATTGTTATATTTATCATAAGTATGGTTTGTTTATATTATTAATTAACATAACTCAAACCATCAAACTATAATACAACAAATAAACCACTTATAATTCTAATGAAAATGAAGCCAAAACAAAAGCTATTTTACGTATGATCTATTTACTATTGTAACTAGTAATATAGATCATCAAATTTCATTTTTACTTTAATTTCACAATCAAAAATGGATTAGAAAATGATGATGCAAATTGTGTTTATGTTGAATAAGAATAGCTCATTTGCATAAACAATATAAGCTATCAAACCCACTAAACTTGCATCAAAACTCACTTCATGAAGCATAAACCAAATGAGATCATAAATCATAAAATGTTGAAATTACATAATATTTGAGAGCTTCATTACCCCTAAATTGAAGGGGTTTAGCTACTCATTTGTGGCATTGAAGCAACACAAGTAACTTTCAACATTAAAAAGAGAAGAAAATAGAGAATAAGCAAAGAAGAGAATGTAATTAAACTACTTACAACAAAAGAAATTAAGCTACACTACTTGCATGAATGTAAAACTATTCTACTAACAAAGAAAAGAAAAGAACATAAATAAAAGCATTAACATAAAAACAAAGAAAAGCATATAGAAAAAGGAGAAGAAAGAGGCTTGGAAGCCATTTTTATTTCATAGAACATTGAGCTTACAATTTGATCTCTTAATTTCCTAAGTAAAATGAAAGAGTAGAAGATGATTTACATGTACATAAGAGGGCTATTTATACATGCATAAAACCCTAATTCTATTTTTAGGGGGCTTCCCAAAATACCCCTTAGGAAGTGTGGAGGCCAAGTAATCATTAGCTTCTACTAATCATCATTTAAGTGTACATGAAGACATTAATTCCATAAGAACGTTCATTAGCCTCTAATTTCTACATTAAGGTAGGTGTATAGATGGGGTCCTCCATGATCTTCACTTTGAATTATTTCCCTCTTCTTTCCTTTGTATTCATTTGTGCAAGCATGTATCTTCATATAAGCCTCTTCCATATGCATCCAAATTCCTATAAAATCATCAAAAATGTCCAAGTAAAAATTCTCAAATTTACACATGCACAAAAATGACCATTTTGCCCCTGAATGAAGATGAAAATATGATGGTTTGAAAATAACTGAATTTTGGTTTTAACATGTACAAATGCCCAAATATGATGTTTATTTAAATAAAAAGAGATAAAATATGGATGTAAATATATGCACATTTATGTGCACATCAAATACCCCCACACTTATCTTTTTATTCGTCCTTGAATAAAGGAAAACTAAGATAAATCTGTTTTCGTAGGAAGCACGATTGCATTGAGCGTATGTAACAAGCCGTTAAACCTCTGGGTGTCCCCAGTAGGACGAGTGTTGTCTCGTGAGGGTTTTCAGCGGATACTACCCACAAAATCCAAATGCAAAGTGAAATTATTTACAAAATGCAAAGGTTTATTTATAATGGGATGAATGCAAGTTCTTCAAAATATTTACAAATGACGGATTTACTCTTAAATCGACACAAATAAGTTAAATATAAGCCTTGGTCATTATCTTGAAAATTTAAGTCATTTACTCGTCAAAATTTCCAACAAAAATCAAGTCATCATAACAAATAGACAATAGTTTAACTCATTGTTTCGGTTGATAACAAAGTGTAACTATGAAATAAATCCTTAGTTGATTATCAAAGTTTATAAAAGTGGTATTCTCGTTTCTTTTCAATAACAAGTTAAAACAAACAAGTTAAAAAGGTGCTTGGATTTCAATTTCTTACTCTCTCTTACTTGAAAATTTCATTGATATTGACAATATTTACATATGCCTAACTCAGGTAAACTGAGGCTAGTTATATTACCTGTGCATTGCCTTGCGGACTGATGTGAGGGGAATACAGAGCGTGGCGAGTGAATACACAAGTGTGAACACTTATCGACTGTAGGCGTTATTGAAAAGAATTTTTATATACATACACCTAACTCGGATAAACTGAGGCCAGATATACCGATCATGCACTGCCTTTCGGGCTTACGTGAGAAGGGTACAGAGCATGGCGAGTGAACACACGAGTGTGAACACATGACTCTAGGTGTTAAATATATATATATATATATATACACATATATACAAATGTTTTTTAGAAAAAGAGGGTTTTGTAAAATCATCTTAGCACCATTTAACTTAGAAGATAAAAATGTTATATCCTTTACTTTAAATTTACCATCTTTTTTTAAACAAAGATTTTCAATTAGAACATACTTCATAATTAACACATATGAACCTTCCTATATACTAGTTAAACCATTGTTATTTGTAATCAAACTTCATTTTTATTTTTGTTAAGACAAATAAATTTTTAAAAATTTCAATTTATTAACCAAAACTTATACTTATCCCATAGTGTTTACTCAAAAATAAATCAAAATGCTAAAAAGAAAATGTTTTTGAGAATTTGAAATTTTGAGATTTTTTTAAGTTAAAAGAAAAATGAAAGTTCAGAAATGCCATGAAACTAAAAAAAATGAAAATGAGACTCCCCCATACTTAATTTTGGCTGTGTCCCAACAGTCAATGCATGATATAATGAGTGTAACGGGAAAAACTATGTACATATTTACAAAAGGAGGTTAACATTCTTACTAGACCTAGCTTGGCTCATGAAGGATCATGAGCTCCTCCTCTTGGTTATTTGGCAATTCCAAGAAAGGTTTCAGACGATGACCGTTGACTTTGAAAACCGATCCATCCCTGAGGTTTTCTATTTCTATGGCACCATGTGGAAAAACAGTTCGTACCACAAATGGTCCGGTCCACCTCGATTTAAGTTTCCCAGGGAATAAAGGAAGTCTTGAGTCATATAAAAGAACTTTTTGGTTAGGCGAAAACGTTTTCCTTAAGATTGACTTGTCATGAAAAACTTTGGTTTTTTCTTTGTAAATTTTCTCATTTTCATACGTGTCGTTCCTAAGTTCTTCTAGTTCTTTGAGTTGTAGTTTTCGGTTTTCGCCAGCTTTCTCAAGATCAAAGTTTAAGTTCTTAATTGCCCACAGCGCTTTGTGTTCGATTTCAACGGGTAAATGGCAAGCTTTACCGTAAACTAAACGAAATGGGGACATCCCAAGGTTAGTTTTAAAAGCAGTACGGTAAGCCCAAAGCGCTTCAGTCAATTTCTGAGACCAATCTTTTCAATTTTTATTGACAGTTTTCTCCAAGATTTATTTTATTTGTCGATTTGAAACTTCAACTTGGCCACAAGTCTGAGGATGGTACGGAGTGGATAACTTGTGGGTTATCGAGTATTTTTTTATTAAAGTTTCAAAAGAACGGTTGCAAAAATGGGTCCCGTTATCACTGATTATTGTGCGAGGTGTGTCGAACCTCGAAAAGATGTTTTCTTTGAGAAATTTCACAACAATTTTATGGTCGTTGGTTTTGCAAGGAACGGCTTCGACCCATTTTGAAACGTAATCGACGGCGAGAAGGATATACAAGTTTCCAAAAGAATTAGGAAAAGGTCCCATAAAGTCTATACCCCATACATCAAAGATTTCGATCGTAAGAATGGGGTTCAGAGGCATCATATCTCGTCGAGAATTTCGTCCAAGCATTTGACATCGATCGCAAGTTTTACAAAATTCAAACGAGTCTTTGAAAAGAGTAGGCCAATAGAAACCACACTGAAGCACTTTTTCCATAGTTTTTCGAGGACCGAAATGTCCACCACACGCTTGATCGTGGAGAAATGAAAGAACACTCCTAATCTCATTATCCGGAATGCAACGTCAGATGATTTGGTCGGGACAATATTTGAACAAGTATGGATCGTCCCAATAGAAATACTTTACTTGGGACATGAATTTGCATTTGTCCTATTTGGACCACGATGAGGGAGTTTCTTTAGTGACTAAGTAGTTCACTATATCTGCATACCATGTGTCGATAGAAATTGAAAGGTGTTGTTCATCGGGGAAGTTTTCATTGATTGGCAAAGAAGATGGTGCGTTCGGAAGACGAGACAAGTGATCGGCTATGATGTTATCAGATCCTTTTTTGTCTTTAATTGTAAGGTCAAATTCTTGAAGTAAAAGGATCCAACGAATCAAGCGGGATTTGGCATCCTTTTTAGCGAAGAGATATCGAAGCGTAGAGTGGTCCGTGTACACAGTAATGTGTGACCCTATCACGTATTGTCGGAATTTTTCGAGAGCAAAAATGACAGCTAGAAGCTCTTTTTCGGTTGTTGTGTAGTTGAGTTGAGCGTTGTTCAAAGTCATACTCGCGTAGTAAATCACGTGAAGGATCTTGTTGATGCGTTGTCCTAAGACAACACCAATGGAAAAGTTCGAAGCATCACACATTATTTTGAAAGGAAGATTCCAATTGGGCACACAAATGATTGGAGTAGAAATGAGTTCGTTCTTAAGACGTTCAAAAGATGAGATACAATCAGAGTTAGAATCGAAAGGAACGTCTTTTCCAAGAAGAGTCGTCAAAGGACGAGCAATTTCGCTAAAGTCTTTCACAAAGCGTTGGTAAAAGCCAGCGTGTCCAAGAAATGATCGAATGTCCTTAACAGTTTTGGGAATGGGTAGATTTGCAATGACATCGATTTTCGCTTTATCTACCTTGATATGTTCAAGGACTATGCCTTGTTTGACCATAAAGTGGCATTTTTCCCAATTCAAAGTCAAATGTTTTTCTTTACATCGAATTAGAACCAATTCGAGATGATGTAAACATTGGGAAAAAGAATCGCCAAAGATTGAGAAATTATCCATAAAAACTTCTAGAAAGCGTTCAATCATGTCGGAAAAGATTCCAACCATGCATCGTTGGAAGGTCGCAGGAGAGTTACAAAGTCCGAATGGCATACGTCGATAAGCAAAGGTACCGAATGGACACGTGAAAGTTGTTTTCTCTTGATCTTCGGGAGCGATGGGAATTTGGTTATAGCCGGAATAACCATCAAGGAAGCAGTAAAATTCATGGCCGGCTAAACGTTCGAGCATTTGGTCAATGAAGGGAAGAGGGAAGTGATCTTTTCGTGTTGCGGCATTTAGTTTTCGATAGTCAATGCAAACACGCCAACCCGTTTGAGTATGAGTTGGAATAAGTTCATTTGAATCGTTCTTGACAACGGTTAGCCCAGACTTTTTCGGTACAACATGAATTGGGCTAACCCATGAACTATCAGAGATTGGGTAAATGATTCCGTTGTCGAGAAGTTTAAGAATTTCATCACGCACCGCATCTTTAATTTTTGGATTAAGCCTTTTGTTGCGCGTCACGAATAGGCTTGGCATCGTCGATTAAATGGATGCGATGTTGAACAATAGCAAGGTAATCCCCTTTATATCAGAGATCGACCATCCAATCGCTTCCTTATTTTTCGAAAGAATAGAAAGTAAGGAGGTTTCTTGGTCAAGAGAGAGAGAGTCGTAGAAATTATGACGGGTGACGTTTCATTATCACCTAAGTATGCGTACTTAAGGTGATCGGGAAGTGGTTTGAGGTCCAACTTCGGGAGTTTTTCGATCGAAGAATTGGGTCGAGATTCGGACTCTACTGGAAGCGATTCAAAGGGAAGAGTGTATTCAATTTCGCTGGGAATTTCGTGAAACAATTTTTCATATTTAGCTTCGCGTTCGTCGCTAACTTCAATTGTCTCATTTTCGAAGTATTCGTGAATGGCACTAACTTCCAACTTTTGGTCATGAGGTTCATTTGATTGGCTTCAAAGATTGAAAATGTGGAGATCCAAAGTCATGTTTCCAAAAGAAATTTTCATTGATCCGTTACGACAATTGATTAAGGCATTTGAGGTGGCTAAGAATGGTCGGCCTAAAATCAATGGAATTTGACTCGAGGGATTCGTTACGGGTTGTGTTCAAGAACGATAAAATCAATGGGGAATATGAATTGCCCTACTCGAATGAGCATGTCCTCGATTTATCCCACGGGTTTCTTAATTGAGAAATCGACAAATTGAACCGTGACTTTTGCGGGTTTGAGCTCACCTAAGCCTAATTGTTCGTACACAAAGTATGGAATCAAATTGACACTCGCGCCTAAGTCTACCAGTCATTTGTTAATCGTCTTGTCTCCACTTGTACATGAAATCATAGGGCAGCCATGATCTTTGTATTTTACGGGCATGGATAGGGACAAGACTTCACTCAAACTGGCGGCTAAGAAGACTTTTTTGGGCACTTGAGTGTATCGCTTTTAGGTACACAAGTCCTTAAGGAATTTCGCGTATGTTAGGACTTGCTGAACGATGTCAAGAAGCGGAATGTTAACTTTGACTTGTTTAAAAATTTCCAACATCTTTTCCATTTGGTCCGAGTGTTTCTTAGGTCGAAGACGATGTGGAAATGGGACACAATACTCGGTAGGCAGGTCTACTCGAGTAGAAGAAGAAGAGTTTTGACTGGCATTCGATTCAACGTTTGGCTCCACGTTATGTTCAGATTCATTCGTTGTTTTAGAAGTATCGAGAGAAGTTTCCGGTAAATCGTTTGGATTCACGACTTGATTATCGATTTGTTTCTCGGAACGAAGAGTTGTGATAGCATTCAATTGGGCGACGTTGCTATCTTGAACAACATGGGCTTGATTTGAATTTTCGTTTTGATTTCTGGGATTTGGAAGGGGTTGGCTTGGGAATGTTCCTCGTCACGTTCGCTCACAGACGTGGCTAATTAACTCGTTTGCATTTCGAGTTTTGCAATTGATTGGTTTGTGTTTTGCATATATGAAGTCAATAAATTTTGCAAATTGCTGTTTGATTGAAGGCTTTGAGTAGTTGCTTTAGCTAACGTTTCAAGAGTTTTCTCAAGTGAAGTTAAACGTTTATCGTCTTGGGGAGGATGAGCAGAATTTGGTTGAAAGTTTGATTGTTGCGGTTGATTATGGGACGGGCCCGCAAAATTTGGTTAAAAATTGTTGGGTTGAAAGGAAGGATTCGAAGCATTATTCGGAAATGCTTGCAAATTGGGACGAATCGTATTCATGTTGGGATTGTTTTGGTTCCACGCAAAATTTGGATGGTTTCTCCAACCAGGGATGTACGTTGGAGAAAACGGGTCATTTTTGGCTTTGTTGAAAGCATTGATTTGTTCGACGGAATTGGGACACTGATCAGCTATATGATTAGGATCGTTGCATTTATAACACATCAGTTGGGAAGCTTGGTTCATTTGATTCGATGAGAAAACGTTATCAAATTTTTTAATCATTGTGTCGATCTTAGCTTCCAAAGCAACAGAAGATCCTATCGAGTGTGCAATCGATTGTGAGTAGATTGATTTTTCGTTCGAACGTGCCCATTGGGATGATTTTTCGGCGAGGTTTTCAAGAAATTGCCAAGCATCGTCGTGATGTTGGGCAAGAAAGTTGCCTTGGCACATTGATTCGAGCATGGTACGTGAGCTATTTTTGAGTCCATCGTATAAAAATTGGCAAATCGTCCATTTTTCGATATTATGGTGTGGACATTTTATCAAAAGCTCTTTGAATCTTTCAAAATATTTTCCGAATGGTTCTTCCTTGAATTGATGAAAGCTTGCAATTTCATTTCGGATTCTACTCGTTTTTTCCAAAGGGTAGAACTTTTTTAAGAAAGCTTTTACGAATTCTTCCCACGTTTTAATCGAGTTCAATGGTAAGCTGTACAACCATTTTTCAGCGTAATCCGTAAGAGCGAATGGGATTAATCGAAGTTTGATTCCGTCATCAGAAAGTTGTTGGAGTTTAATGGTTGCACAAACTTGTTCAAATTTAGTCAAGAAGATATATGGATCATCGTGTTCGAAATTGCCAAATTTCGGAAGAGTGGCAATATGCTTTGAGTGAATTTCGAAATGGTTACGCGTTGGGGCGGGTAACGTGATGCAAGATGGAATAGAAACTCTATCAGGAAAGATTCTATCCATAAGAGTTCGAGGGGCATTTTCGTTTGCCATTTCGGGAGGATCATTTGTTCAAGTTAAACGGTTTGTAGAAGGGACGCGAGTCCAACGATTTGTTATTGTGCCACGAGTCCAAGTACTCATGCACAAGTGAAAGTTGAGAAGAGAAAGAAGTTAGAATCGAGTTTAGTGAATGAGAGAAGATTTGAAAATTGAAGTGAAATTTTTTTTAGAGGAAGAAAAATATTTACCAAGTGAAATTTATTTTCAAAAGAGAAGTTTGATTTTTGGTTTTTCAAATTTTTATATTTTTTTGTTTTTGTAATTTTTTTTTTGTTTTTTGAATTTTCAAATTTTTTTGTGGAATTAAAAACCAAGTTAAGAAAATTTTACAATTTTTTTTTTGGATTTTGGATTTTTGATTTTTTTATATATGCATGAACTAATGCAACTAAATGAATGCAAAGGACTTAATTACAGTTTTCTTTCCTTAGTAGCTCCTAACCCAAAATTGTATAATCACACTTTGTCTTAAATCAACAAAAATATTTCTCAGCCAGGTAACGGGTAGGGGTTAGCGGTGCACCACGAATCACCGTAGCAATACAGCCGAAGGTTTAAGTACCTTCAAAGGAACAACCGGTATAATATTTACGTATCACCGTAATTTTTATAACTGGTTATTACTCTGCCGTAGCCTAGACACCAAGAAATAAAATTGTTCAAAGAAAACAATTGTGAAGATACAATTAAGCCCTAGATGAGCTCGTGCCACCTTTAAGTCGAATGTCTAACCTTTATTATTAGTCAAATTCTACGATGAAATGCGTTTGTGGGCTAAGGAAAGGGTGATGGAATCCCTCACCTTATGTGAATTGGGGTATTGCCCTTAGAAAAGAAAATAAGATGAGATGGATGCAAAACAAAAATTAAACGTGAATTTACAATGCAACTAAAATGAAATTTGTTTTTGTTATTGGATTTTGAATTTTTTTTGTATATATAAATGCAATGCAAGGAACCAACAATGCACTAGAGATGGAAGCACAATACCAGAGCATGCAGATTATTAGCAATTTTTTTAAGCGGAATTTTTTTTATAAGCAAGCATCAATTATTTTTGGGCAAGTAGTTCTTTCTTTTAATCTGCTTTGGCAGCCTGAAATGAAAAACAATATATATTCAACAATTTTTTTTATTATTATTTTTTAGTATGTTTATCAAAGATGAAAAATAAAATAAGCGAAAAACAAAACAATTGAAAATAAAATAAATGAAAACTAAAACAAGTGAAAAATGAAAATTAAACAAAGTTGAACTTATTATTATTTTTTTGGAGAGGAAATTTAAAAGTGAAGTTTTACTTAATTTTTTTTAAAGGATGAATTAAAGCAAAAATAAAAGAAAACAAATTAACTAAAACGAATTGAGAAACTTTTTCTCTTTGTTTTTTTTAACAGAAGAATTAAACAAAGCAAAAACAAACTAAAGTTTCCTCTTTTTTTTAAGATAAGAATAAACAATCCCAACCTTTACCCGGCCCACTAACCAAATGCAAAACACGTTATTTAAAATTGAAGTCGACCCAAATTCAAAAAGCACGATATTCAACAATTCTCAGTTCGAAATCAAAACGCACACAATATCCATCACTTATCAAATCGAAGTCAGTGAATCAAAATCAAAACGAAGGGAAGTCGCTGCTGCAAATGATTCGATCACGGCGGCGATTTGGAGAATTTGTGGTGGAATTGCGAATCGGGTTGGAGGAGTTCGATTTGGGGCGAGGTGGTTGGCGATTTGTAACGACCCGATATTTTGGACTATTCAAATCGACAATAAATCCACACATGTCTGACTTGAATAATTCAAAATAACAGATAGTAATAAAAATTTGGCAAAACTCAGCATATGCAGTAAATAAATCAACCACAGAATCACAGACACAGAGTAATACAATAATACGCAGCGGAATAGATAAAATAGTAGTTCATGAAGCTACTATATAAACATCAGAGTTAGAAATAAAATACAACAGAATATCTCAAATGCAGTGAAGTCTCCAGTACAACAGATGACTTCTCTGAACAAATCAACTAGAAGAGCTGAAAGCTGAGGCGATAGTTGGATCTCCAAAGGAAGCTCCAAACTCCAAGGGTGAGTCTCAAATGCTGTATCACTCGGTCTGACCCGAGCGTAAAGCAAAACACAAAACACTCGAGTCAGGATTAACATTCTTATATAAATAAATCCAACTCAAGTGAAATATCAATTGAAATACGAGTAACTTAAAGGATGTTGGGATAACCATCCTCTAAGGATCTTCAGAACTATCTACAAGGTGGAAATATACATTTTAACACCGTGGTCATTTCAATTAAATTTATACTTCAAAACCCAAATATCATTTCATTTCAAATATATCTATTTTCCAAACAGTATATATAGGTTAAATAATTTATAAAGTAAAGTATTTATAATTTCCTCAAGTTTCACAAATCGGTTCAAATCAACCCAATTTCCAAATTTCAATTTCAATAAGTTTTAAATCAGTTTAATTAAATAAAATTCTTTACCAAATTCAAATTATCTTCCCAACCTTAACTTATTCAAATTATTACCGAAATCTATTTTGAAACATAAATTTAAATACTCAACCATATTATATGTATTTAATCAATCATTCCCATTTATATATAAAAATTTAAGGCTCAACATTTTAAAACCATATATTTCTTTCCAAAACCATAGAATTCATTTTCAAAATATTTAGATATATGGACCAACGGTGTCTGTATATATATTTATCATAGTTAAGTGATACGGATAATTATCATTTCAATCCGAAATTTAAATATATACGGGTAGATATCATTTCGACCCGTAATCCCAATTTCAATTCAAATGAAAATCGCTTGGGTTTATCATTTCAACCCATAACGATTTTCTCCTATTCTAAAGTCCGTTCGGGTATGTATCATTTCAACCCATAGTGAATTCTATACTAACAGGGAACTTGCAGAGTGATAACATATACTAAAAATATAACAACAGGCATATATCATCAGTATAAATAACAGATACGGGTGTCAGATGTCACAGGTGAACAGATACAAATAATAGTAATAACAGGCATATAATACTAGATAATGGTGTCAGATGTCACAGGTGAACAGATACAAATAATAGTAATAACAGGCATATAATACTAGATACTGGTGTCAGATGTCACAGGTGAACAGTTATAGATAATAGCATATATAACAACTTAAATAACTACAGCAGCATATTTCAATTGCTATTTCAATTGAAATCAAATTTAAATAATAAAAGAACGTTAATCGTGAGTGATTGCTCACCTTTCGAGGCTAGAGAGAGAACGGAATGAGAAGAGATTTGAACCCAAGCACAAATTTCGAAGCAAAGCAAGATGGACACGATATAAATGAGTTTGACGATCAAAGCTGATAAATAGGAATTGATGAGATAAATCAGAATCATCAAGATACGACTGAACAAAATATATTAATATGATTTCTCTGAAATTAATATTTTAAAAAAATCAAATATATATATATATACAATTTAAAATCATTGCTTTAGATTAAAACATATATATATAAATCAAACATATATACACTTATACCCTTTATAAACTTATATAGATAAACTATTATACACAAATCTAATATATACACGTATACAATACACCCAGAAAAATAACAAACAAACATATGTATACATGAGTAATGTATACATCATACTTTAAAACTATATTTAACACAATATTTATTTAATAATATATATATACAATGCATATGTGGATAAATAACAGACCAAAACTTCAATATATATAATACTTTATATTTTTAAATATATATAAATAAATGTTAAAATCTAGAAATAGGCATACATATATAACTCCATACACTTACATAAACTGTAATACTGCCTCTAACCGTTCTACTGAAGAACTATATAAACTATATATATCTGAACTTATACAAAATAAAATATACAAACGAACAGATTACATTATATATATATATATATATATAAAATTTTGTTTACAAATTTACACAAAGACAATAGAAAGTGAGGCAGCAGCAATGTACGCGCATAATTATGTGCAGACCCACATATAATAACACTGAATGTACTATGCAAGCTAATATGTATAACCGCAAGCTACAAACTGACCCAGACTATGTATGCAAAAATGTATATGCACGCAAGCTACAAAAATCAATATGTATATGTTACATTTTAAAAACAAATACATAATATAGTATAATATACCTTTTAGTAGACAATATACTGCACAAGATATACTTAGAAATCTATGTTACATTTATAAAACTATCAAATATATATATATAACACAGATTCTAACTTTTAAAATATAATATACCTTATACTGTAACAATATGGGCTACCAAATATATATATACTTAACTTGGTATACTGCATATGTAACTAACACTAAAAGAAATCTACCCTTAACTTATATAAATTTTCAGACCTATATACAATAGAGTACAACTTTGATACAATCAACACCTAACACTATATATATATATATAAAACACTTATATGCATGCAACCTACAGTAACATACACCTTTATATATAAAGACTAAGTATAGTATTGCTTGCAACCTACATATGCAAACTGTATAAACTTTATACTTTTAAAACTAACCCATATATAATAACTATCATAATATAAGACTATACACAACTTTATATATATCAAACCAAATATATATTTATATATATAAAACATATTTTTTTATTTAAAACTACAACACATAAAATCCGTACCTCAGCAGATGATGCTCGGCCATAGGAGCTCTGCGCTATTGGATGGCGGTGGAACGCATGGCCAAGCGGAGGTGATGGCCGATCAACATGGAGGAGGGCGGAAAAATGATGAGGTCGAGGGGAAACTCGGGTGACAAGGCTGATGCACGGTGGTGAGAGTTGGAGGGGAAGAAATAATGGGGACAGTGGAGTTTTTGAAAGATGAAGGAGAAAAAAAAAAGAAACGAGGTTGAGGGGAAAGAAGAGATCCAGCTTTGGCCAAGAAAGAATGGAAACAGGAGGAATTTGCTGCGTGCTCTAGTGTGGTCTTCGGATGTCAGTGGGAGGTGGGACAAAGTGGTACAGGATGAGTGAGCTCGGCAGGTGGAAGGGGATGGGATGGTGCGCGGAGGGATGAACGTGAGTTGTGAGTGGCTGAACGTGCCAGGGTGGTCGGAGTGATGGAGGAAGGTGGGACGGTTGACGTGGAGAGGGAGGTTGGGTTCGGGACAGAAATTCTTGACGTGTGTTGGTTGTTTTGACCGTGCTTGGACGATGATGGGTGGATCTGGGTTGTCAGGTGCGATTGGTCGGAGCACGGTGAGTCGTAGGCGGTGGTGTTGGAGGCGGTGGTGTTGGAGGCGAAGGGGAGGATTCCGGAGTTCATGTGGATCTGAGCCTGCGTGGTGATGGAATTCGACAGATGGTCGTGGATGGAAGAGCTAGAGAGGCTTCGGCTAAAAGGTAGGAGGATCAGGCTAATGGTAGGTCGAATGAAAAAGGAAGAGCAGGCATGAAAGAGGTGAACAGATGATACTTTTATAAAAATTCTGAGATCAAAAAAATGAGATCTGAAAAGGAGTTGTACAGCTCACAAACCAAATCATAATAAAATTTTCTTAAACGAATGGGCAGGGGAAGACAGAACGGGTTAGTAGGAAATGAAACGTGTATCGAAAATGTATGGAATAATTAAATATTGAAACGGCAACCAATAATAAATAGAATGTTGAAAAGTCATTAAAGCAATAAATTCTGTTGTTTGGAAAGCACGGCTAAAGTTTGAAAGGCTATAGAAAACAAAAGGTCACGGATACGGTACCGATACGGTGAACTGTTTTACGGATTCCGTTGTCCATCGGACGCCGAAATAAGCAAATGAATATACCATGGAGATCAGCATGACGTGACGATCAAAACGGTATACAAATACTAGTGGTACGATCATCCGATCGAAAGTCGATAATCGGTACCAGAAATGCTGCTATTTTGCCAGAATTAAGATAAACGGAGCAGTAGAAGTCCAAATTTGGAAAAACGAATTTCGCAGTCTGATTCAGAATAGTCTGAATAAATTTTCTCCTGTTGACATATTTTGGTTTCGGAAAACTTTTAAATTCACTGTTATTAACCGGTTTGATTTGAAATGAAATTTCACAGGAAAATAAACTTCAATATTATCAGATGAAAATTTTCCAGTTGCTATATTAAAATATACGTATTCCAAATAATAAATTTTTAATTTCAAATTTTATTGTTTAAAATTTCACAAATTTCCAGTTAAATATACTTTTAAAACCATTAAATTTTACGGGTCGTTACACTCTCCCCCACTCAAAACTTTTCGTCCCCGAAAAGAAAGGAGATAGAAGAATAGAAACAACCAGAAAGAAAAATAGATTGAAAGTCAAGATTAAACAATTAATTTAAAACTATACAAATTTTACTTAAAATTTGAAAACTTCATTTGCAATTCAATTATCTTACATACTTTAAAACCTACCAAAAATCCATTTGTAAAATTTCTTGCTTCCTTTATAAATACCATTTATATGTTTAAATGACCCTTTATAGGTATGAAAACCATTTGAAAACAATTATTTACATTATTACTTATATTTACAAAGAAGCTATCTGAAAACATTAATCCATAATTCATAAATTTATTAATTATCTCAAGATACTTTCAAATATTATTAATAAACAAATAATCATTTTTCTTTAAATATGTTGTATTTAATTAATAACTTCTAAAATATTTAACACTAAAATCTCTATTGAATCATGTAGTCTATAATTAAACAATGTTCTAAAAGAATATAGTCAACAAGGAAAAGAAGGAGGATTTGGAAACAAATAAGTGAATAAATAAGCTGAGTAGATAAGATAGATTCAAAACAATAGTATCGGGCACGAATAGTAAATTAGAACCATAAGAATTTCAATTTCAAATATTAATACAAAATTTCTTTGTTGGAAATACTTGTATACCTTTATAGTCGAAACAAATTTCCCTTCGAAAATACTTTTATAACTCGATGTCTTAACAAGTTTATCCTCGTTCCTGTAGATTCTGGCAGTGCGTTGATCAGGCGCAAAGCTAGAATTCTCCAGGTACTTAGTAGACTTGTTTCAACACCCAGTGAAAATACTGGAAAAATTTTAAAAAAAAGATATGGAAAGTACAATCCAATCAAAAACGAACAAAACCGAAACCTTTGTCTAACCATGGTTCGCAGATACACAATGGTTACGCCTGGATCCCCCAGGAAACAATCCATATCCGTAAGCTTTCTCAGCCCTGCGAGTTACGCCATGATGACTAGTAGAATGCAGGATACACAATGGTTACGCCTGGATCCCCCAGGAAACAATCCGTATCCCCAGGCAAGACTCAGCCAAGCATTTGCGCTACTATTCGCGACCTACACAGATTGCAGGATACACAATGGTTACGCCTGGATCCCCCAGGAAACAATCCGTACCCCTAGGCAAGACTCAGCCAGGCAGTTGCGCTATGCAGTCACGAGAGAACAATAAGACCATGGGTAACGCCATGGAATTCGAAGGACACTCGAGTATCATATCCGGAAAACCAAAATCAGAGAGAATAATATCGATAGAATGAATCCAAGATGTGGCCACAAATCGGATATCAAGCAGAAGGCACTTTCCATATCTTTACTTCGAAAATATGTATCATATAGTACCTTTTCAAATCACTTTCAAATATCGTACTTATATAAAATCCATTATATATAAGATTTTAATTTTCAAATCAAATACTTCCCAAAATCAATAGTATATCAAATCATACTTATATAGACTACAATTATATAAGATTTCACTTTCAAATTGAGTACCTTTTCAAATCTATAGTTTTTGAATCAATTTCATACTCATACAAATCAATTTTATATAAGTTCGACAACTCCCAAATCAAGTATTTAGTAACATAAGGTTCTCAAATTTCAATTTGTTTCAATATCAGTTCAATTTCAAAATCATATCCAATTTCACCAAATTATTTCTTCTCAAATTAATTATCCTTAGTTTCAAAGTTTCCAAAATAATAGATTTAGAAAATAAATCCAAATTTCCAAATCAATATAATTTAAGTCAACCAATTCATTTCCAAAATCAAATGTTTCAAAATCATCTTATACTTACATAAGGTCCGTCTTATATAAGGATCAAATCTTTACAAAATAAATATCGCTGTATGAAGAGCCATATGGAATTGAATATCCTTGCTTTTATGGGTTATATATCTTCGTAATTTAAATTGGAAATTTTCTTTTAGTAAGCAAAGATATTCTAACCCGACAGCTTCCAATTTCAGCGTCAAAATATATCAATGATATTAGAATATAAGATGTACATACGTCATCATTTCGCAAAATCACATTTGATCGCTCGCTCGATCACACAAGTTCGCTTTCGAACTAGTATTGTCCATTCGACTTCCCTAATGCGGATTTCGATATGGTTTCTCGACTAGAAGCCATCAGTCTCCTTGCATAGCCATATACTATGATAGAGAATTCTAGAATCAAGCCCAAAATCCATATCAAATATTCGCCATCAAGAATCAAATGAAAAATCCTAACACGAAATGGTGTAATCCACCTCGAACTTGTGTACTCAAACTTGGATCAAATTAATTATGCGAATAAAACAGCATACGTACAACTTATATATTTATTCCAACTTGTTAAATATATAGTTTCATAAAGATGTTACTAAGTTAAAACATTTAAACTAAATTTTATTCAAAATATTTTGAAGACCAAATTCTTCTCAAGACATTTCAAATCTAAATTTCATATTAGAAAATTTAAAATTTCCTTATTCATTTACTTAACCAAACAGTTTCAACTTATTTAAATCATATTACTTCATACTTAAACATTCAAAATAAACTTATATACTTTATCAAATAATTCATACTTTTCAAAATTACTTGGCTTTGAAAATTAACCCTTGATTTGGAAGTACTCGAACTTCAAAATAGTCGAAGAAATCATTTTCAAATTCAAGAGTTGGAAATCAGCAACAAATCAGTAAATCAATTTTAATAGATAGGGTTATATCAAATCCAAAACTCGAGGACTGAACACCAGCTTACTTCAAATCATTTCAAATACATATACATATATCTTTCGAATATCAAATCATACTTCAAAATTTGAAATCAAAATTGGTTTCGCAAAATCACTCGCGTAGCAATGCTACTAAAAGTGGCCTATCCCTCACTCTGAAACTCGAAAATCAATGTCGATGATGCATGCACTCATCACCGAAATTATTTTCCAGCGACATAAGTGAGTTCTGGACTTCTATTTTCTCAAACTTCTTTTGAAATTTCTTCAAAATCATTCGAACTCATTAAAATCATTGGAAACATTTCTTATTCGGAAAATACTTTTAAATCATATTATTATTATATATTTCAAAATCTTAAAACCAATTTCAAAACACCGGGGTTCAATTCTCGAATTTCAAATTTAAAATCCTTTAGTTATAAATCATTTTTAGATAAATCAAATTTGTTATATAACTTTTCAAAATTACAAATCCTTTCGAAACCTCAAATTCTCATTTTAAAGGGTTTATAATCTTTATCGAAAACATTTCACCTTTATATATAGAATATAATCATACTTATCAAAATAATAATCTTGATTTAGAAAACAATTTCTAAAATACAAACAAACCCGATTTTCAAAGGATGGTTCAAGAATGGATTTCAAAACAAAGATAGAAATTCAACTTAGAGGGATTCTAATCAAATAGGATTTTGATTTGAAGATAAGTTCGAACGAAAATGAGATAATTAATTACCAAATAGTAGTCGGATACACTTATATAAATCACGGGCGACCTTAACCGGGTCAACCGTGACTTCAAGAACAAGATCGGTGCAGAATTCCAAGAAATATCAACATTCGATCATAAGAGATAGTGGCATCTAAATCCAAGATATAGAAATCTCTGGTGAATCAATGCCAATTGTAAAGGATTTCCACCCCTTTACAATCATTCAAAGATTTGCGGGATCACCTATTCTTATAGAGATCATTCGAAGTGGAGTTATGGGATACTCCAGAATCAAAAGAATACAAATAGGGAGAGACAAGAATGAATTTTGGAACCGTAGGGAACGTTCCAAAGTTCAAAGGAAATCGAGTCAAAAGGAAGAGATTAAACTCGAACGAAAGTGATTCTGTAAATAAATTTACAATATATGCTAAGTTTCGCCTAGAGCCAAAGCTCTGATACCAACTGTAACGACCCGATATTTTGGACCATTCAAATCGACAATAAATCCACACATGTCTGACTTGAATAATTCAAAATAACAGATAGTAATAAAAATTTGGCAAAACTCAGCATATGCAGTAAATAAATCAACCACAGAATCACAGACACAGAGTAATACAATAATACGCAGCGGAATAGATAAAATAGTAGTTCATGAAGCTACTATATAAACATCAGAGTTAGAAATAAAATACAACAGAATATCTCAAATGCAGTGAAGTCTCCAGTATAACAGATGACTTCTCTGAACAAATCAACTAGAAGAGCTGAAAGCTGAGGCGATAGTTGGATCTCCAAAGGAAGCTCCAAACTCCAAGGGTGAGTCTCAAATGCTGTATCACTCGGTCTGACCCGAGCGTAAAGCAAAACACAAAACACTCGAGTCAGGATTAACATTCTTATATAAATAAATCCAACTCAAGTGAAATATCAATTGAAATACGAGTAACTTAAAGGATGTTGGGATAACCATCCTCTAAGGATCTTCAGAACTATCTACAAGGTGGAAATATACATTTTAACACCGTGGTCATTTCAATTAAATTTATACTTCAAAACCCAAATATCATTTCATTTCAAATATATCTATTTTCCAAACAGTATATATAGGTTAAATAATTTATAAAGTAAAGTATTTATAATTTCCTCAAGTTTCACAAATCGGTTCAAATCAACCCAATTTCCAAATTTCAATTTCAATAAGTTTTAAATCAGTTTAATTAAATAAAATTCTTTACCAAATTCAAATTATCTTCCCAACCTTAACTTATTCAAATTATTACCGAAATCTATTTTGAAACATAAATTTAAATACTCAACCATATTATATGTATTTAATCAATCATTCCCATTTATATATAAAAATTTAAGGCTCAACATTTTAAAACCATATATTTCTTTCCAAAACCATAGAATTCATTTTCAAAATATTTAGATATATGGACCAACGGTGTCTGTATATATATTTATCATAGTTAAGTGATACGGATAATTATCATTTCAATCCGAAATTTAAATATATACGGGTAGATATCATTTCGACCCGTAATCCCAATTTCAATTCAAATGAAAATCGCTTGGGTTTATCATTTCAACCCATAACGATTTTCTCCTATTCTAAAGTCCGTTCGGGTATGTATCATTTCAACCCATAGTGAATTCTATACTAACAGGGAACTTGCAGAGTGATAACATATACTAAAAATATAACAACAGGCATATATCATCAGTATAAATAACAGATACGGGTGTCAGATGTCACAGGTGAACAGATACAACTAATAGTAATAACAGGCATATAATACTAGATAATGGTGTCAGATGTCACAGGTGAACAGATACAAATAATAGTAATAACAGGCATATAATACTAGATACTGGTGTCAGATGTCACAGGTGAACAGTTATAGATAATAGCATATATAACAACTTAAATAACTACAACAGCATATTTCAATTGCTATTTCAATTGAAATCAAATTTAAATAATAAAAGAACGTTAATCGTGAGTGATTGCTCACCTTTCGAGGCTAGAGAGAGAACGGAATGAGAAGAGATTTGAACCCAAGCACAAATTTCGAAGCAAAGCAAGATGGACACGATATAAATGAGTTTGACGATCAAAGCTGATAAATAGGAATTGATGAGATAAATCAGAATCATCAAGATACGACTGAACAAAATATATTAATATGATTTCTCTGAAATTAATATTTTAAAAAAATCAAATATATATATATATACAATTTAAAATCATTGCTTTAGATTAAAACATATATATATAAATCAAACATATATACACTTATACCCTTTATAAACTTATATAGATAAACTATTATACACAAATCTAATATATACACGTATACAATACACCCAGAAAAATAACAAACAAACATATGTATACATGAGTAATGTATACATCATACTTTAAAACTATATTTAACACAATATTTATTTAATAATATATATATACAATGCATATGTGGATAAATAACAGACCAAAACTTCAATATATATAATACTTTATATTTTTAAATATATATAAATAAATGTTAAAATCTAGAAATAGGCATACATATATAACTCCATACACTTACATAAACTATAATACTGCCTCTAACCGTTCTACTGAAGAACTATATAAACTATATATATC
This sequence comes from Allium fistulosum, assembly GCA_030737815.1. Lineage (NCBI taxonomy): Eukaryota > Viridiplantae > Streptophyta > Magnoliopsida > Asparagales > Amaryllidaceae > Allium > Allium fistulosum. Next base: position 1,104,506,886 of record CM060904.1, on the reverse strand, counting down.
TGAACTTATACAAAATAAAATATACAAACGAACAGATTACATTATATATATATATAAAATTTTGTTTACAAATTTACACAAAGACAATAGAAAGTGAGGCAGCAGCAATGTACGCGCATAATTATGTGCAGACCCACATATAATAACACTGAATGTACTATGCAAGCTAATATGTATAACCGCAAGCTACAAACTGACCCAGACTATGTATGCAAAAATGTATATGCACGCAAGCTACAAAAATCAATATGTATATGTTACATTTTAAAAACAAATACATAATATAGTATAATATACCTTTTAGTAGACAATATACTGCACAAGATATACTTAGAAATCTATGTTACATTTATAAAACTATCAAATATATATATATAACACAGATTCTAACTTTTAAAATATAATATACCTTATACTGTAACAATATGGGCTACCAAATATATATATACTTAACTTGGTATACTGCATATGTAACTAACACTAAAAGAAATCTACCCTTAACTTATATAAATTTTCAGACCTATATACAATAGAGTACAACTTTGATACAATCAACACCTAACACTATATATATATAAAACACTTATATGCATGCAACCTACAGTAACATACACCTTTATATATAAAGACTAAGTATAGTATTGCTTGCAACCTACATATGCAAACTGTATAAACTTTATACTTTTAAAACTAACCCATATATAATAACTATCATAATATAAGACTATACACAACTTTATATATATCAAACCAAATATATATTTATATATATAAAACATATTTTTTTATTTAAAACTACAACACATAAAATCTGTACCTCAGCAGATGATGCTCGGCCATAGGAGCTCTGCGCTATTGGATGGCGGTGGAACGCATGGCCAAGCGGAGGTGATGGCCGATCAACATGGAGGAGGGCGGAAAAATGATGAGGTCGAGGGGAAACTCGGGTGACAAGGCTGATGCACGGTGGTGAGAGTTGGAGGGGAAGAAATAATGGGGACAGTGGAGTTTTTGAAAGATGAAGGAGAAAAAAAAAAGAAACGAGGTTGAGGGGAAAGAAGAGATCCAGCTTTGGCCAAGAAAGAATGGAAACAGGAGGAATTTGCTGCGTGCTCTAGTGTGGTCTTCGGATGTCAGTGGGAGGTGGGACAAAGTGGTACAGGATGAGTGAGCTCGGCAGGTGGAAGGGGATGGGATGGTGCGCGGAGGGATGAACGTGAGTTGTGAGTGGCTGAACGTGCCAGGGTGGTCGGAGTGATGGAGGAAGGTGGGACGGTTGACGTGGAGAGGGAGGTTGGGTTCGGGACAGAAATTCTTGACGTGTGTTGGTTGTTTTGACCGTGCTTGGACGATGATGGGTGGATCTGGGTTGTCAGGTGCGATTGGTCGGAGCACGGTGAGTCGTAGGCGGTGGTGTTGGAGGCGGTGGTGTTGGAGGCGAAGGGGAGGATTCCGGAGTTCATGTGGATCTGAGCCTGCGTGGTGATGGAATTCGACAGATGGTCGTGGATGGAAGAGCTAGAGAGGCTTCGGCTAAAAGGTAGGAGGATCAGGCTAATGGTAGGTCGAATGAAAAAGGAAGAGCAGGCATGAAAGAGGTGAACAGATGATACTTTTATAAAAATTCTGAGATCCAAAAAATGAGATCTGAAAAGGAGATGTACAGCTCACAAACCGAATCATAATAAAATTTTCTTAAACGAATGGGCAGGGGAAGACAGAACGGGTTAGTAGGAAATGAAACGTGTATCGAAAACGTATGGAATAATTAAATATTGAAACGGCAACCAATAATAAATAGAATGTTGAAAAGTCATTAAAGCAATAAATTCTGTTGTTTGGAAAGCACGGCTAAAGTTTGAAAGGCTATAGAAAACAAAAGGTCACGGATACGGTACCGATACGGTGAACTGTTTTACGGATTCCGTTGTCCATCGGACGCCGAAACAAGCAAATGAATATACCATGGAGATCAGCATGACGTGACGATCAAAACGGTATACAAATACTAGTGGTACGATCATCCGATCGAAAGTCGATAATCGGTACCAGAAATGCTGCTATTTTGCCAGAATTAAGATAAACGGAGCAGTAGAAGTCCAAATTTGGAAAAACGAATTTCGCAGTCTGATTCAGAATAGTCTGAATAAATTTTCTCCTGTTGACATATTTTGGTTTCGGAAAACTTTTAAATTCACTGTTATTAACCGGTTTGATTTGAAATGAAATTTCATAGGAAAATAAACTTCAATATTATCAGATGAAAATTTTCCAGTTGCTATATTAAAATATACGTATTCCAAATAATAAATTTTTAATTTCAAATTTTATTGTTTAAAATTTCACAAATTTCCAGTTAAATATACTTTTAAAACCATTAAATTTTACGGGTCGTTACACGATTGAAGTAGAGCTGCAGTTCTCAATTTTGGGAAGATGTCGGTGGGGCTTCAGGCGGCTGATGGAAGATGTGGATTAGGTGGAATTTTGGTGGAGTTCGGTTGTCGCGTTGAAATTTGATGGCTGGCGATTGGGTATAAGGCGATTTGTATTAGCCAATTGATGGTGATAGACGAAGTTCAGCAGAGTGGTGAAGGGTGCTAGAGGATAGGCTATTGGTTTGTGGTGTTGTGCAGGAGGATATTGGCAAGTGATAAGATGGAGAAGTTGCAGCCGTAACAGTGAGTAGCAGTGCTAGGCAGTGACCAGAGATGAACAAGGTGAGGTTTTTTTTTATTCTTATTTTTTTTAATGGCCAGAAGTGTGCACAGGTTGAATTGCCAGGTGATGGGTTGGGTGAGGATGTCGAAGCTGGTTCTGGCGTCTGTTGAAATGTGGTTGTAATTGAGGTAGCAGGCGGAAAAGGTGAAGCAGATGGGTGGATGGCTGCACGGTAGGGAAAAGGTGAAGTGATATGGCGATTTTGATATGAATGGAAATGAATGTTTGGTGATCTGTTGTTTGAGTTGTTGTCAGGGTGATGGTGGTGATAGGCAAAGGCCGTGGAGTCTGGTACTGCTTTGGTCAGTGAGTTTGTGACAGTTTTTGTAATGAAGTGTGTGGGTGATGGTTGATGAACGACAGACGTAATGGTGAGATGCAGTGTTTTTGGCAAGGAAGTGTAATGAATGAAGTAGTGGTTTGATGAGGTGAGGTAAAACAAAGTTGAAGGTATATGGTATGAAGTGGTTAGTGGATGTGAAAACTGCAGTGCAATGCAGTTGTATGTTTGAGTTCGAGTGAATGTGGAGATGACAAGTAGATATGTTGACAGTAATGGCTGTTATGAATTATGTTGACTGAGTGGAGTGGATGGGGATGTTATTGAGTCGTATGGCAGTGATGTGTCGTAGCAGTGATGACAGGGTATGGCAGTGTTTGTGAACAGCAGTTTGGTGATGTATGTAGATGGGAATGGTGGCAAGTCTGGAAGGATGGCAGGTAGGTAGAAGTGTAGTGAAGTGTTGGGCTGTCGACTGTATAGTGAAGTATGTGAAGGTTGATATAAGAAGATGAAGTAAGTGGAAGTTGGTCTGGGCAGTTTGATGTTGGTCAGTTTGATTGTGGTGAAGTGTTGTTTGAGGTAGTGGGATTGTTGTAGAAGTGTAGTTTGTATATATGTAAGGCAATGTTATGTGGTGAAGTGGTTGGATGTTTGGGTGATTGGAGAATGATTTGTGGGCAGTGGAAAGATGGTTTGAAATATGCAACAGTATGGTTTTAAGTATTGTAGCAGCAGTTCAGTTGTGAATGATCAAATTGGTGGTTATTGCAAAGAAAAGGAGGGAGGCAGGCAATGTGACTGTATGTAGAAGTAATGGGTATTTGCAGTGTTGGTAATGGAAGTTTTGATGGTAGAAGTTTGTGCACTGGGAAGTTGACAGAAGTTTGTTAGAGAGGTGGTTTTGGAAAGTGGAAGTGATGTTGAGATGGTTGATATGGAGGAGATATGAAGTGAATGTTGAGGGTAAGATATGAAATGAGGAATAATGTTATGCGCAATGTCAAATATGCTTTGGATACATGACAGTGTTAACTAGGCTTGGATATATGACGGTGGTTTTGAACTGTTGTGGAGACAGAGTTGTATGGTTTTTGCTGTTGTGAAATGCTTTGGATGTCACTGGTTAAGTGGGTCAGAGGGTCAGAGGGGAACTGCTGCTCGTAATGTGGTGTCATTGGTGGTATACTATGGAGTGGATGACTGGATGTGGCTTAGCAGTGATGGATGAAGAAACAGTTTTGAGTGTTGAACCGATGAACAGAGGTGATGGGGAAACAGAGAAGGCAGTGCACAATAAATGGCAATGCGCTGTTTTATCTTAAAGTAAATTGTAAAATGAAATGTAAATTGTAAAATGAAATGCAAATTGTAAATGAAATGGAAATAAAATATTATTTTTTTGAAATTTTTGTATGCTTTTTTTTTCGAAATGCAAATGCAAATGCAAAATGAAAACTACAAACACACAAACAACTGCATGCACAAATCAAACACACACAACAACTTTTTTTTTAAATTCACTCACACATAAAACACACAATATAATCAAAAGAAAATAATCCGAAGAATAGAAAATCAAAATCAAAGCAAATCCCCGGCAACGGCGCCAAAAACTTGTTCGGTCGGCTAAATGTCTATCGAGTTAGAAAATAGCCAAACGAATTTTGAAATAAAATTTACCGCAAGCGCACGGCATACACTTGTAGTACGTGGCGATTACGGGTCGATCCGCAGGGAATTGTGAGAAATTAAAAATCTATTCAATCAAATTAGACCAAAGTGAGATGAAAGTTGTTAACTACAAAAAGAAGCTAGAGCTAGAATTAAAATGTGATTTTAAAAAACTATTGAACTAGAGAACAATTTAGAGGCAAATCCACTCTCATATTTTTGTAAATTAACAAACAAACAATTTGTGATCTCTAGCTTTGATATTAAGTGAAATATTGTTGTATTTATCATAAGTACGGTTTGTTTATATTATTAATTAACATAACTCAAACCATCAAACTATAATACAACAAATAAACCACTTATAATTCTCATGAAAATGAAGCCAAAGCAAAAGCTATTTTAAGTATGATCTATTTACTATTGTAACTAGTAATATAGATCATCAAATTTCATTTTTACTTTAATTTCACAATCAAAAATGGATTAGCAAATGATGATGAAAATTGTGTTTATGTTGAATAAGAATAGCTCATTTGCATAAACAATATAAGCTACCAAACCCACTTGTATAAACTTGCATCAAAACTCACTTCATGAAGCATAAACCAAATGAGATCATAAATCATAAAATGTTGAAATTACATAATATTTGAGAGCTTCATTACCCCTAAATTGAAGGGGTTTTGTGGCATTGAAACAACACAAGTAACTTTCAACATTAAAAAGAGAGCAAAGAAGAGAATGTAATTAAACTACTTACAACAAAACAAATTAAGCTACACTACTTGCATGAATGTAAAACTATTCTACTAACAAAGAAAAGAAAAGAACATAAATAAAAGCATTAACATAAAAACAAAGAAAAGCATATAGAAAAAGGAGAAGAAAGAGGCTTGGAAGCCATTTTTATTTCATAGAACATTGAGCTTACAATTTGATCTCTTAATTTCCTAAGTAAAATGAAAGAGTAGAAGATGATTTACATGTACATAAGAGGGCTATTTATACATGCATAAAACCCTAATTCTATTTTAGGGGGCTTCCCAAAATACCCCTTAGGAAGTGTGGAGGCAAAGTAATCATTAGCTTCTACTAATCATCATTTAAGTGTACATGAAGCCATTAATTCCATAAGCATGTTCATTAGCCTCAAATTTATACATTAAGGTAGGTGGGGTCCTCCATGATCTTCACTTTAAATTATTTCCTTCTTCTTTCCTTTGTATTCATTTGTGCATGCATGTATCTTCATATAAGCCTCTTCCATATGCATCCAAATTCCTATAAAAATCATCAAAAATGTCCAGGTAAAAATTCTCAAATTTACACATGCACAAAAATGACCATTTTTCCCCTGAATGAAGATGAAAATATGATGGTTTGAAAAATAATTGAATTTTGGTTTTAACATGTACAAATGCCCAAATATGATGTTTATTTAAATAAAAAGAGATAAAATATGGATGTAAATATATGCACATTTACGTGCACATCAATTACTACTTGGAGTTCTAGTGTTTACAGTGTTAGGAACAGGTTTTATCAATTCCTTTATTGGTTCATTTCTCTCATATTCGTTCTTTTTTGCAACCAATGGTGGGGTTAGATTGGTTAGCTAGTCTTGTAGGCTAGCTGAAATGTTTTGATGTGAATGTTGTGGCTAGAAAGCGGCTTGTTTATGCAAAGGTGTTGACTGAAATTACTTCGGATAATCCTTTGACTTCCAGGCTTAGAGTCCAACCTACTGGGGGCATGTTGCAGTCGTTGATGTTCATTGTAGTTGGACTATAGATATTTTCACCATTTGTCAATATCTTGGACAAGTTGCGGCATCTTGTAAACATGGTAAACTTTCCTTTTCTCCTCATGTGATTAAATCCCCACTGCATATTCCTATTAAGTTCTCAGTTCCTCATCCCTCTGAGGAAGTGGGTTCCGAAGCTAAGGCTTTCTTCCCCTATTCCTGATGAGGTGGTTGATGATGGTGTTACTCCTTTAGGCCCTACTGTAACGACCCATAATTTAATCACTTTGAACTTGAATAGTTAATATGTTTTTAAATGATTAAATAATGGATTTTATATCTAGAATACAAATTTGGATAAAACATCTCAAATGGATTTTTTTTAAACTAATGTAAAATGTTAGTTTAAAGATGGTTCGAGTTATAAGGCGATTAGGGGTACCAATTTATTTAAGAATAAGTTTGCATAATAAAAAAGAATAGTTAATTACTTGTCTAATAAAACAAGAAAGAATTATTAACCCTGCCTAATAAAATAGAATAGTATAATTACTTGCCTAATAAAACAAGAAAGAATTATTAACCCTGCCTAATAAAACAGAATAGTATAATTACTTGCCTAATAAAACAAGAAAGAATTATTAACCTTGTCTAATAAAACAGAATAGCATAATTACTTGCCTAATAAAACAGAACAGTATAATTACTTACCTAATTAAACAAAATAGCATAATGATTATTATATTCCATGCGGATGGTTGCCATTGGACCAAAATCTGGTCGAATCATGTTATGCCATAGTTGATAAGGAGGATTCCTATTGGACCAAAATGTGATCGAATCAAATTAGGCCATCAAGATGTTTTCTATTGGACCAAAATGTGGTCGAATCAAATTAGGCCATAAGGCCGGTTTCTATTGGACCAAAATCTGGTCGAATCTGGTTAGGCTATAGGAAAAGACTAAAGTACCCTTTTCTTCACCTATAAATAGCCAAGTCCATATCTAATTTTAATTCATTCACAAACTAAAGAAAAGAACTAAAATTCATTATAAAAGGTGAAGTATTCCAAGTCTCCATCGAAGCAAATAGGATGTGAGTATATTCCTTGTTTTCATAGTTTAGTGGGTATAACTTATTCTGTGAGTATATTCCTTGTTTTCATTGTTTAGTGGGTATAACTTATTATGTGAGTATAATTTAATTATTTTACAGTCAGTGTAATCTTAATCTCTTTCCTTTGACTCATTCACATTTTAACAAATGTTGTGTTAACTATTGATTGTAGATTGTTAATAATAACGAGTCTGTTATTATTCTTGTTTGGTTGTTTGATTTGTGCTCGGCCAGTTTATGAGCAATAACTTTGATGTTTAGTTAAAGGGAACTTACACCATCTTTTAACTTAGGATTGACATTTAGTGACTTTTTGGTTAAAAAGAAATAACACCTCTTTTAGCTATCTCATTTGATTAAGAGGGAGCTTCATCCCTCTTGGTCGTATTCTCCTTTAAAGATGATGGGTTTAAGTTATGATTTGAATGCAAGTTTTAAATCTTGGTTTAAAGTATTTTAAGGAGCTTTGAAATTTAAATAATTATTTAAATATGTTATTTATGGAAAGTAAGTAGTCCTATACTTGGCACTAAAAGCCGATGAGTAGATTGACCCTCTATCTGTGAAATCTGGAACCGAAGTGTCTAGACAAGGCTAGGAGCAACCAGTGCCCTGACTTACCTGGCTTTGTTTCTGGGCGAGGGGTTGAGTAAGTCGAGAATATCGGAAATGTGACAAGTGTAGGAGATTAGATTTCCATAAATGATCTTTATAATTATAATGGAAAACATTCGCATTTCTTATAGACAATTGTTTTTGACCCATCTAAGTATGCTTTTGAAAGGTTGAACTCCTCCCAAATGTTTTGTGAATATACTTATACCGATGAGATAAGTATATGGATATTTTCCAAGCATTGAAAAAGTATAAGATTTAATTTCCATATACGATCGTTTTATTATCCCTGATAGTTGATATCTTGACTATCAATTTCGATACACTTCTTCCTTTTGTTTTTGTTTCGTCAATCTAAGACGATTTGTTGCTCATTTAGAGCATTGATATCCTTTATCAAAAATGACTAAATAAAGAGCGAGCGGGGGCCAAGCTATGTGGGGTTGCTCCCATTAGGGTATTCTCACATCTATACTAGATTGGTTTCGGTTGTATGCGCACGGAGATGTGAAATACTCGGATACTCGGTAAGGTTGGCGGGGTCCGACTTGAAGGTTTCCGAGAGCCATCGTAGTTCTCAAGTATATTTTCTAGAGGTATACTTTCGATAAGGGGGGCGCACCCTCCTAGTCATTGTTGGAAAAATTCATTTTTCTTATATTTGATTCAAATCTTTGGATTGATTCTTTCTTAATTGCATCGGGAAGCGTCTTGCGCTCTTCGCGATGTTTAATTATTTATGTCCGTTCTTTTATGCTTGGATGTTGTCCTTGTGAGGGGAAATCCATTCTGCATTTTTGCGACGTGGTATCACCGGCTATTTTGTTTGTTCTATTTTTTATTTGGAGTTTACTCATACCGGACTTATTGTCTGACCCGAATTGTTTGTTTTACCTAAACTCTCGGGTACTCATTTATATTTGAGTAGTCCGAAAATGATAGGTTTCTTTGGGCTCTTTTGAAGATGGTGGACGAGCAGGAGGCTCCTTATCTATCTAGCTATTTATTTTCGCAGTTATGAGACGTTGGCTCTATGTATGTATATTTAAAGGCAGGTTGTTATAACTACCTAGAGTGATAGTAGTACTTTTGTTGTAACTCTGATAACTCCATGTTGGGAGTAACCTTATGTACTTTCTTATTTTTATGTTATATTTAATCATTCCGTTATGAGATTATTGTTGTGTTCTTATATTTTACCCCATGACAACTCGTCTTTCAGATACTTGGGCAACGACACATGAATACCATGGATGATTAAGTGTCGTTCTCAAGGGTCAGAAAGGTGGGTCATCATAATTGGTATCAGAGCTTTGGTTGAGCGAATACCTTAGCCTGATTGGGGTATAACTCATTAAAGATAGGGTAAGTGATGCCCTAGAATGAGTTAATCTTGAGAGAGCGTATTTGTAATTTTTATAATAATAAGATTTATCCTCTAAAGTCTAGTTTTAGATCCTTTGGTGTTATTTGCTTAAACCATTTTAATCCTATTTTTGTATTCTAAAGATACCTGTTATTTTTTCAGATAATAGAAAATGAATACAAGAGGAGGAGGAAGTAGAGGATCTGGAACTAGCACGGCTACCAATGGCAGGGTACCTAGAAATGCTACTATGTCAGCTGTAGATCCGGTAGAGGAAATGTTAGTGCAAGCTCAGACCCATATGAACTTTGCAGCTTTGTGTAAGAATTTTACCACTTTGGGCGGGAAACCATTCTATGGGACCGAAGATATTCTTAGAGTGTAGATGTGGCTTCGAACTTGTGAAAGAATATTTGGAGATCTTCGGTTGGAAGATGTGGAGAAACGGCCGTCGGCATCGCGACAACATCAAAAGTCGGCGATAGATTGGTGAGATTCAAAAACAACTAGTACTCCAGAGGGGGAGTTTTCTTGGGCCTAGTTTAAGGAAGTTGTTGAAGCACAGTTTATTCCAAAAGCCAGAAAAACTCAGTTATTTAGAAGTTTCATTGACTTAAAGCAGGGTGATATGACTGTATTGTGGTATGAGCATAAGTTCAATGCTTTGTCCCGTTTTGGACTTGGATTAATAGACACACTGCTCAAGAAAAATGAAATGTTTGTGAATGGAATGCGACCAGAGTTCCATCGTGAAATGACCAATCATCTTATGGGTATGTTCACCAACATTATTAACATAGCTTTGAGGTTTGAGGCTCTTGATACTAAGGAAGGAGTCCAGAAGGGTGTAGTACCAGCAATAAGTGCCAATCCTTTATCAGTTATGCCAGTTGAAGGAAAGCCAAACTTCAAGCGTAAGTTTAAGGGAAAGAAGCAGGGTGCAGGGAAGAAACCCGAAGATGGCACTCCAGCACAGAAGAAGCAGACCAACTTGGCCAACATTCTTTGTTTCAAGTGCAATAAGATGGGCCACTTTGCAAATCATTATCCAATTGCTACATGTTTTAATTGTGGCCAGCCAGGACATATGAAGAACGAGTGCCCTTTTCCCAAAAAGGGATCTCAAGGACAGACTTTTACCATTGAAGAGATACCATCCACTTCTTCAGATCAAAAAGGAAAGCAAGTGTTGCAAGGTACATTGTGATATTCCTATAAGGGTGCTATTTAATACAGGAGCTTCCCATAGTTTTATTTCTTATGATCTAATAGACAAGCTAAACCTTAAATATGTTATCATACGTAATCCTCTGTGTGTCAAACCCAATTGGAGGTCCGACAAATCTTGACACTGTGTGTCTAAATGTACCTATTTCTTGTCGAAATCATCTCTTTCCTTTTGACTTGTTTGTTCTTGGGTTTATGGGTTTTGGAGTGTTGCTGGGATTGGATTGGTTATCTAAGTTTAAAGCCATCTTGGATTGTGGTAGAAGGTTCGTTAGAGTTAGTGATGCAGGAGATGTTGGTGTTGATATTAGCTGTGAAGAGCCTAAGAAGTTAATGAGCAGTTTTCTATATTCACTCAAAGTGGCTAAAGCGGCATTAGGAGATGTGCCGGTTGTTCGAGATTTCACAGATATTTTTGATGAGGTGCAAGGTTTACCTCCTCACCGTGAAGTTGAGTTCCGTATTGATTTGGTTCCGGGAACTAGACCTATTGTACAACCCTTACGAAGGATGGCTCCAAAAGAGAAGAGGGAGTTAGAAAGGCAGACTTATGATTTGTTGCAGAAGGTCTTGATCCGACGTAGTACCTCGACTTGTGGATCGCCAGTCGTCTTTATTACAAAGGCAGATGGTTCTCTAAGGTTATGCATAGACTATCGGGAGTTGAACAAAAGGACTATGAAGAATAAATATCCTTTGCCAAGGATCGACGAAATGTTTGACCAACTCCACGGTGCTCGGATATTTTCTCAATTAGATCTTGCCACCGGTTTCCACCAATTAAGAGTGGAAGAGGAGAGTGTTCCCTTAACAGCTTTTTGAACTCCTGAAAATTTCTACGAGTGGTTAGTTATGCCGTTTGGATTGACTAATGCACCCGCTTGTGGACTTAATGAATCGAGTATTTTGAGATATTCTTAATAAATTTGTTCTCGTCTTTATTGATGACATTCTTATCTATTACAAGACAGAGGAAGAACACAAATATCATCTCTGTGTCGTACTCGATACCTTAATAAGCCATGTGTTGAAGGATAAGTTTTCCAAGTGCCATTTCTGGAAATCCGAAGTTAGGTTTCTAGGGCATGTTATTTCGGGAGAAGGCATATCGCTGGACCCAGCTAAAGTTGTGGTGGTTCAAGACTGGAAGAAGCCCGAATGTGTGATGGAATGGTTTTTACCGTAGGTTTATCAAGGACTTCTCGAAGATTGCTTCTCATTTGACGAAGTTAACAAAGAATGATGTTAAGTTCATTTGGACTTCTAAGTGTGATCAAGCATTCAACGAATTGAAAGAGAAGTTGACTAGCGCTCCTGTATTAACCATTCCAAATGGGAGCGAAGGATTAACCGTGTATACAGATGCTTGTGGAACCAAATTAGGAGCAGTTCTGATGCAGCATGGGAAAGTTATTGCCTATGCGAGTCGACAGCTAAAGCCACATGAGAAAAATTATGCTACACACGATTTAGAGCTTTTAGCTGTTGTCTTGGCACTAAAGATGTGGAGGCATTATCTTTTGGGTGAAAGGTTCGAGTTATACACATACCATAAATCCTTAAAATACCTTTTTACCCAGAAAGATTTGAATCTGAGGCAGCAGAGATGGCTGGAGTTTCTCGTCTCTTATGATCTAGAGGTTCTTTATACCCTTGGAAAAGCAAATGTCGTTGCTGATGTATTGAGTAGGAATGTAACAATGGTTGCAAATCTAGAAGTTAAGCCAGTATTGTTAGAGAGAATTGCATCTAGTCAAGAGGCAGATCCTATTTTAGCTCGACTTAAGAAGGATGTTGAAGAAGGCGTTGTTTCTAGCTTTGAGATTGATCTCCGGGGCATATTGAAAATGAATGGGCGTATTTGCGTCCCAAACTTTGATGGACTTAGGCAAGGAGTGTTAGCCGAATGCCACTATTCAAAGTTATCTTTTCATCCAGGAGTGACCAAGATGTTCAAAGATATGAAGAGGGTGTTCTGGTGGAAGGGGATGAAGCGAGATATTTCAATCTTTGTGAGTCATTGTGCAAACTGCCAGCAGATTAAGAGTGATCAGTAGAAGACAGCTGGATTGCTTCAGCCATTTGAGATCCCAAAGTGGAAGAGGGAGTTAGAAAGGCAGACTTATGATTTGTTGCAGAAGGGCTTGATCCGACGTAGTACCTCGACTTGGGGATCGCCAGTCGTCTTTGTTACAAAGGCGGATGGTTCTCTAAGGTTATGCGTAGACTATTGGGAGTTGAACAAAAGGACTATCAAGAATAAATATTCTTTGCCAAGGATCAACGATATGTTTGACCAACTCCACGGTGCTCGGATATTTTCACAATTAGATCTTGCCACCGGTTTCCACCAATTAAGAGGGGGGAGAGGAGAGTGTTGCCTTAACAGCTTTTCGAACTCCTAAAAATTTCTACGAGTGGTTAGTTATGCCGTTTGGATTGACTAATGCCCCTGCTTATTTTGTGGACTTAATGAATCGAGTATTTCGAGATATTCTTAATAAATTTGTTCTCGTCTTTATTAATGACATTCTTATCTATTCCAAGACAGAGGAGGAACACAAATATCATCTCTGTGTCATACTCGATACCTTAATAAGCCATGTGTTGAAGGCTAAGTTTTCCGAGTGCCATTTCTAGAAATCCGAAGTTAGGTTTCTAGGGCATGTTATTTTGGGAGAAGGTATATCGGTGGACCCAACTAAAGTTGTGGTGGTTCAAGACTGGAAGAAGTCCGAATGTGCGATGGAAGTTAGAAGTTTCTTGGGATTGGATGGTTTTTACCATAGGTTTATCAAGGACTTCTCGAAGATTACTTCTCATTTGACGAAGTTAACAAAGAATGATGTTAAGTTCATTTGGAATTCTAAGTGTGATCAAGCATTCAACGAATTGAAAGAGAAGTTGACTAGCGCTCCTGTATTAACCATTCCAAATGGGAGCGAAGGATTAACCATGTATACAGATGCTTGTGGAACCGAATTGGGAGCAGTTCTGATGCAGCATGGGAAAGTTATTACCTATGCGAGTCGACAGCTAAAGCCACATGAGAAAAATTATGCTACACAAGATTTAGAGCTTTTAGCTGTTGTCTTGGCACTAAAGATGTGGAGGCATTATCTTTTGGGTGAAAGGTTTGTGTTATACACGGACCACAAATCCTTAAAATACCTTTTTACCCAGAAAGATTTGAATCTGAGGCAGTAGAGATGACTGGAGTTTCTCGTCTCTTATGATCTAGAGGTTCTTTATACCCCTGGAAAAGCAAATGTCGTTGCTGATGCATTGAGTAGGAATGTAGCAATGGTTGCAAATCTAGAAGTTAAGCCAGTATTGTTAGAGAGAATTGCATCCAGTCAAGAGGCAGATCCTATTTTAGCTCGACTTAAGATGGATGTTGAAGAAGGTGTTGTTTCTAGCTTTGAGATTGATCTCTGGGGCATATTGAAAATTAATGGGCGTATTTGCGTCCCAGACTTTGATGGACTTAGGCAAGAAGTGTTAGCCGAATGCCACCATTCAAAGTTATCTTTTCATCCAGGAGTGACCAAGATGTTCAAAGATATGAAGAGGGTGTTCTGGTGGAAGGGGATGAAGCAAGATATTTCAATCTTTGTGAGTCGTTGTGCAAACTGCCAGCAGATTAAGAGTGATCAGTAGAAAACAGCTGGATTGCTTCAGCCTTTTGAGATCCCAAAGTGGAAGTGGGAGCAGATCTCTATGGACTTTATTGATGGGCTTCCCAGGTCAAGAAGAGGTAATGATGGCATTTGGTTTATAGTTGATCGACTAACCTAGAGTGCCCATTTCAATCCTATTAAGCTGACCAGGACTGCTACGAGTCTGGCGAGTTTGTATGTGAAGGAGATTGTGAGACTCCATGGGATTCCTCGTAGCATTGTAAGTGACCGAGACCCGATATTCACTTGTAGGTTCTGGGTGGGACTGCAGACTGCTTTAGGGACCGAGCTAAGTCTAATTACAGCTAGGGGTGAGCAAACGGTCGGTTCGGTTTGGTTTTATGTACAAATACTGAAACCAATTCAAAACCGAATAATACTTAAACCAAACCAAACCAAACCAATTTGAATTAAAACCAAACTCGAACCAAACCAAATTAAATTGGTTCGGTCTGGTCGGTTAGTTCGGTTATTGTGGTTTAACTAAGTTAAATATAAATCATTTTGCACATGAAATATATAGTTGAACACAATGATGGTATATGCAACAGAATATTGATCAATGCTCAGTATTAACTGAAAATACTAATTTAATGCAACATTCAGCTGATTAGACCAAGTTACATTTTACAAACAACACTAAACCCAAACACAATTATAAACAACAATAATAGTTTTGCAAACCAAAATAACCCAAAACACTGTCACAACGAAACTGACCCAAAACACATTCATTTTGCTAAGTAAGCAATTGCCAAAATGATACATCATATAAATGAAACTACACTACTAAAAATCATATGCTGGAGGCCGTCAAATCCTTGTCAACATGCAGTAGCATCAATAAGTGCAGTGGTATCTGACCTGTTAGAACAAAACAGGAGAAGTCATATTTTGCTTATCACATGCAATATCAAAACAATAAACCATTACAATTTCTTTCGTCCTTTACCTGTTGACTTATTTCTTAAAAAGCTACACCTACAAGAATACATGCCTTCAAGTACACGTCCCATCTATTTTATTGCCTTAGCTTTATTTAGTTCATGCTGTGATTTCATTTTATGTTTCACTTTATGAAATTGTAGACAAATGATACTTGATGCTACACTAACAATTTATGAAATATCATCAAAATTTGATAGTACACTGTGACAAACCATGCCTGATAGTACACTATTTTCACAGTAAATAATTTCAAATATACCCATCAGTTTGCAATATCATCAAATTTTATGAATGAACAAAACTATTATATATTTGTATACAAATAGAAGAAAGAAATACCCAGACTGAACTACATAAGCATGGCTCAAATAAAACTTTTATATCCTAGTTTTTCAAGCAACAGAAACATTCAGCTAGTTTTTCAAGCAACAGAAACAATGGTGAAATTAAGATATGCTGAAATTTTATATTCTAGTTTTTCAAGCAGTAGAACATCATACATATAGCAAATGAAAAACAGTTAAACGGAGATGAACATACAGTGAACTTACAATTATTTTCTGACAAACCAGCATTCAGCATACCAACCTTTTCACATGTTATTAATGGGATCCAAGGCTAGCTTGCTCACATCTGCATATAAAGTACACATGATAGTTATAAATATAAGACATGCATGAGTAAATAAAATTATAGAAAAATATTATAATTATTTACCAGCCTCTAAATTCTCCATATTACTTAAATCTTCTTCTAGATCAATTTTACTCGGAGAAAAAGAATTACACAACCAATCTTCTGTATAAATAAGCGACTGAACTATTTTAGGTGTAAGTGAACTTCTAAACGGATCAAGAACACGTCCACCAGTGCTGAATACAGACTCAAAGGCCACTGTTGATATTGGAACAGCTAAAAGGTCACGAGCCATTCTTGAAAGGATAGGGAATCTTAAACTATTAACCTTCCAGTATTCTAATATATCGAACTCCTTAGAATCATTTTCATTATCTTCATTGAGATATTTCTCCAATTCTGACCTGTTTACTCCAAAGTTATCTAATGCTTTTAACCTTTTAAAATGTGCTCTCAAATCTAGAACATCATCATCACTCTCAATATTTTCTATCTCAGTGGTTTGATTGAGACATCCATATTTTAATTTATACTCACTGAATAGTTGAAAAGTAGCATCTTTAATAACTTGTATTTTTTCATGGTAAGTTGTAGGGTAAAATGTTTCTAAACAAAACTCTATAAAACCAAATTTCCAGCGAGGATCAAGCACAACAACTATATAGGTTAATATATTCATTTTCTCCCAACAACCCCAATACTTATCATATTTCTCTTGCATCCTTGTTGCCATGTTTTGTAATTGAATATCATCACTCAATTGCATCTTATTCAAACCTTCAAGTACTTTACTAATTTCACGCAAATGAAGATTACTGGTAATATATGAAGAGCCAGATACACGTAATATGAGTTCATAAAACCTGCAAAGAAATCCACATAATTTTCGAGCATTTTCCCAATCAAACTCCGTAGGCACCCCTCCTCCTTTTTCTAGCTCACTCCTATAAAATCGATCCTCAATATCAAACCTTTCAAAAGCTTGTTCATATTGTTGTGCTGCATTAAGCATTAAATATGTGGAATTCCACCTAGTTGGTACATCTAAACATAGACCACTTTTATATTCTAGTTTTTCAAGCAAAACACAATGTTTGAATTTCTCAAACTTAGATGGAGATTGTCTAACATATCTAATTGCTGCTCTTATACGCGTGATAGATTCTCCAACCTCTTTAAGCCCATCATTCACAATTAAATTTATAATGTGAGCAATACAACGCATGTGTAAATATTTTCCTTCTAAAATGGTTCCTTTCAAATTATTGAATCTACGTTTCAAGTAACCAATCATGACATCGTTTGAGCTAGCATTATCAACAGTAATAGTAAATATCTTATCAATACCCCAATCCGTTAAACAACTTTACACAGCTTTACCCAAATCTTCACCTCTATGACTAGATATAGGGCAAAAATTTAAAACTCTTTTTTTTAGTTTCCAATTGTCATCAATCCAGTGAGCAGTTAGGCACATATAATTGACTCTTTGTATTGAAGTCCATGTATCAGTAGTAAGACATATAGATTGACACGAGTCATGTAATATTGATTTTAATTTTTCTTTTTCTTCAAAAAATATCTCATAGCAATCTCTTTGAATGGTAAATCTAGATGGTCGATGAAACTGAGGTCCAAATGCAACAAATAAAAGATTTTTGAAACCAATACCTTCAATCGATTTAAATGGAAGCTCGTCTAGAATAAAATAATATGATATAGCTTTTCTAATCTCATTCACATCAAATTTCCATGGTTTTGAAGATCCACCACTACAATTTTCTCCCATAGTGAAATTTATTTGTTCTTGTGTTGCATCTTTGTTACAAGAAAAATCCTTACAAACAAACATATGAGTATTTAAAGCCGACATACCATTTTTATTTGTATCAGAACAGTACTCTTTTTTGCAGTAATTGCAACGAGCTTTAGATTTACCATCATCGTCTATGAATGAAGTGAAGTGATCCCATACTTTTGATCTTTTCCTAAGAGGTTTTCTCCTTGTTCCGGGTTTATTTTGAGAACCAGTCGCTAAATTGTTTGCTGGAGTAACTTCATTGTTGGCCTATTAAAATGACATATGCAATATTAGTACAAATGTAATAAAGGGAAGTATGAATAAAATGAGCGGCATCTTTTGTGCTTTAAATCTATACTAGCTTACTGAATTAAGTCCTAACAGAGACTTACTTGTACATTTGTTGGATTTGGAGTTGAAGCTGCATGAACACTTGTAGTTTGATCAGATTCTGGAGATGACATTTCCTGTGTTGACATGATAATATATTTCCTCTCTGAAAATACAATAAAAAGTAATAAGTATTTCACAAACAATCATTATTTCATAAACTATTAAAGATGGAGTACTCAGTAACATAGCTTGTACATCTGTTTAATATTAAGGACACCTTCAAGCAATAAGCAAATTGATAACTTATTGATTCCAAATCAAATCACACAACAATAAATCAAAATTTCTTACCTATGTTGATAGCAGCCCTAAATTAACGTTGTTCGAACCAAGTCGAAGTCGAAGTCGCAGCCGCAAGTCGAAGTCGCAGCCCTAAATTAACGTTGATAGCCGCAAGTCGAAGTCACAGTCGCAAGTCGAAGTCGCAGCCCTAAATTAACGTTGTTCGAACCAAGTCGAAGTCGAAGTCGCAGCCGCAAGTCGAAGTCGCAACCCTTAATTAACGTTGATAGCCGCAAGTCGAAGTCGCAGCCGCAATTAACGTTGATAGCAACCCCACTCGGCAAGTCAAAGTCGCAAGTCGAAGTCGAAATTGGGAGATCTGAAAATTGGATTCGGGTTGTTGAATTTGGGCAGAGAAGATGAGTAAATATAAGATAAATGAGAGAACAGGAAACGTTGTTTCCTTTGAATCCATGGAGATTACTTTGTATTCTTCAATGGTTTTGAAAATTAGAAAACATAAAAAGCTGGGTCGGTGTGTTAATGGGAAAGAAACGTGAAAACTGAAATGCCTCTTGATTTTCTTCGGCTATATCGGTTGAACCGAAGTTTTCTTGTTAAAATCCAAAACCAACCAATAAACCAAATTAAACTAAAAATAAAAACCAAATCCAACCAAACAGCAAAGACAACCGAACCAAACCGACCAAACCAATTTGGTTCATTCGGTTAATTCGGTTTGAACCAAACAATGCTCACCCCTACCCATAGACATCGACCAGACCATTCACGTGAGATGGAGCATGACTACCGCTTGGCTCCAACTATCCAAACACTGGACTTGTCAACTATGGTTAGACAGCTAGTGAGGGAGAGCCAAGGCTTGACCAATGATGATTGGGGAATCTTGAGAAGCTAATCCCCGTTTATTGATAATATCTTACATGTAGAGTATCCAAGAAAGTTCAGCATATCATCAATGCCTGCCTATGAGAGAAAAACTAACCTCATGCAACACATCATGAGATATGAATGACGGATGGATTCAGCACGAGCATGTGATGTAACCAATTATAGATGTTTTTTATCACTCTCTCTAGAATAGCAACGATGTGGTTTACAAGATTACCCCCATGGTCAATCGCTAGATTTGACGATTTAGCAACGAAGTTTATGGAGCAGTTCTGTATGCACGCCACTCGCCCCAAATATGTGATGTCCCTATCCAGCGTGATCCAGGCTCTGAGAGAATCATTGAAAGATTATTTGGAGAGATTTCATACAATTGTCAGAGAAGTCAGTAATCAGAATGACCATTCAATATTTATGGCGATACCAAGAGAGATTGATTTGAAATCTGACTTTAGCGGTTATATGGCTGGCAAACCACCCGTAACCTTGGAACGTTTCTATGCAAAAGCAGCTCAGTATTTGAGAAAAGAGGAAGCTAGATGCCCTAGGAGGAAGAACGTTATGGGATCAAGTGGAGAAGGAGTGAAGAGTAACATTGCAGTGAAGCAGTCTAGGAAGAGTTCCGGAAAAGTCCAAGTAAATGTCCAAAATAAGCCGAGTCAGCAAAAGAAAGGCGGTGGTCGGAACCGTGAACATGAAAAAGGGATTCTGGAAGTGGAAAGCCCAGAATTCCAATGCATGACACCTACACACCACTAAATACATCTTCAAAGAACGTCTATTTGTCTACCTACAATACCATGCAGTACAGGAAGCCACCTTCGAAGAATCAATGGAGAAGCAGACGCGGATTGGAAAATATTGCCGGTTCCATAATGTTATGGTCATAACACGAATGAGTGTAGGCATCTTCAGTATATTATCGAGAAACTGATTCGGGAAAGAAAGTTACATCAATTTGTTAAAGCCTAGCTAGATGGCGGGCATGGGACATCTGAGCCCAACCGAGGACAAGGGCCACACATGGTCGGGGAGCCTGCATGAACTGGTTTTGAAAATTGGAAAACATAAAAAGCCGGGTCAGTGTGTTAATGGGAAAGAAACGTGAAAACTGAAATGCCTGTTGATTTTCTTCGGTTATATCGGTTGAACCGAAGTTTTCTTTTTAAAATCCAAAACCAACCAATAAACCAAATTAAACTAAAAATAAAAACCAAATCCAACCAAACAGCAAAGACAACCGAACCAAACTGACCAAACCAATTTGGTTCGGTCGGTTAATTCGGTTTGAACCAAACAATGCTCACCCCTAATTACAGCTTACCATCCCCAAATAGATGGGCAGACGGAGAGAGTGAACCGGAACTTGGAAGATTTATTGCGAGCATGCATTCTAGACTTCGAGGGTTGTTGGGAAGATCATTTACCCTTAGTCGAATTCACTTATAACAACCGCTATCAAGCAAGCATTGGTATGGCCCCTTTAGAAGCTCTTTATGGCCGTCCATGTCGTTCTCCTTCGTGTTGGGTTGAATCTAGAGATAGACTTGTTCTTGGACCCGACATAATCTTAGAAGCCAATGAGAAGGTGGCTGATATTAGAAGAAAGATGAAGGAAGCGCAAGATCGGCAAAAGTGTTATGCATATCAAAGGTGTAGGGATCTAGAGTTCTTAGTCGGGGACTTGGTATTTGTAAAAGTCTCTCCTTTAAGAAGTGTCATGAGGTTTGGGAAGACAAGGAAGTTAGCCCCTCGATATATTGGTCCTTTTCCCATACTGGACTGGATTGGTAAGCTTGCATATAAAGTGGAGTTACCAGATCGACTATCAGATGTGCATAACGTATTTTACGTATCTCATTTACGTAAGTATGTGCACGACCCTTCGAAGATAGTAGAACTGGGACAACAAGTTGATTTGGAGGTTCAGCCTAACCTAACCATTCTTAGGCGGCTTATTCGTATTGTCGCTTGAGATATAATGCGATTAAGGAAGAAGGTTGTGAATCTTGTTAAGGTTCAATGGAGTGGAGATGTTAGAGATTGTACTTGAGAAACTGAGGACTATATTAGGGATTCTTACCCCGAGTTGATGTAGTTGTTGTTTGTATTTTGTAGTTTCTTTTCAGTATACTCCCCAGTTGTGTTGAGGTCACTTTCCTTGTATCTTTGTGTGGTATATATGATATCATTTGGGTTTCTTTAATATCTAGAGTTTATCTAATTAATTTCGAGGACAAAATTTCCTTTAAGGAGGGGAGGATGTAACGACCCATAATTTAATCACTTTGAACTTGAATAGTTAATATTTTTTTAAATGATTAAATAATGGATTTTATATCTAGAATACAAATTTGGATAAAACATCTCGAATGGATTTTTTTAAACTAATCTAAAATGTTAGTTTAAAGATGGTTCGAGTTATAAGGCGATTAGGGGTACCAATTTATTTAAGAATAAGTTTGCCTAATAAAACAGAATAGTATAATTACTTGCCTAATAAAACAAGAAAGAATTATTAACCCTACCTAATAAAACAGAATAGTATAATTACTTGCTTAATAAAACAAGAAAGAATTATTAACCTTGTCTAATAAAACAAAATAGTATAATTACTTGCCTAATATAACAAGAAAGAATTATTAACCCTGCCTAATAAAACAGAATAGTATGATTACTTTCCTAATAAAACAAGAAAGAATTATTAACCTTACCTAATAAAACAGAATAGTATAATTACTTGCCTAATAAAACAGAACAGTATAATTACTTACCTAATGAAACAAAATAGCATAATGATTATTATATTTCATGCGGATGGTTGCCATTGGACCAAAATCTGGTCGAATCATGTTATGCCATAGTTGATAAGGAGGATTCCTATTGGACCAAAATGTGGTCGAATCAAATTAGGCCATCAAGATGTTTTCTATTGGACCAAAATGTGGTCGAATCAAATTAGGCCATAAGGTCGGTTTCTATTGGACCAAAATCTGGTCGAATCTGGTTAGGCTATAGGAAATGACTAAAGTACCCTTTTCTTTACCTATAAATAGCCAAGTCCATATCTAATTTTAATTCATTCACAAACTAAAGAAAAGAACTAAAATTCATTATAAAAGGTGAAGTATTCCAAGTCTCCATCGAAGCAAATAGGATGTGAGTATATTCCTTGTTTTCATAGTTTAGTGGGTATAACTTATTCTGTGAGTATATTCCTTGTTTTCATTGTTTAGTGGGTATAACTTATTATGTGAGTATAATTTAATTATTTTACAGTCAGTGTAATCTTAATCTCTTTCCTTTGACTCATTCACATTTTAACAAATGTTGTGTTAACTATTGATTGTAAATTGTTAATAATAATGAGTCTATTATTATTCTTGTTTGGTCGTTTAATTTGTGCTCGGCCAGTTTATGAGCAATAACTTTGTTGTTTAGTTAAAGGGAACTTACACCACCTTTTAACTTAAGATTGACATTTGGTGACTTTTTGGTTAAAAGGAAATAACACCCCTTTTAGCTATCTTATTTGATTAAGAGGGAACTTCACCCCTCTTGGTCGTGTTCTCCTTTAAAGATGATGGGTTTAAGTTATGATTTGAATGCAAGTTTTAAATCTTGGTTTAAAGTATTTTAAAGGAGCTTTGAAATTTATATAATGATTTAAATAGGTTATTTATGGAAAGTAAATAGTCCTATACTTGGCATTAAAAGCCGATGAGTAGATTGATCCTCCATCTGTGAGATCTAGAACCGAAGTGTCTAGGCAAGGCTAGAAGCAACCAGTGCCCTGACTTACCTGGCTTTGTTTCTGGGCGAGGGTTAGAGTAAGTCGAGAATATCGGAAACGTGACAAGTGTAGGAGATTTGATTTCCATAAATGATCTGTATAATTATAATGGAAAACATTCACATTTCTTATAGACAATTGTTTTTGACCCATCTAAGTATGCTTTTGAAAGGTTGAACTCCTCCCAAATGTTTTGTGAATATACTTATACCGATGAGATAAGTACATGGATTTTTTCCAAGCATTGAAAAAGTATAAGATTTAATTTCCATATACGATTGTTTTGTTATCCCTGATAGTTGATATCTTGACTATCAATTTCGATACACTTCTTCTTTTTGTTTTTGTTTCGTCAATCTAAGACGATTTGTTGCTCATTTAGAGCATTGATATCCTTTATCAGAAATGACTAAATAAAGAGCGAGTGGGGGCCAAGCTATGTGGGGTTGCTCACATTAGGGTAGATTGGTTTCGGTTGTATGCGCACGGAGATGTGAAATACTCGAATACTCGGTAAGGTTGGCGGGGTCCGGCTTGGAGGTTTTCGAGAGCCATCGTTGTTCTCAAGTATATTTTCTAGAGGTATACTTTCGATAAGGGCGGCGCACCCTCCTAGTCATTGTTAGAAAAATTCCTTTTCCTTATTTTTGATTCAAATCTTTGTTGATTCTTTCTTAATTGCATCGGGAAGCGTCTTGCGCTCTTCACGATGTTTAATTATTTATACCCGTTCTTTTATGCTTGGATGTTGTCCTTGTGAGGGGAAATCCATTCTGCATTTTTGCGATGTGGTCTCATTGGTTATTTTGTTTGTTCTATTTTTTTATTTGGAGTTTACTCATACCGGACTTATTGTCTGACCCAAATCATTTGTTTTCCCTAAACTCTCGGGTACTCATTTATATTTGAGTAGTTCGAAAATGACAGGTTTCTTTGGGCTCTTTTGAAGATGGTGGATGAGAAGGAGGCTCCTTATCTATCTAGCTATTTATTTCCGCTGTTATGATATGTTGGCTCTATGTATGTATATTTAAAGGCAGGTTGTTATAACTACCTAGACTGATAGTAGTACTTTTGTTGTAACTCTGATAACTCCATGTTGGGAGTAACCTTATGTACTGTCTTATTTTTATGTTATATTTAATCGTTCCGTTGAGAGATTATTGTTGTGTTCTTATATTTTACCCCATGACAACTCGTCTTTCAGATACTTGGGCAACGACACATGAATACCATGGATGATTAAGTGTCGTTCTCAAGGGTCAGAAAGGTGGGTCTTCACACCTACTGTTGTTGTATCTCCTTCTAAGGTCTTGCCTTCATGTACTTTTAAGCTCCGTAACATTACTATTGATGCTAGCACTATGGTGGAACCAAATATAGTTCTCCCTTCCTCAAGTGATATCACTTGGAGATGTATATGCTAACTTGGGTTCATGAGCATTTATAAATAAGATATGACCTGACCCGTGGTAGTTTTTGTAAATTTATTAGAGGAAAAGGCGAGGTAAGGCGTCTATTTTATCATATTATGGACAAAGGATTATAACTTTGTGTCCTTGGGGACAGGAATAAGATTGTTTTGGTGGATGACGCTTGGAATAATAAATATTTTTATTGTAGCGATTCAAAGGATTTTGTAACGCCCTACCTCTATACCCATGCTACTTAAGAATATTACAAAGTAAAATTGTCAAGTAATACAGAGAATAAGACTGGTTAGGAGCGACCATCTATGTTTATTCCCTTAGGCTAACACTGTCACATTTTACCTTTTTATCTGAAACAATATACATGTGACCAGTCTTGGTACAAAGAAATGGACACGTTGGCTCAAAATAGAATCAAAATAATATAATATACAATACAAAACACAGAATCAGATAACATAGTAGATGATATAATACAGACTACAATAATATGTAGTGAGTCGACAAAATATGAAACTGGACCCACATAATATACATATGGACTATAACAACTCTCCAAAAATATACATGATGTCTAGAGTCAACATCTCATACAACCAATATACATATCCTAACGGTTTGACTTCAAAATGACACACATGACTTATCTATATATATACTTAATAGATGACTCCCAAAAGCTAGCTCACATCCATGGTCACTATATCCTTGTACCTGATAAATCTCGATCTGACCCGAGCATTATAAGAAAATAACACCCAGATCAGATTATCTCTAAATATCAAAGTGTGAGATTACAATAATAAAGATATCAACCATATATCCATAGCAATAATATATATCAAACAATAAATTTCATACAAAGGATCTCAACAACAATTATGTCCCAAATTATATTCACCATTTCATAAAACACTCAAGTCTACTATGCACTGTCATACATAAATATAGCGGTTCACACATAGCCATTTCAAATCAATGAAACTAAAATAAATCTATATGAGGATATCGCTAATCAAAGGCACTGACCCCTTTGTGAATAAAACATAGAGGTACGGTGCTCTCTTGGAAAAATCATATAAACATGAACAAATCAACAACAAACACCATGCCACAAAATCACATCAAGTCTCTCATGGACTATCATTTTAAATATGGTGCTAACTTATCAAAATCATCGATGCACAAAAAGGGAATTCATGCCCAAACGTAAACTCTATGAAGAACATGTGGGAATGGATACCCAAATATACTATAAATAATCACTAGCAGTTTGGTTAGGTCGCTAACACCTCACTAGTAGTTTGGTCGATCGCTAACACCACCCTAGCAGTTTGGTCTATCTCTAACACCACACTGAATATTTTGACTAATAGGATACCCTTAGTGCGAATTGCTCTTTTCTAAGTGGAGACTGGTAAGAAAAGCTTTAGGAGTTTAGCCAGCTAAACTCCAACAGTCCAAATGTATAGGGTATCCATAACATGTGATCAACGTAATATTGCACTGCTGAGTTGCCACGTCGATTAACGAACAGCGCAAATGTTATGATATCAAATATAACCCGCCGTACAGACTACTGGCTCGGTGGTATATGGTTAGAAACTAAAACGGATACCATGACTTGGGGTGCGATCTCCGCCATCAAGCCGCTAGGCCAAACAACTAGCCTACAAGGTCAAGCTATCGAATGCACTAACAAATATAGCGAATTATAAAATTAACACAATTCCCTAAGATACTATTGATTAAGAAGCATTACAAACTTATCAAATAGTAATCATTAAAGTAATGACCCTGTGGCCCATAACCACTCGATGTCGCTAAAATATTTACTATCAGTTGGTAAATTTCACTACTCAAATACTCTAAGCAAATAAGTCGTATAATTGAATAATGAAGTAACATCTAATGTCCCATAATCAATTGTTACTACTAAATTGTTTAAGTATGTTTCTCATTTAATAGAAAAGCAAATAATTAGCTTGAAAGCTAATTTACATGAAAATTCATCAAATGTCACAAAGATATCCGAAGAGAAATAATTGCATATAAAGCATAAGCAATTAATTTTACAAAACTATCAGACGATGTCCAAATACTTTATATACTTTAAAATCTCTTCTTTTAAGTTCATACCTCTTATTGTTCAACTACACACAGACACACACATTTATCCCAGGATAAAACGAGTCACAAAATCTGAATGGATAGCGAAGTGCACATATAGATATAGTTGTTTACAATTTAATTTAAAAGATATTTAGTATTCAAGCTAAATTCCCAAAAGTCACATAAATATAAGGATATTTATTTATGAGAAACATATGCTTATTTCTCAAAATCACTCTTCTAAATCCATAAAAACATTTCTATCTAACTAAATCTAATATATAATTACCTATTAAAGCAAGTTATAAAATGAATTGCATTCAATATGCATAGGTTTGTATGGTTACACAAAAGCCCATAATAGAGTTTACAAAACACATTCGATCAAAATTCGACAGAACTAGTTTTATAAATTAGACCAATTATATTTAAATATAGCATTTAAAATAATTTTGCAAACATGAATAATAAATGGATGAATGAAAACTCAACTAAGGAAATGGCATCACTAAACAATTATAAAGAACTCAAAATCAGAAATGGACAAGTGGAAATGCAGCTCCAGGAGCTAAAATCAGTACCACAAAGCAACAGAGCAAAACAACATATGAGACAACACAAGCACAGACAACAAAATGGGAAAAGAGTGCTTGGAGCTCACATTCTAGGTGCTTACCAATCGACCGATCATATGCCAGTGGTCGACTGGTGGCAATGCCTTGAGCGTGCTTGCTCCAAGCACTTTTCTGATCATCGACTACTTGCCTTTCGATGATTGAAACTGGAATTCTTGAGCTTAGATGATTGATACGTGCACTTGAATTGCTCAATAACACAAGGGTATAACAAGAGATGAAAATTCTGGTTTACTGTATGAGATATTACATGGTTTCTTATCTCTATTTACAAAAAACTTAATAGGCAATCGAACAATCATAATTCATCCAAAGATCCAAAATCTAACAAACTATTTCAACATGCAATTCATAATTTCAGACATAAATGTGAGGATTCTCACTTGCTTCCTTTACTCCTAAGCTAAAAGAATACAAAAACTGCTACAGCCTTCTTCTCAAACAATTAAAACCCTAAAACAAAAATTACAAACAATATACATAGTGGGTTGCAAACTTACCCAAAATAAAAAATTGATGGTTCTAGAAGATGAAATAATAGAAGATGTTACCTTGAATTAGCAGAATTTCTAGGAATTTATATTAATTGATTTTGGAGATTCTTGTTTGGTTTTGAAATAAAACTTACAACTTTCTCACTCTCTGGTTTTTGGTTTTTTGAGTTTTTGTTTACTGAAATGTACGTAGAGTACACAGAAAAGAGAAGCTGTGATGCCCCACCTCTATACTCACACTAGCCAAGGACACTACGAGGTAATGCCGTCGACTAGCATGAAGAATAAGGCTGTTGATGAGCGACCATCTGCGTAATTGCTTTGTGCGAGTACCGATATGTAAGATAGTATGACATCCATTTCATTTCAAGAGGAAATCCAACATATCAAATACAAACTCAAAGCTACCACACAGTGGCTATGTGGACTTCGAAAACAAATATAGAAATAAACATAACACAAATCAGTCACAGATATTCATATCACTAAGGCGGAAACAGATATGAATATATTACATAGAAGTGTACATCAAAGTAGTGGTCATACAAGATCCACTACATCACAAAAGAATAGGTACAAGTGCTAAGCAAAAGAATAAGTATACATCAAGGAGTCTCTAACTCAAATGTATAAAAGCAAAAACTACTAATCTAAAGTAGTTAGCCAAAAATCAGATGATCGTCCCAAATAAGAAGTCAAGCAGAAGCACCTGAAATACCTCGGTCTGACCCGAGTAATATTTAAGAAGAAAATAATAAACGGATCAGTCTAGCTATAAATATCATATAAAATGAGATAGGATAAGAGATATCACAAAAACGTATGATAACAAAAATGCCATACTGTGACAAGTATACATCAGATAACAACAAAAATCATACAATATCTCAAATATTCTCAAACACTAAAAAGAATGTCATATTCTTTAAATTATTCACCAAAACACAAATATTGACAAAACATATCATGCCAATCGCACAAATCGATGAAACAAAAATTCTAGAAATCATCAACCAGAAATCCAGAAATCACAAAAAGGGGAAGGCCTATCTCAAACGGGAGCATGAAAGCTCCCCAACACGTGTGTCACAAACGGAACGCTATTCCATGGTCGCTAACCATCAAGTTTGAGCTGAAACTCCACAAACGGCTCGAAGACCATGGGTCGCTACCCTACCAATTTGAGTCAAAGCTCCACAAACGGCCCGAAGACCATGGGTCGCTACCCCACCAAATTGAACCGAAGTCCCACAAACGGAGATTTTAGTCCCCCACACAAACAAAGAGACATCACACATCGCTAGTCTAAATCACAAAATGATCATCAACGATCGATAAGTGTAAATTACACTAAGCTAGTAAATAATTGAGTTAGGCTTCATGTCCCATAACCACTAGCTTAACTTAAATATTTACGAACAAATTGTAGACTTCCACTCGAAAGTAAGTGTAAATTACACTAAGCTAGAAAATAAATGAGTTAGGCTTCATGTCCCATAACCACTAGCTTAACTTAAATATTTACGAACAGATTATAGATTTCCGCTCGAAAATTGTCACAAGAGTTCAATCGAACAAGTCCAAGAATTAACCGACGAAGTAAACGCAAGCGTTTCATACCACTTGTTTTGCTAAGCCGTTTAATTAGATTTCTCATACAATGAGGTAAATGTTTGTATATACTAATAGATTTGGAAAACGGTTTAAAAAACGAGCTTTGTATTTAAAAGTAGCGTTGAAATCGTTTTAATGAAAGAGTTTGAGTATTTACTACTAGTATAGAAACCTTTGTATTTTAAAGTGACAAACCACATAGATGATTGTAGAAACAATCAATCACTAAAAATTCACATACGAGAATGTGAATTAAATCCATAAAAATCGATATCAAATCCATCAAATGGATATTCCCAAAAATCCAAAGAAAGAAGTCATCAAAGTCGATAATAAGTGATAACAACTAACCGGATCAACAAAAATCGATTAAAATTGGAAGTTCACTAAAAAAATAGGCAAATAGGAAAAACTGAATAGTTCCAAACGTCTAGTTTAGAATCCAGACGTTTGGATTTGTTTTTTGGATATTTTCAGAAAACCTCCCAGACGTCTGAAATTTCGAAGCAGACGTCTGAGCCCTAATCAGACGTCTGAACCTATATTTTAGACGTCTGGAATTAGTCTCTACCATTTTATTTTTTTCTGCCGTGTATATTTTTTCCTCCAAGTCTATAACCAGACGTCTGGACTTAACAACCAGACGTCTGGTCACCTGGTCTAGGCAACAATTTGCCTAGGCCATGATGGCCAAGATGATTCGGGAGCGATCAGACGAGCAACGACGACTACTGATTTATGCCAAGCGACAACCCAGCCTTATAGGCTCTTTGATACACCCCAAATATACGTCTAAACATCCATAGCAAGATTTTCATAAAATTGGACCGAAACACCAAAATTTGGAAAATTCACCAAATCAATTCAAATCAAAAGCAAATGAACGTGCACAATGTTAGGAATTCATACCTAACAACAATGAAAGTTATAGACGTAGATGTGAGTTAAAGAACTCACCTTTAAAACTCAAAGACACGAATGCGAAGCTTTAAAACAAAGAAAGACCAATTCCTCTTCAATATACCTCTAGAATCTTCAATCTATTATCAAAGGTGAATTTTGTCCTAAGTTAGGTTATAGGAAATTTTGTAAATTAAAGAGAGATAGAGATGGAGAAGATGGAGAGGATGCTTAACTAAGCTTCTCCTTGATTTTGGACTTGAATTTGAGTTTCCTAATCAAAACTAGGGTTTAGGAATTTTAATTTCCTATCTTCTCCCCCATTTTTACTTTAGCTTGGGAGTTAGGAAATAGAATGAGTGAATGGATGAAGAGTAGAGGAGTTAGGGTATTATGTTGGGTTAGTGGGCTGAAACCCAAACCCAAAGCCCAAAATAGAAAATATCAAAATTCTACTCAACTCTAAACATATCGATGTTTATACTTAAAAAAGTTGTAAACGCCATTTTGGACTCAATGGAAGTGGTCTCGAGTCCCAATTCAACTGTTTACAAAATGTAACATTTCAGACATTAATCCGATTAACGATGCTATATTTAAATAAAACATTAAAATATACAATCGTAAAATATGTGGGTTGTTACAGAAACTTTCTCTTTTATTAATTTTACTAATAAGCTTGACTTTATTATTAAACGCAATAAGAAACTAAATGTGTTTCTTTTAAACAACATGGCCAATTTCTCATTTTTTTAATCAAAAGCCTTTCATTATATTTTAAAAGCTTTAAACTCTTTTTAACCACAATTTTAAGAATAAAACCAACTCTACTAATTTTCTACAATGCACTCTTAATTTAATTTATACCAATTTAAACTCTAATTAAATTCTTATTTATCTTATTTGAGACAAATTTCAGATAATGATATAAAAATTAGATTTAATATTTTTATTATAAATTTACAAATGATTTCATATTAAAATCTATATTCTTTAATAAAAATAAATCATTCAGGAAGATAAAATGCTATTTCTCTAACTCTTCATTAATTTATTAAATTATTCTAAAACAAATATCTCATTTAATACCCAAAAACCCCTAATTTGCTTCATTTTAATCAACTAAAATTCTAAATTCCCTTAACTATTTCCAAAATAATTATTACAAAATTCTAATTAAGGTATTTAATAAATAGGATTATTGTAGAATTCCCTCCTTAAAGAATTACGTCCCCCCAATTCGACTTCAAAGAAATGTCTATACAAATAGATTACTATTAGTAACCCATTATATACGTAACAGTCAATCATAAAACATTCTCATATTAAAATTATTTCCAACCAAAATTTTTGAAGCTCCACGTTTACCCTATTGGTTTAGCACGAATCGGGATATGCTTTGACCCATCAAACATAAATAAAGCAATCTAAAACAACTATTATACCCTTTTATCGATGGCTTCAGGAATCTTAATACTATCATCCTTGCCCATTTTCTATCATTATGGACTACGAGTTTTGCATAAACTCATTTAGAAGATATAATATTTACAAACCCAATTAAAATTGTTTCCAAATGTAATTTATTTTAGAAAACTTCGGAGTAAATTCCATGGTACGAAGTGTATTCTGAAGATTTACAACACACAAAGCACCACAAATATCTAAACACTCATCCTCAATAAATGCCATTGCATTTATAATTATAAAGGTTTTTAATTACTTCCAAACTTTTCAAACCTCAAACTTACAAATTACCTTTTAATATAAACGTGAATAAAGATTTATAAATCTCTTTTGCTTCAAATATTTTCAAGAATTTAATTTCCTTTAAATCAATTTCTCATCTTGAAAATCTTAATATTGAGTAATTAAACCTCAATCAAAAGATATTAAATTTTAATCAACTTCTTGAAAAATTGAAATCCATGAAATTTGATTCTTTTTAATGGAAGCTAAATCACAAAAGCTACAAGAGTACCTTTATCTTTAAGTTTAAACTTAAAACTTCTATTATTTGGAATCACTTCTTTTTAACAAGCTTTCAAATTACTTTTAAAATTAAAAAACACTTCATCTTACAATTTTCTTCCTAATAAAAAATCTTCTCTACATTTTGAAATTTAAAAACACTATAAATAATTTCCCATTTTAAGAACTTTTTCAATAAAATTTTCCATACTTTCCAAAATTTAATTTTCAAATTATTCATCATTCATCATTTTTAAATAAACTTCACGAACATGAAAGATTCTTTTAAACTTTGTAAATCAATTTACAAAATTTCTTTTCATTTAAATATCACCTTATTTTCTAACTTGAAAATAGGTTTACACAAAATATTTTACACCCCTTCTAATAATTCAACACCTTATACACATTTTAAAATAATAAGCATTTTGATGCGTTGAAGGTGTTGAACACATTTAATATTCTCAAAATAAGGATGCAAAATAATTTAAAGATTTCTCTTGTATAAATTCTATTACTTTACACTCTAAATTATTTTAACTCAAAATTCATTACTTAAAGAATCCTTTTCTACAAATGAAAATCAAGAGAATCCCATAATTGCTTTCTTTCAAGTTAAATTTCAAATTTTCAAATTTAATAATTGGAAAAGTCAACTTCTAATAAGAAGTTGTGTTTGTGTGCGTGTGTATATATATGTATATATGTATGTATATGTATAATGAAAAAGGATTTTATTTTCTTTTACTTAGATTATTTTTTCTTACTAATTTTCATCTCAAATTGTTTGTCAAGACTTTCTTTTCATTCTTAATAACTTAAATTTCATTTTGGTACAACGCATATCATTATTTAGAAAATAATGTTTTTCTCTATGAATTCTTTTTATTCATCAAATCAAAGTTTCAACATTCAATAACTTTTGCATTCATGAACGAATTATAGTTTTATTTCAAACTCCTTTTAAATTGGGAATTCATATAAATAAGTTTTATCTCACTTTACACTTTTATCAAATATAAATATTAACATTCCTCTAAACCATAATACGACATGCACAATCCTTCAAAATACACATTAACATGCATCTATGCAAATTAATGTATTAATTTCGCAAATACCTAATAATACACTATCATCCTAAATTTTTACAAACATCGAATATAGTTTTTCTAAAATATCTTTTCAAATAATACTTTAGTTTTTTCTAAATAATGCACCGTCTCATTTTGAGTACTCTATTTTATTTATCAAAATATCTTATGATATCTTCTTCCCAAAATATAACTTATATACTTCTATAAAATCTTACTTTTAGTTCCAAAACAACTTTTGCAAATTATTCACTTTATTTTTATTTCATAATATTTGACATGTTTCCAAAATTCTATCTTCTCTTCAAAATATTTTTATACTCACTAAATATTTTATACTCAAAAATACTGTGTTCGAATGTCTCGTTCTAGTGTTTGGGAAATTCTTGTCGATAACATTAATCAGGCGCATTGAATAGAATTCTCAAAGCACTCAAAGGCAATTTTAACACATAAATCAATTTCCATATGATATATATATATATATCTTTTAATATTTTATGACTTTACAAAATATTTGCTTGCCTCAATAAACATAATCAATTTTCGCACATATGTATATCCTTTATCAAAAGGTTTTAATTTAAAGAGATGCTTGCTTTTTTCAAAATCCTTCAATTTATCTTGCTATTTACATATAAGAATAATTCAAAGGTGATAATTTCTTAACACGCTCATGCATCCATAAATACTTCAAGCAAACATCAAGTTTTAAATTGATCTTAACACTTGGTTAATTATACCTATGAATTAAAACTTCATTTTATACAAATTTAACTTTTCAATATTTCTTGTCGTAACTACACCACTACAAAGACCACAAGTCTTTATTATTACTACTGAGCAGGTTTTAAATCTCAAAGATGATTCTTGCTCAATATTAGTTTTGAACAATTACTTATAATTTATGATCATCCAAGCACCAATCATCCAAAAGAATATTTATGAATGAACAAACTAATAAATATGGTTAGCAAAAAGCAGCCCATTTATTCCCGTTATGCAACTATAATTACTAATGGATCAGAATACGACAATTCAATTCTAAGCCATTTG
This sequence comes from Allium fistulosum, assembly GCA_030737815.1. NCBI lineage: Eukaryota > Viridiplantae > Streptophyta > Magnoliopsida > Asparagales > Amaryllidaceae > Allium > Allium fistulosum. The sequence continues at coordinate 1,104,472,448 of CM060904.1, read as the reverse complement.
AGGTCTAACATACATTATCCATTAAATCTCACCTTTGAAAAAAGCGAGTTTCAATATTAGTAAAACTTTCATAACAACAGTTTATATAGCATTGTCAAAAACTTTTCAAATACGTCTTGATGATTATTCTCAATAATCGTTTATATTTATATCCTAATAGGAAATAAATTCTGTATTCTCCCCTTACACCCCAACGGATGGGACTCTAAGTTTATCTAGGCCAAGATTCGTGTCTCATGTATCCTATGTTGTTCTGAAACCCAACTCTAACACCACGCTATAACGCCCCGCCTCTATACTCATACTACTTAAGAATATTACAAAGTAATTTTGTTAAGTAATACATAGAATAATGCTGGTTATGAGCGACCATCCATGTTTATTCTCTTAGGCTAACACTGTCACATTTTTCCTTTTTATCTGAAACAATATACACATGAACGGTCTTGGTACAAAGAAATGGACACGTTGGCTCAAAATATAATCAAAACAAAATAATATACAATACAGAACACATAATCAGATAACATGGCAGAAGGTATAATACAAACTACAATAATATGTAGTGAGTTGACAAAATATGAAATTGGACCCACATAATATACATATGGACCATAACAAGTCTCCAAAAATGTACATAATGTCTAGAGTCGACATCTCATATAACCAATATACATATCCTAAAGGTTTAACTTCAAAATGACACACATAACTTATATATATACATACACACACACACACAATAGATGACTCCCAAAAGCTAGCTCATATCTAGGGTTACTGTGTCCCTATACTTGACAAGTCTCGGTCTGACCCAAACATTACAAGGAAATAACACCCGAACCAGATTATCTCTAAATATCAAAGTGTGAGATTATAGTAATAAAGATATCAATTAGATATCCATAGTTATAAGATATATCAAACAATAAATAACATACAAAGGATCTCAACAATAATTGTGTCCCAAATTATATTTGCCGATACCTATCCTTTTGACCAGGAAATATTTGGATAGACTGGACGAATCAAACTTGGAGATTATCAAGGCAGGAAGCCCAAAGAGATAACCCAAGAGTCTAGAAACCAAGCGCAAACAGAGTTACGTGACCAATACAAAACCAACCCAAGACAAGAGAGGTAAAAACCCACCTAAGTGGTGGATCAGTAAAGATCCAACCACCTGGATCAGTACCGATCCAAGAATGCTCCTCCAAACATGCCCATCTTCTGCCTACCTACTCTACTCGATGCTGGAATCCTATTCCAAGTGTTGTTTTATCGATTCAATTTAATTCTCTATCGATCTCCACGAGCACTCAAAGTCTACAATTCCATTATTCCATAGATCCATCATTCGGACTTAGAAACAAGTTAATAATGGTGCAAACAAGTTTGGAATCACGAAGCCAATCACAAATCGAGCCACCACAAAGAGTTCAAGATGACCATTTTAGCCATATTATGGATTGATATCGATCTAAGCCCATTGATCAATACTAATCCAAGTATTTTGCTGAGGTGGCCACCATTTTCTCCTAGGGACTTGGTGTCGGTGTGGAAAATGCGGTGAGATCATGGAGGCAAGATTTTTGGCATTCTACGTCTATAAATAGAGGGACATGATTCGTTTCTTAGGATCTTTTGGCTCTTGCTTTCTCTTACTCTAATTTCTTGTAATCACTGTTGGATTTATACCGATCCGTAAGAACTCCTACTTATAATCAACAAGATAATCAATAAAATCACTAAGTGGACATGGGCCAACATTAGCCGGACCATTATAGATTGCTGTGTTTTCTTTTCTACTCATTGTCATTTTAAAATTTCTTCATTTTTTATTCTCTACTTAATCTTTTAGGCGTTTGTGCCTTTTTTGGTTCAAACATTTTGATGCTTTCATTGAGAAATCATATTCTCGAGTTACTTGAATCCATCATCTACTATTTGATTTCTTAATTCCATGAGATATATCCATTTATCCAACCTTATAGTTCTACTATTTAGATTTTCATTAATTTAAGAGAAGTTATTCGCCATGACCCCATCAAGGAGAGTACGTGCTATAACTTCTAGAGCTACTAATAATGTTGAGGACCAAGACATTCATCATGTGGATGGAGCTGCCCAACCAGAACAACCGGAGATCCAAAATTCAGTTAATGTTGTAGCAGAGTGGAAATGGACCATACGGTGAAACAAATGGAAGACAAATTCTAGGAGAGTCATAACTAGATGAACCAGCAGATATAGCAGAGCTTGAGGCTGTTGAATGAACTAACGCAGAATAAATGAATGAGGAGTAGGAGGGATTCAAGTTCAGAATATTAAAGTTCCTCATCATCCGACCAGAGACAGAGGGATAGAAAGCAAAAGAGGACTCAAAACACTATTGGGGCATCATATCAAGGAAGAAGACAAACCGTTGGCTCGGGTTTGTTACTGATCCAAGTGGACGGATTGAAGCCGATCCAATTGGTGATGGGCGTAGAGCTCGCCTTTTGGATGGCTGCGTGGATCTGACTTCTGAACATGCTGTGGATGATCGGAATGTTGAATATCGAGCTGCTAGTACTGATACAATACACGAGAATAAAAAAAGGGTACTATTGGATGAATGGAACTCCGGGAGTTTGGAGAGCCCACCTGAGAGCGTTCGCCGGGCACAACACTCAGGACAGACCCCGATTACTGCTGTTCAGTCAAACTTGCAGACCCGGAGTATTTGGAAGATATGGTTACGAGACTTGTAAGTGAAAACCAATTTAAAGCAATAATGAATGGGGTACTTCTCCTAGTCTAAATCCATTTACTGAGGACATTCTGTGTGTGAAGTATCCATGGAGGTTTGTAATGCCGACAGTGCCGCTGTACAGTGGAAAGACAGATCCAAGGCAACACTTAATGAAGTATGAGTGGCATCTGGACTCAGCCAAAGCATCTGATATCGTGAGATGTCATTGCTTTCAAATTTTCCTAGAGGGAGTAACGACGATGTGGTTCACTCGGCTCCCATCGAGATCCATGTCGTCTTTCGATGAGTTGTCATGAAAACTTCTAGAGCAGTTCCGTTTACATACTTCACGTCTGAAAGGTGTGATGTCATTACCAAACCTCTCCCGGGGAGAGGGAGAGTCATTAAAGGATTTCGTGAACCGGTTCTATACAACTGTGATGGAAGTAATAAATCCCAATGGTGACATAGTGTTGATGGCATTGATAAGGGGGATTCATCCCAAGATTGACTTTGGGAGATGGTTGGAAATGGAACCCCCCATTGATGATGGACATTTTCTATACGAAGGCAAATCAATTTCTTCACTTGGAGGAGGCACACAATCGTCCCCGAAGAGGTGAGGCTGGGATTGCGGCTGAAGTGATACAGAGTAACTTTGCTGTAAAACAGTTCAGAGGAAGTGCTGGAAACGTGGATGTGAATATTGGCAATAAGAACGATGGCCAAAAAAGGAATGACAATGAGGTCAGAAAGCGAAAGCCTGATAATAGGAATTGCCTAGGATTCCTAAGTGTGATAATTATACCGAGTTGAATAATCAAGAATATCTATTTGGCAACTCAAGGTACCGAGCATTACAGGAAGTCGGCTCTGCAAGAATCAACTAAGAAAGAGAACAGATCCGGCAAGTTCTGTAGGTTTCACGAGACCCACGCTCATAATACCAATGAATGCAGACACTTGCATAATAAGATTGAGGAGCTAATATGAAAGAAGAAATTGCAACAGGTTGTGAAAGCCCCACAAGATGATGGGCAAGGAAATTCACACCTCCTTAGGTTGTCTTCCTAATGGGGGCAAGCTGGTCCTAGCGATGAGGAGCCTAGGCGGCTTAAAAAACATTTAGCAATAAATACAATCATTAGTGGACCACATCCAACCGAAAGGAGTTTGAATGAGATGGATAGGTATGTTGGTGCTTTGAAGCATGTCGAGAATGAGAAGCGTTTGGTAACAGAGGATGGAACTCTGACGAAATAATTCAAAACCAAGACGGATGACATCGTTTTCCAAGGTAGAGATGCTGATGGGTGGAAGCTTCGAAGATTGACTCGTTGGTTATAACGACCATGATTGGCCCTGCTATTTTACAAAATATGTTGGTTGACCATGGGAGTTCATTTAACAATACATCCAAAAAATCCTATGACCAAATGCTTCTGGAGGGCAAGAACTTGAAACCGTGTAAATCTCGGATTAGGGAATTTAATGGGACAACTACGAAGTCAGTCGGATATGTGTAATTGCCGGTGGTTCTTGGAGAGGGCGACCATAGGCGTGTGCGAGTCGCGCCTTTTATGGTTTTGGTATCTATTCTTCTTATGATACATTTTTGGGTCGAACGACCCTGGCTGAATTCAGAGTGGCTATAGCTCCCTATTGTTTGATGCTTAAATTTCCTACAGAGAATGGTTCGGGAGTAGTGTACACAGATCAAGGGCTTGGCTGTGAATGCTATGTCATTGAGCTAAGGGAGGCGAGGCGAAGAGAGAAAGGAAAAGGTGTAGAGGGGACTCTCTGCATCAAAGATTTGGACGCGTAGCAACCAATGTTTGAGCCCGGGCTTGGATTTCCCAATCGGTTCAATAAGGATATGGATCCACGAAAAGAGCCACTGGATGGATGAGCAATTTCCACCGAGTTAACGATCAATGTTACGGTCAGCCAGAATGATCCAACATGGGTCCTGAAGGTTAGTTCATAGCTCAGCGTGAGAATGATAAAGGAGTTGATTGGTTTTCTCTGGGCGAACCTGGATGTATTCGCATGGATCCACTTTGATATGTGTGGAATCTCACCGAAGGTAGCAAGCCGTGCATTGAAAATAAATCCCAAATGCGTCCCTATGAAACAAAAGCGTTGCAGCTTAGGTCCAGAGAGATTCGCTGCACTCAAAGAAGAAGTAGAAAAGCCAAAGAATAATGGCATTTTCCTCGACCCCTTATACCAGGAATAGGTATCCAATCTAGTCTTGGTGAAGAAGGCTAACAGGAAATGGAGGATGTGCACTGATTATTCTGACTTGAATAAGGCATGCCCGAAAGACAACTTCCCGCTTCTAAGGATTGATCAGTTGGTGGACTCAACAGCCGGATATGAATTGCATTCATTCATGGACGCGTACTTTGGATACAACTAGATTCTAATGCACATCCTAGACCAGAAACATACCAGTTGATTACCGACTTGGAACTATATTGCTATCTGGTCATGTCGTTTGGGTAAAAGAACACTTCTGGTTAGTTGTGGATATCCAGGTTAGCTAGAGACTCATCATCGAAAGGGTTTATCCCTATAGTGTCTCTCATTATGGAGTCCTGTCTTGACCTTTCTTTTTTGACTTGTTCTTAGAAACATTCTTCCTGTATCATTGTGCCAACTTGTTCGATTTTGAGTCCATCTAAGAACTGCTGGACTTTTATTATTCTATTTGTTGATGGTACGAACTCTGATAAGTAGTCCAATAGCAATATTGTTTTACCCTCAGTCGTGCAGTGTGCTCCAACTTCCCCTTCACTGATGGCTTCAGTAAAGAGTTCTTGTGCTGCTAGTAGCCTTTCATTTTCTTCATTAAAATCTTTTCGATTGAATTTAATGAGCTGGGGATTTTCTGTTACCCTATGCAATTCCCAAAGTTGAATAGAGGGGTATAGTCGAATGTATTGTCTTTCCTTCCATATGCTCCATATTCTAAACACGAGCTGGTGAAATACCTAATTGAATATTCAGCAAGTTTTGCTTTACAAATGTTAGGAATACAATCTCTATATTCTTCGGGATGGCTTGTGTTGACGTAAATTTCATAAACCAAGCCTTTCTTGATATGTTTTTTTGTATGTCTAAAAAACAGGCTAGCAAGCATGGTCTCCTGTTATTGTTGAGGATTAACTCTTCATTTTCTAGGAGTTTTATTAATTCTATGTCTTCTAATTTATTAAACAATAGAAGAAGTTGACTTTCATCAATGAGATATTGTTGATGTTATCCAGGTTTTAACCCAGCAGAAAACAATATAATACAGAACAACCTTGTGTAGACATGATGGTTTAGGAATTAACTAGAAAAGCTAAGATAAGGGTTCGACAAAGGCCAAGCTATATGACTAAAATGACGACTGGAATCAACGAAGCCGAGAGATCAGCATTCTCTTAGTCCAATTAGCAACTGAACGTAAACAGCTAGTGAATTGCCATCAAAGCATAACAACTACGATGAAAGGCTATGGAAACACCTCCGATTCCAGACTCCAGAAAAATCCTAAGTGGTTGGATCATCAGTGACCCATGTCTCTCCTCAAGCCTTTGAACAAAACAACTAAGGAACACTACAAAGAGGCCAAGACGTTGGCTCGCAAAACAAGCCGAGTCTACGGGTCACCAGTGGCCCATGGCTCTAGCTCGTTTTGTGAGCCAAACTCCCCCTGGGTCGTATACTACCTACCTCTGAGCTGATAAGACATGGTCTGGCCTAGAAGGTCTTCAATCCATATAAATACCATCTAACCTGCAACATAAAGAGGATATTCTCCGGACTGGTGCTGAAGCTATGCTGGAATTATTCTTCACTCTCTGCCTCCCTCATAACAATATCCAAAGGAATACACTATGATTCTCCAGTGGATTCCAACTATGGAGATTCAATCAAGATGGAAGATAATCAAAGCCTTGCAATCAAACATCTATTGTAACAACAATCAGTCTATAATGAAACTATAAACTGGATGCATGCTTCATTAACAATCGAACCACTATAAAAATTCTCTGTCTACGTTCTTTTACTGTTCTTTCTTTATATCCGTGATCTGTGATATTGCTCTGTCAGGATAGGGCTAGTGCTTTCAAATCCAAACCAGGGTGTTGGTCCATTTTTTGGATTAACATTTTGGTGCATTCACCGAGAACCCAACTCAGGATCCAGATCTAGCTATCTACTTTGAATTTCATGGTTCCAGAAGTTAGGTCCCTAGAATTTTCTTAAAGAACTCGCTGCTTTAAGGTCAATGGCTCCTGGAAGAAGAAGAACTGCCTCTGGGAGATCCATAGGGGTAGCAATAGCTGCATATGGTGTTAGTCTCCAAAAAGCTGAAGTAAGTGGTGCTAACTTAGGAAATCAAGCACTAGGGTCCTCTAGTCAGCATGAAGTTGTCACCAAAGACGAGTTGAATAACATGGCTGAAGAGATCAACCAAAGGGTGGAAAATAGTCAAAAGGATCTAATGGATAAGCTCAATGCTCTAATAACCCTACAATCAAACCCCGCTCCAAGGGCTATGCCTGAACCAACAACTGCTATAGAACAAGAAAATTCTTCTATTTCCAGCCTACATAAAAGAAATGGAAAACAGCCGCTAAGAAGGGTAACAACAGGATGTAACCTGGAGGAAAATGAGAATACACCACCTGACGCTAGGCAACCAAACTTGAATTTAAATCAAGGGGCCAAAACTTCACATGAAGGTATAGTTGTGAATCTCTCTGACTCAGAAGATGGAGAGCAGGGCAATCAGATGGAGGAGAATGTCAACGCATCCGATGATGGTAGAAACATCCAGACCGCCCCTGTTAGGCCAAATGCCAGCCAATGGGGTCCTACGGGAATGGCTCTCCCAAAGACAGGAGAGCCTAGGCTTCAACCCAGGCGCCAAGACCATTTGGAGAACCAAACACTTGGTGCAGTGACTGATTGCTCCCCCCAGGACCACCGGGCATCAGGGGCGTACATTGCAGACATTGTCAAATGGCCAATGGATGAAAGTAAAAGCCGAAAGGATGATGAATGGGGATTTGCCCCGAGTTGGACCCCTTTTACCGATGAAACCTTGAATGAAAGGTACCAAGAAAAATTCACTATGCCATCTATTCCCTTCTACGATGGAATAAAGGACCCAAAACCCCATTTGTACAAGTATAGCTGGTATATGGATGGAGCTAATGCCCCAAAAGCCGTTCGCTGCCGGTGTTTCCCTATTTTTTTAGAAGGAGTTGCGTCTATGTGGTTCACCAGACTTCCCCCAAGATCTATCTCTACCTTTGACCAACTTGCAACGAAAATCCATGACCAGTTCAGGCTCCATACCGTGCAACCAAAGGATGTCATGTCCCTATCCAGATTGGTCCAGAGGCGCAACGAGTCATTGGGATCATTCATGAGCAGGTTTAACACTGCGGTGACAGAAGTGAGCAACCCCAATGAAGACATGGTTTTTATGGCGTTAGTCCACGCTATTCATCCGGAAATGGAGTTCGAAAAATGGATTAAGATGAAGAAACCTACCAATAGGAAAGACTTCAATCGCAAAGCAAGCTAGTACTTGAGATTAGAAGAAGCGCAGGAGCTGGAAAGAAAGGCTGCTGGTGTACAACAGATGAACGCCGGACAAAACGACCCTGCGGCAAATCAAAACACGTGCGATCCTGGAAATAATTAGGGAGTCGTAGGGAAGAGTGGGAACCAGAAGAGAAGAAACTAAAACTCCGATAAGAGGAATAGCGGTGGCAGAAACAAAAGATTTAGAGAGTTTAGACAGGGAGACTATACCCCCCTGAATGACACTTCGAAGAATATTTATCCCGCAACACAAGAAACTGAAGAGTATAAGAAACCTCTTAGAAAGGAGGCAACAGAACAGCAAAAGTGCTTAGGGAAATTCTACCGCTTCCATGAGATGCACGGGCACAATACGAACGAATGTTGCCACCTTAAGTACCTCATTGAAGGATTAATCCGAGACAACAAGCTTCAACAATATATGAAAAAGCCACAAAAATCCAATCAACCTATGGTCCCTCAACCTCCTAGAGAGCAAAGAAATCAAGTTGTAACTAGTGAAGAAGGGTCAAAACGGACTGACCAGAGGCTTATTATTAGAACAATATCTGGAGGACCACATCCCGTGCAAATAAGTTGGGGAGAGATGGAGCGATATGCGAGTTCATTAAAGCATGCCCCAAAGGAATCATGTTTAGCAATAGACGATGAGACTCCGGTCAAGCTGCAAAAGGTTTTGAACGATGGCATAGTGTTCCGCAATCAGAACACCGAAGGGAATGAAGCTCCAACTCTTGATCCAAGGGTGGTGACAGTAGGAATCGGGCCTGCCGTAGTCCGATGAGTGCCAGTTGTTAGTGGCAGTTCAGTTAACATACTTTTCAGACGTACTTTTGATTAAATGAAGATTGGAATGAAAAGCATATCCGCGTGCCAAACAAAGATTCAGGAGTTTACTGGTGAACCGAAACAACTGGTGGGAACAATTGATCTAGCTGTGGAGCTTGGAGAGGGTGAGCGAAGGGTCACCCTCATTCAGACTTTTGTGATCGTAGATGAAATGTCAGCATACAATGCATTCTTGGGACGGCCTGCATTAGCCGACTTTATAATAGCATTGGCCCAATGGTGCCTTACAATGAAGTTCCCTACCGAGCATGGAGTCGAATTGTGAAAAGAGACCAAAGCGTTGCCCGGGAATGCTACATCGTAGAGTTGTGCGAGTCAAGAAGAAAGGAAAAGGGAAAGGATGTTGGGAAAACCCTCCACATCCATGAAACCTCCGAATATCAACTAAAGAGTTGTCCTTGTCTTGGGGACCATAACCGATTCGACAAGGCTTTGGACCCTAGGAAGAAGAGCTCAAGGGAGGATCGAGCAGCACCGACAGAACTGAAGGTGTCCGTCCTAGTCTGTATGGATGACCCAACACGGGTCCTGAAGATTGGGTCGCATCTTGGGAACAAGTTGCGGTCAGAACTAACCAAGTTCCTCCGCACCAATTTAAACGTATTTGCTTGGACACACTCCGATATGTGTGGGGTTTCACCCGAGATTGCCTGTCATGCCCTTAATATTGACCCCAAATTCACTCCAGTTAAGCAAAAAAGGCGCAGCTTGGGCCCAAAAGGGTCCAAGGCATTGAGAGAAGAAGTAGATAAACTGATGGCTAACGGCTTCATTCAACATGCAACCTACCTCGAATGGGTATCGAACCCGGTCTTGGTCAAGAAGTCCAATGGAAAATGGCGAGCCTATATTGATTTCTCGGACCTCAACAAAGCCTGTCCGAAGGATAGCTTCCCGCTCCCTAGAATTGATCAACTGGTAGATGGAACAGCGGGACATGAGCTGCTGTCATTTATGGATGCGTACTCGGGCTATAACCAGATCCTGATGCATGAACCAGTCCAAGAGAACACCAGCTTCATCATCGATTTGGGACTGTACTACTATAGAGCAGTGCCATTTGGTTTGAAAATTGCAGGGCCAACGTACCAAAGGCAAGTGAATACTATGTTCAAACTCAAGATTAGGAAGACTATGGAAGTTTACGTGGACGATATGTTAGTCAAATCCCGAGTAGCTACTAACCATCTTGACAACCTCGCTGAAATGTTCGAAATATCCCAAAAGTATGGAATGAAACTTAATCCACTCAAATGCCACTTCGAAGTAGCCCCTGGGAAATTCTTGGGATTCATAGTAAGTGCCTGGGGCATCGAAGCGAATCCAGAGCAAATAACAGCACTACAGGAAGTCCAAGCCCTTAAAAATAAGAAGGAACTTCAACGATTGAATGGAAAGGTCGCAGTACTAAGTCGGTTAATCTCTAAAGCTTAGACAAGTGCATACCGTTCTTCGACGCACAGAAGAAGGAGGGAAAAACTTCGAATGGAGCGAAGCTTCCTAGACAGCTTCGAGGAACTACTACGACACATGGAAGCTCCCCCAATTTTATAAAAGCAGGTGGATAGAGAAGACCTATTCATCTATTTAGCGGTTTCCCCGCACGCACTGAGCTCGACTCTCGTGCGGGAAGAAGCGATAATCCAGCGACCTGTGTACTACATAAGCAAACGATTCACCGGAGCTGAGAAGAACTACCCAAAGCTGGAGAAGCTAGCGTATTGCCTTTTGATTGCATCCCAAAAATTACGACCATACTTCTAGGCTATCTGATTAAAGTATTGACTTACCAGCCTCGGAAGCAAGTTTTATACTGGCCATAAACTTCCGGATGACTACTCAAGTGGAATATAGAGTTGAGCTAATATGACATCACATACCATCCAAGGAAAGCAATCAATAGGCAAGCGTTGGCCGACTTAATTGCCGAATATACCATAAGAGATGACGAGGAGGAAGTTTAGTCAGAAACAGACATGCAACGGAAGCTCTTCGTTGATGGCACATCAAACAACTTCTGTGCGGGGGCAGGGGTGGTGCTCGAAACCCCCTAGGGGTGAGCCATTAGCTATGCTTTGCGCTTGGAATTCCTAGCAACAAATAACGAAGAAGACTATGAAGCGTTGATCGTTGGACTGAAGGTTGTGAAGGAACTCAAGATAAAATATATTCATGTATACAACGACTCCCAACTGGTCATCTTTCAAGTGAAAGGGGAATACCAAGCACGTGGAGAAAATCTCGCCCCGTACCTGTCCAAAGTACAAGAACTACTAAGCGATATCGAGCACTACACGATAACTTATATCCCACGAGAGGAAAACACCAAGGCAGATTATCTGGCTAAGCTGGCAGGCTTCGAAGAGGCCCAGTCAATGGGATTGGTTCCGACGGAAATGCTAACCAACCCAAGCATAGACGAAATGAATGTAGACTGGATTCTGGAGACCACCGTCGAACTAGATACATGGATGGCACCAGTAAAGAACTATCTGCTTGCAGGAACCCTTCCAACTGACCGAAATCAATGGAAGAAGCTCCTCCAAAAGGCGTTGCGGGTCATGATACAGGATGGAATACTCTATCGAAGGGGATTCTCGACCTCTATTCTTAGGTGTGTGATCGATGATGAAGCATGACAAATCCTGAAGGAAGTACATAAAGGCGAGTGTGGATACCACACTAGGATGCAGACACTGGCAAAAAAGTCCTTCGATACGGATACTTCTGGCCAACAATAAATCACGATGCCGCGGATCACGCCAGAAAATGCGATCGATGTCAAAGATTCAGCAAAATTAAGAGAACCGCTTCAACGGAATTGACACAGATGGTCAGCCCATGGCCATTTGCGATATGAGGGATTGATCTGATTGGCGTCCTTCAAATAGCTAAGGGAGGAGCCAAATATGCTATAGTTGCCGTAGATTATTTCACAAAATGGGCCGAAGCGGAACCGTTGGCCACCATAACCACAAAGAAAGTTATTAACTTTGTTACTAAAAACATCATTTGCATGTTTGGTGTGCTACCAAAAATCATCACTGACAATGGAACCCAATTCGAAAGTGCTGAGTTCAAAGACTTCTGCAGGCGCTTTCAAATCGAAAAAAGTTTTTCCACAGTGGCTCATCCACAAGCAAACGGGCAAATGGAAGCAATAAACAAGATCATCAAGTCCACTATCAAAAAGCGACTAGAGAAAGCAAAAGGAAACTGGGATGATGAACTTCCACTCGCGCTATGGGCTTACAGAACTACACACAAAGCGACAACTGGTCATACTCCTTTCGCCTTAGCATATGGTTCAGAAGCAATGATTCCTGATGAATTAGAAGTCCCCTTGCATCGAAGGCAAAATTTTAATCAAGCACAAAATGAGTAACTCCTACTCGAATCGCTAGACATGGTTGATGAAAAAAGAGAAGAAGCAGAGTTGAGAACTGCCGCCCACCAAAAAAGGGTTGCGTGGTACTTCAACTCTAAAGTTCATAGTCAGACCTTCAAAGTTGGAGACCTTGTGCTCATGCGAGTTTACCCTGTTCCGAGGACTTTCGGACCAAACTAGGAAGGACCATATGTCGTTAATCAAAATCTCAGCGACCGAACTTTCAAGTTGACAACTGTCGATGGGGTCACAGTTCCTAGAGCCTGGAATAGCGGGTCGCTCCGTCGTTATTTCATTTAAAAAACTATTCTATGTATTTTCTATTTTTCAGCAAATAAGCCATCCCGGAAATGCCAGTGGCATTGTAAGTAGGCAAATAATCTACCATGCTTTCCTTAATAAAGTTTGCTTCTTGAACCAACCAAATTGTGGCCATAATAATTACCCTCCGAGTCAACGGAAGCAAATTGACTCGAACCGTTCGATCGGCGGACCCGATCCATGCCTCTCAAAAAAACCGGTGCCGCCCTGGCAGCACCGAGAGAAAAAAAAGCTAACTCCGTGCATTGCCTGGAGATAGGCAACGCCGGGAGCAACTAAAAAAATAACTCCTTGCATTGCTTGGAGATAGACAACGCCAAAGAGCATCGAAAACAAACTCCTCGCATTGCCCGGAGATAGGCAACACCGAGGAGCACCGAAAACAAACTCCTCGCATTGTCCGGAGATAGGCAACGTCGAGGAGCAACGAAAAAAAACTCCTCGCATTGACCGAAGATAGGCAACGCCGAGGAACATCGAAAACAAACTCCTCACGTTGCCCGGAGATAGGCAACACCGAGGAGCACCGAAAACAAACTCATCGTGTTGCCCGGAGATAGGCAACGCCGAGGAGCACCGAAAACAAACTCCTCGCATTGCTCGGAGATAGGCAACGCCGAGGAGCATCGAAAACAAACTCCTTGCATTGCCAGGAGATAGGCAACGCCGAGGAGCATCGAAAACAAACTCCTCGTGTTGCCCGGAGATAGGCAACGCCGAGGAGCACTGTAAACAAACTCCTCATGTTTCCCAGAGATAGGCAACGTCAAGAAGCACCGTAAACAAACTCCTCCCATTGCCCGGAGGTAGGCAACGTCTTGCCCGGAAATAGGCAACGCCTTGCCCGGAGATAGGCAACGTCGAGGAGCATCGAAAACAAACTCCTCGCATTGCCCGGAGATAGGTAACGCTGAGGAGCACTGAAAACAAACTCCTCGCGTTGCTGGGAGATAGGCAATGCCGAGGAGCATCAAAAACAAACTCCTCGCGTTGCCCGAAGATAGGCAACACCGAGTAGCATCGAAAACTAACTCCTCGCGTTGTCCGGAGATAGGCAACGTCGAGGAGCATCGAAAACAAACTCCTCGCGTTGCCCGGAGATAGGCAACCTGGAGGAGCACCGAAAACAAACTCCTCGCGTTGCCCGGAGGTAGGCAACACCGAGGAGCATCGAAAACAAACTCCTCGCGTTGCCCGGAGATAGGCAACGCCGAGTAACATCAAAATCTACACATCTCATAAGCCACAAATTCAAACTGAAACTCCTCGCGTTGCCCAGAGATAGGCAACGCTGAGGAACATCAAAAGCCATGCATCTCGTAAGCCGCGCATTCAAGCTGAAACTCCTCGCATTGCTTGGAGATAGGCAATGCCGAGGAGCCTCAAAATAAACTTCTTGCATTGCCCGAAGATAGGCAATGCCGATGAACATAAAAAACAAACTCCTCGCATTGCCTGGAGATTGGCAACGCCGAGAAGCATCAAAAACTAACTCCTTGCATTGCCCGGAGATAGGCAACACTTAGGAACCTTGAAATAAACTTCTTGCGTTGCCCAGAGATATGCGACTTTGAAAAACATCCTAACTTACACACCCTACGTCACTCGCAGATGGGCGACGTCAAGGAGCACCGAATACCGCGCACTATGCAAGTGGCGCACGAAATCCCAAAATAATAGCCCCTCACATGACCCGAAGATGGGCAACACCGAGGAGCGTTAGAAACACCACGTATATAGTAGGAATAATTGGTGCTAGAAGGAAGGCACTCAATGATTGACAGTACATACCCACGTGTAAATTGCATACTTACCTGAATACTGCCGGAAAGTGAGACTACATGCTAAGGTCGCAAAACTTTCGAAGAAAGGAAGATCAAGTCGCGACTTAGCCAGATGTTCAATAGAGATTATCTAAATCCTAAGTTACCAGATACTTGAAAATTTCTTGAAGTAAACAACCCTATGAACTGGGGGGCATACACCTATACTGAGACAGAAACACGCGAATACAATAAGTTCACAAGTTTTTTCACTCCAAATAACAATAAGTTCACAAGTTCTATCTCAAAGTTTTATGAACTTCCAAACAAAAAGTATATCTGTGTTAAAATTCTAAACAAAAATTTCTATGTTTTAGATTTTTTTTTAAATTTTGTGAATTTCGAAACGAAAATTCCAAAGTGCCGATAATTTCTAAGTTTTGTCGCTTCGAATGAAGGGATTTAACTATAATCACAGAACTAGAAAAGTATGATATGAAACAAGCACAAGTACAAAGAATATATATGAACAGATAAACAAAAGTACAGTCAAAATATCAATGTATTACTTATAATTTTCTGTACACAGGATCAAAATGTGGGGGCTATACCCATACAACAACGGCCAACAAAAAGAAAATACAGGCTCTATAGTAAAGACGCAAAGTGCAGACTCTGCACTTGAACATAATGACTCAAAAAGAAACAAAAACAAGTCAGCCTTATTGCAAGATGTTGGACAAAATCGTCCATCCTCACGCCAGTCGCTCAACGCTTCTTGCCACCGCTTCCCTTTCCACCTCTGGTTGGTAGTTTCTGCTTCCTTTTAGGAGAGGCGTCGCTGTCAGTAATGTCAATGTGCACTTCGGTGGCAATCTCCTCCTCCTCCTCCAAAAGTTTTTCAGAAGAACCTCCCTTTCCCTTGCGTTTTCTTGACTTCCGGGAGCTCTTCGAAGCCTTGATTGCCTCCACCTTTTCCTTCTTGACGGCAATCAAATTGTGTTGAGTTTTCTGTGGCCGCTCCGTCTACGCCCCCTGCTCCTTGGCTTCCGCCGCAGTTGTATCACCTTCCAAAGACCCCGAAGGGTCATCCAGGCCGTAGAACGAGCTATCAGCTTCTGGCCCCGACTGCGAACTAGGCAGATGTGGGAACCGAGGAAGGAACGGATACGACCGTGGAAGATGTGAAAATGGCAGCAGGCATTGGCGCCGAAGTAACTGGCGCGTCAACAGGAAAAGTGGATGGACCTATAAGATAAAAAATGAAAGCATTAAACTCCTCTTGCTCCTGTGGCGTAAGTTATAAGCTTCTGACTTCGGGAGGAGCATGGACGTTACCTGCACCAGAGGAACGATCATGAATGGTGACCTCGAACTTACCACCTTCGCCTTCTTTTGAGGGCTCCACCACATGGGGAATTATGTCAAGCCCTGAACTCATCGGTTAGTCGTGGAGCTGCTTTGATGGTCCACCCACACCGAAGATAGAAGGCCTGGTAAGCACGTCGGTGGCGGTCATCAAGGAAGTATCGGTGGCCTCCTTCTCTCGTCCAACTCGGAGGATCTTCTGGCCCTCGAGTAGCGCTTTCTTAGATTCATTGTTAAGATAAGCGTCTCGTAACTCTTGATCTAAATAAACGTCGCCGCTCTCAACAAAGCAGGATAGGATTTCCTCCCAAACAAGGGCAAGAGTGCACGGATACTTCGGGCCGAGATAATTGTGGCTCCCCTGATGCAACAAAGAGCTACCATAAAAGTTCAAAATTGTCGCATCCAGCTTCTCCATCTTCCCATCGAAGGCATGTTGGAGATCTAAGTAATCTGCCTTCACCACAGCCTTTTCAACTTCAGCGGCCGTCTTGTCGGCACTAAGCTACGCGACCTGAGCTTGTAACTTGGCGATGGTCTCGGCTTGGTTGGCATGGTTTTGTCATGCCCTTTAACAATTAAATCGTGGTCAGCGATTGTTTTCCTTTGAGCTTCAATGATAGCATTGCAAGCGACCACTTCTTCTTTTAGCTTCGCCTCCTCCGCATGAGTCTTTTAATCTCGTCCCTCCAGACGATCTCAACTTTTTCATGAGCATCCTTCAGCTCCTTCATCAGACCGGCGGTTCTACCGCTTTCACGAAGCGCCTCTTCCTTCTCTTCCTTCAGCCGTTTAATCTTAGTGTCGCGCTCGACCAATGCTTCTCAAAATCATTTTTCTTGGATTCGAAGGAAAGGATCTCCAGATAATTATTTCTATTTGTATCAGCCAGCTGTTTGCAAAGCTTCTCCCATCTCTCGGCCTATTCTAGGTCGTTATGGATAGCTTGGAGATGAGGCATAAAAGAATCCCTACGAATGGGGTGGAGATCTAGGTCAAACTTAACCCCCTTTAAGAACCAACCCGGAAGCGTTACCTCAAGCTTAGGAGGACCCGAAGGAAGAATGTAAGCAAGCCTCCAGTGGGGGTGAGAAGTACCAGGAGCGGCAACAACGAGGGAAGAGGATGAAATATGAGCTGGGGGCAGAATCGGGGCAGAAGTGATGGGAATTTCTTGGCTTGCAGAAGAGTGCTTCAGAGCAAGCTCTGATGGATGGGGGCAGTAATCAAACTTCGACTTCTTTGACGGTTCATCTCTTTCCTCAAGAGATCTTCTTTTCTCATACCCGCCTTTATATGAACGAGTTCGATCTCTCTCTTCCTAGCGACGGGTTTCAGCTTCGATTTCTTTCCTCCGCCTATATTCTTCCTCCGTCTCTCGAAATTGATGGCGGTTAGAGGAGCGCTTGGGGTACTGCTATGAATTGATGAAGTCTTTGAAGTCATCATAAAAGCCTCGTCCTCTCATCATACCTAAAATAGGGCACGCATAAAAGGTTTCAGAAGTATGATATAAACTAAGCAAATATACGAAGAGATGGAAATAAGTGTAATCCTAGTGCAACGTGTTGTGTGTCCCTAATAGGGGCCTAAGACGTCGTCACGAACCAGAACAAATGGCCGTCGTAGGTGGGATCGGACTGACTTCGGTTATTATAAGCGGGACCGAGCTCACTACTGGCGCGATATCGTCCGAACAGGAAGGAGTTATGTCAAATTTAAAGTCTCCTTTTATGAGCGCGTCGAAGTGGACAAAAACATCGCTGAAATCTCCAAAATCTGCTCCAACATCCTTACTCGGAGAATCTTGTTGTCTTCCAGTTTCGGCGGATTTTCGTTTACCACTTGCATCGGAAGGAGGTGGACACGGGAGATCGGGACTCATTCCCAGAGTCTCATCGCAAGGCTCCAAGTCTTCACCCTCAAATTCTGATGAGAAGTAATCACTAGTGGTAGACTCGTTACTACTACTCTCAAATTCTCCTTCTTCTTTCTCTAAGTCCAACGCAGCTTTGCCTTCTCTGTGCGTGAACTCATCTTCTGATTCCTCCGGGACTAAAGGCATTCTAACTGAACAGCTCAGTCCAATCATACTAGTGTCTTCCTCCTCACAAGCCCCACCGGGCGATCCTTTGGACGTGCTACCTCCCTCTTGGCCTTCCTCAGAACCGTGGGATGAAGAAGTGGATCTTGTATGAACTCTGGATCGACCAAGAGTAGGAGTTTCAATCTGAACAGTAGATACCCGGAGCCAACAGTCTCTATCGACGCAAGTTCTCATCTGTCAGAAGAACTTTAACGTACCTCTCCTCGGCATCGATAGCCTTTTAAAGTTTGGCAAATTTCATCAAGAGTCACATCTCTATTCAGCCTTGGGATAACTGCAAGAGACGTGTAATCAGTTAGAAACTCCATTACAATGCTACGAGGCTCGACTAATAGAAAAGAGAAGCTTACCCCCTATCGTCCACCGATGATCGAACCCCATAGGGCATCTAACAGAAAAGTACTACATCTTGAACTATGATAAGTTGCTTTCCAAGCGTCTCTTTCGATTTCTCTAAGCCTCGATTATAATCAAAGAGGGACAATCGTCTCTCCTCTTGAACGCCAAAAAATACCGCAACTCGTTGAAACTTAGAGCGCGGTTGAACGTCCGCATGAAAAGGACATATAAGCAAGTAAGGATGGCATAGCCATTCAGATGAAGCTGGAATGGGGGCAATTCCCAAGTTCGAGAGCGTCTCATGCATAAAATTATTAAAGGGAGGCACGCCTCTGTTTAGACACATGTATCGATGACAAGCAGTCTACCTTGGGGGGGTCATATGAGCGAATTCGTTTTTCACCGGCAGATGCATGTCCTCTTCGGGAATCCCATGTTGTGTACATATATTATGAAGAACCTTGGCGGAAACCACTGACGAAGCTCTTTCAGGTGGATTAAGCCGAACTCGAAAGTTGGGAGGCGTACGGTCCACGATGGGCCCAACCGGAACTAATTGACCGTACTAAGCTTGCGAGGTGGATGATGATTCAGCTTCGGAGAGCGCCGGGCTTCACTCGCTTGACTTACGGCATATAGATGGCTGCTTCATTCTATATAGCAGAACCCACGTCTAAAAACGTTCAGGTAAATCTATCCTATTTTCATAAGTTTCCCCTACCACACTTGAATTCCGAAGAAACATTAACTTGTGATCGACACGTCGGATTTCAAGTGCGAACTGGGGCAAGTGCAATGTGTTATCTATATGGGATAAACTTCGTACTTGAAACACTACAAATGCCCTATCCCGTGTAGATAGTTCGCTCGCAGTGGAAGGAGAAAAGAACTTCCCATGTTACTTCATTTTCTTCTTTTATTGCTACTCCTTGTACACTTACCTGTTATCAATTGAGGATCGATAACGGATTCGTTGTCCGAAGCGACATGGAAAAATCTTCTCACTATAGGGAAAACAGGCATGTAATAAGTAAGCAGGATAAGCCCAAATTCTCTGAAAAAATCAAGGTCAACTGGAAATACGTCATGCAAGTAGCATCTACGAAACTGGAGATAAGTCAATTCTGGTCTAATGGACGAAGATAGCAAAACGTTTCAAGCCTTGGGCCAAAGCCCGAATGTCGTTCCAGGAGACAACTCAAGACTCGATTTACTATCTTCCTCTATTATACCGCAATCAACTCGAACTTCTTGTAATCAACGTTGCAAAACTGGACGTAAGTCAATTCTGGTCTAGTGGATGAAGATAGCAAAACATGTCAAGCACTGGGCCGAAGTTTGAATGTAAATGCTGTTTCGAGAAACAATTCGAGACCAATTTACCATCGTCCTCTACTAAACAACAATCGACTCAAACTTTTCATAATCAACATTGAAATGGAAATTTGTTATCAAATCATTACACAAACATCGATTGAGATCAAACCAATAATAACCCACCTCAAACTGATTACTAAGGCACAGGAAGAATCAAGGATCGAATTCAACAAACTTTGAATGGATCGATGGCGACTCAAGAAGGTAGCGAGCTAACTTCAGGTGGGCTACAAATCAACATCAGGCTAGGGGTTGGATTCGAAATAAAGAGATGGCTAGGGTTTGGATTCGAACGAGA
Organism: Allium fistulosum; assembly: GCA_030737815.1. Lineage (NCBI taxonomy): Eukaryota > Viridiplantae > Streptophyta > Magnoliopsida > Asparagales > Amaryllidaceae > Allium > Allium fistulosum. Next base: position 1,104,452,294 of record CM060904.1, on the reverse strand, counting down.
TGAAGAGATGGTTAGGGTTTCACGAGATTGATGAATGCTTGGATGGATCAATGGTGAGTGGATTCAAACGAAGTAGGGAAGCAGGTCGAGATGGTGCTTGATCACCTAGGGTCGAATCGCTGGAAAGGATCGGTCTTGTGAAGGAATGAAGTGATTCGGGTCGAGTAAATGATTTGGGGTCGGCCGAGTGGTATTAGTAGGCAGGTAGAGGATATCAAATTTTTTGCTAAGTATGAGGGTCGCCGGCGTCCCATCGTGGATCGCTGGCAACCCGACGTTTTTTTGCAAAGTTTAGGTCACTAGCGACTCATTCCACATGGATTGCCAGGACCCACCACAAACAAAAAAAGGTAAAAAGAAATATAATATATATATAAACAAGAAAGAAAAGAAGAGAGAAAGGAAAGGAAACTCCACCTATTCTTCTCCAACTCGATCTCCTATAACTGTTCATCATTCCCAGGCATGCCGGGAAACTACGGGCATAAATGTGATATGTTGTGGTAAGAAGAAGTAGTAAGAACCAAAGAAAGACGACCAACGACGTTGGTCTAACGCAGTCGTAGAGCTCTAATGCAATTACTTGGAAATCATCAGGTGGATATTGAAAGTGATAACTTCCAGAGCACGCCTTGTTTACAACGAAGACGTACTCTGGGGGGCAAATGTTATCTGGGGTTTTAACCCAGCAGAAACCAATAGAATATAGAAAAACCTTGCGTAGACAGGATGGTTCAGGACTTAACTAGAAAAGCTAAGACAAGGGATCGACAAAGGCCAAGCTATACGACTAAAACAACGACTGGGATCAATAAAGCCGAGAGATCAGCATTCTTTTAGTCCAATCAACAGCTGAACATAAACAACTAGTGAATTGCCATCAAAACGTAACAACTACAATGAAAGGCTATGGAAACATCTCCGATTCTAGAAAAATCTTAAGTGGTTGGATCATCAATGACCCATGTCTCTCCTCAAGCCTTCGAACAAAACAAATAAGGAACACTACAAAGAGGCCAAGACGTTGGCTCATAAAACAAGCCAAGTCTATGGGTCTCGACCCATAGACTATGGGTCGCCAGCGACCTATGGCTCTAGCTTGTTTTGCGAGCCAAACACCCTCTGGTTTGTATACTACTTACCTGCGAGCTGATGAAGACATGGCCTGGCCCAAAAGGTCTCCGATCCATATAAATACCATCTAACCTACAACATAAACAGGATCTTCTCCGGACTGGTGGCTGAAGCTCTGTTGGAATTATTCTTCACTCTCTGCCTCCCTCGTAACAATCTCCAAAGGAATACACTGTAATTCTCCAGTGGATTCCAACTCTGGAGATTCGATCTAGCTAGAAGATAATCAAAGCCTTGCAATCAAACATCTATTGTAACAGCAATCAGTCTATAATGATACTACAAAGTGGACGTAAGCTTCATTAACCGCCGAACCACTATAAAAATTCTCTGTCTACTTTCTTTCACTGTTCTTTCTTTATATCTGTGATCTGTGATATTGCTCTATCAGGATAGGGCTGGTGCTTTCAAATCCAAACCAAGGTGTTGGTCCATTTTTTGGGCCAACAGTTGATATAGAGAAATCATATATTGTACTGTCATTTCAGCTTCCATCTCTTTGGTTTTGGTCTTGTCGATCTCATAGAGTCTAAGTAATTTTAGAAAATCTTGAATTCTTAGATTCACAAGGTCAGATGTCAGCATTTGAGTAAATATTTCTTTCAAATGGCTTTGTTCTGCTGAATTGTCAACGAACAATTCTGCTTCTTTTAGATCTAGTGCTTCAGACCTAGAGGTAAAATAATGCTGAGATAATTTATACACTATTTTTTATGTGTTTTGTAATTTTCTATTCTTCTGGGATATTGTGTGTTTCAATTCTAAATAAGTTTTTACTAGTTGGGTTAACCAAAAATTTGCAGCTTTATGGTCTGTAGATTGGATGGTTTTAAAACATCAATTAAAGTTGTCATATAAGTTTGGATCTATTGTTTTCATTTCCAAATTGAACCAGTCTTTGACGACTGCTGAGGCATATGGCCTTTGTACTCCTGCGGGAGCTATTGTTTTGCCTTTGTTCATTGGAATAGTCTTGGTCCATTGGACCCTTTCTTCGTTTACTCCTGTGGGAGTATTAGTTTCTTTGGAAACTTGTAAGGAGGAGGCCTCTTTGGAGGCTTGTTTGGCTTTCTTTGACGATTTTACTTGTTGGAAATCCACTTGTCTTTTCACATTTTCTAGCATTTCTTGAATCCTTTTTAAATAGTCTTCATCCGTTTTTCATAACCGGGTAAGAAGATTAGCAGTGAAATCAGTGTAACTAGAATGTACCTGACATCATAATTATAGATTTCTAAATACATTGCTAATCCGATTCTTCAAAGATTTTCTTCTGGATTGTTTATAGTTTTTTCTTTAAGAATTGAGCAACAGATTTGTTGTTTGTTTCAATTATAAATTGTCCATGCGCAGATAAATTTTTAGATTTTTGATTGCTAATTTAATAGTAAGTAATCCTTTGTCATAGGTACCATTTTTAATTTGAGATTTGTTAAAATTTCAAGAAGAATATGCCACTACCTCCTTTTGTTTTGTGATTAATACTCCTGCCCAAAAATTGTCAAAAGCGTCAGTTTGCAGTGTAAGTAATTCTTCATCTGAAGGAATATAGAGGATTTTTTAGATCATTAATTTTCTTTATTTCCTCTTCTTCTTGTTGTTGTAACGTAATAAAAATTTTGTCCGTGTTCCATCTTCTTGGTTGTTCTCCGTTATGTTGTTTGTATTTTGCTTATTCTTCTGTAAGTTTCTTTTGTAAATTTTCAATCTTAGCAGATAGATTAGGAATAAGCTTTCTGCCATAATTTAATAGTCATAAGAAACTTTGAAATTCTTTTATTGTTTTGAACGTAGTAGGAAAATCTCTAATTTTAGTGTAAATGTGCTGTTGTGACTCTATTTGTCCATTTTTAATTATTTTTCCAAGAAATTCGATTTCTTGTTTAAACAATTCAATTTTTTAGGGCTTAGGATTACACATTTTTAGTAGTATTTGTACTACTGTTAGAAAATGTTGTTTATGCTCTTCAACAGTATTAGAGAATACCAGGATGTCATCTATATAAACAGTCGTAAATGGTAAATGTTCGAACATAGAGTTCATCCATTTTTGAAATACTTATGGTGCGTTTTTTAATCCAAAAGGCATAACTAGCTATTCAAAATGCCCTTGTGGGCAACTGAAGGCAATTAATTTTATGGATTGTTTATCGGCAAGTTTTACTTGCCAAAAGCATGATTTGGCATCAAATTTACTATAATATTTTGCTCCATATACTCGTTTCGTCAAATGTTCAGCAGAGGGAATAAAATATCCATCAAATTTTGTATAATTATTAAGCTTTCTGTAATCTACTACCATTCTAGCTTTTCCTCTTTTGATTTTAGCATGATTCATTACTAAGAAAGTTGGAGAAGAATGAGTACTAAAACTTTTTTGTATTAGTTTTAAATCTAATAGATCTTTTATCTATTTTGCAAATTCTTCTTTGTCTACTGGTGATACCATAATAATGTTAACTCGAACATTGGAATCTTTGTATTGTTCCATTAGCTTGAGTTTACAATATCTTGGCGCTTTATCAAACCATTTTAATGTATTATCTGAATATAGTGGTTCAAGCATATTATGTGTTAATATTTCAAACTCATTTGAAGTTGGTATGCTGTAAGTGCAAATTTTGGCTGTACTATTTTTGGTGCTTTTATATTTTCATTTAATATAACAAATTTTTCACCACGCTGTGCTGCCGACTACTATGTGGTGCTTTTATAATAGGTAGTATTACTCATGGTACTAAAACGCCATCAAGTTCAAAATAGTATTTGTCAAATGGAGGAAGATGTCTCAGATTGTCCATTCCTAGGATGCAATCACCAGCAAGTTTTTTTGGAAGTAAACCTTTTATTTTATGATTTACAAAAACTTGTCTTCCCATAAAATTATTTAGTTTACCCTTTTTGTCTAAGGTTACCCAGAATTGCTGGGGGTATAAATATTTCTTGTAATAAACTGGCTTCTGTGCCATAATCCAATAAAGCATGTACCGTGAACTCTTGATATTTAGGGATACATATCGTTGTTGGAAGATATATATGTAATTATGCTTTTGTTTTTTGATTTATGGATCTAATCACAACGTTTTATATTTTTTGTAGGAACCCTTTAACCATTTAGTTAGATTCCTTTTTTTGTTTTTCAAGTATTCTCATCGTTCTTCCTTCTATTGGATTTTCTTGTCTAAAGCTCATACGATGATTAATACCCTTTAATATATCAGATGTAAGCTCAACTTCAGACATTTTGTTATATGATTGTGATCTTTTTAATGTATTGGATGAATTTGAATTTTTAGCATTATTTTTATTTATTGTAGAAATAATATTTCTTAATGCTATAAAATATTCTATAGGTACTTATATTTTTGGTTTAAGTGATTTTACAAATACTTGAATTTCATTGTCAAAATTTAAATGTCTTATGTCAACCAATCTCAGTTGGATTGTTTTTCCCAGTCCTACTTCAAATAGTTTAACCAATTGTTTTGGTGTAATAGATTTAAATGTAGCAATCTTATTGTATGCCAAGAACTTTAGATCCCGATAAAAGTTTGATATTTTGTAAATTTACAAATAATGTACAGGCTTTTTCTATATTTTGATCTTCAAAACTTATACAAAAATCAGGATGTATATTTACTTCAAATAATCTATTTTCTAAACTAGACTTAGCTTCACCAATAATACTATTCAAAGGATTATTGATAATTCTTTCATCCATATAAATTATCACTATTGGAGTATCAATTTCGGATCTAAATAATCCTGTTATTTTTAATTGTATTAGACCTATATGTAGGTATTTCATTTTTGGATATCTTGCCTTTTTGTTTTCTATTTTATTTTTATTTAGAAGGATTTTGGAAGTAAAACCTTCTTGTCTTTTTAATTCGACATTTCCTTGCATTCTTTCAAATATGTATGTATGTTGATTTAGAAATCTATATTTAAAGGTCAAAGGTTTATAAATATCTAATCTATCCGAGCGAGGAATTTCTTTTTTTAATTTTTCTAAATCTTCGTCAGTGACAATAAATTGTTCCCATGTGCTATATATATATTCATGAAATGTTTTTGGCTCTTTATTTCTTGATGATTGGGACGTCGAACCACCTAATGGTGTAAATGTATCATGATCATATATTTCTTCTTTTACAATTGGAAGATCTTCGTATTTATTTATAACAAGTAATTCTATTGTGTCTCCTTGTCCTATAAGGTAGTTTTTATCATCCATACTAGTGCTTTGAAATAGTATAAAAGAGTTATTTTCGGAAAGGGGTTCAATTAATCCGTGTGTTATAAAAGTATTTTCTTCTGTATTATAAATTCGCCCATAATATTTTTAATGGGAATTTTATTAGTAGATCTAAAAATACTTCTATTGTACGATATCTTTTTAATCTGGTGCATTTTCCTGCATACAATGTATAACCTAGAGAATTTACCTTTTCCTTTTTGTGGAGTACTTCATATATAGTTAAGGGTATGATTTTTATTCGATTATGAGTTTTATTTATTGTAGTCATATTTATTTTAAAACTATCAAAAAAATCATTAATTTCATCTACTTCTTCAGTAGTGTCCGAATAAACCGATTTATTTCATATACTGAAGAATTAGCTTCACTAGATATATCTTCAATAGTGGCTACATAAATACCATATTTTTTATATTTGATATTACAATATTTTGTATATTTGTAGGACATTCATTAGCATAATGCCCTTCTTTATTGCATTTAAAACATTTACAGCCTTGATGAAAAAAATTCTTTTTAACAAAGTTTTTCTTGAAAAATTTGTTTTCTTTTATAAATTTTTTCTTATATTCTGGTTTCCATTTTTTCCAATTAATTTGATATTTTGGTTTTGTTCTTCTATTGAAATTTCTTGCCCTTTCTCTTTCGAATTCAGGTGAACATCCAAACTGTGTATTGATATCTTCCATATACTTTGTATAACAAGAAAATCCGAGTTTGGAGTTTTTGATTTTATTTTTCATTTGTTTGTGTGCACTTGCTTGCTCACAAACCCTTTCTGTGGTATCTATCCATGCCTTTAGAGGCCTGTGTTATGATTTTCATCAGAACTAGTTTGTCTTAAAACGTCGTATCTTTCTTTTATAATGTTATTCCATGGATAAGGTATTTTTGTAAAAAAATCCTTTTACCCAAAAAATCTTTTGATCGTTACTTTTTAAGTGAAAAAGTTGGCAGTAAATTCTTCCAACATACATATGCCACATAATTGTATTTTAATAATTGCTTTTCATAATCCGTATCTTCAAGGAATGTTTCTCCTGTGAAGTCTGCTTGTAATAATTTAAGTAATTCGCGAAGAGCTTCTTGTTTTGGTGGTATATTTTTAATTCTTTGTAATTGCGTTAGGTTTATTCTTTCGAGATTCATTAACATGCTAAAGCATCCCCCTTCCAATAAGCATAATGTATGTATTACATGACACTCATATTAGGGGGTAGTAAGTAGATTGTTCCATTAAAATGTTTAAGCCATGTTATAATATATATTCGTATTTCCTATGAGGAATTCTATTTATATTGAAAGTTAAACTGTATGTTAAAGAAGGTTGTTTGTTATAAAAATCTTTTAATTGTTTCCGTGAAGAATGAAACCTAATCCAATCTGACCTAGTACCATGTCTAAGCATTTCAGGATAAAAATCATTATGTGGTCTTGTATTTGTATTTTCGTCCTGCTCCTGATCTTCCATATCAACATAAGGAGAGGGAATGTTCACCATGGATACACCTTCTAGTGGAGGTAACATCATTGTTCCTCTACTAGATTCGGCTCCGTTGGTATTTATATTGAAAATAAGTTTATCTGATGTGTTAGACATATGATCTGATTTTGTCGAACTTTTAGAATCTTATTTAGAATTTTCATACGAAGAATGTTCTATAGGTTTTTTGAATTTGAAATAGTTTATTATAGAGGAATGTTCTCATAGTAAGAATAAAGTTCCATAATATCTATTTCTCTAGCAAGTTCCTTTTCTTGAAGAATAAAGGTAATTTTAATAATAAGTATGATCAATATCCTCTACATTTATTTTGTTATTTTCTTTAGAAGTATATTTTACCCTTATAATATTGTTTAGTGAATGGATTGTTGGTGTATTCTAGCCAAATCCTGTTGTTACAGTTTTCTTTTGTAGTTTGTTATTTATATCTTTTACTTCTATTTCATTTCCTATAGTAGATCAATCATAAAATTATGGAATCCATTTTTTGGGTTTTCATGCATTTGCTATATGAACAGCGTGTTCATATTGTTCCATATTTAGATTAAATTGACACTTATGTGTGTCGAGAATAACAAATCTATTATCTTCCATAAAAGAGGGTCCTTTGAACATAATTCAATTATGAGTTTTTTAAAACTTTTATTTTTAGATAATATCCTTTTCAGAATTTTAAATTAATTCGAACACGTATTATTCTTAATTATTATGCATTGGAGTAGGAAACAAACCATTACTGTGCTCTATTTATGTGAAGCGACGGTATAGGCTAGTGGTCAAAAATTCGAGGCCGAACCCTACTATAAATCCATGGTACACTATGAAAGCATGAAGGGGTACCGTGTCTAGCCGCTTAAAATAGGGACAAAACTGATTTGGTGCTTAAATTTCCTATAGAGAATGGTGTGGGAGTAGTGTACATAGATCATGGGCTTGACCGTGAATGTTATGTCGTCTAGCTAAGGGAGGCGAGGCAAAGAGAGAAAGGAAAAGGTGTAAAGGGGACTCTTTGCATCAAGGATTTGGACGTATAGCAACCAATGCTTGAGCTTTGGCTCGGGCCACACAGTCAGTTTCATGAGGATATAGATCCGCAAAAAGAGCCAATAGATGGAAGAGCAGTTCCCACCGAGTTAATGATCAATGTTCCGGTTAGCCAGAATGATCCAACATGGGTCTTGAAGGCCAGTTCATAACTCAGCGTGAGAATGATGTAAAAGTTGGTTGGTTTTCATTAGGCGAACCTAGAAATATTCGCCTGGACGCACTCTGATATGCATGGAATCTCGTCGGAGATAGCAAGCCATGCATTGAACATCCCAAATGCGTTCCTGTGAAACAGAAGCGCCGCAGCCTGGGTCTGGAGAGTTCCAATTCACTCAAAGAAGAAGTAAAGAAGCTGAAGGACAATGGCTTTATCCTCGATGCTTTATACCCAGAATGGGTATCCAATCTCGTCTTAGTGAAGAAGGCTAACAGGAAAAGGAGGACGTACGTTGATTATTCTGACTTAAATAAGGCATGCTCGAAGGACAACTTCCTGCTTCTAAGGATTGATCAGTTGGTGGACTCAACAACCGGACATGAATTGCTTTCATTCATGGATGCATACTCTAGATATAACCAGATTCCAATGCACATCTCGGACTAGGATCATACCAGCTTTGTTACTGACTTGAGACTGTATTGCTATCTTGTCATGCTGCTTGGGTTGAAGAACGCTGGAGCAACCTACCAGAGACTGGTAAATAGGATGTTCAAAGATCTGATTGGACGCTCGATGGAAGTTTATGTGGATGACATGCACATGAAGTCACGACATTTGGGAAACCACGTTGACGATTTGGCAGAGATGTTCAGCATTCTCCGAAAATACGGGATGAAGCTAAACCCTTTGAAATGTTCTATTGGCGTTGCATCAAGAAAATGCTTGGGCTTCAATGTGAACTCCCATAGTATTGAAGCCAATTCGGAAAAGATAAAAGCATTAAGAGACATGGAGGCCTAGAAGACAGTTAAGGAAGTCCAGAGCTTTAACGGGAAGGTCGCCACCTTGAGTCGATTCATCTCCAGAGCCACCGATAAATGCATCTTATTCTTTGATGCAATTAAGAAGGAAAAAGTCTAAAGGGAAAAATAAACTTCACTTGGATGCAGGAGTGTGTAGACGCATTCCAGGCTCTAGTGGATCACTTGGAAAGACCCCCATCCTCTCGAAGCTAGTGGATGACAAGGACTTGTTTATATATTTGGCAGTGTCGGTGCATGGTTTGACCCCGCACTCATATGTGAGGAAGCCATCATACAACAACCGGTCTATTACATCAGTAAACGATTGACATGAGCAGAAAGAAATTACCTGAAGCTGGAAAAGCCTGCAAATTTCCTGTTGATTGCCTCAAGGAAGCTTTGCCCTTACTTTTAGGCCAATTCGATCAAAGTCCTTACCGATGAGCCTTTGTGAAAGTCTTGCAACGAACTGAGACTTCTAGAAGGCTATTGAAAAAGAACATTGAATTGAGCCTATATGATATAACCTACAACCCTCGAAGAGCTATCAAGGTCAAGCTCTGCAGATTTTATAGCTGAGTTCACTATGCGTGATGATATTCCAAAGAGCAGTGGTGCGCAAAACACTAGGTGGAAGATGTATAAGGGTAGCGCATCAAATGAATGTTGTTATGGTGCTGGAGTTGTCACTCCCAAGGAACATTCAATCTGTTATGCCCTAAGACTCAACTTTATTGCAACAAACAATGAAGCAGAGTATGAAGCATTGATTGAGGAACTCAAGATTTCCAAGGAACTAGAGATAAAAGCTTTATAGATTTTCTCCGATTCCCAGCTAATTGTTTGTCAAGTGTGGAAAGATTTTCAGGCAAAAGAAGCAAGGCTAGCTCCTTATCTAAACCTAGTCCTTGAGCTGCTTGGTGACATTGAATATTATACGATAACGCATATTCCCAAAGAGGAAAAATGCGAAGGCTGACTCATTGGCTAAGCTGGCCAATTCCGAAGATGCATAGCTCATGGGCTTAGTTCCAATGGAAATATTGTCAGCTCCATGCATCGGTCAGATGGATGTCGATTGGATCTTGGAGGCTGAACCTGAAAGGGAGTCATGGATGACTCCGATAAAAGGCTACTTGTAGAAAGGAATCATTCTTGATGGGAGGAAAGAATGACGGTACTCCTTTTCCATCGAGAAATATCATACAGGAAGGACTACTTCACAGGAAGGGTTTCTTTGTCCATATGCTTTGGTGTCTCACTGACGATGAGGCCAAACAAGTCCTAAGGGAAGTGCATAAAGGGGCTTGTGGCGACCACACTGTTGGGAAACCCTAGAGAAGAAGATTCCCCGCAATAGGTACTTCTGGCCAACCATCAATAGAGACGTAGTTGATTACACCAGAAAGTGTGACAAGTGCTAGAGATTTTCTAAGATTCCGAGAGCCCCATCGATGGAGATTACTTAAATGGTCAGTCCTTGACCATTTGCAGTTTGGGGAATCGATATATTAGTGTGTTGTCGATATCTAAAGGTGGCACGAAGTACACCATCATCGCGATTGATTACTTTACCAAATGGGATGAGGCGAAGTCGTTAGCAACAATTACCTGAAGAAAGTGATCAACTTTGTAGTTCGAAATATTATATGTCGTTTTCGAGTTCCACAAGTGATCGTTACCTATAATGGAATCTAGTTCGACAACAGCTAGTTTAAGGATTTCTACTGCCGACATCGCATAAAGAAGGGATTTATTATGGTGGCACAGGCCTAGGCCAATGGATAGGTTAAAGCTATAAACAAGATTATCAAGTCTATTCTTAAGAAGCGATTGGAAAAGGCTAAGGGCAAGTGGGTCGATGAACTTCTATGGGTACTCTAGGCTTATCTAACGACCCATAAGTCAACGAGTGGCTATTCTCCATTTGCTCTAGCCTATGGATTGGAGGCTATGATTCCAGTTGAACTGGAAGTACGTTCTCATTGGGTATTTCACTACAATCCACAAACGAATGAGCAACTCCTACCGGAGTCTCTTGATATGGTCATTGAGAGGTGAGACAAAGCTGAATTGAGAGCACCCGCACATCAAAACCAAGTTGCCCGATATTACAACACCAATGTCGAGAATCAACCCTTTGAAATCGGCGACCTGGTTCTCAAACAAATCTTCCCAAGCCCTAGAAACTTGGGCCCGACTTGGGAAGGTCTATACACAATAGAACAAAAGGTTGGAGATGGCACTTCCAGGCTTGCAACAGTTGACAGGATTCCACTCCCGATGGCATGGAATAGTGAGCATTTATGATGCTCTTTCACTTAGAAATAAATTTGTACGTAATTAAATGGAGCCATGTATTAAGACAGAATCTGTCATTTCCCATTTCCAATAAATGGTTTTTCGGGTCTAACTTTGCATTGTGCAGGAGTTGTGAAATATGACCAACTCGAATGAATCTGCATGTGTGCAATGCAGGTGTGCAGGTACCCAGAGTTAGGTGCCAACCGAATTTCTACAGTCCATGATCGAAACTCTTGCCCTTGATATAGGGGCAAGTGTATAAATTGTAATGAGTGTGCTATGACCGTTCATTCACTCAACTCTCATCCTTGGATTGAAGACAGAAGTATAAACCTAAGTGGATGTGATTTGACCATCCATCCGCTAACTCTTGCCTTTGACATGGAGGCATGAGTATGAACCCGAAAAGGACATGACTAGATTCTCCATCCATTGGCTCTTGCCTGATGTTTGGAAAGTGCAATGTCTTGCCCAAAGGACGGCAAGGCCGAAGATCATTGCTCGGAGTTAGGCAAGATATCATCCGAACCTAGATCGATGCCCAAGGACAGGCGCGATCACATTTAAAATTCCTCGAAAAGGAATACTCAAAGCATCATTTTATGTGATTGAATTCCGACCGGATTCCAGGATACGTTATGATTATATGTAAGTGCCCAGAGATTGGTACTCCAACAGTTGCTTTACATTAACGAGAATGACAAAAAGCCGGTTAACCACAAAAATGGGATAGTGACTTGGTCCATTGATAACTAAAAAAAGGAATAGATTGCAAGTACATCGAATGGAAAATACATTTTTCAAATACTTAAACAAATTCAAATAAAAATTGAATAAGCAAAGTCTTTGTTATTCACACATGGAACTTAGGAAAAACAAGTACAAGTGTTATTGACATTGAAACTAAAGAAGCAAAAGTGAAGACCGAGTCCGCACAATATCGACCAAGAAAATAAAAGCGGGAAACTAAAAAGAACATAAGTACTGCTATACATGTAAAAAAAGCAAAGAAGATGGACGATCATTTCTTGGGCCTCTTCTTTCTTTCTTTCTTTTCCTTCTTCTCTGCAGAAGATGGTGCATTAGATTCTTTCGACTGCTTCCTTATCCTTCCTCCACTTCCTTTGCCCTTGGATGGAGTCCCCTGCGATGATCCAATAGGCACACTCTAGGTGTTTCTGGGCAGAGGAATGATGATGGGAGCAATGATAGTCTAATCGAGCAGAGCAATAGATAGCGAAGGAGGATAAGTCTCTATCTTCTCCAGCTTGACCTTTTTGGCTAGGACAAGCTCCTGCTCAAGCGAACTTATAGTGGGACCCCACAGGGGCTTAGAGGACCCAGTGATAACAACATCATCGTCAGTCTGAGCTTCATGGAGCTCACCAGTCCCTTCATTCTATAGAACGTCTATCATCTGCTCGTCAGGCCCAGGAGTCTCACTAAGCAGAATACTCAGGACCATTGTTGAAGTAGTCACGGTCATTGATTCTATGGCTGTCACTAGTTGTCCCGATTGGAGACCTTTACTAGGAAGTGGGATGACCTAGGGTTGACTTGAAACTTGAGAAATATAGAAAGAGAGATTAGTGATGTCAATTGGCGACATATGGATTCTCTAAAATATAGGTGACGTCAACAAAATACCTCCTTCGGTCTGGGATTCGATATGGGTTGGAGTGCTGTCGAAGTTCCCTTCCAAGATGGGAGAAAGGATTGTGGATTTTAGCATTTGGGTTTGATTTGTTTTATATCCCAGGACCAAAGATGAATCATGAGCAGTTTTGGATCCAGAGTTGTCCCCAGTAGTAGCATCCTGAGCGATGATCCGGAAACTTCTCCTAAATCTTTCAACACTGTGTTGGCTAGCTTTGGATGGAGAATAAGCTGGCCCTCTTTTAGCACAATAGGCTCATCTCCTACTAAGATCTCCTTCTTAAGCTATGCTAGATCCACCTCACCGCCTTTTAAGAATTTCCATTCTTCCTTAATGACTTGTTCCCAAGCAAGGGCAAGAACTCTAGGGTAATCACGACCGAACCACTCTAAATTATGGAATTTGAGTACATTGGCATTGTAATTGTTGAGCATTGGTTCACATTTCTCCATTATCTGATTTCTATGGCTTCAGCTTCCTTCTAGACAAGCACGTCCACATCCATAGCATGTTCGAATACCTTGTCCCTTTTATCTTGAGTGGTGAGAAGCTCTTCCCAGTAATCCTGAGCCTATTAGAGAGCATCATTCTTCGCTTTTGTCTCACTCTCAAGTTTGGCCGATAGCTCAATCACCTTCTTGATCAAGGCATCTCTTTCCCACACTAAGGCATGATTCTAATGATGTGCGGTCTTAATCTCATCACGATGCTTGCTTTTTTCATCTTCAAGTGGCTTGATGGTGTCCTCGGCTTTATTCTCAGCTTCGGCTTGTGATTTCCTTAAGTTTTCCACCTCAGCATCGAGATGGGCGATGATTCTTTTGCCTGCGTATTGTAAGATTCAAATTATCAATATTGAGTTGCCTTTCTCTAAAGACCTTGGATATTTTCTCATCTAACCGTGCCCATTCGCTATATTGATTATAAGCATCAGCTACATAAACAATGGCTGTATCTTTGATCTTAGGTTGAATTCTCTTCAAGTTAGGCATGAACATGACACTGTCAAAGCAAACATCTAAAAGTGTTCCCTCAGTTCAGCCATTCGAGTATCGACGGCAAGTTATTGCTCCACAGTGACGGTCGGGGCTTCAATTGTATGTTAGCCGGATCCATGATGGAAAGTCTCAGAACTACTTTTTTGGTGCCTATGGTTGGAGGATTGATTGGAGTAAGAAGGTGCCAAATGCTATTTAGTAATGGAAGCTGGAGGTGGTACACGAGAAACATTGCCTGGTGGCAAGTCATCGTGGCAATCAGAATGCCAATCTGAGCCTCTCGGCGGAGGTGACTGGACCTGGAACAACATTTGGAAGCAGACTCATGCCATAAATAATCCTATCATAACTACATCTATCGCGACTGCCTCTATCTCGGCTAGATCAGTAACTAGACTCTGAATCTCGACCATTGCTTTATGGTATGTGCTAGGACAGTGCCTATGTGGTTGAGATACGTTTTTCCTCCAAGGATTGATATATGTACTTCTTCTTCTCCATGGTTCCTACAAAAGAAACGGGAACAAGTTAGATTTGATGAGTAAGGACCCAAGTCAAGTGCAGCATAATGCTGTGGAGTGCATGTGTATCCGAGTGTCTTAGTGTCCCCCCGATGGTCCATGTTATGGAGCTTTGCCCATAGGAGTGATCTCCCCCATGTTGATGGAAGGAATGTCATCGTTAAAGAGGATGGAGGAGTCAAGACCCTCGAGGCCCATGTCGCTGATGCCAAAGGAAACAAACTCGGTAGAATCGGCCCTAACTTAGGGAATGTATCCATGGAAGGAAGAGGAGTTTTCTTAATAGTCGTAATGGGTGGAGGCTGTATAAAAGTCCATGCCTTAGAAATTTTCACGACTAATCTCTTCTTCAGAGCAGACTGTTAGCCGTCTATGGATTGTTCAGCTAAGGACTCATGGCCTACATCGGTATTGTCATGGCCATTTCATCATTTCCACCTACGATTTTGCCTTCCTCGATGTGTTCTTCCCTTTCTTTCACATTTTCTTCAACTTAAACGCCCTTTGACTTGGGACCGGGGCATGTTAGGATTAACATCACCTCCTCCAAGTTAGTTATTATCATCATCATCCTCATCGTCGCTAGAAGCCACTTGGACTAGACTAGTGCCATGGCCCGCTTATAGAAGATTATAGGCTAGGAGGTTCTTATGGAGAGAAGAACCCTAATGTCTCTATCCCCCTTCGGAAGTGCCATGAGAATTCTGACGGCAACTGCAAGAGCTACGCCGCTAGGTCTCACCGGAATATCTAAATGACAGAAAGAATATGAGTTAAGGTTGATAATTAACAAGCAAATTCTTAGTAAATGAATGAGGTAGAACTTACATCCAAATATCCATCTTCATGCAAACCCGGATGGATAGCGTACGTAAAAACATTCGCTTTTGAAATAACTCAACTTGTTCCATGTACTAGTGACAACTCTATAATTCTTTGCCAGCTTTAAGTAAGTCAAGGAAGGGCTTCCCTTTTGGCTCTTAAAACTGTATATGTATCGGATCTCCTCCTCATTGGGTACTCGGTACAAATGTTGAATGAAGGCAATGTATGTACCAAGAAGGAAGGCGTAGCTATTTGGGTGTAACTGCACCGGAGCTAATCTTATGAAGTTTATAACTCGATGAATAAATGGGATGGATGGTGGAACACATCCCGCCAAACACATATATCTGTTGTAAGCAGTGTAGCCTTTTAGGAGATTATGAGCTCTCTAATGGTGAGAAAGGATTAGTACGTCATCGAATGGAATTCAGTGTTTGTCTTAGATTCTATGAAGAGATCCCACGTCAATCTTTGAAGTAACAGAATCGATGGGATCATCCAAAAGAACATCATCTTTGAGAGTATCAGGAGCAAGTTCAACCTCAGGCCATTTTGTGGGCTCTATTGGATTTTTTGAAACCTGTTCTTCGACTTATGGATTTTCTTACTGATGTGCTTATTGTACTGGTTCATGTAGCGTAGGAGTTGTAGTTGAACTTGACTTAGCATCGGATTCAATGTATTTGGAGGCAGATGGACCTGCAGCTTGAGCAGCAAGACGCTCAGAACGTCTGTGCTCGATTTCTATAAAATCTTGATAGATAATTGACATCAGATTAACTATAAGCTGTACCCTCATGCTAAAGTGAAGCCTAGTGCGGTGTCATGCAGTGTTGTGTAGTTTAGATTTCCGACATTATTTAACTATTTTTTTAAGAATTAGGATATTGCCCGAAGTGACCGTCATCGCTGATCATCCCGACGAGCTTTGCGTTATCGACCATGCTTTGGAAATGCTCCAAGACAAGGAAGGAATTCACCACAAATCCACGAGGCAAAGTCCACTTGAGAAATTGGATTTCACAAAATTCACCAAGTGTTGGATTTATGTCGATCCAACCCATTGGAGAGATTTCATCCTCTTCATCTTCCTTCTTCTCCATTCCCAAACCACAACCATCATCGGCAACCTTACCCACGTCCATGCTCAACTCGGCCACCTATTTAGGGATGGTCAGAGGGAAAACTTGATTCAAGGACCTAGGGCTTGGATCGATGAACTTCCAATCAAGGCGAGGTGTAACAACCCGGCTTTCTACATAGTATAAATAAATTTCATTAAAATAAAATTGATCAAATTCAATACTCGATAATTATATTTTTGAAAATAAATCTTTATTTGATTAAATTCTATTTAATACAAGATTTTGATCTAATAAATTGAAATAAATTAATGAATTCTTTTCAAATAATATATTGAACAATTAAATAAAGTGAAACAATATTGGGCCGATTGAAATTGTGTAGTTATCAAATTATATTTGAAAAATAATGCGTAAGTTAATTTATATTAGATTGGAATTTTATTTACAAATAAATGCAGAAGTTGGTTAGGGGAAAAGAAAAGAAAAATTAAAAATCAAGCTTAATACTAAAGTCCAAGCCCAATTAATACTTCAACCTTTTCTCTTTCCCTACCTTCTTATGCAAGCCAGAACCTTTTATTTCCTCTTTCATTCAAAAAGAAACCCGTGCCCTACTTTTCACTTCAATAAATCACGATTTCATCATTAATAAAAAAAGAAAAAAAGAAAAAATATATCGCACAAAGCTAGAGCTGGAAACTTCATCATCGACGGTTCCAGATGGGTGGTGGAGCAAGGTGAAATCACGATTTGTGGTCGCGTATAAAAATAGGAATCAATGTCCTAGGGGGATGCATAAGCGTGGTTGTGGAACCTTATGTGACTAAGAATAGAGCGACGTGAGGCTTGGTAGCGATCAGTTGTAGGTGCAAGCAACTGGGGCAAGGAAGGAAGTGGCAATGATGGCTTATCAGAAATGGAGGCAGTGAAGCAAGATTATGGGTTTTTTGCTTGAGGTCAGTAAATTGTTTTCTCATAACTATGCTCTAATATAATATCCCCTATGCTTTGAATTAATTCTTGGATTGATGAAGAAATTTACTAGGTCTTGTTAGATTGAAATAAGAGATTAATATCGTATTTTTAACCGTCGATGGAATGAATATTGGTTGAATATGGATGTATGCATGGATATATGATGTGTTTTGTGAGAGAGTATGAAGATATTTATATATTCCTAAACTAAAATCCCATATAAATATACATACATATTAACAGATAAAATCAATTAAAATAAATATAAACATCTTATAAATTTAAACTTTATTACATATATATATATATATATATATATATGCTAAAGAAAAGTGGCTACTACAGGGAGATGAATGCATTAAATTTTTTTACACTAAAATGTCACAAAGGCAACATCATAGTAACCTTCTTAACTGTCTTAATAAACAGGGAAATGCTTCTGAAAAAATTAAAGAAATAGAGGAGAAAGCAATTGCATACTTCTCTGAATTATACAATGGGGAATATGAGACAAACTTACCAACAATTCAAAGTAGAAGGAAAATTTTCTCAGATGGATGTGCCATGCTGACAGCTACGATTCAGGAAGGGGAATTGAAGAGAGCCACCTTCTTTATTCATAACAACTCTAGTCTGGGCCCTGATGGAATGGGGGCGGCCTTCTTCAAAGTGAATTGGATACACTAACCGATTAGATGTTAAGAGCTTATCAAGAAGCATTTGATACTTGTGAGTTCATTCAAGAAATTAATCACACTTTTATCTCACTTATTCCTAAGGTTAAAAATCCTGAAAGAATTGAAGAATATAGACCAATTGCCTATTGTAATGTCACTTACAAAATTCTCAGTAAAATTATATGCATGATATTGAACAAGGTGCTTCTAGATTTGATTTCTCGATGTCAAAGTGCTTTTATTAAAGGTCGATTTATATCAGAAAACTCCCTAATGGCCCATGAACAAATCATAAACTTCAATAAACATGGAGCAGACAAAATGTGCATAAAAGTTGATTTACATAAAGCATATGATAAGGTAAATAAGAAATTTATCATTCATATGCTAAGGTCTATGGGAATTCCAAATAAGCTTCTAAAGCTAATAGATCACTGTTTAAACTCTCCTATATTCTCCATTCTCATCAATGGGATCCTAAAGGTTACTTTCATAGTAATAGAGGGATTAAACAAGGAGATCCTCTATCCCCCTACTTGTTTGCTGTGGCAATGGAGTGGTTTTCTCGACAAATGGAAATATCATGTTTTCATAATAAGATCAGCCCAATCTACAGGTTACAACCTATAATGTCTCATCTCGTATATGATGATGACCTTATTATTATGACAAAAAGCTAGTTTAACTGCTGTTGATACTATCAAAGAAATATTTAAAGATCTGGAAATAACAGCGGGGCTGAAACTTAATGAATCAAAGACAAAATACTATTTCAAAAATTTTTGTAGAAATAAACAGAATCTGCTAAGTAAAATTGGAGTTGCAAAAGGTTATCTTCCTGTCAAATATTTGGGAGTTCCTCTATCAAACAACACTATTACTGATGCTGAATATGGGAAATTGGTTGACATTATAAGAGAAAAATTACAGGATGGAGATTGAAACGATTATCATTTGCTGGAAGGGTAGAACTTATTCACACAGTTATTACTTCAAAGGTAAGATTTTGGATGCAGACACTTCAAAAACCAGACTGTTCCATTGCAAAAATAAATGCAGTTTGTGCAGATTTCATTTGGAGGGGGAAATTACATAAAGTCGGTTATAAAGACTTGTGCAAACCTAAAAAAGAAGGAGAAGTAGTACTCAAAAATATGTTTGAACTGAAAAGAGTTTGTGGAATGAAACTGGCTTGGAAAATATTGGTTTCAAATAATCTGTGGGCTAGGTGGATGAGAGCTAGATACTTGAAAGACAATTTCTGGACAATTAAAATAGATAACAATGTTTCTGAAACTTGGAAAAATATTTTGAAACTTAGAGCTGATTTGAAACCTTTAATTAAAAGACAAATTGCTAATGGTGAAAATACTGATCTTTGGAAGGACCCATGACTCAAAAGTAAAAGCTTTATAGACAGATTGGGATGGAAAGGGTATTCATCTTACGGTACTCCTTCATGCAAAGTAGCCATCATCACCGAAGCAAATTGGGACTGTGACAAACAGATTATCACTAGGAACTTTAAATAGGAAATACAGGAAATTCCTATACACAGTGATAAGACAGAAGATACATGGGCTAGCAAAAATTCAATAAATAGTCAATTTAAATTTCACAATGCATGCGAAAACATTAGGGGGAAATTTCCTACTGTATCTTTGCACCAACTAGTTTGGAGCAGATCAAATAACCCTAAAATGGCCCATACTGTATACAAAGCACCGTTGAACAAATTACATACCAAAGATTGCCTATATAACTAGAGGATACTGGAAGACACGACTTGTAATCTATGCTATGCAGAAGCAGCATGTCATGAACACTTATTTTTTAACTGCTCTTTTAGTAAGAGAATTTGGAGTATTCAGAAACTTAAATGTATTTAAACAAACAAAGTAAATTCTTTAAAGGAGGAAGTGGAATACCTGAACGAGAGGAGGCGCATGTCGAATCTGATGTAGGAACTGATTAAAATTAGTCTCACAACCACCATCTAGCACCTCTGGAGAGAGCATAACCACCGGGCTTTTAACAATAGAAAGAAGGAAATTTTGTTACTATCACCTCAAATCAATCGAGATACAAGTATTATAATCGAGAGAATTGCAAGAAGGAACTTTACCAGCTTAATGGAACAAGAAGCACAAGCACTGGAGAGGATGAGCTGGATAGCAGCGAGCAGAGAAGATCAACTTAGGAACCGAGAGCTGCCATAACTAATCTTTGCCCTAAAAGAGGAATGTTTTAGTTTAAAGTATGCTTTCAGTATAAAGTGCTCGGTTGTATTTATCCGATATGTATTCTCGGATGCTTGTACTTGGGCCGCAAAAGCCTGTTTCAGTTTTGAAATAAAATAAACAAATTTCAAAACACACACACACACACACACACACATATATATATATGCTTATATAATTTTGTTTGGCAAAGCCAGCGGGGTTGAATGGCCCCTACCATTTATTTATAGCATGTAAGAAACTACTTACAGTTATAAATAGATTACAAAGATACAACAGGTAGACATAAGTGTAAAATTAAGAAAGGAGAATAGAAAAACAACATGCAACTCATAACATCAGTGCTTATCTTATCCACGGTGAAAAGAAGGCCCTGATAGACATAATGAGGACATTTTCATTGCATTTGCAATTTCATGGTAGATATTGTGGAACATTTCCATTCTGTTCTTTTCCTGGTATTGAAAATTCTTTCATTTCTTTCCTTCTATATTTTTTTCACAGCAACTTTAAGTAAGATGAGAAGCGCATAAGTAGAAGAAACTTTCCAATGACTTTCCTTATAGATATTCGATCATTCCTCCTTCCTGTCTCACGCTAGCTGTTCAAAACCATCTTTAGCTTTAATTTTCTTCCATATAAAATATGTGTATAGGTAGCTAAAGTATAGGTGATGTATGTCTTCCTTTCTCAAACTGCAAAAGACACAATAGATTGCTGAGATGACACCCTTTCTCTCCAAATTAGCTAGGGTATGTAGTGCATTTTGAAGGTTTTCCATAACATAAAGTTTAATTTCTCACTAGTGTTTTGATTCCAAATTCTTTTGTACCATGGAAACTTAGCATAAATTCCATTTTCATTTAATTATTTATATGCTTCACGAGTGGAGTGTTCACTGCTGCAATCAAGACCAAATATATGTGTCGCTATCAGCATGGGTATAGTGGGAATTGCTTTGTGTATTCCACAAAAGGTTGACAACGGCACTATTGATGTGAGGAAGATGAATCATATCATGCCTTATATATGATACTACTTTTGCATTCATATGGATACCATTGTTTAGCAGATCATCATGTGTCATTGAGTTTTGGAGAATCAAACCCTTGTTCAGCCATAGAATAGTCCAAAATTTTGCATTGCTGCTTGGATTGAGTTTGAGTCTATAATGTGGAAGGAGAAAATCTCTCATTTTTAACATGGTTTTCCACACCCGGCTATCAAACTGCTTCACTTTCAAGAGCCAAAAGTCTTGATCCTTCAGATTGTGCTTGATGCACCAGGCAACCCATAGTGTATTAGTGTTATTTATTGAATTACCAAAGTGCTTTGAAAGCACAACAATGTTCCACCTCTTCAAATTCTTGATGCCTAAACCACCTTTGCATTTGGGAATCTCCAGCTTATCAAAAGCTATCGGAGAAAGTTTCCTTCTATTGATAGAAATAGACCAAAGGAACCTAATAATAACAGTTCTGATCATGGCTATTAGCTTGGTAGGTAGGAGAATAGTTTTACACCAATATATTACCATTGACAGTATAATAGAATTTATTATTACTAGTCTACCTGGCTGAGACAAGTATCTATTTTCCTATTTACGAAGAACATTGGTGATTTTCTCAAATAATGGTATGCATTGAATTGGAGAGATTCTTTTGGTGGCTAAAGGAATCCCCAATTATGTCATATCAGAATTCAGAGGTGGCATTTTGGTAATGTATAGGCACATTGTTGCTTGTTCTTGAGGCATTCATGCTATCAAAATATGTGATTTCTGAGGGTTCATCATTAGACCAGAGAATCTATAAAAGGAGTTGATTGTGTTCATAATTGTGTTTAGAGATTGAGCAGTTGGCTTTGTCAATATTATCAGATCATCTGCAAAGGCCAAACAAGTAATTAAAGGAGTTCTACATTTGGGGTTAGGGATGAAATTTTTAACTTGAACTTGCTGTTGGAATGCTATTGTTAGAGTTTCGATGATTAGAATGAACATATAAGAAGAAATTGGACGCCCATGCCTCAAACTGTTATTTCCTTTGAAGTATTCAACAGATTGAGCATTCAAAACTAGAGAATATCTTACCGTTGAAATGCACTGATCAATCCGATTAGAAAATTTAGGAGGAAAGTTCTTTTTTTCTAATATGATCATGAGGGAAGTCCAGTTGACCGAATCAAATGCCTTTTTTATGTCAATTTTGAGCATAGCTCGAGGTGATATATTTTTGGATGAGTTGCCATTCAAAAGCTCATGAGTCAACAAAACATTATCAAGAATGTTTCTCTTGGGGAGGTATGCTGCCTGATTCAGAGATATTATGTGTTGAAGGACAACTTTGAGCCCGGAAGCCAAAATTCTAGAAATACTTCTGTATATCACATTACAACAGGCAATGGGCATGAACTGTGTGACATTGGAGGGGTTGTCAACCTTTGGACTTAGGGCAAGGTTTGTTGAATTGATTGAGCTCAGCATTTTGCTTTTATTGAAGAAGTTATGAACAACCATGAGGGTATCTGAAGATATGATTGGCCAGCAGAAGATGTAGAAAGAGGCATTAAACCCATCAGGGCCACTAGAGGCTGATTTTCTCATTGTAAAGAAGGAGTTCTTGATTCCATCATTAGTAACAAGGGAAGTAAGAAGAGATTGCATTTCAGTGGAGAGATTTGGAAGAGTAAGGTTCTGGAGGAAGGATGTGTCAATGTCATTAGAAGGACCTCCAAGAAGAGTGGAAAAGTACATAAGGAAGGCTTCATCAACTTTAGAAGGGGAAGAGTGAGTGGTACCATTCATGTCATTTATTTGGTGAATGAAAGATTTTGTTTGCTTTATTTTGAGAGAAGCATGAAAAAACTTTGAATTTCTATCTCCTAAAGTGGACCGGTCCTCTCTTAATTTCTGCTCATACATGTTAGCTTCAAAGGATAAGGTAGATTCAAGTTGAGTGGTCAATTCAGTTTCAAGATGACTGAGATTGGGATCAAAGATGGAGTGCATAATTTGATATTGTATATGTTCAAGTTTGTTAGTTATTTCAGTAGTTAGTTTCTTACCATCGCCAAATATCTCCTTGAACCATTTCCTTAAAGAAAACTTAGTGTTTTGAAGCTTCTTTTGAAATTTGAGCATGGGGTTACCATATGCATTAATTTTCCAAGCATCTTCCATAACCTGAAAAAAGAGTTATTTTGAAGCCATTCGCCAAAAAATTTAAAACTAACCTTTTTATTAATGGCAGCATTCCCAAAAGGCAAGATCAAGGGGCATTGATCAGATAGGAGAGGCATTAGCATGTGAATTTGGATGGAAGGCCATAGGGTGAGGGTTTTGAAGTTCATGAAGCCATAATCAATATTAATTAGGGTTAGGGAACAGGATATTGATTTGTTATTCCAGGTAAAAGAGGAGCCATTGGTTAGAATTTCAATGAGAGATGAGTTGTGTATTGTATCAAGCAGAGGTGTTAATTATTTAATGGTTAAAGGATTGCCACCCAATTTTTAAGTTGAGAGGAAGGAGCAGTTGTATTCACCAATTGCAGTCCATGGATGTGTTTCTTGTCTTAGATGGGGAAGGAAGCCATGCAATTTTTTCCTCTGAGAGATGGAACTTTATGCATAAATGAAGGTAAAATAAATTGAAGAGGAGGAAGGAAGGTGACAAGCATGGGTATGAATGACTGTCTGTCATAGTGGATAAGGGATAAGATAGAAATGGAAGGGTCGTATAAGATGAGAAGTCTACCATAGGGTGCATCAGAGTGATTTGTGAGAAATTGCCGTCCTAGATTGATGTAACTAGCTGCTCTTTGAGAAAGAAGGGGGTTGAGTTTTGTTTTTGAAATGGAGATGAGAGAGATTTGATGTTCACGTATGAGTTTTTTGATTTGGTCAAGTTTAACTTCCCAATGTGCTTTTATAATATTCCATGTAGCAATTTTGATCTGCATTATTAAACCTTTTAGAGTTGTTTTTTCAAGCTTCTAGTACTTCTTTGAGAAGTGAAAGTTGTTGTTTCAGGGTACAGTTTGGCTGAGCTTTCAGAATCTACATCAGAATTAAAAGGAGAGGGGGTATAGGAGAGGAATTTGGCTTGTTTTGGTAGTGCTAATGGAGATGGTGGGTTTCTTTTTTTTTGGAGTTATGCTTTTTGTTGGTATTTTGGTGGATTTTTTCTTTTGAATGGAGATTGACGGAATGTCAGTGGGTGTTTTTGATGGTGATATTTCATTTGAATCATGAACATGAGGACTGTTGGGTGTAGAAAAGATTGATTCATTACCTAAATGTAGCAACTTTGGTTGATTGATACAATCAGAGTTGGGTGGTGTCTTGAGAGTATCAGTGTGCATGATATTTGCATTAAGAGGGGAAGGTGAAGTATTCTTGGTCATGGTATGAATGTTGTTTGGGGTGGGTAACAATGGGGATTGTAAGTTGGCAAGATTTGGTGAGTAAGTTGGGGAAGATTTTGAAAGTGTAAGTTTTGAATAAGAGTGGTTGGTTTGATTTGTTGAAAGAGAGGTCAAAACATGAGTAAATCAGTTTCATTGTGTATCACATGCACATGCACAGTTTCATTGATTGCTGCTTTTTCATTCTCATGCAAAATGCTGCCTTCTTTTTCGTTCATTTCATCTGCATTATTTTCATTTGAACTTTATTCTATTACCATTTCACAATCATTTAATATTATCACTTCCTCTTGCAGCTTCTCATCATCATTAGAATTATTTGATTCAACATTAACATCATTTATTTCTCCCTCCTATCTTTGGATGGAGTTGACATCTTACTTATATTATTGTTTAAATTTGTTGACATTTCATTCTTATCTTGTGTCTCTTTGTTATCATCACTTTTTTCCTTTGCATGAGTTAAAACTAGAGGGATTTTATCAGTTTTAGCATCATCCTTTTTCCTATGATAATTTTTCCGCCAAATTCTTTTCTTTTCAAATTCAACGTGCATACTTGCTGTGTTTCTATGAATTACAGCCCCAGTTTTAACATTTAACACCACATCTTTTTCATTACTTTCTTCATTCTATTCATCATTTAAGGCTGCATTTTGGAAATTTTCAGTTTTATATCCAAACAATTTACAAGTGACACAATTGTCAGGTTTCCATATGTATTGCACTTGAATACTTTGAGTAGATCCATCTGGGCATTGAATAGGAAAAGAATCAACTAGTTTATGATAAGGCGAGATTTCTATTAAACATTTAGCATGTTGTATCCTCTCTAGCTTTTCAGTTGAATCATCTAAACACACAAAACCACCAAAACTGTTAGCAAGCCAATTAATCCCAATCGGTGACCAAGCAAAGTTGGGAATGTTATAGAGCTGCGCACAAATTGGCATTACCCTAATCAGACCGCAAACATTGCCGATGGATGGATCCCATTGCTTTAGAATGGATAGTTCGTTCCTCATATTTATGGGGTCACTTCTGATAATTCTATTTCTATCAGATTCATCAGAAAATTGGAAAAGAAACACATTTCCATCGGATTTAACTTTGATGTTTCCATGCAATCTCTATTTCCTTTTTAGGTGTTCAATTACAGAAGTATATGAAAGAGGTTTATCCGAGAAAAAGATTACCACATACTCATTCCATACGTCAGAACTTGATTTTATTACATTTGTAGGAGGTATCATTGCTTCACCGTTGAAGGATAGATCCATTTAAACAGGCGTGTACTTCCCTACATTATGAGGAAGGGTTTTGAAAAGAGAAGTCCAAGCATGTTCAAGGAAAGGAATCAAAGGAGTAGGTATTGAGAGAGGAACATGGGAAACAAAAGGAGGAATATAATCAGGAGCATTAGATGAAGGGAGGGAAGGATTATGTGGGAGAGATGGTGGAGGAGGAGGGGGTTTGGATACGGGAGGGTTTGAAAAGGAGGAGAGAGAGGGAGAAGCGACGTGGGGGGGAAGAGAGGGAGTAGCTGCCATTAAAAAGGAAAAATATAAAACGTTATAAAAATATAATGTTAATAAAGGTGTTTTTCATATGCTTATATATTTAATATGGAAGTAAATATAATTTATGGTTAATCAAATTAATTAGATGAATTTAGTAGTATTATTTAAATGGGTTTAATTGGTATTTTATAGATTCGGACAATTTTAATATATACATATATAATTGATCGAGTATTTACAATTGTTCAAAATTAGTGATTAATTATAAAAGTTATGGAAAAATTGACAGGTGTAATATTTAATTTATAATTTAAGCTGGGAACTTAAAATGGTTAGAATGAGTTAACTAATGATATTAAAATACATTTGATTATTTAATTAATTATGTTAAAGGTTGAGAAATTGATTATTTATTGTTAATAATAGAATTATCATTGAGTTTGTTTCTTGTTAATGTGTATATATTCATTTATTATTTGTTTCAAAGTAATTAGGTCCTTATATAAGATAAAGATGTGGACGACTGTTATTAGTAATTGATTTACTCGTTTATAATTATATCTACTTAGCTACTCTATATTGTAATTTTTCTATTCAGCTTTTTATGTATATTAATTTTGGTATTTAAGTTATTATGTTTTGAAAATTTATAATATGTTCTAGAAATTTATTTTAGGTAGAATTGTTTATTTAAATGGAATATTTAATGTATGGAAATAAACATTGAGAGTTATTTATGAATCTCCATAGTACCATGTATAGAATTTTAATATATTTTTCAAGTTTTAGCAAAGGTATTAATTGAATATGAGAATATTAAATTGTTTAGATGTCTTCTTTTATTATTAAAAGTATTATCCTGATATATAAAACTATGAAGCTGTCATTATATGAAATAATTAGTTTTAAAACAATTTTGGGATTTTTCGACAGCGAATGTGTTTACTCTTGGATACTCTGGGTTTTCTGATTTCTTATCTTCTCAATATTGATTTAGATAATATGAATGATTCACCATCGATATAGATTTGATTGATGATTTTAATATGACATGATGATGACATCATTTGATATGATTTTGTGATCTTTAATTCTGTCTGACGAGAATTGTGAATAAACGGAGTTATAATACCATCTGGGATGGGGCATTCGGTAATATTTCTTCAATTATTCTTTGGAATCGTTACACAAAACAACGAGTTAATTGAGTGGAGTTTATAAGCAGTGAATAAATGTTTGAGTACACGTAGTGGTCTGAGATACTGTTGTGATATTTACTCGGTCATTCATTGTAAGTAGATGATAGTCACGTGATGGGAATAGTATGGATAGTGTGAGGTGATACATAGCGATATATGGCTCAGTGTCTATATTTAGTGAGTATGGCTTTGTGCCAATGACGACTTTGTGTCAATATGTATTGTTTCTATATGCCACTATTATGATGTACTCCTAATTATGTTTGTTGGAGAGGACCAAATGACTAGAATCCATTCTAGTGGCTTGATCGTGAGGTCGCATCCCAGATCCATGACACAATATAGTTATGGAGCTCCATATATATATATATATAGCTTAGTGCTTGGCTTCGTGTCATTTCCTACGTCTCATCTTGGCCAACAGTCTGTTACCTATAGAGGCATTTGTAGTGTAGTGACTTAAGGTCCTCCCGTTGACGAGACACCAGTGGATACGTGTCACGATGATTATGAGGTAACTAAAGACTATAAAGACT
The DNA here is from genome assembly GCA_030737815.1 of Allium fistulosum. Classification (NCBI taxonomy): domain Eukaryota; kingdom Viridiplantae; phylum Streptophyta; class Magnoliopsida; order Asparagales; family Amaryllidaceae; genus Allium; species Allium fistulosum. The sequence goes on along the minus strand of CM060904.1, from coordinate 1,104,424,422 downwards.
TAGAATCCTTGGAGATTGCTTAGTGCTACCAGTCTCCCTTATGTCACTAACGGAGTAGTATATTAACATATACGATTGATACACCACACTGTAGTGACGACCCATATTTCGGAAGGTTTAAATCGACAATAAACCACACATGTCCAACTTAAACAATCCGGAACATAGATAATCAATGGGGATAATTAAGAAAAATAAGGAAAGAAGAATAAAACAAACACAGAATCTCACAGCGGAATGATAAAATATAATAGTCAAATAAACAGTTCATGAAGTTCTTTACTATACATTCGACTATAATCTATACAACATTTATCAAAGTTATATATACATCAGGGTAAATAATCAATGCAGTAGAATAACATGATGCAGGGAATAATAATAATAGTAACATACCAAATCTTCGCCTACGTCCTCCATAGAATAATCTTCAATACGCTGAAAAACTCAGGACTGACCCGAGCGTAGTGGGAAACAAAACCCTCGAGTCATGACCAAAATACTCTTATGTAAGTCAAATCAATATCATGAAAAATGAGTGTAACAGCGTCAGAGATGTTTACAGGATTTTACATCTCCTACCAGTGTATAACGTGCGTGCAATAACTTAAGAGATGTTATGGGATTTTCCATCTCCTAAGGATCCGCTAAACTATTTATATATAATAGTATACGCTATAGTAGGTAATGTCTATAAGTAAAATAAATATCAAAATAGCGTTGATCCAGCTTAACACATTTTTATAGCATGTAGTCTATGCAGGTCCTGTAACACAACCAGTAACGTCGGTAGCCTGTGAGTCCCCTATAGGTACAATACTAAACCAAAGTCGTATTGGGCTCGTATAAGGATAAATAAGACAAGGCACGTGAGACAATGCCCAAGGTAGGATTCTACCAGTTTACCCTTTCTGGCTGGTCATATCCCATCCGTGGCCGACCGCGACTATCAATCCAAACAAAAGGTGCACCCATCGAATCAAAAATCACAATAGTAATATGTGGGATCAACGTCGCTAGAAGTAGCTAACCTCAATGGCCAGACATAAGTTCCTATTTTAGTCATTTTAATTATGACACAAGTGTCAAGGCTATCCATCATCGTTCTCTTACTTCATTCCAGTAAACGTTTGCCAATTCAACCATTACATTCTAGATATCATCCACCGCATACACGGTTGACAATGTGGTTCCAATATTGACAGAGAGTATGCCAATAAGAGGCCACGGTCTCTTTAACAACCAAAAGTCGTTTTACACACTGGTTGGTACTTTTACATTTCGAAAACAATTCATCCTTGATATCAGAATATCATATTCGCTTCAAAATCAATTTCACTTCAAAGTTACCATATTCGCTTCAAAAATCATATTATTTACTTCAAAACGTCAATTCAGTTCGATATGTCGATTTCACTTCAAAATTTGATTCAAATTACAATTTAGCTTATAACTTCACTTTAACCCAATTCGCATTTAAATCCAAGATTTAAATATAAAAATTCCACCCTTTTGACCAATTTGAATTTTTAAAAAATAGTTTTAATAGTTCTAAAGTAGTTAAATAGTTAAAATAGTTTGAGTGTTGAAAATAGTTTTTTATAATAAAATAGTTTGGAAAATCAAAATAATTTGAATATTTAAGAAGATAGATTTTAAAATAGTTCATATTAAAATAATTAATTTGAAAATAGTTTCAAAGTCAGACTAATTCAATTCCAAATTTTCAAATTCAAATCAATTTCAATTTCCATTTCGATTTAATCGATTCAATTCATATTTCAAGTCGAATTCTACTTCGATTCTAGGTTTAATTCAAATAAATTCAATTTCGATTTCGAATTAATTAAATTCCGCTTTCAATTCCATTTGATTTCAATTTTTATTTCCAACTTGAATAAATTTCAATCCAATCCCAATGTGATTTCAATTTCAATTCCAAATTATTTCAATTTCAATTCCAAATCAATTTCAATTTCAATTCCAAATTAATTTCAATTCCCTTCCAAATTAATTTCAATTTCAATTCCAAATTAATTTCAATTTCTTCCAAATTAATTTCAATTTCTTCCAAATTAATTTCAATTTCATCCAAATTAATTTCAATTTCAATTCTCAAATTAATTTCAATTTCAATTCCAAATTAATTTCAATTTCAATTCTCAAATTTAACCCATTTCGATTTTTATCAATTTCGTGTTCGAGTTTTAAAATATCTATTCAAATCAGTTAAATCAAATTAACCTTTAATATTCAATTTTAATATCCAAATCTCCAAATATAATTTAATTCCAAGCTCAATTTTGAAATATCGTTTTATATTACTTTTACTTAGCAATATTCAAAGTTCGAATAAAAGTCCAATCTTTTAAACAAATCAATTTCTGAAATTCAAATCATATTTCGATTATAACTTCAATATCTCAACTTCGATTATTTAAACAATTCCAGTTTTCAAATTTAAATTTGAACATTTCGAACTCAAGTTAGAAAATAATTCGATTTCCATAAATTCAATTTTTATTTCTTAAAATCAAATCGTATAAATAATTTCAAATCAAAATTTTTAAAATTATTTAATTTAACCAATCCGGTGTCCGTATATAATTTTTTATCCTATGGCCAAGTGAATCATTTATTTCAATTTAATTCAGCAATGGATATATATCATTTCAATCCAAAATAAATGTCATAGGTATATATCATTTCAACCTATTTCTTAATTTATTCAGAATAATTCGATTTACAGTTTTATATACTGTAAATAATATACAGGATGATAACGGGATATATCAAAATAAATAAACATCCAATCATTCAAATATCAACCAATTTTCATCCATCACAACCAACATCCAAACAGTCAATAATTCACAACAATTAACCAATTATCAATAATCGAGAGTTTTTACTAGCCGTTTAATTCTAATTCAATTTAATTGTCAATTCAAAATTTATCAATAAAATCAGATGTCAATTTAAATGTCAATTAAATTTATGAAACAATCAATAAATTTTAATCGCTTCACGATATAAATTTAACTACATAAAATTATTTTAGTCAATTGTGAGCGTATAAAACACTCACCTTTACTTGAAACTGAAAATAATTTCGGCTTCAAATAAATTCCAGCTCGATCCCATATCATAGACGACATCGATACGAATCCTCAGCAACTCATTTCACACGAAATGGACCTCGTATGCACAAATTATGAATTTATAAATATTGATAAATTAATAGAATAATTAACATAAACATTATTAATAATAAAACTTATATTACCATCTCCCTCAACCCATTCAGCAACACGCCGTACCCATCACGCGAACCAGATTTTCGAACGCGCGACACAGGGTGACGACCGAACCACGATCTGGAAGCATCAACGCATGCGCCTCCCTGAGTGCCACAACGCCAGCAACCCTTGTGCCTCCGCCGCCGCCGATAACCACCAAAACCAGAAAGAACCCACTACCATTTCGCCTCGATTCTGATGAATTCATGCACAATCAAGTCGAATCAACCGTATGGATTTGAAGAGGAGACCGAGATCTACAACTTTTATGTTGGAAGTTTTTAATTTCATTGAGCGGATCGAGAGATAAAAAGGGAAGAAGCACGACAATTTCCAACCGTTGAAGATAGGCGGCCATGAATTAGAGCTTGGGTTTCAGAATATTAAAATAATAATTTTCTCGTTATGCATGTCGTATTTATATAGTTAGGTCCAAAATCGTCTGAACTCCAATCGAGGCATGCCGCCTGGCGTTTATAATGGTTTACCCCTATTCCGAACACTATAGAACTAGTCTTGAGGCCTAATTCGATCGTATGTGGAAGATAGCTTTTCAAAATCAATTATTTTAATTAAATTCCGAAATTAAATTTCTACGTATTTCAAGCTCGCATGACCAAACGACAAGTCCGATCGCAACGAAACTTGAAATCATACAATAATTCACTATTACAGATTCGATGAAACTGGTTTCATCGAAATCCGAGACAGTGGCCAAAATGGCTATTTTTTACACGTTAAATATTTTATAAAATTTCAATTTTTAATTATTCACATTTAAATTCAATTTTAAATGTTAACCATCTTCATTCATATTTAACTAAAATTTAAATCAATTTCCGATAGCATTTTCATTCACATTAAATCCAGAATTCAATTATCCAAAAAAATTCCCATATTAAATTTAAACAATTTAATTATCCAATAAATCAATATTAATAAATCATTAAATTTTTATTTCTAACCATTTTTATTCAATAACCACATTAATTTTAATAATTTAATATAGCTAAAAATTATGGGTCGTTACATTCTCCCCCACTTAAAACTTTTCGTCCTCGAAAAGGGATTAAGTACGGAATTTAACACTTGATATATTTTATTCAAAACTATCAACTTATAGAACTTTAAAATCTTATTTATAAAACCATTACTACGTTTCTACTATGCCACTACGATCGGCTTACGGAATATATAACTTATACATGAAAACAAGTTAAAAAATTTTTAAAACTTAAAAATTTTCTAACACCCGGATTTACAAAAAATTTCGGCAGAGTCTCCTTTGCGCGCCTCGATCGGAAATTTTTTACAATATAATATATAACAAAAATATACCCAATATATATCAAATATACATCTCATCTCAAAGATGAGGCGTTCTGTAACGTCCCAAAAGATTTCGACTTTCGAAAATTCAACATCGATACTCACTTTATCGACTGCTGAGCCATCGAATGCCGGAAACTCGAAAAGTTATGGTTTTAAGAAAAAGAAAAAGTAGAAGAAGAAGAAGATAGAAGAAAAAGAGAAGAAGAACAACAAAATAACAACAGATACAGAACAGAGACAATATCAGAATCTCACATATCGCAGCGGAACAATATATAATAGATAAATCAGTAATCTTTTAAACAAAGAACTATATCATTTTATACATACATCAATCATCAGAGTTAATATACAACAATGGACAGTTATATAAACTTGTCCTCATACACAATACACAGCGGAATAAATACTATCAGATACAAATACTACGTCTCGCCATCCAGCTTATCTTCAAAGCTCCAGAATATCCAGAATATCCTGATAATATAACTCTAGGCTGCTCGTGTGGAAATTGGTGGGCACCCAGAGTTTAGAAGGGAACAATAAACTCCGAGTCAGTCATGGTGACTGGTGTGAGATCGTAAAACAGTTATTCTTTTAAAAATAAATAGCAGAGAATTTTAAAGTCAATTCGCAATGTTTTTGGAAAATGAAACTACCATAAGACCTCCCACCACACACACAATGCAAACGCAGAATTGGAGGAGATTTCTTCTTATGATAGTCAAAGATGCTTACTACGCAAAAATCAAATCATTTTTGATATTATTATTAGTGCATAGTGTAGAAAACATTTCGAAAGTATAATATTAATCTTAGCCAACATACGACCAGTATCGTATGCCTACCATAGCTACTATGTTCAATAGCAGGTTACCGCCACATTCCATAGCAGGTAATACAACTAAAACCGTACACGTCACGTATTGTTTCTTTGGATTTCCAACAAATGGTCAGGCTAAGGAACTTCCTATCCACGATGGGTACGTCCCTGGAATAGACGACCCGAGAACCTAACCGGATCTCTGCCAACACAAGGCCGGGTTACCTCTGCAAAAATAGGTAACTACTGACACGCGTATGCCATCCCCCGATCGTCACCGATCTTCCCGAGGATCCCCGATTCGCAACAAACCACATAGATAATAATAATGCAGTAACCACAGAGGTTAAGTATCTGGGCTCCATACCATGATACCACCTTTATCCAGAAGGAATGACATACACTAAGGGGCGCTACTCCCTAGAACCTTGCCGCATTCTTCCTGTTTCGACCATTTCCGAGGTGTGAGGCTCGACGAAGTCTCGTCCACAAAGCTACGCTTTCTCAAAAAGCCCTGCTTTGGGTCAAACAAAATGATCAACCTATGATCACAAAGATATAAGATCAAACAAATGATCATATCACAAATGATCAAACACTGATCATTTCACAGCAACACTCAGTATGCTACGTTACCAAATTGGGATATATCGCTGATAAATTTCAACTACATAACCTCTGAGCTCGTACGTCTCAGAGAAGGGTGTTAAGCTAAGAGAATAAATTCTCCGCCACCAACAGAAATGTATTTGAAAGAAATCAGCTTTATATCTCAAATTGTAACGTCAGACACACAATCCATACAAGTCTGTTCCGGGATCGAACAGAACCGAAGGCACTTCTCACGAAGCCCTTGCATTTCCGGATAATTTTCTAATCACGTCCGGACTTCCCGTCACTAAGGGTGATAAAACCTCTAAACCGAAGATCAGTCGGTGTAGAGTAACTCGACGGTAATCCTTCCGTTTTCAAAAATATCCGGTCTTCAACACCGGTCTTCAAATGCGATTCATAACGACGTATCACATATTCGGAATGGGTTATACGACCCCATGGTCCTTTCCCGGTTAACCCGAATAGTGAGCGATTATTCAAAAATAAGTGTGGCATTCAAATTCATCCAATTCACAACAAATACCTACTCAAGGTAATTATTGATAGTCGGTTATTTAACTATCAATAAAGATGCGCAACATCATCAGATTCCAAATAATTTTCCAAATTATTTCATCTTCAAAAATATCTTTTACTAGATATAAAATTTCCACACTTCAAAAATAAACCAACGTTTATTTTCTTTAAAACGAATTTCCATTTCTTTTATAAATTCCATAGTGAATTTATATTTCAAAAATATCTACTGATATACGATTTTCAAATCGATTTCAATATTCAACTTCAATTTATCTTTTCAAAGATAAATTCTCAAAACATTTCATTTCATTTTTGGAAAAGCAATTCCATACTTATTTAATAATAAGTATTTCACAAATCTATTTATTTTCAACACTTGGAAAATCTTCGATATACTTAAATCAAATTAAGTATATATTTCATTCTTTAAGGAAAACTATTTTCTATAACATAAATTTGAGTCAAAACGAATGTTACGTAAAACATCGTTACGACGACTCAAAATCACTAGTATAGGGATTCGAAATTTAGATAGATATATAAATCCCAATACTAGACAAAAACATTTCCTTTCGGAAATCATTTACTATAACAACAGAGTTATAGTCCATCATTTCCTTATTTCTCGAAAACGTCTATTTCAACAATGAATGTTGAAATCTATGTATTCGATACTTAACACGTTTTAAAACATCTTTTAAAACAGTTACTTCATTTTTATAATATCGCTTTCCCAAAACCATATCCATTCTACTTCAAAAATATATTCACTGTCCGAAATCGTGAATATACTTCACTTAACCATATTTAAATCTTTTCTACACATTTATTATTTCAATAAAAATTCGCTATCCAAAACGCGAATATATCTTCTTTAAATAATCTTCTATATTTAATTTATCAATTTCAACTGATTTTGAATTTATAAACACATTTATAAATTCTATTCCTATTTTAGTAACAATTCGACTTATAAATCTTCTTTTTATCAACTTCTATATTTTACTTATCAGAATAAGTGATTTCGGATTTATAAACAACTTTTATAAATTCCAATTCTATTTATAAAAACTTCAATCCCAAATCAATTTCGATATTGATTTAAAAATTTATTTATCACTACTAAGTAAATTCCTTATTTTACTCAAATTATTCAATATTCTGTTTTTAACAATGGATTCTTCAATTTGAAATCATTTTACATTGATTTCCCAATTTGTTTCAATTTACCAATTAAATTTCTAATAGGATTTCCAACTTATCTTCTCTTAAATAAATTCCTTTTTAAGAAAATAAATTTCAATCGTTTCTTTCAATCTATTTTAAAAATCCCAATTTTAAATTAAATTCTTCAATTTAAAATCACTATTTTACAAAATCCATTTATTTAACATTTTCACTTTATTCTGGAATAAATTCGATAATACTATAAAAATCAACTTTTATACCTTTAAATTCTTTTCTTCAAATTTTATTCAATTTCAAAAAAATCAATTCACTTAAAAATTTCTATTTTGATTTCAAAAATTCAATTTTGTTTATTTTTGGAATCCAATGATATCAAACATCCATTCAGCTAAATTTTAGCTTTCAACAATTTCCAGACATCAATTCAATAACATCAATAATCATTCACAGATTATCACATCACAGTAGAAATAAATTCAATCAATGTGAGGGGTCCAGTTGGATCCCTCCAACCTGTTTCCCTGCATCCAAAGATGTTAGCACAATACCAATTCCGCTCCAGTACGGAATTATCGCGGTATATAGGTTTTTATAAATCCGCTTACTAACGGCGCAATAGGGTCTCATCCGCTATACGAGGCGGGAATCAATCAATCCAATATATACATATGCCAATATGTATATACTGCTATATATATAGATATATCCTATCATATCTAATAGCACATCCAATAACAATCAAACAGTCAATAATAACTGTAAATATTCCACATTCAATTTGAGTGAGAAAATCTCACCTTAGCTTTAAATTTTGCAATCTCATTTCCAATCCGGCTTGACTTCACGATTTTTGAACCTTGTATAAATATTTATACACAATTGATTAATATTCGAATTAAATCGAACAATTAAATTCCACTTAATGATTTAAATTAACTTGTGATTTTATTTTGACTAACAAATTCTTTTAAACAATTTGATTTAACAAAAATTAAACTCAACAAATCTTCTTTTGATAGATTTAAATTAACTTACCCTTAAATTAAATTTATCCAAATACTTATTAAATTCCTTTTTCTTACCGAAAATTATATTTTAACCATTTCCCTTTATAACAAATTTTAAAATCGTTAAACAAGTAAAATTACGGTTAAATCACCTAATCCATTATTTTAATTTTAAACTAATTCTCTCATATATATTTTTTTTTTTCTGTTTACCTACAGAAATTGAAAACTGTATAAATTTTAAACATCTTTAGATCTTCAAACATTTAAATTTAAATTAACCTAAATTATTAAAACAAAAAAAACAAAATCGATACCTTCCTGCTTTCGACTCAACATCGCCCTCCATCCACGTTCGACTCCGCGACCATCGACCCCCACTTCCCCAGCCTCGAAGTCGCCGACCATAAGCTACAACCACGTGAGCGCCGCCGTACACCCCTACGCCTCTCGACCTAACGGCATCGCGCACCTCCACGCGAAAGCGCCTCTGCCTTCCAGTTGCTCGCGCGTCGCCTGCTCGGTTCGACGCTATCATCGCGAACCACCAATCGCGACGCCATACCTCGCGAGCATCACCTCACGACGCCGCGACTCCCCCCTAGCACGCGCTGACCTGACTGAGCTCGAGCGCGACGCCGCAGCTCCCTCTCCCATCGACCAAAATGAGATGCCCAATCGCGATTCGATCGCGGTGTCGTTCCTACCTCCCAGGCTTCGGCCAATCTATTTATTTCGAGCGAGATTTTTCTTTTCTTTTGTTCGATTTGAATTGAGTAATGAGGGAAAGGGAAAGATGAATGAAGTGGCTTTAGTTTTACTGATGATTCGCGATTTGTTTTGAAAGGGGTGGAAGTTAAAACCCTGTTCAGCCATTGATTTTTGTTTTTGTTTTGAACGAAGAAAATTGTTTTTTTTCGTTTTGATTTTGAAGAGGGAAGGGACGAGATACCTAAAGTCGAACGAGGTATGGGTTTACACGATAAATCTCATGGCCTTCAGCGTGATTTCCTCCGTGATTAAAGGAACGAATGTACCAAATTTAAAATTTAAAAATCAATTTGAATTCAATTAAATCTCAATGCGTTTTCTAACCGTATGGTCACGTATCATCTTCGAAAAATACGAAATTGGAAATCCAGTAATAATTCAATATTACGGACCCAATGGAACTGGTTTCGTCGAATTCCGAGACTGTTTGAAAAATGACTATTTTCAAATATCGGTTAAATGATATAAATTTCAAAACTGATCAAGTCAATTCGAAATTGGATTCTGAAGCTTCTGTTATCTTCAATATTATCAATACGAAATTTAAAAGCTTTCGAAATATTTTTCTTCAGCTTTAAATTGAATATTCAAATTTTTATTCAGTATTCAATAGATTAAATTTTATAATTTAATCGCCAATTTCAAACTTAGATCGGGGATTCAAATTAAATTATCGTTCAAATATTTAAAATTAATTAAATATTCCCAATTTAATTTGTTCAAAATTCAGGGTCGTTACAGACTTCCCCCCTTAAAAGAATTTCGTCCTCGAAATTACAAGTCAGGAAGAAAGAGTCCTTAACACGTCTACTATTTTTCACAATCTAATAGTTTTATCAATTTATCAAAACAAATCTTCCTACTAAAGACTCGTTATCATTTCAACTAAATTTCCAAACATTTTCATAATTTTCAAACAACATTGTTTTCTTCAAAATTCAAATTCGAGTTTAAATTCAAATTTTAAACTTTCAAAATTTCTCAAAAATTTTCTAACACTCGAAATTTTCGAAAAATTTCGCCAGCGTCTCCTTTGCGCGGCTAATACGGTACGACTACAAAACGTCCCTACGGACTCTCAGATTTCAAAAAGAAAAAGAAAAAGCCAAGCGGCTAGAGAGAAATCATCAAAAACTCATATTATAATTCAAATACATACCTTTTTCGAGCAATTCGAATTATCTGTGAAATAAATTTTCCAATCCCTTTATACCTGTATATCTACTAGCCATAATATCTAGTTGCATATATTCAAACCATTTCGTACATTCAATTACAAAATTTTCAATATAACTGCTTATACCATCTTTACTTCACTGTTGAAGTTATATATCTTCATTTTCATTCCATTTTACATTTCACATTCATTTGAATTTTTAATTCACAATTTCAATTCTAATTTGGATCCAATTCGAATTCTGAATATTGAATTTCATTTTCTTGCACTTACAATTGCAAATTTATTCGCAAATTCATTCATTTACAATTTGAATCTCATCTTTATCAAATTTCAAATATTTCTACAAGTCTTTGACTTACTTACATTTTGATTTATAAAATCATTTATCCAATCACATTACTAATTCCATTATGAATTTTATCTTCAATTATCCTCTTTGAATTCTATTTTCATTTATGAATCATATTTACAATTCATATTCATAATTTTTATTCATATATGAATTTATTTCCTTATACTTTCAAATTAACAATTTCTATTTGTATAAGTTATCAATTTAATAATATTCCATAAATATTCTTATAAAGTATTCCAGAGTCTTTTCAACATTTCAAAACCATTTTGAAAACAATTCAAATTCCATTTGAATTTCCAAAACAAAAACCCAAATTTTTCAACCAACTTCCATTTAAAACAATTTGGCAGCAATTCCTCTTCCAGAAACCCGAAAATGAACACCAATGATGCCGCGGTCATCATCGAAGTTATTTTCCAGCGACCGAAAAGAGTTTAGAGCTTTTCATCTCTTCAAAAGACTTTTCAAAACCTTTGAAATTCATTTTCAACTCCAAAAAGATTTTAAACTTTTCAAATCTCCAAAATTTCCTGATTCTTTTCAAAACATTTCCAAATACTTCTCTGGAATTCCGTTTCAATTTACAATTCACATTTAAAATTTACATTCTTAAATTTCATTAGTATGAGAATTTATTTCTTAACTTTGGAGTTACGATTTGAATTTCTTATTCAATTTCAATGATAATAGATTAATATTATCACTTCTAACAACCATGCATCCATATACTGCAATAATTTACAGAAAATCATTTTTTTCTATACAAAAATAGATTTGGGTAAAATTATTTCATTTACCCTATTCAAAACAATACTGTGCCGAATTGTTCTATTCGAGTGTTTAGAAACCCCTTCGATCCAGTTGCGCAGACTGTGCCGACGAAGGTTCATATACCACTCAATAAACCAATCATCACAATATAAAACAATTTTTATATTCACTAACAAATACGCGCTCGTATCTATTATTACACTCAACTCATTCTAGAGTACTACTGACTCTATCTCTAATGAGTAACACCCAACAGAGCAGGGTTGTCGCTTAACCATATGCTCTGATACCAAATGTAACGATCCATAGACAGCGGCCACCGGTAGGCTTTGCAACCATCCCAGTCCCACCGTGGCTTACATTGGCACCTCGCATTTACTTTTACGGCCAGCCTCTCGACTGTCACGGCATCTGCCTAACCAACCCATCCCTCTCAGGGACATGTAGGGGTAAGAGTCCCCCGTTCGCCACCAAACCGCGAAGCGAGAACCCCCTATCATGCTGTAATATAGCAAATGCGATCCATAACGACGTATCACATATTCGGAATGGGTTATACGACCCCATGGTCCTTTCCCGGTTAACCCGAATAGTGAGCGATTATTCAAAAATAAGTGTGGCATTCAAATTCATCCAATTCACAACAAATACCTACTCAAGGTAATTATTGATAGTCGGTTATTTAACTATCAATAAAGATGCACAACATCATCAGATTCCAAATAATTTTCCAAATTATTTCATCTTCAAAAATATCTTTTACTAGATATAAAATTTCCACACTTCAAAAATAAACCAACGTTTATTTTCTTTAAAACGAATTTCCATTTCTTTTATAAATTCCATAGTGAATTTATATTTCAAAAATATCTACTGATATACGATTTTCAAATCGATTTCAATATTCAACTTCAATTTATCTTTTCAAAGATAAATTCTCAAAACATTTCATTTCATTTTTGGAAAAGCAATTCCATACTTATTTAATAATAAGTATTTCACAAATCTATTTATTTTCAACACTTGGAAAATCTTCGATATACTTAAATCAAATTAAGTATATATTTCATTCTTTAAGGAAAACTATTTTCTATAACATAAATTTGAGTCAAAACGAATGTTACGTAAAACATCGTTACGACGACTCAAAATCACTAGTATAGGGATTCGAAATTTAGATAGATATATAAATCCCAATACTAGACAAAAACATTTCCTTTCGGAAATCATTTACTATAACAACAGAGTTATAGTCCATCATTTCCTTATTTCTCGAAAACGTCTATTTCAACAATGAATGTTGAAATCTATGTATTCGATACTTAACACGTTTTAAAACATCTTTTAAAACAGTTACTTCATTTTTATAATATCGCTTTCCCAAAACCATATCCATTCTACTTCAAAAATATATTCACTGTCCGAAATCGTGAATATACTTCACTTAACCATATTTAAATCTTTTCTACACATTTATTATTTCAATAAAAATTCGCTATCCAAAACGCGAATATATCTTCTTTAAATAATCTTCTATATTTAATTTATCAATTTCAACTGATTTTGAATTTATAAACACATTTATAAATTCTATTCCTATTTTAGTAACAATTCGACTTATAAATCTTCTTTTTATCAACTTCTATATTTTACTTATCAGAATAAGTGATTTCGGATTTATAAACAACTTTTATAAATTCCAATTCTATTTATAAAAACTTCAATCCCAAATCAATTTCGATATTGATTTAAAAATTTATTTATCACTACTAAGTAAATTCCTTATTTTACTCAAATTATTCAATATTCTGTTTTTAACAATGGATTCTTCAATTTGAAATCATTTTACATTGATTTCCCAATTTGTTTCAATTTACCAATTAAATTTCTAATAGGATTTCCAACTTATCTTCTCTTAAATAAATTCCTTTTTAAGAAAATAAATTTCAATCGTTTCTTTCAATCTATTTTAAAAATCCCAATTTTAAATTAAATTCTTCAATTTAAAATCACTATTTTACAAAATCCATTTATTTAACATTTTCACTTTATTCTGGAATAAATTCGATAATACTATAAAAATCAACTTTTATACCTTTAAATTCTTTTCTTCAAATTTTATTCAATTTCAAAAAAATCAATTCACTTAAAAATTTCTATTTTGATTTCAAAAATTCAATTTTGTTTATTTTTGGAATCCAATGATATCAAACATCCATTCAGCTAAATTTTAGCTTTCAACAATTTCCAGACATCAATTCAATAACATCAATAATCATTCACAGATTATCACATCACAGTAGAAATAAATTCAATCAATGTGAGGGGTCCAGTTGGATCCCTCCAACCTGTTTCCCTGCATCCAAAGATGTTAGCACAATACCAATTCCGCTCCAGTACGGAATTATCGCGGTATATAGGTTTTTATAAATCCGCTTACTAACGGCGCAATAGGGTCTCATCCGCTATACGAGGCGGGAATCAATCAATCCAATATATACATATGCCAATATGTATATACTGCTATATATATAGATATATCCTATCATATCTAATAGCACATCCAATAACAATCAAACAGTCAATAATAACTGTAAATATTCCACATTCAATTTGAGTGAGAAAATCTCACCTTAGCTTTAAATTTTGCAATCTCATTTCCAATCCGGCTTGACTTCACGATTTTTGAACCTTGTATAAATATTTATACACAATTGATTAATATTCGAATTAAATCGAACAATTAAATTCCACTTAATGATTTAAATTAACTTGTGATTTTATTTTGACTAACAAATTCTTTTAAACAATTTGATTTAACAAAAATTAAACTCAACAAATCTTCTTTTGATAGATTTAAATTAACTTACCCTTAAATTAAATTTATCCAAATACTTATTAAATTCCTTTTTCTTACCGAAAATTATATTTTAACCATTTCCCTTTATAACAAATTTTAAAATCGTTAAACAAGTAAAATTACGGTTAAATCACCTAATCCATTATTTTAATTTTAAACTAATTCTCTCATATATATTTTTTTTTCTGTTTACCTACAGAAATTGAAAACTGTATAAATTTTAAACATCTTTAGATCTTCAAACATTTAAATTTAAATTAACCTAAATTATTAAAACAAAAAAAACAAAATCGATACCTTCCTGCTTTCGACTCAACATCGCCCTCCATCCACGTTCGACTCCGCGACCATCGACCCCCACTTCCCCAGCCTCGAAGTCGCCGACCATAAGCTACAACCACGTGAGCGCCGCCGTACACCCCTACGCCTCTCGACCTAACGGCATCGCGCACCTCCACGCGAAAGCGCCTCTGCCTTCCAGTTGCTCGCGCGTCGCCTGCTCGGTTCGACGCTATCATCGCGAACCACCAATCGCGACGCCATACCTCGCGAGCATCACCTCACGACGCCGCGACTCCCCCCTAGCACGCGCTGACCTGACTGAGCTCGAGCGCGACGCCGCAGCTCCCTCTCCCATCGACCAAAATGAGATGCCCAATCGCGATTCGATCGCGGTGTCGTTCCTACCTCCCAGGCTTCGGCCAATCTATTTATTTCGAGCGAGATTTTTCTTTTCTTTTGTTCGATTTGAATTGAGTAATGAGGGAAAGGGAAAGATGAATGAAGTGGCTTTAGTTTTACTGATGATTCGCGATTTGTTTTGAAAGGGGTGGAAGTTAAAACCCTGTTCAGCCATTGATTTTTGTTTTTGTTTTGAACGAAGAAAATTGTTTTTTTTCGTTTTGATTTTGAAGAGGGAAGGGACGAGATACCTAAAGTCGAACGAGGTATGGGTTTACACGATAAATCTCATGGCCTTCAGCGTGATTTCCTCCGTGATTAAAGGAACGAATGTACCAAATTTAAAATTTAAAAATCAATTTGAATTCAATTAAATCTCAATGCGTTTTCTAACCGTATGGTCACGTATCATCTTCGAAAAATACGAAATTGGAAATCCAGTAATAATTCAATATTACGGACCCAATGGAACTGGTTTCGTCGAATTCCGAGACTGTTTGAAAAATGACTATTTTCAAATATCGGTTAAATGATATAAATTTCAAAACTGATCAAGTCAATTCGAAATTGGATTCTGAAGCTTCTGTTATCTTCAATATTATCAATACGAAATTTAAAAGCTTTCGAAATATTTTTCTTCAGCTTTAAATTGAATATTCAAATTTTTATTCAGTATTCAATAGATTAAATTTTATAATTTAATCGCCAATTTCAAACTTAGATCGGGGATTCAAATTAAATTATCGTTCAAATATTTAAAATTAATTAAATATTCCCAATTTAATTTGTTCAAAATTCAGGGTCGTTACACGTTCCGAATGGAAAAAATATAAAATTGCGGTATGTAATCCGAGATACGTACCTTTTATTAGCGTTATAAGCAAGTTAGCCTATATTTAAGCGAGCAAAAGCAACATACGTGCAAGCGAGCTCCAAAAGCTAGCATTCGTCCTTCCGCACCTACTAAACACTCAATAATACATGAGAACATGTATATGGAAAGAGAAACCAATATATAACATAACTATACAACAACCATATAAGCAAACATAGCTATGCAATAAAAGAAATATCCAAACAACCATATTCATGCAAGTTTTATTCATAACCATACTATTATTCAATGTCAACATTTTAATTCATACACTTCCATTTCTATTAACATTCATTTCATTAACATTTTAATTGACTCGGTTTCAATTAATTTACATTCACATCCAATTTATTTGCATTCACTTTATTTACTTCTTAATTGAATAACATTCACCTATTAATATTCATTTCGTTAATCATACAATGGATTTATATTCAATTCATTTGCTTTTAATTGATTTACATTCAACTAATTTGGTTTAAATCCATTTTTATTCAATCAACCAATATTCATTGCATTGATTTATTACAATCCAATGTATTTACATTTGTTCGATTATTTCAATTATTTACATTTGTTTCATCCACATTTAATTGGTTTACATTCAATTGATTTCTTGCAATTTGTGAAATTCCAATTGTTTCACTTTTTGTTTAACCTATTTCATATACATTCATTTATGAACTATTTATAAAATTATTCCACTTAACCTTGCTTAAGTTTTTTTTTTATTTCCACTTAGTATATTCTTTTTTTATACTAACATTATTTATAAATCATCTAAGGTTATTGTAAATATTTTATACAACACAACTCATGTTTATTATTATTACTTTATATCTTAAGTTATTATTAATTCATCGATTCACTTCATTTATTCAAATTCATATTATTAATTTACTAAAGTAAATTTTATTTTATAACTCAATTCATATTAATAATTTTTTCTTTCACAATCAATTTATTCAACTTCTCTTAAGTTAACTTCACTTTAAAATTTATTCTAATAACTTATTCCATAGTATATTAGTTAACATTCAATTTTTATTGAAACTCATTCTATTTGCATATTTTATTTTCATTCAATTTATCATATAAATTTTCTTACACCCATTTATTTTTATTCAATTTCTTACACACTAAATTACATTTCATTTTAAAATTCAAGTTCGTATTCATTTTATTAATTCACTTTATAGCTCAAGTGGAATTAATTCACTTTACTAATTTATCTAGTTTCATTTAATATCCATTTCAATTTATTTAATATTAAGTTAAACTTTATTTCATTTTAGTCCATTTCTCATTTTATTTAATTCATTTCAAATACAATTCACTTTTTATTCAAGCTCTCTTGAATTAAACTTCATTTTATTTCCTTATTTTACTAACTTAATCAATTCAACATTTCTTAAGTTAATTATTTTATTTCATTTCTCGAATTCAAATTTCTTTTATTTGCTTAAATCAAAATGTTTAACCATTTTAAATTTGGTTTTATTTTCCTTTTCAAATTTATAAGTTACAAACTTATTTATCATCCAAACTATTTTAAATTTATAAGTTTAAAACTATTTTCATATATTAATTAAATCATACGTGGAATATTTTTCATAACAAAACTTATTTTAATCGAAAATAGATTACTTTTGGTAGCAATTCTCACTCAAAAACTCGAAAATGAATACTGGCGATGCTGCAGTCATCCCCAGAATTATTTTCCAGTGACCAAAGCGAGTTTAATGCTTTTATTTTCTTCAAAAAAAATTTCAAAATGTTTTTCTAGTCAAAACTCTTTCAAATAATATTAATATTAATTTTGAAGGCTTCGAAAATAATTTTGAAAAATTGACTGGGCTTAGATTATAAAATTCTCATCTTTTAAATCTCTTTTATTTATAAGCTATATTTAAATATGTTCATACAATTTCATTACTTCATTATGAAAATATTTCGTTAATTTACAAATTTTTTATTCAAATTTTTTTATATTTTAATTTGATTTCAATTCAATTTAATTATCAAATGCTTCATAAATAAAATTCACAAGGTATTCGTTTTATTTTTAATTCAACCAATAATCGATGATAACTAAATATTATCATCTCCTAACAACTAACATTCATTAATAATCATTATATATATAATATAGGTAAACTTATTTCATTTATCCTATTTCAAAACAATATTATGTCGACTTGCCTCGTTTAAGTGTTTAAAAACCCCTATCGATAACATGGCGTCCCACGCACCGACCAGAATTCATAAACAGCTCAACGGATAAATAAACACAATTTAAAACATTTTACAACACTAACAAGTACGCTCTCTCATATATATACACTCAAACAGACTCATTCTAGGGTATTACTACCCTATCTCTAATGAGTCAAACCCCACAAAGTTAAGGTTATCACTAAACCAAAGCTTTGATACCAACTGTGACGACCCACATTTAGGAAGGTTTAAATCAACAATAAACCACACATGTCCAACTAAAACAACCCGGAACGTAGATAATCAATGAGGATAATTATTAAAAAATAAGGAAAGAAGAATAAAAAAAACAGAATCTCACAGTGGAATGATAAAATATAATAGTCAAATAAACAGTTCATGAAGCTGTTTACTATACACTCGATTATAATCTATACAACATTTATCAGAGCTATATATACATCAGGGATAAATAATCAATGCAGCAGAATAGCATGATGTAGGGAATAATAATAATAGTAATATACCAAACCTTCATCTTCGTCCTCTAGAGAATAATCTTCAATACGCTAAAAAACTCAGGACTGACCGGAGCATAATGGAAAACAAAATACTCAAGTCAGGACTACAATACTCTTATGTAAGTCAAATCAATATCACGAAAAATGAGTGTAACAGTGTCAGAGATGTTTACAGGATTTTACATCTCCTATCCAGTGTATAACGTGTGTGCAATAACTTAAGAGATGTTACGGGATTTTCCATCTCCTAAGGATCCGTTAAACTATTTATATATAATAGTATACGTTATAGTAGGTTCGCCATCGTTCTCTTACTTCATTCCAGTAAACGTTCGCCAATTCAACCACTACATTCTAGATATCATCTACCGCGTACACGGGTGTCAAAGTGGTTCTAATATTGACAGAGAGTATGCTAATAAGAGGCCCCGGTCTCTGTAACAACCAAACGTCGTTTTACACACTGGTTGGTACTTTTACATTTCGAAAACAATTCATCCTTGATATCAAAATATCATATTCGCTTCAAAATCAATTTCACTTCAACGTTACCATAGTCGCTTCAAAAATCATATTTTTACTTCAAAATGTCAATTCAGTTCGATATGTCGATTTCACTTCAAAATTTGATTCGAATTACAATTTAGGTTATAACTTCACTTTAACCCAATTCGCATTTAAATCCAAGATTTAAATATAAACATTCCACCTTTTTGACCAGATTGAATTTTTAGAAAATAGTTTAAATAGTTTTAAAGTAGTTAAATAGTTAAATAGTTTAATAGAAAATAGTTTGAGTGTTGAAAATAGTTTTTTATAATAAAATAGTTTGGAAAATCAAAATAATTTGAATACTTAAGAAGATAGATTTTAAAACAGTTTATATTAAAAAAAATTATTTGAAAATAGTTTCAAAGTCAAACTAATTCAATTCCAAATTTTATAATTCAAATCAATTTCAATTTCCATTTCGATTTAATTGACTCAATTCCGATTTCAAGTCGAATTCTACTTTGATTCCAATTTCAATTCAAATAAATTCAATTTCGATTTCGAAGTAATTAAATTTCGCTTTCAATTCCAATAGATTTCAATTTTTATTTCTAACTTGAATAAATTTCAATCCAATCCCAATGTATTTTCAATTTCAATTCCAAATTAATTTCAATTTCAATTCCAAATTAATTTCAATTTCAATTCCAAATTAATTTCAATTTCAATTCCAAATTAATTTCAATTCCCTTCCAAATTAATTTCAATTTCAATTCCAAATTAATTTCAATTCCCTTCCAAATTAATTTCAATTTCAATTCCAAATTAATTTCAATTTCTTCCAAATTAATTTCAATTTCAATTCTCTAATTAATTTCAATTTCAATTCCAAATTAATTTCAATTTCAATTCTCAAATTAATTTCAATTCCAAATTAATTTCAATTTCAATTCTCAAATTTAAACCATCTCGATTTTTGTCAATTTCGAGTTTTAAAATATCTATTCAAATCACTTAAATCAAATTAACCTTCAATGTTCAATTTTAAAATCCAAATCTCCAAATATAATTTAATTCCGAGCTCAATTTTGAAATATCATTTTGTATTACTTTTACTTAGCAATATTCAAAGTTAGAATAAAAGTCCAATGTTTTAAACAAATCAATTTCTGAAATTCAAATCATATTTCTATTATAACTTCAAAATCTCAACTTCGATTATTTAAATAGGTCCTATTTTCAAATTTAAATTTGAACATTACGAACTCAAGTTAGAAATTCGATTTCCATATATTCGATTTTTATTTCTTAAAATCAAATAATTTAAATAATTTCAAAATCATTTAATTTAACCAATTCGGTGTCCGTATATAATTTTCTATCCTATGGCCAAGTGAATCAGTTATTTCAATTTAATTCAGGAATGGATATATATCATTTCAAACTAAAATAAATGTCATAGGCATATACCATTTCAATCTATTTCTTAATTTATTCAGAATAATTCGATTTATAGTTTTATATACTGTAAATAATATACAAGATGATAACATGATATATCAAAATAAACAAACATCCAATCATTCAAATATCAACCAATTTTCATCCATCACAACCAACATCCAAACAGTCAATAATTCACAACAATTAACCAATTATCAATAATCGATAGTTTTTACTAGCAGTTTAATTCTAATTAAATTTAACTGTCAATTCAAATTCTATCAATAAATTCAGATGTCAATTTAAATGTCAATTAAATTTATCAAACAATCAATAAATTTTAATCACTTCACGATATAAATTTAACTACATAAAAATTATTTTAGTCAATTGTGAGTGTATAAAACACTCACCTTTACTTGAAACTGAAAATAATTTTAGCTTCAAATAAATTCCAGCTCGATCCCATATCATAGACAACATCGATATGAATCCTCAACAACTCGTTTAACGCGAAATGGACCTCGTATGCACAAATTATGAATTTATAAATTTTGATAAAAATTAATAGAATAATTAACATAAACATTAATAATAATAAAACTTATATTACCATCTCCATCAACTCGTTCACCAGTACACCATACCCATCATGCGACCCAGATTTTCGAATGCATGACACAGGGTGACGACCGGTGTAACGACCCGTAAATTTTAGTGGTTTTATTTATTTAATTAATTGGAATTTTGTGAAACTTTAAACAATAAAATTTTGAAGTATAAATTTGATATTTGGAATACGTCTAATTAAACATAGCAACTGGTAAATTTTCATCTGATAATATGAAAGTTTATTTTCTTATGTAATTTTATTTAAATTTAAATCAGTTAATATTGATGATAATAAAATGTTTTCCAAACCTGAATATTTTTATATAGAAAATTTGTAAATCATCTTCTGAGTGAGACGTCATATTTCGTTTCTCCAAATTTTGACTGTTATTGCTCCGTCGATCTTATTTTCGACGAAATAGCAGCATTTTTGGTACCGATTATCGACTTTTGATAGGATTATCGTGCCACTGATATCTGTATACCGTTCTATTCGTTTCGTCGTGCTGATCTCCGCAATATATTTATTTCTGGATTTTGAGCTCTTGTATGCAACGGTAACGATGAAACAGTTCACCGTAGCGGTACCACATTTTTGACTTTACATTTTTTTCCTTAGATTTTTCAAATCTATAACGTGCAGCCCTAACAATAATTTTATTTGATTCAATAACTTTCAAGAAATCAAGGGGTGACCATTTCTATTCCTATTGTTCAGTATTTGTGGACTTGTCCCTTCGTTGTCTATTCCCATTCACTGTTGCTTAAAAGGTGAGACAACTATTATTTACATTTTATATCAGTGCTACGTTTTATTTTGCAAACCTTTCCCCTTCCCATTTCGATATTTGCATTTTCTTATATTCGAGTTCTTCACCCACTGCTCATTTCTTTTGTTCATCTTTCTCTCCCTCATTTTTTTCTTTTCTCCGTTCTAGGCTCTGAAAAAAGAGAAAATGAAATTTCTATGCATCAACTACCCAGAAGCTCTCCACCCCAACCGCTTGAGCATCACACCCAAACACACCTGGCTCCTATGCGTGCACTGCTTCAAACCCCCTGCAACCTGTCACCAAGTCTTCTTTTTCCATTCCCTGTCTTATTTTAAACCGTATCTTTTATATACTATATTTGTTTATATAGTCGATACTAATTTATAAAATACAAGTTCTGTTTATTTTATATAGGAGTTTATATTGGTATGTATATAAAAATATGTTTAAATAGTATATATATCGGTTTATATATTGGTTAGTTTATATAAGTTTATATATGTTTGGGTTTTCTTCAAGTAATACATTTCGGCAACTATATATATCAGAGTTTTATATATATCGGTCTATATATATATGTGTGTGTTCTAGCCGAGCCGTACTATTTATATAAAATCTTGTTACTGTATATACTTGTTTCGATATAACTGTTATATATATATATAATTATTCATGTGTTGGTTTTCAAGTGTACATTGGTTGGCTTCCAAATAAATATATAATAATACTGTTTTAAAATATATTGTAATGGCAGCTTTCATATTTTATATGTGCATGAATTTATATATGTCTTAAATCATTTTGTTGTTCATATATGGGATTTTATAAGCTGTATATAAGGTGTTGCAGATTTGTATGTGTATGTTTAGAAGTATATTTTGGGTTGTCTGTTATAATTTAATTATATATACTTATTATATATATACGCACAGTTTGTATTGCAATAAGAATAATTCCGTATTTCTATATTTTGTTTACACATAATATGTATATATATATAGATATTTCACTTATCTATTTGTATATGTAAATTTGTTTCGCTGGTTCTATATAGAAGTTGCAATTTTATATAGGAGTACATATATTAAGTTATATAAGTTAGTTACTCTATGTTATATATACTTTAAGATATGTGATATAGTTTATTTTATGATAGTAATATCTGTTGTAGTTGTTTGTATTACTATACATATGTTATATATAGATTATATACTAGTACGTGAATTTGGTTCATTTTGTAAGTTATATAGTTTATATAGGTATGTATATATTAACGTATGTTGCAGTTTGCAAAGTTTGTAAAGTATAATAGTGTATACAGTTTATTCATAATAAAGCTATGTTATTACGTATGAAAGGTTATCTAAATTATATATTTGTTTATATGTAAATACGTGTATGTGTATTGATTTTAAGTACAAATATGATACGTTGATATATATAAACACATGTATGTGTTTTGAATAAATTGTTTAAAAGTATTTGGTTTATGTCGGTAATTTGTATATATATATTTATATTCTAAATGAATATACCTAATATATATATGTATGTATTTTGTATTTTTTATTAATAAGTATATATATAAGTATTTGTTTAAAATTTTATTACGTATATATGTGATATTAATATATGTGTTTTAGTTGGAATAATAGAATTGAAATACATATACATTCAATATAAATGTGTTTGAATATAAAATATGATTTTTATAAATATATAGTTATATATATATATATGAGTTCACTTATACCTTATCTCCATCGATTCGGTTCTGATTTGATTTTGTCAATTCCTTATCTATCAACTTGTCCGTTGAATCCGTATCCATCTAGCTTTGATTTAGAATTCGTGCTTGGATTTGTAACTCATCTCAGTTTCGTTCATCTCTAGCCTCGAAAGGTGAGCAATCACTCTGATTAACGTTCTTATATTTATTAAATTTGATTTCAATTGAAACGACAATTGAAATATGCTGTTGTTAGTTTTTTTTTTGGCAAGGCCGACGGTTTTATAGTGGACCGACCACTTTTATTACGAAAGTAATAAGTTGATGTACAGGAGTAAGGTAGAGGCACCTTAGCTACTAAGAATTAGAACAGATACTAAAACAGCATAGGAGTATGACAGATACGTCACAACTACAAGAATAATATATCACGGCTAGTTCTCCTCCGCAGAGGACGAATCACCCACACCCACAGCATCCTTGGAAGATTTCGAAGATCCACCCTCTAGAATTCCAATATAGGGTCGAAATAGAGCAGCAAGGGAAGGATCATAACAGTCAGTGCCAGAAGAGTAAACAAAGGAACGATCCCAGGAAGAATCAGCAAGAAGAATAGAATTCGTCGCAGCAAACGAACCATCCTTGTCCAGAACCAAGGAATCACCAGAAATACTATAATAAAGGCATCGGAGATCTAACACATCATCAGATATGAATCGAAAATATGAGTCATCCACGGGGTTGTATCTCATATCAGAACGACAATCAACCCAACAGTGTTCAGACGCAGCCCAAACAACATGCGGCGGATAGAATACCGGAACCTCGGGGGGAACCTCAGGGGGAACCGGAGGTTCCCCAGGGGAGACAGGATTCACTAAGGAAAAAGGAACCGGAACAGCAGGGGGTACAAGTGGAACAGCAACAGGAACAGGGGAAACATGATGGACTAAGGAAAGGGAAGGACCAGAGACAGCAGGAACCAGAGGAGCTTTGGGAACCCATTTTCTAAGCGGGGGACGAGGCAGCGGGATTTTAGGAGCAGCAGCTGGAACAGCAGGGCGCACGCAATCAGATACAATATGACCAAAAGAATGACAGGATGAACAAATGTCAGGGACCCATCCATAACGAACACGAACATCCACCACATGACCAACGGCAAGCTGGACAGGAATAGAGGTGGGAAGAGGCTTATCGGGTGTAATCTCAATCAAGGCTTTTGCATATACAAGCTTTTCACGTGCAACCGTATTTGAGTCAAAACATTTCAATTTACCAATATTGCACGCCAGCCAATTCAAGCCTAGCAACGGCTGTAAAGCAGAAGGAATATGGGAGAAATAAACCCAAACAGGGACAGAAAAAACTTGCTCACGAACACTAGCTACCGTCGGAGACCAGGGGGTAAGAATAAAAGGCTGTCCGTCAAAAAAGGAAGGCTCAGACTCAAGAACACGACAGCGTTCCTCAAAGGAGGAGAACAATAGGTAGTACAAGGAATCAACCATCCTAACTTTAAGCCCTCCCTGAAGTCTCCAGGCCCTACGACAGGCAGCTGCCACATCACGAAGGCGATGATTAGGGTCTAGAAAGAATCCAACTACGTAACCTGACCAAAAGTCCAAACCAGCTTGTATAACACAAGGGGGAGGGATCATCACTCCGTTTTCCTCAACGATGTCAAACTCAACCGCTTCATAAACTCCAGCATTACGAGGCAATGTTGTAAAAAGAGATGACCATGATTTGGGGGCAGGCGGGCTAGGAGCAGCAGGACAACCCACAACATATGAAGGAACAGGAGATGTGTCACGAAAAGGGGAAGCCAGACGATCAGCACCGGCAATAGGGATAGAGCCCTCTGCCGCATTCAAACAAACACCTTCCTTGCAGCATTCAGACACACCAGATACGTCCAAGCCGTTTACTTCACCATACTTACTATCTGGTGCTTTATTGATTGTCATAGAAACCAAAGTATTTAGTCCCAAGACACTACCTAGCCTATCAACAGCACTCACATTTGAGTCAGACAGAAGCTGCATAGCCGTAAAATCAGGAAACGACAACCCAGCAGGCACCGCTGAATGCGAGGAAGCAGCTGCACGAGCACCAAAATTGCACTGGTCGGAAGATTTTGCAGAGGTGGATAATTCATTAGCACGGAGGGGGGGAAAATCTTGGGCAGAGAGCCGGTCAGGAAGAGCGACTGCATCCATGGGCCGGAAACGGCGGCCTGATCGAGTGGAGGAGGGGGAGGGGAGACGCAGAGAAATGGAACCAGGAGGGGAAGAGGACATGAGGGGACGGAGAAGCAGTCAGGAAGAAAAGAGGAAAACGCGGACAGAAAATCGCCAGGAGACCATTTTTAGGGATTTTTCAACGACTTGATATCATTATTAGTTAAGTTTTTTTGAATATGCTGTTGTTAGTTAT
This sequence comes from Allium fistulosum, assembly GCA_030737815.1. Lineage (NCBI taxonomy): Eukaryota > Viridiplantae > Streptophyta > Magnoliopsida > Asparagales > Amaryllidaceae > Allium > Allium fistulosum. The sequence goes on along the minus strand of CM060904.1, from coordinate 1,104,397,921 downwards.
TTACATTGCTATATATATATGCCATTACCTGTATCTGTTCACCTATGACATCTGACACCATTATCTGTTATTTATCACCGATGATATATGCCTGTTACTGATCGTTATATTATTATCATATCTGTTATCACTCTGCAAGTTCCCTGTTAGTATAGAATTCACTATGGGTTGAAATGATACATACCCGAACGATCTGTATATTTACATAAACCCAAGTGATTTTCAATTAATTGAATTTGGGATTGCGGGTTGAAAAGATATATACCCGTATATATTTAAATTGCGGATTGAAATGATAAATATCCGTACCACTTGACCATATGGTAGAAAATTATATACAGACACCGTTGGTCTATATATAAATATTTGAAAATGATTTCTATGGTTTTGAAAAGAAATATATGGTTTTGATAAATATTGATTTTTAAGATTCATTAAAGTTGATTTAATAAAGTTGATAAATAATATGTTTAAGTATTTATTTAATATCTATATTTTCAATATAGAGTTTATAATGATTTGAAATTGATTTGAAATTATATTTATTTAAGAATTATACTTAAATAAGTTTGATTTGAAATGTATTGAATTTGAAATGTAATGAATTTGAAATTTAAAGAAGTGTTTTACAACTTGAAATTTGATTAAAGGTGGCTTAAATGGATATTTCAAACTTATATATATTTAAATGGGATATTTTGTTTATTTAAATTTGTAAATTGAAGTTGTATTTAGATGTTATTGAAATGATTAAGTAAATGTTTCAAAACTAAATAATAGTTAAGTGAATTTGATATTTATATTTATATATATATATATAAGTATCGAATTTAGTTTTGAAATGTTGAATATTTAAAAGCTTTGAAATATATTGAAATGGCTTATTTTATGGTGCAGATATGTAGTGGAAATCGATAATTTGAAATGGTTTATTGAGAAGCTGAATCGAGTTGAAATTGATGATTTGAGATTTGATTAAATTAAAATTTTAGAATTCGAGTTGATTTGAATTGATTTGTGAAATTTGAGGAAACTATTTTATTTTATAAAGTAATTTTAAATTATATTTAAAACTATTGATATTTTACTTTATAAATTATTTTAATATAAACTATTTTAATATAAATCATTTTTAATATAAATTATTTTATTTTAAACTATTTTAACTTATAACTATTTATATAAACTATTTTATTTATAAACTATTTTATTATATACACTAATTTTAATATCTAAACTGTTTAAAAGGAAAGTGCTATGATTTCCAAATGCTATAATTTCAAATTGTTATGATTTCCAAAATGCTATGATTTCAAAGCTATGATTTCCAAAGTGGTTTGATTTTTAAAAGACTATGACTTCGAAAGCGTTATAACTTTGGAAAGTGATATGATTTTGAAAATGGATATATTTGAAGTGAAAATGATATCGTATTAATTTGGGTTTTGAAATGAAAATGATATTTTGATTTTGATGTATAAACTATTTTGAAATGACCACGGTGTTATAATAACGATTGGTTGTTAAGGAGACCGGGATCGGATATGGACATACTCTCTGTCGATACCGAAAACCACTTTGATAACTGTGTACTCGGTGGAGTTTCCAGAATGAAGTAGGATGGTGGCGATGATCCTAAGGTATATACATGGACCCAACTCCCGTGAGTTGGCATAAGGTGGCTAAAACAGGAGCGATTGACGGGCCAATGAGGTAGCACCTCTGACCGGACACACTTCTTCGATACCATTCTATTACTTGTGATTGATTTGGTGCGCACCCTTGATTTGGGAGTGTTGGTCGAGGTGGGCGGTAGTGGCTGCTATGCGTCACCACCAGTCCGGATGCGTAATTGGTATATCTACCCTGGCATTGCCTAGTTGTGCCGTGTCACCTACCATAGCGAGCTTTACTACGAGTTTGAATTTCTCCTATAGCCTGTGGAGTATCGAGGGTAGCCCCCATTCTGGGAGTATGCTAATACTGGATAGACTACTGGGACTATTACGTGTTAAGGGGGATATTGGGTCACTCCTTAATGCTATTTAAAAGTATTTTTATTTTATATTAGACATTATTATAATAGCGAATATTACTACATAGTAGATAGTTTAACGGATCCTTAGAGGATGGTTATCCCAAACATCCTTTGAGTTACTTGTATTTCAGTTGATATTTCACTTAGAGTTGGATTTATGGATATAAGAATGTTAATCCTGACTCGAGTGTTTTGTGTTTTTCTTTACGCTCGGGTCAGACTGAGTGATACAGCATTTGAGACTCACCTTTGGAGTTGGAGCTTCGCTTGGAGATCCGGTTATCTATCGATTCTGTTATCAGTTATTCAGTTGATTCCAGTGATGTATTCAGATCTTGTATTTGACTATTTTATTGAGACATCTATGTATTTGAGACTTCTGTTGTATCTTGTTTAACTCTGTTATATATATATAGTAGCTTCATGAACTACTATTCTTTTGTTTCCGCTGTATTATTGTTATATTATTCTGTGTCTGTGATCTGTGATCATTTTATTTACTGTATATGCTGAGTTTTGCCAAATTTTACTTAAAATCCATTGTTTCGAATTATTCAAGTCCGGCATGTGTGGATTTATTGTCGATTTGAATGGTCCAAAATACTGGGTCGTTACAACCGGACCACGATATGGAAGCATCAACGCGTGCGCCTCCCTGAGAGCCACCAACGCCAGCGACCCCTACGCCTCCGCCGCCGCCGATAACCACCAAAACCGAAAAGAATGCGGGACCATTTTGCCTCGATTCTGACGAATTCGTGCACAATTAAGTCAAATCAACCATATGGATTTGAAGAGGAGATTGAGACCTACGACTTTCATGTTGGAAGTTTTTAATTTCGTTGAGCAGATCGAGAGATAAAGAGGGAAGAAGCACGACAATTTACAGCCATTGAAGATAGGCGGCCATGAATTAGAGCTAGAGTTTTAGAATATTAAGATAATAATTTTCTCATTATGCATGTCGTATTTATATAGTTAGGTCCCAAACCATCCGAACTCCAATCGAGGCATGCCGCCTGGCATTTACAATATTTTACCCCTATTCCGAACATAATGGAACTAGTCTCGAGGCCTAATTCGATCGAATGTGGAAGATAGCTTTTCAAAATCAATTATTTTAATTTAATTCTGAAATTAAATTTCTACGCGTTTCAAGCTCGCATGGCCAAACGACAAGTCCGATCGCAACGAAACTTGAAATCCTACAATAGTTCACTATTACGGATCCAATGAAACTGGTTTCTTCGAAATCCGAGACAGTGACCAAAATTGTGATATCCCGGAATTTCGAGAAGTTTAAAATGTGATAATCTCTTAATTTAAATTATTTTAAATTGATAATATTGTTATTTTCAAATATAAATAACCAAATAATAATGATGTGATATTTTAATTATGGTATAGATTGATTTGTAATAAGAATAATTGTTTAAATTGTGTTATTTTATAAATTTGATTTTAAATAGACTTATCATTTTCAAATTTAATAAGTATTGTTTAATATATATATATATATTGTCTTGAGTTGTTTTTAAATGAAATATATCAACTTCAAACTTAATAAAATGTTTATTTAAAAATATAAATGTTGAGTTGATTTTTAATTGGATTTTAAAAGTAAAATTTGAATTTGAATCTGGATTTAAATTTGAATCTTTAAAGATAAATATTTTAATATATTTGGGTCTAAAAATATATGAACAAGGCTTTTAGTTAAAATAAGATTAGTTTACAATATTTTCTTTAAAAGGAATTTTATTCATATAAATTTAGAAAGTGTTTATTTAATAGTAAATAAATACAAAAGATATGTTTACACTTAAAAATGAATTAAAAATATTGTATATGATTTTATTAGAAAATAAATGAGTTTTATTTTATTTTCTTTAAAGGGTTTCATTTAAGTATAATATAGAAAAGCATTTATAATTAATAAATGTATTTAACTATTTAGGAAATACATATAAAAGCTTTTATAATCTTTTTAAAAAATAATATAAAAATAAATAATTACAAGTGTTAATTTTATACACATGTAAAATACATGTGTAAGGTAATTAAGGATGGATGAAGACAAGTGTCAACCATTTGTTCTATTTTCTTTAAATTTTTATTAAATCTAAATTAACTATATAAATTTCTATCTTTCCTTTCTCTTTTCTTTTCTAAACTCATTTTCTTCAAAGACAAAACTAAAACCAGAAAACATTTGGTATCAGAGCTATTGGTTGAGTGAATACCTAGGCTCTGGAGTGGTGTCTATCTTGAGAGAGCGTATTTGTAATTTTTATATAACTATATATATATTTAGTCTACCTATTTGTTGGGTTACATGTTCGGGTTTTCCAAATGAGTTATAAAGGTAGATAAGGTAGTGGTGTGTAACACGACAACTACCAATGGTTGGAGTGTGAGTGTTGAGGTTGGAAGTATTTGTCGAGACTGTAGACCTAATACCGTCTCGGGTGAACTTTGATATGGTATAAGGATTTCTCTGATCTCTGAAGGAAACCTGTTAAGGTTCGGAGTCCATCATTGAAGTATAAGTTTGATAGCGCTCGTGTGAGCGGATTTTTGAGAGTTTGGATCTGTTGGTTGAACAGAAGCGAGTGATGGTATCTTGGGTAACTCAGGAAGTAGTAACTGCGTAATGAGACGCAGTGACTATGGATGTTTCCGAAGATGTTATCTTTTGGGGCAAGATTAAGGATCTGTGTCTGCTTCGGTGTTGTGGCCGAGTCCAGCATGGTGTTTCTGTTGGTCTGAGGATTGAGTTTACTCCAGAAGCTTTGGATAAGGAATCTTTGGCATCTGTGTCAGTAGTGTAGCTCGAGTGTTCTGTGTTCCTGTTGGAAGATCTTTTGGCTTAGCAGTTTCGTAGAGTGGAGTTCAGAAACTGCAAAGTAGATTCATTTTTCAAATGGATTGGTCAAGCATAGACTGTGCTAATGGAGTAAGAAGGAACAGTATTTTTGGATATTGGACTGGATAGAATCGCAAAAGTGACTTGCGATAGTTGAACATTCTCTTGGGAAATCTTTTGCTTGAGTTTAAGGCATCTCTAGTAGATATTGGAGTTATAGAGTTGTTAGAGATTTTCTGGAATGTGATGGTCAAGTTTGTGTTCGACTTCATCGACGGCATCCAGATCAGAGTTGAGCAGCGAAATCTTGGAAGTAGTTGTTCTAGAGTGGAAGCAACCGGAAGTTGCAGTGTTTGGATTAAAGGGTTCCTACAGGAAGTTTTTCAAGATCTGAGGCCAGATTGGCAGGTGCATTTGTTTTGTCTTTTCCGGATAGGAGAAGTGTTTGGAATCTACCGATGATTGTGGAGTAGAGTTTGTGTTCTGGATTTCTGTAGATCTTAAGAGGATCCGTTTGTTGGATTGTTTTGGTCCTGTTGTTTCGAGAAGCATCAGCAAAGGTTGAGCTGATCAGGAAGGATGAAGGCAGCCCAGAATCGTCAGAAGAGTTCTGTGGATTAGAGATGGATGATTTGGAATTCGAAGTTGGAGACTTCGTTGTTATTTCTTCGGTAAAGGGAGCAAATAAGATTGGATCAGATTAGAAAGATAGCTCCGAGTATATTAGATCTTTCTGAGTTTTTATGAGGATAAGTGTTTTGGCTTCGGTATTGAATTACCAGTTTGGATTTAGTAGAGTGAGTAACCCAGTATCTGTATCGGGGAAACTCGGGATAATTTTAGGTAGTTCATCCGGATCTATGTCCGGATAGCTAGAGTTGTTTGTTTGTATGAATTGTTCATTTGGATAAAATTGTTTGTTTGGATGAATGGTTGTTTGATTGATAGTGTATGGCTGTTAAGTATAATTGAATTGTTTTAAAATTGATTGAAATAAAAAAAAATTGGATTATCTTTTGTTTTAAATTTCGAGGACGAAATTCTTTTAAGGGGGAAGGAATGTGATATCCCGGAATTTCGAGAAGTTTAAAATGTGATAATCTCTTAATTTAAATTATTTTAAATTGATAATATTGTTATTTTCAAATATAAATAACCAAATAATAATGATGTGATATTTTAATTATGGTATAGATTGATTTGTAATAAGAATAATTGTTTAAATTGTGTTATTTTATAAATTTGATTTTAAATAGACTTATCATTTTCAAATTTAATAAGTATTGTTTAAAATATATATATATTGTCTTGAGTTGTTTTTAAATGAAATATATCAACTTCAAACTTAATAAAATGTTTATTTAAAAATATAAATGTTGAGTTGATTTTTAAATTGGATTTTAAAAGTAAAATTTGAATTTGAATCTGGATTTAAATTTGAATCTTTAAAGATAAATATTTTAATATATTTGGGTCTAAAAATATATGAACAAGGCTTTTAGTTAAAATAAGATTTGTTTACAATATTTTCTTTAAAAGGAATTTTATTCATATAAATTTAGAAAGTGTTTATTTAATAGTAAATAAATACAAAAGATATGTTTACACTTAAAAATGAATTAAAAATATTGTATATGATTTTATTAGAAAATAAATGAGTTTTATTTTATTTTCTTTAAAGGGTTTCATTTAAGTATAATATAGAAAAGCATTTATAATTAATAAATGTATTTAACTATTTAGGAAATTGTAACGACCCAATATTTTCAACCATTCGCATCCATTATAAGTGTATAGGTAGACACTCATGCCGGAGTTGAATTGCTCAAAATACCGCGTTGTAATTAAAATTTGGCAAATCTCAGAATATACAGTAAATAAATATAATCACAGATCACAGACACAGAGTAAAATAATGCAGCGGAAGTAAAAGAAATAGTAGTTCATGAAGCTACTATGTAAATATATCAGAGTTACATAAGATACAATAGAAGAAATAGAGTACAACAGAAGTATCAATAAGATAACCAAGTATAAGCTGAACAGAGCAACATAACTGAAGTAGATAGAAGAAGACTAGCAGATAATCTCCAGCGATTCAAATCTCCAGAAGGTGGAAATCCAAATCTGTGAATAACTCAGGCTGACCCGAGCGTAAAGCAAAACACAAAACACTCGAGTCAGGACAATATATACTTATATAATGTAAACCAACTCAAGTGAACTGTAATAAAGGTACAAGTAACTTAGAAGATGCTTGGGACCGCCCATCCTCTAAGGATCCGTTAAAATATCTACTATGTAGTAATATTCGCTATATACAGTAGTGTCTAATCAGTAAAGTATAATCATATCGGAAAATAGCGTTAAGGGGATGGAGAACCTTAACGCGGTCGGATCTTAAAATCATAATCGTAGTAAAGCTCGATATGGTAGATGACACGGCACAACTAGGCAATGCCAGGGTAGATATACCAATTACGCACACGGACTGATTGATACGCATAGCAGCCACTACCGTTCCACCTCGAACAACATTCCAATATCGGAGGATGGCCATCTAGTCAAATCACAAGTAAGAGTATAATATCGAAGAAATGTGTCCGAGAAGAGGTGCTACCTCACTGGTCCGAGATCGCTCCTGTTTTAGCCACCTTATGCCAACTCACGGGAGTTGGGTCCACGTAACATACCTCAAGAACGTCGCCACCATCCTACTTCATTCTGGAATCTCCACCGCGTACATGGTTGTCAAAGTGGTTTTCGGTATCGACAGAGAGTATGTCCATATCCGATCCCGGTCTCTTTGCCAACCAATCGTTATTATAACCCGTGGTTATAACTTTTAAAAAATAGTTTATGTTTCAAATCAGAATACATCCTTTAAACCATTTCAAAATCATATCATTTATTTCAAACTAATACATACTTTCAAACCCAAAACATATCTATTCAAAACCAATTCAAAAATATATCATTTCCATTTCAAAACCAATTCAATAATATATCATTTCAATAAAACCCAAATTTCAAAATCACTGAATATTTCCTTTAATTTATTAAACTTGAAATCTTCCTTTAAATTATCATAGCATTTTGGTAATGTAACCTTAAGGAATCATAGCATTTTTGGAATGTAATACTTCCCAATTTAACATTTTATATAATCAAAGTATTTATATACTTACAAATTTTTAACATGGTCATTTTATCATAGCCTTATAGTTAAATAAACTTGTTACTGTAATATCCAATTTAATGCTGAAATTCTTATGTTAAGTTAAGAGTACCTTATTAACTTACATTATCATTACAATAAAGAAACTTTATTATTTTAGTCATTAAAATATGTCATTTACATTAATTAAAACTTACATATTAAATGTACTTTTTAACTTACATTCCTATTACAGTAAAGAGCATTTATCATTTAATCAATATTACACTAATTAAACTTACATTATCGAATGTACATTTTAATTTACGTTTTATTACAAAAGGGGCATTTATTATTTTAAATCAATATTACACAAATTAAGACTTACATGTTTCTTTCATTAATTAAGACTTTACATGTTTCTTTCAGTAGGTAAAACTTTACATATTTCTTTCATTAATTAGAACTTTACACGTTTCTTTCATAAATTAAACTTTACATATTTCTTTCATTAATTAGAACTTTACACGTTTCTTTCACAATAAATTTCTTATAATTAAATCCAATTTTCAACAATTTACTTAATAAGTTTAAGTGTAAAAGTTCCAATTCTTCACATTTCAACAAATAGACTTAACACTTCAAATTTAAATTACCATTTCACAATTTAACAAAATTTCCAATTTTATTTAATTAACTTAAACCTTTAATTAAAACCAAATTTCACATTTCCTAGTCAAGTTATATTTTAAAAGATCACTTTTAAACATTTATTTATTTAACCACTTAAATTCATAGAAAAATCAATAATACTTAATAATCACTTAAATTCAAATTTAATCAAATTATCATATTTACCATTTCCAAATAAAATTTAATATCCATTTTATTTATATAACTTAAATATCATTTTTAACCAAAATTCCAAATTTCCAACTTAAGTTATATTTCAAAAATCCAGTTAAACCATTCATTAATTACATTTTTAACACATAGAAAAATCATAATTTCTTTAATTCAAAATATTTCAAAATTTGTTTAAATCAAATTTCATAAATTTATATTTTTAAAATACTTAAAAATATTCAAAACACTTTATAAAATAACCACGGGCCTGTATATAATTTTCTAACCTAGGTCAAGTGATACGGATATGTATCATTTCAATCCGCAGTTAAAAAAGAAAAATCCGGGTTCTATCATTTCAAACCCGCAATCCCAAGTTAAAATAAATTAAATAAAAATCATTCAGGCCTATCATTTCAGCCCATAACGATTTTTCCCTATTCTAAAGTCCGTTCGGGTATGTATCATTTCAACCCATAGTGATTCTAATCTACAGGGAACTTGCAATGGTGATAACAGATATAAATAACAGAATAACATTAAATAATAGTAACATATGATATAATAAGTGTAATAACAGGTGTGAACATCATATGATAATAATATAAACATATATAACATGATGATATACATTACAGATTCAAATGGTGTCGGTTTATCAGTTATATAGGTACATATTGTCTGGTGAGAGTAACTCACTTGTTTAAGCTGGAGATGACGACCAAACACACAACACAGAATCTTTGAAGGCACGACAACATGAGAGTGGAGAGCCAAATATAATTTCCTTGTATACATATAAACAAAACAAGGCAATGTATACGTAAATATGTAACACAAAACAATATAGAAATGACTTGAAATAAAAAGCAACAAAGGGCAAAGTGATTCGACCTTTCTTTAACCATTCAAGAGCATGACCAAGGGGATCTTTTTCTCAGCCATAGCTGGACATAATCTCAGGTTATGACATCAAAATAGCATGGCAACAAAGAGATGATGATGGTAGGAGTTACATATGAATAAGACAAAGGGTCAAGGCAAAATAAGTGGAGTTTTGGTGCATTTTTGGCTCAACCAAAGGCAAGTGAGTCTTGGCCCTTGCATGGTTCAGGTCTGGACAGTGGGTAGGTGGATGGCCAGAGGTGGTATCAAGGTGGTGGTGGAGCAATAGGACGCGGCCAAGGTGATGTATGGTGGTGGTGAAGCGATATAGGTCAGCTAGTGTTGTTTTTAAGGGGTTTCAACATTTGTTTGTGGTGTTTTCATCATCTAAAGGCCATGGCCTGATCTGGTCAGAGGGGATGTGAGGTGGTTGAAGCCAAGAATGATGAGGAGGAAGGTGGTGGAGGCTATGGTGGAGATGGTGGAAAGTTTGGCCAAGCAATTGTGGATGAAATCAAGGCAAAACAAAGTAAAAATGAAGAAGGAAGAGAAGAAAAAGAAGAGGCCATTACCAAATGTTTTCAGAGGTGTTTTGGCCGAAAATTTGATGAAATGAGAAGTGTATTCAGTTGAAAAACAAAATAAAACATATGGCTATCAATAAAGAAGGAACGGTCAAAATGTGAAAGGTCTAGCAAATGAAAAGTCATCGGTTTAAAGCCTTTATGTCTCTTCAAATTTCCTTCTTATATATTTTGTAATTTATAATTACATGTAAAACTGATAAATAAAGATAAAAACTCAGAAATGAAAAAAATAAATATAAAATAAATAATTAAATTTTGATTAAATAGAATTTAAATTAAGAAAATGGCTTAAAAATGCAAACTAGGCTTTAAAAATTAGAAATAACTTCTATAACTTTGGAAAAATTATATTTTGATTTAAATACATGTAAAATGAATAAAATAAAGTAAAACACAGCAAATAAAAGTGAATGTATAAAATAAATAAATAAATTTTAATTTAAATATAGTTTAGATGAAGAAAATAGCAGAAAAATAGAAACAGCTTTTAAAAATAGGAAATCATCATAGTACATTTTGGAAAATTCGATTATTATTTTTAAAAATATTTAGAGATTAAAATATACATAAATTAACATATTGATACATATAAAAAATATAAGAAAGAAAATATGATTTATAAAGTTTAAAATAGGCAAAATTGCACAATAAAACAAATTATACTAAAATTTGAAATGTGCATAACTTCTACATTTTAACTCCGTTTTTAACGAAACGAAAAGCAGTATTCATATTTTTAAATATATTTTCATAATAAAAGATAAAATTTAAGATTATATATATTTAAATTTGAAATTTAAAAGTCAAAGATTGAACAGTTTGACCAGAATTTCCCTTTTAAGTAAAATATTTAAATTATACTAGTTTGAACTATAAATCACTTAATAATCAACATTTATATTTAAAAATGAAATGTTTTTAATAAAACATGTTTAAACTAATTTAAAATAAAAAAAATAAAGTTCAAATTTAAATAATATACAAAAATCTAGGGTTGTTACACTCTCCCCCACTCAAAACTTTTCGTCCCCGAAAAGGAATGAGGTATGGGAAAGCATAGAAAAAGATAGAGTGAAATATGATTAAGACAAGATGACAAGAAGATTTAAATTACACCTGATAACTATTGTTATAGGTAAGTTTAACAAGATGGAGGTGATCAAATCAAGAATATAAGCACGAAAAAGATCCTCTAGAGTCTGAATCTCCCTTTTCACTTGACCGACGGTCTATGAATGAAAAAACAGTGTTCAGATCTAGATGAGTAACAAAGATTACAGAAAGATTTCTAAACAGACTGGTATAAGCAATAGTCTTCCCATTCTGTAACAAGATAAGAGAAATAAGGACAAGCAAAAGATAGTTTGAAAAACAAAGTAAGATAATAAATTTGAAACCATAATGCTTTGAAATCATAACAATTTAGGGATGTTTATCATTTGGAAATCATACTACTAAAATCACAACACTTTGGAAATGTTATTCTTTAAAAAAAAACATAATACTTTGAAAATAATAACACCTTTTAAAAATAATCTTCATTTAGACCATTTAAATCCAATGTCAAATAATATTCATTTCAAAGCTGTAACATTTCTAAGTTCATTCAATTATAAAATTTCCAAAACATTGTATTTTCAAAACAGCAGCACTTATAAAATGCTACGGTAGATATATTAATATTTCAAATCAGTTTAATTTCAGAAATATTCATTTGGATATCATTTAACTTATGACTTATTAAAACAAACCTTTATGAATGAAATTTCCAAATAAACTATACTTCATTTATTAAGTCAAAAGCTCACTATTTTAGTTAGCTCTTAATTTAACACATAACCTAACACTTATTTAAAATACCCATTTCATAAATAGATATTCCTTTAATAAGTTACACTTAAAATTCCATTTGAAAACCAAATTTTCAATTATCAAATTTTAGTGATGTTAAAATACATTTTAACTATTTAAATCATAATTATTCAATTTCCAAGACATATCTATTTCATAAATAAAACATTTATATAGCAAATATAACAATCAAATTTCTTTACACATTTATTCATTTAGACATCAATTAAACTATGAATTCAAGTTAAATAAACTTTATTACCAAAAGTCCAATTCAAATGTATTTTATTTTATCTATTCAAAGATACATTATTTATTATACAACATATTCATTTCAGGAAATAACCTTTATTAAAATTCCTAGGTTAGACTTAAGGTTCCATATTAAATCAATTTGATTATTAAGTTATTTAAATAAAATCTCTTTAAATTCCTTTTTCACTATTTACCTCTGTTAATCTTTTATAACTAAAATTTAAGTGTATAAAATCCTTTTTATATTGTATATTATCCAATTACATTGTTAACTTCTAAAAAAATTTAAGGTAAGTTATATTTGAATTCAATTGTAATATACAAATAAAACTATCCAATTCAATTATCTCAAGTTTAAATCATTTATCCAAAATTTTGATTTTTCTTTTTATAATTGAAATTATTCTTTAAGAAAAAAATGTAAGAATTAAATTTCCGATTTCCTTCAAACCATTTAGAGATAAATAAATATATGTACATAATATGTCAAATCAATTTAAATCATTTATCTATATATATTATAAATCAAATAATATTTAGAAATTCAAATAAATTAAATCTTTCAAAACAAAGCTGTAGTAAGACTACAGAACGGTCTCTTCAGTTCAAAACTCGAAAATGAATGTCGATGATGCTACAGTCATCACCGAAATTATTTTCCAGCGACAAAGAGAAGAGCACTAAATTTTTAAACTTTAAAATCCTTTAGAGACAAATTTTTATTCAAAAATACTTTAAATAATATCCTTTTAAAAATTTTAAACACAAAGTTTGAAATCCATCGGAAATTAAATTCTTTAAATTTCTTATTTTAAATTCATTTCAGTTCCTAAATAAATTTATAAACAACTATTTATAAATTCATTTGTAGAACAATAAATGATAAATCAAGTATTATCATTTCAAATTATCAATTTAAATCAATTTATTAAGTTCCATAAAATTATATATCCAAATTTATTTCATTAACCAAATTTTAAAATAATATTGTGTCAATTTGTTCTGTCAAAGTGTTTTAGAAATCCTATCGATAGCGTTGATCAGCCGAATCGATCGAAAACCCAAATCAACATCAACAACTCAAACAACACAATATAAAACAAAACATTAATTTACAAGTACAGTTCAAAATGTTTGGAAGATAGATTGGAACAAAAGACAAGATGATTAAACAGAGTAGAGAGATGGGTAAGCTTAGATAAATCGCGGACAACCTTAACCGGGTCAACCGTGACTTAATGGATAAGATCAAATGTGGATTTTCTGGGGTAAATCTACCTTCGATCTCAAGAGATAGAGTTTGGAATAACAAAAGATATTAGCATCTAAACCAAGGATAAATATAAATCTCTGGTTAATCGATGCTGATTGTAAAGGATTTTCACCCCTTTACAAGAAAATCAGAATATTGGCGAGACCGCCAATTTACTATAAAGATCATTCGAAGTGGAGTTATGTGATACTCCAAAATCAAAAGAAGATGAATAGTGAGGGACAAGAATGAATTTTGGAACCGTAGGGAAGATTCCAAAAATTCAAAGGAAATTCGAATCAAGAGGAAAAGATTCAAACTCGAACGAAAGTGATTCTGTAAATAAATCTACTCCATATGCTGAGTTTTGCCTCAAAGCCAAAGCTCTGATACCAACTGTAACGGACCGCGTCAGTGGGGTAACGCCCACCGTAGCATACAGCAGTACCTGTGTTCTGCCTTTACAACCAGCCTCTCGACTGCACCAACCCCGCAGGGACATGTAGGAGTAAGAGTCACCCGCTCGCTACCAAACCAAATGCGAGAACCCCCTATCATGCTGCACCCTCTAAGTGCATAGGCAGACACACATGCCGGAGTTGAATTGCTCAAAATACCGCGTTGTAATTAAAATTTGGCAAATCTCAGAATATACAGTAAATAAATATAATCACAGATCACAGACACAGAGTAAAATAATGCAGCGGAAGTAAAAGAAATAGTAGTTCATGAAGCTACTATGTAAATATATCAGAGTTACATAAGATACAACAGAAGAAATAGAGTACAACAGAAGTATCAATAAGATAACCAAGTATAAGCTGAACAGAGCAACATAACTGAAGTAGATAGAAGAAGACTAGCAGATAATCTCCAGCGATTCAAATCTCCAGAAGGTGGAAATCCAAATCTGTGAATAACTCAGGCTGACCCGAGCGTAAAGCAAAACACAAAACACTCGAGTCAGGACAATATATACTTATATAATGTAAACCAACTCAAGTGAACTGTAATAAAGGTACAAGTAACTTAGAAGATGCTTGGGACCGCCCATCCTCTAAGGATCCGTTAAAATATCTACTATGTAGTAATATTCGCTATATACAGTAGTGTCTAATCAGTAAAGTATAATCATATCGGAAAATAGCGTTAAGGGGATGGAGAACCTTAACGCGGTCGGATCTTAAAATCATAATCGTAGTAAAGCTCGATATGGTAGATGACACGGCACAACTAGGCAATGCCAGGGTAGATATACCAATTACGCACACGGACTGATGGATACGCATAGCAGCCACTACCGTTCCACCTCGAACAACATTCCCAAATCGGAGGATGGCCATCTAGTCAAATCACAAGTAAGAGTATAATATCGAAGAAATGTGTCCGAGAAGAGGTGCTACCTCACTGGTCCGAGATCGCTCCTGTTTTAGCCACCTTATGCCAACTCACGGGAGTTGGGTCCACGTAACATACCTTAAGAACGTCGCCACCATCCTACTTCATTCTGGAATCTCCACCGCGTACATGGTTGTCAAAGTGGTTTTCGGTATCGACAGAGAGTATGTCCATATCCGATCCCGGTCTCTTTGCCAACCAATCGTTATTATAACCCGTGGTTATAACTTTTAAAAAATAGTTTATGTTTCAAATCAGAATACATCCTTTAAACCATTTCAAAATCATATCATTTATTTCAAACTAATACATACTTTCAAACCCAAAACATATCTATTCAAAACCAATTCAAAAATATATCATTTCCATTTCAAAACCAATTCAATAATATATCATTTCAATAAAACCCAAATTTCAAAATCACTGAATATTTCCTTTAATTTATTAAACTTGAAATCTTCCTTTAAATTATCATAGCATTTTGGTAATGTAACCTTAAGGAATCATAGCATTTTTGGAATGTAATACTTCCCAATTTAACATTTTATATAATCAAAGTATTTATATACTTACAAATTTTTAACATGGTCATTTTATCATAGCCTTATAGTTAAATAAACTTGTTACTGTAATATCCAATTTAATGCTGAAATTCTTATGTTAAGTTAAGAGTACCTTATTAACTTACATTATCATTACAATAAAGAAACTTTATTATTTTAGTCATTAAAATATGTCATTTACATTAATTAAAACTTACATATTAAATGTACTTTTTAACTTACATTCCTATTACAGTAAAGAGCATTTATCATTTAATCAATATTACACTAATTAAACTTACATTATCGAATGTACATTTTAATTTACGTTTTATTACAAAAGGGGCATTTATTATTTTAAATCAATATTACACAAATTAAGACTTACATGTTTCTTTCATTAATTAAGACTTTACATGTTTCTTTCAGTAGGTAAAACTTTACATATTTCTTTCATTAATTAGAACTTTACACGTTTCTTTCATAAATTAAACTTTACATATTTCTTTCATTAATTAGAACTTTACACGTTTCTTTCACAATAAATTTCTTATAATTAAATCCAATTTTCAACAATTTACTTAATAAGTTTAAGTGTAAAAGCAATTCTTCACATTTCAACAAATAGACTTAACACTTCAAATTTAAATTACCATTTCACAATTTAACAAAATTTCCAATTTTATTTAATTAACTTAAACCTTTAATTAAAACCAAATTTCACATTTCCTAGTCAAGTTATATTTTAAAAGATCACTTTTAAACATTTATTTATTTAACCACTTAAATTCATAGAAAAATCAATAATACTTAATAATCACTTAAATTCAAATTTAATCAAATTATCATATTTACCATTTCCAAATAAAATTTAATATCCATTTTATTTATATAACTTAAATATCATTTTTAACCAAAATTCCAAATTTCCAACTTAAGTTATATTTCAAAAATCCAGTTAAACCATTCATTAATTACATTTTTAACACATAGAAAAATCATAATTTCTTTAATTCAAAATATTTCAAAATTTGTTTAAATCAAATTTCATAAATTTATATTTTTAAAATACTTAAAAATATTCAAAACACTTTATAAAATAACCACGGGCCTGTATATAATTTTCTAACCTAGGTCAAGTGATACGGATATGTATCATTTCAATCCGCAGTTAAAAAAGAAAAATCCGGGTTCTATCATTTCAAACCCGCAATCCCAAGTTAAAATAAATTAAATAAAAATCATTCAGGCCTATCATTTCAGCCCATAACGATTTTTCCCTATTCTAAAGTCCGTTCGGGTATGTATCATTTCAACCCATAGTGATTCTAATCTACAGGGAACTTGCAATGGTGATAACAGATATAAATAACAGAATAACATTAAATAATAGTAACATATGATATAATAAGTGTAATAACAGGTGTGAACATCATATGATAATAATATAAACATATATAACATGATGATATACATTACAGATTCAAATGGTGTCGGTTTATCAGTTATATAGGTACATATTGTCTGGTGAGAGTAACTCACTTGTTTAAGCTGGAGATGACGACCAAACACACAACACAGAATCTTTGAAGGCACGACAACATGAGAGTGGAGAGCCAAATATAATTTCCTTGTATACATATAAACAAAACAAGGCAATGTATACGTAAATATGTAACACAAAACAATATAGAAATGACTTGAAATAAAAAGCAACAAAGGGCAAAGTGATTCGACCTTTCTTTAACCATTCAAGAGCATGACCAAGGGGATCTTTTTCTCAGCCATAGCTGGACATAATCTCAGGTTATGACATCAAAATAGCATGGCAACAAAGAGATGATGATGGTAGGAGTTACATATGAATAAGACAAAGGGTCAAGGCAAAATAAGTGGAGTTTTGGTGCATTTTTGGCTCAACCAAAGGCAAGTGAGGCTTGGCCCTTGCATGGTTCAGGTCTGGACAGTGGGTAGGTGGATGGCCAGAGGTGGTATCAAGGTGGTGGTGGAGCAATAGGACGCGGCCAAGGTGATGTATGGTGGTGGTGAAGCGATATAGGTCAGCTAGTGTTGTTTTTAAGGGGTTTCAACATTTGTTTGTGGTGTTTTCATCATCTAAAGGCCATGGCCTGATCTGGTCAGAGGGGATGTGAGGTGGTTGAAGCCAAGAATGATGAGGAGGAAGGTGGTGGAGGCTATGGTGGAGATGGTGGAAAGTTTGGCCAAGCAATTGTGGATGAAATCAAGGCAAAACAAAGTAAAAATGAAGAAGGAAGAGAAGAAAAAGAAGAGGCCATTACCAAATGTTTTCAGAGGTGTTTTGGCCGAAAATTTGATGAAATGAGAAGTGTATTCAGTTGAAAAACAAAATAAAACATATGGCTATCAATAAAGAAGGAACGGTCAAAATGTGAAAGGTCTAGCAAATGAAAAGTCATCGGTTTAAAGCCTTTATGTCTCTTCAAATTTCCTTCTTATATATTTTGTAATTTATAATTACATGTAAAACTGATAAATAAAGATAAAAACTCAGAAATGAAAAAAATAAATATAAAATAAATAATTAAATTTTGATTAAATAGAATTTAAATTAAGAAAATGGCTTAAAAATGCAAACTAGGCTTTAAAAATTAGAAATAACTTCTATAACTTTGGAAAAATTATATTTTGATTTAAATACATGTAAAATGAATAAAATAAAGTAAAACACAGCAAATAAAAGTGAATGTATAAAATAAATAAATAAATTTTAATTTAAATATAGTTTAGATGAAGAAAATAGCAGAAAAATAGAAACAGCTTTTAAAAATAGGAAATCATCATAGTACATTTTGGAAAATTCGATTATTATTTTTAAAAATATTTAGAGATTAAAATATACATAAATTAACATATTGATACATATAAAAAATATAAGAAAGAAAATATGATTTATAAAGTTTAAAATAGGCAAAATTGCACAATAAAACAAATTATACTAAAATTTGAAATGTGCATAACTTCTACATTTTAACTCCGTTTTTAACAAAACGAAAAGCAGTATTCATATTTTTAAATATATTTTCATAATAAAAGATAAAATTTAAGATTATATATATTTAAATTTGAAATTTAAAAGTCAAAGATTGAACAGTTTGACCAGAATTTCCCTTTTAAGTAAAATATTTAAATTATACTAGTTTGAACTATAAATCACTTAATAATCAACATTTATATTTAAAAATGAAATGTTTTTAATAAAACATGTTTAAACTAATTTAAAATAAAAAAAAATAAAGTTCAAATTTAAATAATATACAAAAATCTAGGGTTGTTACAGAAATACATATAAAAGCTTTTATAATCTTTTTAAAAAATAATATAAAAATAAATAATTACAAGTGTTAATTTTATACACATGTAAAATACATGTGTAAGGTAATTAAGGATGGATGAAGACAAGTGTCAACCATTTGTTCTATTTTCTTTAAATTTTTATTAAATCTAAATTAACTATATAAATTTCTATCTTTCCTTTCTCTTTTCTTTTCTAAACTCATTTTCTTCAAAGACAAAACTAAAACCAGAAAACATTCAATTTCAGATTTTGTTTGGAGGAGATTTCGGTTTGAAATGTATATATTTGCATGTTTATTTATATGAATGTACACAGTTGTATGTAAGTATGGAATTATGCATGTGCTTGTATCTCTATTTTCCAGAGTTCAGTGTTTATAAATTAATCAAAAAAATTTCGTATCTCTTTATCTGGTCAATATTTGCACTTGGTTTTAAGACAAATTAGCTTAGTTTTAATATAATCTAGGTACTAAAAATATAAGCAAGTATATATGTTTTGGAATATGCCTGTTTTTGTAAAATAACAGTAGGAATACTGTAAGACATCAAAAATCAAATATCGAATTATACTAATTCAAGTTGATGTTTGGAATCATCTTTGAAAAACAAGATTTTTAAAATAAAAACTACAATTTTTAAAATTATATTGAGGGTGCAGTTTGTAGTTAACCAGAGTTGGGTTTTTGAGTGATTTCTGGTGACTGGGATGTTTTTGGTAGTCGAGATTGTTTTTGGTGATAGAATGATGATGGTAGAATCTTAGAAAAATGATGAGAAGTAAATCAAAGCAGTATGGCATTGGGAATTTTGAATCAAATATTTTAACCCTAGTTTCACCATTGATCAGTAAATTGATCACCGCAACCTCTATAAGCGATCGAGTCCTTCCAGATTTGAGTAGATGGTAGATGGGGTGTGGAGAAAAAGTCGGGTCGTCACAAAAATGGCTATTTTTTACACGTTAAATATTATATAAAATTTCAATTTTAGTTATTCACATTTAAATTCAATTTAAATGTTAACCATCTTCATTCATATTTAAATAAAATTTAAATAAATTTCCGATACCATTTTCATTCACATTAAATCCAGAATATTTGAATAATTTTCAATATTAAATTTAAACAATTTAATTATCCAATAAATCAATATTAATAAATCATTAAATTTTTATTTCTAGCCATTTTTATTCAATAATCACATTAAAATTAATAATTTAATATAGCTAAAAATACGGGTCGTTACAACTATAGTATTGATTTAAGCCAGGTGCAACATATATTGTTTATTTATGACTCTAGTAGGGACTACGAGTCTGTCGTATAGTCATTTTCCATCACGATACTTTTTGATAGATAGATATGAGGCGATGAGATTATATCTGTGATATATAATCAGAGTATAGTGGATTCTCATTTATGTTGATATGCAGCCTATCCTATTTGATAGATTGTTGATGTTTCATTGAGATTGAGAGTTATATTTGGATAATGCTTCATGCTAGCCTAATTATACTTGGTGATATCTCCTTTATTTATATTCCTGGATTTGATGATTATTTCTGAATATGAATGATTCACCCATCAGTGTTGGTTCTGTAATCTCTGATTTGATGTATTTCTATAAGGGTGATGACATCTTTTGATACCAGGGTTAGTTATTTAATACAGTTTTGAGTTATTCATGTAATATATGGCTTTGATAATCATTATGATATTAAACTGTATTTTTATTTATACGATTATATTATACCGATTAATATATCATCTGATAATATGAGTGTTTTTATTGTATTATCATATTGCTATTTCCTATTTATATTACATTACCCATATCATAGATTCTTGATTAGACATAGTCTGACCCATGTGTTATTTTATAATATTCGGGTCAGTCTGAGACATTATCGGTATAGGGACGCCATAACCAGCATTTATTTTATTGGGCCTAGAGGAGATTTATGTTTGGACTATTATATAATGTTAGTATGACATTATTCATAGTATACACATGTTTCAAAGTTATATATTGGTCATTTGTTTTGTTTTATTTAGATAGTTGACATTTAAGAAATTTGTATCCAAACAATACATATATTACGTATTATATTATCTGTTATCGCTGCAATTGACTTTGCATTCTATATTATATACCGTATATTATGCATTGTTCTATCTTGGAGGCACACATAGTATGGGAATAGAGGTGGGGTGTTACACAAGGCGATGGTTCAGACAAGGCTTAGGTGGCGGCGCTGGAGTAGTTAAGGTCGTGGATGATGGTCGCTGGTGACTAAAGGCAAGGGGGTGGCAGATTTGCAGGTTGGAAAATGTCAATGGTGGCCTAAAGCTTTTGGTTTGGTGCGTAAACAAGTGAGAAAGAAAATGGTAGGAGATGGGTTATATAAACCCAAGACCCTATTCTCCGAGTACTAGAACATGACTTCTTCAAGTCCTGGATTGGTACCGATCCAAGGACCTAGATCGATACCGATCCACGATTATTTAAAATAGAAAGAAAGAAAAATGTTATATATACACATGTAGATATCCCATGTATGTACATGAATGTGCATGCCAAAGCTTATTCGAGGACGTGCACGTGTATACGTGTACGTGTACATATCCAATACCCGACATCTAGAATCAAAGAAATTAGACTCAAACCTAAAAAAATCCATGAAAGAAACCCGTTCAAAAATATCGAGTTCGGAGTGGAAAATCATGAGAAGTACGTTCCCGATTTATAATGCCAGTGCTAGAAAAGCGTCACGACGAACGACTATAGACATAACTTTTCATAGAATCGACCCGTAAGGAGAATAACGACCATTTAAAGCACAAAGTGGGGTCCTTACAACAATTTCGACTTGTCTCAATTCAAAGCACATCACGTTTGAATCGGGATGTACTTTATGGGCAAGTGTTACCTAGCTTTTTGACCAGGCAATATTTGGATAGACGAGCGAATTTAACTTGGAGATAATCAAGGTAGGAAGCCCAGAGAGATAACCTAAGAGTTCAGAAATCAAGCGCAAATAGAGTCATGAGATCAATACCAAACCAAACCCAAGATAAGAGAGGCAAATCCCACCTAAGTGGTGGGTTAGTACCGATCCTCTATAGACATAACTTTTCATAGTATCGATCCGTAAGGAGAACAATGACCATTTAAAGCACAAAGTGGGGTCCTTACAACAATTTAAACTTGTCTCAATTCAAAGCACATCACATTTGAAACGAGATGTACTTTATGGGCAAGTGTTACCTAGCTTTTTGATCAGGCAATATTTGGATTGACGGATGAATCAAACTTGGAGATAATCAACGTAGGAAGCCTGGAGAGATAACCTAAGAGTTCAAAATCAAGCGCAAATAGAGTCACGGGATCAATACCAAACCAAACCCAAGATAAGAGAGGCAAAAGCCCTCCTAAGTGGTGGATCAGTATTGATCCAACTATGTGGATCGTTACTAATCTAAGAATGCTCCTCCAAACATGCCCATCTTCTACATACCTACACTATTCGATGCTAGAAGCCTATTTTAAGTGTTTTTTGTTGATCCAATGCAATTCTCTATCGATCTCCATGAGCACTCAAAGTTAGCAATTCCATTCTTGTAACGACCCGGAATTTTCGAACCCGAAAATTCCAGATAGTTAGAAGAAAAAGAAAGAGATAGAAGAAAGAAACAGAAAGAAGAAAGGAGAACAGAGAACACAACATCCCACATTCGCAGCGGATTAAATATAATAACAAATAATAATATATGTTATACAAAGAAAAACTGTATTTGTTAATTACATTTTAATACATCAGAGTTACAACATTCACAAATGTACTAGACAGTTAAAATTAACATGTCTCAGACAACTATAATATCATAGCGGAATATACTCCATACGTTCCTGCCATCCAGCTCGCCTCCTGAGCTCCAGAACGTCCTTACCTAAAAATCTGTAATACTCGGTCTGACCCGAGCATTACATCAAAGTAACACCCGAGTCAGGCTGGAAACCAGCGTGAGTAAACTCATCTAACATGAAATTTCAATCCATAGATCTTATATAAAATCGGGATAACTCGTATCTTCTACGAGTTCTTACTTATTATATTCAAACAATTTATTTCACAAAATAATATCTAAGTATCGTTACTTAGTTCAAATGATCCAGATTACTCGATTTATTTCATTCCAGCCTAATCGATTTACAAAACAAATCTATAAAGAATTATAGATTACAAATCGAAGTGGTTTCGGGTATATTTCTAATACCCGACCCCGGTCTCTTCGAATCAAAAGTCATCCTTTAAACCAAGATTTTTCAGTTAAACAATTTAATTTAAATTCAGGATATCATATTCATAAAACAAATTTATCACAGATAGATAACTTACATTATCACAATTCATCCAAAACATCTCATCTCACAATCACATATCAGATATATCAACTAATCCAAGGCATCTAATATCATTCAACCAATCCATAACAAGTCAATTCATTCTTAATTAATTTAATTAATCTCTAATTAAATTATTTACTAACCTTTAATTACTTGGATTACCTTAATCCATCTTACTTAACATTAATTAATTATAAATTAATTAATCATTTCTTAATTATTTATCTTAATTAATCTTCCTTGATTAATTATTCCTTAATTACAATAAGTAATTATTCTTTACTTACCCCTTTTTATTAATCATTCTTGATTAATTTCTTTTTAATTACATTAAGTAATTAGCCTTAAATTAATTATATAAACGAATTAACCTTAACTATTTAATATAATTAAACTTTAATCAATCCCATTAAGTAATTAATTAATAAATAAATGATCCTTTAATTACTTCCATTAATTAATTATTCTTTAATTAATTACCCCAATTAATCCATATTTAAATCATTTAAAATAAATAAATTATTATCTATTCTTAAATCATTTAAAATAAATGAATTATCCTTATTAATTTCACATATTAATTTTCTTTAACTAATCAACCCTTAATTAAGATAAATTCTCTATTTTACAATTGATTTATTAAATCCTTATCATTTAAACTTTATTTAAAATAAACATTTAAGAAATCAATTAAAATTTACACATCTAATTTAACTTCTAAAATCATTTGAACTTTAAAAGTTTATTTAATAAATTTTAATACAAAAATCATATTGAAAATCTATGTTTTTATCTTTTAAAAA
The DNA here is from genome assembly GCA_030737815.1 of Allium fistulosum. Lineage (NCBI taxonomy): Eukaryota > Viridiplantae > Streptophyta > Magnoliopsida > Asparagales > Amaryllidaceae > Allium > Allium fistulosum. Next base: position 1,104,373,695 of record CM060904.1, on the reverse strand, counting down.
CTTATTTATTAACTATATAAAACTTGTTAAAACAAATTTTCTAGAAAACAAATTAGTTTAATAGTTAAAATCTTGTTTATCTTTGTTTTTAAAACTCAGAACATTATAAATATAAAACTTCTTTTGCTTTAAAACTTAAAACAATTGCTGTTTAATTTTCTCTCGACCATCTCACCACTAACCCGAGTAAAACACTCAAAAACTCGAAGCAACTCTCGAGTCATTCCCATTTCAACCCACTACTTCCCTGCTTCGAGTCAAACTCGACTTTCCCCCGATATAAAACCCGAGACCTGCTTTTCTTCCCCAAATCCAATATCTCGCTCCAAACAACCAAAGATACTATTCTGATCGACAGCAAACTAATTCAACGACCTCAACAATGACGATCGACACACACACGTACTCGAGATCAAGCCCCAACGACACTCGCATCACCCAGCATCGAATCAAACTAGCTCAACTGGAATTAACATGCACTGACACACGTGCACGCTCGAACGAATCGACTCCGACCACCATCACCGTTGCCTTCAGGTCACCGATGACCCATACGAATGCTATGACCACCCATCACCATCGTTTACCTCAGAAATCAAAATCGAGCAAATCGGCCTTTTCCAGGAACCAAACAGTTCATCAACAACCACCACGCCATGCCAACTCCAACCACCGGACGCCATGCGATTATGACCAAACAACGCCACACGTCTACTCTTTGATTTCCCCCCCTACCGATCGCCTCTAGTTCACCCACGACGATGCAGCAACCACCAAAACCCAATCGACCGAAACTGTCGATCGAAACCTAGTTCGATGTCGCCGAGTTGCCTTGACCACTTATAAAACCAATCACCATTTTTACCTTGAACCCTGACTCACGAGCCACCTCCCGGCATAATCACGAGACCCACTCCTCCACCGATCATCGGAATTTGATGATAATAAGAATTCCGTTCAACTCGAGAATCCACACTATTTTCAAATCTATAAATCTTGATCTTATCATTAAAATTCCTCATTTTACAACTCGAATCAATTTATATAATTTAAACTTGAAATTTACATGATTGGGTTTTCTGATATTATACATTTTGACTGTGATTTCTGATTTTCCAGTAAACCTTTGACTGATTATACTTATAATTATTTTTAAAATTAAGTTTACACCCCTATCATCATCTTTCATTTAGAAATCAAAGCCTAAAACTGATCAGTGAAAGAACAAATGATTTTAGAACTATATTAGCATCCAGACATTCAAGATCAGAATGAACACTGTTATACCCACAGAGATATCCATATACATATACATATATAATCATTAAATCAACATGCAAACCATTATCACTAATTTAATACTTAAGTTACTGCATGCTTTAAGTGTTAAACAGATTTAAAACCTTTAAAATAACAGTTTGTTTACTCACCTTACTAAAAGAACAGAGAAGCCTGGAAATGCTTGAATTTGCAACTGAAAACTTGGTTTTGATCTTTTAACTTTGAAAACTGAAAATGCTTTGAATTGATCTGGAAACAACACTTGATTTTGAAACTGGAACTTGATCCACTAGCTTTCAAGTTTGATTATGAACTTTGCTTTGAGCTTTGAACTTGAACTTCTAGTTGAATTTTTGAACAGAAATTTATTCCTTCTTGTTTGATTTGTTTCCAGTTTTAGATTTAAATTTTTTCGTTTGTTCTGATTTGCTTCAGATCTGATTTTCTTTATTTTGATTTAGAAAAAGAACTGGTAAAAGAAATGAAAGAGAGAGATAGAGAGGATTATATAACCTATTTTATCTTTTTATTAATTATTTTAAAAACCAAAGACACTTGTAAATTTTATGATAAGGTTTGTTTACACTTGTGACTTCATGCATTCTTAAGCTTACATTTGTTAAATTGTATTTATATTTATTTGTAATTAATATGTATTTATAAAATAATCATAACTTAGTTTTATCTTTATAAATGTCTTATGTATTTATAAGTCCTTAATATACATATATATGATATTTTCAACTTTAATATTTTATGTTTTATATTTAAACTTTTTCTTTTGTTTATCTATACATAACTTAAAAGAAAATGTTATAAAAATCCAATTATACATTTATAAATAAATTTATACAAATATAACAGTATATGTATCCCTTATTTATAGTTATAAAATCTTTTAAAGATAATGATATAAAACTAATTACATACTAACAAAAATCATGTATACATATTATTTTTGATCCAATTTATTTCTAAGATGTTTATCTTTTGAATTTCAAATTCAAATTCAATTTAAAAATCCAATCTAAAATCAACCCAAATATATATTTAAACAAACACAAATTCAATTTTGTTTAAAAATAATAATTTTTCAAATTAAATTATTATACCAATAGATTATCAAATAAATATTTATCCAGATATAAATATTTATTTCCTGATTTATCAGTATTTCTACCAATTAACCTAGTTAATTATCAATTAACAGATATGCCAAAATCTGGGTTATCACATTCCTTCCCCCTTTAAAACTTTTCGTCCTCGAAAAGGAATGAAGCCAAAATTTATTATTTACTTATTATCAGATAAATTTCTCTTTTGAACATATTTTTAAAACACTTTAAAAATCTTTATAATATTACTAAATTAGTTTTTATAAAAATACTTTTATAACTCGATGTTTCAACAAGTCCATTCTCGTTCTCACAGAAATTCGGTCATACGTTGATCAGGCGTAAGACTGAAAATCTATAAGTACTTAGCAGACCCATTTTCAACACCCAGTGAAAATATTTTGGAAAATAATTTTATTGAAAATATAGAAAACAGTTTTGAAAATAGAGGAAATATCTTTGGTGAGAATGCTCTGGAAATCATCACTCCCATCCATGGTCGCAGTTAACCCGATGGTTACGTTGCCGTCCCGGCAAAATCCACAGATAACTATAGGTCTCCGCGCTCCTCGATTACGCCATGGAACCCGCTACAGATCGCAGTTATACCCGGGCCTTACGTTGCTAGCACAGCACAAACCCATATAACTGTAGGCATCAGCGCCACCGAATTTCACTGCCAAATAATGAAACTTCTCCCACATAGGTCGCAGTCTACCGATATAAAATCAAACGTAGACAGTTGGCTCTCAGCGGCACAAACGACTTTCGCTATGTTACCATAGTGTCACAGTCTACCGATATAAAATCAAACGTAGACAGTTGGCTCTCAGCGGCACACATGACTTCCGCTATGGTCTGCAGTAGATCGTAGAGACATCGAGTTAAATTGTCGTCACAGCATAACCCAAATGCCTCTGTGGGCACCAGCCCCTCGACTTTCGCTACACAAATAATCCTCAAGAACTAGTTTGTCCGGACTCCTCACAGGATCAACTTTAGAAACCCCCCTTGGGGCTCAAGGCAGTACCACCCTGTGGTACTCCTGAGAAGTTCATTTCAAGGAAGCGCCTTTTTCCCCAGAGCTATTTTCAAAATACTTTATACTATATACTTATAGTATCTTCAAATCATACCCTTTATGATTTATCAAAATCTCCTTTACACAAAATCGATTACCAAAATCGATAATTCTCAAACTAGGCTTTCTAAGATCCAAAATTGATTTTCCCAAAAATCAAAAGCCTTTTCCAAATTCATAGGTTCCCAAGACCTTTTCCAAAATCATTCTCATAAGATCCTTTATATATATAGATATAGATATATATAACTTTGAAAATCTTTGGATCATTTCAAACTTGTATAAAACCTCTTTTATACTTCAAATATTTCAAAACCCTTTTTATTCTGGCTAGATTCAATAAGGGAAGTTTATCATATTACAAAATATAACTTTATTTATTGTCAAATCAAATATTCAAGTTTGATTTCTTTATAAAGTTATTTACCATTTACTTACCTCCATAAAGTAAATTTCAACCAAAGAAATACCCAATTCCATTATATTTCACATAATATACCTTTCATTTTCGAAAACCATTTCAAATTTCTTATCCTCAAATTTTAAATGCCAATTTCATTCAAACCCGTACGATGTACACATATCATCCGTACGCTATATCAATCTGATCGCTCAATCGATCACACAATTTCACTTCCGAACTAGTATTGTCCAGCCGGCTTCCTAGTGCGGACTCAGATCTGGTTTTCTGATCAGAAACCGTCATTCTCCTTGCATAGTCACAACTATGATAGAGAATATCCAGAACCAATCAACAATCCATATCCAGGTTCGCCGTCGAAAATCGAGCGAAAAATCCTAACTCGGATCGATAATACTATCTCGAAATTCTGTGTTCGAATCTGGATCAAATCACTATGCGAATAGAATAATATACGTATATCCTACGTATTTATCTTTATTGGTTATTAGCCAAATCAATTCTCTTTTCTATTCACATTTCCTTTAATTCTATTCTCTTATTCTCAATTGCTTCCATTTACAATTGAGTTAATACTTCAATTATAAACAGTTTGAACTCTGACCCATTTAAATTTAAAAATAGCTTGAAAAAGTTTAAAATAGATAAGCAGTTGAAAAATAGTTATTAGTTTGTAAAATAGCTGTAAAATAGTTAAGTAGGTGTAAAATAGTTAGATAATTGCAAAATAGTTTTTAAAATAGTGATTAGATATAAGTAACTGAAAAATAGTAATTAGTTTATAAGACAGTTTCAAAATAGTTAAATAGATCCAAAATAATTGTAAAATAAGTATAAAATAGTTTAGAGTTTAAGAAGAAAGATTGTATAGTAAATAGTTTGGAAAAATATATTTGTACTAAAACAATTTATTTTGAAAATAAACCAGAGTCAAACTGTTCAATTCTCATCAATTCAATTTAAATTTCCACCCTATTTAAATTAACTCAATTCCAAGTTTAAATAACTTCAATTTCCATTGAAATTGATTTATCCTTAATTCAAGTTGAATTAATCCTCAATTTCTTTCCTAATTCAAATCAAATTCCATTTGATTTTTAAAATTATTCAACTTTAATCACAATTCCAAATTATTTCAATTCAATTTGGATTAATTTCAAATTGAACCAGCTTCAATTTCAAATCATTTCAATTCTAATTTATCATTTAAACTTATGCTTATCCATCTTCAATCATAATTCTAATTAATTCAAATCAAACTCAATTTGAACTAATTCTATTCAAATCTCAACTTAAAACCATCTCGAATTATATAAATTCAAGTTAAATATTTAAAATGTTGATTTAATCCTTTAAATCAAATTAACCCTTACATTAAAATCAAATCAACCTTTATTATTATTATTATTTAACAACTTAAATTTTTAAACCATTTAATTCCGAATCCAAATTTCAAAATTCCATTTTAAAAAAAAAAATTTATCTTTACTTAACTTATTTCAAAGTTCAAATAAGAACTCAAAAACAAAATTTTTTTTTTAGATTCTAATTTATTATCCATTTTTAATTTCCAGATCTCAAACCCATTTTGAGATTACTCATAACTCCCATTTAAATTAATCATTTAACTTCCCATGTTAAATTCCAATTTCATCTTGAAATTTCCAATTCAAGTTATTCATTCAAACTTATTTAACTCCCTCCAAGTTAAATTAAATTTACTTAATCCGGTCAACTTTACACAATTTGAATTCCCATTCAAATTTTAAACTTCAGACTAATATTCTTCCCACTTAAATTCAAAAACTTATCACTTTGGGTTTTCATATCACAATCCAATTTAAAACTCAACACTAAGAGTTATTTCAAATCATCCTTAATATTATACCTTAAATTTTTAAACCACCTTTGGTTTAATTCAAAAACAAATTTCTTTAAATTTTTCCAAATTATACTCGTCTAAGATTATTTCCCTAAAACATTTCATTTTACTTAATCATTAACAACATTTCATTATTAAACACAACTACCATTTATGATAATAACCAAGATTATCATATCTGGAAACCAATTCATTATTATCTTTATTCTTGATAACACTTCTACAAATTCAAGATTTTAATTTCAGTTTGAATTCATTTCAAACTTAACTTTATTCAATTTTAATTTGATTGTATTACTATTACCACTTAATTTAATTCCAATATTTTAACAACCAATTACCAAAATATTTATTAGAAAGAAATATCATTTTATATATCAAAATATATTCTTATATAAAATCATTTAAAATTCTTATATAAGAAAATAACAATTACGCTCTCATATATATATATATATACACACTCAACTCGTTCTAGGGTACCATTGACCCTATCCTTAACGAGTAATCCCAACGGAGCCAAGGTTCTCGCTTAACCTTCAGCTCTGATACCAACTGTAACGACCCGGAATTTTCGAACCCGAAAATTCCAGATAGTTAGAAGAAAAAGAAAGAGATAGAAGAAAGAAACAGAAAGAAGAAAGGAGAACAGAGAACACAACATCTCACATTCGCAGCGGATTAAATATAATAACAAATAATAATATATGTTATACAAAGAAAAACTGTATTTGTTAATTACATTTTAATACATCAGAGTTACAACATTCACAAATGTACTAGACAGTTAAAATTAACATGTCTCAGACAACTATAATATCACAGCGGAATATACTCCATACGTTCCTGCCATCCAGCTCGCCTCCTGAGCTCCAGAACGTCCTTACCTGAAAATCTGTAATACTCGGTCTGACCCGAGCATTACATCAAAGTAACACCCGAGTCAGGCTGGAAACCAGCGTGAGTAAACTCATCTAACATGAAATTTCAATCCATAGATCTTATATAAAATCGGGATAACTCGTATCTTCTACGAGTTCTTACTTATTATATTCAAACAATTTATTTCACAAAATAATATCTAAGTATCGTTGCTTAGTTCAAATGATCCAGATTACTCGATTTATTTCATTCCAGCCTAATCGATTTACAAAACAAATCTATAAAGAATTATAGATTACAAATCGAAGTGGTTTCGGGTATATTTCTGATACCCGACCCCGGTCTCTTCGAATCAAAAGTCATCCTTTAAACCAAGATTTTTCAGTTAAACAATTTAATTTAAATTCAGGATATCATATTCATAAAACAAATTTATCACAGATAGATAACTTACATTATCACAATTCATCCAAAACATCTCATCTCACAATCACATATCAGATATATCAACTAATCCAAGGCATCTAATATCATTCAACCAATCCATAACAAGTCAATTCATTCTTAATTAATTTAATTAATCTCTAATTAAATTATTTACTAACCTTTAATTACTTGGATTACCTTAATCCATCTTACTTAACATTAATTAATTATAAATTAATTAATCATTTCTTAATTATTTATCTTAATTAATCTTCCTTGATTAATTATTCCTTAATTACAATAAGTAATTATTCTTTACTTACCCCTTTTTATTAATCATTCTTGATTAATTTCTTTTTAATTACATTAAGTAATTAGCCTTAAATTAATTATATAAACGAATTAACCTTAACCATTTAATATAATTAAACTTTAATCAATCCCATTAAGTAATTAATTAATAAATAAATGATCCTTTAATTACTTCCATTAATTAATTATTCTTTAATTAATTACCCCAATTAATCCATATTTAAATCATTTAAAATAAATAAATTATTATCTATTCTTAAATCATTTAAAATAAATGAATTATCCTTATTAATTTCACATATTAATTTTCTTTAACTAATCAACCCTTAATTAAGATAAATTCTCTATTTTACAATTGATTTATTAAATCCTTATCATTTAAACTTTATTTAAAATAAACATTTAAGAAATCAATTAAAATTTACACATCTAATTTAACTTCTAAAATCATTTGAACTTTAAAAGTTTATTTAATAAATTTTAATACAAAAATCATATTGAAAATCTATGTTTTTATCTTTTAAAAACTTATTTATTAACTATATAAAACTTGTTAAAACAAATTTTCTAGAAAACAAATTAGTTTAATAGTTAAAATCTTGTTTATCTTTGCTTTTAAAACTCAGAACATTATAAATATAAAACTTCTTTTGCTTTAAAACTTAAAACAATTGCTGTTTAATTTTCTCTCGACCATCTCACCACTAACCCGAGTAAAACACTCAAAAACTCGAAGCAACTCTCGAGTCATTCCCATTTCAACCCACTACTTCCCTGCTTCGAGTCAAACTCGACTTTCCCCCGATATAAAACCCGAGACCTGCTTTTCTTCCCCAAATCCAATATCTTGCTCCAGACAACCAAAGATACTATTCCGATCGACAGCAAACTAATTCAACGACCTCAACAATGACGATCGACACACACACGTACTCGAGATCAAGCCCCAACGACACTCGCATCACCCAGCATCGAATCAAACTAGCTCAACTGGAATTAACATGCACTGACACACGTGCACGTGCACGCTCGAACGAATCGACTCCGACCACCATCACCGTTGCCTTCAGGTCACCGATGACCCATACGAATGCTATGACCACCCATCACCATCGTTTACCTCAGAAATCAAAATCGAGCAAATCGGCCTTTTCCAGGAACCAAACAGTTCATCAACAACCACCACGCCACGCCAACTCCAACCACCGGACGCCATGCGATTATGACCAAACAACGCCACACGTCTACTCTTTGATTTCCCCCCTACCGATCGCCTCTAGTTCACCCACGACGATGCAGCAACCACCAAAACCCAATCGACCAAAACTGTCGATCGAAACCTAGTTCGATGTCGCCGAGTTGCCTTGACCACTTATAAAACCAATCACCATTTTTACCTTGAACCCTGACTCACGAGCCACCTCCCGGCATAATCACGAGACCCACTCCTCCACCGATCATCGGAATTTGATGATAATAAGAATTCCGTTCAACTCGAGAATCCACACTATTTTCAAATCTATAAATCTTGATCTTATCATTAAAATTCCTCATTTTACAACTCGAATCAATTTATATAATTTAAACTTGAAATTTACATGATTGGGTTTTCTGATATTATACATTTTGACTGTGATTTCTGATTTTCCAGTAAACCTTTGACTGATTATACTTATAATTATTTTTAAAATTAAGTTTACACCCCTATCATCATCTTTCATTTAGAAATCAAAGCCTAAAACTGATCAGTGAAAGAACAAATGATTTTAGAACTATATTAGCATCCAGACATTCAAGATCAGAATGAACACTGTTATACCCACAGAGATATCCATATACATATACATATATAATCATTAAATCAACATGCAAACCATTATCACTAATTTAATACTTAAGTTACTGCATGCTTTAAGTGTTAAACAGATTAAAAACCTTTAAAATAACAGTTTGTTTACTCACCTTACTAAAAGAACAGAGAAGCCTGGAAATGCTTGAATTTGCAACTGAAAACTTGGTTTTGATCTTTTAACTTTGAAAACTGAAAATGCTTTGAATTGATCTGGAAACAACACTTGATTTTGAAACTGGAACTTGATCCACTAGCTTTCAAGTTTGATTATGAACTTTGCTTTGAGCTTTGAACTTGAACTTCTAGTTGAATTTTTGAACAGAAATTTATTCCTTCTTGTTTGATTTGTTTCCAGTTTTAGATTTAAAATTTTTCGTTTGTTCTGATTTGCTTCAGATCTGATTTTCTTTATTTTGATTTAGAAAAAGAACTGGTAAAAGAAATGAAAGAGAGAGATAAAGAGGATTATATAACCTATTTTATCTTTTTATTAATTATTTTAAAAACCAAAGACACTTGTAAATTTTATGATAAGGTTTGTTTACACTTGTGACTTCATGCATTCTTAAGCTTACATTTGTTAAATTGTATTTATATTTATTTGTAATTAATATGTATTTATAAAATAATCATAACTTAGTTTTATCTTTATAAATGTCTTATGTATTTATAAGTCCTTAATATACATATATATGATATTTTCAACTTTAATATTTTATGTTTTATATTTAAACTTTTTCTTTTGTTTATCTATACATAACTTAAAAGAAAATGTTATAAAAATCCAATTATACATTTATAAATAAATTTATACAAATATAACAGTATATGTATCCCTTATTTATAGTTATAAAATCTTTTAAAGATAATGATATAAAACTAATTACATACTAACAAAAATCATGTATACATATTATTTTTGATCCAATTTATTTCTAAGATGTTTATCTTTTGAATTTCAAATTCAAATTCAATTTAAAAATCCAATCTAAAATCAACCCAAATATATATTTAAACAAACACAAATTCAATTTTGTTTAAAAATAATAATTTTTCAAATTAAATTATTATACCAATAGATTATCAAATAAATATTTATCCAGATATAAATATTTATTTCCTGATTTATCAGTATTTCTACCAATTAACCTAGTTAATTATCAATTAACAGATATGCCAAAATCTGGGTTATCACAATTCTTCCGTAGATCCAACATTCGGACATAGAAACAAGTTAATAATGTGCAAACAAGTTTGGAACCACGAAGCTAATCAAAAATTGAGCCAACGCAAAGAGTTCACAACGACTATTTTGGCCATCTTATGGATCAGTACCGATCTAAGCCCATGGATCGGTACCAAACCGATCCACGTATATTGCCGAGCTGGTCATCATTTTCTCCAGGGGATTTGGTCTTGGCATGAAAAATGAGATGAGATTGTGGAGGCAAGATTTTAGATTTCCCACGTCTATAAATAGAGGGGCATGGTTCATTTCTAAGGATCTTTTGGCTCTTGCTTTCCCTTACAGTAATTGCTTGTAATTACTATCGGATTTATATCGATTCATGAGAAATCCTGCTTGTAGTCAGCAAGATAATCAATAAAATCGCTAAGTGGGTGTAGGTCAAGATTAGTCGGATAACCATAAATTGCTGTGTGTTCTTTTCTACTCATTTTCATTTTAATTTTCTTCACTTTTTATTCCATACTTAATCCTCTGGGTGTTTGTGCCATTTTTGGTTCAAACATTCTACATTTCATAAAAAACACTCAAGTCTACTATAGTCTACCATACATAAATATGGTGGTTCACACGTAGCCATTTCAAATAAATGAAACTAAAATAAATCCATATGAGGATATCGTTGATCAAAGGTACTATTCCCTTTGTGAATAAAACATAAAGGTACGGCCCCTTCCAAGACAAATCATAAAAACACAAACAAATCAACAACGTACACCATGTCACAAAATCACATCAAGTCTCTCATTGACTATCTAAATGTGGTGCTAAATTATCAAAATATTCAAAGCGCCAAATGGAATTAATACCCGAACATAAATGCTACGAAGAACACGTAGGAATAGATATCCAAATATACTAATAAATAATCACCAGCAGTTTGGTCAGGTCGCTAATACCTCATTAGAAGTTTGGTCAGTTGCTAACACCACACTAACAGTTTGTTCGATCGCTAACACCACACTAAATAATTTGACCAATAGGATACTCTTAGTGCGAATTGCTCTCTTCCAAGGGAGACTGATAAGAAAAGCTATAGGAGTTTAGCCCGCTAAACTCCTACAGTCCAAATGTATGGAATATCCATAGCATGTGTTCAACCTAATATCGCACTACTGAGCTGCTACGCCTACTAACGAATGACGTAAATTTTATGATATCGAATATAGCCCACGGTATAGAATGCTGGCTCGGTGGTATAGGGCTAGAAACTAAAACGAGACTCAAGGTGCGACCTCCGCCGTCAAGCCGCTAGGTCGAACAACTAGCCTAAAAGGTCAAGCTACTGAATGCACTAACAAATATAGCGAATTATAAAAAAACACGCTTCCTCGAGATAGTATTAATTACAATTGTTGTAAACTTATCAAATACTGATCACTAAAATAACGGTTGTGTGTCCCCTAACCACTCGGTGTTGCTAAAATATTTACTATCAGTTAGTAAATTGCACTAATCAAATACTCTACCTAAACAAGTCATATAATTAAACAATAAAGTGATAACTAATGTCCCATAACCACTTGTTACTACTAAATTGTTTAAGTATATTTCTCATTTCATAGAAAAAGCAAATAATTAGCTTGAAAGCTAATTTACATGAAAATTCATCAAAAGTCACAAAGATATCCGAAGAGAAATAATTGCATATAAAGATAAGCAATTAACTTTACAAAACTATTGGACGATGTCCAAATACTTTATATACTTTAAAATCTCTTCTTTTATGTTCATACCTCTTATTGTTCAACTATATATATAAAGCATGATAAAATGAGTTATAAAATCTGAATTAATAGCAAAGTGCATATATAGATATAGTTCTTTATAATTTCCTTTAAAAGATATTTAGTGTTCAAGCTATATTCCCAAAAGTCACATAAATATAAGGAATATTTATTTATGAAAAAACATATGCTTATTTCTTAAAATCACTTTTATAAATCCATAAAAACATTTATATTTAACTATATCTAATATATAATTACATATTAACGCAAGTTATAAAATGAATTGCATTCAATATGCATAGGTTTGAATGTTTATCAAAAGCCCATAATAGCGTTTACAAACACCTCCGATCGAAATTAGACAAAACTAGTTTTATAAATTAGACCGATTATATTTAAGTACAACATTTAAAATCATTTAGCAAATAGGAATAATAATTGGAAGAATGAAAACTCAACTAAGGAAATGGCATCTCAAAACAATTATAAAGAACTAAATATTAGAATGGACAAGAGGAAATGCAGCTCCAAGAGCTAAAATCAATACCACAAAGCAACATAGGAGACAACACAAGCACATGCAACAAAATGAGAAAAGAGTGCCTAGAGCTCATGTTCCAAGCATTGACCGTCGACCGGTCATGTTCCTCCGGTAAACCGGTGGCAATGCTTAGGGCATGCTTGCTCCAAGCACTTTTCTGACAGTCGATTACTTGTCTTTCGACGATTGAAACTGGTATTCTTGAGCTTTAATGATTAATGCGTGCACTTAAATTGCTCTATAACACAATGGTATAACAAGAGATGAAATTTTGGTTCACAGTGGAGATATTACAGGGTTTCTTATCTCTATTTATAGCAGATGCAATAGGCAAACAAACAATCATAATTTATCCAAAGATCCAAAATCTAACAAACTATTTCAGCATGCAATTCAAAATCCCACTGCTATCACCGTAACTAGGCTACTAGGGAATCGATTCCCCTCACTACGCTTGGAGAGGAAGAACCCGAAATGCTGACTCACTAGTGTGTCTCCTCGTCTGCATCCACTTCCACCTCTTGATCGTAGTGTTGGCCTCTTATTGCATGCGTCAGGGTCCTCCATTTGAACTATATCATGTGTGTTAAAAAACATTCTAGGACTCCCGTTATGCCGGACCCACTCCATCAGGCATCCTTGTCAGTGATGCACTTCCATCGTGGAACCTCATATGAGTGCCATTTGTGAAAATACATCATCTCCAGTTAATTACTCAATCCCAAATTGGGTAAAGAACACTTACCCAACACCGCAATGACCAAGCATCCTCTCATAGGGAACTAGCTTCCCTACTATTTCTAGCATACACACCTAGCCCTAAAATAGGCTCAAACAACAATTTGATCTTATATAATTTTCATTTCAAATTATATAATTTTCATTATAGCCCGGGCTTTTGGCCGAGATTCATAGCATGCATTTTACACGCTTACCAGTCGAACGCTAACCCCAATCTGGTCGACCACTACTGGTCGATCACCAAAGGCCAGGGTCAATCGGTCGTAGGCTAAAATTAGGGTTTTCATTATTTTCATTGTCGATTGTTGTGTTCAGTTCAATTCATCTCATTTGCTATTTTCTTTGGACCCTAGTACTAATCAACCAGTCTATATTCTAATTTCAATGTCAAATTGTCCAACTTAGGTTTTAAAAATTTAGGGTTGACTAATTTAAGATTTTGCAATATAATCGTAAGAGATGTGTACTAGCATCAAATCAAATTTAACTATTTACAGTGGTTCAATTCTAATATAGTTTTCATATTCCAATTTAGGGTTTTATATATTTCAAATTAGGTTTTCTAGCATCTTGTATCATATAGGAGTAAATTTAACCATAGATAAGCATCTAACTAAATCATTCCTACTGGCATCAAGCCTAAGCTCTTTCCTATTTGCCATGCTTTAGAATCGCCCCTTTGTATGCTAGCTACACTTGCTCCATCTAGATTTAGTTTCTTGCATTCTTCTATGTTGATTTTTTTTTGAAAAATTTTAGGTTTAGAGGAGGGACTAGAATTTGAATGAGTTTCATTACTATAAACTGTTATGTGAATTTTCGGGTTAGGATAGACTTACACTTATAGGGTTTAGCAATTTTTTTAGGTCGTTGGATTTAGGTTCAACAATCTTCTCAGTACTCATGCATGCTCATCTGATACTTGAAAACAAAGTTAGAAATCTTGGTCGTTCAAACACGTCACAAAGCACATAATCACTCTCGAATTTATGTTCCTTATGGTTGACCTCTCCCTTATCTTGGCTGACGACTACCAGTCGACCATCACCCATCTAGGGTCGACCGGTCACCGAGTTAAATTGTGGATTTTTATTTTTAAATGTTTATTCTATTTCCAATTCTTCCAACGCCCGTAACTTCTTTGTATTAACTCCGAATTCGAAGCGTTATATATGAAAATTGTCTAGAAAATCACTACAAACGCAGTAGTGCAAGTTTCATAGCCAAATTTAGATGTTTGTGAAAATTTTCTTTTTAGCCCTTGTTTAATTTAATTTAATTCTCTTATTAGCTTTCTGTTTAATTTTCGAGGAGTTACATTCTCCCCCTTAAAAGGATTTCGTCCTTGAAATCTCAAAGGATGGGAAAATGTAACTTATACATGCAGCAACCAATAGCTACAACCATTTATTCATTCTTCATCCACGGCCAATCAGTGTCCTTAGAAATTTTCTAATGCAATATATACATATATATGCAATGTCAAATGCACATGAACCTATATTAATGCAGAAATTAGGCGGTCAACCTATTCTGTCGACTTCCTATCATGCAAATTCTCATGTCATTCATTCAAATGTATGCAACATCCTAAGTAAGTATAATTGCTATTCTATACGTATGCACAACCGTACAACCCATATGCAACATCCATATGCATAACATCCCCTAACATAGCCATTATCAAACATCCAAATGAATTATATCTAACAAGCTAGATAATAAAAAAGGATAATGTGAATGTGTGTGTACTACCTAGAGGACATACTATCCTAAATGTGCAAAAGAAAACAGTCAAAACAATACATGTAAATACATTTGCTATCATCCATTTTCCATAACACGTCCTATTGACATGTTTATAGCCACTCCTACCATCCAATGGTCTCTACAAAAAGGGTATATCAAACTAGGTCCTATATAAGTAGTCTATACCTACTAAACCTAAATTGGAAACATATCAAAAAAGAGTTATGAGTGGTAGCCCGGATCTTCTCCTCAGGCTCCCAAGTACTCTCTGTTAGATCGTCTCCCCATTGGACTTTAACAAGTCTAATCACCTTATTGTGGAGTCGCTTTGTACCATGCTTAAGAGTATGGATAGATGCACAACGAACAAGTGACTCTCGCTCTATCTCAACCTCCTTTAAGTGACTCGGTTCAACCATGGTAGCTAAATCATGTAAGTACTTCCGCGTGCAGCTACGGACAGCTTCCTAATCATTTAGCCGTAATGTATCTTGCCTTAGGGATTTTCTACTAGTCTGCTTCCTAATTAGGGACTCAACTCTATGGACTATAGAGGACTCAAATCCTCGGACTACCCCATGTCTTTGTTGATACATGCTTCTCTGCCTATCTTGTGCATTCTTTGTCCACTCTATGAAACAAATCCATCCTTTTCAACTACACTTTTCTCCTTTACCACTGGCATAAACCTTTAATCCAAATGTATATGCATCGGTAATTCTCTACAATCCTAGCTACTAGCTCAAATGGTGTCGACATGCACCACACTAAATAACTTAACCATAAGTATGCTCCTAGGAAACTGTATTTCTATGAAATCCTCAATGTACAACATACTGCCATAACTCATCCAGTGGTATACCTAATCACCTCGACTTCTAGATACCAAGTGAGACAACTCGAATATTGACGGTGTCTCCTTCCATGGTACTTCCTACTTAGCTCTTTGTTATTTATCCACTTTACGTAAGGGTATCCAAACTCGATGATTCTTAAGTAGTTGAAAATAGAAAAACTTCTTTTCCAATTTGATTCAACTTAAATCATCTCATTTTACTTGGTTTCTTCAGTCCTTTAAAAATCATGGCACCTAGTTATCATGTTTAGAGTCTATAATGATTCGTCCTAAGTTCTACTAATGAAAGTTTGGTCTATCTTCCCAATTCAACCTTAACAATAAAAGTCCCAAAATTAATTGAAGTCATAACTTAGAATCACTCTAGCATTGGTAATATTCACCTAATTGGTATTTTGTTCATGTGCGATTGCTATCCACACAACCATGTATTTAAAGTTAGTCTTTCATGAATTTCCTTAGGTAAATAGTCTTCATCCCATCCGAGGGATGATTAAGAAGAATTCTTTTCATCCCTTTCTCCAAATCTTATCAAAACTTTCCCAATCTAGTCTTCAATTAAATCACCTTCGCATTCCTAATGCATGCCAATAATGATATCTTTTTCTTGACTAAGACCATGTAACGACCCGTAAATTTCGATAATTTAAATGTGTTGATTTAATAAGATTTTGATAATTTAATTTGAAAGAAATAAAATTTGGAGATTTAGTAATGTAATAAATACTAAAATGAAATGTAACAATGGTAATTAAAGCTAAATCTTGATAAATTGAATGAAATTACAATAAATTGAAATAATGTAAATGCTATAACTTGGTTATAAATTTAATATAAGGAAATGAATGTAAATATTGAATTTATGAATGAGATAAAAATATAATGAATGGTAATTGAATAAAATTGGTGTTATGTAAGTATTTATAACCTTTATTTGAAAGTAATAAACTTATAGTGTAATTAAAGGTTAACGGTAACAATTATTGTATGTTACCTATTTATTTAGCCTGTTAATTTAAATTGGAAATAAATTTCAATAAATGTAATTAAATATTATGTTAATGTAAATTAAGTTAATATTTGGAAATAATGTTAATTTTATTCATAATATAACAATTGGTTGAATAAAAAGAATGGAAATCAAGATTTATTACTTTATTGGAATTGAAATTATAATAATTGGATTATTGCAAATAAATGAAATTAAATATTTAAATATTACGTAAATTGAAATTAAGATGAAATTGGGAAACATTAATGTGCTAAGAGATAAACCAATGTTAGTTATACCCTTATTGTAATGGAAGACTTGAATAACAATGATTAAAAATTTAATAAATGGATTTTGGAATTTTAATTTAAAATTTCTGAATTTAATGAAATTGAAATTAACACTGAAATTGATGGATTAATCAACTTTAAATTGACATCTAAATTTGTTTAAATTATTGTAAGTGATTAAGAAATCAAAAATGATAGAAGTCGTAAATTATTAAAATTTAAACTGAAAACGTGATTTAATTAATTTAATATTAATTTATTTAATTAACCGAAATATAGCCATTTTGGCCATTGACTCGGATTTCGATGAAACCAGTTTCATCGGATCCGTAACGGTGAATTATTGTAGGATTTCAAGTTTCGTAACGATCGGACTTGTCGTTTGATCGTACGGGCTAGAAACGCCTCGAAATCAATTTAATTGAAATCAATTTGAGATAAGCTGATTTTGGCATAACTTCTTCATACGATAGAATTAGGACTTGAAACCTCTTCCATTGAATTTGAAATCATCAAAAATATCTATTTTGATATATGGGATGACCCATTTTCGTTCCGAAGACAGAACGGGCTTTTCGGGCCATTTTATCGTTCAACGTTATAATCAAATCTTATCCGTTCTTTCTATTTTCTGACCTATCTATAAATATCCTATTATAAACCCTAGTGTTCCTCAACTCAGTTTGTCTGTACGTACAATTTCATTTGTTCCTCTCTTTTCAATGGCAAACAAACCCTAATTCCTAATTGCAAATTCAAAATCAAAGCCAAATCAAAAAAATTTAAACTCCTCAAACTTCATCGAATTATATATCGATTTGAAGCTCTCGACAAGCGCATCAGATCTGTAATTAAATTTCCAATTTGAACCACTGTTTGTCCAGAAATTGAAGAACTATTCTCAGTCGTTCGTTGATCGTCGATCAACTTCGACCGATCGTCGAATCGACAACGTGGATCTGTGGAGATTCTCGAGCGTAATCCATCCATACAAGTTTTGCAGCTAATCGACGATTGGATTTTCGTTGAAAATTCGATTAGGGTTCAACCAAAACCTAGTATCGGTGGCGGTGGCTCAAGCTGGAGGGGGTCGGACATTGGGGCATGTAGGGGGAAGGCAGGGCGAGCCTACGGTGGTGGTCGCTGGTGGCCAGGTGGCCGGCGGCGGCGTGGGGACGTGGTCAAAGGTCGGTCAAAGTCACGATTTTTGGGTTTGCACGCATTCGGCCTGTATCTTGTGGAAGAAACGGTGACGTGCTGACGTGGCCTTGTTTTTATTGGTAGTTTAATTTATTTAAATTTCTTTTGTTTTCAAATGTTCTAATGCGTATAACTTTCACATACGAGGTCCAATTCACGCGCGGTTTTCTCCGCTAGGTTCATATCGAAAATCCGGACATTTTGACGCTGGTTTGGACGAATTCTGAGACTGTTCAAATTTTGGGCTTATTTTGAATTTATATTCAAAGTCGAGTGTTTTTAACCCACTCACAACTTCTAAAATTTCTTATGTTTGTTAAATTAATTGTTGACATGATTAGAAATTTATTTATGGCTGTTTGGTATATTTTAAATCACCATCTCAGTTAATTTGAATTTATTTGAATTAAATCAGTATTTAATTTATTATTGAATATATATTGCCAGTTAAATATCTGTTATTGATCTATATTGATATTTATTGATTTGATTTGGATGATAATTGTAATAGATGTTGACTGTTGATATTGGATGAATGGATGTTTAATTTTATATCGTTATAAACTACAAGTTCGTTATGAATTTTTATTTATTTCGGGATTGTGGTTTGAAATGATATACAATCGTAAAATATTTAAATTGCGGATTGAAATGATAAATATCCGTATCACTTGATCCTAGGGTAGAAAATTTTATACGGACACCAGATTAGTTAAATTAAATGATTTTAAAATCCTTAAAATTTTGAATTTAATCAATTGATGTTTTGAAATAAAATTTGATTTATGTAAATTGAAGTATTATTGAAAAATCAAGTTTGTGTTGAAATGCGAATTGGTTTAAAAAGGAATTTCTTTAAGGAAGTAAATCGGAAGTTTAATGTTAAACTTTTATGTATAAATGAAATCTTATCAAAATTGAGTGATTGAATTTGTTTGAAAATAACTTTGAAATATGTTGAAGTTGGAGTAATCCGTATTGATATTTTGAACATGGATTTAAACGATATGAAATTCGATAGTTTATTGAAATTTGGTTTGTCGATTTGGAAATTTTAAATGGTCCAAATATGGTGAAATGAAATGAGTAGTTTAAACTGATATAAATTCCAGATTCATATTTTAATATAAACTGTTTTAAAATATATTTATAATTATTAAGATTTTCAAATTTATTAAACTATTTAACTAATATTATATTAATTATTTGACTATTTTAAACCAATTTAATTTTTTTAAACTAATTAAACTATTATAATTTATTTTATATCTAATTAATTATTTTAAGCTATTTAATCTATTTTAGTTATATTTAATCTAAATTAAATCTATTTAACCATCTTAAATCAATTTAAAAATATTTTACCTATAATTAAACTATTCTAGAGCATTTTAACTATTTAAAACTAATTTCTAAATTCCCAAACTAAGTTCATGGAAGAGTTTATATTCATTTCAATTGGTTTAAAAAGAGAATAAGGTTAAATGATGTTATAACCTAAGTTGGAATTTAAATGTATAATGAATTGAAATGATGGTTTTGAAGTAAGGACTTAACCTAAAAGGAAATATGATTTAGGAAGAAATTATGATTTTTGAAACGATATAATTTCAAAGTGAAATGAATTGAAAGTGATATGGTTTTGAGAAATACGATATTTTGATATAAATTATGAAGTTGACTTTGAAAGGAAATATAATTTTGAACTATGATTTCAATGTGAATATGATTTCGAAAGTAAGTAATGATTTCGAAAATGATAAAATTTGAATTGAATATGATATTTTGATATCAATTATGAAATGGTTTTGGAAATGTAAAAGAATCATCCGGTGTGTAATAAGCGATTGGTTGTTGAAGAGACCGAGATCAGATATGGGCATACTCTTTGTCGATACCGAAAACCACTTTGACAACCGTGTACGCGGTGGAGATTCCAGAATGAAGTAGGATGGTGGCGACGATCCTAAAGGTATATTTACATGGACCTAACTCCCGTGAGTTAACATAAGGTGGCTAAAACAGGAGCGATTCCGAGCCAATGAGGTAGCTCCTCTGATCGGACACATTCCATCGATACTATATTGTGACTTGCGATTTATTTGGTGGCGACCCTTCAATTTTTACTCGGGAGTGTGTTTCGAGTTGGGCGGTAGTTGCGGCTATGCGTTACCAACAGTCCGGATGCGTAATTTGTATATCTACCCTGGCATTGCCTAGTTGTGTCGTTTCACCTACCCTACCGCGCCTTCTACGAGTTTTTTTATGTCGTACCTATGTGGTATCCGTTGGCGGCTCCAGTTTACGGGGAGTTACGGTACTGTATAGACTATTGGCATACCTAAAAATGTGTTAAGGTGGAAAATGTAAAGCCTTAACGCTATTTTTAAATAGTATACTTTACTTTAGACACTATTATAATAGCGTATTGTACTACATAGTAGATAGTTTAATGGATCCTTAGGAGATGTGAATCCCGAACATCTCTTAAGTTACTGCACTCACGTTAGACACTGGATAGGAGATGTCAAACCCCGTAAACATCTCCGACGCCATTTGCACTCATATTTATTTACCGTTGATTTAACTCACATAAGATCTTTTAGTTCTGACTCGAGTGTTTTGTCTTTTCAATTCGCTCGGGTCAGCCCTAGCATTTCAGGATTTGAAGACCATATTTCCGGAGGACCAAGATGAAGATTGTATTATTATTATTTACTATATTATTCCACTGCATCATACTGTTCCGCTGCAATGTTATGTATTTATCTGTGATATGTGTAACTCTGATTTTTGTATTGGATAAGTATAATCAAATGTTTTGTATACAACTTCATGAACTATATTTGATTATTATATTTTGTCATTCCGCTGCAAGATTCTGTTTTGTTTTTATTTCTTTCTCTTTTTCTTATTCACCCCAAATAACAATTCGCCCTTCTATATGGTTTGATTCGGCACGTGTGTCTGCTTAAAGCGTACAAAAAGGCGGGATGTTACAGTTGGTATCAGAGCTTTTGTTTAGCGATAAACCTTGGCTTTGTGGGGTCTGACTCTTTATTAATAGGGTAGTAATACCCTATGATGAGTCGCTGAGTGTATATATATATGAGAGAGCGTATTTGTTAGTGTTATAAAAAGGTTTTATATTGTGTTAATTTATTCCGTTTTGTATTTATTAATTCTGGTTGGTGCATAGGACACTATGACATCGATAGGGATTTCTAAACACTAAATAGGACAGACCGACATAATATTTGTTTTGAAATATAGGTAAATGAAATAATTTTGCCTATTATATTTTCTGTATATAAAATAATAAATTTTTATAAATGATATATTTGGTTGTGATATATTGGTTGTTAGGTAGTCAAATTTATAAATATAGGTTGGAAATAAGATTTGAAAATAAGATAAATGAAATTTGGAAATTTAGAACATAATTTTCGAGATTTTTGAAAATTTTCTTTTGAATGATTTTGGTATATAATAATAATATTATTTAGAAGTATTTTCTGATATAAATATTTCAATATGATTTGAAAGAATTGTTTTAAAGGAATTTTGGAATAAAATAAGTTCTATACTCCCCTCTCTACCGCTGGAAAATAATTTTGGTGATGAGTGCACGCATCATCGACATTCATTTTCGAGTTTCAAAGTGGAAGGCTGTTGTAGTAGTTTAGTACACAATTGTTTTGACGAATTAATCTAAAATTTTAATTCCAAGAAGGATTTGATATATATATATATATAGATATGATTATATATAATATATTATTTAAAAATGATTGAAATGGAATTTTAACTATTTAATAATTGAAACTTCTAAATGAAAATAAGAAATTATATGGTAAGTTATAACTGAAATATACAAGGAATTTAAAATTTGTAACCTGTAAACAAAAAGAATATGAAAATAAGAAATGGTAATTATTGAACCTTAAGTTAATTAAAATAAGTAAGTCAAACTTGTGTAACTTTTAATTGCATTCTTAAAGACATATATATATATATATATATATATATAACTTACCAATTATGAAAAGTTGAAATGTTAAAAGAATATGTAATGGAAATTTACAAGTAAAACTTATGTAATGGAAGTGTTCAATGAAATTTACTTTTATAAATAAGAAATTTGATATGAAAATAGTTATAAACTTGAGTTAAAATTGTAATACTATTAGTTAAATGAAATAGAAAATGAGTACTGTAAGTAAAGGATTTTGAACTTAAGTTAATATTGAAACTATTTATAATTAAAGTAAATAATAAAATGAATGTAATGGAATAAAAGAATTGACATGACATGAATAAATGAAAATGAATTTTTGTAAGTAATAAAGGAAAATAAATGAAATAAACCCTGAATGAATGAATGGGAATTAAATTTTGTAAGAGATAAATGCAAGTTAAAGAAGTAATCCTTGTATGAAAGAAAAGAAAAAAAAACTGTAAGTGTTGTGAAAGAAATTTAATAAGAATAACTCAAATAACATTGTAAACTGTTGTTTGTTTGGTTTATGGATTGTTTGGGAAATGATACTTCTAATTGTTTAGATGTATGAATAATCTATTGAGGTTTATCTAAGACTGTTGAGTAAATGGTATACTTAGTAGTTATTTATCATTATATGTGATTAAAAGTGTCTTAACCCAAACAAATCATTTGTTTGTTTGCTATGGAGGGATAATTGATTTATATGGATTTCATATGATGATTGTATGCTGTAATTGCAAGTGATTGTTGTTTTATATTAATTTGTTTGTTAGCGGTTGAAACAACTTTAAATATTTCATTTTATATAATTATTAACTCTTTTAGATTATATAAGTGTAATACAGGTTATGGAAGCAATTGCCACTGCTTTTGGTTTCATAATTAAGCGTTGTTTGCCCGACAAATAGGTACGTTCTCGGATTACGGTTTTCTAGTGATATTATATATTTTCCCATTGTTGGGATATATTATTTTAAGATATTGTGATATATATTATTATATTTGATATTATATTTTTCTTCCGAGCCTCTTCGTACAAAAGAGACTACCAAAATTTTTCATAAATTTTGGACTTAAAAATTTTTTCTGAAATGTTTTCCAAATTTTTGTTAACCTGAAAATAAAAGATTTAATTGTTTATAAATTTATATATTTTGTTTAAATTATTTTATTTTGTAAATTTAATGTTTATAAATTTAATATTTTGAATAAGATGTATTGATTGCTTAATCCCTTTTTCCCTCCATTTTCCTTTTCGGGGACGAAAAGTTTTGAGTGGGGGAGAGTGTAAAGACCCGTAAATTTCGATAATTTAAATGTGTTAATTTAATAAGATTTTGATAATTAAATTTGAAAGAAATAAAATTTGGAGATTTAGTAATGTAATAAATACTAAAATGAAATGTAACAATGGTAATTAAAGCTAAATCTTGATAAATTGAATGATATTACAATAAATTGAAATAATGTAAATGCTATAACTTGGTTATAAATTTAATATAAGGAAATGAATGTAAATATTGAATTTATGAATGAGATAAAAATATAATGAATGGTAATTGAATAAAATTGGTGTTATGTAAGTATTTATAACCTTTATTTGAAAGTAATAAACTTATAGTGTAATTAAAGGTTAACGGTAACAATTATTGTATGTTACCTATTTATTTAGCCTGTTAATTTAAATTGGAAATAAATTTCAATAAATGTAATTAAATATTATGTTAATGTAAATTAAGTTAATATTTGGAAATAATGTTAATTTTATTCATAATATAACAATTGGTTGAATAAAAAGAATGGAAATCAAGATTTATTACTTTATTGGAATTGAAATTATAATAATTGGATTATTGCAAATAAATGAAATTAAATATTTAAATATTACGTAAACTGAAATTAAGATGAAATTGGGAAACATTAATGTGCTAAGAGATAAACCAATGTTAGTTATACCCTTATTGTAATGGAAGACTTGAATAACAATGATTAAAAATTTAATAAATGGATTTTGGAATTTTAATTTAAAATTTCTGAATTTAATGAAATTGAAATTAAACATTGAAATTGATGGATTAATCAACTTTAAATTGACATCTAAATTTGTTTAAATTATTGTAAGTGATTAAGAAATCAAAAACGATAGAAGTTTTAAAATTTAAACTGAAAACGTGATTTAATTAATTTAATATTAATTTATTTAATTAACCGAAATATAGCCATTTTGGCCATTGACTCGGATTTCGATGAAACCAGTTTCATCGGATCCGTAACGGTGAATTATTGTAGGATTTCAAGTTTCGTAACGATCGGACTTGTCGTTTGATCGTATGAGCTAGAAACGCCTCGAAATCAATTTAATTGAAATCAATTGAAATCAATTTGAGATAAGCTGATTTTGGCATAACTTCTTCATACGATAGAATTAGGACTTGAAACCTCTTCCATTGAATTTGAAATTGTTGGGTACGTTTCGACCCTACTCCAGACTGCCGAACCAAAGCCCCAATCGAGACTGCCGATCCAAACTACAACCGGACCAATACAACCGAATCCACTCCTCTCCACCGATCCAAACTACCACCGAACCAATACAGCCGGACCAAATCCCATCCACCGATCCAAACTACCACCGGACCAAATCCCATCCACCGATCCAAACTACCACCGGACCAAATCCCATCCACCTATCACCAAACCACCTCATGACCGAACCAAGAGGATGCCGAACCAGACTGCCAGGCCAGATCACTTCAGCCCAGGCCCACCAGCAGCTGTATATATCCAAGACCCCTGCCCCCAACCTCACTCTATAAATAGAGAGGTAGGGGTACAACAATGGGGGACAAGTTTTGAGAGCTCAAGCACGGAAGGAACTCTTCAAATAACTTTCTTTTACTCGTATCAAAGCTTTGTACTTGTAATCAAAACTAGAGAAGTGAAATAACATATAAAGTGGACGTAGGCACGTTCTGGCTGAACCACTATAAATTTGCGTGTCTTTTTACAGTTTAGCCCCTGCTTTTCATATATTTGCGTAAATTACTCAAATCGCTAAGAACAACATAAGATCCACTAAATCATACAACTTTGAGGTGTTTGTACATTTTTTGTGCAAACATTTTTGGTGCTTTCACTGAGAACAGAAACTCGAAGCTTCAGCTTCGTCTACTTAACGAGTTTTCCTAACAGCATCGTCCGCCGCTTGGAAAACATGCCTCCCAAACAGAGAAAAGATGTTAACAAGGGAAAAAACATCGCATCCAGTAGCCTTCCTGATCCAGCTATCGTGAATCAAGTAAATCCTCCTCCTCCAGCAACGATAACAAATGAAGGACATGCTAACCCAACCACTCCTGCCACAGAACAGCCTGCAGCAATTACTAGGGCAGATTTGGACAGAGTTGTTGTTGAAGTAACTAACCGCTTCACGTCCCAGCAGGAAGCCTTGGTGGACCATCTCATGTCACGCTTGAGGGACGCTGAAGAATCCAACCGCAACACTAAATCATGGGGCGAGTCCCAGTCTGGAGGATCTCAGAGACAGCAAAGATCTTCCTTCTTCGAAGGAGCTAACGGCAGAAGTAGCCGTGGTAGGAGCCGAGACCGAGCCCAGCCCGAAGTTAGGCCTGAGGAAACGTTCGGTACCGAACCCAACGGGGAAGGTACCGGGCGAAGGTCAACTGCAGCTGAGCCTGTCATGCTGCCTAACCACAGAAACACCAGTGAACGGGGCCGAGCTAGAGTTCAGCCCGAAGTTGGACCCGAGGAAGTGCTTAGATCAGAACCCAACCGGGGAAGATCAAGGCAAGGGCCAACCGTAGCTGACCCAAGCATGCTCCCAGAAGATCAAAGGCAGCCACTGGAAAATATGAGGAATGATAGACGATACCATCCCTACAGGTTGTCTAGACGGAATCAACCCCACAGAACAGAACCAAACTCATTTCTGTCTGCTCCAAATTCTGATGAAAGGATGGCGCGCTTATTCAGAGAGTGTGTCCAACGGGAGCAAAGAGATCGAGGGATAGGCGCTAGGGTAACCAGCCCTTTCGCCCGCAATATCGAAGTTGCTATCACCCCCCGAGAATGGAAGATGCCAACAATGGAACCCTACAAAGGGACCTCCGATCCCGTTGTACACTTGCAGAGATACACACAGCATATGCTCATGAGTGGAGCAACAGAGGGAGTACTGTGCAAATGCTTTCCGCTCTTCTTAGCAGATCTTGCTACCTCCTGGTTCTGTCATCTACCCCAAGGATCCATCAGCTCATGGGAAATGTTGAAAGAAAAATTTATCAGTCAGTTCCGCATTCATGTGGAACAACCTAAGGACGCTTATTCCTTATCCAGCATCAAACAGAAACCTGGAGAAAAGCTGCAGCAATACCTAACCAGATTCAACGCCGCAGCAGCCGCAGTTCAAGACGCCGATGAGAAGCTTATCCTGATGGCCCTCTGCAGTGGGGTGCATCCGGACACTAAGTTTGCTAGAAGATTGACAAAAGAAAAACCAGCTACTTTACCCGATTTCTTCCATGAAGCCGGGAAATACATGAGGCTTGAGGATGCTGCCATTGAGGGGCAGTCAGGACAGCAAAGTAAGACGACCCATGGCAACGCCCCTGCTGTGGCGAGGGACACTCGAAGAAATGATTCCAGAGACAATGCTGGGGGCAAGAAAGTAGAAAAACGCCTGTATCGGCCAGGACCAAGATTCGACTCTTACACCCCTTTGAACGAGACCGTCGAAAATATCTTCCTTGCCACCCAAGGCGAAGTTAGATACAAACGCCCACCATACAAGAAGGAATCAGATAGCGCACAGAAATCTGGAAAATTCTGCCGCTTCCACGAATCCCACGGACATGATACCAACGAATGCCATCATCTCCGAGATCTGATTGAGGAACACATCAGGAGAAAGAAACTGGAACGCTATGTAAAAAGTCAAGACAGGACTCCGGCTCCTGCCAATGAAAACCCAAGGCTACCCTCACCAGGGACCGGCAGAGGCGACCGCAACGCTAGCAGCTCTAGTCAAGAGAAGATAGTGGTCCATACCATCTCAGGAGGTCCGCACATCGCAGACAGAAGTTGGAAAGAGATGGAAAGATATGGGAGGTCGCTTAGGGACAATAGAGACTGTGTCAACACAGTTATAGAAGAGCGCCACCCAAAGCGGAAAGAAAGTGATGACATCACATTCAGTAAACGCGACCTAGAAGGAAGACAGTACCCTCACATGGATCCCATGGTTATCTCTGCCCGACTCGGTCCCGCCGAAGTTTACCGAATCCTGGTAGACACTGGAAGCTCTGTAAATATCCTGTTCAAACACGCATTCGACAAAATGAGGCTGTCAATGAAGGATGTATCTCCCTGCGATAAACCGCTACACGGCTTCACTGGAGATGCGAAAATGCCCATCGGGCAGCTGGACCTCTTCGTTGAAATTGGAAGCCATCCCCGCTCCGTTGTAAGGAAACAGACGTTTGTGCTGATAGAAAACCATTCGGCTTACAACGCCTTCCTAGGAAGACCAGCCCTATCTGACTTCCAGATTGTCCTAGCCCCGTGGTGCCTGAAGATGAAATTTCCAACAGACAATGGGGTAGGGGAAGTGGAAGGAGACCAAGATATTGCACGAGACTGCTATGTAACCGAACTTCGCAACAACCACAGGAGAGATAAAGGGAAAGGTGTAGAGATTGCCCTTTGCACAAAAAGCCTTGAAGCATAGCAACTAAAGAAAGCCCCTCCTCTTCGATACACCAGCGACCCTTTCAATGAATTAGACCCTAGGGACAAAGAGGAGGAGGCCACCGCCGAGCCTGCAGAGGCTATGGAGTTTATATCTGTAGACAAGCACGACTCAAGTAGGCTACTGAAAATTGGGTCGCAGCTGAAAGCTGAATTGAAGGAACAACTCATTGATTTTCTCCGCCACAACTTGGATGTGTTCGCTTGGTCACACGCTGACATGACCGAAATCTCCCCCAACATAGCAAGCCACGTATTAAAAATTGATCCTACCAAGGCGCCTGTAAAACAAAAAAAGAGAAGTATGGGGGCAGAGCGATCAGCAGCCCTCGATGAAGAAGTAAAGAATCTACTCGCCAATGACTTCATACGAGAAGCTATTTACCCAGAATGGATCGCCAACCCGGTACTAGTAAAGAAGGCTAATGGGAAGTGGCGAACCTGCATTGACTTCTCCAACCTAAACGACGCCTGCCCAAAGGATTGCTTCCCGCTTCCCAGAATCGATCAACTTGTAGACAGCACAGCCGGGCACGAACTCCTGTCTTTTATGGACGCATACTCAGGATATAACCAAATTCCTATGCATGCTCCCGACCAAGACCACACTAGTTTCATCACCGACCGGGGTTTATACTGCTACAAAGTGATGCCCTTCGGACTTAAAAATGCAGGAGCCACCTACCAGCGCCTCGTCAACAAGATGTTTGCAGGGCTAATAGGACGAACAATGGAAGTATATGTAGACGACATGCTGGTAAAATCACGGAAAGCCAAAGATCACGTAAGCCACCTAGGCGAAATGTTCCAGGTACTTCGACAGTATGGAATGAAGTTGAATCCACTAAAGTGCTCCTTCGGAGTGTCATCGGGAAAATTCTTAGGATTCATCGTCCATGCCCGAGGGATAGAAGCAAACCCTGAACAAGTCCGAGCATTAAGAGACATCAAGATACCTTCCACCCGAAAGGAAATGCAAAGCCTAAATGGAAAAGTGGCTGCCCTAAGCCGATTCATCTCCAAAGCAACGGACAAGTGCGTCCCCTTTTTCGAAGCTCTAAAGAAAGATAAAGGAAGGTTCGAATGGACGGATGAATGCTTAACCGCTTTCCTTAACCTAATTGAACACCTCCAGAAACCACCGGTACTCTCGACCCCAAGCGAAGGCGAAGAGTTATACCTATACCTTGCTGTGTCATCTCACGCTCTAAGCGCTGCCTTGGTAAGGGAAGACGATCGCACGCAACGACCAGTTTACTTCGTCAGTAAAAGGTTTACTGGGGCAGAAGTCAGATATCCTAAGCTTGAAAAGTTAGCATACTGTTTACTAATCACTTCACGGAAGCTACGTCACTACTTCCAATCCCATTCCATCAAAGTTCTGACCGATCAACCACTGAGGCAGGTACTCCATCGTCCCGACACTTCCGGGCGACTACTTAAATGGTGTATTGAGCTGAGTCAGTATGATATCACCTATCACCCTCGCACCGCCATCAAGGGACAAGCCATGGATGATTTCATTGCAGAATTCACTACCAACGAGGATAAGGAGCAACTGGAAATAACGGAAGATATCAAGTGGAATCTCTTTGTGGACGGTGCATCTAACGAACAAGGCTCGGGGGCAGGTGTGGTAATAATCACTCCCAGGGGAAATAAACTACACTATGCTATAGGGTTGGAGTTCGCTGCCACCAACAACGATGCAGAATATGAAGCCGTAATAGCCGGATTAGAAATTGCTATCGAGATCGGAGCCAATTCTTTGTGCCTTCACAGCGATTCTCAGCTTATTGTTAATCAAATACTAGGGGAATTCCAAGCTCGAGAAGAACGACTCATAGCATATCTAAAGAAGACCAAGTCGCTTCTCAATCGATTGGACCACTACTTAGTCAAACACATCCCTCGGGAAGAGAACCAAGAGGCCGACGAATTGGCAAAGCAAGCAAGTATGAGGGACGTCGCCATCTTCGGGGCAGTAACTGTCTCAAAGCAAGCGATCCCAAGTTTTGAGCAAGTGAATCTGATAGCTGCAACCGAAGAAGCAACTTGGATGACTCCCATCCGAGACTACCTGCAAAATGGCACACTACCCGACGGGCGTAACGAAGTCAAGAAAATCCTGAGGAAAGCGTCCCGCTACACAATACAAGGAGACATCCTCTATCGGCGCGGGTTCTCTAACCCATTGTTAAGGTGTGTCGCCGGAAGGGAAGCCAAGGAAATCTTATCCAACATTCATCAAGGAAGCTGCGGGGATCACACCGGAGGGCAAACGCTAGCAAAAAAGATACTCCGATACGGATATTTCTGGCCCACCTTAAGCAAGGACGCCTTAGATTTTGTCAAGAAGTGTGACAGATGCCAAAAATTTGCTAAGATCCCTCGGCTACCAACAACCGAGATCACTCAGATGACCAGCCCTTGGCCCTTTGCAGTATGGGGAATTGACTTAATCGGTGAACTGCCAATGGGTCGAGGCGGCGCCAAATATGCTATAGTAGCAGTCGACTATTTCACCAAATGGGTGGAAGCAGAACCTCTAAATAAAGTGTCTTCAGCGAAAGTTATCAACTTCTTAATCAAAAATGTTCTGTGCAGGTACGGAGTCCCACTAAAAATCATATCAGACAATGGACTTCAGTTTGACAGCGAGGAATTCGCCAACTGGTGCCAAGAACATGGAATTCACAAAAGCTTCTCATCCGTAGCATATCCCCAAGCAAACGGACAAGTCGAAGCAGTCAACAAAATTCTGAAAACTCTGATCAAAAAGAAGCTCGAAAAGTCAAAGGGCGCTTGGGTGGATGAACTCCCTACGGCACTATGGGCCTACCGCACATCCTTCAGAACATCAACAGGGCACACTCCTTTCTCTTTGGCATACGAATCGGAGGCTATGCTCCCAGTTGAAACCATTGTGCCTTCCCACCGAAGGATCCACTATAACCCAGAAGAGAACGAAGAGCTCCTCAACATGTCTTTGGATCTAGTCGAGGAGAGAAGGAATGATGCAGTCCTAAAAACAGCAGCCCACAAGCAAAAGGTGGCAGCACAATACAACTCCAAAGTCAAGCACCGTACCTTACGAGAAGGGGATCTTGTCCCCAAGCGAATCTTCCCTCGCCCCGGAGCACTAGACCCAATCTGGGATGGACCATATGTAATTCATAAAGATCTCCACAACGGAGCCTATATTTTGTCAACAGTGGACGGAGAGGTGTTCCAGAGGGCATGGAACATCCAACACCTCCGTCGATACTTTTCTTAACTTGTATTGCCCATATGAAGTAAATTAACAAAGAGAATCAGTGGACGTAGGCATTTTTTCGTGCCGAACCACTTTAAAAAAGCCTTGTCTCTTTTTTAACTTGTTCCTTTGTATCTTGGCTGCTTGTTAACTTTATCCTTTTCTGTTGAACAAAATCCTGAGCATATAGCATTTCTATTCAAAGCACTCCACAATGCAACTTCACGTGGACAAGACCCAACAGGTACTATGCGAATCTATGCCCTCGCCAATGAGACACTTTTGCTCCAGCATCCCTCTGCTGCGGGTTAACTCATTGCTCGCGACGGCCCTTAAAGCCAACTGTAATGAGCCGATTATAAGCCACCGAGAAGGCCGACTATAGCCGAGGCAGCTCATTACGGCGTTAGGCTCGCCGGCAACTGTGAACCGATTATAAGCCCCAACATAAGGTGTGGCCAGCCGGGGGCAGTTCACAGTTGACGATCGGCACCCACGCTAGCCGGCCACAGTAAGTCGAATAATACCCATGAGTACGGGCCATAATGGTCCGGGTAGTTACTGTGCGCGATCTCGGCTCCGGTGTGTCTTAAGTACGGCTGTGGTAAAAAAGAATTAACTCTCCGCGGAGGCGTAAGATGGGTGACAAATGTCTCCAAGACCCACAGCTAGGGAAAGTGACTACAAAACCCGTTTGCCACGAACTTAAGCACATCGAAGGCCTTCCGTGACTGGAAGTTTTACTATTTCACATATTTCAATTTTACTTAAAAAACTTTCCTCCTATCCTCTATAACAAACCATAAAGTACAGGATGCAGGGTAGGAGATACCCGCCAATGGATGCAGAGATTCGCAATCAGATGGCAGGGCATTCAACCGCTTTCCATGCTTGGTCATACAAGATATTCGAAGCTGCCATTTACAAACAGAACATGAAAGGCGGTATTTTCTTCCTTTATGTGCATGTGCATGACTGTAATTTAATTTTTTCACACCACGCGCTAACATTGCAAGTCATGAGATTATGATTTAAAACCAGAATCTGACACCAAACACAATTTAATTACAAGAATATACATAGTTACATTTCTCATACGATATGTCGAAATAGCAACAAATATTCAAGAAACGACAGAATCAGCTTAAGCTAAAAAATTACATGTCAAGAATAATGTTATCACAAATAGCAAGAATTACAACTTAGAAGTTACTCTACTATCTTAAGACTAACAGATACAACGATGCCAAGCCTACAAAAAGAATTTTCCAGGTCCAATCAGGAAGTCGGTTGCGTCGAAGTCTTGCCCTTGCTCTTTTGCCCGCCTGTCCGGTCATAAGAAGGATTCATTAGTGATGAGTAACCAAGTTAACGGAAAGACTAGAAAGGAAGACTTACCAGTACCCGCTTCTTGACCGTCCTGGTCGTCATCCTCAACCTGCACACCTGCCTCTTCAGCAGCGAGCAGCCGCATACCCTCCTTTACCGCCACTTTCTCTTCCTTGGTGAACTGGGCAGTGACCACATCCATACTGAAGACCGTTCCACCCTCTTTATCTGCATTAGCCTTAGCCTCCTCCAAAGCCCGAAGATAGGTCTTGGCCATGACCCTGGGATAATCATCCATCCAAGAAAGATTGCCCTGCTTCCAAGTCCGGAAATACATGTCCTGGAGCATGTCATCCATCATTCCCTCGTTCTCCTCAAACTCCCTCATCCGGGCATCGGAGGTCGACAACCTTTCGACGGCAGCATCTCTCTCCAGTTTGTATCTCGAGCAATCAGCCTGAAGGGACCTCCGCATCACCTCCATCTCTTCCCTCAACTTAGCTCGGGCAAGCTCTGCAGCCTCAAGTTTCTCGGACAATTCCTCCACCTGCTCGAGATCCGCTCTCCGAACCTCATCCACCGTGGCAATAGCCATGTCAATCCGCTCTTTGCAAGCAGCTTCCATTTTCCGCAATTCGGCCCGACTGGCCTCTTCCATGGTTTTCCTTAATCGCCCAGTAGCAGCCTCATGCTGAGAAATCTGGATAGCCTGATCCGCAAGCTGCTTGGCCTGATCCGAAACCACCAATCGAAGTCGGATATTGGCGCTCCCAATCTCCTCTCCGGCCTTAACCAGCCGAGCATGATGCCCCATCAGCCTCTTGGTCTCCTCTGCCACCCGATCAATATTAGCTTTGGCCTCGTCTCCCATAGTGACTATACGAGTGGTGAGTAGATCGAGATCTAAGGACTTTGCTTCATCAAGTACTCGTACCATAGGGTTACGGGGGAGAAGGTGTTCACCAGTGACTTCGTCAAAAGTAATATCATGAGAACCTGGATCCAGATCAGGATGACCCGCGAATGGATTACGGGCCAAATCAGGACGGTCGATATGAATAACAGAAGGGTTTCCGGACGGGTGTGGAGAAGGTACAAACTCGCTACCCTCCTCAGTAATATCATGAATAGGCTGAGCCGGAGGCTGAGGATCGAGCGAAGTTCCGGATAAAGGATGACTCCTCTTCCTCTGCTGAATACCCTCTTCGATGACCCCAAGAAGAGGACGGTATCCAACTACATCCCCGGAGCGTTGAGTTGAGGGCTTCGGCTTAGCAGAAATTTTGGAAAGCTTATATTGCTCGAGCCTGTGTCGAAGGTCTGAAGCTTTGGGCGTCTTGCCTGCTCCTGATATAAAGAACAAGTGTCACAATCTTACATTACTATACGATTCAAGAAACGCGGTAAATTACAAGTTAGAAAAGGAAAAGAAACACAGCTGTGGTTGTACAAACCCTGGGGAGTAGTGGGATACTGCAATAAGTCCTGAATTTCATTCCAGGACGGGAGCGGGTCATAAAATATTCCTAAGTCCCTATCATTAGTGAAGCATGCAGGGGTCAAGAGTTCACCTTGAGTCGTCAGAGCCACCTTGGCCGGAATAGCCGGAGAAGACTCACTTGCACCAGTCCCGGCTTTGTCCGCCCTCTCGGTCTTCTCTACCAAGGCCGGATCATCATCCAACCCCTCAAAAGCTTGGCGGAGAGCATCATCCGTCCACTCTTGCATTTCGCCTACTTGCCCAGAAGATAGAGCCCTGGAACCATCACCACCCTGTCCATCGCCACCATCATCACCAAGACGCTCAACGTCACTTCCGCCCTCCGCCTCACCTCTTTCTTCCTCCGCATCTATCTCCCCCTGAGTAAGTGGACAATTGCTGGGAGAAGGACCGTCCGACCTCTTAAGTTTCTTACCTCCGATGGCTGGAGGTTTCGTGAATGGTTTTCTCTTTCCACCCTCTGCAGCAACGCCTCCCTTAGCCTGAGCAGCCGCCCTCTCTTCCGCCGTTTCCCTCAACTTAACTACAGACTGCTGCGGAAGGATCAAGTTATATTCCAGAAGAATCGCATTTCTAATCAAGTAGGCAGATGATCTGTATTTCCCAAGAATGGCTTCTATCTCCGCCGCCGTCTGAACCAGGCGGTCAGTCTCCACAACCGGAAAGCCACCTGTCGCTAGCAAAAATGGGAAAGTATGAGAAGAAGCATCGCAATCGAAATAAGAATTATAAGTAAAAGCATCAACTTACATCCAGAGGTAAAGCGCCGGATGGAGACGGAGTCGTCCCTAACAAAGAACCACTCTTTCTTGAACATGCTGAATTTAGAGTACAGGTCCAAGACCGGCTTGAAGGTCACAGCAGACTCCAAGCTAACATATGGGGACCCCTTCTTATAGCCCCTTAAATTATACAAGTACCGGATCTCCCGGTTGGAGGGGGCGCGACCATACTTCCTCCGAAAGATAACGAAAAGGCTCACCAATATGGCATAAGAGTTGGGCTGAAGCTGGAATGGGGCCACCTTCAGGTACGTGAGGAAGCTGACTATCCAAGCATTGAGAGGCGGGATAGCACCACACATGCAATGGTACCTACTATAAGCAAAGTATCCTTCGGGAGGACTGTATGGCATGACTCCTGGGCCCGGCAGCAGCATAAGGGCTCTATCGATCCCAAAGGAACGAGATATAACATCGAGTTGCTCCTCTTTGAGAGAGCTAGGAAAGCAGTCAGGCGGGGAATCCAGCAGCTCCTGGGGACCATATCCACCCACTAATGACCTCGGGGCGGGCCCATGACGCTCCGATCCTGATTGAGCTGGGGGCACGACCGAGGAATCTCCTTCACCCCCGGACTCCTCTTATCTGATCGAGTTTCCACTCTGCGAGACATTTTATCTGCAAACATGGGAAAGGTATATCGTTAGAATATACAAGCAGCGTAATCCGGAATTTCGCTTAAAAATTCAAAGTATGAAAACACATGTTCATTCGGTCGTATAACTTAATAGTTCATTCGGTCGTACAGATCAATAGTTTCATTCGGTCGTACAGATCAATAGTTTCATTCGGTCGTATAACTTAATAGTTCATTCGGTCGTACAGATCAATAGTTTCATTCGGTCGTATCACTCAATTATCCATTCGGTCGTATCACTCAAAAATTTCATTCGGTGGCACGAGCCAATGGTTCATTCGGTCGTTCAAGTCAACAGTTCACTCGGCAGAAAAAGTAGTACCTGGTTCGGCTAAATCGCTTGGTCCGGCTAGAATGCTTAATAACGTGGTTCGGCTAAATCACTTGATAGGAAAAACGTTGGCCTAAGCCCCCTATTTATAAGGGAAGGCTGAATGACCGGACCAGCCGGATCGACTCAGGTACCGGATACGGTCACTCGAGACAAAACAAAGCACAACGTATGCCGTCATACGCCCCGCTTTGGGGGGCAAATGTTGGGTACGTTTCGACCCTACTCCAGACTGCCGAACCAAAGCCCCAATCGAGACTGCCGATCCAAACTACAACCGGACCAATACAACCGAATCCACTCCTCTCCACCGATCCAAACTACCACCGAACCAATACAGCCGGACCAAATCCCATCCACCGATCCAAACTACCACCGGACCAAATCCCATCCACCGATCCAAACTACCACCGGACCAAATCCCATCCACCTATCACCAAACCACCTCATGACCGAACCAAGAGGATGCCGAACCAGACTGCCAGGCCAGATCACTTCAGCCCAGGCCCACCAGCAGCTGTATATATCCAAGACCCCTGCCCCAACCTCACTCTATAAATAGAGAGGCAGGGGTACAACAATGGGGGACAAGTTTTGAGAGCTCAAGCACGGAAGGAACTCTTCAAATAACTTTCTTTTACTCGTATCAAAGCTTTGTACTTGTAATCAAAACTAGAGAAGTGAAATAACATATAAAGTGGACGTAGGCACGTTCTGGCTGAACCACTATAAATTTGCGTGTCTTTTTACAGTTTAGCCCCTGCTTTTCATATATTTGCGTAAATTACTCAAATCGCTAAGAACAACATAAGATCCACTAAATCATACAACTTTGAGGTGTTTGTACATTTTTTGTGCAAACAGAAATCATCAAAAATATCTATTTTGATATATGGGATGACCCATTTTCGTTCCGAAGACAGAACGGGCTTTTCGGGCCATTTTATCGTTCAACGTTATAATCAAATCTTATCCGTTCTTTCTATTTTCTGACCTATCTATAAATATCCTGTTATAAACCCTAGTGTTCCTCAACTCAGTTTGTCTGTACGTACAATTTCATTTGTTCCTCTCTTTTCAATGGCAGACAAACCCTAATTCCTAATTGCAAATTCAAAATCAAAGCCAAATCAAAAAAATTTAAACTCCTCAAACTTCATCGAATTATATATCGATTTGAAGCTCTAGACAAGCGCATCAGATCTATAATTCAATTTCCAATTTGAACCACTGTTCATCCAGAAATTGAAGAACTATTCTCAGTCGTTCGTTGATCGTCGATCAAGTTCGATCGATCGTCGAATCGACATCGTGGATCTGTGGAGATTCTCGAGCGTAATCCATCCATACAAGTTTTGCAGCGAATCGACGATTTTATTTTCGTTGAAAATTCGATTAGGGTTCGGCCAAAACCTAGTATCGGTGGCGGCGGCTCAAGCTGGAGGGGCTCAAATGGGTACTTTTATTAGAAACAACAGGTTACAAAACATGTAGAAACAACGTCAAACAGGTGAAAAAAAACCGCTTACAAATCACTCGTACTGACCACTCTACAATATCATAACCTGAGACGACGCAAACAACGGACTAAATAAGAAACTAAACTAACGACAAAACAAAAAAAAACATGAAAACACGGACACACATTACCAAAAGACACGCAAGAAACTCAACCGAAGGGAAGCCCAAACAGGGAACAGCAGCTTCACATCCCACTTATCAATCTCACCCACCACATCATAATTAAACAGCAGTTCATTAACTCCCAAATTAACCACGGCTGAAGAAAAAATAATGGCAGCGTCTGAAAATCCATGGTAGTCGAACGGCAGCTTCGAGACGAAAAACCCAGAACAACCGAGTGAAGACGGAGGCAGTGACAAAGGCGGTACCCTCTTTACTTATTTTTCGACTTGTAGATCATAATTTTAACATCAGTAGCTATAAGTTCAGATCTGACCTTGAAGGGAAGAGTTTGTTTATTATATAATCGATTACTTCTTTGACACCATAGATGCCACACAGTAGCCACAATACATGCATCAAATTTCTGCATATGTTGTTTGCTACTGTTCTTATTATGAGAAATACTTGCTAAAATGCCTTGCAAATTAGAATGGTGTTGTAAGTTAATATGCACATGTTGACAGACCTCATTCCAAGTATTTTTTGAGTAAGCGCATTCAAAAAATAGATGGTTATGACTTTTCTCCATACTGTTACAAAGAGCACAAGTAGTAGTTACGATAGAATTATTCCAAGTATGAATTCTATCCAACGTATTCAGTTTGTTGAGAACAGCAAAATATGTACATGCGGACATTTTAGGAGAACAAATGTTATTCCATATATGATGATGCCAATCTACAGAACTTGATTTCGTTCGAATGCTATCCCAGGCTGATTTAAAAGAGAATTCACCACTATTTGATGGTAGCCACCACCAATAATCTTCTTCACTATGTCTATCAATATTGATATTTTTCACCATGTTGCATATGTCGTTTGGTAATTCAACAGTTCCAAAATGCCAATCATGGTCTCTGATCATAGTAGACACTAGGTGTTTGCTATTACCAGCGTAGGCCATCCTTTGCCACCCCAGTTTGTGCACCAATGACTACCCATGTATCCACGGTTCGAACCAAAGACTAGTGGTTCGTCCATTAGCAATACACTTACCAATCAGTCCTTTGCTACTATCCCTTGATTTGAGAATGGATTTCCAAGTAGCAGAGGCAGTGGGATCATCCATAATAGTCCAGAATTGCTTATCTATACAATATCGATTTGTCATCCATTTCGCCCATAAGCTTTTATTCTCCAGCAATTTCCATAATAATTTAATGGAATTAGCTATTTGCATATCCTGAATATTTCTTAAGCCCAGCCCACCCTCTGCCTTAGGCATACATACTTGATTCCAATTAATTTTGTGTTGTTTGCTGCCCCATAGGAAACTGGCACAAATGGAATCAATTTTCTTACTGACGCATATCGGCATTTGATAAATTTGAAGCCAAAAGGAGATCATAGGCTATATGAAAGTCTTAATGAGTTCCAACCTACCCGAGAAAGTTAATAACATATTATTCCAAGTAGACAGCCTTTTCTTAATTTTATCTATAAGTTTGTTAAAATCAACTGTCTTGAGACTAGTATAGCTGAGAGGAAGACCCAGATAAATGACTGGAAGTTGAGCAGATTCGATGTTCAAAATTGAAGTAATCTGCTGTTTACCCCTGACATTTTTACTAAAAAATAATTTGGATTTTTGTTCATTAATGTTCAGTCTAGCATTTGCATTTAATTTGCCGAGGACGCTTTTAATAGCTTGCGCGCTTTTCTCATTAGCTTTCGAAAAAACAAGCAAGTCATCTGCATACATCAAATGATTAACTGCCGGAGTACATTTATAAATAGGAATAATATTACCTTCATGATGCGCAATCTCCATTTGGATAGATAAGTATTCCATAGCTATAGCAAATAGGTATGGGGACAGCGGATCTCCCTGTCGAAGTCCACGGTTACTGTGTATAAATCCATAAGGGCTACCATCCACAATGGCCGAAAAAGTAGGAATAGAAATGCAAGTAAATATTAGGCTCACAAGCTTAGCCGGAAAACCCATACATAACATCACATGGCAGATAAATTCTCTATTAATTTTGTCATAGGCTTTCTGCAAGTCCATTTTTATACATAAATTATTTGAGCCTTTTCGATTAAATGTCCTCAACATCTCATGTGCCAAAAGTGAATTCTCCGAAATATTTCTTCCCGGGATAAAAGCATTTTGATTAGAAGAGATCAAATCACCAAGATAACATTTAATTCTGTTACAAATGATATTAGCAATGATTTTATATAAAACGTTGCAACAAGCAATCGGTCGGTAATCTGATATGGTACTAGCGTTCTCCATTTTCGGAATCAAAGTGAGAAAAGTATGGTTGATTTCCTTAACAATTAATCTAGTGTCGAACACGCCTTTTATAGCTGCTACTAAATCCTTACTAATATAGTCCCAATGAAGTTTAAAAAATTTGGAGCCAATACCATCAGGCCCCGGGCTGCTATCTTCATTAATATGAAAAGAGGCTTCCTTAATTTCCTCTTCTGTCACCTCCGCGATGAGGGACTGTCGTGCATTTTCAGTTAAGACTCTTTTACAAATAACATCATCAAAATCAGTTCTAGTATAGTTTGAATTATATAATTCGGTAAAATAAGACAAAGCCAAATTTTTAATATTTTCAGCCTCGATAATTGGTTTTTCTTCCTCGTTAAGTATGCTAGTAATTCTTTTACTTTTATGATTGTGTGACATTTTGGCATGAAAAAACTTTGTACATCTGTCCCCGTCAGTTAACCAACTAACTTTAGATTTTTGTTGATTCTCAATAGCATGACTATGAAGAGCACACTCAAGTTGAAAAAGATTTTCCTTGTATGCATCAATAATACCTTGATCTGTGGGACTAGTAAGTAGCAGCCCATAAAGATTGTCACACTTTTGTCTAAGGTCATTAATTAGTTTGTTAAAGGAAGTTCTACCCTTATTCCACTTTTTGAGAGCAATTCTAACTTGTTTCAATTTAAAAAGAATTTTATGAAGAGGGTTACCTTCAGTTGCATACTGCCAAGCATTATGAACAGTATCTTGATACCCCAAGCCCAGCCTCCAAGCATTATTATATTTAAAAGATTTCTTCGCCTTTTGAGTAGATTCAAAATTTAGTTGAACAAGAATGGCACAGTGATCACTCGATGAGTGTGGTAAGATAAATATATCATAGTTATGCATTAAAGTGTTCCAAATTTGATTAGTGAACACTCTATCAATTTTACCATGAATAGAGAAATTTTTACCTCCTCTCCAAGTAAATTTGTTCCCTTTCCCTTATTGTTCACAAAGCCCACTAAACTGCATGGCCTCATAAAAATCCTCATCTGCATTGTTTCCGGTATTACATGGACCGATTCTATCAACATTGTACAAAACCATATTAAAATCCCCGGCAACAAGCCAAGGTAATGAACATTGCCGAGACATGTAACAAATGTGCTCCCACAATTCTTTTCGCTGATCATAATTGTGAAGGCCATAGACTATAGTTAAAATCATAGAGAAACCACCAATATTTGTAAGCGTACCGGTTATTACTTGAGGATTACTGTTAATAGGCGAATAAGTCCAAACATTTTTATTCCACATCACCCCGATTCTGCTCTTGTTATTGGAACTGTTATTACATGTACATTCCCATCCATGTAAATTAGAATTGACATAGATAGATAAGTCTTCTTCTGACATCTTGTGTTCAAGTAAAGCAGCAACAGATATCTTGTAGGAAAGGAGATGATTAATGACATCTAATTTCCGGGAAGGGGAGTTCAATCCCCTAACGTTCCAGATGAGGAACGTCATAATTGGTTTAAATTATTGTAAGTGATTAAGAAATCAAAAATGATAGAAGTTGTAAATTATTAAATTTAAACTGAAAACGTGATTTAATTAATTTAATATTAATTTATTTAATTAACTGAAATATAGCCATTTTGGCCACTGACTCGGATTTCGACGAAACCAGTTTCATCGAATCCGTAACGGTGAATTATTGTAGGACTTCAAGTTTCGTAACGATCGAACTTGTCGTTTGATCGTACGGGCTAGAAACGCCTCGAAATCAATTCAATTGAAATCAATTTGAGATAAGCTGATTTTGGCATAACTTCTTCATACGATGGAATTAGGACTTGAACCTCTTCTATTGAATTTGAAATTATCAAAAATATCTATTTTGATATATGGGATGACCCCTTTTCGTTTCGAAGACAGAACGGGCTTTTCAGGCCATTTTATCGTTCAACGTTATAATCAAATCTTATCTGTTCTTTCTATTTTCTGACCTATCTATAAATATCCTGTTATAAACCCTAGTGTTCCTCAACTCAGTTTGTTTGTACATACAATTTCATTTGTTCCTCTCTTTTCAATGGCAGACAAACCCTAATTCCCAATTGCAAATTCAAAATCAAAACAAAATCAAAAAAATTTAAACTCCTCAAACTTCATCGAATTATATATCGATTTGAACCTTTCGACAAGCGCATCTCAGATCTGTAATTCGTTTTCCAATTTGAACCACTGTTCGTACAGAAATTGAAGAACTATTCTCAATCGTTCGTTGATCGTTGATCAACTTCGACCGATCATCGAATCGACAACGTGGATCTGTGGAGATTCTCGAGCGTAATCTATCCATACAAGTTTTGCAGTGAATCGACTATTGGATTTTCATTGAAAATTCGATTAGGGTTCAGCCAAAACCTAGTATCGGCGGTGGCGGCTCAAGCTGGAGTGGGTCGGACATTGGCGGCATGTAGGGGGAAGGCAGGTAGAGCCTACGGTGGTGGTCGTTGATGGCCAGGTGGCCGGTGGCGGCATGGGGACGTGGTCAAAGGTCGGTCAAAGTCGCGATTTTTGGGTTTGCACGCATTCGGCATGTAGCTTGTGAAAGAAACGGTGACGTGCTGACATGGCCTTGTTTGATTGGTAGTTTATTTTATTTAAATTTCTTTTGTTTTCAAATGTTCTAATGCGTATAACTTTCACATACGAGGTCCAATTCACGCGCGGTTTTCTCTGCTTGGTTCATATCGAAAATCTGGACATTTTGACGTAGGTTTGGATGAATTCTGAGACAGTTCAAATTTTGGGCTTATTTTGAATTTAAATTCAAAGGTGAGTGTTTTTAACCCACTCACAACTTCTAAAATTTCTTATGTTTGTTAAATTAATTGTTGATTTGATTAGAAATTTATTTATGGCTGTTTGGTATATTTTAAATCATCATCTCAGTTAATTTGAATTTATTTGAATTAAATCGTTATTTAATTTATTATTGAATATATATTGCCAGTTAAATACCTGTTATTGATTATCGGTTTTATATTGATATTTATTGATTTAATTTGGATGATAATTGTAATAGATGTTGACTGTTGATATTGGATGAATGGATGCTTAATTTTATATCGTTATAAACTACAAGTTCGTTATGGATTTTCATTTATTTCGGGATTGCGGTTTGAAATGATATACAACCGTAAAATGTTTAAATTGCAGATTGAAATGATAAATATCCATATCACTTGACCCTAGGGTAGAAAATTATATACAGACACCGGATTAGTTAATTAAATGATTTTAAAATCCTTAAATTTTTGAATTTAATCAATTGATGCTTTGAAATAAAATTTGATTTATGTAAATTGAAGTATTATTAAAAAAATCAAGTTTGTGTTGAAATGCAAATTGGTTTAAAAAGGAATTTCTTTAAGGAAGTAAATTGGAAGTTTAAAGTTAAACTTTTATGTATAAATGAAATTCTATCGAAATTGAGTGATTGAATTTGTTTGAAAATAACTTTGAAATATGTTGAAGTTGGAGTAATCCGTATTGATATTTTGAACATGGATTTAAATGATATGAAATTCGATAGTTTATTGAAATTTGGTTTGTCGATTTGGAAATTTGAAATGGTCCAAATATGGTGAATGAAATGAGTAGTTTAAACTGATATAAATTCCAAATTCATATTTTAATATAAACTGTTTTAAAATATATTTATAATTATTAAGATTTTCAAATTTATTAAACTATTTAACTAATATTATATTAATTATTTGACTATTTTAAACCAATTTAATTTTTTTAAACTAATTAAACTATTATAATTTATTTTATATCTAATTAATTATTTTAAGCTATTTAATCTATTTTAGTTATATTTAATCTAAATTAAATCTATTTAACCATCTTAAATCAATTTAAAAATATTTTACCTATAATTAAACTATTCTAGAGCATTTTAACTATTTATAACTATTTAAAACTAATTTCTAAATTTCCAAACTAAGTACGTGGAAGAGTTTATATTCATTTCAATTGGTTTAAAAAGAGAATAAGGTTAAATGGTGTTATAACCTAAGTTGGAATTTAAATGTATAATGAATTGAAATGATGATTTTGAAGTAAGGACTTAACCTAAAAGGAAATATGATTTTGAAAGAAATTATGATTTTTGAAATGATATAATTTCAAAGTGAAATGATTTGAAAGTGATATGGTTTTGAGAAATACGATATTTTGATATAAATCATGAAGTTGACTTTGAAAGGAAATATAATTTCGAACTATGATTTCAATGTGAATATGATTTCGAAAGCAAGTAATGATTTCGAAAATGATAAAATTTGAATTGAATATGATATTTTGATATCAATTATGAAATGGTTTTGGAAATGTAAAAGAACCATCCGGTGTGTAATAAGCGATTGGTTGTTAAAGAGACCGGGATCGGATATGGGCATACTCTATGTCGATACCGAAAACCACTTTGACAACCGTGTACGCGGTGGAGATTCCAGAATGAAGTAGGATCGTAGCGACGATCCTAAAGGTATATTTACATGGACCTAACTCCCGTGAGTTAGCATAAAATGGCTAAAACAGGAGTGATTCCGAGCCAATGAGGTAGCTCCTCTGATCGGACACATTCCATCGATACTATATTCTGACTTGCGATTTATTTGGTGGCCACCCTTCGATTTTTACTCGGGAGTGTGTTTCGAGTTGG
Organism: Allium fistulosum; assembly: GCA_030737815.1. Taxonomy (NCBI): domain Eukaryota; kingdom Viridiplantae; phylum Streptophyta; class Magnoliopsida; order Asparagales; family Amaryllidaceae; genus Allium; species Allium fistulosum. The sequence continues at coordinate 1,104,328,846 of CM060904.1, read as the reverse complement.
GCGGTAGTTGTGGCTATGCGTTACCAACAGTCCGGATGCGTAATTGGTATATCTACCCTGGCATTGCCTAGTTGTGTCGTGTCACCTACCCTAGCGCGCCTTCTACGAGTTTGTTTTATGTCGTACCTATGTGGTACACTACAAGAAAAGTTGTGTTTGAGAGCGCCAATAGATAACACATTATTTCATTGTGTTATTGTTTCTTTTAATTTTTTTTTATTTTCAACAGTAGTGAACTAGGTAACGCTTTAAAAGTAGGCTCCCCTCGTTTATTTTCGTTGCCGCCTCTTTGTCAAAACTACTTCCCTCCTCCATCCAAAAATCAGATAATTCCATTTTCATTGCTGCCTCTTTGTCAAAATTACTTTTCTCCTTTTCCTAAAATCAGAGAATTCCATTTCAAATTTATTATCTCAAACCCTTAATCCCCAATTCCTGCCATGTCAATTGAGGAGGTTATTGCCCGCTCCTTCTACCATCGTCGAAGACCAACCGTCTCCCGATCCTGCTCCATCTCCATTCTCCAAAGTGATCTCTCCTGCCAAAGAGGCGAAAGCTAAAACCAGCAAGTCCAAAGCTCCTAGCAAACCTCGCGCTTCTTTGGCACATCCTCCTTATGCCAGTCTTTTCATATGCTAAAACTAAACCTAAGCTCTACGCATTAGTTAGGTCATCAAGCATTCTCCATTGCTGCAACTGGAATCTCTCTTCCTTTCTTATTTTGTATTGGAATCGCTGCTGTGCTTAGAAAAACTATTTCTGGAGCTGATGCTACTGGGTATTTTTCTGATTTTCTGTTTTGTGTAGAATGTTTGCTAACTTTTACCTGAACAAAAAGTTTTGGTTTAGTCAGACATAGCTTATTAATATTGCAGTTTTGATTCTGGATTGACAATTATACTCATAATCGTTTATTGATTAATATACCAGAGTGCAATAGCAATATTAGATAAGCTACTCTATAATCAATTAACTTTGTTTATCTTTCATTTCATAGCAAAACAACTATATAAATATAGTTCAATTTGAAAGGTTGAGCTACTAAGCTATTGCCCTTTGTGCGTACAATGTCTGACCGACAAAATGTAAATATTCATGCTTAAATGCTAAATTTTCTATTTCAATTATTTTGACTAGGAGAATATGGTTACTGACATATGGAAACAATTTTTGTTTTCTCTATTATAACAGTCTCTTCCTCTATTTTAATCACTTAATATATTACCTGTATTGAGTGAGAGGTTAAAAGTTGGTTGCACTTTTGCAGTACAAATTGATGAATCATTCGGTTTAGCTTATGAATCTATTGTGTTTAAGGGATTTTATTCCTCATGTCTTTGGTAAATTGTTAATTATATTGTGAAGTTATTTTTCTTTTTTCCTATTTCTACTCATATTCTGTTCAAAAGCAAGCATATAGTCCAGTTGCAAATATAATCACAAGGTAAGAGTGGTTCTTATATAATTAAGACTACACAAAAAAACTAAAGTTTTTCTTGCTAACACATCAAATTCTAGAAACAGGTTCAGATTCTTCACATTAATTGCTACCGCTATCAAGGAATGTTAAACTGAAATGCAAGCTATGCGTCATCTATATCTAACCTGACCAAAGTAATGTGAAGCTATATGTTTTAGTCATAGTTATTCAGTTAAATTTGGGTTTTCCATTATTTAAGTAATTTTCCTTTCAGTTTACTTTGCAGCATCAACTAGTAAACATTTTTCTCAATGTTGCTACTTCAGTGAAATTGGTCTAATTATTTTATATTCATTTCAGATACCAACTATCACTTTACGTTGGTCTATATTAATATGTGCTATTCTGGTTTAGCTATAAACTTACTAGTTTATGGGAAAATTAATTTTCATTTTACCGGATATATATTTAAGTAATATTAAGTTACTAATGGTATTCTTTTATCTTTATTCCCAGTAGACTGCAGTTAAAATTAAAACTTTTTTATGAATATAGTTAAAAAAGTGCTTGCTTTATAGTTTTATGATCCAATGATAGACCCACTAAATGCAGGTTTATATTATGCTACAACTACATAACCAATGAACAAACCATGATGTGCTTGTTTCTTCCTTTGATTTTTGTAGGGTATTGTAGTTTCAGGAGAATAGCAAAAGGCATATGTGTATAGATTGAAACTTTGACAATCAAACTGAATAAAACATAAATGAAAACAGGCAAACTCTATATCAGGGTCAAAATTTTATGTTGTTACGACCAGTTCACGTTACGTTATGCCCAACTTAGGAGATGCCAGACACCTTAGGAAAATGTTAATTGTTGTTCACTTAGTAATTTGCCATGTTGTACTTAAGTATTTTCACCCTATCTACAAGAACCATTAAGTAGTCATTTGAGTAAATTTTCGTAATAGCATCATATCATATGATGAAAACTAAAACTCTAAATAAGAAACCATGAAACATGAACAAAGAACCAATCCTTTTTATAGTCACTTTTGCCGATAGTGTAAACATCACTATGAGGATATAATTCAAGGTATCTTTCGCATAAACCATACTGCCTGAATTTGCAATAAAAAATGATTTTTAGTTAACTATGTTATATAGTAATTACAATATTCAGTTGTAGTAGCTGCAATTTTGGCACATAATGGTTTATTCTAGTAACGTGAACAAAAAAACATTTAGCTTTAGCATTGCATTTTGTACGACATAATATGATTGAAGCGTAAATGACAATCTATACTGGCGTGTACAAATTTGGATGCCAGACCAGAGTTTTTATTTTAATAGGAGAACACTAACGACATTAAATTTCAAAACAAATAAAATTATAAATGAGAAAAAGCTACAAGTCTCACAATAAAAGAATAGTTCGCATCGTTTCAATTATACATCTACTGAAGGTAGAACTACATTATGGTTCAGATATATGTTTAGATGAACAACACCATCAATTTTTCTTTCATGAGATTGGCCTTCCCCTGATTGCACATTATTCTGATCCCTGATATGATTTTGTAATCTTTATACTTCCTTTCGAGCTTTCATTTTTGTAGCCTTTTTAGCAACTGCAGTATTTTGGTCACTCATATTCAACCAAGAAAATATTTTTTTTCCTTTTTGTCAAACAAAAGGAATATTAGGGTAATCAATTCTGTGGAAGATTTTATACTAAATATATGCTTTTAAGGAATTACATACTGCCCCAAATAAGAATGTGATATTGCACAATAGTTTTCTCACAAACATGCCTAACTTGGTTTTGACCATCTTGCATGATAAAATATTGAACATTTTGGATGTTTTAATTCACGATTTAATAATACCAGTTTCTCAGGGTACAAGCAGGCATGGTGCATTTCCTATTGGGACAAAAGTTAGTGATGATGGGGAATGGTATGTGCAAATATATGATTATTGCTAGAAATATCAACTGTCAACTGTTTTTCGTCTTTTTATATTTTCTGTGCTTGACTAGTTGAATGATTAGGTATGAAGCAACTATTAAGGCAATCACTCCAAATGGATACTATGTCAACCATATTGGGTGGGGGAAACAAGGAAGAGGTAAATTTGTTTATGCCATTTACGTTTTTTATTTTTAGTATTTAGCATTGCATGTAGGTTACATTTCTTATTATGATCATGAATTGTTTTATCCAAGAGGTAAATGCAACAGAATTTCGAACTAGCATAATATTGTATAGTAAGTTTACTTTTGAAAGAGCTCAAGATGTAACTGATCGGTCACACAAATTCAATTCATTTTATAAGTCTGAATATCTATATCTAGGCACATGAAGGTGGTAAATGCAAAACTTTTGGAATTAAAGGTGTAAAAGAACATGCAATATTTCTTCGTGAAGTGTACCATGCTCAAGAGATACGCAGGCGGTTGCTCCTTAATTTAATGCTTTCTGATGTGCCTGGTAATAAAGCACATTATCAGTGTGTGCTTATACACATTTCTTCTGTTTTTTATTCTGTATATATCGGACTAAAAATTATGTACTAATAATGCAATTGGACTCAGGTATATCTGAGGAAGAAAGAAGAAGGTTGCTTCATTGTGTGGTCATTGGAGGTGGTCCTACTGGTGTGGAGTTCAGTGGAGAACTTAGTGATTTCATTGTTAAAGATGTCCATGAGAAGTATTCTCAAGTTAAAGATTACATTCGCATCACTTTAATTGAGGTATGTTTAGTTATTTTATCGACCTACAGTTGTAGAAAACATCCTGTCGATAACTTCTAAAATATAAACATGTTTTTTTATGACACGCAAATGAAATATTGTCATCATTCGATGTTCGTCTCAGACAATACGCTATAAAGCAATTGACCAAGGTGATTGATTCTAGCTACTCATGTCAATGAAAGTTTTCTTCATTTATAACTTGTCAAAACGTGTTATGCTCTTTACATTGTTTTCAGTCTGGAGTACACCTTGTTCGAGGCATTGTAAAAGGCGTGGAACCTGAAAAAATAATTCTTAATGATGGAACTGAAGTTCCATATGGTCTTCTAGTATGGTCGACCGGAGTCGGTCCTTCACCTTTCGTACACTCTCTGCAGTTTCCAAAAGCACCAGGTGGAAGGTAGTATAAATATTATTTTATCCTCCAGTTAAATATATGGATAATATAAGAAGATACATGTGATGTATTAATGAGTTCAGAATTGGTGTGGATGAGTGGCTACGTATTCCTTCCGCAAAGGATGTATTCTCCATTGGCGATTGCAGTGGATACCTTGAGTGTACTGGTAAAGATACGCTACCAGCTTTAGCCCAGGTTCGTCTTACCTTAATTGTTCTCGATGTAACTAGGTTGCAGACTTGCAGTGGCTTTTCTTCCTTTTAAATATAGATTTATGTCGCATGTCTTTAATCATTGAGTAGGTTGCAGAAAGGCAAGGAAAATACTTGGCAGAGTTACTGAACCGAGTAGGTAAAGAAGGGGGAGGTTATGCCAACAACTGTGATAACATTGAGTTGAATGAGGCATTTGTGTATAAACATATGGGTAGCATGGCAACAGTAGGGAGATATAAAGCTCTCGTTGATCTCAGAAAAAGCAAGGTTGTTTATTATTTAATTTCGTGAATTTCGAAGAATAAGTATATTAAAAGCTGATAATTATGTAGAAAACAAAAGGGCTTGCACTAGCAGGTTTTGTCAGTTGGTTTATTTGGCGATCAGCCTATTTGACCCGTGTGGTAAGCTGGAGAAATAATCAATTGTAGTTTCTAGTTCATGCAGTTCATGCACTTGCTTTAATGTTTGTACACTGTAATGAAAAATATATATCACATTTCTATCTGAGCATGCACTTGTTTTAACATTTTCTGTTTCTTTGTGTTAACTTCGCAGGCTTATTTGGAAGGAAGCAAGGTCCTTAGTACGCAACTAGATTAGATCTTGCATGTTGGAACTCTGTAATGTTTGTACTCTGTAATATTTGGAAGGATTGCTTTAATGTTTGTACTCTGTAATGTTTGTACACTGTAATGAAAAATATATCACATTTCTTTCTGAGCATGCTCTTGTGTTATATTTGTTGATTATAATCTTTATTCGTTTATTAAGATTTAGTTTGATTGCTATTATTAAAATGTAATATATAGGCATAGCTCTTGAAAAGTGTATCTACGATTTTTATAGCGGCATATAAGAGCTGTAAAAGAATTTATCAATAATATAACATGTTGATTTAATAGCGTGAAATGACCGCTATTGAATAAATATTTTATAGCGGCAAAATGGTGTTATAAAGATTTCCAGTTCCGTTGAGATTTAGCTGTATTATAGCGGCTATAATGAGCTATTGAATTAACGTACCATAGCGGCGAATTTGCGTTATAAAACTAAGCTCAACCATAGCGGCATATTTTGTGTTATAAATATTCAACAGTTTTTTATAACATGTCGATATACAATGCTTATCAAACCGCTATGGTTGTGATTAATAGCGGCTATATGCCGCTATAAAAGACACTTTTTGTTGTAGTGGTATCCTCTGGCGGCTCCAGTTTACGGGGAGTTACAGTACTGTATAGACTATTGGCATACCTAAAAATGTGTCAAGGTGGAAAATGTAAAGCCTTAACGCTATTTTTTAATAGTATACTTTACTTTAGACACTATTATAATAGCGTATTTTACTACATAGTAGATAGTTTAACGGATCCTTAGGAGTTGTGAACCCCGAACATCTCTTAAGTTACTGCACTCACGTTAGACACTGGATAGGAGAAACCCCGTAAACATCTCCGATGCCGTTTACACTCATATTTATTTACAGTTGATTTAACTCATATAAGATCTTTTAGTTCTGACTCGAGTGTTTTGTCTTTTCAATTCGCTCGGGTCAGCCTGAGCATTTTAGGATTTGAAGACCTTATTTCCGGAGGACGAAGACGAAGATTGTATTATTATTATTTACTATATTATTCCACTGCATCATACTGTTTCGCTGCAATGTTATGTATTTATCTCTGATATGTGTAACTCTGATTTTTGTATTGGATAAGTATAATCATATCTCATGTATACAGCTTCATGAACTGTATTTGATTATATATTTTATCATTCCGCTGCGAGATTATGTTTTGTTTTTATTTCTTTCTCCTTTTCTTATTCACCTCAAATAACAATTCGCCCTTCTGTATGGTTTGAGTTGACACATGTGTCTGCTTAAAGTGTACAAAAAGGCGGGATGTTACAGACCCAATCCTTGAATTAATCATTCAGTGCATGATCTTTACTACAACTATATCTAGGATACCCTTTGTGGCTTGAACTTCCAAAATTTTACCATTTCTTAATGTCCTCGCATAAATGAGACCTTTTAACCAAACATACCCTCTTGTCACCATATTCCAATTATTTCATGATTAGGATAACTCAATATGGAATGGTGCCTTTCCATTTTAATCCAATAAACATGATGACTTTGGTTTATGCTTAAGGATTTCTATATTTTAATGTATTGGAACTACATCTCTCCTAAAGGAAAGGTTGGCAATGTAAATTTATATGCCTTATTCAAAAGGAGAATTTGTGTTACGTTTGGAATTACAAGGAATTATCTTTTTCATAATTATTGAAATAAACATTACAAAATATGGTAAATGTCCCTATTTTATACGTCTCTCTCTTTTTGGGTGTATTCCTTGTCATTTCAAATGATACACTTTATTTATAGATCTGAACTTGATAATCCATAGGAACTTTCATTGCAACCCTCTACATTCCAATGAATTAAATTACTACTTAAGTCCCATTTCCAATTTATCACTATTTTTAGTTATGTCTACTAAACCGTATGAATTATCCAACAAAATCTGGGATCACCTAAATCCCAATAATTTACCATGATTGCTTAATTTACATTTTACTTGCACACGTCATTCATATCCACAAATCTGGAACTATCACGTGATCTATAAGTTTCAGGGACTATTACTACCCAACTAAATTCAAGCACTACTAATACCCAATATTTTCCAGATTCAAATATGTGCAAATTCTATCCTTACAATTTCAAGATTTACATTGGCATGGAACACATCTACAATGATGGAACCCAATAAGGAAACGCCACCCGTAAGTTATGCTACCATGGGGACTGCTCTCCCACTAACACAACTTCCCACTCATGCCAATCTGGCCCGCATGTAGCCTCCAGTGAAACAAAACAATACATGCATCGCCTGTAACCTACAGGCTACAGGTACCCTTTCCTAGCCTATATAGTACCGATCAATATCTGGATCACCTATTTGTCACTTAATTAACTATATAAAAATTGAAGTAGACCACTCTTCACTACTATAGGAAGTACCTAGTACTCTATCCTTCCAATTCAACCATCGATTGAAAATGTCACCGAATTCTCATGTTTCCTTTCTATCTTCATCCCAACCATTTCAAGGCTTCCAAAATCAATAGTCAGTTTCTTTTCTAGCAGGTTGTTTATCCTATTTGTCTAACTCTGATCTACTTCTTCCCTTTTTAAATCAATACTTTTGATTTTAACTTTATTTCTACAAAACTAGTAAGTTTTAAAACTGTAAAACTCTCTCTTCATTTTTAACAAGCTTTTACTTCTTACTAAGATCATGATATTTTCTTTAATTAAATTATTAAAAATGGTTGAGCATAGCTTAACAAAGTGTACATAAAACACACCTTCTTAAAAAATTCCATTTTATATATAAAGAATTTACACAAAAAATGTATTTTTTAAAGAAAATGTGATATTTTAACTTATTATTATTATTATTATTATTTTAAAGTGCAATAGAAAGATTTAGTAAAGGATATTTTCAAACACTGACCATTTCTTCTTTATAAAAGGAGTTCAAAAGCTGGATCTTACATATTTCTTAATTTGTTTTCTTTCAAAAGTTCTATTATTAAAAGCAGAGTACACATCGAGTATAACTGCAGCCATATGCCTAAAAGACAAAACAAAAGCTTTAGAAACTGTTACTAAAATATTTCTCTAATTTATATGAAATCATAAATCGACTTTCTCTTTCTATTTAGAATATCAGACATCTACAGTTTGTAACTTCTAGAAATATTTTCATTGGTTTATGGCATAAATCGGAGTAGACAATAACAACCTAATTACCTAAGCCCACTTATACCTAATAATGCTTTAGGTGCATAACATTTCCATCCTTCTTTCCAAAGAAGGTTAACTTGAGTTTATTTTCAAATACAGCGTCCAATTCCAATATGGAAATACTCTAGCCATACCTTTCAATAAATAGGAGTCCTTACGACTACTACCAATGTGAGATAGGGTTTCTACTTAACTTGGAAATTTGCCTTGAATTTATAAAGTATTCCTTTATGTCCCCCTTATGTTATCAATATCATATTCCTATTAGATGGGTCTTATGGTACTAAGCTTCTTTACTCACCCTTAAGTCCATAATTTACTTGCTACTGCTATTTGGTATATAAAACCTTTACTAGCCTTTCTTTATGGGGTAAATTCCAAATAAATGTGAAAATATTATTTTTCACCTCAACTTTTATAATCTTAACACTTATCCTGACCACAATTGTCTGCTTCTATAAGGGATAAGCCAACAACTACCTTATAAGTCAAAATATATATAGGGTGTTGTGTATTAATACATTTATCAGAAAATTATAATTACACTCCCTTAGTTGGGTTAAGCTCATCTTATCTCCTCGCTTTAGATACCGATGGAACCGTATAAGGATGTTCACTTTTGGAATCTTAGCTGCCTTTCTAGAGCCATTCTTCTAAAACTTTTACTCATTCTCTTTATCTGCGATTGGGAATTATTTTCAAATTTCCCAAAGACAGGACTGGGTAAGAATACTTAATATCATTCTTTCTTATTATACTTTTATATATGTAAAACCTTTAAATCCTTATATATATATATATATATATATGTGTGTGTGTGTGTGTGTGTGTGTGTGTATGGATGTATGTATATGTGTGCATCGAAAAACTTTTGAAAACCTTTTTGGAAAACTCTCCTTTTTTCAAAACTTTTCAAGTGTGTTCTCTCAATACGTGCCTAAATCCTAGACAATCTTAAACCTAAGCCCTGATACCAAATGTAAAAACCTACACTTTCTGACACACTGATCTAAAGCCTAGTGTGACTTTCGAACTCGCGTTAGGCAAAGAAATAAGAGCTATTGGGTTTTTAAAACATTATAGAGCATAATTAGAAGGGTAAGTTCTAAGATATTTTACAATTTTAGATCTCATAATGGAAGGAATTAAAATACAAGTACTAAAATAAACATTTCCGAAAAAAAATCTCCAAAATACTTTATTTTCCATATACACTATTTCAAAGTACAATATATGTTTTACTGACTTTTAATACAGTAAGCAACTACATAATGGACAACAAAGAATATGAGAACTCCAATGCGAAGCTCCTTTCTCCATGTACCATGCCCAATCAACTACTAACCTATCATCCTATAGTAGGGGAAAATGGAAAGGAGAGAGTTGGTCAAATAAAAGTGTAGTGAATGAGTACAAGTTTTAACATGTGATGATCATGTGCAATTAACTTTAACTCTACCCTAGATGAGGTGTACTACAAGGGTCCATGAATTTCTAAGGTCCATTACATAAGGGTTATTGTTTAATACATATCTACACTACAATTATATAGGCTATAATAAGGATTGTACTATGGATCGAACCTCACAACTAACGATCGACCACCGCTCCTAGGGATACTTAATGCAAACACCACCACTAGGCTACCAAAATATGAAAACACCACCACAATGCTACTAAACATGGAAACATCGCCTCTTGGTTACTAACTATGAAAACACCGCCACTAGGCTACCCTGGGAATGAATTCCCACTGCTATCACCAACATTAGGCTTCTAGGAATCGATTCCCCCTCGCTACGCCCGGAGAGGAAGAACCCGAAATGTCGACTCACTAGTGTGTCTCCTCGTCTGCATCTGCTTCCACCTCTCATCATAGTGTTAGCCTCTTATTGAACGCGCCAGGATCCTCCATTTGAACTATATCATGTGCATTAAAAATCATGTATACTAGGACTCCCGTTATGTCAGATCCACTCCATCAGGCATCCTCGTCAGTGCTGCACACCCACCGTGGCACATCCTGTGAGTGCCATTTGTGAAAATGCATCGCGTCTAGTCGATTACTCGATCCTAAATTGGGTACAGAACATTACCCAACACCGCAATGACCTAGCGTCCTCTCATAAGGAACTAGCTTCCCTACTATTTCTGCATTTTACACTTATATAATTTTTATTACAACCTAGGCCTTAGGTTAGGTTTAGATTCTGCATTTTACACACTTACCAATCGGCTACTAACCCTAACTCGTCGAATGCTATCGGTCAACTGGTCGTAGACTAAAATTAGGGTTTTCGTTATTTTCATCGTCGATTGTTGTTTTCAGTTCAATTCATCTTGTTCACTGTTTTTGTTAAACCCTAGTTACTAACTGAGTAATCTGCATTCTAATTTCAATATCAAATTGTCCGACTTAGGGTTTTACAAATTTAGGGTTTACCAATTCAGGGTTTTGCAATATAATCATAAGAAAGGTGTACTAGCATCAAATTAAGTTTAAAAGTTACAGTGATTTAATTCTAATCTAGTTTGCATATTCCAAATTAGAGTTTTATATATTTCAAATTAGGTTTTCTAGCATCCTAGATGATATATGATAGATTAAATTTAACTGTAGATAATCATCTAACTAAATTTGTTCCCACCTCCAGCCTAAGCTCTTCCTATTCGCCTTGCTTGAGAATCGCCCCTCTGTATGCTAGCTCTGCTTGCTCCGTCTAAATTTAATTGTTTGCATTCTTCTAGGTTGATTTTATTTTATTTTTTTGAAGAATTTTAGATTTAGACAAGAGGCTATAATTTGGTAGAGTTTCATTCTTGTAGACTGTTATGTGAATTTTACGTTTAGGTTAGGCTTGCATTTATAGGGTTTAGCTATTTATTTAGACCGTTGGATTTTGGTCGAAGAATCTTCTCAATAATCATGCATGCTCATTTGATAATTGGCAACAAAATAAGAAATCTCAACCATTCGAACACGTCACAAAGCACCTAATTACTCTTGAATTTACGTTTTTTACGGTCGACCGCTCCCCTCCCTTGGTTGACCGCCATCGGTCGACCATAGCCCATCTAGGTTCGACTGGTCACCATGTTAACTTGTGGATTTTTATTTTTAAATGTTTATTTTTTTTCCAATTCTTCCAATGCCCATAACTATTCCGTATTAACTCCGATTTCGAAGTGTTATATAAAAATCGTCCAGAAAATCGTAATGAACGCAATGGTGTAAGTTTCATATCCAAATTCAGATGTCTATGAAAATTTTCTTTTTAGCGCTTGTTAAATGTAATTTAATTTAATTTTCTTATTAACTTTCTATTAAATTTTTAGGGTCTTACGTATGTGCCAAACATCTGTTTAAATTCATTTATTAAAGTGGATGGTCTACTTCAAAGCCAGCTGGCCTTAGAGGTTACATAACTCCTCCAAGGATATTATATAATGATTGTTCTGGAGTATCTAATGTAGTTTACGATTTTTTGAGCTCCCTTAAGGTCATAAAGATGATTAGGAGTACAGTAAAAGTTAGTTAGGAGTTTTGTATAAGATATAATTAGTAAAGGTTACCTACCATTTATTTGGACTATAATTTGTTAAGCACTCTTAAGGTTGTAGTAACATGATAAATAGGTAATAACACCCACTAGAGGAAATTATGAAACTCTTGTATCTCCTTTTGTGTTTTTGAGTGGCATAATTCAGTGGAAGCCTTACTAAATAAATACAATAATCCAATCTAATAGGTATAAGAACATATGTAATGTAATATACTCCAATGAATTTGCGTAGATCAAATGGCAACTATAGAGCTATTTTTGTATAGAATACACTAACTGACGCAAACTACAAAGACTGTTTAAAAAAAGTTAAGATTGCATTCACCTATGAAAAACTTTGGTATGTTGTTGCCTAAGTAGTTAGTATCGATATCAGGTATGTATCAGTCAAGGACCGATGTGAGATATTTTAAAATATCATGATAATATCGAATTATATCGGTGATATATCAGACATGTGTAGAACATGTTATAAACCATATTTTACTATTTTATAATGTTATAATATGGTTATGTTTTTAATATTTGGATCAATATTGTCAAATTACTATTAAAGAGTGACTGCATATAGTTTACATATTACAATATATTTGCTGGGATATTCTATTAAATATAAGTCATGAAATAAGCTTATAAAAATCGATAAATTTATATAATGTGCTTCTTTATTAATATTATTCGTTTTTATACTTTATTCGTTTTAAGGCATCAAATCATATATATTAATTTGCAATTTATTTCCATCTCGATAGTTTCTTCATTTTCATTTTCACTTAATTTATCAAATAAGTAATGTTGATTTGACATCGATTACAACTTCTAGCCCGTTCTTTATCAATTTTTCAAATATATAACTTTACTACTCTTCAAAGTTTTAGTTCTTGTTCTTGATAATAACTAATAAAATCAATTTTCATAACCTAACTTACCAATTAGAAACGACGAACCAAAATATAACCAAAAATAGAAGTAGCTCATAAACGATCTAGTTTTTAGTGGTAAGGTCTTCACATGAAATAAAACAAATAAAACAATGAAATAAATAGAGTTTTCTTTGTTAACACATGAGTGAAATATACTTAAAAAATTATGGTTAAAACTAAAAAAATTAGTGCATTGGGATTTCTACATATTGTCATTCACCATATACTAAAACAAATATTGAGAATGTGAAGATATTTATTTACAAATTTACTTTCTCTAATACGTACAATAATGAATGATATTTTAAAAAATATGGGGGATTTTACCCTAAATATCCAAGTGATATATCAACAAATATCAGACCATATATCAACAATGATATTTTAAGCGGTATTTTGGAAAAAAATTTGGTTAAGGAGCAATATGAGATATATCAATGATATTATTCGATATTAACAACATAGTTGTTGCCAACGAGCCTGAGGTTAAACCCGACAAAGATGCCACATCCGAACAACTTAAGAACTACCAAAAATGGTCGATGGAGTATGAACTTGCCCACTACTATATGCTATCGACTATGAGCATCGAGCATTAAAGACAGAATGAGAACATGGATATTCAATATTCAAGCACCTACAAAAGTTGTATGGTGAGCAGTCTCGCACTACAAGGTACTAGATCTTATGGTAACTGTTCTATGCAAAGATGAGAAAGGGCACTTCAATTTAAGATCATGTACTCAATATGATTGATATATTGAGAGATAGCCAAGTTAGGACTACATTTCACAATGAGCTTCAAACCGAATAGATTCTTGGATCATTGAGTCTATAGTTTGATCCTTTTACATTGAACTTTAATATGAACTCGTTGAAGTATACTATCGTGGACCTTTTTAATATGTTAAGGACGACCGAGATTACGTTCATAAAGGACCAGGTTCACTGCTTGTTGTCAAGGGTGCCTCTTTCTTGAATAGCTCGAAGAAGAGAAACCATAAGTTGAAAGGTGGCAAGGGTAGGGCTAAGGTCCATGAGAAAGGTAAATGACACTTGTTTGCACAAAAAATGGGCAAACACCTCCAAGTCGTATGATTTAGTCGATTTTCTGTTGTTCTTAGTGATCTGGATACGTTATACAAATATCTAAAAAGCAGGGACTAAACTGTAAAAGACACATAGGTTTATAGTGGTTCGACCAGAATGTGCCTACGTCCACTTTATATCTTATTCTCCTTTACTGTTCAGATTACAAGTACAAAGCTTTGATTACATGTGTATGCAAGTTGTTTGAAAGTTATGTCCGTTCTTGAGCTCTCCAACTTTCTGTCCCCCATTGTTGTACCTCTACTCCTCTATTTATAGAGTGAGGCTGGGGATAGGGGTCTTGGATGTATATAGTTGCTGGTGGGCCTGGGCTGATGTAATCTGGCCTGGCAAAGGTTGGTTCGGTAGTGGTTGGTCCGGAGGAGAATGGTGGGTGTGAATTGATTCGGTAGTGGTTGGTCCGGTAGTGGCTGGTCCGGTGAGTGGTTGGTCCGCTAGTGGCTGGTCCGGTGAGTGGTTGGTTCGGTAGTGGCTGGTCCGGTAGTGGCTTCCTTGCCTCGATTTGGGAGCATTGGTCTGGTGATAATTTGCCCAACATTTGCCCCCCAAAGCGGGGCATATACCTGCATATGTCGCGCTTTGTTTTAGGTCATTCAGCTTGGATACTCTCATCTGGTCCCAAATGCCGAACCAGCTGGTCCGGTCACCCTACCCTTGCCTATAAGTATGGGCTTCACGTTTCTGTCACCTTTATCGTTTTAAATAGCCGAATCAATCAAACACCACACCAGACTTGACTATCGGACCAGGTGAGGATCTCTTCTGCCGAATCAATCAAACACCGCACCAGACTTGACTGCCGGACCAGGTGAGGATCTCTTTTGCCGAATCAACTTTGCGTTTGAACTACCGAATGAAACTCATGGGGGTATGAGAGCCGGATGGATTCCTAGACTTGGACTGCCGAATGTCATTTCTGTGTTTTGAATTTGTCTGTCTACCCCCTTGTTCTAACGATGTGTTTTCTCGTGTTGCAGATAATGTCACATAAGGTAGAAACTCGTTCTGATAAGAAGAAATCCAAGGATAAGGGAGAGTTCTCCATCGTGCCCCCAGTTCAAGCAGAACCAGAACGACATGGACCTACCCCGAGGTTGTTAGTGGACGGGTACGGTCCACAAGAGCTCTTGAACTCTCCGCCTGACTGCTTTCCCAGCTCCCTCAAAGATGAGCAGCTTGACGCTATATCTAGATCTTTTGGGATTGACAAAGCGCAGATGAGGTTGCCGGGGAACGGAGTGATGCTGTATAACCCCCCAGAAGGATATTTTGCTTACAGCAGGTATCATTGCATGTGCGGTGCCATCCCTCCGATTAACGCCTGAATAGTCAGCTTCATCACATACTTGAAGGTGGCTCCTTTCCAACTTCAGCCTAATTCCTATGCTATCTTGGTGAGTTTGTTCATTATCTTCCAAAGGAGATATGGGCGTCCTCCTTCCAACTGGGAAATCCGGTACCCATACAACTTGAGAGGCTACAAGAAGGGGTCTCCGTATATTAGCTTAGAGTCGGTTGTGTCCTTCAAGCCAGTCCTGGATTTATATTCGAAATTCAGCATGTTCAAGAAGGAATGGTTTTTTGTCAAAGATGACTCCGTTTCATTCCGCCGCTTCACCTCTGGCTGTAAGTTGAATCTCATTTATGATTTTTGTTCTAACTGCAATACTCCTCCTTACGTGCTTTATTTCTTGCTAGCGATAGGTGGCTTTGCGGTTGTAGAGAACGATTGTCTGGTTTGGATGGCTGTGGAAATAGAAGCCATTCCAGAAAGGGAGAGGGCGGCTTCTTATTTGATCAGGAACGCTACTCTTCTGGGGCTCAACCTGATTCTGCCACGTCAGTCTGTGGTCAAGCAGAGAGACACAGCTGAGGAGAGGGCCGCCAAGGCTAAAGGAGGGGCTACGGTGAAGAGCAGTAAAAGGAAACCCTTCTCAAAGCATCCAACTGTCGAGGGGAGAAACTTAAGAAATCCGATGGACCCTCCCCCAGCACATGTCCAGACGTTCCGAAGGAGGAAGATGAGGAGGAGGAAAGAGGCGAGGGTGAAGAAGGTGAGGCGGAGAGTGGAAGTGGTGGAGAAGGTGATGGACAGAGTGGTGATGATGGTGGCGATGGATGGAGTGGTGATGGTGTTGGCGCTTTGTCTTCTAAGCAAGCGGGTGTGATCCAGGAGTGGACGGACGATGCTTTCCGCCTAGCTTTCGAAGGGCTGGAGGAAGAACCGGCTCTGGTAGAGGAGCCTAAGAAAGCTGACAAGGCCGGAGCCGGTGCCGACTCATCTTCCAAAAGTGTTCTAGTTGAGGCAGCCCCCGCGACTCAAGGTGAATTTTTGACTTCTGCAAACTCCATTTATGATAAGGACTTAGGAATATTTTATGGTCAGCTCCCGTCCTGGAACGAGATCCAGGACTTATTGCAGTATCCCACTCCTCCCCAGGGTTTGTATAACTAAAGTGTCTCCTTACTTTTCCTAACTTGACATATTTCTTGAATTATAGTTCAACGTCTGCTTGTAACACTTGGTTTTTGTCCCAGGATTGGGTAAAGTGTCCAAGACATCGGGCGTTCGACACCGTCTTGAACAATATAAGCTTCTAAGGGCTTCCACTAAGCCAAAGTCTCCGACTAACCGCCCTGGAGACGTAGTCGGCTACTGTCCTCTTCTTGGAGTTATTCAAAGAGGATATCCAAAGGAAGAAGAGGAGTCGCTCCTTGTTGGAATCTCCACCTGATCCTCAGCCCTCGACTCAGCCTCTTCAGGATACCACGGAGGAGAATACTGAGCTTATTCCTTCCCCGCACCCGTCCGAAAATCCTACCGTTACCCCGATAGACCATCCTGGCTTAGCTCGTAATCCGTTTACGGGTCATCCGGATCTGGATCCGGGTTCTCACGATATTTCCTTTGATGAGGCTACTGGTGAGCACCTTCTCCCTCGTAATCCCATGGTAAGGGTGCTTGACGAGGCCAAGTCCCTGGACCTTGATTTGCTTACCACTCGGGTTGTAACATTGGGGAACGAAGCTAAGGCAAACATTGACCGGGTTGCTGAGGAAACCAGGAAGCTAATGGGGCATCATGCTCGACTGGTTAAGGCTGGAGAAGAAATCGGCAGTGATAACATTCGACTGCGTTTAATGGTTTCAGACCAGGCCAAACAACTCGCTGATCAAGCCATCCAGACCTCTCAACATGAGATCGCATCTAGGCAATTAAAGAATACCATGGAAGAGGTCAGCAGGGCAGAGATGCAGAAAATGGAGGCCGTTTGTGAGGAACGGATTGATATGGCTATTGCAACGGTGGATGAGGTTCGGAAAGCAGATCTCGAGCGGGTACAGGAGTTGTCCGGGAAACTTGAGGCTACGGAGCTTGCTCAAACCAAGTTGAAGGAGGAGATGGAGGCGATGAGAAAAACCTTTCAGGCTACAGCTCGCGATACCAATCGGAGAGGGACGCCACCATTGCAAAGCTGTTGGCTTCTGAGGACCGAATAAGGGAGTTCGAGGAGAATAAGGGGATAATGGATGAGATGCTTCAAGATATATACTTTCGCACTTGGAAACAGGGCAACTTATCTTGGATGGATGATTACCCCTGAGTCATGGCCAGGATTTATCTCAGGGCCCTGGAGGAGGCTAAGTCCGATGCAGATAAGGAGGGTGGCGTGGCCTTTAGAATGGATGTGGTTACGGCTCAATTCACCAAGGAGGAGAAGGTGGCGGTGAAAGAGGGTATGTGGCTGCTTGCTGGTGAGGAGGTTGGTGTGCAGTTGGAGGATGATGATCAAGGAGCAGAGGTTGGTAAGTCTTCTCTTTTATCTTTTTGTAACCTGACTGCTTATCGCTTATCTAATTGA
The DNA here is from genome assembly GCA_030737815.1 of Allium fistulosum. Taxonomy (NCBI): domain Eukaryota; kingdom Viridiplantae; phylum Streptophyta; class Magnoliopsida; order Asparagales; family Amaryllidaceae; genus Allium; species Allium fistulosum. The sequence continues at coordinate 1,104,310,770 of CM060904.1, read as the reverse complement.
TTCTTCTTCTGGATTGGACAGGCGAGACCAATGAGGTACCGACTACCTCCGGCCAGCATGCTGAGAGTTCCGTTCCCATGGCTAAGTAGATCTTGGAGGGCCGGTAGGATAGAGGTGAAGCTCCGATGCAGCTGACTCCCTGGCTTGACCTGGATGTCTTTTTGGTTTGTTTGACATTGCTGTCTACGCTAGCTCTAAAACATTAATGTAACTTTTAGGCTGTAATTATGTTATTGGTAACAAACGACTTTATTCTTAGCCTGTAATTTTTAACTTAAGCTAATTCTGTCATATTTGACTGCCTTAGTTATGTTGATGTGTTGCATAAGAAATACAATTGTGCACATGCCTGTGATTCCATCGTGTTTGATGCCAGTTTCTTGCTTAAGATATAATTTCATACCTTGCAAAGTTAATGTGATGTGCGAATAAATTATAGCTATGTATTTATTTACAAAAGAAGAAAGTACCACCCTTCATGTCTTAGTTGTAGATGGTAGCTTTGAATGTCTTATATGACTGAGTATGGAATGTAGTTGATTGACCTGTCATCCCATTGTGAGTTCTTATCCCCATCGGTGAGCGTCTCCTACTTTGTGTCATGTACTTTAGGGATCGTTATAGAGGATAGGAGGAAAGTTTTTAAATAAGATAGAAATATAAGAAAAAGTAAAACTTCCAATCACGGAAGGCCTGCGATGTGCTTAAGTTCGAGGCAAACGGGTTTTGTAGTTACTTTCCCTAGCTGTGGGTCTTGGAGACATTTGTCACCCATCTTACGCCTCCGCGGGAAGTTTATCTTTTTTACCACAGCCATACTTAAGACACTCGGAGCCGAGATCGCGCACAGTAACTACCCGGGCCATTATGGTCCATAATCGTGGGTATTATTCGATTTACCGTGGCCGGCTAGCGTGGGTGCCGATCGTCAACTGTGAACTACCCCTGGCTGGCCACACCTTTTGTTGGGGCTTAAAGTAGGTTCACGGTTGCCGGCGAGCCGAACGCCGTAATGAGCTGCCTAGGCTATAGTCGGCCTACTCGGTGGCTTATAATCGGCTCATTACAGTTGGCTTTAAGGGCCGATCGCGAGCAATGAGTTAACCCGCAACAGAGGGATGCTGTAGCAAAAGTGTCTCATTGGCAAGGGCATAGATTCGCATAGTACCTGTTAGGTCTTGTCCAGGTGAAGTCGCGCCGTGATGTGTCTTGAGTGGAAATGCCATTACACAGGATTTCGTTCAATAGAAAAGGATAAGGTTAACAAGCAGCCAAGATACAAAGGAACAAGTTAAAAAGAGACAAGTTTTTGAAGTGGTTCGGCATGAAAATGCCTACGTCCACTGATTCTCTTTGTTAATTCACTTCATATGGGCAGTACAAGTTAAGAAAAGTATCGACGAAGGTGTTGGATGTTCCATGCCCTCTGGAACACCTCTCCGTCCACTGTTGACAAAATATAAGCTCCGTTGTGGAGATCTTTATGAATTACATATGGTCCGTCCCAGATTGGATCTAGCGCTCCGGGGCGCGGGAAGATTCGCTTAAGGACAAGATCTCCTTTTTGTAAGCTACAATGCTTGACTTTGGAGTTGTATTGCGTTGCCACTTTTTGTTTGTGAGCTGCTGCTTTGAGGGCTGCATCATTTCTTCTTTCCTCAATTAGATCCAAAGACATGTGAAGGAGTTCTTCGTTCTCTTCTGGGTTATAGTGGATCCTACGGTGGGAAGGCACTATAGTTTCAACTGGGAGCATAGCCTCCGATCCGTATGCCTAAGAGAAAAGAGTATGCCCCGTTGATGTTCTGAAAGATGTGCTATAAGCCCACAGTGCCGTAGGAAGTTCATCCACCCAAGCGCCTTTTGACTTTTCAAGTTTCTTTTTGATTAGAGTTTTGAGAATTTTGTTGACAGCTTCGACTTGTCCGTTTGCCTGGGGATAAGCTACAGATGAGAAGCTTTTGTGAATTCCGTGCTCTTGGCACCAGTTGGCGAACTCCTCACTGTTAAACTGAAGTCCATTGTCCGATATGATTTTAAGTGGGACTCCATACCTGCATAGAATATTTTTGATCAAGAAGTTAATAACTTTTGCTGAAGATACTTTATTTAGGGGTTCTGCTTCCACCCATTTGGTGAAATAGTCGACTGCCACTATAGCATATTTGGCTCCGCCTCGGCCCATTGGCAGTTCGCCAATCAAGTCAATTCCCCATACTGCAAAGGGCCAAGAGCTGGTCATTTGAGTAATCTCAGTTGTTGGTAGCCGCAGAATCTTAGCAAATTTCTGACATCTGTCACATTTTTTGACGAAGTCTAATGCGTCTTTGTTTAAGGTGGGCCAGAAATATCCATATCGGAGTATCTTTTTTGCCAGAGTCTGCCCTCCAGTGTGATTTCCGCAGCTTCCTTGATGGATGTTGGATAAGATTTCCTTTGCTTCCCTTCCAGCGACACACCTTAATAAGGGGTTAGAGAAGCCGCGCCGATAAAGGGTGCCTTCTTATATTGTGTAGCGGGAAGCTCTCCTCAAGATTTTCTTGACTTCGTTACGCTTGTCGGGCAGTGTGCCGTCTTGTAAGTATTTTTGGATGGGAGTCATCCAACTTTCCTCTTTGATTGCAGCTATCAGATTCACCTGCTCGAAACTCGGGGTCAGTTGCTTTGAGATGGCCACTGCTCCAGAAATAGTGCCGTCTCTCATGCTAGCTTGCTTTGCCAATTCATCGGCCTCTTGGTTCTCTTCTCGAGGGATGTGTTTGATTAAATAGTGATCCAATTGATCGAGAAGCAGCTTGGTCTTCTTTAGATATGCTGTGAGTCATTCTTCTCGAGCCTGAAATTCTCCTAGTATTTGATTTACAATAAGTTGAGAATCACTATGAAGACATAAAGAATTTGCTCCAATCTCTAAGGCAAGTTCTAATCCAGCTATCACTGCTTCATACTCTGCATCATTGTTGGTGGCAGCGAATTCCAACTTTAGAGCATAGTGTAGCTTATTTCCCCTGGAAGTGATTATTACCACACCTGCCCCCGAGCCTTGTTCGTTTGACGCTCCATCCACAAAGAGATTCCACTTGATGTCTTCTGCTATTTCTGATTGCTCCTTACCTTCGCTGGTAGTGAATTTGGCAATGAAATCGCCATGGCTTGTCCCTTAATGGCGGTGCGAGGATGGTAGGTGATATCATATTGACTTAGTTCAATGCACCATTTAAGTAGTCGCCCAGAAGTGTCGGGACGATGGAGTACCTGCCTTAGTGGTTGATCGGTCAGAACTCTGATGGAATGAGATTGGAAATAGTGACGCAGTTTCCGTGATGTGATTAGTAAACAGTACGCTAGTTTCTCAAGTTTAGGATATCTGGCTTCCGCCCCTGTAAACCTCTTTCTTACAAAGTATACTGGCCGCTGCGTGCGTTTGTCTTCTCTCACCAAGGCGGCGCTTAGAGCATGAGATGACATAACAAGGTATAGGTATAGCTCTTCGCCTTTGTTTGGAGTTGAGAGTACTGGTGGTCTCTGGAGGTGTTCGATTAAGTTAAGGAAAGCTGTTAAGCATTCGTCAGTCCATTCGAACTTTCCTTTGTCTTTCTTTAGAGCTTCGAAGAAGGGGATGCATTTGTCAGTTGCTTTAGAGATGAATCTGCTCAGGGTGGCCACCTTCCCATTTAGGCTTTGCATTTCTTTTCGGGTAGAAGGTATCCTGATATCTTTCAGAGCTCGGACTTGTTTAGGGTTTGCTTCAATTCCTCTGGCATGGACGATGAATCCCAGGAACTTTCCTGATGATACTTCGAAGGAGCACTTTAGAGGATTCAGCTTCATTCCATATTGGCGAAGTACTTGAAACATCTCACCCAGGTGGCTTACGTGATCGTCGGCTTTCCTTGACTTTACCTGCATGTCATCCACATAAACTTCCATAGTTTGTCCTATTAGCCCCGCAAACATCTTGTTGACGAGGCGTTGATAGGTGGCTCCTGCATTTTTAAGTCCAAAAGGCATTACTTTGTAGCAGTACAATCCCCGGTCAGTGATGAAACTAGTGTGGTCTTGATCGGGAGCATGCATAGGAATTTGGTTATTATCCTGAGTATGCGTCCATAAAAGATAAGAGTTCGTGCCCGGCTGTGCTGTCCACAAGCTGATCGATTCGGGGAAGTGGGAAGCAATCCTTCGGGCAGGCGTCATTTAAGTTGGAGAAGTCAGTGCATGTTCGCCACTTCCCATTAGCCTTCTTTACTAGTACCGGGTTAGCGATCCACTCTGGGTAGATGGCTTCTCGTATGAAGTCATTGGCAAGTAGGTTCTTTACTTCTTCATCGAGGGCTGCCGATCGTTCTGCCCCCATACTTCTCTTTTTCTGTTTTACTGGCGCCTTGGTAGGATCAATGTTTAGTACATGGCATGCTATGCCTGGGGAGACTCCAATCATGTCAGCGTGCGTCCATACAAATATATCCAAGTTGTGGCGGAGAAAATCAATGAGTTGTTCCTTCAAATTTGCTTTTAGTTGGGACCCTACTTTCAATAGTCTACTCGAGTCATGTCTGTCCACAGATACAAATTCCATAGCCTCTACAGGCTCGGCGGTGGCCTCCTCCTCTTTGTCCCTGGGGTCTAATTCATTGAAAGGGTCACTGGTATATCGAAGAGGAGGGGCTTTCTTTAGTTGCTATGCTTCCAAATTTTTCGTGCAGAGGGTAGTCTCTGCACTCTTCCCTTTATCCTTCCTGCGGTTATTGCAAAGTTCAGCTACATAGCAATCTCGAGCGATGTCCTGGTCTCCCTCTACTTCCCCTATTCCATTGTCCGTTGGAAATTTCATCTTTAGGCACCATGGGGCCAGGACAATTTGAAAGTCAGACAAGGCTGGTCTTCCTAGGAAGGCGTTGTAGGCCGAGTGGTTTTCTATCAGCACAAATGTTTGTTTCCGCACAACAGAGCGGGGATGACTTCCAATTTCAACAAAGAGGTCCAGTCGCCCGTGGGGCATCTTCGCATTTCCAGTGAAACCGTGTAGTGGTTTATTGTAGGGAAAAACATCCTTTATTGACAGCTTCATTTTGTCGAATGCATGCTTGAATAGGATATTCACCAAGCTTCCAATGTCTACTAGAATTCGGAAAACTTCGGCTGGACCGAGTCGGGCAGAGATAACCATGGGATCTGTTTGAGGGTACTGCCTTCCCTCCAGGTCACGCCTACTGAATGTGATGTCATCATTCTCTATCCGCTTCGGGTAGCGTTCTTCTATAATAGAATTAACGCATTCTTCATTGTTTCTAAGTGACTTTCCGTACCTTTCCATCTCTGCCCAGCTTCCGTCGGCGATGTTTGGCCCTTCCGAGATGGTATGGATCACTATCTTCTCTTGACTGGAGCCGCTGGTGTTGCGATTTCCTCTGCCCATTTCTGGGGAGGGTAGCCTTGGGTTCTCATTGGCAGGAGCTGGAGTCCTATCCTGACCTTTTACACAGCATTCTAGTCTCTTTCTTCTGATGTGTTCTTCAATCAAGTCCCGGAGATGATGGCATTCATTGGTATCATGCCCATGGGATTCGTGGAAGCGACAGAATTTTCCAGACTTGATTGCGTTATCTGATTCCTTCTTGTACGGGGGCGTTTGTATTTAACTTCATCTTGAGTGGCCAAGAAGTTGTTTTCGATCGTTTCATTCAAAGGGGTGTAAGTGTCAAATCTCGGTCCTGGCCGATATAGACGCTTTTCTCCCTTCTTGCCCCCAGCATTGTCTCTAGAGTCGTTTCTTTGAACGTCCTTTGCTACAGTGGGCATGTTGCCGTGAGCTGCCTTATTTTATTGCCATGTCTGCCTCTCAGTGGCAGCGTCTTCGAGTCTCATATATTTCCCAGCTTCATGGAAGAAATCGGGTAAAGTAGCTGGTTTTTCTTTTGTCAATCTTCTAGCAAATTTAGTATCCGGATGCACACCACTACAGAGGGCCATTAAGATAAGCTTCTCATCGGCATCTTAGACTACGGCCGCTGCGGCATTGAATCGGGTTAGATATTGCTGCACTTTCTCTCCAGGTTTCTGTTTGATACTGGATAAGGAATAAGCATCCTTGGGTTGCTCCACATGAATGCGGAACTGGCTGATGAACTTTTCTTTCAACATCTCCCATGGGCTGATGGATCCTTGGGGTAGATGGAAGAACCAGGAGGTAGCTAGATCTGATAAGAATAGTGGAAAGCATTTGCACAATACTCCTTCTGTTGCTCCGCTCATGAGCATATGCTGTGTGTATCTCTGTAAGTGTACAACGGGGTCAGAGATTCCCTTGTAAGGTTCCATTGTAGGCATTTTCCATTCTCGGGGGGTGATGGAAATTTCGATATTGCGGGCGAAGGGCTGGTTACCCTAGCGCCTATCCCTCGATCTCTTTGATCCCGTTGGACGCACTCTCTGAACAAGTGTGCCATCCTTTCATCAGAATTTGGAGCAGATAGAAATAAGTTCGATTCTTCTCTGTGGGATTGATTCCGTCCAGATGACCTGTAGGGATGGTATCGTCTATTATTCCTAATATTTTCCAGTGGCTGTCTTTGGTCTTCTGGGAGCATGCTAGGGTCCGCTACAGTTGGCCCTTGCCTTGATCTTCCCCTGCTGGGTTCTGCTCTAAGCACTTCCTCAGGTCTTCGGGCTGGATTCTAGCTCGGCCCCGTTCATTGGCGTTTTCGTGGTTAGGCAGCATGACAGGCTCAGCTACAGTTGACCTCCGCCTGGTACCTCCCCCGTTGGGTTCAGTTCCAAGCGTTTCCTCGGGTCGGAGTTTGGTCTCGGCTCCTACCATGGTTGCTTCTGTCGTTAGCTTCTTCGAAGAAGGAAGATCTTTGTTGTCTCCGAGATCCTCCGGACTGGGACTCACCTCATGATTCAGTGTTGCAGTTGGACTCTTCAGCATCCCTTAAGCATGACATGAGTTGGTTCACCAAGGCTTCCTGTTGGGATGTGAAGCGGTTAGTCACTTCAGCCACAACCCTGTCTAGATCTGCCCTAGTAATTGCTGCTGGCTGTCCCGTGGTAGGGGTTGTCGGATTTGCCTGACCTCCATTTGGTACTGCTATTAGAATGGGATGATTTACTTGATATGTGACCACTGGATCTGGAATACTGCTGGTTGCGATGTTTTTTCCTTTGTTAACATCTTTCTTCTGCTTGGGAGGCATGTCTTCCGAGCAATGAGTGATGCTGTTAGGAAGAAGGTTAAGTGGGAGAAGCTGAAGTCCGGAGTTCAGCTCTCAGTGAAAGCACCAAAAATGTTTGCACAAAAAATGGGCAAACACCTCCAAGTCGTATGATTTAGTCGATTTTCTGTTGTTCTTAGTGATCTGGATACTTTATGCAAATATGTAAAAAGTAGGGACTAAACTGTAAAAGACACACAGGTTTATAGTGGTTCGGCCAGAATGTGCCTACGTTCACTTTATATCTTATTCTCCTTTACTGTTCAGATTACAAGTACAAAGCTTTGATTACAAGTGTATGAAAGTTGTTTGAAAGTTCTGTCCGTTCTTGAGCTCTCCAACTTTCTGTCCCCCGTTGTTGTACCTCTACTCCTCTATTTATAGAGTGAGGCTGGGGATAGGGCTCTTGGATGTATATAGCTGTTGGTGGGCCTGGGCTGATGTAATCTGGCCTGGCAAAGGTTGGTTCGGTAGTGGTTGGTCCGGAGGAGAATGGTGGGTGTGAATTGATTCGGTAGTGGTTGGTCCGGTAGTGGCTGGTCCGGTGAGTGGTTGGTCCAGTAGTGGCTGGTCCGGTGAGTGGTTGGTCCGGTAGTGGCTGGTCCGGTAGTGGCTTCCTTGCCTCGATTTGGGAGCATTGGTCTGGTGATAATTTGCCCAAAAACACTTTTGCTTAAAGAAGAGACATTAGAAGAGGAATTGTCAGGGCTATTCAAAGACATTAAAGGGGAAGGAATCTAATTCCACTTCTAAAGATAATTTTTATAGAAAATTACCATTCTAAAAGTGATTCTATTTAGGTTTTAGATACTGGATCCGAAACTCATATATGTAATTCTTTACAGGGACTTAGGAGCAAGAGGCCCATGGTAAGAGGAAGCATGGAATTCCAAGTTGTAGATGGAGCTATTGTGTCATCGAAACAAAGGGAAAATGCCATGTAAATCTTGCTAATGGACACAATTTGATTTTAAATCATTACTATATTGTATTGTAACAATCCACCTTTTCCACCCTCAAAAGTCGACACTAATGCACCCACGATATTTACGTGTCGAACATCCAAGTGCCGGAACGATAGATTGTTGGTGAAAGAAAAGAAAAGATGGAATAAAATCTCATATCATGACGAGTAATATATAATATCCAGATGATCTTTACAAAAGAAATACTTCAATATACATACAACAATCAGAGTAAACTAAGTTATCATCGGCCTGGACAAATAATTGTTAACAAATTTCTTTGTTAACTCCAAAGAACGCAAAGTAGGTAAAACTTCGTTAGGATTAGAATTAAGTAGCCTTATGTCAATTTGCTAGAAATTTGCATGTTCCATGTAGAAGCCACATACTTATCGAAGTCATAAGTGCATGAGAGTCCAATACAAGTCATAAGTCAAGAATCTTTATTTGATATACTATGCAATATTAAATGTACAAGTCCCTATTTGGAAAAATTCACAAACTTACAATAGGCATAAAGAATCCCCAAATTAATTTAGGGTTACAAGTTTAAAAATATAAGAAAGTAGTGAGAATGAATCGCTCCTTCTTCATTGCCATGGGGTTCGTATTTATAAGGGTGGAATTAGATGACATGGTTGCCACGTGGCTCTCGGCATGCTTGACGATCGACATCCTCACTTTCTCTGATGACTTTCGGCATCCCCTTGCAAATTGGTGATTTACGGCATCCATGTAATACTGACAATCTGCGGTATCCTTGATATTCGATATCTTTACTGAACTAATGACATGCGACAAGCTCTTTTTATTGTCTATATATGGCAACTTCCTGCATATTGCTTCTTGAAGCTCAAAAACCCTCAATTGTTTAGCATTCTCCATCTACCCTTATATTGATGAAATATGACATTGGTGGTATACAACATCTCTTACTATATTAATGATATACAATACCCTTGCCATATTGCTAATTTACGATATCTTATATACATTATCAAGGCTCAATGTTGTTCGTTGAGTTAATGGCATATATCATTGTTAATAGCCAATATCCTTCCTTGTATTGATGAACTTCGATAACCTTCTTGATAATGTTGACATGTGGCATCCTTCTATATATCATTGATTTACAACATCATTGACAACTGCAAGCATTCGATATCTCTTGCCACAACAGATATAATTGTAAAGGCTCAATATCTAGATGCTCGACATCTTTATCAGTACAAAATCTCTCTTTGATTGCCTATAGATTTGATATGCTCTATATCATAGATTTTTGGCATCTATTGCCACTTGATATCACTTAGGGTTGGCACGATATCTCTTCCTTTCCATGCATTCGACAACCCCTAAGGTTTTTGAGGATTTTAATCATCTCTTAGTAATGCTTGAAGTGCGACCTCCGCAGAAGCTATGACGACCGCCCTATACCATCAGCACCAATAATTTCAAAATAGTGCGCTACAGGCCTGCACGATCGATATAGGACAATCATCAAGGTTGAAAATGAAACAAATATAGCACATAACCTATCGAATATCTCACAGTGCATGGGTAAAATATAATATCATAGATATAACAAGATAGACAATATAATTATATAAACAAATCATCAAAGTAATAGATTCATAGAGTTACATATCTAAAGCAATAGAGTTTATACAACAATAGTTACTAGTCGAGTATTGGTATGGCTCCTTATAAAGTATTGTATGACCAACCATGTAACGCTAAAGCGAGCAAAAATAGATATTTGGGCTAAATATGTTTAGAGAAACTTCAAAAAAGATTGGGATCATTCGGCAATGAAGTAAAATCTCTCAGGATCGACATAAAAGCTACGTTGATAAAAGACGTAGAGATTTGGAATCTTCTATTGGGGATATGGTTTTTGTAAAAGTATCTCCTTTGAAGAATGTTATTCGATTCAAATAAAGGGAAGTTGGCATCGATATTCATAGGATCTTTTCCAATAATAGAGAGGATTGGGAAGCTAGCATATAGGTTCGACTTACCTTGGAAGATGGCGGACGTGCACATCATCTTTCACGTCTCCTATCTATAGAAATTTTTCCATGACTTAGGCATGATGATTACACTGGATCAATTTGAAGATGTTGAGGTAGTACTAGAAGTTTTGAAATCTCCTAGACCGGTTCGTATTGTTGGACACGATGCGAAACAGTTTAGGAGAAAGTCAGTTAAGCTAGTGAAGGTATAATGGAGCAGAAGTGACGACGATTTTACGTGGGAAGCCAAGGAGGGCATGAAGACTGCATGTCCGGAGCTCTTTGAATGGTAAGATCCATCGTTTATCGTATCTACTTTCACCATTGTATATCACATTTGATAGGTCAGTATTCTGCATGCTAGGGTAGAATCACCAATTCTATTGATTGCATGATTGCTTATTTGATGTGGTTGACGGTTTCATTTGGTTATTAGGCATGCAGAGTAACTATGGTTGTTTATTCCTTAAGTTGTTTAGGGATGTGGAGGGTAAAATTCCTAAAGAGGGGAGAATGTAACGACCCATATTTTACATACCGGAGGATCGTAAAATATATTTTTTTCATTTATTTGAGGTCATGTGATTCTATAATTTTGGGATATGGCTCCTAGGGATATTTTACATACCTATGATTTTTCCTAAATTTCTATGTAACTATTTTGACCATGGAAATCTTGTTTGAGATATAAATTTTGATTGGAGTCGAATTAGGGTCTCAAACTAGTTTCATTGCTTTAGGATGATGGTTTTCCATTCTATAGAGTGGTCATAATAGAAAAAAAACTTACTGTTAGGAGGTTATGTCTATTTTAAGCTTTGACAGCTGTTGGCCACAATTAGTATGTAATTAATTAAACCCATAAGTAATCCCATTAGTCTAATCCGAGAATAGTACAAATAGAGGGTTGTAGGAGTTAAATTAAAACTTTCCCTCTTTCCAAAATTAGATCAAAACCCCATTGTGACGACCCGTCTCCTCTCCCCTCGAAAATCAACACTGATACATCAATGTTATTCACGTGCCGTAAATCCAAGTGCCGGAGAGGCATATTATCAAGGGTAAAATAAAGTAAAAGCAGAAGATAAAAACACAAATTCTCACATTTCGTTATATAGATAGTACACACAACCACTTTCACCAGGGTTCATCAGAGTTATGGTATAAACTAACCCAGCCAGGGACAACTATAACCGCCTTCTCCCACACTTGCTAGTACAAATAAAACTTAGACACAACGGAAATTAAAAGATAGATAGATATCCACATAAGCTCCAGCTCCATGCTCCAAAAACTCCTCTAGAATGCTTCACCAAAATACTCCTAACATGATCCTGACTACTTGGCTGCCCGAAAAAAAATAGGGCACCCAAAGTTTAAAGGGAAACTAAACAAACTCCGGGTTAGTTATGGGACTGGTGTGAGAACTCAAAATATGGTGTTTGAAAACAAAAAGGTATCTCATAAGACCAGGCTTACATAAACAAGGAACGGGTTTTTACCTTATGATAACCAAATCTTTATTACGTAAAAATAAAGGATATTGTTTTTCATGACATTTCTTTGAAAACATTTGCAAGTAAACTTATTAATCTTAGCCGAAATTGTTATATTGATTAAATTCCAGCATATTAGCCGCAAAGTGGGTTCTACAAACAAAATGACAAGCACTTATTAGAGACTGGGTTTCCATACAAATGATCAGGTGAAAGGACTACCTTCCGGCGGTACATCTCAAGAGAAATGTACCGAGGCTACAGAACATCTGCACCTCTACCAACACAAGACCGACCTACCTCTCGCTAGATAAGTACCGAATATGTCATCACTTCGGTCATTACCAACCTATCCGAGATGTCTCTTAGCACACACCACATTAATTTAAACTCGAATGTTATAGTGGGTAGAAATATATATAGAAGGGGATGATCATACACTAATGGTTGCAAACCACATAGCCTTTCCGTATCTACCCTGTTTCGACAATTTATGGGTGCGAGGCTTGAGGTAACGATTACCTTTCACATTGCACATTTTACTTTGAATGCCACACTGCCATTCTATGGTAACATAACTGATTTCTACAAACGTATAACTCCTGAGCTCGTACGTCTTAGGAAAGGGTGTTAACCTAAGAGAAGTTGCTTTCTCCACCACCAAACAGATGGTATGTTCATAGAGATCACTTATGTAACTAGAAATGCAATGTCATACATCCATCCATACAAGTTGTTCAAGAACAGGACAAACCTAAGGAACTCTTCTGTTACATCCTATCGAGAGTTACCCCTAGGATTAGTAGCGAGAAGCCCATGCATTGAAGATCTCAAATGAAGAACTACTGCCACATAATAATATATGGGAAATTTCCCCTGAGGGTCAGTGACAAGCAGTCCTACATTTCATCTTCCAAATCATATCCATATCTTCACTTCGAATACGTAAATTTGTTCGAAATGGTCTTCGGATAGGATTTATCCAAATCCGACCCTGGTTCCTTCGAACCAATCACCGATAAAAAGATGTTCTGTGAATAGAGAATCATTCTTTAATTGATTAAGTTCTTTTTATCAAAATATCTTTTAAAGATATATTAACTTTAAAACACTTCTTTCTAGTATATACGTAATCATTAAACCTCTCTTATTAAATCCTTTGATAACCCTTTTTAAACTCGAAATAAATTCGAAATCATTTCATTTTTTACTTGGGAAAATATTTATCTAAGCAAACCAAATTTACTATCCCCTCCATCGGGCCAGTCCGGATAGCTAGGGAGAGCAAATCTAAAGCCTAAACAGTATCTGTCTGAATAAGGCGGTCAAGTTATTTGATCGACTCTAAATCATTTAACATTTAACCATTCCATAAATCCTTTAAAATCATCTTTAAAATACTTATTTTATCATTTGAAAACATTTATAAAAGATTTGGAAAATAACGGTTGCGTTTAAAACTATATTTCAAAAGTTATAGAAAAGTGCCGCGGAAAGTGCTTTTTAAGCTATATTAATCAAAATGACTTTTTTACCATTTGGAAATTCATTTTTTTATAACTCAAATCACTTTCAAAACATTTTAAAATATTTTTAGAATTTATTTCATATTTTAACAATTTTAAAATATCAATTTCAAAGAAATCCTGTTATGGGTTCCGAACTGCAAAACCGTAATTTTTCCAAAAACTTGTTTTACTCATATTTCAAAATCTACTTATCGAAATCTCTATTTTCTTTCTTTGTTTGAAAACCATGGATATAATAGTTCAAAAAATTCCTATCTCGAAAATTTTCGAGCTATATTCCATCTTGTACACTCATTTGACTTTTAGGGCGCGAAATCGCGAATTGTCGTTACGCGATGCGTCTATTTTTGGCTAAATTTTCAAATATCTTTCAAACTTCACCAAAACACTTTCATATGTTTATAAAACAATTTGAACTCATTTAAAAACCATTTTAAAGAGGTTTAACATTCCATATACACTAATTCATTTTGTAAAGGAAAGTGATTTCCTTTGTTCTTATCGATGTGTATTTCTGTGACTTGCATATATATATATATATATATATATTCAACACTAATATTAAACAACCCAACTTTATGATCAAACCATATTAAACATCCATTTCAAACATCATATCATCATCCAAGAATATAATATAAGTAAGAGTTTCTCACCTTGGGTTTAAACGACTAACTAAAAATCGGCTATAGCTCCGTTATTTGGATTTCAAAGCACACGATCCTTTGGACTTAAGCTCTTAGGTGACTTGGACTAGCTTGGGATGGCTTGAAAAACACATGGCCTAGTGTAGAAGAAGAAGAAGGCTCGGTCTTTAATGGAGGAGGTGGAGGCCGTGAATGTAGAGAGGAAGAGTGGAGTTCTGGAATCGTTTTGAGGTGCTTAAGTGTAAATAAGTATATATTATAATTTTGAATTCTTTTTGAAAAATATTTTGGCATCATTTCCTTTAGGTTGGAAGCCCTGAAAGTATTGAGAGAGAGCTTAGGAAATGAAGAGGAAGATGAACGAAAATGAAGAGGAGAGTGTAGGGTATTAATAGGCAAAGAAGAGAGTAAAAAATATCTATGCATACGTCACCATCGCATGCATCCTCATCATCATTTCCTCCCCCCTTATGCACGGCTATCATATCATCAATGTGCCCATCACTTCCATCACTTTAAGGCATGCATATGTTGACTTTTGCATACTTAAGAAGTAAGAAAACTAAAAAATATCTTATATAATATTTATATACTTAAATATATTTGTATATGTATGTTTATGTGCATGTGAATATGTCTTCATGTATGCACTTGTACATGAGTATGTGTATGTTATATATCTCCACAACGTTGCACAACTTCTATACGTTGTATCGTTATGAATCCCGATTTCGATTCCCGATCATATTTTCTCTTTTTAGTTAATATATATATATTTGTAAACAAAATTTAAAAATAAATTTCTTATCATTTTAACCAATTCAAATGATCATATTTCAATTATAAAACAATATTAATTAATATGAATAATTGTTTCCAAAATTGTTGTTATATTGATAAAGCAAAACGAACATTTATTAAAGTGATATATTTGCGGGTCGTTATAGACTTCCCCCTTTAAAAGAATTTCATCCTTGAAATTTAGATAAGAAGAAAATAGCTCAAAAGAAAATATATTTGATAAGGTGGAATATATATAAGAGTAAAGATAAGTGACTACACCATAGGCGGGGAGTACACTATAATGATATAATTTATATAGTGTATACCTCAATCCTAAACTCAGGATATGCCTTTCTCATTCTATCCTCCGTTTCCCAAGTGCAATCCCCAACATCTACACTCCATTAAACTTTGAATAACTTTATCACCTTCCTCCTTAATAATTTCTCATCATGATTAATGATTCGAACAGGTCGTCTAATAACTGCCAAATTTGGTTCCACCTCCAAGTCTTCCTGAGCAGCCATTTCTATGATTTGCTCTGGGCCATGCACATTTTTCCGCAAATGAGATGCATGAAAGACATTTTGCACTCTTGACAACCATTCTAGCAATTGCACTTAATAAGCTAGTGGGCCGATTCGTTCAAGAATGGAAAAAGGCCCACAAATCGCAACCACAAATCATTCAAACAAATCATTCAACCAAAGTCACCAAAACGGATGAACAAAACATAGGAAATCAATAGAAAAACATCCAGAAAAACTCATCAAACAACCAGGGGAAGAACGAGTATCAACTAAGTGCATTGTTGGAGCAAACAACATCTAGAACTTACATTCCAAGTACTCGACCGGTGGATCGGTTGCCTACGAATGATCCACCGGTAAGACGTCTGGAATGTAAGTTCCACGCGTTTGTTTCCCGTCGATGGCCATCCCGAACTCCGATGCGACCTTTGCGCTTTCTAGTATCATAGGGTTGCATAATAGACTCAAAAGAACACATGCATATAGACTAAAACTTGAACAAAGCAAGTAAACATTGCAAGAAGAGAAAATTGATTCAGTAATTGCAATTGACAAAATAAATCATTAAGGTTTCAATCACATAGAAGCAACACAAAGCAATCAAAGGTAAATTCATTCATGAACGACAAGTAATTAGAGTTTTAAGGATAGGCATGTGAGAATTAACTCACATTTAAGCTTGAATTTGATGAACTAATCTCAGATTCTCCTAAGAAAACATCTCTCAACCACAAACCCTAAATCAAACTTTGAAATTTACAACCAAAAGTTACTACACATGATAAAAAAAACTAAGATTAATTGAATAAACCACTAGAAGATGGAGAAGATTATCTTATTATGATTTCTACAAGATTTAACCAAAAGCCCTTTAATTTAAAGCCCTTTAATTTGAACATGGATTTGGTGATTATTGGAACTAGGGTTTTTCTTAGCTTTGAGAAGCTTTCATTTGTTCTTTGGTTTAAATAATGAATGTATAGTTCATTCAGAAATTGGTAAGGAGAGAAAACTGTTGAGACTTGGTTTTGATTCAAGACATGAAGCTATCACTACGACATACAGATTTGACGACTGCTACGACAAAAAGAGACAAGGAGACGAGACTTTAAAAACTAGTGCATCAACTATGGTATTTTGGTTTTTAAGTCTTAGGTCAATATTGTTAAAATATCTCCTCGATTACGTCTACATTAGCTTATATATTTAATCATCATATTTATCAAATATTTTATACATATATAAGCATACAATTAATTATAAAAAAAAGTTTTAAAGTTATAGAAATTAATATATCTATGTAAACTGTGCTTACTGCACAAATTTAACCAGGTCAGTCAACTGACCCAGATAACCAGTCGACTGACACTGGGAATTTTGTGTAGCATGCACAGATACATAGATATACGAATTTAAATTTGAATAATTACATTGAATATTCAGTCGACTGACCCAGAGGCTCAGTTGACTGAATTTCTATAACAGCCACTTTTCGAAAAGACACGACTTTTGTGAACAGAACCTCTAACGAAATTATTCGGACGCAACACTTCGGTCGAAAATCTTCACCAACAGTCGCTGCTTTCTAACCTTTATAAATACAAACTCCATTTTGATTCCAAATTACTGAATCACAATCAAATATTCTTATCTCTCTGATCTAACTCTCTGAAATCAATTTGCTATTATACTTTCAATTATTCTGCATTAAAGCAATACTAAACCTTTCTATTCTTCATATACTTCAAATATATATATTTATACTTGAGGAGAAGATTATAGGAAGGGTGTAGTACAAGTGACAAATCCGTGTTATTAAGAACACACAAAGTCAAAACTATTTTTGTATTTGTTGAAGTTCTGTTCTGGTGCTCAGGCGTGTGAAGTCCTCTTCGGCTGCTAAGGCGAAATCCTGTTCCGCTTCTTAAGTCCTTGTTCGGCTGCTCAAGGGTTGTATATACCTGTTCCTCCGGGTTAAGTGAGGGTTGTTGTTTTAGTGAAATTCCAGAAGGAGTCTGGGACTGGACGTAGGACGGTGCTCCGAACCAGTATAAAAATCTCTGGTGTCATTTTACTATACTACTTTTATATTCCGCACTATTTATAGTATTACCATTATAACTATACTCTGTATTATCATATATCCATATTACAGGATCTATAGCACACTTTCATTTGGTATCAGAGCAAGGTCATCATATAACCGTAACACAGTTATCTGATAATCTAATAATATGGACACTAACACTAGCACTAGCATTAACACTAGCTTTATTGAAGGACAATCACTGTACGTCCACCACTACTTAATGGAATAAATTATAACTATTGGGCAACACGAATGAGAATATATATGAAAGCAAATGGTTTTGATTCATGGAATATAACTCAGTCAGAATATACTATTCCTATAGAAGAGTATTCTACTTGGTCAAATACACAAAAACTAGATGCCACAGCAAATGCAAAAGCCATGAATATGTTGTTTTGTGCCTTAGATAAAAATGAGTTTAATCGTGTTAGCATGTGCAATACTGCATATGAAATATGGCGTACACTCAAAGTTACTCACGAAGGAACTAACAAGGTCAAACAAAGCAAAATATCCATGCTCAAAAGTCAGTTTCAAAACTTTAGGATGAAAGAAAATGAATCTATAAATGATATGTATTCAAGATTTCAGGATATCTACCATTCATTAGTAGGACTAGGAGAACATTATTCAGACTTTGATATTGTATCCAAAATTCTTAACTCTTTAACGGATGAATGGGAAAGAAAAGTTCTCGCAAATGAAGAAGCAAACGATATTTCCCAAATAACTCCGGAAGAGTTAATAGGAAATCTAATGTCCTATGAAGTGAATTTGCAGGCAAAACGAATTCAAGCTCAAGACAAAAAGAATATAGTATTCCATGCAGAACAAGAAGAATCATATTCAAACAAAGACGACCTAGCCTTTATTGCCAAAAATTTCTAGAAATTCTTGAAATATAGAAAAGGAAACAGAAATAATGGCAAGAGAAGCTCAAATAGCAATAAACCACCGTATTCATCAGTATTGGAGTGCTTTAACTGTCACAAAAAGGGGAATATACAGAAGGATTGTCCGGATCAAAAGAAAGAATATCGCAATAAAAGGAAGGACAAGTTTAAAAGAAAAGCCTTTTCAGTCACATGGGATGATGATTCCTCCTCTTCTTCTAGAAGTGAAAGTGACAGCGATAATGAACAAGCCAACGTATGCTTTATGGCCAAAGGTAACGAGGTTAGTGATTTAACTTTTGATGATATGATAGAAATAAATTCTGAATTATTAGATACTTTAAAAAGTCTCAAAAGAAAATATAAAGAGGCTGTAGAAAATCAGAACAAGGCAGAATTCAAAAGAGATATGCTTAAAGATGAGAAGAAAATATTGGAAGAAGAACATGAGAAAACTCAAGAATCAATTTCAAATGTTAATTCTCAACTTCTATTATTGAGTCAAGAAATTGAAACTCAAAAAGAAAAGAATGATGGTCTTGTTTCTGAAAATCATGTTTTAAAAACTAATATTAAAATGGTTGAACTAGAAAATTCAAGTCTAAAGACCAAACTAGAAGGAATCACTAAAAACGTTTCAAATTTTAATAAAGGAAGAGAAAATTTATCTAGACTTATTGAGAATTCACAACCTGTTAACAATAAAAATGGTTTAGGATATAAGAAGAAAGTCAAGAATTCACAATCTAATAATTTAAACAAAGTTAACTATGATAAAACACCCACATTTTCAAAAAGACTAGTTTCCAAAACTATAAATATATTGGTACCTAAAACTAATAACAATTTAATAAGGAAAAAGTATATTAGTACATTTATAGAAAATGTTCATAATAATAAAAATTATATTTATAAAAGGGATACTAAACCCACTTGGGTTTGGTTTCCTAAGATCTAACTCTTAGGACCCTATTAAAAAGGTGGGTACCAACGTTATCTCATATTTTTTGCAGGTCCCACTCAAGCAAAGAGGAAAATGGATACTTGAAAGTGGTTGCTCAAAACACATGATAGGAGACAAAGATATGCTGATAAATATTACATGTTCATATGGAGGTTCTGTCACTTTTGGAGATAATTCCAAGGGCTATATCATTGGGAAAGGAGATGGTTGACAAGAAGCTCGACAAGGTTAAAGGATTCTTTACCAAATTATGGCAAGCTATATCATGTACTTCCGGGACATCTACAGCTACTATAGGCGATCCGGGAAAGCAACCCGTCTTCACTTGGTCCTCTTCTTCAGACGATCAAGCAAGTAGCAGTGATGATGATGGAGATGAAGGTGATAGTGGTAGTGGTAGGGGTAAGCAACCAATGGCTTGAGATCTTTTTCAGTTTATGAAAAACATTAAGTTTTCATTTCATATGGCTTGTAATAAATGGCCACTCTGGTTTATTCATTTCAAATACTCTTAATCATGGAAGTTTAATGTATGGATGATTGTATTTTTCTACGTAATATTTTCTACATTATTACTTCATATTACTTATTCCTTTTTGTCGATGAAAAAGCGGGAGAAATATTATTGCTAACAAAAAGAATGCAGGATCTAGAGCGTCAACGATTCAGGGGGAGTAAGTATTTATGTTATTATGTTATATATATACAGTCGAAATCTATATCTGTTTACAGGTTGTCATCAATCAAAAAGGGGGAGAATGTTGAGACTTGGTTTTGATTCATGACACGAAGCTATCACTACGACATACAGATTTGACGACTGCTACGACAAAAAGAGACAAGGAGACGAGACTTTAAAAACTAGTGCATCAACTATGGTATTTTGGTTTTTAAGTCTTAGGTCAATATTGTTAAAATCTCTCCTCGATTACGTCTACATTAGCTTATATATTTAATCATCGTATTTATCAAATATTTTATACATATATAAGCATACAATTAATTATAAAAAAAGTTTTAAAGTTATAGAAATTAACATATCTATGTAAACTGTGCTTACTGCACAAATTTAACCAGGTCAGTCGACTGACCCAGATAACCAGTCGACTGACACTGGGAATTTTGTGCAGCATGCACAGATACATAGATATACGAATTTAAATTTGAATAATTACTTTAAATATTCAATCGACTGACCCAGAGGCTCAGTCGACTGAATTTCTATAACAGCCACTTTTCGAAAAGACACGTCTTTTGTGAACAGTTGCGAACCTCTTACGAAAAGATTCGGACGCAACACTTCGATCGAAACTCTTCACCAACAGTCGCTGCTTTCTAACCTTTATAAATACAAACTCCATTTTGATTCCAAATTACTGAATCACAATCAAATATTCTTATCTCTCTGATCTAACTCTCTGAAATCTATTTGCTATTATACTTTCAATTATTCTGCATTAAAGCAATACTAAACCTTTCTATTCTTCATATACTTCAAATATATATATTTATACTCGAGGAGAAGATTATAGGAAGGGTGTACTACAAGTGACAAATCCGTGTTATTAAGAACACACAAAGTCAAAACTATTTTTGTATTTGTTGAAGTCCTGTTCTGGTGCTCAGGCGTGTGAAGTCCTCTTCGGCTGCTGAGGCGAAATCCTGTTCCGCTGCTCAGGTCCTTGTTCGGCTGCTCAAGGGTTTTATAGACTTGTTCCTCCGGGTTAAGTGAGGGTTATTGTTTTAGTGAAATTCCAGAAGGAGTCTGGGACTGGACGTAGGACGGTGCTCCGAACCAGTATAAAAATCTCTGGTGTCATTTTACTATACTACTTTTATATTCCGCACTATTTACAGTATTACCATTATCACTATACTCTGTATTATCATATATCCATATTACACGATCTATAGCACACTTTCAAAAACTCTCATATTTGCAGTAATGGTTTAATATTAACTTAGGCCCAAACCCATTAACAAAGTGTTGCAATTTTAAGAAGTATTGCTAATTTCTATTTCAATTCGCTTTTTATGAAACACTATTTCACTCTAAACAATGTTTTACAAAATCACAAATTGTTTTCTCAAATTTATCAGAATCACTTAATAAGTTAAAATACTCATTTCTATTAATATTGAGATAGTCTTATAAAACTAAATATAACCTTTACAAATAAAACTTATTCTCTTTATTTGTTAAAAACTAAAATTAACTATTAATTAAAAATTCTCATT
This sequence comes from Allium fistulosum, assembly GCA_030737815.1. NCBI lineage: Eukaryota > Viridiplantae > Streptophyta > Magnoliopsida > Asparagales > Amaryllidaceae > Allium > Allium fistulosum. Next base: position 1,104,289,404 of record CM060904.1, on the reverse strand, counting down.
TTAAAGATATAAAATCTCAATATTAACAATTTATTCTAAATGCCAAATTTAAATAATTGATTTAATAATATTTCAAATTTAAATTGAAACCTTCTTTAAGAAATGAAAATCTTTTCTTAAATAAATAAAATATTATTCTCAAAAATTGGATTTAATTTCACAAATCATAATTTAGAACAAATTATCCATGATTAAATTTAATTAATTAGGTAATTAACAATAGGGTTGTTACACCCTATAGTTGTGGCTTTGGGTCTAGTGTCTAGCTTTGGGCTACGAGAAGTGTATCGAGCTTTGGGCTACGTTATACGAGAGTACATTGAAAACCAAGATTTCCTTTAGTCTCTGGTAGCAAGGAGGCCAAATGAGTTATCATATATTCAGATCACGTGGAGTGATAGTGGGGATTGCTTGATGAATGCTATGTTTGCTTTAATTGCTTTCTAGGCTATCGCTTGGAGATATCATCGGGAGTAAGTAACAACCTGAATTCTAGTGGGTCCTGATTTTTTGCAAAAATGCTAAAACCCAAGCCCGCTGAAAACCCGAGTAGGGAATTTGGTATCCTACAAATAGGCAAAGACAAATATATTAGAGCTCAATTAAATATCTCACAGCTGAATTGACTAAAATATAATATTAAGTAAATACTCAACAATATTGTAACGACCCGTAAATTTTATTTATTTTTATTTATTTTATTTACGTAATTTATTGAATATTGTGAAATTTTCAATAATAAAATTTGGAAATAAAAATTTAATATTTGGAATACGTCTAATTAAGCATAGCAACTGGTAAATTTTCATCAGATAATTTGGAAGTTTATTTTCTTGTGTAATTTTATTTCAATTTAAATCAGTTAATAACAGTTGAATTTAAAAGTGTCCCGAAACCTAAATATGTCAACATGAGAAAATTTATTTAGAACACTCTGAATAAGACTGCGTAATTCGTTTCGCAAATTTCGGACGTTTCTAGCTCCGTTTGGATTTTTCTGTACGGAATAGCAACGTATATCAGTGTTCGTATCGACTTTTGATCGGATAATCGTGCCACTGATATCTGTATACCGTTTTGATCGTCTCGTCGTGTTGATCTCCGCAGTATATTTATTTATGTGTTTTGAAGTCCGGTACACAGCGGAATCCACGAAACCGGTAACCGCATCAGTACCGGACCCGTGACCATTTGATTTCTTTTGCGTTTCAAATTTTAACCGTGACTGAAAAGCAAGAATTAAAGCCATTGCTTTTATTTATTTTTTTCCTGAATTCATGGACTGACAATAACTATGTCCAACGTTCAATTTATTATACGTTGGTTCGTTTTCCACTTTGCAGTCTATTCATTTGCATTCCTACCTTCTTTAGCCTATTCGTTTTCTTTTCCCTACCTGCTAACATATAATTCATTCCCCTTCCCAGATCTACTCTCTCACTCATTTCTTCCATTGCCAAAAAGGGAAACTTTCTCCCCCTTCATCTTTTTCCTCCGCCTTCTCTCTTCTCTTTCATTTTTTTTCTTCTCTTCTTTCTGCTTTTATTTGCCGTGCCTCCCTGTTACAACCCACTGTCCTTCACGTGACAACCCAACCGACCTCCGACTGACCCTCCGGCCGCCACGCCGAACTCGCCACCAAACTCTGCCTCGTCCAATTCGCCCCTGCCTTCCACCAACCGGATCTCGCGCAGCCCTTCATCACTTTCAAAGCTGATGTTGCTTCTTTTCATTCCAGACAACCGCATCTCCACCCAAACCGCCTCATGCGGCCACGTCGCCATCATTTTCTTATACAGAGAGGTTCGCAGCTTCCTTCTTCTCTGTTGCCTTGAGGTAGGTAAACATATATATATTGATTTATATTCGTTTAAAGATTGTTTAAGATATTATATATATATTTCTAAGTTTTACAGTCTGGATATATATTTGTTAGTTTACAATATGATTTGCATAACTTCACAGGATGAATACAATATGCGTATAAGTTATATAAAGTTGTATATCAACTAGTATTATTATATGTATATTTCGGTAGTGTATATATTTATACAAATCATGTTTTTTTAACATCCTGGTATGTTATGTTCAGATCTATTATATATTTAATTCTGTTAACCTATGTGTTGCAGCTAATTTTTATACCATGTTTTATATAATAGTTTATAAACTTTGATCTAATAGTATATATATCAATCTATATGTGGTTGCTTCAGCAGTACTATTTTAGTTATATATAGGCGTATAGTCCTCTTTCAATAGCTACAGTTTTATTTTCCTAAGTTTAGTTATCTTGATTTTTTTATTTTTTTATTTTGATATGTAAAGTCTGACTTTAAATGAAGGATACATTAAATTTATGGTTTTGTACTATAATATGTTTTACGACATCTGTTTGTACCAAAAATGGGCACAACACTCTTCGGGAGTTATTTGAAGAGATAAAATGAAGAATGTAAATGTAAAACAGAGATTATCTAACAAAAACTCCAACAAACAGAAATGTAAAATGCAAAGACAAGCAATTTAGAGTGGTTCGGCGTAATGCCTATGTCCACTATGAAGTTTTGATGATTTTATTGATTCTCTTTCAATGATTACAAGCAATTTCAGCAGACAACGGTGAATTACGGTTTGGAATTCGAATTCAACAGAAGGAATAAGATGCAGATCTCAAGCCGGCAGAGTCTGGACGCTTCAGAATCAAAAGATCCCTTTTCTATATGCTATGGGGCTCTATTTATAGGCGTAGGAGGCTCAGATCTCGTTCAAACTTCGGGAGACTTGGTCTGGCACATGAGGGGGCCCACGCGACCATTTCCAAAAAAATTCGCCTCGATCTACGATCGATACGAATCCATTTCGTATCAATCAAGATGATGTCCAATTAATCTGAAATTTGGCAGTGACATTCTTCAGTGTGTATGCAAGCTTCCCTGCAAATCTCATTGGATTTGGATCAATGGATTGCGAGATATCGTCGATACGAAATGGCGTTCATCGCGGGCTGTTTCGTTCGACTCCCTGGCTTCGAGTTCATCTCATCATATCGATCAATGCACGTGCTTCTGAGATGATGTGGCGCGCGCACTTCATTTCGATCCAGTATTCACTCCGCATTGATCGCTTCGACTCCATGTATCTCGCCTCGTTTGGTTCGATGGAGTACACGTCACCCTAGCCAATTGACTTGTTGGATACGAATAAGTCAATGGGCCTGGATTCGAAGTGAAGTCCTTTGATGGATGCGAAGAGCGCTGGTCCGATGGACACGAAGTTGACACTAGCTGATGGTTGCAAGACACGTCAGCCGTTGATGGACATGAATCTGACCAATGCAAACTCGATGGGTTCGAACGTTGCCAACCTGATCGTTACGAAGCCATGGGGACTTGCCGATGCGAAGTGGATGATGGACACAAGCTGGATGGATACAAAGCAGACACTCGGCTAATCGAATCGAGTTGTACCAATTATCGATGGACACGAAATCCATCGATACGAACTTGATGGATTCGAAACATGGCCACCTTTATCGATACGAAACAGTGTTCCCTGATGGATACGAAAAACACATCGTCGATGGATACGAAAACATGCTTTTCCCTCCAACTCGTATCCATCATAATTTGAGCATATGAACTCAGATTGTCTTGAAACTTGGAACGTTGGCTTCCTTGGTTCTCCTAGTCATGTATCATCATTTTTAGCACGATCCGGACTCAGACAAAATTCATCGATATTCATGACAAGCGATATTTGGAATCCAATCAATTTCTTGGTGCCCTGGCCTTGCCAAAAGGCGGGATAACATTTTGCCCCCCAAAGTACGTCTTGTGAAAACATGACGTGCTTTGAAAAGCTGCAAGTTCGCGAGTCGTTGCCAGTTTAGCTCGTTATTGAATTTCGCCTTGATTCTCTCCCGAACTGATTTGAAATCTAAGTTGAATCAACATTTGATGGTTGTTTTTGACTATCCTCTTGTATCGATCCTCTCATAAATCGATGCAAAAGGTTGGAAAGTATTTTTTCGTATCGATGCGGGTTGAATTGATGGATACGAAATGATTATTCGTATCGATGGATTCTAACAGATACGAATACTATGTCCGTATCGATAAACCTACCCTGTTGTGAATCGAAGATCTGAAGAAATGATTATCCGTATCGATTCACAACAGAGCAGGTTTATCGATACGGACACAGTATTCGTATCTGTTAGAATCCATCGATACGGATAATCATTTCGTATCCATCAATTCAACTCGCATCGATACGAAAAAATACTTTCCAACTTTTTGCATCGATTTATGAGAGGATCGATACAAGAGGATAGTCAAAAACAACCGTCAAATGTCGTTTCAACTCAGATTTCAAATCAGTCCGGGAGAGAATCAAGGAGAAATTCAATAACGAGCTAAACTGGCAACGACTCGCGAACTTGCAGCTTTTCAAAGCACGTCATGTTTTCACAAGACGTACTTTGGGGGGCAAAATGTTATCCCGCCTTTTGGCAAGGCCAGGACACCAAGAAATTGATTGGATTCCAAATATCGCTTGTCATGAATATCGATGAATTTTGTCTGAGTCCGGATCGAGCTACAAATGATGAGACATGACTAGGAGAACCAAGGAAGCCAACGTTCCAAGTTTCAAGACAATCTGAGTTCATATGCTCAAATTATGATGGATACGAGTTGGAGGAAAAAGCATGTTTTCGTATCCATCGACGATGTGTTTTTCGTATCCATCAGGGAACACTGTTTCGTATCGATAAAGGTGGCCATGTTTCGAATCCATCAAGTTCGTATCGATGGATTTCGTGTCCATCGATAATTGGTACAACTCGATTCGATTGGCCGAGTGTCTGCTTCGTATCCATCCAGCTCGTGTCCATCATCCACTTCGCATCGGCAAGTCCCCATGGCTTCGTAACGATCAGGTTGGCAACGTTCGAACCCATCGAGTTCGCATTGGTCAGATTCGTGTCCATCAACGGCTGACGTGTCTCACAACCATCAGCTAGTGTCTACTTCGTGTCCATCGGACTAGCGCTCTTCGCATCCATCAGAGGACCTCACTTCGAATCCAGGCCCATTGACTTATTCGTATCCAACAAGTCAATTGGCTAGGGTGACGTGTACTCCATCGAACCAAACGAGGCGAGATACATGGAGTCGAAGCGGTCAATGCGGAGTGAATACTGGATCGAAACGAAGTGCGCGCGCCACATCATCTCAGAAGCACGTGCATTGATCGATACGATGAGATGAACTCGAAGCCAGGGAGTCAAACGAAACAGCCAGCGATGAACGCCATTTCGTATCGACGATATCTTGCAATCCATTGATCCAAATCCAATGAGATTTTCAGGGAAGCTTGCATACACACTGAAGAATGTCCCTGCCAAATTTCAGATTAATTGGACATCATCTTGATCGATACGAAATGGATTCGTACCGATCGCAGATCGAGGCGAAACTTTTGGGAAATGGTCGCGTGGGCCCCCTCACGTGCCAGACCAAGTCTCCCGAAGTTTGAACGAGATCTGAGCCTCCTACGCCTATAAATAGAGCCCCAGAGCATATAGAAAAGGGATCTTTTGATTCTGAAGCGTCCAAACTCTGCCGGATTGAGATCTACATCTTATTCCTACTGTTGAATTCGAATTCCAAACTGTAATTCACTGTTGTCTGCTGAAATTGCTTGTAATCATTGAAAGAGAATCAATAAAATCATCAAAACTTCATAGTGGACGTAGGCATTACGCCGAACCACTCTAAATTGCTTGTCTTTGCATTTTACATTTCTGTTTGTTGGAGTTTTTGTTAGATAATCTCTGTTTTACATTTACATTCTTCATTTTATCTCTTCAAATAACTCCCGAAGAGTGTTGTGCCCATTTTTGGTACAAACAACATCTATATCAAAGGCCAGTCTGCATAGGATATAACAGTTAAGTGATGATTTGTTTTAAAAATGTACATATTTGATATGTATATATGATCAACAGTTTTCAGTTTTGTAGTATAATTGTTTTATGTATATAATAACGCGAGTCTATATATATAGTTTCAAATTAAATTTACATAGTCATATTTATGTATTTCAAAGTTTATATTGACTAAACTATAGTATACTTACGTTATTTTAAAATATATGTGCTTGTATAAATTTTAACATGTTAGTTATATTTTAGCTGCACCTCTATAATAGTTAAATATATGTATATATATCCTGTGTATTTACATATTTTATTTAAATGTATATATAGTTTATAAGTTGTATTGATATATATTCTGTTTTTCTTTTTTTGTTTGTAGTTTCAGGTTTGTAGTTTTATGAACAAGCTATATATATCTATATATATTAGATATATAGGAAGTTATATTATATTTTGTTTTTCAATCCAAGCTATAATACGACGGTTTGTATGTATATGTTGTGTTTGTATAATAGTTTGCATAAAACATATCTGGTAGTTCATAGATATGAGAATATGACTATTTACAGTATATATATATATATATTTAAATATTGGTTTTATAATAAACGTGGATCTTAAAGTATAATGTGTTAGTTTATATAAGTTTAAAATGTTGATTTTGGGAATGATAATAATAACAGTTTATATATATATATATTCCACTTTATATCAAAACTGATTCTGATTTGTCTCCTCGTTTTCCCAATTGTCAGCTTTGTCCATCATGCATGTTTGCTCCATTCTAGTCGTATCCAACTAGCGTTGCTTTGGAATTTGTAGCTTATTTCCTTGTCAAATCTGTCTAGCCTCGAAAGGTGAGCAATGACTCACGATTAATATTCTTATATTTATTAAATTTGATTTCAATTGAAACGACAATTGAAATATGTTGCTGTTAGTTATTTACATTGCTATATATATGTCATTTCTGTATCTGTTCACCTGTGCTATCTGACACCATTATCTGTTATTTATCACTAATAATATATGCCTGTTACTGATTGTTATATTATTATCATATCTGTTATCACTCTGCAAGTTCCCTGCTAGTATAGAATTCACTATGGGTTGAAATGATACATACTCGAACGATCTATAGAATAGGAGAAAATCGTTATGGGTTGAAATGATAAACCCAAGCGATTTTCATTGAATTGAATTTGGGATTGTGGGTTGAAAGGATATATACCCGTATATATTTAAATTACGGATTGAAATGATAAATATCTGTATCACTTGACCATAGGGTAGAGAATTATATACACACACCGTTGGTCTATATACAAATATTTTGAAAGTGATTTCTATGGTTTTGAAAAGAAATTTATGGTTTTAATAAATATTGATTTTAAAGATTTATTAAAGTTGATTTAATAAAGTTGATATATTTATGTTTAAGTATTTATTTAAATTATATTTTAATATAGAGTTTGAAATGATTAAATAAATTAAGGTTGAAAGGATAGATTTGAAATTGATTTGAAATTGTATTTAATTAAGAATTATATTTAATTAAATCTATCTGAACTTATGGAATTTGGGGTTTTTAAAGGATATGATTTTATAACTTGATTTTGGTTTAAGATGATTTAAATTGAATATTTCAAGTTTAAATAAATTGAAGGAAATATTTAGTTTATCGTAATTTGGGGTTTGTTTTAAATGATATTGGATTTATTAAGTGAATATTTCAAAATTAAATTAATAGTAAAGTGAATTTGATATATATATATGAAATTATTGAAGTTAGTTTTGAAATGTTGACTATTTAAAGCTTTGAAACATATTGAAATTGAAATGGCTTATTTTATGGTTTAAATATGTATTTGAAATCGACAATTTGAAATGGTTTATTTAGAAACTGAATCGAATTGAAATTGATGATTTGAGATTTGATTAAATTTGAATTTTGGAATTCGAGTTGATTTGAATCGATTTGTGAAATTTGAGGAAGCTATTTTTATATAAAGTATTTTTAAACTATATCCAAAACTATTTATATTTTACTTTATAAATTATTTTAATATAAACTATTTTATATAAATCAATTTCAAAATAAATTATTTTATTATAACCTATTTTAACTTATAACTATTTTATATAAGCTATCTTTATTTTATAAACTATTTTATTATATACACTAATTTTAATATCTAAACTGCTTAAGAGGAAAGTGTTATGGATTCCAAAATGTTATGATTTCAAGCTATGATTTCAAGTGTTATGAATTTCAAGGTTTTGATTTCCAAAGTGTTTTGATTTTAAAAGACTTATGATTTCGAAAGCGTTATAACTTTGGAAAGTGATATGATTTTAGAAATGATATATTGAATTGAAATGATATCGTTTTGATATGGTTTAAAAATGGAAATGATATTTTGGTTTTGAAGTATGAACTATTTTGCAATGACCACGGTGTTATAATAACGATTGGTTGTTAAAGAGACCGGGATCAGATATGGACATACTCTCTGTCGATACCGAAAACCACTTTAACAACTGTGTATGCGGTGGAGATTCCAGAATGAAGTAGGATGGTGGTGACGATCCTAAAGGTATATACGTGGACCCAACTCCCATGAGTTGGCATAAGGTGGCTAAAACAGGAGTGATCTCGGGCCAATGAGGTAGCACCTCTTATCGGACGCATTTCTTCGATACATTTCTATTACTTTGTGATTGATTTGGTGGCCACCCTTCGATTTTGATTAGGAGTGTGTTCCGAGGTGGGCGGTAGTGGCTGCTACGCGTTTCCACCAGCCCATGTGCGTAATTGGTATATCTACCCTGGCATTGCCTTGTGTGTCGTGTCACCTACCATATCGAGCTTTACTACGAGTTTGGTTTTGTGCCATAGCCTGTGGAGTATTGAGGGTCGCCCTCGATCTAGGAGTATGCTAATACTGGGTAGACTACTGGGACTATTACGTGTTAAGGGCTATATGGGTAACCCCTTGACGCTATTAAAAAGTAAGTTTATTTTATTATTAGACATTATTATAATACGTATATTACTACATAGTAGATAGTTTAACGGATCCTTAGAGGATGGTTATCCCAAACATCCTTTGAGTTACTTGTATTTCAGTTGATATTTCACTTGAGTTGGATTTATTTATATAAGAATGTTAATACCGACTCGAGTGTTTTGTGTTTTTCTTTACGCTTGGGTCAGACTGAGTGATACATCATTTGAGACTCACCGTTGGAGTTGGAGCTTCGCTTGGAGGCCCAGCTATCTATCGATTCTGCTATCAGTTATTTAGTTGATTCCAGTGATGTATTCAGATCTTGTATTTGACTATTGTATTGAGACATCTATGTATTCGAGACTTCTGTTGTATCTTGTTTAACTCTGTTATATATTTATAGTAGCTTCATGAACTACTATTCTTTTATTTCCGCTGCTTATCGTTTATTACTCTGTGCCTGCGATTCTGTGATTTGTTTATTTACTGTATATGCTGAGTTTAGCCAAATTTAAATTAACAATCTGATATTTTGAGCAATTCAATTTCCGACATGTGTGGATATGAATGGATGAAAATTTCGGGATGTTACATTTGGTATCAGAGCTTTGGCTCTAGGCAAAACTTAGCATATATGGTAAATTTATTTACAGAATCACTTTCGTTCGAGCTTGAATCTCTTCCTTTTTGACTCGACTTCTTTTGAATTTTGGAATGTTCCCTGCGGTTCCAAACCCATTCTTTTCTCTCCCTATTCGTCTTCTTTTGATTCTGGAGTATCACATGACTCCACTTCGAATGATCTTTATAATAAATTGGCGATCTCGCCGATCTTTGAATGATTGTAAAGGAGTGAAACTCTTTTACAAGAAGCATTGATTCACCGATGATTTCTGCATCCTCGGTTTACAATGCTATCTATCTCTTGTTATCCCAAATTCCATCTCTTGAGATCGGATGTAGGTCTGTCCCAGAACTCTACATCGATCTTATTCTGGAAGTCATGGTCGACCCGATTAAGGTTGCCCGAGATTTAAATAAGCTTATTCATTCCCTTATACTGTTATTTAACCATCTTGTCCTTTGTTTCCAACTTATCTTCAAATCATTCTTGAAGTGTATATGTAAACTAATATTTAAAATGTTTTATATTGTGTTGTTTGAGTTGTTGATGTTGATTTGGGCTTTCGATCGATCCGTCTGATCAGTGATATCGATAGGATTTCCAAAACACTTGAACTGAGCAAACCGACACAATTTTATTTTCAAATTTGGTAAATGAAATAGATTTATATGATTATATTATATTATAAATATATAAGTAAAATTTTTTGGAATATAATAAGTTAATTAAATTAGTTGTTTGAAATGATAATATTTGATTTATCATTTATTGTTCTATCATGGAATTTATAAAATAGTTGTTTATAAATTGATTTGGAACTGAAATGAATTTAAAGCATGAATTTGAGAATTTGATTTCCGGTAATTTCAAACTTTGGTTTTAAAGTTTTAAATGTATATTATTTAAAGTATTTTCGAATAGAAATTGTTCCAAAGAATCTAAATGTTAAAAATCAGTGCTCTCCTATTTTGTCGTTGGAAAATAATTTCGGTGATGGCGGCCGCATCATCGACATTCATTTTCGAGTTTCGAAGTGGAGAGACTATTCTGTAGCCCTGCTACACTCTTGCTTTGGAGAATTAATTTGATCTGAATTTCTAAAATATGACTTGATTTATAATATATATATTGGTATATGATTTCAAATTGATTTGATATATATTATGTATGTATATTTATTTATCTCTAAATAGTTCGAAGTTAATCGAAAAAATTAATTCTGAAATTTTTCTTAAAGGATAATTTCAATCATAAAAGGAAATCAAAATTTTGAATAAACCTTTAAACTTGAAATAATTGAATTAGAAAATTTTATTTGTATAATATTCTATTGCATTCCAATATAAATTACCTAAATTATTTAAAAGTTAACTATGTAATTGGATAATATACAATATAAAAAAAAGATTTTATAAACAAAATTTGAGTGGTTATAATGAATGTTATACACTTAAATTTTAGTTATAAAAGATTAATAGAAGTAAATAGAATAGAAAGGTTAATTGAGTAATTTACAATATAATGGTGTTAAAAGAATTAAATTTGTTTAATAAACTAATTTTAATAAAGGACTATTCAAATTTATGATTTCTGAAAGTGTTAAATGAATAATTTACAATAAAATGATATTAACGCAATTAATAAACAAATATACTTAATATATGTGATTAAGATATATTAAGTGGAATAAATTTAATAATAATTTGAAATAAATAAGAATTTAATTTATTGAATAAGTTATGAGAATAATAAATGATTTTCAAATTAATAAATTTGGAAATTGTTAATTGGATGATAAGATAATGAAATTAGAAAGAGTTAAGATTGATTTAACTTAAGTGAAATCAAATGGATTAAAATCAATTATTGAATATTAATTAATTTAAAACTTAATCTATATGGTTTAAATTAATTATTCCTTTTGGTTTTTCAAATCTATTTGCTCTCGGGTTGTTCTATTCTCCTACCCCCTTCCTTTTCGGGGACGAAAAGTTTTGAGTGGGGGAGGGTGTAACGACCCGTAAATTTTATTTATTTTTATTTATTTTATTTACGTAATTTATTAAATATTGTGAAATTTTAAATAATAAAATTTGGAAATAAAAATTTAATATTTAGAATACGTCTAATTAAGCATAGCAACTGGTAAATTTTCATCAGATAATATGGAAGTTTATTTTCTTGTGTAATTTTATTTCAATTTAAATCAGTTAATAACAGTTGAATTTAAAAGTGTTCCGAAACCTAAATATGTCAACATGAGAAAATTTATTTATAACACTCTGAATAAGACTGCATAATTCATTTCGCAAATTTCGGACGTTTCTAGCTCCATTTGGATTTTTCGTACGGAATAGCAACGTATATCAGTGTTCGTATCGACTTTTGATCGGATAATCGTGCCACTGATATCTGTATACCGTTTTGATCGTCTCGTCGTGTTGATCTCCACAGTATATTTATTTCTGTGTTTTGAAGTCCGGTACACAGCGGAATCCACGAAACCGATAACCGCATCGGTACCGGACCCGTGACCATTTGATTTCTTTTGCGTTTCAAATTTTAACCGTGACTGACAAGCAAGAATTATAGCCGTTACTTTTATTTTTTTTCCTGAATTCATGGATTGACAATTACTATGTCTAATGTTCAATTTATTATACGTTGGTTTGTTTTCCACTTTGCAGTCTATTCATTTGCATTCCTACCTTCCATAGCTTATTCGTTTTCTTTTCCCTACCTGCTAACATATAATTCATTCCCCTTCCCAGATCCACTCTCTCACTCATTTCTTCCATTGCCAAAAAGAGAAACTTTCTCGCCCTTCATCTTTTTCCTCCGCCTTCTCTCTTCTCTTTCATTTTTTTTCTTTTCTTCTTTCTCCTTTTATTTGCCGTGCCTCCCTGTTACAACCCACTGCCCTTCACGTGACAACCCAACCGACCTCCGCCTGACCCTCCGGCCGCCACGCCGAACTCGCCACCGAACTCCGCCTCGTCCAATTCGCCCCTGCCTTCCACCAACCGGATCTCGCGCAGCCCTTCATTACTTTCAAAGCTGATGTTGCTTCTTTTCATTTCAGACAACCGCATCTCCACCCAAACCGCCTCATGCGGCCATGTCGCCATCATTTTCTTATACAGAGAGGTTCGCAGCTTCCTTCTTCTCTGTTGCCTTGAGGTACGTAAACATATATATTGATTTATATTCATTTAAAGATTGTTTAAGATATTATATATATATATATTTCTAAGTTTTACAGTCTGGATATATATTTGTTAGTTTACAATATGATTTGCATAACTTCACAGGATGAATACAATATGCGTATAAGTTATATAAAGTTGTATATCAACTAGTATTATTATATGTATATTTCGGTAGTGTATATATTTATACAAATCATGTTTTTTTAACATCCCGGTATGTTATGTTTAGATCTATTATATATTTAATTATGTTAACCTATGTGTTGCAGCTAATTTTTATACCATGTTTTATATAATAGTTCATAAACTTTGATCTAATAGTATATATATCAATCTATATGTGGTTGCTTCAGCAATACTATGTTAGTTATATATAGGCGTATAGTCCTCTTTCAATAGCTACAGTTTTATTTTCCCAAGTTTAGTTATCTTGATTTTTTTTATTTTTTTTATTTTGATATGTAAAGTCTGACTTTAAATGAAGGATACATTAAATTTATGGTTTTGTACTGTAATATGTTTTACGACATCTATATCAAAGGCCAGTCTGCATAGGATATAAAAGTTAAGTGATGATTTGTTTTAAAAATGTACATATTTAATATGTATATATGATCAACAGTTTTCAGTTTTGTAGTATAATTGTTTTATGTATATAATAACGCGAGTCTATATATATATAGTTTCAAATTAAATTTGCATAGTCATATTTATGTATTTCAAAGTTTATATTGACTAAACTATAGTATACTTATGTTATTTTAAAATATATGTGCTTGTATAAAGTTTAACCTGTTAGTTATATTTTAGCTGCAGCTATATAATAGTTAAATATATGTATATATATCCTGTGTGTTTACATATTTTATTTAAATGTATATATAGTTTATAAGTTGTATTGATATATATTCTGTTTTTCTTTTTTTGTTTGTAGTTTTATGAACAAGATATATATATATTAGATATATAGGAAGTTATATTATATTTTGTTTTTCAATCCAAGCTATAATACGATGATTTGTATGTATGTGTTGCGTTTGTATAATAGTTTGCATATAAACATATCTGGTAGTTCATATATATGAGAATATGACTATTTACAGTATATATATATATATATTTAAATATTGGTTTTATAATAAACGTGGATCTTAAAGTATAACGTGTTAGTTTATATAAGTTTAAAATGTTGATTTTGGGAATGATAATAATAACAGTTTATATATATATATATATTCCACTTTATATCAAAACTGATTCTGATTTGTCTCCTCGTATTCCCAATTGTCAGCTTTGTCCATCGTGCATGTTTGCTTCATTCTAGTTGTCAAATCTATCTAGCCTCGAAAGGTGAGCAATCACTCACGATTAATGTTCTTATATTTATTAAATTTGATTTCAATTGAAACGACAATTGAAATATGCTACTGTTAGTTATTTGCATTGCTATATATATGTCATTTCTGTATCTGTTCACTTGTGTCATCTGACACCATTATCTATTATTTATCGCTGATGATATATGCATGTTACTGATTGTTATATTATTATCATATCGGTTATCACTCTACAAGTTCCCTGTTAGTATAGAATTCACTATGGGTTGACATGATACATACCCGAACGATCTGTAGAGTATGAGAAAATCATTATGGGTTGAAATGATAAACCCAAGCGATTTTCATTGAATTGAATTTGGGATTGGGGGTTGAAAGGATATATGCTCGTATATATTTAAATTACGGAGTGAAATGATAAATATCCGTATCACTTGACCATAGGGTAGAGAATTATATACAGACACCGTTGGTCTATATACAAATATTTTGAAAGTGATTTCTATGGTTTTGAAAAGAAATTTATGGTTTTAATAAATATTGATTTTAAAGATTTATTAAAGTTGATTTAATAAAGTTGATATATTTATGTTTAAGTATTTATTTAAATTATATTTTAATATAGAGTTCGAAATGATTAAATAAATTAAGGTTGAAAGGATAGATTTGAAATTGATTTGAAATTGTATTTAATTAAGAATTATATTTAATTAAATCTATCTGAATTTATGGAATTTGGGGTTTTTAAAGGATATGATTTTATAACTTGATTTTGGTTTAAGATGATTTAAATTGAATATTTCAAGTTTAAATAAATTGAAGGAAATATTTAGTTTATCGTAATTTGGGGTTTGTTTTAAATGATATTGGATTTATTAAGAGAATATTTCAAAATTAATAATAAATAGTAAAGTGAATTTGATATATATATATATGTGAAATTATCGAAGTTAGTTTTGAAATGTTGAATATTTAAAGCTTTGAAACATATTGAAATTGAAATGGCTTATTTTATGGTTTAAATATGTATTTGAAATCGATAATTTGAAATGGTTTATTTAGAAACTGAATCGAATTGAAATTGATGATTTGAGATTTGATTAAATTTGAATTTTGGAATTCGAGTTGATTTGAATCGATTTGTGAAGTTTGAGGAAGCTATTTTTATATAAAATATTTTTAAACTATATCCAAAACTATTTGTATTTTACTTTATAAATTATTTTAATATAAACTATTTTATATAAATCAATTTCAAAATAAATTATTTTATTATAAACTATTTTAACTTATAACTATTTTATATAAGCTATCTTTATTTTATAAACTATTTTATTATATACACTAATTTTAATATCTAAACTGTTTAAGAGGAAAGTGTTATGGATTCCAAAATGTTATGATTTCAAGCTATGATTTCAAGTGTTATGAATTTCAAGGTTTTGATTTCCAAAGTGTTTTGATTTTAAAAGACTTATGATTTCGAAAGCGTTATAACTTTGGAAAGTGATATGATTTTAGAAATGATATATTGAATTGAAATGATATCGTTTTGATATGGTTTAAAAATGGAAATGTATTTTGGTTTTGAAGTATGAACTATTTTGCAATGACCACGGTGTTATAATAACGATTGGTTGTTAAAGAGACCGGGATCGGATATGGGCATACTCTCTGTCGATACCGAAAACCACTTTAACAACTGTGTACGCGGTGGAGATTCCAGAATGAAGTAGGATGGTGGTGACGATCCTAAAGGTATATACGTGGACCCAACTCCCGTGAGTTGGCATAAGGTGGCTAAAACAGGAGTGATCTGGGGCCAATGAGGTAGCACCTCTGATCGGACGCATTTCTTTGATACATTTCTATTACTTTGTGATTGATTCGGTAGTCACCCTTCGATTTTGATTAGGAGTATGTTCCGAGGTGGGCGGTAGTGGCTGCTACGCGTTTCCACCAGCCCGTGTGCGTAATTGGTATATCTACCCTGGCATTGCCTTGTGTGTCGTGTCACCTACCATATCGAGCTTTACTACGAGTTTGGATTTGTGCCGTAGCATGTGGAGTATTGAGGGTAGCCCCCGATCTGGGAGTATGCTAATACTGGATAGACTACTGAGACTATTACGTGTTAAGGACTATATGGGTAACCCCTTGACGCTATTAAAAAGTAAGTTTATTTTATTATTAGACATTATTATAATAGCGTATATTACTACATGTAGATAGTTTAACGGATCCTTAGAGGATGGTTATCCCAAACATCCTTTGAGTTACTTGTATTTCAGTTGATATTTCACTTGAGTTGGATTTATTTATATAAGAATGTTAATCCCAACTCGAGTGTTTTGTGTTTTTCTTTACCCTTGGGTCAGACTGAGTGATACAGCATTTGAGACTCACCTTTGGAGTTGGAGCTTCGCTTGGAGACCCAACTATCTATCGATTCTGCTATCAGTTATTCAGTTAATTCCAATGATGTATTCAGATCTTGTATTTGACTATTGTATTGAGACATCTATGTATTCGAGACTTCTGTTGTATCTTGTTTAACTCTGTTATATATTTATAGTAGCTTCATGAACTACTATTCTTTTATTTCCGCTGCTTATCGTTTATTACTCTGTGTCTGCGATTCTGTGATTTGTTTATTTACTGTATATGCTGAGTTTTGCCAAATTTAAATTAACAATCTGATATTTTGAGCAATTCAATTTCCGACATGTGTGGATACGAATGGCTGAAAATTTCGGGATGTTACAAATATAATAACACTTTCTAAACAAGTGTCTTAAAGCTGGGAAGTCTCTGCCATCTACCTAACCTATAGGATGCTATGAGGAGGGGGTAAGAACTAAAGTTCCGGTGAATGGATAAATTATACACTTTTAACTTAATTCTAAATATATTGTTTTATTTCCATTTATTGTTATATTAGGTTCACTAGGTTTATCATACTCTCGCCTCTGTCCGTGAATCGTACCCATCTACTCCTTAGTAGATTAAAACCTAATAACTGATATATATATATATATGTGTGTGTGTGTGTGTGTAGCTATATGCCCAATGACCATATTGGTCCTATGTACTACCCATAGTACCTTCCGTATCCTCCTCACAAAGGACTCCATCGTCTTGCTCCTATAGCGTTATGTGACTTCATCTGTAAAGGACAGCTTCGTAAGGCCTACAATACAGATGTTTCGTCGTCTACTATGAAAATGTAAAACTGCGTCTGCACTAGTCTAAACTAATGCTCGGACATCCGCAACATACCACCCAGTGCGTACATTGAGGAATGTACGTAATCGTTCTGTCTACTCTCTGAATCCCGCCAACAAGGTCTACCTTGTACGGAACTCAGTCGGGGATTTTCTATATCTATAAAGGACAGCTTCGTTGGGCCTATAATACAGATATTCTAGTTGGTCGGTCTCTTTTCTCATCTTGGCTATGGCCCCACGCAGCCACCCCTCAACTAATCGAAAGACCTCTAAAGAGTTAAGTGGCTGTGCCCTACTGCAAACAATCTAACATCCAATTGGATGTGCCCCTCATCCAATGTCTCGATAGTGAAAGAATCGTTGGACTATTGGTTTTAACTCTAGTCTTTCCCGAACCCGCTCTTGGTTTTGATACTGGCTGATATCTGCATGCGACTATCCTTTTGGGTCATGCCCACTAAACTTACTTGCAAGTACTGGGACATACGAATATCCTACTCCGAACACCAACCCCTTCTGACTGCTTACAATGGTCCTTCCATGCAAAAAGCAGTCAAGGCATACTTGCTTGATGGAACACCTCCAGACCTGCCTCCGGGGATGCAGCTTCGTTAGGCCTACCCAGAGGGCCATCCTAGAGTATCCTCTCGTCACGTTGAAGTCTCGTACTTCTTTAAAGCCCAAAAATACTAAGTTGGATGTGCTTCTCCATTGTTGAAATCCGTGATGAACTGCTTCGTTAGACGCTTCATCCTTTGGGCTGCTCCAAACGCATTTCGATTCTTTTATTAGACCCTAAGTCTAATATTTTAATTTGCGTTTAGTTTGCTTTCCTATTCTATTGGCTACCTATTTTAATTTAATTAGCACATTCTTGCCCTTGTCTCACTTCTAACTATTGTGAGATAACCATATGTCTAATAGAGAATGCTGTTAGTAAGAGCCACATTTACTACCTTGCTTATTTAACTTAATATATAAATTCTTAAGTTCCTTAAAATAAGCCTCTTTTATTATTTTTGTTTTATTTGCTTATCAACTTAATATAAGTTGTTTAAATAAGATTCTATCATTATTCTCTACTATCATTGCTTACCAATTTATTATATGTCTCACGATATGCTTTTCCGTTCCTATTTCATAATTATAACCTATGTTATAATTCTACTTGGAATTGTTACTTTTTCTTCTTTTATAGTCCGTTATACAATTACAAGCCTTTCTTGCCTAGTCTGCCTTCTTTTATTATGATATAGAATTTTCTTTAATTCTCTAATATTACATGATTCACTTATCATAATAATTGCCTAGTTAAATAGCCTGCGCCGTAAATGCAGACTTAGGCTCCTTAAATTTCTTTGTAGCCTCAAATTCTTAAATTAATAATTTTCTTGTTTCAAATCATACTTTACTTTATTGTCCGATATTTTAGGAAGTAATTCTATTTTATTAGTGTTTGCACAAAAAACGGACAAACACCTCAAAGTCATATGATTTAGTAGATCTTATGTTGTTCTTAGTGGTTTGGGTGATTTATGCAAATATATGAAAAGCAGGGGCTAAACTGTAAAAAGACACGCAGATTTATAGTAGTTCAGCCAGAATGTGCTTACGTCCACTTTATATGTTATTTCTCTTCTCTTGTTTAGATTACAAGTACAAAGCTTTGATACAAGTAAAAGAAAGTTGTTTGAAAGTTCTCTCCGTGCTTGAGCTCTCAAAACTTGTCCCCATTGTTGTACCCCTGCCCCTCTATTTATAGAGTCAGGCTGGGAGCATGGGTCTTGGATGTATATAGCTGCTGGCGGGCTTGGGCTGATGCAATCTGGCCTGGTGGAACTGGTCTGGTTTCCCTTGGTTCGGTGGGGAGAGACGAGTGGACCGGTAGAACCTTGGTTCGGTGGAGAGAGATGTGGTGGTTTGGTGTTGCTTCATTCGGTGGTTGAACCGGTGATGCTGGTTCGGTATTGATGTGGAGATGTTTGGTTCGGTGGAGAAGGCGGGTTTGGTCCGGTAGGTGTTGGTTAGGGAGGTGGTTCGGTGAGGCATGGATCGGTAGCCTTTAGACTTTGGTTCGGTCGTTAGTTGATTCGGTAGCTTCGTTGGATTGAGGCTGATTCAGCAGTGAGGTTTGGATCGGTAGCCTGTAGACCTTTGTTCGACTAGGGTTGGTCCGGTGGTGAGAATTCATCCAACATTTTCCCCCCAAAGCAGGGCATATGCTTAACATATGTCGTGCTTTGTTTCAGTTTGTCAATTTCATTCGGCCTGAGAACCGAACCGGCTGGTCCGGTCAACCTACCTCCCCCTATAAGTATGGGCCTTATGTCTCCACCATTCCTTACCATTTGAAAACAGCCAAATCGAAATTCTCGTCTGCCGAATCAAACTCATTGCCGGATCATCCTTGACTACCGAATTAGGTAGTTACCGAATGGCTCTTATATTTTGAATTACCGAATGAATTTGCACCATAGGTACTTAAGTGCAGAATGAGCTTTGATATTGGGAATGCCGAACGAACCATGGTATTGGGAATGCCGAATGAACCGCGGTATTAGGAATGCCGAATGAACCGCGGTATTAGGAATGCCGAATGAACCGTGGTATTAGGAATGCCGAATGA
Source organism: Allium fistulosum (assembly GCA_030737815.1). Lineage (NCBI taxonomy): Eukaryota > Viridiplantae > Streptophyta > Magnoliopsida > Asparagales > Amaryllidaceae > Allium > Allium fistulosum. The sequence goes on along the minus strand of CM060904.1, from coordinate 1,104,269,425 downwards.
ACCGTGGTATTAGGAATGTTGAATGAACCGTGGTATTAGGAATACCGAATGAACTCCCAGGCCTCTCGGGCTTTTAAATCACAAACGAAAACCCCAGACTGTACGCACTTGCTTGTCAGTATTTCTACACCTCCTCGTCCTAATAATGTGCTTCTCTTGTGTTGCAGGTAAATGTCTCACAAAGTGGAAACCTGATCAGAGAAAAAGAGATCTCATGACAGAGAAGAGCCTTCCGCCGTGCCCCCAGCTCAGCCAGGACTTGTCCGTCACGGGCCCACCCCGAGATCATTAGTGGATGGATACGGTCCTCAGGAACTTCTTAACCTGCCTCCTGATTGCATCCCTAGCTTACTCAAGGGCGAGCAACTTGATGTTATATCTCGCTCCTTCGGGATCGACCGAGCACGCATGTTATTGCCGGATGCGGGAGTGATGCCGTATGATCCTCCCGAAGGATATTTTGCCTACAGCAGATACCATTGCATGTGCGGGGCCATCCCGCCTCTCAACGCCTGGGTAGTCAGCTTTCTCACCTATCTAAAGGTAGCTCCATTCCAGCTTCAGCCCAACTCTTATGCCATTCTGGTGAGTCTCTTCGTCATCTTCCAGAGGAGATATGGGCGTCCTCCTTCTGACGCAGCAGATATTACAAAAACAATGTAGATCGTTGAATGTAGCAATCGATGGATTGATGGATACTAAAATGCCCGAATTCGTTGATCCGAAGATACTGAACTCTTAGCTATCTCTGACTCGTTGATCCGAAGATACCGGGAAAGAGATCTACGATTCTTCGACGTTGATCTTGCGCACAAGACACCGTGAATCGGCTTCAACAAACGATGATTCGAGCGCACTCGAATGATGTAAGTGGAGATAGGAGATACACTCGACTACCAATTGAAATTGAAAGCACAAAGCTAACAAAAGAGAATTTTATTCAATATTCAACAACCCTTTACAAATGAGACTCACGGCCTATTTATAGGCGAACAACTTTACAACAGAAATTTCACTAACTCCTAAGTCATTTCCGACTCAACAAAGTCTCCGACTCAACATAAGTCGTACACGACTTATGACTCAATAGAATACAGACACCATACGACTTACAACAGACGACATATGAAAACAGACGACTTACGACTTATAACAAAGTGCACGACTTAGGAAATAACCTACATATTACAACATAGCGACTCAACACTTAAGTCGTACAGGACTTATGACTCACGACTTAACATAAGTCCGTGACGACTTAACAAATTACAACCCAGTTCACGACTTAAGATATCAACGGCCCAGATTGACGCGGCATCAGGATCTTCGATGTCAAGCTTCTGCGACTTAAGAGGGTTCGCTTTTAACTTGTGCGACTTAACTAAGTCGTAACTCGCTTCCGACTTAACTCCTTCCTTAAGTCGTAGCCGACTTAACACTTCATTCTCAATTCGAACCGCTCCTTCCGTGGCCTTCTCCGTAAGTCGTGGACGACTTATCAACTCCGAGCGATTTAAACCTTTGTTAAGTCGTAGCCCTTTTCCTCCTAATCCGTTAGGTCGTAGACGACCCAGAACCTTCTCCTTAGGTCGTAAACTCGAGTTAGCTCCTTCCCCTGGTTTCCAGTTAACTCGTAGCTCCTGCTCACATGCCTCCTTAGGCCGTAGACGACCTATAGTTACTTTAAGTCGTGTGCGACTTAGCCCCTTAAGTCGTGTGCGACTTAGCCCCTTAAGTCGTCTACGACTTAGACCTTCACCTTGAGCTGCATCATCCTCCCCTGGTTGAGAGAAATTCGTCCTCGAATTTGCACCTTCCTCCCCCGCGACACAATCATCTTCATGATACGGTATGAGATGCTTAACATTGAATACATCAGAAGTGTACACGTCCTCCGGCAACTTCAACTTATAAGCATTTTCATTAATTCGTTTCACGATTTCTACAGGACCAATTTTTCTGGCTTTCAACTTATTGTAAGCACCCACTGGAAAACGATCTTTCGTTAACACTACATAAACCAAATCACCTTCATTAAATTTAACACTCCTTCGCTTCAAATCTGCAGATCGTTTATACTTCTCGTTTGCTTTCTTCAATCGTTCCTAAACGATTTTATGACATTCCGCTAATCCATCAACAAAATCAGCAGCTTTCTTAACTGTCTTCTCACTGAAATATGCAATAGGACGACCCCTTTGACTTAACACTCCTCCAATCCCAACCTTTGACGCATCAGTATGTAATTCAAACAACAACTGAAAATCAGGTAATGCTAGGATTGGTGCTGTCGTCAACAATTCCTTGATTCGTTCAAAAGCAACTCCTGCTTCCTCCGTCCATGTAAACTGTTTACCCTTCATACAATCAGTCACAGGCGCCATCACACTGCTAAAGCGTGGAATAAACCTTCGATAAAATGAAGTCAACCCATGAAAACTACGAACTTCCGTTATCGTCTTGGGTTGCGGCCAATCTCTGATTGCTTCAACTTTACTTTGGTCAACCTGTATTCCTTCCTCCGACACAACATACCCCAGAAATAAAACACTATGCGTCATGAACACGCATTTCTTCGTTGCAGCGTAGAATTGTTCTTGTCGCAATACCATCAGCACTTCTCTAAGATGATTCAAATGTTCCTCTGGACTCCCACTGTAAATCAGTATATCATCGAAATACACCACCACAAACTTCCCAATGAATGGTCGAAAAATCTGATTCATCACCCTCATGAAAGTACTCGGTGCATTTGATAAGCCAAATGGCATAACCAACCATTCGTATAGACCCTCCCTGGTTTTAAAAGCAGTCTTCCACTCATCTCCTGGTCTGATACGAATTTGATGATATCCGCTCTTCAAATCAATCTTCGAGAATATAGTAGCTCCGCTTATTTGATCTAACAAGTCATCCAACCTCGGCATTGGAAATCTATATCTCACCGTAATCTTATTCAATGCTCGACTGTCAGTGCACATACTCCATGTTCCATCCTTTTTGGGTACCAATAAAGCTGGTACAGCACAAGGACTTAAACTCTCCTGCACACGCCCCTGTTCAAGCAATTCCTCTACCTGCCTCTGCAACTCTTCATGTTCCTTCGGACTCATTCGATAATGTGGTCTGTGTGGTAACACAGCTCCTGGAACAAGATCGATTTGATGTTGAATGTCCCTCAACGGCGGTAACTCCGTTGGTAACTCTTCTGGAAATACATCGTCAAATTCTTTCAAAACTGGTTTAACTTCTTCTGGTATTTCAACCTCTTCACTGCTTTCTCGCCCAATCAACAAAAACACTTCAGGCTCTTCCTCAACCTCCTTAACAAACTCTTTCAAAGATAATAAAGTTTTCAGCTCTTCAATCTCTTCTGACTTACTTTCTCCTTGTGATCTCTTCTTCGGAACTAGGATAATTTTCGTGCCTTCAAACATAAAACTGTAGCTATTTGTCCGACCGTCATGTTGTACTGCTCGATCATACTGCCATGGTCTTCCCAATAATAAGTGGCAAACATCCATCTCTACTACATCACACCAGATTTCGTCTTTGTATTTCTTCCCAATAGAGAATGGAACACGAACTCGTCTATCCACTTTCACTTCTCCTCCTTTTCTCAACCATGCTAACTTGTATGGACTTGGATGTTTTTCTGTCTTCAATTTCAACTTTGTCACAGCTTCGGTTGAAACAATATTGTCACAGCTTCCTGCGTCGATCACAAACTTACACACCTTCCCCAGAATAGTACATGTTGACTGAAAAATATTACTTCTCAACCAACTAGCTTCTTCCTGCTTTGGTGTTAAACACGATCTCCTCAGCATTAGATTACAACCTTCATCTCCTGACGCAATATCCTGCTCATCCTCCTCAACTGGACTAGAACAATCCCCATCACCATCCTCATCTTCAACTTCTACAATCATGGTTCGTTTCTTCGGCTTTGGACACTCACTACTTTTATGACCCAATTCCTGACAATTGTAACATTTGAAACCATTGTTAACCCTTGCCTTCTGAACCTCCTTCACCACTGGTCTACTGATAGGTTTAGAAACATTAGAACTCCCACTAACACCCTTCATTTGATTGCTGGAACTAGTAAACACACCACCTCCTCATCTACCCTGTTTCTCCCAAGCCAACGCTTTCTGATGTGCTTCTGCTACAGATCTTGGATCGAACATATTAACCATATCCTGGATCTGCATTCTCAATCCCCCAATGAATCTAGATGTCATCTGCTCTTCTGTTTCCATAATATCATTCCTTGCAATAAGTCGATAGAATTCATCAGCATAGTCATTAACTGTCTTTGTGCCCTGCCTCAAGTTTTGCAAACGTTGATACATCAAAGATTGATAATTGTAAGGTAAGAACGTTGCTTTCATCAATTTCTTCATCTTCTCCCAAGATTCAACTTTTGACTTCCCCATTCGTTCACGTGTAAGTTTAGTTTGCTGCCACCATGCCAAAGCTCTACCCCTCAACCTCGTAGCAACCAACTTCACTCTACGCTGTTCTGGAACTTCCTTGAAGTCAAAAATCTCCTCAACATTAGCTACCCAATATAGAAACTCCTCTGCTTGCATACCACCTTTGAATTCAGGAATTTCAGTCTTCATCCCCGACTCCCACTTGTGATCATACTCAGAGTAATTTCTTCCTTGTCCTCGTCCCACTACAAGAAAAAGCATTTTTAGTTGCACTTATTAGTAGCGTTTGTTATCTAAGTGCAACCAAAAGGTTATCCAAATGCAACCAAAGTTTTATGGAATAAAAATTTAAAACGGTCGCCGCTAGTTGATTCAGGAAACAACAAAATTAAAGCGGCCCGCAAAAAAAATCTTTCTCCATTCTCTTTTTTTGTTTTCAATTGGCGCGACAGTACTTAAATTTTTTTCCCTTTTCCCTCCTTCCCAATCCACTACCCGTATTTTACCAAAAACCCTATCAGTTAATTAAAAACAGTATCTACTATCCCAGATTTGTCCCTCAAAACAAAATTAAAGTTGGCCAATGCGGGAACTAGATCGGAGCTAAGTTCTGGGAAGTGGTGTGCGTCGAGCATGGAATCGATTCAACTGGGAAATACAACGGAGACTCAGATCTGCAGCTTGAAAGAATCAACGTTTACTACAATGAAGCAGGCTTAAGCATGTACGTGCCATGCGCTGTCTTGATGGATCCGGAGCCTGGTACTATGGATGCAATTAGATCGAGACCGTATGGACAGACTTTCAGACCCGATAACTTTGTTTTCGGGTAAAGTGGAGCGGGTAATAATTAGGCGAAGGGTCATTATACAGAAGGAGCATAATTAATTGATTCAGTTTTGGATGTTGTTAGGAAAGAGGCCAAGAATTGTGACTGTTTGCAAGGTATACTATTTTTGCTGGTAGTTTTAGCATCAGATCTGTTTATTTTAAACTACTCTAAGTAGATCTGGTGTAAATTACAACAAATTATATTTCGTAATTTGTTATATCTGTTGTTTGGGTTGTTGAGTGAGAAATTAGGTTATAGTTAACTTAATAATGACAAAATAATAATTAAGGAGCGAGTTTATGTTGCTATTATGCCCGTATGAGACTTTGATATCCAGTTTTCCGGGTTTAGTTTATTTTCATTGATCTAAGTTACTATTAAGGTAACTAAAACTTATAGTCTGTGAAGATTTATATTTTGATTATGGTTACATATTTATATATCTTTATGACACTAATGATCAAATGAATTCCATTCCACTCGAATTGAATTTGGTCTTTTGCAGAGAATGTTAATGAAAATGGCACTATTAGCTAAGGATTGGATTTTTGAATTTTTTTAGTGAATATTTGCTGACTAATTTTTACATCAACCAAATTATAGTTACTATTATTATTCATTTGCAGTTTGTTAGAAATGCAGCAAATCAAAACTTAACTTGAATAAAAATTTCTTTATAATTATTCTAATGTAATACATAATTTTTTTTTAATTGTTTGTTGTTTGTAGATTAGCCTTATTAACCGTCTAATTTTAGACTTTCTAGAAGCATTGATATCAATTATCAGCATTCGTTTGTACAATGTGATATCTTTATATCATTTGGTTCTTATTTAAATTTAAATTCCTGCTTTTAAGCCATGATGAAAATTTTATCAAATTAAATAACATAAACAGCGAAACAACAATAGGGGTATCCAATACAAGCGAATATACTCACTCTAAAAGATAGGAATGTAAACAGAAAACATCCCTTGGGAAAGCCGCACGGATGTTTTTTCTTCTTCTATGTGCATATGGTTTCTTGGTCTGATTTTAAATGGTGGTGTCACACATATTTCTTTTGTATTTTAAATTAATGTCATACTAGCTACCCTTGGTAATCAGGCTTTGAACTGCATATATCAGTATTATGCAGATGTGTGTTTCAAAAAAGTTGGAGACACGGTTTCACATTGGACAACTACAAATAAACCAAATGGAATAGGTCAAGCATCTTACGATACTGGCATATTTGCTCTGTAAAGATGTTCTTACCCATTCGGTAGTTGTTCAATGGGTAACTCCATGATCAAGCCTTATATTGTAGGTCATAAACCATGTTAGCAGAAGTTTACCACCTATATAAGACCAACTATCAAGAGGCTACTATATTAATAAAGAAGGTATTCTCTTGAATGATGCACTTATTAGCTTTGGATTTGCATTTTTTCATAAATGAACCTATAAACTACACCAAATACCTTCTTTGAGTTCGTTTCGCTTATTTTAGCGAGTGCGATAAATTTCCAAGTAGAGCATGGATGTGTGTGTGTGTGTCATAACGTTTGAGTTCGTTTCACTTATTTTAGCGAGTGCGATAAATTTCCAAGTAGAGCATGGATGTGTGTGTGTGTCATAACTTATAAGTGTTCACTTCATTTTTCTAGATTACCACTTCTTAGTTGTTTTAAGGTTAACAAGTGATTGGGTACTTTCTGGTGGTATGTTCATGATGCCTCATTGATTCTCATTGTTCTTTTTTGTTATATTGTAGTCAAATATTCTGTCTTCTGTAGATCTTGTTGATTCACTTGGATGTGTGTGTGTAATAACATAACTTGTAAGTGTTCACTTAATTTATCTAGATTATCACTTCTTTGTTGTTTGCAGGTTAACTAGTGATCTAGTACCGTCTGGTGGTATGTTCATGATGCCTCATCGATACTCATTGTTCTTTTTTGTTAAATTGCAGGCAATTTTTTTGTCTACGGCAGATCCGGCCAATTCACTTAGATACGTATGGGTGTTCACATTCCTGCCTGCCTTGATTTTACAAAAATGGTATTGTTTGAGTCTTGTCCTTCATTTGGCACCTACCTTTTTTTTATGATATAAACAAGAGTTATGACATGATGGAGTTTTGGATACAAACTGAAGAAGAAAACAACATAAGCTATATATAGTAAATATACCAAATGGTCATTGTCAGCATATACAATTGATGTTCATTGTCAATGAAAGTTGCTAACCAGGCGAGTTTCGTTGTGGAAAACAAAAACCTCGTATATGGATTTACTGTATCTAATGGATAAATATCTCTTTTGAAATAAACGTATCTGTTTAGATGTTGTGGGATATGATCGAAGCTGATAAACTATGCACTGAAATGATTATCCTATTAGCTAAGTGTATAGTTATTTAAAACTTTTAAGGTGCTAGTAATGTTCCACTGCCCTGGTGTCTATATATATTCCAAACCCATTTCATTCGTTTTCTCATCACCACTGCATGCAAATTATCCAAGTTAATAGGCATGGAGGCTATACTCTGTTCATCAAAAATTATGTTCTCTGGCAATTTGCTACAAATTAAGAGACTCGGTCCAATGTATTTACCTTCCAATACTTTTCCCTGCCACAACGAAAGATTAAATCTAAAGAACATGGCTACTGTCATCGATAAGGAAAGTTGCACTTCAGAAAAAACTTTGATCAAATCTTCACCGTCAGTAGAACTATTCAAAACCGATAAGATAGTCGACCTTACTCCTTGGGAGCTCCAGCTCCTCTCCTACAACTACATCCAAATAGGTTTTCTCTACCCCAAAATGCTAATCAATGACACCATTGCTCGCCTGAAAAGCTCACTTTCCCTAGCCCTGTACATACGTATCTAAGTGAGCGATGCTTTACCGGAACTAGATTCAGTAGAAGGATGAGATTTAATGAAGTTATTTTCAGCATATTATACATTTATTTGTTTTTTCATTAGTTGTTTTCTCTCTGTATGTCGTATATCCTGTTGCTAGGAGTGTTGTTTAGTAATAAATACAAATACTAAACTTGAAGTTGAAAATTTTGCAAATTCGTTTCAGGTGTATTCTTTCCAGTGTCCACTTGCTGCCTTCCTCTTTTGTTTGAAGTAAGAAAATGAACTCAGTTAGCTCTGTATTTTAGTATTTTAAACCAAACGATCTACATTTAGTGAGTAAAATGTGTAAACTTGGATGATTTTTAGGTAAGGATATTTAGGATACAACATTGTTGCTTGCAGTTTGTATATAGAAAACTTAAAATTCAACGGGCAAGTATTATACAGTTCATTACGTATTCTTTGAAAATTGAGAGCACTACTACTGTTAGGAAGTTACCTTGTTGCTTTGGTATATTTTGTGTAGCAAACAACTGGAACTTGTTCCTTCGCTAATTTTGAATTCAGTCGATTAATCAACAATATATCAAAACATCTAATAAGTAGTGTATGTCAATTTACACGATGATTTATTTGAGCAGTGATTGATCCATGTCATTTTTACTTACTACTCTGTGCTTATTTGGAAATTTGTCTCTTTCAGAACATGTTTTATTTCCCACTCTTTTCTTGTTTATTATTCCAAATAGTGTTAATTTTACGTCTTTTGGTTTATTGTTCCAAATAGCGATGCTTTGCTGGAAGTAGATTCAGTAGAAGGATGTGATTATTCATGATATTACTTAGGGAATTATGTTTCAGTTGGAATTATATATCTACTGATATTGTGTTTATTCATGATTACTGATATTGTGTGCTAAAGCTACCGCCTTAATGAATTTACAGATGCAAAACTACTTCAGGATTCTTGTACGTGCTTAATTTTTTTGCTTACACCTTATTTTCTAGCATTGTCTAATCAAACTATACCAATTGTTTTTCATTGTTTCAGGGGTTTTTTAAGCAACATACTTCCAGCATAAAAGATACTCATGCTCATGTTCAGAATTTCAAAATCCAGTAAGGACTCTTATTGAGAATTCATTTTCAAGTATGCATCCTATTGCTTCATCATCGTCTAAGCATATGTGTAGGTGCAGGTTTTGTTAATATGTGTTAATATAGAATATCGAGTTATAGATTACATGAATTTCATATATATATATATATATATACACACACACACAACACACACACACACACATATATATATATATTGTTGATTGTTAAACTCGTTTGCAGGTAATTAGCCATTTCGAAGCGAAGACTGTCGACAATAAAGAACTATTGGTAATCAAGCAACGAACATGAATTTAATTGTTATATATGTCGTCGTATTTTGTTAGTACCATTTGTGGAAACTTGTCTATGAATGCTTGTAGTATGTGACTTATTTTGTTGAAAAACTACTATCGAATTGATTATGGATATTATATTTGATTGTGAGATTAGCATGTTTTTGCAATTATTTGATCAATTATTTGAATATGATGATCATATGATTGATTGTTTGTGTATGCTAATTATGTGATTTAATTGTTTATGCGATTGATCGTTCGTTTTAATATGAATAGTATATAAGTGATTGCTGGAAATGGTATAAACCATCAACCGTAAATAGTAGCATTTAAAATATGCTATCAAAAATTGTAAACTAATATAAAAATTATACAGTTGCATTTTAAAAACGCTACTGAAAATCAAAAAATGCATATAAACAAAAAATGCAATCAAAAAATGAAGACTTATGGTAGCGTTTTTTTAACCCTACAGAAAAAACCTATAGCTGCATTTAAAAGTGACTTTTGGTAGCGTTTTTTAAATCCTACAGAAAATACCTATAGTTGCATTTAAAAGTGACTTTTGGTAGCGTTAACTACAACGCAACAAAAAGTTTTAGACTTTTAGTTGCATGTCGTATAGCAGCGTTCTCTAAAACGCTACCATAAGTTATGGTAGCGTTTTTTCAACGCTACCAAAAGTCTTTTCTGGTGTAGTGTCCTTGTCCTCGAACACTACCACCATCATACTCCTCTTCAAAATCAGATGTATATCGTTGTCTATCTCGTCCACCCACATCTCTACTACCTTCACATCTACCACCATCATCCCTTCTATCTACATTCCTCCGTTCACGATCATTCACGTTCCTCCCACGCCCTTGATCGTTTTCAACACTTCTGTCTCGATTGGAATGTGGCGAGACTCTACTACCCCCATGGTTAGATTCTGGTGAAACCCTTCTCCGATTTTGATTCATCTCCGTCATAAGTTTCTCTAACCGGCCAATTCCTTCGTTAAGCTTTTCACTAAAGTTTTCATTGATTCTTTGCTCCATCTCATCAGCCTCTTCTCTTCGATACAAAGTTTCTACGTTTTGGTGGCGATTAGCTCTTCTTGGCGGCATACTTGAAATCCTTACAAACACTTCAACACTTCAAAATTCAAACACTTTTCGGACTTTGATCCAAAATGAAACGGATCGAAAACTTCCACTTTGTAGCAAATCGCGATGAACACGATGGACAAAGTTTTCGGCTTCCAATACAAATTCGATCAATCAATCTTTGAACAAGCTCTTCTTACTCTCGGCCGTGATAAACAACCTCCACTCTTCACTTTGAGCTCGGCAAATCTCTTCAACTTCTAAATGAATAGGCTCCAAGTCTCGATCTAGCTATGATTGGCTAGAACAAGCTCCGATACCAAATGACGCAGCGGATATTACAAAAACAATATAGATCGTTGAATGTAGCAATCGATGGATTGATGGATACTGAAATGCCCGAATTCGTTGATCCGAAGATACCGAATTCTTAGCTATCTCTGACTCGTTGATCCGAAGATACCGGGAAAGAGATCTACGATTCTTCGACGTTGATCTTGCACACAAGATACCGTGAATCGGCTTCAACAAACGATGATTCGAGCGCACTCGAATGACGTAAGTGGAGATAGGAGATACACTCGACTACCAATTGAAATTGAAAGCACAAAGCTAACAAAAGAGAATTTTATTCAATATTCAACAACCCTTTACAAATGAGACTCACGGCCTATTTATAAGCGAACAACTTTACAACAGAAATTTCACTAACTCCTAAGTCGTTTCCGACTCAACAAAGTCTCCGACTCAACATAAGTCGTACACGACTTACGACTCAACAGAATACAGACACCATACGACTTACAACAGACGACATATGAAAACAGACGACTTACGACTTATAACAAAGTGCACGACTTAGGAAATAACCTACATATTACAACATAGCGACTCAACACTTAAGTCGTACAGGACTTACGACTCACGACTTAACATAAGTCGGTGACGACTTAACAAATTACAACCCAGTTCATGACTTAAGATATCAACGGCCCAGATTGACGCGGCATTAGGATCTTCGGTGTCAAGCTTCTGCGACTTAAGAGGGTTCGCTTTTAACTTGTGCGACTTAACTAAGTCGTAACTCGCTTCCGACTTAACTCCTTCCTTAAGTCGTAGCCGACTTAACACTTCATTCTCAATTCGAACCGCTCCTTCCGTGGCCTTCTCCGTAAGTCGTGGACGACTTATCAACTCCGAGCGATTTAAACCTTTGTTAAGTCGTAGCCCTTTTCCTCCTAATCCGTTAGGTCGTAGACGACCCAGAACCTTCTCCTTAGGTCGTAAACTCGAGTTAGCTCCTTCCCCTGGTTTCCAGTTAAGTCGTAGCTCCTGCTCACATGCCTCCTTAGGCCGTAGACGACCTATAGTTACTTTAAGTCGTGTGCGACTTAGCCCCTTAAGTCGTGTACGACTTAGACCTTCACCTTGAGCTGCATCACCTTCCAACCGGGAGATCCGGTATTTGTACAACTTGAGAGGCTACAAGAAGGGGTCTCCCTACATCAGCTTGAATCGGCCGTATCCTTTAAGCCGATCCTGGATTTATACTCCAAGTACAACATGTTTAAGAAGGAGTGGTTTTTTGTCAGGGATGATTCTGTTTCTATTCGGTGCTTCACCTCCGGATGTAAGTCAAAGCTTTATTTTTAATTCCCGTTCTGGTTGCAATACTCTTTCTTATGTGTTTTTATTTTTTGCTAGCGACAGGTGGTTTTGCGGTCGTAGAGAATGACCGCCTGGTTCAGACGGCAGCAGAAATAGAAGCTATTACTGGGAGAGATAGGTCGGCTGCCTACCTGATCAGGAACGCTACACTCTTGGAGTACAACTTGATCCTTCCACAACAGTCCGTGGTCAAGCAGAGGGACACGGCTGAAGAGAAGGCTGCCCAAGCTAAAGAAGGGGCCGAGTTGAAGAGCAGCAAAAGGAGGCCCTTTCCAAAACACCCGGTTGCCGGGGGGAAGAATCTCAAAAAGTCTGACGGCCCCTCTCCCAGCTCATGTCCAGATATCCCGGAGGAGGGAGACGTGGAGGAGGAGCAAGGCGAAGATGGAGGAGAAGGCGCTGGAGGTGGTGACGGTGTCGGGGCTTTGTCTTCTGGGCAAGTAGGCGAGATGCAAGAGTGGACGGATGACGCTTTCCGCCAAGCCTTCGAAGGTTTGGAGGGGACGGAGAAGTCCAAGAAAGCCGATAACGTTGGGATCGGCGTCGATCTGTCTTCCGAGAGCGCCTCTACTGAAGCAACTTCGGCAGTTCAAGGTGAATTTCACTTTACTCTTTTAATTCTTGAATGATGGCTCAATACATGTTGGTGACACTTGGTTTTCATATCAGGAGCAGGTAAAACGGCCAAGACCTCGGATCTTCGGCACAGGCTTGAACAATACAAGCTCTCCAAAGCTTCCGCCAAGCCGAAGCCTCCGACCCACCGTTCCGGGGATGTAGTCGGCTACCATCCTCTTCTCGGGGTTATTGGAGAGGATATTCAAAAGAGAAAGAGTCGCTCCCTATCTGAGCCTTCACCTAGTCCTCAGCCCCCAATTCAGCCTCTTCATGATATCACGGAGGAGGATACTGAGTTCACACCCTCTCCGCACCCGTCTGAAAATCCTACCATTACTCAGATTGATCGTCCTGGCCTGGCTCGTAATCCATTTGCGAGTCATCCTGATCTGGATCCAAGTTCTCATGATATTTCCTTCGACGAGGTTACCGGTGAGCACCTTCTTCCTCGCAACCCTATGGTAAAGGTGCTTGATGAGGCCAAATCCCTGGACCTTGATTTGCTTACTACTCGGGTTGTCGCTATGGGGAACGAAGCTAAAGCAAATATCGACCGGGTTGCTGAGGAGACCAGGAAGTTGATGGGGCATCATGCCCGATTGGTCAAGGCCGGGGAGAGTGCCAACATAAGACTACGGTTAGTGGTTTCCGACCAGGCCAAGCAACTCGCTGATCAGGCCATCCAGATCTCTCAGCACGAGGCCGCCTCCGGACGTCTAAAGAAAACTATGGAAGAGGCCAGCCGGGCCGAACTGCGGAAAATGGAAGCTACTTGCAAGGAACAGATCGATATGGCCATTGCCACGGTGGATGAGGTTCGGAAAGCGGATCTTGAGCAGATAGAGGAGTTATCCGGGAAGCTTGAGGCTGCAGAGCTTGCTCAAGCCAAGTTGAGGGAGGAGATGGAGGCGATGCGGAAATCCCTTCAGGCTGACTAATCGAGATACCAATTGGAGATAGATGCCGCCGTCGTAAGGTTGTCGGATTCCGAGGCCCGGGCGAGGGAGTTTGAAGAGAATGAGGGGCTGATGGAGGGGATGCTCCAGGATATGTACTTCCGTACTTGGAGGAAGGGTAACTTTTCCTGGATGGATGATTACCCTCGGGTTATGGCTAGGATCTATCTCAGGGCTCTAGAGGAGGCCCAGGTTGAGGCATATAAGGAGGGTGGCATGACCTTTAGGATGGATGCTATTACCGCCCAGTTTACCAAGGAGGAGAAGGTGGCGGTGAAGGAGGGCATGCGGTTGCTTGCAGCTGCGGAGACAGGTGTGCAAGCGGAGGATGATGATCAAGCTGATCAAGGAGCAGATGCTGGTAAGTCTTCCTTTCTAGTCTTTCCGTTAACTTGGTTGCTTATCACTAACGAATTCTTTTTCTGACCGGACAGGTGGGCAACAGGACAAGGATAAGACTCTGACGCAGCCGGCTCCTTGATTAGACCTGGAAAATTCTTTTTGTGGACTTGACATGGTTGTATATGTTAGTTTTAAAACAGTAGAGTAACTCTTAGGTTGTAATTTTTGCTACTTGTAATAAATAGCTCTATTCTTGACGTGTAATTCTTTAACTTAAGCTGATTTTGTCGTCTTTTGAATGTTTTTTGCTATTTTGACGTGTTGTATGAGAAATATAGCTATGCATATTCTTGTAATCAAATTGTGTTTGATGTCAGATTCTTGTTTAAAACATAATTTCATGACTTGCAATGTTAGCGTGAGGTGTGAATAAATTATAGTCATGTGTTTACATATGAAAGAAGGAAATACCGCCCTTTATATTTTGCTTGTAGATGGAAGCTTTGAATATCCTGTGTGACCGAGTAAGGGATGCGGTCCAGTATCTTGCTGTGAGTATCCGCTTCTATTAGTGAGTGTCTCATGTTCTGTGTCCTGTACTTCAGGGATTGTTACAGAGGATAGGAGAAAAGTTTCTTAAGTAAAATTGAAATATGTAAAAAAGTAAAACTTCCAATCACGGAAGGCCTTCGATGTGCTTAAGTTCGTGGCAAACGGGCTTTGTAGTCACTTTCCCTAGCTGTGGGTCTTGGAGACATTTGTCACCCATCTTACGCCTCCGCGGGGAGTTAATTCTTTTTTACCATAGCCGCACTTAAGACACATCGGAGCCGAGATCGCGCACAGTAACTACCCGGGCCATTATGGCCCATAATCGTGGGTATTATTCGATTTACTGTGGCCGGCTAGCGTGGGTGCCGATCGTCAACCGTGAATTGCCCCTGGCTGGCCACACCTTATGTTGGGGCTTATAGTCGGTTCACAGTTGCCGGCGAGCCGAACGCCGTAATGAGCTGCCTCGGCTATAGTCGGCCTTCTCGGTGGCTTATAATCGGCTCATTACAGTTGGCTTTAAGGGCCGTCGCGAGCAATGAGTTAACCCGCAGCAGAGGGATGCCGGAGCAAAAGTGTCTCATTGGCGAGGGCATAGATTCGCATAGTACCTGTTAGGTCTTGTCCAGGTGAAGTTGCGCTGTGGAGTGCATTGAGTGGAAATGCTATACGCATAGGTTTTTGTTCAACAGAAAAGGATAAAGTTAACAAGCAGCCAAGATATAAAGGAACAAGTTAAAAAAGAGACAAGGTTTTTTAAAGTGGCTCGGCACAAAAAGGCCTACGTTCACTGATTCTCTTTGTTAATTCACTTCATATGGGCAGTACAAGTTAAGAAAAGTATCGACGGAGGTGTTGGATGTTCCATGCCCTCTGGAACACCTCTCCGTCCACTGTTGAAAAAATATAAGCTCCATTGTGGAGATCTTTATGAATTACATATGGTCCATCCCAGATTGGGTCTAGTGCTCCGGGGCGAGGGAAGATTCGCTTGAGGACAAGATCCCCTTCTTGTAAGGTACGATGCTTGACTTTGGAGTTGTATTGTGCTGCCACTTTTTGCTTGTGGGCTGCTGCTTTAAGGATTGCATCATTTCTTCTCTCCTCAACTAGATCCAAAGACATGTGAAGGAGTTCTTCGTTCTCTTCCGGGTTATAGTGGATCCTACGGTGGGAAGGCACGATGGTTTTTACTGGGAGCATAGCCTCCGATCCGTATGCCAAAGAGAAAGGAGTATGCCCTGTTGAAGTTCTGAAAGATGTGCGATAGGCCCACAGTGCCGTAGGGAGTTCATCCACCCAAGCGCCCTTTGACTTTTCGAGTTTCTTTTTTATTAGAGTTTTCAGAATTTTGTTGATGGCTTCGACTTGTCCGTTTGCCTGGGGATACGCTATGGATGAGAAGCTTTTGTGAATTCCGTGCTCTCGGCACCAGTTGGCGAATTCCTCGCTGTCAAACTGAAGTCCATTGTATGATATGATTTTGAGTGGGACTCCGTACCTGCACAGAACATTTTTGATCAAGAAGTTAATAACTTTTGCTGAAGATACTTTATTTAGAGGTTCTGCTTCCACTCATTTGGTGAAATAGTCGACTGCCACTATAGCATATTTGGCCCCGCCTCGGCCCATTGGTAGTTCGCCGATTAAGTCAATTCCCCATACTGCAAAGGGCCAAGGGCTGGTCATTTGTGTAATCTCAGTTGTTGGTAGCCGCGGAATCTTAGCAAACTTCTGGCATCTGTTACATTTTTTGACGAAATCTAAGGCGTCCTTGCTTAAGGTGGGCCAGAAATATCCATATCGGAGTATCTTTTTTGCTAAAGTTTGCCCTCCGGTGTAATCTCCGCAGCTTCCTTGATGAATGTTGGATAAGATTTCCTTGGTTTCCCTCCCAGCGACACACCTTAATAACGGGTTAGAGAATCCACGCCGATAGATGATGTCTTCTTGTATTGTGTAGCGGGAAGCTTTCCTCAAGATTTTCTTGACTTCGTTACGCCCGTTGGGTAGTGTGCCGCTTTGTAAGTAGTCTCGGATGGGAGTCATCCAATTTGCTTCTTCGGTTGCAGCTATCAGATTTACTTGCTCAAAACTTGGGGTCAGTTGCTTTGAGATGGTTACTGCTCCGAAGATGGCGCTGTCTCTCACACTTGCTTGCTTTGCCAATTCGTCGGCCTCTTGGTTCTCTTCCCGAGGGATGTGTTTGACTAAGTAGTGGTCCAATCGGCTGAGAAGTAACTTGGTCTTCTTTAAATACGCTATGAGTCGTTCTTCTCGAGCTTGGAATTCTCCTAGTATTTGATTAACAATAAGTTGAGAATCGCTATGAAGACACAAAGAATTGGCCCCGATCTCTAAGGCAAGTTCTAATCCAGCTATTACTGCTTCATACTCTGCATCGTTGTTGGTGGCAGCGAACTCCAACCTTATAGCATAGTGCAGCTTATTTTTCCTGGGAGTGATTATTACCACACCTGCCCCCGAGCCTTGTTCGTTTGATGCACCATCCACAAAGAGATTCCACTTGATGTCTCCTGCTATTTTCAATTGCTCCTTATCTTCGTTGGTAGTGAATTCTGCAATGAAATCAGCCATGGCTTGTCCCTTGATGGCGGTGCGAGGGTGATAGGTGATATCATACTGACTTAGTTCAATGCACCATTTAAGTAGTCGCCCAGAAGTGTCGGGACGATGGAGTACCTGCCTCAGTGGTTGATCGGTCAGAACTTTGATGGAATGGGACTGGAAGTAGTGACGCAGTTTCCGTGATGTGATTAGTAAACAGTATGTTAGCTTCTCAAGTTTAGGATATCTGACTTCTGCCCCCGTAAACCTCTTACTTATAAAGTAAACTGGCCGCTGCGTGCGGTTGTCTTCCCTTACCAAAGCAGCGCTTAGGGCGTGAGATGACACATCAAGGTATAGGTATAACTCTTCGCCTTCGCTTGGAGTCGAGAGTACCGGTGGTTTCTGGAGGTGTTTGATTAAGTTAAGGAAAGCGGTTAAGCATTCGTCAGTCCATTCGAACTTTCCTTTGTCTTTCTTTAGAGCTTCGAAAAAGGGGACGCACCTGTCCGTTGCTTTGGAGATGAATCGGCTTAGGGCGGCCACTTTTCCATTCAGGCTTTGCATTTCCTTTCGAGTGGAAGGTATCTTGATATCCCTTAGCGTTCTAACTTGTTCAGGGTTTGCTTCAATCCCTCTGGCATGGACGATGAATCCTAAGAACTTTCCTGATGATACTCCGAAGGAGCATTTTAGAGGATTCAACTTCATGCCATACTGGCAAAGTACTTGAAACATCTCGCCTAGGTGGCTTACGTGATCGTCGGCTTTCCTTGACTTTACCAGCATGTCATCCACGTATACTTCCATAGTTTGCCCTATTAGTCCTGCAAACATCTTGTTGACGAGGCGCTGGTAGGTGGTTCCTGCATTTTTAAGTCCGAAAGGCATTACCTTATAGCAGTATAAACCCCGGTCGGTGATAAAACTAGTGTGGTCTTGGTCGGGAGCATGCATAGGAATTTGGTTATATCCTGAGTATGCGTCCATAAAAGATAAGAGCTCGTGCCCGGCTGTGCTGTCTACAAGTTGGTTGATTCGGGGAAGTGGGAAGCAATCCTTTGGGCAGGCGTCGTTTAGGTTGGAGAAGTCAATGCATGTTCGCCACTTCCCATTAGCCTTCTTTACCAGCACCGGGTTAGCGATCCATTCCGGGTAGATGGCTTCTCGTATGAAGTCATTGGCGAGTAGATTCTTTACTTCTTCATCGAGGGCTGCTGATCGCTCCGCCCCTATACTTCTCTTTCTTTGTTTTACGGGCGCCTTGGTAGGATCAATGTTTAATACATGGCATGCTACTTCGGGGCAGATTTCGGTCATGTCAGCGTGTGACCATGCGAATACATCCAAGTTGTGGCGGAGAAAGTCGATGAGTTGCTCCTTCAACTCTGCTTTTAGTTGGGATCCAATTTTCAATAGTCTACTCGAGTCGTGCTTGTCTACAGATACAAACTCCATAGCCTCTGCAGGCTCGGCGGTGGCCTCCTCCTCTTTGTTCCTGGGGTCTAATTCATTGAAAGGGTCGCTGGTATACCGAAGAGGAGGGGCTTTCTTTAGTTGCTACGCTTCTAGACTTTTCGTGCAGAGGGCAACCTCTACACCCTTCCCTTTATCCTTCCTGTGGTTGTTGCGAAGTTCAGTCACATAGCAGTCTCGAGCAACGTCCTGGTCTCCTTCTACTTCCCCTACTCCATTGTCCGTTGGAAATTTCATCTTTAGGCACCATGGGGCTAGGACAATTTGGAAGTCAGACAAGGCTGGCCTTCCTAAGAAGGCGTTGTAGGCCGAGTGGTTTTCTATTTGCACAAACGTCTGTCTCCGTACAACGGAGCGGGGATGGCTTCCAATTTCAACAAAGAGGTCCATTTGCCCGAGGGGCATCTTCGCATCTCCAGTGAAACCGTGTAGTGGTTTATCGCAGGGAGATACATCCTTCATTGATAGTTTCATTTTGTCGAATGCATGTTTGAACAGGATATTTACTGAGCTTCCAGTGTCTACTAGAATTTGGTAAACTTCGGCGGGACCGAGCCGGGCAGAGATAACCATGGGATCCATGTGAGGGTATTGCCTTCCTTCTAGGTCACGCTTACCGAATGTGATGTCATCACTTTCTTTCCGCTTCGGGTGGCGCTCTTCTATAACCGAATTGACACAGTCTTTATTGTCTCTAAGCGACTTTCCATATCGTTCCATCTCTTTCCAGCTTCTGTCTGCGATGTGCGGTCCTCCCGAGATGGTATGGACCACTATCTTCTCTTGACCAGAGCCGCTAGTGTTGCGGTTTCCTCTGCCGGTCTCCGATGAGGGTAGCCTTGGGTTCTCATTGGCAGGAGCTGGACTCCTGTCCTAACCTTTTACATAGCGTTCCAGTTTCTTCCTTCTGATGTGTTCCTCAATCAAGTCCCGGAGATGATGGCATTCATTGGTATCATGCCCATGAGATTCGTGGAAGCGGCAGAACTTTCCGAATTTCTGCGCGTTATCTGATTCCTTCTTGTATGGTGGGCGTTTGTATCTAACTTCGCCTTGGGTGGCAAGGAAGATATTTTCGACGGTCTCGTTCAAAGGAGTGTAAGTGTCGAATCTCGGTCCTGGCCGATATAGGCGCTTTTCTCCCTTCTTGCCCCCAGCATTGTCTCTGGAATCATTTCTTCGAACGTCCCTTGCCACAGCAGGGGTGTTGCTGTGAGTTGCCTTATTTTGCTGTCCTGACTGCCCCTCAACGGCAACATCCTCAAGCCTCATATATTTCCCGGCTTCATGGAAGAAATCGGGTAAAGTAGCTGGTTTTTCTTTTGTCAACCTTCTAGCAAATTTAGTGTCCGGATGCACACCACTACATAGGGCCATTAGGATAAGCTTATCATCGGCATCTTGAACTACAGCCGCTGCGGCATTGAATCGGGTTAGGTATTGCTGCAGTTTTTCTCCGGGTTTCTGTTTGATGCTGGATAAGGAATAAGCGTCCTTAGGTTGTTCCACATGAATGCGGAACTGACTGATAAACTTTTCTTTCAACATTTCCCACGAGCTGATGGATCTCTGGGGTAAATGACAGAACCAGGAGGTAGCGAGATCTGCTAAGAATAGTGGAAAGCATTTGCACAGTACTCCCTCTATTGCTCCACTCATGAGCATATGTTGTGTGTATCTCTGTAAGTGTACAACGGGGTCGGAGGTTCCTTTGTAAGGTTCCATTGTTGGCATCTTCCATTCTCGGGGGGTGATAGCAATTTCAATATTGCGGGCGAAAGGGCTGGTTACTCTAGTGCCTATCCCTCGATCCCTTTGCTCCCGTTGGACGCACTCTCTGAATAAGCGTGCCATCCTTTCATCAGAATTTGGAGCAGATAGAAACGAGTTTGGTTCTGTTATGTGGGATTGATTCCGTCCAGATGACCTGTAGGGATGGTATCGTCTATCATTCCTCATATTTTCCAGTGGCCGCCTTTGGTCTTCTGGGAGCATGCTAGGGTCAGCTACAGTTGGCCCTTGCCTTGATCTTCCCCTGCTGGGTTCTGATCTAAGCACTTCCTCGGGTCCAATTTCGGGCTGGACTCTAGCTCGGCCCCGTTCACTGGCGTTTCCGTGGTTAGGTAGTATGACAGGCTCAGCCACAGTTGACCTTCGCCCGGTACCTCCCCCGTTGGGTTCGGTTCCAAACGTTTCCCCAGGCCTAACTTCGGGCTGTGCTCGATCTCGGCTCCTACCATGGCTGCTTCTGCCGTTAGCTCCTTCGAAGAAGGAAGATCTTTGTTGTCTCTGAGATCCTCCAGACTGGGACTCGCCCCATGATTCAGTGTTGCGGTTGGACTCAGCATCCCTTAAGCGTGACATGAGATGATCCACCAAGGCTTCCTGCTGGGACGTGAAGCGGTTAGTTACTTCAACCACAACCCTGTCTAAATCTGCCCTAGTAATTGCTGCGGGCTATTCTGTGGCAGGAGTGGTCGGATTAGCCTGTCCTTCATTTGGTACTGCTGCTAGAGGAGGACGAGTTACTTGATCCGTGACAGCTGGATCTGGAAGACTGCTGGATGCGATTTTTTTCCCTTTGTTAACATCTTTTTCTGCTTGGGAGGCATGTTTTCCAAGCAGCGAACGATGTTGTTAGGAAAAATGTTAAGTGGATGAAGCTGAAGCTTCGAGCTTCTAGTTCTCGGTGAGAGCACCAAAAATGTTTGCACAAAAAACGGACAAACACCTCAAAGTCGTATGATTTAGTAGATCTTATGTTGTTCTTAGTGGTTTGGGTGATTTATGCAAATATATGAAAAGCAGGGGCTAAACTGTAAAAAGACACGCAGATTTATAGTGGTTCAGCCAGAATGTGCCTACGTCTACTTTATATGTTATTTCTCTTCTCTTGTTTAGATTACAAGTACAAAGCTTTGATACAAGTAAAAGAAAGTTGTTTGAAAGTTCTCTCCGTGCTTGAGCTCTCAAAACTTGTCCCCATTGTTGTACCCCTGCCCCTCTATTTATAGAGTCAGGCTGGGAGCAGGGGTCTTGGATGTATATAGCTGCTGGCGGGCTTGGGCTGATGCAATCTGGCCTGGTGGAACTGGTCCGGTTTCCCTTGGTTCGGTGGGGAGAGACGAGTGGACCGGTAGAACCTTGGTTCGGTGGAGAGAGATGTGGTGGTTCGGTGTTGCTTCATTCGGTGGTTGAACCGGTGATGTTGGTTCGGTATTGATGTGGAGATGTTCGGTTCGGTGGAGAAGGCGGGTTTGGTCCGGTAGGTGTTGGTTAGGGAGGTGGTTCGGTGAGGCATGGATCGGTAGCCTGTAGACTTTGGTTCGGTCGTTAGTTGATTCGGTAGCTTCGTTGGATTGAGGCTGATTCAGCAGTGAGGTTTGGATCAGTAGCCTGTAGACCTTTGTTCGGCTAGGGTTGGTCCGGTGGTGAGAATTCACCCAACAATTAGGTTGGTTATGAAGACTATATAATCCATTTCCATATCTTAATATTGGATAACACTATAAACAATAATCTGTAACTGCAAGGTATCTCATTTACTATTTTGGAATAGTGTAAAATACAGTGGTTTCTCTATTTTACACTAATTTTCCCTTTTTATTTCTTTTATTCTGGCAGTTACGTTTATCGTTATCTTTTAGATATTAAGTTATGGAAATGTATCATGTTTTCTAAACCAACCAATTAATCTAATAATTACCCCCAAATTAACTTTTCCCGTTTTAATGCAATTTATTATGGTAATTCTATTCCTTCAATTTTATTATTTAACATCTAATTTCCTTCATTTTAGTTTTCTTAATTACATGATCCATATTCGCGTTTAATCTATTCTAATCCATATGTGAAGAAAGAAAAGAGGGGATGGGAGAAAACTAACACTTACGTAAAAATCCAAAACGTAGAAAAAGATGTAAATAAGGCATAGAAAATAGTGTGTAAATACTGATGCTGTAACTAAACTGCAAGTTTTCTTATAGTTTAGCCTAATTTAATTAATATGATTAATTATTGAATAAAATTTTCTAAACGGGAATCTAACAATAATATATCCTAAACTTAAAAGATATATAAATAAATCCACTCACCTATCGTCCTTAGCCTCGCTTGTGCTCTGCCTGGCTCCACAGTCCTTCTGGATCCCCTTCTTCTAATGCGTGTAATATTTTAATTTAGAAGATCTTCTCCCTAGAAATTATTTTCTTTTTAGGGTTCATCCTTAGGCAATGAACCCATAGGAGAAAATCTAATTGTGAGAAGATAGATAGGCCTAGGTTCCTATTTATATTGGAGCTTGGGGATCTCAGACCGTCGGATTCTTGGATTGAACCGGAGCCACCACGTCATAGGGTTGTTTGGAGCCATGGGATTAAAGAACGTATGGCCCAGATCGCACAAAAACGAGAAAACATGTCACAGTATATACCTGGATGAATTTTCGTCCAGGTTGCACCCGAGTCGATCGGGCGGTCAACCGCCCTTAGCAAGCGGTCGAGCGTTGCGCCCATTGGGTCGACCTGCAGGCCGGCCCATATCCGTGTTATTACATTTTTTCGGTTCGATTACTTATTTTGTATCGTTCTTAACTTCTTTATATTAGTTCGGTTTTAGAAAAGTTATATATGGAAACTGATCAAAAAATTGTCCTGGACGCAATGGTACAAGTTTCAGAGCCATATTCCGATAATTCTAAAATTATCTATTTTCATTGCTCATCGTTACACGTTACATTTTAACTATGTAAAAATGTGGGGTGTTACAGAGTAGGTATTGGAGATAAGGATACTTGGAGAGCTGATATCCTTGTTTTCAGTATAGTATCTTTATGTTATTTGTACAATAGCATATTATGATGTTATATGATAACTCTTTGGTTGTAGGGACATGTCAGGTATGATTCATGTACCTCTGTTCCTTACTATATTTACATGCATAGTATTTTTAGGTTACGGCTCACAGCAGACTGTTGTCTGACCCAAGGTTTTATGTTATTGTTCTTATTATCTTGGTTACTCTTAAATGAGTAGACTAGATAACAGGTCTTGTTGACTCAGTAGCTATGCGGAGGATGAGCTCGATGGAGCTATCTCGTATTATATACTTATATGGATTACTACGCTTATTCTGCTGTGCGGCACCGAGGAGCCTAACCAATGACTGCTTATTTTCTTGTTATGAGGTAGTTGTTGAGTTTGATCTTGTTGCATAAACTCTACTACTTTTTATGTATAACTTTGTGGATCTATTACTCTGATGATTTGCTCACATAGTTATTACTGTCTCTCCTGTTACATCTATGATATTATATTTTTTCCATGTGCTATGAGTTATTCGACAGGTTATGTGCTATGTTTTTTTCATTTTCAACCTTGATGATCATCCTATATCGACTGTGCACGATTGCAGCATACTATTTTGATATTATTAGTTCAGGTGGTATAGGGTGGTCATGATAGCTTCTAGGGATGTTGCACTTCAAGCATTACTAAGAGACGGTTGAAGTCCTCAACAACCTTAGGGGTTGTCGAATGCATGGAAATGAAGAGATATCATTCCAACCCTAAGTGATATCAAGTGGCAATAGATGCCGAAAAGCTATGATGTAGAGCATATCAAACCTAAAGACAATCAAAGAGAGATTTCATATTGATAAGGATGTCGAACATCTAAATATCGGGCCTTACAATTTTAACCATTGCGGCAAGGTATATCAAATGCCTATAGTTGTCAATGATGTCGTAAATCAATAATATATAGAAGGATGTCGCATGCCAACAATATCAAGAAGGAGATCAAAGTTCATTAATACAAGAAAGGATATCAGCTATTAACAATGATCTATGCCATCAACTCAACAAACAATATTAAGCCTTGATAATGTACATAAGATATTGTAAATTAGCAATACGACAAGGATATCGTATATCATCAATATAATAATTAATGATTGAAGTGCGACATCCCTACGATATCACCTAACCTTCATATTTTCACAACCTTCCTGGGGTTGTTGAAGTTCGACATCTTCTTAAAATGTTTGAAAGACGACATCCCTTATTGAGTGTTTGACTACTTACCCTTCAACACCTTATATTTTGACATGCTTGTCTTAAATGTTCGATAACCTTATCTGTAGTAACATTTTCCCTCTTAGTGTAGAACGAATGTTGACTTTTCAAGTCAACTCTTTGATATTAGCACTTGCTGCCTTAATAATTGCATTGCCGCCTATTGGCATTCCATCTAAATCTGACCATTCATTTAAATTCAGATCAAAGTCTCTTATTCCTCCTCCTTCCTTTATAAATAATTGCTCTTCTCTTTCTTCTTCCTTTTACCTATGAATCAAATATCGAAGCAAAATTTTCAATCTCACTTGAAAATTTTCAATCTTCTTCAGCTTTCAAGCGTGTTTCAAGGTCTGATTTCCTTTTCCATTTGAATTAATCGAAAGAATTAAGTTGGGGGCTTACAATTTTGAATTTAAGTTAGGGTTTACTAATCGGTACTGGTTGTAAATTTTTGGATTGTAACTTAAATCATATATTTATTATGCTTCTGAGTGTAGTATTCAAATTAGCATGTTATTTGGGGTTTTTATCATGGTGGTAATTTGGAAATCTGGAGCTTTTCCATTTAATCAAGAACTTGGTTAGCTATTGGAAACCTGAAACCCACTTCAAAACCCGATAATTGCTTAGTTTTCGAAGTTATTAACCCTTCAAAACTTGACATTAAACTTGAATTTCGATACCTTAAAGGTTTCATCTGTTAGTCATTGTTTCAACAACTAGTTGGAAGCTCAAAATCTATTTAGAAATTTACTAATCAATTTAAAATTTGAAACCCTTATCGTGTCGGAAAACAGTTAGAAATTCGGTATCTATTTAGAAGTATGACATTTGTTTTAATGGGTTGTTTCTTAGGTTTATAGATTCGATGTCCTTATATTTAGTCATTACACTTTTATAGATTTGACAACTACTTATAGAGTTGATATATAGATTAGAAATTCAATATCCTATTTTAAGCCCGATACAGTATCATTAGTTCGAAATGTGGTTGTTGTTAACCTATAAGCTGTTTAAGTTTTCGACATCTTCAAATTCGACAACAAATTGAAATATTTTTAAACAAGTTTAACCCTACTTATTGTCTATGAATTGGATAACCTTATAAATTCGATATTTGGTTATTAACTCGACACCCAATTATAATTTTTACTAAATGTTATACGTACGATATCTTGATTGTACCTTGTTGGTTAGTCATAAACTCAACATCTATTCATGAATTCAATGGTTGTTAATACATTTTTGGTTCGCTATAAATTTTCATATTATTTTATAAGTTTGACATCTTATTACAAATTTGATATCTCGAGATGGACTATTAAATAAATTGTTAGCTTGCTATAAGTTTTGTAGTTAATTCTGGTTTTGTCATTCTATCACTAAGAGTTAAATAGCTTTCAATTGACAAAGTACTGATTGATTAGGCATTTAGTTGTTTGCCTTGCTTTTATATTTATGATCATTTCAATTTTTTTGTAAAATATGAGATACTTCCCTGACTTCGTGTAATATCACCTGGCAGACAAATGGATAGCAAGAAGCCCAGCAACAGTCTAAACCTTCTCCTTCTATGAAGAAAGGAGACTACAGGCTTAACCACTCAGGAAGAGGTAGATACGATCCTTCAGACCAGGATCACAAATATAGAGGCCATGGCAGCTGGTCCCACTGGTCGAATAGACAATCCACTGGAGGGATTTTTTGCTTTTACTCCCATCCACATCTTCCTTTTCCAGAATTTCTTCTGCGATTCCTGGAGCATCTGACATTGCACCGTTCCATCTTACTCCTAACTCATTAATATACTTGAGCTGTCTGAAGGTCCTTGCTAGAGAGGCTAAACTTCCTTCTCTTAGCACTGAGACTCTTTGTTCCCTGGTAAACCTTGTCAGGACAAATGAACAAATGGATAGTCCTGTGTACCATCTTCTCCCTTTCCCAAAAAGCATATCACTTATCTGATCAATAAGACGAAGGACTAAGAGAACCAGTTTTTCTATGTCAGATGCTACACCCCAAAGATCGGGAGGTCATTCTCTGTATTTGATAACTTTTCATTTTCCATAATCTATGTTGTATCCATCATTCTATTTTGATGACTGTTTTCTTTCAAGTTCTGCTTCCAAACAACCTAGCCCTTCCGTCGCTGCTACTACCTAGTCTTGACTCAAGCTTCTAAGAGTATGGGTGATAGGCTTAAATGTTAATGGAAGCAAACCTCCATAAACATTATCTAATCTTAGACAATCACAAGATACTTGGAGAACCCCCGATGGTGAAGGAGAATGCTCAGGGGAAACGATCGTTGGTTATTAGTAATCGGAAAACTTTCTTTGCTTACTCTATTATTCAGCTTAAATCCTTCGGTATGTTTTCAATACAACTTAAATGGAGTTTCTTGTGTCGGTATCTTATAAACCTCCCCTTTAGATTCGTTCACACTCGTTGTGTCTTTCAAGCATAAAAATGCTAAATATCACACTTCTGCTTTGGTCAGACAAACTAAAGCTACTCCTATCAAGGATTCCATTGCTAAGGCCATTGATGACTTAAAAAGGAAGGTGAGCTCCAGTGCCCCAGCTGACACTTCAACTCTTCTCCTAAGTAAAACGCCTAGGTTTGGGGATGACCAGACTTTTATTACTATTGTCAAAGATTCGAATATAGATATTAACTTGATGGCTTAAAATACTAATGTGATTAATTTAGACTTTTTAGATCATGAAGTTAAAACGAACACCAAGGGGGTTCACACTCCAGATCGCTTGCTTAACATCTCACTTCCTATCTCTCCATCAATTTTTCGTCGCTTGTATGAGGAGCTTGGTTTGACTCGTTCCCTAATGAATCCCTTGCTTCGAAGGCTCATTCTCAGACTCCTACAACAAGCTTTGATAATCCCTTCGTTTGGCAGCCCAATCTCTGACCTTGGCTTCTCTTATGCTGATGCAGCCTTCGACCTTCTCGCAAGATTAGCTTTACATTATTTATCAGTAGCTCTTACTGGTATGATTTCTCTTCTGCTTGGTTAATATAGACTTTTAACTTTGTATATTCTGATTTAGCTTATGTCTATCATAAGTTTTAGGTGGCCAAACACATGTTCTTCCTTCAACAAGCCTCTCAAGCGCCTTCTAATCAAATTACTGAACTCAAGGAGCTAGTCCCTTCACTTACAACTCAAGTGGTTGATATTACCATGGAGAAAGATAATACTATTCTTGAGAAGGTAAAACTTGCCTCCACCCTTGATGAGGAGAAGAAAGTCAAATTGCTACTGGCAGAAGAGGTGAAAGCTCTAAGAGCAGATCTTGAACAGGCCAACAAAGAGAAGGCCAAAATGGCCGGTAAGGTGAAGTCTTAGAAAGACAAGGCGCAAACTTAGGATGCACCCTAGTTTATGCCAACAACATTATCAAAGACTCTAAGGAGAAGGTTTCCTTCTTTCTCGACCAAGGTCTCACAATAATTACAGAGAAGTGCTATGAAGATGCTCTCTCATAGCATATAGTGATAATATCGACAAATGCTTGGATTTGGATTTTTCTTCCTTTCCAAAGCTAAATGACAAATTCAAGAGGAAGTTCGACCTTCTATTGGGGAGAGCCAAGGGATCGCTTTAAGACGAATTCCCTGAAGAAGAGGCTGTCGATCTGAAGAAGTTGTTACCTTTTGATGATCCTCTATTCGAAGGAGGTGAAGATTCAGATGAAGGGGAGGATGATAATGAAGATGATGATAACTATGATGATAATAATGAAGATAATGATGATGATAAAGATGATGATAATTAAGATGGTGGTGGTTGTGGTAAGGGTTAAAAAGGGCCAAGAGACGGGGGTAATGGATCAAGTGGTCATAACTTGTCTATCCATGATGAAGATTTTCCAGACTTACCCGATCTTCAGGGTGGTTCACAAGAAAATATCACTCCAAAAAATGCTGCTTTCCCCATTCAATAGCCGAAGGAAAAAGCTCAAGTTCCAGCTTCTCAGGTTCCAGTTGTTAGTCCATGAGTTGATGGTTTTGATGACAACAACCTTAGAATAAGATTATAAAATATAAATACTAACATTATAGTTTAGATATATATATGTATATGCAGGATTTAACCATGCAGGTACCAAGAATGAAGACTGTACAATATAGAGATTCAAGATATCAAGATTGAAGACTCGTGAGTATCAAGATTATCAAGAGTTCAAGATTTCAAGATAAGTATTGAGTCTAGAATTATGTTAAAACTTCACAATAGCACTGAAATCTTCACTCCATTTTTCTTTTGGGATGGAACTCATTCTACCTTTTTAGTGGCTTACAAACCTACGACAAGTGGCTTACAAACCCACGACAAGTGGCTTACAAACCCACGAACATCCTGGTTTTGTACAAGTTCTCGAGTCCTGACATGATGAGATATTCTACAGGAAGAAGCTTGCAAAACTACTTCAAAATGATTTTCAAAACTACTTCAGAATGATTTTCAAAATTGCTTTTCAAAATGTTTTAGCCTTAAAAATTATCTTTTCAAATGATTTTCAAAAAGATGTTTTAGCCTTAAAATATTCTCTGTTTTTTGTTTTTAATAAACTCGTGTTTTTAAACTTCGCTTGTTTTAAACTATCTTTATACTTAGATTTAAATATAAAATTATAGTAAAATTATATATATATTATTCTCTATATTTATCTATGTATTTTATCTATAGTCAAGTATATTTATAAAGTTTAAAATAGTTTTAATATAAAATAAAGGTTATTTTCAAAGAAAAACAAAACATCAAAATTTCCTTTAGGATGTCGACATGCCAGAGTACCCCATGTCGACATAGTGTCAGTTAGATTCAAAAATTTGAATTTCAAAAGAAGTGTCTATTCGCCATAACCTTTCACGAATGGACATGACTGTTGTTCTTCTATAAATATGGGTTAGTTTCAACGAATTTCATATCAGATTTTCTGGTTTTTCACTTCTCTTCTTCTTCCACATTTTCTTATTCAAAATCCTATCATTACTCTACCGAAATCAACATTGAATCTAACTATATTATCTCTGGTTTGATTCTCTATCACTATCTCAACAAGATCCAAGTGCTATTCAGAGTTATAGGCTTCTTTGTAATCTATCTAGCGAGAAAAGGTGTGATTGTAGCCTTGGAAATCAATCAAGCGAGAAAAGGTGTGATTGTAGCCTTGGAAATCAATTGGGTGAACTTGTTGCCCCGGAAATCAAGTATCTCTACCCAGAGGATTATGATTCTGGAGGGTGTACCCGTAGCCTTGAAACTGAGGGTTGTAATTGTTGAATTGCTTTTGAAAGGAAATCTGTACTTAGTTGTGCGGGACTGGATGTAGGGTAACCCCGAACCAGTATAAAATCCGGTGTGTTCTTTCTTTTACTGCATTTACTTTATTTCTGCATGTGTGTTTGTTTCTGTGATTATATATGTTTCTGAATATTGCATACATTTGTGTTCAAATTAACATAAACTCAAAAAGATTTAGTAATTTCTTAAAAACACTATTCACCCCCCTCTAGTGTTATTCCTAGCCTTAAGATCCATATTCTGGATTCCTCACATTTGGTATCAGAGCAAGGTTTTCAAAAGTTTCATAATCTGAATTTTGAAAAGTTTTCAAAATGGCTACCAACATTGGTACTGTTATTAACAATAGTATCCCTGGCACTAGTTCATTTGTAGAAGGTCAGTCTACTGCTAGACCACCACTTTTTAATGGCAGTAACTATGCATATTGGGCATGTAGGATGAAAATATATTTACAATCTGTAGCATTAGACACTTGGAATATCACACAAAATGAATATTCTGAACCCACAACTGAGTTTGCACAGTGGACCACTGAGCAAAAGACTGTTGCACAAAATAATTCTAAAGCAATGAATATTCTGTTTTGTTCACTTGAAAGAAATGAATTTAATAGAGTGTCAGTTTGTAAGTCTGCATATGAAATCTGGAAAACTTTGCAAGTGACTCACGAAGGAACAAGCAAAGTTAAACAGACCAAAATTTCCATGCTCACAAATCAGTTTCAGTTATTTAAAATGAATACTAATGAGTCTATTTCAGATATGTATAGTCGATTTCAAGATATTGTACATTCTTTAATATCCTTGGGAAAGGAATTTTCGGAAGAAGATCAAGTCAGAAATTTTTTAAATTCTCTCACTCCAGAATGGGATCAAAAGACACTTGCAATCGAAGAGGCAAATGACATCAGTATCTTAACGATAGAAGAATTGATTGGAAATCTAATGTTGTTTGAAGTTCAAATGATCGGGAGAAGAGAAAGCAAAGCATCTGAAAAGAAATCAATGGCATTCAATGCATTAACCGACGGATCAGACTCAAACAGTGATAATGATGAAGAGATAGCATTTATGACCAGGAATTTTCGGAAATTCCTGAAATACAGAAAGATGAATAATCTCAAGAGAAACAACTATAAGAATTCTGGAAATCAGAATGCAGTGCCAAACAATATCAAATGTTTCAACTGTGATGAACTAGGCCATATCAAAAGAGATTGTTCGTATCCAAAAAGGCAGAATCCTCCTATAAACAATGATTCAGTAAAGAAACGGAAGCGTGCATTTACTGCTACTCTAGATGACTCAGACTCGTCCTCAAGCGATGATGATCAGAAGATAGATAACTCAAATTTGTGTTTCACGGCAGTTCACGACTTCAACAAATTCAAGGAAACGGACTCAGAAAATGGTACACATTTACAATACAATTGATTGAAATTGCATGCTTAGAATTAGATGATTGATTGCTTGATTGATTGCTTGATTGATTGATTTTGAATTGGTGTGTTGATTGAATTTTAAATTTATTTTTTATTTTTTATTATTATAATTTTATTATTTTTTTATTATTTTTAATATAATAATATTTTCTGGAATATACTATAAGAATACTCCAGATATATATATAGACATTAAAATAATAAGTATATATATATATATATTAGAATAGTTAGGAAAAATAAATCATAGAAATTCATAGGCATATGTCGACATGGTCCCTACCCTGATGTCGACATAGGTACCGGAATTTGAAATTCAAAGTTTGAATTCAAATGGTTGAATTTCCCTCTATCTTTTCACTTCATTCAATACTCTGAAAAGGCATCTTTTGACCAGAGAACATGTCTTTCAAAAATCTATTTATTCACTATCTTTTATCACAACTTTTCACTTTCATTTTCAAATTCAAACCCTCTCTTCATAACTTCAAGCTCTCTACCCTCTACTTTAATGGCTTCTTCAAGTAACCCCTCCACCATGAGACTTTCCAGAAACTTGAAAGAGCAACTCCTCAATAATCCGGAGGCAATAAAAGCATACATCAATTATGCTAATTATGGAAAAGTCCATCCCGGAAAGTTTGCTATTTTTCAAGATTTTGCTTCTTATGAAATTGATACTCTTTTTGCAAACAATCAAATTCTTAGTCTTGTTGATTCTTCTCAAAATTATTTTGTTTGTTACCCAAATCTTGTTAAAATTTTCTATGCAAATCTCAATCGAGAATTTTATGAAGGAAATGATAATGAAATTTGGAGTAGTGTCAAAGGCACTAGAATTGTCTTAAATTGTGATCTTTTGGGTACCATTCTCAATTGCAAAAGCACGGGAATGGATATTTCTAGTTTTAAAATCGATGAACATGATCGTGAGACATTTCATCATATTTTTGAAGGAGATGAAAACTTTGAATTTAAAAACCGAAACTTTCGTCCTAAAGCAAGAATTGTCAATCTTCTTTTACAACATACTTTGACCCCAAGATCGGGAAATTTTAATAATCCAACTTCAAAAGTGTGCAAAGCACTTTTTGCTATTTTCGGAAATTATGATATCAATTGGGCGTAAGTTATTTTGGATGAACTTCGTCCTAAAAATTTTGAAATGGGAGAAAACACTTTATATCATGGAATTTACCTTACTCGGATTTTCAACTATTTTGGAGTAAATTTCAATAGAGAAGAATTTATTTCAAGAAAAGTTTTTAATATCTCAAAAATTCTCTCATGAAAATCCCATATGTTTATTAACCTTATGAGACTCTTGCCGAAAAGGAAGAGCGTTTGGCTCATGAAGAAATGGAAGAGGAAGAAGAAGAAGGGGATGAAATGGAAATAGAAGAAGAAGAAGAAGGTGAAATATCCCTAGAAAGTATTGAATATCCCTCCAACCCTACCAACAAAACCCTTCTCAAAAACCAAAAGATTATTGTTGAGAATCAACGGGTTCTTAAAAGATCCGTTAGTAAGAAGTTGGACAAAATATCATCCAAGATGAACAAGTTTTTCTCCAAAGTCAGCAAGAAACTTGGATTATCTTCATCTTCATCATCCTCTAACTAGTTCTATATCTTCATATCATGTCGAATTAGTTTAAGTTTGTTTTAATTTGAGTGTTTATGATTAATCATTGTATCACTCTTCTATGCAATGAAATTGAATTTCCTTTTTGTTATCTAGCTTATCTTATCTCTTGAATAAATGTTAGTATATTATATAAATATATATATATATATATACACAATTATTCACAAAATCAAAATCACCATCAAATTTCACTACCTCATGTCGACATCCCCCCCTTGACCATGTCGACATGTACTGGTCAGAAATGACACTTCATTTTGAATTTGAAATTTGAATAACTACCATATGTCTTTTCATTTCAAACGAATTTCTACACCTATAAATACCCATTTCTTTCAGAATTCATTACTGAATATTATTTCTTATCTATTCTATCTCTCATTCTTCTCACAATTTCAAAAATGGCTAATCCAATTCATAACTTATCCGAGAATCTTGAAGAAACTCTTAATTCATTCAAGAATATTCTCTCGTTCATTCTTCGTAACCAGCGACACTTAGAGTTGAGTCAAATGCAGATGATCAAGGAGCAAGAAAGGCATTTCGATGCAATACAATGGATGATTTCTTCCCAGCACAAGGATGATAACGAAGCACATCCTCCTGTCTCTCTCACAAATGACAATGAAAATTGGGATGCCATCAAAGCAGACCCTATTTTCGGAGAAGAAGGATGGGTGGAAGTTCCCCGTAACGTTTAATTTGTTTGCTTTATTTAATTACTTTGTTTGAATTGATTGTTTTGATTGAAATTGGTTGTTTTGATTGATTTGATTTATACTTGGTGTGGTTTGGTGATTGTATAAATATACATTAGTATATTTATAATCATTGATTGAATATCATGTCTATAAGTATAGTTATTTCTTAAATATACTCTATTATATAGTTTATTAATGCAGGTACTTGAGTACAAGAATGAGGGGGAGTTGTATAGTTTAGAGTTTGTTTGTTTTTGTTGATGACAAAGGGGGAGAAATATAAAAAAGGAGAGTTAGGCATAGATTAAGCGGGAGTTATTAGATTTAGGGGGAGTCAGTAGGATAGAAGTAATATTTTATAAACAAAGGTTGTCATCATCAAAAAGGGGGAGAATGTTAGTCCATGAGTTGATGGTTTTGATGACAACAACCTTAGAATAAGATTATAAAATATAAATACTAACATTATAGTTTAGATATATATGTATATGCAGGATTTAACTATGTAGGTACCAAGAATGAAGACTGTACAATATAGAGATTCAAGATATCAAGATTGAAGACTCATGAGTATCAAGATTATCAAGAGTTCAAGATTTCAAGATAAGTATTGAGTCTAGAATTATGTTAAAACTTCACAATAGCACTGAAATCTTCACTCCATTTTTCTTTTGGGATGGAACCCATTTCTACCTTTTTAGTGGCTTACAAACCCACGACAAGTGGCTTACAAACCTACGAACATCCTGGTTTTGTACAAGTTCTCGAGTCCTGACATGATGAGATATTCTGCAGGAAGAAGCTTGCAAAACTACTTCAAAATGATTTTCAAAACTACTTCAGAATGATTTTCAAAATTGCTTTTCAAAATGTTTTAGCCTTAAAAATTATCTTTTCAAATGATTTTCAAAAAGATGTTTTAGCCTTAAAATATTCTCTGTTTTTTGTTTTTAATAAACTCGTGTTTTTAAACTTCGCTTGTTTTAAACTATCTTTATACTTATATTTAAATATAAAATTATAGTAAAATTATATATATATTATTCTCTATATTTATCTATGTATTTTATCTATAGTCAAGTATATTTATAAAGTTTAAAATAGTTTTAATATAAAATAAAGGTTATTTTACAAGAAAAACAAAACATCAAAATTTCCTTTGGGATGTCGACATGCCCTAGTACCCCATGTCGACATAGTGTCAGTTAGATTCAAAAATTTGAATTTCAAAAGAAGTGTCTATTCGCCATAACCTTTCACGAATGGACATGACTGTTGTTCTTCTATAAATAGGGGTTAGTTTCAACGAATTTCATATCAGATTTTCTAGTTTTTCACTTCTCTTCTTCTTCCACATTTTCTTATTCAAAATCCTATCATTACTCTGCCGAAATCAACATTGAATCTAACTATATTATCTCTGGTTTGATTCTCTATCACTATCTCAACAAGATCCAAGTGCTATTCAGAGTTATAGGCTTCTTTGTAATCTATCTAGCGAGAAAAGGTGTGATTGTAGCCTTGGAAATCAATCAAGCGAGAAAAGGTGTGATTGTAGCCTTGGAAACCAATTGGGTGAACTTGTTACCCCGGAAATCAAGTATCTCTACCCAGAGGATTGTGATTCTGGAGGGTGTACCTCGTAGCCTTAAAACTGAGGGTTGTAATTGTTGAATTGCTTTTGAAAGGAAATCCGTACTTAGTTGTGCGGGACTAGATGTATGGTAACCCCGAACCAGTATAAAATCCGGCGTGTTCTTTCTTTTACTGCATTTACTTTATTTCTACATGTGTGTTTGTTTCTGTGATTATATCTGTGTGTGAATATTGCATACATTTGTGTTCAAATTAACATAAACTCAAAAGGATTTAGTAATTTCTTAAAAACACTATTCACCCCCCTCTAGTGTTATTCCTAGCCTTAAGATCCATATTCCGCATTCCTCACACCAGTTATGCAGGTATGAGATTCCTTATTTAAATGTTTAAAGTTACCTATCGGCCCCTAGTTAATAAGTTTATTACTTTATTTAAGGAAAATATCAAAATATTACTATTAGACTCTACATGAAAAGAGTGAGAGGGAGGTGCATCGATTAAATAAAGAACTTGAATGGCTAATTGAGGAGCACAACAAATTATCGGATAAGTATAGGTTCCTTTCTGTTTACACTGCATTGTTAAGGAACTTTAAAGAGAAATGAGTAGCCCCATTATTGAAGAAGTCTCGCCTTCACCGGGAGAGAGTTATAAGAAAAATGTTGAGCTAACTACTCTCTTCTAGATGCATATTGATGATAGGGATAATTTTGTGGGTTCCTCTACAAAGTTTAATCTAGAAATGTTCTTACTAATTTTTCAATCTTAAGGAAAAAGGTGGAGGTTTGCTCAAGCGCTTGCATAGTAGATATTTGGATAAGCATGGAACCAATCTCCATCCTAGAGAATGTTGGAATCTTCCTAGGGTTGCAATCATTCCTCTTTCTCAAAACACTCTTCCTTCTGAGAAAGCTAAACTTAACAAGGAGATATTTATTTTCGACTTTTACGAAGGGTTAATATTGTATGTACTCAAGTGATTTTTTCTAATGTGTAATTCGGATGGTTTTATGAATTACATTATTTTCATTTCCTTATAACTTAGTTTATTTTTCATAAATCTTACAGATTAGGGAATCATCGTGTAGTCCTATTTTCATGGATTCTTAAGTAAATTTATCAAATTAAAGAGGGATTTTAAAGAGAAATCATTGGTTGTTAAAACTTCTCGGTTAGCTAAATATTTTTTCCTTAGAAATCCCTAAGAGGTTTACACATGGTTTCCACACTTTCGCTTTGATTTCTTGGGTGAAGAAAAGGATAGATTGCTAAGTGAAATACAAACCAATCGTGCTAAATTGTTACGTGGCTAGCGCTTACACTTTCGCTTATGCTTGTAAACTTTCTTGTTGTTAATAAAGAATACATTTTCTTGTGTGTTAATTTCTTCTTCTGTTTACTTGTTTTATTAGGAAAAATAGCTAGCGCTTGCACTTAGCATTTCAAATCTTCTTTCTCGATTGGACAATATTATAGCTAAGATAAGATCAATCATTGAGGAGAAATGTTCTTCTCAAGACGCTTTACTTTGTTGTTTCCGAATTGTCCAGATGTGAAAAAATGTCATAAAAAGTTTTATCAATTGAAATATACATTAAGTAGTATGAAGGAGATGGTTTCTAACTTTTAAGAGAAAATCAATGAGAAAGATAGAGAGATTCAAGAGTTGAAAGGGAGCATGATTGTGGTCGGTCTGAACTTTCAGTCCAAAAAATTGATGCTGATGTAGAAATTGCTTGTTTTCATCAAAGGATTATGGATCGTGAAGTAAACTTACTGAAAAGGCAAGTATCTTGTCAATCCTTAGAACTTATTGCGAGCGGAGGAGAATCCATCCTTCCTACACTATCCCGTTGATTGGCAAAGAAATTTTTCTTACTTTGTTGAACCGACCTTCGAGTCTAGATGATGGCGAGATTGCTCGATGGAGTCAAAGGGTTATATATGAATGCATTAGATTTTTGAACAAGCAATGGGATGATAAAGTTTCTCATTATTTTAACAATTATCAGGGTCAGGTGGAGAAACTTGAGTGTGAAAAGTATGCTCTTGGACTGGACGTTAAAAAATTAAAACGCGAGGTTCAAACTTTAAAGGAGCCAACAAGACGCTCAATCCTGCATCGAAAATTCAAGTTGATTTGATTGAAGCTATGAACATTATTGGAGAAAAGAGAAGAAGCTTAAAAACTTCTAGACGAGACAATTCTTCACATTACTGATTCTTCTTCGGTCGTTGCAAATTTGAAAAAGATAATGCAAAAATTTAACGCCTAACAAAGAGTCGACTATGAGTTTTTGAGCTGAATTTTCTTTTTAGCTATTCTTTCCTGGTACCTTTAATTCTTGTATATAATATGTAAAATAAACAAATTTGAATCTGAATGATTGTTACCTTGGATGAACGTTGTATTCTTCTTTTTGAATTTTATTAAATTGTTGGAGACAACTTTCTAGAACTTTTTAAAGCAATACGATGCGTAGCCTTTGATTGAGCATTGGTTTGCCTTCTTAATATGAACCCCATTATTAAAACCTAAAATCTATTTTGATAAGAATATTAGTAACTTACTTAAACAAAAGTTAGGAAGAACCCTTCGTTTAGTTAACGGGAAATTAGAAATCCAAAAAATTCTCATTTTTAGAAAATTTGAACTCCATTTCGGGAGAACTTAATTTAGAAATTTCAAGAGTGAAGCTTTTAACAACTTTGCCTTTTGGCTTTATCACTTTCTACTTTAGAGTTTAACCCTTTAGAGTTTTGTCTCGAAGGAGTATACATTCGGACATCCATTCGATAATTTCACCTATATTGAAGATCAGATTCTAACAATAATATTACTTGGATAGAAAACAAAAAATCCATTTGGAAATAATTTGAACAGGAAACCAGAAAATTGTTCGGTAATATCTTTGAAATAGAAGACCAGGAAACCATTTGGCAATTATTTGAAATAGAAGACCAGAAAACAATCT
Organism: Allium fistulosum; assembly: GCA_030737815.1. Classification (NCBI taxonomy): domain Eukaryota; kingdom Viridiplantae; phylum Streptophyta; class Magnoliopsida; order Asparagales; family Amaryllidaceae; genus Allium; species Allium fistulosum. Next base: position 1,104,230,861 of record CM060904.1, on the reverse strand, counting down.
ATTAAGAGAAATAGAAATCTGGCTATTAACGGAGATTCCCATTATTTGGTAATTTGAATAGAAATCATGGATTGAAAATTAATCCAATATTTCAAAGAATGAAACCCCGGGCTTGGGTAATAAGTCGTAGTTTCTTGGATGCCACTATTTTATATTAAAATTTTCACTTTTGCATGATAGACAGCTTTTGATCCATCCTTCGAAGGCTGCATTAACTTTGCTTTAGTGCAAAACTAAATGTGTTTGACTATCCTTCCTTTAGAAGGTTGCATTTGCATTTGAATGATCTTCCTCCAGAAGACTGCCCCGATCCATCTTTAGGACAGAATTTGATTTGCTTTTGCATTCAATTAATCTTCCGCTAGAAAACTGCCTATAAAGATCCGCAAAATTTATTACCTTGATAAATTATATATATTCGTAAAATATTCAAATATAAGTTTTTCTAGCATAAACTATGATGTTTTGAACAATAAATAATAATTGTAATCTTATTTTGAATAAGTATTTACAAAAATATATACTGTGGAAAAATATCGATAGAATGACCGAAAACCATTTTATCAATAAACAGCTCTATAATTATCAAAAGTCATTCACGGAGTTGGATACATACGCTTATTTGTATATTTAAACAAGAATATGAATAAAATTATATATTTTATTTTTTGGGAAATAAATGTATTTATGACATCATCAATAATGGCATCATATTTAATAATTGATTTATGAATTTAAATTGAGATTTAACGATTTAATAAGTAATGTAATTATTCAAATAATTGTTTTTAAATGATAATTAATCATTTTAACTATTTATATAGTGATAATAAAGATATATATACTTGATTTGAAAATATAAGAAAATTTGTATCGCTTTATCGATATAATAGCACTTTTTTGTAAACAGTAGTTTAATATTAATTTATATGGTTTTATAAATCAAATGCAAACATTTTAATTAGTTAAAAATGATAAGAAATTAGTTTTCAAACTTTTTTTACATTCATATGTAATTTAATTCATAAGTGAAAATATGATCGGAGATCGGAATCAGAATTCGTAACGGTTTAACATACAGAAGTTGTAAACAAATCAATACAACACTGTGATACATATACATAAACATGAACACATATACAAATGTGTACACATATACATTTAATTAGTCTTAGGAATTAGTCAAATCAAGTAAAGAAAATATCTAAACACATATGTATGTATACAAGCTCCTTTTATGTAAACAAGAGATAAAAACAAAGCACCCCATCATATCACAAGCCAAACACATGGAGGGAGGAGTGGAATCCATGGTCGAATATGTATGGTGATGGTAGTGGGTGATGTGAGCAAGCACATGTAAGGTGGAAATATCATGATATTTTCTCTCCACTTTTAGCCTATAAATACATGCATCCCCCCTCTCATTTCTACACACATTCTTCTACTTCTTCTTCTTCTTATCAAGCTATTTTAATGGATCTTCTCTTAAGAAAGTAATGAAAGGAAATTATGGCAAAATGAAGATAAATATATATATATATAAACGTACATCATCACCGCACTTCAAAACAATGCCAAATTCCACCCTACACCTTAAGAAACCTATGACCACCACCCTCCATCACCAAGGTCGAGCACTCCACCTTCTTCCAAGCTAGGCCGAGCTTTCCCAAGGTCTCGGGCTTGAGTCTATAAACTTTGGATCAATCGTAGCAAAGCTATAGTCCATTTTCCTAAGTTTGATATCCAATAAAAGTGAGAAAACTCTATAAAACTTTATATATATATATATATATATATATATGATATTGATGATGTGATATGTTTACCATGGATGTTTACTATGCTTTGACCATCAAGTTTGGTTGTTTACTATAGTATTTGATGGTGTTAACAAGTCATGTTAATACACGTCGAATATCACAAAGGAAATCACTTTCCTTTAATAAATGAAATTGTAACGACCCGTAAAATTTAATAGTTTTAATAATATATTTAACTGGAATTTTGTGAAATTTTGAACAATTAAATTTAGAAATAAAAATTTAATATTTGAAATACGTCTATTTAAACATGGTAAATGGTAAATTTTCATCTGATAATATGGAAGTTTATTTTATTGTGTAATTTTATTTAAATTCAAATCAGTTAAAAATCAATGATAATAAAATGTTTTCCAAAGCTGAATATTTTTATACAATAAATTTGTAAATCATCTTCTGAGTGAGACGTCACATTTCGTTTCGTCAAATTTGAACTGCTATTGCCCCGTTTATCTTATTTCTGGCAAATTAGCAGCATTTTCGGTACCGATTGTCGACTTTTGATCAGATGGTCGTACCACTAATATCTGTATATCGTTTTGATCATCGCATCGCGCTGATCTCCACGGTATATTCAATTCTGTGATTTGGAGTCCGGAAAGTGGCGAAATCTAGGGAATGATTTCCGCATCGGTTTCGCAATTCGGCTTTTAATTTTTGTGACCATTCAACTTTCCTCCGTATAAACCCAACAGCCATCAACAATTATTATCTCAGCTTTTTGGCCTTTTCTATTTCCATTGCAAAATATTTATTTTTGGTTCCAACGTACACCAGTTTATCCTTTCATTTCCCTGGTTCCTTGTTTTACTCTGCTCTCGTACATTCGTTTGAAAGAAAAATTTATATAAAGTTTGTATGATTACTGTAGCTTGCTTTGAACAGCTCATCTCCTCTTCTTTTGTCCTATCCAATTAGAAAAGAAAACAAACAACTGCTCCTTATCTGTTCGGCCTTCTCACCAGCCCTTGCTTCTCTCGCATCCCTGACTTCGGCCTCCCCCCAGCAGCCAAGCTCTGCCTCAGCCTTCCCCAAATCCTGTTCCTCAGCCTCCATTCGCCGCGAGCTTCCTCTCCCACCTTCCCTTCTCCCATGCTCGGCCGAGCAGCCAGATCCTTCAAGCTCGAACAGCTAGCAAGAATTCTCCTCGCTTGATCAACCTCTGCCATATTTACTTTATCACCCTTCCCACCTGTCACCAAGACCGATCTCACCTCTAGTCGGAGCTGCTATGTTGATGTGTTAGGGTAAGTTGTAAGTTGTATATATTCTAGTTTATATATATATTTTGGTTGGTTTAAATGTTATTAAGTTTTGTAAACTGTTTATACATGAGAGTGTGTGTGTGTGTGTATGTGTGTGTCTGTATATATATTATGTGTTAGTTTAGTTATACTATATGTTAGTTTATTTACTATTGTATATAAGTATTCTTAGATTCGAGTTTTTAAGTTGTATATGGATTTCAGAAGAAAAAAAATTTATATATATATATATATTTATAATATTTATATTAATGATCTATTCAAAGTTTGCAACAACTAGTGTGTATATATATATCTGTATTAGACAAAATATCAGTTTATATGCAAGGACCTAGTTTTTATGATATAAGTTTGGCAAGTTGTATGGATCCAGCTTGTGTTTATATAAAATGCAAGCTTATATATACGATATGTTAAGTTCAAATATATATATCATAACAAATCAAGTTTATGTTGAGTTTTATAATAAAAGATTGATTTTAAAATATTGGTATATGTATATTGGTTTATATACGTTGATCGGTTGGTCTTATGTATAAGTTATATTAGTTTATATATATTGTTAAAGTATGTTACAGTGACATATGACAAAATTTATAAGTATTTTTTTTCTCAGTATATGTATAAACAAGGGATGTGGCAGTATATAAGCCTGTTATATAATAAGATTTAGTTATAATATGATAATTATGATCTGTTAGATTTTATAAAGTATATATGAGTTTATATGATGTTGTTACAGTTAGTATATAAGTATTTCTATATAATTTATATTATAGAGCAGTTTCATGTGTTGTCAGTTATAATATATACATTTTATCTGTAAGTATATATATATGTATTTATTTCATATTATATATGGTATATATGTTGATTTTTTTATATGTGTTTTAATTTAAAAACAATGTTTTTGATTTAATTTAATATATGTTAAAAATTTAGATTATGACTTGATATATAAATTGTTATATATAGTTATATATATATAAGTCCACTTATATCAATTATCTTCGTCGTTCCAATTCTGATTTGAATTCGTCTATTCCTTGTTATCAGCTTTCATCATCAAATTTGTGCCAATCTGCTTTGCTGTGGAAGTCATGGTTGAATTCATAGCGCATTTTCTTGTTAAATCTATCTAGCCTCAAAAGGTGAGCAATCACTCACGATTAACGTTCTTATATTTATAAAATTTGATTTCAATTGAAACGTCAATTGAAATATGATGTTGTTAGTTATTTACATAGTTATATATGCTATTATCTGTATCTGTTCACCTGTGACATCTGACACCATTATATGTTATTTACATTGATGATATATGCCTGTTATATAATTACCATATCTGTTATCACTCTGCAAGTTCCCTGTTAGTGTAGAATTCACTATGGGTTGAAATGATACATACCTGAACGATCTTGTAGAATAGGAGAAAATCGTTATATGTTGAAATGATAAACCCAAGCGATTTTCATTGAATTGAATTTGGAATTGCAGGTTGAAAAGATATATACTCGTATATATTTAAATTACGGATTGAAATGATAAATATCTGTATCACTTGACAATAGGGTAGAGAATTATATACAGACGCCGTTGGTCTATATATAAATATTTTTAAAATGGTTTCTATGGTTTTGAAAGAAGTATATGGTTTTAATAAATATTGATTTTTAAGATTTATTACAGTTGATTTAATAAAGTTGATATATAATATGTTTAAGTATTTATTTAAAATATATATTTTCAAATATAGAGTTTATAATGATTCAGGTTGAAAAGATAAATTTGAAATTATATTTATTTAAGAATTTTACTTAAATAGATTTGATTTGAAATTTATTAAATTTGAAATTTATTAAATTTGAAATTTTAAAGATATGTTTTATAACTTGAATTTGATTAAAAGTGACTTAAATGAATATTTCAAATTTACATAAATTGAAATGGGATATTTTGTTTATTTAAATTTGTAAATTGAAGTTTTATTTAGATGTTATTGAATATTTAAAGATTTAAATATATTGAAATTTAAATGGCTTATTTTATGGTTCAAATATGTATTTGAAATCGATGATTTGAAATGGTTTATTGAGAAACTGAATTGAATTGAAATTTGAGGATTTGAGATTGGATTAAATTTGAATTTTGGAATTCGAGTTGAGTTAAATCGATTTGTGAAATTTGAGGAAACTATTTTATTATATAAAGTATTTTAAATTATATTTAAAACTATTTTATATTAATTTAAAACTATTTTAAATATAAACTATTTTTTATATAAACTATTTTTAATATAACTATGTTAATATAAACTATTTTAAATATACTAATTATTTTAATATAAATTGTTTTAACTTATAACTATTTTATATAAATTATTTTATTTTATAAACTATTTTATTTTATATACTATTATTAATATCTAAACCGTTTGAAAGAAAGTGTTATGATTTCAAAGTGTTATGATTTCCAAAGTTATGAATTTCAAAGTATTATGATTTCCAAAGTATTATTATTTCAAATTGTTTTGGTTTCGAAAGTATTATATCTTTGAAAGTACTATGGTTTTGGAAGTGAATATTTTTGAAATGGAAATGATATCGTATCGATATGTTTTTGAAATGGAAATGATATCATATTGATATGTTTTTGAAATGGAAATGATATTTTGGTTTTGAAGTATAAACTATTTTGAAATGACCGTGGTGTTATAATAACGATGGGTTGTTAAAGAGACCGGGATCAGATATGGGCATACTCTCTGTCGATACCGAAAACAACTTTAACAACTGTGTACGCGGTGGAGATTCCAGAATTAAGTAGGATGGTGGCGCTGATTCTATATGAGGTATATACATGGACCTAACTCCCATGAGTTAGAATAAGGTGGCTAGGAGCAATCGACGGGCTAATGAGGTAGCACCTCTTATCGGACACACTCCATCGTATGCCATTCTATTACTTGTGATTGATTTGGTGTGCACCTTCAGATTTTCGGGAGTGTGGCTCGAGGTGGGCGATTGCTGCGGCTTTGCGTTACCATCGGCCCGGAAGTGTAATTGGTATATCTACCCTGGCATTGCCTAGTTGTGCCATGTCACCTACCCTAGCGTGCTTTACTACGAGTTTGATTTGTGTCGTACCTATGGAGTATCCTCTGGTAGCTCCAGTTTACGGGGTATTACGGTACGGTATAGACTATTGGCACTATAAAATGTGTTAAGGGGGATATGGGTAATGCCTTAACGCTATTTTAATAGTTTACTTTACTATAGACATTATTATAATAGCGTATATTACTACATAGTAGATAGTTTAACGGATCCTTAGAGGATGGTTATCCCAAACATCCTTTGAGTTACTTGTATTTCAGTTGATATTTCACTTGAGTTGGATTTATTGATATAAGAATGTTAATCCTGACTCGAGTGTTTTGTGTTTTGCTTTACGCTCGGGTCAGACTGAGTGGCTCAGTGTTCGAGACTCACCTTTGGAGTTGGAGCTTTGCTTGGAGATCCAGCTATATCTATTCAGCTTGCAGTTATGCAATTGATTCCAGTAATGTATTCAGATCTTGTATTTGACTATTGTATTGAAACATCTATGTATTCGTGACTTCTGTTGTATCTTGTTTAACTCTGTTATATATATATATAGTAGCTTCATGAACTACTATTCTTTTGTTTCCGCTGCATTATTTTTATATTACTCTGTGTTTGTGATTTTGTGATTATTTATTTAACGTATATGCTGAGATTTGCCAAATTTAAATTAACAATCTGATATTTTGAGAAATTCAAATCCGACATGTATGGATGCGAATGGTTGAAAATTTCAGGAAGTTACATGTGGTATCAGAGGTCTGGTTTTAGCCAAACTTGGCATATATAGTAAATTTAATTACAGAATCACATTCGTTCGAACTTGTATCTCTTCCTCTTTGACTCGGTTTCCTTTGAATTTTGGAACTCTCCCACTTGTTCTGAAATCCGTCCTTGTCTTTCGTATTCAGGTTCTTTTGACTCTAGAGCATCCCATAACTCCACTTCGATTGATTTCTATAATAATCGGCGGTTTCGCCAATCTTAGAATGATTTGTAAAGGGGCAAAACTCCTTTACAATAGGCATTGATTCACCGAAGATTTATGTATCCTCGGTTGAGATGCTGCTATCTCTTGCTATACCCAAATTCTATCTCTGGCGATCGAATGTCGATTTGCCTCAGAATTCTGCATCAATCTTATTCTTGAAGTCTCGGTTGACCGGTTAATGTCACCCGTGATTTATATAAGTCTATCCATCTGTTCCTCTCTTTGAAATCTATTTATCTCCCTATCGAGTTTATCTTCTAGTTCAATCCTTTTGGTTAGGGTACCCTTTGAATTTGAATCTCTATCCTTATTTTGAAATCCATTTTCTAGAATGATCGAGTGAAGGAGTGTATTCGTAATAAATATTAAAATGTTTTATATGTTGTGTTGTTTGAGTTGTTAATGTTGATTTGGGTTTTCGATCGATTCGTCTGATCAACGCCATCGATAGGATTTCCAAAACACTTGAACAGAGCAAACTGACACAATATTATTTTTAAATTTGATAAATGAAATAAATTTGTATGATTATATTATAAATATATAAGTAAATTTTTCTGGAATTTAATAAGGTAATTAAATTGGTTGTTTGAAATGATAATATTTGATTATCATTTATTGTTCTATAAATGAATTTATAAACATGGTTTATAAATTGATTTGGAATTTGAAATGAATTTAAATCAGGAATTTGAGAATTAAATTTCCGATGATTTCAAACTCTGGTTTAAAATGTATATTATTTAAAGTATTTTCGAATAAAAATGGATTTCAAAGAATTTTAAAGTTTAAATCAGTACTCTCCTCTTTTGTCGCTGGAAAATAATTTCGACGATGACTGCAGCATCATCGACATTCATTTTCGAGTTTCGAAGTGGAGAGACCATTCTGTAGCTTTGCTACATTTTTGTTTTGGAAAATTAAATTGATATGAATTCCTAAAGTATTACTTGATTTATAATATATATTGGTATATGATTACAGAATTGATTGGATATATATATAGTGTGTATACATATATTTATCTCTAAATTGTTTGAGGATTAATCGGAAATTTAATTCTTAAATTTTATGTTAAAGGTGATGTCAATTAATAAATGAAGCAAATTTTTTTAATAATATTTAAAATTGAATAATTGAATTGGGAAAATTTTGCTTGCATAATACTCAATTGCATTTCAATATAACTTACCTAAATTATTCAAAAGTTGAATATTTAATTGGAAAATATACAATATAAAATGATTTTATAAATAAAATTTGAGTGTTTATAATAAATGTTATACACTTAAATTTTAATTTTAAAGATGTTAATGGAGATAAATAGAATAATAAGTTAATTGAATAATAGATGAGACAAATAAATTTGTTTTGAAGGAATTAATAAATTGAAATTAGATCAACTTATGGAAATACCTTGAATTTAAAATCAATTATTGAATACAAATTAATTTAAATTGAAATTTATATGGTTTAAATTAATTTATATGGTTTAAATATATGTGTTAAAGTATATTAAGTGGAATAAAGTTAATAATAATTTGGAACAAAAGAATTAAATTTGTTGAATAAAATATAAGTATAATAAATGATTATACAAATTGATGATTTAGAAATTGTTAATTGATGATGACTAGATAATAAGATAATGAATTTAGAAATAGATAGATTGATTTAACTTAAGTGAACTCAAATTGATTAAGATCAATTATTGAATATTAATTAATTTAAATTGAAATTTATATGGTTTAAATTAATTTTTTTATTTTGTTTTTCAAATCTATTTTCTTCCTGGTTGTTTCCATTCTCCTACCTCGTTCCTTTTCGGGGACGAAAAGTTTTGAGTAGGGGAGAGTGTAACGACCCGTAAATTTTAATAGTTTTAATAATATATTTAACTGGAATTTTGTGAAATTTTGAACAATTAAATTTAGAAATAAAAATTTAATATTTGAAATACGTCTATTTAAACATGGTAAATGGTAAATTTTCATCTGATAATATGGAAGTTTATTTTATTGTGTAATTTTATTTCAATTCAAGTCAGTTAAAAATCAATGATAATAAAATGTTTTCCAAAGCTGAATATTTTTATCCAATAAATTTGTAAATCATCTTCTGAGTGAGACGTCACATTTCGTTTCGTCAAATTTGAACTGCTATTCCCATGTTTATCTTATTTCTGGCAAATTAGCAGCATTTTCGGTACCGATTGTCGACTTTTGATCGAATGGTCGTACCACTAATATCTGTATACCATTTTGATCATCTCGTCGTGCTGATCTCCGCGGTATATTCAATTCTGGGATTTGGAGTCCGAAAAGTGGCGAAATCTACGGAACGATTTTCCGCATCGGTTCCGCAATTCGGCTTTTAATTTTTGTGACCATTCAACTTTCCTCCGTATAAACCCAATAACCATCAACAATTATTATCTCAGCTTTTTGGCCTTTTCTATTTCCATTACAAAATATTTATTTCTGGTTCCAACGTACACCAGTTTGTCCTTTCATTTCCCTGGTTCCTTGTTTTACTCTGCTCTCGTACATTCGTTCGAAAGAAAAATTTATATAAAGTTTGTATGATTACTGTAGCTTGCTTTGAATAGCTCATCTCCTCTTCTTTTGTCCTATCCAATTAGAAAAGAAAACAAACAACTGCTCCTCATCTGTTCGGCCTTCTCACCAGCCCTTGCTTCTCTCGCATCCCTGACTTCGGCCTCCACCCAGCAGCCAAGCTCCGCCTCAGCCTTCCCCAAATCATGTTCCTCAGCCTCCATTCGCCGCGAGTTTCCTCTCCCGCCTTCCCTTCTCCCATGCTCGGCCGAGCAGCTAGATCCTTCAAGCTCGAATAGCTAGCAAGCCTTCTCCTCGCTTGATCAACCTCTGCCATATTTACTTTCTCATCCTTCCCACCTGCCACCAAGACCGATCTCACCTCTAGTCGGAGCTGCTATGTTGATGTATTAGGGTAAGTTGTAAGTTGTATATATTCTAGTTTATATATATTTCGGTTGGTTTAAATGTTATTATGTTTTGTAAATTGTTTATATATGAGTATATATATATATTATGTGTTAGTTTAGTTATACTATATGTTAGTTTATTTACTGTTGTATATAAGTATACTTAGATTCGAGTTTTTAAGTTGTATATGGATTTCAGAAGAAAAAAAATTATATCTATTTATAATATTTATATTAATGATCTATTCAAAGTTTGCAACAACTAGTGTATATATATATATATCTGTATTAGACAAAATATCAGTTTATATGCAAGGATCTGGTTTTTATGATATAAGTTTGGCAAGTTGTATGGATCCAGCTTGTGTTTATATAAAATGCAAGCTTATATATACGATATGTTAAGTTCAAATATATATATCATAACAAATCAAGTTTATGTTGAGTTTTATAATAAAAGATTGATTTTAAAATATTGGTATATGTATATTGGTTTATATACGTTAATCGGTTGGTCTTATGTATAAGTTATATTAGTTTATATATATTGTTAAAGTATGTTACACTGACATATTCAAAATTTTATAAGTATTTTTTTCTCAGTATATGTATAAACAAAGGATGTGGCAGTATATAAGCCTGTTATATAATAAGATTTAGTTATAATATGATAATTATGATCTGTTAGATTTTATAAAGTATATATGAGTTTATATGATGTTGTTACAGTTAGTATATAAGTGTTTCTATATAATTTATATTATAGAGCAGTTTCATGTGTTGTCAGTTATAATATATACATTTTATTTTTAAGTATATATATATGTATTTATTTCAAATTATATATGGTATATATGTTGATTTTTTTATATGTGTTTTAATTTAAAAGCATTGTTTTTGATTTAATTTAATATATGCTAAAAATTTAGATTATGACTTGATATATAAATTGTTATATATAGTTATATATATATATATATATTTAAGTCCACTTATATCAATTATCTTCGTCGATCCAATTCTGATTTGAATTCGTCTATTCCTTGTTATCAGCTTTGATCATCAAATTCGTGCCAATCTGCTTTGTTGTGGAAGTCATGCTTGAATTCGTAGCGCATTTTCTTGTTAAATCTATCTAGCCTCGAAAGGTGAGCAATCACTCACGGTTAACGTTCTTATATTTATTAATTTGATTTCAATTGAAACGTCAATTGAAATATGCTGCTGTTAGTTATTTACATTGTTATATGTGCTATTATCTGTATCTGTTCACCTGTGACATTTGACACCATTATCTGTTATTTACATTGATGATATATGCTTGTTATATTATTACCATATCTGTTATCACTCTGCAAGTTCCCTGTTAGTATAGAATTCACTATGGGTTGCAATGATACATACCCGAACGATCTTGTAGAATAGGAGAAAATCGTTATGGGTTGAAATGATAAACCCAAGCGATTTTCATTGAATTGAATTTGGGATTGCGGGTTGAAAAGATATATACCCCTATATATTTAAATTACGGATTGAAATGATAAATATCTGTATCACTTGACCATAGGGTAGAGAATTATATACAGACGTCGTTGGTCTATATATAAATATTCTTAAAATGATTTCTATGGTTTTGAAAGAAGTATATGGTTTTAATAAATATTGATTTTTAAGATTTATTAAAGTTGATTTAATAAAGTTGATATATAATATGTTTAAGTATTTATTTAAAATATATATTTTCAAATATATAGTTTATAATGATTCAGGTTGAAAATATAAATTTGAAATTGATTTGAAATTATATTTATTTAAGAATTTTACTTAAATAAGTTTGATTTGAAATTTATTAAATTTGAAATTTTAAAGATATGTTTTATAACTTGAATTTGATTAAAAGTGACTTAAATGAATATTTCAAATTTACATAAATTGAAATGGGATATTTTTTTTATTTAAATTTGTAAATTAAAGTTGTATTTAGACGTTATTGAATATTTAAAGATTTAAATATATTGAAATTTAAATGTCTTATTTTATGGTTCAAATATGTATTTGAAATCGATGATTTGAAATGGTTTATTGAGAAACTGAATTGAATTGAAATTTGAGGATTTGAGATTGGATTAAATTTGAATTTTGGAATTCGAGTTGAGTTGAATCGATTTGTGAAATTTGAGAAAACTATTTTATTATATAAAGTATTTTAAATTATATTTAAAACTATTTATATTAATTTATAAACTATTTTTAATATAAACTACTTTTAACATAACTGTTTTTAATATAAACTATTTTTAATATAACTATTTTAATATAAACTATTTTAAATATACTAATTATTTTAATATAAATTGTTTTAACTTATAACTATTTTATATAAATTATTTTATTTTGTAAACTATTTTATTTTATATACTATTATTAATATCCAAACCGTTCGAAGGAAAGTGTTATTATTTCAAAGTGTTATGATTTCCAAAGTTATGAATTTCAAAGTATTATGATTTCCAAAGTATTATTATTTCAAATTGTTTTGGTTTCGAAAGTATTATATCTTCGAAAGTACTGTGATTTTGGAAGTGAATGTTTTTGAAATGGAAATGATATCGTATTGATATGTTTTTGAAATGGAAATGATATCGTATTGATATGTTTTTAAAATGGAAATGATATCGTATTGATATGTTTTTGAAATGGAAATGATATTTTGGTTTTGAAGTATAAACTATTTTGAAATGACCGTGGTGTTATAATAACGATTGGTTGTTAAAGAGACCGGGATCGAATATGGGCATACTTTCTATCGATACCGAAAACCACTTTAACAACTGTGTACGCGGTGGAGATTCCAGAATGAAGTAGGAGATGATTCTATATGAGGTATATACGTGGACCTAACTCCCGTAAGTTAGCATAAGGTGGCTAAAACAGGATCAATCGACGGGCTAATGAGGTAGCACCTCTTATCGGACACACTCCATCGTATGCCATTCTATTTCTTGTGATTGATTTGGTGCGCACCTTCGGATTTTCGGGAGTATGGCTCGAGGTGGGCGATTGCTGTGGCTCTACGTTACCACCGGCCCGGAAGTGTAATTGGTATATCTACCTTGGCATTGCCTAGTTGTGCCATGTCACCTACCCTAGCGTGCTTTACTATGAGTTTGATTTGTGTCGTACCTATGGAGTATCCTCCGGTAGCTCCAGTTTACGGGGTATTATGGTACTGTATAGACTATTGGCACTATAAAATGTGTTAAGGGGGATATGGGTAACGCCTTAACGCTATTTTAATAGTTTACTTTACTATAGACATTATTATAATAGCGTATATTACTACATAGTAAATAGTTTAACGGATCCTTAGAGGATGGTTATCCCAAACATCCTTTGAGTTACTTGTATTTCAGTTGATATTTCACTTGAGTTGGATTTATTGATATAAGAATGTTAATCATGACTCGAGTGTTTTGTGTTTTGATTTACGCTCGGGTCAGACTGAGTGGCTTAGTGTTCGAGACTCACCTTTGGAGTTGGAGGTTCGCTTGAAGATCCAACTATATCTATTCAGCTTACAATTATTCAGTTGATTCCAGTAATGTATTCAGATCTTGTATTTGACTATTGTATTGAAACATCTATGTATTCGTGACTTCTGTTGTATCTTGTTTAACTCTGTTATATATATATAGTAGCTTCATGAACTACTATTCTTTTGTTTCTGCTGCATTATTGTTATATTACTCTGTGTCTGTGATTCTGTGATTATTTATTTACTGTATATGCTGAGATTTGCCAAATTTAAATTAATAATCTGATATTTTGAGCAATTCAAATCCGACATGTATGGATGCGAATGGTTGAAAATTTTAGGATGTTACAGAAATGGTGTATATGAGATTAATAAACCTCTTTAAAATAGTTTATAAATGTTTATAAACACTAAAACACAATTTGGTGAAGTTTGGACAAGCTATGAAAATTAAGTCAAAAATAGGCGCGCCGCGTAACGGTGGTTCGCGATTTCGCGCCGTAGAAAGTTAAATCCATTTTATACGATGGATTCACGGTCTAAATTCTTTGTAATAAGAATTTCCTAACTCTTATAATCATAGTTTTCAAACAAAAGAAAAATATTGAGATTTAATTTAGTAGATTTTGAAATGTGAGCAAAATAAGTTTTCAAAATAGTCTTGTCTTGGTAGTTCGGAAGACAAAGCGATAAAATCTTTAAAAGCGATATTTTTAATTCTTTAAAAATATGGAATAAATTCTATAAATATTTTAAAATGTTTTAAAAGAGATTTGGGTTATAAAAATAGATTGCTAAGTGATAGAAAAGTTGTTTTGATCAAATAAGCCTTAAAAGCACTATTCACAGCACTTTTAATAACTTTTGAAATATGGCTTTAAACTTAAGTATTCTTATCCAAATCTTTTATAAATGTTTTCAAATAAATAATTAAGTATTTTAAAGTTGAATTGGAGGTTTTATAATTTATTTTAAAAAGTTTAAATAAATGATTTAAAGAAAATTTGTTATAATTAAGTGATTTAATCTTGGCTTTAAAAGTCGATGAGTAGACTGGATTTTTCTATTCATGAGATCCGGATGGGAGGTGCTTGAAATAAGGAGATGTTTAGGGGCATCCAACGTCCTGGCTCACCTGGCCTCTTCCCTGGGCGAGGAATAGATAAGGTTGAAATGTCGAAAATGAGGCAAGTATAAAAGATTAAATTTTTCCAAATTAAATACAACTTGGATTGTATAGAAGTAATCTTCTTATACTAGGTATTGAATTCTGAGAAGGGAACCAGTATTGTATGTGTGGATTTAAAATGTGATTCCATCGCTATTCGACGGATAGTTTGAATACGGAAATTGATGTCGAGTAAAATTAGTATAATTTCCATGGATCCGTTTTATTCGAATACTAACTAATTTGGATTTACCAACTTAGATAACATGGTTTCAACCTATTGAAAAGTTATGCTTTAGAAATAAGAAACCTTTTGTCCAAGATTTAAGTAGATGATTTGGAATTATTTTAATTCTTATGTATCCTTTTACATAAAATTAATTGTTTTGGGTTTACAGTAAACAATGTCTTAAATAACATTGTTTTTTACCAGTTTAAAGGTTATGGTTTGGAAATAAGAAATCTTCGTTAAAATTTAGATAAATGATTTGTATATATTTTCCTAAGTAAAGGATGAAATGATTTAGAATTACTCCAAGATTTAAAAAGGTTTATTTAAATAAAGATTTGATAAATAAAGTTTAATGACCCCTTATATACTGAAAAAATTGATTTTAAAGATATATATCTCTAGGAGATGTTTCGGATAAAGAGAAGGTAATTAATCAAATGATAAGCACCTATTTACTTAACATCTATATATTGATGATTGGTTCTGAGAAACAAGGGTCGGATTTGGGCGATTCTTATCCAAAAACCACTTCGAACCAATTTATTAGTTCGAAAGTGAGGATATGTTGAAGATAATGAAGTTAAAGGTGGGGATCTTCATAATGGAAGGACTGCCTGTTGATAATTTCAAAGTAGCTCCCAAGATAAATAAATAAATAGCAGTGGTCCCTTCATTCTGGGATCTTCATATGCAAGGACTACTCACTACTAATCCTAAGAGTAATTCTCAACATGATGTAGTAGGAGAGTGCCTTCAGTTTTCCTATTTCTGGATAACTTGTATGGATGAATATCTGACATTGCATTTCTAATAACATAATGCATTGATCTCTACAAATGTACATCTATTTTGTGGTGTAGGAGGTAACATTTCTTATACTTAACACCCTTCTTTGAGACATACAAGCTCAAAGGTTGTACTTTTGTTGAAATTAACAGTATGTTGTTGGAAATGGCAATGTGGCATTTTAAGTGAAAATGTTCTAAGAAAGGCAAATGTTACCACAAGCCTCACACCCGGGGAATTATGAAACTGGGGTTGCTTTATGGCTAAGTGGTTCGCTACTATTAGGGTATGATATCACCTTTCTAGATTTATTTATTTCTACCCGCTATAACGTCGTGTTTAAATTTTATGTTGTATGCTATGAGACGTCTCGAAGAGGTCGGGAACGACCGGGGTGCTATCATATTCGGTTCTATCCGCCACTATATGTGTCTGCATGTAGGCCAGTCTTAATTCGCAATAGTTTCGAAGGCATCGATCTTCGGTACATTCCTCTAAAAATGTACTGTATGTGAGGTAGTCCTTTACCTCGCTATTCATTGGAAATCCAAATCTCCGATAACTGCCTTCGGTTTTAGTTGTAAACCTATTATGCTGTCAGATTTAACCAATGTAACAATTTCAGCAATTTGAATCTGTTTATTTGAAAGGTTTTCAAAGAATGTCATTAAAATAATATCGCTGGATTTTATGTAGAAATAATTTGGTTATCATAAGGTAAAAACATGTTCAGTGTTTACGTGCAGCATGGACTTATGAGATACCCTTTGATTTTAGATACTCATATTTTGAGTTTCTCACACAAGCCTATGACTGGCCAGGAGTTTATTTTCTTTCCTTTAAACTTTGGGTGCCCTATTTTTTTGGGCAGCCTAGTAGTCACGTTTAGTTTGGAGCAGTTTGAAAGAGCTCGGAGCGTGGAGCTAGAAGGTTCTTCTAAAGATTGTTTCCATTTCCATCACACTTATATACAATTGTATTTCGCATTTGTAGGGACATAGATTTATAACTGTCCATGTTGATGTTAAGTTAAACTTTGATAAACGTATTTAAAATTTTCTGCTATAAAGATTATATATTGAAATAATATATGTTATTCCATTCATGTAAGATTTAGCTCTGTCTTTATTTTCTTCTTTCCCTTAACGGTCGGGTTTTCCGCACTTGAATTTGCAGCACGTGAATGCCGAAGATGTATTAGTGTCGATTTTTGAGAGACGAAAATCTCATTTGTTACACTACCTCTTACTACTCTTTGGGTAGTTATTTAGACTTTGATTGATTTCCTATATTACCACTTTTAGGTAGCAATCTAAACTTTGATTGAACACCTTATCACCATCTTAGGTGATGATTTAAGTTTTGGTCGATGCGTTTGGTTAGCAATCTTGAGTAAAACTAAAGTCTTACCTATCCTCCCTCTAGGAGGTGCTCCTGTCATGCCTTATAGGCAGAACCGAAGGCTGGTTCGGTGCTTTGGCCAAGCCATCTCAGGTGGGACCAAAGGCTTACTCTATCCCCCCTTTAAAAGATGCTTTAGACAGGCCTTATAAGTAGGATTGACGGTAGGTTGGTTCTCTGGCCAGGCCTTCTTAGGTGGGAAAGGCTTATTCCATCCTCCATCTAGGAGGCGCTCTGGCCAGGCCATATAAGAGGGACCAAATGCTTGTAGTTATTTGGCCAGGCCTTATAGGCAGCCTAGAGCTTAATCTGACCTCCCTCTCGGAGGTGCTTTGACCAGGCCGTCTTGGTAGGATCAAAGGCTTTTTCCTTTATTTTATAAATCCTTTTTATGAAAAAATCCTCTTTATTGAATATTTGATCCTTGAAGATACATCGGTTAAATCTCTTTAACAAACCTTAAAGCTTTCCTTTAGCCAAGAAATTCTCAATCGTTACTTTTAGAGCTCGGCATTGGTTCGTTTCATGTCCATTTGTTATATGATATTGGCAATAAGCACCTCCAATGTAACGACCCAGAATTTCTGTCAATTAAAAATTCGAATAATTAATTAATTTTAAATATTAATAAGTAGAATTAATAAGTCGAATAATTTAAAATTCGAATAATTGGATTTAATTGGATAATTAAATCGATAATTTAATATTTGAAATTCCAGAAATAATTGTAAATTAGGTTTAAATGTGATTAAAAATGATTTATAAAGTTATATTAAATAATATTGAAGTTATAGTGATGTTATAGAACTTTTAAAATTGAATTTAAAGTTAATTTGTGAAAATTGAATATTTTAATATTTAATCGACTAGTGAAATTAGCCATTTTTCGAATAGTCTCAGAATTGGACGAAACTAGTTCCGTTGGATCTATAATAGTTTGTTATTATCAGATTTCAATTTTCGTAGCAATCGGAGTTGTCGTTTGTCCGGGGCAAGCCAAAACGCATCGAAATCGGTTTAAATCGGTTTAATTTTAAATCGATCGTTTATTACCGTAACTCACACAGATGATCGAATTGGCTTTCGAAACACGTTCCATTGTGTTCGGAATGCGGGGTAAACCTTAGAAACGCCGGTCACCGTGCGAGATTTGGAGTTCGGAAAATCCGGGATGAATAGTGTTCGTTGAATTTTCTATAAAAGCCCCTTTATTTTCATTTTTGCAACAACATTGAAACCCTAACCCTAATTCAAGCAGAGCCGCCGGCCTCTATATTCAATGGCCGATATCTTCATTTCCTTTCCTCTTTGATTTCTTCGAATTCGTCAACCAATTCAAAAACTTATCAACTACGAAATTCTAGAGAGCATCGAGCTCTATAAATCTTACGGTGGGAATTGGCTATCGTCGATCGGAGGAGGAGCTTTGAGCTCATGTTTATGCTCGGTTCGTGCACGAAAATCGAGAAGAATGGGGGGCCGAGTGCTATGCTGCTCCAGGCGTTGGTGGCACGTGTGGTGGCGCGCGTGGTGGTGGTCTCTGATCATCGTGAAGCACAGCGGAAGCGTGGTGGGCCCATAACCCATAGGTCCGAGGAACATAGTTTTATTGGTTCCTAGAGACTAAGGGGTTGGATCTGTTTGTTCGACGATCCTTTAGACAATACTTCTCGATGCTACCAAAGCAACGCCGGTTCTCAGAAGGGGGATTGACATGACTCGTCGAGGGCATAGAAGCATTTCTTTCACCGTGTTGTCTTCAATGCCCCCAGCGTCCCGGTATGGCTTATTTGGAAAAGGAAAGTAGACAAGGATGGATGAGAAGGCATCGCTTTAGGTTGATGTCCCATTCCTTTGTTGCTAGCTAGTTAGAGTATTATTTGGTAATCATCATTTCGTCTGATTTCGTCAGTTAGCTGGGGCGCTTTTCTACTGGGTCTTAATAGCCTTGCTTGGGCAGAAGGTCCTTGAGGTCTGGTAGCTCCTTTGCCATTTGGTATGTTCTTTGGAAAACTGCTAGGTTTGCCTTCTTCCAATTGCACTACTTCTAGTCTTTAGAACCGATTTGCCTTCCCATATAATTCTTCCAGGATAGTAGGTTGTTTCATCCTTTAATGATTCCCGAGGACCTTGCAGTAGACTACATCCGTCGCCCTCGCTTCGTCCATATGCTAGTAATACCTATTAAAAGCAATTTTGAATGAGTTGTATAGTTGTACAAAAGGTATTGCTGGCATGATAAACTCCTTTGGATATTCTGCTTGTTGAACGGCTTTGGTGAATGGGTTTCGATCGAGAAAGATGCTCTAATCTTGTCAGACCGGTCCGTTTTCAAGTTGCGGCTTTTTATAATGCTTGAGAATGATATATGCATGATTGTCTATGCTTGAATGATTGGAAATGTCGATTGAATGAAATTTCAAATTAGGTGAGATCAGTTTAGGGAGACAAAAAAGGCACATAAGGTTGCATTCAAAATTTCAAGGCATTTGGAGTTCGCATGTTCGAGTTATGGTCAAAAGAATATGGATTGGCATTGATGGATCAGTGGTATTTTACTTGGAGTCCGACCCATGAAAATTTTTCATTTCTTAAAGTCATCACATCATTTGCTTGGAGTCATGGAATTTGAAGTGTTGGGTTGGTGATAAACATTGCTTGGAGCCATTTGCATGTTTGCTTGGAGAAAATCTTGGTTTTACCCGAGTCAGATTTCAGGTTAGAATTTCCTATGTTTACTTCGAGTCAAATGGGTGATTACCTGAGTTCGACTTTGAGTTAGGACTTCCAGAATCTGCTTTGAGTCAAATAGGCGAATACCCGAGTTCAACTTCGAGTCAACCTTTAAGTGAGTTTTTCAACGACCATTTTGATGATTTTCGACAATGACCATTTGTGATTCGACGATGAGAGTTCCACGATGGGATTGGAAGCTGGTCAGTTGGGAGTGGTCATAATATACCAGGGGAGCTTGGCCTTGTAATTGATCTCGGTTTGTATCATATCTTCTTGGTTCTCCTACATCTAGGAGTACCGTTTGAGTTGAAGTTCCTCGTACATTGCTTGGCACTGTGCTGGGCATGGGTTTTAGAGCCTCTTCTAGCGTTTTGCATGTTGGCATTTTCATCCAATTTGTCTTCCTTAAATAGTTTGTCATCTTCAGAGCCAGAGAGAGCCATCGCTATATCCTTCCGTCGGGTTTTCACCCCTAAGTTTGGGTTTGTAGCCGATGCTTTTGCAATAGGTGGAGTGTTAACGTTTTCTTCCGTCATGATTCTTGGAGCTTCGCCCATTGCTTCCTTTGGCTTTTGCCTTCTGTTTCTTCCGTTCAAGCCAGAAACAGAAGAATGCTCTTGCTCCGTAGCAGCCACAGCTTCAGGCACAGTTCTGGGAGTAGTTAGTGATTGGAGTGCTAAGAGAGCATCTATCTTCTCCATAAGAGCCATTTGACTGTTTTCCAATTTATGGTTAATTTCATCAACCTCTTGTTCAATTCTCCCTTAGTCACCACTTCATGCTATGTGGAGGATCCTGGAAACTGATCTCCAGAGTTGGCTCCTAACAGCAGGTTGTGGGGGTGGTTGACTTCAATTTGCTTAGGGTTTGTTTCTTCTTCAGCAATGGTAGCTCCTATGGATCTTCTGGAGGTAGTTCTCTTTCTTTCTGGTGCCATTGATTCTCAACAACAAATTTTCTAAGCAGAGATTGAGGATCAAACTTTTGAACCTATTTGATCCAAACTAGATAGCTGGATCTAAGCCTGAATTGGGTTCTCAGTGGAAGCACCAAAATGCTAACCCAAAAAATGGATTAACGCCCTGGATTGAGTGTGAATGCACCAGCCCTGTTCTTATAGAGCAATAATATAGAGAATAAATGTAAAAAGAGTAGAAATGGTAAAAAGACAAGAAGATTTTTATAGGGGTACAACTGTTAACGAAGCCTACGTCCACTTTATAACTTTTACTATTGACTGACAACAATTAAAAGTTGAATCTGATTACAACGCGAATGAATCTTGTAAGTTAGATCAAGTCACCAGTGTTAGAGTTTATTGGAGAATCACAACGAACCCTATAGATGACTGTTGTGTAGGAGGAGAAGAGTGAGGAGTAGTTTCTATAGAGTTTAAGTAGCCAATCCAGAAGATCCTATTTTTGTTGTAGGTAGGATTGTATTTATAGGGGTTGGAGAGCATTTGGGATAGAAGTTTAAGTGCAGAAGAGTCCAGTTGTTATGCTAAGTCATCACTGAAAATTTTAAATCAATCTGAGTCATTTCTATGGTCGATAGCTATCCATAGGGGATGGATCGCTCGCTACCGATCAATTTAACATATTTTTCTACCAGAAGCCTTTACTTAGTGCTATGAAGAAGCTCGGAAAGTTTGAGGGCGATCTGATCTATCTTGATGGATCGCTAGCTATGCATAAGGGATTGATCGCTAGCTATCCATAAGGGTTGGATCGCTAGCTATCCATAAGGGATGGATTGCAAGCTATCTATAGAGGATGGATCGCTAGCTATCCATCGACTTAGAATATTTTTGAGTGATCTTAGTTTGGTTGTCTTCCTATCTTCTATTTAAGTGCCTTGTCCAAATATCAAGTCGTTTGGAGTTTGTTTGATCATCCATCTTCATGGGTCATCCGATCCTGAAGAATCATCCATAACTTGCTCAAAAATTAAGTAAATTAGATGATACTTTGCAGATACACTCTAGACGGTGTTAGGGACCTACCATAAAATTTTCAAGTGGTAGGGCCCAATTTACATGGGTCTCTAGCGATCCATCTAGTTAGGTCGCTAGCGACTTATCTAATCTTATCTAATGAAGCTCATTTTTAGTGAGTGCCTTCTTTTATGTCTTCTAAGTCTCATCCCAAAATTTCAAGTCAATCTGACTTCGTATGAGTTCTCTAGGTCCATTTTAAGTTAGCCTCTTCGGTCAGAAAGCGGGTAAACAGCTTGAATCAGATGAGTCTTTAATTCTTGAACTACGCTGCTTGGAATGCTACGAAACTTGGTAAATATTCTTAGAAGAGGTAGTAGACCATGATGCAAAAGGCTTCGACAACTCGTAATGATTTCTTTTGGATCGCCAGCGATCCATGGATGATGGATCGCCAATGATCCATCTACTTAGTGGATTTTTGGCTTATTTCTCTTAAGTTCCATTGGCTTATTCTTTTAGATGCCTTGTTCAAGTTTCAAGTCATTCTGGCTTAGTCTGGATGTTCTAAATCCTGTTGAATTCTGTTGGGTTAAAAAATCAGTTAACAAGTTTTCTCAACAAATACATATAGTTATCTTACCTCGTCTATTTTACATATTAATAATACCACATAACATCTTTAGCTTGAGTTTGCTCAACAACTAGAGAGTACACAAGTATTTATTAATATATAAATGGTAGAGGATAACTCTTATTTTAAAGATTCATAATCTTTAATATATTTAATGAAGTGATATCAATTTATGAAATAATGTATTTCTTATGAAATATCCTCACGATTCAAGTGTCGGACAATTAGAAATCACGGTATACATACCATACATAGTATTTATTGCTTAAGTCTATTTGGGTTTCTTACTATTCCACCTTTTATTATATATATATATATATATATATATATTATATAAGTTTAATTCTCATATAAAAATTTATAATTTAATTAACTAATATAATAATCATATGTATAATCATATATTAGTTTTATTATTTAAATCTTAATTAATCAATCAGTCAACATTTTAGTTAGTCTCATTTTATTAATTTTAAACTTTTAAAACTGAATATATGGACTAGAACAATTATTGTTACATACATTTATCTTATATATATATGTATGTATGTATGTATGTATGTATTATATTATTTATTAATTAACATTTAATTAATTTTTTAATAACCTAGAATTTATCACATTGATTTTTGGAATGTTTAATTAGTTTTAAATATTCGATTTGGGGTTTTATTTAAAATACAAAAAAATCGATGTTGTAAACAACCGCTTGGTTTTCAATGATGTATTTCTAATTTAATTTATAGAATTTTTCCATAATTTTTAATTTGGAAAATATTTGAATTGTCGTTTGATGTATTTTACAGCAAATGTTGGCATTTTTAAAATTTAATAGAATAAGTTAACTTGTTTATTTTATTGTTGTTTTGATATCGTGTAAAGTTGTTCTGCACGATCACCTTTTATTTTCGGTCGTTTATGGCTTGTATGCGGACGCGTTTTTGTGTGATAGGGAATCGAAATATATTATATTCGTACCCATAAACACACACAAACATACGTACATTACAACACCCCTTTTCTTCAAATCAACTCTGTGCATAGCAACCATTTTGTTCCCAATGTCCCTTGTTTCCCCAATCCATTGTACTTCCCTATGAATTTCTAGCCTTTGGTTGAAAACCTTGTTTTGAAACTCTATCTCTTAGTTTGCCTATATATACATATACCCCTACCTGACATTATTTCCTTGGTTTTCATCTCCCCTGTACACTTCATAAACCATGAAATAAACTCCTTCCACTTGCTTCAAAAATCAACCGCTCCCAAACATTTGAGTTTTAGCTCGAGTGATCAAAATGAAAGTTATTCGTTTTGTCCCTAATATTTTTAGGAATTTATCGCTCGAATTTTCGTTGAGCAATGACCGAGATATTGTCAACTTACTGTAAGGGGAAAAATATCGTGCAAAACTTCAAAAATCAAATTCTTTTGATCCGCTTGGATTGGATCGACGTCGTAGGCGCCATTGGGTTTATATGGTGTTGTAGTATTTTTGTGGAGATTTCAACGGAGTTTCATGACGGTCGACAATGGTCGTTCAAAGCTATGGTTTCCATTTGTCATGGGTATGGTCGTCGATCGAGGTATTGGAGTGTGCCGTTGGGTTTCGTATGGCGATTGGTAGCTTTTCCATCAATTCCATGGTGTCCGATCTCATTTTGGGTGGCGTATCTTTTAGGTTGTCGTTGTTGACTTGGCGAAGTTGCGATGGAGTTCCCTTGACCGAGCTCAGGGTAGTGGTAGTCGTTGCGATAAGCAGGGGAAGCAGAATTTGCTAGTAGCCTCGGTTTGGCAAATGGCATGGCCATTGGGGTGCTAGGTGCGTGGTGATATTCACATTCGGGTACAAGAGGTTATGAGTTGTTTTGGGGAAGATGATGTACTGTGCAATTTGAAGTGTTTATGGAGTAATGGGCTTTGGTCCATTTGTAATTTGATGGCGAGAAATGCTTTTATGATGTTTTATTTATTTAAAAACATATACATAAATGAGTTAACTTAGAATGGTGATAACTTGCTCATATTTAATCGACTTACACACCGTGTTTGCATTGGACTCATATCGACGAGTACAATGATGCAGTATAATTAGTTAGTGGGTTTGGGATATTTAAAATTTATGACATATTAAAACAGACTGAATCTAAATTACGTTATTTTAACTAATAACGTTGTTTAAATTATTATACCTTAATTTTTATGTTTATTTGGCCAAATAAAATATTGTTGAGTTAAATTGGACTGAATATGGTAACTGGACATGTGTTTAGAAAAATAAAACACCGCTCCACTAACTAAATTAAATGGATACCCATTTAGTAGAATAAAGCCCCGTTCTGCTATTATTGACTAAATATATGTTAAATTCGGACATTATTTAGCAGGAATTTAAATCCTTTATGTTATTACATTTTTGTGGACACTTGATTACATTCTAATTGATTATTGTAAGAGTTGTAACCATAAAAAATCATTAATTATGAGTTGAATTTACATATGTGATGTTATGTAAATATCTGGATTATAACTTGAATAGTAATGGAATTAATGGTGACTTGATTAAGTTTTATTGGAAATGCTAAGCCTCTTTCTAATTTGACAATTTAATTATTTACTAAAATTATTTTAAAGATAATTATTATTTATTATTAATAAGGCTTTAAAGATAATTATTATTTATTAATGATATTCAAAAGATAATTGATTATTTTTTTAAATAATAATTAAAGGTTAATTATTTTATAATTCTTTAAAGTATTTAATAAAGATATTTAGGAATATTATTTCCAAGTTATTTAATTACTGTTTTAAAATGTTTAATTATAATGTAATCATTTTCTTTAAAAAGTTGATTAATTATTTAATTAAAGATATTTTATAACAATTTGATTTTAAGTAAATTATTATTTATAAGTTATTTATAATATTATTTCAAAGTAAATTTATTAATATATTAATATTGTTTTAAAGATTAATTAATTTATATATATTAATATGGCTTTAATGATAATTTATTACTTTATATTAATATTGTTTGAGGTTAATTAATTATTAAATGATTAAAAAGTTAAGTTTAAGTTTCTTTTATGATGCTAAAGTTTTATTCATTATAATTAAACAATGAACTTGTTTATAAAAGAAATTATTTTTAAATGAAAGGTTTAAAAAGGGTTTCATCCAATAGAAGGGATTCATTAAAGGGTTTCTTAATTGGAAAGAGATTTTAGAATTCGAAAAGGAGTTTGGTTTTCAAATGATGTCAGAATGGATATTTATAAATGGGTTTAGAAATCTAAAAGGGGAAGTCTTAAAAATGGGTTTTTGAGATTTATAAAAGAGTAATTTATAAATTAATTTGGAAAGTTATAAAGGAGATATTTATTTATAAAATAAAAGAGATTTATGGAAATAATTATTGTTTGGATTATTAATATCTTCGTTTTATGACATATGGAGTTTTGGTTATTTTAATATGATTTGAAATAGAAAATCTTTTCGAATGTTTCGTGAATATACTTATAGTATTATTTAAGTACATGGAAAAGTATCTAAGTTTGAAAGTGCAATGGTTTGTGAATATACTTATACCATTGAGATAAGTTATGGCTATATTTCTAAGTATCGAAAATATCGTGTTTTGTGAATATACTTATCATATTGAGATAAGTATATGGAAGTGATTTACATATATTTGAAAATTGATCTTAAAATAATGGAAATTTAATTAAATGAGGCTTGGTGATTGCCATGTGAAATGTAATCTTTGTTTTGAATGTTTGTTTATTTGATAGTTAAATAACCGACTATCAAATCCTGACCTAAATATGTAATCCTTCTTAATTTTGGTGGTAGGAAAATATTCCCAACTTAACATCGAAGGATTTTAACTCTGGAAATATCTAGGAGAAACACTAGGATTATGTGATACAGTTATCGTCGGTGGTGCTATATTGTACATATAGACTCGTTTTGTTCTTCTAGGACAAATGATAAGGAGATCCGTCCACTTAAATGGTTAGGGGGTGATCCCCACTCTTACGTATTATTTGATTATTTCATAAAGAACCGGTATTGAGCATTCCGGGAAATCGATGATTAGTTTTGGTGCACCCAGGAAGTGGAAGAGTGTACTCGTAAGAGATGACTCGAAAATCGTAACCACTCCGAAACCATATCTGATTCTATGGAGGAGTTTCAAGATACATTGAGATGTTGGAATCCATGTGTGGTTCCGAGACCCGTTGGGATATGGGAATCCGTGCGTGATTCCAAGATCTATTGGAGATATGGGAATCCATGTGTGATTCCGAGACTCGTTGACGTATTGGAATTCATGTGGGATTCCATGATCCGTTTTGATGGCGGTGTGTAAGCTGGACATAGCCTCATCAGTGGTAATGACTAACACCAGAGATATGAGGCATAACAAGTAGGGTTGACAAACCCATAGGATTTAGTCAGCTCCACCTAGACGTTACTTATAGTTGTTATGCATCCATTAGGCGATGCACTCGGTCTTAGCGAGACCAGCTATGTTTTTCCTATGGTACATAACTAGGGATGTATGCTGCTTTAGAAGGGTAACTTTGATCCTTGTGCAGGAGGACCATTCTCGAAGTACCGAGGGCACCTCCATGGAAATCCTACACAATTAGCGAACGTGCCTTATCGGTTTTTGATTATATACCTAGTATTGTTGTGATGCACACTCACGAGCATCACAGATAATTTATTATTATTTTTATCGTTAGACATTATTATAATATTACTGGATTTTCTGATGTAAATGTTTTGGTTATCATAAAGTAAAACTGGTCCATGTTTATGTGCGACGTGGTCTTACGAGATACTTTTGATTTTAAAGGATTTTACGGGTTATAATAAATAAAATTCCTTGTGATTTGAGTTTCTCACGCTGGTTTTACCAGACTGATATGGGCGTTGTTTTCCTATAATGGTCAGGGTCAGACTGAGCATATTACAGATTTAGTTGGAGGCTTTGGAGCTTCAGGAGACGAGCTGGAGGCCCAGAGATGTATTCACGTACATGGTTATTTTTCTGTTGAATTCATTTTTGTATTTAGCAGAAATTGTGAGGACATGTTGTTATAAATGTCGGGGTTGAAATAGGTTAGCATTCTCTGATCGATATCAGTATATACTTATATTACGGTTTGTTTTTGTGTAAAGATCAGTTTTATATTATATATCATTAATTCCGCTGTGGGATTTTGTGTTGTTAATTTTCTTCTTGTCTTCTTCCTTCTTCCTTTCCCCTAACTATCCGCTTTTCCATTCAATTTGAGTGGGTCATGTATGGTTTATTGCCCTCTTAAACTGTATGAAAAAGTGGGCCGTTACACGTGGTATCATAGCTTAGGTTGAGTGAACACCTAAGCTTTGATGGGGTTGACTCATTCGATATAGGGTAAGTGAGAATCTAGGATGAATTTGAGTGTGTGTGTGTGTGTATAATTAGTGATATAAATATGTTTTATATTGTTTTGATTGATCTGTTGAGTGGCTTAAGAATTTTGGTCGACGCGTTATGCCAACATTATCGATAGGGATTTCCTAAACACTCGAACAAGGCCAAACCGACACAATATTTTTTTTAAATCGGTAAATGAAATAATTTTACCTAGGAATATATTTTAGAATAATTCTCAAAAATTTAATATAATTACTCTAGGTTGAGCTTGTTTATTAGGAAATGATAATATTCCATCATTGTCATCTAGAATTTGATTAGTCATGCTCGCCTAGTTCTGAGCATTGACTATTTTCGATTATCTATCAGGAATCTTCCTCTTTGAAACCTGGGTCGGGTAGATAGGAATTTGGAAATATTGAAACGAACACCTTGTGAATTAAGTTTCACAGTTTGAGTATATGGCGTTCGTTGATAATGTTGGATTAAAAATTAAGTTTTAATAAATGTTGTTTTGTTAAAAGGAATTTGGAATATTTTGAAATAATATTTTGGAAATTGAGTATAAAAGTTGGTTGTATTTAATTGGGGTTTATAAAAGAAGTTTATTAAAGAAAACTTAAATATTTCTGAAGTGAATACTTAAAAAATGATTTATATAAGGAATCTAGAATATTTTCGCAATAAATATTTGAGAAACGATTTCCTTTAAAGAGAGATATTTTATAAATTTGATTTATTAAAATGTGTCTTATAAATAAAAGGAATTTGAGAATTTAAATCCCGGTATTTTGGAAAATGGTTTTCAAGGTTTAGAAGTTAATAATAGTATTTGAAAATATTCTTGGAAAAAATATATAAAATAAAATATTTCTAAAGTTTCTCAAGGAGATATAAAGAACTAAACTCGCTTCGGTCGCTAAAAAATAATTTCGACAATGATTGCGACATCATCAGTGTTCATTTTCGAGTTTCTAAGCGGGAGATTGTGTAACATCCTGTATCTGAAGGCCAAAAGCTAAGCGCTATGGATGCTGCAGTCATCCACAGTATTAACTTCTAGTGACGAAACACGGTAATGTTAATGGTATCCATAATATCAGAAGCACTTGAATATGAACAAAATCACAGATTTCCAAAACAATAATTACAATGATTACATTTTGAACAAAATCATATCCAAGTTACAAAACTCCCTAAACGTATTCCCAGGGATTGATGAAATATAATTTACAGCAATACGCCAAGAGTGACATATGAAGATGCCTCCTTAGATGATCAAAGCAATATAGACATAATTGTCTTAATACACAGTGGAAACAATTTAAAACAGAATTCCTAAATTAGCTATCCGTCAGTCACCTTCTCGTCATCATATGCTTTATTCGCCAAAATCTGCTAAAACCTGAAAACCTAAACCCTCAGCCTACTCAAATCAATTTTGAGCACCCGAGAGTTTAAGGGGAAACAAAAACTTCGAGTCAGACATAAAGCCTGGTATAAATAATTTATGTTACATCTCTGTTTACTGATATATAGTGAGACCACGCCGCTTAGCGGAACGGGTTTCCCCTCACTAATATCTCTATTCAAAACATATATTTTGCAAATCCTTTTCTACAACCAAACTAGTTAATCAGCTAATTATAATAATAATATAGCAATATCCATTATGCTAAAACAGGAAATAAAATAGACTATTTGTCTAAAATCTCAGCTATCTGCTCTTTACTGGACTATATGTCCTAAATTCTGAGCTAACTGCTCTTTTCTGGACTATCGGTCCTAAAACTGATTATACCAAAATGGCAATATCTTTTATGCTAGATAATGGACTGTCTGCCCAAAACAGGTAAAAAGGGTGGACCAACTGTCCTTAAAAAGTAGCAAGGTCCATTATGCTAACAAATGAACTAACTGCTCATATCTGGGCTAACTGCCCTTACTTGGACTAACCGTTCTCTGGACTAACTGTCCTCTGGGCTGACTGCCCTCAAAATGGACTGACTGTCCGAATTTAAATGAGCTAACTGCCCGAATTTTCTTTTGGGTTAACTACCCTTCAAATTTTCCTTGAAAACCTTTTCAAAATGATTTAGTATGTCAAATCATACATATATATACAAGGAAAATAACTCTTTAACTTTACTCTAAGCTATTTTTGCCATGATATATATACTTTACTCAAATAATGTTGATGATGTTCATTAAGGATTATCTATCATTTTAAAATAAGTTAGTCCTTTATAACTTAAATCACTTAGGCTATCTGCCTAATCATTATATTCAAATCTTTTGTTTAGAACCTTTAAACAACCTTTCGAAAATATTGAAGGTAACTCCTTCAAAATCATTAATAAAACCCTTTGAAAGCATTGAAGGTAACTCCTTCATAACCTTTACTAAAACATTTCGAAATCATTGAAGGTAACTCCTTCAAAACCTTTAAAAAAAACCTTCCTTTATAAGCTTTAAACATATGACATCCGCCTCTTAAATCCTTTAAATCTTAGCCTTTCGAAAACATTGCAAAACCATACCTTTCGACCTTGTCGAAAGGTCTCACCTTTCGACCTTGTCGAAAGGTCTCACCTTTCGACCTTGTCGGAAGGTTTCTTTTCGACCTAGTCGAAAGGTTTTACCTTTCGACTTTGTCGAAAGCCTGGGGTACCTCCCCTATGAAATCATCGATAAACCTTTCGAAAGCAATGAAACTTAAAACTTTTGAAGACATTGGGTTTAATTTAAAACAAGTGGAACCTTTCGAAACCATTCGAAGTTGACTACTTCGAAACCTTTAAAATGTTTCGGCTTAAAACATTTGGATTATTCCTTCAAGTTGAGCAAAAGGATCAGAAAAACATTGGAATCGAAAGCAACTGCTTTGAAACCTTTAACAAAACCTTCGAAAACAATGAAATGTTGGTGTTGGAACCAACCCTTCGAAATCAATGGAGAGGAGGCAAATTTTAGAAAACAAAAGATTACCTTCGACTCCATCTGGGTCGAAAGGTTTGGAAGTGGCAACTATTCTTTCGACATTATCGAAAGCTATACCTTTCGACAAAGGCAAAAGGTTTCAATTAAAACAAGAAAGCAAACCAATCGAAACCTTTTCTTTTAAACCATTTGACAATGTCGAAAGCTCTTTATCGAAAGTTAGCATGCGTATTTTCTTTAAAACCAAAACAAAGCTTCATCTCTTTCGAAAGCTCTAACCTTTCGTCCCTAAACCTTTCGACTTCTTCCAATTCACAACGTACCAGTTGTCTGATACCATGTGCATTGGTTATTGACCTAGTCAAAAGGTTTGATACCTTTCGACCTTGTCGGAAGGTTTGGAACAGAGGCGGAACCTCTTGCCGAAAGAGTTGAAATAGTAGAAAAACTATTTATTTGTACTTTAAAATAGTTCTTTTGTACCCAACCTGCCTTATTTGTCCAAATCTGGTTGGTTGCCAGATTTTTATATTCAAAATGCTATTGACTTTCCTTATTTGGAAATTTAAACAATTTTGAAAAAACCCATTTCTCCTTTATAATTATATAAAACATTTAAGTCTCATTCCTTAAATAATTTTATATAACCATTAAATCATCTTAGAAAATTCTGGAAAAATTCCAGAAAATCAATTAATATGTTCTTTTCAACATATAAAATTTTCGGATCCAAACAATAAATTATTTTCCCGTAAATAATTTTATAATCCAAAATACCATTTTCTTCCTTAGAAAATTCATAAAAATTCCACATAAATTCAGAAAAATCTGAAAATTGAAACCCGTCTCTAAAATAACTTTTTAGATCATCATAAAAATTCGCAAGGCTAACGGATGTCATTTAATAGGGTTTTCATCTCAAAACATGTCATAAAATCTTTATGAACATACATAAATCATCAACATGTATATATTATCATTCAAAAATATGGAAAATCTTTGCAAAATCGTTCGGATTTAATCTTAAACCATAACCATAAAATTAGAGATGTAAACATTATTCACCTTTGCTTTAGGGATTAAGGAGATTGAGATTTGAATGAGTTTGATTTGAATTTGCTTATCCATTAGCTTTTCTTTAGTTTCCTCTTCTTCTTTCCTTGTTAATGGTGGCCGACCTCAATTTTGAAAATTTTGAAATGAAATGAATGTGTGTATAACACACGGCCTAAGGAAGGTGATATAGGAATGGCCTCTTTCCCATAATACCCCTCCTCTAATTCATTTTAAACCCTTCATTTAATTTATTAGTTAAAAGGCATGACTACCTTAATTAAAATCAAATCTCAATCTCCTAATCAAAACATTATTCTATTTAGTTTATCTAACTAAATCTCCTAAATAATGTTATCAAAAATCTGGGGTGTTACAGACTCCCCTCCTTAAAGAATTTCATCCTCGAAATTACAATAAGGCATACAAAACAAACAAGAAGGTAAAACATACCATCAAACAAGTCAGGATAAGTATCTCTAATCTTTCTCTCAACCTCCCAAGTACAGTCTCTGTCATCGTCACTCCACTGGACTTTGACTAATCTGACCGTCTTGGTTCTAAGCCTCTTCTCATCTCTTGCAACAATGCGAACTGGCTTCCTTACTATGATCAAGTCCGGTTCTACCACTAAATCATCTAGCATTGTCGGTGCAATAGCAGTCTCCGGGTCTTTAAGACACTTTCTGAGATGAGAAACATGAAAAACATCGTGGAAACCTGCCAAAATGCTCGGTAACTTAAGTCTATAAGTGAGTTTCTTGATCCTCTCAAGAATAGGTAAAGGTCCAATGTACCTAGGAGATAACATCCGTGACTTCCCAAATCTAAGCACACACTTCATCGGTGACACTTTGACTAAAATTTTGTCCCCAACTGAGAACTCCAAATCTTTCCGTCTCTTATCTGCATAACTCTTCTGCCTAGACTGAGCCTCCTTCATTCTAACCCGAATGATCTCAATCTTTTCTGCAGCTTCTCTAACCTGATCTGGACCAAGAATCAACCAATCCCCGGTCTCCAACCAACAAATGGGCAATTTTCATGGCTTTTCGTGCAAAGCTTCAAACGGTGCCATCCCAATACTAGTCTGATAACTGTTGTTATATGAAAACTCGACTAGATGTAGATGGTCTTCCCATGATCCCTCAAAATCCAGAACACAAGCTCCTAACAAATCTTCCAAGATCTTGTTAACTCTTTCCGTTTACCCATCTGTCTGTGGATGGTAAGCGGTACTCATCTTAAGCTTAGTTCCCAAAACTTCCTATTGACTCTTCCAAAACTCGCTAATGAACAAGGAATCTCTATCACTAACTATACTGCTAGGAACTCCATGCAGTCTAACCACATTCTTTATGAACAACCTTGCTAAAACAAGTGCCATCCTGGTTGACTTAACTGGAATGAAATGGGCACTCTTGGTCAATCTGTCCACTATGACCCATATACTTTCATTACCTCTGTTTGACCTTGGCAACCCGTCTATGAAGTCCATAAAAATCCCACTTCCATACTGGAACATCCAACGGCTGAAGCAAACCACTTGGCTTTTGGTGTTCGGCCTTTGCCTGCTGGCAATTCAAGCACTGCCTTACACACAAACCAATATCCCCCTTCATTCCTTCCCAGAAGAAACTCCTCTACATATCCTGATACATCTTGGTAACTCAGGAATGTATAGTGAACTTCAAACGATGGCATTCCCCTAAGACTTCCTTCCTTATGTTTCCTACACTCGGAACACATAATCTTCCTTTCTTTAACATCCATCCATTCTGGTCAAGACTGAAATCTTCCAAGTCATCGCTCTGGGTTCCTACCTTTAGCTTCCTGATCCGTTCAGCTAACACTGGTCCTCCAACTGCTTAGAAGCAATCCATTCGATCAACACTGGTAGAACTTCCAAACAAAACAAAACAATACAACTGTATTACCACTAGACCCATCCTTGGATATCCACTACACTCTGCAATATGCTAATGCTTCTAAATCTTTCCACTCAACCATCATCGCCAACACTGCATTTTGATGCATCTTGCTAAGTGCATCTGCAACCTTTTTGCCTTTCCCTGGTGTGTACTCAATCCTAAAATCATAAGCGGTTATGAACTCTAACCACCTCTGCTGTCTCATGTTCAGCTCCTTCTGAGAGAACAAAGACTTCAGCGACTTATGATCTGTGTACAGCTCAAACCTTTCTC
Source organism: Allium fistulosum (assembly GCA_030737815.1). NCBI lineage: Eukaryota > Viridiplantae > Streptophyta > Magnoliopsida > Asparagales > Amaryllidaceae > Allium > Allium fistulosum. Next base: position 1,104,196,651 of record CM060904.1, on the reverse strand, counting down.
CCAAAAGGTAATGTCTCCACACCTTCAAAGCAAAAATCACTGAATCCAATTCTAAATCATGTGTTGGATATCTGAAATCATGCGGTCTAAGCTGTCTGGAAGCATAGGCAATCACTCTACTTCTCTACATTAGCGCAGCTCCTAATCTTGTTCCACACGCATCGGTATGGACTACCAAATCCTGAGTCCCTTCTGGAACAACCAACACCGGTGCATGGATCAATTAGTGTTTCAAACTCTAGAATGCTTCCTCACACTTATCGGTCCACACAAACTTCACATCCTTCCTTGGCAGCCTGGTCATCGGTGCTGCTATCTGCGGGAATTCTTTAATGAATCTCTGATAATCACCAGCCAACCCAAGGAAACTCTTTATCTCGGTTACTGTCTCGGGTCTCTTCCAACTACTCACTGCCTCAATCTTAGTCGGATCTATTGGAAACCCTTCCTTTGAGACTACATGACCAAGAAATTTCACCTCCTTCTTCCAGAAGTGACACTTCGAAAACTTCGCTTTCAGCTGATGCTGCCTCAGCATCTCAAGAACCACTCTAAGATGAACTTCATGCTCTCTTTCATCCTTAAAGTAAATCAAGATATCAGCTATGAATTCTAGCACGAACCTATCCAAGTGCTCTCGGAAAATCTGGTTCATTAAATCCACAAAGAAAGTTGGAGCATTCGTCAGTCCGAACGGCATAACTAGCCATTCGTCCGATCCACATTTGGTCCTGAATGCTGTCAAAGGGATACTATCCTCTGCTACCCTAAACTGATGGAAACCTGTTGCTAAATCCAACTGAGAAAATACCTTTTCTCCACTTATCTGGTCGAACAAATCGTAAATTTTGGGCAATGGATATCGATTCTTTATCGTCCTCTCATTCAACTTACGATAATCGATACATAACCTCAACGATCCATCTGGCTTCTTAGCAAACACTTCCGCTACACCCCACGGTGAACTGCTCGGCCTGATATACCAAATCTTCATCTTCGTCCTCCAGAAAAAGATCTTCAATGCGCTGAAATACTCAGGGCTGACCCGAGCGTAATAAAAAGACAAAACACTCAAGTCAGGACTAAAATATCCTCATGTGAGTCAAATCGATATCACATATATCATGAGTGTAATGGGTTCGAAGATGTTTATGGGGTTTCACATCTCCTATCCAGTGTATAACATGCATGCAATAACTCAAGAGATGTTACGAGATTTTCATCTCTTAAGGATCCGTCAAAATATTATATATAGTAGAATACGCTATATATATAATGTATAATCAGTAAAATAAATATTTTTATTAGCATTAAGGCTTTACATTAATCCCCCTTAACGCGTTTTTAAGCATTGTCGTATAGTTTGCATATAACGCCCCAGTAGCACGTCCGGGGATAAGGATGCGTCGTGATACGACAACACTAAACCAAAATCGTAGGGGTCTCGTATAAGGTGTAACGCCCCACTCCAAGACCCTCATTAGCAAAGAGAATCACGGAGGTGATTCCGTCTGCTAATGCGGAGAATAGAGTATAATAGGAGCGACCAAATGTAATTATGCTATAACTATCTACCGAATACGTCGAAAGGTGGAATCTATTTAAATTTTTCTCAATCAGGTGGTTCGACATATTCGATAAATACTTATAACGAAATTACAAATGGCTAAAGATCTATCAGAACAAAGCATAATAACATAATGAAATAGCATCACAGAACAGTATCACATAACAGCACAGAGTCTCAGAACAATACATCGTCAATACAGATCCAAATATATCATAAGGTGGGTACAAAGCCACCACTCACACAAGTGAGTCAAAAATATGTGCATAAGAGACTGAATAATCAAAGTATCAAAATAGTGGACAAATATAAAGAGCTATCTATCAGCATAGCAGATAATGTCCAAGCGGAAGCACAGAAAGCTAAGTCCAGAGGCCTAACCTGAAACAACTCGGTCTGACCCGAGCGAAAAAAACACTCGGGTCAGGCTAGCTAAACAATCAGTTAATAAACTAATATAAACATGATAGATAATGAGGCGATATATAACATAGTACTATAGACCACAAACTCTCACATAGAGAAGAAATAAACATCTAAGTAGAGATGTATAGCAAACCTTGTCTCATTGGCATAACATAGTCACAAATGCCAAAACAAAACATCTAAGTAGAGATGTATAATAAGCCTCATATCATCGGCATAACGTAAGCACAAATGCCAAAACAAAAACATCTAAGTAGAGATGTATAATAAGCCTCATATCATCGGCATAACGTAAGCACAAATGCCAAAACAAAAACATCTAAGTAGAGATGTCAAAAACGATACATCTAAGTAGAGATGTATAACAGGCCATCTAAGTAGAGATGCCAAAAACGATACATCTATTTTGAGATGTATAACGGCCATCTAAGTAGAGATGCCAAAAACGATACATCTATGTAGAGATGTATAACGGCCATCTAAGTAGAGATGCCAAAACGATACCTCTAAGGGAGACAGTCTGAAGACACTATCCCAAAGGTAATACAAGGAGTGTGTCACGAACTTTTAGGAAGGAACCCGTAAAGTGTTAACGTGAGTCCCATACCCCACGTTCGCACTAAACGGTTTACTAACCAATCGTAAGCTTCCACACTGAAAACAGTACAAAGTTCACCTCATGTCATCGGTAAACTAGGTCGAAAGGCCAAAACGATCAATCGAATAGGTCGGGGATTAACCGGAAAGGAAATACACACGGTTTCATAGGCCGGAGTTTTTCCCAACCATTTAAGCACCTTTCCACTTCACTCGAAGTGCTAAAGTGTGAGTGTGGGATTTATTTATAGAAAATAATTACGGAAAACGTATTTATAAAAGTATGACAAGGCACGTGAGGCAATGCCTAAGGTAGGATATTACAGGTTTAGGTCGCAGGGCTGGTGGTAACACATCGTAGCCACGATCGCCCATCAAGTGCATCCATCCAATATCAAGTCAAAGGGAGGTCATCCCAAAATCAAGGTGCACCAATCGAAACCAACAACAAGAGTAGTAGTATGGACCAAGTCCAAGAAGAAAATATAAGAATGGATGTCCGCTAGGGGTAGCTAGCCCGCTTGGTCCTGTCACGCCGTCCTATTTTAGTCATTTCAAATTGGCACAAGTGCCGGGGTCTATCCATCATCGTTCTCTTTCTTCAAATCTAGCAAACGACGGCAAATCCAACTACTTTGTTTTGGAGTCTCCTCCACGTACACAGTTGTTAAAGTGGTTCCAATATTGACAGAGAGTATGCCAATAAGAGGCCCTGGTCTCTTTAACAACCAGACGTTGTTTTACACACGGGTTGGTTCTTTTACATTTCGGAACAGTTCATACTTGATATCAAAATATTATATTTGTTTCAAAAATATCATTTCATTTCAAAATCATCATACCCACTTCAAAATATCATATTTTTACTTCAATAATCATTTCGAATTTCAACTTAGATTGTAACTTCATTTTAACCCAATTCGCATTTAAATCCATGATTTAAATATAAATAGTTCCCACGCTGACCAGTTTGAATTTTTAGAAAATAGTTTGGAAAATTTTTGGTAGTTTAATAAAATGGTTTATATATAAAAAATGGGTTTATATAGGAAATAGTTTGAAAATCAAAATAATTTGAATATTTGGTTTTAAACAGTTTATATTAAAATAATTTATTTGAAAATAGTTTCAAAGTCAAACCGATTCAATTCCAAATCTTCCAATTCAAATCACTTCGATCTTAATTCTATTCAAATCGACTCAATTTCGATCTCAATTCAAATCAATTTCAATTTTAAATTAATTTTAATATCGATTTCAATTCCAATTAATTTCGATTTTCATTAATTCAATTCAAATGGTTTAAATTTCAATTCAATTTCCAATTTTTACACCACTTTAATTGAGTTTGATTTCATAGTATCGATTTAAATCAATAAATTCAAATTAAACTTCAATGTTCGAATTTTAGATTCAAATCTTTAGAATAATTCAATTCCGAGCTCAAATTTGGAATATTCATTTAAATTATCTTTACTTAAGTAACTTCGAAGTTCATGTAAAAGTTCAAATCTTTTTATAAACAATTCAATTTCGATAATTCAAATCATATTTCAATTATGACTTCAAATTCCAATGAAATTCTTTAAAATAATTTCTTTTAACCAAACTTAATTTCAACATTTCAAACTCAAACTCGTGATTAATTCAAACTTCATAAAATCATTTAAATAATTTCAAAACCAAGACCTTTAAAATTATTTAATTTAACTAATCCGGTATCCGTATATAATTTTCAATCCTATGGCGAAGTGATTAGTTATTACGATTTTAATTCGAGGGATGGATATATATCATTTCAACCCAAAATAAATGTCATAAGTATATATCATTTCAACCTATTTCTTAATTTATTCAAAATAATTCAATTTATAGATTTATATACTGTAAATAATTTACAGGGTGATAACAGGATATATATAAAACAATAAATAGACATCCAATCATCCAATCTATCAACCAATAAACATTCATCACAAACAACATCCAAATCAGTCAAAATATCACCACAATTAACAGTTGTCAATAATCAGGAATTTAACTAACAATTTATTTCCCAATTCAAATTTGAACTATCACTTCAAATTCCTATCATTTCAATTCATATTAATTTAAATGTCAGTTAAATTTACCAAACAACAGTTAAGAAAATTAAATTACTTCATGATGTCAATTTAACTAACATAAAAATTATTTTAGTATGTCGTGAGCATTATAAAACACTCACCTTTTATTTGAAACTAAAATTATTTCAGCTTTAAATAAATTCCAATTTGACTTCATGTTGTAGATGACGTCGATACGATCGCATCGCGACTCGTTTCACTCGAAACGGACCTCGTACGCAAAAGATACGATTTTATTAATATAACGATTAATTAAAAACTTAATAAACAAAATTAAAATAATTAATAAAATAAAGAACATAACCTTTCTCCTACGTTAAGTTCCAGACTGCACGAGAACTATTCCTCCCAGGTCGCGATGTTTCGTTCGCAGCTCCTTCTACGTTTTTTTTAATAAACGCGCACGTCTTTATCCATGATTTACAATTTTTTTTCTTTTCATTTTTTTCTTTCGATTTGCATAGTTTGAAAATGGGGGAGAAGGGGGAGGTATGGGAATATATAGCAAAGTGGGCGGGCGTACGAAATGTTGGAGGGGGAAAAGTAAATATATATTATTTAATTAGAAAATATCTCGCCCGATCGACCGCGAAATTCCAAACTCCAAACGAAGCGTGCCGACTGGCGTTCCATATGTTATACCCATATTATGAACGCAATAGAACTAGTCTCAAAGCCTAATTCAATCGTATGCAAAAGATGGCTTTCAAAATCGAATTATTTTAATTAAATTCATTTAAATTAATTTCTACACATTTCAAGCTCGCACGGCCAAATGATAAGTCTGATCGCTACGGAACTTGAAATCCTATAATAATTCACTATTATGGATCCGATGAAACTGGTTTCATCGAAATCTGAGATAGTGGCCAAAATGGTTATTTTTACATGTTAATTAAAATATAAAATTTCTAATTTCTATTTATTCACTTTTAACTTCAATTTTAAAAGTTAACCATCTTCATTCATATTTAAATAAAGTTTAAATCAACTTTCAATATCATTTTCATTCACATTAAATGCAGATTTCAATTATTTAAACAGTTTCCAATATTAATTTAAATAATTTAATTATCCAATATTAAAATCTCAATGAATTTTACTTATCAACGATTAATTTATTTTTAACTAAATAAGTCAAAATTTATTATTCAATTCAACTATTGATTATAACTCATTCAATATATTGAATTCCATTTAATATAAATAATTTCTTAAACCTTATCGAAATCGTTATTTCAAAATTTTATCCAAGTTCATATTCAATAAACTACATTAATAAATCATTAGATTTTTATTTCTAACCATTTTTATTCAATAATTACATTAAATTTAATAATTTAAAAATAGTTAAAAGTACGGGTCGTTACAGATTTGCTTTGCATTTAGAAGAAGAGAGATTAATTCATTTTTTTATTGGGCCTAAATACTCTAAAGCCCTACCTAAACCCTAGTTTCCCATCCTTATCTCATCTTTGTACAGCCCTCGTTCTACCTAAATTAGGACCCAAACCCTCTTTATTTCCTAAGGTTTCACTTCTATAGAAAAAATGCAGCCATATCATCATCAATTAATTAATTTTGCGTTTTCTTCTTCATCTACCATGGCCGTCATTTCTTTTTCCTCTTTCTCCATCGAATTATAAAAAATATAAAAGAAGAAAGGAGTAATCAAAGCATAAACATAGAAAGCTATTGCAAATGTGGTAATTTATATTCTCTTCCATATGTCTTAATTTCGATTCAATTTTTTTGTTTTTTTTTTGTTTTTAGTCTGAATCAAGTAGCGAAACGAAATTTCTAGGAAATATTTGTAGAATTCCAGTAAATATTGTTTCGCGACTTCGATTTTGTTATGTTTATTTTGCTGATTTGGTTGTGATTTCTATTTTCAGTTTGTTTTCTCAAAAGTTTGATCATTCTTAACAGTAACAATACTTATGATGCTGTAAAATCAAAAGCGAACCAAAATATATTCAAAATGCAATGTTATTTGACAGTGGATATATTGAAAATGCAATGTATTGAGGCTTTTTGAAGTTTACGTTTTTTAGACCATGTAACATATGTGATAGTTTTCTTGTTGTTGGAACTGCTCATATTTTGTGCATAATTGTAAAAGATCTGATAAACTTTCTGTATCTGCAAGAGAAGAGACATTAGATTTGAAAGTGAAGTTTATTGACTGAAAGAGTTGAATGTGTAACAATACAACTTAAGAAGAATACATGCTAAATAAATAACAACTATCCCACTACTAACATCTAAGAATAGCAAAATCCATCACATCATCCTAAGGAGAGTAGGTCATACACATGTCACATTCTGTGGACTAAGACAAATTTGATTAAACTGCTAAATACAACTACTTAACATTCTCCTTAAATATAATGTCATGAAGACATCAGTGTATATGTGCAACTCCAACCCTTTTCATGCTTATCTGGAACTTCTTTCGAGGAGCATATTCCAAGTAAACCTCCAAGTTTTTAAAATACAGTAAACTTAGAAGTTTTTGCCAAGATATCGACCTATTTACAAAATACTAAATCAATAATACCATCCTTACACTGACATATCACTTCTGTTTACAAACTAGTGTAACATCTTTGACTAATTTGAAAACCGGGTTTTTATTTATTGATTGGACTTCAATTTTCATTAATATTTCACTATGAGATATCCGAAATATTTGAGGTAGAATTGATATTTGTTATGCTTCATTTGAGATGTTCTAGACAATTTTTTTATACGAGATATGAGTTATGTAAAGTTTGTTGGATTTTATGTAAACATTAATTGGTTCTCCCTAACATATTTCAGTTTCATTATGTTTATAATGATACATATTCTTTTAACACTATATCATGCTTCAGTTTAACAGTACATCATGTTTATAGTTTTATTTTGTTCTTATTATAGAGTATATCATGCTCATTTGATAGTATATTATTTAGCACTATATCGTATTTCATTTTAAGCATACATGTTTATAATTTCCTTATGTTCTTGTAATATATAAGCATCAGGTGAAGGATTAATATAATGTATGTTTAAGCATACATGTTTATACTTCGTATTTAGATGTTAAAACTGGTTTTTTTATACAATGTGTTGTTGTGCGCATTCTGTTATTTCTTTTTACTACATATTTTTTAGCAGAATTTTATTTAGGGATATGATTCGCATCTTAAGAAAATTTAAACACAACAAGTTTCAATAAACTAGTTTAACAAGAAAATTACATAGAGCATGTACCTTTTTGTGTAAATTACATAAACAAGCAAATTAACAAGTTAGCAAGTTTAAACATTAAACGTTAGCCTTTAATAGTATTTTATATTTTTTATTAGCAAGAGTGATTAGTCTTGCATAGGCTTGCATTTTATCTATATTATAGAATTGATATTTTGTTATGCTTCATTTGAGATGTTATAGACAATTTTTTTATATGAGATATGAGTTTTGTAGAGATTGTTGGATTTTATGTAAACACTAATTGGTTCTCTGTATCATATTTCAGTTTCATTATATTTACAATGATATTTGTTTTAACACTATATCATGTTTTAGTTTAATAGTACATCATGTTTATAGTTTTATTATGTGCTTATGAATATCATGCTCATTTAATAGTATATTATTTAGCATTGTATCATATTTCAGTTTACACATACATATTTATAATTTCTTATGCTCTTGTAATATATAAGCATTAGGTGAAGGGTTAATATAATGTCTGTTTAAGCATACATGTTTATACTTCTTCATGTTTAGATGTCAAAACTGTTAATTTTCTTTATACAATGTGCTGTTGTAAGCACTTTGTTACTTCTATTTACTACATATTTTTTAGCAGAATTTTATTCGGGGGTATGATTCACATCTTAAAAAAATTTAATAAGACAACATGTTTCAATAAACTAGTTTAAAAAGAAAATTACATGGACCATGTACCTTTTTATGTAAATTACATAAACAAGCAAATTTAACAAGTCAGCAAGTTTAAACATTAAAATTTAGTCTTCAATAGTATTTTGTATTTTTTATTAGCAAGAGTGATTAGTCTTGCATAGGCTTGCATTTTATCTATATTATAGAATTGATATTTTGTTAAGCTTCATTTGAAATGTTCTAGACAATTTTTTATATGAGATAAGATTTTGTTGGATTTTATGTAAACACTAATTGGTTCTTTGTATCATATTTCAGTTTCATAATGTTTATAATGATATATATTCTTTTAACACTATATCATGTTTTAGTTTAATAGTACATCATGTATATAGTTTTATTTTGTTCTTATGATTGAGTATATCATGCTCATTTAATAGTATATTATTTAGCACTATATCATATTTCAGTTTAAGCATACATGTTTATAATTTCCTTTTGTTCTTGTAATATATAAGCATCAGGTGAAGGGTTAACATAATGTCCGTTTAAGTATACATGTTATACTTCTTCATATTTATCTATAAAAACTATTATTTTTCTTTATACAATGTGCTGTTGTGAGCACTCTATTATTTCTTTTTACTGCATTTTTAGCAGAATTTTATTTGGGGATATGATTCACATCTTAAGAAATTTAACTAGTCAACAAGTTTCAACATCTTAGTTCAATAAGAAAATTACATAAAGCATGTACCTTATTGTGTAAAACACATAAACAAGCAAATTTAACAAGTTAGCAAGTTTAAACATTAAACTTTAGTCTTTAATAGTATTTTATATTTTTTATAGCAAGAGTGATTAGTCTTGCAAAATTTCGGTAACGGTAATCATTTTTGATTTACCGGTGAAAATGGTATGGTGATGGTATTTGTATAACGGTAGTGGTAACCATTACCATAACAGCCCTATGTATTTTATCTATATTGGACTCAGTATTAAATAAGCTTGCAGTTATTTATAATTTGTTTTCAAATGTTCATTGATTATTATTTTGTATCAAGTCGAGAACCAGGAAGAAAAATCTTTGATATATCTTTTGTATTTTACAGCAAGCCTAGTTTTTTTAGATGACTTGGAGAAACTTAAGCCATTGTCTGGAGACAACTACTTAAAACCTAGGTAAGATTTTTTATTTCTTTTTAATCTTAAAATAGTACACACACACTTAACTATTTTTCATGAATTAGTTTCGTTAGTTATTAACGCTACCGATAAAGTAATCATTGATTGAGTTAAAAAAATTCATCATTTTTTCCTGTTAGGATTTTTCTAGCAGATCAATATTGTTAATTTCTTTTATAGACCTATTTTTTTACGAGTATCCAAAGAATTTGTAAGCGCCCATGCTCACAAGGAAAGTTTATTTCAATAAAACCTCAATAATAAGATTATGAAGAAATAAATAGAGTATATATAATAATAAGAGTAACAATGGCATGTTATTTCTATAGAAATATTGGTACCTAACTTTTACGATTTCAAAGGCTCAAAACCTGTATATGAATAACATGCCATTGTAAATATCATTCTTCTCTCCTATTATTTCTTTGTAATCTCAACATTGAGGTTCCCGATGAAATAAACCTTCCAGACAAGCTCTTTGTTAACAAAAAATGAGAGTAAATTATTCGCTTGTTGCAAAATTAAACCTTCACAAGCTAGGTATGTGCTTTAATAAACATTGATTTTATGGACGTATGTTAATAAAAATATATTATTATGTAACATTTTATTTTTGTTCCATGTTGCCAGTAAGTACAATTTTATCATCTAGGGCAACCTAATGTTTTGGACCTGCCTTGACTCGAGAAAGTCTCTCTCTAGTTTTGTTATTTATTCGAAGACATATTAACTCCATTATGTTATATAACATCTTTGTAACATGATGTTGTCTCATTAGGTTCGAACATTAGAGGGCTTTTATCAAGATGGAAAAAACATAGGTTAATTTACCAAGGTTTTATAAATTTGCTTATTAGTTTCATAGTTAGAACTCTTAAGGCTTGATTAATGATGCATGTAGATTTTCTCCAGAACGACAAAAGGATACAAGAAAGCGGTTCCAAATTTCATATATAGTCATGCAGAAAGCGAAGGGAATCTAGAAAATATAATTTTCCCTTGCTCTAGATGTAGGAACCATATTAGACATTCGCCCAGGGATGTTGTATCACATTTGGTTATTTTTGGAATTGACCCAACATATGATGTATGGATTTTTCATGAGGAAGCACGTCGCCTTAAAAATGTAGTTGACGAAGGGACAAATACATATAGGATGTACTTAGATGCAAAAATTGGTGATGACGAGATTGAAGGTCATATTAATTAGATACATGGCAAAGGGTTAAGGAAACATTGGAAGATGTTGAAATTCCTCTATACCCTGGTTGTGCAACAATTACGGAACACAAAGCTCGAATTGGTATATTTGACACAACATTTATGGAATTTCTTAAACTCCTTCAAGATATGTTGCCCAAGGAAAACACGCTTCCTGATTCAACATATGCAACAAAGAAGTGGCTTAAATCGTTTGGTTTGGGCTATAAGTTGATACATGCATGTGCAAACGATTATTTTCTATTTAGAAAAGAGCTTGCAAATAACAATTCTTTTTCTACATGTGGCAAGTCTCGTTGGAAAATGAATAAAGAAATGGAGATGGAAAGCAGACAAAAATATCATGAAGGTTTTGAGATACTTTCCAATCATACTGAGGCTGAAAAGAATGGTTGGGTCCATAGAAACAACAGAACAATTAAGATGGCATAATAGTCATAAGAGTAAGGATTGTAAATTGCGACATCCAATAAATTCTTCTCAATGGGCCACAATTGATGGAATCTATCCTTCCTTTGCTTCCGATCCATGAAATTTAAGGCTTGGTCTTACAACTAATGGATTTAATCTCTTTGGTGATTGGAACTCTACATATAGTTGTTGGCCAGTGTTTCTTGTTGCTTACAACTTTCCTCCATGGTTATGTATGTAAAAAGATTATATAATGTTATCTTTGTTAATTCCTGGACCACGATAACCAGGAAATGATAAGTATGCATATTTGAAACCACTTATTGAAGATTTGATAAAATTGTTGGTTAAATGGGTAAAGATGTATGATGCATATAGACGTAGCAAATTTAGATTAAAAGCTATTTTAATGTGGACAGTTAATGATTTTCCATCTTATGGCAATTTAGCAGGTTGCATTGTAAAGGGCAATAGAGCGTGCCATGTTTGTGGTGTTAATACCTGCTTAATATGGCTACAATTCAGTAAGAAATGCGCATATTTGGGCCATAGGCAATCCTTGCACCTAACCACGAATATTGTCAATGGAAAAACTTGTTTGATGGAACCATAGAGAATAAATAAAGGCCTCAAATACAAACCGGTGCTCAAATCCTTGAAGATGTCAAAGATATATGTAATGAGTAGGAAAAGAAATAAAAGGAGGAAAAAGAGAAAGGGGAAGGCGATAAGAAAAGAAAATTGGGAAAGAGAAGAAAAAAGGAACTCAAATGTGGAAGAAGAAGTCTATTTTCTTTGATTTGCCTTATTGGGTAGTAAGATATAATAAGAAATAATTTATTTATTCGTATGTAGTAATTAGTACTTTATTATTAATTAGGTACATGTCTTCATGTTTTTTTAGGCACTTCCTTTGTGCCATAATCTGGATGTAATGCATGTTGAGAAAAACACCGGGGAGAGTATTCTTGGTATGCTGCTCAACATCACAGGAAAATCAAAGATGGAATTAATTCATGTCAACATTTGGAAGCAATGTGTATTAGAAAAAAATTGCATCATATAGACATGGGAAATAAAGTATTACTTTCAATCGCGTCATGCACATTAACTGGTCAGGAGAAGAATATTTTTTATAGTACAATAAAGAATTTGAAGGTACCTGATGGATATAGCTCAAATATTGGAAAATGTTTTGCAAAGGAAGATAAGATTTCAAGTCTTAAGTCCCATGATTATCATGTATTGATGCAACAATTGTTGTCTGTAGCATTGAAAGGACTTCTACCAGTAGGGACAAGGAATGCACTACTATGACTATGTACATTTTATAATGACATATGCCAAAGAGTGCTTGATAGAGATAAATTAGAAGCCATGGAGAATCTGATCATTATAACCCTCTACGATTTGGAGAGATTCTTTCCCCCTTCTTTTTTTGACATTATGATTAACTTAACAATACATCTAGGGAGAGAAGCAAGACCTTATCGGATAGTGCAATATCGTTGGATGTATCCATTTGAAAGGTAATACTTATTATGGTTACTTCAAATTGATAATAATTTATGTACTTAAAAAAACCTTTATGTACATGTTTTGGTTGTAGGTATATGAAAGTATTGAAGGGCTATGTTAAAAATCAAGCACGACCTGAAGGGTGCATAGCTGAGCGCTATGTTGCCGAAGAATGCATGAATTATTATGGTGGATATATTAAGCATGCATTTGAAATTGGAGAAAGAGGAAATCGAAATAAAGTGCATCAAAGTGATTTCAAACTCGATGGTCATCCTATTTTCAAAGGAAAACCTATGTTAGTCACTAAGGAGGTGATTGATGCTGCTCATCGGTATGTGTTGTTTAATACCGAGTAAGTAGAGCCTTATATAGAATAAGTTTTAGTTCCATCCAATTATTATATATGAAAGAAACTAGATTTTTACTTGCACGTTCATGTATATAGAATGCACAAAGAGGAGTTGAAACATTTGCATCCTCGACAAGATGACGTGGAACTCTCACGGTTGCATTTAGAAACTTTTTGTTACTGGTTTGAAAAAAAGGTTATCAGGGTTATATCTTCTTGTTTGTAGACTATTAAGTTTGATATATAATTTACATATTATTATCAATAGCTTTATTAAACAGGATCAATGCAAACAGCTTATTTCAGCACATCAACTCTCTGTTATAGCTGTGCTTGAAACTAAGTTGAATCATGCCTTGTCTCTCAAGGCAGCAAATTACATCAATTCAAGGTGGAGTTTCCTTCACAATCTGAACGAAGCCCCATATGGTAGAATTTTGATTCTCTACAATCCCAATCTGATCCAACTCTCCCCCATCCTATCTACTCCTCAACTAATTCACTGCCATGCCACTAATTTATCTGACAATACCACATTCTACGTCTCCTTTGTATATGCTTCTAACTCTGCAATAACTAGGAACTCTTTACTGTCAGTCATCCCTTCTTTAAGACAATCCACACATCCATGGTTAATTTTAGGGGACTTCAACTGCTCATGCTCTATCTCTGACAGGATAGGTGGTAATCCCCTCTCTCTCAATGAAATAAAGCCGCTTGTTGACACCCTATCTGATGCTGACCTTATTAAAGTCAAGACAGTGGGTATACAATATACTTGGAACAACAAAAGGAGACATGGTTGTAGGACCTTTTCCACTATTGATCATGCATTCACCAACCAAAATGCCTTATCTAAATGGCCTCTTCTCTACAATCATATTCCTCCTCCTCTGCTTTCTGACCATTCCCCACAAATCATACATCTTCGTGAAGCGGACATGAGAGGAAACTCTAATTTTAAATTTTTTAATTCTTGGGTCTCTGAACCAGACTTTAAAAATACAGTGATGGAAGCATGGAAAATACCTAAAAATGGAAATCATTTGTTTGTTTTGCAGGAAAAAATAAAAGAGACGAGAAGAGTTTTAAAACACTGGGCATACAACAAATTTGGACAAGGTAGCAAAATGAGCAATGTGATTAAGAGCAAGCTCATTGAAGTTCAAACTGCTATGATGTCTTCAGTTAATGATCTGCTCCTTTCTGAAGAAGAGAGTATTCTGTCTACTCAATATTATCAAGCATTAAGTAAAGAGAATGATATGATCAAGCAAAAGACGAGGATGAATTGGAGAGAAAAGGGAGACAGAGACACTGCTTACTTCCATGCTAGCCTTAAAAATAAGCAAAGGAGAGAGAATATTTCTTCAATCTATGATGCAGCTGGTGAACCACACACCACTTCTGCAGGGGTCAAAAGAGCAGTTGTTAACCACTTCTCTAATTTGTATGGCAATGTGAGTAACTTCTTGCCCAAAATTGATTTAATTCCCACTGACATACTCCCCACTTTAGACCCTAATGACTACTCTTTACTCTGCGAAGAAGTCACCCCAGATGAAATAAAAAATGCAATGTTTTCTTTAAACTCTGAATCTTGTGGAGGTCCTGATGGGCTTAATGCTCAATTCTACACCACTTGTTGGCCTATTGTCTCCACTGAAGTAATCAATGCCATTCTACTATTCTTCAGAAAAGGAAAAATATTTAGATCATTTAACTATACCAACATAACTCTTATCCCCAAGATCAAAAATGCCCACTGTGTGAACGAATTCCGCCCCATCTCCTGCTGCAATACCATCTACAAGTGTATCTCCAAAGTCATTGCAACTCGATTGAAGCTTGTCCTCCCTTCCCTTGTCTCCCCTAACCAGGCAGCTTATCTCCCAGGTAGGAACATTCTTGATCATGTTCTATTATCTCACGAACTAATTAAAGGATACAATCGCAAAAATGTTACTCCTAGAGCTCTGTTGAAGCTTGACATAATGAAAGCCTTCGATATGTTGCAGTGGGATAGTATAGTGAGAATCATGGGATACATGAACTTTCCTCCCCACATCCTGGCTTGGATTTTTGAATGTATCTCCTCCCCCACCTACTCAATCAATATTAATGGCAGGAATGAGGGCTTCTTTGTCAGTAAGCAAGGCATAAGGCAAGGGGATCCCCTATCAGCTTACATATTTATTCTTGTTATGGAACTCCTAACCCGTTTGCTTAATAGGCTAATAACTCAGGGAAAATTCGAACTACACCCAGCATGCAACGAACCGCGTATATCTGCGCTTATGTTTGCAGACGATTTAGTGGTTTTCTGCACTCCCCAATTATCCACCCTCAAGAACATAATGCAAGCACTTGATGAATTCTATGCTATGACTGGTCTTAAAGTTAACCTCCAAAAGTCTGACATCATGACTGCTGGTGTCAGTCTCGAACAGATTAATCTGATTACACAAATCACTGGGCTGACACAAAACCAAAACACTATCTCTTACTTGGGCATCCCACTTACAACTTCGAAAATTACTGTGAACCATTGTCTTCCTCTTTTCGAAAGGATTACTGCCAGGCTAAGTTGCTGGACTTCCATGTTGCTCAGTCAGGCAGGTAGATTAACTCTTGTTAAATCTGTGATATTTTCTATGCAAGTATACTGGGCTAGAACTTTTATTCTCCCCTGCAAATTGATAAACATGATCAGAAGTGCATTAATGAGATATCTTTGGAAAGGAAAAGTGAATGGCAGATACATTGCTCCTATCAAATTTGAAATGACTGAAAGGCCATTGGATAAGGGGGGCTTGGGTTTACACAACCTAACTCAGTGGAACAAGGCTGCATTTGCCAAGCACATTGACACCTTCTATAATAGCTCTGATAGCCTGTGGGCACAATGGTCTGAGAAGAATGTTATTAAGGGGAGATGTTTGTGGAGCATGAACAAGCCCCAAAACTTAAGTTGGACATGGCAATGTATATTTAAATTGAAGGAGTTGTTCCTTCCTCTCATACAATTGAACTCCAATCCTTTGTATAAGGTGAATTTCTGGCAGGAACCGTGGATAGAAACTGGGTTCATTATTCAACAACATCTATCTTATAGTGAAATGCAGCTGGCAGGATTGCACTCTGCCTCCTTAGTCAGAGATGTGTTGCATGCTATTCAGTCTTCTAGAAATTCTTTTTCCAATCAAAGTGTTCAGCAGATCTGGAACAAGATCAGAAGGTTTTCTCCCATCTCCTCTACTGACAGGTTGGTGTGGGGCGACACAAAAACAACATTCAAGATCGGTGATGCTTATGAGCATCTGATGAAGAATAATTCTCGTCCGAAATGGAAATGGTGGAAACGTACTTGGGGAAAGGACAGCAGTATGAGACATGACTTAACTCTTTGGAAAGTACTTAACGGTGCTTTGTTAACTAGAGTGAAGCTCGTTAGCATGGGAATGATTGTAAGCATCAATTGTAGTTTCTGCAACAATATGCCTGA
Source organism: Allium fistulosum (assembly GCA_030737815.1). Taxonomy (NCBI): domain Eukaryota; kingdom Viridiplantae; phylum Streptophyta; class Magnoliopsida; order Asparagales; family Amaryllidaceae; genus Allium; species Allium fistulosum. The sequence continues at coordinate 1,104,179,849 of CM060904.1, read as the reverse complement.
GTCTGCGGAACATTTATACTTTCAATGTACTTATATTAATCGTATTTGGGTCACGGTTATGGGGAAACTTCAGAGACGTAATGTCTCTCAAGATAATGCTGTGGAATGGGGCAGAATCTACGCAATTACTGGAAATAAAAAGGAAGGCGAAAGAACATATAGTGTGGTGCTGAAAAGCTTCATTAGCTCGGTTTGGAGAGAAAGAAACCATAGGCTTTTTGATCCTTCTAATGCCAAAACTGATGTCAATTTCAAACGTTGGATTATGGAAGAGATTAGAGACTCATTAAGGCAGCTTACGTTTGCTATTGACCCTGGTTTAAGTGCTGCCTTTGTGAGGGCGTAATTATATTTGTTTTATGTTTTTGTTGTTTCTATGTTTTCCCAGTGCTTGCTGCGCCAAGTTTATCCCCGTTTGCTATCTCTCCTTTGTTGTAAATGTTCTGAATGGTGTGGTAATATATGGTCGAGGTCCATTTAACCTCGTCGGCTTTGCCAAAAAAAAAAAAAAAAAAAAAAAAAAAAAAAAAAAAAAAAAAAAAAAAAAAAAAAAAAAAAAAAAAAAAACTCCTCTTAATTAATAAATAATAAATGGTAAATTCATTTTGAATATTTAATTAATTTTAAATATTTAGATAATCAGTATTTAAAAATATAAATAACTTATAATCAAATATAGGTATTATTTAAATATTTAAATATTTAAATTGAGATTAAATATTTAAGTTGTAAATTAAATACTAATTAAAGAATTTAATAGCTTTATTTAACTCCTCTTAATTAATAAATAATAAATGGTAAATTCATTTTGTAAATTTATTTGCAATAATAAATAGTATGAACAAATAGTAATAAAATCAATTATCAATAAAAACAACTTGATTTTTATTATAGCATTTTTAATTGAATTTATTGGATTTCCCATAATTTTTAATCTGGAAAATATTTAAATTTGTCATTTGATGATTTAACGGCAAACGACGATACTTTTGAAATTTCACGTAATTAAAAGATCCGTGAATTTTATTGTTGATTTGTGATCGTGTCATATTTTGGTGCACGATTGTATTTTCATTTCTACCATTCACGGTTCATACGCGAACAGGGTATTGGGTAAAATACCGCAGAATTCTATTTTTAAACCACTTTATATCAAAAATTCAAAATTTTGAACTAGAATTGATCTTGATTTGATTTTGATGAGATATGTTGCTTGAAAAACTTGTTTATCTTGTGAAGAAGGCAATTGACCTTTGGTTGTAAGATCAAACACTTTAAAACACTTAAGTTTCTTTCATTTCCTTTTTAATCCACTTGCCTTCTTTTACTCTTTTCATTTTCCCTCTCCTTTATTTTTTTTCATTCTTCACTTACACAATGAAACCAAGAAAAAATGGCCGCCTATTTAAATTCAAAATCAAATAGAACTCTCAACAAAAAAATAAAAAGCTTATATCTTTGATCTTGTTCAAATATGAATGAAGATTGTTAACATTTAAAATTGGATTTAAAAGTGAATAATTAGAAATTGGAAATTTTATATTATAATTAACGAGTAAAAATAGTCATTTTGGCCACTGTCTCGGATTTCGACGAAACTAGTTTCATTGATCCGTAATAGTGAATTATTGTAGGATTTCAAGTTTCGTAGCGATCAAACTTATCGTTTGGTCATGCGAGCTTGAAATGCGTAGAAATTGATTTATGAAATTTAATTGATTTTGAAAAGCTATCTTCTGAATACGATCGAACTAGGCCTCAAAACTTGTTCCATTGTGTTCGGAATGGGGGTAACAATATGAACGCCAAGCGGCATGCTTTGTTTGGAGTTCGGAATTTTTGCGGGTCAACTGGTTCGAAAACTTATATAATAAGATGCGTTAGTTCATTCGTTCGTAACCCTAGCTTCAACCGCTCCCGTTCAAAACAATTTAATGACCGAAATTCATCCAACTTCTCTTCCCTTTTTCTTCCAATCCACGTAACGAAATCGAAAACTTCCAAAAGCAAAGTTGTAGAGCCCGATGAGCTGTACACATCCAACGGCCGGTTTGGGGCGTAACATCTCGGATTTGCCAATATCTGGCTTGGAAGGTTGCGCAATTTTGGGTCTCGTTTTTGCAAATGGAGAGTGTGGAGGTGACTGCGTTGCTGGCATTGGTGGAGGTGGGCGTGGCGCGTCTCGTGGTGTGCTCAGATCGTCGTCTGGTCGAGTATGGGTGCGTGCACAGTTGAGGTTCGAATGCGATTTTGGTTTACGGGGTCGCGTTGGCGTGAGGGCTGGAGCACGAGATAGGAAGGTTAATGTTTTTAATTATAATTATTATGTTAATTAATTTTAGAAATTATCGTTATACTAATTATCGCGTAACTTTTGCATATGGTGTCTGTTTTGGACGAAACAAGAGGCGTTGGAATCGTATTGACGGAGGCTATGTCATGGGGTTGGTTTGAATTTATTTGAAGTTGGAAAAAAATTTAGTTTCAAATAAAATGTGAGTGTTTATACGTTCACGATTGACTACAATATTTTTATGTAAGTTAAATTGAAATTCTGAAGTGACTTAAATTATTGATTGTGTTGGGTGAATTTAATTGACATGGAAATCGATATAGAAATTTATATGTTAGAAATTTTGAATTAACAGTTAAATGGAAATTAGAATTAAACTGCTAGTAAAATTTTCGATTATTGATAATTGGCTAATTGATGTGATTTATTGACCGTTTGGATGATTGTTTGTGATGATTGCTAATTGGTTGAGATTTTGGATGATTTGGATGTTTACTTATTTTATATATCCTGTTATCATCCTGTATATTATTTACGGTATATAAAACTATAAATCGAGTTATTTCGAATAAATTAAGAAATAGGTTGAAATGATATATACCTATGACATTTATTTTGGATTGAAATGATATATATTCATCCCTGAATTAAATTGAAATAACTGACCACTTGGCCATAGGATAGAAAATTATATATGAACACCGGATTGGTTAAATTAAATGATTTTAAGATTTTTACTTGCAAAATTATTTAAATTGATTTTGGTTTTTAAGAAATAAAATCGAATTTATGGAAAAGGATTCATTTTTGAACTCGAGCAAGAAATGTTAAAAATGAACTTGTCAACGGGAATTGTTTAAAGAATCGAGTCTGAAATTTTGAAGTTATAATTGAGAAACCATTTGGATTATGGAAATTGATTTATTTAAGTAATTTAAACGGATATTTCGAAATTTGAGCTCGGGATTGAATTATCTTAAAAGATTTGAATCTTAAATTGAATATTGAAGTTAAACTTGATTTAAGTAATTTAAATCGATACTCTGAAGTCGAACTCGAATTTCTGTAAATCGAAATGGTTTAAAATTGAGAATTGAATTGAAATTAATTCAAACTGGAATTGAATTGAAATTAATTGGAATTGAAATCGAAATCGAATTAATTTGTAAGTTGGAATTGGAATTGATTTGAATTAAAATTAGAATCGATGTTAATTTGTATTGAATCGGAATTGGATCGATTTAAATGGAAATGGAAATTGAAATTAATTTGAATTGGAAAATTTGGAATTGAATCAGTTTAATTTTGAAACTATTTTAAAATTATTTATTTTAATATAAACTATTTAAAAAAACCTATCTTTTCAAAATATTCAAATTATTTTGATTTTCCAAGCTATTTTACTATATAAACCATTTCAATATTCAAACTATTTATATTAAACTATTTTAACTATTTAACTATTTTAAAAATATTCAAGCTATTTATTAGAAATTCAAACTGGTCAGAGTGGGGATTGTTTATATTTAAATCATGGATTTAAATACGAATTGGGTTAAAATGAAGTTATAACCGAAATTGAAATTTGAAAAAACTTTAGAAGCGAAATCAAGATATTAAGGCGAAAATGATTTTAAAGTGAAATGGTATATTTTGAGTTGAAATGAATTTGATTTTGAAGCGAATATGATATTTTGATATCAAATACGAATTGTTTTTGAAATATAAAAGTACCACCGGTGTGTAAAACGGTGTTTGGTTGTTAAAGAGACTGGGGCCTCTTATTGGCATACTCTCTGTCAATATTGGAACCACTTTAACAACTGTGTACGTGGAGGAGACTCCAGAATGTAGTGATTGGATTTGGTGTCATTTATGCTAATTTGAAATGACTAAGACAAGACGGCTTGACAGGGCCAAGCAGGCTAATTACCCCTAGTGGACATCCGTTCTTCGATTTTCTTGGACTTGGTCCATATTTTTACTCTTATTGTTGGCTTCGATTGGTGCACCTTGATTGTGGGATAGCTTCCCTTGACTCGATATGGGATGGATGGACGCAGTGGGCGATCGTGGCTATGATGTGTTACCACCAGCCCTGTGACCCGAACTGTTAGTATCCTACCTTGGGCATTGCCTCAGGTGCCTTGTCATACTTTTATCCCTATATGAGACCCCTACAATTTTGGTCTAGTGTTGTCATATCACGGTGCATCCCTATCCCCCGATGTGCTACTGGAGCGTTATATGCAAACTGTACGACAATGGTTAAAACGCATTAAGAGGGATTAATGTAAAGCCTTAACGCTAAGAAAAATATTTATTTTACCGATTAGACATTATATATGTAGCGTATTCTACTACATATAAATATTTTAACGGATTCTTAAGAGATGGAAAATCCCATAACATCTCTTGAGTTATTGCACGCACATATACACTGGATAGGAGATGTGAAAAACCCTAAATATCTCTGACGCTATTACACTTAGGTTGTGTGATATCAATTGGACTCACATAAGGATATTTTAGTCCTGACTTGAGTGTTTTGTTTTTCATTACGCTCGGGTCAGCCCTGAGTATTTTAGCGCATTGAAGATCATTTTCTGGAGGACGAAGACAATGATTTGGTATATTATTACTATTATCATTCCTGCATCTATCCATGTTGTATATATAACTCCAATAAATGGTGTATAAATTATAATCAAATGTATAGTAAACAGCTTCATGAACTGTTTATTTGGTTATTATATTCTATCATTCCGCTGCGAGATTCTGTGTTTGTTTCTTCTTCTTTCTTATTTTTCTTAATTAACCCCATTGATTATCTGTATTCTAGATTGTTTAAGTTGGACATGTGTGGATTTATTGTCGATTTAAACCTTCTGAAATGTGGGTCGTCATAGTGTTTGAATTCGGGGTGGCCTATGGAGTCGTTTGGTAATAGTCGGTGGTGTCGCGACACTAGGTAAAATGCGAATTAGGGCTTTTGGTCGGATTTGTATTGGGTTGATCAAGTTTGTATTGGTGGTGAGGAATGTGTCGAGCAAGAGACCAGAAGTTCAATAGCGTGATCCACGCGCATTTTCATCGAGCGAAGATGGAGGTACGGGTGGTAGAAGGCATGGCCAAAGGTATCTCTTTGTAAAGGTTGTGCATGTTTTGTTTTAAGGAGGGAAGAAATGAAATTAGGAAGAAGGGGGAAATGTTTAAAATGGGGTAATTAACTTAATTTTGGTAATTAAATTGATTTAATTAAAGTCGTTTAACCCAAAATCTTATAATTTGAATAACTCTTGTATACGAGGTTGGATTTGAACGCAGTCAGTTGCATTGGACTCGTAGAAACATCAGCTTCGCATTAAAACGAGGTTCATATAATTTGGAGCTAGTTGAACTTTGGGCTAAAACTGAAATGTGAAAGCATCCGCCAGAATTTCTATGAGTTTACTCACCTTTAAAGAAACTATATAATGTCTGTGTTACTATATATTATTGTTGAATGCTTAATTGATCCTTTATATTGTTGTTTAATTGTTCATTTGGATTTAAATTCCTACTTGAAAAGTGGATGGCATAAATAACCATTGTGTTGCAAGGGATAAAAGCAAAAGGAAAGTCGGAGTATACATAGCAAATAGGTCGCTACGGAACACTTTGAAATACACATACATATGTATTGATCTACAAAGAAATTTTACAGAGAGACCCTAAGGGTTTCTCACCAATATTAATTTATTTATATTCTTATGTCACTTATATTGGTGTTTGGTTGAAAATATATAGGACATACTATTTGAGTGTGTAAGTGCCGTGACAACGATTATCGCTTTACTATCACTTATGAAATACCATTCCCTTAAACCCTTGTGTGACGAACCGCAAATCCGATCCCCTTTGAATCGATAATAAACCACACATGTCCGACCTAAAAAGCGCAGACTGATAGAAATTTATGAGAAAGAAAGAAGAGAGAAGAAGAGAAGAGAAGAAAGAGAGAAGATAGAACCAAACAGAACAATACAGAATCTCAAGTCGCAGCGTAAAACATATAATATCATGTCAATGATCTTTACAAAACAGAAACTGTATATACATACATCAATCAGAGTTCAACAATCAATCACCAATCATCAGCCTGGACAGTTATAATAACATGTCCTTACAATTGCTGATAATATAAACGACAACAATGCGCAAAGCGGATAAGCAAAACAGATACGTGTATACGAAAATGAAGATCTCCAGTTCTCCTGCTGAAGCTCCAAAAGCACCAAATCTGAACCTGTAAATATACTCGGTCTGACCCGAGCATTGAAAGGGAAGAACGCCCGTATCAGTCTGGTAAACCAGCGTGAGAAACACACTCAACTGAATTTATTAAATTACCAAACTTCCCTTTCAAAACAAAAGTATCTCGTAAGACATGCCCACACATAAACACGGACATGTTTTTAACTTACGATAACTAAAACCTTTCATATCAAATCATCTGATATTATACTAGTGTCCAGTATATACAAATAATATTAATCATAGCCGAAATTGTTACAATTATTAGCATATAGCCCAAAATGGGTAATACAATCAAAATGGCAGGCACGTAGCAGAGTTGGATTTCCATACAAAGGACCAGGTGAAGGGACTACCTTCCGATGGGTACACCTCTAGATGGATGTCCCGAGGCATAGAACATCTGCCCTCTACCAACATAAGGCCAGCCTACCTCTGTAACTAGGTAGTACCGAATATGTCATCCCCCGGTCGTATCGACCTTTTCCGAGGGCCCTCATAGCATATAAATGACAATAATTTACATTCTGAACGTCATGGCAGAAAGAAATATATCTAGAAGGGGATGATCATATCCTAATTGAGAATGACCCACTTAGCCTTGCTGCATCTAACCCTGTTTCGGTCATTTCCGGTTAATGAGGCCAAAGAGGTAACGATTACCTTTCACATATCACATATCACATCACTTTGAATGCCACATTTGCCATTTCCGTTGACTACTAATTGCCTTTCCCAAAAATACAACCCTTGAGCTCTTACGTCTCAAGGAAGGGTGTTAATCTAAGAGAAGTTACCTTCTCCGCCACCAAACAGATGTACGTTTGTATAAACCAATGTACGTAATCTCAGAAAATGCAAATGTCAAACATTCATCCATACAAGTTGTCCAGGAACAGGACAACTGTCCTACCACATCCTGTAGGGAAATCCCTAGCATTAGTAGCGAATAGTCCTTGTATTGGATATTTCATAACGAAGAGACTACTGCTACTATATGTATATTAGGATTTTAACCCCAAATGATCAACAAGCAATCCTCCACTATGAAAATCCTAAACATCAATATCATCATCCAACCTACACAACCGTCATATAAATGTTGGTCAGAAGTGGTTTTCAGATAAATCTGATCCTGGTCACTTCACACCAACAACACAAAAGCGTTTCTCAACCTCATACAGAAACTAAGTCTCATAGACTTATCACGTCTCCAACTTTCAACTTGCTATCCTTCAGCCAAGAAGGAAGCTCGATAGATTGGAGTAATACTCCGCACTACACGAATCAACATCCTCAACACAAACGATAATCAAGCATACACAGATGGCTACGTACTAAGTGTACGACTAAATAGTTCCCACATCAAGTCGAGGAACTAAAAATTTGGGAAATTTTGATAGTCGGTTATTTAACTATCAAAGCAACAAACAATTATTTAGCATCATAAGCAATCACTAGGCCCTTTTAATTAATCTTCTGTTAATTAAATCACTTTCCAAATATTCTCTTCAAATTATCTTTTAAAAATATATAATTCCAAAACCATTTCAATATTTCTATATTGGAACATTTCCATATACCTGTTTAATAATAAGTAATTCACAAATCAATTTATTTTCAACACTTAGAAAATATTACATATACTTAAATCATGGTTAAGTATATATTTTATAATTTAAGGAAAACATTCTCTTAAACATATTTATTTGGGTCAAAATGAATGTTATGTAAAACACCGTTACGACAACCCAAAATCACTAGTATAGGGATTCGGTAATTAGATAGATATATAACTCCCATATACTATACAAAACATCTTCTTTCGAAAATCATTTACTATAACAGCAGTGTTATAGTCCATGTTTTCCTTACTTCTCGAAAACGTTTATTTCAACAATGAATGTTGAAATCTATGTGTTCAATACTTAACACATTTTAAAACATCTTCAAACCATTTAACTCCATTTAAAAATCACTTTCCAAAACATTTATTTTATTTAAAGGATTATTCACTGTCCAAAATCATGAATATAATTCTCTAACCAAATTCATTATTTCTACACATTTACTAAAGGGTTATCCACTATCCAAAATCGTGAATATATCTCCTTTACAAAATTCATTGCTTCTACATATTTATTAAAGGATTATCCACTGTCCAAAATCGTGAATATATTCCTTTAATAAGCTTTATATTAAACATATCAAATTCAATTGATTTCGGATTTATAATACGATGTTTATAAATCACATTATATTTTATAAAAGCTTCCATCTATAAAATTCCTTTATTAACAAATTCCATTTATCTCATTAATATGCCAAAATCCAATTATAAGTTAATTTACTTATGATTCTCTTTATTTTCAAATTCATTCTTTTATAACTTTATAAATTTATAAATCTTATTCACTTATAAGATTCATTAAGAACTTCATTTTAAACACGTACAAACTCCTTTATAATTCCATTATCTTGATTTATAAAAATTCCATTTTGATAAATCTTATATATATACCATTTATAATAAATCAAAATCTCAATTTAAATTATCTTACCAAATAGTTAACTCCATATTTAAAAAATCACACTTTGATTCCATTTCACAAAAATCATAATTTTTATAACATAAAAATTATACTTCTTATTTATATAAAATAAATTCATTTCCTTAACAATTCAAAAATCATATATTTTCAAAATCACTTTGAATTCCTTATTAAATTGAAATCATCAATTTAATATTTTAAAATCTCTAAAATAAGGCCCAATGCTGCAAAAATGCTAAATAAGGTGATCACATCAATTATATCAATCTTGGCATCCAAAACATCATATATCATATGATAACATCATATATATCAATATTTGTAAATAAAATCAACACAGGTGAGGAATCTAGTTGGATCCCTCCAACCTGTCACCTGCAACAAATATACATATGAGAAAATACGTACAATGTCTGCTTCGAGGCAGACGCGCGTACAAAAGGTCATCCGCTCATACACGGGAACGTATAGGGTCTCATCTGCTCCAATAGGCAGGACATATGTCCAAACCAATCAATATATATATAATATATAATATATCATATATCATCCAAACAATCATCAATCATCATAAAATAAATTTATTCTCACTTGTATAAAAATATAGGCGAGACAAAAAGAGTGAGTTGTACTCACTTTGATTCCAATAGCCGTTGCAGTGTTTTATTCCAAATAAAATTAAACGAGCGTTTAATTTTACCCAAAATTTTCACTAGTTCCGATCAACTCCAAACCAGCTCTAAAATGTAGTGCTCATCAATACGAACCCAACGCAACTTATTTTGTCAAAAACGGACCTCGTATGAAGAAGTTGTGAATGTTTATACATCACACGAATTATTATATAAATTAATTTACAATTTTATTTATTTTTAAACCTTAATCAATCACGACCGTTGATTTTGCTTCACGAGATCAGGGACGTTCGCATTTACTTCTTCCCCTCCCCTAGGTTCTCACGCATGCAAGAACCCAATCGATCGCCTCTACTTCAAATTGCCGCACCACCTATGTTCGTCGAGATGACAATCGCCGACCACCATATGAAAGCTCACAGCACGCCGCACCACCGCCCCAAAACCCATCGAGCTCGGCCCCACCGTCGCCTCGAAGAACGCACATGAACGCGCGACCTTCAAGAACTAATTGTCGTTGATTTACTCGACTATATTCGATCATCACCGTATGGATGTGAAGATCTCCCTTAGCTCTTCAACTTTGTAGTTGAAAGTATTTGATAATTGTTGATGGATTGAGAGAGATTAAGGGAAGAAAAATCGAATGATTATGGCCATCGAAATATAAAATGGCGGCTGACCTAGGTTTTCTAGGGTTTTGGCAAAATGGAAAAAAGTTTGGCCCTTTATAGAAAACTTCGCGACACTATTCATCCAAAAAAATTCGAACTCCAATCGAAGCATGTCGCCTAGTGTTGATAATGTTTTATCCCTATTCAAAACACAATGGAATATATATCGGGACCAAGTTCCATCGTATTTGGAAGATAGGTTTTCGAATCGACTTATTTAAAATTAAAATTTACTTAAATAAATTTCTACGCATTTTAGCTTGCCACGACTAAACCGTATATCCGATTGACACAAAATTTGAAATCCTACAATAACATAACATTACAGATCCAATGAAACTTGTTTCGTCAAAATCCGAGACTGTATGAAAAATGACTATTTTTACACGTTAATTAAATATTAAAATATTCAGTTTCTAGAAATTAACTTTTAATTCGATTTTAAAAATTTACCAACATCATTCTAATTCAAATAGAATTTAATTTAACTTTATAAATCATTTTCATTCACATTAGATTCAAATTCCAATTATTTCTTCAATTTAAAATATTAAATTAACAATTTAATTATCCAATTAAATCCCTATATTTCAAATATAAGTTATTCAGCTTATAAAATTAACTTATGAATATTTAAAATCAATTAAATATACGAACTTCGAATGACTAAAATTCTGGGTCGTTACATTCTCCCCTACTTAAAATAATTTCATCCTCGAAATTGACAACTAAGAAAAAGTCACAAAATCCATTAACTTTTCAAAACAATTCGTTCAAACTAGATTACAAAAATCATTTAAACATTTTAACTTTTCCAAAATCCACTTAGTTAAACTTCTTATAAAACTTCTCTAAGTTTTCAAATTCATACTTAGTTATCTTTTCAAAACCAACTAATATAGTTTAACCTTTAATTCAAAATCAAAATTTTAGTTATCAAATTTTTTTTCTAATTTTCCCAAAAATTTTCTAACGCCTTAAATTATCAAAAAAATTCACCATAGTCTCCTTTGCGCGGTTCGATCGTAGTAAAATCACAATATATATATATATATATATATATATATTCACAAATATACATCTCATCTTCGAGGATGAGGCATCCCGTAGGGAAAAAAAATAAAAGTACAATATGTAATCCGAGATATGTACCTTATATATTTTATTAGCGAGCATATACGGCTAATATAGCGCGAAAGCGAGCTCCAAATGCAAAGCATACGCCATCCGCACCTACTAAACACTCAACAAATAAATGGGAACATATATGGGAAGTAATATCAATATAACACATATACCAATACAAGAACTATACATGCCAATATAGCAAATGCAATCAAAAGCAACAAACCATCCATCAAATAACTATCATCCAACTAACATCCAACAAACCAATATCTAAATAATTAATCCATACCCAAATCAATATTCATTCATTACTCATTAATATTCATTGATTTGGTTTTCAATTTAATCACATTTGATTCATTAACATTGGATTTTACTAACATTCATTTATTCATTCATATTCAATTAGTTTACCTTCACTAATTTACATTCATTTTAGTTCCTTTCCAAATCAAATCAAATTTAATTCTATTTAGATTCTCTTACTTCCAATTTGAATTCAATTATTCAGCTTTCAATTTCATTAATTCAATTCCATTACATTTAATGAATTTCTATTCAATCAACTAACATCCATCTAACAACCAATGCATAACCAACATAACCAAATTTATTAATTTACTTTACTTTACACTCAAACATTTACTTTTACTTCATTTACATTCAATTTGGTTTATCACATTTAATTTCAATTGGTTTAATATCTAATTGACTTTCATTCAATTATTCAATTCCCAATTTCATTAGCTTTTAATGAATTAACACTTCCATTCATTATTCCCTATTAATTCATTTTTATATCAAATTCAACTTCATTCCTCATCACTTAAGTTATATTTCATTTTTTTTATCACTTGCATTTACTTCCATTATACAACTTAAGTTCACTTCTAATTTAATTCGAATTCTATTTTTATTTAACTTAACATAGATTTCATTTCTAAAGTCATTTTATTTAACTTAACTAAAATTAAATTTCATATCATATATTCATTATGCTAACTACAATTTATTTCTACTTTACCAAGTTAAATTTATTATTTCATATTATAAGTCCAAAATTCATTTTACTTATATTTATCAATTTCAACTTGGATTTTAAATTCAAATTTGTTTATCAAAACAAAACTTCAATTTTCAATTTAATATTGGTAGCAAATCTATCACACAGAAACTCAAAAATGATACTGATGATGCTGCAGTCATCACCCTTATTATTTCCCAGCAACAGTAGTGAATTTAGTGCTTTAAATTCTTTCAAAAATCCTTTTTATTTTTATAAACCACATTTATAAATTCTTACTTATATAATTTCACTATTTCACTTTACTTATATAAGACTCGTTCCAAATTCATTTATCTTATTTAGATTTATAATAATATAACCTCTTCAACTTTTGAAAAACAATTGTCGAAATCAACGGGATTCAAATTTTCAAATTCTTAGTTTTAAAATCCATTTTTATTTACAACTCATATTTATAAATATACTCATGTAGTTTCATTTCTTATATATAAGATTATCTCATATTTGTATATTATTAATTATAATTCCATACTATATAATTCATTCGCTTATATAATTTATTCTTTTACAATTGTTGCTTTTATTTAGATTATTCTAACAGCTTTTATTAACTTATATATTTACATTTTCAACAACGAAATAATCAATTTATACACTTTAATAATTTCTGAAAAATTATTTCCTTTATATATAAAATATAATCGAGGTAAAATTATTTCATTTACCCAATTAAAAACAATACTATGTCGACTTGCCTCGTTTAAGTGTTTAGAAATTCCTATCGATAATATGGCGTCCCACATATCGACCAGAACTCACAAACAACTCAACGGATAAGCAAACACAATATAAAACATTTTATAATCACTAACAAATACGTGCTCATATATATAATACACTCAAACTCAATCTAGGATGCTACTGACCCTATCTATACTGAGTACACATCAAAGCCTAGGAATATACAAAATCTAAGCTCTGATACCAAATGTGATGAACGGGCAACTCCGTACCCTTTGAATCGACAATAAACCACACATGTCCGACCTAAAAAGCACAGACTGACGGAAAGTCATGAGAAAGAAAGAAGAGAAGAGAAGAAAGAGAGAAGATAGAACCAAACAGAACAATACAGAATCTCACATCGCAGCGGAAAACTTATAATATCGTATCAATGATCTTTACAAAACAGAAACTGTATATACATACATCAATCAGAGTTCAACAATCAATCACCAATCATCAGCTTGGACAGTTATAATAACCTTTCCTTACAATTGCTGATAATATAAACGACAACAATGCGCAAAGCGGATAAGCAAAAAAGATACGTATATATGAAAATGAAGATCTCCAGCTCTCCTGCTGAAGCTCCAAAAGCACCAAATCTGAACCTGTAAATATACTCGATCTGACTCGAGCATTGAAAGGGAAGAACGCCCGGATCAGTCTGGAAAACCAGCGTGAGAAACACTCAACTGAATTTATTAAATTACCAAACTTTCCTTTCAAAACAAAAGTATCTCGTAACACACGCCCACACATAAACACGGATATGTTTTTACCTTACGATAACTAAAACCTTTCATATCAAATCATCTGATATTATAATAGTGTCTAGTATATACAAATAATATTAATCATAGCCGAAATTGTTACCATTATTAAATTCTAGCATATAGCCCAAAATGGGAAATACAATCAAAATGGCAGGCACGTAGCGGAGTTGGATTTCCATACAAATGACCAGGTAAAGGGACTACCTTCCGATGGGTACACCTCTAGATGGATGTCCTGAGGCATAGAACAGCTGCCCTCTACCAACACAAGACCGGCCTACCTTTGTAACTAGGTAGTACCGAATATGTCATCCCCCGGTCGTTACCGATCTTTTCCGAAGGCCCTCATAGCATACAAACCACAATAATTTACATTTCGAACGTCATGGCGGAAAGAAATATATCTAGAAGGGGATGATCATATCCTAATTGGGAATGACCCACTTAGCCCTGCTGCATCTAACCCTGTTTCGGTCATTTTCGGTTGATGAGGCCAAAGAGGTAACGATTACCTTTCACATATCACATCACTTTGAATGCCACATTCGCCATTTCCGTTGACTACTAATTGCCTTTCACAAAAATACAACCCTTGAGCTCATACGTCTCAAGGACGAGTGTTAAGCTAAGAGAAATTGCCTTCTCCGCCACCAAACAGATGTACGTTTGTAAAAACCAATGTACGTAATCTCAGAAATGAAAATGTCAAACATTCATCCATACAAGTTGTCCAGGAACAGAAAAAACAAAGGTACTCTCCTACCACATCCTGTCGGGAAATCCCTAGGATTAGTAGCGAATAGTCCTTGCATTGGATATTTCATAACGAAGAGACTACTGCTACTATATGTTTATTGGGATTTTAACCCCAAATGATCAACAAGCAGTCCTTCACTATGAAAATCCTAAACATTAATATCATCAGCCAACCAGCACAACCGTCGTAGAAATGTTGGTCCGAAGAGGTTTTCAGATAAATCTGATCCCGGTCTCTTTGCACCAACAACGCAAAAGCGTTTCTTAACCTCATACAGAAACTAAGTCTCATAGACTTATCACGTCTCCAACTTTCAACTTGCTATCTTTCGGCCAAGAAGGTAGCTCGATAGATTGGAGTAATACTCCGCACTACACGAATCAACATCCTCAACACAAACGATAATCAAGCCTACACAGATGGCTACGTACTAAGTGTAAGACTAAATAGTTCCCACATTAAATCTAGGAACAAAAAATTTGGGCGAATTTGATAGTCGGTTATTTAAAAATCAAAGCGACAAACAAATATTTAGCATCATAAGCAATCACTAGGCCCTTTTAATTAATCTTCTGTTAATTAAATCACTTTCCAAATATTCTCTTCAAATTACCTTTTAAAAATATATAATTCCAAAACCATTTCAATATTTCTATATTGGAAAACTTTTCCATATACTTATTTAATAATAAGTAATTCACAAACTAATTTATTTTCAACACTTAGAAAATATTACATATACTTAAATCATGGTTAAGTATATATTTTATTCTTTAAGGAAAACATTCTCTTAAACATATTTATTTGGGTCAAAATGAATGTTACGTAAAACACCGTTACGACAACCCAAAATCACTAGTATAGGGATTCGGTAATTAGATAGATATATAAATCTAATATACTATACAAAACATCTTCATTCGAAAATCATTTACTATAACAGCAGTGTTATAGTCCATGCTTTCCTTACTTCTCGAAAACGTCTATTTCAACAATGAATGTTGAAATTTATGTGTTCGATACTTAATACATTTTAAAACATCTTTAAACCATTTAACTCCATTTAAAAATCACTTTCCAAAACATTTATTTTATTTAAAGGATTATTCATTGCCAAATCATGAATATAATTCTCTAACCAAATTCATTATTTCTACACATTTATTAAAGGGTTATCCACTGTCCAAAATCATGAATATATCTCCTTTACGAAATTCATTGCTTCTACATATTTATTAAAGGATTATCCACTGTCCAAAATCGTGAATATATTCCTTTAATAAGCTTTATATTAAACTTATCAAATTCAATTGATTTTGGATTTATAAAACGATGTTATAAATCACATTATATTTTATAAAAACTTCCATTTATTAAATTCCTTTATTAACAAATTCCATTTATCTCATTAATATGCCAAAATCCAATTATAAGTTAATTTACTTATGATTCTCTTTATTTACAAATTAATTCTTTTATAACTTTATAACTTTATAAATTTATAAATCTTATTCACTTATAAGATTCATTAAGAACTTCATTTTAAACACTTACAAACTCCTTTATAATTCCATTACTTTGATTTATAAAAATTCCATTTTATAAATCTTATATATATACCATTTATAATAAATCAAAATCTCAATTTAAATTATCTTACCAAATAGTTAACTCCATATTTAAAAAATCACATTTTGATTCCATTTCACAAAAATCATAATTTTTATAACATAAAAATTATAACTTCTTATTTATATAAAATAAATTCATTTCCTTAACAATTCAAAAATCATATATTTTCAAAATCACTTTGAATTCCTTATTAAATTGAAATCATCAATTTAATATTTTAAAATCTCCAAAATAAGGCCCAATGTTGCAAAAATGATAAATAAGGTGATCACATCAATCATATCAATCTTGGCATCCAAAACATCATATATCATATGATAACAGCATATATATCAATATCTGTAAATAAAATCAGCACTGGTGAGGAATCCAGTTGGATCCCTCCAACCTGTCACCTGCAACAAATATACATATGAGAAAATACGTACAATGTCCGCTTCGAGGCAGACGCGCATACAAAAGGTCATCCGCTCATACACGGGAATGTATAGGGTCTCATATGCTCCAATAGGCAGGAAATATATCCAAACCAATCAATATATATATATAATATATCATATATCATCCAAACAATCATCAATCGCCATAAAATAAATTTATTCTCACTTATATAAAAATATTGGCGAGACAGAAAGAGTGAGTTGTACTCACTTTGATTCCAATAGTCGTTGTTGTGTTTTATTTCGAATAAAATTAAACGAGCGTTTAATTTTACCCAAAATTTTTAGTAGCTCCAATTAACTCCAAACTAGCTCTAAAATGTAGTACTCGTCAATACGAACCCAACGTAACTTGTTTCGTCAAAAACGGACCTCGTGTGAAGAAGTTGTGAATTTTTAAACATCACACGAATTATTATATAAATTAATTTACATTTTTATTTATTTTTAAACCTTAATCAATCACGGCCTAGCGTTTATAATGTTTTACCCCTATTCTGAACACAATGGAATATATATCAGCACCCAAGTCCATCGTATTTGGAAGATAGGTTTTCGAATCGACTTATTTAAAATTAAAATTTACTTAAATAAATTTCTACGCGTTTTAGCTTGCCACGACTAAACCGTAAATCCGATTGACACGAAATTTGAAATCCTACAATAATATAACATTACGAATCTAATGAAACTAGTTTCATTGAAATCCGAGACTGTATGAAAAATGACTATTTTTACACGTTAATTAAATATTAAAATATTCAATTTCTAGAAATTAACTTTTAATTCGATTTTAAAAGTTTACCAACATCATTCTAATTCAAATAGAATTTAATTTAACTTTATAAATCATTTTCAATCACATTAGATTCAAATTCCAATTATTTCTGCAATTTAAAATATTAAATTAACAATTTAATTATCCAATTAAATCCCTATATTTTAAATATAAGTTATTCAGCTTATAAAATTAATTTATGAATATTTAAAATCAATTAAATATACGAATTTCGAATGACTAAAATTCTGGGTCGTTACACTTTGTTTTGAACGTGAGCTTGTATTTTCACAAAATAAATGTTTGGTCATGTGTTGCACTTTGAAAGTGGTTAAACTATATTTTTAAATACTTTGAGAATTTTGAAAATAAAGGATAAATGTTGATTTAAAATTTATAAAAGAAGTTATAAATTTAACTAATTTTCTTTCGTAATGACTAATGATATTTTAAATTTATATAAAAGGTTATTTACCTTCAATATTCTGTAAATTCTTTCTAAATGTGTTTGTATGGATTATATAAGTTTTTGGAAAGAATTTGAGGGTTTAAAATATATTTTTAATAATTATTTAATTATAATAAATTTATTAATGAAGTTTAAAGTTAATTAATTAATTTAATAAAGGTTTTAAAGTTAATTAATCATTTTAATAATGATATTTATGATTAATTAATCATTTTATCAAATGATGTGTAAAGTTAATTAATTGGTTTAAATAAAAGTGTGTAAAATTAAGTATCTAATTGAATAAAGGTGTTTAAAGAAAATTGATTTATTTATTAAAGGAGATTTGAAGTTGATTAATTCTCTTTTGGGATAATTAATGTGGTTTTTAATTTATAAAAGTATTTTAGTTAATTTATTATCTTCTGAAATAATAAATGTTGTCTAAAATTTTATAAATATTAGTTTATAAATGAGAAAATCTTTAAAAAGGAACATTTTCAAAAAGTATTTTTAAACTGTTTTACAAATGTTTGTGATGTGAAAACCAAGTAAAAGTTCGGGTTTAAAAGTTTGATTCAGTTACGGAAAAGATAAGAAAATTAATTTCCATAAACGATGTTGCTTATATGGAAATGATTTAGTTATACTCCTAGTACTGAACACCGAGGTAAGGAAATGCATTTCTGTCTCAAAGGTTAAAATTATTGTCAAGGCGATGCCTAGAAGTAACACTACCTTAACTTGTCCGACTTCATTTTTAACCGAGGGATAGCGCAAGTTTGAAATCGATGAGTAGTGGTAAGGGTGTGAGATTTAATTTGTATATATAATCATTCTGATTATTTCTGAAAGTTGACTTATTACTATCGGTTCAACTTTCTTCTTTGTGTATCGTCAATTTAAGACGATTTGATGCTCAGTTAAGCGCTGATATCCTTTATAAAAAATGACTAAAACCAAAGCGCGAGTAGGGACCAAGATATGTTGGGTTGCTCCTATTAGGTTATTTTCACATCTACTCTAGATTGTTTTTGGTGATATACGTGCGGAGATGTGAAATACTCAGATACTCAGTAAAGGTTGATAGGTGTAACATCCCCTATTTTGAGGCCCGAAGCTAACTACTATAGATGATGCAGTCATCTATAGTACTAACTTCCGATGAAAAAAATACAGTAATGTTAATGGTATCCATAATATCAGAAGCACATGAATGTGAAATAAAATCAACACAAATTTCAAAAAAGATTTTCTAATTACATTTCAAATTAATATTTCATATTCAATTACATAATCCCAAAATGATTCCCAGTTTTAGATAAATAGAGTTACTACAAAATACACCAAGAGCGTCATATAAAAATGCCCCTTGGATGATCAGAGTACTAGATAGATAGAAATATCAGTCATAAATACATCACAACTGAAATACTACTAAATAACTCCTACATAGCTATCTTTGCCACCTACACATCTTTGGAAGCTTATTCGTCCAACATACTAAACCTGAAAAGTCCTTAACTCTTAGTCCATCCAAATTAAATTTTGAGCACCCGAGAGTTTAAGGAGAAAATATAAACTTCGAGTCAGACATAAAGCCTGGTGTGAATAATTCTATTACATTTCGGTTCACTAATATTAAATGCGTCGCTTAGAAGAACGGGTTTCCCCTCACTAATATCCTTTTTGAAAGCATATCTTTTGCAAATCAAAATCATGCAATCAAACTGATTATAACAACAATAGCAATAACATATATGCAGATAAATAAAGTAATCAATGGACTATCCGACCGAACATTATAGTTTTATCTGGTTGACTATTAACCATTGGCTGACTCGGGCCTATCAGACATAATAAATATTCTAACTTCTGTTAGACATAATACTGGACGGTCTATCCTTAACTTATTTCTCCTAGGGTAAACTGATCCTAATGGTTTGGTGCGCTCACCAATAACCTATCTCTACTCTGGGTATTCCTTTCCGTGTGTAATATCATTTTAATCTTACCTATGACGAAGCCCTACACACTGGAATTTTGGACTTATATTAGCTAGGGGCTGCTAGTTAAAGTATAGGGCGTGACCCCCCACCAGTCCCATCTGGTTTTCTAATATCCGAGTCATATACTTATGGCTAACCACCCTATTTAATTTTCCTTGAAAACGTTTCTTCCAAATTGATTTAACCCTTTCAAATCATACTTAAACAAGAAAAATATACTCTTTACTTTACTCAAAATATCTATGCCATGGTATATGCTTTATACAAAACAATGTTGATGAAAACCTAAAATCAATAAGGTTATCTGTCCTTTTGAAACAAGTTAAATACTTTAACCTTGAAAACATTAGGCTGAAAGGCCAAAACCTTCCTTTCGAATGCATTGGAAATAGATCTTTCGGAATCATTACTTAAATCTTAGACATCCTCTTTCGAAACCAGTAAACATATCTTTCGAAACACTTGGAAACATTCCTTTCGAAACACATAAAAACATATCTTTCGAAACGCTTGGAAACATTCCTTTTGAACACTTAGAAACATATCTTTCAAAGCATTGGGTTCAAGTGAAAATTTATGGAAGCATAGGTTCAAAACCAATTAAAAGTACTTCTTTCGAAAACCATAGTTTGAAAAGAAAACAAACTACAAGGTAAAAAGGGGACACATTCGAAAGCTATCCTTTCGAAAGACCTAGGGTGATGGCAACATGCTTCTGCATGTATACTTATGTCTTAAGCAAAGCGGTCTTAACCATGTCGGAAGGTATAGATGCAGCACCTTCCCTTTCGCATGGATGGGTTAAAAGGAAAGCGGCTCAATTGTTGCAGAGGCGTATTTGTTCAAAATCTACCTTCCGCACTCATTGATCTAAGGTAAAAATATTAGTGCGGCAGCTAGGGTATCGAAGGGGTACAAAGCAGTAACCCTTTCAAGACACTCTTTTAAACAAAGGCACGACTGAAGGTTCAGAAGCTTTGAAAGAAAACTTCACCCCTTTCGAATGCATGCCTTCGACATCATCTTACCTTCCATCTATCTTCAACAAACAACATACCAATGAATTGATACCACACGTGTTGGTTTCGAATGAATGCGTAAGGTTTACATGTGGAAGTATGGTGGCAGAAGCAAGCAGGGTAAGTGATGAAGCTGTAATTAAATTAAACACTGCAATTTTGTTTTTAAAAGGAACTCCTTTTCATCAAACCATCAAAATTTATAAAAATCTCACTGGTTTATAAAAATTCACCCACTTCTTTCTCTGAAAATATTGCCGCATGCTATATGCATGAATACTCAAAACAATTTACACTTAAGCTCGAATTTAAACATTTTACTTAAGCAAATAAGCCCTTGTCATTGAAAATAATTTATTTACTCATCCTAAACTCTTAGGAAAAATCCCCAAAAATAAAATTAAATCAAATTAAGCATTCTCTTCCTTGTCTCAAAATTTCAGGGGCAAAAATGATATTTTATTATTTATAACAATTAAACCCGATTAAAACCATTTCTAGGCTTAGAAAATTCACTATAAATCCATATTAACTTGGAAAATTATAAAACTTGAACTCACTTTTAAAATAATGATTCTCATATCATATCAAAATCTCAAGTCAATCGGATGTCATATGAATGGTTTTCTAACTCAAACATAACACAATAAATCATATTTAACCATAAATCATCAATAAAGCATTTAATCACTTTTAACCACTAAACATGGCATATACTTGCAAAAGAAAACATGTTTGCCTTTAAACCAAAATCATTCATCAAGAATAGAGATGTAAGTTAATTATTCACCTTGGCTTTGTGTTAAGAAAGTTGAGATTTGCCCTTAGATTGATTTCTTCAAGCTTTCTACTTGAATCCTAGCATATCTTAGCTTTAAATCTTCTTAATGGTGGCTGGCCTAAGCTTATTATTGTTTTTGTTTAGTTTATGAATATGGAATGAATGAGGAAGTGTAGAGAATGGAAGAGTTTAGGGTATAGGAATCAAGGCTATTCCAATTTTACCCTCATCATATTCCTCCTTCTTAATTATGTTTAGTTTCCCTTTTGTTAACACATTCATTAAGGCACGGCTCCTCCTTAATTTACAAATCTCAACCCCTTAGCTTTCAACATTATTTTATTTAATTTACCCATTTAAATGTTCTAAATAATGTTAACTAAAATTAGGGTCATTACAGACTCCCCTCCTTAAAGAATTTCGTCCTCGAAATTACGATAAGGTACACACAACAATCAAACATAAAGGTAAAAGGTTGTTGCTTTCGACTAGATGGTTCTGACATGATCAACTTTTCCCCAAAAACAATTTTATAATTGGTTTTGAAAGAGATACTTTCGTATATAAACAATCCCAAAGAATGTTTTTAAAGAGTAAACCCAATACTTTCAAAAGGATACTTTTATTTGTTTCGAAGCTATGTTTTAAAGAATGTTTTGATACCATCGAAAGGTATCATTGGTTTCGAAAGGATTGGTTTATAGAGCTTCGAAAGGTATATACTTAGAATTTTGAAAAGAGGTTTTCTATGCTTTCGAAGGAGGTCATCCAGTGGTTTCGATGGTGATGTTCTAAAGTTTCAAAACAAATAACCCACTCTCACTTTTAAAAAGGAAATACCATGGCATAACTAAAGATTTTAGAAGTATTACTTCTTCATATACTTATTCA
Source organism: Allium fistulosum (assembly GCA_030737815.1). Classification (NCBI taxonomy): domain Eukaryota; kingdom Viridiplantae; phylum Streptophyta; class Magnoliopsida; order Asparagales; family Amaryllidaceae; genus Allium; species Allium fistulosum. The sequence goes on along the minus strand of CM060904.1, from coordinate 1,104,156,930 downwards.
CATTGTAATTAACCCGTAACAGTACTTTGGGGAAGAGCAGAATAACCAGTTGGGTTAACCCGGTAGTGAATAACTTAAGAAATGAAAAACATTAACAAATGATATTGGCAAGGGCCAATAGATTCGCAGTAAGCCCATGAAAACTGTGTATCACAAATGATATTGGTAGGGGCTAATAGGTTCATAGTCAGCCCATGAAAACTATGATTTGATACTGGCCGTGACCAGTAGGTTTGTAGTTAGCCCATAAAAACTATATCTGGATTTGATATTGACAGTTAGTCAATAGGTTCATAGTTAGCCCATGAAAACTAGGATAAGAGAAAGATATTGAAGTTACCAATAGGTTCTTAGTGATCCCATGAAAACTAAGTAATTGGACAGATAGTCCATAAACATTTAATAGGTTAATAGTAAACCTAGAAACAATAATTGAGACAGATAGTCAGAATGAATGGGGATGGGTAATCCAGATTTGATTTACTTGTTTTGCATATCATCATAATGTTTTGAAATACTATTCTTTAACCATTGTGGATGCAAGAGCATAGTATATGTTTTTATAAATGTTTTAGGATACTAGTGAGGGGAAAACCCATTCCGCTAAGCGGTGCGGTCTCACTAGATATCTAAATGGTTTGAGATGGTATATTATTGTTCATACCAGGATTTATGTCTGACTCGAAGTTTTTGTTTTCCCCTTAAACTCTCGAGTACTCAATTGATTTTGAGTAGGTTGAGAATTAAGGTTTCCAAGTGTTCCTTTAGACGAATAAAACTTTCAAGGACGTGCAGGAGGCAAGCTTGTTATTAGATTTCTTTTATTTCCGCTATGTGTTTTGTTTGTAAAGGCAAATTTATTTTCTTTCCTATTTATATACTCTGATCAACCAAAGGGGCATCTTTATATGTCGCTCTTGGCGTATTTTGTAATAATTATATGTTATATGAACGTGGTCTGCGAACTAGGATTATGTAATCAATTTGGAATATTTTGGAATAGAATGTGGAATTTGTTTGCTGTTTAAATTTTTCCATATTCCTGTGTTTCTATGTATCAATGTATCTAATATCGCCGTATTTGATTGCCGAGGATAAATAACTATGGATGATTGCAGCATCCGTAGCCATTAGTTTTGGGCCTCCAAATAGGGGGATGTTACAAGTTGGAATCGGAGCATAGGTTTATGAAACTTAAAAAAAAACTTAAACCTAAAAGATTTTCCAAACATAATCCAATGAATCAAATAATAAGATTGGGGTTTAGGTTAACGCTATAGCAACGTACTTATATTTGATATATATAGTTATATATATAAGTATGTATTCCCTGCTCTCTTAGACCATTCTTCTATATCTTACTAAGGCTTGTATGTAGATTTACGAGAAAGGAGGTATGGAAGCAAGAAACGAAAGAGAAAATTTCGGTGGAGGAAGCACCACAACTAATAGAAATGCTCGACCCATTACCATGAGGAACCCGGGTCGATAGGCTAATGCTAGTAATCAAAATGATGATGCCAATGTGAGTGCTGGAAATCTACCAGTAGATATGGGGGCGATGTATCAGTTTTTTGTTTGTTTGATGCAAGCTGGAGCTGATGTTGGTGTTGCTGGAAATGTAGGAGGAGCTAATCCTGTGGCTCCAGTTGGGAATAATTATGCTTTGATGAGTAGAGATTACACCAGTTTAGGTGGGAAGTCATTCTTGGGCCTGAATGATGGGCAAAAGGGAAGGTTGGCCTCTAGACAGTTGCAAGGGTCAGCACTACATTAGTGGAATAGTGTTACTGTCGGAGTTCCGGAAGAGCAGTTAACTTGGGCTGATTTTAAAATGAGATTTGAGCAGAAGTTTGTATCCGAGTTTGCTAAGTCTGAGCTAATGAGGAAGTTTATGGATTTAGTGCAAGGAGAGATCTCAATAGTCGAGTATGCTACTAAGTTTGAAGAGCTGTCTTGATATTGATATGCTGTTATAGATACTGACATAAAAAGGAACGAGATTTCGATTCGGGGATTGAGGCCCGAGCTTGCTAGAATGACCACGACACATGCCCGAGATCCTTGTAATATAGTGGTCGAGATGGCCATTCGCCATGAGGAGTTATTTGCTGGTTTTGCTAAAGAGAAGTAGTGGAAACTAAGGGTTCTCAGGGAAAAAGAGGAAGTTCTTTAAAAAGAAGGGAGCCCAGAAGGGAGATACTGCTAAGAAGTTAAAGGCTGAGGTAGTTTGCAATAAGTGTGACAAGAAGGGTCACTTTGCTAATGAATGTCGGCCAGGAAATGGGAAGAAAGCTACAAGTAAGAAGAATGTGAAATGCTTCAACTGTAATCAAGTTGGGCATTACAAGAATCGATGTGCATAGCCAGTTAGGGAGGACAAAGGAATTTTTTTTGCTATAGGACCAGCTAGGCCTACCGCAGCTGATAAAGGAAAGACTATGATAAAAGGTACGCTTTTGATTTAGAGTATTCCAGTTAGAGTACTTTTTGATACCGGTGCATCACATTCATTTATATCTCAGTGTTTGGTTGATAGATTATGTTTAGTACCCACCTACCTTACTACTTCCTTAAGGGTTGCGAATCCAATAGGAGGGTATGCAACTCTAGGGTTAAGATGTGACCAGTTAGAACTTGACTTGTTAGGTCATAAGTTTACCAGCAATTTATATGTTATTGATTTCGTAGATATCAGAATCATTTTGGGTATAGACTGGTTGGGCAGGTATAAGGCTAGAATATTTTTCCAAGATAGAGAAATATCACTGAGACAACCTGACAGTCATAACAGAGTGATATTCTCACTAGAGAATACTAACCGGAGTGTTAGTGCTATGCTTAATACTATGGAGGTAGGAAATGAGTTGGGTCAGGTTTGGGTAATAAGAGAGTTTGCAGATGTCTTTGAGCCAGTCACTTGACTACCCTCGAAAAAAGCTGTTGATTTTAAAATAGATCTTGTGCCAGGAGCTGAACCTATGAGTAGACCACCTAGCAAGATGACACCAACTGAGATGAAAGAATTGAAGGTGCAGCTAGTGGATCTAGAAGGAAGAAGTTTTATTAGACCAAGCAGTTCACTCTGGGGAGCGGCCGCGGTGTTTGTGAAGAAACCAGATGAGTCGTTAAGGATGTGTATCGACTATCGTAAGTTGAATGAAATGACAATTAAGAATAAGTATCCTTTTCCAAGAACAGATGATCTGTTTTATCAGTTGAGTGGAGCTAGAGTGTTTTCCCAGTGGGACTTGGCGACAGGTTTCCATCAGTTAAGAGTGGCAGAGGATAGTGTTCCCTTGACATCATTTCGAACTAGGTATGGTTCATATGAATGGTTGGTTATGCTATTTGGATTAACGAATGCACCTGCTTTCTTTGTGGATTTGATAAACCGAGTTTTCCAAGAGTATTTGGATAGGTTTGTGCTGGTGTTTATAGATGACATTCTAGTCTACTCTAAGGTTGAGAGAGAGCATGAAGTTCATCTTAGAGTGGTACTTGAGACGCTGAGGCAGAATCAGCTAAAGGCGAAGTTTACCAAGTGTCATTTCTGGAAGAAAGAGGTAAAATTTCTTGGTTACATGGTTTCAGAGAAATGATTGTCAGTCGATTTGAATAAGATCGAAGCTGTGAATAATTGGAAGAGGTTAGTGACGGTGACTGAGATCAGGAGTTTTCTTGGACTTGCTGGCTACTACTAGAGATTCATTAAGGATTTCTCGCGGATAGCAACACCCTTAACTAAGCTAACCAGGAAGGAAGTGAAATTTATTTGGTCCGAAAAATGTGAGGAAGCATTCCTTAAGTTAAAGCATTTGTTAACCAATGCACCTGTGTTAGTAGTTCCAAATGAAAACCAAGGATTGGTGGTGTATACCGATGCATGCTAAACTAGATTAGGAGCAGTGTTGATGCAGAATGGTAAAGCCATTGCCTACGCATCTAGGCAGCTTAGACCACATGAAATTAGATATCCTACTCATGATTTTGAGTTGGCAGCTATGATCTTTGCATTGAAGATTTGGAGACATTATCCCTTAGGGGAGAGGTTTGAGCTTTACATCGATCATAAGTCTTTATGATATTTATTCTCTCAGAAGGAGTTAAATATGAGGCAGCAAAGATGGTTGGAGTTTTTGGCTGCATATGATTTTGGTATAAAGCATACACCAGGAAAAGGTAATGAGGTAGTAGATGCTCTTAGCAGAAAACGTCAGAATGTGGTGTTAGCTATGTTGGCAGAGTGGAAAGATTTAGAAGCTTTAGTCAGTTGTGATGTGCAGTTAAGATCGACTGCTAGTTCTAGTCAAAGTTCCGCCAGGTTGTCTTATTTAGAAGTTCGACTAGTATTGATTGAGAAAATTGCTTCTAAGCAGAAGGAGGATCCAATATTGGCTGAGAGAATCAGAAGACTGGAGGTTGGAACTGAGATTGATGATCTAAAGGATTTTATCCTTGACTAGAGAGGATGGTTGAGAAAGAAGGGACGATCGTGTGTTCCGAATGTGGAGGATTTGAGGAAAGAAGTTCTTGAAGAATTTCATCGATCCAAGTTTACGATTCATTCTGGAGGGACCAAGATGTATCGGCATATGAAGAGGAGCTTCTATTGGGAAGGCATGAAGAGGGATATTGGCTTGTGGGTTAGGCAGTGTGCAAACTGTCAACAAGTGAAAGCTAAACTTCAGAAGCCAAGTGGGTTGCTTTAGCCTCTAGAGATTCCAGTTTGGGAATGGGATTCACTATCCATGGATTTTATAGATAGGTTGCCAAGGTCTAATAGAGGTAATAAAAGTATATGGGTTATAGTGGACAGATTGACCAAGAGTTCCCATTTCATTCCAGTTAAGTCAACCAAAACGGCACCTGTTTTAGCTAATTTATTCCTGAAGAACATAATTAGACTGCATGGAGTTCCTGGTAGTATAGTCGGTGACGAAGATGCTTTGTTCATTAGTAAATTCTGGAAGAGTCTACAGGAAGTGATGGGCACCAAGCTTAATATGAGTACTGCATATCACCCTCAAAAAGATGGGCAGACAGAGAGAGTCAACAAAGTACTCGAGGATCTACTAAGAGCTTGTGTATTGGATTTTGGTGGATCTTGGGAAGATCACCAACATTTGGTTGAGTTTTCCTATAATAATAGCTATCAGACAAGTATAGGAATGGCGTCGTTTGAAGCTTTGTATGGAAGACCATGCAAATCACCAGCATGTTGGTTGGAGATTGGAGATAGAGTAGTCGTAGGTCTAGAATTGGTTAGAGAGGCATCAAAAAAGATTGAGTTAATCCGAGGAAGGATGGAGGAAGGTCGGTCAAGATAGAAGAGTTACGCAGATAAGAGGCATAAGGACTTAGAATTCTCAGTTGGAGATAAGGTTTTCATTAAGGTATCACCAATGAAGAGTGTGATACGATTTGGAAAGTCAGGGAAGTAAGCCCCAAGATATGTAGGCCCATTCTAGATTACAGAGAGCATTGGAAAGCTTGCATATAGAGTAGAGTTACCGAGCAGTATGGCAGGTGTCCATAATGTATTTCATGTATCTCATATTCGCAAGTATGTGTATGATCCAGAGATTACTATTCCTCCGACAGGGTTGGAAGACTTAGTAGCAGAACCTAATTTTACTTTTGTTCGACGACCAATTTGGATTGTAGCTAGAGATGAGAAAAGATTAAGGAATAAGACAGTCAAGTTGGTGAAAGTTCAGTGGAGCGACAACGAGAAGGACTGTACTTGGGAGACATAGGCCAGGAGATTAGAGAAACTTATCATGATCTGCCATGAGGGTATATCTATATTAGATTTATATAAATAGTCGCTAGTCAGTTAGACTAGAAGGGTTGTTAGGAGTTGTTATAGATGATTACTATGTTTAGTATTTAGTCCTTACTGAATTTTGAGGATGAATTTCTTTATGGGGGGGAGCCTGTAACATCCCTAAAGTTCGATAACATTATTCAGGAAATCTAATTGGATAAATTAAATAGAATAACGATGATAAGTGGATTGAGATTTGAATAAAGCATATACATACATACATACATACATACATATACATATATATATATGGCCGTGCTTATTAATAAAGTAAATGGGCTTTAATTGGGTCATTAAACTAATCAAATTACACATGGGCATATTAGTGAATAGCCATTTTATTTTACACGGCTATACACACCACATCCTTATCCATTCACGTTCATTTTTCTCAAAACAAAAAAATAAAATGAAAAACCTTAAGAGCCGGCCAGTAACAAGGAGGAAAAGAGGAGATTACAATCTTAAACTAAGGATCAAAGCTAGGGAGGATTAAGCAACAACAAATCTCAAATTCCTTACCAAAATCTAAGGTGAATAATAATTTTATACCATCTCTATTTTATCCCATAATTATGTGTTTCGGATTTATAATTAAATTTGACTTTAAAATGATATGGATGATGATATGCTTGAATTATGTTATGTTCGAATTATTTTAATTCATATACCTATGAATTTTCTTGGTTTTAATGGAAAACCAAAGGTTTATGATTTCTGAATGTCATGGAAAAATTTTGCGTTAAATAATACATGATTTTGGAGATGGGTTTTGATTTTCAGAATTTTCGAAGCTATAGAAAATTTGTTATGAATTTCTAAATGATATACTTGGGTTTAAAATTTATTTCGAGTATTTCAGGAAGAAATTGGGTCTGAATTTTAATAGTTTGATTACATGATAAAATTGATTTTCAGTGATTTTTGGGGATTTTTCCCAGTTGATTTATTAAGGAAAATAAATTATTGTAAAGACGGACTTTTCTGCAAATGTTGATTTTGTTATATGGAAGGGCTTAAACGTTATGTTTCTTTGATTTGGATCTAAATTAATGCGGCAATTTCTAATGGTAAAGCATTTGAAAAGTTTTAAAAGTAGCCAATCAAGAAGTCACAACTGGAAGGTTAGCTATAAAGCAATTGCCATGTTTAGCTATAAATCAACATTTCATAAAAAGGTGGTTTCGCCTATTTCGGAGGCACCTTTCGACTCCTTTACCTCTGCATCATCTCAGTCGAAATAATCTTTGTCAAAACCCACATAGTTGGGACCAAGGCACATGGTATCAATGGAATTGGTACGAAGTGAATTTGTAAGTAGTGGAAGGTAGGGTGTCGAAAGCAATGCTTTCGTCGGGGTCGAAACCAAGGTTCACTTTTAAAAAGATAAGTGCCTGCCTAGTTTTTGAAGGGCTTTCGACTGAGTCGATACCCATAGAGTCGAAACCTTAGTTTGTTTTCTAAAGTTAAATTCCTTCCTTGTTTTACTTTAAGCTTTCAACATAGTCGAAAGCCATACTTTCGAAAGGGACTTTATAAATAGCCTTCGAAGGGGAACTTTTTCCTTAAATAAGAGCTTCTGAAAGGATTGGTTTCAACCAAGTCGAGACCAAGCCACTTATTTTCCTTTCAACTGCATTGAAGCCATCTATGCTGTCGAAAGGTTATCTCTGTTTTAACCAAAGTTAAGCCATTTCCTAAATGCTTTCGAAAGGGTTAAGAGTTTCGAAGGTAGTGGTGTCGAAGGGGGGTTTCGACGCTATCCTTCAATGTTTTAATTTAAAAGGTTGTTGCTTTCGACTAGATGGTTCCAACACCATCAACTTTTCCCCAAAAACAATTTTATAATTGGTTTCGAAAGAGATACTTTCGTATATAAACAATTTGACCCAAAGAATGTTTTTAAAGTGTAAACCCAATACTTTCGAAATGATACTTTTATTTGTTTTGAAGCTGTGTTTTAAAGAATGATTTAATACCACCGAAAGGTATCATTAGTTTTGAAAGTATTGATTTATAGAGCTTCGAAAGGTATATACTTAGAGTTTTGAAAAGTAGTTTTCTATGCTTTCGAAGGAGGTCATCCAGTGGTTTCGAAGGTGATGTTTTAAAGTTTCAAAACAAATAACCCACCCTTACTTTTAAAAAGGAAAACCATGGCATAACTAAAGATTTTAGAAGTATTACTTCTTCATATACTTATTCATATTGTAATTAACCCATAATAGTACTTTGGGGAAGGGTAGAATAACCGATTAGGTTGACACAGTAGTGAATATATCTTAAGAAATGAAAAATCTTAACAAATGATATTGGCAGGGGCTAATAGATTCGCAGTAAGCCCATGAAAACTATGTATCACAAATGATATTGGCAGGGGCCAATAGGTTCATAGTCAGCCCATGAAAACTATGATTTGATACTGGTCGGGGCCAGTAGGTTTGTAGTTAGCCCATAAAAACTATATCCGGATTTGATATTGACAGTTAGTTAATAGGTTCCTAATTAGCCCATGAAAACTAGGATAAGAGAAATATATTGAAGTTACCAATAGGTTCTTAGTGATCCCATGAAAACTAAGTATTAGACAGATAGCCCATAAACATTTAACAGGTTAATAGTAACCTTAGAAACTATAATTGAGACAGATAGTCAAAATGAATTGGGATGGGTAATTCAGATTTGATTTACTTGTTTTGCATATCATCGTAATGTTTTGAAATACTATGTTTAACCATTGTGGATGCAGGAGCACGGTATATGGTTTTATAAATGTTTTAGGATACTAGCAAGGGGGAAACCCATTCCGCTAAGCGGCGTGGTCTCGCTAGATATAAATGGTTTGATATGGAAAATTATTATTCATACCAGGCTTTATGTCTAACTCGAAGTTTTTGTTTTCCCCTTAAACTCTCGGTTACTCAATTGATTTTGAATAGGTTGAGAGGGTTTCCAGATGTTTCGTTAGACGAATAAAGCTTCCGAGGATGTGCAGGAGGCAAGCTTGTTATTAGAGTTCTTTTATTTTCGCTGTGTATTTTGTTTGTAAAGGCAAATTTATTTTCTTGCCTATTCATATACTCTTATCAACCAAGGGGGCATCTTCATATGTCGCTCTTGGCGTATTTTGTAATAATTATATGTTATCTGAATGTGGTCTGCGAACTAGGATTATATAATCAATTTGGAATGTTTTGGAATGGAATGTGGAATTTGTTTGCTGTTCAAAATTTTCCATATTCTTGTGTTTCTATGTATCAATGTATCTAATATCGCCGTATTTGATCGTCGCAGATTAATAACTATGGATGACTGCAGCATCCATAGCCGTTAATTTTGGGCCTTCAAATAGGGGGATGTAACATAATACATATCATCAAACAAGTCAGGATAAGTGTCCCTAATCCTGCTCTCAGTTTCCCAAGTACAGTCTCTCTCCTCGTCACTCCACTGGACTTTGAGTAATCTGACTGTCTTGTTCCTTAGTCTCTTCTCATCTTTCCTAACTATACGAACTGGTTTCCTAACTATTGTCATATCTGGTTCCACTACTAGATCTTCTAACACATCCGATGTAATAGTAGTCTCTAGATCTTGAATACACTTCCTTAGATGAGAAATATGGAAAACATTATGGACTTCTGCCAAACTATTTGGTAACTTTACCCGATACGCGAGTTTCCAGATCCTTTCTATAATAGGAAATGGTCTAATGGATCTTAGTGCCAATTTTCCTGACTTTCCAAATCTGATCACACCTTTCATCGGTGACACTTTTACGAAAACATGATCTCCAACTGAGAACTCTAAGTCTTTCCGTTTCTTATCAGCATAACTCTTCTGCCTAGACTGAGCTTCCTTTATTCTAGCTCGAGTTAACTCAATCTTTTTCTCAACTTCTTTAATCAAATCCGAACCAAGAACTAATTTATCCCTAGTCTCTAACCAACAAACTAGAGATTTGCATGGCCTTCCATACAAAACTTCAAATGGTGCCATCCTTATACTAGCCTGATAGTTTTTGTTATACGAAAAACCGAATAAGTCTAGATGATCTTCCCATGATCCTCTGAAATCCAGCACACAAGCTCTTAACAAATCCTCTAAGACTTTGTTAACTCTCTCTGTTTGGCCATCTGTCTACGGATGGTAAGTGGTACTCAACTTGAGCATAGTACCTAAATTACCCTTTAGACTCTTCCAGAACTCACTAGTGAATAAGGAATCTCTATTACTTACTATACTACTAGAAATTCCATGCAGTATAACTATATTACTCATAAATAACTAAGCCAAATCCGGTGCTGTCCTGATCGACTTAACGGGTATAAAGTGTGCACTCTTAGCCAATCTATCCACTATAACCTGTATACTCTCATTTCCTTTATTCGACCTTGGCAATCCGTCTATGAAATCCATTGAGATAGATCTCATTTCTAGACTGGAACATTCAAAGGCTAAAGTAACCCACTTGGTTTCTGATGCTCAGCCTTTACCTATTGACAGTTTAAACATTGCTTCACCCATAGACCTACATCTCTCTTCATACCTTCCCAGAAGAAACTCCTTTTCATACCCTGATACATCTTAGTTCCTCTTGGATGAATAGTGTACTTCGAACGATGGCATTCTCTAGGAACTTCCTTCCTAATTCCCACACTCGGAACACATAGTCGTCCTTTCTTCCTCAACCACCCATTCTGGTCAAGACTGAAATCTTTCAAGTCATCGCTCTCTGTTCCATTCCTTAACCTTCCAATCCGCTCGGCTAATAATGGATCTTCCACTTGTTTAGAAGCAATCCTTTCAATCATCATTGGTAGAACTTCTAAACATGATAACATGGTGGTTTCTCAAATAGAACTAGCCTCAAATCTCAATTGTACTCCACATGTAGTCAATGCTTCTAAATCTTTCCACTTAGCAATCATTCCTAATATTGCATTCTGATGTTTTTTGCTAAGTGCATATGCAACGTTATTTCCTTTTCCGGTGTATACACGATACCAAAGTCGTATGCAGCTATGAAGTCTAACCATCTATGCTATCTCGTATTCAACTCCTTTTGAGAGAATAAATATCTTAGTGACTTATGATCCGTAAATAGCTCGAATCTTTCTCCCAAAAGGTAATGTCTCCACACCTTCAATGCGAAAATTACTATAGCTAATTCCAAATCATGAGTTGGATATCTAACTTCATGTGATTTGAGCTATCGAGAAGCATAGGTAATCACTTTACCCCTCAGCATTAGCACAGCTCCTAATCCTGTTCCACATGCATTTGTGTATACCATTAAGTCCCGATTCCCATATGTGTATACCACTAAGTCTTGATTCCCCTCTGGAACAACTAACATAGGTGCATTAGCCAATAAATGTTTCAACTTCTGGAATGCTTCCTCACATTTATCTGTCCAAATATACTTCACCTTTTTCGTAGTTAGCTTAATAATCGGTGCTGCCATCCGTGAGAAATCCTTAATGAATCTTTGGTAATAGCCAGCTAATCCAAGAAAACTCTTTATCTCAGTCATTGTCTTGGGTCTCTTCCAACTATTTACTACCTCGGTCTTAGCCAGATCTACCGCCAACCCTTTCTCTAAGACTACATGATAAAGAAACTTCACTTCCTTCTTCCAAAACTGACATTTCGGAAATTTTGCTTTCAACTGATGCTTCCTTAGTGTTTCTAGCACTATCCTAAGATAAATTTCATGCTCTCTCTCATCCTGGGAATATATCAAAATGTCATCTAAGAATACTAACACAAATCTGTCTAGATGCTCTTGGAAGATTATGTTCATCAAGTCCAAGATGAATGCTAGGGCATTAGTTAGTCCAAACGACATCACAAACCATTCGTATGATCAATATCTGGTCCTAAACGCCATCAAAGGAATACTATCCTATGCTACTCTAAGTTGATGGAACCCTGTTGCTAAATCCAACATATAGAATACTTTGGCTCCACTCAACTAGTCGAGCAAATCATCAATTCTAGGTAATGGATATCGGTTCTTTATCGTCTTCTCATTCAGCTTACAATAATTGATACACAACCTAAACGAACTATCCGGCTTCTTTACAAACACAACGGCTGCTCCCAAGGCGAACTGCTTGGTCTGATAAAATTCTTACCAAGCTCCTTCATATCGGTAGGTGTCATTCTACTTGGCGGTCTACTCATAGGTTCAGCTCCTGGTACTAAACATATCTGAAATTCAATGGCTTGTTTCGGCGGTAATCCTATCATGGGCTCAAAGACATCTACGAATTCTCTAACAACGAAAACTCGATTCAACTCGTCTTCTTCGTTCATAACGCCAAACAAAGCGCAAGAATCTAAATTCGGGTTTTCCATAATGTATATAATCCGATCACTACAACTAGGGTATCCAAGTGATATATTCCTATCATGGAAAAATATCATAGCATCGTACTTAGTTAATCAATCCATACCCAAAATAATTCCAAAACCTACGAAATCAAACACATGCAAATTGCAAGCAAATATATGACCTAACAATTCAAGCTCTAAGTGGTCACATCTCATCCCAAAAGTCGCATACCCTCCTATTGGATTCGCAACCTTTAAGGATATAACTAGGTATGAGGGTTCAAGGTTATGCTTATCTACCAAACAATGGGATATAAAAGAATGTGATGCACCAGTATCAAATAGAATTCTAACTGACATACTATGAATCAAAAGCATACCTCCCAACACAGCTATTCCTTTCTCCTTTGTTGTCGGTTTTGAGGTAGCTAGTTCCAATGCAAATACTTTGCCATTTCCATCCTTGGCTGGTTCCTTACACTGGTTCTTACAATTTTCAATCTGATCACAGTTGAAACATTTGATATTCGTCTTCCCGATCTCCTTCTTTCCATTCCCTGAGTGACATTCATTAGCGAAATGCCCTTTCTTATCACACTTGTAGCATATAACTTTTGTCTTTCCTTTCTTGGCAGCTCCTCTCTTCTGAGCTCCCTTCTTGTGGAAAAACTCTCTTCTAGTTCTGCCCAACTTGAGTTTCCATTGCTTTGTTACCACTAAGGAAAGCGAGCATCTCCTCATTCCTCAAAGCCATCTCAACAACTACATCACACGGATCCCTAATATATGGTAAAGTTACTTTAGCAAGCTCGGGTCTCAATCCACGGATGAACTTCTCATTCCTTTTGATAACTGTATCAACCGTAGCATATCTGTATCTCGATAATTCCACAATTATGGTAGCATACTCAAGCACTGTCATGTCTCCCTCCACCAATTCAGCAAACTTCTTGAGCAGAGTTGACTTGACGATCTCTGACATGAATCTTTCCTTAAACCTTCTTCTGAATTCCACCCAAGTCATAGCCTCCTCAGCTACTCCCATAGTAACACTGTTCCACCAGTACAGTGATGCTCATTGCAACTGTCTGGATGCCAATCTTCTTTTTTGCTCATCGTTAAGTCCTAAATGTACAAAAATCCTTTCACAATGAAGCAACCAATTTTCCACTTCAATAGGGTCCTCAATCCCGATAAACGGCTTCCTTCCAAGCCTAACATAATCTCTACTTAGTACTGCATAGTTGGTAGCTACCGGAGCTTCCTAATTACCTTATCCAGCATTTCCTCCAATTAACCCAACAGCTGCTCCAGCTTGCATCATGTTGACGAAGAACTGATAAATAGCTCCCATATCAACTTGCGGTGCTCCAGCACCTGCATTAGCAGCTTGTGTCCGGCCTGGATTCTTTTGAGTATTCAATCTAGCATTTCCATTAGTTATGGTGCTTCCTCCACCAAGGTTAACTCTTTCATTCCTAGCATTCATATCTTACTTCCTTTAAATCTGCATTCGAATCTTTGTAAGATAGGGAAGGATAGCCTAAGAGTGAGGGGAGAATAGAGATAAAGCGTATACTTATATATAGCAAATACAAGTACGTTACTATAGCGTTATCCCATACCCTAATCTTTACACTAAATGCTTAGGATTATGTTTTTTCAAAATCATTATAGGTTTAAAATTTCTTTTAAGTTTTCATAAATGCTCTGATACCAAGTTGTAACATCCCCTATGTTGAGGCCCGAAGCTAATCGCTATAGTTGCCGCAATCATCTATAGTATTAACTTTCAGTGAAAATATACAGTAATGCTAATGGTATCCGTAATATCAGAAGCACATGAATATGAAATAAATCACTACAAGAATTTTGATTTTTAGTAGCGCTCAAAAAACGCTACTAAAAGTTTTAGCAGCATTTTGATAAACGCTGTTATAAAGCCCGCGACTAAAAATACTTGATTTTTAGTTGCACTTATTTCAATGCTACCATAAATCGTTTTACTGCAGCGTTTATGAAACGCCACTAAATTCTTTTTTTGCAGCGTGTATAAAAACGCTACCAAAATGTACTTCGACCCTTTATTTTTTGTAGCGTTTTTTAGTAGCGTTTTCGAAATGCTACTAAAAATATTCCAGCTCTGCCTATAAATTGCCTCCAGTTCAATCTTGTTCATAGCTTATAACATAATACATAAACACATACACATTAAACAACCGCAAAATACATATACATATACACATACACATTCAAACATAAACACATTTAAAAACCACAAAATACATAAACAAAAGCACTAACATAAACAATATGTTAACCGTACATAGAAGTTTACACAACCGAACAGTAGTTTCAAGACAAAAGGTTAACCGTACATAGAAGTTTACACAACTGAACTACGTACCACAAACAATATGCTACTACTGCAGTTAAAGTACCATAAACATCTGAACTAAGAAAGTACAATGAACAACCAAACTACCTAACAAGTACGATAAACTAGTGCTGCTACTGCTCATTCTTCAGAAATGCCTACCTGTAGACAATATAATCAACAGTGAGACTCAAGTTATAATCAATACTGAGATAATAATGACAGGACCATCAATACTGAGAAAACAACGAGACTAAAGTTATGCACAACTGAATATGTGCAATCTTGTGTTCAACTGAATATGCACAACTGAATATGAAAACTAAAATAATGTGCATGTTAGTTTTGGCCAAGAATAAAATGAAAATGAAGATTTGTCATCAATGTTTTGTACATTTTATCTCTGCCTATACATTTTCATATAATCAAACACAGATTTTCATATACTCGAACAAAGATGAAAGTATAAGTGTACATGAATTATTTTGGATAGTGAAATTAGGTAGGTGTAAGAAGTCTGCCATACCCATATGGATACAGCCAAACACAGATTCAAAAAATTCATAACGATAGATGCATTTGTTGATAAAAATATGGGATAATAATATAATATGGTCCTAGTATGTAAAATGACTGGATTTGTATGTGCATGCTTTTGAAAGATATCCTCAAATTGGCTTCAACAAACCTATATAATTGTGTTACAAAACATCAAATTGAGGTCCATGATAAAGTAAGACATAGACTAATATAATATTCATTTCATGATGTCCAAACATACGCACTATTATTACCACTTTCTTGGTCAAAATGAATGTCTGAAGTTCTAGTGCTATTTAAAAAAAGAAGAAAAAAATACTAGTTAACATAAGAGGTGCATCCACAGATACTGAATATGAGAAAAATTAAATTTACATTATACCTCTTTAGCTTTTCATCTCATTTGTGCATACTCATGCATTCCTCGTTTTCATCCTATTTGCACCTGTGAAATGACAGAGATTAAATACTATCACTAATTGAGAAAGAATAAGTAAATAATCTATTTTTGATATCACTTTGAACATTTCTTGCACCCATATACATGTTTCCTGTATCACTGAGCATAACTTCACATACTTTAACTGATGAGACAGCGGTGTTATAATCATATTCGATCCTATTCAAGTTACTAACCAGCAGAATCAACAGAAACACCAACATAATCGTCTTCAAATTTTTTAACAATTCTTGCCTATATTAACCTCATTGACCACATCGAAATGTTTAAATAAATTTCTATTTTCTATTATTCGGAAGTAATTAAATGCAATTTAAATCATTTACAAAGTTTTTATTTTATAAATATATTCAATTTCATAGAAATAAATATTTTATAAAGAACTTATATAAATAAACTTTATTTTAAATTTATTTCAACATCAAAATAAGGCGCTATTAGGAGTAAAACTGCTCTAGGCTATCCCCACCGATCAATCAGTCGGGATGCTCCAAGATTTCACAGTGACAGAATTCCCCCTCCACACCCTCTGGCGATCAATTTCTAACACCAATTCAGACCATATACTTTCATTTCTATAGCATCCAGGCACAATATAATACATGCATAACAACTAAAAGAAAATTTGGCATGGTTCCTTTGAAAATAAGGATATTTTATATTATAGTAAACACAAATTTATCAATTCATCGATTTACAACAATATAATGCAATTCAATCAATAAATCCATTCAACAACATATAATAAAAACATGCAAGGAATAGCGGAGCATATAGTGAGTATATAAACTACAGTGACTACTCACCTTGATTTAGCTTGGCAAAATGCCTTGTTTTCACCTTTGTTTTTTCCTCAGCTTCAAATTTCAGGTTGCTTCTTTAATTTCTATTGTTGTCCTGAATAGTTGACCATCAAAAACATGTTAAATCATGGAAATTTTGGATCCTATGGGTGTAGAGTTGTGTTAAGATACGCCATCTCCAGTTTTGCAATTATTTGGAATTTGCATTTTTTTTAATTTGATTTTTTTTGAATTTGCGAAAATAAAGTGACACGACTAAAGAAACCAAAAATAAGGTTGATGGAAGAAAATATATTTATGCAGGTTATTCTCAGTTTTGACACTATGAGACATATGTTCTGTAATCATTATAAGTACATACATGCCAATATACTATAATACCTGTGGTGCTATTTTGAAAAGAAAAGCTCAAACAAAACACATTCTTAAGGAGTTTGCAGGTCAGCTTAGCTAAAGAGTTAAACAATAATGTTTTAAATTCATTTAAATAGTCTTGTGTTTTATGAGCTACATTTATCAAGCTATGATTTTCAGCATTTTTCTATAGTGGTTATTACATATGTTAACGTCTATCAACCATAGGCAAAATAAGAAAACAAGATAATCTCGGATTTAGTTCACAAGTAGAATAGCTACATTATAAATAGTTGTTACTTGAACATAAACTAGCAAAATTGTGGCAAGTTAGAAGATATTTATAATTATTTTTACTTACATATTTTATGTTTCATACAAGTGGGCATCAGCCCACTTCTGCACAGGTGAGATTCTCACCTACTGTGTGCAGGTGAGTTTTCTCACCTGTAGATTTAAATTTTGTACATATGACCTCGTCAATAAATAAAACATATATGCAAAAATTCACTTCCATCTAAAACTTGTTTGCACAAAAGGATGAAGGGGGGTAAAAAGGAGGATTTATAAAGAGGGGGGACCTTGATCCTTCCCCTTATATATGTATGAATATGAAACGAGAGCATACCCTATATGTGTGTGTGTATGTGTGAAAATGAAGCCGAAGCATACCATGTAGCACGTTGCTGGAGCTTCAGGAGGAGCAATTCTTAGACCTTGGCTAAGAATACCCACAAAGTTTGTCAAACGAGAACCTGTAATTGTTCAGAAAAAAAAGGGAAAAAAGAAAGAAAATCTTACTAACAAAACTAAAAAAAATCTTTCTAATCTGTTTCTAAAGCTGATTTTTCCTACACTACTGGTGTCAGGATAATATGCAACATTGGATGGAATTATCATCATGACATAAAGATTTGAAGTATTAGACAAGCTTGGAAGTCAGAAAAAATAAAATTAAACTTATGTTATTATTCCAGATTATTCTAACAAAATGCACGTGGAATCACAACTACATAAACAAATGGAACATGCGACTAAGCGTCTTCGGAGATGCATTTGTATAAACATACCGTGTTTGATACTTTTTAAAGTGAAACATCATTACTGCTAGCCTCTCAAAAGGCCAATGACAGACATGTCAAAATTCAGCATGCACAAACAAACATAATGGTTATTACTACGATAATATAAAAATGTGTTTCTTGTCTACTTTGGTGTTCGTAAATGCTCTACCTTATGGGTGGGAGCATGAGTATTCAGAAGATACTTCTCAACTAGTTTATAATCTTCACTATCATGAGGCAGAGGAGCAATATCACACTGAAGCTTCTTATACTCCTCATCAAGAGATTCATCATCTTCACCGTCAAACCCAACCAATTGGGATGCAATCTCAATATCTTGAAGAGCTTCCAGCATTTTCACCTATTATTTGAACAACATTATTTGTGCTATAACAGAACATCATACATATATTTATGTGATAAATAGTCTGCCATATCGGTAGCATGTAAGTGAAAAGAAATTAAAATAAATACCAATTATGTTAAAAATATAAGTTTTGTAAAGGCTAGAAATCACAAAGGTACAATGGTGAAGAAATGATCACTACCATCGGTTAAGAGATTATTACCTTGGCAGTAAAATCATCTTCGTCTCTTATAACATGAGGATGAATCGAAGGTATAAGGGTGAAGAAACAATTGCTAGCATCCACAATCAAGCTTTCTCTAACATGAGGATCGGTTTCAGTGTTGTTATTCAAAATATTTTGAATCTCCGTTAGTACTTCAAATCCTGTAACGTAAAAGCATATATAACTCTTAGCCATAATAATATGGATGAAAACTTGTCAATATGCACCACAATAACAGTGACAGTAAAATAAAACAAAGATTTAAAAAAAATGCGATTTCAGGTATATACCCTTATGAATGTTCATCTTGCTTAGCTTCCCAAGTGGCATCTCGGACATATTTATTTCAAATTCCATCATTGCAGCCCTGATATTTCATAATAATTAGGCACAGACAAAAATAAATTTATTCCAAAACAAAAAAAACGCAGATAGTGACCTATAAGTTTCTATGTTAAAAAGCATCTTCATTAGCTCTAATAATGGTGGAGCAAGCTGCGACTTTGCCTTTGAAAGATCCTTCTTTTTTGGTGCTTGTTTAACCCCATAGTCCTGTTGAAATAATGTAAACAATCATATTATTATCTAATACTACATGAAACGACCCAACTTTCTTCTACCAGAAAGTTGCATCATCTTTAAGAAAGAAAGGGGTGAGAAATAGAAAAGATAGAGAAGAAAGAAGAAAACAACATCAGAATCTCAACAGCGGAACGAATGAAATATAATATATCACATAAGAGATTACATAGTATCATATACATCAGAGTTACACAGATAATACATCACATACTAGACAGTTATAAACACCTGTCTAGTTAATACAACACGATACAACTCAAATACAACACAGAGATACCAATACAGCGGAACACTATACATATCTATATCGCTGAAGCCTCCTGCTCCATTGCTCCTCCACAAATCATCAAAGCTAACCTGAATCCCTTGGCTACTCGTAAAAATTTGAGTACCCGAGAGTTTAAGAAAAACAGAAAATAAACTCCGGGTCAGACATGGGTCTGGTATGAGTAACAGGTTAAAGTTGCTTAACTTTGAAAATCCTTTGAAAACAAAAGGTATCATGTAAGACTTCCCACACATAAACATGGAAAAGTTTTTACCTTACGCTAACCAAACATTTGATAGGAAATCCAGTTATATTATAATAGTGTCTAGGGTTTTCAAGTAAAATACAGAAATAGCTGGAATGCTTACATCTCACGTTCCAACATAGTTGGGCACAACTAATACGTACGGCACTTATTGGAGATTGGATTCCATACAATGGCAGGGCTACTGGGGTACCGCCCGTCACAGTACCTGGCCTAGATCAGCGTACCGAGGATTACTCCCAATCCCCTACAACACAAGGCCGAAACCATCCCTTACTGGACAGTCCCGAACGAAACAACCCCGCAGTTGTGGCCAACAACTGCCCACACAACCGAAATAAAAAGGGACATCTAGACAGGGGAAAATCTCGCTCTCAAGTGGGTGCTACCCACGAAGCCTTGCTGCACCTCCCCTGTTTTACCCATTCCCGGTTGATGAGGCTTGAGGCTACGATTACCTTTTAGAGAACACATCTCTTAGGATGCTCATCGTCCACCTGACGATGTTCTGAAAGCATTCAATCCATACAAGTTCGTTCCGGGTTCGAACGAAACCGAAGGCATTATCTCGTTACACTCATTTTGGAAACATCCTCAGAGTTAACGACAATAACCCTTGCACTCTGAATTTTCATCTTCACTTGAGATTCACGACCTATCGTTAATTTGGATCGATGTGGTTTACGGATATCCAAATCTGGAAACCTGATCCCGGTCTCATCGAAATCCAAACCGCCATCTTTTAGGTCCAAGTTGTTTTAAAGTTAAAACAATTCATTTCATTATCCATATACACATAGATAGATAATTCACAATATCACAGATAGATAATTCACAATATCATCACAAATAGATAATCCATATTATCATCACACTTCAACCAAAGCAACCATATCATACAGCATTACTTATCTCATATCTGAGATTTCAAACCATTCAAGGAAATCAATATCATCCATCCATACATAAGCAATGATTCATAAACACACCATTTATAATTAATTTAAAATGAATTAAATTAATTACCTATCTCTAATTAATTTAAAGTAAATTAAATTAATTATTTCATCATTAGAAATCTTGCTTACATAACCATTAATTAATTACAAATCAATTAATTAATTATTCTCAAATTTCCATCTT
This sequence comes from Allium fistulosum, assembly GCA_030737815.1. Lineage (NCBI taxonomy): Eukaryota > Viridiplantae > Streptophyta > Magnoliopsida > Asparagales > Amaryllidaceae > Allium > Allium fistulosum. The sequence continues at coordinate 1,104,136,333 of CM060904.1, read as the reverse complement.
AATTAATCATCCTGGATTAATTATCCTTTAATTACATTCAAGTAATTATTCTTTTAATTAATTTCACAAATTAATTATACTTTAACCAAATATAGTAATTAATCTTTAATTACTTCATTAATTAATTAACTATAATTAATTACATTATTCCTTAATTAATTATATTAATTAATTACTCAAAACACTTATTATTGATTAATTTATCTTAATGAATCAATCCTTTAATTACATCATTAATTATATAATTTAATGATCCTTAATTACAATTTAATTAATTATTTTAATTACATTAAGAAATCAATCTTTACCCAAACCACATTTATTAATCACTCTTGATTAATCACATTTCAGTAATTAACTACCCTTAATTACTTCATCAAATAAATTAATTACTCCTTAATTAATTATCTTAATTAATCCCTTTGATTAATTTCACAAAGTAATTTAATCCAAATTACTTTCATATTTAAATCCTCTTCAATTAATTACATATAGTAATTACCATTAATTACTTCATTAAGTAATTATATTTCATTAATTACATTTAAGTAATTATACTTATCAAATCATCCAATGATTAATTTAAATTAATTAAACTAAATTAATTAACTTAAATAAATCAAATTTATTTAATTAATTACCTTGAGTAATTTATTCCTTTAATTATACTTAACCAATTTCACAATTGATTATCTTTAATTAATCAATCGAATTAATTATTAAAATTAATCACCTTTATTATTTATTAAATAAATCTTAAGTAAATGACCTTCATTTCTATTAACAGTTCTTAATTTCTTTTCTTTAAGAAATTTAACTTAGATAAACCATTATTAATTTCAAATTAATTTATCTTTAATAACCCATTAATTAATCTCTAATTATTTAATTAATTTAAGTTTTAACTGTAACTTAATTAACCTTTAATTACTTGATTAATTAATCTTTAATCATAAATTTAAAATCTAATCTTATTTAATTAATTAATTAAATCTTAAATCATTTAAACTAAATTACTTTAAGATCAATTACTTATCCCATTCATTTCTTAATTATCAGAATCATCTATATTTAACATCTTACCTTAATTTACATTTAATTTATATCACTAAATTAAGTTTAAATTACATAAAATAGTTTTAGCTTAACAAATTTAAGTTAACTAAATTACATAACTTATTAAATCACCTGTTTAAAGAATTCATTTACAATAGAATTTTACTTTAAGAAAAGTCTTAAACTAAATTTATTTAAATTTTAAACTTTGATTTAAAAACTTATAAAAACTGGGTTTGGAGAATACTTCGGGTCCTACCCGCGCTTTACTCGAATCCTGCTTCGAGACAACCTGGCTTTCTACTCGACTCTGCCTCCAATTCCTTCTCTCTTCTTCTACAATCCTTTAACTAAGTTTATTTTCTAAGTTTTAATAAACTGCCACAAAGAAACTCACGCGAACTCGAGTTCTAACTCGAGCCAATCGATCCCCTACTCGAGAATCGCTTCGAGTCGATCTCGATTCAAAAACTCAGACAAGCAACGACATCGCCATCGCCGTGCACGTGCACAGCCTTTCTGGTGAACTCCGACCAACCCCATCGCCTCCCACATATCGAGCAACCCATCATCATCGAATCTAACTCACTCAAGAACCCCCACTCGTCCATAGTCGAAATCGAGCTCCACGACCCAGACTTCAACGAAACCAGGCCACCAAGATCGTCTCGTCCCCATTTCTCTGACCACCGGAGATGCTCCAATCTCTGGCTACGACTTCGCCACCCTCCACACTACACTTTCCCAGAATTACAGGCAACTCGGTCAACCAGAGGAGATGAAATCCCCTCGACTCCAGACTTCAACAAAACCAAGAGTTAAACCCTAAATCTAACTCGTTCTAACGTTTCTTACAATAGAAAAATTATTTAACAATTTTCCCAATACCATCGATCACTAAACTTGCTTTGTACAAAATTTCACCATTTAAAATTTTCGCGATGGCTGGCAATTAATCTAAAGCAATTTCAGTTCAATAAGGAACTGCTCTGAACATACTTGATGAAAAATCAGAATATTTGTTTTAAAAATCATATTTTTAACTGATGATTCCACTTATATGCTTGATTCAACCATTTATTATATTTGATTTTATCATGATTATACATGTTCAACGGTTCTATAGAGTATTAGATGCATCCCACATTTATTTTACTGGAATCAAGTTTTTTTTTATATTTAAACTTTCATTTATTATCAAATGAACATGTTGCATTCAGATCTTTTAGCATGACAAGGATCAAGATTTGATTTTTTTCTGGAGTTTTGATCTGAACCAAGAACAGAGGAAATTTTCAACATAACCAGACAACACATATTCAAATATTTATAAACACAGAGGAAATTCACATATATATATATATATATATATACAGAACAATGTAACTTCTATCACAGATTTCACAAGCAACAAATACATATATACTTAGCTTAAGTTTTAAATTAATTACTCACAGATAAGTATTCAACAGATTCAAACTTTTAAGTTTTAAAAAAAAGTTACTCACCTGAAAGAAGATGGAGAACAGAGTACTAGATTTTGAAATCAGGCTTTTAAAACTTTAAAACTGGAAGATTTCTTTGGAAGTTGCTAGCTGATCTTCATTTTTGTTGTGTTGAACTAAAGTGTTGTTTAAGTTGAGTAAAGCTTCATTTGTAATATACTTTTCTAGACTACTAAGTTTCTTAGTGAACGAAATGAAAATAGAGAAAGTTTGATAAATAGAACAAAGTTTACAGGTTTGTTTATTCACCTGGTACAAGATTTTTATAATTTGGTCAGAGATCTTTATTTTCTCTACTATGGCTGATATGATCTCGCTTGTACTAGGGGTGTTTAACATTTAATGTCAATGTCCCTTATGTCTACAATCTTTATACTTTATTTCATTTCGTGTGTACTAGATATCTTTGTATATATTTTTTTCAAGTGTACATCCTGTACAAACATGCATATTTATTTCCTTTGTCTTGCAGCCTTATATCTACAAACAAGTATATCTAGTTTATTTCCTTGCCTTCCAGTGTACACACTTATTTTATTCTTCCTGTACAAGCATTTATGAAGATATGTATTTTTACTTTTACACTTTGTTTTATTCTTGCCTTCCTTACTTACTTACAGCCTTGCAACTAAATGCTCTTTCCAGAATTATCAAATGTGTACACTTCTAGCCTTGATTTAGTGTTATCTTTGTGATATAACTAAGTTCCTATATTAACATGAGTATCTATAGTTTATTAACATGTAGTTATAATTTAAGTGATGTGTTTACTTTTATTCCTCTTTTATTCTTACACTTAAACTATAAAATACTTAGCCTATTATTATTTATATTTTATACTTATGTTAGAAAGACTAAATTTTAATATTAATAAGGTTTATTTTATTTTAAAACATTTTGAAAGACTAGATTTTAAAATTTCCAAATCATAGCTTCCCTTAATTAATAAATTTAAAATAACAATTTCTATAAGAGACCCATTTGTAAAGATATTACATTATTAATACTATTTAAAACTAACTCATTATTAAATTAAAATAATTTATAAAAGAAATTACCCCTTCATAAATAAATTACTTATTTAAACAAACTATATTTAAAAAGAATAAAACAACCCTTTTTTATTAAATCTAAACTTAAACTAAAATAAATTTAAACAATTAATATTTCTCTTAAGTATTTTAAACCATACAGTTATTTATTTAATATAGCCTTAAAACAAGTATATATTAAATCAAATTATAATTACCAAAAATATTAAAATTAGAAAACATATCTTATTTATTAAATTTAAAACAAAGCTTATCTATTCACAATATATATACAAATATATATATATACACATTATAAATAGAAGACAATTTATTAGCTTTTAAAAGATAAATTATTAGTTAAATATTTACCTAAAAGAAGATTATTAAATCAAATTCAGATCTTATTAACAATTATTATCAAATCAATTTAATTTTTAAATGCAGATTATTAAATTGATATTGTCAGAAATTCCGGGATGTCACACTACAAGATGCTAAAAAGATGATTACAATGTAGAATTAGAAGAAATATACAATATCAAGTGGAAAAAATTTCCCCGGGTGCTTCTGGAAGTTATGTTTCTGTTCCCAAGCTTCCCATGGATTCCCAGTCTTTTCAAGAAATAGACGTTTAAATTCAACGATAGCATCATTTTTCGGCATTTCTTCCAATTTGGTGCCTCCTATTTTCTCATTTCCAACACGACCCCACTTACGAAAGAGGTAGCAATCTGACCCTTTGTCCTCTTGGATGATTTGAAGAATATAATAACTGTATGGTAAAACAATGAGGGTCAGAGTTTGCTAACAAATCTAAAAAGAAGAGAGTTAGGACTTGAGCTTACCTATTGACACCTCTCACAAGATCAGACATGTTTAAGGTAGTGTTGTAGATACTTTTGCCATCCTCAAGTATATGACAGGTGTCTTGTAAACCAGAAGCCTCATGCACTGCGCTGCGACCTTTCACTTTCACAATAAGCATACCACTTCTTTCACCCTTGGCTTCTACTTTATATCGATCAAATGGAAGCTTCTTTTGTTTTTTAATGCACTCACCTAAGTATTCATCTCTCACAATAGGAATTTTCATCCTCCTGCAAAGCAAGATTGCATCCACGATGAATAAAAGAAGATTCTTATTAAGTTGCTAAATAGACAACTGACTTGGCTTTTTTTATTGCTAAGTACCTCTTGTTGTCCACCTGTTATTTAACTGTATTTATAATCATGGATATGTAGTAACCACTTGTGTCAACGTGTTTAAGTTTAACTTTTTGGTCTTGCTTCCATGATATTCCACCATCTACAATATCAAGTCTGCATGATTTGATGTCACAACAAAAATAAGCATGGTTCTCATGTCAATAAAAAAAATTGGAGGCGGAATCCAAGTAACAGTAAATTAGTTATACCTCCAAAATACCTTATCTACACAGAGGATCCAATTACTTTGAGTTGGCGCATAAGATACCTGGAAGAGATATCAACAACGGAAGTTGTAAATTTGGATCATATGAAAGTATATCTCCAGCATCCTTAGCAGGTTTAGTGGCAGCAATATATGCTGACTTGCATGGTTCTATGATTAGGCTTATAGATCCATAGTGTAAGATTTTTAGCTGACATACATGTTATTACTCATAAGCTTTAGAAAATTAATCAGAGTATCACATTTCAAAACATTTTACTTGCACCATTATTTTTACTTATAATTTCAAATTTTTTTCTTTACAGAAAGACCTACAACAATTATTTGGCATGGTTGATCCTAAAACATTGGGAAGATATCATATTTGCCGTAAGGAGTATGTTAAACTCTATACTTGATATTTAGCATAGATAAATATAAATTATGTTCCCTTAACTAAGGTTTCTAAATACCTACATGCATCCCTTTATGTTCAAAGATTTTGAAATGAAACACTAATGTGATCATGCAAAAAAAGAGAGTTACCTAGGATGGAAACATAAGCTTTACCAAACAACAAGTATATTTGGAACTACAGTATGTGATCAACCAAAAAAAGCGAGTTACCTTGGATATAAACATAATTCAATCAACTATGGTCCAGTATAAATGTCAGCTATTGGCAAGTAAAGGACGATTAAATTTGACCAGCTGATAGTACTCCTCTTCACCATACAATTTCCTGAAATAAATCTAAAATAACTAAAGCTATATAATAATGCAGATAAAAGAAAATCCTGAAAACCTGGAATTGATTAGAACTGGATAAATGATTTCACTTAAAGGAACCAAAACAGAAATGCTTGAGTATGTTTAGAAATCACAAACAGTTTCACTATACAGTTTCTCTCTAACATTCTAAGTTGGTTTGATTATGCTTAAAAATCACAAACTAGTTGAAATCAACTTAGAAACATTTTAGAAATCACAAACTAATGGAAATCACAAACCAGTGGAAATAAGCAAGCCAATGGAAATCAACAATTTAGAAATCATAAGCCAGATTTGACCGAGCAACATTAATCGGCAACGAAGGAACCTCAACTAGCGATTATCGTTGCTACCAAAGCAAACCCAAGCTAAAACCCTAATCCACTTTTTCTAGTCACCTTCGATGGCTTCTCTTTGGCGAACATTAATATTATGGCCCCACCTCCGCTAGTATTTATTGGATGCCTTCTCTTCGGAAAACGCTAGGGGTACGTTGACGAATAGGGATGCAAAAATTTATAGGGAGTTTGAAGGGATAGGTTGATAAAGTATTTGGAGTTTAATTAGGTGAAAATTAGTTTTGGGTTTGGATTTGCAATTTGGAATTTGGAAGATGAGAGAGAAAGGAGACATGAGTGGCCAAAGAATTTGAGCGAGGAGGATATATTTTTTTTAAGTGTTTAAAAGAGACAAGGAGCGGCCACGGAAAATTTTAGGGAAATTTCCATGAATCGTTGGCGGGAACCACTTGCCATGTTTATTTGTTCATTATTATTAGTTAACTTGACCAATGGTTGCATATAGCTTGAAACGCTACCAATTAATGCAACTAAAAGCAAGTTTTGTTGTAGTGAATTCAACACAGATTTCAAAACAACTTTTCTGATCACATTTAAAATCAATATTTCATATTCAATTACATAATCCCAAAACGATTCCCAGGTTTAGATAAATATAATTATTACAAAATATGCCAAGGGCGACATATGAAGATGCCCCCTTGAATGATCAGAGTACTAGATAGATAGACATATCAGTGATAAATACATCACAGTGGAAATACTACTAAATAACTCCTATATTCTTCCAACCTACTAAACCTAAAAATTCCTTAACTCTTATTATACTTGAATTAAATTTTGAGTACCCAAGAGTTTAACGGGAAAACATAAACTTCAAATCAGACATCTCGGTTTACTGATATTAAATGAGACCACGCCGCTGAGCGGAACGGGTTTCCCCTCACAAATATCCTTTTAGAAAGCATATCTTCTGCAAATCAAAGTCCTGCAATCAAATTAATTATAACAACAATAGAAATAACATGCTTCTACATGTATACTTATGTCTTAAGCAAAGCGGTCTTAACCATATCGGATGGTATAGATGTCGCACCTTCCCTTTCGCATGGATGAGTTAGAAGGAAAGCGGCTCAATGGTTGCGGAGGGGTATTAGTTCGAAATCTACCTTCCGCACTCATTGATCTAAGGTAAAAATATTAGTGCGGCAGCTAGTGTATCGAAGGGGTTCAAAGCAGTAACCGTTTCGAGACACTCTTTTAAATAAAGGCGGGACTAACATATCAGAAGCTTTGAAAGACAACTTCACCCCTTTTGAATGCAAGCCTTCGACATAATCTTACCTTCCATCTATCACCAACACACTACATACCAATGAATTGATACCACATGTGTTGGTTTCAAATGAATGCGGAAGGTCTACATGTGGAAGTACGGTGGCGGAAGCAAGCAGGGTAATTGACGAAGGTGTAATTAAATTAAAAACTGCAAATTTGTTTTTAAAAGAAACTCCTTTTCACCTAACCATCTATATTTATCAAAATCTCATTAGTTTATAAAACTTCACCAATTTCTTTCTCTAAAAATACGGCCGCATGATATATGTATGAATACTCAAATAATTTACACTTAAGCTCAAATTTAAACATTTTACTTAAGCAAGTAAGCTCTTGTCATTGAAAATAATTTATTTACTCATCCTAAACTCTTAGGAAAAATCCCTAAAAATCAAATTAAATAAAACTAAGCATTCTCTTCCTTATCTTAAAATTTTAGAGACAAAAGTAATATTTAATTATTTATAATAATTAAAAACGATTAAACCATTTTTAGGCTTAGAAAATCCACCATAAATCCATATTAACTTGGAAAATTATAAAACTTGAAACTCGGTTCTAAAATAATGATTCTCATGTTATATCAAAATCTTAAGTCAATCGGATATAAAATGAATGGTTTTCTAACTCAAACATAACACATTAAACCATACTTAAACCATAAATCATCAATATAGCATCTAATCACTTTTAAACACTAAGCACGGCTTATATTTGCAAATGAAAACGTGTTTATCTTTAAACCAAAATCATTCATCATGAATAGAGATGTAACTAATTATTCGCCTTGGCTTTGTGTTAAGAAGGTTGAGGTTGCACATAGATTGATTTCTTCAAGCTTTCTACTTGAATCCTAGCTTATCTTCGCTTTAAATCTTCTTAATGGTGGTCGGCCTAAGCTTAGTATATTGTTTTTGTTTAGTTTGTGAATGTAGAATGAATGAGGAAGTGGAGAGTATGGAAGGGTTTAGGTATAGGGATAAAGGCTATTCCTATTTACCCTCATCATATTCCTCCATCATAATTATGTTTAGTTCCCTTTTGTTAACACATTCATTAAGGCATGGCTCCTCCTTAATTTACAAATCTCAATCCCTTAATTTTCTACATTATTTTATTTAATTTACACAATTAAATTTTCTAAATAATGTTAACTAAAATTAAGGTTGTTACAGTAGGGTCCGGTTTGGAGGTTTCCGAGAGCCATCATAGTTCTCAAGTATATTTCTAGAGATATACTTTCTGTAATGGGGGAGCACCCACCTAATCATTGTTGGAAAATTCCTTTTCTTTGTTATTGCTTAAAATCTTTGAATTGTTCTCTTAAATGCATTGAGAAGTGACTACAGTTCTTCTCGATGTTTAATTATTTGTGTCCATTCTTTAATTTTGGATTTTAATTTTTTTTATACCCTTCTTTCAAGTTTGGTTTTTGTTTAATTGTGTTTCCATTCTTTCATGCATGGATGTTGTTCTTGTAAGGTAAAAACCCGTTCCGCGTTTAGCGATGTGGTCTCACAGAATTATTATATGTTCACCATTTTACTTGAGTTTTCTCATGCTAGTATTTCAAGACTGATCCGGGTCTTATTTTATTATATTGCTCATGTCAAACCGAGTATTTTTCTAAGCTGTAGTTAGTGTGACATGGAGCTCATGGAGTAGAGCTGGATGTTTCACCTACCATAGTACTTTATTTTCCACTATATTATTATATATACCCATTAGCAACTGTAAGGTTAGGAAGTTATAACTATCAAGGCTAATGAGTTTGTTTTTAAATCTGATATACTATGTATTTTAAGTGACAGCTTGTACTATCTTTGTTATATTATATGTTGTCATTCCGCTGTGAGATCCCATTTCTCATGTTCTTTTTTCATTTTCGTTTTCTTTTTACCTTAACAAAATCTGCCTTTCGACGATTGGATGTTCGACATGGAATACCGTGGATGTATTTGGTGCCGACATTCGATGGTTGAAAAGGCGGGTCAACACAAATACTACAAATGAACCACACAATTTAGTTAATTTATAATATTTATAAATTAATTAAATTAGTTAATATTTATGATATATTAATTATTAAATTTTATTTGATTTGTTTAAATACATTAGTGCTTAATGATGTACGTGTATAAAAGTTATAAACGTGCGTATTGATATATGATGGTGGTGGAATATTAAAATTGTATTTAAATAGAGTAAATTCTAAGGGTGTTTTTAAACTAATTAATATTTATGAAATTTTAATTATAATTAAATTTTACCTGATGTTTGAATAAAATTAGTTTAAGAAAGTGCGTATACACAAGTTATAAATGCACATAGAAATATATGATATCGTTGAATATTTAAATTGGATTTAAATGGAATTAATAATAATAGGATTTTGGGCTTTTTAAGGGCCCATGTGGCACTGTAACAACCCTAGTCGAGACTATCAAAAAGTAAACACAAATATGGTTTAATTTGTCATAACTAATTTTAAGATGAAATTGTGGAATTTTATTTCGTTTTGTTTCCAATTTGAAATAAAATTTCGAATTCAATAAATAAGAAATTTATTAAATGGGTTTTCCAAATGAGATAAATATAAATGAGAAATTTATAGTATAATGGTTAGAAATTTATATGAATAAATTTCTAAGATGAAATATCAAATTTACAAACCTAAATATAATTTTTGGACATTTTTATGTAATCTATATGAATTGATGTTCGTACATTTCGCAATATGTGAGAACAAACATAAAATTGTATTTTTAAATATTTGGGACATTTAATCTTGTCAAATTGATATAAAATTAATTTTCGAAGCTTGATATAATGGTAGTAGGTCTAAAAGTATTTTGTGGAATTTTATTTAATTTATATGAATTTATAAAGATGTGATTTCATAATATGTGAAATTCGGCCGATTTTGTGTAAAAATGATTTGAGACATAAAATCACATCAAAATGGTATAAAAATGATTTCTAAAAATAATATACATATATAAATATGAATTTAGAAATTTAATTATAGATTTATAGATATATATTCTAAGAGATATGATTTATTTAGTGAGAAATGGAAATAAATAATGTTTGAGCTATTAAATGAATTATATCAAAATAAATATACAAAAAATATATATATAAATTATACAAAAATATTTATAAATTGAAAATTGATATATTTGGTCTTGCTATGATTTAATTTTGAATTTATAATGATTTTTAAAGGTAGTTTGAAGATATATGTGTGAAAATGCTATATTTCTATTTTTTGAAAACTAGCTTTAAAACGCTGATTTGTAAAACAAATTTGAAATGATTTCTATCCAAACTTTTTGATGAAATGAAATTAAAAAGGTAGTAGAGAATCATATCTAAATTTAGAAGAAAACGGATCAAGAATCCAATTTAATACGAGTGAGAAACAAACAAAACAATTTGAAAAATATATGTTATAGGCCGTCTATCTTAGACGACAACAGGTGGACCGGTTGACACAACTGGTGGACCGGTGGACACAACTGGTGGATCGGTTGGACGTAATTTGATCAGGTTTTCTGATCAATCAGATTCAAATAAAAGGGGGTTTGGTCCGAGGTTCTTCTGGGGTATTTGGGTAGTGATTAAGCTATGTTTTTAGAGTAGAATTCCATGTTGTTTTGATTGAATTTTGAGATATCAAAATTATTGTTACAAACATTGTTTGTAATGTAAGTTAGAATTTTAAAAAGAGAAAACAAAAGGGATTAATAACATTTAACTTTGAAAATTTGCAACACTCTGTTAATGGGTTCATAACCAAACCCTATTTGGCCCAAATAGAATGGAGTATGAGAAGAGAAACAAGTACGTACCTTGTTATCATTCTCATTTTCCCATTTCTAAAAGTCTGAAACAAAAAACCCTCCTTTTTTCAAACCCTAGAATGAAATCTTCCTCAAATCTGAAACAAATCAAAGGGCTTATGATCAATAATAAAAGAAAACAAGTTCAGGTAATCTTCTCTATCTCTTTGTGTGCTTAAATTCGATTTTTAGTTTCAGTTTTTCCCTAGGTTCTAATCCTATCTTCTCCTTTTTCTGAGTTTAACCTAGGGTAATGGCTAAAGGATGGTGGCCTTGGAGAATTCAGGCATTTTGCAATTAATTTGAGTTAAATTGGTGAGTTTATCTCACACTTCTAGCTAGTAATGAATGCATGTTGCTGTTTGGTAAAATTGGTTAAAATTGTGATTGAATTGCTTTCAACACCTTGTGTTATTCTTATCAATTACTATAGCACTTTTAGCTTGTTGGAACCCTCTTCATATGATCATGCATTGCATTCAATTGCTGATGTTTATATGCTTACATATTAGCTAAATCATTGCTTCAGAAGTTAAGGAGGTCAATGCCAGAGAAATGAGCGCCAATGGACGAATGGGGAGCCATCGGCATCGCCTGGGTTTTAGCCCAGGATGCCACTGGTGGACCGATCCCAACAGACCGACACATCAGTCCTGACCTAGGCTGAGCCCTAGGTTATGCCATGTAGCCTTTTGTTTGCATCAGTTCCCCCATTTGTTCGTCCGTTTGGCTCCTTTTCATTGTTTGATTGATTTTGATTCTCCAATTCGTGTTGATTTCAATGCAAATTTTGGAGTTTTGATTATGAATTTGTGAATTCATATTGGGTTTATTATGCCATGGAAATACTCTATGGATCCATGACATCACACATTAGTTTGATTGCACAATTTTAACTACAGGCTTCAAAGGAACGATTTCTAAACCAAATTGTTTTCCTAACTCTTTTCAAGTACAAATATATTTTCTATAAAAGATATTTGGAGTATATTTACATATATAAAAAAATATTTAATTATAATATCAATGCTTTTAAAGTTGATTTGGAGCAATGGTTTAAAAATTATTCTTATATATATATATATATATATATAACCAAAGGCTTTCCAATATGTATATATTCTAGCTTATAAAATTATATTTTTCAAGAATGAATTTAAAAGTAAATATTTTATGAAATTGCATGTTATCAATTGAATGAGAAGGTGATTTAAATATTTAACAAAATGAGTGGTATGGAACACTCACGTTTGTTTTACCGGCTAATTCTCAGACTTGTTCGTACTAACCTATAATAAACGTTTAAACAAACCTGTGTGGTATGGGACACACGATTGTTATTTATTTGGTTACTATTCGGAGGTATATGACACTTATCAACGAGTTTATGACTCGCCTCCGGAGTTTATAGGACTTGTCCCTATCTTGATATGTATAGGCCTCATACCTATCTTGATGTTTATAGGACCTATTCCTATCATGATGTTTATAGGTCTCGTACCTATCTTAATTTTTATCGGGCTTGTTCCTATCTTGATATTTATAGGTTTCGTACCTACCTTGATGTTTATGGACTTATATGTCTATATTGTAGTTACATGCATATAGAATTTATTTCACCAGTCTTGGAGTTTGGTGCATTTCCCCTTTTGTGAGATTTCTAGATTTGATGTTGTTTGAATTATCACCGAATCATTTCGGAGATTTTTACTTTTAATAAGCTATCTTTAGTTTTAGTATTTGGTGATTTGAAGCATTGATGCATGTTTGATATTTATTGATACATGACTATATTTGAGATCTAGTTTACTTTATCCATTCTTTATCTTGCTAACACATTCATTATAGTCTAGACCGACCCGTTTATTATTTCTCGAGTCAGACCGAGATATTTCATGTGCTCCAGTTTGATAGTTCTAGAGAGGATTCACTCCACTTATCATTCATCTTACCTTCATCTTGTACATGTACACATATTCTTGTAGAGTTGTATCATGTATCGAGTTTAGACTCATTTAAATGTACATATTTGTATCCATAAGATGTAGTACTTATGTATATTGTGGATCATAATGACCACAGTCTTATAGTTGACATAATGTATCTATTTTCTCCATTCAGTTTGTATCCATTGCATATTCCACTGTGTACATTTTATACTCTGTGATTCTATGTTTTGTTAATATTGTATATTGTTCTGAATTAGTTTTATAGACACTGTGGTTTTTTTAAGCCTAGATTGTATATGTCGACTTTAACTGAAAAAAAAACTAGCACCCAAATTGACGTAGCAATACTCGCTTAAAGCAAAATACATAGATGGTCGCTCCTAACCAGCCCTATTCTCTACACTAACAGACGATACTACTCTGTGATATCATTTGTTAGTGTGGGACTCCGGGTGGGGCGTCACAGCTTGGTATCAGAACTGAATTTAGAACAAAATATGATATTAAGGACGAGAATCTTCTCTCTATAGAGCTTTAGGATCTATCCTTCGAGATTCGTGGGATAGATAATAGAAATAATCTCTTATAGGATAAGAGAATATCTATAAGAATTCTAGATACTCATCCTTTTGTCTTTCTTCCTTTGAAATTTTTAATATCGATCCATGTGGATTTCAAATAATTTATAATCCCATCTTGTCCATTTTTAAAGTGTCGTAGGCTGGCGGCTGAGTCACTCGTTCTAGTATTGGCAATCCAACGAGCCCAGTTGAGACGTAGTACATTGTTCGCCCAGCAAATCATGAAGATTGTTGTCTACCGTCTTTGTAATTAGAGTCATGCAGCAGAAGGAAATGGATTGTTTCCACTTGGCGCATTATCCAGTAGATTTGTGATTGATTTGATTAGTTGATTGGATGTTTGGTCGCATGGGATTCTTAGTGATAATTTTAATTCAATTAAGAAATACTCCTTGATAATTAGAATCCTATTTGAAGATTAATAATCAAATCTTGTGGTATCTTCATATTAGAAATCATCGCAAGTGAAATTGAATTTCTTATATATAAAATAATTAGGGACCAAATCCTGTAATTATAAAAATTAAATGAATAGGAAATAGAGGTAAGTTTTGGTATTTGATTACTAATTAACCAAAAATAACTAATTTATTATTTACTCTAAACAAAGAGTTTGGTTAAGAATTGATTTAATGAAATCATCACCTAATTAATAAATACCATCCAATGAAGTTATTTTTTAAAAGATGTTTAAGGGTAATGATTATAAGCTTGTTGCAATGTGTATAAACTATGGTGTATAAAGATATAATTATCCCTTATTTAAAAAAAAAAGATTTTCGGAATATATATTTATGAGTGTTGAATTGCCCATTGGGTGTTTTAAGGATTTTAGCCGTGGACGTCTGGCCAACGTACTCGATAGGGATTCCTAAACATTTAAATGGGACAATTGGATATGCACTTTTATTAAAGTAAGTATTTTGGAAAATCACATTTATGAAAACATGTTAATTCAAGAAGGGATAAAAATATATTTGATGACTAATGTGACTTAAAATAAAATGATATTTGGAAATAGATACAAAGGTATGTATATAATTATATATTAAAGTTTAAATATGACATTTCTTTCCTATTGTTAAATATAAAAGTATTCCTATATTATTGAAGAATAGGAATATCAATAAACATAAATTATATGAATTGATAATTCAATAGTTGATTAAAATATTTAATCATAGGGTTTGCTGAGAACAATGGCGAGGCGATGTTGATTTTATCAACACCGCAGTCAATGATCAAGATAATCTGTTATGAAGAGATAGAAAACTAACATTATATGTTGTTTATAACATTTAGGAATGTTTTAAGTATTGTCTTAAAAAAAACACTTTTGAGTTCAAATAATAAGCTTAGGTTAAATGATACGGGAATTTGAGATACCATCCCTAATTGTATTTAGAATGACAATTGTGGAAATAACTTTACAAATTAGTTCATCTTTTGGATAATAATTCTAGTATTAAAAGAAGTTTTTGGCAATATTTTGTGGAACATATGTTATATACATTGACGCAATTTTCAAACTTGTTATTAAGGAAGATAACTATTTAAATTAAAACAACTAAGTGTTTTAAATTTTCTTGAAAACTTAAATGATGACTTTATGGATTAAATCATCTCTTGGATATTAATTAAAATATTAAGAGGAAATTAGATACACTCCTAAAAAGAGGCCAGTGAATAGAATATGTTAGATATATATGTATTAAATATAAATCTATTGATTCAACATTATATTAGCTAGAAATAATCAAAGATTGAAAAGTATTTTCTAAAATTGAAAATGGTGAAAAGCCAAGGATAAGAAATAAGATTAGATTATTATTTTAGATTATTACCCAATATAAACTTTGATGAAATAATATAAAACTCGTCTAAATTCTGGGAAATGACAAATTTTATTAATAAATTCCTTTAGTTCATATATCGTATAATAAAAAGGTAGTGATTGAACTCTAAGGATTTGAGTTATGAAGGCTACATTGAAAATCCAAATTAATAACATGTACACTTTAGAATTAGTTATATAAATTGAATCTTTCAAATTAATGCAAAGTAAGAGTGCTACTCAAAATGGAAGTAAGAAAATTTCATATTTGAAAGAATATAATTTGTAATTGGGGATTGTATGAATTTTTTTAAATTAAAACCCAGAGGAAGGATTTTTGTGGTAAGATAAATTTATATTATAAATCTAGAAGTCATATCAAAGAGAAATCCTAGGATTAATCCATAACTTTTGAATATGATTAATTAAGTAAGTATTTTGGAATATTAAGGATGATAAGTATTTTAAATAAAGAAAATACTTTTAGTAAGTCAAGATATGAAAATTAAGAATAATACTTGCTAAGAAATTTACAAGTAAGAACCACTTTTGGGTTATAACTTTTATTCGATTTGCTGAGGTTGCAATTTGTAAATTTTAAAATCCTTTTAAAATAAGTTATAGAAGTAATTCTTAGTGCAATCTAAGAATGAGGTAACTAAGAAATTTCTAGAAGTAAAAGATTATAGAATTTTGAGAATTGAAACTAATCATTTGAGTTTATCCCAAATAAATAATGAACAAAATCGTATCTTATGGAAATTGAATACATAACTCCTGGTGGTTTGAGTGTAAATAAAAATCTTATAAATCTACCTTATGATTATATTCTAGACCTTGGTAGCGCTAGGAAAATCGTATCTGCCTTGATTGAATTTTTCCTATTGTTGATAGTTTCCAATATGATATCAGCGTGGTTCATTTTGAGACTTTATTTGGGAGGCCATGTCAACCACTCTCTTCGAGTAAAGAAATTGATCTCAAGTCCCGATTCTATTCGTGAATCTTTTAGAAAGATTTTGGAATTTTCTGTAGAAGATCAAATCTTCATTTGTGTTTCAGCTTTGGAAACGATATAGACATTCTGATTCTCACTTTGAGCATAGAATCCCTGTTGCACTTGAGATCTCATAAAATCTAACTTTTGAACAGAACTCTATACATTTGCAGCCTAGAAGGTTAAAACACCTTCGAAATAAGACGTTTCACTCATCTAACTCAAATGGTCCAATGATCCTGAGGACTATTCTTATGGAGCTTGAGAGTTCATCGAGTGAACATATCATGTGTATTTTCTTGAGTTCATTTAATATGCGTCTCTTATTTTAAGCTATCCCTCGTTCTTAACTCAATTTCCTTTGAGATGACTTTTTCCTTAAGAAAATTGCAGCGACGCAATTTTTGTAACGGTGAGTCTAACAACCTTGGTCGAGATTACCTGATTAAACATAAATATGGTTTAGTCTATCTTAATTAATTTTAAGATGAAATTGGGGAATTTTATTTGGTATTGTTTCCAATTTAGAATAAAAATTTTAATTAAATAAATAAGAAATTTATTAAATGGGTTTTCCAAATGAGATAATATAAATGGAAAATTTATAGAATAATGATTAGAAATTTATATGAATAAATTTCTAAGATGAAATATCAAATATACTAACCTAAATATAATTTTTGGGCATTGTTATGTAATTTATATGAATTGATGTTCATACATTTCGCAATATGTGAAAACAGGCATAAAATTGTATTTTTAAATATTTGGGACATTTAATCTTGTCAAATTGGTACAAAATTAATTTTCGAAGTATGATATAATGGTAGCAGGTCTAAAAATTATTTTTATGGAATTTTATTTAATTTATATGAATTTATAAAGATGCGATTTCATAATATGTGAAATTCAGCCGGTTTTGTGTAAAAATGATTTCGGATATAAAATCACATCAAAATGGTATAAAAATGATTTTAGAAATTAAAATACATACATACATATATGTATATATATATATATGAACTTAGAAATTTATATTATATATATGAACTTAGAAACTCAATTATGGATTTATATATATATATATATATATATATATATATATATTCTAAGAGATATGATTTATTTAGTGAGAAATGGAAATAAATAATGTTTGAGCTATTAAATGAATTATACCATATATATATATATATATATTATTTATAAATTTCAAATTGATATATCTGGTCTTACTATGATTTTATTTTGAATTTATAATGATTTTTAAAGAAAGTTTAAGATATATATGTGAAAATGCTATATTTCTATTTTCTAGAAACTAGCTTTAAAATGCCGATTTGTACAAAAAATTTGAAATGATTTCTATTCAAACTTTTTGATGAAATGAAAGTAGAAATGTAGTAAAGAATTATACTTAAATTTAGAAGAAAACAGATTTAGAATCCGATTTAAAACGAGCAAGAAACAAGCAAAACAAAATCGTAAAAATACATGTTATAAGCCATCTATCTTAGACGACAACAGGTGGACTGTTGGATGTAATTTGATTAGGTTTTCTGATCAATCAGAGCCAAATCAATGGGATTTGGTCCGCGGTTCTTTTGGGGTATTCGGGCAGCGATTAGGCTACGTTTTTAGAGTAGAATTCCATGTTGTTTTGATTGAATTTTGAGAAATCAAATTTATTGTTTACAAACATTGTTTGTAATGTAGTTAGAGTTTTAAAAATAGAAAACAAAAGGGATCAGTAACATTTAGCTTAGAAAATTTGAAACACTTTGTTAGTGGGTTAATGGGTTCATAACCAAGCCATATTTGGCCCAAATAGAAAGGAGTATAAGAAGAGGAACAAGTACGTACCTTGTTCTCATTCTCATTTTCTCGGTTCGAAAAGTCTAAAACAAAAAACCCTCCTTCATTCAAAACCCTAGAATGCAATCTTTCCCAAATCTCAAGCAAATCAAAGGGCTTTTGATCAATAATAAAAGAAAACAAGTTCAGATAATCTTCTCCATCTCTTTGTGTGCTTAAATTCAATTATTAGTTTTAGTTTTTCTCTAGGTTGTAATCCTATCTTCTCCTCTTTCCGAGTTTAACCTAGGGTAATGGCTAAAAGATGGTGGCCTTGGAGAATTCAGGCATTTTACAATTAATTTGAGTTACATTGGCAAGTTTATCTCACACTTCTAGCCAGTGATGAATGCATGTCGTTGTTTGGTAAAATTGGTTGAATTTGTGATGGAATTGGTTTCAACCCCTTGTGTTATTCTTAACAATTTCTATACCACGTTCAGTTTTTTGGAAACCTCTTCATATGATCATGAATTGCATTCAATTGTTGATGTCTCTATATTAGATAAATCATTGCTTCAAAAGTCGAGGAGGTCAACGCTAGAGAAATGAGCACCAATTGACGAACGAGGAGCCGCCAGCATCGCCTGGTGTTTAGCCCAGGTGCTGCCACCGGCGGACCGGTTCCACTAGACCAGTGCACCGGTCGTGACCTGGGCTAAGCCCTGGGTTACGTTGTGTGTCCTCCCGTTCGCATCCATTCGCCCGTTCATTCGTCCGTTTGGCTCCTTTTCGTTGTTTGATTGATTTTGATTCTCCAATTCATGTTGATTTCAATGAAAATTTTGAGTTTTGATTATCAATTTGTGAATTCTTATTGGGTTTATTATGCTATGGAAGTTCTTTATGGATCCGTGAATATCGGACACAAATTTTGTTGCACAATTTCAACTGGAGTTTTCAAAAGAACGATTTCTAAACCAAACCACTTTCCTAGATCTTTTCAAACATAAATGTATTTTCTATAATAGATACTTGGAGTATATTTATATGTATATAAAATATCAGTAGTTTTAAAGCAATGGTTCAGAAGTTGTGGTTATATATATATATATATATGTATGTATATATATATATATGTATGTATGTATGTATGTACATATGTATGTATGTATGTATAACCAAAGAATTTCCAAAAATGTATATATTCTAGCTTATAAAACTATATTTTCAAGAATGGTTTTAAAGTAAAATATTTTATGAAATTGCACATTATCAATTGAATGAGACAGTGATTTAAACGGTTTAACTAAACGAGTGGTATGGAATGCTTGCATTTGTTTTACCGGTTAATTCTCGGACTTGTTCGATTGAGCCATTTATACACACGAGTGGATTTTACTAACCTATAATAAACATTTAAACAAATCGGTGTAGTATGGGACAAACGGTTGTTATTTATTTGGTTACTATTCGAAGCTATATGACACTTATCGACGAGTTTATGACTCGCCTCCGGAGTTTATAGGACTTGTTCCTATGTTTATGTTTATAGGTATCGTACCTATCTTGATGTTTATAGGATCTGTTCCTATCTTGATGTTTATAGGTCGTGTACCTATCTTGATGTTTATCGAATTATACGTCTATCTTGGAGTTACATGCATGTAGGTGAATTTATTTCACCAATCTTGGAGTTTGACGCCTTTTCCCTTTTGTGAGATTTCTGGATTTCTAATTGTGCGATTTTTGGATTTGATGTTGTTTGAATTATCACCAAATCATTCTAGGATTTTTACTTTTAATAAGCTATCTTGAGTTTTAGTATTTGGTGATTTGAAGTATTGATGCATGTTTGATATTTGTCGATATATGACTATATTTGAGATCTAGTTCACTTTATCCGTCGTTTATCATGCTAACACATTTATTATAGTCTAGACTAGCCCATTTATTATTTTATAATACTTGGGTCAAATTGAGATATTTTAGGTGCTTCAGTTTTATAGTTCTAGAAAGGGTTCACTCCAGTTATGCAGTTATCATACATCTTACATTCATCTTGTACATGTATACATATTCTTGTAGAGTTGTATCTTGTATCGAGCTTAGACTCATTTAAATGTACATATTTGTATCCATGAGTTGTAGTACTTATCTATATTATGGAACGTAATGAACATAGTCTTGTAGTTGACATCATGTAACTATCTTCTCCATTTAGTGTAACGACCCAGAATTTTTGATAATTAAAATTCTAATATTTAATTTATTTTAAATATTAATAAGTAGAACTAAGAAGTCGAATAATTTATTATTCGAATATTGGATTTAATTTGGTCAATTAAATCGATAATTTAATAATTGAAATTCCAGAGATAATTTAAAATCGAGTTTAAAGTGATTGAAAATGATTTGTAAAATTTTATTTAATCATACTGGAGTTATAGAAAGGTTATAGAACTTTCAGAATCGAATTTAGAATTAATTTGTGAAAATTGAATATTTTAATATTTAATTATCGACTGTAAAAATAGTTAATTTTCGAACAGTCTCAGAATTGAACGAAACTAGTTCCATTGGATCCGTAATAGTTAGTTATTATCGGATTTCAATTTTCGTATCAATCGGAGTTGTCGTTTGACCGTGGCAACTCGAAACGCATCGATATCGTTTTAATTTTAAATCGTCGAGTTAAAAATAGTCATTTTTCAAAAAGTCTCGGATTTCGACGAAACCAGTTTCATCGGATCCGTAATGTGATATTATTGTAAGATTTCAAATTTCGTAATTTTTGGATTTACCATTTGTCCGGTACAAATTAAAACGCCTCGAAATCGATTTAAATCGGTTTAATTTAAATTGATCGTTTAAATCCATATCTCACACATACGATCGAATTAGCTTCCGAAACCTATTCCATTGCGTTCGGAACGTGGGATAAACCCCAGAAACGCCAGTCACTGCGCGTAAATCGGAGTTCGGGAAAACCGGAATGAATAGTGTCGTTCAAACTTCTATAAATAGGCCCATTTTATCACAAATAAAAAAAAAGAAAATGAAACCCTAGTTTATACGCAGCCGCCTCCATTGAAATGAACGGCCAGAGAACAATATTGTTCCTCCTCATTTTCCTCTCGATCCACTCAATAATTTCAAGAACTTTCAACTAGCAAAAGGAAGAGAGCATCGAGATCTACAATATGAACGGTTATGATGGAGTTTAAAGCTCTGGATTGACGGCAAATCACTTGTAAATGGTGCGACTTCGTGCACGTCGTTCGAAGACGTGGGACCATCGAGCTGAGCCGCGACTGGGGCGAAGGTGGAGGTGGCTGAGGCGGTTCGAGTGGTGGTGGTTAGATGGGCTCTCGACGTCTGTAGGTGGAGCGGTTCTAAACCCTAGGTGGCGGCTTCGTTGGGTTTAATCACGTACGTGATTTACTGGGAGGGAACGTGAGGGGGGAGAGAAAGGTCACGGCTTTGATTTTGGGGAACAAGATCCAACGGCCCAAATTATTTTTAGGTTAAAAGTTTAAATAAAATTGTAAATATATTTGTATTTAAATTTATACGATGTTTAAAATACGATAACTTTTTGCTGCGAGGTCGGAAAATTACGAAACGAAAAGCGTTGGCTTCGTTTTGTCGAGCACTACGCGATGCAACTGGATTGGAAACGATAGGGGTCAGTGAAAATTTTGAGTGAGATTAAACGTCCGTTTAATTTCATTCGAAATAAATGCTGAAATCAGAATTTGAAATCAAGGTGAGATTTTTCTCACTCAAATTGAATGTGGAATTTTTGCAGTTATTGATTTGATTTCTATTGGATGATGATATTAGATATAGTAGGATATATCTATTATATATATAGCAATATATACATATTGGCATATGTATATATTGGATTGTTGATTTCCCGCCTCGTATAGCGGATGAGACCCTATTGCGCCGTTAGTAAGCGGATTTTTATAAAAACCCATATACCGCGATAATTCCGTACTGGAGCGGAATTGGTATTGTGCTAACATCTTTGGATGCAGGGAAACAGGTTGGAGGGATCCAACTGGATTCCTCAACAGTATTTACTTATTTACAGATATTGATATATATTCTGTTATCATATTGATATATGATATTGACTGTTGTGATGGACTAATTGATGCTGTTGCATCATCGGATTCAGTTTTGAAATGTAAAAATAACGACTTTTACTTTAAAAAGGGTTTTTTTAAAGTGATTTTTGAAAATATACGTTTTATGGAATTTTTGAATCGATTTATAAACGTAAAATTTTAAAGTTATAAAAGTTATAATTTTTAGTGAAATATAACCGAAGTGTCGTTTTTGAAATAAAAGTCGATTTATTTGTAAAATGGTTTAAGTTGGGATTTTTCGAATAACTATAAACGATTTGTATAGAAAGATTTATAAAATTGATATTTCATAAATCAAAATATTGGACTTATAAAACGAATTTTATAAGTGTTAAAAAAGAAGTATAAATGGATTTCATAAGTGAATGAAATTAATAGATTGATAACGTGAAGTTATAAAGTGAACAGATGTTGTAGAATAAAAGATTTATAAGAAATTTACTGATAAATTAGATTTTTGCACTTAGATGGGATATAAATAGAAATTGCTAAATGAAACGATTTCATAAGTCGAAATTGTTATAAAGTATAAAAGTGATTTATAAACATTGTTTTATAAATCCGAAATCACTTATTTTGATGAGTGAATTATAGAAGTCAATAAAAAGGAATCTATAAATCAAAGTGTTATGGAATATAAAAAGGTGAATTTATAAACGTTGTTTTATAAATTCGAAATCAATTGGATTTGATAAATTAAAATGTTAAAGAAGATATATTCGCGATTTTGGATAGCGAATTAGTATTGAAATGAAAATGTGTAGAAATGATTGGAATTGGGTTAAATGAAGTATATTCACGATTTTGGATAGTGAATATATTTTTAAGTAAAAATGGTTATGTTTGGGAAAGCGATATTATAAATGAAGTTAATTGTTTTAAAAGATGTTTTAAAACGTGTTAAATATCGAAACCATAGATTTCAACATTTATTGTTGAAATAGACGATTTCGAAAAATAAGGAAATGGCGGACTAAAACACTGTTGTTATAGTAAATGATTTCCAAAAGGAAATGTTGTATATAGTATTGGGATTTACATATCTATCTTAAAATTCGAATCCCTATACTAGTGATTTTGAGTCGTCGTAACGATGTTTTACGTAACATTCGTTTTGACTCAAATAAAATTTGTGTAAAAGAATGATTTCCTTAAAGAATGAAATGTATACTTAATTTTGATTTAAGTATAACGAATATTTTCAAATGTTGAAAATAAAAGATTTGTGAAACACTTATTATTAAATAAGTATGGAATGTTTTCCAAAATGAAATGAGACGTTTTGAGATTTTATCTTCTCAAAGATAAAATCGAAAATGAATATTTGAAAACGATTGAAAATCGAATATCAGTAGATATTCGAAAATATAAATTCAATATGGAATTTATAAAAGAAAGGGAAGTTGTTTAAAAATAAAAGTTGATTTATTTTTGAAGTGTGGATATTTTATATCTAGTAAAGATATTTTTGAAGATGAAATAATTTTGGAAAATTATTTGGAATCTGATGATGTTGCGCATCTTTATTGATAGCTAAATAACCGACTATCAATAATTACCTTTAGATAGGTATTTGTTGTGAATTGGATGAATTTGAATGCCACACTTATTTTTGAATAGACGCTCACTATTCGGGTTAGCCGGGAAAGGACCATGGGGTCGTATAACCCATTCCGAATATGTGATACGTCGTTATGAATCGCATTTGAAGACCGGTGTTGAAGACCGGATATTTTTGAAAACGGAAGGATTACCGTCGAGTTACTCTACATCGGCTGATCTCCGGTTTAGAGGTTTTATCACCCTTAGTGACGGGAAGTCCGGACGTGATTAGAAATTTATCCGGAATTGCAAGGGCTTCGTGAGAAGTGCCTTCGGTTCTGTTCGATCCCGGAACAGACTTATATGGATTGTGTGTCTGACGTTACAATTTGAGATATAAAGCTGATTTCTTTCAAATACATTTCTGTTGGTGGCGGAGAATTTATTCTCTTAGCTTAACACCCTTCTCTGAGACGTACGAGCTCAGAGGTTATGTAGTTGAAATTTATCAGCGATATATCCCAATTTGGTAACGTGGCATACTGAGTGTTGTTGTGAAATGATCGGTGTTTGATCATTTGTGATATGATCATTTGCTTGATCTTATATCTTTGTGATCATAGGTTGATCATTTTTGTTGGACCCGAAGCAGGGCTTTTTGAGAAAGCGTAGCTTTGTGGACGAGACTTCATCGAGCCTCACACCCCGGAAATGGTCGAAACAGGAAGGATGCGGCAAGGTTCTAGGGAGTAGCGCCCCTTAGTGTATGTCATTCCTTCTGGATAAAGGTGGTATCATGGTATGGAGCCCAGATACTTAACCTCTGTGGTTGCTGCAAAATTTATTTCTTTGTGGTTGTTGGAAATCGGGGATCCTCGGGAAGATCGGTGACGATCGGGGGATGGCATACGCGTGTCAGTAGTTACCTATTTTTGCAGAGGTAACCCGGCCTTGTGTTGGCAGAGATCCGGTTAGGTTCTCGGGTCGTCTATTCCAGGGACGTACCCATCGTGGATAGGAAGTTCCTTAGCCTGACCATTTGTTGGAAATCCAAAGAAACAATACGAGCCTTGTACGGTTTTAGTTGTAGAACCTGCCATCTAATATGGCAGCTATAGCAAGCATACTATAATGGTACCTATGCTGGCTAAGATTTATATTCTACTTTCGAAATGTTTTCTACACTATGCACTAATAATAATATCAAAAATGATTTGATTTTGCGTAGTAAGCATCTTTGACTATCATAAGAAGAAATCTCCTCCAAGTCTGCGTTTGCATTGTGTGTGTGGCGGGAGGTCTTATGGTAGTTTCATTTTCCAAAGGCATTGCGAAATTTACTTTAAAATCTTTCTGCTGTTTATTTTTAAAGAATAACTGTTTTACGATCTCACACCAGTCACCATGACTGACTCGGAGTTTATTGTTCCCTTCTAAACTCTGGGTGCCCACCAATTTCCACACGGGCAGCCTAGAGTTATATTATCAGGATATTCTGGATATTCTGGAGCTTGGAGATAAGCTGGAGGACGAGACGTAGTATTTGTATCTGATAGTATTTATTCCGCTGTGTATTCTGTATGAGGACAAGTTTATATAACTGTCCATTGTTGTTTATTGACTCTGATGATATGATGTGATGTAATGTAATAACAGATATAATTCTTTTGTTTTTAAATGATATTCATTTATCTATTATATATTGTTCCGCTGCGATATGTGAGATTCTGATATTGTTTTCTGTTTCTGCTCTTGTTCTGTTGTTGTTCTTCTTTCTTTTTCTTCTATCTTCTTCTTCTACCTTTTTCTTCTTTCTTAAAACCATAACTTTCCGGGTTTCCGGCATTCGATTTCTCGGCAGTCGATAAAGTGAGTATCGATGTTGAATTTTCGAAAGTCGAAAATTTCGGGGATGTTACATTTGGTATCAGAGCATATGGTTAAGCGACAACCCTGCTCTGTTGGGTGTTACTCATTAGAGATAGAGTCAGTAGTACTCTAGAATGAGTTGAGTGTAATAATAGATATGAGCGCGTATTTGTTAGTGAATATAAAATTATTTTATATTGTGATGATTGGTTTGTTGAGTGGTATATGGATTCTGGTCGGTATTGTCCGTACAACTCTATCGATAGGAATCTCTAAACACTTGTATAGATCAATTCGGCACAATATTGTTTTAAATAGGGTAAATGAGATAATTTTGCCCAAAACTATTTTTGTATAGAAAAGAAATGTTTTTCTATAAAGTACTATAGTATATGGTTGCATGGATGTTAGGAAGTAATAATAGTGAATTATCATCACTGAAATTGAATAAGAAATTGGAATCATAACTCCAAAGTTAAGAAATAAATTCACATGCAAATGAAATTTGAGAATATAAATTATAAATGAAACGGAATTCCAGAAAAGTTTTTGGAAGTGTTTTGTAAAGAATTTGAAAAATTTTGAGATTTGGAAAGTTTAAATTCTTTTTGGAGTTGAAAATGAATTTCAAAGATTTTGAAAAGTATTTTGGAAAGATAAAAGCTCTAAACTCTTTTCGGTCGCTGGAAAATAACTTCGATGATGACCGCGGCATCGTTGGTGTTTATTTTCGGGTTTCCAAAAGAGGAATTGCTGCCAAATGATTTTAAATGGAGGTTGTTTTGAAAATTTGGGTTTTGTTTTAGAAAATTCAAAGAATAGTTTGAACTGTTTTCAAAAATGGTTTTTGAAATGTTGGTAAACTCTGGAATACTATATAAAAATATTTATGGGAATAATAAATAAGTTGATAACTTATACAGATTAAATTTTGATAGAATAAATTTAACTTAAAGGATGAAGTTAAGTTAAAATAAATACAAGTGAATCAATTAAATGAAAGTAAGATTAAATGTTGAAATTCACTTCGAATTTGTAAGCGATGAATTGAATTGAATAATTATAAATGTGAATTGAAAGAGAAATAAAATTCATATGCGATTTGAAATCAAGTTTAATATAAGTAGTTATAAACCAAAATAGTGAATTGTAAATAAATTTTGGGAGCAAATAAAAGTGAATAAAACTGGAATTGAAACTGAATGTTGAAAACAAATTTGAAAAAAATGAATAGGAATCTGTGATGAATTAGTAAATGAAACTAATTTAAAATAGTGTAGTTATGAACTAAAGATAATTGATAAATTCAATATTCAGAAGTTAAATTGAATTGAAATTGTGAATTGAATTCAAATGAATTTGAAAATGCAAAGATTGAACGAAATTGAATAGATATAACTTCAACAGTGAAGTAAAAATGATATAAGTAGTGATATTGAAAATTTTGTAATAGAATTTGCAAAATGTTTGAATATATGTAACTAGATATTATGGCTAGTAGGATATACAGGTGTAAATGAATTGGGATTTTGATTTCAAAGATAATTTGAATTGCTCGACAAAAAGGTAAGTATTTGAATTATAATATGAGATTTGATGATTTTCTTGTCTAGCCGCTTGGCTTTTTCTTTTCTTTTTGAAATCTGAGAGTCCGTAGGGACGTTTTGTAGTCGTACCGTATTAGCCGCGCAAAGGAGACGCTGGCGAAATTTTTCGGGAATTTAGGGCGTTAGAAAATTTTTGAGAAAATTTTGAAAGTTAAATTTGAATTTAAACTCGAATTTGAATTTAGAAGTTAAACAGTGTTGTTTGAAACTTAAAATTGAAGTTGGAAATTTAGTTGAGATAATAACGAATCTTTAGTAGAAAGATTTGTTTCGATAAATTGATAATACTATTGAATGTTGAAAAATAGTAGACGAGTTAAGAACCTTTCTTCCTAACTTGTAATTTCGAGGACGAAATTCTTTTAAGGGGGAAAGTCTGTAACGACCTAGAATTTTTGATAATTAAAATTCTAATATTTAATTTATTTTAAATATTAATAAGTAGAACTAAGAAGTCGAATAATTTATTATTCGAATATTGGATTTAATTTGGTCAATTAAATCGATAATTTAATAATTGAAATTCCAGAGATAATTTAAAATCGAGTTTAAAGTGATTGAAAATGATTTGTAAAATTTTATTTAATCATACTGGAGTTATAGAAAGGTTATAGAACTTTCAGAATCGAATTTAGAATTAATTTGTGAAAATTGAATATTTTAATATTTAATTATCGACTGTAAAAATAGTCAATTTTCGAGCAGTCTCAGAATTGAACGAAACTAGTTCCATTGGATCCGTAATAGTTAGTTATTATCGGATTTCAATTTTCGTATCAATCGGAGTTGTCGTTTGACCGTGGCAACTCGAAACGCATCGATATCGTTTTAATTTTAAATCGTCGAGTTAAAAATAGTCATTTTTCAAAAAGTCTCGGATTTCGACGAAACCAGTTTCATCGGATCCGTAATGTGATATTATTGTAAGATTTCAAATTTCGTAATTTTTGGATTTACCATTTGTCCGGTACAAATTAAAACGCCTCGAAATCGATTTAAATCGGTTTAATTTAAATTGATCGTTTAAATCCATATCTCACACATACGATCGAATTAGCTTCCGAAACCTATTCCATTGCGTTCGGAACGTGGGATAAACCCCAGAAACGCCAGTCACTGCGCGTAAATCGGAGTTCGGGAAAACCGGAATGAATAGTGTCGTTCAAACTTCTATAAATAGGCCCATTTTATCACAAATAAAAAAAAGAAAATGAAACCCTAGTTTATTCGCAGCCGCCTCCATTGAAATGAACGGCCAGAGAACAATATTGTTCCTCCTCATTTTCCTCTCGATCCACTCAATAATTTCAAGAACTTTCAACTAGCAAAAGGAAGAGAGCATCGAGATCTACAATATGAACGGTTATGATGGAGTTTAAAGCTCTGGATTGACGGCAAATCACTTGTAAATGGCGCGACTTCGTGCACGTCGTTCGAAGACGTGGGACCACCGAGCTGAGCCGCGACTGGGGCGAAGGTGGAGGTGGCTGAGGCGGTTCGAGTGGTGGTGGTTAGATGGGCTCTCGACGTCTGTAGGTGGAGCGGTTCTAAACCCTAGGTGGCGGCTTCGTTGGGTTTAATCACGTACGTGATTTACTGGGAGGGAACGTGAGGGGGGAGAGAAAGGTCACGGCTTTGATTTTGGGGAACAAGATCCAACGGCCCAAATTATTTTTAGGTTAAAAGTTTAAATAAAATTGTAAATATATTTGTATTTAAATTTGTACGATGTTTAAAATACGATAACTTTTTGCTGCGAGGTCGGAAAATTACGAAACGAAAAGCGTTGGCTTCGTTTTGTCGAGCACTACGCGATGCAACTGGATTGGAAACGATAGGGGTCAGTGAAAATTTTGAGTGAGATTAAACGTCCGTTTAATTTCATTCGAAATAAATGCTGAAATCAGAATTTGAAATCAAGGTGAGATTTTTCTCACTCAAATTGAATGTGGAATTTTTGCAGTTATTGATTTGATTTCTATTGGATGATGATATTAGATATAGTAGGATATATCTATTATATATATAGCAATATATACATATTGGCATATGTATATATTGGATTGTTGATTTCCCGCCTCGTATAGCGGATGAGACCCTATTGCGCCGTTAGTAAGCGGATTTTTATAAAAACCCATATACCGCGATAATTCCATACTGGAGCGGAATTGGTATTGTGCTAACATCTTTGGATGCAGGGAAACAGGTTGGAGGGATCCAACTGGATTCCTCAACAGTATTTACTTATTTACAGATATTGATATATATTCTGTTATCATATTGATATATGATATTGACTGTTGTGATGGACTAATTGATGCTGTTGCATCATCGGATTCAGTTTTGAAATGTAAAAATAACGACTTTTACTTTAAAAAGGGTTTTTTTAAAGTGATTTTTGAAAATATACGTTTTATGGAATTTTTGAATCGATTTATAAACGTAAAATTTTAAAGTTATAAAAGTTATAATTTTTAGTGAAATATAACCGAAGTGTCGTTTTTGAAATAAAAGTCGATTTATTTGTAAAATGGTTTAAGTTGGGATTTTTCGAATAACTATAAACGATTTGTATAGAAAGATTTATAAAATTGATATTTCATAAATCAAAATATTGGACTTATAAAACGAATTTTATAAGTGTTAAAAAAGAAGTATAAATGGATTTCATAAGTGAATGAAATTAATAGATTGATAACGTGAAGTTATAAAGTGAACAGATGTTGTAGAATAAAAGATTTATAAGAAATTTACTGATAAATTAGATTTTTGCACTTAGATGGGATATAAATAGAAATTGCTAAATGAAACGATTTCATAAGTCGAAATTGTTATAAAGTATAAAAGTGATTTATAAACATTGTTTTATAAATCCGAAATCACTTATTTTGATGAGTGAATTATAGAAGTCAATAAAAAGGAATCTATAAATCAAAGTGTTATGGAATATAAAAAGGTGAATTTATAAACGTTGTTTTATAAATTCGAAATCAATTGGATTTGATAAATTAAAATGTTAAAGAAGATATATTCGCGATTTTGGATAGCGAATTAGTATTGAAATGAAAATGTGTAGAAATGATTGGAATTGGGTTAAATGAAGTATATTCACGATTTTGGACAGTGAATATATTTTTAAGTAAAAATGGTTATGTTTGGGAAAGCGATATTATAAATGAAGTTAATTGTTTTAAAAGATGTTTTAAAACGTGTTAAATATCGAAACCATAGATTTCAACATTTATTGTTGAAATAGACGATTTCGAAAAATAAGGAAATGGCGGACTAAAACACTGTTGTTATAGTAAATGATTTCCAAAAGGAAATGTTGTATATAGTATTGGGATTTACATATCTATCTTAAAATTCGAATCCCTATACTAGTGATTTTGAGTCGTCGTAACGATGTTTTACGTAACATTCGTTTTGACTCAAATAAAATTTGTGAAAAAGAATGATTTCCTTAAAGAATGAAATGTATACTTAATTTTGATTTAAGTATAACGAATATTTTCAAATGTTGAAAATAAAATATTTGTGAAACACTTATTATTAAATAAGTATGGAATGTTTTCCAAAATGAAATGAGACGTTTTGAGATTTTATCTTCTCAAAGATAAAATCGAAAATGAATATTTGAAAACGATTGAAAATCGAATATCAGTAGATATTCGAAAATATAAATTCAATATGGAATTTATAAAAGAAAGGGAAGTTGTTTAAAAATAAAAGTTGATTTATTTTTGAAGTGTGGATATTTTATATCTAGTAAAGATATTTTTGAAGATGAAATAATTTTGGAAAATTATTTGGAATCTGATGATGTTGCGCATCTTTATTGATAGCTAAATAACCGACTATCAATAATTACCTTTAGATAGGTATTTGTTGTGAATTGGATGAATTTGAATGCCACACTTATTTTTGAATAGACGCTCACTATTCGGGTTAGCCGGGAAAGGACCATGGGGTCGTATAACCCATTCCGAATATGTGATACGTCGTTATGAATCGCATTTGAAGACCGGTGTTGAAGACCGGATATTTTTGAAAACGGAAGGATTACCGTCGAGTTACTCTACATCGGCTGATCTCCGGTTTAGAGGTTTTATCACCCTTAGTGACGGGAAGTCCGGACGTGATTAGAAATTTATCCGGAATTGCAAGGGCTTCGTGAGAAGTGCCTTCGGTTCTGTTCGATCCTGGAACAGACTTATATGGATTGTGTGTCTGACGTTACAATTTGAGATATAAAGCTGATTTCTTTCAAATACATTTCTGTTGGTGGCGGAGAATTTATTCTCTTAGCTTAACACCCTTCTCTGAGACGTACGAGCTCAGAGGTTATGTAGTTGAAATTTATCAGCGATATATCCCAATTTGGTAACGTGGCATACTGAGTGTTGCTGTGAAATGATCGGTGTTTGATCATTTGTGATATGATCATTTGCTTGATCTTATATCTTTGTGATCATAGGTTGATCATTTTTGTTGGACCCGAAGCAGGGCTTTTTGAGAAAGCGTAGCTTTGTGGACGAGACTTCATCGAGCCTCACACCCCGGAAATGGTCGAAACAGGAAGGATGCGGCAAGGTTCTAGGGAGTAGCGCCCCTTAGTGTATGTCATTCCTTCTGGATAAAGGTGGTATCATGGTATGGAGCCCAGATACTTAACCTCTGTGGTTGCTGCAAAATTTATTTCTTTGTGGTTGTTGGAAATCGGGGATCCTCGGGAAGATCGGTGACGATCGGGGGATGGCATACGCGTGTCAGTAGTTACCTATTTTTGCAGAGGTAACCCGGCCTTGTGTTGGCAGAGATCCGGTTAGGTTCTCGGGTCGTCTATTCCAGGGACGTACCCATCGTGGATAGGAAGTTCCTTAGCCTGACCATTTGTTGGAAATCCAAAGAAACAATACGAGCCTTGTACGGTTTTAGTTGTAGAACCTGCCATCTAATATGGCAGCTATAGCAAGCATACTATAATGGTACCTATGCTGGCTAAGATTTATATTCTACTTTCGAAATGTTTTCTACACTATGCACTAATAATAATATCAAAAATGATTTGATTTTGCGTAGTAAGCATCTTTGACTATCATAAGAAGAAATCTCCTCCAAGTCTGCGTTTGCATTGTGTGTGTGGCGGGAGGTCTTATGGTAGTTTCATTTTCCAAAGGCATTGCGAAATTTACTTTAAAATCTTTCTGCTGTTTATTTTTAAAGAATAACTGTTTTACGATCTCACACCAGTCACCATGACTGACTCGGAGTTTATTGTTCCCTTCTAAACTCTGGGTGCCCACCAATTTCCACACGGGCAGCCTAGAGTTATATTATCAGGATATTCTGGATATTCTGGAGCTTGGAGATAAGCTGGAGGACGAGACGTAGTATTTGTATCTGATAGTATTTATTCCGCTGTGTATTCTGTATGAGGACAAGTTTATATAACTGTCCATTGTTGTTTATTGACTCTGATGATATGATGTGATGTAATGTAATAACAGATATAATTCTTTTGTTTTTAAATGATATTCATTTATCTATTATATATTGTTCTGCTGCGATATGTGAGATTCTGATATTGTTTTCTGTTTCTGCTCGTGTTCTGTTGTTGTTCTTCTTTCTTTTTCTTCTATCTTCTTCTTCTACCTTTTTCTTCTTTCTTAAAACCATAACTTTCCGGGTTTCCGGCATTCGATTTCTCGGCAGTCGATAAAGTGAGTATCGATGTTGAATTTTCGAAAGTCGAAAATTTCGGGGATGTTACATTTAGTTTGTATCTATTGCATATTCTGCTGTGTGCATTTTATACTCTGGGATTCTATGTTCTATGAATATTTTATATTGTTTTGAATTAGTTTTATAGCCGCTGTGGTTTTTGTTTTAAGCTTGAATTGTATATGTCGACTCTAATTGAAAAAAACTAGCACCTAAATCGATGTAGCAATACTCGCTTAAAGAAAAATTTATGGATGGTCGCTTCTAACCAGCCCTATTCTCTACACTAACAGATGGTATTACTTTGTGATGTCTTTTGTTAGTGTGGGACTTGGGGTGGGGCATCAAAGGCACCATTTATGGCTGGTCGTGCATGTAGAAGAAGGAGAGGATTTTACTCGGATTTAATAAAGAATTAGTGGGGGAAGTTTTAAGGAAGGAATAGGAAAGATTTTTATCATTCCTTTGTAACAAATCTCCCTTTCATTTCTTTCATTATTCCTTTTCTTCCTGGAGAAACTCTTTCTCATATGCAATGGTGAATTTTAGCCTCCTTTGCCTAAAAACTTTAAAATAAAAATCAAACAAAAAAAAAGTGGTTATCTCTCGATTCATGCAAGGTCTAGAGATCAATTCATTGAATCTAGTAATCCTTTCATCATTCAACGTGCTTCTTTTGGCTTCACCTCAAGGCAACTTTCAATTTTATTTAAATACAAATTCATCATACTTATATATTTTGAATCCTCCACCCCTGTGTCTCTTTTATCTGCATGAATTTTGCAATACAACTTTGGTCCTTGTTTTCCTCCCTTGAATCATTTTTATTCTCATCATGTTAATATGATTTCAACACCTCTATGTCCCTTTCTTTAATTGTTCATATGTTACTTATGTCACTAATTTTATATCTACCATTACTTTTATTTATTTTTTCATATAATCCATTTAATTTAGATTTGAATCTCGTTATCATGAATTTATATATGCCTATTATCTAATTCTTTTCTGTCTTAGAAACTTTTGTTTGAATAAATTTTTATTTGAAATAATTTTGATTGATTGATTTAAGTTTTATGTCATAAGTTTGAGAATTGAATACATATATTACAAGTTCTTTAAAAACAATTTTAGTTATTATTTACATGAGAATAAAATTAAGTCCAGTTAAAATTTACAAGTGGACTTTTCTAGAAAAAAACTTAAAACTTTTGATTTCCTTCTTAAGTTAACAATTAGATTTTAGTTTGATTAATTATATTGTTTAAAGATATGTCTTTCAAAATACAAACTAATTGAATACATATATTACATGTTGTTTTGAATTTAAAACATTGATTCAATTATTATGTGTGTGTGTGTACATATGTATAAATATGTGTGTGTGTGTATATGTATGTATATGTATGTATATATGTGTGTGTGTGTGTATTATGTATATGCTCTTAATTCAAGGTTTGCAAAATGGACTTTTATGTCAAATGGTAATTTTGATTTTAAACTATTCCTTAGTTAAAACTAACTTTAAATTGTTTGCTTTAACTTTAGAACATGTCAAACAATCAAAATCAATCTTAATGTAAATAAGTATACATTATGTATGTATATATATATATATAATATATATATATGTGTGTGTGTGTGTGTATGTATCCATGTGTGTGTATACATATAATAAAATTTATTTTGTTAAAAATATTATTTTGGACAATGAAGGCATATATAAAGGAGGAATGTGCCCGTTGTGGTATAAATCCCAGCACATAAACATGTACACATTAACTATGTACACTTCCTATATGTTGCACTTGTACTTTCACATATCGGTGTATTTGATGCATTATTACAACATACAATTAGCTTAAACTATACTCAAACCATTTTAAATAAATAAAATATAATGAATATTCTGTGTAAAATTTTAGATTGGATATAAAATCCATTTAGATTTCATGGACTTAATTAAGATCAAAGTGGATTTTTTTTAAATCACCCATTTTACCCACTTTCGACTGGTTGGTTCCAACAATAACTCTAATAAGCATGGAGCCAATGGCCTCATTCTTGGGCTGAGCAATGATATGTGGCATACCGTGTTGCAATAGTTAACAAATGTGGGCACTTTGGCCTGCAAATTGCAAAGTCTGAGGACGTGGTTGGACGACCTAGCTATTGTAAACTATATCCCATCGGCTCCTCATGCGGTTAACCTTGTCGATCAGCCTGTTCACCAACCTACACTTCCTAGCGCCTATAACCTCATGAACGCTGTTAAGGCCTAGGATAGAGTGGTGCCAGAAACCCAACTTATGGATGTGTATACCCATCCAAAGAGGTATATTGTGCACGTCCCAAGCCATGTTGATATCGTTCCAAATGTCGCCGCACCTATAGAGTCAAGATATTGTCGTTCCCCTTCAGCGGAACGGCCATATACATTTAGGCGTCTATGGACGTTTGCTTTTCAATGCCTCAGTAGTGGTGCTCTGGCCACTGATAGGGAGTGTGGGTCCATAGAACTCTCCATATCCCATAGGGGTGTGATCACGAATAAGTCAAGGGAAGGGTGGGCCTGTCACTCACGATCACCCGCTATGCACAGGGTAAGAAGGTCTCCCGCTCTAGCTCATCATTGTCATCATCACTCCCTCTTCCTTTCATCAATCCCCCACTCCACCAAGGCACCAATTGAGCCCACAATTGGTAGTTGACCAGACCATCCCGTATCAAGCAGATGTTGGCCCTAGGGAGGAAATGAACATCCTTCATCGGAAGATCAATAGAATGCAAGCCCGAAATGCTATGGAAAAGCATTTTCTAATAAAAAGAATAACGAGCCATTTTCTAAGGAGATCTTGAATACTTACATTCAAAGGCGGTATGCCTTGCGGCCCATTGACAAGTATGGTGGAAGTTCTACCCCATTTGATCACATCATTGCATTCAACTGCATCACCTGGACCGATTAACTTTTCAACCTAATAAAATTCCTACTCTTTCCATCCACTCTCAAAGGACCAGCCTCCATTGGTTCATGCATCTATTACCTGACAATATAAGTTCTTGGGCCCAACTATGTGCAAATTTCAAGACTAGGTTCTTCGTGATGGCTAGCAAGCTAGGTAACATCAAATAGGGGCCAACTGAAAATACATGGTCATGTGTCAACCGTTTCAAAGAGATTCCACCTATTTTAGGGTGCCGACATGAAAAGCCCGTTTATGGCTCTTTGCTTCAGGGACAAGTATAAGTCTAGAATGTGGAAAGAGCTTCAAAAGCAGTTGGCTGCATCCTAGACTGACTTTTATCAACAAGTGAATGACATAATGAGAATGGAAGGCGCTGATCTTTCTATTAGCGACACTGAAACCCAACGTACCACCCAGATTGGTCCTCGCAATAACACTGACCATCAGCCCAATGGCCATCAATACGACAGCAAAAGGCAAGCTAAATTCAGCACTCAGTACAGGTCTCTGTATGTTAATTATGTTAATTTGAACAGAAATATGGAAACAATATAGCTTGCGACCTGGGACCGGGTGTAATTTCAAAGGCCAAAATTTTCCAGAGATGGAAGAAGGGAATAGCTTCACGACAACAGTAAATATTACTATTTCCACAAAATTAACAACCATACACTAATGAGTGTCAGGTGCTCAAAGATGAAATTGAAAGATTCCAAGAGGGATCCTTCAAGGGTTTGTTCATAATCAAGTAAAATAAAGGAACAACAGCAATAATCGGCTAGCTTCATCCCAACAACCCAAAAACAATCACTGACGTCTTAACCATATGTGTAGGCTAGCATGTAGCCAGTAATAGTTGGAAAGCACAATCCCAGTATTAGAGGGTTGTGGGCGTAGCCAAGTAGGTATATTCCTTAGATCACCGAGCATCTAAGCACCTTGGCTGGAATCAGATCAGCCAGTTACTTTCACTTCCGAGGACCGTGAGGTAGTCTCATACCCCCATCATCATCCTATGGTCATCACTCATAAAATGACCAATTCAAATGTGCATTGAGCCATCGTGGATGGGGGCGGCTCAATCAGCATCATGTTTGGACATGTTTTCAAAGTGTCATGCTTTCTGCCTCCAGCCTCAGCCCCTGTGCCTTGCTAACTTACGGTTTTGGTGGTATGAGCATTGTTCCAATAGGAATTACCTTGCATATAACAAACTTTAGCAAAGTATACCTTCCATCAAAGGTTCAAGTAAACTTTGTAGTGGTCGATTGCCCTTCTACTCATACTCTTTTGATAGGACGATCGACATATGCTGAATTGGACGCTATCATCTCCTACAAATGGATCATTATGGAATTCGATGTACAAGGCCTGATCAATGAGATCTGAGGCAATCAACAGAAGGCCAGGTAGTCTTATGGAACCTCCCTCAAATAGGAAAAGAAGGGTGTCCTCATGCTTCAACAAGAGCTAGCAATACTCAACGGCAAGTCATTCAAGAGAACCATCGAGACGGTCGGCATAATAGTTCATGTTGATGAAAATGTGCATGTAAGACGGATCTAGTAATATGGTTAATATTTTATGTAATAGAGTAAAATGTAAATAAAAAGTAAAGCAAACAATTCACTCCAAATTTTATACTAGTTCGGACCTCTCGTCCTACATCCAGTGCCAAAGCTCTCATTCGGTATTTCAATAGTCTGAAACTCTCTCTTTACCCGGAGCAACATGTTTACAATAGTTTGCCTGAAGACTCCCTCTACAAGACTTTTTCTACTTTAAGGGTATAGGAGTTTTACAATCTTTTGTATATTCATATACGGGTTTGTCACAATGTAGTACAATGGTCTTATAACCACAAATGACCTCCAGAGAATGAACATGGTTTAGGACAAAAAGTAATTGATCAGAGTATAAGAGTTTCAAAGATTTTGAATTCAGAGAGATAGAATCGAATAGTATGCAAAGTGAATTTGAAAACAGTGGTCTAGAGGCTATTTATATATGTTGGAGAGTGGTGTTGAAGAGTAGTAATGTTTCAGAAAGGTTACAGGGAAAAGATATAACATTTTGAAAGAGAAACGACGAAGAGATGCAGAGGAAAGAAGAAAGGTTACGACTAGAATTGGCTTTATAACTACGTCATCAGTGCCCCAGTCATTTTCCTATCGGCCGACCAATAGAACCGGTAGGAGCACCGACGCGTATGTGCTGAAGGTAATTTTGGCGCTATTTTTGTGTTTCTTCCTATTTCTCCATCTTGCCTACTCCAAAATTTCCAAAAATGTAAAACAATTTTTCGGAGTTGGTCATAAAATTTCAGAAGTTCTGAAGATCATATGAGTGATTTTAACAAATTATAAATCTAATGACTCTATAAATCGACAAAACTTAAACACGTGCTCTATTTCTTTTCTTGACAATCGGCTATAGCTTTGTAGTTTCTCCATTACTTCTTTATGATATATGGAATGCCTCATACATTTTGTTATCTTCTATCTTACCATATTTGAGTAATTTGATGTTCATGCCTTTATCTATAAATAGCAGTATACATAGTGTATTTTGTTTACATCATCAAAACTTATGTTCTAACATTCTCCTTTTTTACTGATGACAACTACTTAGTGATTGTTAGTATAAATAACATTCCCTTGAATATATGAGTAATTTTCTCCCTATTTGCTTTCAACAAAAAAGGATAAATGTCAAATAGACAATAAACAGACTGATTAGAAGTACACCATAACTCAAATGCAAATAGAATGTCATACACACAATAAGCCAAAAAATGCCACAATAATACATAAACACGAAACAAAGCAATGTCCAACAAACATATATGCAAAAATTAAATAAAATGATAACATCTAACACATAGTTAGATTAAATGTGAACGCTGAATGGAAACAAATATGAAGGACATCATGCCTTACTGATCATCTAAGGGGAGAGTCCTATGATATAAAGTAAAATGATGGTGACATGCAAACGCTAAAAGTATTCTTATGGCTCCAAGATGTGCTACAGGAGCGAAGGTTTGCTCATAGTCAATCTCTTCCTCCTGATTCTACCTTTGAGCCACAAGTCTACTTTTATTGCAAATGATATCACCATTATCATCGCCTTATTTTTATAAACTCATTCTCTACCAATAATAGATTGATTTTCTGGTCTTAGTACAAGTTTCCACACATTATTTCTTTCAAATTGGTTATGTTATTCTTGCATAGCTAAGATCCGCTATTCATCTTTAGCTGCTTCTATGTTTTAGGTTCAATATTTAACATAAAATCTACGTGACCCATTCCATTTAATTGCCTTAATGTAACAGCTTTTGTATTTATACCTCCAATTATATTGTCCAGTGGGTGATCTTTTAAAATTCTAGGAGGTGGTTTAAATTCATTATTAGTTTCAAGGTTTATTATGTCAGTTGGTTGTTCATTTGATAAAGTTTGAGTTAAGGGTTTGTTTATTTCAATATTTTCTTCTTCGTTATTTTTTTATAAAAAATTTCATCAAAAGATGCATGTAAAGTCTCTTATACTTTATTAGTTCTTTATTAAAGATTCTGTATGCTTTACTTTGTTATGAATTTCATCGGTTTTTGGGTCAAATTTTCCTAGGAGGTGATTTTCCTAGGATGTGATTTTCCTAAGCCCTCTCGAGGTGAAACTTTCCAAAATTTCTTCGTTCCCTCTTTAAGCATGCCTGCCAAGTTTCAAATCGTTTCATCTTCGTCTCGATGTTCTAACTTCTTTTGATCTCTGCCTAGTTAAAAACTCAATTAACACCTCCATATCTAAATCTGTTATTCCTGATTGACTCTCTTTGTTTCTACTAAAATATGTATCAAAAGTATATACATATTTACCAAAATTATAGATCTAAGAAGAGATTTGAATTAAACATAGATTTAGATTTATAATTTACCTTTTGCTTCGAAGAATCGATTCGATCATATTCGTATTCTCTTTTGATTTCCACTATTCTCCACTTGTATATATATATATAATATTTTATAGTTTCTATAATTCTTAGAATTTGTGAAGAAGAGAAAATGGCAGAGCTTTGCTCATTGATTCGGAAAATATGAGAAGAAAAGTGAAGGGCCGGACCTGTATTTGTAGATGTTCGAATTAATTCTATCTGTTAGGTTAGATTATATTAGATCTGAACCGTTCGTCCTAGGTTCATTATCAACTACCAGCTACCCACCAATCAATTGCTTTACGTCCCAAAAAGGGTGTCGACCTGTCGATGTTTTATGTTAATTTTTGATTTCATTTGCTTTATTTCCTTATGCAATCGATTTAATTTGATTTAACTATAACGGTTATTTTAATGCTAAATCTCCATTTAATGTTTACTTTAATGTTATTTATTTCCTTAATACATTTTTAATTGTTTCTCATTTGAAATTTTCAAACTTTAATAACTTTTTCACTTAAAATCTAATCATAAAAATTTATATATGAAAATTGATCAAAAAATCGCCATGAACACAACAGTGTAAGTTTCATGGTCAAATTTTGATGTTTGT
The DNA here is from genome assembly GCA_030737815.1 of Allium fistulosum. Classification (NCBI taxonomy): domain Eukaryota; kingdom Viridiplantae; phylum Streptophyta; class Magnoliopsida; order Asparagales; family Amaryllidaceae; genus Allium; species Allium fistulosum. Next base: position 1,104,095,502 of record CM060904.1, on the reverse strand, counting down.
GAAAAAATTATTTTTGGACTTTAATAATTATTTATTAATTCTTTTTTATTAACTATCATTTAATTTACGGAGTGTTACATATGCGATGGATTTGTTGAAACATTTCGAGTTGGAGAATGTAACTCCACTTAGACTCTTATGGAAGTTGGTTTAAAGCCGAGTAAAAATGATGATGGTAAAGTAGTTAATGCAAGTCTCCATCATAGTCTAGGAAGGGGTCTTATGTACTCAGTGGCGACGAGACCTGATATTGCATTTGCGGTAAGCATAATTAGTCGATTCGTGGAATTACGTAAAACAAGTCATTGGGAAGCCGGTAAGAGAATGCTAAGATATGTTCTTGGTACTATAGATCATGGGACACATTATAAAAGTGTGAAAGGTTCATGTTTGATTGGATTTTATGATAGTGGTTGGGGAGGAAATACTGATAATGGCAAAAGTACCTCAGGTCATGTGTTTAGCTCTGGTTCAGGTGCTACTTCGTGGAATTCATAGAAGCAAGATATTGTTACACTTTCTACCACTGAAGCAAAATATACATTTCATTGGCCTAAGCGGGTAGTCAAGCACTTTGGCTTAGGTGGATGTTAAAAGAACTAAAGCATGATCAAGCTAACGATACTACTATATTTTTTGACAATAGTTCGGCAATTTCGTTGTCAAAGAATCATGTGTTCCATCTTAAGAGCAAGCGTATTCAAATTAACTATTATTTTATTCGTGAGCTACTGAAAGACAAAGAAGTGAACACGTAGTATTGCAAAACAAATGATCGGTTAGCAGATATGTTTACAAAGACATTGAAACGTGAAATTTTTCTAAAACTTAAAAGAAAATTTTGAAGTTATTCCAAGTCGATCTTAAGGGGAAAGTTGGAAAAATAAGCTTGATTTAGAATGGTTAAATTAGAAAGTATGTTGATCATTTCTTAATATGGTCAATATTTGAGACTTCTTTCCAAGTTGAATATATGTTTCTTTTCGTTGAAAGGGTGATTACAATTCAATGTAACAATTATAACCAAACCAACCGTTAAGAATGTTTTTCTATCGAGGATTGTAAAATCAATTTGTATGAAGCAAAAAAAACAAAAAATATGTCTCCTTAAATCTCTCAAATGTTATTTAGTTTGTTCCCTCCATAAATATTTCCTTAAATCTCTTTAGCTTAAATTTTTTTTTATAAGGCATTATCATTTGATGTTTGACTAAATCAATGAAACAATACCTTAAATATACTTTTTGATTATGTATCTTCTCTTATGAAATATAATTATTGAACTTGAGAACAATTTTCGTTCTTGTTTTGTGTTAACTTCCATAACTTATATTCCTCTGCTCTCTTAGATCGTGTGCAAAATTGTGCATTTTTATGTTCTTTAGATTCTCTTCGTTTTTGAATGCTTCACTGTATATATTTTGTGTGTGTGTGTTATGTACTTCGCTTATAAAGTACATGATGAACATGTCAATCAAATTTAATAAGCTTTAAACCCTCAAATCCAGTAAATATATTCAAAACTCAAGTAAAGATGAAATGACCACAGAATAAGTGAACTTGACGACTACATTCCCAGCCTCCATTTTCTCAAAAACTTCCACGTTCATATCTCGTTCTTCTCCTCTTTAATTTCAGCAATGGAAAAGGGAAACCGTTCCTGATTAATTTGCTGCACTAAAAAGAATACATGAAATTTTTGGATCAGAATTATATCAAATTGAGTTGAAGAGGAGGAAAACTAAATACACCAAATTCATTAAGTTTATTAATTGGATCATAATAAAATTAGAAGGCTAGTTAAAGAAGGGAAAGAAAATACATGTGATACATGGGTATGGGAGATGGAGAAAAGGCTCGATGGGTTAGAAAGAACTAGTTTAAAATTTGTATAACATGCATGGCTATATATAAGCAGGCTATTTAAATGTGTAGCACTGACATTAGACCAACATATACATGCAATTTATCTTAATTTTGTGAAAGTCAAAATAAATAGTGATGTTCCGGTGGCAATACAAACACATGGATAGCTACAGTTAAAGATAAATGAAATTTTTGGTATTATCATTTTCTTTTCTACGTTAACAATGGATACGCTCTCCATCATTTGTATTATAGTGACTGCTGTAAAACTAAAAACTGTTGAACGATTTTCAAACCTTGTTTAGCTGGTCAGAACAATTATATGTAAAATGGAGAATTCCCCTTTATTTTGTCTGAAAAAACATAAACATTTGCTCACACTTGATTATTGGAAGCAATGAAAAAGTAACTTTTATAATAGTTTATAGCATACGCATCTTTGCATGGGATATTGCGTTTGACTTAAACATAATTAACCTACTACTTATTGCGACCTAATGATTTCCTACTTGTATATATTAAACGTATTCAAAGCATTATTTATATCACATGTAAACACATAAAATAAAAAACAAAACCAAAAACATACTTTTACATAAAATGAATCTATAATGTACCCTTGGCCTTGGGCACTCCTTTGAACTATATCGCTTTAAACATCAAAATATAGACAAATTAAACATTCTCGGACAATAAAGTAACAAGTCTTTGGATCTATTTGTTACGGGATGTTCAGGTTTAGGATGTTTAATCTAGGAAGTGATCGTGTGGGCAAGCGGTAAAAACGAAAAATAAGAGAAATGAGGGTAGAAGATCACATAAAGACAGGAAGATCAAGACTCGGTATTATTGATTGATGGATATCGTGAGTTGTGGAGTAAAAGGTAGAGTTTTAAGAATTCAGTCAATCATCCTATTTCAGGCATGATGTATATATGTTAGAGTTCCTCGAGGGAGGAAGGTATGACGTGGTAGCTAGCTACAATTTTCTTAGGCACACAAAGCTAGAAGCCTAGAACGGTCTCACGTATTGCTAAATGTAGCAAAACCATGACAGTAGTGATTGCGGGAGAGCCTAGAAGTTGACATGACAAACAAGCAGATGGGCAGTTATGCAAATATACCTTGCCTCCTGACCAACTTTTTAAATGTGGGTGTTGCGTCACAAAAGTAGAGGTAACCTTGTCAACAAAGCTGGGCAATGTGTTTTAAAATAATAATAAAAAGCTTTAACTTAGTAGAACTAAAATCATAATGTTTTTGTTTTTCGATAAAGGAGAAAAAACGACAAGTAATACGACAAAAATGCAAAATCATTTGATTGCAAAAGGACGTGTTTGAATATTTATGTCCAATAGTGAATAAAATGAAGAAAAATATGAAGAAAAGCGTAACTAATAGGATGAACGCAAACTTAGATTAAATGAAAACTACCTAGCGTCATTTTACCTAGTAACAAAAATAGTAACAATAAAAATAACTAGTACAATCGTATAACAATGTAAAACCAACCGTCCGAAACATATTTAAAAAATAATAACGTGGTTTTTCATTAATTTTAGTTAAATATGAAACGATATTATTTTGAGAAAAAAATTAGAATTGGAAAATTTTAAGATGTTAGTGGAGAAACAAAGTAAATAGCATTGAAAAGATTTAAAAAAGACATCTTAAAAATATGTTTTTTTTTTTTTTTGATTTCACACAATTTATTTTTACATGAACTATAGTACACAAAACTCTTTAATGGTCGATTTGATAATCCAACAACGATTAAACCTACCACCTACCGTTTAACACAAAGTGGAATGTTAACTTTAAAAAATAAACCGTTAAATGTTAGAAAAGTTAATTTGAATTACTTGAACAGATAAAGTAAAACTAAAACTTGAAAAGGTAAGACTCCACTGGTACGAGCATATATAAAGGAAACAAGATAATGCAACTATTTAAAAATATATAATAATTAAAAACCGCTAAATCAGATAGCATGACTTATGGATTCAAGCCCTTAAAGCACCAAAATTAGTGCACTACTTGATTTAAACCCCTAAGACATCAAAATTAATGCTCTACTGAAATTAAACTTCTAAGACACCAAAATTAATGCTCTACTTGAATTAAGTGACTTTGTTATAAAAAAAACCATACAATAATTACACTGAAATATAAAAAGACAAAAGAAAACACATGGCTATTGAGAATTCTTGTCCCAAGCAATTGGAAAAGAAAAAGGCACGAATGATGATGATGAGACAAGCAACACATGGCTATTGTGTAAAATGTGCAACAATTAGTATATACCATCAAATTGGCTGGCTATATTTTCCGATTAATCAGATCTATGTTACTGAACACCATGCTGTTATGTTGAAATTGTCAAGCCAACTACGTCAACAGTCAATTCACACTAGAACCATTACATACAACAATAAAGTAAAAGGAGTACAGCATTGTTAAATAACACGCAAACATGTAAATATAGCGACGGTGAAAAGTTATCACTCTTCCTCTGGTTCTTCTTCCTCCTGTAAGAGATTTTCTCTGTTGTCATGTGCCCAAAATCCACGAACATCAATAAGCATGCTAGCAACAGTGCCTCCTTGTTTGCACGCTAAAAGATCTGCCAGAGTTATTTTTAGAGGATCTACTGGCTTGACCATATCCCATATTTCATCTCTCACATCTTCAATGCATAACTCGTAATTTCCACCTTCTATCCATTTTTGATGTACATCCCTGCACAACAATGAAAGGTTCGACAACGTTAATTAGCTCATATATTATATGGTGAGCTATGTAACACTGAAATCAAATTGCTCATATGGGAGTGGGACTGGTCTCTTTTGTCAATAGCACAGTACGGTTTCTGTATTGGCAGTCATTTTGCTGCTATATCACAGTATGCATTTGATAGACAGGTAAATGATCATAAGGTGAGACATTTTTAGTCTAAAAAGTATATTTATGGATACCAACAATTAATCACTTCAGATATTTTTGCTCGGTTACATTGCTGAGTGAAGATTAACAATATAGTCAGGGAAATTACATTAAATTATCATGTGCATATATGCTACTATTTTATGGAAAGATCAAATGAAAATGCAGTATCAGATAAGTGCATGCAAGTAATTACTGTAATACAGTGAACTTTAAATGCTCCAAAGATATAAAAATAAATAAACAATGAGTAAAATAAATCGGTTTTGAAGTTTGTACAATATGTATATAACATAGGAAAAATGCCATGTCTTTGTTGTATGAGGCCTGCAGAACTTTCTCATAGAACTACAAGCAGGAAATTACAAAATTTTCTGTAGGAAGACTGTATCGGGGTAACAACTCTGCTCATGTTTGGCCGCCTTCTTTTTCTTCCATTAGATCATGCATTAAATCAACTTCAAAAATATAAATTACTACTATGAAAATAAGAATAAATTCTTTTACATACTTGAAAAGTTATTTGATAACTTCATGATTTACAATTCACGATTTAATTTATATCTACAACTCACAATTTGATTTGAGTTTCGATATAAAATTTAAACTTCATGATTTACAATTTGAATATCATTAAAAAACCTTGCTGCAAGTATCAAAGCAAAAGTGCACAAGAGAACTCCCAAAACAAAGCAGTTTATTGACAAGGGTTTGATCATCTTTGCTAGGAATAACATTCTTAGAAGAAATTGCCGATATAATACGAGTTCTCCTATTTCTACCGCCCCTAAAAGGGTAAAATTCCAACTAGAAATCAGAAGCAGAGTTGGACACAAGGTAACTTCCTATGTGTTTATCCCATCTGACACAAGCCTATTGTATTTGTCCAACCAGCAACATATAGCCCTATTTAGAATTTAATTTCCATCCACTGTATTGATGTCTACCATATTTATGCCTGGAGCTACTTCCGCATGGGTAATTATTTGGTTAGACTTTCTGAGTGAACCATAAACAGTCAGATACACGATACATTGTAGTGGTAGTTCTCGTCATATGAATATAAATACATACTATTCACCAAGTGTATGATTCGCTTTTCTTCTAGATGCCACCAAATGAGCATTCAAAAGGTTCCATGATAATAGAACAAGTTGTCCGCAAGTAATGAAATTGAACAATACAACTTGCACTTCATAACTAATTGAAACGAAACAAATGTCGTCGTATGTGATATTTTCTAATAGTATCTAATGTGGGATGTTGGAAACAAATGATCTTCGGCTGAGTCGCGTACTAGGTCTCTGTCTTGAAAACGTTTCAGCGTTCTGCTCAGTGGTGCAAAGCAGTCTAACTAACGTCGCCGTCTCTAAGATAAAACAGTCTCTTCTTTCTGATTTGATATCAATTCGCTTGCACATACGAAACCGACTCAGTTGCACTAAAAACGACTGCTCGTCTTATAATAATTTTAAGAAGATAGTTTCGTGAAGAAGAAGATAGGTTTTGCAGAGGGAAAAAATATCGTTCTACTTTGGTCTCGTCTAAAAACTAATTAATAGACGGAATACCAAATCGAACGTATTACTAAATAGTGAGGTGACGTCGGCTTAAAATTCGGATCTGAAATTTTACCATTTCAAATAAAATAACGGTTAGAAAATGCAGAACAAATTTCATCCAAAAATACAAGTGCTACACCACAACAAACCCAAGCCCGAGGGCCCGGTCCGTGTCGGGTCGGTCGACGCGCGTATTATGGTCATGCATACGCTCCCTCTTCAACACAAAAGCAGCATTTGGATGTCCAAAGGGTCCAATTTAAGAGTTAAGAAACTCATATATATATATATGAGTATCTTTCGTATATGAGTATCTTTCAATAATCTCTACGGTGTTGAACTCAAGCAATAAATGCACTTATTCCAAGATCTTTGATTTTTAAAACAATCCCCCACTTGAATTTTTAAAAATATTTTTTCGAGCAGTTTTTGAAAATATAAGATTGTGCATAAATAAAGATGTCTTTCGACTTGAACCTTTGCATATTGGATAAGATTCGGTTTTTACTAGAGTGACACGTAGTCTTGAACTCTATTTTTGACATCAAACAACACACAATCTTTCTAGAGTGCAATCAAATAAGCTCGTACATTTATGGCCATGAATGTATATCCCAATTTAGTGAATGCTACCAGAATTCTGCCCAAAAATCCATACAAACGGCCACATTTCCACATCCACATAGGTGAACCTATCAAGAGTACTCCTGAAGGTAGGTACTCCACTCTGCATAGAGTATAGATCTCCTTAAGAGTTTCTATTAACTCATCCTCTAATCACTTCAGGAATACATGCTTCTAAATATATAAAATTAGCATGTTCAACTCATATCACTTCACAACGTGTTCTTACCCATTGAACTTAGTTCTTGAGATCTGCAGTCGTTAGGTCGGGTTACCATTGTACATGACTCAACAATCCAAGGGTAATAATCCTATTCTTTTAGAGGTTCTAGGAACTTTCTCTCTGGCTAGTCCTTTCGTCAAAGGATCGGTCAAATTCTCATCACTGTGTATGTGATCCACTCTAACGGCTCCTGAAGCGAGTAGCTCTCTAACAATGATGTGCTTACGACGTATCCGTCGTATTTTACCGTTGTAATAACGGTTCTGTACTTTTGCGATAGCCACGGTACTATCACAATGGATCAACACAGCTGGTATCGGTTTTTTCCATAAAGGAATCTCAGCTAGCAGATTTCTTAAATAATCTGCTTCTTCACTAGTTGTGGCTAGTGCTATCATCTCATACTCCATAATGGACTGAGCTAAAATAGTTTGTTTCTTAGATTTTTAAGAAACGGCTCCATCAGCAATGCTAAAGATATAACCACTGGTTGCTTTCGAATCGTCAGAAAAAGTATTCCAGTTTGCATCGGTGTATCCTTCAAGGACAGCTGGAAACTCTTCATAATGTAACCCAAGGTTCATAATTCATTTACTAGTAAACCTGCATAATAACCTGCATGACAGTGCTCTATATTAGGTCTACTAGTAAACCTGCATAATAATCTCACGACATAGGCAATGTCGAGTCTAGTACAATCGATGGCATACCGAAGGCTGCCAATGATGCTCGCATATTCAGACTGTCTTACACCTTCACCAGTAATCTTAAATAGTTTTACATTAGGATCATATGGTGTACATGCAGGTTTACAGTCAAAGTAATTGTATTTCTTTAGTATCTTCTCAATGTAATGAGATTGGTCCAAAGAAATTCCCTTTTCTAACCTAGTATCTTAATTCCAATGATTATACTCGCTTCACCTAGATCTTGCATATCAAAGTTGGCACTTAACAAAGATTTGACATTGTTTATGGCATGAATGTTTGACCTAAAAACAAGTAGATCATCTACATACACACATATAATAGTGCAAATGTCATTCTCGAATTTATAGTAAATACATTTGTCACTTTCATTAACTTCAAAATCATGTGAGATTATTAAGTTATCAAATTTATCATGTCATTGCTTAGGTGCTTGTTTTAAACCATATATAATGATTTATCTAACTTGCAAACTTTATGTTCTTGACCATGAATTACAAAGCCTTCATGTCAGTCCATATAAATTTCCTCCTCTAATTCACCATTTAAAAAATCAGTTTTAACATTCATTTGGTGTATTATTAAATTATGAATAGATACTAGTGAAATTAGTACTCAAATGGATATAATTCTAATTACAAGTGAAAAAGTGTCAAAAAAGTCTACATTTTTTCTTTGCTTAAAACTTTTTAGCTACTAAACGGACTTTATATTTATCAACCGCGCCATTAAGTTTTAATTTCTTTTTAAGTACTCATTTACAGCCTATAGACTTACAACCAGGTGGTAAATCTACTAAGTGTCAAGTCTTATTGGATTGCAAAGAATCCATCTCATCATTTATAGCCACTTGCCAAAAATTGACATTTAAAGAAGATAAGGCTTCTTGGAGGTTTAAAGGATCCTCCTCAATAGTAAAAGTGCAAAATCTGAACCATAATCTTTTGTAATTCTTGCTCTTTTACTTCTTCTAGGTTCATTTTCAGAAGATTCGTTATGTTCTGTTCTAATAGGTATAGTGTTACTTGATTTGTCCCCACTATTCCTCAATTTAAAAGGAAATCTCAATTCATAAAAATCACCATCATTAGATTCTATTATATTGTGTATTCAAATCATAAAATCTATATGCTTTGCTATTAATAGCATAGCCAATAAATACACATTTCATATGCTCTACTTGCTAATTTTATTCTCTTAGGGTCAGGTATACGAATATATGTTAAACATACCCAAATTCTAAAATAAGACACGTTCGGTTTATAATTTCTTAAGATTTCAAAAGCTGAAATTTTGCTTTTTGACTTAGAGATCCTATCAAAACATAACACACAGTCGATAAAATTTTCCCCCACTAAAGTGATGATGCACCAGAATTAAGTAAATTGCAACTGCTTATTCAGTTAATATTCTATTTTTTCTTTCAGCTTTATCATTCATTTTAGGTGAATATGGTACAATTCTTTCATGCGTTATTCCATGTGGGTTGTAAAATTCAATAAACAAACTTGATTCATATTCAGTTCCTCTATCACTACGCAATCTTTTAATTTTCTTATTAGACTGATTCTCAATTCAGCTATGAAAGATTTAAACATCTCAAATGCATCGCTTTTATTTTTCATAAGGTATACATAAGTAAAATCGAAGCAATCATCAATGAAAGTGATAAAGTAGCGGTGACCATTTCTAGTTAGAGTGTCATCAAGCTCACATATATCAGAATGAATCAAGTCTAAGGTTCTGATTCTCTAATTACAGATTTATATAGGGTTTTGTTGTTTTTGCTTAACTACAAAAATCACATTTTTCAAAATCATTTAGTGACATATTATGGATTATGCCTAAGCTACTCATGTTCTGTATTATTCGTTTATTTACATGACAAAGTCTAGAGTGCCAGATATTAAAATCACACAACATATAAGCAGAAGCAGACATTTTATTACATTCAACATTCAGCTTAAACATGCCATCAGTTGCATAACCCCTAGCCACAAACATATCATTCATAGTGATGGTTTACATATCAGCCACAATAGTCTGTGTAACCCCAGCCTTATTAAGAAGATAACCCGAAACAAGATTCTTTCTTATCTTTGGAGTGTGCATGACGTCTTTCAATCCCAGCAACAATAGTAGTGTGAGAGTCTCCCAACAACACTTTCTTGTCCTCGGTCTTCGTGTATGTTTTGAACATAGCACGGTCGTAACAGATATGACGTGTAGCGCCAGTATCTATCCACCAACCCTCTGATCCCCCAACAAGGTGGATCTCATCAGAAATCATAATAAGAGGCTCCTCGGTCAGGTTAGTCTTTGGTGCAGAGCTTGGCCTGTTCTGACACTTGCGTATCATATGACCTGGTTTTCCAGTAGTAACAAAGAAACAACTGTCCGGATTCATTCTTTTGGGATGGTTTCTGTTGACCTCTTTGGTTTCCATGCAAGTTCAAATTCTGTTTGTTGCGGTTCTGACTAAGCTTGTGGTTCTGATTCTTAAAGCTTTTGAGATTCAGTTTCAGAACTGCAGCTTTCTTAGTGTTGCTTGAAACAGCAAGCACTTCTTCCTTCGTATCCTGTTTACGAGATTCCTCCTCAATACGAAGACGAGTTATCACTTTCTAATGAAATTTCTTAATTTTATGTCTAAGGTTATTCTTAAAATCCTTCCAACTGGAATGTAATTTATCAATCAAAACTGCTACTTGAAACTGTTCATCCAAACTCATACCTTCGGAGATGATCTCATGAGCTATTTTCTGAAGCTCATGAGACTGCATCTCTACTGACCTGTCATCTGATACTTGAGGTGGCAGCTGACGGCATACTTTTTTGCTTCTGCTCCCTCTGTATCGTACTTTTTTCTGCAACGCTTTCCATATCTTCCTTGTTGTTTTGTCAGAGTTGTAATAGTCATAGAGATCGTCGCTGAGTCCGTTGAGGACGGACTTCTTGCATAAGTAATCATGCTCTGTTCAATTCTGCAATTCTTTTGATTTCTCTGTCCAGGCTCTCATCTGATCTGCGTCTGCTTCGCTGGATCTGTCTGACAGTTGCGGTTTGTCTGTTGTTAGTACAGCGCCCACCTTTCTCATCGTCAGAAAGAACTCCATCTTCTACCTCCAGCGCTTGAAATGGAAGCCCTCGAACATGAAGGGTGCAGCAGACACCATGGGGACCCGGAACATTGACGGAACATTGACATCGTGGCAGCATCGTCCAAATTTTGCAGCAGAAATCATTGTTGTTGGCGTTGTCTTCAATTTGTTGGAAACAAATGATCTTCGGCTGAGTTGTGTACTAGGTCATTGTCTTGAAGACGTTTCGATGTTCTGCTCAGGGGTGCAAAGCTGTCTAACGCCGCCGCCTCTAGGATAAAACAGCCTCTTCTTTTTTATTTGATATCGATTCGCTTATACACACGAAACCGACTCAGTTGCACTAAAAAATGACTGCTCGTCTTATAATTTTAAGAAGATAGTTTCATAGAGAAGAAGATAGGTTTTGTCGAGGGAAAAATTGTCGTTCTACTTTGGTCTCGTCTAAAAACTAATTAAATAGACGGAATACCAAATCGAACGTGTTAATGAATAGTGGGGTGACGTTGGCTCAAAATTAGGATCTGAAATTTTACCGTTTCAAATAAAATAAAGGTCAGAAAACCCAAAACAAATTTCGTCCAAAAATATAAGTGTTACACCATAACAAGCCCAAGCCCGGGTCGGGGCGGGTCAGTCGGTCCGCGCGTGATATTAGATGTCAATATTTCAAATGATTTTTTAACAGCCAATTTAATGTCGAATGCTGACACACAAACAGGAGAGGAGCCTAACCACTCTAACAACACAATATAATTGTTGTTGCAGTATAGACAGGAGATCATTCATCTAGTAGTTTAAAGATATAAATAACATGCCATGTTTATTACTTAATCAGCCGATACATACAATTGAATCATATTGGACCCCCTCACACGAATATGTATATATAGGCACATATACATCTACAAGCACATATACATATATAATGCCTGCGTTTCGTGTCAATCAACAGCATATACACATATACATCTACCAGTATATATCCACACATATACACGTACATATACAATGCCTGAGTTTGGTGTCAATCAAGAGTTCACGTCACATAATAAAGATGTAACAAAAGTTGCAAAATATTGACGCCCAACAAAAGCATTCTGTTTTATCTACACCTTATTATTGTCTATCTTATTATTCAAGAAAAGAAGAAAAAAATTTCCTTATTAGATATATACTAGAAACGTCTATACATTTATGTCTTTAATATAAAATATACATAGATGTGTAAAATGGTGAAATTGGCGAGAACAAAATTTGATTCTACTGCTGTGATATAACTTTTGATAATCCCCGAGCCACGCACCTAACACTATCACCGTATTCATATTTAGAAAATAAGCGAATATGGCAATAAATTTGTAAATTTTTTACAACTGAGTTTTTTCAGCAACAGTTCATTTAATATTACAGATTTTGATCTTTATGCGTCTCAAAATTGAAATAATTTTATTTATATGTCGATTATTGAATGTGTTATTTCAAAATTTTACAATAACCATCTAATAACAGTCTGTTATGCATGTCAGTTAAATGTAATATGCAAAAAAAAATTACATTAAAGATAACTGATACTAAATGAAGAACTCGGGTTCAATTGATTTTTTATCAAAATAATTTAGCTCAAAAATTATTCTTAGCGCACCTGCATGCACATGCAAGCACACATGTGCATGCATGCACATACAAGATTTTTTTGAAGAGAACTTTAATTATGGCTTTTATCTACTTCCATTCTATTTGTAAATATATGATAAATAATAATTTTATATTCACAAGGCATGTTAGTCTATAATTATTTTCCAAGTAAGCCTATAAAATTAATTATATATACATATATACATATATATATATATATATATAATATTTAAATTGTTATTGATTATGCAAATCAGTATATGTATTTTTATTTTTTAAGGAACAACTTATCGAAGTTCCGAAGAGAAATCGACAGGCTACCCCTCAATTACCTGTGACCCTTTTAATCCGTTAAGCTCAGGGGATTTATTGGTGGCAACCTAAATAGCGGAGGTGATGGGATTCAAACCTGAGGTATCGCATCGAAAGCCATGTGTGCGGATGCTGCCCTACAAGTATTGCCCCAACCAACTAAGCTACTAAGCCGGGTCAATATAGCATACAAGAAGTGATGTGCCTTTATACGTACATCATGTGCAGTCCACTAGTATATAAATAAATAAAGGGATCTTCAGTACCCCTCCTCCTTGTCATCTCGCTAAAGACCGCATAACTTTCTTTCAGTGATATGGAAGTATAAAACATCAAGGGCACTTAATCCCAAAATTACAAATCGCTATTTACCATCATAACATTTGTTCAACATTGATTGAGAATATCATTGTGTTGATTATTTGCATGAAACAAATTTCTACATAGATGATAACATATGATAAAAAGCTGAAGCATTTTGACTGCATAGCTTAAAATCATTAATGCGTTAAAGAGATGCTATGAAAAAAAGATGTTAGGAGTTCACCACGCCCGCACGCACGAGGGCACGCGTGCGCGCACACACAGATACATACATATGCATATGCATATGTATACATATACATATGTATATACATATATATGTATATATGTATATATGTATATTGGGACACAATAGATATTGGTTATTGGATCTCATTGCTGGTTGAATTCGAGGGAGATTAAATGGTTGATATTTCTTATGTCACGACTTGTGTCGTCTGTGTGTATGTGTGTATCAAGGTTTTAAAAGGCGAAAGCGTACGCGAGGCGTTTTTGGGTCCGTGAGGCGAGGCGTAAGCCTCGAAACGTTGAGACGTAAGTTTTTCGGGTAAAAGAAAAACGCAAAACATATAAAATGAAATAACATTAAATGTCAAATATTAAACAAAAAACATGTTCTCTTGCTCATGTCAAAGAAAGTATTTTGAATTGGCGGAATCCGGTAATTCTTTAACCCACTTCCACGCAATATCTTTCGTGCTCATGTTCTCTTCAATTTACTGGATGCCTGCACTGCCACTGCTGCTAAATTACACAAACAACACAGTAAACGCACAGTTTTTTTTTAAACAAAATAAAATCCAATGATTCTGGAATTCGATTCCAAGAAGTGGAATCGAAGTCGATTCCAGTCAGGAATCAATGTTAAGTAAAAAAAAACTTTTTTTCGCTTGTTGGAATAAGTCAAGTTGAGGCACACGCTTTCTGAACAAGGTGCACGTTTTCTGCGCTTTTTGCGCCTCAGGCGGTTGAGGCGCACGCTTCAAAGGACTTTCGCCTTTCAAACTGCGCCTCCATGCGTATTGGGTTGCGCCTCGCCTTGAGGCGAGCCTCACGCGCGTTTTTTAAAACATTGATGTATATATGTATATGTGTGTATATATGTATGTATATGTATATGGACAAGGATTAGCTATACCTCATTCTTGTACACCTCTATTCCCTCGATTTCAACCACGCATTCTGATTTAAATAATATAATGAGGTGGCAAGAGAGAGAAAGTATATTATTTAAATTGGAATGTGTGGTTGAAATCAGGGGGATAAAGGTGTAGCAGAAATCAGGTGTATGTGTGCATGCATGCATGCATACATACATACATATATATATATAACTAAAATAATGTTCGAGTGGGAATCTAAGACTTTTGAAACCAGTGTTACTTTACCATTTCATAACACCACCAAAGAAGAAAGCTAACAACACTAAGAACGCCTAATAGGAATTCACACTAATTGCCTGATACTAACATCACTTATGGTATCTTTTCACATCAGGTCCTACTATTACTTTTACCAACATGCATTTGTTCTTGTACTTAAAAACAGTAACAGTGAGGTGATGGCATATTACCACATCAATCTTAGTATATTCGACGAAACTTAAAACTCTCCAACAATCTAAAGGACCCAATATTAAAAATAGTTTTACTTTGGTGACAAATAAAAGAGATAGTGATACCAGATAATCCGTAAGCAGGACATATCAAACTTTGCATTTCATGAAGATTCAACAAGAAAAATTACAAGGCATTTATTAGTCCGGAGTAGAGCGCACCTAAAAAGAGTGTGAATGTCAGCTGTTGTGAGGAAACCTCTTCCATGAAGATCTAGGCATTTAAATAAGTATGTCAAACCCTCCGGCGTGTCCTTGTTTTCAAGAGCCAAAACAAAATCAAGGAAACTTTCAAAATCCATCTCTCGTGAATTTCCTCCTCCAGTTTTACTACGTCGCACATGTTCATCAAATGCTGTAAGGGAAAATAATTACATAAAAAAACAAGAAAAAAAACTAAAAACTAAAAAGGTTGACATTGATTTGAATGTAATTTTGCATTCAAGTGAGAGTCTAAACACAAACACACGCGTGCGCGCGCGCACATTGCAAATAGAGATACGATATTTTGTAATATAACTAAAAAAAAATTGACAGACTCTGAAGGAGCAAAAGTATCTTCGATACAGATGCAAATAAATAGTTTCCTTGCCCTAAGGCATTGATAAGAAGATTTAGTTAGGAATTGTTTTTCCATTCAGTACAATTAGTGGCAATCATTTCAGTATGCCAACAGTACGCCAGCATCCACTATTAGTAATTGTTTAAAAGTATATTATACAGCATATTAGATCTACTTTTTTTACTGAATAAACGTGTCAATTTATTGTGGAAGGCCAAATTTCACGTTAAGGTCCTCTGATTATTGTCGTTTGAATCAAGGAATCTTCATTAATAATTCAATTTTATAAATAATCACAAAATGCAGACTCCACATTGATTTGCAACAATAAATTAATTTATCAGTTTTTTTTTACAGTGATATGTCTGCATTTTTTTATATATGCTGCATGCATATATCATTTTTTAGTAGTTACTAGTGTTATATGTATTTTTTTTAACTTCTACATTCAAATACGGTACCAATAACAGTCCTAACTGCTAAGTTGTATTTATCATTCAATTGAAAATATTTTTGTACATTGTTGTATACATTTATTAGTTATTTACAAGGTTTGAGAACTCGGTTTCGGTCTTGGTTTCGGCCATTTGAATTTTTCTTAGTTCCGGTCAATTTTGGAAAATTCGGGGATTTCGGTTTTGGATTCGGTCATGCTTTCGAATATTGGTTTTTTTTAATGAAATAAATTAAATTGAACTTGATTAAACTAAAGTAAACATAATTAAATCAAATATACAATTCATAATTAACATGTGCAGTTAATACCCCGCTAATACCCCATAAAATCCCCGTTGTAGCGCATAACGTTATTCGACCGCTACGCTATTTCAGTTTAATGTTATTAAACAGTAGAACCGCTTCAAGTCCCGCTATTTTCTGCTGCGCCCACTAAATCAAGGCTTTTTAACACCAACTATTCCAAAATTAATATAAAAATGTTGATTTGACTAGTTTTCTTTTAAACTAAATCAACAAAGTTAGGGTAAATACCTAATTTTAAAGCATAAAAGCTCGATATAAGTTAAAAATCTATTGTAGTCACAAAATCTAGACTGCATAAATCATGATATTCTTCAGTTTCGTTATATAAGTTTAAACAATATTATTTTTTCCTACACAAATGATGTAAGAATGATAATAAATTAACTTTAAAATTTGGTTTTATATCCAATGAAACTTTTCCACCTCCGTTATTTTCCTATTTTAACTTTTTGCACATCCACTGCTTTAGAACCGCTAAGCATTTTAACTGCACAGTAATTAACTAAAGAACTTGAATATATTTAAATGTAACAATTAAGCATGGGTTTTGAGGAACTACCAATACAATTATACACATACAAAAAACTGGTTATTTCTTTTCTATACTCATTCACTTGCTTATTGATAATATATGAAATATAGCACACTGATACAAGTCAAATGGAGTTAAAAAAATATAGTACGGTTATGCTAACTATACACATTTCTCTCTCTTTCTTTTCTTTTCTTTTCGTATTGCTGCCTCTTCTTCTCTCTTTTCGTTTCTCGTTTTCTCTCATCTTCTTCTCTCTTTTTTTATACTTTAACTTCATGTATCAAAAGAGAGAAAAAACAAGGGTTTGCAGAAAAACAAATCAAAATTCAGCAAAGTGATTAAGAGTTCCTGCTGCCCAGATTCAGATATTTTTTATTTTATTTTTTGTGTTGGTTGCTTATAAATTTATTCGTATTGCCCTCTTTTTTTAGTTTTTTTCTTTGTTTTGCTACTATTTTGAAGAAATGCTAGTTTTTTGACTGATTTATGGTAGTAAAAGTAAGAAAGCTAGACTTTTTACGCAACTCACCAACGAAACCGAATTTCTTTCTTTGTTTCGTTTTGGTCCCAACCAGAACCGAACCGAGATGACTGGAATCTCAGGGGTTCCGACCAAAACATCAAACCTTGGTTATTTAACAGTTTTATAGATGTTACAATTTATATACCATAACATTAAACATTTATACATTGTTCCAAAGACAAACAACTATAAAAATAGTACAATAATATATGCACATTATCATGTTATAATACTCTATACAGCTAAAAAATCATGAAGATTTACAGTGCCCTTAATGTTAAAATAGCACCTTTGATTTAGACAAAATGAGACCCTTAAAACTTAATTTTTGCCATATCAACCCTTTGTCTAAAAATATCTCTCTTATCCGCAGCTGTCCAAGTCAGAATCTGGCTTGGATACAACTGTGAGAAGTGGAAATAGTATATGTACATCATATAGGTAAAAGTTCACATATGGATCTCTAAATCATCATATTCTACTAGGATTAGGAAGAAGTGCAATAGAAACTGCTACTGACATAACTAACATTATTTAGCTACTAAAACCACTTCTTTTGCTGATCTTTCACTGTTCATTAAAAGAAAACAATAAAAATTCATAAATAAATATATATATCTCTAACCCCTTTCAATGAATATCTCTGTAAGTGTGCCATCTGCATATTCCTTTAGCTCTTGCTTGCTTAACGTCCCATTCATGTCTTTATCCAATGCAAGAAACATATCTGCAGATTAAGAAAGAATCTGTTACGCATGGCTACAATAATACTTTAACACTAGGTGGAACCCAGTGCACAAGGCACCCGCACGATAGCGGACTCTGGGAAGGTCGATAATGTATGCAGCCTTTCCCTCGCATTGCGAAGAGGCTGTTTCCGGACTCGAACCTGGACGCCCGATCACTATGCGGGTGACCTAACCGTTGCGTCAAGGCTCCACCTCGCAATAATACTTTGATACTACAAAGAAAAAAAAATATTAAGCAAGCATAAAAATAGTCTTAAATACTGAAAATATTTTCGTATGTATAAAATAAGAAATCAACAGTTTGTATGGGATAATCAAATTTTAGGATATATTACCAAAATAAAAGTGTGGTGGTTAGACACTTAGAAAACCTTCATTCAAAGAATGCTTACTTAGTTACTTTCATATTTACACCCAAATGGTTTGAGTTTATACTTAATTCCACACAGAACATAAAATGGGTACATATTAAATGTCGAGTGCATGACATGGTGCAACTGTAGTTAGGGAGGAAAAGGCAGTTTATGATTGGTATAATGAAATGACCCTATTTATTTTACCTAATTTTATTTTATTTTTACATTAATAAATTTCCTAGAGTCATTTAGCCTTTCTACTAAACTATCCAGGATCCTAATTTTTCTACTAATATATTTATATCAGTTCATTAATAAATATATTCACATACATGTGAAGATGTATGTGACTTTCTTGCTTGGATCAGAGTATTGGTAAGCAAGAGTGCATCCTGATTGAATTTGAATTTCTAGTCAACCAGCACATAGCTCATTTTCCTTTGTTTGATATTTGAGTCATGGGGTGAATTCCCATAATCAAATATAATTTATACCTATTAATTTTGATCATCCTTATGGTGATTGTCTGTTAGTTTGACTTAACAAAGTGATCTCAGAATATATATATATATATATAGCAAGCCATCATAATTTTAGTTTAATTATTTGGTATTTGATTAAAGACAGAAAGGAAAAATGATATACACATTTATCATTTCCAACATAAGTGATTTTATCACAAATTCCTTTACTTATAACCAAGTCAGTTGAGTAATTCTTTCACAATTTATATATTTGTGTTTCTCTGAATCAAATCCATTCCCTAATCCCTGAGTTACCTCAGCTTGCATCCTAATTTAAAGGTTGCTTTACTGGATTTAGAAAATCCAGATTTAAAGGTCATTTAACAAAAGTAGTGTTTAAGTAAAATGTGTGCATTTCAGATGTATTGTGCTCTCTGGACTAAGAAAACTACTTAAAATAAAAGTGAATTGCTCAAGTATTTGAAAATGTCTTTGTACATGCATTTGCAAAGAAAGCTTCAGATTTTACAAATGCATTTTCTTCCTTTAAACCCAAAACTCTGGTCATCTTGATCAACCCAGACCTCGCTCCTTTTGAAGTGGGTTAACCTTATGACTAGGTCATCAAAACAATAGTACCTGGCTATTGCAAGGTGAATTCAGATACTAGATACTTGAAAATCCCTTAAAACATGTACACATCTTTACACAGTGCACAAATGTGTATATATATTTTTTTCTTTTATCAAAACACTTCTGTATATTATCACAAAAATCCTTGAAATATTACTTCTAGCTAAACTCAGATTTTTAGCCTCAAAACTTAAAGTTTTTAAGTGACTCAAGATTGACTAATACAAAATACATATATATTCATTTCTCAGATATAGGCATATATCATCTACAGATTTCTACCATAATACTCAAATATATTTTCTTGCATAGATTCAACTAAGTCTTTGATTTTTCTTTTCCAACTTTAATACATTACCGGATTCAATTGGAAACAACTAAATAAAATCCAAACATTTAAGATCATTACATAACTACTAAAGCAGATCTATAAAAACTTCCAAGATTACATGCAAGTAGTTCATTCTAAGCTCTTATTTGATTCTAATTTAGCATGCTTATCCAATCATTCATTAGCCATAGCATCTTCCTATTTAGAACCAGCATTCCCTGTAAGAGCATTAGAGACTGCCCCATTTTAAATGAGACACCCCAGATGCCATAAGCAAACAAGGGTCAGATACAAGATCTGGTATGAGCAATATCAAAATTTCCATGATATTAAGTAAATAAGTGAGACATAAACATTTGTATAGGTTGGCACAGCTTCTTTGATCAATTTGCCTGACTTGTTTATGATATATTGTGCATATATGATCAGTATTAAGACTAATTATGTACACACATTCAACTATGCAAACATACATTTCAAACAGAGATACTCAGAAACTATCATAGCTCCAGTCCAACCAACCTAGGAATAACTCAAGTTCCTACTTCATCAATTTAAGGTTGCATTTACCAAATTAATTCCTAGCCTCATCTGCCATAAAGGAATCACAGGGACACATTGCAATAAAATAATTCACAATATTGCACAAAGATCTCAGGGCTTAAACAAACCATGTGCCAACTTGCATACTTTAAATACAACAAGCATTCCAGCAGTCTTCTTGGCTCACAATCCTTAGTTTATTTACTAAGTGTTCATGTTTGATCCTATCATGAGATAGCTAGGTGACTGAATCACAGTGTACATGAAACATTACCTAAAACTCACAAGCATAATTCAAAAACAAGCTAACATTCATATCCAGGGGAAATCATATTTTCAAATATTCTGGTTTAAAGAAAATACAAGAATATTTACAACTGTGAATAGAAACTAGGCATGTGGGTTATTATTGTTTCATAAGCAACCATGTTTGAACTAAATTCAAGATCTAGCTTAAACAAGATTTCTGGCTCATGGTTTTCTATTTGATCAAGGGTTCAGCACTTTTGGATATTTCCATTGCAACCTTGAATCTTTCATTTGAGCCTCAGCACTTACACAAGTGTAATGCAACTCATATATATTTTGATTTCTATATTTTTCATGCCAATCTAAACCAGTTACAAGTATTCTCTATTTACTTTCATGATTCATACTTTAACATTTCTGGGTGTAACCAAACAGAGCGAAATACTCAACCATCAAAGCAATCAAAAGCATTCAGAGCACCCATTAAAGCATCCATTAAAACCATAGTAATAAAATCAAAAATAGGTAGAAAAATAACATAAACTGGGCTGCCTCATAACAGGACTTAATGTCATGGGTTTAGTGAGATTACTCACAGAAAAATGCTTCTCTTGCTTAATCCAGAAAAGAAACCTTTTAAAACTTGCTTTTCTGCTTGCAAATATTTTTCTTCTTTGTTTTCTTAAATGTCTCGGGTAGAAAATGATTTTTCTGGTTTATACTTGGATTTATAAGAGAGGTTTTCTAGGGTTTTACAAATGTAAAATCTCATTCCTACCCTGGCTAATACTCATGCATTTTGCATTTCAGATTTGCTTATTTTCACCCTTAATACCCCGGCCATATGTGATACTTACCTCCCCTTTTTACTTTTCCAGAATATATCATATTCTTCTCAAGTCATGATAATTGTGTGACATTGTCACTTGTTTATTTTCTAAAAAAAATCCTCCTTTCTATTTTCTGCCTAAAGCAATTGTTTTGCTTGCAACATGTCTTTTGCTATTTTAATGTTATGCTTTTCCTTGCTTATTTCTTTTTTTTCAGTACTTATAGAAATGTGCATATGCATACATATCCTATCTAGGCTTACTTAACTCCTCCTTTATTTCAGAAAGACATGCACATATATGTGTATACATGTTTCAAATCCTTATCTAATTTTCCCTGGGTTTAATATTAAGTAAAATCTGTTTACTGATTCATAACAAAGCTTGCTTTTTCTTATTTTCTAGAATAATTCATATAATTCCAGAAATCAAATATCCATATTTGGTATAATAATTTTCATTACAAAATCATGTTTGTAATGCTTTTTAATTCTTGTTTCAATTTCAGGAAATTTGGAGTTCTTCCTTGTGCCATATCAGTGTGCACGTGCACACATGCACACACTTGCACACAATTAATTCCATACATTCCTATACAAATAAATTCATATATTTTCAAAATTCAACCAAAATAAGATTCCATGAATTTCTGGAGCATTACATATAATTTATTGGTGGTTTTTAAAATCGGAGATATAAAGGTTTAGTTTACCTCAGTACTAGTACTAACTGTATCATTTTTTTAGTCTGAAAATTTAATTTGAAGTTTTAAGGGTGTCATTGCGAAAACTGATATTTTTGAGGGGTTACTGTATGAATAAACCTAACTTATGAAAATGAATAACTTAAAGTATAAATAATAAAAAGCAAAACATACAAACTAGATCAGTCATTAGCCTATATTGGTGGTTAATATCATAAGCTAAAAAATTAACACGGTGGGTTTACAACGATAGAATTATAGAAGAAAATTCACAGTTTGTGTTATTTTGTTTATAAAGCAGATGTAATAGTAGCATGAAAGTCAAAAGCGAAGTTGCTATGACCACATACAAATTGCTTAGTGTGAATAATGAACCTAAGAATACAATTATTTATCGAAGAAATGATAACTTAGAACTAAAACTGCACGAGGTTGATATGTAAAAATAAATTGCCCAAATCATAATACAAATATTAAAATAGATATACCGCATATCCGTTGCGCAGAAGTCAAAGAGAACCAGTTCTCAGCCTGCTCTGTATCAGTGACTTCTTCCTCGCTTTCCTGAGTTGATTTTAAACAAATAAGGTTTAAGGAAAATGGCCCTTCTACAATATGCATAAAACATTTATATTGCTCTGTAATCTCAACATTAAATAAAGCCCAACTAATGCCTATTAATTTGTCAACACCAATTACTTATTATGATTGTTCTCAATGATATTATTCATTCTGATTACATGCAACGCTGATATAAAAACAATATACATACAATTCTTATGGTTTTTAAATGAAAATCCTGAGTATAAATTTAGAAAGTTTCACCACATTAATGGCAGTTTGATAGTCTAATTAATGAATATGACAGCCTTTCAAAACAAAGGCCAACATTAGAGAAATTCCAAGAAAACCCAGTAAATAAGCACATAAACATAAAGAACTTCACACCACGCAAATTACAATAATTCCCATCAAATTTTAATTTTATATAAAATGATCGAAATTCAAAAACATTGGAGCAACTAAAATAAATGACATAACGCTAAAATTGGGAATAATATTTGAGAAATAGTTTTATTTGGACAACATAGTCAACGTAACTTTCAAACAGCAGAAGTGTTCTAGACCCTTTTAAAATATATGGCTCTCATACCCAAGTCTGAGAATTAAGTTTGGTCCTTCAATATATTTTTATTATTTCGTTAATTTAGAAAGTTTCGATCAGCTTTGCATTTCAATTTACCGTCAATAATAAATTCAATACCATCGCATCTTTTTGGTCTGACCACAGAGTTTTTTGAAATGTGCTTTGTATACAAAAAGTGTCGCAAGTTTAAATCTCATCATAAAAAAGTTAACATTTATTTTTAGTTGGGAGGTCTGTACATAAATTAAGTCATAAAAAAAGTACATATAATTTTTCTTCCTGCTTTTTGATTTATATATGCTAATTATATCCAATATCATTACATTTTTCTTGTCGGATATTCTTTTTTTTTACATTATACTTGCACAGTAGCACTATTCCACTTATTCTACTAACTATTTTCATATTCACTAATTCTCTTATTAAAAAGTATATGAACAAATAAAGCTTGATGATTTCTATCCATTATAATTTCTTAAGGGTGTTTTATGTGTACGTGTATTATGCATGCCAAAATATCTGTTTGATAGTTATAAAAATAAATAGATTTAGTTGTAGAATGTTCTTCTACTAAAACTTTGCTATTAGTTATCGATGATTATTACAGTCAAAAATTTCTGTGTTAATAAATTCATTGCTATATACAGTGTTGTATGTTGAAGTCAAGCTAGTTAAAATAGAGTGTACATCAACATTAATAAAGAAAAATACTATACGTACGTACAAACATAGCTATATACATATATATACACACACACATACATACATACATACATACATACATATATATATATAACACCATGTGACATATGTATGTCAACTCATATAAAACATTCATATTTCACCGTCTTCATTTTTGTTCTTTTTTCTACTTCAAAATACATTACAGACAATTTTTCTTTATCTTCTTAATCGGTATATTTCCAATTTTTTGTGTATCTGTTTAGCAAGATAGAGAGGAAAAAACCTGTGAAACCAAAAAATTAATGGATCTTTTATTGTGAGAGGATTCGTGTTCGTGAATAGTGAAGACAACTTACCATGTAACTTTTATACTAGATAACTTCAAAAATACATTGAATGATTGTACCAACAATTTCTACAATTGGTATCCACATCGGTTTGGTGAATTTTTTTATTATATGTTAATAACTGCATTTGATATGTCATTTTAGGACATATAAATCATAACATTCGGGGAAATCCACATTTATCAGATATAATCCTATGACGTGTAGACAATAGTAGGAAGAGAATGCGAATAGCCCAAACCACGAAGGACTAGCAAAAGGACACAGCAACGATACTTTTTCTCTTTTATGTCACAATCAACATAAAAACGTAGTAAATGGCACATGACTAAAAAATGATATGTTATTTTATTACTTTATTTCTTTTTTTTTCAAGATTTAAAAGGCATGATTTTCTTTATTCATTAAGCAGTTATGCTTTGTGTTAGATAATATGGCATATTTACAGCTGTTCTATATCAAAATCTAAAAGGCATAAGTAACTGTTTGAAACTTTCAAGTATTTTATGTTACCTTTTATGCCATTTCAAATCTCATCTATATTTGTTGAGAACTAGTTTTTTCACTTACGCGAAATGAAACAACAAATTCGGTTAGCCCTGGTCTGAATCTTATGACGGTTGAGATATGAAAATCTCGATGAAGATTTCAATCTTATATCTTGGTTGAAGTCATGTTCTTTTACTTTACATGAAAGAAAAACCATGTTTATTGTTCTAATTCTTTTTCATTTTGAATCTTTGAAATTGTCTAATCAACTGAGCCTCATCTATCTACAAAATTAAACTATTAATTCTAGCTCTATGAAAATTGCTACTGACGAAGATTAATGACTCGCGTTCTACATTTCATTGAAAATTAGTTTTTTCAGAAATTTTATTTTTATAAAATAAAACTATAGACTTAGAATATTTTTTGCTTATATTGAATTTCCAAGTAGCTTAGCCTATTCTCAACTTTTTAGTTCTTACTTTTTAGTTCTTTGACGTCTATACCATGTGCATGCTGCCTTTTTTAATATATATACATTTTGGTACCATGTGAAGCTTGAAACAATTATTGGAATTTAGATTTATATTTTAAACATAAATTTGCAATTTATGGTATAAATAGTATTGACTATGTAAGAGTCAAGAATACATAACTGTTATCTGTGACATAAAATATAAAAAACCTTATTGTTGGTTTATCTCCCACAACAAATGTGTAAGAACATAATATCAATCACTGGTCACTGAAACTAAGGATTAGGGTTAGTTTGGCTAGGCTTATGAGCCATATATTTTAAAGGCTTCTTGTCATGAAATTACTTCAACCTTTATAATTTTGG
Source organism: Allium fistulosum (assembly GCA_030737815.1). NCBI lineage: Eukaryota > Viridiplantae > Streptophyta > Magnoliopsida > Asparagales > Amaryllidaceae > Allium > Allium fistulosum. The sequence continues at coordinate 1,104,069,839 of CM060904.1, read as the reverse complement.
AAGCAATGTGTGTTTAAGTTTGATTACAGGATACCTGGTGTAGTTCCATAAGTTCTTGGAGACAGTTGCTAAGCAAAACCTTTTTAATACATGCTTTACCTATGCATAATAGAGAAGGGGTTAGACCATGACACAGAACATGAGAAACTTCCCCGATAAAAATAAGTTCAAATTGTAAAAAAATATCACAAAAATTCACTACCGTTTTTTTTCCTGCCCTTTACAGAAAACAAATTGAAGAAAAATACTCTTTGTACCATTAAGAGTAATTAATTTACCTCTCCTATGTGGATCGCAGAAGAAAAAGAACTTGTGTGCAGCTATTCGACAATACATATTTACAAAGGCGGTAGGCATGTCACGAAGTTGAGCAAGATTAGGAATAAGTCCTCTAATATAGGCTTCCATTTCCTATAGAAGAAACATAATGTGGACATACCATAACTGTGCATTAACCAGATTAGCAATGAGTTTATGTAATCCATGCAAAGGTATTTATTCATACATGAGGCTGAAGGAAGCCATCTGAATCCTCGTCAAGCTCACTCATGTCAATTCTAGCTTGAGTAAGTGATACCTTAAAAATGACAAGATAAGTAATCAATTCAAACCATTAATTTAAATATGAATAATAACAGTAATAACTACCTAAACCATAGGGGTATCATTTACATTAGTATGTGCACAACTGCTACCAAGGTAACAAATTTATGCTCAACTGACCAAAGTACTAAGCATATCTTAATCAATGCTCAGATCCAAAAACTGAAGTTGACAGACTGCAAATGCTTGATGTGTGCGTGTGTCGCATCCAAGTCTTATTCAACAACAATCACATTAAAAAAAATCACTGCTCGTTGCTATCCCCCGTCTCAAAACAAACATATTTTACATTATCACCCAAATTTGCCAAAAGACAGTGCTATGGCACTTTGAAGGGTTAAACACGTTAAAAGAAACTGTAATGCATGAACAAACTGCACACAACATTTATAGGTACCTCCATGGTCCATTAGAACCACATATACATGCATACATTGGCAGAGCCACGTGCAGTATGGTGTGGTCACTTGACCACGCCAATAATTTAACTTTCTTTTGTTTCTTAAAGGTTTTGGCTCATCTATACGTGTGTATACGTATATATACGTGTATATACGTATATATATTTGTGTGTGTGTACATATGGGAGAAGCTATTTGAACGCAATAAAACACAATTGGTGACACAATGAATCTGGAGCATTGGATCTTTTTGTCCTTATATGGAAGGTGGAAATCCAATGGTGGAGATCCATTGTGTCACCAACTTGTGTCCTAATAGAATTTTCCTATGTATGTGTGTGTGTATAATACACATGCGTTCACATTTATTTTTAATCCATTTAGGGTATCGGAGCAGCCAATTCAAATAATTTTTTAACTACCTATCTCTTTATATTTTTCTCTTCTCATAAACATATATATTTCTGTAATGTCCAACGACACCCAGCGGTGCTACATAGACAGGTTATTGCATTGTACGATTATCGAATCATCCGATTCAAATAATCTTTGACTGTGCATCTCACTGTATTTTTCACTTCCAAACAGTATGCATTGTTACGGAATGTTCGAGAGTGCATCGCGATATGCGTACGACTGTTCAGCTGTTCTTTAATAACGTACTTTTATATATCCCTTCAAAAGTATTGCTGTAGAAAATGATTCACGATTATTGAATTATTTGTTTGAATGACACTTGTGACTTTAAGTGACAAAAATTTCAGTACTATCACCCCCAACCTCCAAATTTTATTGAGATCGTGACCTCGTCGGTTCATATTCTTGGCTACATCATTGCATACATACACAGATGCAAATATATAACTAGACATTATTTTAATACTATACAATCATTATGAAATGTAAAAGGTGAATGGTTACTATATATTATCAAAGAAGTATGAAAACTATAAGTGTAACGTAAGGGTAGAGAACTTACTGTTCTCATTACATAAAGATAGAAAGGTAAGATAGCAATTCTTCCAGATTCATCTTTCTCGAATTTCATAAAGTTTGAAGGGCTAAAAAATCGTCTACACTTCGGACCAATTTGTTCAGTGCATACAGATGCAATATGACAGAAATCTTCATAATTCATCTGCAATGACATAAAATGAGAGTGTAACATAAACTAATAGTAGAATGAAATAAAATACTAAAGGAAAAAAAAGAGTATGAATTTAACATAAGAAACTTTCAATCATAGCTTATACATTCGTGTACAAGGGTCTGCATAAACCATTGGTATTTTTGTGTACTTCCCGCCTACCAAGTTTTACCACAAACACGAATTAAAATAATTATAGGAAAAGTATGAATATGCAACAAAGCATCCAACGAGACTTATACATCATTCCTTTCAGGTAAATGTAACGTCATAATGTGATCGTGCAAGATGGTTAGCCATTAATTTAAGACATAATTACCTTTTCAGCTCCAGTGGCATCATCGATAACACAATTTTCTCTTAAGCAAACCCACATGGAATCCAAATCATCAGCATTCAATAGAAGTTCTGATTGTTTCTTAAATATTAAAAAGGAAAAAGTTGGTTAGGGATGGTATTAAATAGAGTATTCCGAAAATGATGGCTTCTCTCAATCAAATACCTTCAAAAACCTGTATTTCGCCAGCCTTTGCACCCTGTGGCTAATTGATCCCTCTTCAGGTTTCTTTTTCAAGAACAAGCAATACAAAGAATATTTAGGGTTATTGGTAAATATATGTAAAAATAGTTGATAATTTAAGCTATACTTGAAAATTCAACAATTAAATATTCTTTGTACAAGAAACAATATCCCTAGGGCCAAACATGCATGACCAAATAGTTAAAGGAAAATATGAAACAAATGAGCTCAGCAGCATGCCTTCTTGTAGAAGCTTGGAATAGAGCCTGCTTCAGCATTCTTTTGTTGACGCTCCTTAAAAATTTCAAGCATTTTCCTCTTTGTTTCAAGCTCTGAAAAGCAATAGATCATGTTTACGTACATATCTTCCGCCAGTAATGCAAATAGGTATAAACCATATTTGGAAAGCTTCCAATTATCATCTGAAAACAGTGGTCAAGTAATAACTTCACAAATGACATTGGTCATCTGTCTTTTCAACTTTTAACTCCAAATCATCCTTTGATAGTTCATTTAGAACAAATTTGAGAATACATCTGCCCAAATATGGCATGCAGAAACTAATAATATTAAAATAATGCAATATTTCTTGCCATATATCTCATGTACTATTTTTTTATTTTTTGGTCTGGGATGAAATCAGAAGGTAATCTTATAGAGCTCAAAAGTCGAAACAAACTCAATACAAGGTTTAAAATGTTTATTTAGTAGCCCTAGATATCTTTGATAGCAGTCAGATGTAGCTTATGTATGAGATAGTATGCCAACAATCAAGTATAGGACTGAAAGTCAAGTACATATCCCATAAAATGTTTTTACAGGTTTTTAACTGTATTGCATATTGTTCATGTTGACATAAACATGATTGTGAATATCAAAAGTTGAGAAGTGCTTGTTGCAGGCATAAATGGTTATGTGGTGTATAAACATTAAATATACATTTAAACCTTTTCAAAAATGTATAAACTAACAGAAAAAAATTAATAGACACGATAATCATTACAAGTTACTCCATTACTCGCACACTTGATTTACCAAAATAAAATGTTATTGCGTAATCTACTCTGACCCTGTAATGTAAATGTTTCAAAACTAAAATATGGAATGCATGCAAAATGAACAAAAAAATGTGTGCACATTACATCAGTTTTTCTATATAGTTAGCAAAAACAATTGTAGTCTAGGATTACAAACATGTATCTACAAAAATTAAGTCAATACATGATAATTAACTAAAATTGCAAATCAAAAGAAGAAAATGAAGAAGTGTTATTAGGGTTAAAATAATAATAAAATTATATATCCCCATTTGTCTCATGTGTAATTTTATTAATTTTATTATCCCCAGCCCATCTGCCTAACCCTTCTATGCATCTGCATAATTCGTATATGCATCCACATAGCTAGCTTGGGTATGTGATTCTGTTATGTAACTTAACTATATAATGATAATTTGAAGTTATGAGTTCCGTGGCTGCATAATCTGCATTTGAGAAAAGAAAGGTGATCGTGAAAAAAATTAAGCCATTAAAATTTTACAAAAATTATATGTTTGGAGCCCTTTAAAAACATACAAGTAATATTCTGCCTAACATTGAAGTGATTATATAATAGTATATACAATCATGTTGAGAGGAAAAGGTATAAGATAGCAAGACAGAAGATTCTTGCTCTCCAAACATTACATTAACCAGCTGAATAGATGAATGTGTAGCAAAGGGATATATCAAGCGAACATTATCTTTATCCATTTTTGCTCAGCCAACAATGACTTACCCAACTTAAACGAACCCTAGTATAAAATTAGCTTCAGGTTTGACGTTCATTTCACAATAAAATAGCAATTCGCAAAAAAGGAAAAAGAAAAAAAATCCTAATGTAAAATTAGCTTCAAATTTGACGTCCATTTGACAATACACTGTGAACTAGCAAATCAAAAGAAAAGGAAGAAGTGATGGTGTGGAAGACTAACCCATAAGCGCTTCAGATCCAAGTCCAGCACCGGATCCGATAAACCTGCGCAAATTTCGAACCCAGGGCATGGATGAAGCCTGTGGAATCTTCTTGTGAGCTCCGCTGCCGTCAGCATCAGCACCGCTGCCACCTCCATTACTGTACATATTCATTTGTTAGTGTTCAGAGAGAAACAGCTGCCGTTATATGGTCTGAATTGGATTTGCAGATTTTTGTTCGATTTGGGCTTTTTCTTTCATAAAGCAAACTGTGAATATAATTACAAACATATGCCAATTTTCACCACACGAGGTGGCGCTAACATTTTTCTGGAGATGTGGCCTCATAGAAGTGTTTTTTATTGCACATTTAAACTTTGTACTCTTCCATTTTTGTTTTGTATTTCCATCCAAACATTCCACATGCCACGCAATAATTCTAACAACTTCTTATATCATCTTCTATACAAAGCATGTTGTTGACTCGGTAAGAGTGAAGCATTTGAGAAAGGTAAATTAAAACCTGAAAAGGATTAATTTGTATAGAGACATTGTACTGAATGAGAAATTTAGGTAGTGTTTGGTTTTAAAACGAATTTTGTGTTTTCGGTTTTCAACATCTATGTCAAATATGAGAAGAATGAAGGAACGACGGATGGGACCACGAAGAAGATAGAGGAACGACAAAAGGATGGTTTGTTTCACGTGTTGTGTTATTTCCCAAAACACGGAAAATAAAAAAAAAGTTATTTTATATTTTTTATGTTAAATTCGTTTTCTAAATTGGTCGTTTCCGACAATATATATGTGCCGTGTGCATTTTTGTATGGACAAAAGCTCAAAACTAAAACAACAAACCAAACACTACATTAGGATTCAAGCAATTTGATTGTCATTATCTTGTTTGATGCCACAACCGTAGCTTTTATGAAATTTGGACGAAATAAAAGGTATATCTTTTCTTTCACTTTTATATTTAGTTTACTAATTGAATTATGTTACATGTATTTGTTGGTGGTGTTGGAAGTTAAATAGATTAATTAAATTTGTTTAGATGTGATAAATTAGTCACTCTATTTGTAACAACCCGACTTTCAGTAAAGCGACGATGAACTTGATTAAAAATAATTCTTGTTGACTCACACACACATGTGTGTGGGGGAGGACCGGAGGAGGGGGGAGGAGAGGAGAGGGCGTATGCGTGTGGCTATGTGTGTATGTATGTATGTATGTATGCATGCATGCATGAAGGGAGAGCGATACGGATGAGAGAGGTTTGCGAGGTAGGGGAGTGCTGCGTCCGAAGAAGCAGGGTACCAAGGCTAGGCGATATGAGCACAACTTTGGACAAATAAAACAAGGAAATATTAATATAAAATATACTTGTTAATGAAATCAACTATCCAATAATTTCATATGGCATTATTTATGGTTTTATTCTTCTATTTTAGCATCACATTGAATGAGAATACATATGCATGCTAATGATAATGTACTTCAGTTACGCAAATTGATGTGAATACTGGTTGTGCCAAGGCAAAACATGCAACAAAGAGAAATTTGATGAAACTTAAGGAATGTGTAAATGTTGTTGATTCAACTGATAGAAATTTCACCATGGCATTGTTGATTGATTCCTTCCATCGTGTCTTATAAGGTAATCAAAGTGCGACCTTTTTACATCAAAGTTTTAGCTTACATACTCACTGTTGTTTTTTATTAAGAGTTTTAATTGATTAAGTTTGCTTTTTATATGGTAATTTAAATTTGTTCATTTAATTTGTTGACATATTCAAATCAACAGTAGTGCTAATTCTAACGCAAATGCAGTTTAATCATCGAGGCTTTTGTTGATGTGATGAGTCAAATCTTAAAGCACTCTTTGATTGCGTTCGAATTATATTATGTCAATCAGAATGGTTGGAAAACAAGGTGCAAGTTCGAGCTAGATTAAGTTTATTATTAATGTGAGGATTCAGATCATCAAATGATAATACTTTTTACGAGGTTGTTATATTGGATGACGTCGTGTAAACTTCCATGCAAAATCAATCTAGTTTTTTGTAATTTGTTTTATTGATATTCTATTTGCTCTATTATTATTATTATTATTATTATTATTATTATTATTATTATTATATCATGTGTGTGTATGATTTGACACTAAGAAGTTTAATAAGGATGTTCCCTTCTTGATCAAGCTATTATTAATATGATAATATTTTTTCTTAATCAGGACTGCAAGCGGTTCAAATGCATAATTCAAGATATAAACGAAAATAAACGGGTATTTATGAATATGCAAAGGTTTCTTATTTTGTATATGAATTTACATAAATTTTCCCTTGATTTTTAAATTTAGTATAATTTTTAGCCTGCTTCAGCATGTTAAGATTATTAAAACTTTGTTAACATTTCGAGGAAAGCTTTAATGTCTCTAAAGAGACAGGTGATATTTTCAAGTTCACAACAACAAGGCTTGTGGTTTCGTTGTTTTTAATATTATTTGTTTGCATATCTAATTTAAGTACTAATGTGTAATGCATTTTGTTATAAACAAATTTGATGTGAAATTCAACCTACAAAAGTGTGGAGCTGAATTTTGATCCATGTCAAAAGATATAGATGTAACGTTGAGCACACATACATATACATAACATATATTTGTGCGCGCACACATATATGCATACATATGCATGCACGCATAAATACATGCAAACTCAATATGTTATAGTTTTGATATTGGTATATTTGCTAAATGTCAATAACCACTTTTGGAGATAGACGTTATTACTATATTGACTTTTCTAACATTTTAAATTTATCTGTTTTTTTTTCTTTATTATAATTTCCATTCGTGGTAAAATTTGTTGCATGTTCTCTAACTTGTGGTATTCGTTCATGGTAAATTGTAATGCATTTTCAAGATACATTAGATAAATAGAATTTTAATTTAGATATAAAAATGTGATGTTATTGCACTATTCTTATTAGATAATGCATATATTGATATGATGTCATCTATCTGTAAACATTTTAAAATTGATATAATATTTACACATCTATCATTCACTTGCTATTTTATTATAACATGATCGACCTTGCAATTTCATTCAGACCTTTTTATTAATGAAGCTTTTGCGGATTTTCAATTCTTTAATGTTTTAAAAGAATTTTTTTGGAAATAAGGTTTGCATCAAATACTTGGAAAGAAAATAGAACAACATTCAATGTTACATATACGACAATTTATACCGCCATATATGAAATATAATGCTCTAGAGTAAATATATAATATCATGCATGACATTTGAAATTCTAAATGCAGATTATTAATGTATACAACTATATCATCGTTGTGTAATACAAGGCGTATAACTTTACCCTAATACGAAAGCAGATTATTAAAGTTACCCTAATACGAAAGTAGAATATAGTAATACTAGGCAACATAGTCAATGATGGATATTGTAATCGAAGGCTCGAAGCAGATTGTGAAAATGCATTTGTATTTGCCTATACATGCGTGCATACACATGTTTAAAAAAATTATTCTCCACGAACCCTTGATTAATGTACCAACATGCAGTATTATACATCATAATATTATATTATACTACGGATATAACATTTCTTAATGATGACAACATAGCAAAAGCAACAAATTTTCAACTGAGGGCAACTATTTAGAAATTGATTTTAAGAAAGTTGCATTTGTATCGTGCCATCTTTGCAAGAAGCTTAAATTTCAAGGCCCCATGCATGATTAAACATTCCATACAACCATTTTATAAAATATATAATTGTCTTTTCTTATTTTTCTTCTAATCACTATTTCTTAACAATGAGAGTATGCTCGATTATGTTGTAAATAATGATTTTGTGGCTAGAAGTACTGAAAGTATATATAAAAAAATTATCATTTAATTTCATTAAATCTCTTAAACAAAGACTTTATAGTTGTCTTGTTAGTAGCATCTTTCAAATGCTTGGACTATTTTGCATATCCTTCATTATTCAATGTATACATTTATTCTTCTCTAAGCATGTTTTTCATGGTTTATCACAGACTAATCATGAGTGGATCGTCCATGAAAACGGTAATGATTATGAGTACTTATGTTGTTGTTATTTTACAGTAAATCTAATTTTGCTCACTTTTTTAAAGACATCTCCAAAAGATGTGCATTTGTACTACTTTTTAGAAAAGATATTTTAAGGGTTACTGTTATTATATAGATTTTTTTATTTTAAAGAAATAGGATTATAAAGTGGAATTCTTGTTTTATTTATTATTCCTTTTCTTTCTTCATTTTTAGGAGGAAAAAATTCCATAAAAGTTCCAAAAACATCTACATAAATGTGTTTCAATAAATGAAAAGTAGAGAAAAGTGATTAAGATACGACTCTATTATTACCGTTACATCATTTATTGGTTAAGGTATTTTTTAGCACTAGTGTTTGTAGGCTTTTTCTAGATTATAACATAATCGCATTTCTTTAAATGTATTCATTCTATTATACTAATTCATTTTTTTAGAATAAGAATGATCTTTAGTTCGGTGAGTTGTAATAACCCATCAGAGAAGCAGAATTTAAAATTGCGTTTACTTGTACTAATGCTTACCAACGTACTGAGATAACATATAGTACTAAGAACTAAGTCCAAATATCATAACTCCGAAGTAACACCAAATACAAACTTACAAACTCATATGTCGAGCACCCAACATTAACAAAAGATCACTGATTCATTATTACCAATGGGGTATTCTTAGATTATATACATACAACCAACATAATTTCCTTAATTGGAAAGAGTATCCCTATCATATGACTCCAAACAATCACATAGAACCAAGCAACCTAAACTTTCTCCTTCCAAACTACCCTCAGAACATAAAGCCAAAACACCCAGTGTAACAACCCTTAATTTACTTAGTAATAAAGTATAATTAATTGTTTAATCAAATATTTAATAAACTAATGACTTAAAAGAATAACTATTTAAAGAAGATGAATGAACTAAAACTCGAGACATATTCCATTGAGTTTGCAATGTCGTTTATACATGAAAAACTTACAAAGTTTCTTTAAAATCGGATAAGATTATGAAAAGGGAAAAAAAGAGGAATGAGGGCAAAATGGTCTTTTGGCCAATATAGCCTATATGGTTTCTGAAATGGACCATTTCCTCTATCCAATTAAGGGTGATAATTAGACTCAACCCAACTGACCCCAGACCGCAGGGGTCTTGATTCTAGGTGGATCGGGTTTTATCGGGTCCAAACTGTAAGTTTTAAAATCTAGCCCGACTCTGCTCGAGGTTTGGTTTGGATCGGGTCAGGTTCAGTTGGGTAATGACATTAAAAATGCATATATTTCAATGTTTTTTATCGGGTCTTTCGGCTCGGGTCGGTTCAGGTCGAGTTTGATCGGGTCTTTATGGTATTTTTCATCAGCCACACCTGACCCGGGACCCATCGGGCTCGGTTCGAGTTCGGGTCTTCTCGGGTCGATTCAGTTTGGGTTTGCGTTTCTCAATTCTAATTGTCAACCCTATATCCAATCACTTCTCTTTTTCTTCATCTTTCAATAAAAATAAAACAAAGGTTTTTCAAACTTCAAATCTTCGTAACTTCCACAAATATCAATGAAAAATTCCGAAATAAATCTCTCAATTCAACTTAAGAGATTCTTTGCAAATACATACCTTAAAGTTCATATTTGAAGAAGATTAGGGCTGATTTTGGGAATCAATGGAAAGCATCAAATTGGGTTTCATTAGAGCTTGGATTTCTAAGTAGTTTGGTGAGTGGGATCTCTTCTCTAAGCTATACGATCACTTGATATGATAGATCATGATAAATGTTGGTTAGGTTTTTGTTGATGCCAAAAGTGGAACGATGCCCAAATATGACCTGTTGTAGGATTAGATCTTGTAGAAACAACAAGAAAGTATAAAAAAGCATAGAGAAATTGAAAGACACAAAAAATTTATAGTGGTTCAGTAATCTCTGGCCTACGTCCACTTTATAGCTTTATTGATTATGAATTTGGAAGAGAATTAGAGTCACTAGTACAATGGATTGATAGGTTGTTAAGCCTAGAACTATCAATAGTATCTGCATATGTGACTATTGTGAGGGAGAGATGGGAGGTGAAGAAGGAGCAGAGTCCAAGATCAGCCAAGATCCTTCTTTAGTTGCTTTAGGGTCGATATTTATAGAGTAACAACTCTATAGATCTAAAGGCCCGCCAGAGTCGAAGTCTAGAAGTAAGTCCAACCATAAGAGAGCATACCGGCTATATGATCTCTCGATACCGAGAGCTTTACATAGGTAAAAACTCATGCTTTTCACTCGTCTTGCTCTCCTATCTTCGATTCGATGCATTCCAAATTCTTTTCCATGAAGATCAAGTCCTTTTGATGATTTCCTTGGTTTAGCTTATCTTGTTGTACTCTCTTTGCTTCCTTCTCATCAATCGTGGAAATTGCTTGTCTAATCTCCGAGAAAAGCACTTGATGGCTACTGGTTGAAGGAATATAAAGTGTATGGAGTTTATGAGAACTCAAACATGAGAAAAGACCTCTCGGTATCGAGAGGTTCCTCTCAGTAACGAGAGCTCTACTAAGCTCGATTTCTAATGAAAATTATTAAACTCCATTCTCTTTCCCTTCTGATCATGTTCCTAGGTTCTCGAGTCATTTCATCTTCATTTCAGCCTTCCGCTCTCAATTGAAATCTGCTTGGTTAAAACCCGGGTTAACACTTGTCCCCCAAGAATATACTTTCATTGAAAACAAAGTGTGATTTGGATCAAAATAAGTTCTGATTCGCCATCTCTTGGCTTCGGTTGGTCGTTCAATAATTGCTTCGAAGCATTGCCTTTGCCCTATTGGTATCTATTCCTCATGCTAAGGGTAATTACTACACTCTGGAGACCGTTCCATGCCTTAGTTGAGTATGCTCTTTCTTTTGCCATGCTTTCTGTCAAATTTTTGCCTAAAAAATCATCTCGGTATCGGGAGTTTTTTCCTTCCCCGAGTCTTTCAGCCCTCATCTTCGCATGCATGACCTTTCACCATCGATTCTTTTGTTTCCAGATTCCAATTCACTTCCAAGGTTAGCAAACTTTTCATGTTATATTGACATACGTTGGAGATGACGATTCGGGTAGCGGTGACGATGGGAGTGTAGGATCGATTTCACCCTAGAGGGGGGGTGAATAGGGTGATACTAATAATAATAAAAATTAATGTGGAAATAAAAGCAATCACAGATAATAAAACAGAAAGATAATGCAGAAGAGATCACACACAAATTTACCCAACTTCGGCAAAACCCTGCCTACGTGTTGCCCTTAAGGTTTCTACTAGAAATTAAGTAGTTAGACGCTTACACACGTAAACTTGCGACATCCGCTAACGACTAACCTAACTCTATGCTCAAAACTCTGCCACAACTCAGCCACTGAGTTGCGAATTCTCGAACTACACTACCGTAATTCGTAAACTAGTCACACGACTAGAAAGTTACACAGTTTAAAAAAGAAAAATTACAACTATTGTAACGACCCACACTTCAACCTTCGAAAATCGGCATCCAATACATCACCCGTAGTTGAATGCCGGAGATTCAAACGTCGAAGTCCGGATCGCTGGAGCTTATAACATATTAGATGAAAACAACATAACGGAAACAAAATGATTTCATTGATACACAACATGGATACAACATAGATTACAACAACATTACAACAACAAGTGACCAACATCATCAGAGTTACATATATACAACACAACAGCCGAAAAATAACATAACGGCGGAACATCAACATTGTCTTCCAAAAGAGAGAGAGCGAGCGAGAGTCCAACATATTGCGTCTTCTATTCCAAAACTCCAAAGCAAAAGCTCCAAACCAAAAGCTTCAAACCAAAGATTTCCGAATCTATATCCACTATCTGAACTAGCTCCAGAACACGAATAACCTGTCTCTAAGCTGCCCGTGTGGAAAATTATGGGCACCCGGAGTTTATTGTTTTTAAGCCAAATTTAATTTAGTAATTAATATAAATTTTTGGATTATTTGTGAAGATATGTGTTTGTTTATATATATATATATTGTAAATAGAATTTTGATTGGAAATTCAATTATAAAAATCTTAAAAATAAATTGGATTTAAAACTCTATATTTTTGAAACTAATATATATATATATATGTATATAGGATATTTATTAGTGTATAATTAGATTTTAAAATCATTTTCTTTAAAGTTATATAAATATAAATAAAAGGAAAAGCTTAATATAAAAACATATATATATAATTAAAAACATAAGTAAGGGTTTAAAACATAAAATGCTTACATTTAAACATTTGTAAGATAATGATAAAGGATTTAAACAAGTATAAGCTAATTTTACACACAAATGACAAGTGGTATAGAAAATAAATAAACAAAACCCTATATAAAAATTTAAGCTCAAACCAAACAATAAGGTCGGCCCACTTATTTAATAAAAGATAGACTCCCCTTTTCTATTTTTACTCATGGCCCCCTCTTTTGCTTTGCGAAATCAATGTCCGTCCTTTGCTCATGAATACTAGGGCTTTGAATTGAAGCGCCGCTGCTAATTGCTGATCGTTCCTTCAGTTAGCTTCGATGCTCCTTGTTCTGTGCTCTTCAATTTGCTTGCGGTCGCTTCCAGGATTGAGTTTGAAACTGTGAATTTGGTATGTGATTTTCGCCGTTTAATTGCTCTGTTGTTTTGCTTTGGTTCGAACTCGATTCGAGTTATTGATTTGGGATTTAACTTGAATCTTGGCTCTGTGATTTTTGCTTGAACTCGAATCACACCATTTTGCCGATGATGATTATTGGGTATTTATATAGGGATGAAAACCCTATAATATGTTCGTATATTTCTGGGTTTGAATATTTCGTGATTTTGCTTGGCCGTGATTTTTTAATTGAACGATGGTATTTATTTTTGACATGTTCATTTCATACTCGGTTAGATTTGGTTCCGTTCTTTTCTGGCGTTTGAATTTGTTTCTCGTTCATGACTTCTATGACTTCGGCACTTTGAATTCTTGAAATAATTGACTTGGTTAATTTGTGTTCATCATAATATCTACTATGAGACAAAAATTGACTTGGGCATTTAAATATTTGAGATACTCTGGACTTTGACTTGTTTAATTCCTTTCTGTTATCACTTGTTCATCTGATTGATTTCACTGCAACATTAAATTGGGTTGATCGAACTACATGCTTTCCTAGATTTTGTTCGAACTGCTTTCAGGTTAATAACTGTTTGATTATTTCTTTTGTAACTGTTGAGTATGTTGACTTGTTCAATTGTCACTTGATCACTGTCACTTCTTGCTTGGATTTTAATGTCTATTAGCTTGTATTGGTTTCATGTGATGTTCATCTTGTGTATACATACATGCATGTATGTATATATGTGTATGTCCTGAGCATATTGAATTGTCGTCTGCATTGCTTTTAGAAAACTGTCTGATTCAGTTTAAGTCTAGTTGCATTGCATGTTTATTTCAAGTTAAACTTGAGTCGGTCCTTATTGCAGCCCTTTTGTGTTCATGTGTGTTTTTCTGGCATAGCTTTGCATTTGCTTCGGGTTGCACTGCTTGTTCTCGAGTCATGTATCATGTGGAGTTCCTTCTTCTTTGTACATCACTTTATACATGTGCACTATATGTTGTTGTATGAATTTCTGAGCCTGGTTCTTGTGCATTTTGAAGTCTTTGTCCTTCTGTCTTGTACCATTGTGTGCCTCGGTTCTAGTCAGTTGAGACTGCAGTGTGGTTCCACTTGTATGCTACCTAGTCTGGTTAGATGCACTTGTACATGTTGTATATGATTTCGACCGAACCAGCCACATCCAAATCCAGGCCGAGCCAACTCCATACTTCACCGGACCAAACCAAGACCGATCCAAGCTACCACCGATCCAAGCTACCACCGATCCAAGCCACCACCGATCCAAACTACCACCGAACCAAATACAACCGGACCAAAACCTCTCCACCCATCACCGAACCACCTCATGACCGAACCAAGAAGATGCCGAACCAGACTGCCAGGCCAGATCACTTCAGCCCAGGCCCACCAGCAGCTGTATACATCCGAGACCCCTGCCCCCAACCTCACTCTATAAATAGAGGGGCAGGGGTACAACAATGGGGATGAGTTTTGAGAGCTCAAGCACGGAAGGAACTCTTAAAATAACTTTCTTTTACTCATATCAAAGCTTTGTACTTGTAATCAAAATTAGAGAAGTGAAATAACATATAAAGTGGACGTAGGCACATTCTGGCTGAACCACTATAAACTTGCGTGTCTTTTTACAGTTTAGTCCCTGCTTTTCATATATTTGCATAAACCTCCAAAATCGCTAAGAACAACATAAGCTCCATTAAATCATACAACTTTGAGGTGTTTGTCCATTTTTTGTGCAAACATTTTTGGTGCTTTCATTGAGAGCTAGAAGCTCGAAGCTTCAGCTTCATCTACTTAACGAGTTTTCCTAACAACATCGTCCGCCACTTAGAAAACATGCCTCCCAAACAGAGAAAAGATGTTAACAAAGGAAAAAACATCGCATCCAGTAGTCTTCCTGATCCAGCTGTCGCGAATCAAGTAAATCGTCCTCCTCCAGCAACGGTAACAAATGAAGGACAGGCTAACCCAACCACTCCTGCCACAGAACAGCCTGCAGCAATTACTAGGGCAGATTTGGACAGAGTTGTTGTTGAAGTAACTAACCGCTTCACGTCCCAGCAGGAAGCCTTGGTGGACCATCTCATGTCACGCTTGAGGGACGCTGAAGAATCCAACCGCAACACTGAATCATGGGGCGAGTCCCAGTCTGGAGGATCTCAGAGACAACAAAGATCTTCCTTCTTCGAAGGAGCTAACGGCAGAAGTAGTCGTGGTAGGAGCCGAGACTGAGCCCAGCCCGAAGTTAGGCCTGAGGAAACGTTTGGTACCGAACCCAACGGGGAAGGTACCGGGCGAAGGTCAACTGCAGCTGAGCCTGTCATGCTGCCTAACCACAGAAACACCAGTGAACGGGGCCGAGCTAGAGTTCAGCCCGAAGTTGGACCCGAGGAAGTGCTTAGATCAGAACCCAACAGGGGAAGATCAAGGCAAGGGCCAACTGTAGCTGACCCAAGCATGCTCCCAAAAGATCAAAGGCAGCCACTGGAAAATATGAGGAATGATAGACGATACCATCCCTACAGGTTGTCTGGACGGAATCAACCCCACAGAACAGAACCAAACTCATTTCTGTCTGCTCCAAATTCTGATGAAAGGATGGCGCGCTTATTCAGAGAGTGTGTCCAACGGGAGCAAAGAGATCGAGGGATAGGCGCTAGGGTAACCAGCCCTTTCGCCCGCAATATCGAAATTGCTATCACCCCCCGAGAATGGAAGATGCCAACAATGGAACCCTACAAAGGAACCTCCGATCCCGTTGTACACTTACAGAGGTACACGCAGCATATGCTCATGAGTGGAGCAACAAAGGGAGTACTGTGCAAATGCTTTCCGCTCTTCTTAGCAGATCTTGCTACCTCCTGGTTCTGTCATCTACCCCAAGGATCCATCAGCTCATGGGAAATGTTGAAAGAAAAATTTATCAGTCAGTTCCGCATTCATGTGGAGCAACCTAAGGACGCTTATTCCTTATCCAGCGTCAAACAGAAACCTGGAGAAAAGCTGCAGCAATACCTAACCAGATTCAACGCCGCAGCAGCCGCAGTTCAAGACGCCGATGAGAAGCTTATCCTGATGGCCCTCTGCAGTGGGGTGCATCCAGACACTAAATTTGCTAGAAGATTGACAAAAGAAAAACCAGCTACTTTACCCGATTTCTTCCATGAAGCCGGGAAATACATGAGGCTTGAGGATGCTGCCATTGAGGGGCAGTCAGGACAGCAAAGTAAGACGACCCATGGCAACGCCCCTGCTGTGGCGAGGGACGTTCGAAGAAATGATTCCAGAGACAATGCTGGGGGCAAGAAAGTAGAAAAACGCCTATATCGGCCAGGACCAAGATTCGACTCTTACACCCCTTTGAACGAGACCGTCGAAAATATCTTCCTTGCCACCCAAGGCGAAGTTAGATACAAACGCCCACCATACAAGAAGGAATCAGATAACGCACAGAAGTCTGGAAAATTCTGCCGCTTCCACGAATCTCACGGACATGATACCAACGAATGCCATCATCTCCGAGATCTGATTGAGGAACACATCAGAAGGAAGAAACTGGAACGCTATGTAAAAAGTCAAGACAGGACTCCAGCTCCTGCCAATGAAAACCCAAGGCTACCCTCACCAGGGACCGGCAGAGGCGACCGCAACGCTAGCAGCTCTAGTCAAGAGAAGATAGTGGTCCATACCATCTCAGGAGGTCCGCACATCGCAGACAGAAGTTGGAAAGAGATGGAAAGATATGGGAAGTCGCTTAGAGACAATAGGGACTGTGTCAATACGGTTATAGAAGAGCGCCACCCAAAGCGGAAAGAAAGTGATGACATCACATTCAGTAAACGCGACCTAGAAGGAAGACAGTACCCTCACATGGATCCCATGGTTATCTCTGCTCGACTCGGTCCCGCCGAAGTTTACCGAATCCTGGTAGACACTGGAAGCTCTGTAAATATCCTGTTCAAACACGCATTCGACAAAATGAAGCTATCAATGAAGGATGTATCTCCCTGCGATAAACCACTACACGGTTTCACTGGAGATGCGAAAATGCCCATCGGGCAGCTGGACCTCTTCGTTGAAATTGGAAGCCATCCCCGCTCCGTTGTAAGGAAACAGACGTTTGTGCTGATAGAAAACCATTCGGCCTACAACGCCTTCCTAGGAAGACCAGCCTTATCTGACTTCCAGATTGTCCTAGCCCCGTGGTGCCTGAAAATGAAATTTCCAACAGACAATGGGGTAGGGGAAGTGGAAGGAGACCAGGATATTGCACGAGACTGCTATGTAACCGAACTTCGCAACAACCACAGGAAAGATAAAGGGAAAGGTGCAGAGATTGCCCTCTGCACAAAAAGCCTTGAAGCATAGCAACTAAAGAAAGCCCCTCCTCTTCGATACACCAGCGACCCTTTCAATGAATTAGACTCTAGGGACAAAGAGGAGGAGGCCACCGCCGAGCCTGCGGAGGCTATGGAGTTTATATCTGTAGACAAGCATGACCCAAGTAGGCTACTGAAAATTGGGTCCCAGCTGAAAGCTGAATTGAAGGAACAACTCATTGATTTTCTCCGCCACAACTTGGATGTATTCGCTTGGTCACACGCTGACATGACCGGAATCTCCCCCGACATAGCGTGCCACGTATTAAACATTGATCCTACCAAGGCACCTGTAAAACAAAAAAAGAGAAGTATGGGGGCAGAGCGATCAGCAGCCCTCGATGAAGAAGTAAAGAATCTACTCGCCAATGACTTCATACGAGAAGCTATTTACCCAGAATGGATCGCCAACCCGGTACTAGTAAAGAAGGCTAATGGGAAGTGGCGGACCTGCATTGACTTCTCCAACCTAAACGACGCCTGCCCAAAGGATTGCTTCCCGCTTCCCAGAATCGACCAACTTGTAGACAGCACAGCCGGGCACGAACTCCTGTCTTTTATGGATGCATACTCAGGATATAACCAAATTCCTATGCATGCTCCCGACCAAGACCACACTAGTTTCATCACCGACCGGGGTTTATACTGCTACAAAGTGATGCCCTTCGGACTTAAAAATGCAGGAGCCACCTACCAGCGCCTCGTCAACAAGATGTTCGCAGGGCTAATAGGACGAACAATGGAAGTATATGTAGACGACATGCTGGTAAAATCACGAAAAGCCAAAGATCACGTAAGCCACCTAGGCGAAATGTTCCAGGTACTTCGACAGTATGGAATGAAGTTGAATCCACTAAAGTGCTCCTTCGGAGTGTCATCGGGAAAATTCTTAGGATTCATCGTCCATGCCCGAGGGATAGAAGCAAACCCTGAACAAGTCCGAGCATTAAGGGACATCAAGATACCTTCCACCCGAAAGAAAATGCAAAGCCTAAATGAAAAAGTGGCCGCCCTAAGCCGATTCATCTCCAAAGCAACGGACAAGTGCGTCCCCTTTTTCGAAGCTCTAAAGAAAGATAAAGGAAAGTTCGAATGGACGGACGAATGCTTAAACGCTTTCCTTAACCTAATCGAACACCTCCAGAAACCACCGGTACTCTCGACCCCAAGCGAAGGCGAAGAATTATACCTATACCTTGCTGTGTCATCTCACGCTCTAAGCGCTGCCTTGGTAAGAGAAGACAACCGCACGCAACGACCAGTTTACTTCGTCAGTAAAAGGTTTACTGGAGCAGAAGTCAGATATCCTAAGCTTGAAAAGTTAGCATACTGTTTACTAATCACTTCACGAAAACTACGTCACTACTTCCAATCCCATTCCATCAAAGTTCTGACCGATCAACCACTGAGGCGGGTACTCCATCGTCCCGACACTTCCGGGCGACTACTTAAATGGTGTATTGAGCTGAGTCAATATGATATCACCTATCACCCTCGCACCGCCATCAAGGGACAAGCCATGGCTGATTTCATTGCAGAATTCACCACCAACGAGGATAAGGAGCAACTGGAAATAACGGAAGATATCAAGTGGAATCTCTTTGTGGACGGTGCATCTAACGAACAAGGCTCGGGGGCAGGTGTGGTAATAATCACTCCCAAGGGAAATAAACTGCACTATGCTATAAGGTTGGAGTTCGCTGCCACCAACAACGATGCAGAATATGAAGCAGTGATAGCTGGACTAGAAATTGCCATAGAAATCGGAGCCAATTCTTTGTGTCTTCACAGCGATTCTCAACTTATTGTTAATCAAATACTAGGGGAATTCCAAGCTCGAGAGGAACGAATCATCGCATATCTAAAGAAGACCAAGTTGCTTCTCAACCGATTGGATCAGTACTTAGTCAAACACATCCCTCGGGAAGAAAACCAAGAGGCCGACGAATTGGCGAAGCAAGCGAGTATGAGAGACATCGCCATCTTCGGGGCAGTAACCATCTCAAAGAAAACGGTCCCGAGTTTTGAACAAGTGAATCTGATAGCCGCAGCCGAAGAAGCAACTTGGATGACTCCCATCCGAGACTACCTACAAGGTGGCACACTACCCAACGGGCGCAATGAAGTCAAGAAAATCTTGAGGAAAGCGTCCCGCTATACGATACAAGAAGACATCCTCTATCGGCGCGGTTTCTCCAACCCATTATTAAGGTGTGTCGCCGGAAGGGAAGCCAAGGAAATCTTATCCAACATCCATCAGGGGAGCTGTGGAGATCACACCGGGGGGCAAACATTAGCAAAAAAGATACTCCGATACGGATATTTCTGGCCCACCTTAAGCAAGGACGCCTTAGATTTCGTCAAGAAGTGTGACAGATGCCAAAAATTTGCTAAGATCCCTCGGCTACCAACAACCGAGATTACTCAGATGACCAGCCCTTGGCCCTTCGCGATATGGGGAATTGACTTAATCGGCGAGCTACCAATGGGCCGAGGCGGGGCCAAATATGCTATAGTGGCAGTTGATTATTTCACCAAATGGGTGGAAGCGGAACCTCTAAATAAAGTATCTTCAGCAAAAGTTATTAACTTCTTGATCAAAAATGTTCTGTGCAGGTACGGAGTCCCACTCAAAATCATATCAGACAATGGACTTCAATTTGACAGCGAGGAATTCGCCAACTGGTGCCAAGAACACAGAATTCATAAAAGCTTCTCATCCGTAGCATATCCCCAGGCAAACGGACAAGTCGAAGCGGTCAACAAAATTCTGAAAACTCTAATAAAAAAGAAGCTCGAAAAGTCAAAGGGCGCTTGGGTGGATGAACTTCCTACGGCACTATGGGCCTATCGCACATCTTTCAGAACATCGACAGGGCACACTCCTTTCTCTTTGGCATACGGATCGGAGGCTATGCTCCCAGTTGAAACTATTGTGCCTTCCTATCGTCGGATCCACTATAACCCAGAAGAGAACGAAGAACTCCTTCACATGTCTTTGGATCTAATCGAGGAGAGAAGAAACGATGCAATCCTCAAAACCGCAGCCCACAAGCAAAAAGTGGCAGCACAATACAACTCCAAAGTCAAGCATCGTACCTTACAAGAAGGGGATCTTGTCCTCAAGCGAATCTTTCCTCGCCCCGGAGCACTAGACCCAATCTGGGATGGACCATATGTAATTCATAAAGATCTCCACAACGGAGCCTATATTTTGTCAACAGTGGACGGAGAGGTGTTCCAGAGGGCATGGAACATCCAACACCTCCGTCGATACTTTTCTTAACTTGTATTGCCCATATGAAGTGAATTAACAAAGAGAATCAGTGGACGTAGGCCTTTTCATGCCGAACCACTTTAAAAAACCTTGTCTCTTTTTTTTGTTCCTTTGTATCTTGGCTGCTTGTTAACTTTATCCCTTTTCTGTTGAACAAAATCCTGAGTATACAGCACTTCTATTCAAAGAGCTCCACAACACAACTTCACCTGGACAAGACCTAACAGGTACTATGCGAATCTATGCCCTCGCCAATGAGACACTTTTGCTCCAGCATCCCTTTGCTGCGGGTTAACTCATTGCTCGCGACGGCCCTTAAAGCCAACTGTAATGAGCCGATTATAAGCCACCGAGAAGGCCGACTATAGCCGAGGCAGCTCATTACGGCGTTAGGCTCGCCGGCAACTGTGAACCGACTATAAGCCCCAACATAAGGTGTGGCCAGCCAGGGGCAGTTCACAGTTGACGATCGGCACCCACGCTAGCCGGCCACAGTAAATCAAATAATACCCACGATTACGGGCCATAATGGCCCGGGTAGTTACTGTGCGCGATCTCGGCTCCGATGTGTCTTAAGTGCGGCTGTGGTAAAAAAGAATTAACTCCCCGCGGAGGCGTAAGATGGGTGACAAATGTCTCCAAGACCCACAGCTAGGGAAAGTGACTACAAAACCCGTTTGCCACGAACTTAAGCACATCGAAGGCCTTCCGTGATTGGAAGTTTTACTATTTCACGTATTTCAACTTTACTTAAAAAGCTTTTTTTTCTATCCCCTATAACAATCCCTAAAGTACATGATACAGAGTAGGAGATACTCGCCAATGGGTGTAGGGACTCACAGTGGCAGGACATTCGACTACATTCCATGCTCGGTCCTACAAGATATTCAAGACTGCCATCTACGATTAAAACGTGAAAGGCGGTATTTTCTTTTTTTATGTACAAATACATGACCATAATTTGTTCACACCACACACTAATATCGCAAGTCATAAAATTATGGTGTAGAACCAGAGTCTAACATCAAACACAATTTAATTACAAGAATATACATAGCTACATTTCTCATACGATATGTCGAAATAGCAACAAATATTCAAGAAACGACAAAATCAGCTTAAGTTAAAAAATTACACGTCAAGAATAATGTTGATTATTACAAGTAGCAAGAATTACAACTTAGAAGTTACTCTACTGTCTTAAGACTAACAGATACAACAATGCCAAGCCTACAAAAAGAATTTTCCAGGTCCAATCAGGGAGCCGGTTGCGTCGAAGTCTTGTCCTTGCTCTTTTGCCCGCCTGTCCGGTCATAAAAAGGATTCATTAGTGATGAGTAACCAAGTTAACGGAAAGACTAGAAAGGAAGACTTACCAGCACCTGCTTCTTGACCGTCCTGGTCGTCATCCTCTACCTGCACACCTGCCTCTTCAGCAGCAAGCAGCCGCATACCCTCCTTTACCGCCACTTTCTCCTCCTTGGTGAACTGGGCAGTGACCACATCCATACTGAAGACCGTTCCACCCTCTTTATCTGCATCAGCCTTAGCCTCCTCCAAAGCCCGAAGATAGATCTTGGCCATGACCCTGGGATAATCATCCATCCAAGAGAGATTGCCCTGCTACCAAGTCCGGAAATACATGTCCTGGAGCATGTCATCCATCATTCCCTCATTCTCCTCAAACTCCCTCATCCGGGCATCGGAAGCCGACAACCTTTCGACGGCAGCATCTCTCTCCAGTCTGTATCTCGAGCAATCAGCCTGAAGGGACCTCCGCATCACCTCCATCTCTTCCCTCAACTTAGCTTGAGCAAGCTCTGCAGCCTCAAGTTTCTCGGACAATTCCTCCACCTGCTCGAGATCCGCTCTCCGAACCTCATCCACCGTGGCAATAGCCATGTCAATCCGCTCTTTGCAAGCAGCTTCCATTTTCCGCAATTTGGCCCGACTGGCCTCTTCCATGGTTTTCCTTAGTCGCCCAGTAGCAGCCTCATGCTAAGAAATCTGGATAGCCTGATCCGCAAGCTGTTTGGCCTGATCCGAAACCACCAATCGAAGTCGGATATTGGCGCTCCCAATCTCCTCTCCGGCCTTAACCAGCCGAGCATGATGCCCCATCAGCTTCTTGGTCTCCTCTGCCACCCGATCAATATTAGCTTTGGCCTCGTCTCCCATAGTGACTATACGAGTAGTGAGTAGATCGAGATCTAAGGACTTGGCTTCATCAAGTACTCGTACCATGGGGTTACGGGGGAGAAGGTGTTCACCAGTGACTTCGTCAAAAGTAATATCATGAGAACCTGGATCCAGATCAGGATGACCCGCAAATGGATTACGGGCCAAGTCGGGACGGTCGATATGAATAACAGAAGGGTTTCCGGACGGGTGCGGAGAAGGTACAAACTCGCTACCCTCCTCAGTAATATCATGAATAGGCTGAGCCGGAGGCTGAGGACCGGGCGAAGTTTCGGATAAAGGATGACTCCTCTTCCTCTGCTGAATACCCTCTTCGATGACCCCAAGAAGAGGACGGTATCCGACTACATCCCCGGAGCGTTGGGTTGAGGGCTTCGGCTTAGCAGAAATTTTGGAAAGTTTATATTGCTCAAGCCTGTGTCGGAGGTCTGAAGCTTTGGGCGTCTTGCCTGCTCCTGATATAAAGAACAAGTGTCACAATCTTACATTACTATACGATTCAAGAAACGCGGTAAATTACAAGTTAAAAAAGGAAAAGAAACACAGCTGTGGTTGTACAAACCCTGGGGAGGAGTGGGATACTGCAATAAGTCCTGGATTTCATTCCAGGACGGGAGCGGGTCATAAAATATTCCTAAGTCCCTATCATTAATGAAGCATGCAGGAGTCAAGAGTTCACCTTGAATCGTCGGAGCCACCTTGGCTGGAATGGTCGGAGAAGACTCACTTGCACCAGTCCCGGCTTTGTCCGCCTTTCCGGTCTTCTCCGCCAAAGCCAGATCCTCATCCAACCCCTCAAAAGCCTGGTGGAACGCATCATCCGTCCACTCCTGAATCTCGCCCGCTTGCCCAGGAAGTAGGGCCCCGACGCCATCGCCACCTTTGTCACCATCCCGACCATCTCCACCCTCGCCTCGTTCCTCCTCTATGTCTTCCTCCTCCCGGGTAAGTGGACAATTGCTGGGGAAGGACCGTCCGATTTCTTGAGTTTCTTACCTCCGACAGCTGGAGGTTTTGTGAAAGGTTTTCTCTTGCTACCCTCTGCCGTAACCCTCTCCTTGGTCTGAGCAGCCGCCCTCTCCTCCGCCGTTTCCCTCAACTTAACTACAGACTGCTGCGGAAGGATTAGGTTATATTCCAAAAGAATCGCATTTCTAATCAAGAAGGCAGATGATCTATATTTCCCAAGAATGGCTTCTATCTCAGCCGCCGTCTGAACCAGGCGGTCGGTCTCCACAACCGGAAAGCCACCTGTCGCTAGCAAAAATGAGAAAGTATGAGAAGAAGCATCGCAATCGGAATAGAAATTATAAGTAAAAGCATCAACTTACATCCGGAGGTAAAGCGCTGGATAGAAACGGATTCGTCCCTAACAAAGAACCACTCTTTCTTGAACATGCTGAATTTAGAGTACAGATCCAAGACCGGTTTGAAGGTCACGGCTGACTCCAAGCTAATGTATGGGGATCCTTTCTTGTAGCCTCTCAAATTATATAAGTACCGGATCTCCCGGTTGGATGAGGGCGCCCGTACTTCCTCTGAAAGATGACGAAAAGGCTCGCCAGTATGGCATAAGAGTTGGGCTGAAGCTGGAATGGGGCCACCTTTAGATACGTGAGGAAGCTGACTACCCAAGCATTGAGAGGCGGGATAGCACCACACATACAATGGTACCTACTAAAAGCAAAGTACCCTTCGGGAGGATTGTATGGCATGACTCCTGGGCCCGGCAACAGCATGAGGGCTCTATCGATCCCAAAGGAACGAGATATAACATCGAGCTGCTCCTCTTTGAGAGAGCTAGGAAAGCAGTCAGGCGGGGAATCCAACAGCTCCTGGGGACCATGTCCATCCACTAATGACCTTGGGGCGGGCCCATGACGCTCCGATCCTGGTTGAGCTGGGGGCACGGCCGAGGACTCTCCTTCGCCCCCAGACTTCTTCTTATCTGACCTGGTTTCAACTTTTCGAGACATTTATCTACAAACATGGGAAAGGTATATCGTTAGAACACACAAACATTGCAGTATAGGATTTTACATGTAAATTCAAAATGTAAAAGTCATATTCAATCAGCACACGAATGCACGTTCATTCGGCATTCAATCATCATCAACAAGTAACAGGTTCATTCGGCATATAAACACATCAGTCTATTCGGAAGTACGATACGAAAACACATTCGGCAAAAGGAATAGTACCTGATTCGGCTAAAAACCTTGGGTGATTCGGCTAAGGACTTGGTTCGGCTAAAACTCTCACTTGATTCGGCTAAGGACTTGGTTCGGCTAAAACTCTCACTTGATTCGGCTAAGGATTTGGTTCGGCTAAAACTCTCACTTGATTCGGCTAGAGGTTTGATTCGGCTAATACTTTCGAAGCGATTCGGCAGATAGAAAAAACGGAGGTCCTAGTCCCCTACTTATAAGACAAAGCAGAATACTGGATCAGATGGTTCGGTAGTGGGAACCGGATGAAGATGGTAAAATGGGATTGTCGAAAAACAAAGCAGGACATGCACACGCACACGCCCTACTTTGGGGGGCAAGTGTTGTATATGATTTCGACCGAACCAGCCACATCCAAATCCAGGCCGAGCCAACTCCATACTTCACCGGACCAAACCAAGACCGATCCAAGCTACCACCGATCCAAGCTACCACCGATCCAAGCCACCACCGATCCAAACTACCACCGAACCAAATACAACCGGACCAAAACCTCTCCACCCATCACCGAACCACCTCATGACCGAACCAAGAAGATGCCGAACCAGACTGCCAGGCCAGATCACTTCAGCCCAGGCCCTCCAGCAGCTGTATACATCCGAGACCCCTGCCCCCAACCTCACTCTATAAATAGAGGGGCAGGGGTACAACAATGGGGACGAGTTTTGAGAGCTCAAGCACGGAAGGAACTCTTAAAATAACTTTCTTTTACTCATATCAAAGCTTTGTACTTGTAATCAAAATTAGAGAAGTGAAATAACATATAAAGTGGATGTAGGCACATTCTGGCTGAACCACTATAAACTTGCGTGTCTTTTTACAGTTTAGTCCCTGCTTTTCATATATTTGCATAAACCTCCAAAATCGCTAAGAACAACATAAGCTCCATTAAATCATACAACTTTGAGGTGTTTGTCCATTTTTTGTGCAAACAGTACATGTATTCATGTTGTTGGATTTTCATTCATATTGAACTTATGGTCTGGTTCATCTGAGTGTTGTATGTGTTCATGTTTTTGAGTTCTTTTGTGTGCCTTTGTATTTTGTTTCGGTTGATTGGTCATGCTCTGACCTTTGTACACGTGATTGCATATCCATTGTGCATGTTTTCATGTATAGTCTGTTGCACTTGCCTTGAGTTTGAATGGTTGAGACTTGAACTGTATGTATGCTGTCACATGAATGCATCCATGTGTATAGTCATTGTTGAGTTGCTTCGAGTTAATCTTGAAACTTTTTCATTCAGTTTGATGTTCATCATGTGTACATTTTTTGTGGCTTCATGCCTTGAATCCATTGAAGTTTGGTTTACCACTTTGTTGTGTGAGCAAGTTGAACTTTAGTGATTGCTACTTTCTCTGATCTGGTATGCATATTGAGGTTCTGTTCAAAGTACGGTTTGATACGAGTGCAGTAACCATTTCCTTGAACTGATTTCTTTGTATTGCTTCATGACTTCACTGTCGAGTCTGTTCTCATGTGTACACATTGAATTTTTGGTCGAGGCTTGTTTTATGTTGGTTTGTATATTTCTGGTTTCACATGTTGCACTTGAGTTGAATCCAGCCTTGGCTCGGGTTTGACCTTGTGCTCACCTATCCCTACAATTTTATCAAGTGTATATCGGTGTGCACGGCCTTGTGGCATGTATAGTGACACACTGTGCATGTCACAAGTTGTTCGTGTAGATGAATTCAAAATAAACGATGATGAACAACCCAAATAACTGAGGCAAATAACATTTTCAAAAACACACACTTTAATTTTGAAATGCAAAATATTTCTTTTTCAATTTTACTGCATCAGTGTTTATTTTGCAGATAATTCAGATGCTGGATACAAACTGGAATAGAGTTTAAGAACAAATACGAGTGATGAGTGAATGTAGTGAGGTGAAAATGTATGTAAAAATTGTATAGTGAAAATTTTGTTGTAATTTGAAATTGTATTGTAATTGAAAATGTATAAATGTAGTGAGAGCTCAAATTTGTACTATTTGAATTTGTAATAAAATATTTGTTTGAATAAAATATTTATTTGAATATGAAATCTATGTTATTTATTTTATTCATCAAATATTTATTTAATTATGTGAAAAATAAAATAGTACAATAACAAATACATTTAAACGAATATATATATGTTTATTATCATCAAACAAAAATCATAGTCTATTGTATTCTACAATCTCCCCCTTTTGATGATAACAAACATATATTAAGATTTTGACTATATTAAATGTATTTGACCTTGATGAATTCCATTTGCTCCCCCTATTTGAATGTTCCCCCTACAACAAAGCTCCCCCTTCACCTATGCATGAAAATAATTAAAAAATACGCAAATAAACCTAGATGGGAATATGCAAAAATAAAAAATATGACTTGACTTATTTGCTAAAATCTTAACTTCTCTCTCCCCCATTTGTTATCAGCAAAAGAGTAATAGTGTTAGAAAAAATAGAGATATAGTGATAGACATTAATACAACATTAATACCTAATCGAGTATTAAATTTCAATAAAAAATCAAACAAAAATCATAAATACTCTGTTAGGCGCATATTCCACTTTAGAGTGATAGGGGTGATGTCGGCATATAAAACCATATAGTTGTGTCTATTTGTGGTATATTTATGACAGGAATTTGAATACTTACTAACCATGCATAACCGTTAGGAATTTTAAATGAGATTAGTAGTATTCCCATTTTTTTTAAAAATGAATTTCAAGTATCTTTTAACCACGCATAACCGTGATGGCTTTTAAATGGGATTAGAATCAACTCGTCTACTTAATAATCAATTTTGATATGTATTCCATACATGCATAACCGTGAGGACTTTTAAATGAGCATGAAAACACATAATCAAAGATTCCAAGTAATCCACCCATGCATAACCGTGAGGACTTTTAAATGAGAGTGAATACTTTGGATGATTTTATTGCTAATTAAATTTTAAAAAACGAATAATTTCCCGTTTAAAATACCACATTTTGACATACTATATTGGATTTTAATGAGTGATGGTCGTTAGAAATATGATAGAAATAGAGATGGTCATGGAATTTTTATGTAACAACCCTGTATTTTACAATTATTTTTAAATTGATATTTCCAGATTTAAAAAGCTTTATTTATGAAAAAGAATAAATTTTGTTATTTTAAATATAAACTTTGATTTTGATATGGATTAGAATTACAAATATGACTGAATAGAATAATTTTCCAAAAAGTGAATTTTGGTTAAAATAGTCAAACTTTGACTTTTAAATTTAAATTTTAAATATTTGAAATTATAAATTTTATCTTTTATTATGAAAATAGATTTAATAACATGAATACTGCTTTTCGTTTCGTTGAAAACGGAGTTAAATTGCAAAAGATATGTACATTTCAATTTTGAGTATAAATTGTTTATTTTGCAATTTTGTTATTTTAAATTGTATAAATTATATTTTTCTTTGTCATATTTTATTTTAATATTTGTTAATATGTTATTTTATGTATATTTTGTCTTTTAAATATTTATAAAGTGATGTTTGAATTTTTCCAAAGCTCATTGAATTTATTTTCTATTTTTAAAGGTAGTTTCCATTTTTCTGCTATTTTCTTCATTTAAATTATATTTAATTAAAATTTATTTATTCATTTTTATGTATGCATTTTTTTATATGTTTTTATCTATATTTATAAATATTTTTCATGTACATACAATTTTCCCAAAGTTCATTTCATTTATTTTCAAATTTTCAAGCCTAATTTACATTTTCTTTGTTATTTTCTTAATTTAATTATATTTAATTAATATTTATTTATTTATTTTTGTTTATTTACTATATTTTCGTGTTTTATCTGTATTTATACATATTTTACATGTATTTAAAATTTAAAAAGAAATGGTGGAAATTTGAAAGGTTTTATAACTCTTGTAACTCCAATGTCCTTTTATCTACCGACCTTTCATTTCTCAACCTCCTCTTTATTGATTTTTGGCCGTACCTTTACTCCATCTTTCAGCCACATTCCTCACTCTTTCTCACGAAAATTTTATCATCTTTCTTGAGAAAAAAACTCATGGCCATTTGTTTTACAAAAATTTGGTAAATTCTATCATCTTTCTTCTTGTTTTTATGATTTTTCTATTGATTGTTGCATTGATCCTTCTTGTGTTTTGCTAGGCCTAGCCTCTACCACCACCACCACCATCCTCTCCACCATCATTTGCAGCAGCTCCTCCTCCTAATCCTCTGCCATGATCATGCCATACCATTCCCTTGACCAAAATCCCACAAAAACTTGCACAAAACTCCTTAAAACATTGCCTAGACCACACATATCATCGCCTACCCTCCATATCTTGCTTTGGCCGCCACCTACTCCACCTCCACCACCAATAGACGACCTGAAACCCACTACCACACCTGTACCTAACCCCCTACAGATCTGGCCGTGCCTAAGGTTGCCTTGGCCATGGCCTTTGGTTGCATGAAATCATGTTTGTTTGCCCTATAGTTGTAGTTCCATGCACACATACCTTTGCATCATCTTTTCCTATGTATGGACGACTTGTTGAACCCAAACCTGATTCAAACCTGATCCAAAACCCTTCCATTACAGTGCTTTTACAGCCCATTGCTGAAGCATATGAGGTAGAAAGCAAGTGCAAGCATTTCTATTTGATTCTGTGCAGCCTATTCTAGTGTAGTTTTGATCGTAGCTGATTTGAAACTCATCGTTGTTGTATTGTTTTGTTTGACTTGTATTCTAGGAATTTGATACTTTGGCTCCTCCACTCTTATTTGAATCGTGTTATCGTGCTTGTTTGGATCTCATTAGTGCATTCGTCGTTGTGTCTCCAGCACAAAACTGTGAGTTATTCTCACCAGACAGTTTTATACTTATATTAATAGTAAATTGATCACATGTGAATCTGTAATTGCACCACCATATTATATTTGCTATGTCACTATTATATAATGTTCACACCTGCTTAAACACCTGTTATATCATATGTTACTGTTATATTATGCTGTTTTGTTATTTTCATCAGTTAATCACACTGCAAGTTCCCTTTAGATTAGAATCACTATGGGTTGAAATGATACATACCCGAACGGACTTTAGAATAGGGAAAAATCGTTATGGGCTGAAATGATAGGCCTGAATGGTTTTTATTTAATTTATTTTAACTTGGGATTGCGGGTTTGAAATGATAGAACCCGGATTTTTCTTTTTAAACTGCGGATTGAAATGATACATATCCGTGTCACTTGACCTAGGCTAGAAAACTATATATAGGCCCGTGGTTATTTTATAAAGTGTTTTTGGATATTTTTAAGTATTTTAAAAATTTTAAATTTATGAAATTGACTTAAATAGATATTGAAATATTTTGAATTAAAGAAATTATGATTTTTCTATGTGTTAAAAATGTAATTAATGAATGGTTTAACTGGATTTTTGAAATATAACTTAAGTTGGAAATTTGGAATTTTGGTTAAAAATGATATTTAAGTTATATAAATAAAATGGATATAAAATTTTATTTGGAAATGGTAAATATGATAATTTGATTAAATTTGAATTTAAGTGATTTATTAAAGTATTATTGATTTCCTATGAATTTAAGTGGTTAAATAAATGATTGTTTAAAAATGATCTTTTAAAATATAACTTGACTTGGAAATGTTAAATTTGGTTTTAATTAAAGGTTTAAGTTAATTAAATAAAATTGGAAATTTAATTAAATTTGTGAAATGGTAATTTAAATTTGAAGTGTTAAGTTATTTGTTGAAATGTGAAGAATTGGAAACTTTTACACTTAAATTTATTAAGTAAATTGTTGAAAATTGGATTTAATTATAAGAAATTTATTGTGAAAAAGATACATGTTAAATGATATGTAAATGAACATTTTAAATGTTAAAATATGATTTTTAAAATGTTTATGTGTTTTAAATTGAAGTTATTTAATTGCTGGAAATACACTAACACCTGAAATCTACTTTTAATAGCATTCAGAAATGCTATAGATTCTGTTTTGAACTAAAATTGTGTAAAAAGAGCTATTACAGCATTTCTGAAATGCTGTAGTTGCTGTAATTGAACTTATAGTCTAATATTGAACTCAGGCCTATTATAGCATTCTCTGGAAATGCTATAATGGTCTGCAGTCTTTGCTGAAACCAAATTTAACCCTTGTTTGAAATCTGAACTACCGCAGCACTTCTGAAATGCTGTCTTTTCTGTTTTGAACTATAATTCAACTAAAACTGAGTTTTAACAGCAGTTTTAAGTGTTGTCTTTGCTGAATTAAAAATGTTTTTCAATTATAACTTGTAGCAGTTGTTTTTAAATGCTGTGAAATGCTGAAATTTTAATAATTAGGGTTTTTGACTTAGTAAACGAACTCAGAATGGTTTGAAACTTTGGAAATTGAATACTTGATTTGAAAGTATAATAATTACACTTTTAAAAGGGTTAAATGAATTATTTTGATTGAAATATAAACTATTTAAAGGTGATTTAAAATGATAGTGAATGAATGATATCTTTGAATTTAAAAGGTATCTAAAAGTTGAATATTTGGATTTGAACTGATAGGATATTTTATTATATTAAAATGATTTGAAATGAAGTTTTGTAAGGATATGATATTTTATTATATTAAAATGATTTGAAATGAAGTTTTCTAAGGATATGATATTTTATTATATAAAAATGATTTGAAATGAAGATTTGAAAAGAATGATATTTGATATATTAAAATGATTTGAAATGAAGTTTTGGAAAGATATGATATTTTGATATATTGAAATGATTTGAAATGAAGTTTTGAAATGATGTGATATTTTAAATATATGGAAATGGTTTGGAATTGATTTAATCTTTATTTTGATAAATATATGGTTTTGAAATGATATTTTATTTTGAAGTAAAGTATTGTTTTTAAAAGTTATAACCACGGGTTATAATAACGATTGGTTGGCAAAGAGACCGGGATCGGATATGGACATACTCTCTGTCGATACCGAAAACCACTTTGACAACCATGTACGCGGTGGAGATTCCAGAATGAAGTAGGATGGTGACGACGTTCTTAAGGTATGTTACGTGGACCCAACTCCCGTGAGTTGGCATAAGGTGGCTAAAACAGGAGCGATTGACGGACCAAGGAGGTAGCACCTCTTATCGGACACACTTCTTCGATACCATTCTATTACTTGTGATTGATTTGGTGGCCACCCTTGATTTGGGAGTGTTGTTCGAGGTGGGCGGTAGTGGCTGCTATGCGTCACCACTAGTCCGGATGCGTAATTGGTATATCTACCCTGGCATTGCCTAGTTGTGCCGTATCACCTACCATATCGAGCTTTACTACGATTATGATTTTAAGATCCGACCGCGTTAAGGTTCTCCATCCCCTTAACGCTATTTTCTATATGATTATACTTTACTTATTTAGACACTATTATAATAGCGAATATTACTACATAGTAGATATTTTAACGGATCCTTAGAGGATGGGCGGTCCCAAGCATCTTCTAAGTTACTTGTACCTTTATTACAGTTCACTTGAGTTGGTTTACATTATATAAGTATATATTGTCCTGACTCGAGTGTTTTGTGTTTTGCTTTACGCTCGGGTCAGCCTGAGTTATTCACAGATTTGGATTTCCACTCGCTTGGAGATTTGAATCGCTGGAGATTATCTGCTTGTCTTGTCCTATCTATTTCAGTTCTGTTGTCCTACTCAGCTTGTACTTGGTTATTTTATTGAGGCTTCTGTTGTTCTCTATTTCTTTTGTTGTATCTTATGTAACACTGATATATTTATATAGTAGCTTCATGAACTACTATTTCTTTTACTTCCGCTGCATTATTTTACTCTGTGTCTGTGATCTGTGATTATATTTATTTACTGTATATTCTGAGATTTGCCAAATTTTATTTACAACGCGGTATTTTGAGCAATTCAACTCCGGCATGAGTGTCTACCTATACACTTATAATGGATGCGAATGGTTGAAAATATCGGGTCGTTACAGTTGGTATCAGAGCTTTGGCTTTGAGGCAAAACTTAGAATGTATGGTAAATTTATTTACAGAATCACTTTCGTTCGAGTTTGAATCTCTTCCTTTGATTCGTTTTCCTTTGAATTTTGGAACGTTCCCTGCGGTTCCGAAATTCATTCGTGTCCCTCACTATTCATCATCTTTTGATTCTGGAGTATCCCATGACTCCACTTCCAATGATCTTTATAGTGAATTGGCGAGACCGCCAATATTCTAATTTTCTTGTAAAAGGGTGAAAATTCTTTATAATCAGCATCGATTCACCAGAGATTTATATTTATCCTTGGTTTAGATGCTAATATCTTTTATTATTCCAAACTCTATCTCTTTAGATTGAAGGTAGATTTACCCCAGAAAATCCACATTTGATCTTATCCATTGAGTCACGGTTGACCCGGTTAAGGTTGTCCGCGATTTATCTAAGCTTACCCATCTCTCTACTCTGTTT
This sequence comes from Allium fistulosum, assembly GCA_030737815.1. Classification (NCBI taxonomy): domain Eukaryota; kingdom Viridiplantae; phylum Streptophyta; class Magnoliopsida; order Asparagales; family Amaryllidaceae; genus Allium; species Allium fistulosum. The sequence goes on along the minus strand of CM060904.1, from coordinate 1,104,035,854 downwards.
AACCATCTTGCCTTTTGTTTCTAAACTGTCTCCAAACATTTTGAATCGTACTTGAAAATCTATGTTTTGTTTTATATGTTGTGTTGTTTGGGTTGTTGATGTTGATTTGGGTTTCCGATCGATTCGTCTGATCAACGCTATCGATAGGATTTCTAAAACACTTTGACAGAACAAACTGACACAATATTATTTTAAAATTACGTTAATGAAATAAATTTGGATATATAAATTTATGGAACTTAATAAATTGATTTAAATTGATAATTTGAAATGATAATACTTGATTTATCATTTATTGTTCTACAAATGAATTTATAAATAGTTGTTTATAAATTTATTTGGGAACTGAAATGAATTTAAAAACAAGAAATTTAAAGAATTTAATTTCCAATTGTTTCAAACCTTGTGTTTAAATTTTTTTAAAAGGATATTATTTAAAGTATTTTGAATAAAAATTTGTCTCTAAAGGATTTTAAAGTTTAAAAAATTAAGTGCTCTTCTCTTTGTCGCTGGAAAATAATTTCGGTGATGACTGCAGCATCATCGACGTTCATTTTCGAGTTTCGAAGTGAAGAGACTGTTCTGTAGTCTTGCTACAGCTTTGTTTTGGAAAATCTAATTGATTTGAATTTCTAAATATGACTGGATTATAATATATATAGATATATGATTTAAATTTGATTTGACATATTATATACATATATTTATTTATCTCTTAGTGGTTTGAAGGGAATCGGAAATTTAATTCTTACATTTTATCTTAAAGAATAATTTCAGTTATAAGAAGAAAATAAAAATTTGAATAAATGATTCAAACTTGAGATAATTGAATTGGAAAGTTTTACTTGTATAACACACAATTTAATTCCAATATAACTTACCTAAATTACACAGAAGTTGAATATGAAATTGGATAATATACAATATAGAAAGGATTTTTATAAATAAAATTTGAGTGGTTATAATAAATGTTATACACTTAAATTTTTGTTATAAAAGATTTACAGAGGTAAATATTGAAAAAGGAATCTAAAGAGATTTTATTTAAATAACTTAATAATCAAATTGATTTAATATGGAACCTTAAGTCTAACCTAGAAATTTTAATAAAGGTTATTTCCTGAAATGAATATGTTGTATAATAAATAATGTATCTTTGAATAGATAAAATAAAATACATTTGAATTAGACATTTTGTAATAAAGTTATTTAACTTGAATTCAAAGTTTAATTGATGTCTAAATGAATAAATGTGTAAAGAAATTTGATTGTTATATTTGCTATATAAATATTTTATTTATGAAATAGATATGTCTTGAAAAATGAGTAATTATGATTTAAAGAGTTAAAATGTATTTTAACATCACTAAAATTTGATAATTGAGAATTTGGTTTCCAAATGGAATAATAAGTGTAACTTATTAAAGGAATATCTATTTATGAAATGGGTATTTTAAATAAAGAGTTAGGCTATGTGTTAAATTAAGAGTTAAGTAAAATAGTGAAATTTTGACTTAATAAACGAAGTATAGTTTAATTTAGATATTCTATTTATAAAAGTTTGTTTTAATAAGTCATAAGTTAAATGATATCCAAATGAATATTTTTGAAATTGAACTGATTTGAAATACTAATATATCTACTGTAGCATTTTATAAGTGCTGCTATTTTGAAAAGACAATGTTTTGGAAATTTTTATAATTAAATGAACTTAGAAATGTTACAACTTTAAAATGAATATTATTTGACCTTGAATTAAAATGGTTTAAATGAAGATTTTTTAGGGTGTTATGATTTTCTAAGTATTATGTTTTTTTTAAAAGAATAACTTTTCCAAAGTGTTATGATTTTAGTAGTGTGATTTCCAAATGATAAACATCCCTAAATTGTTATGATTTCAAAGCATTATGGTTTTAAATTTATTATCTTGTTTTGTTTTTCCAAACTATCTTTTGGTTGTCCTTATTTCTCTTATCTTGTTACAGAATGGGAAGGCTATTGCTTATACCAGTCTATTTAGAAATCTTTCTATAATCTTTGTTACTCATCTGGATCTAAACACTGTTTTTCCATTCATAGACTGTCGGTCAAGTGAAAAAGGAGATTCAGACTCTAGGGGATCTTTTTTCGTGCTTATATTCTTGATTTGATCACCTCCATCTTGTTAGACTTACCTATAACAATAGTTATCAGGTGTAATTCCAATCTTCTTATCATCTTGTCTTAATTCTATTTCATTCTATCTTTTTCTGTGCTTTCCCGTACCTCGTTCCTTTTCGGGGACGAAAAGCTTTGAGTGGGGGAGAGTGTAACAACCCTGTATTTTACAATTATTTTTAAATTGATATTTCCAGATTTAAAAAGCTTTATTTATGAAAAAGAATAAATTTTGTTATTTTAAATATAAACTTTGATTTTGATATGGATTAGAATTACAAATATGACTGAATAGAATAATTTTCCAAAAAGTGAATTTTGGTTAAAATAGTCAAACTTTGACTTTTAAATTTAAATTTTAAATATTTGAAATTATAAATTTTATCTTTTATTATGAAAATAGATTTAATAACATGAATACTGCTTTTCGTTTCGTTGAAAACGGAGTTAAATTGCAAAAGATATGTACATTTCAATTTTGAGTATAAATTGTTTATTTTGCAATTTTGTTATTTTAAATTGTATAAATTATATTTTTCTTTGTCATATTTTATTTTAATATTTGTTAATATGTTATTTTATGTATATTTTGTCTTTTAAATATTTATAAAGTGATGTTTGAATTTTTCCAAAGCTCATTGAATTTATTTTCTATTTTTAAAGGTAGTTTCCATTTTTCTGCTATTTTCTTCATTTAAATTATATTTAATTAAAATTTATTTATTCATTTTTATGTATGCATTTTTTTTTATGTTTTTATCTCTATTTATAAATATTTTTCATGTACATACAATTTTCCCAAAGTTCATTTCATTTATTTTCAAATTTTCAAGCCTAATTTACATTTTCTTTGTTATTTTCTTAATTTAATTATATTTAATTAATATTTATTTATTTATTTTTGTTTATTTACTATATTTTCGTGTTTTATCTGTATTTATACATATTTTACATGTATTTAAAATTTAAAAAGAAATGGTGGAAATTTGAAAGGTTTTATAACTCTTGTAACTCCAATGTCCTTTTATCTACCGACCTTTCATTTCTCAACCTCCTCTTTATTGATTTTTGGCCGTACCTTTACTCCATCTTTCAGCCACATTCCTCACTCTTTCTCACGAAAATTTTATCATCTTTCTTGAGAAAAAAACTCATGGCCATTTGTTTTACAAAAATTTGGTAAATTCTATCATCTTTCTTCTTGTTTTTATGATTTTTCTATTGATTGTTGCATTGATCCTTCTTGTGTTTTGCTAGGCCTAGCCTCTACCACCACCACCACCATCCTCTCCACCATCATTTGCAGCAGCTCCTCCTCCTAATCCTCTGCCATGATCATGCCATACCATTCCCTTGACCAAAATCCCACAAAAACTTGCACAAAACTCCTTAAAACATTGCCTAGACCACACATATCATCGCCTACCCTCCATATCTTGCTTTGGCCGCCACCTACTCCACCTCCACCACCAATAGACGACCTGAAACCCACTACCACACCTGTACCTAACCCCCTACAGATCTGGCCGTGCCTAAGGTTGCCTTGGCCGTGGCCTTTGGTTGCATGAAATCATGTTTGTTTGCCCTATAGTTGTAGTTCCATGCACACATACCTTTGCATCATCTTTTCCTATGTATGGACGACTTGTTGAACCCAAACCTGATTCAAACCTGATCCAAAACCCTTCCATTACAGTGCTTTTACAGCCCATTGCTGAAGCATATGAGGTAGAAAGCAAGTGCAAGCATTTCTATTTGATTCTGTGCAGCCTATTCTAGTGTAGTTTTGATCGTAGCTGATTTGAAACTCATCGTTGTTGTATTGTTTTGTTTGACTTGTATTCTAGGAATTTGATACTTTGGCTCCTCCACTCTTATTTGAATCGTGTTATCGTGCTTGTTTGGATCTCATTAGTGCATTCGTCGTTGTGTCTCCAGCACAAAACTGTGAGTTATTCTCACCAGACAGTTTTATACTTATATTAATAGTAAATTGATCACATGTGAATCTGTAATTGCACCACCATATTATATTTGCTATGTCACTATTATATGATGTTCACACCTGCTTAAACACCTGTTATATCATATGTTACTGTTATATTATGCTGTTTTGTTATTTTCATCAGTTAATCACACTGCAAGTTCCCTTTAGATTAGAATCACTATGGGTTGAAATGATACATACCCGAACGGACTTTAGAATAGGGAAAAATCGTTATGGGCTGAAATGATAGGCCTGAATGGTTTTTATTTAATTTATTTTAACTTGGGATTGCGGGTTTGAAATGATAGAACCCGGATTTTTCTTTTTAAACTGCGGATTGAAATGATACATATCCGTGTCACTTGACCTAGGCTAGAAAACTATATATAGGCCCGTGGTTATTTTATAAAGTGTTTTTGGATATTTTTAAGTATTTTAAAAATTTTAAATTTATGAAATTGACTTAAATAGATATTGAAATATTTTGAATTAAAGAAATTATGATTTTTCTATGTGTTAAAAATGTAATTAATGAATGGTTTAACTGGATTTTTGAAATATAACTTAAGTTGGAAATTTGGAATTTTGGTTAAAAATGATATTTAAGTTATATAAATAAAATGGATATAAAATTTTATTTGGAAATGGTAAATATGATAATTTGATTAAATTTGAATTTAAGTGATTTATTAAAGTATTATTGATTTCCTATGAATTTAAGTGGTTAAATAAATGATTGTTTAAAAATGATCTTTTAAAATATAACTTGACTTGGAAATGTTAAATTTGGTTTTAATTAAAGGTTTAAGTTAATTAAATAAAATTGGAAATTTAATTAAATTTGTGAAATGGTAATTTAAATTTGAAGTGTTAAGTTATTTGTTGAAATGTGAAGAATTGGAAATTTTTATACTTAAATTTATTAAGTAAATTGTTGAAAATTGGATTTAATTATAAGAAATTTATTGTGAAAAAGATACATGTTAAATGATATGTAAATGAACATTTTAAATGTTAAAATATGATTTTTAAAATGTTTATGTGTTTTAAATTGAAGTTATTTAATTGCTGGAAATACACTAACACCTGAAATCTACTTTTAATAGCATTCAGAAATGCTATAGATTCTGTTTTGAACTAAAATTGTGTAAAAAGAGCTATTACAGCATTTCTGAAATGCTGTAGTTGCTGTAATTGAACTTATAGTCTAATATTGAACTCAGGCCTATTATAGCATTCTCTGGAAATGCTATAACGGTCTGCAGTCTTTGCTGAAACCAAATTTAACCCTTGTTTGAAATCTGAACTACCGCAGCACTTCTGAAATGCTGTCTTTTCTGTTTTGAACTATAATTCAACTAAAACTGAGTTTTAACAGCAGTTTTAAGTGCTGTCTTTGCTGAATTAAAAATGTTTTTCAAATATAACTTGTAGCAGTTGTTTTTAAATGCTGTGAAATGCTGAAATTTTAATAATTAGGGTTTTTGACTTAGTAAACGAACTCAGAATGGTTTGAAACTTTGGAAATTGAATACTTGATTTGAAAGTATAATAATTACACTTTTAAAAGGGTTAAATGAATTATTTTGATTGAAATATAAACTATTTAAAGGTGATTTAAAATGATAGTGAATGAATGATATCTTTGAATTTAAAAGGTATCTAAAAGTTGAATATTTGGATTTGAACTGATAGGATATTTTATTATATTAAAATGATTTGAAATGAAGTTTTGTAAGGATATGATATTTTATTATATTAAAATGATTTGAAATGAAGTTTTCTAAGGGTATGATATTTTATTATATAAAAATGATTTGAAATGAAGATTTGAAAAGAATGATATTTGATATATTAAAATGATTTGAAATGAAGTTTTGGAAAGATATGATATTTTGATATATTGAAATGATTTGAAATGAAGTTTTGAAATGATGTGATATTTTAAATATATGGAAATGGTTTGGAATTGATTTAATCTTTATTTTGATAAATATATGGTTTTGAAATGATATTTTATTTTGAAGTAAAGTATTGTTTTTAAAAGTTATAACCACGGGTTATAATAACGATTAGTTGGCAAAGAGACCGGGATCGGATATGGACATACTCTCTGTCGATACCGAAAACCACTTTGACAACCATGTACGCGGTGGAGATTCCAGAATGAAGTAGGATGGTGACGACGTTCTTAAGGTATGTTACGTGGACCCAACTCCCGTGAGTTGGCATAAGGTGGCTAAAACAGGAGCGATTGACGGACCAAGGAGGTAGCACCTCTTATCGGACACACTTCTTCGATACCATTCTATTACTTGTGATTGATTTGGTGGCCACCCTTGATTTGGGAGTGTTGTTCGAGGTGGGCGGTAGTGGCTGCTATGCGTCACCACTAGTCCGGATGCGTAATTGGTATATCTACCCTGGCATTGCCTAGTTGTGCCGTATCACCTACCATATCGAGCTTTACTACGATTATGATTTTAAGATCCGACCGCGTTAAGGTTCTCCATCCCCTTAACGCTATTTTCTATATGATTATACTTTACTTATTTAGACACTATTATAATAGCGAATATTACTACATAGTAGATATTTTAACGGATCCTTAGAGGATGGGCGGTCCCAAGCATCTTCTAAGTTACTTGTACCTTTATTACAGTTCACTTGAGTTGGTTTACATTATATAAGTATATATTGTCCTAACTCGAGTGTTTTGTGTTTTGCTTTACGCTCGGGTCAGCCTGAGTTATTCACAGATTTGGATTTCCACTCGCTTGGAGATTTGAATCGCTGGAGATTATCTGCTTGTCTTGTCCTATCTATTTCAGTTCTGTTGTCCTACTCAGCTTGTACTTGGTTATTTTATTGAGGCTTCTGTTGTTCTCTATTTCTTTTGTTGTATCTTATGTAACACTGATATATTTATATAGTAGCTTCATGAACTACTATTTCTTTTACTTCCGCTGCATTATTTTACTCTGTGTCTGTGATCTGTGATTATATTTATTTACTGTATATTCTGAGATTTGCCAAATTTTATTTACAACGCGGTATTTTGAGCAATTCAACTCCGGCATGAGTGTCTACCTATACACTTATAATGGATGCGAATGGTTGAAAATATCGGGTCGTTACATTTTACCAATCAAAGTTATTACAAATTTTGTTTAAATTTTTAAAGAAATTTACTGCATATACTGTCTCAAGCCATAATATAAGATTAATATCAACACTCATCACATTTTTCAGTCACTATTTTCCTTTTCGATAATCTGTAGGGAGTCAGATTAGTTAATGTATTCATTTAAGATCAAATCCAAAAATAAATATAAAATCATATTTCTAAAATGTCTAATCTGAAACGAAGTCAACAAAAAAACTATTTTTTGGAAGGGGTTTTATGAAAAAATGTCTACCAATTGAAAATTAGTTAAAATGAAAATTATGCAGGTATTTTATTTGGAAATGTGATGCAACTTATGAATGTCCCTACATAAAACACATTCCACTAGTAATTTTTCTATCAACTAGACTACCAACAGAATCTGCATCTGAATACCCTTTTAAATCACAGTTATCATAAATTGAATATCATAGACCAAACCGTGAAGTGTGCAACAAATACCTTGTAATCATTTTACAACTTTTAAAATGAGATTCATTTGGATTTGATTGAACCCGTGTACACAAGTAAGTAGAGAACACAATGTCTAGAAGCAGTAAGATGAAGAAGTGATCAATCATACCTCGATATTTCTTTTGATCAACTACCTTACCAATTTCTTCCTTGACAATTTAATTGTGGTGCTCAAATTTTCTCAGTTGATCGCTGGCTGATTGAAATCTGATTATGGTGCAGATTTTCAACATATAATACATCGTTTGACCCATTTTGACTCCGCCACCTTTGTACTTCTCTAGGCTAAGGAACTTTGCTTTGTCGCCCGTCGTGTGCCTGGAACAGCCAGAATTCAGGTACCACTCTTGTTGTTCCTTAGCCTGCCACCACACCTACACGAGGAAAAAAATTTGTGACCTATTTGTTTTTATAGGTCCATGATTGTTAGTGACAGAAGATTTTGAAAAACAATTTTGTATAGAACCAAAACAGTCTATATTTGTTCCTTTTGGCACCCAGATTTGTTTGATTTTAAAGGATTTAACATTTGTGCCTTTGGGAACCCAAATTGGTATGGTTTTTGTGTGTTTGGGTCTATACCAGCAATTGTTTTGATTGTGTCCAATTTTTCTACAAATCGTGCACTTGGAGTTTACATGATTAGTTTCTCTTTTAACTTTTTCAGATTGAGTATACCCAAGTCCTCGTCCAACAGTATTAACAGTTTGTTTCCCTAATAACATATTTAGTGATTTTTCTCCTTTGGAGAATTTCCCTTGTAGACAATTGTTGGACTTGTGTTTTGAGAGATTCATTTTCATTCAATAACAAAGTGCACTTTTTGATAGAATTTTCTCTCCTAGCATTTTCACTTTCTTTCAAAATCAGAATTTCATTTTCAAGTGATTTAATTTTAATTTCTAATTTTTTTAATTTCTTCTTCGAATGATGGACACTTATCACACTTAGGGCTCTTATTTCGATAGTTTTTAACCAATTGTTCAAGCTGCTTATTTAGTTCTATCAAACTATCTTTTTGTGATTCAATTTTAGCGTACTTATCCCTAAGTCGTTCAAAACAGCCATTTACTTCATGAAAATATATAAGTAATTTCGAATGAGTAAGTTTTGAGACCTTGCTTGGCTCATCATCATCACTGTCAGTTGTTTCTCCTTGAAGACACAAATTTTCTTTTTCACTCTCACTGCCAATGCTTTTATCAGCTTCATCAGTTTCATCCCAAGTAGTTGCAAAACTTCTCCTTTTTGGTTTCTTTCCTTGGCTGAGTCGATTCTGAGGACAATTTGGCTTGATATGACCAGGTTTATTGCCGTTGTGGCAGATGACCTCCTGGTCTTCTGAGTTGTCTATAACTTTGACTATTTTTCTTTTCAGTTGTTGATTTAGAGCTGGATTTCCATATTTTTGATTCCACCTTTTGAATTTCTTTATTATCAACGCCAGTTTACTGCACCATCATCATCATCATCTTCACTTTCAGTTGTTCCTTTGAGAGCTATTGATTTCTTTCGAGTATCACCTCCTTCACGTTCTTCCTTGAATTTCATTTCTAGCTCATAAGTGGTGAGATTTCTAATGAGTTCTTCAACTTTAACTTGTTTCAAATCCTGTGATTCTTGAATGGCAGTAACTTTCGCTTCAAAATTTCGTGGAAGGACTCTAAGGATTTTTCGGACTATTTCCAATTATGTGTATGGTTTTCCGAGAGCTTTTGATTTGTATACGAGATTAGAAAGTCGTCCATACATCTCTTTGACATTTTCATCCTTGGCCATTGTGAAGTTCTCGTATTCGCTACTAAGCATGGCAAGGCGAGATTCTTTGACTTGGGAGGGTCCTTCGTGAGTCACTTCTAGTGTGTGCCAAATTTCCTGCCCAGTTAGGCAATGTGAGACACGATTAAATTCAATTTGATCTAATGAACAAATAATAGAATTCATAGCTTTAACGTTAGCATTCTGCAGTTTATTTTCAAGATCTGTCCATTGATCCATCGGTTTTTCAATTTCTTGATTATCTACCATTATAGTTGGTGTCTTATATCCAGTTTCAACAATATTCCAAGCACCAATGGTTTTCAGAAAAAATTTCATTCTATTTTTCCAATAAGCATATTCACCATTGAACATGGGTGGTCTAACTATGGACTGGCCCTCAGCAAAAGCATTATTAAAAGAAGCCATTTTAAAAAATCAAATTTTCAAAACAAAAGTTGGTTTTTGAAAAATATTTTTTTTTAAAAAAAAAATGTTTTTGTTCCTAGCACTTATACCACTTGTAGGATCGGTTTCACCCTAGAGGGGGGGTGAATAGGGTGATACTAATAATAATAAAAATTAACGCAGAAATAAAAGCAATCACAGATAATAAAACAGAAAGATAATGTAGAAGAGATCACATACAAATTTATCCAGCTTCGGCAAAACCCTGCCTGTGTGCTGCCCCCAAGGTTTCTACTAGAAATTAAGTAGTCAGACACTTACACACGTAAACTTGCGACACCCGCTAACGACTAACCTAACTCTACGCTCAAAACCCTGCCATAACTCAATCACCGAGTTGTGAATTCTCGAACTACACCACCGTAGTTCGTAACCTAGTCACACGACTAGAAAGTTACACAGTTTAAAAAAGAAAAATTACAACTGAAAATAAATAAACAAAACCCTATATAAAAATTTAAGCTCAAACCAAACAATAAGGCCAGCCCACTTATTTAATAAAAGATAGTCTCCCATTTTCTATTTTTACTCATGGACGCCTCTTTTGCCTTGCAAAATCGATGTCCGTCCTTTGCTCGCAAATACTAGGGCTTTGAATTGAAGCGCCGCTGCTAATTGCTAGTCGTTCCTTCAGTTAGCTTCGATGCTCCTTGTTCTGTGCTCTTCAATTTGCTTGCGATCGCTTCCAGGATTGAGTTCGAAACTGTGAATTTGGTATGTGATTTTTGCCGTTTAATTGCTCTGTTGTTTTGCCTTGGTTCGAACTCGATTCGAGTTATTGATTTGGGATTTAATTTGAATCTTGGCTCTGTGATTTTTGCTTGAACTCGAATCACACCATTTTGTCGATGATGATTATTGGGTATTTATATAGGGATGAAAACCCTATAATATGTTCGTATATTTCTGGGTTTGAATATTTCATGATTTTGCTTGGCCGTGATTTTTTAATCGAACGATGGTATTTATTTTTGACATGTTCATTTCATACTCGGTTGGATTTGGTTCCGTTCTTTTCTGGCGTTTGAATTTGTTTCTCGTTCATGACTTCTATGACTTCGGCACTTTGAATTCTTGAAATAATTGACTTGGTTAATTCGTGTTCATCATATTATCTACTGCGAGATAAAAATTGACTTGGGCATTTAAATATTTGAGATACTCTAGACTTTGACTTGTTTAATTCATTTCTGCTATCACTTGTTCATCTGATTGATTTCACTGCAACATTAAACTGGGTTGATCGAACTACATGCTTTCCTAGATTTTGTTCGAGCTGCTTTCAGGTTAATAACTGTTTGATTATTTCTTTTGCAACTGTTGAGTATGTTGACTTGTTCGATTGTCACATGATCACTGTCACTTCTTGCTTGTAGTTCTATGTCCAGTAGCTTGTATTGGTTTCATGTGATGTTCATCTTGTGTATACATACATACATGTATGTATATATGTGTATGTCCTGAGCATATTGAATTGTCATCTGCATTGCTTTTAGAAAACTGTCTGATTCAGTTTAAGTCTGGTTGCATTGAATGTTTATTTCAAGTTAAACTTGATTATGTCCTTATTGCAGCCCTTGTGTGTTCATGTGTGTTTCTCTGGCATAGCTTTGCATTTGCTTCGGGTTGCACTGCTTGTTCTCGAGTCATGTATCATGTGGAGTTCCTGCTTCTTTGTACATCACTTTATATATGTGCACTATATGTTGCTGTATGAATTTTGAGCCTGGTTCTTGTGCGTTTTGAAGACTTTGTCCTTCTGTCTTGTACCATTGTGTACCTCGGTTCTGGTCAGTTGAGACTGCAGTGTGGTTCCACTTGTATGCTACCTAGTCTGGTTAGATGCACTTGTACATGTATTCATGTTGTTGGATTTGCATTCATATTGAACTTATGGTCTGGTTCATCTGAGTGTTGTATGTGTTCATGTTTTTGAGTTCTTTTGTGTGCCTTTGTATTTTGTTTCGGTTGACTAGTCATGATATGACCTTTGTACATGTGATTTCATATCCATTGTGGATGTTTTCATGTATAGTCCGTTGCACTTGCCTTGAGTTTGAATAGTTGAGACTTGAACTATATGTATGCTGTCACATGTATGCATTCATGTGTATAGTCATTGTTGAGTTGCTTCGAGTTAATCTTGAAACGGTTTCATTTAGTTTGATGTTCATCATGTGTACATTTTTTGTGGCTTCATGCCTTGAATCCATTGAAGTTTGGTTTACCACTTTGTTGTGTAAGCAAGTTGAACTTTAGTGATTGCTACTTTCTCTGATCTGGTCTGCATATTGAGGTTGTGTTCAAAGTACGGTTTGATATGAGTGCAGTAACCATTTCCTTGAACTGATTTCTTTGTATTGCTTCATGACTTCACTGTCGAGGCTATTCTCATGTGTACACATTGAATTTTTGGTCGAGGCTTGTTTTATGTTGGTTTGTATATTTCTGGTTTCACATGTTGCACTTGAGTTGAATCCAGCCTTGGCTCGGGTTTGACCTTGTGCTCACCTGTCCCTACAATTTTATCAAGTGTGTATCGGTGTGCACGGCCTTGTGGCATGTATAGTGATACACTGTGCACGTCACAAGTTGTTCGTGTAGATGAATTCAAAATAAATGATGACGAACAACCCAAATAACTGAGGCAAATAACATTTTCAAAAACACACACTTTAATTTTGAACTGCAAAATATTTCTTTTTCAATTTTACTATGTTAGTGTTTATTTTGCAGATAATTCAAATGCTGGATACAAACTGGAATAGATTTGAAGAACAAATACGAGTGATGAGTGAATGTAATGAGGCGAAAATGTATGTAAAAATTGTATAGTGAAAATTGTGTTGTAATTTGAAATTGTATTGTAATTGAAAATGTATAAATGTAGTGAGAGCTCAAATTTGTACTATTTGAATTTGTAATAAAATATTTGTTTGAATATGAAATCTGTGTTATATATTTTATTCATCAAATATTTATTTAATTATGTGAAAAATAAAATAGTACAATAACAAATACATTTAAACGAATGTATATATGTTTATTATCATCAAACAAAAATCATAGGCTATTGTATTCTATAGGGATTTGGATGATGTTTGGTTTAGGTTCGATTTAGGCCTACATAGGTTGGAATTGAGTTCGGCCTAAGTTACATCCGAGCTATTCCGGAGAGGCGCTTGGCTTTCCGACTTCTTCTAACTCCCTTCCAAACATGGCTCATCGCTCCTCGTCATTTTAAGTTTCAATGGGATGGATCACTTTAAGAACAGTCTTATTAGATGGTACCACCGCTTAGGAACTTTGTTGTTTGTTGCACAACATTCTTCATTGCTGCATTCCCGGTGTTCCTGTAAAAGAAAAGCTTCCAGGTCGCTCCAGACAACAGTTTCGGTATATATTTTCATCGATAACAGGTGAGATCCAATGCATAGTATTGTGGTGCAGCATGGCTTATTTTTTCTAGCACGAGCGAGCTATCTACACAGGACGGTCCGTTCACTGTGTACAGGACAAAGGACTCATATTGCATAGATTAACACTTTTTCTGCCCCAATCAATGCTCGGAATCCGATTGGTCAACACACATGACATCCATTGAATTCTGAACGTTGGTTACATGGGTTCAATATTTGAAGTAAAACATACATGACCGTGCATATAATATAAAAGTTGGCACTGCAATTTTCCATGTTATATATGCTTGTGCCTGTGTTTTGTGCTTATTTACTGTAACTTTGTGCATATAAATAATATTCCTGCAAGTTTTATGGTTATATTCCATCATTTAGCCCTATTTATTATTGCCAAGGTGTTTCGTATGGCGAAACAGAACCATGATTAGACCAACTCTGTGATTATTCCTGTTTTGAATAGGTCGATTTTTCCTTCGACCGTCTTCTACTGCAAATAGTGCAAGTTTCATGTTGCTCCCTTTTGCTGGGGAGCATCAATCGCATCATTCACTTCATGTTTATGTATTTATATCACAATCTTAATCTTATTCACGGAATTGGTTTTTCAAAAAGCCAGACTCTGGGCACTAGTAGGAGTATGAACATCAAGGGGAAAATTATCCAATTGCCTCCAAGTCCGATTGCACTTTCATGTTGTTTCGGTTGGATCTTATCCTACAACAGGTCATCTTTGGGAGTTGTCGTAATGATATGTTTTTTCAACCCTCAGAAGTCGATACTAATACATCCACAGTATTCACATGCCGAGAATGCGAGTGTTAGAAAGATAGATTATTGGGGTGAAAGAAATGAAAAGATAGAACAAAATCTCCTATCATGACTATCCAAATGATCTTTACAAAAGAAAACTTTACAACAATCAAAGTCTACCTATCATCAGCCTGGACAGTTATAACAGTCTGCCTTACAAATGCTGATAAATATAAAACAAGAAATATAATGGAAAATAAAATACGTCAAGTCTTGGAAGCATCTGACTCGTCCCCTGAAGCTCCGAGCATCCATTGCTAAATCTGGAAACTAACCTGAGTATTATAAGAAAATAACACCCGGATCGGTCTGGCAAACCAGCGTGAGAAACTCAAATCATATGGATTATTATATTTATGAAACCTTTCAAAAATAAAAGTATCTCGTAAGACCACACCGCATATAAACATGGACAGGTTTTTACTATACGACCACCAAACCATTTTATTAGAAAATCCAGTGATATTATAATAATATATAGGGTTTAGAATAAATAAAGAGTCATAGCCGGAATGGCTACATTAATTACATTTAACAGCATGTTTAGTATACAACTTAGTTTGTAAAGGCACGTATTGGAAAATGGATTCCATGCAATGACAAGGCTACAAGGATACCACCTACCACAATACACATCTAGAAAAATGTATCGAGAGCCTTAGCTGACTCCCTCCAAATAAGGACCGGCGTACCCCTTTCTGGATAGTACCGAATATGTCATCATCATGGTTGCATCATACAATAGTATCGGCTCCTTTAGCATACATAAATCCATAAATATCGATCCTGATCAGGTGATGACCATACCCTAATAGGTGCGACCTACATAGCCCTGAAGCATATCCCATGTTTTAGTCATTACTGGGTGTGAGGCTTGAGGGTACATTTTACCATTTTATAAAATCCTACTTGGAATGCTAACACTGCCCTCCAAGCAATAATCCAATGCTAACATTCATCCATACAAGTTGTTTAGGATATAAACAAACTGAAGGCACTACTTCTACTACATCCTTAGAATTAGTAGCGAGTAACCCTTGCAATTCAAAGATTCCATCTTCGATTTCTATCATCTTCAAGATGTCCCCAATTCGAATGCTTGTGCCGGTTCAAAGTGGTTTTTGGATAAATCATGCTTATCCGATCTCGGTCTCTTCGAACCAACAACCAATAGTTTCCGGCTAACTCAATCCCATTCTTTCATAAGTAAGCAAACTATATAAGAGTCCCAAAGGGATCTCAAATATATGCACTTAAAGCTAGAAATGTTTCATGGAATGAGTTCTCCTAAGGGAATCTCAAACCGTATGAAATCATGATGCTTTCATATACTTCTAAGTCAAAATAGGCCAAGTTATTGATAGTGGGCAAACCACTATCTGGCGTAAATATTTAGTTTGCATATGGAAAATCGAACATCATATACTTATCACCACTTTTCGATTTCATCCATGTACTATCCCTCGATTAATAATGAAGTCGGACAAGTTAGAGAACTACCCTTGCCTCGACGTACATTCTTAAACTCTCACAGGTAGAAACGGGCTTACATACCTCGAAATTTAGTATCAGGTATAAGATGAAGTAACTTCCATATACTTAACTAATCGTGGCCTATTTATAGAAATTAACCCTCTTATACTTATCACACTTGCGATATTTTGACTTTTCTTCCCTCACCAAGAATCGAAGCCAGGAAAGTCAGGGCACTGGTTGCATATGGCCTTACCTTAGTTGAAGCACTCCAATTCTAAATCTCACAAATAGAGGAAAGTCTGCTCATCGGGTTTTAGTGCAAAATATAAGGTGACTTACTTTCTGTAAATGCGTCAATTTTTAGCACTACTTATCATATTTGTTTTATGTTACTTAATGCCACCGACAAAGAAATCCCTTGCATAAAACAAAGTCTTTTTAAGACAATCGAAAAACAAACTCCGTAAACTTATTTTTAGTCTTCGATTTCAATTCATTGGTTAGAAATGAAACTGTTCCAGTTGAGGTACATTACCTCTCAAACCTTGACTCGACATTCAGTTCTATTTTTCAAAATAGAAACAAGTTTCCATACCTTAAAGTCTAGCAATTAAAATAGAATCCGAGAGTTATAATATACTTGTTATTAAAAGAAATTTCCGAAATTACCTATTTAAACCAAAGTTTGATTTAAAAGGTAACATCTTTCCTTTATAAAATCAAACAACTTATTTAATAACAACAAAGTATTATAAACCAAACTTCCTTTCCAATTTTCCAAAACCGTTTACTGTAACAAAAATGTTATAGTCCATGATATCTTTCATTTTCTTGGAAATATTTATTACAACAATAATGTTGGAATCTATGCTCCCTTCCTCTTTTATAATTACTTTTTAAAACTCTTTAAAACAAGGTTGAAACTTGTATTTAAAACATCGCTTTAAAGATGGCTGCTTTTAACAAAACTCGACTTTTGGAACAAAGAAGTAAAATTAAACCTCTTGTTTAAATAACTAAATAAATTCTTTAAAACATATTTAAAACTTCAAACACCCCTTTTAAATACCTAAACAACCTTTATAAAACACATTTGAAAGAGAATTTAAAAAATATCTAAAGTAGACAACCTTTCGATTTTATTTAATCATAGATTTTCAAACTACATCCATAGCGACTATCACTATGTGGACCATAACTTTTAAACCTTGTTTTGTAAATCAAATAGCTTTTAAACCATCTTTCTTTCTATATTTAACCCACTTTAAATAACTTTGCCAAAAAGGTTTGAAAACCCAAAGTCACGTTCGAAAACCATTTTCAAAACACTTTAGAAAACAAGTAATAAACCACTTAAAAGAAAGCATGGGATTTCAATGTCATATAAAAACAAATCATCAAAGCGAGTCGACTATCAACAACATCCACTTTGTCACATCATACATAGCAAGTAATAATGTAAAGTAAAATCAACATTTGCGAGGGTTCCCGTTGGATCGCTCCATAAATCTTTCAAAGTGCATTCGTCGCGGCCTTTCAGCTACGAACCACTTCGACTCGTTTCCATATTTTCCTGCAAAATACAGGTCATATACATTCGCTAAACGAGCGAGAATACATCTCTAAACCAAATACATATACTTTTACATACAATCAAACACATAAGCAAAGCAACATAAATTATTACAACAATATATCTCAAACTTTAAGTTGCTTAAAGGTGAGCTTAACTCACTTTAAATGAACTCAAACCTCAACCAAGAGCTATGACTCCTTCTAGCAACCAAACAACAACTCAAGAACCTAGCTTCCCCTTGCCAAAACTTGCTTTTGAAGACCCTATGGATCCTAACAGCTCTCGATCGTGAGTAGTGAGGGGAGTTTAGGCTTGTTTTTGGTAGCTTTGAGTGATATAGAGAGTGTTGTTTATTTCTATAGACTTGTATTTGTTTTAGAGAAGAAAAGGAGTAACTTTGAAGTCATTTCTATTATGAAACCTTAAAAGAAGAATAAGGAAGTGTGAGGATGAGTGGAGATTAAAAAGAATTAATGTTTTGAAAAATGAAGTAAGGAAGAGAAGTGAAGAGGATGTGTTGTTTTTATAGAAATGAAAAGTGGAAAATTACTCACATAACCTTCCCCTAAATCAAGTTACTACCCTCCATAATTTTTAGACAACTCACCTCCTCCTTCATCACACCATATACGCCCCCTAGGTCACCTAAGCCATCACTTCTTCTTTTTCTAATGTTCTTTTTGTACTTTATTACTTAAAAAGAGAAGAAGAAAGTCTCCTTCCTTAATATAAGATTACTTTTTCTAAAATGTGGTTTAAGTTAATCAGTTAATTAATACAAAGTGCTTTGTTATTTGTATATATATGTGCACATATGTACATTAGTATGCACAACAAGTTCTAACAACTTTTGATTGATGAAAGGTCGAAAATCCGAAAAGCGGTTTTCAATCACATTTTCAAATTTTCTCTGAATTATTTATTTTTTTAAACAAAATTTCAAATGAGTTTATCATTATTATTTACTGATTAAAAGGGAGTTATTTGACCATTAAAAACCATTAATTGAATATCTAAAATAAATTTAAATATTCACAAATCAAAGCGATAAAATTTTGGGTCGTTACATCCTTTCTCCCTTAAAAGAATTTCGACCCTAAAATTTCATCACAAATAAACAACCCAGAAACAAGCCATATTAATTCTTAAAATTTCACAAATGTTAAATGACTAACAAATAAACTTTGAGTTTGTCCAGGTTTTTGACCTTCTCATCAAACAAGAATGATAAACAATCTACTGAGCATTCCTCATGCTCAACAGCCATAGATTATTACTCAATCAATTATTCACATTACCTTATGAAAAATTGAAGAGTCATCTACCTAACTCCTTATAAATCAAAAGACATTAAAGGAAAACATACTTAAGCCTGTACGATATATATAGATCATCCGCACGTAATATCTGATTTGATCACTTACTCGAATACATAAGCTTTTCTTCTAAACTAGTATCGCTCACTCGACTTCCCTAATGCGGACTTCGATCAGGCACCTTGATTAGGAGCCTTTATTTTCCTTTCATGGCCATATACTATGATCGAAAACCTTGGTACTATATTAAGAACCCTCATTGAGTGTTTGTCGTCAAGAATCGAGTGATAAATCCTTATTCGGCTTGATGTGAATCACCTCAAAGTCATGTCCTCGAATCTTGTATCAAGAACAGTGTGAAGAAATGATCTACATACAACTTACATACTTATTCTTATTGGTTCTTACTTATACCAATTCTTTTTACTTCTAAAATCATTAATGAAAATATTTCATAAAATATAACTTAAATTTCTATTATATCCTAAGAGTATATACAACTATATGATTTAATCTTTTGTCTTTTTCCTCAAATTAAGATGCAGGCCTAAAATAAATCTAGGTCTTAAAACTGAGTCAATATCTTCGACATCTTTACCTATTCGGTCTGACAAGTAGCTAAGAAGAGTAGGATCTGGTATCCAAACTCAGTTCTAGAGTCTACTTTTCCTTAGACATCTCTAAAGTAAAAATGTTTTATTAGTCGGCCCAATAACATTAAATCTACAACTTAGATGTTAAAACAAAAGACACGGTTTTTATAAAACAAAGTTTATTAAAACCCTCTTATTAAATTTAATCCTGTTATCCAACCTTTTGACCCATCTATATTCAGACTGACTTGACAAGTTAGGCTTGATGATTATTGAGGCAAATAGCCCTAAGAGATGATCCTAGGGTCTGGAAACCAAATACAGACAAGACCACAAGACGATGGTCGAACGAACTAAGGAAAATTGCATGCTATAATTCACTAAGTTCTTCACCCTATATAGCGGATCGGTACTGATCCCTAAGGGTACACCCAGAGTGGTCCCCGCTCCTATAGCACTCTTCTCTATCTACATAGAGCCCGATTCAAGTGTTGTTCTGGAGTTCCTATGCGTCGTATTGACAATCTCCATATACATCATAAAGCAGCAATTCAACCTTCTGTAGATTTATCGCTTGGACCAAAAAAACACCTAGGCGACTATGCAAAACAACCTTGGAAACATGAAAGCAACATCAAGACGAGCTGACAAAAGAAGTCGCAAGTCTCTATGATGCATACATAGGGATCAGTACCGATCCTTATCCCGGAGGGATCGGTACAGATCCTCAACCCTAGGGGATCCAGGGCTGAGATTTTGTGGAGGACTTCGCCTTCATCGTGAGGATCGAATATGTAGGCCAAATATCAGTGAGATATTTAGTCATTTACCCCTATAAATACATGAGCAATGCTTCATTCTAAGGATCTAGATGTTGCTGCACACAAACTCCATTGTACTCGGGGATCCCTATGGATCACTCCTACTTGTATTCACGAAAACTAATGCAAAAGCAATAAAATTGTTCAAGTGGACGTAGACAAAGATTGCCGAACCATTATAAATTTGTGTGTTCTTGTTTACTACTCAGTTTTCATTTTCTTTCTTCATTTAATCTCTACTCCCTTACTCTTTTGGATGTTTGTGCCATTTTTGGTTCAAACATTTTGGTGCTTTCACTGAGAAACTCGATTCTCAAGCTATTTGAATCCTTGTCTATTATTGAATTGCTTAAAATGCAAGAAAGAGATCCAGTTTCTTCTCAGCTAGTTTCCCTACTACTCAGATTTGTACAATCTACAGGAAGCTATCTTCAATGGCCCCTAGGAAAGACAATGTTGTTGCCTCCTCAAGAGCTACTGGTGAAATAGAGAATGCTAACCTTCACATCCTGGATGAAGATGCATAGCAAGAAGCTGTTAATGTCCAAAATTCTTTAAATGCTATTAGTAGGATTGATTTTGAGCATAGGATGAAAAAGCTACAAGATAGCCATGCAGAGTTAAATTGGCAAATCCAAGATGATGACCCAATTGAATACCCACCATAGGAACACTAAGAGAGGGCTATCTCCTCCATACTCAAAATCAGGCAGTTCCTCATCATCTGACTAACTCCGGTGAAATAGAAGGCGAAGGATGGAGGCATATAAAGCAGGAACCTCTAGGTGGGAGAATGCAACCGACCC
The DNA here is from genome assembly GCA_030737815.1 of Allium fistulosum. Taxonomy (NCBI): domain Eukaryota; kingdom Viridiplantae; phylum Streptophyta; class Magnoliopsida; order Asparagales; family Amaryllidaceae; genus Allium; species Allium fistulosum. Next base: position 1,104,015,027 of record CM060904.1, on the reverse strand, counting down.
TCACCGAGGCATAGGGGTCAGTACCGATCGCCCCCTATAAGGGTCGGTGCCGAACCCATCCACCATGGAGCAGGCTTCAAGCTGGAATTGGAACACAATTCAGACATGCTGTGATCGACTAGGGCACCGAAAATAAAAAGTTTGTTGTTGAATTCCCCCAAGGAATGAACACAGAGCTGCCGAGCGAATGGTTCTTCCGAAGCTAGGAGAACTTAGGAGACGAGGCACGAACCAGGATCATTTACCGGGCTAAGCACAAAGAATAGATTATGATTATCATAACCCAACAGGTACCCAAGAGCCAAATTTGGCTGAGATGGTAAGGAAACTTGTGAGAGAAAGTCAAGGCCAAACTAACGATGACTTGGGCACTTCCCCTAGTCAAAATTCCTATGCTGAGCAGTCTTACGTGAAGAGTGCCTGCAAAGATTCAAACGATGCCCTCATACTCAGGAAAGACTGTTCCTAAATATGAGTGTCATATGGACTCCTCTAGTGCGTCGAATGTAATCAAGTGCAGGTACCCAGAGTTAGGTGCCCACTAAATCTCCATGGCCCATGGTCAGACCTATGGAGCTCTACCAAGGCAAGCATGACTCGATCGCTCATCGGCCAACTCTTACCCCCTAACTCGGGAGCAAGACGTGATCCAAAAGTAGATGTGAGTCGACCATACACTCTCAAGCTCATACCCGACGTTTTATAGAACACTCACACCTTGTTTAGAGCTCGACAGACTCAGAACCCAGTCTAACGTGAACGTGACATGATCGTCCACGCACTAACTCTTGCCCTTGGCATGTGGCCCAAAACATAAACCAAAATATATATGGCTGAACATCCATCAACTTAATTCTATCCCTTGACCCAACAAGGGGAGTTCAAACCAAAATGGATGTGACTAACCATTTATCAACTCAACTCTTTCCCTTGATCCGACGGGGGGGATTCGAACCAAAACAGATGTGATCGACCATCCATTAACTTAACTCTATCCCTTGACCTGACAGGGGGAGTTCAAACCAAAATGGATGTGACTGACCATTCATCAACTTAACTCTTTCCCTTGATCCGATAGGGGGAGGTTAATCAATAAACGAGTGGATGTGACCGCCATTTGTCTCCTAACTCTTTCTCTTAACCCGGTAGGAGGAGTTTAAACACAAAAGGACATGATCCGACCGTCCATCGTCGAACTTAGAGCAAATGTGACCCAACCATCCAGCTCCTAGTTCTTTTCCTTGACTCGATAGGAAGAGCACAAATCATAAAGCGGGCGTAACTCGATCGTCCGATACTAGATGGATGTGATCCAACCATCCATCAGCCTACTCTCTCCCTTGATACGATGGAAGGAGTGAAATTAGAATGGATGTGACATAATCATCCATTTTCTAACTTTGACCATCTGAACAAAGTTGGACGTGACTTGACCATTCACTCACCAGCTTCTGCCCTTGACACGGGAGCAAAAGCATAACCTGAGATGGATGTGATCCGATCATCCATCAGTTGGCACTACCTACAATCTGGATATTTTTCGACTCCTACCTTTGATCTGAAAGGGGGAGTACCATCTCAAGATGGGTATGACTTGACCACCCATTCGCTAATTCAGACCTTAGACCCGACGGGAAAAAATACAACTTCATAAGAACAAGACTCGACCATTTATGCACTAACCTCGTTAACCCTAGACTGGGGGCAGGAGTATAATCACCTGAAAGCTGGATACGGTAGCCTGACACTGTGGCTCGTTCCTAGTGTTCAATACGACTTAAATCTACAACCAAAAGGATGCTTTATGATAAAAAACAAACAAAATAACTCGTGATTACAATTTCATCAAACTTGGCAATGACCTATAGGTATATGAACATGCTTGGGAGCCAATGGAAAAGGTATGTGCATGGATGCACAAGCGGGTATGCATACTCGACATGCAATTTCTTGAATCGATGGAAATTGAATTATTACCTAGAACTTTCAAAAAAGAAACCAGTTCAGATAACTGGGCCCTACTGGTTTAATCAAGTTTAATGGAATCGAGCACAGACAATTACCGAGTGAACACACTCTGATTTTACAATGTCAGATATCGACCAAGATCGCAACGAACAGTTAGAGATACGACTCTTCATGAAAGCCACTTGACGAAAGGATAATGATAATTCAAGGTACCGAGTGAAATCCATTCCAACAATCCTAACCTGTACATCTTGATTCATAGCACATCATGTTTGCAACAGGATGTACTTTGGGGGGCAAGTGTTATCCGGCCTTTTGATCCAGCTATATTCAGAATGACTGGACAAGTTAGACTCGACGATTATCAAGGCAAGAAGCCCAGAGAGATGATCGTAGGATCCGAAAACCAAATACAGACAAGACCACGAGACGACGGTCGAACAAACTAAGGAAAATAGCATGCTAGAATCCACTAAGTTCTTCACCATACATAGAGGATCAGTACCAATCCCTAAGGATACACCCAGAGTGTCCTCACTCTTATGGCACTCTTCTCTACCTACATAGAGCCCGATTCAAGTGATGTTCTGGAGTTCCTATGCGTCGTATTGACGATCTCCATATACGGCCTCAAGCAGCAATTCAACCTTCTGTAGATTCATCGCTTGGACCAAAATACAACTAGGCGACTATGCAAAACAACCTTGGAAACATGAAACCAATATAAAGAAGAGCCAACACAGGAAGTCGCAAGACCCCATGATGCGTACATAGGGATCAGTACCGATCCCCCTCCTAGAGGGATCGGTACCTAGAGGTGGGCAATATTCGGTTAGAATCGAATTAACCGACCAAACCGGTTCATTTTGGTTGGTTCGGTTCGGTTATGAAATTTATCAGTTTGAATTCAGTTTGTAAAATAATTTTATTTTGGCTTTCGGTTTAGCCGAATTAACTGAACTTTTGTTATATTATCTAAATTCATGGCATTGTAATACTCTTAACAATCGGTTTAGTAATAAAAAATAATCCTTATCTTTTAAAAATAGGTTAAATTTTCTCATAAACTTAAAATAAATACTTAAAATAGTGTATATAAACACAAATTTATGTTTTTCATTGACTAAATCAATCATTTGAATAATAACAAATAGTGAATTCTCTTACTTGCTTTTTTAGTTTGGTTAAATCAGTTACTGACCGAATTAACCAAAATTAATTTGATTCTGTTCAGTTCGTTTTGATTTTTTTCGGTTTCAATTCGATTTGACATTTTTTACCTCAAAACTAACTGAACCAACCGAATGCTCACCCCTATCGGTACCGATCCCTAACCCTAGGGGATCCGGGGCTGAGATTTTTTGGAGGACTTTGACTGTATCGTAAGGATACGCAGGCAAAATATCAGTGAGATATTTGGTCGTTTACCCCTATAAATACATGGAAAATGCTTTATTCTAAGGATCTGGACGCTACTGCTGCACAAAAACTCCATTGTATTCTAGGAACCCCACCGATCTCTCCTACTTGTAATCACGAAAACTAGTGCAAAAGAAATAAAATCATTCAAGTGGACGTAGGCCAAGATTGCCGAACCACTATAAATTTGTATGTGCTTGTTTATTACTCAATTTTCATTTGCTTTCTTCATTTAATCTCTACTCTCTTACTCTTTTGGGTGTTTGTGCCATTTTTTGTTCAAACAAACCCATTTAAAACATGTGTTAAATTATTTATTCTCTAACCAAGAGTTATATAAACCCATATTAAAAATTTCATATATTAATAACACTCTTTTATTAAAATACCTTTTTATTTTTAATCCATTTTATTTAAAGAATCTTAAGAACGAAATACCTAACACCAAAATGATACCAAGGATCTTGGTCCTACCAAGTAGTATCATACATTCCCTTACCAAGAAGAGTAATACTTAAGAGAAGAGCTTACCATCTGAATACATCTCTTATCTATTTTTAGTCATTTCCGAGCCACTCGAGCTAGTTAACATAACATAAAAGTACCGCTTCTTCAAATCCCATTTTGAAACAATACTATATATATTTCTTATACATATATATAATATCTTTAGGACTTTATTTACTAAAACTTGCTTTAGGTTTGTTCGGATTCGAACTTGTTTCGATCGTACAATGACAAAGGGAATAATTTACTAAGTGCACTACAACGTTCGTCTAAGCAAACATCTAATCGTCACTTAGAAGATTATTTAGATTACTATAAAACTAATCGAGAACAGTTCTCTGAACTATCCAAAAAAAATACCTTACTCAAAATTCTCCTTGAAAATACTTATGCTTATAAATACTTCCAAATAATGCTATTATTACTCTTTCAAAAAATCATTTGAAATCCTTTCCAAAGGCACTGGGATTCAAATTCTCTAAAATCCTCTTTATTTTATAAGACACATCTTATAAACCAAATTTATATAAAATTACCTTTGTATAATAACTTTCTTTATTATAGTAACCCTTTTAATAAAGTAAACTTGTTAAACCTACATTATAAACGAACGCCTTATAGTCTAACCGTTAAAATGAATTCATAAGGTGTTCGTATTTAATTCAATCAAACAACAAATGCTTATAAACTGGTTGAGCATAAATAATCAATCAACAAATGATGATAAATATCATCATTTCCTAACAATCAATCATAACAAAAATAACCATATATATAATTTTTTGAAAATTATCCTTTTATATATAAAATATAAAATCTAGGTAAAATTATTTCATTTACCAATTTCAAAATAATATATGACATTTTTATAGCATTAACAATTACGCGTTCTCATATAATACACTTAACTTATTATAGGGTGTTACTTACCCTATCTCCAATGAGTTTACCCCACCAAGGCCAAAGTTCTCACTTAGCCTTCAACTCTGATACCACTTGTAACGACCCGCCTTTTCGACCCTTGGAAGTTGACACTAATACATCCACAATATTCATATGCCGAGCTTCCGAGTGCTGAAAAGACAGATTGTTGGGGTAAAAGAAAAGAAAAGACATAATAGAATCTCACATCATGACAAATAATATATAATATCCAAATTATCTTTACAAAAGAAACTTTATAACAATCAGAGTCTAAGCTATCATCGGCTTGGACAGTTATAACAACATGTTGTTACAAATACTGATATATACAAAATAAGAAATATAGTGGAAATAAAACATGTTAAGTCTGGGAAGCACTCGACTCGTCTCCTGAAGCTCCAAGCACCCATTCGCTAAATCTGGAAAAAGTAAATAGGTCTAACCCTAGTATTATAGGAAAATAATACCCAGATAAGTCTGGCAAACCAACATGAGAAACTCAAATCATATGAAGTGTTATATTTATAAAACCCTTTCAAAAATAAAGGTATCTTGTAAAATCACACCGCACATAAACACGGACGGGTTTTTACCTTAAAATTACAAAACCATTTTATTAGAAAATCCAATGATATTATAATAATGTCTAGAGTTTAAAATAAATAAAGAATTATAGCTGGAATGGTTACATTAATTACATTCAACATCATATTTATTATACAACTAAGTTCGTAAAGACACGTATTGGAAAATGGATTCCATATAATGACAAGGCTACTGGGGTACTGCCTACCACAGTACATCTCTAGAAAAATATACCGAGAGCCTTAGTTGACTCCCAACGAATCAGGACTGGTCTACCCCCTTCCTAGATAGTACCGACTATGTCATCATTTCGATTGCAGCTTACAGCTATACTGGCGCCTCTAGCATACATAAATCCATAAATATCGATCTAGATTGGGTGATGACCATATCCAAATAGGTGCGACCCACATAGCACGAAACATATCCTCTGTTTTAGTCATTACCGGTGCGAGGCTTGAGGCTACGTTTTACCTTTTTAGCAAATCCCACTTGAAATGCTAACATAGCCCTCTAAGCAACAATGAAATACCAACATTCATCCATTCAAGTTGTTCAGGATATGAACAAACTAAAGGCACTACTTATACTACATCCTTAGGATAAGTAGCAAGTTGCCCTTGCACTTCAAAGACTCCGACTTCGATTTCAATCATCTTCAAGCTGTCTCGAATTCGAACGCTATGCCAGTTTGAAGTGGTTTCGAATAACTCCTGATTATCTGATCTCGGTCTTTCCGAACCAACAACTTATAGTTTCTAGTCGACTCAATCCCGGTTCTTTCAGAAATAAGTGAACTATATAAGAGTCCCAGAGGGATTTTGAATATATTCCCTTAAAGCGAGAGATGTTTCACCGTAATGAGTTCTCCCAAGGGAATCTCAAATCGTACGAAATTGAGAAGCTTTCATATACTTTCAAGTAAAAATAGGCCAAGTTATCAATAGCGGACAAACCACTATCTGGTGTAAGTATATAGTTTTCATATGAAAAATTGGACATCATATACTTATCATCACTTTTCGATTTCAACCCTATACTATCCCTTGATTAACAATGAAATCGGACAAGTTAGAGAACTACCCTTGCCTCGATGTACATTCTTAAACTCACACAGATAGAAACAGGCGTCCATACCTCAAAATTTAGTGTCGACTATAAGATGAAGTACCTTCCAAATACTTAATCAATCATGACCTATTTATAGAAATTAACCCTCTTATACTTATCACACTACCCACATTTTGACTTCTTTATCCCTCGCCCAGAATCGAAGCCAGGTAAGTCAGGACACTGGTTACACTTGGCCCTACCTTAATTGAAGCACTCTGATTCTAGATCTCACATATAGAGGAAAGTCTACTCATCGGGTTTTAGTTCTAAATATAAGATGACTTACTTTCCATAAACATGTCAACATTTTAGTACTACTTATCATATTTGTTTTATGTTACTTAATGGCACCGACAAAGAAATCCCTTGCATAAAACAAAGTCTTTTTAAAACAATCGGAAAACCAACTCCGTAAACTTATTTCTAGCCTTCGATTTCAAATTAGTAATTTTCATTGGTTAGAAATGAAATCATTCAAATTGGGGTACTATTACCTCTCAAATCTTGGCTCGACGTTCACTTTTAATTTTCAAAATAGAAACAAGTTTCCATACCTCGAAGTCTAGCAATTAAAATAGAATCCGAGAGTTCTAATATACTTGTTATTAAAAACATTTTTTCAAAATTACCTATTTAAACCAAAGTTTGATTTAAAAGGCAACATCTTTCCTTTATAAAAACAAACAACTTATTTAATAACAACAAAGTGTTGTAAACCAAACCTTCTTTCAAATTTTCCGAAACCATTTACTACAACAAAATGTTATAGTCCAAGACATCTTTCCTTTTCTCAGAAACATTTATTACAAAAATAATTTTGTAATCCATGCTTCCTTCCTCTTTTAAAATTACTTTTTAAAACTCCTTAAAACAAGTTTGAAACTTGTTTTAAAACATCCCTTTAAAGATGGATGCTTTTAACAAAACTTGGCTTTTGAAACAAAGGAGTAATATTTAAACCTCTTGTTTAAATAACTAAATAAATGCTTAAAAATGTATTTAAAATATCAAACTCCCCTTTTAAATACCTAAACAACTTTTATAAAAAAACTGAAAGAGAATTTACAAATATCTAAAGTAGATAACCTTTATATTTTATTAAATCATAGATTTTCAAACTGCATCCATAACGACTATTGTTATACACACCGTAACTTTTAAACTTTATTTTGTAAATCAAATGTCTTTTAAACCACCTTTCTTTCTATATTTAAACTACTTTAAATACCTTTTCCAAAAAAGGTTTGAAAACCAAAAGTCAAATTCGAAAACCATTTTCAAAACGCTTTAGAAAACAAGTAATAAACCGTTTGAACCAAAAATGGCCCAAACACCCAAATGAATGTAGTAGAGAATAAAAGTGAAGAAAGTAAAGTAAAATAGATAAGAAAATAACACACAAAGTTTTATAGTGGTTCGACAAACTTTGGCCTACGTCCACTTAATGATTTTATTGCTTATTTCTGACTTAGGGGCGGAAGTTCTTAGGATTTGGTATGACTCCCACATTTAGATTTTCAGAATTACAATAATATAGAGTAGCGTAGAGATAGAGCCAAAGCCAAAAGATCCTAAAAAATGAGCCCTACCTCCCTATTTATAGAGGTAGGGAGCCTAAAATCCTACACCAAATATCTCATAGCCGTTGCACAAGATTTGGACCAAATCTCCATGGGAGTAGGATACCACATTAGCAGAAAGTTAGGAGTCGGTACTGATCCCTATGTAAGAGTGAGTACCGATCCCCAAGATGGCTAAATTTGGTGTCTTCAACTCTCTACCTTGGATTGTCTTATAGTTAGCTTCGTGATTCCATGGTTGTTTGTACCAATATTAGCTTGTTTTGGAGTCCGAATGGCGGAGTTATTGAAGAACAAAGTTGCTTATTCAAGTGTTCGTGGAGATCGATAGAGAATCACGTTGAATCAACAAAACGAATTTGGAAATAGGTTTTTGGCATCGAGTTAGACATGTAGGCAGAAGATGGGGTCCACCCAAGGTGGAATTGGGAGTCGATACCGATCCCTAGGTAGGAGTCAGTACCGATCCCAAACTTGGGGAATCCTATTGTTGTGTTGTCTTGATTTGGGTTGTTTGGATTTTGTTGAACTTGTTTGGAGTCAGACTTGAGAAATTTGAGTGTTTGCATGGGGTTCGACCTGAAGATTTTTGAGATTTTCACGTTTTGAGTGTCCCTTCGTCTGTTTAGAGTCAAACCCGAGTTTTCCATGTGTCTGACTCGACTTTTTGGGACTCAGTACCGATCCTTAAAGTGGGGGTTAGTACCGATTCCTGACTTAGAGTTTTTGCATGGGTTTCTCTAGGCCGCGCTTGGAGTTTTTTCAAGACTATCCCGCTTCGAGTCAGACATGAGGATTTTGTGGGTTTGCTTTGAGTCAACCCTTCCAAATACTTGAACTTCCAAATTTTCAACTTTTCCACTCATTTTTTATATTTCTTTATTCTTTTGTTTTTAAGGTATTCCGAAGATCCTTGGATCATTTATTCGTCGATCGCTTGTCTGATTTGATCATTTAAGTCTATTCGAATACTGCTTGGTCAAAAGGCAGGATGACATAAACCACTTAAACGAAAGCATGGAATTTCGATGTCGCATAAAAAAAATCATTGAAGCAAGTCGACTATCAACATTATCTACTTCATTACATCATACATAAAAAGTAATAATGTAAAGTAAAATCAACATTTGCGAGGGGTCCCGTTGGATCCCTCCATAAATCTTTCGAAGTGTATTTGTCGTGACCTTTCCACTATGAACCACTTCGACTCCTTTACATAGTTCCCTACAAAATACAAGTCATATGACTTTGCTAAATGAGTGGGAAAACATCTCTAAACCAAACACATATACTTTTACATACAATCAAACACCTAATCGAAGCAGCATAAATTATTACAACGATATATCTCAAACTTTAAGTCGCTTAAAGATGAGCTTAACTCACATTAAACGAACTCAAACCTTTACCAAGAGCTATGACTCCTTCCCGCAACCAAACAACAACTCAAGAACCTAGCTTCCCCTTGCCAAAACTTGCTTTGAAGACTCCAAGGACCTAAATAGCTATTGGCTGTGACTTACTAAGGGAGTTTGGGCTTGTTTTTGGTAGCATTGAGTGATGTAGAGAGTGTTGTTTATTTCTAGAGGCTTGTATTTGTTTTTAGAAAAGAAAATGGGTAATATTGAAGTAATTTCTCTTATGAAACCTTAGAAGAAGAAGAAAAAGGAAGTGTGAGGTGAAGTGGAGATTAAAAAGAATTTAAGTTTTGAAAAATGAAGTAAGGAGAAGTGAAGAGGAGGTGTTATTTTTATAGAAATGAAAAGTGGAAAATTACCAACATAACCTTCCCCTAAATAAAGCTACGACCCTCAATAATTTTTAGAAAACTCACCTCCTCCCTCATCATACCATGCATGCCCCCCTCCCTAGGTCACCTAAGCCATCACTTCTTCTTTTTCTAATGTCCTTTTTGTACATTATTACTTAAAAAGAAAAGAAGAAAAGTCTCCTTCCTTAATTTAAGATTACTTTTTATAAATGTGATTTAAGTCAATCGATTAATTAATACAAAGTGCATTGTAATTTTTATATGTGTGTGCACATATGTACACTAGCGTGCACAACAAGTTTCAACAACTTTCAGTCAATGAAAAATCGAAAATCCAAAAAGCGATTTTCGGTCACAATTTCGATTTTTCTCTGAACTGTTTATTTTTGTAAAAAAAACTTTCAAAATGACTTTACCGTTATTATCTATTAATTAAAATAGGATTATTTGGCAATTAAAAACTATTAATTAAACACTTAAAATAAATTAAAATATTCACAAATCAAAGCGGTAAAATTCTGGGTCGTTACAGTTGTGCCACTTTTAACGTCAATAACTTTGATTAATGAGCTTGATTAGGATTTGGAGATGAGAATCTTGTTAATAAATGTTTTGAAAGAGTAAATTATATAGCTTGATGTGTTGTAATGTTTGCTATAAATTGGATTGGGTTTGTTTAATTGTTGGTTTCAATGATAGATAAATTTGTGTGGTAGTAATTCCATTATAGTTGAAGTGGTCATTAAATATGGAAAATTGTGGTTGAAGTGGTTGATCGAGTAGTTAAACTCTTACGATTTGTAAAGCGATTGAGGTCGGGGATGATTAATGAACTATCATTTAGTGTAATTCATCGTCGGGCCAAGGAAAGGCGAGACGATGGTCGAATGAAGATAAACAGTGGGATAAATTTTCTTAGGAAAATTTACCTCATCATGGTTTAGGTTGGGATTCCTATAGGTGAACAGTCGATTGATAGGGGGTTTTCAATTGACTGATTGATGTGGGAAAACATAATGTTGAATAGAAAAGAAATAGGCCAAAAATGGCCTTAAACAATTGACTGGTCATAGAGTCATTCAACTGGTAAACCTAGACCAGTTGACTGCTCAACTGTAGCAAATATTGGCTACATCGAGTTAGCTAACTGATCAGTTACAGGAGGGAATACTTTTTTGATTTCATTGGGGTTTTCAGATGAACTTTGAGATGTGATATCTTTTGCATACAAAGTCGGATCGAAACGTAGTTTGGAACAATATGCATCATTTTCCAAGGTAAAGATCCATAAATTTTTGGAATATTTTGTAGTACCTTCGAGGACCGTATGGAATCCCCCCGACATGTATTCCAAAACTATAAAGTTTAATATAGACTAGATGGGCATATTAGGGATGTTAGATGGGGCTGAGATCGTAGTTGATGATTGGGGATGTGTTTTTATTTATATGGTAACTTTGTAGAGTTGTTCGGTCAATTTTGTGATGCGATGATGACTAGAGTATTGGTATATGCGATTTTGTACAATAATGGGTATATGGAGTAAGTCCATACCCCTTGGATTTGGTTATGGATTTAGATATTTATAGATCATTTGTTGCATGAGCGATTGTCGTGTCAAGTGTGCATCCTCTAGTGGACCTACGATATTTATAAAAGACGTTCTATCTTGGTAACGAAGGCTATGAATCTAGAGCTACATTGTAACAACGATAATAAGGTCTTACTTTTCATTCTATTCTCATGATAAACAAATGGTAGAGGTTAGGCACGTGACCGATTCAGGTTCAATATGATCTTTGGTAGTGGATGATTTGTTGAAAGCATCGTAAGTATTGGTCTTATACTAATGGCTAGTTAACGAGTGTTTTTCCTTGCTGGGAGACCCATGTGACAATATTCTGGTATGTAACTTTTGGTTCATGATTGCTGTCATGATGTTTTGTATATGATAGTTTTATCGTATAATGTATCACAGTTGTAGAAATGTGCTAACTTGTTGGATCCAATATCTTAGCAGTATTATTCATGATATATTAGCATACCGGTAATCATGACATTGGTGATATTTTATTTTTACCATACTTTATGTCTGACCCTCTCTTTGTTGTTTCTTTATCATCCATTCTTTGAGTAGGTTGACTTAGAGAAGAAAATCTCTGCTGGTTAAAGGCAATCCATAGAGCTGTAGCTATATTACTGCTAAGATTATATTTAACTAGTTTTTGGTGTACTGGCATATAGACCATATGTATTATTTTGAGACATATTCTTATGGGATTTGATGTACCACGTACACTTTGTGCTATGATATTGGATCTTATATCTCTTGATATGATATGTATCTAGACTTCTAAATGTTTATGTTGATATTATATTTTATATCCTTTCGTTGTGGGAACTAGTTTGTTAAGATAGATATACTCCATGATATTCATTTTGTTTTGTATATCTTACCCTTAACGGAATGTTGTCCATGAAACTGTTAGGGAATTTGGTTGCATGTATGTGTGGATTCAGGGTGCCATATTAGGTAGGTCGTTACATTTGGTATCTGAGCTTAGCTTACGTGTAACAAGCCACACCATCGATTCAAAGCTCAAAAGCATCGTTTGAACTCATGTTGTGCGAAGAAATACGAAACGTTAGGTTTTTAATGGTTCATATAACACAGAGATAAATATAACTTTAAACATGTCTACACCTTCAGATCTCACAACAGAAGGAACAAAATATAAATACTGACCAAATCATTTCTTTACTAAACCAACCATGGTCCATACAAGAAACAACTAAATAAAGTTTCGAAATAGAAATATAATATGTCTTAGCTAATAAGTACAATAAGATATATAAGGAATGACAATAAATAAATATATCTCCAAAGCGCACGGTCACCTTCTCCACGTATTTTATCCTTGTCATACCACCTACCATTATGTTATCCTATAATATGTATAAAGAGAGAAAAATAGAGGGGATCAAAAAAAGTTTGGTGAGTGAGAAATATCACTAGTGGTACGATGTCGATAAACAATTAAATTATCATTTATAATCTACACAACTTAAGGGTGTTTATTTATACATGTGTACAACATCTAATAAATTAATTAATTGACACAATATAGAGTAACAACCTATAATTGACATAAAATCCAATAATAGTCCACAAAGATTTTTCACCTGAAGGTTGGACATCCAAAAATTGGGTAAACCTAACTATGCATCAAGTATATAGTCTCGATAGTAATCAGCCAACTATACATTAAGTAACAATCTCAATGGTAAAATGCTTAACTATACAATGAGTTAACCATCTCAATGGTAAACCGCATAAGTCGTACACACTGAGTAAATAATCACAATACCAAGGCATACATCGTGTATACAATCCCAATGGTAAACTGCCTACCAAAGCATCGAGTATACAAACTTAGTGGTAGACATGTCCTACGCCCCCACATCATTCAACTAATATCATAGGAGGGTCCATAAACATTTCGACTTCTCCTGTAGGTACATCTGCCTTAGCGATGCGAACCCTACTAACACAGGTACCCTTGTTCACCTCACGTAATATGCCAGCATGCGACCATGACTCTTATAATAACAATGAGTGCAACTAAATGTGATACAATTACACGCCACATTGAGTATCACGTTATATAACATCTGAAGCTATGTGAACTCCAAAAAGTCAAGAAAGTGGAAACGAATCCCAAAAGGTATCCTACTTGGCTTGCACCAAGTCTAGGTTCAACTCGGCTATCTACAGGCTATCGATCGACTGAATATAAATGTTTACTGCAACGCAGTAGTCGACTGGATAAACATAAGTAGTCGACTCCTTAGGTGTTCAGTCGACTGATATCTTTTAATTAGTTGACTGTTTGCATATAACCAAAAAATTTATTTCATAGGCCATTAGTCGACTGTTTTTATCCAACCAGTCGACACCCAATGGTTCAGTCGACATGTAATATAGTTAATCGATTGTTCGGCCTAGAGAATGAACTATTTTTCTTCGAGTTAAACTCGGGTTTATTCAACGTTTACTTATAGCCAACCAGTCGATGGTTCCAATGTGGCATGTCGACCATTTGCTTGAAAATCGGTTTTTCAACATTTTTAACTTATTATTTTGATCCTGTTTTAATCGTTTCTCATCAGATCATATATTCGAACTTCAAGTATAACTTTTGAATTTGTATACTCTAACTTTTAAACAATTATCAATATATAATTACAACTTTTGTGCAATTTACCCCATTTACTATATTTAAACTATTCTATGATCCATTTACATATGTTTAATTTTATTCATCTAAATTAATTCACATTTATTACATACAATCAAATTTATACGATCTTCATTCAATTTACCCTACCCCTAATTAATAAGAATTTTCATTATCAAAATAGTATTCTATAGTTTTCCGATTACCCAATTCATATTAATCATCTACTTATAATCATCAATTCAGTAAATTATGCTTAAATCTGGATAGATATATAACTAAAATTTAATGCTTATCTAACAACATATTCGTTTCGTAGATAAATTAACTCATTTTTACACAATGTTTTGATAAACTTCTGATATAAATATTCAAATTTCCCTTTTGATTTGATTTGGATATTTGCCTTGCTAAGTTTTTAGAGTAGATCTCTTTTTTTTATCTGAAATTTATTTAAAGAATTTTACTTATGAACCGAGGAAGAAGGAAAAGAGAATAGTATTTTAGATTTAAATTTAACGACGACTACGAATGAAGAGAAATGAAGATAAGATGAGCTACGGTTACGTATGCTTCCAATTTATTGCCAAAAATCCAAAATTCCCTCATCTCCTACTTGGGCCTTGACTAGTTTTGCTTCGAAAAGCATGCTACGATAAATAATCTATATCTCTTCGTTTAGTATCCGTTTCTAACTTTTATATATGAATTTTGGCTAGAAAAACATACTTGACACAATATAAAGTCAAAATTTCCAAATTCCTTCATTTGTAAAAGTTTAGTTTATCAACTTGATGTAAAACTACCAAAATTCCATTTTTAACTAATTATTTATTTTTACCATAAGTCCGAGGTGTTACGTTCTCCTCACTTAAAAGAATTTCAAACCTGAAATTCCAAGAGATGAAAAAATGTAATTTGTAGACTCAACTAAACCCTAATAATGATCTATATGTGCAATAAATACACTTTAACCACACCACTCACAAAGCAATCCTAACAATCTATATCAAACATATATATTTCCTAACATTCCTAATGATATAAGATATGATACCCATAAGGATACCACTAAAGTCTAGATATAAACATTAATACACAACAATGAAAAAATCGGTGCAAATAAATAATATGCATCCATCAATCTACATATGCCTTGAATATGGCAGGCAATAAATGCATAAATGCAAATGCAACTCCTATAGAAATGCAAGATCATGGCATATTGACATGGAAGCAATACAGTCTAAAATATACCGATAATTTCCATATGTATGCAATGTGATATACAATAAGTCAAGTCATAACAAAACATAAGCCACACATTAAACAAAGACACCTTCCAATTTTCTAGTTTAACTAAGCAAACAAAAATATGGAAAATGTACCCAAAAAGAGTGAGGGATGGGAAACTCTATCTTCTCCTCTGACTCTCAAGTACTCTTAGCCGGATCATTTGCCCACTAGACTCTAGCCAGTTTAACCGCTTTATTTTGGAGTCGCTTGGTCCCGTGCTCAATAATGCAAATAGGTGCATGGCGGACAAGTGAATGTCACTCTCTACTTCAACCTCCTCTAACTGACTTGGCTCAACATACATTAGCTAAATCGTGTAAACACTTTCGCAAGTGCGATACATGAAAAATATTATGGACTCCTGCCAAATTTTTAGGATGCTCCACCCTATAGGCTAACTCTCCTACTCTTTTCAGAATGGAAAAATCTCTACAAACCTTGGTGCCAACTTCTCAAACTACCAAACCTCATAACATGTCTTAGTGGCGAGACCTTCACAAATACCATGTCGCTTACTGTAAACTCCAACTACGTGTACCTCCTGTTAGTGTACGATTTATGCATGCCTTACACGGTCTTCAACCTCCTATGGATCAAATAAACATTCACCTTTCTCTCTCTGATCATTTTGGCCTACGAATAATCCTATTTGTACTGTCCCCCATTAGAGAGTTAATGGTATGCCCTAGGTAATTATATAATTTGTTACATAAATATAACTCTATAATTGTAACATCCCGCCTTCTGAGGCCCAAAACTAACCGCTACTGATGCTGCAGTCATCCGTAGTTGTTATTTCTTGGCGACTGAATGCGGCATAGTTAATATTGATACATTAGAACACATGAATATGGAAAAAAATAAACTTCCAATAAATAGAATTTCTCGTTTCATGGAAATTACAATTTAAGATTTAATTACATAATCCCATACGTTAACCACGTTCAGATCACATATACATGTACAAAATACGATAAGAGCGACATATGAAGATGTCCCCTTATGATGATCGGAGAGCTAATAAATATGAACTTTACAGTTCTTAGTACATCACAGCGGAAAACACAAAATAGCTCCTATATAGCTAACACTGCCTCATGCACGTCTCCGGAAGCTTATTCGTCCAAAAGCCTGAAAGTCTCCCACTCTCAGACTACTCAATTTAATTTTGAGTACCCAAGAGTTTGTGGAGAAACACAAACTTCGAGTCAGATAATAAGTCTGGTATGAATAATCCCCTATCATCTCTTATCATAAATAGATAGCTAGTGAGACCACGCCGCTTAGCTGTAACGACCCCGGATTTTAATTAAAGTTAAATTTATAATTGATTGAATTTTTGAATAAAAATTTGTAAAATTAATTGTAAAGTGATGCGAGTTTCCCCGAATTAAAATAAATTTTGTATAAATCATTTAAATTTAAAAATATTGTAAATATTGTATATATGTGAATATATATGTATATGTGCATATATGAGTGGATTTGAATTTATATATATATATATATATAAGACAATAAGTATTAGAGTAAAATTTATAATAAGTATTTGAGTAAGAAATAGAAATAAATAAATAAAAGATGAACTATAAAAATAAAAGTAACACTTGACTAAAATCTAACAACAAGATAATAAATTTTAAAACAAAATAAATTATAACACAATAAATAAATTATAACCACAACAAAATAAAAGAATATAAATATATAAGATATAGAAGTATAAGGTAAATACATTAGAAAAATTTTAACAACATATTAAAAAAAAAATTAACAACAAATTAAAATAGAAATTTATATTATAAAATAATATTATTAAAGACAAAGTTAAAGAAAGAAAACATATTCAAGAATGAAACAAAAACAAGACAAGAGATAACATACAAAGTAGAAACAACGAATATATATTCAAGTATATATTGGATAAGTATGAACAAATAAAATATATAAGTTTGTACAAACAAATGAACTAAGTATAGGCTGGTAAAGCAAGAAACAAAAGTGTATATGTGTGCTTGCAAAAGAAGACAGTAGATATATACATTCAAGTAGATTCAAGTGTGAATGAATATACATAGTTATGTATATAACTTACTAAAGCAAATGTATATTCAAGTGTAAACAAAATAATATACATATGAAATGGCTTGCAAAGGAAGACAAAGCAAGGTACAAAATAAAATAAAGCAAATAAAGGTAAGTTTGTACATGATAATAAATGCTGGCCTCCTTAGTACACGAGGAAAACATCACCAGCCACCAAAACAAAGTAAATATCACTGCCTATTGTACTAGAGAGAAAAATATATCATCTCATGTTGTACAAAATATTATACCCAGTAAAACTTCTCTTCTTTATATCAAATCCTTTCTCAATTCACTTCTTTTCGTCCATCTACAAAACTAAAGTAATAACATCTAAAATTAAAACAAATCTCAACTTAAACAAACTTCAACCCAGCTCAGCTATAACCAGAGGATTTAAGATCAAGAGATTCCAGTTTGCAAATTTCCATAAGCCTGTTTCAAACAAAAAAAGAAAGCTCTGTTCATTTTGGAATCACGGTGAGTAACCTTTCACTTTTTAAAAACTTAAGTGTCAGGATCTGGAAATGTGTATGTGTGTATGTATATATATATATATCTATATAATAAAATCCCTTGGTAGACAAACAAAAGACAAAGAGTGGCCAAGATTTATCATCACAGTTTATATCATGCGGCTTCTGTTTCTCCATCCCATCCACTACCCGTAATACATTCCACGATCCACCCTGCTTTTCAGCTTTTCTAACTTCTTTAATCCTTTTCGCCTCCATTTTTTACCTCCACCTGTACTGCATCTATATTCATCAAACTTTCTTCAATCCTTTTCAACTCCAGTTTATACCTCCACCTGTACTACATGTATTTTAATCAAACTTCTTTTCCTGCTTCGCTTTGTCTCTCATTTTCCACAAATCACAACATGCAAACATGCAAAAAACTATCACCTAACATTTAAAAACTCTATCTATATAACAAAAAGCATCGGTGCTGACTAGGACATAAATGCTAAGACAAAGGATGGCTCTGATCTAAATTAAGAAAACATATCAGACGGTTCAGCATACAAAAGGATTTAAGTTGCTAACCCTTCGCTTCCACTACCTCCGCAATTTAATATCCACTAACCCCAGTAAACCACCATTTCCACCGAATTCAATTCCTTCTACTACAAATATCATAACTTCCCCTCGATCGCTCATCTTCTTTTCAAATTTATGTCCACACTTTGAAACTGACTTCTCTATTATCTATTCATTATTCCCGTGGTTCCTTCGAAGTTCTACTGCAATCTGACCGATAGAACCCAAATAAAAGGTATTTTTCACCATTTCAATCTCCATCTTCTGTTACATGCAGTTTGTATAATTGTTTATGGCAGCAGTACACATTTCATTCCTGAAATTTTGTTTTTTCTGCTATCCATTCTTCATAGGAATGATGAATTTTAAATATTTTCTGCTTCCTCAAATTGCTATATCTTATTCACTGATACTACTAGGTAGGTAATGGCGAGTTTTCTATAGTTTGACGTGGTTTTGTTTGGATTACATATGCATTACCGAGTTTTATAAGTTTTAACGAGTTCATATTCCTTGATACCCACTGTTTTGGTGTTTTCGATTTTTACTTCTCACTCATATTTGTATGCACATAATAAGTTTGGGAAAATGTTCCAATTGCTAATGACTTTGTATACCTTCATGTTCATAGTTTTGCTTCCTTTAGCTTTGAAATCCAACTGCATACCTAAATATGAAATCATCAATTTTTAGTTTTTATGTTAGAGACATGTTTTAAGGAATCTTTGTCCTATTATCACGTTATCAGGGTAATTATTTGAAAATTTAATCGTGGTCATATAGTAATGTTTTTAGCATGCACTGTTTATTGGTTCAATAAAATCTGAAAGTTCCTTTTTATTTTGTAAATTTCACTACATTACTTCTATTTCCTTATGGTTATGTTTGCCTTCTAGAAACAATACCAAGGTTATCTATGTTTTAACATATTCAAAATTTATTACCTCTTTGATTTTTTATTGTTGTTTCTAATTTTGTTATTGGCACATTGATTATTCCTTAAATTATGTAGCCATATATATATTTTTCTATCTGCTTTGGATTTCTTTTGTTAAGATGCATGTTTACGTAGTGTGAATAGATGATATAGACCACAACAGCTGTACCATGGCTTAGGATGTCAAATCTTCAGTTTATGACAACTTTTACCATGTTGATTTCGTTGCACTTCTACTATCTTATTTATTTAGTTTAAGAGAGTTTCACTTTTTTTTTTAGTTTTTTTTCTCATGACTTATTTTATTTATTGCTGCTATCATAATAACAACAATTAGTTGAATATTTGACATCTAAGTTTTATTTATTATGTTATACAATGGTATGATAAATGTTTGTTAAACTGATTAGGTATTAGGTATTAGGTATTAATTTACAATGCTACATGTTTACTTAATCGTACTACAACTGTCATTCACTATTGTTTTTTCATTCAATATGTCAGTAAAGTCATTAAATTCGGTCCATGTATATATACATACAATTATCATCTACATTTACTCATATCATTAATTAACTATTTTTCATGTGCTTGCATTTTTATTCCTCAATTCTTTCTTGGTTGGACACAACTCTTTGCAACCATTCTTTTTATTCATTTGAAGAAGATGGGTACTTTTACTGCATAATATGGGTTTGCTTTCATACACATGTCTTTTGACATTAATTTTGGAAGTTATCTATGCAGTCAATGCAAGATGTGGACTCATGCTCCTGTGTTGGGTTGATATTTTTGGTTTCTTTACTTTTTGTTTTCTCTGTACGGTTGGATATCTGATTATTGTTACGTAAATATAAATCGTGTATAATATTATAATACACATGTCATGACGATGTGACACCACCTTTAGTTTTATGGAGCATCCACCTCTTTTCAGTTTTTGTTAATGGTCATTTAGCTGCCTAATTGAGGCCTTCTAGGTCATTCAGTTTAAAATATGTATTGGCTTCAAGAATTTGTTTACGTTTTGCTGGTTGTTTCTAACATATTGATCAGTTATGACATTTCTAACATGTATTGGTCATCTTGCTTTCGAAGTTATTACCAGAGCGGAGCTTCTTTATTGTATAATCAGAATGTATTTTTGATTGTGTTAGGCAACTTAATTATACAAGTTGCTCCTCTAAACGTTGTATAAAATAAAGAGTTAAAACATATTAGGTGAAAATGGCATACATTTGTGGAAATAATGCAACTTCATTTGAAGATTCAGTATTGAAAGATGATAACAAAAAGAAAATAACAAAGAGGGTAATGAGTTAAACTCCTTGAAGCAGCATGTCTTTTTTATCATTTCTTGATATTATAGTTACATCCTCTACCATTCACTAAAAACTGATAACATATGGTTTAGCCTAGATGGTACCAAATACTTTTTCATACGCATGCTGTAAATACATTAAGTTAACTGTATGGTATACTGTTTTTATATAAAGCCAAGTTGAATCAGGCATAGTTACAATGGGCTTAGTTACAATGGGTTCAAAGGAGTTAATCGTTTACTGTCAATAAGATAATAGTTTCTATATAAATATATCATCTTATATTTTTAGATAAGCTGAAGGACTTCAATCAAAATTAACAGTTTCATGGAGGTTATGAATTTCAAATTTATGAACACTTTTTTCTGTTCCAAATTATGTGATTATTTTTACAATAATAGTAACACCTAGATTATTGAATTACTTGCCCTACTAAAAACAATAATATTGAAATACTAAAAACAATAATATTGAGTTTATTATATTATATTATAAGCTTGAGCAGTAATAGGTGAACTGGATGAATGAGTGTTTGAATTGGCTAAATGTACTGTCTGAATAAATGATCAGAATGACTGGCTAACTGGGTGAGCTGAGTTGCATGATGACTTGCACAGAAATATGCGGGCTGCTCTGAATTTGAATATGAAGCTAGCCTACATTGCAGAAGGCAGGGCGTGATGTATCGACTAAAGCTTAAATGCAGTAGGAAATTAGGAATAACTTGAGTTTGACATATTAACTTGAATCTGGAACTGATGCAGTGAGGCAGAACTGATAAAGGCTATCTACATGTCCCTTAGTTAGCTGATGCAGATCAGACTAGAACATATGGTGTTATGCTGACTGACATACATAATTGGCAGGCGTAAACGTATAGTATGATAAGAGTATGAGCAGAAGCAGAAGATGGATCCAGGCAGCGGTCTAAACAGCCAAAACGCACAGGCTACTGCCCAATTGAAGAGAACCCATGATGTAACAGGGTAATTTTTTCACCATGTTTTCTTTGTCAGAGTGATACTGTTAGTATTCTTAAAAGTCAAGTACATTGCCCATGTCTTGCATGAACACTCAGATATATACTATTAGAATCAAACTCCTTTTCTCTTATTACTTTCATCATTCAATTTGAGTGCACATCCAATTTTGACATTCTCTACAAACAAATGAACACAAAAATTATATATTTTGCATATTTAAAGCATGATTGAGCTTTGCTGCTTAGTAGTATAGGAATTTTAGTTTGTTTTTTGATATTATTTAAATCCGGCAGTAATTTGAGAAATTGCACTATGTATCTTTATATTTGCCGATAATCTCCTTTTGGATTATTTGCCTTTTGTTGGGGTACCGCATGCCCTCTATCATAGTTCTTTTTACCAACAAGACTATAAATTTACCTTACTATATATGAAACTAAGACATTTCAAATGTAAAACAGTAGTGAAAAGAAACTATGCAAAATAAGTTGCATTTATATTTTTTGTATCATCGTTTTTTTTCCACTAACATAAACCTTGATATTTAGGTTAGCTTTGTGAATATAATGGTTGCCTGTATCATATTTATAGTATGTTTACTATACTTTTGTTTCCCAAATACTTTAAGAATCGGTTACTAATAGTTTAGTTCTCACAACAGCTAACTTTCTTTTGTATAAAATGCATTTTATTTTGTTTCAGGTTTGGAGCTGTACGTGGTTCACAGAAAAGGGGATGAAGTTAGGGAAATACTCACTAGAACCATTGGCTATGATATATTTTGTAAAAATATTTTACTACAGTATTCAAATATGATTTCAGACAACAAAAGGTAGATTATATGTTATGTGCACCCCGTGTTTAACAATCCTGTAACGGTCCTATGATGTATTATTGTTACTGGTATATTTATTTACACCAAATTTTACACCGCTCAAACTTTACCTTAGCGCAACGTCTAACATCATTCATTATATGCGAAGCAAATTTTATACCCGTGCCATTGGCACGGGCTTTATACTAGTATATATATAAATAAGCCTCTGTGTATAAATGGTTGAAAGTGTAATGCCTGTTTCATCTCTGTTTGCTATATAATTGAAAATGTAACAAAAGAATTTAATGAATCTTCATACAAACATTATAAGCTTAGGATTTGTAAACAAAATAAGCATGTTTAAACTTAAAGCATGGCCTAGAATTGGTTTGAAGATTGATAGTCAAATATTGACTCTGTAAACTCAATTTTACAGTAAAAAGAAATCATATGAATTATTTTGAATATTTTAAATTACTGATTTGATTATATAACTTGAATCTACATTCAAAGATAGGATTTTTAAAATTAATATGATGATTTTTAGTCGAGTGTGCAAGGTACAGTTCCTAGTAGAACCAAATAGGCATTTCAATCAATTTTCGGTGATCGAGCAAATCTTAGATGTTGAATTTTTGTTTAAAGCTAGTTTGTTGATCAACGATTTTAGGAAAACTGTTAGAAAAATTATTTATTGCAAGAGATGAGAGAACGAGGTAAGAATAGGGTTTAAGCTCGAGTTTTGTTGTGATCTGGAAACGAGGAGATTTCATCACCTCTGATGTATCGAGCTTCTCGAAACTCAAGGGAATGGAAGTTTGGGCATTGTCGAAGACGTGGCCGGAGGTGGCGACGCTCTGGTGTTCGGAGTCATCTAGACGAGGCGATTCTTGGTCAGGGTGTTTGTTCCAGTGGGTTCGATCAAGTCGAATCTCGATTTCGTGATCGTTTTGGAAGATTGATGGTCGGGGTTGGAAGGATGGGTCGACGTCGTCTTGTCGATGGTGAGTTGGAAGGCCAGATCATCGGCGATCAGCCGTGCACGTGCACGCGTGGGATTGTGTATATGGGAAAATGTTGGATTGGAGAAGAAGCAATGGTCTCGAGTTTGCTTCCGAGGAAGAGAAGGTTTTGCTCGAGTATTGTATCGGGTAATTTTAAGTTTTATATGGGTCAGTTTTTAACACTTAAACAAAATTTTGGAATTTACAAGTCCTCGAGTAAGTTTGGGCAAGAACTCGAAGCAAGTGATGTTTTGACTCGGGTAACACTCGGGTTTGACCCGGGGAGGTTTAAAACAGTTCTCAAGTTTAAAATAAATTCAAGTTTTAAACATGTTTTAATTTTTTTTAAAAATAATTGTTTTATTTGGAAATGGGATAAGCAAGGGTTTAAGTTAATTATTTTGGAAATAATTAAGCTTTAATTTAAATTTATTTATGACATTATTTCTTAATAAATTATTTTAAATAAATAATGGCATTAATTAAGATAATTTGATATTTTGATTAACCTTAATTTCTTGAATAAATTAATGTGTTAATAATGATAAAGGGTAAGGTTATTAATTAAAGATTTTGATATCAATGAAGATAATTAAGAATAATCACTTATTGTAATTAATTAAAGGTAATTAATTAATGTGACAAATTAATTAAGGAAATTAATTTGAGAATAATTGAATAAATTTAAAGGTTAATTAATAAATGAAAGTGATTAAGGGATGATTATTAACAAAGGATTAATAAATAAATTATTGTAATTAATTAAGGATAATTAATTAAATGGTAATTAATTAAGGTGTAACGACCCGATATTTTCAACCATTCGCATCCATTATAAGTGTATAGGTAGACACTCATGCCGGAGTTGAATTGCTCAAAATACCGCGTTGTAAATAAAATTTGGCAAATCTCAGACTATACAGTAAATAAATATAATCACAGATCACAGACACAGAGTAAAATAATGCAGCGGAAGTAAAAGAAATAGTAGTTCATGAAGCTACTATCTAAATATGTCAGAGTTACATAAGATACAACAGAAGAAATAGAGTACAACAAAAGTCTCAATAAAATAACCAAGTACAAGCTGAGTAGAACAACAGAATTGAAATAGATAGGACATGACAAGTAGATAATCTCCAGCGATTCAAATCTCCAAGAGAGTGGAAATCCAAATCTGTGAATAACTCAGGCTGACCCGAGCGTAAAGCAAAAACACAAAACACTCGAGTCAGGACAATATATACTTATATAATGTAAACCAACTCAAGTGAACTGTAATAAAGGTACAAGTAACTTAGAAGATGCTTGGGACCGCCCATCCTCTAAGGATCCGTTAAAATATCTACTATGTAGTAATATTCGCTATTATAATAGTGTCTAAATAAGTAAAGTATAATCATATAGAAAATAGCGTTAAGGGGATGGAGAACCTTAACGCGGTCGGATCTTAAAATCATAATCGTAGTAAAGCTCGATATGGTAGGTGACACGGCACAACTAGGCAATGCCAGGGTAGATATACCAATTACGCATCCGGACTAGTGGTGACGCATAGCAGCCACTACCGCCCACCTCGAACAACACTCCCAAATCAAGGGTGGCCACCAGATCAATCACAAGTAATAGAATGGTATCGAAGAAGTGTGTCCGATAAGAGGTGCTACCTCATTGGTCCGTCAATCGCTCCTGTTTTAGCCACCTTATGCCAACTCACGGGAGTTGGGTCTACGTATATACCTTAGGATCGTCGCCACCATCCTACTTCATTCTGGAAACTCCACCGCGTACACAGTTGTCAAAGTGGTTTTCGGTATCGACAGAGAGTATGTCCATATCCGATCCCGGTCTCTTTAACAACCAATCGTTATTATAACCCGTAGTTATAATTTAGAAATAGTTTATACTTCAAAATAGAATATCATTTCAAATCCAAATCTTTATCAAAATAAAGATTAAATCAATTCCAAACCATTTCAATATATTTAAAATATCATATCTTTTCAAAACTTCATTTCAATATATCAAAATATCATATCTTTACAAAACTTCATTTCAAATCATTTTAATATATCAAAATATCAAATCTTTCCAAAACTTCATTTTCAAACCATTTTTATATAATAAAATATCATATCAGTTCAAATCCAAATATTCAACTTTAAATACCTTTTAAATTCAAAGATATCATTCATTTACTATCATTTCAAATCACCTTTAAATAGTTTATATTCCAATCAAAATAATTCATTTAAACCTTTTAAAAGTGTAATTATTATATTTTCAAATCAAGTATTCAATTTCCAAAGTTTCAAACCATTCTGAGTTCGTTTACTAAGTCAAAAACCCTAATTATTAAGATTTCAGCATTTCACAGCATTTAAAAACAACTGCTATAAGTTATATTTGAAAACATTTTTAATTCAGCAAAGACAGCACTTAAAACTGCTGTTAAAACTCAGTTTTAGTTGAATTATAGTTCAAAACAGAAAAGACAGCATTTCAGAAGTGCTGCGGTAGTTCAGATTTCAAAACAAGGGTTAAATTTGATTTCAACATAGACTGCTGATCATTATAGCATTTCCAGAGAATGCTAGAATAGGCCTGAGTTCAATATTAGCCTACAAGTTCAACTACAGCAACTACAGCATTTCAGAAATGCTGTAATAGCTCTTTTTACACAATTTTAGTTCAAAACAGAATTTTATAGCATTTCTGAATGCTATTAAAAGTTAATTTCAGGTGTTAGTGTATTTCCAGCAATTAAATAACTTTAATTTAAAACACATAAACATTTTAAAAATCATATTTTAACATTTAAAATGTTCATTTACATATCATTTAACATATATCTTTTTTCCACAATAAATTTCTTATAATTAAATCTAATTTTCAACAATTTACTTAATAAGTTTAAGTGTAAAAGTTCCAATTCTTCACATTTCAACAAATAGACTTAACACTTCTAATTTAAATTACCACTTCACAATTTAACAAAATTTCCAATTTTATTTAATTAACTTAAACCTTTAATTAAAACCAAATTTCACATTTCCTAGTCAAGTTATATTTTAAAAGATCACTTTTAAACATTCATTTATTTAACCACTTAAATTCATAGAAAAATCAATAATACTTTAATAAATCACTTAAATTCAAATTTAATCAAATTATCATATTTACCATTTTACAAATATAATTAAATTTTTATTTTTATTTATATAGCTTAAATATCATTTTAACCAAAATTCCAAATTTCCAACTTAGGTTATATTTCAAAAATCCAGTTAAACCATTCATTAATTACATTTTTAACACATAGAAAAAAAATCATACTTTCTTTATTTTAAAACATTTCAAAATCTATTTAAATCAAATTCGATAAATTTATAATTTTTAAAATACTTAAAAATATCCAAAACACTTTATAAAATAACCACGGGCCTGTATATAATTTTCTAACTTAGGTCAAGTGATACAGATATGTATCATTTCAATCCGCTGTTAAAAAGAAAAATCCGGGTTCTATCATTTCAAACCCGCAATCCCAAGTTAAAATAATTTAAATAAAAATCGTTTAGGCCTATCATTTCAGCCCATAACAATTTTTCCCTATTCTAAAGTCCGTTCGGGTATGTATCATTTCAACCCATAGTGATTCTAATCTACAGGGAACTTGCAGTGTGATAACAGATATAAATAACAGAATAACATTAAATAACAATAACATATGATATAACAGGTGTAATAACAGGTGTGAACATCATATGATAATAATATAAGCATATATAACATGATAATATATTTCTACATATTCGCAGGGTGTCAATTTACTAGTTATATAGGTACATATTGTCTGGTGAGAATAACTCACCTGTTTGTGCTGGAGATATCAAAACCAATGACACAATGGAACAAAAGCACGATGACAAGACTACGGACTTGAGTGGAGAGCAAGATCCAAAGCTACAACTCTTGTATTACAACCCAAAACATACATCAAAACAAACACAATTTCAACGCACTTGAAATGGAATAACTTTTAAACGAAAAGAGATTTGAATGTCAAATCTTTTGCCTTGCTTCCTCTATTTTTTTTGCATGGTCAAGGGTTGGTTTTGGCTCTGATTTGAACAGGGAATGGCTTAGGTATGGGCATAAGAATGCATGGCCAAAGTGGTGAAGCATGGAGAAGAAGTTGCAAAGCATGAAGGTGAAGGGGCTTATGCAACATAGCATGGTTTTGGTTCACCAAAAGGGCTCGGCCATAGGAGTTTGGGCTTGGCCATTCAAGTCCAGATCTGGACAGAGGTTGGAGTGGTGTGTAAGGGTCTGGTCAGAGATGGTGGTGGTGGCCAAAGGTGGTGGTGGTGGTGGAAAATGAAGGGGAGGAGGT
The DNA here is from genome assembly GCA_030737815.1 of Allium fistulosum. Taxonomy (NCBI): domain Eukaryota; kingdom Viridiplantae; phylum Streptophyta; class Magnoliopsida; order Asparagales; family Amaryllidaceae; genus Allium; species Allium fistulosum. The sequence continues at coordinate 1,103,987,039 of CM060904.1, read as the reverse complement.
GATAAGGTGATGGCTTGCATAGTTAAGGGTTTTCAAGGCATGTTGCATAGTTTTTATAGAGTTGTTCATCATGGAGTGGTGTGGCCTGGTCAAATCAGAGGGGTAGGTGGGTGATGGTGACAAGGAGGAGGTAGTGGAGGTGGTGGCCATGGAAAGCAAGTGGTGGCCGAGCAAACAAGCTAGAGAATCAAGGCAAAAACATAGGAAAACAATGGAAAAAGAAGAGAAAAAGAAGAAAAAGAAGGAGAGGCCATTACCTATTTTTGGATGAAGCCATGAGAAATGAGGAGCTGATTTGTTTTCACGTGAAAAGATGAGAAACAAAAAGTGGCGGCTACACTAGGGTTTTAGATGGCTAGGGCAAAATTTGAGGAGTTAAAGAAAATGAAGGGTTTGGACAAAAAAGGGCTTAAGTTTCAAAGTGTTTTACAACCTTTCATATTTCTTTTCTTTTTAATCTTTATATAAACAAAAATATTCAGAAAAATACTTTACAAACCGAAATCAATTATAAATATGAGAAAACAAAAAATAAATTTTGGAAAAATAATAAAAGAATGAAGAAAATTACTTAAAAATACCAAACAGTGTTCAAAAATTATAAATAAATCACTGTCAGTCTTGAAAAACTATACACTTCATTATAAAAATATTATGAAGTGAAAATTTGAATTAAAATAATTTATTTATCATTTTCAAAATAAAATAGATAATTAAATTGGAGAAAATAGAAAAAGGATTAAAGAAAATGTTTAAAATTTACAAACAGGGCATGGAAATTTGCAAGAAAAATACTACTAACTCTGGAAAAATTCCTACCTTACTTTAAAAATATTTAAAAGCCAAAATATATTTTATATAACATAAATGTACAAATTAGAATAAAATATATCAAATAAAAATGTCATTTATATAATTTTAAAATAAAGAATATTGCTGAATAACCCAATATACACACAATATTGAAAACAGTATAACTTTTGCAATTTAAATCCGTTTTCAACGAAACAAAAAGCAGTATTCAAGTTATTAAATCTATTTTTATAATAAAAGATAAAATTCATAAATTTCAAACTTTTAAATTTTCAAGTTAAAAGTCGAAGTTTGACTATTTGACCAAAATTCACATTTTCTGGAAATATTAAATTTAGTCATATTTGGAATTCAAATCCACATACAAAATCAAAGTTTTTATATTGACAATAACAAAATTTATTCTTTTCATAAATAAAGCTTTTAAATCTGGAAAAATCAATTTAAAATTAATTGTAAAATACAGGGTTGTTACACTCTCCCCCACTCAAAACTTTTCATCCCCGAAAAGGAACGAGGTACGGGAAAGCACCTAAAAGATAGAATGAATAGAATTAAGACAAGATGATAAGAATATTGGAATTACACCTGATAACTATTGTTATAGGCAAGTTTAACAAGTTGGAGGTAATCAAATCAAGAACACAAACACGAAAAAGATTCTCTAGAGTCTGAATCACCCTTTTCACTTGAGCGACGGTCCATGGATGGAAAACAGTGTTCAGATTCCAAAATGAGTAACAAAGATTTCAAAGATTATAAAAAGATTTCTAAACAGACTGGTATAAGCAATAGCCTTCCCATTCTGTAACAAGATAAGAGAAATAAGGACAACCAAAAGATAGTTTGAAAAAAAAAAAATAAGATAATAAATTTGAAACAATAATGCTTTGAAATCATAACAATTTAGGGATGTTTATCATTTGGAAATCATACTACTAAAAATCATAACACTTTGGAAATGTTATTCTTAAAAAAGAACATAATACTTAGAAAATCATAACACCTTTTAAAAATAATCTTCATTTAAACCATTTTAATCCAAGGTCAAATAATATTCATTTTAAAGTTGTAACATTTCTAAGTTCATTCAATTTTAAAAATTTCCAAAACACTGTATTTTCAAAACAGCATCACTTATAAAATGCTACAGTAGGTATATTAGTACTTCAAATCAGTTTAATTCCAAAAATATTCATTTGGATATCATTTAACTTATTACTTATTAAAACAAACTTTTATGAATGGAATATCCAAATTAAACTATACTTCGTTTATTAAGTCAAAAGCTCACTATTTTACTTAGCTCTAAATTTAACACATACCCTAACACTTTATTTAAAATACCCATTTCATAAATAGATATTCCTTTAATAAGTTACACTTAAAATTTCCATTTGAAAACCAAATTCTCAATTATCAAGTTTTAATGATGTTAAAATACATTTTAACTATTTAAATCATAATTATTCATTTTTCAAGACATATCTATTTCATAAATAAAATATTTATATAGCAAATATAACAATCAAATTTCTTTACACATTTATTCATTTAGACATCAATTAAACTATGAATTCAAGTTAAATAAACTTTATTACCAAAAGTCCAATTCCAATGTATTTTATTTTATCTATTCAAAGATACATTATTTATTATACAACACATTCATTTTAGGAAATAACCTTTATTAAAATTCCTAAGTTAGACTTAAGGTTCCATAGTAAATCAAATTTGATTATTAAGTTATTTCAATAAAATCTCTTTAAATTCCTTTTTCACTATTTGCCTCTGTTAATCTTTTATAACTAAAATTTAAGTGTATAACATGTATTATAACCACTCAAATTTTATTTATAAATCCTTTCTATATTGTATATTATCCAATTTCATATTCAACTTTTATGTAATTTAGGTAAGTTATATTGGAATGAAATTGTGTGTTATACAAATAAAACTTTCCAATTCAATTATCTCAAGTTTGAATCATTTATTAAAAATTTTGATTTTCTTCTTATAACTGAAGTTATTTTTTTAAAATAAAATTTAAGAATTAAACTTCTGATTCCTTTCAAACCATTTAGAGATAAGTAATTATATATACATAATATGTCAAATCAAATTTAATTCATATATCTATATATATTATAATCCAATCATATTTAGAAATTCAAATCAATTAGATTTTCCAAAACAAGGCTGTAGCAAGACAACAGAACGGTCTCTTCACTTCGAAACTCGAAAATGAACGTCGATGATGCTGCAGTCATCACCGAAATTATTTTCCAGCGACAAAGAGAAGAGCACTAAATTTTAAACCTTTTAAAATTCTTTGAAAACAAAATTTCTATTCGAAATACTTTAAATAATATATCCTTTTAAAACTTGAATACACAAGGTTTGAAACCATCGGAAACTTGAATTCTCAAATTCTTGATTCAAATTCATTTCAGTTCCCAAATCAATTTATAAACAACTATTTATAAATTCATTTGTAGAATAATAAATGATAAATCAAGTATTATCATTTCAAATTATCAATTTAAATCAATTTATTAAGTTCCATAAATTTACTTATATATCAAAATTTTATTTCATTAACCAAATTTAAAATAATATTGTGTCAGTTTGTTCTGTCAAAGTGTTTTAGAAATCCTATCGATAGCGTTGATTAGACGAATCGATCGGAAACCCAAATCAACATTACCAATTCAAACAACACAATATAAAACAAAACATTAATTTACAAGTACAGTTCAAAATGTTTGGAAGATAGATTGGAACAAAAGACAAGATGATTAAACAGAGTAGAGAGATGGGTAAGCTTAGATAAATCGCGGGCAACCTTAACCGGGTCAACCATGACTTAATGGATAAGATCAAATGTGGATTTTCTGGGGTAAATCTACCTTCGATCTCAAGAGATAGAGTTTGGAATAATAAAAGATATTAGCATCTAACCAAGGATAAATATAAATCTCTGGTGAATCGATGCTGATTATAAAGGATTTTCACCCTTTTACAAGAAAATTAGAATATTGGCGAGACCGCCAATTCACTATAAAGATCATTGGAAGTGGAGTCATGGGATACTCCAGAATCAAAAGAACATGAATAGTGAGGGACAAGAATGAATTTTGGAACCACAGGGAACGTTCCAAAAATTCAAAGGAAATTCGAATCAAGAGGAAAAGATTCAAACTCGAACGAAAGTGATTCTGTAAATAAATCTACTCCATATGCTGAGTTTTGCCTCAAAGCCAAAGCTCTGATACCAACTGTAACGACCCGATATTTTCAACCATTCACATCCATTATAAGTGTATAGGTAGACACTCATGCCGGAGTTGAATTGCTCAAAATACCGCGTTGTAAATAAAATTTGGCAAATCTCAGACTATACAGTAAATAAATATAATCACATATCACAGACACAGAGTAAAATAATGCAGCGGAAGTAAAAGAAATAGTAGTTCATGAAGCTACTATCTAAATATGTCAGAGTTACATAAGATACAACAGAAGAAATAGAGTACAACAAAAGTCTCAATAAAATAACCAAGTACAAGCTGAGTAGAACAACAGAATTGAAATAGATAGGACATGACAAGCAGATAATCTCCAGCGATTCAAATCTCCAAGAGAGTGGAAATCCAAATCTGTGAATAACTCAGGCTGACCCGAGCGTAAAGCAAAAACACAAAACACTCGAGTCAGGACAATATATACTTATATAATGTAAACCAACTCAAGTGAACTGTAATAAAGGTACAAGTAACTTAGAAGATGCTTGGGACCGCCCATCCTCTAAGGATCCGTTAAAATATCTACTATGTAGTAATATTCGCTATTATAATAGTGTCTAAATAAGTAAAGTATAATCATATAGAAAATAGAGTTAAGGGGATGGAGAACCTTAACGCGGTCGGATCTTAAAATCATAATCGTAGTAAAGCTCGATATGGTAGGTGACACGGCACAACTAGGCAATGCCAGGGTAGATATACCAATTACGCATCCGGACTAGTGGTGACGCATAGCAGCCACTACCGCCCACCTCGAACAACACTCCCAAATCAAGGGTGGCCACCAAATCAATCACAAGTAATAGAATGGTAACGAAGAAGTGTGTCTGATAAGAGGTGCTACCTCATTGGTCCGTCAATCGCTCCTGTTTTAGCCACCTTATGCCAACTCACGGGAGTTGGGTCTACGTATATACCTTAGGATCGTCGCCACCATCCTACTTCATTCTGGAAACTCCACCGCGTACACAGTTGTCAAAGTGGTTTTCGGTATCGACAGAGAGTATGTCCATATCCGATCCCGGTCTCTTTAACAACCAATCGTTATTATAACCCGTAGTTATAATTTAGAAATAGTTTATACTTCAAAATAGAATATCATTTCAAATCCAAATCTTTATCAAAATAAAGATTAAATCAATTCCAAACCATTTCAATATATTTAAAATATCATATCTTTTCAAAACTTCATTTCAATATATCAAAATATCGTATCTTTACAAAACTTCATTTCAAATCATTTTAATATATCAAAATATCAAATCTTTCCAAAACTTCATTTTCAAACCATTTTTATATAATAAAATATCATATCAGTTCAAATCCAAATATTCAACTTTAAATACCTTTTAAATTCAAAGATATCATTCATTTACTATCATTTCAAATCACCTTTAAATAGTTTATATTCCAATCAAAATAATTTATTTAAACCTTTTAAAAGTGTAATTATTATATTTTCAAATCAAGTATTCAATTTCCAAAGTTTCAAACCATTCTGAGTTCGTTTACTAAGTCAAAAACCCTAATTATTAAGATTTCAGCATTTCACAGCATTTAAAAACAACTGCTATAAGTTATATTTGAAAACATTTTTAATTCAGCAAAGACAGCACTTAAAACTGCTGTTAAAACTCAGTTTTAGTTGAATTATAGTTCAAAACAGAAAAGACAGCATTTTAGAAGTGCTGCGGTAGTTCAGATTTCAAAACAAGGGTTAAATTTGATTTCAACATAGACTGCAGATCATTATAGCATTTCCAGAGAATGCTATAATAGGCCCGAGTTCAATATTAGCCTACAAGTTCAACTACAGCAACTACAGCATTTCAGAAATGCTGTAATAGCTCTTTTTACACAATTTTAGTTCAAAACAGAATTCTATAGCATTTCTGAATGCTATTAAAAGTTAATTTCAGGTGTTAGTGTATTTCCAGCAATTAAATAACTTTAATTTAAAACACATAAACATTTTAAAAATCATATTTTAACATTTAAAATGTTCATTTACATATCATTTAACATATATCTTTTTTTCACAATAAATTTCTTATAATTAAATCTAATTTTCAACAATTTACTTAATAAGTTTAAGTGTAAAAGTTCCAATTCTTCACATTTCAACAAATAGACTTAACACTTCAAATTTAAATTACCACTTCACAATTTAACAAAATTTCCAATTTTATTTAATTAACTTAAACCTTTAATTAAAACCAAATTTCACATTTCCTAGTCAAGTTATATTTTAAAAGATCACTTTTAAACATTCATTTATTTAACCACTTAAATTCATAGAAAAATCAATAATACTTTAATAAATCACTTAAATTCAAATTTAATCAAATTATCATATTTACCATTTTACAAATATAATTAAATTTTTATTTTTATTTATATAGCTTAAATATCATTTTAACCAAAATTCCAAATTTCCAACTTAGGTTATATTTCAAAAATCCAGTTAAACCATTCATTAATTACATTTTTAACACATAGAAAAAAAATCATACTTTCTTTATTTTAAAACATCTCAAAATCTATTTAAATCAAATTCCATAAATTTATAATTTTTAAAATACTTAAAAATATCCAAAACACTTTATAAAATAACCACAGGCCTGTATATAATTTTCTAACTTAGGTCAAGTGATACAGATATGTATCATTTCAATCCGCAGTTAAAAAGAAAAATCCGGGTTCTATCATTTCAAACCCGCAATCCCAAGTTAAAATAATTTAAATAAAAATCGTTCAGGCCTATCATTTCAGCCCATAACAATTTTTCCCTATTCTAAAGTCCGTTCGGGTATGTATCATTTCAACCCATAGTGATTCTAATCTACAGGGAACTTGCAGTGTGATAACAGATATAAATAACAGAATAACATTAAATAACAGTAACATATGATATAACAGGTGTAATAACAGGTGTGAACATCATATGATAATAATATAAGCATATATAACATGATAATATATTTCTACATATTCGCAGGGTGTCAATTTACTAGTTATATAGGTACATATTGTCTGGTGAGAATAACTCACCTGTTTGTGCTGGAGATATCAAAACCAATGACACAATGGAACAAAAGCACGATGACAAGACTACGGACTTGAGTGGATAGCAAGATCCAAAGCTACAACTCTTGTATTACAACCCAAAACATACATCAAAACAAACACAATTTCAACGCACTTGAAATGGAATAACTTTTAAACGAAAAGAGATTTGAATGTCAAATCTTTTGCCTTGCTTCCTCTATTTTTTTTGCATGGTCAAGGGTTGGTTTTGGCTCTGATTTGAACAGGGAATGGCTTAGGTATGGGCATAAGAATGCATGGCCAAAGTGGTGAAGCATGGAGAAGAAGTTGCAAAGCATGAAGGTGAAGGGGCTTATGCAACATAGCATGGTTTTGGTTCACCAAAAGGGCTCGGCCATAGGAGTTTGGGCTTGGCCATTCAAGTCTAGATCTGGACAGAGGTTGGAGTGGTGTGTAAGGGTCTGGTCAGAGATGGTGGTGGTGGCCAAAGGTGGTGGTGGTGGAAAATGAAGGGGAGGAGGTGATAAGGTGATGGCTTGCATAGTTAAGGGTTTTCAAGGCATGTTGCATAGTTTTTATAGAGTTGTTCATCATGGAGTGGTGTGGCCTGGTCAAATCAGAGGGGTAGGTGGGTGATGATGACAAGGAGGAGGTAGTGGAGGTGGTGGCCATGGAAAGCAAGTGGTGGCCGAGCAAACAAGCTAGAGAATCAAGGCAAAACCATAGGAAAACAATGGAAAAAGAAGAGAAAAAGAAGAAAAAGAAGGAGAGCCATTACCTATTTTTGGATGAAGCCATGAGAAATGAGGAGCTGATTTGTTTTCACGTGAAAAGATGAGAAACAAAAAGTGGCGGCTACACTAGGGTTTTAGATGGCTAGGGCAAAATTTGAGGAGTTAAAGAAAATGAAGGGTTTGGACAAAAAAGGGCTTAAGTTTCAAAGTGTTTTACAACCTTTCATATTTCTTTTCTTTTTAATCTTTATATAAACAAAAATATTCAGAAAAATACTTTACAAACCGAAATCAATTATAAATATGAGAAAACAAAAAATAAATTTTGGAAAAATATAAAAAGAATGAAGAAAATTACTTAAAAATACCAAACAGTGTTCAAAAATTATAAATAAATCACTGTCAGTCTTGAAAAACTATACACTTCATTATAAAAATATTATGAAGTGAAAATTTGAATTAAAATAATTTATTTATCATTTTCAAAATAAAATAGATAATTAAATTGGAGAAAATAGAAAAAGGATTAAAGAAAATGTTTAAAATTTACAAACAGGGCATGGAAATTTGCAAGAAAAATACTACTAACTCTGGAAAAATTCCTACCTTACTTTAAAAATATTTAAAAGCCAAAATATATTTTATATAACATAAATGTACAAATTAGAATAAAATATATCAAATAAAAATGTCATTTATATAATTTTAAAATAAAGAATATTGCTGAATAACCCAATATACACACAATATTGAAAACAGTATAACTTTTGCAATTTAAATCCATTTTCAACGAAACAAAAAGCAGTATTCAAGTTATTAAATCTATTTTTATAATAAAAGATAAAATTCATAAATTTAAAACTTTTAAATTTTCAAGTTAAAAGTCGAAGTTTGACTATTTGACCAAAATTCACATTTTCTGGAAATATTAAATTTAGTCATATTTGGAATTCAAATCCACATACAAAATCAAAGTATTTATATTTACAATAACAAAATTTATTCTTTTCATAAATAAAGCTTTTAAATCTGGAAAAATCAATTTAAAATTAATTGTAAAATACAGGGTTGTTACATAAGGGTTAATTAATTAATGTCATTAATTAAAGATAATTAATTAAAGGATAATTAAATAATTAAAGGTTAATTATTTAATGATTGAAAGTTAATTAATTTATTTTTAAAGGATAATTCATTAAAATGGTTTGTAATTAATTAATTAACCAGGGTTAGTAAATTATTTATAAGAAATTAATCTGTTTAAATTAATCAGATAATTAAATCGATCTTACCTATGGATGTTTGGATTCTATTGGATGGTTGAATTGTTTGATATTCCCTGATATGTGATGCTGTGTGATATATTCTGATTGGTGTGTGACCTGTACTGTAGTTCATTTATCTGGGATGAATGTAATATATTATCTGTAATTTATATATCTGTGATCTGTGAATAAAAGATAAGCATTATAGTTATACCGCTTATCAACTATATTTCTGTATTCTGATCTGTGATGATTGAATGATGTTGCACTACTGTGTGAAACCCCTGGACTACACCATACACACACAAATATGAATTTCATGTGGAAATCGGTTAAGTCACAGCTGATTTAAATTAATATTTTTGAAATTGAAATTTTAATTTCAATTGATTTTGGAAATGAATTTGGATTAAATATTAAAGCTTTTGAAAAAGGTGTTTTCAAAGATTAAAGTTATTTTTGAATAACTTGATTTAGTTTTGAAATTCAATTTTAATTTGAATTCAAAATGATGAATTGAATTCCATGTTTGGAAATTATGGTTAAAAATGTTTAAAATGTGTTTATATGAATTTAAACCATTTTAAAAGTATTGGTTTGGGAATTTGAATGTAACCCAAGGATTTTAACTCGTATAAATGAATCAGATTTTCTGAAATGAAAACTGTTTGTTTTCAAATGATAAAAGCTTTCATATAAGAAATTAAATTCCAATTTAAGTTAAAGGAATTTCAAGTTTGAATTGAAAAATGGTTTTCCAAGTTATGAGTGAATTCTTTTTGAAATCTATGAATTGAATCTGTTTATTTTTAACAAATTTAAAATGGTGATTTGTTTAAACCATTCAAAATGGAATTGTTTTGAAAGCTATCAGTTAAATCTTTGTTTTAAAGATTTAACGAGTTAATCCGAATTGAAATGGAAATCGATTTGAAAATCTATGAATGAATCTTTGTGAAACTGAGTGAACTTTGTGAGATGAATCTTTTTGTAAAAGATTTGAAATGGTAATTTGTTTAAACCATTTGAAAGAAAGGTTTGGATAATAAGTTGTGACTTAACTGAAATCCCAATATCCATATATTTTTAAATATTGCGCTCATTATTCGGTTTAGCCGGGAGAGGACCTTTGTGTCACTAACCCATTCCGAATAATGATACGTCGTATATGGATAGCATTTGAAGACCAGTGTTGAAGACTGGGTGTTTGCGAAAATGATAGGATAACCTATCGATTGTCTCTGCACTGGGTAGCTCCCGGTATAGAGATCCCCTAAGTGATGGGAATTCCGATCGGGATTGTGAATACCCGGATTGCAAGGGCTTCTTCGGAAGTGCCTTCGGTTCCGTTCGAACCCGGAACATACTTGTATGGTTACATGTCTGACATTATACTTTGAGATATAAAGTTGATTTCTTTCAAATACATTTATGTTTGGTGGCAGAGAATTTATTCTCTTACCTTAACACCCTTCTCTGAGACGTACAAGCTCAGAGGTTATGTAGTTGAAGGTTATCAGCGATATACTCCCAATTTGGTAATGTGGCATGCTGAGTGTTGCTGTGTGTTGATGGTCATTTGCTGATCATTTGTGATCAAAGCATGGCTTTGTGAAAAAGCGTAGCTTTGTGGACGAGACCTCATCGAACCTCACAGACCAGAAATGGTCGAAACAGGAAAGATGCGGCAAGGTTGTGAGGGTCGCGCCCTTTAGGGTATGTCATTTCCTTCTGGAAAAGGGTGGTATCAGATATGGAGCTATGATATTTAACCTATGTGGTTGCTCCAATCTCATTTCTTTGTGGTTGTTGATTTATGATCGAGGGCCCATGGATAAAGGTCCCAAAGGACTGGGAGGTGGCATATTCATGTAGTAGTTACCTAGTTATAGAGGTAACCCGGCCTTGTGTTGGCAGAGAGCAGTTGTCTCTCGGGACGTCCATCCAGAGGCATAACCATGTGGCAGTAGGAAGTTCCTTAGCCTGATCATTTGTTGGAAATCCATCTTCCAATACAAACCTTGTACGGTTTTAGTTGTAGAACCTGCTATTTAACATAGCAGCTATAGTAGGCATAATATAATGGTACCTATGCTGGCTATCATAAGAGTTTTTCTTGCGTAGTAAGCATTTTTGGCTATCATAAGAGGAAATCTCCTCCAAGTCTGCGATTGCATTGTGTGTGGTGGGAGGTCTTATGGTAGTTTCATTTTCCAAAAGCATTGCGGATTTCAATGTTAAAATCCTTTTGTGTTGTTTAAAGATAAACTGTTTTTGTTACTCACACCAGTCCCATGACGGACTCGGAGTTTATTGTTCCTTTCCTAAACTCTGGGTGCTCATAATTTTCCACACGGGCAGTCTAGAGTTGGGTTTCTTTTTCAGATAATCAGGTTCAGTTGACATTGGAGCTAGTTCAGTTTTGGAGATCAGGACTGACATTGCTTACCTTTGTCTTACATGATGATGGTTCGAGCTTGATATTAGAGTGGTTGGACTCAGCCTCTCTGACGGATCATTTGGAGTTATCACTTCTGATATTTTCGTTGTATCATTATTTATCTCTAATATTGTTGTATCATATTGATATCATTGTTGTATATCATACTGGATATTGTATTCATTGGATTGTATATGATATCATCTATTTTTATTCCGCTGTGTTATTATACTTAATGGTGTTATAAGCTCCGGTGAGCCAGATCCGGCATTTGAATCTGCGGTATCTTGAGTACAAGTAAAGTACGGGTGCCGATTTTCGAAGGTCGAGTTTTTGGGTCATCACATTAGCGGAGCGAGTTTTCCCCTCACTGGTATCCAAATAAAATCATGCAAATCATTTACTATGCTCCTGCACCTAAAATGATTAGTCTTAACATAATATAAAATAAAGCCATAAATCATATATATATATATATATATTGGATATCCCATCCACCCATTCATTAGATATCCCATATAAAAGCAATTGATTAGATTTCTGATCTAAAATCCATTTATTAAAGTTCCCCTCTAAAATCCATTTATTAGAGTTCCCTTCTAAAATCTTTAAAATGACTATCCATCGAAACTTAAATAGGACTATCCGTCCCTAATTCATCAAAATAAATGCAGATTATCATCGTACATTGTTTTATAAAAGTTGGTGTGGGCTATCCACCACACACTCCATAGTTTTCCTAGAATGACTATGAACCCTTGGGTGCCAAATCCCGAGGCTAACAACCTCTGGCAAAACATTCTTTACTTTAGAAATTTTATGTGGGCTTTCCACCGCACATTCCATGGTTTTCCTAGGTTAACCAAGAACCCAACACTTGGCCAATTAAAATATCATGATCCTCATGATTATTTCTTAAAATCACGATCCCCATGATTATTTATTTTCCCCAGGTATATCACCCGTTTAACCTATTCCCATTGGTAGCCCCAATTAGGTTAAATTAAATTAAAAAAAATTGATAGCCCCAATGTATATTTTCGAAAGCATATTTCTGTTTGTAACCCCAAACTATGTATCAAAAACATTAAACCCACCCCGGTGTCCCCAAGGTTTATTTACAACCAATTTATATAAGGATCCCCCTTACATATTCAAACCAAGATAAGTATTTTATGCTATAACCCATCGAAGTACCCCCTTCAAATTAGCAAAACTTTACTTAGGAAAAATGGCTAAAAATAGCCCTTTGAGTCGAATGAAGCCCCATTCGAAAGCAAATAAACATCCGAAGTTAGCCCCTTCGGAAACCTTCCTTTTGAAAGCATCACAAAATCATACCTTTCGACCTTGTTGGAAGGTTTCTTTTCGACCTAGTCAAAAAGTTCCACCTTTCGACTTTGTCGAAAGACCGGGGTATCCCCCCTATAAAACCATTTATAAACTTTTCGATAGCAATGAAACTCAAAACCTTTCAAAATCATTGAAACTCAAAACCTTTCGAAATCAAAATCTTTCAAAACCATTCAAAAACAGTGAAGTGTTAGTGTTGGAACCAACCCTTCGAAATCAATGGAGAGAGGCGACAATTTTATAAAACAAAAGACAACCTTTGACTCCATCTGGGTCGAAAGGTTTGGAAGCGGCAACTATGCTTCCAACCCTGTTGAAAGCTAACCTTTCGACTTTGTCGAAAGGTTTCATTTAAAACAAGAAAGCAAACCAATCGAAACCTTTTTCTTTCAAACCATTTAACAATGTCGAAAGCTCTTTGTCGAAAGCTAGCAAGCGTATTTTCTTTAAAACCAAAACAAAGTTTCATCTCCTCCGAAAGCTCTAACCTTTCGTCCCTAAACCTTTCGACCCCTTTCAATTCACTACGTACCAGTTGCCTAATACCACGTGCATTGATTTTTGACCTAGTCGAAAGGTTTGATATCTTTCGATCTTGTCGGAACGTTTGGAATGGAGGTGGAAGGTCTTGCCGAAAGAGTTAAAATAGTGAAAATTGTACTTTAAACAATTCTTTTGTACCCCACCTGCCTTGTTTGTCTAAATATGATTGGTTGCCAGAATTTTATATTCAAAAATTGCTGCCGACTTTCCTTATTTGGAAATTTGAATAAATTTGAAAAAGCCCCTTTCTCCTTTATAATTATACAAAACATTTAAGTCTCATTCCTTAAACAATTTTATATAACTATTAAAACATCATGAAAAATTCTTGAAAAATTCCAGAAAATCAATTAATTTGTTCTCTTCAACATATTAAAATTTCAAATCATACGAAGATTAAAACAACTCGGAATTTAACCAAAACCGAATAAAAATGTGTTAATTATCCCATTAACATTTTAAAACATCTATGTCTTGTAACGACCCGTATTTTACGGATCGAAACATCGTGAAATAATTAACAATTGGTTGCATTGTTGTTAAGACGTTCAGGATTTTTTTTCTAAGTCCTAAGTCGGTTTGGACGGGTTAAGAGATAAGTCTGGGTCGAGTTGCCGACTTAAGTAATTAACCGAGTTAAGGAAGTGTGGTTGACCGACTTAAGGCAGTGACCGACCTAAGTGATGAGTCGTGACCGACTTAGGAGGTTTAGGCGACCTAAGGAAGAGTAGTAGGCGACCTAAGTATTCTGGGGTTAGGTTGTGGGGTAGAGTTAGGTCGGCAACGACCTAAGGAAAAACTGTTGTGAGCGACCTAAGTGTATGGGTGAGTTAAGTGTTAGGTCGGCAGTTCAAGTTAGCGACCTAGTGGAGTTAGCGACCTATAGGGTTGAGCGACTTAAGGAGTTAGCGTGTTAGCGACCTAAGGAGTTAGCGTGTTAGCGACCTAAGGAGTTGGCGTGTTAGCGACCTAAGGAGTTGGCGTGTTAGCGACCTAAGGAGATAGGTCGCATAAGTGTTAGGTCGCGTGAGTTGTTTTGTAGTGTTAGTTGTTAGGTCGCTAGAGTAATTTAAGTGTTAGGTCGCATGGAAGCCTAAGTTGTTAGGTCGCAACCCAACTGAGTCGTAGGCAGTTAGGTCGTAAACGACCTAAGTTAGGTCGTGGACTTCTGTAGTTGTTAGGTCGCAAGGTTCTATCTAAGTGTTAGGTCGCTGGCATGTTAAGTCGCAGATGCGCATTGTTGAAGGTCATTAGGCTTAGGTCGGTGGGTTTTAGGTCGGCAAGGTCCTAGGTCGTAAGTCGGAAACGACTTAAGGAGATGGCCAAATTTCGACTTAGCGAATTTTCTGCCTATAAATAGAGGGGGGTTGGCTTCATTTTTGGGATCCGGATTTTGAAGCGACGAAGTGCTGCCATTTTGAGAGCTCGACTTCTACACTTCTTCACTTCTTTTCTCCACTCTAATCTAGAGCTTCCATCCATCCAAATCGAAGATCAAGATTGAAGATTCAAGAGCTTAGATTGAAGATCTTCATCTTTTCAAGAGAGATTTCTTCGTTTGAAGCGGATTCGTGATAGATCAAGCTCGATCCTTCGCTGTCCAGATCTGAAGTGTGTTGATTAGGGTTTGTTTTGGTGATTTGGTGAGTGGTGATTATCTCTCACACGGATCCAAAGGAGTATATCGGATTGTTGGCTCGATTTGGTGTTAAAATAGGGATTTCCATGCATTTTCTTCATCCAAAGTGTAGATCCATATAGATCCATTGTTCATGATGATGTTACATCCATTTTATCATATGTTAACCTATGCAAGTTCATTCATCAAGTTTGTAGAGATATAATTCATGTTTTCATGCTTATTGGACTTTCAACTCTTTAATTACGAAAATGCCATTGTTGTTATAATTGTCTACTTAGATCATATTTGAATGCTTGATTGCTTGGATTGATGTTTGATTTGATTGATTGTTATGAACTAGATGATTGATGATTAGATTTAGATCGAAGATGATTCAAAAGCTAAGGGAAAGGCTCTTGAATTGGGAAAGCTGCTCGTGGCATATGTAGCGGGATGATGAAGCTCTTATGCATAGATTTGATGATGTGATGTTGAGATGAGGCTTTGCGAGGATGTGATGAAGCGAAGCAATTATGTGATGAAGACTTGGTCTAATCCAGACGGGATCATTCCAAGCATGTTGATAACTCGGTGATATGATTCGAGTTGAGGATAATGAATGGATATGAGAATAGTCGTCGAGGAGGATGACTAGGAGGCTTGGATAGCATCGTTGTTGAAGGTTCTAGCATGCTCTAAGCAAGAGTATGTTTGGGCAGATTCGATAGTCCCAACGACCAACTGTTGACGGTCGAGTACTCTGGGCAGATTCGATAGTCCTAGGCACGGGTTGCGACGACGTGCGGGAGTTATGTCTAGAACCGGGGTTTCCATTAGCCCTTGACGGACGGCTGAAAGAATGTGCCGGTCATTCAATTAACGGTGATGTCGAAGCAATGATAACAGTGATAGCCAGAGTCATGGATGTTTGGTTGTACCGCCACTCGGACTCAAGAGCGGTATTTTCTGGGTGCTTATCTGATTTAGGCCTTGGTACTTGGAAAACATCGCCCTTGATTCGAGTGATAGTAGCTTTACTTTAAATTGTATGCTCTGCTATGTTTGCTTCTGCTTAGTGTGTGTCTGGGGGCTATCACTGTAGAATGAGGTTGGAGTGGGAGGGTTGTATTCCTATTCCTTTTCCTTTATGCTCTTTTGGTATGTTGTTAGTTAATTTACTGCCTACTAAGACTGTTGTCTGACTCAAGGCTTTATGTTTTAATTCTTATTGCCTTGGGCTGTTCGTCCATTTTGGGACGGGCAGACTAGGTAGCAGGTGACAGGTGCTGTTCTCTTCTCACGATGCTGATATCGAAGACGAGATGGAGGGTTGCATATTATCTTCTTATTATATGTACTGGATATTCCGCTGTTTTGTATTCTTTGAGAGATATGTAGTGAGGCTTGATGTATTGACTATTTGGATGCTTGTATTAAGCTATTATGGGGTTTTATATGATGTCATTTTGTTCTGTAAAGCTTCACTATACATATGCTCTATTGTATTTTGTCCATGCGCTGTGAGTAATACGATAGATTCTGTTGTTTTATTTTACCCTGACAATCGTCCATGGTCGCCTGACACACTTTACAGCGCACTATCTCTAGATTCGGTGCAGGGGTCATGGGCGGTCGTCACATTTGGTATCAGAGCATTGGTTAATCGATTTTACCCAACGCTCGCCGTCGTAACTACGTATGAGAGACGTAATTGTATTTTGATGGATGAATACTATATATAATATAGTAGTCTAGTTGAGTTTGAGTCCTTTAGGTAGTTGTTTCTCTAGATGTTCTAATCATTCCTTTTTTATAGATATTGAGAATGAGTCGAAGAGGGAGACCAGCTGCTAGGGAAGGCCGTGCTACTGAAGAGACTGCTGATTATGCAGCCATGTTCGAAGCTATGATGACTTCGATCATGAGAAGGATACCAGTTCCGGGGGCAGCAGTTGATGTTGGAGTTCAAGTCCAAACTCCGAAACCAGTGGATTTTGCTAAGCTGTGCAAGGATTATACTGCTCTTGGAGGGAAGGTTTTCTTGGGAACAGAATCTACCATCGAGGTCCAGAGGTGGATAGATGCTTGTAGAAGGATCTTTGGTGATTTGGGAATTGATGATGCAACTAAGAGGAAGTTGGCATCGAGGCAGCTTCAAGGGAGAGCTTCTGATTGGTGGAACTCTATTACCATCGATACTCCGAAGGAAGAGATTACTTGGGAGCAATTCCAAGTTAGGTTTGAAGCTAAGTTCATTTCTACAGCTCAGAAGTCTGTTCTGTTCAAGAAGTTTGTGGAGCTCAAGCAAGGCGGAAGATCTGTTCTTGAGTATGTTTCTGAGTTTGAAGCTTTGTCCAAGTATGCTCGGTCATATATTGAATCTGCTTATCAGAAGAATGAGAAGTTTGTGACCGGCTTGGATGGTTATCTTGGGAGACAGTTGGTGGATCATTTGGACGATTCATTTGAGAAGCTTGTGGAGAAAGCTCTTAGGCATGAGAGTCTGTTTCCTAAGGAAGGACCTGTTGTTGCTGTTACCAGGGGAGAGTCTAAACCACAGCAGGGTGGAAACTAGAAGAGGAAGCAGCAGCAGCAGAAGGGTAAGGATGGCCAGAAGAAGCCGAAAGGCGAGGTGACTTGCTACAACTGTCAGCAGAAGGGCCATTTCTCGAAGGATTGTAAGAATCCTAAGGTGCCGATGAAGTGTCATAACTGTGACAAGCCGGGGCATTTCAGGAAGAATTGTCCAGAGCCGAGGAGGGACAAGCAGATTGTGCAAGCTTATGCTTTGGGAGCTGTTCCGTCGTCTTCAAAAGCTCCTACTGCTGAAGAGAAGGGAAAGAGTGTGGTTGTTCAAGGTACTCTTTTCCTATGTGGTGTTCCAGTTAGAGTTCTGTTTGATGCTGGAGCGTCGCATTCATTTGTTTGTAGTGAACTCGTAGGCCGGTTGGGTTTGGAACCGGATATTGTTGATAGGCCATTGGTTGTGACTAATCCAGTTGGGGGTTCGTCTTGTTTGTGTATGTTATGCCGTGGTCTAGTTGTATCGAGTCATGGTTGCTCTTTTGTTTGTGATTGCTTTGTTCTGAACTTTGCGGGGTTTGGAATTATTTTGGGTATGGACTGGCTTAGGAAGTATGCGGCAAAGGTTGATTGCGAGAGGTTGGAAGTGACAGTCGAGAATGTGGAGGGGCGAAAGGTTGTAATACGATGTAAGCATGAAGAAGGCGTCTTCATGAGCTTCATGTATTCGCTGGTTGTTCCACGGGATGGACTGTCATCGGTGCCAATCGCTAATGGATTCGAGGATGTCTTTGACGAAGTCAAAGGGTTGCCGCCGCATAGAGAGATCGAGTTTCGTATAGATCTAGTTGAAGGAGCCAGACCTGTTGTGATGCCTCTTAGGCGGATGGCGCCTAGGGAACAGCAAGAATTGAGGGTGCAAGTTGATGATCTTTTGCAGAAAGGATTCATTCGGCGTAGTGTGTCCGAGTGGGGTGCACCAGTTGTGTTTGCAACCAAGGCAGATGGGTCGTTGAGATTGTGAGTCGATTATCGTGAGCTGAATAAGGTGACCAAGAAGAACAAGTATCCTCTGCCGAGAATAGATGACTTGTTTGATCAGCTTCACGAAGCTAAGGTGTTTTCTCAGATGGATTTGGCAACGGGATTTCACCAGTTGAGAGTGGCTAAGGATAGTGTGCCGAAGACTGCTTTTCGAACACCATCTGGTTTCTTTGAGTGGCTGGTAATGCCGTTTGGATTGACTAACACGCCAGCATATTTTGTGGATCTTATGAATAGAGTGTTCAGAGATCAGTTGAACAAGTTCGTACTTGTGTTCGTGGATGATATTCTGATTTATTCCAGAACGGAGGAAGAGCACAAGACGCACTTGCGTATTGTTTTGGAAATCTTGCGGAAACATCAGCTGAAGGCTAAGTTTTCGAAGTGTCACTTCTGGAAGAGTGAAGTGAGGTTCTTAGGCCATGTGATTTCTGGAAATGGAATAGCGGTTGATCCCGCTAAGGTGGCAGCAATCCAGGATTGGGTTAGACCTAAGAATGCATCTGATGTGAGAAGTTTTCTTGGATTAGCAGGATATTATCGACGGTTTATCAAAGACTTCTCCAAGGTAGCTGCACCGTTAACAGGATTGACGAAAAAGAACCAAGTGTTTAGTTAGGATGCTGAGTGTGAGCAAGCTTTCGGAATCTTGAAAGGGAGATTGTCAAGTGCTCCTGTTTTAACTATTCCGAGTGGGAATGATGAGATGGTGGTTTACACCGACGCATGTGGTACTGGACTTGGAGCAGTGCTGATGCAGAGGGATAAAGTTGTTGCGTATGCAAGTCGACAACTGAAGCCGCATGAAAGGAATTACCCGACTCATGATTTGGAGTTAGCGGCGATTGTATTTGCTCTGAAGATGTGGAGACATTATCTGTTGGGAGTTCGATTCGAGTTGTTTACGGATCACAAGTCGTTGAAGTATCTTTTCTCCCTAAAGGATTTGAATCTTCGGCAGCAACGTTGGCTAGAGTTTTTAGCATCATATGATTTTGGTATAGCTTATACTCCGGGAAAAGGGAACGCAGTGGCAGATGCGTTAAGTCGAAGACATGCAGGATTGGGAGCCATGTTTTCAGAATGGAAAAGTCTCGAGTATTTAGCTGGATTTGACTTCAGGTCTAGATGTGAATTGGAACCTGAGATGTTGGCAAACTTATCGATAAGACCTTCTCTTGTGGAAAGGATTGGCGAGAGCCAAAAGCGAGACGATAAGCTTGTCAAGATTATCCGTGATTTGGAATCTGGATTGGATCCAGAAAATGATAAAGGATTCGAGGTCGATCGAGAGGGTTGGCTTCGGAAGCAAGGACGACTAGTTGTTCCCGATATAGATGAATTGAGGAGTGAAGTTCTGAAGGAAAGTCATCACTCGAAGTTGACAATTCATCCAGGTGGAAATAAGATGTATCGGGATATGAAGAGAACCTACTACTGGGAAGGCATGAAGAAGGATGTTGGAAATTTCATTTCCAAGTGTATGAACTGCCAGTTGGTAAAGGCTGAACAGAAGAAGCCAAGTGGATTGCTTCAGCCCTTAGAAGTTCCTACATGGAAGTGGGAACAAGTGTCGATGGATTTTATCGATGGATTGCCTAGAACCAGAACGGGAAATGAAGGGATTTGGGTCATTGTGGATCGTCTGACTAAGAGCGCAAGATTCATTCCTGTTCGATCGACTAGGACTGCATCAAAGTTGGCTGATTTGTATGTTAAGTGGATAGTTCGATTCCATGGGATTCCGAAGAGTATAGTGAGCGATCGAGACCCATTGTTCACTAGTGGATTTTGGAAGAGCTTCCAGGAAGTTTTGGGAACCGAGTTGTGTTTGAGTACAGCTTATCACCCTCAAACAGATGGTCAGACCGAGAGAGTCAACCGAGTTTTGGAAGATCTTCTTAGAGCTTGTGTTTTGGATTTCGGAGGATCATGGGAAGATCACCTTCACTTGGTGGAGTTTGCGTACAACAACAGTTACCAGTCTAGTATTGGTATGGCACCGTATGAGGCATTGTATGGAAGACCGTGTAACTCTCCGACATGTTGGTTGGAAACTGGAGAAAAGCTGATACTTGGGCCAAAGATGATTCGGCAGACTTCAGATTGTATAGAGATCATTCGGCAACGAATGAAGGCAGCCCAAGACCGTCAGAAGAGTTATGCTGATAAGCGTCGAAAGGATTTGGAATTCGACGTAGGAGATATGGTTTTTGTGAAGATTTCTCCACTGAAGAATGTTATTCGATTCGGGAAGAAAGGAAAATTGACTCCGAGATTTGTTGGACCATTCCCGATTACCGAGCGAATTGGAAAGCTCGCTTATAGATTGGTATTACCGGAGAAGATGTCGAGTGTGCACAATGTTTTTCATGTATCATATCTACGGAAGTATGTGCATGACTCGAATACAGTGGTTTCTGCTGATAGCTGTGAAGACTTCGAAGTTGATCCAGTCGATAGAAGACCTCGTAAGCCGCTTCGTGTTGTTGAAACCGACACGAAACAGCTGAGGAGGAAGGTAGTTAAGTTGCTCAAGATACAATGGAGTGATGATGATAACGACTGTACGTGGGAGGTGGAAGAGAGGATGAAGGCAGCTCATCCTGAACTCTTCAAGGTATGGCCCTAAGGTGTCGTCTCATCTCGCGATATTGTAACTTGTTCTAGTTTTAGAATTATGTACGCTAAGTTAGAATTGGATGCATGGTTTGTTGATTGCTATGGATGGTAGGCGTACAGAATAGTCTTTGATTGCTTTGTTGCTTGGAATTTCGGGGGCGAAATTCCTAAGGGGGAGAGAATGTAACGACCCGTATTTTACGGATCGAAACATCGTGAAATAATTAACAATTGGTTGCATTGTTGTTAAGACGTTCAGGATTTTTTTTCTAAGTCCTAAGTCGGTTTGGACGGGTTAAGAGATAAGTCTGGGTCGAGTTGCCGACTTAAGTAATTAACCGAGTTAAGGAAGTGTGGTTGACCGACTTAAGGCAGTGACCGACCTAAGTGATGAGTCGTGACCGACTTAGGAGGTTTAGGCGACCTAAGGAAGAGTAGTAGGCGACCTAAGTATTCTGGGGTTAGGTCGTGGGGTAGAGTTAGGTCGGCAACGACCTAAGGAAAAACTGTTGTGAGCGACCTAAGTGTATGGGTGAGTTAAGTGTTAGGTCGGCAGTTCAAGTTAGCGACCTAGTGGAGTTAGCGACCTATAGGGTTGAGCGACTTAAGGAGTTAGCGTGTTAGCGACCTAAGGAGTTAGCGTGTTAGCGACCTAAGGAGTTGGCGTGTTAGCGACCTAAGGAGTTGGCGTGTTAGCGACCTAAGGATATAGGTCGCATAAGTGTTAGGTCGCGTGAGTTGTTTTGTAGTGTTAGTTGTTAGGTCGCTAGAGTAATCTAAGTGTTAGGTCGCATGGAAGCCTAAGTTGTTAGGTCGCAACCCAACTGAGTCGTAGGCAGTTAGGTCGTAAACGACCTAAGTTAGGTCGTGGACTTCTGTAGTTGTTAGGTCGCAAGGTTCTGTCTAAGTGTTAGGTCGCTGGCATGTTAAGTCGCAGATGCGCATTGTTGAAGGTCGTTAGGCTTAGGTCGGTGGGTTTTAGGTCGGCAAGGTCCTAGGTCGTAAGTCGGAAACGACTTAAGGAGATGGCCAAATTTCGACTTAGCGAATTTTCTGCCTATAAATAGAGGGGGGTTGGCTTCATTTTTGGGATCCGGATTTTGAAGCGACAAAGTGCTGCCATTTTGAGAGCTCGACTTCTACACTTCTTCACTTCTTTTCTCCACTCTAATCTAGAGCTTCCATCCATCCAAATCGAAGATCAAGATTGAAGATTCAAGAGCTTAGATTGAAGATCTTCATCTTTTCAAGAGAGATTTCTTCGTTTGAAGCGGATTCGTGATAGATCAAGCTCGATCCTTCGCTGTCCAGATCTGAAGTGTGTTGATTAGGGTTTGTTTTGGTGATTTGGTGAGTGGTGATTATCTCTCACATGGATCCAAAGGAGTATATCGGATTGTTGGCTCGATTTGGTGTTAAAATAGGGATTTCCTTGCATTTTCTTCATCCAAAGTGTAGATCCATATAGATCCATTGTTCATGATGATGTTACATCCATTTTATCATATGTTAACCTATGCAAGTTCATTCATCAAGTTTGTAGAGATATAATTCATGTTTTCATGCTTATTGGACTTTCAACTCTTTAATTACGAAAATGCCATTGTTGTTATAATTGTCTACTTAGATCATATTTGAATGCTTGATTGCTTGGATTGATGTTTGATTTGATTGATTGTTATGAACTAGATGATTGATGATTAGATTTAGATCGAAGATGATTCAAAAGCTAAGGGAAAGGCTCTTGAATTGGGAAAGCTGCTCGTGGCATATGTAGCGGGATGATGAAGCTCTTATGCATAGATTTGATGATGTGATGTTGAGATGAGGCTTTGCGAGGATGTGATGAAGCGAAGCAATTATGTGATGAAGACTTGGTCTAATCCAGACGGGATCATTCCAAGCATGTTGATAACTCGGTGATATGATTCGAGTTGAGGATAATGAATGGATATGAGAATAGTCGTCGAGGAGGATGACTAGGAGGCTTGGATAGCATCGTTGTTGAAGGTTCTAGCATGCTCTAAGCAAGAGTATGTTTGGGCAGATTCGATAGTCCCAACGACCAACTGTTGACGGTCGAGTACTCTGGGCAGATTCGATAGTCCTAGGCACGGGTTGCGACGACGTGCGGGAGTTATGTCTAGAACCGGGGTTTCCATTAGCCCTTGACGGACGGCTGAAAGAATGTGCCGGTCATTCAATTAACGGTGATGTCGAAGCAATGATAACAGTGATAGCCAGAGTCATGGATGTTTGGTTGTACCGCCACTCGGACTCAAGAGCGGTATTTTCTGGGTGCTTATCTGATTTAGGCCTTGGTACTTGGAAAACATCGCCCTTGATTCGAGTGATAGTAGCTTTACTTTAAATTGTATGCTCTGCTATGTTTGCTTCTGCTTAGTGTGTGTCTGGGGGCTATCACTGTAGAATGAGGTTGGAGTGGGAGGGTTGTATTCCTATTCCTTTTCCTTTATGCTCTTTTGGTATGTTGTTAGTTAATTTACTGCCTACTAAGACTGTTGTCTGACTCAAGGCTTTATGTTTTAATTCTTATTGCCTTGGGCTGTTCGTCCATTTTGGGACGGGCAGACTAGGTAGCAGGTGACAGGTGCTGTTCTCTTCTCACGATGCTGATATCGAAGACGAGATGGAGGGTTGCATATTATCTTCTTATTATATGTACTGGATATTCCGCTGTTTTGTATTCTCTGAGAGATATGTAGTGAGGCTTGATGTATTGACTATTTGGATGCTTGTATTCAGCTATTATGGGGTTTTATATGATGTCATTTTGTTTTGTAAAGCTTCACTATACATATGCTCTATTGTATTTTGTCCATGCGCTGTGAGTAATACGATAGATTCTGTTGTTTTATTTTACCCTGACAATCGTCCATGGTCGCCTGACACACTTTACAACGCACTATCTCTAGATTCGGTGCAGGGCTCATGGGCGGTCGTCACATGTCTTATCCAAACAAAGGTTTAAATGGTTATATCTTAACCAAAATCACAAACATGAATCGGGTATAACCCATAGCTGATCCAAACAGAGAAAAATGAGATGATAAACATGATTATTCACCTTGATTAGTTGATTGGAGAATGAGATAATTTCCTAGCTTTAATTCCTTAGCTTTTATCTTTAATTTATATTCTTCCTGGAGCTTTTAATTGTCAGCCAAAAGTTGGTGAGGAGTTATGAATGAGAAAGTGAAAGTTTATTAAGGTGGAGGAAGAGATATATACTAAGAAATGTAGCTCCATTTCCAAGTTTACCCCTTATGAAAATTCCTCCTTCTAAATTTAGTTAACTCTTACTTTAGTTCATTCATTAATACACGGCCATTGGATTTACTAATCTCATCTTCCTAATTATTCACATTATTCTATTTAATTTATCCAATTAAATATCCTGAATAATGTTCATTAAAATTCAAAGGCATTACAATAATCAATCTTGTTCGTAATTAAGGTGTTTAATTTCTATTATATACTTTGTTATATAGTGATATAATTAATTAAGTAATTAATTTAAAGTTTATAAATAGATAATCCTTAAATAATATTTTATGTGATAATAGTTACAAATTGTTGTAATCATGAGAAACTTATCACAACATAGAATAACATATTGTTTTAAATTTACCTAGTCAAGATGTTTCAAGAAAGGATATTGATACATCCATTGAGACTAGAATGTATAATGCTCTCTAAATATTGGGCAGCGTATTATCCATGTTTGATGGGGGCAATAAGAGTTCACATAGTCATAGTTATTGGATAACTATAGAAGACTCATCTAAGAGTTTCCTGTTGGTTAATAACAACCAGATCAAATTGGAAATCTAAGAGTGACAATTTTACATAGTTCCTTCGACTTGAGAATACCGTGGGACTTCAGTGTCAATACTCCACTTTGATTATAGTTAAATCATATTATGGTGATCCATCGAGCGACTATAGTTGGGTTTGAGTTGAAACGTTGAAAGCAAAGCACGGTTCAATAGAGAATTCATTCCTTGGTTGTACGAGGTTAGTATCACAGTCAACTGTAGTCAACCAAATTCAAAATCTCCTGTTAGAGTAGTATGGGTAGTAACAAACTTCATTATTGAACCAAGGACTTTGTTTATGGACTAACCGAGTTAAATAAGGATGAAATTAGAATTTTGACCAAAGCCGAATTCAATAAATCCTAAAGTGATATAGTGTTGACGAAGAGAACGTGTGTAAATAATTGTTGCTAAAAGGTACCGCTTAAGAAAACATGAATTTTTTTTGGAATTTAAGCAAGGTTTTATAGAGGACCCTTATCTCATCTTATTAAAAAAAGGAGAACTATAAGGACCACAAAGGAACAGAGCAATAAAAACTAAATAAAAACAACAAGAGACCAAACATCAAAAGTTATATCTAGACCACTTTTCATAGATAAGCCTTTCTTCCAATTTAACATCCTGAACCAGACCCCATGCTAGAATTCTCCTGCGAATTATTTTAGCACACACCAAAGTAACAACTGCAGCATCCCCTTCCACCTTTTCAAATACTCTACCATTTCTTTCCCTCCATAAATTCTCCAAGCAAACTTCAGATACTCTACCATTTCAAATACTCTACCTTTCCAAATACTCTATCATTTCAAAACGTGAAATTTTATTTTACTAAAAAGGTCTATAAGTGATGATTTTGGCCAAACTGTCATACCGGTAGCTATGATGATGTGTCAACATTAATATTTGAATTGTTTAATATTAATTGCCGACTGAATTCACACTTCTAAGTCACACAGCCGTATTTGTGAATTCTCTAAAATCGCACTATTCAATAATTTATAAAGTGTTGTAATTAATTAAATTAATATTTAAGAAATATTAATTACTATTTGATTTATTTGATGTTTGGGAGTTGTTTTTATTTATATGAGTGCACACGTAAAAGTAATATTTGTGCACATCAATATACGATATCAGTGTAACTTTAAATGAGTTTAAATAAGGGATAATTATATGAAGGGGTTTATAGAAATTTATATCCCAATGATAACAAAATGCACCATGATACAAGGTAGACATTTTATTTGGAAGGGATGAAGAAGGACGTCGGACGTTCATTTCGAGATGAATGAATCATTAGCTAGTAAAAGTCGAGCAGAAGAAACCAAGTGGTTTGCTACAGCCGCTTGAGATTCTCATGTGGAAATGGAAATATATATTTATAAACTTCATCAATGGATTGTCAAGGACCAAAAGTGGGTATGATAGCAAGTTGATAGATTGATGAAGAATGATAGATTTATATTAGTTAAGTCTAGTCGAACAACATCCAAATTAGTTGAGTTATATGTGAAGTGGATTATCCGATTCCACGGTGCGTTGAAGAGCATTGTAAGTGGCTAAAACCCATTGTTCACTAGTGGATTTTAGGAGAACTTACAAGATGCATTGGGAAATTTAACACCGAGTCGGCTAGATGATGTCAAAATTGAACAAGAAACTTTAAGGTCTCGTAGGCCTATTCGTATCGTTGGATGTGATCGAAACAACTTTGGAGGAAGATAGTGAAGTAGTCAAGGTTCAGTAGAGTGAAGGCAAATGCGATTGCATATGAAAGACCGATGAGAGCATGAGGACCACTTGTCTGGAGCTCTTCACTTGGTGACATTTCCATTTTTCGTCAGCTTTCATATTGGATATCATATTTGATGCTTTATATTAGGTAGTTTAATATCCTGCATGTTAGGATAGCCATGAATGTTACTTTTTGATGTTTGGTCTTATATGTATCTGTTTGATGTTTGATTGTTGGCATTTAATACGATTACTTATGCTTATATGGTTGCTAGGCATGTAGGATAGTTATGGTTGGATATGACATATTTATTTGAGATGATTGCTATATATGATTTAGTGTACTTAATACATGAGATGATGTTCCAATTTTGTTTAATCCTCTTTGTTGAGTACATGTTCAAGTACATGGAAGCAGGGTTGGCTATTTGGATGCTTACTTGCTTTTATTTGCATCTAAATGGTGTGCTCTTGCTATAAAAGAGGTATGTAAGATCTGTAGTGTAGATTTGGGTATATTTTATTGTTTGTCCTCAAAAATGAGATGCCTTAAATATGAGATGTATGTGTGTGTGTGTGTATATTGTTTATGGATTTTTTCGGACCTATCTACGCAAAGAGGTGCTGTCGAATTTTTTCGAAACAAGAAGAGCTTTGAAAGCCTACGGGTTAGGAGACATTTTCCTCACATTAGGAATTTCAAGGATGAAATCCTTTTAAGGAGGGAGAATGTAATGATCCATATTTTTTAATGGGTATTTAAATTTGAATCGTTAATTAATTGAAGGTCCAAAAATATGATATTTCTGCATATGGTCGAATTAAGACTTGAGACCACTTCTGTTAAGTTCAGATCGAAATTGCAAATAAAATAAGTATAAATATCGCTAAATTTGGAAATCAAGCGATCTGATAGCCAAAGTGATCTCGAAATGTGCAAAATTATCATCTTGGAGCACTGTCTTGGACAACGATGCAATTTATATCATTAGGAATGAAAAATTGAGGTGATGTGCGCCGACGAGTTTCGTTGCGATTGGATGCACCATGTGATCGTACGAGCTTGAAACATATGACAATTTATTTGGAAAATCAAATAAATTATATATAATAATAATAATATAAATATAACTCACCTATTCCGCCTCTCTCATTTTTTCACTGTTTACTCTTTCTATAAAGAAAAATAGCCGCCCCTTTCTTTAAACTCTTCCCTTAAATAAATTGGGAGCTACGTTGCACGATAATTGATGAGGTTGGATTCATTGCACTCGGAAAGAAGAGAGCTTCACATTAGCGATGATGAGGTGGTGTGCGATGGCGATTGGGGTAGTGGCTGTACATAACTGTGGAACTAGGGTTTTGAATTGATGGAGATAGAGACAGAGTTAGGCGGAGACGACTGGATCATCATCTTTCTCTTGTGGAGGGGTACCTTCCCATGAAGTTTCGGCGACTCCGATTGAGTGTAGCAAAACTCAACTTTAGTGTGCAGCAAGGAGGAGCTTCACGTCGCATTCATGAGAAGGGGGCCAAGCTTCACCACTTTGTGCCTGTCGCGGAGTGCGTGTGTAGTGAAGTACGTTAGCAAAGAACGTTCATCGATTCATCGAGAAATAAAGGAAAAGGAGGAGAGAGGGTGTGCGTGTGTATGGGTTTTCTTGTGTACATGCACGTTTGTGTACAAGAAGGAGATTTGGGGAAGAAAGAGGAGTGGATTAGCAAATGTAATTAGCGAATTAAAATTATTTAATTAATCTCGTTTCTTATAAAATCCATATCTTTTGCATACGAGGTCCGATATGGACAGGGTTTCTTGCATTGTGCTCATGATGAAGAGCTCTACGACTTGACATAGGATTGGATGGCTTATGTTAAGATTAGTGATATTGTTTCTTACCATACTATGATTGTTAGTATAGTATAAAAACGATGCTTTGAAACTATTTCTAATTTTAAAACGTGATTTTTAATATATTTAAACCTACATTTTATTTAATAAAATAATTAAAATGTGTTTTAAAAATGGTTTTTGTTAGCACCAAAATTGGTCACTAACCTCGTTGAGAAAGATTGTGTAGAGATATAAGTGATGAAGATAAATTAAACAAGGAAGAATATGCTAAATAAAATGCAGAAAGTAAGAACACCGTATTTATAGTGGTTCGGCGTAATTGCCTACGTCCACTTTGAGGTTAAACTTTATTGATCTTCTTAATGATTGATTACAAATACAATTCGTAGATCAAACACTTGAATGAAATTTCTAAATAAAGAAGATGAGTTTTGAAAATGGCAGAGTCTCCCCAATATTCTCCAAAAAAGGTCCCTTTTCACTGTGCCCCTGCCCCTCTATTTATAGACAAAGATGGGTTGGACTTCCCAGGTGGGCTTGGAAGCCGAACACCTTGGCCCAAATGGAGTGGTCGCTATATGTCAAACCAATCAGGCCGAACGGTTGGATGCCGAACCACTCTCTCCATGCCGAACGAGGCGCTTGTTGTGTGGGATGCCGAACCATTTTCTTCATTGCCGAATGAGGCGCTTGTTGTGTGGGAAGAGTAGGTCGAATAGCAAACGAAGACGAACGTGCCTCTGGCCAAACGAAGCATCTGGCCGAGCGCTACCTTTGGCCGAATGAAGCCTTTAATCGATCGATGTCTCTGGCCGAACGATGGCTCCAGCCGAACGTTGCCTTTAGCCGAACGATGCCTCTGGCCGAACGATGGGTCAGGCCGAACGATGCCTTTAGCCGAACGATGCTTCTTGGCCGAACGAAGTATCTGGTCGAACGATGGCTCTGGCCGAACAATAGCTTATGACGAACAATACAGCCATGCCGAGCAATTGTACACGCCGAACGTCTTCTGATGCCGAGCGCTCATAGATGCCGAGTGCTCCTGGATTCCGAGTGCTCCTGGATGCCGAGTACTCCTGGATGCCGAGTACTCCTGGATGCCGAGTACTTCCTAGATGCCGAGTACTGCTGGATGCCGAGTACCTAATTGTCTGGTCAAATCTCCAGGAAACACTTGCCTCCCAAAGTGTATTACGTGACTGAATCGTGATACGCTTTGAATTACGTATCCTCCATGTTTTGTTTCAAATCCTTGACTAAACCCCAGTGGAGATGCCTTCTTAAGAATATCAGCGGTTGAGGCGTGTGCCGAGCGTGGTATAAATGCCGAACTAGGCATTCGAAACCGAGCGCTCCTCAAGTGCCGAACGTCATTGTATGCCGAGGCCGAACGCTGTGACTTTGACCGGTTCCACCGGATGTAGCCTTTTCGACTTCTTCTTTTTCCCTATAAATGCCGGCACCTTCTTCCTTCTTCCCTTTTCACACTTCTAACACCTCTGCCTTGCACCTGCCGAAGCTCCCAGTTAACATTCTCCAACGATTCGTCGATTCTTTCCAAGTCTTCAACCTACCAACTAGGTATCGATTCTTCCACCTAAATACAGTCTTTATGCTCGAACTCCCTAATTGATGGGGTAAGTCGAGCCTTGACTAAAGTATCTAAAAAGTTGCCAGAGTCACGCGATGAGGGTGGAAGGAAGAGTGAGTAGAGATGAGCTTTCTAGGAAGCTGTTGGTAGACGTATTGTGGTTCGGCATAAATCTCTTGTGCCGAACGAGATTGGAGAAAGAAAGAGCATAGAAGAAGTAGGAGATGGTTAGAGGCGTCGAATGGTAAGGTCTGACACGACTTGCCGAACGATCCGCCCTCGTAGTTCGGTGTGGATGGAGGAAGAAGATGGGAATGAGGTCGCTGCTAAGGGAGGTGTGTCGAGCGTTGTCTCGGCCGAACAAGGTTTTGGCCGAACGATGCTTTGCCGAACAGTCACAAACGCCGTATTACACTTAGGCCGAACAAACATAAATGCCGAACCACACTAAGGCCGAACAATGCAAATGCCGAACTCCACTTAGGCCGATCAATTCAAATGCCGAACCAAACCTAGTCCGAACAAACATAAATGCCGAACCACACTAAGGCCGAACAATACAAATGCCGAGTTACACTTTAGGCCGAACAATTCAAATGCTGGACAATCATGAGTGCCGAACAATACAGATGCCGAACAATCGTAAGTGCCGAACAACATAAATGCCGAACAACAACTTAGCCGAACAAAAAACCAAGGTCGAACACTACTTACATGCCGAACAAGGTTTATGTCGAACAACAGACATGCCGAACAATCATAAAGGTCGAACGACACCTTTCACCGAATAGGAATCAGGCCGAACACTTAGTAACTATACCTATTCATACGACAAAACAAGAACCAGGACCTAAGCATACTAGCATATATGAAACTAACCTGGATCACTCACTTCCTAGCTTTAGTAGACATAAATCTGAACTTAGATTAACATACATTTTCTGAATCTGGAACTGTTATCACCACAAGGCGGGCTCTTTGAGACGGTCAGCGATGACGGTCTTCGAAGGCGACGATTTAAAGCTTACTTTCGTATCTTTGTAACTTTTAGACTCTCAATGCTTACACACAACTGCTTGCACTAGTTTACACACCACGTGGGGGGGAACACTCGTATTGTTAATTCTAACATTCAACGTTTTTCAAGTATAGCTTTCACAGGTGCTTAGACAGATTCATTATTTATTGGGGATGTCTAAAAAATCTAGCTCCGCCCTATATCTGATAGGCCTGGGCCTTCATCAAGGCAGGAAATCGCTGATACTTCAAATCCGTCGACTTCCCCTGCCCATAACTTAGCTCCTGATGCCCTGGAGGCAACAATTCTCTTAGACAATCCGATGGACTCACAGGCATCGAAGATTAATGAAGTCGCTCTTCGGCGAATATGCTCCATCCATGGGATTCCCTTCGCCGATGTGTTGGTCCCATCGCGACACGATCGTCCTCACTTGCCCCCAATCGGATATACCGCCTGTAACAAGCTCATGTGCTGGATGGGAAGCGTACCTCCATTCAACTTATTTCTTCGGGACGTGTTGTAGTACATAGATATTGCCCCGTCGCAGCTGCATCCAAACGGCCACGCGTTTATATACGGGACCTACCTACTCTTCATGGCCGTCTTCTCTAGGCCTCCAACTTCTGGCGACATCAGATATATCTATATGATCAAGAAGCGGAAAGATAGCCCCTCCTTCATGTTCCTCGAGCCGTATCACAAATGCCAGATCTTGACCGGAGCATGTAGCAAATTCGCCCTATACAAACAGGAATGGTTCTATGTGCGTTGCCCTACTGGTTTCGCGAGGAGATGGGTCGAAGGCAGTAAGTCTCTTTGCTGAGTCATCGTTCGTGTTTAATTGGAGTTACTCTTTTCCTAACTCCTTGTTTCATCTTTTCAGGTATTTACCCGCGTCCGGAGGGCCGAGGATATTCTGAGGCCGTTGAAGCCATTAGAGCTCTTCCTACCGAGGAACGAGACATCCGAATCCTCCTTTCAAATGAATCACTATTGAGGTTCGGACTATTAGCAAGTGGTCGTCGGATTAGTCTCCCGGAGGGTGTTTCCATTCCCAAGCCTGCATCCGGCAAAGGGAAAAAACAAGCTAGATCGTCATCACGTCATACTCCCGATGCGCACGAAGAGGGTGAACACAAGGAGGATGAAGTTCCTAAGACTCAAGGCGAGAATGTGGGTCCCGCTTGGAACCCGGCGGTTGAAGTGCATGACATTGAAACGTCGTCCTCCCCTTCGAAGGGAAAGAAGAAATTGACATACAAGATACGGAAGGAGAAAATCGGCGAAACTCCAAAAGTTACACTCATCCCGTCAGAGAAAGAGGCTTCTTCAAAGCATATGGAAAGCTCTTTAAGGGGTCTGTCGAATCTTTCCATCCCTGACGATATACTCAATTATGGTTTTGATGATCCGGAAGTCTTCAAGTTTTCTTCGCCCGCTAGAGGCAACGCGGGAGTTCAACCCCCAGTCTAGGGAGACAACACTCCGATCAGTAAAGATAAAGGAACCGGTCCGTCGGGGGGAACACTAGGACACACACGCACACACGCACTTTATCATACACTTCAAGTTTTTTCCATTACCCCGATTTTTCTTAACTCGCTGTTATTTCTATCCTTTGTAGGTGACATGGGGCGCTCCCACGGACTCGATCGCCTCCACGGCTCTTCTATATTTCACCATCCCGGACGGGATTCAGGCTCGGGTAGGCGCAGGGACAGAGATGATTACGAGGATCGAGACAACCATCCTCGCGATTCGTCTTATCGAAAGAAGACATATTCCCAATCTTCGCAGTCCCGTGATCCTCCCCCTCAAACTAAGCCGGATAGAGAGAAGCCTTCGCAGAAGGGATCCCAACCTGATGTTTCCCGAGAACAACACTCCAGTTCGTCGAGTACAAGGCAAACTCGGGAGCATCGAAAAAGAGCAGAACTCTCAAAGCCTCCTCCCCTACTCCCGCGGTTGACCCAATTGTAGCAGAGAAGATGGTCGATCTTAAGGCCAAATTCCCAAAAATCTGCTTTGATGGTCTGAAATTCCTCCCGGCTATTCATCATATCCCAGGGCATGTGAAGCAGAGTGCCATTGCCTTTAACAACGACGTCTATGTTCAACATGACGCGTTTGTACACTTGGTCGAAAAAATCTCGGAGGTATCTGTTGAGCGACAATATGAAATTGATCGTTTGAAATTGGAAGCTGGCTGTGACAAGAACATCATCAAGCATCAAGATGAAGAGCTCGCTTCGTATAAGTCGAAGCTTGAAGCCGTGGAGCAAAGTGCAAAAGATACCGCCGAGGCCGTCACTCGTTTAGAGATGACCCATAAGAAGGAACTCGACGAAGCAGTCCAGCGCAGCGGTGCCCTTGCCTTAGAAAAAGATTCTATCCAGAAAGAAAGGGACGCGCTTGACATACAAGTCAAAGAGTTGAAAGAATTACTCTCTAAGGAGAAAGAGGATAAAGTAGCTGCTCAAGAAGAGTCACAACGATATTGCGATGAAATCGTTGCTACTCGGCTCTTGAAAACGAAGCTCGACGACGAACTTGCCGGAGTTGAAAAAATGAAAGACGAAGCCCATGAGGTGGGCAAAAGAAAAGCTTTGGAGGAGATTAACTCTCGCCTCGAGGCGGCTGCAGAGGCCGGCAGGGAAAAGGTCAAGTGCATGTTTGACCCGTTGATTGCTGAGTACGGTGCCCGCGTCCTTATGCATCGCGACTTGACATTCTTGGGCGAGGGCTATCTTGAATCCCTAGCTGAGGCCTGGGAAACTTTAGTGAAGATTAGGAGAATCGAGTCGGGCTCTGAAGAAGTCGATGAGGATTCCTTGGTGAAGGAATTTCTCAGAGGGAACGAGCCGGCGGACTTATCTGTAGCTTTGGCGCTTTATAGCAAAGGCTCTCCCTACCAAAAGAGAAAAATGATGAAGCTGGTCCATCTGGGGCTAAGACTACGGCTCCTCATATCGCTGCTCCTCCCACTGCTCAATCGGCTGGTCAGCCGACACTTGACCCATTCGAGCAGCATGCCGGCTACGATCATGAAGATCCCGGTTTCGGCGTTCACGTGCTATCCCCTATTATGGAGGGTGAAACTCCACGCGCCACCGATAGCCAGCCAGAACCTGGTAGGAAACTCTTCTTTTTTACAAGTTAAAAGATCTGTCACTTTCCAGTAGCGGTTATTCGTCCTAACGCTCATTCTTTATGTTTCCATGCAGGCTGCTTTGATCCTGAGCCAACTCCGAGGAGCGATGACGCCAAGGAGGAGGAAGAGAAAACAAGCGATGTTGCTCATGCGGGAGTAACTCCTGGCCTTGACGCTCAAGTGATAGGGGCGCTAGACGATGATAAGCTTGACACCTCATTTCCCGCCGAAGGGGATTGATGAAATCAAGATCACTGGCGCCTCCGAACATACTTCGAGGATGAGCATGAAAGAGCGTCTTGCCGAAGAGGAGAAGAAAAATGTCGAGGTCAAAGTTGAGCCTGAAATACTGGAACTCACCGACCCGCGGAACAGACCTTTGAAGATCATTCTCCCTGGCAGGTCCAAACCGCTGGATGTTCCTTCTCCTACTCCTGACTCCGCTTCTTTAGCAAGCAAGAAATCCAAGAAGAAGCGCGAGGGAGAGGAGTCATCGGAAAAAAACAAAAGAAGACAAGAAGAAGAAACCGAAGAAGTAATCGCTATACTCGTTCAACGAGTTTTTGCTTAAGTCTTGTAACTACTTTTATCTTTTGTCTCCGTAGTTTGTATAGGTAGGTTCTTGACTCCAAGTTTTGGAGGGATAACTGTGTAACCTCATTTTGGACTATTAAATAAAGTTTAGTTCCTTAGTCGTTTGAACGATTCTTCGGAGTGGCGTACTTCTTGTTCTACATTTCTTGAGTACTTAGAATTTTTTCTAAATTCGCGTTCCAGGGACTCATAGTAAGTTGATCTGCATTCAGGGGATTCAGAGATTGAGATTGTTTATACTCTAGTCCGCACTCTGGGGACTTAGAGTACTCCGGTCCGCACTCCGGGGACTCGGAGATTGAAATCATTTATACTCTAGTCCGCACTCTGGGGACTTAGAGTACTCTGCTCCGCACTCCGGGGACTTGGAGATTGAGATTGTTAACACTCTAGTCCGCACTCTGGGGACTTAGAGTTCTCCGGTCCACACTCCGGGGACTCGGAGATTGAAATCGTTTATACTCTAGTCCGCACTCTGGGGACTTAGAGTACTCCGGTCCGCACTCCGGGGACTCGGAGATTGAGATTGTTAATACTCTAGTCCGCGGTCCGGGGACGTACTCCGGTCCGCGCTCCGGGGACTCGAAGATTGAGATTGTTAATACTCTAGTCCGCGCTCCGGGGACTTAGAGTACTCCGGTCCGCGCTCCGGGGACTCGGAGATTGAAATCGTTTATACTCTAGTCCGCGCTCTGGGGACTTAGAGTACTCCGGTCCGCACTCAGGGGAACTCAGAGATTGAAATTGTTTATTCTCTAGTCCGCGCTCCGGGAACTTAGAGTACTTAGGTCCGTGCTCCGGGGACTCGAAGATTGAAATTGTTTATACTCTAGTCCACGCTCTGGGGACTTAGAGTACCCCAGTCCGCACTCAGGGGACTCGGAGATTGAAATTGTTTATACTCTAGTCCGCGTTCCGGGGACTTAGAGTACTCCGGTCCGCGCTTTGGGGACTGGGAGATTGAAATCGTTTATACTCTAGTCCGCGCTTCGGGGACTTAGAGTACCCCGGTCCGCACTCAGGGGACTCGGAGATTGAAATCGTTTATACTCTAGTCCGCGCTCCGGGGACTTAGAGTACCCCGGTCCGCGCTCCGGGGACTCGGAGATTGAAATCGTTTATACTCTAGTCCGCGCTCCGGGGACTTAGAGTACTCCGGTCCGTGCTCCGGGGACTCGGAGATTGAAATCGTTTATACGAGTTCGTACATCGTACAGGATAATGTAGTTCTAGTAATTCATCACCCGACTATGAGATATAGAAACATTAGTAATTCATGGAAAATACGGCTTCAAGCCTTTATTAATGAAAAACAACTAAACTGCTTGATTACATGGCTAAAAAGAAACTAAGTTACGACTAAATGAAAACATACAGGAAATAACTGTGCCTAAAACAGGAAAGAAACATACTAAATGTAATAATGTCGCAAATGTTCACTGTTCCACGCTAGGGGGAGTGTCGCGCCATCAACGGTCGCTAGCTTGAATGTTCCCTCTCCAAGCTTTCGTTCAATGACGTACGGACCTTCCCAGTTGGGATTCATACGTGATGGTACCGGGAAGACTCGTTTCAGAATGAGATCACCCACATCAAAAATCCTTGGGCGGACTCTGCCGTCGTAGTAACGCTTGACTCGGTGCCCATGCGCTGCCGCCCTTAATTCGGCCTCTTCACGTTTTTCATCGATGCAGTTCAGCGATTCCAACAAGAGGTCCTGATTTGTCTTGGGATCATAATATGTCACTCGATGCGATGGAAATTCAAGTTCCACGGGTATAACGGCTTCCGAGCCGTATGCCAAGGCGAATGGAGTGTGGCCGGTCGCGGACTTGTGGGTAGTTCTATAAGCCCATAATGCTGTCGGGAGCTCATCTACCCACTTGCCTCCAACCTTCTCCAAACGCTTCTTCAGTATGGACTTGATTATTTTGTTAACGGTCTCGACTTGTCCGTTAGCTTTTGGATGTGCAACGGCGATGAACTTCTTCTCAATGCCATACTTGAAACAGAACTCTTTGAACTCTCTGCTTTCAAACTGCATTTCGTTGTCTGTAATGATGGTGCGAGGGAGGCCAAAGAGGCATATAATGTTTCGTACAACGAAGTTAATGACCTTCTTAGAGGTGATTGTGGCCAAAGGTTCTGCCTCAGCCCATTTTGTGAAATAGTCGACTGCAACTATCGCGTATTTCGCACCACCTTTGGATATAGGCAAAGAGCCGATTATGTCGATTCCCCAGATTGCAAATGGCCAGGGACTAACCATTTGTGTGAGTTCTGTTGATGGAGTCCTCGGGATTTTCGCATATCTTTGACACTTGTCACATTTCCTTACGTAGTCTGCAGCGTCCCAGTTTACGGTTGGCCAGTAGTATCCATAGCGGAGGATCTTTTTTGCTAGCGTTTGCCCCCCAGTATGGTCGCCACATTCCCCTTCGTGAACCTCCTTCAAGAACCGCTTTGTCTCATCATGAGCGATGCACCGTAATAAGGGGACCGAGAACCCTTTTCGATACATTAATCCATCCTGCATCACGTATCGCACGGCCTTTCGAAGGACCTGTCGTCTTTCGCTCCTTTTTTCTGGTAAAGTCCCGGTCGTCAGGTACAGTTTGAATGGGGTTATCGACGACTCCTTCTCGATTTCCGTTTCCAACACACAATCAACTTTCATCTCGTCTATGCTCGGAGCATGCAAGGCCTCAACAGGAAACAATCCCATTTGCTGCGCATCGCCAGTGCTTGCAAATTTAGCCAACGAGTCGGCTTCTTTATTCTGTTCGCGCGGGACATGCGAAATATCATAACGCTCAAGATTCGACAGTAGTTCTTGAACCAGAACAAGGTATGGAGTAAGCTTCTGTCCCTTTGCTTGGTAATCTCCCCGCACTTGGTAAACCACCAACTGCGAGTCACAAAAGATTTCAACTGATTTGACTCCGAGTTCTCCAATGAGTCTTAAGCCAGCAATTAGTGCTTCATATTCTGCTTCGTTATTTGTGGCCGGGAAATCGAGCTTCAAAGCGTAACAAATCGATCGATTTTCCGGAGTTACAAGAACTACGCCCGCGCCGGAGCAACGTTCGTTTGATGCCCCATCGGTGTATAATTTCCATCGAACGGGGGGCATGACGTTGTGACCATCTGGTTCGTCAGATACAGTAAACTCAGCGATGAAGTCTTCTAATGCTTTCCCCTGTATGGCTCTCCGTGGCAAGTAGGAAATATCGAACTGGCTCAACTCGATGTTCCATTTTAACAATCTCCCAGAGGTTTCTGGTCATTGGAGTACTTGCCGTAGGGGCTGATCGGTATAGACACTGACTGAGTGCGCTTGAAAGTACAGGCGCAGCTTCCGTGATGCAATCACCAAGCAATAGGCCAATTTCTCAATTTTAGGGTAATTTCTTTCTGCCCCCGTTAAACGTTTACTAACGTAATATACCGGCTTTTGGACTCGGTCCTCCTCGCGGACCAAGACTACACTTATAGCATGTGGGGATATGACCAAGTATACGTACAACATCTCGTGTTCTATTGGTTTTGACAGCACTGGAGGACTCTCCAGATGCCTCACCAGATCCCGGAATGCTTCCTCACAATTGGATGTCCACTCGAAATTCCTCTTCCCTTTCTTTATTATATCAAAGAAAGGAATGCACTTGTCCGTGGCTCTGGATATGAATCGACTCAACGTAGCCACTTTCCCATTCCAGCTTTGCACTTGCTTTATAGTTCTAGGCACTTGCACATCTCGGATAGCTTGAATCTTTTCTGGGTTAGCTTCAATTCCCCTAGCATTGACAATGAATCCCAAAAACTTCCCCGACGCAACGCCAAAGGAGCACTTTAGAGGGTTGATCTTCATCCCATAATATCTGAGTATATCGAACATCTCTGCCAAGTCTCGAATGTGGTCATTTGACTGTCGTGACTTCACGAGCATGTCATCCACATAGACTTCCATCGTTCTACCAAGCTGGTCTTTGAACATTCGATTCACTAAACGCTGATAAGTCGCTCCTGCGTTTTTCAATCCGAAGGGCATTACTACATAGCAATATAGCCCAACGTCTGTGACGAAACTGGTGTGTTCTTGCTCCGGAATATGCATCGGAATTTGATTGTAGCCCGAGTATGCATCCATGAATGATAATAGCTCGTGTCCTGCCGTGGAGTCAACCAATTGATCAATCCTAGGCAACGGAAAACTTTCCTTGGGGCATGCCTTGTTCAAATCGGAATAGTCTACACAAGTTCTCCATTTCCCATTTGCCTTTTTTTACCAGCACGGGGTTTGATACCCATTCAGGGTAGAGGGCGTCGCGGACGAACCCATTGGCTCTGAGTTTGTCCACTTCCTCTCTGAGAGCAGCGGACCTCTCTGGGTCCATTCCTCTCCTCTTTTATTTAACTGGGGCGTATTTTGGGTCTATGTTCAACATATGACTCGTAATGGCAGGAGAAATCACGCACATATCAGAATGCACCCAGGCGAAAACATCAAGATTTGCCCGGAGGAAATCACTAAGGTCTTCAGTCATCGCGGGGCCGAGTTGCGATCCGATCTTCAATACTCGCGATGGGTCGTCTCGGCTGACTGAAATGTCAACTGTTAATTCGGCCGGCGCTGCCTTTTCTTCCCTGGGGTTCTCATCGTCGTCTCTCGGATCTATGTCTCTGAAGATCCGAGAATTATGCCCGAGCCAGGGCTCGGGCATTACCTGTCAATTGTCAGTATTTAGGATGCGGACGGGATTGTCCACAAACTTTCCTTTCTCTCTCCGATGGGCCTCTCGGAGCTCGGCCACATAACAGGCACGACCAGCTGCTTGGTCGCCATGAATAACACCTACTCCTTTGTCAGTTGGGAACTTCAAAGTTAAGCACCACGGGGCTAATGCTGCCCTAAACTCAGCCAGGGCCGGTTGGCCCAAGAAAACATTATACAGAGAATCCACATCCAAAACTACGAAGGATAGGATTCGCACCCTCCGACGTTCGCCTTGTCCCAGTTCAACTGGTAACTCAACATACCCCACTGCATCGGTCGCCGCGCCATTAAAGCCGTGTATACGAGCTTTGGACGGTTTCAAGTCCTTTGTTTCCATTTTCATTTGGTCATAAGCCTTCTTGAAGATGATGTTGACAGAACTTCCACAATCAATCAGAATTCTTTTCACATAAGCCGGTCCGATCGTCGCAGATATGACCATCGAGTCGATGGTTGGACCCTCCACTTGGTCAGCATCTCTGTTTCTGAACACTATATCGTCTGTCATCACGCGTGGTTGCTTAGCAGGGGTCCCATCCTCCACGTTGGAACAACATTCAAAATCTGCATGCTTCAAGGAACTAGCATACCGCTCCATCTCCTGCCAATTCTTATCCGCGGGGTGAGGCCCGCCGATGATCGTGTTTATGACCAGTCTACCCACAGTCCGGGCAGGTTCCTCGGGGTGGCGCGGAGCTGGCGCACGTCCTGGGTTGGATGTTCCCTGTCCTCCCTCCTGTGGATCCTTCACAAATTCCTACAACTTTTTCTGCCTGATCAACTTCTCTATAGCATCGTGTAGGTGTCTGCACTCTTCCGTATTGTGCCCGTAAGTCTCATGGAAGCGGCAGTATTTTCCAGTCCGTTTCTGTTCCTCGGTTGACTCTTTTGGACGTGGCTTTCTATACTGAAAGGTATTGCAGGTTGAGAGGTAAATGTTCTCAAGAGACGCATTCAGCGGGGTATACTCGTTGTAGCTCGGAATTCTCGGCTTCCACTTCCCCGCTTCTCTCTTCTTCCCTTGATTTCTTCCTCCAAACACCTTAGGCTGCCTAGGCTTGTTCTGGACATTGACTTGGACTTTTCCCGAGTTATCTCCGGACTGCTTCACAGCAATGTTG
Organism: Allium fistulosum; assembly: GCA_030737815.1. Taxonomy (NCBI): domain Eukaryota; kingdom Viridiplantae; phylum Streptophyta; class Magnoliopsida; order Asparagales; family Amaryllidaceae; genus Allium; species Allium fistulosum. The sequence continues at coordinate 1,103,946,039 of CM060904.1, read as the reverse complement.
CTTTTCACGGACTCCTGGACAAGTCCCGTTGCCTTATCTCGCCTTACCCACCTAGCTTCCTCTCTCCTTATGAACCGGTGTGCCTTTGAGTAAAAACGCTCTAGCGTAGTCGGGGGTTTTCCTGCCAACCAGTCTCCAAATTCAGAATCCGGGTCCACACCTCACATCACAGCCATTAGAATTGCATGATCATTGGGATTACCGACTTCAGTTGCCGCAACATGGAATCTTTGTAAATATTCCTTCAATGACTCCCCGGGATTTTGGATTACACTTGACAGAGACATTACGTCCTTTGGACGAGTAGTGTGTATCCTGAACTGCTCAATAAACTTCTTTGCCAACTCCTTGAAATTGGATACGGACCGCGGAGGAAGTTGGGTGAACCACATAGTAGCGATCCCAGATAGAGTAATTGGAAAGCATCTACACTTGGTTGCATCATTTGCTCTAGCTGAATCCATCATCCACTCGTACCTCATGACATGCTGTCTGGGATCAGTCTTTCCCTCATAAGCAGGGATAGTTGGCATACTAAACTTTCTGAGGTACGCCGCCTGCAGCACAATGTCTGTAAACGGAGTATGACTTCTTGATACTCCCCAATCGTCATTCGATAAGCCTTGATTTTCTTTCATCAATTGCCTGACCATGGCTGTCAGATCTGGTGTTTGTATGGAAGGCGGAAGGTTAGAGTCTGTTCTACGCGACTGTCCATGCTGATGCCTCCTCTCCTGGCGATCTGCCAAACGTGCATCTTGAGGTTCAACATCGTTAGCGTTTTGATGGTCTGGGTCTCCAGCCTCCACCTGCACTCCAGTTCCTAAGTTTCCAGCTCCGGCTTGGTCACGGTCTCCAGCTGTTCGAATAGCAGTACCTGTCCGCGCAGTTTCAGTCTTACGGCGCCTACGCTTGGGAGGTTCATCAAATGAAGTTGAGCTGTCGGATGAGGAGTAAGGGCGGGATTGCCCCCCGCATTCTGTTGCTGTTGTTGAGTGAGTTGTGCCATCAGGTTGGCGTTAGCTTGCATCTGCTCTCCTAGTTGTCTCCTGCTCTCCCTGAGTTCTCTCATCAAGTCGTTGAACTCTATTCTGGTGACAACTGGAGTCTGGTCCTGGGCGGCAATTCCTACACCCGGAATCGCTGGCTGATTGCTAGGTCCTGCTTGTTGCACGCTAGCAGTCTCGTGGGCATCCGCATTATGAGAAGCTGACCTGGTACGTGGTCTTGCCATTGTAGAGTTATTGGTATGAACTCTGAGTAGAATCAACGAATGTCCTATCAATGAGTCGGATCATCTTTGGGGGATTTATTCAATCCAGTAGCTTCAAAGCAGATCCTTGAGGTCTGAGAATTCAATTCTCAGTGAAAGCACCAAAGTGTTAGCACCAAAATTGGTCACTAACCTCGTTGAGAAAGATTGTGTAGAGATATAAGTGATGAAGATAAATTAAACAAGGAAGAATATGCTAAATAAAATGCAGAAAGTAAGAACACCGGATTTATAGTGGTTCGGCGTAATTACCTACGTCCACTTTGAGGTTAAACTTTATTGATCTTCTTAATGATTGATTACAAATACAATTCGTAGATCAAACACTTGAATGAAATTGCTAAATAAAGAAGATGAGTTTTGAAAATGGCAGAGTCTCCCCAGTGTTCTCCAAAAAAGGTCCCTTTTCACTGTGCCCCTGCTCCTCTATTTATAGACAAAGATGGGTTGGACTTCCCAGGTGGGCTTGGCAGCCGAACACCTTGGCCCAAATGGAGTGGTCGCTATATGCCGAACCAATCAGGCCGAACGGTTGGATGCCGAACCACTCTCTCCATGCCGAACGAGGCGCTTGTTGTGTGGGATGTCGAACCATTTTCTTCATTGCCGAATGAGGCGCTTGTTGTGTGGAAAGAGTAGGTCGAATAGCAATCGAAGCCGAACGTGCCTCTGACCGAACAAAGCATCTGGCCGAGCGCTACCTTTGGCCGAATGAAGCCTTTAACCGATCGATGTCTCTGGCCGAACGATGGCTCCGGCCGAACGTTGCCTTTAGCCGAACGATGCCTCTGGCCGAACGATGGGTCAGGCCGAACGATGCTTCTTGGCCGAACGAAGTATCTGGCCGAACGATGGCTCTGGCCGAACGATAGCTTATGACGAACAATACAGCCATGCCGAGCAATTGTACACGCCGAACGTCTTCTGATGCCGAGCGCTCATAGATGCCGAGTGCTCCTGGATTCCGAGTACTCCTGGATGCCGAGTACTCCTGGATGCCGAGTACTGCTGGATGCCGAGTACCTAACTGCCTGGTCAAATCTCCAGGAAATAGTTTTAAAGCATGATTTCGCACTTGTTATAAAGGACGTACTATTTTTAGGAAATTGCTAGTTCTATGCCATTTTTGATATGAATACCACATTCGTTAATATAAATATGTTATACATCTTGTGTGTGTATTGGATGTATGTATGCTTGTCTTGGTTGGAAAATGTCGATCGATAGGCGATATAGTGTTAGGAAATATCCCATAAGGTAGAATTTCATGCATAGAGTTTCGTGCGTACCGACCGATCTGAAGACGAAAGACTATGGACTTGGGTATGTGCTTTAGACATCAGGATGGATGCTGGACATTTTCATTTGGCTTGTACCTAGCCAATTTTGGCTAAGTACACGACCAAAGTTGTCGTTATCGACTACTATCGAGTGGTCAGCATCTACCACCATTGATGATCATCGATTTGGCCAATTTTGACGTGGATGATGAAGAAGCTTCGAGGAGCATGGTGTGACGATTCGTTCGTTCGCTCGACATTTGATTTTAATATTATGGCTCTTCGAGGCAATTTTGGCGGTGAAGCAAAGATGCGACGCTTTGACGTAATGGATCGTGATGGCTTCAACGATGGATAGTTATACTACGAGATGCAGAGTAGATGACTATGAGATGGATTTAAGGAATTGTTGGAGGAAGGTTATGTGACGTACGATGATGTTACGACTAATGATGTGTAACAAACGGGCCTTTCGATCCTCTAATATTGACACCAATACATCCATTGTATTACGTGCCGAGCATTCAAGTGCCGGAAAGACCGACCATTATGGGAAAGAAAGAAGATAGAAGATAAGAAGAAACCAAACAATCACAGAATCTCATAATGCAATGGAATAACATATATTAATCAACATAATTCTTTACAAAGTCATTTTCCAAAATGATACATCAGAGTCATACTAATACAAATTCTACCCTAGGACGGTTATGACAGCCTGTCCCTACCTAAACGATACAATATACATATAAACAGTGGAAACAAGATAATAACTAGCTATCGATTAAGCCTCCTGCTCCAAGCTCCTCCAAGATGCATTCGGGGAAAACCTGAACTACTTGGCTGCCATAAAAATTTGAACATCTAAGAGTTTTAGGGAAAAAAATAAAACTCCGTGTCAGACATGGGTTTGGTGTGAGTAAACTCAAACAACTGAATTATTTCATTTAAAACACTTTTAAAATCAAGGGTATCTTATAAGACCACACCGCACATACACACGGACAGGTTTTTACCTTACGATAACCAAAACACTTTTTATAGAAAATCCAGTGATATTATAACAATGTCTAATGGTTCAAGTAAAATATGAATATAACTGAAATGCTTGCATCTCACATTTCATCATAGTTGAGTACATCTAAAATCATAAAGGCATGTATTGGAGAATGGATTCCATACTATAACAAGGTAATGAACTACCTTCCGATGGTACATCTCTGGATAAAATGCACCGGGATCTGACAATAACATCTTGTACCCTTGCCACATAGGACCGGCCTACCACTTGACTAGTAGTACCGAATATGATCACCCCACTTTGGACCCCAAAGCATACATGAGTAGATAGTAATCGATCTAGATTTTGGATGACCATACCCTGATGGGAGCGACCCATATGGCCCTGCCGCATGCCGATTTTTTTCATTTCTCTGTTGATGAGGCTTGAGGCTACATCTTTACCTTTTAGAATAGCAATCCCACTTGGAATACTAACACTACCTTCCAGGCAACAATGCAATGCCAACATTCATCCATACAAGTCTGTTCTGGGATTGAACGTAACCAAAGGCACCACTTCTACTGCATACATTTTGGAGTCACCCTCGGAGTTAGTAGCAAATAGCCCTTGCACTTCAAAACTCTGTCTTCGATTCCATAATCTTCAAGATGTCTTCGGTTCAAAATGCTTGAGTTGGATTAAAGTGGTTTTCGGATAACATATTCGATCCCGGTCTCTTCGAAACAACTTTCGATACACTACGCCATAGATGACCTATCGCAACAAAAATACAAGGTGTTGCTAACTACAATGTAACGATAGGTATGCTGATTATTGTCTATTACAACACACGCTTCAAGGTGTTAGCATAGGTATCAACAAGATGTTGCAGTAGCTATAGTTGTATTCAAATTAAAAAATTAATAAAATTAGCAATCCACGTGAATACGATCCAACGGTCTACATTTAATCCAATTGTTAAAATGGATCACCGATCCAAAGGTCTATTGCAACATTAGCTTCAGGATGTTAGTATAGATATCAACATATGTTGCAGTAGCTATAGACTTATAAAAATATTATAAAAAATGAGCGGGCTGAAAAAAGAACGCGGGAAGCAGGAAGAAAGCGGCAAAACTTAACAAAAAATATCAAGGGTTTCAGTTCAACACTTAACAAAATAACACTCCGCCACTCAACCTCTCAAACACTCAACCTCACAAACGCTCAAACACTCTCAATCGCTGTTTCAATTAGGGCTAAAAGTTCAAGTTTGCAAGCTTAATCGGGGTTCGATTAGGGCAAGTTCGAGTTCAAGTTCAATTAGGGCTTTGGTGTTTCAATTAGGTCTTCAATTAGGGTTCGTTTGGGATTCAAATTTCAGTTAGGGCTTCGATTTAATCTTCTGCTTAAGGTATCACTCTATATATATTTCAAGTTTTTCCTGATTTGATTGTTGTGTTGCCTAATTTACTGATTTACTTGTGAGTTAAGGTGTAATCATATTCCTGATTAGTTCAAAATTTACCGATTTATATATCTCATTAAGATGCTTCTGAGTTGTATCAGTGATGCTGCATATTCTTGTAGGTATAGATATTGTACAACGCCTGTAATTAATGTTGGATTCGTGAGGTATCAAGGGTGGAAAGTGATGTGTCTATGGATCCAAGCTGTCAACTACAACTAGTAAGCTTTTAATTCGTTTTCCCTTTAATTTCATGAAAATACTATGTGATTAAAAGAAAAGTTCTATGTCTAGTTTCTTCCAGATTAGCAATCTTTTAAGTGAAGAGCCACTATATTTGACATTTTCTTTTTATTGAGGGAGAATAAAATAAACTTAATAGTAAGCCCAAAGCTAATCATTGGCATTGCATATGATTATAATCAAGTGTGAAGTTTTATGACACACTTTTATAAGAGTTTATTATGAACAATATATGGTCTCTTTAGGTGTCAAAAGTTATATATTGATATACTTGTAAGCAAGCAATCTCATGTATCAAGAAACAAAACAAGCTAATCTACAAATAATGTTGAAATAAAATTCGATATCACACTACAACATAATAAAAAACTATACCGACTTGGACTTGCCAATAATAAGATCACTCTGTCCACATGCTGCATCTTGCTATCCAAATCCAATATGACGGAAGCATCAACAGGTGATGGACAAGTAGTTGATATCCTTGTGAAATATGGGATCAATAAGCTGACATAGTGTGAGTAGGTGTATCCAAGACATCATCATTTAAAGCATGGCATTTAACACTTACGTTCTAGGTAATCTATTACACAAGTCGCGCTGAATTCATCAGCCATATATGATGAAATTGTTGAGAAATAGGGATGGAATTTGATAAGAACATAGTGGATTTCAGCATAACTTAGGAAAATAAAAAGGACAGACCCGTGAAATCCAAGGATTTCTAAAGGGAAGGCGAGGCATGGTTTCGAGTGTGTACTGACAAATCAACTAAAATAAGTCCAATTTTTTATCATGTATATTAACCCTCTATGAACAACATTATACATGCAAGTATACACGTCTCTTCATAATTAATGTATAACTCATTTCACATAAAGAATGATTAAACGTTAATCCTAAAAGGGTCCAGGACTAGCTGTGAATCACAACCACTGAAGGCAAAGTGGTTACATGACGTTGTTTTATCGAACAAAATCTAATCAGCCTTGACTACGGTGTTGCTTGGTATGCTCTGTACCAAGGGAGATCAACTATGTCTACAGGAGATTTGAATATTGCTAACATGGACTGGGGACATCATTTCCAATGAAAATTGTTTATTCTGTTGAAGTAATAAGTGAACAATTGGTATCAAAACTATAGTGAACAAAAAGAACTATTATGGCAATATACCTTAAAAAGTAAACATGTTGTTTATAACCAAGCTAATTTTATTCTATAGTGCAGTGTGATGAACTATCATAAAAAATTACAAACGACGAAATGACATATAAAGATATCATATTGTAGCTGAAATCAATAATGGTAAGTATCATGTAAGATGGTCCGGTCTAGCCTGTTGAAGGCACATATGTCATTGTTAATAAAGCCATTGCTATTTACATGAATTTTATGAAAATAGAGATTGTAAAGCACTAGCTAAAGAATTAATGGTTCCCTTTCAGGGCTTATCGGAATACAAGATCATTGGGATCATTTTTTGTACATTAAAATAGGAGTATTGTGAATTTAAGGATTAATTGCACTCATTTGTATTGCTAATTTAAGAACTAATAGCACATATTCCTCTTTGATCCTTGACAACGTGGTTACAACGTTCCATGATAGTTGTTATAATTAAGACATGTATTAATCCACAAAGTAGCTCTGCTTTGTAAATGTTTTTATTGATCATTATGTGAATATAACCATGATGGTAATAATTGCTCAGTTACACATAAGTTTGATTGTCAATTTGACAAACGTATGCAACAATTTATATTAAAATTCCTTCAAACCTGGGCATACAAGATCCTGAAAATCCATTGATATGATGATAGACAATGATATGGTTGGTCTGCCTTGCAATATTGCAACAGCTCCTGCACATGCCTTTACATTATAACGACTTTAGAAGTTAATACTGGTAGTAGATGCATGTGTTATAATCTCTTGCCTTTTAATTTTTTTAACCATATTACAAACCTACCATGTTAGTAAAATATATACTAATCATGAGCTAATCCGTTACTTTCAGGAGTTCTAATATCTAAATGACCAATTATATAACTGGACAAACTAGCAATAGACATTGAGTCATGGGCATTTTCATTTGCCATGTTGAATTTGACTTACCTAATTGAAGTTTCTTTAGCAAAATTATCATATAGGACTAGGACACATAAGCTATAAATTAAATACTATACAAGATTCATTTCAGTATACTAATGCTAGAGTGCATAACTGATATGACATGGCATTGTAGTTTCTATAAAATCGAGAATTAATTAGTTGTATTCTCAGGTACAGGTAGAAGTTGTGGCCATCTAGTTAAAAAATCTATGTTCTTGGTAACTCTGCCTCTAATTATTATGTGTGATTGAGTTGGTCCTCACCATCTTCATTTTTTGTCTGTAAGTTGGGCTTTGAACTATGGTCGGAATTTTGCATGGGCTATGCAGTTTTTGTGATTTGATTCTATGGTACCTCATCCGTATTTGGAGAAAATTACATTTTGTGATATTATTTTTAATTTTACTTGAAAAAGGATAAATTTTTAACTAAATTAGCAAATGTATTGACATATACAGTTTTCAGAAAGGTTGTGTAGGAGAAATATTTCTCCTTATCTGAGATTTGTTTGTAGCATTATGTCTGTTACTCATAATGATAAACTATCATGGTTATATTCTCGTTAACTAACTGGATGTATTGATATGTGAATTCTTCATTCTTGCCGCATTAAAAATTATCAAAAATGACAGGTTTGATAAATCCCTATTTTTTACAAGATTTTCTTCTGAAGTAATTTTGTCATACTAGCATGCTTAGATGTTTATGCTTACATATCTCTTTTGCTCGCATCTTATCACAGTATCTTTACTTTGTTTAGCAAAACGAAGCATAAAAATGCTTAGTACAAGGAACTTCTGATGAGGTAAGTCCACAAGTATAGTTAAATAACACGCATTATTTTTTTTCTGCATGTGATATTGTTTCTTCTCGTATTTATCTTTTTCTATTATTTATCTTTAGACATTTTAGATCTACAGTGTTTATTTATAGAACTACATATGCCTATTTCCAGTTTTGAAGATTGACTGATCCAATCTATAAGGTTTTTACTCTAAATTTTGCCTTTATGGTTAATTAAAATGTTTACTTTCAGTTTTAATTGATAACTTACCTCTGTTTACTATATAGATTTGTTACTGGAATGCAGGTAGTAGATTTACATAAAGAAGATTTATTGCCCAATCCTTTGAGACACTTTAACAAAGTAAGTATTAGATCTCCTTCGGTAGTCCAATGCATGTATTATGAAAAATCTGTTCTCTCTATGCAAGCATATATAAAATACAACCTACCTGATTTGGTGCAGATGTCAGTTATTATGGAGTATACTAGGTGATGCAAGTGGGTAAGACTTTTGTAAACAAGTGATATGAACCTAAGGTTATTAATTATTGATATAAGATCGTCAAAGCCATATGACCTGTACACAACTGGTAATTTGATTATGAAGATGAATTGGGTTCTTACTATGGAGGAGTGCATGTTGACGGTTGGAATTGGAGCAAGTTCAAGGTCGGTTTTTGTAGTGGAGACCCTATGCACCTAAAATAAGGTTAGTATTTTATTTCTTTAAATTACATATTATCTTTTATTTACCTGTAGCATGAAACATATATATGAAGTTCGCTGTATCAGCAAAAAATATTACTTTACATACGCACGCACATGTGCTCGTCTACGAACAAACTTACTAATGGAAATAGCTTATCTTTGATTAAATGTAGTCTACGAACTACTGCCTCCAATAGTTTTGAGCTATGTTAAGGTAATTTGCAAACTTAGCTGAATTTTAATTAAATATATGTAACTTGTCACAAAAGTAGCATGACTGTTCTTTTTAATGTTTGATTTGTATTTAAGCAACGGTATATTATTCCGGATGAATGTGACTATTGGGTTTTGAAGTCAATTCGTGACTCTTGGAGGGGGTACAAGAGTCGTATTAAAAAGGCACATTATATGGCCTATGAAACTGATGAAGAGAGGCTTGAAAATAGGCCGGACGAAATTCCACTTGCGGATTTCCAAGTACTCTTGATGTATTGGGGAGATGAAAAAATTCAGGTATAATTTTAAATTTTATCACAGAATTTATTTCCCTTTCTATTCATTCAAATCAGGCAGATAAACATCTTTATTTTATGTTTTCATAGAACAAGGCCCTTACAAATTGTGCAAGTCGGAAATTGTATACAGACACACACACTGCTGGTCCAAAACTTTTTTCTCAAATTCGGCATAAGATGGTATGTATTTTGCTTATTTTTATGGTTGGCTGGGTATGCATTTTCACATTAATTTACGACTCAATAGCTATTATTACCATTTGCTAAAAAAATACATAAAATCTATAAAAATATAAATGAGCCTTTCTTTGCCCTTGTTTGGGATAGAAAACTCAGTTCTTTTCCAAACCAGTGTCCGTCATGCTCATGCATTTGTACACATTTGGTCAATATATGTCAGCAAGTTAGATGCATATTAAACATTAAATATGAGTCCAATCCGTCTCTGTGGAAATTATTAATACAGTGTTTAAGGTATTTGGCAAATTTAGTGATGGTTAAGGTATTGCACCCATCTTAGGGTACTGCAAACTCGAATGCAGTATCCTTGTTTGTATAATTTCTGAAACTTAGTGATGGGTTGGTTTGGGACAGTCGAGAAAATGTTTGGGACAGCAAAAGTATCCTTGTTTGGGACAGTCGAGAAAATGTTAGTGATATTGTTGCTACATATGTTGTGATTTTATACTTGCCGTTTCTTTATTTTTGCACTTGTAAGCTGCTGTTGCTCCATTTTTGCATCTGTGAGTTGCTGTCTAACCTTTTAAATAAAATTAACAACAGCAGCTTTCATTGGTGCATCTGTGAACAGTTTCATCTGTGAGTTGTTGTTTCAAAATGTGACATTAAATAAAATTAACAAATATAACATCTGAATTGAATAGTGATATATGTTCTGGAAAAATTGGTTTGATATTCTTTTGCTGTCTAACTTTTTTCATTTAATTTGTATCAGTCCAACGAATCAGATGGAAAGCTTTTTGTTAGAACTCGCAAGCGGAAAGAAGGAAAGGTGTACAAGACCGATACTTCAGTAATGAAGTATAGAGTTGTAAGAATTTTAATTTCTCTTCATTCAGATGTCAAAAAAATGCTTCATTTTGCGCATCAACATTTTGAAACTGCTTCAGATGTTATATTTGTTAATTTTATTTAATGTCACATTTTGAAACTGCTTTATTTTGCAGGATAAGATTCAAAAAGCAATAGGTGAAGGAGGAAGTGATGAAGTTGTTCAAGAACTGATTTCTGATGGAAAGCGGCACGGTCCAACTTGGCTTATAGGACGGCACACAAAGTCTGCAGAAGTTTCAAAAGATGCCCCAACAACAAGCACATACATACAGGAGCTGGCAGCGAAGATAAAGGAAAATATAGTTGAAGAAGTCGAAGCAAAGGTGAACAAGAGGGTCAAAGATGAATTTGATGCAACGGTGAACCCGAAAAGTTCAGGAGAACTTGTCATGGGTGCTTAAGAAATTAGGCGAAGCTAACCCTGACATGCAAATTGATGTTGCGGGTCTTTGTGCGACCGTCTGCAGTGATGAAACTGGCACTGGAGCCACTAGAGGCACTGATGGTACTGGTGGCTCGGAAGCATGAAATTTGGAGGCTCGCAAAGATGAATTCACGTGTAGTATGTAGAATTTAATTAGTATGTACTGGCTGTTAATATGAATGCACTGGCTATGTTTGTTATTTTGTACTTGACTAAAACTTGTGTTGATGGCTGTTATGTTTTAAGTATGTTTGTTATTTTGTACTTGACTAAAACTTGTGTTGCTGGCTGTTATGAAACGACTTGTTGTTTGGCTGTTATGAAATGAATAGCTCTTTGGCTACTATGAAATGCAGTGTAATGTTGCAGTAGTATGATGTTGCAGTACATTTCCAATTTAAATTGCAAAAAGTGTTGCCGTAGATATGATATAATGTTGCAGTATGTGATGTTAAATGTGGTAATAAACTGGAAAAGTGTTGCCATTTTATTGGTAAAAGTGTTACCATAGATTAATGAATGTGGGCCCCACAAAACGGTTCCGTTAAGTTGGTTAACAGAATTAGTGGGCCCCACATGTTGGGGCCCAGATTGTGGGACCCACTTTTTAGTAAATTTAGTACCTGTGGCAACAACAGAACCGATGTTGCCTTAGGATCACAAAGATGTTGCATTTCAGTCTGCGGCAACGCGGCAAAATGCAACACCGAGAAAGTGTTGCCTTAGCTCGTTTTTGGCCTCCAGCAATATTATTTGGCACTTTCTGCATCACTTCTTGTGTGTTGCAGTATGCAATCTATGGCGTAGTGATAATTTCCAATAAAGTCAACCCCGGTTCTTTAGGAAATAAACAGATAAGATAAGAGCACAGATTACCTCCTAACCATTAGTGGATGGATTTCCTTATCATTTATCCTAGAAGAACGGAATGAGATTTATACACACAATACATGATCATTGGGGATGACTGTGCTATATAACTCACGTGTTCTCCTAGATATTTCCAAAGTTACATTTTGGTCCAAGTTTGATAGTCGGTTATTTAACTATTAAATAGACAATCATTCAAACCTTGATTTAATTCCATATGGGATTTTATAAAACTTGATCAAAAGATCTTTACATAACACTATTTCCAAAACCCTTACTTTCCCTTTTTACTTGGAAAGTATATTATCAAAACATTTGGAAAATTCCTCCTTTCAAATTCCTTTTGAAAACATTACTTACTATAAAGAAATCCACTTATCCTTTATAAAAAGTTCCCTTTTAAAAGCTTACTTCACATTTAAATACCTTTATAAATTTCCAAAATCAGTTTATAAAACACTTTTATAAGTTTACAGGTCAATTTACAAAACCTTTTACAAACCTTTAAAATCATTTCTAAAACATTTCCTCATTTAAAACTCCTTTGATAAATCTTCTTTAAGAAAAATCTTTTACAAAATATCTTTTGCAACTCATCCTTTTAAATCACTTTAAATAAACCATTTTACTTAGTAAAACCCATTTTTATAAACAAATTATTATTTATAAATACCTTTATAAAATAATAATATAGCTTGAAAAATCATTTATAAAACTTAAGCCAAATTGATTAAAGAATTGAAATTAATTCAAAACCATACTTTACAATTTCAAAAAGAGCTTAGCAATCCCAATGGTAGTAATTTAAGTTACCATTTAACATCAATTTCACTTTCAAGTCACTTAACCATTTATTTACATAAGTCAACATATATATAAATGCAATTCATATCCAAATCAGAGAATAACATATCAATACAACTCAACTAGCATATACATGTCCAAATAACATAATAACAAGATGGTGATTTTCCCTGCTAAACAGATGTCCAAACAATTCACTACTTATCAAAAATGAGAATTTATTCTACTAAACATATGTCCATACAATAAACAATTACATTATAGCAGAACGGGGATTTATTCTGTTATTAGATGTTCAAACAATCAAACAATCAACTTATACCAAAATGAGGATTTATTCTTCAAACATATATCCACACAATCAAACCATTTACATAATTCATTCATAATTATTTGTCTACTTAATGGTATCAATATTTGAATCCCTTGTTTTCAAAACCATCTTTGAAAAAGAAGTACCTTTAAACCAATTTGATTCTTGGAAAAAAAGGATTAAAACTTAAAACTCTCCTTTTAAAATAATTAATTACAAGTTAAACCCTTTATTAAACCATAATTAATCTTTATTAATTCTTAAATTAATTTAATTATAACTTAAGAAATAACCAACCTTAAATAAATAATTAAATAATAATTAACCATTACATAAATAATTAAACCCTAATTAATCCTTTATTAATTATTAAATAATAATTTAAACCCTCATTAATAATTAAATATGAATAAATCTCAAATATTTAATGAAATAATAGTTAATTAAAACTTAATTAATAAATTTAACCTTTAATAAATAATTTATTATATGTTAAAACCTTAATTAATTTATAATTAAAAATAATTAAACACATGGTTAATTAAATAAATAATAATTAACCCTATATTTAAATAATAATTGATTAAAAATAAATTATATACTTAACTCATAATTAATTAAAAATTAATCCTGATTAATCAATAATTAATTAAATTTTAATCTTGTTTTTAAAAGATAATTAACTAAAACTACTCCACTTAATTAAGGTTAATAAACCTTGTTTAATCTAAATTAATTATTAATTACTAAACTTAATTAATTAAAAAATAAATTGTTAAATTCTTAATTAACTTTTAAACATCATTACTAAGTTTATAAAACATTTTCAAAACACGTTTAATTATAAAAACCAAATTTCGCAAAAATGGGATTTAAGTGAAACTGCAACCACAACGACTATCGTATGGATGCCATAACTTGAAATGTTTTGGCTTCCCTTTCTGAAAACTTAACACTTTAAAAGCCTACTAACTTTTCAAAACACAAATAAATAATTTGAAACCAAGTTTTTACCTTTAAAATCTATTTTGATTAAAAACCAAAACTCGTACTCTTCACAAAGGATTCTTCACCGATAACCAAATCTAATTGTTAACTTTGTTAACTTTTCTTTGCACAACAACCACATAATTATGTTCATAACAACATGTTTATACTACAAACCCAAACAAACAAGATCACACTTTTACATCATTCACAAAAATCTAGAATTCACATTGAAGCGCACACTAACCACATGCATTCACATATATAAGCAACATATATATATGCATCCAAACCATACAATAATCCAACCAAATAATCAAATTATTTTATCACCAAATAGTCAATAAATGCAAAAGGTAAAAACTTTCCTGAAAATTAAAAAGTTTACTCACCAAAATTTTGCAACACTCTTTTGAAAACTTGAAATACTTTAGAACTTGCAAAGCTCAAAAAACCACAAAATCAACTCGAAAATGGGTCATCTTTTCCTTGATATTTGGCTATGTTACTCTCGAAATTTGGAAAAGTTATCAAAAGAATAGTTCTTGAAAATTTATTTTCTATCATTTCAAAAAAAGAATCACTCAATTTGGATTTTGTTTAGGGATATGGTCAAGAGAAGGAGTGTTATTTTCGGGCTTGAAAATATATGTCCGAAAATGAGTCATAAAAAACATGTATTTTCGAGCTAAAAATATTTGAAATTTGAAAAAGTGGTTCAAATTAAAGTTGTAGCAGCTAAAATTCTACGTGGTTTGAAAAAAAAATCTTGATTTAGAGTAGTCTAGAGGAAGTTATGGTCGAATGAAGTGGGAGGAAAATGAAGAAAGAAAAAGTTTAAAACTAAGTTTTTAAAACATTTTAAACAGAAGTAAAAATTCAAATTTAAATTCTTTAGAATTCTAGAGAGAAGCCATTAAAAGGTTTCGTCAAGCTTTTAGAAGTTTAAGAGTATAGGAAATGAAATAAAATGAAAAAAGAAAATGGGAAAAAATAGTTTTATATGAAATGAACATGTAAATTTACCAAACTACCCCTCGTCCTTTAACCTCCACTCCTTGAATACCACGTCACCACCTCCTTTCCTTCTCAACATTTCAGCCCACAAAGCCTCCCTTTCATGTCAAGGCAAAATGTTTAAACATGTTCTGAGTACTTTTGTACTGAATGTCTCCTTTATTGTGACATTATATCTTTTTTTTTCTTAATTATATTTTAAACTTTATATACCTTAATGTATACACATGCATGCATACATTATACAAGCCTAACTTATTTAAAAATGTATATGATTGATTAATATAAAGAGTTCAAAATATTTTCGATAACTTTTATCCGACGAAAAGTCGAAGAACGAATTCCGGTCACATTTTTGATTTTTCTTCGAACTAAATATTTTTGTAAACAAATTTTGAAAACTATTTCACCATCCTTATTTATTATTTAAAAGTGTTTTATTTTCATTATAAAACCTGTATATTGAATATTTAAAATTAACTAAATATTCGCAAATCAAAGTAGTGAAATTCTAGGTCATTACATGATGACTGTAGAGAATCATCCCAACCGCAGTAATTTCATGATGATAGTCATGAGATCAGTTCCAAGATGTGATATGTTATAGGTGACGTGTGCAAAGGGGCCATTCACACTCGAAGGTTCGTAGGGTACTTATAAGATAGAGGTATACTGGGGATGTGATGGTTCCTAGAGCGTGATGGCTCCTTATTCTAGATATGAACATTTGATTACCTCGAACAGACATGATGGTTAGTCTTTTCCTAGCCGACTGAGTGGCATGGCTTAGAGTACCGAAAAACCAGGATGCGAGCTTTCATGATGGATAGTATAGTCTTTGACCGTGATGGGTCAACGAGTGATTATATATCCAACACACTAAGTGAGTGATGTGAGGATGGATAATGTATGCTATGTTTGCTTTGATTGATTAGAGATGTCACATGATGTAGGTATCATAGACATAGATACTTGGAAACCCATTTGTACCTTGACGTATAATACACCCATAAAGATTTTGATGTAGAGTAGCATATATCCTATGTCATGTGCTAACTCTTTGGATGTAGGGACACGTCAGGTATGATTCTCCATACCCATTTTCCCATATACTACATCGACTTTCGTAGTATTTTGAGATTGTTTATCGCTTACACCAGACCGTTGTCTGTGTTGAACTTTAATTCTTGCTTCTTATTATCTCAGGCACTCTTGAATGAGTAGACTAGCTTGCAGGTGTAAATAGCACATGGAGTTGTATAGATGGACTAGCAAGAGGTGAAGCTTTCTTATATTTATATTTTGGCTTATTATCATTTATTCTGCTGGGTGACACTATGGAGCCTTGACATTGTTTAAGTTAGTATTATTGAGGCAATTTATCATTTGAGTTTATTTGTCAGTTGCATAAGCTCTATTATGGTTTTGTATAACTGTATAGATATGTGACTCTAATTTTTTTGGTTCATTCAGTTATTACTATCTCGCATGTTTTATATCTTAGATGATTGCTATATTATATTCGATGCGCTGTCACATTATGAGATATATGACAGGTTCTATGATTGTATGATGTTTTCTTTCTCTTCACTTCTCTTTTATTTATCTTACTTACTTCTATTCTTTCCCTTGACAGTCGTCCTACATCGGCCGGATGCTCAAACAACACATTATTCAGTTATGTGAGCATTGGAGGTGTAGGGCAGTCGTCACATCATCCATCTTCTGATTGGGTGTTGATTTTTAGAAACCTAAAGAGGATGCATAAATCAAGGTGTCACTTATTGGCTAGATTCATAAGGTAAAACTTCATTTTCATATTTATATTTAGTTGCACGACTTTATAACAATTTTGTATTTATATATCATTGCCCATCATTAGTTATAATTGACATCGTAATCTAAATAATTAATTGGTGATTTGATTTAATTTAATTCATTTGTTTGAAACTAAAATGTTTATATGTGTAAAACTATAATTTCATCTCTTAATATGATTCAATATACATGTAATGATTTCCTCAGGTAATATATAGTTTTAAAGAGTTAAATAATGTTGATTTGATTTATTTTGAAACATGAAACACATTAACATCTTGTTTTAAACTTTAAGTATATGTTTTTATTTTAAAATCCCTTTTGATTGTTTCATTAATTGTGTTAATTTTGAGTGATAAAATAAAATATTATATATCTCACATGCACATACATACATATATATATGTACTTATGTATGTATATGTATTTGTTATATATTTGTACACAAAGCATTTAGAAATATGTGAATCTTATGTTTATATTAAAACAATTTAATCCAATATGTATGTAAGCACTTTGAATAATTGAAATTATTTTCAGCTTCATAATCATACATGCATACATACATATATATATATGATTTTAATATTAATACTTATTTCATTAAGGTTATTTTACATTATCAAATGTATCTAGATCTAAATCTTGAATAAAAACCTACCAAACCAAAATTTGATTTTAACATCAAGTTTAGATTTTTGAAATTTCTATTAGTCAATTTATGTTGAGTTTTGTCTAATCAATCTTGTTTATTAATATTCAGATTTCATAATATTTTGTAATAAAAAATAGACTTTACATTAATCAAATTAAATTGAGGCGGTTGATATATGCATATAAATGGCGAATATATACATTATTGGTATAAATCACAATATCTACACCTGTATATGTTGACCTTGTTATTGTTTGGTTGTTATATATCATGTTAAATATTTTGTTACCACTTGTCATTTTGTATAATAATTAAGTATAGTTTTAGTAAAATGTTTGCAAAAGGGGAATGTGTAATCAATTATTGATATCACCTTTTTATCTCTTTTCTTTTAGATCATGATGTGGTTACATCCATTTCTAAAGATATGTTCAATCCCCTTTTAAACACCTTTTAAGAATATGAATATATTTTAAAATATTCTACTTATTCAAAATTTATACTTAATAAAAATAGATTTCATAAATTAAATAAGAAAGTTAAATAAATTTGGGTTTTATTTAATTAACTAGATTAGATCTAGTAAAAGCCATTAGACTTCAAAGGTCCACTATGATCCAAATGGAAAAAAAAGTTTTTGAAATCTACCCATTACACCAGTTGAAGATCGGGCCAACTTCATTAATGGTATCAAAGCCTATATGGTATATGCAGTTTAGTTAGCAACTTTAGGGCCAATTAATTAAGCTTACCTATCTGATGGATGTCTTGAAAAGTAGTGTCTAGGCTTAGAGTTGAATAACAAGTATCCCCTCTCCCTAGCTGCCGGCCTGGCCTAATAGGTCGAGTATACCCCAAAGGTTGAACCAATTATAAAGGCACAAACTGATTTGAGACCTAGACTAATTTTAAAAATTAAGTTTAAAAATTTAAAAGATAGTTCAAATTTAGATGTTAGTTTAGAATATAAAAGGATATTTTATAAGTGTTATAAAATAAATCTAGTTTGAGAAACTAATTTAATATTTTTCAAAATTTTAAAAATGTTTAATTAATTTGATTAATTAAATATGTAATCAATTAAAAGTTAATTAACTAAATATACATATATCTAGTGATATATGTATATGTAATTACAAAGGTTATAAGTGAAAATTTATCTTATATTGTTTAAGGTAAATTAAAATGAATTTTTTGAATGTTATTAAAAAAAATTTAATTCAATCAACGATATATTTGATAAATAATTAATTAAATGTTAAGTAATTTTACTATATATATATCTTGATAAATACATATATATATATATATATATAAAGGTTATATTTCAATGACTTAAAATGTTTTTTTATTTTACCAATTTTTTTATGAAATTAAACTAAATAAAATTTTGAATTTTATTAAACATTTAATTAAAATGTTTAATTATTTAATTATTCAATTGGTTAATTAATGCACAAATATACATACATACATACACACACGCACGCATATATATATATATATATATATATATATATATGAAACTATAATGATTATAGTTGAGTATTCATCTTAAATAGTTTAAGATGAATAAAATAAAATTTCCAAAATTTAAAATAAAATAAAATTAGTTAATTAATCTAAAGAATTAAAATTATCAAATATGATTTGATTAATAATATCAAAGTTAATTAAATATGATTTAATTAACAATATTGATATACATATTATACAAGCTAATTAAATTATAAATGGTAATAAATAAATTAATCTTATATGATTATATATATGCATAAAAATAATTGTAAGTGGGACTGAAATAAACCCAAAACTGATTTTTGGTATACATACTGAAGGAACCAGCCATGCCGAAAGTGGGCGAAATAGATAGATTTCAAAGAAATATCTTATTTTGGATCTATTGGGCCTTTGAAGTCTAAAGTGGATTTCAAACCCAATCTAAAATATTTTAAATAAAACCTTTGTTTTATTTAATTTGTTGAAAAGGTTTGAATTTAATTTAAATTTAAATGTGTATTGTAATGAGTGTATCAAATACACTCATGACCGTAAAGTGTATGTGCAACATATATATTGCGTACATGGCTAATATGATCATATATAGGTGCTAAGATTCACACATAACAGACTCATTTGTCCCTTTGTATATGTTTTTTTTGTTCATGAATTTTATTAAATGTATGTATGTATGTATATGCATATAATAAATGAAAGGTTTAAAATTGAATTATATAGTTTTACAAAAAAATCATTTTATAAAATGAGTTAAAATCATACACATCCATATATCTATACATAAATAATTGTAAACCATGCTTTAATATTTAAAACAACATATGTATGTAAAGACTGCAATCTAATATTTACATATATAAATTCAAAGTTAACAAATTTAAATTCAACTTTCAACTTAGGGAGGAATGAAATGATTTAAGATTTTACATAGAAGTCCACTTATGGATTTTTAAATTGAAATAACTTTTACACTTATGCAAACAACAACTAAAAAAATACATTCAACCAACGACCTTCTAACACATGTATTCATTTAAAAGTTAGTTTAAATAATCAAAATTATTTTCAATCAAATTTTTTTTTCATTCAAAATTAATTCAAATTAATCCAAAATGTTTAAATAACCATGTAACATACATACATATATATACATACACACACAAATATATATATATATATATATATATATATATATTGTTGGGTGAATTCTCACCACCGGTCCAAAGCTAGACGAATCAAATCAACACTGCCGAACCAACCTGCCTCCAACCTCTGCCGAACCAACCTGCCTCTAACCTCTGCCGAACCAACCAGCCTCCAAACTCACGGCCGAACCAACACGTCTCACCACCGGACCAGCGAAGCCACCGAACCGACTCACATCCGGACCAACACCTCACCGAATCAACCCTCGCCAACGCCAAACCAAGCACCTCCTCACCAATACCGGTCCGACTCCACTTCCAAGCAATACCAACCCAGAGTAATGCCGGACCAGCTCTGACAGGCCGGACCACGTCAGCTCAGGCCCTCCAGCAGCTATATACATCCAAGACTCCTGCCCACATCCTCACTCTATAAATAGAGGGGCAGAGGTACAACAATGGGGGATAAGTTTGAGAGCTCAAGCACGGAGAGAACTTTCAAACAACTTTCTTTTACTTGTATCAAAGCTTTGTACTTGTAATCTAAACAAGAGAAGAGAAATAACATATAAAGTGGACGTAGGCACATTCTGGCTGAACCACTATAAATCTGCGTGTCTTTTTACAGTTTAGCCCCTACTTTTCATATATTTGCATAAATCACCCAAACCACTAAGAACAACATAAGATCTATTAAATCATACGACTTTGAGGTGTTTGTCCATTTTTTGTGCAAACATTTTTGGTGCTTTCATTGAGAGCTAGAAGCTCGAAGCTTCAGCTTCTTCCACTTAACCTTTTTTCCTAACAACATCATCCATCGCTTGGAAAACATGCCTCCCAAGCAGAAAAAGATGTTAACAAAGGAAAGAACATCGCATCCAGCAGTCTTCCAGATCCAGCTGTCATGGATCAAGTAAATCGTCCTCCTCTAGCAGCAGTACCAAATGAAGGACAGGCTAATCCGACCACTCCTGCCACAGAACAGCCCGCAGCAATTAGGGCAGATTTAGACAGGGTTGTGGTTGAAGTAACTAACCGCTTTACGTCCCAGCAGGAAGCCTTGGTGGATTATCTCATGTCACGCTTAAGGGATGCTGAAGAGTCCAACCGCAACAATGAATCATGGGGCGAGTCCCAATCTGGAGGATCTCAGAGACAACAAAGATCTTCCTTCTTTGAAGGAGCTAACGGCAGAAGCGGCCATGGTAGGGGCCGAGATCGAGCACAGCCCGAAGTTAGGCCTGAGGAAACGATTGGAACCGAACCCAACGGGGGAGGTACCAGGTGAAGGTCAACTGTAGCTGAGCCTGTCATACTGCCTAACCATGAAAACGCCAGTGAACGGGGCCGAGCTAGAGTCCAGCCCGAAGTTGGACCCGAGGAAGTGCTTAGATCAGAACCCAGCAGGGGAAGACCAAGGCAAGGGCCAACTGTAGCTGACCCTAGCATGCTCCCAGAAGACCAAAGGCAGCCACTGGAAAATATGAGGAATGATAGACGATACCATCCCTACAGGTCATCTGGACGGAATCAATCCCACAGAACAGAACCAAACTTGTTTCTATCTGCTCCAAATTCTGATGAAAGGATGGCACGCTTATTCAGAGAGTGCGTCCAACGGGAGCAAAGAGATCGAGGGATAGACGCAAGGGTAACCAACCCTTTCACCCGCAACATCGAAATTGCTATCACCCCCCGAGAAAGGAAGATGCCAACAATGGAACCTTACAAAGGAACCTCCGACCCCGTTGTACACTTGCAGAGATACACACAACATATGCTCATGAGTGGAGCGACAGAAGGAGTACTGTGCAAATGCTTTCCACTCTTCTTAGCAGATCTCGCTACCTCCTGGTTCTGTCATCTACCCCAGGGATCCATCAGCTCGTGGGAAATGTTGAAAGAAAAGTTTATCAGTCAGTTCCACATTCATGTGGAACAACCTAAGGACGCTTATTCCTTATCCAGCGTCAAACAGAAACCTGGAGAGAAACTGCAGCAATACCTAACCCGATTCAATGCCGCAGCAGCCGCAGTCCAAGATGCCGATGAGAAGCTTATCCTAATGGCCCTCTGTAGTGGTGTGCATCCGAACACTAAATTTGCTAGAAGGTTGACAAAAGAAAAACCAGCTATTTTACCCGATTTCTTCCATGAAGCCGGGAAATATATGAGGCTTGAGGATGCTGCCGTTGAGGGGCAGTCAGGACAGCAAAATAAGGGAAGTCACAGCAACGCCCCTGCTGTGGCAAGGGACGTTCGAAGAAATGATTCCAGAGACAATGCTGGGGGCAAGAAGGGAGAAAAGCGCCTATATCGGCCAGGACCGAGATTCGACACTTACACTCCTTTGAACGAGACCGTCGAAAATATCTTCCTTGCCACCCAAGGCGAAGTTAGATACAAACGCCCACCATACAAGAAGGAATCAGATAACGCGTAAAAGTCTGGAAAGTTCTGCCGTTTCCACGAGTCTCACGGGCATGATACCAATGAGTGCCATCATCTCCGGGACTTGATTGAAGAACACATCAGAAGGAAGAAGCTGGAACGCTATGTAAAAGGTCAGGACAGGACTCCATCTCCTGCCAATGAGAACCCGAGGCTACCCTCACCGGAGATCGGCAGAGGAAACCGCAACACTAGCAGCTCTAGTCAAGAGAAGATAGTGGTCCATACCATCTCAGGAGGACCGCACATCGCAGACAGAAGCATGAAAGAAATGGAAAAATATGGAAAGTCGCTTAGAGACAATAAGGACTGTGTCAATTCAGTTATAGAAGAGCGCCACCCGAAACGGAAAGAAAGTGATGACATCACATTCGGTAAGCGTGACCTAGAAGGAAGGCAATACCCTCACATGGATCCCATGGTTATCTCTGCCCGGCTCGGTCCCGCCGAAGTTTACCGAATCCTAGTAGACACTGGAAGCTCAGTAAATATCCCGTTCAAACATGCATTCGACAAAATGAAACTATCAATGAAGGATGTATCTCCCTGCGATAAACCACTACACGGTTTCACTGGAGATGCGAAGATGCCCCACGGGCGACTGGACCTCTTTGTTGAGATTGGAAGCCATCCCCGCTCTGTTGTACGGAAACAGACGTTTGTGCTAATAGAAAACCATTCGGCCTACAACGCCTTCTTAGGAAGGCCAGCCTTGTCTGACTTCCAAATTGTCCTAGCCCCATGGTGCCTAAAGATGAAATTTCCAACGGACAATGGAGTAGGGGAAGTAGAAGGAGACCAGGACGTTGCTCGAGACTGCTATGTGACTGAACTTCGCAACAACCACAGGAAGGATAAAGGAAAGGGTGTAAAAGTTGCCCTCTGCACGAAATATCTAGAAGCATAGAAACTAAAGAAAGCCCCTCCTCTTCGATATACCAGCGACCCTTTCAATGAATTAGACCCTAGGGATAAAGAGGAGGAGGCCATCGCCGAGCTTGCAGAGGCTATGGAGTTTGTATCTGTAGACAAGCACGACTCGAGTAGGCTATTGAAAATTGGGTCCCAACCAAAAGCAGAGTTGAAGGAGCAACTCATCGACTTTCTCCGCCACAACTTGGATGTATTCGCATGGTCACACGCTGACATGACCGGAATCTCCCCCGACGTAGCATGCCACGTACTAAACATTGATCCTACCAAGGCGCCCGTAAAACAAAGAAAGAGAAGTATGGGGGCAGAGCGATCAGCAGCCCTCGATGAAGAAGTAAAGAATCTGCTCGCCAATAACTTTATACGAGAAGCCATCTACCCGGAATGGTTCGCTAACCCGATGCTGATAAAGAAGGCTAATGGGAAGTGGCGAACATGCATTGACTTTTCCAACCTAAACGACGCCTGCCCAAAGGATTTCTTCCCACTTCCCCGAATCGACCAACTTGTAGACAGCATAGCCGGGCACGAGCTCTTATCTTTTATGGACGCATACTCAGGATATAACCAAATTCCTATGCATGTTCCCGACCAAGACCACGCTAGTTTCATCACCGACCGGGGTTTATACTGCTATAAGGTAATGCCTTTCGGACTTAAAAATGCAGGAGCCACCTACCAGCGCCTCGTCAACAAGATGTTTGCAGGGCTAATAGGGCAAACTATAGAAGTATACGTGGATGACATGCTGGTAAAGTCAAGGAAAGCCGACGATCACGTAAGCCACCTAGGCGAGATGTTTCAAGTACTTCGCCAGTATGGAATGAAGTTGAATCCTCTAAAATGCTCCTTCGGAGTATCATCAGGAAAGTTCTTAGGATTCATCGTCCATGCCAGAGGGATTGAAGCAAACCCTGAACAAGTCCGAGTGCTAAGGGATATTGAGGTACCTTCCACTCGAAAGGAAATGCAAAGCCTGAATGGAAAAGTGGCCGCCCTAAGCCGATTCATCTCCAAAGCAACGGACAAGTGCATCCCCTTTTTCGAAGCTCTAAAGAAAGACAAAGGAAAGTTCGAATGGACTGACGAATGCTTAACCGCTTTCCTTAACTTAATCGAACACCTCCAGAAACCACCGGTACTCTCGACTCCAAGCGAAGGCGAAGAATTATACCTATACCTTGCTGTGTCATCTCACGCCCTGAGCGCTGCCTTGGTAAGGGAAGACAACCGCACGCAGCGGCCAGTTTACTTCGTCAGTAAGAGGTTTATGGGGGCAGAAGTCACATATCCTAAACTCGAGAAGCTAGCATACTGTTTACTAATCACATCACGGAAACTGCGTCACTACTTCCAGTCACATTCCATCAAAGTTCTGACCGATCAGCCACTGAGGCAGGTACTCCATCGTCCCGACACTTCTGGGCGACTACTTAAATGGTGCATTGAACTAAGTCAGTATGATATCACCTATCACCTCGCACCGCCATTAAGGGACAAGCCATGGCTGATTTCATTGCAGAATTCACTACCAACGAAGATAAGGAGCAATTGGAAATAGTAGAAGACATCAAGTGGAATCTCTTTGTGGATGGTGCATCAAACGAACAAGGCTCGGGGGCAGGTGTGGTAATAATCACTCCCAGGGGAAATAAGCTGCACTATGCTATAAGGTTGGAGTTCGCTGCCACCAACAACGATGCAGAATATGAAGCAGTGATAGCTGGATTAGAACTTGCCATAGAAATCGGAGCCAATTCTTTGTGTCTTCATAGCGATTCTCAACTTATTGTTAATCAAATACTAGGAGAATTCCAAGCTCGAGAAGAACAACTCATAGCATATTTAAAGAAGACCAAGTTACTTCTCAGCCGATTGGACCACTACTTAGTCAAACACATCCCTCGGGAAGAGAACCAAGAGGCCGACGAATTGGCAAAGCAAGCAAGTATGAGAGACATCGCCATCTTCGGAGCAGTAACCATCTCAAAGCAACTGACCCCAAGTTTTGAGCAAGTGAATCTGATAGCTGCAACCGAAGAAGCAACTTGGATGACTCCCATCCGAGACTACCTACAAAGCGGCACACTACCCAACGGGCGTAACGAAGTCAAGAAAATCTTGAGGAAAGCTTCCCGCTACACAATTCAAGAAGACATCCTCTATCGGCGCGGATTCTCTAACTCGTTATTAAGGTGTGTCGCTGGGAGGGAAGCCAAGGAAATCTTATCCAACATTCATCAGGGAAGCTGCGGAGATCACACCGGAGGGCAAACATTAGCAAAAAAGATACTCCGATATGGATAATTCTGGCCCACCTTAAGCAAGGACGCCTTAGATTTCATCAAAAAGCGTGACAGATGCCAGAAGTTTGCTAAGATTCCGCGGCTACCAACAACTGAGATTACTCAAATGACCAGCCCTTGGCCCTTCGCAATATGGGGAATTGACTTAATCGGCGAGCTACCAATGGGCCGAGGCGGGGCCAAATATGCTATAGTGGCAGTCGACTATTTCACCAAATGGGTGGAAGCAGAATCTCTGAATAAAGTATCTTCAGCAAAAGTTATTAACTTCTTGATCAAAAATGTCCTGTGCAGGTACGGAGTCCCACTCAAAATCATATCAGACAATGGACTTCAGTTTGACAGCGAGGAATTCGCCAACTGGTGCCGAGAGCATGGAATTCACAAAAGCTTCTCATCCGTAGCGTATCCCCAGGCAAACGGACAAGTCGAAGCCGTCAACAAAATTCTGAAAACTCTAATAAAAAAGAAACTCGAAAAGTCAAAGGGCGCTTGGGTGGATGAACTCCCTACGGCACTGTGGGCCTATCGCACATCTTTCAGAACATCAACAGGGCATACTCCTTTCTCTTTGGCGGATCGGAGGCTATGCTCCCAGTTGAAACCATCGTGCCTTCCCACCGTAGGATCCACTATGACCCAGAAGAGAACGAAGAACTCCTTCACATTTCTTTGGACCTAGTTGAGGAGAGAAGAAATGATGCAATCCTTAAAGCAGCAGCCCACAAGCAAAAAGTGGCAGCACAATACAACTCCAAAGTCAAGCATCGTACCTTACAAGAAGGGGATCTCGTCCTCAAGCGAATCTTCCCTCGCCCCGGAGCACTAGACCCAATCTGGGATGGACCATATGTAATTCATAAAGATCTCCACAATGGAGCTTATATTTTGTCAACAGTGGACGGAGAGGTGTTCCAGAGGGCATGGAACATCCAACACCTCCGTCGATACTTTTCTTAACTTGTACTGCCCATATGAAGTGAATTAACAAAGAGAATCAGTGGACGTAGGCCTTTTCGTGCCGAACCACTTTAAAAAACCTTGTCTCTTTTTTAGCTTATTCCTTTATATCTTGGCTGCTTGTTAACTTTATCCTTTTCTGTTGAACAAAATCCTATGCGTATAGCATTTCCACTCAAAGCACTCCACAGCGCAACTTCACCTGGACAAGACCTAACAGGTACTATGCGAATCTATGCCCTCGCCAATGAGACACTTTTGCTCCGGCATCCCTCTGCTACGGGTTAACTCATTGCTCGCGACGGCCCTTAAAGCCAACTGTAATGAGCCGATTATAAGCCACCGAGAAGGCCGACTATAGCCGAGGCAGCTCATTACGGCGTTCGGCTCGCCGGCAACTGTGAACCGACTATAAGCCCCAACATAAGGTGTGGCCAGCCAGGGGCAGTTCACGGTTGACGATCAGCACCCACGCTAGCCGGCCACAGTAAATCGAATAATACCCACGATTATGGGCCATATGGCCCGGGTAGTTACTGTGCGCGATCTCGGCTCCGATGTGTCTTAAGTGCGGCTGTGGTAAAAAAGAATTAACTCCCCGCGGAGGCGTAAGATGGGTGACAAATGTCTCCAAGATCCACAGCTAGGGAAAATGACTACAAAGCCCGTTTGCCACGAACTTAAGCACATCGAAGGCCTTCCGTGATTGGAAGTTTTACTTTTTCACATATTTCAATTTTGCTTAAGAAACTTTTCTCCTATCCTCTGTAACAATCCCTGAAGTACAGGACACAGAACAGGAGACACTCACTAATAGAAGCGGATACTCACAGCAAGATACTGGACCGCATCCCTTACTCGGTCACACAGGATATTCAAAGCTGCCATCTACAAGCAAAATATAAAGGGCGGTATTTCCTTCTTTCATATGTAAACACATGACTATAATTTATTCACACCTCACGCTAACATTGCAAGTCATGAAATTATGTTTTAAACAAGAACCTGACATCAAACACAGTTTAATTACAAGAATATGCATATCTATATTTCTCATACAACATGTCAAAATAGCAAAAACGTTCATAAGACGACAAAATCAGCTTAAGTTAAAGAATTACACGTCAAGAATAGAGCTATTTATTACAAGTAGCAAAAATTACAACCTAAGGGTTACTTTACTGTTTTAAGACTAACATATACAACCATGTCAAGTCCACAAAAAGAATTTTCCAGGTCTAATCAAGGAGCCGGCTGCGTCGGAGTCTTATCCTTGTCCTGTTGCCCACCTGTCCGGTCAGAGAAAGAATTCATTAGTGATAAGCAACCAAGTTAACGGAAAGACTAGAAAGGAAGACTTACCAGCATCTACTCCTTGATCAACTTGATCATCATCCTCCACTTGCACACCTGCCTCCTCAGCTGCAAACAACCGCATCCCCTCCTTCTCCCTTGGATTTCTTTTTGTCTGATCGAGTTTCTGCTTTGCGAGACATTATCTACAACACCAGAAGAACATATTGTTAGAACAGAGGATATAGACAAGGTTCATTCGGTGATCCAAAGGAAAATGCTCGTTCGGTACTCAGATCCACGAACTCATCCGGTAATCCAAGAACGACAGTTCATTCGGCACTCGAAATACCCAGATTCATTCGGTTGTCTAAAAAAGGCCATTCGGCGAGAGAAAGCTATATCACCTGATTCGATTCGGTATAAATGTCTGGTTCGGTTGTCTTGGATTGGTAAGGAACAACGAAAGTATACAGCCCCTACTTATAGGAAAATATAGGATGCCAGACCAGTTGGATCGGCAATCAACGACCGAATGAAAAGAAACAAAGTAGGCCATATGCCAGCATATACCCCACTTTGGGGGGCAAATGTTGGGTGAATTCTCACCACCGATCCAAAGCTAGACGAACCAAATCAACACTGCCGAACCAACCTGCCTCCAACCTCTGCCGAACCAACCAGCCTCCAAACTCACGACCGAACCAACACGTCTCACCACCGGACCAACGAAGCCACCGAACCGACTCACATCCGGACCAACACCTCACCGAATCAACCCTCGCCAACGCCGAACCAAGCACCTCCTCACCAATACCGGTCCGACTCCACTTCCAAGCAATACCAACCCAGAGTAATGCCGGACCAGCTCTGACAGGCTGGACCACATCAGCCCAGGCCCTCCAGCAGCTATATACATCCAAGACTCCTGCCCACATCCTCACTCTATAAATAGAGGGG
The DNA here is from genome assembly GCA_030737815.1 of Allium fistulosum. NCBI lineage: Eukaryota > Viridiplantae > Streptophyta > Magnoliopsida > Asparagales > Amaryllidaceae > Allium > Allium fistulosum. The sequence goes on along the minus strand of CM060904.1, from coordinate 1,103,917,117 downwards.
CAGGGGTACAACAATGAGGGACAAGTTTGAGAGCTCAAGCACGGAGAGAACTTTCAAACAACTTTCTTTTACTTGTATCAAAGCTTTGTACTTGTAATCTAAACAAGAGAAGAGAAATAACATATAAAGTGGACGTAGGCACATTCTGGCTGAACCACTATAAATCTGCGTGTCTTTTTACAGTTTAGCCCCTGCTTTTCATATATTTGCATAAATCACCCAAACCACTAAGAACAACATAAGATCTATTAAATCATACGACTTTGAGGTGTTTGTCCATTTTTTGTGCAAATATATATATATATATATATATATCTGTGTGTGTGTATGTATTTGATTAAAAAGCATCCAATCAAAAAAATTGATTCTAAAACAATAATAAAATAGATGAAACAACTTAGGCAAATATAAATTCGTTTTAAAAAATTCAGAACTAAACTGTACAAACAATATGAACAAATAATCATATGAGAGGAAGGATTTAAACTATATTAACATAATGATCATACAGTCAATTGAAGAATAGTACAAAAGGGGATCCAAATTAAATTAACATAGTGAACAATTAATTAATTTAATATATAAACATATAGTTTGTAGCATGTAAAGGAGTCAAACCATATGGACATGATTAATACATGAATAAATAAAATTGAAAGTCACCTTAGGATGTAGCAAAAAAGTTGTTCCTTGAATGATGAACAAAGCTCCCAAATTCAACCGAATCAACCCCTAGATTTTGCAAGGATTTGGAAGCAAACACCACCTTGAGTATTATTGATTTTATTTGAATTTATTTTGGGATTTTTTTATTATGGAGGCCATGGAAATTTCGACCTAAAGTAGAGGAAGAGAGAGAAAATATAATTGCCAGGAAGAATTACGAAATGAATGAAAGATAATTTGTTTTAAAGGAAATATTGGAACCTTTTAGTTTCCTCCTTCGAAACCTTCCCTATTTAATTCCTCATTAAATCCTCTCCCCCTTCTTTATACTTTCAACAGTAAATAAAATGAAGAGAAAAGGGAAAAGATAATATCATAAATGTGTTTTAAGTGAGTCATAAAGAAGAGTAAAGGATGGATGTTTCCTTTTGGTTGATCAATTTTCTCGCAAGTAAAAGATAAGCCGATCAACACATCAAAGTCTAGCCCTTTCCAAGTCAATCTACATGACAAACGCAAGCGAGCACAAAAGGCAAGCCGCACTGAAATTCTAAACCTAGCCCATTCCAAGTTGGAAAGCACTTCGAAGCTCAACCCAATCCTAGTCGACCTACTCATCAAACACGCTAGGAATACAGCCGCCCAAATCGTCCCAAGGTGACGTACATCCAACTCATTTGAATAAACTCGGCTTAAAATCGACCATTCCTTAGTCTGGCTCTATCTCAGCCCTGCCTATGCCCTGCTCTATATAGCCCATCTCGTCACCACACGATCGGCTCAGTTTGTCTCTTGTAGTTTTATCCTTATCAATCTTCAGTTTTTTCTTAGCAATCTTCGGCAACAAGCAACTGATTGTTATTTGCACGTGAAGCTTCTCTCTAGCTTTGTTTCCTAGAAAAGTGTGCAGCATCAACTCCTATGCCATGTCGCCTAGTTTACCAACTGTTGTGGCATGTCTGCCAAAAGCGCACCAACTCCTATACCATGTTGCCTTGCCCTATGTAAAGAACACCCCTTATACAGAACAACAGCGGGCATTCGTCTCAGCCACACAAATTATATCACCTCCAGTTGCCTCCATCAACCAAAGTGACTAAATCTATGGCCAGGAGTGATTCGTACTTACTAGTTGTGGAATTATAGCCATCTAATGATCAATTTTAGCTACTATAATTACCCCTTTCCATACAACATCACAGGGGTTGAATTCTTACTTTAGTATTCATTTCTAACACAATAACACAAGAGCTCTTGAGTTTAAAAACGTTGTAAACATAAGTGCTTAATTTTTTATTATTCTTCTGTAATTTCTTGTAATTGTGAGAGATCAATATAGAAGGAAATCTTCATAGTGGATACAGGCAAGCTTAGCCGAACCACTCTACATCTTGTGTCATTTACTTAAGTTTATCATTTACCCATCGATTTAAATTTAAGCCCAGTTTTAGCAAATAACCTTTGTTAATACGAATGCATTAGCATAATTTCGAGGTTGCTAAATTTATAGTCAACATATTGGTGCTAGAAGAAGGGCCCTCCCCTAAATGCTCTCACTTTTCTTCACTTTTTCTCCTCCACTAAAAATTTGTTCTAGTTATTGCCATTAATCCTAATGGTTATAACGAAGGTAACTACTCCAATGACTGTGACAATAACGGTAACACTATCGCCATCTCCTTTTGTCCCATCCCTGGGCTTAGCAACGACATTTGGCGAAGTGTGCTTCAAGGTTTAAATAACGTAGGAACTCTAGCCCACAAAGCGAATGATTTGAGGACAAAGCCAAATTCTCAGACGACTGTAAACTTTGGACCTCTACCACCTCCTACAGTCGATCTAACTCATGCCCAGCCTATCATCCTAAGTGGCTGCAATCTTGTTAATACCGCCCAAGAGAGGACAGTGCTTGAAACCCCAATTGGGATAGCCTTTGTTCAAAATAAGAGATTGCATACTATGCATGAGACAAGTCACACTATTGATATTATGGCCCTAGATTTGGCCGCGTACAAAGAACTAAGGAAATGTCATTGCCCATCAGTGGAACGACCATATGCTTCTAAATGCCTTTGTGCGAAGAATGAAGCTCAAGATTTGAGATTGGACCGACTTAGTAATGGAGCTAATTCCATCAGCAGAGAACACATGGCCCCGTGGGTGAACTCCCAGTCCCCAAGGGGTTAGCCTAAATCTAGGGAAAGGCGAGCCAGACATTCACGGTCGCCTTTTGTGTATAGAGGAAGGTCCCCGTCGCAATCCAACACACAATCGCCTCTCTTTATTATACCATCGACATCGATTTCTCACTTACAAAGACTTCGGTTGAGCCCTTCATTGATTGGAAAACAAACATGTCCACAATAGGTGGAGGATGGCATCCAGGAAGAAACGACCCATCTTCACCAATAACTCAACTAATTACAAACCCGAAATGTTGTGGGAAAAGCAATGTTTGATAACGAGAATGGAGAGCCATCCTTTGAGGAAATCTCGGGTACATACATTTATAGGCGGTATGCCTTACACTTATCGACAAACATGATGGGAGTACTGACTCATTAGACCACATCATCATTTTCAACTCCATCACATGGGCTGGTCAGCCCTCCATCCTACAAAATGTCTCCTTTTTGCATTCAGTTTAACTATACTTGCCTCTAATTGGTTCCTCCATCTACAACCGGGCACCTAGTTGTGTGTAGACTTCAAGACTAGGTTTTTTGCTTCAAAGACTCATGTCATAATGGCTAGTGAGCTAGATAACAATAGGTAGGGGCCGACAAAGACTCTTCAGTCATATGTAAACTATTTTAATAAGGAGTCCACCCGTGCTAAAGGTGTCGACAAGAACAACCTGGTTGCAACCCTCTGGTCGAGGGTAAGATACAAGTCTATTATATGGAAAGAGTTACAAAAGCAGCTAGCCTCTTTATTAACCATCTTCCATCAGTGGGCAAATGACATCATGCGGATGGAAGACATCGACCTCTCAAACAGTGATGACAGGGCTTGGTGTTCTAACAAATCCCACCCCGTGAAAATATAGACCGTCGAGTAATGGTCGACAGAATAACAACAAAAGGCATGCAGAATATGACACTCGATACAAGTCCAGGTACACAAACTATGCACTTTGAATCGAGATATATAATCAATACATTTTACAACCATCAACGAGTGTCATGTAGGCTGATCTAAGAAGGAGTGCTCGTAGAGTATGTTCGGCATTAGGTCGATCAAAGAAAGACTCGTAACAACCAGCTGACTCAAACCCGGCTACCCAACAATGTCGTAGACATTTTTGACTATCTATGGAGGCACGTATGTTGTTGGAATCAACCAAGGAGCACAATTTGGGTATCAAAGAGAAGCGGGGTCAATTGGCCAAGTTTATTCATCAAAGCATCGAGTGTCCAAAGTGTAACACCCCTGATTTTAAATAACATTATTTAGGAGATTTAATTAGATAAATTAAATAGAATAATGTAAAGATTAGAGACATAAGGATATTGAGATTTGAAAATTAAAATACATGCCGTGCTTAACCAAATAAGATTAAAAGAATAAACCTATGGAAATGGTTTTATAAGTTAACTAATAAGAAAATAAAGCAAGGGCATTATGGGAAATAGCCATCCACCATAATCCTTAACCCCTAAACCCTTATTCCCATTTTCATTTTCACAAGTTCATAATTATAAAACACAAACCCTAGAGCAAGCCGTCCACGACTTAAGGGAAAAGAGGAGAAAATTCAATTAAAAGCTAAGGAATCAAACAAGGGGAATTAAGTAAGATCAAATCTCAAGTTCCTTATCCAAAGCAAGGTGAATAAAAATCAAAACCATCTCATTTTCATTTTAAAGAGAATTTGATTTCGGGTTTTGAGTTTAAAATCTTTATGATGATTTTAGTGATGATACACTTGGATTACATGATATGTTTGATTCAAACAAGTATGTTTGATAAATGTTTTGTTCGATTTTAAGGCTAAAATCGTATATATTGGATTTGGAATGCCATAAGGGCTTAATATGTTATGTAAAACATTATATTGGAGATGATTTTAAATTTTCATAATTATCCAAGCCATGGATAATTTATTATGAATTTTTGAAGGAAGAAATAATTAGTTGGGTTTAAAAATTTATTTTGGCTATTATATAAAGGATTTTTGGTTTGAAATTTATATATATTAGATAACATATTAAAAGTAAATTTTTATGATTTTTGGGGATTTTTCCTAAGTGATTAACTATGGAAATTAAATTAATTAAGTTGGAGGACTTAAATGTCTTAATTGTTTTGTTTAAGGGAAGGGCTTCTTTGCAAATAATTTTTAATTAATCCTGGATGAATTCGGCAGTCCTTTAGAAATTTTTTTGGTAAATATTATGCAACCAATTATATTTTTACAAATATGCAAGTTAGTTGAAAAGCATTTACTTAAAAAGGCAACAAAACAGTCTTGTACAGATTTATCGTTTTGCCCCTTCTAGTAGCAACCTTTCGACCTCATACCTCTGCCCCCAACCAAGTCGAAACAAATACAAATGGTATCAGTGCTTTGGTACGTAGTGGATTGGAAAAAAGATGGAAGGTATAGAGTCGAAACCATGCTTTCGAGGGGGTCGAGGCCATTTTGAATAGCTTTCAAAGGTCTTTACTTTGCTTCCAAAAGAGGTGCCGCTTTCCTTGCTTTTAATGGATGCTTTCGAATGTGGTGAATTACTTTTATACAGCTTTCGAAGGGGGTTGCCTCCTTTTTGTTTAAAGGGTAGCATTCGAATGAGTTGTCGTATATTATGTTTTAAAGAGAAGCTTTCGAAAGGGTAGTTTTGAACCAAGTCGAAACCTTAGTGTCGTCTTCATGCCTTTCGAATAGGTTGAAAGTTTTCAATGAGTTCGAAAGGCAAGCTTTTGTTGTTATAAATATAAAGTCACTTCCCAATGCTTTCGAAAGGGCTCCAGTAGCCATTTGAACTAAGGTTTTTGAAGGAAATGGCTTCGAAAGGTGTTTTGAAGCTATCCTTTCAATTGTTTATTAAAAGATTAAATCTTTCAAAAGGATGGTTCCGAAACCATCTATTTTGCCCAAACTCTTTTACTTAAAGGTTAATGGTTTCGAAAGGGTTACTTTCGTTTATGTTCACTTTGACCCAAAAGTTATATTTAAGATTAAACCCAATGGTTTCGAAAAAGGTACTTTCAAATGGTTTCGAAGCTATGCTTCTATAAGTTGGAAAGATATGCTTTAATACTTTCGAAAGGAATGTTTTGATGGTTTCGAAAGGAAGGTTTTGATGGTTTTGAAAGAGATATTTTAAAGTGGTTCGAAAGGCATATGTTTAAGTATTTTGAAAAGAAGGTTTGAATGCTTTCGAAAGAGATATTCTAATGTTTTCGAAAAGTAAAGGTCTAAGGTTTCGAAAGCCTTAGTTTTCAAAACAAAGAATCCAATCTCATTTTTAAAGGAAAACCCATGGCAATATAAAAGAGCTTTGAAATGGCTTTTAATTTTGGAGTTTTTGTAGAAGATTTCCTTGATAAAAATAATGGGTTAAAGGTATTAACCATGTTTCATATGGAAATGATTTCAAGGTATTAAACCATAATGTTGGTATCATAGCATAGGTTTATGAAAACTTAAAAGAAACTTCAAACTTAATTTTTTTCTTTCAAAACATGATCCAATGAATCAGAATATAAGGTCGGGGTTTGGGTTAACGCTATAGTACTTGTATTTGATATATATATATATATATAAGTACGTATTCCCCTCTCACTTAGCCCATTCTTCTGTATCTTACTAAGGCTCGTATGAAGATTTAGGAGAAAGGATGATATGGTGGCAGGAAACAGAAGAGGACATCTCGGCGGAGGAAGCACTACAACAAATGGAAATGCTCGACCCAACATGAGATACCAGGGTCAACAGGAAAATGCTAATCCAAATGCAAATGCCAACGTAGGTGCTGGAAACCCGCCAGTAGATATGGGGATGATGTATCAGTTCTTCACCAATCTGATGCAAGCAGGACCTGCCACAGGAGTAGCTGGGGTAATGCTGGGAATGTTGGAGGAGCTAATCCCATGGCCCTAGTTGGCAACAACTATGCCAAGCTGAGTAGGGATTATACTAGTCTTGGTGGAAAGCCATTTTGAGAACGGAGGATGCTATAGAAGTGGAGAATTGGCTTTTGCACTGTGAGAGAATCTTCGCTGACTTGGGATTGAATGATGAGCAGAAGAGGAGACTAGCCTCTAGGTAGTTGAAGGGAGCAACGCTTCATTGGTGGAATAGTGTTACTATCGGAGTTCCCAAGGAAGAGTTGACTTGGGTGGAATTTCGGAGGAGATTCGAGGAGAGGTTTTTGTCTGAAGTTGCCAAGTCAGCATTTTTGAGGAAGTTCATCGACTTGGTGCAAGGCGGGATGTCGGTGATTGATTATGCCATGAAGTTTGATGAGTTATCCAGATATGGACATGCTACCATTGACACTGTCATCAAGAGGAATGAGAAGTTTATTCGAGGATTGAGACCCGACATTGCTAGGGCGACCATGCCACATCTTCTTGATTCTTGTAATGTTGTTGTGGAAATGGCAATCCGACATGAGGAGATGCTTGCTACTTATGCGAAGGAGAAACAGGTTAAAACCTAGAGTTCTCTTTGCAAGAAGAGGAAGTTCTTCAAGAAGAAGGGAACCCAGAAGGGAGAAGCTGCCAAGAAGGCAAAGGCTAATCTGGTTTGCTTCAAGTGTGATAAGAAGGGTCATTATGCTCATGAATGCTTAATTGGAAAGGGGAAGAAGGCCACATATAAGAAGGGTATGAAGTGCTTTAACTGCGACTAGGTTGGGCATTACAAGAATCAGTGTCCAGAACCAGTCAGGGCGGACAGGGGAAAAGCCTTTGCCGTTGGACCATCATCTGCTAGGCCAACTGCTACTGAGAAAGGAAAGACTGTGATGGAAGGTACGTTTTTGATTCGAAGTACACCAGTTAGGGTACTATTTGATACCAGTGCATCGCATTCATTTATATCTCAGTGTTTGGTTGATAGGTTGTATTTAGAACCCACATACCTTGTTACTTCCTTAAGGGTTGCAAATCCGATAAGAAGGTATTCAAATCTAGAAACGAGATGTCACCAGTTAGTACTTGATTTGTTAGGTCATAAGTTTGCATGCAGTTTGTATGTTTTTGATTTCGTAGATTTCTAAATCATTTTGGGTATGGATTGGTTGGGTAAATACGAGGCTAGGATATTTTGCCAAGATAGGGAAATATCGCTGAGACACCTTGATAGTCATAACCGAATTATATTCTCAGTGGAGGATTCTGACTAAAGTGCTTATGCTTTGCTGAGTGCTATGGAAACAGAAGAAGAGTTAAGTCAGGTTTGAGTAGCTAGAGAATTTGCAGATGTTTTTGAGTCGGTTATAGGATTACCACCGAAATGAGCCATTGAGTTTCAGATAGATCTTGTGCCAGGAGCAGAACCTATAAGTAGACCACCTTGCAGAATGACATCGACCGAGATGAAGGAATTGATGGTGCAGCTAGTGGATCTAGAAGGGAGAAATTTTATTAGATCAAGAAGTTCGCCTTGGGATGCGGCCGCGGTGTTTGTGAAGAAACCACATGGATTGTTAAGGATGTGTATCGACTATCGTAAGTTGAACGGGAAGACGATCAAGAATAAGTATCCTTCGCCGAGAATCGACAATCTATTTGATCAATTGTGTGGAGCCAGAGTATTTTCCCAATTGGATTTGGTGATAGGGTTCCATCAGTTAAGAGTGGCAGAGGACAGTATTCCATTGACATCATTTCAGATTAGGTATGGCTCGTACAAGTGGTTAGTAATGCCATTCGATTTAATGAATGCACCAGCTTTCTTCGTAGATTTGATGAACCTAGTTTTCCGAGAGTACTTGGATAGGTTCGTATTGGTATTTGTAGATGACATTTTAGTATACTCTAAGGATGAAAGAGAGCATGAAGATCATCTTAGAGTAGTGATTGAAACATTGAGGTAGCATCAGTTGAAAGCGAAGTTTTCCAAGTGTCATTTCTGGAAGAAAGAGGTTAAGTTTCTTGGTTACGTGGTTTCAGAGAAGGGTTTGTTAATCGATCCAGATAAGATTGAAGCTGTTAATAACTGGAAAGGACCAAAGACGGTGACTGAGATTAGAAGTTTTCTTGGACTTGCTAGCTATTACCGGATATTCATTAAAGATTCTTGCGGATAGCAGCGCCTTTGACTAAGTTAACCAGGAAGGATGTGAAGTTTATTTGGTCTGACAAATGTAAGGAAGCATTCCTTAAGGTAAAGCATTTTTTGACCAACGCGCCTGTGTTTAGACTCTGATCACCCAAGGGGGCATCTTCATATGTCGCTCTTGGCATACTTTGTAATAATTATATTTTCTCTGAACGTGGTTATCGAATTTGGGATTGTGTAATGAATTTGAAATATGATTGAAAAGGAATGTGAAATTTGTTTAATGAATCTAAATTTTTTTCATATCCATGTGTTTCTGTTATATCAATGTATCTAACATTACCGCATTTGGTCACCGAGAATTAATAACCATGGATGACTGCAGCATCCATAGCCGTTAATTTTGGGTCTCCAAGTGGGGGATGTTATGTTTTTAACCATTGTGGATGTAGGTGCACAATATATGGTTATTATAAATTTTTGGGTAAGATACTAGTAAAGGGAAAACCCGTTCCGCTAAGCGGCGTGGTCTCACTAAATATCTAAATGGTTCGAGATGGTAGGTTATTATTCATACCAGGCATTTGTCTCACTCGAAGTTTATGTTTTCCCCTTAAACTCTCGGGTGCTCAATTGGTTTTGAGTAGTTTGAGATTTGGGGTTTTCAGGTTCTCCTTTAGACAAATAAGCTTCCGGAGACGTGCAGGAGGCAAGTTAGCTATTAGGAGTTCTTTTCTATTGGATTCCACTGTGTTTTGGTTGTAAATGCAAAGTTTTTTAATTGCCGATGTTTAGACTCTGATCACCCAAGGGGGCATCTTCATATGTCGCTCTTGGCGTATTTTGTAATAATTATATTTTCTCTGAACGTGGTTCTAAAATTTGGGATTATGTAATGAATTTGAAATATGATCGACATGGAATGAGAAATTTGTTTAATGGATCTAAATATTTTTCATATCTATGTGTTTCTGTTATATCAATGTATCTAACATTACCTCATTTGGTCGCCGAGAATTAATAACTATGGATGACTACAGCATCCGTAACCGTTAATTTTGGATGTCCAAGTGGGGGATGTTACACAAAGTGCCTAGGCTAGAGATGGATTATCCCATCACGTTCCCCACCAAGGACAGAGAAGCCGTCTCTTACTCCTACCATGACCTCATGGTTATCATTATTGCAATATCAAACTCGAATGAGCACTGAGTATTCGTGGATGGGGTAAGCTCAGTCGACATCATGTTAAGACATATTTTTAGGGCACTCAAGCTTCTACCTCCAGCTTCACCCCCTACGCCTTACCTATCTACAGCTTTGGAGGTGTTGGCATTGTTCCAATAGGAACCGCCTCTTTCATGAACACCTTCGGCAGAGAGCCATTTGTTGCAAAGATATATGTAAACTATGTCGCAATTGATTTCCTATCTACTTACAACCTCTTAATAAGATGAATGGCCTTAGCATAGCTCGATGCAATTCTCTCATATAATCACTCGTCATGAAATTCCTTATCTATTGTGGAGTCAGTGAAATTGGGGTAACCAAAAAAAGGGTAAGGAGTGTTACGGGACCTCCCTTAGGCCGGTCCTCTTGCTTCAATAAGAACTCACATCAATCAATGCCGAGCCATTTGTGATAACTCACAAGTCAGTCAATGCTCCGGTTCGTGTCAAGACCACCCCCAACTCCAAAGCAGAAGCATCAATATCAACAGTTCCTTCCATGAATAATGGCCTATCCCATGAAGTCATGACTATCAACAACGTGTCACCTAGGAGAGTGTTTAAGCTGATCAGCACTCACACTCATTTTGGGACCATCCTTTCCCTTAAAGAAATCACCGTTGGTGGTGTGTCACCCAGGTGTAACCCCAAGCCCGTTTGCACTCTAGGTCATTCCAGGACCACCCAAAGCAGTATAACAACACTAACTGGCTGCGTGCCACCCAAGAGAACCCTCAAGCCTAAGAGCTCTCCGGTTCGAGTTGAGTCACCCACCACGTAAAGAACGAGATAACATGGATCTCATCTCCTTAGCCACTCCCCAATCGGACAAGAGAGCCCATTACATCATAGAATGAGAAATGCGTAACACATTGGTTAGCGGGGACGTCCAACACAACAACTCCTACTTTCTCATTATCGTTAGCTCATTTGTGAGAGTCGGGGGAAACCTCAACCCCTCGACTCGAGCATAAACATTTGTTCCTATGGAGGATGACATAGAGCGTATGATTTACATGATGGATTAATGCGACTTGGAAACTAACTTTGATCTTGACAATGACCTACTTGATCTCTGATTAGGAGATTCAAACACCGAAGGTGGGCCTGCACTGCACGATTTAATATCTATAGACAATGCCGATCCAATAAAGGTCGTTCAGACTGGTGGTGAGCCTAACCTAGAGATTAGAGATGAGCCGGTCAAATGCTTAAAACAAAGCAAAGCGGTCTTCTCTTAGGGCATGTCGACATGACCGACATCGATCCAAGAATCATCTGCCATGCACTGAACATTGACCTGAAGGCGAGCCTCATCTATTAAAAGCACAGACCCTCTCAACTTAGAAAGATACTAAGCTTATAACGAAGCTCTGGAGAAGCTGTTAGCCAACGACCTCATCTGGGAGGTAAAATAATCGGTCTGGGTAGCCAATCCAGTACTGGTTAGAAAACCAAATGGTTTTGGAGAACTTGCATCGAATTTTCTAACCTTAACAAAGCCTGCCCAAAAGACAGCTTCCCATTACTGCATATCGACCAACTAGCCTCACATCGACCAGCTAGTAGATGCAACCAATGGACATAAGCTCCTTACTTTCATGGACGCTTATACTGGGTATAGTGAGATTGCCATACACGGCCTAGACCAAAAGCATACTTCCTTTATCGCAAATGCCGGCTAATATTGCTATCGTGCTATGCCATTTGAGTTTTGAAATGTAGGTGATACCTAATAACAGCTCGTCAACCGCATGTTTTCAAAACAAATCGGCCAGTCCGTGGAATTTTATGTAGATGACATGCTGGTAAAGTTAGAAAAGTCGGGAGGACATATATAGAACCTGCCTGCAAATTTCAATATTTTGCATCGATACAACATGAAGCTGAATCCAAAGAAGTGCTCGTTGTCATCCAGTTGGGAAAATTCCTCGCTTCTATAGTGAGCGCCAAGGGGATCGAAGCTAATCCCGATAAATCCAAGCCATCCAAGACATGAAAATACCTAAAACCATAAAGTAAGTACAAAGCCTAAACGGGATGGTTGCTGCTTTGAGCTGGTTCATGTCCAAGGCTACAAACCGGTGTCTACCCTTCTTCGATCTCATCAAGAATGGAAAGTCATTTTCTTGGAACTGCAAGTGCACTAAGGCGTTTGAAGAATTGAGCAACACTTGGCTACCCCTATGGTACTGTCTAAGCCCATCGATGGGAAAGACTTATACATGTACCTTACAATGACTGACCATGCTATTAGCATGACATCAATCGAAGAATATGAGAAGATCCAACAGTTAATCTACTGCATTAACAAAAGGTTATTAGGCCCAAATATAAGACACATTAGGTTGGAAAAGCTACTTTCTTCCTGCTCATAGCGGCTCGAAAAATTTCGGCCGTACTTTCAAGCTCACTAATTAAAGTCCCGACCAACCAACCATTGAAGCAAATTCTCAACCGACTTGAAACAACGGGCCGGGTACATAAATAGTCTATCGAGCTTGGGCAACATCACATCTCTTTCCATCTTCATACTTCTATCAAGGGCTAGACCGTGGTAGATTTCATAGTCAAGTGCTCAAGCCCGGACATCGGCTAAGAGGAAACCATCACCGATCAACAAATTTGGCGCATGCATGTGGATGGGGCATCAAACAAGAAAGGGGTAGAGACCGACATGGTCCTTGTCACACCTGAATTAAGAGAAATTTTTTTTGCGGTCTTCCTCACTTTCAAGGCAACCAACAATGAAGATGAATACGAGGCTATCCTGACTGGTCTCAGGATGGCAAAGGAGTTGTAGATGGATTCCCTCCATGTGTTCAGCAACTCATCGCTAGTCGTTAATCAAATTGGCGAGCCAAATCAAAGGAAAAACATTGGTCTTGTATGTTGTAGAAGCTAAGAGAATAATCGGCACCTTCTTAGAGTTCATGCTAGAGCAAATACCCAGGGAGCAGAATTCCAAAGCCGACCAGTTATGTAACAACCTGCCCTTAAATAGGGCTAAATTTCAACCTAGAAAAGGCTCATCGAAACTTAGAACTATCACAAAGCTGGCTGTTGGTTGGAAAAAAGAACAATACAGAGCTACTAATCTAATCAATCAGATTCTCACAGCGGAAGGATAAAATATAATAACGACAAAGGTACCTTTTTCATTCGAATTTCAAAATGTCATTCAAAACCATAATAAAATATCCATAATGTCAAAATCCATAATAACTGTACATATTCGCAATATTCCAAAACTACAACATTCTTTTTATTTCATGGGTACATCAAAAACAATAGAAAATAACAAATAAATAGATAGTCTATTGCCACAAGCCTCATCAATGTCTCTGCCATCAGCATTGCCCTTCCTAACCTATGTTGTAATGAGGAGGAAGTTAGAACAACATATGTCTTCTGAATGATAATCTCGAGTCTTACTAAATTAGTACATGGGCAGTATAATTTACATAAGAATATGCCTTATGTTTCCACCTACAACATAAGCCTTTCCAAATGTAAGCCCAAAGGCTTTTATCAAACTTAAAAAAGTCTTTCCAAATAAAAGCCCTTAGCTAACTTGCTATTAGCCCAATAACCTATACTTATCGTCCATAATATCCTGTCAATGTAAGATATGATACTCAAGTCACTTAATATATTTTAATGGGAATTAGGAGTCTTCGACCATTTAATACCTTATTTAAGGTAGGTCCGCGTCATTTACTTTATATAATCCCAAGACAGACTCCTCACTAGTAACTATCTAGCCGACATTGCATGGAATCTCCTCAAGCACTTAAAAATTCCTATTCAAGCGGCCCTTTCCCTAGATATCCTCTATCGTGCCTAACCCATAACCCCGACTACCCTTTCCCTAGAAGAGGCGAGCCCTCACATAACCACTTAATACCTTCAATCTCTAAAGCTGGTCCTTCGTATTATGACTCGTACCCCATGGTGGCGTCTCACATTATCACGACTATTCGTAGTGCTTTGGTAACTAGATTAGCTGGGAAGATTTACCCTACAAAATTTGGGGCTAACCTCGAGTCATCGTAGTTTCTTATTATAGGTGATGTCTCACATCAGCCCTAAAGTCACACTATTAGTAGCAAGATTAGCTGGATAGACTTTTGTATGCTTTTGACTGACCTCGCATCCCTATAACTTAGTCATAATCTATATCACACTCTACATATATTACCACACACCTCACCGTTTTTATTCTCAAGGCCTTATAAGAAATCTTTCTTATTTTTCCATTAGCATTAATTACCTTCCTAAAGAGGATTTAAGAGAATTAATAACCAATTTAACTATGCAATTATATGTTATAATTATACGTTAATTACACTAATATATGTATATTGATACCCGCTTACTAATTTCTAAGCGTGCAAAATATACGCCATAAACTAGCGTTTAAATGTCAAATCTTTAAACAATTATACAAGTCTCATTCCATATTATCATCAATACCAAAATTCAAATTTTCATAGCCTAAGATTTCGATCAATAGACTTGTATACAGTAAAATTTTAAAGTCAACTTATTACATCAAAGTAATGGAATATATTGATAATAGAAACTTACAATTCCAGTTTTTACGCTCTATTCAACTCTTTTTCACATAAAAATAAACAAAGGAATTTCTATTTAATTCATGAAAATAAGCAGTGCAAACTATGAATAAATTCATACCTTACACACTATTCCTTAATAAAATTCTCTAACCAATTTCAAAGAAAAAGAATAAGGAGTGGAATAGAAGATAAATTTATCAAAACTGCAAATCTACACAATTTCATTATATTGATATAAACAAATTTGAGATTTCAATCTAGAATTGACATTTTGCATTGAATGAGTTTTGGAGAATTATAATATGATGGTTTCATTAACCAACACTCCCCAAGTCATATTCAAACCCAAATTTACACTAATCAATTACTAAAATAGAAAAGCTAAGATATCCACTAATAGTATATTCTTAGCTCAGCCTCCTTGGATTTGACATGCCTTTGACAACTCTATTAGCTCTCTTCATTTTGATACATATATACAGTAAGAGATTTGTATATACGTTAGATTCAAAAATTTAAAGGTTTGGAGGAGTAGAAGTTGAGCAAATAAATAATAAACAAAGATAGATCTATGAGATTTCTTACCTGAAACCCTTATGGAGTTTTTTTGAACCTTGAAGAGACGAACTGACAGAACTTCACTAATATTCCCAAAATATTATATGAATAAAGGAAGGGGTCAAGGGTCTTATTTACAGTGGTTGAAATACACCAAAACTATCAGATTTAATTCGGTTTAATAATATAAAAATCCCGGCCTTCATCGTACACAAAAAACCCTAGCCACCATTCATGACCGGTCGACCGCCGCTTCCCATCGATCAACCACTTCCCACTGGCCCAAGGGGAGCAGTCGATCAATTCATTTATTTTGGGAATTTTTATCGTGCCGTTGATTTTTAATTATTTTATTCCTTAACGAATATTTATGTTAAAGTTGATTTTAACATTTACTTAATCCCCACGTCTATCTACTATTGACTTTTGAATTTCAAATTTTAAAATTAATTATTCATTTCAATTTGAATTCTATCTAAATTATTTTAAACCTGAAAACTTCAAACGTCCATAATTTTCATTTGAGCTCCATTTCCAACATATTATATATGGAAGTTGATTAGAATTTCACCTCGAATGTAATGACATAACTTTCATGGCCAAATTCCAAATTTTGAACCATTTTTATTGCTACCTTATTTAATTTGATTTATCCAATTTATTTATGGTTGATTTTATGGAGTGTTACACTCTTCCACCTTTAAAAAGGATTTCGTCCCCGAAATCTTTTCCAAGGGGCGAACAGCGTAACACGCACTAAGCATCCATGTTATACCACCAAGTTATCTACACATCTAAAAATGCAATGTGATTACGTATTGTAAACATAATATAAATTAGCTCAATACTAGTGTGAATATGTAACCGTGACATATAATTATGTATGCAAAACACCCCAAACATGCATGAAAATTTCTACATGAGTGTAAAGTGACAATGAAAAGTGTAACAACCATCTCTTACCATCCAATCTAACAACCATGATGCAACCAAAATCTAATTTTGGAGAAAACATTTTACCCATGAAAAGCTCGTGATGAAAGATCCTCATCTTTTCTTCAGTCTCCCATGTGCTTTCTGCCAGGTTATCTCCTCATTATACTCGTACCAACCTAATTTCTTTATTGCGGAGCTTCATAGTTCCATGCTCCATAAAATGTGCGGTGTCACGATGCTATTGGGTCCGTATCAAACCCAGCAATTAATCAGGCTCTACCACAATAGCTGTGTCATGAAGGCATTTCCTCAAGTGCAAAACATTAAAATCATTGTGGACTCCTGCTAATCTGTCGGGTAGCTCCACATGGTAAGGCAGTCTTCCTATTCTTTCCACAACTCAAAAAGGCCTAACAAATCTTCATGCTTACTTTCTTGATTTTCTGAATCTCACGACCTTCATAAGAGGGGAGACTTTGGCAAATACCATGTCTTCGACCTCGAACTTAAATTCTTTCCTTCTCTTATCCGCACAAGATTTCCGACAATCTTGCGCTGGCTTCATTCATTTCCTAATTAACTCTACCTTCATCGAAGTTTCGTGAATCGAATTTGGTTCGAGTAAAATTTTATCGGTGGTTTCCCACCAACAGTTAGGTAATTTGCATGGCCTTCTATAAAGCACTTTAAATGATGCCATACCAATCGTCAATTGGTAACTATTACTATAAGCCAACTCTACTAAAGGTAGGTGCTGCTCCTAATGTCCTCCGAAGTCCAAGACGCATGCTCTCAACAAGTTCTCTAAGATCCTATTTACTTTTTCTATTTGTCCATCTATTTGCGGGCGGTAAGCGGTACTAAGATTCAATGATGTTCCTAAAGTTGTCTGCAAACTGCTCCAAAATACACTGGTAAATAGGGGGTTCCTATCACTAACAATGCTGACTGGATGTCCCTGAAGTCAAACCACTTCCTTAGTACAAATGTGTGCTAAAGATGTTGCTGTCCAATTGCTCCTAATGGGAAGAAAATGGGTTCTCTTAGTGAGTCTATCAACTATGACCCAAATTGCTTCATTGCTTGTTTGACTTTTAGGCAACCCATCTTTGAAGTCCATTGATACGTGTTCCTATTTCCAGGTCGGGATTTCTAATGGCAATAACAGTCCTTCGGGCTTCCGTTTCTCAGCTTTAATCCTTTGACACATCAAACACCTAGAAACAAGTTCAGCTACTTTCTTCTTTGTCCTTGGCCAATAGATAACCTGTTTCATATCCCTATACATCTTATCTCCTCCAAGGTGAATAGTCATTCATGAATGTTGACATTTTGTAAGCACTTCCTCCAATGTACTATCAATCCTTGGGACGCAGAGTTGTCCATCTCTCTTCAAACAACCTATTTCATCAACTGCATATCTACTAATGTGGGGAAATTATTCTCCTCTCCTTAGCTTTTCCAAGATATTGACTATCCCTTCATCTTTATTCTGCTCGTCCAATGTAGTCCATGAATATCGGTCGAACCTCCATTCCTGCCAAATAGTTTTAAGTGAGTTCCATTGGAGGTTAGAAGTTGAAATTCGAGAGCAACTCCAACTATCTCCACTTATATATAGCACTCAAGATAGCATGCCTCCAGCTAAGGGCATCAATGACAACATTCCCTTTTCTGAGGGTATACTATACCTCAAAATCGTAGGATGCTATAACTCCATCGACCTCTGCTGCCTAAGATTTAAATCTTTTGGGGAAAATAGATATTTGATTGATTTATAGTCAGTAAACTACTCAAACCTTCCCCCAAAAGATAGTGCCTCCACATCTTTAAGGCAAAAACAATGGCTCCTATCTCTAAGTCTTGCACTGGGTATCTCTTCTCATGGTCCTTTACTTACCCACTAGCATAAGCTATCACTCTTCCTTCTTGCGTAAGAACCGTTCACAATCTTGTGCCACATGCATTTGTATAAATCGTAAAAGGCTTTGTTCCATCGGGGATAACGAGTACTGGTGAAAATGTCGATAGTTACTTTCGCTTCCTGAATGCTTTCATGCATTCCTTATCCCAAGCGAAGACTAAATTCTTTTTGGTCAAACGGGTTAGAGGAACTGCTATCTTTGCAAAATCTTTTATGAATTTCCTATGATAGCCTGCTAACCCTAGAAAACTTCTAACCACCATGGTATTCTTTGGAGTCTTCCAATTCTGAATAGCTTCTACTTTTGCGAGGTCCACCGCTAACCCATTTTCGGAAACAATATGTCCAAGAAATCTCACTTCCTTCTTCCAAAAGTGGTATTTTGAGAATTTAGCTTTAAGTTGGTGCCTTCTCAAGGTTCCTAATAGCTCCCCTAAGTAACTTTCATGCTCTTTTTCACTTTTGGAAATTACCAAGATGTCATCTACAAAGACTACCATAAATTTGTTTAACTATCCCCTAAATACTCTACTCATCAAATCTATAAAGTATGCGGGGGAATTTGTTAATCCAAAAAGCATCACTTCCCATTCATAGAGTCCATCTAGTGTGTGAAATGCAGTCTTTGGTTTACTATCCTCTATGATCCTTAACTGATGAAATCCAATTTCTTCGTCAACTTGTTGAGTTCCCCATAATCAACACAAATCCTCAATAAGGCATCTGCCTTAGTGGAAAAGACAATATGGGTTCCCCATTCTGAGGTACTTTGTGGAATGAATCCTTTCTGCAGTAGCTCCAAGATCTACTTATCCAATTTTCTCCTTTTCTTGGGCCCCATGTGTCTTAATGGCAGAGTGAATTGTCTAGCGTCCTTCTCAAGATCAATCCTAAACTCATTCTCTACTCGGGGTGGAAGCCTCAAAACTTCTTCAAAGACATCAGAGAATTCTTGAACTAGGGGTATGGATGAAAATTCATATTGCAATAGGTTCACCAAGTATAGTTAATTTAACTCAATTGAATCCTAGGGTGTACAATGAACGTCTAGTCTCGCCCTTTACAACTCTTTAACTATATTACCCTCTTATCGCAGTTTAGGACTGCCCCATAGTGCAAAAACTAATCCATACCCAAAATAAGTCCATACCCCTAAAAATTTAGAACGTATGCATTGCATAAGAAATCAATGTCACATATGTCTAACACTAGGTCTTTACAAATTAAGAAAAGATGTGTCGTCCCCCCAATAGGATTTGAAACTACTATTGGGTGGGTGACAGTTTGGGTTTGAACGTTAAGGAGTTAATCACATTCCTAGCTATGAATGAATGCAATGCTATGAAGTTAAACAGAGTATGAATTTTATTTCCTAAAATAAGAGTTATACTTTCCATAGTTGTGTTTCCTTAGTCTCTAAGGGGTGGTTTACTCGAAATAGCGGCAGCCTCAATGGCATAGGTTTGCCCACTCCGCCCTTCCTTTACCATCTTTAGACACCGATTTTTGAAATGCCCTTCCTCTTGGCAATGGTAACACTTCCCCTTAAAAGCTTCCTTCAACAGATTTACTCCTTCGTGATGTGTCCTTTCTTTGGGCATCTATTACACACTTTACCTTCTTTCTTAAGTTTCCCTTTTGACTTCTTATTTGCATACAAATTTCCTTTCTTGGCCCCTCCCTAATTCTGTGCGGGCCATGACTTCTCCTTCTCTATTTCTTTCTCCTCGGCATTCATCGTCTATAGTTAAGCCATCTCAACAAGCATCTCATAGGTAGCTCCAGTGGATATCTGAGTCAACAACCATTCCCTAAGCCGGGAGTTCAGGCCTTTGACAAACTTTGTAGCCTTTCTCATGGGTGTATCAATCAAACTCATTCCGAATTTAGCTAATTCTATAAACACACGAATGTACTCCTTTAAAGTGGAGTCTCCCTACCTAAGCTGTATAAATTTCTCTAATTGCAGGCTCACTTCTGCTCTTGACATAAACCTAGTCTCAAATCAGTTCTTGAACTCATCCTAAGTGATAACCCTACCAACATCCTCCTCAGCCACTATATTCCACCAATCTAAGGCTTATTCTTTAAAGTGTCAAGACGTCATTCTTTGCCTCACTTGATCCTCCCAACCAGTCTCGAAATATCCTCTCGTAGTCATTTATCCATGCCTTAGTCTCCACAAAGCTTTCCTTTCTAGAATATACTTTTCCTTCCATACTCCTAAAATCCTTACACATTTTTGAAAAATCGATAAGACGAGGTGCCGCCTCTACGGGCGGGACAACGAGTGCCATCGGTGCAGTCCATTGGGGAATAAAGACTTGTCCTACGTGCTTGAGGTATTATTTAAACCATTTGAGCATCCCTCGAATGGTGCGCATTCCTCTGGCAAGGTTTCCAGTCTTAGAAGAAGAAGGATTTTCAACCATAATCTACTATCTATAAGTTAAACTTTTATTATAATTTCCCAAGATAGTATTATAACCTGAAAGAAAGATTCACCTAGTGTATATGCGTATTTCATAATAAAGTATATATATAATAGGGGTTTTTGGAAAGTCCTTTTCAAAAATAATAGATACGTCTCTCATACGTATACTTTTCCCTATTGATCGGGTAACCTAGGGTCTGATACCAAACGTAACAACCCGCCCTGAAATGGGCCTAAAATCCGACCCAGTAATGGCCCATCGAAACTTAAAACCATTTAAGCTGGCGATTGGTTGGTAAAACGAACAATACAAAGCTTTCTGTAACAATCCTGACTCGGCCTTCGAAAATCGACACCCGTACTTTACTTGTACTCGAATGCCGCAGATTCAAACGCCGAATCTAGCTCGCCGGAGCTTATAACACAGTAAGTATAACAACACAGCGGAAGAAAGAAATGAATGATATCATATACAACTCCAATGAATACAATATCCAGAATGATATACAACAATGATATCACTATGATACAACAATATCAGAGACAAATAATAATGTTACAGCGGAAACAACAGAACTGATAACTCCAAATGATCTGAAAAAGAGAATGAATCCAACAACTCCAACGTCAAGCTCGAACCATCATCACGTTGCACCAAGATAAGCAAGTGTAGTCCGTGAACTCCAAAAACTGAACTAGCTCCAACCAATCTACTAAACCTGACTATCTGAAAAACCCAACTCTAGACTGCCCGTGTGGAAAATTGTGGGCACCTAGAGTTTAGGAAGGGAACAATAAACTCCGAGTTAGTCATGGGACTGGTGTGAGTAACAAAAATAGTTTATCTTTAAAAAAAACAACAAAAGAATTTTAAACATTGAAATCCACAATGCTTTTTAGAAAATGAAACTACCATAAGACCTCCCACCACACACACAATGCAATCGCAGACTTGGAGGAGATTTCTTCTTATGATAGTCAAATATGCTTAATACGAGAAAACTCTTTTGATATTATTACTAGTGCATAGTGTGAAAATCTTTCAAAAATATAATATTAATCTTAGCCAGCATAGGTACCATTATATTATGCCTACTATAGCTGCCGCCTGAGGAGACAGGTTATACAAATTGCAATCGTAAAGGGCTCGTATTGTTTCTTTGGATTTTCCAACAAATGGTCAGGCTAAGGAACTTCCTATGCCACATGGGAACGCCTCTGGAGGGACGCCCCGAGAGACAACTGCTCTCTGCCAACACAAGGCCGGTTACCCCCTTCCCAGGTAGTAAACCTGAGATATGCCACCCCCGGTCGTTTGCGACCTTTATCCGAGGCGCCTCGATCACAAAGCAACAATCACACAGTAAATGAGATTGGAGCAACCACACAGGTAAAATATCTGGGCTCCATACCATGATACCACCTTTTTCCATAAGGAATGGACATACCCTAGGGGAGCTACCCCTGAAACCTTGCCGCATCTTTCCTGTTTCGACCATTTCCGGTTTGTGAGGTCCGATGAGGTCTCGTCCACAAAGCTATGCTTTTTCACAAAGCCATGCTTTGATCAACAAATGATCAGCAACACACAACAACACTTAGCATCCCACACTACCAAATTGGGAGTATATCACTGATAACCTTCAATTACATAACCTCTGAGCTCGTATGTCTCAGAGAAGGGTGTTAAGCTAAGAGAATAAATTCTCCGCCACCAAACAGAAATGTATTTGAAAGAAATCGGCTTTATATCTCAAAGTGTAGTGTCAGACATACAACCATACAAGTCTGTTCCGGGTTCGAACAGAACCGAAGGCACTTTCAAAGAAGCCCTTGCAATCCGGGTATTCACAATCCCGATCGGACTTCCCATCACTTAGGAAATCTCTATACCGGAGCCACTCAGTGCAAAGACAATCGATAGGTTATCCTACCATTCTCGCAAACACCCGGTCTTCAACACGGGTCTTCAAATGCTATCCATTCACGTCGTATCACTATTCGGAATGGGTTATATGACACAAAGTCCTCTCCCGGCTAAACCGAATAGTGAGCGCAATATTTAAAAATATAGGGATATTGGGATTTCAGTTAAGTCACAACTTATTACCCAAAACTTCTCTTTCAAATGGTTTAAACACATTACCATTTTAATCTTTTTACACAAAAAGATTCATCTCACAAAGTTCACCCAGTTTCACAAAGATTCATTCACAGATTTCAAACCAATTTCTGTTTCAAATCTTTCATAGAAAGGATACACTTTTAAGACCCCATTTCAATTTGAAAACAAAGTATACCAATCTTTAACAAAGATTGATACATATTCTTTTCAACACAATTTCTCCTTCAAATTGGATTAACTCATTAAATCTTTAAATCAAGATTTAATTCATAGCTTTTCAAAAAGATTCATTCATAACTTGGAAAACCATTTTCCATTCAAACTCGAAATTCCTTTGACACAAATTGGAAATTCATTCCTTATATGAAAGCTTCTATCATTTGAAAACAAATAGTTTTCATTTCGGAATATCTGATTCATTTATACGAGTTAAAGTCCTTGGGTTAAATTCAACTCAAAACCATACTTTTAAAATGGTTTAAATTCATATAAACACATTTATAACATCTTAACCATAATTTCCAAACATAGAATTCAATTCCAAATTTTGAATTCAAATTAAAATTAAATTATTTAAATTGAAAAACTTTACCAAGTTATTCAAAATAACTTTTATCTTAAAAAACTCCTTTTCAAAAGCTTTAACATTTAACGCAAATCCATTTCCAAAATCAATTGAAATTAAAATTTCAATTTCAAAAACATTAAATTTAAATCATCTGTGACTTAACAGATTTCCTCATGAAATCCATATTTGTGTGTGTATGGTGTAGTCCAGGGGTTTTACACAGTAGTGCAACACTACAAATCATCACAGATTTAAGCATATCAATATCGATAAGCGGTATATTCCTATAACGCTTATCTCCCATTTACCAATTCACAGATAAATAATAGACATTCATCACAAATAAAATAAATTACATTCATCACAGCTTGAATTAAAACAAATTTACATCATAAAGCATCACACAGTAGAGAATATCAAACAATTCACAGCATTCAATAGAATACAGTCATCCATAAGTAATGATTTATTAATCATCATTCTCTAATTAATTTAAAATAATTTAAATTAATTACTTTCATCATTCTAAATCTTGCTTACTTAACCATTAATTAATTACAAATTAATTAATCATTCTCTAAGCACTAATTAATCACCCTTGATTAATTATACTCTAATTACATTAAGTAATTATCCTTAATTAATTACAAAAATTAATTATTCTTAACCAGTTACAGTAATTAACCTTAAATTACTTCATTAATTAATTAACTAAAATTAATTACATTAATCCTTAATTAATTACATTAATTAATTACTTCACAGTCACTTATCATTGATTAATTAATCTTAATTAATCAACCCTTAATTACATCATTAATTATATTAATTAATTATCTCTAGTTACTTCTTTAATTAATTACTCTATTTAAATTAATCACATTAAGTAATCAATCTTTAATTAATTTCACAAAGTAATTATACTTATCACATTTACTTTCAAATTTCATTTTAAATTTAAGACTTAAAAATGAATACAAATTTAACTTTAACAAAGTTTAAAACACATTTTAAAATCCCTTTTAAATCACATGTTAAAGACACACTTATTTTATAAAAGGAATTTAGAAGAGTTTTAAAACCAAATTAAATTTAAATTCAAATCACTTTTAAAATATACTTTAACATTTTAAAGTTGTTTAAACATTTTAAATTTGATAAAACTTTATTTTATTTCAACTAGAATACAAATTTAGATTTGAATTTATACTTAGAACTGATTTAAAACTAGTTTAAATCTTGCTTTCCATTTTAAAATTTCATTTTAAAATTTAAACTGACAGGTTTTCTAACACTTGTAACCAGAATCCTACCCGAGCCAACCCTTCAAAGACTTCGAGTCCAACATCCAAAATCTCGAGCCAAAACCCTGGAGCTACTCGAGAAACTCGAGTATACCTCTGCCCCAAACCCAGACTTCACCAGTAAAACAACTTAGGGCACCGTGCACGTGCACGGAGCCGACGAACTCCTCCGACCAACCTTGCAACGTCGAGCAAGTCGACTATCTTCCACCAACCAACCCCCGATCACCAGAACTCCTCTATTCACTCTGAATCAAAATCGAGTGCCAAAATCGATACCTGGAAACAAAACAGGAACTCCTCCTATACCTGGCAACGCGTCGTTCGCCACACCCCAACCACCAGAACACGCGAAACTCTGGCCATCACTTCGTCAATACCTCCTCTACTTCCTTCCAAGAACACGCATCACTCGATCGAACGATGGCGACGAACGAATCGAAATTCCTGACCTCACCCAAACTAGGTTTAAAAACTTCATGAGCTTGTCGCCGTCACTTCGTTGAACTGGAACAGCTCCAGCCATTTTTCCCAACCCCACTGGTCACTCCTCTACCTCCAGGAGGAAACTCGACCCCTCCGATCAATGAGATCACCCGCGACGACCCAAAATGCAAAATACAGTCGAACCCAAACTGCTCTTCATTCTTTGATCTAAAAATTGTGAATCTTGCTTTAAAAATCATGTTATAGTATAGGAATTCAATTTATATTCCTGAATTCGTGAATTAAAAGGTTTAAATTTTAACCCATTTAAAGTTTCTCTCAGATATCTTGTTTTCCAATGATAATACTAAGTTATTTTAACTTGAATACATTTTTAAAATTTAGTTCAAGGTCAAACAAACATTTTTTTGTTTTGATCCTAAGTCCAAACATCAAGTGGATTGGGAAGAAATGATTTTTAAAATCAAAGTTTGGGTGTTCAAAGCATCAGACTGTAAGCCTGTATAAACACTTCTAGGTTTCAATTTAAATACAGAGGATCCATGTATATATATACAACTTATTCACAGATGTACATATAGATAAACAACGATTTAATGCCTTTAAAATCCAAGAAGAATGTGCTACTCACAGTGTTTTCCAGGAGAAGAAAACAGAGCTTGAATTTCTTTCTGCTTGCTGAACCCATTTCTTTGATTCTCTGGCTTTGATTTGATTTATGTTGTTGTTTAAGTTAAATTTTTATGTTAAGAGTAAGATGATATTACTTCAGTTTTATCAACTTGAAGAAACGAACTGAAAGGAGGAGATTTATATGTGAAAATGAAATATACAGGGTATGTTATTTTTATTTATACTGGGTATAAAATTTTGTTTAGTACAAGTTGATATGGTTTTTGTACAAGTTGATCAGAGATTTTTTTTCTTGTGGCTGATGGATGTTTGCATTAATTGCTTTGGTACTAATTTACATATAAGTATCTTCCTTTGCAAGCTTCACATATTTCTTTATGTGTTTTCCTACTTATATATATATATGTTTTGTTCAACTCAAATACATCATGTTGTCTTCTTATACAGGCTTTCCTATATATATATTTGTTTTTCTTTTTATTTTGTTCTATTGCTTTGTAATATAGATGAAATTCTATAGTCAATATATTGTTGGAATTTGTCAAATTCATTTCTAACTTTAAATATTTATTATCTTGTATGTCTACATGTACATATGTTTATTCAAAAATTAAATTAATTAACAATTTAAACTTAATTAAAATTCGAGATCGTTACACTTTCGAATTCTCACAACGAAAGGATAAACTATAATAATAACAACAGTACACATTTCATTCGAATTTCAAAATGTCATTAAAAACCATAATAAAATATCCATAATGTCAAAATCCAACAATAACCGTACATATTCACAATATTCCAAAATTACAACATTATTTTTATTTCATGGATACATCAAAAACAATAGAAAATAACAAGTAAATAGATGGTCTATGACCATAAGCCTCATTAACGTCTCCGCCTTCAGCATCGCCCTTCCTAACCCGTGTTGTAATGAGGAGGGAGTTATAACAACATATGTCTAGTGAATAAAAATCTCGAGCCTTACTACATTAGTACTTAGGCAGTATAATTTACATAAGAATATGTCTTACGTTTCTAACTACAACATAAGTCTTTTCAAACGTAATCCCAAAGGCTTTTCTCAAACTTAAATAAAAGGCTTTCCCAATATAAGCCCATAGCTAATTTGTTATCAACCCAATAACCCATATCTACCGTCCATATGTCCTATCAATGTAACAGATAGTACTCAAGTCACTCAATACCTTTTAACAGGAATTATGCAGACTCTGACAATTTAATGCCTTATTTAAGGCAGGTCCACGTCATAACTACCTATAATCTCTAGGCGGACACCTCATTAGTAACTATATAGCTGACATTGTACGAAATCTTTTCTGCCATTTAATACTTCCTATTGAAACGGTCCCTTTCCCAAGATATTCTCTACCGTGCCTAACCCATAACCCATACCATTTACTACTTCCTACACAGAGAAGAGGCATGCCCTCACACAACCACTTAATACCTTGAATCTCTGAAGCAAGTCCTTCGTATTATGTCATGTACCCCACGGTGATGTCTCACATTAGTTCGACTATTCGTAGGTACTGGTAGCCAGATTAGCAAGACTGATTTACCCTACAGAATTTGGGACTAACCTCATGTCATCGTAGTTACTTATTATAGGTGATGTCTCACATCAGCCTTAAAGTCACATTGCTGGTGGCCAAATTAGCTGGACAGACTTCCGTGTGCTTTTGACTAACCCACATCCCTATTACTTAGTCATAATCTATATCACACTTTACATATATTATCACACACCTCACCATTTCCATAATCAAGGCCTTATAAGAAATCTTTCTTATTCTGTCTTTAACATTAATTATCTTCCTAAGAGGATTTAATAAAATGAACAACATTTTTAACTATGAAATTATACATTATAATTATATGTTAATTATGCTAATATATGTATATAAATACGTGACTAGTAATTTCTAAATGTGCGAAATTTACGCTCTAAACTAGCATTTAAACGCCAACTCTTTAAATAATTATACAAGCCTCATTCCATATTATGAACAATACCAAAATTCCAATATTCATATCCAAAGATTCCGATCAATATATTTGTATACAATAAAAATTTAAACTCAACTTATTACATCAAAATAATGGAATATATTGATAATAGAAACTTACAATTCTAGTTTTTATGCCCTATTCAACTCCTTTTTCACATAAAAATAAGCAAAGGAATTTTTATTTAATTCATGAGAATAAAAAGTGCAAACTACGAATAAATTCATACCTTACACATTATTCCTTAATCAAAATTCTCTAACCAAATATAAAGAAAAAGAATAAGGAGTGGAATAGTAGGTAAAATTATCAAAACTACAAGTCTACACAATTTCCATTATTTTGACATAAACAAATTTGAGATTTCATTCTGGAATTGACATTTTGCATTAAAGGAGTTTTGAGGGTTTATAATATGATGTTTTCGCAAACCAAAACTCCCCAAGGCATATTCAAACCCAAATTACACTAATCAATTACTAAAATAGAAAAATAAAGATTTCTACTCACAGTATATCCTTAGCTTTTCCTCCTTGGATTTGACACGCCTTTGACAACCTCTATTAGATCTATTCTTTTTGATACATATTTACAGCAATGGATTTGTATGTACATTAGATTTATAAAATTAAAGATTTGGAGGAGGAGAAGTTGAGAAAATAAATAATTTACAAAGATAGATCTATAGGATTTTTTACTTGAAACTCTAATTGATTTTTCTGAATCTTGAAGAGGCAAATTGATAGAGCTTCACTAATGTTCCTAAAATATTATGTGAATAAAAGTGGGGGGGGGGGGTCTAGGGTCTTATTTGTAGTGGTTGAAATGCATTAGATTCGTCGGATTTAAGTCAGTTTAATAAAATAAAAATTCGAATGTTCATTGTACACAAAAAACCCTAGCTGCCGTTCACGACCGGCCACCCACCACTTTTTATCGGTTGACCGCCAGCGGTCGACCGGCCCAAGGGCAGTGGTCAACCGGTTCGTTTATTTTGGGAAGTTTTGTCGTGCCATTGATTTTTAATTATTTTATTCCTTAATTAATATTTAACGTTAGCGTTGATTTTAACGTTTACTTAATCCACAAGTCTATCTACTATTAACTTTTGAATTTTTAAATTTAATTTTAATTATTCATTTGAATTTGAATTCTATTTAAATTATTTTAAACCTAAAAACTTCAAACGTCCTTATTTTTTCCGTTTGAGCTCCATTTTCAACATATTATATATGGAAATTGATCAGAATTTCACCACGAACACGATGGCATTACTTTCATGGCCAAATTCCAAATTTTGCAAAATTATTATTTTTACTTCTATATTAGTTAATTTAATTTATCCAATTTATTTATGGTTGATTTTAAGGGGTGTTACAAGTTAGCCAAGATGTTAAGCAACCTAGAAAACTTCATTCTTTGGGTTCCATTGGACATTCAAGATACCCCTTGTTATGACCCGAGGGCAACAACGATGGAAATTGATGCACCATCCAAAGACAACTGGATGGCTCCTCTGATCAAGTATTTGGTGTATGAAGAACTTCCTGGTGTTAACCCAAAAAATGGATCAACACCCTGGATTGAGTGTGAAAACACTAGCCCTATTCTTACAGAGCAATAATATAGAAAATAAATATCAAAGAGGAAAAACAGTGAAAGACAAGAACATTTTTATAGTGATTTGGCTGTTAATGAAGCCTACGTCCACTTTATAACTTTTTATAACTGACTGCTATAACAAGTTGAATCAGATTTCAATATGATTGAATCTCTTAAATTAGATCAAGTCATAAGTGAAAAAGTTCATTGGAAAATCACAGTGAACCCCTAGGTGACTGCTGTGTGAGAGAAGAAGAGTGAAGAATAATTTCTGCAGAGTTCCAGCAGCCAGCCCAAAAGATCCATTTTATGTTGTATGTAGGATTGTATTTATAGGAGTTGGAGAGCTATTGGGCTAGGCCGCCTTACCAAAGACCTAAAAATGACAATACAAAAGTGCTCCGAAAGTTTCACAGCGATCTGACTTGATATGATGGATCGCTAGCGATCCATGCATTTAGAATTTTCTTGGATCATTTCACTTGGGTTATGTTCCTTGCCTTATGTAGATGCTCTCCATGTAATTTGGTAACCATTTGCCTTGTTTTGATGGTGATTCATATATAGGTTGCATTGAACTATGACTGAAATCGGATGAATGCTTACTTCTTGAACTAGCTTGCTTGGAATATCATGAAACTTGGTAGACATCCCTAGAAAAGATATTAGATCATGATGCAAAAAGATTGGAGGGTCCAAGAGCAAGCCTATGGATCGATAGTGATCCATCGCCTTAGCTTTTTTTGGCAACTTTCTTCTGGGTCCTTTCTCTGCTTTTCCTTCTGGTTTTCTTAGTTGATCCTTGAGATGTTTTGACTTGTCGTGGATGTTCTAGTTCTTGTTGAATTCTCTTGGGTTAAAAACCAGGTTAACATTTGCCCCCCAAAGTATGCCTTCATTGGAAACAAGGTGTGCTAAGGAAGTAATTGCTTTTGAGTTCCTGTTTAGTGAGGTTCAATTGATCGAGTTGAGGCCATCATGTGAATTAGGCTTTGGCTATTCAGCCGTCTGTTGAGTTCTGATGTGAATTGTCATTACTCATAACAATAAATCAATTTTGACCCCATAACTTTCCAGATGCTTACAGATAACATGTGGATCATGCTTAGTGAGTTTGGAGAAAATTGATTGCAATTCGATGGATCACTGGCGATCCAAGGACTTAAACAGAATTTATTTAGAGTAACCTCTTACTTAACTATGCTCGAGCCGACCTTTCTTCTTTTCATTCTTTCCCTTGTAAACCAAGCTATCATTTTTGCGCACAGATCCAATCTTTCTACGACTAACCCTAGCTCACTTACGCCACCGCCTTCGTCGATCTGCACCGCCGTAGCTTTCTACCTCTGACCCTACTCGCCTTCGCCTTCGCCTTGAGCTAGCCCTTAGTTTTTTAAAGGCCGCCCACTTAGATCATCGTCGATCTTATTCACTTGAATTGCCGTCGACCTTGTTCAACTTGGATCACCAATAACTTGAGATTGACCGTATTCACCTTTTAACTTGAGGCAGGTGACGTGGATTTTGGCGTTTATTTAGCGATTTGGTGATGAAGTTGTGTTGGTGACGGATGCAATGAAGAATTGGAGTTGATTGCGATTTTGTGGAAGAAGATAGTAAATCGAGTCTTGAATTCTTCATGGAACGAAGCCCGGCTTTTGTCCCAGTGCTTGACATGTTTTGCTATCTTCGTCCACAGATTCAGAACTAACTTGCACCGAGTTACACCGTTAATCCGGCATGACGTCTTGCAGATTGATTTTGGTTTTTCTGGGAGGTGATAATAGCTTAGGGTAGCATCTCGTATGCAGCTCATGCTGTTATCACTTTCCAGAAAACTGAAATCGACTTATGCTGAGAATTTTGTACTCAATTCGGACCCATTGATCTATAGTTGCGCACTTTGGATTGGTCCTGGCATTTCACAGTCGGTGTACATGGAATAGGAAGAGCTTTCCATGTCGCTTCGGACAGTGGATCCATTATCGATCGGGTAAGTGTAGGAGAAATAACTTTAGTGAATGATACAAAAAGCTCTTTTCTTTCTTCATTGCGAGTGATTTATCTACACAGGATAGAGCATTTATAGTGTTCGGGACACCGAGCCCATCCCACATAGATAACACACTGCACTTGCCCCAGCCAACGCTTGAAATCCGATGTATCAGCACGAACTGATATTTTTTCAAAATTCAAATGTTAAGCGTAGGAGGACTTTTAGTTATAAGTAGATTTACCTGACCGCGTTAGATACAAGTTCTGTTGTATAGAATGAAGCACCCATCTTCCCATCGTAAATCTAGTAAAGGAAGTCCGACACTCTCAGAAGCCGAATCGATATCAGTTATGCCTCCACAAATGGTTTTAGTAGTGCCTACTTCTTTAGCACCGCCAGCTAAATACGGTCAAATGGTTCTAGTTGGTCCGATTGTAGATTGAACTCCTCTAAATTTTTGAGTTCTACTCAACCGTTTAGAGAGAGCTTCCTCCGTAATCTCTGCTAAAGTTCTACATAACATTTGTTTACAACATGGAATTTCGGATGATGACGTACGCCTTCCATCGAAAAACGAGTTTGCACATATGCTACCTTCGAGGTACGCCGCTTGCCACTGGTACTTGTGCTTGAATGGAGCAGTGCCCCCTTCAATCACTTCTTGAGAGAGACTTTTCTGAATATAAGAATTGCTCCATTTTAGATTCCCACAACGAATATGCGATTTTGACTTGTCTCCATGTTTTATTTTTGCGGGCATTCAATCACGCACCGAGCTTTGATGATTTAAGATATTTCCTCTCCTTCAAGAAGAGAGACGAATGTCTATCCCTTATGATCATTGAGGCTCAAAGAAACCACAAATGTGCTGCAGCTTCAATGTAACCTGTCCCAATTCAAGACCCAATATTTTTTTGTTAGGTGTCCTAAGGGATTTAATCGTCTTTCGACGACAAGGGTAAGTCTTCTCTTTTACTTGTTGAGATTTAATATGATGGTGCATGATTTTTAATAGACTAAATACTCCTTGCAGTTATTCTAAGGCCAAACAAAGATCCATAACTTGATCCCATCTTCTGTACTCTGAAGGCCGTAGACGCTAAAGAGAGATCGGTCAAGTTTTTACTAATGGATGAGAATTTGCTTTGGTATGGGTTGTCGCATCCTGGGAGATCTTCCGTAGCTGTTGAAGTTCCATCTCCTTCCCGTTCTAGAGTTCAAACATGCTCCACTCCTTCATCACATGACTCTGAAGAGGGCGATGTACCAGAAGGAGAAGGTCCATCCGGCGGATCAACTGAAGAAATTGATGAAGGAAAAGGTATTACGACCGGTGCCAATTGTCCAATTAGGATGCCCCTGATCCTGAAGGAGGGGGAAGAGAAGTTCAAGCAGTGTGAGGGCAATGCTGCGGTGATCGCAGAAAAGGAGGAGGGTGAAATTGAGAACAACAACAGCTATGAGTCCTCCTCTAATGATGATGAATTTGATGCAAGTTCCAGTGAAGGAAACTTTGAATCATGCGAAGAAACTCCGGGAATGAGTCCTATTCTCCTGGATTTTCCTCACCAAGAGATTTCGGCTAAAGATGCTCCCCCAGCAGTCGAACGAGTTCACGGTTCTCCGCAAACCGATATTAACTATGGGGACTTGAGCAACGTTTATGTAGACATCGATGAACTCATGTGAGATGATTTTGAGTTCAAGGGATCACCTTCCCGCCTCGGTCATGTTGTGTCTAGAGTTAGCCTGACTCCTACTGTAATCGCTTCCCGATCCTGTTTGTGAAGTCTTTTTAGGCTGCCTACGACACGCTATACATTTCACTATGGTCTCGTACACTTACATATGCATTATTTGAGTTTATTTTCCGTCGCTAAAGTTCTTCATTCATTTCTTTTTTATTAGGTACTATGGGAGGCCATAGACTTTATGAGGACCTTGACCAATTTACTGACACACAACGCTAGTCAAGACGGACTTTGAACCGCTATCAGCCTCGAGAAACCGAGGAAGAGTGGAGAAGGAGGAAAGATTTGGAAGCTGAAGTTCATCGTTGCGACGACAGGGACCAAGGTAGAGTTTACAGTAGTGGTTATGAGAAGCAAAAAAATCCCGATGACTGGGAAGAGCCATCTAAGAAATTGAAGGTAGATCGTGGTTCTCATCCTTCCGAGCACCAAGCATTTGCCCCGGCTCGAGCCTTTGTTGTAATTAAAGTTTTGACTTCTACTGTTCAAGTCTCCCCATCAACCCAGGCCCCGTCAACTCACATAGTGCCTGCTTCTGGTTCTTCATGCCCTCGTAGGAGGCCAACCTATATTCTCCCGTCTGGCCCTCCTAAGCCTGAAGCTGCGCTCCCTGGATGGTTTCAGAAGGGAGTTAAAATTGATCGTGACCTGTGCCCAATTTGTAAAGATTCTTATATGCCCCATCTCCATGCGATTCAAAGCGATTTGGATCAAGCTGAAGGATGGGATAAGTTATGCAAGCAACTGGAGGACACCAACCATAAAAACTACCAAGAGATCCTTTCCTTCAAGTTGGAAAAGGATGATTATGAGAGGATATTAACAGAACGTTACGCCAGAATCGAGCAATTGACAAAGGAGAGGGACACTGCACTCTGAGAGAATAAGAGCAATGCCAACTTGCTTAAGGAATTGAGAGAGACCCATACCAAAATTGAGATCATGTTCTGGGACTAGATCAAGAAGGCCCATGCAGATGAGGTTAAGCTAAAAAAGGAGCTTGAAGTTCGAGACGAAATCATTGAAGCTCAGAAGATAACTATCGCTGGTCATGACGAAGCTGTCGAAGCTCATAACAAGATAATCGCTGATTATGTGGGAACGGTGGAATTCCATGACAAAACCATTCCTAACTAGGCTCAAATAATTGCTTCGCTCCAGGAAAAAGTCACGCAGCTTAACACTGAAAAGACCAAAGTTGAAGTTGAGAAGGCCGCCATAACGGCGGACTACATGGAGCTGCATGATACTTTTTAAAGGAAGATGGAGAAGATGGATGACACCATCTTGAATTTCTACATTAACTCCTTGCTGCACAGGGCAGCCTCAGCTATTTGGACCCCAAATTCCCACGTACTCCTACTATGGTTTGGGAAGAAGTTCTGGCCTATTTTCGAGAGAACGGGGATGTATACACCGAGCAAGAGTCGGAGGACGCCTATCTCAACGAAGAGTCGAAGAAGGCTTTGGTAGAGGGATGGGAGATTATTCGGGTTGAGAGGGAGTAGGAGGCCATCGATGCTACTGCACCTGCAACTACTAAAGTGCTACCAGAGCCTTTCATTTCCGGGTCGGATGAATCATTAAAGCAGCCTCGTGATCATTTAGGAACTATTCCGAGTTCGGTTAGTACTATTTTGTTGTCTGTCCCTTCAGCAGCTGTCTCGGAGGCCTTGGGTGGTCTTGGAACTGCACCAAAAATCGTGCAGCTATCCAAAGAAGGGAAAGGTGGGGAGTATGAGGTTGAAATTCTTGGCCACTCTTTTGATTCTGGTAACCTTTTTGTTCCTTCCGAGTTTGAGAATTTTCAACTCACGCCGCAAGAACTAGATGAATTGAATGCTTTCATTTTTGATAATATAGTTCCATCTACTTTGCTTACTGAACTGCCAATTTCTTCCGTCTCGAGACCTGCTGCTATTTCGCCTGCCTCGACGCTTGTTTCTGTAGTTGCTACGATCACCACGCCCGTATTTGGCTCACAAACAGGGCCGATATTCGAGAAGATTGCTGCATTGCATGGCCTGGATGATCTTTCTGTATCTCTAGAGGGCGATTTAACAGTAGCTGACACACGTGAGTAGGCAGACCAATCTGGCAAGCCAAGTAAAACTGAATAGCAGATGGTGGCGGTTAATAGGGAAAAATTAAGAAGTGGAAGTCTTAGAGGAGCTCTTGTAAGTCCCAAAAGCGCAAGACCAAGGGGGTGTCCTCCGAGAGGGTCGAAGAACAAGGAGGATACGTGGGCACGAAAGCGATAATTGATATTTTAGGCAGCGACACAACTCCTGGCGGGGATTCTGAGAAGAAGAAGAAACTTATGACCAAAGGTGGAAAGGGAAGTGGTGGAAAGAAATATTGACAGGCACGAGTAACAATGGAGTCGGACATTGGGACACTTCGATTTGTTTGATATGTGTTTTGTACAAGTGCAGAGTCTGCACTTATTACTTTTGTTATTGTAGCATCAGTATTTTTATTTATGTTGGTCGATATTGTGTGGGTATGGCCCCCACATTTTGACTTTGTATAGAAAATGTTATAAAGAATGAAAAGATTAATGTTTCAACTGTCATCTCTTCTATGTTCTTCCTTATTCATCGTGCACTTAACTTGCTTTTACATTACCTATGTATGCACATGGCATGACTGCTTGTCCTACAACTTCTATACTTCACATTGTTGTGCTGTGTTTCTCGGTATGCGATAACTTTATTTCTGAGAATTTACGCAATACGTATGGAATTTTTTAACTTTTATATCTGGATCCATTGTGATTGCCAAAATTCTTTGTGTAGAGAAACAAGACTGTGGAGTAGTTTTCCTTTCAACTAGATGTTGGTATGTGTGTGCCCTCTACTTTACAGGGTTGTTTTCTTTGAACACTCGACAAATGACCGGTTGAACCGAGCAATCCCTCAGATGTCTGTAGCCGAATCTACTTTGCAGTTCCTATCTTCGAGAATTTGTGACGCGAGCTTCTCGACTCCACGAATTTTGTCGGTTAGCTATTGGAATTTTTGCCGATTTCTAGTTGTGCGATATTCTTGGATCCACGTCAATTACTTCTGGTAGTGGGAGTGGATTCTTGTTAGTCCTGCAATGCATGAGTTTCCTGGTACTGTCGAGACAATACCGGTACTTAAGAGTGTGCACGGCTTTTATGAGTGCGCGGCTTTTAAGAGTGTGCATGGCTTATGGAATGCGTGGCTTTTGGGAGTGTGCGTGGCTTATGGGATGCGTGGCTTTTGGGATCGATATGACTCGTCGATCCGGAACGGTTTGGAATTTCTCGATTTACCAATCTTCGGGTAACATGAGGAGTTCGTATTTCGAGTGCGTGGTTCCATATCTCAAGAAGTAATGTGTGACTTATGGGGGTGCACGGCTTTAATTAGGGCCTTCCTGGTGTTGCTGGAGCAACACCGGTTCTTAGAAGGCAGGGATCGAGTTCCGTCGATCCAACAGTTTGATTCGATTTGCTTCCGTCGAATCGTTGGGTAGATGAGCTATACTTGAGTGTGGTTCCACTATCTCAAGCAGCGATTGGATTGTTTTAAGTCGATTTGACGCCGTCGACTCAATAGGTTACTCTTGTGAACACTATTTTATTGGTGCAGAAAGCAAAGCAATTTTATTGATAAAAGTTAGGCAAATTCTGCCTATTTACAATGCCTCTGGTATTCCGGGATGGCTTATTTGTAGGAAATAAGAAATATGAAATACTTAAGATAGTCTTAGACAAAGTAACGACGGGGTGATTCACTGTTCCAAGCTTGGGGAATTTGGGTTCCATCTATAGTTGTTAGCTTGAATGTGTCATCCTCTAGCTTCTGGCCGATCACATAGGGCCCTTCTCAATTTGGTTCGAATGTTCCTAGTATAGGGTAAACCCATTTGAGGACAAGGTCTCCCACTTCGAAAATGCATTTATAGATTTTGGAATTGAAATATCATGCAACCCTTTTCTGGTGAGCAGCAGTCCTTAACCTAGCTTCTTCCCTCTTCTCGTCGATCAAATTGAGCGACTCGAGTAGGACCTGCTCATTTTGCCTTTGATTGAAGTTTTTCCTTCGATGAGAGGGACCTCTAGCTCGACTGGGATCATTACTTCTTAACCATATGCCAGGGCGAATGGGGAGTGCCCGGTTGTAAATTTATGCGTTGTCAAGTAAGCCCATAGTGTGAGTGGAAGTTCATCAACCCAATTTCCTTTGGCTTTAGTTAGCCGCTTTTTGATGGTGGACTTGATGATCTTGTTCACTGCTTCCACTTGCCTACTTGCTTGTGGATGTGCAATAGCGGAAAAGGTTTTCTCGATTCAGAAGCGTTTGCAAAAGTCTTTGAACTCAGCACTTTTTAATTGAGTCCCATTGTCCGTGATGATCTTTTGTGGCACTTCGAACCTGCAAATATTGTTTTTAGTGATAAATTTAATAACTTATTGTGGTAATAGTGGCCAGCAATTCTGCTTTGGCCCATTTGGTGAAATAGTCAATATAAACTATAGCATATTTGGCTCCTCCTTTGGCCATTGGTAATACACCAATAAAATTAATTCCCTAGATCGCGAATGGCCATGGGCTGACCATCTGTATCAGCTCTATCAAAGGAGTTCTTTTGATCTTGCCGAATCATTGGCATCAGTCGCACTGTCTGGCATAATTTGCTGCATCATGGTTTATAGTTGACCAAAAATATATATACCAGAGGAATTTCTTTAAAAGGGTTTGCTCCCAGTGTGATCTCCGTCATCGCCTTCATGAACTTCTCTGAGGATTCTTCGGGCTTTGTCATTGGTCGCACACCTGAGCAAGGGGGTAGAGAATCCCTTTCGGTAGAGCATTCCATTTTGTACTACAAACCGCGACGCCTTCCGAAGGAGCTTTTTCTATTGATTCTTGTCTATAGGGAGTGTTCCTTTGAGCTGGTAGTCCTTGATATCGATCATCCACGTTTCCGGATTTTCGGTTATTTCAAATATCCAAGCTATATCCATCTCACTTATGCTTGGAGTGGTCAGAGTTTCGACTGGGACTAGCCCTAAGGACTGAGCTTCTCCGGAACTAGCCAGTTTAGCTAGATAATCCGCTTTTGCGTTTTGATCCCTCGAGATATGAGTTATGGTGTAATGTTCGATGTCATTTAGCAGTTCTTGCACTTTAGATAGACACGGGGTGAGGTTCTCTCCCCGAGCATGGTATTCGCCTTTCACCAGGTAGGACGACTAGCTAAGAGTCGATGTAGATGTGTACAGACTTTACCCCAAGTTCCTTCACAACTTTCAGCCCGGCTATCAATGCTTCGTGTTCTGCTTCGTTATTTGTTGCGGGAAATTCCAAGCGTAAGACATAGCAAATGGATCGTCCTTGGGAGTTTCGAGCACTATTCTTGCCCCTGAGCAGAAGTTGTTGAATGCACCATCGATGGACAAGTTCCAACGTGTTTCCACTTTTGGATCTATTTCTTCTTTGTTATCTCATATCGTAAACTCAACAATGAAGTCTGCCAGCGCCTGCTCATTGATCGCCCTTCGAGGACAGTAAGTAATTTCTTATTGACTCAACTCGATGTTCCATTTGATAAGCCATCCAGAGGTCTCGAGGCGATACAACACTTGCTTCAGGGGTTGATCTATTGGTACTTTGATCGGGTGTGCCTGGAACTATGGTCGTAACTTTCTAGTTGCGATCAAGAGGTAATATGTTAGTTTTTCCTATTTCATATGGTTCTTCTCGACTGTAGTGAATCGTTTACTGATGTAATATATGGGTCGTTGGATCTTAGCTTCTTCTCATACGAGCGCAGCACTTAATGCATGGGGCGAGACTGCTAAGTAGATAAACAAGTCTTCCCCGTCTACCAACTTGGATAGGATTGGTGGGGTTTCTGTATGTCGCAGTAGCTCATCGAACGCAGTTTGACAAGCTTGATTCCATTCGGAGTTATTCTTTCCGTTATTTAGCACGTCAAAGAATGGTATACATTTGTTGGTTACTTTTGAGATGAAACGGCTTAGTGCTGCAACTTTTCCATTCAAGCTATGTAACTCCTTCTTGTTCTTTAGGGCCTTGACTTCTCGTAAAGTGGTAGATTTGCTTCGATGCCTCCGGCGCTTACAATGAATCCCAAGAACTTTCCAGAAGCTACCCCGAAGTGACATTTAAGTGGATTAAGTTTCATTCCATATTTGCAAAATATTTCAAACATTTCGGTAAGGTTGTCTAAGTGATTTGCAGCTATGCGTGATTTGACCAACATATCGTCTACATAAAATTCCGTAGTCTTCTCAATCTGCCATTTGAACATAGCGTTCACCAATCGTTGGTAGGTTGGCCTAACATTTTTTAAGCCGAATGACATCACTTTGTAGTAGTATAACCCCAGATCAGTAATGAAACTGGTATTTTTCTGGTCAGGTTCATGCATCATGATCTTGTTGTACCCCGAGTAAGCATCCATAAATGATAGTAGTTCATGTCTAGCTATCTTATCCATAAGCTGGTCGATTCTAGGCAGTGGAAAGATATCTTTTGGGCAAGCTCTGTTTAGGTCTGAATGTTCGATACAAGTTTGCCATTTTCCGTTGGACTTCTTGACTAAGACCGGGTTGGACACCCATTCGGAGTATGTTGCATCGCAGGTAAAACCGTTCGTCATTAGCTTATCCACTTCTTTTCTCGACGTTGTGGACCGTTCGAGTCCTAGCTGCATCTCTTCTGCTTTACTGGTGTATACTTGGGATCAATAATAAGTGTGTGGCATGCAATCTCTGATGAAACTTCACATATATCGGAATGTGTCTAAGCGAATACATCCAGGTCGCGAAGAAATTTGATGAGTTTCGGTCGCATCTTGTTTCCAAGATGTGATCCAATTTTCAGGATCCATGTTGGGTCATCCATATTGGCTGAGACAGACACCGCCAATTATACCAACGCTACCCGTTCCTCCCCTGAACTCTTCTTTCTAGAGTCGAAAGCCTTATCGAATCAGCAATGGTTCCCAAGCCAAGGGTGGCTCTATGGTTGCTATTCGGTAGGTTCATGAATGTGGATAGTTCTCCCCACATTCTTCCCCTTTTCTTTTCTTTTAGACTCGTGTAGTTCTACGATGTAGCATTCTCTAGCGGCACTTTGGTCCCCTTTGATCACCCTAACTCCATTCTCTGTTGAAAACTTCATGGTTAGACACCACTGAGCTAAAACAATCCTGAAATATGCCAAAGCAGGCCGACCCAAGAAAAATCGTAGGTGGATATTTCATTTACAATCACAAAGGTTTGGATGAGGACGACTCTTCGGTCGCCTTCTCCAAATTTTACGGGTAAATTGATTGTTTCGATGGGTTGCTTAGGTTCACAGTGAATCCTTGGATCTTCATTCAGCAAGCGGATACGTCTTTCATATTGATCTTCATTTGATCAAATGTATGTTTGAAAATGATACTCACAGAACTGCCACTGTCCACCAATACTCGTCGGACCATGGCTGGTCCGATTCCTACTGTCACAACCATGGGGTCAAAGGTCGGAGCTTCTATTCCTTCAGTGTCTCGATTCTGGAACACTATGTCATCCTTCAAGGTCCTCTGCTGCTTAGTAGGGGTTTCGTCTTCGATCACAAAGCACGAATCATTCAGAGCATGTCTAAATGAGCTCGCATATCGCTCCGTATCTCCCTAACTCTTCTGCGCAGGATAAGGTCCTCCAAATATTGTTCCGATAATAAGTCTCTTGTCGGTCCGTCTAGATCCCTCTTCGATGGTTCTGACTTGATTCCCTCGATCTCTAGAAGCTTGGAATTCTGTAGATTGGTCAGGATTTTGCGGCTTCCTCACATACTGCTGAAGCTTGTTTTCCCGAATCAGTTCTTCAATCAGGTTCTTCAAGTGACAACACTCATTCATGTTGTGACCATGTGTTTCATGGAAACGACAGTATTTTCCGGTATGCTTTTGCTATTCAGTTGCTTCCTTTATAGGCGGCTTTTTATACTCCTCCATCCCTTGTGTCACAAGGTTGATGTTCTCTGGAGTATCATTGAGCGGGGTGTAGTCTTCGGGCCTCAAGCATTTAAGTCGCTTGCTACTTCCATTCCACTTGTTAGAATTATGATTCTTCCTTTTTTGATTCACATCTTCCCTACGTTTCCCAAAGCGATCCCGGAGGCATTTGCGTCTTGGTTCGCTGTCATACCATTCTGCCTAATGTTAGTTGGTTGTAGGTTAGCAGGTTTTCCTTCTAGCTCCTCTACTTCTTCCAATCTCAATTACTAGCTCGCATTTCGAATAAAGTCCTTCCTAGTGGTAGGTTGCTTCATTTTAATCCATTTTTTGAATTCAGTGTCGGGATGGATGACGCGGAACAGAGCCATGAAGACCATATCTTCATTTGGGTTACTTACTTCAGTGACCGCGATGTTAAGCCGACTCATAAAGGATTTCAAAGATTAATTTCATCCTTGAAATAGGCTTCATAAGGACATCACGTCTTTTGGTTGTGCCGTGTGAAGCCTAAACTAATCAAGGAACCTTGT
Source organism: Allium fistulosum (assembly GCA_030737815.1). NCBI lineage: Eukaryota > Viridiplantae > Streptophyta > Magnoliopsida > Asparagales > Amaryllidaceae > Allium > Allium fistulosum. The sequence goes on along the minus strand of CM060904.1, from coordinate 1,103,875,560 downwards.
AGCTTATTCATCGAAAGTGGAGATGGATTTAGGCGGGAGCCTGGTAAACCACATGGAAGTGATTCCCTCTAGAAAGATTTGAAAAAATCTACATCGAACAACATTTAAAGCATTCGATCCGTCCATGTACCAACTATACTTATACAAGTGCGGTTTTGGGTCCCTTGTTCCGTCGTAGGACGGGAAGGTTGGCATAGTGAACTTTTTAGGATATCGTTCATTTAGAATGTCGTCAGTGAAGGGAGTCCGACTTGGAGCGGATCCCATTCATCATCTCTCATATTCTTACTTTCGTCCATTAGGCGTTTGACCATGTCCACGATATACGCCTCGGATGTTTGAAAATCCATAGGTTGGCTGTTAGTGACTGTACAGAGCGTTTGATTTTGCAAATGGTCTTGGTAAGTGGGTTGAAGCCTAGGCTCTCCTATCTTTGAGAGAGCCAATCCCTCGGAGTTCCATTGGCTTGCGGTTGGTCATACCAGGGTAGTTCGGACCTCTCTGCCGATATTGAGTACGTTAGTGTTATCTTTCAAATCGTCGACATCAAGTTGTTCTCCATCTTCAAAGTCTGAGAGATCCACTGCTATATCTTCTCGTGGGGTTTTAGTCCCCATATTCCAGTTTATGGCGGGCTGCTTTGCAGTTGGTGGAGTGCTTGCATTTCCTTCTATGGTGATTCCTGCAACCTCACCTACTATTCCTTTTTACTGCTGCTTTCCATTTCTCCTATTTAGGCCAAAAACGGAAGAGTTTTCCTGCCATGTGGCAGCCGCGGGCTTTGGCATGATTCTCGGAGCAGCAAGTGATGGCAAGGTCAGGAGGGCATTTAATTTTTCCATAAGAGATTTCTGGCTATTCTCCATCTTTTGATTGATTCCATCAACCATCTTGTTAACTCGCCTCTAGTGATAACTTCATGCTGAATAGAAGATCCCGACACCTAATCTCTTATGTTGGCGCCGTTGACTTCAACTTGTTGAGGATTGGTTTCCTCTCCAGCTATTACAGCTCCTATGGATCTTCCAAAAGTAGTTCTCTTTCTTCCTGGTGCCATTGATTCTCAACATCTAATTTTCTATGTAAAGATTAAGGATCTAACTTCTGAATCTGTCTGATCCAAAGTAGATAGCTAGATCTAAGCCTGAGTTGGGCTCTCAGTGAAAGCACCAAAATGTTAATCCAAAAAATAGATGAACACCTTGGATTGAGTGTGAAAGCACTAGACCTGTTCTTATAGAGCAATAATATAGAAAATAAATATCAAAGAGCAAAAATAGTAAAAGACAAGAATATTTTTTTAGTGGTTTGGCTATTAATGAAGCCTACGTCCACTTTAAAACTTTTTATTAACTGACTGCTGTTACAAGTTGAATCAGATTACAATATGATTGAATCTCTTAAATTAGATCAAGTCACAAGTGCAAGAGTTCATTGGAGAATCATAATGAACCCCTAGGTGATTGTTGTGTGTGAGGAGAAGAATGAAGAATTATTTCTGCAGTGTTCCAGCAGCCAATCCAGAAGATCCTATTTATGTTGCAGGTAGAATTGTATTTATAGGGGTTGGAGAGCTATTGGGCTAGGCCGCTTTTGCCAGAGACCTAAACAAAACAATACGAAAGTGCTCCGAAAGTTTCATAGTGACCTGACTTGATATGATGGATCGCTAGCAATCTATAGGGCATGGATCGCTAGTGATCCATGTAGTTAGAATTTTCTTGGATCATTTTCACTTGGGTTATGTTCCTTGCCTTATGTAGATGCTCTCCATGTAATTTGGTAACCAGTTGCCTTGTTTTGATGGTGATTCGTATATAGGTTACTTTGAACTATGACTGGAATTGTGTGAATGCTTACTTCTTGAACTAGTTTGCTTGGAATATCATGAACCTTGGCATACATCCCTAGGAAAGATATTGGATCATGGTGCAAGAAGATTGGAGAGTCCAAGAACAAGCATTATGGATCGCTAGCAATCCATTGCCTTAGCTTTTTTTGGCATCTTTCTTTTGGGTCCTTTCTCTTCTTTTTCTTTTGGTCTTCTTGGTTGATCCTTGAGATGTTTTGACTTATCGTGGATGTTCTAGTTCCTATTGTATTGTGTTGGGTTAAAAAACCAATTAACACCCGTTGATCACGAAGAAGCCTAGAAAAGCCTATACTAGGCTCCTCCTTACACAATCATAGACGGGAAGCTCTATATATAGGGATACTCAACACTGCTTTAGCGATGCGTATCTAAAGACGAAGCCGGCCGGATCCTGGAAGACTTATATGAATATTTCTAAGGATCGTGCCGAGGGTTAAAGCTTGGCAAAGAAAGTTTCCCGATAAGGCTATCACTGGCCCATAATGATCAAGGACTCGATGAACTACGTCAAGAAGTGCAGTCGATATCAGCCATTCGCCAAGATCCCTAGAGTCTGTCCTACCCTCATTACCTCAATTACTTCCCCTAGCCATTCGACACTTAGGTAATTGAATTGATAGGAAATCTGCCAAATTCCAAGGGAGGATACAACCACAACATGGTTTCCATTGACCACTTCACTAAATGGATCTAGACCGAGCTTATAAATGGGTCTCCACCCCTAAGATACTAAACTTCATCGTCAAAAAAGAAATCATCTGCCACTTTGACCTATCAAAGAAGATCATCACCGACAATGGTACATAGTTCAAAAGTATTCTCTTCCAAGAATTCCATGAAAGAAACGAGATCAAGAAGTGCTTCCTTTCCATTACACATCCCTAAGAAAACGAGCAGGTGGAGGCCATCAATAAAAAATTTAGTTCGGAATTTAGTATAATATTTCATGGCTTTAGAGAGTTAAAAATACTTAATTAAGATAAGATACTCAGTCAAGTATGCTAACATTAAACCCAAATGAAGTTGTTTTGCAATTTGTTCTTTATTGAAGTCCTTAATTGAAAATTTACAAAGTCCTTAAGGTCAACTCGTCCACTAATGTTACAAACCAAGCTCTCTTTATTAACGAAGAGTTAAAATGAAAATATGGAAGATCAATTTGGAGTCCACCCCTTTCTAATAAAGGGTACATGTTTATTTATAGAAACTCTAGCCCTTGGATTCACAACATGTGTCATTTGGAGAAACTAAATGTTCGAGATTTACTGACGTGGCAAAAGCTTTGGTGGTCAACATGCGATGGCAAAGATTCCATGTGATAGTTAGAAGTATCAATTTCAGATGTATTTTTCAAAATTCAACCGCTTCAGTTGTCGGCATGCAGCAGCTCCTTTGTCAAAACTTGATAGTCTTCAAGTATTATCTTCTAGTAACTCACTAACTACCAATGCACGACAACTAAGGAGATCTTGCCTTCGATAGCTTCTGTTACCCGGTATCCTGACCCGGTTAGATTGAATTGATTCTACAAGATAGATTCGACTGTTATCAAGAACAATGACCACTGAGCAATGGTTAGGTAAAGCTAGAATTAGATGGAATTGGTAGATAAACATTACATGGTACTTGAAATATAGACTTTAACTTAGACAAGCAAGGGATCAACATGGCTTGGTAGTACCATAGGGATCAGTATGGTTGGATAGACAAGGAATCGACATGGTCGAAGCAATGAAGGGATCAGCGTAGATGAAAGTAGATGGATCGACATGGTTTGTAACATTATACTTCAACTCATAAGGAAGGGATCGACATAGCATATAAAAGGGTTTGGCATAGATGGATAGATCGACATACTTGAGTCCACCAAGGAGGGATTGGCACATGTCAGAGACCAAGTGCATTCTTGCATTCAACGATCAATATTTTGGGATCTAAAGGTCCAAGGCAGATGAAATTTAGAGAGCAAGGTGTATGGACCCTAAGGAACCTACCCTAGGGATTGCATGGAAAATGAGCAAAGAAAGAGGGATTGACATACAACCGTCTCTAGGGATCGGCAAATACAATGGCATAAACAATCTTAGATTAAAGGTCAAGCAATAGCTCGAGCTCCGTTGATCCAAATGACTTTGAAAATTGAAAGGTCAATATATTTAAGCATGCAGAAGCCACCATATGAATCATTGCGCACAAATCGACCAATGAAGGGATCGGTACTGATCTCTCTTCATTGGGATTTGGGCCTAGTGACCCCTCTAGTGGGTGTATATGGATTAGAAGGTCCTATGGTCGAAGTTTCAGAGAGATTGGTGGTCACGTTCACCTATAAATACTAGCCTAGTGGGTCATTTTGAGGATCTTTATGCTGCTGGTTACTTTAATCTTTATTGTAATCAATTTTTTTTCTATTTCTTGCTGCTGTAATCTGACTATTAGTGGATCAATAAAGACAATCTTCGAAGTGGATGTAGGCATACAACGCCGAACCACTATAAATTTCTGTGTTCTTGATTATTGCTTTGATTAGTCTATTAGCTTACTCTATTCCCCAGTTTCAATTTTATTTTCTTCATTTACTTCTTTACATACATCTACTCTTGGGTGTTTGTGACCAATTTAGTTGCAAACAATTTGGTTCTTTCACTGAGAACCTGATTCTCAGCTTGTTAGGATCCCCTTTGTTCCTATTGGATTGGGAAAATCCCCCAAAGGAGATCCATAGTTATCTTCATAAAGTTGCATATACTATTCAAATTTACTAAAATCTAAGTAAGAAGATTGATAATGGTGAGACATACTAGATCTACTTCTCAGAATGTGGATGGACATGAGACTGCTAGCATTCAACAAGGAGACCCAAGCAATCATCCCACAAATTTGGATGCTGATCCGGTTGAAGTTCAGAACCCTGCTGATTCTATAACCAGAGCTGAATTTCATAATCTAATGAGAGAGTTGATGGAAAGCCGTCGACAACTAAATCAGCAAATTCAGACTAATATTAGCCCGATAAACTAGATTACTCAGCAACAACATGGGAAGGCCAAAAGGGATCCCACTCCTTACTCGGCATCAGAAAGTTCTAGCTCATCGGATGAATACCACATGCATAAGCATCTCAGGGTTGAAGGAGATCATGTAAAAACTTTGAAGCGCCGCTTGGCAGACCAATATGGTCTACCAAGACCGATCAGTGCCAATCCCTCCCTAGGGATCTGTACCGATCCCTCCTCCAGAGGAGGGATTCCCCCATTACACTTGGGGAATCACGCTGGAGTTATTCGCAGAAGTTTGGATGGTGGAGTTCGATCGAATGCTAACCAGGTACCCCGAATGACGATGAGATAAATGTTCAATGTGCACATCAAGAGGATGGTGAACCAAGAAGGCATGAAATGGTCCATAGACATCGACCGAACCATTCACGTGAGGTGCAGTGCGACCACCGCTTGGCACCACCCATCCAGACGTCAGACCTGTTAACAATGGTCAGACAGTTGGTGAGAGAGAACCAAGGCTTGACTAATTATGACTGGGGAATTCCGAGAAGCCATACCCCATTCACTGATAATATTCCACATGCCGAATATCTGAGAAGGTTCAACATGCCATCAATGCCTGCCTACGTGGGAAAAACCGACCCCAGGCAGCATATTATGAGATATGAATGGTTAATGGATTCTGCGCGAGCCAATGATGTGACCAAGTGCAGATGCTTTCCCATAACCCTTTCCGCGATTGCGACGATGTGGTTCACGAGACTACACCCATGATCAATATCGAGATTCGATGAGTTGGCAACCAAGTTTGTAGAATAATTCCGAATGCACGTGAACAGTCCTAAAGATGTAATGTCCCTTTCCAGCGTGATCCAGGCTCCAGGGGAATCGTTGAAGGATTATTTGGAGAGATTTCATACCACCGCCATAGAGATCAGTAACCCAAATGATCATGCTATACTTATGGCCATGACAAGAGGGATTGATCCAGAATCTTAGTTTGGCGATTGGCTGGCTGGAAAATCGCCTGCCACGTTGGAGCGCTTCTATTCAAAGGCATCTCAGTTTCTGAGAAAAGAGGAAGCCAGGTCCTCTAGAAAAAAGAATGTTGCAGGACCAAGTGGAGAAGCAGTGCAGAGTAATATTGCAATAAAACAGTCTGATGACAGTTCTGGAAAAATCCAGGTGAACGTTCAAAATAAGCCGAATCAGCAAAAGAAAGATGGAGATAGGAATCAGGAGCGAAAGAGGTATTCTAGGAGACTAAAACCTAGGATTCCAATGTATGACAACTATACACCACTAAACATGTCCCTGGAGAATATTTACCTATCAACTTGCAGTACCATGCAATATAGGAAGTCGCCCCCAAAGGAGTCAACAGAGAAGAAGACCGGGAAATATTGTCAGTTTCATGAGTGTTATGGTCACAATACAAATGAATGTAAGCATCTCCAGGATGTTATAGAAAAGCTGATCAGGAAAGTAAATTTAAACAGTTTGTGAAAACATCGCAGGATGGAGAACAAGGGACATCTGACCCCAATCGAGGACAAGCTCCACGTAGGGCTAAGGAGCATGCACGGATCGGTGGAAGACTGGTGATAAATACAATTGTTGGAGGACCGCATTCTTCAGACATGAGTTGGCAAGAGATGGAGCGCTATGCTAGCGCGATTAGGCATGTAGATTTTGAATGTTGTTCGAATACAGAAGATGGAGCTCTGGAAAAATAGCAACGCACGATGGCAGATGATATAGTATTTAGAAGCAGGGATGCAGACAAAGTAGAGGCCCCAAAAATTGACTCGACGGTCATTTCAGCTATGATTGGTCCTGCATTGGCGAGAAGGATTTTAATTGATCGTGGAAGTTCGGTGAATATAATCTTCAAAAAGGCATATGATTAGATGAGAATGGAAGCCAAAGACTTAAAACCATCTAAAGCTCGTATTCATGGTTTTAATGGCGTTGCGACTGAGGCTGTTGGATACGTGGAATTACCTGTTGAATTGGGAGAAGGTGAACGAAGGAGGGTGTGAATCCTACCATTTGTTGTTTTGGATGTTGACTCTCCGTACAATGTCTTTCTAGGCCAACTAGCCCTGGCTGAACTCTGGGCAGCACTTGCCCCATGGTGTTTAACTTTGAAGTTTTCGACGGATAATGGCATGGGAGTTGTTCATGGCGATCAGGCGACTGGATATGCATGTTATGTAGCTGAGTTGAGGGAAGCTCAGCACAAAGAAAAAGCCGTGGACAAGATTGTCCGTATCTAAGCTACCGAAGATTGACAACCAGCGCTTAAGCCTTGGCTTGGGCACCATAGTCGGTTCTATAGAGATATAGATCCAAGAGATGATGAAGAGGAGCCCAAAGAGACCAAGGCTGCACCAACTGAGCTGACGATTGGTATCATAGTCAGCCACGACGACCCATCATGAGTCCTGAAGATTGGGTCACATCTCAGCCCCCCAATGAGCAAAGAACTCACTGGTTTTCTCTGAGTGAATCTAGATGTATTTGCTTGGACTCATTCTGGCATGTGTGGAATCTCTCCTGCCATTGCGAGCCATGCATTGAATATTGACCCGAAGTATGTTCCGGTGAAGCAAAAAAGACGCGGTATGGATCTGGAGAGATCTACTGCTCTTAAAGAGGAGGTGGATAAACTAAAAGTCAATGGGTTTATCCACGACACCCTCTATCCTGAATGAGTATCTAATCCCATACTTGTGAAGAAGGCAAATGGAAAATGGAGAACGTGCATTGATTACTCAGATTTGAACAAAGCGTGTCCAAAAGACAGTTTTTCCCTTCCAAGGATTGATCAGCTAGTTGATTCAACCGCAGGACACGAATTGTTGTCTTTTATGGATGCGTATTCGGGATATAACCAAATCCCGATGCATATCCCCGATCAGGAGCACACTAGTTTTGTTATACATGTTGGGTTGTATTATTATGTAGTAATTCCATTTGGATTGAAGAATGCTGGAGCAACTTATCAGCGCTTAGTTAACAGGATGTTTTAAAGATCAGATTGGAAAAACAATGGAAGTGTATGTGGATGATATGCTCGTGAAGTCACGACGATCAAGCGACCACATTAGGGACTTGGCGGAAATGTTTGACATCCTCCAATATTACAAGATGAAAATCAATCCTTTGAAATGTCTGTTTTGTGTTGCCTCAGGAAATTTCTTAGGCTTTATAGTTAATGCTAGTGGAATAGAAGTTAATCCCAAGAAGATTCAGGCTATTCGAGATATTCAAGCACCACGAACTATTAAACAAGTGCAGAGTTTGAATGGGAAGGTTGTTGCCTTAAGTCGATTTATCTCCAAAGCTACCAACAAATGTATTCCTTTCTTTGATTTGATTAGGAAAGGAAAAATAAACTTCAAATGGACGTAGGATTGTAAGGATGCGTTTCAAGCTCTGGTGAATCATTTGGGGAGACCCCTATCTTGTCAAAGCCGGTAGATCATGAGGAGTTGTACATTTATTTGGCTGTATCAGCACACGCTATAAGTGTCGCCTTGATTCGTGAGGAGAATCAAATCCAGAGGCCGGTGTATTACGTTAGTAAACAATTAACAGGAGTAGAAAGGAACTATCCGAAAATAGAGAAATTGGCGTACTGCTTGCTAATTGCATCATGGAAGCTTCGTCCGTACTTTTAGGCACATCCGATCAATATTTACACTGACCAGCCGTTACGATAGGTCCTATAGTGACCTGAAACGTTTGGGAGGTTACTCAAAAATGGAACATTGAGCTCAACCAATTCGACATTACTTATCTCCCTCAAAGAGCTATCCAGGGACAGGCTTTGGCGGACTTTATAACAGAGTTTACTGTGCAAGATGATCTTCTAGAAGGTAGCAAAATCCCTACTGTGCAATGGAAATTGTATACTGATGGAGCATCTAATGATCATTGTTTTGGAGCTGGGATTGTGCTTGTAGCACTTGAAAATCGTTCAATTTGTTATGCTTTGAAGCTTGATTTCCAAGCAAAAAACAACGAGGCTGAGTATGAAGCTTTGATTGTTGGACTTAAGCTCACTGGAGAACTTGGAGTTAAATCTCTTGAAATCTTTTGTGATTCACAGTTGGTGGTGTATCAAGTTAGGGGAGACTATCAGGCTAAGGGACAAAGGCTTGTCCTATACCTTACATGAGTTCGAGAGTTCTTGACGGAATTTAAATACTATGACATTTCACATATTCCACGCAATCAAAATAGAGAGGCTGATTCGTTGGCAAAGTTTGCTAGTACCGGCGATGCACGGTAGATGGGCTTGGTCCCGGTCGAAGTATTGAATACCCCAAGTATAAACATGATGGAGATCGACCAGACACTGGGAGAAGAGTCTGAAAGAGAATCATGGATGACTCCAATTAAAGACTATTTACTGCTTGGAGTCCTGCCTGATAAAAGAAATGAAAAGCGACAAGTCTTTCGCAAAGCCTCAGGGTATATTATGCAAGAAGAAGTTATGTATAGGAAAGATTTCTCAGTCCCTCTACTCCGGTGTATCGCTCATGATGAGATAAAGCGTGTTCTAAGAGAAGTTCATGAAGGAGAATGTAGTGATCACACTGGGGGGCAAACTCTGATTAAGAAAATACTCCGTTATGGGTATTATTGGCCAATCGTAAATCGAGACATCGCTGATTATGTAAGACGACGTGATAAATGCTAGATTTATGCAAAAGTCCCAAGAGCTCCGCCGATAGAAATTACGCAAATGGTCAGCCAATGGTCGTTCGCTCTGTGGGGTATAGACATTATCGGTTCTCTACTGATCTCTAAAGGTGGCGCGAAGTTCACTATCGTTGTAGTTGATTACTTCACCAAATGGGCTGAGGTAGAACCTTTAGCCACAATCACAACCAAGAAAGTAATCAACCTTATCATTTGAAACATCATATGTCGTTTCGGTCTTCCACGGACTATTGTAACAAATAATGGGACTCAATTCGATAGTGCTGAATTTAAAGACTTTTGTCGAAGATATTGTATTGAAAAGAGATTTGCAGCGGTCGCTCACCCTCAGGCAAATGGACAGGTTGAAGCTATAAATAAAATCATCATGTCAATTCTGAAGAAGCGTTTGAAGAAGGCTAGAGGCAAGTGGGTGGATGAACTCCCTACGGCACTTTGGGCTTACAAAACCACTCCGTCCGCGACTGGCCATACTCTATTCGCCCTCGCTTACGGATCAAAAGCCGTATTCCTGTTGAACTCGAAGTCCCTTCTCATCGAGTGACTTACTACGATCCCAAAATAAATCAAGATCTCCTCTTGGAATCTCTGGACTTTATAGACGAGAAGCGCGAAGAAGCCGATCTGAGGGCAGCTGCACACCGACATCGAGTCGCCCGGTATCACAACACCAAAGTTCGACCGAGAACCTTTGAAATTGGCGATCTCGTCCTAAAACAGGTTTTTCCTACCCCGTCACACATGAATCCGATTTGGGAAGGACCATATGTCATTGAATAGAGGCTTGGAGAAAGAATTTTCAAACTAGCGGCTGTCGTTGGCATTACACTTCCAAGAGCGTGGAATAGTGAACATTTACGATGCTATTTCACTTAGTTTATTTCCTTTACATTTCAGTTGTATTTATTTTCAGAGTTTGCTTTATCGTTTGATTTTTCGAATATGTAATAAGACAGTTTATGTTGTTCCTTTCCATTTTATGAATAAAGTTTCAAGTTTCCTCGATATTTATGTTTGCTATTGCATTGTATGCTAATTACATAGCGAAACTGATTGATATCAAAGTGTGAACATGCTCCCAGAGTTTGGAATCAATCAATTGTGCTAACTCCCGATGGGATCAAATGAGATGAGCTTAATCAACTTGTTCGTTTAACAATTCCCATTCATAATCCAAAGAATGAGATACGCAATAAGGAATGAATGTGGCCGATAATCTGATGATTGAATAACTCCTGCCCAAACTGTGGAACTAAAAAAAATTAAAGCGACTGAGATACGACAGATCGCTCACTAAATCAAACCCCAAATCCTGGGGGCAAATTAATCAATCAAAAAGAGTACGATCTGACCCTCTTCGAAATAACTCTAAGTCCTCGGAGCATGGACTGGAGTATAAACATAAATTGAGTGTGAACCAACCACCTACAAAATAACTCTAAGTCCCAGAGTGCGGATTGGAGTATATGCATAAATCGGGTGTGAACCGACCACTCGTGAAACAACTCTAAGTCCCCGTAGCGCAGACTGGAGTATAAAAATAAATCGGGTGTGAATCGACCGCCCGCGAGATAATTCTGAGTCCCCAGAGTGTGGACTAGAGTATAAACATAAAATGGGTGCGACCCGACTGCCCATCAACTAAATCTTATCCTTAGAGTGTGGATACAGACATGAATGAGTAGATGAGTGGAGGTCGATCATTCTCTATTCCACAAACTCTGGCCTAAAACCGATAGGAGGAGTATAAACTCGCTAAGGATGGAATTCGATCGTCCAGCTTCTGGCCTCGCCAAATCAATGCCAATGGCAGAAGCACAGTTATTCAAAAACCACTGAATCCGATAGCGTAACCCTAAGGCCTGAGCCTGGTGTTTGATATGACTCGAGGCCACAACCACTTGGAGGCTTGGGATGGAGTTGGTGAATTGTTACAAGAATTTACAAACAACGAATTACAAGTACATTGAATGGAAAGTAATAGTTCAACTACTTAAATAACAATTCACACAAAAGCTTAACAGAAAACAAAAATTTTTATTTACATAACAGGTTTTGGATCTCAGTACAAGTTATTACAAAAAAATCGAGATACATGCCCGTACAACCACTACTAGTGAAATAAACGACTATGCAAACTATATACATTGAGCCGAAGGGCAGTTATTTCTTCGACTTCCTCTCTTTTTTGGATTTCTTGGGGTAGAACCACTTGTGCTTCTCTTTATGGACCCTTTACCACCTTTAGCAGGAGAGCTTGCAGAGCTAAGAGAAAGTTCATCGGGAATTGACCCACCAGGTGGAATAATTTATAGTGGCACAAGATGAGGATCATCAATATCCACCTCGGTGGGTCATTTTTAACTTTTCTTTTCAACAAATCCTCCTTTCCAATTTGTTCTTTCAAGCTAACCATGGCGGTGTGTTCGGAGGCGCTAGTAATTATTACTTCATCAGACTCATCTGCTGAAGCGGCTCTTCGGCTTTATCGTCATCAAGAGCCCCGATGACTTGTGCATGGGGCCCCGGTAAATCAATAGCTGCCGCATCCTCAACTGGTTTCTCCTATTGTTCTACGGTAGCACAACTTCTAGGAGTTTGACTATGACCTGGAAAAACCTGCAAAATTTGTTAAAACAGGGAGATTAGCTAAAAACCATTGCGCGTGAAGAACAAAAACTTTTCATATACTAAGGATTAAAGCGCGATACCAGCATCTGGTTGACTCTCCATAGTTGCCGGGATGCCTCCTTCTAAAATGAGGGATAACATCTTGGATTCGAAGCTGGGCTTGTCTGGATTGTAGCCAAGATCCTGCTCCGTATCGAGAGAGATTGATGTTCCGGCTACTTGAGATGGAGAGGGATCCTTAGGATCGGTCCTTGAAGATCCGACAATATGTTCTCCTCCTTCGGTAGGTGCAAAAGCATTGAAAAATCGAAGCTTTGCGGCAGCTAGATCCGAGGGCTCGTTTCCACAAAGAATTTCCCTCACTAATTCTTCTTCGTTGAGCTCGGCTTCACCCAGTTCTTTTTTCTTCATCTCGATAATGTGTTCCCAAGCTTCAACGAGTGATTCGAGATAACCCTCACCGAGAAAACTTAAGTCGTGATGGATCAGGACTTTGGCATTGCATTCAATGATCTACGGATTGAATAAGTCCTTAATCTCGTTCCTACCGGACTCCATGGCAGCTTCCACTTGGGAGTTAGCTTGTTAAATCATCTCTTTTTGGCCCTCTTCTCCAGCTTCTTCTTTGACAGCTTCAATTTTAGCGAACTTCTCATCGAGCTTAGCCTTTAAGCTCCTGGCCTCAATAACTTCCTTGTAGTACTTCTGCGATTCCTCTTGAGCTTCGATTTTTTCCTCCCTTTCCTTCTTGAAAAGTTCTTCAAGTTCCTCGATGCAGTGAGCCAGAGCATCTTTTCCTTTTGCAAGGAGTCCTTTTCTAAAGCAAGTGCCCCGCTACGATGAAGTGCCGCGTCGAGTTCCTTTTTATGAGAAACTTCCAAAGGCTTACTGCCTCTGCCGTTTCCTTAGCGTTTTTATCCGCTCCAGCAAGTTGGATTTTTAATTCTAAATATTCAGCATCCTGATGCTTGATTATGTCCTTATCGTGTATAGCTTCCAACTTTTGGTGGTCTATCTCATGTTGTCGCTCAATGGATACTTTGAAGGCTTTTTCTGCCAAATGTATAAACGATTCGTGCTGCGCAAGATAACTTTCCTTAGCGTGCCCCCGAGATTATGTGAATGGAAGGAATTTGAGACCATCAAAGCAAAATTTTAGAAAAGCAGCCTTGAGCTCGGCCAACTTCTTTGTTGTGGAAACGTCGGGAGCAGTAGCCGACAAAGGCGGATCAGAGGTAGCAAGTTGATGTTTTCCTGATCGACGTTCATGAGATTGTCTAGACCTCGAGGAGCCGGAATGTTGCTCGTGAGATGCAGTAATATGAGGGCCATGATAGGAAGGTTGGTCTCGACTCTGAGCAGGAAAGTTAGACTGCTCGCCTTGACGAGATGTTAAGGAATGGGATTTGCGTTTGGAAGAGGAAGAAGATTATCTTGAGTAATAATTCTTGTCCCATCCCCCATCCTTCTTCCTGCATCGGGTAGAATTTGAATCCCGGCTAGTTCGATGGTATGATGAAGAACTTCTGAGGCGATCGAAGGCTTTGGATTGAGACATTGCACCTATAAAGACTAAAATAAAACGCATTAGTAATTGTCGCACGAAAGATTAACAAAAAGTGTATAGTGAAGTGTATGTGGTTGTGACTGTCCTAGTGTTCCCCTCAATTGACCGGTGACTGTAGCCTTGCTCATCGACGTTTTCTCTCCTTTATTAGAAGGTCGAATGCCTTCACCACTTCTAATGAGAGAGTTGAGTCCTTCAATGTTAATGTTTGGAATGTCGTAGGTCATGATGTCATCCGAAATTTTACGATTTGAAAACTCCTTTAACGAACTTTCCAAGTGTTGAGAGGACGATTCCTCTTCAACAGGAGAAATAACAAACTTTTTTGCAGTGGTTTTTTTTCTACGAAGCTTGTACGCCAGCCTTTTCTTTCTCTTTATAGGTGTTTGGGTGCCTTGTGAGATTCGACCATTGGCTCCTTCCCCGAACCTGCATCAATGTCTCCCGATTTGTCGACCTGAGAATCTTTAATCTCGCCCTCCTTAGTATCGTCCCGAGTCCCTTTGGTAGGGGCACGACGGGGTTGATGGTATCCTTTCTTTGTTCTACAACACTCCTTGGTAATGCTGCACTTCCAGGAAGTCCGATACTACGGCCAACTTCCAACAGCCCGAACAAGGATAATAACTCATCAGTTACGAGAAGTTTAATGTCCCCATCCTCAACGGGGGTGGCACAAATGGCGGCGACGGCTCTTGAAAAATCAACACCTTTAGGTCGTGGACGAACACCTGAAAGAACTCTAGATGTTAGTAGATTCGAAGGAAAAGTTATGATTTAGACCGATGAACTTGAGAAAGAAGTGAAGGAAATACTTACGTCCTTCTAACCATCTTCTCGCAAATCCGGAAGGGCATCGCACGTAAAACCATTCATGCTTAGAGTTTGTTCCAAGCCACCGTCAGAACTTAGCAGTTTTGCGAGGGTTTGAGAAAGACATAAGAAGGGCTTCCCGATCGTCGTTTGAAGTTGAAGATAAATCTTATATTTTCGGAGTAGGCGGACGAAATAAAACACCCATGAACAACAAGAAGGTTCCATGAATGAAAGTGTAACTATTTGGGTGAAGTTGAGTAGGGGCTATCCCAAGGTATCTCAGCATTTCTCGGATAAACAAATTAAAGGGTGGTAGACATCCAGTGCAACACATAAACTTATTGTATGTTGTGTACCCTGCGGGGGGCGAGTGAGGCCTATCATGTCTTGAGGGAACCAGGACGTCCCTAAACGGAATTCCATGAATAGAACATAGCCGGTAGAGAGCAGCCTCGCAAAATCGGGAAGCCTGCGAATCCACTGGATTATCTAAATGAATATCACCCTATACAGCATCAGGAGTAGGGCTTATGTTTTCCATTGGAAGGATTGGAATATCTAAGAAAAGAATGGCTTGTGGGTTAGAAACTTTTTTTGTTCCACAAGATGGCTAGGAGAAAGCCTGGCAGATATGGTTGCGGAACTTGACTTTGCATCAGAACCAATGTATAGCATCGCCAAATCAGAAGACATATCAACTGAACGCTTCGAGCGTCTAGAATCTATATCAGCTATACTCAGTAGATAATCGAGATTAGAAAAAATAAATTGTTCCCCCATGCTAAGTGTGAACTAGTGTGCTGCAGTGCAGTATATAACATATATAAACAGTTTGAAATTAGAAAAATGAAATAAAACGACGAGACTTGGGAGTTTGTCCAGAGAGACCGTCATCGTTGACCGTTTTAACTGACAAGAAGGTTGATCAATTATGAAAGCTTTGGGATCGGTCATCATCATATCAAAGTATGGAGTTTGTCACCAAGTTCATTTGCAAGTTTGTCACTTAGTCCATATTGAAAGTCCCGGAAATTTGATTGTTCAATCTCATGTTTGACAGTTCAAGTATGCATGTTAGTTTGTCCATCGGCATCAATTGTTCAAGGTCAGCAAGGCAAACTAGTGGTGATTGTTTGAACAAATTAGGTTGAATTAGTTTACAAGGTATATGCCAACCCAAAGATATATGTCGATCCCTATCCCAAAAGCTTCTATACCGATCCCTCTCCTTGACCACAACCTATTAACAGGCCGACCCATTTCCTACGGCCACACAGCAAAACCTTCTCTACTGATCCCTCCATAAAAACCTTTTCTACCGATTCCTCCATCAAAACCTTCTCTACCGATCCCTCCATCAAAACCTTCTCTATCGATCCCTCATCCAGAGTCACCAATGTCACCGAACCCTTCATTCCTATGCTTCTAGCCTGCCTCCTATTGAAGTACCACTCCGAACCCTCATCTTCTCTCCTATTACCCTTTTCTATCTCCTAACTCACACTGAATCGCCAATCATCCATCTCCCGCAAGCCGCTTGTCATCACGGACTCGAACACCATCAATTTTTCATCTACTAAGAGGAATACATTGCATTGCATTAAAATCAAAAGCAAGAAGAGTGGCTCACCTAAGTCAGTCAAAGGAAAGTTGTGAAAAGGAATAAGGTTGGGCTGCGATTTGGTCGAAGGTGTGGCGATGGCTTAAGATCGAATGAAGGTATGACTTAACAAGTTGGAGCGAAGGTTAAGTGGAGGAAGAGGGTTCGGTTAACAGGGAAGTAAGGGAGAGTTCGGTGGGAAGACGAGCAAGCTTATATGGAAGATAAGAAAAGTGAAGAAGGAAGGGAAGAAAGGCTTATTCATATATGGGAGAGGGTTCGGGTTTGGCCCAAGATGTGGAGCGAATAATGAGAAGTGATGGATCGACATATAGGCTTGCCGATCCTTGTTTGCATGGCTAAAAGGATGGATCGGCATAATGAATGCCGATCTCTGTAAAGAAAAAAAAGAAACAAAAATAATTGTAAGGATTTGGCTATGAACGTGAATATACAAGATATTACAGAAATTGGCAACGACCCATAAATGTTCGAGCACGTCCGGGAGCTGACGACAGAAACATGTATATGAATGCGCACGAGAGTGACTCAAAGGTTCAACCTTTTGAAATCAACAGAAATTGAAATCAAACCTGAAACGTTCAAGTTCAAGGCTGGACCAGATAATAAAAAGTTTATAAGTCTTGCAAAACTGGATTTATATATATTGATGAAATATGGCACTAAATTTATGTTATTGGAAATCGACCAGGCATCATGGCAATCGATGAAGAATCCAATTGGAAAAAAAATTTGACAAAGGAATAGCAATCATTCAGGAAGCTAGATAGACCTCTTTTCAACAGTTCAGACTTATTTCGATTCAAAGCACATCATGTTACTCACAAGATGTACTTTGGAGGGAAATTGCTACCCAGTATCCTGACCCGGTTAGATTGAACTGATGGTACAAGATAGATTCGACTATTATTAAGAACAATGACCATGAATCAATGGTTAGGTAAAGCCAGAATTGGATGGAATTGGTAGATAAACAATGCAGGATACTTGAAATATGGACTTTAGCTTAGACAAGCAAGGGATTGACATGGCTTGGTAGTACCATAGAAATTGGTATGGTTGGATAGATATTCATGCCATCATGGTCGAAGCAATGAAGGGATCGACATAGATGAAAGTAGATGGATCAACATGGTTTGTTGGTTTGGGACGTTATACTTCAACTCATAAGGAAGGGATCAACATAGCATATAAAAGGGTTCGGCATAGATGGATGGATCGACATACTTGAGTCCACCAAGAAGGGATCAACACATGTTGGAGACCAGTGCATTCTTGCATCAACGATCAATATTTTGGGATCTAAAGGTCCAAGGCAGATGTAATTTAGAAAGAAAGGTATATGGACCCTAGGGAACCTACCCTAGGGATTGCATGGAAAATGGGCAAAGAAAGAGGGATCGGCATATAACCATCTCTAGGGATCTGTAGGAAACAATGGCATAAACAATCTTTGATCAAAGGTCATGTAATAACTTGAGCTCTGTTGATCCAAATGACTTGAAAATTGAAGGGCCAATATATTTAAGCATGCAGACGAACCATAGGGATCGTTGCACAAAAATCGACCAATGAAGGGATCGGTACCGATCCCTCTTTATTCGGATTTGGGCCTAGCGACCCCTCTGGTGGGCCCATATGGATTAGAACGACCTATAGCCGAAGTTTCAGAGAGACTGTGGTCATGTTCGCCTATAAATACTAGCCTAGGGGGTCATTATGAGGATCTTTATGCTGCTGGTTACTTTAATCTTTATTGTAATCAAGTTTTTCCTATTTCTTGCTGCTGTAATCAGACTATTAGTGGATCAATAAAGATAATCTTCATAGTGGACGTAGGCATACGACGTCGAACCACTATAAATTTCCGTGTTCTTGATTATTGTTTTGATTAATCTATTAGCTTACTCTATTCCTCAGTTTTAATTTTATTTTCTTCATTACTTCTCTACATAAATCTACTCTTCAGTGTTTGGGACCAATTTGGTTGCAAACATCTTCTGTGTATAGTAATCATGTGGTTGTCTTGGAGCTTCGACCATTGTTGGAAACTTCGAAAGAATATTGACCTTTGATGATTAATTAGTCATTCATTGATAGCTATTTAATGTTAGCACATGATAGCCTTTTAAGTTCAATATGCAACAGCTTGACAATCCTAACATGCGACAGCCTCCAATATTCAATATGAGATATCCTTATAAACTCAATATGCGATGGCTCGATAAACTCAACATATGATAACCTCCTATCTTCATTATGTGATAACCTTATAAACTCAACATGTGATAGATTGATAATCTCAACATGCGATAGCTTATGTTACAATAAATTTGATTGCGAAGTCCAATGGCAAAAGGAAGGAGATTCACTAGCTCGTTATTTAGTACGAATTGGTGAAATAAAGGGATCTATAAAAATATTCAACAAGCTCTAGAAGGAATTCCAGAAGGACCTTATGAGAATTTAGAAGTCCGACGTTTTGATAAAGCAAAAAATTCCAAATGGAATAATTTTGAATATAGATTTATTACTAGAAAACTTTCACCCAATTTTGAATTTTCGAAGCAAGAACGCAAATTCTCCTAATTTTTTCTCCCTCATTGATACAGGGCCTCCTCCATTTTCAAAATGAAATTCGATATTACGTAGGTGTAAAGAGTAAGTTATACTGGCACAAAAAAAGAAGTAGCGTAGGGTTCAATTGCATGATAGCCTTATAAAGTCAACATGCGATAGCTTGATAATCTCAACATGTGATAACTTCCTATACTTATTATGTGATAGCTTTACAAACTCAACATGCAATAGCCTCCTATCTTCACTATGCGTTAACCTAGATATACAAATCCTCAATAGCTCCATTTTTCCTTCCAACTCGTAATAACCCCAATTATTATTGATCTTCGATAGCTTGTTTGGTTCCCAACTTGCGATATCCCTCAACTTGCAATAGTTCACTATGCGATAGCTATTATCAACTTTTGATGGCTTGTGGCCATTATTTTGCGATAACTTGTGGCTTTAAATTTTGATAGTTTACAATACCAATTGGTGATGGCTCATGGAATCATATACTTCGATAGATTGTAAAATTGGCTTGTGATAGCCCTATTTTCTTATATGTGGTGGCTTGCTTTCAATAGTCGATACCCTTCATTCCTCAATATGTGAAATGTAATGACCTAGAATTTTATCGCTTTGATTTGTGAGTAGTTAATTAATTTAAATATTTAATTAATGGTTTTAATAATTAAAATACCCTCTTTTAATTCATAACTAAGAATAGAAAATTCATTTTTGAATTTGGTTTGCTAAAATAGGTAGTTCGATGAAAAATAGAAACTGTGACCGAAAATCAGTTTTCGAATTTTCGACTTTTTATCGTCTAAAAGTTATTAGAAAACATTGTGTACACAAGAATAAATATACTCACACACTTATATGTCATATAAGTGGTTAAGGTTAAAAATGAATTACTTAAGTAAAAAGGAAGTTTGAATTTAAAATTAGGAAGATGCCTTAAGTATAAATATTAACAAAGGTACATAAGAACACACTATTATCCAATATGTTTTCCCTTGTGTGTACTTTGATGTGATGATGGAATGTGAGAGGGGGTGGGTGTGGCATGTTCAACAAGGAAGAGATGGATGCTGGCGATGTGGCTAAAACTAAATGGAGGGTATATACTAAAAGGGCTTTTTAGTAATTTTCTAAATCCATTTTACATAAAAACAATTCCACTAATTTCTCTCTCTCATTTTTCATTACATTCCATATTTTTCAAAAACTCCATATCCTTTCTAAGTTATTTAAAACCTCTTTAATGGCTTCCATGCCTTTTTCAAAATTTAAAAACTATGACTTTTCCCTTTAAAACTTTAAAAATCATTTAAACACCTTTTCTTCTCTTTTTACACATCCTCCTTCACAAATCAAGCCCAATCACCCATTTACACCGAAGGCTGAGCTTTCTTTCCCCTAGGAAAAACCCAAAAGCATTTTCCAAGGTCCAAAAACAAGTCTTTTGCAAAGTAAATCCACAATCTAGGACCAATCTAAGTTATAGTGGGGGCTTGGTTTGTTTCCATGAACTTTTGGGGAAGCTCACTTTTAAATTAAGAAGTTTTAGCTTTATATGCTGTAAGTTATTACGTTGGTTGTTAGATGGAAAAATAATGTTACGTGCTTTACATATGTGTAATTATATGCAATGTGTGTTTATGGATCTTGGAAATATAGTTTGTATGTTAAGTGATGATGGAAAGTTGTGATTTTTACTTATGTTCTATGGTTAAGGCATGTGTTATGAATGTATGAACTTGTGTTAGTTTATGTTTGCTAAAGTGAAGTTAGCACTTAAAGTTGTTTGTGCGACATCGAATCCTTTGTATTAAAAACTTGTTTTACTTATCTGTTTTTAGAAAAGTTTTATAAAGTTTAAAACTTTACTTTAATTTCCAAACCCTTATATAAAGATACATAGTAAGTTAAAACATAAAAGGTAAAGCCTTGAGGGCTAAGTTGGTTTATAAAAACAAGTTTTAGAGTTATGGTATTCATAGAGATAGTCGCTATAGATGCAGTTCGTAAAACGAACACCTTTGTGTAAATTAACAGTGTTTCCTTTTAAGTATTCTTGAAAAAAATTTCCAAAACATATTATAAGTATTAAAAGGTAATTAATACTTATTAATTAAGTAAAGGTTTAATGATTGTTTAATTAACTAATTAAGTAAAGATAATTAGTACTAAATTACTAATTAAGTGAAAGTAATTAGTACTTTAAGTGAGATAATTATAACTAGTTAATCAAGTAAAGGTTAGTTAATTATTAATTAAGTAAGGGTTTGTATTAATTATGATTTAAGTAAGTTTAATTATTAATTAAGTAAGGTCTCATTATTAATTAATTATTAACAGGGCAAGGTTAATTATCAATTAATTGTTAATTAATTTAGATTTAATTAAGATTTAATTAAGTTTTAATTAAGATCAAATTATTATTAAATCAAGGTTTAAACTTTTGATTGCTTTATTTTCAAGGATCAATTTTATTTAAAAGCGGCTTTCTCTTATAAGTAAACGGGTTTAAAACAAGGGATTCTCTTTGTCTATGCCATTAAGAAGCTAAACAAATATGTATACTTTATTGATGACATTTGTTTAGCAGAATAAATCTCTATTTTGCTATAACTTAATTGAATATATTATTTTGGACATCAGTTTAGCAGAATAAAGCGTCTTTCTACTATAATTTAATTGGATAAATATCGATGACATCTGTTTAGTAGAATAAATCCTCGTTCTGCTATAATTAAATTAAGTAGATTATTTGGGCATACATTTAGCAGAATAAATCCCCGTTCTGCTATTATATTGATATGGACATTGAATTGTATGCCAGTAAATTAATATTGGATAAGTGATGGATTGGCTAGTGATTGCTAATTGATTTTATTTACATATATGTTGGCTTATGTAAATACTTTGTGAGGGTTTTGGATATGGAACCAAAGTTTTCTGTCATGGTATATTGCTATGTAAGAAGAATAGAGGTTACCGGTTAAGAATTTGATCGAAGTCCGCACTTGAGAATCGTGTGAGCGTTACTAGTTCGAAAGTGAAGGTGTGTATTCGAGTAGAGATCAAATCAAGTTTTGCATAGGGATGATCTATGAACATCATATAGATTTATGAATAATATTAGATATTCATGTAGTGAAATTTCGAGGTTGAAATTCTTTTAAGGGTAAGAACATAACGACCTGGAATTTTATCGCTTTGATTTGTGAATATTTAATTAATTTTAAATATTTAATTACTGGTCTTAAAATTAAATGCCCACTTTTAATTTATAACTAATGATAGAAAAATCATTTTTGAATTTGGTTTACTAAAACAGGTAGTTCGATGGAAAAAAACGACTGAAAATCGTTTTTCGGATTTTTGAAATTTCATCGTCTAAAAGTTGTCAGAAAACGTTGTGTACACAAGAATAAATTTACTCACACACTTATATTATAACATATAAATGGTTAAGGTTAAAAATGATTTATTTAAGAAAAAAGGAAGTTTGAATTTAAAATTAAAAAGATTCCTTTAACAAAGGTACATAAGAACACACTATTATCCAATATGGTTTCCCATGTGTGTACTTTAATGTGATGATGGAATGTGAAAGGGGGTGGGTGTGGCGTGTTCAACAAGGAAGAGGTGGATGGTGGTGATGTGGCTAAAACTGAATGGAGGCTTTGTACTAAAATGGCTTTTTAGTAATTTTTTGAATCCATTTTATATAAAAACAATTCCACTAATTTCTCTCTCTCAATTTTGATTTCATTCCATATTTTTCCAAAACTCCATCTCCTTTCTAAGCTTTTTTAAAACTCTTTAATGGCTTCCATGCCTTTTTCAAAATTTAAAAATCATGCATTTTCCACTTTTAAACTCTTAAAAATAATTTAACCACCTTTTCTTCTCTTCCTACACATCCTCCTTCACAAATCAATCCCACATCACCCATTTATACCTAAGGCTGAGCCTTCTTTCCCCATAGGCTGAACCCAAAAGCATTTTCCAAGGTCCAAATACAAGTCTTTTGCAAAGTAAATCAAAAATATAAAGCCGATCGAAGTTATAGTGGAGGTATGGTTTGTTTTTGTGAGCTTTCAGTGAATAAACATACTTTTAAATTTAAACATTTTGACTTTATATGTTGCTAGTTATTGCGTTGGTTGTTAGATAGAAAAATAATGTTGTGTGCTTTACATATGTATAATTATATGTAACGTGTATATATGGATCTTGGAAATATAGTTTGTATGTTAAATATTGGTGGATGTACTATGGTTAAGGCATGTGTTGTGAATGTATGAACTTGTGTTAGTTAATGTATGTTTGCACCAAAAATGGTCATAAACACCCAAGAATAGTTTTTGTAGAGAAGTAAATGAAGAGAAGTAAAATTAAACTAAGTAAATGAATAAGTAAGCAACAACGAATAAGCGGTAATAAAAAATTACAGAGGTTTATAGTGGTTCAGCGTTGTATACCTACATTCACTTTGAAGATTATGCTTTATTACTTTCTTGTAAATCGAATTACAATGGTAAGATAGTGCAAGCACTTGATTACAATGGAGTCTAGGGTAACAAGCAGTGTATAGATCCTGAAAATGAACCAATAGGTCTGTATTTATAGGGTGAGATGATGAGATATTTTGCTAAGATTTCGGCTGAGGGCTCTCCAGGTCCATAGGGGCTCATCATAACGATCGGTAGTCATAATTCGTCATTTTGGAATGATCGGTAATGGATATACCGATCATTATTTTTGGCCTTTGATCGATGTGCGATCGTTTTTGTGGAGTCCCACATGCTTCTAGACCTTGCTCCTAAGATATGGTGTCATTCTAAGTTGTAGTTTGTGAGATATTCGTCGATTTCTATTGCATTTGGATTGCTTACTGAGATACACCGATTGTTACGAACGATTGGTATAGAATGAACGGTAATTTCATGAACTTGAGAGTTTTGACCTGCGATCATTCCTGAGGGATCCATCCTTCAATATATTGATGCTTTGAAAGTTTCAAGTGAATTGGTTTTGTAGATTATGAGATATCGATCGATCATCGTTGATTTGCGCCGTTTTATGGATCGTTCCCGATCGATCCATACAAATCCTTGTTTTTCCCGTAACTTCAGCATTCGAACTCTGATTGACTTGAAATTTGAAATGTAGCCCCACGAAGCTTTTCTTATCACTTCATACTGATTATACCTTGACTGGGATCTGGTCCAAACCTACTTGACCATCGTCCATAACACGGTATATAGTTGATTCTCAGGGCTGATAACCATCCGTTTTTAGCCAAGTCGATGATATCACGGCCTTGCCAAAAAGCGGGATAACATTTCCCCCCAGAGTACGTCTTGTTTAAACATGACATTCTTTGAAAAGTCGTAAGCTTCAATTGTTAGCAGGGATTCCATCCAGTTTATCAAATAGTCTTTATACTTCCATTGAGTTATTGATAGTCAAGTCTCTTTCTGTTTGTCGTAACCATCGATCGATTTCCAGCAGTATAAATACAAGATCATGGCTTGTCGATGATTATCTTGTTTTGTTTCCAGTGATTATTATGCTCCAACAATTTGGGTTTTTCTTGTCTCCGATTGGTTTCAAGTAAGTATTCAATTTCTGTCTATTTCTAAAATTAAAGTTTGAAATGCATACTAGTACGTATACGTGTTTGTACCTGACTCCCAATCATGGTTGCACGTTCATGGATCGTTGTCAAGTTTTGAAATTTTTATAAACGATCATTACCGATCATTATTATAAGGGTTCATTACAGATTGCTATCATTTCATCATTCATTTTTTATACATAAATGTTTGTTACCGAACGTTGCTTCTTTATCTTCCTTTCTCTTTTTTTGTGATCATTACCGACCATTGCCTTGTACTAGAAGATTTTGGATCGTTCTGAGTTGTGGAACGATCGGTATAAAATCGTTACCATGAAACAATCCGTATAATTTTGGGGCCACGAACGATCGGTATACGACCTACCTATATAAGCATCTATACTTGGCCATTCTTTCTTTCATCCTTCATTTCATTTCGTATCGTTCCAACTCGACGTAGAAAAAGAAAAACAAGTCTCCCTCCTTTTTTCCTTTACCGATTCAAACAATGATTCGAACTCCAGAAATCACTCTCCTTTATTCACGAATCAAAAAAGAAAAACAAGTCTCCCTCCTTTTTTCCCTTACCGGTCCAAACAACGATTCGAACTCCAAAAATCATTCAAGAATCATTGTTGTACTTCTCCAGATCTCACTTCAATTCGAATTCGAATCTATCTTCTTCTCTCAGATCTCAAATTCAGGTAGGACAATTTGAATTCGCTTTATGATTTGAGGACGAGACTTCAAGCTTCATCTATGTCATGACCTCCAGCTTGAATGGTGGAATCGATCAGTAGAACGATTAGAAGGGTTGATGGAGATGAAGATTAGAGGAGATGGAGGCCTTAACTGATCATTATGGAGTTGGTGGATTTTGAGGTGGATAGGTCAATTTTATAAAAAGATCGGTTGGAGTTAAGGAATAACCAATTAGTGAAAACATGACGTGAACAATCATTGAACATGGCCAATTGTGAATTATCGATAGATGTGGTCCTGGGGAATGGTCGGTGATGGGCATGAAGTGAACGATCGGTGTTCATCACATAGGCCCAAAAAATGGAACTTAAATAAATGGCCTTGAACTCAATGATGAGCTTCGGCCTTGCATATTCGAATGAACACATATGACTTGTACACGACTTGAACTGCAGATTTGGTAATGTGTGACATTTAAACTTTGACATGAATCGATGCCTTTGACTGTTCTATTGAAGCTCATCGGCGACTTGAACATAAAAATCAAACTTTTACTTGTTGACAATCGATCGTTAAACTCAAACTGCACCGTTCCCTAATGATATAGAGTAATGGTTGAGATGGTAAGGAATAACGGTCACTCCGGTCAAACCTCAAAGTCTTGTCGTTTTTTCCGTTTTTAATTCCATACAACTTATTACTGTATTGTATAGCACTTCACCACACCACACTAGCACTTACTATCACTGGAGGGTATAGGTTACTTTGTCTAATCATGATTTTTTACTAAACTGAATAGTAAGGGGTTCTAGACGTTTTGAGCGTCTTGCAACTATGTTTGCTGGAACATCTTCTCAGCACGATAATCCTGGCCTGTAATCAAGTTCTGCAACTAAGTCTGATAGTCTGTCCTCTAGTCATCATTTAGAACAACCGGAGATCCCAGGCCTACAGTTTGATTTTTTTTCTCTACAGTTCTCATTCTTCTACCAGAAGTTGTTGATCCTGCTCCCGACACTCTGGAAGATGCGGTTATTCTAAAGGACCCTGCTGATTCCTTAGCCTCTAAAATTAAGGAAGATGATCTTCGCCGAATCTGCGTAAGGCATGGAATTCCTTTTGACGATGTATTTGGTTCTGTTGTAGGACAATAGGGCTCATAGACCTTCAGAAGGATATACAGCATGCAATAAATTCATGTGTTGGGTCGGGTGCGTTCTGCTATTTAACTCATACATTCAGGAAGTTCTTCATTATTTGAGGATAGATCTAGCATAGATTCATCCAAACGGCTATGCTCTTCTCAACTGTACTTATATGGTATTTATAGAGTTCCTGCATTGTCCTTCGATCATCGATGACATTCGATTCATATTCTCTTTCAAGCAACGGACAGGGAGACTTTCGTTTACATTTCTTGAGTCAAAAAAAGTGTCAGATTCTAACAGGCATATGGAATAAATTAAGCGCTTTCAAATGCGAGTGGCTTTTGTTTGATGTCCTCCCAGTTTTGCTCGACAATGGCTGGAAAGACATAAATGTTATGCATTATTTTTTATTAGCGTGGAAAACCGATATCCAGTCCGTACTTCGGACTAAGTAATTCTTTTTACAGGCACCATCACATGGCCCATCGGTAATCTTTATGAGGAGGGGGTCACAACTCTTAAAAATGCGCCACCTTAAGATAGGGACATCGATTATCTTGTAACGAACGAACGCCTTGTTACTTTTTGTTTGATGGAAGAAGGCCTCAGCGTAGGGCTAACAAAAGTTGCTCAAGCTATAAGGGTAAGACCACAGGCTGCAGTCGGTCGAAGGGGCAACCGAATCTATCCCGTCTTGTCCTCAGCTGTGGGTGCTCAGGAATTCACCAACATTGATGTCGAAGGAGATAAAGGTGATGTGCTCAGTCGCAATGATGACGGATCTAGTCTTAGAGTCAAAGTCAGATCCTTGCAAATCACATAACCTTCGGCTCTGGATAAAGGAAAAGAGAAAACACTTGTTTATAAATTTCCCAAAAGTGGTCTTTCTGATCAACTCAAGTTGTCGATCACTCCCAAGGTTGTTCAAGATGAATCCTCTTCTCAAGTGTCAGAGCGTTCAAGTCTGTCGCTCGATTCTTTGTCTGGTCTGCCAATACCGCATGACTTTGATGCTTTCCTCTTCGCTGATGTAAGTGTTAATGGGTCGGAACCTCCCACCAGAACTGGAACTGAAATTCCAACTTCTAAAGGGGAAATTACTCCAATGAGCAAAGCTCTTGCATCTGGTCCGTCGGGGGGAAACACAAGGACACTTGCACGCACTTGCACCCCTCAATGTTGCATTGTGCTCAACTTATTCCCTTAAATGCTTAAAGTTAATTAAAAAAAATTCCTGTGCAGGAACGATGGTGAAGAAAAGGAACATGTTCAATTCCGATCGGGATATACACCACTAATCCTCTAGTTCACGCTCTAGCTCGTACTGTCAAGGTGGCAGTCGAGAGTATTATGATTCTAGTTATCACTCTGGTCGGGACTGGGGTCATCAAGATAGGGGTGATAGGGATAAACCATCTTAAGATAAGCATCGATCAAGATCTAGGTCCTCTCCTCCAAAGGGTTTCGATAAGCCAACTAATCGTCGGGACCTACCTGTCGATTCCTCTCGTAGTCCCTCTCTTATTTCAGTTCCTTCATAGCCTTTAGTTCATTCTCATTCTCAGCAGCCTAGTGATCATCATTGCCATAGCGAACATGTTGCTGCTTACAGGCCCGACAAGGAAAGCATTAAAGCCAAAATCGATGCCGAAGATTCTATGATCGATCCAGTTGCTCGCATGGCACAGGTTCGAGAGGAGTTTCCAAACCTATGCTTTGAAGGGTTCTTTTTCCCTCCTAATCTAAAGAGGGTCCCAGACCATGTCCAAATAATGACTATCGATTGTGTCATTAATATCCCCAAGCAGTACCGTGAATGGATGAAAGCAGCAGAGAAGATGTCGAAAGTATCTTTCGAGCGTGCAGCGGAAATTGAAAAGTTAAAACGCCAAGAGGTTCAGAATAAAAGAATTATCGATACTTTGATAATTAATTAGAGGCTTCTAGGACCTCTCAAGCGGAGGTCGAGGGTAAAGATGATGCTGTCGTCAAATATATGGAGGAGATGATGTCCATTCATCTAGATATGGTTCAGGTGTTACATCATTGAAATCAAGAAATCACACTCGAGAGAGATACCGCTCAAAGTAATGAATTTGCAGCTTTGAAGTAGAGAGCGGAACTCAAGGCTAAGCTCGAATATGCAAACAAGGAGAAAGATGATGCTCAAAAATTTGCTCAAGGTGCTTGTGATGAGCTGGTGAATGTTAGACTCCAGAGAGATATGGCCGTTGAAAGGTTAAAGATGTCGATGCACTCGTTCAGCGCGAAGTAGAAGCTACCAAGGATAATGCTAGGGAAGAGATGACGAATGAGCTCGACCCGCTTCTTATTCTTTACAACGCCAACGTTCTCAAGCACAAAAATCTAATATGGCTTGGCAATGACTATCCCTACCAGCTCTGGCACGTGGGAATTTCATTTTGCAAAGGAAAAGAGACTCCTTAATACCGAGGAAGTCGACTTGTCCAGGCTCGAAGGTGAAATACTATTGGGCGATGAATCCAAAACATTGCATGATATCCAGCTTACGCTTCAGAAAGAATCTACCACTGCCTCTTTACATAAAGTGGATGAAGGATCCCAGTCGGCACAACCCGATGTTACAACTGAATTGCCCCCAGCATCCTAGGCTATCCCTAGCTCCATGGAAGATTCTTCAACCATCCTCGAGTATGATCCGTACAACCCTCAGCTTTCTCCAATTTTTCAACGCATTTCTGAGGGTATTTTGGCTCAACTTGGGAGCCAGACCGAGGAAGGTAGTTCGTTGACATCTTTCGTCTTTCAAAAAGTTGGGGTGTCACCAGTTGATATTTCTAATCTTTTCGCCTATTTTTCCTCAACTTTAGATCTGTCAGGTGTCGTTTCTCCTCCTTCACAAGAGCCACAATTGGATCACAATCGGCCATGACAGAATTGATTACAGCTACAACTTCAACTGTTGCTCAGGGTGCTTAAGAAGAAAACTTCGTTATCGATGAGCAATTCATGGAGGCACTGTTCAAGGAAGGAGGTGACCCACACCACGAAATTCTTTTTGATGAGGATGTCATAATCATGGGCTCTTCTGACCCTACTGATGAGCTTGGCTTGAAAGAGCGTGTTGAGAAGGAAGAGTTGTTGAAAAAGAAGGCAAAAGCTGAGCCTGTTTATCTGGATTCCAGTGAGCCAATTCCTATCCCGTTTTAGATAATCCTTCATGGCGGGACAATTCCTTGAGATGAGTGCTTCCGGTTTTGAGTGTGCCTCGATCTAAAGATGACGCTGCCTCGATCCCCATAACTGAACATGTTTCTTTGAAGAAAAGCTGAGGCAGAAAATAATTGAAGAGAGGATCGAGTGGTAGTTCGGATGGAACCGCTCCCAAGAAACATAAAAAGGAGAGGAAATCCAAGAATAACTGTTGGGTTGATGTGATGTGTAAATAGCTTGGATGGCTACTTTTCCTTTTTGTTGGTCGTGTTTGTACTGGTATGACCCCCAATTTTACTTCTCATTTTGGATAAACTTGTATTGTGAATAGCAAGTTTAGTGTGAATAAGAATTCTTTTGTTCTTGTGTAGAATTCTGGTACATGCTTGTTTAAATGATCGAGCTATTATGTTTTCCATTTAATGTATTTTTGATTCGTCACTCGTTGGGTCGGATATCGATCCAATTTATCCATCCTAAAGCCTCCTTGAGGTCGTGGCCTCGAGTCGCATCCAAACATTAGGCTTTAGCCTTAACGTTACGTTGTCGAATTCAGCGATCCAGTCATCGTGCCTCTGCCCCCAAACTTGGGTTGGCAGGTTTGATTAGCGGATGGTCGAGTTCCATCTCCACTAACTACATTCTCATCCTGTCAAAGTTAAGTCTGAGTTATTTAAATAATAACTGGTCGGATAACATTTTTTTCTCCGTTTATGCTCATATCCACCCTTCGGGGATGTGAGTCATTTCATAGGTGGTCGGTCACACCCATTTAGCATTTATACTCATATCCGCACTCCGGGGATGTGAGTTTTTTCATAGGTAGTCAGTCGCACCCATTTAGCATTTATACTCATATTCGCACTCCAGGGACATGAGTTATTTAATAGGTGGTCAGTCGCACCTATTTAGCATTTATACTCATATCTGCACTCTGGGGACATGATTTATTTCATAGGTGGTCAGTACACCCATTTAGCATTTATATTCATATCCGCACTCTGAGGACATGAGTTATTTGGAAAACTGTTGAGTTCAGTTCTCTTTGGTCAGTCGTTTTGCCCTCAAAGTATGGGGTTTTATTCAATAGGTGACCAGTCGAATCTCAATTACTTTCGAATTATGTCGATCCCATCGAATAGTGGGATTTAGTCGGTCGTATATCGCAGCTAACATATACTACAATGGCAGGTCAAAGATACGATAGAAAATTCAAAGCTCTATTGTCGAATGGAAAGAAATGACATAATTTGTCTTATTACATTTTGAAAAATCAAATGCTAAAGCAAATATTGAAATTAAATACAACTGAATGAAAAATAAAAAACAAAGTGAAATAGCATCGTAAATGCTCGCTATTCCACACCCTTGGGAGTGTGACGCCATCAACAGTAGCTAGCTTGAAATTTCCATCTCCAAGCCTTTGTTTAATGACATACGGTCCTTCCTAGGTTGGATTCATATGCGACGGGGCAGGAAAAATCCATTTTAAGACAAGATCGTCGATTTCAAAGGTTCTAGGTCGGACTTTAGTGTTGTAGTATCGTGCGACTCGATGTCGGTGTGCAGCTGCCCTCAAATCAGCTTCCTCACGCTTCTTATCTATAAAGTCTAGAGATTCCAAAAGGAGATCATTATTCATTCTGAGATCGTAGTAAGTCACTCGATGAGAAGGAACTTCGAGCTCAACAGGAATAATAGCCTCAGAACCATAGGCAAAGGCGAATGGAGTATTGCTAGCTGCGGACTGGTGGGTGGTCCTATAAGCCCATAGTGTTGTCGGGAGTTCATCCACCCACTTGCCTCTAGCCGTTTCCAAATGCTTCTTCAGAATGGATTTTATGATTTTGTTCACAGCTTCAACTTGCCCATTCGCTTGAGGGTGAGCGACTGCTGCAAATCTCTTTTCAATACGATGCTGAAGGCAAAAGTCTTTGAATTAAACACTGCCAAATTGAGTCCTATTGTCTATTGTAATAGTTCATGGAAGACTAAAACGATAGATGATGTTCCGAACAATGAAGTTGATTACTTTTTTTTGTTGTGATCGTGGCTAAAGGTTCCACTTCGTCCCATTTGGTGAAGTAATCAACTGTGAAAATAATGTACTTCGCACCACCTTTAGAGATCGATAAGGAACCGATAATATCTATACCCCACATGGTGAACGGCCATGGGCTGATCATCTGTGTAATTTCTATCGGTAGATCTTTTGGAACTTTTGTATATATCCGACACTTGTCGCATCGCCTTACATAATCAGCAACATCTCAATTAACGGTCGGCCAATAATACCCATAACGGAGTATTTTCTTTGCTAGACTCTGCCCCCCCCCCCCTCAGTGTGATCACCACATCCCCCTTCATGAACTTCCTTTAGGACTCGTTTTATTTCATCATGAGCGATACACCGGAGTAGGGGTATGGAAAAATCCTTTCTATACATAACTCTTTCTTGTATGACATACAGTGAAGCTTTGCGAAGGACTTGTCGCTTTTCATTCTTTCATTCGGGAAGAACTCCTTGTAACAAATAGTCTTTAATCAGAGTCATCCACGACTCCTTCTCAGGCTCCGTCTCTAGTACGCGGTCGATTTCCATCAGGCTTATGCTCGGAGCATTTAATACATCGATTGAAACCAAGCCCATCTATTGTGCATTCCCAGTGCTAGCAAACTTTGCCAATGGATCAGCCTCTCTGTTCTGATCTAGGGGAATGTTTGCAATGTTATAGTACTCAAAGTTAATCAACAACTCTTGGACTTGGGTAAGGTATGGAGAAAATCGTTGTCCTTTAGCTTGATAATCTCCTTTGACTTGGCATACTACCAGTTGTGAGTCGCAAAAGATTTCAAGAGACTTTATCCCATGTTTTCTGGCGAGTTTAAGTCCAGCAATCAGAGCTCATACTTAGCTTCGTTGTTTGTTGTAGGGAAATCAAGCTTTAAAGCATAACAAATTGATCGATCTTTAGAGGTTTCAAGCATAATTCTAGCTCCAGAACAATGGTCATTTGACGCTCCATCCGTATATAACTCCCACCGTATGGTAGGGGTTTCACTGCTCTTTGGGAAATCATCCTGCATAGTAAATTCTGCTATAAAGTCCACCAGCGCCTGACCCTGGATAGTCCTCCGAGGAAGATAAGTGATGTTGAATTGGCTAAGTTCAATATTCCACTTGAGTAACCTTCCAGACGTCTCAGGTTGCTACAGGACCTATGGTAACGGCTGGTTGGTGTAAGCATTAATAGGGTGTTCCTGAAAGTAAGGGCAAAGCTTTCGTGATGCAATTAGCAAGCAGTATGCCAGTTTCTCCATCTTCGGATAATTCCTTTCAACTTCTGTCAATCGCTTGCTAACATAATAGACCGATCTCTGGATTTGATTCTCTTCGCGTAGCAATGCAGCACTTATAGCGTGTACCAACACAGCTAAGTAGATATATAAATCTTCATGATCCATTGGCTTTGATAAGATGGGAGGTCTCTCTAAGTGGTTCACCAAAGCCTGGAATGCATCTTTACAATCCTATGTCCATCCGAAATTCCTTTTTCCTCTCCTAATCAAGTCAAAGAAAGGAATGCATTTATCGGTAGCTCTAGAAATAAATTGGCTTAGGGCAGCGACTTTCCCATTCAGGCTCTGTACTTGTTTGATAGTCTTTGGTGCTTGGATATTGCGAATAGCTTGGATCTTCTTGGGATTAACTTCAATTCCACGGGCATTAACGATGAAATCCAAGAACTTTCCTGATGCAACACCAAAGGAACATTTCAAAGGATTAATCTTCATTTTATAATGTCGGAGGATGTCGAACATTTCGGCTAAGTCTCTAATGTGGTCGCTAGACTATCGTGACTTCACGAGCATATCATCCACATATACCTCATCATTTTTTTGATCTAATTTTTAAACATTTTGTTAACTAGGAACTAGTAGGTCGCTCATGCATTCTTTAGCCCAAACGACATCACACATAGCAATATAATCCAACATAGATAATGAAGTTGGTGTGCTCTTGATCGGGAATGTGCATGGAGATTTGGTTATATCCTAAGTACGCATCCATGAAAGATAGCAATTCGTGTCCTGCGCTCGAGTCTACCAACTGGTCGATCCTTGGAAGGGGAAAGCTGTCTTTTGTGCATGCCTTGTTTCTGGTCCGAGTAATCAATGCATGTCCGCCATTTCCCAATGGTCTTTCTCACATGTACAGGATTAGATAACCACTTAGGGTAGAGGGTGTCGTGAATAAACCTATTGTCTTTAAGTCTATCCACCTCCTCTTTTAGAGCGATAGATCTCTCCGGATCCATACCACATTTTTTTGTTTCACTGGGACATGCCTCGGGCCGATATTCAATGCATGGCTTATAATGGCAAGCGAGATCCCACACATGTCAGAGTGAGTCCAAGCAAATACGTCGAGATTCGCTCGGAGAAATCCAACAAGCTCTTTCATTATTGGGGAGCTGAGCTGTGATCCGATCTTTAAGACCCATGACGGATCGTCGTGGCTGACTGTGATGTTAGTCGTCAGCTCAGTCGGTGCAGCCTTGGTCTTTTTGGGCTCCTCCTCATCATCTCTCGGATCTATATCTCTATAGAGTCGAATGTGGCGCCCAAGCCAAGGTTCAGGCGCTAGTTGTCAATCTTCAAAGGCTTGGATGCGGTCTGACTTGTCCACACCCTTACCTTTTTTCCTTTCGTTGAGCATCACTCAACTCAGTTACATAACAGGCACGTCCAATCGCCTGATCACCATGAACAACTCCGACTCCATTATCTGTTAGGAACTTCAAAGTTAAGCTCCATTAGGCGAGAGCCGTCCGGAACTCAACTAGGACCGGTCGGGACAGAAAAGCATTGTATGGAGAGTCAACATCCAAAACAACAAAAGGCAGAATCTGCACCCTCCTACGGTCACCTTCTCCCAACTCTACAGGTAATTCAACATAACCAACAGCTTCAACTACAGCACCATTAAAGCCATGAATGTGGGCTTTAGACGATTTTAAGTCCTTGGCTTCCATCCTCATCTATTCATAAGCTTTTTTGAAAATTATATTAACAGAACTTCCACAGTCAACCAATATCATTCTCACTAAAGCGGGGTCGATCATGGCCGAAATGATCATTGGGTCGATAGTTGGAGCCTCCACCTTGTCCACATCTCTGTTTCTAAACATGATATCATCTGCCATTGTACGTTGCTATTTTGCCAAAGCTCCATCTTCCGTATTTAAACAGCATTCAAAATCCACATGCTTAATCGCGCTAGCATAGCGCTCCATCTCAAGCCAACTTTTATCAGTCGGATGCGGTCCCCTGACTATTGTATTGATCACCAATCTTCTACCAGTCCGCGCAGGCTCCTCAGCCCTGTGCGTTGCTTGTCCTCGATTAGGGTCAGAGGTCCCCAGCCCGCCATCCTGTAGGGTTTTACAAACTGCTATAACTTCCTTTCTCGAATTAGCTTTTCGATAATATCCGTGAAATGATTGCATTATTTTGTATTATGCCCCTAGCATTCGTGAAACTGACAATATTTTCCGGTTTGTTCTGCTTCTCTGTTGAGTCTTTTGGAGGCGGCTTCCTCTACTGCATGGTATTGCAGGTGGACAAATAGATATTCTCCAGGGACGTATTCTGTAGTGTGTAAGTATTGTGGATCGGAATCCTAGGTTTTCCTCTTCCAGAATCCCACTTTCATTCTCGGCTCCTATCTCCGCCTCTCTTTTGTTGGTTCAGTTTTTTTTGGACATTCGCTTGAACTTTTCCAAAGCTATCATCGGACTACTCTGCAGCAATATTACTCTGTACTCTCTCTCCACTCGGTCCCGCAACATTCTTCTTCTCGAAGGATTTGGCTTCCTCCTTTCTCAAATACCGAGCTGCCTTTGCATAAAAGCAACATTGCGGGTGGCTTACCAGCTAACCAATCGCCAAAATCAGATTCTAGATCAATCCCTCTTGTCATGGCTATCAATATTGCATGGTCATTCGGATTACTGATTTCTGTAACAGCTGTATGGAACCTCTCTAAATAGTCTTTCAACGATTCTCCCAGAGTTTGGATCACGCTGGACAGGGACATCACATCTTTAGGGAGAGTTGCGTGCATTCGAAATTGCTCCACAAACCTTGTTGCCAAATCATCAATTCTAGAGATCGACTGCGGGGGTAACCTTTTAAACCATATCGTTGCTATTCCAGAGAGAGTTATGGGAAAACATCTACATTTGGTTGCATCATCTGCTCATGCGGAATCCATTAGCTACTCGTATCTCATGATGTGCCGCCTGGGATTGGTTTTTCCCTCGTAGGTAGGCATCGACGGCATGTTGAACCTCCTTAGATACTCTACATGTAGGACATTATCAGTGAATGAGGTATGGCTTCTCGAGATTCCCCAGTCATCATTGGTTAAGCCTTGGTGCTCTCTCACAAACTGTTTAACCATAGCCAACAAGTCCAGCGTTTGGATGGTTCGTGCCAAGCGGTGGTCGTGTTCCACCTCGCATGAATTCACTTCATCGTCATTCCGGGGAAGCATTTGGTCAACATTTAACTAAATTCCATCATCCAAATCGGCCGCAGCAACTCCAGCTTGAACCCTAGTGTGCATAGGTAAGTTCCCTCCTCTTGAGGAGGGATCGATACCGATTCCTATGGATGGATCGGCACCGATCAGTCTTCGCAGACCACGATGGTCTGCCTGTTGACACCCTAAAGTTTCTATGTGATATCCGTCTTTTCTACGACACCTATGCCCATGATACTCATTTGATGAACTAGAACTCTCTGATGCCTAGTAAGGGGTAGGGTCTCTCCTTGCTTTTCCTCGCTGTTGCTGATTGAGTTGGTTCATTAGGTTGATATTGGTCTGAATCTGCTGATTTAATTACCGATGGCTATCCATTAGCTCTCTCATTAGATTTTGGAATTCAGCTCTTTTAATAGAATCAATTGGATTTTGGACTTCAACTGATTCAACATCACATCCATTGGTTGACTGCTTGTGCTTCCTTGCTGGATACTAGAGTTCTTGTTTCCTTCCACGTTCTGAGAATTAGATCTAGTGTTCCTCACCATTGTCGATAGCTTTGCTAAGATTTTTGCAAATCTATGTAGAACGAGCAAACTTCCTGAAGATAACTATGGATCCCCTTCGGGGGATTTGTGCAATCCAATAGCAACAAAGAGATCCTAATCAGCCGAGAATCAAGGTTCTCAGTGAAAGCACCAAAATGTTTGCACCAAAAATGGTCACAAACACCCAAGAAAAGTTTTTGTAGAGAAATAAATGAAGAGAAGTAAAATTAAACTTAGTAAATGAATAAGTAAGCAACATCGAATAAGCGGTAATAAAAAACACAGAGGTTTATAGTGGTCCGGCGTTGTATGCCTACATCCACTTTGAAGATTATGTTTTATTACTTTCTTGTAAATTGAATTACAATGGTAAGATAGTGCTAGCACTTGATTACAATGGAGTCTAGGGTAACAAGCAGCGTAAAGATCCTGAAAATGAACCAAGAGGTCTGTATTTATAGGGTAAGATGATGAGATATTTTGCTAAGATTTCGGCTGAGGACTCTCCACATCCATAGGGGCCCACCATAATGATTGGTAGTCATAATTTGTCATTTTGGAATGATCGGTAATGGATATACCGATTATTATTTTTGGCTCTATTGATGTGCAATTGTATTTGGGGGATCCCACATGCCTCTAGACCTTGCTTCTAAAATATGGTGTCATTCTGAGTTGTAGTTTGTGAGATATTCGTCGATTTCTATTGCATTTGGATCGCTTGCTGAGATACACCGATTGTTACAA
This sequence comes from Allium fistulosum, assembly GCA_030737815.1. Lineage (NCBI taxonomy): Eukaryota > Viridiplantae > Streptophyta > Magnoliopsida > Asparagales > Amaryllidaceae > Allium > Allium fistulosum. The sequence continues at coordinate 1,103,838,229 of CM060904.1, read as the reverse complement.
ATGATTGGTATATAACGATCAGTAATTTCATAAACTTGAGAGTTTTGACCTACGATCGTTCCTGAGGGCTCCACCCATTAATATATTGATGCTCTGAAAGTTTCAAGTGAATTGGCTTAATATCGATCGATCATCGTTGATTTGCGCCGTTTTACGGATCGTTCCCAATCGATCCATATAAATCCTTGTTTTGCCTGTAACTTCATCATTCGAACTCCGATTGACTTGAAATTTGAAATGTAGCCTCACAAAGGTTTTCTTATCACTTCCTTCTGATTACACTTTGACTGGGATCCGATCCAAACCTACTCGGCCATCTTCTATAGAACCGTATATTGTTGATTCTCAAGGCTGGTAACCATCCATTTTTAGCCAAGTCGATGATATTATGGCCTTGCCAAAAGGTGGGATAACAATGCATGCTAAAGTAAAGTTAGCACTTAAAGTTGTTTCTGCGACATCGAATCCCTTGTTTTAAAAGCTTGTTTTACTTATGTGTTTTTAGAAAAGTTTTATAAAGTTTAAAACTTTACTTTTTTTCTAGACCCTTATACAAAGATACATAGTAAGTTAAAACGTAAAAGGTAAAGCCTTAAGGGCTAAGTTGGTTTATAAAAACAAGTTTTGGAGTTATGGTACCCATAGCGATAGTCGCTATGGATGCAGTTCATAAAACGAACACCTTTGTGTAAATTAAAAGTGTTTCTTTTTAAGTATTCTTGAAAAAGTTTTCCAAAACATATTATAAGTATTAAAAGGTAATTAATACTTATTAATTAAGAAAGGTTTAATAATTATTTAATTAACAGTAAGTAAAGATAATTAGCACAAAATTAATAATTAAGTAAAAGTAATTAGTACTTAATTATTAATTAAGATAATTATAATTATTTAATTAAGTAAAGATTAGTTAATTATAAATTAAGGGTTAATTATTTTATTAATTATGATTTAAGTAAGTTTTAATTAATATTAGTTATTAATTAAGTAAGGTCTAATTATTAATTAATTATTAATTAGGCAAGGTTAACTATTAATTAATTGTTAATTAATTTGGATTTAATTTAGTTTAGTTAAGATTTAGTTATTATTAAATCATGGTTTAAACTTTTGATTACATTATTTTGAAGGATTAGTTTTATTTAAAAGAGGCTTTCTTTTATAAGTAAATGGGTTTAAAACAAGGGATTCTCTTTGTTTGTGTCATTAAGAAGCCAAGCAAATATGGATATTTTATTGATGACATTTGTTTAGCAGAATAAATCCCTGTTCCACTATAACTTAATTGAATAGATTATTTTGGACATCCATTTAGCAGAATAAAATATCGTTCTTCTATAATTTAATTGGATAGAATATTGATGGCATTTGTTTAGCAAAATAAATCCACATTCTGCTGTAATTAAATTAAGTAGATTATTTGGGCATCCATAGCAGAATAAATCCTCGTTCTGCTATTATATTAGTTTGGACGTTAAATTGTATGCCAGTAAATTAATATGGGATAAGTGATGGATTAGCTATTGATTACTCATTGATTTTTATTTACATATATGTTAGCTTATGTAAATAATAGTAATATGACTTGGAAAATCAAATTAAATTAAATGGTAACTTGATTTAGTACCATTGTGGTCGCTAAGCCTCTTTCTGAATTTGTAAAGTTGTGGATTTAAATAACTTCAATTGTATAACAATTTGAGGTTAAGTGTTTTATAATTGATGTTTTAATGTAACTTATTTAATTATTTTAATAAAGACGTTAAAGTTATTTAATTATTTTTATAAAGATGTTTATAAATGATGAATTGTTTCATAAAAAGGATTATACTTAGTAAATAGGATTTATTTATGGAGATTTACAAATGTTATTTTTTTAAAAAGATTTTAAACGATATTTAGCAAAGGAGTTTATAAATCATTTTAGAGATTTGTAAAAGAAGTTTTGTAAATATATTTTGAGATTTATAAAAGGATTTTTAAATATGAAATGGGCTTATAGGGAATTTTATAAAAAGGAATGAGATTTGATTTCGATAATTAATCCTTCTTAATTATAGTGATATGGAAACATTCTTTCGATGCTTAACACCGAAGAATAATGGTTTGGCTTATAGTAAGAAATGTTTTAAATGGTATTTGTTTGGCCCATTTAAAATATAAATTTGAAAAAGAGGAAATCTCCCTTAAGTTCTGTAAATATACTTATACCGTTGAGATAAATATATTGATATATTTTCTAAGAATTGAAAGTACAATGTCTGGAATATACTTATACTAGTGAGATAAGTATATGAATGTTTTTCCAAGTATTTGGAAGGAGTATAAGGGGTTTGTGAAAACATCCTTTTTGAGGGTATTTTAAATCAAATAATTAAAAGTGATTTTGATTAATGAAAGGTTAATTAATGAAGGCTTAGTAGATCCCATTTTGAATTAAATCTATGTCTAATTTTCTATTTATTTGATAGTTAAATAACCAACTATCAAACTTGGACCAGTTTTTAACTCTGGAAATTATTAGGAGTAACACGAGAATTATATGGTATAGTCATCTTTTTTGATGCTATTGTACGTATGAACTTGTTGTGCTTTTAGGAAAATGATAAGAAAATACGTCCACTTAAATGGTTAGGAGGTGATCTCCCACTCTTATGTATTATCTGATTATTTTTGAAAGATCTAAGGTTAAGTTTACCGAAAACTATCGAATGTTGGTTCGAAGAGACTGGGATCAGATAAGTGTGAATTATTCAAAAACCACTTTGTAACTCAAGCGTCCTATTGAAGACATCTTAAAGATGATGAGATCGAAGACGAAGTTCTTTAAAGTGCAAGGGCTACTTGATACTAATCCCAAGGGTGATTCCAAAATGGATGTAGTAGAAGTAGTGCATTCGGTTTGTTCATATACTAAACAACATGTATGGAAAAATGCTAGCGTTGCATTGGTGCCTAGAAGGCAGTGTTTGCATTCCAAGTGGGATTTGCTAAAAGAGGAAAAAGGTAATCGTGACCTCACAAGCCTCACAACCCGGTAATGACTAAAACAGAGGATATTCAGCAGAGCTACGTAGTTCACTACCATTAGGAGCGTCATTCCTCGATTTGGATTCGATATTTGTGGATTCTGATATGCTCACGAAAAACGGGGCCATGGCTGGTGCACAATGTTTTGGAGCCTTGGCCTGGGAAATGATGCAATCCAGTATGCCATGTTAAAGGGGCAACCGGCTCTATGCAGTAGGGGTGCAAGAAGTTCTTGTTGACCTTGATACATTTTGTCTAGAGGTGTACTGTGACGGATGATACCCAAGTAGCCCATTCGTTGATGGAGATCCAATCTCCAACATGTGCCTTTACAGACTTAGTTACGCCCAACTGTATTGAAATGTGAGATGCAAGCATTTCAGCTATTTTATATATTTATTTTCCTCTTTAGATATTATTATTGTTAGCACCAAAATTGGTCACTAACCCCGTTTAGAAAGATTATGTAGAGAGATTAATGAAGAAAGTCAATGTAAACAGAGAACAATATGCTAAATTGAATGCAAAGACGAGAACACCAGATTTATAGTGGTTCGGCATAATGGCCTACGTCCACTTTGAGGTTAAACTTTATTGCTTTACTTGATAATCGATTACAGATACAATCCGTACACCAACTACTTGAATACAATTACTGAGTAAAAAGAACGAGTCTTGAAAGCGGCAGAGTCTCCCCAGTGTTCTCGAAAAAAGGTCCATTTCACTGTGCCCCTGCCTCTCTATTTATAGGCAAAGATGGGTTGGACTCCCTTGGTGGGCCTGGCAGCCGATTACCTCAGCCCAGAAAGAGTGAGTGCTGGGTGCCGAACCATTGATGCCGAACAGAACGATGCCGAACCATCGATGCCAAACAGAACGATGCCGAACCATCGATGCCGAACAAAACGATGCTGAACCATCGATGCCGAACAGAACGATGCCGAACCATCGATGCCGAATCGAACGATGCCGAACAGAACGATGCCGAACCATCGATGCCGAAAATAACGATGTCGAACCATCGATGCCGAACAGACTGATGCCGAACCATCGATGCCGAACAGACTGATGCCAAACATCTCTAGACGCCGATCAACTCCGTATGTCGAATGTTCTGCCATGCCAAATGATGTGTGGATGCCGAGCAGTATGGAATGCCGAACGCTCTGCCACGCCGAACGATCCATGTATGCCGAACGATCTATGTATGCCGATCACTCTGGAATGCCGATCCATGCATGCCGATCACTCTGGAATGCCGATCCATGTATGCCAAACGATCTATGTATGCCGATCACTCTGGAATGCCGATCCATGCATGCCGATCACTCTGGAATGCCGATCCATGTATGCCGAACGATCTATGTATGCCGATCACTCTGGAATGCCGATCCATGCATGCCGATCACTCTGGAATGCCGATCCATGTGTGCCGAACGATCTATGTATGACGATCACTCTGGAATGCCGATCCATGCATGTCGATCACTCTGGAATGCCGATCCATGTATGCCGAACGATCTATGTATGCCGATCACTCTGGAATACCGATCCATGCATGCCGATCACTCTGGAATGCCGATCCATGTATGCCGAACGATCTATGTATGCCGATCACTTTGGAATGCCGATCCATGCATGCCGATCACTCTGGAATGCCGATCCATGTGCCAGTGCCGAGTGCCTAGTTGCTTGGTCAAACCTTCAGGTAACACTTGCCCCCCAAAGTACATCATGTGGTAAATCGTGGTGTGCTTTGAATCACCTTGGATGCCGAACGATATGTCCATACCGAACGACACAGCCGAAGCCGAGCACCCTGGATGCCGAACGATCTAGCCGATGCCGAGCACCCTGGATGCCGAACAATGTCGATTTGACCGGTTCTACCGGTTATAGTCTCTTCGACTTCCCTTCTCTCTATATAAGCTGATGCTCCTTCTTCTTCTCCCTTTTACTTTTACCTCCGCTTTTCAGTACTTACGAACTTTGCCTCTCAACAGACTTCAGAGAATTATCTACTTTTCCCTTCCCTTCTCAAACACCATACGTAGCCTCACTTCCTTCCCCAACCAATTGAATCCAATTAAAACCACGTTCCCTCCTCCAGAATCTCCCCGAGCTTCGACTCATCTCTTAGGTAAAAAACTTTTCCTTAAATACTTCACTCCGATTAGGGAACCTAGCATGAGATTCGAACTCGCGAATCTCTGCAAAATCAAGGTCGGAAGTAATTGTGTGGAGCAGGAGGAGTTAAGGGCGAAGTGTGGGTGTTTTAAAGGAGTTTAAGGCTTAGTGAAGTGGATCGGCAGGACCGTGGTTTGACACGGCTTGCCGAACGACTTGGGTACGTTGGTTGGGAGAGATGGAAAAGAAGGGAAATGATGTTAAGGGCAGAAGGCCGAGTGAAATAACTCTGCACGACCTGCTACGTGCACTCGTTTTCAGGCCGAACAGAAGAGAGTTCGAACAGAATTCTGGTCGGAAAGAATTTTGATCGAGCATAATTTTGGCCGAACAGAACCTAAACCGAACAAAACCTAAGCCGAACAGAACCTAAGCCGAACAGAACCTAAGCCGAACAGAACCTAAGCCGAACAGAACCTAAGCCGAACAGAACCTAAGCCGAACAGAACCTAAGCCGAACAGAACCTAAGCCGAATAGACTTAAGCCGAACAGAACTTAAGCCGAACAGACTTTAAGCCGAACAGACTTTTGACCGAACAGAACTCCAAGCCGAACAAAGTTCTAAGCCGAACAGAATTTTTTGACCGAACAGAACTCAAAGCCGAACAAAATTTTTGACCGAACTCCTATTCACCTTGCCTAATCAAACATCAAACACAAAGACAAGGACTTAAGCATACCAGCATATCGAACTAATCTGGACTGATACAGAACCTAAGCCGAACAGACTTAAGCCGAACAGAACTTAAGCCGAACAGACTTTAAGCCGAACAGACTTTTGACCGAACAGAACTCCAAGCCGAACAAAGTTCTAAGCTGAACAGAATTTTTTGACCGAACAGAACTCAAAGCTGAACAAAATTTTTGACCAAACTCCTATTCACCTTGCCTAATCAAACATCAAACACAAAGACAAGGACTTAAGCATACCAGCATATCGAACTAATCTGGACTGATAACTTCTTAGTTTCAATAACCCAAAGCCTGAACTTAAACCAATAAAAACGGATTAAATCTTTTAACACGCAGTGCCAATGTCCGATTTCAAAATTGAATACATTGTAATGCTGGCTTTTGGAGACGGTCAGCGATGACGGTCTTCGAAGATGACAGTTCAAGGCTCAACTTTATATCATCAATCCTGTGACTTATAATTTCTCAGCGTTTACATCTGAACGATCGCAGTAGTTCACACACTACACGGGGGGAATATTTGTATTGTTAAGTCTGACGTCGATTATTTTTTAAGTATTGTTCGAACAAGTACTTTGCCAGATTCAATCTTTATCAACAATGTCTTGGAAATCTAGCTCCGCCATGATTTCGGACAGGCCTGGGCCGTCCTCCCGACGAGAAGTCGCAGATACTTCAAATCCATCAACTTCTCCTACACATGACTTAGCTCCCGATGCGTTGGAGGCAGCAATTTTCTTGGACAACCCTGTCGATTCACTTGCTTCAAAGATTAACGAAAGTACACTCCACTGGATATGCTCTGTCCATGGAATCCCCTTTGATGACGTGCTAGTCCCATCGGGGCGTGACCGTCCACACTTGCCCCCAGTCGGATACACAACCTATAACAAATTCATGTGCTGGGTTGGTAGTGTGCCACCATTCAACTCGTTTCTTCGGGATGTGCTGCAATACATCGACGTTGCTCCCTCGCAACTGCACCCGAATGGCCATGCGTTCCTCTACGGCACTTGCATCCTCTTTATGAATGTCTTCTCTAGGCTTCCAACTCCGGGCGATATCAGATACATACATTGCATCAAGAAGCAGAAGGATAGCCCATCATTCGTGTTTCTCGAGCCACACAACAAATGTCAAATCTTAACTGGAGCGTGGACCAAGTTCGCTCTGTATAAACTGGAATGGTTCTATGTGCGTTGTCCTCCCGGCTTTGCGAGGAGATGGGTTGAAGGATGTACGCCTTTTCCATGGTCTGTTACTCATGTTTAGTCGAAGCCGTACCTTTTCTAAACTTTATTCATCTCTTCCGGTATTAGCCCCCGTCCTGACGGCCGCGGATATTCTGATGCCTTCGAAGCCATCCGAGCCCTCCCCGCCGAAGAACGGGACATTAGAAATCTCATTTCGAATGAGTCACTTACAAGGCTTGGACTGTTGGCAGAAGGCCGTCGGATAAGACTTCCTCAGGGCGTAACCATTCCCAGGCCTGGCTCTGGTAAAGGGAAAAAACAAGCTGAGTCTTCAGCACGCAGCGCTCCTAATGCACTAGAAGAGGGGGGAATTAAGGAGACTGAGACGTCCGAAGTACAGGGCAAGAATATTAGTCCGTCTCGGGGACCGGCGGTTGAAGTTCATGACATAGAAACGTCGTCTTCCCCTTCAAAGAGCGAAAAGAAACTGACGCGCAAGTTGAGGAAGAAAACTGTGGGCGGAACTTCTAAAGTCACCCTTATTCCAACGGAAAAAGAAACTTCCTCAGAACACTTAGAAAGTTCTCTGAAGGGCCTGTCGAACCTTACCATTCCTGACGACTTACTCAACTACGGTTTCGACGATTCAGAGGATCTCAAGCTTCATTCGCCCGCTTGAGGCAGTACGGGAGTTCAAGCCCACATCCAGGGAGATAAAACTCCAATTAGCAAAGAAACTGGTCCGTCGGGGGGAAACACTAGGACACACACAGACATGCGCACTTCACTTCGCACTTCAAGCTTAACCGTCGCCCTGATCTTTTCTAACGTATCTTTATTCTCATTCTATGTAGGTGATATGGGACGCTCCTATGGAATTGATCGTCTCCACGGCTCTTCCATCTTTCACCATTCTAGCCGGGATTCAGGCTCCGGTAAACGCAGGGACAGGGACGATTACGGAGATCGAGACAACCGTCCCCGTGAGTCGTCTTATCGAAAGAAATCATATTCCTAGTCTTCATACTCTCGCGATCTCCCTCCTCAAACTGAGCCGGACAGAGAAAAACTTTCGCAGAAGGGGTCTCAACCCGATGTTTCCCGAGATCAACATTCTGTTTCATCAAGCACATGGCAATCTCGGGAACATCGGAAGAGAACAGAAATTTCAAAGTCTCCTCCCCCTGTTCCTGCGGCCGACCCAACGATAGCAGAGAAGATGGTTGATCTTAAGGCTAAATTTCCCAAAATTTGCTTTGACGGTCTGAAGTTCCTCCCAGCTATTCATCACATTCCATGGCATGTCAAGTAGAGTGCCATCGCTTGCAACAACGACATCTATGTTCAACATGACGCGTTTGTTCATTTGGTCGAAAAAGTCTCGGAAGTATCCGTTGAACGTCAACAAGAAATCGACCGCTTGAAGCTCGAAGCTATATTTGATAAAGAAATCATCAAGAACCAGGACGAAGAGCTCACTTCGTACAAGTCCCAACTTGAAGCCGCAGAACAGAGTGCTAAGGAGACTGCGGAGGCCGTCGCTCGCCTAGAGACGACCCATAAGAAAGAACTTGACGTCGCAGTCCAACGCAGTGGGGCCCTAGCTCTAGAAAAATATTCTATTCAAAAAGAAAGGGATACACTTGTCCTGCAGGTTAAAGAATTGAAGGAGCTACTCTCTAAGGAGAGGGAAGAGAAGATAGCGGCTCAAGAAGAGTCTCAACGGTACTGTAACGAGATCGTCGATACACGTCTCTTAAAAGCAAAGCTCAATGATGAGATTTCTAAGGTTGAGACGATGAAGGATGAAGCCCATGAGGAGGGCAAGAGACTAGCTTCCGAGGAGATCGACTCCCGTCTTGAAGCAGCTGTAGAGGCCGACAGAGAAGAGGTCAAGTGTATGTTTGAATCGCCGATTGCCGAATACAGTGCCCGCGTCCTCATGCACCGGGACTTGACTTTCTTGGGCGAGGGCTATTTTGAATCTCTTGCCGAGGCTTGGGATACTTTAGTAAAGATTAGACAGGTGGAGTCGGGCACCGAGGAAGTCGACGAGGAGGCCTTAGTGAAAGAATTTCTCAAGGGGAATGAGCCATCGGACTTGTCTGCGGCTATGGCTCTCTTTGGTAAAGGCTCTCCCCCATCAAAAGAGAAAAATGACAAAGCTGGTTCATCTGGAGCTGAGGCTGTAGCTCCTCCTTTTACTCAATCGGCTGGTCGGCCAGCACTTGACCCATTCGAGCAGCATGCCGGCTATGATCCGAAAGATCCCGGTCTCGGCACTCACGTGTTATCCCCCATTCTAGAGGGTGAAACTCCGCGCACAGCTGAAAGCCAACAAGAAACCGGTATAAAACTCTTCTTCTAGAAGTTCAAAGATCTGTCGCTTTTTGTGAGCGGTTATTGGTTCTAATGTTCGTTCTTTATGTTTTTATACATGCCGCTCTGATCCCGACCCGACTCCGAGGAGCGATGACGCCAAGGAGGAGATGGGGAAAACAAGCGATGCTACTCACGTGGGAGTAACTCCCGGTCCTGATGCTCAAGTGATCGGGGCGCTTGATGATGATAAATCTGACACTTCATCTCCCGTTGAAGGGAGTTATGAAATTGAAATCACGAGCGCCTCTGACCACACTTCGAAGGTGAGTATGAAGGAGCGACTCGCAGAGGCGAAGAAGAAGAAGGTCGAGATCAAGGTCGAGTCTCAAGTACTAGAACTCACCGACCCACTGAATAGGCCTCTGAAAGTCATCCTTCCCAGCAAATCCAAACTACTGGATGTTCCTCCTCCCACTCCTGACTCCACTTCGTTGGTAAGTAAAAACTCCAAGAGGAAGCGTGAGGGAGAGGAGTCACCTGAGAAAATAAAGGAGGACAAGAAAAAGAAGCTGAAGAAATAGCCACTATACTCGTTCAACGAGATTTTTGATTAGGTCCTGTAACTACTTTCCCTTTTTCATTTTCGTAGTTTATGTAGATAGATTTTTGACTCCAAGTTTTGGAGGAGTAGTTGTATAACCCCATTTTGGATTATTGAATAAAGTTTAGTTTCTTTGTCATTTGAACGATTTCTTGCTTTTTAACCTTCTGTATAACTGTGGTCGAAACTCAAGTTCTTATGAGTTGCATAAATTCCCAATCCATTCTTACACTGTTCGGACATTCTTTGGAATGGTACATTCCTCGTTTCACATTTTTGGTACTTAGAATATTTTCTAATCCGCGCTCCGGGGATTTAGAGTAATTCGGTCCGCATTCAGGGGACTCGGAGATTGAAGTCGTTTATACTCTAGTCCGCGCTCTGGGGACTTAGAGTACTCCGGTCCACACTCAGGGGACTCGGAGATTGAAGTCATTTATACTCTAGTCCACGCTCCGGGGACTTAGAGTACTCCGGTCCGCACTCAGGGGACTCGGAGATTGAAGTCGTTTATACTCTAGTCCACGCTCCGGGGACTTAGAGTACTTCGGTCCGCACTCATGGGACTCGGAGATTGAAGTCGTCTATACTCTAGTCCGCGCTCCGGGGACTTAGAGTACTCCGGTCCGCACTCAGTGGACTCGGAGATTGAAGTCGTTTATACTCTAGTCCGCGCTCCGGGGACTTAGGGTACTCTGGTCCGCACTTATGGGACTTGGAGATTGAAGTCGTCTATACTCTAGTCCGCGCTCCGGGGACATAGAGTACTCCGGTCCGCACTCAGGGGACTCGGAGATTGAAGTCGTTTATACTCTAGTCCACGCTCCGGGGACTTAGAGTACTCCAGTCCGCACTCAGGGGACTCGGAGATTGAAGTCGTTTATACTCTAGTCCGTGCTCTGGGGACTTAGAGTACTCCGGTCCGCACTCAGGGGACTCGGAGATTGAAGTCGTTTATACTCTAGTCCGCGCTCCGGGGACTTAGAGTACTCCGGTCTGCACTCATGGGACTCGGAGATTAAAGTCGTCTATAATATAGTCCGCGCTCCGGGGACTTAGAGTACTCCGGTCCGCACTCATGGGACTCGAAGATTGAAGTCGTCTATACTCTAGTCCGCGCTCCGGGGACTTAGAGTACTCCGGTCTGCACTCAAGGGACTCGGAGATTGAGGTTGTTTATGCGAGTTTGTACATCATATGGAATGATGTAACTCCAGCAGTCCATCACCAGATTATAAGGTACAGAAACATCAATAATTCATGGAAAAGATGGCTTCAAGCCTTTATTAATGAAACAAACTAAATTGTCCGATTACACCCTAAAAAGGAAACTAAGAATCAATGGAATAAAAACATACAGCAAACAATTGTACCTAAAACAGAAAAGAAACATGCTAAACATAATAACATCGTAAATGTTCACTGTTCCACGCTCGTGGGAGTGTCACGCCATCAACGGTCGCTAGCTTGAAAGTTCCCTCTCCAAGCTTCCGTTCAACGACATAAGGACCTTCCCAGTTGGGATTCATACGTGATGGTACCGGGAAAACCCATTTCAAAATGAGATCACCCACATCAAAGATTCTTGGGCGGACTTTGTCATCGTAATATCGCTTGACTCGGTGCCTATATGCTGCCGCCCTTAATTCAGCCTCTTCACGTTTTTCATTGATGCAGTCCAGTGATTCCAACAAGAGATCTTGATTTAACTTAGGATCATAATACGTCACTCGATGCGATGGAACTTCCAGCTCCACGGGTATTACAGCTTCCGAGCCGTATGCCAATGCGAATGGAGTGTGGCCAGTCGCGGACTTGTGGGTAGTTCTATAAGCCCATAGTGCTGTTGGGAGTTCATCTACCCACTTGCCTCCGGCTTTTTCCAAACGCTTCTTCAATATGGACTTGATTATTTTGTTCACAGCCTCGACTTGTCCGTTAGCTTTCGGATGTGCAACAGCGGCGAACTTTTTGTCAACGCCATACTTTAAACAGAAATCTTTGAATTCCCTGCTTTCAAACTGCGTTCCATTGTCCGTAATGATGGTTCACGAGAGGCCAAAGCGGCATACAATGTTCCGCACAACGAAATTAATGACCTTCTTGGAGGTGATCGTGGCTAAAGGCTCTGCCTCGGCCCATTTTGTGAAGTAGTCGACCGCAACTATCGCGTATTTTGCACCACCCTTGGATATAGGCAAAGAACCGATTATGTCGATTCCCCAGATTGCAAACGGCCAGGGACTAACCATTTGTGTGAGTTCTATTGGTGGAGCTCTCGGGATTTTCGCATATCTTTGACACTTGTCACATTTTCTTGCGTAATCTGCAGCATCCCGATTCACAGTTGGCCAATAGTATCCGTAGCGAAGGATCTTTTTTGCTAGTGTCTGCCCCCCAGTATGGTCGCCACATTCTCCTTCGTGAACCTCCTCCAAGGCCCGCTTTGCCTCATCACGGGCAATGCACCGTAGTATGGGAACCGAGAACCCTCTCCGATACATTACTCCTCCCTGCATCACATATCGCGCGGCTTTGCGAATGACCTGCCATCTTTCGCTTCTTCTTTCGGGAAAAGTCCCGTTTAGCAGGTATTGTTTGAATGGGGTCATCCACGACTCTTCCTCGATTTCCGTTTCCAATGCAAAATCGACTTCCATCACATCTATACTTGGGGTGTGTAAGGTTTCGACGGGAACCAATCCCATTTGCTGCGCATCGCCAGTGCTTGCGAATTTGGCCAACGAGTCGGCTTCCTTGTTCTGTTCACACGGGACATGCGAAATGTCATAATGTTCGAAGTTCGCCAATAGTTCCTGAACCAGAGCAAGGTATGGAGCAAGCTTTTGTCCCCTTGCTTGGTAGTCTCCTCGCACTTGGTTCACCACCAGATGCGAGTCACAAAAGATTTCAACTGATTTGACCTCGAGTTCTCCAACGAGCTTTAAGCCAGCAATCGGTGCTTCATATTCTGCTTCATTATTCGTAGCTGGGAAATTAAGCTTCAAAGCGTAACAAATCGATCGATTTTATGGAGTTATGAGAACTACACCAGCTCCGGAGCAACGGTCGTTTGATGCCCCATCGGTGTACAATTTCCATCGAATGGGGGGAATGACACCGTGACTATCTGGTTCGTCAGATACAGTAAACTCAGCGATGAAATCTGCTAATGCTTGCCCTTGTATGGCTCTTCGTGGCAGGTAGGTAATATCGAACCGACTCAACTCAATATTCCATTTTAACATCCTTCCAGAAGTTTCTGATCATTGGAGTACCTGCCGTAAGGGCTGATCGGTATAGACACCGACTGAGTGTGCTTGAAAGTATGGACGCAGCTTACGTGATGCAATCACCAAGCAATAGGCCAATTTCTTAATTTTAGGGTAATTTCTTTCTACCCCCGTTAAATGTTTGCTAAAGTAATACACCGGCTTTTGGACTCGGTCCTCCTTGCGGACTAAAGCCGCGCTTATAGCATGCGGGGATATGGCCAAGTATACGTACAGCATCTCGTGGTCTATTGGTTTCGACAGTACCGGAGGACTCTCCAAATGCCTCACCAGATCTCAGAACGCTTCCTCACAGTTGGATGTCCATTCGAAATTCCTCTTCCCTTTTTTTATTATATCAAAGAAGGGAATGCACTTGTCCATGGCCCTGCATATAAATCGACTCAGCGCAGCTACCTTTCCATTCAAGCTTTGCACCTGTTTTATAGTTCTGGGCACTTGCACATCTCGAATAGCTTGAATCTTTTCCGGGTTAGCTTCAATTCCCCTAGCATTAACAATGAACCCCAGAAACTTCCCCGACACAACGCCGAAGGAACACTTTAGAGGGTTGATCTTCATCCCATAATATCCGAGTATATTGAACATCTCTGCTAAGTCTCGAATGTGGTCGTTTGACTGTCGTGACTTCACGAGCATGTCATCCACATAGACTTCCATCGTTATACCAATCTGGTCTTTGAACATTCGATTCACCAAACGCTGATAGGTTGCTCCCACGTTTTTCAATCCGAAAGGCATTACTACATAGCAATATAGCCCAACGTCTGTGACGAAACTGGTGTGTTCCCGGTCCGGAATATGCATTGGGATCTGATTGTATCCCGAGTACGCATCCATGAATGACAACAACTCGTGTCCTGCAGTGGAGTCGACCAACTGATCAATCCTAGGCAATGGGAAACTGTCCTTCGGGCATGCCTTGTTCAAATCGGAATAATCTACGCAAGTCCTCCATTTCCCGTTCGCCTTTTTCACCAGCACGGGGTTCGATACCCATTCAGGGTAGAGGGAGTCGCGGACAAACCCATTGGCTTTGAGTTTCTCCACCTTCTCTCTAAGAGTAACGGACCTCTCCGGGTCCATTCCTCTCCTCTTTTGTTTAGCTGGGACGTACTTCGGGTCTATGTTCAACATATGACTCGTAATAGCGGGAGAAATCCCACACATGTCAGAATGTGTCCAAGCAAAAACATCGAGATTCGCTCGGAGGAAATCACTAAGGTCTTCAGTCATTGCGGGGCCGAGTTGTGATCCAATCTTCAGTACTCGAGATGGATCGTCTCAACTGACTGAAATGTCAATCGTCAGTTCAACCGGGGCCGCTTTTTCTTCCCTGGGTTCCTCATCGTCGTCTCTCGGATCTATGTCTCTGTAGATCCGAGAATTTTGCCCGAGCCAGGGCTCGGGCATTATTTGTCAATTGTTGGTATCCTGGATGCGGACAGAATTGTCCGCAACCTTTCCTTTCTCTCTCCGCTGAGCCTCTCGGAGCTCAGCCACATAACATGCACGACCGGTCGCCTGGTCGCCATGAACAATACCTACTCCTTTGTCGGTCGGAAACTTTAAAGTCAAACACCACGGGGCTAATGCTGCCCTAAACTCAGCCAGGGCCGGTCGGCCTAAAACACATTGTACGGAGAATCTACATCCAAAACTACGAAAGGTAGGATTCGCACCCTCCTTCGCTCACCTTGTCCCAGTTCAACTGGCAACTCGACATATCCCACTGCATCAGTCGCTGCGCCATTAAAGCCATGTATACGAGCTTTAGATGGCTTCAAATCCTTCATCTCCATCTTCATTTGGTCATAAGCCTTCTTGAATATGATATTGACAGAACTTCCACAATCAATCAAGATTCTTTTCACATAAGCCGGCCCGATTGTCGCAGATATGACCATCGGGTCAATGGTAGGAGCCTCCACCTGGTCAGCATCTCTGCTCCTAAATACTATATCGTCCGTCATCATGCGTAGCTGTTTGGCGGGGGTCCCATCCTCCACGTTGGAACAACACTCGAAGTCTGCGTGACTCAGGGAATTAGCATACCGTTCCATCTCTTGCCAGTTCTTATCCGCAGGGTGAGGTCCGCCCGATGATCGTGTTGATAACTAGTCTTCCCATGGTCCGATCAGGCTCCTCGGGGTGACGTGGAGCTGGTGCACGACCGGGATTGGACGTTCCCTGTCCACCTTCTTGCGGATTCTTCACAAACTCCTGTAACTTTTTCTGTCTAATCAACTTTTCTATTGCATCATGTAGGTGTCTGCACTCTTCAGTATTGTGCCCATAAGTTTCATGGAAGCGGCAGTATTTCCCAGTCCGCTTTTGTTCCTTGGTTGACTTCTTCGGGCATGGCTTTCTGTACTGAAAGGTATTGCAGGTCGATAGGTAAATGTTTTCAAGAGACGCATTCAGCGGGGTGTACTCATTGTAGGTTGGAATTCTCGGCTTCCATTTCCCCGCTTCTCTCTTCTTCCCTTGGTTTCTTCCTCCGGATTCCTTAGATTGCCCGGGCTTGTTCTGGACATTGACTTGAACTTTCCCCGAGTTGTCTTCGGACTGCTTCACAGCAATGTTGCTTTTTACGGACTCCTGAACAGGCCCCGGTGCCTTATCTCGCCTTATCCACCTGGCTTCCTCTCTTCTTATGAACTAATGTGCCTTTGAGTAAAAACGTTCTAGCGTAGTTGGAGGTTTTCTTGCCAACCAATCTCCAAACTCTGAATTCGGATCCACTCCTCGCATCACAGCCATAAGAATTGCATGATCATTGGGATTACTGACTTCAGTAGCCGCAACATGGAATCTCTGTAAATACTCCTTCAACGACTCCCCAGGAGCTTGGATTACACTTGATAGAGACATCACGTCCTTTGGACGAGTAGTATGTATCCTGAACTGTTCTATAAATTTCTTCGCCAACTCCTCGAAACTGGATACGGACCGTGGAGGAAGTCGGGTGAACCACATGGTAGCGAACCCAGATAGAGTTATTGGAAAGCACCTACACTTGGTTGCATCATTTGCTCTAGCTGAATCCATCATCCATTCGTACCTCATGACATGCTGTCTGGGATTAGTCTTTCCTTCATAGGCCGGGATAGTTGAACTCTATTCTGGTGACAGCCGGCATTTGGTCCTGGGCGGTAGTCCCTGCACCTAGAATTGCTTGCTGATTGCTAGGCCCTGCTTGTTGTATGCTAGCAGTCTCGTGGGCGTTCGCATTATGAGAGGCTGATCTGGTACGTGGTCTGGCCATTGTAGAGTTATTGGTATGAACTCTGAGTAGAATCAACGGACGTCCTACCAATGAATCGGATCTCCTTTGGGGGATTTATTCAATATAGTAGCTTCAAAGCAGATCCTTGAGGTCTGAGAATTCGATTCTCAGTGAATGCACCAAAGTGTTAGCACAATAATTGGTCACTAACCCTGTTTAGAAAGATTATGTAGAGAGATTAATGAAGAAAGTCAATGTAAACATAGAACAATATGCTAAATTGAATGCAAAGATGAGAACACCAGATTTATAGTGGTTCGGTGTAATGGCCTACGTCCACTTTGAGGTTAAACTTTATTGCTTTACTTGATAATCGATTACAGATACAATCCGTACACCAACTACTTGAATACAATTACTGAGTAAAAAGAACGAGTCTTGAAAGCGGCAGAGTCTCCCCAGTGTTCTCGAAAAAAGGTCCATTTCACTGTGCCCCTGCCTCTCTATTTATAGGCAAAGATGGGTTGGACTCCCCTGGTGGGCCTGGCAGCCGATTACCTCAGCCCAGAAAGAGTGAGTGCTGGGTGCCGAACCATCGATGCCGAACAGAACGATGCCGAACCATCGATGCCGAACAGAACGATGCCGAACCATCGTTGCCGAACAGAACGATGCCGAACCATCGATGCCGAACAGAACGATGCCGAACCATTGATGCCGAACATAATGATGCCAAACCATCGATGCCGAACAGAACGATGCCAAACCATCGATGCCGAACAGACTGATGCCGAACCATCGATGCTGAACAGACTGATGCCAAACATCTCTAGACGCCGATCAACTCCGTATGTCGAATGTTCTGCCATGCCGAACGATGTGTGGATGCCGAGCAGTATGGAATGCCGAACGCTCTGCCATGCCAAACGATCCATGTATGCCAAACGATCTATGTATGCCGATCACTCTGGAATGCCGATCCATGCATGCCGATCACTCTGGAATGCCGATCCATGTATGCCGAACGATCTATGTATGCCGATCACTCTGGAATGCCGATCCATGCATGCCGATCACTCTGGAATGCCGATCCATGTATGCCGAACGATCTATGCATGCCGATCACTCTGGAATGCCGATCCATGCATGCCGATCACTCTGGAATGCCGATCCATGTATGCCGAACGATCTATGTATGCCAATCACTCTGGAATGCTGATCCATGCATGTAGATCACTCTGGAATGCCGATCCATGTGTGCCGAACGATCTATGTATGCCGATCACTCTGGAATGCCGATCCATGCATGCCGGTAACTCTGGAATGCCGATCCATGTATGTCGAACGATCTATGTATGTCGATCACTCTAGAATGCCGATCCATGTATGCCGAACGATCTATGTATGCCGATCACTCTGGAATGCCGATCCATGCATGCCGATCACTTTGGAATGTCGATCTATGTGCCAGTGCCGAGTGCCTAGTTGCATGGTCAAACCTTCAGGTAACAATTATAATACCACTAGATTTTATAATAATTTTTTTTGGTTATCGTAAGGTAAAAACCTGTAACGATCTACCTTTCTTACACCTAAAGACAACACTTAATACATCTACGGTATTCATGTGTTAATCATTTAAGTGTTTGAAAGATAGGTCATTAGGGGTGAAAAGAGAAAGATAGAACATATAATAAGAAACTAAACAATCATAGAATATCACAATGCAACTGAATAACATATATTAATCAACATAATTCTTTATAAAATCATTTCCAAAATGATACATCAGAGTCATACTAATACAATTCTACCCTGGATAGTTATAACGGCCTGTCCCTACATATCAGATATAAGATATATATAATATAGCGGAATACAAGAGAATAACTAGTTATGATGAAGCCTCATGCTCCAAGCTCTCTAAGATGCGTCCAGGGAAAACCTAAACTACTTGGCTGCCCATAAAAATTTGAGCACCCAAGAGATTTAAGTAAAGAAAATAAAACTCTAGGTTAGACATGGGTCTGGTGTGAGTAAACTCAAACATCTGAATTATTATGTTTTGTGTGTACCAAAAATGGGCACAACACTCTTCGGAAGTTTTTGAAGAGATAAAAATTAAGAAATTAAATGGAAAAAGAGGATTATCTAACAAAAACTCCAAAAACAGATATGTAAACGATAAAAATGCACAGAAACACAGGAATTTAGAGTGGTTCGGCGTATTGCCTACGTCCACTATGAAATTGATCACTTTATTGATGTTTCTTTGATGATTACAATTGATCGCAGCCGATTACAGTGAATTAAAATTATGAAATTCGAGTACAACAGCAGCAATGGAGATTAGAATTGAATCCGGCAGAGTCTGGGCGTTGAAGCATCAAAAGATCCTTTCTCTATAGGCCCTGGGGCTCTATTTATAGGCGCATGAGGCTGATATTTCGCTCAGATTTCGGGAGACTTCTTCTGGCACATGAGTGGGCCCACGCGACCGAGCCCATGAAGTTTCGGCTCGATCCGTGATCGATACGATCGATACGAACGAATTTCGTATCGATCAAGATCTCGTCCAATGGAATCGAAACTTGGTGTGAAAATTCTTTATCTTGTACGTAAGCTCCTGTGAAAATTTCATAGCATTTGGACTTGTGGATCGCGAGATATGATCGATACGAATTGGTGTTACTCGGAAGGCTGTTTGGTTCGAATCGACCATTTCGAATCGATCTGTTTGAATCGATGGTTGCACGTGCCCAGGTGATGACGTGGTGCGCATCCTTCGGATCGATCCACTTTTTATGCCGAATTGATCGAGTCGTCCCAAGATTCTTGCCTTGTTCGAATCGATGTAGTTGTCTTGTTCAAATCGATCAATAGCGTGCACTTCGTATCGATCTGTAGTATGCTCAGTTCGAATCGATGGAGACAGTCTAGTTCGTATCGATGGAGGTGGCTCTTATTCGTATCGATCAAAGTTGCTTCCACTTGATGGATACGAACAAGCAATATCGTGATGGATACAAATAGTAATTGTTCAATGGATACGAACTAGTGATTGTTCGATGGATACGAACTACGGTCACCTGATGGATACAAACCAGAGCTCTCAGATGGATGCGAAGCAGTGTGATCTGATCAATGCGAATACGATCGATATGAACTGAGGCTCGATGATGGATACGAAATGGGGTTATTTCCTTCAATTTGCATCGATCATAACTTGAGCATACGAACTCAGATTGACTTGAAATTTGGAACGTTGACTTTCATGGCTTCGCTTGTCGTGTCATGGCAATTGTAGCTTGATCCGGACTCGGACAAAATTCGTCGATATCCATAGTGAGCCTACGTATAACCGATCTCCAAGACGAACCGTCATTGGTTTCTAGTCAAGTTCTTGGTGTCACGGCCTTGCCAAAAGGCGGGATAGCATTTGCCCCCCCAAAGTACGTCTTGTGGAAACATGACGTGCTTTGAAAAGCTGCAACCTTTACTTTGATCAGTTATCGTCTTTTCGTTGGAAGTTGTAATCTTTGACTGACTTCCCTAGTAGTGTGAACCGTTGATTACTAACTGTTGTACCCTGTATTGTTGTAACTGATCGCTGTGTGATTGTGATTAGCTGTTTGTCGTTGTAATCGTTATCAAATGAGTATCTAATTCCTGTGGATGTGGAAAATTGAACATTAGTTCGACATATATGCATATATGTTAATCTGACTCTCGTTAACGTTGCACGTTCACGAGTCGTTGTCAGTTCTTTTGTATCGAATCCCGTATCGATCCTCTCCTGAACCGATGTGAAATTCGAGTTGCAACCACGCTTGATGGTTGTTTTTGAATGTCCCTTCGTATCGATCCTCTCCTGAATCGATGTAAAAGGTTAAAATGTGGTTTCCATATCGATGTGACTCATAACGATGGATACGATATATGCATTCGTATCGATGGATACGAGCTTCAGTGGTCCCCATTGCAGTGGACTTCATTTCGTATCGACAAACTTGCGCCATTGTTGATCGAGCGCTGATGGATACGAATAAGGCATTTTCGTATCGATGAAGTTTGTGTTGTTGGATACGAATAGTCAATTCGCATCAATGGATACAAGCCTCTGGAGGTTGCGACTTGATGGACTCGAACAGTACAGTCCGTACCAATGCGCAACAGATGGAGTCGAGAACAATGGATACGAAGAACAGTTTCGTATCGATGGACCTTGGTGTTTCATAAAAACCTGCGCCACAATCTTCGTGTCGATAAAACTCAAGGCTATGGATACGAACAGCTTATTCGTATCGATTCTCTGGTGGAACCGTTGATACCGGTTGAAACTACAGGGAGGCGAAACGTTTTTTCCCTCTGTACTCGGGCCCATATAAATACTTTTGGACTTGGCAATTTTTTCTCACTTGCTCACTTTTTCCTCCAGCCGTTCGTATTGCTCCAGAATAAAGGGAAATTAAAAACTGCCTTCGCCTTCGAATCGACCTAAACCCTAATCCCCAAACCAATCACTTGAATTAGGTAATTATTCGACGAAATCATGTAGACATTGACGAGTCTCGAGATTCAATGCTAGTTCATCCAAAGTCGCGGCCTATTCCGGTGCCATTGATGCCGGAGTCGGGTCGCAGTGAGGTCGAGGAGAGGCTAATGGCATTTGCGCTCATCGGAAAAGAAGGTGTGAGGAAGGGGACGAAGAAAATAGCGTAAAGTCGTTCGGCTTTGACTTCGTATCGATGGATTGGGGAAGAAGGTGTTTTATTTGGTGTTGGTTTTAACTGGAGGCTTCGTATCGATCTTCCGTTATGGAATTTTGTATCAATCACTTACTCTTTGATTTTGTATCGATTGAGGGATTTGATATGAGGCGGAGACGTTTGATCGATACGAAATCGACAGCTTAGGATCGATACGAAATGATCAACACGGATCAATTCGAAATCTCTGACACTGATTGATACGAAGTTACAGCCTTCGATCGATACAAACTGAACCTTTGGGCCGATGCAAATTGAACCTTGATTAACTTGAAACCTTTTGCACATTCGAACATCTAATTCCGACGAGCTTCAACCTTGCATATCTGGACTTAATTGTTGAACTGCATACTTGACCATCATTCGAAGCTCGTCGATGGAACTATAACTTGGTTAAAATTTTACTGAACTTTAACTCAGATCGACCTTTAGAGTCTGGATGGCATGGTTGTGACGGTCAGCGATGACGGTCACTCCAGCTAAGTTTCGAAGTCTCGTCGTTTGCATCCTTATTCACACTCTGTTGAATCTTTTCAAGTAGCATAAAGCACTACACTCGCACAACACATCCACACACTTTACACTGGGGGAAGTACGAGTGTTATTATCGTCTAATGATGATTTCTCATAAGTTAGTTAATTATGGAACCTTCAAGCTCACAACAACAGGAAGTTCAGGATTCATCTTCTTCTGTCCTAGAGATTCCGACCATTGCGGCCGAAGTTATAGATCCAGCTCCGGACGAGCTGCCTGATGCTATATTCATTTGTAATCCCCAAGATTCTGTACCGTCCAATGTCTCTGAAGACATGTTGGGGCGAATATGCCTAAGGCATGGTTTGTCATTGGACGACGTTCTATTGCCGGGACCAAATGACATACCACATGCTCCTCCAGAGGGGTTTACTGCTTTTAATCGACATGCGTGCATAGCGGGAACACTCCCTCCGTTCAACCAATATATTAGGGAAGTGTTGTCTTACCTTGGAATTGCCCCGTCTCAATTACACCCCAATGGATATGCCTTACTGAATAGCTTATTTATTGTGTTCATGGATCATCTCTTCCGATCGCCCAGGCTGACTAAGATTAGATACCTTTTTAACTTCAAGAGTAGGGGAGATAGCCCATCTTTCACTTTCCTGGAGTCAGTCAGGAACTGCCAAGTAGTAACCAGATCCTGGGGGAGGCTGAGTTACTTTAAAACAGAATGGTTCTATGTCTGGTGCCCCCCAGGATTTGCGAGATGGTGGCTAGTCATACGTAAGTGTTACAGTATTCTTCAAGAGTTATCCAGATGATAGCAGTTGATATAAATTGACATCTTCTTTTCTTTTTATAGCCGTAATTTCACGACCTGAAGGCGGGTACTTCAGAGAGATAGTAAGGGTCCTTCAAGAAGTTCCGAGGGAGATAAGGGACATTGATTCGGTTCTAACCGACAGAAATATGAGAATCGTCGGGCTGATTGAACGAAATCAAAGCATAAGGCTGGAAGGGATGCTTAGGACAGTCTCGAAGAAGCGGGTGAAACGCAAAGCGCCCGGCATCGTAATAGCTGAAGGGGTTGATCCGGAGAGAACACCCACCGATAACGAACTTACAACTGGGCCTTCTTGCAGTTTTCAGGATTCAGGAGGAAGGAGAAAAGGTAGGGCAGTTGCTCATAAGCGTTCTAAATCCATGAGATTGAAATCTGTGGTTGTGTCTTTGCCTGTTCCTGGAATTAGAATTTCGGAGGCTCCTCCCCCGCAAGTAGGGAATCCTTTCGAACGGCTTGTTGATATTCCGATCTCGGATTATGTGTCGCTTCAACATGACACCGGGTTGGAGGAGCTTGACAGTGCTCTTGATCTGAGCGAGTCGTTTGCCATAAGTGCGGCCGACATTTCCGGTTGGTTGGGGGGTTGCACATACATACACTTCATGGCACTGCATGATTTCCTAATCGTAAATTGTTCAACTCAAGAGATCACTAACTTTTCTTTCGTTTCTTATTTACAAGTACGATGTCTTAGAGAGGATCGATGCTAGGGAGCCTCCGCTTGGCTCGAAAGTCTTCTACTTACTATGAGTCCCGCAGGAGAGATTCAGATAGAGACCGCGATCGCGGGTACTCTAACCAAGAGAGGTACGAGCGGGTTTGGGATAGAGACTATAAATACCGATCTAGGACCCGTTCTCCACCTCTTAGAATTCCATCTCCACCTCCTGTTCAGACTTCACTTCCAACAGAGCCTCAGCGACACAGACCATCTTCTCACACTTTTAGGCCCGAAACTCATCTCTAGAGAGTCGAAACCATGGCCCCCATAATTGCAGAGCAGGTCACAACTGAGCCCACGGGGGAAGGGGCTATTAAAATTGCTTAGCTGAGGAAAGAGTTCCCAAACATATGCTTCGACGGCTATGTCTTTCCACCTCATTTAAAAAAAATTTCATCGGGGGTGGAAAACATGATGCATGATTACATTCATGATGTCTACGCCCAATATAGAGAGTGGGTGAAGGCTGCAGAAAAAGCTTCCAAGGTGGCCTTTGAGCGAGCCAAAGCGATTGAGAAGATGGAGTCCGACCTTGCTCAAAAGGACCGAATCATCTAGGTGCTCAATACCGAGGTCGAGTCTTCTCGAAAATCTGAAATTGAGGCCACTAAAAAAGCTGATGAAGCGAATGTGGCGATGGAGAGATTGAGGAAAACACACGTTACCTTGGTGGAGGAGATGGGCCACCGAAATACTACGGTCACCGCTGAACGGGATGCGGCGATTAAGGAACTCAATGAGCTAAAAGCCAAAATTTCTGACGTTGCCAAGGAAAGGGACGATGCGAACAACGCAGCTCAGGAGGTGTGTGAACAGGCTGTCTTGCTTCGGGGTGAACGGGATGCGGCCGTGGCTAAAGTCTGTGTGGCGGAGACCAAGGTTGAGGAGGAGGTGAAATCGGCCGAGTCCAGGCTAGAAGCCGATATTGAAGATCTTCTTGTCGTTTACAACGCTAACGTGTTGAGGCATAGAGGTCTAGCCTAGCTTGATGATTACCCGGCACATTTATACAACGCCTGGGGCCGATTGGTTGAGGAGGAGAAGGCGGTGCATCTGGGTGAGTCAATCGACGAGTTTGAGCTCGAGAATCGTCTGCTGAATGAAGATGAAAGGAAGATTCTCCACGAGTCAATGATTTCTTATGAAAAGGAGAGACTCGTCACCCAGCACTTGGAAGTAGGAGAAGGCTCGGGGGTTAAACACCACGACACAAGTCTTGAAATTCCAGCGTCAACCCAGCCTGAACACTTGTCTGCGGTCGATCCCCAAGCTGTTTCTACCTACAATCCGGATCAGCCGCAAATGTCTCCGGCTATAGAGCAAGTTGCCGAAGTTGTTCAGGCGTCTACAAGTCAAACTGAGGAAGGTACTCTGAACATCCTATATGTCTGTCTTAAGTCGGAATCGTCACTCGAATTAAGTACTAACAATTCTCTTATTTCTGTCCAGTGATTGATGTTGCACCGGTCGTGCCTCCTGTCACTCAAGAATCACATCACATGCAGGAGGCTATCGTCACCGAAGCGACCACTGTAACTACAACTGCGCCACTTGACGAAATGCAGGGAAGCACGCTTGTTTTTGACGGGCAGATGATGGAAGAACTTCTTGGTCGTCATAGTGATCCTTTTGCGGACCTGCCATTTGTTATGGGCGGAAGCGCCCCTGCTACAAGCTCTTCAATGCCAACCACTAATGCTCCTAGCGAGGCCCAGGCGATCAATGAAGAGGAAATATTGGTCGAAATTGACGCTGAGATGGAAGCAGCAGCTCGTGGTGGTAGTTTTGGAGGTGGAATGGCGACACCTGGTCCAGCTCTGCTTAGAATGGTATCACCTGGTGTTACAGTCACTGACACCAGTGTGTTCATCCCGCCTCCTACAGTTGATCCCGTTCCTTCGACTCCACCCGCATGAAGTATCCCTATTCATTCGAGTTCGGAGGAGGACGTCGAGATCATGCCCCTGCCTGGAGACCGAACACCAAAAAGTAAAGGTTCAAAGAGGAAAGTTAGTGGCGGCTCCAGCGGGTTTACACCGAGGAAGAAACCGGGAGAGAAGAAGAAATAGATAGGCCTCTTCAGTTTGCTCTGAGCATATAGGGATCTGTTTTTTGGTTTTCCTTTTGTAGGCCGTGTATAGATGCGGGTTCGGCCCCTGCTAGTAGGAATTTTTTGGAACAAACTTGTACATGAATTTCTTTCACAAATAGTAGAAATGAAACTCTCCTTTTTTGGCTTCTTCTCAGTCATTGAGTATTTGCTTAACCGTTTCAATGTTTGAAATGCACTTGTGAAATTTCAGCTTCCGAGTCAAGTTTATTTTTATGCGCCAGGTCTGGAAACTGTGGACACGGTTCATGACTGGCAAGTGAATTGAATTTTGACGCCGCACTGCTTCAGTCAATGGTCGACACTTAAGTTCTGCCCCCAGTCTTGGGGATGAGTTGTAGAGCATCAGCCATTGATTGCGTCTCACTTATAACATGCTGAGTTTAGTGCCGCTAAATGAATGTTTGAGACAAGAGGAGATTGAGTGGTTCAACCACATTTGCTTGATTATCGATGATCATATCCGCACTCCGGGGATTTTCATTTGTTTATTGGCGGTTGGTTACGCCGGTTTAAGTTTTAATTATATGTCCGCGCTCTGGGGACTCGGAGTCGACATTTAGATTCCGACTCGCACTCTAGGAGTTCGGAGTTGGTGGTTATACTCCAATTCGCGCTCTGGGAATTCAGAGTTGAAGTCTATACCCCAATTCATGCTCTGGGAATTTGGAGCTGATGTTTATACTCCGTTTCGCACTCTGGGAATCCGGAGTTGATGTTTATACTCCGTTTCGCACTCTGGGAATTCGGACTTGGTGTTTATACTCCAGTTCTCACTCTGGAAATTTGGAATTGGTAAACAGACGGTCGGTCACATCTGTTGCATGTTTTTGGATTTCGCTCGCACTTTGGGAGCAAAAGGCGTGTCAGGATCGTGGATGGTCGGATCACATCCACCTCGAGTTAACAAGCGAGGTCGTTAGATGGACGGGTCCATCCTTCTCAAACTTGGTTCAGATACGGACGAGGTCGTTAAGTGGATGGATCCACCCTCGTCGTATTTGTAAATTTATACTCCAGTTCGCACTCTGGGAATCTGGAGTTAGGTGAAGGATTGTCGTGTATCAATCCTTTTTTGACTTTGGTGTGATGGCTTGCCCCCGAGCTCGGGTTTCACTTAGCGAGTGACTGGTTGCATCACAGTCACTCCCTATTTGAATAAATCCCACCATATGGTGGAAATTAGCTCTCCGTGCATGGTGATGATCATATGAAGTATTTCAAGTAAATCACGGCTTTGGCTCGAAGAGATTGCATTTTATTGCTGAAATAAGAAAATATGGCAAAGTCAGTTGCCTTATTACAAATTCTAATTTCGAAATGCAGAAACAAATTGCAAATGGAAAATAAACTAAATGAATAAATATAGCCTGTTATGTGTAGTAACGATGAAGACTCTCGCTGTTCCAGGCTCTCGGCAGAGTAAGACCGTCGACGGTCGATAATTTGAATGTGCCATCTCCGAGCCTTCGTTCAATAACATACGGTCCTTCCCATGTTGGCTTCATATGCGAAGGAACCAGATAGATTCTTTTCAGGACGAGATCGCCGAGTTCAAAGGTTCGCGGGTGGACCTTGGCGTTGTACAATCGAGCGACTCGACTTCGATACGCGGCTGCCCTCAAATCAGCCTCTTCACGCTTTTCATCCAATAAATCAAGAGATTCAGCAAATAATATAGCATTTGTCTTCGGATCATAGTATGTCACACGATGAGAAGGTACGTGAAGTGACCCACTAAATTTTTTTTTTTAAAACATTCAGTGGCCATTTAATCAAGAAAATATTTAATTCAATTTTTCTTCTATCCAGGACCTTTCTGCCAATAAATATTGGTTTAATCATTTTATCTTAAACTTATATATATAAAGATATATAAGTCATCTTCTACCTAAATCAGAGTATAAAATTTTGAAGGTAGAAACCTGTTGAGTATTGCTTAAAAATACTCTCTACATAGCAAAGGTGTTTCTTTTTCAAAACTAGGTTTTTTTTCTTCCAATTTTTAGATTAATGCATTACTATTGATTCTATGTCTCAAGGCTCCTATTTTCACATATATGCTTCTGATTTCCTTACTGGGTAGCTTTGCCTTTACTTGTGCATGTGTGTGCATGTTTCTGTGCAGGTGTGTTCAAACTCAGGCTATAATAAAGTGGATCCTAAGAGAACACAAGCAACATCTAGGCGTAATGGAAACGCACCTAACTTATACATGAGAAGTCACAAGTTCGAGTGCCATGCTGGTCAGTTCAACCTAATTTTTGGTTTTTTCTCTTCTTTTTTTTTTGTGAGCAAAACTGTCTGAACCTACCCTATACTTGACTATGAAACAGGTCTAAAAGCTTAATTAAACTCACTTGGGTGTTGACTTAAGCCAGGCTCGAGAAAATGGCCATGTTAGCCTCATTCTGGTTTGCACTACCCTGATACAAAGTGTCTGCTCTAACATTTTCTTTCCAAAGCAACTTATACCCTTTTATCAGATTTTTATTTTTGACTTGCATAAGGATTCTCTTATGCCAGATCTTTATATATGTATATAAACTACAAATTCTTTCAATCTTAGATTTTCTATCATTTTAGCCTAATAGTTCTTGAAATTTGAAATTCATTTTCTTAACAAAGCATTTTGCAAAACAAAATACATAAGTTCTAACTGATACATATAAATTCAACACTTACAAAACAGCAAATAACATTACATTGGTTTTTCTAAGCAACTTAAACAAATAGCTTAACATAGTTCCACATGAATATCTAATTTAGCTTCAGCAAAGACTTTTAAAAACATAGCATCCAAATCCTAAGCAGTTTAACATCCAAAGCCTGATCAAAGCAATCCCTATTTCCCTGCAAAATCACCATGAACTGCCCCATATAAATATGAGACACCCAATGGTGCATGAACACAAAAGGGTCAGACTATTTGTCTGGTGTGAATAATCTAACTGAAAACATGATTTATTTCAATTCCATTTATATTCCTGTACTTTGCAAGAATAAGAAACTCCATATCTTCTGTGTGCATGTTTTTGTGAAGCATGTGCATTCATATTAGTGCCAAACAGATTATATATGATCACAATGTTTTAGTTCATAGTAAACAACCACAAGATTCACCAATAAAGCATCAAAACAACCAAATACAAACTTCAAACCAGTTATCATCTCCTTTTCAACTTTACTGGCCATCAGGGATTTTGCCCAGACCTCTACTGAATCTATTCCTAGAATTCATTATCAAATTTATCAGGGACTTTAGCTACTTTCTTCTTTTTAAACACACACTGCCTGGGACCTTTCTCTGTTAACCCAGCACACTCAGGCCCCTGGGTATAAATATACCATGTGTGAACTTGCAATATTCCCATTGCCAAGCTATACTTTGGTAGCCCTAAGATCCCAAGTCCTTAGTTACATTACTAAGTGTTTTAATATTTTTCCTAGCAGTGCTAATCCTTTCTGCATCTCACTTCTTAATCAGAGAAACATAAATGATGCAAGCAACATATATTCATCCAGAGTTTGGTAAGTTAAATTCTCAGAAGCAACCATTTTATCACAAAAGAGTGAGGTGACTTTTTAGCACATTATTTTGCCTATGGGTTTCACTGGATCAAGATGTAAGCATATGGTCCTGAGTAATTTTCCAGATATATATATATTCTTCCCTACCTCTGGTTCAATCAGATTCATGATCTGGCTAAACCACAAGTATATTTGATTTGGGTATTTCATAAAACATAGAAGCTCAGCACATGTACAACATTGCACTTCTACATTTTCTTTTGTTTTAATTAATATGAGGCATAAGCAACAACACAATGTCACAGCCCATATTTCTTTCTGCCTTTAGACCATATACCCAGTACTTGAATCCGGGGATTTTACAAACAACTTTAAAAAGAAAACTTATCAAAGAAAACACCCAATCTCAAAGTTAACCCATATCTCAAACAAACATTTTAGTTTATAAATACATGACTCTTATTTTTCCTGGGTAAATCAGATAGAGGTTTTACCCTTAAACAAATCATTCACAAGCCAAAGTCATCCAATCATAAAACATAACTTGTAAAAGAAAATTAGTTTAAACTGGCTGCCTCAATATTCAGGTCTTAATGCCAAAGTTTTTCAGTGAGATTACTCACTTTAATCCTTCTTCTTCCTATGCCTTATGAACCCCTTTTTAGTCTTCTGCCTTCTCCTATTTTCTCTGGTTTTATACTTTGTATATTTTCTTTTTAAGAGGTAGAGCCAACATAAAACCTTACCACATCAGGTCTTCTTATATGAATTCTGACTGCTACTAGGGTTTTAGGAAATTACCAAATGCCAATTTTACCCTACCAACTATGATCTGCCTCTTGTTCTAACATTTTAGAGAAAATGGGTAATTAGTCATGGTATATTTTCCAGAAAATATACCTCATTGCCTCGGTCATGTTATTTGCATGACTTCCTATTATTATTGTTATTATTTTCTTTATAAAAGAAATTACTGAGAATAGATAAAGTGCTTGTTTAGGGACTCATGCCATTTTCATGCAATTTCTGTTTCTTTCCAGAGATTGATTGACTATATACATGTATAACTTATGTATACCTAAGCCTTTTATTTTTTTCTTTCTTTAAATAATTTTAAGTTTATTTCAGCCTAGCTTTTCCTATTTTCTTTGTACTCTATTTTATTTAAAGACAAAATTCTATCTTTATGCATATGTATTTCTAAATCAGTTACTTTATTTTTATCTATTAATTTCTGTCAAATTTTGTTACACAGAAATCTGTGTGCATGTTTGTGCACTGCCTTGTGCACATGTGCATGTTTTATACTTGGTATCTGCAAATCAATTTCCTATTCCTATTTTTTTCAATGCAATTTCAAACAAATACAAACTAAATTAAATCATGAAATTACTCACAAAAATCAGGGTTATCACATATATCCCTCCTTTTAGGAATTGTGTCCCACAATTCTTTCATACTTAACTTAAGTATCATTTCTTCAGAAAAGTGAAATTTTTTTTCTGATTTCAAAACCATTTTCAAACTAATCACCTATTAAGCACTATGCATATCAACACAAGATAAAAATCACAATGCATATTCAACCAACATATTCAGTAGTATGTACATAAATATAGATTTTACCTTTCCTTCAATCAAACAGCTGGGGATAATCATTTCTGATTTTATCCTCCACTTCCCATGTGCAATCATTTGGGTCTAGACTCCATTGTACTTTTACCAGTTTAATTTCTTTGTTTCTCAATTTCTTAGTTTCTCTAGAAACTATGCCCACTGGTTCCTTTTCATAAATCATCCTAGGATCAATCTGCACATCTTTAGAGGATTCTAATATTGCTTCCTTATCATGAACCCATCTCCTTAGTTGAGACACATGAAAGACATCATGCATTGCTCTCATTTCTTCTGGCAATTCTAATTTATAGGCTACTGTCCCTATTCTTTCTAGAATTTTATATGGTCCTATATATCTAGGAATCAACTTTCCTTGTTTCCCAAACCTTAGAACCTTTTTCATGGGTGATATCTTGATAAACACATAATCCCCAACATCATATTGTACTGCTTTCCTCCTTTGATCTGCATATTTCTTTTGCCTATCTTGGGCAGAGGCAATTCTTTTTCTGATCAAGGCTACCTTTTCAGAAGTCTCCTTCACATTTTCTGGTCCTAAGACCACTTTTTCTCCAGACTCATGCCAACTTGAAGGTGACAAACATGGCCTTCCATAGAGAGCTTCAAAGGGGGTATGCAATTTCAAACAAATACAAACTAAATTAAATCATGAAATTACTCACAAAAATCAGGGTTATCACAGTACGTCTAGCTCGACTGGAATTACAGCTTCTAAACCATAAGAGAGAGATAATGGAGTGTGACCGGTTGCGGACTTATGGGTTGTTCGGTAAGCCCATAAAGCCATAGGAAGTTCATCGACCCATTTGCCCCCGACCTTTTCCAGTCATTTTTTCAGAATGGACTTTATAACCTTATTGACTGCTTCGATCTGTCCGTTTGCTTGTGGGCGCGCAACTGCAGAGAATTTCTTTTAAATGCGAAACTGTTTGCAGAAATCTTTAAATTCAACACTGTCGAATTGGGTTCCGTTATCAGTGATAATGGTGTGTGGGAGACCAAATCGACAAATAATGTTGCGGACTACAAAGTTGATCACTTTTTTCATCGTTATGGTAGCAAGAGGTTCAGCTTCAGCCCACTTTGTAAAGTAATCAACTGCGACAATGGCGTACTTCGCACCACCTTTTACTAGAGGTAGAGTACCAATGATGTCGATGCCCCATATTGCAAATGGCCATGGGCTGACCATTTGCGTTATCTCGGTAGGTGGGGCTCTAGGAATTCGAGCATGCTTTTGACATTTATCACATTTCTTTGCATAATCCGACGCATCGCGATTCACAGTCGGCCAATAATATCTGTATCGAAGTATTTTCTTGGCAAGTGCTTGCCCCTCGGTGAGATCGCCACATTCTCCCACGTGTACATCGTGTAATACTCGTTTCATTTCATCGTGAGCGATGCACCGGAGTAAAGGAACAGAGTACCCTCTTCTGTACATGACTCCATTCTGGATGGTGAATCGTGAGGCCTTTTGAAGGACTTGTCTTTTTTCACTCCTACGATCCGGTAGGATTCCGTGCTCATGGAAATTTCTGAATGGAGTCATCCATGACTCCTTATCGGGAATGGTTTCACATACCCGATCTGTTTCTGCCCGGTCAATACTAGGGGAAGGTAACGTCTCTACGGGAACGAGTCCCATTTGCTGAGCTTCACCTATGCTGGCTAACTTTGCCAACGAATCGGCTTTTTGATTGCGTTCTCGAGGTATACAATAAATGGCATAATAATCAAACTGATCCAGTATTTCCTGAACTCAAGCTAAGTAGGCAGCCGGCCTTCGATCTCTCACTTGATATTCTCCCCGAACTTGACACACAACTAATTATGGATCACAATAAATTTCCACGGTGATAATTCTCAAATCTCTAGCAAGTTTCAATCCAGCTAAGAGGGCTTCATATTCAGCTTCATTATTGGTTGCATGAAAATCGAACTTTAAAGCATAACATATAGATTGGCCTTCGGGGGTTTCGAGTAAAACTCCAACGCCCGAGCACCGGTCGTTTGATGCACCATCAATGTACAACTTCCACTACAACAAAAGTACTCTATTACAACGTCCTTTTTACAACGGGCAATTGCTGACCGTTGTAATAGTAGGCTACTACAACGGTCAGTTCAGGCCCGTTGTAATAGATTTCTTATATAACGTCTTTTTTACAACGGGCAGTCTTTGCCCGTTGTAATAGATTGCTATTACAACGGTCATTTTATGCCCGTTGTAATATATGTTAATTTTACAACGTCCATAAAATGCCCGTTGTAATAGAGGTGCCAATTTTACAACGGGCTAAAACTGCCCGTTGTAATTGGTGCCAATTTTACAACGGGCTTAAAATGCCCATTGTAATAGGTAACCCTAATTTTTAGACCACAGCACCCCAAAGAAAAATTATAGAGGTCGGCCCTCTTTTCTTCTTTTCCGTGAAGCAATACTCTCGTTCCTCTTTTCCTCTTTTCTTTGCTCGAAAAATTAGGGCTTTCGAATTTGATGAAGCCGCGAATTATATACGGTTATTTGCTTTGTCACTTTGATTCGAAGCCGGCTGCTTCTCGATCGAGTTCAACTTGTATTGGTATGTTATTTTCCTTTTGCTTTTCTGGTAGATATTCTTGAACTCGATCGATGATTCCTTTTGCTTGCTTGAACTTCATTGTGCTCATTAGAATCCACACAAACAGTACCATTGTATAAACGAGCTTCAGTTACTATGAATTTTCATTTTGATTCAACATCAACAAATCTTAAGAAAGATTCTACCAATGGTCTTCTTGCAAAAGGTCAACAAGCAAACGAGTTAAATGATTTTGATTCTTGGCTTGATTCACTTTGAACCGTGTTGCTCAAAATTATTACTTTCTTGCTTTGTGGTGTATTTTAGATCTATTTATTTTAGGTTGTAAAACTATATCCGTTTTAAGTTTAGAGTAAAGAATTGGTAAGTAGATAAGTTATTCATGGCATGCTTCTTGCATATTCTTTAAAGACAAGTTTATTGCAGGCATCAATTGAAAACTTTGGGTTGTTGGAGTGTGACATATAATCTTATATTTGTTGTTCTGTAGTTTTTGTTTCTTTTGTAAATGGTAAGCAGGCTATGTATTTACTTTTGGGTTCATGATAGTAACACCTTAACGTAATATTAATTGTACGAGGATTCTAATCATTTGACTAAAACTTGTTAAATTTCCTTTCTAAGCAAAGGAAACCCTTAGCTTTCTGCTAAGCTTTACAGATCATTATTCTACCGTGAGAAGGGTTGAGCGAAAAGGAACCAACTAGTGGATAGTTGGTCCACGTTACAAATATCACTTAATATACAAAACTTTTCCCAGTCAAACTTTAGAATACCACCTTCAATAGTTTATTTTGAAATTTTCTCTCTCGATTTTTGCCATTAAACGATATCAAGATAACCACCTTCACCGAACCAAACGCTGCAATCAAGCTACTAATACTGAAAACTAATTTACTTCTCGACAGGTAACCGTATGATTAAGCAATTCAATTGGTGGTGTATGCATTGACAGCGAAAGTTTACTCAACGTGCTTTGCTCATACAATTAAACAACGGATCGTTCTCTGATGACCCATGCCTGCAGCCATTAAGTTACCACCATAGGTACGTCCAAATATATTTGTTGCATCACACTCAACAGTTTATCAATTGCAGAAATAGATTAGACAAGTATTTGTTATTCTGTTGTACTTTTAATTCTATAAATGTTTCATGCACGTTCCTAGATGCTCTCGCTCCACAAAAGTTTATTTGTAGACAATAAGAAAGAGTTGCCTTTTTTGTTTTAGCTAAATTCATGTTTCTACGCACACTGCACAATAATGATTGTTTCATCCCATCTTCACTATTTTCTAATACACACATCTTAGCTTCTATTTATAAGGCTAAATTCAAAAGCAACTGCAACACCTCACCATTCGTAACATATACATTGTCATTGTCCTTAGGGGTTATGTAGTGCTTGAGGCATCAGTTCTTAATTATCGTAGGCAAATTTTACTCTTGCTTTGACCTAGCTGCTACATGACCACGACCTCTTTATCTGATATTCAACCACTTTTCCATGACTACATCCTTATTTGCATTAGCAAGTTTCCATATTAGTTTGTTCAAAAAAGCTCCAACTACAATCTTTGCTAAACAATAGTTCAATAACACCTAGATTTTAGACTAATAAATGTCCATAAAAACAATATTCAATTAAAGGATAGTATTGTAATTTAGCTTGGAACGAGCGAATCTTGATTGAACAAGATTGGAACGAGCGAATCCAACGTCATTCTTCAACTTGCATCACTCCACCGACCACGTAGTTTTGTTTTGGGATACAAGCTAATATTCTTTATCGTCACTGATTTCAAGCTAATATTCTTTATTGGCATCGATCTCATGAGCATCCATGTTAATTTTAATTACCTGATACATTTACTACGACTGAAGAATAGTTTATGGTCACAGTCTGGAACTGCATGATTCTTTTTTAGTTGCTTGTGTATTGAGCTATCCTATATTCGCAAGACGAGACGAATGAAAGCCATCCTATACACTTTAATACATAGCTAAATCATTTATCGTCTTGGACACAGAATTTAATCCCATCTAACAAGGTCAACATAAATTTGGTATACATTAAACTAAAATAAATATAGGAAATAATGAAAATTGGTAGTGTTTTAAGTTGCTGTCAAAAGCGGAGAGCTTTTAACAAGAAGTATCCTATAAATACGGCTAGATAACTATATTAACCAAATTTTTGCGCCTCCAAATTATTATGCCGGAGCTGGCCTAGGAACGTTACTTCTGCCTGCAAATATATTTATATCAGTAACCAGATTAACAAATACAATGATATATAAATCTTGTTTATCGAACCAAAAGTTTTATACATTCCACTGTGGCATATTGTACCATTTTATGACATGACCTTCATACAAAAATGAACAATGTCTAATTCAGTATCCTATTTATTTTACTATTTAGCCTGTACTAATGAGCATTGACTGTTTGTAGTTTTAGCCTGTACTAATCAGTTTTGCAGTGGGATGGCACTGATGTGGTAGTTACGTTGGTTGAGGGAATGTGGTAGTTGAGCAGTGCAAGGCAGTGATGGTATGTTGTGAAATGAAGTTAATTGTTGTTTGAGAGATGGAATGTGGTATGTTCAGGTGATGTTTATGAAAGGGATGTTGTTTCTAGTGTGCTATGGGGGGAATTAAAGTAAGATGGATGGTAGAAAGACGTGAATGCAGTAGTGGCAAGTTGTATGTGAATGTGAAGTCTAGGTGATGGAAGTGTTTTGCTGGAGGTTGGTTGATTGTTGAGGGATAGTATGTATGCAAGTATGCAGCAGTTTTGTGCAAGTTGGTGGTTTATGAGATGTACAGGTTGGTAGCAGCAGTATGCAGAGGAGGGTGTTAGTGTGACAGTGAGTAGTGGTGGAGGTTGTATGTTGTTTGAAGGTGTAGTGGGTAGAGGGATGGTGGTTGCAGTTGACTGATGATGGAGATGCAATGTGTAGTGGCTGTGGATGTTGGTTTGTTAAGGAGGAAGGGCAGCAGTATTTTATAGGCAGTATGTTGTGTGAACTGTGGGATGTTGTGGTTTGTTGTAGAAGAGAGGCAGAGAAGTAGATTTTTTGGAGTGTGCAGGATGGTTGTGCAGTGGAGCGGGTAGCGGGCAATTGACTGTAAGTGGATGAAGAGAATGTACGGTGGTTGACTGTGATGTTTAATTGGTGCAGTGTTGAAAGGATGGTTTGGGGAGTCAGGACAATTGGAAGCAGGAATTGACAGTGAGTCAAGGAGGATGTATGTGGTAGTGGATTGTTATGTGTTAATGCTTTATGTATTTGGCATGTAAACTTATCTAACTTTTATGGAGTGTTAAAATTTTATGACTCTAGCTTTTAGTCTTTTCGTATGTGATTTTAATTATTTTACGACAATATTTAGTATTTGTATGGATGTAGTGCATGGATGCTGCTGTATTTTTTTTAAATTTGTATTTATTTTGCAACGGGCAATGTGCGTTGTTATATGAGCTTATTACAACGGTCAACAAACGTTGTTAAATAGGTATTTTACAACGGTCAATACAAGTTGTGACATAGGCTATTGCAACGGGTTATGGCCGTTGTTATATAGTTTATTGCAACGGTTTTTACAAAGGGCTTTGCCCGTTGTAAAATGTGGTGGATCTATTACAACGAGGCCTATTACAACGGGCACATGCCCGTTGCGAAAACCATATTACAACGGGCATTGCCCGTTGTAAAAAGGCTGTTTTGTTGTAGTGTTCCAGACGTATTCAGGAGATTCACTAGTTTCGAGCAAGTCCTTTGGAATGGTAAATTCGGCTATGAAATCGGCCAGGACTTGTCCATGAATGGCTCGACTTGGAGTATAAGTAATATCAAACTGGCTCAGTTCGATGTTCCACTTGAGTAACCTACCAGACGTCTCAGGCCGCGTAAGGACCTGTCATAACGGCTGGTCGGTGTAAACAATAATAGGATGTGCCTGGAAATATGTACGGAGCTTCCTTGATGCGATAACAAGGCAATAAGCCAACTTCTCTAGTTTCGGATAATTCCTTTCAGCTCCAGTCAATCGTTTGCTGATGTAGTATACTGGCTTCTGCATCCTGTCTTCTTCTCGAATTAAGGCAGCGCTGATAGCGTTTTCTGATATCGCCAAGTAAACGTACAACTTCTCATGATCAATAGGCTTTGACAGGATAGGTGGTGTGGATAGATGCTGAATTAGTGCTTAGAAAGCGCCCTCACACTCCGTGGTCCATTCAAAGTTTCGTTTTCCTTTTCGGATCAGATCGAAGAAGGGAATGCATTTGTCAGTGGACTTTGAAATGAACCTGCTCAGTGCCGCTACTTTCCCATTGAGACTCTGGACTTGCTTTATAGTTTTCGGAGTTTCATGATTTATGATTGCCCAGATCTTTTCAGGATTAGCTTCAATCCTTCGAGCATTGACGATAAACCCAAGGAATTTTCCGGATGCAACTCCAAAATGACATTTCAGTGGGTTGAGCTTCATTCTGTATTCTCGAAGTATTTTGAACATAGTTTCCAGGTCTTTAATATGGTCAGTGGAAAATCGTGACTTCACAAGCATGTCGTCTACATATACTTCCATGGTTTTCCCGATTTGATTGGAAAACATATGATTGACCAATCGTTGATAAGTAGCCCCGGCATTCTTGAGTCTGAATGGCATAACTTTGTAACAATAAAGTCCCAGATTGGTTACGAAGCTGGTATGTTCTTGATCAGGTAAATGCATTGGTATCTGATTGTAGCCAGAATACGCATCCATGAAGGATAAGAGTTCATGTCCAGCTGTCGAGTCTACAAGCTGATCAATTCTGGGAAGCGGGAAACTATCTTTAGGACAGGCTTTATTCAGATCGGAGTAATCGACACATGTTCTCCATTTTCCGTTTGATTTTCGAACAAGCACGAGATTCGACACCCATTCGGAATATAGCGCATCTCGAATGAACAGTTTGTTTTAAGATTTTCTACCTCTTCTTTAAGGGCGATAGATCTCTCTGGATCCATACCACACCTTTTCTGTTTGACCGGGACATGCCGCGGGTCAATATTCAAAGTGTGGCTCGCGATGTCTGGCGAGATCCCACACATATCAGAATGCGTCCAGGCGAATACGTCAAGATTCGCCCGTAGAAACTCAACCAATTCCTCTTGAGTTTGCTGGCTTAGCTGAGACCCAATCTTTATCATCTTCGAATCATCATCGTTGTCAATTGGGACATCGATCGTCAGTTCGGCCGGGGATGCTTGACTTTCTTTAGATTCTCCTTCATCTTCGGTTTCTCTTGGGTCAAGATCCCTTTGGAATTGGCTGGGGTGCCCGGGCCTAGGCCCAGGCATTAATTGTCAATTATTAGCAAAGCGGACGCAGAGGGATTCCTCTACGCCCTTTCCTTTCTCCTTTCGTTGCGCCTCCCGCAGCTCGGCAACGTAACAGGCTCTCCCAGCAGCCTGATCTCCTTGAATGATTCCCACTCTACGATCAGTGGGAAACTTCAAAGTCAAACACCACGGGGCAATGGCTGCCCTGAATTTAGCGAGGGCCTGTCGGCCTAAGAAAGCATTATAAGGGGAGTCTATGTCCAACACAACGAACTGTAATATCCGTACTCTCTGGCGTTCTCCAACTCCCAACTCCACTGGTAGTTCCACTACTCCAGTGGGTATAGTAGCGCTCCCATTGAAACCATGGATTCGAGATTGGCAAGGCTTTAAATCTTTGACTTCCATTTTCATTTGGTCGTAAGCTCGTTTAAACAAAATATCCACAGAGCTTCCACTGTCAACTAAGATCCTCTTCATCCAAGCAGGACCTACTTGAGCTGAGATGACCAATGGATCGATTGTGGGGGCTTCGACTTTATCAGCATCTCTGTTTCTGAATACGATGTCATATGTCATCATCTTCTGTTGTTTGGCCGGAGCCCCTTCATCAAAACTACTATAACACTCGAAGTCCGCATGCCTAATAGAGCTGGCATACGACTCCATTTCCTTCCAGCTTCGGTCTGCTGGATGGGGACCACCACTTATTGTATTAATAACCAATCTCCCGCCAGTACGAACGGGTTCCTCCTGCCTTTCCTGGTTTGGTGCACGATTCTGATTTGATGGGCTCGCACCTCCTGACTGCGGTGCTCGCACAAACTGATCCAACTTTCGTTCACGTATCAGCTTTTCAATGAGATCTTGTAAGTGACGACACTCATTTGTATTATGGCCCTAACTTTCATGAAATCTGTAAAACTTTCCTGTTTGGACTTGTCTTTCCGTTGACGGCTTCGGAGCAGGTTTTTTGTATTGCATGGTATTACAGGTCTGCAAATACACATTTTCCAGTGACGTATTCAATGGAGTATAATTGTCGAACATGGGAGCTCTACGCCGTGGACCACGATTCTGATCTCGGTTTTTACCTTGATTTCCACTGTCCCTCTGTTGGTTCTGCTTGTTTTGTATATTCAACTGAACTTTTTCGGATCTCTCCCCGGATTGTTTAACTGCGATGTTACTTTGAATTCCTTCCATGTTGGGTCCTGCGTCATCCTGCTTCCTAGACTGTTTCGCATCCTCCCTTCTCAAGAATTGGGCTACCTTGGAATAGAAATGGTCCAATGATGCAGGCGGCTTCCAGGCTAACCAATTTCCGAACTCGGAATCAGGATCAATCCCCTTAGTCAATGCAATCAGGATAGAGTTGTCATAGGGATTGCTTATTTCTGCACACGCAGCATGAAATCGCTCCAAGTAACGTCTGAGTGTCTCTCCAGGAGCTTGAGTGACACTAGACAGAGTATTAACATCTTTAGGTCTCGCTACGTGCATACAGAATTCACTACAAGAAAATATACTTTTTGCAGCACAAAGACACAGCGTTTTAATGAAAAGGCTGTTATTATCTAGGTGGATTATTAAAGAAACAATTCTAAAACGCTGCGTAGAAGTTAGCGCGGGGAAAATAAATATTTGCCGCGCCTCTCAGAATAACCCTCTCCAAACGCAGGCATGTTAAAAACCTTTCCCCCCCAAATTTTCCTAACCCAAATTTAATTAAAAATCGAACTATTCCGAACGTCGCTCAACATCGACCTTCCACCATCTCTGCTGTCTCCGCCGTCTTCCCCATCTCTACTGTCTCCGCTGTCGATTTATCTTGTCCAGCAACCCTCCAGTTTCGAAACCCAATAGAAGGTATTATTTGATTTCCTCATTCTTGCTTTCAATATCTGATTTCTTGATTTTTGGAATGAATAAACCATTATTGGTATAAGTATATGATTTTGGAGCATCCATTTTGTGATTCTGGGTCTGTTATCATACCTGTGTCTTTTTTTGAATCAATAATATCATGTCCGTTTAAATGCCTTAGGTTTTTGAATCTTAGCTGTGAATTTATAATTGAATGCCTTAGATGATTTCTGACTTTTCCTTTGTGATATATATCGCTGCTTTTATTCATATATACTTAGAACTAATTTGACCCTTGATTTTGATATTTTTCGATGAACTCTATGCTCGAATGAT
This sequence comes from Allium fistulosum, assembly GCA_030737815.1. Lineage (NCBI taxonomy): Eukaryota > Viridiplantae > Streptophyta > Magnoliopsida > Asparagales > Amaryllidaceae > Allium > Allium fistulosum. The sequence goes on along the minus strand of CM060904.1, from coordinate 1,103,797,464 downwards.
ATCCTGACCTTTTGATCTTGGCCTTGACTTTAGTCTTTCTGATGAACTGAATGCCTATGAATTTATCCTAATTCTATAATTCATTCATTTTCAATAATCCATTTGGTAATTAAAAAAAAATCTGTTACCAACCAAAGCAGTTGGTATCAATATTTTGATTTGGGTAGGTTTACAAATGCTTTGTAGCAGTTATGTATCTTTGCCATTTAAAATCACAATACTCACCAGTATGTGATGCGTACACATAATAATGTTGTAAAATGAATTATTAACTGCATATGATTAAATAGTTGACTTGCGAATGTAACATACTATGTTAAAGCATGTATAGTACTGTAAATCTAATCATTTGCTTCAGTTATTGTGTATAAGTTAGTTTATAATAAAATATGAATTTTAGAAAAAAAACTATAAGCTTGAATTTAAATTAGTTGAAGGAAATTAAAGAGAACCTTTTGAACAGTTTACAAACCATACTTCAATATAAAATTGTAGAGGGAATTAAGGTGAGCTTTGATTCCTTTTGTGTACGTGTGCTTGTAATTAAATTCCAATTTAGGGATAAATAATAATCCAAACTTGAATGTAAAATGGTTGAACGAAATTAAACAATTATTGAAAAAAAAAGTACTTGAAATAAACTACATGGGTTAGGGAAGACTTATTAATAATTCTAGAAATCATAAACTACATGGGTTCGTATATATTGAATAGTGGATAATAAATAATGAGAGACTTAACTGTTCCTAGAATTCACATCGGAGATAGAAAATTTTCGGCCTCACTATTATTATTTAATAGAATAGATTTAATAAATTAATATATCAATAGATTGAATAAATTAAGAAAATACATTGTAGAATAATTATATATAATATTTTGATTATAAATAAGTGAAATGATATGTTGGAATTTAAAATAGTTTTAAAAGTTTGGTTTTGAAATTTAAATAAATAATTCAATATGATAATCAGTTATTTTATAGGTATACATTCCATTGAAAGACTAAAGTCAAAATCTAAATGCATACATTGCTTAGAAGATAGAATAACTTAACCATATCTTCGGTCATGCAGCATCTACCACTCTCTTTCTACTAAAGCGTGATTGTAACTCATCTACTTATATTTCTTAAAAACTGTTGATACGCACTAGCATATTATCTGAAAAGAAAAAAGGGAAAAATGCATTTTAGTCAACAAGACTCCACAAAATAAAACAAAAAGGAAAAGGAAAAAAAATATCTTCAGCTGCGATTATTTATCCAATCAAATAAGATGAGACTGAATGGATTGCTTCAACACCCACTTGGCAATTTTTCAGTCATTATAATTTGCTGATTCTGTTTTGTGCATTCACTTGTTCAAAATATCTTTGTCCTGCCCTTATGAATGTATGGTTACATTTTACATTTTGTCGCTTGATCTGGATAGAAAGATCCGCAAGAAATTGCGATAAAAGTACAAAAAACGTAAAGTATTTAGGTATAATTTTGATATACAATAAAATATAGTTAAAATAGTTGTCTTTTTCTGTTCATAAATTCTTACCAGACATTATTATTTTTAAAATTATAAGGAGACGATTCAATACGCTATATATCCATCCCTTGAGTGAAATTTTGGAACATTACTAGTTCGGAAGTTGAAAGGGCAGGTTTTTAAGTCATGCAAAAATCACTCATACTCAACCGATTTGCATATACCAAAATTTTCCTAATCAGAACATTACTAGTTCGGTTGACATTTTGAACTAATTTGACTTCTTATTCATAGCATGTAAGACGAATCCATTGAATCGTTAGAGCTATTGTTAAAAGGACGCTTGAAAGGACGTTAACATCCATTTAAATTTGCATTGATATGTCAGGGGACGATTAGTTAAGTATTGTGCCATGTTCTGGGACTTGGTATGTACTATGTCATTTGCGGCATTTTAGAATTGATTCTTGTGTACTTGCATTTGATTTACTTTTAACTAATCATCATGCTTGATTCTTAGGTTCTTTCCTATACTTCATTCCGAAGTTATATAATATTTGGTAACCTTTTTTCTCAAAATAAATAAATTTATAACCAAATCAACCATCGCTGAGTAGTGCCAGTCATAGGTTTGTTTAAAAAGATCAACCACTAAGGCTGTTGATTCTTTAGATTGATCTGAAACATCTTCTGTCCTGTTAAAGCAAATAAAAAATAATGATACATAATCATAAAATAATGTCTTTATTTTATGCTAACAACCTTAAACTGCTAGGGAAGGAACCAACGCTTTGTTTCTCCATATTTTTGACATGGCTATGATCCCTAAATGTGATTAATAGGAGAAAGGGATGAAGGTAAGATTTTTTGTATTGTGAGTTTCAAGATAGTGTTGATAATGAAATTAATACTTTGTATTTTTGATGAAATGTGTAGAAATAAAATAGGATAGAATGGAAATTTAAATGCATGAACATTAGAATACTAATTTTTATTTGTTATTTCAATGGCATGCTTAAGTGCCGCTTAAGCAAAAATCACTACTTTTATGCTTTGTTTTCCAAATTCTGTATTAAAAAGTGAAATACCGCTTTTGTTGTGGTGGAGAAGGAACACTTGAGGTACTCAAATGCAAATGCAATTTTTTTTTTCATTGAATGCTGTTAAAAAAATAGAAAGTTGTAATGGTGACAGAGGTACTTCTTTGGTCATCTATTGTATTTCCTTTTCTATTTGTATATAAAGCACCAATATCTTAAATAATAATAACAACGATACTGATAAATCAAAATAACTGTTGCTTTTTGGGGTGGGTTTAGTTGGTATGTGGTTTTGAAAATAAAGGGGGGAGGGGTTGTTTGGCTGGCTCTTGTTATGAAATGGAGGGTATGTGTCTTTGAATGATGCTTTTAACAAGTACAGTATACACCAACGGGTATATGGTCGCATTCATTTTTAGCAAGAATGTGGTTAGCATTGTTAAATTTATAAACTAATTAATTGTATATAAAACATTTACATGAATTATCTGCTTTTTTTCACATTTGTCAACAAGCAAACTACCAAATAGCAAAACAAGTCTCTGAGTCTAAATACAACAAATCTTTATGGGTATATAGCATGAATTATAATATGATCCATTTATTGCTCCAAAATATCCATTCACAGTTCAAATACTGACATGATAACAAGTTATCCACACGATACCGCCATACAGTTCTCCTTGATTTATTTGTCTTATGTCTATTCTTGTTTTCCTTGAATTTTGTAGCTGGTGTACAGTAGGATTGTAAGTAGTGTTTTAATGCTTTGGTTCTTTCTTGCGTATATGTTTGAAGAGGTGTGAATACATGCACATGCATGTCTGTAAACTAAGGAATGCATTAGAAGCTTAAGTGATCATGAATATACCTCAATTTATTGTTTTTGATTTTTGCTTCATATCTATACAGGAAATGAAGAGGATTACTCGAAAACAAATAAAAGCAAAAGAAGCTGAAATTGCACTCAAGGAGTCTAATGAACAGAATAAGCATGTTGAAGATAACAACGTTCAAAATGAAGACAATGACGTTCAAAATGAAAACAACAACGTTCAAATTGAAGACAACCGACAATTAGTTGAAGGCAATAATCAAAATAAAAACAATCCTTGTGCACTTGAAGACAACACAATGCAAAATGAACAAAATTTGGAAGACATGATGGAAACCGATGGACCTATTCAAGATGTGAGGGAAAATTTAGTTCGGAAAAGAATTGCTAGAGGTCCTACTAAAATGAAGAGACTTCCTTCAAATTTCGTAACTCGGGTTGAAGTTGAATTTAATGAGAGTGGCGTTCCGATAGGAAAAGGGTCAATCCACTTATCTTCTTATCTAGGACCACTTGTACGGGAGCATGTTCCAGTCACGCTTACTGATTGGAGACGTCTTGGTGATGATTTGAAAGCTGTCTTATGGGATTGCATTCAGGTATATTTTGGAGTATTATTGTAGACATAATAGCAAAAGAGATACGTATGAGTCAGTACAAGTCTAGCATATTATGTATATTGCATCCTCAATTGCACTTTATAGCTATTGTTTTTTTCATAATTTAATTCTAATATTAGATCATAACTTTATTTGAGTAAAAGTAGAAAGGAGAATCAAATTATAAAGAGCTTTCATGTGATGCTCCAATATTAAATAATTGCTGTAGTTCAGTAATGAAATCAATTTCTCTCCGTTTATCTCTATATTGATGTGCCATTATCTCTATCTCTATTTTTCCATAAAATTTTAGTTTTAGTTTTAACTGGAAGACAACATAAAGTATCATGGATATAGTTTTATTTTAATTTTATTTTTTTTAGTTAGGCTGGAATAACACATTTTGTATTTTCACCCATGGATGTTGAATTTTCATAATTTCATATGTTTAATAATATGTAATATATGCAACTATCCTGTATAGAATCCAATGTAGAAATGACTTGCGTGTTATTTCTAACGAATGTGCTAATTTCAATTTAATCAATTAATGGATACAGGCTAGATTTAAGGTGGATGAGGAATGGCAAAAGGTCTCTATATTTCAGCAAATGGGTTGTATTTTTCGGTGTTCAAAATGTAGATTAGTCAATCTATTAGTAAAAGCAAAGTCAAAGGAGGAAAGACTTCGACTCAAACCAGATAATATTGGAAGTATGACAGAGTGGAATGATTTTATCAATTTGAAAACAAGTTCAAAATTTAAGGTAAATTACATCTAATTGGTCATTCTTTCAATGAATGAGATAACTTTTTGACGTGTTCTATTTTTTTTAAATCCAGATAAAAAGTGACATATACAAGGTCTCAGGCGCAAGCAAGTGCCACACACATGCAGCCGTAAAGGAATAGCTCGATTAGCTGCGGATATGGTGAGAATTTTTTGGTTAACAACTTGTGTTTGTCATGCCATCTATTTATATAGTTATAACAATTGTTCTATTCAATTTTTATTATTGTAGAAAAAAGAGAGTTCCAACCCCTCTTCCATTTCTAGAACTCATGTTTGGATTAGATCTCGCACTCGAAAAAATGGTGAACCAGTGAGCTTGGCTGTTAAAGATACAATTGTATGTGCTTTTGTTTCTATTTGATTATTATCAAATCACTTTAGAATATTGTAATAATTATAGAAATTATAATAAATGTTAAGATTTGCAGGAGCAAATTAAAAAAATTGACACTGAATCACAATCCAGCTCAAAAACTAATGTGAGAGAAGATGCTCTTTCAGTAGTGCTGGGACAAGATAGACCTGGACGATTAAGAGGAATGGGAAGAAGTATGACATACACCAAGTTTATTCTGTCACAAGCTAATCAAAAACAAGCAAACCAACTTCAAAATAGAATAAGCGATTTGGAGAAGACGGTTCAAATGCTACATAATAAGGTTATCACTTCCTGAGTACTTTCATATCACCATCATATGTCCTTTCCTTACAGCAGTATACATAATAAAAGGAAACTATACATTAATTAATGAACAAATTAAAATATGTGTACTGTAATGAGTTTGTCCAATAAATGATAGTGAATCAAATTTGTAACTTGAATAGGAAGCACTTAGAACTCCACAAATAAAACGAGCATTATATATAATCCGCAGTTAAGAAAAACTACTGTTAGTATACAATGGGTATTGTTGATGTTCTTTAGTATATAATATTGATGTGCTTCAGTATATAAAAGAAAAACTATTGTTAGCTGCCATTTGGAATATATTCAAATCAGAAATCATGTGTTACAGAAAAAATAGTTACTAAACCTAAAATCAATCAAAGTGGATTGTTCTAAATCCGAGTTTACAATTTTGCATGTTATTGATTGTAAAATTAGTTTTGCCTAGAACATTTTCCTCTTGTTTAAGGATGTTGAATATTAATTGCATCAACTGTATTATTTTGACATTACTACTTGTTGCCTTTACTATACAATCAATACTGTACAAAATAAGATAATTGCATATTTGAAATTGAATGTTCATCTTGATTGACAGTATTTTTTTGTTTTGATTCAGCTAATGCAGCAATCAAGAATGGACGAACAACCAAGAAGGGACGAAGATGAGAATGCGTCTCAAGCGGTAAAAGTTATTTATATTATTCATGTGACGTCATTTGAATTTGAATTTGAATTTTTAGTCAAGTATTTACCGTGATTGTTTTTGACTAATTTTAGAATAAGTATGACAAAACACATGCCAAGTGTAATTTATTGGATTGGACCGGGATTGATGAAATAGTTTCCGAAGGAAGAGTCCTTTCAACTGACCCGGAAGAGCTTGTATATAACATTCCTCTTGGACCGAAAGCCATGAAAATTTTAATAATTATTCCAAAGAAATTGGATGCTTTCTTATGGAGGTCTACACCTAAGATGCTCTCACAAATTGGAGAAGCTAAGAATGAGATAGTAGCATGGCCAGCTGATAGAGTTGTTTTGCACACACTGATTCACTTTGAAAAGGATGAGGTTATGGTAAACTTAATTTTTTTCATTTATTCGGTATCTTTATGAATTGAATACAAAATTTATACTTAATTTTGTTTTCATATGTTCTAATTTGTTTTTATAGAGTAATAGTAGCAGTACAAATATCAAATGCAAACTGTATGATTGGACCGGAAGCAAAGAACTAGTTGCTGAAGGAAAATTTTACTCCAGTGATCCAAATCAGTTTGTGAATAATATTCCTCTGGGACCATCCGCCGTGCTTGTTTTGATTGATGAGGCTAAAAAACCAGATGCATTCTTGTGGAGACCACCAACTGGTATGACATATGTTGGAGAAGCTATTGGCAGCAAAATAGCTTGGCCAGAAACAAATGTAGTAGTTGAAAATGTAAATGCTACAACGTCTTCTCGTACGGCTAATGTTATATTATCTCCAACGGTAATGTGTATTCCTTATATACTGATTTATCCAAACATATGCATTGACAAGCTTTTATTTTCAGGATCACTTTTATTTTCAAAACACATTTAAACGGTTTCATTTGTTGCACGACAGAGCGCAAACTCCAAGACAGATACTAAATGCAAGTTGATCGGCGTTCATGGAGCCAAAGAAGTAATTGCTGAAGGGCGTGTGGCGTCAACCGACCCTAAAGCATTAGTCCATTTTGTTCCACTAGGGGAAAATGCAGTCAAAGTTTTTGTTGTAGTGATTGTTCAACAAATTTGGTGGCCATCTGGTCGAAATTAGAAATGGATCGTGGTGGCAAACGAGTAAACCACATAGTTGCAATGCCCCCCAGGGAAATGGGGAAACTACGGCATTTAACTGCATCATCGGCCCTCGCAGCATTCATTAACCATTCATACTTTAGCAGGTGCTGATTGGGATCATAATTTCCTTCATAGACTGGCAAAGTTGGCATCCTGAAGCGCCGAGGTGGTTCAGCATATAATATGTCATCAGTGAATGGGGTATGACTCCGGGAGATCCCCCAGTCGTCATTAGTGAGACCCTGACTTTCACGAATCATCTGAAGAATCATCGTCGGTATATCCGGCATCTGGATATTTGGAGCATGTTGTGCCAAGGTGTGGTCGGGTTTCACAACGCGAGTCTGGACCGAACGCAGTCGACGGTCCGTGCCTCGCCTCCTTGGTTTAGAATTTTCAGGGACATAAGGTTCTGAAGTGTGTTCTCGTCGGTGACGATGCAGGTCAGCTTTATTTCTAGCATCAACTCCTTGTTCGGTAGTGGTGGTGGTAGCGAGGTTGCCTGTGACATGGTAAGGAGCGACACCCCCTCGGGATGAGGGTCCGGTCTGATGACTGGTGGATGGTCCAGTCCTGGTTTGTCCATGATTTAAGGCAGGTTGGTTTCCTATGGCCTGGGTGTAGCTTACATCCAGCCGTGGGCGTGTCGATCGGTGATGATCATCAGATGAGGCTGAACTCTCCATGGAAGAATAAGAAGCTTGATCTCTTCTGGATCTTCTGCGCCTTTGGCGATTCAGCTGGTTGGTCAACTCCGTGTTGGCACGTAGTTGTTCAGTAAGTTGTTGCCGACTCTAGGTCAACTCTTGAAGCAGCATCTGGAACTCTTGTCTGGTGACCGGGCCTGATAGATCTGAAGGTCCGACGGCATCTTGGTTGGATGGAGGCAATTGTGCGGGATTCTGTCTATCCCGTCCTTCCTGATCGGCAGCTGTAGAAGCAGTTCGTGTGCTTACCATGATGAATTGATGAAGTCCTTTCCTAGATCTGATGCAAATCTGAATAGGATGGAAGGGCTTCAAGGCTTGAGATCTGGATCTTCTTCTTGGATTTACGCAATCCGGTATCGATAGCAGATCCAAAGAGCATGAGAAAAATTGGGTTTTTTCTCAGTGAAAGCACCAAAGTGTTTGTAGCAAAAATGGGCACAACACTCTTCGGAAGTTTTTGAAGAGATAAAAATGAAGAAATTAAATGGAAAAAGAGGATTATCTAACAAAAACTCCAAAAACAGATATGTAAACGATAAAAATGCACAGAAACACAGGAATTTAGCGTGGTTCGGCGTATTGCCTACGTTCACTATGAAATTGATCACTTTATTGATGTTTCTTTGATGATTACAATTGATTGCAGCCGATTATAGCGAATTAAAATTATGAAATTCGAGTACAACAGCAGCAATGGAGATTAGTATTGAATCCGGCAGAGTCTGGGCATTGAAGCGTCAAAAGATCCTTTCTCTGTAGGCCCTGGGGCTCTATTTATAGGCACAGGAGGCTGATATTTCGCTCAGATTTCGGGAGACTTCTTCTAGCACGTGAGTGGGCCCACGCGACCGAGCCCATGAAGTTTCGACTCGATCCGTGATCGATACGAACGAATTTTGTATTGATCAAGATTTCGTCCAATGGAATCGAAACTTGGTGTGAACATTCTTTATCTTGTACGTAAGCTCCTGTGAAAATTTCATAGCATTTGGACTTGTGGATCGCGAGATATGATCGATACGAATTGATGTTACTCGGCAGGCTGTTTGGTTCGAATCGATCTATTTGAATCGATGGTTGCACATGCCCAGGTGATGACGTGGCACGCATCCTTCGGATCGATCCACTTTTTATGCCGAATTGATCGAGTCGTCCCAAGATTCTCACCTTGTTCGAATCGATGTAGTTGTCTTGTTCGAATCGATCAATAGCGTGCTCTTCATATCGATCTATAGTATGCTCAGTTCGAATCGATGGAGACAGTCTAGTTCATATCGATGAAGACGGCGTAGTTCGTATCGATGGAGGTGGCCCTTATTCGTATCGATCAAAGTTGCTTCCACTTGATGGATACGCACAAGCAATATCGTGATGGATACGAATAGTAATTGTTCAATGGATACGAACTAGTGATTGTTCGATGGATACGAACTATGGTCACCTAATGGATACAAACTAGAGCTCTCAGATGGATGCGATGCAGTGTGATCTGATCGATGCGAATACGATCGATACGAACTGAGGCTCGATAATGGATACGAAATGGGGTTATTTCCTTCAATTTGCATCGATCATAACTTGAGCATACGAACTCGGATTGACTTGAAATTTGGAACGTTGACTTTCATGGCTTCGCTTGTTGTGTCATGGCAATTGTAGCTTGATCGGGACTCGGACAAAATTCATCGATATCCATAGTGAGCCTGCGTATAACCAATCTCCAAGACGAACCGTCATTGGTTTCTAGTCAAGTTCTTGGTGTCACGGCCTTGCCAAAAGGCAGGATAACATGTTTAAAACCCATTTAACATCAAAGGTATCATATAAGACCACGCCGTACATAAACACAGACGGGTTTTTATCTTACGATAACCAAAACACTTTTTTATAGAAAATGCAGTGATATTATAATAATGTCTAACCGTTCAAGCAAAATATAAATATAGATGAAATGTTTGCATCTCACATTTCAACATAGTTGGGTACATCTATAACCATAAAGACACGTATTATAGAATGAATTCCATACTATTAAAGGTAAGGAACTACCTTCCGATGGTACATCTCTAGGTAAAATGCACCAAGGTCTGACGAGAACATCTTGTACCCCTGCTACACATGACTGGCCTACCACTTGACTAGTAGTACTGTTTGCACAAAAAATGGACAAACACCTCAAAGTTATATGATTTAGTAGATCTTAGGTTGTTCTTAGTGATTTTTGAGATTTATGCAAATATATGAAAAACAGGGGCTAAACTGTAAAAAGACACGCAGATTTATAGTGGTTCAGCCAGAAAGTGCCTACGTCCACTTTATATGTTATTTCTCTTCTTTTGTTGTGATTACAAGTACAAAGCTTTGGTACAAGTAAAAGAAAGTTGTTTGAAAGTTCTCTCCGTGCTTGAGCTCTCAAACTTGTCCCTCCTTGTTGTACCCCTGCCCCTCTATTTATAGAGTGAGGCTGGGGGTAGGGGTCTTGGATGTGTGTAGTTGCTGGTGGGCCTGGGTTGATGTGATCTGGCCTGGCACGTTTTGGTCCGGTAGCACTTGGTCCGGTGATGGTTGGGTTGTAGTCTTGGTCCGGTAATACTTAGTCCGGTGGTGAGTGTAATGTGTGTTGGTTCGGTAGGAGGTGGCATGTTGTTTGGACCGGTAATGGTGGAGTGTATGTTGGTTCGGTAGGAGGTGGTTCGGTAGGGGTTGGTCCGGAATGTCTTGATCCGGTAGATGCTTGGCTCGGCCGTGGTAGGAGAAACTTGGTTCGGTGGTAGGGTCGAAGATTGGTTCGGCAGTCATAGGAGGAAGGTTGGTTCGACAGTTGCTTGAGACTGCCGAATGGGCTCTGGAGAACGAGAGTGCCGGATGAGTTTAGGCAAGCCTGGATGGATGAATCAAGCTTCTTGGCCTCGAGGTCTTCTGGGTGAGAACACGCCCAACATTTGCCCCCCAAAGTGGGGCATATGCCGGCATGTGCCGCGCTTTGTTTTAAAACTAATGACATTAGCTTGGATGCTTTCGCCGAATCAGCCGGTCCGGCCGTCTATAGTTGCCTATAAGTAAGGGCCTAGGGCCTCTATTACCTTCTACCGAACGAAACAGCCGAACCAAGTCAGTCACTTAGCCGAATCAGATTCTAATCTTCTACCGAACCATTTCAGGTATTTGACTTCCATTCGCCGAATGAACTTGAGTGAATGCCGAATGAACTTGAGCGAGGTGAATGCCGAATGAAATTCTACATTCAGTTTACCGAATGATAACGGGAGTTTGAGCATTTTGATTTTATGAGTGAAATTTCATATTACACACATACTTGTTTACATCCTCTGTTCTAACAATGCGTTTTTCCGGTGTTGCAGATAATGTCTCGTAAAGTGGAAACTCAATCAGACAAAAAGAAATCTGGGGGCGAAGGAGGCTCCTCTGCCGTGCCCCCAGCTCAGCCGAATCCAGAACGTCACGGATCTGCCCCGAGATCACTAATGGATGGGTACGGCCCTCAGGAGCTTCTGAACTCCCCGCCCGATTGCTTTCCTAGCTCCCTTAAGGAGGAGCAGCTTGATGTCATCTCCCGTTCATTCGGAATTGATAGGGCGCGTTTGCTGTTGCCAGGGAGAGAAGTTATGCCATACGACCCTCCTGAAGGGTACTTTGCCTACAGCAGATACCACTGCATGTGTGGTGCCATTCCGCCTCTTAACGCTTGGGTAGCCAGCTTCCTCACATATCTAAAGGTGGCCTCATTCCAGCTTCAACCCAACTCCTATGCTATACTGGTAAGCCTCTTCGTCATCTTCCAGAGGAAGTATGGTCGTGCTCCTTCTAACCGGGAGATCCGGTACTTGTATAATCTGAGGGGCTATAAGAAGGGGTCCCCATACATCAGCTTGGAGTCAGCTGTGACCTTTAAGCTAGTCTTGGATCTGTATTCCAAATTCAGCATGTTCAAGAAGGAGTGGTTCTTCGTCAGGGATGACTCTGTTTCTATTCAGCGTTTTACTTCTGGATGTAAGTCGATGCTTTATCTATAATTTCCATTCTGGTTGCGATGCTTCTTCTCATGCATTTTTATTTTTGCTAGCGACAGGTGGCTTTGCAGTTGTGGAGACTGATCGCCTGGTTCATACGGTGGCTGAGATAGAAGCTATTTTTGGGAAATATAGATCATCTGCCTTCCTGATCAGAAATGCGACCCTTCTGGAGTATAACTTAATCCTTCCACAGCAGTCAGTAGTCAAGCTGAGGGAAACGGCGGAGGAGAGGGCGGCTGCTCAGACTAAGGGAGGTGTCACGGTAGAGAGTAGCAAGAGGAAACCTTTCACAAAACCTCCAGCTGTCGGAGGTAAGAAACTCAAGAAGTCGGACGGTCCCTCCCCCAGCAATTGTCCACTTACCCAGGAGGAGGAAGACATAGAGGAGGAAAGAGGTGAGGGTGGAGGTGACCGGGAAGGTGGCGATGGTGGTGATGGCATCGGGGCCCTGCTTCCTGGGCAAGCAGGCGAGATTCAGGAGTGGACGGATGATGCATTCCACCAAGCTTTTGAGGGGCTGGACGGAGAACCGGCTTTGATAGAGAAAACTGGGAAAGCTGACAAGGCTGGGACTGGTGCAAGCGAGCCTCCTCAGACTATTCCAGCCAAGGTGGCTCCAACGACTCAAGGTGAACTTTTGACTCTTGCGGGCTCCATTTATGATAGGGATTTAGGAATATTTTATGACCCGCTCCCGTCCTGGAATGAAATCCAGGACTTATTGCAGTATCCTACTCCTCCCCAGGGTTTGTACAACCACAGATGTGTTTCCTTTCTTTTTATCCTTTAATTTACCGTGTTTTCTTGAATTATAGATCAATGCATGTTTGTGACACTTTTTCTTCATATCAGGAGCAGGAAAAACGGCCAAGGCTTCAGATCTTCGGCACAGGCTTGAACAGTACAAGCTCTCCAAAGCTTCCGCCAAGCCGAAGACTCCGACTCACCGTTCCGGGGATGTAGTCGACTACCGTCCTCTTCTCGGGGTTATTGACGAGGGCATTAAAAAGAGAAAGAGGAGCCATCCCTTATCTGAATCTTCACTTGGTCCTCAGCCTCTAGTTCAGCCTCTTCATGATATCACGGAGGAGGATACTGAGTTCGTACTTTCTCCGCACCCGTCTGAAAATCCTACCGTCACTCAGATTGATCGTCCTGACTTGGCTCGGAATCCATTTGCGGGTCATCCTGACCTGGTTCCAAGTTCCCATGATATTATCTTTGACGAAGTTACTGGTGAGCACCTTCTTCCCCGCAATCCCATGGTACGGGTGCTTGATGAGGCTAAGTCCTTAGATCTCGATCTACTTACTACTCGGGTAGTCACCATGGGAGACGAGGCCAAGGCTAATATTGATCGGGTGGCGGAGGAGACTAGGAAGCTGATGGGGCATCATGCCCGGCTGTTTAAGGCTGGAGAGGAGATTGGGAGTGCCAACATCCGACTAAGATTGATGGTTTCGGACCAGGCTAAACAGCTCGCTGATCAGGCCATTCAGATTTCTCAGCATGAGGCTGCCTCCGGGCGGTTGAGGAAGGCTATGGAGGAGGCTAGTAAGGCGGAACTGCGGAAGATGGAGGCGGTCTACAAGGAACAGATAAATATGGCCATCTCGACAGTGGATGAGGTTCGGAGGGCGGACCTTGAGCGGGTAGAGGAGATGTCGGGGAAGCTTGAAGCCGCCGAGCTTGCTCAGGTTAGGCTGAAGGAGGAGATGGAGGCGATGCGGAGGTCCCTTCAGGCTGACTGCTCGAGATACCGATTGGAGAGAGATGCCGCCGTTGAAAGGTTGTCGGCTTCCGAGGCCCGGATAAGGGAGTTTGAGGAGAATGAGGGGATGATGGACGAAATGCTCCAAGACATGTACTTCCGAACCTGGAAGCAGGGCAACCTATCCTGGATGGATGATTATCCTAGGGTCATGGCCAAGATCTATCTTCGGGCTCTGGAGGAGGCTAAGGCTAATGCGGATAAAGATGGTGGTGTGGCTTTCAGCATGGATGTGGTCACCGCCCAGTTTGCCAAGGAGGAGAAGGTGGCGGTGAAGGAGGGTATGCGGTTGCTTGCTGCTGAGGAGGCAGGTGTGCAAGTAGAGGATGACGACCAGGATAGTCAAGGAGCAGGTGCTGGTAAGTCTTCCTTTTTTAGTCTCTCCATTAACTTAGTTGCTTATCACTAATGAATCCTTTCTTTGACTGGACAGGTGATCAACAGGACAAGGATTAAACTCCAATGCAGCCGGCCCCTTGATTAGACCTGGAAAAACTCTTTTTGTGGACTTGACAGGGTTGTATATGTTAGTCTTAAAACAGTAGAGTAACTTTTAAGTTGTAATTCTTGCTATTTGTAATAATCAACATTATTCTTGACGTGTAATTTTTTAACTTAAGCTGATTCTGTCGTCTTTTGAATGTTTTTGTTATTTTGACATGTTGTATGAGAAATGTAGCTATGCCTATTCTTGTAATTAAATTGTGTTTGATGTCAGGTTCTGGCTTGAAACATAATTTTATGACTTGCAATGTTAGCGTGAGGTGTGAATAAATTACAGTCACGTGTTTACATATGAAAGAAAGAAGTACTGCCCTTTATATATTGCTTGTAGGTGGCAGCTTTGAATATCCTGTGTGATTGGTTAAAGGATGCGTTCCAATATCTTGCTGTGAATATCCGCTTCTATTAGTGAGTGTCTCCTGTCCTGTGTCCTGTACTTCAAGAATTGTTACAGAGGATAGGAGAAAAGTTTCTCAAGTAAAATTGGAATATGTGAAAAAGTAAAACTTCCAATCACGGAAGGCCTTCGATGTGCTTAAGTTCGTGGCAAACGGGTTTTGTAGTCACTTTCCCTAGCTGTGGGTCTTGAAGACATTTGTCACCCATCTTACGCCTCCGCGGGGAGTTAATTCTTTTTTACCACAGCCGCACTTAAGACACATCGGAGCCGAGATCGCGCACAGTAACTACCCGAGCCATTATGGCCCGTAATCGTGGGTATTATTCGATTTACTGTGGCCGGCTAGCGTGGGTGCCGATCGTCAACTGTGAACTGCCCCTGGCTGGCCACACCTTATATTAGGGATTATAATCGGTTCATAGTTGCCGGCGAGCCGAACGCCGTAATGAGCTGCCTCGGCTATAGTCGGCCTTCTCGGTGGCTTATAATCGGCTCATTACAGTTGGCTTTAAGGGTCGTCGCGAGCAATGAGTTAACTCGCAGCAGAGGGATGCCGGAGCAAAAGTGTCTCATTGGCGAGGGCATAGATTCGCATAGTACCTGTTAGGTCTTGTCCAGGTGAAGTTGCACTGTGGAGTGCCTTGCATAGGATTTCGTTCAACAGAAAAGGATAAAGTTAACAAGCAGCCAAGATATGAAGGAACAAGTTAAAAAAGAGACAAGGTTTTTTTAAAGTGGTTCGGCACGAAAATGCCTACGTCCACCGATTCTCTTTGTTAATTCGCTTCATATGGGCAGTACAAGTTAAGAAAAGTATCGACGGAGGTGTTGGATGTTCCATGCCCTCTGGAACACCTCTCCGTCCACTGTTGACAAAATATAAGCCCCGTTGTGGAGATCTTTATATGGTCCATCCCGGATTGGATCTAGTGCTCCGGGGTGAGAGAAGATTCGCTTGAGGACAGGATCCCCTTCTTGTAAGGTGTGATGCTTGAATTCGGAGTTGTATTGTGCTGCCACTTTTTGCTTTTGGGCTGCCGCTTGGAGGATGGAATCATTTCTTCTCTCCTCAATTAGATCCAAAGACATGTGAGGGGGTTCTTCGTTCTCTTCTGGGTTATAGTGGATCCTACGGTGGGAAGGCATGATGGTTGCAACTGGGAGCATAGCCTCCGATCCGTATGCCAAAGAGAAAGGAGTATGCCCTGTTGATGTTCTGAAAGGTGTGCGATAGGCCCATAGTGCCATAGGGAGTTCATCCACCCAAGCACCCTTTGACTTTTCGAGCTTCTTTTTGACCAGAGTTTTCAGAATTTTGTTGACGGCTTCGACTTGTCTGTTTGCCTGGGACACGCTACGGATGAGAAGCTTTTGTGAATTCCATGCTCTTGACACCAGTTGGCGAATTCCTCGCTGTCCAATTGAAGTCCATTGTCTGATATGATTTTGAACGGGACTCCGTACCTGCACAGAACATTTTTTGATCAAGAAATTAATAACTTTTGCTGAAGATACTTTATTCAGGGGTTCTGCTTCCACCCATTTGGTGAAATAGTCGACTGCCACTATAGCATATTTGGCCCCGCCTCGGCCCATTGGTAGTTCGCTGATTAAGTCAATTCCCCATACAGCAAAGGGCCACGGGCTGGTCATTTGAGTAATCTCAGTTGTGGGTAGTGAATTTGGTGATGAAATCGGCCATGGCCTGCCCCTTGATGGCGGTGCGAGGATGGTAGGTAATATCATATTGACTTAGTTCAATGTTCTATTTACATAGCGTTCCAGTCTCCTTCTTCTAATGTGTTCTTCAATCAAGTCCCAGAGATGATGGCATTCATTGGTATCATGCCGATGGGATTCGTGGAAGCGGCAGAATTTTCCAGACTTAACTGCGTTATCTGATTTCTTCTTGTGCGGGGGGCATTCGTATTCAACTTCGTCTTGAGTGGCCAGGAAGATATTTTCGATCGTTTCATTTAGAGGGGTGTAAGCGTCAAATCTTGGTCCTGGCCGATATGGACGCTTTTCTCCCTTTTTGCCCCCAGCATTATCCCTAGAGCCAAATCTTCGAACGTTCTTTGCTACAGCGGGTGTGTTGCCGTGAACTGCCCTATTTTGTTGTCCCGACTGCCCTTCAGTGACGGCGTCTTCAAGTCTCATATATTTTCCAGCTTCACGGAAGAAATCGGGTAAAGTAGCTGGTTTTTCTTTTGTCAGCCTTCTAGCAAATTTAGTATCTGGATGCACAACACTACAGAGGGCCATTAAGATAAGCTTCCCGTCGGCATCTTGTACTGCGGCAGCTGCGGCATTGAATCGGGTTAGGTATTGTTGCAGTTTTTCTCCGGGTTTCTGTTTGATGCTGGATAAGGAATAAGCGTCCTTAGGTTGTTCCATATGAATGCGGAACTGACTGATAAACTTTTTTTTTTCAACATTTCCCACGAGCTGATGGATCCCTGGGGTAAATGACAGAACCAGGAGGTAGCGAGATCTGCTAAGAATAGTGGAAAGCATTTGCACAGTACTCCTTCAGTTGCTCCACTCATGAGCATGTGCTGGGTGTATCTTTGTAAGTGTATGATGGGATCGGAGGTTCCCTTGTAAGGTTCCATTGTTGGCATCTTCCATTCTCGGGGGGTGATAGCAATTTCGATGTTGCGGGCGAAAGGGTTGGTCACCCTAGCGCCTATCCCCCGATCTCTTTGCTCCCGTTGGACGCACTCTCTGAATAAGCGCGCCATCCTTTCATCAGAATTTGGAGCAGATAGAAATCAGTTTGGCTCTATTCTGTGGGATTGATTCCGTCCAGATGACCTGTAGGGATGGTATCGTCTATCATTCCCCATACTTTCCAGCGGCTGCCTTTGATCTTCTGGGAGCATGCTAGGTTCAGCTACAGTTGGCCCTTGCCTTGATCTCCCCCTGCTGGGTTCTGATCTAAGCACTTCCTCGGGTCCAACTTCGGGCTGGACGCTAGCTCGGCCCCGTTCACTGGCGTTTCTGTGGTTAAGCAGCATGACAGGCTCAGCTACAGTTGACCTTCGCCCGGTACCTCCCCCGTTGGGTTCGGTACCAAACGTTTCCTCAGGCCTAACTTCGGGCTGTGCTCGGTCTCGGCTCCTACCATGGCTACTTCTGCCGTTAGCTCCTTCGAAGAAGGAAGATCTTTGTTGTCTCTGAGATCCTCCAGACTGGGACTCTCCCCATGATTCAGTGTTGCGGTTGGACTCTTCGGCGTCCCTTAAGCGTGACATGAGATGGTCCACCAAGGCTTCCTGTTGGGACGTGAAGCGGTTAGTTACTTCAACCACAACTCTGTCCAGATCTGCCCTAGTAATTGCTGCAAGCTATTCTGTGGCAGGAGTGGTTGGGTCAGTCTGTCCTTCATTTGTTACAGTTGCTGGAGGAGGACGATTTACTTGATTCGTGACAGCTGGATCCAGAAGACTGCTGGATGCGATGTTTTTTCCTTTGTGAACATCTTTTTTCTGTTTGGGAGGCATGTTTTCCAAGTGGCGAACGATGCTGTTAGGAAAACTGTTAAGTGGATGAAGCTGAAGCTTCGAGCTTCTAGCTCTCAGTGAAAGCACCAAAAATGTTTGCACAAAAAATGGACAAACACCTCAAAGTTATATGATTTAGTAGATCTTAGGTTGTTCTTAGTGATTTTGGAGATTTATGCAAATATATGAAAAACAGGGGCTAAACTGTAAAAAGACACGCAGATTTATAGTGGTTCAGCCAGAAAGTGCCTACGTCCACTTTATATGTTATTTCTCTTCTTTTGTTGTGATTACAAGTACAAAGCTTTGGTATAAGTAAAAGAAAGTTGTTTGAAAGTTCTCTCCGTGCTTGAGCTCTCAAACTTTTCCCTCCTTGTTGTACCCCTGCTCCTCTATTTATAGAGTGAGGCTGGGGGTAGGGGTCTTGGATGTGTGTAGTTGCTGGTGGGCCTGGGTTGATGTGATCTGGCCTGGCACGTTTTGGTCCGGTAGCACTTGGTCCGGTGATGGTTGGGTTGTAGTCTTGGTCCGGTAATACTTAGTCCGGTGGTGAGTGTAATGTGTGTTGGTTCGGTAGGAGGTGGCATGTTGTTTGGACCGGTAATGGTGGAGTGTATGTTGGTTCGGTAGGAGGTGGTTCGGTAGGGGTTGGTCCGGAATGTCTTGATCCGGTAGATGCTTGGCTCGGCCGTGGTAGGAGAAACTTGGTCCGGTGGTAGGGTCGAAGATTGGTTCGGCAGTCATAGGAGGAAGGTTGGTTCGGCAGTTGCTTGAGACTGCCGAATGGGCTCTGGAGAACGAGAGTGCCGGATGAGTTTAGGCAAGCCTGGATGGATGAATCAAGCTTCTTGGCCTCGAGGTCTTCTGGGTGAGAACACGCCCAACAAGTACCGAATATGATCACCCTACTTTGGGCCCCGAAGCATTCATGAGTAGATAGTAATCGATCTAGATTTGGGATGACCATACCCTGATGGGAGCGACACACTTGGCCTTGCTGCATCCCCGATTTTTGTTATTTCCTGGTTAATAAGGCTTGAGGCTAAGTTTTACCTTTATTTAGTACTTCCAACTTGGAATGCTACACTGCCCTTAAAGCATCAATGCAATGCCAGCATTCTTCCATACAAGTCCGAACTAAGACTGAACGAAACTGAAGGCACTACCTCCACTACACCCATTTCGGGGAATCCCTCCCAGGATTAATAGCAAATAGCCCTTGCACTTCAAAGCTCAATCTTCAATTCCATATTGTTTAAGTCGAAATGCTT
The DNA here is from genome assembly GCA_030737815.1 of Allium fistulosum. Taxonomy (NCBI): domain Eukaryota; kingdom Viridiplantae; phylum Streptophyta; class Magnoliopsida; order Asparagales; family Amaryllidaceae; genus Allium; species Allium fistulosum. The sequence goes on along the minus strand of CM060904.1, from coordinate 1,103,778,023 downwards.
GAGTTAGATCAAAGTGGTTTTTGGATAACATATCTGATCCCGGTCTCTTCGAAACAACTTTCAATAATTTCCGGTAAACTCAACCATGGCTCTTTAGGAAATAAACAAATAAAGATAAGAGCAGAGATAACCTCCTAACCGTTAGTGGACGGATTTCCTTATCATTTATCCTAGAAGAACAAAATGAATTTATATGTACAGTATAGCGCCACCGATGGTAACTGTACCATATAATTTTCGTGTTTCTCCTAGATATTTTCCAAAGTTACGATTTGGTCCATATTTTGATAGCCGGTTATTTAATTATCAAATAAAAAACACTCAAACATGGATTTAATTCCATATGTGATCCTCTAAGTCTTTATTAATTAATCTTTAATTAATAAAATCATTTTATGAAACTTGATCAAAAGATCTTTGCACAACACTATTTCCAAAACACTTACTTCCCCTTTATACTTGGGAAAATATTTATACTTATCTTAGGGGTATAAGTATATTATCAAAATATTTGGAAAATTCCTCCTTTCAAATTCCATTTGAAAACATTACTTACTATAAACCGATCAACTTATCCTTTATGAAAAAATTCCCCTTTAAAATCTCACTTCATATTTAAATACCTTTATAAATTTCCAAAATCAATTTATAAAACACTTTTATAAGTCTACAAGTCAATTCTCTTTACAAACCCTAAAATCATTTATAAAACATTTCCCCGTTTAAAACTCCTTTGATAAATCTTCTTTAAGAAAAATCCTTTGCAAAATATCTTTTGCAACTCATCCTTTTAAATAATTTTAAATAGACCCTTTTCTCTTAGTAAAATCCATTTTTTATAAACAAGTTATTATTTATAAATACCTTATAAACTAATAATATAACTTGAAATATCATTTATAAACCTTAACCCTAAACCGATTAAAGAATTAGAGCTAATTTAAAACCATACTTTATAATTTCAAAAGGAGGCTTAGAAAATCCAATGGTAGTAATTTAAGTTACCGCTTAACATCAATTTCACTTTCAGGTCACTTAACCATTTATTTACATAAGTCAACATATATGTAAATGCAATTCATTCCAAATAAGGGAATAAAATGTCAATACAACTCAACTAGCATATACATGTCAAGATAACATAATTGCGGGATGGTGATTTGTCCTACTAAATAGATGTCCAAACAATTCACTACTTATAGAAAAATGGGAATTTATTCTACAAAACATATGTCCATACAATAAACAATTACATTATAGCAGAATGGGGATTTATTCTGCTAACAGATGTCCAAACGATCAACTTATAGCAAAAGTGGGATTTATTCTGCTAACACATGTCCAGACAATCAAACATTTACATAACTCATTCATAATTGTTTGTCACTTAATGGTATTGACATTTGAATCCCTTGTATTCAAAACCATTTTTGAAAAAAAAAGTACCTTTAAAACAAATTTGATTCTTGGAAAACAAGGATTAAAAACTTAAAACTCCCTTTTAAAATGATTAATTACAAGTTAAACTCTTTTTTTAAATCGTAATCAGTCTTAATTAGTTCTTAACTTAATTTAATTATAAATCAAGAAATAATTAAACTTTTAGTATCTAATTAAACAATAGTTAAATATTATATAATTAATTTAAACCCTAATTTATCATTTATTAATTATTAAATAATAATTTAAATCTTCATTAATAATTATATCTTAATTAATCTCATTTAATTAACTAAAATAACCTTTAATTAGAACTTAATTAATAAATTAAACCTTAATAAATAATTTATTTTAAATTAAAGCCTTGATTTATTAATCATTAAAAATAATTAACAATTGATTTATTTAAATAATTAACCTTATAGTTAATTAATAATTAATTAAAAATAAATCATATACTTAAATTATATTGAATAAAAAATTTAACCATACTTAATTAATAATTAATTAAAATTAATCTTATCTTTAAAAGATAATTAATTAATAACTAATGGTTACTTAATTATAATTGATAAACCATATTTAATATTAATTAATTATTAATTATTTAAACTTAATTAATAAAAATTTAATCATTAAAAACTTAATTAACTTTATAAAACATTATTATTATGTTTATAAAACATTTTCAAAACACTTGAAGTTAATAAAACCAAATTTTGCAAAAGTCTGATTTTTAAGCGAAACTACATCCATAGCGACTATCACTATGGATACCCGTAATCTCAACTTCTTTATATCTTTCCTTTTGAAACTTCACCTTAAAGTTTATAAACTATTTTTCAACCATAGTAAAAACAAAATTTGAAAACATAAGCTTTTGATTTCAAACTATTTACTATAGTTTCCATAAGAAATCTCATATCACTTTTACAAACAAGATGCTATCTAGCATACACCATATAAACATGTTTATAACACACACCATTTTTACGACTACTACATAAACAAGATCACAACTTTAAAACCAAACACATCACTTTAATCCATTGATTCAAGTCTAATGCCTAAACACAAACTATCACATACATATACATCCAAACCATATCATAATCCAAACATTAACATCATATATAAATGCCATCATATAAGAAAAGGAAACATCTTTTCGAAAATTAGAAGTTTACTCACCAAAAATCTTTGAAAACTTGAAATTCTTTAGAACTTGTAAAGCTTGGAAAACCACACAAAAAATCACTCGTAATGGGTCATTTTCTCCTCGATTTTTGAGCATCTTACTTCCAGAATTTGGACAAGTTGAAAAAAGAAAGTTTTAAGAAATGCTCTTCTCTACAATTTCAAAAAATGAATCACTCAATTTTGATTTGTTTTGAGGGAGATATGGTCAAAAGAAGGATTGGTATTTTCGACCTTGATAATATTGATCCGAAAATGAGGCAGAAAGAAATGCAATTTTGACCCTAAAATATTCGAAATTTGAAAATGTGGTTCAAATAAAAGCTGTAGCCACTGGAATTCTACATGATTTGAGATAAAGGAAAATCATGATTTGGAATATTGTAGAGGAAGTTATGGCCGAATGAAGTGGGAGGAAAATGAAGAAGTTTTTAAAATGAAAAGAAGGAGAATAAGCAAGTTTGAAACCATTTTAAAAGTTTAAACCTGGATTTTTTAAAAACTTAAAATTTTGAATGGAAGCTATTAAAAGGTTTCATGAAGCTTTTAGGAAGTTGGAGAGAATAGGAAATGAAAAAAAAAAGAGAAAGAAAAGGTGAAAATTAGTTTTAAATGAAATAGAAATAGCAAATTACCATTTTACCCTCATGTACCCTACCCCTCTTATCCTCTTGCCATGTCACCACCCCTTCCCTCCATGTACAAATCCGCCCACACTAGCCTCCTCCCCCTTTCATGTCCAATAAAATATGTTAAAAAATGTTTTGTACCTAATTAGTACTTATGTTTCTAAAGAGGTGACATTCCTTTTTTTTATTTAATTTTTATATACTAAGGTGTTGAGCGAGATTCTACCGGACCAGTCTATACCGGACCAACCTTCTCCCTACCACCGAATCAAGGTGCACAGTCTATACCGAACCAGCCTTCTCCCTAACACCAAATCAAGGTGCACGATCTATACCGGACCAGCCTTCTCCCTACCACCGAATCAAGGTGCACGATCTATACCGGACCAGCCTACTCCCTATCACCGAATCAAGGTGCACAGTCTACACCGGACCAGCCTACTCCCTACCACCGAATCAAGGTGCACAGTCTATACCGGACTAGCCTACTCCCTACCACCGAATCAAGGTGCACGATATATACCGGACCAGCCTACTCCCTACCACCGAATCAAGGACTGCCGAGCCAAAGTAATGCCGAACCAACGCTACCAGGCCTGACCACACCAGCCCAAGCCCACCGGCAACTGTATACATCCTAGACCCCTACCCCTTGCCTCACTCTATAAATAGAGGGATAGGGGTACAGCAATGGGGACAAGTTGGAGAGCTCAAGCACGGAGAGAACTTTCAAACAACTTTCTTTTACTTGTATCAAAGCTTTGTACTTGTAATCTAAACAAGAGAATGGAAATAACATATAAAGTGGACGTAGGCACATTTTGGCTGAACCACTATAAATCTGCGTGTCTTTTTACAGTTTAGCCCCTAATTTTCATATATTTGAATAAATCACCCAAACCACTAAGAACAACATAAGATCTACTAAATCATACGACTTTGAGGTGTTTGTCCATTTTTTGTGCAAACATTTTTGGTGCTTTCACTGAGAACTAGAAGCTCGAAGCCTCAGCTTCTTCCACTTAACCTTTTTCCTAACAGCATCATTCATCGCTTGGAAAACATGCCTCCCAAGCAGAAAAAAGATGTTAACAAAGGAAAAAACATCGCATCCAGCAGTCTCCCAGATCCAGCGGTCACGGATCAAGTAAATCGTCCTCCTCTAGCAGCAGTACCAAATGAAGGACAGGCTAATCCGACCACTCCTGCCACAGAACAGCCCGCAGCAATTACTAGGGCAGATTTAGACAGGGTTGTGGTTGAAGTAACTAACCGCTTCACGTCCTAGCAGGAAGCCTTGGTGGACCATCTCATGTCACGCTTAAGGGATGCTGAAGAGTCCAACCGCAATACTGAATCATGGGGCGAGTCCCAGTCTGGAGGATCTCAGAGACAACAAAGATCTTCCTTCTTCGAAGGAGCTAACGGCAGAAGCAGCCATGGTAGGAGCCGAGATCGAGCACATCCCGAAGTTAGGCCTGAGGAAACATTTGGAACCGAACCCAACGGGGGAGGTACCGGGCGAAGGTCAACTGTAGCTAAGCCTGTCATACTGCCTAACCACGGAAATGCCAGTGAACGGGGCCGAGCTAGAGTCCAGCCCGAAGTTGGACCCGAGGAAGTGCTTAGATCAGAACCCAGCAGGGGAAGATCAAGGCAAGGGCCAACTGTAGCTGACCCTAGCATGCTCCCAGAAGACCAAAGGCAGCCACTGGAAAATATGAGGAATGATAGACGATACCATCCCTACAGGTCATATGGACGGAATCAATCCCACAGAACAGAACCAAACTCGTTTCTATCTACTCCAAATTGTGATGAAAGGATGGCACGCTTATTCAGAGAGTGCGTCCAACGGGAGCAAAGAGATCGAGGGATAGGCGCTAGGGTAACCAGCCCTTTCGCCCGCAATATCGAAATTACTATCGCCCCCGAGAATGGAAGATGCCAACAATGGAACCTTACAAAGGAACCTCCGACCCCGTTGTACACTTACAGAGATACACACAACATATGCTCATGAGTGGAGCGACAGAGGGAGTACTGTGCAAATGCTTTCCACTCTTCTTAGCAGATCTCGCTACCTTCTGGTTCTGTCATCTACCCCAGGGATCCATCAGCTCGTGGGAAATGTTGAAAGAAAAGTTTATCAGTCAGTTCTGCATTCATGTGGAACAACCTAAGGACGGTTATTCCTTATCCAGCGTCAAACAGAAACCTGGAGAGAAACTGCAGCAATACCTAACCCGATTAATTCAATGCCGCAGCGGCCGCAGTCCAAGATGCTGATGAGAAGCTTATCCTAATGGCCCTCTGTAGTGGTGTGCATCCGGACACTAAATTTTCTAGAAGGTTGACAAAAGAAAAGCCAGCTACTTTACCCGATTTCTTCCATGAAGCCGGGAAATATATGAGGCTTGAGGATGCTGCCATTGAGGGCAGTCAGCACAGCAAAATAAGGCAACTCACAGCAACGCCCCTGCTGTGGCAAGGGACGTTCAAAGAAATGATTCCAGAAACAATGCTGGGGGCAAGAAGGGAGAAAAGCGCCTATATCGGCCAGGACCGAGATTCGACACTTACACTCCTTTGAACGAGACCGTCGAAAATATCTTCCTTGCCACCCTAGGCGAAATTAGATACAAACGCCCACCATACAAGAAGGAATCAGATAACGCGCAGAAGTCTAGAAAGAGATGGAAAGATATGGAAAGTCGCTCAGAGACAATAAAGACTGTGTCAATTCGGTTATAGAAGAGCGCCACCCAAAGCGGAAAGAAAGTGATGACATCACATTCGGTAAGCGTGACCTAGAAGGAAGGCAATACCCTCACATGGATCCCATGGTTATCTCTGCCCGGCTCGGTCCCGTCGAAGTTTACCGAATTCTAATAGACACTGGAAGCTCAGTAAATATCCTGTTCAAACATGCATTCGACAAAATGAAACTGTCAATGAAGGATGTATCTCCCTGTAATAAACCACTATACGGTTTTACTGGAGATGCGAAGATGCCCCTCGGGCAATTGGACCTCTTTGTTGAAATTGGAAGTCATCCCCACTCTGTTGTACGGAGACAGACGTTTGTGCTAATAGAAAACCACTCGGCCTACAACGCCTTCTTAGGAAGGCCAGCCTTGTCTGATTTCCAAATTGTCCTAGCCCCATGGTGCCTAAAGATGAAATTTCCAACGGACAATGGAGTAGGGGAAGTAGAAGGAGACCAGGACATTGCTCGAGACTGCTATGTGACTGAACTTCGCAACAACCTCAGGAAGGATAAAGGGAAGGGTGTAGAGGTTGCCCTCTGCACGAAAAGTCTAGAAGCATAGCAACTAAAGAAAGCTCCTCCTCTTCGATATACCAGCGACCCTTTCAATGAATTAGACCCTAGGGACAAAGAGGAGGAGGCCACCGCCGAGCCTGCAGAGGCTATGGAGTTTGTATCTGTAGACAAGCACGACTCGAGTAGACTATTGAAAATTGGGTCCCAACTAAAAGCAGAGTTGAAGGAGCAACTCATCGACTTTATCCGCCACAACTTGGATGTATTCGCATGGTCACACGCTGACATGACCGGAATCTCCCCCGACGTAGCATGTCACGTACTAAACATTTATCCTACCAAGGCGCCTGTAAAACAAAGAATGAGGAGTATGGGGGCAGAGCGATCAGCAGCCCTTGATGAAGAAGTAAAGAATCTACTCGCCAATGACTTCATACGAGAAGCCATCTACCCGAAATGGATCGCTAACCCGGTGCTGGTAAAGAAGGCTAATGGGAAGTGGCGAACATGCATTGACTTCTCCAACCTAAACGACGCCTGCCCAAAGGATTGCTTCCCACTTCCCCGGATCGACCAACTTGTAGACAGCACAGCCGGGCACGAGCTCTTAACTTTTATGGACGCATACTCAGGATATAACCAAATTCCTATGCATGCTCCCGATCAAGACCACACTAGTTTCATCACTGACCGGGGTTTATACTACTATAAGGTAATGCCTTTCGGACTTAAAAATGCAGGAGCCACTTACCAACGCCTCGTCAACAAGATGTTTGCAGGGCTAATAGGGCAAACTATGGAAGTATACATGGATGACATGCTGGTAAAGTCAAGGAAAGCCGACGATCACGTAAGCCACCTAGGCGAGATGTTTCAAGTACTTCGCCAGTATGGAATGAAGTTGAATCCTCTAAAATGATCCTTCGGAGTACCATCAGGAAAGTTCTTAGGATTCATCGTCCATGCCAGAGGGATTGAAGCAAACCCTGAACAAGTCCGAGCGCTAAGGGATATCAAGATACCTTCCACTCGAAAGGAAATGCAAAGCCTGAATGGAAAAGTGGCCGCCATAAGCCGATTCATCTCCAAAGCAACGGACAAGTGCATCCCCTTTTTCGAAGCTCTAAAGAAAGACAAAGGAAAGTTCGAATGGACTGACGAATGCTTAACCGCTTTCCTTAACCTAATCGAACACCTCCAGAAACCACCGGTACTCTCGACTCCAAGTGAAAGCGAAGAGTTATACCTATACCTTGCTGTGTCATCTCACGCCCTAAGCGCTGCCTTGGTAAGGGAAGACAACCGCACGCAGCGGCCAGTTTACTTCGTAAGTAAGAGGTTTACGGGGGTAGAAGTCAGATATCCTAAACTTGAGAAGCTAGCATATTGTTTACTAATCACATCACGGAAACTGCGTCACTACTTCCAGTCCCATTCCATCAAAGTTCTGACCGATCAACCACTGAGGCAGGTACTCCATCGTCCCGACACTTTTGGGCAACTACTTAAATGGTGCATTGAACTAAGTCAGTATGATATCACCTATCACCCTCGCACCGCCATCAAGGGACAAGCCATGGCTGATTTCATTGCGGAATTCACTACCAACGAAGATAAGGAGCAATTGGAAACAGTAGAAGACATCAAGTGGAATCTCTTTGTGGATGGTGCATCAAACGAACAAGGCTCGGGGGCAGGTGTGGTAATAATCACTCCCAGGGGAAATAAGCTGCACTATGCTATAAGGTTGGAGTTCGCTGCCACCAACAACGATGCGGAGTATGAAGCAGTGATAGTTGGATTAGAACTTGCCTTAGAAATCGGGGCCAATTCTTTGTGTCTTCATAGCGATTCTCAACTTATTGTTAATCAAATACTAGGAGAATTCCAAGCCCGAGAAGAACGACTCATAGCATATTTAAAGAAGACCAAGTTACTTCTCAGCTGATTGGACCACTACTTAGTCAAACACATCCCTCGGGAAGAGAACCAAGAGGCCGACGAATTGGCAAAGCAAGCAAGTGTGAGAGACAGCGCCATCTTCGGGGCAGTAACCATCTCAAAGCAACTGACGTCAAGTTTTGAGCAAGTGAATCTGATAGCTGCAACCGAAGAAGCAACTTGGATGACTCCCATCCGAGACTACTTACAAAGCGGCACACTACCCAACGGGCGTAACGAAGTCAAGAAAATCTTGAGGAAAGCTTCCCGCTACACAATACAAGAAGACATCCTCTATCGGCGCGGATTCTCTAACCCGTTATTAAGGTGTGTCGCTGGGAGGGAAGCCAAGGAAATCTTATCCAACATTCATCAAGGAAGCTGCAGAGATCACACCGAAGGTCAAACATTAGCAAAAAGACACTCCGATATGGATATTTCTGGCCCACCTTAAGCAAGGACGCCTTGGATTTTGTCAAAAAGTGTGACAGATGCCAGAAGTTTGCTAAGATTCCGCGGCTACCAACAACTGAGATTACTCAAATGACCAGCCCTTGGCCCTTTGCAGTATGGGGAATTGACTTAATCAGCGAACTGCCAATGGGCCGAGGCGGGGCCAAATATGTTATAGTGGCAGTCGACTATTTCACCAAATGGGTGGAAGCAGAACCTCTGAATAAAGTATCTTCAGCAAAAGTTATTAACTTCTTGATCAAAAATGTTCTGTGCAGGTACGGAGTCCCACTCAAAATCATATCAGACAATGGACTTCAGTTTGACAGCGAGGAATTCGCCAACTGGTGCCGAGAGCACGGAATTCACAAAAGCTTCTCATCCGTAGCGTATCCCCAGGCAAACGGACAAGTCGAAGCCGTCAACAAAATTCTGAAAACTCTAATCAAAAAGAAACTCGAAAAGTCAAAGGGCGCTTGGGTGGATGAACTCCCTACGGCACTGTGGGCCTATCGCACATCTTTCAGAACATCAACAGGGCATACTCCTTTCTCTTTGGCATACGGATCGGAGGCTATGCTCCCAGTTGAAACCATCGTGCCTTCCCACCGTAGGATCCACTATAACCCAGAAGAGAACGAAGAACTCCTTCACATGTCTTTGGATCTAGTTGAGGAGAGAAGAAATGATGCAATCCTTAAAGCAGTAGCCCACAAGCAAAAAGTGGCAACAAAATACAACTCCAAAGTCAAACATCGTACCTTACAAGAAGGGGATCTTGTCCTCAAGCGAATCTTCCCTCGCCCCGGAGCGCTAGACCCAATCTGGGATGGACCATATGTAATTCATAAAGATCTCCACAATGGAGCTTATATTTTGTCAACAGTGGACGGAGAGGTGTTCCAGAGGGCATGGAACATCCAACACCTCCGTCGATACTTTTCTTAACTTGTACTGCCCATATGAAGTGAATTAACAAAGAGAATCAGTGGACGTAGGCCTTTTCGTGCCGAACCACTTTAAAAAACCTTGTCTCTTTTTTAACTTATTCCTTTATATCTTGGCTGCTTGTTAACTTTATCCTTTTCTGTTGAACAAAATCCTATGCGTATAGCATTTCCACTCAAAGCACTCCACAGCGCAACTTCACCTGGACAAGACCTAACAGGTACTATGCGAATCTATGCCCTCGCCAATGAGACACTTTTGCTCCAGCATCCCTCTGCTACGGGTTAACTCATTGCTCGCGACGGTCCTTAAAGCCAACTGTAATGAGCCGATTATAAGCCACCGAGAAGGCCGACTATAGCCGAGGCAGCTCATTACGGTGTTCGGCTCGCCGGCAACTGTGAACCGACTATAAGCCCCAACATACGGTGTGGCCAGCCAGGGGCAGTTCACGGTTGACGATCAGCACCCACGCTAGCCGGCCACAGTAAATCGAATAATACCCACGATTATGGGCCATATGGCCCGGGTAGTTATTGTGCGCGATCTCGGCTCTGATGTGTCTTAAGTGCGGCTGTGGTAAAAAAGAATTAACTTCCCGCGGAGGCGTAAGATGGGTGACAAATGTCTCCAAGATCCACAGCTAGGGAAAGTGACTACAAAGCCCGTTTGCCACGAACTTAAGCACATCGAAGGCCTTCCGTGATTGGAAGTTTTACTTTTTCACATATTTCAATTTTGCTTAAGAAACTTTTCTCCTATCCTCTGTAACAATCCCTGAAGTACAGGACACAGAACAGGAGACACTCACTAATAGAAGCGGATACTCACAGCAAGATACTGGACCGCATCCCTTACTCGGTCACACAGGATATTCAAAGCTGCCATCTACAAGAAAAATATAAAGGGCGGTATTTCCTTCTTTCATATGTAAACACATGACTATAATTTATTCACACCTCACATTGCAAGTCATGAAATTATGTTTTAAACAAGAACCTGACATCAAACACAATTTGATTACAAGAATATGCATAGCTATATTTCTCATACAACACGTCAAAATAGCAAAAAACATTCAAAAGACGACAAAATCAGCTTAAGTTAAAGAATTACGCGTCAAGAATAGAGCTATTTATTACAAGTAGCAAAAATTACAACCTAAGAGCTACTTTACTGTTTTAAGACTAACATATACAACCATGTCAAGTCCACAAAAAAAATTTCCCAAGTCTAATCAAGGAGCCGGCTGCGTCGGAGTCTTATCCCTGTCCTGTTGCCCACCTGTCCGATCAGAGAAAGAATTCATTAGTGATAAGCAACCAAGTTAACGGGAAGACTAGAAAGGAAGACTTACCAGCATCTGCTCCTTGATCAACTTGATCATCATCCTCCACTTGCACACCTACCTCCTCAGCTGCAAGCAACCGCATGCCCTCCTTCACCGCCACCTTCTCCTCCTTGGTAAACTGGGTGGTAACAGCATCCATCCTAAAAGCCACGCCACCCTCCTTATCTGCCTCAGCCTGGGCCTCCTCTAGAGCCCTGAGATAGATCCTAGCCATAACCCGAGGGTAATCATCCATCCAGGACAAGTTACCCTGCCTCCAAGTATGGAAGTACATATCCTGGAGCATCCCCTCCATCAGCCCCTCGTTCTCTTCAAACTCCCTCGCCCGGGCCTCGAAATCCGACAACCTTACGACGGCGGCATCTCTCTCCAATTGGTATCTCGAGCAGTCAGCCTGAAGGGATTTCCGCATCGCCTCCATCTCCTCCCTCAACTTGGCTTGAGCAAGCTCTACAGCCTCAAGCTTCCCAGTTAACTCCTCTATCTACTCAAGATCCGCTTTCCAAACCTCGTCCACTGTGGCAATGGCCATATTGATCCGTTCCTTGCAAGTAGCCTCCATCTTCCGCAGTTCGGCCCGGCTGGCCTCTTCCATAGTTTTCTTTAGACGTCCGAAGGCGGCCTCGTGCTGAGAGATCTGGATGGCCTGATCAGCGAGTTGCTTGGCCTGGTCGGAAACCACTAACCGTAGTCTTATGTTGGCACTCCCAATTTCCTCCCCGGCCTTGACCAATCGGGCATGATGCCCCATCAACTTCCTGGTCTCCTCAGCAACCCGGTCGATATTTGCTTTAGCTTCGTTCCCCATAGCGACAACCCGAGTAGTAAGCAAATCAAGGTCCAGGGATTTGGCCTCATCAAGCACCTTTACCATAGGGTTGCGAGGAAGAAGGTGCTCACCGGTAACCTCGTCGAAGGAAATATCATGAGAACTTGGATCCAGATCAGGATGACCCGCAAATGGATTACGAGCCAAGCCAGGACGATCAATCTGAGTAACGGTAGGATTTTCAGACGGGTGCGGAGAGGGTGTGAACTCAGTATCCTCCTTCGTGATATCATGAAGAGGCTGAATTGGGGGCTGAGGACCAGGTGAAGGCTCAGATAGGGAGCGACTCCTCTTTCTCTTTTGAATATCCTCTCCAATAACCCCGAGAAGAGGACGGTAGCCGACTACATCCCCGGAACTGTGGGTCGGAAGCTTCGGCTTGGCGGAAGCTTTGGAGAGCTTGTATTGTTCAAGCCTGTGCCGAAGATCTGAGGTCTTGGCCGTTTTACCTGCTCCTGATATGAAAACCAAGTGTCACCAACATGTATTGAGCCATCATTCAAGAATTAAAAGAGTAAAGTGAAATTCACCTTGAACCGCCGAAGTTGCTTCAGTAGAGGCGCTCCCGGAAGACAGATCGACACCGGTCCCAACGTTATCGGCTTTCTTGGACTTCTCCGTTCCCTCCAAACCTTCGAAGGCTTGGCGGAAAGCATCATCCGTCCACTCTTGCATCTCGCCTACTTGCCCAGAAGACAAATCCCCGACACCGTCGCCACCTCCAGCGCCTTCTCCTCCATCTTCGCCTTGCTCCTCCTCCACATCTCCCTCCTCCGGGATATCTGGACATGAGCTGGGAGAGGGACCGTCAGACTTTTTGAGCTTCTTCCCCCCGGCAACCGGGTGTTTCGGAAAGGGCCTCCTTTTACTGCTCTTCAACTCGGCCCCTTCTTTAGCTTGGGCAGCCTTCTCTTCAGCCGTGTCCCTCTGCTTGACCACGGACTGCTGTGGAAGGATCAAGTTGTACTCCAAGAGTGTAGCGTTCCTGATTAGGTAGGCAGCCAACCTATCTCTCCCAGTAATAGCTTCTATTTCTGCTGCCGTCTGAACCAGGCGGTCATTCTCCACGACCGCAAAACCACCTGTCGCTAGCAAAAAATAAAAACACATAAGAAAGAGTATTGCAACCAAAACAGGAATTAAAAATAAAGCTTTGACTTACATCCGGAGGTGAAGCGCCGAATAGAAACAGAATCATCCCTGACAAAAAACCACTCCTTCTTAAACATGCTGTACTTGGAGTATAAATCCAGGATCGGCTTAAAGGATACGGCCGATTCCAAGCTGATGTAGGGAGACCCCTTCTTGTAGCCTCTCAAGTTGTACAAATACCGGATCTCCCGGTTGGAAGGAGGACGCCCATATCTCCTCTGGAAGATGACGAAGAGACTCACCAGAATGGCATAAGAGTTGGGCTGAAGCTGGAATGGAGCTACCTTTAGATAGGTGAGAAAGCCGACTACCCAGGCGTTGAGAGGCGGGATGGCCCCGCACATGCAATGGTATCTGCTGTAGGCAAAATATCCTTCGGGAGGATCATACGGCATCACTCCCGCATCCAGCAATAACATGCGTGCTCGGTCGATCCCGAAGGAGCGAGATATAACATCGAGTTGCTCGCCCTTGAGTAAGCTAGGGAAGCAATCAGGAGGCAAGTTAAGAAGTTCATGAGGACCGTATCCATCCACTAATGATCTCGGGGTGGGCCCGTGACGGACAGGTACTGGCTGAGATGGGGGCACGGCGGAAGGCTCTTCTCTGTCATGAGATCTCTTTTTCTCTGATCGGGTTTCCACTTTGTGAGACATTTATCTGCAGACACAAGAAAGTACATCGTTAAAACATACAGACAGTGTAGTTTGGAATCTCACTTGTAATTCGAAATACGAGTTTCATTTCGGCGGTCCAAACACCCATCTCCATTCGGCAATTCAAGTGTAAAATCTCCATTCGGCAATTCAAGTGTAAAATCTCCATTCGGCAATTCAAGTGTAAAATCTCCATTCGGCATTTCTCAAAATTCGTTCGGCATTCTCAACTAAAAGATTCATTCGGCACTCTAGGTATCGGATTCATTCGGCTTCCTCAGGATAAGGTCCATTCGGTATTAAACTTTATGTTCATTCGGTAAAAAAAAAAAAAAGAAGAAGAGGCCATCCGGCAGTCACCTGATTCGGCAACACGTCTGGTTCGGCGATATGATTAATTTAGCAAGGAGAACTGATTCGGCTGTCTCGTTCGGTAGAAGGTAACGGAAGCCCTAGGCCCTTACTTATAGGCGAAGGTGAACCACCGAACAACTGGTTCGGCACTAGGAGCCGGATGGGAATGACCAAATCAAATAACCCGAAACAAAGCAAGACACGTGCATGCACATGCCCTACTTTTGGGGGGGTAGTGTTGAGCGAGATTCTACCGGACCAGCCTTCTCCCTACCACCGAATCAAGGTGCACAGTCTATACCGAACCAGCCTTCTCCCTACCACCAAATCAAGGTGCACGATCTATACCGGACCAGCCTTCTCCCTACCACCGAATCAAGGTGCACGATCTATACCGGACCAGCCTACTCCCTATCACCGAATCAAGGTGCACAGTCTACACCGGACCAGCCTACTCCCTACCACCGAATCAAGGTGCACAGTCTATACCGGACCAGCCTACTCCCTACCACCGAATCAAGGTGCACGATCTATACCGGACCAGCCTACTCCCTACCACCGAATCAAGGACTGCCGAGCCAAAGTAATGTCGAACCAACGCTACCAGTCCTGACCACACCAGCCCAAGCCCACCGGCAGCTGTATACATCCTAGACCCCTACCCCTTGCCTCACTCTATAAATAGATGGGTAGGGGTACAGCAATGGGGACAAGTTGGAGAGCTCAAGCACGGAGAGAACTTTCAAACAACTTTCTTTTACTTGTATCAAAGCTTTGTACTTGTAATCTAAACAAGAGAATAAAAATAACATATAAAGTGGACGTAGGCACATTTTGGCTGAACCACTATAAATCTGCGTGTCTTTTTATAGTTTAGCCCCTGCTTTTCATATATTTGAATAAATCACCCAAACCACTAAGAACAACATAAGATCTACTAAATCATACGACTTTGAGGTGTTTGTCCATTTTTTGTGCAAACATAAGGTATAAATACATACATACACATACACTAATACACACATATATACATATACTAACTGATATATAAGTGTAAAAACTTATGCTAAAGAGTTCATAACGTTTCCGATAACTTTTATCCGATGAAAATTAAAAAATTGGAAAATGAATTCCGGTCACATTTTCAATCTTTCTTCGAACTAATTATTTTTGTAAACAAATTTTAAAAACTATTTCACCATCATTAATTATTATTTAAAAGAGTTTTATTTTGATTATAAACCTATATATTTGAATATTTCAAAGTAGTTAAATATTCACAAATCAAAGCAGTGGAATTCCAGATTGTTACATTCTTCTCCCTTAAAATAATTTCGTCCCCGAAATTACACCTCAACCTAACCCAAAAAACACTTAGCACTATACATCAGTTCGTATGATGTACATGGATCATTCATATAAAAAAATATGGTTCGATCACTACCTGAATACATAACTTCACTTCCGAATTAGTATCGCTCACCTGATTTCTAGTGCGGACTCTGATCAGACTCCTTGATTTGGAACCTCCGTTCCCCTTACATAGTTGTAACTATGATAGAAAACACTGGTCCCATACCAAAAATCCTCATCAAGTGCTCGCCGTCAAAAATCGAGTAATAGATCCATATCCGAAAGGGTGTGAAACACCTTAAAGCCATGTACTTGAATCTTAGATCAAACTATATGGAAATGAGAGATGGTCTATACCCAACCTACACACTTATTTAATTGGTTCTCCCTAATACCAATTTTATTCCCACTAAACTATTTATGGAAACATTTCATAAAAACTAAACTTAGATTCAACTTGTATAATACTCCACTACATCCTAAGGGTATATACAATTATTTGATTCAACTATTCCATTTTGCATTTATTTCCTTAAGAAAACTCAAGATCCAAATTCCTGTTTTTATTTCATAAACTTTTTGAAATGAAACTCTGTATTTTAATCAAAAATATATATGTAAAGCCCGGGTAACTCCAAAATGATACTAAGGAACTAGGTACTACCAAATAGTATCATACACTCCCTTACCAAGAAGGGTAATACTCAAGAGAATTGCTTACCATCCGAGCACATCTCTTTCCCACTTTTAAGTTATTTTCGAGCCACTCGAACTAGTTAACTTAAAAATATTTCTTTTATTTCAAAATCCTAGTTTTGAAACAATACTTTACATATTTCCAACAAAACATTTATCACCAACTTGCTTTAGGCTAGTTCGGGTTTGAACTTGTTTCGATTGTACAATGATAAAGAGAATAATTTACTAAGTGCACAAAACGTTTGCCTAGGCAAACGTCTGATCATCGCTTAGAAGATTATCCAGATCATCACAAAACAATCAATACTCATTTTCCCAAACTAATCCATGGAAAATACTTCTTACTTAACCTTTTTATTCCCAAACCTTATACTTGAACTAAAAATATTTTCAAATAATACTATTGTTATTTTTCAAATCTTTGAAAACTATTTTTCAAAAGTCCCAGGATTTTTGTCCTCTAGTTTCAACTTAAATTCTTTTTAATTAAAAGACACCTTCTTATAAATTCATTTTATAAGATGACTTTTATAAAACTATTTTTTTAATATTCTAACTTTTTATAAACATCTTTTATTATGTCAAATTTAATTCAATATTAACATCAAACGCCTTATAGTTCAGTTGTGGAACTTAATTCACAAGGTGTTTGTTTCAGTGTTTTCCCTATTTCTATTTACCCACCCCAAATCTTAAACAGGGAAGCTACCTACACAGACTAACAATAGCCAATGCTCAACCGAACAAGCATGACTAACAAAATCCAAATTGATAATAATAGAGTATTATTATCTCTTAACAAACAATACCTCAACTAACTATACCATACTATACTATTTTGAAAATCATTCTTTATATATAAAACATATTCTGAGTAAAATTATTTCATTTACCTAATTTCAAAACAATACTATGTCTGTTGGTCTTGTTTAAGTGTTTAGGAACCCCTATCGACAACGCTGATCAAGCGCGTCGACCAAAATTCATAAGCTGATTAACAAATCAAACAACACAATATAAACATTAACAAATACAAGCTCTTATATATACACACTCAAACTCATCATAAGGCATTCCTTTACCTTATCTCTTAATGAGTTGACTCGCCAAAGCCATGGTTCTCGCTTAACCTTGCGCTCTGATACCAAATGTAATGATCTACCTTTCTTACACCTAAAGATGATACTTAATACATCCACGGTATTCATGTGCCAATCATTTAAGTGTTCGACAGACTGGTCATTAAGGATGAAAAGAAAGAAAGATAGAACAGATAAGAAGAAACTAAACAATCATAAAATCTCACAATGCAACGGAATAACATATATTAATCAACATAATTCTTTACAAAGTCATTTCCAAAATGATACATCAGAGTCATACTATAATACAATTCTACCCTGGACAGTTATAACTGCCTATCCCTACATATCAGATATAGGATACATATAATACAGTGGAAAACAAGAAAATAACTAGCTATCGATGAAGCCTCCTGCTCCAAGCTCCTCCAAGATGCAATTGGGAAAACCCGAACTACTTAGCTGCCCATAAACATTTGAGCACCAAAGATTTTTAGGGAAAGAAAATAAAACTTCGGGTCAGGCATGGGTCTGGTGTGAGTAAACACAAACATCTGAATTATTATGCTTAAAATCCTTTTAAAATCGAAGGTGTCTATGAAGACCATGCCGCACATCAACACAGATGAGTTTTACCTTACGGTAACTACAACACTTTTTATATAAAACCTAGTGATATTATAATAATGTCTAACGGTTCAAGTAAAATATAAATATAGCTGAAATGCTTGCATCTCACATTTCAACTTAGTTGGGTACATCTAAAAGCATAAAGGCATGTATTAGAGAATGGATTCCATAATATGACAAGGTAAGGAACTACCTTCTGATGATTCATCTTTGATAGAGTTAGAGGTATGCCCTAGGGGCAATCATGTAATTTGTTACATATATCTATCTTGATGACCAATCTTGTTCAAACTAAAAGGTGTTTTCTTTCTATTATATACTTGATATAATGTGTTATATTAATTAATTAATTTAATTTAAAGTATATTTAATAGAAAATCCATAAATATTCCTAGTCAAGATGTATCGAGACTGGATATCAATGTTGAGACTAGAGTATGTAACACTCTCCAAATGTTGGGCAGTGTATTACTCATGACCGCTGGGGGCACCAAGAGATAGGTGCTGATAGTTATCGAATGACTATGGAATGACTCACTCGATAGTTTTCTATTGGTTAATATAACTAAGGTCAAGCAGAGAATATCAATATGACTAATTTACACAGTTCTCTCGACTTAAGAATACTGTTGATCTTCAACATGGAAGCTCTGCTTTTATTATTGTTAAATCATGGCACGACGTGCATCGAATGACTATAGTTGAGTCAAGTGAAAGCGTTGGAAGTGAAAACCCATTCAAGAGAGGATTCGTCTCCTCAGTTATATGAGGTTAGTATCACGGTCAACTTATGTCAACTCAAAGTCAAAGTCTCTGGCCAAAGCAGTTCGGTTAATAATTATTATTATTATTGAACCAAGGACTTTATGTTTGGATTATAAAGTTGAATGTGAACGATATTGAAGTTTTGACCATTACCAAATTCCATAAGTCCTAATATGATATAGTTTTGATGATGAGAATTGTGTAAAAAATTGTCACTATGAGGTACCGCTTATAATAAATAAAATTGGATTTTACCAAAAGATGAGTAAGCGATAAATTTAGCCAAAATGTCACACCACCTGCTAACTGACGTGTGGACATTAATATTCGTATTGTTCGATATTAATCGCTAAATGAATTTACACTTTTGAGTCGCACAACCATAATGATGAATATTCTGAATGAATCACATGATTTAATTAATTTATAAATTGTTGTAAATTAATTAAATTAATTAATATTTATGAAATATTAATTATTAAACTTCATTTGATTTGTTTGAATTAGTACTTAATAAAGTGCACCTATAAAAGTTATAAAAGAGCGTATTGATATCGATATCAATAAAATATATAAATTAGATTTTAATAGGATAATTGCTAAGTGTTTTTTGGAATTTTCATTGAGGCCCACATGCATGATGAAAAAAGGGATAGGTTTCAAATGTGAATTGAAAATCTAAAGGAGGAATTAATAAAAAAAAGGGAAATAAATCTCTTTTTTATGGATCACTTAAATATCATTTATGTAATGAACTTTGTCCTTTTCTCTTTATTTTATTTTGCCGAATATATAAAGAGGATTTTTAATTTTGGAATTAAATAAGGAAGGTTTTAAAGGAGGAAATTGAAATGGTATTATTGTTTTCTTTTAAAACATTTTCTCTCTCTTATCCTCATTCATTTTTTGTTTTAGATAGCCAATCTTTCCTTCTTTCTTTCTTAAGCTCTCCTCCTCTCCTTTAATAGCCTCAGTGAAAATAAAATTTCATAAAACAAATTCAAACAAAATAAATAAATTCAAGGTGGTTCTTGTCTTTTGATCCTTGCAACATCTGGAGGCTGATTTCTGAATCTAGTATGTTTGATTCATCATTCAAGGTACGATTCATTGGCTACATCTAAATGAAAAATTCAATCTTTCAAGGTGTACTTCAAAGGCATTGGAATTAAAGTATGATTTTTTTATTCTAATAATTTTGATATAATGTTTTAATGAATAAAATTGAATATCATAATTTTTATGTGTATAATATTGTCTCATTTGATTTAAAAATAGTTTATGTAGTTTGAATTGTTTATTATATGAACTGATTGGTTTTTTTATTTAGATAAATCAAAAATGAAACTTGTATATGATTAGACAATATTTTAATTTTAGATCTATGTTTAACCATTTAAATCAAAGTGTAATTCTTTTGATTTGAAAGTTTATATGTTCTTATTGTTTGCATTTGTGCTGTAATAGAAACTTACATATGATTAAATGATGTTTTGATAATAAATTGATTACAATAAATTTCTAAATTTGTTACCCTATTTGACATCACAATATCCTTCATTAAGTATTCAAAGGATTTTAACATATTGCTTAATCCAGTATATATCTCCTTTTGTGTAACGACCTACTTTTCCATACAGTTTAAGCGGCCAATAAACCACACATGACCCACTCAAATTGAACGTAAAGGCGAATAGTTAGGGGAAAGAAAAAAGAAGAAGACAAGAAGAAACTAAATGGCACAGAATCTCACAGTGGAACGAATAATCTATAATATACAATAAACCTTTACACAAAAAAAAAACTGTAATATATGTATATATAGACATCAATCATAGTATACTAACCTATTTCAGCACGGATAGTTATAACAACATGTCCTCACAATTACTGATAAAGACAACAATGAATGCAATGAAAAAATAACCATGTACGTGAGTACATCTCTGGGTCTCCAACTCGTCTCTTGAAGCTCCAAAACATCCAACTAAACCTAGAAATATGCTCGGTCTGACCCGAGCATTATAGGAAAATAAGGCCCGGGTCAGTCTGGTAAAATAAGTGTGAGAAACACAATCAAATAGATTCTTAAAGTTTAAATAAACCTTTTGAAACAAAAGTATTTTGTAAAATCACGCTGCACATAAGCACGGACGGGTTTTTACCTTACGATAACCAAAACATTTATATCATAAAATCAAGTGATATTATAATAATGTCTAAGGGCAAAAATAATAATAATCAAGTAGTTGTGATGCTTGTGAGTGTACATCACAACAATACTAGATATACAATTAAAAACCAATCAGGCATGTTTGCTAATTGTGTAGGATTTCCATGGAGGTGCCCTCAGTCCTTCAAGGAATGGTCCTCCTGCACAAGGATCAGATATATCCTTCCGAAATAGCATACATCCCTATTGATGTACCATAGGAAAAACATAGATAGCCTTGCTAAGACCGAGTGCATCGCCCCATGCATGCATAACAACTGTACGTAATGTCTAGAAGGAGCCGACTACACCCTATGGGTTTGCCAACCCTACTGGCCATGCCTCCTATATATGGTTTTAGTCATTACCACCGACGAGGCTACGTCCAGCGTTCCAGCTTATGCACCGCCACCAAAATAGATCACAGAATCCCACATGGATTCCAATACCCCAACGGGTTCTGGAACTGCGAATGGGTTCCAACATCTCAACATATTACGAAATTCCTCCATAGAACCATATATCGTTTCATAGTGATTACAGTTTTTGAGTCATCTCTTACAAGTACACTCTTCCGTTTCTCTGGCGCTCCAAGAACCAATCGTCGAATTTTCGGAATGCTCAATACTGGTTCTTTAGGAAATAATCAGATAATACATAAGAGTGGGAATCGCCCTCTAACCATTTAAGTGGACGGATCTCCTTATCATTTGTCCTAGAAGAACAAAACGAGTTTATACGTATAGTATAGTACCACTGACGGTAACTTTACCATATAATCTCGTGTTTCCCCCCGATATTTGCAGAGTTAAAATCCTTCGGTGTTAAGTAGGGAATATTTTCATATTACCAAAATTAAGAAGGATTGCATATTTAGGCTAAGATTTGATAGTCGGTTATTTAACTTTCAAATAAACAACATTCAAACAAAGATTACATTTCCCATAGAAATCACTAAGCCTCATTCGATTATGTTTCTATAATTTTAAAATCACCTTTCAAATACTTTGGAAATCACTTCCATATACTTATCTCAACAGGATAAGTATATTAAAAAACCACTACATTTTTTATACTTAGAAAATATAACCATGTACTTATCTTGGTATAAGTATATTCATCCACCATTTCACTTTCAAAACTTAGAAACTTTTCCATGTACTTAAATAATACTATAAGTATATTCACAAAATATTCAGAAATATTTCCATTTCAAATCATATTAAAATGACCAAAACTCCATATGTCATAAAAACAGAGATATTAATAATCCACACACTAGTTCTTTCCATAAATCTCTTTTAATTTATAAATAAATATCTCCTTGATAACTTTCCAAATCAATTTATAAAATATTTTATAAATCTCCAATCTATTTATAAAATACTCTTTTAAAAATCTGAAACCCTTTTATAAAATCTCTCTTTTCAAACCATTAAACCACATTTATAAACCTGTTTACTAAAATCATTCAAAATCGACTTCATCCAAATTTTAAACCTCGTCCAAATTTATAAACATTCATAAATTCTTTTATAAATATCCAGAACCATTTATAAAACTCTTCCCATATTTAAAAAAGCTTATTTAATAGACTCTTTAAGTCAAAAAGGTTCCCTTGATAAACCATAAAGTATTTAAAATAACTTTAAAATAATAATTAAACATTCTTAAATAACATTAAGAAATAACTTTTAAGAATCATATTAATAAAATAATTAACTTAAATCATTATTAAAAACAATTATTAATTACCTTCAAACATTATTAATAAATAACTATTACTTTTTAAAATCTTATTACTAAATAATAATTATTCTTAAAATAACTTTCAAATCCAAATTTTACTTTTCAAATTTTGAAGGAGGCTTAACGATCACTATGGTACTTAATAAGCTACCATCTCATTCAATTTAACTTTCCAAGTCAATAACTAATATTTACATAATTAATGACTCAACACTTAACTGTCATTAGTTAACATATCACTTACTCAAAGTGGCATATCAATTAACGATATACATTCAGATGTCTAAGTCTATAAAATAGCATAACAGGGATTTATTCTACTAATTAAATGTCAAATTAATTTAATTAGCGAAACAGTATTTTATCCTGCTAAACAAATGTCCAATTACCATATTCAATCCAACTTAACTCAACAATATTTTATTTGTCCAAATAAACATCAGTAATTAAGGTATATAAATTTAAACGATGTTATTAATTAAAATAACGTAATTTAAATTATGTTCGTTTTCATATATCATAAATTTTTACTTGTCCAATGCTATCAATAAGTTACACTACAATGTTGTAGTCGTCAATACGAGTACAACGCAAAAACCTACATGTCAACCGGATAAAGTATGAGCAAGATATAATATTTTGAATTCAAGTGCTTATTTATATAAAAATAAATAATTTTTAAACAAAATAAAACCAAATTCTCACCTAAAAATTGCATCGGCCCAAAGCCCATTATCCCAACTCGATTGCAATAGTCTCTTCTTTCTCCCCTAATTCAAAAATGCCCGCTCCCATTAAATCATACACGCCGTGCACATGCATAAACACTCGCGACCACTAACCCACCATCTGAAGCTACCATCACATCCGCCATCACCTCCTCATCATGATGGACCCCACCAAAGCCTGCGCACACCACCCCCTCCCCTCGCGATCATCATGGCCAAACCCAAAATCGCGAGCTATAGGTTCGAAAAGTCACGACAATAATATGCTTCGATCTTCACCAAATTTTCACCACTCGAAGCTCTCTCCTCCATGATCACAGTGCCAAGCTCCAAATCTTCAATCGATGCTCAAATCGAAAGCAAATCCAAACCCTAGCTATTGATGAACGTTAATCATCATCATGGAATGTTGCCGAACTTACATCAAAAATACGACTCCATACGAACCGAACGACACAAGCGGCGTCAAACATTTCGACCCGGATCAAGAGAATTCAATTTTTGAAATTTGTGAACAACCTTTTCTTCTTATTGTTATCTAATAATATCTCGCTCGATTCTCAATGAAATTGAATACTATCAATTTTAAAAAAAAACCCGGAGAGGGTGATGATCAACATCTTAGTTGAAAGCCGACGCTAGAGGTGGATGGTTTGTGAGCTTTTGATTTTTGAATGAGAGGGAGTGGAGTTGTTTTCTTATATTTTTGTGTTATAAGGTGATGATCAATTAGGGAAGAAGCAGATGCTAAACCCAAAACATGCTCTTCTTAGGTATTTACATAGGTTCGATCATCTTCACTAGGGGAACAAAGAGGATAAGAGGCAGCTATGGAGACAAAGAGGACAAGAGGCAAGGAGATGATGAAACCAAATGGTGACTGGGTCAATGAAATTTGTGCTGTGATTTGAAGCAAAGGCTAGTGTGTACTTTTTTGTGTATAATTATTGATTTTTTTTATTTTTTTGAAAATATTTTGGGTACCTTGCCCCACCTAATCGCGTCTGATTACGAGCCACGATCGATAGAAAATGAAATATGATTGCGTACAGAACTGGGACACGATCACAAAACAACAATCAAATAGACAAGTTACTAAATTCTGTGAAATTTTAAAATGCCAACGTTTGCCATAAAATACGTTAAACAAAAATTTACTTATTTTCCAAATTAAAAAGTATGAAAAAATTCTATAAATTAAATTAAAAATACGTCACCAAAAATGGACAATTTTTTTGAACATAGATTTTATAATAAAGACCGTAAATAGAAAATTTGAAACTAATTAAATATTTCAAAAATCAATGTGATAAAATTCCGGGTCGTTACACTTGTTTTATAATAATAGTGAAAAAAAATTATTTATTCATATATGTTGAATCTTCTTAGATTTGAAAGTTTATTTGTTCTTATTATTTGCATCTTATTGTAATTGAAACCCACACATGATTAAAGGATGCTTTGATAATAAACTGATTACAATAAATTTATAAATTTGTTACCGTATTTAACATGACTAATATCTTTCTTTAAGTATTCAAAGGATTGTTAATATATTGCTTAGTTTAGTATGTTTCACTTTTGATTAAAAACAAAACAATTTTCATATAGGTTGAATCTCTTAATTTAATTATATACATATACACATACACACACACACACACATATATATATATATATATATTCTTAAATAATTTAAGTTTACATACGTTCATAAATACATCATAAAATTTAAATGTAATATGGTTTATTTTGAATTAATTAAGAAGTTTTGGGTTAATCTTTATATACAAATAATTACATCTATATGTATATGTACATATAAAACTTAACGTTTATATTTCGAATTGTATAATTTAAATGCCTTAATATCAAAAAAAAATTAATGAGGCAGTAGTATATGCGTATGAATTATTGTTGGCTATTCCTATTCTTGTGTCATAATGATTCATTGAATGCTGCATAAATCAAGTTTGTCAAAAAAGGAAAGATGAATCAATCATCTTTGTCATCTTTTATTCCTTTCCCTTTTGTCCCTTATGTGATTGCCTTTAAACATATTCTTATTTATTCATATACATGATGTTATCAATTGATCATACTCGCCTTATGTTTAACTATTCTATCACATAATTAATGAATGAATATATTTGATATACTCAAACTTTATTTTTATATCCCATTCTCGATTGTTTTAGAATTAAATTAATAAAACAAAATAGGGTATCAAGTAAAATACTAATTTTATTTAAAAGAAATTTAGATAAGATCTAAATACATTTATACTTCGTAGGCCCATTAATGATAAAAAAATTGGTAAATTTTTTGAAATTCACCCATTTCTTCCGCTACAAGCTGGCCCAGTTCCTTCAATGGTATTGGAGCCCAATAGCCTATGCGGTCTAAATTAATCATGTTAGGGCTAACTAATTAAGCTTGTGCACTTAGTATGGTTTTTAGAAAGGTGATGTCTAGGATTGGAATTGGGTAGTCAAGTACCCTGTCATACCTGGTTACCTGCCTGGCTTGAAAGGTGATGTGAGCCCTGTTCGCGCCAAAAATGGTCACAAACCCCAAGTATTATGAAAGCACCAGTGTATGAATACAAATCAGCAATATTCAAACACAAATCTCAGATCTAAGCAAGCAATAAACGACAATCCAAAAATAAAGAACAATGACACACAATTTATAGTGGTTCGGCTATCTCCGGCCTACGTCCACTTCAAATTTTTATCTTTTATTGATTATCTTCGCTGGTTACAGGTGATTACAGCAGTTACAATGAAGAATTTCGAGTATAATGATTGTATTGAAGCGTAGAATTGAATCCGGCAGAGTCTGGACGTTGAATCGCCAAAAGGATCCCCTTTTCTACAGGCTTCAAGGGGCTATTTATAGGCGTAGGAGGCTGAGATCGCGCCCAAACTTTGGGAGACTTCTTCTGGCATGTGAGGGGGCCCACGCGACCGACCCCACCAAGTTTCGACTCGATCTGCGATCGATACGAAGCAATTTCGTATCCATCAAGAAATGATCCAACCGAGCTGAAACTTGGCAGGATTGTTCTTTACCTTGTATGCAAACTGCTGTGAAAATTTCATTGCATTTGGATCAATGGTTCATGAGTTATGATCGATACAAGATTGTATTTTCATGTGTACTGCTGCGTTCGAATCCATGGATTCGTATCCATCATTTCGAATCAACCTGGACACGTGAGCGTACAGTGACATGGCGCGAAGATCTTGGATCACCCCACCTTTTGCGCCGCGTTGATCGATTTGTTCCGAAGCTTTCGCCACGTTTACATCGACACGTTCGTATCAATCGATGACGTTGCTTGTTAGATCTGTGGAGATATTCTAATTCACATCGATAGAGGTAGCCTCGCTCGCATCCATCAATCCAACTCTTGTTCGTATCGACCAGAGTAGATGGATACGAACAAACAGTTTTAGTTGTGGCTCGATGGATACGAAATAGGTGGTAGGTGATCGATACAAAATGAGGACACGGGATGGTGGATACGATCGCATGGCCCTTTCAATGGATACGAACCCGATGGATTCGAATAGAACGAGGCGATGTCATACTGGTGGATTCGAACCTGATGGATTCGAATGGACCATCACCTTGACTCTATGATGGATACGAACAGCACATTTCTTTCAACTTGTATCAATCATATCTCCCCCATACGAACTCCGATTAACCTGAAATTTGAACCGCTGGCTTCTACAGCTTTGCTTATCATGTCTTGTTAATTGTGGCCCGATCCGGACTCGGAAAAAATTCATCGATATCCATGGTTATCCTGAAATGCATAGTTGATATTCATGACTAGTTATTATTGATTTTCAGTTAATTTTTGGGTATCTCGGCTTTGCCAAAAGGTGGGATAACACTTTGCCCCCCAAAACATGCCTTTTGGTAAAATGTGTGTTTTGATCAGTCTCAAATTGAGTGCAGTGAGTCTATGTTTTATTCAAATCTTATGGTACTTTCAATCGAGTTCATGACTGTTCGAGGCCAAATTGTTATCAATTTCTTCTAGTGGAAGTTAAAAATGAAATTCTACAGTCTCTCCGGACTATCGATGCACTTTACGGACCCTTGCCAAGCCCATTCCAGACTTAGCGATTGAATAGAAAGATCCTATTGCACTCCGGTGTTGCTTTCTACCCCTTGCACTCTGACCCCAGTTAGGGCGTAAAGCGATGTCTCGGTCATTCTGGACCGATCGTAGCCTTTCCAGGCTCCTGCTAGATCTCATCCTGTCACTCTCCGGTGAAGGGGAAACAACGTTAAGTGAGTCAATCCTGTCGCTCTCCGGTGAAGCGACTCACTTCCTGCACTCCGGTTCAGTGTATCTGAACATTAAGCGATGTCATGGCCTAAATCGCAGGCCGATCATAGCCTCTCCAGGCTCCTATCGAATCCCGATCCAATCACTCTCCGGTGAATGGGAAACGACGTTAAGTGAGTTGATCCTGTCGCTCTCCGGCGAAGGGGAAACAACGTTAAGTGAGTCAATCCTGTCGCTCTCCGGCGAAGCGACTCACTTCATGCACTCCGGTTCAGTGTATCTGAACATTAAGCGATGTCATGGCCTAAATCATAGGCCGATCATAGCCTCTCCGGGCTCTTATCGAATCCCGATCCAATCACTCTCCGGTGAATGGGAAACGACGTTAAGTGAGTTGATCCTATCGCTCTCCGGCGAAGCAACCCACTTCTTGCACTCCGGACCCCGTCTCTCCGGGTAGGGTCATAAAGCGATCATTTTTATATTGATATCTAATACTCATCCTTTAACTCTCCGGTCAAAGGTTTATTTCAAGAAATTCAAGTTTATTTATTTAATGCAGGTCCTAGATGTTCAATCTCAAACATTAGGAAAAAACTAAACATTGCCTCTCCGGGCAGATCGGTCTACCTTCATCTCAGAGCATGCCTAGGGATCTCTCTGGTTCCCGTACATGAGTAAGTGGAGTAGCCGTTTATTCTGAAAACAAATCTAATGAAATTATTTGACCGAAGTCCAAATCCTGAACTTGGCCCTTGCCATCTTGATTAGTTGATGACGAGTCGCGATCCCGATCCAGGATCGTTTCTGTTAGGTGGAGGCAGTAGTTGTTCAGGCCTTACCGCCGCTGCCCGTTCTCTGACATATTGTGGCAATCTACCACTCTTGGCATGTTCTTCCACCTCATCCTTTAGGTGGCGGCATTCGTCGGTTGTATGCCCATCCAGCTCATGGAATAGGCAATATTTTCCGGTTCTACGCTCCCACTCTGTGGGATCTCTCCTGGGTGGTTTTCAATAGGGGAGTTGCCCCCGAGTTTCAGTGTAAATTCGTTCCAGGCTTGCCGCCAAATCTGTGTATTGCCTGAATCTGGGCTCTCGGAATTTCTTCCGTTTATCAGGACCATCATGTGCATCATCCTGCTTTCTCTTTCCTTTGTCCACCCTGCGTTGTTCCCTGGCGGTTCCTTCGCCTTGTACAGCGTTCATTTCCTGCCTCTCGGCTCGTGATTCTTCTAATCGAATGAATCTTTCAGCTTCATGGTAAAACTCTCCAAGATCTTGCGGTGGGTCTCTCGTTAAAGAATCTTTGAATTCGGTGCCTTCTCCAACTCCTGCCACTGCCGCCATCAAAATCATCGATGGATCTGGGCGATCTACAGAAGCCACCGTTGCATTAAATCGTAACAGAAAATCTTTTATGGACTCTTCGGTCCTTTGTTTTATCGATGCCAAAGTCATCACACTTCTGGGTCGCGTCACGTGGACCCTAAACTGTCTCATGAAGTAATCTACAAGCTCGCCCCATGTTCGGATCGATCCGGTTTCTAATTGCCTGAACCAAAGTGCAGCCAAATCTGACAAGTATAGAGGGAAGCATCGAGCCATCACTTCCTCGGATGCCCCCAACACTTCCATGTGCCTGATGTATCGAGTAATATGCATCGTTGGGTCTGACTTCCCGTCATAAGGATCCAGCATTGGCAGTTTGAACTTTGGAGGGTTCCTTGCATTCCTGATATTCGGGGTGAACGGACTCCGACTAACTTCCTCTAGTCCTCCATTGGACAATCCTTCTGTTGGGTACGTTTCTATCACTACCAAGTCCAGATGAGAAAGGAGCCACCGAACCGTTCGGTGCCAAGCCAACAGAAGAAAGTAAGGGACGAACCAGCCTCTACCGGACCAATACCTATTCAAGCATCACCGAACCAACCCCATAGCCGGACCAACTCTCACCGAACCAACTCCATAGCCGGACCAACTCTGTGCCGGA
Source organism: Allium fistulosum (assembly GCA_030737815.1). Taxonomy (NCBI): domain Eukaryota; kingdom Viridiplantae; phylum Streptophyta; class Magnoliopsida; order Asparagales; family Amaryllidaceae; genus Allium; species Allium fistulosum. Next base: position 1,103,748,265 of record CM060904.1, on the reverse strand, counting down.
CCAACTCTGTGCCGGACCAACTCAATGCCGGACCAACTCCATGATGAACCAACTCTCACCGAACCAACTCCATAGCCGGACCAAATCTGTACCGGACCAACTCTGTGCCGGACCAACTCAATGCCAGACCAAATGCTACCAGACCAAGACATGCCAGGCCAGATCACATCAGCCCAGGCCCACCAGCAGCTATATACATCCAAGACCCCTGCTCCCTACCTCACTCTATAAATAGAGGGGCAGGGGTACAACAATGGGGACAAGTTTGAGAGCTCAAGCACGGAGAGAACTTTCAAACAACTTTCTTTTACTTGTACCAAAGCTTTGTACTTGTAATCTAAACAAGAGAAGAGAAATAACATATAAAGTGGACGTAGGCACATTCTGGCTGAACCACTATAAACCCGCGTGTCTTTTTACAGTTTAGCCCTTGCTTTTCATATATTTGCATAAATCACCCAAACCACTAAGAACAACATAAGATCTACTAAATCATACGACTTTGAGGTGTTTGTCCATTTTTTGTGCAAACATTTTTGGTGCTTTCATTGAGAGCTAGAAGCTCGAAGCTTCAGCTTCTTCCACTTAACTTTTTTCCTAACAGCATCATCCACCGTTCGGAAAACATGCCTCCTAAGCAGAAAAAAGATGTTAACAAAGGAAAAAACATCGCTTCCAGCAGTCTTCCAGATCCAGCGGTCACGAATCAAGTAAATCGTCCTCCTCTAGCGGCAGTACCGAATGAAGGACAGGTCAATCCGACCACTCCTACCGTAGAACAGCCCGCAGCAATTACTAGGGCAGATCTAGACAGGGTTGTGGTTAAAGTAACTAATCGCTTCACGTCCCAGCAGGAAGCCTTGGTGGACCATCTCATGTCACGCTTAAGGTATGCTGAAGAGTCCAACCGCAACACTGAATCAAGGGGCGAGTCCCAGTCTGGAGGGTCTCGGAGACAACAAGGATCTTCCTTCTTCGAAGGAGCTAACGGCAGAAGCAGCCATGGTAGGAATCGAGATCGAGCACAGCCCGAAGTTAGGCCTGAAGAAACGCTTGGAACCGAACCCCACGGGGGAGGTACAGGGCGGAGGTCAACTGTAGCTGAGCCTGTCATACTGCCTAACCACGGAAATGCCAGTGACCGGGGCCGAGCTAGAGTCCAGCCCGAAGTTGGACCCGAGGAAGTGCTTAGATCAGAACCCAGCAGGGGAAGATCAAGGCAAGGGCCAACTATGGCTGACCCTAGCATGCTCCCAGAAGACCAAAGGCAGCCACCGGAAAATATAAGGAATGATAGACGATACCATCCCTACAGATCATCTGGACGGGATCAATCCCACAGAACAGAGCCAAATTCGTTTCTATCTGCTCCAAATTCTGATGAAAGGATGGCACGCTTATTCAGAGAGTGCGTCCAACGAGAGAAAAGAGATCGAGGGATAGGCGCTAGGGTAACCAGCCCTTTCGCCCGCAACATCGAAATTGCTATCACCCCCGAGAATGGAAGATGCCAACAATAGAACCTTACAAAGGAACCTCCGACCCCGTTGTACACTTACAGAGGTACACACAACATATGCTCATGAGTGGAGCGACAGAGGGAGTACTGTGCAAATGCTTTCCGCTCTTCTTAGCAGATCTCGCTACCTCCTGGTTCTGTCATCTACCCCAGGGATCCATCAGCTCGTGGGAAATGTTGAAAGAAAAGTTTATCAGTCAGTTCCGCATCCATGTGGAACAACCTAAGGACGCTTATTCCTTATCCAGCGTCAAACAAAAACCTGGAGAGAAACTGTAGCAATACCTAACCCGGTTCAATGCCGCAGCAGCCGCAGTCCAAGATGCCGATGAGAAGCTTATCCTAATGGCCCTCTGTAGTGGTGTGCATCCGGACACTAAATTTGCTAGAAGGTTGACAAAAGAAAAACCAGCTACTTTACCCGATTTCTTCCATGAGGCTGGAAAATATATGAGGCTTGAGGATGCTGCCGTTGAGGGGTAGTCAGGACAGCAAAATAAGGCAACTCACAGCAACGCCCCTGCTGTGGCAAGGGACGTCCGAAGAAATGATTCCAGAGACAATGCTGGGGGCAAGAAGGGAGAAAAGCGCCTATATCGGCCAGGACCGAGATTCGACACTTACACTCCTTTGAACGAGACCGTCGAAAATATCTTTTTTGCCACCCAAGGCGAAATTAGATACAAACGCCCATCATACAAGAAGGAATCAGATAACGCGCAGAAGTTTGGAAAGTTCTGCCGCTTCCACGAATCTCATGGGCACGATACCAATGAATGCCATCATCTTCGGGACTTGATTGAGGAACACATCAGAAGGAAGAAACTGGAACGCTATGTAAAAGGTCAAGACAGGGCTCCAGCTCCTGCCAATGAGAACCAAGGCTACCCTCACCGGAGATCGGCAGAGGAAACCACAACACTAGCGGCTCTAGTCAAGAGAAGATAGTGGTCCATACCATCTCGGGAGGACCGCACATCGCAGACAGGAGCTGGAAAGATATGGAAAGTCGCTCAGAGACAATAAAGACTGTGTCAATTCAGTTATAGAAGAACGCCACCCGAAAAGGAAAGAAAGTGATGACATCACATTCGGTAAGCGTGACCTAGATGGAAGGCAATACCCTCACATGGATCCCATGGTTATCTCTGCCCGGCTCGGTCCCGCCGAAGTTTACCGAATCTTAGTGGACACTGGAAGCTCAGTAAATATCCTGTTCAAACATGCCTTCGACAAAATGAAACTATCAATGAAGGATGTATCTCCCTGCGATAAACCACTACACGATTTCACTGGAGATGCGAAGATGCCCCTCGGGCAACTGGACCTCTTTGTTGAGATTGGAAGCCATCCCCGCTCCATTGTACGGAAATAGACGTTTGTGCTAATAGAAAACCATTCGGCCTACAACGCCTTCTTAGAAAGGTCGGCCTTGTCTGACTTCCAAATTGTCCTAGCCCCATGGTGCCTAAAGATGAAATTTCCAACGGACAATGGAGTAGGGGAAGTAGAAGGAGACCAGGACATTGCTCGAGACTGCTATGTGACCGAACTTCGCAACAACCACAGGAAAGATAAAGGGTAGGGTGTAGAGTTTGCCCTCTGCACGAAAAGTCTAGAAGCATAGCAACTAAAGAAAGCCCCTCCTCTTCGATATACCAGCGACCCTTTCAATGAATTAGACCCTAGGGAAAAAGAGGAGGAGGCCACCGCCAAGCCTGCAGAGGCTATGGAGTTTGTATCTGTAGACAAGCACGACTCAAGTAGACTATTAAAAATTGGGTCCCAACTAAAAGCAGAGTTGAAGGAGCAACTCATTGACTTTCTCCACCACAACTTGGATGTATTCGCATGGTCACATGCTGATATGACCGGAATCTCCCCCAACGTAGCATGTCACGTACTAAACATTGATCCTACCAAGGTGCTCGTAAAACAACGAAAGAGAAGTATGGGGGCAGAGCGATCGGCAGCCCTCGATGAAGAAGTAAAGAATCTACTCGCGAATGACTTCATACGAGAAGCCATCTACCAGGAATGGATCGCTAACCCGGTGCTGGTAAAGAAGGCTAATGGGAAGTGGCGAACATGCATTGACTTCTCCAACCTAAACGATGCCTGCCAAAAGGATTGCTTCCCACTTCCCCGAATCGACCAACTTGTAGATAGCACAGCCGGGCACGAGCTCTTATCTTTTATGGACGCATACTCAGGGTATAACCAAATTCCTATGCATGCTACCGACCAAGACCACACTAGTTTCATCACCGACTGGGGTTTATACTGCTATAAGGTAATGCCTTTCGGACTTAAAAATGCAGGAGCCACCTACCAGCGCCTCGTTAACAAGATGTTTGCGGGGCTAATAGGGAAAACTATGGAAGTGTACGTGGATGACATGGGGGTAAAGTCAAGGAAAGCCGACGATCACGTAAGCCACCTAGGCGAGATGTTCCGAGTACTTCGACAGTATGGAATGAAGTTGAATCCTCTAAAATGCTCCTTCAGAGTGTCATCAGGAAAGTATTTAGGATTCATCGTCCATGCCAGAGGGATTGAAGCAAACCCTGAACAAGTCCGAGCGCTAAGGGATATCAAGATACCTTCCACTCGGAAGGAAATGCAAAGCCTGAATGGAAAAGTGGCCGCCCTAAGCCGATTCATCTCCAAAGCAACAGACAAGTGTGTCCCCTTTTTCGAAGCACTAATGAAAGACAAAGGAAAGTTCGAATGGACCGACGAATGCCTGACCGCTTTCCTTAACTTAATCGAACACATCCAAAAACCACCGGTACTCTCAACTCCAAGCGAAGGCGAAGAATTATACCTGTACCTTGCTGTGTCATCTCACGCCCTAAGCGCTGCCTTGGTAAGGGAAGACAACCGCACGCAGCGGCCAGTTTACTTCGTCAGTAAGAGGTTTACGGGGGCAGAAGTCAGATATCCTTAACTTGAGAAGCTAGCATACTGTTTACTAATCACATCGTGGAAACTGCGTCACTACTTTCAGTCCCATTCCATCAAAGTTCTGACCGATTAACCACTGAGGTAGGTACTCCATCGTCCCGACACTTCTGGGTGACTACTTAAATGGTGCATTGAACTAAGTCAATATGATATCACCTATGACCCTCGCACCGCCATCAAGGGACAAGCCATGGCTGATTTCATTGCCGAATTCACTACCAACGAAGATAAGGAGCAATTGGAAATAGCAGAAAACATCAGGTGGAATCTCTTTGTGGATGGTGCATCAAACGAACAAGGCTCGGGGGCAGGTGTGGTAATAATCACTCCCAGGAGAAATAAGCTGCACTATGCTATAAGGTTGGAATTCGCTGCCACCAACAACAATGCAGAATATGAAGCAGTGATAGCTGGATTAGAACTTGCCATAGAAATCGGAGCCAATTCTTTGTGCCTTCATAGCGATTCTCAACTTATTGTTAATCAAATACTAGGAGAATTCCAAGCTCGAGAAGAACGACTCATAGCATATTTAAAGAAGACCAAGTTACTTCTCAGCCGATTGGACCACTACTTAGTCAAACACATCCCTCGGGAAGAGAACCAAGAGGCCGACGAATTGGCAAAGCTAGCAAGTATGAGAGACATCGCCATCTTCGGAGCAGTAACCATCTCAAAGCAACTGACCCCAAGTTTTGAGCAAGTAAATCTGATAGCTGCAACCGAAGAAGCAACTTGGATGACTCCCATCCGAGACTACCTACAAAGTGGCAGACTACCCAACGGGCGTAACGAAGTCAAGAAAATCTTGAGGAAAGCTTCCCGCTACACAATACAAGAAGACATCCTCTATCGGTGCGGATTCTCTAACCCGTTATTAAGGTGTGTCGCTGGGAGGGAAGCCAAGGAAATCTTATTCAACATTCATCAGGGAAGCTGCGGAGATCACACCGGAGGGCAAACATTAGCAAAAAAGATACTCCGGTATGGATATTTCTGGCCCACCTTAAGCAAGGACGCCTTAGATTTTGTCAAAAAGTGTGACAGATGCCAGAAGTTTGCTAAGATTCCGCGGCTACCAACAACTGAGATTACTCAAATGACCAGCCCTTGGCCCTTCACAATATGGGGAATTGACTTAATCGGCGAGCTACCAATAGGCCGAGGCGGGGCCAAATATGCTATAGTGGCAGTCGACTATTTCACCAAATGGGTGGAAGCGGAACCTCTGAATAAAGTATCTTCAGCAAAAGTTATTAACTTCTTGATCAAAAATGTTCTGTGTAGGTACGGAGTCCCACTCAAAATCATATCAGACAATGGACTTCAGTTTGACAGCGAGGAATTCGCCAACTGGTGCCAAGAGCACGGAATTCACAAAAGCTTCTCATCCGTAGCGTATCCCCAGGAAAACGGACAAGTCGAAGCCATCAACAAAATTCTGAAAACTCTAATCAAAAAGAAACTCGAAAAGTCAAAGGGCGCTTGGGTGGATGAACTTCCTACGGCACTATGGGCCTACCGCACATCTTTTAGAACATCAACGGGGCACACTCCTTTCTCTTTGGCATACGGATCGGAGGCTATGCTCCCAGTTGAAACCATTATGCCTTCCCACTGTAGGATCCACTATAACCCAGAAGAGAACGAAGAACTCCTTCACATGTCTTTGGATCTAGTTGAGGAGAGAAGAAATGATGCAGTCCTTAAAGCAGCAGCCCACAAACAAAAAGTGGCAGCACAATACAACTCCAAAGTCAAGCATCGTACCTTACAAGAAGGGGATCTTGTCCTCAAGCGAATCTTCCCTCGCCCTGGAGCGCTAGACCCAATCTGGGATGGACCATATGTAATTCATAAAGATCTCCACAACGGAGCCTATATTTTGTCAACAGTGGACGGAGAGGTGTTCCAGAGGGCATGGAACATCCAACACCTCCGTCGATACTTTTCTTAACTTGTATTGCCCATATGAAGTGAATTAACAAAGAGAATCAGTGGACGTAGGCATTTTCATGCCGAACCACTTTAAAAAAAACTTGTCTCTTTTTTAACTTGTTCCTTTATATCTTGGCTGCTTGTTAACTTTATCCTTTTCTGTTGAACAAAATCCTGTGCATACAGCGTTTCAATTCAAAGCACTCCACAGCGCAACTTCACCTGGACAAGACCTAACAGGTACTATGCGAATCTATGCCCTCGCCAATGAGACACTTTCGCTCCAGCATCCCTCTGCTGCGGGTTAACTCATTACTCGCGACGGCCCTTAAAGCCAACTGTAATGAGCCGATTATAAGCCACCGAGAAGGCCGACTATAGCCGAGGCAGCTCATTACGGCGTACGGCTCGCCGGCAACTGTGAACCGACTATAAGCCCCAACATAAGGTCTGGCCAGCCAGGGGCAGTTCACGGTTGACGATCGGCACCCACGCTAGCCGGCCACAGTAAATCGAATAATACCCACGATTACGGGCCATAATGGCCCGGGTAGTTACTGTGCGCGATCTCGGCTCCGATGTGTCTTAAGTGCGGCTGTGGTAAAAAAGAATTGACTCCCTGCGGAGGCGTAAGATGGGTAACAAATGTCTCCAAGACCCACAGCTAGGGAAAGTGACTACAAAGCCCGTTTGCCACGAACTTAAGCACATCGAAGTCCTTCCGTGATTGGAAGTTTTACTTTTTCACATATTTCAATTTTACTTAAGCAACTTTTCTCCTATCCTCTATAACGATCCCTAAAGCACATGTCACAGAATAGGAGGCATTCACAAATGAAACCGGATGGCCGGGCACTCGACCACATTTTCACACCCAGTCACGCTAAAGCCGCCGTCTACAACTAAAGCAGGAGGGACGGTATTTTATTTTTGTGTGCCTAAAAACATAGCTATAGTTTATTCGCACCTCACGCTAACATTGCAAGTCATAAAATAATGTTTTAAAACAAGAACCTGACATCAAACACAATTTGATTACAAGAATATGCATAGCTATATTTCTCATACAACGTGTTAAAATAGCAACGAACATTCAAAAGACGACAAGATCAGCTTAAGTTAAAAAATTACCACCTAAGAGTTACTTTACTAATTTAAGACTAACATATACAACCATGTCAAGCCCACAAAAAGAATTTTCCAGGCCTAATCAAGAAGCCGGATGCGTCGGGGTCTTGCCCTTGTCCTGTTGCCCACCTATCCGGTCAGAAAAAGAAATCATTAGTGATAAGCAACAGAGTTGACAAAAGAAGAAACTAAAGAAGAAGAGGTTACCAGCAGCTTCCCCTTGATCATGTTGGTCGTCATCCCCTACTTCCACGCCTGCCTCCTCAGCTGCAAACAACCGCATCCCCTCCTTCACCGCTATCTTCTCCTCCTTGGTAAACTGAGCGGTAACCACTTCCATCCTAAAGGCCGCTCCACCTTCCTTATCCGCCTCAGCCTTGGCCTCCTCTAAAGCCCTGAGGTAAATCCTAGCCATAACCCGGGGGTAGTCGTCCATCCAAGATAAGTTGCCCTATTTCCAAATGCGAAAGTACATATCCTGCAGCATGTCATCCATCATCCCCTCATTTTCCTCAAACTCCCTCATACGGGCCTCAGAAACCGATAGCCTTGCAATGGCAGCATCCCTTTCCAGTCGGTATCGCGAGCAGTCAGCCTGAAGGGACCTCCTCATCACCTCCATCTCCTCCTTTAGCCTGACCTGAGCAAGCTCTGCGGCTTTAAGCTTCCCCGACAGCTCCTCTACCCGCTCAAGATCCGCCCTCCGAACCTCGTCCACTGTCGAGATGGCCATATTTATCTGCTCCTCGCAGGCAGCCTCCATCTTCCGCAATTCCGCCTTACTAGCCTCCTCCATAGTCTTCCTCAACCGCCCAGAGGCGGTCTCATGCTGAGAAATCTGAATGGCCTGATCAGCAAGCTGTTTGGCCTGATCCGAAACCATCAATCGTAGTCGGATGTTGGAACTCCCAATCTCCTCTCCAGCCTTAACCAGCCAGGCATGATGCCCCATCAGCTTCCTAGTCTCCTCCGCCACCCGATCAATATTAGCCTTGGCCTCGTCTCCCATGGTAACTATCCGAGTAGTAAGTAAATCGAGATCTAAGGACTTGGCCTCATCAAGCACCCGTACCATGGGATTGCGGGGAAGAAGGTGCTCACCGGTAACCTCGTCAAAGGTAATATCATGAGAACTTGGATCCAGATCAGGATGACCCGCAAATGGATTACGAGCCAAGCCAGGACGATCAATCTGAGTAACGGTAGGATTTTCAGACGGGTGCGGAGAGAGTGCGAACTCAGTATCCTCCTCCGTGATATCATGAAGAGGCTGAACTGGGGGCTGAGGACCAAGTGAAGGTTCGGATAAGGGATGACTCCTCTTTCTCTTTTGAATACCCTCTTCAATAACCCCAAGAAGAGGACGGTAGCCGACTACATCCCCGGAACGGTGGGTCGAAGGCTTCGGCTTGGCAGAAGCTTTGGAGAGCTTGTATTGTTCAAGCCTGTGCCGAAGATCCGAGGCCTTGGCCGTTTTACCTGCTCCTGATATGAAGAACAAGTGTCACAAGCTTACACTGATCCATAATTCGAGAAACGCGATAAATTAAAAGTTAAAAGAAGGAAGGAAACACATCTGTTATACAAACCCTGTGGAGGAGTAGGATACTGCAATGAGTCCTGGATTTCATTCCAGGACGAAAGCGGATCATAAAATATTCCTAAGTCCCTATCATAAATGGAGCCGGCAGGAGTCAAAAGTTCACCTTGAGTCGTCGGAGCCCCCTTGGCTGGAATAGTCTGAGAAGACTCGCTTGCACCGGTCCCGGCCTTGTCAGCTTTCCCGGATTTCTCTACCAAAGCCGGTTCTCCGTCCAGCCCCTCGAAAGCTTGGTGGAATGCATCATCCGTCCACTCCTGAATCTCGCCTGCTTGCCCAGGAAGCAAGGCCCCGATGCCATCGCCACCGTCACCACCTTCCCGGTCATCTCCACCCTCACCTCTCTCCTCCTCCACATCTTCCTTCCCCGGAGTAAGTGGACAAGTGCTGGGTGAAGGACCATCCGACTTATTAAGCTTCTTACCTCCGACCACTGGAGATTTTGAGAAAGGTTTCCTCTTTCCACTCTCTACTGTGACACCTCCCTTAGCTTGAGCAGCTGCCCTCTCCTCCGCCGTTTCCCTCTGCTTGACTACTGACTGTTGTGGAAGGATCAAATTATACTCCAAAAGGGTCGCATTTCTGATCAGGTAAGCAGTCGATCTATCTCGCCCGGGGATAGCTTCTATCTCGGCCGCCGTCTGAACCAGGCGGTCATTCTCCACAACCGCAAAACCACCTGTCGCTAGCAAGAAATAAAAGCACGTAAGATAAAGCACTGCAATTGTAACGGAAATTATAAATAAAGCTTCACACTTACAGCCGGAGGTGAAGCGACGAATAGAAACAGAGTCACCCCTGATGAAGAACCATTCTTTCTTGAACATACTGAACTTCGAGTATAAGTCCAAGACGGGCTTAAAGGATACGGCAGATTCCAAGCTGATATAGGGAGACCCCTTCTTGTAGCCTCTCAAGTTGTACAGATACCAGATCTCCCGGTTGGAAGGAGGACGCCCATATCTCCTCTGGAAGATGACGAAGAGACTCACCAGAATGGCATAAGAGTTGGGTTGAAGCTGGAATGAGGCCACCTTTAGATATGTAAGAAAGCTGACTACCCAAGCATTAAGAGGCGGGATGGCACCACACATGCAGTGGTATCTGCTGTAGGCAAAGTACCCTTCAGGAGGGTCATATGGCATAACTTCTCTCCCTGGCAACATCATGCACGCTCTATCGATTCCGAAAGAACGGGAGATGACATCAAGCTGCTCCTCCTTGAGGGAGCTGGGAAAGCAATCGAGCGGGGAGTTCAGAAGCTCCTGAGGGCCGTACCCATCCACCAGTGATCTCGGGGTAGTTCCGTGACGTTCCGGTCCTGGCTGAGCAGGGGGCACTGCGGAAGATTCTCCTTCGCACTGGGACTTCTTTTTATCCGATCGAGTTTCTGCTTTGCGAGACATTATCTGCAACATCGGAAAAACATGTTGTTAAAACAGAGGATATAAACAAGCAAGTACACGTAGTCCGGAATTTCGCTCGTGATATGAAAAGTGAAAAAATCAAGTGTATAAAGTTCATTCGGCACCCATACTACGAGCCCATTCGGCATTCTCATCTCGAAAAATTCATCCGGCTTTTCTCAGTAAAGGCTAATTCGGCATTCACAACTAAAGTTCATTCGGTACGTAGGACACACAAGTTTCATTCGGCGAAGGGAAGTTAAGTACCTGATTCGGCAGGCTAAAGCGGTTCGGCAGTAGGATAAAATCTGATTCGGCTATGTGACTGATTTGGCTCGGCTGTCTTGTTCGGTAGAAGATAACAAAGGCCCTAATTCCGTACTTATAGGCGAAGGTAGACCTCCGGACCAACCGGTTCGATACTAAAAATCGAATGGGAATGTCAAAATTGGATAACCTGAAACAAAGCACGACATATATTAGCATATGCCATACTTTGGGGGGCAAATGTTGGGTACGTTTCTATCACTACCAAGTCCAGATGAGAAAGGAGCCACCGAACTGTTCGGTGCCAAGCCAACAGAAGAAAGTAAGGCACGAACCAGCCTCTACCGGACCAATACCTATTCAAGCATCACCGAACCAACCCCATAGCCGGACCAACTCTCACCGAACCAACTCCATAGCCGGACCAACTCTGTGCTGGACCAACTCTGTGCCGGACCAACTCAATGCCGGACCAACTCCATGATGAACCAACTCTCACCGAACCAACTCCATAGCCGGACCAACTCTGTACCGGACCAACTCTGTGCCGGACCAACTCAATGCCAGACCAAATGCTACCGGACCAAGACATGCCAGGCCAGATCACATCAGCCCAGGCCCACCAGCAGCTATATACATCCAAGACCCCTGCTCCCTACCTCACTCTATAAATAGAGGGGCAGGGGTACAACAATGGGGACAAGTTTGAGAGCTCAAGCACGGAGAGAACTTTCAAACAACTTTCTTTTACTTGTACCAAAGCTTTGTACTTGTAATCTAAACAAGAGAAGAGAAATAACATATAAAGTGGACGTAGGCACATTCTGGTTGAAACACTATAAACCCGCGTGTCTTTTTACAGTTTAGCCCTTGCTTTTCATATATTTGCATAAATCACCCAAACCACTAAGAACAACATAAGATCTACTAAATCATATGACTTTGAGGTGTTTGTCCATTTTTTGTGCAAACACCTCCTCTCATCAGTCGTCGGACTAATCCAGCCAACTTTTCATCTCCATCATGGGGTTGCCCTCTTGGTCTTGAAGGGTACTCTGGTACGTACTCTTCGTGTGGCCCGTTAGCATCAGCGTTGGCTCCATCTTGTTGAGCTCCATCTGTAGGCCTTCCAGTATCAGATCCTGAGGGTCTGCCCCAAGTCCTTGTTGATTGCCTTCTGGATCTGCATTCAGACCTTCATTGGGCTTCGCAACCCTAGCTCCTTGTTCCACATTCATAGCCGCTGTAGCTGGTCCTAGTTTCTGTATTCCTGCAGCTCTCATTTGCTCAAAGAAATTTTGCAGCATCTCTTGTTGGCTTTTCATCATTCTTTCATGCATTAGGTTATTCATAGCCTCCATCTCATCTCTAGTAATGTAGATCGAAGCTTGTCCTTCTCCAGCACCAGAGGATGTCTCTTGACTTCCTCCTTGTTGGCTTCTCTCAGCTCTTTGTCTTGTTTGTCGAGTCATTGTCGAGTCAATCTGAATCATTCAAGCTTTCAAATCTGAACTTCGAATCTGGTGTAGCGGGTGCTAGTTCTTCTCAGTGAAAGCACCAAAGTGTTCGCGCCAAAATTGGTCACAAACCCCAAGTATTGTGAAAGCACCAGTGTATGAATACAAATCAGCAATATTCAAACACAAATCTCAGATCTAAGTAAGCAATAAACGGCAATCCAAAAATAAAGAATAGTGACATACAATTTATAGTGGTTCGGCTATCTCCGGCCTACGTCCACTTCAAAGTTTTATCTTTTATTGATTATCTTCGCTGGTTACAGGTGATTACAGCAGTTACAATGAAGAATTTCGAGTATAATGATTGTATTGAAGCGTAGAATTGAATCCGGCAGAGTTTGGACGTTGAATCGCCAAAAGGATCCCCTTTTCTGCAGGCTTTAGGGGGCTATTTATAGGCGTAGGAGGCTGAGATCGCGCCCAAACTTCGGGAGACTTCTTTTGGCATGTGAGGGGGCCCATGCGACCGACCCCACCAAGTTTCGACTCGATCTGCGATCGATACGAAGCAATTTTGTATCCATCAAAAATGATCCAACCGAGCTAAAACTTGGCAGGATTGTTCTTTACCTTGTATGCAAACTGGTGTGAAAATTTCATTGCATTTGGATCAATGGTTCATGAGTTATGATCGATACAAGATTGTATTTTCATGTGTACTGTTGCGTTCGAATCCATGGATTCGTATCCATCTTTTCGAATCGACCTGGACACGTGAGCGTACAGTGACGTGGCGCGAAGATCTTGGATCGCCCCACCTTTTGCGCCGCATTGATCGATTCGTTCCGAAGCTTTCGCCACGTTTACATCGACACGTTCGTATCAATCGATGACGTTTCTTGTTAGATCTGTGGAGATATTCTAATTCACATCGATAGAGGTAGCCTCGCTCGCATCCATCAATCCAACTCTTGTTCGTATCGACTAGAGCAGATGGATACGAACAAACAGTTTTAGCTGTGGCTCGATGGATACAAAATAGGTGGTAGGTGATCGATACAAAATGAGGACACGGGATGGTGGATACGATCGCATGGCCCTTTCAATGGATACGAACCCGATGGATTCGAATAGAACGAGGCGATGTCATACTGGTGGATTCGAACCTGATGGATTCGAATGGACCATCACCTTGACTCTATGATGGATACGAACAGCACATTTCTTTCAACTTGTAACAATCATATCTCCCCCATATGAACTCCGATTAACCTAAAATTTGAACCGCTGGCTTCTACAGCTTTGCATATCATGTCTTGTCAATTGTGGCCCGATCCGGACTCGGACAAAATTCATCGATATCCATGGTTATCCTGAAATGCATAGTTGATATTCATGACTAGTTATTATTGATTTTCAGTTAATTTTTTGGTATCTCGGCTTTGCCAAAAGGTGGGATAACAAGCCCAAAGGTTGCCCCTAATAGAAAAGACCAATTTGAATTGGGCCTTGGGCTAATTTTCAAAATAATTTAAAATTAAGACATGATTTTAAATTTAAAAGTTAAATTTAAAATAAAAACATGTTTATTATAAAAGGTTATAATATAACATAAATTTTCGAAATGTTTGAAAAGGTAATGAAAATTTCAAAATGTTTGAAACTATTTAAATATTAATTTCAAAATGTATAAATTTAATAATAAGATTAATAAAATAAATAACTTAAATGAGTTAATTAATCAGTACTTATATGCATGATTATATATGTTGATATATTTTATGTTATTTTAAAGTGTTTGAGATAACATAAGTATACATTTATGTATATAACATAAATTTTGAAATTAATCCCTACTACTAATAAAGAAAATTCATTGAACTAATTTACTCGGTGTTCTTTTGAAATTCCAAAAAGGCCCTGGCTTTCCGTTTACAAGTCTGCGCTCATACGGTTACCACCGCATCCGTTACTCTCGTTTATATAATTTTCCTTCAAATATGCACTACTTTATTGCTGGTGATATGTATCTACGATTCTTTGTGTGTATATGGACATTTTTATTACCAGGTTGACCAATCTTCTATTTCTCTTCAAGGAGCAGATGAGCATATGAAATGCAGATTACTTTGTGAAAACTGTTGGTTTTAACTTTTTATATTTTATGCATATAATTGTAGCGTACAATTATTTAATTACACTACATACATTTCAGATGCATCAAATACATGTTACATTAATTAATAAATATTAGTTATTAAATACTATGACTTAAAATGGTAATTCATTTTGATTATGTAAAGGTACTTACGATTACAATGAAATTGAAAAACATTAGAGATATTGGATTTTTCCATCTATCATTAGACCACTGTTTCCAGCTTGGTATTAACTGTTGATTACCTCGTGAAAGTGTTAACAACTTCTAAAGTACTGCAAAATTGTTTTCACATAGATTGTGAAATAACTCCTTACTAATTGATGTATTAAATAATCTTCAATTTGCATAACTGATGGCTCAAACAAAATATCAACGTACACAATAATACAAACAGCACGTGCACAAAGCACGGGCCCATACTAATATAATTTAATTAAAATTGTTTAATTAAATAAATTAACTAAATGTTAAATTAATTAAATAAAAATACGCATATATAAGATATATGTGTTATATTATAAAGGTTATAGTATACGCTATAAAGGTTATAGTAGATATGTCCAATATAAATGTTGTATTGGAATACTAATATAAAATTAATTAAAGAGTAAATTAATTTAAATTAATTAAATAAGATTTAATTAAATAAGATATAATTAAATAAAATATTATACATAAGACTATCGTATAAGTAATATGAAATATAAAAGTTATATAACAATAAAACTTATATGGTATGAATGTATAAACTAAAGGTTGAACATTAAAGAAACCCAAATAGACTTAAGGAATAAATACATATGTAAATGTTCGTATACCGTGATTTCTGATGTGTTTGACACTTGAATCATGAGGGTATTTCATGAAAATACATTATTTCATAAGTTGATATCACTCAATATAATATATTAAAGATTATAAATCTTCAATATAATGATGTCCTCTACTATATATATATTAATAAATTACTTGCATACTCCTTAGTTGTCGAGCAAACTCAAGCTAAGGATGTTATATGTAGCATTATTAATATATTAAATAGACGAGGTAAGATAACTATATGTAGTTGTTGAGCAAACTCAAAGTACATATACTATATTTAGGCCGTCGCGATATGGTAAGCATGAGCGAATGATTTCTTTCGATTCGTTGAGTAAACTCAATGTCAAAATGAGGTTAGGACACTAAAACATGGGTTAGGAGTTGTATGTGATATAACCGATAAGGAGCTATCCATCGTTTGTGGGGCTATGATTTATTGAGCAAACTCAAGGTCAGAATACCAGGATAAGCAAGTCCTAACACCCACTGGTAAAGTCGATTCTATGTTTCATCTTAAGGTTTGGAAAAACACAAAAGACTAGTGGGAGCCTTATTAGAAAAATTAAATAGTAACATTTAACCTTTCTAATATTGTAAGAACATATGTTAGATAATGTTATAATTACCTACAACGATAAATTTGTGCATTTAATATGATTGATAAAGCATTTATCAATTAACACATACAAATGAACTGAATTGAAACTTGAAAAATGGAAATATAATACCCACTATTAAATTCCTATTGCATGTTAACGTTTCAACACCCATGCAAGTACCTGATTTTACAACTACCGAATACATTCATGGTTTGGTCACTTATGCATTTATTTGGTCAAGACCATTATTACATTCTACGAATTTCGAACTCTAAAAGCAATACAAGACTACAGATATTTGATCATATACAATTGCATATAAATGTTATATGGTGAATGGTCAAAGTTTTGTAATGTACAATATTTCGATGAAATTAATTCATCCGAAAAACCAAATAAACCTTAGTGCGAGATCGAGTATTCAATCTGATTGATAACAAATGGATCGTATCATCTTAAATGTAACACTAGACCAAAACTACAATATAAATCTAACAGCTTGATCACTAAATGTCAGTTTGATTAGTTTATGGAAAGCGGAACATATCTAATGTCCTTGAAAGCCAAGGATAATTGAATGCGCTTTTGTAAAGAGTTCGTTATGATATTGTAGTAAGGGTTTTTGTTTTGAATGGTTGACCATTTAGAAAGGAAAACGAATGTGCAAGGGTATATGTTATTTAAGGTACAGTTGGAATGAAGAGAGTGAATGATCACTTCTGCTTCATAAAGAATCATCGGAAACAAGAATTGTGATAATAATGATTGATACATAACATTGGAATAAGAAATATGATTACTATTCTAAAATGTTTTTTCATATAGAAAATTGTTTTCCATGAGATTTATTTCTTTGAGTTTAGGATATTTGATCAAAGAACTCTCCACTGTAAACTGGTTGTAGTATATGAGATACATAATTTATATTAAGTGAATGATAGACCTCCAAATTAAGTACGATGTTATAGTAATAGCAAAAATAGTGGGAGTATGCCATATAGCACTTATTGATTGCATCAAATGACAAAAATTGTTTTTGTAAAATGTATCGAACATTATTTATGCAATAACAACTATTTTTCGGTATTGACTAAAAAATAGACAGCTATATTTCAGTATGAATATTCGTTATGAAATAAAATTATAATGTGGTATTTTTTTTCATAACAAAAGTGATGCATTGGAAAATACAGAAGTATCTATTATTATATACAGTTATTTGGAGTTATAGACTAAGCTATAGTTTTGAGAAATAATTTTATTATATGATTATGAATCATATGACACTGATTAATTATATCTCAAACAATTAAGGGCTATGCACTCATTCAGTGGGTGCATAACAAGAGTTGATGAACTCTTCGGATTGATACATATAGATGTATACAATCGTAAGTCTATTAATACAAAAATGGTTCCACATACTTCATCGTATTCACCGATGAGTTATCATCGACATCGCATGTGTATCTGATACACATGTAGTATGTCTATGGTAAACTCATAGAGTATAAAACAGAAGTAAATAAAATAACATGCGATATAAATGATTTAATTTGATCAAATGAGTGAGTATATTGGAAAACATTCCGAACATAACTAAAATGAATAAAGATTCAATCTCAAAAGTCACTCCTCCATGTGATACATAATGATGCATTGATAAGGAGTAATCGAACTTTGTTGGACAATGTACGATTAATTGTGAGTGAAGTTGAGCTAGTTTCTTTCTATAAGGTATGTACATAAGAACAGTACAGAAGGTTAATATTGTTTCATCTAAATAACAGGTTACAAAATCACACAAGATAAGCGTTTATAAGAAACTCCAACATACCCTAGGCCAAGGAGTTGGCAGGTTGTGCGAGTCGAAAGATTGCACATAATAATTGTTCATGAGAGATCTTGTATGAATATCCCAAAACGGATTTTGGGAAGAGAAACTATAAGTTTCTTATTAATGTCAAAATATATAATCCTCGGTTGTTTAGTTAAACCATTAAGAGTGTTTACTCTATATGGTATAATGCACAAATATGAAAGAATTCTAAGCACACTATCAAAATATGATTTTGGTGGTCGTAACCAAAGGGATGTGATCCATCAATCGCGATTTTGTCTTTATAAGCAAACTAATATAGTTGGAATTAAACGAGCAATGTCATTAAGAATAATATCGCAAGTTTCAATTGTTGAAAATAGCGTAATAGATTCAGTATTCAACATGCTCAAGCCAATTTAGATTTACTCACAAAATTATCTCTTGATAAGACTTAGTGTTTTGGTACATATGTATTGAAATAGAAAATTCTAAATAACGATTTAGAGAAAGCTATTTACACATATTAACCAAAAATGTCTCGATGTCAGTGGGAGCGATATTGAGCTTTTGAGTCTTTGGATATGGTCCAAGAAATGATACGAAAGTATCATTTTATAAGCATCAAGATTGAATAAGTATTTTGATAGAAACATCAAATAGTTTGATTTTCAACCAAAGTGCAGAGGAAGCGTGTGTTCATAAGAAAGAACGTTAAAATGTACATTGATATTTCTAAACTATAAGTAAATAACACGTTGTTGATTTTAATGATGTATGTATTAAAATCAGCCTTAGTTGTTTTAATACACAATATTAGATTAATAAATGATGTCTTTTATAGTAAGTATAAAAGATGTCAGGAATGTCCCAAATGATATGCAAGGACACCTTTTTAAAATGTTTAATATGGAACATGAAAGGTTGATTCCTTTGCATTGACAAAAGGAATTATCATACATGTTATGTTGTCTACGATATCATGATTTGTTTATGTATTTGATACATGAAGCAAATATCAAATCCAAATTGATATCACTAAATGGTTGTTTGAAGTGTTCTCATGTAATTATGAAATACTAGAGAATTGTTTACATATCGCTATGAAGGAGTGTTCGAACTCAAACTTCATAAGTCATATTGAATGTAGTATGTCAATAATAAATTCAAGTTAAGAATCTTTAAGTTGGAAATGTTCCAAATAAAAGACCGTGGCTTATTTAATGAAAAAAAGGCTACGTACATCGCCTTGAATATTGGCGCAATAAAAATAATGTATATAAAATTATAAGTGCACAAATTTATAACTGAGCCGATTCCAAATGTTGAGAATCTCATAACATTGTTATATGATAATATTGTTGCAATATAGTTCATAACAAAACTTAGAGCTCACTAGAAGTCAAGAGATATACTCCGAATTGTTCCACGTGATAAAATAGTTTATCACCATCGAAGAGAGTTGATTGATAGAGTAGATAATTAAAAACATAATAGCATACTAATTCACAAAAGGACCGACCCAATTGGTTTTGAGAAAGCCGATTGGAGAAGTTGGAATAAGATTCCATAATTGACCCCAAGTGCAAGTGAGAGATTAATAGAGTTAGGGGTATGCCCTAGGGGCAATTATGTAATTTGTTACATATATCTAACTTGATGACCAATCTTGTTCAAACTAAAAGGTGTTTTCTTTATGTTATATACTTGATATAATGCGTTATATTAATTAATTAATTTAATTAAAAGTATATTTAATAGAAAATCCATAAATGGTATGTTTTGTGATAGTAGTTACAAAGTGTTGTAACCATGAGTAAATTATCACAATGAAAATAAATATCATTTTAAATATTCCTAGTCAAGATGTATCGAGACTGGATATTGATACATCAGTTGAGATTAGAGTATGTAATGCCCTCCAAATGTTAGGCAGTGTATTACTTATGACTGGTGGGGGCATCAAGGGGTTACGTACTGTTAGTTATTGGATAACTATGGAATGACTCAATCGATAGTTTTCTGTTGATTAATATAACTAAGGTCAAGCAAAGAATATCGATGTGACTAATTTACACAGTTTTCTCGACTTGAGAATACTGTTGATCTTCAATATGGAAGCTCTGCTTTGATTATAGTTAAATCGTGGCACGACGTCTATCAAATGACTATAGTTGGGTCGAGTGAAAGCATTGGAAGTGAAATACTATTCAAGAGAGGATTCGTCTCCTCGGTTATATGAGGTTAGTATCATTGTCAACTGATGTCAACTCAAAGTCAAAGTCTCTGGCCAGAGCAGTTCGGTTAATAATAATTGTTATTATTGAACTAAGGACTTTGTGTTTGGATTATAAAGTTGAATGTGGACGATATTAGAATTTTGACCATTACCAAATTCCATAAGTCCCGATGTGGTATAGTTTTGACGGAGAGAATTGGTGTAAATAATTGTCACCATGAGATACCGCTTATAATAAACAAAATTGGATTTTACCAAAAGATGTGTAAGAAATAAATTTAGCCAAAATGTCACACCACCTGCTAAGTGACATGTGAATATTAATATTCGAATAGTTCGATATTAATCGCTGACTGAATTTACACCTTTGAGTCACACAACCGTAATGATGAATAGTCTGAATGAACCACATGATTTAATTAATTTATAAATTGTTGTAAATTAAATATATTAATTAATATTTATGAAATATTAATTATTAAACTTCAGTTGATTTGTTTGATTTAGTACTTAATAAAGTGCGCCTATAGAAGTTATAAACACGCGTATTGATATTCGATATCAATAAAAATATTTAAATTGGATTTAAATAGATTAATTGCTAAGTGCTTTTTTGGAATTTTTCATTGAGGTCCACATGCATGATGAAAAAAGGGATAGGTTTCAAATGTGATTTGAAAATCTAAAGGAGGAATTAATTAAAAAAAGGAAATAATTCTCCTTTTTATGAATCACTTAACTATCATTTATGAAATGAACTTGGTCCTTTTCTCTTTATTTTATTCTATCGACTTTGTGAAGAGGATGTAAGAGGATTTGATGATTTAGTCTTGGAATTAAATAAGGAAGGTTTTAAAGGAGGAAATTAAAAGGGTTTTTTTGTTTTCTTTTAAAACATATTCTCTCTCTCATCCTCATTCACATTTAATTTCTTTCTTAAGCTCTCCTCCTCCCCTTTAATGACCTCTATGAAAATAAAATTTTCATAAAATAAATTCAAGGTGGTTCTTGTCACTTCCTTGTAACATCTGGAGGTTGATTTCTGAATCTAGGAGGTTTGATTCATCATTCAAGGCATGATTCATTAGCTACATCTAAAGGAAAAATTCAATCTTTTAAGGTGTACTTTAAGTCTTTGGAATTAAGGTATGATCTGCTTATTCTAATAATTTTGATATAATGTTTTAATGAATAAAATTGAATATCATAATTTATATGTGTATAATATTGTCTCATTTGTTTTGAAAATGGTTTATGTAGTTTGAATTTTTATTATATAAATTGTTTGGTTTTTATTTATTTATATAAATCAAAACTGAAACTTATATATGATTAGACAATATTTTAATTTTAGATCTATGCTTAACCATTCAAATCAAAGTGTAATTATTTTGATTTGAAAGGTTATGCGTTCTTATTGTTTGCATTTGTGCTGTAATAGAAACTTACATATGATTAAATGATGTTTTGATAATAAATTAGTTACAATAAATTTCTAAATTGTTAACCTATTTGGCATTACAGTAATCCTTCTTTAAGTATTCAAAGGATTTTAACATATTGCTAAATTCGGTTTGTATCACCTTTTGTTTCATAATAATAATGAAAAAAAATTATTTATTCATATAGGTTTAATCTCCTTAGATTTGAAAGTTTATTTGTTCTTATTATCTGCCTCTTATTGTAATTGAAACTCACACATGATTAAATGATTCTTTGATAATAAATTCATTACAATAAATTTATAAAGTTGTTACCGTATTTGACATGACTAATATCTTTCTTTAAGTAGTCAAATGATTGTTAATATATCGCTCGGTTTAGTATGCTTCATTTTTGTTTAGAAAAAAAAACATTTTTCATATAGGTTGAATCTCTTGATCTAATTTTATACATATACATATACATATACATATATATATATATATATATATATATCTGTGTGTGTGTGTGTATTGTTAACTAATTTAAGTTTATGTAAGTTCATAAATACATCAGAAAATTTAAATGTAATATGGTTTATTTTGAATTAATTAAGAAGTTTCGAGTTAATCTTTATACACAAATAATTACATCGATATGCATACGTACATATTAAACTTAATGTTTACATTTCAATTTGTATAATTTAAATGCTTTATTAATATCAAACAGTTTTAAATGAGGCAGTAGTATATGCATATGAATCATTGTTGGCTATTCCTATTCTTTTGTCATAATGATTCATTGATTGCTAATTGAATGCTGCATAAATCAAGTTTGTCAAAAAAGGAAAGATGAATCAATCATCTTTGTCATCTTTTATTCCTTTCCCTTTTGTCCCTTATGTGATTGCCTTTAAACTTATTCTTATTTATTCATATACATCATGTTATCAATTAATCATACTCGCCTTATGTTTAACTGTTCTGTCACATAATTAATGAATAAATATATTTGATATATTCAAACCTTATTTTTATATCCCATTCTTGATTGTTTTAGAATTAAATTAATAAAACAAAATATGGTATCAAGTAAAATACTGATTTTATTTAAAAGAAATTTAGATAAGATCTAAATACATTTAGACTTTATAGGCCCATTAATGATCAAAAAATTGGTAAAATTTTTGAAATTCACCCATTTCTTCCACTATAAGCTGTTCCAGTTCCTTCAATGGTATCGAAGTCTAATAGCCTATGCGGTCTAAATTAATCATGTTAGGGCTAACTAATTAAGCTTGTGCACTTAGTACGGCATCTAGAAAGGTGATGTCTGGGATTGGAATTGGATAGTCAAGTACCTTGTCCTACCTGGTTACCTGCCTGGCTTGAAAGGTGATGTGAGCCCAAAGGTTGCCCCTAATAGAAAAGACCAATTTGAATTGCGCCTTGGGCTAATTTTCAAAATAATTTAAAATTAAGACATGATTTTAAATTTAAAAGTTAAATTTAAAATAAAAACATGTTTATTATAAAAGGTTATAATATAACATAAATTTTCGAAATGTTTGAAAAGGTAATGAAAATTTCAAAATGTTTGAAACTATTTAAATATTAATTTCGAAATGTAAAAAATTAATAATACGATTAATAAAATAAATTACTTAAATGAGTTAATTAATTAGTACTTATATGCATGATTATATATGTTGATATATTTTATGTTATTTTAAAGTGTTTGAGATAACATAAGTATACATTTATGTATATAAGATAAATTTTGAAATTAATCCCTACAACTAATAAAGAAAATTGATTGAACTAATTTACTCGGTGTCCTTTTGAGATTCCAAAAATGCCCTTGCTTTCCATTTTCAGGTCTGTGCTCATACAGTTACCACCGTATCTGTTATTTATATAATTATCCTTCAAAGATGCACTACTTTATTGCTGGTGATATGTATATATAATTCTTTGTGTGTATATGGACATTTTTATTACCAGGTTGACCAATCTTCTATTTCTCTTCAAGGAGCAGATGAGCATATGAAATGCTTATTACTTTGTTAAAACTGTTCGTTTTAACTTTTTATATTTTATGCTTATAATTGTAGCGTACAATTATTTAATTATACTACATACGTTTCAGATGCATCAAATACATGTTACATTAATTATTAAATATTAGTTATTAAATACTATGACTTAAAATTGTAATTCATTTTGATTATGTAAAGGTACTTACGGTTACAATGAAATTGAAAAACATTAGAGATATTGGATTTTTCCATCTATCATTAGACCACTATTTCTAGCTCGGTATTAACTGTTGATTACCTCGTGAAAGGATTAACTACTTCTAAAGTACTGCAAAATTGTTTTCACGTAGATTGTAAAATAACTCCTTACTAATTGATGTATTAAATAATCTTCAATTTGCATAACTGATGGCTCAAACAAAATATCAACGTACACAATAATACAAACAGCACGTGTGCGAAGCACGGGCCCATACTAATATAATTTAATTAAAAATGTTTTATTAAATAAATTAACTAAATGTTAATTAATTAAATAAAAATACGCATATATAAGATATATGTGTTATATTATAAAGCTTATAGTATACGCTATAAAGGTTATAGTAGATATGTCCAATATAAATGTTGTATTGGAATACTAATATAAAATTAATTAAAGAGTTAATTAATTTAAATTAATTAAATAAGTGTAACGACCCGTAAATTTTTAATAATTTTTATTTGTTTTATTAATATATTTAATTGGAATCTTATGAAATTTTAAATAATTGAATTTTGAAATAAAATTTTTATATTTGGAATGCGTCTAATTAAACATAGCAAATGGTAAATTTTCATCAGAAAATATGCAAGTAAATTTTATTGTGTAATTCTATTTCAATTCCAATCAGTTAAAAATTGATGGTAACAAAATATTTTCCAAACCTGAATAGTTTTACATAAAAAATTTTGTAAATCATCTTCTGAGTGAGACGTCATCCTTCGTTTCGTAAAATTTCGACTTATATTGCTCCGTCGATCTTATTTTCGACGAAATAGCAGCATTTTTGTACCGATACCGACTTTTGACAGGATAGTCCTATCACTAATATCTGTATACCGTTTGGATCGTCTCGTCATGCCAATCTCCGCGGTATATTTGTTTGTGTGTTTCGAAGTTTGGAAGACAGCGAAATCTATGGAACGATTTCCGTATCAGTTCCGCAATTTTGGCTTTTTGATTTTCCTTTGACCATTCACTTTCTACTGATTGAATAAATGGGTACTTAACTTTTAATCTTCCAAGAGACAGTTGTGACTCTTCAATATAATTTGTTTTGAACCATTTATTGATTTCATATTATTTTGCACTATTCATTCGTTTAATAAATAAAATAAAATAAAACTTTATATGCATTTACCTGTTGATCTCCATCTATTCCCCCTCTCCTTTCTCTTCCTCTCGTCCACTACTTTTTAAAACCTAGCCTTTCTCACCCTACCATCGACCTCCACCAACCTGAGATCCACGTCCTCCTCTGACAAGCTGGCAACCGAGCACCGCTTTCCACCTCTGACCCGCATATCCTCCGCATCTGGCCTCTGTTCCTCCAAACAGCCGAATCCTACAACCACCTCCTCCCTTCCTCCGCCAATCCCAGACCACCCCGCGAGCCTGGCCGAGCTCCTCCTCCTGCCGAGCACCACTTTTCACTTTCCCTCCATCTTCTTCGATTGCTCGAGCCTCCACTACTAATATAGGTATATACATGCTTCGTATATATTTCTTTATATATATATTTGTATAAGTTCGTATAATACGTTCGTTTATATATAAGATTATAATATGGTATGTATAAATGGTTTTCAATGTACTGTTCTTTTGTACATTGCTTATGTTAATGGAAATTTACATATACATATATTATATTTTATTATGTAAAGGTTGTTGTAATATATAAGTGTATAAATATACTTTATGGTCTGTTGCATAGTTTATGAAAGTTGTTTAAATATATATTTGTATATATATATATATTAATTTTTATATTTGAGTTGGCTTTGAGCATATACTTAGTGTCTACATACAACTTTGTATGTTATTTTGTAGCCTCATGTTCATTAGTTTGCACAAGATAAGTATAAACTAGATCTGAGATGGTATATTGCACATATTGGTTCGCTTGTTTTATTGTTTTCTTATTTCCAGTCTATATATATATAGCATTGATAATACAGGGGAGTCCGTATATATATAAGCTGTTGTTTTATATACTGTATATATAAAAAGCTTATATTTGTGTAATTGATTCAAATCTGTTGATATCTATATAATTTGTATTAGTAATATGTCTATGTTAGTACATGTTAGATATTTATAAAATTTTAGTTTGGATATTAGTATATTTGCAGTCGCATATATATATATATATTGTACAACATTTCATAATATATTTGATGTTGTGTATTTCAAAGGAATTTTCGAATGGAAACATTGATTTCAAAGGAATTTTAGTGTATATATATATGAGCTGAGAAAATTTTGCTTTACAGTTGGTACCTGTAGAGTACAGGTCTATATAAAGTTCATTTAATAAAGTTTAGTTGATGCTAGTATATAAATATATTTGAAATCTGAAAGCCTTTAATTTTTCCCAATCTATGTTTAAAGAATTTCAATTTTTAATATTGCAGTAAAAGTATGGTACTTTAATATAAATATGATATGTAGGTTAAAATGAACATAATGTATAAGTATTGGGTTTTAACTGTAACGACCCGTATTTTTACGAATCGAAAGTTCGTAAAAATCTGGAATTTTTAGCGTTGTTAAGTCGTTCCAGATTTTGGGCAGAGATACGTCTAAGTCTTAGGTCGTGAACGACCTAAGACATGTAGTAAGTCGTGTGCGACTTAGGGAGCTTTAGCTCCAACTTACCAGTTGCGTCATCATAGGTTGTTAACGACTTAAGTGATAAGTCGTGAGCGACTTAAGAAAAGTCTGCGACCTAAGGGAATCGACGAGTTAAGAGTTAGGTTGGTTGGGCGAGTTAGCGAGTTAAGGAATAGAGCGACTTAAGGGAGTTTTCGGCCTAAGGGTTAGGTCGTGGACGAGTTAGGAAGTTAAGTCGCGCGCGCGTTAAGTCGTAGACAGGTGGGTCCGGTTGGTCGTGAGTACGCATGGGCTTAGGTCGTAGGTTGCTGGGTACGTTAAGTCGTAGACGACTTAGGAGTTGAGTCATAACCCAGTTAAGTCGGATCTTGGTTAGGTCGTAACTTTGCTAGGTCGGCAAAGCTGTTAAGTCGTTGGACGCGCGCATATGCTAAGTCGTATCACGTGTTAGGTCGAAGACTTTAGGTCGGTGGGAGTTAGTCGTAAGTCGTAGAGACTTGGGGTTGTTGAGTCGGAGCTGTTGTTAGGTCGTAGGTTGTTTGGAGTGTTAGGTCGGAGAGAGTGATAAGTCGGAGACGACTTATAGAGGCAGACGACCTAAGTTTTCAGCTATAAATACTCGTCCATTTCTCACTTTTTGGGATTCGGATTTGGAAGCGACGAAGTGCTGCCATTTTGAGAGCTCAACTTCTACACTTCTTCACTTCTTTTCTCCACTCTAATCTAGTGATTTCATCCATCCAAGTTGAAGATCAAATTGAAGATTCAAGAGCTTAGATTAAAGATCTACATCCATTGAAGTGAGATTTCATCGTTTGAAGCGGATTGGTGATAGATCGAGATTGATCCTTCACTGTCCAGATCTGAAGCGTGTTGATTTGGGGTTGTTTAGGTGATTTGGTGAGTGGTGATTATCTCTCACACGGATCCAAAGGAGTATATCGGATCATTGGCTTGATTTGGTGTTAAAATAGTGATTTCCATGCATTTTCCTAATCCTAAGTATAGATCCATATAGATCCATTGTTCATGATTATTTGGCATCCATTTTACTACAAGTTAACCTATGCAAGTTCATTCATCAAGATTATAGAGACATTGCTCATGTTTTCATGCTTATTAGACTTTCGACTCTTTAATTACGAAATTGCCATTATTGTTATAATTGTCTACTTAGATCATATTTGAATGCTTGATTGCTTGGATTAATGTTTGACTTGATTGATTGCTATGAATTAGATGATTGATGATTCGAATTAGAACAAGTTGGTCGAAGATGATTCGAAAGCTAAGGGAAAGGCTCTTGAATTGAAAAGCTGCTCGTGGCATATGTAGCGGATGATGAAGCTCTTATGCATAGATTTGATGATGATGATGTTGAGATGAAGCTTTGCGAGGATGTGATGAAGCGAGGCATGATATGAGATAGTCTTGGTCTAATCCAGATGGGATCATTCCAAGCATGTTGATAACTCGGTGATATGGTTCGAGTTGAGGATAATGGTTGGCTCGAGAGGTGCTTGAGCTAGTATGGAAATAGTCGTCGAGGAGGATGACTAGAAGGCTGAGATATCATTGTTGTTGAAGGTTCTAGCATGCTCAAAGCAAGAGTACGTTGGGCAGATTCGATAGTCCCTGAAGGCTAATGATTGATAGTCAAGTACTCTGGGCAGATTCGATAGTCCTAGGCACGGGTCATGATGACGTGCGGGAGTTATGTCTAGAACCGGGGTTTCCATTAGCCCTTGACGGACGGCTGAAAGAATGTGCCGGTCATTCAATTAACAATGATATCGAAGCAATGATAACAGTGATAGCCAGAGTCATGGATGTTTGGTAGTATCGTCATTCGGTCTCAAAAGCGGTATTTTCTGGGTGCTTATCTGATCTTGGTTTAGGCCTTGGGGGTTTGTGCTTGGAAAACATCGTCCTTGACTCGAGTGATATTTGTTTTACTTTAAATTGTATGCTCTGCTATGTTTGCTTCTGCTTAGTGTGTGTCTGGGGGCTATCACTGTAGAAAGAGGTTGGAGTGGGAGGGTTGTATTCGTATTCCTTTTCCTTTATGCTCTTTTGGTATGTTGTTAGTTAATTTACTGCTCACTAAGACTGTTGTCTGACTCAAGGCTTTATGTTTTAATTCTTATCGCCTTGGGCTGTTCGTCCATTTTGGGACGGGCAGACTAGGTAGCAGGTGACAAGTGCTGTTCTTGCTTTCCACGGTGTTGATATCGAAGACGAGCTGGAGGGTTGCATATTATCTTCTTATTATATGTACTGGATGTTCCGATGTTTGTATTTTCTCTGAGTGTTATGTAGTGAGGCTTGATGTATTGACTATTCTGATGATTGTAATCAACTATTATGAAGTTTTATTGATGAGATTCTATTCTGTGAAGCTTCACTATATATATATATATGTTCTATTGTATTTTCTCCATGTGCTGTGAGTAATACGATAGATTCTGTTATTTTAATTTACCCTGGCAATCGTCCATGGTCGCCTGACACACTTTACAGCGCACTATCTCTAGGTTCAGTGCAGGGGTCATGGGCGGTCATCACATTTGGTATCAGAGCTTTGGTTAATCGATTTTACCCAACGCTCGCTGACGTAACTACTTATGAGAGACGTAATTGTATTTCGATGGATGATTACTATATATAATATAGTAGCTTAGTAGAGTTTGAGTCCTTTATACAGTTGTTTCTCTAGGTGTGCTAATCATTCCTTTTTATAGATATTGAGAATGAGTCGAAGAGGGAGACCAGCTGCTAGGGAAGGCCGTGCTACTGAGGGGGCTGCTGATTACGCTGCTATGTTCGAAGCTTTGATGACTTCGATCATGAGAAGGATGCCAGCTCCGGGGCCATCGGTGGATGTTGGAGTTCAAGTTCAAACTCCAAAACCGGTGGATTTTGCTAAGTTGTGTAAGGATTATACTGCTCTTGGAGGAAAGGTTTTCTTGGGAACATAATCAACTATTGAGGTCCAAAGATGGATAGATGCTTGTAGAAGGATCTTTGGTGACTTGGGAATTGAGGATGCGACTAAGAGGAAGTTAGCATCAAGGCAGCTTCAAGGGAGAGCCTCTGATTGGTGGAACTCTATTTCCATCAATACCCCGGAGGAAGAGATTACTTGGGAGCAATTCCAAGCCAGATTTGAAGCTAAGTTCATTTCTACTGCTCAGAAGTCTGTTCTGTTCAAGAAGTTTGTAGAACTCAAGCAAGGTGGAAGACCAGTTCTTGAGTATGTTTCTGAGTTTGAAGCTTTGTCCAAGTATGCCCGGTCGTATATTGAATCTGCATATCAGAAGAATGAGAAGTTTGTGACAGGCTTGGACGGTTATCTTGGGAGGCAGTTAGTGGATCATTTGGATGATTCATTTGAGAAGCTTGTGGAGAAAGCTCTCAGGCATGAGAGTCTGTTTCCTAAGGAAGGATCTGTTGTTGTTGTGACCAGGGAAGAGTCTAAACCACAGCAGGGTGGAAACAAGAAGAGGAAGCAGCAGCAGAAAAAGGGTAAGGATGGCCAGAAGAAGCCGAAAGGCGAGGTGACCTGCTACAATTGTCAGCAGAAGGGCCATTTCTCTAGGGATTGCAAGAATCCGAAGGTGCCGATGAAGTGTCACAACTGTGACAAGCCGGGGCATATCAGGAAGAATTGTCCAGAACCGAGGAAGGACAAGCAGATTGTGCAAGCTTATGCTTTGGGAGCTGTTCTGTCGTCTTCGAAATCTCCTACCGCTGAAGAGAAAGGAAAGAGTGTGGTGGTTCAAGGTACTCTTTTCCTATGTGGTGTTCTAGTTAGAGTATTGTTTGATACTGGGGCGTCGCATTCGTTTGTTTGTAGTGAACTTGTAGGCCGGTTGGGTTTAGAACCGGATATTGTTGATAGGAAATTGGTTGTGACTAATCCAGTTGGGGGTTCGTCTTGTTTGTGTATGTTATGCCGTGGTCTGATTGTATCGAGTCATGATTGCTCTTTTGTTTGTGATTGCTTTGTTCTGAACTTTGCGGGGTTCGAAATTATTTTGGGTATGGACTGGCTTAGGAAGTATGCGGTAAAGGTTGATTGTGAGAGGTTGGAGGTGACAGTCGAGAATGTGGAGGGGCGGAAGATTGTGATACGATGTAAGCATGAAGAAGGCGTCTTCATGAGTTTCATGTATTCGCTGGTTGTTCCACGGGATGGACTGTCATCTATGCCAATCGCTAATGGATTTGAGGATGTCTTTGACGAGGTCAAAGGGTTACCGCCGCATAGAGAGATCGAGTTTCGTATAGATCTAGTTGAAGGAGCCAGACCTGTTGTGATGCCTCTTAGGCGGATGGCGCCTAGGGAACAGCATGAGTTGAAGGTGCAAGTTGATGATCTTTTGCAGAAAGGATTCATTCGGCGTAGTGTGTCCGAATGGGGTGCACCAGTTGTGTTCGCAACCAAAGCGGATGGATCGTTAAGGTTGTGTGTGGATTATCGTGAGCTGAATAAGGTGACTAAGAAGAACAAGTATCCATTGCCGAGAATAGATGACTTGTTTGATCAGCTTCACGAAGCTAAGGTGTTTTCTCAGATGGATTTGGCAACGGGATTTCACCAGTTGAGAGTGGCTAAGGATAGTGTGCCGAAGACTGCTTTTAGGACACCATCCGGTTTCTTTGAGTGGCTGGTAATGCCGTTTGGATTGACTAACGCGCCAGCATATTTTGTGGATCTTATGAATAGAGTGTTCAGAGATCAGTTGAACAAGTTCGTGCTTGTGTTCGTGGATGATATTCTGATTTATTCCAGGACTGAAGAAGAGCACAAGGCGCACTTGCGTATTGTTTTGGAAATCTTGCGGAAGCATCAGCTGAAGGCTAAGTTTTCGAAGTGTCACTTCTGGAAGAGTGAAGTGAGGTTCTTAGGCCATGTTATCTCTGGAAATGGAATAGCGGTTGATCCCGCTAAGGTGGCAGTATTCCATGATTGGGTTAGACCTAAGAATGCATCTGATGTGAGAAGTTTCCTTGGATTGGCAGGATATTATCGACGGTTTATCAAAGACTTCTCCAAGGTGGCTGCACCGTTAACAGGATTGACGAAGAAGAACCGAGTGTTCAGATGGGAAGATAAGTGCGAGCAAGCTTTCAGAATCCTGAAAGAAAGATTGACAAGTGCTCCTGTTTTGACTATTCCAAGTGGGAATGATGAGATGGTGGTTTACACCGACGCATGTGGTACTGGACTTTGAGCAGTGCTGATGCAGAAGGATAAAGTTGTTGCGTATGCTAGTCGACAACTGAAGCCACACGAAAGGAATTACCCGACTCATGATTTGGAGTTAGCCGCGATTGTATTTGCTCTGAAGATGTGGAGACATTATCTATTGGGAATTCGATTCGAGTTGTTTACAGATCATAAGTCGTTGAAGTATCTTTTCTCCCAAAAGGATTTGAATCTTCCGCAGCAGCGGTGGCTAGATTTTTTAGCATCATATGACTTTGGTATAGCTTATACTCCGGGAAAGGGTAACGCAGTTGCAGATGCGTTAAGTCGAAGACATGCAGGATTGGGAGCCATGTTTTCAGAATGGAAGAATCTTGAGTATTTAGCTGAATTTGACTTTAGGCCTAGATGCAAATTGGAACCTGAGATGTTGGCAAACTTATCGATAAGACCAACTCTTGTGGAAAGGATTGGCGAGAGTCAAAAGCGAGATGATAAGATTGTCAAGATTATCCGTGAATTGGAATCTGGATTGGATCCAGAAAAGGATAAAGGATTCGAGGTCGATCGAGAGGGTTGGCTTCGGAAGCAAGGACGACTAGTTGTTCCCGATATAGATGAATTGAGGAGTGAAGTTCTGAAGGAAAGTCATCACTCGAAGTTGACAATTCATCCAGGTGGAAATAAGATGTATCGGGATATGAAGAGAACCTATTACTGGGAAGGTATGAAGAAGGATGTTGGAAATTTTATTTCTAAGTGTATGAACTGCCAGTTGGTAAAAGCCGAACAGAAGAAGCCAAGTGGGTTACTTCAGCCATTAGAAGTTCCTACATGGAAGTGGGAACAAATATCGATAGATTTTATTGATGGGTTACCTAGAACCAGAGCGGGAAATGAAGGGATTTGGGTCATCGTAGATCGTTTGACTAAGAGTGCAAGATTCATTCCTGTTCGATCGACTAGGACTGCATCAAAGTTGGCCGAGTTGTATGTTAAGTGGATAGTTCGATTCCATGGTATTCCGAAGAGTATAGTGAGCGATCGAGACCCATTGTTCACTAGTGGATTTTGGAAGAGCTTCCAGGAAGTTTTGGGAACCGAGTTGTGTTTGAGTACAGCTTATCACCCTCAAACAGATGGTCAGACTAAGAGAGTCAACCGAGTTTTGGAAGATCTCCCTAGAGCTTGTGTTTTGGATTTCGGAGGATCATGGGAAGATCACCTTCATCTGGTGGAATTTTCATATAACAACAGTTACCAGTCAAGCATTGGTATGGCACCGTATGAGGCATTGTATGGGAGACCGTGTAACTCTCCGACACGTTGGTTAGAAACTGGAGAAAAGCTGATACTTGGGCCAGAGATGATTCGACAGACTTCGGATTGCATAGAGATCATTCGGCAACGAATGAAGGCAGCCCAAGACCGTCAGAAGAGTTATGCTGATAAGCGTCGTAAGGATTTGGAGTTCGACGTAGGTGATATGGTTTTTGTGAAGATTTCTCCACTGAAGAATGTTATTCGATTCGGGAAGAAAGGAAAATTGACTTCGAGATTTGTTGGACCATTCCCGATCATCGAGCGAATTGGAAAGCTCGCCTATAGATTGGAGTTACCAGAGAAGATGTCGAGTGTGCACAATGTTTTTCATGTATCATATCTATGGAAGTATGTGCACGACTCGAATACAGTGGTTTCTGCTGATAGCTGTGAAGATTTCGAAGTTGAACCAGTCGATAAGAGACCTCGTAAGCCGCTTCGTGTTGTGGAAATTGACACGAAACAGCTTAGAAGGAAGATAGTTAAGTTGCTCAAGATACAATGGAGTGATGATGATAACGACTGTACGTGGGAAGTGGAAGAGAGGATGAAGGCAACTCATCCTGAACTCTTCAAGGTATGGCCCTAAGGTGTCGTGTCATCTCACGATATTGTAACTTGTTCTGGTTTTAGAATTCTGTACGCTAAGCTAGAATTGGATGCATGGTTTGTTGATTGCTATGAATGGTAGGCGTGCAGAATAGCCTTTGATTGCTTTGTTTGTTGGGAATTTCGGGGGCAAAATTCCTAAGGGGGAGAGAATGTAACGACCCGTATTTTTACGAATCGAAAGTTCGTAAAAATCTGGAATTTTTAGCGTTGTTAAGTTGTTCCAGATTTTGGGCAGAGATACGTCTAAGTCTTAGGTCGTGAACGACCTAAGACATGTAGTAAGTCGTGTGCGACTTAGGGAGCTTTAGCTCCAACTTACCAGTTGCGTCATCATAGGTTGTTAACGACTTAAGTGATAAGTCGTGAGCGACTTAAGAAAAGTCTGCGACCTAAGGGAATCGACGAGTTAAGAGTTAGGTTGGTTGGGCGAGTTAGCGAGTTAAGGAATAGAGCGAATTAAGGGAGTTTTCGGCCTAAGGGTTAGGTCGTGGACGAGTTAGGAAGTTAAGTCGCGCGCGCGTTAAGTCGTAGATAGGTGGGTCCGGTTGGTCGTGAGTACGCATGGGCTTAGGTCGTAGGTTGCTGGGTACGTTAAGTCGTAGACGACTTAGGAGTTGAGTCGTAACCTAGTTAAGTCGGATCTTGGTTAGGGCGTAACTTTTCTAGGTCGGCAAAGCTGTTATGTGATATCCCGGGATTTCGAGAAGTTTAAAATGTGATAATCTCTTAATTTAAATTACTTTAAATTGATAAATTTGTTATTTTCAAATATTTTATAACCAAATAATAATAATATGATGTTTTAATTATAGTATAGATTGATTATAATAAGAATAATAATTTAAATTGTATTATTTTATAAATTTGATTTTTAAATAGATTTATCATTTCCAAAATTAATAAGTATTGTTTAAATATGTATATATATGTCTTGAGTTGTTTTTAAATGAAATATATCAATTTCAAACTTAATAAAATGTTTATTTAAAAATATAAATGTTGAGTTGATTTTTTTAAATTGGATTTTAAAAGTCAAATTTGAATTTGAATTTGGATTTAAATTTGAATCTTTTAAGATAATTATTTTATTATATTTGGGTATAAAAATATATGAACAAGACTTTTATTTAAAATAAGACTTTTGTTTTATTTTGTTTTCCTTAAAGAGATTTTGTATATAAATTAGAAAGTATTTATTTAATAGTAAATAAATACATATATTTTCACTTAAAAATGAATTAAATATATTGTATATGATTATATTAGAATAAATGAGTTTTATTTTATTTTCTTTTAAGTTTCCATTTATTTATAATATAGAAAAGCATTTATAATTAAGAAATGAATTTATTAATTAAGAAATTAATATAAAAGCTTTTAAACTCTTTTTAAAAAATAATATAAAAATGGAAAATTACAAGTGTTAATTTTATATGCATGTAAAATACATGTGTAAGGTAATCAAATAAGGGTAGAGACAAGTGTCATTTTCTTATCATTTTTCTTTGATTTTTAATAAACCATAAATTAAGTTATATAAACCTACATCTACATTTCTTTTTCTTCTCTAAGCTCATTTTCAAAACAAACTAAAACCAAAAGAAAACTGTACAACCGAAATCATCTCCAAACTAAAATCATTTCCAGCTCAAATATCCAAACTGAAATTCATCTCAAACCTGAAACCTTCCCCTGATCAAAATCAATACCCTGTAATTTATTTCTAAAACCAATATCATTTCCACAAACCAAAACATTGATTCATTTCCAAATCAAAAATCTTCAACCTGAAATTTCTCAAACCTGGAATCATTTCAAAAGCCTAAGTTCAAAAGCCTGTGACCATTTTCCTGTTTCAAACCAAGTCTGTAATCAATTTTCAAGATTTGCATGCAATAAAATCTGAGGCCACAGCAAGTTTTCAAAAGCTTTCAGTTTTAAAGAAATCAAAATGTAAAGTTTTCAAAGCTTACAACCAGAGGCCAAGATTTTCAAGTTTTTAAAGCAAGCATTTCAATTTTTCCAGAGCTTCCAGTTTCTCTGTTCAACATAATAGGTGAGTAAACAATTCTTTTGCAAAAATTAAAATGAATTTAAATTGCTTTTGAATGATTTCTGAATGAAGTACATTTGCATGTTCATTTATATGTGTGTATTCTGTATGTATATGAGAATTGAAGTGTGCATGTATGATTAAAGTGTTAATTGCTCTATTTATCTTCTTTAAACAAGTGAGTGAACCTAATTTTAAAAACAGTTTGATCTATGCTTATACTTGATGCCTGTGATAAATTGTAGATGTAATATTGTAAACTGTTTGCATGGATAGATTAAGATGTTTGGCTGTTTATAAAATGTGAAAAATCTTTGCATGTTTATATTTATGGATGTACACTGTTTGTATGAGTAAATTGAACTGTGCATGTTAAATATGTCTGTGTTTCCAGGTTTTAGTGTCAACCATATAATCAAAATTTCATATATTTTTATTTATCCACTGTTAGGATTTTAATTAAAGACAAATTAGTTTAGTTTTAGCATGATCTAAGTAATAAAAATATAAACAAGTATATATGTTTTGAAATATACTTGCATTTGTGAAACAACAGTAAAGATCTTTTAAAACATGTAAAATCAAATGATGAATTTGATTAATTCAAGTTCATGTCTTGAATCCATTTGAAAAATTAGGATTTTTAGAATCAAAGTCAAGATTTTAAATGAAGTAAGGAATGAGAATTTGAGAATTTTCTGGAATTGGGATTTTTGGTGATAATTTATGATCACGAGATTTCTGGAGATCGGGATTTCAGGTAGAGGTAGTATGAAGGTCGGGGATTAAGGGAAAAATAGTCGAAGATTTTTCAGGTGGACGTGGAAGTGGATCGACAGCAAGATAGGGTTTTGAGGCCAGTTGTGGTCGTGATGGGTTCTTGGGTCCTAGCAGCGTCATGGTGACGATTCGAGCGTGCGGTCCAGGGGGATCGATGGAGGAGTTGACGATGCACCTCTGGGTGATTTTCGGTGGCAAGAAACGAGCTGTGGTGGCGGTGCGAAGGGCTTAGGTGGCTGGGTTTTGGTTCCTGTTTGCTCGAGTTTTCTCGTTTCCGATTTTAAGCTTTGGGGTGATGTTTGGGTGGTCGGAATTGGTTGTAGAGGTGATCGAAGATGGGTTGAAGGTGTCGGCGGTGGTCGATGTCGTCGCGATCAACTGTGCACGTGCACGTGAACGAGGATGAGTGTCAGTGTATCAGTTGTCTGGTTTTAGGTTCGTGAGTTTTTTTTTTCTCGAGTGGGTATCGGGGAAGAAAGCTTTTGGCTCGGGGTTTTTGTAAGGTTGTACGCGATATTGAGTAAACTGTTAAGTTCAAACAGTTTTAAAAATTTAAAATTTAACTCTGTTTTAAAAGAAGAAATAAAAGAAGGAATACTTGGTTTGTTTCAAATGACTTAAACCCATAGTAAGATGTTTAAATCAGTTTCTAAAATTTAAAATAAAAGTAAGTTTTAAATTTTGGAAAATCAAGTTAAACAATTGTCTTGAAATTTCATTTCTTTGAAATGAATGATTTGAATAAATTAAATGGTATGAATTGATTTACTTAATTTTATTAAGTTAAAATCCTTAAGTTATTTTCAAACTTAATTTGAAAATAAGGTAATTAATAAGGAAATGGTTTGTCTTAAAACTTAATTTAAATTTAAAACTAATAGAATAAATAAGAGTGATTTACTAATTGAATTAGTTAATGGTTAAGGATAAGTAAATTAACAATTAAGGTTTTCAAGTGATTTATTAATTTGTAATTAAGGATTGTTAATTTATAATTTAAGATAAATAATTAATGATTATTTATTTTATTTTATTCTAAACTTAATTAATGATTTAATTAAGTAAGTTAATTACTAAGATCAAATGTTTTAATAATAATTAAGATTTTAATGAGTTAAAATTAATTAAGTTTAATTAATTTAATTAATTAATTTTTGATAAGGATTAATTAAATAAGGGTTAATTAAACTAGTAATTAAGAAGTACTTAATAAAGTTTTATTAAATAATAATTAAGTTTTCTTAATTAATAATTAAGAAATTATTAAATTATAATTAAAGTTAATTAAGGATTAATTAACTGTTATTAAGGTTAGTTAATTATCATTAAAGATTGATTAATAGATAATTATGGATTAATTAAATTGGTAATTAAGGTTGTTAATTAATAATTAACTTTTATTAATTAATAACTAAGAAAAATTAATTAGTTAATTAAGTTTAATTAATTAAGGATTGATTACTTTGTATTAAAGGATATTGATTAATAATTAAGGTTTATTAATTAATAGTTAAAGAATAATTAATCAAGGATTAATTAATTTGTTTAAAGGGTAATTAAGGATGAGTTACTCAGTTATGATTTAGGAATGAATGTGATTTATTTAAGTTAATTAATTTGTTAATTAATTAAAGATAGTCACTTTGTAATTAAGTATAATTACTTAATAAGATTTGTTAAGTGTAATTACTTAGTGTAAGTAATTGATAAATGAATTACTGTATGTAATTGGTGTAATAAATCAAAAAGGATTTATGAAGTAAATAGTAAGTAATTAAGAAGTAATTAAGAATAGTTAATTACTGTTAATGATTATTTAAGGATTGATTTATGAAAGTAATTAATAAATGCATGATTAATTAATGTAATTAATTAAAGAATAATGTAATTAATTATAGTTGATTAATTAATTAAAGTAATTAATTAAGGATCATTAATTAATGTAATTAATGAGAGTAATTAAAAGTTAACTACTATAAATGATTAAGGATAATTAATTTGTAAAATTAATTAAAGGATAATTACTTTATGTAATTAATGAATAATTAATCAAGGGTGATTAATAATTAATGATTAATTAATTAAATGGATTGTAATTAATTAATGGTTGATTAAGCAAGGTTAGGAATTAATTCTTAAGTAATTAGTTTAATTTAAGTTGATTAAATTAATTATAATATGGATTAATAAATAGTTGCTTATGAATGATGGTTGAGTAGAATGTCTGATTTGGTAGATATTGGATGATATACTATGATATTCTGTGATATGATATTGGATATATCTGTGATAAATGTGTGATATTTATCTATGTTAATGCTATGTGAATTCAAGTATTAAATTGAATTGAATTGTTTAAACCTTTAAACAACTTGGACTTAAAAGACACGTTTTGGATTTCGATGAGACCGGGATCGGGTTTCCGTATACCGGATTTCCAGGTCTGGAGACCCGAATACCACATCGATCCAAATTAACGATAGGTCGTGAATCTCAAGTGAAGATGAAGATTTAGAGTGCAAGGGTTATTGTCGTTAACTCTGAGGGTGATTCCAAAACGAGTGTAACGAGATAATGCCTTCGGTTTCGTTCGAACCCGGAATGAACTTGTATGGATTGAATGCTTTCAGCACATCGTTAGGCGGACGATGAGCATTCTAAGTGATATGTTCTGATTAAAGGTAATCGTAACCTCAAGCCTCATCAACCGGGAATGGCTAAAACAGGGGAGGTGCAGCAAGGCTTCGTGGGTAGCACCCACTGAGAGCAAGATAGATCCCTGTCTAGAGGTCCCTTTTCTTTTCATTCGGCTTAGTGTGTGGTTGGTCGCGCCAACTACGGGGTTATCTTGTTCGGGATTATCCAGTAAGGGATGGTTCCGGCTTTGTGTTGCAGGGGAGCGGGCGTACTCCTCGGTACGGTGATCTAGGCCACGTACTGTGACGGGCGGTACCCCAGTAGCCCTGCCATTGTATGGAATCCAAAATCCAATAAGTGCCAACGGACTTGATTGTATAACCCACTTTGTGGCTAGTATGCTGGAATTTAATAATGTAACAATTTCAGCTATTTCATATTTATTTGAAAACCCTAGACCTATTATAATATAACCAGATTTCCTATCAAATGTTTTGGTTAGCGTAAGGTAAAAACTTTTCCATGTTTATGTGTGGGAAGTCTTACGTGATACCTTTGTTTTCAAAAGGTTTTGAAGTTAAGCAATTTAAACCGTTTACTCACACCAGACCCATGTCTGACCCAAGTGTTTATTTCTGTTTTATATAAACTCTTAGGTACTCAAATTTTTACGAGTAGCCAAGGGAGTCAGGTTTGCTTTGACGAATATTCTGGAGGAGCAATGGAGCAGGAGGCTTCGGCGTTCGTAGATATAGTATTCCGCTGTGTTGATCTCTGAGTCATTGTTATCTGTGTTGTATCTTGTATTGTAAAAACTAGACAGGTGTTTATAACTGTCTAGTATGTGTTGTATATGTTGTGTAACTCTGATAGTTGTTGTATATGAAACTATGTAATAGTTTATGTTATTAATATAATTTATTCGTTCCGCTGTTTAGATTCTGATGTTGTTCCTTTCTTTCTTCTCTTCTTTTCTCTTTCTATCCCTTTCTTTCTTATTAGCGATACGACTTTCTGGTCGATGAAAGCCGGGTCGTCACATTTGGTATCAGAGCAAGGTTGAGTGAATACCTAGGCTCTGAAGTGGTGTCTATCTTGAGAGCGCGTAATTGTTAGTTATATAAAAATGGTTTTATATTGTGTTAATTGATCGGTTGAGTGGTATATGGATTCTGGTCAATACGAGTAGCTAACGTTATTGATAGGGATCTCTAAACACTTGAACCAGGCCAACGGACACAATATTTTTTTAAAGAGGTAGATGAAATAATTTTACCCAGAAATAATTTCTATATAAAAAGTATCATTTTAAATATATATATATTTATTTCTACCTATTTATTGGGTTACCTGTACGGGTTTTCCAATAAGAGTTATAAAGGTAGATAGGATGGTAGTGTGTGTAACACAATTACCAATAGTTAGAGTTTGAGTGTTGAGGTTAGAAGTGTATTTGTCGAGACTATAGACCTAATACTGTCTCGAGTGAACTTTGTAGTGGTGTAAGGATTTCACCAATCTCCGAAGGAAACTGTTTAAGTTCGGAGTTTATCTTTGAAGTTGGATGAATAGAGTTAGATCTATCGGTGAGCAGAAGCGGGTGATGGTATTTTGGTAACTTCTGGAAGAAGTAGCTGTGTGGTGAGATGCGGTGACTATGGACGTTTCTGAAGATGTTTCTTCTGGAGCAAGTTTGAAGAAGTAGGTCTGCTTCGGTGTTATGGCTGAGTCCAGCGGGGTGTTTCTGTTTGCTTTGAAGTCCGAGTTTCTCGAGGAGTTTTGGAGTAAGAAGTCTTTGGTCTATGGCAGCAGTGCGGCTCGGAGTGTTCTGTGTTGGCAGGAAGTTTCTGTCTGAGCAGTTTTTCTAGAGATGGAGTCCGGAAGCAACAGAGTTGATCCATTTCTTCGATGGATTGGTGAGTAAGGCATAAGCTGTTCTGATTTGATAAGAGAGAATAGTATCTTTGGATATTGGATCGGGTTGATCGCAAAAGTGACTTGCGATTATTTGAGTATTCTCTTGGTATTATTGGAGATTGAGATTCCGTATCGACTTGATTCGTGGAGTTACCGATGGTTCAGCTTAATAGAAGGATGTCTCCGAGAGAAGAATTTGGTGAAGCAGCTCAGGATTCTTTGGAGAGGGATTGATCACACATAGTTTTCTGGAGAGGATTCTGCTAAGGTGTTTTGACCAAGTGGAAGGGTTCACTAAGATTTTATGGTTTTGGTGAACTGTGGATGATCAAGTTTGTGCTCGAGTTTCTCCGATGGCATTCTCATTTGTTCCAGATCAGAGATGTGCAGCGGAAGCAAGATAGTAACTATTCTAGAACGGAAGCATTCGGGAGTTGTAATTTTCTTGGAGTAGAGAATTTCTATAGGAAATTCAAGTGTATCTCTAAGTGTGAAGAAATTTTCAGGATTTGGAGATAAGGTTGTCAAGTGCAACTGTTTGGCTATTCCAGATAGGTGAAGTAGTTCGAAGTGCTCTAATGTTGTGGAGTAGAGTTGTGTTCTGGATTTCGGTGATTTTTGGGAAACCATTTTGTTGAGAAGGATCCGGAAATTGGTTTGATGTTGGTCTAGATTATTTCAGGAAGCATCAGCAAGAGTTAAGCTGATCAGGGAAGGTGAAGGCAGCCCAGAATCGTCAGAAGAGTTCTGTGGATTAGAGATGGAGAATTTTGGAATTCGAAGTTGGAGACTTCATTGTTATTTCTCCAGTAAAAGGGAGCAAATAAGATTGGGTAAGACTAGGAAGATAGCTTCGAGTATATTAGATCTTTCAGAGTTTTTGTGAGGATATGTGTTTTGGTTTCGGTATTTAATTACCAGTTTGGATTTAATAGAGCGAGTAACCCAGTATCTGTATCAGGAAACTCGGGATAATTTTAGGTAGTTTATCCGGATCTATGTTCGGATAGCTAGAGTTGTTTGATTAGATAAAATTGTTTGTTTGGATGAATGGTTGTTTGATTGATAGTATATGGCTATTAAGTATAATTGAATTGTTTTAAAATTGGTTGAAATAAATATAAAAATCTTTGGATTATCTTTTGTTTTAAATTTCGAGGACGAAATTCTTTTAAGGGGGAAGGAATGTGATATCCCGGGATTTCGAGAAGTTTAAAATGTGATAATCTCTTAATTTAAATTATTTTAAATTGATAAATTTGTTATTTTCAAATATTTTATAACCAAATAATAATAATATGATGTTTTAATTATAGTATAGATTGATCATAATAAGAATAATAATTTAAATTGTATTATTTTATAAATTTGATTTTTAAATAGATTTATCATTTCCAAAATTAATAAGTATTGTTTAAATATGTATATATATGTCTTGAGTTGTTTTTAAATGAAATATATCAATTTCAAACTTAATAAAATGTTTATTTAAAAATATAAATGTTGAGTTGATTTTTTTAAATTGGATTTTAAAAGTCAAATTTGAATTTGAATTTGGATTTAAATTTGAATCTTTTAAGATAATTATTTTATTATATTTGGGTATAAAAATATATGAACAAGACTTTTATTTAAAATAAGACTTTTGTTTTATTTTGTTTTCCTTAAAGAGACTTTGTATATAAATTAGAAAGTATTTATTTAATAGTAAATAAATACATATATTTTCACTTAAAAATGAATTAAATATATTGTATATGATTATATTAGAATAAATGAGTTTTATTTTATTTTCTTTTAAGTTTCCATTTATTTATAATATAGAAAAGCATTTATAATTAAGAAATGAATTTATTAATTAAGAAATTAATATAAAAGCTTTTAAACTCTTTTTAAAAAATAATATAAAAATGGAAAAT
The DNA here is from genome assembly GCA_030737815.1 of Allium fistulosum. NCBI lineage: Eukaryota > Viridiplantae > Streptophyta > Magnoliopsida > Asparagales > Amaryllidaceae > Allium > Allium fistulosum. Next base: position 1,103,705,549 of record CM060904.1, on the reverse strand, counting down.
TACAAGTGTTAATTTTATATGCATGTAAAATACATGTGTAAGGTAATCAAATAAGGGTAGAGACAAGTGTCATTTTCTTATCATTTTTCTTTGATTTTTAATAAACCATAAATTAAGTTATATAAACCTACATCTACATTTCTTTTTCTTCTCTAAGCTCATTTTCAAAACAAACTAAAACCAAAAGAAAACTGTACAACCGAAATCATCTCCAAACTAAAACCATTTCCAGCTCAAATATCCAAACTGAAATTCATCTCAAACCTGAAACCTTCCCCTGATCAAAATCAATACCCTGTAATTTATTTCTAAAACCAATATCATTTCCACAAACCAAAACATTGATTCATTTCCAAATCAAAAATCTTCAACCTGAAATTTCTCAAACCTGGAATCATTTCAAAAGCCTAAGTTCAAAAGCCTGTGACCATTTTCCTGTTTCAAACCAAGTCTGTAATCAATTTTCAAGATTTGCATGCAATAAAATCTGAGGCCACAGCAAGTTTTCAAAAGCTTTCAGTTTTAAAGAAATCAAAATGTAAAGTTTTCAAAGCTTACAACCAGAGGCCAAGATTTTCAAGTTTTTAAAGCAAGCATTTCAATTTTTCCAGAGCTTCCAGTTTCTCTGTTCAACATAATAGGTGAGTAAACAATTCTTTTGCAAAAATTAAAATGAATTTAAATTGCTTTCGAATGATTTCTGAATGAAGTACATTTGCATGTTCATTTATATGTGTGTATTCTGTATGTATATGAGAATTGAAGTGTGCATGTATGATTAAAGTGTTAATTGCTCTATTTATCTTCTTTAAACAAGTGAGTGAACCTAATTTTAAAAACAGTTTGATCTATGCTTATACTTGATGCCTGTGATAAATTGTAGATGTAATATTGTAAACTGTTTGCATGGATAGATTAAGATGTTTGGCTGTTTATAAAATGTGAAAAATCTTTGCATGTTTATATTTATGGATGTACACTGTTTGTATGAGTAAATTGAACTGTGCATGTTAAATATGTCTGTGTTTCCAGGTTTTAGTGTCAACCATATAATCAAAATTTCATATATTTTTATTTATCCACTGTTAGGATTTTAATTAAAGACAAATTAGTTTAGTTTTAGCATGATCTAAGTAATAAAAATATAAACAAGTATATATGTTTTGAAATATACTTGCATTTGTGAAACAACAGTAAAGATCTTTTAAAACATGTAAAATCAAATGATGAATTTGATTAATTCAAGTTCATGTCTTGAATCCATTTGAAAAATTAGGATTTTTAGAATCAAAGTCAAGATTTTAAATGAAGTAAGGAATGAGAATTTGAGAATTTTCTGGAATTGGGATTTTTGGTGATAATTTATGATCACGAGATTTCTGGAGATCGGGATTTCAGGTAGAGGTAGTATGAAGGTCGGGGATTAAGGGAAAAATAGTCGAAGATTTTTCAGGTGGACGTGGAAGTGGATCGACAGCAAGATAGGGTTTTGAGGCCAGTTGTGGTCGTGATGGGTTCTTGGGTCCTAGCAGCGTCATGGTGACGATTCGAGCGTGCGGTCCAGGGGGATCGATGGAGGAGTTGACGATGCACCTCTGGGTGATTTTCGATGGCAAGAAACGAGCTGTGGTGGCGGTGCGAAGGGCTTAGGTGGCTGGGTTTTGGTTCCTGTTTGCTCGAGTTTTCTCGTTTCCGATTTTAAGCTTTGGGGTGATGTTTGGGTGGTCGGAATTGGTTGTAGAGGTGATCGAAGATGGGTTGAAGGTGTCGGCGGTGGTCGATGTCGTCGCGATCAACTGTGCACGTGCACGTGAACGAGGATGAGTGTCAGTGTATCAGTTGTCTGGTTTTAGGTTCGTGAGTTTTTTTTTTCTCGAGTGGGTATCGGGGAAGAAAGCTTTTGGCTCGGGGTTTTTGTAAGGTTGTACGCGAGATTGAGTAAACTGTTAAGTTCAAACAGTTTTAAAAATTTAAAATTTAACTCTGTTTTAAAAGAAGAAATAAAAGAAGGAATACTTGGTTTGTTTCAAATGACTTAAACCCATAGTAAGATGTTTAAATCAGTTTCTAAAATTTAAAATAAAAGTAAGTTTTAAATTTTGGAAAATCAAGTTAAACAATTGTCTTGAAATTTCATTTCTTTGAAATGAATGATTTGAATAAATTAAATGGTATGAATTGATTTACTTAATTTTATTAAGTTAAAATCCTTAAGTTATTTTCAAACTTAATTTGAAAATAAGGTAATTAATAAGGAAATGGTTTGTCTTAAAACTTAATTTAAATTTAAAACTAATAGAATAAATAAGAGTGATTTACTAATTGAATTAGTTAATGGTTAAGGATAAGTAAATTAACAATTAAGGTTTTCAAGTGATTTATTAATTTGTAATTAAGGATTGTTAATTTATAATTTAAGATAAATAATTAATGATTATTTATTTTATTTTATTCTAAACTTAATTAATGATTTAATTAAGTAAGTTAATTACTAAGATCAAATGTTTTAATAATAATTAAGATTTTAATGAGTTAAAATTAATTAAGTTTAATTAATTTAATTAATTAATTTTTGATAAGGATTAATTAAATAAGGGTTAATTAAACTAGTAATTAAGAAGTACTTAATAAAGTTTTATTAAATAATAATTAAGTTTTCTTAATTAATAATTAAGAAATTATTAAATTATAATTAAAGTTAATTAAGGATTAATTAACTGTTATTAAGGTTAGTTACTTATCATTAAAGATTGATTAATAGATAATTATGGATTAATTAAATTGGTAATTAAGGTTGTTAATTAATAATTAACTTTTATTAATTAATAACTAAGAAAAATTAATTAGTTAATTAAGTTTAATTAATTAAGGATTGATTACTTTGTATTGAAGGATATTGATTAATAATTAAGGTTTATTAATTAATAGTTAAAGAATAATTAATCAAGGATTAATTAATTTGTTTAAAGGGTAATTAAGGATGAGTTACTCAGTTATGATTTAGGAATGAATGTGATTTATTTAAGTTAATTAATTTGTTAATTAATTAAAGATAGTCACTTTGTAATTAAGTATAATTACTTAATAAGATTTGTTAAGTGTAATTACTTAGTGTAAGTAATTGATAAATGAATTACTGTATGTAATTGGTGTAATAAATCAAAAAGGATTTATGAAGTAAATAGTAAGTAATTAAGAAGTAATTAAGAATAGTTAATTACTGTTAATGATTATTTAAGGATTGATTTATGAAAGTAATTAATAAATGCATGATTAATTAATGTAATTAATTAAAGAATAATGTAATTAATTATAGTTGATTAATTAATTAAAGTAATTAATTAAGGATCATTAATTAATGTAATTAATGAGAGTAATTAAAAGTTAACTACTATAAATGATTAAGGATAATTAATTTGTAAAATTAATTAAAGGATAATTACTTTATGTAATTAATGAATAATTAATCAAGAGTGATTAATAATTAATGATTAATTAATTAAATGGATTGTAATTAATTAATGGTTGATTAAGCAAGGTTAGGAATTAATTCTTAAGTAATTAGTTTAATTTAAGTTGATTAAATTAATTATAATATGGATTAATAAATAGTTGCTTATGAATGATGGTTGAGTAGAATGTCTGATTTGGTAGATATTGGATGATATACTATGATATTCTGTGATATGATATTGGATATTTCTGTGATAAATGTGTGATATTTATCTATGTTAATGCTATGTGAATTCAAGTATTAAATTGAATTGAATTGTTTAAACCTTTAAACAACTTGGACTTAAAAGACACGTTTTGGATTTCGATGAGACCGGGATCGGGTTTCCGTATACCGGATTTCCAGGTCTGGAGACCCGAATACCACATCGATCCAAATTAAAGATAGGTCGTGAATCTCAAGTGAAGATGAAGATTTAGAGTGCAAGGGTTATTGTCGTTAACTCTGAGGGTGATTCCAAAACGAGTGTAACGAGATAATGCCTTCGGTTTCGTTCGAACCCGGAACGAACTTGTATGGATTGAATGCTTTCAGCACATCGTCAGGCGGACGATGAGCATTCTAAGTGATATGTTCTGATTAAAGGTAATCGTAACCTCAAGCCTCATCAACCGGGAATGGCTAAAACAGGGGAGGTGCAGCAAGGCTTCGTGGGTAGCACCCACTGAGAGCAAGATAGATCCCTGTCTAGAGGTCCCTTTTCTTTTCATTCGGCTTAGTGTGTGGTTGGTCGCGCCAACTACGGGGTTATCTTGTTCGGGATTATCCAGTAAGGGATGGTTCCGGCTTTGTGTTGCAGGGGAGCGGGCGTACTCCTCGGTACGGTGATCTAGGCCACGTACTGTGACGGGCGGTACCCCAGTAGCCCTGCCATTGTATGGAATCCAAAATCCAATAAGTGCCAACGGACTTGATTGTATAACCCACTTTGTGGCTAGTATGCTGGAATTTAATAATGTAACAATTTCAGCTATTTCATATTTATTTGAAAACCCTAGACCTATTATAATATAACCAGATTTCCTATCAAATGTTTTGGTTAGCGTAAGGTAAAAACTTTTCCATGTTTATGTGTGGGAAGTCTTACGTGATACCTTTGTTTTCAAAAGGTTTTGAAGTTAAGCAATTTAAACCGTTTACTCACACCAGACCCATGTCTGACCCAAGTGTTTATTTCTGTTTTATATAAACTCTTGGGTACTCAAATTTTTACGAGTAGCCAAGGGAGTCAGGTTTGCTTTGACGAATATTCTGGAGGAGCAATGGAGCAGGAGGCTTCGGCGTTCGTAGATATAGTATTCCGCTGTGTTGATCTCTGAGTCATTGTTATCTGTATTGTATCTTGTATTGTAAAAACTAGACAGGTGTTTATAACTGTCTAGTATGTGTTGTATATGTTGTGTAACTCTGATAGTTGTTGTATATGAAACTATGTAATAGTTTATGTTATTAATATAATTTATTCGTTCCGCTGTTTAGATTCTGATGTTGTTCCTTTCTTTCTTCTCTTCTTTTCTCTTTCTATCCCTTTCTTTCTTATTAGCGATACGACTTTCTGGTCGATGAAAGCCGGGTCGTCACATGTTAAGTCGTAGGACGCGCGCATATGCTAAGTCGTATCACATGTTAGGTCGAAGACTTTAGGTCGGTGGGAGTTAGTCGTAAGTCGTAGAGACTTGGGGTTGTTGAGTCGGAGCTGTTGTTAGGTCGTAGGTTGTTTGGAGTGTTAGGTCGGAGAGAGTGATAAGTCGGAGACGACTTATAGAGGCAGACGACCTAAGTTTTCAGCTATAAATACTCGTCCATTTCTCACTTTCTGGGATTCGGATTTCGAAGCGACGAAGTGCTTCCATTTTGAGAGCTCAACTTCTACACTTCTTCACTTCTTTTCTCCACTCTAATCTAGTGATTCCATCCATCCAAGTTGAAGATCAAATTGAAGATTCAAGAGCTTAGATTAAAGATCTACATCCATTGAAGTGAGATTTCATCGTTTGAAGCGGATTGGTGATAGATCGAGATTGATCCTTCGCTGTCCAGATCTGAAGCGTGTTGATTTGGGGTTGTTTAGGTGATTTGGTGAGTGGTGATTATCTCTCACACGGATCCAAAGGAGTATATCGGATCGTTGGCTTGATTTGGTGTTAAAATAGTGGTTTCCATGCATTTTCCTAATCCTAAGTATAGATCCATATAGATCCATTGTTCATGATGATTTGGCATCCATTTTACTACATGTTAACCTATGCAAGTTCATTCATCAAGATTATAGAGACATTGCTCATGTTTTCATGCTTATTAGACTTTCGACTCTTTAATTACGAAATTGCCATTATTGTTATAATTGTCTACTTAGATCATATTTGAATGCTTGATTGCTTGGATTAATGTTTGACTTGATTGATTGCTATGAATTAGATGATTGATGATTCGAATTAGAAAAAGTTGGTCGAAGATGATTCGAAAGCTAAAGGAAAGGCTCTTGAATTGAAAAGCTGCTCGTGGCATATGTAGCGGATGATGAAGCTCTTATGCATAGATTTGATGATGATGATGTTGAGATGAAGCTTTGCGAGGATGTGATGAAGCGAGGCATGATATGAGATAGTCTTGGTCTAATCCAGATGGGATCATTCCAAGCATGTTGATAACTCGGTGATATGGTTCGAGTTGAGGATAATGGTTGGCTCGAGAGGCGCTTGAGCTAGTATGGAAATAGTCGTCGAGGAGGATGACTAGAAGGCTGAGATATCATTGTTGTTGAAGGTTCTAGCATGCTCAAAGCAAGAGTACGTTGGGCAGATTCGATAGTCCCTGAAGGCTAATGATTGATAGTCAAGTACTCTGGGCAGATTCGATAGTCCTAGGCATGGGTCACGATGACGTGCGGGAGTTATGTCTAGAACCGGGGTTTCCATTAGCCCTTGACGGACGGCTGAAAGAATGTGTCGGTCATTCAATTAACGATGATATCGAAGCAATGATAACAGTGATAGCCAGAGTCATGGATGTTTGGTTGTATTGTCATTCGGTCTCAAGAGCGGTATTTTCTGGGTGCTTATCTGATCTTGGTTTAGGCCTTGAGGGTTTGTGCTTGGAAAACATCGTCCTTGACTCGAGTGATATTTGCTTTATTTTAAATTGTATGCTCTGCTATGTTTGCTTCTGCTTAGTGTGTGTCTGGGGGCTATCACTGTAGAAAGAGGTTGGAGTGGGAGGGTTGTATTCCTATTCCTTTTCCTTTATGCTCTTTTGGTATGTTGTTAGTTAATTTACTGCTCACTAAGACTGTTGTCTGACTCAAGGCTTTATGTTTTAATTCTTATCGCCTTGGGCTGTTCGTCCATTTTGGGACGGGCAGACTAGGTAGCAGGTGACAAGTGCTGTTCTTGCTTTCCACGGTGTTGATATCGAAGACGAGCTGGAGGGTTGCATATTATCTTCTTATTATATGTACTGGATGTTCCGCTGTTTGTATTTTCTCTGAGTGTTATGTAGTGAGGCTTGATGTATTGACTATTCTGATGATTGTAATCAACTATTATGAAGTTTTATTGATGAGATTCTATTCTGTGAAGCTTCACTATATATATATATATATATATGTTCTATTGTATTTTGTCCATGCGCTGTGAGTAATACGATAGATTCTGTTATTTTAATTTACCCTGGCAATCGTCCATGGTCGCCTGACACACTTTATAGCGCACTATCTCTAGGTTCAGTGCAGGGGTCATGGGCGGTCGTCACATTAACTATGTTATGTATATATATATATATTGAGTTATATATATATGCTCACTGATACAAGTTTTCTTCATCGTTCCAGTTCTGATTTGATTTCGTCAATTCCTATTTATCAGCTTTGTTCGTCGATTCGTGCCCATCTAGCTTTGCTATGAAATTCGTGCTTGGATTCGTAAATCACCTCATTCTTGTTCATCTCTCTAGCCTCGAAAGGTGAGCAATCACTCACGATTAATGTTGTTATATTGATTAAATTTGATTTCAATTGAAATGACAATTGAAATATGCTGCTGTTGATTATTTAATTGTTATATATATGCTATTATTATCAATTGTTCACCTGTGGGATATGACACCATATCCTGATGTTTATAATTATTTATCATTGATGATATATGCCTGTTATATGTATATCTGTTGTCACTCTGCAAGTTCCCTGTTAGTATAGAATTCCCTATGGGTTGAAATAATACATACCCGAACGATTTTGTAGAATAGGAGAAAATCGTTATGGGTTGAAATGATAAACCCAAGCGATTTTCATATGAATTGAATTTGGGATTGCAGGTTGAAATGATATATATCCGTATATATATTTAAATTGCGGATTGAAATGATAAATATCCGTATCACTTGACCATAGGATAAAAAATTATATACAGACATCGTTGGTCTATATATATATTGAAAATGATTTCTATGGGTGTGAAAAGAAATATATGGTTCTAATAAATATTGATTTTAAAGATTTATTAAAGTTGATATATAATACGTTTAAGTATTTATTTAGTATATATATTTTCAAATATAGAGGTTATAATGATTCAGGTTCGAAAGATAAATTTGAAATTGATTTGAAATTATATTTATTTAAGAATTTTACTTAAATAAGTTTGATTTGAAATTTATTAAATTTGAAATTTTAAAGATATGTTTTATAACTTGAAATTGATTAAAAGTGACTTAAATGAATATTTCAAACTTATATAAATTTAAATGGGATATTTTGTTTATTTAAATTTGTAAATTGAAGTAGTATTTAGATGTTATTGAAATGATTAAGTAAATATTCCAAAACTAAATAATAGTAAAGTGAATTTGATATATATATATATATATGAAATTATCGAATTTAGTTTTGAAATATTGAATATATAAAGCTTTGAAATATATTGAAATTTGAAATGGTTTATTTTGTGGTTCAAATCTGTATTTGAAATCGATATAATTTGAAATGGTTTATTGAGAAACTGAATTTAGTGGAAATTGATGATTTGAGATTTGATTAAATTTGAACTTTGGAATTCGAGTTGATTGAATCGATTTGTGAAATTTGAGGAAACTATTTTTATATAAATTATTTTTAAACTATATCTAAAACTATTTATATTTTACTTTATAAATTATTTTAATATAAACTATTTTAATATAAATCATTTTCAATATAAATTATTTTATTATAAACTATTTTAACTTATAACTATTTTATATAAACTATTTTTTTTTATAAACTATTTTAAATTATACTAATTATTTTAATATAAATTGTTTTAACTTATAACTATTTTATATAAATTATTTTATTTTATAAACTATTTTATTTTATATACTATTATTAATATCTAAACCGTTTGAAGGGAAGTGTTATGATTTCCAAAGTTATGAATTTCAAAGTATTATGATTTCCAAAGTATTATTATTTCAAATTGTTTTAGTTTCGAAAGTATTATATCTTTGAAAGTACTATGATTTTGAAAGTGAATATTTTTGAAATGGAAATGATACAGTATTGATATGTTTTTAAATGGAAATGATATAGTATTGATATGTTTTTGAAATGGAAATGATATCGTATTGATATGGTTTGAAATGGAAATGATATTTTGGTTTTGAAGTATAAACTATTTTAAAATGACCACGGTGTTATAATAACGATTGGTTGTTAAAGAGACCGGGATCGGATATGGGCATGCTCTCTGTCGATACTAAAAACCACTTTAACAACTGTGTACGCGGTGGAGATTCCAGAATGAAGTAGGATGGTGGCGACGATCCTATATGAGGTATATACGTGGACTCGACTCCCATGAGTTGGCATAAGGTGGCTAAAACAGGAGCAATTGACGGGCTAATGAGATAGCTCCTCTGATCGGACACACTCCATCGTATGCCATTCTATTACTTGTGATTGATTTGGTGCGCACCCTTGATTTGGGAGTGTGGCTCGAGGTGGGCGATTGCTGCGGCTCTACGTCACCACCGGCCCGGAAGTGTAATTGGTATATCTACCCTGGCATTGCCTAGTTGTGCCGTGTCACCTACTTTACTACGAGTTTGATTTGTGTCGTACCTATGGAGTATCCTTTGGTAGCTCCAGTTTACTGGGTATTACGGTACTGTATAGACTATTGGCACTATAAAATGTGTTAAGGGGGATATGGGTAACGTCTTAACGCTATTTTTAAATAGTTTACTTTACTATAGACATTATTATAATAGCGTATATTACTACATGGTAGATAGTTTAACGGATCCTTAAAGGATGGTTATCCCAAACATCCTTTGAGTTACTTGTATTTCAGTTGATATTTCACTTGAGTTGGATTTATTGATATAAGAATGTTAATCCTGACTCGAGTGTTTTGTGTTTTGCTTTACGTTCGGGTCAGACTAAGTGGTTCAGTGTTCGAGACTCACCTTTGGAGTTGGAGCTTCGCTTGGAGGTCCCGCTATCTATCCAACTTTCAGTTGTTCAGTTGATTCCAGTGATGTATTCAGATTTTGTATTTGACTATTGTATTGAGACATCTATGTATTCGAGACCTCTGTGGTATCTTATTTAACTCTGTTATATATATATATATATAGTAGCTTCATGAACTACTATTCTTTTGTTTCCGCTGCATTAATGTTGTTACTCTGTCTGTGATTCTTTGATTATTTATTTACTGTATATGCTGAGATTTGCCAAATTTAAATTAACAATCTGATATTTTGAGCAATTCAAGTCCGACATGTATGGATGTGAATGGTTGAAAATTTCAGGTCGTTACATGTGGTATCAGAGCTTTGGTTTTAGACAAAACTCAGCATATGGAGTAGGTTTAATTACAGAATCACTTTCGTTCGAGCTTGAATTCTTCCTTATTCAATTCGGTTTCCTTTGAATTTTGGAACGTTCCCTTCGGTTCCAAAATCCACTTTCTCTCCCTATTCGTGTTTCTTTGAGCCTGGAGCATCCCATAGCTCCACTGAATGATTTGTAACGGGGTGAAACTCCTTTACAATAGCACTGATTCACTGAAGATTTCGGTTGTAACCAAGGTTTCAAATCTCGGATTTTGGCCAATATCTCGAGAAAATATCTCGGCTGTCTCGGGCGATATTTAAAAGACTTATAACTAACCAAGCTGCCAAATCTCGGATTTTGGCTAATATCTCGGATTTTCATCTCGGCTGATCTCGGGGAGATTTAAAACCTTGGTTGTAACAGCCCGATATTTTGCACCATTAGCATCCATTATAAGTGTATAGGTGGACACTCATGCCGGAATTGAATTGCTCAAAATACCACGTTGTTAATTTAAATTGGCAAAACTGAGCATATACAGTAAATAAATAATCACAGACATAGAGTAATAAATGCAGCGGAAATAAAAGAGATAGTAGTTCATGAAGCTACTATATAAATGTATAAGTTACATCAGAGTTAAACCAGATACAACGGAAGAGTAATACGATACATCAGATACAAATCAGAATACATCACTGGAATCATCGAATACTGAAAGCAGAATAGATGGCTGGATCTTCAAGCAAAGCTCCAACTTCAAAGGTGAGTCTCGAATACTGGTACACTCAGTCTGACCCGAGCGTAAAGCAAAACACAAAACACTCGAGTCAGGATTAACATTCTTATATTAATAAATCCAACTCAAGTGAAATAGCAATTGAAATACAAGTAACTCAAAGGATGTTTGGAATAACCATCCTTTAAGGATCTGTTAAACTATCTACTATGTAGTAGTGTACGATAAGTAGATAATGTCTATCAGTAATATAAGGTATCAAAATAGTGTTAAGGCGTTACCATTATCCCCCTTAACACATTTTATACAAGCGTTATAGTCTATACAGCACTGTAAACTCCACCGTAAACTAGTGGGCTATCAGGGAGTACTCCATAGGTATAACACAAAACAAATTCGTAGTGGTCGCGTATAAAGGGATACAAGTATGACAAGGCACATGAGGCAATACCCAAGGTAGTGACGCTACCGTTTGCCTGATCCGGACTGGTGAGAACGCATCGCCGCAGCGACCGCAACACCGCGAAACAACAGTGCCAAAATCAAGGGTGCACCAATCGACAACAAGTAATGAGTAGTTCGAAGAAGTGTGTTCGCTTGAGGTAGCTGACCTCCATTGGCCCGGCACGGCTCCTGTTTTAGTCATTTCCAATTTGACACAAGTGTCAAGGCTATCCATCATCGTTCTCTTTCTTCAGTCAACACGTACATCATTCCAACCACTTCATTCTGGATCATCACTCCGCGTATAGTTATTAAAGTGGTTTTCGGTTTAGACAGAGAGTATGTCCATAACCGATTCCGGTCTCTTTAATAACTTCCGTAATTATTACACCGATTGGTCATTTTATATATTTCAAAAACCAAATCAATTTCAATTCAATTAGAATTTTATAAACCAATATTTCATTTGTCTTTCTAAACCAATTTCAAAAATTTACGTTTCCAAACTTCCAAATCATAATTTCAAAATCTTATAATTCAATTTCAATTTCTATTTAAAACAATTCAAATATTGATTCAAATTCGTATATAAATTTCATTCCGAAATCATTTAAATTAATTAAATTTTAACATTCAAATCAATTTAACTTCATTTATCGATTTCATTCAATATTCGTTAAGTAAATTTGCCATTCAAAACAATTCTATTTAATTTCCAATTCATTAAATCAATTTCTTAAGTTCAACTTCCTTATATCAAAACTTACAAATTGAATTAAATTAAATTCATCAAATCAAATTCTTTAAATTTCAAGTCTTACCTTAATTTCAATAAATCACATTTTATTTCTTGTTAAAGAAATTCAATCTCACTTATTTACTTACTTAAATAATTTTCCAAAACTTAATTTTATTCATTTAAGAGGTTCAAATTTACTTATTCAAAGTTCAATTTCTCTTATCAAAGAATTCAAATTTTTATTTAATTATTAAATAATTCAAAACTTAATTATTAAATAATTTCAAAGTTTAATAATTTCAAACTTAATTATTTAATCATTTCAACTAAATTCAATCATTTCTCAAATTAAACATCGTTCTTTCATCAATTTCATTTTTAATATTTTGTTTCAGATTTTTAAATATTAACATTTTCCTTTCATTAAAAAATTCAAATTTCAACTTCATTTCAAAACCATATTGTTTATTCAAATAAAATCTTCATTTTATTTTTAAATCAAATTATTTGACCAATCGGGTTTTATTTAATTTCATATCCTAGGTCAAAGTTTAATTTGGGTATTTATCATTTCAACCCGATTTCAATTCAATTCAAAATCAAAGCATATCAAAGGGAACTTGCAGTGTGATAACTAGGATGGTGTCAAAGTAAATAAACAAGCAATAACAACAAACAATAACAATCCAATAATCAATTTAATTAATCCCGAAATAACCGCATTAATTCGCATTATTATTTGTACGAATTAATATAATTATTTCTAGAATCTACACTATCATTTCGCGTAGATTAAAGATTATTACATTACGGTTCTTCACTTGTCATCTATTACAATTTCATACATCATCAATTTAACAACATACATTTAAATGGTTCAAGGTGTAATTCCATATCTCTACGTGTCAACTAGTTTAACATTTAAAGGGTCATATTATACAAAATTTAACTAATCAAATTCAACATATAGATTCAATTTAAATGGTTAACTATCATAAATCAATTCAATTGCATATTATTTATCACTTTAACATTAACCATTTAACGTCCAATATAAACATCAACAATAAATCAATTATCAACCAAACTGAATTATCATTTCATAAATAACAGATAATGGTGTCAGATGTCACAGGTGAACTGATACGGGTAATAGCATATATAACAGTGTAATTAACTAACAACAACATATTTCAATTGTCGTTTCAATTGAAATCAAATTTAATAAATAAAAGAACGTTAATCGTGAGTGAGTGCTCACCTTTCGAGGCTAGAGAGGATAGTCAATGAAATTGAGTTACGAAATGCAAGTACGACTTCCAAAGCAAATCTAGATGGGCACGAATTCGACGGACAAAGCTGATAGCAGGAATTGATTAGAACAAATCAAAAATTATCATGAGATAACTAAACAATATATATATACTATTATTATTATGATTTTATCAAAACCAAAATTTTAATTTACGACAAAGGTTTAAGATAAGATATATAAATATGATTCAAAAATTATTCTTAAATACAAACATCTAAATCAAAGGTATATATATCATTATTTAAAACCAATACTTATATATACTTTAAACTTAAAGTTCTTTTACATCAAATCTGAAATATACAGAGTATAAATCAGAGTATTTACAAATAGCAAACCCATACATAAATCATTATTTCTATATTATAACTCAATACAGACCTAGTTTACATTCTATAAAATCAATTTAGACCATAATTTACAAAACGTATTATAGATATATGTATACATTCCAGAATACAATATAACATAATATAATTTATATAAACTATTTACTGCCAGGTTACGGACTTATTGATGTTGCATACAACCAGGAAACCGTCAACAAAGCTTTGGAAGAAATATATATACATACACCTATATATATTTATACAAACATAGTATAAAATTTACCTGACTTATATATATAAACTGGCACATATATAGATATAAATTATACTATATTTTTTTTCAAAAATTCAGATCAGTAAACGAACACAATATATATATATATATATATATATATATAAACCAACATACCTACTGTACGCAGTAAATCCACTAACATATATATAACAACCTATAATATACATTTTAACAAAGCCGAAATATGTATACCAGAATTCAACAGAGCATCTTATACATCTCTGATCACAGGAAGGCTGTATAAAAGTCTCAGAAGAAAAAAAATGAAAACCAAAATATATATAGACATATATATAAGTTAATAGAGTTTACAAGTGTCTTAGAACTATATATATCTATATGTAATCAAACTTTAAAAATCAACATTTGGAAATATATAACACTGTGATAGTATTTTTTATAAACCAAAAATCGAAATATAACACAAGTAAAATATATACATATCGACATCAATATACGTGAATGTAACTGTGAATATATATATAATATAACTCGCATATAACTTATACATATTATACTAAAATAAAGCAACATATATAAGATGAACTACAACAACACTTATATGACTGTATATATTCACTGACCCCAAGCTATTATATTATATAAAACGAAACTGGTATATATTGTATGCCTATAACTAATACAGTACGCATATAATATATATACCTTATGAACAAGAGAGGAGCAGATCGGCCATTGGCTGCGGAGGCACGACAAACAATCAAGGAGGAGATGCAGGCGGTTAAGGAGGAAGGAGGGGTGGTTGATGGCCTCGGTGGGCGGAGCTTGGCCGTAGTGGGTTGAGGTGGTGAAGCGGATGTTGCGGTGATGAGTTGGACACTGGGAAGTGATGCGTGAGTGGGAAGATGGGGAGATGAGGATGTGTTGAGGAAATTGTTGCTGCTTGGTGGGTAAGGAGGAGGCGGTTTCTCGGTTGTGGTGGTGGAGGCTGGTAGGATGAAGGAGAAAAGGTGGAAGAAGTGGGCCGAGGCTAGTGAGAAGAAGTAGGCATGCGAACGTGTTCACGGATAGAGGAAGGTGAAGGAATCTCGAGCACAGCAACTGTTAAAATTTGTTTCGTATAAATTTTCTTTGAAGTAATGCAGAAGAAAATGAACATAAGGCAAGAATATGAATGTGTAAAAACAATGAACGTAGTTTTTTTTTCTCAATCGATGGCTATTGGTTTAAGATAGAAATGAAATGACAAGTCATAACTTTATATTCAATACAGATAATATTAAAGGACGGAGCTTGAAAAGACAGATGGATATCAAAAAGGTAGAACATAGGAAATATAAAAAGCCAAAACGTAAGTTATTAAGTTCTAGGAATTTATGGGAATTCCAAAGAGCTAGTCATCGGTTATTGGTTATCTCAAGAGGCAAACAAATGGTCAAGAAAATCAAAAGGGTGGAAATCGGTTACCGATACGTTTACCGATGTTTACAGATTTTACCGTGTAACCGACTTCAAAACACAGAGTTGAATATACCGTAGAGATCAGCACGACGAGATGATCAAAATGGTATACGGATATCAGTGGTACGATTGAATTATAAAAATTCGAATTTTCTACCAGCGGAAAATGCGAGAAAAACGTAAGAAAATAAGATCGACGGAGCTAAAGATGTCCGAATTTTGAAAAACGAAAAATAGCGTTTGCTCAGAAGATGGTTTAGAATTTTTCTATGTAAAATATTTAGGTTCCGAAAACATTTTATTTTCATTGCTTTTTAACTGATTAAATTGAAGTGAATTTACGCGCGAAATAAACTTTCATATTTTCGGACGAAAATTTACCAGTTGCTATGTTTAACTAGACGTATTCCAAAGATTAAATTTATATTTCAAAATTTTATCGTTTAAAATTTCGAAAAATTTCAATTAATAACGTTATTAAAACAATGGAAATTTACGGGTCCTTACACTCTCCCCCACTCAAAACGTTTCGTCCCCGAAAAGGAACGAGGTAGGAGAATAGAAACAACCAGAAATAAAAACAGTACAAAATAACCATATAAATTCAAATTTAAATTAATTGGTATTCAATAATTTATTTAATCCATTTGATTTCACTAAAATCAATTTTAACTATTTCTAAGTTCATTATCTTATCATCCAATTATCTTAAATTTACAATTTCTAAAACCATAAATTTGAATAGTCTTTTATTATAATCATATTTTTTTCAACAATTTAAATTCTTCTTTATTCCAAATTATTGTTAAATTTATTCTACTTAATATATCTAATCACATATATTTAAACCATATAAATTAATTTAAACCATATAAATTTCAATTTAAATTAATTTATATTTACTAATTGCTTTTAAATTCAAGGTATTTTCATAAGTTGATTAAATTTCAATTTATTAATTCTTTCAAAACAAATTTATTTGTCTCATCTATTATTCAATTAACTTATTATTCTATCATCTTTATTAGCATTTTTATATAATCACAATCTAAGTGTATAACATTTATTATAAACACTAAAATTTTATTTATAAAATCATTTTATATTATATATTATCCAATTGCATTTTAACTTCTGAATAATTTAGGTAAGTTATATTGAAATGCAATTTAGTACTATACAAATAAAATTTTCAAATTCAATTATTTCAAGTTTAAATACTTATTCAAAATTTAGCTTTATTTATAATTGAAAACATCTTTTAAAATGATTTTTTAAGAATTCAATTTCCGTTTAATTCCAAATCCTTTAGAAAAATTATGTATATACTATAAATATTAAATCAAATTAAATTTAAAATAATATAACCATATAAATCAAGTCATACTTAAGAAATTCAAATTTAAAATATTTTTCCAAACAAAACCGTAACAAAGCTACAGAATGGTTTCTCCACTTCGAACTCGAAAATGAAAGTCGATGATGCGGCCGCCATCACTGAGATTATTTCCCAGCGACAAAGAGAAGAGCACTGATTTCAATATTTACAATTTTTTGGAATTGATTTCTATTCGAAATTTCTTTTTATAATATGCATTTTAAAATTTAAACCCAAAGTTTGAAAACACCGGAAATTAAATTCTCACATTCTTGATTTAAATTCATTTCAAATTTCAAATCAAATTATAACCAAGTTTTATAAATTTATTTATGTTATGCGATAATCAATGGTTTACAAAACAATAAATGAAAATCAAATATTATCATTTTTGATAACTAATTCATTGACAATTTAATTTCAGAAAACTTATATTTATATATAATATAATAATCCAAAACTATTTTGTTTACCAAATTTGAAAACAACATTGTGTCAGTTTGTTATGTTCAAGTGTTTTGGAAATCCTATCGATAACGCTGATCAGACGAATCGATCGGAAACCCAAATCACATCAACAACTCAAACAACACAACATATATTGAAACATTTATATATTAATTTACAAATACATTTCTTTGCTCGACGATACAGGAATGAATTTTCAAAATAAAGATTGGGTTTCAAATTTGATGGACTCAAATCAAAGAGAATTTTGATTCGAAGATAAGTTCGAAACAATGATATGATGATTAAATAACAAAGTAAGAAGGTTGATAAGTTTATATAAATCGCGGGCAACCTTAACCGGGTTGACCGTAACTTCAAGAACAAGATCGATGCAGAATTTCGAGGCAAATCTACATTCGATCTCGAGAAATAGAATTCGGCATAATCAAAGATGTTAGCATCTAAACCGAGGATATATAAATCTCCGGTGAATCGATGCTATCGTAAAAGAGTTTTACCCCTTTACAAATCAATTTGAGATTGGTGGGACCGCCAACTCATTATAAAGGCACTCGAAGTGGAGTTATGTGATACTCCAGAATTCAGAAGAATACGAATAGTGGGGGACAAGAATGAATTTCGGAACCGCAGGGAATGTTCCAAAATTCAAAGGAATCGAGTCAAAAGGAAGAGATTGAAACTCGAATGAGAGTGATTCTGTAAATACATTTACCCTATATGTTAAGTTTTGCCTAGAGCTACCAAAGCTCTGCTACCAACTGTAACAGCCCGATATTTTGCACCATTCGCATCCATTATAAGTGTATAGGTAGACACTCATGCCGGAATTGAATTGCTCAAAATACCACGTTGTTAATTTAAATTGGAAAAACTGAGCATATACAGAGTAATAAATGCAGCGGAAATAAAAGAGATAGTAGTTCATGAAGCTACTATATAAATGTATAAGTTACATCAGAGTTAAACCAGATACAACGGAAGAGTAATACGATACATCAGATACAAATCAGAATACATCACTGGAATCATCGAATACTGAAAGCAGAATAGATGGCTGGATCTTCAAGCAAAGCTCCAACTTCAAAGGTGAGTCTCGAATACTGGTACACTCAGTCTGACCCGAGCGTAAAGCAAAACACAAAACACTCGAGTCAGGATTAACATTCTTATATTAATAAATCCAACTCAAGTGAAATAGCAATTGAAATACAAGTAACTCAAAGGATGTTTGGAATAACCATCCTTTAAGGATCCGTTAAACTATCTACTATGTAGTAGTGTACGATAAGTAGATAATGCCTATCAGTAATATAAGGTATCAAAATAGTGTTAAGGCGTTACCATTATCCCCCTTAACACATTTTATACAAGCGTTATAGTCTATACAGCACTGTAAACTCCACCGTAAACTAGTGGGCTATCAGGGAGTACTCCATAGGTATAACACAAAACAAATTCGTAGTGGTCGCGTATAAAGGGATACAAGTATGACAAGGCACATGAGGCAATACCCAAGGTAGTGACACTACCGTTTGCCTGATCCGGACTGCTGAGAACGCATCGCCGCAGCGACCGCAACACCGCGAAACAACACTCCCAAAATAAAGGGTGCACCAATCGACAACAAGTAATGAGTAGTTCGAAGAAGTGTGTTCGCTTGAGGTAGCTGACCTCCATTGGCCCGGCACGGCTCCTGTTTTAGTCATTTCCAATTTGACACAAGTGTCAAGGCTATCCATCATCGTTCTCTTTCTTCAGTCAACACGTACATCATTCCAACCACTTCATTATGGATCATCACTCCGCGTATAGTTATTAAAGTGGTTTTCGGTTTAGACAGAGAGTATGTCCATAACCGATTCCGGTCTCTTTAATAACTTCCGTAATTATTACACTGATTGGTCATTTTATATATTTCAAAAACCAAATCAATTTCAATTCAATTAGAATTTTATAAACCAATATTTCATTTGTCTTTCTAAACCAATTTCCAAAATTTACGTTTCCAAACTTCCAAACCATAATTTCAAAATCTTATAATTCAATTTCAATTTCTATTTAAAACAATTCAAATATTGATTCAAATTCGTATATAAATTTCATTCCGAAATCATTTAAATTAATTAAATTTTAACATTCAAATCAATTTAACTTCATTTATCGATTTCATTCAATATTCGTTAAGTAAATTTGCCATTCAAAACAATTCTATTTAATTTCCAATTCATTAAATCAATTTCTTAAGTTCAACTTCCTTATATCAAAACTTACAATTTGAATTAAATTAAATTCATCAAATCAAATTCTTTCAATTTCATGTCTTACCTTAATTTCAATAAATCACATTTTATTTCTTGTTAAAGAAATTCAATCTCACTTATTTACTTACTTAAATAATTTTCCAAAACTTAATTTTATTCATTTAAGAGGTTCAAATTTACTTATTCAAAGTTCAATTTCTCTTATCAAAGAATTCAAATTTTTATTTAATTATTAAATAATTCAATCTTATTTAATTATTAAATAATTCAAAACTTAATTATTAAATAATTTCAAAGTTTAATAATTTCAAACTTAATTATAATTTCAAACTTAATTATTTAATCATTTCAACTAAATTCAATCATTTCTCAAATTAAACATCGTTCTTTCATCAATTTCATTTTTAATATTTTGTTTCAGATTTTTAAATATTAACATTTTCCTTTCATTAAAAAATTCAAATTTCAACTTCATTTCAAAACCATATTGTATATTCAAATAAAATCTTCATTTTATTTTTAAATCAAATTATTTGACCAATCGGGTTTTATTTAATTTCATATCCTAGGTCAAAGTTTAATTTGGGTATTTATCATTTCAACCCGATTTCAATTCAATTCAAAATCAAAGCATATCAAAGGGAACTTGCAGTGTGATAACTAGGATGGTGTCAAAGTAAATAAACAAACAATAACAACAAACAATAACAATCCAATAATCAATTTAAATAATCCCGAAATAACCGCATTAATTCGCATTGTTATTTGTACGAGTTAATATAATTATTTCTAGAATCTACACTATCATTTCGCGTAGATTAAAGATTATTACATTACAGTTCTTCACTTGTCATCTATTACAATTTCATACATCATCAATTTAACAACATACATTTAAATGGTTCAAGGTGTAATTCCATATTTCTACGTGTCAACTAGTTTAACATTTAAAGGGTCATATTATACAAAATTTAACTAATCAAATTCAACATATAGATTCAATTTAAATGGTTAACTATCATAAATCAATTCAATTGCATATTATTTATCACTTTAACATTAACCATTGAACGTCCAATATAAACATCAACAATAAATCAATTATCAACTAAACTGAATTATCATTTCATAAATAACAGATAATGATGTCAGATGTCATAGGTGAACTGATACGGGTAATAGCATATATAACAGTGTAATTAACATACAGCAGCATATTTCAATTGTCGTTTCAATTGAAATCAAATTTAATAAATAAAAGAACGTTAATCGTGAGTGAGTGCTCACCTTTCGAGGCTAGAGAGGATAGTCAATGAAATTGAGTTACGAAATGCAAGTACGACTTCCAAAGCAAATCTAGATGGGCACGAATTCGACGGACAAAGCTGATAGCAGGAATTGATTAGAACAAATCAAAAATTATCATGAGATAACTAAAAAAATATATATATATTATTATTATTACGATTTTATCAAAACCAAAATTTTAATTTACGACAAAGGTTTAAGATAAGATATATAAATATGATTCAAAAATTATTCTTAAATACAAACATCTAAATCAAAGGTATATATATCATTATTTAAAACCAATACTTATATATACTTTAAACTTAAATTTCTTTTACATCAAATCTGAAATATACAGAGTATAAATCAGAGTATTTACAAATAGCAAACCCATACATAAATCATTATTTCTATATTATAACTCAATACAGACCTAGTTTACATTCTATAAAATCAATTTAGACCATAATTTACAAAACGTATTATAGATATATGTATACATTCCAGAATACAATATAACATAATATAATTTATATAAACTATTTACTGCCAGGTTACGGACTTATTGATGTTGCATACAACCAGGAAACCGTCAACAAAGCTTTGGAAGAAATATATATACATACACCTATATATATTTATACAAACATAGTATAAAATTTACCTGACTTATATATATAAAATGGCACATATATAGATATAAATTATACTATATTTTTTTTTTTCAAAAATTCAGATCAGTAAACGAACACAATATATATATATATATATATAAACCAACATACCTACTGTACGCAGTAAATCCACTAACATATATATAACAACCTATAATATACATTTTAACAAAGCCGAAATATGTATACCAGAATTCAATAGAGCATCTTATACATCTCTGATCACAGGAAGGCTGTATAAAAGTCTCAGAAAAAAAAACATGAAAACCAAAATATATATATAGACATATATATAAGTTAATAGAGTTTACAAGTGTCTTAGAACTATATATATCTATATGTAATCAAACTTTAAAAATCAACATTTGGAAATATATAACATTGTAACAGTATTTTTTATAAACCAAAAATCGAAATATAACACAGGTAAAATATATACATATCGACATCAATATACGTGAATGTAACTGTGAATATATATATAATATAACTCGCATATAACTTATACATATTATACTAAAATAAAGCAACATATATAAGATGAACTACAACAACACTTATATGACCGTATATATTCACTGACCCCAAGCTATTATATTATATAAAACGAAACCGGTATATATTGTATGCCTATAACTAATACAGTACGCATATAATATATATACCTTATGAACAAGAGAGGAGCAGATCGGCCATTGGCTGCGGAGGCACGACAAACAATCAAGGAGGAGATGCAGGCGGTTAAGGAGGAAGGAGGGGTGGTTGATGGCCTCGGTGGGCGGAGCTTGACCGTAGTGGGTTGAGGTGGTGAAGCGGATGTTGCGGTGATGAGTTGGGCACTGGGAGGTGATGCGTGAGTGGGAAGATGGGGAGATGAGGATGTGTTGAGGAAATTGTTGCTGCTTGGTGGGTAAGGAGGAGGCGGTTTTTCGGTTGTGGTGGTGGAGGCTAGTAGGATGAAGGAGAAAAGGTGAAAGAAGTGGGCCGAGGCTAGTGAGAAGAAGTAGGCATGCGAACGTGTTCACGGATAGAGGAAGGTGAAGGAATCTCGAGCACAGCAACTGTTAAAATTTGTTTCGTATAAATTTTCTTTGAAGTAATGCAGAAGAAAATGAACAGAAGGCAAGAATATGAATGTGTAAAAACAATGAACGTAGTTTTTTTCTCAATCGATGGCTATTGGTTTACGATAGAAATGAAATGACAAGTCATAACTTTATATTCAATACAGATAATATTAAAGGACGGAGCTTGAAAAGACAGATGGAAATCAAAAAGGTAGAACATAGGAAATATAAAAAGCCAAAACATAAGTTATTAAGTTCTAGGAATTTATGGGAATTCCAAAGAGCTAGTCACCGGTTATTGGTTATCTCAAGAGGCAAACAAATGGTCAAGAAAATCAAAAGGGTGGAAATCGGTTACCGATACGTTAACCGATGTTTACAGATTTTACCGTGTAACCGACTCCAAAACACAGAGTTGAATATACCGTAGAGATCAGCACGACGAGATGATCAAAATGGTATACGGATATCAGTGGTACGATTGAATTATAAAAATTCGAATTTTCTACCAGCGGAAAATGCGAGAAAAACGTAAGAAAATAAGATCGACGGAGCTAAAGATATCCGAATTTTGAAAAACAAAAAATAGAGTTTGCTTAGAAGATGGTTTAGAATTTTTCTATGTAAAATATTTAGGTTCCGAAAACATTTTATTTTCATTGCTTTTTAACTGATTAAATTGAAGTGAATTTACGCGCGAAATAAACTTTCATATTTTCGGACAAAAATTTACCAGTTGCTATGTTTAACTAGACGTATTCCAATGATTAAATTTATATTTCAAAATTTTATCGTTTAAAATTTCGAAAAATTTCAATTAATAACGTTATTAAAACAGTGGAAATTTACGGGTCGTTACATCGGTATCCTCGGTTTACGATGCTATCTATCTTTTGCTATACCCGTATTCTATCTCTGACAATCGAATGTCGATTTGTTCCAGAATTCTACCTCGACCTTATTTTGAAGTCACGGTTGACCCGGTTAAGGTTTCCCACGATTTATATAAGTCTGTCCATCTCCCTATTTCGCAATTTGATTGTCTTAGCTCCCTTTCGAGCCTATCTATATTTAGTTAGAATTCTCTTTGATTAGAGTCCCCTTGTATTTGAATCTCTATCCTTATTCTAGAATTTATTCTGGAATAATCGAGTGAGGGAGTGTATTTATAATTAATATTAAAATGTTTATTTTGTGTTGTTTGAGTTGTTGATGTTGATTTGGGTTTTCGATCGATTCGTCTGATCAACGCTATCGATAGGATTTCCAAAACAATTGAACATAGCAAACTGACACGATATTAATTTTAAATTTGGTAAATGAAATAAATTTGTATGATTATATTATAAATATAAAAGTAAAATTTTCTAGAATTTAAAAAGTTAATTAAATTGGTTGTTTGAAATGATAATATTTGATTATCATTTATTGTTCTATAAATGAATTTATAAACATGGTTTATAAATTGATTTGGAATTGAAATGAATTTAAATTAGGAATTTGGGAATTTAATTTCCGGTGATTTCAAACTTTGGTTTTAAAGTGTATATTATTTAAAGTATTTTCAAATAGAAATTATTTCCAAAGAATTTTAAATGTTGGAATCGGTGCTCTCCTCTTCTGTCGCTGGAAAATAATTTCGGTGATGGCGGCCGCATCATCGACATTCATTTTCGAGTTTCGAAGTGGAGAGACCATTCAGTAGCTTTGCTACATTTTTTTAGAAATTAATTTGATTTGAATTTCTTCAGTATGATTTGATTTATATATATAGGTATATCATTTTAAATTTAAATTGATTTGATATATATAGTATATACATAATTATTTCTAAATGGTTTGAAGTGAATCGGAAATTTAATTCTTAAATCTATATTAAAGGGTGATTTTAATTATAAAATGAAGCTAAATTTTTTGAATAAATAATTGAATTGAGAAATTTTAATTGTATGATACTCAATTTCATTCCAATATATAATTTACCTAAATTACTCAGAAGATAACTGTGAAATTGAGTAGTATACAATATAAGATGATACTAAAGGAATTTATTAATAAATTTGAATGGTTATGATAAGTGTCAATACACTTAATTTATGATTATAAATTGTTAGTTGAGATAAATTGAATAAAAGATAATGAATAAATATGAATAAGAAATAATTAGGATTGAATTGTAAGTTGAATTTAACTTAATTGAAATCAAATAGATTGGATAGATGAGATAAATAAATAAAATTTTTGTATGAAAGAAATTTTGTAATAAACACTAATAAATTGAAATCAAACCAACTGAATGAAAATATATGGAATTGAAATCAAAAAAAAATGAGCACAATAAATTTGATTGATTAAATAAAATGAATTGAAATCAATTAGCTGAATATGTAATTGGATGATATACAATATAAAATGATTCTTATAAATAAAATTTGAGTGGTTATAATAAATGTTATACACTTAATTTTAATTATAAAAATGTTAATTGAGATAAAGAGAATAATAAGTTAATTGAATAATAAATGGGATAAATAAAATAAAGTTTGTTTTGGGAAATTAATAAATTGGAATTGAATCAACTTAATGAAATACCTTGAATTTTAAATCAATTGCTGAATGTTAATTTATTTAAATTGAAATCTATATGGTTTTAAATTAATGGTTTTATTTTGTTTTCCAATCTATTTTTTCTCTCTGGTTGTCCCTATTCCCCTACCTCCTTCCTTTTCGGGGACGGAAAGTTTTGAGTGGGGGAGAGTGTAACGACTCGTAAATTTTTAATAATTTTTATTTTTTTATTAATATATTTAATTGGAATCTTGTGAAATTTTAAATAATTGAATTTTGAAATAAAAATTTTATATTTGGAATGCGTCTAATTAAACATAGCAAATGGTAAATTTTCATCAGAAAATATGCAAGTAAATTTTATTGTGCAATTCTATTTCAATTCCAATCAGTTAAAAATTGATGGTAATAAAATATTTTCCAAACCTGAATAGTTTTACATAAAAAATTTGTAAATTGTCTTCTGAGTGAGACGTCATCCTTCGTTTCGTAAAATTTGGACTTCTATTGCTCCGTCGATCTTATTTTCGACGAAATAGCAGTATTTTTGTACCAATACCGAATTTTGATAGGATGATCCTATCACTGATATCTGTATATCATTTTTATTGTCTCGTCATGCCGATCTCCATGGTATATTTGTTTGTGTGTTTCGAAGTTCGGAAGACATCGAAATCTACGGAACGATTTCCGTATCGGTTCCGCAATTTTGGCTTTTTGATTTTCCTTTGACCATTCACTTTCCACCGATTGAATAAATGGGTACTTAACTTTTAATCTTCCAAGAGACAGCCATGACTCTTCAATAAAATCTGTTTTGAACCATTTATTGATTTCATATTATTTTGCACTATTCATTCGTTTAATAAAAAAACTTTATATGCATTTACCTGTTGCTCTTCATCTATTCCACCTCTCCTTTCTCTTCCTCTCGTCCACTTCTTTTTGAAACCCATCCTTTCTCACCCTACCATCGGCCTCCACCAACCCGAGATCCACGTCCTCCTCTGACAAGCTGGCAACCGAGCCCCGCCTTCCACCTCTGACCCGCATATCCTCCGCATCTGGCCTCTGTTCCTCCAAACAGACGAATCCCACAACCACCTCCTCCCTTCCTCCGCCAATCCCAGACCACCCCGCGAGCCTGGCAGAGTCCTCCTCCTGCCGAGCACCACTTTTCACTTTCCCTCCATCTTCTTCGATTGCTCGAGCCTCCTCTGCTAATATAGGTATATACATGCTTCGTATATATTTCTTTATATATATATATATATATATTTGTATAAGTTCGTATAATACGTTCGTTTAAATATAAGATTATAATATGGTATGTATAAATGGTTTTCAATGTACTGTTCTTTTGTACATTGCTTATGTTAATGGAAACTTACATATACATATATTATATTTTATTATGTAAAGGTTGTTGTAATATATAAGTGTATAAATATACTTTATGGTCTGTTGCATAGTTTATGAAAGTTGTTTAAATATACATTTGTATATATATATATATATATATATATTAATTTTTATATTTGAGTTGGTTTTGAGCATATACTTAGTGTCTGCATACAACTTTGTATGTTATTTTGTAGCCTCATATTCATTAGTTTAAACAAGATAGTATAAACTAGATCCGAGATTGTATATTGCACATATTGGTTCGCTTGTTTTATTGTTTTCTTATTTCCAGTCTATATATATATCATTGATAATACATGGGAGTCCGTATATATATAAGCTGTTGTTTTATATACTGTATATATAAAAGGTTTATATTTGTGTAATTGATTCAAATATGTTGATATCTATATAATTTGTTTTAGTAATATGTCTATGTTAGTACATGTTAGATTTTTATAAAATTTTAGTTTGGATATTAGTATGTTTGCAGTCGCATATATATATATATATATATTATAAAACATTTCATAATATATTTACTGTTGTGTATTTCAAAGGAATTTTCGAATGGAAACATTGATTTCAAAGGAATTTTAGTATATATATATGAGCTGAGAAAATTTTGCTTTACAGGTGGTACCTGTAGAGTACAGGTCTATATAAAGTTCATTTAATAAAGTTTAGTTGATGCTGGTATATATATTTGAAATCTGAAAGCCTTTAATTTTTCCCAATCTATGTTTAAAGAATTTCAATTTTTAATATTGCAGTAAAAGTATGGTACTTTAATATAAATATGATATGTAGGTTAAAATGAACATAATGAATAAGTATTGGGTTTTAACTATGGTATGTATATATATATACATATTGAGTTATATATATGTGCTCACTGATACCAGATTTCTTCATCGATCCAGTTCTGATTTGATTTCGTCAATTCCTATTTATCAGCTTTGTTCGTCGATTCGTGCCCATCTAGCTTTGCTATGAAATTCGTGCTTGGATTCGTAACTTACCTCATATTCTCGTTCATCTCTCTAGCCTCGAAAGGTGAGCAACCACTCACGATTAATGTTCTTATATTGATTTAATTTGATTTCAATTAAAACGACAGTTGAAATATGCTGCTGTTGATTATTTAATTGTTATATATATGCTATTATCTGCAATTGTTTACCTGTGGGATATGACACCATATCCTGATGTTTATATTTATTTATCATTGATGATATATGCCTGTTATATTCATATCTGTTGTCACTCTGCAAGTTCCCTGTTAGTATAGAATTCCCTATGGGTTGAAATGATACATACCCGAACGATTTTGTAGAATAGGAGAAAATCGTTATGGGTTGAAATGATAAACCCAAGCGATTTTCATATGAATTGAATTTGGGATTGTGGGTTGAAATGATATATACTCGTATATATATTTAAATTGCGAATTGAAATGATAAATATCTGTATCACTTGACCATAGGATAGAAAACTATATACAGACACCGTTGGTCTATATATATATATATTTTGAAAATGATTTCTATGGGTTTGAAAAGAAATATATTGTTCTAATAAATATTGATTTTAAAGATTTATTAAAGTTGATTTAATAAAGTTGATATATAATACGTTTAAGTATTTATTTAGTATATATATTTTCAAATATAGTGTTTATAATGATTCAGGTTGGAATGATAAATTTGAAATTGATTTGAAATTATATTTATTTAAGAATTTTACTTAAATAAGTTTGATTTGAAATTTATTAAATTTGAAATTTTAAAGATATGTTTTATAACTTGAAATTGATTAAAAGTGACTTAAATGAATATTTCAAACTTATATAAATTTAAATGGGATATTTTGTTTATTTAAATTTGTAAATTGAAGTAGTATTTAGATGTTATTGAAATGATTAAGTAGATATTCCAAAACTAAATAATAGTAAAGTGAATTTGATATATATATATATATGTGTGTGTGTGAAATTATCGAATTTAGTTTTGATATATTGAATATATAAAGCTTTGAAATATATTGAAATTTGAAATGGTTTATTTTGTGGTTCAAATCTGTATTTGAAATCGATATAATTTGAAATGGTTTATTGAGAAACCGAATTTAGTGGAAATTGTTGATTTGAGATTTGATTAAATTTGAACTTTGGAATTCGAGTTGATTGAATCGATTTGTGAAATTTGAGGAAACTATTTTTATATAAAGTATTTTTAAACTATATCTAAAACTATTTATATTTTACTTTATAAATTATTTTAATATAAACTATTTTAATATAAATCATTTTCAATATAAATTATTTTATTATAAACTATTTTAACTTATAACTATTTTATATAAACTATTTTTATTTTATAAACTATTTTAAATTATACTAATAATTTTAATATAAATTGTTTTAACTTATAACTATTTTATATAAATTATTTTATTTTATAAACTATTTTATTTTATATACTATTATTAATATCTAAACTGTTTGAAGGGAAGTGTTATGATTTCAAAGTGTTATGATTTCCAAAGTTATGAATTTCAAAGTATTATGATTTCCAAAGTATTATTATTTCAAATTGTTTTGGTTTTGAAAGTATTATATCTTTGAAAGTACTATGATTTTGAAAGTGAATATTTTTGAAATGGAAATGATACAGTATTGATATGTTTTTAAATGGAAATGATATAGTATTGATATGTTTTTGAAATGGAAATGATATCGTATTGATATGGTTTGAAATGGAAATGATATTTTGGTTTTGAAGTATAAACTATTTTAAAATGACCACGGTGTTATAATAACGATTGGTTGTTAAAGAGACCGGGATCGGATATGGGCATACTCTCTGTCGATACCAAAAACCACTTTAACAACTGTGTACGCGGTGGAGATTCCAGAATGAAGTAGGATGGTGGCGACGATCCTATATGAGGTATATACGTGGACTCGACTCCCATGAGTTGGCATAAGGTGGCTAAAACAGGATGAATTGACGGGCTAATAAGATAGCTCCTCTGATCGGACACACTCCATCGTATGCCATTCTGTTACTTGTGATTGATTTGGTGTGCACCCTCGATTCGGGAGTGTGGCTCGAGGTGGGCGATTGCTGCGGCTCTGCGTCACCACCGGCCCGGAAGTGTAATTGGTATATCTACCCTGGCATTGCCTAGTTGTGCCGTGTCACCTACTTTACTACGAGTTTGATTTGTGTCGTACCTATGGAGTATCCTCTGGTAGCTCCAGTTTATGCGGTATTACGGTACTGTATAGACTAGTGGCACTATAAAATGTGTTAATGGGGATATGGGTAACGCTTTAACGCTATTTTTAAATAGTTTACTTTACTATAGACATTATTATAATAGCGTATATTACTACATAGTAGATAGTTTAACGGATCCTTAAAGGATGGTTATCCCAAACATCCTTTGAGTTACTTGTATTTCAGTTGATATTTCACTTGAGTTGGATTTATTGATATAAGAATGTTAATCCTGACTCGAGTGTTTTGTGTTTTGCTTTACGCTCGGGTCAGACTGAGTGGTTCAGTGTTCGAGACTCACCTTTGGAGTTGGAGCTTCGGTTGGAGATCCCGCTATCTATCCAGCTTTCAGTTGTTCAGTTGATTCCAGTGATGTATTCAGATTTTGTATTTGACTATTGTATTAAGACATCTATGTATTCGAGACCTCTGTTGTATCTTGTTTAACTCTAGTATATATATATATATAGTAACTTCATGAACTACTATTCTTTTGTTTCCGCTGCATTAATGTTATTACTCTATGTCTGTGATTCTGTGATTATTTATTTACTGTATATCCTGAGATTTGCCAAATTTAAATTAACATCTGATATTTTGAGCAATTCAAGTCCGACATGTATGGATGCGAATGGTTGAAAATTTCAGGTCATTACAATAAGATTTGATTAAATAAGATATAATTAGATAAAATATTATACATAAGACTATCGTATAAGCAATATGAATTATAAAAGTTATATAACAATAAAACTTATATGATATGAATGTATAAACTAAAGGTGGAACATTAAAGAAACCCAAATAGACTTAAGGAATAAATACATATGTAAATGTTCGTATACCGTGATTTCTGATGTGTTTTACACTTGAATCATGAGGGTATTTCATGAAAAATACATTATTTCATAAGTTGATATCACTTAATATAATATATTAAAGATTATGAATCTTCAATATAATGATGTCCTCTACCACATATATATATATTAATATATTACTTGCATACTCCTTAGTTGTTGAGCAAACTCAAGCTAAGGATGTTATATGTAGCATTATTAATATATTAAATAGATGAGGTAAGATAACTATATGTAGCTGTTGAGCAAAGTGAAAGTACATATACTATACTTAGGCCGTTGCGATATGGTAAGCATGAGCGAATGATTTCTTTCGATTTGTTGAGTAAACTCAATGTCAAAATGAGGTTAGGACAATAAAACATGGGTTAGGAGTTGTATGTGATATAACCGTTAAGGGGCTATCCATCGTTTGTGGGGCTATGATTTGTTGAGCAAACTCAAGATCGGAATACCAGGACAGACGAGTCCTAACACCCACTGGTAAAGTCGATTCTATGTTTCATCTTAGGGTTTGGAAAAACACAAAAGACTAGTGGGAGCCTTATTAGAAAAATTAAATAGTAACATTTAACCTTTCTAATATTGTAAGAACATATGTTACATAATGTTATAATTACCTACAACGATAAATTTGTGCATTTAATATGATTGATAAAGCATTTGTCAATTAACACATACAAATGAACTGAATTGAAACTTGACAAATGGAAATATAATACCCACTATTAAATTCCTTTTGCATGTTAACGTTTCAACACCCATGCAAGTGCCTAATTTTACAACTACTGAATACATTCGTGGTTTGGTCACTTACGCATTTATTTGGTCAAGACCATTATTGCATTCTATGAGTTTCTAACTCTAAAAGCAATACAGGACTATGGATATTTGATCATATACAATTGCATATAAATGTTATATGGTGAACGGTCAAAGTTTGTAATGTACAATATTTCGATGAAATTATTTCATGCGAAAAACTAAATAAACCTTAGTCCGAGATCGAGTATTCAATCTGATTGATTACAAAAGGATCGTATCATTTTAAATGTAACACAAGACCCAAACTACAATATAAATCTAAGAATTCGATCACTAAATGTCAGTTTGATCAATTTATGTAAAGCGGAACCTATCTAATGTCCTTGAAAGCCAAGGATAATTGAATGCACTTTTTTAAAGAGTTCGTTATGATATTGTAGTAAGGGTTTTTGTTTTGAATGGTTGACCATTTAGAAAGGAAAACGAATGTGCAAGTGTATACGTGATTTAGGGTACAGTTGGAATGAAGAGAGTGAATGATCACTTATGCTTCATAAAGAATCATCGGAAACAAGAATTGTGATAATAATGATTGATACATAACATTGGAATAAGAAATATGATTACTATTTCGAAATGTTTTTTCATATAGAAAATTGTTTTCCGTGAGATTTATTTCTTTGAGTTCAGGATATTTGATCAAAGAACTCTCCACTGTAAACTGGTTGTAGTATATGAGATATATAATTTATATTAAGTGAATGATAGACTTCCAAATTAAGTACGATGTTATAGTAATAGCAAAAATAGTGGGAGTATGCCATATAGCACTTATTGATCGCATCAAATTACAAAAATTGTTTTTGTAAAACGTACCGAACATTATTTATGAAATAACGACTATTTTTCGGTATCGCCTAGAAAATAGATAGATATAATATTATGAATATTCGTTAATATATTGCTCAGTTTAGTATGTTTCACTTTTGTTTAGAAAAAAAACATTTTTCATATAGGTTGAATCTCTTGATTTAATTTTATACATACATACATACATACATATATATATATATATATATATATATATATTTTGTTAACTAATTTAAGTTTACATAAGTTCATAAATACATCAGAAAATTTAAATGTAATATGGTTTATTTTAAATTAATTAAGAAGTTTTGGGTTAATATTTATACACAAATAATTACATCGATATGCATACGTACATATAAAATTTAATGTTTATATTTCAAATTGTATAATTTAAATGCCTTATTAATATTAAACAATTTTAAATGAGGCAGTAGTATATGCATATGAATTATTATTGGCTATTCCTGTTCTTATGTCATAATGATTCATTGATTGCTAATTGAATGCTACATAAATCAAGTTTGTCAAAAAGGGAAGATGAATCAATTATCTTTGTCATCTTTAATTTCTTACCTTTTATCCCTTGTGTGATTGCCTTTAAACTTAATTTTGTTTATTCATATACATCATGTTATCAATTGATCGTACTTGCCTTATGTTTAACTATTTTGTCACACAATTAAGGAATGAATATATTTGATATATTCAAACCTAACTTTTATATCCTATTCCGGATTGTTTTAGAATCAAATTAATAAACCTAACTTTTATATCCCATTCCTGATTTTTTTAGAATCAAATTAATAAAAAAATATTGTATTAAATAAAATACCGATTTTATTTAAAAGAAATTTAGATAAGATCTAAATACATTTAGGCTTCATAGGCCCATTAATGATAAAAAAAATATGATAAAATTTTGGACATTCACCCATTTCTTTCGTTCCAAGCTGGCCCAGCTCCTTCAATTTCTAGATAAAGTGCACCGGGGTCTGATAAGAACATCTTGTACCCCTTCCACACAGGACTGACCTACCACTTGACTAGTAGTACCAAATATGATCACCCCACTTTGGGCATCGAAACATACATGAGTAGATAGTAATCGATCAAGATTTGTGATGACCATACCCAGATGGGAGCGACCCATTTGGCCCTGCTGCATGCCCGAGTTTTGTCATTTCCCGGCTGATGAGGCTTGAGGCTACGTTTTACCTTTATTTAGCACTTCCCACTTGGAATGCCACACTATCCTCCAGGCATCAATGCAATGCCAACATTCGTCCATACAAGTTCATTCTAGGACTGAACGACACAGAAGGCACTACCTCCACTACACCCATTTTGGGGAATCCCTCCCAGGATTAACATAAAATAGCCCTTGCACTTCAAAGCTCTATCTTCAATTCCATATTCTTCAAGATGTCTTCAAGTCGAAACGCATGTGTTGGATCGAAGTGATTTTTGGATAATATATATGATCCTCGTCTCTTGGAAACAACTTTCGATAATTTCCGGTAAACTCAACCCCGGTTCTTTAGGAAATAAACAAACAAAGATAAGAGTGGAGATCAGTTCCTAACCATTAGTGGATGGATTTCCTTATCGTTTATCCTAAAAGAACGAAACGAATTTATACATACAGTAGAGCACCACCGACGGTAATTGTACCTTATCATTTCCGTGTTTCTCCTAGATATTTTCCAAAGTTACGTTTTGATCTAGATTTTGATAGTCGGTTATTTAACTATCAAATAAGCAAACATTCAAACGTGGTTTAATCCAATGGGATCCTCTAAGCCTTTTTTGGTTAATCTTTAATTAATAAAATCACTATATAAAACTTGATCAAAAGATCTTTACACAACACTATTTCCAAAACCTTACTTCCCTTTTATACTTGGCAAAATATTTATACTTATCTTAAGGGTGTAAGTATATTATCAAAACATTTGGAAAATTCCTCCTTTCAAATTACATTTGAAAAAATTACTTACTATAAACCGATCCACTTATCCTTTATAAAAAATTCCCTTTTAAAAGCTCACTTCACATTTAAATACCTTTATAAATTTCCAAAATCAATTTATAAAAAACTTTTAAAGGTCTACAAGTCAATTTACAAAACCTATTTGCACACTTTTAAAATCATTTATGTAACGCCCCACTCCGAGACCCACATTAGCAAAGAGTATTACAAGGTAACACCGTCTACTAATGCAGAGAATAGAGCTGGATAGGAGCGACCATCTATAACCCTGTCTTAATTATCTATTGAATACGCCGACAATGCCACTTCTTACTTAAATGGATCGACATCTCCAATAAATACTTAATACAAAGCCATAGGCGGCTGAGGATCTATCAGAATAAAATATAACAACTCAATGTAATTCACATCACAGAACAGTAGATCATCACATACACTTTCACATATATAGATACATTACAGAGTTTACAAAATGATACATGTCAAGTGGTATAGCAAACCACAATATACAGGCGAGTCAAAAGAATACATATCAGAGTTACAGACAAAAAGGACTACACAAAAAGCTATGACAAAAAGGAGCTAG
The DNA here is from genome assembly GCA_030737815.1 of Allium fistulosum. NCBI lineage: Eukaryota > Viridiplantae > Streptophyta > Magnoliopsida > Asparagales > Amaryllidaceae > Allium > Allium fistulosum. Next base: position 1,103,670,464 of record CM060904.1, on the reverse strand, counting down.
CGGGGTAGTCCATGCGGAAGCAAAATAGGCTAAGTCCAAAGTACCTAACCTGAAACATCTCGGTCTGACCCGAGTATAAAATACACGGGTCAGTCTGGCTAAACAAATCAGTTAGATAAACTAAATGATAATGAACATAAAAGATCATAAAGTACCACAATTATCTCCAAAAGAGATATCCAAATCATCTAACATAAGATGAATCAAAACAAGCCTCATATCATAGGCAACTCAAATAAACAAAGGACATACATGCCCCAAAACAAGCCAAAAGGCAAATAACAATTACTAACAAAGGTAACACATGTTTCCACAAGGTAATCGCTATATATCGTGTGGTTTAAAGAACCTACACCGAAGGGCGATACACTAGGGAAATATAATTGTCAAAGAAACAAAAGATGCTCGAGCTCAGTACTGTATAACAAGGATCCACAAACCTGAAGGCACAAACCCAATATCACTCGAGCGGTGATGATGGACCAACTCCGAAAGTGATACTATAGGGCAACAAACCCGAAGGTACAAACCCGAAGGCAACATACCCGAAGGCAACAAACCCAATATCACTCGAACGGTGACAATGGACCAACTCCAAAAGTGATACTATAGGGCAACAAACCGTAGTGGTGAAGGTCCGAAGGCCCAGTGCTGGACACCACTAACTGGTGGAATGTGTCACAACTCTCAGGAAGGAACCCGAAAAATGTTAACGTGAGTCCCATACCACACGTTCGCACTAAACGGTTTACTAACCATTAGCCAATTTCACACTCAAAGCAGTACAAAGTTCACCTCATCTCATCGGTAAACCAGACCGAATGGTCAAAACGGTCAAACGAATAGATTAGGAATTAACTGGAAAGATAAACCCACGTGTTCATAGCACGTGTTTTATTTAATCATTTAATTCTCCTCCCTCTTCGCTCGAAGTGCAAAATTGTGTGTGTGTTTTAAATAAAAATTATAAATTGGAGAAACGAGCTTTCAATACAATTTAAAAAGAACACTTTATAAAAACCCATGTACGAAATCTAAAAAGAATCATCAAAGTCAAAGAATGCAATAACAACTAATTGGATCAACACGAATCGATTAGACAATGGAAATTCAATCAAAAATAGGCAAATAGGCAAAAATAGACAATTCCAGACGTTTGGGGGACAATCCAGACGTTTGGATTTAGGTTCTAGAAATTCAGAAACCATCCAGACGTCTGGAGGGTGGCTTCAGACGTTTGATAGGGTGGTTCAGACGTTTGAAAGGGTGGTTCAGATGTCTGACAAGGTGTTTCAGACGTTTGACTCTGTTTTCTGCCATTTTTATAAATTTCCGCCGTTAAAACTTTTGCTCCAGGTTTAAAACCAGACGTCTGAACTTGCATTTCAGACGTCTGAAGACCTGGTCTGGGCAACAATTTTCCTAGGCTATGATGGCCAAAACGATTCGGGAGCGATCGATCGAGCAATGATGACCAAGGATTTACGCCAAACGACAACCCGGCCTTACAGGCTCTTCGATACACCCTAAACATCAAAGTCCAAACATCCACAAGAGGATTTTCATAAAATTGGAATATTCACCAATTCAATTCAAATCAAAAGAAAACGGACATAGATAAGTGTTAGGAATTCATACCTAACAACAATGATATCTATAGAAGTAGATGTGAGTTCAAAAACTCACCTTTTTAACTCAAAAACAAAGATGAGAAGCACAATCACAAGGAGAAGATCAATCACTCTTCACTTCAACTCTACAAGCTTCAATCTAAGATCAAAACAAGTATTTCCTAAATTAGGGTTTAGGAATTTTTTGAAATTGAAGAGCAAAAGAGATGGAAAGATGAAGATGGAGCTTACCTTAGCTTCCTTGAATTTGGAGCAAGAATTTGTAGTTTGCAATGAATCTAGGGTTTGGAAATTTCTAATTCTTTTTCTTTTCCCCCATTTTCAGCTGAACAAAAATGTTTGGAGAGTGAATGGAGGAAGATTTAAAGAGTTAGAGTATATGATGAGTTGGGTGAAACCCAAACCCAAAAGCCCATCAAAAAATAGCAAAATACAACTCACTCCAAACATATCGAAGCTTATACTCAAAATAGTCGCAAATGCCATTTTGGACTCAATGGAAGTGGTCCCGAGTCCTAATTCGACCGTTTGCAAAAAGTGACATTTCAGACTTAAATTCGATTAACGACGATATATTTAAATATAAAATCCTAAAATATGAGAGTTGTTACAGATCTTCCCTCCTTAAAAAAATTGCATCCACGCAATTCCTAGAGAATAATTTGCAACAACTACATACTTACATCACCCAAAAAGAAAAGAAAATAAGCTTGAGATAAAAAGATATTCTCACCATTGCTAAGCAAAGATAGAAAACCGGGATATGATCGCTCGATAAACTCTCTGGTTTACCAAGTACAGTCATTGGGATTAGCGGACCATTGAACTTTAATAAGTGGTACGTCCTTGTTTCGAAGGTGTCTCACCTCCGTGGTAAGTACGCGAATAGGCTGCTGTACAATAGATAAGTCTGGTGAGATCTCAAGCCCTTGCAAATCAGGAGAGTCGATAACAGAATCCGATTCTCGAAGACACTTCCGAAGCTGAGAGACGTGAAACACGTTGTGAACTCCGGATAGATGAGCTGGAAGTGAAACTCTATAAGCCACAGGGCCAATATGTTCAGTAATAGGAAATGGTCCTACAAAGCGAGGAGCCAATTTCCCTGTCACACTGAAGCGCATAACCCCTTTCAAAGGAGAAACACGAATAAAGACGAGATCATCAACCGAGAACTCAAGAGGCTTCCTATGGTTATCCGCGTAGGATTTCTGGCGGCTCTGTGCCTCTTTCATTCTCTGTCGAATGAGAACAATCTTCTCAGAAGAATCATGAACAAATTCTGGGCCAAGAATAAGCTTCTCCCCAGATTCCAACCAACAAGAAGGTGATCGACATGGCCTTCCGTATAAGTCTTCGAAAGGAGCCATACCGATACTGGACTGAAAACTATTGTTGTAGGAGAACTCTACAAGGGGTAGATGATCCTCCCAACTTCCTCCGAAATCAACAATACAAATACGGAGGAGATCCTCTAAGATACGATTCACCCGTTCAGTCTGTCCATCAGACTGTGGATGATAAGCTGTGCTGAAATTAAGCTTTGTTCCCAAAGCTTGCTGAAGACACTGCCAGAAATGACTGGTGAATAAAGGATCACGGTCACTCACAATCGAACTAGGAACACCGTGAAGTCTCACGATTTCCTTGATAAATAACTTAGCCAAAAGAGAAGCAATCCTATTAGATTTATAGGAACAAAATGAGCTGACTTGGTGAGGCAATCAACAATAACCCAAATGCTAGAATGGCCCGATCTCGTACGAGGTAGGCCATCAATGAAATCCATCGAAATCTGATCCCATTTCCACAATGGAATCTCTAGAGGCTGAAGGAGACCAGAAGGGCGCTGATGTTCGGCTTTAATACGTTGACAAGTCATGCAATTACTCACATAGCTCACCACATCGCGCTTCATGCCTCCCAATAATAAAGGCGATGCATATCGGCATACATCTTACTACTGCCAGGATGAATAGTATACTTAGACCGATGACAGTCGTCAAGAATGTCATGCCTAAGTGCAGAATCAGAAGGAACAACAAGACGGTTCTTCTTGCAAAGACACCTATGAAAATCAATGCTGAAATCCCACAACGCCTCATCACAGGGTTTAGTTCCACAAAGCTAAATAAGATGCACAAGATCAAGATCATGCCGCTGAGCTTCGGCAATACGAGCCAATAAAGAGGGTCGAGCTTCCAAACTGAATAATGCTACCGGAGAATCAGAGGATGGAGCTCGATCACGAATATCACAAAAAGATAGAGTCTCAAGAATATCCCATTCGGCAAGCATCATAGAAACGACAGCCGAATGTCTACGACTAAGCGCATCAGCAACACGATTACCCTTACCAGGGGTATATTGGATATCAAAGTCATAGGAGGCAAGAAACTCGAGCCAATGCTGTTGCCTCACATTGAGTTCCTTCTGAGTGAACAAATACTTCAAGGATTTATGATCGATATAGAGAATGAAGCGCTCGCATAATAAAAAGTGTCGCCAAATCTTCAAGGCGAAGACAATGGCGGCTAACTCAAGATCATGAGTGGCATAGCGAACTTCATTCAGACACAGTTGCCTAGAAGCATAAGCAACTACCCGATCCTTCTGCATAAGCATGGCACCGAGACCACTACCACAAGCATCGGTGTAGACAACAAGATCATGATTCCCTTCGGGAACCACAAGAATAGGAGCATTAGTGAGAAGTTCCTTTAATGTCTGAAAGGAAGCTTCACACTTATCGGACTAAATATAATGAATGCCTTTCCGAGTAAGGCTGGTGAGAGGAAGCACAACACGAGAAAAATCCTTAATGAACCGACGATAATAACCCGCCAATCCAAGGAAATTAACTACGAATCTCATGAACATTCTCAGGCCTCTTCCAATTCTGTATAGCTTCAATCTTTGAGGGATCGACAGAAATGCCGTTGGAAGATACAACATGGCCTAAGAACTTAACCTTATTCTTCCAAAAATGGCACTTGGAGAATTTGGCTTTAAGCTGATGGTGACGAAGAGTACTCAAGACAATTCTCAAGTGATTAGCATGCTCGGCTTCAGACTTAGAATAAACAAGAATGTCGTCAATGAACACAAGGACGAACTTATCAAGATATTCCCGGAATACTCAATTCATAAGATCAACAAAGAAAGCAGGAGCATTCGTCAAACCGAACGGCATAACGAGCCACTCGAAAGAACCATATTAAGTGCGGAAAGCTGTAAGGGGTATGCTATCTTCCGCGACTCGGAGCTGGTGAAAACCAGTGGCAAGGTCGAGCTGAGAGAAGACCTTAGCGCCACTCATTAGATCGAACATATCATCGATCCTCGGCAAAGGATACCTATTCTTGATGGTCAACTCGTTAAGCTTGCGATAGTCGATGTAGAGCCTAAGAGTTCCATCGGACTTCTTCACGAAGACGACCGCGGTACCCCACGGTGAAAAACTGGACTGAATCAACTGCTTGGACTCAAGCTCTAAAAGCTGCTTCTTGATTTCCTCATTTTCTTTTGTAGACATCCTCGTGGGAAGACGGCCAACTGGCTACGCGCCTGGAATGAGATCAATGGGGAACTCGATCGCCTGCTTGGGTGGAAAACCCGAAACCGGCTCAAAAACATCAGAGAAGTCACAAACAATAGGAATACGAAATATATCATCATCATCTCGTGAGTCTAAAGAATATAAAGCCATTTTGGAATTATCCACATTCCGAAGAACAAGTGATAGCTGAGTAGACGAATCCGGGTGTCGAAGATATAAAATTCTTTCAGAACAAATAATCCTGGCATCGTATCTCACTAGCCAGTCCATACCCAAAATCATATCAAAATCCAAATAGGAAATAACGTGCAGATTCGCACGAAAAGAAAAGCCACATAAAACAATCTCAACATCATCACAAAGCATGCTAAGGGTTGCGGATCCCCCAATATGATTCGCGATCCTCAACGAAGTAACCATACAAGAAACATCCAAAGACAAATCATCGACGAGCTTTTTCTGTACGAAAGAATGCGAAGCTCCCGTACTGAAAAGAACTCGAATACTACGGTCATGAAATAAAATAGAACCTTCCAAAATAGATGGAGATATACCTCTGGGCTGAGAAGGACCTCCAGAAGCCTTAGCAACATAAAGCTTGCTAGGCTTGGCATTAGGAACAGTAGGGCAGGAGGAAACTTGATGACCTTCCGTCTTGCAATAACGGCAGAAGAGAGGCTTAGTACTAGCTCGAATCATATGATCAGCAGAACCACAATTGAAACACTTCCGAATGGAAGACGTTCCAGCAGATTGAGAGTTAGAACCAGATTCAACAGGCTTTTTCTTCTTAGAAGGGAGAAATTCCTGCTTATGAAATGGAAACTTCTTCTTATTGGGGTTCTTGCGAACCTCAACATCATCACCACTATCACACTCCTTCTCGATGGCCTCGAGATGAAGTGCCGAATCAACCAACTCCTCAAAAGAAAGCTTAAGTTGGAGCATTAAAGACTTCTTAAGATATTTCTTAAGACCAAAGACAAACTTCATATTCTTCTTATAAGAAGTGTTAATGAATTCAAGACCATACTTAGATAAGGCCTCGAATGATGCAACATATTCAGAAACGGAAGACTTCCCTTGCTTCAACTCAAGGAAGCGACGGGCTAATAAAACTTTCTCAGATTCAAGCACGAATTTGAGTTCGAATCGTTCCCAAAACTGAGTCCAAGAAAGAACATACTCATCAAGTTCGGCTATAAGAAGCTCGTACCAATCAAATGCACGCTCTTGCAATAAGCTAGAAGTTACAAGAACTCGATCATGGTCAGAAAGATCCATGTGAGAAAAGATACGCTCGCATGTGCGAATCCAAGCTTGGACCTCAAGAACGGACTCGGAGCCTTTGAATGGCTTTCCACCAAGATGAGAAAAATCACTGCACAGGCGTGCAAAGGCAGACTTGCATGGAGGAGATGCACGAATAGGAACTGGAGGCTGAGTGCTCCTAAATAACTCCAAGAACTGATCGGCATAAATATAAACACCATCCGGATGCGAGCCACTGGATTGCCCAGCATACGAGCGTCGTTCTCTGCCTCTTCCGGCCATTAGCTGAAAGATAAGATAAGGAAAAGATTATTCACAAGGTAGATATCATTAATTCAAATATGGAATACTATGGAATAAAATGCATTCCTAGACGTATTCCTAAATTCTATCTACCTCGAAGGCACGGAAAGAAATAAGGCACGATGATTCAAAGATTTGTAACATTCGTAACACACTTCGATGTACCGTAATATGTGTCTCTGTTCTATGTTTATCATATTTTGTTCTGAACTCAGCTCTGATACCAAGCTGTAACGCCCCACTCTGAGACCCACATTAGCAAAGAGTATTACAAGGTAACACCGTCTGCTAATGCGGAGAATAGAGCTGGATACGAGCGACCATTTATAACACTATCTTAATTATCTATTGAATACGCCGACAATGCCACTTTTTACTTAAATGGATCGACATCTCCAATAAATACTTAATACAAAGCCATAGGCGGTTGAGGATCTATCAGAATAAAATATAACAACTTAATGTAATTCACATTACAAAATAGTAGATCATCACATACACTTTCACATATACAGATACATTACAGAGTTTACAAAATGATACATGTCAAGTGGTATAGCAAACTACAATATACAGGCGAGTCAAAAGAATACATATCAGAGTTACAGACAAAAAGGACTACACAAAAAGCTATGACCAAAAGGAGCTAGCGGGGTAGTCCATGCGGAAGCAAAATAGGCTAAGTCCAAAGTACCTAACCTGAAACATCTCGGTCTGACCCGAGTATAAAATACACGGGTCAGTCTGGCTAAACAAATCAGTTAGATAAACTAAATGATAATGAACATACAAGATCATAAAGTACCACAATTATCTCCAAAAGAGATATCCAAATCATCTAACATAAGATGAATCAAAAAAAGCCTCATATCATAGGCAACTCAAATAAACAAAGGACATACATGCCCCAAACAAGCCAAAAGGCAAATAACAATTACCAACAAAGGTAACACAAGTTTCCACAAGGTAATTGCTGTAAATCATATGGTTCAAAGAACCTACACCGAAGGGCGATACACTAGGGAAATATAATTGTCAAAGAAACAAAAGATGCTTGAGCTCAGTACTGTATAACAAGGATCCACAAACCCGAAGGCATAAACCCAATATCACTCGACGGTGACGATGGACCAACTCCGAAAGTGATACTATAGGGCAACAAACCCGAAGGCAACAAACCCAAAGGTACAAACCCGAAGGCAACATACCCGAAGGCAACAAACCCAATATCACTCGAGCGGTGACGATGGACCAACTCCAAAAGTGATACTATAGGGCAACAAACCGTAGTAGTGAAGGTACGAAGTCCAGTACTGGACACCACTAACTGGCGGAATGTGTCACAACTCTCAGGAAGGAACCCGAAAAATGTTAACGTGAGTCCCATACCACACGTTCACACTAAACGGTTTACTAACCGTTAGCCAATTTCACACTCAAAGCAGTACAAAATTCACCTCATCCCATCGGTAAACCAGACCCAAAGGTCAAAACGGTCAAACGAATAAATTAGGAATTAACCGGAAAGATAAACCCACGTGTTCGTAGCACGCGTTTTATTTAATCATTTAATTCTCCTCCCTCTTCGCTCGAAGTGCAAAATTGTGTGTGTGTTTTAAATAGAAATTATAAATTGGAGAAACGAGCTTTTAATACAATTTAAAAAGATCACTTTATAAAAACCCGTGTACGAAATCTAAAATGAATCATCAAAGTCAAAGAATGCAATAACAACTAATTGGATCAACACGAATTGATTAAATAATGGAAATTCAATCAAAAATAGGTAAATAGGCAAAAATAGACAATTCCAGACGTCTGGGGGTCAATCCAGATGTCTGGATTTAGGTTCTGGGAATTCAGAAACCATCCAGAAGTCTAGAGGGTGGCTTCAGACGTCTGACAGGGTGGTTCAGACGTCTGATAGGGTGTTTCAGACGTCTGATAGGGTGTTTCAGACGTCTGACTCTGTTTTCTGCCATTTTTATAAATTTCCGCCGTAAAAACTTTTGCTCCAGGTTTAAAACCAGACGTCTGAACTTGCATTTCAGACGTCTGAAGACCTGGTCTGGGCAACAATTTGCCTAGGCCATGATGGCCAAAATGATTCGGGAGCGATCGATCGAGCAATGACGACCAAGGATTTACGCCAAACGACAACCCGTCCTTATAGGCTCTTCGATACACCCTAAACATCAAAGTCCAAACATCCACAAGAGGATTTTCATAAAATTGGACCAAAACGCAAAAATTGGAATATTCACCAATTCAATTCAAATCAAAAGCAAACGGACATAGATAAGTGTTAGGAATTCATACCTAACAACAATGATATATATAGAAGTAGATGTGAGTTCAAAAACTCACCTTTTTAACTCAAAAACAAAGATGAGAAGCACAATCACAAGAAGAAGATCAATCACTCTTCACTTCAACTCTACAAGCTTCAATCTAAGATCAAAACAAGTATTTCCTAAATTAGGGTTTAGGAATTTTCTGAAATTGAAGAGGAGAAGAGATGGAGAAGATGAAAATGGAGCTTACCTTAGCTTCCTTGAATTTGGAGCAAGAATTTGTAGTTTGCAATGAATCTAGGGTTTGGAAATTTCTAATTCCTTTTCTTTTCCCCCATTTTCAGCTGAACAAAAGTGTTTGGAGAGTGAATGGAGGAAGAGTTAAAGAGTTAGAGTATATGATGAGTTGGGTGAAACCCAAACCCAAAAGCCCATCAGAAAATAGCAAAATACAACTCACTCCAAACATATCGAAGCTTATACTCAAAAAAGTCGCAAACGCCATTTTGGACTCAATGGAAGTGGTCCCGAGTCCTAATTTGACCGTTTGCAAAAAGTAACATTTCAGACTTAAATCCGATTAACGACGATATATTTAAATAAAATATTTAAATATAAAATCGTAAAATATGCGGGTTGTTACAATTTATAAAACATTTCCCCATTTAAAACTCCTTTGATAAATCTTCTTTAAAAAAATCCTTTACAGAATATCTTTTGTAACTCATCCTTTTAAATCACATTAAATAAGCCTTTTTACTTAGTAAAAGCCATTTTTTATAAACAAGTTATTATTTATAAATACCTTATACAATAATAATATAACTTGAAAAATCATTTATAAACCTTAACCTCAAACTGATTAAAGAATTGGAACTAATTTAAAACCATACTTTATAATTTCAAAAGGAGGCTTAGCAAACCAAATGGTAGTAATTTAAGTTACCATTTAACATCAATTTCACTTTCAAGTCACTTAACCATTTATTTACATAAGTCAACATATATGTAAATGCAATCATATCCAAATTAGGGAATAACATGTCAATACAACTCAACTAGCATATATATGTCCAAATAATATAATAGCGGGATAGTGATTTGTCCTGCTAAATAAATGTCCAAATAATTCACCAGTTTTAGAAAAATGGGAATTTATTCTACTAAACATATGTCCACACAATAAACAATAACATTATAGCAGAATAGGGATTTATTCTGCTAATAGATGTCCAAACAATCAACTTATACTAGAACGGGGATTTATTCTGCTAAGACATATCCACACAATCAAACCATTTACATAACTCATTCACAATTGTTTGTCTACTTAATAGCATCGACATATGAATCCCTTATGTTCCAAACCATCTTTGAAAAAGAAGTACCTTTAAAACAAATTTGATTCTTGGAAAACAAGGATTAAAAACTCAAAACTCCCTTTTAAAATGATTAATTACGAGTTAAACTCTTTATTTAAATAATCAATCTTAATTAATTCTTAACTTAATTTAATTATAAATCAAGAAATAATTAAACCATTAGTAACTAATTAAACAATAATTAACTATTATACAATTAATTTAAACCCTAATTTATCCTTTATTAATTGTTAAATGATAATTTAAATCTTCATTAATAATAAAATCTTTATTAATCTCATTAAACTAATTAAAATAACCTTTAATTAAAACTTAATTAATAAATTAAGCCTTAATTAAATAATTTATTTTAAATTAAAGCCTTAAATAATTAATCATTAAAAATAATTAACAATTGATTTATTTAAATAATTAACCTTATAGTAAATTAATAATTAATTAAAAAACGTATACTTAAATTATATTTAATAAAAGAAATTAATCTTACTTAATTCATAATTAATTAAAGTTAATCTTATCTTTAAAAAATAATTAATTAATAACTAATCTTTACTTAATTATAATTAATAAACCCTATTTAATCTTAATTAACTATTAATTATTTAAACTTAATTAATAAAAATTTAATCATTAAAAACTTAATTAACTTTATAAAACATTTTCGAAACACTTAAAATTAATAAAACCAAATTTTGCAAAAGTCGGATTTTTAAGCGAAATTGCATCCATAGCGACTATCGCTATTGATACCCATAATCTCAACTTGTTTTTATCTTTCCGTTTGAAACTTCACCTTAAAGTTTACTAACTTTTTTTTCAAACATAGGAAAAACAAAATTTGAAAACTTAAGCTTTTGATTTCAAACTATTTACTATAGTTTCCATAAGAAATCTCATATCACTTTTACAAATAAGATGCTATCTAGCATACACCATATAAACATGTTTATAATACACACCATTTTTACGACTACCACATAAACAAGATCACACTTTAATCCATCGATACGAGTCTAATGCCTAAACACAAACTATCACATACATATATACATCCAAACCATATTATAATCCAAACATTAACATCATATATAAATGCCATCATATAAGCAAAGGAAACATCTTTTCAAAAATTAAAAGTTTACTCACAAAAAATCTTTGAAAACTTGAAATGCTTTAGAACTTGTAAAGCTTGAAAAACCACAAAAAAATCACTCGAAAATGGGTCATTTTCTCCTTAATTTTTGGCCATCTTACTTTCGGAATTTGGACAAGTGGAAAGAAAAGTTTTGGAAAATTCTTTTTTCTACAATTTCAGAGAAAGAATCACTCAATTTTATTTTTTTAGGGAGATGTGGTCAAAAGAAGGAGTGGTATTTTCGGCCTTGATAATATGAGTCCGAAAATGAGGCAGAAAGAAATGCAATTTGACCCAAAAATATTCGAAATTTGAAAAAGTGGTCTAAATAAAAGTTGCAGCCACTGGAATTTTACATGGTTTTATAAAATAAAATCATGATTTACAGTTTGTAGTGGAAGTTATGGCCGAATGAAGTGGGAGAAAAATAGAGAAGTTTATAAAATAAAAAAGGAGGGGATTAAACAAGTTTGAAATCATCTTAAAAGTTTAAACTTAGATTTTTTTAAACTTAAAATTATGAATGAAAGTTATTAAAAGGTTTCATGAAGCTTTTAGGAAGTTGAAGAGGATAGGAAATGGAAAAAAAATTGAGAAAGAAAAGGTGAAAATTAGTTTTATATGAAATAGAAATAGCAAATTACCATTTTACCCTCATGTACCCTACCCCCCTCATCCTCTTGCCACATCACCACTCCTTCCCTCTATGTACAAATCCACCCACACTAGCCTCCTCCCCCTTTCATGTACAGTAAAACATGTTAAAACATGTTTTCTACCTATTTTGTACTTATGTTTCTAATGATGTGACATTCCTTTTTTTTACTTAATATACTAAGGTATAAATACATACTTGCACATACACTAATACACACATATATACAAACTTATATACAAGTGTGAAAACTTATGCTGAAGAGTTCATAACGTTTCTGATAACTTTTATCAGACGAATGTCAAAAATTCGGAATATGAATTCCGGTCACATTTTCAATCTTTCTTCGAACTAATTATTTTTGGAAACAAATTTTGAAAACTATTTCACCATCATTAATTATTATTTAAAAGATTTTTATTTTGATTATGAACCTATGTATTTGAATATTTAAAATTAATTACATATTGGCAAATCAAAGTAGTAAAATTCCGGATCGTTACAAAATCCGTCAGTGTTTATGTGCGACATGGTTTTACGAGATACCTTTATTTTTGAAAGGTTTTATAAAATGTTAATAATCCATTTGATTGTATTTATCATGATGTTTTTACCAGACCGATCCGAGCGTTATTTTTCTTATAATGCTCGGGTCAACCTGAGCATATTTTCTAGATTTAACTGGACATTTGGAGGAGAAGGAGACGGGCTGGATGCCTCCAAAACGTACTGCTGTATTTTCTTTATCTTCCGCTATTTATTTCTTGTATGTATTTATCAGCATTTGTTAGTACATGTTGTTATAACTATCCAGATTCTGATGACAGGATAATTGTACTTTGATTGATGTATGTATATAAAAGTCTTTCTTTTTGTAAAGTTCATTGATATATTATATTTTACTTGTCATGTTGTAGGTTTTGTTATGTCTTTTCCTTTTCTTTCACCCTAATGATCTATCTTTCCGGCACTTGGATGTTCGACATGTGAATATAGTGGATGTATTAGTGTCGAATTCTGAGGATCGAAAAGGCGGTTTGCTACACGAAATCTTCGAAGTGTGACAACTTCAAAGTGCAATAGCTTTAGAGTGCAATAATCCTTTACTTTCAACTTTTGATAGTTACATATCTTATCCATCCTCAGGAATTTTGGGTGTAACAGTTGCCTCCCCAAATAAAAAGTTTTCATATGCTTTAGCTTAAGTAAACTTATGTTCTTGCTTTTCTTCTTCCCTCCTTGAGTTGTCATTCTTTTTTTGTAATTTGTGACAACTTTTGTTCTTAACAACCATGATTTTTCTATTCTAAGTCTGGTTGTTTATCAAATCAGGAGTTTAGTCAATCATCCTTCTATGGATGGTTGCTTTCACAGACTTTGTTTGATCATCATAGTTTCCATTGATCATCTACCATGGATGAGTTCTTTGACCAAGCCCAACGACAGGATCGAAGATTGTTGGACCATCACTCTTTGGATGGTCACTTAGGCCATGCCTTGCGAAGGGACTGAAGGCTTCTTGTCCATCTTCCTTGGATGGGTGCTTTGACCAAGCCCGACAGCGAGATCAAAGGCTTGATTGACCATCATCTTTTGGATGGTTGCTTTGGCCAGGCCTTGCGGTGGGATCAAAGGCTTCTCATCCATCTCCTTGGAAGGGTGCCTTGACCAAGATCGATAATGGGATCAAAGGCTTGTTAGACCATCACTCATTGGATGGTTGCTTTGACCATCCCTTGCGGTCGGACCAAAGGCTTCTCGTCCATCTCCCTTGGATGGGTGCTTTGACCAGGCCTGTCAACGGGATCAAAGGCTTAATTGACCATCACTTTTTGGATGGTTGCTTCGACCAAGCCTTGCGGTGGAACCGAAGGCTTTTTCTCCATCTACCATGGATGAGCACTTTGACCAGGCCTATGGTAGGATCAAAGGCTTGATTGACCATCACTATTTGGATGATTTCTTTGGCCAGGGCTCACCGCAGGTGAAAAGGTTTAGCTATCCTCTTCCAAATATGAGGTATGCTTTTTCCTAACGAATCTTGCTAACCTCGTTAGGTTAGAATTTATGTTAAACATACCACTTCTCAGTTCGGAGGCTATCATTTGGGGAAAGCTTTTTGACAATCCATTTTAGTCGAAGCTCAGGAATTTGAGCTTATCTCCTCCAAGTCCTCCATAGATTGTGCATTTTCTTGTCCATCGCTAAAATATATATGCGATACTATCTTTTTTGAAATTTCATTTTCTTTGTCAGCTTTGTTTAACTTTGGGTGTTTCCTTTTCCTTTCTTCTGATTTGACACTTTCGCTTAATACTCGATGCATTTTTGGTGGAAAACTTTGCCTATATGCCTTAGGTATCAGTTCTTGAGGACCGATATGCAAGGGCTTAGAAAGTATTAATTTCATTGTGTTTATTTAACATAGATACATAACAAGATTATCCCACTTTATTATAGTGTTCAAGTGTGGCAAAATACATTTCTCGAGAACTGAACTGCACCCCACGAATAGTTCCCTATCTAGCCTTGCAAAGGAACTTCATTAACAAATGTTTTGGAGAGATGAAGGTATCAATCTCGTCCATACCGGTTGTCCGAAGAATGCGTTAGAGTAAGAAGGCTGATTCATGACCACAAACAAAGTTTCAAACATTCTTGATTAGGGTGGAATTCCAATCTGCACAATCAGTTTAATTTGACCGATGGTGTGGAGCCTTTGTTGTTGAAACCAAAGATTGGTTCCAAGCTTGATTCAAGTTTTTCTTCTGGAATTCCCATTTGGTCAAATGCACTCTTGAAAATAACATTAACAACACTTCCTGTGTCAACCAGTATCTTTGATACAAGTGAATGTCCAATCTGAGCAGTTATCATGAGCGATTCGTTTTGTGGGTGTCTAACCCCTCTTAACTCCCTCGGTGTTATTACCAATCTGGCACTTAAACATTATTTTTGATAATCTTCGACGGTGGTTCTTTGCTAATGACTAAATGCCTTCCTTAGCCTCTTTTATGTACATATTTCTTGTTTCTTGACTCATTCCGACAACATGTGGCCCTCCATGAATTACATCGATTTAGTAATCGGTTCTAACAAGTCCTAAGGAAGCTCACTTTGTAGAACGTTGGTGTTATTAGCTGGTGGTTTTTCACTTAGAGGGGGTTTCTATTCAGTTTTAACAAACTCCTTAAGCACTCCTTTCATAATCTTATTTTGAATGGTTCCTGCTAGGTTTCTGCATTCATCGGTTTTATGCCCATTAATTTATGAAATGCGCAATAATCGACTCCTTTGTTTGGTTCAGGATTTGTTATCGATTTAAAAAATTTAGGATACCCAAGCTCATCCTTAGTAACAACATATATGTAAGAAATAGGTTAGTTTAGTTCAACATAATTGACTTTAGCAAATTTATACCATCTCCCTATTTTGTTTGGGGCCATAAAGCTTCCCTTTTGTCTTTGATTTCTTTTGTTGTGAAAAATCTCAACCATTCATATGAGCTTATCTGCTTGAAAGAGAAAATACTATAGGTCTTTGCAACTATGAATGTACAGCCATTTCCAGAATGGTGTATATTTAATCAAACTGGACTTTACAGTCGTCAACTTTTCTCGATCAACCACTCTCTTCACGTTATTTGTTTCAGCACTGAATCTTTTAAGATAATCCCGTAACAATTCCCCAGGCTTCTGTTTTATGTTAGCTAACACACTTGCGTCAATAGTTGGCTCCTTTGACATAAAAAATTGGGCCGAGAACACATAAGAAAATTGCTCCCATGAGTAAATTGTCTTTTCTCAATAAGATCGATACCATTTTACCACAACTCCAAAGAATGAGGTTGGAAACAACCTACATCTTACCATCCATGAAACATCATAAAAGTCCATCTGGCTTTTTAATGCCCTTAAATGATCATCTGGATCAGCTATACCATCATACCTAATTGATGGAATTTTGACATAGGATGGCAACGGTACCGCAATGATTTCTTCCGTGAACTGTGCTCCATTGAAGTTATTGTTGACTTTGGGGTTAATTATCCTTTTCCCCTTCAATTCTGCTATGTCTTCCATCATTTTATTAGCCATATCTCTTAGATATCTTTCATCATCCTCATAATCCTTCCATTTCGGCTTATATTCCTCTTGCGAAGCGGAACTAGCAGACTATACAAGTGGCGACCTTGAACTTTTATTTGGCTTTTGTGCTAGGTGATTCTCCTCTCTTTTTTGCAGTCCTAAAGCACTTTTCCTAATGTCCTTACTTTCTAAGTTTGATTCCCCATCCTTCCAACATGGAGATTCAATCTCCTCTTCTTACATACCTTTCGTTTATCATGACGGTATTAAAGACTTCCAATAATCGAGCATTTTAATTAGCTCGTGCATGGTTTTTAATTGCCTCTTCATATTTTTGATGTCATTCTCCTCTTTCTATACTTCCCTAGTCGTTGACACATGTAATACTTCAACATTCTCCATGTTAAATTAGGGAGTTACATTTTCCTCTAGATTGGTGTTTTGAGCTACTTCACATTGGACTTGGATGTTTATTTTCTTAGTCGATTTTCCCATGTTGTAAGAGTGATTGTTATTCAGTCAATAAGTTCTTAGTCCTTTAGTTCAATTCTCAATGAAAGCATCATTAAATGTTTGGTCGAAATTTTGGACAATCTAATATTTCTTTATAGTAAGGAGTCAAGGATACCGTAGTAAGATAAGATACTTAGTCAAGTATGCGAACATTTAACCCAAACAAAGTCATTATGCAATTTGTTCTTTATTAAAGTCCATAATTGAAAAGTTACAAAGTCCTTAAGGCCAAATAGTCCATTGACATTACAAATGAAGCTCTCTTTATTAAGCAAGAAATAAAATGAAAATGAGGAAGAAGATCAATTTGGAATTCGCCACTTTCTAGTGGGGGCACATGTCTATTTATAGAAAACTTCAGCCCTTGGATTCATGACATGCGTCATCCAAACATAATGGATGGTCAAGATTTGCTGATGTGGCAAAAGCTTTGGTGGTCAACATGCAATAGTAAAGGATTCCACATGGAAGTAGGGAGTATCGATTTCAAATGTATTTCTCAACATTCGACAGCTTCGATTGTCAACATGTGATAGCTCCTTTGTCAAAACTCGGTAGTCTTCAAGAATCATCTTTTGATAACCCCACTAACCATCAACATTTGATAGCTAAGTTGATCTTGCCATTAATAGCTTCTGAGTATAGTAATCATGCAGTAGTCTTAGAGCTTCGACCATCGACGACAACTTTGGAAAAATATCAGTCAATCTTCGATGGCTGCTTAATTTTAACATGCGAAAGCCTTATAAATTCAACATGCAATAGCTTAATAATCCCAACATGTGATGGCCTCCTACATTCACTATGAGATAGATCTATAGGCTAAACATGCGATAACCCGATAATCTCAACATGTGATAGCCTCATATTTTCACTATGTGATAACCATATAAACTCAACATGCGATACCTTAGTACTCTTAACATGTGATAGCCTTCTACCTTCACTATGCGGCAGCGTTATAAACTCAACTGTATGAATTGGTGTAGTACTAATGTGAATAGATCTTAAGGTTACTTTAACACTAGAGAGGTGGCGAATAGTATTTTATAACTTTTATGGAATTTTTTAACTTATTTCAAGATTTGAACCAAACAAAAATAATCAAACACAGATATATATACTAACAGGCAATCATAGATATCAAAAAATGCAGTAAAAGTAAAGTAATGAGTTAGAGAGATGATACCAGGAGTTTTATACTGGTTCATATTTTTCCTATATCTAATCTCGTACAATTTCTTATACGGATTTCATTTCAATTGCCTACTTTGAACAAGTAGCGAGTAAACTAGTATATGGTCTCGATTTCAAGGAAATGAGATACACCCTCTTTATTTTCGAGTTTAGGGTAGAATCTCTTGATTTAATTGGACAACACGGTCACCTACTTGATTTAAACGGGCTACATGCACCTCCACTTGATTTGAATGGGAAACAAACACACTCACTTGATTTGAACGGGCAACAAGCATACCTAAATAAATAGTAGTATAGAGTTATTGATTTCCAAATATAAATAGTTTTACTTTGGATACAAGATATCCTATAGCCCTTTTGATAGCTGTTTGATCTTTGAATTGATGAGAGAATACATGCATATGAGTGGGTAGTTGTAGAGAGTAAAGTAGAGTTCGAAATTGAGAGAATATGTAGTGAGGGTTCGGAGTAAGAAAAAGATAGAAAAGTTAGTTTGAAAATTTTGTTTTCTAACCCTTTATATAATGTTTGAAAATATGTGTCTATTTATGAAAAGATGTAATAAAGCAATCACAACTTTTTAAAATTAAAAAGGCATCTGTTTACTGGTTTAAATAGTGTTTAAAAGGATGTGTTTGTTCGTGAAGAGACGTGATCAAAAATCATAATTTTTTAAAAGTTAAAAACCATCTCTCCAACGGTTTGTATGTAAGCATATCTATGTAACATATGCCGACATACATGTATGTTTTGAAAAATAAAAACTCTCTTAAGATGTTGCAAAATTCTTGAACTCTTGTAAAATTATTTAAGCATAGTTTCTAAAATACTTTAATATAAAAACCTCTATAAATTTTTTGTAAAATATACTTTGAAAATAAAAAATAATAATAATAAAGTTAATAAGAAAGTATTCAAAGAATCAAATGGTTGCTACCTAAGGACTTTGACAAATTATTATATTACTTATTTACTATAAAGTATAGTCTTGAAATCTTCGTGTCTTTGTCATTAAACTCATGAGTCCTCAAATATGTTGATCACCTCTGAATCTTTATCTCAAGTTTTTTTACTGATCAGTCTTCAAACTTGATTATCTTGTACCTGTATACACCTGTGTAATATCCTGCAAAAATACTCTATACAACTTGAGAAAACATTAGTACCTATATTTATATGGTTGTTATCACGAAAATCAATATTCGTTGAATTAACAATATCCCCCTTTTTGAAGATGACAACCATGTAAATATATTAGATATAAAAATTTAATGTAACTCCCCCTAAATTGGTTAACTCCCCCTATTTTGAAAAATTCCCCCTTAGTATATGCATATATTATATTTTATATTTTTCTCCCCCTTTCCATCAACAAAAAATGGATAAAGAAAAATAAACCCCCTTAAATATGACATAATTGTATGATAATGTTTGTAAATGGAATCAAAATCAATAATAACTTAGTAACATATATATATATATATAATATCAAAATTAAAAGTGTTTTTAACCATACTTTCACATTATTCTTATCATGTAATCAGACCAAACTATAATATTAATCCAATTCAATTTTTTTGATTTTCATTATTTTTAATAATAAAAGGTATTATTTCTAAATTCCTATAAATGGACATAGTCCAAGTTCTCTTCTTAATTTAATGAAAGTATTTTGTATTGCTGGTTTTGTTAAAATATCTGCTATTTGATTTTCTGTATTTATAATTCTAGTGTGATAATTTCTTTACTTATGTTATCTCTTAGAAAATGATATCGTATCTATGTGTTTCATTCTGACATGAAGTGTTGGATTTTAAATAGATTTATTACACTAGTGTTGTCATAATATATTGGTGATTGTTTTAAATTCAAACCAAAATCTCCTAGAGTTTGCTGCATATAGATAACCTATGAACATATTAACACTACTGATGTATATTTTGACTCTGATGTAGATAAAGATATAGAATTTTGCTTTTTGCTAAACCAAGAAATAAGCGAGTGTCCTAAAAAGTGATAGGTTCCACTTGTACTATTATGCTATGATTTGCATCCATCAGAGTCAGCTCACTGTTAACAAGAAAACTTGCCAGCACGCCAAAGTAGAGTTTAAAGTATAAGTGATCCCTTCGAAACCTCCTTGCGAACAGATGAAGGCAGTTTACACCTTTCGAACAGATGAAGGTAGTTAAAACCTTTCGATCCCTTTACCTAAACAATCTAAATGACTTGGATCTCCTTTAACACCACCTTCCAAAAAGGTTAAGGCAGTCGAAACTGCTTTTTAATACCTTTCGACATGGTCAAAACACCTGAACCCCTCTTCGGAAATACCTTTCGAACTAGTTTAATTAGTTTAGGACACTATTGAAACCTCCTTTCAAAGTGGTCAAGATGACTCGAGGTTAGGACCTAAGGATCTAAGAACATTAGTTGAGCTAAAGGTTTCGACTTCCTCGAAAGGTGACCTTTCGATCATGTTAACATAAGCAGATCACTGATAGAATCTCATAGGAACATTAAATCAGCTATCATATCCAAAATGCCATAAACTTACTTTGATTATCTTTTCCTTTATTGCTAGAAGCTTAAGTAAAAAAAGTAGTCAAATCCCCAATCTAATTTTAGAGTTAGGGTTTAAAAATTCAAGAAAGTACAAGAATGAAGTGAATGAAATCAGATTCCCAAAACAAGACCCCTAGGGTCTTAATTATAGGCGATGGTTGAACCCTTTTGAATAAGACCTTTCAACCTAGTCGAAAGGAGTACCTTGATGACCTTTCTCTGCCGCTAAAGTTTGAGCGCCCTTCTACTTTGCTTTAAAATAGAACTTGATTGCTTTTGACTTCATCGAAAGGGATATGTGCGCTCTCCACTTTTTATTGCTATGCTATTGCAAATAAGAAAAGATGTGAGCTTTTGATTCCATTGATAGGTGTATCTCTATGTCCTTAAAGGAGTCGGAACATAGTAGAAAGTTAAAGCGTGGAAGGTAGCTTTTGAAGGCATACATGTTGACTGATGCGGAACCTCCATCTTCTAGTATATGAGAATGTTATATTGAACTTTAGTGAACTTTCCTTTATAATTGGATGGTTTCAACCGATTTGAAAGGCTAATATATGCTTTCGAAGGGGTAGCTTTGGCCATACATTCTGTTGCGGAAGGTAAATGATGACGAAACCACTGTTTTGAAATAATTAGTGCTCATGCAAAAGCCTACCATCTGTCGCCTTCGAAAGGTAGCTTCAACACATTCGAAACTCCTTTAGGCGTGCGGAGGTTACTGCTTCGAAAGGGGTTTATCGAAGTGAAACGGTGGCTCTGTCACCTTTCGACCTCTTCGAAAGTGCTCAACTTATCTAATTTTCTTTTGTTGAATCATCCCTTTGAGTCCTTCAAAAGGTTTTTTTAATGCTATCATTCCTTGTGGATCCCTCTTTTATTTTCTTCATGGTTTCGATGGGGCTGAAGTGAAGGCTGATGGTAACACTTGCACCCCCTTGCAAAGGGATGATTTTTTACTTTTCAAGTCAACTGCTTCAATACCCTTCTTTTATCTTAGTGTAGAGATTTCCCGCCTTTTCACATTCATTCATGAATCTTGGCCATTCATTTAAATTTGATCGAATGGTTTATCCTTCGCGTTGGCTTTTCTTATAAATCACGCTTCCTTCTTTCCCTTTTTCTTTTGCCTGCAATTAAAAACTTACAGCAAGAATCAAAATTTTCAATTTCTCACTAAATTCCTACTTCCCGGAAATAGAAACTCGGATTCAAGGTAAGTCTCCATTGTCTTATCTTTCAAATTGATTCACCATACTTAATTCTGATTTTAAAATTCGTTGGGTTTGAATTTGCACTACTGTTCTAATTTTTTGAAGGTGATTCAAGTTTCCTAATTATATGAAATTATCTTTACGCTTATTTTGTTCAATCTATGAAGTCAGTTTTTTGGTTTGAATTCGAATTCATCAGATTTGGGGCTATTTGCTATTACTACATATGAACCCAAGCTCAAACTCTATTGCACTCAATTTTAACTCGTTTAACTTTTAATGATAATTTTTTTCGACTCAATTATTGTTTGGATTTAAATTTGGAGGTTTTCCTTATTGTCGAATGTAAATTCATGCTTGGATCAATTTGATTGTTAGCTTCTAAAAGAACTGGGTTGAAAATTGAATTAGGAAAAACTTCTTCCCCAGTAGCTTCAAAGAGAAGGTCAATTCATACAAAACTCGATATTGTAACTTGACTTTTCAACTCTTTCGAAAGGGGTTGAGGTGGTCAATTTTGCTATGCTTTTTCAACCTCTTTCAAAGAGGTCGAAAGGAGGTCCAGTGTTTACCTTTAAGTGAACCCTTTCGAAGGGGTTGATGTAGTCGACAAGATATGGACTTCTTCGAAAGAAGAAATATGTTTTGATGTTCTCTGATACCTTTCAAAGAAGTCAACATATATTCAACTTTTTTATATTTATTTTAAATGACTCAAAACTTAATGTATATAAAAGTGGACTTCATTTGCCATTGGATTCATGCCCAATTTTAGTTTACTTTAGAAAATGTTAAAAGTTAGAAATTTATATTTCCTATCATCAATTGGATTGGAAATAGTATATTTTGTTAAAGTTGAAATCTTATCAAGCCTTTCGACTTGATCGAAATCTACCAAATTCAAGTTTAGTGGTTTGCATGCTTTCGAAACTTTAGCCCCCTTTCGACTTACTCGAAACCCATTGTAGTTATCGGGAGTATAGCTATCATTTTTATAAACACTATCGAAACGTTCCAAATCCCCTTTTCATTTGTATTAAAGTCGCTTGGATTCGAATCTTTCGACTCAATGAGAATATAATATTTCAATAATATTCATATTGTTTTAGTAAAATAGAATTCGTTAGTTTCATCATTATCGAAAGGTTTATTTGGCTTGATTGCGGAATGTTGATAATATACATATATTCAAACTAGTGTTGTAGGGTAAGTTATTCCTTTTAATAATAAAACTTTTATGGGCTTCCGACGTTGTCGAAGGGTGTGTTTAGTTGCTTCTATTCCATTTACCCCTTTGATATGGTCAAAGGCTGAATGAATTTCATGATTCAAATTAGCTTTAACACTCTTTTGAAGATATGGAATCATACACCTTGGTGAATATTTGAGTTATTGCAATGGGTTTTTGACATCTTCGAAAGGTGGTAATAATGGAACAAACTATAACTTTTAATGAAATGGTTTCACCTTTCACGATCATGGGTGTGAAAAAGATGTCCAAGAAATCTGAAAAAGATATAGCCCCAGAAATAGAACCTTCACCAAAAAAGGTTGAAGCTGTCTCCAAACATTCTTTGATATCTTCTCAAGACGAAGTCGATGCCATTCTGAATGACTTCGGAATCACTGAAGTAGAAGCCATTCCTCCTGGAGATAGCGATACTATTAAAAATCCTCCCAAAGGATACTTTGCTTATACTGCCATTCACATTTAGCATGGTGGCTTTCTTCTCTTCCCTGACTTCTTATCTAAGTTCCTGCATCATCTTGGCATTGCACCTATCCTATTATCTCCAAATGTCTACACATATCTTATCTCATTGGAACTTATGGGTTTGGAATTAGGCATTCCTTCACTAAACATTGAAGTTCTTAACTATTTAGTTCGCCTGGTCAAACTTAGCAATCTAAATAGGCATATTTTCAGAGCTAATCCCCCTAAAAAACTAATTTCAGAGGGAGTAAATAAATTTAGAGACTGGGAGACGCGGTTCTTTTTCATCAAATGTTTTCCAGACATCCATGGAGCCTTCTCTTCTCCTCGTAAGTTGACCATAGTCTTTATCCTTATTCAAATATTTTCTTTTACTGAATTACGTTTTCTTATTAGGTCCTTCTCCTAAAGAACTTAATGATGAGGATAAAAGAATCGTAACACTGTTGACCACAGCTTCAAGTAGAATTAGGAATAGACTCACACTACTGACGCCTACCAATCTTCAAAAATATTCCCTTCTCCTTGTTGGTCAGAGAGTTCTTGGACAACCCCCTCTTTTCCAACATACTTCTAGAAGCAAACGTTTCTTATCTTTGGGTGATCCTAAGAATTTCTCTCCTATGTCTCCAATTTGCCCGGATCATCCTGGTAAGCTTAAGCATAGTACTTGCAATTTATTGTTGTGTTACTCTTTAGATTACTTTACTAACTTATTCTTTTCTGAATTCTTAGCAACTGCTCCTCTGGTTGAATTAGTCATAAGTGATCCAGTTCTCCCAACTTCTACATCTAGCGCATCAGCTTTGACTCCAACCATCGCCCAATCGAGGATGATTGCCAAAACAAAGCTAAGCGAGAAGACTGTTGCGGGTCCTTCCCTTAAGAAAGCTAAGATTGTTGATGTCCAGTCTTCTCCGCCTCCAAAAGAGAAAAGATTTATTGATATAGACAAGGCTCCAGAAGGTTCCTCTCTTGATGTTGCTATTGATCCACCCGTAGCAGCTCCTTATAAAGATAATTTCATGTCTCATATCGTTGTGTCTGACTCTCCTAGTATTATTGCACAAATCCAAAAGGATTTACGAACTTCAACTCCTTCTCAAGAGTTGAATCCTTCTAAACCCACTTCACCGGTGCCTTCCAGTGATTTCGAGAAAATGGTACAGTCCATCGTAAATTCTTCGTCCTTTACTTCCATTCATCCACCTTCTTCCGTTTCTGACCCGATAGGTCATTGTCGATTTTTAATTGAGCAACAACTTCTAGTACGTTTCCTATTATTTATCCTTCTTATTACTATTTCTAACTGAATTTTGACTCATGTTGTACTTTTTCTTTCAAATTTCTAAAAGCTGGTATTCTCTTCAAGAAAGCGCTTTGAAATCTTCTGCTGAGACGTCCAAGATTCAAGAGGAAATCCTAACTTTGAACAACCAGATTACCTCCCTTTCTACAGCCAAAGATAATGCAGTGAAGGAACAAGAAAGGTTGGGGCCTCTCTAGCTCAAGCAGAATCTATTATCTCAGAGGAGAGCAAAGCAAGACAACTTTTAGCCGATGAAAATTTGGCTTTAAAAGTGGTCTTAAAAGAGTCCGAGGAAGAGAAGGCTCAGATGGTAGCTAAACAATTCTCTCTCAAGAAGAAGCTAGGAAAAAAGAAAACTTCTTTAACATTGACCATGAATACTATTTCTGAAGCCAAGCAAAGGGTGTCACAAGTTTTTAGTACTTCCCTCAATGACATCGTCGTGAATTCCTACGAAGACGCTCTTATTCTTGCTTATACCGACAATATTGAAAAGTGTCCAGATTTAAGCTTCCCTTCACTTGATCCTGCTCTAGTCAAAAGATTCATGGATAAGATCAAAGAAATGGAGAAAAGAATCAAAGTCCTTAAGAGAGAAGAAATCGATGTTGCCAAACTCTTATCTTTTGATGTCCCTTCTATAGAAGGAGATTCTGAATCCGATGAAGAAGAAGATGATGAAGCCATAGTAGAGGAAGACGGTAATGATGATGATAATGATGATGATAATGATGATGGATATAGAGGTCGGGGTTCAAGAGGCAACAGAGATGGTCATGCCGATGCTCATGAAAAGGATGGCGATGATATTCCTGGGGCTTCAGAAAAAGTTAACCCCGATCCTAGTGATCGTGAAACAAGTCCCATTGAACTTCCCGAGCCTTTTGATCTTCACGAAGAGGCTGCCAATTTTAATATTGAAGAACGAAGGGAGAAAAAGCAGGTTCTGCAAACTTCAGTTCATGTTTCTCAGTTATGGAATTCCTTGTCCAAATGGCTTCCACTTCCAAGAATAGTTGACATCCTTTTATTTTAGATAAAGAAGAAATCTATCCAACTTTATAAAACAAAGCTTGAAAGAAAATAGGCAGAAATAAATAACTTGTATAGAGAGTTAGATAAGCAATTAAAAGAACACAATGTACTCTCTAACAAATATTATAAGCTTAACAAAAGTGCTATGCTGTTAGCGTCCTTTAAAGGCCAAGAAGCTACCCCCCGACTGAAGAGGGCACGCCTTCATATGATAAACTTTTGGAAGAGAATCGGGAATTAATTGCACTAGTTTGGATGTTGGTTGAAGAAAGAGACATCCTAGTAGACTTCTTATACAAAGCCTATTGCATACAACCGACCATAGATTTTTCATACTTAGGTGATTTAAGTGAGGGTCTACTTAGGCGTCTGCATAGGAGATATTTAGATGAATTTGGATCAGATCCACATCTGGGGGCTTGTTGGAATTTACCGCGAGTCAAATTAATCCCTAATGAGTTGGCTCCAGAAAAACTCATATATTATAAGGATAAATTTATTTCTGAGTTATTCAAAAAGCCAATTTTGTACAAACCGGATGAACATTTGCAATAATTTAATAACAATGATTTGTAAATTTTCTATACTAGTTTCCTTTTATACTTAGTCGTGTATTATTACGTTATCACATAATAAACCTGTCTCAGGCAGCCTTGTTTCTAGAGATTATTTAAGCAAATACGTCAAATTAAGAAGAGATTATTTAGAAAAGGCTTCACTCTTGAAGTCCTCAAAATTGGCTAGATACTGCTTTCTTAGAGACCTGCAGAGACTTTATATGGAACATCTCCTCCTTCGTTTTGATTTCCTTGGTGAACAAAAAGAAAAACTCCTCAAGGAAATTTGAACATATCATACCAAATTAATATGCGGTCGTGAGAGTCCTCCTACCAGGGAATGGGACTATAGCAAATATTCTCCAATTATTACCCTAGAAGGATTTAATGCCCCTTTCGATTTGACAGTTACTCTTTTAGTTAATTCTATGAGAAAAGTCAAAAATGTTGTTTCTCAACTTTAAGTGTAATGAAACAAGTATTTGATTAAAAGAATGAGATTGTACTTCTTGTTTTATTTCTTCTTGAGTTATAATCTCTATAGCAGTGATAAAAGAGATTGGTTATTTGAGTCTTGATTTTGTTTTCTGTTTAAATAGGACCCACGGCTAGCTATCGCACCACTCTTATTGGATTCTTTATCTTACTTTACTAGCATTAGAGACAGATTGATTGTAGATGATGAAATGAGGCATTTGTCGAAGGATCCTCTATCTGCTTATTTTCGAGGAAATGCTGAAGCATTGGAATGGCACAAGAGATATTTACTTCAAAGGACAATTGTTAGAAACCTCAATGGTCAAATCGGCAATCTTGAAGTGGACATCAAGAATAAGGATGAGACAATTTCCATATTGAAGCGCCAAATCAAATCGAATCC
The DNA here is from genome assembly GCA_030737815.1 of Allium fistulosum. Lineage (NCBI taxonomy): Eukaryota > Viridiplantae > Streptophyta > Magnoliopsida > Asparagales > Amaryllidaceae > Allium > Allium fistulosum. The sequence goes on along the minus strand of CM060904.1, from coordinate 1,103,643,158 downwards.
TTCGGTTGATTTTGATCATAAGATGTCTGAGCTCCTTCAGCAGATAAGTGATTTAGAGATTAAATTAAAAGACAGTCAAGCTCAATGCAAATCATTGGAATTCATCATGGAGGACAACATTCCAAATATCGATTTATCGACTTCTCCGATTACCTCATCTATCGTAAAATCAACAAGATCTTCATCTCTAGCAATTCAAAATTTTCCTACTACAACTAACCCTCCTTCGGGTTTAGGTGAGAAGGTAGTAGGAGAATGGTACAGGAAGGTCAAATTCGAAATGATGGGATATTTTGATGACCAGCAGAGGGCGAGATATTCGCAACGCATCAATGAATACTTAGCTAAGATTCAAAGACTTGAACGTGAAAAGTATCTTCTTCAAAAGCGCATTGCTGGTCTACAGAGACATAACAAAAACCTTAAAGGCGCTAACAAAGCTTTCAACCGTGCTTTAAAGGTCCCTATCGAATCCATTGATGATGCTAATGATATAAAGAAAAAGGAAAAGAAGCTTAAAGAGATTCTGTGTATAGCAATTCGGCATATCGTTAATCCTTTAATTGCTGAAATCTAGATAAGACTGTTCAGGATTTGTAAAACATACACTTGTTCTATATACTTGTAAATAATTTTGTAAATTATGTAAATTTTGTAAATATCACCTGGCCTGTAGTCTTTTCTTACAATGTTGTTTCTGAATCTGCTTTTTGATAACTCGGACTATGGTTTTTGTATTTGCTGGCCCATTCAGTCTTCCTTATGGATCTCATTTTCCTGAAAAGTACAAAGTAAACAATATTTCTTATCGTTAACTTGAAATCCATATAGTAGTTTATCCACATCAAAATATCCCAGTAATGGAAGTTAACAGATCATTATGTGAACATATGGTAATAAGTGAGAAATTGTTGGAATCTCGACTTTACATCGTTTTGATTGTGACAAACTATATAAATAAATATTTGTGTGTACTAATCAATTATGCAGGAGATTCGTTGCAAATTCACATTCAGAGTATTTTGAAGCTGATAGTCCTTTGTCTAGAGTCTTTATATTATTTAGAAATATGTTAAAATCTCTCCTGAAATGATATGTAAATAAAAACATATACACACATGCACTACCCTGCACAAATGGCTGAAATAGCCGGCTGATGGAATCATTCAGCCATCTGATTGCTGAAACACTTTTATGGTTTCACAATATTCAACCGGCTGAATGACTTTATTCAGCCGGTTGAATTAGGCCAAAAATTGCCTATTTTCTTGCTGTTTACGATTTTATCAAATTCAGAAGGCCGAATAAATATTTTCAACTGGCTGAATATTTTCAACGGCTATTTTATGAAAAGACACTTCTCTTCATCGAAGAGAAACATCTTCAAACCAGCAGTTGCACTTGTTCTTTTCAATGTTGCCTTTCATCAATGGTTGCAACTTTTTTAATACCTATAAATATACTTCAGAATTCATACAAAAATTACAGCAATTGATTTTAATATTCTTGAATTCTTATCTCATATTCTCTATTTTCAAACTGCACTCAAACTGCTTACATTCTCTGATCGTTGATCACTCTATCTTCCACAATTCTCAAGCACATTACACTACATATCATAAAGGAGAAGATTATAGGAAGACTATACTTAATTGACTTATCAGTGCTATTCAAAGAGCAGACTACAGTCAGATACTTTTGTTTATTTGTAAAGAAGTCATGTTCGGTTGCTTAGGCGGTAGAAGTCCTATTCGGTTGCCTAGGCGGTAGAAGTCCTGTTTGGTTGCTCAGGCAGTGTAAACCTATTCCTCCGGGTTAAGTGAGGGTTGCTATTTTAATTCCAGAAGGAGTCTGGGATTGGACGTAGAATGGGAGTTCGAACCAGTATAAAAATATCTGGTGTCATTTACTTTACCGCTTTAATTATTCACTTACTTAATTATTATTTCGCACAAGTAGTTTATCCATATCACACGATCCTATAGCACAATCACTTTCAGAAATAATCCCATAATTAGATATGGTTAAATGTCTTGAAAACCATCTTTGGTAATGATGAGAGAGAGAGCCAGGAATCTAACTCCAACTATATTGACATAATATCCAAAATCTAATCATAGAGAACCAGAAATTCAATTTTGGTTTCAATTATAGAAGTTTAGAAATTCCTCTTCTGGAGATAACTAATAGAAAGCCAATAATAATCGTTTAATAAAAGTCCAGAAATCATCATCTGGAAATAAATCATAGAAAATTAGGAATATTTAAAATAGAAGATCTGAAACCCAAATTCTGGTGTTAACAAGTATTGCTTGAAAGTTTGTAGTAGAAGTCCAGTGACCCTAATTCGGGCATTGGTAAGATAGATCTCATGTTTAATTGAAGACTAGAAATTCATAGAAATATCAATTACTCTGCAATCCAGATTTGAGCATTAGCAAATGAAATTCAAAAGTTAAAAGACCCGAAACCCAAATTCAGGTATTAGTGGATGATAGCTAAAAATCCTTGATAAAGATCTCTACAATAGAAGTTCAGAGCCCAGATTCGAGTATTAATGAGTGAAGTCCAGAAATTAATAGTAATAGCCCCCAAAACCCAGATTCGGGTTTTAATAAGTGAAGCTCTGAACTCCTCTTTTGGAAACCAGTCGGAGGCTATAGATTCTAATTTAAGCCTTCTGTTCTGCACTGCTCTTTGGGTTTTGATTCTTTTGACATGTGTCACCCTTTAGGCTTTATATGTTGTCATTGTTTGACATGCCGCTTCTCGGGCTTGGACGTCTTAGTCCGTTGTTTGATATGCTGCTTCTTGGGCTTGGACGTCAGTCCGTTGTTGTCTGTTGCGCTTGGTTAGCTTATCCATAAGCATGGCCTAAGGACTTACCCAAGTTCCCTCCAAGAGGCGCTCCAGCCAGGCCTTATAGGCGGGACTGAAGGCTTGTTCAGTGCCTTGGCCAGGCCATAGAGTGGTAGGACCAAGGGCTTACTTCGTTCTCCCTCTAGGAGGTGCCTTGACCTAACCATAGCATGGCGTGATCAAGGCTTGTTGACGCTTTAACTTGGCCATATCGTGGCGTAGATAAAGACTTACTCTAACCTCCCTCCAGGAGGCGTCTTGATTTGGCCATAGCGTGGTGCGATCAAGGCGTCTTGAATTGTCGAATGTAAATTCATGCTTGGATCAATTTGATTGTTAGCTTCTAAAAGAACTGGGTTGAAAATTGAATTAGGAAAAACTTCTTCCCCAGTAGCTTCAAAGAGAAGGTCAATTCATACAAAACTCGATATTGTAACTTGACTTTTCAACTCTTTCGAAAGGGGTTGAGGTGGTCAATTTTGCTATGCTCTTTCAACCTCTTTCAAAGAGGTCGAAAGGAGGTCCAGTGTTTACCTTTAAGTGAACCCTTTCGAAGGGGTTGATGTAGTCGACAAGATATGGACTTCTTCGAAAGAAGAAATATGTTTTGATGTTCTCTGATACCTTTCAAAGAAGTCAACATATATTCAACTTTTTTATATTTATTTTAAATGACTCAAAACTTAATGTATATAAAAGTGGACTTCATTTGCCATTGGATTCATGCCCAATTTTAGTTTACTTTAGAAAATGTTAAAAGTTAGAAATTTATATTTCCTATCATCAATTGGATTGGAAATAGTATATTTTGTTAAAGTTGAAATCTTATCAAGCCTTTCGACTTGATCGAAATCTACCAAATTCAAGTTTAGTGGTTTGCATGCTTTCGAAACTTTAGCCCCCTTTCGACTTACTCGAAACCCATTGTAGTTATCGGGAGTATAGCTATCATTTTTATAAACACTATCGAAACGTTCCAAATCCCCTTTTCATTTGTATTAAAGTCGCTTGGATTCGAATCTTTCGACTCAATGAGAATATAATATTTCAATAATATTCATATTGTTTTAGTAAAATAGAATTCGTTAGTTTCATCATTATCGAAAGGTTTATTTGGCTTGATTGCGGAATGTTGATAATATACATATATTCAAACTAGTGTTGTAGGGTAAGTTATTCCTTTTAATAATAAAACTTTTATGGGCTTCCGACGTTGTCGAAGGGTGTGTTTAGTTGCTTCTATTCCATTTACCCCTTTGATATGGTCAAAGGCTGAATGAATTTCATGATTCAAATTAGCTTTAACACTCTTTTGAAGATATGGAATCATACACCTTGGTGAATATTTGAGTTATTGCAATGGGTTTTTGACATCTTCGAAAGGTGGTAATAATGGAACAAACTATAACTTTTAATGAAATGGTTTCACCTTTCACGATCATGGGTGTGAAAAAGATGTCCAAGAAATCTGAAAAAGATATAGCCCCAGAAATAGAACCTTCACCAAAAAAGGTTGAAGCTGTCTCCAAACATTCTTTGATATCTTCTCAAGACGAAGTCGATGCCATTCTGAATGACTTCGGAATCACTGAAGTAGAAGCCATTCCTCCTGGAGATAGCGATACTATTAAAAATCCTCCCAAAGGATACTTTGCTTATACTGCCATTCACATTTAGCATGGTGGCTTTCTTCTCTTCCCTGACTTCTTATCTAAGTTCCTGCATCATCTTGGCATTGCACCTATCCTATTATCTCCAAATGTCTACACATATCTTATCTCATTGGAACTTATGGGTTTGGAATTAGGCATTCCTTCACTAAACATTGAAGTTCTTAACTATTTAGTTCGCCTGGTCAAACTTAGCAATCTAAATAGGCATATTTTCAGAGCTAATCCCCCTAAAAAACTAATTTCAGAGGGAGTAAATAAATTTAGAGACTGGGAGACGCGGTTCTTTTTCATCAAATGTTTTCCAGACATCCATGGAGCCTTCTCTTCTCCTCGTAAGTTGACCATAGTCTTTATCCTTATTCAAATATTTTCTTTTACTGAATTACGTTTTCTTATTAGGTCCTTCTCCTAAAGAACTTAATGATGAGGATAAAAGAATCGTAACACTGTTGACCACAGCTTCAAGTAGAATTAGGAATAGACTCACACTACTGACGCCTACCAATCTTCAAAAATATTCCCTTCTCCTTGTTGGTCAGAGAGTTCTTGGACAACCCCCTCTTTTCCAACATACTTCTAGAAGCAAACGTTTCTTATCTTTGGGTGATCCTAAGAATTTCTCTCCTATGTCTCCAATTTGCCCGGATCATCCTGGTAAGCTTAAGCATAGTACTTGCAATTTATTGTTGTGTTACTCTTTAGATTACTTTACTAACTTATTCTTTTCTGAATTCTTAGCAACTGCTCCTCTGGTTGAATTAGTCATAAGTGATCCAGTTCTCCCAACTTCTACATCTAGCGCATCAGCTTTGACTCCAACCATCGCCCAATCGAGGATGATTGCCAAAACAAAGCTAAGCGAGAAGACTGTTGCGGGTCCTTCCCTTAAGAAAGCTAAGATTGTTGATGTCCAGTCTTCTCCGCCTCCAAAAGAGAAAAGATTTATTGATATAGACAAGGCTCCAGAAGGTTCCTCTCTTGATGTTGCTATTGATCCACCCGTAGCAGCTCCTTATAAAGATAATTTCATGTCTCATATCGTTGTGTCTGACTCTCCTAGTATTATTGCACAAATCCAAAAGGATTTACGAACTTCAACTCCTTCTCAAGAGTTGAATCCTTCTAAACCCACTTCACCGGTGCCTTCCAGTGATTTCGAGAAAATGGTACAGTCCATCGTAAATTCTTCGTCCTTTACTTCCATTCATCCACCTTCTTCCGTTTCTGACCCGATAGGTCATTGTCGATTTTTAATTGAGCAACAACTTCTAGTACGTTTCCTATTATTTATCCTTCTTATTACTATTTCTAACTGAATTTTGACTCATGTTGTACTTTTTCTTTCAAATTTCTAAAAGCTGGTATTCTCTTCAAGAAAGCGCTTTGAAATCTTCTGCTGAGACGTCCAAGATTCAAGAGGAAATCCTAACTTTGAACAACCAGATTACCTCCCTTTCTACAGCCAAAGATAATGCAGTGAAGGAACAAGAAAGGTTGGGGCCTCTCTAGCTCAAGCAGAATCTATTATCTCAGAGGAGAGCAAAGCAAGACAACTTTTAGCCGATGAAAATTTGGCTTTAAAAGTGGTCTTAAAAGAGTCCGAGGAAGAGAAGGCTCAGATGGTAGCTAAACAATTCTCTCTCAAGAAGAAGCTAGGAAAAAAGAAAACTTCTTTAACATTGACCATGAATACTATTTCTGAAGCCAAGCAAAGGGTGTCACAAGTTTTTAGTACTTCCCTCAATGACATCGTCGTGAATTCCTACGAAGACGCTCTTATTCTTGCTTATACCGACAATATTGAAAAGTGTCCAGATTTAAGCTTCCCTTCACTTGATCCTGCTCTAGTCAAAAGATTCATGGATAAGATCAAAGAAATGGAGAAAAGAATCAAAGTCCTTAAGAGAGAAGAAATCGATGTTGCCAAACTCTTATCTTTTGATGTCCCTTCTATAGAAGGAGATTCTGAATCCGATGAAGAAGAAGATGATGAAGCCATAGTAGAGGAAGACGGTAATGATGATGATAATGATGATGATAATGATGATGGATATAGAGGTCGGGGTTCAAGAGGCAACAGAGATGGTCATGCCGATGCTCATGAAAAGGATGGCGATGATATTCCTGGGGCTTCAGAAAAAGTTAACCCCGATCCTAGTGATCGTGAAACAAGTCCCATTGAACTTCCCGAGCCTTTTGATCTTCACGAAGAGGCTGCCAATTTTAATATTGAAGAACGAAGGGAGAAAAAGCAGGTTCTGCAAACTTCAGTTCATGTTTCTCAGTTATGGAATTCCTTGTCCAAATGGCTTCCACTTCCAAGAATAGTTGACATCCTTTTATTTTAGATAAAGAAGAAATCTATCCAACTTTATAAAACAAAGCTTGAAAGAAAATAGGCAGAAATAAATAACTTGTATAGAGAGTTAGATAAGCAATTAAAAGAACACAATGTACTCTCTAACAAATATTATAAGCTTAACAAAAGTGCTATGCTGTTAGCGTCCTTTAAAGGCCAAGAAGCTACCCCCCGACTGAAGAGGGCACGCCTTCATATGATAAACTTTTGGAAGAGAATCGGGAATTAATTGCACTAGTTTGGATGTTGGTTGAAGAAAGAGACATCCTAGTAGACTTCTTATACAAAGCCTATTGCATACAACCGACCATAGATTTTTCATACTTAGGTGATTTAAGTGAGGGTCTACTTAGGCGTCTGCATAGGAGATATTTAGATGAATTTGGATCAGATCCACATCTGGGGGCTTGTTGGAATTTACCGCGAGTCAAATTAATCCCTAATGAGTTGGCTCCAGAAAAACTCATATATTATAAGGATAAATTTATTTCTGAGTTATTCAAAAAGCCAATTTTGTACAAACCGGATGAACATTTGCAATAATTTAATAACAATGATTTGTAAATTTTCTATACTAGTTTCCTTTTATACTTAGTCGTGTATTATTACGTTATCACATAATAAACCTGTCTCAGGCAGCCTTGTTTCTAGAGATTATTTAAGCAAATACGTCAAATTAAGAAGAGATTATTTAGAAAAGGCTTCACTCTTGAAGTCCTCAAAATTGGCTAGATACTGCTTTCTTAGAGACCTGCAGAGACTTTATATGGAACATCTCCTCCTTCGTTTTGATTTCCTTGGTGAACAAAAAGAAAAACTCCTCAAGGAAATTTGAACATATCATACCAAATTAATATGCGGTCGTGAGAGTCCTCCTACCAGGGAATGGGACTATAGCAAATATTCTCCAATTATTACCCTAGAAGGATTTAATGCCCCTTTCGATTTGACAGTTACTCTTTTAGTTAATTCTATGAGAAAAGTCAAAAATGTTGTTTCTCAACTTTAAGTGTAATGAAACAAGTATTTGATTAAAAGAATGAGATTGTACTTCTTGTTTTATTTCTTCTTGAGTTATAATCTCTATAGCAGTGATAAAAGAGATTGGTTATTTGAGTCTTGATTTTGTTTTCTGTTTAAATAGGACCCACGGCTAGCTATCGCACCACTCTTATTGGATTCTTTATCTTACTTTACTAGCATTAGAGACAGATTGATTGTAGATGATGAAATGAGGCATTTGTCGAAGGATCCTCTATCTGCTTATTTTCGAGGAAATGCTGAAGCATTGGAATGGCACAAGAGATATTTACTTCAAAGGACAATTGTTAGAAACCTCAATGGTCAAATCGGCAATCTTGAAGTGGACATCAAGAATAAGGATGAGACAATTTCCATATTGAAGCGCCAAATCAAATCGAATCCTTCGGTTGATTTTGATCATAAGATGTCTGAGCTCCTTCAGCAGATAAGTGATTTAGAGATTAAATTAAAAGACAGTCAAGCTCAATGCAAATCATTGGAATTCATCATGGAGGACAACATTCCAAATATCGATTTATCGACTTCTCCGATTACCTCATCTATCGTAAAATCAACAAGATCTTCATCTCTAGCAATTCAAAATTTTCCTACTACAACTAACCCTCCTTCGGGTTTAGGTGAGAAGGTAGTAGGAGAATGGTACAGGAAGGTCAAATTCGAAATGATGGGATATTTTGATGACCAGCAGAGGGCGAGATATTCGCAACGCATCAATGAATACTTAGCTAAGATTCAAAGACTTGAACGTGAAAAGTATCTTCTTCAAAAGCGCATTGCTGGTCTACAGAGACATAACAAAAACCTTAAAGGCGCTAACAAAGCTTTCAACCGTGCTTTAAAGGTCCCTATCGAATCCATTGATGATGCTAATGATATAAAGAAAAAGGAAAAGAAGCTTAAAGAGATTCTGTGTATAGCAATTCGGCATATCGTTAATCCTTTAATTGCTGAAATCTAGATAAGACTGTTCAGGATTTGTAAAACATACACTTGTTCTATATACTTGTAAATAATTTTGTAAATTATGTAAATTTTGTAAATATCACCTGGCCTGTAGTCTTTTCTTACAATGTTGTTTCTGAATCTGCTTTTTGATAACTCGGACTATGGTTTTTGTATTTGCTGGCCCATTCAGTCTTCCTTATGGATCTCATTTTCCTGAAAAGTACAAAGTAAACAATATTTCTTATCGTTAACTTGAAATCCATATAGTAGTTTATCCACATCAAAATATCCCAGTAATGGAAGTTAACAGATCATTATGTGAACATATGGTAATAAGTGAGAAATTGTTGGAATCTCGACTTTACATCGTTTTGATTGTGACAAACTATATAAATAAATATTTGTGTGTACTAATCAATTATGCAGGAGATTCGTTGCAAATTCACATTCAGAGTATTTTGAAGCTGATAGTCCTTTGTCTAGAGTCTTTATATTATTTAGAAATATGTTAAAATCTCTCCTGAAATGATATGTAAATAAAAACATATACACACATGCACTACCCTGCACAAATGGCTGAAATAGCCGGCTGATGGAATCATTCAGCCATCTGATTGCTGAAACACTTTTATGGTTTCACAATATTCAACCGGCTGAATGACTTTATTCAGCCGGTTGAATTAGGCCAAAAATTGCCTATTTTCTTGCTGTTTACGATTTTATCAAATTCAGAAGGCCGAATAAATATTTTCAACTGGCTGAATATTTTCAACGGCTATTTTATGAAAAGACACTTCTCTTCATCGAAGAGAAACATCTTCAAACCAGCAGTTGCACTTGTTCTTTTCAATGTTGCCTTTCATCAATGGTTGCAACTTTTTTAATACCTATAAATATACTTCAGAATTCATACAAAAATTACAGCAATTGATTTTAATATTCTTGAATTCTTATCTCATATTCTCTATTTTCAAACTGCACTCAAACTGCTTACATTCTCTGATCGTTGATCACTCTATCTTCCACAATTCTCAAGCACATTACACTACATATCATAAAGGAGAAGATTATAGGAAGACTATACTTAATTGACTTATCAGTGCTATTCAAAGAGCAGACTACAGTCAGATACTTTTGTTTATTTGTAAAGAAGTCATGTTCGGTTGCTTAGGCGGTAGAAGTCCTATTCGGTTGCCTAGGCGGTAGAAGTCCTGTTTGGTTGCTCAGGCAGTGTAAACCTATTCCTCCGGGTTAAGTGAGGGTTGCTATTTTAATTCCAGAAGGAGTCTGGGATTGGACGTAGAATGGGAGTTCGAACCAGTATAAAAATATCTGGTGTCATTTACTTTACCGCTTTAATTATTCACTTACTTAATTATTATTTCGCACAAGTAGTTTATCCATATCACACGATCCTATAGCACAATCACTTTCAGAAATAATCCCATAATTAGATATGGTTAAATGTCTTGAAAACCATCTTTGGTAATGATGAGAGAGAGAGCCAGGAATCTAACTCCAACTATATTGACATAATATCCAAAATCTAATCATAGAGAACCAGAAATTCAATTTTGGTTTCAATTATAGAAGTTTAGAAATTCCTCTTCTGGAGATAACTAATAGAAAGCCAATAATAATCGTTTAATAAAAGTCCAGAAATCATCATCTGGAAATAAATCATAGAAAATTAGGAATATTTAAAATAGAAGATCTGAAACCCAAATTCTGGTGTTAACAAGTATTGCTTGAAAGTTTGTAGTAGAAGTCCAGTGACCCTAATTCGGGCATTGGTAAGATAGATCTCATGTTTAATTGAAGACTAGAAATTCATAGAAATATCAATTACTCTGCAATCCAGATTTGAGCATTAGCAAATGAAATTCAAAAGTTAAAAGACCCGAAACCCAAATTCAGGTATTAGTGGATGATAGCTAAAAATCCTTGATAAAGATCTCTACAATAGAAGTTCAGAGCCCAGATTCGAGTATTAATGAGTGAAGTCCAGAAATTAATAGTAATAGCCCCCAAAACCCAGATTCGGGTTTTAATAAGTGAAGCTCTGAACTCCTCTTTTGGAAACCAGTCGGAGGCTATAGATTCTAATTTAAGCCTTCTGTTCTGCACTGCTCTTTGGGTTTTGATTCTTTTGACATGTGTCACCCTTTAGGCTTTATATGTTGTCATTGTTTGACATGCCGCTTCTCGGGCTTGGACGTCTTAGTCCGTTGTTTGATATGCTGCTTCTTGGGCTTGGACGTCAGTCCGTTGTTGTCTGTTGCGCTTGGTTAGCTTATCCATAAGCATGGCCTAAGGACTTACCCAAGTTCCCTCCAAGAGGCGCTCCAGCCAGGCCTTATAGGCGGGACTGAAGGCTTGTTCAGTGCCTTGGCCAGGCCATAGAGTGGTAGGACCAAGGGCTTACTTCGTTCTCCCTCTAGGAGGTGCCTTGACCTAACCATAGCATGGCGTGATCAAGGCTTGTTGACGCTTTAACTTGGCCATATCGTGGCGTAGATAAAGACTTACTCTAACCTCCCTCCAGGAGGCGTCTTGATTTGGCCATAGCGTGGTGCGATCAAGGCGTCTTGAATTGTCGAATGTAAATTCATGCTTGGATCAATTTGATTGTTAGCTTCTAAAAGAACTGGGTTGAAAATTGAATTAGGAAAAACTTCTTCCCCAGTAGCTTCAAAGAGAAGGTCAATTCATACAAAACTCGATATTGTAACTTGACTTTTCAACTCTTTCGAAAGGGGTTGAGGTGGTCAATTTTGCTATGCTCTTTCAACCTCTTTCAAAGAGGTCGAAAGGAGGTCCAGTGTTTACCTTTAAGTGAACCCTTTCGAAGGGGTTGATGTAGTCGACAAGATATGGACTTCTTCGAAAGAAGAAATATGTTTTGATGTTCTCTGATACCTTTCAAAGAAGTCAACATATATTCAACTTTTTTATATTTATTTTAAATGACTCAAAACTTAATGTATATAAAAGTGGACTTCATTTGCCATTGGATTCATGCCCAATTTTAGTTTACTTTAGAAAATGTTAAAAGTTAGAAATTTATATTTCCTATCATCAATTGGATTGGAAATAGTATATTTTGTTAAAGTTGAAATCTTATCAAGCCTTTCGACTTGATCGAAATCTACCAAATTCAAGTTTAGTGGTTTGCATGCTTTCGAAACTTTAGCCCCCTTTCGACTTACTCGAAACCCATTGTAGTTATCGGGAGTATAGCTATCATTTTTATAAACACTATCGAAACGTTCCAAATCCCCTTTTCATTTGTATTAAAGTCGCTTGGATTCGAATCTTTCGACTCAATGAGAATATAATATTTCAATAATATTCATATTGTTTTAGTAAAATAGAATTCGTTAGTTTCATCATTATCGAAAGGTTTATTTGGCTTGATTGCGGAATGTTGATAATATACATATATTCAAACTAGTGTTGTAGGGTAAGTTATTCCTTTTAATAATAAAACTTTTATGGGCTTCCGACGTTGTCGAAGGGTGTGTTTAGTTGCTTCTATTCCATTTACCCCTTTGATATGGTCAAAGGCTGAATGAATTTCATGATTCAAATTAGCTTTAACACTCTTTTGAAGATATGGAATCATACACCTTGGTGAATATTTGAGTTATTGCAATGGGTTTTTGACATCTTCGAAAGGTGGTAATAATGGAACAAACTATAACTTTTAATGAAATGGTTTCACCTTTCACGATCATGGGTGTGAAAAAGATGTCCAAGAAATCTGAAAAAGATATAGCCCCAGAAATAGAACCTTCACCAAAAAAGGTTGAAGCTGTCTCCAAACATTCTTTGATATCTTCTCAAGACGAAGTCGATGCCATTCTGAATGACTTCGGAATCACTGAAGTAGAAGCCATTCCTCCTGGAGATAGCGATACTATTAAAAATCCTCCCAAAGGATACTTTGCTTATACTGCCATTCACATTTAGCATGGTGGCTTTCTTCTCTTCCCTGACTTCTTATCTAAGTTCCTGCATCATCTTGGCATTGCACCTATCCTATTATCTCCAAATGTCTACACATATCTTATCTCATTGGAACTTATGGGTTTGGAATTAGGCATTCCTTCACTAAACATTGAAGTTCTTAACTATTTAGTTCGCCTGGTCAAACTTAGCAATCTAAATAGGCATATTTTCAGAGCTAATCCCCCTAAAAAACTAATTTCAGAGGGAGTAAATAAATTTAGAGACTGGGAGACGCGGTTCTTTTTCATCAAATGTTTTCCAGACATCCATGGAGCCTTCTCTTCTCCTCGTAAGTTGACCATAGTCTTTATCCTTATTCAAATATTTTCTTTTACTGAATTACGTTTTCTTATTAGGTCCTTCTCCTAAAGAACTTAATGATGAGGATAAAAGAATCGTAACACTGTTGACCACAGCTTCAAGTAGAATTAGGAATAGACTCACACTACTGACGCCTACCAATCTTCAAAAATATTCCCTTCTCCTTGTTGGTCAGAGAGTTCTTGGACAACCCCCTCTTTTCCAACATACTTCTAGAAGCAAACGTTTCTTATCTTTGGGTGATCCTAAGAATTTCTCTCCTATGTCTCCAATTTGCCTGGATCATCCTGGTAAGCTTAAGCATAGTACTTGCAATTTATTGTTGTGTTACTCTTTAGATTACTTTACTAACTTATTCTTTTCTGAATTCTTAGCAACTGCTCCTCTGGTTGAATTAGTCATAAGTGATCCAGTTCTCCCAACTTCTACATCTAGCGCATCAGCTTTGACTCCAACCATCGCCCAATCGAGGATGATTGCCAAAACAAAGCTAAGCGAGAAGACTGTTGCGGGTCCTTCCCTTAAGAAAGCTAAGATTGTTGATGTCCAGTCTTCTCCGCCTCCAAAAGAGAAAAGATTTATTGATATAGACAAGGCTCCAGAAGGTTCCTCTCTTGATGTTGCTATTGATCCACCCGTAGCAGCTCCTTATAAAGATAATTTCATGTCTCATATCGTTGTGTCTGACTCTCCTAGTATTATTGCACAAATCCAAAAGGATTTAGGAACTTCAACTCCTTCTCAAGAGTTGAATCCTTCTAAACCCACTTCACCGGTGCCTTCCAGTGATTTCGAGAAAATGGTACAGTCCATCGTAAATTCTTCGTCCTTTACTTCCATTCATCCACCTTCTTCCGTTTCTGACCCGATAGGTCATTGTCGATTTTTAATTGAGCAACAACTTCTAGTACGTTTCTTATTATTTATCCTTCTTATTACTATTTCTAACTGAATTTTGACTCATGTTGTACTTTTTCTTTCAAATTTCTAAAAGCTGGTATTCTCTTCAAGAAAGCGCTTTGAAATCTTCTGCTGAGACGTCCAAGATTCAAGAGGAAATCCTAACTTTGAACAACCAGATTACCTCCCTTTCTACAGCCAAAGATAATGCAGTGAAGGAACAAGAAAGGTTGGGGCCTCTCTAGCTCAAGCAGAATCTATTATCTCAGAGGGGAGCAAAGCAAGACAACTTTTAGCCGATGAAAATTTGGCTTTAAAAGTGGTCTTAAAAGAGTCCGAGGAAGAGAAGGCTCAGATGGTAGCTAAACAATTCTCTCTCAAGAAGAAGCTAGGAAAAAAGAAAACTTCTTTAACATTGACCATGAATACTATTTCTGAAGCCAAGCAAAGGGTGTCACAAGTTTTTAGTACTTCCCTCAATGACATCGTCGTGAATTCCTACGAAGACGCTCTTATTCTTGCTTATACCGACAATATTGAAAAGTGTCCAGATTTAAGCTTCCCTTCACTTGATCCTGCTCTAGTCAAAAGATTCATGGATAAGATCAAAGAAATGGAGAAAAGAATCAAAGTCCTTAAGAGAGAAGAAATCGATGTTGCCAAACTCTTATCTTTTGATGTCCCTTCTATAGAAGGAGATTCTGAATCCGATGAAGAAGAAGATGATGAAGCCATAGTAGAGGAAGACGGTAATGATGATGATAATGATGATGATAATGATGATGGATATAGAGGTCGGGGTTCAAGAGGCAACAGAGATGGTCATGCCGATGCTCATGAAAAGGATGGCGATGATATTCCTGGGGCTTCAGAAAAAGTTAACCCCGATCCTAGTGATCGTGAAACAAGTCCCATTGAACTTCCCGAGCCTTTTGATCTTCACGAAGAGGCTGCCAATTTTAATATTGAAGAACGAAGGGAGAAAAAGCAGGTTCTGCAAACTTCAGTTCATGTTTCTCAGTTATGGAATTCCTTGTCCAAATGGCTTCCACTTCCAAGAATAGTTGACATCCTTTTATTTTAGATAAAGAAGAAATCTATCCAACTTTATAAAACAAAGCTTGAAAGAAAATAGGCAGAAATAAATAACTTGTATAGAGAGTTAGATAAGCAATTAAAAGAACACAATGTACTCTCTAACAAATATTATAAGCTTAACAAAAGTGCTATGCTGTTAGCGTCCTTTAAAGGCCAAGAAGCTACCCCCCGACTGAAGAGGGCACGCCTTCATATGATAAACTTTTGGAAGAGAATCGGGAATTAATTGCACTAGTTTGGATGTTGGTTGAAGAAAGAGACATCCTAGTAGACTTCTTATACAAAGCCTATTGCATACAGCCGACCATAGATTTTTCATACTTAGGTGATTTAAGTGAGGGTCTACTTAGGCGTCTGCATAGGAGATATTTAGATGAATTTGGATCAGATCCACATCTGGGGGCTTGTTGGAATTTACCGCGAGTCAAATTAATCCCTAATGAGTTGGCTCCAGAAAAACTCATATATTATAAGGATAAATTTATTTCTGAGTTATTCAAAAAGCCAATTTTGTACAAACCGGATGAACATTTGCAATAATTTAATAACAATGATTTGTAAATTTTCTATACTAGTTTCCTTTTATACTTAGTCGTGTATTATTACGTTATCACATAATAAACCTGTCTCAGGCAGCCTTGTTTCTAGAGATTATTTAAGCAAATACGTCAAATTAAGAAGAGATTATTTAGAAAAGGCTTCACTCTTGAAGTCCTCAAAATTGGCTAGATACTGCTTTCTTAGAGACCTGCAGAGACTTTATATGGAACATCTCCTCCTTCGTTTTGATTTCCTTGGTGAACAAAAAGAAAAACTCCTCAAGGAAATTTGAACATATCATACCAAATTAATATGCGGTCGTGAGAGTCCTCCTACCAGGGAATGGGACTATAGCAAATATTCTCCAATTATTACCCTAGAAGGATTTAATGCCCCTTTCGATTTGACAGTTACTCTTTTAGTTAATTCTATGAGAAAAGTCAAAAATGTTGTTTCTCAACTTTAAGTGTAATGAAACAAGTATTTGATTAAAAGAATGAGATTGTACTTCTTGTTTTATTTCTTCTTGAGTTATAATCTCTATAGTAGTGATAAAAGAGATTGGTTATTTGAGTCTTGATTTTGTTTTCTGTTTAAATAGGACCCACGGCTAGCTATCGCACCACTCTTATTGGATTCTTTATCTTGCTTTACTAGCATTAGAGACAGATTGATTGTAGATGATGAAATGAGGCATTTGTCGAAGGATCCTCTATCTGCTTATTTTCGAGGAAATGCTGAAGCATTGGAATGGCACAAGAGATATTTACTTCAAAGGACAATTGTTAGAAACCTCAATGGTCAAATCGGCAATCTTGAAGTGGACATCAAGAATAAGGATGAGACAATTTCCATATTGAAGCGCCAAATCAAATCGAATCCTTCGGTTGATTTTGATCATAAGATGTCTGAGCTCCTTCAGCAGATAAGTGATTTAGAGATTAAATTAAAAGACAGTCAAGCTCAATGCAAATCATTGGAATTCATCATGGAGGACAACATTCCAAATATCGATTTATCGACTTCTCCGATTACCTCATCTATCGTAAAATCAACAAGATCTTCATCTCTAGCAATTCAAAATTTTCCTACTACAACTAACCCTCCTTCGGGTTTAGGTGAGAAGGTAGTAGGAGAATGGTACAGGAAGGTCAAATTCGAAATGATGGGATATTTTGATGACCAGCAGAGGGCGAGATATTCGCAACGCATCAATGAATACTTAGCTAAGATTCAAAGACTTGAACGTGAAAAGTATCTTCTTCAAAAGCGCATTGCTGGTCTACAGAGACATAACAAAAACCTTAAGGGCGCTAACAAAGCTTTCAACCGTGCTTTAAAGGTCCCTATCGAATCCATTGATGATGCTAATGATATAAAGAAAAAGGAAAAGAAGCTTAAAGAGATTCTGTGTATAGCAATTCGGCATATCGTTAATCCTTTAATTGCTGAAATCTAGATAAGACTGTTCAGGATTTGTAAAACATACACTTGTTCTATATACTTGTAAATAATTTTGTAAATTATGTAAATTTTGTAAATATCACCTGGCCTGTAGTCTTTTCTTACAATGTTGTTTCTGAATCTGCTTTTTGATAACTCGGACTATGGTTTTTGTATTTGCTGGCCCATTCAGTCTTCCTTATGGATCTCATTTTCCTGAAAAGTACAAAGTAAACAATATTTCTTATCGTTAACTTGAAATCCATATAGTAGTTTATCCACATCAAAATATCCCAGTAATGGAAGTTAACAGATCATTATGTGAACATATGGTAATAAGTGAGAAATTGTTGGAATCTCGACTTTACATCGTTTTGATTGTGACAAACTATATAAATAAATATTTGTGTGTACTAATCAATTATGCAGGAGATTCGTTGCAAATTCACATTCAGAGTATTTTGAAGCTGATAGTCCTTTGTCTAGAGTCTTTATATTATTTAGAAATATGTTAAAATCTCTCCTGAAATGATATGTAAATAAAAACATATACACACATGCACTACCCTGCACAAATGGCTGAAATAGCCGGCTGATGGAATCATTCAGCCATCTGATTGCTGAAACACTTTTATGGTTTCACAATATTCAACCGGCTGAATGACTTTATTCAGCCGGCTGAATTAGGCCAAAAATTGCCTATTTTCTTGCTGTTTACGATTTTATCAAATTCAGAAGGCCGAATAAATATTTTCAACTGGCTGAATATTTTCAACGGCTATTTTATGAAAAGACACTTCTCTTCATCGAAGAGAAACATCTTCAAACCAGCAGTTGCACTTGTTCTTTTCAATGTTGCCTTTCATCAATGGTTGCAACTTTTTTAATACCTATAAATATACTTCAGAATTCATACAAAAATTACAGCAATTGATTTTAATATTCTTGAATTCTTATCTCATATTCTCTATTTTCAAACTGCACTCAAACTGCTTACATTCTCTGATCGTTGATCACTCTATCTTCCACAATTCTCAAGCACATTACACTACATATCATAAAGGAGAAGATTATAGGAAGACTATACTTAATTGACTTATCAGTGCTATTCAAAGAGCAGACTACAGTCAGATACTTTTGTTTATTTGTAAAGAAGTCATGTTCGGTTGCTTAGGCGGTAGAAGTCCTATTCGGTTGCCTAGGCGGTAGAAGTCCTGTTTGGTTGCTCAGGCAGTGTAAACCTATTCCTCCGGGTTAAGTGAGGGTTGCTATTTTAATTCCAGAAGGAGTCTGGGATTGGACGTAGAATGGGAGTTCGAACCAGTATAAAAATATCTGGTGTCATTTACTTTACCGCTTTAATTATTCACTTACTTAATTATTATTTCGCACAAGTAGTTTATCCATATCACACGATCCTATAGCACAATCACTTTCAGAAATAATCCCATAATTAGATATGGTTAAATGTCTTGAAAACCATCTTTGGTAATGATGAGAGAGAGAGCCAGGAATCTAACTCCAACTATATTGACATAATATCCAAAATCTAATCATAGAGAACCAGAAATTCAATTTTGGTTTCAATTATAGAAGTTTAGAAATTCCTCTTCTGGAGATAACTAATAGAAAGCCAATAATAATCGTTTAATAAAAGTCCAGAAATCATCATCTGGAAATAAATCATAGAAAATTAGGAATATTTAAAATAGAAGATCTGAAACCCAAATTCTGGTGTTAACAAGTATTGCTTGAAAGTTTGTAGTAGAAGTCCAGTGACCCTAATTCGGGCATTGGTAAGATAGATCTCATGTTTAATTGAAGACTAGAAATTCATAGAAATATCAATTACTCTGCAATCCAGATTTGAGCATTAGCAAATGAAATTCAAAAGTTAAAAGACCCGAAACCCAAATTCAGGTATTAGTGGATGATAGCTAAAAATCCTTGATAAAGATCTCTACAATAGAAGTTCAGAGCCCAGATTCGAGTATTAATGAGTGAAGTCCAGAAATTAATAGTAATAGCCCCCAAAACCCAGATTCGGGTTTTAATAAGTGAAGCTCTGAACTCCTCTTTTGGAAACCAGTCGGAGGCTATAGATTCTAATTTAAGCCTTCTGTTCTGCACTGCTCTTTGGGTTTTGATTCTTTTGACATGTGTCACCCTTTAGGCTTTATATGTTGTCATTGTTTGACATGCCGCTTCTCGGGCTTGGACGTCTTAGTCCGTTGTTTGATATGCTGCTTCTTGGGCTTGGACGTCAGTCCGTTGTTGTCTGTTGCGCTTGGTTAGCTTATCCATAAGCATGGCCTAAGGACTTACCCAAGTTCCCTCCAAGAGGCGCTCCAGCCAGGCCTTATAGGCGGGACTGAAGGCTTGTTCAGTGCCTTGGCCAGGCCATAGAGTGGTAGGACCAAGGGCTTACTTCGTTCTCCCTCTAGGAGGTGCCTTGACCTAACCATAGCATGGCGTGATCAAGGCTTGTTGACGCTTTAACTTGGCCATATCGTGGCGTAGATAAAGACTTACTCTAACCTCCCTCCAGGAGGCGTCTTGATTTGGCCATAGCGTGGTGCGATCAAGGGCTTGTCGATGCTTTAACCTGGCCGAATTGTCTTCCTCATTTGGTCAAACAAGTTATCACTTTCATTTTTAATTCCTCCTAAGGCAAAGATTGGTGTGGGGCCAATGAGAAAAGGGTTTAAACTCCGTTTGTCTTGGTCATAAGATTCATCTCTCTTTTTCTTTATGATCCTTAAAGCTTCCAATCTCAACATTTGCTCTTCATGTAGTCTAGAATCATTAACTGTTCTATGGGACAATCCAATTGGATGTGGCTCTGAGGATCCTTGTTCGGATCTTTTAATTTTGCTAAACATGGTGATGTAATGTCTAAAGTAGGTAAGCTTGGAAGAGAATTGGGTTAGAGGAAAGTAAAGTTGGAAGTTCAACAAGGTCGGAGGTTCGAGCCCTCCTTCTAGCGCCAAAAATGTTAACAAGAAAACTTTTCAACACCACAAAGTAGTGTTTAAAGTATAAATGATCCCTTCAAAACCTCCTTTTGAATAGATGAAGGCAGTTTACACCTCTCGAACATATGAAGATAGTTAAAACCTTTCGATCCCTTTACCTAAAAAATATAAATGACTTGGATCTCTTTTAAGACCACCTTCCAAAAAGGTTAAGGCAGTCGAAACTCCTTTTTAATACCTTTCGATACGGTCGAAACACTTGAATCCCTCTTCAGAATTACCTTTCAAACTAGTTTAATTAGTTTAGGACCCTGTCGAAATCTTCTTTCGAAGTGGTCAAGATGACCGAGGTTAGGACCTAAGGATCTAAGAACATTAGTTGAGCTAAAAGGTTTCGACTTACTCTAAAGGTGACCTTTCGATCATGTTGACATAAGCAGATCATTGACAGAATCTCATAGGAACATTAAATCAGCTATCATATCCAAATGCCATAAACTTGCTTTGATTATCTTTTCCTTTATTGCTAGAAGCTTAAGTAATACAAAGTAGTCAAATCCCCAATCTAATTTTAGAATTAGGGTTTAAAAATTCAAGAAAATACAAGAATGAAATGAATGAAATCAGATTCCCAAAACAAGACCCCTAGGGTCTTATTTATAGGCGCTGGTTGAACCCTTTCGAATAAGACCTTTCGACCTAGTCGAAAGGAGTACCTTTATGACCTTTTGCTACCGCTAAAGTTTGGACGCCCTTCTACTTTGCTTTAAAATAAAACTTGATTGCTTTCGACTTCATCGAAAGGGGTAGGTGTGCTCCCCACTTTGTATTGCTATGTTGTTGCATGTAAGAAAAGATGTGAGCTTTCGATTTCGTCGATAGGTGCATCTCTGTATCTTTAAAGGAGTCGGAACATAGCAGAATGTTTAAGCGCGGAAGGTAGCTTTCGAAGGCATACATGTTGACTGATGCGGAACCTCCATCTTCTGGTATATGAGAATGTTATATTGAACTTGAGTGAACTTTCCTTTATAATTAGATGGTTTCAACCGATTCAAAAGGCCAATATATGCTTTCGAAGGGGTAGCTTTGGCCATACATTCTGTTATGGAAGGTAAATGATGACGAAACCACTGTTTCAAAAGAGTTAGTGCTCATTCAAAAGCCTACCATCTGTTGCCTTCGAAAGGTAGCTTCAACACATTCGAAACTCCTTTAGGCGTGCAGAGGTTACTACTTCGAAAGGGGTTTATCGAAGCGAAAGTGTGGCTCTGTCACCTTTCGACCTCTTCGAAAGTGCTTATCTTATCTAATTTTCATTTGCTGAAGCATCCCTTTGACTCCTTCAAAAGGTTTTGTTAATTCTGTCATTCCTTGTGGATCCCTCTTTTATATTCTTCATTGTTTCGATGGGGTTGAAGTGAAGACTGATGGTAACAATCACTATATCTTTTAGGGAAAGAAGTCCATAGTCTAATGTGTCATTTACATATCTTTATATTTGTTTTATGGCTTTAAGATGCGTTTCCTTAGGTTGAGACTAATATTTTGCACATATGCATACACTATGCATGATATCGGGTCTACTTGTTGTGATATAAAGTAGCAATCCTATCATACCTCTATAAAGTTTTTGATCTGCATCTTTTTAATTGTCCCTTTATTAATATTTTCACTGGTTGTCATAGGTGTTGGTTTACCACTAGCGTTAGACATTCCAAATTTCTTTACTAATTCTTTGGCGTATTTTTCTTGACTTATAAAAATTCCAATATTCAGTTGTCTAATTTGTAGTCCTATAAAGAATGATAACTTTCTACAATGCATATCCTGCTTCTTGATCTTACATTTTGGGTCCAATTCCTCCCTTGCATTGATTCTGCTGTGGCACCTTCCTCCAATCTTCTTGGGTTCCTCTTTTACTTCCTCCTTGGAGATGGTATTCAGCAAGGCCATCTCCAATAAACCCTCATACGTCACATCCATGGGAATATGTCTTGGGCTAAACCTCGAAGGGGTTGGTTTAGTTCTTTAGCAAATTTTAGAGCCTTTTTATGTAGGATATTTATCAACTCCATTCTAAACCTAGCCAACTCATTGAATTGATTGGCATACTCCTTTACTGATATGTCTCCTTATTTTAGATGAATAAACTTTTCCAACTACACTCCTTCTTCTGCTCTGGAATGAAACTTCATCTCAAATAGTCTCTAAAACCCCCCTCCAAGTGATCTCTCCTCCATTATTCCCTGCCTCAACTATATCCCAACAACTTGGGGCCTCCCCCTATAAATGCCAAGTAGCTATCTATCTCCTCACTTCATCAGCAATACTCATCAATCCAAAAATCCTTTCACAAGTATGAACCCATATCCTTGAATCTACATATAACTCAGTCGCCATGTACGGCCTTCCTCCAAGGCTCACAAAATCTTTACATAACTTAGCAAACTCGGAGGTAGGTGATGGCAGGGACTACAGCTATCGCTCTCCCGATGGGTCCTCTATTGGGATTAAGCTTGGCCTGTCCTCATACCTGCAAATACCGATGGAACCAAATCGGGATGTTCATGCCCGAAATCTTGGTTGTGTCGCCTGAGCCTGAACCTTCGAGACCACTCATCTTCTATTTGTGATTTTTGGGAATTCATTATAAATTTTCCACATATAGAATAAGCAAGAATATAGGAGACGGTATTTATGTAACCTTTGAAAAGATTTATATATATACACTTTAGAAATTCATTTTGAAAACTTTTTGGAAAAACATTTGGTAAACCTTTATCTTTGAAAAACTTTTTCAAGTACTTTGTCTTAGTATGCTCTTAATCCCAAAGGAATTTTAAACCCAGGCTCTGGTACCACACGTGACAACCCGCACTTCTCAACACACCGATCCAAAGCTTAAGGTGACTTTTGGACTCGCGTCAGTGTCAAGATATATGAGCTATCGGGGTTTTTAAAACAATTTAGAGACTAGAGATGTACAGATATGATCTAAGATATAATACACTTTTGGAACTTACAACAGAAGGAAACAAAATATCAATATAGAAAATAACCATCTTAAAAAATATCTCAAAATACAGCCTTAGAAAAATAGTACGTAGTCAAATATGGAGTACATAGGAATACAACTCACAGTCTATTAAAATACTAAATACCTGATTAGATAAACAGATACATGGAGAGGAAATAAAATGATAAGTGTTATCCCGCCTTTTGGCAAGGCCGTGACACCAAGGACTTGACTAGATACCGGTAACAGATTGTCTCGGAAGTCGGTTACACGTAAGGATCACTACGGATATCGATGAATTTTGTCCGAGTCCAGTTCGGGCTGCAATTGATAAGACGCGTCATTCAGAGCCATGGGAACCAACGATCCGAGTTTCAAGTCAATCCGAGTTCGTATGCTCGAGATATCGTCGAGAAAAGATGGAGTAGGGCACCCTTAGTTCGAATCCATAAGTTTCGCCTATGTTCGAATCCATTGGCCAGGAAATAGTTCGAATCCATCGAACTTCCAGTGCCTCGACTCCAGCAGCTCTCCCTTGCTTCGACTCCATCAGCATAGGGGTTTTCGTTCGAATCTAGCCGGACCAAGTAGTTAGTTGTACTTCGAGTCGATTCGAACGATACCTTAAGTTCGAATCGATTGGAGCTTTCTACAATTCGAATCCATCAAGAGAGGGAACTTCGAATCCAGAAGACATTGCTTCACTTCGAATCCACCGAGACATAGCTTCACTTCGAATCCACCGAGACATAGCTTCACTTCGAATCCACCATCTTCGAATCCACTCAACTGGAAGTCCTCGAGTCGAACGTCTTCGAATCCACTCAACCGGAAGTCCTCGAGTCGAACGTCTTCGAATCCACTCAACTGGGAGTCCTCGACTCCACTATCTTCGAATCCAAGTCATGGATTCGACCCAGTCAAACAGGAGTACAAAACGGATCGAAGCGAGAGACACGCGCCACGTCGCAGCAGGCATCGAGTCGACCGAATCGATTCGAAGTAAGATCGATTCGAAGTATCCCTGTTCTCCAGAAATGCAACATTGAATCGATCATATCTCGAGTTCTACAAGTCCAAATCCCATGAAATTTTCACAGAAGCTCAAACATATAATGAAGAATGTGCACGCCAAATTTCAGCTCGATTGGATGCTTTCTTGATCGATTCGAACCAAGGGTCGAATCGATCCCAAAGTGGGCCCGGATTTCCAAAGAGCGGGCATGTGGGCCCCCTCACGTGCCAGAACTGGTCTCCCCTCATTTTAGGCGAAATATCAGCCTCCTACACCTATAAATAGAGCCCCTGGTCATTCAGAAAAGGGGTCGGAGAATTCTAAGTACTGAAGAGCGCCCAGATTCTGCCAGATTTACTCCAGAACACCGCCGCTGCTTTAGATTGACACTTAGCATTGAAATTCAGTTGTATTACATTGTTAACTACTGTAATCTTCAAGTAATCGAGCAATAAAATCATCAAATTTCATAGTGGACGTAGGCAAAACGCCGAACCACTCTAAATCGCTTGTCTTTGCAATTTACTTTTTGTTATTTGGAGTTTTTGTTAGATAATCCACAGTTTTAATTTTTATTCTGTGCGTTTATCTCTTCAAAGACTTCCGAAGAGTGTTGTGCCCATTTTTGGTACAAACACTTTGGTGCTTTCACTGAGAAAACCAGCTTTTTTCTCCTGCTCCTTGGATCTACCATCGATACCGGATTGAACAAATCCAAGAGGAAGATCCAGATCTTTGATCCACAGTCCTTCCATTCTACTCAGATTTGCGTAAAATCTAGGAAAAGGATTCATCATTCGAAATGGTTAGCACAAGAACCACTTCTACAGCCGCTGGACAAGAAGGTAGGGATGGACAGAATCCTGCTCAACAGCAGCCATCCAACCAAGACAACACTGCCCACTCAGATCCGTCTGGGGCAGTCACTAGACAAGAATTCCAAGTATTGCTACAAGAGCTGACTCAGAGTCGGCAGCAATTAGCCGAACAGTTGCGTGCCAATATCGAATTGACAAACCAACTGAACCGCCAGGGCCGTAGGAGGTCCAGAAGGGATGTTGTTTCCCGCTCATCCACTGAAAGTTCTGCTTCATCAGACTACTATCACAGATCTACCCGTCCTCGATTAGACGGGAGTCATGCACAAACGACCGGATATCAACCCGCTTTAACTGTTGGACAGTTGAGGGCAGGACCGTCTACCAGCTTTCAGGCCGGGCCCTCCACACAAGGAGGCCCTACTACCCAGCATACCGCGGACAATCATGCCGCAGCTGCCACAATAGAAACAAGGGTTGATACCCGAAATCTTTCAGAGCCAAATAATCGGCAACGTGGACGTACTCCTGAACCGTACGTCTTGGATGACGCTGAGCCAAGGAGGCAAAATTTGGACCGTCGACAGCGCCCGGTCCGAACTCGCGCTGTGGAACCCGACCACACCTTAGCTCGGCAAGCTCAAAATGTAGCAATGCCAGACATCTCGACTATGATACGTCAGATGATCCGCGAAAGCCAAGGCCTTACCAACGATGACTGGGGACTTTCCCGTAGTCACACTCCCTTCACAGACGAGATACTGAGTGCTGAACCTCCTCGGCGATTCAGAATGCCAACCCTTCCTATGTACGAAGGAAATTCTGATCCCAATCAACACATCTTGAAATATGAGTGGTCAATGAGCGCCGCAAGGGCCGATGACGCAGTAAAATGTCGCAGTTTCCCCATCTCTCTAGGTGGAATTGCAACGATGTGGTTCACGAGATTGCCACCTAGGTCTATCTCTTCATTTGATCAACTGGCTAAGAAATTTGTGGAACAATTTCGCATGCATGTCGCTAGACCCAAAGATGTCAACACCCTATCCAGTGTTACCCAAGCTCGAGGGGAAACGCTAAGGCGTTACTTAGAAAGATTTCATGCGGCATGTGTGGAGATTAGTAATCCCAACGACAACTCAATCTTAATGGCATTGACGAAGGGGATTGACCCTGATTCTGAATTTGGAAACTGGTTAGCTGGAAAACCGCCCGCATCGTTGGACCGTTTCTACTCCAAAGCCGCGCAATTCTTACGACAAGAGGACGCGAAACAGTCCAGGAAGCAAGACGATGCGGGACCCAAGAGTGAAAGGATACAGAGCAATGTAGCTGTAAAACAGTCCGGTGACAATTCCGGAAACGTTCAGTTGAACATACAAAACAAGCAAACGCAGCCAAGAGGAAACAATGGTCAGAATAAGAAAAGAGATCCAAATCGGGGTCCACGACGTGAGGCCCCAATGTTCGATAATTACACACCACTGAATACATCGTTGGAAAATGTGTACCTACAGACTTGCAATACTATGCAATACAAGAAACCGGCTCCGAAGCAATCGTCGGAGAGGCAGATTCAAACAGGAAAGTTCTGTAGATTCCACGAAAGTTATGGCCACAACACCAATGAATGTCGACACTTGCAAGACCTCGTTGAGAAGTTGATCAGAGAAAGGAAGTTAGATCAGTTTGTGCGGGCACCGCAGTCTGAAGGGGCGGGCCCCTCAAATCAAAATCATGTACAGAATCCAGAAAGACAGGAAGAACCAGGTCGTGTCGGAGGAAGACTGGTAATTAATGTTGTAAGTGATAGTCCTCGTACAGCGAAGCAAAGCTGGGGAGAAATGAAATCATATAACAACTTGGTTAGACGAACAGACTTTGAGTACGATGATAACTTAGACAATAAACCTTCGACCAAACGAAAGAGAGCGACAATTAACGACATCACTTTCCGAGACAACGATACTGGTTATGTCGGAAGCCCAACTACGGACCCACTCGTGATATCGGCGCAAGTAGGTCCAGCTTGGATGAAGAGGATACTAATTGACTGCGGGAGCTCTGTGAATATCCTTTTCATACATGCTTATAATCAAATGAGGATGAATCCCAGGGATTTGGAACCTTGCCAAACTCACCTCCATGGATTCAACGGTAGCTCTACCGTACCTATTGGGGTGGTGAAGTTACCAGTTAGGTTGGGATCTAAGGAACATTGGAGAGTTCGAACATTACAGTTCACTGTGTTGAACATAGTCTCGCCATACAACGCCTTCTTAGGACGACCTGCCCTTACTGAATTCAGAGCTGTAATTGCCCCATGGTGCTTGACCTTAAAGTTTCCCACTGTCAACGGAGTTGGAGTCGTCCAGGGCGATCAGGTTGACTTGAGAACAGTCATACACCGAAAACGAATCGCCCGATTACGCGATGCCAAGGACCGACTTAAAACTTTTGAACGCAATGAGATCGTCATTAAAAAAAGAATACCCAGCACTGCTGCACATGAAATCAACATGGAAGGGATCACATGAGATTAAGCAAGAGCTCGGGGATGATGTATATGAGATGACGACCGCAGATGGTCTAGCTTCACCAGAGGCCTTATATAGCGAAAGACTTCGTCGCCATCGCACATAACAGGCTGTGTTTATCTATTTAGTTTCAATTCTGTTTTAGAATTTGTTTCTGCATTTCGAAATTAGAATTTGTAATAAGGCAACTGACTTTGCCATGTTTTCTTGTTTCAGCAATAAAATGCCATCTCTTTGAGCCAGAGCTGTGATTCATTAAATACAATGTACAACATCACGATGCACGAAGAGCTAAATTCCATCACGCAATGGAATTTATTCAAGTAGGGAGTGGCTATGAAGCAATCAACCACTCACCAAATGAAACCCGAGCTCGGGGGCAAGCCATCACATCAGGCCAGAAATGGGTTGATACACGACAACCTTTTTCCTTAACTCCAGCTTCCGAGAGCGCGAACTGGAGTATAAACATTAACCAACTCCGTACTCCCAGAGTGCGAGGCGGAGTATAAACATTTTCCTAAATCCCAGAGTACTCCGAGAGCGCGAGCTGGGTACAAACTTTTTACTTAACTCCGTACTCCCAGAGTGCGAGGCGGAATATAAACATTTTTCTAAATCCCAGAGTACTCCGAGAGCGCGAGCTGGGTACAAATATCAACAAACTCCAGCTTCCGAGAGCGCGAACTGGAGTATAAACATTAACTAACTCCGGATTCCGAGAGCGCGAACCGGAGTATAAACATTAACAAACTCCAGCTTCCGAGAGCGCGAACTGGAGTATAAACATTAACTAACTCCGGATTCCGAGAGCGCGAACCGGAGTATAAACATTAACAAACTCCAGCTTCCGAGAGCGCGAACTGGAGTATAAACATTAACCAACTCCGTACTCCCAGAGTGCGAGGCGGAGTATAAACATTCTCCTAAAAATCCCAGAGTACTCCGAGAGCGCGAGCTGGGTATAAACACTAACAAACTCCAGCTTCCGAGAGCGCGAACTGGAGTATAAACATTAACGAACTCCAGCTTCCGAGAACGCGAACTGGAGTGTAAACATTAACTAACTCCGTGCTTCCAGTACGCAAGGCAGAGTATAAACATACATCAACTCCACACTAATCCCCAATACTGGGGGCAGAACCATAACACATAGCAAGTTGGAGACAAAAGTGAATACATTTTCATTTCCATTATCAACAAAAAGAATCTGACTACAAAATGGTTCAAGAAATTGCTACTAGTGGGAGCCGAATCCACATCTATACACGGCTATAGAAGAATCAACAAAATGCTACCCTACACAACAGAGATTTAAAGAAAGAGTTCAGTCTTTCTTCTTCCTTATCTTCTTCTTCGGGGTAGCTCCACCCGATCCGCTGCCCGATTTCTTCCTCAATCGCTTGCTCTTTTCAGGCTTGCCCTCCGGCAGCGATATAATGTCGACATCTTCCTCAGAGCTGGAGGCGACGGAAGTCCTTCTAGGAGGACGAGCTAGAGGCATAGGAGTAGTAGCAGGAGGAGGGGCAGGAGCGGTCTCAATCATTACAGTACCGCCCGGTGAAATCACCATTAACGGGGCAGGCCCGGGCGGACTCACACCAACATTCCCTGTTGCCATCTCGGCAGCAATCTCAGCAATAACATCGTCCTCACGAGATACTTGGGCCGCATCAGATGTGCCAATAGTTGGCATAGATGAACTAACAGCCGGAGCAGCCTCACTCACAATATCGGACGGGTTGGCAGAGGGGTCGATGGGTTCATTGAGAAGCTCCTCAATCATTTGAGCGCTGAAAGAAAACATATTTGCATCTCCCTCCTCGCCAATCAAAGTGGAAGTCGTGACGGCTTCAGAAAAAACGACCCCTTGTGTTTGATGAGGAACTGATAGAGCAAGGGGCGCAGACACAATAGCTTCAGTCACTGAAATGCGACAAAACGAAGATTGTTAGCCAAGTGTGTTGCTTAAGGTTTTTTCACGACTAAACTACGAGAAGCGTTCAAATACCTTCCTTGGTCTGGACCGAAACATGGGTGGAATCATCGGCAGAAGATAATAACGGCTGGTCAGGATTATATGCAGGAACAGATTGGGGGTCTACCGCACCAGTGGTTTCGGGCAATGTTGGGAGTACAGCTTCAACACTTGCCTCGTGATGCGCGGTCCCCGAACCTTCGCCTGTCTCTAGAGATTGAACGCCAAGCTTTTCTTTCGCCATGGAGATCACCACCTCATGAAGGGTCTTCCTCTCATCGTCGGTGAGCAAACGCATCTCCAGCTCAAAGTCGTCAAATGTTTCATCTGGATGCACTGCCTTCTTCTCATTCACCAGCCGGGTCCAGGCATTGTACAAGATCATGGAGTCATCTCCCAGCCACGCTAAATTTCTATGCTCCAGCACATTAGCGTTGTACGTGACAAGGAGATCGTCGAACTCAGCATCCAGCCTGGACCTCTCCTCCAAAATCTTTTCCTGGATTTCTGCTTCCGCAGACTTAGACTTAACCACCACCGCAGCAAGTTCGGCCCTAAGAGATACTGCTTGGTTGCAGGCCTCTTGTGCAGTGGCGTTTGCGTTATCCTTCTCCTTCACCATTTCAGCGAACTGGGCCTTGAGCTCGTTCAGCTCTTTAACGGCTAAGTCTCGCTCAGCTGCAACGGTGGTGTTACGGTGGCCCATCTCCTCTACCGTGGTGCAATGTTCCTGTTGCATCCTAGCCATTTTGGCCACGGCGTCCTCGTGTTTCTGGAGAGCTTGAAGTTCAGAACTCCGGGACGTCTCCATTTCAGATTGAAGAACTTCAATGATGCGTTTCTGTTTAACAATTTCAGCATCACGTTCAGCAATAATCTTCGCCCTATCAAAAGCCACTCTGGAAGCCTTCACGGCTGCCTTGTACCACTCCTTGTACTGAGCGTAGAAGTCGTGAATATAACTATGAGCGGTGGTCTCAGCTTCCGGAGGAATCCTTTTGAAATTAGGAGGGAAGATATAGCCATCCATGCAAATTTCCGGGTAGTCATTCTTCATTTGGGCAAGTTTAGCAGCTCCCTCGCTTGTCAACTCAGCCGGAGCTTGTTCAATTATAGCGGCTGCCGTTGGTTCCGCTCTTGGCCGTTGAGCGTCAGGCCGGGAAGATTGAGAAGGCAGCTGTTGCTGATGAGATGGCCCTGGGAGGTCTACTGGAGCCCTGGGAGGCGGAGGAGAGCGAGATCGGGGTCGATACTGGTATCCCCGGTCTCTGTCAGAGTAATCATAGCCAGAACGGTTACGCAAGTAATCCCTGTCTCTATCATAACGTTCTTGACTCGAGTAGCCTCGCCCATGATCCCTATCCGTCTCTCTCCTACGGGAATCATAAAATGGAGAAGATTGGCGCACATTCCGAAGCCTATCTAGAGTGGGGCCACGTCCTGACATCTCACCTGCGATAAGAAAGAATTACGGTTTAAAATCCCATAAAGCAATGTTTACTATGCAAAAGTCATGGAGTGCCGTGGAAGTGTGTGTAAATGTGTAAACCCCCAAAACCGACCGGAAGTGTTGACCGCACTTAAAGGAAAGGGCTCGTTCACGTTTAGAACATCTTGAAATTCCTCCAACCCGGGATCATGAGAAATCGATATATAATCTGGGATAGGAATATCGTCTAGCCCTTTGAAAGAATCTCTCGGATGAGAAGGGGCGGCCTCAGAAATCATGACCCCGGAAGCGGGAGGAAACGCATCTACCGATTTTCCCCCCTTAGACTTAAGTTTCTTGGAAACGGCGGCCTTGCCTTTTCGTTTTTTTCCCGATTCTTCAAAGTTTCCCGAGAGATCAGCCATCGGCTCTGAATCTGTGTGGGTTCTTTCTTCATCACCCGCCTCAATTATTCTGATTCCAAGTGACCTCTTCACTTTTTTCTTCTTGGTCTTCTTCTTATCTCCCTTCTTGGAGGCAGACTTTGCAAAGCCTTCAACGACTATGCTTTGATTGATGTCGATCAAACCAAGGACTCTTAAGTTGTAGTCGTTCAGCACCGAGTCAATATGCCTCAGCTCGCTTGGGACTTCTTGAAGACTCCGGACGGTACCCTTGAAACGCCCTCCATCGGGCCTAGAGATAATAGCTGAAAAAGGAATGAAATGTCAATTTTAACACCGAAGAGATATTAGTCAAAGAAACAGGTTAAGGCGTTTACGTCTAGACAACCATCGCCTAGCGAAACCCGGAGGGCACCGAACGTAGAACCATTCGTTCTTGAAATAGCTCAGACGCGTCCAAGCTCCAACTACAACTTGGCAATTTCTAACTGCCTCCAAAAATGTAAACGACGGGCTATCACCCCTGCTCTTGAAGTTAAATATATGTCTGATTTCAGAGGGCCTCGGCGGGCGAAAAAGACAGTCCATAAATATTACGAAGACACTATTCAGCAGCGCGTGCCCGTTGGGATGAAGTTGTGAAGGAGCGATCCCTAAATATGATAGCATCCTTCGGATATATTGATTGAAGGGAGGAAGAGTTCCAGCCGCACAAGCATGACGGTAGAATGCTGTATATCCTTCAGGCGGATTGTGCGGTCTATCGGTGGCGCTGGGCAATAATACGTCACCCAGAGATATGTTATGCTTTAAGCATATTCGTCCCAACAAGGATTCAGATATGTTGGACTGAACCGAATCAACAGGATCCTCAATAAATATCGCCTTCGGCAATTCATCTGGAGCTGGATCGATTACATCGGCAGGGATTTCAGGAATCTCAAGAACCGGAGGAGTCGAGCTCGGTACTTCTTGTTGTTGGGAGCTCGAAGATTCCATAATTAGCTAACTCATCAGAAAGCAACATTAAGTTCATAACTAGCCCGTGCATGCCCCAGTGTAGTGTGTATGAACATGTCGTGCAGTGCAAGTGCTGTGCATCACTTAAACAAATTTAACAGAATAAAGCGAGATGATCGTACGACATAACTTGGGAATTTGAGAATGAAAATGACCGTCATCACTGACCGTCATTTCCACACCATCCAAACGCTACGAACCAACTTCAAGTATAAATCAGTTGTATTAATTGGTTAAGTCATAGTTCCATCGACGAGCTTCAAAGGAAATTTCAGTCAAGTTCGATTATGCGAGGCCGAAGCTCGTCGGAGTCAAGTATGCTAAAATTCTTTAAGTTCGTCAGAGAATAACTTGAAACTGGTCGTAATTCATATGATGGAGCAAGTCATAAACATTGGGTTCTCAAAACTGAAAGCGTTCGAATCCATATGGATCGACTCGATGTGCTTCGAATCCAAATAGGTCGACTCGATATACTTAGGGATGGAGAAGCGCCTCGAATTCATAGGCACTGAGTGACTTCGAATCGATCGACCTTCGATACCTTCGACTCGATCAAAGCATAGTTACATCGAATCGATCGACACGAGGCTATTTCTTCCTTTACAAGAATCGATTCGAAGCTATGAATCAGAAAACGATTCGAGTCACTTGTTCCTGGAATCAATGCCCACCGAGTCGACCCACTCCATTCGGATCTCATCACTCAGAATTCTTTGAGGCGAAGATAGTTCTAACATTTTCATCTCGAATCAATCCTTTAGTTACCTGACTCGATTGCAAGTGGAAGCGGGGACGAAGTCAATCGTTTCAAGGAAAGCCCGTTAGTTTTTGCTCTGAAAGATCGATTCGAAGAAACGGCTAAAGCAATGGTAGATGGTAAAAAGTGAGAAGAGAATAGTACCCCGGTATATATAGAAGAAAATAGACGATTCGCCTCCCGGTACAACAGACCGGCTTTAACAGGTAAAGGCATCGACTCGATTCGTTACGGCAACTTCGAATCGATCGTAACCCACCACTTCGAATCCATCTCCTGCGAATCTCCTTATATGTTCGAATCCATCTCAACAACATCGATGCGAGACAACATCGACTCAAAGCACGAGCCCCACGAACCATCATTTCGAAAGTACATCGGTTCAAGCATTCACAACTTCGACTCCACCAACTCAGAGAACTTCGAATCCACACAGTATCGATTCGAAGGAACATCGATTCGAAGCGGTCGACAGAGGATGAACGTGAGTCGCTATGCCCCATCGATTCGAGGTATCTACTTCGAAACCATCAACTCGAAGCGGATCCAGGAACCTTGCTTCGCATCCATCAAATACCACCGGTCAAATGGACGAATCGTTTCCGTATGAAAAATTGCTTGTTCACTCTCGTACCGATTCAGGAGAGGATCAATACGAGAGGATGATCATAGACAATCATAAAAGCAATATTTTAACTCAAATCTCAAATCGGTTCAGGAGAGGACCGATGCAGAGTTCGATAGCGAACCGAACAGACAACAACTTGCGATCACGCAACATTAACCAAGGTCAAGATAATACACGTATGCACGTATTTTTGACTGCTGTTTTGGTCTTTATCATCAGCAGGAATCAAATGCTCATCTCGTCATGACTCAAAAGCCCAACGGCCAGTCACAATTATACGACAGTCGACTACAGCAATACAGAAGGCAACTTTCGAGAAAGCATGATGTAGCTATCCAATGAGAGACTGCAGCTTTTCAAAGCACGTCATGTTTACACAAGACGTACTTTGGGGGGCAAATGTTATCCCGCCTTTTGGCAAGGCCGTGACACCAAGGACTTGACTAGATACCGGTAACAGATTGTCTCGGAAGTCGGTTACACGTAAGGATCACTACGGATATCGATGAATTTTGTCCGAGTCCAGTTCGGGCTGCAATTGATAAGACGCGTCAATCAGAGCCATGGGAACCAACGATCCGAGTTTCAAGTCAATCCGAGTTCGTATGCTCGAGATATCGTCGAGAAAAGATGGAGTAGGGCACCCTTAGTTCGAATCCATAAGTTTCGCCTATGTTCGAATCCATTGGCCAGGAAATAGTTCGAATCCATCGAACTTCCAGTGCCTCGACTCCAGCAGCTCTCCCTTGCTTCGACTCCATCAGCATAGGGGTTTTCGTTCGAATCTAGCCGGACCAAGTAGTTAGTTGTACTTCGAGTCGATTCGAACGATACCTTAAGTTCGAATCGATTGGAGCTTTCTACAATTCGAATCCATCAAGAGAGGGAACTTCGAATCCAGAAGACATTGCTTCACTTCGAATCCACCGAGACATAGCTTCACTTCGAATCCACCGAGACATAGCTTCACTTCGAATCCACCATCTTCGAATCCACTCAACCGGAAGTCCTCGAGTCGAACGTCTTCGAATCCACTCAACCGGAAGTCCTCGAGTCGAACGTCTTCGAATCCACTCAACTGGGAGTCCTCGACTCCACTATCTTCGAATCCAAGTCATGGATTCGACCCAGTCAAACAGGAGTACAAAACGGATCGAAGCGAGAGACACGCGCCACGTCGCAGCAGGCATCGAGTCGACCGAATCGATTCGAAGTAAGATCGATTCGAAGTATCCCTGTTCTCCAGAAATGCAACATTGAATCGATCATATCTCGAGTTCTACAAGTCCAAATCCCATGAAATTTTCACAGAAGCTCAAACATATAATGAAGAATGTGCACGCCAAATTTCAGCTCGATTGGATGCTTTCTTGATCGATTCGAACCAAGGGTCGAATCGATCCCAAAGTGGGCCCGGATTTCCAAAGAGCGGGCATGTGGGCCCCCTCACGTGCCAGAACTGGTCTCCCCTCATTTTAGGCGAAATATCAGCCTCCTACACCTATAAATAGAGCCCCTGGTCATTCAGAAAAGGGGTCGGAGAATTCTAAGTACTGAAGAGCGCCCAGATTCTGCCAGATTTACTCCAGAACACCGCCGCTGCTTTAGATTGACACTTAGCATTGAAATTCAGTTGTATTACATTGTTAACTACTGTAATCTTCAAGTAATCGAGCAATAAAATCATCAAATTTCATAGTGGACGTAGGCAAAACGCCGAACCACTCTAAATCGCTTGTCTTTGCAATTTACTTTCTGTTATTTGGAGTTTTTGTTAGATAATCCACAGTTTTAATTTTTATTCTGTGCGTTTATCTCTTCAAAGACTTCCGAAGAGTGTTGTGCCCATTTTTGGTACAAACAATAAGCAACTCCAGTGATGACCTATTGCTAATGTCTAGTAAAATACTAAGTACTAGATTAGATAAACAGTTACATGGAAAGAAAATAAAATGATAAGAAACTCTAGTGATGACTTGTTGTTGATGCAATAAATGGATCAACTCCCAAGAATGAGTTGTAGGGAACCATATGACCTAGATCTAGCAGATAATAGTGAAAATAACAGAAATAAAATAGAGAGACATAAGGTTTTATAGTGGTTTGGCAATCTCTGGACTACATCCGCTTTATGGATTTATTGATTGAGGATCTAAGATAGTTTGTATGAGATTACATGGAATTAAACTCAAAAGTACAAGAAGTTGACAAGTTCTAAGTCCTAGAACTGCCTAGAGTAGCTGCCTTGGTGACTATTGTGAGGGAGGAAGAAGGTGAAGAACAATGGAGTCCCAGGGTCAGAGTGAAGAAGAAAGAGTAGGAAGAAGGTCCTATTTTGTTTGCACTATGGTTTATTTATAGGGAAACGAGTGTGATGGGTCAGAAGCCTGCTTGTAGTATTTGTGCATACCAAGGAACTCTCGTTGTGCCGGGCCACACACTTCATCAGGCATTAGTTAGTGTTGCGCGTCTACCGTTGAACCTCCTGTGAGTGTCATTTACGATAGTATCGCCCCTAGTCAAATAATCAATCCCTATTGGGTAAAGAGCATTTACCCAACCCCGCGATGTCCTGGTGTCTCCAACATCCACATATATATAAAATATACATATACATAAATAATATTTTTATTTTCAACATGGGCCTTAGGTCGAGGTTTAGATTCTACTTCTAGGACATTTATCGACCGACCCTATATATTGGGGTAGTTGACCACTCCGAATGCACGATCGACCGGTCACGGTGAAAAACTTAGGGTTAATCTGGTAGTTTAGTTCGATTCTGATTTATTATTAATTTCCATTCGTTCTATGATTTCAACAGTAAATAATAAACTTATAGTCTTTAGGTTTAATAATTTTTGTGAATCCAAAGTGATATTTGTCCATTTTCAAAATTAGTCTAATCTAGGTTAAGATTAATATAATCAGATTATATTAACATATTATAGGTATTTCTATCTTATTAGAAGGTGTTTAACCTATGTTTTTTAATAAGTTTATACCAATTTAATTTATAATTCACTTTATATTTAAACAATATATTTCCCCAATTCAGTTTCTAACATCACAGATCGGATAGTGTAATTTAAAATTCACTATAAATAATCATCTTATTAAAAATGTTCCCACTTACCTCGGATCTATTCTTTGCTGCTAATCTCTGCTTGAAAATCTACCCTCATTTGCTTGCCCCTTGATCCCATTTCCTTGAGTTATTTTATTTTATTTTTATTTCATTTTGGAGAAATTTAGTTTTGGAGAGGGGAAAGAAATTTGATAGAGTTTGGAGGTACTAACTGATTTTCAAGCGAATTTAGGTTTAGGTTAAGTGTATATTTATAGGGTGTTTCGATTAGTTCTAACCTTGATTTACCCTAAGAAAATATCTGCTTACATCCAGTGCGTCCATCAGTTACTTCATCCCTAAGTAAAAATATTTGGATAAATCCGAGCCATTAGCCGCTCGAAATTCTCGATCTAGAATGTCAATCGGCCGACCGCTAGGTCTCCATCAGTCAATCATTATCTATCGACCGACGTCCTTTAGGGTGTCGAATACTGTTTGATTATTTAAGTGAATTAATTTCTTTCTAAATTTAGCTATTTAATTATTTTACATTACGATCTTTCAAACGCTCATAACTTCTTCATATTAGCTCTGATTTCAAAGTGTTATATATGAAAATTATCCAGAAAATTGCTATGAATGTAGCGGTGCAGTTTTCGTAGCCCAGTTTGGAAGTTTGTAAAAATTCTATTTTTTTCCTTTGTTATATTAAATTAAATTCTTTTATTAGTTTTCTTTTGCTTAAATTTTCAAGGTTCACATATGCTTGACTAAAGGGTTCATCTCCCGCCACTTGGCTATACGCAATATAATAGGTATATGTGCCTTTTTGGAGTCGTGCCATCTTTTAGGGAATTCCTTAAATTCTAACTTCAAGAGCTTAGATTGGCTCCTACTCAAGTGCATCCCAATGTCTATGCCTTGCTTGGCTCTCTTTATATCATTTTCATGATGTACCTTGCTTGTCCGCCCACATTTCTAGAGCTTTCTTATCTATTAAGCTTCAAAATGAAAAAGGACACACCTTATCTACTAATCATTTATGTATTCAATCATTGAAAAGTTGCAGAGGGTCTCCACAATAAGCGCAACTAATTCAAAAGCGAATATTTCTCCGTTCGTTGACCTAAAGGGTTCAATGGCCTATGGCTATCTAGGCGTAAGTTCCCTTATATAATACCTCTTACATACTTAGGTTTTCTTCACCCAAGCATCTAGCTTTCTCTCTCTATCCTTCACAAATCTCCCCAAATGATTCGTTTCTGATGCTCATGCAATGGCATTCTTAAAGGTTATTGATTAAAATCTTTGTAAAACCTCTTATCTTCTAACAAACGCTCGGTGTGCCAATTCCATCTTCTATACAAAGCATGATCATTGTCCCTAATCCACTCCCCACTAAAAGACTCGAGCTG
This sequence comes from Allium fistulosum, assembly GCA_030737815.1. Classification (NCBI taxonomy): domain Eukaryota; kingdom Viridiplantae; phylum Streptophyta; class Magnoliopsida; order Asparagales; family Amaryllidaceae; genus Allium; species Allium fistulosum. The sequence continues at coordinate 1,103,604,897 of CM060904.1, read as the reverse complement.
CCATTGGTCCTTCTGCCTTAGCCCATGACTCTAATGAATAAATACTAGGGGGATGAAGAGGGTCAAGAAAGTGATGCACACCTAAGAGAAGAAGAGAGGAGAGGAGAAGAAAATGTGATCGAAGAAGGAGACGAAGGAGGAGAGGATAAAGGAGATGAGAAGGAGATGAGGAAGGTGATGATGAAAACGGTGTTGATGGTGGAAACGAACCATATAGGGAGACATCTCTATAAGGCACTGTAGTCCCAGAACCTCCTCGACCGAAATGACTAGTCTTCAAATCTTCACAGTTTGCAGTGGGACCTCTTGAGAGACCTGTTTTCCTTTGGTTCCAAGGGAATAAACTTTAAGATATTCTCAACACCAGTCCTTGTGAATTCAGCTTTCCTTCGGGGTATATTCTTGAGGCTGCCATGGATGACGAAACTCCATCTATAGGGTCCCTCGAACATAGTATGTAGGTTACCTAGGAAAACACCACTTCTAGGAACGTTAGCACTTAGCACTCGTTCTTAACCCAATGCCTCGATTCTGACATAACTCCTTTTCTTTCCAGGTACAATGGGGAGAACGCTTTGGAAAACTCCATGCAGGAGTAGACTAACACCCCTTTTTAACCCCCAAAACGTATTATTAATGCCTTAGCTCTTAGCAGGAATCAGATTATGAGAGAATGAGAAGAAAGGAACAAGAGCGATGAGATGTAGAAGAGAGTTGGTACCATCATGAAGAACAAAAGCAACATGACGTCGAGAGAAAACAACGCCGCCAAGTAGAGAAACGGGGACTGTGCATCCGCGTTGGGCACGACTTCGATCCTAATCGATGGTAGCATCTTCACACCCATTCTTTCCAGCAACAACCATCTTCACGTTAGGATTCTCTCTATTATACCAACCTCTCATTGCTGCTATTTCTACTTCCTAACAATCCAAAGCTGTCAGCCCTACATAGTCGCTATAGTCTCATAGGGCTATGAAAGAAGTTTCTGCAACTCATGCTGCTCCTCCTCCTTCCCTTGAAGGAAAATCTACAGCTGTTACCACAATGATGCAAGCGACCATGCCCAATTTCTACCTAGAGAGGGTGATGTTCGATTGCAACGTCGGGGAGCTTTCTCATAATGAAGCTAACGAAGGCCATGACATATTTAAGGAGGTCAAGGAGCAGCCGTTTGAATGGTAAATGCTTGCCAAAGGAATCTTCGATGTCAATGGACTAACCAGTTGATCATCTGTTCCTTCTGCTTGGAGAGGGTCTATAACAACAAAATATGCAAAGTGTAATGACCTGTATTTTACGTATCGGAGGATTGTAAAATATTATTTTTAAATTTGTATAAGGTCATATGACTTTATGGCTTTGGAAAATGCCTATTAGTGACATTTTCTATATTTTGAATTTTTCTAGACAATTTTACTCCTAAAAACTTGTAATGGCTATAATTTTTATAGAAGCCGAATTATCATCTGAGATCATTTCCATTTGAATGAAAGGATGGTTTCCCTTCTCGTAGAGTGGTTATATTAGCGATTTTGACATTCTGGCTAGGAGATATAGCAGTTTGAAGATTGGCAGTTTTTTGGAGTACCTTAGTGGATAATTAGTGAGTCTAGGGGTAAGCCCACTAACCCATTTCGGGTTTGGAGACTATATTTGGCTGAATCATCATCCCCAAATCACATTTACCACTTCCTAAATAGATCTAAGCCTCCATTAACCTATCCTCCACCCAAAACCTTCTCTTTTCTCCTCCAAATCAAGTCTAAATCTAGATTAAGGGTAGATTAGCAAGGGGATACATTAGAGATCTTCAAATCTACATTATTGGGGAGGGAAATTTTCATCTTTGTTGCTTATTCACAGATTTGCCTCAATTTGCAATCAAATCTCCACTTTTTAGGAGTTTGGTGAGTGATATTATCTCTCACCATACTATGACTGTTAGTATAGTATAAAAAGGACGTTTTAAAGTGATTTAAAACTTTAAAATATGACTTTTAATATATTTAAACACATACTCAATTTTATAAAAGAGTTTAAAAGTGTTTTATAATGGTTTTAAATTGGATTTCACACTTGTTATTACAGACATGCTATTTTTAGGAAATTGCTAGATTTAGACTACTTTTGATATGAATCCACCATTGGTTGATATAGATGCATTATATATGTTGTGTGTGCAAAGATGGTTACATCTATGTTTGTTTACTTGTATGGTTGAAAATGCTCATCGGAGCGAACTAGAGGCGGGAACCATGAGCTCGAACTTCGATGGATAGGCTCTAGAGCATTTGGAGTCATATCGTTGCATAAGCAATGCATAAGGATCGAAGTGTTAAGTGTAGTGATGGAATTGGCACAATGTTGATACGCTGAAGGAGCTATAAGGTTTGGTTTAGTGGAAACTTAGTCTGGTGGTTGGCTTTAGAAAGGAAGTGTTTAGTTCAACATTGGTTGGTTTGGCGTTGGGTGGCTTAGCAAGTAAAGGACCGGACAGGAAATCTTGTCCGGTAGATATTGGCTAGGTGGATGGCTTGCTCGGCAAGTGGAGGACCGAACATAAAATGTGATTCGGTAGATTTTTGTTTAGCTATAGGGAAATGCCAAATAGAAGTTCATGTTTGGTATGGTTTCTGTTCGGTGGAAGTGTAGTCCGGTTGGTGGAGTGTCGAAGTGAAGTATTTATTTGGCATTTCTTCTATTTGGGGTAAGTATGGCATTAGGCTGAACAAAGGGAGGCCGAACCGATTCCGAAGTGAGGCTTTTGGGGTGTAGGCTTCAGAGCTAGACTTGGGATTTCTTAGTGGTCTTGGGTGTTAGTTCGGGGTAAGGATGGATGACCTCAGGATGGCTCTGGGTGACTTTGGAATAGAAACCAATGAAGTACGGCAACTTCGATGACTCGATTTGGCGAGTGACTATAGCATCTGGTGATGGACCGAAAAGACGAGTTCTACGTGATAGCTCGTAAGGTATAACATGAGGTCGTGATGCTTATGAGTAGGAGTGGGTAGCCTGCGTGTACCCATGTTTTTGGATGTCTGCATGTGTCCAGTCCTTGGCCATCTGTGTAGGCATGAGTTGAGCATCTATAGGGTACTTCTATTATCAGTACGTGTGCTAAGGGATTGATGGATGACTCTGTAGTTGTGATGCTCGTTGTTGGGATAGGGTTAGCTGTAACAACCCAGTTTTTAAGTGGTAATTAGTTAAAGGTAACAATAGTAATTAAATTAATTAAATTGGAATTTGGAGATTATTTGACAAATTGGCTTTTAAAATTGTTTAGTAAAAAGATGTAAATTGTGAAAATGATATTTATAATAAAATTATATAATTGAAATATAATATTATACTGATTTTGGAATATATAATTTTTATTTATTTAAATAGAATAGCATTTAGTTTACAAACAAAAGAAAATAAAAACATCTATATTTTCATTTGCATGGCCCAAACACTATAAACCAAGCCCAAAATTCATTCTAGAATTTTCTTTCTCCTCATTCTTCTTCCCTTGTTACTTTAAAATTCATGTATACACCATTTCAACATAGGCTAATCTATCTTCCTCCACAAGCTAATTAAACAATTCTCATTACTTATAAAATTAAAAACAAATTGAATAAATTATTTAAGTTCACCAAAATTCAATATGTTTTTCTCTACATCTTTGAACGTCTATAGCTAGAAACGGATCTGGTTTTGCTAGGTCGTTAATGAAATATAAGTGTGTGTTGAAGGACTGGGAGGGAGCAAGCATTGTTCATGTGAGTATAACTTACTCACGCATCTATGTCAATCCAAAAATTCATTCTAACTACATACATACATACATACATACATACATATATATATGTAGTGATTTGATGTTAATATTAAATTTAATTTGCAATCGTTGAAGCTAAGGTTGAATCACCATCTACAAGCGATCAATGTCACCTACCATAGGGCCGACCTGTCCACCGGTCAAGCTCGACCAGTGCATCGGTGGCACTGGGTTGCATGAGCAACCCAGTTAGTCGAGTATGCATGGTGTGTGTGTGGTACTCGAAAGTGATGGTCAGTGTGTAAGTGAGTGTGTGCATGTTGAGGAGTTTGTATATGTATTATTTTACATTTTCCTGGTCTTTTCTCTCCCCACGTACATTTGCTTCACCTTGTTGTGTCCAAATATCAAGTATTTGATATTATATCATTGTCTAAGTTTGATCAGAGCATCTTGTGGTAAACATATTTATTTGCCTTCTCTATGTATTTTTCTTTGTTTGCTACACATTTTTTATCAGTTTCTTGCCTGCATCTTTATATTGTTTAGCCTTGCTTTTGCTAATTTGTGAGAAAATGATTTTGTATTTTTCCTATAATTGCTCTGTGCATACACCTATGTGTATATATATATATAAGTATGTGTCGTTGAGTAATAGTTGCTTAACCTATTCTAGTTTGATTATTTACTTCTCTTACTATAAATAAGAACTCAAATTTTATATATACACCTTATGAAATTCTATTATGTTAGGCTAACTATTTAGCTATTAGTCCTATGTCTCAATCTTTTGTTTAGCCATTTGTTGCTTAAGCTACTGATATCTTATATTTTGTTTAAACTTGCTAAATCCCTAAGGATATGTTTATTTAGTAATATATATATATATATATTATCCATCACTTGATTTTAATATATGAATGAAAGTATGAAATTAGTGAATCAATAAAGTGAGTTAAATTTGTTCCATTTGCTGCATGAGCAGATGCCTATGTATGGACAAGCTTCAGTAAGTTAAAATTAATATATATTTGCCATAGTAACTTTTCTTTTACTCTCTGGTTTCATTTATAAACTAGCACATCTGACTTGAATATTAACATAGGAGAAGTATTCATATAGTATGTATACACACACACACGCACATATTAAATTATAATATTAAGTATTCTCCTATGTGTTTTGGGATGTTGCCACCTTTTATTAGTTGTGTGAGTGGAAAGTGTGACGGCGTTATGTGAGTAGTGTGTATATTTGCATGTATGTGTATTTACTTATACGTGTGAGTGTTCTAGCAGGTGTAGAGTGTCAGCATACATGGGTGTGTGCATTTTAGTTGTAGTGCGTGTGTGATAGGTGAGAGTGTGCGTGAATCATTGGATGGGTATTGTGTGAAGCATATATTAATGCACTTGTATGTCTGTTAAGTACATGAGGATGATGTAGTATTATTTGTGAAGAAGTGCATTTATATAAATATAGGTGTAGTATTGCTACTATAAGTAACGTGAATTGTGTGAGCATTGTAGAAGTGTTGTGGTGTTAATTTTTAAGATTTCTTTTTGCTATTTTGTTTTAGTTTAAACCTTTCTATTACAATCTCTATTGCCCAAAGTGTGTGTGTGTGTGTCTATATATATATATATATATATATATATATAATATTATCTATATAATGTATTTATATCTTATCTCATATAATTTATATAAAGATGCGTTGTGTAAAAATATATTTTACTTAGCGAAATTTTTATATAATTTGAATATATGTATATGCTCTTATTTAAGCTTAATTATAAATTTATGAAAATAGTATTCAGATTTCCTATTTCATAGATTTTCTTGTTTAGTTCATTAACATATATTGATTTAGAATATATGTAATAATTTTTATATAAAGTATTTAATTTTATATTTGTTTTAACATATGTAATTATTAATCATTTCTTAATATTTGATTTGTAAATGAAATTATATGTTGTGGATAATTTATTAGTTTGATTGTTATATATTTTATTAATTTATTTGTTTTACTTTTCTGGTTTCTTTTTTATATTGAATAAGATTATATGAATGATTCACCGTTGACATTGTGTTGATTAGTACTTTAATTTAATACGGTGATCACATCCTTTCTATATGATTATTTGATTTATTCTATGTAACAAGAAATTTGAATAAACGATTTAGTGATACCATTTGGTATGGGACTTTCAGTAACACTTTTCCTATTATTCTTTGGACTCATTATATAGAATATGGAAGGAGCGAGTGTGATGTATGACCACTGAATAAATGAACTAGTAACATGCAGTGCTATAGGACACCGTTGTGTTATTTATTCAGTTATTCTTTACTCATGGATGAACTCATACGGGGTTATGTTGTGTATGTTGTATGTGACTCGCTACGGTGAGCACGTATGTAGGCTACTAGTTAGCCACATAGATTGTGTACATTTTATATCCGTCTACCTTAGACCGACTCCCTTTATGTTTCGAGAGTGAACTAGATTGGCCAGTATCCACCCTAGCAGCCTGATCATGGGGTCGCACCCCAGATCTGTGACATCACTATTTTTTATGATTCGATGCACATCACGAGATTGGTAGTTAGTTGTTGCCCTTTGTGTCGTATAAACCAGCAGTCAATTACCATAGGGGCACATGTCGGTGGTTGTGGCCGAAGAGGCTATGCGTTGTCGAGTCTATGGTGGATCATTGTCACGATACTGGGAGGGGAGAGGTAATGGTAACCGATGATTGTAGTAGTCGTGTCATATGGACCACGTGTGGCTCCTGGAGCAAGCAAACGTGTTGTTAGTTTCCCATCTAGTCCCGGTATATGTGGTGTATGTGTGTGTATGTAGGTAGTAGATAGGCAAATATTATGTATAGATGAGATTATACCTGAGACTGTGTCCAGAGTATGGTCAACGCCGTATCCTTCTTAGGAAGACAGCCTATCTTTTACGGGCAGAAAGCCTACTTATTATTGATTATATTTGGATATTGTTATGATCTAGCTCAAATCTTTCTTATTTGATTTTTTTGGCAAAGCCAACCGACATTTAACGTGTGCCATCCACATTTATTACCCTAAACATTTAAAAGAACAGGTGATCGGAACAGGCTCCGGATCAGCTAAGACAATAAAAGGAAAGCAGGAGATAGACAGACAAGTCTAAACTACTAAACAAGAAGGACAACTATCCCTCAATGACAGGACTGACCACAGCGTCAGTCGAAGGACCAAGAACATGAAGAACTTGACAAAACAGTGTAGCAAGAGAAGGAACGAACGACTGTCACATGGTAGAGTAAAGGTACTTTCGATCCCAAGATGAGTCCAAAAATAATTGCCAATTGCGTAGACCAAAATCGCCTCTTGTATGAAGAGTCAGACCTTCACCATCCACACGATAAAATAACCTCCTTGATTCCCCATCTTCGCCCACATACAAATAATAGCTATTCAAAACTGGATCATATCTCATTTCTGTATCATAGTGAACCCAAGAACGCTCTTCCAGGAACCACAAAATGGTATCCAAATTAGGAGATGTCGATGCAGTAGATATACCAACCGGGGACACCTATGACGCAGCAAGGGTTTCAACGGGAGGGATAAGGGGAGGAACAAAGGATGGCGGGGACAGAATTTTACCTTAGGAACCCACTTCAAAACCAGCTGAGGAAGCAGAACCTTAATCAGAGGAGGTTAGGAATCTGGCACGATCGAACACGCATCAAGAGAAAGACCAAAGGACTTACAAGATGAGTAAATTTTAGGTTTCCACTTGTACTGCACATCCACTATCACATCATGACCATCAGCAAGTCCCACTAATAGCTTCAATGGAAATGGTTTAGAAGGCTTGATCTCAATTAATGCTCTTGCATAGTGTAAAGACTTACGAGCTTCAGTATTAGAATCAAAACACTTGAGATCACCAATGAGACTGGCAAGCCAGTTCAGACCTAACAGAGGCTGAAGGGCAGACGGAATATGTGTAAAAGTAGCCCAAATAGGAATAGAAAGCACCTGCTCCCTAGCTTTGTCAAAAGTAAGGCTCCATGGTGTAACAATAAAATGTTTCCCCTCAATGATAAGAGGACTGGTCTCAATCGCTCTCAACTTGTCATTTTTGTTAGAGAATTTGAAATAAAACATAGTGTTGAAAAATTAGACATGAAGACTACCTTACAAATTCCATGTACGTTTACATTGGTCACGAACCTCCCTGTATGGAGTGGAAGAATCCAAGAAAAAGCCAACCAAATATTCAGACCAATTTTTCACACCTTCTTGAACGACCTCAATCGGTGGAACATTTACACCATCAACAACAACTGTTTCAAAGGATCTAGGCGAGAAAGAACTTGCATTCCTAGGTAAGGATTTGAAGAGAGATGACCATTTCGGCAAAGCTTCCACACCAGCAGAAGGAACCTTACCAAAGCCAGATGAGATAGAGCCGGGCATTTCATTAACAGGCATATGCCTATCTAAGTGCTCAGAACTTATGTTTTTGCATTTCTCACTAGTGCCTGCACATAAGGAATTTTCACATGGAGGACGAGAACATCCACCATGAGTGACAGGATGAACAGTCAAGACATCACTAACAAGATTACAACCAGAAACAGGGCCAATAACATTTGACGAGTCAGAATATAACTTATGCAACACATTCACTGGCAGCGGTTCCATAGAAAGAGCAGAGAGCGATTTTTGAACATCACCAGAATTTTCGCTCAAAATTGATACAGGGGTATCATGTATACAGATATTGACATCAGATACAGAAGTATTATCCATTAAAGCGCCTTTCTTTACAACGCCCAAATCCAATGCCTTTAAGAGATCAGGAGTTTGCGTAAAACCCAGAGTAGAATTCATAAGTGCATCTCCAGAATCCGTAGCAAAAAGTCCAATAGATGCATCCAGATCTTAATGAGTAGATGTCGGCATAAGCAGAGCAGCAACGTTCATAGATGGATCGGCCGAGAATTTACGGCCAGAGCGAGTGATAGACGTTGAACGCTGCACGAAGGAGGTCACTAACCTAGGTTTAGCTTTTCGATTCTTCGCCATCAAAGGAGGACGAGGGGAGAGGAGAAGCTAGAGAAGGTCCCAGGAGCAAAAGACCCACAGAGGTTGAAGAAGCGCAGCTCTGAAAGATGAATCGACATTAAAAAGGAATCGCCTTTCTGGATGACATTGAATGTTTTATTTATATTTTATTATTCACTTAAATTTAGAAAATGATATTTTTTGATTTTATTTGATTTTATATTTTATTATTCACTTAAATTTCTGACTCGACATTAAAAAGGATCTTATTTGATTTTATTGATTTGATATTGATATAATATGAGATTGAGAGAGAGATAGTGGGCATTGTTTCATTACTGTCCGACTTCACTTGAGGATGTCTCATTATTGTTTATTTTGGAATTGATGTCGATTTCTAGATATGTATGATTCACCCAGTTGTATTGAATCTGTGATTTTATGATTCGATGTATACGTTAAGGGTGATGACATCTTTGAAAATGGTATTGACTATTTCATATGAATTTGAGTTATTTGGGTAATGTGATACCTTGTTGACTATTTATGGTTATATATATGTATTATTCAATGATTATATGTGCTTCCATTATTATTATGTATCCTTGATTAGACATAGTCTGACCTGTGTGTTATTTTATAATACTCGAGTCAGTCTGAGACTTTTCAAGTACAGGGACGAGTTGACCATTATGTATTTTATTGATCGTAGAGGAGTATTATATTAGGATGATTATCTAACATTTGTACGATATTGATTCACCGTGTGTGTGTGTGGTGTGTTTATATATATATATATATATATATTTATAATTGACATTGAATTGTGTTGTATTCTTATAACTTTATTGTATTATATTATCTATTATCAATGCGATTAGCTTGTGTTCTCTGTGATTTACTATATATATTGTGTATTATTCTGTCCTGGAGGCACACATGTTTATTGTTTTGTACCGATACTTTGTACATACCGATTAGTTTTATATTTGATGTTTTAGTACGTACTAGTGTTAGCCCAAGAGAATTTTCACGTGTGTACCCCATATAGCCTCATTCTCTGTATTATCTGATAGTATTACTCTGTAACACTCTTGGATAGTATGGGTATAGAGGTGGGGTGTTACAGTAGCCTATGTGTACCCAAGATAGTTTGCATGTACCTATATTTTGGACATCGGTGTGTGTCCAGTCCTTTGCTATCTGCATGGGCAATGAGTTGAGCATCTAAAAGAGTTACCGTACATCTGAAGCACTTGAGTGAGAGATTGCAAGGTTGTGTGATGGATGTTATGTTTGTTGTGTCCTTGATATGTTGTGTGATACCCCTAAACCCTATATTTTCCTCTTGTGATGGTAGTTTAGCATACACTGTGTTTATGTGCTAACTCTTTGGATGTAGGGACATGTCAGGTATGGTTATCCATACCCTATATCCTATTTATTATATATGATTTTATTGTATTTTCAGATAATGTATTGCTCATTTCAGACCGTTGTCAGACCCAAGGTTTTATGCTTTGCTTCTTATTATCTTGGGTAATGTTAAATGAGTAGATTAGGGATAACAGGTTGGAATAGCGCATGGAGCTGTACGGAGTACGAGCAGGAGGCTACGCTTTCATATATCTATATTTTGGAACTTACTATTACTTATATTCTGCTATGCAGTACTGTGGAGCTATGTCAGTACTTGTATTTTGAGAGACAGTTATGGAGTTTATTTTAGGAGATTTGGGATGTATAAACTAATTATTTTAGTTTTTATATAGCCTGTGAACCTAAGGCACTCTGATGTTATCACTATCTCACTTGTTTACATCTATACTGTTATATTATATTTTGTCTATGCGCTATGAAATGTTTTACAGGTTCTGTGCTTGGATTTTTATTACTTTACATCCTTGGCTACCGTCTTGCATCAGTTGGGTACCTCCAAAGCGCTATATATAGGTATACTGGGTACCGGAGGTGTAGAGCATCATTACATTTGGTGTCAGAGCTTAGGTTGCGTAGACGACTTAGTTCGATACTTAGATCCATTAAAGATAAGGTAGGAGCTATCGCCCTAGAATGGATCGAGCGATATATGAGAGAGCATACTTGTTATATTTTGGTTTTCAAAATTATATAGTAGTTTATATATAGTATATAAGTCACACTACATTCATAGACACCACTTGTTCCTTTTGGAGAGACTGATCATTCTTATTACAGCTTGTAAGAATAAGCTGGCTAATAAGGAACACTATTAGGAACTCTGTTTCTAGAGTTGAGGAGGAGGAGGATTGGGGGCTGCTAACCCCGACTTGTAGAACTTGTTCACTGAGTTGGTATGCAACATGGTTTAGAATTCCCAAGTTACTCCTACTATTGGTGATGGTGCACCAGTGCAAGTGCTTAGGGTTGACTTTGCCAAACTGAACAAGGATTACTCTACTCTGGATGACAAACCGTTTCTTGGAACGAAATCAGCCATCGAAGTGCAGGATTGGTTAGACACATGCGAATGCATCTTTGAGGATATGGAGTTAGAGGATGCAATGAAGAGGACGCTAGCCTCTAGACAGCTTCAGGGAAGAGCTATGGAGTGGTGGAATGCCATTAAGATTACTACTCTCGAGCACCAGATTACTTAGGAGCAGTTTAAGGTGAGGTTTGAAGAATGGTTTATACCAATCGCTTAGAAGTCGGTGCTCTTCCAAAAATTTACTAACTTGAGATTGTGTGATATGTCTGTGATGGAGTATGTGGTCGAGTTCGACATGCTATCGAAGTACAGTCTATCTTTTATTGATACTTTGCTCAAGATGAATGAGAAGTTTATCATGGGCTTGGATGATTATCTTGAAGAGAAGCTAGTAGGGCATATTGATGAGCCATTTAAAAGGCTAGTGCAAAATGCTCTTTGTGATGAGAGTCTGTATCCTAAGCTTATGTTGGTTGTCTCTCCCAAGGATGAGCCAAAGACGCAAGATGGTGGGGGAGGCAAGCAAATAGGACAAGAAGAAGAAGAAGTAGTTTCAGAAGGGTGGTCAGAAGAAGGTAAAGTGGGAGCCTACTTGCTACAATTATGGAGAGAAGGGAAATTTTAGCAAACATTACAAAAACGAGAAGGGAGGATGTTTTAACTGTAACAAGCCAAGGCATATGCAGAAGGATTGCCCAAAGCCATTGAAGAATAAGCAAGTTGAATTGATGCTTTGAACGTTGTTCCAGCTTTATCGAATGCTCCATCGGCAAAGGCGAATGGGAAGGGCGTCATTATATAGGGTATGCTTTCTATTTCTGATACATATGTACGTGTATTGTTTAATACCGGGGCTTCACATTCCTACACATCTAGTGATTTGGTAGATAGATTGGGATTAAAACCCGAGATAGATGACCGACATTTGATTATTACAAACCCTATTGGAGGATTGACTAACTTGTGCAAGGTTTGTCGACACTTAGCCTTATAGAGTCATGGATGTATGTTTGCTTGTGATTGCTCTGTTTTGGGTTTGTAGGGTTTGGTATTACACTGGGGATGGACTGGCTGAGGAGGTATGCGGTAGTGGTGGATTGTGAGAGGCTGTTAGTGATGATTGGGACTGTGGAGGGGTAGATGGTAGTGATTGACTGCCTGCTAGAGGACGGAGTTATGGTTAGCTTTCTATATTCGCTTGAGACTCCATAGGACGAGTTGTCATATGTGCCTATCATGAGTGAGTACCCGGATGTGTAGGAGGAGGTGACCGGATTACCACCACACCAAGAGATTGAGTTCTGCATAGACTTAGTGAGGGATGACGATCGGTAGTTATGCCTTTGAGGCGTATGGCACCCAGAGAGCAGAAGGAGCTGGTGGTGCAAGTGAGTGACCTGTTGTGGCGAGGGTTCATTCGTAGGTGCATATCTGAGTGGGGCACACCTATAGTATTTGCCACCAAGGCAGATGGCTCTCTGAGGTTGTTTGTTGTTATCCCGCCTTTTAGCAAGGCCGTGATATCATCGACTTGGCTAGGAACGGTCAGCTCTAAGAATCGACTACATACGACATTGTGGACGATGGTCGGGCAAATCTAGACCGGGTCCCAATCAAGGTGCAATCAGTATGGAGTGACTGGCATAGTTCCATGAATTTACAATTCAAATTTCAAGATGATCAGAGTTCATAAGCTTGAATCACGTACAAAGCAAAGATTTATATGGATCGATCGGGAACGATCCATAAAGCAGCTCAAATCAGCGAAGATCGATTGATATCTCAAAATCTACAAGCTCAATCCACTTGAAACTTTTAGAGCATCAATATATTAAAGAGTGAGCTCACAAAAATGATTATAGGTCAAAACCTTGAGATATGGAGATAGCTGATCGTTTTAAGCTGATCATTTTTGCCGATCCTTCATAACGATCGGTGAAGCTCAGTGAATATCTCAAATGTGACAAGGTTTGATACATATCTCACGATCTACAATTCAGAATGACTTCGTATCTTAGGGACAAGTTCAGGAGGCACTTGAGACCCCCCAAAAAGATCGCACATCATTTGGAAGAAAAAATAATGATCGGTATAACTATAGTCGTTCGTTCTTAAACATTGAGTTAGGGCCACCGATCGTTATGGTGGGCCCCTATGAACCTGGAGAGCCTTCTGCCAAAATCTTAGCAAAATATCTCATCGTCTCTCCTTATAAATACAGGCCTTTTGGTTCATTTTTTGGATTTTTTATGCTGCTTGTTACTCTAGACTCCATTATAATCAAGCACTTGCTATCCTCTATTGCTGTAATCAGAGTTATAAGTGATTAATAAAGGAACATCTTTAAAGTGGACATGGGCATACAACACCGAACCACTATAAATTTTTGTGTCTCTGGTTATAATTGATTCTCTTTTACTTGTTAATTCATTTACTCGGTTTAATTTTGTTCTTCTTCACTTACTTTTCTACAAAAACTATTCTTGGGTGTTTGTATTAGGTGTTTGTGACCAATTTAGTTGCAAACATTTTGGTGTTTTCACTAAGAAACTCGGTTCTCAATTTATTAGGATTTCTTTGTTACTACTAGATTGGATAAATTCCCCAAAAGGAGATCTGTAGTTATCTTCAAGAAGTTGCTCATACTACTCAGATTTGCAGAAATCTAAGCAAAGCAATTAATAATGGTGAGGAATACTAGATCTACTTCTCAGAACGTGGAAGGAAATGAAAACGCTACTATCTAATAAGGAGGCTCGAGCAATCAACCAGTGAACATGATTGCCAAAATAGTTGAAGTCCAGAATCCAACCAACTCTATTATGAGAGCTGAATTCTAGAATCTGATGAGAGAGCTAATGAATAGCCGTCGAGAATTAAATCAGCTGATCCAGGCCAATATCGACCTAATGAACCAACTCACTCAGCAACAACGGGGAAAAGCTAGGAGGGACCCCAACCCTTACTCGACATCGGAGAGATCTAGTTCATCAGATGGGTATCACAGGCATAGGTGTCGCGGAACAGATAGATATCTTGCAGAAACTTTGGGGCATCAACAGGCAGACCATTGTGGTCTGCCAGGAATAATAAGTGCTAATCCCTCCACTAGAGAAGGGAACTTACCTATGCACACCGAGATTCAAACCGGAGTTGCTACAGTTGATTTGAATGATGGAGTTCGGTTAAATGTTGACCAAATGCTTTCCTTGAATGATGTTGAAGTGAATTTACGAGATGCACATCGAGAAGATGGTGAACAAGAGAGCAAGAGATGGCCTATAGGCATCGACCGTACCATTCACGCGAGGTGGAACACGACCTCCGCTTAGCACCAACCATCCAAACGTCAGACTTATCGGCAATGGTTAGACAGTTAGTGAGAGAGAGCCAGGGCTTGAAAAACGATGACTGGGGAATCTCATGAAGCCATACCCCATTCACTAATAATGTTCTGCACGCAGCATATCCAAAGAGGTTCAACATATCGTCAATGCCTGCCTATAGGGGGAAAACCGACCTCATGCAGCACATCATGAGATATGAATGGCTAATGGATTCAGCACGAGCGGATGATGCAACCTAGTGTAGATGTTTTACCATAACTTTCTCTGGAATAGCGACAATGTGGTTCACAAGGCTACCCCCGCGATCAATATCTAGATTTGATGATTTGGCAACAAAGTTTGTCCAGCGTGATCCAGGATCAAGGAGAATCGTTAGAAGTTTATTTGGTGAGATTTCATACGGCTGTTACGGAGATCAGTAATCCAAATGACCATGCGATATTGATGGCCATAACGAGAGGGATAGATCCAGAATCTGACTTCGGCGATTGATTAGCTGGCAAGCCGCCCCAATGCTTTTACGCAAAGGCAGGTTAGTATTTAAGAAAGGAGGAAGCCAATCCTCTAAGAAGAAGAATGTTGCAGGACCAAATGGAGAGGGAGTGCAGAGTAATATTGTAGTAAAGGAGTCTGATGAAAGCTCTGGAAACGTTCCTGTGAATATCCAGAACAAACCGAATCAGCAAAAGAAAGGCGGAGATAGGAGCCCAAAGAGACCAAGGCAGCACCAACTAAGCTGACAATTGATATCGTAGTCAACCACGATGACCCGTAACGGGTCCTATAGGTCGGATCACAGCTCAGCCTCCCGATGATGAAAGAACTTACCGGATTTCTTCGAGCGAATCTTTATGTGTTCGCTTGGAATCACTCTGACATGTGTGGAATCTCGCATGCCATTGTGAGCCATGCATTGAATATCGACCCGAGGCATGTCCCGGTGAAACAAAAAAGACGCGGCATGGATCCGGAGAGATCTGCCGCTCTCAAAGAGGAGGTGGATAGACTCAAAGACAATGGGTTTATTCGCGATGCCCTCTACCCTAAATGGGTATCTAACGTGTACTTATGAAAAAGGTGAATGGGAAATGGAGAACATGCATTGATTATTCAGACTTGAACATGGCGTGTCCAAAAGACAATTTCCCCTTTCGAGGATTGACCAGCTGGTAGACTCAACCATGGGACACTGACGCAGCGGCGGAATACAAAAATTGATGATACGATGAACGTAGCAATCGGTGGATTGATGGATGCTGAAAAGCCCAAATTCGTTGATCCGAAGATGCCGAATTCTAGCTATCTCTGACACGTTGATCGCGCACGATACCGTGAAGAGAGATCTACAATTCTTCGAGCGTTGATCAAGCGCACTTGATTCCGCGAATTGGCTTCAACGATCGAAGATTCGAGCGCACTCGAATGTCGAAGGTGGAGATAGGAGATACACTCAACTATCGAATTTAATTGAAAGCACAAAGCTAACAAAGGAAATTTTATTCAAAATCAACAACCTATTACAAATGGCACCACCGGCCTATTTATAGAAGTTACAAATTACAACACAAATCTTTACAACTCTTAAGTCGGCACCGACTTACGCCTTACCATAAGTCGTACGCGACTTAACAAAATACAAACGACTCAAATCTTATTTACAAAGTACACGACTTAACAAACAGCAATGTTCAACGACTTATCCATCTTATCTCTCGACTTATCATATCTCGTGAGTTAGAAGTATTCGCGACTTATCCCCCAGCATCTCGCAACTTACAAAATTGTCTTCACGACTTATCACAATTGCTTCACGACTTATCATCTTGCGAATTAAGGGGAATTCGGTCACGATTAGTGGAGGCGCTTCACGACTTAGGCTGGAGAAGACGTGACTTAAAGAAAACACTCGTCTTCGATGCTTCGCGATTTAGGGTTAGAGGAAGTGACGAGTCATTGGAAATGTTTAAGTCGGGTGGTGTTATGTCGTATGGGTTATGTCATGGAGGTGTTAAGTCGCGGGTTTGGTAAGTCTTGAATGTGTAGTTAGGTCGTTGAATGGAAGTTAGGTCGGAGGTTGTTTACGACTTATCGTTAGGTCGGAGGGATTTTTGAATTAGGTCGGGAAGTGTTATGTCGTGGGAATTTGAGTCGTAGGTCGCGGTGGGGTGGCTTAGGTCGGGGAAGTTAAGTCGTGGAGGCGGTAGGTCGTGAGGCGATGGTGATACATTGATGATGGAAGATTGCTCGCGGCATTCCTCGCTCTCGTCTTCGGTATGTGTTGCATCATCCTCCCCAGGTTGAGAAAAATTCGTCCTCGAATTTAAAAGTTCTTCCCCATTATATTGTTCTTTTCCATAATAAAGTGTAAGATGTTTAACAGTAAACACGTCCTCCGGTTTAAAAGAATTCGTCCCGAATTCACACACTTTCCTTCTTTGAGACGCTGTCTTCCATTCATTATCTGGTTTGATGCGGCACTGTTGATAACCACTCTTGAGATTGATCCTGTCTTGACCTTTTGACGATGCAGTTCGAAGTAAAGAACGCCTGGAATAGAACAGACGTGGCATTAGGCAGGCGGCATAAGGAAGTGATCTGAGGGAGATGCCATATGAAAGAGTGTGGAATGAACTAAGCACTAGATGCCAGATCCAATTCATGTAGCACAGAACTTCATAAGAATAGTGTCGTATACCATATTGCTTATGCCAATAGGAAGATGTGATATAGACCCAAAACATGTCTAAAATGTGTGACGATATAAGGAAATTTACAATCATGGAATGACTTGGGAAACCTCGACCGAAAAATTGTGATGACTCATGCTCAGATTCTTGTCTTTCCTCATCCCGTTCAGATGTATCATCATCTTGAATCTTTCCTTGATGTGTTGCCTTAAATTCCTCTGACTAAAATGAACTCCCACTTGCTTCTCCTTCAACATATTTATGTTCATAATATGGTTCCAAGCAATCGACATTAGCAATGTTAGTAGCATGGACATCATCAGACAACTTCAACTGACAATCATTCACTTCTTCCTGTCATATCAACCCTTTTTGTTCCTCCAGACTCATAAGATCATACGATCCTGGCAGTAAAGCAGCAACTGGTACGAGTTCAGTTTGAGGTTGAATGTTGTGTAGAGATGGTATCTCTTCGGGTATCTCTTCAGCGTATTCGACTTCAAACTTGTTGAATTCTGATCCAACTTCCTCATAAACATCAAGATCTTCACTCGTTCCTTGCCGGGATAATACAAACAAGTCAGTACTAATTTCCACCTTTTCGTCAGGCTCTTCCAAGCATACAAGACTAGATTCTTCAAGCAGTTCCTCAGACATCTCATCTTCACATTCTTCAAATACTTCATCTTCTTCAGGATTCTCAAAATCAGAATCTTCTCTAGGTTCAATCATCATTGATAACTCATCATCATCTTCCATTTCATTTATGAACTCTTTCAAAAATAACAAACCATCTGATTCTGCCTTCTTTTCTGTTTCACTCTCGCTTTGTTCATGCTCCTCGGAAACTAAGGAATTTATACTTGGCTGACTCTCATTCATAAGCTCAGGTGCCGAATAATAATCCTCCATTGTCAAATGAGTTTCCTCAACTACGAACATAGCTCCTTCCTCTATACTGTCAACATCAAACGTTGGCAATGAAAAGTAATCAACTTCTACTTCCACATATTTTGACTCAATTTCTTCATCATCATCAAATTTCGATGGTTGATAAAAGTCAATTTCAACAGTCCTCCTCAACAAGTTACCTCCTTTCTCTATTGACAAAACTTCTACTTTCCCTGACAAAGATTCCTCCAATCCTGGCAGAAATTCTTCATCGTCGTCAAATTGTGGTGGTTGATAAAAGTTAACTTCATCAATCCTCCTCAACAAATTACATTCTTCGTTCTCCAACTCGACCTCTTCATCTTCGTTGTCAAACTTTAGCGGTAAGGCTGCGAATGATTCTGTAGGACCGACCTCTTCAAATTCTTCTAACATTGGTTTAACCTCCTCGAGAGTTTTAAGCTCTTCACTTGCCTCATACCTAACGAAGGTTTCAGCACTACCTTCCGATTCTTCAGTACTTTCGCCGAAAGGTAATGGATTAGTTGGTTCCTCTTCCTCTTCTGTCTCGTTTTCAGTAGAATCATCCACATCCTCGCTTTCACATTCTTCTACAACAAAGGGTTTCTTTTGGGACTTTGTACATTCAAAACTTCGATGGTCAAACTCCTGATAATGATATCGCTTAACTCGTTCATCAACACTTGCCCTCGTGATTCCATATACAACTGGTTCGTTGACTCTCTTAAAAACATTTTTACTGTAATGAACATCATGATTCTTATTGCTAGAGTTTGTAACCACACCCTTTCCTCGATTCCCTTGACTCAACTTCTGCAATTGTTGATCAATACGAGCTTGATAATTGTAGGGTAAGAAATTTTCTTTCATCATCCTTTTCATCTTATCCCACTTGACAACTTTAGACTTCTTCATCCTCTCTCTGGTTGATTTAGTTTGTTGCCACCAGTCCATGGCTTTTCCTTTCAAACTTGCAGCAACTAACTTCACTTGACGATCCTCAGGAACGTAGTTGAGCTCAAAAACCTTTTCAATCGTGGATAACCAGTCCAAGAATTCCTCTGCTTGTAGTCCACCTCGGAATTCTGGAATCTCCGTATCCTTTCTTGATTTCCATGTATAACCATCCTCTTTGATATTCTTGTATCGATTTTGCCCTTGATCGGAATATCGAAAATGAACACGATCACCATAACTTTCCTCTTCAAAATTAGTTGAACTTCGTCGTCGATTCTGAACATCGACTCTTCTATGCCCATGCACGTCCTCTCTACTTCTTTTCTCATAATCATAAGATGGCTTATGCTCGTAACCACAATACGCTCTTCTTTCTTCCTTCTGATAATCACGATTGTCTCGAGCTCCACGATCTCGATTTATTGACAAAGATGATTCTCTTCTTTCTCTATCATAACGTGGCGACACTCTCCGTTGATTTCGATTCATGTCAAACTTCATTCTCTCTACTTTCTCAAAATCCTTATTGAATCTTTCATCACTACGTTGCTTCATCTGTTCAGGATCTTCTCTCCCATACAAATCTGCAACACTATGATGACGGTTATCATATCTCGGAGGCATGATCAAGTCTTCAACAGATCCAAACAAAAACTTCACTTTGATCCAAAAATTCTCGAATCAAACTTCCCCACTTGTTTGAAATCTCACGACCACCCAAATAAACAAACAACTTAATTTGAACCCCAAAACTTCAAATCTCAAAATTGACGCCCAACGAACTTGGATAAGTTCGTCTCCTAGCTCACGACTTGAACAAAATCTCGCACAAACTTGAACAAGCTTGCTTCTAGCTCCCACACTTAAACTCTCGGCCTTGAACAAACCTGAACTTGAACACTTCACTTTGCTCCAACAGACTCGGCTTAGCTATGATTAGCTAAGTCTAGCTCTGATACCAAATGACGCAGCGGCGGAATACAAAAATTGATGATACGATGAACGTAGCAATCGGTTGATTGATGGATGTTGAAAAGCCCAAATTCGTTGATCCGAAGATGCCGAATTCTAGCTATCTCTGACACGTTGATCGCGCACGATACCGTGAAGAGAGATCTACAATTCTTCGAGCGTTGATCAAGCGCACTTGATTCCGCGAATTGGCTTCAACGATCGAAGATTCGAGCGCACTCGAATGTCGAAGGTGGAGATAGGAGATACACTCAACTACCGATTTTAATTGAAAGCACAAAGCTAACAAAGGAAATTTTATTCAAAATCAACAACCTATTACAAATGGCACCACCGGCCTATTTATAGAAGTTACAAATTACAACACAAATCTTTACAACTCTTAAGTCGGCACCGACTTACGCCTTACCATAAGTCGTACGCGACTTAACAAAATACAAACGACTCAAATCTTATTTACAAAGTACACGACTTAACAAACAGCAATGTTCAACGACTTATCCATCTTATCTCTCGACTTATCATATCTCGCGAGTTAGAAGTATTCGCGACTTATCCCCCAGCATCTCGCGACTTACAAAATTGTCTTCACGACTTATCACAATTGCTTTACGACTTATCATCTTGCGAATTAAGGGGAATTCGGTCACGATTAGTGGAGGCGCTTCATGACTTAGGCTGGAGAAGACGTGACTTAAATAAAACACTCGTCTTCGATGCTTCGCGATTTAGGGTTAGAGGAAGTGACGAGTCACTGGAAATGTTTAAGTCGGGTGGTGTTATGTCGTAGGGGTTATGTCGTGGAGGTGTTAAGTCGCGGGTTTGGTAAGTCGTGAATGTGTAGTTAGGTCGTTGAATGGAAGTTAGGTCGGAGGTTGTTTGCGACTTATCGTTAGGTCGGAGGGCTGTTTGAATTAGGTCGGGAAGTGTTATGTCGTGGGAATTTGAGTCATAGGTCGCGGTGGGGTGGCTTAGGTCGGGGAAGTTAAGTCATGGAGGCGGTAGGTCGTGAGGCGATGGTGATACATTGATGATTGAAGATTGCTCGCGGCATTCCTCGCTCTCGTCTTCGGTATGTGCTGCATCAGACACAAATTGCTATCTTTCATGGATGCATACTCGGGATATAACCAAATCCCAATGCACGTTCCCAATCAAGAGCACACTAGTTTTATTACAGATGTTGGATTATGTTGCTATGTGGTGATGATGTTTGGATTAAAGAATGTAGGAGCGACTTACCAGCGCTTAGTCAATAGGATCTTTAAAGTTCGGATTGGAAAAACGATGGAAGTATATATAGATGATAAGCTTGTAAAGTCACGACAATCAAGCGACCACATTAGAGACTTAGCAGAAATGTTCGGCATCCTCCGACATTACAAAATGAAAATTAATCCTTTAAAGTGCTCATTTAGCATAGCGTCGGGGAAGTTCCTTGATTTTATTGTTAGCCCGTAGAATCGAAGCTAATCCTGAGAAGATTTAGGCTATTTGTAATATCCAAGCGCCATAGATCATCAAACAAGTGCAAAGTCTGAATGGGAAAGTTGCTGCCTTAAGTCGATTCATTTCTAGAGCTACCGACAAATGCATCCATTTTTTTGACTTGATTAGGGAAGGGAAAAGAAACTTTGAATGGACACAATATTGTAAAGATGCATTTCAAGCTTTGGTGGATCATTTGGAGAGACCCCTCATCTTGTCAAAGCCGATGAGTCATAAAGTTTTATACATCTATTTGGCCGTGTCGGTACATGCTATAAGTGCCGCATTACTTCGTGAGGAGAATCGAATTCAAAGACTAGTTTACTATGTCAGCAAGTGATTGACGGGAGCTGAAAGAAACTATCTGAAAATAGAAAAACCGACATACTGTTTGTTGATTGCATCACGGAAGCTCCGTCCGTACTTCTAGGCAAACCCGATCAACGTTTACACCGACCAGCCATTACGACAGGTCCTACAGCGGCCTAAGACATTTGGAAGTTTACTCAAGTGCAATATCGAGCTTAGTCCATTTGATATCACTTATCTCCCTCGGAGGGCAATCTAGGGTCAGGCACTGGCAGATTTTATAGCAGAATTCACTGCGCAAGATGATTCCCCGGAGAATAGCGAAATCCCTACCATACGGTGGAAATTGTATGCTGATGGAGCATCCGATGATCGTTGTTCTGGACCTGGAATTGTGCTTGTAAATCCTGAAGATCGGTCGATCTGTTATGCTTTAAAGCTTTATTTCCCAGCGACAAACAACGAAGCTGAGTATGAGACTCTGATTGCTGGACTTAAACTCGCTAGAGAACTGAGAGTAAGGTCTCTGGAAATCTTTTGTGATTCACAATTTGTAGCATACCAAGTCGGGAGAGATTATCAAGGTAAAGGACAACGACTTGCTTCATATCTAGCCCAAGTCCAAGATTTATTGACTAAATTTGAGTATTACGACATTTCACATATTCCATGAGATCGAAACAGAGAGGCTGATTCGTTAGCAAAGTTTGCTGGCATCGGTGATGCACAACAGATAGGTCTGGTTCTAGTCGAGGTACTAAATTCCCCGAGTATAAATCTGATGGAAATTGACAAAGTACTAGAGACGGGGCCTGAAAAGGAATCGTGGATGACTCCGTTTAAAGACTATTTGCTACAAGTAGTTCTTCCTGAACGAAGGAATGAAAAGTGACAAATCCTTCCCGAAGGTTCATGGTATATCATGCAAGAAGGAATTATGTACATAAAGGGTTTTTCTATTCCTATTCTCCGGTGTATCATTCATGACGGGATAAAACAGGTCCTAAAAGAAGTTCATGAAGGGGAATGCGGCGATCATACTGAGGGGCAAACCCTAGCAAAGAAAATACTCTATTATGGGTATTATTGGCCGACAGTTAATCGAGATGCTGTCAATTATGTAAGGCGATGTGACAAGTGCCAGATATATGCAAAAGTTCCAAGAGCTCCACCGACCGAAATTACACAAATGGTCAGCCCATGGCCGTTTTCCATCCGGGGCATAGATATTATCGGTTCCTTACCGATCTCTAAAGGTGGTGCAAAGTACGTTATTATCGCAGTTGATTACTTCACTAAATGCGCCAAAGCGGAACCTTTAGCCATGATCACAGCTAAGAAAGTAATCAATTTCATTGTCTGGAACATCATCTGTCACTTTGGTCTTCCACGAACTATTGTAACAGACAATGGGACTCAATTCGATAGTGCTGAATTCAGAGACTTCTGCCATCAGCATCGTATTGAAAAGAGATTTGCGACAGTTGCTCACCCTCAAGCAAATGGACAAGTTGAAGTTGTGCATAAAGTCATAAAGTCCATTCAAAAGAAGCATTTGGAAAAGGCTAGAGGCAAGTGGGTGGATAAACTCCAAACAGCGTTATGGGCTTACATGACCACCCACAAGTCCACGACTGGCCATACTCCGTTCGCCCTCGCTTACGGTTCCAAGGCTATTATTCCTATTGAACTCAAAGTTCCTTCTCATCGAGTAACTTATTATGATCCTAGAAAAAACAAAGATCTCCTTTTGGAATCTCTAGACTTCATAGATGAAAAACATAAGGAAGGTGATTTGAGGGTAGCTGCACACCGGCACCGATTCGCCCGATACTACAACACTAAAGTCCGATAAAGAACCTTTGAAATCGACGATCTCATCTTAAAACGGGTTTTTCCTGCCTCGTCACATATGAAACCTGTGAAGAACCGTATGTCATCGAGAGAAGGCTTTGAGAGGGAACCTTCAAGCTGGCGACTGTTGATGGCATTACACTCCCAAGGGCGTGGAATAGCGAGCACTTGCGACATTATTTCACTTAGTTTATTTCGCTTTTATTCAACCATAATTAGTTTCAGAATTTACTTTAACATTTGTTTTTCCAAATATGTAATAAGACAAGTTATGTCACTACTTTCTATTCAGCAATAGAACTTTGAATTTTCTATCATATTTAAAACCTACCATTGCAATACATGTTAGTTGTGATATATGACCAACTAAATCTCACCTTTCGATGGGATCGATTAATTCTGAAGTGATTGAGATTTGACCGGACGCTTATTAAATCAAACCCCATAATTGAGAACAGAAACATTGACTAAATAAAATTGAACTCGACAGTTTTCCAAATAACTCACGTCCCCAGAGTGCGGATATGAGTATAAATGCTAAACGGGTGTGATCGACCACCTACGAAATGACTCTCATTCTCAGAGTGCAAATATGAGCGTAAATGAGATAAAAGGGAGTGACAACACCGCCCGCTGACTAACTCTTATCCCTAGAGTGTGGATATGAGTATAAACAAATAGATGAGTATGGTTCGACCGCTCACTATTCCAAAAACTCTGGCCTGAAAACGACAGAAGGAGTGTAAACTCGCTAAGGATGGAGTTCGACCATCCAATACTTAACTCCGCTAATCCAAGACTGGGGGCAGGAGTACTATTACCCCAACCGCTGAATTCGACGAGCGTAACAAGGCTCGATCTGTTTGATATGATTTGAGTCCACGACCTCAGGGAGGCCTTGAGATAGATAAATCGGATCAATATCTGATCCGACGAGCAACGAATCACAAATAAATTAAATGGAAAACGTGGTAGCTCGATCATTTAAACAAGTATATAAAAGAATTATACACAAAAATAAAAGAATTCTTATTCACACTAAACTAGAAATAAAAGTGGAGGTCGTACCCAAACAAACACGACCAATGAAAAGAAAAAGTAGCCATCCAAGCTATTTACATATCACACCAACCCAAAGATTATTTCTTGGACTTCCTATCCTTCCTTTGCTTCTTTAAAGTGGCTCCTTCTGAACTACCACTCGATCCTCTCTTCGACCCTTATCCGCCTCGACTTCTCTTCGAAGAAACATCTTTAATTGTATGGATCAAGGTGGTATCATCTTTAGAAGCAGGAGGGATCGAGGCACTCTAAGCACCAGAACCAGGGGGCCCTCATACCAGGGAATTGTTCCGCTAGGAGGGATCATCTGGAGCGGGACAGGAATCGGTTTATTGAAATCTAAATCAACAGGCTTAGTTTTTACCTACTTTTTCAATAATTCTTTCCTCTCAACACGCTCTTTCATGCTAAGCTCATTAGTAAGGCTAGAAGAACCCGTGATCACAACATTCTCATTAAAGGAAATTTCATGGTATGGGTCACTTCCTTCCTTGAACAATGCCTTCATGAATTGATCATCAATAACAAAGGCTTCTTCTTAAGCACCCTGAGCAGCAACCGAAGTTATAATTTTAATGGATTTCATCACGGTCGCTTGTGATCCTAATTGAGGCTCTTGCGAGGGAAGAGGAACGACACCTAATAGATTCAAAGCTGAGAAAAAATAGGCGAAAAGATTAGAAATATCAACCGATAACACCCTAACTTTTTGAAAGACAGGAAATGTCTACAGAATACCTTCCTCAATGTGGCTCCCAATCTGTGTTTGGGAATTGGAGAAAGCCGAGGCTTATCTGGATCATATCCAGGGATGGTTGAAGAATCTGCCATGGAGCTAGGAAGAACCTGGGGCGCTGGTGGCAATTCAGTTGTAATATCGGGTTATGCCGACCCAGATCCTTCACCCACTTCGTGTGAAGAAGCAGTAGTAGATTCTTTTTGAAGTGTAAGCTGGATATCGTGCAATGTTTTGGGTTCATCGCCCAATAGCATTTCACTTTCAAGCCTAGACAAATCGATATCCTCCGTATTAAGAAATTTCTTTTCTTCTACAACGGGAAATTCCCACGTGCCCCAGAGCTGGTAGGGATAATCGTCACCTAGCCACGTTAAATTTCTATGCTTGATAATGTTGGCATTATAAAGAATAAGAAGTGAGTCGAGCTTGTTCATTATCTCCTCCCTAACTTATCCTTGGTAGCTTTTGCTTCATGCTGAATAAGTGCATCAACATTTTTGGCCCTTTCAACGGCCGTGTCTCTTTCAGGTCTAACATTCACCAGCTCGTCACAAGCATCCTGAGCGATTATTTGAGCATCGTCTTTCTCCTATTCCGCTATCTCCTTCAAGGCTACAGATTCATTACTTCGACATGTATCCCTCTCGAGTGTTATTTCTTCATTTCGATGATGCAACACTTGAACCATATCAAGATGAGTGGATTTCATCTCCTTCATAGATTTGACAGCAACATTAGCTTTTTCATTGGTCGCTGTTAGGGATGTCCTAGAAGCCTCTTGCTCATTTGTCAAAGTATCGAAAATTCTTTTATTTTGAGCTTCCTGGCATTTTAACTTTTCAATTTCCGCCATGCGCTTGAAAGATACTTTCGACATTTTCTCTGCTACCTTCATCGATTCATGGTACTGCATGTAGATGTCAGTGACACAGTCCATAGTCATTTTTTGAACATGGTCTAGGACCCTCTTCAGGTTGGGAGGGAAAAAACTCTTCAAAACATAAGTTTGGAAACTCCTACGAAGTTGTGTCATACGAGCAACTGGATTGACCGTAGGATCTTCAGTAGCAGTTTCAACTTCAATACTTTCCTTGCCGGGTCTTTGAGCAGCAACATATTTGCTATGGCGATGACGGTCACTGGACTGCTGAGAATGAGAAGGAACCAAAGGCTATGGAAGAACTGAAGTAGGAGGAGGACCACGAGAGGGATCGATGGGTAGGTCTCGGCG
The DNA here is from genome assembly GCA_030737815.1 of Allium fistulosum. NCBI lineage: Eukaryota > Viridiplantae > Streptophyta > Magnoliopsida > Asparagales > Amaryllidaceae > Allium > Allium fistulosum. The sequence continues at coordinate 1,103,578,021 of CM060904.1, read as the reverse complement.
ATCAGTTGGCTTCTCGGGACCCTTTGGAAGGGGAAATCTCGATCTTGATCGATGTTTGCCTTCGGGTGACTTATCCCTATCACCTCCATCTTGATGACCCGGTCCCGACCGAAGCGATAACTGGAATCATAATACTCTCGACTACCACCTTGACGGTAAGAGCTAGAGCATGAACCAAAGGATTGGTGGTGTATATCCCAGAGGGAATCAAACATGTTCCTTTTCTTCACCATCGTTTCTGCAAAGGAAAACAGAAATCAATTAACTTTAAGTATTAAAAAGCAAAAGTTGAGCATAATGCAATGTTGAGGGGTGCAAGCGTGTGCAAGTGTCCTTGTGTTACCCCCCGACAAACTAGGTGCAGGAGCTTTGCTCATTGGAGTAACTTCTCCTCTAGAAGTTGGAATCTCGGTGCAAATTTGGTGGTAGATTTCGACCCCTCGATGCTCACATCAGTAAAACTAAAAGCATCGAGGTCATGCGGAATTGGTAGACCAGACAAAGAATCAAGTGGTAGACTTGAACACTCTGATGGTTGAGAAGAAGATTCATTTTGAACAATCTTAGGAGTCATCGACGACTTGAATTAATAAAAAAGATGACTTTTTGGAAATTTATAAACAGTTCTTCTTTTCCTATCAGGAACCGAGGGTTGTGAGGTCTGCGAAGATCTGACATCGACTCCAAGACCGGATCTGCCATCATTGTGACCGGGCACATCGCCTTTATCTCCTTCGGCATCGATACCGGTGAATTCCTGAGCACTCATGACTGGGGACACGACGTGATCGGTTTGATTGTCCCTTTGACTGACTGTAGCCTATGGTCTTATCGCTTCAGTTTGAGCAACTTTAGTTAGCCTTACATTGAGGCCCTCTTCTATCAAACAAAAAGTAACGAGATGTTCACCCATAAGTAGATATTCAATGTTATTGTCCTAAGGCGGTGTATTTTTCCATAGTCGTGACCGCTTAATCATAAAGTTTACCACTAGGTCAAGTGATGATACCTATAAAAGGAGTTACGTAGTCAGGGATACGACCTAAATATTGGTTTTCCGTGCTAATATAAAGATAGTGGAAAACACTTACATCTTTCTAGCCACTGTCGAACGAAGCCTGGTGGATAGCGAATGAGGAACCACTTGCTTTTAAAGGCGCTTAATTTGTTCCATGCACCAGTTAGAATCTGGCAGCCCTTCGCTGACTTAAGAAATGTAAACGAAAGATTCCATGTCTGTCACTTGAAAGAGAATATGAACCGAATGTCATCGATGATTGGAGGACGGTGCAAGAACTCTATAAATACCATATAAGTACGGTTGAGAAGAGCGTAGCCATTTGGATGAAGCTAAGCTGGAGCTATCCTTAAATAATGGAGAATTCCTCGAATGTATGAGTTAAATGGCAGGATGCATCCGGCCCAGCACATAAGCTTATTGCACGCTGTATATCCTTCCAGGGGTCTATGAGCCCTATCATCCCACGATGGAACCAAAACATCATCAAAAGGAATTCCATGCCTTACGCAGATTCGGTGCAGAGCATCTTCCTTAATCTTAGAGGCTACCGAATCGGCAGGGTTCTCCAGAATAACTGCATCCTTTAGAGTGTCGGGAGAAGGATCGACAACTTCCAATGGAAGAATGGGAACTGCATCCTAAAGATCAAATTGAGGGCTTGGGTTTTCCAGTTGCTCCAAATAATGACTAGAGGATGGATTATCATACTTAGTTACGGAGCTTGCTTCTACATCAGGATTATCCTGTTGAGAAGATGATTCAGCTGGCATTGCTGTAAGACTCCCAGAACGTCTAGAACCCGTTACTATTAAACTTAGTAAAAATCCTGTTTAGATAAAGTAACATGTGCCCCCCGATGCATAGTGCATGCTAGTGTGGTGTGGTAAAGCGCTATGTAATGTCGTAATAAGTTATATGAAAGTAAAGGTGGAACAGACAACAAGACTTCAAAGTTCGACCGGAGAGACCATCATTTCTGACCGTCTCAACCGTTTCTATATGTCATCGATGAACGATGCAGTTTGAGTTTCACAATCGATTGTCAGCAAGTAAAAGTTCGATTTTTATGTTCGAGTTGCTGATGAGCTTCAATAGAACAGTCAAAGACATTGATTCTTTTCAAAGTTCAAATGTCACACGTTACCGAATATGCAGTTCAAGTCATGTACAAGTCATATGTGTTCATTAGATTATGCAAGGTCGAAGCTCATCATTGGGTTCAAGTTCATTTATTTAAGTTCCACTTTTAGAGCCTATGTGCTGAACACTGATCGTTCTCCTTAATGCCTCATTACCGATCATTCCCCTTGAGAACATCTACCGATCGTTCACAGTTGGCCATGTTCACCAATCGTTCTCCTTAACCTTCAATGTCGATCATTGTGTCCATGCCATCAACCGATCGTCCCACTTTACCCTGTCCGCCTCAAAAGACTCCAACTCCAAAACATTATCGATCGTTTGTAAATGATCGTTAAACACCTAAGCTTCGACGCCACTCCATGACGATTGGTACGTCGTCGTGGTCATCTACTCCAGATTCGTCTAAGTCCAAGGTTTTGCCAATCATCCAAGAACGATCGTAGTGCATCGATCGAACAACTTCCCCAACACCGCTACTTCGTCCTCCTCAACAAACGATCGGTTAAGGCCACCGCCTCCTCCAGTTTCCATCTCCATCAACCTTTCTCAATCGTTTTACTAATTGATTCCATCATAAAAGATGAAGGCCACAACATTGATGAAGCTTGAAGTCTCGTCCTCGAATCATAAAGCAGATTTAAATCGTCCTACCAAAATTTGAGATCTGAGAAAAGAAGCTAGATTCGAGTTCGAATTGAAATGATCTGGAGAAGTAGAATGGTTCGTGAATAAAGGAAACTGATTTTTGGAGTTCGGATCGTTGTTTGGATCGGTAAGGGAAAAAAGGAGGGAGACTTGTATTGTCTGTTGCTACCTCAAGTTGGAACGATACGAAATGAACTGAAGGATGAAGGAAAAATGGCTAAGTACAGATGCTTACATAGGTAGGACATATACCGATCGTTCATGGCCCCAAAATTATGCCAATCGTTTCGTGGTAACGATTTTATACTAATTGTTCCACAACTCTGAGCAATCCAAACTGTATGTCCTAACGATCAGTAATAAAACAGAGAGGAGAGAAATAATAACGTCGGTGATGATCGTTTTTATAAAAAAATGGAAATAACGATCGGTAGAGATTTTTTATAAAATTTCAAAACTTAACAACGACCCATGAACGTGGAAATGTGATTGGGAGTCAGGTAAAAACACGTATACTTGCTGGTATGCGCTTCAAAATTCAATTCTTTGAAATCAACAAAAATTAAATGTTTAGTTGAAATCGACTGAAGAAAGATTAAAATCAAGTTGTTGAAGCTTAGAAATTGCCAGAAACAAAACAAGATGATCACCAACAAGTTATGATCCCGTATCTATACTATTGGAAATCAACCAACCATCGTAACGAATAAGAAAATTACAACCCTCGACTAGAAAACAATTCGATGGAAGAATAACGACTATTTAATAAACTGGATGGATTTCTTTTCGATGATTCTGGCTTGCGACGATTCAAACCACATCATGCTCACAACAAGACGTACTTTGGGGGACAAACGTTATCCTGCTTTTTAGCAAGGCCATGATATCATCGACTTGGCTAGGAACGGATGGTTATCAGCTCTAAGGATCGACTACATACGACACTGTGGACGATGATCTGGCAAATCTGGATTGTGTCCCAAATAAGGTGCAATCAGTATGGAGTGACTGGCATAGTTCCATGAAGTTTCAATTCAAATTTCAAGATGATCGGAATTCATAAGCTCAAATCACGGACAAAGCAAAAATTTATATGGATCGATCGAAAACGATCCCTAAAGCACTCAAATCAACGAAGATCGATCGATATCTCAAAATCCACAAGGCCAATCCACTTGAAACTTTCAAGGCATCAATATATTGAAGAGTGGAGCCCACAAAAACAATCGCAGATCAAAATCTTGAGATACGGCGATAGCCGATCGTTTTAGGCCAATCATTTTTGCCGATCCTTAATAACGATCAGTTTAACTCAGTGAACATCTCAAATGTGATAAAGGTTGATCCATATCTCGCGATCTACAACTCAAAATGATTTCGTATTTTAGGGGCAAGTTCAAGAGGCACATAGGACCCTTCCAAAAAACGATCGCACATCATTTGGAGGAAAAAATAACGATTGGCATAACTATAGCCGATCGTTCTTAAACATCGAGATAGGGCCACCGATCGTGCTGGTGGGTCCCTATGGACCTAGAGAGCCTTCTACCAAAATCTTAGAGAAATATCTCATCATCTCTCCCTATAAATACAGGTCTTTTGATTCATTTTTGGGATTTTTTACGCTTCTTGTTACTCTAGACTAAGCACTTCCTATCCTCTACTGCTATAATCAGAGTTATAAGTGATTAATAAAGGATGATCTTCAAAGTGGACGTAGGCATACAGCGCCGAACCACTATAAATTTATGTGTCTCTGATTATAATTGATTCTCTATTACTTGTTAATTCATCTACTCGGTTTAATTTTGTTCTTCTTTACTTACTTCTCTACAAAAACTATTCTTGGGTGTTTGTGACCAATTTAGTAGCATACATTTGTAGATTACTGTGAACTAAATAAGTCGATGAAGAAGAAAAAGTATCCACTCGCGTATATTGATGACTTGTTTGATCAGCTCCATGGTTTGTAGGTGTTCTCTCAGTTAGACCTTGCGACAGAGTTTCATCAACCGAGAGTGCGAAGGAGAGTGTGCCAATTACAACGTTCTGTACACCATCTTGATTCTATAAATGGTTAGTTATGTCGTCTGGGCTAACCAATGCACCGGCATACTTTGTTGATCTTATGAACCATGTCTTCAGGGATAAGCTAAATAAGTTTGTACTTGTGTCGTAGACAATATCCTTATTTATTCAAGGACGGATGAAGAACACAAGGAGCATTTGATGATTGTGTTTGAGGTGTTGAGGAAGCACCGATTGAAGGAAATTTTTTTGAAGTGTCGCTTTTGGAGGAGGGAAGTGCGATTTTTAGGTCATGTTGTCTCTAAGATGGGTGCTGTTGTAGATCCTGCAAAGGTGGCAGCAGTACAGAGCTGGGATCGACCCAAGACTGCTACAAACATGAGAAGCTTCCTTGGACTAACGGGATACTATAGACGTTTTATCAAGGACTTCTCTAAGATAACAGTGTTGTTAACTAACTTAACATAGAAGAATCAGACTTATATTTAGGATGCGAGGTGCGAGCACCCATTCGTGAGTCTGAAGGAGAGGTTGACGAGCACATCGGTGCTAGTCATTCCGAGTAGGAATAAGTAGCTGATAGTATACACAAATGCCTATGGTACTGGACTTGGTGCAGCGTTGATGTATAAGGGAAGGGTTATTGTCTATGCTACCCGACAGCTGAAACTGCACGAGAGGAAGTATCCAACTTAGGATCTGGAGTTGGTCGTGATAGTATTCACTTTGAAGATATAGAGGCATTATTTGCTTGGTGAGAGGTTCGAGTTGTAATGGTCCATAAGTCATTGAAGTATCTATTCCCCTAAAATGACCTCAACCTTCGTCGGCAGCGATGGTTAGAGTTCCTGACCTCCTACGACTTTAACATTTCCTATACGCCCGGTAAGGGAAATGCGGTCATTGATGCATTGACTATAAGACATGCTAGTTTTAGAGCGATGTTCCTAGAGTGGAAGCAGTCGGAGTTTATAATTGGCTTTGATTTTAGACCTCGATGTGAGCTAGAGCCGGAAGTGCTGACTAACCTGACGATCAGACCTACCCTGATTGAGTGGATTGGTACTAGTCAAATGCGAGACACTAAACTAGCAAAAGTCGTGGGAAAGATAGAGGAAGGGGTAGAATCTGAGGAGATGAAGTAGTATGGGATCAACAACAATGCTTGGCTCCGTAAGGATGGGAGATTGTTTGTTCCAGATGTCGATGGGCTGAAGGACGAGGTACTACAAGAGCGCCATCATTCGAGATTGACTATGTATCCTGGCAGCAATAAAATGTACCACGATATGAGGTGGACATTTTATTGGGAAGGGATAAAGAAGGATATTGGGGCATCATCTCGAAGTGCATAAACTATCAGTTAGCAAAGGCAGAGCAGAAGAAACTGAGTGGTTTGCTGCAACCACTCGAGGTTCTCGAGTGGAATGGGAATAAGTTTCGATGGACTTCATCAATGAATTGCCAAGGACTAGAAGAGGGTATGATAGCATTTGGGTCATAGTCGGTAGATTAACGAAGAGTTCCTGATTCATACCCATTAAGTTAGTAGAACGGCATCCAAATTAGTCAAGTTATATGTGAAGTGGGTTGTAGGATTCCATGTTGTGCCAAAAGCATTGTAAGCTACAGTGATCATTTTTTCACTAGTTAGTTTTGGAAGAGCTTACAAGAGGTGTTGGGGACAAAGCTGCATCTCGGTACAGCTTATCATCGACAAACTGATGGGAAGACCGAGAGGGTGAATCATATCTTGGAGGGTCACTTACGAGCTTGCATTCTCGATTTCGGTGGCTCATTAGAAGATCACCTACACTTAGTAGAGTTCACATACACCAACAGTTATCGGTCTGGCATTGGTATGGCATCGCATAAGGCATTATATGGCCGACTATGCCACGCTCCTTCATGTCGGTGGGAAGCAGGGGGGAAACTGATACTAAGGCCAAATATGATTAGAGTGACTTCGAATAAGATTGAGATCATTCGACAACAAATGAAAGTTTCTTAGGACAAACAAAAGAGTTATGCTGATAAAAGAAGACGTGATTTAGAGTTCTTCGTCGAGGATATGGTATTTATCAAGATTTCTCCATTGAGGAATGTTGTGTGATTCAGTACTAAGGGGAAGTTGGCGTCAAGATTCATCGGTTCTTTTTAGATACTTGAGAGGATTGGGAATCTGGCTTACAAAGTCGACTTACATTAGGTAATAGCAGCAGGGTGCATAACATGTTCCATGTCTCTCACTTGTGTAAGTTTATGCATGGCTCAGGCGTGATAGTTAGACCGAATCAACTTGATGATATCAAGGTTGAACCAGACGCATCAAGACTCGTAGGCCTATTTGTATCGTCAGACGTGATATGAAGCACCTTAGGAGGAAGACGGTAGAGTGGGTGAAGGTTCGTTAGGGTGAGAGCGAAGGCGATTGTAATTGGGAGACTGGGAGAGCACGAGGACCGCTTATCCATAGATCTTTACTTGGTGAGACTTTTGTTTATCGTAATTACTTTCACTTTCGATATTATATAGGGTAGTATAGTATCCTATATACTAGGGTAGGCATAGATATCATTTTTATCTTTTGTGTGCATGGTTGATATTTGATATGGTTGCTCATGGACGTTAGGCATGCGGGGTAACTATGTTTGATTTACCTTGTTTGTATTGGGGATTTTGGTGGCAAAATTCCTAAAAGAGGGATAGCGTAACGACTCATATTTTACATATCAGAGAATTGTAAAATATTATTTTTTAAATTTATATGAGGTTGTATGACTCTAAGACTTTGGGAAATGCCTATTAGTGACGTTTCATATCTTTAGAATTTTTGGACAATTTTACCCTAGAAAACTTGCAACGGCTATAGCTTTTGATAGAAAATGAATTAGTATCCAAGACCACTTCCATTGAAACGATATGATGGTTTCACTTTTCGTAGAGTGGTTATGTTAATGATTTTGAGTTTCTGACTAGGAGATATGGCTATTTAAATATTAGTAGTTTTTGGAGAAACTTAATGGGTAATTAGTAAGTTTGGGGGCAAGCCCGCTAACCCATTTCAGGTTTGGAGACTATATTTGGCCGAGCCATCATCCCCAAATCACTTTTACCACTTTCTAAATAGATCTAAGCCTCCATTAACCCATCCTCCATCCAAAACCTTCTCTTTTCTCCTCCAAATCAAGTCTAAATCATAGATAGATTATCAAGGGGAATCGCTAGAGATCATCAAATCTACATTTTTAGGGAGGAAAAATTTCATCCTTAATGTTGATTCCCAGATTTGCCTAGATTTTCATGCAAATCTCCACTTTTTAGGTGTTTGGTGAGTGATATTGTCTCTCACTATATTATGATTGTTAGTATAGTATAAAAACGACATTTTCAAATGATTTCCAACTTTAAAATATGACTTTTAATATATTTAAACCCGCATCCGATTTTTCAAAAGATTTTAAAAGTGTTTTAAAATGGTTTTAAATCGTATTTCACATTTGTTATTACGGACGTGCTATTTTTAGGAAATTGCTAGATTTAGACTGTTTTTGATATGAATCCCCCATTGATTGATATAGATGCACTATACATGTTGTGTGTATGCTATTATGGTTGCATCTATGTTTGTTTGCTTATTTAGTTTAAAATGCTTATCGAAGCGAACTAGAGGTGGGAACCATGAAATCAGACTTCGAAGGATAAGCTCTAGAGAGTTTAGAGCCATATCGTTGCATAGACGATGCATGAGGATCGAATTGTTGAGTGCAGCGATGGAATCAGCGCGATGTTGATGTGCTGAAGGAGCTACAGGATTCGATTCGGTGAAAGCTTGGTCTAGTGGTTGGCTTCAGGAAGGGAAGTATTTGGTTCGGCATTGGGTGGCTTAGCAAGTAAAGGACCGGACAAGAAATTTTGTTCTGTGGATATTGGCTTGGTGGATGGCTTGGCTCGGCAAGTGGAGGACCGAATAGAAAATGTGGTTCGATAGGTCTTCGTTCGGCTATAGGGAAATGCCGAACAAAAGTTCATGTTCGGTATGGTTTCTGTTCAGTTGAAGTGTGGTTCGGTTGGTGGAGTGCCGAACAAGAGTATCTACTCGATGTTGCTTCAATTTGGGGCAAATATGGCTTCAGGCCGAACAAAGGGAGGCTGAACCCATCATGGAGTGAGGATTTTGGGGTGTAGGCTTTGGGGCAAGACTTGGGGTTGCTTGGTGGTGTTGGGATATGGTTCGGGGTAAGGATGGATGACCCCAGAATGGCTCCAGAAGACTTTGGAATAGCAACCAACGAAGTATGATGACTTCGACGACTCGATGTGGCGAGCGACTATAGCATCTATTGATGGACCGAAAGGATGAGTTTTTCATGATAGCTCGTAGGGTAGAACATGAGGTTGTGATGCTCGTGAGTAGGACATGGTAGCCTGTATATACCTAGAGTAGTCTGCGTGTACCCATGTGTTTGGACAACTACGTGTGTCCAGTCCTTGGCCATCTATGTGGGCATGAGTTGAGCATCTGTAGGGTAGTTCTACTGTCGGTACATGTGCTAAGTGATTGATGGGTGACTTTATAGTTGTGATGCTCATTATTGGGACAGGGTAGCCTACGTGTACCCGGGGTAGTCTGCGACCCATATTTTGGACATTTGTATATGTCCATTCCTTTACCATCTGTGGGGGCAATGGGTTGACCATTTGAAAGAGTTATCATTCATCTAAGGCACTTGAGTAAGAGATGTAAGGTGTGTGATGGATACTATGTTTGATTTGTGCTTGATATGCCGTGTGATACCCCCAATACCTTATTATTTCCTCTTGTGATGGTAGTTTAGCATATACTGTGCCTATGTGCTAACTCTTTGAATGCAAGGACATGTTAGGTGTGTTTGTTCATACCTTATACCCTATTTACTATATATGATTTTATAGTATTTTGAGATGATGTATCGCTCACACCAGACTGTTGTCTAACTCGAGGTTTTATGCTTTGCTTTTTATTATATCGGGTATTCTTTAATGAGTAGATTAGGGATAACAGGTCTGGATAGTGCATGGAGCTTTATGGAATATGAGCAGGAGGCTACGCTTTCATATATCTATATTTTGGAGGTTACTATCACTAATGTTCCATTGTGCAGTAATGTGGAGCTATGTCAGTACTTGTAATTTGAGAGACTATTATAAAGTTTATTTTTAGAAATTTGGGATGTATAAACTCTTTATTTTATTTTTTGTAATGTATATGAACCTAATGCACTCTGATGTTATTATTTATGGTTCATTAGATTATATTACTGTCTCGCCTGTTTACATCTGTGTTGTTATATTATACTTTGTTTGTGCGTTGTGAGATGTTTTACAAGTTCTGTTATCCAACCCTTTGGTCAAGGCTGGAATATCAACAAATTAGTTGGAAAAGGATGGAAATCAGGATTGGAAATTGAGTGGGAACAAGGCTATGATCGATGTCGTCAAAATTTGATCGAGCTCCAATCAAGGCAGGATCGATTGGGAACGATGATCAAGGCTAGGAAAGGCTACGTTTCAAATTTCAGGTCAATCGGAGTTCGTATGCTCGAGATATGGATGGATCAATGTTGGAAGAAACAGGTTTGGTATGGATACTGTTCGTATCCATGCAATTCGATTCGATACCCATGGATACGAACAAGGCATTCATATCGATCAGGGAGAATGATACGATGTTGTTTGACTCGATGTTGTTCGATGTGGGGCTATTCAACTCGATGTTGTTCGACTCGACGTTGTTTGACTCGATGCAAATTCGTATCGATCAGGTCCAATGATAGATACAAAGTAGTGGATACAGATTAATGGACACAAACGTGACCAATGCAGACAGATGGATACGAATGAGCACGAAGCATGGATGCGAACGAAGAATGTGGATGATTTGAGGGAAGAAACGTTCAACACGGCATGGAGAGTGGATCGAGCCTTGGAAGTAGCGCCACGTCAACGGCAATCACGTGCGCTGTATCGATACAGTTTGGTATCGATACGAAATTGATCGATACGAACAAAGTACCATGCGAACACTACATTTCGTATCGATGATATCTCGAGATCTACAAGTCCAAATGCTATGAAATTTTCACAGAAGCTTACGTACAAGCCGAAGAAGGTTCGTGCCAAGTTTCGACTCCATTGAGCAAAATCTTGATTGATACAAATTACGTTCGTATCGATCACTGATCGAGCCGAAACTTCACGGGATCGATCGCGTGGGCCCACTCACGTGCCAGAAGAAGTCTCCCGAGGTTTGAGCAGGATATTTGCATGGAACGCCTATAAATAGCACTCTAGGGCCTACAGGAAAAGGATCTTTGGGCTTTTCAACATCCAGACTCTGCTCGATTCAACTTTGCACTCCATAACTGCTGTTATACTCGAATTTTATCATTATAATCTACTGTAATCAGTTGTAATCAGCAAGGAAAGTCAATAAAAGATTAACTTTTGGAGTGGACATAGGCCGGAGATAGCCGAACCACTATAAATCCTGTGTCTCTGTCTGTTTCCTTCAGTTTTAAGTTTATTATTCTTCAATTTTTATCCTCTACATTACTTAGATCTGTGATTGGTAATCATTGATTGTTGATCTGTGTTCATACACTGGTGCTTTCACGACATTTGGGGTTTGTGACCAATTTTGGCGCAAACAAGTTCTATACTTGGAATTTTATTACTTTACATTCTTGGCTACCATCCTACATCAGTCGGGTACCTCCACGGCGCTCTATACGAGTATGTTGGATAACCAAGATGTAGGGTGGTCGTCATACAAAGCTTATAATAAAGAATCGGCAATAATTACCAAAGAAGGGGATGAAAAGGCTAAGTCGTCCTTGGATTCATAAGCAAGAATAGCTGAATCGTGCAACGTCCATACACATGAGAACTTAGTAATTAATTTGCGGCTGACCACCACACATGCTACCAATGTTAAGCTTGAGGAAAAGCTCAAAGAGAAAGAATATCAATTTGCGCTGCTTTAAACTAAAGTAGAGAAACTTAGAGCCGGCTTTAAAGCCGAGACAAAATCAACAGAAAAGATTAAAGTTTCACTCACTTGCGTCAAGTGGAAAATATGGACCTCAAAGCAAAGGCTATATAGACCGATGAGGAGATGGAAGCTACTCTTCTCCAATTCTTTGTTAATGTGATATAAAAGAAAAATATAAAGTGGCTAGGAAATAACTTGCCAAAAACGCTTGTCGATGCTTGGGAGGAAATCTTATGTAGGGCTAAGAGTAGTGACCATGACATCAACAAAGAGTATTTAAAATCAACGTTTTTGGACAAAGATGATTTGGTGGCCCTGGAAAAGGGAAAAGATAACTTGATAGTAAATGCTACAACTACAGGGTAGGTGCCTACTGGCGCTCACGTTGGCCTTAGCTCGCTAGATCATGGGAAAACTACCACTCTAACTCCCACAAAGCTTCAGGAGATATTATTACTTCTATGGTGACCACCTCTGAGGCTGCCATAACTCAGAGGCATGTCCTTGCAGCTTTTGGTGTCGATACTTCACCTCTCACTCCTCCGGTCATTCAGCCGAGCCAACTACTATTAAGAATAGAGAAATCATCAAATCTCCACCAATGGACACTCCATCTAGTTTCTATGGTCTTCAAGAAACTTTGATTCTCATCTGAGGAGGTCATTAATCAATAACTTCCTCTCTGTCACGTTATAGGTCATCCATCGATGCCACATCCACCTCCAACTGCTCATGCTTTAGGACTACATGTTTCCACAATGACGTTCACCTCCATTACAACAACGTTCATTCCTCCAATTCCTCCTTCCAGCTCGAGTCCTAGCACAAACTCAGAAAAAATAAAGGCATTGGAAGGACCGAAATATGTTAATGCATCCCTTAACGAGGAGGTGACAATTGTCAATGCAAAGGACCTTAACTCAGTTTCAATGGCGGATAAGTATAAGCTTGATTTTGATAAGATCAAAGTTAAGATGGAGTCGGGAAACGAGAAGCCCCTGATCTGTTCTGGCAAATCTACATCTACTCCCAAGTTCCCTTCTCTAAATATCAGGCCACCTAAGGTCATGGTGTTTGTGACGACTGTCCTACACCTTTGACATCCAATATAACTAAATAGTGCGCTGTTGTGGTGCCCGGCCGAATAAAGATGATCATCAAGGGTTTAAAAAGAAATAAAACATCACATAACATGTTGTATATCTCACAGCGCATGGAATAAAATATAATATACATCACAGATATAAACAGGAGAGACGATAATAACTAAGTGATCCAAATATTAAAGTACAGATCCATAGAGTTATACAATAATATAATAGAGTTTATATAAAGCGGAAATAAACTCAAATAACTATCTCATAATAGTAGCAAACACTATCAAGGCTCCACGGTGTTGCACAGTGGAGTAAGCATATTATCTATATATAATACGAGAAATCTCCATCTATCTCATCCTCTAGACAGGTACTGCGTCTTACCTAGACCTGCTATCTATTCTACTCATTTAAGAGTACCCTAGATAATAAGGAGCATAACATAAACCTCGAATCATACAATAGTCTGGTGTGAGCGGTAAATGAATCTCAAAATACTATACAAGTCATCATAGTAAGAAACAAAGGGTATATGAACCATACTTGACATGTCCATGCAACCAAAGAGTCAGCACATAACGAACATAATATGCTACTCTATTAACATCATAAAGGTAAATTACAAACTAAGTACAATGACGAGTATCCAGGTATCCTATCCCCAATACCTATCTTAAATGACATTCCTAGAGTGATAGGTAATGGAAGAAAGCAATCGAAGCAAACATAACATCCATCAAACTATCCTTACTATCACTCAATATGCTCTAGATATATGATAACTCGTATGACCTTTTCCCTACTATAGATGAATGGAAATCCTAGTTTTTAGTGTGCTCATCTTTAGCCCGAAGCTGATAATAGACCCCTTCTCCGGTCCAGGATATATAGATCATTTTCAAATGATCCGAGGTAGCCTTTCAAAGTACCTATAAGTGCACTTATAATACCTTTACTTTCGAGTACATCAGAAAACACTCTGGGTTTCAACGATCCATTAGCACGCATATCCGAGCCCTTTCCTTGCTCCATCTAGTTCCATTATCCTCAAGGAAACATTCCTCATTCCTTCTTTCCATGATAGAACTATTTAATATTCTATCCACGGGACACCCTTCCTAGAACCCACCCTTCGTGGACTACCATTCCCACGACTCCTTTCAACCTTGAGCTGCCATTATCGGAACCTAACTTCATGCACGGTCGAGTTGCCATCACCGAAGTCCTGAAGCTATCATCATGCTACTACATCGCCAAAAAACTCCAAGTGAACAAACAAACACCTTTAGCACGACCTGTAGAGCACACACTTCAATCTCTAGAAGTTTCATCACCAAACCGATCAAAAGTACTACTCGATACCGACCTAAACTGCTCTGTATCGAGTGGTGTACTTAGCCATATTTTTTGGTCCCTATACTTCCTTTAAGCCTCTCCCCTTCCAAGCTCCAACTTTCCAGTGATCAGACCCCGACCGTTCTCCTGAAAAGTGCTCGATACCAATCCAAACTACCAGGTATCGAGTACTATACTTAGCCAAATTTTAGAGTTTGGCTTCTCCTTTTCAATCCTAGCCCTGACCCAAATCATCCTCATGCTTTCTTTAATCCAGCTCGAGTCCTTCCAGCGCCTGACCAGAAGCATCCTCAAACAATCTCCTAGCGAGTTGATTTCTATCGACCAAAACCACTCATCACCGACCACTTTCACCTGATCCAAACCTGATGTGACTTGTATTGTAAGCTCCTACCATGCTCCAAAGCACCTCCTCCGAGTTTCATCCAATTCCGATCATTTTGCCTTCGATTTTCCCAACTAAACATTTTCCTAACTACCAAAAAGCACTAGCAAACCATATCAAAGATCAACATACAAATATGAAATATCATTAATATGCATCCATATACACATGCAATTCACCAAACAAGATAATCATACAATTTCTAGCCTAGATCTAACTTTTACACTAACATGTCAATATGATCAAAATGGGTTGTAAAACCATTTAAAAACCTTTAGATTTAAACCATAAACATACATAAGAATGTGATTAAAGTTAGAAAACATTTTAGGATCAAAATCATGTTAAAAACATCAATTTTAACTATATAAACATGCATATGATAGTGAGAGGTCAAGAACCACTCAACTAATAATAGATAGCAAGGAGAATGAATTTAAATCAGCAAAAAATGATAATCTCCAATCCCTCTATGCTAATTACCTATCTAATGATGATTTAGGCTAAGATTGGTAAGAAAAAGGTAAGCTTTTTGATGGAATTAGAATCAATGGAGGTTTAGAACTGTTTTGGATGGGAAATGACTTAGAATGATCCCATCAGTCCCCCTTAGGCTCTATTCCCAAAATGAGTTAATGGGCGTAAGTTTGGGTTAGTCAATTACCCAATAATGCAGGCCAACAGCAGCCAAAACTTTAAACAGCCATAAATTCAAATGGTAAGTCTGTTTTATTATTATGACCACTCTACGAAATGAGAAACCATCATCCTGAAGCAATGGAAGTAGTTTGAGACCATAATTCGGCTCCTATCAAAAGTTATAGCCCATACAAGATTTCCAAGGTCGAAATTATCAGGTAGAAATTCGAAAAAAACATAGATATGAAAAATGTCCCTAAGAGTCATTTTCCAAAATTTTAGAGTCATACAACCTTATATGAATAAAATAAAAATATTTTGTGATCCTTTGATACATAAAATACGGGCCGTTGTAGTATTGGCATCTCAAAGTCCTCCGATCCCACCTTCGAAAAATTTGAAGATCCTCTCAATTGGGTGATAGAGGAGGAAGTCTCTCCTTCTGAAGAAAGTTTTGTAGATAAAGAAGAAAAGGAGGAGGAGACAAAGGCTACCACCAGGAAACCACCCGTTAAGAAGACCACAAGGGGTGGTAAGCGAGGAAGAGAGAAGTAGATGATCGTTGTAGCTTTTGGAGACATTTTCTTTTTGCCTTTTTTTGTATTTTGTTCTTTTCTAGCGTCTCATGAACTTAGGCGTCTTTGTGCAGGAGTGGCCCCTGCAACTTCTGTACAAAAGGTATGTAAATAAAAGCTAGTTTCTATTCAATCTTTTTTATAATTACATTAATTAATGTTTCTTTTGCTTTATTTGCCTATATACCTGCCTGCATATATAACATAATCTTCTTTAATTCAATTCCATTTACATTATACATACTTATGCCTATGCAATGCCATTATTTACTATAATTCTATACATATAAATGAATTTTTGCAATTGACTAGTATTATTTCATTACTTAGTTTTGTTTGTCATCGCCAGTATACTTCTTATTTGGCTAAACAAAACAATGTTTCTTTGGCCCATCATGCATCAATCTTACTTTTCTTTGGTCGAACGTATTTTGTGCGACTATAAACAAGGTTATGTTTACAAAAGCTTTTAACTCTGCACGGTTTCCTGTCTTCGGGAAATGATGCTTTCAACATTTACCTTTAAACATCCACCCTTAATTTCCCCACCTCTGGGTGACAATCAAAGGTATCATCAACCAAACATATCACACTGGGCTGTAAACGTGGCTGTACTTGCAAAAGATTCAATTAAACGCTGACTCCTATCTTTAGGAATCAGTGTCTCGAATGCATATCTCTGGGCATTCATCTTCGACCTCGCTTCTAGGCATTGATCAAAAATATTCATCGACCAACTTTGCTTATCTTTGGCAAAGCACGCCTCGCTAGGCCGTAAGTGTAGTTATTTTTACAAAAATATATAATTCCACAATGGTAAAATCTCTAGGATCCGATGTCTTAGATGCCTATATCCGGGCATCACTCTTTGACCTGGCCAATCATCAGGCATTGGTCAAAGATTAGAAGTGTAAAGGCAATCATTCGATCGATCCTAGTATGATTATACTCCTTCGACCCAATCATGGATTGGAGGAGTTCATCGGTACCTATCTTCGAATACCCAAACATCTGGTTTTTCAAAACACAGAATGTCTAATTCTACCGCTGATCATGTGTCATAAAGTTAGACTTTTAAGAATAAGGTTCCATTGATTCCAAAAGAAGACTTTATTAACAAACAAAAGAATGGCAGATTCCGACTTATTTCGTCTTATCCTATCAACTAGATGTATTATTTTAAAAAAAATCTAAGTGAAATAACACTGTAAATGCTCACTATTAAATGCCCTTGGAAGTGGGATACTATCAACAGTCGATAGCTTGAAAGTTCTGTCTCTAAGCTTCTATTCAATTGCATAGTGACCTTCCTAATTTGGACCAAGTACCGCCATATTGGGAAAGACCCGTTTCAAAATGAGGTCATCTATCTCAAAGCTATGGTTTTTGACCTTGGTGTTAAAAAGTCTTGCTACTCTTTTCTAGTAAGTAGCTACCCTAAATTTAGCATCTTCTCATTTTTCATTGACCAAATCGAGGGAATCAAACAAGAGTTCCTCGTTTATTTGCATTCTTCTGTGGAAAGGGACCTCCAGTTCAATCAGAATCATGGTCTTGGCTCCATAGGCCAAAGTGAATGGAGTATACCCATCCGCAAACTTGTGGGTCGTTATATAATCCCACAATGCTAGTGGTAACTCATAAACCCAGTTGCTCTTGGCTCTTATCAATCTTTTCTTAAGGATGGATTTGATGGTTTGTTAACCGCCTCCACCTTTCCTTTTGCCTACGGTGTGCTACTATCGAAAAGCCCTTCTCAATAATGATCTTATACGGAGCTCCA
Source organism: Allium fistulosum (assembly GCA_030737815.1). NCBI lineage: Eukaryota > Viridiplantae > Streptophyta > Magnoliopsida > Asparagales > Amaryllidaceae > Allium > Allium fistulosum. Next base: position 1,103,560,316 of record CM060904.1, on the reverse strand, counting down.
AATCAACATAAGATATTCCTTACCACAAAGTTGATCACTTTCTTCATAGTGACCATGGCTAGCAGTTCCACTTCATTCCACATTATGAAGTAATCCATGGCCATTATAACATATTTTGCTTCGCCTTCGACGTTGGTACCACATCAATAATATTAATTCCCTAAACCGCAAAGGCCATGGTTAACCATTTACGTACTTCTATAGATAGGACGCTTGATATCCTCACAAACCTTTGGCATCTATCACATCTTCAGGTGTAATTAGCCAAATCTCAGTTGATTATGGGTTAAAGGTATCCGTAGTGAAGTACCCTTTTTTATCGATATCAGCCTCCAGTGTGATTACCACATCTTCCTTCGTGTACATCAACAAGGATTTTCTAAGCTTCATCTTTAGTGACACACCGCTGCATGGGGGTTGAGAATCCTCTCCTATGCAGCACTCCTTCTTATATATAAATCACGTGCCTTACATGGGAGTTTTTTCCATTCATTTCTTCCATTTGGGAGAGTTCCCTTTGGCAGGTAGTCCTTTATTGGAGTCATCCATTACTATTTTTCCTCTTGGCTTCCAAGATCCAATCAACATCCATTTGGTCGATGCTCGAAGTCGACAAAACATCTAATGGAATGAGTCCCATAAGCTGCGCATCCCCGGAGATGGATATTTTTGCTAATGAATCAGCTTTCATATTCTATTCTTTGGGAATGTGCATTATTATATGGTGCTCAATGTCATTTGGTAGTTCCATAACATTCATCAGATAAGGGGAAAGTCTCGCCCCCTTAGCTTGAAATTATTTCTTTACTTTACAATCCACTAACCGAGAGTTACTGAATATATTCAATGTTTTGACTCCCAGCTCTCTTGTTGTCTTGAGTCCCGCAATCATTGCTTCATATTTAGCTTTGTTGTTTGTCGTTGAGAACTCTAGCTTTAAATCGTAGCATATTCTTCGGCCCTTTGGACTTATAAGAAACATTCCTACCAATTAACTACCCTTGTTGGAGGCTTCATCTATGTAAAATTTCCATTGAGATAGTCGGACCATGTTATCCCGCCTTTTGGCAAGGCCGTGACACCAAGGACTTAACTAGAAAACAGTAACAGATTGTCTTGGGAGTCGGTTACACGTAAGGATCGCTACGGATATCGATGAAATTTGTTCGAGTCCAGATCGGGCTATAATCGATAAGGCACGTCAAGTAAGGCCGTGGGAACCAACGATCCAAGTTTCAAGACAATCCGAGTTCGTATGCTCGAGATATTGTCGACAAAGGATGGAGTAGGGCTTCCTTAGTTCGAATCCATAGGCGAACTCTATGTTCGAATCCAACAGACAAGCTTTACCTCGTATCCATGAAGAAGAGACCAGTTCGAATCGATCAGAGGAGGATTGCTTCGACTCCATCAGGCGGAAGCAATAGCTTCGAATCGATTGAGGCATTCACTACGTTCGACTACATCAAGCGAGCCTTCATGTGCCTTGAGTTCGAATCCACCCTCGCCTACACCATAGTTCGAATCCATCGAAGGAAGGAACCTTCGAATCCATGCATTCGAATCCCCAGGCCAAGACAACTTCGAACCGGTCCATAGCTACGAGTCTAAATCGATTCGAACGAGCATTAGTCTCATCGATTCGAAGGAAGAGGTCCTTCGAATCCATTACCTCGACTCCACCATCTTCGAATCCAAGTCGTGGATTCGACCCAGTCAATGCGGAGTGCAAAGCGGACCGATGCGAAGAAGGCGCACCACGTCACCACCTTCACGAGCAGGAGGATCGATTCGAACGAATCGATTCGAGCATATCGATTCGAACGACTCCAGAATACGAAAAACACCAACTTGAATCGATCATAACTCGAGTTCTACAAGTCCAAATGCCATGAAATTTTCACAGGAGCTTAAGCACATGATGAAGAATGTTCACACCAAATTTCAGCTTGATTGGATGATTTCTTGATCGATTCGAACCAAGGGTCGAATCGATCCCAAAGTGGGCCCGGATCTCCAGATTTCGGCCATGTGGGCCCCCTGACGTACCAGAACTGGTCTCCCCTCATTTTAGGCAAAATATCAGCCTCCTACACCTATAAATAGAGCCCCTGGTCATTCAGAAAAGGGGTCGGAGAATTCTAAGTATTGAAGAGCGCCCAGATTCTGCCAGATTTACTCCAGAACACCGCCGCTGCTTTAGATTGATACTTAGCATTTGAATTCAGTTGTGTTACATTATTAACTACTGTAATCTTCAAGTAATCGAGCAATAAAATCATCAAATTTCACAGTGGACGTAGGCAAAACGCCGAACCACTCTAAATCGCTTGTCTTTGCAATTTACTTTCTGTTATTTGGAGTTTTTGTTAGATAATCCACAGTTTTAATTTTCATTCTTCACTTTTATCTCTTCAAAAACTTCCGAAGAGTGTTGTGCCCATTTTTGGTACAAACACTTTGGTGCTTTCACTAAGAAAAAACCAGCTTTTTTCTCCTGCTCCTTGGATCTACCATCGATACCGGATTGCACAAATCCAAGAGGAAGATCCAGATCTTCGATTCACAGTCCTTCCATTCTACTCAGATTTGCATAAAATCTAGGAAATGGATTCATCGTTCAAAATGGTTAGCACGAGAACCACTTCTGCAGCTCCAGGACAAGAAGGTAGGGATGGACAAAATCCTGCTCAACAGCAGCCACCCAACCAAGACAACACTGCCCACTCGGATCCGTCTGGGGCAGTCACTAGACAAGAATTTCAGATGTTACTCCAAGAGTTGACTCAGAGTCGGCAACAGTTAGCCGAACAGTTGCGAGCCAATATTGAATTGACAAATCAACTGAATCGCCAGGGCCGTAGGAGGTCCAGGAGGGATGATGTTTCCCGCTCACCCACTGAAAGTTCTGCCTCATCTGACTATCATCGTAGATCTACCCATCCCCGATTAGACGGAGATTATGCTCAGACTACGGGATATCAGCCTGCCCTGACTGTCGGGCAGTTGAGGGTAGGACCATCAACCAGCTTCCAGGCTGGACCATCAGCACGAGGTGGCCGCACTCCACAATATACTACGGACAATCATGTCACAGCTGCAACAGCAGAAACAAGGGTCGATACCCGATATCTTCCAGATTCGGGTAATCAACAGCAAGGACGTACTTCTGAACCATACGTCCCGGAAGACGCTGAGCCAAGGAGGCGAAACTTGGACCGTCGACAGCGCCCGGTCCAAACTCGCATTGTGGAACCCGACCACACCTTAGCTCAGCATGCTCAAAATGTAGCAATGCCAGACATCCCGACTATGATATGTCAGATGATCCGTGAAAGCCAAGGACTTACCAATGACGATTGGGGAATTTCTCGAAGCCATACTCCTTTCACGGACGAGATACTATACGCTGAACCTCCTCGGCGATTCAGAATGCCAACTCTCCCTATGTACGAAGGAAGTTCTGATCCCAATCAGCACATACTGAAATACGAATGGTCAATGAGCGCCGCAAGGGCCGACGATGCAGTGAAATGCCGCAGCTTCCCCATTTCACTGGGAGAAATTGCAACAATGTGGTTTACAAGACTACCTCCAAGATCTATTTCGTCATTTGACCAGTTGGCTAAGAAATTTGTTGAACAGTTCCGTATGCATGTTGCCAGACCCAAAGATGTTAACACCCTGTCCAATGTTACCCAGGCTCGTGGGGAAACATTAAGGCGTTACTTGGAGAGATTCCATGCGGCATGCGTGGAAATTAGTAATCCCAACGACAACTCAATTTTAATGGCATTGACAAAGGGAATTGATCCCGATTCTGAATTTGGAAACTGGTTAGCCGGAAAACCCCCCGCATCGTTGGACCGTTTCTACTCCAAAGCCGCTCAATTCTTACGGCAAGAGGACGCGAAACAGTCTAGGAAACAGGACGATGCAAAACCCGGAAGTGAAGGAATACAAAGCAATGTCGCAGTTAAACAGTCCGGTGACAGTTCCGGAAAAGTCCAGTTAAACATACAGAACAAACAAACTCAGCCAAGAGGTGGCAATGGTCAGAATAAGAAGAGAGATCCGAATCCAGGCCCACGGCGTAGGGCTCCGATGTTTGAAAGTTATACACCGTTGAACACATCACTGGAAAATGTGTACCTGCAAACCTGCAACACAGAACAGTATAAGAAACCCGCTCCAAAGCGGTCATCAGAGAGGCAGATTCAGACGGGAAAGTTTTGTAGGTTTCATGAAAGCTATGGCCACAATACTAATGACTGTCGCCATTTGCAAGATCTCATAGAAAAGCTGATCAGGGAGAGGAAGTTAGATCAATTCGTGCGGGCGCCGCAGTCTGGTGGTGCGGGCCCATCGAATCCAAACCGTGCGCAAGATCAGGAAAGACAAGAGGAACCCGCTCGTACAGGCGGGAGGCTAGTTATCAATACCATAAGTGGTGGTCCTCATCCAGCGGACAGGAGCTGGAGGGAAATGGAGTCGTATGCTAGCTCTATCAGGCATGCGAGCTTCGAATGCTGCAGTAATTGTGAGGATGGAACCCCGGATAAGCAACAAAAAACGATGTCTGACGATATCATATTCAGAAGCAGAGATGCTGACAAAATCGAAGCCCCAACGATTGATCCACTGGTCATATCTGCCCAGGTTGGTCCTGCTTGGATGAAGAGGATCCTGGTTGACAGTGGGAGTTCTGTAAACATTCTATTCAAGCGAGCTTACGACTTAATGAAAATGGAAGCAAAGGACCTGAAACCCTGCCAATCCCGGGTTCATGGCTTCAATGGCAGTGCAACAATACCTACTGGAATAGTGGAACTACCAGTGGAACTGGGGATCGGAGAGCGCAGGAGAGTCCGACTGCTGCAATTCGTTGTTCTTGACATTGCTTCACCGTACAACGCATTCCTGGGTCGACCAGCCCTTGCTGAATTCAGGGCAGCCATTGCCCCGTGGTGTTTAACTTTAAAATTCCCAACCGATCATGGTATAGGAATCGTTCAAGGAGATCAGGCAGCAGGAAGAGCCTGTTATGTTGCTGAATTGCGAGAAGCACAGAAGAAGGAGAAAGGAAAGGGCGTAGAGGAATCTCTCTGCGTCCGTTTTACTGATAATTGACAGCTAACGCTTGGGCCCCGGCCCGGGCACCATTACCAATTCCTTAGAGATCTTGACCCTAGAGATAGCGAAGATAAAGATGAAGTAGAAGAGAATCAAGCGTCTCCAGCCGAACTGACTGTGGACGTCCCGGTCAGTAAGGATGACGACTCGAAAGTACTAAAAGTTGGATCTCAACTGGGAAAACAGATACAACAGGAATTGGTTGAATTTCTTCAGGCGAATCTTGATGTCTTTGCCTGGACGCACTCCGACATGTGCGGAATCTCACCGAACATTGCTAGTCACTCTTTGAATATTGATCCGCGACATGTTCCGTTCAAGCAAAAGAGGCGTGGTATGGATCCAGAGAGATCTGCCGCCCTTAAAGAAGAAATTGACAAATTGCATTCAAATGGTTTCATCCGAGATGCTCTATACCCAGAGTGGGTTTCAAATCCGGTAATGGTTCGGAAACCAAACGGGAAATGGCGAACTTGTGTCGACTACTCTGATTTAAACAAAGCTTGTCCAAAAGATAGTTTTCCACTTCCCCGAATTGACCAACTCGTTGACTCGACTGCAGGTCACGAATTGTTATCCTTTATGGATGCTTATTCCGGTTATAATCAAATACCCATGCATCTACCCGATCAAGAACATACTAGTTTCGTAACCGATCTGGGACTCTACTGTTACAGAGTCATGCCCTTTGGTTTAAAGAATGCCGGAGCAACTTACCAACGTTTGGTTAATCGAATGTTCGCTGATCAGATCGGGAAGACCATGGAAGTCTATGTGGATGACATGTTAGTTAAGTCCCGATTTTCCACAGATCACGTCAAGGATTTAAATTCAATGTTCCGCATCTTGCGTGAATATGGAATGAAGCTTAACCCGTTAAAGTGCCACTTTAGCGTCGCATCCGGAAAGTTTCTGGGGTTCATCGTCAACGCTCGTGGGATAGAAGCAAACCCCGAGAAGATCTGGGCAATAAGGAATTTGCAAACTCCAAAGACCATCAAGCAAGTCCAGAGTCTCAACGGGAAGGTAGCAGCGCTAAGCAGGTTCATCTCAAAATCCACTGATAAATGCATTCCTTTCTTTGATCTAATCCGAAAAGGGAAACGAAACTTTGAATGGACCACAGAATGTGAAGGCGCATTCCGATCGCTGGTTCAGCATCTCTCTACGCCACCGATTTTGTCGAAACCAATTGATCACGAACAATTATACCTTTATCTGGCGGTATCGGAGCATGCGATCAGTGCTGCTTTGGTCCGGGAAGAAGATCGAGTGCAGAAACCGGTCTATTATGTCAGTAAACGATTGACCGGAGCTGAAAGAAATTACCCCAGGTTGGAGAAACTGGCCTACTGCTTGGTCATTACCTCGAGAAAGCTTCGTCCTTATTTCCAAGCACATCCGCTTACTGTGTATACCGATCAGCCGTTACGACAGGTCCTCACGCGGCCTGAGACGTCTGGAAGGTTACTCAAGTGGAATATTGAACTGAGCCAATTTGACATTACTTATGCTCCGCGGAGAGCCATTCAAGGGCAAGTCCTAGCTGACTTCATAGCTGAATTTACTGTTCCTGACGAATTACCTGAAACCAGCGAGTCTCCTGAATATGTATGGAAACTTTATACAGATGGTGCATCAAACGATCGATGTTCGGGCGCTGGAGTTGTACTAGAAACCCCCGAAGGTCGATCCATATGCTATGCTTTAAAGTTTGATTTTCACGCAACCAACAATGAAGCCGAGTATGAAGCCCTGTTGGCTGGATTGAAACTTGCCAGAGATCTGAAAATTATCGCTATAGAAGTTTATTGTGATTCACAGTTGGTTGTGTGTCAAGTACGAGGAGAATATCAAGCGAGAGATCGAAGGTTAGCTGCTTATCTAGCCCGAGTTCAGGAAACGCTGGATCAGTTTGATTATTATGCTATTTACTACATACCACGAGATCGCAATCAAAAGGCCGATTCATTGGCAAAATTGGCCAGCACAGGTGAAGCACAGCAAATGGGACTCGTCCCGGTCGAAACTTTGCCTTTCCCAAGCATCGATCAAATCAAAACGACTGATGTGTTAGAGACCTTTCCCAGTAGAGAATCATGGATGACTCCGTATCGAAATTATATTGAGAATGGGATATTGCCTGAGCACCGAAATGAGAAAAGGCAAATTCTACGAAAAGCTTCGCGGTTCATCATTCAGGACGGGATCATGTATAGAAAAGGTTATTCTGTTCCACTCCTCCGGTGTATCGCTCACGACGAAGTCAAACGAGTGTTACATGATGTACACGAGGGAGAATGCGGCGATCACACCGGTGGACAAGCGCTTGCTAAGAAGATACTTCGATATGGATATTACTGGCCGACAGTAAATCGAGATGCTGCCAATTACGCCAGGAAGTGCGACAAGTGCCAAAAACACGCTCGGATTCCAAGAGCCCCGCCTACCGAGTTAACTCAAATGGTCAGTCCCTGGCCGTTCGCTATGTGGGGTATCGATATCATTGGTGCTTTGCCTCTGGCAAAAGGTGGTGCGAAGTATGCCATCGTTGCAGTTGATTACTTCACGAAATGGGCTGAAGTCGAAGCTCTCGCAACGATTACGTCAAAGAAAGTGATAAACTTTGTGGTCCGCAATATCATTTGCCGATTTGGACTCCCGCATACGATCATCACCGATAACGGGACCCAATTCGAAAGTTCAGAGTTCAAGAATTTCTGCCAACGATTTCATATTCATAAAAAGTTCTCTACAGTCGCGCATCCACAAGCAAACGGTCAGGTCGAAGCCGTTAACAAAGTTATAAAATCCATCTTAAAGAAACGACTGGAAAAGGCTGGGGGCAAATGGGTCGATGAACTTCCTATGGCATTATGGGCTTATCGAACAACTCACAAGACCGCAACCGGACACACCCCATTTTCCTTATCCTATGGCTCGGAGGCCGTCATTCCAGTGGAGACAGAAGTATTTTCTCACCGCGTAACTTATTACGATCCGAAAACAAACGCTATATTACTCGCTGAGTCTTTGGATCTGTTGGACGAGAAACGAGAAGAAGCTGATTTAAGAGCGGCCGCTTACCGAAGTCGGGTCGCCCGATTATATAACACCAAAGTTCGCCCCCGAACCTTTGATCTTGGTGATCTGGTCCTCAAGAGAGTATACCCGGTTCCTTCACACATGAAACCAAATTGGGAAGGACCGTACGTGATTACGCAACGACTTGGAGATGGCACATTCAAACTATCAACCGTGGACGGTCTAGTTTTACCAAGAGCCTGGAACAGCGAGAGTCTCCGCCGCTATTACATATGACAGGCTTTATTTATTTCATTATGTTTTTTATTCAGCAATTTACTTTTGCATTTCGAAATTAGAATTTGTAATAAGGCAACTGATTTGCCATATTTTCTTATTTCAGCAATAAAATGCCATCTCTTCGAGCCAGAGCTGTGATTCATTAAATACAATGTACAACATCACGATGCACGAAGAGCTAAGTTCCATCACACAGTGGAATTTATTCAAGTAGGGAGTGGCTGTGAAGCAATCAACCACTCGCTAAATGAAACCCGAGCTCGGGGGCAAGCCATCACTTCAGGCCACGAAAATGGGTTGATACACGACAACCCTTCATTCAACTCCGTACTCCCAGAGTGCGAGGCGGAGTATAAACATTCTTTCAACTCCGTACTCCCAGAGTGCGAGGCGGAGTATAAACATTTTACTAAACTCCGTACTCCCAGAGTGCGAGGCGGAGTATAAACATTTTACTAAACTCCGTGCTCCCAGAGCGCGAGGCGGAGTATAAACTCTCATCTAACTCCGTACTCCCAGAGTGCGAGACGGAGTATAAACATTTTTCCTAAACCCCAGAGTACTCCGAGAGCGCGAGCTGGGTACAAGTTTTTTACTTAACTCCGTGCTCCCGGAGCGCGAGACGGAGTATAAACATTCTTCTAACTCCGTGCTCCCAGAGTGCGAGGCGGAGTATAAACATTCATCCTACTCCGAACTCCGGAGTGCGAGACGGGGTATAAACACACGTCAACTCCACACTTCTCCCCAAAACAGGGGGCAGAGCCGTAACACATAACAAGTTGAAGACAGAAAGGGAATAGATTTTCATTTCCATTATCAACAAAAAGAATCTGATTACAAAGTGTTTATGAAAAACTCTGCTAGTGGGAGCCGAATCCACATCTATACACGGCTATAGAAAAATCAACAAAATGCTACCCTACGCAACAGAGATTTAGAGAAAGAAGTTCATTCTTTCTTCTTCCTTATCTTCTTCTTCGGAGTAGCTCCACCTGATCCGCTGCCCGATTTCTTCCTCAGTCGCTTGCTCTTTTCAGGCTTGCCCTCCGGCAGCGATATGATGTCGACGTCTTCCTCAGAGCTGGAGGCGACGGAATTTCTTCTAGGAGGACGAGCTGGAGGCATAGGAGTAGTAGCAGGAGGAGGGACAGGAGCCGTCTCGATCAATACAGTACCGCCCGGTGAAATCACCATTAACGGGGCAGGCCCGGGCGGACTAGCACTAACATTCCCTGCTGCCATCTCGGCAGCGATCTCAGCAATAACGTCGTCCTCACGAGATACTGGGGCCGCATCAGATGTGCCAATAGCTGGCATAGGTAAACTAACGGCCGGAGCAGCCTCACTCACAACATCGGACGGATTGGTAGAGGGATCGATGGGTTCATTGAGAAGCTCCTCAATCATTTGAGCGCTGAAAGAAAACATATTTGCATCTCCCTCCTCGCTAATCAAAGTAGAAGTCGTGATGGCTTCAGAAAAAACAACCCCTTGTGTTTGATGAGGAACTGATAAAGCAAGGGGCGCAGAAACAATAGCTTTGGTCACTGAAATACGACAAAACGAAGATTGTTAGCCAAGTGTGTTGCTTAAGGTCCTTCACTACTAAACTACGAGAAGCGTTCAAATACCTTCCTTAGTCTGGACCGAAACATGGGTAGAATCATCGGCGGAAGATAATAACGGTTGGTCAGGATTATATGCAGGAACAGATTGAGGGTCTACCGCACCAGTGGTTTCGGGCAATGTTGGGATTACGGCTCCAACACTTGCCTCGTGATGCACGGTCCCCGAACCTTCGCCTGTCTCTAGAGATTGGACGCCGAGTTTTTCTTTCGCCATAGAGATTACCACCTCATGAAGGGTCTTCCTCTCATCCTCAGTAAGCAGACGCATCTCCAGTTCAAAGTCGTCAAGTGCTCCATCTGGATGCGCTGCTCTCTTCTCATTCACCAGCCGGGTCCAGGCATTGTACAAGATCATGGAGTCATCTCCCAGCCACGCTAGATTTCTGTGTTCCAGCACATTAGCGTTATACGTGACTAAGAGATCGTCAAACTCGGCATCTAGCCTAGACCTCTCCTCCAAGATTTTTTCCTGAATCTCCGCTTCCACAGACTTAGCCTTGACCGCCGCCACAGCAAGTTCGGCCCTGAGGGATACTGCTTGGTCGCAAGCCTCTTGAGCAGTAGCGTTCGCATCGTCCTTCTCCTTCACCATTTCAGCGAATTTGGCCTTGAGCTCGTTCAGCTCTTTAACGGCTAAGTCTCGCTCAGCTGCAACGGTGGTATTACGATGGCCCATCTCTTCCACTGTGGCGCAATGTTCTTGCTGCATCCTCGCTAATTTGGCCACGACACCCTCGTGTTTCTTAAGTGTTTCGAGCTCTGACTTTCGGGACGTTTCCACTTCGGATTGAAGAACTTGAATGATGCGCTTCTGCTTCGCAATGTCAACATCACGTTCGGCAATGACTTTCGCCCTGTCGAAAGCTACTCTAGAAGCCTTCACGGCTGCCTTATACCACTCCTTGTACTGAGCATAGAAGTCGTGGATGTAATTATGAGCAGTGGTCTCAGCTTCTGGAGGGATTCTCTTAAAGTTAGGAGGAAAGATATAACCGTCCATGCAAATTTCCAGGTAGTCGTTTTTCATTTGGGCGAGTTTAGTAGCTCCCTCGCTTGTCAACTCAGCCGGAGCTTGTTCAATTATAGCGGCTGCCGTTGGTTCCACTCTTGGCCGTTGAGCATCAGGCCGGGAAGATTGAGAAGGCAACTGTTGCTGATGAGATGGCCCTGGGAGGTCTACTGGAGCCCTGGGAGGCGGAGGAGAACGAGATCGGGGTCGGTGCTGGTATCCCCGGTCTCTGTCGGAGTAATCATAGCCAGAACGGTTACGAGAGTAATCTCTGTCTCTATCATAACGTTCTTGACTCGAGTAGCCTCGACCATGATCCCTATCTGTCTCTCTCCTACGGGAATCATAAAATGGAGAAGATTGGCGCACATTCCGAAGCCTATCTAGAGTAGAGCCGCGTCCTGACATCTCACCTGCGATAAGAAAGAATTACGGATTAAAATCCCATAAAGCAATGTTTACTATGCAGAAGTCATGAAGTGCCGTGGAAGTGTGTGTAAATGTGTAAACCCCCAAACCGACCGGAAGTGTTGACCGCACTTAAAGGAAAGGGCTCGTTCATGTTTAGGACATCTTGCAATTCCTCCAACCCAGGATTATGAGAAATCGATATATAATCTGGGATAGGAATATCGTCAAGCCCTTTGAGAGAATCTCTCGAATGAGAAGGGGCGGCCTCAGAAATCATAACTCCGGAAGCGGGAAGAAACACATCTACAGATTTTCCCCCCTTTGACTTAAGTTTTTTGGAGACGGCGGCCTTGCCTTTCCGGTTTTCTCCCGATTCCTCCAAGTTTCCCGAAAGGTCAGCCATTGGCTCTGAATCCGTATGGGTTCTTTCTTCGTCACTCGCCTCGATTATTCTGATTCCGAGTGACTTCTTCGCTTTTCTCTTCTTGGGTTTCTTCTTGTTTTCCTTCCTGGAGACAGACTTTGAAAATCCCTCAACAACTATGCTTTGATTAATGTCGATCAAACCCAGAACTCTCAAGTTGTAGTCGTTCAGCACCGAGTCAATATGCCTCAGCTCGCTTGGGATTTCTTGAAGACTCCGGACGGTACCCTTGAAACGCCCTCCATCGGGCCTAGAGATAATAGCTGTAAAAGGAATGAAATGTCAATTTTAACACCGAAGAGCTATTGGTCAAAGAAACAGGTTAAGACGCTTACGTCTAGACAACCATCGCCTAGCGAAACCCGGAGGGCATCGAACGTAGAACCATTCGTTCTTGAAATAGCTCAGTCGCGTCCAAGCTCCAACTACAACTTGGCAATTTCTAACTGCCTCCAAAAATGTAAACGACGGGCTATCACCCCTGCTCTTGAAGTTAAATATGTGTCTAATCTCGGAGGGCCTCGGCGGGCGAAAAAGACAGTCCATAAATATTACAAAGACACTATTCAGCAACGTGTGCCCGTTGGGATGAAGTTGTGAAGGAGCGATCCCTAAATATGATAGCATCCTCCTGATATATTGATTGAAGGGAGGAAGAGTTCCAGCCGCACAAGCATGACGGTAGAATGCGGTATATCCTTCAGGCGGATTGTGCGGTCTATCGGTGGTGCTGGGCAATAGTACGTCACCAAGAGATATGTTATGCTTTAAGCATATTCGTCCCAATAAGGATTCAGAAATGTTGGACTGAACCGAATCAACGGGGTCCTCAATAAATATCGCCTCCGGCAATTCATCTGGAGCTGGATCAATTATATCGGCAGGGATATCGGGAATCTCAAGCACCGGAGGAGTCGAGCTCTGTACCTCTTGTTGTTGGGAGCTCGAAGATTCCATAATTAGCTAACTCATTAGAAAGCAACATTAAGTTCATGAACAAGCCCGTGCATGCCCCAGTGTAGTGTGTGTGAACGTGTCGTGCAGTGCAAGTATTGTACATCACTCGAGCAAATTTAACAAGATGAAGCAAGATGTTCGTACAACATAACTTGGGAATTTGAGGAAGAAAATGACCGTCATCGCTGACCGTCATTTCCGCACCGTCCAAATGCTACGGACCAACTTCAAGTATAAATCAGTTGTGTTATTGGTTAAGTCATAGTTCCATCGACGAGCTTCAAAGGAAATTCAGGTTCAAGTCTGTTGGTCAAGTTCGATTATGCAAGGCCGAAGCTCGTCGGAGTCAAGTATGCTAAAGTTCATTAAGTTCATCAGAGAATAACTTGAAACTGGTCGTAGTTCATATGATGGAGCAAGTCAAAAAGTAATGGTCTCCTAAGACGAAGATGTTCGAATCGATCGGTGCGAATCGATGCAGGACGAATCGATGAAGTTTGGTTCCAGTTGCTTCGAATCCATATGGATCGATTCGATGCAACATTAGGATAGAGGAACACTTCGAATCCATGATCTATGCCCGACTTCGAATCGATCGAAATTGATGTCCTTCGAATCGATCAGAGTATTGCTACTTCGAATCGATTGCCACGAACTTTCTTTCCTTTTTCTTAAAACCATCGATTCGAAGCTATGCATTCAAATTCGATTCGAATGGCTCGTGCCTGGATCGATGCGAAGCAACGGGAAACGACACTCTAATCGCTGGAACCCAAAAGACATCACTCCTCGACTCCATCGAGTCGACCCACTTCATTCAGATCTTGTCACTCCTTAGAGTTTTTCTAAGGCGAGAATAGTCTACTTTTCTCATCTCGAATCGATCCATTGAATACCTGTTTGATTTCGAGTGAAAGCGTGGAAGGGATCGATTGTTTTGAGGAGAGCACGTTTGTCTTGGCCTTGGAAAAATCGATTCGAAGAAGAAGCTCTCGAAACAGAAAAAGTGAAAAGTTAAAAGTGAACAGGACCCCGGCATATATAGGGGAAACGAGACCATTCGTCTCCCGGTCAAGCGCAACCGGGAATAACGGGTCTAACTCATCGATTCGAAGCAGTATCTTCGAATCGATCACCACAGGTCTAAATCGATTCGAAGTTGACCAGGTGACCTCGTCGACTCGGACTCAAATATCTACACCAGACAACTTCGAGACTTTTCCTTCGAATCCACAGCATCAACTCGAAGCACGGCGTCAGAAGAGCCAGGGGGAACGTTCGACCCCATCGATTCGAACAAATCAAGTTCGAATCCCTCAATTGCGAATCCATCCAAGCATCGAATCCACACAGTGTCGATTCAAAGAACCATCGATTCGAAGCTGTCGACAGAAGATGAACCTGGGTCACTACGCCCCCTCGATTCGAAGTGCCTACTTCGAAACCATCAACTCGAGGCGGATCTAGAAACATTGCTTCGCATCCATTAAATACCGCCGGTCAAATGGGCGAATCGTTCCCATATGAAAAATTGCTTGTCCACTCTTGTACCGATTCAGGAGAGGATCAGTACGAGAGGATGATCATAGACAATCATAAAAGCAGTGTTTTAACTCAAATCTCAAATCGGTCCAGGAGAGGACCGATGCAGATTTCGATAACGAACCGAACGGACAACAACTTGCGATCACGCAACGTTAACCAAGGTAAAGAAAATACACGTATGCGCGTAATTTTTGACTAATGTTTTGGTCTTTATCATCAACAGGAGCCAAATGTTCCTCTCGTCATAACTCAAAAGCCTAACAGTCAATCATGATCATACAACGATTGATTACGACAGCAAAGAAGACAATTTTTCGACAAAGCATGTGATCATTGTTCAACAAGGGACTGTAGCTTTTCAAAGCACGTCATGTTTACACAAGACGTACTTTGGGGGGCAAATGTTATCCCACCTTTTGGCAAGGCCGTGACACCAAGGACTTAACTAGAAAACAGTAACAGATCGTCTTGGGAGTCGGTTACACGTAAGGATCGCTACGGATATCGATGAAATTTGTTCGAGTCCAGATCGGGCTATAATCGATAAGGCACGTCAAGTAAGGCCGTGGGAACCAACGATCCAAGTTTCAAGACAATCCGAGTTCGTATGCTCGAGATATTGTCGACAAAGGATGGAGTAGGGCTTCCTTAGTTCGAATCCATAGGCGAACTCTATGTTCGAATCCAACAGACAAGCTTTACCTCGTATCCATGAAGAAGAGACCAGTTCGAATCGATCAGAGGAGGATTGCTTCGACTCCATCAGGCGGAAGCAATAGCTTCGAATCGATTGAGGCATTCACTACGTTCGACTACATCAAGCGAGCCTTCATGTGCCTTGAGTTCGAATCCACCCTCGCCTACACCATAGTTCGAATCCATCGAAGGAAGGAACCTTCGAATCCATGCATTCGAATCCCCAGGCCAAGACAACTTCGAACCGGTCCATAGCTACGAGTCTAAATCGATTCGAACGAGCATTAGTCTCATCGATTCGAAGGAAGAGGTCCTTCGAATCCATTACCTCGACTCCACCATCTTCGAATCCAAGTCGTGGATTCGACCCAGTCAATGCGGAGTGCAAAGCGGACCGATGCGAAGAAGGCGCACCACGTCACCACCTTCACGAGCAGGAGGATCGATTCGAACGAATCGATTCGAGCATATCGATTCGAACGACTCCAGAATACGAAAAACACCAACTTGAATCGATCATAACTCGAGTTCTACAAGTCCAAATGCCATGAAATTTTCACAGGAGCTTAAGCACATGATGAAGAATGTTCACACCAAATTTCAGCTCGATTGGATGATTTCTTGATCGATTCGAACCAAGGGTCGAATCGATCCCAAAGTGGGCCCGGATCTCCAGATTTCGGCCATGTGGGCCCCCTGACGTACCAGAACTGGTCTCCCCTCATTTTAGGCGAAATATCAGCCTCCTACACCTATAAATAGAGCCCCTGGTCATTCAGAAAAGGGGTCGGAGAATTCTAAGTATTGAAGAGCGCCCAGATTCTGCCAGATTTACTCCAGAACACCGCCGCTGCTTTAGATTGATACTTAGCATTTGAATTCAGTTGTGTTACATTATTAACTACTGTAATCTTCAAGTAATCGAGCAATAAAATCATCAAATTTCACAGTGGACGTAGGCAAAACGCCGAACCACTCTAAATCGCTTGTCTTTGCAATTTACTTTCTGTTATTTGGAGTTTTTGTTAGATAATCCACAGTTTTAATTTTCATTCTTCACTTTTATCTCTTCAAAAACTTCCGAAGAGTGTTGTGCCCATTTTTGGTACAAACAGACCACATCCTTTTCCATTTCCCTATCTCGGACGGTAAACTCGGCAATGAAGTCAGTCAATGCATGTCCTTGTATTGTCTTCTTAGGATGGTAGGTTATATCATATTGAATCTTCTTGATATTCCACTTCAGCAATCTCCCTGAAGTCTGGGTCGGTGTAGTACTTACCTCAATGGTTGATCGATCGATACTTTGATTGGGTGAGCCTGGAAATATGGTCGTAGCTTCTCTAATTTTGATTTTGTTGTAATACTTGTATGTATAGGCGAAATCAGCAATCAAAGTTGCTAGATTGTTAAAGACTAGGTAGAACTCAGATCCATGTAATTAGGAAGAAAGAACGAGTAATTTTCATGATCAAAATCATGTCGATATCGACCACGATCATGTCGATACCGACCATAACTTGCTCGGTGCCACATCACATTTTCTTCATATTTGTTTATATCTTCAAACCTCCAAGCTTCATTAGAAAAATTACACCATCAAATCATATCGATACTGACATGATTTGTTCTATACGAGACTTGCCTTTTTCTGTAAAGTATTGGAGCAGTTCACTTGCTTTCTCAAAAGTGGGTCCCCTATGAGATCATCTCGATACCAACATCAGAGTGGATAGTACCGAGCATAATTAATATGCTCCGACTTCTCTCTGACTTGTTACCACCTATCATTCCAGGCAGCCTCTTGAGTTCTTGATCCATTTCTTCGTTACCTCGAAGTCAAGATTCACTAGGAAGTCGCTCGATTCAAATGCTGGATACATACATGTCGATCAATGATGGAAGTGATAGTGTCAAGAGTATGCCCTAGGGGCAATTCTATAATTTAATGTAAATTATTAACTCTGTGATAAAATCTTATTCGAAATAAAAGGTTTTTTTCTTTCTATTATATACTTGTCATACCGTGTTTTGTTAATTAATTATTAAATTTAAGTATGTTGAACAGAAAATGTTTAAATGATATGTTATATGATAGTAATTATAATGTGTTGTAATCATGAGAAATTAATCACATTAAAAATAACATATTATTTTAAATATTCCCAATCAAGATGCATCGAGACAGGATATTGATTCATCTGTTGAGATTGGAGTATATAATGTCTCCAAATATTGGGTAGTGTATTACTCATGGTGTGATGACCGCCCTACACTACCGGTACATAGTATACATGTATAACGCGATCTGAACATACCCAACCGATGCATGGCGATAGCCAAGTGAGTAAAGTAACAAAAATCCAAACAAAGAACTAGTAGAACATCTAAAAGCACATAGACAAAACATAATAAAATAACTTAGATGTAAAACATGTGAGGCATCTCCAAAATAAACTCTATAATTATCTCTAGTACTGGTATAGCTCCGTAGTACTGCACAGTGGAATATAAACGATAGTAAGCTCCAAACACAGATATATGAAAGTGCTGCCTCCTACTCATACTGCGTATATCTCCATGCGGTATCTAAACCCGTTACCCCTAATCTACTCATTTAAGAGTATCCGAGATAATAAGAAGCAAAGAATAAAACCTCGGACCAAATAACAGTCTAGTGTGAGCGATACATCATCTCAAAAATACTATAAAAATTGGATATAATCAATAGGCGCATAGGATATAAAGAACCATACCTACCATGTCCCTGCATCCAAAGAGTCAGCATATAACAATCGAGATATGCTAATTAATTATCATTGCCATATAAGTGTACTACAATCAAAGTACAATATCTAGTGTCTAGGTATACGATCAAAAATACTTATATTGTATGGCACCCTTGAGTGTTAAATAACCATGGAAAACATAACATCCATCAAATAGTCCCCACGATCACTCATGTGCATTGGATATATGATAACTCGTATGGCACACATGGACTCAATCAACATCCCGAATTCATTGGTGCTTGAATACATGCCATTTCGTAAGACTTAGAACCAGGCTAACAACTGCAAAAGCCTAGGGTAATCACTATCGCAAGACCTAGATATGATCGCAAATCTAGGAGGGCATCCCCACATAACCCTTCTATATGAGCACATCAGAAATCTTCAAGTTATCAACGATCCCTTTGCATGCATCTCCATAATGGAACTCAATCGTTATTCCATCCCTCTTATCTCCATAGTAAAACATGATCGCAAATTCTACTCATAAGTCCTCATCATTGAACTTGTCCTTGTGGATCACCGCCACGACTTGCATCATTAAGTCGTCACCATCACAACATTTCTAGACACCCATCGTAAGTCCTAGAGCCATCATAACAAAGTCCTGAAGTCATTATCGTGTCGAAGCATCGTGCCATTGCTTCACCATTCACCATACAAAATCCAAGGTTATCCCGAGTCGTTGGAGTCATCTACCTCACTCCATGACACTCACGATACCCTCAGAACAAATCAGGAAGAAGCCTCAAAGAATCACCTCCCCATGGCCAAAATCGTCAAACCCCAAGTCTCTGTCTGGTGAGATCATAGCCCAGCCCGAAGTCGCCTTCACAAAAGCACGAAGTCACCTCTTCCTTGACCCAAAGCAACCCCAAAAATTCCCTACTCCTTTTCTAACTCGGCAAAAGCCTTGTCTGGGTCCAAAGCTAATGCCTATGTCCCAAAGCCGAGCCCGAAGTAGCCGAACCCAAATCACTGGCCAGCCCCTTGAACCATAGTGCCTCACGATAACACCACCAGACAGCATTTGATGTCCAGTCCTTCCCCTTAGCCGAATCAAAACACACCTCGAGTAAAACAACCCCCGAACCCGAAGTCAATCCTAAACCAACTATCTTCGAACAAACACCGCCGAATAGAAATGATGTAGTTTCTCTAATCTCCAATTTCATGTTGATTCATGGTTATGCTCCGTCTTGTGATCTTGTGCATTTTATATGCATCGATGCAGTTTTTGACATCCTTAAGCCTATCCATCAAAGTCAGGTATCCCGGTCCCTACCTCTAATTCACTCCGATGAGCATTTTTAACCATTCAAGCATACACACAAACACCATACACGCATCATTCAACATCCAAACATATAAACACATAATAATTCATTGCAAATCATCCTATAATGTATCTCTAATATAACCTAACACATTTTAAGGCAACCAAACATCGAATTAACATGAATAGGACACTTCAAAATATTTTAAACTCATTTTTTCTTTAAGTTTTATTTTAAAACGGTCCTAAAATATGATTTCGACTTTAAAAGTGAGTTCAAAACAAGTTAATGCATATATATAAGGTGAGAGATGATAAGAACTCATCAAATCCTCGAAAATTAAAGTTTTGCATGCAAATCGAGGCAAATCTGAAAGTGAACAGCAAAAGCCTAATTTTTCTTCCCTAAAAATGTAGATTTGGATATCTCTAACTAATCCCCTTAGTAATCTACCCTAATATATGATTTAGACTTGATTTGGAGGAGAAAAGAGAAAGTTTTGGATGAGAATGGGTTAATGGAGGCTTAGATCTATTTGGGAGATGGTAAAAATAATTTCGGAATGTTTGTTTCAGCCAATTTAACCTTCAAACTCAAAATGGATCATTTGGCCTTCCTCTAGTCTCACTAATTTCCCATTAAGCTGCCCAAAAAAAGACAAACTTCCAACTGCCATATCTCCTAGCCCAAAAGTCCAAATCACTATTATGACCACTCTACGGAAAGGGTAACCATCATATATTTCCAATGGATATTGTCCCAAATGCTAACTCGACTTTTATCAAAATTTATAGCCATTACAAGTTTTCAAAGGTAAAATCGTCTTATAAAATTTCTAGGGATAAAAAATGTCACAACTCAATATCCCCCAATGTTATAGTGTCATATGACCTAATATGAATTTAAAATTAATATTTTATGATTCTCCGATATGTAAAATACGGGTCATTACACTCTCATCCTTTAGGACTTTCACCCCAGAAATCCCCAGTACAAACAAGATAAAATCAAGCATGGCTGCCCCCATATTCCTAACACCATGAGAAAACATATCAAACATCAAACATGCACACGAAAACAGGAAATGATATGTATGCTATCCTAGCTTTTAGGATAATAAACTATCCTATATGATATTGAAAGCGAAAGTAAATGCGATAAACCGAAAGTCTCGCTAAGTAAAGAGCTATGGATAAGCGGTCCTCATGCTCTCCTCGGTCTCCCAGGTGCAATCGCGTTCGCTCTCGCTCCACTGAACATTTGCTATCTCTATAGTCTTCCTCCTAAGCTGCTTCGTATCACATCTAATGATATGAATAGGCCTACCAGGACATGAAGCTTCTAGTTCAATATCGATATCATCAAGCCGATCCTATTCAATTATCATGCTTGAGTTGTGTACAAACTTCTGCAAGTGAGAGACTTGGAGCACATTGTGCACGCCTTCCATCTTCCAAGGTAAGTCAACCATATATGCTAGATTCCCAATCCTCTTAAGTATCAAAAAAGGACCAACAATCCTCAACACTAATTTCCTTCTAGTACAGAATCAAACAACATTCTTCAATGGAGAGATCATGATAGACATCATATCCTCGAAGGAGAACTTTAAATCACGTCTTCTTATATCAGCGTAGATCTTTTGTATATCTTAAGAAACTTTCATTCATTGTCAAATGATCTCAATCTTCTCCGAAGTCTCTCTAATCATAGCTTGTCCAAGTATGAGTTTCTCTCCCGCTTTCCAGGAACATGAAGGAGCGTTGCATGGTCGACCGTATAATGTCTCAAATGGTGCCATATCGATGTTGGACTGATAACTGTTGTTGTATGCAAACTCTACTAAGTGTAAATGATCATCCTATGAGCCACCAAAATCAAGAATGCAAGCTAGTAAGAGATCCTCCAAGATCGATTCACCCTTTCGGTTTGCCCATCAGTTTATGGGTGATAAGCTATACTGAGAAGTAGCTCTGTCCCCAATGCCTCTTGTAAGCTCTTTCAAAACCCGCTAGTGAACAAAGGGTCTAAGTTGCTCACAATGCTCTTCAGCACACCATGGAATCACACAACCCACTTCACATACAACTCGACCAATTTGGATATTGTTCCTCTGGGCTTTACGGGTATAACTCTATCACTCTTTATCAATCTACCGACTATGACCCAGTTGCTATTGTACCTTCCTCTGGTCCTCGGCAATCCATTGATGAAGTCCATTGAAACTTGTTCCCATTTCCACTTAGGAATCTCGAACGGTTGAAGCAAACCACCTTCTTTTTCTCTGCATTTACCAACTAATAGTTCATGCATTTTGAGTGAATGACCTAACATTCATTTTCACCCTTCCCAATAAAATGTCTGTCTCATGTCACTATACATTTTATTGCTGCTAGGATGTATAGTTAATCTCGAATGATGTCACTCTCATAGCACCTTATCCCTCAACCTATCGACGTTAGGAACAAACAATCTCCCGTCGTTAGGAAGTCAACCACCACAGTCGAGCCCGTACCGCTTCATCTCCACTAGTCTAGCATCCCGTATCTGACTAGTACCGATCCACTCCATCATAGTAGGTCTGATCGCCAAGCTATCCAACGCTTTCGGCTCTAGCTCACATCGAGGTCTAAAATCATAGTCAGCGATAACCCCAACTGCTTCCACTTAAGAAACATCATTCTCTGGCATGTCTCTTACTCAAGGCACCAGCGACTGCATTTTCCTTACCGGGCGTATAGGAAATTCCAAAGTCATAAGATGCCAAAAACTCTAACCATCGCTGCTGACCAAGGTTAAAATCCTTCTTGAAGAAAAGATGCTTCAACGGTTTTTGGTCATACATAACTCGAAACTCTTCCCAAGAAAATAATGCCTCTATATGTTCAAAGCGAATACTATCACCGCCAACTCAAAATCATGAGTCAGTTACTTCCTCTCGTGCGTTTTCAACTGGGATTAGCATAGGCAACAAGTTTTTGCGTCTGCATCAAAACCGCACCTAATCCAGTATCATAGGCATCTGCACATATCGTCAGCTCCTTATTCCTGCTCGGAATGACTAACACATGTGCACTCGTCAATCTCTCCTTCGGACTCGCGAACGCATTCTCACACCTCATGTCCCAAATAAAATTTGGATTCTTCTTTATCAAGTTGGTCAACGGTGCTACTACCTTAGAGAAGTCCTTGATAAAACATCTATTGTTTCCCACCAATCCAAGGATTCTCACATTTGTAATGGCCTTGGGACGATCACAATCCTATACTACTACCACCTTCGTAGGATCTACAACATTGCCCAGTTTAGAAATGATATGACCCAAAAATCGCACTTCCCTCCTCTAGAAGTGACACATCAAAAACTTCACCTTCAATCGGTGCCTCTTCAACACATTGAGCACAATCCTCAAATGCTCCTTATATTATTCCTCTATCCTAGAATAAATAAGGATATCGTCCATGAACATAAGTACAAATTTATTTAGTTGATCCATGTGCATTAGTTAGCCCGAACAGCATAACAAACCACTCGTAAAATCCAAATGGCATATGAAAAACTATGATTGGCACAATCTCCTTCACCACTCTCAGTTGATGAAACCTCGTCGCAAGGACCAACTGAGAGAACACCCTAGCACCATAGAGCCAATAGAATGAGTCATTAATACATAGAAGTAGATACTTGTTCTTCTTCGTCATCTTATTTAGCTCATGGTAATCTACACACAATCTTAAAGAGCAGTTCGCCTTAGTGGCGAACATTACAGGTGCACCCTAGTCTGATACACTCTATAAAATGAACCCTCATCGCAATAGGTCATACACTTGCACCTCCAATTCCTTTTGCTCTTTCAATGTCATACACCTCAATGGCATGAAAACCAGTCTAACATCCTTCACCAAATCTATACGGAACTCGATCTCTCTATGTGGTGGTAATCCGATCACCTCATTAAATATGTTCAGATACTCCCTCGTTATAGGCATAGATGACAACTTGTCATACAGGATCTTGAGTGAGTACAGTAAGCTAACCATCACCTCATCTTTAGGTTGGCAGCCCATCTCCAATCATGTCCATCATTTATCCTTATCTTCACCAATGACCTCTAAAAATCCACTACAACTCCGTACTTCTGCAGCCAGTCCATCCCCTGAAAACTACCGAACCTCATGAAACCAAAAATAAAGCAATCACAAGCAAACAAACATCCATGACTCGGTAAGGCTAAGTCTTGATAAACTATGCAAATGCTAGTCGATCCTCCAATAGGGTTCTTAACAATCAAAGTTTGGTCAACTATCTCGGGTTCAATCCTAATCTATCTACCAAATCACTATGTATAAAGGAATGTGAAGCCTCGGTATCAAATAAAACACATACAAGTGTATCAAAAATATAATGCATACCCTGTATTACAATGCTCTTCCCCTTCTCATTCGCCGATGGAGCACTCGATGAAGTTGGGACAGCGTTCAAAGCATAAGCAGACACAACCTGCTTATTTCTTTGTAGTTCTGGACAATCTTTCTTGATATGCCCTGGCTTGTTGCAGTTGTAGCACTTATTGCCTTCCGCCTTAAAATCTCTGACAAGATCCTTCTCCCTATACTTATAGCAAGTAGGCTCTTATTTGCCCTTCTTCTGGCCACCCTTGATCTGTAGTTGCTTCCTCTTATTGTTGTTCCTTCTTCTTACCTCCTCTGCATGCTTGCGGTTTTGGTCTATCTTTGAAATCAACAACTGGCCAAGACTTCAGATACAGACTTTGTGCCAAAGAGCCTTCTCTACCAGCTTCTCAAAGGACTCATCGATGTGTCCCATCAACTTCTCATCCAAGCCCATAATTAACTTCACGTTCTTCTTGAGCGGAGCATTAATAAAAGATAGATTGTACTTCGACAACATGTCGAACTCGGCCATGACTATGACACAGACATATCCCCTATCTCAAAGCAGAAAATTTCTGAAATAGTACCGACCTTTGGGTAGTCGGTATATAATTCTCTTCAAACCTCACCTTAAACTGCTCCCAAATAATCAGATTGTGACGCCCCACTCCGAGACCCGCATTAGCAAAGAGTATTACTAAGTAACCCTGTCTGCTAATACAGAGAATAGAGCTGGATAGGAGCGACCATCTATAACCTTGTCTTAATTATCTATTGAATACGCCGACAATTGCCACTTCTTACTTAAATGGATCGACATATCCAATAAATACTTAATACAAAGCCATAGGTGGCTGAAGGATCTATCAGAATAAAATATAACAACTCAAATGTAATACACATCACAGAACATTAGATCATCACATACATTTTCACATATACAGATACATCACAGAGTTTACAAAATGATACATGTCAAGTGGTAAAGCAAACCACAATATACAGATGAGTCAAAAGAATACATATCAGAGTTACAGCCAAAAAGGACTACACAAAAAGCTATAACAAAAAGGAGCTAGTGGAATAGTCCATGCGGAAGCAAAATAGGCTAAGTCCAATGTATCTAACCTGAAACATCTCGGTCTGACCCGAGTATAAAATACACGGGTCAGTCTAGCTAAACAAATCATTTAGATAAACTAATTGATAATGAACATACAAGGTCATTAAATACCACAAATATCTCCAAAAGAGATATCCAGATCTTTAACAAAAGATGAATCATAACAAGCCTCATAGCATAGGCAACTCAAATAAACAAAGGATATACATGCCCCAAAACAAGCTAAAGAGGCAAATAACAAATACCAACAAAGGTAACACAAGTTTCCACAAGGTAATCGCTATATATCATGTGGTTCAAAGGACCTACACCGAAGGGCGATACACTAGGGAAATATAATTTTCAAAGAAACAAAAGATGCTCGAGCTCAGTACTGTATAACAAGGATCCACAAACCCGAAGGCACAAACCCAATATCACTCGAGCGGTGACGATGGACCAACTCCAAAAGTGATACTATAGGGCAACAAACCCAAAGGCACAAACCCGAAGGTACAAACCCGAAGGCACAAACCCGAAGGCAACATACCCGAAGGCAACAAACCCAATATCACTCGAGCGGTGACGATGGACCAACTCCAAAAGTGATACTATAGGGTAACAAATCGTGGTGGCGAAGGTCCGAAGGCCCAGTACTGGACACCACTAACTAGCGGAATGTGTCACAACTCTCAGAGATGAACCCGAAAAATGTTAACGTGAGTCCCATACCACATGTTCGCACTAAACGGTTTACTAACCGTTAGTCAATTTCACACTCAAAGCAGTACAAAGTTCACCTCATATCATCGGCAAACCAGACCCAAAGGTCAAAACGGTCAAACGAATAGATTAGGAATTAACTGAAAAGATAAACACACATGTTCATAGGACGCGTTTTATTTAATCATTTAATTCTCCTCCCTCTTCGCTCGAAGTGCAAAATTGTGTGTGTGTTTTAAATAGAAATTATAAATTGGAGAAATGAGTTTTTAATACAATTTAAAAAGATCATTTTATAAAAATCCGTGTACGAAATCAAAAAGGAATCATCAAAGTCAAATATGCAATAACAACTAATTGGAATTGACACGAATCGGTTAAATTGGAAACCAAGCAAAATAGGCAGATATGGGCTGAGACAAGCAGGTCAGTCGACTGACTGCAGAGGCCAGTCGACTGATCCAGAAACCCGAAAGTTTCAGTTCCTGCAGTCAGTCGACTGACTGCAGAGGCTAGTTGACTGACTGCAGAAAACAGAGACTTCCAGTTTCTGCAGACAGTCCCAGAAACTCTCGGTTTCTACAGCCAGTCGACTGACTGGCACTGGGACTGTTTTTCAGCCTATCCAAATGAAGAGCAAACTCTTCCAATTTGCGATCGGACGAGCAATGGGCGCTAGGGGTTTATGCCAATCGACAACCCAGCCCTATTGGCTCTTCAATACACCTCCAAAAACATGTTCATACATCAAAGCTATGATTTTTAGAGTTTTTTGACTTCAAAACACCAAAAATTGAAATGTTCACCAAATCAATTCAAACCAAAAGCAAATGAACATGAATAAGTGTTAGGAATTCATACCTAACATCAATGATATCAAGAGAAGTAGATGTGAGTTCAAAACTCACCTTTTTAACTCAAAAACAAAGATGAGAAGCTCAAATGCAAAGAAAAGATCAACCACTCTTCACTTCTACTCTACAAGCTCCAATCTAAGATTAAAACAAGTATTTCCTATATTAGGTTATAGGAAATTTTTGAAATTGGAGAGAGATTGAGATGAAGAAGGTGAAAAGAAGGCTTACCTAAGCTCCTCTTTGATTTTGGAGCAAGAATTTGAGTTTGCAAGAGGAAACTAGGGCTTGGAATTTCTATTTCCCATTCTCTTCCCCCTTCAGTTGAGCTTGAGTTTTTAGGAAATGAATTGAGTGAATGGAGAGGAGAGGGGGCTGAGTTAGGGTATAGGATGAGTTGGTGAAACCCAAACCCAAAAGCCCACTTAGAAAATAGCAAAATTCAACTTACTTCAAACATATCGATGCTTATACTCAAAAAAGTTGCAAACGTCATTTTGGACTCAATGGAAGTGGTCCCGAGTCCTAATTCGACCGTTTGCAAAAAGTGTCATTTCGGACTTAAATCCGACTAACGACGCTATATTTAAATAAAATATTTAAATATAAAATCGTAAAATATGCGGGTTGTTACACAGATCCTCTAGAGTAGTAATCTTGATGGCGTTCCACAACCCCATAGCTCATCCCTGAAGCTATCTAGAGGTTAGCTTCCTCTTCATCGCATCCTCTAACTCTACATCCTCAAAGATACATTCGCAAATGTCCAACCAATCCTGCACTTCGATGGTTGATTCTATTCCAAGAAACGATTTGCAGTCCAGAGTGGAGTAATCCTTGCTTAGTTTGGCAAAGTCAGCCCTCAGGGCTTGCACTGGAGCACCACTACCAGCAGTTATAGCAGGAGAAACTTGGACATTTTTAACCATGTTTCACACCATCTCAGTAAACATGTTCTACAAGTTGGGGGGTTAGCACCCCTCAATCCCGCCCCATCCTCAACTCTAGAGATAGAGTTCCTAACAACATTCCAAGTTAGCTGGCTCATTCTTACAAGATGTAATAAGAATGAGCAGTCTCTCTAAAATGGAACATGTGGTGTCCATGAATGCAATGCAACTTATATATTATACATACTATATAGTTTTGAAAACCAAAATATAACAAGTATGCTTTCTCAAATACTGCATGATCTATTCTAAGGTGATAGCTCTTTCCTTATCACTAATGGATCCAAGTATCAACTTAGGTTGTCTACCAACCTAAGATTTGATAACAAATGTGACGACCACCTTACACACTACCGGCACCCACATACCAATATAGTGTGTTGTGAAGGTATCCGGTCGATGTAAAGCGGTAGCCAAGGGTGTAAAGTGATGAAAATCCAAACATAAAATTTTTAGAACATCTTACAACGCTTAAACAAAATATAATAACATGGATGTAAAACAGGAAAGACAGTGATATAATCAAATGAACCATAAATAAGAACATCAAAGTGCAAAAGGTTTGCACATTATACGAAAACCAAAATAGAAGAGTTTACGCATCCCAAATCCCAAAATAAACTCTATAACTGTCTCTAAAGTAGTACAAGTACTAGTACAGCTCCATAGTACCGCACAGCGGAATATAAGCAATAGTAAGCTCTAAGTATGTATATATGTGTGTATGTGTGTGTATATGAAAGCGTCGCCTTCTGCTCATAATATTTATAGCTTCATGCGCTATCCTAACTTGTTATCCTTAAACTACCTATTTAAGAGTACCCAAGATAATAAGAAGCAAAGCATAAAACCTTGGATCAGACAACGGTCTGGTGTGAGCAATACATCATCTGAAAAATACTATAAAAATCGTATAGGGCATACGGTATGAAGAACCACGCCTGACCTATCCCTGTGTCTAAAGAGTTAGCACATAGCAATCGATATATGCTAATCTACTATCACTACCATATAAATGTGCTTCAATCAAAGTACAATATCTAGTGTCTAGGTATATGGTTAAAAATACCTATATTGTGTGATACCTTAGAGTGATAAACAACCATGACAAACATAGCATCCATCAAACTGTTCTCACCATCACTCGTGTGTGTTGGACATATGATAACTCGTATGGCACAATCGCAAACTAGGGACTCAATCAAAATCTCGGCTTCATTGGTGCTCAAATTCATGCCACTTCATAAGACTTGGAACCATGGTCACAATCGCAAAGCCCATGGTAATCTACTATTGCAAGATTTAGATACGATCACAAATCTAGGTGTGCATGTCTACATATCCCTTCTTTACGAGCACATTAGAAACCTCCGAATTATTAATGATCCATTTGCATGCATCTCCATAATGGAACTCAATCGTTATTTCATCCCGACTATCTCTACAGTAGAATACAGTTGCAAATTCTACTCATAAGTCCATATCGTCGAACTTGTTCTTGTGGATCATTGTCATGATTTGCATCGTTAAGTTACCACCATTGAAACACCTCTAGACACCCATCATAAGTCGTAGAGCCATCGGACTAAAGTCCCAAAGTGTCATCATGTCGAAGCATCGCACCATTGCTAAACCAGACACCACACAAAATACAAGGTCGTCTCGAGTCATTAAAGTCGTCTACCTCACTCCATGTCACTCATAAGACCCTCGAAACAAATCACAAAGAAGCCCTTATCAAGCATTGCCTCCTCACAACCAAAATTGCTAAACCTCAAGTCTCTGTCCTGGTAAACCCATTGCCCAGTCCAAAGTCGCCTTCACAAAAGCCCAAAGCAACCTCTTCCTTGACTCGAAGCAACCCCAAAAATTCCCTACTCCATCTCTTGCTCGAAAAAATCCTTGTTTGTGCCCAAGCCAATGCCCCCTGTCCCGAAACCGAACCTGAAGTACCCGAACCCAAATCTATGACCAGCCCCTTGAAACATAGCGTCTCACGACAACACCACTTGACATCATTCGATGTCCAGTACTTCCCCTTAGCCGAACCGAAACACACCCCGCGCAAAACTATCCTCGATCCCAAAGTCAAGCCCAAACCAACTATCTTCAAACAAATGCCACCGAACAGAAATGTCGTAGTTTCTCTAAACTCCAATTTGAAGTCGATTTCATGGCTACGCTCCGTCTTTCAACCCTTGTGCATTTCGTATGCGTCAATGTAGCTCTTGATATCCTTAAGCCTATCTGTCGAAGTCTGATTTTTCGATCCCTACCTCTAATTTGCTCAGATGAGCGTTTTCAACCATCCAAGCATATATATAAACACCATACATACATTATTCAAAATCTAAACATACAAACACAAAACAATTCCTTAAAAATCATCCTATAATGTATCTCTAAACATTTTAAGGCAACCAACATCAAATTAACATGATTAGAACACTTTAAATATTTTTAATGCGTTTTTACATCAAGTTTCATATTAAAACAGTCCCAAAACATGACTTTGATTTTGAAAACAAGTTCAAAAATTGTTTAAACCTACACATACATATATGATGGGTGAGATGATAAATCACTCATCAAACCCTCCAAAATCCAGGTTTTGCACACTAATCGAGTCAATCCAAAATGAACAACAAAGGACTAATTTTTCTTTCGCAAAAATGTAGATTCGATGATCCCTAACTCATCTCCTTGCTAATCTACTCTTAATTTTTGATTTAGACTTGATTTGGAGGGCAAAAGATAAGGCTTTGGATGAAGAATGGGTTAAAGTGGGCTTAGATCTATTTGAGAGATGATAAAAGTAACTTTGTGATGTCTATTTCAACCGATTTAACCCTTTAACCCAAAATGGGTCATTGGGCCTTCCCAATCTCACTAATTACCAATTAAGCTGCTCAAAAAACTGACAAACTTCAAGCAGCCATATCTCCTGGCTTAAAAGTCTAAACTGCTATTATAACCACTTTACGGAAAGGGAAACTATCATATCTTTCCAATTTCAGCTTCTATCAAAAGTTATAGCTGTTATAAGTTTCCAAGGGCAAAATTATCCAATAAAATTTCTCGAGGTCAAAAATATCACTACTCAACATCCTCAAAGTTATAGTGTCATAAGACCCAATATGAATTTAAAAATAATGTTTACGATCCTCCGATACGTAATATACCGATCGTTACACATGGCAACTACGGAGCACCAAGGGTCATATACTGATCGTTATTGGATAACCATGGAATGACATACTCGATAGTTTTCTAGTTGGTTAATATAATATGGTCAAACATGATAGACATAGAGGTATGTCCTAAGGGCAATTATGTAATTTGCTACATATATCTAACTTGATAATCAACCTTGTTCAACATAAAGGAGTTTTCTTTCTATTATATACCTGATATAATACGTTATGTTAATTAATTAATTTAAATTAAAAGTATATTTAATAAAAAATCCATAAATGGTATGTTTCATGATAGTAGTTATAATGTGTTATAATCATGAGTGATTTCTCACAATAAAATAAATATATAATTTTAAATATTCCTAGTCAAGGTGTATCCGGACTGGATATTGATACATCCTCCACTGAGACTAGAGTACGTAACGCTCTTCAAATGTTGAGTAGTATATTACTTATAACTGTTGGGGACACCAAAGGGTTACGTACTAACAGTTATTGGATAACTATTGAATGACCTACTCGGCAGTTTTCTATTGGTTAATGTAACTAAGGTCAAACATAAAATATCAATGTGACAATTTTACTCAATTCCCTCAACTTGAAACTATCGATCTTCAATGTGCAAACTCCGCATTGATTATAGTTAAATGATGGCATGACATCCATCGAATGACTATAATTGGGTCGAGTGGGAAATTGCAAGTGAAACACTATTGAAGATAGGATTCCTCCCCTAAGTTATATGAAGTTAGTTTGACGGTCAACTGAAGTCAACTCAAAGCTAAAGTTTTTTACTAGAGCAGTTCAGTTGATAATAATTGCTATTGTTGAACAAGGACTTTGTGTTTGAACTATATAGTTGAATGTGGATGATATTGGAATTTGACCATTACCAAATTCCATAAGTTCTAATGTGATATAGTTTTGATGAAGATAATTGGTGTAAATAATTATCACTACTGAGTAACGCTTAATGAAGTAAAACTAGATTTTATTGATGCTAAGTAAGCGGTAAATTTGGCCATAATGTCACACCACCTGCAAAGTGACGTGTGAACGATAATTTCGAATTGTCTGATATTAATCGCTGACCAAATTTACATTTAAGAATCACACAACCAAAACATTGAATACTCTTATTACCACCTGATTAATTAAATTATAGTTGTTATTAATTAATTAATATTTAAAAAATAAAAAATTTATATGCGTTGATTGATATTAAATAGTATGTATATAATAGTTATAAATACATTTATCGATGTACGATATCGATAAGCATTTAAATTGGATTTAAGAGTGTTAAATATTGATTGGGCTTGAAGTGATTTTGGGATCCATCTGTGACTTGTAATAGCCGCGACCATACATAGAATAAAAGGGGCTAGCCATTAGATAGCTAAAGGGGCTATGTTTTTGAATTAAAAAAGGAAGAATTGGTAAGAGAAGAATAAGGATCTAGATCCTTTATTTAATAATCGGCAACCCCCTA
This sequence comes from Allium fistulosum, assembly GCA_030737815.1. Lineage (NCBI taxonomy): Eukaryota > Viridiplantae > Streptophyta > Magnoliopsida > Asparagales > Amaryllidaceae > Allium > Allium fistulosum. The sequence goes on along the minus strand of CM060904.1, from coordinate 1,103,528,404 downwards.
TTTCTTTTTTTTACTTTTGCCTCTCCTATAGACCTGATTAGGCCGGCCATATCCCCTCTCCATACCTCAAATTATCAATCTTTAAAACATCAAATTAAACACAATCTGATTGTCGGTGGCAGCTGCGTTTGGAAAGCTAGCAACTTTTGGATACAAGATTCGGTTTAGGGAGTTTTATTCTTTGTTCAAGGTGTAACAACTAGGTTTTTGTGATGTACAATTCCTTATTCACAATCACATATAAATATTAATTATATTTATCATACTGTATTGTTAATTAGTTAGTCAATCATTATAACGAATCTGCATTTGTTGGTGTCGTCAACATTAGATGAATTGTATAAATATGTACAGAAATTAATATTTTTTTCTATGCATGCTTAAATGCTCACCACAATGAAAAAAAAATTGAAATTCTTTTAATAGTAAATAATTGAGTATTGATTTCAAATAATAACAAATAATGTTTGCAAAATGTTTGTTAACACTTATAATGGTTTTGGATTTAATAAAAAATTATTTTTTTCAGGTATGTGTGTGTGTATAATATACATATAAGTATATATTTTATGCTATATATTAATTTAAACTATGCGATTATTAAATATATATAATTAACATGGAATATTTGACATGAAAGTTTAATACAAAAGTACATTAATAATTTTGTTTTCAAAAATTAAAAAATATATATAGTTAAATGGATTTTCGTACTAAATTTAAAAAAAAGTTAAATAAACACTAAGCCCAAAAAAATTAATCTTTTTGGCTGTGAGCATGAAAGGGGGTGTGTAATTTTTTTTAATTAATATTTATATTATAATATATATGTACATGCATATATATATATATACTTATACATTTTATGTATAATAAATTTCAAAATAATTTGATAAATGTAATTAATTATTTTTATTTTTATATATAAATGTATTATATGAATATTATTTATAAGCTATATTTCATACTATACGAAATTATATTAGGACATGTGTGTGTATTATTTGTATGTAAACATATATACATCGATGACACACATGTATACAGAGGGGGTAGCATGTCTGTTGCAGTGTAAATATTAGCATCTATATATGGACATGTCAAACTATGTACACTTTACTATGTTATACGTGCACGTACACACACATGTGTATATGATACAAATATATATTATATAATGCAGATTATACAATAAATAAAACCTTATTTATAAAATAAATAAAGTATTGGTTTTATTTAAAACAAAATTTGGATTAAGATCTAAATAAATTTAGACTTCATATGCCCAATAAGATCCAAAATGGATTTTTTTTTTAAATTTATCGCGCTGCATGTTGGTCCAAATCCAGCAAATGTATCAGAGCCAAATAGCTTATGCGGTCTAAATTAATATTATTAGGGCTAACTTATTAAAGCATACCTATATAGTTGGGTGTTAGAAAAGCAGTGTATGAGGTTTGGTTTGGGTAACCAAGTACTAAGCCCTACCTAACTACTGATCTGACCCGAAAGGATGAGATAAACCCAAAGGTTATCCCCGATACGAAGGCCCAAATTGATTGAGGCCTTGGGCTAATTTTTAAAATTTGTTTTGATGTTAAAATAAAATTTTAAATTGAAAAGGTTAAATTTTAAAAAAATATTTTAAGTTTGAAAGTTAAGTTTAAATTTGGTAACGATTTTATAAATGCTATAAAATAATTTTCAAAATTGTTTTGAAAATAAAATAATTACTTTTATAAATTATTAACTACTATTTGGATTAATAAATTGAATAATTAGTAAAAATTTAAGTAATTAAATTAAATAACAATATATTTATGTATGTAACTTATCTTAAAATGTTAAGGCAATATATAAATATATATAATTTTAAAAATTAACTATTGCAAACCCAAAAAGTGGATCAACATCCAGATATCAGATGAAAGCACTAGTTCGGATAAAAGTAAAAGAAAACGTAGAAAATAGATAAGAACACATGGAAGTTTTTATAGTGGTTCGACGTAATCTCCCGCCTACGTTCACTTCAATCTTTTTTATTAGTTGATCCCTCTCTAGATTACAACTAGTTAGATTCGATCTAGCCACAATCTTGTGGATCCTAGATTTACAATGGAGTCAAGAATGTTATTTGAGGAGAATATAAGTGAAGAAAGTGTAATGGAGTCTCCAAGTCTAATAGTGTTGAAGGAGATCCAGCAGAAAGAAGACCCTTTTCTGGTAGCAGGTAGGTTGGTATTTATAAAGGAATTGGGTAGCATAGAGTCAGAGACCAAATAGCAATGAAGTCCAGGAGATAGCGCAAAGTCATGCCAGAAGACCCAACCCAACCCGAGTCAAATCCTAAACTCGGTGCCGAGTTAAGGTCCTTAAATCGGGGCCGAGTTTAGGTGCTTGGCCCAATCATGGTGAAATTTCCCCAAGTCCTTATTTTCCCTTTTCTAAGTGCTCTTGCCAAATTTCAAGTTATTCTGATTTCGTTTCAATCTTCTATAGCCGGTTGAAGATTCTTTAGTGATAACTTGGTACCAACTCAAATCCTTAGCTCATCAAATCCTAAACTCATCAAATCATTAACTTGGGATTGACCTAAGGCCTTAACTCAGGGTTGACCTAAGGCCTTAACTTGGGGTTGAGTTAACGACTTAGCCAATTTTCCAACCAATTTCTCGAGCTCAATTCTCTAGTCCGTTTAAGTGTGCCTCTAAATCTCCAAGTAGTTTCCTCCTTGTTTGTATCTTCTAAGTCTAGCTGAAATGTACTTTGGCTCAAAAGCGGGTTAACATTTACCTCCCAAAGTACACCTTTTGAATGTAAGGTGTGGTTTTCTCAAGAACAAATTCCAACAATTCATAATCAAATTCCAATAGTTGAGCTCTCCGGCTACTCTAGTCTAACTCTTCGGCTCGTCCAATCAAAATCAAGCTCTTAGGCTATGCAAATCAAGCTTTCTGGCTATTTGAATCATGATCTATCATCTAGAAGCACCATCTCTCAAATCCAAGTAATCTTGTGTTCTCCCAGGGCTTATCTTCCTTTCTTCAATTTCAAGGCATCCAAATCCTTTTATTCGATTTGCATCCACTCCGAGGCTTGTTCTTACCGGACCACTTATTTTTCAATCTAGGATTTGATCTCTCCGGACCATTCTTCATCCACTCTGGGGTTCATTCTCTTTAGTCGTCACTTGCTGAGTCCAACCGCTTGCTCTCCGAGAAGGGGGCCTAACGACCGAGTAGGCTCATCCACTCACTCTCTGTTAAAGGAACCAACCCTTGACCTCTCCATGTTCTTGCTGATCCTAATCCACTTACTCTTCGGCAAGGGGACTCAACGACAAGCAAGCCCATCCACTCACTCTCCGACGAGGTGACTTACTTCTTGGACTCAGGCCCCGTCCCTCCGAATGGTAGCTTAAAGTGATCCAATCTGTACAAGCCCATCCTCTCACTCTCTTGTGAGGAGACATGCACCATACACCCTGGCCCCGTCTCTCCGAATGGGACTTAAAAGTAATCAATATCATACAAGCCCATCCGCTCGCTCTTCGGTGAGGGACTTGCACACTTCACTTCGGCCTCGCCTCTCCAGATGGTACTTAAAAGCAATCATATTAGTCATTACATTCAATGTGGATTTTTTAAAAGTCAAATATTCAAATCAAAGTAAAGAAAACAAGCAGAAATCCTAAGTGTTCATCTCGGACATCTGACTCATAGCGTGCCTAGAGACCAATCTGGGTCTCGTACACATGTAAGCGGTTTGAGGTTATTATCATCCTAAATAGTCATCTCAGGCATCTGACTCAGAGTGTGCCTAGGGACCTTGGGATCCCATATAGGTGTAAGCGGTCTGAGGTTATTGTCTTTATTACATAATGTGGAAAGAAGAATACAAGAAAAGAAACAAAAAGGTAGAGCGCGGGAATTGAGTTCGACTCTCATTCATCCCGATCATGGGATTTCGAACCCCAGACCATATCCCTGGTTATTCCTTGATGTATTTGCTGTAGATGGTGGTTGCTCCGGCCGCAGCATTGCAGTTCGGTTCCTTACATACCATTGCAGCTAGTTGTTCCAAACCAGTTCCTCTATTAGATCATGAAGGTGTCGGCACTCGTTCGTTTCATCTCCATCCAGCGCATGGAAGTGGTACAACTTTCCAGGTCATTTCTCCCAATCAGTAGGTTCTCTCCTAACTGGCTTTCGATAGAGGGTCTTCCCCTAGTATCTAGATATATCCTCTTTGAGGTTTCACTCAAGTCAGTGTAGGAAGAGAATTTCGGCTCCCTCCTTTGTCGTTTTGGTTCCCTAAAGTCGTCAGCAGTTTTCTTTTTCCTTTATCCTTTCCATTTCCTGCTTCGGACAGTCCTCTATCATCCATAGCGTTAACTTCAGCATCCTCCTCCTCGGCTTTGACATCTTCTTAATGTCAAATGTCTTTCAGCTTCATGGTAGAACTTTGCAAGATTCATCGGTGGATCCCTGTCTAGTGCAACTTTGATGTTGGTCTTGCTCGCATTCCAGATACTACCGCTATTAAGATTATATATGGATCCGGCCTATCGACGGCCATAGCTTCCACGTTGAATCTTGTCGGATAGCTTCTCAAGGTCTCTCCGGGCCTTTAATTCACACTCGATGGCATCGTCACATTCTTCGGTTGTGAGATGTGAACTCTGAATTTCCTCAAGAACTTACTCACCAAATCGGTCCACGTGCTAATAGACCCATTCTCCAGCTGTCTAAACCACATCGCCGCCAAGTTCATCAAGTACAATGGGAAGCACCGCCCCATTACCTCCTCATAAGCACCCAACTCCTCTATAGTTGGATGTATCTCATTAGATGAATTATAGGATCCAACTTTCCATGGTACATTTCTAGCGTCGGAAGCTTGAAATCATGAGGATTTCTCGCATTCCGGATATTGAAAGTGAATGGATTCGTATTTAAGTCCTCCAGGCTTTGATCCTAGGGTCCACCTCTGATCATTCTCCTTACCAACTCAACTAGCCGATTTTCACCGTCCAACGAAGGTCTCTATCCAAAAGCAATACTTTGCCCTCTGTTCCTGTAGGGTAATTCTGTTATATACTCCAGTACATATTCCTCTGGTTACACATTAGCATTCTGATCTACAGCTAGTTTCATTCTGTCCTCCATTTCTACGGGGAAGTTCTGGCACATATACCTTCGGCTGTTGTGCATTTACATTTTGATTTGCGTTTCTAGTTCCATCGTTGACCATTCCTAACATTCCAGCAGTCACACCAACATTGCCCCCCAGTATAATCCTTTCGGTACTGATTTGGTTTGGGTTGGTACCGATCTATTCTTTTTATGGGGCATTGTTCCTGTTTGCTCCGCTCTAACTCCAGATGCTCCCTCATTAGCTCCTTGTCCTTGGTTTTAAATTCCTGTAGCTCTAGCTATTCCTTGTTGTCCAATCCTTAGGAAAAATCCTTTCAGCATCTCCTATTGTCTAGTTATCATCCCATCTTACATCTCCTTCATCACTGTAACGAACTGGGCTTTTCGACCCTCAAAAGTCGACACTAATACGTCCATTGTATCATATGTCGAGCAATCTAATGCCGGAAGACCCGATTGTTAGAGAAAAGAAAGAAGGAAGAAGATAGGAAGAAAAATGAACAACATATAATCTTACAGCGGAACGAATAATCTATAATATACCATAAATCTTTACACAAAAACAAAAACTGTAATATATGTATATACAAACATCAATCAGAGTATACTAACCTATCTCAGCCTAGACAGTTATAACAGCCTATCCTCACAATTGCTGATAACACAATAATGAATACAGCGAAAAATAACCATCTACGTGAATACGACTCTAGGCCTCCAACTCGTCTCCTGAAGCTCCAAGCATCTAAACTAATCTGCAATATACTCGGTCTGACCCGAGCATTATAATAAAATAACACCTGAGTCAGTATGGAAAACCAACGTGAGAAAACACACCCAACAGGATTTAAAGTTATATAAAACCTTTGAAATCAATAGTATTTCGTAAGACCACGCCGCATATAAACACAGACGGGTTTTTACCTTACGATAACCAAAACATTTTCTATAGAAAATCCATTAATATTATGATAATGTGTAAGGGTGAAAATAATAATAATCAAGTAGTAGTGATGCTCGTGAGTGTAAATCACAACAATACTAGGTATATAATCGAAAATCGATAAGGTGTGTTCGCTAATTGTGCAGGATTTCCACGGAGGTGCCCTCAGTACTTCGAGGAACGGTCCTCCTGCACAAGGATCAGAGCTATACTTCCAAAGCAGCTTACATCCCTAGTGATGTATCATAGGAAAAACATAACTGGTCTCGCTAAGACCGAGTGCATCGCCTCATGCATGCATAACAACTATAAGTGACATATAGGAGGAGTCAACCACACCCTATGGGTTTGCCAACCCTACTGGCCATGCCTCCTATCTCTGGTTTTAGTCATTCCCGCTGATGAGCTCTCGTCTTCCACTACTATGAGCTCTCTTCTTCCACTATGAGCTACTATGAGCTCTCGTCTTCCACTACTGCTCAAGTCTGAGCTCACGCATCCATAGTATTCCAGCAATACACATCTACAACTTAAGGAAAGAATGGGTTTTCGATTTTTTTCCTGGTTTTAATCAATTAACGAGAGAGAGAGAGAGAGGAAGTATTAAAAATGAACGAAGGTATGGTCTCATGTACGAGTCTGGGTTGATGTAGATTAAACATGGCAGAGGGGGTGGCTTGAGCTTGAATGGTCAAATCAAATATATATATATATAATTCAAAATTCAAAATATCTTACTATATAATTTTGGACTCTAATCGGGACGTGCCGCCTAGCATTCTATATGTTATACCCCTATTCTGAACGCAATGGAACTAGTTTCGAGCCTTAATTCGATCGTATGGAGAAGATAGCTTTTTGAACCCAGTTATTATATTAAATTTCCAATATTAATTTTAACGTGTTTCCATCCCGTACAACCAAACGATACGTCCAATCATTATGAAACTTGACGGCATATTATAACTCATTATTATGGACCCAATGACACTTGTTTCGTTGAAATCCGAGACAGTGCCCCGAAAGGCTATTTTTATATGGTAATTAAAATGAGTTATTTTCAAAATTAATTAAATCACTTCTAAATTCAGTTTAAAAGTTTTATTACCTTCATTCTTATTAAATATAAATTTCACAAGCTTTTTAATTATTTTTATCCAAATAAAAATCCAAGATTCTATTATTTACACAATTTCAATTATTAAATTCAACAATTAAATTATCCAATAAATTACTATATTCGAAATTCGAGTTATTTAACCTATAAAATTAACTTTTCAATATTTAAATAAGTTAAATATTATAATTTTAAATAACTAAAATTCTGGATCGTTACAATCACTCTCTCCATCTCTTGCTTGGTCACGTAGATGGATTGTTGAGAATTTGAGGACACCACCTGGCTGCCTCTAGGCTTTGGTTACCTTCCTCCAACCCTAGATCTAGTGTTAGGAATGTTGACAAAACAATAAATGATAATATAGAACTATCATTTCTAACAACCAATTCATTTAACTATCTAATTCCAGAAAATTATACTTTTATAAATATAAAATATAATCATACATAAAATTATTTCATTTACAAATTCCGAAAACAATATTGTGTCAGTTTACTCGGTTTAAGTGTTTTGGAATTCCTATCGATAATGTTGGCCAAACAAATCGATCGAAACCCAAAATTCAAACTTGACAACTCAAACAACACAATATAAAACATTTTTATATAAATTACAAATACGTTCCCTCGTAGGATGATTTAAGAATTGATTATAGAGTAAGGATAGAGATTCAAATTTAGAGGGACCTTAATCAAAGAGAATTCTAACTAAGATGATAGGCTCGAAAGGAGGATAAGATGATTAGATTACAAAAGAGGAAAGATGGATAGATTTATATTAATTGCAGCGACTTTAACCAGGTCAACCGAGACTTAGAAAAGACGAGAATATCATCAAAGAAAACCAGGACAAACTTGTTGAGAACATAACGGAAAATGCGATTCATAAGATAGACGAAGAAGATAGTAGCATTGGTTAATCCAAAGGTCATGACTAACCATTCATAGAAACCATTCGTCTGGGAGGAAGAACAGCAGGTCGAGCTCCAAGAATAAGATCGATGTGGAATTCAATTTCCCGCTTGGGAGGAAGAGAAACGACTTCACCAAAATATCAGGGTAATCTCTGACAATCGGGGTGGAGTCAAGGTCACCAGGCTGAGAATCAATAGAGAGATAAAACTGGCTGCATAATCCTGAGGCAATCGACATTCGATCACAAGAGAATTACCCGGGTCGTTTACTAGAGAAACGGTTCGGGCTATGCAAGAAATAACAACATCAAAACCGAGGACGTAGAAATCATCGGTGAATCGATACCTGTTGTAAAGGAGTTTCACCCCTTTATATATCATACTAAGGTTGGCGGGACCGCCGATGGAATTAGTCACACACAAGGATGAAGTTGTAAATTGAGGTTGTAAGATGTGCTCGAATTTATTACACAGATCAACAGAAATAGAGCTATGGGATGCTCCAGTATCAAGAAGAACACGAATAGAAAAGGCAAGAATGGATTTCAGAACAAAGGAAAAATTCCAAAATTCAAAAGAAATCCAAATCAACGAGGATTCTAACAAAAAATTTCAAGCTCGAACGAAAATGATTCTGTAACTAATTTTACTCATTCTAGGGTATTACTACCCTATCTCTAATGAGATTTTACTCCATATGCTAAGTTTTGCCTAAACTAGAGCTCTGATACCAACTATAATGACTCGGCATTTCGAACCATTCAAATCGACAATAATCCACTCATGTCAGACTTGAATTGCTCAAAACAACAGATTGTTAATTTATATTTGGCAAAACTTAGCATATATAGTAAATAAATCAATCACAGAGTCACATACACAGAGTAATAATAATAAGCAGCGGAATAGATAAATAGTAGTTCATGAAGCTACTACAACATCAGAGTTTAAAACAAGATACAACAGAAATCTCAAATACAAAGTAGTCTCAAATACATAGGCAAATGACATGTCGGAACATAAACAACTGGAATAAACTGAAAGTTGAATAGATATAAGACAGATCTCCAAGCAAAACTCCAAGCTCCAAAGGTGAGTCACAAATGCTGTGACAATCAGTCTGACCCGTGCATAAAGCAAAACACAAAACACTTGAGCCAGGATTAACATTCTTATGCAAGTAAATCAACTCAAGTGAAATGCAATATAACTTAAAGGATGTTTGGGATTCCATCCTCTAAGGATCCGTGAAACTATCTACATGCATAGCACAATACACTACATAGATAATGTCTATAGTAAAGTAAAATATTAAAATAGCATTAAGGCGTTACCCATATCCCCCTTAACACATTTTATATAAATGTCGGAGTCTATACGGTACTGTAAACTCCACCAAATCGGTGGGCTATCAGGGAGCACTCCATAGGTACGACACAAACCAAACTCGTAGTGGGCGCGATAAGGCATGTGACAAGGCACGCGAGGCAATGCCTAGGGTAGGATTCTACCATTTTGCAGAACTGGGCTGGTGGTAACGCATAGCAGCTACTACCGCCCACCTCGAGACACACTTCTAAAATCAAAGGTGCACCCAATCAAATCACAAAGTAATAGAATGGTATTGAAGAAGCATGCTCGTTCGGAGGTGCGACCTCACTTGGCCCAGGTATAGCTCCTGTTTTAGCCACATCAAGCTGACTCGCGGGAGTCAGGGCTGCGTTCATACCTCATATAGACGTCACCAAACCATCCTACTTCGTTCTGGATTCTCCACCCCATGCACAGTTGTTAAAGTGGTATTCGGTATTGGCAGAGAGTACGACAATATCTGATCCCGGTCTCTTTAACAACCAAACGCTTATTTCACACCGTGGTCGTTTTTCATTTCAAACAGTTCATACTTCATATCATATTCAATCAAAAATCATATCACTTTCAAAATTATATTCTCTTTCGAAATCATAACACTTTCGAAATCATATTCACTTAAAATCATAATAGTTCCAACTTAAACAGTTTGAATATTGAAAGTAGTTTATATATTGGAATAGTTATACATTAAAAATAGTTTATATTTAAAAATAGGTTATAGATTAAAATAGTTTATATATTAAAAATAGTTTATATATTAAAATATATATATTTAAAATTGTTTATAAATTTAAAATAATATATATTAAAATAGTTTATATATTTAAAAGAGTTTATATTGAAAATAGTTTCAAATTAGAATTGTTTCTTCCAATTTCACAAATCAATTCAAATCAATTTTAGTTCCAAAATTCAATTTAAATCGATCTTAGTTCAGCAATGTAAATTAAAAAGGTTAAAGGTTCAATTCAAATTCTCAATAAAACCATTTTTTATTTATATCGATTTCAAATCCAGGTTTGAGCTACAAATTTAAACTACTTCCAGTTCAATAAGTTTCAAAGTTTAAATATTCAAACATTTACAATAACTCAACTTGATAAATTTCATTTATATTTCAAAATTCAACTTTAAATTTTATTTATATTTGAAAATATTCACTTAATCATTTTTAATAACCATTTAAATAAAATCTCAAATTACAAATTTAAATCAATATTAAATATTCAATTTCAATTTTATTTAAATTTTGTGATGTGCACGTAAACGTGCATATATTTACATCCATATTTTATCTCTTTTTATTTAAATAAACATCATATTTTGGCATTTTTACATGTTAAAACCAAAATTCAATTATTTTCAAACCATCATATTTTCATCTTCATTCAGGGGCAAAATGGTCATTTTTGTGTATGTGTCAATTTAAGAATTTTTACTTGGATAATTTTTATGATTTTTATAGGATAGTTTGATGCATATGGAGGTGGGATTCATGATGATATATGCATGCACAAGGAAATACAAAGGAATGAAGAGAAAATAATTCAAGTTCAAGATCATGGAGGACCTCACCCACTTACCTAAATGTACAATTAGGAGCTAATGGACAACTAAGTGGAGGTTAAAGTTTCATGCACATCAAATGATGGATTAATTAGTGGCTAATGATTACTTGGTGGCCACACTTCCAATATGGTATTTTGGGAAGCTCCCTAAAAATGGAATTAGGGTTTTATGCATGTATAAATAACCCTCTTATGTACATGAATCTAACTACTACTCTTTCATATTAGTTAGGAAATTAAGAAAGTAAGTTGTAAGCTCTATGATTGAATGAAATAAAAATGGCTTCCAAGCCTCTTCCTCTTTTCTTTTCTACATGCTTTTCCTTGTTTTATTGTTAATTCTTATTTTTAAGCTCTCTTTCTTTTTATGTTCATAGCTTAGATTTACATTTATGCACTAGTTTTATTCATTTCCTTCTAGTAGTTAATCTTCTTTTTTCTTTGTTTATTCTCTGCTTTCTTTCATTTTCAATGTTGAAACTTACATGTGTTGATTTGATAACACAAATGAGTAGCTAAACCTCTTAAATTTAGGGGTAATGAAGCTCTCTAACTATATGTAATTTCAACATTCTTATGATTTATGATCTCTTTGTTTATGCTTCATGAAGTGAATTTTGATGCAAGTTTATACAAATGGGTTTGATAGCTTATGTTGCTTTTGCAAATGAGCTATTCTTATCCAACATAAACACAATTTGCATCATCATTTGCTAATCCATTTTTTATTTTGAAATGAAAGTAAAAATGAAATTTGATGATCTATATTACTATTTACAATAGTAAATAGATCATACTTAAAATAGCTTTTGCTTTGGCTTCATTTTCATGAGAATTATAAAGTGGTATAGTTATTGTATTATAGTTTGATGGTTTGAGTTATGTTAATTAATAACATAAACAAACCATACTTATGATAAATACAATAATTATTTCACTTAATATCACAATTGGAGAACATAAATTATTGATTGTTGATTTACAAAAATATGAGGGTGGATTTATTCCTAAATTGTTCTCTAGTCCAATAGTTTTTAAATCACAACATTTGCTTAGCTTTCTAGTTTTCAAAACAATCTCCACTTTTGGTTTAATTTGATTGATTAGAAAATTTTAAAATCTCACAATTCCCTGCAGATCGACCCGTACTCGCCACGTACTAACTTTTGTACGCCGTGCGCTTGCGGTTATTTTAATTTGAAAATTTTCGACTATTTTCTAAACTGATAGAAAACTAGCCGATTAATAAGTTTTTGGCGCCGTTGCCGGGGAATTTGCTTTGATTTTATTTTCTATTCTTCGGATTATTTTTGCTTGATTTTATTGTGTGTTTATTTTGTGTGTTTGATTTGAAAAAAAAAAATATTTGCGTGTATGTTTCTTGTGCATTTTTTTTGTGTATGCATCTTTTGTTTTCTAAGTGCATTTGCATTAGCATATAAAAAAGGAGATACACAACTTGATTTTAAAAAAAAAATTCATTCCATTTTTCTTTTTATATTTCAGTTTACATTTTCTTCTATTGTTTACAAATTACAAAAAAAAAGAATTAGCACTGACACTGTTGCACAGTGCACTTCTTTGTGCATATTCCTCATATGCACAGTGCAACTACCCATCACTACAGCCTCTACTGTTTCCTCCTCACAGTCACATTGCAAATCAGTCTGCCATTATCCTCACCACTGCCTTCAACTGCTTCAATATAAAACATTCCTCCTCAAAGACTTACAAGCATATCCATTACTCACTGACCTGAATTACAACAACACTCCTGCAAACAATACAAACCATCTCTCTGCCACCAAATCCTCATACCTCTGCCTCTCTAATCGCTGGCCAACACCCCACTTCTTGGCTAAATTCGACCTCCTAACACCACAATTCCACAGTCGAACTCCTACCACGTACAACTGCAACATTTCGGCCTGCATCAACCAGAACTGCACACTTCATCATCTCCTGAACTGGTGCACAACAATCTCATACTTACAAGACTTCATCACTGTACTCATAGCCTACCTTCCCTTGCCTTCTTCAATGCGTCGCCTACTTCACACATACAAACTTCATCATTCAAACTTCAACCCACTGTGACAGTTCAACTCGACCACAACATTCACCATTGCTCCCTGCTTCCTCTCATAACCATTGCCTTTTACAAAACAACCACATACACTCCTACCTCTGTCAACAGTCAAGCAGACCACCCCCTTTCCACTTACGTATCTCTGACCACTACTTCTACATACACTATCGCCTTCATCTACATTCACTACAATCTGACTGTTAAGCCTTACTTGCCTTACAGCCTTGTGCACAGTTCTTCAACACGTCAAACCACAACAACCTGCTTCATTAATACCACACTGCAGAAAACCCAAAGAGCAAACAACTACCATACACCAGCAAATACTAGCGACTTCACTACAACTCCACAAACATACCAGTGCATTTTCCTCTCAACCACTTCAACTTCCAACTCCTAATTGCCTCTTCATACTTTAGCTACGAAGCCTACTGTCATATACAACAGTCACCTCCTCTAACATCATCAACACCACAAACATCACCTCACCACTGAAACCACCTGACAGCAGCTAAAACCACCTGACAACTGCCGTTGCATATTAGTCACTACCTCTGCTCTGCCAACAAACTTTAACTTCCTCTCCATCAGTAACCAACAGCATCTCCGCCATTAGTTTCCTGCCATTCACAATGCTGCATCCCCTCTACTTCAACTTCTTCCACCACTCGAAACTGCTAATTCCCCAAACAACTGCAAATAACTACAAACTCCCATCCTCCTCTATCCACGACATTCACTTCAGCCGAACCACTGAGTTCTACGAAGTACGAACCAAAAATCCAAACTTTCACCCAATCACCGCATCGCCCAATCCCCAGGCGTCAACATCTTCCCACCTTCGCCTCTCTACAAACATCAACAGTGCAGCCGTAACCACTCGTGATGATCCTCTATCGAACTCCACTCCAGCTCCTCATCCAATCGCCTGTAATTGCTTCAATCCCTAGCCAAGTCACAACTTCCTCAAGTCCAAAACATTGCGAAACTACTTCCCAAATCACCATAAATCCATACCAGTCGAGCCGTCCAGCGAACTCAGCAAACAATCGAACTCGACCATTGCGTCGCCCTCGTGGTTACCCTTTCACCGCGACCTTTTCAATTCGTTACTTCATCCTCCCAGTTGTGATTATGATTTAGATTCTGAAAATTTTCTTTTGCGAATTGTGAAATCATAATTTCGCCCTGTTGTGGATTGTGAATTCGAGAATTTGGAAACCAAGTTACGAACTGAAAACGAATTCCTTTTTTTCTTTTTGATACTGTTTGGTGATAAGTATAGTTTGGGCCGGGCCCTTTATCTTTTATATATAAAAAAACATTTGTGACAAAATTATTTTTAGTTCTTTCTCTACAAAAAAAACCAAAAAAAAATAAAACATTTTGTTTTACTTTAGTTTTGTTTAACTTGTTTTATCTTTAAAAAAATTCCTTTTGATATATATAATAAAAAAAATTAGTTTTTTTTGAATTGTTTTAAGTTTTATCTTTAAAAAAAAATTGTATATCTCTTGTTTCTATTTTCAGGTTGCCAAAGCAAAAAATCGAAAAAGAGAAGGCTCGCGTGCCAAAAATAATCGCCTTGCTTGCTTGCTAAAAAAATTTCACCGTTAAAAAAAATAAAAAATTTGCCAATAATTATACACGCCTGGTATCGTGCCATTTTCCCTTGTTTTTATTTGAATTGCATTGTTGGATGCTTGCATTTGCATTTATATATAAAAAAAATTCAAAATTTCAAAAACAAAAACAAACTTCATTTTAGTTGCATTATAAATTCATGTTTAATTTCTATTTTGCATTCATCTCATCTTATTTTCTTTTCTAAGGGCAATACCCTAATTCACATAAGATGAGGGATTTCATCACCCTTTCCTTAGCCCACAAACGCATTTCATTGTAGAATTTGACTAATAATAAAGGTTAGACATCGACTTAATGGTGTCGCGAGCTCATCTAGGGCTTAATTGTACCTTCACAATTATTTTCTTTGAACAATTTTATTTCTTGGTGTCTAGGCTACGGCAGAGTAATAACCAGTTATAAAAATTACGGTGATATGTAAATATTATACTGGTTGTTCCTCTGAAGGTACTTAAACCTTCGGTTGCATTGCTACGGTGATTCGTGGTGCACCGATAACTCCTGCCCGTTACCTGGCTGAGAAATATTTTTGTTGATTTAAGACAAAGTGTGATTATACAATTTTTGGTCAGGAGCTACTCAGGACAGAAAACTGTAATTAAGTCATTTGCATTCATTTAGTTGCAATAGTTCATGCATATTTTAAAAAAAACAAAAAAATCCAAAATCCAAAAAAATTGCAAATTTTAACTTAGTTTTTAATCTAAAAAAATCCTTTTGCTAAATATTTGAAAATTCAAAAACAAAAAAAAGTACAAAAACAAAAAAAATTACAAAAACAAAAAAAACCATATAAAAATTTGAAAAGCCAAAAACAAAACAAAAAACAAATTTCTCTTTTGAAAATAAATTTCACTTGGTAAATATTTTTCTTCCTTAAAAAACAAAAACAAAAACAATTTTTCACTTCGTTTTTCAAATCTTCTCTTCTCGACTAACTTCTTTCTCTTCTCGACTTTCACTTGTGCATGAGTACTTGGACTCATGACACAACAACAAATCGTTGGACTCGCGACTCGACAACTAACCGTTTGACTCGAACAGACGATCCTCCCGAAATGGCGAACGAAAACGCCCCTCGAACTCTTATGGATAGAATCTTTCCAGATAGAGTTTCTATTCCATCTTGCATCACGTTACCCGCCTCTACGGGAAACCATTTTGAAATTCACTCGAACCATATTGCCACACTTCCAAAATTTGGCAATTTCGAGCACGATGATCCATACATCTTTTTGACTAAATTCGAACAAGTTTGTGCAACAATTAAACTCCAACAACTTTCTATTGACGGAATCAAACTTCAATTAATCCCCTTCGCTCTTACGGATTACGCTGAAAAATGGTTGTACAGCTTACTGTCGAACTCAATTAAAACGTGGGAAGAATTCGTAAAAGCTTTCTTAAAAAATTCTACCCCTTGTAAAAAACGAGTAGAATCCAAAACGAAATTGTAAATTTTCATCAATTCAAGGGGGAACCATTTGGAAAATATTTTGAAAGATTCAAAGAGCTTTTGATAAAATGTCCACACCATAATTTTGAAAAATGGACGATTTGCCAAATCTTATACGATGGACTTGAAAACAGCTCACGAACCATGCTCGAATTAATGTGCCAAGGCAACTTTTTGGCCCAACATCACGACGATGCTTGGCAATTTCTTGAAAACCTCGTTGAAAAATCATCCCAATAGGAACGTTCGAACGAAAAATCAATTTACTCACGATCGAGTGTAAACTCGATAGGATCTTCTTTTGCGTTGGAAGCAAAGATCAACGCAATGATTAAAAAATTCGATAATGTTTTCTCATCGAATCAAATGAACCAAGCTTCCCAACCGATGTGTTATAAATGCAACGATCCTAATCATATAGCCGATCAGTGTCCCAATTCTGTTGAACAAATCAATGCTTTCAATAAAGCTAAAAATGACTCGTTTTCTCCAACGTACAACCCTGGTTGGAGAAATCATCCGAATTTTGCATGGAACCAAAACAATCCCAACACGAATACGATTCATCCCAATTTTCAAGCATTTCCGAATAATGCTTCGAATCCTCCCTTTCAGCCCAACAATTTTCAACCAAACTTTGTGGGTCCGTCCCATAATCAACAGCAACAATCAAATTTTCAATCAAATTCTGCTCATCCTCCCTCAAACGATAAACGTTTAACTTCGCTTGAGAAAAATCTTGAAACGTTGGCTAAGGCAACTACTCAAAGCCTTCAATCAAACAGCAATTTGCAAAATTTATTGACTTCATATATGAAAAACACAAACCAATCGATTGCAAAACTTAAAATGCAAATGAGTCTATTAGCCACGTCTGTGAGCGAACGTGAACAAGGAACATTCCCAAGCCAACCCATTTCAAATTCCAGAAATCAAAACACAAATTCAAATCAAGCCCATGTTGATCAAGATAGCAACGTCACCCAATTGAATGCTATCACAACTCTCCATTCCGGTAAACAAATCGATAATCAAGTCGTTAATCCAAACGATTTACCAGAAACCTCTCTCGATACTTCTAAAACAACGAACGAATTTGAACATAACGTGGAGCCAAACGTTGAATCGAATGCTAATCAAAACTCTTCTTCTTCTACTCGAGTAGACCCGCCTACCGAATATCGTGTCCCATTTCCACATCGTCTTCGACCAAAGAAACACTCGGACCAAATGGAAAAGATGTTGAAAATTTTTAAACAAGTGAAAGTTAACATCCCGCTTCTTGACATTGTTCAACAAGTCCCCACTTACGCAAAATTTCTTAAGGACTTGTGCACCCAAAAGCGACACACTCAAGTGCCCAAAAAAGTCTTCCTAGCCGCCAGTTTGAGCAAAGTCTTGTCCCAATCCATGCCCGTCAAATACAAAGATCATGGATGCCCTACGATTTCATGTATAATTGGTGATAAGACGATTAATAAATGCTTGATAGACTTAGGTGCGAGTGTCAACTTGATTCCATATTCCGTGTACGAACAATTAGGCTTAGGTGAGCTCAAACCCACAAAAGTTACGCTTCAATTCGCCGATCGTTCCATTAAGAAGCCCATGGGAGAAATCGAGGACGTGCTCATTCGAGTAGGGCAATTCATATTCCCCGTTGATTTTATCGTTCTCGAAACACAACCCGTGTCATATCCCGCGAGTCAAATTCCATTGATTTTAGGCCGACCGTTCTTAGCCACTTCAAATGCCTTAATCAATTGTCGTAACGATTTGATGAAAATCTCTTTTGGAAACATGACTTTGGATCTTAACATTTTCAATCTTGAAAGCCAATCGAATGAACCTCGTGACCAAATGTTGGAAGTTAGTGCCATTCATGAAAACTTCGAAAACAAAACACTTGATCTTAACGATGAATGCGAGGCCGAATACGAAAAATTGTTTGACGAAATTCCCAACGAAATTGAATACACTCTTCCTTTTGAATCACTTCCAGTTGAGTCTGAATCTCAACCCAAATCTTTGATCGAAAAACTCCCGAAGTTGGACCTCAAACCACTTCTCGATCACCTTAAGTATGCATACTTAGGTGATAACGAAACATTGCCCATCATAATTTCTACGACTCTCTCTCTTGATCAAGAAACCTCTTTACTTTCAATCCTGTCGAAAAACAAGGAAGCGATTGGATGGTCGATCTCTGATATTAAGGGAATTAGCCCTGCTATTGTTCAACATCGCATCCATTTAATCGACGAGGCAAAGCATGTTCGTGATGCACAACGAAGGCTTAATCCAAAAATGAAAGATGCGGTGCGTGATGAAATTCTTAAACTTCTTGACAACGGAATCATTTACCCAATCTCCGATAGTTCATGGGTTAGCCCAATTCATGTTGTACCGAAAAAGTCCGGGCTAACCGTTGTCAAAAATGATTCAAACGAACTTATTCTAACTCGTACTCAAACGGGTTGGCGTGTTTGCATTGACTATCGAAAAATAAATGCCGCAACATGAAAAGATCACTTTACTCTTCCCTTCATTGACCAAATGCTCAAACGTTTAGCCGGCCATGAATTATACTGCTTCCTCGATGGTTATTCCAGCTATAACCAAATTCCAATCGCTCCCGAAGTTCAAGAGAAAACGACTTTCACGTGTCCATTCGTTACCTTTGCTTATCGACGTATGCCATTTTGACTTTGTAATGCTCCTGTGACTTTCCAACGATGCATGGTTGGAATCTTTCCCGACATGATTGAACGCTTTCTAGAAGTTTTTATGGACGATTTCTCAATCTTTGGCGATTCTTTTTCCCAATGTTTACATCATCTCGAATTGGTTCTAAATCAATGTAAAGAAAAACATTTGACTTTGAATTGGGAAAAATGCCACTTTATGGTCAAACAAGGCATAGTCCTTGGACATATCATCTCAAATAAAGGCATTGAGGTAGACAAAGCAAAAATCGATGTCATTGCAAATCTACCCATTCCCAAATCTGTTAAGGACATTCGATCATTTCGAGGACACGTTGTATTTTACCGACGCTTTGTGAAAGACTTTAGCAAAATCGCTCGTCCTTTGGCGACTCTTCTTGGAAAAGACGTTCCTTTCGATTTTAACTCTGATTGTATCTCTTCTTTTGAACGTCTTAAGAACAAACTCATTTCTGCTCCAATCATTTGCACACCCAATTGGGATCTTCCATTCGAAATAATGTGTGATGCTTTGAACATTGTCGTTGGTGCTGTCTTAGGACAACGCATCAACAAGATCCTTCACGGCATTTACTACACGAGTATGACTTTGAACGATGCTCAACTCAACTACACAACAACCGAAAAAGAACTTCTAGCTGTCGTTTTTGCGCTCGAAAAGTTTCGACCTTACTTGATCGGGTTACACATTACTGTGTACACAGACCACTCTGCGCTTCGATATCTCTTCGCTAAAAAGGATGCTAAACCCCGTTTGATTCGTTGGATCCTTTTACTTCAAGAGTTTGATCTTACAATCAAAGACAAAAAAGGATCCGATAACGTCATAGTCGATCACTTGTCTCGTTTTCCAAATGCACCATCTTCTTTGCTAATCAATGAAAACTTCCTCGATGAACAACTTCTTTCAATTTCTATCGATCCATGGTACGCTGATATAGTGAACTACTAAGTCACTAAAGAAACTCCCTTATCTTGGTCCAAACAGGAAAAATACAAATTCATGTCCCAAGTGAAATATTTCTATGGGGACGATCCATACTTATTCAAATATTGTCCCGACCAAATCATCCGATGTTGCATTCTGGATAATGAGATAAGGAGTGTTCTTTTGTTTTGCCACGATCAAGCGTGCGATGGACATTTCGATCCTCGGAAAACTGCGGAAAAAGTGCTTCAGTGTGGATTCTATTGGCCTTCTCTTTTCAAAGACTCGTTTGAATTTTGTAAAACTTGCGATCGATGTCAAATGCTTGGACGAATTTCTCGACGAGATATAATGCCTCTAAACCCCATTCTTACGATCGAAATCTTTGATGTATGGGGTATCGACTTTATGGGACCTTTCCCAATTCTTTTGGAAACTTGTATATCCTTCTCGTTGTCGATTACGTTTCAAAATGGGTCGAAGTCGTTCCTTGCAAAACCAACGACCATAGAATTGTTGTGAAATTTCTCAAAGAAAACATCTTTTCAAGGTTCGGCACACCTCGCACAATAATCAGCGATAACGGAACCCATTTTTGCAACCGTTCTTTTGAAACTTTAATAAAAAAAATACTCGATAACCCACAAGCTATCCACTCCATATCATCCTCAGACTTGTGGCCAACTTGAAGTTTCAAATCGACAAATAAAACAAATCTTGGAGAAAACTGTCAATAAAAATCGAAAAGATTGGTCTCAAAAATTAACCGACGTGCTTTGGGCTTACCATACTGCTTTTAAAACTAACCTTGGGATGTCCCCATTTCGTTTAGTTTACGATAAAGCTTGCCATTTACCCATTGAAATGGAACACAAAGCATTGTGGGCAATAAAGAACTTAAACTTTGATCTTGATAAAGCTGGCGAAAACCGAAAACTACAACTCAACGAACTAGAAGAACTTAGGAACGACGCGTATGGAAACGAGAAAATTTACAAATAAAGAACCAAAGTTTTTCATGACAAGTCAATCCTAAGGGAAACATTTTCGCCAAACCAAAAAGTTCTTTTATATGACTCAAGACTTCATTTATTTCCTGGGAAACTTAAATCAAGATGGATCGGACCATTTGTGGTACGAACTATTTTTCCACATGGTGCCGTAGAAATAGAAAAGCCCAGGGATGGATCGATTTTCAAAGTCAACGGTCATCGTTTAAAACCTTTCTTGGAATTGCCCGGTGTCCTAGAGGAGGAGCTCATGATTCTTCATGAGCCAAGCTACGTCTAGTAAGAATGTTAACCATCTTTTGTAAATATGTACATAGTTTTCCCCGTTACACTCATTATATCATGCATCGATTGTGGGGACACAGTCAAAATTAAGTGTGGGGGTAGTCTCATTTTCATTTTTTTCATGGTATATTTGAATTTTCATTTTCTTTTAACTAAAAAAATCTCAAAATTTCTAAATCTAAAAAACATTTTATTTTTAGCATTTTGAATTATTTTTGAAGAAACACTATAGGATAAGTAAAAGTTTTGGTTAATAAATTGAAATTTTTGAAAATTTATTTGTCTTAACAAAAATAAAAATGAAGTTTGAGTACAAATAACAATGGTTTAACTAGTATATAGGAAGGTTCATATGTGTTAATTATGAAGTATGTTCTAATTGAAAATCTTTTTAAAAAGTGGTAAATTTAAAGTAAAGGATATAACAATTTTATCTTCCAAGTTAAATGGTGCTAAGATGATTTTGCAAAACTCTCTCTTTCTATAAAAAATTTGAAAAAAAAAATAACATTTGTATATATGTGTGTGTGTGTGTGTGTGTGTGTGTGTGTATATTTAACACCTAGAGTCATGTGTTCACACTTGTGTGTTCACTCGCCATGCTCTGTACCCTTCTCACGTAAGCCCGAAAGGCAGTGCATGATCGGTATATCTGGCCTCAGTTTATCTGAGTTAGGTGTATATATATAAATTCTTTTTAATAACGCCTACATTTGATAAGTGTTCACACTTGTGTGTTCACTCGCCACGCTATGTATTCCCCTCACATCAGTCCGCAAGGCAGTGCACGGGTAATATATCTGGCCTCAGTTTACCTGAGTTAGGCATATGTAAATATTGTTAATATCAATGAAATTTTCAAGTAAGAGGGAGTAAGCAATTGAAATCCAAGCACCATTTTAATGTGTTTGATTTAACTTGTTATTGAAAAGAAATGAGAATACCACTTTGACAAACTTTGATAATCAACTAAGGATTTATTTCATAGTTACACTTTGTTATCAACCAAAACAACGAGTTAAACTATTGTCTATTTGCTATGATAACTTGATTTTTGTTGGAAGTTTTGACGAGTAAATGACTTAAATTTTCAAGACAATGACCAAAACCTATATTTAACTTATGAGTGTCGAATTGAAAGTGAATCCTTCATTTGTAAATATTTTCAAAAACTTGCATTCATCCCATTGTAAATAAATCTTGCACTTTGTAAATATTTTCGCTTTGCATTTGGATTTTGTGGGTAGTATTAGCTGAAAACCCTCACGAGACAACACTTGTCCTACTGGGGACACCCAGAGGTTTAACGGCTTGTTACATAAGCTCAATGCAATCGTGCTCCTTACGAAAACGAATTTATCTTTGTTTTCCTTTATTCGAGGACGAATAAAAAAATAAGTGTGGGGGTATTTGATGTGCACGTAAACGTGCATATATTTACATCTATATTTTATCTCTTTTTATTTAAACAAACATCATATTTGGGCATTTTTACACGTTAAAACCAAAATTCAATTATTTTCAAACCATCATATTTTCATCTTCATTCAGGGGCAAAATGGTCATTTTTGTACATGTGTCAATTTAAGAATTTTTACTTGGATAATTTTTATGATTTTTATAGGATATTTTGATGCATATGGAAGTGGGATTCATGATGATATATGCATGCACAAGGAAATACAAAGGAATGAAGAGGAAATAATTCAAGTTCAAGATCATGGAGGACCCCACCCACTTACCTAAATGTACAATTAGGAGCTAATGGACAACTAAGTGGAGGTTAAAGCTTTATGCACATCAAATGATGGATTAATTAGTGGCTAATGGTTACTTGGTGGCTACACTTCCTAAATGGTATTTTGGGAAGCTCCCTAAAAAGGGAATTAGGGTTTTATGCATGTATAAATAACCCTCTTATGTACATGAATCTAACTACTACTCTTTCATATTAGTTAGGAAATTAAGAAAGTAAGTTGTAAGCTCTATGATTGAATGAAATAAAAATGGCTTCCAAGCCTCTTCCTCTTTTCTTTTCTACATGCTTTTCCTTGTTTTATTGTTAATTCTTATTTCTATGCTCTCTTTCTTTTTATGTTCATAGCTTAGATTTACATTTATGCACTAGTTTTATTCATTTCCTTCTAGTAGTTAATCTTCTTTTTTCTTTGTTTATTCTCTGCTTTCTTTCATCTTCAATGTTGAAACTTACATGTGTTGATTTGATAACACAAATGAGTAGCTAAACCCCTTCAATTTAGGGGTAAGGAAGCTCTCTAACTATATGTAATTTCAACATTCTTATGATTTATGATCTCTTTGTTTATGCTTCATGAAGTGAATTTTGATGCAAGTTTATACAAGTGGGTTTGATAGCTTATGTTGCTTTTGCAAATGAGCTATTCTTATCCAACATAAACACAATTTACATCATCATTTGCTAATCCATTTTTGATTTTGAAATGAAAGTAAAAATGAAATTTGATGATCTATATTACTAGTTACAATAGTAAATAGATCATACTTAAAATAGCTTTTTCTTTGGCTTCATTTTCATGAGAATTATAAGTGGTATAATTGTTGTATTATAGTTTGATTGTTTGAGTTATGTTAATTAATAACATAACAAACCATACTTATGATAAATACAATAATTATTTCATTTAATATCTCAATTGGAGATCATAAATTATTGATTGTTGATTTACAAAAATATGAGAGTGGATTTATCCCTAAATTATTCTCTAGTCCAATAGTTTTTAAATCACAACATTTGCTTAGCTTTCTAGTTTTCAAAACAGTCTCCACTTTTGGTTTAATTTGATTAATTAGACAAATTTAAAATCTCACAATTCCCTACGGATCGACCCGTACTCGCCACGTACTAACTTTTGTACGCCGTGCACTTGCGGTTATTTTAATTTGAAATTTTTCGACTATTTTCTAAACTGATAGAAAACTTGCCGATTAACTGAAAATATTCATTTAATCGCCTTAAATCAAAATCCAGTTATCAAGTTATAAAATCGTATCTTTAAAATCTCAAAATCAATAAATCCAAATCAATTCTTATTTATATTCAATTCTTAACAAATTAAATTACAACTCAATTTTTATTTATCTCTCCGACTTTTATTTATTTAAGTTATTACAAAAAATCTATTTTAAAAATATTAACATAACTTCAAATAAACATTTAAACATATTATATATATATATATGTTATTACAAAAATCTATTTTAAAATATTAACATAACTTCAAATAAACATTTAAACATATTATATATAGATATTAGTTAAATTAAATTTTTATTCAATTAAATTAAATTAAACCATATTATTAAATCTACTTTAAATCTTATTTTATATATTTTAAAAATAATAAGGTTATAAGTAAAATTTTATAATTTACATTTTTGAAACTTAACTTATAATTTAAAATTTCCAAAACATATAATTTAAAAGATCAAAAATTTCAACATATATTAAAATAAAATCTATATATTATATTTAAAAATCAATATTTATTTAAACACATCTGTTTCTTTTCAAAATTCAGGAAATCATTTAAAAATATAGACCAACGGTGTCCGTATATAATTTATATCCTATGGTCAAGTGATATGGATATTTATCATTTCAATCCGCAACAATTTAAATTTACGGGTATATATCATTTCAACCCGCAATCCCAAAATTTCAAAATCAATAAAATCGCTTGGGTTTATCATTTCAACCCATAACGATTTTCCCTAATCTATAATATCGTTCGGGTATGTATCATTTCAACCCATAGGGAATTCCTAAAATAACAGGGAACTTGCAGAGTGAGAACAATATATAATAATAGCATAACATATCAATTACAAGCATATATAATCATTAACAATTTAAATTTAATATACATACTAACAGGTTATGGTGGCATATGTCAATTAACATAGGTTAACAATTTTAAATGATAACATATCATATTCAGCAATTAAATAACTAACAATTAAAATCTAACAACATATTTCAATCGTCAGTTCATGTGATTTAAATTTACTAACTAATGAATGTTAATCGTGAGTGATCGCTCACCTTTCGTGGCTACGGAAACAATGACAGTGAAGATGACATGCACACGCACATGGACACGAGCAAAGCAAAGCAAAAGCTGTTGAGATTTCCAGACAGCGACGAACAAAGCAACAAACTAGAGATCGATGAACCAAATCAAGGCTAGCTTGAGATTGATGGAAACAATATATATACATATTTATATGAAATATATATCTATATATATATTATTTTAAAATCAATATTCAATTTAAAACACATATGAAAATAAAATCTGTATATATATATATATATTAAATCAACATTTAATTTAAACACATATTAAAAATAAAATCTTTATATATTATATTTCAAAATCATTATTTCTTAAACACATATATTTAAAATCAAAATATCTATACTTATATCTTAAAGTCAATATTTAATAATCAATATACATATATATATATATATATATCTTTTATAAAAAGAGGAAAAGAAGCTTTTAGAAACCTGGTCTACCAAGCTGAATATATCGAATCTAAATCTGGTTGATGTAGCAAATGGGTTCTCTGAATAGTATATGCAATCCCATACTATACTATATATATTATATTATATGCAAATGAAGGAGGAAGGAATGGCTCGGGAACAATAAGGTGGAGATGGCTGTCATGCTATGGCAGTTCGAAGGGTGGACAGTGGTTGCAGGCTGTTCATGGTGACTGTTCACGTGCTGCAGCTTGTTTGATGATGTGGACGGACTGTGGAAGTGGGGTTTTGGCTACAATGAGAAGAGGCCAGCTGTCGTTTGGTGAAGGGAAGGTGAGATGCACTGGAGGCCGAGGTGTTGTATGCGAGGTCGGATGACATGGAGTGGTTGTGGCTATTGATGGAGAGTGGTGGTGGAAGCAATAGGCGGGTGATTGGTTTGGACGAGGCACGGCATGGGTTCGGTAGCACAGCGGACATAGTGGTCGGAGTTGCTGTCACTAGCGTGGTGTTTGGATCGGCTGATGCTTGAAGGGTTAGTGCTTGGAAGCAGGGATGGTGTGTGAGGGTGGTGGGTTATAAGGTCGGAATACTTGTTTGGCGGATGAAAAATGGGTTTCGGGCTTGGCTGTATGGCTGAGATGGGTTGATGGACGTTGTCACTGAGCATGGAGGTTGTGGGTTATTGGATTGGAGGAAGGAAGCACAAGGCTGCTTGGAGTGGTTTCAGGCGGATCAGAGGAACTGCTTCGGGTTTCGGTTGATAAGCACGAGCAGGACAAGGCAGATGGGTTAGCTTCGAGCAAAGCAGGGTAACAAAAATATGAAGGCAACTTTGATTATATATTTATTATTATTTTTTCTCAGAATGAAACAAAAGAAGAGGAGAGAAGGAGAATGAAATGAAAGGACAACAGCAACAATAATGAAACCATAGGAATAGAAAAAGGCAAAAGTTGAATTTTGGGAATATAAAAAGTTAGTGGCTATTGGTTAATACACGGTGGATAATTGAATGGACAGTGAAACCAAAAGGTAAAAAAACGGTTACCGATACGGCTAATCGTTTTGCAGATTCCGCCTCATACCGAACGCCGAAATGCACAAATAAATATACAGCGGAGATCAACACAACAAGACGAACATAATGGTACACAGATATCAGTGATACGACCAAGCTATCAAAACTCGATTTTTCACCGCCGAAATGCTGCTAAAACGCCGAAAATAAGATAAACGGATGATTTACATTTTTGTTATATAAAAATATTCAGATTTCAAAAATATTTTATTTTCATCAAATTTTAACTGAATTTAAATTGAAATTGAAAATTACACAACAGAACTAACTTACATATTTTCTGATGAAAATCTAACACTTGCAGTATAAAATAGATGTATTCCAAATATCAAATTTTCATTGCGAAATTTAATTGTTTATTTTCATGAAAGATTTAATTAATTACGTTATAAAAATCGTTAAAATTTCTGGGTCATTTCACTCTCCCTCACTCAAAACTTTTCATCCCCGAAAAGGGACAAGATATGAGAATAGAAGCAGCAGAAAGGAAAGATAGATTCAGAATACAAAGTGCCAGATACAACAATTAATTCAAGACCATGTAACTTTCATTTTAAAGGGTTCACATTATACATCTTATTACTTATTAACATCCATTTATTATTATCATTCTAATTAACTCACTTTCAATTAATTTATATTTATATTGTATACTATTCAATTACATATTCTCATTACATTCAAACTTTTGAATATTTCAGGTAAGTTATATATGTTTTAGAATGCAATTGAGTATTATACAATAAATTTTATCCTAGTTCAACTATTTCAAGTTGTTCAATTCCATTTCTCATTTTAAACACTCCAGTTATTCAAAAATTTTGCTTCATTTCAATAATTGAAAACCATCACTAAACATAGAACTTAAGAGTTAAATTTCCGGTTTCACTTCAAACCATTTTGAAATAAATATATACATATATATATATATATATTTAGTACATCAAATCATACTCAAGAAATTCAAATCAAATCCATTTTCCAAAACAAAAGTGTAGCAAAACTACAAGTGATCTCTCCACTCCGAGACTCGAAAATGAATGTCGATGATGCTGCAGTCATCATCAAAATTATTTTCCAGCGACAAGAGAGGAGAGTACTGACTTACTTCTTTTAAAATTCTTTGGAAACAATTTCCATTTGAAAATACTTTCAAATAATATATTTTCCAAAATTTGAAAACCAAATTTGGAAAAGCACCGGAAATTTAATTCTCAAATCCTTAATTTAAATTCATTTCATTTGCAAACCATATTTATAGACCATATTTTTAAATTTCATCTCCTTGTAACATACAACAATAGCTAATGGTTTAGGAATGTTGAAAAAACAATAAATGATAATATATAACTATCATTTCTAACAACCAATTCATTTAACATCTAAATCCAAAAAATTATACTTTTATAAATATAAAATATAATCATACATAAAATTATTTCATTTACAAATTTCGAAAACAATATTGTGTCAGTTTGCTCTGTTCAAGTGTTTTGGAATTCCTATCGATAGCGTTGGCCAGACAAATCGATCGAAACCCAAAATTCAAACTTGACAACTCAAACAACACAATATAAAACATTTTTATATCAATTACAAATAAGTTCCCTCATAGGATGATTCAAGAATGGATTATAGAGTAAGGATAGAGATTCAAATTTAGAGGGACCCTAACCAAAGAGAATTCTAACTAAGATGATAGGCTCGAAAGGAGGATAAGATGATTAGATTACAAAAGAGGAAAGATGGATAGACTTATATTAATCGCAGCGACTTTAATCGGATCAACCGAGACTCAAAAAAGACGAGAATATCATCAAAGAAAACCAGGACGAACTTGTTGAGAACATCGTGGAAAATGTGATTCATAAGATCGATGAAGAAGCCAGGAGCATTGGTTAATCCAAAGGGCATGACTAACCATTCATAGAAACCATTCGTTTGGGAGGAAGAACAACAGGTCGAGCTCCAGGAATAAGATCGATGCAGAATTCAATTTCTCGCTTGGGAGGAAGAGAAATGACTTCACCAAAACATGAGGATAATCCCTGAAAATCGGGGTGGAGTCAAGATCACCAGGCCGAGAATCAATCGAAAGATAAAACTGCCTGCATAATCCTGAGGCAATCGACATTCGATCATAATAGAATTACCTGGGTAGTTTACTAGAGAAACGGTTCGGGCTTTGTAAGAAATAACAGCATCAAAACTGAGGACGTAGAAATCACCAGTGAATCGATGCATGTTGTAAAGGAGTTTCACCCCTTTATAAATCATACTAAGGTTGGGGGGACCGCTGATGGAATTAGTCACACACAAGGATGAAGTTGTAAATTGAGGTTGCAAGATGTGCTCGAATTTATTACAAAGATCAATAGAATTAGAGCTATGGGATGCTCCAGTATCAAGAAGAATACGAATAGGAAAAGGCATGAATGGATCTCAGAACAAAGGAAAAGTTCCACAATTCAAAAGAAATCCAAACCAACGAGGATTCTAACAAAGAATTTCAAGCTCGAACGAATATGGTTTTGTAATTAATTTTACTCATTCTAGGGTACTACAACCCTATCTCTAATGAGTTTTTATTCCATATGATAAGTTTTGCCTAAACCAGAGCTTTATCACCAACTGTAACGACCCGGCATTTCGAACAATTCAAATCGACAATCATCCACTCATGTCAGACTTGAATTGCTCAAAACAACAGATTGTTAATTTATATTTGACAAAACTTAGCATATAAATAAATAGATTAAAATAGTTTATATATTAAAAATAGTTTATATATCAAAAAAAAATATTTAAAATTGTTTATAGATTTACAATAATATATATTAAAATAGTTTATATATTTAAAATAGTTTATATCGAAAATAGTTTCAAATTAGAATTGTTTCTTTCAATTTCACAAATCAATTCAAATCAATTTTAGTTCCAAAATTCAATTTAAATCGATCTCAGTTCAACAATTTAAATTAAAAAGGTTCAATGCAAATTCTCATTAAAACCATTTTTAATTTATATCGATTTCAAATCCAGGTTTGAGCTACAAATTTAAACCACTTCCAATTCAATAAGTTTCAAAGTTTAAATATTCAAACATTTACAATAACTCAACTTGATAAATTTCATTTATATTTCAAAATTCAACTTTAAATTTTATTCAAATTTGAAAATATTCACTTAATCATTTTTAATAACCATTTAAATAAAATCTCAAATTACAAATTTAAATCTTCTCCCTATTGCATCATCTGGATGTTTTTATACATGGAATAAATCTAGCAGATCTGGGAACAAAACCTTTTGCAAACTGGATAGATCTTATCAAAACTTTTCTTCTATTTTGAAATGGCCAAATCTAAATACCTTAATTCCCCCTCCTTCTTTATCTGATCATTCTCCTTTGATTCTGGATTGGGGCAGGGCCACTAAGAGAAGACATACCTCATTTTCATTCTTTAATAATTGGACTGATAATCCTGAATTTTTTAGTATTGTTACTAACTGCTAGAATATGCATGTATTTGGTAATCCTATGTTTATTTTGCAGACTAAGCTTAGGCATCTAAAGAACATTTTGAGGAATTGGGCTAAGGCTAATTATGGGAATGGAAGTAGCATCTCTTCATCAATTAGAGAAAATTTGTTGCAGGTTCAGAGAATTATCCTTTTTGACCCTAATAATGCTTTGCTTGGTGAACAGGAAATTAATCTCAAACTCAATTTATCTAATGCTCTTGGGGAGGAGATCAAAATGGCAAAGCAGAAGGCCATTCCATGGGGACAAGAATTCAACAATTTTTCATAATTCCCTAAAGATAAAACAAGCTTCTTCTTCTGTCAGTAATATTAATGATAAGGATGGCAATCCCTGTAATACTCATGAATCCATTCAAGAAGCTTTTCTGGCTTACTATAATGATTTACTTGCCAACCAAGTCATCCATGATATATCCATGCAATTATTCTCTCATGTTTCTCTTCATGTCATTTCTAACAGTACTAAGGAACTTCTGATTAAGGAAATCTATGCTGAGGAAATTAAAGCTACTATTTTCAGCATGAATGGTTCCAGCAGCCCTGGGCCTGATGGATATAATGCACATTTCTTCAAAGCCACTTGGGACATTATTGGGCATGATGTGATTAAGGCCATCCTTAATTTCTTTAAACACAACAAATTATTATCTGGTATTAATGCCACCCAGCTTGCTTTGATTCTTAAAACTCAGCAACCTTCTTCTGTTACCCAATTTAGACCCATTGCCTGTTGCAATGTTATATACAAAATCATCTCCAAAATTATGGCAACAAGGATGAAGCAAGTGCTTGCTACCACCATCTCTCATAACTAGAGTGCTTTCCTTCCTTACAGAGACATTACTGACAATATTCTTTTATCCAATTAACTCTTGAGAGGCTATAACAGGATTAATATATCTCCCAGGTGTGTGATGAAATTAGACATACAAAAGGCTTATAACACTGTTCAGTGGAAATCAATCATATATATACTTTATAGAATGAACTTCCCTACCCCTTTTTTGGCTTGGATCTTCACATGTATATCCACTGTTAAATTTTCTATAAGTCAAAACGGTAATACTTTTGGTTATTTCAATGCTACCCAAGGTATAAGGCAAGGGGACCCCATTTCTCCTTACCTTTTTGTGTGTGTCATGGAATTGTTCACTGGACTTATCAACAATGTTATGCTTCTTAAGCTTATTGACTTTCATCCACTATGTAAGAGCCTGAAAATCGCTTCTCTTCTCTTTGCTGATGATTTAATGTTGTTCACTAAACCTAATAGTAAGTCAATAAATGGGGTTTTGAATGTTTTGAGTAGTTTTAAATTGTTGACTGGTTTGGATATTAATAGAAGCAAATCCAAGATTAAAATTGCAGGCTGGATGATAATGAAAAGAGTATAATTTTTGCATTATCTGGGTTATCTTCCTTTGATGATAATGAGACATATCTTGGAATGCCTGTATGCTCTTCAAAAATCAGATCTTATCGATGTCTGCAGCTGTTTGAAAGAATCATTGATAGATTATCCTCCTTGTCCGATTCCTTTTTATTAATGGCTGGTAGGTTAGTTGTTATAAAATCTATTGCTTCTTCCATGTGCTTATACTATGCCAGAATATATATTTTGCCCACCAAGCTCATATCCATGATAAATTCTGCTTTAAATCATTTTCTTTGGCATTGCAATCCTTTTTCAAAGAAACCAGTCCCTATTGCCTTCAAAACTTCAGCTCTTTTTGAAACTTTAATGGTGTTTTCTTCTTCTCCCTCTTCATCTTCTTTCTCTCTTGACTCTGCCTTGTTTCCTCCTCTGGTTTCTTCCTCATCTTCTTCGTTGCAATCTGCTTCCTCTTCTGCCGTTCTTTCATCATCTCTCCTCCTTTCTTCTAACTCCCTTCAGTCTGGATCTGTGCAGACTTGTATCAAGAATGATTCATCTTCTTTGAATTCGAATTGGTCTTCTCTCTTCAAATATCTTCCTCGTAATGCTGGGTCTTACAAGCCCATTCATTTTGATATATCTCGGGTTAATCCAAGTGTTTTACCGGATCTAGTGAAGGAAGAAGGTTTAAAGTACTGGAATAATCATTTAGTTGGTTTCTTTTTGGATGGTACGCTTTCTTTCTTGACTGTTGTTAATTTCTTGAAAAGGTATTAGAAGATTAAGAGTGAGGTTCAATTTAAATCAGATGGGTACAATTTCTATTTTAATTTTTCCAATCAAGAGGATAAGGATCATGTTCTTAATTCGGATCCAATTTTTATAAAGGGTAGAATGTTCATAATTACTAAATGGGATCCTTCTATTGGTATATCTCAAGCCCAAATCAAAAGAGTACCTGTGTGGATACATTTTCATAGGATTCCTCTTATACTTTGGACGCTGGTAGGGATTAATTGGTTGGCTTGTCATGTTGGTAGATTAATTTGTTTTGATAGTAGTACTGAGAAAATGCAAAGATTTAAGTATGCAAAGGCATTAGTGGAGATTACGCCTGATTTTGAATTACCAGATTCTATTGCCATTCCTCAGTTGGGAAGTAACTGTCCAGATGTTAAATTGTCATATGATTGGAGGCCAAAAATCTGTACTCATTGTAAAATCTTTTGTCATGATACTGTAAGTTGTGAGATTGTAAACAAGAGTAGAGAGATTGATGTTAATAGAGTAGTTATTTCGGTTGAGAATGAAGAAAAGAACCAAAGTGATCATGGAGTTACTAATCACAGCTTAATAGATCATAGCTGGAAAGATGTGGATAAGAAAAAAAAAGGAATATGGAAGAGGAAAGAGACAGTGGTTAAAGAAAGGCTTCATTTAAATGTTGATCCTATAAAAAGTATAGAAAATGAAATAGGAAAGAGTAGTGAAGTAAATAGCTCCTCGTCTTATTCTACTGTTACTTCAAATTCATTTTCAGTTTTATCAAGTTCTTCTCCTGATTCAAACATAAACCTTCACACAACTCGAGAAAATAATCTTGGTAATTGTAGTGATGCAGTTCCTTGTTCTTCTTCTTTTTCCTTTGACACTTTATCTAATTCTTCATTCTCTAATAAACCTACTTCCGTCTCTTCTTCATGCAGTTCACAATTTAGTTCTCAGTCTCCATCTATGTTTGGTTCTAGCACTTCATCACCTTATCTGCATTTGTCTCCACCTGATCATATTATACTCCCTCCTTCTTCTAAATCAGGTGAATGTATGGATACTAAAGGTATTACTAGCACTCATAATTCTGGTGATTTGAATAAAGGGAAAGATTTTAAGGTTCAGGAAGTTCTTCCTTTATCTTCAACAAAAAATAATTCTCATCCTAGACATACAAGGAAAAATCCATCACCTCTGCTTCCTCCGCTCCCTATCAAATAAATAATATTGCTTTTTGGAATATAAGAGGGGCTAACTTACCCGCAAAACAGTTTGAGATTAGGAATCTTATCAAGGAAAAGGATATTCAATTGATGTGTGTTTCTGAAACAAAGCTAAATATTCAATCTACTTTAAAGGATGTTCACTTGATATCTCCTTCTTGGTTACATGATCATAATTTTGTTGAATCTAATTATGGTAGACTTCTTACATTATGGAATCCTCAAATCTTCAAGCTCTCAAAAATTATTGCCACTGATCAATTCATTCATTATAATTGTGTTCATCTGCCTTCTAATATGAATTTTCTTCTAACCTCAGTATATGCTCAAAATTCTTTATCATTGAGACAGGTTTTCTTGGATACACTTCCAACACTTAATTCTTCTTCTGAACCTTGGTTAATTAGGGGGGATTTTAATTGTATGCATGCTTGTAATCAAAAATCTGGTGGTTGTCCTTTATCTCTAAAGGATATTACTCCTTTAAATAGTGCTATGAATCAATCTAAACTAATCTCGGTCAAATCTTTTGGTTCACATTTCACTTGGTCAAATTGTAGTAGGAATGGAAATTTAACTCTTTGTAAGCTGGATCACATTTTCATAAACTTTCCTTTTCTTCAACTATGGTCTAAATCATTCTATGATATATTGCAGCCTTCTTTATCTAATCACTGTCCTTTAATTTTTCATTGGGGAGTTGATGATTTTTGTGGAGGGAAACATTCTTTTAAATTTTTTAATTTTTGGACTAAGCATAGGGACTATCAAATTATTCTTAAACAGGTTTGGAATATGCAATTTGGTAGGAATCCTCTAGCAAATGTTTCTCTCAAGATGAAGGCTCTCAAATTTCACCTAAAAGTCTGGTCTGTAGCTAATTTTGGTAATGAATCTAAGCTTTCTACTCATATTAGAAATGAGCTTAATAAGGTTCAGGAGGACTTGAGTTCGAGACCATATGATGCTCTTTTACAATGTGCTGAATTGGAACTAAAGAAAAAACTTGAATTAATTATTGAAAGGGAATTATCATCACTTAAACAGAAAATCCATTTGAAAATGGAGAAGGAGGCTGACAGGAATATTAAGTATTTTCATAATTTTCTAAAAATCAAGAGAGCTAGAGATTGCATATTTCAGTTAAAGGATCTGAATGGTAATACGAAGAACTCTTTTGAGGGTATTAATGATGCATTTGTTCAGTATTTTTCATCTATCTTAGCTCCCTCCAACTCCTTTAAACCTGATATAAGGCCTCTTTTTGACATAACACTTCCAACCTTATCCATTTCTCAATCTGATTCATTAATTTGTGCCATTTCTGCTGAAGAGATTAGATCTGCAGTTTTTAGTTTGGATAGTAATAGTTGTGGAGGTCCAGATGGTTTTAATGCTCATTTTATACAGCAAAGTTGGAAAATAATTGTTTGATATTGTGAAAGCTATTAAATACTTTTTTCTTAATAACAAACTCTCTGCTGATCTATCTGCTACTGCCATTACCTTAATTCCTAAGATTGATAACCCTACTTTAGTTGCTGATTATAGGCCAATTTCTTGTTGTAACATCATTTATAAAATCATCTCAAAAGTGTTGGCTAATAGATTGCAATTAGTTCTCCCATCCATTATTTCCAATAATCAGGCTGCATATATTAGTGGAAGATCCATTAGTGACAATATTCTCTTAACTCAAGAATTATTGTACGGATATGAGAGGAAAAATATATCACCTAGATGCATGTTGAAGCTGGATATTAAGAAGGCTTTTGATTCTATTGCTTGGAGTTCTATTTTAGCTATTATGTCTAGGATGAATTTTCCTAAACCTTTTTTAGCTTGGATTTTTACTTGTATTTCTTCGCCAAAGTTCTCAATTTCAAGAGAGGGTGGTCTGTATGGATATTTTAAAGGTACACAAGGTGTCAGGCAAGGTGATCCTATTTCTACCTACTTGTTCATTATTGTCATGGAGCTGCTCAATTCTATTTTAATGGATCTTGTTGTAAAGAAAGAACTTGATTTACATCCAAAATGTAAACATCCCCTTATTACTCACCTTCTCTTTGCTGATGATCTGATCATTTTCACAAAGCCTACATATAGTAATATTCAATGTATTATCTCCTCTCTGCAATTCTTTCATTCCATTACCGGCCTTCAAATCAATATTTCTAAATCCAATATTCTTGTTGCTGGTTTGTCTACTTTAATGAAGAATGATATTATTAAATGCTCGGGTCTTCAGGAATTACCTAAATATTCATATTATTTGGGTTTGCCTATCATTAGTTCTAGAATTTCCAAGCAGAACTGTTTGCCACTCTTTGAAAGGATAATTGAAAGGTTACAGCTATGGCCATCTGATAAATTGTCACAAGCTGGTAGGCTCACTATTATTCAATCAATTGCTGTGGCCATGACTACGTATTGGACTAGACACTACATTCTTCCAATCAGGCTGATTAATATGATTTCTAGTGCTCTAAATAAATTTCTCTGGCATGGTGACCCTTTCTCAAAAAAGATCATTCCCATTTCTTTCTGCAAGTTGTTTGATGCTAAGAAGTATGGTGGACTTGGTATTACCAATATTTTTCAATGGAATAAGGCTGCTATTTCAGTGTATTTCAACAAAAATTTTGCAACAGATAAAAACTTATGGTCTCGATGGGTTAATCAAAATCTTATAGGTAAAAGAAATTTTTGGACTATGACTATACCTCAAAATTGTAGTTGGAGTTGGAGATGTATAATTAAACTAAGGGGAACTTTCTTGCCTTTTATACAATGTAATTATGCTTTGATTAAAGGATTATCTTTTTGGCATTCTCCATGGGCTAAACAGGGACTGATTTTAAGTAATTTAGTAGATTACAACCTGAGGAGGAATTCTAGAATTTCTGAGGAAGCTAGAGTAGACGAATTTATGCATGATGATGGTATTGTTTTACCTTATTCTAGCTCCTTTCAGCTAAGAAATTTGTGGAAGCTCATTACTAGTAATCCAATTACATTTAGTGATAATGCTCTAATCTGGTCAAGGAAAGGTAAAAATCACTCTATCAGGCTTGTTTATAACTTCCTTTGCCAAAATGTTTCTGAGTTTCCCTAGAATTCAAGAATTTGGAAAACTGGTTATTCAGCTAAAGAAAATATGTTGTTGTGGAAAGTGATGGCAAATGCTTTGAATACTAAGG
Source organism: Allium fistulosum (assembly GCA_030737815.1). Classification (NCBI taxonomy): domain Eukaryota; kingdom Viridiplantae; phylum Streptophyta; class Magnoliopsida; order Asparagales; family Amaryllidaceae; genus Allium; species Allium fistulosum. The sequence goes on along the minus strand of CM060904.1, from coordinate 1,103,491,456 downwards.
ACAAGCTTTGTAGAATGGGAATTATTTCAGAGGATTTATGTGTATTTTGCAAATCAAAATCTGAAACTAACACTCATTTATTTTTTGAATGTCCTTTTGTCTATCAAATATGGTTTAGGCTCTTATCTAATGGTGGTTTTTATAAGCCTTCTGCTGTTAGTTCTATTGAATGGTTTAATGTATTCAAAGCAACTAGATGGAAGACTCGTACAACTAGGCTTTTGCTAAAGCTTCTTAAAAAATTGATATATGCTGTGTGGTCTGAAAGAAATAAAAGAATATTTGGTATTGGTAGCAAGAACTCATCTCAGCTTTATACCCAGATTCATGGCAATATTTTGAAAGATTTAAAGATTCATAATATTTGAAGCTTGATTATTACAAGGAACTGTTGGCATTGGTTTATTTTCTGTATGGTCTGAGTGCTTTTTGTCTTCAGCTTGCATAATGTATTTCCTGGAATTAAGCAAGGGTTCATATGATGTGCATCTGTTGCATGAAGCTTTTTATATAGTCTTTTTAGTGTTTTCTTATTTCAGGGTTGGTTCAGATTTTCTCAAATTGTTGTAAATAAATTGTGTTTTGGTTGTACTTGTCATTATATTTTGTCATGAAAATAGTTTTGTGTGAGTTGTAACAGCTTGTTATGATATATTAGTCAATAAAATGAGTTTATACTCTTGCTTTTCAAAAAAAAACTGTTTGTTGTCCTTCATTAACGGTGGTCTGGGCATTATGGACATCAAAAAATGGAATAAGGCAGCTCTTTCTACAAGACTTGATAAATTGACGAATAATGAAAATAATCTCTGGGCTTCTTGGAAAAGAATTAATTTAATCATGAATATGCATTTTTGGACTATGGAACCCCCCCTTTAGATTGTAGCTGGGTGTGGAGAAATATTTTAAGATACATGTTTGTTTTTCTCCCCATATTTTAGAAATGTATTAAGGAATATGTTACTTCCTTCTGGTTTGAGCCATGGTCTGCTCAAGGTTGTATTCTTGCTAATGTGATTAATTATAACTTGAGAGTCCGGTCAGGGATCAATGAAAATGCTAAAGTTAACTCATTTTGGACTAATGGATACATTAATCTTCCTTATTCTAGTTCATATGCTATCAGGCGGGTTTGGGATAATATTTAGAACAATTTTTACATAAAGGATAATGTGCATGATTTATGGGCTGGGAAGAAACATTCAATTGCTACTGTTTACAAGCACATTATCAATGCTACTCCTCTGATCAGTTTCCCTTGGCACTCTAGAATTTGGAATTCTAGTTCAATCCCGAAAGAAAATATCATGTTGTGGAAGGTGATAAGGAATGGTATTCATACTCTTGATAAGCTTAAAGCAAGAAATCCGGTGCTGACTGCTACTTGTCTTCTGTGTTGTAATGAAGATGAGAGTGTTTTTCACCTTTTTTTAACTGTCATTACACATTCTTCATCTGGAAAAGAGTATTGAGGTCTTTAAATCTGCACACTCCTAGTTCGAACTCTGCTATTGAATGGTTTAATATTTTTAAAGCAACTAGGTGGAAGTCAAGTAGAGGTGATTTATTATTAAGGGTCCTGAAAAAGTTTGTGTATTTTTTTGGATAGAAAGGAACAATAGGGTGTTTTATGGCTCTTCTACCACTAAACACATATTGGTCCTCTCTATTGCTAAACATTTTAGGGCCCTTTGATTTCCTTGTCGTGCTGCTAATTTTTGGTGGCTTGCTTGGGGTCATTGCTGCACTGCTACGGGTCTTGCTTGGTGTCTCAGGTTGGTTGCTTCAGGGTCCTTTTATTCTGTGGTGAATAGTCCTGCTTGGTGCATTTTGCAGCTTGCTTGGTGGTTTTCTATATGTTGCTTGTGGTTTTTGGTCCTTGCAATGTTTAATTGCTATTTTATGTCTCCTCTTTCTCTGTATCCCTCTGTAATTCTGATTTATACCTGTAATTTCGCATGGTATAAATAAAAGGTAGGGGCCCTTTTAACCCAATAGAACAATAATCATTAATAATGTAAATTTAATATATATACTAACAGGTTATGGTGTCATATGTCAATTAACATAGGTTAACAATTTTAAATGATAACATATCATATTAAGCAATTAAATAACTAACAATTAAAATCTAACAACATATTTCAATCGTCATTTCATGTGAATTAAATTTACTAACAAATGAATGTTAATCGTGAGTGATCGCTCGCCTTTCGTGGCTATGGAAACAACGACAGCGAAGATGACACGGACACGCACACGCACACGGACACGAGCAAAGCATAGCAAAAGCTGTTGAGATTTCCGGACAGCGACGAACAAAGCAACAAACTAGAGATCATTGAACCAAATCAAGGCTAGCTTGAGATTGATGGAAACAATATATATACATTTTTATATGAAATATATATATATATATATCTATATATATTATATTTTAAAATCAATATTAAATTTAAAACACATATCAAAATAAAATCTATATATATATATATATTTAAATCAACATTTAATTTAAACACATATTAAAAATAAAATCTTTATATATTATATTTCAAAATCATTATTTCTTAAACACATATATTTAAAATCAAAATATCTATACTTATATCTTAAAGTCAATATTTAAAAATCGATATACATACATATATATATATATATTCTTTTATAAAAAGAGGAAAAGAAGCTTTTAGAAACCTGGTCTACCGAGCTGAATATATCAAATCTAAACCTGGTTGATGCAGCAAATGGGTTCTCTGAATAGTATATGCAAGCCCATACTATAATATATATATATATATTATATGCAAATGAAGGAGGAAGGAATGGCTCGGGAACAATAAGGTGGAGATAACTGTCATGCTGTGGCGGTTCGAAGGGTGGACAGTGGTTGCAGGCTGTTCATGGTTATTGTTCGCGTGTTGCAGCTGATTTGACGATGTGGATGGGCTGTGGAAGTGGGGTTTTGGCTGCGAAGAGAAGAGGACAGCTGTCGTTTGGTGAAGGGAAGGTGAGATGCACTGGAGGCCGAGGTGTTATATGCGAGGTCGGATGACATGGAGTGGCTGTGGCTATTGATGGAGAGTGGTGGCGGAAGCAACAGGCTGGTGATTGGTTTGGACGAGGCATGGCATGGGTTCGGTAGCATGGCGGACATGGTGGTTGGAGTTGCTGTCACTAGCGTGGTGTTTGGATCGGCTGATGCTTGAAGGGTTAGCGCTTGGAAGCGAGGAGGGTGCGTGAGGGTGGTGGATTGTAGGGTCAGAGTACTTGTTTGGTGGATGAAAAATGGATTTCGGGGATAGGTGTACGGTTGAGATGGGTTGATGAACGTTGTTAGTGAGCATGGAGGCTGTGGGTTATTGGAGTGGAGGAAGGAAGCATAAGGCTGCTCGGAATGGTTTCAGGTGGATCAGGGGAACTGCTTTGGGTTTCGTTTGATAAGCACGAGCAGGACGAGGCAGACGGGTTAGCTTCGAGCAAAGAAGGGTAATAGAAATACGAAGGCAACTTTGATTATATATATATATATATAATTTATTATTTTTTTCTCAGAATGAAACAAAAGAAGAGAAGAGAAGGAGAATGAAATGAAAGGACAACGGAAACAATAATGAAACCGTAGAAATAGAAAAAGGCAAAAGTTGAATTCTGGGAATATAAAAAGTCAGTGGCTATTGGTTAATACACGGTGGATAATTGAATGGACAGGGAAACCAAAAGGTAAAAAAAGGGTACGATACGACTAATTGTTTTGCAGATTTCGCCATGTACCGGACGCCGAAATGCATAAATAAATATACTATGGAGATCAGCACGACGAGACGAATAGAATGGTACATAGATATCAGTGATACGACCAAGCAATCAAAACTCGATTTTTCGCTATCGAAAATGCTGCTAAAACGCTGAAATAAGATAAACGGGGCTAGAGCAGTCCAAATTTGATGAAAAAAATATGACGTCTCACTCAGAAAATGTTTACATTTTTGTTATATAAAAATATTCAGATTTCAAAAATATTTTATTTTCATTAAATTTTAACTTATTTTAAATTGAAATTGAAAATTACACAACATAACTAACTTATATATTTTCTGATGAAAATCTAACACTTGATATATAAAAATAGACGCATTCCAAATATCAAATTTTCATTGCGAAATTTAATTGTTTATTTTCATGAAAGATTTAATTAATTACGTTATAAAAATCGTTAAAATTTCTGGGTCGTTACAACAACTTTTATTAGAGCACAACAACAACAACAAATGATAATAATCAAATATTATCATTCTCTAGCAATCAAACACACCATATATACCATAATTTTTGAAATTTATTCCTTTATATATATAATATAATCAGGGTAAAATTATTTCATTTACCCAATTTCAAAACAATACCATGTCGAGCTGCTCTGTTCAAGGGTTTGGAGATCCCTATTAATAACGTTAATTACTCGTTCGACCACCTTCGTTCGGCCACCTTCGTTCGGCAACCACCTTCGTTCGGCAACCACCATTCGGCCACCTTCGTTCGGCAACCACCGTTCGGCCACCTTAGTTCGGCAACCACCGTTCGGCCACCTTCGTTCGGCAACCACCGTTTGGCCACCTTCGTTCGTCACACCATCATTCGGCCACCACCATTCGGCCACCATCATTCGGCGACCACCATTCAGTATGCCTGGCTCGACACATAGAAGTCGCCTACTATGGGCCGAAGTACCTTATTCTTGGGCATGTAAGGGGAGTCCAGCCTATCTTCGTCTATAAATACAGAGGCAGGGGTACAGTTGAAAGGACCTTTTTTCGCGAACTCCGAGGAGACTGCCATTTTCAAAACTCATTTTTTTTCTACAAAAAACTTGTACTCAAGTTGTTGGTGTACGGATTGTATATGTATTCGATTATTCAAAGAAGTAATAAAGATCACGATTAAAGTGGACATAGGCAGTTACGCCGAACCACTATAATTTTGGTATTCTCGTTTTTTATTGTTCTTATTGCATACTATTGCGATATTCCTTGCTTTTAATTTATTTTCTTCATTAATCTCTCTACACAAATCCTTTCTTGGGTGTTAGTGGCCAATTTTGGTGCTAACATTTTGGTGCTTTCACTGAGAATTGAATTCTCAACTTGATTGGATCTCATCGTCTACTAGTGGATTTCCATATTCGCGAGATAGATCCAGTTGTTTACCAGCAAACTTCCAATTCTACTCAAATTTGAAAGAGATCTAAGGAAGCTATTAGCCATGGGATTGGATTCACTGATGTACGCAAGATCTTGGGATTGGATGTTGAAGTTTGAACTCAAGCTAAACAAAGGACGGCACTTCTCTGAAGGCAATTCAGCTGATCTCTCATATGGTCAAACCCTCACCAAGGCGAATGTGTATATGTCGATCGCCCCGGAAAAGGCGTGTGCCGACCGCTCCAAAAAAGGCGTATGTCGACCGCTCCAAAAAAGGCGTATGCCGACCGGTCCAAAACTGTTGTATATCGATCGCCCCATGTACTCGGTATAGCCGAACGGCCTTGGCCGAGCCACCCTTGGCCGAACGGCCCTGGCCGAGCCACCCTTGGCCGAACGGCCCTGGCCGAGCCGCCCTTGGCTGACCCAGCTTGATCGAACGGCCTTGGCCGAGCCACCCTTGGCCGAACGGCCTTGGCCGACCCACCTCGGCCGAACGGCCTTGGCCGACCCACCCTTGGCCGAATGGCCTTGGCCGAACCACCTTGGTCGAGCCACCCTTGGCCGAACGACCTTGGCCAAGCCACCATTGGCCGAATCGCCTTAGCCGAACCGCCTTGGCTGAGCCACCCTTGGCCGAACCGCCTTGGCCGAGCCACTCTTGGCCGATCCACCATGCCTACACTCTAACACCGGACCACCTTCTATTCTTGTGCTTTACAAGCATGTCGACCCAGTGTATACCGATCCCTCTACTGAATATCGATCCCTCTACTGAATACCGATCCCTCTCTTAAAAAACCATTTGACCGATCCATGTACAAAAATATATGGATCGGGTACGACCCCTATTTTCAAAAAAAAACTTTTATAGGTACGACCCAAATTTAAGAAAAAGGCTCTAAAAATAAATACTTTTTCGGGTGGAAACCCACCCGAACCTTAACCGCAGCGCAGTGCCTCCGCATAGTGAATTCAAAACTCAACTTAGTGAAGGAAGATTTTATCCACTTCCCTTACATCTTATAACTGACCAGGGCATAGAGGATCAAGCGGGAGCCTCTGAATGGCAACAATGGAACAGACAAGCAACCGTTACTCAAACGATACTCTCAAAGGTTGGAGAACGTAAATGATATGACTCTAGGCAAATGCAGGAAACTTTTGACCAAAACCATATTCGAGTGAAACCAATTTTTTCTCCAACCAAATGCCAAGATGACTCCAAGCACCATTCTTCACTGACCCAACACTTCGAATTTAGTGACTCCAATCAAACCAATGTTGGACTCCAAGCAATTTGTTCCAAATGATAATAAGGATACCATGCTGATCGTGTTTGAGGGGAGTCGACCTCCAGATATATTTGGGCAGCTAGTTAGCTGGAGAGCCTCCTACGACCATGGATCGTTTCTGTTACAAAATGAATCAGAACCAAAGTGAGGAGGAGTGGAGCAGGCTAGGAAAAATAACAATGCAGGCCCGTTGGCTAAGGATTCTGATTCCAGTAGACAAAACAAGATCTCAAAATTCAACCCATATGCTCTTTGAAAGATTCAATCGATAGCCTCTACTTGGAGACTCACGACTCAGAGTGGTACTGAAAACCAACCTCGAGAGAGTCCACCGAAGTCCAGAGAAAATCAGGGGAATGTTGTATATTCCAAGATGCACACTGATCCTCACACTGGCGATTACGAACACCTCCGAGGTGTGATTGAAAAGCTGATCTGGAAAGGAAAGCTTTAAAAGTATGTGCAAGTCCTGCGGAATGGCGGGCACCAAACATCTGATGCCTATCAGTAAATAACTAGGATTATCAATTGGACTGCTGACGGCCGACATCCCTTTGAAGGGAGCTAGGGCCAAAGTTGAATAGCGAGCACACGATGCTGCTTCACTGATCAATGAGATTTATTCCAATCTTCTTTAAATAATTTCAATTTCAATTGTTCTATGAACCACAACCAACTTGAACTAAACTACTTTCAAAACAATGCAGGTGACCAAGTACTTAGAGTTGGCCGCCAACCAATCCACACAGATCGTGATCGGACCTGTGGAGTTTCATCAAGACGAGCATGATTTGACCGCTCATCGTCAACCATATGCCTTTGATTTGAGGCCATGTACTAGAGATGGAAAAGCTCGTCACGGTCAGAGTCTTATACAAAGCGTTCATAATTGACCGTCCATTCATCGACCTCTATATTTGATTTGGTGGCCTAAGCAAGGGTTGGAATGAATGTGGCCCGATCATCCATTCCTCATGTCATAAAGTAAAGTTTAATAAAATACATATGCCTCTCTTGAAGCTCAGTGATGCCAGGATCTAACATGAACAAACGTGGTTCGATCGTTCATTCGACAACATTAGCCTCGATACGGTAAATGAAATACAAATCAAACGGGTGGAAATACGACTGCTCTCAACATGAATCTCTAAGTCCCTGAAGCGGAATAGAGTACTCTGAGTCCCCAGAGCATGGACTAGAGTATAAATGACTTGACAAAAATCTCTATGTCCCTGAAGCAGACTAGAATACTCTGAGTCCCCAGAGCGCAGACTAGAGTATAAACGACGTCAGAAAAATCTCTAAGTCCTTGAAGCGGACTAGAGTACTCTGAGTCTCCAGAGTGCGGACTAGAGTATAAACGACTTCAGAAAAATCTCTAAGTCCCTGAAGCGGACTAGAGTACTCTGAGTCCCCAGAGCGCGGACTAGAGTGTAAACGACTTCAGAAAAATCTATAAGCCCCTGAAGCGGACTAGAGTACTCTGAGTCCCCAGAGCGTGGACTAGAGTATAAATGACTTCAGAAAAATCTCTAAGTCCCTGAAATGGACTAGAGTACTCTGAGTCCCCAGAGCGCGGACTAGAGTATAAACGACTTTAGAAAAATCTCTAAGTCCCTAAAGCGGACTAGAGTACTCTGAGTCCCGAGAGCGCGGACTAGAGTATAAACGACATCAGAAAAATCTCTAAGTCCCTGAAGCGGACTAGAGTACTCTGAGTCCCCAAAGCGCGGACTAGAGTACAAACGACTTCAAAAAATCTCTAAGTCCCTGAAGCGGACTAGAGTACTATGAGTCCCCAGAACGCGGACTAGAGTATAAACGACTTTAGAAAAATCTCTAAGTCCCTGGAGCGGACTAGAGTACTCTGAGTCCCAGAGCGCGGACTAGAGTATAAATGTCTCGAGAAAAATCTCTAAGTCCCTGAAGCGGACTAGAGTACTCTGAGTCCCCAGAGCGCGGACTAGAGTATAAACGACTTCAGAAAAATCTCTAAGTCCCTGAAGCGGACTAGAGTACTCTGAGTCCCCATAGCGCAGACTAGTGTATCAACGACTTCAGAAAAATCTTTAAGTCCCTGAAGTGGACTAGAGTACTCTGACTCCCCAGAGCGCGGACTAGAGTATAAACGACTTCAGAAAAATCTCTAAGTTCCTAAAGCGGACTAGAGTACTCTGAGTCCCCATAGCATGGACTAGAGTATAAACGACTTCAGAAAAATTTCTAAGTCCCTAAAGCGGACTAGAGTACTCTGAGTCCCCAGAGCGTGGACTAGAGTATAAACGACTTGAGAAAAATATCTAAGTCCCTGAAGCGGACTAGAGTACTCTGAGTCCCCAGAGCGTGGACTAGAGTATAAATGACTTAACGAAAATCTCTAGTCCGCTTCAGAATACAAATTGGGCTAAAGCATGGGCTAGAGCATAAACCATTCGACAAATCTCTAAGTTCCTAGAGCATGGGCTAAAGCATGAACACAAATTAGGCGCGAGTCGACCGGGGAAAGAATACTCTAAGTCACCAGAATACATAGTGGCGTATAAACACTGATAAATAGATGAGTGGATTCCGACCGTTCTCTATTCCTCAAACTTCAGCCGAAAATCGACAGAAAAAATATTAACTCGCTAAGGATGGAGTTCGACCATCCGACTTGTGGCCTGGCCAAATCAATGCTGGGAGTAGGAGTACAAATCACTAAAAGCTGAATACGACAGGTCATTATAGCTCTAGCCTGGCGTTCTTTACAACTTAAGGCAACGACTGCAAGGAGGCCTTAACACAGAATCAATCAAAATGGCATCCAAAGCTACGGGCGACCGACTATATCATACATCAGATCGAGAGTAAATATCGATCTGCACCAAGCATATACGAACGTGACCTGAATTTCCTTTGAAAAACTATGACAACCAAAGTGTGGAAAGGAGAGCAAACCACGAAGACTTGGTCATTAATTCTCCAGCACCGTCTTCTGATTCGTCAGGAGAAGTATGAAACTGGATGAGCATGACCCGACCACACTTGAGCCAACTTTACCCCGAGATCTGATTAGAGAACATGAACCAAAGTGGACGTGGCTGACCGTTCAGTACCCAACTTATGCCCTTAAACTGACGAGGCATCAGAGTATTCCCCTTGGAATGAAAAACCACAATACAATCCAGCATAGGCGAGACTCAGCCTTCCATCAACTAACCTGATCCCATGATTCAACGGGAAAGAGAGTAAAGCTAAAGTGGGCATGGTTGGCCTTCCTACTTATCGGTATATGCCCCAGACTTGGGGACATGAGCGAGAAGCGAGATGAATGTGAACCTATTATTCACCGATCGACTCTATGTCTTTGGAGTTTAGGTGGGAGTATAAACATAACTAGGATGAAACTCAACCATCCACACAGTATATTTATCAACCCGAGACTGGGAGCAGAAGCGTGATCATCCAAAGACTGGCTACGATAGTTCGATATTGAAACTTGTATATAGTGTTTACAACTATTCAAGGCTACGACCGGAAGAATGCCTAGCGATAGAATCATTAAATCAATGCCTAAGCTCGTGGGCAACTGACTATCGCTCCAACCCGAAGGACGGGTAAAGGATCATGAATGCATTGAATGGAAAGCGTGTTACTCGAATATACAAGCAAATTCAAACTCAATGCAAGATCCAGTTGTGCAACTTCACGCAACTCGAGGCTAACCCCTACTCGACATTTTCTTCAACGTGCTTCTAAGCCTGATCTTTGGCTATTTGTAGACAATTGATCAAAGCATTCCGAGCCCTTCACTATCAGACTTAATAACTCATGACAAGACTCTAGGATTCGACCAGAGCAACCATCAACATTGACCATCCCAACCATATTTCACATTGAATGTTACGCAAAATAGTTATATCTGAAATCGAAGAATCCAAGATTGCTCCGGCTAAACTGACAATCGACATTACAGTTAGCCATGGCGACCCTTCACGGGTGCTGAAGATCGGATCACAGCTCAGTGCAATGATGATAAAAGAATTAGTTGGATTTCTCTGAATAAATGATGATATGTTCCCTTGGACCCATTCTAACATGCGTGTGTGATTTCACCGACTATCGCGAGCCATGCATTAAATATCGACCTGAAGCTACAAAAGCTAGCATCATACAACGACCTGAGACGTTTGAAAGACTACTTAAATAGAATATCTAACTAAGCCAATTCGATATTGCTTATTTCCCTTGAAGAGCTATCGAATGACGAAAATTAGCATACCTTATATCTGAATTCACTGCATCAGACTACTACTCGAAGAGTAGTGGAGAACCAACTAACAGATGGAAAATGTACGTGGATGGAGCATCCAATGATCAGTGTTATGGCGCAAGAGTCGTGTTAATGACTCTTGAGGAACGATCGATCTGCTGCGCCCTGAAACTCAATTTCCTTGTAACAAACAACGAAGCTAAGTATGAAGCCTTGACCGCCAGCCTCAAACTTGCTAGAGAACTTGAAGTGGAAACTTTACATATCTTTTGTGATTCCTAAGTAGTAGTATGCAGAGTTAGGGAAGTTAATCTTGCTAGGGGGCATTGTTTTGCTCCTTATCTCGGCCGGGTCTAAGAGCTACTAGTCGACTTCACGTATTACATCATTGCACACATCCTTAGCGAACGAAATAAAAAGAGTCAAGTCACTGGCCAAGCTGGCCAGTTTCAAAGATGCACAACGGATATACTTTTTTGGTTGAAGTACTAAATACTCCAAGCATTGACGGATGGGGATCGGCTAGATCTTGGAGACAGGGCCAGAAAATGGGTCATGGATGACTCCTATCAAAGTCTATCCACAATGTGGAATTCTTACTGAACGGAGGAATGGAAAATGACAGATCCTCTTCAAAGCTTCATGCCAAATCATCCAAGAATAAGTCATGTGTAGGAAGGAGTTTATCCATTCCCATGCTTCGGTGTATCACCCATGATGATATCAAATGAGTCTTGAGTGAAGTCTATGAAGAAGAATGCGGCGATTACATCAGGGGGCAAACCCTGACAAAGAAAATACTCTGCTATGGGTTTTACTGGTCGACTATCAATCAAGATGCGGTTGATCATGCTAGACAATGTGATGAGTGCAAGATGTTTGCAAAAAATTCGAGAGCCCCGCCGATGGAAATTACTCGAATGGCTAGTCCATAACCGTTTGCCACTAGGGGGCATTGACATCATCATCTCCTTGCTATTCCTAAAGGTGATGCGAAATACATCATCGTAGCAGTTGATTACTTCACCAAATAGGCAGATGCAGAACTCTTAACCACGACCAAGATGAAGAAAATAATCGACTTCGTCAACCGTAACGTCATTTGTCCTTATGACCTTCCACGATCCATTATAACTGGTTGAAGCTATGAACAAAATCATAAAGTCTATTCTGAAGAGAGGTTTGGAAAAGGCTAGAGGTAAATGAGTGGATGACTCTCAACAGCATTATGGGCTTATAGAACTACCCATGAGTATATGGCTGGCCGTACTCCCTTCACCCTTGCTTACGGCTCCGAGGTCGTCATCCATGTAGAACTTTAAGTCCCCTCTCATAAAGTGGCTGATTACAACCCTTATTTCACAAAAAATATAAACAAGGAACTGCAATCGAATTGCAATTAAACTAGATGGAATTGGCGACGACTTATGAGCATATAAAACGCACCCGAGAGCCAATGACAAGAACGTGTGCCCGAACATGCACGTGTATATTCGAAAAAATTCGACTTCTTGAAATCAACAGAAATTGAATTTTCACTTATGGTTATTAAGAAACGACTGGATCAGATAGCCGAAGCTTACTAGCCCTGTAGAACCGGACACAAATGGCATACAATCCTGAATTTATACTATTGGGAATCGACCAAGCATCATGACGGCGGAAGAAGGATACGACACTTTGGAGGATATAATTGAAGGATAATGACTATTCAGGAAACATGATGGATTTCTTTCTGGAGACTCTAACTTGCTTCGATTCAAAGCGCGTCATGTTGGTTCACACGACGCACTTTGGGGGGCAAATGTTATCCGGTCACTTGGCCCGGCTACAAGGTGATAATTACAAAGGCTTTGATTGAGTCTGGATAAGACTTGAGTTAGTTAGAGATTGGAGATGTAAGGGATTGATCCGTTTTGGGTAGTCCGGCATATGTTTTGGGTAGTCCGGCATATGTGCATTGTTCGGCCTATATGTACCGTTCGGCCACCTTCGTTCGGCGACCACCATTCGGCCACCTTCGTTCGGCAACCACCGTTCGGCCAGGTTTGTTCGGCAACCATCGTTCGACCACCTTCGTTAGGCAACCACCGTTCGGCCACCTTCGTTCGGCCACCTTCGTTCGGCAACCATAGTTCAACCACCATTGTTCGGCACACCATCATTCGGCCACCACCATTCGGCCACCATCGTTCGGCCACCATCGTTCGGCGACCACCGTTCAGTATGCCTGGTTCGGCACATAGAAGTCGCCTACTATGGGCCGAAGTACCTTATTCATGGCCCTGCGAGGGGAGTCCAGCCTATCTTTGTCTATAAATACAGAGGCAGGGGTACAGTTGAAAGGACCTTTTTTCGCGAACTCCGAGGAGACTCTGCCATTTTCAAAACTCATTTCTTTTCTACAAAAAACTTGTACTCAAGTTGTTGGTGTACGGATTGTATCTATATTCGATTATTCAAAGAAGTAATAAAGATTACAATTAAAGTGGACGTAGGCAGTTACGCCGAACCACTATAATTCTGGTGTTCTCGTTTTTTATTGTTCTTATTGCATACTATTGCGATATTCCTTGGTTTTAATTTATTTTCTTAATTAATCTCTCTACACAAATCCTTTCTTGGGTGTTAGTGACCAATTTTGGTGCTAACAACAATATCAAACATTTTTATGTCACTAACAAATACGCGCTCATATATATACACACACACACACACACTCAAACTCATTCTAGGGTGCTGCTGTCCCTATCTCTAATGAGTTACCCCATCAAAGCCAAGGTTCTCGCTTAAACTTCTGCTCTGATACCAAATGTAACGAACTGGGTTTTTCGACCCTCGAAAATCGACACTAATACGTCGATTGTATCACATGCCAAGCAATCGAATGCCGGAAGACCCGATTGTTAGGGAAAAGAAAGAAGGAAGAAGATAAGAAGAACACTAAACAACACATAATCTTACAGCGGAACGAATAATCTATAATATACCATAAATCTTTACACAAAAATAAAAACTGTAATATATGTATATACAGACATCAATTAGAGTATACTAACCTATCTCAGTCTGGACAGTTATAACAGCCTGTCCTCACAATTGCTGATAACATAACAATGAATACAGCGGAAAATAACCATCTACGTGAATACGACTCTAGGCCTCCAACTCATCTCCTGAAGTTCCAAGCATCCAAACTAATCTACAATATACTCGGTCTGACCCGAGCATTATAATAAAATAACACCCGAGTCAGTCTGGAAAACCAGCATGAGAAAACACACCCAATTGGATTTAAAGTTATATAAAACCTTTGAAATCAAAAGTATTTCATATGACCACGCCGCATATAAACACAGATAGGTTTTTTCCTTACAATAACCAAAGCATTTTCTATAGAAAATCCATTGATATTATGATAATGTCTAAGGGTGAAAATAATAATTATCAAGTAGCTGTGATGCTCGTGAGTGTAAATCACAACAATACTAGGTATATAATCGACGATCGATGTGGCGCGTTCGTTAATTGTGTAGGATTTCCACGGAGGTGCCCTCAGTACTTCGAGGAACGGTCCTCCTGCACAAGGATTAGAGCTATCCTTATAAAGCATCATACATCCCTAGTGATGTACCATAGGAAAAACATGGCTGGTTTCGCTAAGACCGAGTGCATCGCCCTGTGCATGCATAACAACTATAAGTGACATCTAGGATGAGCCGACTACACCATATGGGTTTGCCAACCCTACTGGCCATGCCTCCTATCTCTGGTTCTAGTCATTCCCGCCGATGAGGCTATGTCCGGCATTCCAGCTTACGCACCACCACCAAATAGATCACGGAATCTCACATGGATTCCAATACCCCAAGGGGTCTGGGAATCACACATAGATTCCCATATCTCAATTAGATCTTGGAATCACACCCGAATTCCTATACCCCAACGGGTCGTGGAATCACTCGTGGATCCCAACATTCCAATATATCATGAATTTCCTCCATATAATCGTATATGGTTTTCGGAGTGGTCACGGTTTCGAGTCATCTTTATAAGTACACTCTTCCGTTTCTCGGGTGCTCCACAAAACCAAACACCGATTTCTGGAATGCTCAATACCGGTTCTTTAGGAAATAATCGGACAATACATAAGAACGGGGATCACCCCCTAACCGTTTATGTGGACGGATCTCCTTATCATTATTCCTAGAAGAACGAAACGAGTTTATATGTACAATATAGCACCATCGATAGTAACTGTACCATATAATTCTCGTGTTTTCCCCTAGATATTTTCAGAGTTAAAATCCTTCGGTGTTAAGTAGGGAATATTTCTGTACCGCCAAAATTAAAAAGGATTGCATATTTAGGCCAAGATTTGATAGTCGGTTATTTGACTATCAACAAACACACATTCAAACAAAGATTTATTCCATAGGTGAAAACAACATCAGTTAAGCACATAAGCAACCTCCGGCCTCCTTTTAATAAATCTTCCATTCATTTTAAAAACACTTTGCAAATTACTTGTATGAAAATACCTTTACAAGGGTACATCCGCCCATCCCTATATTTTCAATACTTAGAAAATATCCATATACTTATCTCAACGTTATAAGTATATCTACAAAATTGAGAAAGATTTTCTTTTTGTTTGATTCTCGTATTAATTATAAATTCCTTTACAATTCTCCAAAACCATTTATAAAACATTTTATAAATCTACGAAAACCATTTATAATCCCTTTATAAAACTATAAACCATTTATAAAATCCCTTTTATAAATCTATATACCCATTGCTAAAATTTGTTTATAAATATCTAACCATTTATAAAACCCTTCACCTTGTAAGTAATTTTCCTTACGTCTCCAAACCATTTCATAAGCTCTTTTGTAAAATCCAGGTCTTTCAACTCCATTCATAGGTTTCGGAAACATTTATAAACAATTAAAATCTTTTACTCCAAAACACCATTTTATAATAATAATTATTAACACTGGACATTTAAATTAATGAAAATTATTGACTTTAAACATCTTAATAATAATTAATAATTCCAAAATAATGTTAAATAAACAATAATAATTTATCTATACCATTTTTATAAATAACAGTAACTTATTTCCAAAACTTATTAATAATCCTTTCTATAAATTTTGGAACCATAATTACCCTTGAAATAATTAACCCTTCAATTTATTAACCCTTTTATGAATTCTTAAAACCTATTAACTATAACAAATAACCTTTAAACAATATTAAAATAATTAAATAACTTTAAAATAATATTGATATGATATTATAACTTTAAAACAATTTTAATATCTTTACATAACCTTAAAAGAATATTATTATAATTAAATAAGCTTAAATTAATATTCTAATTAAATAACCTAAAAACAATAGAAATATAATTAATTAACTTAAAAACAATATTAATATATTTAATTATATAATCCTTGAAAATATTTTCGAAACCCAATTTCGGATTTTTAAATTGTTCCTTGTCTCAAAATCAATTTCCGATTTAAACGGCAATTTATAGTATTTTTAAAATACAAATTTGAGGCCAATAGTCACCTAACACTTAACCAATATCGATATTGATTTTTCTTATCAGTACTAGGTTTTATTTTTCAACATATAACAATGTTATAACTATAATGTCCACAATTAGGTTTATTATTCAATAATCCGTATAAAATATATTATTGAAACAATTCAACAATAGCGAGGAATCCTGTTGGATCCCTCCAACCTGTTTCCCCCTGCATCACAAATGTTATACAATCATAAAATATAAATTAACCGCTTCGAGGCGGGATTTGTATACAAAGGGCCATCCACTCTTACACGGGAATGTAATAGGCTCTCATCCGCTCCAATAGGCGGAAATATATCCAAACCGACTAATAAATATAATAATTCATCCAAACAATCATTCATCAATTTTTATCAACTATATATCATACTAGTGATCCAAAAAGGTGAGATTAACTCACCGAAATTTCTGTTGTCGCCGAAGATTTCCGATTTGGAACGAAAACCGGACGACGTCCAATTTTAGCCTAAAATTCAACAGTCTCCAAATTCATCCAAACAAGTTCCATTGCAAAGTTTTCGTCGTTATGAGTGCAACGCAAAAGGTTTCATCTCGATCGGACCTCGTATGAGAAAGATATGAATTTTATAAGTTATCGATGGTATTTAAAATTATAATATTATAACTTAACATAATTACAAGATTACCCCCAAAACATCTTCTCCTTCCCTAATTCAAATTTGCCGCTCCAGTTCGAAAACTCCACCATATCGCACCCTTTGACCGGCCACCGCTCCTCCTCCTCTCCATTATTCGCCAAATCGACAACGCCATACTTCACCTCATCTCGACCTCTGCGTGTTCGACCCAAAATTAACCAACCCGAGCCTCTACAACAAAACGCATATGCTGTTAGTCCATGAGTTGATGGTTTTGATGACAACAACCTTAGAATAAGATTATATAATATATATACTAACATTATAGTTTAGATATATATGTATATGCAGGATTTAACCATGTAGGTACCAAGAATGAAGACTGTATAGTATAGAGATTCAAGATATCAAGATTGAAGACTCATGAGTATCAAGATTATAAAGAGTTCAAGATTTCAAGATAAGTATTGAGTTTAGAATTATGTTAAAACTTCACAATAGCACTGAAATCTTCATTCCGTATTTTCATTTGGGATGGAACCCATTTCTACCTTTTTAGTGGCTTACAAACCCACGACAAGTAGCTTACAAACCTACGACAAGTGGCATACAAACCCACGAACATCCTGGTTTTGTACAAGTTTTCGAGTCCTGATGTGATGAGATATTCTGCAGGAAGAAGCTTGCAAAACTACTTCAAAATGATTTTCAAAACTGCTTTTCAAAATGTTTTAGCCTTAAAAATTATCTTTTCAAATGATTTTCAAAAAGATGTTTTAGCCTTAAAAAATATTCTTTGATTTTGTTCTTAGATAAATTCTTGTTTTAAACTTTGTTTGTTTTAAACTATCTTTTAATATATTTAACTTTTAATATTTACTTAGATTTAAATATAAAATTATATATATATTATTCTCTATATTTATCTATGTATTTTATCTATAGTCAAGTATATTAATAAAGTTTAAAATAGTTTTAATATAAGATAAAGGTTATTTTCAAAGAAAAACAAAACATCAAAATTTCCTTTGGGATGTCGACATGCCCTAGTACCCCATGTCGACATAGTGTCAGTTAGGACCAAAAATTTGAATTTCAAAAGAAGTGTCTATTCGCCATAACCTTTCATGAATAGACATGACTGTTGTTCTTCTATAAATAGGGGTTGGTTTCAACGAATTTTAGATCAGATTTTCTGGTTTTTCACTTCTCTTCTTCCACATTTTCTTATTTAAAATCCTATCATTGCTCTGCCGAAATCAACATTGAATCTAACTAGATCATCTTTGGTTTGATTCTCTATCACTATCTCAACAAGATCCCAGTGCTATTCAGAGTTATAGGTTTCTTTGTAATCTATCTAGCGATAAAAGGTGTGATTATAGCCTTGGAAATCAATCAAGCGAGAAAAGGTGTGATTGTAGCCTTGTAAATCAATTGGGTGAACTTGTTGCCCCGGAAATCAAGTATCTCTACCTAAAGGATTGTGATTCTGGAGGGTGTACCTCATAGCCTTGAAACCGAGGGTGTAATTGTACAATTGCTTTTGAAAGGAAATCCGTACTTAGTTGTGCGGGACTGGATGTAGGGTAACTCCGAACCAGTATAAAATCTAGTGTGTTCTTTCCTTTACTGCATTTACTTTATTTCTGCATCTGTGTTTGATTCTGTGATTATATCTGTGTCTGAATATTGCATACATTTGTATACAAATCAACAATAACTCAAAAGGATTTAGTAATCTCTAATAAACACTGTTCACCCCCCCCCTCTAGTGTTCATTCTAGCCTTAAGA
Organism: Allium fistulosum; assembly: GCA_030737815.1. Classification (NCBI taxonomy): domain Eukaryota; kingdom Viridiplantae; phylum Streptophyta; class Magnoliopsida; order Asparagales; family Amaryllidaceae; genus Allium; species Allium fistulosum. The sequence goes on along the minus strand of CM060904.1, from coordinate 1,103,472,709 downwards.
TCCATATTCCGCATTCCTCACATTTGGTATCAGAGCAAGGTTTTCAAAAGTTTCATAATCTGAATTTTGAAAAAGTTTTCTAAATGGCTACCAACACTGGTACTGTTTCTAACACTAGTTCATTTGTAGAAGGTCAGTCTACTGTCAGACCACCACTTTTTAATGGCAGTAACTATGCATATTGGGCATGTAGGATGAAAATATATTTACAATCTATAGGATTAGACACTTGGAATATCACACAAAATGAATATTCTGAACCCACAACTGACTTTGCACAGTGGACCACTGAGCAAAAGGCTGTTGCACAAAATAATTCTAAAGCAATGAATATTCTATTTTGTTCACTTGATAGGAATGAATTTAATAGAGTGTCAGTTTGTAAGTCTGCATACGAAATCTGGAAAACTTTGCAAGTTACTCATGAAGGAACAAGCAAAGTTAAACATACCAAAATTTCCATGCTCACAAATCAGTTTCGGTTATTTAAAATGAATTCTAATGAGTCTATTTCTGATATGTATAGTCGATTTCAGGATATTGAACATTCTCTCATATCCTTGGGAAAAGTGTTTTCCGAAGAAGATCAAGTCAGGAAAATTTTAAACTCTCTCACTCCAGAATGGGATCAAAAGACACTTGCAATCGAAGAGGCAAATGACATCAGTACTTTAAAGATAGAAGAATTAATTGGAAATCTAATGTCGTTTGAAGTCCAAATGATCGGGAGAAGAGAAAGCAAAGCATCTGAAAAGAAATCAATGGCATTCAATGCATTGACCGATGAATCAGACTCAAATAGTGATAATGATGAAGAGATAGCTCTTATGACCAGAAATTTTCGGAAATTCTTGAAATACAGAAAGATGAATAATTTCAAGAGAAACAACTATAAGAATCCGGGAAATCAGAATGTAGTGACAAATAATGTCAAATGTTTCAACTATGACGAACCAGGCCATAACAAAAGAGACTGTCCGTATCCAGAAAGGCAGAATCCTCCTATAAACAATGAATCGGTAAAGAAACGGAAGCGTGCATTTACTGCTACTCAAGATGACTCAGACTCGTCCTCAAGCGATGATGATCAGAAGACAGATAACTCAAATTTGTGTTTCACGGCAGTTCACGACTTCAACAAATTCAAGGAAACGGACTCAGAAAAAGGTACACATTTACAATACAATTGATTGAAATTGCATGCTTAGAATTAGATGATTGATTGCTTGATTGATTGTTTTTTGAATTGGTGTGTTGATTGAATTTTAAATTTATTTTCTATTATTTTATTATTATTTTTTATATTTTTTTTATATTTATATTTTTATTTTTATATATATTTTATGGATTATAATATAATCATAATATTATTCCAGATATATATATATATATATATATATATATTTAGTCATAAATATATATATATATATATTAGAGTAGTTAGGAAAATTAAATCATAGAATATCTCAGGCACATGTCGACATGGTCCCTACCATGATGTCGACATGGGTACAAATTTTGAAATTCAAAATTTGAATTCAAATGCTTGAATTTCCCTCCACCTTTTCACTTCATTCAATACTCTGAAAAGGCATCTTTTGACCAGAGAACATGTCTTTCAAAAATCTATTTATTCACTATCTTTTGTCACAACTTTTCACTTTCATTTTCAAATTCAAACTCTCTCTTCAAAACTCCAAGCTCTCTACTCTCTACTTTAATGGCTTCTTCAAGCAACCCCTCCACCATGAGACTTTCCAAAAACTTGAAAGAGCAACTCCTCAATAATCCGAAGGCAATAAAAGCATACATCAATTATGCTAACTATGGAAAAGTCCATCCCGGAAAATTTGCTATTTTTCAAGATTTTGCTTCTTATGAAATTGATACTCTTATTGCAAACAATCAAATTCTTAGTCTTGTTGATTCTTCTCAAAATGATTTTGTTTGTTACCCAAATCTTGTTAAAATTTTCTATGCAAATCTCAATCGAGAATTTTATAAAGGAAATGATAATGAAATTTGGAGTAGTGTCAAAGGCACTAAAATTGTTTTGAATTGTGATCTTTTGGGTACCATTCTCAACTGCAAAAGCACGGGAATGGATCTTTCTAGTTTTCAAATCGATGAACATGGTCGTGAGACATTTCATCATATTTTTGAAAGAGATGAAAAGTTTGAATTTAAAAACCGAAACTTTCGTCCTAAAGCAAGAATTGTCAATCTTCTTTTACAACATACTTTGACCCCAAGATCGGGAAATTTTAACAATCCTACTTCAAAAGTGTGCAAAGCACTTTTTGCTATCTTCGGAAATTATGATATCAATTGGGCGCAAGTTATTTTGGATGAACTTCGTCCTAAAAATTTTGAAATGGGAGAAAACACTTTATATCATGGAATTTACCTTAATCGGATTTTCAACTATTTTGGAGTAAATTTCAAAGGAGAAGAATTTATTTCAAGAAAAGTTTTTAATATCTCAAACATTTCTCTCATGAAAATCCCATATGTTTTTCAACCTTATGAGACTCTTGCCGAAAAGGAAGAGCGTTTGGCTCATGAAGAAATGGAAGAGGAGGAAGAGGAAGAAGAAGAAGAAGGTGAAACATCCCTAGAAAGTATTGAATATCCCTCCAATCCTACCAACAAAACCCTTCTCAAAAACCAAAAGATAATTGTTAAGAATCAACGGATTCTTAAACGATCCGTTAGTAAGAAGTTGGACAAAATGTCATCCAAGTTGACCAAGTTTTTCTCCAAAGTCAGCAAGAAACTTGGATTATCTTCATCTTCATCATCCTCTAACTAGTTGCATCTTTACATTTCATGATGTATTACTCTAGTTTGTTTTAGTTTGAATGTTTATGTAGTTCTTTATGGTTAATCATTGTATTATCCTATTATGCAATGAAATTGATTTCCTTTTCTATTATCTAGCTTATCTTATCTCCTGAATAAATGTTAGTATATTATATAAATATATATATATACACAATTATTCACAAAATCAAAATAAATCATCAAAATTCACTGGACCATGTCGACATCCCCTCCTTGACCATGTCGACATGTACTGGTCAGAAATGACATTTCATTTCAAATTTGAAATTTGAATAACTACCCTATGTCTATTCATTTCAAACGAATTCCTACACATATAAATACCTATTTCTTCCAGAATTCTTCACTCAATATTATTTTCTATCTTCTTTATCTCTTATTCTTCTCACAAATTCAAAAATGGCAAATCCTATTCACAATTTAACCGAGAATCTTGAAGAGACTCTTAATTCGTTCAAGAATATTCTTTCGTTCATTCTTCATAACCAGCGACCCTTAGAGTTGAGTCAAATGCAGATGATCAAGGAGCAAGAAAGGCATTTCGATGCAATGCGATGGATGATTTCTTCACTACACAAGGATGATAACGAAGCACATCCTCCTGTCTCTCTCACAAATGACAATGAAAATTGGGATGCCATCAAAGCAGACCCTATTTTCGGAGAAGAAGGATGGGTGGAAGTTCCTCGAAACGTTTGATGTTGCTTTGTTTGCTTTGTTTGATTTGATTGCTTTGATTGAAATTGTGTGTTTTGATTGGTTTGATTGACACTTGGTGTGGATTGATGAATGTATAAATATACATTGATATATTAATTGAATATCATGTCTATAAGTATAGTTATTTCTTAATCTATCTATTATATACTCTATTATATAGTTTAATGCAGGTACTTAAGTACAAGAATGAGGGGGAGTTATATAGTTTGGAGTTAATTTGTTTTTGTTGATGACAAAGGGGGAGAAATATAAAATATAAGAGTTGGGCGTAGATTAAGGGGGAGTTATCAGTTTTAGGGGGAGTTATTAGGATAGAAGTAATATTTTATAAACAAAGGTTGTCAACATCAAAAAGGGGGAGATTGTTAGTCCATGAGTTAATGGTTTCGATGACAACAACCTTAGAATAAGATTATAAAATATAAATACTAACATTATAGTTTAGATATATATGTATATGCAGGATTTAACCATGCAGGTACCAAGAATGAAGACTGTACAATATAGAGATTCAAGATATCAAGATTAAAGACTCATGAGTATCAAGAATATCAAGATTATCAAGAGTTCAAGATTTCAAGATAAGTATTGAGTCTAGAATTATGTTAAAACTTCACAATAGCACTGAAATCTTCATTCCGTATTTTCATTTGGGATGGAACCCATTTCTACCTTTTTAGTGGCTTACAAACCCACGACAAGTAGCTTACAAACCTACGACAAGTGGCTTACAAACCCACGAACATCCTGGTTTTGTACAAGTTCTCGAGTCCTGATGTGATGAGATATTCTGCAGGAAGAAGCTTGCAAAACTACTTCAAAATGATTTTCAAAACTGCTTTTCAAAATGTTTTAGCCTTAAAAATTATCTTTTCAAATGATTTTCAAAAAGAAGTTTTAGCCTTAAAAAATATTCTTTGATTTTGTTCTTAGATAAATTCTTGTTTTAAACTTTGTTTGTTTTAAACTATCTTTTAATATATTTAACTTTTAATATTTACTTAGATTTAAATATAAAATTATATATATATTATTCTCTATATTTATCTATGTATTTTATCTATAGTCAAGTATATTAATAAAGTTTAAAATAGTTTTAATATAAGATAAAGGTTATTTTCAAAGAAAAACAAAACATCAAAATTTCCTTTGGGATGTCGACATGCCCTAGTACCCCATGTCGACATAGTGTCAGTTAGGACCAAAAATTTGAATTTCAAAAGAAGTGTCTATTCTCCATAACCTTTCATGAATAAACATGACTGTTGTTCTTCTATAAATAGGGGTTGGTTTCAACGAATTTCAGATCAGATTTTCTGGTTTTTCACTTCTCTTCTTCTTCCACATTTTCTTATTCAAAATCCTATCATCACTCTGTCGAAATCAACATTGAATCTAACTAGATCATCTCTAGTTTGATTCTCTATCACTATCTCAACAATATCCCAGTGTTATTCAGAGTTATAGGCTTCTTTGTAATCTATCTAGCGAGAAAAGGTGTGATTGTAGCCTTGGAAATCAATCAAGCGAGAAAAGGTGTGATTGTAGCCTTGGAAATCAATTGGGTGAACTTGTTGCCCCGGAAATCAAGTATCTCTACCCAGAGGATTGTGATTCTGGAGGGTGTACCTCATAGCCTTGAAATCGAGGGTGTAATTGTACAATTGCTTTTGAAAGGAAATCCGTACTTAGTTGTGCGAGACTGGATGTAGGGTAACTTCGAACCAGTATAAAATCCGGTGTGTTCTTTCCTTTACTGCATTTACTTTATTTCTGCATCTGTGTTTGATTCTGTGATTATATCTGTGTCTGAATATTGCATACATTTGTGTACAAATCAACAATAACTCAAAAAGATTTAGTAATCTCTAATAAACACTATTCACCCCCCCCCCTCCTAGTGTTCATTCTAGCCTTAAAATCTATATTCTGCATTCCTCACATATGCAGCCTACCCACATTCGACCATACGTGGTCGCGATCCACCCCAAGGAGTCGCAACCCTCGAAACTCGCGTTGCAGCTGCTACTCTTCATGACAAACTCGAATCCCATCACCAAAACATCCAACTCAACCCCCAATCTGCAGAAAATCGAACCCTAGCTACTATGAGCTCTCGTCTTCCACTACTGCTCAAGTATGAGCTCACGCATCCACAATATTCAAGCAATACACATCTACAGCTTAAGGAAAGAATGGGTTTTCGATTTTTTCCTGGTTTTAATCAATTAACGAGAGAGGGAGGAAGTATTTAAAATGAATGAAGGTATGATTTCGTGTACGGGTCTGGGTTGATGTAGATTAAACATGGCAGAGGGGGGTGGCTTGAGCTTGATGGTCAAATCAAATATATATATTATTTAAAATTCAAAGTATCTAGCTATATAATTTCGGACTCCAATCGAGATGTGCCGCCTGGCATTCTATATGTTATACCCCTATTTCGAACGCAATGGAACTAGTTTCGAGCCCTAATTCGATCGTATGGAGAAGATAGCTTTTTGGACCTAATTATTATATTAAATTTCCAATATTAATTTTAATGCGTTTCCATCCCGTACAACCAAACGATAGGTCCAATCGTTATGAAATTTGACGACGTATTATAACTCATTATTACGGACCCAATGACACTAGTTTCATCGAAATCCGAGACGGTGCCCCGGAAGGCTATTTTTATATGTTAATCAAAACGAGTTATTTTCAAAATCAATTAAATCACTTTTAAATCCAGTTTAAAAGTTTTATTACCTTCATTCTTTTTAGATATAAATTTAACAAGCTTTTTAATCATTTTTATCCAAATAAAAATCCAAGATTCAATTATTTACACAATTTCAATTATTAAATTCAACAATTGAATTATCCAATAATTTGCTATATTCAAAATTCGAGTTATTTAACCTATAAAATTAACTTTTCAATATTTAAAATAAGTTAATATTATAATTTTAAATAACTAAAATTTCGGATCGTTACAATCACTCTCTCCATCTCTTGCTTGGTCACGTAGATGGATTGTTGAGAATTTGAAGGCACCATCTAGCTGCCTCCAAACTTTGGTTACCTTCCTCCAACCCTAGATCTAGTGTTAGGCCTCTTCATCTTCTCCAAATCTCATATTCAAGCTTCAAGTCTTCAAATTTGGATCTTGGTTCTCAGTGAAAGCACCAAAATGTTAACCTCAAAAGTGGATCAACATCAAGATATTAAATGAAAGCACCAGTTCAAATAAAAGTAAAACAAAACGTAGAAATAGACAAGAACACACCGAAGTTTTTATAATGGTTTGGCGTATTCTCCCGTCTACATCCACTTTAATAATTTTTATTAGCTGATCTCTATCTAGATTACAATTAATTAGATCCGACCTGGCCAAAATCTAGAGGATCCTAAATTTACAATGGAGTTAAGAATGTTATTCAAGGATAATAGAAGTGAAGAAAGTGTAATGGAAGCCCCAAGTCTAAGAGCGTTGAAGGAGATCTAGCAGAAAGAAGCCCCTTTTCTGGTAGCAAATAGGTTGATATATATAGAGGAATTGGGCAGCATAGATCAGACGCTCAATAGCAATGAAGTCTAGGAGATAGCGCGAAGTCATGCCAGAAGACTCAAGCTGACCCGAGTCAAATCATAAACTTGGTGCTGAGTTAAGGTCCTTAACTCGAGGTCAAGTTTAGGTGCTTGGCCAAATTTCCTAAGTCCTTCTTTTCCCTTTTCTAGGTGCTCTTGCCAAATTTCAAGTCATTCCGATTCTGTTTCAATTTTCTACGTCTAATTGAAATGCTTTAGTGATAACTCGTTGCCAACTCAAATCCTTAACTCGGTACCAACTCATATCCTAAACTCGTCAAATCCTTAACTCAGGGTTGACCTAAGGCCTTAACTCGTGGTTGACCTAAGGCCTTAACTCGGGATTGAGTTAAAGGACTTAGCCAATTTTCCAACCAAATTTTCTAAGCTCAATTCTTTGGTCCTTTTAAGTGTGTCTCCAAGTTTCCAATTCATTTCATACTTGTTTGAGATCAACAGAAATAGAGCTATGGGATGCTCCAATATCAATAGAATACGAATAGAAGAAGACAAGAATGGATTTCAGAACAAGGTAGGGTTCCCAAGTTCGAAAGAAATCCGAATCAAAGAGGAAGAAATTCAAGCTTGAACGAAGGTGATTCTGTAATTAAATTTTACTATATATGCTAAGTTTGCCTAAACCAGAGCTCTGATATCAACAGTAACGACCCGCTATTTCGAACCATTCGCATCCGCACATGCCGGACTTGAATTGCTCAAAACAACAGATTGTTAATTTATATTTGGCAAAACTCAGCATATACAGTAAATAAATCAATCACAGACATAGAGTAATATAACAATAAGCAGCGGAATAGATAAATAGTAGTTCATGAAGCTACTATAAAAACAACAGAGTTTGAAATAAAATACAACAGAATATCTCAAATACAATGAAGTCTCAAATACAAACAGATGACATCTCTGAACAAAATCAACTGGAAAAGCTGAATAGATAGATGGATCTCCAAGCGAAGCTCCAAACTCCAAAGGTGAGTTTCAAATGCTGTGACACTCAGTCTGACCCGAGCGTAAAGCAAAACACAAAACACTCGAGTCAGGATTAACATTCTTATATTAATAAATTCAACTCAAGTGAAATGTCAACTGAAATACAAGTAACTTAAAGGATGTTTGGGATTTCCATCCTCTAAGGATCCGTGGAACTATCTACTATGTAGTAATATACGCTATTATAATATGTCTATAGTAAAGTAAACTATTAAAATAGCATTAAGGCGTTACCCATATCCCCCTTAACACATTTTTATATATTCCCATAGTCTATACAGTACCGTAATTCCTTCGTAAACTGGAGGGCTATTAGAGGGCACTCCATAGGTATGGTACAAACCAAACTCATAGAAGGCGTGATAGGGAATGCGACACGGCACTCGAGGCAATGCTAGGGTAGATATACCGTTTGCGTATCCGGACTGGTGGTAACGCATAGCAGCTACTACCGCCCACCTCGTGACACACTCCCAAATCAAAGGGTGCACCCAATCAAATCACAAAAGCAATAGAATGGTATCCAAGAAATGTGCCCGATCGGAGGAATGACCTCACTTGGCCCGGGGTGGCTCCTGTTTTAGCCGCATCAAGCTGACTCACGGGAGTCAGGGCTACGTAAATACCATATAGAATCGTCACCAAACCATCCTACTTCATTCTGGAATCTCCACCACGTACACAGTTGTTAAAGTGGTTTTCGGTATTGGCAGAGAGTATGACAATATCTGATCCCGGTCTCTTTAACAACCAAACGCTTATTTCACACCGTGGTCATTTTAATTTTAAATAGTTCATACTTCATATCAAAATATCATATTCATTTCAAAACCATATCAATTTGATATCATTATTCACTTTAAATAAATATTCATTTCCAAAATCGTAACACTTTAAAAATTTATAACACTTTCGAAATCATAACACTTTTGAAGACATAGCACTTTGAAACCATAACACTTTGAAATCATAATGCTTTGAAATCATAATACTTTGAAATCATAACTCTTCCCACCTAAACAGTTTAGATGTTGAAAATAGTATATATATTAAAATACTTTATAAATTAAAATAGTTTATATATATAATAAAATACTTTATATAATAAAATTAGTTTCCTCCAATTCGCAAGTCAATTTAAATCATCTTAAATTCAAAGGTTCAATTTAAATCAATTTCAGTTTAACCATTTCAATTTTAAAGTTCAAAGATTCAAGTTTAAATATTCAAACAATTACAATATAAATTTCATTTATATTTCAACATTTAACTTTAAATTTATTCAAATTGGAAATTATTCCCTTAACCATTTCTATGACAATTTTTTTAAATCCCAATTTATATATTCAAATCAATATTAAATATTCAATCTCAATTTTATTCAAAGTTGAGAATATTCATTTAATCACTTTTTATCAAATCAAGTTATAAATCAAGTTATAATCATATCCTTTCAAAATCTCAAAACTAATAAGTTTAAATCAATTCTTTCTTAAATTCAATTATTAACCAATTTAAATTCCAAGTCAACATTAATTTATCATTCCAACCTTTATTATTAAAGTTATAAATCTATTTTAAAATATTAATATAAAATTTTAAATAAATATTTTAAAACATATTATATACTAATTAAATTAAATTTTATTAAATTAAATCTTATTATTAATTGTAGTTTGTATTAAATCTTATTTTATATATTTTTAAAATAATAAAATTATAAGAAAATCTTAAAATTTATATTTTTCAAAACTAACTTATAAATTAAAATTTCCAAAACATATAAATTTAAAAATCTAAATTTTCAAAATAAAATATCTTTACATTATTAAAATCCATATATTTCCTTTCAAAATTTAAAAATCATTTTTCAAAATAGACCAACGGTGTCCGTATATAATTTTCTATCCTATGGTCAAGTGATACGGATATTTATCATTTCAATCCGCAAATTAAACATTTATGGGTATATATCATTTCAACCCGCAATCCCAAAAATTAGGATAAATGAAAATCGCTTGGGTTTATCATTTCAACCCATAACGATTTTCTCCTATTTTACAAAATCGTTCGGGTATGTATCATTTCAACTCATAGGGAATTCTAAATTAACAGGGAACTTGCAGAGTGAGAACAGTTATGATAATAATATAGCATATCAACAACAGGCATATATCATCAGTGATAAATAAAATAAAATATAAACAACAGGATATGGTGTCATATCTCACAGGTGAAAAATTACAGATAATAGCATATCATATATAGCAATTATAAAATTAACAGTTCAATTTAGCAGCATATTTCAATTGTCGTTTCAAATGAAATCAAATTAATAAATATAAGAATGTAAATCGTGAGTGATTGCTCACCTTTCGAGGCTAGAGAAACCAGAAGATGACACGGATACAGATACGCACACGGAACAGCGACAAGCTAGGAATTGAATTATGAACTCGACAATCGACAAATTCAAATGACAAATCTCGAAGCAAAGCAAGGTGAACACGGATTCGACGAACGAGGCTGATAAATAGGAATTAATGAGAACAAATATATATATATATATATATAATTTAAAGTCTAATATTAACTCGTATTAAAAATAAGATAAAATAAAAATCTTTATAATATATTTCAAAATCAATATTTAGCTTACACGCATATTAAACAAAATAAACCTTATATTGGAAAAATCAAACATTATCAAAATCAAAATATATATCATTTCTCTAAATCAATACTTAATACATAAATAAGTTTAGTTTATTATAATATATGTGTAAACTCATTAAAATCCTTCATATATACTTATGCAAACCCATGCATGTGAACAGCAGCTATATATAACTTACAATTTAAAACCCAATTCATAATATCAGTACATCAAACATGTAAAATAAAACATGTACTCTAAAATCTATCACATATATATATATTTTTAAAATATCCCTATACATTATATGAAATCACAAAACAGTACTGACACAAAACAATATATATATATATATGTATATGTATATGTATATATTATACTTTAAATATTTATACTTAAACAATATACGAAACCAGCATCTAAACACACATATATATATATATAATAAGAAATAGAAGATACATCATATACAACCTGAAGAGGGATATATATATACTATAGACTTATATATAAATAAAATGTTGTAACTTACATAGTTGACTTACATAATATAATATACTTTCTATATATAAAATCTAATATTCAAACTAACATATGGCTTACATATCAAAATCAATACAACATTAAATATATAAGTTTCTAGATGGCATATATATATAGCGAGCTAAAACATATATATACAACCTTACATACAAATTTTATTTTAAAATCGATAATAAAGTATATTAACATAAAATATATGTATATGTTATTACAAAATCACATTTTCCCTTCAACACATCATAAGAAAAATCGATATATATTATATATAGAACCAAAGATCAAAATAAGTACCAGCTTTAATATATATACTCGTATATAACTAACAAATATATGTGTATACTAACAGATTATACATGTTTATACACTTGCAGGCATGGTATAACTCATATTATAAAAAAAACCTATTATATAACTACAATTAATATATAACAAGAGAAGAAACCAGAGAAGAGAAAAGAAAAGCTCACCGCGACAAGGCAGGCAAGGCGGCGGCTAAGGAGGCGAACAGGTGGGATGGCTTGCGAAGATGAAAGAGGGGTTAATGGCCGAAGTGGAGATAGGTTGGCTTCGGCTGTCACGTACGAGCTTGCCTCGGTGGTTCAAAGGAGCTAAAGGCGAGCGACAGGCTTTGGAGGGGAGGCACGGCTTCGGGAAAGTTAGAGTTCGGCAATAGGTGAGCACCTGGCGTGCTCGCATGGAGGGAGATGTGGGGTGAGGTCGAGCTAGGTGGGGATCAGGCATGCAAGCTAAAGAAAGGAGGAGGGAAGCTAAAATGTGAAGCTTGGCTATGGGTTTTGGGAAGAGGAAGGGGGAAGGAGAAAGTTGAGGGGAACCAGCTTCAGAGCAATGTATTCACATATATATAATATTAGAAAATAAGAGTAGAGGATGAAGAGCAAAGTGATGGTACAATGAATGGCAACCGATAGAAAATGATAATTAACCGGTAGATATTGAATGTAGTGAGATAACCAAAGGTCAAGAGTTTTCTTTCTAGAATTATTAAAAGCAGATGGCTATTGAAATGACACGGTGGATAAATGAACGGACAAAGAAATTCAGAAAGTTCAAAACGGTACCGATACGGGTGACCATTTCGTAGTTTCCGCGGCGTACCGAACTCCAAAATATACAAATGAGTATACTACGAAGATCAGCACGACGAGACGATCAAAACGGTACACGGATATAAGCGATACGACCATCTTATCAAAAGTCGATAATCGGTACCGAAAATGCTGCTTATTTGCCGAAAGTAAGATAAACGGAGCAATAGCAGTCCAAATTTGGCAAAACGAAATATGGCGTCTCACTCAGAAAATGATAAACAAATTTATTGTATAAAAATATTCAGGTTTGAAAAAAAATTTATTATCATCTAATATTAACTGATTTAAATTTAAATAATATTACATAATAAAATAAACTTCCATATTTTCTAATGAAAATTTACCATTTGCTATGTTTATATAGACGTATTCCAAATATCAAATTTTCATTTCAAAGTTCAAAAATTTCACAAAATTCCAGTTATTTACGTTATTAAAACCGTTAAAATTTATGGGTCGTTACAATATGTTTTGTCTTAGCATTTGGAGAAACATAAAAGACTAGTGGGAGCCTATTTAGAAAAATGAATTGCTAACATTTAATATTTCTAATATTGTAATAACATATGCTATATAAAGTAATAATAATCTACATTGATAAATCTATGTATTTAATTTAATTGATATAATGTTTATTAATTAAAGTATACAAATGAACTAAGTTAAAGATTGACGAGCAGAAATATAAGATATACTAACTATTTACTAATTAATATTTTTGCATGTTATTGTTTCAATTCTCATGTAAGCGCCAAATTTTACAACTACTAAATACATTCATAATTGGTCACTTATGTGTTTTTTTGCCCGAGACCTATATTGTCTTCTATGAGTTTCGAATTCAAAAGGCAATAAAAATATGGATATTTGATCCATATATGATCATATATAAATGTTGTATGATCAACGACCATAGTTCGTAATGTATGAAACCGGGATGAAATTGGTTCATTCGAAATAAGCAAATAAACCATGGCATAAGATCTTGTATTTAATTTAATTGATTACAATAAGGCTCTTGTTGTGTTAAGTGTAACACTAGACCGAATCTACAAGATAAGTATAAGAACTCGATGACTGATATGTCAGTTTGATCAGTTTACGTAAAGTGCGACATATTTGATATCCTTAAAGGTTAAGGATGTCAAATGCGCTTTTGTAAAGGGCTCGTTATGATATAGTAGGAAGGGTTCCTTTTTGAATGGTTTAACCATTTAGAAAGGAAAGTGAATGTATGAGAGTAGATGTAAATTAGGCTATAGTTTGGATAAAGAGAGTGAATGGTCAATTTTGCTTCATAAAGAAACATTAAAAACGAGAATTGTAAGTCAATAATTGATGCTTCACATTGGAATGAGAAATATGATTTCTATTCCGAACTGTATTTTCATATGGAAAATTGTTTTTATGAGATTTATTTCTTTGATTTCAAGATATTTGATCTAAAAGTTATCGATTGTAAATCAATTACAGTAAATGAAATAAATAGCTTATATTATGTAGTTGATTTGAGCTTCGTATTTCATACGCTGTTATAGTAATGGTGAAAATAGTGGGAGCATGCCATCAGACACTTATTGGTTGCATCAAGTTACGAATTTTTTTCGTAAAACATATCAAATATTATTTATGAAATAATAACAATCTTTCAACGTTGACTGAAAAACAGATGTAGTTTTATTTTAGTATGAATATTATGAATATTTGTTATAAATAAACTATGATAGTGGTATCTGTGATGCATTGAAAATATAGAAGTATCTAGGATTGTTTGCAGATATTTAGAATTATAGACTAAGCTATAATTTTGAGAAATAATTTTTGATTATATTATTATGAATCATATGATACTAGTTAATTACATCTCAAATACTTAAAGGAAAAGCACCCATTTAGTGGGAGCATCATAGGAGCTAATAAACCCTTCGAATTGATAAGTATAGGTGTATGCAATCGTAAGTCTAATACCAAAGAAGTTCCACGTTCTTCATTGTATTTATCGATAAGCTACCACAAACATGAACATGTTATTTGACACACATATAGTATGTCTATGATAAGCTCGTGGGATATAAAATGGAAGTAAATAAAATAACGTGCAATAGAAAATAGAATGATTTGGTTTGATCGAATAAGTGATTATGTTGGAAAGAGTTTCGAACGTACCTATAAATAAAGATTCAATCACAAAAATCACTCTTCTCTATGATACATAATGATGTATCGATAAGGGGTAATAGAACTGTTGAACAGAGCATGTTTAATGATGAGTGAAGTAGAGTTAACTTCTTTATATAAGGTCGTATGCTTAAGAGTAGTACATGATGTTAAAATTAATTTCATCTAAAAAATAGTTTACAAAATCATATAAGATAAGGGTTTATAAGAAACCCCAACATATCCTAAGCCAAGGAGTTGGCAGGTTGTGCTAGTCGAAAGACTGCACGCAATAATTGTACACGGGGGATCTTGTATGAATCGCCCCAAAAGAAGTTTGGGAATGATAGTTATTGGATGACCAATTTATGTTATGAACATAAGTATTGTAAACTAAAACAAAATCAATTATATATATAAGGTTACTTATAAAGTGTTTATGAATACTTATTCCATTGCACTGAGAAACAATTGTTGTTTCAAGAAATACCAACATTGTATTGAAGGAATTTTTTTATAGAAATTATTGGTAGTAAAATGGATTTGAATATGACCAAGGATAAAACTGATTACGAGAGATGATATGAAATTAGCCAAAGCTAAATGAATACAATGCATTAGAATATCTAATAAGTATTCTTGCACATTGAAAAGAAACTACAAGTTTCTTATTAATGTCGAGAATAGATAATCCTCGGTTATCAATTAAACCATTTAAAGTATTGACTCTACGAAATGGTATGATGCACAAATCGAAAATGGATTCCAAGTGCATTATCAAAATATGTTTTTGATATTTGCAACCAAAGGGATATGATCCATCGGTCACCGCGAATGTGTCTTTAAAAGAAAGACTAATGTAGTTGGAATATTATGAGCCATATTGATAAGAATAACATTGTATATTTCAATTATTGAAATTAACATAATAGATTCACCGTTTGATATGCTCAAGTTAATTTGGATTTTACAAACAAAATTATCGCTTGGTATGACTTTGTGTTTTAGTACATATGTGTTGAAATGGAAAAATTCTAAATAATGATTTCGAATAAACTGTTTGCATATAACAACCAAAGTATCTTTGAGTCGGTGGAAGCGATATTGAATTTGTGGGTTTTCAGATATAATTCAAGAAACGATATCAAAGTATCATTTTTTAAGCATCATAATTGAGTAAGTATTTTGATAGAAATATCAAATAGTTTGATTTTCAGTCAAAATGCAGAGAAAGCATATGCCCTAAGAAAGAACCACTAAAAGGTATAAAGATATTTCTAAACTATAAGTAAACAACATAATATCGATTGCTAATGATGTATTATGTTAAAATTAGCAATAGTTTAGTTGTTTAAAACTTAACATTGGATTTGTAAATTATATCTTTTGTAATAAGTATAAAGAATGTTGAGAATGTCCCAAACGACATGCAATGAAACTTTATTAAAATGTTTAGTATGGAACATGTAAGATGGATTTCTTATATATTGACAATAGGAATTGTCAGACATGTTTTATTGTCTACAATATCTTATTTTGCTTACACATTTGATGTATGAAGCAAACATCAAATCTAAACTAAGATGGCTAAAAGGTAATTTAGAGTAATCTCGAGTATTTATGAAATACAAGAGAATTATTTACAGAAACAACAAACTCCTTATGAAGGAATGCTTGGACTCGGACTTCACAAGTGATATCGAGTATAATATATCAATATTAAATTCATGTTCAAACCTTAGTTCAGTAGCCTTAAGTTGGAAATGATCCAAATGGGAGGTCATGGCTAATTCAATGAAAATGCTAAGTACATCATTATGAATAGCGCCACGATAAAAGCAATGTATAAATATAAATGCACAAATTAATAACTAAGCTAGGAGTAATCCAAGTATTAAGAATACTATATTATTGTTATATGAGAACAGTGTAAATATAAAAGCTCATAAGAAGCCAAGGGACATACTCCAAATAGTTCCACCTGATAAAGGCAAGTTATCAACGTCGAATAGAGTTGATTGGCAGAGCAGATAATTAAAACAAAATAGCATACCCATTCACCAAGGGACATGCCTGATTAGTCTGAGAAAACCGATCAAAGAAGCTGGAGTAAGATTCCATAATCAACCCCAAGTACAAGTAGGAGATTGATAGAGTTAGGGGTATACCTTAGGGGTAATTATGTAATTTCTTACATTTATCTAACTCAATAATCAATCTTGTTCAATATAAACGGTGTTTTCTTTCTATTATAGACTTAATATAATGTGTTATATTAATTAATTATTTTAAATAAGATATATTTTATAGACATATGATCTATGATAGTAGTTACAATGTGTTGTAATCATGAGTGATTTATCGCAATAAAATAAACATGTCGTTTTAAATATTCCTAGTCACAATATATCGAGATTGGATATTGATACATCTGTTAAGACTAGAGTATATAACACTCTTTAAATGTTGGACAGTGTATCACTTATTGCTACTGAGGGCACCAAGGGGTTGCGTACCGATAGTTATTGGATAACTATGGAATGACTCACTCGACAGTTTTCTGTTGGTTAATATAACTAAAGTCAAATAGAAAATACTGATGTGACAATTTTACATAATTCCCTCAACTTAAGAATACCATCGAGCTTCAATATGGAAACTTTGCTTTGATTATAGTTAAATCGTGGTGCAACATCCATGGAATCGAATGACTATAGTTGGGTCGAGTGGAAACATTGGAACTGAAACATTATTCAAGAAAGGATTTGTCTCCTTATACGAGATTAGTATCACGATCAACTGAAGTCAATTCAAAGTTAAAGTCTCTGCCATAGTAGTTCAGTTAATTATTATTATTCTCATTGAACCAAGGACTTTGTGTTTGGACAATAAAGTTGAATGTAAGCGATATTAGAATTTTAGCCATTACCAAATTCCATAAGTCCTAATGTGATATGGCTTTGACGAAGAGAATTGGTGTGAATAATTGTCACTATCAGGTAACGCTCAATCAAGTAAAATTGGATTTTACCAATGCCAAGTAAGTGACAAATTTGCTATAATTTCAGACCACCTACTAAGTGACTTGTCAAAGTTAATACTTTAACTGTTCGATATTAATCGTTGACCAAATTTACACCTGAGAGTCACACAATCAAAACGTTGAATACACCTGTTACTGCCCGATTTAACTAAATTATAATCGTTATAAATTAATTAAATCACATACCATTCATGAAATATTAATTATAAATTTTTTATTTGATATGTGTTGATCAATATTAAATAGTGTGTGTATAATAGCTATAAATACACTTATCATTGTACGATATCAAAATGCATTTAAATTAGATTCAAGTGTGCTAAATATTGACCAGGCTTGAAGTGATTTTGGGGTCCATTTGTGGCTTGTAATAGCTGGTCATACATAGGCTAAATGGAGCTAGCCATTAGATGGTCAAAGGGGTTAGGTTTTGAATTAAAAAAGGAAGAATTAGTAAGAGAAGAATAATGATCTAGGTCCTTGTTTTTCTCCTTGTGATCTCCTTTATTTAATGACCTCTAACCCCACCTTTCTATTTTCTTACTTTTGCCTCTCCTCTACACCTGATTAGGCTGGCTATATCCCCTGTCCATACCTCAAATTATCAAGCTTTAAAACATCAAACTAAACATAATTCGATTGTGGGTAGTAGCTGCGTTTGGGAAGCTAGCAACTTCTGGATACAGGATTTGATTTAGAGAGTTTTGTTCTTAGTTTCAAGGTGTAACAACTAGGCTTTGGTGATGTACAATTCCTATTCATAATCACACATAAATATTTATTATATTATCTTATTGCGTAGTTAATTAGTTAGTCAATTATTATAACAAATATGTATATGTTTAAGAGTTAGGAGTATGCCCTAGGGTGAACTATGTAATTTGTTACATAAGTCTAACTTGATAATCAATCTTATTCGAAAAAGAAAGCATTTCCTTTCTATTATATACTAGTTATAAAGTGTTATAAATAACTAATTAGTTAACTTAAATATATATGTTAGAAAGTCCATAAATGATGTGTTTGTGATAGCAGCCACAAATAGTTGCGACCATGAGTATTATATCACAATATGATAAGAATACCATTTTAAATATTCCTAGTCAAGATGTATTGAGACTAGACACCGATGTATCCATTGAGACTGAAGTACATAACGCTCTCCAAATGTTGGGCAGTGCATTACTCGTGGGTCCTGAGGCACCAAGGGGTTACGTATCGATAGTTATTTGCTAACTATGGAATGACTCACTCGATAGTTCTCTATTGGTTAATATAACTAAGGTCAAACATAAAATATAAAACTGAGTAATTTACACAGTTCTCTTGACTGGAGAATACTATTGATCTTCAATATGAAAGCTCTGCTTTTATTATAGTTAAATTGTGGCATGACGTCCATCGAACAACTACAGTTGGGTCAAGTGTAGGTATTGGAAGTGAAACACTATTCAAGAGAGGATTCGTCTCCCTGGTTATATAGGGTTAGTATCACGGTTAATTGAAGTCAACTCAAAGTCAGAGTAGTTCGGTTAATAATAATGGTTATTATCGAACAACTTTATGTTTGGACAATAGAGTTGAATATGGGCAATATTGGAATTTGACCGTTATCAAATTCTATAAGTCCAAAGTGATATAGTTTTAACGAAGAGAATTGGTGCAAATAATCGTTGCTATCAGGTACCGCTTATAATAAGTAAAATTGGATTTTACCAAAAAGATTTGTAAGCAATAAATTCAGTAAAAATGTCACGCAACTAACTAAAGTGACGTGCGAACGTTAATTTTCGAGCTGTTCGATATTAATAGCTGATTGAATTTACATCTTTGAGTCAAACAACCGTAATGATGAATACTCTAAATAAACCACACAATTTAATTAAATTATAAATTATTGTAAATTAATTAATATTTATGAAATATTAATTATTAAACTTTATTTGACTTGTTTGAATATCATTAGTATTTAATAAAGTGCGTATATAAAATTATAAACGCACGTATTGATAAAATATTTAAACTAGGTTTAAATAGATTAATCGCTAAGTGGTTTTGGAAGAAGAAGAAAAAATTGAAGCCAACATGCATGATGAAAGAGGAGAGGTCTCAAATACGATTTGAAAATTCAAAGGAGCAATTAAAAGAAGGAACTAAATCTTCATCTTTTACTCCTCTTTATGATTCACTTAAATCTCATTTACAAAATAATGTTTTCCCTTTCTCTTTAATTCTATTTCTTATACCAATAATATAAAGAGGAATGAGAGGACTTGATGAGATTTAATTAGAGATTAAATAGGGAAAGTTTTAAAGGAGAGAATTGAAAGGTTTCAATATTTCCTTGAAAACATACTCTCTTATTTGATCCATCATTCTTCTTTTTCTAATAGATATTTTTATTTCCTTTCTATTGCTCTCGGCCTCTCCCTTTATGGCCTCCATGATATAAAAAATCTCTAAACAAATTCAAATAAAAATCAATAACATTCAAGGTTGTGTTTTCTTTAGATCTTTGCAAAATCCAGAGGTTGATTCAATCGAATCGGAGTTTCATTCTTCGTTCAAGGTGCAAATCTTAGGCTTCATCTTTAGGTAATTCTAATTTTATTTTATTATATATTCATCATGTTAGTGAAGTTTAAATCCTAGACATGCTACATATAATCTCATTATTTGTTCAATATGTTGACCCAAAGTTCAGATCTGATATATGTTGATTGATTGTAGGTTCATCATGATAATATAATTAGATCCTACAATTGCTACAACTTTTTCATCATCGTTTGGATCTATTTCATTTTACATCAAATTTATATATGCCTAATTTGTCCAATCTAATTTTGTCATTATTTTAAAAATCATTATTTAATAAAAAAGTCAAACAAACAAACAATTTTGGATTGTAAACTAATTTTAATTAATTGATGTATTTTGTACCTTATTATATAAACAAATATAAATTAACTATATTCGTAAATTATTTAAAATTACTTTGGAGATTGAATACACATTTCATATATTTTGTGTTTTGAATATAATTTTTGGTTATTATTGTCATTTGGTTAAAGGTTGTTTCAATTAAAAAGGGGAAAAACATAAGTGTACTTTTGCGCAAAATATTATAAACCCTTTGAATCCCTCTTAAGTTAAAATAGATTTCAGTTTATTACTTTATTTTTAAAACATAAAATAGATTACAAAGTTTATTTATATCTGTTATTTTAATTTAAAACATAGTTTGTAGTAATTCATATATGCATACATATATGTGTTTGAGTGTTCAAATTATTTTGCAATAGCATTAAAGATAAGTATATGAAAGGAGATAACTTCTCTACCTTTTTCTCTCCTTATTAATTGCTTACTTTAACATAATTGATTGTCATTTTGAATATATGTACACTTTTTATTGGGTAAAATAACTTTATAACATATTATATATAAGTAAATATAAGAAACTTATATATACATATATTATTATTTTATACAATTTCAAAATAAATTATGGATAATAAGGACATATATAAAGGGCGAATGTGTCCGTTGCGGTGTAAATCCCAACGCCAATACATGTACACATTAACTATGTACACTGCTTATATATTGCACTTACACTATGCACACATGAATGTATTCGATATATCCATTATTATATATTTAAATTCAAATTAAACTTAAAACTACTTTTAAACAATTTAAATAAAATTTAATTTAATTTAAAACATCATTAGATTGGATCTAACAATCTTTTACACTTCAAAGGCCCAATATATCCAAATTAGGAATTTTTAAAATTTACCTTGTCCATTACGGACTGGCTCAGTTCCAACAATGTTGGTGTCGTCACATTGAATGAATTGTGTAAATGTGTACATAAATTAAAATAATTTTTTTTGCGTGCTTAGAGGCTTTCGGCATTGATAAAAAACATTTTTTTAACTTATTTTAATAATAAATGATTTGATAATTATGTAATGATTTCAAACAATAATAAATAATGCAAGATTAAAATTTGCAAAATTTTTGTTTACACTTATAATGTTTTCGAAATTAATATAAAAAAATTCATACATATATTTCATGTTATACAAAATTATATTCAAACATACATGTATATATATATATTTATATTATTTGTATGTACACATATACACATTGACGACACACAGGCATACGGAGGGGCTAACATGACCGTTGCAGCGTAAATCCTAGCATCTATATATGATCATGTCAAACCATGTACATTTTACTATGTTGCACATATGTGTACATGATACACATACATACATATATATATTATATTATATAATAAAAACTATACAACAAATAAAGCCATATTTATAAAATGAATAAAGTTTTGATTTTATTTAAAATTTTTTAGATAAGATCTAAATAAATTTAGACTTCATAAGCCTAATAAAATCCAAAATGGAATATATTTTTTGAAATTTTCCTATTTACCACGCAGCGTGCTGGCCAAGATCCAACAAAACATAGACTATTAAAGTGACGACATTATAGAGTTCTCTCGACCTGAGAATACAATTAAGCTTTAATGTGGATGTTATACTTTGATTGTAGTTAAATCGTGACACAACGTCTCGAAAGAATATAGTTGGGTCTGAGTTGAAGCATTGGAATTGAAATGTTATTCAATAGAGAATTCGTCTCCTCCGTTTATATGAGGTTAGTATCACGGTCAACTGTAGTCAACTCAAAGTTAAAGCCTTTGTCAATAAAAGCTCGATTAATAATAATTGTTAATATTAAACCAAGGATTTTGTGTTTGGATTATACAAGTTGAATATGGAAGATATTGGAATTTTGACCAAAACCAAATTCCGCAAGTCCTTATATGAGACAGTTTAACGAAGATGATTGGTGTAAATAATCGTTACCAACATGTACTGCTTAAAATAATTGGATTTTACTGAAAAATGTGTAAGTGATAAATTCGACCAAGCCATCACACCACTAGCTAAGATGACGTGTGAATGTTGATACTCAAATTATTTGATATTAATCACTAACTAAATTTACACCTTTGAGTCGCACAACCGCAATGTGAAACACTATTCAACAGAGGATTCGTATCCTCGGTTATATGATGTTGGTATCATATTCAAATGAAGTCAACTCAAAGCCAAAGTCTCTGGCCAGAGCATTGAAATTCTACACGGAACCCGCTCCAAATAAATCAAAACATAGAAATTCACATTCCAATTCAACCAGGGTAACCTAATTTACAACACAATTATAGATCTGGAATAAACTCTACAAACATTTTGCAATAATAAATATTTGGAACTGAATTCAAAATTTCAAATTAGATTGTTCATGCTATTCCTATTCCAGTTACCTATTTTATTGAATATGTAGGTGTTATCATGCCCTTTGGCAAGGCCGTGATACCATGGAGTTGGCTAAATGGATACATGATCATTAAGGCAGGAAGCCCGGAGAGATGGTTACCAGGTTTGGACATCATATATAAGCAAGGCTATGGGTGATAGTCAAGCGGATTCAGGCAAATAGCATCCAAGAAATGGTTATGTATGGATTTGCACTTCTCTAGGCAGGGGATAAGATCGAATCAATATGGTGAGGAATGGATCGGATTGGATCACTATGGCTATGGATCACTCGGATTAGCAGTTAAACTCAACGATGATCGCTCAATAACCCAAAAGGTACTAGGGGAATAAAGCAAACAACTCAGGAAACATAAAGGGGAAGCAAAGAGGGTCCCACTGTAGGGATCGTCGATCCCCTACCCTCCATCTCCACGGATCGGTGCAGATCCCCTCATAGGGATCGGTGCTGATCGGTCAAAACAGCCCATGTGGGCCTCAAACTTTCTAGATCAGTTCGTCATAGACCCGGTCTTTTGCACATGGATTTTCAGCCGGATATTTGCACGTCTTCTCCTATAAATACATGATCACTGGCTCATTGCAGGGGATCTTCTTTTTCGGCTAGACTGATCTTCTTTTGACTCTTCTTCATTGTTTCTCTTTCCTTCCTCCATAATTTTCTAAGGCTAAAACAAACTGTATTTGTAATCCTATAGTATAAGAAAACGATTATTGGAGTGGATGTGGGACAAAGTTTGCCGAACCACTATAAAATTATTGTGTTCATTTACATTTTTGCTATTAAATCTATGATCTGCGCATTTAATTCTCTATTTGGATACTTAATATTGGATTGGTGGTGTTTTCACATTATTTAGGTGTTGGCGGCCATTTTTGACGCCAACATTTTGGTGCTTTCATTGAGAAAACTAGCACCCACTAATTTGGAAAAGGTTTGGAGCTTGGATTTGGATCAATGGCTAGACAAATCAACAAGAAGAGAATTTGCGGATAGGAGTCACTGTGGAGGGAGTCAGGAGGCTTCCTCAGGAGCTGGGGCTAATCACTCCTCCATCAACATCACAAGGAATGAGATGGAGACGATGATGGATGTTATGCAGGAGGGGATGATGAAGAGGCAAGAGGAGATGATTCATAATTTCCTTAGGCAAGTTGGATAGGCTGGAGCAGAAGCTAATGACAATCTTAATCAAGGAATTGGAGCAGCAAGAGTTGCAGAAAATCAAAACCAGAAATAGGGAAACGATGCTAACAGGCAGAGGAACGAAGTGGAGCAGCCGAGGGCGGCCCTTGGTCAACATGGTTCGATCGACACCAATCCTCCCATGGGGATCGACGCTGATCGCTTGGGACTTGGGGGCATGCTCCTGGGTCATGTTGGATCGGTTGGCGGTAGGCCAGTGGTTGATGCTGTGCTGTTTGGTGCAGATCGGAATGCGGATGTACATCTAAAGGAGCATGTTCCAGGATTCCCCCGTAGACTCGAGGGGCAATTGGAAATCATGAATGGAGGCTACCTTGGGATGATAATGATAGGTTTGTGGAGATGATCAAACAAGCTATAGGCTCGGTTGAACCCGAGCATTGAAGGGGAAGAACACCCGGATCAATCTGGTAAACCAACGTGAGAAAACACATCTCAACTGAATTTTAAAGTTATAAAAACCTTTCAAAACAAAGGTAGCTCGTAAGACAATGCCGCACATAAACACGGACGAGTTTTTACCTTACGATAACCAAAACATTTCATCAAATTATGTTATATTATACTAGTGTCTAGTATATAAATAATATTAATCATAGCTAAAATTATTACATTGATTAAATTCCAGCATACTAGCCACAAAGCGGAGAATGGATTTTCATACAAATGACTAGGTGAATGGACTACCTTTTGGCAGTACATCTCTAGAGGAATGTACTGAGGCTACAGAACATCTGCACCTCTACCAACCTATCTGAGGGCCCTCTTTGCATATGTCAACACCCCGGTTGTTACCAACCTATCTGAGGGCCCTCTTTGCATACACCACAATAATTTAAAACATGAACATCATAGCGGGAATACATATATCTAGAAGGGGATGATCATATCCTAATGGTTGCAAACCACATCTAACGGATGCTTCCACAACTCCTCACTGCATCTCTTCCTTCTCAATAGTTGCAACCATTAGATTGAACCAGAAAACTCTAAGAGGTATTACTTTTCACAATAACTCTTCATCATCTATATATATGCAAAGATTTTAAGATTTAAATTACCTGAATTTTCTGAATCTCTTATCTATATTCTTTGCATATTTTGATTTCTAAAAGCAAACAATTTTTGCCTTTATTACTTCCTAAAATCAAAGCTTCACATACACATACTACTTAAAGGAGATTATAGGAAGATTTGTACTGTGCAGTCAAAATCAGTGGAACTGTTGTATCGAGCCTATTCCTTCGGGAAAATCGAGGGTTGTTTATTAGTTAAAGCCAAAGAGGAGTCTCAGGACTGGACGTAGGATGGGAGGTCCAAACCAGTATAAAAACTTTGGAGTGATTGTTTCTTTACTATTATTTACTTTACTATGTTATTCATAAGTAAGTATTTTACTACACTTGCATATTAGATATACATATATCATCCATACACTCTTTCATTTGGTATCAGAGCACGGTTATTTCAATTCACGGTAACACGTAATTGAAAACATATTTAATATGGCAAGTACATTTCAAGAAGGACAATCAACTGCATGTCCACCACTATTCACTGGATCAAATTATGCTTACTGGTCTATACGTGTGCCTATTTTTATGGAAGCAAATGGTCTAGAAATTTGGCAAGCAACACAAGTTCAATATGTAGCACCAGAAAAAAAAGCACTTGGACAGATGCCCAAAAGAACACAGCAACAAACAATGCTAAAGCTATGAATGTTTTATTCTGTTTATTTGACAAAAATGAATTCTCACGTGTCATGTTGTGCACTACTGCATATGATATATGGCGTACACTACAAATCACTCATGAAGGCACAAACAAAGTTAAGAAAACAAAGATTTATATTTTATAAAATCAGTTCTCCTCATTTTTAATGAAAGCAAATGAATCTATTGGTGATATGTATACTAGATTTCAAACTATGATCTCATGGCATTTGGAGTTAAATTTACAGATTTTGATTTAGTTGCATGTATTTTAAATTCCTTAACAAATGAATGGGAATGAAAAGTATTGGCCATTGAAGAAGCAAATGATTTATCTCAACTAAAAGTTGAAGAATCGATAGGAAATTTGATGTCGTGTGAAGGATTGTCAGATTCAAACATTCACAAGTGACATTTAGTATAATATGTCAATAATAAATTCAAGTTAAGAATGCTTAAATTGAAAATGCTCCAAATGAAAGACTATGGATGATTCAATGAAAAGACCAACTACATTGCCTTGAATAGCACCTAATAGAAGTAATATATATATATATATATATATAAATACATAAATTTATAACCAAGCTGAGGGTGATTCCAAACGTTGAGAATATCATAATATTGTTATAGTATAACAATGTCACGATATGGTTCATAACAGAACTTAGAGTTCACTGAAAGTGGAGAGACATACTCCGAATTGTTCCACATGATTAAGGTAGTTTACAAGCTTCGAGAGAGTTGATTGAAAGAGTTTATAATTGAAACATAATAGCAAACCCATTCACTGAGGGACTA
Source organism: Allium fistulosum (assembly GCA_030737815.1). Taxonomy (NCBI): domain Eukaryota; kingdom Viridiplantae; phylum Streptophyta; class Magnoliopsida; order Asparagales; family Amaryllidaceae; genus Allium; species Allium fistulosum. The sequence goes on along the minus strand of CM060904.1, from coordinate 1,103,445,955 downwards.
ACCGAATTGGTTTTGAGGAAACTGATTGGAGAAGTTGAAATAAGATTCCATAATTGACCCCAAGTGCAAATGGCAGATTGATAGAGTTAGGGATATGCCCTAAGGGCAATTATGTAATTAGTTACATATATCTAACTCGAAAAACAATCTCGTTCAAAATAAAAGGATTTTTCTTTCTGCTATATACTTGATATAATATATTAGGTTAATTAATTAGTTTAATTAAAAGTATATTTAATAGAAAACCCATACACCGTATGTTTTCTGATAGTAGTTACAAAGTGTTGTAACCGTAAGTAATTTATGACAATGAAAATAAATATATCATTTTAAATATTCATAGGCAAGATGTATCGAGACTGGATATTGATACATCCGTTGAGACTATAGTGTGTAACGATCTCTAAATGTTAGACAATGGATTACTTATGACTACTGGGGATACCAACGGATTACGTACTAATAGTTATTAGATAACTATGGAATGACTCACTCGATAGTTTTTTGTTGGTTAATATAACTAAGGTCAAACAAAAAGTATCGATATGATAATATTACACAACTCCCTCGACTTGAGAATACTATCAAGCTTCGATGTGGAAACTACATTTGATTATAGTTAAATCACGACACGATGTCCACCAAACGACTATAGTTGGATCAAGTGAAAGCATTGAAAGTGAAACACTATTCAAGAAAGAATTCGTCTCCACGGTTATACGAGGTTAGTATCACGGTCAACCGAAGTCAACTCAAAGCCAAAGTATTTGGCCAGAGCATTTCAGTTAATGATAATTATTATTATTGAACTAAGGACTTTGTGTTTGGACTATAGAGTTGAATATGGATGGTATTGGGATTTTGATCGTTACCCAATTTCATAAGTCCAAAGTGATATAGTTTTGACGAAGAGAACTGGTATAAAAATAGTCACAATCTGGTAACGCTTAATAAAGTAAAATTGGATTTTATCGAAACAAAGTGAACAATAAATTTGGATAAATGTCACACCAGTTGCTTAGTGATGTGTGAACGTTAATATTTGAATAGTTCAATATTAATGGCTGGTCAAATTTACACCCAAAGAGTTGCACAACCGAATCGTTGAATACTCGTTGACATATGATTTAATTAGTTTATAATTATTATAAATTAATTAAATTAATTAATATTTATGAAATATTAGTTATAAAATAAATTCTATTTTGATTTGATAAACAAACATTATTAAATGTATTTATAATAGTTATAAATAAATATATCAATCGATATATGATATAAATAAACGTTTAAACTGGATTTAAATGCAAATATTTTATTCGGGCTTTAAATGGGTTTGAAGCCAATATAGGGGGCTGGTTGGTTCAACCATGGTATGGCTATAAAGGGTGCAGCCGTATGATGGAAATATAAGGGTTTGAATTGGATAGATAAGATAAAGAGAATTGGTAAGAGATAAAGGAAGATCTAGATCCTAACATGTCGCTAATCATTCTTCTATATAAGCATCTCAACCCACACCTAATTTAGAACCTTTTGAAGCCTCCAAACCCCTTATTTCTAGCAAAACACATCATCACCTCTCCTTCGTTCTTACAAGCTTAAACCAAATAAAATTAAATGATATTCGATAGCTGGTGGTCTACAATTCGGGAGATAGCACCTTCAAAATTAGAATTCGATTCGAGAGTTCATTTCAACACTTCAAGTTATGGGTTTTTGGCTTTAGTGTGAGGTAACGATCTGATTTACTATTATATATTATTGAAATATTATTTATATATTATATTCCATTATATTAGTTAGGTGACCATTCTATTATATCAATATATTATCACATTCAGGTTGGTTATATGTTTATATATATATATTTCATATTTATATACAAAAAAAATTATTTTGGCATATATCTACCTATAACATGCACGACTTCAAATAAAAATAAAAAACAATTTTTATTATTTTCATTGATTTAATATACATTTAATTATATATAAGCTTTATAATTTAAATACTATGTCTTATTACTACAACAAAACAGCCATTTTACAACGGGCAATGCCCGTTGTAATTTGGATTTCGCAACGGGCATGAGCCCGTTGTATTAGGCCTAGTTATAATAGGTCGACCATATTTTACAACGGGCAATGCTCGTTGTAATACACCTTTTTACAACGGGCAATCCCCGTTGTAATACATGATATTGCAACGGTTTCTGACCGTTGCAAAATAAATGCAAATTAAAAAAAATTACAGCAGCATACATGCAGTACATCCATACCAATAATGAATAATTTAACGAGTAATAAATATTATCATAAAACAACCAAAATCACATACGAAAAGACTAAAAGCTAGAGTCATAAAATTCCAACACATTCCAAAAAGTTAGATAAGTTTACATCGACATAGTTCTAATATACACATAACAACTAGTTTCATAACAACCAAATACCCAAAATGCCACAACATTAAAAGAACAGACTTACAATACAACCCATAAATATACAAAATTAAAATCAATGCGCCAAAAACTTGCAAGAATACTCACGCCAATATACCACAAATATCTACTGAGTTTGAAGAGCCTCGGCTAACAAAATAACACCTACAGAATAGCAAAAAGTTAGACAAACAATAAAAATTAAAAGACTGTAACCCAAATATGAAAACAGAACAGGCTAACATTTCCAGCAAATAAGACAAGTTATATTATAAACAAACAAAAGAAAACAAAGTGTAACTGATAGTACCTTCAACACAAAAACCAGAACGCAAGTCACATGAACTATAAGAAATTGTCTATAATACATTTTTTTGCATAGAATGAAAACTGCAAATAGCTCTATTCCCGTCTGCATCTCTACAATTTGAGATAAGCTAAAAACAAAGAAGATTCACTTCTTCATTGATCATGCTCTAAAATAACACTAACTACTATCATAATTCCAATATTCAAAGGAAAAACAACCTACAACCAGAAATATTCAAAAAATAGTATAGTGCAAACCAAAAACAATTTCGGTGAAAAACTTTAACTCTAGGTTACAATAACAGTTTAAACACTCTTCTGAAAATTCAAAACAAAACTGCAACAATTATTAGCATATTAATTACCTGAGCAGCAACGGCGAGTCCATCAGCAAGCAAAGACGATGATAGCCAAACCTGTAAACAAATCTGAAATGCTGCCATGGATGTAGCACCTTGGTGTGTAGCTAGTGATGATGCCAAAGTCGTGCAGAATGTCACTGATATCACTCTTGCCAACAATAACACTCCTACATCGCCAACCATAAAATTTTCAATATTGTCTATCACTTCTTCGGTTTTTGTTGAATATAGTAAGAGATATACGTACCACAGCGGAAAAATCGAGTAAGATTGAGAGATTTGAAACTTGGTGGAATGAGATCAACTTGCTTCACAAGTTTGAACAGAAATATCAATACTATAAGGTATCTACAATGAACAGTCGTGTTTTATTTTTTTATTGTTTAGTTAGAGGAGATCAGTAAGTGGAAAAAAAACAAAAAACAAAAAAAACTTACTGAGAAACAACATGAGCAATGACTGCTCCTGTAACACCCTTATGAAGTGTAACTATCAGAATAGCATCCAAAACTATGTTGCTTAAATCTCCCGCCACTGCATTCATTTGGTATTTAAATCAAATTCTTATGCGTCAAATAAAAAAACAAGTAATGGTAGAAATTACCAGTGGCATAAAGAGGAGTTTTTGTGTCTTTAAATCCTCGAAATACGCCTTGCATTGCTAATGATAACAAAACTGCTGGAGCACCCAGTGACCTCACAGTCAAGTATCGATATGCATAAGGTAACATCGGTGAATCCTAGTAAACACAATTGTTATACTATAATTTTAATATTTGCAAGCACAATATAGCAAGGAGTCACAAACGCTACTGTTACAAGCATCACTAAGACAAACGTGACCATTAGATAAGGGAACGATCATTGTACTGGTAGGTGTCATCATTGTTGATGCCAGCATTCACAATGTTGCTTCCGATCACCTTCTTGGCTGCATCCTTTTTTGGAATTGCGTTTCCCAGCAAATCCTTCATCGTGTCCCCTTGCCCCATTCCCTTTCATATCATATCATCAGTACATACATATTATCAGTCATTATTAACTAACCGATATCGGATCTCAATGCTAAAGAAGAAAATATGGTACCCTGTGTGGATTGTCTTGAGGCTCGCATCCTTTTCCACTTAGCACTGCCTCATCCAATCTTATCGCCTATTTTATATCACATCATAATTTAGACAAAGAACATAGAACACAATCATTATAAAACATATGCAAATGGTAAAATTAATGAATAAGGGTGGCCTGAGCTTGTCCTTCGTTCTGACTCTCGTTACGGGAGTTAATTGTGATGCTAGATCGATTGCTATCCGCCATGGCTGCTGATTCTTTGGGTAAATTTGATTTTTATTTACGAGAAGAGGGAATGGATAGGAAGAATATATATGGTGATGACAAATGGGTTACTCACTTACCACGTGCAGGAAGGAAAGAGAAGCCAAGATTTGGAATTGAAGAGGTTCACATGGCATGTCAGATATGGCTAAGCAAATTCTTTCAAACCTGCTCATCGTGTTTTTGAAAAAATAAAGTTCCCCTGCATGGATTATTTCACGGTTGGAGAATCGATTTTTGAAGAACGTAAGATTAAGGATTGGGTAATTCTTCAGCTGGAGATGACATGATAGTTAACTAAAACTAGTAATGTTGCAGGAAATTTTGAAAATGGTTATTAGTTTGAAGAAGTAATTAACCACTAGTTAACCAAACATCAATAATATAAGCCTCTGTTAAACAAATGCATATGCGTAGGCATCTGTGAAATTTAAGCACCTGTTAAACAAATGTCATAAGCATATGTCTAGCAAATTTATAAACCGAGCAACAGTCTAATAAACTTAGGTTCTAAAATTACAAATTTTAGTTATGTATCCCAGACTTTATTAGAGATGCTATTATAATCATAAACAATGACGAAATTACTCAAAAAAAAATTGTAACAAAAATAGTAAAGTCTATTGTTAGCAAAAATGAACTTAATCATTCTCGAAGAATGACTGAATAATTTACTTATGTTGGGAACGTTTGAAAGATAATTTTCAATTCCATAACCAACATTTCATAGTATAAACAAAAGCAGCGTCAACACAATTGATTAACAATTGCATAAAAATTGTATCTTTACATGTCCTCTTATTAATAAAGCACAAACATCCTTGCACTTGAATAATAAATATACAAACCACTTTGCACACATTCACTTTGCACACACATTTAGTAACTCCAGTAATATGTTAACTCTAGTTTATTATTCATCTTTTATTTCAACTATGAGTTGTCCACCTATTATACTATTTGCAATATATTCAGTAACTCCAATGATATGTAATATACAAAGAATATATTGTAAAGCGCAAACTGAGTAATTAATATTTATATATATTACAAACTGATAATATATGTTAGTATACAAAGAGTATTTATGTAAGGTATATAACAAATAGAGACTTTAGGGAGTGCCATTGTTGTGTAGTAAAGATGTGTATGTTGATAAATATTACAATTGTTGATATATATATATATACATATATACATATATATGAATTTAAACATATATGCTTCAAGTTCAGCCTTCAGTTCTCTATATTTATACATGTTTACACTTTACAATTATATGATTCTGTTAATTGCTAAATTATCATGTTTACCTTTGTTTGGACAGACTTGGAGAATGGGAATCGAAGTTGGAGAATGGAGAGTGGAGACTTTGTAGTTGTATTAATGCATACCTATTATCTTTTTGGACTTTGGACTTTGGACTGAATTACTAATGTAACGTAATCACGGTAATGATGCTTGGTTGCTTGCAATGTATGAACTGAGAGGTGAGAACTGTACTGAAGTATGAACTGAAGTGAAGTTTAGAACTGAAGTGAAGTGGAGTACAAACTATTGAACTAAACTGTAGTTGCAACCAGCTCACTGTAGTGATGCTTGTAATGTATAAACTGAAGTCTAAAACTGTGATTATTTGCATATGTGTGTGTTTTTAATTCTTGTAATATATGTTGTTGTTTGATTGGTTACCGATTAATAAATTAACTAGTTAAATTAACCGGTTAACCACAGTTAATTTTAACTAGTTCGGTTGACATACTAAAACCAACTTAATCGAAAATCGGTTAACCGAACCGCCAATTTTTTTGTGAATAACCAAAAATTTAACTGATTAAATCGATTAGCCGACTATGCCCACCCCTAATATTAACTACTTATCCAGTTTGGGTTAAACTAAAAAACCTAAATTGTGCGTTTTGGAATACAAGGGAATAAGCAAATTAGCATCTAACCACTAGACTTAGATGACAATACTAGATTAGTGAAAAGAATTCAATATGCAAGAGTTTTAGTGGAATTAGAAGCAACTTCCAAACTCCCTAAAACAGACAAAGCAATTTATAAACATAGAAATACCTACAAGAAGTGGAATATGAGTTTGTGCCACCAATGTGTGAGGGATGTAAGTGTTTTGGTACCTTTGATCACTTCCAAACTCAATCACCACAAAACCCGCGATCACTTCCACAACCACAGCCTTGAATCACCTCATCAACTTCTTTTCACAACTGCAATCAAGAACGAGCTGCCTGCAATCAAACTGCCTACAATCGAGAACGGCATCCAAATTCGCCACCTTCGAACGCCAACTGTCCCACAGCAACCAGCCTCTCCTCCCCTCGCCTGCCAACCTCAATCGCGCCTCACCCCTCGTTGAACCAAATCACTGACCATCCCTGCCTATCATCACCAATGATAAAAAAAACTCACCATATACTTCGCTTCGGCCACTTAAACAACCGCTGCCATCAACAGCAAGTCGCAACCATTTCACGACCTCAGCCCATTCACCAACCCAAATCACCTCATCTCCTACAACCGCCGATCCAACCGCGACATCAACGCCTGAAACTTGCTTCAATCGCGACTCCAAGCGCGGCCGCACCACTCGACTCACCTCAAATCACGCAATTTCGAGCATCGATCGATAAAGGAAGCACGTAAATCCCAAAGCCCTAATTTCGAGCAAGAACGAGCAAAGTAAAGGAATGAAATAAAAAGCCGGCCTTGTTTTTTTAATAAAGCTTTTTGTCCGTTATAATTTGTGACTAGGGGACCGTTGTAATTTGACACCTTTTACAACGGACAAGTTGTGACCGTTGTAAAGTTGTCATCTATTATAACGGGCCTGAATGGACCGTTGTAATAGTCTTCTATTACAACGAACAAACATAGCCCATTGTAAAAAGGTCTTTGTATATGGCATCTTTTACAACGGGCATGAATGGACCGTTGTAATAGCCTTCTATTACAATGGGCAAACAATGCCCGTTGTAAAAAGGGCGTTCTATACAAATTATGGTTTTATAATTTTATATAAATAATTTCATATCTAAATTATTTTTGACAGAAATAAAATATTTTTAATATATATAATTTTTTAATATTATTTAATTTAATTAATCGTGTAAATTAATTATAGCTATATATTATATAAAATATGTTTTATATTTTATAAAATTAAATTAGTATCTAATATACTTTCGGTAAAAAAATGAATTTGACATAATTTAAATATTTAAATAAAAGCCGAAAACTAAAAATTAGATTTAAAATTATTTTTAAATTATAAATTTATATATTAAGTATACAAAAAATAAAATATTAATCAGAATTTTACTGAAATTTCAAATTTCAAAATTACGTTTCAAAAATTAACTTTTAATTAATATTTACTATCTTTCCGTACGGGTATTAATTTAAAATATATAATTAAACTAAAAAAAATTCTAGGTCATGCGCATTATTAGGTGTATACATACATACATACATGCATAAATTTATATATATATATATATAATTTTGTATACTTTAAAAGTATAATATATATGTATGTATGTATATATGTATTTAGTATATATTTACTTAAATTATATATATATATAGTTTTAGGTTTTGTAGCAAATGAATAATTAAATTTAATATAATTTATAAATATTTTTAAAATATACATATATAATTATATATATAATGTCAAAATTCCATGTATATTATTATATATATGTACATATATAAATTTATTTCAAATAAAATATAGTTTTTATATATATATATGTTTTTAATTTGTTGTACATATAAATTAAAGTGTATAAACATATATTTGGATAATATATTTGTACATTAGACGAGCTAATATATCTGTTGTAGCGTAAATCTCAGCACTTATACATGAGCATATTATACCTTACACGGATTGCTACGTTACACATGCATATGCATGTATATGTGTATATGATACATGTATATATATATAATATAATATTAATTACATAAAATAAAATTACATTATAAATTTAAATAAATAATAATTTTATTTAAAAGAAATTTAAAAATGTTCTAAATAAATTAGAATTCATAGGCTCAACAAAGATCCAAAATGGTAATATTTTTTGAAATTCACCAATTACTTCCGTTACGGGTTGGCCCAATCTAAACAAATATAACATGAGTTATCAGAAATACATATGTTGCTATATGTCACAAGGGAATTCGTCCACTTCAGTCGTATAATTGCACCTATAGTGCTCACTACTACTTATTGGGCAAGATCGCTTCCAAAGTGACATGTTGTAACATAACAGCATGTCACATCGTCATCGAAGCATAATTCTCACCATTCAATTTCCACATGTCAAACATCCCATGGTTAAAGAACTATATAAACAGGATCTATCACCACTTAAGAAGGCGAATTTTTTCGAATTCTCTTTCTTTCAATCATTTGAAGTCTTATAAAAATGGAAAAATTTGAAATGTATGACAATGGTAGATTAAGGCAAATGGTAATTTCCCACTTTATAATAATTGCACATTTACACTTGTTTTTTTCAGAAATTATTCAACTACTTGAAATGTTTGGTCGAAATTTTGATCAAACATTTTTGATGATTTCATTGAGAGTTCAATCGAGGAAAGTAAAATCAAATTTTCATCTGCTTCTCTTACTAACTTCAAAAATGTCATATTCTAGATAAGGATCCTGAGAACCACATATCATGGAAGGATACATATTTAATCAATCCATGTTTAACTAACCAAGGAAAAGCGAAAGATTCCAGTCCACACATGAAAAGACAAGTACAAAATCTCAACAAATCGGCTTCATGAACTGGGTAAGAAAAAAAATGCGATCACCTTGTATTCTCCAAGACGATGGAGGTTAAATCATTTTCACATTGAAAAGAACCCATCTTTGCTATCGCTCCAGGATTGGAAAAACTTGAAAACGAAGTGCAACCCGAAGAACAAGGAAAGTAAAAATGACCAAGGAAAACCCCTTCGATCAAATGCAAATAATTATTCAATCTCAAACCAAAGAAATAATTTTCGATACAAACCTTCTCCATATGCCAAATCAGATCACGAAGGATGGGGGATGCAAACGATTAATATAAGGAAAAAAACATTATATCTCCCTTAAGAAAGACAAGATTAAATAACATTTTAGAAAAGAAAAGGAGGAGATTGTTTAAAAAAGAAGAATCCCGTTTAGAACAATCTTACATTCACTAATCCAAGAAACCTTCAACTCTAAGGAATACACCCCCTCTAAAATGTAAGAAATACACATTTTATTTCAGAAATAATCATCTTAGCTTTTGCATTATAAATAGTCTTTAATGCCGAAATAATTCAAAATTATTTTTCTTTAGTACATATACAACCTTAACACCATCCATACCCATCATGATTTTTTCTCCTTGTTCACTAACCTTTCAGCATAAGCACGACCAATAAACTATTCGACAACTCGTAATTATCAGTATACTACTTTCGCGTCCCAACTATTTAAATCTAGATATACATCTTTAATGAGAATAAACAAACATTTTTTTGTTGCACTCCATGAATGTTTCCTATTATTTTTCACAATCTCTTCATCTTTAGGTTTAATTTTTCATCGTTTGTCGACTCGCTCTTAGATAGTCGAGTTCGTGGTTTTCGCATACCCCTAAACTCATCCGATTTAGTTATGACAAAAACGGTATTTGTCATGTTCGCTTGTAATTGACGCTAATGTATAAATAACTCTTGAGAAGTAAATACGTACAAATAATAATAAATAATAGTTAAAACCAATATATATGCGTAATATACACATTTCAAAAAAAGATACACATTTTATCCATGATAAAATTATCTTTATCGGCTAAAAAATCAAATTGCACCTCGTCTCTTTCGTTAATTTCTTCTATCTTCGCGTTGTCGTGTTGCGGTTCAAATGAAACAAATTGAAGATTATCATATAATATGTAAAATAATAATAAACTGAGAAATCATCTTTTTTACCTACTACAATCTTAAAGAAAAATAAGCAAATTGACAATTACCTCATTTATATCAACTTTAACACGTTCAATTTTAATTTAATAAAGTTCATTACCACATCTAAGGTTCCGCTTGGGAGTTTTGTGGTACCGGTTATTAGAGGTTTTGAGAGTACCGGTTTTGATCGTCAATGATCGTAGCGGTTTTTATTGGTTTACATGAAGTGTTGTTGTAACAAGCACCATTGTCCAAGTGGTTAAGTGATTCGGCTTTGGTGCGAGAGGTCACAAGTTCGAAACTTGCGTAGCGTGATTCGAACATTTATTGACATGTGATATGTTGTCCTAGTGACATGTTGTATATAAAGTACCATTTCAAAAAAAAAAAAAAGTGTTGTTGTAACCGATCAATGTATGCTTGGAAGTTTAACATACACCGGTTTTGAGAATTTTCCACTAAAGTAACATTACATATATATCCTTATATTTTATGAAGGTTAATTCTACAATATAATTAGTGGGGGCATAATTGAAAAAAAAGTTATAACCCCTCAAAACACCCCAATTTCATGGGTTGAGAATTGCCATGAAAATTATACTGCATTGGTTTTTACCGGTTTTATAACCAACAACAACCGGGTGTTAAAAAAAACTTACAAGCAAGGGTTATTATAACACATAAAATACAGAGTCGTCCAAAACCAGTCAAAACCGGTAGAAAATAAACTCCCAAGCGGAGCCTAAGTGAATGAACAAAAAAAATATTTCCATGTAAATAACAAATTCAAACATATCAATTGTCCTAAAATCAACTATCTTCACACTAATGAGGATTAAATACTTAAGAATACAATTTAAATAAAAAGAGACAAATAAGTAATAAAATATAAATAATACCCTTTTCTTTTCTTTTTGTCCATGGAATAAATAATCAAAGAAACCAAAGAAGAAGAACAAGTACATTTTCAAAAACTTTGGACCATCCACCACATCTTATACTATATCATAAAAGATGGATCTCTCCTTTTCTCTCTCATAATTTTAGAATTAAAATATTTAATTCTCCTTGGTTTATATGTGTATTTTCATAATTAACCTTCTAATTCTTCACATTTAACAAGCTTTAATATATCTTTATCTTATATCTTATCTTATACTATCTACATAAATGATGGATCTCTCTTACATTTTTATTTTTTTTCTCATAATTTTAGAATTAATATACTTAATTCTCTTTGATTCATATGTATATTTTCACATTTAATCCTCTAATTCTTTACATTTAACAAGCTTTAATATATTCAAGTATAATACCATGTCCCTTTGACTTCCCATTTTATTAAATTTATTCATTCTGTTAAATTTCATTTTATTTTACTATAAATTTCAAATCTAATCAGAAGTTTCTTCTTTCTAATCGAGAGTAAAATATTTGTTCTTTTTTTTATTCTTTAGTTTTTGCTTCTCTTTAATCTCAGACACGACAAGGACTCAAAATCATATCACAAATTCAATTGCACTATTTAATCAATATAATGTCGCATAATATGATGGTAATGTTTAAACTTTGATGATATTCAACTCTCTTTCCCTCTAAATTCACTAATTTTTTGCTAATTATAATTTAAGTCAATTTTTTATATGCTACAACTACTAAAAATTTGCTTTAAATCATCATAGATCTTTAGTTTTTGTTGAAATTGCCTTTATTATCTTAAAAGATACATCAATACGCTATTTAAGCATCAAAAGGTTCAACATATTTTGAGTTTATTTTCTTATTCCTTTTACCAATAAATAAGCAAAGACTACTTTTTACAGTGCACTTTTATTTATTATTTTTATCAATTAAATTGAGATCATGATTTTGATGCGTAATTAAAATGTTGAAACTGATTTCAACTATTAGTTAGTTATTTCAAAGAATATTCTCAACTTTACTAAATCGTTTACTTTTTCTTCCGTAATTTGAAGGCTTATCTTTGGATCTTTTATTCTACAAATATGCATAATCTAATTATTGGGTAGTTAGCATTGAAAATAAAGAAGGTTGAATGTTAAATTATTTACATTTAACGTCTTAAAAAACCATGGAAGGCGCCTAAGCCATATTTGGATTTTAAAAGAAGTTAAAAGAAATCAACTTGAAAATTTGATAGTTTATTAATTTCAAATGTAAAAATTTCTCATTTAATTACTTTTAATAAATATATAAGTGCAACAGTTGTTTAATTTCTCTTCCAAATTTAATTAGTTTTGCCCATTTCATATTCGTTCTATTGCATTGTATTATGCATATCTATGTAGTTCAATCTCTAACAAAAATATTTTTTTTTCTCCTCTAAAATGAAATTTCCGATCGCTTTATTCCCTTCTTTCATTTAATGTTTCACTTTAATCTCAAGCTTCACATGAAATCAAAGTGACGTTATAACTTCTATTGTATATATCGAAGTTGAGTATTTTTCAATTAGTGGAAAATAGATATAAGGGCAAACTTTGAAAAAAAATTAGGCTGAAGGACAATAAGTTTCCCCATACCCAGGTAAATTTATATAGGATAGGGAAACACATGGTAGAAATCAAATTTGGATCTTTTTATCAGAACCCAAACCTCATTTCCAATGCGCCGCAGCCGCGAACTAATCCACCGTACGTTATTATTTTTATTGTTTCGTTCTTAATTCTTTGAAATCAGCATCGTATCATGTTGATTAATTTGCCGATTTAATTAATATTATTTTTATCATTTCAACTGCGAAGCATGTTTTCGCACTGGTAAATAAATTAACGTAAACATGGTATCTATAGTTTAACCATTCTAAGCTTACGTTAGCATGGTCATTTAGCCCTTTATGGTAGAAGAAAGTAAAAATCTGATGATAGAAGAGAAAAACAAACCAGCTTGCCTCTGAATCCTAATTCTTCAATTCAGGTTTTGTGCTGCTGCCTCTTCCTGTTATTCCTTTATTTATTTATTTTTATGTTTTTTAGTGCTGCTGAATCGAGATAGCGATGCTGAACAAAATCTCGTTTGATTTTGCGTCAATTCGATGTTTAAATTGAAATCGCGATTCAGTATTGAACTTCAATATTTTCGTTCTGAAACAGGAACGTACATTTCACACCGGTTGCGATTCCAAACCGCGTTTTGGAACGTACGATCTCGTGATTTATGCAATCACTTTGGATGGTTGAGAACTTCTTAGAAGGATGCAGCTTAAGTATGCTAGATGTTAAAATTGAAGAAATAGCTATTTGTTACTTATAACTTGTAGAATTTTATAAGTAATTTATTGACCAAATAAATGGCTAAGAGCATTTCAACCTCCATGCAATTATGAAATGTTATTTACGCATTATCAATTCTTAATTTTATCCAGAATTTTATCTTCAATGGCAATATTAATAACAATGTTATGATAACTTGGTAAAAATTTACTAGACCGTCAAAAATGCGTAGTTTTGGACACTGGACTCACGATGCGAAGTAATAAATGTATATATCAGTATACTTTTTAACATATTATTGTTATTTATTATTAAATTATTTGGGACACATTTGCGTAGTAGTTTTTTTACCTTTAGTGTCATGACTGTTTTTCCTAAACACGTCGAGTTTACATTATGAATCATCTTTTGATACATAGACTTTAGGTTGACATTACATCTCAATGCTCTAAAATAACCTTGTTGTTTCATACAATTTACAAGCAAAATGGCACAACGTAACATTCACCATCCATTTATTACATGGACATGTCTAAATTATGTAACCTGGTATATATTCGTTACTTATAAGTCATAACAGTCACTAGTCAAACACAAAAAAAACTTATTTGAACTTAAAAGTGAACTTACATCGAAATCCTTTTATTTATAACCATTTAATCAGATCTACTTAAAAATTGCTATTTAGATCTCCTTTTAAGAAGATTTAAAATAAGGGTTACGAAGCACTCTTATACTAATAATAATGATCTAAATTTGAATTACAAATTGGATTATAGTGACTTTTGTATGGAAAATGCTGCTTCCTACCTGGAAAATGAGTTTTTTGACTTGAAGTAAGAGTTAAAGGTAGAGGTAGTTGGATGGATAATTTACAATTTTGATAAAGCTTAGTTATAACAGACGAAATAAGTCTATGACTAATCAACTAGGTATTTTATTTCACCTTCTTATAAACTGTTTCCAAACGTTCAATTCCAAACAAGTAATTTAAAAATTACCTGTGTACCTACAAGTAGCTGCCAAACATACAGTTATGAGTTATGACCTATCAATTTCTAAGCAACTTGTTTCTCCTTATAAGCTGTTACAAACATTCAACAAATAAATAATTTATAAGCTGTTTCCACTGCTTGTAACCAGTGTTGAACATGCTCGTGATGTAAAACATCTGATTTCTTCTTCTTCTTTGGAATACTAAAACAACTTCATTTGGGTTAATTTCCCCCCTTTCTAGGTATTGTACTACATTCAACAACTTGCACATCTTGTAAAAGAAGAAAAAACCACAAATTGTTTACAGTAACAATTCATAATCTTTGTTTTAAAGTTTTTTATTTACTTAATCATGGCATTTGTAACTAGAACAAGGTATGCCTCTCTTCATAAGTTAATAATGCAGTAATTTAATTCCATTTTGTGCAGAATTTTGCCATGATGTCAATTATTGAAACTTTAAATGGATATGCATCCAAAGAGATCAGTAAGTTGTTAAAAGATTCTGATAATTTCACCATTCAGTTGACTACTCAAGGTGGGTCTCTAAGGCAGGTGAGGAATTGTTTTTGAACTAGTCATCATTCTGCAATGGGAGTTGCTTATGGTTCCTTCTTTACAGGTTGATATAGAAAAGCTTGCTAGTTCTTTAACTTTGCACCTGGTTGCTGTACTGTTGTCATCTGATTATAAGATGCGGTTGACACACTTGCTTCGCGGTGTTCGTCTTTTGCATACATTATCCGAAGTCGCTTCCCGTCATAGTAGACTTGAACAGGTATTTGTCATTAGTATTATCAAAACATAATGCATTTTTTGATAAATTTCTTGTGGATAAACGATTAGAAATCTGCAACGCCTTTTGTTCTTTGATGCACTCCCTCACGCTCCAACCAATTATTTGTCATCAAATTTACCTTTACATGAATGTAATAAAGCAAAATTTCTTCGATTAGTAGATGAATATTTTCCGTTAAAGGTTTTGCTTAAGCTTCACTTAGGCGTCCGGATATGGATTTTGCTTAAGCTCTAATTTTGAGTTTGGCACCCAAATGCCTAATGTTGTCCTAAATCCTAATAACTCACTTATCTTTGCTAGTATCTCTTACTGATGGTTGTACTTTTTTAACCACTTCAACACTTAACAGCGTGTTCCATAACATCATAGGTATGAATTACAGTAGATATGTTCAAGTGACCCAAAAAAAGGGGAAAAGAAAAAACTCAGAGATATTTGTTTGTATATATTGTGCGACAAAGCTCCAGTACTTCTTTGTTATTACTGTCTGCTACTTTGTAGTTAATATTTTTTATTCTTGGGGAAAATGAATGCAATTGATTTATTGCTAATATTTGGTCAGCCTTTGATGTGATAATACTCAAATTTGCAAATAGGACCAGAAACGATGCAGATGCATAGTAACTATTTTTGTGACATCCACATCTGTTTGATATTCCACATTTCCACCTTTAGGCAACTAATAGATTGTTAATCCTTAAAATTGAGGCTGCGCTTTTTGGCCCATTTTCTGCATCAATAACACAAAGCATGTGTGTGATCCACGATCCTGAATAAAAGTGGACTCATGCTTAGACTTTTAAACAAAGACTTAAAATCATTAAAGGTAAAGAGTCTACGGAAAACACACATAAATTTAAGTTATTACACATTCACAATCAAAATAATGATTAATCACATGGAGCTGTTTATTGTATATGATATTGTTTCTAACCAAGCACATACCTGATAACTCAACAAGCTCTTAACTGCAGTCAATGTCTTGAATAATATATTTTCAAAAATAGATAAATTGGAGTTACTATTTGGTAGATATTTTGAATAAAATGTCGATGCGTGTATAATTTACTGTTTGAGTACCCATGAATTCCTTGAAATTGACTTGGTAATCTAGCAACATTTAAAAAATTGTTTACACTGTTTTGGTTTGTAAAAAAGCTTACCGAATGCACTTTGATTATTCTAACTTACTCATGGTTTCTTTGAGTTCATTGTCATATTTTAGTTCCTGCTTTGACTATTTCAACGTTAGGGTGGTTATATGGATTTGATAAGGACAGTTGGTGACTATTTATCTGCTACATACAAGTGCAATTAATAGTAAAAAAAAAACAAAGTCTAGGCTGCCCCTATTTATTTAGACTGGAATATTTATACTGGAACTGGACCGACAACCAAAGTAAATTCCCTCTCGATTAAGGTCATTCCCAAGGGCTGCAGGAGAACTCCAACTAAAGACGGGCTTAGAACTTAAACGAACTTAGGCAAAAGAGAGTGAACAGAACTTGAATTAGCGGAGTTAATGAATGGTCTGATCCTCTTCCCCGTGCTATCTAGGCTAAATGACTTGGATTTGGCATGAGAGAAGGAGCTAGTGCTGTTCAGCTAAGTAAAACACCGGAGAATCCGGCAATTAATATACTGGGGAAGAAACCCAAGATCTCAATAAGCAGAGCGTGAATAATCAATCTCGTTAACAATCAGTACCATGCCGGGCAAACCACCTCTCCCTTGGTCGAGTGGGCCTTTTCTTCCTTCATGGACAGCGGTTTACTTACTGGAGCTGCTAAATGCTTTCAATAATTGTATTGATAAGTAGGGTACATTCATTAACCTTCTGACAAATAATAAAGTTAATTTTTAAAGATAAAAAGTCAATTTTTATTTATTAAATTACTTTTACAAAAATATAAAATAAGTACTTACCATGTTTGTACAATTGCTATTTTTTGTTCTAATAATTGGGTCACAATAGATTCTGCTGGATGATGTAAAAGCATCCGAACAATTGGTTGATTTGGTGTTCTTCATGCTGATAATTCTTGCACAAACTGAGCAGGTTAGATGTTTTAACCTTTTATGTTCCCCCGTTATTTGGGTTTAAAAATCCTGTTTCCTATTCTATATTGCTTTCATCCCCTTATCTCATTTATTAGCACGGAGTGATCCTGCATATTTGGTTAACTGGTAATAAATAACTTGAGTAGATTACAATTGCAATATTTTGTATATTACCCAGGTTTATATCCTTAATGCAACATTGCAGGCCTTACCTAAAGTATGTTTATTTTATTTTATTCAGGGCTATGGTCAAGGAACTCAGATGTCTCCATTGCATTCAGCACTTGTTGCATGCACTCTTCATCTCTTGACTTGCTATATTTCATCACAATTTCCCGAACTTGTCCATGTGCTCTTAGCTCATCCAAAGGTATGTCTTGTTATTAACATGCCCTAGACTACCGTGTTTAATGTGCACACGGCTGTTTCAATTTTACACTAGTAATGTTTATTTCCAACACTTACATGTTTTGATTATGTTTAATGTACAAAAGGTTGTTTCAATTATACCACAATCTTAACTTACATAGTCCGACCAGATGTCAAGATCAAAACATTAAGTCTTTTCTGTTTATCAAGTAATATTTGTGAATGAATAAAGAGTAGAATTATTTCTATATTTGAAGTTAGTTATGAATGTTCCCTGTTGACTTTTAATCAACTTATTCCTTGTAGTTGGCCCGATGTGAGTTTATAAGTTCCACCAAAATAATACTTGTAACAAAAAAATAAAATAAAATCAATTTGTTATAATCATCTAGTCCGCTACCTGAAGGGGTCAATTATTCAAATTCATGGTTTGGATTCATTATGGAAACTTATTTAAAAATATACGTCCACTTATTTTGAATTATGAAGGACATTAATCACAATGAAGAAGCACGATGGTAGATTGTTTATTCCGGACATGGCTAGAAAATCTGAAAATATGTGGTGTGAAGAGTATACTGGATAGCAAAGTAAAATTGTCATGTGACGCCTTACTGAATATACCTCCTATTTTATGTAAAGAAAGAGATTTGCATGTGATTATATAGATAGATGTATGCATTGGTTTATTTATTTTTTGTTACTCTCACAACAATGCATGAAGTGATTAGATGAACTGCCCTGTATTAGAGTAGTTTGAAATTACACCATAATGAAAATAACTTTAAATCATGATAATTGCATCATTTATCATTATAGACATGGGTATTTCTTCAACTTCTCTGTAGGAAATATCATACTTCTCTATTCGTTCTTCGGTTGAAATTGTTCTGAGTCATTATTCTGACCTATTTACAGACGATCATATGTTTTTATGCTTGTACATACATACACCAAATGCATAAATACATATACATACACACATACATACATCTGTGTGTGCTCACACATGTGTAATCATTTATTCATACCCAAAAATACCAAAAAGGTTCCTATGCTTAGGGCTATATGTTATTGACAATTTTTTTTACGGCTGCTTTTTAAGATCTATTTTGTGATACATTCTTAGTTTTTATTAATGATATGTATGACAAGGTAAAAGTCATAAGGAGATCCATTTTGTATACTTTTCATTGAATGCGTAAAAAAAAAAGACAATCCACAGTTTTTGTTTTTCTTACAGTGTACATGCATAATTTCGCTAGATTTTTTTTCCTTTTCTTTTCAGGTTGATATATTTATGGATGTAGCCTTTGATGCTATCCATGCAGATATTAGGCTTTTAGATGTAAAGCTTTTTGAATTAGGAAAGGACATCTCATGCAAAAACCTGAGTATATCTGAAACTGAAAAAACAGCTATATTTATTTGCCAACAATGCGAAGCTTCATTGCAATTCCTTCTATCATTATGTCAACAAAAGTCATTTCGTGATCGACTTCTCAAAAATAAGGTGCACATACATTTACAAAACCTTTTGTTATCACATATTCAATTTATTGTATTGATTAGTTTGTCATGGTTGGTATATATTTATGCTCATAGGTGTATGCAGTAAGGGGTAAGGACCAAGGATGGGTCCTGATTCACTGGTAGTTTGGAAATTAAATAACTAATATATATATATATATATATATATATATATAAATAAATAATAGTCGGCTTGGAAGCACAAACTTTTGGTCCGACCGTGAACTTTCCAAAATACCCCTTACTCATATATACTTTAATCATTATCTATTATTCCACGTACAAGTACCTAAAAAGAATCGGTAAAATCCTAATCTAATGCAGATGTTATTCCTATTATTTTTAGCCTATTATTTCTGGGGTAGACTAGAACTATTCAAACTAAGTTAAAACAATTTCTTTAGAAATTCAAACTATCCCTCTACGCTTAAGAATATGATCTAACAAATAAATATCATTTAAAAAATAAACATAATTTACAAAGAGGGAATTAGGCACAAGGACAAACTTTAGAAAAAATTTAGGCAGAAGGACACCAAGTTTCATTTTTGAGCTAGGGGTGTAAATCGGTCGGACCGGACCGGACGGAGGTGTGTTCAGTTTATGTCCTAAATAAAATCGGACCGGACATGGACCGGACGAGATTTATGTTCGTACAAATTTTGTTGTCCTAGTTCGTGTCCTAAATGAAATCGAACGGACTCGTACATACATTTTTCGGACACGGACCCGAACGGACACGGACGGACAATGCTATTTACATCAAATTTTATGTTGTTTAATAGAATTTCCATCAGATATACTGAACCATAAGAAATTCGAACGAATTCGAACGAACTCGGACCGGACAATATTTTTTCTCGTACAAATCTTCTTGTCCTAGCTCGTGTCCTAAATGAAAATCGAACGGACTCGGACGGACGTATTTCGGTTACGGACACGAACGGACATCGGACACTCGTACAAAATTTACAGCCCTATTTTGAGCTGAAGGACAAACTTTGAAAGAAAACTAGACTGAAGGACAATGCTAATTCTAACTAGCATTATATTCAGTTTTTACATTATACAAATGTTAGTTATAACTAGCATTATATTCAGTTTTACACTGTACAAAATGCTAGCTGTATTTAGCATTTTCCTTCGGTATAATTTTTTTCAAAGTTTGTCTTTCAGCCTAAAAATGAAAGTTGTTGTCCTTCAGCCTATTTTTTTTCCCCAAAATTTGTACTTCAGCCTATTTTCCACATTTACAAATTCGTTGTTTATTAATTAATAATATAAATAAAATTCAAACTAACAAAAAATTAAATGTTGCAACTTAGAAATAAAAATTTAAATTAACTACTCATGATTTTAACGTAAAAACATGACTAAATATTTTTACAAATCATTTTCCCTTAAATGTGTTAATCATATATAAATTGTAGAAGAACAATTCACGCGCAAAGCACATGCCATCATCACGCGCGAAGCGCGTGCCGTAACGCTCGTAACTAATAAGTAGGATTTGCTTGGATCATTTGATAACGTTGCATCTTAACAAAGTCAATTGTAGAAATATCTGAAAAAACTATTTAATTGACCTGCGTTCAAAACTCCAATTTATCCTTTTAGTTGCAGTTTTTCCAAATCGCATCGTATGATAAAAACAAATTGAGGATTTCTTGACCTTTGTGAAATCGTAGGAAAAGATTGAGGTAAAAGGTTGCTGTGTGAAATACTAGAAAGCATGAGACGGTCTTACTTTTAAATTAAATGGATTCAAGTTTAATGTGTGAAAAACTATCAACAGGCTTTCTTATTTCTTGTAGTTTGTCATCTTTATTTTTGGTTTTAAAACTGTTACAAGCTATTATACTACAAATTAACCACGAAGCTTTATGGAAAAAATAGCCAAAGCAATCAGAATATGCACATACCATTGGGCATCGTGAGATCCTAACAAAAAACACTCTTTTGGAAAGAGAAAATCATTACAAGACTTATGATCAATGAATTGTTTGAATCGGATAATTTAGTGGTCCGTATGATGCAATAACGTGTGAATAAGAGTGCCAATGGGCTTTGGGGAACGATCTGCTAAAATTTATACAGTCAAAACCAGAAATATATAACGAGCTTCATGGTCCAAGAATTTTTGGAATCAGACGAACAAATTGGGAGAACCCGCACAAAAGCTCATTCATAAAGCTAACTCAAATTCAAATGAGAAATTCATATTTTTTCCATGGACTCGAGTCATCATTAGAATAAATTTGTTTATATGTGTGTGCGCGTGCGTGCGGTGTGCGTGAGTACAAAGTTAATGTGCATGTTTCTTGACATCCTTTACAAAACAAAGCATACTGAATCGATGTTTGGAGAATGGATCTCCAGTTTGTGTGATGTGAAGCAATGAAATTCAAGCTTATAAAGCTTAAATGAAAGCGAGGCACACAAAGGAAAATCCCTAGATTGCTCGAGGGAAGTTGGATCACACAAACACAGATCACTCATACTTACGATTGATAATTGTTGATCGTTCAAGGAACATCACTAAAAAAGAAGAAGGCATAATCAAGTATATAGCACATCATTATATACGTGAAAGAACGAACTAGGAGTCTTGAAAATAAGCTGGACCTTCTGTTCTCGTGAATATCAACAAACAAAAACTCCTAGGTCGCACAGGGAGGAACGGATAGGTGGGATAGGTCGTTTATTCCTTGATCGATGAATTATGAAAAGAGGAATATGTGTGTGTGGGTGCGCACGTGCGTGGGTTTTTTGTGGTGGGGGGGGGTGGTGTGCTAATTATTTATATGCATATGTGAACGAACATGAATTGCTAATCGCACTTGAAAGACGCGCTAGGGATTTAAATCACAAGAAGAGGGGATGATCTAGAGTTGTAGGTCGGGTGTTCAACAAAGGTACTGTTTCCAGGGACAGATCTACATTATGACTTATCTGGGCTACAACCTGGGTCCACATATCCAAATATAAAGAACCCTAGATATCATGTCCTTTATTAATTCATCCTATTTAACCCCATGACAAGTTTATACTTGAAAGCTTTATCACTATCTTATCCTTAATATAGTTTTATTCGTTTCCTGCTTATTAATAAATCCTGAAATAAAGGAAAAAAGAAATGAAATATTGGAAGAGCTCTTAGGGAATTCACTATATTTTATCTACTATGATTATTGTTTCAATACTAATCTATTTACCCGATATTTGAACTAATTGAACCACACTTGTTCTTTGATATTAATTACAACCTTTAGCCCAATGATTGAAATTGATTTACATGTTCATAGTTTTCAACTGAGCAGCTTTAAGTTATCTATATATGACTATAAATTTATTGTTGTTAGTTGTACAAATTCATATTTTACAAGAAGTGGTTATAAGAACCATTTAGCCCGGATTTATACATATTCCTAGCTTCATTCTTGACCGTTTCATTATTTTAAGAGGATGAACAGTGCTGGAATATAAAAGAAATATAATATGATTATATTATTATTATATAATAATGATGATGATGATTCAACAATTGAACAAGCAACAGGTCTTGTCTATTCATGTTTGAGAGAACAACAATCCTATGTCACTAGTGCAAACTATCATATGTCGCTAGTACAAACTACCATAGGTTGGTAGTGTAAAAATAACCAATTCTGGATTAGTCATCTTTTAACCCATTCTTGCTCCTGGTTTATCGAATCTTGATCGGATGATTTCCAATGACTTCCACGAGATATTTGAAGATATTTATAATATACTTTTGAATCTGGAGCTCTGCAACTTCAACCATTAATACAGGATACCTACCAACAAGAAAGAGGTTTTTTTTTTTAAATTTTGTTTCAAATTTTTAATTCTTGCTTTTATTTTTCAAAGCATTTGCTGTCTTCAAAATTACAGTGTAGCTATTAATTCGAATTGCTTCTTTTATTTTGCACGCATTCACTTATTCTCTCTGCTTTGTGTTCTTTTACCGTTCAATTATAGTAAGGAATTTAGTTATTAAAATTCTCATAAAAACAAGCCTTCATTATAATATAGAGGTTAGAGTTCTTCAAACTCAACTTTGAAGGTTTGTGGCTTTGTGCCCAATTTTGACGCGAACATTTGAGAATTTTCACTGAGAAGAATCACACTCTTCTTAGATTTCCCTTTTAAAAACAATTAATTAAAAAGTCACCTTATTTGAGCTCTTGGCAATGATGTACACTCGAAGAAACAAAACCTTCAGTGCTAATGAGTCCAAACCATAGTTTTAAATTTCTTATATCTTGCCCGAGTTATCCTCCGAGATCTCCTTTTCACAATTAGATGAGAAGATATGTCAATTCTCATTCATATCTTTTTTGATGCTCATGTTGTTTGAAATATTCAAGTCTCACTTGAAATATGAATCGAAATCTCAATCCGAGATCCCAAACCAAATTATATAATTTTCTTCTTCTACGTAACATTTTTTGCTTTTCATATAGGTGTTTTAAGTAACTACTTGATACAATTACCACTTACCAACCCCTAGACATAATTTTTTCATTTTATCTCGATGAATCAAAACAAACAACTTTATTTCGTTTCTGTGTTTAAACATGGGGTATTATTCAAAAATTACCAAATCAGTCCAACTAACCAAACTTTTTTTCTTCTTCAAACATTTATTTCAATTTTTTTATATATGTTAATCAAGTAAGTTACAATTTTTATTTTTTACCTTCCAAATGATAATTGTTTAAAAAATCATTATAACATCAAATTTTGGACATGTAAGTTACTCTAAGATAGTCTCGATATATACTTTAGGATCCGAGATTTAATCCGAGTTGAACACCTGAGATACCCCTGTCGCATCCAAGATCTTCCCTGATACGAGTTATATTATGTTGAAATACCGAGATGAAATACGATTGAAATTCGAGATTTGAAACCTTGGTCCAAACATCAATACTCTAAATGGGAAGCTACTACAAACTTTTTGGTGGATATGCAAATGCAACCGTTGTTGGCAAGAATGACAATTGATTTGCACGATCCTCTTATTTAATTATAACATTTAATATTATATTAAATCTTACATTTATGTATATATCATTAATTAACACTCAATTATAGCTTAATTGCAGCGTTTTATGAATTTTAATTTGAACCAAATTTAATGTAATATTTGTATATTACTCAAATACATTTATTTGAATCAACCCAAAAACCAAAATGTTTGGGCTTTACATGTAGGGTATACCTTGAATCAGACCATCCGATGAGCTAGATGAAAGCCTATAAAGATGAGATGTTTTTCATCTGTATGAACACTCTTAAATTATACAATCTCTTTTCTTAAACACCCTTTCCTAGACACCACCGTGAATTGAATATTTTTCATAATATCACAATGCAGACGGCTTATTCTTGAAGCAGAACAACAATAACAACACAGATGATGACTAGAGCAATGACACGCAACCCGAATAAGTGGTCCTCCTACACGGTTTACAACATAAACCTCATTGATTGACTCCATTGAAAGCATTTACTTGGCAACTCAACACACATTTCCTATCATAAATTGCCATCAAGGTCGGACACTGATGATGGTAAGAAAATTGGCAAATATTGTAATTTTCATGAGGTCTTCGGACACGAGACCAACAAATGTTGCTTACTGAAAGGTGTCACCGAGGAGTTGATTCTAAAACAAAAGCTACAACAATAAATTCGTTAATCGACTCCACAACCTCAACTTCAACAACAACCTTAGGCATCCTCATGTAATTTAGGGGACAATGTTGTTAGTTTCATTCTAACTATATGCATTTCTTGAAGCAACCCAAAAGTGGAGGAACGCAGTATTTTTTTTTGATTTCAAGAGTGATACTTTTTTTTTCAAGCAGAACACTCGTTATGATGTCTCAGAAGCTCGAACCCATGACCTTTGGAACATCAGTTTAGAGCGTCATACTTCTAACTGCTTGAGTTGGAGGTCCTTGACAGGAACACAATAACCAATCAATAATCGAGAATTTTCTTATTCTTACGCAAGTGTGAAATCTTTTCAAGTTTTGGTTACCAAAGACATGCTTTGACCCATTACATCCACTTGTGAGCCTTCGCTCCGCGGTCAATAATAAAACGCTTTTATGGTCTTTTCTCCCTAGGACCCTCCAATGTCTTATAGACTTTAAGACATGCTTCATAGGGAGAATATGACATGTCAACAAAATCTAGTCTTGATTGGACGATTAACACGTCTCCCAGGGAGAATATGATAGGTCAATAATTGAACGAGCAACAAATCTAGTCTGCTTATGTTTGAGCAAACAAGAATCTTAGGTTGCTTGTGCAAACTAGCTTAGGTCGGCAGTACAAACTATCCTAGGCTGCTAATGCAAAATACCAATCTTGGATTAGACAATCTCGACATGTTCTTCTGATCGGATTTTGACCTTGATGACCTCCATTGATTTCCGCAAGATATTTAAAGATATTTACACCATAATCTCAGACATGGATCTTTAAAATTTCGAATATAAATATTGAAAACCTACTAACGACGACTTTCTTTACTTTTATTTTGCTTTTATTGTTCAAGGCACCATCTATCATTAAAATTACTGTGCGTTAGTTGCCAATTTTGAGTTCATTTTGTTAGCAGTTGTATCTTGTATCAATCAGCAGTCAAAATTATATACAGTGAATGTAGACACATCTAGCCGAAACGACGTAACAATTGCGTTCTTTCCTTTTATTTTACACATTTATTTATTTTCTCGGTGTGTTCTTTTACCGTTTAGTTATACAAACGAATTTAATTATTAATTTCTCATAAAAAATAACCTCTAATTATCATATAAAGGTTAGAGTTTTTCAAAATCAACTTCCAAAATTTGCATCCAATATTGCCAAATAGATAGAAGTAAAAATATATCAAGTTTTTTTTATTGTGTTGTAGGATATAGGTACATCTTGTACTTCTGAACCAAGATATGAAATGATGAAAATAAATGAACCATAAACCTTGTCGTGAAATATGATAGGTACCCTAGCGTTGTAGGTTCAAACAAAAACAAAGATATTTTATATTTGTTAATAGAATGTGAGTGATGGAACAACTTATCATATGCGTATGGTCCAAAGTTTACTAAAGATATATGCATGAACATAATTGAGTGGTTGCATCTTGTATTTTAAGATATGAAATGTTGAAATAAAAGTACTATAAATTGAATCCTGGAATATGGCAGGTAACCTGGTGTTGTAGGTTCAAACAGAAATAAAGATTCTTTATAGCTGGTATATATGGGTATGGTCCAAAGTTTTATTAAAGATGTATGCATGGACATAATTAAGAGAGTGGGGGTACATCTTGTATTTTTAAGTCAAGATATGAAATGTTGAAAATAAAAGCACCATAAATCTAGTCATGGAATATGGTAGGCAACCTAGTGTTGTAGGTTCGAAATGAGACAAAGATATTATATAGTTATTAATAGGACTTTATCAGAAAGTGGGAGATGGAACAACTTATTATATGTTTATGGTCTGAAGTTTTACTAAAGATATATATGTATGAACATAATTAAGAAAGCTAAATTGCATAAATCCGACTTTTAGCGGTTACAAGTTACTACCAGTTAGAAACATACCACTTTATCTTCCTTCGGTAAGAGGAAAAAGGAAAATAACAACGTTGGTCTCTTTTAGTCACCAATTCATTTCTATCTTGTGTTGAAATTGATCCTATTATTGAAATAACCCGTGGATCGATAATGACTAATTAACGGTATAATTCTATCTAGTATATGCAGGAGTAAATAAGATAAAGTAAAGAAAAACAATAACACCAAAGTTTTATACTGGTTCAGACCTTTCGTCCTATGTCTGGTCCTCAAATTTCCATTCGGATTCTACTAACTAAAGCTCTCTCTTAATCCGGAGGAATAGATTTACACTGGTGCCAAGGTTTTAAATCTTGGATTTCGATCACGTTTTGTCTTGGAAATTCTTGAAACCTAATCTCGTATCGGGGGATATCTCAGACGAGATAAGTACATCTCGAGCGTCCATCTCGGATTTACATCTCGGATCATAAAGTTCATGTCGGGATATATATTATCTCTAAAATTGATTTGCATGCATAATAATATCTATAATTACCACCTTAAAAATAATTTTTTTTACTTGATTTGCTATTTCGTTATTTCTACTCTAAATCGCCCAATTCCACTTCTAATTGATTTGAATTATTTCATGATCCAAAATCAAACTAAACACATATCATTGATGTTTTTTATAGATTGAACTTCTCTTACCAAATTCAATCATTACTTATAGTAAAGTTTTCTTAATTCCGTAACAAATCAAACCAACATGAAATCACAATCAAATCTCTACCTAATTGAATCTGGTCATCTTCTAGTTTCAAAATCAATCAGACAAAAACAATATTTATCATATTAAAGTATGATAGAAAAATAACATCCAGTCATGGATAAGAGAGATAGAGTGAGGGATTTACTCACAAATTTCTCTTAATCGATATTAAATTTGAATTCCCTTTTTTTCATTTCTCTCTTTAAATGATTTTTCATTCCAAATAAAGTTCTCTTGTCAAATGACAAATATGACAGAAATATAGCGAATAAGATAGTTATGGCTCATGAAATTTAGACCTCAAAGTTGAATGTTCGAATCTCATCGAAATGGATACTGGTTCCCCTCAAAATATTTTTAGTGACTCTCCTTATCTGTATGTGGTTGGGCAAATTTGTGTAAATCCCAAAATTAGTTTCGGTGTAACCGGTCATATCTCGTATTAGATGATTTGACTTGCGTCATTGTTTTTATTAATATCAAGAACCCCCTTTCGACTGGTTATATGCATATATAAATACCAATTATACTATTTATCACATAATTTTATTTTTCATCAAAATTAAAGTTGTTAGAAAATAATCTTAATATCGGTCAATA
Organism: Allium fistulosum; assembly: GCA_030737815.1. Taxonomy (NCBI): domain Eukaryota; kingdom Viridiplantae; phylum Streptophyta; class Magnoliopsida; order Asparagales; family Amaryllidaceae; genus Allium; species Allium fistulosum. Next base: position 1,103,417,554 of record CM060904.1, on the reverse strand, counting down.
TATCGGAATCTGATCTCGGTCGATATATCGTCCGAGGTATCGAGATCTTGGCTGATATATGGAAAATGAGATTTTCATCGAAATTTTGTGTTTTGTTTCGCTAGAACTTCTCTTCGAGATCTCGACCGAGATGGCCGAGATTTTAAACAATGACTGGTGCCCGATTCTTCCCAAAACATGACTTCCACTCTTTAGTAAAGGATATTGTTGCTTCGACAATCTTTGTGTCTCTAGTACACTGATTTTGTGTGGATTGTACACCCTTCTTATAATATCCTTTGATGATAATGATTTGAACGTGCAAATTTAGGAAGCAAGAGATAATTTTTGAAAGCTTTTGATTTCACAACGAATTTAGAGTTCAAAAAGTAGAGAGCAAGAGCTGATATCAAAAGTCTGAATTTGATCTCTATTTATAATGTTAGAAAGGTTTTTTTGAAGAGCCATGACCGTTAAAAACATTGCATCCCTTAATTGTAAACAAAGATAACCTTTCACCATTAAAACTATTCGTTCAAAATATAGCCGTTAATAGTTTCTGGATGCCTGACTAGGCAACTCAGATGTCTAGTCTCTTTTGTTAAAAAACAGGTTAAAACATTTCGGACGTCTGGTTAAAAACCCTTAGACGTCTGGACAAGTTCCGAAAAAGAATATGTTCATTTTAACCCTGATTCATACGTCTAGTTTATTTCATCGGACGTTTGGTTTTATTTTAAAAAATAAGTTAAAGTTACTTAAAAAAGAATTAGTTCTTTTTGAGCTTGATTCAGGCGTCTGACTAACCAGACGTCTAGTTAATTTTTAAAAAAGAATTAGTTCTTTTTGAGCCTGATTAAGACGTCTGGTTGGTTTGATCAGACGTATGATGCCTGAATCAGATGGCTAATTAAACCGATCTGAATGGTTAAAGGGTAATTGAATTTTTTAAGCCCAACTTTTTACATGGTTTTGACCCGAAACTTTATAGTTGAAAACTCACTATAGTCAGAAGTCCGACTCCCGACTATTTTGAGAAATTTTCTTTTTGTAAATTTCTAAGTCCACTAGTTCGTTTTTAAAATCGGTTTAAAATATTTGTGTGTGTATCATCAAAGGATATTGTATAAGTTTTTTCTAGACTTACAATACACACCGACTCTTTTGATAGTTTGTCTTCATAGATCGACCTCAACAGTTGTAGTCATTTTCCTTAGTCATTGCTGAAATTCCCTGTAATAATCAACTTGCAAATATGCATGGCGATATATAGTCGTCTCATCAAAACTCAGAAAGACATGATTTAACATTCTCTCCCTTCTTGATGGTGACAACTATATATATATATATTTATAAAAGGAATATATATGCAAATTCAAACTTTTTTACTCTATCAGCATGTCCAATATTTTCTCCATCTTTGGCATCATCAAAAATATAACAAGGGAAGAAAATATTTTGTGTGAGAGTAAAAGAGTGCACACACAAATGAATGATATTGCATATGAAACAAACAAACTAACTTCATTCATCACAACCAAAATATCAACATACCATGTTTACACGAACCAAATAACAACATAATACCAAATGTTTACATGAATCAAATAACAACACGGATAAACAAACATTTCAATAACACTCTAAACAGATAACACAAACACTTTAGATCATGCCAACAACTAATGACACCACCACTACACCATGTAGACACCAATATCTCAAAATGTAAGACCACTTCAAAAAACCTATCAAATGAATAAAGTGTCATGATATGCAAAAATTTAGTAAGATGAAGAAGTGCCTTATAGAATTTTTCTTTATCCCAAGCTCCTCAATGTTGTTGATGTTAACTCTCTTCCTCACCCTTTTCATCTCCACTTGCACTCTCTTCTTGCATATTCCTTTAATGTTGTTCTTGTTAAGATGATGTTTGAGGTGGAGGAATTTGAGGGGATGAAGATCGAGATTTACCTGGTAGGTTCTTCCAAATTTTACCTAAAAAAGACTTTATTTCATAGAGTTCTTTCTCAACCCTTTTTATCTTTGAAGTATTCCTGGTTAGTTGCTTCTCAAGTTTCTTTTGGTTTTTGAAAAGTAGAATATGAGTTTTATAAAGCCAAGGCATCTCGAATTGGGACAAAGTAGAAGAAACAAGTTCTATAGATTCAACACTGTCTTCACTACTCCCTTCGTCACCACTTCTCTTCACTACTCTCTGCTTCTCGAATATTAGTATCCTTTCCTTTGGAAGAAGTTTGGAGCATAGGTTTTTTGTTGCAGTCGTTGCAAATGCTCCTCATACGAAATATAAGAAGGAACCGTTGCCGAGAGGTATATTTTCCATATTTTCCACAAGCATAAGACGAGTTATGTAAGGACCGTAGTGAATAGTTTTTCTAGAGTGTTCAAAGAAGACCAATAATTCATCTTGTAATTTTTTTTGCCCAATTCACTTTAGTGTTGCCAACAATAGCGTATAAAGCTTTATATTCTTTATCATAAATTTGGGATGAAGGTGCTTATTATCAATCATTCGAGTAATCTCGATCGAGGCCTTAAATCTTTGAAATTCGCTTTAGTAACTTGGTTTACCCAAAGACGACGACTAACTTGATTTCGTTTTCTATTTTGGGTATCTACATCTTTTAACTCTACTCCTTTAAATCCGATTCCAAGAATTTGTTCAATTTGATTATAATGAAGCTTAATTATTTTTCCGGACACACTTGACCATATATTTACTTCATCGTTATGTAGTCTAATGAATTTACCATCTATATTAGCAAAAAATAAGTTCATCGCTAAAGTATATATTTTACGTTGTTTGGATCAAATTCAATTAAAGGTGTGATTCTAGCGGTGTCGGTTAGAAGTTTCAAATGGTAAGCAAGAAAATCATCATCTACTTTATAAAAGATTCCATGAAAGAATTTCATGTTGTTTAATACCTTGAATCGGTCCATGCTATCCAGATCATTGCAAAGCCAAGTCTTTAGTTGCTTTTGAGAAACCACCGTGGGTTGAGAAGATGAAGAATTTCCTATTTTTCTCTTCGTTGGATTTTTGGTTTTGGAGGATTTTTTGTGTGCCATTTTTGTTGATTTTGATTTTGGGGGTTAGGGTTTCTTTGAGATGAAAAGTGAAAAATGAAGATAGAAGATGAATGAGAGCACATGACTTAACCAATTAAAGATGAATGGCTAGATGAAAAAGTAGTTGTTGACTTTGACTAGTAATAAATTTATACAAAAAAATTTCTAAAACGGTGCCAGACGTCTGATTAAAATGATAAAAAATTTGGTTTTTACCTCATACGTCCGATTAGTTTGGTGAGACGTCTGACCTAGTATAAATTTTTAATTTTGAAATTTAGAAAAGTTTTTATATTTATAATTTTTATTATTGAATAGATATAATTTTTTTTACCGATCGAACGACAAAGGCCAATCATGGTATCCGGTATGAGTGGTCGGTTCCGTATCGGGGGTATGAGACTTTGTTGGATCAAAAATTTTAAGCGGTTTCGATTGGTTTGCCGATTGAAGCTTCCTTTACTGGTATTGCTATTTCTAGCATGCATAGTACCGCTGAAAACAGTCAAAGTTCTTTTAATGAAATTTAATTTCTCTCGGTCTACGTTGTTCCAAGTATCTCCCTTTGATTAGAGATGATTGTCTACCATTGCTATGTTAATTTTTGTTGAGAATATTTTAAATTATCGAGATTGTTGTGAGGTTATATCAAATATCAATTGAAAGTAATGGATTTTTCACTCTTTTTCTTTTGGCGAGTATCCACTTGATTGTTTTGATGACGAAGATGTTATTTTTATAGATGATGAGGAATTGTTTCTTGATGGCATTTTTATTTGAAAGATAGAAAGTTTTTAATAAAATAAATTTTTAGGTTAAATTTAAAGTGAGAAAGGAGAAGATAAAAATAAACATGTTATTTTAATTTGTTGAATGTGATTGTAGTTTCAATAATAACCAGTAAATAAATAACTTTTTACTATGGTTAAAATTAGATTATCTCATTATGCGAGCAAATACCAAGCTTTCATCTTAAATTTATAAAAACATTTTCACCAAGAGGCTTTGTAAAAATATATACAATTTGATTTTCGGTATTCATTAAATCTAAAGTTATCAAGGTTTTAATCTCGGATTTCGGTCACGTCTCGTCTCGAAGAATTTAGAGAGCTTATCTCGTATCGGGTGAGATCTCGAACGAGATGAGCGCATCTCGGTCGTCCATCTCGGATTTACATCTCGGTTTCTAAAATTCATTTCGGAGTTATCTCGGAGAATATGTCATGTCGAAAATTAGTTTTCATACACATAAATTTATAATACTAGTCACTACCTTAAGGAAAACACTATGCACTTACCTTGAATATATCACACGCTTATCATTAGTAATTTAGTATGGAAAAATATCACTTGTATCATGTAAAATAAACAAATAACTATATTTTATCAATAATATTCAATATAATATCATATGAGATAAAGTAGAAAAGAAAAAAACCATAACATATGCACCTTTACTTTGTTTGATCATTCACTTAACTTTCCTACACAATATAATGTCTCATTTCTACCTTTTATGATTTATAGTGCTGCAAGGGAAATCTTAATTTTATAACTTCAAATACAAAAGTCTACAAGTAGAATTAAGATATTCTATGTCTGATTATAGTTTTTAATCATTAGCAAACAAAATCTCATTAAACAACTAATAGCATAGATATTTCAAACAAACGTAGAAAATAGCATACATAGTACAAACAATTTTCAAACATTTAGTAATATTATAAGAAAAGCAAAAAAATGATGTATGAATGAACATGTAATCATCAAATGAAATTAATAGATGAAAGAGAATTCCTTTATTGCTTAAAAATAAGTCTTGAGGAAAAAATTATAGCGGCAAAGACTAAATGAAATCAAATTGGGAATCCATTTGGAACATAAAGTTAAACAAGTGAAGCCCAAAATTTATAGCTGCAAAAAAATAGGGTTAGGAAAAAAACTAAAGAAAGTGTCGAAAAAAGAAAACTGAAATCAGATGTAAATTAATTTGGATCAGAAACCTAAATGAAAATCATAAAGTGAAATATTTACCATAATCGATGTAGATTTTATCATCTTCTTACACTCGTCACTGCCGTAAAATAAGAGATGAAGATTAAATAAGATTTATATATGAAATAAGGGTTAAAAAAAAGTACAATTAAGAAGGCTTAAATTAAGGTAAAGGATGAGCCAGCCCAATACGGAAAAAGAGTTGATTTTTTGTAAAATTCAACAACTCGGCCGATATCTCGCTGTTAAATCTCGTCCGAGATATTAGACGAGATATTGAAATATCGTCCGAGATTTGGATCAGACGAGATTCAAACGAAATATCATGTTTCGAATCGCCCAGGCTTGAAAACGAGATCTCGGCCGAGATCTCGGCCGAGATGAGCGAGATTTAAAACCTTGAAAGTTATAGTTCCTTTCTGTACATTGTCTCTTAAGAAATGGTGTCTAATATCAATGTGTTCTGTTCTGGAATGGTTATTGGATTTTTTGAAAGATTTATTGCACTAGTATTATGATATTATCACAGGAAATCAGTGATTTTATCGAATTTACTCCAAAATGACGAAGTGTTTGCTGCATGTAGTTTACTTGAGCACATGCCAAAGCAGCAGAAATATATTATACTTCACATGTCGATAGTGAAACATAATTTTGTTTTTTTACTAAAGCAAGATACTAAAGAGTGACCAATGAAGTGACAAGTCCCGCTTGTACTTTTTTGATCCGTTTTGCAGCCTTCGAACCCAGCATCACTGTATGACACTAATTCAAAAGGACAAACCTTTTGGTCTTATTTTAAAAAACATGTTAAAAGTTACTCAGACTTTTGATTCTTAGCCTCAGACGTCTGATTGATTTCCAGAACAGAATTAGTTCTTTTTGAGCTTGATTCAGACGTCTGGTTGGTTTGATCAGACGTCTGATGTCTTGATCAAACGACTGATCAAACCAATCAGACGTCTGAATGGTTATGGGTAATTAAATTTTTATTCCTTAGGCGTCTAGATATAAAAACCAGACATTTGACTTTTTACAGGGTTTTAACCCGAAAATTTATAGTTGAAAACTCACTATAGTTTGATGTTTGACTCCTGGCTATTTTGGAAAACTCACTATAGTGTTATAATCAAATTTTTCGCAGTCTTCGAACGAACTTAAACGAGCGAATTGGACGAAAAAATGATGAAGAAATAACCTAAGGACTTTGAAGATGTCATAAAAAGAATGATGATATGAAGTAACTCAAAGAATTTCAGAGGCGTTGGTGCAAGGAGAACCACTCGGTACCGAGCACAACCACTAGGTACCAAGCACTTTTTCTGCACATGGGTCCTCCAAAACTCTTGTACATGGAGCTCTGGCCTGATGACTGTCATAGAGTGCTTTTCTTAAGAAATATGAACAACTCTTAAGGATTTTTTGACTGAAAGCAGACAAATACAAGCGGTATCAGAACCTCTCAGAAACAACACAATCTCAAGAGAAAAGTGTTCGGAAAACAACAGATCGGAGATAGAAGGCCAATTGAAAGTAGGGGAAGTTTTCCTTCGGAAAAACCAATAGGTATCGACCAAAATCACTCGGTACCGGTTGGTTTTTATTGGTAATTTGACCTAGTTACTCACTTCTGCTAGGCGGTTTCCCTATAAATACAACACATATAGATTCATGAAAGAGACCTTTTGGCACTTGGATTTCTCTTCTATCTTCTTCTTTCCCAAATACTCCAATAAATTCCAAAAACTCCTAAATCCGAGATCCATTAGATGGTGGTCGGATCTAATTGAATTCATTGTAGTCCGGAGAGAAAACAACTAATAAAAAAGATTAAAGTGAACGTAAACCGAAGTATTTTCCAAACCACTATAAAATTGTCTCTTTTCTACTGCTTTTATGTTCATTTCTTTAGATCTATACTTTTTGGTGCTTTCAATTGTTTCTGGGGGTGTGCTATTTTGGTGCAAACATTTTTTGGGCCTTCATTGAGAGGGAGCTAGATTTAACAACCTAAAGCTTGGATCTGAAGTTTGAAAGAGATGGAGATGCCTAACACCAGATCTATGATGGGAGAGAGCCAACCAGAGCATGAGGCAGCCATGAGGCATCCTCAAGTTCTAATCAATCCATCTACGTGATCAGTGAGGAGATGGAGAGAACGATGAAAGAGATACAAGATGGAATAATGGCTCGACAACATGAGATGTTGGATTCTTTGGAAGGATGGATCAGCAAAGAACAACCAAAAGAGCTGGAATTCAGAACCAAAGATCAGGAACTAATACAAGAGCATTTGAAGTTGGAGTAGAGCAAACTGGAGTAATGCCCCCATGACCAGAACCGGTTGGTACAAACCCGAATTAGATCGGTACCGAGATGAATTTACTCGGGGGCAATGTTGGTTTGAACTTACGGCAAGTTGGAATGCCGGGAGCAAATGATGCTGGAGTAAGAAATGCAAATCAGAACGTGAATGCACAACAACCAGATGAGTATGTGTCAGAGTTTTCCCGTAGAAACGAAGGCAGAACGAAGCTAGAAATGCAGATCAGAACGTAGATGTGTAGCCAGAAGAGTATGTTCTGGAGCTTTCCCGTGGGAATGAAGGGCAAAATGCAGCTATTGATCAAAGGCTTCCATTAGACGAAAACTACAAATAGCTGAGATGATCAGAATGATAATGAGAGATGGACCCCTAGACTAAAGTTTAGAGGACGTAAATAGGAATCCATTTACCTCTAACATCCGGTATGCGAGGAATCCTTTCGATTTCAAGATTTCGACGTTGGAAATGTACGATAGAAAGACAGATCCAACAGTTCATCTAATGAGATACATCCGACATACAGAGAGGTGTTGGGTGCTTCTGAGGAGGTGATAAAAAGGTGCTTCCCATTATATTTAACCGATTTAGCAGCAATGTGGTTCAGACAGCTGGAAAACGGATCCATAAGCACGTGGATCGAGTTAGTAAATAAATTCATGAGACAACTCAGAGTTCATATTTCACGACCAAAGGATGTGATGGCGCTATCGAGCGTGAAGCAAAGGACCGGAGAGACCCTTAGGAGTTACTTGACTAGGGTTAACGCGGTAGCCGCTGCAGTTCATAAGCCGGATCCATCAGTGATTCTGATGACGGTAGTTTTAAGAGTTGCAAGTAAGACTGACTTTAAAATTTCTTTGGAAAGAGATCCACCTATGAATCTTACGGAGTTCTATCATGAGGCAGAGAGGTACTTGCGTTAGGAGGATGCTGAAGTTGAGAACGTTGAAGTAAATGCTGTGAAAGATGAAAAATTATCCGGAACATGATATGGTGGAAACAAAGGAAAACGAAAAGCCGAGGATGGCTATGGAGGACTAAAGCAACAGAGAAGGGAGTCAAAATTTTCTTCTTACATCGATCTAACTGAAACCCGAGAGAGGATTTACTTAGATTTAGGGGGCATATCCCCTACCCGAAGTCAGCTAAGAGAGAGCCAACGCATCAGGAGAAAAGGTCCGGTAGGTTTTGCATTCTTCATGAGATGGATGGACATGAAACGAACGAGTGCAGGCTCTTTCGCGATTTGATTGAAGAGTTTACTTCCAGCTATAACATTACGTAAGGAACCAAACTGTAATGGTGCAGCCGGAGCAGCCACCGTCTGCAGTGAATGCATCAAGACACGACCAAGGATCTAGGTCGAGATTGGTAATCCCATAATCGGGAAAGACGGGAGTCAGGTTCATTTTCCATGTTTTACTTTTCGTTTTTAATAGATAAGATAATAATAACCTCATGCCGCTTACACGTGTACGAGATTTCGATTGGTCTCTAGGCATGCTCTGAGTCGGATGTCTGAGACGAATGTTTAAGATGTTTGTTTGAATTTGATTGCTTTGATTTGAATATTTGATTTTTGAAAACCACTTGAACGTGATGACTGATATTGATTGAACATGGTAGTCCCGTCCGGAGAGACGGGGCGTTGATTATAAGATGCAAGTTCTCTTGTCGGCGAGCGAGTGGATGGACTTTTACGGAAAAGTAAGTCTCCTTACCGGAGTAAGCAGATGGACTTGCTTGGACGTTGTCCCCTTGTTGGAGAACGAGCAGATTGGACACAACAGAGATCTGAAGAGATCGAACCCTAAGTTGGATGTTAAACAATCCGGAGAGATTGAACCCCATATTGTTTGGATGATAAACGATTCAGAGAGATCAAACCCTAGTTTGGATGATAAGCGGTTTGGCGAGATCAGACCCTTGAATGGATGTCGACTTGACCTTATGATTTCGACGCCTTGTAATCAGACTAAAATAGATGTATCCCAGACGAACACAGACGATTTTGATATACGATATGATAACTCCGGATGAACGGACTGATTATGATTTATAATTAACATTTAAGCAAAGACTAGAGTTCTTAGCTACGATGGTTTGGAATGACCATGGATTTGCTGGAGAATCCGAAGGCACGAGATGATTCATCATAACTTGAATCGATGGATAGTTTGAAAGCTTGATTGCTAGAAGTCGACCACTGCAGAAACTTGTTCTTGAGCAAAACACATCCTACATTCGTAAGACGTACTTTGGAGGCAAGTATTATAATCAAATTTTCCGCAGTCTTCGAACAAACTTAAACGAGCGAATTGGACGAAAAAACGATGAAGAAATAACCCAAGGACTTTGGAGACGTCATAATAAGAATGATGATATGAAGCAACTCAAGAAATTTCAGAGGCATTGGAGTAAGGAGAACCACTCAGTACCAAGCACTACCACTTGGTACCGACCTCTTTTTTTTGCATGTGGGTCCTTCAAAACTCTTATACGTGGAGCTCTGGTCCGAATGATTGTCATGGAGTGCTTTTCTTAAGGAATAGAAGAACAACTGTAAGAATTTTCTGACTGAAAGCAGACAAGTACAAGCGGTATCAGAACCTCTCAGAAACAAACCAATCTCAAGGGAAAAATGTTTGGAAAACAACAAATTGGAGACAGAAGATCAAAGGAAAAAGGAGGGAAGGTTTTTCCTCGAAAAAACCTATCGGTACCGACCAAAACCACTCGGTACCGAGTGGTTTTTTATTGGTAATCAAGGTTTTAAATCTCGAATATCAACCGCGTTTCGTCTTGGAAATTTTAGAGACTCGATCTCGTATCGGGGGAGATCTCGGACGAGATGAGCCCATCTCGGGTGTTTGTCTTGGAATTCCATATCGGGTCTTAAAGCTCATATCGGAACCATCTCAGGGTATATTATATGTTAAAAATTGATATTGTTCCACAACAACTTTTATGAATGGTGTTAAAAATAATAATATTTTAAACTTGATTTGTAAAATCAAGTCATTGTTATTAATCAACTAAAGAACATTCGTATTCAAAAATCATAATATGCTTAAACTAATAGAATAACATAATACAAATAAATTATAGCTCACAACTCATTATCAATGAACATGAATTATTGTTAGACAAAACATAAATCCAAAATTAAACAATAACCTAGAAGTAGAACATAAAACACATATATATGCATACGGAACATGCATGTAAAAAACAATGAATATGAAAATGCAAAAGATTGCAGAACATATACGAATATATGATATATGATATAGACATATCTCATACAACATGCAAAATGTACACAAAACACTAAAGATTAAACATGATTTTTTTTCCACGTCTTCTATTCGCATACAAAATACAAAAAAAGAGCTTAATGGTAAACCAAAATAAAACCAGGATTTCACCATTACGAGCATACTATTACTAGCAAAAATAGTTATTAATATCTCGGGTACGGGGTTTCAAAATTTTAGCCAAAAAAAATACAAAATACCGACGATATTTTAACATCTCGTCTCGGTCGATATATCGGCCGATATTTTAATATCTCGACCGATATATTCAAAACGATATTTACAACGAGATTTGTTGTTTCGTTTCGGAGGGAGATCAAAACGAGATATCGGTCAAGATTTCCGATATCTGAAACAGTGTTGGTAGGCCTGGTTACTCACTCCTGCATACTCGGATCTGGATCTGGACTTGATATTTCACGGTCATCCGGTTCTGCTACATGGTTCCCCTATAAATCAACACCTATAACTTTAGGAAAGAGGCTTTTTGGCACTTGGATTTCTCTTCTATCTTCTTTCCTAAATACTCCAAAAAACTCTAAATACTCTTAAATCCGAGATCCATTAGATGGTGGTCGGATCTAATTGAATTCATTGTAATCCGAAGAGAAAACAACCAATAACAAAGATTAAAGTGAACGTAAACCGAAGTATTTGCCGAACCACTCTAAAAATTGTCTTTTTTCTACAGCTTTTACGTTTATTTCATTAGATCTATACATTTTTGGTGTTTTCTATTATTTCTAGGGTGTGTCATTTTTGGTGCTTTCACAGAGAAAGAGAGAGCTAGATTTGACAATCTAAAGCTTTGATTTGAAGCTTGGAAGAAATGAAGAGACCTAACACTAAATCTATGATTAGAGGGAGTCAACCAGAGCATGAGACAACCAAGAGGTGTCCTTAAGTTTTAATCAATCCATCTACATGACTAGAGAGAAGATGGAGAGAATGACGAAAGAGATGCAAGATGGAATAATGGTTCGACAATAGGAGATGCTAGATGGATTCTTCAGAAGGATGGATCAGCAAAGAATAGCCGGACCAGCTGGAATTTAGAACTAAAGACCAAGAACTAATGCATGAGCATTTGAAGTTGGAGCAGAGCAAACTAGAGTAATGACCCCACGACCAAAATCGATCGATACCGATCAAAATTGTTAAATTTAAATTTTAAGTAGTTGAATGAGTTATAAAATATGGTTTAAAATTCAAATTTAAATTAATAAAATAGTTAAATTTTGAATTCAACTAATAAAATAGCTAAATGTAAATTTTAGTTTATCAAATGGTTAAATAAATATTTAAATAGCTAAAAGAGTTATATACAGTTTAAAATTTAAATTTGAGTTAACTTTAAATTTTATTGAAATTTAGTTAAAATTATAGTTAAATGTAATATAAAATATGGTTTAAAATTTAAATTTTAGTTAATAAAAGAGATAAAAATATGTCTATCATTTATAGCGTTTGTTGCTATAACTTATAAGTTCTATGTTTCTAGTGTTGTAAACTTGAATTTTATATCATTTTGGTTTCGAATTACCATTTGTGACTTCGTATGTGCTAATTTATTTGCAAAAAAATGGTTATAAACATGTTTTAACAATTAAATTATCATTTTTAGTAGTAATTCATAGTGTAGTTTAAATTTGTATGAAAGACGCGAAAATGGCCCAAGGCGTAAAAGTAGGCCTTACGTCTTTTTGCGCCTTCGCTATCTTATTACCAACTCTTTCAAAATCATAAACCAATGTGAGCCATCAATACACATACACACTCTCGATCTCTTCGCAATACGAGGGAAGACTGCGTATATTATCGACTTCCCCAGAGCCCGCTATCATGCGGGAGCCTCGTGCACTGGGTTCCACCTTATATATATGTATGTGTGTGTGTGATATATAATATAAACCGTCAATTGGAAATGTAATTTAAAAAGGTTGGGAAGTTTCATAATAATCCAACTTTTTGTGTAAATGATGTTGATATCAAAAAATTGTTTACAAAATTTTTTGACAAAAGAAAATGAAAGCACTCTACGAAAGAGGCTTCAGCATGTGTACTTTATTCAATTTTGAAATCATATTGTTGTTCTTTTAATACTTCTTTGTCATAGTATAATTTAGACCATGATTCAAAATTATGGACGTTCCATTCCAATTCCCATAACAACCGGAACGAAATCCATTTTAAATTTTGGTTCCAATCAAAATTTCAAGTCTGCACTACAAATGCTGAAAAATAGTTTATAAAACAACAAAATGATTTTTTTTTTTTTGCAATAAACATATAGAAGAAAATAAAAATCAAAGCGAATAAGATAATAGAAAACGTACAAATGACGATTGAACAGATTCAAAACATCGTGATACTTTTGTCAACTCCAACTCAATTCAACAGAAATAACATGAAGAAACAACAAAATCGATAATTGAATCAAATTTTCATAAGTATAACTAGCATGAACTTGTGCTTTAGACACGGTTGCTTTAACCGTGACATTTTATATGTTTAAAGATGAGATATTTTATTTCATTTTGCTTTTCTCTTGAAAAAAAACAAATAATTTTTTTATTTGATCACCATTGATTATTATTTTATGTTGTTTGATTAAAGATTACAGATACCCTTTGGGTTCTATTAGAAACTAACAGTATCCTTTTTCTTTACCTGTTTATATAGTTGGGGATTCACAGCCCCACACACACATATCTTTTCTCCCCCCCCCCCCCTCTATATGTGTGTGTGTAGAAAACAGAAACCCTGAACTCAAACATTAAATCATATTTAGAAAACTAATATCATTTTATATTCTGATCAACACAAATACATATATAAATTGATGCAAACAAATCATATGTAAACTGAATACCTCTGGTTTGAACATGAATCTTGTCAGTATATCTTGGTATGATATCTAAATGTATTGCTCTTTAAACAATTTGCATTCTAAATTATATGGGATATCCATGCGACTTCGGCTACTCAACCACAAAACAATCATATCATGTCAAATGTGACCGATAGCTAGTGTCAAGCCACAACAGTAAACTGAATAATTAATATGCCTTCATCGCTTTTTTTATGGTACTCCCAATTCTATAGCCCGGAAAATGGTTTTAGCATAAACCAACTGTAAACTTGTGCATCTCTGAGAAATTTTATTGGGAAGAAGCAAAAAAGCGATCATTTTGTAAGCAAATGGTTAAAGATACAAAGGTTCTTGTGGTCAGCTTAATCAACTTTTCCAAACAGAGATCTGTGATGTCGGTCTTAGCACAAATATCGAAGACCTCCCTATCTTTTAAGTAGCCATTGCACCTATCTTTTGCCCTTTGATATATAAATGTGACGGTGTTGAATCCTGACAGCGCAACCAGATATATATTATTATCTATTACTTGATAAAGATGTCAACTTTTGGGAACTATGTTTAGATTATACATGTAAAACTTGTAAATTTCTTGGTTTTCCTAAGAATACTTTCTTGTCAAATTCTAGTAAAATACGATGCTGAAGTCCAATCCTGCTTGAAAGAGAAAGAGAAGGAAGAATGAAAACGAAAGGAAACACACTTGTGAGCATGAAATATCGGTGATCTAGTAAAAGCTTATGTACCATCTAAACTTAATTACACTATAACACGTGTTTTGTTCTTTCGAGATAAAAAGATGACAAGAAACATAATTGTGAGCGTGAAATTACTGAGCTCTTTTCTCAAAAATCATGTGAAGTTGGTTTTTAGAAATTTCTACCTTGTCTAAATTGCAGTAGATGCAAAAAGATCTGACCAAAATGACTAACCAGATGCATTATAAAATATATGAATAACTCATTTGGTATACTTATTCTAAAAGTGTAATTAGTGGCACCTGAGATAGGACTATGAGACCCACTTGTCATTGAATTAAGTTTTCTACGTCATCCAAACTACTTGGGAAGGATATCACAAAGTGGGTACTGCTACCAACTATGCATATGCGTCATGTGTCTGAAAAGAGATTAATAGCTTATATGATGCAATCTTTTATAAGCAAAGAAGCAAAAAAGTGCAAAATAATAACACTTTTTGTGTGTAAAAAAGATTGGACGTTATACTTTTCTATGATCTATTCTTAATCAAAAGTTGTGTCTATAGTCATGTCCTTAAGAATACTCTGATCAATAATACTCTAAAGAACCGAATTTTGGACATTGCAACGTGTTAGCACAAATAACTTTTTGTGTGTAAAAAAGATTGGACGTTATACTTTTCTATGATCTATTCTTAATCAAAAGTTTTGTGTCTATAGCCACGTCCTTAAGAATACTCTAATCAATAATACTCTAAAGAACCGAATTTTGGACATTGCAACGTGCAAACATAATCAAATAACACTAGCTTAGCACAAATAAAAGTTCATTGCAGCCTACAATGAAGGATTGATAAAAATGCTTGCATCAATTGATCAGCCTTGTACTCTTTCTTTTGTTCATGGAAATGAATAAATCTTTTGTAAAAGAAATTAACCAAAAACTAAAACACGTGAAATCAGTTTTAGTATATCTTAATATTAAATAACGTTCTGTAATCAATCATTCTCTCCCTCCCTCCCTCTCCCCCTCCCCCTCCCCCTCCCCCTCCCTCTCCCTCCCGCTCTCCCCCCCTCCCTCGCTCCCTCGCCCCCTTCCTCCCTCCCTCCATACAAACCACTTCAACTTGATCACTTTCAACTGTTGATAAATCTGTACCATGTGTGACCATCCTATGTAAACAAAATATCAGATTGTTAAGGCATAGCATAGATGTTGCATAATAGAAGAATTTGAAACATAACAAATTCTTTTAATTTGTAATTATAACTACATACTACAAAATAAAACATGGTTCTCTTCCTATAACATATGAATAAAAAGTAGCAACAAACTTATGAGTATTCTTCTCTAGCATAGCATAAATAAGAATACAAACGACATACATACCAATATTTATGAGATACAAATACACATTTTATAGTCCAAAATAGTAAATTGGAACAAAACTACCTTTTAAAGAAAAATCACCCTGTATATAATTTTGCAGCTTCAATCATCAATGTTCTTCCAACCATACATAACATCAGTTATACCAGCCTTTTTCATCGTTGCAAACGCATATTTAGCTTTATCAGCCTTAGATGATTCCTACTTCAAACCCTAAACTAACATAAGCAGACATCAATTACATTTTCAAAGTGGACAAAATTTCATTCTAGTCCTCAAAAAAAGTTATTTCAAGTTTAGGTCTCGTTCGAAACTTATTATGAAAATATGTCTCTTTTTCATTATATAGCGTTTTTTGTACATGCGCAATTTGTAAATGCGCTTGTACAGTTTTTTTATTATAAAAAATATACCCGCGCACTTTGAATTTGCACAAGTACAAATTAAAATTTTGTTCTTGTGCATTTTTAGAATACGCAAGCATAAAAGGCCAAATAGTAAAAAAGAGGTATATTTTCATAATAAGTTTCGAACGAGGCTTAAACTTGTAAAAGTATTTTTTGGAGACCTCAAATTAAAATCTCACCATTAAAAATGGAAACCTCAAGCAACATGCGACTAAACACAACAAAAAACCTTTAAATCATCCCATTAAAGAGGGAAAATAATAATAAATCACATATAACCCTAATACCAGGGGAAAAAATATGTATATTTGACACCTGTTAGTGCTGAGTTGATAGAAAAATGAGTTGAAGGGAGAAGATTTTGTATCCCCTTGGCATTCTAGCCCACTTCATTTTTTGGAATTCATAAGGAGAATGTCTTGTGGTGTAGCAGATTCTAAAGGATGGAGAAGGGGAAAATTATGTCTTGCAAATATTAACAGCCATCATTGGGAATGAGGATTAATTTGGGAAAAAGGGTGGAAATAAAATATTTGATGGGGATGGTAATTTGGAAAGATAAAGAGACACATTAAAGAGTTGGAACACGTGATTTTGCATGCATGATGTGTGTGTGTGTGTAACACGATATGTTTTATTTCCATTACTACAATCATATGCTATCCATCATTCTATTTCTGTTAAAAATAATAGCAAAATCTGAATCCACTAATGTATTACCATAAGAAAAACGAGAAAAATCTGAAATGGAATTAGACCGAATTTTCTGAAATTGAGCTAAGTTTCATGGTTTCAATAGACTAAACGGAAAGTGGAAATGGAAACCATAAATTTGAACCATGATCTAAACGTGCAATTTTAACTTAACAAAAAGTAAATACGGTGCAGGAGTTATGTAGAACTGGAGGCGTTCTCTCACTCTGTCATACCACCCTCAAGTTAACATTAGCAAATGGTTCTGTAAAGTCGGTTAAAGTTGTCACTGCTTTATCCAGGTTGCAGTCGAAGGCTCTTTCTATTGTAAGTTATAGAACTATATCGATCAAGTTCACAAGTGTTTTGTCATGTTTAATATTTTTTGACATATTGGATATCAATCATTGCAGTTGGTTCAGCTTTGTGAAGCAGAGAGTGTATCTTACCTTGATGAGATTGTTGTCTCCACAAAAAGCATGCAGCTAGCAAAATCTGTAGCATTGATGGTCTGTTTTCTTGGGCTTTTTTTATAAAAAAAGGAAAAAGGAAAAAAAAATCAAGATGTATCACAGTTGATAGGACTTAAAAGCTCACATCTTCAATATTAGTTCATAAACTCTATTTGCTTAGAAGTCCCTTAATTTAGCAAGTTGTTTCAATTATGTACCATAGTAGCATAAAATGGTACTCGGAAGGCCAGGCAAATTATTTTCAAGTCTGGGGACAAAACCCTTAAAAGTCATATCACTACTCTGTCTTTAACATTTACCTTGTTTTTTGTGTAGATTCTTAATATACTTAAGAATGCATTTGGTAAAGACGCCAAGCATTCTGGATTATCTACAGATAGGAGCAATCCAAAGGGCCTTGTGCTTCTCAACTCATTGCGCCTAGCTGATATTTATTCAGATGACTCAAATTTCCGATCTTTCTTCATGTCAAATGCTGTAAGTGTAGATATTAACTAGCCTTACAGGTTTAAATTTGTTGTTTTCAATATGAAGTCATTCAACATGATGTTGTAAAAAATAGCTTCGGATCATATAACCATTCTTTAGTATTTTATACTTCAGAAGAAAAGATATCATCTTGTAAACTAGACACTACTGAATTTATTATTATTTTTCTTTTAATTTTTTTTTCTACTTATGCTTCAAGTTATACTGTCTAGAATTTCTTCACTAATTTACACAAGCTTTCAAATCTTGGATTTCAAACGAAATCTCGGATTGACATCTCGTTCTATGTCTCAAGTTGAAAACTTAAGATCTCGGATGAGATTGGTGTGTAACAATTAAAAATCATGTTTACAATCTCGTCTTGCCCAAGCGTAAAAAGTGGATCTCGGGCGAGATGAAGGAGATTTAAAATTCTGAATTTACAAAAATATGCACCACCGTGTTAGATCCCATTTTCTTTTAAACTGTTTTTTTTTAGACAAAAGCTAACAGTGGATATGGAATACATTTTATTTCTTATGTATTACCTAATATCTGTACTCCCTAATATTTCTGTACCTACCAAAAGCGCCAGCTAAGTGCACTTTGTGAGTTTTTTATACTGATTGGGTGATTTGTTGTTCGAGCTATTGTTGCTTTCAGACCTTTAGAGAACAGTAGAATAATGGGTTCAGACACCTCAGTGAAAATAGCATTACTGTACAAATTGTATTGTTCCGTAGTATTTCATATGTAAACTGTAATGCTTGCATTTGCTGTACAAATTTCATAATGATTTCTTTTCCTTTGAAGCTGACATTGTATTGTTCCATTTTCAGATTCAGGTTCTTATTGAGGTGCTGGGAATCTCCCCTGAAGAATTTCGATCTAATTGGTGCTCTGTTGATAGTCCAATCATAGAGGAAGATTCTAACTTAGAATATGACCCATTCACCGCTGCAGGCGTGGCAATACTATTTAGTAAACCTGATATTGCTTCAGATGAAACCAACTTTGTCTGCAATTACAATTTAAGTGGTGCAATGCCATCTACAATTTATGCACAGCAGAAAACATCGAATTTGGTTAAAATAATAGCAAATTTACATTGTTTTGTTCCCAACATTTGTGAAGGTAGGTAGTTCTCCCTCTCATATCTTCTTATCCTTCGGGGCTAATAGATATAGACATGGTATCAGAACACCAATTTCATGGGTCCTTATGTTCAATCTATGCAATTGTCATATGATTTATTTAAATATATTTTTAGGTATTTAAGAATTATGTTTTATTAGTTTCAATGAATCTTTGGCTGAGGAGGGAGAGGGAGATATTTATTTTTGGCAATTTGTTTCCCTCTCTCTGGCTAAACGTGAACAGTTGATGTATAAAAAGTATTGGAAGCTTTTGGATATTATGAATTTGTGATTCTGGCCTATGCAGTTAGACATTACTTATAGATATTATTTAATATTATTAACCATGTAATACGTCTGTTAATAGAAGAGGAGAGGGATCTTTTTCTCAAGAAATTCCACAAGGGTCTGTATACGCAAATTTCCGACACCGATGGGCCTTTTCTACCTGCAGAACAGAAGGTCAAATTAATTTGTGAAAACCTAAGTATGCTTCTTTTTCTTGTGAAAAATGGTAACCACTATTATTTCAAGTAAGAATAAGATCTTCATCCATGTATATGCAGGCACATTATCAGCTCATGCATCGTCGTTGATTCCAAATTTACTGAATAACGAGGATATTGAGCTTGTGAGGTAAATAGCAAGACACAATATTTGGGATCTTCATTCTGCATCTTGTGTAATATTTATTTATATTTGACTACTAAACTTACGTGCAGCATTTTTACCGAACAATTGAAGAAATTACCCCCCTTGAAGAAGGAGGAGTGTCATATTCAGGTATAGGTTCCTTCCTATTCATGATATATATGGTAAGCACACCAGGCGATATGTTATACTTGTTTAACTGGTTGGTATATGTTATCTTCCTACTTGTCATCTAGGTATTCTTTTCTGTTCTGTTTTACTTTGTGTGTAATATATAACTAAGGTTTTAAATTTGGGATTTCGGTCACATTTCGTTTCGGAGATTTTAGAGAGTCGATCTTGCATCAGGGGAGATATCAGACGAGATGAATGCATCTCGGGCGTCCATATTGGATTTACATCTCAGATCTCAAAGTTCATCTCGGCATAATCTCGGAGTATATAGCTTAAATTTTATTTGCTTTTTACAACAATGTTTATAAATACTACCATAATTTTTTTTAACTAACTTGATTTGCATAATTACACTCTTGTCATTTTATAGCTCAAGTAAACATCCATACAATACTTGAACCTACATAGGCATATTAATCTAAAACTGCTCTAATTATTCTGCACATTCTAAAACTGCATTTACTACATATACTAAAACTGCATATTCATAAGACTGCATGTTCATGAAACTGCATTTTTAAAGCTACATAAGCATAAAAACTGCATAACTGCATATTTATTTATTGCATATTCATAAAACTAGATATTCATAAAACCACATATTCATTTACTACATATTCATAAAACCACATATTCTAAAACTTCATTTACTATATAAATTAAAACTCCATTTACTATGGTGCGCATTTACACAAACTTACTTAGTACTTACTAATAATATTTGATACTGCAACGAAAGTGCATAACTAAGAAAAATTAGAATTTAAAGAAACCTAACTATGAAAGTGCATGACTTACAGTAGCATTTTTTAAGAATAAAGGTTAAAAGAGAAAAATAAAGTAAATGAACTAACAAAGATGAACTAAGTAAAAAATGAACTGATTATCAATAAAAACATCTGAACCTAAATAAATTTCAAAAAATAAACTAGTAACAAATGAACAAACATTAAAAGAACAATTTTCTCAAAATAAAAAAAAAATTCTAAAAAAAAAAAACTAATATCAGCTGAGATATTGCAAAATCATATCGGCCGAGATACCGCCCGATATTTACATATCTTGCCCGATATATTCAAAACAATATTTCATCCGATTTATGTTGTTTCGTTTCGTGAGGAGATCAAACCGAGATCTCACCCGAGATTTCCGAGATTTAAAACAGTGTATATAACAGTGATAAATTTGTAGGGATCTTAGCCATAGTTATGTTAGGTTACCATATTGCCCATAATAATTTACTGAAATGATATTACTTCAATGCTAATTAACAATGAAGTATGTATTTCTGAAAACCGAACAAAATTTATCATTTATCGTTCAAATAACTTCGATAAGTTTGGATCATGTGAACCACAGTGAATGAAATTGATTATTTGAATGGTAAAACAATAGTATTATGATGTATAATAGTGGTATGAACCTTTGCCATTTGTAGCCACAGGCCCACAATTTTCTCTTGACATAGATGTCAACAAAAAATGTATCAAATGTGTAGGGACCAATATATTTTGTTAATCTTTCTCCTCCCAACTACCTTCTTCATGCATGATTGTCTAGGGTGTTGATACAAAAAATGTTGGTAGTGCACCATGCAAAATGGAAGAGCCTTTTTTCCATCATTCAGTGTTGAACTGGAATAGCTTTTCAAACCCAAATTACAGCAGAATGGAATCATTAGATCAGGTCCAGGTACGAGTTAACTTTAGCTTGAACCTTATGTAGTTTGATGTATAACATCTTTAAATGTTTATGTGGAGGTTTGTCAAATTCTAAACATTGAAACTACATTTTAAAAACACAACAACATCGTGCTACCTTATTTAAATTAATATTTTTTTTGACCAACAAATTTCACCCTCCAGTCCATGCACACATCAACGTTCAATTCAAGCCATTTGAATTGGACTTTTTATTCATTCCTTCTTTTTCTTTTTATGCTTTAGTTATACTAGTTATAAAGTAGTGTTATTTTGTTAGTTACTCACTTGACTAGAAAACTCTGTGTTGCATTATTCTCACTTGTAACAGCCACCGATCCAGATCTTCAGCTCATTCTTGCGGTAGCACTTTTTTCTGTTGTAGTTAGGCTAGAACGCCTGAAATCCTTCTCCTGAAATATATTAATTGCGTTTCTGTTGCTAACTTGAAAGAAATATAGGGAGTTGGGTCTATCCTCCCTTTCTTTATGTTCTCTGTATTATCTGTTTCACGATGTATAACATTTGACCATTCATTATTTTACTTTTGGTTGGACGTAATACCAGAGGAAACAAAGAAGAAAGATTGTAAAATGAAACGCAGTAGATAGATCCCTTACCAACAATATGGTGCCTGTTTTTGTGTACAATCATCAATGAACATTTGAGTTCATTTTGTCGATAGGATTGTCAAAATACTTCGCAAGAAGGTACTTCATTATCATTTAAGAAGGAAGTGCTTAATCCTCAAGAAGGAACTCCAAGATTTGAAGAACCGAATCAAACGATAACAAGCAAACCTGAAAACCCAATGAAGGAAAGCAGCACCGAGCACTCCAAAAATTTCATTCTAGTGGCAACCGTTAGTGGGACAGTGACTAAAAAAAGCGAGGAAGAAGAAAGTTTAAGCAAGCGAAATGTTGATGTGCTGTCCGAAAGTAAAGAGATGTGTACCGGAAGTGGTGTAAATGACGACGATAAAGTTGATATTATTCAGAGTGAAGAAAAGCTACCTAGGAAAAGGAAGCGCAACATTATGAGCGAGAAACAAATAAGCTTAATTGAGAATGCTCTACTGGACGAACCTGATTTGCAGAAAAACTCGCCTGCATTGCAATCCTGGTCAGAGACTCTAAGTGCTATGGTATTATACGCCGCATTTTTCCATAATTACGATCCATTTTGTTTTCTAACATACATTTTGCTTAACTTTAACTATTTTTTAATTTTCCCCTTTGTAGGGATCAGAAATTACAGCTTCACAGCTGAAGAACTGGTAAGCTCTGATGAATGAATGCATATCTTCTAATTACACACTTATATGTACACGAAATCATCATATCTCTAATTACACACTTATATGTACATGAAATCATCTCTCTTTTTTTTTGGAAGGCTAAACAATAGGAAAGCAAAATTAGCCCGAATAGCGGCACTGGCACGTGAAAACAATACACAATCCGAAGGGGAAAACAAAACAAGTGGCACATCCCATTTTCAAGAGTCTCCTGAAAGCGTGAACGAAGAACTTTACACATCAAACATCATGGACACACCAGACTTTCGATTTCCCCCTGCACATCAAACCATAATCAAATGTAACCCTAATATGAAGCCCGCATATTTAGCAGGCAGCGGCAATGAACTAGTAAAGGCAGGTCAGCTGGTAATGGTGATGGATGCAGAAGGGAATGAGGTAGGAAAAGGGAAAGTGTTTCAAGTGGAGGGTCGATGGCAAGGAAGCAACCTGGAGGAAGTTGGGGTTTGCATCGTTGACATTGCAGAGCTCAACGTTGACAAAGGGAAAGAAGTTCCGTATCCATCGAGTGGTGGTGGAATGACTTTTCAGGACGTGATTGCGAGGAATGGTGGCGTTGTTAGGGTTGCTTGGGATGTTGTTAGGCTTCATCAATTGCCTCAGTAACCTTGCTTTTTTGTTTGTAGTCTTTGTGAAAGTTTTAAATTATTACGTGTTGTTAACTCTTAATCTTACTTGAAATTGCGCGATTGTTCTAGTGAGTATCTCAACATCGTGTAAACTTTCGTATGGACTAAATTATGGACTACACTTTTTAAGAAGCCCGATCATGAAATACCTCTATTGTTTGGTAGAGATATGCTTTCAATTGTTAGTTGATTCGTGAGAGGTGGATACTGTTTTCCAGTTCCATGATTACCACCAAATTATCCTCTGGGGATGTCTTTGTATGTAACGTATGGGTTTGATGTTTTTGTGGACTCTCCATTTATGTTAACTAATTTATTAGTAATTTGCATGTTCCTGATTATGTATAAAGTCCTTATTTACTGTATATTAGGCTTTCAGTAGATCGACTTTATACGCGATCAGTCAGTCTCATAGTATCATAGTCTCAAATTGGTTCATCTGTTAGTAGTTTGCCAATAATCATATTCAATTGTAGGATGAAATGTGAATCGCTTGTTTAATGTGAGTTCTCTGAATGCGTCTGGCTTACCTCCGTTGCATCATTTTAGCTATTAGTTTTATGCAAAATAAAACTAAAATTATTAATAAAATTTTAAAAAAAATTGTAAAAAGGAAAAGGGATAAAATCACACCAAAGGATAGGGTAAGCAATGTTTGGTTAAACAAAATAAATCAACCAAACTAGTTTATTTCATTGGTTGGTTTTAGAACTAGATTGATTTATAATCGATTCAAAAAAAAAAAGTTTGATTATCAATTTAACAAAATTAATCGAGCTTTTATTATATTGTTAAAATTGCTAATTTTACGATGATTTGAGTTGGTTTAATGGTTTAAATAAATTTTATTTATTACATATGTTTTAAAATTACTATTAAAAAACATAAGAATAGTAAACAGAAATACTATATATTATGTTTTATTTTAAAATACAATGAATATTACACACATGAAATGTGAATTATTTTTAGTTTGATAATCGATTAACCGAACTGATCAAAATCAATTCGATCGATTTGGTTTGTTTCGGTTTTTATTTTTGTTGGTTTTAGTTTGATTTAAACATTTTCATCCCTACCCTACCTTAACTTGAGAGTCAAAAATTTAAGAAGGTGGAACCATGTTCGGAACCGGAGTTTAAAAACATGCAACTGACGTCTCATCTTTGCCACTAGAGTAAATCATAAATTTTGTACTAGATGATTTATTATCGTCCACTCTTCAAGGTCGACACGGTAATACTTCAAACTTTGTACACTCAATGTTAAAAGATTGCGAGATTTGCTAAAGTCATTGCTTAAGATTTTTATTTGAAATTTTAGAGAAATTCGTAAAGAAAAGAAGATGAAAAAATTGATTTTGTTTGCAGTATTCTTTCTGAGAGGGGAAAGAAAAAGTCATCCGTTAATACACGATACAAAATGTTAGGAAAATTAAAAGATTTTAAGTTTCATTGTTGTTATCCAACAATCCCCCACTAATAACACTGAAGCTCAAGAAAAAACCTAGACAAAAGAAAAGTTTATAATGTCACCGTCTATTGATTGGATTGATACATTAAAAAGTGAGTTTATAACTTAATTTAACCAGTGAATTTCTTCTTGAATTACAAAGATTTGAATCGATAAACTTAGTCTAAAGAGTGAGTTTCTCTTTAACCACAAAGATTTCGACTAGGACCTCACAACATGTATTACACTTTTATTTTTTGCAAACTCCGCAATAAATATGCGCTTTTAATGGCATGCTCATTTTCGGAACTCATGAGTGCTCCAGGGAGATTGCCAGTATCTCTCATAGAAGGCGGTCCACTTTCACATCTAAATAGGTGAGTCCATCAAGTGTTCCTCTTTAGTACTAACACCTATGACTTTAACCTATTACCCTAAGAAATAAAAAAAATTCATCAAGTGCACCACCAATACTGCCCATGAATTATATAAGAGCAATAAGGCACTCTTAGATAAATTAGTGAATTTATCAAGTGCGTCTCAAAAGCATTATCAACGTTGGTTATGGATTTGAAAAAAGCAAACATGTTCAAATTAAGATAAATCTGTAAAATTCATCAAGTGCATCTCAAAAGTACTACCAAAACTGGTTATATATTATATAAAAGCAAAAAAGCTTAACCCTAGATTAAATAGTAGAACCCCTCAAGTGCATCCTAAAAACTGGTCATGGATTTGATAAAAGCAAAATAGCTAAATATATTACAAATGGACTCATCAAGTGTGTCACATGAGCACTGTCAAAACTGGTAATGGATCAACTATGAGCATGGAGCTAAAAACTAAGACAATAACAAAATAATTCATCAAGTATGTCACATCAAGTATGTTACAAATTGGTTATGGATTAATAATGAGTACAAAACACAAAATCAAGGCCATCGTAAAAGAATCCATCAAGTGCATCACATGAGCACCATCAAGATTGTTTATGGGTTGATAAGGGCACGTAGCTCAAAAACAGAAAAAATAAAGAGGAAAACTTAGTGCAAAGAGTATTCATCTAGCTTTGTTTAATCTTCAACGGATATCCATCATATTTCCCCTACTCTAGGCTTAAGTCCATTTCTTTTGTAAATATTAAGGAATACCTTCCTTGATGACCATTTTGTGAACTAAACCTACAAGTTCATTTTCGATCTTACATATTCCAGTGTTCATCACGAGGATTGTGATTGTATCCACTTAATCTACTCATAATATAGGTAATGTCAAATATAGTATAATTCATGATAACTATGACATTCTTATATGCGGCATATTCATATTATGATGCATTAAGTCCCTTATTCTTCTTAAAGTGCGTGTAGAATCATAAAGAGACCGCATATGCACCATATTAAAACAATCAAATCATTTTAGGATTTTCTAAATGTAACGGTATTATCTTGAGAAACCATTTTCAATATTTTCATCTGAAAGCCTAATATCACACTGGCCTCTCCATTTGTACCAAATTCGGAGGAAAAGGAATGTTTGCTCTTATTTATCACATCCAAATTCATACCCAAAATCAACGTATTAGAAACATAACAAATGAACATACAATTAAAGATCTTGGTTCAAGACTTGTTTTTTTAAGGTTCAATAGGTCCACTTTAGCTAGGCACCCCCACACTTTCAGAATCTTCTAGCTTGGGGGAAAACCTTTCGATAATTCATTAAGAGTCTTGTCCAGCTTTCTATGACAAAGCGAGTTGGTTATGTAGCAACTACACAAAATAGTTTCCTCCACATACAATGTAACATACCGCAACAATTGTACCCGCTTTTGTTTAATCGGTTACATTCAATATAATTCAAACATATTTTGTATATTCATACATACAAATATATACCATCGTAATATATTCATACATACAAATATATACCACCGCAATATATGTAAAAACAAAGATAAAATAAAACCTATGTGCATTAACACAATACTCAATTCAACTCATGTCATTCTCCTATCATGCATACAAAACCCTTAAAGTATGCATTTGCATAATGCATCACATGTGCAGAAGTATTATCATAATTTAGCTATTATAGTTGAGCCGGATCAGTTAGAGAATGTGGAAGTGGAATCAGAGTTGATTGCACCCAATGGATCCATTCGTATAGTTGAATATGAAGTGAAATTTCTTCAAAATAAAGAGGTGAAATTGGCCCGAGTATAGTGAGGAAACGATCTAGTGGAGATCACCTGGGAGCCAGGGGAAAAGATTTGTGTTTCTCGTAATGAATTTTTTACCGGTATGTTTTCAATGTATTAGTTAGATTACTTAGGTTAAGTAAATTTCTGCTGGATAATTGATTTCTTTGTACGATTGTTTAGAATGGTATGGATTAATTGTTTGATCGTATATGCATAGCTGCTAGGACTACGTACTGATAGAAACTAGAATCAGTTACTTAGGAGACCTTATGCTACATTGATATCACAATGTGATATGATGTGATCTATGCTTGTATCCATAAAGAAATCATATGCCATATTATACAAGGATGTTTTGCATACATCTTTATATGTCATGATATTCACATACATGTAGACAACTAGTTGCATTTTGCATATTAATATCATAGCTTATTCATCATTCACACTCATACCTGATTGTTTGTTGTACACATGCGTATTTTGTTAAATCTTTGATGGATTGTATGTGTATATGTAACGATCCACTTTTCCGTACAGTTTAAGATGACAATAAACCACATATGTCCAACCCAAATTGAACGGAAAGGCGAGTAGTTAGGGAAAAGAAAGAATAAAGAAGACAAGAAGAAACTAACAACACAGAATCTCACAGCGGAACGAATAAGCTATAATATATAACAAATCTTTACACCAAAAAAAAAACTGCAATATATGTATATACAGACATCCATCAGAGTATACTAACCTATTCAGCATGGATAGTTATAACACCCGTCCTTACAATTGCTGATAAATACAACAATGAATGCAACAGAAAAATAACCATGTATGTGAATACGTCTCTAGGCTCCAGCTCGTCTCCTAAAGCTCCAAACATCCAAATAAACCTGGAAATATGCTCGGTCTGACCCGAGCATTATAGGATAACAACGCCCGGGTCAGTCCTTTCAAAACAAAGGTATCTCGTAAGACCACGCCGCACATAGAAACAGATAGGATTTTACCTTACGATAAACGAAACCTTTTATTTTAGAAAATCCAGTGATATCAGAATAATGTCTAAGGGTGAAAATAATAATAATCAAGTAACTGTGGTGCTCGTGAATGTACATCACAACAATACTAGGTATATAATCGAAAATCGATAAGTCACGTTCGCTAATTGTATAGGATTTCCATGGAGGTGCCCTCAGTACTTCGAGGAACGGTCCTCCTTCATAAGGATCAGAGATATCCTTTCGAAGCAGCATACATCCCTAGTGATGTACCATAGGAAAAACATAGATGGTCTCGCTAAGACCGAGTGTATCGCCCCATGCATGCATAACAACTATAAGTGACATCCAGGAGGAGCCGACTACACCCTATGTGTAACATCCCGTATATTTGGACCATTTAAATTGACAATAATCCACACTTGTCAACTCAAATAATACAAAACACAGAACATTATGGAATTATAAGTACATAAATGTAAATGAGAATCAATACAACATCACAGACTCAGAACAGTCACAGAATAATGCAGCGGAAAATACATCGTCATAATAGTAGTTCATGAAGCTACTACAGAGAATACAACAATGTCTCAACATAAAGCGACTGAAAGAGATACAAGATGTCCAATACATAAGTACATCAAATACTGAAAATAAAATGATATAGATAAAAGCTAAGCCTTCAGCATCTTCGACCAACCTTGACCAGCAACGGAATATCTTCAGACTGACCCGAGCATATGCAAAAGAAACACTCGAGTCAGGACTCAAAATCTTATACAGGATAATCAATTGCATATAATAAAGTCCATAACTCAAAGGGGAATATAAACATCATTAAGGGATCGATAAACTACCTACAGAATACGCTAAATAGATAATGTCTAATCCATAAAGTAAGATATCAAAGTAGGGTTAAGCAGGGCCCATACACCTCTTAACCTGTTTATTCCCAAAAGCATATACAAGACCGTAGTTTCCCCAAAACCGGAAGTCACCAGAGGGCAATCCATATACTAAAGGTACAAATCAAAATCGTATTTGTCGCGATAGGATAATTAGTATGACAAGGTACATGAGGCGATACCAACTAGGATACTAGTAGTTGCCTGATCCGGACTGATGTTGGGCATAGCAGCTACCACCCCAACACCGCGAAACAACACTTCCAAATCAAGGGGTGCACCCAAATCGAATCACATAAGTAATAGATAAGGTATCGAAGAAGTGTGTCCGCTAGAGATGGCGATCCTCAATGGCCCGGCGCGGCTCCTGTTTTAGTCATGTCAGGGGTCATCCAAAATCGTTCTCTTTCTTCAGTCAACGCGTTCATCAAACCATCCACTTCATTCTGGATCAACACTTCGCGTATATTAGTTATTAAAGTGGTTTTCGGTATCGACAGAGAGTATGTCCATAATCCGATCCCGGTCTCTTTAATAACTACGTATTTATTACCCAACAGTCAACTTTTTTATTAAAGTTAAAACAAATCAATCCAAAGGTAAAGTTGCAAATTTGACTTCCAAATTTGATATTTCATAATTCGATTCGTTTCAATTACTAAAATCTTATTTCGAAAAGAAATTCTAGTTCAAGCCCTTTAGTTACCAAAATTTTAAGTATTCACGTTAAATCAACATTTCACTTATTATATCAATTCAAATTCATGGATTACATGAAATAGTCTATCTTAGTTCAACTTATTAAATCAAGTTTTATTCTTTAAATCCGTATTTACATTCCTAGGTTCATTACTATATCAATTTCATTTACTACGTTCACGTTGTCAAAACTTCGTTTATTCATTTATCAAAACTCGAAATTTAATCACTTTATTCTCCATCCTATTTACTTCTTAAATCTCATTTCGATTAACTTTGTCAAACACTTTGTTTAACCAAATAAATTTACAAATCCGTTTCAATTCATTACGTTAATTCGTTCTCATTTATTTCAATTAAATTCATTTCTTTATTCCAACAAATCTAATTTATTTAATTCGATAAAATCCATTTTATTTATTTCAAAACAATTTCATTTATTCAATTCAATAAAATCATTTATTTATTTCAACAAATTTATTTATTCAATTCAATAAAATCATTTTTTTTTTCATTTCAACCAATTTATTTATTCAATTCAATAAAATCATTTTATTTATTTCAAACAAATTTATTTATATTTACGTTACCAAATTACAATACAGTTTTCTAAGTTCATTCCATAATTCCAAATAAGTCTCAATTTCAAAACGTTCTTTGTTGACCGTTCGGTTTCTTATTTTAATTATCTATCCTAGGCCAATTCATTCAATTGGGTATTTATCATTTCAACCCGATTCTATTTAAATTTAAAATCAAACATACCAAGGGAACTTGCAGTGTAATAGCTGGGATGGTGTCAAAGTAAATAAACAAGCAATAGCATCCATTTGCAACAATTCAACAATTCAAATAATCCCGAAATAATCGTATTAATTCGCGTTTGTTATTTACGCCAATTAATATAACTATTTCTAGAATCTACACTATCATTTCATGTAGATTAAAGATTATAACATTTCAGTTTCACTTGGTCGTTCAATTTCAATTACAACTGTTAATTCAATACGTTCAATAGTCCAAAGTGACATTTATCAATTCTACGTGTCAAGCAATTTAAAGGGTCAATTTAATTATTCAATATTCATCATATAAGGGGTCAAGTTTAACATATGTCATTCAGAATTTTTATATCTATTCTATATCAAATTCAGTTCAAATTTATTATCAGTTACAATAACAACAAATTTAATATCACATAGCAATTTGGCGTCATAACTATTTAACATACTAACTTCAATTCAAATTTTTTTTTACATTCAATCCATTTAACATCCAAATCAACATTCATAACATCCAACATCTAATTATCATAGTATAATAGATATTTGAGTCGTGAATAGAAAATATTCACCTTGCGTGGTAAGAAGTTTGACGACGAAGCACGTAGACGATAGATAAGAGGCACGAACAAACACAACACTAACAAACAACAAACTGCAAGCGAATAATAATCCAATTACAATTTGTTCAATACAAGATATATATATAGATTGTACATATATATTCATACCGATCAAAGAAGCAGGGTATGATGACAAAATAGATGAGGCCTAGGCTTGAGATTCCGGATCAGCAGCTGGAAATTCAAGACAACGCTAAATATTAATAACTAGACAAATATAAACAAACTATACGCAACACTATCTCCGGGCAAGGCGAGGACCAACGTTTGACGAACTACGCGGGTGGCCAGTGGGGAAGTGGGTTCGGCAGTGGCTGTTGGTGGTTCGGCTGGTGGTGGCGAACGGGGCAGAGGGGTCTCGGCTGGGTCAGGCTGGTGGTGGGTTGTGGGGTCTGGCGGCGGACTGGGTGGCACGGGCTGGGTGGCTGGGTGTGCGTCTGGGCCAGGTGGCGTGGAGGCGGGGCCAGGTGTCTGGGTTGCTGGGGTTGTGGGCGAGGTCAAGTGGCGGTGGCAGCAGGCGGTTGGAAGCTGGGTGGCGAAGTCAGGGCCAGGTGGCGTGGGGCGGAAGGTCGGTAGGGGCTGGGTCTGGTGCGTGGGAACGTGGTTGGTAGGGGTCTGGTGGCGGAAACGGAAGGGGGTCTGGGCTGGCTGTGGCGGGGTTGGCAGTGGCGAAGGGATGGTCTGGGTGGCGTTGTGGGGTACGGAGGGCTGCAGGCGGAGGGGACGTGGCTGCTGGAGTTGTGGGGTCTAGTGGCGGACGTGGGCAGCGTGGTGGCTCGGCTGGGTCAAGTGGCGGAAGCAGGGCTGAGGTTCGGGTGGTGGCTGACGGCGTCGGGCAGTGGTTGGTGTTAGGCTGCCGGAGTGGGTCTCAGGGGGAAGATGTTAATGGTGTGGGAGTTTCATGCAAATGGAAAACAAAAGAAAATAAAAAAATACTTACCAGGAGAAGGAAAGAAGAACTGAGGGAGGAAGGGAAAGGAGCTAACGTAAAGAATGGTTTTGAATTAGGAATTGTAACCAGGTTTATGGGAAATAGTACAGAAATGATGACGGTTTTGGGACTCCAAAAGGCTTTAATTAATTATCTCGGTAACCAAAAAGGCTTTTGGCTTTTCAAGAATGATTGCTGACTGGGCTGCTTCGATTCTCACACCAATTCAGCCCAATAGGAGCCGAATAACTGTTCGTAACGGACAGTTTATCAACCGATAAAATGTCAGTAACTTCTAATTCCGAACTCCGAATGACACAAACCAATATACCGTTTTGATCAGCGCGACGGTACGCTTCCAACGGTATACAGATTATTGCGATACGATGATTTTATAAAATTGGCATTTACGCCGCTTAAATTGTACGTTTTGCAAAATAATATAAACGGAGCAGGCGATGACAGTTTTAGGCGAAACGAATCATAAAATCTTGATCAGAATAATTTTTACAAGCGGACTGTGTAAAAATATTTGGATTTGGAAGATAAATTTTACGCAGCTTTATATGGACTGATATACAGTAAAACGCAAACGGACTTTACTGTAATATTTTTCAACGAAACTTTTTCTATGTCCATATCTAACTAGACGTATGTCACAAATAAAGTTTGGATGTAGATTTAGATCGTTTAAAATTTCAAAATTTTTATTGAAACGATGAATTTAAAATTTTAAATTGGGTTGAAAATTTAGGGTCGTTACAATCTCCCCCACTCAAAACTTTTCGTCCTCGAAAAGGAACGAGACGAGTGAAGTAGAAATGAAATAAGTAGGAAAGTCAAGATAGATTTCGAGTTTTGATAATACCTGAAATTAATAGTTCAGGGTTTGAATCCCGAATACTATCCTCAGTTTCCCATGTGCAATCTCGCTCATCTGCGCTCCACTGTACTTTGACGAGATTTACCGACTTCCTTCTGAGTTGCTTTGTCTCACGATCGACTATCCGAAGTGGTTTCCGCTCAATAGTCAAGTCAGGCTCAATAACTATCTCTTCCAACTGAGCAGTGGGAATGGTCGTAGATGGATCGTGTACAACTTTGCGAAGATGTGAGACGTGGAACACGTTGTGAACACCAGCGAACTTCTCTGGTAATGCAACTCTATATGCCAATGTTCCAACTCTTTCTGTAATCTCAAACGGACCAACAAATCTGGGAGCTAATTTCCCCTTCCTTCCAAATCGAACAATATTCTTCAAAGGTGACACTTTCAGAAATACTTTGTCCCCAACACTGAATTCGAGATCTCTTCTCCTTTTGTCAGCATATCTTTTCTGTCTATCCTGTGCCGTCTTTATCTTCTCTCTGATTTCTTCGACTTTTTCAGAAGCTTCCATAATCATTTCTGGTCCAAGCACTAATCGATCTCCCGACTCGATCCAACAAGCTGGCGATTTGCACGACCGTCCATATAAGGCTTCGAACGGTGCCATACCAATGCTTGCCTGGTTTATAAAGGATAATTAATTCAAATTCAAATATACTTATTCAAATTTGAAATTCAAATTTCATACCTGGTAACCATTATTATAAGTGAATTCTACCAAGTGAATATGGTCTTCCCAAGATCCACCAAAGTCAATAATACAAGCTCGGAGAAGATCTTCCAAAATTTGATTCACCCTCTCAGTTTGGCCATCTGTCTGAGGATGATATGCTGTGCTCAGATTCAGTTTGGTGCCCAAAGTATCCTGAAATGCCTTCCAGAATTTACTGGTGAAAATAGGATCTCGATCGCATACAATACTAAATGGTACACCATGAAGTTTAACAACTTCCCTCATGTATATCTCGGCCAAACTCGAAGCTGTACGAGTGGTCTTGACTGGAATAAAGTGAGCGGACTTCGTCAGTCTATCGACAATCACCCATATGCTTTCGTTACCCCTTCTAGTCCTTGGTAGCCCATCAATAAAGTCCATAGAAATCTGCTCCCATTTCCAACATGGAATCTCTAGCGGTTGGAGCAATCCTGCTGTCTTTCTGTGATCAGCTTTAACTTGTTGGCAAGTGGTGCACCTGCTAACATAGATAGAAATATCGCGCTTCATTCCACTCCACCAATATAGTTTCTTCATATTCTGGTACATTTTGGTAGTACCGGGATGAAATGAAAGCGAAGACTTATGATTTTCTCGCAGCACTTCCTGTCTAAGACCATCGACATTAGGAACACAAATACGATTGTCGATCCTCAAGACTCCATCACTATCAACTTGTGCACCCACTTTGTTGTTGGCATTACTTACTCTACCCATAACTAATTCCTTCATACGATAGAGCAAAGTGTCTTCATATTGCTTAGCTTTGATGCGATCCATAAGAGATGGAGAGATACTAAGCTGGAATAACATGCCTTCGATAAGATTGCAACAAGACAATGCTTTGCTGCGGCTCAAAGCATCCGCTACAACATTTGCTTTCCCCGGTGTATAAGTGATGTCGAGGTCGTATGCAGCTAAGAATTCAAGCCATCGGACTTGCCTCTGGTTCAAATCCTTCTGAGAAAAGATATACCTCAAAGACTTATGATCAGTGAATAGTTCGAACTTTGTTCCCAAAAGATGATGCCTCCAAAGTTTCAAAGCAAATACAACAGCAAGAAGCTCAAGATCATGAGTGGCATAATTCAATTCATGGGTCTTCAACTGACGACCGGCATAAGCAATAACCTTTCCATTTTGCATAAGAACAGCGCCTAAACCTTCTCGGCAAGCATCTGTATAAACAGTCAATCCTTCACTTCCATCGATGACTGCAAGAACTGGGGCCGAAGTTAACCTGTGCTTCAACTCATTAAAAGCTGATTCACACTTCTCACTCCACATGAACTTAATGTCCTTCCGAGTCAAATCAGTAAGAGGAGAAGAAATCCGGGCAAAGTGCTCAATAAATCTGCGATAATATCCAGCTAGGCCCAAGAAACTACGGATATCTGTAGGAGTTTTGGGGGTCTCCCAATCCTGTAGATTAATTGATATGAATTAGCGAGAGATAAGATTGTTTGAATAGAATTTCGAATATGATAAAACTTACATTGATTATGGCAATCTTAGCTGGATCGACTGAAATGCCATTTTCAGAAACAATATGGCCAAGGAATCTCACTTCGTCTCGCCAGAAATGGCATTTAGAAAACTTGGCTTTAAGCTGATGGTTTCTGAGAGTTTCAAGAACATAACGAAGATGTGTCTCATGTTCTTCCTTGTCTTTAGAGAAGACAAGAATATCATCAATGAATACAAGAACAAACTTGTTAAGGACATCACGGAAGACTCGATTCATCAAGTCGACGAAGTAAGCAGGTGCGTTGGTCAAACCGAATGACATAACCAACCATTCATAGAATCCATTCTCGGTCCGGAAAGCTGTCTTATGGATACTATCTTCCGCTATTCTGAGTTGGTGGAACCCAGTGGCTAGATCAAGTTGTGAGAAAACTTTAGCACCATGAAGCTGGTTGAATAAATCGTTGATGCGAGGCATCGGATAACGGTTCTTGAGAGTGCGCTTGTTGAGCTCTCTATAATCAACACACATGCGAAGAGATCCATCTGATTTGGTGACAAATACAACTGCAGCGCCCCATTCGGAACAACTTCTTCTAATCAAGCCCTTAGCAAATAGATCCTCAATTTGAGTTTTTAATTCGGCCTTTTCTTTAGGAGCCATCCTTCGGTGCGGGAGAACTACGGGCGTAGCTCCAGGAATTAGATCAATACGGAAATCTATTTCCCGTTTAGGCGGGAGAGAGCTGACTTCGCCAAATACATCGGGAAATGACTGAACTATAGGTGTGGTGACAAGATCATCGGGAGGAGCATCAAGAGAGAAGATGAAGCTTCCGGCATATTTCTGAGGTGATTTGCATTTAATGACGAGTGGTAAGCCTTGGTCGCTTACTAAAGAAACTGATCGGGATTTGCAAGAGATGACAGCATCGAATTTGCTTAACCAATCAGCTCCAAAAAGAAGGTCGAATGCTTGAAATCCAAGCACATAGAAACCCCAAGTAAATCGAGAAAAATCATACATCAATGTAACATCTTTGCAAATACTTCGGAGGTTAGCAGGTCCTCCGATGGGATTTGAGACACATAAAGGAGTAGTGGCAAGAGTGGACTCTAACTTGAGCTTATTACAAATGTCAACGGATATAAAGCTATGAGAAGCACCAGTATCGAATAATACTCTAACAGGTGTAGCATGTAAATGAAATATACTACGCAAAGTACCTTGGTCATCCTGAGCGGGTGGTGCAGATGGTGCAGGTGTGGTGACAGCAAAAACTCCAGAGGGTGTACCACGCTTGTATAGTGGGCAGTCTTTCTTGAAATGACCTGGCTGTAGGCATACATGGCATAAGTCTTTCCTAGTCGTAGAAGGTGGTGGAATAGCAGCTCCGGTAGATGGACAACTATTAGCATAATGGCCCTTCTTATCGCACTTGAAGCATGTGATATTAGCAAGATCGATAGGGCTTTTCTGAGCATATCCCAATCCTGTAGTCTTCTGCCAAGCTTTCTTTTGTTGATCAAAGTTCATCTTCCTCTTCCCGGGCTGGCTAGAAGAGGGCTGAGTAGGGGCAGCCTTGGCAGTGGATCCCTTAGGCTTCGCCTCATATCTAAGAGCAAAATCAATAAGCTCTGTGAAAGTGGAGCGAATGTGTCCGGTAAGCAAGTCATAATATTCTGGTCTAGCTCCCAAAATGAATTTCTCGTTCTTCAAAAGTGGTGTGTCAATCAAACCCGGTCCAAACTTGGAGAGTTCATTAAATTTCCTCTCATACTCAGAAATAGTCATACTGCCTTGCTTAAGATCCATGAAAGCTCTATAAAGTTGGGTTTTTCCAGCAGCTGGCATCCATTGTGCCGAGAAGGTATCCCTAATCAAAGATAGACAAGATGAATAACATTTCAAAGATAGAAGGAAGAATTTAAACCACTAGAATCCAAACTATTCATACCTAAACTGGGCCCAAGTGATGGTGTCCTCCTCGATACGAGAAGTAACGGATTCCCACCAATCTTGTGCGGCATCTTGGAGTTGCCAAGCAGCAAGCTGACGCTTCTGGGCATCAGTAATCTCCAATCCAAAAAATATCTTCTCCAAACCCTTAAGCCATTGCTGAGCCTCTATGATGTTCTCGGATCCAGAAAACTTAGTACCTCCCAGTTGCGAATACTCCTTGCTAAGAGTAGTGAATTTGACAGGAGATGGAGCGGCAGGTGCAGCCTGGGCAGGACCATTGCCTCTTCCACCTCTAACATTTCTTCTGGTACTCATCCTAAAATACCAAAAGAGATTTAGAACCAAAGATAAGATAATAGAATGCTAAGAAAACTAATCAACGAATCAAAGGAGCTTGAATTTTTTGAAAGGATTGGGATATTGAATTGATTCTCCTCATTCTAGAGTATTGCTACTCTATCTCTAATGAGTTTCTTTATAATCCCGAACTAAGGTTTTTGGGAAAACCAGAGCTCTGATATCAAAAGTCTGAATTTGATCTCTATTTATAATGTTAGAAAGGTTTTTTTGAAGAGCCATGACCGTTAAAAACATTGCATCCCTTAATTGTAAACAAAGATAACCTTTCACCATTAAAACTATTCGTTCAAAATATAGCCGTTAATAGTTTCTGGATGCCTGACTAGGCAACTCAGATGTCTAGTCTCTTTTGTTAAAAAACAGGTTAAAACATTTCGGACGTCTGGTTAAAAACCCTTAGACGTCTGGACAAGTTCCGAAAAAGAATATGTTCATTTTAACCCTGATTCATACGTCTAGTTTATTTCATCGGACGTTTGGTTTTATTTTAAAAAATAAGTTAAAGTTACTTAAAAAAGAATTAGTTCTTTTTGAGCTTGATTCAGGCGTCTGACTAACCAGACGTCTAGTTAATTTTTAAAAAAGAATTAGTTCCTTTTGAGCCTGATTAAGACGTCTGGTTGGTTTGATCAGACGTATGATGCCTGAATCAGATGGCTAATTAAACCGATCTGAATGGTTAAAGGGTAATTGAATTTTTTAAGCCCAACTTTTTACATGGTTTTGACCCGAAACTTTATAGTTGAAAACTCACTATAGTCAGAAGTCCGACTCCCGACTATTTTGAGAAATTTTCTTTTTGTAAATTTCTAAGTCCACTAGTTCGTTTTTAAAATCGGTTTAAAATATTTGTGTGTGTATCATCAAAGGATATTGTATAAGTTTTTTCTAGACTTACAATACACACCGACTCTTTTGATAGTTTGTCTTCATAGATCGACCTCAACAGTTGTAGTCATTTTCCTTAGTCATTGCTGAAATTCCCTGTAATAATCAACTTGCAAATATGCATGGCGATATATAGTCGTCTCATCAAAACTCAGAAAGACATGATTTAACATTCTCTCCCTTCTTGATGGTGACAACTATATATATATATATATATTTATAAAAGGAATATATATGCAAATTCAAACTTTTTTACTCTATCAGCATGTCCAATATTTTCTCCATCTTTGGCATCATCAAAAATATAACAAGGGAAGAAAATATTTTGTGTGAGAGTAAAAGAGTGCACACACAAATGAATGATATTGCATATGAAACAAACAAACTAACTTCATTCATCACAACCAAAATATCAACATACCATGTTTACACGAACCAAATAACAACATAATACCAAATGTTTACATGAATCAAATAACAACACGGATAAACAAACATTTCAATAACACTCTAAACAGATAACACAAACACTTTAGATCATGCCAACAACTAATGACACCACCACCACACCATGTAGACACCAATATCTCAAAATGTAAGACCACTTCAAAAAACCTATCAAATGAATAAAGTGTCATGATATGCAAAAATTTAGTAAGATGAAGAAGTGCCTTATAGAATTTTTCTTTATCCCAAGCTCCTCAATGTTGTTGATGTTAACTCTCTTCCTCACCCTTTTCATCTCCACTTGCACTCTCTTCTTGCACATTCCTTTAATGTTGTTCTTGTTAAGATGATGTTTGAGGTGGAGGAATTTGAGGGGATGAAGATCGAGATTTACCTGGTAGGTTCTTCCAAATTTTACCTAAAAAAGACTTTATTTCATAGAGTTCTTTCTCAACCCTTTTTATCTTTGAAGTATTCCTGGTTAGTTGCTTCTCAAGTTTCTTTTGGTTTTTGAAAAGTAGAATATGAGTTTTATAAAGCCAAGGCATCTCGAATTGGGACAAAGTAGAAGAAACAAGTTCTATAGATTCAACACTGTCTTCACTACTCCCTTCGTCACCACTTCTCTTCACTACTCTCTGCTTCTCGAATATTAGTATCCTTTCCTTTGGAAGAAGTTTGGAGCATAGGTTTTTTGTTGCAGTCGTTGCAAATGCTCCTCATACGAAATATAAGAAGGAACCGTTGCCGAGAGGTATATTTTCCATATTTTCCACAAGCATAAGACGAGTTATGTAAGGACCGTAGTGAATAGTTTTTCTAGAGTGTTCAAAGAAGACCAATAATTCATCTTGTAATTTTTTTTGCCCAATTCACTTTAGTGTTGCCAACAATAGTGTATAAAGCTTTATATTCTTTATCATAAATTTGGGATGAAGGTGCTTATTATCAATCATTCGAGTAATCTCGATCGAGGCCTTAAATCTTTGAAATTCGCTTTAGTAACTTGGTTTACCCAAAGACGACGACTAACTTGATTTCGTTTTCTATTTTGGGTATCTACATCTTTTAACTCTACTCCTTTAAATCCGATTCCAAGAATTTGTTCAATTTGATTATAATGAAGCTTAATTATTTTTCCGGACACACTTGACCATATATTTACTTCATCGTTATGTAGTCTAATGAATTTACCATCTATATTAGCAAAAAATAAGTTCATCGCTAAAGTATATATTTTACGTTGTTTGGATCAAATTCAATTAAAGGTGTGATTCTAGCGGTGTCGGTTAGAAGTTTCAAATGGTAAGCAAGAAAATCATCATCTACTTTATAAAAGATTCCATGAAAGAATTTCATGTTGTTTAATACCTTGAATCGGTCCATGCTATCCAGATCATTGCAAAGCCAAGTCTTTAGTTGCTTTTGAGAAACCACCGTGGGTTGAGAAGATGAAGAATTTCCTATTTTTCTCTTCGTTGGATTTTTGGTTTTGGAGGATTTTTTGTGTGCCATTTTTGTTGATTTTGATTTTGGGGGTTAGGGTTTCTTTGAGATGAAAAGTGAAAAATGAAGATAGAAGATGAATGAGAGCACATGACTTAACCAATTAAAGATGAATGGCTAGATGAAAAAGTAGTTGTTGACTTTGACTAGTAATAAATTTATACAAAAAAATTTCTAAAACGGTGCCAGACGTCTGATTAAAATGATAAAAAATTTGGTTTTTACCTCATACGTCCGATTAGTTTGGTGAGACGTCTGACCTAGTATAAATTTTTAATTTTGAAATTTCGAAAAGTTTTTATATTTATAATTTTTATTATTGAATAGATATAATTTTTTTTTACCGATCGAACGACAAAGGCCAATCATGGTATCCGGTATGAGTGGTCGGTTCCGTATCGGGGGTATGAGACTTTGTTGGATCAAAAATTTTAAGCGGTTTCGATTGGTTTGCCGATTGAAGCTTCCTTTACTGGTATTGCTATTTCTAGCATGCATAGTACCGTTGAAAACAGTCAAAGTTCTTTTAATGAAATTTAATTTCTCTCGGTCTACGTTGTTCCAAGTATCTCCCTTTGATTAGAGATGATTGTCTACCATTGCTATGTTAATTTTTGTTGAGAATATTTTAAATTATCGAGATTGTTGTGAGGTTATATCAAATATCAATTGAAAGTAATGGATTTTTCACTCTTTTTCTTTTGGCGAGTATCCACTTGATTGTTTTGATGATGAAGATGTTATTTTTATAGATGATGAGGAATTGTTTCTTAATGGCATTTTTATTTGAAAGATAGAAAGTTTTTAATAAAATAAATTTTTAGGTTAAATTTAAAGTGAGAAAGGAGAAGATAAAAATAAACATGTTATTTTAATTTGTTGAATGTGATTGTAGTTTCAATAATAACCAGTAAATAAATAACTTTTTACTGTGGTTAAAATTAGATTATCTCATTATGCGAGCAAATACCAAGCTTTCATCTTAAATTTATAAAAACATTTTCACCAAGAGGCTTTGTAAAAATATATACAATTTGATTTTCGGTATTCATTAAATCTAAAGTTATCAAGGTTTTAATCTCGGATTTCGGTCACGTCTCGTCTCGAAGAATTTAGAGAGCTTATCTCGTATCGGGTGAGATCTCGAACGAGATGAGCGCATCTCGGTCGTCCATCTCGGATTTACATCTCGGTTTCTAAAATTCATTTCGGAGTTATCTCGGAGAATATGTCATGTCGAAAATTAGTTTTCATACACATAAATTTATAATACTAGTCACTACCTTAAGGAAAACACTATGCACTTACCTTGAATATATCACACGCTTATCATTAGTAATTTAGTATGGAAAAATATCACTTGTATCATGTAAAATAAACAAATAACTATATTTTATCAATAATATTCAATATAATATCATATGAGATAAAGTAGAAAAGAAAAAAACCATAACATATGCACCTTTACTTTGTTTGATCATTCACTTAACTTTCCTACACAATATAATGTCTCATTTCTACCTTTTATGATTTATAGTGCTGCAAGGGAAATCTTAATTTTATAACTTCAAATACAAAAGTCTACAAGTAGAATTAAGATATTCTATGTCTGATTATAGTTTTTAATCATTAGCAAACAAAATCTCATTAAGCAACTAATAGCATAGATATTTCAAACAAACGTAGAAAATAGCATACATAGTACAAACAATTTTCAAACATTTAGTAATATTATAAGAAAAGCAAAAAAATGATGTATGAATGAACATGTAATCATCAAATGAAATTAATAGATGAAAGAGAATTCCTTTATTGCTTAAAAATAAGTCTTGAGGAAAAAAATTATAGCGGCAAAGACTAAATGAAATCAAATTGGGAATCCATTTGGAACATAAAGTTAAACAAGTGAAGCCCAAAATTTATAGCTGCAAAAAAATAGGGTTAGGAAAAAAACTAAAGAAAGTGTCGAAAAAAGAAAACTGAAATCAGATGTAAATTAATTTGGATCAGAAACCTAAATGAAAATCATAAAGTGAAATATTTACCATAATCGATGTAGATTTTATCATCTTCTTACACTCGTCACTGCCGTAAAATAAGAGATGAAGATTAAATAAGATTTATATATGAAATAAGGGTTAAAAAAAAGTACAATTAAGAAGGCTTAAATTAAGGTAAAGGATGAGCCAGCCCAATACGGAAAAAGAGTTGATTTTTTGTAAAATTCAACAACTCGGCCGATATCTCGCTGTTAAATCTCGTCCGAGATATTAGACGAGATATTGAAATATCGTCCGAGATTTGGATCAGACGAGATTCAAACGAAATATCATGTTTCGAATCGCCCAGGCTTGAAAACGAGATCTCGGCCGAGATCTCGGCCGAGATGAGCGAGATTTAAAACCTTGAAAGTTATAGTTCCTTTCTGTACATTGTCTCTTAAGAAATGGTGTCTAATATCAATGTGTTCTGTTCTGGAATGGTTATTGGATTTTTTGAAAGATTTATTGCACTAGTATTATGATATTATCACAGGAAATCAGTGATTTTATCGAATTTACTCCAAAATGACGAAGTGTTTGCTGCATGTAGTTTACTTGAGCACATGCCAAAGCAGCAGAAATATATTATACTTCACATGTCGATAGTGAAACATAATTTTGTTTTTTTACTAAAGCAAGATACTAAAGAGTGACCAATGAAGTGACAAGTCCCGCTTGTACTTTTTTGATCCGTTTTGCAGCCTTCGAACCCAGCATCACTGTATGACACTAATTCAAAAGGACAAACCTTTTGGTCTTATTTTAAAAAACATGTTAAAAGTTACTCAGACTTTTGATTCTTAGCCTCAGACGTCTGATTGATTTCCAGAACAGAATTAGTTCTTTTTGAGCTTGATTCAGACGTCTGGTTGGTTTGATCAGACGTCTGATGTCTTGATCAAACGACTGATCAAACCAATCAGACGTCTGAATGGTTATGGGTAATTAAATTTTTATTCCTTAGGCGTCTAGATATAAAAACCAGACATTTGACTTTTTACAGGGTTTTAACCCGAAAATTTATAGTTGAAAACTCACTATAGTTTGATGTTTGACTCCTGGCTATTTTGGAAAACTCACTATAGTGTTATAATCAAATTTTTCGCAGTCTTCGAACGAACTTAAACGAGCGAATTGGACGAAAAAATGATGAAGAAATAACCTAAGGACTTTGAAGATGTCATAAAAAGAATGATGATATGAAGTAACTCAAAGAATTTCAGAGGCGTTGGTGCAAGGAGAACCACTCGGTACCGAGCACAACCACTAGGTACCAAGCACTTTTTCTGCACATGGGTCCTCCAAAACTCTTGTACATGGAGCTCTGGCCTGATGACTGTCATAGAGTGCTTTTCTTAAGAAATATGAACAACTCTTAAGGATTTTTTGACTGAAAGCAGACAAATACAAGCGGTATCAGAACCTCTCAGAAACAACACAATCTCAAGAGAAAAGTGTTCGGAAAACAACAGATCGGAGATAGAAGGCCAATTGAAAGTAGGGGAAGTTTTCCTTCGGAAAAACCAATAGGTATCGACCAAAATCACTCGGTACCGGTTGGTTTTTATTGGTAATTTGACCTAGTTACTCACTTCTGCTAGGCGGTTTCCCTATAAATACAACACATATAGATTCATGAAAGAGACCTTTTGGCACTTGGATTTCTCTTCTATCTTCTTCTTTCCCAAATACTCCAATAAATTCCAAAAACTCCTAAATCCGAGATCCATTAGATGGTGGTCGGATCTAATTGAATTCATTGTAGTCCGGAGAGAAAACAACTAATAAAAAAGATTAAAGTGAACGTAAACCGAAGTATTTTCCAAACCACTATAAAATTGTCTCTTTTCTACTGCTTTTATGTTCATTTCTTTAGATCTATACTTTTTGGTGCTTTCAATTGTTTCTGGGGGTGTGCTATTTTGGTGCAAACATTTTTTGGGCCTTCATTGAGAGGGAGCTAGATTTAACAACCTAAAGCTTGGATCTGAAGTTTGAAAGAGATGGAGATGCCTAACACCAGATCTATGATGGGAGAGAGCCAACCAGAGCATGAGGCAGCCATGAGGCATCCTCAAGTTCTAATCAATCCATCTACGTGATCAGTGAGGAGATGGAGAGAACGATGAAAGAGATACAAGATGGAATAATGGCTCGACAACATGAGATGTTGGATTATTTGGAAGGATGGATCAGCAAAGAACAACCAAAAGAGCTGGAATTCAGAACCAAAGATCAGGAACTAATACAAGAGCATTTGAAGTT
Organism: Allium fistulosum; assembly: GCA_030737815.1. Classification (NCBI taxonomy): domain Eukaryota; kingdom Viridiplantae; phylum Streptophyta; class Magnoliopsida; order Asparagales; family Amaryllidaceae; genus Allium; species Allium fistulosum. Next base: position 1,103,373,093 of record CM060904.1, on the reverse strand, counting down.
GGAGTAGAGCAAACTGGAGTAATGCCCCCATGACCAGAACCGGTTGGTACAAACCCGAATTAGGTCGGTACCGAGATGAATTTACTCGGGGGCAATGTTGGTTTGAACTTACGGCAAGTTGGAATGCCGGGAGCAAATGATGCTGGAGTAAGAAATGCAAATCAGAACGTAAATGCACAACAAACAGATGAGTATGTGTCAGAGTTTTCCCGTAGAAACGAAGGCAGAACGAAGCTAGAAATGCAGATCAGAACGTAGATGTGTAGCCAGAAGAGTATGTTCTGGAGCTTTCCCGTGGGAATGAAGGGCAAAATGCAGCTATTGATCAAAGACTTCCATTAGACGAAAACTACCAAATAGCTGAGATGATCAGAATGATAATGAGAGATGGACCCCTAGACTAAAGTTTAGAGGACGTAAATAGGAATCCATTTACCTCTAACATCCGGTATGCGAGGAATCCTTTCGATTTCAAGATTCCGACGTTGGAAATGTACGATAGAAAGACAGATCCAACAGTTCATCTAATGAGATACATCCGACATACAGAGAGGTGTTGGGTGCTTCTGAGGAGGTGATAAAAAGGTGCTTCCCATTATATTTAACCGATTTAGCAGCAATGTGGTTCAGACAGCTGGAAAACGGATCCATAAGCACGTGGATCGAGTTAGTAAATAAATTCATGAGACAACTCAGGGTTCATATTTCACGACCAAAGGATGTGATGGCGCTATCGAGCGTGAAGCAAAGGACCGGAGAGACCCTTAGGAGTTACTTGACTAGGGTTAACGCGGTAGCCGCTGCAGTTCATAAGCCGGATCCATCAGTGATTCTGATGACGGTAGTTTTAAGAGTTGCAAGTAAGACTGACTTTAAAATTTCTTTGGAAAGAGATCCACCTATGAATCTTACGGAGTTCTATCATGAGGCAGAGAGGTACTTGCGTTAGGAGGATGCTGAAGTTGAGAACGTTGAAGTAAATGCTGTGAAAGATGAAAAATTATCCGGAACATGATATGGTGGAAACAAAGGAAAACGAAAAGCCGAGGATGGCTATGGAGGACTAAAGCAACAGAGAAGGGAGTCAAAATTTTCTTCTTACATCGATCTAACTGAAACCCGAGAGAGGATTTACTTAGATTTAGGGGGCATATCCCCTACCCGAAGTCAGCTAAGAGAGAGCCAACGCATCAGGAGAAAAGGTCCGGTAGGTTTTGCATTCTTCATGAGATGGATGGACATGAAACGAACGAGTGCAGGCTCTTTCGCGATTTGATTGAAGAGTTTACTTCCAGCTATAACATTACGTAAGGAACCAAACTGCAATGGTGCAGCCGGAGCAGCCACCGTCTGCAGTGAATGCATCAAGACACGACCAAGGATCTAGGTCGAGATTGGTAATCCCATAATCGGGAAAGACGGGAGTCAGGTTCATTTTCCATGTTTTACTTTTCGTTTTTAATAGATAAGATAATAATAACCTCATGCCGCTTACACGTGTACGAGATTTCGATTGGTCTCTAGGCATGCTCTGAGTCGGATGTCTGAGACGAATGTTTAAGATGTTTGTTTGAATTTGATTGCTTTGATTTGAATATTTGATTTTTGAAAACCACTTGAACGTGATGACTGATATTGATTGAACATGGTAGTCCCGTCCGGAGAGACGGGGCGTTGATTATAAGATGCAAGTTCTCTTGTCGGCGAGCGAGTGGATGGACTTTTACGGAAAAGTAAGTCTCCTTACCGGAGTAAGCAGATGGACTTGCTTGGACGTTGTCCCCTTGTTGGAGAACGAGCAGATTGGACACAACAGAGATCTGAAGAGATCGAACCCTAAGTTGGATGTTAAACAATCCGGAGAGATTGAACCCCATATTGTTTGGATGATAAACGATTCAGAGAGATCAAACCCTAGTTTGGATGATAAGCGGTTTGGCGAGATCAGACCCTTGAATGGATGTCGACTTGACCTTATGATTTCGACGCCTTGTAATCAGACTAAAATAGATGTATCCCAGACGAACACAGACGATTTTGATATACGATATGATAACTCCGGATGAACGGACTGATTATGATTTATAACTAACATTTAAGCAAAGACTAGAGTTCTTAGCTACGATGGTTTGGAATGACCATGGATTTGCTGGAGAATCCGAAGGCACGAGATGATTCATCATAACTTGAATCGATGGATAGTTTGAAAGCTTGATTGCTAGAAGTCGACCACTGCAGAAACTTGTTCTTGAGCAAAACACATCCTACATTCGTAAGACGTACTTTGGAGGCAAGTATTATAATCAAATTTTCCGTAGTCTTCGAACAAACTTAAACGAGCGAATTGGACGAAAAAACGATGAAGAAATAACCCAAGGACTTTGGAGACGTCATAATAAGAATGATGATATGAAGCAACTCAAGAAATTTCAGAGGCATTGGAGTAAGGAGAACCACTCAGTACCAAGCACTACCACTTGGTACCGACCTCTTTTTTTTGCATGTGGGTCCTTCAAAACTCTTATACGTGGAGCTCTGGTCCGAATGATTGTCATGGAGTGCTTTTCTTAAGGAATAGAAGAACAACTGTAAGAATTTTCTGACTGAAAGCAGACAAGTACAAGCGGTATCAGAACCTCTCAGAAACAAACCAATCTCAAGGGAAAAATGTTTGGAAAACAACAAATTGGAGACAGAAGATCAAAGGAAAAAGGAGGGAAGGTTTTTCCTCGAAAAAACCTATCGGTACCGACCAAAACCACTCGGTACCGAGTGGTTTTTTATTGGTAATCAAGGTTTTAAATCTCGAATATCAACCGCGTTTCGTCTTGGAAATTTTAGAGACTCGATCTCGTATCGGGGGAGATCTCGGACGAGATGAGCCCATCTCGGGTGTTTGTCTTGGAATTCCATATCGGGTCTTAAAGCTCATATCGGAACCATCTCAGGGTATATTATATGTTAAAAATTGATATTGTTCCACAACAACTTTTATGAATGGTGTTAAAAATAATAATATTTTAAACTTGATTTGTAAAATCAAGTCATTGTTATTAATCAACTAAAGAACATTCGTATTCAAAAATCATAATATGCTTAAACTAATAGAATAACATAATACAAATAAATTATAGCTCACAACTCATTATCAATGAACATGAATTATTGTTAGACAAAACATAAATCCAAAATTAAACAATAACCTAGAAGTAGAACATAAAACACATATATATGCATACGGAACATGCATGTAAAAAACAATGAATATGAAAATGCAAAAGATTGCAGAACATATACGAATATATGATATATGATATAGACATATCTCATACAACATGCAAAATGTACACAAAACACTAAAGATTAAACATGATTTTTTTTCCACGTCTTCTATTCGCATACAAAATACAAAAAAAGAGCTTAATGGTAAACCAAAATAAAACCAGGATTTCACCATTACGAGCATACTATTACTAGCAAAAATAGTTATTAATATCTCGGGTACGGGGTTTCAAAATTTTAGCCAAAAAAAATACAAAATACCGACGATATTTTAACATCTCGTCTCGGTCGATATATCGGCCGATATTTTAATATCTCGACCGATATATTCAAAACGATATTTACAACGAGATTTGTTGTTTCGTTTCGGAGGGAGATCAAAACGAGATATCGGTCAAGATTTCCGATATCTGAAACAGTGTTGGTAGGCCTGGTTACTCACTCCTGCATACTCGGATCTGGATCTGGACTTGATATTTCACGGTCATCCGGTTCTGCTACATGGTTCCCCTATAAATCAACACCTATAACTTTAGGAAAGAGGCTTTTTGGCACTTGGATTTCTCTTCTATCTTCTTTCCTAAATACTCCAAAAAACTCTAAATACTCTTAAATCCGAGATCCATTAGATGGTGGTCGGATCTAATTGAATTCATTGTAATCCGAAGAGAAAACAACCAATAACAAAGATTAAAGTGAACGTAAACCGAAGTATTTGCCGAACCACTCTAAAAATTGTCTTTTTTCTACAGCTTTTACGTTTATTTCATTAGATCTATACATTTTTGGTGTTTTCTATTATTTCTAGGGTGTGTCATTTTTGGTGCTTTCACAGAGAAAGAGAGAGCTAGATTTGACAATCTAAAGCTTTGATTTGAAGCTTGGAAGAAATGAAGAGACCTAACACTAAATCTATGATTAGAGGGAGTCAACCAGAGCATGAGACAACCAAGAGGTGTCCTTAAGTTTTAATCAATCCATCTACATGACTAGAGAGAAGATGGAGAGAATGACGAAAGAGATGCAAGATGGAATAATGGTTCGACAATAGGAGATGCTAGATGGATTCTTCAGAAGGATGGATCAGCAAAGAATAGCCGGACCAGCTGGAATTTAGAACTAAAGACCAAGAACTAATGCATGAGCATTTGAAGTTGGAGCAGAGCAAACTAGAGTAATGACCCCACGACCAAAATCGATCGATACCGATCAAAATTGTTAAATTTAAATTTTAAGTAGTTGAATGAGTTATAAAATATGGTTTAAAATTCAAATTTAAATTAATAAAATAGTTAAATTTTGAATTCAACTAATAAAATAGCTAAATGTAAATTTTAGTTTATCAAATGGTTAAATAAATATTTAAATAGCTAAAAGAGTTATATACAGTTTAAAATTTAAATTTGAGTTAACTTTAAATTTTATTGAAATTTAGTTAAAATTATAGTTAAATGTAATATAAAATATGGTTTAAAATTTAAATTTTAGTTAATAAAAGAGATAAAAATATGTCTATCATTTATAGCGTTTGTTGCTATAACTTATAAGTTCTATGTTTCTAGTGTTGTAAACTTGAATTTTATATCATTTTGGTTTCGAATTACCATTTGTGACTTCGTATGTGCTAATTTATTTGCAAAAAAATGGTTATAAACATGTTTTAACAATTAAATTATCATTTTTAGTAGTAATTCATAGTGTAGTTTAAATTTGTATGAAAGACGCGAAAATGGCCCAAGGCGTAAAAGTAGGCCTTACGTCTTTTTGCGCCTTCGCTATCTTATTACCAACTCTTTCAAAATCATAAACCAATGTGAGCCATCAATACACATACACACTCTCGATCTCTTCGCAATACGAGGGAAGACTGCGTATATTATCGACTTCCCCAGAGCCCGCTATCATGCGGGAGCCTCGTGCACTGGGTTCCACCTTATATATATGTATGTGTGTGTGTGATATATAATATAAACCGTCAATTGGAAATGTAATTTAAAAAGGTTGGGAAGTTTCATAATAATCCAACTTTTTGTGTAAATGATGTTGATATCAAAAAATTGTTTACAAAATTTTTTGACAAAAGAAAATGAAAGCACTCTACGAAAGAGGCTTCAGCATGTGTACTTTATTCAATTTTGAAATCATATTGTTGTTCTTTTAATACTTCTTTGTCATAGTATAATTTAGACCATGATTCAAAATTATGGACGTTCCATTCCAATTCCCATAACAACCGGAACGAAATCCATTTTAAATTTTGGTTCCAATCAAAATTTCAAGTCTGCACTACAAATGCTGAAAAATAGTTTATAAAACAACAAAATGATTTTTTTTTTTTTGCAATAAACATATAGAAGAAAATAAAAATCAAAGCGAATAAGATAATAGAAAACGTACAAATGACGATTGAACAGATTCAAAACATCGTGATACTTTTGTCAACTCCAACTCAATTCAACAGAAATAACATGAAGAAACAACAAAATCGATAATTGAATCAAATTTTCATAAGTATAACTAGCATGAACTTGTGCTTTAGACACGGTTGCTTTAACCGTGACATTTTATATGTTTAAAGATGAGATATTTTATTTCATTTTGCTTTTCTCTTGAAAAAAAACAAATAATTTTTTTATTTGATCACCATTGATTATTATTTTATGTTGTTTGATTAAAGATTACAGATACCCTTTGGGTTCTATTAGAAACTAACAGTATCCTTTTTCTTTACCTGTTTATATAGTTGGGGATTCACAGCCCCACACACACATATCTTTTCTCCCCCCCCCCCCCCCCTCTATATGTGTGTGTGTAGAAAACAGAAACCCTGAACTCAAACATTAAATCATATTTAGAAAACTAATATCATTTTATATTCTGATCAACACAAATACATATATAAATTGATGCAAACAAATCATATGTAAACTGAATACCTCTGGTTTGAACATGAATCTTGTCAGTATATCTTGGTATGATATCTAAATGTATTGCTCTTTAAACAATTTGCATTCTAAATTATATGGGATATCCATGCGACTTCGGCTACTCAACCACAAAACAATCATATCATGTCAAATGTGACCGATAGCTAGTGTCAAGCCACAACAGTAAACTGAATAATTAATATGCCTTCATCGCTTTTTTTATGGTACTCCCAATTCTATAGCCCGGAAAATGGTTTTAGCATAAACCAACTGTAAACTTGTGCATCTCTGAGAAATTTTATTGGGAAGAAGCAAAAAAGCGATCATTTTGTAAGCAAATGGTTAAAGATACAAAGGTTCTTGTGGTCAGCTTAATCAACTTTTCCAAACAGAGATCTGTGATGTCGGTCTTAGCACAAATATCGAAGACCTCCCTATCTTTTAAGTAGCCATTGCACCTATCTTTTGCCCTTTGATATATAAATGTGACGGTGTTGAATCCTGACAGCGCAACCAGATATATATTATTATCTATTACTTGATAAAGATGTCAACTTTTGGGAACTATGTTTAGATTATACATGTAAAACTTGTAAATTTCTTGGTTTTCCTAAGAATACTTTCTTGTCAAATTCTAGTAAAATACGATGCTGAAGTCCAATCCTGCTTGAAAGAGAAAGAGAAGGAAGAATGAAAACGAAAGGAAACACACTTGTGAGCATGAAATATCGGTGATCTAGTAAAAGCTTATGTACCATCTAAACTTAATTACACTATAACACGTGTTTTGTTCTTTCGAGATAAAAAGATGACAAGAAACATAATTGTGAGCGTGAAATTACTGAGCTCTTTTCTCAAAAATCATGTGAAGTTGGTTTTTAGAAATTTCTACCTTGTCTAAATTGCAGTAGATGCAAAAAGATCTGACCAAAATGACTAACCAGATGCATTATAAAATATATGAATAACTCATTTGGTATACTTATTCTAAAAGTGTAATTAGTGGCACCTGAGATAGGACTATGAGACCCACTTGTCATTGAATTAAGTTTTCTACGTCATCCAAACTACTTGGGAAGGATATCACAAAGTGGGTACTGCTACCAACTATGCATATGCGTCATGTGTCTGAAAAGAGATTAATAGCTTATATGATGCAATCTTTTATAAGCAAAGAAGCAAAAAAGTGCAAAATAATAACACTTTTTGTGTGTAAAAAAGATTGGACGTTATACTTTTCTATGATCTATTCTTAATCAAAAGTTGTGTCTATAGTCATGTCCTTAAGAATACTCTGATCAATAATACTCTAAAGAACCGAATTTTGGACATTGCAACGTGTTAGCACAAATAACTTTTTGTGTGTAAAAAAGATTGGACGTTATACTTTTCTATGATCTATTCTTAATCAAAAGTTTTGTGTCTATAGCCACGTCCTTAAGAATACTCTAATCAATAATACTCTAAAGAACCGAATTTTGGACATTGCAACGTGCAAACATAATCAAATAACACTAGCTTAGCACAAATAAAAGTTCATTGCAGCCTACAATGAAGGATTGATAAAAATGCTTGCATCAATTGATCAGCCTTGTACTCTTTCTTTTGTTCATGGAAATGAATAAATCTTTTGTAAAAGAAATTAACCAAAAACTAAAACACGTGAAATCAGTTTTAGTATATCTTAATATTAAATAACGTTCTGTAATCAATCATTCTCTCCCTCCCTCCCTCTCCCCCTCCCCCTCCCCCTCCCCCTCCCTCTCCCTCCCGCTCTCCCCCCCTCCCTCGCTCCCTCGCCCCCTTCCTCCCTCCCTCCATACAAACCACTTCAACTTGATCACTTTCAACTGTTGATAAATCTGTACCATGTGTGACCATCCTATGTAAACAAAATATCAGATTGTTAAGGCATAGCATAGATGTTGCATAATAGAAGAATTTGAAACATAACAAATTCTTTTAATTTGTAATTATAACTACATACTACAAAATAAAACATGGTTCTCTTCCTATAACATATGAATAAAAAGTAGCAACAAACTTATGAGTATTCTTCTCTAGCATAGCATAAATAAGAATACAAACGACATACATACCAATATTTATGAGATACAAATACACATTTTATAGTCCAAAATAGTAAATTGGAACAAAACTACTTTTTAAAGAAAAATCACCCTGTATATAATTTTGCAGCTTCAATCATCAATGTTCTTCCAACCATACATAACATCAGTTATACCAGCCTTTTTCATCGTTGCAAACGCATATTTAGCTTTATCAGCCTTAGATGATTCCTACTTCAAACCCTAAACTAACATAAGCAGACATCAATTACATTTTCAAAGTGGACAAAATTTCATTCTAGTCCTCAAAAAAAGTTATTTCAAGTTTAGGTCTCGTTCGAAACTTATTATGAAAATATGTCTCTTTTTCATTATATAGCGTTTTTTGTACATGCGCAATTTGTAAATGCGCTTGTACAGTTTTTTTATTATAAAAAATATACCCGCGCACTTTGAATTTGCACAAGTACAAATTAAAATTTTGTTCTTGTGCATTTTTAGAATACGCAAGCATAAAAGGCCAAATAGTAAAAAAGAGGTATATTTTCATAATAAGTTTCGAACGAGGCTTAAACTTGTAAAAGTATTTTTTGGAGACCTCAAATTAAAATCTCACCATTAAAAATGGAAACCTCAAGCAACATGCGACTAAACACAACAAAAAACCTTTAAATCATCCCATTAAAGAGGGAAAATAATAATAAATCACATATAACCCTAATACCAGGGGAAAAAATATGTATATTTGACACCTGTTAGTGCTGAGTTGATAGAAAAATGAGTTGAAGGGAGAAGATTTTGTATCCCCTTGGCATTCTAGCCCACTTCATTTTTTGGAATTCATAAGGAGAATGTCTTGTGGTGTAGCAGATTCTAAAGGATGGAGAAGGGGAAAATTATGTCTTGCAAATATTAACAGCCATCATTGGGAATGAGGATTAATTTGGGAAAAAGGGTGGAAATAAAATATTTGATGGGGATGGTAATTTGGAAAGATAAAGAGACACATTAAAGAGTTGGAACACGTGATTTTGCATGCATGATGTGTGTGTGTGTGTAACACGATATGTTTTATTTCCATTACTACAATCATATGCTATCCATCATTCTATTTCTGTTAAAAATAATAGCAAAATCTGAATCCACTAATGTATTACCATAAGAAAAACGAGAAAAATCTGAAATGGAATAGACCGAATTTTCTGAAATTGAGCTAAGTTTCATGGTTTCAATAGACTAAACGGAAAGTGGAAATGGAAACCATAAATTTGAACCATGATCTAAACGTGCAATTTTAACTTAACAAAAAGTAAATACGGTGCAGGAGTTATGTAGAACTGGAGGCGTTCTCTCACTCTGTCATACCACCCTCAAGTTAACATTAGCAAATGGTTCTGTAAAGTCGGTTAAAGTTGTCACTGCTTTATCCAGGTTGCAGTCGAAGGCTCTTTCTATTGTAAGTTATAGAACTATATCGATCAAGTTCACAAGTGTTTTGTCATGTTTAATATTTTTTGACATATTGGATATCAATCATTGCAGTTGGTTCAGCTTTGTGAAGCAGAGAGTGTATCTTACCTTGATGAGATTGTTGTCTCCACAAAAAGCATGCAGCTAGCAAAATCTGTAGCATTGATGGTCTGTTTTCTTGGGCTTTTTTTATAAAAAAAGGAAAAAGGAAAAAAAAATCAAGATGTATCACAGTTGATAGGACTTAAAAGCTCACATCTTCAATATTAGTTCATAAACTCTATTTGCTTAGAAGTCCCTTAATTTAGCAAGTTGTTTCAATTATGTACCATAGTAGCATAAAATGGTACTCGGAAGGCCAGGCAAATTATTTTCAAGTCTGGGGACAAAACCCTTAAAAGTCATATCACTACTCTGTCTTTAACATTTACCTTGTTTTTTGTGTAGATTCTTAATATACTTAAGAATGCATTTGGTAAAGACGCCAAGCATTCTGGATTATCTACAGATAGGAGCAATCCAAAGGGCCTTGTGCTTCTCAACTCATTGCGCCTAGCTGATATTTATTCAGATGACTCAAATTTCCGATCTTTCTTCATGTCAAATGCTGTAAGTGTAGATATTAACTAGCCTTACAGGTTTAAATTTGTTGTTTTCAATATGAAGTCATTCAACATGATGTTGTAAAAAATAGCTTCGGATCATATAACCATTCTTTAGTATTTTATACTTCAGAAGAAAAGATATCATCTTGTAAACTAGACACTACTGAATTTATTATTATTTTTCTTTTAATTTTTTTTTCTACTTATGCTTCAAGTTATACTGTCTAGAATTTCTTCACTAATTTACACAAGCTTTCAAATCTTGGATTTCAAACGAAATCTCGGATTGACATCTCGTTCTATGTCTCAAGTTGAAAACTTAAGATCTCGGATGAGATTGGTGTGTAACAATTAAAAATCATGTTTACAATCTCGTCTTGCCCAAGCGTAAAAAGTGGATCTCGGGCGAGATGAAGGAGATTTAAAATTCTGAATTTACAAAAATATGCACCACCGTGTTAGATCCCATTTTCTTTTAAACTGTTTTTTTTTAGACAAAAGCTAACAGTGGATATGGAATACATTTTATTTCTTATGTATTACCTAATATCTGTACTCCCTAATATTTCTGTACCTACCAAAAGCGCCAGCTAAGTGCACTTTGTGAGTTTTTTATACTGATTGGGTGATTTGTTGTTCGAGCTATTGTTGCTTTCAGACCTTTAGAGAACAGTAGAATAATGGGTTCAGACACCTCAGTGAAAATAGCATTACTGTACAAATTGTATTGTTCCGTAGTATTTCATATGTAAACTGTAATGCTTGCATTTGCTGTACAAATTTCATAATGATTTCTTTTCCTTTGAAGCTGACATTGTATTGTTCCATTTTCAGATTCAGGTTCTTATTGAGGTGCTGGGAATCTCCCCTGAAGAATTTCGATCTAATTGGTGCTCTGTTGATAGTCCAATCATAGAGGAAGATTCTAACTTAGAATATGACCCATTCACCGCTGCAGGCGTGGCAATACTATTTAGTAAACCTGATATTGCTTCAGATGAAACCAACTTTGTCTGCAATTACAATTTAAGTGGTGCAATGCCATCTACAATTTATGCACAGCAGAAAACATCGAATTTGGTTAAAATAATAGCAAATTTACATTGTTTTGTTCCCAACATTTGTGAAGGTAGGTAGTTCTCCCTCTCATATCTTCTTATCCTTCGGGGCTAATAGATATAGACATGGTATCAGAACACCAATTTCATGGGTCCTTATGTTCAATCTATGCAATTGTCATATGATTTATTTAAATATATTTTTAGGTATTTAAGAATTATGTTTTATTAGTTTCAATGAATCTTTGGCTGAGGAGGGAGAGGGAGATATTTATTTTTGGCAATTTGTTTCCCTCTCTCTGGCTAAACGTGAACAGTTGATGTATAAAAAGTATTGGAAGCTTTTGGATATTATGAATTTGTGATTCTGGCCTATGCAGTTAGACATTACTTATAGATATTATTTAATATTATTAACCATGTAATACGTCTGTTAATAGAAGAGGAGAGGGATCTTTTTCTCAAGAAATTCCACAAGGGTCTGTATACGCATATTTATTTATTGCATATTCATAAAACTAGATATTCATAAAACCACATATTCATTTACTACATATTCATAAAACCACATATTCTAAAACTTCATTTACTATATAAATTAAAACTCCATTTACTATGGTGCGCATTTACACAAACTTACTTAGTACTTACTAATAATATTTGATACTGCAACGAAAGTGCATAACTAAGAAAAATTAGAATTTAAAGAAACCTAACTATGAAAGTGCATGACTTACAGTAGCATTTTTTAAGAATAAAGGTTAAAAGAGAAAAATAAAGTAAATGAACTAACAAAGATGAACTAAGTAAAAAATGAACTGATTATCAATAAAAACATCTGAACCTAAATAAATTTCAAAAAATAAACTAGTAACAAATGAACAAACATTAAAAGAACAATTTTCTCAAAATAAAAAAAAAATTCTAAAAAAAAAAAACTAATATCAGCTGAGATATTGCAAAATCATATCGGCCGAGATACCGCCCGATATTTACATATCTTGCCCGATATATTCAAAACAATATTTCATCCGATTTATGTTGTTTCGTTTCGTGAGGAGATCAAACCGAGATCTCACCCGAGATTTCCGAGATTTAAAACAGTGTATATAACAGTGATAAATTTGTAGGGATCTTAGCCATAGTTATGTTAGGTTACCATATTGCCCATAATAATTTACTGAAATGATATTACTTCAATGCTAATTAACAATGAAGTATGTATTTCTGAAAACCGAACAAAATTTATCATTTATCGTTCAAATAACTTCGATAAGTTTGGATCATGTGAACCACAGTGAATGAAATTGATTATTTGAATGGTAAAACAATAGTATTATGATGTATAATAGTGGTATGAACCTTTGCCATTTGTAGCCACAGGCCCACAATTTTCTCTTGACATAGATGTCAACAAAAAATGTATCAAATGTGTAGGGACCAATATATTTTGTTAATCTTTCTCCTCCCAACTACCTTCTTCATGCATGATTGTCTAGGGTGTTGATACAAAAAATGTTGGTAGTGCACCATGCAAAATGGAAGAGCCTTTTTTCCATCATTCAGTGTTGAACTGGAATAGCTTTTCAAACCCAAATTACAGCAGAATGGAATCATTAGATCAGGTCCAGGTACGAGTTAACTTTAGCTTGAACCTTATGTAGTTTGATGTATAACATCTTTAAATGTTTATGTGGAGGTTTGTCAAATTCTAAACATTGAAACTACATTTTAAAAACACAACAACATCGTGCTACCTTATTTAAATTAATATTTTTTTTGACCAACAAATTTCACCCTCCAGTCCATGCACACATCAACGTTCAATTCAAGCCATTTGAATTGGACTTTTTATTCATTCCTTCTTTTTCTTTTTATGCTTTAGTTATACTAGTTATAAAGTAGTGTTATTTTGTTAGTTACTCACTTGACTAGAAAACTCTGTGTTGCATTATTCTCACTTGTAACAGCCACCGATCCAGATCTTCAGCTCATTCTTGCGGTAGCACTTTTTTCTGTTGTAGTTAGGCTAGAACGCCTGAAATCCTTCTCCTGAAATATATTAATTGCGTTTCTGTTGCTAACTTGAAAGAAATATAGGGAGTTGGGTCTATCCTCCCTTTCTTTATGTTCTCTGTATTATCTGTTTCACGATGTATAACATTTGACCATTCATTATTTTACTTTTGGTTGGACGTAATACCAGAGGAAACAAAGAAGAAAGATTGTAAAATGAAACGCAGTAGATAGATCCCTTACCAACAATATGGTGCCTGTTTTTGTGTACAATCATCAATGAACATTTGAGTTCATTTTGTCGATAGGATTGTCAAAATACTTCGCAAGAAGGTACTTCATTATCATTTAAGAAGGAAGTGCTTAATCCTCAAGAAGGAACTCCAAGATTTGAAGAACCGAATCAAACGATAACAAGCAAACCTGAAAACCCAATGAAGGAAAGCAGCACCGAGCACTCCAAAAATTTCATTCTAGTGGCAACCGTTAGTGGGACAGTGACTAAAAAAAGCGAGGAAGAAGAAAGTTTAAGCAAGCGAAATGTTGATGTGCTGTCCGAAAGTAAAGAGATGTGTACCGGAAGTGGTGTAAATGACGACGATAAAGTTGATATTATTCAGAGTGAAGAAAAGCTACCTAGGAAAAGGAAGCGCAACATTATGAGCGAGAAACAAATAAGCTTAATTGAGAATGCTCTACTGGACGAACCTGATTTGCAGAAAAACTCGCCTGCATTGCAATCCTGGTCAGAGACTCTAAGTGCTATGGTATTATACGCCGCATTTTTCCATAATTACGATCCATTTTGTTTTCTAACATACATTTTGCTTAACTTTAACTATTTTTTAATTTTCCCCTTTGTAGGGATCAGAAATTACAGCTTCACAGCTGAAGAACTGGTAAGCTCTGATGAATGAATGCATATCTTCTAATTACACACTTATATGTACACGAAATCATCATATCTCTAATTACACACTTATATGTACATGAAATCATCTCTCTTTTTTTTTGGAAGGCTAAACAATAGGAAAGCAAAATTAGCCCGAATAGCGGCACTGGCACGTGAAAACAATACACAATCCGAAGGGGAAAACAAAACAAGTGGCACATCCCATTTTCAAGAGTCTCCTGAAAGCGTGAACGAAGAACTTTACACATCAAACATCATGGACACACCAGACTTTCGATTTCCCCCTGCACATCAAACCATAATCAAATGTAACCCTAATATGAAGCCCGCATATTTAGCAGGCAGCGGCAATGAACTAGTAAAGGCAGGTCAGCTGGTAATGGTGATGGATGCAGAAGGGAATGAGGTAGGAAAAGGGAAAGTGTTTCAAGTGGAGGGTCGATGGCAAGGAAGCAACCTGGAGGAAGTTGGGGTTTGCATCGTTGACATTGCAGAGCTCAACGTTGACAAAGGGAAAGAAGTTCCGTATCCATCGAGTGGTGGTGGAATGACTTTTCAGGACGTGATTGCGAGGAATGGTGGCGTTGTTAGGGTTGCTTGGGATGTTGTTAGGCTTCATCAATTGCCTCAGTAACCTTGCTTTTTTGTTTGTAGTCTTTGTGAAAGTTTTAAATTATTACGTGTTGTTAACTCTTAATCTTACTTGAAATTGCGCGATTGTTCTAGTGAGTATCTCAACATCGTGTAAACTTTCGTATGGACTAAATTATGGACTACACTTTTTAAGAAGCCCGATCATGAAATACCTCTATTGTTTGGTAGAGATATGCTTTCAATTGTTAGTTGATTCGTGAGAGGTGGATACTGTTTTCCAGTTCCATGATTACCACCAAATTATCCTCTGGGGATGTCTTTGTATGTAACGTATGGGTTTGATGTTTTTGTGGACTCTCCATTTATGTTAACTAATTTATTAGTAATTTGCATGTTCCTGATTATGTATAAAGTCCTTATTTACTGTATATTAGGCTTTCAGTAGATCGACTTTATACGCGATCAGTCAGTCTCATAGTATCATAGTCTCAAATTGGTTCATCTGTTAGTAGTTTGCCAATAATCATATTCAATTGTAGGATGAAATGTGAATCGCTTGTTTAATGTGAGTTCTCTGAATGCGTCTGGCTTACCTCCGTTGCATCATTTTAGCTATTAGTTTTATGCAAAATAAAACTAAAATTATTAATAAAATTTTAAAAAAAATTGTAAAAAGGAAAAGGGATAAAATCACACCAAAGGATAGGGTAAGCAATGTTTGGTTAAACAAAATAAATCAACCAAACTAGTTTATTTCATTGGTTGGTTTTAGAACTAGATTGATTTATAATCGATTCAAAAAAAAAAAAGTTTGATTATCAATTTAACAAAATTAATCGAGCTTTTATTATATTGTTAAAATTGCTAATTTTACGATGATTTGAGTTGGTTTAATGGTTTAAATAAATTTTATTTATTACATATGTTTTAAAATTACTATTAAAAAACATAAGAATAGTAAACAGAAATACTATATATTATGTTTTATTTTAAAATACAATGAATATTACACACATGAAATGTGAATTATTTTTAGTTTGATAATCGATTAACCGAACTGATCAAAATCAATTCGATCGATTTGGTTTGTTTCGGTTTTTATTTTTGTTGGTTTTAGTTTGATTTAAACATTTTCATCCCTACCCTACCTTAACTTGAGAGTCAAAAATTTAAGAAGGTGGAACCATGTTCGGAACCGGAGTTTAAAAACATGCAACTGACGTCTCATCTTTGCCACTAGAGTAAATCATAAATTTTGTACTAGATGATTTATTATCGTCCACTCTTCAAGGTCGACACGGTAATACTTCAAACTTTGTACACTCAATGTTAAAAGATTGCGAGATTTGCTAAAGTCATTGCTTAAGATTTTTATTTGAAATTTTAGAGAAATTCGTAAAGAAAAGAAGATGAAAAAATTGATTTTGTTTGCAGTATTCTTTCTGAGAGGGGAAAGAAAAAGTCATCCGTTAATACACGATACAAAATGTTAGGAAAATTAAAAGATTTTAAGTTTCATTGTTGTTATCCAACAATCCCCCACTAATAACACTGAAGCTCAAGAAAAAACCTAGACAAAAGAAAAGTTTATAATGTCACCGTCTATTGATTGGATTGATACATTAAAAAGTGAGTTTATAACTTAATTTAACCAGTGAATTTCTTCTTGAATTACAAAGATTTGAATCGATAAACTTAGTCTAAAGAGTGAGTTTCTCTTTAACCACAAAGATTTCGACTAGGACCTCACAACATGTATTACACTTTTATTTTTTGCAAACTCCGCAATAAATATGCGCTTTTAATGGCATGCTCATTTTCGGAACTCATGAGTGCTCCAGGGAGATTGCCAGTATCTCTCATAGAAGGCGGTCCACTTTCACATCTAAATAGGTGAGTCCATCAAGTGTTCCTCTTTAGTACTAACACCTATGACTTTAACCTATTACCCTAAGAAATAAAAAAAATTCATCAAGTGCACCACCAATACTGCCCATGAATTATATAAGAGCAATAAGGCACTCTTAGATAAATTAGTGAATTTATCAAGTGCGTCTCAAAAGCATTATCAACGTTGGTTATGGATTTGAAAAAAGCAAACATGTTCAAATTAAGATAAATCTGTAAAATTCATCAAGTGCATCTCAAAAGTACTACCAAAACTGGTTATATATTATATAAAAGCAAAAAAGCTTAACCCTAGATTAAATAGTAGAACCCCTCAAGTGCATCCTAAAAACACCACAAAAACTGGTCATGGATTTGATAAAAGCAAAATAGCTAAATATATTACAAATGGACTCATCAAGTGTGTCACATGAGCACTGTCAAAACTGGTAATGGATCAACTATGAGCATGGAGCTAAAAACTAAGACAATAACAAAATAATTCATCAAGTATGTCACATCAAGTATGTTACAAATTGGTTATGGATTAATAATGAGTACAAAACACAAAATCAAGGCCATCGTAAAAGAATCCATCAAGTGCATCACATGAGCACCATCAAGATTGTTTATGGGTTGATAAGGGCACGTAGCTCAAAAACAGAAAAAATAAAGAGGAAAACTTAGTGCAAAGAGTATTCATCTAGCTTTGTTTAATCTTCAACGGATATCCATCATATTTCCCCTACTCTAGGCTTAAGTCCATTTCTTTTGTAAATATTAAGGAATACCTTCCTTGATGACCATTTTGTGAACTAAACCTACAAGTTCATTTTCGATCTTACATATTCCAGTGTTCATCACGAGGATTGTGATTGTATCCACTTAATCTACTCATAATATAGGTAATGTCAAATATAGTATAATTCATGATAACTATGACATTCTTATATGCGGCATATTCATATTATGATGCATTAAGTCCCTTATTCTTCTTAAAGTGCGTGTAGAATCATAAAGAGACCGCATATGCACCATATTAAAACAATCAAATCATTTTAGGATTTTCTAAATGTAACGGTATTATCTTGAGAAACCATTTTCAATATTTTCATCTGAAAGCCTAATATCACACTGGCCTCTCCATTTGTACCAAATTCGGAGGAAAAGGAATGTTTGCTCTTATTTATCACATCCAAATTCATACCCAAAATCAACGTATTAGAAACATAACAAATGAACATACAATTAAAGATCTTGGTTCAAGACTTGTTTTTTTAAGGTTCAATAGGTCCACTTTAGCTAGGCACCCCCACACTTTCAGAATCTTCTAGCTTGGGGGAAAACCTTTCGATAATTCATTAAGAGTCTTGTCCAGCTTTCTATGACAAAGCGAGTTGGTTATGTAGCAACTACACAAAATAGTTTCCTCCACATACAATGTAACATACCGCAACAATTGTACCCGCTTTTGTTTAATCGGTTACATTCAATATAATTCAAACATATTTTGTATATTCATACATACAAATATATACCATCGTAATATATTCATACATACAAATATATACCACCGCAATATATGTAAAAACAAAGATAAAATAAAACCTATGTGCATTAACACAATACTCAATTCAACTCATGTCATTCTCCTATCATGCATACAAAACCCTTAAAGTATGCATTTGCATAATGCATCACATGTGCAGAAGTATTATCATAATTTAGCTATTATAGTTGAGCCGGATCAGTTAGAGAATGTGGAAGTGGAATCAGAGTTGATTGCACCCAATGGATCCATTCGTATAGTTGAATATGAAGTGAAATTTCTTCAAAATAAAGAGGTGAAATTGGCCCGAGTATAGTGAGGAAACGATCTAGTGGAGATCACCTGGGAGCCAGGGGAAAAGATTTGTGTTTCTCGTAATGAATTTTTTACCGGTATGTTTTCAATGTATTAGTTAGATTACTTAGGTTAAGTAAATTTCTGCTGGATAATTGATTTCTTTGTACGATTGTTTAGAATGGTATGGATTAATTGTTTGATCGTATATGCATAGCTGCTAGGACTACGTACTGATAGAAACTAGAATCAGTTACTTAGGAGACCTTATGCTACATTGATATCACAATGTGATATGATGTGATCTATGCTTGTATCCATAAAGAAATCATATGCCATATTATACAAGGATGTTTTGCATACATCTTTATATGTCATGATATTCACATACATGTAGACAACTAGTTGCATTTTGCATATTAATATCATAGCTTATTCATCATTCACACTCATACCTGATTGTTTGTTGTACACATGCGTATTTTGTTAAATCTTTGATGGATTGTATGTGTATATGTAACGATCCACTTTTCCGTACAGTTTAAGATGACAATAAACCACATATGTCCAACCCAAATTGAACGGAAAGGCGAGTAGTTAGGGAAAAGAAAGAATAAAGAAGACAAGAAGAAACTAACAACACAGAATCTCACAGCGGAACGAATAAGCTATAATATATAACAAATCTTTACACCAAAAAAAAAACTGCAATATATGTATATACAGACATCCATCAGAGTATACTAACCTATTCAGCATGGATAGTTATAACACCCGTCCTTACAATTGCTGATAAATACAACAATGAATGCAACAGAAAAATAACCATGTATGTGAATACGTCTCTAGGCTCCAGCTCGTCTCCTAAAGCTCCAAACATCCAAATAAACCTGGAAATATGCTCGGTCTGACCCGAGCATTATAGGATAACAACGCCCGGGTCAGTCCTTTCAAAACAAAGGTATCTCGTAAGACCACGCCGCACATAGAAACGGATAGGATTTTACCTTACGATAAACGAAACCTTTTATTTCAGAAAATCCAGTGATATCAGAATAATGTCTAAGGGTGAAAATAATAATAATCAAGTAACTGTGGTGCTCGTGAATGTACATCACAACAATACTAGGTATATAATCGAAAATCGATAAGTCACGTTCGCTAATTGTATAGGATTTCCATGGAGGTGCCCTCAGTACTTCGAGGAACGGTCCTCCTTCATAAGGATCAGAGATATCCTTTCGAAGCAGCATACATCCCTAGTGATGTACCATAGGAAAAACATAGATGGTCTCGCTAAGACCGAGTGTATCGCCCCATGCATGCATAACAACTATAAGTGACATCCAGGAGGAGCCGACTACACCCTATGTGTAACATCCCGTATATTTGGACCATTTAAATTGACAATAATCCACACTTGTCAACTCAAATAATACAAAACACAGAACATTATGGAATTATAAGTACATAAATGTAAATGAGAATCAATACAACATCACAGACTCAGAACAGTCACAGAATAATGCAGCGGAAAATACATCGTCATAATAGTAGTTCATGAAGCTACTACAGAGAATACAACAATGTCTCAACATAAAGCGACTGAAAGAGATACAAGATGTCCAATACATAAGTACATCAAATACTGAAAATAAAATGATATAGATAAAAGCTAAGCCTTCAGCATCTTCGACCAACCTTGACCAGCAACGGAATATCTTCAGACTGACCCGAGCATATGCAAAAGAAACACTCGAGTCAGGACTCAAAATCTTATACAGGATAATCAATTGCATATAATAAAGTCCATAACTCAAAGGGGAATATAAACATCATTAAGGGATCGATAAACTACCTACAGAATACGCTAAATAGATAATGTCTAATCCATAAAGTAAGATATCAAAGTAGGGTTAAGCAGGGCCCATACACCTCTTAACCTGTTTATTCCCAAAAGCATATACAAGACCGTAGTTTCCCCAAAACCGGAAGTCACCAGAGGGCAATCCATATACTAAAGGTACAAATCAAAATCGTATTTGTCGCGATAGGATAATTAGTATGACAAGGTACATGAGGCGATACCAACTAGGATACTAGTAGTTGCCTGATCCGGACTGATGTTGGGCATAGCAGCTACCACCCCAACACCGCGAAACAACACTTCCAAATCAAGGGGTGCACCCAAATCGAATCACATAAGTAATAGATAAGGTATCGAAGAAGTGTGTCCGCTAGAGATGGCGATCCTCAATGGCCCGGCGCGGCTCCTGTTTTAGTCATGTCAGGGGTCATCCAAAATCGTTCTCTTTCTTCAGTCAACGCGTTCATCAAACCATCCACTTCATTCTGGATCAACACTTCGCGTATATTAGTTATTAAAGTGGTTTTCGGTATCGACAGAGAGTATGTCCATAATCCGATCCCGGTCTCTTTAATAACTACGTATTTATTACCCAACAGTCAACTTTTTTATTAAAGTTAAAACAAATCAATCCAAAGGTAAAGTTGCAAATTTGACTTCCAAATTTGATATTTCATAATTCGATTCGTTTCAATTACTAAAATCTTATTTCGAAAAGAAATTCTAGTTCAAGCCCTTTAGTTACCAAAATTTTAAGTATTCACGTTAAATCAACATTTCACTTATTATATCAATTCAAATTCATGGATTACATGAAATAGTCTATCTTAGTTCAACTTATTAAATCAAGTTTTATTCTTTAAATCCGTATTTACATTCCTAGGTTCATTACTATATCAATTTCATTTACTACGTTCACGTTGTCAAAACTTCGTTTATTCATTTATCAAAACTCGAAATTTAATCACTTTATTCTCCATCCTATTTACTTCTTAAATCTCATTTCGATTAACTTTGTCAAACACTTTGTTTAACCAAATAAATTTACAAATCCGTTTCAATTCATTACGTTAATTCGTTCTCATTTATTTCAATTAAATTCATTTCTTTATTCCAACAAATCTAATTTATTTAATTCGATAAAATCCATTTTATTTATTTCAAAACAATTTCATTTATTCAATTCAATAAAATCATTTATTTATTTCAACAAATTTATTTATTCAATTCAATAAAATCATTTTTTTTTTCATTTCAACCAATTTATTTATTCAATTCAATAAAATCATTTTATTTATTTCAAACAAATTTATTTATATTTACGTTACCAAATTACAATACAGTTTTCTAAGTTCATTCCATAATTCCAAATAAGTCTCAATTTCAAAACGTTCTTTGTTGACCGTTCGGTTTCTTATTTTAATTATCTATCCTAGGCCAATTCATTCAATTGGGTATTTATCATTTCAACCCGATTCTATTTAAATTTAAAATCAAACATACCAAGGGAACTTGCAGTGTAATAGCTGGGATGGTGTCAAAGTAAATAAACAAGCAATAGCATCCATTTGCAACAATTCAACAATTCAAATAATCCCGAAATAATCGTATTAATTCGCGTTTGTTATTTACGCCAATTAATATAACTATTTCTAGAATCTACACTATCATTTCATGTAGATTAAAGATTATAACATTTCAGTTTCACTTGGTCGTTCAATTTCAATTACAACTGTTAATTCAATACGTTCAATAGTCCAAAGTGACATTTATCAATTCTACGTGTCAAGCAATTTAAAGGGTCAATTTAATTATTCAATATTCATCATATAAGGGGTCAAGTTTAACATATGTCATTCAGAATTTTTATATCTATTCTATATCAAATTCAGTTCAAATTTATTATCAGTTACAATAACAACAAATTTAATATCACATAGCAATTTGGCGTCATAACTATTTAACATACTAACTTCAATTCAAATTTTTTTTTACATTCAATCCATTTAACATCCAAATCAACATTCATAACATCCAACATCTAATTATCATAGTATAATAGATATTTGAGTCGTGAATAGAAAATATTCACCTTGCGTGGTAAGAAGTTTGACGACGAAGCACGTAGACGATAGATAAGAGGCACGAACAAACACAACACTAACAAACAACAAACTGCAAGCGAATAATAATCCAATTACAATTTGTTCAATACAAGATATATATATAGATTGTACATATATATTCATACCGATCAAAGAAGCAGGGTATGATGACAAAATAGATGAGGCCTAGGCTTGAGATTCCGGATCAGCAGCTGGAAATTCAAGACAACGCTAAATATTAATAACTAGACAAATATAAACAAACTATACGCAACACTATCTCCGGGCAAGGCGAGGACCAACGTTTGACGAACTACGCGGGTGGCCAGTGGGGAAGTGGGTTCGGCAGTGGCTGTTGGTGGTTCGGCTGGTGGTGGCGAACGGGGCAGAGGGGTCTCGGCTGGGTCAGGCTGGTGGTGGGTTGTGGGGTCTGGCGGCGGACTGGGTGGCACGGGCTGGGTGGCTGGGTGTGCGTCTGGGCCAGGTGGCGTGGAGGCGGGGCCAGGTGTCTGGGTTGCTGGGGTTGTGGGCGAGGTCAAGTGGCGGTGGCAGCAGGCGGTTGGAAGCTGGGTGGCGAAGTCAGGGCCAGGTGGCGTGGGGCGGAAGGTCGGTAGGGGCTGGGTCTGGTGCGTGGGAACGTGGTTGGTAGGGGTCTGGTGGCGGAAACGGAAGGGGGTCTGGGCTGGACTTTTACGGAAAAGTAAGTCTCCTTACCGGAGTAAGCAGATGGACTTGCTTGGACGTTGTCCCCTTGTTGGAGAACGAGCAGATTGGACACAACAGAGATCTGAAGAGATCGAACCCTAAGTTGGATGTTAAACAATCCGGAGAGATTGAACCCCATATTGTTTGGATGATAAACGATTCAGAGAGATCAAACCCTAGTTTGGATGATAAGCGGTTTGGCGAGATCAGACCCTTGAATGGATGTCGACTTGACCTTATGATTTCGACGCCTTGTAATCAGACTAAAATAGATGTATCCCAGACGAACACAGACGATTTTGATATACGATATGATAACTCCGGATGAACGGACTGATTATGATTTATAACTAACATTTAAGCAAAGACTAGAGTTCTTAGCTACGATGGTTTGGAATGACCATGGATTTGCTGGAGAATCCGAAGGCACGAGATGATTCATCATAACTTGAATCGATGGATAGTTTGAAAGCTTGATTGCTAGAAGTCGACCACTGCAGAAACTTGTTCTTGAGCAAAACACATCCTACATTCGTAAGACGTACTTTGGAGGCAAGTATTATAATCAAATTTTCCGTAGTCTTCGAACAAACTTAAACGAGCGAATTGGACGAAAAAACGATGAAGAAATAACCCAAGGACTTTGGAGACGTCATAATAAGAATGATGATATGAAGCAACTCAAGAAATTTCAGAGGCATTGGAGTAAGGAGAACCACTCAGTACCAAGCACTACCACTTGGTACCGACCTCTTTTTTTTGCATGTGGGTCCTTCAAAACTCTTATACGTGGAGCTCTGGTCCGAATGATTGTCATGGAGTGCTTTTCTTAAGGAATAGAAGAACAACTGTAAGAATTTTCTGACTGAAAGCAGACAAGTACAAGCGGTATCAGAACCTCTCAGAAACAAACCAATCTCAAGGGAAAAATGTTTGGAAAACAACAAATTGGAGACAGAAGATCAAAGGAAAAAGGAGGGAAGGTTTTTCCTCGAAAAAACCTATCGGTACCGACCAAAACCACTCGGTACCGAGTGGTTTTTTATTGGTAATCAAGGTTTTAAATCTCGAATATCAACCGCGTTTCGTCTTGGAAATTTTAGAGACTCGATCTCGTATCGGGGGAGATCTCGGACGAGATGAGCCCATCTCGGGTGTTTGTCTTGGAATTCCATATCGGGTCTTAAAGCTCATATCGGAACCATCTCAGGGTATATTATATGTTAAAAATTGATATTGTTCCACAACAACTTTTATGAATGGTGTTAAAAATAATAATATTTTAAACTTGATTTGTAAAATCAAGTCATTGTTATTAATCAACTAAAGAACATTCGTATTCAAAAATCATAATATGCTTAAACTAATAGAATAACATAATACAAATAAATTATAGCTCACAACTCATTATCAATGAACATGAATTATTGTTAGACAAAACATAAATCCAAAATTAAACAATAACCTAGAAGTAGAACATAAAACACATATATATGCATACGGAACATGCATGTAAAAAACAATGAATATGAAAATGCAAAAGATTGCAGAACATATACGAATATATGATATATGATATAGACATATCTCATACAACATGCAAAATGTACACAAAACACTAAAGATTAAACATGATTTTTTTTCCACGTCTTCTATTCGCATACAAAATACAAAAAAAGAGCTTAATGGTAAACCAAAATAAAACCAGGATTTCACCATTACGAGCATACTATTACTAGCAAAAATAGTTATTAATATCTCGGGTACGGGGTTTCAAAATTTTAGCCAAAAAAAATACAAAATACCGACGATATTTTAACATCTCGTCTCGGTCGATATATCGGCCGATATTTTAATATCTCGACCGATATATTCAAAACGATATTTACAACGAGATTTGTTGTTTCGTTTCGGAGGGAGATCAAAACGAGATATCGGCCAAGATTTCCGATATCTGAAACAGTGTTGGTAGGCCTGGTTACTCACTCCTGCATACTCGGATCTGGATCTGGACTTGATATTTCACGGTCATCCGGTTCTGCTACATGGTTCCCCTATAAATCAACACCTATAACTTTAGGAAAGAGGCTTTTTGGCACTTGGATTTCTCTTCTATCTTCTTTCCTAAATACTCCAAAAAACTCTAAATACTCTTAAATCCGAGATCCATTAGATGGTGGTCGGATCTAATTGAATTCATTGTAATCCGAAGAGAAAACAACCAATAACAAAGATTAAAGTGAACGTAAACCGAAGTATTTGCCGAACCACTCTAAAAATTGTCTTTTTTCTACAGCTTTTACGTTTATTTCATTAGATCTATACATTTTTGGTGTTTTCTATTATTTCTAGGGTGTGTCATTTTTGGTGCTTTCACAGAGAAAGAGAGAGCTAGATTTGACAATCTAAAGCTTTGATTTGAAGCTTGGAAGAAATGAAGAGACCTAACACTAAATCTATGATTAGAGGGAGTCAACCAGAGCATGAGACAACCAAGAGGTGTCCTTAAGTTTTAATCAATCCATCTACATGACTAGAGAGAAGATGGAGAGAATGACGAAAGAGATGCAAGATGGAATAATGGTTCGACAATAGGAGATGCTAGATGGATTCTTCAGAAGGATGGATCAGCAAAGAATAGCCGGACCAGCTGGAATTTAGAACTAAAGACCAAGAACTAATGCATGAGCATTTGAAGTTGGAGCAGAGCAAACTAGAGTAATGACCCCACGACCAAAATCGATCGATACCGATCAAAATTGTTAAATTTAAATTTTAAGTAGTTGAATGAGTTATAAAATATGGTTTAAAATTCAAATTTAAATTAATAAAATAGTTAAATTTTGAATTCAACTAATAAAATAGCTAAATGTAAATTTTAGTTTATCAAATGGTTAAATAAATATTTAAATAGCTAAAAGAGTTATATACAGTTTAAAATTTAAATTTGAGTTAACTTTAAATTTTATTGAAATTTAGTTAAAATTATAGTTAAATGTAATATAAAATATGGTTTAAAATTTAAATTTTAGTTAATAAAAGAGATAAAAATATGTCTATCATTTATAGCGTTTGTTGCTATAACTTATAAGTTCTATGTTTCTAGTGTTGTAAACTTGAATTTTATATCATTTTGGTTTCGAATTACCATTTGTGACTTCGTATGTGCTAATTTATTTGCAAAAAAATGGTTATAAACATGTTTTAACAATTAAATTATCATTTTTAGTAGTAATTCATAGTGTAGTTTAAATTTGTATGAAAGACGCGAAAATGGCCCAAGGCGTAAAAGTAGGCCTTACGTCTTTTTGCGCCTTCGCTATCTTATTACCAACTCTTTCAAAATCATAAACCAATGTGAGCCATCAATACACATACACACTCTCGATCTCTTCGCAATACGAGGGAAGACTGCGTATATTATCGACTTCCCCAGAGCCCGCTATCATGCGGGAGCCTCGTGCACTGGGTTCCACCTTATATATATGTATGTGTGTGTGTGATATATAATATAAACCGTCAATTGGAAATGTAATTTAAAAAGGTTGGGAAGTTTCATAATAATCCAACTTTTTGTGTAAATGATGTTGATATCAAAAAATTGTTTACAAAATTTTTTGACAAAAGAAAATGAAAGCACTCTACGAAAGAGGCTTCAGCATGTGTACTTTATTCAATTTTGAAATCATATTGTTGTTCTTTTAATACTTCTTTGTCATAGTATAATTTAGACCATGATTCAAAATTATGGACGTTCCATTCCAATTCCCATAACAACCGGAACGAAATCCATTTTAAATTTTGGTTCCAATCAAAATTTCAAGTCTGCACTACAAATGCTGAAAAATAGTTTATAAAACAACAAAATGATTTTTTTTTTTTTGCAATAAACATATAGAAGAAAATAAAAATCAAAGCGAATAAGATAATAGAAAACGTACAAATGACGATTGAACAGATTCAAAACATCGTGATACTTTTGTCAACTCCAACTCAATTCAACAGAAATAACATGAAGAAACAACAAAATCGATAATTGAATCAAATTTTCATAAGTATAACTAGCATGAACTTGTGCTTTAGACACGGTTGCTTTAACCGTGACATTTTATATGTTTAAAGATGAGATATTTTATTTCATTTTGCTTTTCTCTTGAAAAAAAACAAATAATTTTTTTATTTGATCACCATTGATTATTATTTTATGTTGTTTGATTAAAGATTACAGATACCCTTTGGGTTCTATTAGAAACTAACAGTATCCTTTTTCTTTACCTGTTTATATAGTTGGGGATTCACAGCCCCACACACACATATCTTTTCTCCCCCCCCCCCCCTCTATATGTGTGTGTGTAGAAAACAGAAACCCTGAACTCAAACATTAAATCATATTTAGAAAACTAATATCATTTTATATTCTGATCAACACAAATACATATATAAATTGATGCAAACAAATCATATGTAAACTGAATACCTCTGGTTTGAACATGAATCTTGTCAGTATATCTTGGTATGATATCTAAATGTATTGCTCTTTAAACAATTTGCATTCTAAATTATATGGGATATCCATGCGACTTCGGCTACTCAACCACAAAACAATCATATCATGTCAAATGTGACCGATAGCTAGTGTCAAGCCACAACAGTAAACTGAATAATTAATATGCCTTCATCGCTTTTTTTATGGTACTCCCAATTCTATAGCCCGGAAAATGGTTTTAGCATAAACCAACTGTAAACTTGTGCATCTCTGAGAAATTTTATTGGGAAGAAGCAAAAAAGCGATCATTTTGTAAGCAAATGGTTAAAGATACAAAGGTTCTTGTGGTCAGCTTAATCAACTTTTCCAAACAGAGATCTGTGATGTCGGTCTTAGCACAAATATCGAAGACCTCCCTATCTTTTAAGTAGCCATTGCACCTATCTTTTGCCCTTTGATATATAAATGTGACGGTGTTGAATCCTGACAGCGCAACCAGATATATATTATTATCTATTACTTGATAAAGATGTCAACTTTTGGGAACTATGTTTAGATTATACATGTAAAACTTGTAAATTTCTTGGTTTTCCTAAGAATACTTTCTTGTCAAATTCTAGTAAAATACGATGCTGAAGTCCAATCCTGCTTGAAAGAGAAAGAGAAGGAAGAATGAAAACGAAAGGAAACACACTTGTGAGCATGAAATATCGGTGATCTAGTAAAAGCTTATGTACCATCTAAACTTAATTACACTATAACACGTGTTTTGTTCTTTCGAGATAAAAAGATGACAAGAAACATAATTGTGAGCGTGAAATTACTGAGCTCTTTTCTCAAAAATCATGTGAAGTTGGTTTTTAGAAATTTCTACCTTGTCTAAATTGCAGTAGATGCAAAAAGATCTGACCAAAATGACTAACCAGATGCATTATAAAATATATGAATAACTCATTTGGTATACTTATTCTAAAAGTGTAATTAGTGGCACCTGAGATAGGACTATGAGACCCACTTGTCATTGAATTAAGTTTTCTACGTCATCCAAACTACTTGGGAAGGATATCACAAAGTGGGTACTGCTACCAACTATGCATATGCGTCATGTGTCTGAAAAGAGATTAATAGCTTATATGATGCAATCTTTTATAAGCAAAGAAGCAAAAAAGTGCAAAATAATAACACTTTTTGTGTGTAAAAAAGATTGGACGTTATACTTTTCTATGATCTATTCTTAATCAAAAGTTGTGTCTATAGTCATGTCCTTAAGAATACTCTGATCAATAATACTCTAAAGAACCGAATTTTGGACATTGCAACGTGTTAGCACAAATAACTTTTTGTGTGTAAAAAAGATTGGACGTTATACTTTTCTATGATCTATTCTTAATCAAAAGTTTTGTGTCTATAGCCACGTCCTTAAGAATACTCTAATCAATAATACTCTAAAGAACCGAATTTTGGACATTGCAACGTGCAAACATAATCAAATAACACTAGCTTAGCACAAATAAAAGTTCATTGCAGCCTACAATGAAGGATTGATAAAAATGCTTGCATCAATTGATCAGCCTTGTACTCTTTCTTTTGTTCATGGAAATGAATAAATCTTTTGTAAAAGAAATTAACCAAAAACTAAAACACGTGAAATCAGTTTTAGTATATCTTAATATTAAATAACGTTCTGTAATCAATCATTCTCTCCCTCCCTCCCTCTCCCCCTCCCCCTCCCCCTCCCCCTCCCTCTCCCTCCCGCTCTCCCCCCCTCCCTCGCTCCCTCGCCCCCTTCCTCCCTCCCTCCATACAAACCACTTCAACTTGATCACTTTCAACTGTTGATAAATCTGTACCATGTGTGACCATCCTATGTAAACAAAATATCAGATTGTTAAGGCATAGCATAGATGTTGCATAATAGAAGAATTTGAAACATAACAAATTCTTTTAATTTGTAATTATAACTACATACTACAAAATAAAACATGGTTCTCTTCCTATAACATATGAATAAAAAGTAGCAACAAACTTATGAGTATTCTTCTCTAGCATAGCATAAATAAGAATACAAACGACATACATACCAATATTTATGAGATACAAATACACATTTTATAGTCCAAAATAGTAAATTGGAACAAAACTACTTTTTAAAGAAAAATCACCCTGTATATAATTTTGCAGCTTCAATCATCAATGTTCTTCCAACCATACATAACATCAGTTATACCAGCCTTTTTCATCGTTGCAAACGCATATTTAGCTTTATCAGCCTTAGATGATTCCTACTTCAAACCCTAAACTAACATAAGCAGACATCAATTACATTTTCAAAGTGGACAAAATTTCATTCTAGTCCTCAAAAAAAGTTATTTCAAGTTTAGGTCTCGTTAGAAACTTATTATGAAAATATGTCTCTTTTTCATTATATAGCGTTTTTTGTACATGCTCAATTTGTAAATGCGCTTGTACAGTTTTTTTATTATAAAAAATATACCCGCGCACTTTGAATTTGCACAAGTACAAATTAAAATTTTGTTCTTGTGCATTTTTAGAATACGCAAGCATAAAAGGCCAAATAGTAAAAAAGAGGTATATTTTCATAATAAGTTTCGAACGAAGGCTTAAACTTGTAAAAGTATTTTTTGGAGACCTCAAATTAAAATCTCACCATTAAAAATGGAAACCTCAAGCAACATGCGACTAAACACAACAAAAAACCTTTAAATCATCCCATTAAAGAGGGAAAATAATAATAAATCACATATAACCCTAATACCAGGGGAAAAAATATGTATATTTGACACCTGTTAGTGCTGAGTTGATAGAAAAATGAGTTGAAGGGAGAAGATTTTGTATCCCCTTGGCATTCTAGCCCACTTCATTTTTTGGAATTCATAAGGAGAATGTCTTGTGGTGTAGCAGATTCTAAAGGATGGAGAAGGGGAAAATTATGTCTTGCAAATATTAACAGCCATCATTGGGAATGAGGATTAATTTGGGAAAAAGGGTGGAAATAAAATATTTGATGGGGATGGTAATTTGGAAAGATAAAGAGACACATTAAAGAGTTGGAACACGTGATTTTGCATGCATGATGTGTGTGTGTGTGTAACACGATATGTTTTATTTCCATTACTACAATCATATGCTATCCATCATTCTATTTCTGTTAAAAATAATAGCAAAATCTGAATCCACTAATGTATTACCATAAGAAAAACGAGAAAAATCTGAAATGGAATAGACCGAATTTTCTGAAATTGAGCTAAGTTTCATGGTTTCAATAGACTAAACGGAAAGTGGAAATGGAAACCATAAATTTGAACCATGATCTAAACGTGCAATTTTAACTTAACAAAAAGTAAATACGGTGCAGGAGTTATGTAGAACTGGAGGCGTTCTCTCACTCTGTCATACCACCCTCAAGTTAACATTAGCAAATGGTTCTGTAAAGTCGGTTAAAGTTGTCACTGCTTTATCCAGGTTGCAGTCGAAGGCTCTTTCTATTGTAAGTTATAGAACTATATCGATCAAGTTCACAAGTGTTTTGTCATGTTTAATATTTTTTGACATATTGGATATCAATCATTGCAGTTGGTTCAGCTTTGTGAAGCAGAGAGTGTATCTTACCTTGATGAGATTGTTGTCTCCACAAAAAGCATGCAGCTAGCAAAATCTGTAGCATTGATGGTCTGTTTTCTTGGGCTTTT
Organism: Allium fistulosum; assembly: GCA_030737815.1. Classification (NCBI taxonomy): domain Eukaryota; kingdom Viridiplantae; phylum Streptophyta; class Magnoliopsida; order Asparagales; family Amaryllidaceae; genus Allium; species Allium fistulosum. Next base: position 1,103,341,556 of record CM060904.1, on the reverse strand, counting down.
TTTATAAAAAAAGGAAAAAGGAAAAAAAAATCAAGATGTATCACAGTTGATAGGACTTAAAAGCTCACATCTTCAATATTAGTTCATAAACTCTATTTGCTTAGAAGTCCCTTAATTTAGCAAGTTGTTTCAATTATGTACCATAGTAGCATAAAATGGTACTCGGAAGGCCAGGCAAATTATTTTCAAGTCTGGGGACAAAACCCTTAAAAGTCATATCACTACTCTGTCTTTAACATTTACCTTGTTTTTTGTGTAGATTCTTAATATACTTAAGAATGCATTTGGTAAAGACGCCAAGCATTCTGGATTATCTACAGATAGGAGCAATCCAAAGGGCCTTGTGCTTCTCAACTCATTGCGCCTAGCTGATATTTATTCAGATGACTCAAATTTCCGATCTTTCTTCATGTCAAATGCTGTAAGTGTAGATATTAACTAGCCTTACAGGTTTAAATTTGTTGTTTTCAATATGAAGTCATTCAACATGATGTTGTAAAAAATAGCTTCGGATCATATAACCATTCTTTAGTATTTTATACTTCAGAAGAAAAGATATCATCTTGTAAACTAGACACTACTGAATTTATTATTATTTTTCTTTTAATTTTTTTTTCTACTTATGCTTCAAGTTATACTGTCTAGAATTTCTTCACTAATTTACACAAGCTTTCAAATCTTGGATTTCAAACGAAATCTCGGATTGACATCTCGTTCTATGTCTCAAGTTGAAAACTTAAGATCTCGGATGAGATTGGTGTGTAACAATTAAAAATCATGTTTACAATCTCGTCTTGCCCAAGCGTAAAAAGTGGATCTCGGGCGAGATGAAGGAGATTTAAAATTCTGAATTTACAAAAATATGCACCACCGTGTTAGATCCCATTTTCTTTTAAACTGTTTTTTTTTAGACAAAAGCTAACAGTGGATATGGAATACATTTTATTTCTTATGTATTACCTAATATCTGTACTCCCTAATATTTCTGTACCTACCAAAAGCGCCAGCTAAGTGCACTTTGTGAGTTTTTTATACTGATTGGGTGATTTGTTGTTCGAGCTATTGTTGCTTTCAGACCTTTAGAGAACAGTAGAATAATGGGTTCAGACACCTCAGTGAAAATAGCATTACTGTACAAATTGTATTGTTCCGTAGTATTTCATATGTAAACTGTAATGCTTGCATTTGCTGTACAAATTTCATAATGATTTCTTTTCCTTTGAAGCTGACATTGTATTGTTCCATTTTCAGATTCAGGTTCTTATTGAGGTGCTGGGAATCTCCCCTGAAGAATTTCGATCTAATTGGTGCTCTGTTGATAGTCCAATCATAGAGGAAGATTCTAACTTAGAATATGACCCATTCACCGCTGCAGGCGTGGCAATATGAAAAGATTTGAGAAAAAAATGTAAAAGCTTTATTTCTTCAATTAGAATATGAAATGAAAGATAGTTTACAATACAGCTTTGTACACATATTTATACAGAGTTGTGATAAGCCTGTTGGGCCAGATACGAAACGCAGCCCACTTGACTAAGTTATACAAAGAATGAATACGGGGCTGACTACATTCATTTACATTCCCCCTCAAACCTAGCTCTTCTGCTAGGGTTTGCGTCTTCCTTTGAGAATGAGGGCCGCCACAGAGAGAAGCTTAAGATAGCTTAGATCTGATGTAAAGTTGCGAACTTTAAGACTTTGCTTGACTAACGCCGGAGAAACTCATAGGACACAAGTGTATTTCATGAGATTAACTTGTGGAATACACTTGTTGTCTTCAGAAAAGAGGATAAACAGAATGGCTTCAAGCTTCTAAGCAAACTAGATCAGGGAGAGATTGATTTCAGGATGCGAGAGCAGATGATGAAAAGTATGAATCAATTTTCTGCTTGCTGCTCTCTATAGCTCAGGGTCGAGGAAGTGTCATCCTTTGGTTGACTTTCGAGATCTGTGACTCTAAGTTTTTCTCTGAAGTGAGTAAAATTCAGCTTTGACAGGGGTTTAGTTAGAATATCGGCAACTTGGTAAGTAGCAGGTATGTGATTGATGTTTAACTTTCCCTTGGCAACTTGCTCACGAACGAAATACAGATCTAGTTCCATATGTTTTGTTCTGGAATGTAGAACTGGGTTGGCAGTGAGCGAGACAGTACTGAGGTTATCACACCATAAGGTTGTCTTGCTTTCAGTCTTGACTTGTAATTCATTTAATAGTGATTCTATCCACATTATTTCTGCCACTGCATTAGCCACACTCCTGTATTCTGCTTCTGTACTTGATCTGGACACAGTTGTCTGTTTTTTTGAGCACCAAGAAACTGGGTTTTTGCCTAAGAAAATGCAGTAGCCACTTGTTGATTTTCTGTCATTTATGTCACTTGCCCAGTCTGCATCTGCATAACCCGTAATATTAATAGTTTTACATGCTTCCATAGTTAGTCCATGATTCAATGTTCCTTTAAGATATCTTAGTATTCTTTTAACTGCTCTCCAGTGCTCATCTGTTGGACATTGCATGAATTGACTAACTTTATTTACACTGAAAGAAATTTCTGGTCTAGTGATTGTTGCATATTGAAGAGCACCTACAATGCTTCTGTATTGACTGTCATTTGTGATCATTTCACCTTTAGTCTTTGAAAGATGAACATTTGTTATCATGGGTGTTGAAATAGGATTTGATTGGTCCATCTTTGCTTTTATGAGGATTTCACTGATATATTTCTTCTGACTGAGATGAATTGAAGATCTTGAGAGTCTTCTCACTTCAATTCCTAGAAAATAGCTTAGGCTTCCAAGGTCTTTGATTGAGAATTCTTTATTAAGACGTTGAATAAGATTGTTGATCTCTAGATTGTCACTTCCTGTAACAATAAAGTCATCAACGTAAATTAGTATGTAGGTAATAGCATCAGAATTAAACTTAGTAAAGAGGGAGTTGTCTGATTTTGTGCAGTTGTAGCCCAGTCTGATTAATGTTGTCTTTAATTTCTCAAACCAGACTCTTGGTGCTTGCTTGAGACCATAGATTGCCTTATTCAGTTTGCATACTAATCTCTCATTTCCATTTTGTGTGAATCCAAGGGGTTGTTCCATGTAGACCTCCTCCTGCAAAACACCATTTAAGAATGCATTATTAACATCTAATTGTTTTATGGTCCAATTTCTACATAAGGCAATGCTGACAACAATTCTGATGGTAGAGGGTTTCACAACAGGAGAGAATGTTTCAGTAAAGTCGAAACCGTTCTGTTGTGAATATCCCTTTGCTACTAGCCTTGCCTTATATTTAGAAATTGATCCATCAGCATTTCTTTTTAACTTGTAAGTCCATTTACACCCCACTATATTCTTGTGAGGAGGTTGAGGAACAAGATCCCAAGTCTTGTTTTTCATTAGGGCATCATATTCCTCATTCATGGCTGTTTTCCATTTGTTATTTTGTATGGCCTGACTGTATGTACTTGGTTCTTCATTCTCTAGAACTAAATTGTATAGTTTTGGTTTGAATATACCACTTTTTGCCCTTGTAATCATATGATGACCAGTTGCTACAGGATTATGCTGATGATCATTGTTGTCCATTTCAGTCTCCTGTGACACATTAGATGATTGTGAATCATCTAATGTGTGACTTGAGTCTTGCTGCATTTGATTGTCTGGTTGATGCATTTGAGATGATGTACTGGATGGTTCGATTTGTCCATGACCTGGTTCAGAAGTGATCACTGTGTGTTGTGGACTCTCATGATCTTGAGCCCTCTTTGTAGAGATGTGAGCTACCTCATCAGTTATTGCAGGTATGAATGCTAAAGGATACTTAGTGTTGTGAATCTTTTCAGAAGTTTTAATGTCTGAATTGCTAAAGGGGAATACTTGCTCATTAAACACAACATGTCTGGATATAAATATTCTCCCATTACTAGATAAACATCTATAACCCTTTTGATTTGTAGCATAACCTAGAAAGGTGCATGGGGATGATCTGTAGCTTAGTTTGTGAGAATTATATGGTCTAAGATGAGGAAAGCATAGACAACCAAATACCCTTAAACTATGATAGTCAGGCTTGATATTATAAAGTATTTCTAATGGACTTTTTAATTTTAGAATCCTTGTGGGTAACCTATTTATTAGAAAGACAGCAGTGGCAAATGCATCAGGCCAGAACTTAAGTGGTAATGATGCATTTGCTAGCAATGTTAACCCAGTCTCCACAATGTGTCTATGTCTTCTTTCGACAAGACCATTTTGTTCAGATGTATAAGGACAAGTTGTCCTATGTATGATACCTTTCTCTTGAAAGTATTCCTTAAGAGGAGAGTATTCTGTTCCATTGTCTGTCTGTAGAATTTTTAGCTGACAGTTAGTCTGCTTTTCTGCCTGCACTATAAATTGTTTAACTGCATAGCAAGTATCAGATTTTGCTTTCAAAAAATATATCCACACATGTCTTGAATATGCATCAACAAAGGAGATGTAATATTTGTACCCATAGTCTGTTGATATGGGTGCTGGACCCCATAAGTCAGTTGCAACAAGTTCTAAAGGATTGCTGTAACTGGTTTTAGAGTCTATGAATGGTAGTTTATGACTTTTACCCATATGACAATAAGTACAAATGTATGGAGATGAAATATTGTTAAAAGAAATATTATTATCATTCAATACTTGTTTAACAATATTTACATGAGGATGTCCAAGCTTACAGTGCCAAATGTCAAAATTCTTACAGTTATTCATAGTTTTGATTTCAGACATATTACACCATTTTTCTTTACATCCAGATGTTCTTGAATTATCAACTTTGAAAGTATACAGTCCCTTAATTTCTCTACCCTGTAAGAGAATATCTTTAGTTAGAATGTCTCTAACTAGACAATAATTTGGAAAGAATTCAAAGAATACATTGTTATCTTTGGCAAATTGTGATACGCTTAATAAATTTTTCTTGACAGAGGGTACTCTTAATAAATTATGCAAGTATAACTGCTTTTTTCCAGTTATACAAGCACTTCCAGAATGTGAAATTTTTACAGACTCACCATTCCCCATAAGTAAAGATTGCGTACCTTTGTATTCTTTGTTTCCAAGATTCAAGTTTGCCAAGTTGTTAGTGACATGATTTGTAGCACCTGAGTCAGGGTACCAGCTGCTATCATTGATGTCTTCAACTCTTGCATTGTCATTATTGCTGCAGTCATTTTGACCTTTTATTTCTTGTTGAGTACTTATCATGTTTGCACTGGGATTATGATTTCTATCCCTGTTGTTGTTCTGTTGAGATGGAGTGTAGTTGCTATCAAATCTGAAGTAACACTTGCTGGCAATGTGACCAATTCTCTCACAGATCTGACATCTGGGTCTGTTGTTCCCACTATTGTTGGGCCATCTGCCACCTCTTCCTCGTGATCTAGAGGACTGACCACCTCTCTGGTTGATATACTGTTGACTTCTGTTGGCAGGAGTCTTTTCTTGATTTCTGGTTTTGTTGTTTGAGATGAAATTTAGAGACATATCTGGCGTAGATGATTTCTTTAGATCCAATCTGCCTTCATGAGCTAATAGGGTAGAATGAACATACTGAATTGTGGGTAGAATTTCCTTAGATGATATGACTGCTACAACTGATTCATATTCATCATCTAATCCTCCAAGAATTGACAAAATATGCTCAGTGTCACTCACCTTGTGTCCTGCAGAGAACAAGTGATCACATAGGGTTTTAACCTTTACAAGATAGTCTCTCATTGACTGATTTTCCTTTTTGACATTCTGTAATTGTCTTTTGTAGTACATAATCTTGGCTGCAGATTGAGTGCTAAAGATCTGTTCTATTGTGGACCAGATTTCATGGGAGGAATTGCACCCAATTATCTGAAGAAGTAAATTAGCACTTATTGATGATATTAGCCAAGAACTGACTAGACTATCTTGTCGTTGATGTATTGTAAATTCTTGATTGCTGATTAACTTTCCATCCTTGTCTGCAGTGTATTTTGGTGGTGTGATTATAGTGCCTTGGATATATTGTTCCAGTCCATATGCTTTGATTGCTGTTTCAACTTGAAACTTCCAAAGCAAGAAATTGTTCTCATCCAATTGGATTGACAGCAGTTGGCTTTGAGGTTTGACAATCTCCTTCAGGAGTTCTTCAGTTGGATTGAATCTGGTGCTGGTGTTGGTACTGGAGGAGGCAGAGACATCTTGATCTCCTTCAGCCATTGATTCAGAAAACAAGAAAATGCTTTACAGATACAGAAAAGATAAACTGAGCAGCCGGGAGAGTTCTTGGACTCCTTGGCGAGGCACAGCAGAAGCTTTGGTTCGGAAAGGAGTTGAGTGACAGGGATGATGAGAAACGTTATGTTTCTCAAATGATTCAAAAAAAAAAACAGGAACCCCTATTCACTCTTGATATGATGAAATTATATCTGATCTTGATTGAATACAGAGGGGAAACAGAAAAAGATGATGAGAATCTGTTCGATTCTTAGATGATTCAAGAATGCAGCCTGATCTTGATATGATGATCTTTGAACTGATCTTGATCAATGGCATGACATTTTGCTGTTAGGCTTTGAAATGCTCTGATACCATGAAAAGATTTGAGAAAAAAATGTAAAAGCTTTATTTCTTCAATTAGAATATGAAATGAAAGATAGTTTACAATACAGCTTTGTACACATATTTATACAGAGTTGTGATAAGCCTGTTGGGCCAGATACGAAACGCAGCCCACTTGACTAAGTTATACAAAGAATGAATACGGGGCTGACTACATTCATTTACACAATACTATTTAGTAAACCTGATATTGCTTCAGATGAAACCAACTTTGTCTGCAATTACAATTTAAGTGGTGCAATGCCATCTACAATTTATGCACAGCAGAAAACATCGAATTTGGTTAAAATAATAGCAAATTTACATTGTTTTGTTCCCAACATTTGTGAAGGTAGGTAGTTCTCCCTCTCATATCTTCTTATCCTTCGGGGCTAATAGATATAGACATGGTATCAGAACACCAATTTCATGGGTCCTTATGTTCAATCTATGCAATTGTCATATGATTTATTTAAATATATTTTTAGGTATTTAAGAATTATGTTTTATTAGTTTCAATGAATCTTTGGCTGAGGAGGGAGAGGGAGATATTTATTTTTGGCAATTTGTTTCCCTCTCTCTGGCTAAACGTGAACAGTTGATGTATAAAAAGTATTGGAAGCTTTTGGATATTATGAATTTGTGATTCTGGCCTATGCAGTTAGACATTACTTATAGATATTATTTAATATTATTAACCATGTAATACGTCTGTTAATAGAAGAGGAGAGGGATCTTTTTCTCAAGAAATTCCACAAGGGTCTGTATACGCAAATTTCCGACACCGATGGGCCTTTTCTACCTGCAGAACAGAAGGTCAAATTAATTTGTGAAAACCTAAGTATGCTTCTTTTTCTTGTGAAAAATGGTAACCACTATTATTTCAAGTAAGAATAAGATCTTCATCCATGTATATGCAGGCACATTATCAGCTCATGCATCGTCGTTGATTCCAAATTTACTGAATAACGAGGATATTGAGCTTGTGAGGTAAATAGCAAGACACAATATTTGGGATCTTCATTCTGCATCTTGTGTAATATTTATTTATATTTGACTACTAAACTTACGTGCAGCATTTTTACCGAACAATTGAAGAAATTACCCCCCTTGAAGAAGGAGGAGTGTCATATTCAGGTATAGGTTCCTTCCTATTCATGATATATATGGTAAGCACACCAGGCGATATGTTATACTTGTTTAACTGGTTGGTATATGTTATCTTCCTACTTGTCATCTAGGTATTCTTTTCTGTTCTGTTTTACTTTGTGTGTAATATATAACTAAGGTTTTAAATTTGGGATTTCGGTCACATTTCGTTTCGGAGATTTTAGAGAGTCGATCTTGCATCAGGGGAGATATCAGACGAGATGAATGCATCTCGGGCGTCCATATTGGATTTACATCTCAGATCTCAAAGTTCATCTCGGCATAATCTCGGAGTATATAGCTTAAATTTTATTTGCTTTTTACAACAATGTTTATAAATACTACCATAATTTTTTTTAACTAACTTGATTTGCATAATTACACTCTTGTCATTTTATAGCTCAAGTAAACATCCATACAATACTTGAACCTACATAGGCATATTAATCTAAAACTGCTCTAATTATTCTGCACATTCTAAAACTGCATTTACTACATATACTAAAACTGCATATTCATAAGACTGCATGTTCATGAAACTGCATTTTTAAAGCTACATAAGCATAAAAACTGCATAACTGCATATTTATTTATTGCATATTCATAAAACTAGATATTCATAAAACCACATATTCATTTACTACATATTCATAAAACCACATATTCTAAAACTTCATTTACTATATAAATTAAAACTCCATTTACTATGGTGCGCATTTACACAAACTTACTTAGTACTTACTAATAATATTTGATACTGCAACGAAAGTGCATAACTAAGAAAAATTAGAATTTAAAGAAACCTAACTATGAAAGTGCATGACTTACAGTAGCATTTTTTAAGAATAAAGGTTAAAAGAGAAAAATAAAGTAAATGAACTAACAAAGATGAACTAAGTAAAAAATGAACTGATTATCAATAAAAACATCTGAACCTAAATAAATTTCAAAAAATAAACTAGTAACAAATGAACAAACATTAAAAGAACAATTTTCTCAAAATAAAAAAAAAATTCTAAAAAAAAAAAACTAATATCAGCTGAGATATTGCAAAATCATATCGGCCGAGATACCGCCCGATATTTACATATCTTGCCCGATATATTCAAAACAATATTTCATCCGATTTATGTTGTTTCGTTTCGTGAGGAGATCAAACCGAGATCTCACCCGAGATTTCCGAGATTTAAAACAGTGTATATAACAGTGATAAATTTGTAGGGATCTTAGCCATAGTTATGTTAGGTTACCATATTGCCCATAATAATTTACTGAAATGATATTACTTCAATGCTAATTAACAATGAAGTATGTATTTCTGAAAACCGAACAAAATTTATCATTTATCGTTCAAATAACTTCGATAAGTTTGGATCATGTGAACCACAGTGAATGAAATTGATTATTTGAATGGTAAAACAATAGTATTATGATGTATAATAGTGGTATGAACCTTTGCCATTTGTAGCCACAGGCCCACAATTTTCTCTTGACATAGATGTCAACAAAAAATGTATCAAATGTGTAGGGACCAATATATTTTGTTAATCTTTCTCCTCCCAACTACCTTCTTCATGCATGATTGTCTAGGGTGTTGATACAAAAAATGTTGGTAGTGCACCATGCAAAATGGAAGAGCCTTTTTTCCATCATTCAGTGTTGAACTGGAATAGCTTTTCAAACCCAAATTACAGCAGAATGGAATCATTAGATCAGGTCCAGGTACGAGTTAACTTTAGCTTGAACCTTATGTAGTTTGATGTATAACATCTTTAAATGTTTATGTGGAGGTTTGTCAAATTCTAAACATTGAAACTACATTTTAAAAACACAACAACATCGTGCTACCTTATTTAAATTAATATTTTTTTTGACCAACAAATTTCACCCTCCAGTCCATGCACACATCAACGTTCAATTCAAGCCATTTGAATTGGACTTTTTATTCATTCCTTCTTTTTCTTTTTATGCTTTAGTTATACTAGTTATAAAGTAGTGTTATTTTGTTAGTTACTCACTTGACTAGAAAACTCTGTGTTGCATTATTCTCACTTGTAACAGCCACCGATCCAGATCTTCAGCTCATTCTTGCGGTAGCACTTTTTTCTGTTGTAGTTAGGCTAGAACGCCTGAAATCCTTCTCCTGAAATATATTAATTGCGTTTCTGTTGCTAACTTGAAAGAAATATAGGGAGTTGGGTCTATCCTCCCTTTCTTTATGTTCTCTGTATTATCTGTTTCACGATGTATAACATTTGACCATTCATTATTTTACTTTTGGTTGGACGTAATACCAGAGGAAACAAAGAAGAAAGATTGTAAAATGAAACGCAGTAGATAGATCCCTTACCAACAATATGGTGCCTGTTTTTGTGTACAATCATCAATGAACATTTGAGTTCATTTTGTCGATAGGATTGTCAAAATACTTCGCAAGAAGGTACTTCATTATCATTTAAGAAGGAAGTGCTTAATCCTCAAGAAGGAACTCCAAGATTTGAAGAACCGAATCAAACGATAACAAGCAAACCTGAAAACCCAATGAAGGAAAGCAGCACCGAGCACTCCAAAAATTTCATTCTAGTGGCAACCGTTAGTGGGACAGTGACTAAAAAAAGCGAGGAAGAAGAAAGTTTAAGCAAGCGAAATGTTGATGTGCTGTCCGAAAGTAAAGAGATGTGTACCGGAAGTGGTGTAAATGACGACGATAAAGTTGATATTATTCAGAGTGAAGAAAAGCTACCTAGGAAAAGGAAGCGCAACATTATGAGCGAGAAACAAATAAGCTTAATTGAGAATGCTCTACTGGACGAACCTGATTTGCAGAAAAACTCGCCTGCATTGCAATCCTGGTCAGAGACTCTAAGTGCTATGGTATTATACGCCGCATTTTTCCATAATTACGATCCATTTTGTTTTCTAACATACATTTTGCTTAACTTTAACTATTTTTTAATTTTCCCCTTTGTAGGGATCAGAAATTACAGCTTCACAGCTGAAGAACTGGTAAGCTCTGATGAATGAATGCATATCTTCTAATTACACACTTATATGTACACGAAATCATCATATCTCTAATTACACACTTATATGTACATGAAATCATCTCTCTTTTTTTTTGGAAGGCTAAACAATAGGAAAGCAAAATTAGCCCGAATAGCGGCACTGGCACGTGAAAACAATACACAATCCGAAGGGGAAAACAAAACAAGTGGCACATCCCATTTTCAAGAGTCTCCTGAAAGCGTGAACGAAGAACTTTACACATCAAACATCATGGACACACCAGACTTTCGATTTCCCCCTGCACATCAAACCATAATCAAATGTAACCCTAATATGAAGCCCGCATATTTAGCAGGCAGCGGCAATGAACTAGTAAAGGCAGGTCAGCTGGTAATGGTGATGGATGCAGAAGGGAATGAGGTAGGAAAAGGGAAAGTGTTTCAAGTGGAGGGTCGATGGCAAGGAAGCAACCTGGAGGAAGTTGGGGTTTGCATCGTTGACATTGCAGAGCTCAACGTTGACAAAGGGAAAGAAGTTCCGTATCCATCGAGTGGTGGTGGAATGACTTTTCAGGACGTGATTGCGAGGAATGGTGGCGTTGTTAGGGTTGCTTGGGATGTTGTTAGGCTTCATCAATTGCCTCAGTAACCTTGCTTTTTTGTTTGTAGTCTTTGTGAAAGTTTTAAATTATTACGTGTTGTTAACTCTTAATCTTACTTGAAATTGCGCGATTGTTCTAGTGAGTATCTCAACATCGTGTAAACTTTCGTATGGACTAAATTATGGACTACACTTTTTAAGAAGCCCGATCATGAAATACCTCTATTGTTTGGTAGAGATATGCTTTCAATTGTTAGTTGATTCGTGAGAGGTGGATACTGTTTTCCAGTTCCATGATTACCACCAAATTATCCTCTGGGGATGTCTTTGTATGTAACGTATGGGTTTGATGTTTTTGTGGACTCTCCATTTATGTTAACTAATTTATTAGTAATTTGCATGTTCCTGATTATGTATAAAGTCCTTATTTACTGTATATTAGGCTTTCAGTAGATCGACTTTATACGCGATCAGTCAGTCTCATAGTATCATAGTCTCAAATTGGTTCATCTGTTAGTAGTTTGCCAATAATCATATTCAATTGTAGGATGAAATGTGAATCGCTTGTTTAATGTGAGTTCTCTGAATGCGTCTGGCTTACCTCCGTTGCATCATTTTAGCTATTAGTTTTATGCAAAATAAAACTAAAATTATTAATAAAATTTTAAAAAAAATTGTAAAAAGGAAAAGGGATAAAATCACACCAAAGGATAGGGTAAGCAATGTTTGGTTAAACAAAATAAATCAACCAAACTAGTTTATTTCATTGGTTGGTTTTAGAACTAGATTGATTTATAATCGATTCAAAAAAAAAAAAGTTTGATTATCAATTTAACAAAATTAATCGAGCTTTTATTATATTGTTAAAATTGCTAATTTTACGATGATTTGAGTTGGTTTAATGGTTTAAATAAATTTTATTTATTACATATGTTTTAAAATTACTATTAAAAAACATAAGAATAGTAAACAGAAATACTATATATTATGTTTTATTTTAAAATACAATGAATATTACACACATGAAATGTGAATTATTTTTAGTTTGATAATCGATTAACCGAACTGATCAAAATCAATTCGATCGATTTGGTTTGTTTCGGTTTTTATTTTTGTTGGTTTTAGTTTGATTTAAACATTTTCATCCCTACCCTACCTTAACTTGAGAGTCAAAAATTTAAGAAGGTGGAACCATGTTCGGAACCGGAGTTTAAAAACATGCAACTGACGTCTCATCTTTGCCACTAGAGTAAATCATAAATTTTGTACTAGATGATTTATTATCGTCCACTCTTCAAGGTCGACACGGTAATACTTCAAACTTTGTACACTCAATGTTAAAAGATTGCGAGATTTGCTAAAGTCATTGCTTAAGATTTTTATTTGAAATTTTAGAGAAATTCGTAAAGAAAAGAAGATGAAAAAATTGATTTTGTTTGCAGTATTCTTTCTGAGAGGGGAAAGAAAAAGTCATCCGTTAATACACGATACAAAATGTTAGGAAAATTAAAAGATTTTAAGTTTCATTGTTGTTATCCAACAATCCCCCACTAATAACACTGAAGCTCAAGAAAAAACCTAGACAAAAGAAAAGTTTATAATGTCACCGTCTATTGATTGGATTGATACATTAAAAAGTGAGTTTATAACTTAATTTAACCAGTGAATTTCTTCTTGAATTACAAAGATTTGAATCGATAAACTTAGTCTAAAGAGTGAGTTTCTCTTTAACCACAAAGATTTCGACTAGGACCTCACAACATGTATTACACTTTTATTTTTTGCAAACTCCGCAATAAATATGCGCTTTTAATGGCATGCTCATTTTCGGAACTCATGAGTGCTCCAGGGAGATTGCCAGTATCTCTCATAGAAGGCGGTCCACTTTCACATCTAAATAGGTGAGTCCATCAAGTGTTCCTCTTTAGTACTAACACCTATGACTTTAACCTATTACCCTAAGAAATAAAAAAAATTCATCAAGTGCACCACCAATACTGCCCATGAATTATATAAGAGCAATAAGGCACTCTTAGATAAATTAGTGAATTTATCAAGTGCGTCTCAAAAGCATTATCAACGTTGGTTATGGATTTGAAAAAAGCAAACATGTTCAAATTAAGATAAATCTGTAAAATTCATCAAGTGCATCTCAAAAGTACTACCAAAACTGGTTATATATTATATAAAAGCAAAAAAGCTTAACCCTAGATTAAATAGTAGAACCCCTCAAGTGCATCCTAAAAACTGGTCATGGATTTGATAAAAGCAAAATAGCTAAATATATTACAAATGGACTCATCAAGTGTGTCACATGAGCACTGTCAAAACTGGTAATGGATCAACTATGAGCATGGAGCTAAAAACTAAGACAATAACAAAATAATTCATCAAGTATGTCACATCAAGTATGTTACAAATTGGTTATGGATTAATAATGAGTACAAAACACAAAATCAAGGCCATCGTAAAAGAATCCATCAAGTGCATCACATGAGCACCATCAAGATTGTTTATGGGTTGATAAGGGCACGTAGCTCAAAAACAGAAAAAATAAAGAGGAAAACTTAGTGCAAAGAGTATTCATCTAGCTTTGTTTAATCTTCAACGGATATCCATCATATTTCCCCTACTCTAGGCTTAAGTCCATTTCTTTTGTAAATATTAAGGAATACCTTCCTTGATGACCATTTTGTGAACTAAACCTACAAGTTCATTTTCGATCTTACATATTCCAGTGTTCATCACGAGGATTGTGATTGTATCCACTTAATCTACTCATAATATAGGTAATGTCAAATATAGTATAATTCATGATAACTATGACATTCTTATATGCGGCATATTCATATTATGATGCATTAAGTCCCTTATTCTTCTTAAAGTGCGTGTAGAATCATAAAGAGACCGCATATGCACCATATTAAAACAATCAAATCATTTTAGGATTTTCTAAATGTAACGGTATTATCTTGAGAAACCATTTTCAATATTTTCATCTGAAAGCCTAATATCACACTGGCCTCTCCATTTGTACCAAATTCGGAGGAAAAGGAATGTTTGCTCTTATTTATCACATCCAAATTCATACCCAAAATCAACGTATTAGAAACATAACAAATGAACATACAATTAAAGATCTTGGTTCAAGACTTGTTTTTTTAAGGTTCAATAGGTCCACTTTAGCTAGGCACCCCCACACTTTCAGAATCTTCTAGCTTGGGGGAAAACCTTTCGATAATTCATTAAGAGTCTTGTCCAGCTTTCTATGACAAAGCGAGTTGGTTATGTAGCAACTACACAAAATAGTTTCCTCCACATACAATGTAACATACCGCAACAATTGTACCCGCTTTTGTCTAATCGGTTACATTCAATATAATTCAAACATATTTTGTATATTCATACATACAAATATATACCATCGCAATATATTCATACATACAAATATATACCACCGCAATATATGTAAAAACAAAGATAAAATAAAACCTATGTGCATTAACACAATACTCAATTCAACTCATGTCATTCTCCTATCATGCATACAAAACCCTTAAAGTATGCATTTGCATAATGCATCACATGTGCAGAAGTATTATCATAATTTAGCTATTATAGTTGAGCCGGATCAGTTAGAGAATGTGGAAGTGGAATCAGAGTTGATTGCACCCAATGGATCCATTCGTATAGTTGAATATGAAGTGAAATTTCTTCAAAATAAAGAGGTGAAATTGGCCCGAGTATAGTGAGGAAACGATCTAGTGGAGATCACCTGGGAGCCAGGGGAAAAGATTTGTGTTTCTCGTAATGAATTTTTTACCGGTATGTTTTCAATGTATTAGTTAGATTACTTAGGTTAAGTAAATTTCTGCTGGATAATTGATTTCTTTGTACGATTGTTTAGAATGGTATGGATTAATTGTTTGATCGTATATGCATAGCTGCTAGGACTACGTACTGATAGAAACTAGAATCAGTTACTTAGGAGACCTTATGCTACATTGATATCACAATGTGATATGATGTGATCTATGCTTGTATCCATAAAGAAATCATATGCCATATTATACAAGGATGTTTTGCATACATCTTTATATGTCATGATATTCACATACATGTAGACAACTAGTTGCATTTTGCATATTAATATCATAGCTTATTCATCATTCACACTCATACCTGATTGTTTGTTGTACACATGCGTATTTTGTTAAATCTTTGATGGATTGTATGTGTATATGTAACGATCCACTTTTCCGTACAGTTTAAGATGACAATAAACCACATATGTCCAACCCAAATTGAACGGAAAGGCGAGTAGTTAGGGAAAAGAAAGAATAAAGAAGACAAGAAGAAACTAACAACACAGAATCTCACAGCGGAACGAATAAGCTATAATATATAACAAATCTTCACACCAAAAAAAAACTGCAATATATGTATATACAGACATCCATCAGAGTATACTAACCTATTCAGCATGGATAGTTATAACACCCGTCCTTACAATTGCTGATAAATACAACAATGAATGCAACAGAAAAATAACCATGTATGTGAATACGTCTCTAGGCTCCAGCTCGTCTCCTAAAGCTCCAAACATCCAAATAAACCTGGAAATATGCTCGGTCTGACCCGAGCATTATAGGATAACAACGCCCGGGTCAGTCCTTTCAAAACAAAGGTATCTCGTAAGACCACGCCGCACATAGAAACGGATAGGATTTTACCTTACGATAAACGAAACCTTTTATTTCAGAAAATCCAGTGATATCAGAATAATGTCTAAGGGTGAAAATAATAATAATCAAGTAACTGTGGTGCTCGTGAATGTACATCACAACAATACTAGGTATATAATCGAAAATCGATAAGTCACGTTCGCTAATTGTATAGGATTTCCATGGAGGTGCCCTCAGTACTTCGAGGAACGGTCCTCCTTCATAAGGATCAGAGATATCCTTTCGAAGCAGCATACATCCCTAGTGATGTACCATAGGAAAAACATAGATGGTCTCGCTAAGACCGAGTGTATCGCCCCATGCATGCATAACAACTATAAGTGACATCCAGGAGGAGCCGACTACACCCTATGTGTAACATCCCGTATATTTGGACCATTTAAATTGACAATAATCCACACTTGTCAACTCAAATAATACAAAACACAGAACATTATGGAATTATAAGTACATAAATGTAAATGAGAATCAATACAACATCACAGACTCAGAACAGTCACAGAATAATGCAGCGGAAAATACATCGTCATAATAGTAGTTCATGAAGCTACTACAGAGAATACAACAATGTCTCAACATAAAGCGACTGAAAGAGATACAAGATGTCCAATACATAAGTACATCAAATACTGAAAATAAAATGATATAGATAAAAGCTAAGCCTTCAGCATCTTCGACCAACCTTGACCAGCAACGGAATATCTTCAGACTGACCTGAGCATATGCAAAAGAAACACTCGAGTCAGGACTCAAAATCTTATACAGGATAATCAATTGCATATAATAAAGTCCATAACTAAAAGGGGAATATAAACATCATTAAGGGATCGATAAACTACCTACAGAATACGCTAAATAGATAATGTCTAATCCATAAAGTAAGATATCAAAGTAGGGTTAAGCAGGGCCCATACACCTCTTAACCTGTTTATTCCCAAAAGCATATACAAGACCGTAGTTTCCCCAAAACCGGAAGTCACCAGAGTGCAATCCATATACTAAAGGTACAAATCAAAATCGTATTTGTCGCGATAGGATAATTAGTATGACAAGGTACATGAGGCGATACCAACTAGGATACTAGTAGTTGCCTGATCCGGACTGATGTTGGGCATAGCAGCTACCACCCCAACACCGCGAAACAACACTTCCAAATCAAGGGGTGCACCCAAATTGAATCACATAAGTAATAGATAAGGTATCGAAGAAGTGTGTCCGCTAGAGATGGCGATCCTCAATGGCCCGGCGCGACTCCTGTTTTAGTCATGTCAGGGGTCATCCAAAATCGTTCTCTTTCTTCAGTCAACGCATTCATCAAACCATCCACTTCATTTTGGATCAACACTTCGCGTATATTAGTTATTAAAGTGGTTTTCGGTATCGACAGAGAGTATGTCCATAATCCGATCCCGGTCTCTTTAATAACTACGTATTTATCACCCAACAGTCAACTTTTTTATTAAAGTTAAAACAAATCAATCCAAAGGTCAAGTTGCAAATTTGACTTCCAAATTTGATATTTCATAATTCGATTCGTTTCAATTACTAAAATCTTATTTCGAAAAGAAATTCTAGTTCAAGCCCTTTAGTTACCAAAATTTTAAGTATTCACGTTAAATCAACATTTCACTTATTATATCAATTCAAATTCATGGATTACATGAAATAGTCTATCTTAGTTCAACTTATTAAATCAAGTTTTATTCTTTAAATCCGTATTTACATTCCTAGGTTCATTACTATATCAATTTCATTTACTACGTTCACGTTGTCAAAACTTCGTTTATTCATTTATCAAAACTCGAAATTTAATCACTTTATTCTCCATCCTATTTACTTCTTAAATCTCATTTCGATTAACTTTGTCAAACACTTTGTTTAACCAAATAAATTTACAAATCCGTTTCAATTCATTACGTTAATTCGTTCTCATTTATTTCAATTAAATTCATTTCTTTATTCCAACAAATCTAATTTATTTAATTCGATAAAATCCATTTTATTTATTTCAAAACAATTTCATTTATTCAATTCAATAAAATCATTTATTTATTTCAACAAATTTATTTATTCAATTCAATAAAATCATTTTTTTTTTCATTTCAACCAATTTATTTATTCAATTCAATAAAATCATTTTATTTATTTCAAACAAATTTAATTATATTTACGTTACCAAATTACAATACAGTTTTCTAAGTTCATTCCATAATTCCAAATAAGTCTCAATTTCAAAACGTTCTTTGTTGACCGTTCGGTTTCTTATTTTAATTATTTATCCTAGGCCAATTCATTCAATTGGGTATTTATCATTTCAACCCGATTCTATTTAAATTTAAAATCAAACATACCAAGGGAACTTGCAGTGTGATAGCTGGGATGGTGTCAAAGTAAATAAACAAGCAATAGCATCCATTTGCAACAATTCAACAATTCAAATAATCCCGAAATAATCGTATTAATTCGCGTTTGTTATTTACGCCAATTAATATAACTATTTCTAGAATCTACACTATCATTTCATGTAGATTAAAGATTATAACATTTCAGTTTCACTTGGTCGTTCAATTTCAATTACAACGGTTAATTCAATACGTTCAATAGTCCAAAGTGACATTTATCAATTCTACGTGTCAAGCAATTTAAAGGGTCAATTTAATTATTCAATATTCATCATATAAGGGGTCAAGTTTAACATATGTCATTCAGAATTTTTATATCTATTCTATATCAAATTCAGTTCAAATTTATTATCAGTTACAATAACAACAAATTTAATATCACATAGCAATTTGGCGTCATAACTATTTAACATACTAACTTCAATTCAAATTTTTTTTTACATTCAATCCATTTAACATCCAAATCAACATTCATAACATCCAACATCTAATTATCATAGTATAATAGATATTTGAGTCGTGAATAGAAAATATTCACCTTGCGTGGTAAGAAGTTTGACGATGAAGCACGTAGACGATAGATAAGAGGCACGAACAAACACAACACTAACAAACAACAAACTGCAAGCGAATAATAATCCAATTACAATTTGTTCAATACAAGATATATATATAGATTGTACATATATATTCATACCGATCAAAGAAGCAGGGTATGATGACAAAATAGATGAGGCCTAGGCTTGAGATTCCGGATCAGCAGCTGGAAATTCAAGACAACGCTAAATATTAATAACTAGACAAATATAAACAAACTATACGCAACACTATCTCCGGGCAAGGCGAGGACCAACGTTTGACGAACTACGCGGGTGGCCAGTGGGGAAGTGGGTTCGGCAGTGGCTGTTGGTGGTTCGGCTGGTGGTGGCGAACGGGGCAGAGGGG
The DNA here is from genome assembly GCA_030737815.1 of Allium fistulosum. NCBI lineage: Eukaryota > Viridiplantae > Streptophyta > Magnoliopsida > Asparagales > Amaryllidaceae > Allium > Allium fistulosum. The sequence goes on along the minus strand of CM060904.1, from coordinate 1,103,322,104 downwards.
TCTCGGCTGGGTCAGGCTGGTGGTGGGTTGTGGGGTCTGGCGGCGGACTGGGTGGCACGGGCTGGGTGGCTGGGTGTGCGTCTGGGCCAGGTGGCGTGGAGGCGGGGCCAGGTGTCTGGGTTGCTGGGGTTGTGGGCGAGGTCAAGTGGCGGTGGCAGCAGGCGGTTGGAAGCTGGGTGGCGAAGTCAGGGCCAGGTGGCGTGGGGCGGAAGGTCGGTAGGGGATGGGTCTGGTGCGTGGGAACGTGGTTGGTAGGGGTCTGGTGGTGGAAACGGAAGGGGGTCTGGGCTGGCTGTGGCGGGGTTGGCAGTGGCGAAGGGATGGTCTGGGTGGCGTTGTGGGGTACGGAGGGCTGCAGGCGGAGGGGACGTGGCTGCTGGAGTTGTGGGGTCTAGTGGCGGACGTGGGCAGCGTGGTGGCTCGGTTGGGTCAAGTGGCGGAAGCAGGGCTAAGGTTCGGGTGGTGGCTGACGGCGTCGGGCAGTGGTTGGTGTTAGGCTGCCGGAGTGGGTCTCAGGGGGAAGATGTTAATGGTGTGGGAGTTTCATGCAAATGGAAAACAAAAGAAAATAAAAAAATACTTACCAGGAGAAGGAAAGAAGAACTGAGGGAGGAAGGGAAAGGAGCTAACGTAAAGAATGGTTTTGAATTAGGAATTGTAACCAGGTTTATGGGAAATAGTACAGAAATGATGACGGTTTTGGGACTCCAAAAGGCTTTAATTAATTATCTCGGTAACCAAAAAGGCTTTTGGCTTTTCAAGAATGATTGCTGACTGGGCTGCTTCGATTCTCACACCAATTCAGCCCAATAGGAGCCGAATAACTGTTCGTAACGGACAGTTTATCAACCGATAAAATGTCAGTAACTTCTAATTCCGAACTCCAAATGACACAAACCAATATACCGTTTTGATCAGCGCGACGGTACGCTTCCAACGGTATACAGATTATTGCGATACAATGATTTTATAAAATTGGCATTTACGCCGCTTAAATTGTACGTTTTGCAAAATAATATAAACGGAGCAGGCGATGACAGTTTTAGGCGAAACGAATCATAAAATCTTGATCAGAATAATTTTTACAAGCGGACTGTGTAAAAATATTTGGATTTGGAAGATAAATTTTACGCAGCTTTATATGGACTGATATACAGTAAAACGCGAACGGACTTTACTGTAATATTTTTCAACGAAACTTTTTCTATGTCCATATCTAACTAGACGTATGTCACAAATAAAGTTTGGATGTAGATTTAGATCGTTTAAAATTTCAAATTTTTTATTGAAACGATGAATTTAAAATTTTAAATTGGGTTGAAAATTTAGGGTCGTTACAATCTCCCCCACTCAAAACTTTTCGTCCTCGAAAAGGAACGAGACGAGTGAAGTAGAAATGAAATAAGTAGGAAAGTCAAGATAGATTTCGAGTTTTGATAATACCTGAAATTAATAGTTCGGGGTTTGAATCCCGAATACTATCCTCAGTTTCCCATGTGCAATCTCGCTCATCTGCGCTCCACTGTACTTTGACGAGATTTACCGACTTCCTTCTGAGTTGCTTTGTCTCACGATCGACTATCCGAAGTGGTTTCCGCTCAATAGTCAAGTCAGGCTCAATAACTATCTCTTCCAACTGAGCAGTGGGAATGGTCGTAGATGGATCGTGTACAACTTTGCGAAGATGTGAGACGTGGAACACGTTGTGAACACCAGCGAACTTCTCTGGTAATGCAACTCTATATGCCAATGTTCCAACTCTTTCTGTAATCTCAAACGGACCAACAAATCTGGGAGCTAATTTCCTCTTCCTTCCAAATCGAACAATATTCTTCAAAGGTGACACTTTCAGAAATACTTTGTCCCCAACACTGAATTCGAGATCTCTTCTCCTTTTGTCAGCATATCTTTTCTGTCTATCCTGTGCCGTCTTTATCTTCTCTCTGATTTCTTCGACTTTTTCAGAAGCTTCCATAATCATTTCTGGTCCAAGCACTAATCGATCTCCCGACTCGATCCAACAAGCTGGCGATTTGCACGACCGTCCATATAAGGCTTCGAACAGTGCCATACCAATGCTTGCTTGGTTTATAAAGGATAATTAATTCAAATTCAAATATACTTATTCAAATTTGAAATTCAAATTTCTTACCTGGTAACCATTATTATAAGTGAATTCTACCAAGTGAAGATGGTCTTCCCAAGATCCACCAAAGTCAATAATACAAGCTCGGAGAAGATCTTCCAAAATTTGATTCACCCTCTCAGTTTGGCCATCTGTCTGAGGATGATATGCTGTGCTCAGATTCAGTTTGGTGCCCAAAGTATCCTGAAATGCCTTCCAGAATTTACTGGTGAAAATAGGATCTCGATCGCATACAATACTAAATGGTACACCATGAAGTTTAACAACTTCCCTCATGTATATCTCGGCCAAACTCGAAGCTGTACGAGTGGTCTTGACTGGAATAAAGTGAGCGGACTTCGTCAGTCTATCGACAATCACCCATATGCTTTCGTTACCCCTTCTAGTCCTTGGTAGCCCATCAATAAAGTCCATAGAAATCTGCTCCCATTTCCAACATGGAATCTCTAGCGGTTGGAGCAATCCTGCTGTCTTTCTGTGATCAGCTTTAACTTGTTGGCAAGTGGTGCACCTGCTAACATAGATAGAAATATCGCGCTTCATTCCACTCCACCAATATAGTTTCTTCATATTCTGGTACATTTTGGTAGTACCGGGATGAAATGAAAGCGAAGACTTATGATTTTCTCGCAGCACTTCCTGTCTAAGACCATCGACATTAGGAACACAAATACGATTGTCGATCCTCAAGACTCCATCACTATCAACTTGTGCACCCACTTTGTTGTTGGCATTACTTACTCTACCCATAACTAATTCCTTCATACGATAGAGCAAAGTGTCTTCATATTGCTTAGCTTTGATGCGATCCATAAGAGATGGAGAGATACTAAGCTGGAATAACATGCCTTCGATAAGATTGCAACAAGACAATGCTTTGCTGCGGCTCAAAGCATCCGCTACAACATTTGCTTTCCCCGGTGTATAAGTGATGTCGAGGTCGTATGCAGCTAAGAATTCAAGCCATCGGACTTGCCTCTGGTTCAAATCCTTCTGAGAAAAGATATACCTCAAAGACTTATGATCAGTGAATAGTTCGAACTTTGTTCCCAAAAGATGATGCCTCCAAAGTTTCAAAGCAAATACAACAGCAAGAAGCTCAAGATCATGAGTGGCATAATTCAATTCATGGGTCTTCAACTGACGACCGGCATAAGCAATAACCTTTCCATTTTGCATAAGAACAGCGCCTAAACCTTCTCGGCAAGCATCTGTATAAACAGTCAATCCTTCACTTCCATCGATGACTGCAAGAACTGGGGCCGAAGTTAACCTGTGCTTCAACTCATTAAAAGCTGATTCACACTTCTCACTCCACATGAACTTAATGTCCTTCCGAGTCAAATCAGTAAGAGGAGAATAAATCCGGGCAAAGTGCTCAATAAATCTGCGATAATATCCAGCTAGGCCCAAGAAACTACGGATATCTGTAGGAGTTTTGGGGGTCTCCCAATCCTGTAGATTAATTGATATGAATTAGCGAGAGATAAGATTGTTTGAATAGAATTTCGAATATGATAAAACTTACATTGATTATGGCAATCTTAGCTGGATCGACTGAAATGCCATTTTCAGAAACAATATGGCCAAGGAATCTCACTTCGTCTCGCCAGAAATGGCATTTAGAAAACTTGGCTTTAAGCTGATGGGTTCTGAGAGTTTCAAGAACATAACGAAGATGTGTCTCATGTTCTTCCTTGTCTTTAGAGAAGACAAGAATATCATCAATGAATACAAGAACAAACTTGTTAAGGACATCACGGAAGACTCGATTCATCAAGTCGACGAAGTAAGCAGGTGCGTTGGTCAAACCGAATGGCATAACCAACCATTCATAGAATCCATTCTCGGTCCGGAAAGCTGTCTTATGGATACTATCTTCCGCTATTCTGAGTTGGTGGAACCCAGTGGCTAGATCAAGTTGTGAGAAAACTTTAGCACCATGAAGCTGGTCGAATAAATCGTTGATGCGAGGCATCAGATAACGGTTCTTGAGAGTGCGCTTGTTGAGCTCTCTATAATCAACACACATGCGAAGAGATCCATCTGATTTGGTGACAAATACAACTGCAGCGCCCCATTCGGAACAACTTCTTCTAATCAAGCCCTTAGCAAATAGATCCTCAATTTGAGTTTTTAATTCGACCTTTTCTTTAGGAGCCATCCTTCGGTGAGGGAGAACTACGGGCGTAGCTCCAGGAATTAGATCAATACGGAAATCTATTTCCCGTTTAGGCGGGAGAGAGCTGACTTCGCCAAATACATCGGGAAATGACTGAACTATAGGTGTGGTGACAAGATCATCGGGAGGAGCATCAAGAGAGAAGATGAAGCTTCCGGCATATTTCTGAGGTGATTTGCATTTAATGACGAGTGGTAAGCCTTGGTCGCTTACTAAAGAAACTGATCGGGATTTGCAAGAGATGACAGCATCGAATTTGCTTAACCAATCAGCTCCAAGAAGAAGGTCGAATGCTTGAAATCCAAGCACATAGAAATCCCAAGTAAATCGAGAAAAATCATACATCAATGTAACATCTTTGCAAATACTTCAGAGGTTAGCAGGTCCTCCGATGGGATTTGAGACACATAAAGGAGTAGTGGCAAGAGTGGACTCTAACTTGAGCTTATTACAAATGTCAACGGATATAAAGCTATGAGAAGCACCAGTATCGAATAATACTCTAACAGGTGTAGCATGTAAATGAAATATACTACGCAAAGTACCTTGGTCATCCTGAGCGGGTGGTGCAGATGGTGCAGGTGTGGTGACAGCAAAAACTCCAGAGGGTGTACCACGCTTGTATAGTGGGCAGTCTTTCTTGAAATGACCTGGCTGTAGGCATACATGGCATAAGTCTTTCCTAGTCGTAGAAGGTGGTGGAATAGCAGCTCCGGTAGATGGACAACTATTAGCATAATGGCCCTTCTTATCGCACTTGAAGCATGTGATATTAGCAAGATCGATAGGGCTTTTCTGAGCATATCCCAATCCTGTAGTCTTCTGCCAAGCTTTCTTTTGTTGATCAAAGTTCATCTTCCTCTTCCCGGGCTGGCTAGAAGAGGGCTGAGTAGGGGCAGCCTTGGCAGTGGATCCCTTAGGCTTCGCCTCATATCTAAGAGCAAAATCAATAAGCTCTGTGAAAGTGGAGCGAATGTGTCCGGTAAGCAAGTCATAATATTCTGGTCTAGCTCCCAAAATGAATTTCTCGTTCTTCAAAAGTGGTGTGTCAATCAAATCCGGTCCAAACTTGGAGAGTTCATTAAATTTCCTCTCATACTCAGAAATAGTCATACTGCCTTGCTTAAGATCCATGAAAGCTCTATAAAGTTGGGTTTTTCCAGCAGCTGGCATCCATTGTGCCGAGAAGGTATCCCTAATCAAAGATAGACAAGATGAATAACATTTCAAAGATAGAAGGAAGAATTTAAACCACTAGAATCCAAACTATTCATACCTAAACTGGGCCCAAGTGATGGTGTCCTCCTCGATACGAGAAGTAACGGATTCCCACCAATCTTGTGCGGCATCTTGGAGTTGCCAAGCAGCAAGCTGACGCTTCTGGGCATCAGTAATCTCCAATCCAAAAAATATCTTCTCCAAACCCTTAAGCCATTGCTGAGCCTCTATGATGTTCTCGGATCCAGAAAACTTAGTACCTCCCAGTTGCGAATACTCCTTGCTAAGAGTAGTGAATTTGACAGGAGCTGGAGCGGCAGGTGCAGCTTGGGCAGGACCATTGCCTCTTCCACCTCTAACATTTCTTCTGGTACTCATCCTAAAATACCAAAAGAGATTTAGAACCAAAGATAAGATAATAGAATGCTAAGAAAACTAATCAACGAATCAAAGGAGCTTGAATTTTTTGAAAGGATTGGGATATTGAATTGATTCTCCTCATTCTAGAGTATTGCTACTCTATCTCTAATGAGTTTCTTTATAATCCCGAACTAAGGTTTTTGGGAAAACCAGAGCTCTCATACCAACTGTAACATCCCGTATATTTGGACCATTTAAATTGACAATAATCCACACTTGTCAACTCAAATAATACAAAACACAGAACATTATGGAATTATAAGTACATAAATGTAAATGAGAATCAATACAACATCACAGACTCAGAACAGTCACAGAATAATGCAGCGGAAAATACATCGTCATAATAGTAGTTCATGAAGCTACTACAGAGAATACAACAATGTCTCAACATAAAGCGACTGAAAGAGATACAAGATGTCCAATACATAAGTACATCAAATACTGAAAATAAAATGATATAGATAAAAGCTAAGCCTTCAGCATCTTCGACCAACCTTGACCAGCAACGGAATATCTTCAGACTGACCCGAGCATATGCAAAAGAAACACTCGAGTCAGGACTCAAAATCTTATACAGGATAATCAATTGCATATAATAAAGTCCATAACTCAAAGGGGAATATAAACATCATTAAGGGATCGATAAACTACCTACAGAATACGCTAAATAGATAATGTCTAATCCATAAAGTAAGATATCAAAGTAGGGTTAAGCAGGGCCCATACACCTCTTAACCTGTTTATTCCCAAAAGCATATACAAGACCGTAGTTTCCCCAAAACCGGAAGTCACCAGAGGGCAATCCATATACTAAAGGTACAAATCAAAATCATATTTGTCGCGATAGGATAATTAGTATGACAAGGTACATGAGGCGATACCAACTAGGATACTAGTAGTTGCCTGATCCGGACTGATGTTGGGCATAGCAGCTACCACCCCAACACCGCGAAACAACACTTCCAAATCAAGGGGTGCACCCAAATCGAATCACATAAGTAATAGATAAGGTATCGAAGAAGTGTGTCCGCTAGAGATGGCGATCCTCAATGGCCCGGCGCGGCTCCTGTTTTAGTCATGTCAGGGGTCATCCAAAATCGTTCTCTTTCTTCAGTCAACGCGTTCATCAAACCATCCACTTCATTCTGGATCAACACTTCGCGTATATTAGTTATTAAAGTGGTTTTCGGTATCGACAGAGAGTATGTCCATAATCCGATCCCGGTCTCTTTAATAACTACGTATTTATTACCCAACAGTCAACTTTTTTATTAAAGTTAAAACAAATCAATCCAAAGGTCAAGTTGCAAATTTGACTTCCAAATTTGATATTTCATAATTCGATTCATTTCAATTACTAAAATCTTATTTCGAAAAGAAATTCTAATTCAAGCCCTTTAGTTACCAAAATTTTAAGTATTCACGTTAAATCAACATTTCACTTATTATATCAATTCAAATTCATGGATTACATGAAATAGTCTATCTTAGTTCAACTTATTAAATCAAGTTTTATTCTTTAAATCCGTATTTACATTCCTAGGTTCATTACTATATCAATTTCATTTACTACGTTCACGTTGTCAAAACTTCGTTTATTCATTTATCAAAACTCGAAATTTAATCACTTTATTCTCCATCCTATTTACTTCTTAAATCTCATTTCGATTAACTTTGTCAAACACTTTGTTTAACCAAATAAATTTACAAATCCGTTTCAATTCATTACGTTAATTCGTTCTCATTTATTTCAATTAAATTCATTTCTTTATTCCAACAAATCTAATTTATTTAATTCGATAAAATCCATTTTATTTATTTCAAAACAATTTCATTTATTCAATTCAATAAAATCATTTATTTATTTCAACAAATTTATTTATTCAATTCAATAAAATCATTTTTTTTTCATTTCAACCAATTTATTTATTCAATTCAATAAAATCATTTTATTTATTTCAAACAAATTTATTTATATTTACGTTACCAAATTACAATACAGTTTTCTAAGTTCATTCCATAATTCCAAATAAGTCTCAATTTCAAAACGTTCTTTGTTGACCGTTCGGTTTCTTATTTTAATTATCTATCCTAGGCCAATTCATTCAATTGGGTATTTATCATTTCAACCCGATTCTATTTAAATTTAAAATCAAACATACCAAGGGAACTTGCAGTGTGATAGTTGGGATGGTGTCAAAGTAAATAAACAAGCAATAGCATCCATTTGCAACAATTCAACAATTCAAATAATCCCGAAATAATCGTATTAATTCGCGTTTGTTATTTACGCCAATTAATATAACTATTTCTAGAATCTACACTATCATTTCATGTAGATTAAAGATTATAACATTTCAGTTTCACTTGGTCGTTCAATTTCAATTACAACGGTTAATTCAATACGTTCAATAGTCCAAAGTGACATTTATCAATTCTACGTGTCAAGCAATTTAAAGGGTCAATTTAATTATTCAATATTCATCATATAAGGGGTCAAGTTTAACATATGTCATTCAGAATTTTTATATCTATTCTATATCAAATTCAGTTCAAATTTATTATCAGTTACAATAACAACAAATTTAATATCACATAGCAATTTGGCGTCATAACTATTTAACATACTAACTTCAATTCAAATTTTTTTTTACATTCAATCCATTTAACATCCAAATCAACATTCATAACATCCAACATCTAATTATCATAGTATAATAGATATTTGAGTCGTGAATAGAAAATATTCACCTTGCGTGGTAAGAAGTTTGACGACGAAGCACGTAGACGATAGATAAGAGGCACGAACAAACACAACACTAACAAACAACAAACTGCAAGCGAATAATAATCCAATTACAATTTGTTCAATACAAGATATATATATAGATTGTACATATATATTCATACCGATCAAAGAAGCAGGGTATGATGACAAAATAGATGAGGCCTAGGCTTGAGATTCCGGATCAGCAGCTGGAAATTCAAGACAACGCTAAATATTAATAACTAGACAAATATAAACAAACTATACGCAACACTATCTCCGGGCAAGGCGAGGACCAACGTTTGACGAACTACGCGGGTGGCCAGTGGGGAAGTGGGTTCGGCAGTGGCTGTTGGTGGTTCGGCTGGTGGTGGCGAACGGGGCAGAGGGGTCTCGGCTGGGTCAGGCTGGTGGTGGGTTGTGGGGTCTGGCGGCGGACTGGGTGGCACGGGCTGGGTGGCTGGGTGTGCGTCTGGGCCAGGTGGCGTGGAGGCGGGGCCAGGTGTCTGGGTTGCTGGGGTTGTGGGCGAGGTCAAGTGGCGGTGGCAGCAGGCGGTTGGAAGCTGGGTGGCGAAGTCAGGGCCAGGTGGCGTGGGGCGGAAGGTCGGTAGGGGCTGGGTCTGGTGCGTGGGAACGTGGTTGGTAGGGGTCTGGTGGCGGAAACGGAAGGGGGTCTGGGCTGGCTGTGGCGGGGTTGGCAGTGGCGAAGGGATGGTCTGGGTGGCGTTGTGGGGTACGGAGGGCTGCAGGTGGAGGGGACGTGGCTGCTGGAGTTGTGGGGTCTAGTGGCGGACGTGGGCAGCGTGGTGGCTCGGCTGGGTCAAGTGGCGGAAGCAGGGCTGAGGTTCGGGTGGTGGCTGACGGCGTCGGGCAGTGGTTGGTGTTAGGCTGCCGGAGTGGGTCTCAGGGGGAAGATGTTAATGGTGTGGGAGTTTCATGCAAATGGAAAACAAAAGAAAATAAAAAAATACTTACCAGGAGAAGGAAAGAAGAACTGAGGGAGGAAGGGAAAGGAGCTAACGTAAAGAATGGTTTTGAATTAGGAATTGTAACCAGGTTTATGGGAAATAGTACAGAAATGATGACGGTTTTGGGACTCCAAAAGGCTTTAATTAATTATCTCGGTAACCAAAAAGGCTTTTGGCTTTTCAAGAATGATTGCTGACTGGGCTGCTTCGATTCTCACACCAATTCAGCCCAATAGGAGCCGAATAACTGTTCGTAACGGACAGTTTATCAACCGATAAAATGTCAGTAACTTCTAATTCCGAACTCCGAATGACACAAACCAATATACCGTTTTGATCAGCGCGACGGTACGCTTCCAACGGTATACAGATTATTGCGATACAATGATTTTATAAAATTGGCATTTACGCCGCTTAAATTGTACGTTTTGCAAAATAATATAAACGGAGCAGGCGATGACAGTTTTAGGCGAAACGAATCATAAAATCTTGATCAGAATAATTTTTACAAGCGGACTGTGTAAAAATATTTGGATTTGGAAGATAAATTTTACGCAGCTTTATATGGACTGATATACAGTAAAACGCGAACGGACTTTACTGTAATATTTTTCAACGAAACTTTTTCTATGTCCATATCTAACTAGACGTATGTCACAAATAAAGTTTGGATGTAGATTTAGATCGTTTAAAATTTCAAAATTTTTATTGAAACGATGAATTTAAAATTTTAAATTGGGTTGAAAATTTAGGGTCGTTACACTATGGGTTTGCCAACCCTATTGGACATGCCTCCTACTCTGGTTTAGTCATTCTCGCTGATGAGGCTACGTCCGACATTCCAGCTTACGTACCACCATCAAAATAGATCATGGAATCCCACATGGATTCCAATACCCCAACGGGTCTCGGAATCACACAAAGATTCCCATACCTCAATTAGATATTGGAATCACACCAGGATTCCCATACCCCAATGGGTCTCGGAATCACACATGGATCCCAACATCTCAAAATATCACGAATTTCCTCCATAGAACCGTATAGGGTTTTCGGAGTGGTCACGGGTTCGAATCATCTCTTACGAGTACACTCTCCCGTTTCCCGGGTGCTCCACTAAACCAAAGGTCGATTTCGGAATGCTCAATACCGGTTCTTTAGGAGATAATCAGACAATACATAAGTGCGGGGATCACCCCCTAACTGTTTAAGTGGACAGATCTCCTTATTATTTGTCCTAGAAGAACGAAACGAGTTTATACATACAGTATAGCACCATCGATGGTAGCTGTACCATATAATCCCCGCATTTCCCCTAGATATTTCCAGAGTTAAAATCCTTCGGTGTTAAGTAGGGAATATTTCGCTACTACCAAAATTAAGAAGGATTACATATTTAGACCAAGATTTGATAGTCGGTTATTTAACCATCAAATAAACAAACATTCCAAACAAAGATTACATTTCCCACGGAAATCATTAAGCCTCTTAAATTAATCTTTCATTAATTTAAAATCACAAATATTATCTCAACATGATAAGTATATTCACAAACCACTATATTTTCGATACTTAGAAAATATAACCATATACCTCAATGGTATAAGTATATTCACAAACCATTTAACTTTCAAAACTTAAAAACTCTTAAAAATAGATATGGAAAGTACCGTTTAATATCGACTATGGATCACAACTTACACAATGGTTACGACGCTATCTCAGCGAATCCATAGTAAATTGTAGGTAATTCCCGCCCCTCGAATTACGCCATGAATATCAACCATTTCTTTCCAAATTCCATTATCTTATAAATATTTCCAAATATATTTATAAAGCTTTTTCATAAATCTCCAATCTATTTATAAACCCTCTTTATAAATCTCAAAACTCCATTTATAAAACTTCTCCTTTTAAGATCTTTAAAACTCATTTATAAATTCTTTTATAAATATCCAAAGCCATTTATAAAACTCTTCCCATATTTAATCCAACTCAATACAAGACTCTTTAAGTCAATAAGGTCCTCTTGATAAACCATAAGTTATTTAAAATAGCTTTAAATAACATCCTTCTGTTTCATTTTAACCAATTCTTATTTAAAATAATAACTTTAGAATTTATTTAATAATATATTAAATTAATTTCAAACACTATTATTGTATTAATAAGTTAACTTCAAAATAATATTAATATAATAATTAATTAATTTTAAAACATTATTAAAACAAAAATCAAATAAATTTTAATTAATATTAATATGATAATTAATTAACCTATAGTTATATTTAAATAACTTAAATCAATATAATTAAATAACTTTAACTAAAATTTAAAGCATAGATAAGTCACTTTAAATAAATAATTAAAACAAGATTAAAAACATTTTAAAACAATAACTAAATAACTTTAAAATAATAACATTTAAGAAATAACTTTTAAGAAATATATTAATAAAATAATTAACTTTAAATCATTATTAAAAAAATAATTATCTTTAAAACATTATTAATAAATAGTTATTACCCTTTAAATCTTATCACTAAATAAAAATTCTTAAATTAACTTTCAAATAAAAATTTAATTTTTTAAAATTTGAGGAGGCTTAACCAACACCCTAGTACTTATACAAGCTACCATCTCATTCATGGTTAACTTTCCAAGTTAATAACTGATATTCATATAATCAATGACTATATAAATAATTTAACATTTAACCATCATTGGTTAACATATCACTTATTCAAAGTGGCATATCAATTAACGATATATAATTAGATGTCCAAATCTATAAAATAGAAGAATGGGGGTTTATTCTGCTAATTAAATGACTAATTATTTTAATTAGCGGAACGATGTTTATTCTACTAAACGGGTTTCCAAATTACCCCATTCAATTTACTTTAATAGTATGGTGTTTATTTAGCCAAATAGGTAACACGATTAAGGTATATAAATTTAGTGACGTTATTAATTAAAAATAACGTAATTAAATCTTAGTCCATCTCTAATATGTCATAAATTTACACACCACCAAATGTACCACCAACTTACACTACAACGTTGTACTCATCCAGATGAGTACAACGCAAAAATCCATGTGTCAATCGGATTTCATATGAGCAGGATATTCCATTTTTAAAACTAACACATCATTTATTTATATATTAATTAACATAAAAAAAAACAAAGTTATCTCACCAAAAACCTTGGACCCAAAGCCCACTACCCGTTTCTAACCTGCACTGCAAGCTCCCAAACCCGAAACCCAAACGCAACTTCCAACAACCCAAATATATACTTGCAAAACTCATATGCAAACAACCACATTTTTGAGGGCTTATGTGCAAACTCCTCCTCATTGAACAGTAGCCTCATTCTACTTCTATCTCTATTAGCATGTACCTGGTTCTTCTTTTCATTTGTTTGCAAGCTCCAGGCTTCATCCCTACATACTTGGTTATTCCACGCCTTGTGCAAGTCTTTCCACTGCTTGTTTGCCCATATGCAAAAATGGTTGAGTTAATACCACTGGTAACTGAAAGCGCAATTTCCTTAGCTGCTTCCCCATAAACTTTTCTTGCGCTTATAATACTTATGCATCCATGGGGATACTTTGAACCGATAATGTCAACTTGTACATATCAACCTCCACTTTTCAAATATTTGATGCAAAGCCATGCACGACCCCTCACACACACTCTTGCATTCAATAATATACATACATACATACATACATAGATACATACATACATACATACATACATACATACATACATACATACATACATACATATATATATATGTGTGTGTGTGTGTATGGGAAAAAGCAAGAATGAAAATGTGTAAAATGAATTGAAAATTTGAAAGGTGGCTGCTATGTTTTCATTTTGTAGTAAAGAAGAAGAAAAAAACGTTCATGTTTATACGAAGAAAGAAATAAAGAAAATAATATAAAAAATGTGTCTCTTTTTCATATGTGTATTTGAATGTGTGTTTTGTTCTCTGTGAATGTCTAAGTGTTCCTCCACCTATCCTTGTGTATGTGAGTGTGTTCAAACATGAAATGGCTGTGTATTCCATTTTACATGCATGGAAGAAGAAAATTTAGAAATGGAAAATGAATTGTGTCCCCTCTTCTTTTCTTGCTGTGAAAATGCATGTGTATATATAATCTTCTATGGCTTTTAAACTAAATGTAGTGAAGAGAAAATGAAATGAAAATGTTGCCAAAAGAAAAAAATGAAAATCCCTTCCGTGTTCATTCGTGCGTGTAAACATATAGGTAAGAATTACTTACCTACTAAGGAAAGAATGGTACAAACCATTAATGCAAGCTATCAACGGCCATCACAAACATTTAATGCAAGGAAGGCACGTTAGAGATATTTTGTGTTTTTTTTAATATTTAAAAATTAAAGTTTTGGGGTATGATGCCACACAATATTCCGTTCGCGTATGGACCGCGAACGACCGAAATAAAAATATGATCACGCACAACAACGTTATGCGATCACAAAACAACAATAAAATAGACCGATTAACTTATCTTGTAAAATTTCAAAAGAACTGACGTTTTCCACAAAAAGCATCAAACAAAAATATTTTTATTTTCCAAATTAAAAATTATGGAAAAATTCTATAAATTAAATTAAAATGACGTCATCAAAAATCAATTCATTTTATCAAAATTTGATTTTCTTATAATTTATTACATTTGAATCAAATCTGAATATTCAAATAGATTAAATATTAACATTCCAAACATCAAATATTGCGGGTCGTTACATTCTTCCCCCCTTAAAAATAATTTCGTCCCCGAAATTTCAACACAAGAACACTTAATATTATTCATAAGCCCGCATGATGTTCATAGATCATTCATATACAGAATCTGATTCGATCACGATTCGAATACATAATTCCACTTCCAAACCAGTATCGTTCACCCGATTTACTAGTGCGGATCCTGATCAGGCTCCTTGGTTAGGAACCTCTACTCTTCTTACATAGCTGTAGCTATGATAAAAAACCTTAGTTCCAAATCAAGAACCCTCATCAAGTGCTCGCCATCAAAAATCGAGTAATAGATCCTTATTTGGAATGGTGTGAAATACCTCAAAGCCTTGTACTTGAATATTAGATCAAAACTATTTGAAGAGAGAAATGATCTACATCCATTTTACGTACTTATTTAATTGGTCATTTCTACTACCAATTCTGTTACCACTAAATTATTTATGAAAACATTTTCTTAAAACATAGCTTAAGTTGTAAAACTTATAAAATTCCCTATCATACCCTAATGGTATACCCAACCATTAGATTCATACCTTTATTTTTGGAATTCTCTTAAGAATTTTAAACACCCGTTTTTTAATTCAAAACACTTTTTGAAACGATACTATATATTCGGAAACTTAAGGGTCAAATACTTGGATATTTATTTCAGAAACTTTTGAAGTGATATTATATATATTTTAATCCATAACATATATATATATATATATATATATATATTTATAGCCCGAGTAACCCCAAAAGTATACAAAGGAATTGGGTACTACCAAACGGTATCATATACTTTCTTACAAGAAGAATAATACTCAAGTGAAACGTTTACCATCCGAACGTATCTCTTACCCATTTTTAGTTATTTTCAAGCCGCTCGAACTAGTTAACTTAAAACTACTTCTTTCTTTTCAAACCTATTTTGAAATAATATCATTAATATATTTCCAATGAAATATTTCAATGAAATATCCAATTCCAATTTGCTTTGGATTTGCTCGGATCGAACTCGTTTCGACCGTACAATGACAAAGAGAATAATTTACTAAGTGCACAATACCGTTTGCCTAAGCAAACATCCAATCGTCACTTAGAAGATTATTCTAATCACCACAAAAAAAATCGGGACATATTCTCCGAACCAAAATCCAAAGAGATATACATTTCTATAAAGTTCCTTTTCAAAGATATTTATACTTAAATATATTTCTGAGCAAGCTATTTCTAAAATATTGATACACCAAAAACCCCTTTAAGATCCAAAACTATCTTAAATAAAATTATTATTTCCTTTCTCCAAAATCAATTGAAATAATAATATACACTTTTACTTTATAGTAAATCAAACCATACTTTTGGAATCAAATCAAAATTTATTTTATCAAGACAATTATATAGTAAGATCCTAACGGTAACAATCCCCTACTTAGAAATTCGAAAATGAACACCGATGACATTGAAATCATCGTCGGAATTATTTTCCAGCGACTGAAGTGAGTTTAGTGGTTTAAATCTCCCAGAAAATCCTTAGAAATATTTTTATTTCGAAACTATTCTTAAATACTATTATTAACTTGTAAACCTTAAAAATTATTTTCCAAAATCACCGGGATTTAGATTATCAAGTTCCTTTTTATTTATAACCCATATTTCTAAATCAAATTTATAAAATATCCCCTTAAAGGAAATCATTTCTCAAATATTTATTGCGAAAATATTTTAGCTTTCTTATATAAATCATTTTTCCAATATTTACTTTAGCAATATTTAAGTTTTCTTCTTAATAAACTTCTTTTATGAAATTCCAATTTAATACAACCAACTTTTTATATTAAATCATTTTCAAAATATTTATTTCAAAATAATCCAATTTCATTTTTATAAAACAACATTTATTAAAACAAAATTCTTATTAAATCATCCTTTATATAGATTCGTTTCTAAAATATTCACATTTTTTGTTAAATAAACAACCCTTAGAAATCAAATTTTAACTCAACATTATCAACGAACGCCTTATATTCAAATTCTAAAACTTAATTCACAAAGTATTCGTTTTCAATGTTCCCAAATTCCTATCTACCCAAACCAGGTTTCAAAAGTATGATTCTAGATAGATTAACAGATAATAGTCAATGCTCAGAATTGGACGAGCATGCTAATCAAATTCTAGAAGATAATGATAAAATATTATCATTTCCTAATAACCAAGCACAACCAAGAATAACTATATTAAAATTTTGAATTTTTTTCTTTTATATATAAAATATAATCTTAGGTAAAATTATTTCATTTACCCATTTTAAAACAATACCATGTCCTTTGGTCTTGTTCGAATGTTTAGGAAATCCCTATCGATAACGTTGGCCAAACGCATCGACCAGAATTCTTAAGCCACTCAACATATCAAAAAACACAATATAAAACATTTTTTTATGGAAATAACAAATACGCGCTCTTATATATATACTTTCAAACTCATCCTAGGGTCCCACTTACCCTATCTCAAATGAGTCAACCCCACTGAAGCGTAGGTGTTCGCTCAACCTAAGCCTTGATACCAACTGTAACGACCCACTTTTCTGTACAGTTTAAGCTGACAATAAACCACACATGTCCAACCCAAATTGAACGGAAAGGCAAGTAGTCAGGGAAAAGAAAGAAGAAAGAAGAAAGAAGAAAAGAAGAAACTAACAACACATAATCTCACATCGGAACGAATAAGCTATAATATATAACAAATCTTTACACCAAAAACAAAACTGCAATATATGTATATACAGACATCCATCAGAGTATACTAACCTATTCAGCACGGACAGTTATAACAACCTGTCCTCACAATTGCTGATAAATACAACAATGAATGCAATAGAAAAGTAACCATGTACGTGAATACGTCTCTAGGCTCCAGCTCGTCTCTTGAAGCTCCAAACATCCAAGTAAACCTGGAAATATGCTTGGTCTGACCCGAGCATTATAGGATAACAACGCCCGGGTCAGTATGGTAAAACCAACGTGAGAACACAATCAAATGGATTCTTAATGTTTAAATAACCTTTCAAAACAAAGGTATCTCGTAAGACCACGCCGCACATGAACACGGACGGGTTTTTACCTTACGATAACCAAAACCTTTTATATTAGAAAATCCAGTGATATTATAATAATGTCTAAGGGTGAAAATAATAATAATCAAGTAGCTGTGATGCTCGTGTGTGTACATCACAACAATACTAGGTATATAATCGAAAATCGATAAGGTACGTTCGCTAATTGTGTAGGATTTCCATGGAGGTGCCCTCAGTACTTCGAGGAACGGTCCTCCTGCATAAGGATCAGAGATATCCTTCCGAAGCATCATACATCCCTAGTGATGTACCATAGGAAAAACATAGCTGGTCTCACTAAGACCGAGTGTATCGCCCCATGCATGCATAACAACTATAAGTGACATCCAAGAGGAGCCGACTACACCCTATGGGTTTGCCAACCCTATTGGCCATGCCTCCCATCTATGGTTTTAGTCATTCCGCTGATGAGGCAACGTCCGACATTCCAGCCTACGCACCGCCATCAAAATAGATCATGGGATCCCACTTGGATTTCAATACCCCAACGGGTCTCGGAATCACACAATGATTCCCATATCTCAATTAGATCTTGGAATCACACCAGGATTCCCATAACCCAACGGGTCTCGGAATCACGCATGGATCCCAACATCTCAAAATATTATGAATCTCCTCGATAGAATCGTATATGGTTTTCGGAGTGGTCACGGGTTCGAGCCATCTCTTATGAGTACACTATTCCGTTTCGCGGGTGCTTCACAAAACCAAACGTCGATTTCCAGAATGCTCAATACCGGTTCTTTAGGAAATAATCAGAGAATGGATAAGAGCGGGGATCATCCCCTAACCGTTTAAGTGGACGAATCTCCTTATCATTTGTCCTGGAAGAACGAAACGAGTTTATACGTACAGTATAGCACCACCGATGGTAGCTGTACCATATAATCCACGTATTTCCCCTAGATATTTCCAGAGTTAAAATCCTTCGGTGTTAAGTAGGGAATATTTCGCTACTACCAAAATTAAGAATGATTACATATTTAGGCCAAGATTTGATAGTCGGTTATTTAACTATCGAATAAACAAATATTCCAAACAAAGATTACATTTCCCACGGAAATCACTAAGCCTCTTAAATTAATCTTTCATTAATTTAAAATCACAAATATTATCTCAACAAGATAAGTATATTCACAAACCACTATATTTTAGATACTTGGAAAATATAACCATATACTTATCTCAATGGTATAAGTATATTCACAAACCATTTAACTTTCAAAACTTAGAAACTTGAAAACTCTTAAAAATAGATATGGAAAGTACCGTTCAATATCGACTATGGATCGCAGCTTACACAATGGTTACGTCGCTATCCCAGTGAATCCATAGTAAACTATAGGCAATCCCCGCCCCTCGAATTACGCCATGAATATCAACCATTTCTTTCCAAATTCCATTATCTTATAATTATTTTCAAATATATTTATAAAGCTTTTTCATAAATCTCCAATCTATTTATAAACCCTCTTTATAAATATCAAAACTCCATTTATAAAACTTCTCCTTTTCAAATCTTTAAAACTCATTTATAAATTCTTTTATAAATATCCAAAGCCATTTATAAAACTCTTCCCATATTTAATCCAACTCATTACAAGACTCTTTAAGTCAGTAAGTTCCTCTTGATAAACCATAAGTTATTTAAAATAGCTTTAAATAACATACCTCTATTTCATTTTAATCAAATCTTATTTAAAATAATAACTTTAGAATCTATTTCATAATATAATAAATTAATTTCAAACACTATTATTGTATTAATAAGTTAACTTCAAAACAATATTAATATAATAATTAATTAATTTTTAAACGTTATTAAAAAAAATCAAATAACTTTTAATTAATATTAATATGATAATTAATTAACCTAAGTTATATTTAAACAACTTAAATCGATATAATTAAATAACTTTAATTAAAATTTAATGCATAGATAAGTCATGTAACGACCCGCCTTTTTGGATAGTTTAAAACGACACACATGTCGATTCCAAACCATTCAAAAGGGCGGATGTTTAATGGGGTAAATGAGAAAAGAAGAGAAAGGGACAAGAAACAATCACAGAATCTCGCAGCGGAAAGATAAAATATAATAATCAAATAAATAGTTCATGAAGCTGTTTAATATACTTTTGAATATCATTTATACAACATTTATCAGAGTTATACATATACAACAGAACAAATAAAATAATGCAGCAAACAGCATGATGCAAGGATAATAATTGTAATAGTATACCAAATCTTCGTCTTCGTCCTCCAGAATAGATCTTCAATAAGCTGAAAACTCAGGACTGACCCGAGCGTAATGAAAAGACAAAACACTCGAGTCAGGACTAAAATATCCATATGAAAGTTAAATCAATCATAAATAAATATGAGTGTAACGGCGTCAGAGATGTTCACGGGGTTTGACATCTCATATCCAGTGTCAACATGCGTGCAATAACTTAAGAGATGTTACGGGATTTTTCCATCTCTCAAGGATCCGTTAAACTATATACTATGTAGTACAATACGCTATTGTAATATGTCTACATTAAAGTAAAAGTATTAAAATAGCGTTAAGCCATGGCCCATTCCACCCTTAACACAGTTTATATTCCCAAGAGCATATACAAGACCGTAGTTTCCCCAAAACCGAAAGTCACCAGAGGGCAATCCATATACTAAAGGTACAAACCAAAATCGTAGTGGTCGCAAATAGGATAATCAGTATGACAAGGTACATGAGGCAATACCAACTAGGATACTAGTAGTTGCGTGATCCGGACTGATGTTGGGCATAGCAACTACTACCCCAACACCGCGAAACAACACTCCCAAATCAAGGGGTGCACCCAAATCGAATCAAAAATGTAATAGACATGGTATCGAAGAATTGTGTCCGCTAGAGATGGCGAACCTCAATGGCCCGGCGCGGCTCCTGTTTTAGTCATGTCAGGGGTCATCCAATATCGTTCTCTTTCTTCAGTCAACGCGTTCACCAAACCATCCACTTCATTCTGGATCAACACTCCGCGTATAATAGTTATTAAAGTGGTTTTCGGTATCGACAGAGAGTATGTCCATATCCGATCCCGGTCTCTTTAATAACTGCGTTATATTTTTCACACCGGTGGCTCTTTTACATTTCAAAATCAATTCATAATTGATATCAAAATATCATATTCGCTTCCAAAAATCAAATCCATTTCAAATATCACCATATCTATTCAAGATGTAAGATTCCGTTTCAAAAACATTTTCCGCCTCAATATCTCATTTCGATTTCAATACAATTTCAAATTTCAAATTTCAATTTAGGTTGCAACTTTATTTAACCCAATTCGTATTTAAATTCCAGATTTAAATATAACCTTTTACCTTATTGACCAGCTTGAAATTTTTAGAAAATAGTTTTAAGTAGTTTAAAAGTAGTTTAAATAATTAAATAGTTAAAATACTTAAAATATTTAAAAGGGATTTCAAATAGATAAATTAGTTTTAAAATAATTTAAATTGGGTTAAGTAGATTTAAAATAGATTAACATAAGTTAACATAGTTTAAGATAGGTTACACTAATTTAATATAGTTAATATAGGTTAAAATAGTTTAAGTATATAAAAAAAATGTTTATATATAATAGAGTAATTTAAGGAAACAAAATGAAACAGCTTCAAAACCAAACCATTTCAATTATAACTTCCCAATTCAAATCAATTTCAATTCCCATTCTACCGATTCAATTTCGATTTCAATTCAAATCAATGTCACCTTGACTTCAAAATTAATTCAATTTCTACATTCACCTCAAATTAATTCAATTTCAAATTATACCGATTTTTAGCTTGATTTTCAGAATATCGATTTATAACACTTAACAAATTTTCCTTCAATATTCAAATTTAAATTCAAATTTCAAATGTGATTCAATTCCAAGCTCAATTTCAAAATATCATTTTTATATCACTTTTACTTAGTAATATTCAGAGCTCGGAATAATGTTCAATCTTTAAAACAAATCAATTTTAAAAATTCAATCATATCCCGATTTCAAATTCCAAAGTCTCCACTTTAACTATTTAACAATTTCCTTTAACCAAAATTTATTTCAACATTCCAAACTCAAATTTGCGATAAAATTCGATTTCTATAAATTGATTTTATTTATTACTTTTTAAATCAAACATTTAAATAAATTTCAAATCAACGATTTTTTTTAAAATTATTAATTTAACCAATCCGGTGTCCGTTTATAATTTTCTATCCTATGGCCAAGTGATTAGTTATTTCAATTAAATATCAGGGATGAATATATATCACTTAAACCAATCACAGTGTCATATGTATGTATAACAGGATATATTCATAAGCAAATAAACATCCAAACATTTAAATATCAACCAATAGCATCCATCGAAATAAATCATCCAATAGACAATACAATTCATGGCAATGTCATAGTTATCAAAATCAGGTAATTTAATTGCAATTAAATCCTAATTTCAATTTGATTGTCAATTTTAATTTTCAACGGTGAATTCAAACGACAATCTATACGACAATTAAATTTTATCAAACAATGACAAATAAAATTCATATCACTTCATAATATCAAATTTAACTACCATAAAGATATTCAGTACGTTGTGAGCGTTATAAAACACTCACCTTGATTTTACGATTTTTAATCAAATCGAACGATGTTCGATTTAACCAAAAATTTAACAAGCTCAAAACAGTCCCGGATCTGCATTGCAGCGTAGCACTCGTCGCTGTGATTCCAACGTCGCCAGTTTCGTCTGATTCCGACCTCGGATGAGAGAGAGATGATATATTAAACATTTGATTTTTAATAATAAAATTTACAATTTACTAATTATAGTCATTAGCCTAATTACCCACCACCCAATCATCTTCCTCGTAACACTCAGGCAACGAATGAACGAAAGGAACACATCGCCGCCTTCAAGCCCTAGATGCCGCGCCATCATCGTCGCTCGAGACGATGATCTACCACCACCATTGCGCGCGCCTTCCTCCGCCACCCCATCGCCAAGAGCCACTCGAAGCTCGGTCTTCCCCTGGCCGTGAAAAATGCAACTGAAATGGAGACGAACGCGGCCAAAACCTCCACCATACGACGACGACAACCAAGATCTATCGTTGGATCTGACGAGCTCAACGAGCTCTACAACTTTCCAGTTGAAAGTTCCTTCCATCGGGACGTGGATTTCGAGAAAAATGAGGGGAAACGTCGCAATGTTTCGGCCATCGAAATTTGTCTCTGGCAGCCACGACATATAACTAGGGTTTGCAGAAGAGAACGCGTATATATACACGTATATTTATTATTTTATTATTATTTTCAACTTTTCTGAACGAACTCGAAAATAGACGTGCCGATAGGCGTTCGTAATGTTTTACCCACATTTCGAACACAATGGAATAGGTTCTGGAGGCTAATTTGATCGTATGTGGAAGATAGCTTTTTGAATCGAATTAAAATATTAAATTTTCGATATTTATTTCAACGCGTTTCTAACCCGCACGAACAAACGATAACTCCAAACACTACGAAATTTGGAATCCAGTAATAATACACTATTATGGATCCAATGGAACTGGTTTTGTCGAATTCCGAGACTGTGCCTCGGAAGGCTATTTTTACTCGTCGATTATAATATAATATTTTCAATTTCCAATTTTTCACTTTTAAATCCAATTTTAAATGTTAACAATCTTCATTGTTGTTTAAATAAACTTTACATCAACTTCCGGTTTTATTTTCAATCATATTATATTCAAAATTCAATTATTCAAATATTTGTAATATTAAATTTAAACAATTTTGATTGTTCAATAATTCACTATCTTTTGAAATATATGAAAATGAACTTATAAGATTAAATCTTTAAAACGAATTCACATTATAGAACAATTATTTCCATTATACAGTTATTCAATTCCCGTTATTCAATTTTATTCAATTATTCAATTAATTTTCAATATTAAGTTTAAACAATTTAATTGTTCAATATTCAACAAATTTCAATATTAGATTTTAAATGAATTCTCATTACTAATCAATTACTTTATTTACATCTAATGAATTCAACATTTATTTATCCAACTATTGATCGTAAACTCATTCAATAAGTAGCATTTATATTTCAATATTAGATTTTTTTTAATAAATTTCCGTTATCAGTCAATTACCTTATTCACATCTAGTGCATCCAACATTTGTTATTCAACTTTAGTTATTGATTGTAAACCCAGTTAATATATAAAATTTCATTTCATTTACAATTGGTTTCTAAATTCAATTCGACTGATAAATAAACTAGTAACTTATAATAATTATCACCATTTACTTTTAATCACACTTATAAGTTTATTATTTACTAACAACTGTCACAATTACCAATACAATACCAATTTGATTCCATTTCCAATGACTATATATTATTTCATTAGTTAACCCAATATTTACATTTGTTTTCTTATATTCCCTTATAACCAAGTTATAATATTTAAGTCATTTCAATTGATTGGAATATCATTCAATTCATTAATAATTAATTGGATAAATATTGTTGCAATTCATTCTAGTTATTATTATCATACATAAATTTCAAATTTTTAATTCTTCCAACATTAAACCATGAAATCTTATTAAATTAACATTTTTAATTATCGAAATTTTACGGGTCGTTACACTCTCCCCCACTCAAAACTTTTCGTCCTCGAAAAGGAAAAGAAGGGAAAAGGAACTAAGTAAAGAATTCAACATTTGATAATTCCTATTCAGAATTATCAATTTACAAACAAAGAAATTTCATTTATAAAGTCGATTCTACGCTCCCACTACGCTACTCCGATAAGCTTACGAAATTTTCAAGTTGGTTATCCAAACAAGTTTTAAAACATTAAAACCTGAAAGTTTTCTAACACCCGGATTTACGGAAAATTTCGGCAGCGTCTCCTTTGCGCGGCTCGATCGGTACAGCTACAAAACGCCTCTACGGGCCCCAAACCAATAAAAGAAAACCAAAAGCCAAGTGGCTCATCAAAATCACCAAATCCAATGACAAAATAAACATGTACCTTTTGTCGGGCAATCCAAATTTCCTTGATTTTAAATATCTGCATCTTATTTTCCAATGATAACCAATCATATAATTTTAAAAGAATCATTTTATATTTGGCATCTTAAATTTCCAATATTAACTTTAATTAAGTCCGTAAGCCGTACATATATCATTCGTGAGCAATATCAAATCTAATCGCCTATTCGATCACACAATTTCACTTCCAACTAGCATCGTTCACACGACTCTCTAGTGCGGACTCAGATTTGGTTCCTTGATTGGAAACTGTTACTCTCCTTGCATAGCCATATACTATGATAGAGAATTCCAGAATCAAATCAAAAATCCATATCCAGGGTTCGCCGTCGATAATCAAGTGAAAAATCCTAACTTGGATCGATATAAATTATCTCGAAATTTTATGCTCGAATGTGGATCAAATCGTTATGCGAATAAAATAATACTCGTACAACTTACGTATTACCTTTCAATAAATTTCAATACAATGTATCTATATTATATTTCTTTTGCTTACCTTCATTTCATTTACAGTTAATGATTTATAGTACAATATTCATATCCCTAATTTACTTGGTATCTATTTCTTTACCAAGCATATTCTTTAATACTACCATTTCTTAAACATTATTCGATAGAATATACTTACTCAAGTCCATTTTTAAACATTATAAAATTTTAAATTCCTTTCCAATTGATTCTTAGCCATACCAAATTCTTTGGTTTACATTTACTTCATATTCATAGTTTCAGTTAATAACCAATTTATTTGTGGAACATTTTATTAAACATCACTTTAGTTTATAGTCATCCCATAAAGTCTATTTTCTTAGTTTACAGTTATCTCAAAAGTTACAAATTCAATTCCAATTTCTTTGCAATTTATATTTATTTCCATAACCAATTTACAAAGATAATATGCAATTCATTTGTCTACTTTCTTAAGCTCACTCATTTATTAAATTTTGTCATTGATTATTTCAGAATATACTTAAGTATATAAGTAATTTAACTATTTTAATTAAATTCAATTTCATTTTCCATTTATTCTTAGCTATACCAAATTCTTTGTTTACATTTACTTCATTTCATAATTTCAGTTAATAATGTACTTCATTTTCATAATTTCAGTTAATAACAGATTTATTTGTGGAACATTTTATTAACCAACACTTTAGTTTATTAGCCATCCTATAAAAGTCATATATAAGAAGTTGGACATTATCTAAGTTTATAATTACCTCAAAAGCTACAAATTTCAATTTCATAATTTCTTTGCAAATTTATATTCAATTCTATAACAAATTTACAAAGATATTATTTAGTTCATTTGTCTACTTCCTTAAATTCTACTTACTCATTCCATTTAGCCATTCATCATTTCATATTATACTTAAGTATATAACATTTTTATCACAACCAAATTTCCATTTATGTACATTTTAATTACTTTTAAGTTTTGCTTACTTGTATATTTCAATTACTTTTAGGTTTTGCTTACTTGTATAATATCTCATTTCATATCTAAAATATCATTTTAACTTTTAGCATTTGGTAAGTCATATTATATGTTATTAGAATGCAATTTGATACAATACAATTTATAGGATTCATTTTACCAAATTAGAATGTTCACAAATTTTTACTTGTTTTAAATTTTCTTTACTTTTCAATACTTTTCAATTTTAAGAGTTACCCTTCCACTCTAAAGTTTCTCAAAACCTTTAGCTTAGAGTTTTTAATCCTCTTATTATATAAGTTCTGATTATTCACATTTCATTCAGATAATTTGAAAAATATTAATTAACGGGACTTAGAAATTTAAATGCCCGGTTCATTTTAAATCATTTGAAATAAAATAAAATCATTTGAAATGTATATATATCAAATCATACCTTCTAAGTTTAAACCAAAATGCATTTTTCAAAACAGTTTCGAAGCAAAGCAAAGCTTCGCATAAGTCTCCTTCACTTTGAGACTCGAAAATGAACGTCGAGATGCTGCGCAGTCATCACCGGAATTATTTTCCAGCGACATAAGAGAGGAGTACTAAATTCATTCCTTCTTAAAAATCCTTTCAAAAATATTTTCCATAAATATTTTTCAACTAATATCACTACATATTTTTCTTCACAGTTTTGAAAAACCGTTTTCAAAATCCCCGAGTCTTAAATTCAATATTTCTAAATTTAAATCTATCTTGGTTTATAAGTCACATTTTATAAATTATTCTCACAAAATTTTGCTTTCTTAAAACATTCCCTAAATTGTTTTATCATTATTTATTTTGTGATATACCTTATTTATTAAAACACAATATCCACTTTGTGATAACCATCTATATTATCCTTTCTAACAACCAAACAAACTGGATGAATCATAATAATTTCTAAAATTTACTTCTTTATATATAAAATATAATTAGGGCAAAATTATTTCATTTACCCACTTTCAAAACAATACTATGTCGAATTGTTCTGTTCAAGTGTTTAGAGACCCCTATCAATGACGTTAATTACTCGTATTGACCAGAATCCATAAGCCACTCAACAAATCAACCAACACAATATAAAACAATTTTTATGTCACTAACAAATACGCTCTCTCATACATACACTGAGCGACTCATCATAGGGTATTACTACCCTATTTATAAAGAGTCAGACCCCACAAAGCTAAGGTTATCGCTAAACCAAAGCTCTGATACCAACTGTAACGGACCGCGTCAGTGGGGTAACGCCCACCGTAGCATACAGCAATACCTGTGTTCTGCCTTTACAGCCAGCCTCTCGACTGCACCAACCCCGCAGGGACATGTAGGAGTAAGAGTCATCCGCTCGCTACCAAACCAAATGCGAGAACCCCCTATCATGCTGCACCCGCCAAGTGCATAGGCAGACACACATGTCGATTCCAAACCATTCAAAAGGGCGGATGGTTAATGGGGTAAATAAGAAAAGAAGAGAAAGGGACAAGAAACAATCACAGAATCTCGCAGCGGAAAGATAAAATATAATAATCAAATAAACAGTTCATGAAGCTGTTTAATATACTTTTAAATATCATTTATACAACATTTATCAGAGTTATACATATACAACAGAACAAATAAAATAATGCAGCAAACAACATGATGCAAGGATAATAATAGTAATAGTATACCAAATCTTCGTCTTCGTCCTCCAGAATAGATCTTCAATAAGCTGAAAACTCAGGACTGACCCGAGCGTAATGAAAAGACAAAACACTCGAGTCAGGACTAAAATATCCATATGAAAGTTAAATCAATCATAAATAAATATGAGTGTAACGGCGTCAGAGATGTTTACGGGGTTTGACATCTCATATCCAGTGTCAACATGCGTGCAATAACTTAAGAGATGTTACGGGATTTTTCCATCTCTCAAGGATCCGTTAAACTATCTACTATGTAGTACAATACGCTATTGTAATATGTCTACATTAAAGTAAAAGTATTAAAATAGCATTAAGCCATGGCCCATTCCACCCTTAACACAGTTTATATTCCCAAGAGCATATACAAGACCGTAGTTTCCCCAAAACCGGAAGTCACCAGAGGGCAATCCATATACTAAAGGTACAAACCAAAATCGTAGTGGTCGCGAATAGGATAATCAGTATGACAAGGAACATGAGGCAATACCAACTAGGATACTAGTAGTTGCGTGATCCGGACTGATGTTGGGCATAGCAGCTACTACCCCAACACCGCGAAACAACACTCCCAAATCAAGGGGTGCACCCAAATCGAATCATAAATGTAATAGACATGGTATCGAAGAAGTGTGTTCGCTAGAGATGGCGAACCTCAATGGCCCGGCACGGCTCCTGTTTTAGTCATGTCAGGGGTCATCCAATATCGTTCTCTTTCTTCAGTCAACGCGTTCACCAAACCATCCACTTCATTCTGGATCAACACTCCGCGTATAATAGTTATTAAAGTGGTTTTCGGTATCGACAGAGAGTATGTCCATATCCGATCCCGGTCTCTTTAATAACTGCGTTATATTTTTCACACCGGTGGCTCTTTTACATTTCAAAATCAATTCATAATTGATATCAAAATATCATATTCGCTTCCAAAAATCAAATCCATTTCAAATATCATCATATCTATTCAAGATGTAAGATTCCGTTTCAAAAACATTTTCCGCCTCAATATCTCATTTCGATTTCAATACCATTTCAAATTTCAATTTAGGTTGCAACTTTATTTAACCCAATTCGTATTTGAATTCCAGATTTAAATATAACCTTTCACCTTATTGACCAGCTTGAAATTTTTAGAAAATAGTTTTAAGTAGTTTAAAAGTAGTTTAAATAATTAAATAGTTAAAATACTTAAATATTTAAAAGGGATTTCAAATAGATAAATTAGTTTTAAAATAATTTAAATTGGGTTAAGTAGATTTAAAATAGATTAACATAAGTTAACATAGTTTAAGATAGGTTACACTAATTTAATATAGTTAATATAGGTTAAAATAGTTTAAGTATATAAAAAAAATGTTTATATATAATAGAGTAATTTAAGGAAACAAAATGAAACAACTTCAAAACCAAACCATTTCAATTATAACTTCCCAATTCAAATCAATTTCAATTCCCATTCTACCGATTCAATTTCGATTTCAATTCAAATCAATGTCACTTTGACTTCAAAATTAATTCAATTTCTACATTCACCTCAAATTAATTCAATTTCAAATTATACCGATTTTTAGCTTGATTTTCAGAATATCGATTTATAACACTTAACAAATTTTCCTTCAATATTAAAATTTAAATTCAAATTTCAAATGTGATTCAATTCCAAGCTCAATTTCAAAATATCATTTTTATATCACTTTTACTTAGTAATATTCAGAGCTCGGAATAATGTTCAATCTTTAAAACAAATCAATTTTAAAAATTCAATCATATCCCGATTTCAAATTTCAAAGTCTCCACTTTAACATTTTAACAATTTCCTTTAACCAAAATTTATTTCAACATTCCAAACTCAAATTTGCGATAAAATTCGATTTCTATAAATTGATTTTATTTATTACTTTTTAAATCAAACATTTAAATAAATTTCAAATCAACGATTTTTTTAAAAATTATTAATTTAACCAATCCGGTGTCCGTTTATAATTTTCTATCCTATGGCCAAGTGATTAGTTATTTCAATTAAATATCAGAGATGAATATATATCACTTAAACCAATCACAGTGTCATATGTATGTATAACAGGATATATTCATAAGCAAATAAACATCCAAACATTTAAATATCAACCAATAGCATCCATCGAAATAAATCATCCAATAGACAATACAATTCACGGCAATGTCATAGTTATCAAAATCAGGTAATTTAATTGCAATTAAATCCTAATTTCAATTTGACTGTCAATTTTAATTTTCAACGGTGAATTCAAACGACAATCTATACGACAATTAAATTTTATCAAACAACGACAAATAAAATTCATATCACTTCATAATATCAAATTTAACTACCATAAAGATATTCAGTACGTTGTGAGCGTTATAAAACACTCACCTTGATTTTACGATTTTTAATCAAATCGAACGATGTTCGATTTAACCAAAAATTTAACAAGCTCAAAACAGTCCCGGATCTGCATTGCAGCGTAGCACTCGTCGCTATGATTCCAACGTCGCCAGTTTCGTTTGATTTCGACCTCGGATGAGAGAGATATGATATATTAAACATTTGATTTTTAATAATAAAATTTACAATTTACTAATTATAGTCATTAGCCTAATTACCCACCACCCAATCATCTTCCTTGTAACACTCAGGCAACGAACGAACGAAAGGAACCCATCGCCGCCTTCAAGCCCTAGATTCCGCGCCATCATCGTCGCTCGAGACGATGATCTACCACCACCATTGCGCGCGCCTTCCTCCGCCACCCCATCGCCAAGAGCCACTCGAAGCTCGGTCTTCCCCTGGCCGTGAAAAACGCAACTGAAACGGAGACGAACGCGGCCAAAAACCTCCACCATACGACGACGACAACCAAGATCTACCGTTGGATCTGACGAGCTCAACGAGCTCTACAACTTTCCAGTTGAAAGTTCCTTCCATCGGGACGTGGATTTCGAGAAAAATGAGGGGAAACGTCGCAATGTTCGACCATCGAAATTTGTCTCTGGCGGCCACGACATATAACTAGGGTTTGCAGAAGAGAACGCGTATATATACACGTATATTTATTATTTTATTATTATTTTCAACTTTTCTGAACGAACTCGAAAATAGACGTGCCGACAGGCGTCGTAATGTTTTACCCACATTCCGAACATAATGGAATAGGTTCTGGAGGCTAATTTGATCGTATGTGGAAGATAGCTTTTTGAATCGAATTAAAATATTAAATTTTCGATATTTATTTCAACGCGTTTCTAACCCGCACGAACAAACGATAACTCCAAACACTACGAAATTTGGAATCCAGTAATAATACACTATTATGGATCCAATGGAACTGGTTTCGTCGAATTCCGAGACTGTGCCTCGGAAGGCTATTTTTACTCGTCGATTATAATATAAAATTTTCAATTTCCAATTTTTCACTTTTAAATCCAATTTTAAATGTTAACAATCTTCATTGTTGTTTAAATAAACTTTACATCAACTTCCGGTTTTATTTTCAATCATATTATATTCAAAATTCAATTATTCAAATATTTGTAATATTAAATTTAAACAATTTTGATTGTTCAATAATTCACTATCTTTTGAAATATATGAAATTGAACTTATAAGATTAAATCTTTAAAACGAATTCACATTATAGAACAATTATTTCCATTATACAGTTATTCAATTCCCGTTATTCAATTTTATTCAATTATTCAATTAATTTCCAATATTAAGTTTAAACAATTTAATTGTTCAATATTCAACAAATTTCAATATTAGATTTTAAATGAATTCTCATTACTAATCAATTACTTTATTTACATCTAATGAATTCAACATTTATTTATCCAACTATTGATCGTAAACTCATTCAATAAGTAGCATTTATATTTCAATATTAGATTTTTTTTAATAAATTTCCGTTATCAGTCAATTGCCTTATTCACATCTAGTGCATCCAACATTTGTTATTCAACTTTAGTTATTGATTGTAAACCCAGTTAATATATAAAATTTCATTTCATTTACAATTGGTTTCTAAATTCAATTCGACTGATAAATAAACTAGTAACTTATAATAATTATCACCATTTACTTTTAATCACACTTATAAGTTTATTATTTACTAACAACTGTCACAATTACCAATACAATACCAATTTGATTCCATTTCCGATGACTATATATTATTTCATTAGTTAACCCAATATTTACATTTGTTTTCTTATATTCCCTTATAACCAAGTTATAATATTTAAGTCATTTCAATTGATTGGAATATCATTCGATTCATTAAAAATTAATTGGATAAATATTGTTGCAATTCATTCTAGTTATTATTATCATACATAAATTTCAAATTTTTAATTCTTCCAACATTAAACCATGAAATCTTATTAAATTAACATTTTTAATTATCGAAATTTTACGGGTCGTTACAAGTCACTTTAAATAAATAATTAAACAAGATTAAAAACATTTTAAAACAATAACTTTAAAATAATAACATTTAAGAAATATATTAATAAAATAATTAAATTTTAATCATTATTAAAAAAAGTAATTATCTTTAAAACATTATTAATAAATAATTATTACCCTTTAAATCTTATCACTAAGTAAAAATTCTTAAATTAACTTTCATATAAAAATTTAACTTTTTAAAATTTGAGGGAGCTTAACGATCACCCTGGTACATATACAAGCTACCATCTCATTCAAGGTTAACTTTCCAAGTTAATAACTGATATTCACATAATCAGTGACTGTATAAATAATTTAGCATTTAATTAACCATCATTGGTTAACATATCACTTATTCAAAATGACATATCAATTAACGATATATAATTAGATGTCCAAATCTATAAAGTAGCAGAATGGAGGTTTATTCTTCTAATTAAATGACTAATTATTTTAATTAGCGGAACGATGTTTATTCTACTAAACGGGTTTCAATTACCCCATTCAATTTACTTTAACAGTACAGTGTTTATTTGGCCAAATAGGTAACACGATTAAGGTATATAAATTTAACGACATTATTAATTACAAATAATGTAATTAAATCTTAGTCCGTTTCTAATATGTCATAAATTTATACACCACCAAATCATCAACAAGTTACACTACACGTTGTACTCATCTAGACGGGTACAACGCAAAAATCCTTGTGTCAATCGTATTTCATATGAGCAGGATATTCCATTTTTAAAACTAACACATCATTTATATAATAATTAACATATAAAAAAGACAAAGTTATCTCACCAAAAAGTTTGGACCCAAAGCCCACTACCCATTTCCAACCTGCACTGCAAGCTCCCAAACCCGAAACCCAAACGCAACTTCCAACAAACCAAATATATACTTGCAAAATTCATATGCAAACGACCACATTTATGAGGGCTTATGTGCAAACTCCTCCTCATTGAACAATAGCCTCATTCTCCTTCTATCTCTATTAGCGTGTACCTGGTTCTCCTTTTCATTTGTTTGCAAGCTCCAGGCTTCTTCCCTGCATACTCGGTTATTCCACGCCTAGTGCAAGTCTTTCCACTACTTGTTTGCCCGTATGCAAAAATAGTTGAGTTAATACCACTGATAACTGAAAGCGCAATTTCCTTAGCTGCTTCCCCATAAACCTTTCTTGCGCTTATAATACTTATGCTTGCACGGGGATACTTTGAACATATAATGTCGACTTGTACATTCAACCTCCACTTTCTAAATATTTGATGCAAAGCCATGCACGGCCGCTCACACACACTCTTACATTCAATTATATATATGGAAAAAAGCAAGAATGAAAATGTGTAAAATGAATTGAAAATTTGAAAGGTGGCTTCTATGTTTTCATTTTGTAGTAAAGAAGAAGAAAAAAACGTTCATGTTTATACGAAGAAAGAAATAAAGAAAATAATATAAAAAATGTGTCTCTTCTTTCATATGTGTATTTGAATGCGTGTTTTGTTCTCTGTGAATGTCTAAGTGTTCCTCCACTTATCCTTGTGTATGTGAGTGTGTTCAAACATGAAATGGCTGTGTATTCCATTTTACATGCATGGAAGAAGAAAATTTAGAAATGGAAAATGAATTGTGTCCTCTCTTCTTTTCTTGCTGTGAAAATGCATGTGTATATATAATCTTCTATGGCTTTGAAACTAAATGCAGTGAAGAGAAAATGAAATGAAAATGTTGCCAAAAGAAAAAATGAAAATCCCTTCTATGTTCATTCGTGCGTGTAAACATATAGGTAAGAATTACTTACCCACTAAGGAAAGAATGGTACAAACCATTAATGCAAGCTATCAATAGCCATCACAAACATTTAATGCAAGGAAAGCACCTTAGAGATATTTTGTGTTTTTTTTAATATTTAAGAATTAAAGTTCTAGAGTACGACGCCACATAATATTCCGTTTGCGTATGGACCGCGAACGATTGAAATAAAAATACAATCGCGCACAACAACGTTACGCGATCACAAAACAACAATAAAATAGACCGATTAACTTATCCTATAAAATTTCCAAAGTATCGACGTTTGCCGTAAAAAGCGTCAAACAAAAATATTTTTATTTTCCAAATTAAAAATTATGGAAAAATTCTATAAATTAAATTAAAATGACGTCATCAAAAATCAATTTGTTTTATCAAAATTTGATTTTCTTATAATTTATTACATTTGAATCAAATCTGAATATTTAAATAGGTTAAATATTCACATTCCAAACGTCAAAAATTGCGGGTCGTTATAGTATATGTATGTGTTTTGAATGTATGTATGGATGTATACCGTGCTTACGTAGTGTACGTTGAAATGCTAGGAAGCGATTTACATTTTCAATCTTTTGGAATTTTGAAGACGAAATTATTTAGTGGGGGGAATGTAACACCTGTAAATTTTAATAATAAGATAAATAATTTTTAATGGGTTAAATGGTAATTTTACTAAAAAACGAAATTGGAATTTTTATGACTGAATAAGCAACGAGACTTATACCATTGCATAGAGTTTATTTTTCTAATCAAGTTTCATTGTAAAGACGTTTAAATTAAACAAATAGATTGAGAATAATAACTAAATGAATAATTTTGTTCAAATCCGGCTTGTTAGGTCTAGTGGTTCATTAGTACCAAATAGTGTATTAATATCATTTTCCAACATAGAAAGAAACATACATACATTTTGTCCTTCACCTTCATCTTCTTTTCAACAAAGAAACTTTAAACCTAAAATTCAACATCTAAAATTACTTTATCAAATCTCCAGCATATTCAATAAAATTAGCAAAGTCAATAAAATTTGGATCTAAAGAGATTATGGCCAAGAGTGGAACAAGAAGATAGGTAATAAAATTCATTGATTTTGAAGATTAGTCCAATTCCGGACAGCGAGAGAGGAGAAGACTACAATCTAAATCAGAGTTATCTTGGTTAATTGTGAGTGAGAATCTATTTATTCTATTATATAGTATCATATATGTTTTTTTTCATCTTTAAAATCTATGACAGGTTAATGACTATAGTTGATATGAATTAATCATAAATATATGTTGAACTGAAATATCGATATTGATATTTAGGTTTTGAAAAGATAGTTGGCCATTAGTGTGAAATTTGACCTTTGGGTAACGATGGAAGAAGAAGATGATTAAGATAATACACACACACGTGCCCACACACACACACAAAGGCATGAGAACCATAAGGGAATGTTAACTACTCTAATATAGATGGGTGGTCACTACAACAACCCGACCCTTTAACAGCGTTTTAAAATCGTGTTAAAATGCTATTACAGAGTTTTTATAAGTGCGTAAAACGACATGTTTTAATATGTCTGCTAGATACCATGACATTATTTAAAATAGCATTTTTTGCTATCATCTTTGAATATTTATAGTTTGTTATTGATATATTTAACTTTCTAGCGTTTCTCTAATTGCTATAGAACTTTTTCATAGCGTTTTTAAAAGCTATGATATATGAAGCTGTGACGATACCTATGTTTCATAGCATTTTTTAAGCGTTAAACTATTTTTTTGGAGCATTTTTAAAAGCTATAATAAGTAAAAGTTGTACCTCATCTATATTTTATAGCTTTTAAAAACTTTATAGATTTTTTTTCATAGCATTTTTAATGTTATGTACATTCATGCTTTCATTTATTATTCTACTAAGCTTATTTCGACACATATATTACAAAAATTCAAAATACCACGATTAACACATTATAATGCACGCAATCAAACAGAACCTTAAGCCAAACCACAATATATATCCATATTATTTCATAAACAAAGTATTAAGCATACAGATACTTATGACCAAAAGTAATATTGCATACAAGCATACAAAATAATACAATCGTGCAAATCAAAAGTAAAGATGTAAGAACACCTCTACAAAATAATACATTATAATGTAAGCATAACTGATTTTTGAAGGAGAAAACGGGGGCAAACATACTTCTTTCTATCTTCCAACATGTAGATTTTCCCCAAAAGCATCATACATCACCTGTCAAAGAGAAAGTTGTAATCAGATTCCTACATGAATTATCAGACCCTAGGTTTAATGGTCTAAAACTTGGTTTATTATGCTTTTGAGATATTTGTTGGCGGAACATGATTACTTATCAATATGGCACCAGTATCTAATAAACTTGATTTTTTATGCAAGATTTTTCTGCAAATTAAACTAAAAAATAAGTTGAAGAACTTCGTTCTTGCTTATGAATGTTATTCAAATATTGTATTTGTTTTAACAATAATTACACTTTCTTGTAGTGACTATTATGTATATTAGAACTAATACTATTAATATTTATGTACTTATTTAATTTTTACAAAACATAGTTTATTTTTCTAGAATCTGGTTAATTTTTAAATTAATTAACTTAACTAAATATTTATGAAACTAAATAAATACTTTAGAAATTTAGTTAATTTTTTTATAAAACATAGTTAATTTTTATAAAATTCAGTTAACTTTCATAAAAACAGTCAAATTTTGTTAACTTAGTACTTAAAAAAAACTTGATCGATTTTTATAAACTCGGTTAATTTTTATAAACTTAGTTAACTTTTATAAATTATGTTAATTTTATAAATTTATTTAATAAATTTTAGTTAACTTAGTTAAATTTTAATAAAACTTCATATGTTTTTTTAAATTTATTTGATTTTAAATTTTGTTTTGTTAATATTCAAAAAATTATTTAATTTTTATTAAACTCGGTTAACTTAGTTAAAATTTTATATAACTTAGTTAATTTTTATAAATTTATTTAAGTTTTACAAAACTTAGTTAATTTTCAGAAAATTATTTAATTTTTATAAAACTTGGTTGACTTAGTTAATTTTTATCAACTTAGTTAAGTTATTTAAATCCTATAAAAATTAGTTAATTTTTATAGTCAACATAGTTAAATTTTTACTAAACTTTAATTAATTTTTATGCAGATAGTAATTTCATTATAAAACTTAGTAAACTTAGTTAAAAATTTGTAGAACTTAGTTAACTTTTATAAATATGTTTATTTTTTATAAAACTTGCTTAATATGGTTATTTTTTGTAAAATTAGTTAATTTTTGTAAACTTAGTTAATATTTGTAAAAAACCAACTTAGTTACATTTTTATAAATATGTTCAATTTTTATATATGTTTTCAGTTTTTATAAAAGTTTAATTTTCATAAACTTGCCTATCGAATTTCATAAAATTTTGACAGCACCTTTTTTATGCGATTAGTGCTTTCCCATACACACCCAATTCAATATATATATATATATATATTTACACGATCAAAACAAAATCAGATTCATGTCATATATAACAAAATATACTCCATGATAGTTGTGACACCCCACCACTATACCCATACTACCAAAAAGGATAACTAGGTAATACCGTCTGATAATACGGAGAATGAGGCGATATTGAGCTATCACACGTGAATATTCCCTTAGGCTAATACTGGTACGTAATCAAAAATCTAATAAACAACTCACTTATACGTACTCGGTGTCGGCCTAAAGCAATAAATACATATGTTTTCAGGATAGAACAATACACAATATAAAATAAATCATAGAGAACATAGAGTCAACAACGCAGCGATAACATATAATATAAAATATATACGAATCGAGTGGCTCCACAAAAATTGTCAGATGCCCACTATCATAAAAAACGTACAATGCATAAATCTGATACATATCTCAACATCATCAATATACATGAGGCTATAAAAATAGATAATGGTACACTAGTCAACTAATAAACTAGCCTTCGGCTACGCCCAACAATAACCATCTAGTCTCTTTATTCTTGAACATGTAATGTCTCAGACTGACCCGAGTGTTATATAAATAACACACGAGTCAGACTATATCTTGAATGTGAGTCTTAAAAGACAGCAACAACTATATATCCCAATGTTGCATGCAGACAACTCAATACACACACACAGACACACACACACACACACACATGACACTATACCACATACCGTGCACGTCTCATCACCTAATCATTAAATAATCGAATAACACATCATGAAGTATAATATCAAAATGGTTGAAATATCAAACACTTCTAACTATCATCAATACACAAAATCGCAAAGTACCATATGCGCAAACTCACAGCTATGCCCCAAGATGATCTCTCAGATCATTATCCGTCTTACTCAACATATATAAAAAAACAAATAATAATCACCTAAATCAAACATACACGAAATATAAATAGTTCGGTAGCCAGGGTCATACCTTAGGTAACCATATAAAATATAGGTATAGGGTACAACTCCATGCTCTTAGCACCTCTAGATATCTTGGATAGCGATATAACCAATGTGTATGGGTTACTCAATTTTAGGACTCATATTCAAATCCAAGAGATCAATTATCACATAATGATCTTCTAGACTTTCAACCTTATAGTAATCGACTTGGCTCTCAGCCGATGAAATAACCATATAGTCTCTTAAACCTCTACTACTCCACTCAACTCTCAGTATCATGAATGGTCATCTGGACTCTCATTACTATGTGCTCTCAACATCATAAATATCTATTTAATCGGCTCTCAGCTGTAAACACAATGATCTCATATAGGTGAATAAGTATGTGTCTATAACATCTCATCATAATAACCAAATAGGAAATTGATGGCTCTTAGCTTGCTCCAGGAGCATTCCTCATGTGCTCTTAGCGCTACTCCTACAGTCTTCGGTTACCTCGACGCCATCGTGAACCAATATCCATCAAGTGCAAGACTACATTATGCGTTGGTCACGACCCTGCAAATTCCCTTAATGGTAATAGACCATTAGCCTATGCAACACAGGGGCAATAGCTTTTAGCCATATACATCAAAAGGTGTATCATGGATTCAGGGAGCGACCCCATAATCAGGCCAGTAGGATAGATACTAGCCTAATCTAATTTACTTCACATCTTATAATAGGAGTATACACATAATAGATAGACACATTTATGGCTCTCAGTGTAACAACCCTGTATTTTACAAATATTCTTAAATTAATTTTTTCCAGATTCAAAAGCTTTATTTATGAAAAAGAATAAATTTTGTTATTTTAAATATAAACTTTGACTTTGATGTGGATTAGAATTCCAAATATGACTAAATTTAATATTTCCTGAAAATGTGAATTTTGGTCAATAGTCAAACTTTGACTTTTAAGTTTAAATTTTAAATAGTTTGAAATTATAAATTTTATCTTTTATTATGAAAATAGATTTAATAACATGAATACTGCTTTTCGTTTCGTTGAAAACGGAGTTAAAATGTAAAAGTTATGCACATTTCAATTTTTAGTATAATTTGTTTATTTGTGCAATTTTGCCTATTTTAAATTTTATAAATCATATTTTCTTTCTTATATTTTGTTTTAATATGTGTTAATATGTTATTTTATGTATATTTTTGTCTTTATATATTTTTAAAATGATAATAGAATTTTTCCAGAATTTACTGTATTTAGTTTTCATTTTTAAAGGCTGTTTTCCTATTTTCTGCTATTTTCTTCATTAAAAATTATATGTAAATTAAATTTTAAATATTTATTTTGTGAATATATTTTTACTTTATGTTATTATTTATGTTTAAAAATATATTACAAGCTCATATGAATTTTCTAAAGTTTATACCATTTATTTTCAAAATTTCTAGCCTAGATGACAATTTTTGCTATTTTCTTGATTTAATTATTTATATTTAATATTTAGTTATTTATTTTTTGTTTATTTACTAAATTTTCGTATTTTATCTGAGTTTATATTTATATTTCAGTTATATAAAATTAAAATAAAATAAGTGGAAATTTGAAAGGACTTAAGTTGTAAATTGTGTGACTTTTCATTAACCAAACCCTTCATTTTTCCATAACGGCTCATTTATTCTTTTGTAACCGTGTATTCCTTATTGTTTCACGTGAAAGACTTTCCTTCCATTCAAAATTCACGGCCAAAAACATTTCTGAAGTTGTTTGGGTAATGACTTCATCTTCTCTACCTTTCTCTTCTTCATTTCCTATTAAATTTTCTATTGTTTTGCTTGATTCTTCCATAGCTTTGCTCGGCTAAACCCTCCACCATCTCCACCATAGCCTCGACCACCATCCCCTACCACTCTTCCTTGGCATCATCTCCAGCCATCATTTCAGATCCACCCATGTCCGTGACCTCTCCTTGAAGCTAGCACCACAAAACAATGTCAAAAAACCCATAAACAACTACATAGCCAAGCCTACCTTTATCTACACTTCATCCACCACCAAGGCCACCACCTTGAGCCACCACCACCACCTTGCTACCACCTCTACTCACCACCTAAACTACTGTCCAGACCTGAACCATGCAAGGGCCGAGCCCCACTTGCCTTTGGATGAGCCAAAAATGCACCAAAACTCCACTTATTTTGCCTTGACCCTTTGTCTTATTCATATGTAACTCCTACCATCATCATCTCCCTGTTGCCATGCTATTTTGATGCCATAACCTGAGATTATGTCCAGC
Organism: Allium fistulosum; assembly: GCA_030737815.1. Taxonomy (NCBI): domain Eukaryota; kingdom Viridiplantae; phylum Streptophyta; class Magnoliopsida; order Asparagales; family Amaryllidaceae; genus Allium; species Allium fistulosum. The sequence goes on along the minus strand of CM060904.1, from coordinate 1,103,281,147 downwards.
TATGGCTGAGCAAAATATCCCCTTGGTCAAGCTCTTGAATGGTTAAAGAAAGGTCGAATCACTTTGCCCTTTGTTGCTTTTTATTTCAAGTCATTTCGATATTGTTTTGTGTTACATATTTATGTATACATTGTCTTGTTTTGTTTATATGTATACAAGGCAATTATATTTGGCTCTCCACTCTCAAATCATATTCAAGTTGTCGTGCCTTCAAAGAATCTGTGTTGTGTGTTTGGTCGTCATCTCCAGCTTAAACAAGTGAGTTATTCTCACCAGACAATATGTACCTATATAACTAGTAAATTGACACCCTGCGAATCTGTAGAAATATATTATCATGTTATATATGCTTATATTATTATCATATGATGTTCACACCTGTTATTACACCTGTTATATCATATGTTACTGTTATTTAATGTTATTCTGTTATTTATATCTGTTATCACCATTGCAAGTTCCCTGTAGACTAGAATCACTATGGGTTGAAAGGATACATACCCGAACGGACTTTAGAATAGGGAAAAATCATTATGGGCTGAAATGATAGGCCTGAACGATTTTTATTTAATTTATTTTAACTTGGGATTGCGGGTTTGAAATGATAGAACCCGGATTTTTCTTTTTATAACTGCGGATTGAAATGATACATATCCGTATCACTTGACCTAGGTTAGAAAATTATATACAGGCCCGTGGTTATTTTATAAAGTGTTTTGGATATTTTTAAGTATTTTAAAAATTATAAATTTATGAAATTTGATTTAAATAGATTTTGAAATGTTTTAAAATAAAGAAATTATGATTTTTTTTCTATGTGTTAAAAATGTAATTAATGAATGGTTTAACTGGATTTTTGAAATATAACTTAAGTTGGAAATTTGGAATTTTGGTTAAAAATGATATTTAAGTTATATAAATAAAATGGATATTAAATTTTATTTGGAAATGATAAATATGATAATTTGATTAAATTTGAATTTAAGTGATTTATTAAAGTATTATTGATTTTTCTATGAATTTAAGTGGTTAAATAAATGAATGTTTAAAAGTGATGTTTTAAAATATAACTTGACTAGGAAATGTGAAATTTGGTTTTAATTAAAGGTTTAAGTTAATTAAATAAAATTGGAAATTTTGTTAAATTGTGAAATGGTAATTTAAATTTGAAGTGTTAAGTCTATTTGTTGAAATGTGAAGAATTGTAACTTTTACACTTAAACTTATTAAGTAAATTGTTGAAAATTGGATTTAATTATAAGAAATTTATTGTGAAAAAGATATATGTTAAATGATATGTAAATGAACAGTTTAAAAGTTAAAATATGATTTTTAAAATGTTTATGTGTTTTAAATTGAAGTTATTTAATTGCTGGAAATACACTAACACCTGAAATCTACTTTTAATAGCATTCAGAAATGCTATAGATTCTGTTTTGAACTAAAAATATGTAAAAAGAGCTATTACAGCATTTCTGAAATGCTGTAGTTGCTGTAGTGGAACTTATAGGCTAATATTGAACTCAGGCCTATTATAGCATTCTCTGGAAATGCTATAATGGTCTGGAGTCTTTGCTGAAATCAAATTTAACTTACTTTGAAATCTGAACTACCGCAGCACTTCTGAAATGCTGTCTTTTCTGCTTTTGAACTATAATTCAACTAAAACTGAGTTTTAACAGCAGTTTTAAGTGCTGTCTTTGCTGAATTAAAAATGTTTTCAAATATAACTTATAGCAGTTGTTTTTAAATGCTGTGAAATGCTGAAATTTTAATAATTAGGGTTTTTGACTTAGTAAACGAACTCAGAATGGTTTGAAACTTTGGAAATTGAATACTTGATTTGAAAATATAATAATTACACTTTTAAAAGGTTTAAATGAATTATTTTGATTGGAATATAAACTATTTAAAGGTGATTTGAAATGATAGTAAATGAACGATATCTTTGAATTTAAAAGGTACTTAAAGTTGAATATTTGGATTTGAACTGATAGAATATTTTATTTTATTAAAATGATTTGAAATGAAGTTTTGTAAGGATATGATATATTATTATATTAAAATGATTTGAAATGAAGTTTTGAAATGATATGAAAATTTAAATATATGGAAATGGTTTGGAATTGATTTAATATTTATTTTGATAAAGATATGGTTTGAAATGATATTTTATTTTGAAGTAAAGTATTGTTTTTAAAAGTTATAACCACGGGTTATAATAACGTTGGGTTGTTAAAGAGACCGGGATCGGATATGGACATACTCTTTGTCTTACCGAAAACCACTTTGGCAACTGTGTACGCGGTGGAGATTCCAGAATGAAGTAGGATGGTGGCGACGTTCTTAAGGTATGTTACGTGGACCCAACTCCCGTGAGTTGGCATAAGGTGGCTAAAACAGGAGCGATCTCGGACCAATGAGGTAGCACCTCTTCTCGGACACATTTCTTCGATATTATACTCTTACTTGTGATTGATTAGATGGCCATCCTCCGATTTGGGAGCGTTGTTCGAGGTGGAACGGTAGTGGCTGCTATGCGTATCCATCAGTCCGTGTGCGTAATTGGTATATCTACCCTGACATTGCCTAGTTGTGCCGTGTCACCTACCATATCGAGCTTTACTACGATTATGATTTTAAGATCCGACCGCGTTAAGGTTCTCCATCCCCTTAACGCTATTTTCTATATGATTATACTTTACTTATTTAGACACTATTATAATATCGAATATTACTACATAGTAGATAGTTTAACGGATCCTTAGAGGATGGGCGGTCCCAAGCATCTTCTAAGTTACTTGTACCTTTATTACAGTTTACTTGAGTTGGTTTACATTATATAAGTATATATTGTCCTGACTCGAGTGTTTTGTGTTTTGCTTTACGCTCGGGTCAGCCTGAGTTATTCACAGATTTGGATTTCCACTCTCTTGGAGATTTGAATCGCTGGAGATTATCTGCTTGTCATGTCCTATCTATTTCAGTTCCGTTGTTCTACTCAGCTTGTACTTGGTTATTTTATTGAGACTTTTGTTGTACTCTATTTCTTCTGTTGTATCTTATGTAACTCTGACATATTTATATAGTAGCTTCATGAACTACTATTTCTTTTACTTCCGCTGCATTATTTTACTCTGTGTCTGTGATCTGTGATTATATTTATTTACTGTATATTCTGAGATTTGCCAAATTTTATTTACAACGCGGTATTTTGAGCAATTCAACTCCGGCATGAGTGTCTACCTATACACTTATAATGGATGCGAATGGTTGAAAATATCGATCCGTTACAGTTGGTATCAGAGCTTTGGCTTTGAGGCAAAACTCAGCATATGGAGTAGATTTATTTACAGAATCACTTTCGTTCGAGTTTGAATCTTTTCCTCTTGATTCGAATTTCCTTTGAATTTTTGTAACGTTCCCTGTGGTTCCAAATTCATTCTTGTCCCTCACTATTCATCATCTTTTGATTCTGGAGTATCCCATGACTCCACTTCCAATATCTTTATAGTGAATTGGCGGTCTCGCCAATATTCTAATTTTCTTGTAAAAGGGTGAAAATCCTTTATAATCAGCATCGATTCACCAGAGATTTATATTTATCCTTGGTTAGATGCTAATATCTTTTATTATTCCAAACTCTATCTCTTGAGATCGGATGTAGATTTACCCAGAAAAAAATACACATTTGATCTTATTTATTAAGTCACGGTTAACCCGGTTAAGGTTGCCCGCGATTTATTTAAGCTTAACCATCTCCCTATTTTGTTATTTAATCATCTTGTTTTGTTTCCAAAATATCCCCAAACATTTTGAATTGTACTTATAAATCTATGTTTGTTTTATATATTGTGTTATTTGAGTTGTTGATGTTGATTTGGGTTTCCGATCGATTCGTCTGATCAACGCTATCGATAGGATTTCTAAAACACTTTGTTAGAACAAACTGACACAATATTATTAAAAAATTTGGTTAATAAAATAAATTTTGATATATAAGTAAATTTATGGAACTTAATAAATTGATTTAAATTGATAATTTGAAATGATAATACTTGATTTATCATTTATTGTTCTACAAATGAATTTATAAATAGTTGTTTATAAATTGATTTGGGAACTGAAATGAATTTGAATCAAGAATTTGAGAATTCAAGTTTCCGATGGTTTCAAACCTTGTGTTTTCAAGTTTTAAAAGGATATATTATTTAAAGTATTTCGAATAGAAATTTTGTTTTCAAAGAATTTTAAAAGATTTAAAATTTAGTGCTCTTCTCTTTGTCGCTGGAAAATATTTTCGGTGATGACTGCAACATCATCGACGTTCATTTTCGAGTTTTGAACTGAAGAGACCGTTCTGTAGTCTTGCTACAGCTTTGTTTTGGGGAAATTAATTAATATGGATTTCTAAAAATATGACTTGATTTATAATATATATAGATATATGATTTAAATTTGATTTGACATATTATGTACATATATTTATTTATCTCTAACTGGTTTGAAGGAAATCGGAAATTAATTCTTACATTTTTTTTCTTAAAGAATAATTTCAATTATAAAAAGAAAAAAAAAAAAAAAATTTGGACAAATGATTCAAACTTGAGATAATTGAATCGGAAAGTTTTATTTGTATAACACACAATTTCATTCCAATATAACTTACCTAAATTACACAGAAGTTGAATATGGAATTGGATAATATACAATATAAAAAGGATTTTTATAAATAAAATTTTAGTGGTTATATTACATGTTATACACTTAAATTTTAGTTATAAAAGATTAACAGAGGCAAATAGTGAAAAAGAAATTTAAAGAGATTTTATTTAAATAACTTAATAATCAAATTTGATTTACTATGGAACCTTAAGTCTAACCTAGGAATTTTAATAAAGGTTATTTCCTAAAATGAATATGTTGTATAATAAATAATGTATCTTTGAATAGATAAAATAAAATACATTTGAATTAGACATTTTGTAATAAAGTTTATTTAACTTGAATTCATAGTTTAATTGATGTCTAAATGAATAAATGTGTAAAGAAATTTGATTGTTATATTTGCTATATAAATATTTTATTTATGAAATAGATATGTCTTGAAAAATGAATGATTATGATTTAAATAGTTAAAATGTATTTTAACATCACTAAAAATTGATAATTGAGAATTTGGTTTTCAAATGGAATTTTAAGTGTAACTTATTAAAGGAATATCTATTTATGAAATGGGTATTTTAAATAAAGTGTTAGGTTATGTGTTAAATTAAGAGCTAAGTAAAATAGTGAGCTTTTGACTTAATAAACGAAGTATAGTTTAATTTGGATATTCCATTCATAAAAGTTTGTTTTAATAAGTCATAAGTTAAATGATATTTAAATGAATATTTCTGGAATTAAACCGATTTGAAGTACTAATATACCTACTGTAGCATTTTATAAGTGATGCTGTTTTGAAAATACAGTGTTTTGGAAATTTTTATAATTGAATGAACTTAGAAATGTTACAACTTTCAAATGAATATTATTTGACCTTGAATTAAAATGGTTTAAATGAAGATTTTTTTTAAAGGTGTTTTGATTTTCTAAGTGTTATGTTTTTTTTTAGAATAACATTTCCAAAGTGTTATGATTTTAGTAGTGTGATTTCCAAATGATAAACATCCCTAAATTGTTATGATTTCAAAGCATTATGGTTTCAAATTATTATCTTATTTTGTTTTTCAAACCATCTTTTGGTTGTCCTTATTTTCCCTCATCTTGCTACAGGCTGGTATAAGCATCTTTCTATAATCTTTCTATTTAGAAATCTTTCTGTAATCTTTGATAATATTTATTACTCATCTGGATCTGAACACTGTTTTTCCATTCATAGACCGTCGGTCAAGTGAAAAGGGAGATTCAGACTCTAGAGGATCTTTTTCGTGCTTATATTCTTGATTTGATCACCTCCATCTTGTCAAACTTACCTATAACAATAGTTATCAGGTGTAATTCCAATCTTCTTATCATCTTGTCTTAATTCTATTTCATTCTATCTTTTTCTGTGCTTTCCCGTACCTCGTTCCTTTTCGGGGACGAAAAGTTTTGAGTGGGGGAGAGTGTAACAACCCTGTATTTTACAAATATTCTTAAATTGATTTTTTCCAGATTCAAAAGCTTTATTTATGAAAAAGAATAAATTTTGTTATTTTAAATATAAACTTTGACTTTGATGTGGATTAGAATTCCAAATATGACTAAATTTAATATTTCCTGAAAATGTGAATTTTGGTCAATAGTCAAACTTTGACTTTTAAGTTTAAATTTTAAATAGTTTGAAATTATAAATTTTATCTTTTATTATGAAAATAGATTTAATAACATGAATACTGCTTTTCGTTTCGTTGAAAACGGAGTTAAAATGTAAAAGTTATGCACATTTCAATTTTTAGTATAATTTGTTTATTTGTGCAATTTTGCCTATTTTAAATTTTATAAATCATATTTTCTTTCTTATATTTTGTTTTAATATGTGTTAATATGTTATTTTATGTATATTTTTGTCTTTATATATTTTTAAAATGATAATAGAATTTTTCCAGAATTTACTGTATTTAATTTTCATTTTTAAAGGCTGTTTTCCTATTTTCTGCTATTTTCTTCATTAAAAATTATATGTAAATTAAATTTTAAATATTTATTTTGTGAATATATTTTTACTTTATGTTATTATTTATGTTTAAAAATATATTACAAGCTCATATGAATTTTCTAAAGTTTATACCATTTATTTTCAAAATTTCTAGCCTAGATGACAATTTTTGCTATTTTCTTGATTTAATTATTTATATTTAATATTTAGTTATTTATTTTTTGTTTATTTACTAAATTTTCGTATTTTATCTGATTTTATATTTATATTTCAGTTATATAAAATTAAAATAAAATAAGTGGAAATTTGAAAGGACTTAAGTTGTAAATTGTGTGACTTTTCATTAACCAAACCCTTCATTTTTCCATAACGGCTCATTTATTCTTTTGTAACCGTGTATTCCTTATTGTTTCACGTGAAAGACTTTCCTTCCATTCACAATTCACGGCCAAAAACATTTCTGAAGTTGTTTGGGTAATGGCTTCATCTTCTCTACCTTTCTCTTCTTCATTTCCTATTAAATTTTCAATTGTTTTGCTTGATTCTTCCATAGCTTTGCTCGGCTAAACCCTCCACCATCTCCACCATAGCCTTGACCACCATCCCCTACCACTCTTCCTTGGCATCATCTCCAGCCATCATTTCAGATCCACCCATGTCCGTGACCTCTCCTTGAAGCTAGCACCACAAAACAATGTCAAAAAACCCATAAACAACTACATAGCCAAGCCTACCTTTATCTACCCTTCATCCACCACCAAGGCCACCACCTTGAGCCACCACCACCACCTTGCTACCACCTCTACTCACCACCTAAACTACTGTCCAGACCTGAACCATGCAAGGGCCGAGCCCCACTTGCCTTTGGATGAGCCAAAAATGCACCAAAACTCCACTTATTTTGCCTTGACCCTTTGTCTTATTCATATGTAACTCCTACCATCATCATCTCCCTGTTGCCATGCTATTTTGATGCCATAACCTGAGATTATGTCCAGCTATGGCTGAGCAAAATATCCCCTTGGTCAAGCTCTTGAATGGTTAAAGAAAGGTCGAATCACTTTGCCCTTTGTTGCTTTTTATTTCAAGTCATTTCGATATTGTTTTGTGTTACATATTTATGTATACATTGTCTTGTTTTGTTTATATGTATACAAGGCAATTATATTTGGCTCTCCACTCTCAAATCATATTCATGTTGTCGTGCCTTCAAAGAATCTGTGTTGTGTGTTTGGTCGTCATCTCCAGCTTAAACAAGTGAGTTATTCTCACCAGACAATATGTACCTATATAACTAGTAAATTGACACCCTACGAATCTGTAGAAATATATTATCATGTTATATATGCTTATATTATTATCATATGATGTTCACACCTGTTATTACACCTATTATATCATATGTTACTGTTATTTAATGTTATTCTGTTATTTATATCTGTTATCACCATTGCAAGTTCCCTGTAGACTAGAATCACTATGGGTTGAAATGATACATACCCGAACGGACTTTAGAATAGGGAAAAATCATTATGGGCTGAAATGATAGGCCTGAACGATTTTTATTTAATTTATTTTAACTTGGGATTGCGGGTTTGAAATGATAGAACCCGGATTTTTCTTTTTTTTAACTGCGGATTGAAATGATACATATCCGTATCACTTGACCTAGGTTAGAAAATTATATACAGGCCCGTGGTTATTTTATAAAGTGTTTTGGATATTTTTAAGTATTTTAAAAATTATAAATTTATGAAATTTGATTTAAATAGATTTTGAAATGTTTTAAAATAAAGAAATTATGATTTTTTTTCTATGTGTTAAAAATGTAATTAATGAATGGTTTAACTGGATTTTTGAAATATAACTTAAGTTGGAAATTTGGAATTTTGGTTAAAAATGATATTTAAGTTATATAAATAAAATGGATATTAAATTTTATTTGGAAATGGTAAATATGATAATTTGATTAAATTTGAATTTAAGTGATTTATTAAAGTAGTATTGATTTTTCTATGAATTTAAGTGGTTAAATAAATGAATGTTTAAAAGTGATGTTTTAAAATATAACTTGACTAGGAAATGTGAAATTTGGTTTTAATTAAAGGTTTAAGTTAATTAAATAAAATTGGAAATTTTGTTAAATTGTGAAATGGTAATTTAAATTTGAAGTGTTAAGTCTATTTGTTGAAATGTGAAGAATTGTAACTTTTACACTTAAACTTATTAAGTAAATTGTTGAAAATTGGATTTAATTATAAGAAATTTATTGTGAAAAAGATATATGTTAAATGATATGTAAATGAACATTTTAAAAGTTAAAATATGATTTTTAAAATGTTTATGTGTTTTAAATTGAAGTTATTTAATTGCTGGAAATACACTACCACCTGAAATCTACTTTTAATAGCATTCAGAAATGCTATAGATTCTGTTTTGAACTAAAAATATATAAAAAGAGCTATTACAGCATTTCTGAAATGCTGTAGTTGCTGTAGTGGAACTTATAGGCTAATATTGAACTCAGGCCTATTATAGCATTCTCTGGAAATGCTATAATGGTCTGCAGTCTTTGCTGAAATCAAATTTAACCTTTACTTTGAAATCTGAACTACCGCAGCACTTCTGAAATGCTGTCTTTTCTGTTTTTGAACTATAATTCAACTAAAACTGAGTTTTAACAGCAGTTTTAAGTGCTGTCTTTGCTGAATTAAAAATGTTTTCAAATATAACTTATAGCAGTTGTTTTTAAATGCTGTGAAATGCTGAAATTTTAATAATTAGGGTTTTTGACTTAGTAAACGAACTCAGAATGGTTTGAAACTTTGGAAATTGAATACTTGATTTGAAAATATAATAATTACACTTTTAAAAGGTTTAAATGAATTATTTTGATTGGAATATAAACTATTTAAAGGTGATTTGAAATGATAGTAAATGAACGATATCTTTGAATTTAAAAGGTATTTAAAGTTGAATATTTGGATTTGAACTGATAGAATATTTTATTTTATTAAAATGATTTGAAATGAAGTTTTGTAAGGATATGATATATTATTATATTAAAATGATTTGAAATGAAGTTTTGAAATGATATGAAAATTTAAATATATGGAAATGGTTTGGAATTGATTTAATCTTTATTTTGATAAAGATATGGTTTGAAATGATATTTTATTTTGAAGTAAAGTATTGTTTTTAAAAGTTATAACCATGGGTTATAATAACGTTGGGTTGTTAAAGAGACCGGGATCGGATATGGACATACTCTTTGTCTTACCGAAAACCACTTTGGCAACTGTGTACGCGGTGGAGATTCCAGAATGAAGTAGGATGGTGGCGACGTTCTTAAGGTATGTTACGTGGACCCAACTCCCGTGAGTTGGCATAAGGTGGCTAAAACAGGAGCGATCTCGGACCAGTGAGGTAGCACCTCTTCTCGGACACATTTCTTCGATATTATACTCTTACTTGTGATTGATTAGATGGCCATCCTCCGATTTGGGAGTGTTGTTCGAGGTGGAACGGTAGTGGCTGCTATGCGTATCCATCAGTCCGTGTGCGTAATTGGTATATCTACCCTGGCATTGCCTAGTTGTGCCGTGTCACCTACCATATCGAGCTTTACTACGATTATGATTTTAAGATCCGACCGCGTTAAGGTTCTCCATCCCCTTAACGCTATTTTCTATATGATTATACTTTACTTATTTAGACACTATTATAATATCGAATATTACTACATAGTAGATAGTTTAACGGATCCTTAGAGGATGGGTGGTCCCAAGCATCTTCTAAGTTACTTGTACCTTTATTACAGTTCACTTGAGTTGGTTTACATTATATAAGTATATATTGTCCTGACTCGAGTGTTTTGTGTTTTGCTTTACGCTCGGGTCAGCCTGAGTTATTCACAGATTTGGATTTCCATTCTCTTAGAGATTTGAATCGCTGGAGATTATCTGCTTTTCATGTCCTATCTATTTCAGTTCCGTTGTTCTACTCAGCTTGTACTTGGTTATTTTATTGAGACTTTTGTTGTACTCTATTTCTTCTGTTGTATCTTATGTAACTCTGACATATTTATATAGTAGCTTCATGAACTACTATTTCTTTTACTTCCGCTGCATTATTTTACTCTGTGTCTGTGATCTGTGATTATATTTATTTACTGTATATTCTGAGATTTGCCAAATTTTATTTACAACGCGGTATTTTGAGCAATTCAACTCCGGCATGAGTGTCTACCTATACACTTATAATGGATGCGAATGGTTGAAAATATCAGTCCGTTACACTCAGCCTGCTCACTCTCAGTTCGCATCATCTTATATATAATACCCTGTATACTGGACTCTATTTGAGTGATGTCTACTCATGAAAAGTAATAGAAAAAATATCAACTCGGGCGTCCCTTACCACGTGGTGTAATTCACCCGTTTGCTCAATGCTCGTAAATTACACTCGCATAATATTCTATACCATGAGTCGAAAGAGTAATCAGAATAATATTATGAATGTCCCATACTAAATGGTATTACTAATCCATTTCCTCAAAAATTTCATAATCTAGTATTTCATACAATATTATTCTATATACAGGTGCGAAGAATAACTGGGGAAATTATAAAACCCTATTTTCTACGTTGCCAAAATAAAATAAATTTAATTATAATCAAATATTCGAATATGATTTTTGATAATATTTTATTCTAAAATGAATTAAAATTATTTCGATAATGAATGGAATTAATTAATAAGTTATTTTAAGAAGATCTTTTGAACCCGAATAAAATATTCATAGTGAAAATATATTACAATTTAATAAATGTTTGAATAAGCATAAAATATATTTTACAATGTAAATTATTTTCAAATCATTGAGAAATCAATTTATTGTACATCAATACGAAGAAATGGAAGAATTATTCAAAAGAAGAAAAAAAGGAAATTAGTTAATTTAAATTAAAACCAAATCTCAGCCCAAAGCCCATTCTAATCCTCCTTATTCCCAAACCCATATAACCTTTACTCTCCACTATTTCCAAACTCCCAAATCAAAATTCAAAAAAAAAAAAACACGAACGAGGTCTCGTGCGTAATTGGCAAGGACAAAGGCGATGAAGGAGAGGCGTGTGTTCGCGTGGATGTTGATGGCCTTGGTGGAGTGTGTTCGTGGCTAGAGATGGGTGGCTGAGGCATGGATTTAGCAGCGAGTGGCTGGAAATGTTGAGGATGAGGCCGACGCGAGCAAGGGAAAGGTGGCATGTGCATGGATGTAGACATGCGAACATGGAGGCATGAAATTGAAGCAACTTGATGCGACTTGAATGGATGGCAGTAACAAAGATTCGTGGTGATAGTGGAGACGTAAGGGTTTCTGGCGCGAGGCGGTTCGACGATGTCAGGTTGATGGCTGGCGTGGCGGCTGCAGCATTGGAGCACTACGAATTAGTTGATGGCTGCGATGTGGTAGGCTAAGCGGCAATGGCATCTACTGCTACATTATGCTCTTCTATTCTTCAAATCGATGAGTTATTTTTAACTCACATTTCTATCTCTACCTATATGAATTCCTTTCAGATGCCCTGATTGATAGAGTTAGGGGTATGCCCCAGGGGGTAATTATGTAATTTGTTACATATATCTTACTCGTTGACCGATCTTGTTCGAAATAAAGATGTTTTCTTTCTATTACATACTTGATATAACATGGTTATATTAATTAATTAATTTAATTAAAAGTATATTTAATAGAAAATCCATAAATGATATGTTTTGTGATAGTAGTTATAAAGTGTTGACCGTGAGCAATTTATCACAATGAAACAAATATATCATTTTAAACGTTCCTAGTCAAGATGCATCGAGACTGGATATCGATGTATCCGTTGAGACTAGAGTACGTAACACTTTCCGAATGTTGGGCAGTGTATTACTCATGACTGCTGAGGGCACTTAGGGGTTATGTACTAATAGTTATTGCATAACTATGGAACAACTCACTCGGTAGTTTTCTGTTGGTTAATATAACTAAGGACAAACAGAAAATATCGATGTGACTAATTAACACAGTTCTTTCGACTTGAGAATACCGTGAATCTTCAATATGAAAGCTCCACTTTAATTATAGTCAAATCATGGCATAGCATCTATCGAGTGACTATAGTTGGGTCAAGTTGAAGTATTAGAAGTGAAGCACTATTGAAGAGAGGATTCGTCTCCTCAGTTATATAGGGTTAGTATCACGGTCAAATCAAGTCAATCCAAAGTCAAAATCTCTGGCCAGAGTAGTTTGGTGGATAATAATTGTTATTATTGAACCAAGGACTTTGTGTTTGGATTATAGAGTTGAATGTGGATGATGTTGGAATTTTGACCATTACCAAATTCAACAAGTCCAAAGTGATATAGTTTTAACGAAGAGATTTGATGTAAATAATTGTCTCAATTGGGTAACGCTTATTAAATTAAAATGAGATTTTTTTTAAAATGGGTGAGCGATAAATTTGGCCATAATATCACACCACCTGCTAAGTGAAGTGTGAACGTTCGAATAGTTCGACGTTAATCGCTGACCGAATTTACACCCAAGAGTCACACAACCGAAACGATGAATTCTCTTTAGACCAAACAATTTAATTAGTTTATAATTGTAATAAATTAATTAAATAAATTAATAATTATGAAATATTAATTATGAATTTTGAATGTGATTTGAGAAATAAAATTGTTGCATATATTTAGAAAAGTTATGAATATATTGATCGATATGAGATAACGATAACAAAATATGTTAATTATGATTGTACATATTTAATTTTGGTTAAATGGGCTCACAACCCATAATGTGTGGTTGAGATTAGGTTTTTAGATGTGTGGTGGCTACAACATGTGTGATTAGGTTTTTAGATGTGTGGTTGAGATCATTGTTTGCTCTCTTGTCCTATCCATATAAAAGCCAAACTCAAAACCCTAATTACAAGCTAATTCATTTTTGAGCCGCCAATTTTTTCTTCCTATTCCTCATTTTAATGGCAATAACTTTCCTCTAAAATCATCCCTAAAATTTTTAAATTCAATTAAATATTAAATATACTAATTTGTAGTAGAAGGTCTATATTCCCGGATTAGCAACCTGACGGATTGTGAATTGTTCTTAGAAGAGATATCATTGTTCAACGTGAACTCAAATGCTTCATTAGGAGGTGGACTTTTATTTATTATCATTATTTTGATTTTAAGTTTATCATATAAAAGTTGATTTACATCCAAATCCTCTGTTTGTATTCAGATATGTTTATTGTTTAGATTAGGTAAGATTTTTGTGGGTACGTTTGTTTGTTACAATTAGATTAGTTATGTACTTGTTATAATATTTTGTTTATTGATTTATTGTTGAATTAATTTTCTGAGAATTTTTTTTAAATTTTGATATATATATATATATATATGTGTGTGTGTGTGTGTGTGTGTGTGTTATATCCAGGTATTTAACCCAATAGAATTCAAAGGAAGTCATAACATCTACATTAAGTCAAAACAACTCAAGAACCAACCAAAAGGATCAGAAGAAGGAACCCAAAAGGACAGAAGAGGAAAAAGGCAAAAATTGCCTAAGGAGATGGACCGCTAGCGATCCATCACCCATGGATCGCTAGCGATCCATAAATATCTCCCATGGATTGTCCATTCTTCTTGCATCATGAAGTATTATCATTTCTAGGTACGCCTGCTAAGTTTCATGATGTTCCAAGCTAGCTAGACCGAGAAGTGAGCATTCACCTAATTCCAGCAACAGTTCGATGCAACTAGTACATGAATCATCATCAAAATAAGGTATCTAGTCATAAAATTACATGGAGAGCATCTACACAAGACAGGGAACATGATCCAACTGAAACTAGTTAAAGTTGCTCTAACTCCATGGATCGCTAGTGATCCATGCTCTATGGATCTCCAGCGATCCATCATATTGGGTCGGTTCTCTGTGAAATATCTTGAGTGTCTTCATACCATCAAATGTGGGTTTCTGGAAAAGCTACTTGGTCCGACAGCTTTCCAATCCCTATAAATACTCACTCATCTGCAGCATAAGAAGGATCTTCTGGACTGGCTGCTAAAACTATACAAAAACTATTCTTCACTCTTCTCCTCCCACACAACAACCATCTAAAGGGTTCACTGTAATTCTCTAGTGAACTCTAACACTGGTGACTTGATCTAACTTACTAGATCCAATCAAATTGTAGTCAGAGTCAACTTGTAATTGCAGTCAGTTAATAACAAAAGTTATAAAGTGGACGTAGGCTTCGTTAATAGCCGAACCACTATAAAAATCTCTTGTCTCTTTACTTTATATGTAAGTTATTATTCCTTGTTTCTATTTTATTTGCCTTGATAAACGGGGCTGGTGCTTTCACACTCAATCCAGGATGTTGATCCATTTTTTGGGTTAACATTTTAGTGCTTTCATTGAGACCCTAAAATCAGGCTTACATCTAGCTATCTACTTTGGATCAGATAGTTCAAAAGTTAGATCCTCGGTCTCTGCTTAGAAGATTTGCTGTTGAGAATCGGTGGCACTAGGAAGAAAGAGAACTATTTCCGAAAGATCCATAGGAGCTACCATTGCTAGAGAAGAAATAAACCCCCAGTAGATTGAAGTCAACAAACCTAACAATCTACAGTTAGGAGCTAAATCCAGAGATCAGGTACCAGGATTCTCTATTCAACGTGAAGTTGTCACTAGAGATGAATTAAATAAAATGGTTGACAAAATTAATCAGAAAATGGAAAACAGCCAAAGGGCTCTGATGGACAAATTGAATGCCCTATTGACCTTACAGTCACATGCTGCTGCAAGAACCATGACAGAGCCCGCGGCTGCCATGGAACAAGAAAATTCTCCCGTCTCTGGCCTGAACAGGAGAAACGGGAAGCAGCCGTAGAAAGGAGTGATTGGTGGAACCGTAGGAATCAATATGGAAGGAAATGCAAACACTCCACCAATTACGAGGCAACCAACTACAAACTTGAATCTAGGAGCAAAAACCCCACGGGAAGATATAGCCATGATCTCTTCGACGTAGAAGATGGTGAGCGACTTGAGGACGACAAGCTGGAAGGAAATACCAATGCATTCAATGACGCCAGAGAGATCCAAACTGCCCCCATCATACCAACTGCAAGCCAACGGAACCCTGAGGGAGTGACTCTCTTGAAGACTGGAGAGCCTAGGCTTCAGCCCACTCACCAAGATCGTTTGCAAAATCAAACACCTGGTGTAGTCACTGACAGCCGACTCCCAGGTTACCAGACATTTGAGGCATATATCGCGGACATGGTCAAGCGACTAATGGATGAAAGTAAGGATAGAAGGGATGATGAATAGGGATCCGCTCCAAGTCGGACACCTTTCACTGATGACATTCTAATGAGTGGTACCCTGAGAAGTTCACTATGCTGACTATTCCGTCTTACGACGGAACAAGAGACCCAAAACTCCACTTGTATAAGTACAGTTGGTACATGGACGGAGCGAATGCTTCGGATTCCATTCGATGTAGATGTTTCCCGCTTTTTCTAGAGGGAATTGCTTCCATGCGGTTCACCAAGCTTCTGCCAAGATCCATCTCCACCTTCAATCAACTAGCAACAAGATTCCTTGATCAATTTAGACTTCACACGGCACAACCAAAAGATGTTATGTCCTTGTCCGGCCCATTCCAGAGACGGAATGAATCTCTGAAGTCTTTTATGAATTGGTTCAACATTTCGGTAACTGAAGTAAGTAATCAGAACGTGGATATGGTTTTCATGGCCTTAGCCCATGTAATTCACCCCGAAACTGAATTCGGGAAATGGATCAAAATGAAACAACCCACCACTAGGAAGGACTTCAACTGAAAGGCGGGCCAGTACTTGAGATTGGAAAAGATATAGGAATTAGAAAGGAAATATGTCAACTTACAACCGACCAACATTAGGCAGAGTGGTATGGCAATAAACCAAGATATAAACACCTTCGGGACCGCTGAAAGTAACGCAGGAAGAAATGGGAATCAGAAAAGGAAGAGCCAGAATTCCAACAAGCAAAACGGAAGTAGCAAGCAACTTAAAGGTTTGCGGCCCGAAGAATACACCCCGCTCGACGATACTCCAGAAAACATCTATCTTGCGACATAGGGGACATAAGAGTACAAGAAGCCGCCTAAAAAGAAGCAACTGAAAAGCAAAAGCATTCCGAAAAGTACCGCTGCTTCCATGAGACACATGACCACAACACGAATGAGTGTCGTCACCTGAAGAACTTGATCGAGAAGTTGATTCAGGAAAACAAGCTTCAGCAGTATGTGAGGAAACCACTAAATCCTGACCAACCCGTAGCGCCCCAAGCTCCTAGAGACCAAGGGAACCAAGATGGAACCAACAAAGAGGGACCCAGATGGACATACCAAAGACTCATCATTGGAATGATATCTGGAGGACCCCATCTCGCGCAGAAGAGTTAGGGAGAAATAGAGCGGTATGCGACCTCATTAAAGCACGCTCCAAAAGATGCATGCTTTGCGATCGAAGATGGAACCCCTATTAAGCAGTAGAGAACCCTGAACGACAACATAGTATTTCAGAATCGAGACACTGAAGGAATAGAAGCTCCAACTCTCGACCCCATGGTCGTGACAGTAGGAATCAGATCCGCCATGGTCCGACGAGTATTGGTAGACAACAACAGTTCTATGAATATCCTTTTCAAATGCACCTTTGATCAGATGAAGATCAATATGAAAGATGTATCCGCCTGCCAAACAAAGATTCAGGGATTCACCGGTTAACCCACACAACCTGTCAGAATGATTGACTTATCCATAGAACTCGGAGAAGGCGACCGAAGAGTCACCCTTCCCAAACTTTTGTGATTGTAGATGAAATTTCTGCCTACAATTCCTTCTTGGGGCGACCCGCCTTGGCAGATTTTAGGATTGCTTTAGCTCAATGGTGTCTAACTATGAAATTTCCGATGGAAAATGGAGTTGAGGTGATCAAGGGAGACCAAAGCGCGGCTAGGGAATGTTATATCGTAGAACTATGCGAGTCTAAAATAAAAGAAAAGGGGAAGAATGTGCGGAAAACTCTCTACATTCGTGAACCTGCCGAATAGCAACTACAGAGCTGCTCTTGGCTTGGAGACCATAGCCGATTCGATAAAGCTTTGGACCCTAGAAAGAAGAGTATAGGGGAAGACGGGCATCACCGGCTGAATTGATGGTGTCTGTTCCAGTTGAGATGGATGATGTAATGACCAGTATTTTCAATAATTAAAACTATTAAATTAAATAAGATTTTGAATTTTAATATTGTGAGAAATTAAAATTTATGATTTATTAACGAGAAAAATAATTAGAATATGATTTAATAATGTTGTTTGAATGTTATTAACAACTATTTTAATGTAATTTCAATTAATTGAAATAATTGTAAAGTTAATTTGGTTAAAATTATAAATAAGTAATAAAATAATTATTGGAATTAATGTAATTAAATGTTACAGTTAATCCGAGTTAAGACGATAACAGTAGAATATGAGAATAGTATGATGAAACTTATGTTAATTAAAGTCATAAGGTAATAGTTGATTTAATATAAGAACTTGTAAATCAAATAAAGGAGTTTGATTGAAAAATTAAAAATAGAAGAATTTGATTGAAATTTAAATTATTAAACTAGGTTTTATTTCAGTTGTAATTGAATGCTGAAATTAATGTAATATTTAAATCTTGGATTTAACATGGAAATTTTATTTTTAAAAGATTATAAATTCCTGGTTAATCAAGAGTGATAAAATGGTTAACTTTTAAATTTGAATTTAAAAGTGATTAAATCAATTTAATAATAATTTATTTAAATTAACGTGAAAATTAGCCATTTTGGACATTGTCTCGGATTTTGACAAAACTAGTTTCATCGGATCTGTAACAGTGAATTATTATAGGATTTCAAGTTTCGTAGTGATCGGACTTATCATTTGGTCGTGCGGGCTCGAAACGCGTAGAAATTGATTAATGGAATTTAGATGAATATAATTCAATTTTAAAATCTAACTTCTTCATACAATGGAATTAGGGTTTGAAACTATCTCCATTAAGTTTAAAAATATCGAAAACATATATTTTGATATATTGGATGACCCATTTTTGTTTCGGAAACGAAACGGGCATTTCGGGTCGTTGTTATCGTTTCGACCCAAATCGATCTGTCCATTCATTCTTATCTATCCCTGTCCATATAAATAGAACTTTTTCTAACCATAGCAACTTTCTAATTTCATTTGCTATACGTACAAATTTCTGCTCCTTCCTTCCCAATGGCAGAAACCCTAATTTCAATTTCAATCAAAACCCTAATTTCAAATCAAACTCCAAAATTCAAACTCCTCAAACCATAGCAAATAATATATCATTGCGAAGCTCTGGACGAGCGTAATCTCTCCCCATAATTCGTTTTTCGATTTAATGCATCGTTTGATCAGAAAATGATGAAGAAGTTTCGGCCGTCCATAGGCCATGGTTTCGTTTAACGGCGGATTTGCAACGATATGGCGATCGGGTGCTGCTGCGGCGTAGAGGATGCCAAGACAAATCATCTACCGAAGCCAAAGTGTCATCGACGATTGGAATCGCCAGATTTAGCGAACCCTAGGTGGTGGCGGCGCTGGCGGTTTTAGGTAGAGGTGGTGGTTCGCGTGGCCTTGGTCTGGGGCGGCGTAGTTAAGGGAGAGCAGCGGTGGTCCTGGATCTGATTGGAGATGAACGAGGTGGTGGCGTTTGGAGCATGGTCGTGGCGGCTGTAGGTTGATGATAGGGTTCGAACGTGATAATTAGGGTTAGAGAAGGTATAGATTATTACGATAATGCATTTTATTTAATTAATTTTAATTTTAATTTTAAATGTTCTAACTCAAATAACTTTTTCATACGAGATCGGATTTGGACGTGGTTTCTTACGTTGCGATCGTATTGAAATTCCGGATAATATGGAGATGGTTTTGTTAAATTTTGAGACTATTTGATTTTTGGGCTTTTATTGGATTTTAAATTGGGTTGTAAATCAAAGGTGAGTGATTTAACCCACTCACAAATACTAAACCATCTTATGTTAGTTGAATTAAATTTATGATGTGATAATAATATTATTGGTTGTTGTTGGTAGTTTAATTTGACATTTAATTGAAATTGAATTTTATTGAATTAAATTTCCATTTAAATTAATATTGAATTTAAATTTTTAGTTAAATACTTGATAATGATAACCAGTTTTTTTGTTGTGATTTATTGGCTGATTTGGATGTTGATTATGATGGATGTTTATTTGTTGACATTTTGGATGATTGGATGTTTATATCCCTGTTATCACTATGGGTTGAAATGATACATACCTGAACGATCTTATAGATTAGGGAAAATCGTTATGGGTTGAAATGATAAACCCGAGAGATTTTATTGATTTGGAAATTATTGATTCGGGATACGGGTTGAAATGATATATACCCAGAAATATTTTAACTATTTTGAGGTTGAAATGATATATACCCTATCACTTGACCATAGGGTAGAAAATTATATACG
Source organism: Allium fistulosum (assembly GCA_030737815.1). Classification (NCBI taxonomy): domain Eukaryota; kingdom Viridiplantae; phylum Streptophyta; class Magnoliopsida; order Asparagales; family Amaryllidaceae; genus Allium; species Allium fistulosum. The sequence goes on along the minus strand of CM060904.1, from coordinate 1,103,260,879 downwards.
GACACCGTTGGTTTTAAATTATTTTCTAAATAGGAAAGTATGTTTGATTTATAAATTTGATTTTTTTTAAATTTTATTTAATGATTTTATTTAAAATTTATATTTGGAAAACAATTTATTTTATATGTTTTAAAGTTTTAAATTATAAGTTAATATATGGTTTTAAATGTAAATTTAAGATTTTAACTTACGATTTTATTTAGTTTTAAAAATATATTTTTAAATAGTTTAAAATTTAATTTAATAAAATATTTAATATAATTTTAATATATATATTTTAAATTAAATTTAATATAATAAATATAATTTTGATTTAATATAATAAGTATAGATTTTATAATAACTTTAATAAATAAAAATGTAAGAGGTTTTGTAAGGAATTTATAAAAGTTTTGTAAGAGATTTTATAATGGATTTTATAAAAGGATTTTTATAAAAGATTTTTATTAAGGATTTTATAATGGTTTTAAAGGATTTTATAAAGGGTTTTATAAGAGCACTTGTATAAAGGGATTTGGAAGCGTATAAAGGAATTTGTGTAAAAGTTTATGATAAAGGGAAGAGTTGAAAATTGTTTTGGGAATTTATAAATAGCTTTATAAATGGTTTTAAAGCATATAAATAGTTTATAAATGGTTTAAGAGAGATTTATAAATTATTTTCAAAATTGATTGAAAGAAATCTTCCTCGGCATTCATGAATATATTTATACTTTGGAATAAGTATATGGATATCCTGATATGAAAGTATAAACTGTTTTATGGATTTATTATTATAAATGTTTTATAAAATGACCACGGTGTGAAAAATATAACGATTGGTTGTTAAAGAGACCGGGGTCGGATATTGTCATACTCTCTAGCAATTCCGAAACCACTTTAACAACTGTGCATGTGGTGGAGAATCCAGAACGAAGTAGGATGGTTTAGCGAACGCTACTGTATGAGGTATGAACGCAGCCCTGACCCCCCCCGAGTCAGCTTGATATGACTAAAACATGAGCTATCCCGGGCCAAGTGAGGTCGCTCCTCCTATCGGACATGCTTCTTCGATACCATATCTATTACTTTGTGATTGATTTAGTGGCCACCCTCGATTTGATTATGGGAGTGTGCTCCGAGGTGGGCGGTAGTAGCTGCTACGTGTTACCACCAGTCCGGGAGTGCAAACCGGTAGAATCCTACCTTGGGCATTGCCTCGCATGCCTTGTCATATGCCTTATCGAGCCCACCACGATTTTGGTTTGTGTCATACCTATGAAGTGCTTCCAGATAGCCCACCGGTTTGGTGGAGTTTATTGGATCTTATGTTTTGATTAATGACAAGAAATTCAACCAACACGAAGATTCATGAATCTACGACAAAGAACTACAAAGACCAGACTCAACAATATAAAATATGGTTTATATATATGTTGTTTAGGGTCAAAGTCCAGTTTTAGCAATGTTAAAATCTATCCTCAAGTAGTTCACAAACACACACACATTAAAACGACGACACTCATTTTTTAACCAATGGCCTATAGAAACTGAAGATGCTCAAGTCAATCGACTGAAACACATCCCTCAGCCGACTGAACCTGTGCATATGCACATTTAATTTTAACTATAGGTCAGTCGACTAAATATTCAATATTAGTCGACTAAACATCAAATTCAGTCGACTAAACTGAATATTTAGTCGACTGAATTATGCCTATTTTGAACCAAAAAGTTTCTGTTTCATTTCAGTCGACTAACTAATAATATTCAGTCGACTGAATATGTTCTAACCATCAATTTTTCAAATTTCCTAAAGAGACATCTCTCTTCAGCGAAGAGGAATCTCTTCCAGGAAGAGTTACAATGATTTCTTTTTAACAGAACTTTCAACCAGGAGTTGCTACTCTATAATCTCTATACACACACATTCAATTCAAGATTAAATTAACAATTCTAATTCTGTTTTCATACTTTCTTGAATTCCGAGTTTCTTGCTTTGTTGCTTGAATATTTGAGCAATCATGTATTTATTTATCTAATTCTAAAGCAATCTAATCTTCCTTATCTTCACGTACACACTAATATACATATTTTACTTGAGGAAAAGATTATAGGAAGGTTGTACTTCATTTGACAAATCTATGTTGTAACAAGAGCACGCAAAGTCAAGAAAACATTTCACTTGTATCAAAGTCCTGTTCGGTTGCTCAGGCAAGAAAATCCTGTTCGGTTGCTCAGGTGGTGTAAACCTATTCCTCCAGGTTAAGTGAGGGTTGCTAGTTTAAATCCAGAAGGAGTCTGGGACTGGATGTAGAACGGGAGTTCCTGGTGTCATCTTCATTACTGCTCTTTACTTTTATATTTTTATTCCGCACATATATATAGTATTAGCTTATATTCCATATTACTCGATCCATAGTTACTTTCAAAGTTTACAGTACTGTATAGACTACGACATTTATAAAATGTGTTAAGGGGGATATAGGTAACGCCTTAACGCTATTTTAATACTTTACTTTACTGATAGACACTATTTATATATAGCGTATATTACTACATATAAATAGTTTAACTGGATCCTTAGGAGATGGAAATCCTGAACATCTCTTAAGTTATTGCACGCACGTTATACACTGGATAGGAGATGTAAAATCCCGTAAACATCTCTGAAGCCGTTACACTCGTATTTATTTATGTTGATTTAACTTACATAAGATCTTTTAGTTTCGACTCGAGTGTTTTGATTTTTCATTACACTCGGGTCAGCCTGAGCATTTTAGTGTAATGAAGACCATTTTATTTTGGAGGAGAAGACGGAGATTAGTCTACTATTTATCATATTTATTCCACCGCATCATGTTGTTACGCTGCATTATTCTATTATACCCGCTGTATGCATAACTCTGATTTGTATTGTAAAAGTGTAATCAAATGTTATTTGTAAAACAACTTCATGTACTGTTTATTTGATTATTATATTTTGTCATTCCACTGTGAGATTCTGTGTTTTGTTTTTCCTTCTTTTCTCTTATTCTCTTATTTACCCCATTAACAATCTTCCCTTTTGAATGGTTTGAGTTGACATGTGTGGTTTATTGTCGATTTAAACCGTCCAAAAAGGTGGGTCGTTACAGTTGGTATCAAAGCTTTGGTTTAGCATTAACCTTAGCTTTGTGGGGTTTGACTCATTAGAGATAGGGTAGTAATACCCTAGAATGAATTGTTTGAGCGTATATATATGAGAGAGCGTATTTGTTATGTTATAAAAATGTTTTTTATATGGTGTTAATTTGTTCTGTTGAGTATTTATGAATTCTGGTCGGTACATAGGACACTATGGCATCGATAGGGATTTCTAAACACTTAATAGGGCATGCCGACACAATATTGTTTTTGAAATATAGGTAAATGAAATAATTTTACCTAGTATTATATTTTGTATATAAAAGAATAATTTTTATACATGGATATAATTGTATGTGATATGTTTGTTTGTTAGGTAGTGAAATTTTATAAATATTGGTTGCAAAATAGGATTTACAAATAAAGTGAATTTAAATTGGAAATTTGAGAACTTAAGTTCCGGGTTTTGAAATTGGTTTTTCAAAGATTTTGGAATATAACGTTAGTATTATTTGGAAGTATTTTCGGATATAAATATTTTCAATGTGATTTGAAAGAAATGTTTTAAAAGAATTTTAAAAGGAAATAAGTCCTGTACTCCCCTCTTCTGTCGCTAGAAAATAATTTCGGTGATGACGGCCGCATCATCGACTTTCATTTTCGAGTTTCAAAGTGGGAAGACCACTGTAGTAGTTTTACTACACATTTGTTTTGATAAACAAATCTTAATTTTAAATTTATAAATATGATTTGATCTATAAAAGATATGAATAGATATATTATTTCAAAATGATTTGAAATGAACCCGGTATTTATTTCTTAAGTTTCTGTTAAATTAATGATTTTCAGTTGTAGAAATAAAGTGAAATTTTAATAGTTGGAAACTTCTAAAATGAAAAATAAGAAATTAGAAGCTAAGCAATTAATGAAACTGTAAAGGAATTGGAGATTTGTAACCTACAAATTAAAAGATAATGAAATTAAGAAGATGTAAATTGTTGAACATTTTTGTTAACTAAACTGAATAAGATAAATTTGTATAACATTCAATTACATTCTAAAAACATGTTGTTCCGCTGCATTATTCTATTATACGAGCTGTATGTATAACTCTGATTTGTATTGTAAAAGTGTAATCAAATGTTATTTGTAAAACAACTTCATGAACTGTTTATTTGATTATTATATTTTGTCATTCCGCTGTGAGATTCTGTGTTTTGTTTTTCCTTCTTTTCTCTTATTTTCTTAATTACCCCAGTAACAATCCTCCTTTTTGAATGGTTTGAGTTGACATGTGTGGTTTTCTGTCGATTTAAACCGTCCAAAAAGGTGGGTCGTTACAGATGACCTAGCACGGGTCCTTAAAATTGGACCGCATCTTGGAAACAGGATGCGACTGGAGCTCATCAAATTTCTTTGTGCCAATCTGGATGTATTCTCTTGGATGCATTCCGATATGTGCAGGGTGTCGCCGGAGATAGCATGCTACACACTTAACATTGATCCTAAGTATTCGCCAGTGAAGTAGAAAAGGTGCAGCCTAGGGCCCGAACGGTCCAAAGCGCTAAGAGAAGAAGTGGACAAGCTGATGGTGAATTGTTTTATTTGTGATGCAACCTACCCTAAATGGGTTTCTAACCCGATTTTGGTCAAGAAGTACAATGGTAAATGGCAAACTTGTATCGACTACTCGGATCTAAACAAAGCTCGCTCAAAAGACAGCTTTCTTCTTCTCAGAATCGATCAGCTTGTGGATGGGACGGCTGGACATGAATTGCTATTGTTTATGGATGCATACTCGGGATATAACTAGATCATCATGCACGAGCCCGATCAAGAAAATACCAGCTTCATTACTGATCTGGGACTATATTGCTACAAAGCGATGCCATTTGGCTTAAAAAATGCTGGGGCAACTTACCAACGACTAGTGAATGCCATGTTTAAACATCAAATTGGGAAGACAATGGAAGTTTATATAGAGGATATGTTGGTTAAATCACGCATAGCCGCAAATCACTTGGACAACCTCGTCAAAATGTTCGAAATACTCCACAAATATGGAATGAAGCTCAATCCATTTAAGTGTCATTTGGGGTAGCCTCTGGAAAGTTCTTGAGATTCATCGTAAGCGCCAAAGGCATCGAAGCAAATCCCGAGCAAATAACTGCTTTGCGGGAAGTCGAGGCCCCGAGGAACATGAAAGAGTTACAAAGCCTGAATAGAAAGGTTGCAGCACTGAGCCGGTTTATCTCAAAAGCAACTGATAAATGTACATCGTTCTTTGACACGCTAAAGAAGGGAAAGAAAAACTTCGAATGGAATCAAGCTTGTCAAACTGCGTTCGAAGAGCTGCTGCAGCATAGGGAAACTTCGCCAATCCTGTCCAAGCCAGTAGACGGAGAAGATTTGTATATCTACTTAGCAGTCTGGTCACATGCATTGAGTGCCGCACTCGCACGAGAAGAAGCTAAGGTCCAACGACCCGTATATTACATCAATAAACGGTTCATTGGAGCAGAAAAGAACTATCCAAAATTGGAAAAACTGGCATATTACCTCTTGATCGCATCCAAAAAGTTACAACCATACTTCCAAGCACACCCGATCATAGTGCTGACAGATCAACCTTTGAAGCAAGTGTTATACCGCCCTAAGACCTCTGGACGGCTTACCAAATGGAACATCGAATTAAGTCAGTACGAAATCACAACCTTCTTCGAAAGGCGATAAACGGGCAGGCGCTGGCAGATTTCATTTCCAAATTTACAATATAGGATAGCGAGGAAGGAATGACTCCATAAGTGGAGACACGTTGGAAGCAGTTCGTCGATGTTGCGTCTAATAACTTCTTCTCGGGAGCAGGGGTAGTGCTCGAGACTCCCGAATGACGATCCGTTTGATATGCCTTACGCTTGGAATTCCTACAACAAATAACGAGGCAGAATACGAAGCATTAATAGCCGGGCTGAAAGTTGTGAAGAAACTCAGGATAAAATCCATACATGTCTATAGCAATTCTCAGCTAGTTGTCTATCAGGTGAAAGGTGAATACCAGGCTTGGGGGGAGAACCTCGCCCCATAATAATCTAAAGTGCAGGAACTGCTGAACGACATCGAGCATTACACTATAACTCATATCTCGAGGAAACAAAACACGAAGGCAGATATCTAGCCAAACTGGCTAGTTTCAAAGAAGCTCAATCATTGGGGCTAGTCCCAATTGAAGCCCTGACCACTCCGAGCATAAGCGAAATGGATATCGACTAGATTTTTGAGACAGCCAAGGAACCAGAGACATGGATGATGCCGATCAAAGATTACCTACTCACAGGAGCTCTTCCCACTGACAGGAACTAGTGGAAAAAGCTTCTTCGAAAGGCACCGCGATTCGTAATACAGTATGAGATACTCTACCGAAGGGGATTCTCTACCCCATTGCTTAGATGTGTGACCAATGGCAAAACTCAAAGGATCCTAAAAGAAGTTCATGAAGGCGACCGCAGAGATCATACCGGGGGCAACCTTGCAAAGAAAGTTCTCCGGTATGGGTACTTTTGGCCAACAGTAAACCGAGACGCAGTAGATTATGCTAGACGGTGCGATCAATTCCAAAGATTCAGCAAGATCAAAAGAACCCTCTCGACGGAGCTAACACAGATGGTTAGCCCATGGCCGTTCGCAATCTGGGGAATCAATTTGATTGGCGTATTACCAATGGCTAAAGGAGGAGCCAAATATGATATCGTTGCCGTTGACTATTTCACCAAATGGGCCGAAGTGGAACCGCTGGCCACCATCACCACAATGAAAGTCATTAACTTTGTTACCAAAAATATTATTTGCAGGTTTGGGGTGCCACAGAAAATCATAATGGACGACGAGACTCAATTCGAAAGCGCTGATTTCAAAGACTTTTGCAAACGCTTCTGAATCGAGAAAAGCTTTTCTGCTGTCTTGCATCCATAGGAAAACGGGTAAGTGGAAGCAGTAAATAAGATCATCAAGTCCACCATCAAAAAACGGCTAACTAAAGCAAAAGGAAATTGAGTCGATGAACTTTTACTCGCACTATGGGCCTACAGGACAACTCACAAATCTGCAACTGAGCACTCTCCCTTCGCCTTAGCATATGGTTCAGAAGTAATGATCCCGGTTGAGCTAGAAGTCCTTTCTCATCAGAGGCAAAACTTCGATCAAAGGTAGAACGAACAACTCCTACTCGAGTCACTCGATATGGTCGATGAGAAGAAGGAAGAAGCCGAATTAAGGACTACCGCTCATCAAAAATAGGTCGCATGGTACTTCAACTCCAAAGTTCATAACCGCACCTTCAAGGTGGAAGACCTTGTCCTCAAGAGGGTCTACCTTGTACCAGGAGCATTCAGATCAAACTGGGAGGGACCCTATGTGATCGGTAAGAAGCTAGGGGATGGCATATTCAAGCTAACAACTGTTGATGGAGCCCAAATTCCCCGAGCTTGGAATAGTGAATCGCTGTGTCCTTACTTTATCTAAGACTATCTTACGACTTTCCTATTTCCAGCAAATAAGTCACCTTGGAATATCGGAGGCATTGTGAATAGGAAGAACTTGCCTAACTTTTATTAATAAAACTGCTTTGCTTTCTGGAACAATAAAGCTGTGTTCACAAAAGTAACCTGCCGAGTCGATGGGGTCAAATCGACGCAAAACCATCCGATCGCTGCTTGAGATAGTGCAACCATGCTCAAGTATGCACCATTTACCCGCTGGGTCGATGGAAGCAAATCGACTCAAACCATTGGATCGACGGAACTCGGTCCCTGCCTTCTAAGAACCGTTATTTCTCCGGTAACACTGGGAGAGCCCCAATTAAAGCCGTGCACCTCCATAAGCCATGCATTTCTTCCTGAGTCGTGGAACTACACTCTCGAAACTTGAACTCCTCACGTTGTCCAAAGATTGGTAACGTTGGGAGATTCCAAACCGTTCGGGATCGACGGGTTATTTTGATCCCAAAAGCTGCACACTCTCAAAAGCCATGCATCTCATAAGTCGTGCATACTCTTAAAAGCCATGCATTTCATAAGCGCGCACACTCTTAAGTACCGGCATTGTCCCGAAAGTACCGGGAAACTCGTCTATTGTAGGACAAACAAGAATCAATTCACTCCCACTATCAGGAGTAATGGGCAGTTGAAATAGCAACAAGCCCAGGGATCGAAGAAATCGGCAGGTCGGTAGGTAAAGAAGACGGACTTATAAGATCAAAAATAAAAGCATTCAGTTCGTTTTATTCTTGCGGCGTGAGCTGAAAATTCTCAAACTCGGGGGAAATAAGAAGGTTACCTGCATCAGAAGAATGATCGAGAATTTCAATCTCATACTCCCCACCTTCTTCTTCTTTGGATGGCTGCATGATCTTCGGAGAAGTTCCAGGACTAGTCGAAGCTTTAGATACAGCCGCCATAGGGGAAGATAACAAGGCAGCACCGGCCGAACTCGCTAACTGATCGCGGGGCTCTTTTGAGGATTTTCCAGGCCCGAAAATGAAAGGCTCTGGCAGCGTTTTAGCAGTTGCAGTCACAGCAGCATTGACGGCCTCCTGTTCCCTCTCAATTCGAATGATCTCCTGACCCTCTATCAAAGCTTTCTTCGATTCTTCATTGAGATAGGCATCCTCCAACCCTTGCTTGGTGTATACATCCCCATTCTCTCGAAAACGGACCAAAACTTCTTCCCAAACCACAGCTAGAGTATGCGGGAATTTAGGGCCCAGATAGCTGAGGCTCCCCTGATGCAGCAAGGAGTTAACATAGAAATTTAAGATGGTGTCATCCATCTTCTCCATATTCTTTTCAAAAGTATCCTGCAACTCTAAGTAGTCAACTGTTATGGCGGCCTTCTCAACTTCAACTCGGGTCTTCTTAGCGTTAAGCTGCGCAACTCTCTCCTAGAGCGAAGCAATCATTTGAGTCTGATGAGAAACGGTCTTGTCACGGGATTCCACCATTCCCGCATAATCGGCAATTGTCTTTTTATAGGCTTTAATAACTTCGTTATGATCAGCGATAGTTTTCTTCCGAGCTTCAATGATCACGTCACGGGCTTCAAGCTCCTTTTTCATCTTAACCTCATCCGCGTTGGCCTTCTTGATTTTGTCTCGGAATACGATCTTTATTTTTGTGTGGGCCTTTTTCAGTTCCTTTAGCAAGATGGTGTTGCTCTTACTCTCTCGGAGTGTGGCGTCCCATTGTTAATCGCTTGATTCTAGCGTCACATTCCGCTAACTCCCTCTCATAATCGTCCTTTTCTAATCCAAAGGAAATGATCTCTTGATAATTGTTGCGGTTCATGTCTGCCAGTTGCTTGGATAACTTTTCCCATCCTTCAGCTTGATCCAAATCACTTTAAATCGCCTGGAGATGGGGCATATAGGAATCTTTACGGATTGGGCGCAGGTTGCGGTCAAACTTTACTCCTTTTAGAAACCACCTGAGAAGCGCAGCTTTGAGTCTTGGGGGACCGAACGGAAGAATATAAGCCAGCCTCCTGCGAGGACCTGAAGAACCAGAAGCGGGCACCACATGAGTCGACAAAGCTTTAGATGAAGGTGAAACTTGAAGAGTGGAAGCCGGAACTTCAATTCTGGTAGATATTGGGGCCGGGGCAATAGCTTGGTGCTCAGAGCGATGAGAATCGCGATCTACCTTCGGCTTCTTGGGCGGCTCTTCTCGGTCGTCAGGAGTTTTTCTCTTCTCATTCCCTGTCGTTCCGACGATGTACTTCGACTTCCAAGTCTTTCCGCCTTCTCCACTCTTCCTTGGTTTCACGGGGCTGATGCCGGCTTGAAGATCCTCTTGACCAGCGTTGCAAATCAGTGAATTGTTCAAGATCCTCATAAAGTCCACGACCCCTCATAGTACCTGATATAAAAAATAAATAAAAAGCTTTAGCAACAAAAAATGGACCTAAATAATGCATATGTAAGTGAACGTGACCCTAGTGAAATGTGTAACATGTCATAGGCGGTCTTAAAGGATGTCACAAACCGGACCGAGAAGTCACCATGGTAGAAATCGAGCTGGCATTAGACACAATATGACAGGGACGAGGAGACAATCCCTTGAATTTGAAATCTTCTCCCATGAGTTCATCGGTATTTGCGTAAACGTTGCCCAAATCCCCAAAGTCAATATCAGTTTCCTTATGCGAGGAATCCTGAAGTCGCTCGGCTATTGAGGGAGCATCTTTATCACGAATCTCTTAGGGAGGCGATCTAGGAGAACGAGACTCATTCCCGGGGTTTCATTACACGATTCAAAGTTTCCATCACCGGAAGTTGCATCGAATTCATCATCGCTAGAGGAGGAGTCATAACTGCTGCTGCCCTAAATTTCACCCTCCTCCTTTTCTGTTGTCACCGTGGCCTTACTGTCATGCTACTTGAATTCTTCTTCCTCCTCTGAAATCGGGGGCATCTTGGGCGGGCAGCTGGCTTCAGTCGTAACACCTCTTCCTTCATGAATTTCTTCAGTCGACCCGCCAGACGGACCTTCTCCTTCTAGGAGATTGCCCTCTTCGGAGCCGCGTGATGAAGAAGTGGAACATGTTCGAATTCTGGAACGGGAAGGAGACAAAATTTCAACAACCACGGTAGACCTCCCGGGATGCAACAGCCCATACCGAAGCAAATTCTCGTCCATTAGCAAAAACTTGACCGATCTTTCCTTGGCTTCTACGGCCTTCAGAGTATGGAAAATCGGATCGAGTGATGGATCTTTGTTCGGCTTTGGAATAACGGCAAGAAGTTTTCAATCTGTTAAAAATCCTATAGCAATGTATTAAATCTCCATAAGTAAAAGAGAGGAGTTACCCCCCGTCGTCCAAAGTCAATTAAATCCCTCAGGACACATAATGAAGAAATACTAGGCCTTAAATTAAGACAGGTTGTGAATTAAGACAGGTTGCTTTGAAGCTACAACATGATCTTGCGGTTTCTTTAGGCCTCGATGACGACAAGGGATGGACATTCGCCTCTCTTCTTGAATGAGAGATAATATCTCAACTCATCGAAACTCGGGGCACGATTAAATGTCTGCATAAACAAGACGTGAAGGCAAGTCAAGATCGCGTACCCACTAGGATGTATTTGAAATGGCGCAATTCCCAAGTTCAGAAGAGTTTCTTTCAAGAAGTGATTGAAGGGGGGCAATGCTCCATTTAAGCACATATACCGGTGGCAAGCGGTGTACCACGATTGCGGCATTTGTGCAAACTCATTCTTCGACGGAAGGCGCACGTCATCGTCCAGAATGCCATGCTGTAAGCAAATGTTATGCAGAACTTTAGCAGAGATTACGGCGGAAGCCCTCTCCAAAGGGTTGAGTAAAACTCTAAAATTTGGAGTAGTCCGGTCTACAACCGGACAAACTTGGTACCAATTGACCGTATTCAGCTCGTGATACTGAAGAAGTAGATGCTACAAAAACTGTTTGCGAAGGCGCTACTGATGACGATTCAGCTTCAGAAAGTGTTGGACTTCCTCCATCGGACTTACGACGAGAGGACGGGTACTTCATTCTATACAATAGAACTTGTACCTAACACAGTCGGGTTATTCTATATTTAACTAAAAGTTCCCCTACGACACTTGACTCCGAAAAAATATCGATCTATGCCGACATGTCGGGTTCCAAGTGTTGACTGGGGCAAGCGCAGTGTGTTATCTATGTGGGATGGGCTAGGTGTCCTTAACACTACAAACGCTCTATCCTGTGTAGATAGTTCACTCGTAGTGAAGAAAGGAAAGAGCTTATCGTATCATTTATTGAAGTTGTTCTTCTACACTTACCCGTAGTCGATCAACGATTGATAACGCATCCCTTGTCCGAAGCAACGTGGCAAGCTCTTCCTATTCCAAGTACACTGATTGTGCAATAACGAAACCAATCCGAAGTGAGAAACCAGATTGATGTGTCCAAATCAAGTAGAGAATTCTCAACATAAGTCGACTTTAGCTCTCCGGAAGGTGATAACAGCATAAGCTGCACACGGGACGCTACCCTAAGCTATTATCACCCCCTAGAAAAACCAAAACCAATCCGCGAGATGTCGTGTCATATTAATAATGTAACTCGGTGCAAGTTAATTCTGTTTCTGTGGACGAAGAAAGCAAAAGATGTCAAGCACCGGGGCAAAGCCCAAATTTCACTTCGGGAAGAATTCAAGGCTCGATTTACTATCTTCTTCCACAAAATCACAATCAACTCGAATTCTCCATAACGATCACTACTAATACAACCTCATCGTCGAATTGCTAAACAAACACCAAAATCTGCATACCCACCTCTAGTCGAAATGAGAACACGATTGAACTTAGGATGTTGGTGACCTAAAGCAGGTAAGATCGGCAGCGATCCAAGGGGATAAGTACGGTGGTGATCCAAAAGATGAAGCAATGGGAACTAGGGGCTAGGTCAAGGCGACGGTAAAGTCAAGTATGGTCGAAGGCGAGAAACTCCGATGGCGAAGAACAACGCAGCGATGGAAAAGGAGGATTTAGGGTTTGAATGTTATAGGTCGGGTCGCAAGGCAAACAGGTTGATTCGCGAATGAAAATATGAATGGAAAAAGGTCGGCCCGAATGAACTAAATAAGACAGTGCATAAGAAAAATATGTTAAGTCCTTGAATCACTAGCGATCCATAGAATCACAACCAAACATTCCTAAACTCACCAAGCATGATCTAAGTATCTTTTGCATGCATCTTGAAAGTTATGGGATTGAATTTGATTTATTATGATGAGTAACGGTGATCAGGTAAAAACTCAACAAACGATTGGATAACCAAAGCCAAATTCATATGATAGCCTCAACGCGATCAATTAAACTTCGCAAAGTGGGAACTCATAAGCAGTTACTTCCAGAGCACGCCTTGTTTCCAATGAAAGCATACTTTGGGGGGGGGGGCAAATGTTATCCAGGTTTTTAACCCAATAGAATTCAAAGGAAGTCATAACATCTACGTCAAGTCAAAACAACTCAAGAACCAACCAAAAGGATCGGAAGAAGGAACCCAGAAGGGCACAAGAGAAAAAAAGGCTAAAATTGCCTAAGGAGATGGATCACTAGTGATCCATAAATATCGCCCATGGATCATCCATTTTTCTGCATCATGAAGCATTATCTTTTCTAGGCACGCCTGCTAAGTTTCATGATGTTCCAAGCTAGCTAAACTGAGAAATGAGCATTCACCTTATTCCAGCAACAGTTCGATGCAACTAGTGCATGAATCATCATCAAAATAAGGCATCTAGTCATGAAATTAAATGAAGAGCATTTACACAAGACAAGGAACATGATCCAATTGAAACGTAAAATTGCTCGAACTCCATGGATCGCTAGGGATCCATGCCCTATGGATCGCTAGCGATCCATCATATTGGGTCAGTTCGCTGTGAAATTTCTTAAGTGTCTTCGTACCATCGAATGTGGGTTTCTGGAAAAGCGACTTGGTCCGATAGCTCTCCAATCCCTACAAATATTCACCCATTTGCAGCATGAGAAGGATCTTCTGGACTGACTGTTGAAACTCTACAGAAACTATTCTTCACTCTTCTCCTCCCACACAACAGTCATCTAAAGGGTTCACTGTGATTCTCCAGTGAACTATAATACTAGTGACTTGATCTAACTTACTAGATCCAATCAAATTGTAATCAGAGTCAACTTGTAATTGCAGTCAGTCAATAACAAAACTTATAAAGTGGACATAGGCTTCGTTAACAGCCGAACCACTATAAAAATCTCTTGTCTCTTTAATTTATCTGCAAGTTATTATTCCTTGTTACTATTTTATTTATCTTGATAAATAAGACTGGTGCTTTCATACTCAATCCAGGGTGTTGATCCATTTTTTGGGTTAACAATATATATAAGTCTAGATTAAATGTGTACAGATCTGCAAATTATGAACATGTATAATTGTATATGTGTTTATATATCATATATATTTAATCTTCAAATTTTATTATGATGATTTGTACCTATTATGTGTCACGACCCAATTTTTCGACGCTCGAAAATCGACATCAATACGTCCACTGTATCAACTGCCGAACAATCGAATGCCGGAAAACCGAACCGTTAGAGTTAAAGAAGAAAGAGGTAGAAGAAGAAATAGAAACAATATCAAAATCTCACAATCATAGCATAACAATATATAATAGATAAATGACTAATCTTTAAAACGAAAGAACTATATCTATTTATACATTACATCATCAGAGTACAATAGTTTCACAATAAATCGGACAGTTATAATAACTTGTCCCCATAACCGAATACACAACGGAATAATAATCAAATACGGAAATACGTCTCGCAATCCACCTCGTCTCCTGAGCTCCACAGCAATCCATCCAGAATTCTACTGATAACCTGACTCTAGGCTGCCCGTGTGGAAAATTATGGGCACCCAGAGTTTAGAAAAGGGAACAATAAACTCCGAGTCAGTCATGGGACTGGTGTGAGAACTAAAAACAGTTATTTGTACAAAAAGAAATCCGTTTATGCTTTTGGAAAATGAAACTACCATAAGGCCTCCCGGCACACACACAATGCAATCGCACACTTAGGGGAGATTTCTCCGTATAGCAGTCAAACATGCTTGATACGCGAAAATCCTTTTGATATTATTATTAGTGCATAGTGTGGAAAACATTTCAAAAGTATAATATTAATCTTAGCCATCATAGGTACCATTATATTATGCCTACTATAGCTACCACCTGAGGTGGCAGGTTCTATAACTGCAATTGTAAAGGGCTCGTATTGTTTTGTTTGGATTTCCAACAAATGGTCAAGGCTAAGGAACTTCCTTTCCGAATGGGTATGCCTCTGGAGGGATGCCCCGAGAACCTAACCGGATCTCTGCCAACATAAGGTCGGGTTACCTTTGTAACTAGGTAACTAACTGTCACGAGTATGCCATCCCCCGGTCGTAACCAACCTTTACCGAGGCGCCTCGAATTCCAACAACCACATAAGTAAATATTTGGGCTCCATACCAGAATACCGCTTTTTATCCAGAAGGAAATGTACATACCCTGAGGGGCGCGACCCCCATAACCTTGCTGCATCCTTCCTGTTTCGACTATTTCCGGGATGTGAGGTTCGATGAAGTCTCTTCCCACAAAGCTATGCTTTTCACAAAAGCCATGCTTCGATCAACCATTGATCAACACTTAGCATGCCACATTACCAAATTGGGAATATATCACTAGTAACAATCAACTACATAACCTCTGAGCTCGTACATCTCAGAGAAGGGTGTTAAGCTAAGATAATAAATTCTCCGCCACCAACAGAAATATATTTGATAGAAACCAGCTTTATATCTCAAAGTGTAATGTCAGACATACATCCAAGTCCATCCTGGGTCTGAATGGAACCAAAGGCACTTTATCCAATTAAGGAAAAAAAATCCTTGCAAATTCGGATATCCTCTAATCACGTCCGGACTCCCCATCACATAGGGTAATAAAATCTCTATACCAGAGCAACTCGGTGCAGAGACATTCAACAAGCAATCCTTTCGTTTTCGAAAATACTCGGTCTTCAATCACCGTCTTCAAATGTAATCCCATTTCGTCGTATCATTATTCGGAATGGGTTTTATGACTTAATATCCTCTTCCGGCTTAACCGAATAATGAGTGCTTATTTTAAAAACAAGTGGATACATTCAATTCTAAATTAAGTCACAACAAATTTCCACTTTTGATCTTTTAAACAAAAGATCCACCTTTTAAAATTCGATGTGGTTTTCGGATAACCATTTGGAATCCGACCCCCGGTCGCATCGAAATTCAAAGGCCGTTTTAAAGGCCAATATTGATAGTCGGTTATTTAACTATCATACAACATCCACAAACAACCATCAGATTTAAATAATTTCCCAAATTATTTATTTTAAAAATATCGTTGCAAGATATAAATTTTTCTACACTTCAACCCTTTTGAAAAACAGTTTTCAAATCACTTTTCTCTCGCAGAATAAATTCCAAATATTGTTTATTTCCACTGAAAATTACCAAGACTAATTGCTTTAGATTTTTAAAGTAATTTAAATCACTTTCTAAAAATATATATGCTTTGAAATACTTAGTATAAAACTATTTAAAACACTTTATTTAAAATACCAGTTATGAAATTTAATAATAATTTTCATGTAAAACTTAAGCCAAAACAATTTGAAACTTCCAACTTATACTTAAAAATCTGCTTTGGAAACGTACTTGGCTTTTCTGGGAAATACGCTTTTCTCTCACACCTTTAAAAATAAACCACTATTTATTTAAAAAAAAAAACCCGTTCCATTATAAATTCCCACCGTGAATTTATATTTCCAAATATCCACTGATATATATTATTTCTCTTTATAAACCCAGTTTATAAATTCCATAGTCTCATCTTCCTTTTAAAACATAGTTTCAAACATTTAATTAGTTTTCAAATCGATTTCCCAAAACTAACTCCATTTTTAAAATAAATTCCTTTATTTCACCCAAACCATTTAAAATCCAAATTTTAAATAAATTCTTCAAGTTTTAATTAATACTACTTAAGTTCTCAAAATCCCTTTTTTTCATTTATAAAAATCTTTTTCCCATACTTTAATTTATTCAATAGGATTTCAAAAATCAACTTTTATCCTTTTCCAAATTCCTTCTTTAAATTTATACAATTTTCTAAAAATTATTTTACTTCCAACAATCCAATTCTTATATTTCTGGTATTTTAAAATACCAGAATATATTCGGCTAAACCATAACCTCCACTAATTTCAATTACAAATATAAACAATCACAGATTATCAATAAATCATATCATAGCATATGAAATAAATTCAAACATTTGAGGAATCCAGTTGGATCCCTCCAACCTGTTTCCTTGCATCCACAGATGTTAGCACAATATAAAATACCAATTCCACTTCGAGGTGGAATATCGTGGTATATGGGTTCATATCATATCATCCGCTATTATGCGGCGCATAGGGTCTCATCCGCTATATAATGCGAGAAATCAATCACTCCAATATATATATATATATACACACTACTATATATAACATACCAATCCAACTGATAACAATTATCAATCCAAGCGAACAATCAATAATTTTAAATTTAACTATTTAAAATTAAATCGGTAATCCGATTGAGTGAGAATTTCTCACCTTTGCCCTTTTTATTCTCAATCCGTTTCCATCACGACTTATTTCTTCACAGTTTTAGACCTTTATATACGATCGCCTGAAACCTTGTTGACCGAATCGAAGCTTGAAATATCTAAATCGAAAGCCTGAATTGCTCCGGTCCTTGCAAAATTGCTTTCTTCCTTCAACGTCAAAGCCAACAACTAGCCGTACTGCCTCAGAGACATCGAGCATTGTTGCACTATTGCCACTCACCAAGTCGTCGCTTCTTCCCAGTCCACTGCCTCGTCTGTCGTGCCTCCTACCCTCTCGCTTATCCACATCACACCAGTTGCTCTAGCCTTAGGTCGCGATTCCCTGAGCAGCTCGAATCCCATCACCAATTGCGCCGCATGCCTTACTCGCCCATAGTCGCCGTCCATCCCTTCACCGATGTCGTCTCACGCGAGCGCGAGAATGCCCCTCCGTGCATGCAAAGCCCAGGTGGCCGCGACCCTTTGAGCTTGCTCCCTCAAATCGACACACGAAAACGCCGACCGGTTTTGCCCTAGTTTCGAACTGCAGTTCGACACTTCCTGTCAATCCACTACACTTGCCTCACTCACGATTCGCATACCCATGCGAAGCTCAGGCCAAAAATCGAATTTTGAACGAGATAATTTTGTTTGAACGAAATGAGATTTGATTCGAACGAATTCCTCTCGATCCTGATTTGGTTCAAATAGAGAGCGACCATTGATTTATAAGGAAGAAGACAGTCGTTTGAACTTGATTTTTTATGAAAGAGGCATCGGTCTTTTTAACTTGATTTCGATTATAATGACTCGGCTACGATACTTAAAGAAAGAAGGAGACGCGTGTATACCCGGAAAGACACGTGCTTAAAATTCTATACGTGTCTGCAAAGGCTTGACACAGTATTTAAATATAACAATATTATTTATATTTAAATTCAAATTTAAATCGTCTCGATTTCGCAACTCACAATCTCGATCTCCTATCGAGGCGTGCCGCTAGGCGTTTATAATGTTAAACCCCTATTCGAACGCAATGGAAAAGGTTCCCAGTCCTAATTCGATCGTATGGAGAAGATAGCTTTTTGGACCTTATTATTATACTGAATTTTTGATTTAATTTCAGAGCGTTTACTATCCGTACGATCACACAACAACTCCGAATGCTATGAAATTTGAAATATGATAATAAAACATTATTACGGATCCAATAGAACTGGTTTCGTCGAATTCCGAGCCTATGCCTTGGAAGGCTATTTTTAAATATCGATTTAAACGATATAAATTAAAAACTGAACAAATCACTTTCAAATTCAATTTTAAAGGTTCTATTACCTTCAGTATTATCAATATAAATTTCCTAAGCTGTTTGCACAAAAAATGGACAAACACCTCGAAGTTGTATGATTTAGTAGCTCTTATGTTATTCTTAGTGATTTGAGTGATTTATGCAAATATATAAAAAACAGGGGCTAAACTGTAAAAAGACACGCATATTTATAGTGGTTCAGCCAGAATGTGCCTACGTCCACTTTATATGTTATTTCTCTTGTCTTATTCTGATTACAAGTACAAAGCTTTGATACAAGTAAAAGAAAGTTGTTTGAAAGTTCCTTCCGTGCTTGAGCTCTCAAACTTGTCCTCCATTGTTGTACCCCTGCCCCTCTATTTATAGAGTGAGGTTGGGGGTAGGGGTCTAGGATGTGTATAGTTGCTGATGGGCCTGGGCTGATGTGATCTGGCCTGGTACGTCTTGGTTCGTCATTGCTTGGTTCGGAGGTGGTTGGAGTGTAGAATGGACCGGAGGTTGCTTGGACCGGTGGTGGGATGGTGAGGTTGATCCGGTGTGGAGATGGTTCGGCATGGGCTGGTCCGGTTGGTTTGGCAGGAGGGTTGGTCCGGTTGGTTCGGCAGGAGGTGGTTCGGTGGGAGTTAGGAAGGTTGGTCCGGTTATGGAGTTAGGAGAGGTTGGTCTGCCGAATGAGTTCGAATGAGGTCTGCCGGATGGGGTATGCCGAATGGGGTATGCCGAATGGGGTATGGAAAACGAGAATGCCGAATGAATCAAGCTTCTTAGTCTCGAGGTCTTCTGGGTGAGAACACGCCCAACATTTGCCCCCCAAAGTGGGGGCATATTCTTGAATATGGCGTGCTTTGTTTGACATTTTCAATTGGCCCTTGGATGCCGAACCAGATGGTCCAGTCGTGTCCTTTTGTCTATAAGTAGGGACCGTACGCCTTTGCTATTTCCTACCTGCCGAACTAAACATTTGCTCTTGCCGGATCAAACTTCGTAGCTGAATTGATCGTGGTAGCCGAATCAACACGGTAGCCGAACCAACCTGGTAGCCGAATCAAAGTGATAGCCGAATCAACGTGGTGCCCGAATCAATTTGGTAGCCGAATCAAAGTGATAGCCAAATCAACGTGGTGCCCGAATCAATTTGGTAACCGAATCAAAGTGATAGCCGAATCAACGTGGTGCCCGAATCAATTTCCCTATTTTCACTGAATCAGGTGAGATCCTTTCTATGTTGGACAAATGGTTTATCGAAGGTAGTTGTATATCTGTATAAACGGATGGAGTTGGGAATGCCGAGTGGGTTATAGCATGGAGATGCCGGATGGGGTCATATTCGGATGACGTTGGAAATGCCGAATGGATATGAGAACTACCGAACGGCCTTGAGAATTTTGCATTTACTTTACCGAATGACAACGGGAGTTTGAACATTCTGATTTTATGAGTGAAATTCCATATTATATACTTACTTTTTTACATCCTTTGTTCTAACAACATGTTTTTCCGGTGTTGTAGATAATGTCTCGTAAAGTGGAAACTCGATCAGACAAAAAGAAATCCGAGGGTGAAGGAGGTTCCTCTGCCGTGCCCCCAGCTCAGTCGAATCCATAACGTCACGGATCTGCCCCGAGATCACTAGTGGATGGGTACGGCCCTCAGGAGCTTCTGAACTCCCCGCTCGATTGCTTTCCTAGTTCCCTCAAGGAGGAGCAGCTCGATGTCATTTCCCGATCCTTTGGAATCGATAGGGCGCGCTTGCTATTGCCTGGGAGAGACATTATGCCGTATGATCCTCCTGAAGGGTACTTCGCCTACAGCAGATACCACTGCATGTGTGGTGCCATCCCTCCTCTGAACGCTGGGTAGCCAGCTTCCTTACATATCTTAAGGTGGTCCAGTTCCAGCTTCAACCCAACTCCTATGCTATACTGGTGAGCCTCTTCGTCATTTTCCGGAGGAAGTATGGTCGTTCTCCTTCCAACCGAGAGATCCGGTATCTATATAACCTGAGGGGCTATAAGAAGGGGTCCCCATACATTAGCTTGGAGTCAGCTGTGACCTTCAAGCCGGTCTTGGATCTGTATTCCAAATTCAGCATGTTCAAGAAGGAATGGTTCTTTGTTAGGGACGACTCCGTATCAATTCGGCGCTTTACTTCTGGATGTAAGTTGATGCTTTTACTTATAATTTCCATTTCGATTGCGATGCTTCTTCTCATACTTCCTCATTTTTTCTAGCGACAGGTGGCTTTGCGGTTGTGGAGACTGACCGCCTGGTTCAGACGGCGGCTGAGATAGAAGCTATTCTCGGGAAATATAGATCATCTGCCTTCCTGATCAGAAATGCGATCCTTCTGGAGTATAACTTAATCCTTCCACAGTAGTCAGTAGTCAAGCTGAGGGAAACAGCGGAGGAGAAGGCGGCTGTTCAGACTAAGGGAGGTGTTATGGTAGAGAGTAGCAAAAGGAAACCTTTCACAAAACCTCCAGCCGTCGGAGGTAAGAAACTCAAGAAGTCGGACGGTCCCTCCCCCAGCAATTGTCCACTTACCCAGGAGGAGGAAGACATAGAGGAGGAAAGAGGTGAGGGTGGAGATGGCCGGGAAGGTGATAAAGGTGGCGATGGCATCGGGGCCTTGCTCCCTGGGTAGGCGGGTGAGATTCAGGAGTGGACGGATGATGCTTTCCACCAGGCTTTCGAGGGGCTGGACGAAGATCCGGCTTTGGTAGAGAAAACCGGGATAGCGGACAAGGCCGGGACCGGTGCAAGCGAGTCTTTTTAGACCATTCCAGCCAAGGTGGCTCCGACGACTCAAGGTGAACTCTTGACTCCTGCATGCTTCATTAATGATAGAGACTTAGGAATATTTTATGATCCGCTCCCGTCCTGGAATGAAATCCAGGACTTATTGCAGTATCCTACCTTTCCCCAGGGTTTGTATAACAGACGTGCTTTCTTTCTTCTTTTAACTTGTACTTTACCGCGTTTCTCGAATCATATAGTGATGTAAGCTTGTGACACATTTTCCTCATATCAGGAGCAGGTAAAACATCCAAGGCCTCGGATCTTCGGCACAGGCTTGAGCAATACAAGCTTTCCAAAACTTCTGTCAAGCCGAAGCCTTCGACCCACCGCTTTGGGGATGTAGTCGGCTACCGTCCTCTTCTCGGGGTTATCGAAGAGGGTATTCAGCAGAGAAAGAGGTGTCGTCCTTTATCCGAACCTTCGCCCGGTCCTCAGTTCCCGGCTCAGCCTCTTCATGATATCACGGAGGAGGACAGCGAGTTTGCACCTTCTCCGCACCCGTCCGGAAACCCTACCGTTATTCACATCGACCGTCCTGACTTGGCTCGTAATCCATTTGCGGGTCATCCTGACCTGGATCCAAGCTCTCATGATATTACCTTTGACGAAGTCACCGGTGAACACCTTCTCCCCCGCAACCCCATGGTACGAGTACTTGATGAAGCTAAGTCCTTAGATCTCGATTTACTCACTACTCGTATAATCACTATGGGAGACGAGGCCAAGGCTAATATTGATCGGGTGGCGGAGGAGACTAAGAAGCTGATGGGGCATCATGCCCGGCTGGTTAAGGCCGGAGAGGAGATTGGGAGCGCCAATATCCGACTTCGATTGGTGGTTTCAGATCAGGCCAAACAGCTTGCGGATCAGGCTATTCAGATTTCTCAGCATGAGGCTGCTACTGGACGACTAAGGAAAACCATGGAAGAGGCCAGTCGGGCCGAATTGCGGAAAATGGAAGCTACTTGCAAAGAACGGATTGACATGGCTATTGCCACGGTGGACGAGGTTCGGAAAGCGGATCTTGAGCAGGTGGAGGAATTGTCCGCGAAACTTGAGGCTGTAGAGCTTGCTCAAGCCAAGTTGAGGGAGGAGATGGAGGCAATGCGGGGATCCCTTCTGGCCGACTGCTCGAGATACCGATCGGAGAGAGATGCTGCCGTTGGGAGGTTGTCGGCTTCCGAGGCCCGGGTGAGGGAGTTTGAGGAGAATGAGGGATGATGGACGAAATGCTTCAGGACATGTACTTCCGAACCTGGAAGCAGGGCAACCTATCCTGGATGGATGATTATCCCAGGGTCATGGCTAAGATCTATCTTCGGGCTTTGGAGGAGGCTAAGGCCGATGCGGATAAAGATGGTGGCGTGGCCTTCAGCATGGATGCGGTCACTGCCCAGTTTGCCAAGGAGGAGAAGGTGGCGGTGAAGGAAGGTATGCGGTTACTTGCCGCTGGGGAGGTAGGCGTGCAGGTAGAGGATGACGATCAGGATAGTCAGGAAGCAGGCGCTGGTATGTCTCCCTTTTTAGTTTCTCCATCAACTTGGTTGCTTATTGCTAATGAGTCCTTTTTCTGACTGGACAGGGGGTCAACAGGGCAAGGATAAAGCTCCACTGCAGCCGGCCCCTTGATTATATGTTAGTCGAAAAATAGTAACGTAGCCTTTAGGTTGTAATATTTTGCCACTTGTAATAAATAGTCTTATTTTTGACGTGTAATTTTTTAACTTAAGCTTATTTTGTCGTCTTTTGAATGTTTGCTGTTATTTTGGCATGTCGTACGAGAAATATATCTATGTATATTTTTGTAATTAAATTGTGTTTGATGTCGGGTTCTGGTTTAAGACATAATTTCATGACTTGCAATGTTCGTGTGTGGTGTGAACAAATTATAGTCATGTATTTGTACACAAAAGAAGAAAATACCGCCTTTCATGTTTCAGTCGTAGATGGCAGTCTTGTATATCTTGTATGACCGAACATGGAATGCAGTCGAATGCCCTGCCGTTTGATTGTAAATCTCTGCATCCATTGGCGAGTATCTCCTACTCTGTATCCTGTACTTTATGGATTGTTATAGAGGATAGGAGGATAGCTTTTTAAGTAAAATTGAAATACGTGAAATAGTAAAACTTCCAATCACGGAAGGCCTTCGATGTGCTTAAGTTCGTGGCAAACGGGTTTTGTAGTCACTTTCCCTAGCTGTGGGTCTTGGAGACATTTGTCACCCATCTTACGCCTCCGCGGGGAGTTAATTCTTTTTTACCACAGCCACACTTAAGACACATCGGAGCCGAGATCGCGCACAGTAACTACCCGGGCCATTATGGCCCGTACTCATGGGTATTATTCGATTTACTGTGGCCGGCTAGCGTGGGTGCCGATCGTCAACTGTGAACTGCCCCTGGCTGGCCACACCTTATGTTGGGGCTTATAGTCGGTTCACAGTTACCGGCGAGCCTAATGCCGTAATGAGCTGCCTCGGCTATAGTCGGCCTTCTCGGTGGCTTATAATCGGCTCATTACAGTTGGCTTTAAGGGCCGTCGCGAGCAATGAGCTAATCCGCAGCAGAGAGATGCTGGAGCAAAAGTGTCTCATTGGCGAGGGCATAGATTCGCATAGTACCTGTTGGGTCTTGTCCAGGTGAAGTTGCGTTGTGGAGTGCTTTGAATAGAAATGCTATATGCTCAGGATTTTGTTCAACAGAAAAGGATAAAGTTAACAAGCAGCCAAGATACAAAGGAACAAGTTAAAAAAGAGACAAGGTTTTTTAAAGTGGTTCGGCACGAAAGTGCCTACGTCCACTGATTCTCTTTGTTAATTCACTTCATATGGGCAATACAAGTTAAGAAAAGTATCGACGGAGGTGTCGGATGTTCCATGCCCTCTGGAACACCTCTCCGTCCACTGTTGACAAAATATAGGTTCCGTTGTGGAGATCCTTATGAATTACATATGGTCCATCCCAGATGGGGTCTAGTGCTCCGGGGCGAGGGAAGATTCGCTTGAGGACAAGATCCCCTTCTTGTAAGGTATGATGCTTGACTTTGGAGTTGTATTGCGCTGCCACGTTCTGCTTGTGGGCTGCTGTTTTAAGGACTGCATCATTTCTTCTCTCCTCAACTAGATCCAAAGACATGTGGAGGAGCTCTTCATTCTCTTCCGGGTTATAGTGGATCCTACGGTGGGAAGGCACAACGGTTTCAACTGGGAGCATAGCCTCCGATCCGTAAGCCAAAGAGAAAGGAGTGTGCCCCGTTGATGTTCTGAAAGATGTGCGGTAAGCCCACAGTGCCGTAGGGAGTTCGTCCACCCAAGCGCCCTTTGACTTTTCGAGCTTCTTTTTGATCAGAGTCTTCAGAATTTTGTTGACTGCTTCGACTTGTCCGTTTGCCTGGGGATACGCTACGGATGAGAAGCTTTTATGAATTCCGTGCTCTCGGCACCAGTTGGCGAATTCCTCGCTGTCAAACTGAAGTCCATTGTCTGATATGATTTTGAGTGGGACTCCATACCTGCACAGAACATTTTTGATCAAGAAGTTAATAACTTTTGCTGAAGATACTTTATTCAGAGGTTCTGCTTCCACCCATTTGGTGAAATAATCAACTGCCACTATAGCATATTTGGCCCCGCCTCGGCCCATCGGTAGCTCGCCGATTAAGTCAATTCCCCATATTGCGAAGGGCCAAGGGCTGGTCATTTGAGTAATCTCAGTTGTTGGTAGCCGTGGAATCTTAGTAAATTTTTGGCATCTGTCACACTTCTTGACGAAATCTAAGGCGTCCTTACTTAAGGTGGGCCAGAAATATCCGTATCGGAGTATCTTTTTTGCTAATGTTTGCCCTCCGGTGTGATCTCCACAGCTCCCCTGATGGATGTTGGATAAGATTTCCTTGGCTTCCCTTTCGGCGACACACCTTAATAATGGGTTAGAGAACCCGCGCCGATAGAGGATGTCTTCTTGTATTGTATAGCGGGACGCTTTCCTCAAGATTTTCTTGACTTCATTACGCCCGTCGGGTAGTGTGCCACTTTGTAGGTAGTCTCGGATGGGAGTCATCCAAGTTGCTTCTTCGGTTGCAGTTATCAGATTCACTTGTTCAAAACTTGGGGCCATTTGCTTTGAGATGGTCACTGCCCCGAAGATGGTGATGTCTCTCACACTTGCTTGCTTTGCTAATTCGTCGGCCTCTCGGTTCTCCTCCCGAGGGATGTGTTTGACTAAGTAGTGGTCCAATCGGCTGAGAAGTAACTTGGTCTTCTTTAGATATGCTATGAGTCGTTCTTCTCGAGCTTGGAATTCTCCTAGTATTTGATTAACAATAAGCTGAGAATCGCTGTGAAGACACAAAGAATTGGCTCCGATCTCGATGGCAATTTCTAGTCCGGCTATCACTGCTTCATATTCTACATCGTTGTTGGTGGCAGCGAACTCCAACCTTATAGCATAGTGCAGTTTATTTCCCCTGGGGGTGATTATTACAACACCTGCCCCCGAGCCTTGTTCGTTCGACGCGCCATCCACAAAGAGATTCCATTTGATGTCTCCTGTTATTTCCAATTGCTCCTTATCTCCGTTGGTAGTGAATTCTGCAATGAAGTCAGCCATGGCCTGTCCCTTGATGGCGGTGCGAGGGTGATAGGTGATATCATACTGACTCAGTTCAATGCACCATTTAAGTAGTCGCCCAGAAGTGTCGGGGCGATGGAGTACCTGCCTCAGTGGTTGATCGGTCAGAACTTTGATGGAATGGGACTGGAAGTAGTGACGCAGTTTCCGTGATGTGATAAATAAACAGTATGCTAGCTTTTCAAGTTTAGGATATCTGACTTCTGCCCTAGTAAACCTTTTGCTGACGAAGTAAACTGGCCGCTGCGTGCGGTTGTCTTCCCTTACCAAGGCAGCGCTTAGGGCGTGAGATGACACAGCAAGGTATAGGTATAATTCTTCGCCTTCACTTGGAGTCGAGAGTACCGGTGGTTTCTGGAGGTGTTCGATTAGGTTAAGGAAAGCGGTTAAGCATTCGTCAGTCCATTCGAACTTTCCTTTGTCTTTCTTTAGAGCTTCGAAAAAGGGGACGCACTTGTCCGTTGCCTTGGAGATGAATCGGCTCAGGGCGGCCACTTTTCCATTTAGGCTTTGCATTTCCTTTCGGGTGGACGGTATCTTGATATCCCTTAGCGCTCGGACTTGTTCAGGGTTTGCTTCTATCCCCCGGGCATGAACGATGAATCCTAAGAACTTTCCTGATGACACTCCGAAGGAGCACTTTAGTGGATTCAACTTCATTCCATACTGTCGAAGTACCTGGAACATCTCGCCTAGGTGGCTTACGTGATCTTTGGCTTTTCGTGATTTCACTAGCATGTCATCCACATATACTTCCATAGTTCGTCCTATTAGCCCCGCAAACATCTTGTTGACGAGGCGCTGGTAGGTGGCTCCTGCATTTTTAAGTCCGAAAGGCATTACCTTATAGCAGTACAAGCCCCGGTCGGTGATGAAACTAGTGTGGTCTTGGTCGGGGGCATGCATAGGAATTTGGTTATATCCTGAGTATGCATCCATAAAGGATAGGAGTTCGTGCCCGGCTGTGCTGTCTACAAGTTGGTCGATTCTGGGAAGTGGGAAGCAATCCTTCGGGCAGGCATCGTTTAGGTTGGAAAAGTCAATGCAGGTTCGCCACTTCCCATTAGCCTTTTTTACCAGCATCGGGTTTGCGATCCATTCCGGGTAGATAGCTTCTCGTATGAAGTCATTGGCGAGTAGATTCTTTACTTCTTCATCGAGGGCTGCTGATCGCTCTGCCCCCATACTTCTCTTTCTTTGCTTTACAGGCGCCTTGGTAGGATCAATGTTTAATACGTGGCATGCTATGTCAGGGGAGATTCCGGTCATGTCAGTGTGTGACCAAGCAAATACATCCAAGTTGTGGCGGAGAAAATCGATGAGTTGTTCCTTCAACTCGGTTTTTAGTTGGGACCCAATTTTCAACAGTCTACTTGAGTCGTGTTTGTCTACAGATATAAATTCCATAGCCTCTGCAGGCTCGGCGGTGGCCTCCTCCTCTTTGTCCCTAGGATCTAATTCATTGAAAGGGTCGCTGGTATATCGAAGAGGAGGGGCTTTCTTTAATTGCTACGCTTCTAGACTTTTTGTGCAGAGGGCAATCTCTACACCCTTCCCTTTATCCTTCCTGTGGTTGTTGCGAAGTTCAGTCACATAGCAGTCTCGAGCAACGTCCTGATCTCCTTCCACTTCCCCTACTCCATTGTCCGTTGGGAATTTCATCTTTAGGCACCATGGGGATAAGACAATTTGGAAGTCAGACAAGGATGGCCTTCCCAAGAAGGCGTTGTAGGCCGACTGGTTTTCTATTAGCACAAACGTTTGTTTCCGTACAGCAGAGCGGGGATGGCTTCCAATCTCAACAAAAAGGTCCAGTTGCCCGAGGGGCATCTTCGCGTCTCCAGTGAAGCCGTGTAGTGGTTTATCGCAGGGGGATACATCCTTCATTGATAGCTTCATTTTGTCGAATGCGTGTTTGAACATGATGTTTACCGAGCTTTCAGTGTCTACCAGGATTCGGTAGACTTCGGCGGGACCAAGTCGGGCAGAGATGACCATGGGATCCATGTGAGGGTACTGCCTTCCTTCTAGGTCACGCTTACCGAACGTGATGTCATTACTTTCTTTCCGCTTCGGGTGGCGCTCTTCTATAACCGAATTGACATAGTCTTTATTGTCTCTAAGCGACTTTCCGTATCTTTCCATCTCTTTCCAGCTTCTGTCTGCGATGTGTGGCCCTCCTGAGATGGTATGGACCACTATCTTTTCCTGACTAGAGCTGCTAGCGTTGCGGTTCCCTCTGTCGGCCCCCGGGGAGGGTAGCCTTGGGTTTTCATTGGCAGGAGCTGGGGTCCTGTCCTGACCTTTTACATAACGTTCCAGTTTCTTTCTTCTGATGTGTTCCTCAATCAGATCTCGGAGATGATGGCATTCGTTGGTATCATGCCCGTGAGATTCGTGGAAGCGGCAGAATTTTCCAGACTTCTGTGCATTATCTGATTCCTTCTTGTACGGTGGGCGTTTGTATCTAACTTCGCCTTGGGTGGCAAGGAAGATATTTTCGACGGTCTCGTTCAAAGGAGTGTAAGTGTCGAATCTTGGTCCTGGCCGATATAGGCGCTTTTCTCCCTTCTTGCCCCCAGCATTGTCTCTGGAATCAGTTCTTCGAACGTCCCTTGCCACAGCAGGGGCGTTGCCATGGGTTGTCTTATTTTGCTGTCCTGACTGCCCCTCAACGGCAGCATCCTCAAGCCTCATGTATTTCCCGGCTTCATGGAAGAAATCGGGTAAAGTAGCTGGCTTTTCTTTTGTCAGCCTTCTAGCAAATTTAGTGTCCGGATGCACACCACTGCAGAGGGCCATTAGGATAAGCTTCTCATCGGCATCTTGGACTGCGGCTGCTGCGGTGTTGAATCTGGTTAGGTATTGCTGCAGCTTTTCTCCAGGTTTCTGTTTGACGCTGGATAAGGAATAAGCGTCCTTGGGTTGCTCCACATGAATGCGGAACTGACTGATAAATTTTTCTTTCAACATTTCCCACGAGCTGATGGATCCTTGGGGTAGATGACAGAACCAGGAGGTAGCAAGATCTGCTAAGAAGAGCGGAAAGCATTTGCACAGTACTCCCTCTGTTGCTCCACTCATGAGCATATGCTGCGTGTACCTTTGTAAGTATACAACGGGATCGGAGGTTCCTTTGTAGGGTTCCATTGTTGGCATCTTCCATTCTCGTGGGGTGATAGCAATTTCGATATTGCGGGCGAAAGGGCTGGTTACCCTAGCGCCTATCCCTCGATCTCTTTGCTCCCGTTGGACACACTCTCTGAATAAGCGTGCCATCCTTTCATCAGAACTTGGAGTAGATAGAAATGAGTTTGGTTCTGTTCTGTGGGATTGATTCCGTCCAGATGACCTGTAGGGATGGTATCGTCTATCATTCCTCATATTTTCCAGTGGCTGCCTTTGATCTTCTGGGAGCATGCTTGGGTCAGCTACAGTTGGCCCTTGCCTTGATCTCCCCCTGTTGGGTTCTGATCTAAGCACTTCCTCGGGTCCAACTTCGGGCTGGACTCTAGCTCGGCCCCGTTCACTGGCGTTTCTGTGGTTAGGCAGCATGACAGGCTCAGCTACAGTTGACCTTCGCCCGATACCTTCCCTGTTGGGTTCGGTACCAAACGTTTCCTCAGGCCTAACTTCGGGCTATGCTCGGTCTCGGCTCCTACCACGGCTACTTCTGCCGTTAGCTCCTTCGAAGAAGGGAGATCTTTGTTGTCTCTGAGATCCTCCAGACTGGGACTCGCCCCATGATTCAGTGTTGCGGTTGGATTCTTCAGCGTCCCTTAAGCGTGACATGAGATGGTCCACCAAGGCATCCTGCTGGGATGTGAAGCGGTTAGTTACTTCAACCACAACTCTGTCCAGATCTGCTCTAGTAATTGCTGCAGGCTGTTCTGTGGCAGGAGTAGTTGGGTTAGCCTGTTCTTCATTTGTTACTGTTGCTAGAGGAGGATGATTTTCTTGATTCGCGACAGCTGGATCTGGAAGACTGCTGGATGCGATGTTTTTTCCTTTGCTAACATCTTTTCTCTGTTTGGGAGGCATGTTTTCCAAGTGGCGGACGATGCTGTTAGGAAAACTTGTTAAGCGGATGAAGCTGAAGCTTCGAGCTTCTAGTTCTCAGCGAAAGCACCAAAAATGTTTGCACAAAAAATGGACAAACACCTCGAATTTGTATGATTTAGTAGCTCTTATGTTATTCTTAGTGATTTGAGTGATTTATGCAAATATATAAAAAACAGGGGCTAAACTGTAAAAAGACACGCATATTTATAGTGGTTCAGCCAGAATGTGCCTACGTCCACTTTATATGTTATTTCTCTTCTCTTATTCTGATTACAAGTACAAAGCTTTGATACAAGTAAAAGAAAGTTGTTTGAAAGTTCCTTCCGTGCTTGAGCTCTCAAACTTGTCCTCCATTGTTGTACCCCTGCCCCTCTATTTATAGAGTGAGGTTGGGGGTAGGGGTCTAGGATGTGTATAGTTGCTGATGGGCCTGGGCTGATGTGATCTGGCCTGGTACGTCTTGGTTCGTCATTGCTTGGTTCGGAGGTGGTTGGAGTGTAGAATGGACCGGAGGTTGCTTGGACCGGTGGTGGGATGGTGAGGTTGATCCGGTGTGGAGATGGTTCGGCATGGGCTGGTCCGGTTGGTTTGGCAGGAGGGTTGGTCCGGTTGGTTCAGCAGGAGGTGGTTCGGTGGGAGTTAGGAAGGTTGGTCCGGTTATGGAGTTAGGAGAGGTTGGTCTGCCGAATGAGTTCGAATGAGGTCTGCCGGATGGGGTATGCCGAATGGGGTATGGAAAACGAGAATGCCGAATGAATCAAGCTTCTTAGTCTCGAGGTCTTCTGGGTGAGAACACGCCCAACATAAGCCTTTAAAATATTTTTAACAAGCATAAAACTAAAGATTCAATATTTTACCCAACTTCAATAATTAAATTTAATAATTTAATTGCCAAATTCATAGTGATATTTGAATTCAAGTTAAACTAACATTCAAATATTTAAAATCGATTAAATATTCAATTTCAAATGTCCAGAAATTCTGAGTCGTCACATTCTCCCCCCCTTAAAAGAATTTCGTCCCAAAATTACTAGTTAAGAAGAATGATCCATAACCCGTTTGTCATTTTCCCAAAACCTAACAGTTTCAACTTTCCAAAACAATTTTTTTATTAAAGACATTATCATTCTTACTAACTTCCCAAAATCAGCCATAAGTTCCAATATTATTCTCAACAATTGAAATTTAAATTTAAATTCAAATTTTAAATTATTTAAATTTCTCTAACTCCCAAAATTTTTGAAAAATTTCACCAGCGTCTCCTTTACGCGGCTAACTCGGTACGACTACATAATGCCCCTACGGACCCTCAGATTTCAAAAGAAAACAAAAGGCCAAGCGGCTAGACTAGAAAATCATCAAATTTCATACAGAAATTTAAATACATACCTTTTGTCGAGTAATTTAATTTATCTTTCGAAATCAAAAATTCCAATTCCCTTTGCCTTAACACACCTGTATATTCTATTTAGCAATAATGTCTAATTACAACATTCAAGATCATTTTGCGCATTTCTTTACAAAAGTTTCAATATCTATTTCATTCAACTTTGCATTTTCAATTCCATTTGAATTCAATTTACCCTTCATTTAAATATTGAATTCTATTCATCTTATCTCAAATCCACACTTAATTAACCATTTCTCTAATTAGTTCCATTTACTAAATTTTTTTCCAATGGATTTATTCCCAAACTTTATTATTCTTAGTCCACTTCGAACTAATTCTTCAACTTTACTTTGCTTAACTCAATTTAAATTGAATTCGAGTATTCAGTTCAAGTTCTATTTACTTACAATTTCAAGATGAATTTCAACATTTAGTTTTCAATTTCATTTACTTGCAATTGTAAATTTGTTTATTCATTTAGAAATTTATTTCCACCTTAATAAATTTTATTTGAGTAATCATTTCACTTAGTCTCCTTAGAACTTCTTTAAATTCACTTTTACTTGTCTATATTTAATTACATTTCGATTCAATTTAAATTTTAAACTTATATAAGTTTTTCCAAATTTAATTGCATTTGCTAATTTCTTTTGATTCACCTCAATTAATTAGCTTACCTTCCCACTTATTTGGGTTTTACACTTACTTTTGTTTATCCCTTTTCAAGTTGAATCTTATTCCAACAAATTTCAAATTTTTATAGGTTATCAAACTTATTTATATTCCGTAACATTTTAAATAAGATTCCAGAGACTTTTAAACAATTACTCAACATTTCAAAATCATCTTTGAAATCAATTATATCCAAAATCCTTTGGTAAATTCACTTATTTCTTTGAATTTCAAAACCAAACCCAGTTTTGTAAACAACTCAAATTTTAAAACAATTTGGCAGCAATTCCTCTCCTAGAAACCCAAAAATGAACACCGATGATGTCGCGATCACTATCGGAATTATTTTCCAGTGACCGAAAAGAGTTTAGTGCTATCATCCCTTCAAAACAATTTCCAAATCCTTTTAAATTCCAAACTCCACCAGATTTCAAATCCAATTCAAAATATTTTCCCCAAATAATATCACCATTATTTTTCCAAACCTTTGAAAAATCGTTTTCAAACTTCAAAAAGGGATTTAAATTTCCCAAATATCAAAATTTCAAATCCTTTCAATTAATTTTCAAATATTTCTCTGGAATTCTATTTCAAATTATAAATCACATTTACAATTTACATTTACAAATCCATTTGTATATGAATTTATTTCTTAGCTTTTAGTTATGATTTCAATATCTTATTTAATTGTCGTACACCAATGATAATAATTTAATATTATCACTTCCTAGCAACCAAGCAACCATATACTATAATAATTTACAAAAATTGTTTCTTTTACATACGAAAATTATTTGGGTAAAATTATTTCATTTACCCTATTTTAAGACAATACCGTGTCAAATTGTTCTATTCAAGTGTTTAGAGATCCCTATCAATAACGTTAATTACTCATACTGACCAGAATCCATATACCACTCGACAAACCAATCAACACAATATAAAACAATTTTACATTCACTAACTAATATGCGCTCATATCTATTAATACACTCAAACTCATTCTAGAGTACTACAGACTCTATTTCTAATGAGTAATCCCCACCGGAGCCAAGGTTATCGCCAACCTAAGCTCTGATACCACTCTATAACGACCCAATTTTTCGATGCCCGAAAATCGACATCAATATGTCCACTGTATCAACTGCCGAACAATCGAATGTCGGAAAACCGAACAGTTAGGGTTAAAGAAGAAAGAGGTAGAAGAAGAAATAGAAACAATATCAGAATCTCACAATCGCAGCGGAACAATATATAATAGATAAATGACTAATCTTTAAAACGAAACAACTATATCTGTTTATACATTACATCATCAGAGTACAACAGTTTCACAATAAATCGGACAGTTATAATAACTTGTCCCCATAACTGAATATACAACGGAATAATAATCAAATAATCAAATACGTCTCGCAATCCATCTCGTCTCCTGAGCTCCACAGCAATCCATCCAGAATTCTACCGATAACCTGACTCTAGGCTACCCGTGTGGAAAATTATGGGCACCCAGAGTTTAGAAAAGGGAACAATAAACTCCGAGTCAGTCATGGGACTGGTGTGAGAACTAAAAACAGTTATTTGTACAAAAAGAAATCCGTTTATGCTTTTGGAAAATGAAACTACCATAAGGCCTCCCGGCACACACACAATGCAATCGCACACTTGGGGGAGATTTCTCTTTATAGCAGTCAAAGATGCTTGATACGCGAAAATTCTTTTGATATTATTATTAGTGCATAGTGTGGAAAACATTTCGAAAGTATAATATTAATCTTAGCCAGCATAGGTACCATTATATTATGCCTACTATAGCTACCACCTGAGGTGGCAAGTTCTACAACTGCAATTGTAAAGGGCTCGTATTGTTTTGTTTGGATTTCCAACAAATGGTCAAGGCTAAGGAACTTCCTTTCCGAATCGGTACGCCTCTGGAGGGACGCCCCGAGAACCTAACCGGATCTCTGCCAACACAAGGCCGGGTTACCTCTGTAACTAGGTAACTAACTGTCACGAGTATGCCATCCCTCGGTTGTAACCAACCTTTACTGAGGCGCCTCGAAATCCAACAACCACATAAGTAAATATTTGGGCTCCATACCAGAATACCGCTTTTTATCCAGAAGGAAACGTACATATCCTGAGGGGCGCGACCTCCATAACCTTGCTGCATCCTTCCTGTTTCGACCATTTCCGAGGTGTGAGGTTCGATGAAGTCTCTTCCCACAAACTACGCTTTTAACAAAAGCCATGCTTCGATCAACCAATGATCAACACTTAGCATGCCACACTACCAAATTAGGAATATATCACTAGTAACAATCAACTACATAACCTCTGAGCTCGTACGTCTTAGAGAAGGGTGTTAAGATAAGAGAATAAATTCTCCGCCACCGACAGAAATATATTTGATAGAAACCAGCTTTATATCTCAAAGTGTAATGTCAGACATACATCCAAGTCCATCCTGGGTCTGAATGGAACCAAAGGCACTTTATCCAATTAAGGAAAAAAAATCCTTGCAAATTCGGATATCCCCTAATCACGTCCGGACTCCCCATCACATAGGGTAATAAAATCTCTATACCTGTGACGACCGCCCATGACCCCTGCACCGAATCTAGAGAAAGTGCGCTGTAAAGTGTGCCAGGCGACCATGGACGATTGTCAAGGTAAATTAAAAACAACAGAATCTATCGTATTGCTCACAGCGCTTGGACAAAATACAATAGAACATATGTATAGTGAAGCTTTACAGAACAAAAGGCGATCATATAAAACTCCATAATAGTTGAATACAAGCATCCAAATAGTCAGTACATCAAGCCTCACTACATATCTCTCAGAGAATACAAAACAGCGAAACATCCAGTACATATAATAAGAAGATAATATGCAACCCTCCAGCTCGTCTTCGATATCAGCATCGTGAGAAGAGAACAGCACCTGTCACCTGCTACCTAGTCTGCCCGTCCCAAAAATGGACGAACAGCCCAAGGCAATAAGAATTAAAACATAAAGCCTCGAGTCAGACAACAGTCTTAGTGAGCAGTAAATTAACTAACAACATACCAAAAGAGCATAAAGGAAAAGGAATAGGAATACAACCCTCCCACTCCAACCTCATTCTACAGTGATAGCCCCTAGACACACACTAAGCAGAAGCAAACAAAGCAGAGCATACACTTTAAAGTAAAGCTACTATCACTCGAGTCAAAGGCGATGTTTTCCAAGTACCAAGGCCTAAATCAGATAAGCACCCAGAAAATACCGCTCTTGAGTCCGAATGACGATACAACCAAACATCCATGACTCTGGCTATCACTGTTATCATTGCTTCGATATCACCGTTAATTGAATGACCGGCACATTCTTTCAGCCGTTCGTCAAGGGCTAATGGAAACCCCGGTTCTAGACATAACTCCCGCACGTCGTCGCAGCCCGTGCCTAGGACTATCGAATCTGCCCAGAGTACTCGACCATCAACAGTTGGCCGTTGGGACTATCGAATCTGCCCAAACGTACTCTTGCTTAGAGCATGCTAGAACCTTCAACAACGATGCCATCCAAGCCTCCTAGTCATCCTCCTTGATGACTATTCTCATATCCATTCATTATCCTCAACTCGAATCATATCACCGAGTTATCAACATGCTTGGAATGATCCCGTCTGGATTAGACCAAGTCTTCATCATATGATGCCTCGCTTCATTACATCCTTGCAAAGCCTCATCTCAACTTCATATCATCAAATCTATGCATAAGAGCTTTATCATCCCGCTACATATGCCACGAGCAGCTTTCCCAATTCAAGAGCCTTTCCCTTAGCTTTTGAATCATCTTCGGTCTAAATCTAATCATCAATCATCAAGTTCATAACAAGCAATCAAATCAAACATCAATCCAAGCAATCAAGCATTCAAATATGATCTAAGTAGACAAATATAACAATAATGGTATTTTCGTAATTAAAGAGTTGAAAGTCCAATAAGCATGGAAACATGGATTATATCTCTACAAACTTGATGAATGAACTTGCATAGGTTAACATATGATAAAATGGATGTAACATCATCATGAACAATGGATCTAAATGGATCTACACTTAGGATGAAGAAAATGCATGGAAATCACTATTTTAACACCAAATCGAGCCAACAATCCAATATACTCCTTTGGATCCGTGTGAGAGATAATCACCACTCACCAAATCACCTAAACAACCTCAAATCAACACGCTTCAGACCTGGACAGCAAGGGATCAAGCTTGATCTATCACGAATCCGCTTCAAACGAAGAAATCTCTCTTGAAAAGATGAAGATCTCCAATCTAAGCTCTTGAATCTTCAATCTTGATCTTCGATTTGGATGGATGGAAGCACTAGATTAGAGTGGAGAAAAGAAGTGAAGAAGTGTAGAAGTCGAGCTCTCAAAATGGCAGCACTTCGTCGCTTCAAAATCCGGATCCCAAAAAGTGAGAACAACCCCTCCTATTTATAGCTGAAATTCCTTAAGTCGAAATCTGGCTATCTCCCTAGGTCGTTTCCGACCTAAGCCTCTCCGACCTAACACTCCTGCGCATCCAAACACCCAGCGACCTACGACCTAACGCAACGCGCGACTTAACACATAGGCTACGACTCAACTTCTCAGCGACCTAACACATCGCGACTTAACAACCATAGAAGTCCACGACCTAACTTAGGTCGTTGCCGACCTAACTGCCTACAAAACACACACGTCTTAACGCGACCAAACACTTAACTGTCTTGCCGACCTACGACATAACGACGTTACGACTTAATACCTTAGACTCCCACGCGACCTAACGCTTAAGCCAACACGCGACCAAATAACATCACGTGACCTACGACTTGGCAGAACCTCCGACTTAACCAATCACAGATACTCAACCACTCCTAAGTCGTCTAGATGACCTAACGATGTTACGACCTAACACTTAGACCCACGCGACCTATCAGTGCTACGACCTAACACTTATGCGACCTATCTCCTTAGGTCGCTAACACCCCAACTCCTTAGGTCGCTAACAAACTAACTCCTTAGGTCGCTAACACGGCAACTCCTTAGGTCGCTAACAAGCTAACTCCTTAGGTCGCTAACACGACAACTCCTTAACTCGCCAGAAACTCTAAAGTCTCCTTCCTTTTAGGTCGTCTACGACCTAAATCCTTACCATCCATCACACGACCTAACTCCAAACCTTAAGGCCACCAATCCCCAACATTCTTAGGTCGGTCACGACTTATCTCCTAAGTTGCCAACAATGTTTAACTAACCTCTAGGTCGCGTACGACCTAGGACTTAGGCAAATTTCAACCAAAATCTGAAACAACTAGAAAATGCTGAAAATCCCAGATTTTGACAAACTCCTCGATCCGTAAAATACGGGTCGTTACATTCTCTCCCCCTTAGGAATTTCGCCCCCGAAATTCCACACAATCAAAGCAATCAAAACTATTCTGCACGCCTATCATCCATAGCAATCAACAAACCATGCATCTAATTCTAGCTTAGCATGCAGAATTCTAAAACTAGAACAAGTTACAATATTGCGAGGTGACACGACACTTTAGGGCTATACCTTGAAGAGTTCAGGATGAGCTGCCTTCATCCTCTCTTCCACCTCCCACGTACAGTCGTTATCATCATCGCTCCATTGTACCTTGAGCAACTTAACTACCTTCCTCCTAAGCTGTTTCGTGTCAGTTTCAACAACACGAAGCGGCTTACGAGGTCTTCTATCAACTGGATCAACTTCAAAGTCTTCACAGCTATCAACAGAAACCACCGTACTCGAGTCGTGCACATACTTCCGTAGATATGATACGTGAAAAACATTGTGCACACTCGTCATCTTCTCCGGTAACTCCAATCTGTAGGCGAGCTTTCCAATTCGCTCGATGATCGGGAATGGTCCAACAAATCTCGGAGTCAATTTTCCTTTCTTCCCGAATCGAATAACATTCTTCAGTGGAGAAATCTTCACAAAAACCATATCTCCTACGTCGAATTCCAAATCCTTTCGACGCTTATCGGCATAACTTTTCTGACGGTCTTGGGCTGCCTTCATTCGTTGCCGAATGATCTCTATGCAATCCGAAGTCTGTCGAATCATCTCTGGCCCAAGTATCAACTTTTCTCCAGTCTCTAACCAACATGTCGGAGAGTTACACGGTCTTCCATACAATGCCTCATACGGTGCCATACCAATACTTGACTGGTAACTGTTGTTGTATGCAAACTCCACCAAATGAAGGTGATCTTCCCATGATCCTCCGAAATCCATAACACAAGCTCTAAGAAGATCTTCCAAAACTCGGTTGACTCTCTCGGTCTGACCATCCGTTTGGGGATGATAAGCTGTACTTAAACACAACTCGGTTCCCAAGACTTCCTGGAAGCTCTTCCAAAATCCACTAGTGAACAATGGGTCTCGATCGCTCACTATACTTTTCGGAATACCATGGAGACGAACTATCCACTTAACATACAACTCAGCCAACTTTGACGCAGTCCTAGTCGATCGAACAGGAATGAATCTCGCACTCTTGGTCAGACGATCCACAATGACCCAAATCCCTTCATTTCCCGTTCTTGTTCTAGGTAGTCCATCAATAAAATCCATCGATATCTGCTCCCACTTCCATGTAGGAACTTCTAATGGTTGAAGCAATCCGCTTGGCTTCTTCTGTTCAGCCTTCACCAACTGGCAGTTCATACACTTGGAAATAAAATTTCCAACATCCTTCTTCGTACCTTCCCAGTAGTAGGTTCTCTTCATATCCCGATACATCTTATTTCCTCCTGGATGAATTGTCAACTTCGAGTGATGACTTTCCTTCAGAACCTCACTCCTCAATTCATCTATATCGGGAACAACTAGTCGTCCTTGCTTCCGAAGCCAACCCTCTCGATCGACCTCGAATCCTTTATCCTTTTCTGGATCCAATCCAGATTCCAATTCACGGATAATCTTGACAAGCTTATCATCTCGCTTTTGGCCCTCGCCAATCCTTTCCACAAGAGTGGGTCTTATTGATATGTTTGCCAACATCTCAGGTTCCAATTCGCATCTAGGCCTGAAGTCAAATCCAGCTAAATACTCGAGACTCTTCCATTCTGAAAACATGGCTCCCAATCCTGCATGTCTTCGACTTAACGCATCTGCCACTGCGTTACCTTTTCCCGGAGTATAAGCTATACCAAAATCATATGATGCTAAAAACTCTAGCCAACGTTGCTGCCGAAGATTCAAATCCTTTTGGGAGAAAAGATACTTCAGCGACTTATGATCCGTAAACAACTCGAATCGAACTCCCAACAGATAATGTCTCCACATCTTCAGAGCAAATACAATCGCCGCTAACTCCAAATCATGAGTTGGGTAATTCCTTTCATGCGGCTTCAGTTGTCGACTGGCATACGCAACAACTTTATCTCTCTGCATCAGCACTGCTCCAAGTCCAGTACCACATGCGTCGGTGTAAACCACCATCTCATCATTCCCACTTGGAATAGTCAAAACAGGAGCACTCGTCAATCTCTCTTTCAGGATTCCGAAAGCTTGCTCACACTTAGCATCCCAACTGAACACTTGGTTCTTTTTCGTCAATCCTGTTAACGGTGCAGCTACCTTGGAGAAGTCTTTGATAAACCGTCGATAATATCCTGCTAATCCAAGAAAACTTCTCACATCAGATACATTCTTAGGTCTAACCCAATCCTGGATCGCTGCCACCTTAGCGGGATCAACCGCTATTCCATTTCCAGAGATAACATGGCCTAAGAACCTCACTTCACTCTTCCAGAAGTGACACTTCGAAAACTTAGCCTTCAGCTGATGTTTCCGTAAGATTTCCAAAACAATACGCAAGTGCGTCTTGTGCTCTTCTTCAGTTCTGGAATAAATCAGAATATCATCCACGAACACAAGTACGAACTTGTTCAACTGATCTCTGAACACTCTATTCATAAGATCCACAAAATATGCTGGTGCGTTAGTCAATCCAAACGGCATTACCAGCCACTCAAAGAAACCGGATGGTGTTCGAAAAGCAGTCTTCGGCACACTATCCTTAGCCACTCTCAACTGGTGAAATCCCGTTGCCAAATCCATCTGAGAAAACACTTAGGCTTCGTGAAGCTGATCAAACAAGTCATCTATTCTCGGCAATGGATACTTGTTCTTCTTAGTCACCTTATTCAGCTCACGATAATCGACGCACAATCTCAACGACCCATCTGCCTTGGTTGCAAACACAACTGGTGCACCCCACTCGGACACACTACGCCGAATGAATCCTTTCTGCAAAAGATCATCAACTTGCACCCCCAACTCTTGCTGTTCCCTAGGCGCCATCCGCCTAAGAGGCATCACAACAGGTCTGGCTCCTTCAACTAGATCTATACGAAACTCGATCTCTCTATGCGGCGGCAACCCTTTGACTTCATCAAAGACATCCTTGAATCCATTAGCGATCGGCACTGATGACAGTCCATCTCGTGGAACAACTAGCGAATACATGAAGCTCATGAAGACGCCTTCTTCATGCTTACATCGTATCACAATCTTTCGCCCCTCCACATTCTCGACTGTCACTTCCAACCTTTCGCAATCAACCTTAGCCGCATACTTCCTAAGCCAGTCCATACCCAAAATGATTCCGAACCCCGCAAAGTTCAGAACAAAACAATCACAAACAAAAGAGCAACCATGACTCGATACAACTAGACCACGGCATAACATACACAAACAAGACGAACCCCCAACTGGATTAGTCACAACCAATGGCCTATCAACAATATCCGGCTTCAAATCTAACCGGCCTACGAGTTCATTACAAACAAACGAATGCGACGCTCCAGTGTCAAACAAAACTCTAACTGGAACACCACATAGGGAAAGAGTACCTTGAACAACCACACTCTTTCCTTTCTCTTCAGCGGTAGGAGCTTTCGAAGACGACAGAACAGCTCCCAAAGCATAAGCCTGCACAATCTGCTTGTCCCTCCTCGGTTCTGGACAATTCTTCCTGATGTGCCCTGGCTTGTCACAGTTGTGACACTTCATCGGTGCCTTCGGATTCTTACAATCCTTAGAGAAATGGCCCTTCTGCTGACAATTGTAGCAAGTCACCTCGCCTCTCGGCTTCTTCTGGCCATCCTTACCCTTCTGCTGCTGCTTCCTCTTCTTGTTTCCACCCTGTTGGGGTTTAGACTCTTCCCTGGTCACAGCAACAACAGATCCATCCTTAGGAAACAGACTCTCATGCCTGAGAGCTTTCTCCACAAGCTTCTCAAATGAATCATCCAAATGATCCACCAACTGCCTCCCAAGATAACTATCCAAGCCGGTCACAAACTTCTCATTCTTCTGATAAGCAGATTCAATATATGACCGAGCATACTTGGACAAAGCTTCAAACTCAGAAACATACTCCAGAACTGATCTTCCACCTTGCTTGAGCTCCACAAACCTCTTGAACAGAACAGACTTCTGAGCTGTAGAAATGAACTTAGCTTCAAATCTAGCTTGGAATTGCTCCCAAGTAATCTCTTCCTCCGCAGTATTGATGGTAATAGAGTTCCACCAATCAGAGGCTCTCCCTTGAAGCTGCCTTGATGCCAACTTCCTCTTAGTTGCCTCATCAATTCCCAAATCACCAAAGATCCTTCTATAAGCATCTATCCATCTCTGGACTTCGATAGTTGATTCTGTTCCCAAGAAAACCTTCCCTCCAAGAGCAGTATAGTCCTTGCACAACTTAGCAAAATCCACTGGTTTCGGAGTTTGGACTTGAACTCCAACATCAACTGCCGCCCCC
Source organism: Allium fistulosum (assembly GCA_030737815.1). NCBI lineage: Eukaryota > Viridiplantae > Streptophyta > Magnoliopsida > Asparagales > Amaryllidaceae > Allium > Allium fistulosum. The sequence continues at coordinate 1,103,218,844 of CM060904.1, read as the reverse complement.
GGAACTGGTATCCTTCTCATGATCGAAGTCATCATAGCTTCGAACATGGCTGCATAATCAGCAGTCTCTTCAGTAGCACGGCCTTCCCTAGCAGCTGGTCTCCCTCTTCGACTCATTCTCAATATCTATAAAAAGGAATGATTAGAACATCTAGAGAAACAACTGCATAAAGGACTCAAACTCTACTAAGCTACTATATTATATATAGTAGTCATCCATCAAAATTACAATTACGTCTCTCATACGTAGTTACGACATCGAGCGTTGGGTAAAATCGATTAACCAATGCTCTGATACCAAATGTGACGACCGCCCATGACCCCTGCACCGAATCTAGAGAAAGTGCGCTGTAAAGTGTGCCAGGCGACCATGGACGATTGTCAAGGTAAATTAAAAACAACAGAATCTATCGTATTGCTCACAGCGCTTGGACAAAATACAATAGAACATATGTATAGTGAAGCTTTACAGAACAAAAGGCCATCATATAAAACTCCATAATAGTTGAATACAAGCATCCAAATAGTCAGTACATCAAGCCTCACTACATATCTCTCAGAGAATACAAAACAGCGGAACATCCAGTACATATAATAAGAAGATAATATGCAACCCTCCAGCTCGTCTTCGATATCAGCATCGTGAGAAGAGAACAACACCTATCACCTGCTACCTAGTCTGCCCGTCCCAAAAATGGACGAACAGCCCAAGGCAATAAGAATTAAAACATAAAGCCTCGAGTCAGACAATAGTCTTAGTGAGCAGTAAATTAACTAACAACATACCAAAAGAGCATAAAGGAAAAGGAATAGGAATACAACCCTCCCACTCCAACCTCATTCTACAGTGATAGCCCCCAGACACACACTAAGCAGAAGCAAACAAAGCAGAGCATACACTTTAAAGTAAAGCTACTATCACTCGAGTCAAAGGCGATGTTTTCCAAGTACCAAGGCCTAAATCAGATAAGCACCCAGAAAATACTGCTCTTGAGTCCGAATGACGATACAACCAAACATCCATGACTCTGGCTATCACTGTTATCATTGCTTCGATATCACCGTTAATTGAATGACTGGCACATTCTTTCAGCCGTCCGTCAAGGGCTAATGGAAACCCCGGTTCTAGACATAACTCCCGCACGTCGTCGCAGCCCGTGCCTAGGACTATCGAATCTGCCCAGAGTACTCGACCATCAACAGTTGGCCGTTGGGACTATCGAATCTGCCCAAACGTACTCTTGCATAGAGCATGCTAGAACCTTCAACAACGATGCCATCCAAGCCTCCTAGTCATCCTCCTTGATGACTATTCTCATATCCATTCATTATCCTCAACTCGAATCATATCACCGAGTTATCAACATGCTTGGAATGATCCCGTCTGGATTAGACCAAGTCTTCATCATATGATGCCTCGCTTCATTACATCCTTGCAAAGCCTCATATCAACTTCATATCATCAAATCTATGCATAAGAGCTTTATCATCCCGCTACATATGCCACGAGCAGCTTTCCCAATTCAAGAGCCTTTCCCTTAGCTTTTGAATCATCTTCGGTCTAAATCTAATCATCAATCATCAAGTTCATAACAAGCAATCAAATCAAACATCAATCCAAGCAATCAAGCATTCAAATATGATCTAAGTAGACAATTATAACAATAATGGCATTTTCGTAATTAAAGAGTTGAAAGTCCAATAAGCATGGAAACATGGATTATATCTCTACAAACTTGATGAATGAACTTGCATAGGTTAACATATGATAAAATGGATGTAACATCATCATGAACAATGGATCTAAATGGATCTACACTTAGGATGAAGAAAATGCATGGAAATCACTATTTTAACACCAAATCGAGCCAACAATCCAATATACTCCTTTGGATCCGTGTGAGAGATAATCACCACTCACCAAATCACCTAAACAACCTCAAATCAACACGCTTCAGATCTGGACAGCAAGGGATCAAGCTTGATCTATCACGAATCTGCTTCAAACGAAGAAATCTCTCTTGAAAAGATGAAGATCTCCAATCTAAGCTCTTGAATCTTCAATCTTGATCTTCGATTTGGATGGATGGAAGCACTAGATTAGTTGGAGAAAAGAAGTGAAGAAGTGTAGAAGTCGAGCTCTCAAAATGGCAGCACTTCGTCGCTTCAAAATCCGGATCCCAAAAAGTGAGAACAACCCCTCCTATTTATAGCTGAAATTCCTTAAGTCGAAATCTGGCTATCTCCCTAGGTCGTTTCCGACCTAAGCCTCTCCGACCTAACACTCCTGCGCATCCAAACACCCAGCGACCTACGACCTAACGCAACGCGCGACTTAACACATAGGCTACGACTCAACTTCTCAGCGACCTAACACATCGCGACTTAACAACCATAGAAGTCCACGACCTAACTTAGGTCGTTGCCGACCTAACTGCCTACAAAACACACACGTCTTAACGTGACCAAACACTTAACTGCCTTGCCGACCTACGACATAACGAGGTTACGACTTAATACCTTAGACTCCCACGCGACCTAACGCTTAAGCCAACACGCGACCAAATAACATCACGTGACCTACGACTTGGCAGAACCTCCGACTTAACCAATCACAGATACTCAACCACTCCTAAGTCGTCTAGATGACCTAACGATGTTCAACAGTTTTTGACAAACTCCTCGATCCGTAAAATACGGGTCGTTACAATACCAGAGCAACTCGGTGCAGAGACATTCAACAAGCAATCCTTTCGTTTTTGAAAATACTCGGTCTTCAATCACCGTCTTCAAATGAAATCCCATTTTGTCGTATCATTATTCGGAATGGGTTTTATGACTTAATATCCTCTTCCGGCTTAATCGAATAATGAGTGCTTATTTTAAAAACAAGTGGATACATTCAATTCTAAATTAAGTCACTACAAATTTCCACTTTTGATCTTTTAAACAAAAGATCCACCTTTTAAAATTCGATGTGGTTTTCGGATAACCATTTGGAATCCGACCCCCGGTCGCATCGAAATTCAAAGGCTGTTTTAAAGGCCAATATTGATAGTCGGTTATTTAACTATCATACAACATCCACAAACAACCATCAGATTTAAATAATTTCCCAAATTATTTATTTTAAAAATATCTTTGCAAGATATAAATTTTTCTACTCTTCAACCCTTTTGAAAAACAGTTTTCAAATCACTTTCCTCCCGCGGAATAAATTCCAAATATTGTTTATTTCCACTGAAAATTACCAAGACTAATTGCTTTAGATTTTTAAAGTAATTTAAATCACTTTCTAAAAATATATATGCTTTGAAATACTTAGAATAAAACTATTTAAAACACTTTATTTAAAATACCAGTTATGAAATTTAATAATAATTTTCATGTAAAACTTAAGCCAAAACAACTTTGAAACTTCTAACTTATACTTAAAAATCTGCTTTGGAAACGTACTTGGCTTTTTAGGCAAATACGCTTTTCTCTCACACCTGTAAAAATAAACCACTATTTATTTTAAAAAAAAAATACCCGTTCCATCATAAATTCCCACCGTGAATTTATATTTCCAAATATCCCCTGATATATATTATTTCTCTTTATAAACCCAGATTATAAATTCCATAGTCTCATCTTCCTTTTAAAACATAGTTTCAAACATTTAATTAGTTTTCAAATCGATTTCCCAAAACTAACTCCATTTATAAAATAAATTCCTTTATTTCACCCAAACCATTTAAAATCCAAATTTTAAATAAACTCTTCAACTTTTAATCAATACTACTTAAGTTCTCAAAATTCCTTTTTTTTTCATTTATAAAAATCTTTTTCCCATACTTGAATTTATTCAATAGGATTTCAAAAATTAACTTTTATCCTTTTCCAAATTCCTTCTTTAAATTTATACAATTTTCTAAAAATTATTTTACTTCCAACAATCCAATTCTTATATTTCTGGTATTTTAAAATACCAGAATATATTCGGCTAAACCATAGCCTCCACTAATTTCAATTACCAATATAAACAATCACAGATTATCAATAAATCATATCACAACATATGAAATAAATTCAAACATTTGAGGAATACAGTTGGATCCCTCCAACGTGTTTCCTTGCATCCACAAATGTTAGCACACTATAAAATACCAATTCCACTTTGAGGTGGAATATCGTGGTATATGGGTTCAAATCATATCATCCGCTATTATGCGGCGTATAGGGTCTCATCCGCTATATAATGCGGGAAATCAATCACTCCAATATATATATATACACTACTATATATAACATACCAATCCAACTGATAACAATTATCAATCCAAGCGAACAATCAATAATTTAAATTTAACTATTTAAAATTAAATCGGTAATCCGATTGAGTGAGAAGTTCTCACCTTTGCCCTTTTTATTCGCAATCCGTTTCCATCACGACTTGTTTCTTCACAGTTTTAGACCTTTATCTACGATCGCCTGAAACCTTGCTGACCGAATCGAAGCTTGAAATTCCAAAATCGAAAGCTTGAATTGCTCCGGCCCTTGCAAAATTGCTTTCTTCCTTCAACGTCAAAGCCAACAACCAACCGTACTGCCTCAGACACATCGAGCATTGCTGCAATATTGCCACTCACCAAGTCGTCGCTTCTTCCCAGTCCACTGCCTCGTCTGTCGCGCCTCCTACCCTCTTGCTTATCCACATCACACCACTTGCTCTAGCCTTAGGTCGCGATTCCCTGAGCAGCTCGAATCCCATCACCAACGGCGCCGCATGCCTTACTCGCCCATAGTCGCCGTCCATCCCTTCACCGATGTCATCTCATGCGAGCTCGAGAATGCCCCTCCATGCATGCAAAGCCCAGGTGGCCGCGACCCTTCGAGCTCGCTCCCTCAAATCGACACCCGAAAACGCCGACCGATTTTGCCCTAATTTGGAAATGTAGTTCGACACTTCCTGTCGATCCACTACACTTGCCTCACTCACGATTCGCATACCCATGCGAAGTTCAGGCCAAAAATTGAATTTTGAACGAGATAAATTTGTTTGAACGAATTGAGATTTGATTCGAACGTATTCCTCTCGATCCTGATTTGGTTCAAATAGAGAGCGACCATTGATTTATAAGGACGAAGACATTCGTTTGAACTTATTTTTTATGAAAGAGGCATCGGTCATTTGAACTTGATTTTGGATTATAATGACTCGGCTACGATAATTAAAGAAAGAAGGAGAGGCGTGTATACCCGGAAAGACACGTGCTTAAAATTCTATACGTGTCTGCAAAGGCTTGACACAGTATTTAAATGCAACACTATTATTTATATTTAAATTCAAATTTAAATCGTCTCGATTTCGCAACTCACAATCTCGATCTCCTATCGAGGCGTACGGCTAGGCGTTTATAATGTTAAACCCCTATTCCAAACGCAATGGAAAATGTTTCGAGTCCTAATTCGATCGTATGGAGAAGATAGCTTTTTGGACCTTATTATTATACTGAATTTTCGATTTAATTTCAGCGCGTTTACTATCCGTACGATCACACGACGACTCCGAACGCTACGAAATTTGAAATATGATAATAAAACATTATTACGGATCCAATGGAACTGGTTTCGTCGAATGCCGAGATTGTGCCTCGGATGGCTATTTTTAAATATCGATTTAAACGATATAAATTCAAAACTGAACAAATCACTTTCAAATTCAATTTTAAAGGTTCTATTACCTTCAGTATTATCAATATAAATTTCCTAAGCCTTTAAAATATTTTTAACAAGCATTAAACTGAAGATTCAATATTTTACCCAACTTCAATAATTAAATTTAATAATTTAATTGCCAAATTCATAGTGATATTTGAAATTCAAGTTAAACTAACATTCAAATATTTGAAATCAATTAAATATTCAATTTCTAATGTCCAGAAATTCCGGGTCGTCACATTATGAATCATAAAATATAAAAGTATTTTATTAAATATGCATAAACATATTTTATTTTTACTTAATGATTTTGTGAATTGTTTGTTATGAATAAAATAATTAATGGTTTAAAATTTCAATTTAATAGTTTTATATTTGCTGCACCATGTAACAAAATTATAGTAAAATTTTCAGATTTTTTAAACTTAATTTATTATTTTTAAAAATTAATTTACTTCGGCTTGTAATCAATTATTTAATTAAAAATATAATTTCAATTAATAAAATTCAAGAAATTTTTGTTAAGGCTTAAATATGTATCTGGAAACTTCAAAAAAGTTTTATATTTTTATAACTTAATTTATTAATTTTTGAATTAATTTAGTTTTGAAATACAATTGATTATTTAATTAAAAATACAATTTCGATTGAGAAAATTCCAAAAATTTTGCTATGTCCAAAATATGTCTTAAATACCTTCAGAAATATTTTATTGAAATTTTCAACTTGATTTCCTATTTTTAAGAATTAATTTGATTACGGGCTATTATCAATTATTTAATAATAAATATTAATTTAATTGTAAAAATTCCATAAATTAATCTTAAGCCCAAAACGTGTTTCTAGATTTTTAAAATTCTAAAAACTTGTATTATTATCATATAACTATTTTACATTTTTTTTATGGCAGAAACTGTTTTATTCAATAAATTACACACACACACACACACACACACACACACACACATATATATTAGTATTTTGTTTTGACATATTATACATGCACATATTTGAACAAATTACAATACACACAAAATGAGCTAATTGTCTGTTGCAATGTAAATCCCACCATATATATACATGCACATTATACCCTTCACGGATTATGATGTTACACATGCGCGCGCACACACACGTGTGTGTGTGTGTATAGATATGCATATGTTACATATATATATATATGTATATGTGTATGTATACTTGTATAAATAAATAAAATAAATCTCAAACTACAAATTGTACAGTTAAAATACATATGGACATAATAATAAATATCGCCATAAATAAATTATTAATAATGACATTTAATGAATCAATCAATTCAAGTTAAATAGAGAAAATGAAAGGTTTCTCTCTCCATTTAATACAATTAATGCTCTTAATTAATTCTTGTTTTAGGGAAATAAATGAAGGTTTCATTCCTATACATTAACACTTATAAATAAATGTTATGTGTATTTGATACACTATACATTTGAAATTAAATTTATTAAACTTCCCTTTAACTATTTTAAATAGAATACAAGATTTTATTTAAACCAAATTTAGAAAAGTTCTAAATGATATTTAGGCTTCGTAGGCCCATTAAAGATTCAAAATGGTAAATTTTTTGAAATTCACTCATTTCTTCTACTGCGGGCTGACCTGTTCCTTCAATAGTATCAGAGCTCAATAGCCTATGCGGTCTAAATTAGTCATGTTAGGGATAACTATTATACTTGCCCACTAAGTATGGTGTCTAAAAAGGTAACGTCTAGACTTGGAATTGTGTAATCAAGTACCCTGTCCTACCTGGTTACCAGCCTGGCCTGAAAGGCGAGTGAGTCCAAAGGTTTCCCCTAATACTAAAGTCCCAATTTGAATTGGGCCTTCTGCTAGTTTTCAAAATTGTTTTGAAAATTAAAATAAAATATATTTATTATAAAAGTCATAATCCAACATAAGTTTTCAAAATGTTTGAAAGGATAACGATATTTTCCAAAATGTTTGAAAATATTTATATACTAATTTCAAAATTTAAAATTTATTAGTAAGATTAATAAAATTAATTAATTAAATATGTTAATTAATTAATACATATATGCATACATTATATATGTTGATATATGTTATGTTAATTTAAAATGTTTAGGATAACATAAGTTTACATGTATGTATCTAAGATAAATTTTGAAACTAATAAAATTTAATCAAAATTGTATAATTTAATATAATTAAATGATAATTAATTAAATAAAATACACATATATAAGATATATGTGTGTTATACTATAAAGGTTATAGTGTGCACTATAAAGGTTATAGTAGATATGTCCAATATAAATGTTGTATATGAATTATAATATAAAACTAATTAAAGAGTTAATTAGTTAAAATTAATTAAATAATATTTAATTAATATAATATTATACCTAAGACTATTATAAAAGTTAATTAAGTTATAAAAGTTATATAATAATTCAGCTTATGTAATATGAATGTAAAATAAAAGGTGTAACGACCTGTATTTTTAACTATTTTAAATTATTAAATTTAATACGATTATTGAATAAAAATGGTTAAAAATAAAAATTTATGTTTTATTTATGTAGTTTATTTAATATGAACTTGAAAAAATAAATGTTGAATTATTTAGTCGAAAATAAAATAATTGATTTTTTATTTAAGATTCATTTGAATCCAATGTTGAAGCTCATTTCAATTGGATTTTTGGAAGGCTTTAATTAAAGAAGTGAATTTTTTTATGAATTTAAAGTAAGAAATTGGTTGTATAAAATTTTGAATGAACATTTTAATTACAAAACGATATTTGAGATACAAATTTGAATGCAAGTTATTGATTATGATTTTAATTTTATAAAGTGGGTAACAGTTGTTTATAAATAGAATTCGTTTTAAAACTTGATATTTAAAATTTTTCATTCATAAGCGAAGTAAATGGAAATTTACAAGTTTACGTTAAGCAACGTCATTCATATTAATTTGAATCGGTATTTTGATTTGAATAAGAATGATTTCGAAAGCATATTTAAATTTTATTTAAATAAGAATGAAGATTATTAACTTCTAAAATTGAATTTAAAGTGAATAAATTTATTTTGGAAAATAGCTTGTTTTAATTAACGTGTAAAAAATAGCCTTTCGGGTCACTGTTTCCGATTTCAACGAAACCAGTTTCATCCGATCCGTAATAGTGAATTATTATAGAATTTCAAGTTTTGTAGCGATCAGACTTATTGTTTGGTCGTGCGAGCTTGAAACGTGTAGAATTTATTTTTAGAACTTTAATTAATATAATTCAATTTTGAAAAGCTATCTTCTATATATGATAGAATTGGCTCCCGATATATATTCCATTGTGTTCGGAATAGAGGTACAACATATAGAACCCCAGGCGGCACGCTTCGTTTGGAGTTCGAAATTTTCATGGTTGAATAGTACATCGAATTTTTTTCTATAAATAGCCCTCAACCATCTTCATTTGGCTAAACCCTGAACCTAAATCAATAATCGCCATTAAAACTAAGCAATCTAATGGCCATCATCGATCGGAGCCTCTAGGGGTCGAATTAGCCTTCGACTTCAACTAGGGAAATGTAGAGGGCATCGACACGTACTCAACCAACTATAAGATCGTCGAACCGTCAACCCAGGTGGCGATAAATCTATCGCATTCATCTGCAGTGTTTTGGGTTTGCGAGGCGATCTCGCGCGATGCGCATGCGCGGGTGTGGCTGGCACGATGGCTTTGGGGGGGTTGACGCGTGAGGCGCGGCTGCAGGCGGCGGCGGCTCGGCTGGCAAAGGGCGCGAACGATTTGGAAATAAAAAAAAGAAAATAAAAACATGCCCACAGCCTAGAACTATGCACACGTGGGGGGAACGATGGAAGATAGGTTTAGTTTAATTTTTATTGATTAAGTTAATTATGGTTTTAATTATATTGAATATTATTAAATTCACAACTTTCTCATATGAGGTCGGATTCGAGCGAAACAAGTTGCGTTGGATTCATATCGGAGTCGTCTATGACATGGTGTTGGATTCAAATTTGTTTGACTTCGAAAAATTTACAGTTTCAAATAAAGGTGAGTGTTTTAAAATGCTCATGAAATACTAAAATATTCTGATGTTAGTTAGATCGAAATCATGAAGTGATTTATTTCTATTGACTGTTGTTTAGTAATTTAACTGACATTTAAATTGACATATGGTTTGAGCAGGTAGGAATTTAAATTGACAGTTAAATTTGAAATTGAAATTGAATTGCTAGTTAAACACCCAATATTGATAACTGGTTAACTGTTGTGATATATTGACTGTTTTGGATGTTGATTGTGATGGATGGCTATTGGTTGATATTTTGGATGAATGGATGTATATTTATTATATATATATATATCCTGCTATCACCCTGTATGTTGCTGACAACATATAAAACTGTATTTTTTTGAATAAATTAAGAAATAGATTGAAATGATATATACCTATGACACTTTGATTTGGATTGAAATTATATATATCCATCCTTGGAATTAAAATCGAAATAACTGATCACTTAGCCATAGGATAGAAAATTATATACGGACACCGGATTGGTTAAATTAAATGGTTTTAAATTCTTTAATTTGAATCTATTTAAATGATTTTGTATTAAAGAAATAAAAATCGAATTTATGAATTATTTTCAAATTTGAGCTTTGAAATGTTGAAGGCGAAATTTGTAAAAGAAATTGTTTAAAGAATTTATTTTGGAATTTGATGTTATAATCAATATACGACTTGAATTTTGGGAATTGAATTGCTTTAAAGGTTTGAACTTTATTCGAACTTTGCAAATTAACCTTGGTTAAAGTAATTTAGATTGATATTTCAAATTTGAGCTCGAAATTGAATTATTTTAAAGATTTGAACCTTAAATTGAAGATTGAAGTAAATATGATGATTTTGAAATGAAGGATATTTTGAAGTGAATGTGATATTTTGATATCAAGTATGAATCGTTTTCGAAATGTAAAAGAACCAACCGGTATGTAAAATGATACTGGGTTGTTAAAGAGACCGGGGCCGATTATTGCCATACTCTCTGTCAATGTTGGAACCAATTTAACAACTATGTACGTGGAGGAGACTCCAGAATGAAGTCTTTGGATTTGGTGTATATTGCTGGATTAGAAGAAAGAGAACGATGATGGATAGCCCCGCACTTGTGTCAATTTGAAATGACTAAAATAGGACGGTTTAACAGGGCCAATGAGGGTAGGTACCTCTAGCGGACATCTGTTCTTTGATTTTATTTTTGGACTCGGTCCATACTATTACCTTTGATGTTGGTTTCGATTGGTGCACCTTGATTTGGAATGACCTCCCTTTGACTCGATATGGGATGGATGGATGCGGTGGGCGGTTGTGGCTACCATGCGTTACCACCAGCCCTGCGACTCGAACTGTTAGTATCCTACCTTGGGCATTGCCTCACGTGCCTTGTCATACTTTTATCCTTTTATGAGACCAGTACGAGTTTGATTTAATGTTGTCATATCACGGCGCATCCCTATCCCTCGACGTGCTACTCAGGTGTTATATGCAAACCGTACGCCAATGCTTAAAAACGCGTTAAAGGGGATTAATGTAAAGCCTTAACGCTAGGAAAAATATTTATTTTATTGATTACGCATTAAATATTTAGCGTATTCTACTATATAGATATTTTGACGGATCCTTAGGAGATGGAAAATCCGTAACATCTCTTGAGTTATTGCATGCATGTTATACACTGGATAGGAGATGTAAAACCCCGTAAACATCTCTAACGCTATTACACTCCTGTTATATGTGATATTGATTTGACTTACATAAGGATATTTTAGTTCTGACTCGAATGTATTGTTTTACTTTATACTCGGATCAGCCCTGAGTTTTCAGTGCATTGAAGATCATATTATTCTGGAGGATGAAGACGAAGATTTGGTGTATTATACTACTAGTATTATTTCCCCTGTATCATGTTGTTCTACTGCATTGTTTTATTTTGTTTCTGTCGTTTGTATAACTCTGATTGATGTTGTAAAAGTATAATCAAATGTATAGTGAAAACAGCTTCATGAACTGTTTATTTGATTATTACATTTTGTCATTCCACTGTGAGATTCCGTGTTTGTTTTCTTCTTTTCTTATTTTTCTTAATTAACCCCATCGATTATCTGTGTTTAGGATTATTTTGAGTTGGACATGTGTGGTTTATTGTCGACTTAAACCTCCCGAAATGCGGGTTGTCACAGTTGGTATTAGAGCTTTGGTTTAGCGATAACCTTAGCTTTGATGGGGATTGACTCATTAGAGATAGGGTAGTAATACCCTAGAATGAGTTTGTTTGAGTGTGTATATATATAAGAGAGCGCGTACTTGTTAGTTTTATAAAATGTGTTATATTGTGTCTACTTATCTGTTGAGTTGTTTATGAATTCTGGTCGGTACATGAGGTGCCAAGTTATCGATAGGGGTTTCTAAACACTTAAACGAGGCAAGTCGACATAATATTGTTTTAAAATAGGGTAAATGAAATAATTTTACCTACATCATATTTTATATATAAAAAGAAATAATCTTCCATAAATAACCATATAGGTTTATGAAAATATGAATTTATTTATGGATGTTTGTTGATAGGAGATGATAATAGTTAGTTATCATCGATTATTGGTTGAATTAAACTAAATACTAATACTTTGTGAACTCTATTTCACAAAGCGTTCGATAATTAGATTGAATTGAAATCTAATTACAATAAAAATTGTTTACAATAATAAAGATGCAAATTAATGAAGTGTTTTCGTAATAAGGTAATGAAATTGTATAAGAATATTTATAATATAGCTTATAAATAGAAAGGATTTAAAAGTCGAGAATTTTAGAATTTAAAATCCTATTGATTTTCAAAAATTATTTTCAAAGTTTTCAGAAATAATATTAATATTATTTTGAAAGTGTTTTTGATTAGGAATATATTTTAAAAAGAATTTTGAAAGAAATAAAAGCATTGAACTCGCTTTAGTTGCTAGAAAATAATTCCGAGGGTGACCGCGGCATCGTCAATATTCACTTTCGAGTTTCTGAGTGAGAATTTCTACCAAAGGAAATTTTATTCTGGTTAAAACAAAGTTATTTAGATTTTTAAAGGGTATGATTTGATATATAAAGTAAATATGTATGATATTATTTCAAAATGGTTTGAAATGTAAAAATCAGATGTTCGAATTTTGAGATTTTCAGCTAAGCAAGGTCATAATATGATCCATGTGAGTTTTAAAGGCATTTGAATTTGTTGGGTAAAGTTTAAAAGTATTTGAACTTGTTTATAAAGGTTTGAAATATAATTAAAAATAAACCGTCATGTTTGGGTAATTCGTAAATTATATAATTTTCAGACTACTAAAATAGTGAATAAATAGGTTTGGAAGTTTGTTTAATAATTTGGGTAAGTAAAACGAAATCTGAAATTGGTATATACTCTTTTGGATATGAGAGTATTATATTAATTTGAACTTGAATCAAGGAACGTTTATACACTTAAGTAAAAGTGGTAAGAAATAATTTAAACTTTAAGTTTAAATTATGAAATGAATGGATTTATAAAATAAATTGAATATGAAGTGAATAGGTTATAAAACCAAGTTTGATAATATTAAATTAACTAATTTGAGTTTATGGATGTTTATAAGATTAAGTAGTGTGTTATGAAATAAAAATGTAACTTTAGTTTAAGTTAAAGAATGAATTTAAACAGAGAATTTGAGAACTTAAATCCTGGTGCTTTTGAAATTGTTTTCTAAGATTTTGAAAATAATATTAGTATCATTTAAAAATACTTACGAATAGAAGTTCTCTTCAAAAGGGATTTTAAAAAGAAGTAAATCCTGTACTCCTCTCTTGTGTCGTTGGAAAATAATTTCGATGATGACGACCACATCTTCGACATTCATTTTTGAGTCTTAAAGTGGGGGAGGCTACTTAGTGGCTTTGCTACGCATTTGGTTCGATAAATAGATTTTGATTTAAAATTTCTAAATATGATTTAATATATATAAAGAAGACGAGTATATATATTATTTCAAAATGTTTGGAAAGAAACCCAGTGTTTAGTTATTACATTCTCTGTAAATTAATAATTTTCACTTATTGAAATGAATGAATTAATAAAATGATTTTATAAAATGGTCCACGAATGATTTGATATGAAATGTGTTAAACATAAAGTGAAATAATTGAAATTTGAATAAATCGAATGTAAATGAAATAGATGTGAATAAATTGGAAGTAAACCAATTAGATGTTAATAAAGAATGGATGTTACTAAGAGATGGTAGGGTATAAATAAACCATTGACATGGGATAATGTAAATTGATATATTTTGGATTAATTAGATTAATATTAATTGTTGAATGGTTTCTTTTGTTACAAATCATTGTTATAACTGTTTCTGCTACATATGATTATTATGTTATATACTAGTGCTTATGCTTATGGTTTAGATTAAAATTCATGTTATATGCTTCTATTAAACTCATGCATGCTTACTATGTCTTTCTATAAGCAACTAATATTCAAATTGAGTTGAGATAGGTACATATGAAGCCCTTTGGACGTATATGCTATTTGACATGCTTTTGCTCGCTTTAATATGAGCGAACTCGCTCATATTAATAATAACATACTTATCTCGGATTACATACCGTACTTTTATAATTTTCCCTACGGGATACATCATCGCTGAGATGAGATGTATAATTGTTAATGTATTGTAAATTTTTCCGATCGAGCCGTGCAAAGGAGACGCTGCCGAAATTTTCCGTAAATTCGGGTATTAGAAATTTTTTGAGACTTTAAAATTTTATAACTTGTTTTACAAATAAGCCGATATCAGAGTAGCGTAGCAGAAGCATGGTAAAAGTTTTGTAAAATAGATTTTATGTTTTATATGTTGATTATTTTGAGTAAAATATATCAAATGTTAGATTCCTTACTTAATCCCTTTTCGAGGATGAAAAGTTTTGAGTGGGGGAGATTGTAATGACCCGTATTTTTAACTATTTTAAATTATTAAATTTAATATGATTATTGAATAAAAATGGTTAAAAATAAAAATTAATGTTTTATTTATGTAGTTTATTTAATATGAACTTGAAAAAAAATAAATGTTGAATTATTTAGTCAAAAATAAAATAATTGATTTTTTATTTAAGATTCATTTGAATCCAATGTTGAAGCTCATTTCAATTGGATTTTTGGAAGGCTTTAATTAAAGAGGTGAATTTAACGTCTCGCAATCCATCTCGTCTCCTGAGCTCCACAGCAATCCATCCAGAATTCTACCGATAACCTGACTCTAGGCTACCCGTGTGGAAAATTATGGGCACCCAGAGTTTAGAAAAGGGAACAATAAACTCCGAGTCAGTCATGGGACTGGTGTGAGAACTAAAAACAGTTATTTGTACAAAAAGAAATCCGTTTATGCTTTTGGAAAATGAAACTACCATAAGGCCTCCCGGCACACACACAATGCAATCGCACACTTGGGGGAGATTTCTCCTTATAGCAGTCAAAGATGCTTGATACGCGAAAATTCTTTTGATATTATTATTAGTGCATAGTGTGGAAAACATTTCGAAAGTATAATATTAATCTTAGCCAGCATAGGTACCATTATATTATGCCTACTATAGCTACCACCTAAGGTGGCAAGTTCTACAACTGCAATTGTAAAGGGCTCGTATTGTTTTGTTTGGATTTCCAACAAATGGTCAAGGCTAAGGAACTTCCTTTCCGAATCGGTACGCCTCTGGAGGGACGCCCCGAGAACCTAACCGGATCTCTGCCAACACAAGGCCGGGTTACCTCTGTAACTAGGTAACTAACTGTCACGAGTATGCCATCCCTCGGTTGTAACCAACCTTTACTGAGGCGCCTCGAAATCCAACAACCACATAAGTAAATATTTGGGCTCCATACCAGAATACCGCTTTTTATCCAGAAGGAAACGTACATATCCTGAGGGGCGCGACCTCCATAACCTTGCTGCATCCTTCCTGTTTCGACCATTTCCGAGGTGTGAGGTTCGATGAAGTCTCTTCCCACAAACTACGCTTTTAACAAAAGCCATGCTTCGATCAACCAATGATCAACACTTAGCATGCCACACTACCAAATTAGGAATATATCACTAGTAACAATCAACTACATAACCTCTGAGCTCGTACGTCTTAGAGAAGGGTGTTAAGATAAGAGAATAAATTCTCCGCCACCGACAAAAATATATTTGATAGAAACCAGCTTTATATCTCAAAGTGTAATGTCAGACATACATCCAAGTCCATCCTGGGTCTGAATGGAACCAAAGGCACTTTATCCAATTAAGGAAAAAAAATCCTTGCAAATTCGGATATCCCCTAATCACGTCCGGACTCCCCATCACATAGGGTAATAAAATCTCTATACCAGAGCAACTCGGTGCAGAGACATTCAACAAGCAATCCTTTCGTTTTTGAAAATACTCGGTCTTCAATCACCGTCTTCAAATGAAATCCCATTTCGTCGTATCATTATTCGGAATTGGTTTTATGACTTAATATCCTCTTCCGGCTTAATCGAATAATGAGTGCTTATTTTAAAAACAAGTGGATACATTCAATTCTGAATTAAGTCACAACAAATTTCCACTTTTGATCTTTTAAACAAAAGATCCACCTTTTAAAATTCGATGTGGTTTTCGGATAACCATTTGGAATCCGACCCCCGGTCGCATCGAAATTCAAAGGCCAATATTGATAGTCGGTTATTTAACTATCATACAACATCCACAAACAACCATCAGATTTAAATAATTTCCCAAATTATTTATTTTAAAAATATCTTTGCAAGATATAAATTTTTCTACTCTTCAACCCTTTTGAAAAACAGTTTTCAAATCACTTTCCTCCCGCGGAATAAATTCCAAATATTGTTTATTTCCACTGAAAATTACCAAGACTAATTGCTTTAGATTTTTAAAGTAATTTAAATCACTTTCTAAAAATATATATGCTTTGAAATACTTAGAATAAAACTATTTAAAACACTTTATTTAAAATACCAGTTATGAAATTTAATAATAATTTTCATGTAAAACTTAAGCCAAAACAACTTTGAAACTTCTAACTTATACTTAAAAATCTGCTTTGGAAACGTACTTGGCTTTTCAGGAAAATACGCTTTTCTCTCACACCTGTAAAAATAAACCACTATTTATTTTAAAAAAAAATACCCGTTCCATTATAAATTCCCACCGTGAATTTATATTTCCAAATATCCCCTGATATATATTATTTCTCTTTATAAACCCAGTTTATAAATTCCATAGTCTCATCTTCCTTTTAAAACATAGTTTCAAACATTTAATTAGTTTTCAAATCGATTTCCCAAAACTAACTCCATTTATAAAATAAATTCCTTTATTTCACCCAAACCATTTAAAATCCAAATTTTAAATAAACTCTTCAACTTTTAATCAATACTACTTAAGTTCTCAAAATTCCTTTTTTTTCATTTATAAAAATCTTTTTCCCATACTTGAATTTATTCAATAGGATTTCAAAAATCAACTTTTATCCTTTTCCAAATTCCTTCTTTAAATTTATACAATTTTCTAAAAATTATTTTACTTCCAACAATCCAATTCTTATATTTCTGGTATTTTAAAATACCAGAATATATTCAGCTAAACCATAGCCTCCACTAATTTCAATTACCAATATAAACAATCACAGATTATCAATAAATCATATCACAGCATATGAAATAAATTCAAACATTTGAGGAATACAGTTGGATCCCTCCAACGTGTTTCCTTGCATCCACAAATGTTAGCACACTATAAAATACCAATTCCACTTTGAGGTGGAATATCGTGGTATATGGGTTCATATCATATCATCCGCTATTATGCGGCGCATAGGGTCTCATCCGCTATATAATGCGGGAAATCAATCACTCCAATATATATATATACTACTATATATAACATACCAATCCAACTGATAACAATTATCAATCCAAGCGAACAATCAATAATTTAAATTTAACTATTTAAAATTAAATCGATAATCCGATTGAGTGAGAAGTTCTCACCTTTGCCCTTTTTATTCGCAATCCGTTTCCATCACGACTTGTTTCTTCACAGTTTTAGACCTTTATCTACGATCGCCTGAAACCTTGCTGACCGAATCGAAGCTTGAAATTCCAAAATCGAAAGCTTGAATTGCTCCGGCCCTTGCAAAATTGCTTTCTTCCTTCAACGTCAAAGCCAACAACCAACCGTACTGCCTCAGACACATCGAGCATTGCTGCAATATTTCCACTCACCAAGTCGTCGCTTCTTCCCAGTCCACTGCCTCGTCTGTCGCGCCTCCTACCCTCTTGCTTATCCACATCACACCACTTGCTCTAGCCTTAGGTCGCGATTCCCTGAGCAGCTCGAATCCCATCACCAACGGCGCCGCATGCCTTACTCGCCCATAGTCGCCGTCCATCCCTTCACCGATGTCATCTCATGCGAGCTCGAGAATGCCCCTCCATGCATGCAAAGCCCAGGTGGCCGCGACCCTTCGAGCTCGCTCCCTCAAATCGACACCCGAAAACGCCGACCGGTTTTGCCCTAATTTGGAAATGTAGTTCGACACTTCCTGTCGATCCACTACACTTGCCTCACTCACGATTCGCATACCCATGCGAAGTTTAGGCCAAAAATTGAATTTTGAACGAGATAAATTTGTTTGAACGAATTGAGATTTGATTTGAACGAATTCCTCTCGATCCTGATTTGGTTCAAATAGAGAGCGACCATTGATTTATAAGGACGAAGACATTCGTTTGAACTTATTTTTTATGAAAGAGGCATCGGTCATTTGAACTTGATTTTGGATTATAATGACTCGGCTACGATAATTAAAGAAAGAAGGAGAGGCGTGTATACCCGGAAAGACACGTGCTTAAAATTCTATACGTGTCTGCAAAGGCTTGACACAATATTTAAATGCAACACTATTATTTATATTTAAATTCAAATTTAAATCGTCTCGATTTCGCAACTCACAATCTCGATCTCCTATCGAGGTGTACTGCTAGGCGTTTATAATGTTAAACCCCTATTCCAAACGCAATGGAAAATGTTTCGAGTCCTAATTCGATCGTATGGAGAAGATAGCTTTTTGGACCTTATTATTATACTAAATTTTCGATTTAATTTCAGCGCGTTTACTATCCGTACGATCACACGACAACTCCGAATGCTACGAAATTTGAAATATGATAATAAAACATTATTACGGATCCAATGGAACTGGTTTCGTCGAATGCCGAGATTGTGCCTCGGATGGCTATTTTTAAATATCGATTTAAACGATATAAATTCAAAACTGAACAAATCACTTTCAAATTCAATTTTAAAGGTTCTATTACCTTCAGTATTATCAATATAAATTTCCTAAGCCTTTAAAATATTTTTAACAAGCATTAAACTGAAGATTCAATATTTTACCCAACTTCAATAATTAAATTTAATAATTTAATTGCCAAATTCATAGTGATATTTGAAATTCAAGTTAAACTAACATTCAAATATTTGAAATCAATTAAATATTCAATTTCTAATGTCCAGAAATTCCGAGTCGTCACATTATGAATCATAAAATATAAAAGTATTTTATTAAATATGCATAAACATATTTTATTTTTACTTAATGATTTTATGAATTGTTTGTTATGAATAAAATAATTAATGGTTTAAAATTTCAATTTAATAGTTTTATATTTGCTGCACCATGTAACAAAATTATAGTAAAATTTTCAGATTTTTTAAACTTAATTTATTATTTTTAAAAATTAATTTACTTCGGCCTGTAATCAATTATTTAATTAAAAATATAATTTCAATTAATAAAATTCAAGAAATTTTTGTTAAGGCTTAAATATGTATCTGGAAACTTCAAAAAAGTTTTATATTTTTATAACTTAATTTATTAATTTTTGAATTAATTTATTTTTGAAATACAATTGATTATTTAATTAAAAATACAATTTCGATTGAGAAAATTCCAAAAATTTTGCTATGTCCAAAATATGTCTTAAATACCTTCAGAAATATTTTATTGAAATTTTCAACTTGATTTCCTATTTTTAAGAATTAATTTGATTACGGGCTATTATCAATTATTTAATAATAAATATTATTTTAATTGTAAAAATTCCATAAATTAATCTTAAGCCCAAAACGTGTTTCTAGATTTTTAAAATTCTAAAAACTTGTATTATTATCATATAACTATTTTACATTTTTTTTATGGCAGAAACTGTTTTATTCAATAAATTACACACACACACACACATATATATATATTAGTATTTTGTTTTGACATATTATACATGCACATATTTGAACAAATTACAATACACACAAAATGAGCTAATTGTCTGTTGCAATGTAAATCCCACCATATATATACATGCACATTATACCCTTCACGGATTATGATGTTACACATGCGCGCGCACACACACGTGTGTGTGTGTATAGATATGCATATGTTACATATATATATATATATGTATATGTGTATGTATACTTGTATAAATAAATAAAATAAATCTCAAACTACAAATTGTACAGTTAAAATACATATGGACATAATAATAAATATCGCCATAAATAAATTATTAATAATGACATTTAATGAATCAATCAATTCAAGTTAAATAGAGAAAATGAAAGGTTTCTCTCTCCATTTAATACAATTAATGCTCTTAATTAATTCTTGTTTTAGGGAAATAAATGAAGGTTTCATTCCTATACATTAACACTTATAAATAAATGTTATGTGTATTTGATACACTATACATTTGAAATTAAATTTATTAAACTTCCCTTTAACTATTTTAAATAGAATACAAGATTTTATTTAAACCAAATTTAGAAAAGTTCTAAATGATATTTAGGCTTCGTAGGCCCATTAAAGATTCAAAATGGTAAATTTTTTGAAATTCACTCATTTCTTCTACTGCGGGCTGACCTGTTCCTTCAATAGTATCAGAGCTCAATAGCCTATGCGGTCTAAATTAGTCATGTTAGGGATAACTATTATACTTGCCCACTAAGTATGGTGTCTAAAAAGGTAACGTCTAGACTTGGAATTGTGTAATCAAGTACCCTGTCCTACCTGGTTACCAGCCTGGCCTGAAAGGCGAGTGAGTCCAAAGGTTTCCCCTAATACTAAAGTCCCAATTTGAATTGGGCCTTCTGCTAGTTTTCAAAATTGTTTTGAAAATTAAAATAAAATATATTTATTATAAAAGTCATAATCCAACATAAGTTTTCAAAATGTTTGAAAGGATAACGATATTTTCCAAAATGTTTGAAAATATTTATATACTAATTTCAAAATTTAAAATTTATTAATAAGATTAATAAAATTAATTAATTAAATATGTTAATTAATTAATACATATATGCATACATTATATATGTTGATATATGTTATGTTAATTTAAAATGTTTAGGATAACATAAGTTTACATGTATGTATCTAAGATAAATTTTGAAACTAATAAAATTTAATCAAAATTGTATAATTTAATAAATTAATTAAATGATAATTAATTAAATAAAATACACATATATAAGATATATGTGTGTTATACTATAAAGGTTATAGTGTGCACTATAAAGGTTATAGTAGATATGTCCAATATAAATGTTGTATATGAATTATAATATAAAACTAATTAAAGAGTTAATTAGTTAAAATTAATTAAATAATATTTAATTAATATAATATTATACCTAAGACTATTATAAAAGTTAATTAAGTTATAAAAGTTATATAATAATTCAGCTTATGTAATATGAATGTAAAATAAAAGGTGTAACGACCTGTATTTTTAACTATTTTAAATTATTAAATTTAATACGATTATTGAATAAAAATGGTTAAAAATAAAAATTTATGTTTTATTTATGTAGTTTATTTAATATGAACTTGAAAAAATAAATGTTGAATTATTTAGTCGAAAATAAAATAATTGATTTTTTATTTAAGATTCATTTGAATCCAATGTTGAAGCTCATTTCAATTGGATTTTTGGAAGGCTTTAATTAAAGAAGTGAATTTTTTTATGAATTTAAAGTAAGAAATTGGTTGTATAAAATTTTGAATGAACATTTTAATTACAAAACGATATTTGAGATACAAATTTGAATGCAAGTTATTGATTATGATTTTAATTTTATAAAGTGGGTAACAGTTGTTTATAAATAGAATTCGTTTTAAAACTTGATATTTAAAATTTTTCATTCATAAGCGAAGTAAATGGAAATTTACAAGTTTACGTTAAGCAACGTCATTCATATTAATTTGAATCGGTATTTTGATTTGAATAAGAATGATTTCGAAAGCCTATTTAAATTTTATTTAAATAAGAATGAAGATTATTAACTTCTAAAATTGAATTTAAAGTGAATAAATTTATTTTGGAAAATAGCTTGTTTTAATTAACGTGTAAAAAATAGCCTTTCGGGTCACTGTTTCCGATTTCAACGAAACCAGTTTCATCCGATCTGTAATAGTGAATTATTATAGAATTTCAAGTTTTGTAGCGATCAGACTTATTGTTTGGTCGTGCGAGCTTGAAACGTGTAGAATTTATTTTTAGAACTTTAATTAATATAATTCGATTTTGAAAAGCTATCTTCTATATATGATAGAATTGGCTCCCGATATATATTCCATTGTGTTCGGAATAGAGGTACAACATATAGAACCCCAGGCGGCACGCTTCGTTTGGAGTTCGAAATTTTCATGGTTGAATAGTACATCGAATTTTTTTCTATAAATAGCCCTCAACCATCTTCATTTGGCTAAACCCTGAACCTAAATCAATAATCGCCATTAAAACTAAGCAATCTAATGGCCATCATCGATCGGAGCCTCTAGGGGTCGAATTAGCCTTCGACTTCAACTAGGGAAATGTAGAGGGCATCGACACGTACTCAACCAACTATAAGATCGTCGAACCGTCAACCCAGGTGGCGATAAATCTATCGCATTCATCTGCAGTGTTTTGGGTTTGCGAGGCGATCTCGCGCGATGCGCATGCGCGGGTGTGGCTGGCACGACGGCTTTGGGGGGGTTGACGCGTGAGGCGCGGCTGCAGGCGGCGGCGGCTCGGCTGGCAAAGGGCGCGAACGATTTGGAAATAAAAAAAAGAAAATAAAAACATGCCCACAGCCTAGAACTATGCACACGTGGGGGGAACGATGGAAGATAGGTTTAGTTTAATTTTTATTGATTAAGTTAATTATGGTTTTAATTATATTGAATATTATTAAATTCACAACTTTCTCATATGAGGTCGGATTCGAGCGAAACAAGTTGCGTTGGATTCATATCAGAGTCGTCTATGACATGGAGTTGGATTCAAATTTGTTTGACTTCGAAAAATTTACAGTTTCAAATAAAGGTGAGTGTTTTAAAATGCTCATGAAATACTAAAATATTCTGATGTTAGTTAGATCGAAATCATGAAGTGATTTATTTCTATTGACTGTTGTTTAGTAATTTAACTGACATTTAAATTGACATATGGTTTGAGCAGGTAGGAATTTAAATTGACAGTTAAATTTGAAATTGAAATTGAATTGCTAGTTAAACACCCAATATTGATAACTGGTTAACTGTTGTGATATATTGACTGTTTTGGATGTTGATTGTGATGGATGGCTATTGGTTGATATTTTGGATGAATGGATGTATATTTATTATATATATATCATGCTATCACCCTGTATGTTGCTGACAACATATAAAACTGTATTTTTTTGAATAAATTAAGAAATAGGTTGAAATGATATATACCTATGACACTTTGATTTGGATTGAAATTATATATATCCATCCTTGGAATTAAAATCGAAATAACTAATCACTTAGCCATAGGATAGAAAATTATATACGGACACCGGATTGGTTAAATTAAATTGTTTTAAATTCTTGAATTTGAATCTATTTAAATGATTTTGTATTAAAGAAATAAAAATCGAATTTATGAATTATTTTCAAATTTGAGCTTTGAAATGTTGAAGGCGAAATTTGTAAAAGAAATTGTTTAAAGAATTTATTTTGGAATTTGATGTTATAATCAATATACGACTTGAATTTTGGGAATTGAATTGCTTTAAAGGTTTGAACTTTATTCGAACTTTGCAAATTAATCTTGGTTAAAATAATTTAGATTGATATTTCAAATTTGAGCTCGAAATTGAATTATTTTAAAGATTTGAACCTTAAATTGAAGATTGAAGTAAATATGATGATTTTGAAATGAAGGATATTTTGAAGTGAATGTGATATTTTGATATCAAGTATGAATCGTTTTCGAAATGTAAAAGAACCAACCGGTATGTAAAATGATACTGGGTTGTTAAAGAGACCGGGGCCGATTATTGCCATACTCTCTGTCAATGTTGGAACCAATTTAACAACTATGTACGTGGAGGAGACTCCAGAATGAAGTCTTTGGATTTGGTGTATATTGCTGGATTAGAAGAAAGAGAACGATAATGGATAGCCCCGCACTTGTGTCAATTTGAAATGACTAAAATAGGACGGTTTAACAGGGCCAATGAGGGTAGGTACCTCTAGCGGACATCTGTTCTTCGATTTTATTTTTGGACTCGGTCCATACTATTACCTTTGATGTTGGTTTCGATTGGTGCACCTTGATTTGGAATGACCTCCCTTTGACTCGATATGGGATGGATGGATGCGGTGGGCGGTTGTGGCTACCATGCGTTACCACCAGCCCTGCGACTCGAACTGTTAGTATCCTACCTTGGGCATTGCCTCACGTGCCTTGTCATACTTTTATCCTTTTATGAGACCAGTATGAGTTTGGTTTAATGTTGTCATATCACGGCGCATCCCTATCCCTCGACGTGCTACTCAGGTGTTATATGCAAACCGTACGCCAATGCTTAAAAACGCGTTAAAGGGGATTAATGTAAAGCCTTAACGCTAGGAAAAATATTTATTTTATTGATTACGCATTAAATATTTAGCGTATTCTACTATATAGATATTTTGATGGATCCTTAGGAGATGGAAAATCCGTAACATCTCTTGAGTTATTGCATGCATGTTATACACTGGATAGGAGATGTAAAACCCCGTAAACATCTCTAACGCTATTACACTCCTGTTATATGTGATATTGATTTGACTTACATAAGGATATTTTAGTTCTGACTCGAATGTATTGTTTTACTTTATACTCGGATCAGCCCTGAGTTTTCAGTGCATTGAAGATCATATTATTCTGGAGGATGAAGACGAAGATTTGGTGTATTATACTACTAGTATTATTTCCCCTGTATCATGTTGTTCTACTGCATTGTTTTATTTTGTTTCTGTCGTTTGTATAACTCTGATTGATGTTGTAAAAGTATAATCAAATGTATAGTGAAAACAGCTTCATGAACTGTTTATTTGATTATTACATTTTGTCATTCCACTGTGAGATTCCGTGTTTGTTTTCTTCTTTTCTTATTTTTCTTAATTAACCCCATCGATTATCTGTGTTTAGGATTATTTTGAGTTGGACATGTGTGGTTTATTGTCGACTTAAACCTCCTGAAATGCGGGTTGTCACAGTTGGTATTAGAGCTTTGGTTTAGCGATAACCTTAGCTTTGATGGGGATTGACTCATTAGAGATAGGGTAGTAATACCCTAGAATGAGTTTGTTTGAGTGTGTATATATATAAGAGAGCGCGTACTTGTTAGTTTTATAAAATGTGTTATATTGTGTCTACTTATCTGTTGAGTTGTTTATGAATTCTGGTCGGTACATGAGGTGCCAAGTTATCGATAGGGGTTTCTAAACACTTAAACGAGGCAAGTCGACATAATATTGTTTTAAAATAGGGTAAATGAAATAATTTTACCTACATCATATTTTATATATAAAAAGAAATAATCTTCCATAAATAACCATATAGGTTTATGAAAATATGAATTTATTTATGGATGTTTGTTGATAGGAGATGATAATAGTTAGTTATCATCGATTATTGGTTGAATTAAACTAAATACTAATACTTTGTGAACTCTATTTCACAAAGCGTTCGATAATTAGATTGAATTGAAATCTAATTAAAATAAAAATTGTTTACAATAATAAAGATGCAAATTAATGAAGTGTTTTCGTAATAAGGTAATGAAATTGTATAAGAATATTTATAATATAGCTTATAAATAGAAAGGATTTAAAAGCCGAGAATTTTAGAATTTAAAATCCTATTGATTTTCAAAAATTATTTTCAAAGTTTTCAGAAATAATATTAATATTATTTTGAAAGTGTTTTTGATTAGGAATATATTTTAAAAAGAATTTTGAAAGAAATAAAAGCATTGAACTCGCTTTAGTTGCTAGAAAATAATTCCGAGGGTGACCGCGGCATCGTCAATATTCACTTTCGAGTTTCTGAGTGAGAATTTCTACCAAAGGAAATTTTATTCTGGTTAAAACAAAGTTATTTAGATTTTTAAAGGGTATGATTTGATATATAAAGTAAATATGTATGATATTATTTCAAAATGGTTTGAAATGTAAAAATCAGATGTTCGAATTTTGAGATTTTCAGCTAAGCAAGGTCATAATATGATCCATGTGAGTTTTAAAGGCATTTGAATTTGTTGGGTAAAGTTTAAAAGTATTTGAACTTGTTTATAAAGGTTTGAAATATAATTAAAAATAAACCGTCATGTTTGGGTAATTCGTAAATTATATAATTTTCAAACTATTAAAATAGTGAATAAATAGGTTTGGAAGTTTGTTTAATAATTTGGGTAAGTAAAACGAAATCTGAAATTGGTATATACTCTTTTGGATATGAGAGTATTATATTAATTTGAACTTGAATCAAGGAACGTTTATACACTTAAGTAAAAGTGGTAAGAAATAATTTAAACTTTAAGTTTAAATTATGAAATGAATGGATTTATAAAATAAATTGAATATGAAGTGAATAGGTTATAAAACCAAGTTTGATAATATTAAATTAACTAATTTGAGTTTATGGATGTTTATAAGATTAAGTAGTGTGTTATGAAATAAAAATGTAACTTTAGTTTAAGTTAAAGAATGAATTTAAACAGAGAATTTGAGAACTTAAATCCTGGTGCTTTTGAAATTGTTTTCTAAGATTTTGAAAATAATATTAGTATCATTTAAAAATACTTACGAATAGAAGTTCTCTTCAAAAGGGATTTTAAAAAGAAGTAAATCCTGTACTCCTCTCTTGTGTCGTTGGAAAATAATTTTGATGATGACGACCACATCTTCGACATTCATTTTTGAGTTTTAAAGTGGGGGAGGCTACTTAGTGGCTTTGCTACGCATTTGGTTCGATAAATAGATTTTGATTTAAAATTTCTAAATATGATTTAATATATATAAAGAAGACGAGTATATATATTATTTCAAAATGTTTGGAAAGAAACCCAGTGTTTAGTTATTACATTCTCTGTAAATTAATAATTTTCACTTATTGAAATGAATGAATTAATAAAATGATTTTATAAAATGGTCCACGAATGATTTGATATGAAATGTGTTAAACATAAAGTGAAATAATTGAAATTTGAATAAATCGAATGTAAATGAAATAGATGTGAATAAATTGGAAGTAAACCAATTAGATGTTAATAAAGAATGGATGTTACTAAGAGATGGTAGGGTATAAATAAACCGTTGACATGGGATAATGTAAATTGATATATTTTGGATTAATTAGATTAATATTAATTGTTGAATGGTTTCTTTTGTTACAAATCATTGTTATAACTGTTTCTGCTACATATGATTATTATGTTGTATACTAGTGCTTATGCTTATGGTTTAGATTAAAATTCATGTTATACGCTTCTATTAAACTCATGCATGCTTACTATGTCTTTCTATAAGCAACTAATATTCAAATTGAGTTGAGATAGGTACATATGAAGCCCTTTGGACGTATATGCTATTTGACATGCTTTTGCTCGCTTTAATATGAGCGAACTCGCTCATATTAATAATAACATACTTATCTCGGATTACATACCGTACTTTTATAATTTTCCCTACGGGATACATCATCGCTGAGATGAGATGTATAATTGTTAATGTATTGTAAATTTTTCCGATCGAGCCGTGCAAAGGAGACGCTGCCGAAATTTTCCGTAAATTCGGGTATTAGAAATTTTTTGAGACTTTAAAATTTTATAACTTGTTTTACAAATAAGCCGATATCAGAGTAGCGTAGCAGAAGCATGGTAAAAGTTTTGTAAAATAGATTTTATGTTTTATATGTTGATTATTTTGAGTAAAATATATCAAATGTTAGATTCCTTACTTAATCCCTTTTCGAGGATGAAAAGTTTTGAGTGGGGGAGATTGTAATGACCCGTATTTTTAACTATTTTAAATTATTAAATTTAATATGATTATTGAATAAAAATGGTTAAAAATAAAAATTAATGTTTTATTTATGTAGTTTATTTAATATGAACTTGAAAAAAAATAAATGTTGAATTATTTAGTCAAAAATAAAATAATTGATTTTTTATTTAAGATTCATTTGAATCCAATGTTGAAGCTCATTTCAATTGGATTTTTGGAAGGCTTTAATTAAAGAGGTGAATTTGTTTATGAATTTAATGTAAGAAATTGGTTGTATAAATATTTGAATAAACATTTTATTTATAAAACATATTTGAGATACAATTTTGAATGCAAGTTATTGATTATGATTTTAATTTTACAAAGTGGGTAACGGTTGTTTATAAATAGAATTCATTTTAAAACTTGGTATTTAAAATTTTTCATTCATAAGCGAAGTAAATGGAAATTTACAAGTTTACGTTGAGCAACGTTGTTCATATTAATTTGTAATAGGCATTTTGATTTGAGTAAGAATGTTTTCGGAAGCCTATTTAAATTTTATTTAAACAAGAATGAAGATTGTTAACTTTTAAAATTGAATTTAAAGTGAATAAATTTATTTAGGAAAATAACTTGTTTTAATTAACGTGTAAAAAAATAGCCTTCCGGGTCACTGTCTCGGATTTTGAGGAAACAAGTTTCATCGGATCCGTAATAGTGAATTATTATAGGATTTCCAGTTTCGTAGCGATCGGACTTATCGTTTGATCGTGCGAGCTTGAAACGTGTAGAATTTATTTTCAGAACTTTAATTAATATAATTCGATTATGAAAAGCTATCTTCTGTATATGATGGAATTGGCTCCCGATATATATTCCATTGTGTTCGGAATAGGGGTATAACATATAGAACGCCAGGCGCACGCTTCGTTTAGAGTTCAAAATTTTCACGGATGAATAGTACTTTGGAATATTTTCTATAAATAGCCCTCAACTATCTTCATTTGGCTAAACCCTAAACCTAAATCAACAGCCGCCATTAAAACTAAACAATCCAATGGCCATCATCGATCGGAGCCTCTAAAAACCGAATTAGCCTTCGACTTCAACTAGGGAAATGTAGAGGGCATCGATACGAGCTTAACCAACGGTTGGATCGTCGACCGAGGTGGCGACAAATCGGCCGCATTCATCTACAACGTTTTGGGTTCGCGATGCGATCTCGCGCGAGTGGTTGTGGCTGGCGTGTCGACTAGGAGGGTGGCACACAAGGCGCGACTGCAGGCGGCGGCGGCTCGGCTGACTAATGGGCGCGAATGATTTGGAAATAAAAAAAAAACATGCGCGTGGTTTGGAACTGTGCACGCATGGGCTGAACGATGGAAGATAGTTTTAGTTTAATTTTGATTAATTAAGTTAATTATGGTTTTAATTATATCGAATATTATTAATCCATAACTTCTTTATACGAGGTCGGATTCGAGCGAAACAAATTGCGTTGAATTCGTATCGGAGTCATCTACGACATGGAGTTGGATTCGAATTTGTTTGACTCTAAATTTTTTTCAGTTTCAAATGAAGGTGTGTGTTTTAAACCACTCACGAAATACTAAAATATTCTGATGTTAGTTAGAACGAAATCATGAAGTGATTTATTTCTATTGACTATTGTTCGGTAATTTAACTGACATTCAAATTGACATATGGTTTGAATGATAGGAATTTAGATTGACAGTTAAATTTGAAATTGAATTGCAAGATAAACACCCGATATTGATAACTAGTTAACTATTGTTATATATTAACTATTTTGGATGTTGATTGTGATGGATGGCTATTGGTTGATATTTTGGATGATTTGATGTTTATTTATTTTATATATATCCTGTTATCAACCTGTATGTTGCTGACAACATATAAAACTATTATTTGAATTATTTCGAATAAATTAAGAAATAGGTTGTGACGCCCCACCTTTATACTCACACTAGCAAAGGACACTACGGGGTAATGCCGTCGACTAGCACGAAGAATAAGGCTGTTGAGGAACGACCATCTGTGTAATTGCTTTGTGCGAGTATCGATATGTCAGATAATATAACTTACATTTCATTTCAAGAGGAAATCCGACATATCAAATACAAACTCAAAGCTACCACACAGTGGCTATGTGGCCTTCGGAAACAAATATAGAAATAAACATAATACAAATCAGTCACAGATATTCATATCACTAAGGTGAAAACAGATATGAATATAACACATAAAAGTGTACATCAAAATAGTGGTCAAACTAGATCCACTACATCACAAAAGAATAGATACAAGTACTAGACAAAAGAATAAGTATACAACAAGGAGTCTCTATCTTAAATGTATACTAACAAAAACTACTGTGCTAAAGTAGTAAGCCAAAAGTTAGGTGAAGGACCCTGATAAGAAGTCAAGTAGGAGCACCTGATATACCTCGGTCTGACCCGAGTATTATTTAAGAAGAAAATAATAAACGGATCAGTCTAGCTATAAATATCAGATAAAATGAGATAGGATAAGAGATATCACAAAAACGTACGATAACAATAATGCTATACCATGACGAGTATACATCAGATAACAACAAAAATCATACAATATCTCAAATATTCTCATACACCAAAAGAATGTCATATTCTTTAAATTATTCACCAAACACAAATATTGATAGAGCTTATCAATGCAATCCACGAAAATTAGTGAAACACAAATTCTAGAAATCAACAATTAGAAATCCAGAAATCTCAAAGGGGGGAGGCCTATCACAAACGGGAGCATGAAAACTCACCAACACATGCATCACAAATGGAACGCTATTCCATGGTCGCTAACCATCAATTTTGAGCCGAAGCTCCATAAACGGCCCGAAGACCATGGGTCGCTACCCCACCAAATTGAACCGAAGTTCCACAAAACGGGGTTTTTAGTCCCCACACAAACAAAGAGACATCGCACATCACTAGTCTAAATCACAAAATGATCATCATCGATCAATAAAAAGTGTGAATCACACTAAGATAGTAAATATAAGAGTATAGCTTCATGTCCCATAACCACTGGCTTAACTAAAATATTTACGAACAAATTGTAGACTTCCACTCGAAAATTGTCACAAGATTTCAATCGAACAAGTCTAAGAATTAACCGACAAAGTAAACGCAAGCGTTTCATACCACTTGTTTTGCTAAGTCGTTTAATTGGATTTCTCATACGAATGAGGTAAAGGTTTGTATATACTAATTGATTGGAAAACGGTTTTTATAAATGAGATTTGTATTAAAATAGAGTTGAAATCATCTTTGTGAAAGAGTTTGAATATTTACTACTAGTGTAGAAACCTTTGTATTCTAAAGTGACAAATCACATAAATGATTGTAGAAACAATCAATCACCAAAATTCACATTCGACGACGTGAATTAAAACCATAAAAATCGATACCGAATCCATCAAAATGGATATTCCCAAAAAATCCCGAAAAAGAAGTCATCAAAGTCGATAAATGATAACAACAATTCGGATCATCAAAAATCGATTAAAAATCGGAAACCCGCACGAAACTTCCTAAAATAGGCAAAAAGCAAATTTCACAGATTCAGTCGACTGAACCAGAAGGTCAGTCGACTGATACAAGGCCAGAAACTCTCGGGTTCTTGGTTCAGTCGAGTGACCTTCTGGTTCAGTCGACTGATACAAGACCAGGAATATTTGGTTCCCAGTTTCAGTCGACTGGAACAGAGGGTCGGTCGACTTATACAGGACCAGAGAATTTTCTGGTCCTAGATTCAGTCGAATGACCTTCTGGTTCAGTCGACTGAACTGTAGTTTCCAGTATTCCTAGCCTAGCCCCCAAAAGGGGCAAAAATCCAAACGGGAGCGATCAGACGAGCTTCGGAGACTAGGGACTTATGCCAAGCGATAACTCGGCCTTATAGGCTCTTCGATACACCCCAACAACGTGTTCAAACATCAAAGATAGGATTTTTAAAGATTTGACTTCAAAACACCAAAATTTGGAATATTCATCAAACCAATTCAATTCAAAAGCAATTGGACAAGGAATAGATGTTAGGAATTACTACCAAACAACTATCAAAGATATAGACATAGATGTGAGTTCAAAAACTCTTTAACCCAAAACAACAAATGAGAAGCTCTAAAGCAAAGGAAAGATCAACTACTCTTCAATTTCAACTCTAGAAGCTCCAATCTAAGATCATAAGCAATATTTCCTAAGTTAGGTTATAGGAAATTTCTGAAATTGGAGAGAGATTGAGATGGAGAAGAAGAAGAGGATGCTTACCTTAGCTTCTCTTTGATGTTGGAGCTAGAATTTGTATTTCCTAATTAAACTAGGGTTTGGAATTCTAATTTCCTTTCTCTTCCCCCATTTTTTACTTTAGCTAGAGAGTATTAGGAAATGAGAATGTATGAAGAGGAGAGGGGGTGGAGTTAGGGTGTTATGTTGGGTTGGTGGGCTGTAACCCAAACCCAAAGCCCTAAATGAAAATATCAAAATTTTACTCAACTCCAAACATATCAATGTTTATACTCAAAAAGGTCGCAAACGCCATTTTGGACTCAATGGAAGTGGTCTCGAGTCCTAATTCGACTGTTTGCAAAAAGTGACATTTCAGATTTTAATCCGATTAACGATGCTATATTTAAATAAAACATTTAAATATACAATCGTAAAATATGCGGGTTGTTACAGACTCCCCTCCTTAAAGAAATTGCGTCCTCGCAATACTTAAGAAAAAAAAATAAAAAGTAACAACCATACAAAGGCATAACAACACAAAAAGAAGAAATTTTGAAATAAGAAGTTCACCTTAAGGAGCACGAGAGAGTAAGTCCGGATGTGTTCGCTCGATGAATTCTCTGGATTCCCAAGAGCAATCCTTAGGATTTGTGGACCATTGAACTTTCACAAGAGGAACATCTTTATTTCGAAGGCGTTTAACCTCCGTAGCAATGATACGAATAGGATGTTGCCTATAAGTCAAATTAGGCGAAACTTCAATTTCTTCACTAACACTGGGCTCAAGAATGGAATCAGAATCTCGAAGGAATTTCCGTAATTGAGAGACGTGGAATACATCATGAATAGCAGAAAACTGAGCCGGTAATAAAAGGCGATAAGCCACGGAACCAATGCGTTCGGTGACGGGAAATGGACCAATATATCGAGGTGCTAATTTTCCCGATCGACTGAAACGCACAACACCCTTTATAGGTGAAACACGAATAAACACAAAATCTCCCACAGAAAATCCTAATTTCCTTCTTCGCCTATTTATACGCTATCTAATATTTATACGCTATCTAAATACGCTATCTAAATAAATAAATTCAATAAATCAACTAATTCTTCTAGTAATTTTTAAAAAATTACCTAATTTCTATTTTTTATGAAATTGATTGATTGGATTTCAATCCAATAAGATAAGAAAATATCAGAAATCTTATAAAAATCCTTACTTCTTATATTCTATTCTAGAACTGCATAAAAAAAACGTAAAATGAAAGTTTCTTTTCTTAAAATTCAATATAAAATTGGAATGAGAATGAAATAAATTGTTTCAAATCAGTAGTCATAATTGAGGCTAAAAAAAATTAAAATACCCCTAGAACGGGATAGGGCTAAGCGGAGCGAAAAGGGTTCGATTATCAGCATAGTATTTTTGTCTACTTTGAGCTTCTTTCATCCTATGACGAATAAAGTCAATCTTTTCTGTGGCATCACGAATGAACTCTGGACCTAAAACCAGCTTCTCACTGGCTTCAAGCCAACACGAAGGAGATCGGCATGGCCTTCCGTATAGTGCCTCAAAAGGAGCCATACCAATACTAGATTGGAAGCTATTATTATAAGAAAACTCAATAAGAGAGATACGATCCTCCCAACTTCCACCAAAATCAAGAACACATGCACGAAGAAGATCTTCAAGAGTTTGATTCACACGCTCGGTTTGTCCATCGGACTGAGGATGATAAGCGGTGCTAAAATTAAGCTTCGTTCCCAAAGCTTTTTGAAGACCTTTCCAAAATCCACTAGTAAACAATGGATCACGATCGCTAATAATAGAAGTAGGAACTCCATGCAATCTAACAATTTTCTTGAGATAGAGTTTAGCCAAAATAGGTACGGTCCGATTGGACCGAATGGGAATAAAATAGGCAGATTTTGTAAGTCTATCTACTATCACCCATAAGCTATCATGACCCAAACGAGAACGGGGAAGACCGTCAATAAAGTCCATGGAAATTTGATCCCACTTCCAAATTGGAATTTCCAAAGGTTGCAATAACCCACTGGGCCTTTGATGCTCGGCCTTCACGAGTTGGCAAGTCATGCAATGCTTAATAAAGTTAGCAATATCAGATTTCATTCCATCCCAATAATAAAGTCGCTTCATATCCGCGTACATTTTACTACTACCGGGATGAATGGTAAATTCAGAACGATGAGAATCTCATAATATGTCTTTACGAAGATCAATAATATTTGGCACAATAAGTCTACCAAATTTTCGAATACCGCCACGAGCATCAATATCAAAGTCTTTCAAACCTTCAATATCAATTTTATCCCTACAACTTTGGCTAAGAAGAACCAATTTGGGATCATGCTTTTGAGCTTCAAGAATGTGGTCTAAAAGAGAAGGACGAGCCTCAAGGCTACACAAAACAAGAGATGAACATGAATTGGATTCACGATCTCGAATCTCACAAGTGGATAATGTCGCGAGATCATTCCACTCGGATATCATCATAGAAACAACCGCTTGTTGCTTACGACTAAGGGCATCGGCAACACGATTACCCTTTCCAGGAGTATAAAGAATATCAAGATCATAAGATGCAAGGAACTCGAGCCAACGTTGTTGACGCAAATTAAGTTCCTTTTGGGAAAATAAATACTTCAAAGATTTATGATCGGTGTAGAGAACAAATTTCTTTCCCAAAAGATAATGACGCCAAATTCTAAGGGAGAAAACAATAGCCGCGAGCTCTAAATCATGAGTGGCATATCTAGTCTCGGTAGGCTTTAATTGCCTAGAAGTATAAGAAATAACACGTTCCCTTTGCATGAGAACGGCTCCCAAACCAACACGACTAGCATCGGTATAAACAATAAAATCTTGGTTCCCTTCGGGAATCACAAGAACAGGAGCATTGGAAAGGAGTCCTTTTAATTTCTGAAATGAAGCTTCACATTTGTCTTACCAAATGTATTTAACTCCCTTCTTTGTCAAACTAGTGAGAGGTACGGAAATTTTAGAAAAGTCTTTTGTGAAACGACGGTAATAGCCCGCCAATCCGAGAAAGCTACGAATTTCCATCACACTCTCCGGTCTCTTCCAATTTTGAATCGCTTCAATCTTTGAAGGATCCACGGAAATTCTGGATTCAGAAATAATATGTCCCAAAAATTTCACACGAGATTGCCTAAAGTGGCATTTAGAAAATTTTGCTTTCAATTGGTTGCTCCTAAGAGTTTCCAACACAATCCAAAGATGATTTTCATGCTCTTCCTCGGTTTTAGAATAAACAAGAATATCATCGATAAAGATGAGAACAAATTGATCGAGGAAGTCTTTGAAAACTCGATTCATAAGGTCAACGAAATAAGCTGGAGCATTCGTCAACCCAAATGGCATAACAAGCCATTCATAAGATCCATAACGAGTAAGGAACGATGTTAAAGGAATGCTATCCCCTGCAATATGGAGCTGATGAAAACCGGTTGCTAAGTCTAACTGTGAAAAGACTATAGCACCACTAAGTTGATCGAATGAATCATCAATCCGAGGCAAGGGATATTTATTCTTGATGGTGAGATCATTAAGCTTGCGGTAGTCAACGCAAAGCCTAAGTGTACCATCAGATTTCTTCACAAAAATAGCCGAAGCTCCCATTGCAGAGGAACTAGATCGAACAAACTGTTTTGATTCCAATTCGGATAATTGTTTACGCATCTACTCATTTTCCTTATTGGACATATGATAAGGATGACGAGTGATAGGTAGAGCTCCAGGGATTAGATTAATTCTGAACTCAATTGCTTGCTTAGGTGGTAATCCTAAAACGGGCTCAAATATGTCGGGAAATTCACAAACAATGTGAATGAGGGAAATGACATCTTCCTCATCATCATTATCGTCATCATGAGGATTTAGAGAATACAAGGATGCTTTCGAATTGGAACCTGAATCTTTTAGAATAAGAGAAATCTGCTTAACAGATTGAGGATCTCCAAGATATATAGTCCGCTCAGGACATAAGATATGGGCTTCATAACGGTTATGCCAATCCATTCCCAAAATCATTCCGAAGCCTAAGTAACGCATAACATGCAAATCGGCACAGAAAGAGTAATCACATAAAAATAATCTCGACATCTTTACACAGTAAACTGAGTGTTGCGGATCCACCAACCGGATTCGCAATCCTTAATGAAGTCATCAAGACAATAACATTCAAAGACAAAGCATCAACAAGTTCTTTTGATATAAAAGAGTGAGATGCACCCGTATCAAAAAGAACTCGAATAGGAAGATCACGAAATATAATAATGCCATCAAGGATAGAATGAAAAATACCTTGACCATGAGAAGTGTTAGTAGGAGCTTGTACAACATTTATCTTGCCTTCCTTCTTGCTTTGAAGTTTGGGACACAAAGATATAGTATGACCCGAACTCTTGCAATAGCGGCAAGTAAGAGACTTCAGACACTTGTTCGCATAATGGTCCTTAGAACCACAATTGTAACATTCTCCACGACTAGAGGTAGGAGTTTTTGCTACCGAAGTTGCTTGCTTCCCTTTCTTGTTGGGATTAGGCTTGAATTTCAAAGGCCTCTTCTTATTGATGTTTTGTTTGACTTTTACATCACTTTCTTTATCGGCCTCTTCGAGTCGAAGAGCGATATCAACAAGCTGATCGAAAGAAACTTCTAATTTCAGAAGTATCGCTTTTTGAGGTTCTTATTCAACCCATAGACAAATCTCTAATTTTTCTTCAATGGGGTATTAATATACTCGACCCCATATTTAGATAGATATTCGAAAGATGCGACGTAATCCGTCACAGAAGATTCACCTTGAACAAGGTCAATGAAGCGTCGAGCTAGAGATACTTTTTCAGCTTCTGGCACAAATTTTAACTCGAATATTCCTGGAATTGCTCCCAAGTAAGATCCGCTTCAATAATTTTTTAGATCAGAAGCTCATACCAATCTAATGCTCTTTCTTGGAGCATGCTAGAAGCCACTTGGACTCGATGTAGATCAATAAGATTCATGCGGGAAAAGATGCGATCACATGTTCTAAGCCAAGCTTGGACTTCTATAACGCTCTCAGAACCCTTGAAAGGCTTTCCACCCAAGCCGGTGTAATCAATGCACAAGCGTGCAAACCCAAATTTAGGATGAGTATGCTCTGGAATGGGTCCGATAGCTTGAGCATTTTTCACAAGATATAAAAGTTGTTGAGCAGACATAAATACTCCGTCCTGAGGAGTGGCACTAGATTGACCGACGCTGGGACGGCCTGGTCTAACCATTTCTCTTCTTTAAGAAAGAAAAAAGAGGAAAAATGTTATTCATAGAATGAATATCAAACAAACTTGATTGATAAAACAAGGCATCATAAAAAGAAATAGGATAGAATGGTACGAAGACTCGAATTAAATCCTATGGCACGATTCCCAAGAAGGACTTAGGACAATGATCCTTGCTAGATTATTCTACATTGTTCCGAAGTTTGCCTCTGATACCAAGCTGTGACGCCCCACCTTTATACTCACACTAGCCAAGGACACTACAGGGTAATTCCGTCGACTAGCACGAAGAATAAGGCTGTTGAGGAGCGACCATCTGTGTAATTGCTTTTTGCGAGTACCGATATGTCAGATAATATAAGTTACATTTCATTTCAAGAGGAAATCCGACATATCAAATACAAACTCAAAGCTACCACCAGTGGCTATGTGGCCTTCGGAAACAAATATAGAAATAAACATAACACAAATCAGTCATAGATATTCATATCACTAAGGCGGAAACATATATGAATATAACACATAAAAGTGTGCATCAAAATAGTGGTCAAACTAGATCCACTACATCACAAAATAATAGATACAAGTACTAGACAAAAGAATAAGTATACAACAAGGAGTCTCTATCTTAAATGTATACTAACAAAAACTACTGTGCTAAAGTAGTAAGCCAAAAGTCAGGTGAATGACCCTGATAAGAAGTCAAGCAGGAGCACCTGAAATACCTCGGTCTGACCCGAGTATTATTTAAGAAGAAAATAATAAACGGATCAG
This sequence comes from Allium fistulosum, assembly GCA_030737815.1. Classification (NCBI taxonomy): domain Eukaryota; kingdom Viridiplantae; phylum Streptophyta; class Magnoliopsida; order Asparagales; family Amaryllidaceae; genus Allium; species Allium fistulosum. Next base: position 1,103,180,267 of record CM060904.1, on the reverse strand, counting down.
TCTAGCTATAAATATCAGATAAAATGAGATAAGTTAAGAGATATCACAAAAATGTACGATAACAATAATGCCATACCATGACGAGTATACATCAGATAACAACAAAAATCATACAATATCTCAAATATTCTCAAACACCAAAAGAATGTCATATTCTTTAAATTATTCACCAAACACAAATATTGATAGAGCTTATCAATGCAATCCACGAAAATTGGTGAAACACAAATTCTAGAAATCATCAATTAGAAATCCAGAAATCACAAAAGGGGGAGGCCTATCACAAACGGGAGCATGAAAACTCACCAACAAGTGCATCACAAACGGAACGCTATTCCATGGTTGCTAACCATCAATTTTGAGCCAAAGCTCCATAAACGGCCCGAAGACCATGGGTCGCTACCCCACCAAATTGAACCGAAGTTCCACAAAACGGGGTTTTTAGTCCCTACACAAACAAAGAGACATCGCACATCGCTAGTCTAAATCACAAAATGATCATCATCGATCAATAAAAAGTGTGAATCACACTAAGCTAGTAAATATAAGAGTTTAGCTTCATGTCCCATAACCACTGGCTTAACTTAAATATTTACAAACAAATTGTAGACTTCCACTCGAAAATTGTCACAAGATTTCAATCGAACAAGTCTAAGAATTAACCGACAAAGTAAACGCAAGTGTTTCATACCACTTGTTTTGCTAAGTCATTTAATTGGATTTCTCGTACGAATGAGGTAAAGGTTTGTATATACTAGTAGATTGGAAAACGGTTTTTATAAACGAGATTTGTATTAAAAATAGAGTTGGAATCATCTTTGTGAAAGAGTTTGAATATTTACTACTAGTGTAGAAACCTTTGTATTCTAAAGTGACAAATCATAGAAATGATTGTAGAAACAATCAATCACCAAAATCCACATTCGACGACGTGAATTAAAACCATAAAAATCGATACCGAATCCATCAAAATGGATACTCCCAAAAAATCCCGAAAAAGAAGTCATCAAAGTCGATAAATGATAACAACAATTCGGATCATCAAAAATCGATTAAAAATCGGAAACCCGCACGAAACCGCCTAAAATAGGCAAAAAGCAAATTTCACAGATTCAGTCGACTGAACTAGAAGGTCAGTCGACTGATACAAGGCCAGAAACTCTCGGGTTCCTGGTTCAGTCGACTGATACAAGACCAGGAATATTTGGTTCCCAATTTCAGTCGACTGGACCAGAGGGTCAGTCGACTGATACATGACCAGAGAATTTTCTGGTCCCAGATTCAGTCGACCGACCTTCTGGTTCAGTCGACTGACCTTCTGGTTCAGTCGACTGAACTGTAGTTTCCAGTATTCTTAGCCTAGCCCCCAAAAGGGGCAAAAATCCAAACGGGAGCGATCAGACGAGCTTCGGAGACTAGGGACTTATGCCAAGCGATAACTCGGCCTTATAGGCTCTTTGATACACCCCAACAACGTGTTCAAACATCAAAGATAGGATTTTTAAAGATTTGACTTCAAAACACCAAAATTTGGAATATTCATCAAACCAATTCAATTCAAAAGCAATTGGACAAGGAATAGATGTTAGGAATTACTACCAAACAACTATCAAAGATATAGAGATAGACGTGAGTTCAAAAACTCACCCTTTTCAACCCGAAACAACAAATGAGAAGCTCTAAAGCAAAGGAAAGATCAACTACTCTTCAATTTCAACTCTAGAAGCTCCAATCTAAGATCATAAGCAATATTTCCTAAGTTAGGTTATAGGAAATTTCTGAAATTGGAGAGAGATTGAGATGGAGAAGAAGAATAGGATGCTTACCTTAGCTTCTCTTTGATGTTGGAGCTAGAATTTGTATTTCCTAATTAAACTAGGGTTTGGAATTCTAATTTCCTTTCTCTTCCCCCATTTTTTACTTTAGCTAGAGAGTATTAGGAAATGAGGATGTATGAAGAGGAGAGGGGGTGGAGTTAGGGTGTTATGTTGGGTTGGTGGGCTGAAACCCAAACCCAAAGCCCTAAATGAAAATATCAAAATTTTAATCAACTCCAAACATATCGATGTTTATACTCAAAAAGGTCGCAAACGCGATTTTGGACTCAATGGAAGTGGTATCGAGTCCTAATTCGACTGTTTGCAAAAAGTGACATTTCAGACTTTAATCCGATTAACGATGCTATATTTAAATAAAACATTTAAATATATAATCGTAAAATATGCGGGTTGTTACATTGGTTGAAATGATATATACCTATGACACTTTGATATGGATTGAAATGATATATATCCATCCTTGGAATTAAAATCAAAATAACCGATCACTTGGCCATTGGATAGAAAATTATATACGGACACCTGATTGGTTAAATTAAATGGTTATAAATTCTTGAATTTGAATCTATTTAAATGATTTTGTCTTAAAGAAAAAAAAATGAATTTATGATATTTTCAAATTTGAGCTTTGAAATGTTGAAGGTGAGATTTGTAAAAGAAATTGTTTAAAGAATTTATTTAGGAATTTGAAGTTATAATCGATATATGACTTGAATTATGGGAATTGAATTGCTTTAAAGGTTTGAACTTTATTCGAACTTTGAAAATTTATCTTGGTTAAAGTAATTTAGATTGATATTTCAAATTTGAGCTCGAAATTGAATTATTTTAAAGATTTGAACCTTAAATTGAAGATTGAAGTTAAATTTGATTTAAGTGATTTAAATCAGTAAATTGAAATTGGACTTGAAATTTATATAAACTGAAATGGTTAAAAATAAGAACTGAATTTAAATTTGAACCATTGAATCGAATCGTTGAATCGAATTTGAAGTTAAAATGAATGTTTCAAAATTGAAGTTAATTCGAATCGAAATCGAAATTGAAGTTGATTTGAATTGAGATCGAAATTGAGTCGATTTGAGATCGAAGATGATTTGAATTAAAAGATTTGAAATTAAATTAGTTTGATTGAAATTTGGACCTGAGTCCAGATTTATTGGAAATGGATAGAAACAGTTTTAAATTTGAAACTATTTTCACCATAAACAATTTTACTATAAACTATTTTAAAATTCATCTTTTTAAAATTTCAAATTATTTAAATTTTCAAACCATTTTAATATATAACCCATTTTCAATACTCAAACAATTTCATACCAGGCCGTTTCAATATCTAAACTATTTAAAACTATTTAACTATTTAAATTATTCGAACTATTTTCAAAAATTTAAATCGTTCAAGTTGGGAACTGTTTATATTTAAATCGTTGATTTAAATACGAATGTGGTTAGAATGAAGTTATAACCTAAGTTGAAATTCAAAATGAAAATTTGAATGAAATGATTTTCAAGTGAAAATGACAAATGAAGTAAATATTATGATTTTGAAATGAAGAATATTTTGAAGTATATTTGATATTTTGATATCAAGTATGAATCATTTTCGAAATGTAAAAGAACCAACCGGTATGCAAAATGACGTTGGGTTGTTAAAGAGACTGAAGCCGGTTATTGGCATACTCTGTGTCAATGTTAGAACCACTTTAACAACTGTGTACGTGGAGAAGATTCCAGAATGAAGTGGTTGGATTTGGTGTACATTGCTGGATTTGAAGAAAGAGAACGATGATTGATAGCCCCGACACTTGTGTCAATTTGAAATGACTAAAACAGGACGACTTGATAGGGCCAATGAGGGTAGCTACCTCTAGCGGACATCTATTCTTCGATTTTCTTTTTGGACTCGGTCCATACTATTACCTTTGATGTTGGTTTCGATTGGTGCACCTTGATTTGGAATGACCTCCCTTAGACTCGATATGGGATGGATGGATGCGGTGGGCGGTCGTGGCTACGATGCGTTACCACTAACCCTACGACTTGAACTGGTAGTATCCTACCTTGGGCATTGCCATACATGCCTTGTCATACTTTTATCCTTATACGAGACCACTATGAGTTTGGTTTAGTGTTGTCGTATCACTGTGCATCCCTATCTCCCAACGTGCTACTGGGGTGTTATATGCAAATTGTACGCCAATGCTTAAAAACGCGTTAATGAGGATTTAGAACTGTTGCATTTTATGAGTTTCAAACTCTAAAAGCAATACAAGACTATGGATGGATATTTAATCCATATACTATCACATATAAATGTTATATGGTGAATGGTTACAGTTCGTAATATACGATACTTCAATGAATACAGTTCATTCGAAATAAGCCAATAAATTGTACTATGAGATTGGGTATTCAATTTGATTGATTACATAAAAGATCATATTGTGTTAATTATAGTACAAGACCAAAACTACAAGATCGATCTAAGAACTCGATCGCCGAAGTGTCAGTTTAATTAGTTTATGCAAAGAGCAGCATATTTGATGTCCTTAAATGTTAAGGATAATCAAATGCGCTTTTGTAAAGAGTTCATTATGATATTGTAGTAAGGGTTTTCTTTTGAATGGTTTGACCATTTAGAAGGGAAAATGAAGGTATAAGAGTAAATGTGACTTAAGGTTTAGTTGGGATGGAGAGAGTGAATAGTCATTTCTTCTTCATAAAGAAACAACGGAAATGAGAATTGTAATAATAGTGATTGATACTTAACATCGGAATGAGAAATATGATTTCTATCTATTCCGAAATGTAATTTCATATAGAAAATTATTTTCTATGAGATTTGTTTCTTTGAGTTCAAGATATTTGATCAAAGAACTCTCTACGGTAAACTAGTTGCAGTATATGAAATAAAAAAAATCCATGTTAAGTGAATAATGGACCTCTGAATTTAATACGCTATTACAGTAATGGCAGAAATAGTGGAAACATGCCATATAACACTTATTGATTGCATCAAATTACGTAATTTTTTTCGTAAAACGTACCGACCATTATTTATGAAATAATGACTATTTTTGGTTATCGATTGAAAAAGTAGACATAGCTATATTTCTACGAATATTATGAATATTCGTTATGAAGTAAAACTATAATGTCGTATTTGTTTTCATAACAAAAGTGATGCATTGGAAAATACAGAAGTATCTAACATTATTTACAGTTATTCTAGAATTATAAACTAAGCCATAGTTTTGATAAAATAATTTTATTATATGATTTTGAATCATATTATACTTGGTAATTATATCTCAAACAATAAAAGGCTATGCACCTATTTAGTGGGAGCATCATAAGAGTTGATGAACTTTTCGGATTGATACATATAGATGTATGCACTCGTATTTCTATAAATGCCAAAACGGTTCCACGTACTTCGTCATATTCGCTGATGAGTCATCATCGACATGGACATGTGTATTTGATACACTTATATTATGTCCATGGTAAGCTCATTGAATATAAAACAGAAGTAAAAATAACATGCAATAGAAACGATTCGATTTGATCAAATGGGTGAGTATATTGGAAATGTTCCAAACATACCTAAAATGAATAAAGATTCAATCTAAAAATAACTCCTTCATGTGATACATAATGATGCATCGATATAGAGTAATCGAACTTTGTTAGACAATGTACGATTGTGAGTAAAGTTGAGTTAGTTTCTTTCTATAAGGTAATGTACTTAAGAGTAGTACACAAGGTTAATATTATTTCATCTGAATAACAGTATACAAAATCTTATAAGATAAAGATTTATTAGAAACTCAAACTTATTCTAGGCCAAGGAGTTGGCAGGTTATGCGAGTCGAAATATTGCATGTAATAATTGTTTGTGAGGGATTTTGTATGAATCTCCCCAAAAGGATTTTGGAAAGGACTATCATTGAATGACATATTTATATTTTGAACATAATTTTTGTAAACTAAAACCAAATCAGTTTTATAAATAAAGAAATTCATAAAGCGTTTATGTAACGACCACGACTTTCTCTCCACAGAAAGTCGTATCGCTAATAAGAAAGAAAGGGATAGAAAAGAGAAAAGAAGAGAAAGAAAGAACTAAACAATATCAGAATCTCACAGCGGAACGAAACAAAATATAATATATCACATAACTATTACATAGTCTTTACATAATCAGAGTTACACAACTTATACAACAAAATAGACAGTTATAATTTCTGTCTATTATACAACTCAAGATACAATTCAAACAAAAGACTCAGATCAACCAACACAGCGGAATACTATCTATCTACGAATGCTGAAGCCTCCTGCTCCATATCTCCTCCATAGATTCGTCAAAGCTAACCTGAATCCCTTGGCTACTCGTAAAAATTGAGTACCCAAGAGTTTAATAAAACAGAAAATAAACACTTGGGTCAGACATGGGTCTGGTGTGAGTAAACGGGTTAAAATTGTTTAACTTCAAAACCTTTTGAAAACAAAGGTATCACGTAAGACTTCCCACACATAAACATGGAAAAGTTTTTACCTTACGCTAACCAAAACAGTTGATAGGAAATCCAGTTATATTATAATAGGGTCTAGGGTTTTCAAGTAAAATATAGAAATAGCTGAAATGCTTACATCTCACATTCCAACATAGTTGGGCACAACTAATACGTACGGCACTTATTGGAGTTTGGATTCCATACAATGGCAGGGCTACTGGGGTACCGCCCGTCACAGTACGTGGCCTAGATCACCGTACCGAGGAGTACGCCCGCTTCCCTGCAACACAAAGCCGGAACCATCCCTTACTGGATAATCCCGAACAAGACAATCCCGTAGTTGGCGCGACCAACCACACACTAAGCCGAATAAAAGAAAAGGGACCTCTAGACAGGGATCTATCTTGCTCTCAGTGGGTGCTACCCACGAAGCCTTGCTGCACCTCCCCTGTTTTAGCCATTCCCGGTTGATGAGGCTTGAGGTTACGATTACCTTTAATCAGAACATATCACTTAGAATGCTCATCGTCCGCCTGACGATGTGCTGAAAGCATTCAATCCATACAAGTTCGTTCCGGGTTCGAACGAAACCGAAGGCATTATCTCGTTACACTCGTTTTGGAATCACCCTCAGAGTTAACGACAATAACCCTTGCACTCTGAATCTTCATCTTCACTTGAGATTCACGACTTATCGTAAATTTGGATCGATGTGGTATTCGGGTCTCCAGACCTGGAATACCGGTATACGGAAACCCGATCCCGGTCTCATCGAAATCCAAAACGTATCTTTTAAGGCCAAGTTGTTTAAAGGTTTAAACATTTAAACTTATATTCAGGATGATATCACAGATAGATAAATCACATTATCACAATAGATAATTCATATCAACATTCATTTCACAAAGCAGCATATCACATATATCAGAGATATCCAAATCATCCAATATCAACCAATCACCCAATATCAATCATCCAATATTAATCAATCATCTAAACATAATTGATTAACTCAATATCAATTTAATTAACCTGTAATTAAATTAATTATTATCCTTTAATTACTTGGATTATCAAAATCCTGCTTTCTATCATTAATTAATTACATTCCTTAATTAATTAATCATCTCTTAATGATCTTCCTTAATTAATCTCCTTTGATTAATTATCTTTAATTACATTCAAGTAATTATCCTTAACCATATACAGTAATTAACTTTTAATTATTATCATTAATTACAATAATTAATGATCCTTCATTAATGAATTAACTATAATTAATTATATTAATCCTCAATTAATTACAATTAATTAATCATACTTAAATTAATTACTTTTATTAATCAACCTTGATTAATTCATTAATTAAATAATCCTTATTAATTAATTAACCTTTTAATTAATTAAATAACTAATTTTAATCAACCACTTCATTAATTATTCTTAATTAATCATAAATAGTAATTAACAATTTGTAATTACTTATCTTAATTAATTTACTCCTTAATTAATTATATTAACCTTGATTAATTAATCTAATTAATTAATCTTTAATTACTTCATTAAGTAATTATTAATCAATTTAAATTAACAGTTAATCCTTAATTTATTACTTTATTAATTAATTATCATTTTAATTAATTATCCTTAGTAATTATCCTCAAATTAATCACATTCCTTAGATTAATAACATCAAGTGATTACCTTTTTTTTCAATTTAACTAATTACCCCATGAGTAATTTACTCCTCCTAATTATTTTAAGTAATTATCTATTAATTTACTTCGTTAAGAAAGTTACTCACTTAATTATAAATTTATTATCTTAAATTAATTAGGCAAATTTATTAATCTAAAATTAAATACATAAATTAATTTACTAATTAATCATCTCTTAATCTCTAATTGATTCATTAACTATCCACTAATTACTTTATTAAGTAATTATTCTAAATTACAAATAGTAATTAAGCTTAAATTTATTTTATCAATTAATTGTTCTTAATTAATCTCTACTTAACTAATTTAGAATAAACTTTACACTTAGATTAAATATTCACTCAAAACATTACTTCATTAAAAGCAAATTTAGAAATCAATTTTGAAATAAAATTTACTTTAAACAAAACTATACAACTTTTAATTTCAGTATCTTTGAAAACCATGTTAAACATGTTAAATCAAATTAAACATTTATTTATTTAAAACTTGTTTAAATACTTAAACATGTTCATGATTTAAATTTAAAAAAAAACCCAGATAAGATTTTGCTTTAAAATTTCAAACCAGATTACTTTAAATAAACAACCCGAGTATCTTTCCGAGTCCACCCCTGTTTACTTCGAGTAAACTTGAGTCTTTTCCCGAGCAAAACTCAAAACCCCTCACACTCATCTCTACTTCGAGAAATACTACAAATTACACGAGACAGCCCCGAGATCAACTCGTCTCCCCCAACACGATCGAACTCCAGTTAGCACCAACGTGCACACGTGCACGTGCACGATCAAACCTCTCCCCTCCGATCATCCAACTGATCGCCAACCAACCCCATACGACCTCGACAACCTGTCCCACGACCCAGAAATCAAAATTCCACTGTGAATCGAAATTTCGATCATCGTTCGAAATCTCGAGCATAACTCGAGCCACAATCTACCCCCTCGCCGCCGATCATGGTCATCAGAAACTCAGATTCCTCGTCCATAGCACCGCAGCATCACCATGCCACCCTCCATCAACACGCGATCGCCTCCGCATCATCATCCAAGTCGCGAATTCCCCAACAGTTCAACCAACCCAAAGCAGCCTAAAACCCTAGTTAGATCGATTACGATCATCACGGCCATTGGAAAAATTCAACGACATTTTTCCCATCATCCTCAACATGCAGACGAGCTTCAACCAAAATTCTAGCTACAATCATCATTCCAATCGACGGCAATCAACCCAAACGTTCCATTCGATTAACCCCAAAATTCTCACTATTCTCTAAACTAAAATTCATGATTTTACTTTTAAAAATCATAATTTCTAGAAGCAAAACATACTATATAAAAGAATTAAGTAATTAAGTTACTTGAATTTTTTGACATATATTTAGTTTTACTGTAAAATCCTATTTTCGAAATATTAACTAAATAATTCTACTTTAAACTATTTTTAAAAATGAATTTACATTGTTATAATCGTTTTCTTTTTAATCATCATAACCTAACAGTGATTCTTTGGGAAGTTAGGAATCTTTAAAGGTGGTTCTTGAACCAGAGATTTTACAGAGACCAGTCTATATATAAACACACAGACATGCTCACAGTATATACATGCATTTATATCCATAAACTAAAAACTCAATCTACTAAATCATTCATTCATGCATTACATAACAACATAGTACAGTTTTAAAACTGTTTTTAAAATAATTTACTCACAGGTTATAAACAGAGAACATGCAATTCATATACATATATCTATATACATGCACTTACACATATAAACACATGCAATCATATTTTATAAAGATTCATCACAGTCATTAAGGCCAAATCACAGATTTAAAAATAACTGTTTTTAAAAGAAATATTTACTCACCTGAAATAAGAAACAGAGGACAGTTTTTCTTAAATCTGGAACTTGCACTAGATCTTCTTACTATTGAATTAAATCTGAATTCGTTGAATTGATTTGGTTGCCAGTTTGATCTCAGGTTGATATATGTTGAAGATTTGAAAGTAACTGAAGTTGCTGATATTAAGATTGTTGACTTGCCATTGGATGTTTAAGTTTGAAACCATGCTCAGGCTAAAACTGGAGACAGGTTGTTGAGTTTGATCTATTTGATTACTAATTTTGGTTGAGAGGATAGTTTGATTACAGATTTTTTAAGAGGATTTTGTTTTGTTGAGAGAAGATTTGTTTCAGATTTTAGTTCAGCTGAAAGATTTCTTTTTCTTAACTTTGAAAAAAAAATGAACATTAGAAAGAGTAGATTTTGAAGAAAACATGCTTATATAAGTATAAATGATTTATTTAAAAAATAAAAATCAAAAATTAAAAGGACACTTGTCTAAAAACATAACATTTGTCAAATTGAGTAGATTAATTGTTTACATTTGTCTCATTAGTTACTTAAGATATTAACACTTGTTATATACATATTTTCTTTTTTTTTATTTAATATAAAAGTAAATACAACTCTTTATTTATTTATTAAATGCTTATATATATATATGAATTACTTTCATATGTAAATGTATATGTGCATTCCTTTTTTAAAGAAAATGAAATAAAACAATACATATAAAAATGAAAGCTTACTTACATAATTTAAATATGTTTATTCATTTGAATTCAAAATAAATTCAAATTCAAATTCTATTTATATTTGAAAATCCAATTTTTAAAACTAATTTATATCAACATATTTTAATTTTAAAATAATAATATTGTCTTTTAAAATCTATCTATATTTATACATTTATTACTATTATTTTGAAAATAACTCATTTACCAATTTTAAATCATTATAAAAGAAATTATAAATTACTTATCTTATTTATCTTAATTAAATGCATTAATGTTAAATTTTTAAATGATATTTTAAATTTTCATATATAATTTCCAAATTATAAAAATGAATATTAGAATTTAAAAACAAGATTTTATTCATTTAAATCCAAACTTATTTATTCATAATATATATAACTATATATATACATTATAAATAGGAAAACATTTTATTAGCTTTTAAAAGATAAATTTCACTAATTAAATATTTATATAATTAGATTATTAACCAATTCAAATTTTTATTATCAAAGATTAACAAATCAATTTAATTATTTAAACAGATTATTAAATTGATATTGTCCATAAATTTCCGGGATATTACATTCCTCCCCCCTTAAAATAATTTCGTCCCCGAAATTTAAAACAAAGGTAATTTAATAATCTATTTAAATCACAACCATAAATTATCATCCATATGCTAACAACCATAGCAAACAATTTACTCAATCAAACAATTCAAACTATCCAGAAAAATTCTAGATATAATTTCCTCGAGTTTCCCCAAGTATATATATACCGGGATACTCGCTCTACAAACAATCCAAACAAACAATACTAAGCTATAGAGCTCCTACTTATCTAGATTTACAAAACTAAACAGAATATCAGACTACAGACGAGTCTGACTCAACAACCAAATCCTCCAGAACTGCTGATTCCTAAACCAGAGATAGATCAAACACGTACTCCCTCAGAGATACGTAAAATACATTGAATTCCAGTTATCCAAACTGACAATTCAATCCAGTAGATCAAACTCTTATCCAAATCAGAACATAGAAAAGATCCAAAACAACTCGGAGCTGACTTCCGAGACTTACCCAATCTTATAGCTCCCTTTAATCAGAGAAAAACTTCACAACAACGAAGTCTCCAACTTCGAATTTCAAATTCCTTCGTCTCTTATCCACAAAATCTTCAGACGATCTCGGCTTCCTACAAATCCTTCCTGATCAACTCAACCTTCGCCGATTCTTCTAGAAACAAACAGGACCAAAAATAACTCAACCAATGATCCTCTTAAGATCTACCCAATCCAAAACACAACTCTACTACCATCAGTAGACTGAACTAACTTCTCCTATCTGGAAAAGACAAACAGGAGCACTCGCCAAACTGCTTCCGCTACACCACTCTGATCTGGAGTAGATAAGAATGCTGATGAAGAACACAAGCACAAACTGGACAACACATCCCAGAAAATCTCAGATAACTCAAGAGAATACTCAGCAATCGCAAGTCACTTTTGCGATCAACTCAGCCAAATTCCAAATAAAACTGTTCTCTCTTTACCAATCAGAACAGCTCACACTTAACTATCCAATTCATCGAAGAAATGGATATACTCTGCTGCTTCTGAACTCCACTTCAGAAAAACTGCTCAGCCATAAAAACTTCCTGCCAATCCAAGAATACTCCGAGCTACAACGCTGCCACAATGCCAAAGACTTCCTAACCAAAGCTCTTCGAGAAACTCGAACCCAAACAAAGCAGAAACACCATGTTGAACTCAGCCACAACACCGAAACAGACACACTTCATTAACTTGTTCCAAAGAAAACATCTTCGGGAACATCCATGGTCACTGCATCTTATCACACAGCTACTATTACCTGAGATACCATCACTCGCTTCTGTTCTCCGACAGATCCAACTCTACCCATCCAAACTTCAAAGATGAACTCCGAACCTTAACAGGTTTTCTTCAGAGATCGATGAAATCCTCACAATTGCAAAGTTCACTCGAGACGGTATTAGGTCTACAGTCTCGACAGATACACTTCCAACCTCAACACTCAGACTCCTAATCCTAGATGATAAATTATTATCATCTCAACCAATCATTACTAATACCATATACATTTAAAATGATACTTTTTATATAGAAATTATACCTTGGTAGAATTATTTCATCTACCTCTTTAAAACAATATTGTGTCCGTTGGCCTGGTCAAGTGTTTAGAGATCCCTATCAATAACGTTAGCTACTCGTATTGACCAGAATCCATATACCACTCAACCGATCAATTAACACAATATAAAACCATTTTATATAACTAACAAATACGCGCTCTCGTATATATATATATATACTCAGACTCAAACAGGTTGCTACAGATCCTATCTCTAAAGAACAATCCTTCCGAACCTAGGTATTCACTCAACCTAGTGTTCTGATATTCACTTAACCAAAAGCTTAGGCATTCGCTCAACCTATGCTCTGATACCACTGTAACGACCACGACTTTCTCTCCACAGAAAGTCGTATCGCTAATAAGAAAGAAAGGGATAGAAAAGAGAAAAGAAGAGAAAGAAAGAACTAAACAATATCAGAATCTCACAGCGGAACGAAACAAAATATAATATATCACATAACTATTACATAGTCTTTACATAATCAGAGTTACACAACTTATACAACAAAATAGACAGTTATAATTTCTGTCTATTATACAACTCAAGATACAATTCAAACAAAAGACTCAGATCAACCAACACAGCGGAATACTATCTATCTACGAATGCTGAAGCCTCCTGCTCCATATCTCCTCCATAGATTCGTCAAAGCTAACCTGAATCCCTTGGCTACTCGTAAAAATTGAGTACCCAAGAGTTTAATAAAACAAAAAATAAACACTTGGGTCAGACATGGGTCTGGTGTGAGTAAACGGGTTAAAATTGTTTAACTTCAAAACCTTTTGAAAACAAAGGTATCACGTAAGACTTCCCACACATAAACATGGAAAAGTTTTTACCTTACGCTAACCAAAACAGTTGATAGGAAATCCAGTTATATTATAATAGGGTCTAGGGTTTTCAAGTAAAATACAGAAATAGCTGAAATGCTTACATCTCACATTCCAACATAGTTGGGCACAACTAATACGTACGGCACTTATTGGAGTTTGGATTCCATACAATGGCAGGGCTACTGGGGTACCGCCCGTCACAGTACGTGGCCTAGATCACCGTACCGAGGAGTACGCCCGCTCCCCTGCAACACAAAGCCGGAACCATCCCTTACTGGATAATCCCGAACAAGACAATCCCGTAGTTGGCGCGACCAACCACACACTAAGCCGAATAAAAGAAAAGGGACCTCTAGACAGGGATCTATCTTGCTCTCAGTGGGTGCTACCCACGAAGCCTTGCTGCACCTCCCCTGTTTTAGCCATTCCCGGTTGATGAGGCTTGAGGTTACGATTACCTTTAATCAGAACATATCACTTAGAATGCTCATCGTCCGCCTGATGATGTGCTGAAAGCATTCAATCCATACAAGTTCGTTCCGGGTTCGAACGAAACCGAAGGCATTATCTCGTTACACTCGTTTTGGAATCACCCTCAGAGTTAACGACAATAACCCTTGCACTCTGAATCTTCATCTTCACTTGAGATTCACGACTTATCGTAAATTTGGATCGATGTGGTATTCGGGTCTCCAGACCTGGAATACCGGTATACGGAAACCCGATCCCGGTCTCATCGAAATCCAAAACGTATCTTTTAAGGCCAAGTTGTTTAAAGGTTTAAACATTTAAACTTATATTCAGGATGATATCACAGATAGATAAATCACATTATCACAATAGATAATTCATATCAACATTCATTTCACAAAGCAGCATATCACATATATCAGAGATATCCAAATCATCCAATATCAACCAATCACCCAATATCAATCATCCAATATTAATCAATCATCTAAACATAATTGATTAACTCAATATCAATTTAATTAACCTGTAATTAAATTAATTATTATCCTTTAATTACTTGGATTATCAAAATCCTGCTTTCTATCATTAATTAATTACATTCCTTAATTAATTAATCATCTCTTAATGATCTTCCTTAATTAATCTCCTTTGATTAATTATCTTTAATTACATTCAAGTAATTATCCTTAACCATATACAGTAATTAACTTTTAATTATTATCATTAATTACAATAATTAATGATCCTTCATTAATGAATTAACTATAATTAATTATATTAATCCTCAATTAATTACAATTAATTAATCATACTTAAATTAATTACTTTTATTAATCAACCTTGATTAATTCATTAATTAAATAATCCTTATTAATTAATTAACCTTTTAATTAATTAAATAACTAATTTTAATCAACCACTTCATTAATTATTCTTAATTAATCATAAATAGTAATTAACAATTTGTAATTACTTATCTTAATTAATTTACTCCTTAATTAATTATATTAACCTTGATTAATTAATCTAATTAAATAATCTTTAATTACTTCATTAAGTAATTATTTATCAATTTAAATTAACAGTTAATCCTTAATTTATTACTTTATTAATTAATTATCATTTTAATTAATTATCCTTAGTAATTATCCTCAAATTAATCACATTCCTTAGATTAATAACATCAAGTGATTACCTTTTTTTTTCAATTTAACTAATTACCCCATGAGTAATTTACTCCTCCTAATTATTTTAAGTAATTATCTATTAATTTACTTCGTTAAGAAAGTTACTCACTTAATTATAAATTTATTATCTTAAATTAATTAGGCAAATTTATTAATCTAAAATTAAATACATAAATTAATTTACTAATTAATCATCTCTTAATCTCTAATTGATTCATTAACTATCCACTAATTACTTTATTAAGTAATTATTCTTAATTACAAATAGTAATTAAGCTTAAATTTATTTTATCAATTAATTGTTCTTAATTAATCTCTACTTAACTAATTTAGAATAAACTTTACACTTAGATTAAATATTCACTCAAAACATTACTTCATTAAAAGCAAATTTAGAAATCAATTTTGAAATAAAATTTACTTTAAACAAAACTATACAACTTTTAATTTCAGTATCTTTGAAAACCATGTTAAACATGTTAAATCAAATTAAACATTTATTTATTTAAAACTTGTTTAAATACTTAAACATGTTCATGATTTAAATTTAAAAAAAAACCCAGATAAGATTTTGCTTTAAAATTTCAAACCAGATTACTTTAAATAAACAACCCGAGTATCTTTCCGAGTCCACCCCTGTTTACTTCGAGTAAACTTGAGTCTTTTCCCGAGCAAAACTCAAAACCCCTCACACTCATCTCTACTTCGAGAAATACTGCAAATTACACGAGACAACCCCGAGATCAACTCGTCTCCCCCAACACGATCGAACTCCAGTTAGCACCAACGTGCACACGTGCACGTGCACGATCAAACCTCTCCCCTCCGATCATCCAACTGATCGCCAACCAACCCCATACGACCTCGACAACCTGTCCCACGACCCAGAAATCAAAATTCCACTGTGAATCGAAATTTCGATCATCGTTCGAAATCTCGAGCATAACTCGAGCCACAATCTACCCCCTCGCCGCCGATCATGGTCATCAGAAACTCAGATTCCTCGTCCATAGCACCGCAGCATCACCATGCCACCCTCCATCAACACGCGATCGCCTCCGCATCATCATCCAAGTCGCGAATTCCCCAACAGTTCAACCAACCCAAAGCAGCCTAAAACCCTAGTTAGATCGATTACGATCATCACGGCCATTGGAAAAATTCAACGACATTTTTCCCATCATCCTCAACATGCAGACGAGCTTCAACCAAAATTCTAGCTACAATCATCATTCCAATCGACGGCAATCAACCCAAACGTTCCATTCGATTAACCTCAAAATTCTCACTATTCTCTAAACTAAAATTCATGATTTTACTTTTAAAAATCATAATTTCTAGAAGCAAAACATACTATATAAAAGAATTAAGTAATTAAGTTACTTGAATTTTTTGACATATATTTAGTTTTACTGTAAAATCCTATTTTCGAAATATTAACTAAATAATTCTACTTTAAACTATTTTTAAAAATGAATTTACATTGTTATAATCGTTTTCTTTTTAATCATCATAACCTAACAGTGATTCTTTGGGAAGTTAGGAATCTTTAAAGGTGGTTCTTGAACCAGAGATTTTACAGAGACCAGTCTATATATAAACACACAGACATGCTCACAGTATATACATGCATTTATATCCATAAACTAAAAACTCAATCTACTAAATCATTCATTCATGCATTACATAACAACATAGTACAGTTTTAAAACTGTTTTTAAAATAATTTACTCACAGGTTATAAACAGAGAACATGCAATTCATATACATATATCTATATACATGCACTTACACATATAAACACATGCAATCATATTTTATAAAGATTCATCACAGTCATTAAGGCCAAATCACAGATTTAAAAATAACTGTTTTTAAAAGAAATATTTACTCACCTGAAATAAGAAACAGAGGACAGTTTTTCTTAAATCTGGAACTTGCACTAGATCTTCTTACTATTGAATTAAATCTGAATTCGTTGAATTGATTTGGTTGCCAGTTTGATCTCAGGTTGATATATGTTGAAGATTTGAAAGTAACTGAAGTTGCTGATATTAAGATTGTTGACTTGCCATTGGATGTTTAAGTTTGAAACCATGCTCAGGCTAAAACTGGAGACAGGTTGTTGAGTTTGATCTATTTGATTACTAATTTTGGTTGAGAGGATAGTTTGATTACAGATTTTTTTAAGAGGATTTTGTTTTGTTGAGAGAAGATTTGTTTCAGATTTTAGTTCAGCTGAAAGATTTCTTTTTCTTAACTTTGAAAAAAAATGAACATTAGAAAGAGTAGATTTTGAAGAAAACATGCTTATATAAGTATAAATGATTTATTTAAAAAATAAAAATCAAAAATTAAAAGGACACTTGTCTAAAAACATAACATTTGTCAAATTGAGTAGATTAATTGTTTACATTTGTCTCATTAGTTACTTAAGATATTAACACTTGTTATATACATATTTTCTTTTTTTTTATTTAATATAAAAGTAAATACAACTCTTTATTTATTTATTAAATGCTTATATATATATATGAATTACTTTCATATGTAAATGTATATGTGCATTCCTTTTTTAAAGAAAATGAAATAAAACAATACATATAAAAATGAAAGCTTACTTACATAATTTAAATATGTTTATTCATTTGAATTCAAAATAAATTCAAATTCAAATTCTATTTATATTTGAAAATCCAATTTTTAAAACTAATTTATATCAACATATTTTAATTTTAAAATAATAATATTGTCTTTTAAAATCTATCTATATTTATACATTTATTACTATTATTTTGAAAATAACTCATTTACCAATTTTAAATCATTATAAAAGAAATTATAAATTACTTATCTTATTTATCTTAATTAAATGCATTAATGTTAAATTTTTAAATGATATTTTAAATTTTCATATATAATTTCCAAATTATAAAAATGAATATTAGAATTTAAAAACAAGATTTTATTCATTTAAATCCAAACTTATTTATTCATAATATATATAACTATATATATACATTATAAATAGGAAAACATTTTATTAGCTTTTAAAAGATAAATTTCACTAATTAAATATTTATATAATTAGATTATTAACCAATTCAAATTTTTATTATCAAAGATTAACAAATCAATTTAATTATTTAAACAGATTATTAAATTGATATTGTCCATAAATTTCCGGGATATTACAGTTTATGAATCCCCATTCTATTTACACTGAGAAACAATTGTTGTTTCAAGATTTACCAACTTCATTGTGAAGAAATTTCTTTGAGGAATTATTGGTAGTTAAATGGAATTGGATACGATCCATAAATATAACTAATTATATGAGATGAAATGAAATTAACTAACCTAAATGAACACATAACATTAGAATGTCTAATAAGTATTCTCGTACATTAAAGAGAAACTATGAGTTTCTTATTAATGTCGAAATTATATAATCCTCGATTGTTTAATTAAACAATTAAGAATGTTGACTCTATATGGTATGATGCGCAAATCCAAAAGAATTCCATGTACCTTATCAAAAGATGATTTTAGTGATCGTAACCGAAGGGATGTGATCCATCGGCCAAGATTGTGTCTTTATGAGAAAGACTAATGCAATTGGAATTAAATGAGCAATGTTGATAAGAATAATATATCAAATTTCAATTATTGAAATTAGCGTAATAGATTTGGTTTTCAACATGCTCAAGTAAATTCGGATTTACTCACAAAATTATCGCTTGATAAGACTTAGTGTTTTGGTATATATGCATTGAAACAGAAAATTCTAAATAACGATTTAGAGTAAGCCGTTTACACATATTAACCAAAAATGTCTCGAAGTCAATAGGAGCGATATTGAGTTTGTGAGACTTTGGATATGATCCAAGAAATGATACAAAAGTATCATATTATAAACATCAAGATTGAATAAGTATTTTAATAGAAATCATATAGTTTGATTTTCAATCAAAGTGAAGAGGAAGCGTGTGTTCATAAGAAAGAATGTTAAAAGGTACATTGATATTTCTAAACTGTAAGTAAACAACACATTATTGATTTTAGCGGTGTACTTGTGTTGAAATCAACCTTAGTTTTTTTAATACTCAACTTCGGATTGTAAATGATGTCTTTCATAGTGAGTATATAAGATATTGGGAATGCCCTAAATCAATATGTAAATACACCTTATTAAATTGTTTAATACGGAACATGTGAGTTCCTTATGCATTGGCAATAGGAATTATCATACATGTTATGTTGGTTATGATATTGTGATTTTTTTATGTATTTGATACACGAAGAAAATATCAAATCCAAATTGATATCACTAAATAGTTGTTTGAAATGTTCTCGTGTATTTACGAAATACTAGGGAATTGTTTACAAAAACAAAAACTCCTTATGAAGGAGTGTTCAGACTCAAACAATATATGTGATATTGAGTATAATATGTCAATAATAAATTCAAGTTAAGAATCTTTAAGTTGGAAATGTTCCAAATGAATGATCGTGGCTGGTTCAATGAAAAAGCTAAGTACATCGTCTTGAATAGGGCCGCAATAAAAACAATATATATGAATATATAAGTGCACAAATTTATAACTAAGCCGATTCCAAATGTTGAGAATCTCATAACATTGTTATATGATAATAATGTCGCGATATAGTTCGTAATAGAACTTAAAGCTTACTAGATGTCAAGAGACATATTCTGAATTGTTCCACATGATAAAATAGTTTATCACCGTCAGAGAGAGTTGATTGATATAGTAGATAATTGAAACAAAATAGCTTACCCGTTCATAAAGGGACTGACCTAATTGGTTTTGAGAAAACCGATTAGAGATGTTGGAAAAAGATTCCATAATTGACCCCAAGTGCAAGTGGGAGATTGATAGAGTTAGGGATATGCCCTAGGGGGCAATTATGTAATTTGTTACATATATCTAACTCGTTGACCAATCTTGTATGAAATATACTTGATATAATTAAATGTATATTTAATAGAAAATCCATATGGTATGTTTTATGATAGTAGTTACAAAGTGTTGTAATCGTGAGTAATTTAACACAACGAAACAAATATATCATTTTAAATGTTCCTAGTCAAGATGCATCGAGACTGGATATCGATGTGTCCGTTGAGACTAGAGTACTGTAACAAACCGAGATTTTGCGTTAATTAATTTTCGTCAGTAAACGATTAATCTGTTGGTAAATTGCTGTTGGAAGTTTTTAATCAGATTGAAACTCATTGTTAAAAAAAAAATTGTTAATCGTTGTTTGGAATTTTAAAGCAGTTGTTATTCTTTTAAACGATACGTTGAATGTGAGTGGGCTTTACACTTTGAATTTATACCCACGTTTTCTTTTGATCGTTTTTGCCGTGATAACTAGCAAAGCAACCCGTTCCCCATTTTCTCATTTTAATAAAAACCCTGAAAACAAACAAAGAGAAAACGAATAGAATGGTGGCCACCAAATTCTTTGTTCGTTTGTTCGAAAAACTAGGGCTTCTGCCGACTCGTGTATTTCGATCGAAGTTCATTGCTCGCTCGTCGATGCTAAGGTGAGTAATTCTAGTTACTCACATCTAATTCATCTCTAAAATGGTACTTCTGCAATTCGATTTTTGTTTTGGTGATTGGTGATTTTTCTGACTTGATTCGATCTTTCTCGATGTTGATAAATTTTTCTATAACTTCGGAAATTACTATCTTTGGTTGCGAATTGGGTTTGATCATGTGGTATCGACTTGTTTTGCCTTGTGCTTTAGATTTTCTGACCAGTGTATTTCATAACTAATGTCTGGTTTCTGATTAAACTTGGATTGTGCCATAGATCCTCTGATGCATTTTCTTCTGGTGGCACTTTCGTCTTTGTTCGAGTTTACTTACTGCTTTATGACATCGGTCATTGTATCATTGACCTGCAGCTCGAATATTATGATTTCTGCACTTGTATTTGTTTTTGGTTTCAAGTATATATTCCCTGAACATGAGTTTGTACTATGATTGTTCATTTCGGCTGTGCCTTGATCTTTAATGATCTCTTTGTATTTCTGTTGACCCCGGTCACTTTGGGTTTTGTGATGGTATTCGACTTCGACCATTAATCGTTGTTTTGGACTCTCTGTTGGCTAGTTGTAAATAAGTTGATTTTGTGATACCTGCTATTTCGATTACTTAAAAATGTGACAATGTTGGCTTCGGCTCTGGAATTGATTTTGAACTTGTTTTGGTTGAACTTTGACATTAACTCAATAATGTCTTCAAGTTCACGATTGATGTACTGGAGTCTGCATCCCCGATCATGTCACTGCTTGCATGGTCGACTTATGTGTTTTATGTAGTTGAAGCATTTTGTAATCCACTGCTTGGACGTTTGGGCTCTTATGAAGTTGCAGTGTTTATTTTGTTCAGTTTGATTTGTTGTTGCCTCATCTGTTGCCTTGTAGTGTTGTTTCATTTAATATGAGCATTTAGTGACATTCAAACTTTTGTAGATTGAGTTGCACTAAACTGAAGCTCAAGTTGTATTCATGTTGTTCAGATTAACTTGTGTACTTGTTTGCACTGTATATCCCAGTGTACATCACTTGTTGATTCTTATTGAACAAGTATACTTGTATTTTTATTTAATTGAGGCTGCCACACATGTGTATCCATATGTACACATGAGTATGTGTGGATGCATGTATTGTTTTGGGTCTTTGAGTCTGGGCAATTGGTTGTACACTGGTATTTGAGGCATGTTGCATTCTGGTTTCATTCGTTCAGTCTTGTTTGCATATCTGTGCATTTTTGCTATGCTTGACTACACAGTTCACTGTATATATAGGTTGTAGCTGCTGAGCTTTGTTGTATGGTCAGTGGTGCACTTGGTTATTCGACTCTGCTCTACTAGTTGTTGTGCATTGCATAGTAGATACATCTGTCGCACCCATTTGTTCAGTTTGCATATAATACTTACCTGACCCTTGCATATGCTCTCTGATACATTTCGAGTCATGTTGACATTTACTGGTTTTAGTTGCAGTTTGTACTTTGAACACTAGTGTGTACTTTGTCTTATTCCTGGTTGGGTTCATTGCTGAGTTGTTTCACAGGTGCATTCACTCCTATGTGTACTTATATCTTTACTACTCTTGCCTGGGGTAGTGCAGCAGTTTGCTATTACACCGTGCTTTGCTTTGTGACATGTTGAACTTGTTTCACTTGTTGCCTCTGATCTTGTTTGGTATTGATTTGGGTTGTTCACTGGTATTCGAGGGTGGTTGCATTCAGGTGTACATCACTTGTTGATGTGCATACGTTTGTTTCCTGACCTGTTGCAGTGTAATCTTCAGGTGTTTCACTTGCATTATTATAGTGGCGAGGCAGTACACGCATGCGTGTACTGCAGCCCTAGCAGAATTGACAGATTTAATTGATATTTCGATTGTTGTATTGTTTCGTTGGTTCAATTCAATATTTTGAGTTGTATCTGATTTGGTTTAAGCTGGTGATTTTGTTGATATCTAATTATATTTTAGATAATTAGATTATATGTTTTCTAATTATCGTATCGATAATTAGATTTTTGTTGCTTACGCTGTTTTGTTGGCTTGGATTTCACTTTGATCTCTGCAGTTTTGATTGCTGTTAGTATTCACCGTTGTGATGATCTTTTCATTTATCTTTGTTGATGATTTAATTCTGCTGATTTGTTGTTTAACACTGTTAAGTGTTATATTTTACCGTTACCCGATTTTTTTATTAAAAGAGTCGGATATACGAGAATTATTGTGACTGTCGTCTATTTGATTATTTGATTATTATTGCTTCTATGCACTAAATACTGAGTTTGAATTAGACCGACCCGTGTATTATTTTCTTTTGAATGTAATACTCGGGTCAGACCGAGTTATTTCAGGTTGTAGATATCTTGCTTTGGATTGCTGTTTGGGCTATGAAGTCTTTTCATATCTTTTGAAGTGGTCTTCGTCTTTTTTTGTAGTAGTCAGTGTACAGATTAGGTTGATATGTATTCATGTATATTAGTCGATAATGTACTTGTATATATAACTTCTAGAGTCGACAGTTGTAGTTGTATCATATGTATTGTGTCAAATGTATTGTAACTGACATCAGTTATATATATATGAGACTTTTGTTATCTGTGTTCCGCATCTTTTTGTATCTGTGTTAGTATTATATATATTGTCCTAAACTATTATGAACCATCGTAGTTTGTTTTATACTGGAATTGGGTATGTCGATGGGAGTGAATAAATAAGAGATGGAAAATTTAAAATATATACCACTCCTATCGAGGTAACCAATACTAGTGTAAGGCCAACTACGAATGGCCGCTCCTATCCAGCCTTATTCTTCATAATAACAGACAGTATTTCTTTTAATACTCTTTGTTATTGTGAGTATAGAGGTGGGGCGTTACAGTTGGTATCAGAGCTTGGGGTTTATGAACATAATATAAAACATAACTTAGATGGAACATGTGTTACAACTATTGGTCGATGTTTTATTTGTGATTTAAGTCAAAACTAAAGTTTTGAAATTATGATGAAATTTTTAAATATCTTTATTTAAAAATAAAAGTGAAACTGTGTTTTATTGATTTGATTAAATTGTGTTCTGTTTATCAGAGTGCGCAGCGGAAACAGTAAAACTGTCTTCGTTGAGTACAACTGGTGATCTTTTTGATTAAAAAATCGAAATATGAAATTGAAATAAATTTCATTTGTTGTTTACATAGCTGTGTTTATTTTGTTTCTTTGAGAATTTCGAATCCGAATTGAGGATTCGAAACGATTGCAGTTATGTGATTTTTGTTGAGATCTTTGCTGGTTTTCTTTTATGCTAATCATATATTGATTAGATTTAGCTGTTTTGAATTATCTTCATTGAAGATACATTCGAATGAATTCTTTGTTTATTTTGTAGTACGTGCAAATTTGAGTTGCACGTTACTGCATTAATTTAACGTTGAACCGGTGTTTGGTTTAAACGTATTTTGTTGCCGTTATTTTATAACGGGATTATTACATCGGTGCTAAATTTGAAGCACGGTGTTTTGTGGCATTTTGATGAATGAAAATTCATTGATATAACATTTTGATGTAAATTTTGACGTTTAAAAATTTCTGTCACTTTGGCTTCAGTAACCGTCGAATTTTTAAAAGTGGATTTTCAAGCAGTTATTCCGCAATGATGATTTTGAGATACGATTTTACGGTGTTTTGGGAAGTACAATTTCCTTTTCGAAATTGTTACTAATATTGCTGCTTTAATTACGTAATTGGAAAATCGTTTTAAAATGAAAATTGTTTTATAAAATTTTTAACAGTTTGCACTTTCAAAAGAAGAGGAAGGTGAGTGATAATCACTTATGAGATTTTATGGCATTAAGACCCAAGTAAGGGCAGCCAATTATTTTATATGAAAATCATATTATGATTTCTGTTAATCTTTATTTCTCTGAATAAATATATGATGATCATGAATGGCATTTTGGTTGAATTTTGGTTGCTGTTTTGATTTGTTTTTGGCATTGACTAATTTTGTTTTGAAAATTGTTTAATCAATCATATAACCTGATTACAGAAATGAGTTTATGACTCAGTTTTTATAAGAAAATATTGATTAATTTACTGAGAAATAGGGTATTGAATAATAATGGATTAGGCAGTATGAACAAAGAGGTTTATGCTCATGTCTAGTTCATTTAAAAATTGATATGAACAAAGTAATATGGTGAAAATGTGTTGAGTTGTTCAGATTAAAATCCAATATGTTTATGGGTTTTTCTCAAAACCCATATCCTATGTTCATAGTAAAACAAATATGGTAATTCTTATAATTTCAATAGATTTATATAAGCAAAGAAAAATTTCTAGAAACCATTATACTAGCAAGTTTTTTTTAAAAAATGATCTAGCAGAAAAGACTTTGAAATGGGTTGTGAAATTTGGTATGAATGATTGGCATGTTTGGATATGTTTTTTTTAAGGGAATTAAAATTCCTGACTTATGAAATGAAGAAAGGAATATAAAAGTATGCCTGGAATTAAAAAGGAAAATTCCTTAAATGAATAAATATGTATGGTCTCTAAATTACCAAGTAATTTAGGAGAGGTGCCTTGATCTACTTATCATCAGGTGGATGATGGGTATGTGCATGACTTGTTCAAGTCCTGAAGGCCTCTGTGCAAATGTTAACATAATTGAGTCCTTTGCAATGCACACTTTGTGTTCAAAGGCACGAGTTTAGACCATCTAAAAATGTAAAATGGAACTGGAAAATAAGCTAGGCAGTGTGAACAAAGGAGGTTCATGCTTATGTCTAGATTGTTTTAAATTTGAGATGAACAATGCAATAAATTATTTATGTGCTGATTTGTTCAGATCTTAAGCTAAAAAGTTTTATGGGTTTTTCTCTAAAACCTTACCCTATGTTTACAATAGAATTAAGTATAAGAATTTGTATATGATTCTACTGGATTTGTTTAAGAGATCATGACATTCTTGAATATAGGAGATATGCAAGTGATAAAACAAATTTTGAATAAGACAACTGGAAAAATGAAATAAAGCATTATTTTCATGAATGAAAGTATGGTCAGTTGAAATCCCTGAGTGAGTCTAACTGTCTCTGATTATGGAAAAAGAAAGAAAGAAAGAAAGAATGTAAAAGCATTTCAAGAGTTAATAAATCTTTCTGAAATAAGAAATGAGACTGGTCACTAGATTATAAAACTAATCTAGGAGAGAAGCCTTGATCTATTCATCATAAGGAGTATGATGGGTATGTGCATGACTTGTTTAAGTCCTATAGGCCTTTGTGCAGGGGTTAACAGAATTGAGTCCCTTGCAATGCACATATGGTGTTCAATGGCAAAGAGATATGACCAAATTAAATTGATAAATCAAGATTTAGAGCTGAACTATGGAATTAAAATGAGTTAATTCCATAAGAGTATGTGTACATGTATACTGTATTGAATAATTAAATATTTGTTGTTTCTGATTATCGCTTGTGATAATTAGATATTTGAGATTTTATTATCATTTTTGATAATTGAATATTTGTTGCTTCTGATTATCGCTTGTGATAATTAGATATTTGAGATTTGATTATCGTTTTTGATAATTGAATATTTGTTGCTTCTGATTATCGCTTGTGATAATTAGATATTTGAGATTTGATTATCGTTTTTGATAATTGAATATTTGTTGCTTTTGATTATCGCTTGTGATAATTAGATATTTGAGATTTGATTATCGTTTTTGATAATGGAATATTTGTTGTTTCTGATTATCGTTTGAGATAATTAGATATTTGTTGATTTGAGATTTCTGATTATCGTTTTTGATAATTAGGTATTTGTTGATTTGAGATTTCTAATTATCGTTTTGTTAATTAGATAATTGTGTTTTCTGGTTGTCATTTTTGATAATTGGATATTTGCTGAGTTTGCTGATTATGAGATTTTCTAGTCTCTAATTGATTCTAGAGTATGCTGATTTTATTGAATTGCTGTTTTCTATCTATCTCTGTTGATAGTTAGGGTTGGTTGATTATGGAGTTTGTGTTTTCTAGTTATTTGTTGGATAACTAGATATTTGCGGTTTTGCGATTTGTGATTTGTGTTTTCTAGTTATCTTTGTTGATAATTAGATTTTGGTGTTTTCTAGTTATCGTATCGATAATTAGATATTGCTATTTTGTGATTTCTGTATTCTAATTATCTAATTGATAATTGAATATTGCTGATAATTGCTTTTATTCAGTTTTGTTGTTTTCTGATTATCTATTTGATGATTAGATTTTGTGAGAATTTGTGAATTTCTTTTATGGAATTAAAAGTTTTCTTCGGTGTTGGTGTTCTCGATCTTTATTTTTCTAGCTTAACCAGTTTATGTTAGAAAAATAATTGTTATTGACAACCTTAATTATGAAAATTGCGGGGATGCAATTTCTATAAGGAGGGGAGTCTGTAACAAACCGAGATTTCGCGTTAATTAATTTTCGTCAGTAAACGATTAATCTGTTGGTAAATTGCTGTTGGAAGTTTTTAATCAGATTGAAACTCATTGTTAAAAAAAAAATTGTTAATCGTTGTTTGGAATTTTAAAGCAGTTGTTATTCTTTTAAACGATATGTTGAATGTGAGTGGGCTTTACACTTTGAATTTATACCCATGTTTTCTTTTGATCGTTTTTGCCATGATAACTAGCAAAGCAACCCGTTCCCCATTTTCTCATTTTAAATAAAAACCCTGAAAACAAACGAAGAGAAAACGAATAGAATGGCGGCCACCAAATTCTTTGTTCGTTCGTTCGAAAAACTAGGGCTTCTGCCGACTCGTGTAGTTCGATCGAAGTTCATTGCTCGCTCGTCGATGCTAAGGTGAGTAATTCTAGTTACTCACATCTAATTCATCTCTAAAATGGTACTTCTACAATTCGATTTTTGTTTTGGTGATTGGTGATTTTTCTGACTTGATTCGATCTTTCTCGATGTTGATAAATTTTTCTATAACTTCGGCAATTACTATCTTTGGTTGCGAATTGGGTTTGATCATGTGGTATCGACTTGTTTTGCCTTGTGCTTTAGATTTTCTGACCAGTGTATTTCATAAATAATGTCTGGTTTCTGATTAAACTTGGATTGTGCCATAGATCCTCTGATGCATTTTCTTCTGGTGGCACTTTCGTCTTTGTTCGAGTTTACTTACTGCTTTATGACATTGGTCATTGTATCATTGACCTGCAGCTCGAATATTATGATTTCTGCACTTGTATTTGTTTTTGGTTTCAAGTATATATGCCCTGAACATGAGTTTGTACTATGATTGTTCATTTCGGCTGTGCCTTGATCTTTAATGATCTCTTTGTATTTCTGTTGACCCCGGTCACTTTGGGTTTTGTGATGGTATTCGACTTCGACCATTAATCGTTGTTTTGGACTCTCTGTTGGCTAGTTGTAAATAAGTTGATTTTGTGATACCTGCTATTTCAATTACTTAAAAATGTGACAATGTTGGCTTCGGCTCTGGAATTGATTTCGAACTTGTTTTGGTTGAACTTTGACATTAACTCAATAATGTCTTCAAGTTCACGATTGATGTACTGGAGTCTGCATCCCCGATCATGTCACTGCTTGCATGGTCGACTTATGTGTTTTATGTAGTTGAAGCATTTTGTAATCCACTGCTTGGACGTTTGGGCTCTTATGAAGTTGCAGTGTTTATTTTGTTCAGTTTGATTTGTTGTTGCCTCATCTGTTGCCTTGTAGTGTTGTTTCATTTAATATGAGCATTTAGTGACACACTCGGAATCGCTGGCTGATTGCTAGGTCCTGCTTGTTGCACACTAGCAGTCTCATGGGCGTCCGCATTATGAGAAGCTGACCTGGTACGCGGTCTTGCCATTGTAGAGTTATTGGTATGAACTCTGAGTAGAATCAACGGACGTCCTATCAATAAGTCGGATCTTCTTTGGGGGATTTATTCAATCCAGTAGCTTCAAAGCAGATCCTTGAGGTCTGAGAATTCAATTCTCAGTGAAAGCACCAAAGTGTTAGCACCAAAATTGGTCACTAACCTCATTGAGAAAGATTGTGTAGAGATATAAGTGATGAAGATAAATTAAACAAGGAAGAATATGCTAATTTAAATGTAGAAAGTAAGAACACAGGATTTATAGTGGTTCAGCGTAATTGCCTACATCCACTTTGAGGTTAAACTTTATTGATCTTCTTAATGATTGATTACAAATACAATTCGTAGATCAAATGCTTGAATGCAAGTGCTAAGTAAAGAAGATGAGTCTTGAAAATGGCAAAGTCTCCCCAGTGTTCCCGAAAAAAGGTCTATTTCACTGTTCCCCTGCCCCTTTATTTATAGACAAAGATGGGTTGGACTTCGTAGGTGGGCTTGGCACCCGAACACCTTGGCCCAAATGGAGTGGTCGCTGTATGCCAAACCAAACAGGCCGAACGGTTGGATGCCGAACCACGCTCTTCATGCCGAACGAGGCGCTTGTTGTGTGGGAAGAGTAGAACGAATATCAGTTGAAGCCGAACGTGCTTCTGGCCGAACGAAGCATCTGGCCGAGCGCTATCTTTGGCCGAATGAAGCTCTTAACCGAACGATGTCTCTGGCCGAACGATGGCACTGGCCGAACGATAACTTCAGCCGAACAATGCTTCTGGCCGAACGATAGCTCTAGCCGAACAATGCTTCTGGCCGAACGATGTCTTTGTCCGAACGATAGCTTTAGCCGAACAATGCAGCCATGCCGAACGATTGTACGCGCCGAACGTCTTCTGATTCCGAGCACTCCTTGGATGCCGAGTACTCCTTGGATGTCGGGTACTCCTGGATGCCGAGTACTCCTTGGATGCCGAGCGCTCCTGAATGCCGAGTACTCCTTGGATACCTAGTACTATTGGATGCCGAGTACTACTGGATGCCGATTACTCCTTGGATGCCGGGTACTCCTGGATGCCGAGTACTCCTTGGATGTCGAGCGCTTCTGAATGCTGAGTACTCCTTGGATGCCGAGTACTACTGGATGCCGAGTACTACTGAATGCTGAGTGCCTAGTTGCCTGGTCAAATCCCCAGGAAACACACACGCATATGATTTATGCCTTCACTTTATATATATTTTTACCCGTACTACAAATTTTACATATGTATAACTCACAAATACAATCATGAGGAAACCAGCAAAACATATACAAACCAATAAACCAATGTGCATATAATATCACTTATACAAACTAGTATATATAACTGATTTGAAAGCTTATTAAAACACACATATATAAATATATATGTACACCAACATACAAGCTCTATAATATCCATACAAATCTTTAAACAACTCTGTCAATGTACATTATTACTTAACATACCTATATACATCTACACAAAAAAAATCTGTATACATCTCACAAATCAAAACCTTCATAAAAACAATATTTAACAGAATGGGACTGTAGATTATATGAGTAAACACTTTAACATATACTATATATATACCTAACAAAAATGTATACATAAACTAGCAGACCAACACTAAACAAAGTATGAAGACACACAATATATGACACAGTAATTATATGTTATATTTAAAACAATATATAAAAAAATATATATATATATATACATACACGTATATATAAAATGCATACTCTATATATATATATATAAGATCGAATAGATAAACTAACGATGGCTCACTTATGGAAGGGAAAAGAGAAGGCAGATCTCGGAGGAGGACGAGGTCATCGGTTGAGGCGAGCTGCTACTGATGGTGAAGCAGCGAGTTCACGCGTTGAGGTTGTTAGTTCGGCACGGTGATGGGGTAGCATGCAGAGGTTTGTTCGACTGGGTTTCGGCGCTGAAGAGGAGAGGGGCGGTGGAGTGCTGACGTGGCGTTTCGGTGGTTGCGTGTTGAAGCAAAACGAAAGCAATCTCTTTTTTTCGTTTTCTTTTTTCTTTTTATAAAAAGCAGATCGAAAAAGAAATGGAAGGAGATGGGGTTTTGAGAAGTAACATGCACGTGAATTAAATGGGAATGAAAAGAATGGAATTGCAAACGAACCAACTATATTTGGATCAGAAATTAAATAAATTGTTATGGGGAATAGAAAAGGTCAAAAAGCTAAGATAATAATTGTTGATGGCTGTTGGGTCCATACGGAGGAAAGTAAAATGGTCAAAAGGAAACAAAAGGCAAATTTTTAATATCGATACGGCTAGCCATTCCGTGGGTTACACCGTCTACTGGACTCCAAAACTCACAAACAAATATACTGTGAAGATTAGCACGACAAGACGATCAAAACGGTACACAAATATCAGTGGTATGATTATCCCATCAAAAGTCGATAATCGGTACCGGAATTACTGCTATTCTATCAGAAATAAGATGAACAGAGCAATAGAAGTCCAAATTTGACAAAACAAAATATGATGTCTCACTCAGAAGATGATTTACAAATTTAATATATAAAAATATTCAGATTTGGAAAACATTTTATTACCATCAAATATTAACTGATTTAAATTAAAATAGAATTACACAAGAAAATAAACTTCAGTATTATCAGATAAAAATTTACCAGTTACTATGTTTAATTAGACGTATTTCAAATATTAAATTTTTATTTCAAAATATTATTACTTAAAATTTCACAAAAATTCAATAAATTAAATAAATAAAACCACTAAAATTTATGGGTCGTTACAGAGTGACTATAGTTGGATCGAGTTGAAGCGTTGGAAGTGAAGCACTATTCAAGAGAGGATTCGTCTCCTCAGTTATATGGGGTTAGTATCACGGTCAACTCAAGTCAACCCAAAGTCAAAATCTTTGGCCAGAGCAGTTCGGTTGATAATAATAATTATTATTGAACCAAGGACTTTGTGTTTGGATTATAGAGTTGAATGTGGATGATGATGGAATTTAGACCATCACCAAATTCAGCAAGTCCAAAGTGATATAGTTTTGACGAAGAGAATTTGTGTAAATAATTGTCACAACCGGGTAACGCTTATTAAATTAAAATGAGATTTTTCTGTAAATGAATAAGCGATAAATTTGGCCATAATATCACATCACCTGCTAGGTGAAGTGTGACGTTAATGTTCGAATAGTTTGACGTTAATCGCTGACCAAATTTACATCCAAGAGTCACATAACCGAAACGATGAATTCTCTTTAGACCAAACAATTTAATTAGTTTATATTGTTATTAATTAATTAAATTAATATATATCAAATATTAATTATGTCTTTTGAATGTGATTTGAGAAATAAAATTGTTGCATATATTTATAAAAGTTATGAATACATTGATCAATATGAGATATCAATAACAAAATATGTTAAATATGATTGTACATATTTAATTTGGATTAAATGGCTCACAACCCATGAGATTTGGAGATGATAGATGTTGGTTTGGAGAAAGATAGGGTGTGGTTGCAACGTGTGTGATTAGGTTTTTAGATGTGCGGTTGAGATCATTGTTTGCTCTCTTATCCTATCCATATAAAAGTCAATCACAAAACCTTAATTACAAGCTAATTCATTTTTAAGCCGCCACTTTCTTCTTCCTCTTCCTCATTTCAATGGTAGCAACTTTCCTCTAAAATCATTCCTAAAATTCTCAAATCCAATTCAAAACTAAAAATACTAATTTGTAGTAGAAGGTCTCCAATCCCGAAATAGCAACCTGACAGATTGTGAATTGTTCTTAGAAGAGACATCATTGTTCAAAGTGTACTAAAAGGCTTTATTAGGAGGTGAAATTTTATTTATTATCATTTTTTTGATTTTAAGTTTATCATATAAAAGTTGATTTACATCCAAATCCTCTGTTTGTATTAAGATCTATTTATTGTTTAGATTAGGTAAGATTTTTATGGGTATATATGTTTGTTACAATTAGATTGGTTATGTGCTTGTTATAATATTTTGTTTATTGATTTATTCTTGAATTAATTTTCTGATAAAAAAGGTTTTAATCTTTATATATATATATATATATATATATATATAAAGATTAAATGTGTATAGATTTCCAAATTATGAATATATATAATTGTATATGTGTTTATATATCATATATATTTAATCATAAAATTTTATTATGATGATTTGTACCTATTGTGAATCATAAAATATAAAAATATTTTATTACATATGTATATGCATATTTTGTTATTATTTAATGATTTTGTGAATTGTTCATTATGAATATATAATTATGGTTCAAAATTTCAATTTTATATTTTCTTCACCATGTAATAAGACTACAGTAAAAAATTTCTATTTTTTAAACTTAATTTATTATTTTCAAAAATTAATTTACTTTCAGCCTACAATCAATTATTTAATTAAAAATATAATTTCAATTGGGAAAATTCTAGAAATTTTTCTTAAGGCTTAAATATTTATCTGGAATATTAAATTTTTTTAAAGATTGTTTTATGTTAATTCATAAATTTTTTGAATTAATTTATTTTCCAATTGCACTTAATTATTTAATTAAAAATACAATTTTAGTTGAGAAAATTCCAGAAATTTTTTTAAGCCAAAAATATGTCTTAGCTACGTTTAGAAGATTTTTTAGAATTTTTTAACTTGATTTCCTATTTTTAAGAATTAATTTGATTACAGGCTATTATCAATTATTTAATAATAAATATTATTTTAATTGTAAAAATTCCTTAAATTAATCTTAAGCCCAAAATGTGTTTTCGGATTTTTAATTTTTTTAAAAACTTGTATTATTATCATATAATTGTTTTACATTAATTTGTTATGCTAGAAACTGTTTTATTCAATAAATTATGCACACACATACATGTATTAGTATTTTGTTTTGACATATTATACAAGCACATATTTGAATAAATTACAGTACACATAAAATGAGCTAATGTGTCCATTGCAATGTAAATCACAACATCTATATACAGGCACATTATACCCTTCACGGATTATGATGTTACACATGCACACACACATGCGAGTATATGTATATATATAAAAGTATATGATACATACATACATACATATATGTATACTTGTATAAATAAATAATTTTTTTTAAGTAAATCTCAAACTACAAATTGTACAGTTAGAATACATATGGACATAGTAATAAATATTGCCATGAATAAATTATTAATAATGTTATTTAATGAATCAATCAATTCAAACTAAAGAGAGAAAATGAAAGGCTTCTCTCTCTATTTAATACAATTAATGTTCTCAATTAATTCTTGTTTTAGGGAAAGAAATGAAAGGTTTCATTCCCTATACATTAATACTTATAAATAAATGTTAGGTGTATTTGGTACACTATACATTGAAATTAAGTTTATTTAAACATCCTCTTAACCATTTTAAATAAAATATAAGATTTTATTTAAACCAAATTTAGAAAAGTTTTAAATGAAATTTAGATTTTGTAGGTCCATTAAAGATCCAAAATGGTAATTTTTGTTGAAATTCACCCATTTCCTCCACTGCAGGCTGGCCTAGTTCTTTCACTAATATGGTTGATTGTGTGATAATACTTAGTTGTTAATGATTGAATTGAATGAGATATTCTTCCATGCTTATTTTTGATCGATTATATGGTGAGTAAATCCTCACAAGACCTATCTTTAAATTGCTACATGCTTAAACATGAATTTATGGATGAATTTCTGATCCTATGGATGTGTTAAAATAGTTGTTGTTATGTCTATAATCTTGCTGAAACTCTATACTAAACAATAGTTGCAAGTAATAACAATTATATCGATCATATGAAGTTTTGGTTGATGGCTGAAAAGTACATACATTGTTTGTGTGACCGAAGTTGTCAGAAAGCAACTCGAATTACTAAGTAATTTCATACTATGGAATGATATTTTATAGAGCGATGTTGGATCTAGAAGTTGCATTTTTGGTGGTTTTATTGTTTTAATTATTTAAATATTTTTAAAACATTTTCAAAATGAGGTTTTATCTATTTTGATCCTTATTGGAATATAGTTATATTATATTATATTGTTAACTTATTACTGATTTCAAAATTTATATTCAAAGCTTTTAAAGATAAGTAATATTTATTTGCAAAACCTTTTTAAATTTACCATTATAAGTATATTTTAACTTAGGAAATGTTTTAGAGGCAAAAGAATAAATATGGTATTATTTTATAAAAGATGTTATGAAAGTAATAATTTCAATTTCAAGTGATTTTAGTTATAAAATCTATTTAAATGAATTTGAAGGATTTCAAAAGCCTTTGAATTTAGAACACTCCCGAGAAATAATGTAACAACCCGTAAATTTTAACGATTTTTATAACGTAATTAACTGAATTTTTTTTGAAAATATATAATAAAATTTTAGCAATGAAAATTTGATATTTGAAATACATCTATTTAAACGTAGCAAGGGTCAGATTTTCATTGGAAAATATGAAAGTTAGTTCTATTGTGTTATTTTCAATCTCAATTTAAAATCAGTTAAATTAGTTGAAAATAAAATATTTTGAAATCTAAATATTTTTACATAAGAAAAATTTAAATCATTTTCCGAGTGAGAAGTCATATTTCGTTTCGCCAAATTTAGATTGCTATAGCCCCGTTTATCTTATTTTCGGCGAATTTACCGCAGTTTGGCAGCGAAATATTGAGTTTTGATGGGATGATCGTATCACTTGTATCAGTGTACCATTCTATTCGTCTCGTCGTGCTGATCTCCGCAGTATATTTATTTGTACATTTCGGCGTCCGGTACACGGCGAAATCTGCGAAACGATTAGCCGTATCAGTTACGCATTTGGGCCTTTTGGGTTCTGTGTCCTTTGGTTGTTTCCCGAGACAACCAAAGGCCACTAGCCTTTATTTACTCTTGACCTTTTCTATTCTCTGGTTCAATATTTATGATGGTTCGGTTCTCCACTCTTATTTCTCTTTCGCTTCTTATTTATTTATATCATTCTATACTAAAAAAAATTATACGTTAGCATGTATTCTCTGTAACGTAGCTCATCCTTTCTTCCTTCTTATCGTCGTCCTCCAAGCCACCATAATAGCTGAACCAAACCTTTCCATTCCCATCTGCCAAAGCCTCCCCTCCGACCAGACACTTCCTCCGCTGCCCAGATCCATCCTCTTCCCACTACTTGTGACCTGACCCGCTTCTAGTCGATGCCAAACCTTCCAGACCTCCTATAACATCCCACTATTTTGGACCATTCAAATCGACAATAAATCCACACATGTCGGACTCGAATACTTCAAAATAGTGGATTGTTAAGAAAATTTGGAGGAAATAAAAATCAAACACAGAATCACAGAATATCAAAATAACTCGCAGCAGAAATAAAATACCATAGTAGTTCATGAAGCTACTACATAAATAATCTCAATACAGATACAAAATATCATAGTTTGAAAAATAGATACAACAGAAGTCTGAATACATAAGTCAACTAATATAAAAGCAATACTGAATAGAAAATAACTGAAATGGAAATAGATGACAGATAGATAAATAAGCTCCAACAAATCTCTAGCTCCAGAAGATGAATCAAAGCTATGATACTCAGGCTGACCCGAGCGTAAAGCAAAATACAAAACACTCGAGTCAGGACATACATACTTATACAAACCAACTCAAGCGAACTGTAATAACAATGCACGGGTAACTTAAAGGATGCTTGGGATCGCCCATCCTTTAAGGATCCGTTAAACTATCAAATAAGCAGTGATGAACGCTATCATAGTAATATCCCAAGTAAAGCAAATTATGCAAAAGAATAGTGTTAATGTGACTGGGGTAGCGCAAAGCTGCAGCGATTGCCCACCTCTAGCCACACTTTATAACATCCAACCTTATTATAACCTGTGGTTATAAATTTCAAAATAGTTTATATTTCAAATCAAAACATATTCATTTAAACCATTTAACTATGAAGTCATTATATTTTCAAATCAAATATTCAATTTCCAAAGTTGTAGCAATTTCTAAGTTCATTCGTTCAATTATAATAGTTCAAAACATTGTATTTTCAACATTCGCAGCACTTAGAAAATGCTGCTGTAAGTATAGTGATAGGTTGAAAAACAATATAATTCAGAAACTGCAGCACTTATAAACTGCTGCTGTAAGTATAGTGTAAATTTTAAAACGGTTCATTTCAGAATCTGCAGCACCTATAAACTGCTGCTGTAAGTATAGTGGAAATTTGGAAAAACAACATATTTCAGAACACCAGCACTCACAGAATGCTACTATAGAGACAGTAGTAGATTTGAAAAACAATACCTTAACCACAGCATTTCTGGAATGCTACCATTTCTGTTATAAGCTTTACTAAAACATGTTTAAACAATATCTCTTCAACTTTTATCATTTTTAACTTATCAAACTTATTCCACTTTTCAAAATTATTTATTAGGATATCATTTAACTTATAAATTTAATAAAATAATATTTTATTAATAATTATCCAAATTAAAACTATAATTCATTTATCAAGTCAAAATTCACTATAAGTGCTTAACTTTCACTTTAACACATAACTTGATATTTTCTTTTTCTTTAAAATATCCATTTCATAAATACAATATTTTAATTACTAAGTTAAGCCTAAAATTACATTTTAACTCGAATTTAAGTTAATCAAAATTTAAGTTACAATTTAACCCATTATTTAACTTGTCAAATTTTAACTTTTTGAAAATCACTGTTTAAATCATTTAAGTCCAATTTAAGTCAAAATTTCACATTTTATATTTAAAAATACTTAATAATTCCTAAAATCCCATTTTTAATCAAATTTCAATTATTAAGTTAAATCAAAATTTTAAATTACCATTTTAAAACCATTTATTAACTTATACAATTTTAACTTATAAAAATCACTATTTAAATAATTTAAATCCATTTAAGTTAAAATTCATTTTTTTTTCATTTAAAAATACTTAAAAATTTCTAAAAAACCATATTTTAAAATTAACCACGGGTATGTATAATATTTTATAACTAAGTCAAGCAGTACGGATAATATATCATTTCAATCCGTAAATAGTTAAACTTCCGGGTTTTATCATTTCAAACCCGCAATCCCAAGTCAAATAAAAATCGCTCGAGCCTATCATTTCAGCTCGTAACGACTTTTACCTATTCTAAAGTCCGTTCGGGTATGTATCATTTCAACCCATAGTGATTCTATACTAACAAGGAACTTGCAGTGTGAGAAACAGAAAATAAATAAACAGTAAAACATATCATATGATGTCAGGTGATGCAACAGGTATAAAATCAAGTAATATCATAATATAATGTCAGATAACAGGCAGATGTGAGCATATAACATTGCATATCAACTACTACAATTCAAGTGACATTGTTTCACATTTATATAAGTATGGTTTGTCGAGAGTGATTAACTCACCTTTAAAGCTAGAGACGACAATTCGAGACACACAACCAACTCCGAAAAGCACGACAAAGCACGAATAGATTTTAGTGGATGAAGAGCCCAGATTCAAGTCTGGTAACCAAACAATTACAAAACATATATAAGTATAAAATTATACAAAGAATATAGAATCAAGACAATTTACAAATATGAATTAAAATGAAGCAAAGATTGGTTTACCCATTCAAGTAGGCTCGGCCACCATGTAAATTGGCTAGACACATGACAATATGGCTCGGCCATGACTTGATTTGAGGGATACAGGTTCGGCCATGATGGGTTTTGAGGCAAGTAATGCACGGTTAGGCATGGGAAGGTGAAGAGATGGCAAGTTACAAGTCATGGAAGGCAAAAAGTCAAGGCAATTGAAGGGTCAAGTGCACACATAGGCTCGGCTAGGCTAACATGGCTCGGCTATGGTGTGATGGACTTGGTCAGGTCATCTGGTCACGGCCTGGAGTAGGGGATGGTCATGGCAAGAGGGTGAAGGAGGAACTAGTGGTGGCCGAGGCAAGCAAATAGGAAGGGGATGGAATATATAGGCTCAGCTAGGGTTTTGATCATGTTTTGGTGATGGAGTTTGCATCTATGGTCATGGCAGTAAGGTGGAGATGGTGGTGGTGGATGAAGGCCAGTCATCATGGTGGAGGAGGAGGTGATGGTCGGCAAGGGGTTGAGCAAGACGATGGCCGAACTATGCTTTGAGACACAAGAGAAAAAGAAAAGAAAATGGAAGAAAGAAATAGAACTTACTGTAAAATTCTTCTTCAGGGATGATAAAATGAAAACGTGAGGCAGCAATGAGGTGATGTACGTGAAAATTAATGAGAAGAAATGAAGAGTTTGTATGGCTATGAAGATGTTTGAACGACTAGAAAGAAAATGAAGAGGCAAAGAAAAGGAAAAGGCAACTATGAACAAAAGTCTCTTTGCATTTCCAAGCCCAATATCAACCCATTTCAAAACAAATTCAAACAACAAAATAAACAAAGCCCAAACCAAATAAAAGATAGAAAATAAAATAGAAAATAAACAATGAAAAAAATACAGAGAATAATTGCGTGCAAACGCTGAAAGTTATCAAATTTAAAAAGTATAAAACGGAATCTTACGAAACGAAAAGCAGCACGAACATCAGAATCAAATGTAGTTTCAAAGAAAAAGATTAGAAACTAAAAATTCAAATTTAAAATTTTCAAATGTGGTCAAACTTTGACTTTCAGTTGACCAAAATATAAAAT
The DNA here is from genome assembly GCA_030737815.1 of Allium fistulosum. NCBI lineage: Eukaryota > Viridiplantae > Streptophyta > Magnoliopsida > Asparagales > Amaryllidaceae > Allium > Allium fistulosum. The sequence goes on along the minus strand of CM060904.1, from coordinate 1,103,140,671 downwards.
TTCAGAAAATATTATTTTATTATATTTGGGAAAATAAAGTGTAAACAAATCCAAAAATTGCATTGGAAAAACCTAAAATTCAATTTAAAAATGATTTAAAAATGAAAGTTTCAAATTAAAATATTTGTTAAAATTATGGGTTGTTACACCTCCCCTCCCGTCCTAAACACTGCCGTATCCTCCACGTCAGCCACCTACAGATCCGACCACCTTTATCATCTCCTCCCCTCGCCGAACTCCAGATCGGCCTTCCACCCATCAACGCAAGCCCCTTGCTCCACTAGAACACCCAAACCATATAAACGCCTACAGCAGTCCTTAACCCATCTCTGATGGTACCCTCCATAACTCCATCACCAAATGAACCTACAGCTGAAACACCGCCAACATTCCGCCCTAGCACGACCGCTTGACCGAACTCCAGCCTCCCCAGTCCTCTTCTTCTCTGCCACGTTAGCCTCTAGCCGCACCGATCCCATCCACCTTGTTTCCCCTTCTCCAGCTATCCTACTTTTTCCTGTAGACTGCTTCTACAACCGAACCCAAATGCCTAGTCTACTGTGTGTGGCCATCCCATTGCAACAACCATTTTCCTCTCCTCCGCGGCACTTTGCTTCACCGCCACCGCACCCAACAGCTTGAAGCAGCCGAGTAACCGCTATAGCAGCAGCTTTTATTTGTCATTATATATATAATATGTTATGTTAGTATTTTGAAATGCATATATATATATATAATATGTTATGTAAACTATGGGTTCTATATGATTTTAAATATTATGTAAACTATGTTATGTTATGTAAACTATGTTATGTTATGTTAATAATATTTTAAATATTTATTTGTAGAATTTTGTAAACTATGGGTTTTTTCTACTGATTTGTAAGTATTGATTTTAAAAATAATGATATATAGATAGTTTGATCATATATTTATGAATCAACGTTACAATTACAAGAAGTGGAAAACAAAAAAATTTTCATCTAGTTTCAATACACTAAAACCCGAACCCTTTTATGGATTGATAAGGATAGTTATTAATAATTATCTAGAAAAAAGATTTCTCATTGATACGGACAAAAATATGGATAGACTATGTGTTTAATAAATATCGATTTGAAAATGTATAATATGAAGATTTTTATTTTAATATTTGTTTTAAATTTAATATTGATTTAAAAAAATATAAATAAATATTTTATTTTGAATGTTGAGTTTTAAATATAATATATAAAGGTTTGTTTTAAATATGTGAGCAAATTTTTTACTTTTAAAAATTATATATTTTGTTTCATCGATTCAAGTCCATCGTGCCTTGCTTTGTTCGTCGAATTCGTGTTCATCGTGCTGTGCTTTGGAATGTGTGCTTGGATTCGTAGCTTGTTGTGTGTCTAATTTCTATAGCCTCGAAAGGTGAGTGATCACTCACGATTAATATTCTTATATTTAGTAAATTTGATTCACATGAAATGAAGATTGAAATGTGTTGTTAAATCATAATTGTTAGTATTTAAATTATTGAATATGACATGTTATCTACATTGTTCACCTATGACTGATATATGATACCATAACATTGTTGATATATATATGATATTTAAAATTTTAATTATGATCCAGGTTGTAATTGATATGTTATGCTATTGTATATGATTATTCATTGTTCTCACTCTTCAAGTTCCATGTTAGTTTAGAAATCCCTATGGGTTGAAATGATACATACCCTAACGATATTCTAGATTAGGGAAAAATCATTATGGGTTAAAATGATAGACCCAAGCGATTTTATTAATTTTGAATTTTGGGATTGCGGGTTGAAATGATATATACCCGTAAATATTAAATTTAAATTGTGGATTGAAATGATAAATATCCGTATCACTTGACCATCGGATAGAAAATTATATACGGACACCGTTGGTCTATTTTTGGAAAAATGATTTCCAAAGTTTGAAAGGAAATATATGGTGTTAACCCGCCTTTTGGCAAGGCCGCGGACAGACGGATTTAACTTAAACAACTTCACAACTATCGAGACTAAAGTATGATGGGTTCGGTTTAAAATGATGATAGGAAGTTTGGCAGTTGACGTTCGGCATTGGGATGGTTCGGCGTTGAAGGTTGTTCGGCATAGAGAGATCGTCGTGTGACATAGAGGGATCGTTCGGCACTGAACGAGTGCTTGGCATTAGAAGGAGTGTTCGGCATGAATCTTGTTCGGCATCTGGAGACGTTCGACATTGGATGGAGCGCTCGGCATTAACCAACGTTCGGCATCTGGAGACGTTCGACATTGGATGGAGCGCTCGGCATTAACCAACGTTCGGCATCTGGAGACGTTCGACATTGGATGGAGCGCTCGACATTAACCAACGTTCGGCATCTGGAGACGTTCGACATTGGATGGAGCGCTCGGCATTAACCAACGTTCGGCATCTGGAGACGTTCGGCATTGGATGGATCGTTCGGCATCAAGGAGACGTTCGGCATTGGATGGATCGTTCGGCATCAAGGAGCGTTCGGCATTGGATGGGTCGTTCGGCGTACCTCACCTCGCTCGACATTGCACCTCGCACCTCCATACCTCGCACCTCTGTACCTTGGTACCTCGCACCTCCCAACGTTCGACATGAGGAGATCGTTCGGCATTCACACCTTGTTCGGCATCTATGGTTCGGCATATGGAGACCACACCATTTGGGCTGAGGTACTCGGCTACTAGGCCCACCAGGGAAGTCCAACCCATCTTTGTCCATAAATAGAGAGGCAGGGGCACAGTAAAAGGGGATCTTCTTTCTGCTCTCTTACTTTCTCTTTTCTAAGGCTAAGGCAACTCTGCCATTTTGTAACTGTAATCGATTATTACAGCAATAAAAAGCAAACTTCTGGAGTGGACGTAGGCCGGAGTTAGCCGAACCACTATAAAATCTGTTGTTCTTTACTGCTTTCATTTCAGTTTTAACTGTTCTTCACATTATTACTCTCTACATACATTCTATCTCTGAGCTGTGATTGGTATTTGGTGCTTTCATCTGGATTTGGGGGTTAGTGACCAATTTTGGCGCTAACACTTTGGTGCTTTCACTGAGAGTTGAACTCAGGAATTTTGGAGTTAGGAACTTGGATCTTAGAAAGCAATGGCAAGACCACCAACGAAGAGGCAAGTAGTGGAAAGGAGCAATCAGGAAGGAAGTCAAGCGGCATCTTCTGGAGCTGGAGAGGGTCATGCATCCATCTACATAACTCGGGACGAGATGCAAGTGATGATGAATTCTATGCAAGAGCAGATGATGAAACGGCAAGAGGAGATGATGCAGGCTCTTCTTAGGCAATTTGGACAACCAGGAACTGCAGGTGCTCAAGATCATGGAGCTGGACCAGAGGAACTCAACCAATGGACAGATGGAGTGAATCAGCAGGGGGCAGCTTCCAATCAACAAACAGTTAACAATCTAGATGGACCTAGACTCGGGGGCACGCCACCGGGAGTACGTGATGAAGAATATGTGCCAGAATTTCCTCGAGGACTTGGGGGGCAGTCTGGATTAGTTGGAAACACTAGATTGGCTGACATTATCAGGCGGACTATTCGCGGAGGTCTGACAAATAGGGATTCAGAGGGAGTTAACAAAAGTCCGTTTACCCGGAACATCAGGACAGCTAGGAATCCGTCCGATTTCAAACTACCCACTCTGGAAGTATACAACGGGAAGACGGATCCCACCGACCACTTGATGAGATACACTAGGCATATGGAAGTGCTGGGGGCAACGGAGGAGGTTATGGCCCGATGTTTCCCCCTGTACTTGACTGAGATTGCTGCTATGTGGTTCAGACAGCTGGAGGATGGATCCATTGGAACATGGACAGAACTGGTGGACAAGTTCTTAAGTCAATTTCGAGTTCACATAAAAAGGCCAAAGAACGCGATGACACTAACATCAGTCAAACAGGGGGCAGATGAATCGCTCAGGACATTCTTAACTCGATTTAATGCGGCAGTTGCTTCGGTGGATCGGCCAGATCCATCAATGGTTCTGATGGCTGCGGTATCAGGAGTCAGAGATAATTCGGAGTTCAAAGTATCGTTGGTACGGGACCCACCGTTGGATATTGGGGAATTCTTTCATGAAGCTGAAAGATTTCTTCGACAAGAGGATGCATGTTTGGACATGAGGTCACAGGAAGTAAACATGACTAAGGATGGAAGATTACTCGGCGAAAGCTCAGGTGGGGACAAGGATAAAGGGAAAAGGAAGCGCTGGGGAGAACCAAAGTTCTCCACTTACACAGGATTGAACGCAACGTTGGAGCGGATTTTCTTAGATACTCGAGATCGTCTTCCCTATCGAAGGCCATCAAGGAGGGAACCCACAGAACGTGAAAGGGCATCAGGAAGGCACTGTCTCTTTCATGACCTAGACGGGCATGATACTAACAGCTGCCGTCATCTAAAGGATATAATCGAGGAGCATGTAAGGAATGGTCAGTTGCGACAGTATGTCGGAACTCGGAATGCGGCGGTGGAACATGAACAGCCTCCGCCTACCTTGAACGACGAGGGCGCGAGGCCCAGGAATGGTGACCGATTGGTCATCCACTAATCTTGATGGTTTGGAATAAGTAACAAACTCCGGGCAAACGGTTAAATCACTTACTCATGTACGGGGTCGGAGATAACCCTCAGGCATGCTCTGAGATGATGGCTTACCGAAACGCCCGGGTTTGTGAAATCTGTTTTTTCCTTTGACTTGGACATTTGCTTTTTCTGGTTTGGTTTTGGAGTTTGGTTTGAACTCCCTGTTTTTCTCGTTTTTATGGTTTGAATGTTTGTTTTTCGGATTGGATTTTGATTGGATTTTCTCTGGATTTTGGCTTAAAGGTCGTCGAGTATGGACTATGCTCGACAAGGGTCCGGAGCGACCAGGATTCGGCTTAGGACTTAAGCCACGGCATTACTTGCGTCCAGGGACATTGGACCACGGTCGTCAAGTGTGGATTGCGCTTGGCAAGAACCCGGAGAGGTTAGCTCAACGCCCAGGGACACTGGGCCACGGTCGTCAGGTGTGGATTGCGCTTGGCAAGAACCCGGAGAGGTTATCTCAACGTCCAGGGACACTGGGCCACGGTCGTCAGGTGTGGATTGCGCTTGGCAAGAACCCGGAGAGGTTATGGATTTGGATATCGACCCAAAGAGGCCCTAAAGTCCCCTATTGGTTATTGGATATGGATGAAACATGGACTTTGGATACTGGACTTGAGGCTATTCAAAACACACCTTTCAAAGCAAGGCATGTTTTGGGGGGCAAGTGTTAACCCGCCTTTTGGCAAGGCCACGAACAGACGGATTTAACTTAAACAACTTCACAACTATCGAGACTAAAGTATGATGGGTTCGGTTTAAAATGATGATAGGCAGTTTGGCAGTTGACGTTCGGCATTGGGATGGTTCAGCGTTGAAGGTTGTTCGGCATAGAGAGATCGTCGTGTGACATAGAGGGATCGTTCGGCACTGAACGAGTGCTCGGCATTAGAAGGAGTGTTCGGCATGAATCTTGTTCGGCATCTGGAGACGTTCGACATTGGATGGAGCGCTCGGCATTAACCAACGTTCGGCATCTGGAGACGTTCGACATTGGATGAAGCGCTCGGCATTAACCAACGTTCGGCATCTGGAGACGTTCGACATTGGATGGAGCGCTCGGCATTAACCAACGTTCGACATCTGGAGACGTTCAACATTGGATGGAGCGCTCGGCATTAACCAACGTTCGGCATCTGGAGACGTTCGGCATTGGATGGATCGTTCGGCATCAAGGAGACGTTCGGCATTGGATGGATCGTTCAGCATCAAGGAGCGTTCGGCATTGGATGGGTCGTTCGGCGTACCTCACCTCGCTCGACATTGCACCTCGCACCTCCATACCTCGCACCTCTGTACCTTGGTACCTCGCACCTCCCAACGTTCGACATGAGGAGATCGTCGGAATTAACACCTTGTTCGGCATCTATGGTTCGGCATATGGAGACCACACCATTTGGGCTGAGGTACTCGGCTACTAGGCCCACCAGGGAAGTCCAACCCATCTTTGTCCATAAATAGAGAGGCATGGGCACAGTAAAAGGGGATCTTCTTTCTGCTCTCTTACTTTCTCTTTTCTAAGGCTAAGGCAACTCTGCCATTTTGTAACTGTAATCGATTATTACAGCAATAAAAAGCAAACTTCTGGAGTGGACGTAGGCCGGAGTTAGCCGAACCACTATAAAATCTGTTGTTCTTTACTGCTTTCATTTCAGTTTTAACTGTTCTTCACATTATTACTCTCTACATACATTCTATCTCTGAGCTGTGATTGGTATTTGGTGCTTTCATCTGGATTTGGGGGTTAGTGACCAATTTTGGCGCTAACATATGGGTTTTAATATTTATTGATTTTAAATATAATATAAAGATTTTTATTTTAATATATGTGTAAAAGTTAGATTTAAAAAATTATATGTTTTGGATATTTTAAAATTATAAGTTTAGTTTTAAAATGAAAATTATAAAATTTTACTTATAACTTTATTATTTTTAAAATATATAAAATAAGATTCAAAATAGATTTAATAATAATAAGATTTAATTTAACAATAACTAATATAATAAAATTTATTAAGAATTTAATTTAACTAATAATATATAGGGGTTTTTAGGCTCAAGGAAAAAGTTAGAGAAAAATTTAGTTTCAAGGACATGAAGTTTGTTCTTTAGGCTGAAGGACACTTTTTAGTGTAAATCACAGAATGATAGTTGTAACTATCATTTTCAGTTTACACTAAAAAGTGTCATTCAGACTAAAAAAAAACTTGTTGTCCCTAAGACTAATTTTTTTTTGAACTTCTTCCTTGTGCCTATTTACCTGTAATATATATATAATATGTTAAGTATTTATTCAAATTTTATCAATATTTTAAAATAGATTTTTGTAATAACTTTAAGTAAATGGAAGTTGGAAAGATAAATTAAATAAGAATTGATTTGTAATTGAATTTGTTAAGAATTGTTTATAATTAAATTTGTTTAGAATTGAATTTAAATAAGGTTTGATTTGAACTTAGTGATTTTTGAGATTTTGAAAGGTATGATTTTATAACTTGATTTGATAAAAAGTGATTAAATGAATGTTTCAACTTTAAATAAAATTGAAATTGAAATTTTAATATTAAATTAAATTGTAATATGAGATTTTATTTAAATGTCATTAAAGATGATTAAGTGAATATTTTGAAATTTTAAATAGGATTAAAGTTGAATTTTTAAATATAAATGAAATTTATCAAATTGAGTTATTGTAAATTATTTGAATATTGAAACGTATTGAATTGGAAGTGGTTTAAATTTGTAATTCAAACCTGGATTTGAAATAAATATAAATTTAAAATGGTTTTAATGAGAATTAGAAATTGTCGAACTAAGATTGATTTAAATTGAATTTTTGGAACTAAAGTTGATTTGAATTGATTTGTGAAATTGAAAGAAACAATTCTAATTTGAAACTATTTTCGATATAAACTATTTTAATATATATATTATTTTAAATTTATAAACAATTTTAATATATATATATATATATTGATATTTAAACTATTTTTAATATATAAACTATTTTAATTTATAACCTATTTTCAATATATAAACTATTTTTAATGTATAATTATCCTAATATATAAACCACTTCCAATATTCAAACTGTTAAGATGGTATTCTTATGATTTTAGAAGCAAATATGATTTCAAATATGAATATGATTTCAAAAGTGAATATGATTTTGAAAGTGATATGATTTCTAAACTGATATGATTTTGAAATGTATATGATATTTTGATATGAAGTATGAACTGATTAAAATATAAAATGACCACGGTGTGAAATAAGAGTTTGGTTGTTAAAGAGACCGGGATCAGATATTGTCATACTCTCTGCCAATACCGAAAACCACTTTAACAACTGTGCATGTGGTGGAGATTCCAGAACGAAGTAGGATGGTTTGGCGAACGATTCTATATGAGGTATTAACGCAGCCCTGACTCCCGCGAGTCAGCTTGATGTGGCTAAAAAAGGAGCTATACCGGGCCAAGTGAGGTCGCACCTCCGATCGAGCATGCTTCTTCGGTACCATTCTATTACTTTGTGATTTGATTGGGTGCACTTTTGATTTGGGAGTGTATTTCGAGGTGGGCGATAGTAGCTGCTATGCGTTACCACCAGTCCAGGAGTGCAAACGGTAGAATCCTACCCTGGCATTGCCTCGCCTGCCTTGTCACATGCCTTATCGCGCCTTCTACGAGTTACCGTACCTATGAAGTGCTCCTTGAGTAAACCATCGGTTTGGTGGAGCTTACAATATCTGTATAGACTACGGTAAAATATATAAAATGTGTTAAGGGGGATATAGGTAACGCCTTAACGCTATTTTAATAGTTTACTTTACTATAGACATTATTCATGTAGCGTATTATACTATGTATGTAGATAGTTTAACGGATCCTTAGAGGATGGGAATCCCAAACATCCTTTAAGTTATATTGCATTTCACTTGGACATTTCACTTGAGTTAAATTTACTTGTATAAGAATGTTAATCCTGACTCGAGTGTTTTGTGTTTTTCTTTATGCTTGGGTCAGACTGAGTGTCACAGCATTTGAGACTCACCTTTGGAGCTTGGAGCTTTGTTTGGAGATCCATCTCTATTTATTCAGCTTCGTAGTTATTTCAATTATTTCCAATTGTCTATGTTCAGACTTGTCATTTGCTTATGTATTGAGACTTCTGTATATTGAGATTTCTGTTGTATTTGCTTTATAATATGATGTTTATATAGTAGCTTCATGAACTACTATTTATCTATTTCCGCTGCTGATTGTTATAGTATTCTGTGTCTATGATTCTATGATTGATTTATTTACTGTATATGCTAAGTTTTGCCAAATATAAATTAACAATCTGTTGTTTTGAGCAATTCAAGTCTGACATGTGTGGATGATTGTTGATTTGAATGGTTCAAAATAGCCGGTCGTTACAGTATGTATCAGAGCTAGGTTTAGGAAAAACTAGCATATCGAGTAAAAACTCATTAGAGATAGGGTAGTAATACCCTAGAATGAGTAGAATCAATTATAGAATCATATTCGTTCAAGCTTGAAATTCTTAGTTAGGATCCTCTTTGATTGGGGTTTCTTTCGAAACTTGGACCTTTACCTTTGTTCCAAATCCATTCTTGTTTTCCGATTCATGTTCTTCTTGACTGAAGCATCCCATCTTGCAACCTCAATTGGCAGCTTCATCCTTATTCGTGACTAATCCTATCGGCGTTCCCGCCAACCTTAGTAAGATTTGTAAAGGGGTGAAACTCCTCTACAACATGCGTCAATTCACCGGAGATTTCTATGTCCTCGGTTTTGATGCTGTTATCTCTTGCAAAGCCCGAACCGTTTCTCTAGTAGACGACCAGGGTAATTCTCTTGTGATCGAATGTTGAATGCCTCAGGATTATGCAGGCAGTTTTATCTTTCTATTTGATTTTCTGTCCCAGCCCAGTGATCTCGACTCCACCCGATAGTCAGGGATTATCCTGATGTTTTGGTGAAGTCACTTCTCTTCCTCCCAAGCGGGAAATTGAATTCCGCATCGACCCTATTCCTGGAGCTCGATCTGTTGTCCTTCCTGCCGGACGAATGGTTTCTATGAATGGTTAGTCATGCCCGTTGGATTAACCAATGATCTTGCCTTCTTCGTCGATCTCATGAATCGCGTTTTCCGCGATGTTCTCAACAAGTTTGTCTCCATTTTCTTTGATGATATTCTCATCTTTCTAAGTCTCGGTTGACCCGGTTAAGGTCGCCGCGATTAATATATGTCTATCTACCTTTCCTCTTTTGTAATTTAATTTTCTTATCTTCCTTTCAAGCCTATCTTCTTAATTAGAATTCTCTTTGATTAGGGTCCTTTAAATTTGGATCTCTATCTTTGTTCTAAAATCTATTCTTGATTTATCCTATGAGAGAACGTATTTGTAATTGATATAAAAAATATTTTTATTGTGCTATTTGAGGTGTTTAGTTCGAATTTTGGGTTTCGATCGGTTCGTCTGGCCAACGCTATCGATAAGAACTCCAAAACACTTGAACATAGCAAATTGACATAATATTGTTTTCGAAATTGGTAAATGAAATAATTTTATGTATGATTGTATTATATATATAAGTATTATTTTCTGAAATTGGATAGTTAAATGAATTGGTTGTTAGAAATGATAATACTAAATTTTCATTTATTGTTTTATCTACATTCCTAAACCATTAACTATTGTTGTATGTTATAAGGAGATGAATTTTTATAAACATGGTTTATAAATTTGATTTGCAAATGAAATGGATTTAAATTAAGGATTTGAGAATTTAATTTTCAGTGCTTTTCAAATTTGGTTTTCAAAGTTTGAGAAAATATATTATTTGAAAGTATTTTCGAATGGAAATTATTTCTAAAGAATTTTAAATGAAGTAAATCAGTACTCTCCTCTTTTGTCGCTGGAAAATAATTTCGATGATGACTACATCATCATCGATATTCATTTTCAAGTCTCAAAGTGGGGAGACCACTTAGTAGCTTGGCTACACTTTTGTTTTGGAAAATGGATTTGATTTGAATTTCTTGAGTATGATTTGATGTATAAAATATATATGTATATATTTATTTCAAAATGGTTTGAGGTGAAACCGGAAATTTAACTCTTAAGTTTTCTGTTAAGTGATAATTTTCAATTATTGAAATGAAGCAAAATTTTTGAGTAATTGGAGTGTATAAAATGAGAAATGAAACTGAAATAACTTGAACAGTTGAAATAGGATAAAATTAATTTGTATAATACTCATTTGCATTCTAAAACATATATAACTTACCTGAAATATTCAAAAAGTTAAAATGTTAATATGAATATGTAATTGAAGGTTATACAAGAGAAAATCGAAGTAATAGAATGTTCAAACTAAATTTTGCTTAATAGAAATGTTGTAAATAAAAGGCAGATTTGTATAGTGCTCAATTACATTCGAAACATTCATAAAACTTTCCTAGAAAAGTTTGAATGTAATTGAATAGTATACAATATAAATGTATGTAATAAGATGTCCAAAAATGAAATTTTGATAAGGGAATTTTTTTAATAAAAATTGAGTGGTTATAATAAATGTTTATACACTTAATCTTCATTACAAGATATGTTAAGTGATATAAATTGAATAATAAAAGGAGAATGCTATTTAAGTAAATAAATAAAATTAAGTTAAGTCTACTGGTTTGAATAAATGAGTTAAATAAAATAAAATAAAATTTGAAAGAAAAAAAATGAATTTATATGGTTTTGAATTAATTTTTGTATCTAGCACTATGTATTTCGAATGTATCTTTCCTTTCTGTTGATTCTATTCTCCTATCTCGTTCCTTTTCAGGGACGAAAAGTTTTGAGTGGGGGAGAGTGTAACGACCCATAAATTTTAACGATTTTTATAACGTAATAAACTGAATTTTTCTTAAAAATATATAATAAAATTTTAGCAATGAAAATTTGATATTTGGAATACGTCTATTTAAACGTAGCAAGTGTCAGATTTTCATTGGAAAATATGAAAGTTAGTTCTGTTGTGTAATTTTCAATTTCAATTTAAAATCAGTTAAATTTGTTGAAAATAAAATATTTTGAAATCTGAATATTTTTATATAAGAAAAATGTAAATTATTTTCTGAGTGAGACGTCATATTTCGTTTCGCCAAATTTGGACTGCTATAGCCCCATTTATCTTATTTTCAGTGAATTTACAGAAGTTTAGCAGCAAAATATCAAGTTTTTATAGGAAGATCGTATCACTTGTATCTGTGTATCATTCTGTTCGTCTCGTCGTGCTGATCTCTTCAGTATATTCATTTGTACATTTCGGCGTCTGGTACACGGCGAAATCTGCGAAACGATTAGCCGTATCGGTTCCGCATTTGGGCCTTTTGGGTTCTGGTCCTTTCGTTTGTTTCCCGAGACAACCAAAGGCCACTGGCCTTTATTTAATCTTGACTATTTCTATTCTCTTGTTCAATATTTATGATGGTTTGGTTCCCACTCTTATTTCGCTTTCGCTTCTTATTTCTTTCCGTTATTCTATACTAATTTTTTTTATATGTTAGCATGTATTCTCTGAAACGTAGCTCGTCCTTTCCTCATCTTTATTACCGTCCTCCAACCCACCATAACAGCCGAACCAAACCTTTCCACTCCTATCTGCCAAAGCCTCCCCTCTGACTCAACCTTTTCTCCGCCGCCCCAGATCTATCCTCTTCCCACCACTTGTGATCTGACCCGCTTCTAGTCGATGCCAAACCTTCCAAACCTCCCCTCCCTTCCTAAACACTGCCGTATCCTCCACGTCAGCCACCTACAGATCCGACCACCTTCATCATCTCCTCACCTCTCCGAACTCCAGATCCGCCTTCCACCCATCAACGCATGCCCCTTGCTCCACTAGAACACCCAAACCTATAAACGCCTACAGCAGTCCTCAACCCTTCTCCGATGGTACCCTCCATAACTTCATCACCAAACTCCGCCAGCCTTCCACCCTAGCACGTCCGCCTGACCGAGCTCCAACTTCCCTTGTCCTTTCCCTCCCTGCCACGTCAGCCTCTAGCCGCACCTGATCCCATCCACCTTGTTTCCCCTTCTCCGGCTATCATACTTTTGCCTGTAGACTGAAATGCCTAGTCTGCTATGCGCGACCATCTCATTGCAACAGCCGTCTTCCTCTCCTCCGCGACACTTTGCTTCGCCGCCACCGCACCTAGCAGCCCGAAGCAACTGAGCAACCCCTATAACAGAAGCTTCTATTTCTCATTGTATATAATATGTTATGTTAGTATTTTGAAATGTGTGTGTATATATATATATATATAATATGTTATGTAAAATATGGGTTTTACTTGATTTTAAATATTATGTAAACTATGTTATGTTATGTTAATAATATTTTAAATATTTTGATTTTAAATATTTATTTATAGAATTTTGTAAACTATGGGTTTTATTTATTGATTTGTAAGTATTGATTTTAAAAATAATGATATATAGATAGTTTGATTTTATATATGTGTTTAACAAATATCGATTTGAAAATATATAATATGAAGATTTTTATTTTAATATGTGTTTTGAATTTAATATTGATTTTAAAAAATATGTATAAAGATTTTATTTTGAATGTTGAGTTTTAATTATAATATATAAAGGTTTATTTAAATATGTAAGCAAATTTTGGATTTTTTAAAAATTATATATTTTGTTTCATCGATTCAAGTCCGTCGTGACTTGCTTTGTTCGTCGAATTCGTGTTCATTGTGTTGTGCTTTGGAATGTGTGCTTGGATTTGTAGCTTGTTGTGTGTCTAATTTCTGTAGCCTCGAAAGGTGAGCGATCACTCATGATTAACATTCTTATATTTAGTAAATTTGATTCACATGAAATGACGATTGAAATGTGTTGTTAAATTTTAATTGGTAGTAATTAAATCGTTGAATATGATAAGTTATCTACATTGTTCACCTATGACTGATATATGACACCATAACATTGTTGTGTGTGTGTGTGTGTGTATATATATATATGATATTTAAATTGTTAATTATGATCCAGGTTGTAATTGATATGTTGTGCTATTGTATATGATTATTCTATTATTCTCACTCTACAAGTTCCATGTTAGTTTAGAAATCCCTATGGGTTGAAATGATACATACCCGAACGATATTCTAGATTAGGGAAAAATCATTATGGGTTGAAATGATAGACCCAAGCGATTTTATTGATTTTGAATTGTGGGATTGCGGGTTGAAATGATATACACCCGTAAATATTAAATTTAAATTGCGGATTGAAATGATAAATATCTGTATCACTTGACCATACGATAGAAAATTATATACGGACATCGTTGGTCTATTTTTGGAAATACAATTTCCAAAGTTTGAAAGGAAATATATGGGTTTTAATAAATATTGGTTTTTAAATATAATATAATGATTTTTATTTTAATATATGTGTAAAAGTTAGATTTAAAAAAATTATATGTTTTGGATATTTTAAAATTATAAGTTAAGTTTTAAAATGAAAATTATAAAATTTTACTTATAACTTATTATTTTTAAAATATATAAAATAAGATTTAAAATAGATTTAATAATAGTAAGATTTAATTTAATAATAACTAAAATAATAAAATTTATCAAGAATGTAATTTAACTAACAATATATATATATATATAATATGTTAAGTATTTATTTAAATTTGTATTAATATTTTAAAATAGATTTTTGTAATAACTTTAAGTAAATGGAAGTTGGAAAAATAAATTAAATAAGAATTGATTTGTAATTTAATTTGTTAAGAATTGATTTTAAATAATAATTGATTTATAATTAAATTTGTTTAGAGTTGAACTTAAATAAGGTTTGATTTGAACTTAGTGATTTTTGGGATTTTGAAAGGTATGATTTTATAACTTGATTTGATAAAAAGTGATTAAATGAATATTTCAACTTTAAATAAAATTAAAATTGAATATTTAATATTAAATTAAATTGTAATACGAGATTTTATTTAAATGTCATTAAAGATGATTAAGTGAATATTTTGAAATTTTAAATAGGATTAAAGTTGAATTTTTTAAATATAAATGAAATTTATCAAATTGAGTTATTGTAAATTGTTTGAATATTGAAACGTATTGAATTAGAAGTGGTTTAACCTGGATTTGAAATCAATATAAATTTAAAATGGTTTTAATGAGAATTAGAAATTGTCGAACTGAGATTGATTAAAATTGAATTTTTGGAACTAAACTTGATATGAATTGATTTGTGAAATTGGAAGCAACAATTCTAATTTGAAACTATTTTTGATATAAACTATTTTAATATATATATATATTTAAATTTATAAACAATTTTAATATATATATTTTGATATTTAAACTATTTTTAATATATAAACTATTTTCATCTATAACCTATTTTTAATGTATAAACTATTTTTAATGTATAATTATTCTAATATATAAACCACTTCCAATATTCAAACTATTAAGATGGAATTGTTATGATTTAGATTTAATGGATTTAAATGCGAATATTTTGATATGAAGGTTTAAACTATTTTGTGATTATGATTTTAGAAGGAAATATGATTTCAAAAGTGAATATGATTTCAAAAGTGAATATGATTTTGAAAGTGATATGATTTCTAAAGTGATATGATTTTGAAATGAATATGATATTTTGATATGAAGTATGAACTGTTTGAAATATAAAATGACCACGGTGTGAAATAAGCGTTTGGTTGTTAAAGAGACCGGGATCGGATATTGTCATACTCTCTGCCAATACCGAAAACCACTTTAACAACTGTGCATGTGGTGGAGATTCCAGAACGAAGTAGGATGGTTTGGCGATAGATTCCATTTGAGGTATAACGCAGCCCTGACTCCCGCGAGTCAGCTTGATGTGGCTAAACAGGAGCTATACTGGGCCAAGTGAGGTCGCACCTCCGATCGAGCATGCTTCTTCGGTACCATTCTATTACTTTGTGATTTGATTGGGTGCACCTTTGATTTGGGAGTGTGTCTCGAGGTGGGCGATAATAGCTGCTATGCGTTACCACCAGTCCGGGAGTGCAAACGGTAGAATCCTAACCTGGCATTGCCTCGCGTGCCTTGTCACATGCCTTATCACGCCTTCTACGAGTTGCCGTACATATGGAGTGCTCCATGAGTAAACCACCCGTTTGGTGGAGCTTATAGTATCTGTATAGACTACGGTAAAATATATAAAATGTGTTAAAGGGGATATGGGTAACGCCTTAACGCTATTTTAATAGTTTACTTTACTAAAAACATTATCTATGTAGCGTATTATACTATGTATGTAGATAGTTTAACGGATCCTTAGAGGATGGGAATCCCAAACATCCTTTAAGTTATATTGCATTTCACTTGGACATTTCACTTGAGTTAAATTTACTTGTATAAGAATGTTAATCCCAACTCGAGTGTTTTGTGTTTTGCTTTATGCTCGGGTCAGACTGAGTGTCACAGCATTTGAGACTCACCTTTGGAGCTTGGAGCTTTGTTTGGAGTTCCTTCTTTATCTATTCAGCTTCGCAGTTATTTCAATTATTTCCAGTTGTCTATGTTCAGACTTGTCATTTGCTTATGTATTGAGACTTCTATGTATTGAGATTTCTGTTATATTTGCTTTATACTCTGATGTTTATATAGTAGCTTCATGAACTGCTATTTATCTATTTCCGCTGCTGGTTGTTATATTATTCTGTGTCTATGATTCTATGATTGATTTATTTACTGTATATGCTAAGTTTTGCCAAATATAAATTAACAATATGTTGTTTTGAGCAATTCAAGTCTGACATGTGTGGATGATTGTCGATTTGAATGGTTCGAAATAGCCGGTCGTTACAAATAATCACAAGGTTTGAAAATGATTTGGGGATATTGTTTTTGTATTTCGAAGGAATATTGAATTAGCCTTTGGAAGTTTCATACTTATATTTTAAAAATAAAATATATGTTATATATATATATTCATATTTTCTAATGACTTTTGAAATATTACTTTAGAGCAAATTCTTCTTTCTATGGAACGAGAAATATAACTAAACAATTTAGTAGTACCGAGTGGTATGAAACATTTAGTATCACTTTATCGGTTAATTATAATAATTGTTGTGTAGAATATTTGAGTGAGGACTTCACAAGCTTTTAGCAAATACTTGAATATCACTAGGTGGTATAGGACATTTAGTGAAATTCTAGTAATTACCGAAGTAACAGTGATTAACACTTAAGAGTTGTATGATCTTGGGGTGTTTGGCTATATAGGCTGATAGAGCTCTAAGAAAAACGTAATTCCTGATTTTTGACAGTCATGATGATCATTTGATTTTGATGATTTGTTAATCATTCATGATCTTGGTAACTTACGAGACATTTCCGGGATGCTTATCTTCTTCTGGAGATTAATTGATGGTTGCCATAAGCTTTTGTTGGTGATTCACTATCACCAAATGCATTTAGTAACTTACTAATGGCTACATCGTGATTTCATGCTTATGCATTTAGTAGCTTACTGGTGGCTACATCGTGATTTTATGTTTCTTAAGAAGAGATATTCAATTTTTAGTAGCTTTCTAGTAGCTACATCGTGTTTCTGTGATTTGTCCAAGAGGTGACCATACACTATGTTTTGTCCAGGAGGGGACCATACTTCTATGTTTTCTTTAGGAGGGGGCCGTCCTTTTAATTTAGTGATATCCTTACATGGATTTATTTTAGTTCCATTGATTTGAAATGGACATATGTGAATCACCATATTTCCATATTATAGTCTATGGTAGATTTGAATGTTATATGAAATGGTAATTATTTGTGATATATCTTTCTGGATTGATTTGGATTAACATATTTTATATGACTCTATAATTATGTGTAGTCATATATTATTATGATATATTATTCCCACACCTTTGAATTAGATATAGTCCGACCCATATATTTTCATAATATTTGGGTCAGGTCGAGACTCTACAGGTAATAGGACTCGGTGATCTTGGACATGCGTGCTAGCATGGGGATAAACTATTTTTGACAGTTTGAGTTTACCTCATGTGTATATAAATGGATATATTTTGTATTGGATGCTATGTGTATTACTTTAGATAGTAGCCTTGTACTGGTTTTGGATGTGATATTGTATATAGTGGATATGTGTTGTAACACCTCTAATTTTTAATAACATTATTCAGGAGATTTAATTAGAAAAATTAAATAGAATAATGTAAACATTAAAGTGATAAAGGGTTTGAGATTTGAAAATTTTAAATAGAGGTCGAGCTTAATTAATGAATGGGCTTATAATTGGTTTTGTATGTTTATTAGGAGATTAATTAACGCAAGGGCATATTAGGAATTGCACACCATAATCCCATACCCTTAATATTCTCGTTTCCTATCCATTCACGTTCATTTTGCTGAAAACATAAAACAAAAAAAAAGAGAAGCCAACCATTACTTAGGAGAAAAGAGGAGGAAATCAAATTAAAACTAAGGATTTAAGCAAGGGGAATTAATCTCAATCAAATCTCAAAGTCCTTATCCTAATCAAGGTGAACAATAATCAAAACCATCTCTATTTTTGTTTTTATGATCATTTGATTTTCGGGTTTAAGTTTAAATCCATTATGATGATTTTTGATGATGATATGCTTGGATTTTATAACATGTTTAGTTCAAACAAGATTGTTTGATAATTGTGTATACACGGTTTTAAGGATAAAATTGTTTAAATTGAATTTCGAATGCCATGAGGAAATTATATGTTATGTAAAATATGATTTTGGAGATGGTTTTAATTTTTATAATTTTCCAAGCCATGGAAAATTTATTATGAATTTTTAAAGGAAAATATGAATAATTGGGTTTAGAAATTAATTTTGGTTATTTTATGAAGAATTTGGATCTGAAATTTTTATATGTTAGATAATATATTGAAAGTGAATTTCTATGATTTTTGAGGAGTTTTCCTCAGTTATGAAAATAAAATTATTTTAGATGAAGGACTTAATTGTTTTATTAGTTTTGCTTAATGGAAGGGCTTATTTGTTAATAATCCTTGTTTAGATCTGAAATTATATGGAAGTTATTATTTTTGTAAAGAATTTGAAAAGTTATGGCAACCATTCAAATGTTTACAAATAGGCAGGTTAGTTATAAAGTATTCACTTTAAATGGCATTAAATCAGACTTTATTCAGAAAATATGTTCCACCTCTTTTAGAAACCACCTTTCGACCCTATGCTTCCGCCTTCAACCAAGTCAGAACATACCAGGTCAAAAAAAAGTAAGCCGAAACCAATACACAAGGTATCACAATGTTGGTACGTAGTGGATTGGAGAAGGGTGAAAGGCATTGTGTCGAAACACAACTTTCGATTGGGTCGAAACCTTTGTTTTATTTTCCAAAGAAATGTGCTTGCCTGTTTACTAAATGCTTTCGAAGTAGTCAAAACATATGCTTTTGAAGTGGTCTTTTAAAATTGCTTTTGAAAGGGGTTGCCGCTTCTTGTTTAAATTGTAGCTTTCGAATGAGTTACTTAATTTTAAAATCAATGTTTTCGAAAATGGTAGTTTCGACCAATTTGAAACCCTTCTGTCGTCCCTTTGCCTTTCGAATGGATTGAAGTCATCAACCAATTCGAAAGGTAACTTTTTTTAAACCTGTACTAAGCCACTTTATAAAGCCTCCGAAAGGATTCAAGGGTTTCGAAGGCAATGGCTTCGAAAGGGGATTCGATGCTATCCTTCAAATATTTTACTTAAAAGTTTTGAGCTTTTGAAAGGATGGTGCCGAAGCCATCTGTTTTTCCCCAAACTTTTTTAGTGGTTGAAAGAGGTACTTTCGCCTGTATTCACTTAGACCCAATAAGATATGTTTTAAATTAAACCTAATGGTTTCAAAAGTGGTACTTTCAAATGGTTTTGAAGCTATGCTTCTATAATTGAATAGTAATACTTTAATACATTCGAAAGGTTTCGAAAGAAAGGTTTTAAAGTGTTTCGAATGGCAGGTGCCTAGTGTTTTGAAAAGAAGATTTGAATGCTTTCGAAAGGAAAATTTCCAATGCTTTCGAAAGTAAAGATTAAAGGTTTCGAGAGCATTAGTTTTCAAAACAAAAAACCCAATCTCAATTTTTAAAGGTAAAACCCATGGCATTATAAATGTGCTTTTAAATGCTTTTAAATTGGAGTTTTTGGAAGAAGTTTGCTTGATAAAAATAATGGATTAAAGAGGTTAACCAAATTTCCAAGGGGAAATTATTTCGAATATATAAAACCAAAGGGGTTGGTATTATTTTTGTATCTACTTCTTCTACAAACATATTCACTAAGTGATGGACCCATAACTGAATTTTGGGGAGTAAGGGTAGAAGAACCGGTAGGTTGACCCAGTAGTGAATATAAACTAAGTAACTCTTGAATGAATAGAGTTGCGTCCAGGAGGTTAGGTAGATCAGAATATAGGATGCCTAAATACTGATTAAAGAAGTTGTCAGATAGACAGGTTCATAGTAAACTCATGAAAACTATGTTTAGGAAAAGTTATTGACAGATGTCAATAGGTTCATAGTAAACCCATGAAAACTATAATTAGAAAGAGTTATTGGCAGGTGCCAATAGGTTTGTAGTGAACCTATGAAAACTATATCTGTATTAAGTTATTGACAGAAGTCAATAGGTTCCTAGTCAACCTGTAACACCCGAAATTTAACCCGTAATAATTAATTCGTTAATTAACTAAATAATAAAATAAACTTTGTGAAATTATCAGAATTGAGTCACGGGAGTTGCACCATTGTGTCCGTGGAAATTTTTTGGTCAATTTCCATATATAGAACGTCAGAATCCGAGCTAAAATGAACGAGATATGAATTAAACAAAATAAATAGAAAAAATATATATAGGCCAGGTCGACCGGCCGGTCGACCTGAGCACAAGGGCGGTCGACCGCCCGGTCGACCCGCCTGCCCTTTTTGGGGGCGAACGAACAAGTGTTCGTTCATTCAAACGATGTGCATATATTTAGCTGACCCTACACGTCATTTGCATTCTTTATTTCAATCCGGTCCTTCCATTCTTGCATCCGATGGCTCCTATTCAGCCTATGACATGGTTGCATCCTATTCAATCCCCAAATCCAATGGCTTGAGATCCACTTCTACCCCTATAAATAGAACCCTAGGCCTAACACTTTTTCTCATTCTAAGATTTTCTCCAATTGGGTTCACCTATTCAGGAAGGACCCTAAGCGGAATAATTTTCCAAGGAGGAAATTGTTTTAAATAAAAATATTTAACAACCCCAAGTGGATCCGTGAAGGCCTAAAGGGAAGAGCTAAGGATCAGAGGTGAGTAATTGTAATTATTTAGATTTTTAAGTAATTTAAAATAATAGAGTTTCCAATAGTTGTAGTTTAACTACGATTTTTGGAGTAACCTTTCTAGTAATTTATTTACAGTTTTTAGAATTATTTTCAGTCTATTCCTTCTAGCTATTCTTTCAGTTAATTTTAGTTTATTTCTGTTAATATAGCTTTTCCCATTTAATTTACAGTTTTTTATAGTATTTTAATTTATTTACTGTTGTTTATGCGTTATTTACATCTTCTTCCTACGCCTTGGATTTCCTTATATTTTCAGTTTTCTTTTATTTCTCCTTCTCCTTCTTCGCGTATGGATTAGAATAGAATTAACATGAAATTGGATTAAATTATAAGAAATCTGAAATAATGGAATATGAGATGTAAATCACAAAGACTGTAATATAATTGGAATATGACTGAAATTATGCCTAATTATGATATTAATTGGACTGAATTAAGAAGATTGGCCTAGTTATAACTTAGAATTATAACTAAAAAGAATAAAAGAAGAAAGAAGCTTATTTTCACACTTAGACCTTGGGTTAAGTAATAAGCATGATTATAACGTAAGTTATAAATCGATAAACTATGGAAACTATGGTAAACTATGGAAACTATGGTGCTTATTTTAAGACTTAGGATAAATTAATAAGCAATAATAGTAATTGATAAAAATAAAGGCTTATTTAAATAATTTATCTAAGTTAATAAGCAATGAAAAGAGTAGGACCTGTACCAAATAACATTCCCCTAATATTTCTATGGTTACGGTGTTTCACATAATCCTGAAGTGAGACGAGGTGCTTCACATAATCCTGAAGTGAGGCGAGGGGTACGCTTATGCTTATAGTGGTAGTAAATGGTCAATCTATGGTAGTTCAAATCAAAGGGGTTTGAACAAGGGGCGCAACTAGATTATTGTTTGATAAGGACCAGTACCGACAGCATTTCCCCTATTTTTCTATGGACACGGTGTTTCACATAACCCTGAAGTGAGACGAGGTGCTTCATATAATCCTGAAGTGAGGCGAGGGGCATGCTTATGCTGTCTAGGGTAAATAAAAGGTCAAAAGAGGGAGAAACATGTAGCATGGGCATGGTGGAAGTTACGCGTGCGACTTCCATTTCGGTGCTCAGTCATCGCTATGAGTTCCAAGCGCTTAGTAAATGTGTCTTTCGTAGACACCAAAGTCTACTGTGTAGGGAAACGTCTAGTCCACATTAGATTCTATGGAGTAATAGGCCGATCAAAGGGTAGAATTAGGACTTCAGCCTAATCAAAGCAGCTATCAAGGACAAGTGCAAACAATCAAAGTTAACCTATCTTACTAATTGAGCAATAGTTTATTCGTATTTATTTCCAGTTTCTCTCTTTTCTATTTCCTTTGCTTCCTTTTATATACTAGAACTGTTGTAAAGTCTATTACTTTTATTTTTCTTAAAGATTCTAGTAGTTACTATCATTCACCAGACTTTTTGTCTGATCTACTCCTCTATTTTCCCCTTACCCCCCATAGGCAATCAAGGGAGAGGGTAGTAAGTTGCAGTTGCTCAGAGGCTTCTTGGAGAAGATTTCTACCATGTATTTCTTTTATTCTAGCTTTATCTTTTTCTGTGTACTGGCTTATTATGAGGGATATTATGTACTCTGATTTTTGAGACTATGATTTTTTACGAGACATCTTGGGTTTTGAGACATATATGTGTATGCGGTATTTGACTTATTTGATTTATGAAACAATTATGAAGTCTTGTTCAAAAATAAGTTATTATCTTAGTTTCCGCTGTTTTTACTTATTTTTGTCTTGTGAATCTTAGTCTCTGTTAGTTTCAGTTATACCTACAATGCACCACGCCTTTTAATGTGTCATTTTGGGTATATTAAGGGGCGTGGGGGTGTTTCACAACCCATGAAAACTAGGATAAGAGGGAAGTTATTAGAGATACCAATAGGTTTAGGGAGAACCCATGAATGATGAAGTTATTGGCAGAGGCCAATAGGTTCTTAGTGATCCCATGAAAACTATGAAACCAGACATGGAGTACATAAGTATTAAACAGGTTATTAGTCAGCCTATGAAAACTAATAGGTTAATGGTGACCCTAGAAACTATAACTGAGACAGATAGTCAAAATGAATGGGGATGGGTAATCCAGAATTGATTTACTTGTTTGCATATCATCATAATATTTTAAATTGCTATGTTTTAACCATTGTGGATGTAGGAGCACAATATATGGTTTTATAAAGTTCTGGATAAGATACTAGTAAGGGGAAAACCCATTTCGCTAAGCGGCGTGGTCTCACTAGATATCTAAATGGTTTGAGATGGTAGATTATTATTCATCCTAGACTTTTTTCTTTCTCGGAGTTTATGTTTTCCCTTAAAATCTCAGGTGCTCAATTGATTTTGAGTAGTTTGAGAGTTGAGGTTTTCAAGTACCTTTTTAGACGAATAAGCTTTCGGATACGTGCAGGAGGCATGATAGCTATTTAGAGTTCTTTTCTATTTTTGATTTTGCTGTGTTGTTGTTGTAATGGCCAAGTTGTTAATTGCCTATATATATATACACTCTGAACATCCAAGGAGGCATCTTCATATGTCGCTCTTTGCGTATGTTGTAATAATTATATTTTCTCTGAAACGTGGTTCTTGTAATGGGATTATGTAATGAATTTTAAATGATTTGAAATGGAATATGAAATTTGTTTAATGATTTAAGAAAAATTTCCATATTCATGTGTTTCTGTTATATCAATGTATCTAACATTACCGTATTTGGTCACCGAGGATTAATAACTATGGATGACTACAACATACGTAGCTGTTAGTTTTGGGCCTCGAAGTGGAGGATGTTACAAGTTGGTAGTAGAGCATAGGTTTATGAAACTTAAAGGAAATTTAAACCTAAACGTTTTTTTAAAACATAATCCAATGAATCAGAATATAAAATTGGGGTTTGGGATAATGCTATGGTGACATACTTGTATTTGATATATATATATAAGTACGTATTCCCCCTCTCTCTTAGACCGTTCTTTTGTACCTTACTAAGGCTCGTATGCAGATTTACGAGAAAGAAGATATGGAGGCAAGAAACAGAAGAGGAAATCTCGGTGGAGGAAGCACCACAACCAACGGAAATGTTCGACCCACCAAGAAGAAGCTGGATCGACAGGCTAATGCTAACCAAAATGCAGATGCCAATATGAGTGCTAGAAATCTACCAGTGGGTATGGGAGCGATGTATCAGTTTTTCGTTAATCTGATGCAAGCTGGAGCTGCTGCTGGAGTTGCTGGAAATGTTGGAGGAGCTAATCATGTGGCTCCAATTGGGAATACCTATGCTAAGTTAAGCAGAGACTACACCAGTCTTGGTGGGAAGCCATTCATGGGAACGGAGGATGCCATAGAAGTTGAGAACTGGTTGTTGCATTACGAGAGAATATTTCATGATTTGGTTTGTATGATGAGCAGAAGAGGAGGTTGGCCTCTAGGCAGTTGCAAGTGGCAGCGCTTCATTGGTGGAATAGTGTTACTACCAGATCTCCGGAAGAAGAGTTGACTTGGGCAGAATTCCAAAGGAGATTTGAGCAGAGATTTTTATCTGAAGTTGCTAAGTCACCATTGATGAGAAAGCTTATGGATTTGGTGCAGGGAGAGATGTCAGTAATTGAGTATGCTGCTAAGTTTGATGAGTTATTCCGATATGGGCATGCTACCATAGACACCGTCATTAGGAGAAATGAAAGGTTCATTCGGGGATTGAGACCCGAGAATGCTAGGGCAACCCTACCACATCTTCGAGATCCTTGTAATGTAGTTGTGAAGATGGCAATCCGTCATGAGGAGATGCTTGCTGTTTGTGCAAGAGAAACGCCGGTTGAAACCTTAGGTTCTCAGGGAAAGTAGATAAAGTTATTCAAGAAGAAGGGAGCACCGAAGGGATAGGCTGCCAAGAAGGCAAAGACCGATTTAGTTTGCTTCAAGTGTGACAAGAAAGGTCATTATGCTCATGAGTGCCGGTCATGCAAGATGAAGAAGGCTGCAGAAAAGAAGAATGTGAAGTGCTTTAACTGTGACCAGGTTGGGTATTATAAGAACCAGTGTCTAGAGCCAGTCAGGGCGGATAAGGGAAAGGTTATTGCTGTTGGACCATCATTTGCTAGACCAACTGCAGCTAAAAAAGGGAAGACTGTAATGGAAGGTACGCTTTTGATTCAAAGTATACCAGCTAGGGTACTATTTGATACCGGTGCTTCACATTTATTTATATCTTAGAATTTGGTTGATGGTTATGTTTAGAACCCACATACCATGTTACTTTCTTAAGGGTTGCAAATCCAATAGGAGGGTATGAAACTCTTGGGATGAGATGTGACCAGTTAGAACTTCACTTGTTAGGTCATAAGTTTGCATGCAGTATGTATGTTTTCAATTTCGTAGATTTCAGAATCATTTTGGGTATGGATTGGTTAGGTATATACGAGGCTAGGATATTTTGCCAGTATTGGGAGATATCACTAAGACATCCTGATAGTCATAACCAAATTATATTCTCAGTGGAGAATTTTGACCGAAGTAGTTGTGCTTTGTTACATGTTATGGAAGTGGGAGAAGAATTAAGTCAGGTTCGAGTAGCAAGCGAGTTTGCAGATGTCTTTGAGCCGGCTATAGGACTACCACAGAAACGAGCTGTTGATTTTCTGGTAGATATTGTGCCAGGAGCTGAACCTAAAAGTAGACCACCTAGCAGGATTGTAACAACTCACACCCCTTAGTATACCCAAAGGGACACACTAAAAGGCGTGGAGCGTTATTGGTATAACTAAACTAGCAGAGACTAAGATTCACAAGACAGAAATAGGTAAAAACAGCGGAAATAATTTAAATAATAACTTATTTAGAACAGAATTTCATAATTGCTTTAAAAACCAAATAAGCCACCAAATACCAAATACATCACGTGTCAAAATACCATACATATCTGTCTTATGAAATCAAAGAAAACCATAGTCTCAAAAATCAAAGTACAACTATTCCCCAACATGTGCCAGTACAAGTAAAGAACAAAAAAGCTGAAATAAAAGAAGTGGAAGTACATAGTGGAATCTCCTTCAAAGAAACCTCCAAGCAACTGTAACCTACTGTCCTCTTCCTTGATTGCCTATGGGGGGGGAAGTGGGAAAGGGGAAAATTGAGGAGTGGGTCAGACTAAAAGTGTGGTGAATGATAGTAATTACTAGAATCTTTAAGCAAAGTAAAAGTAATAGACCTTACAATAGTTCTAGTATATAAAAGGAAATAAAGGAAATAGAAAGAAAGATAGAGTTGGAAATAAATACGATTTAACTATTGCTAAATTAATACGATTGGATAACTTTGATTGCTTGCACTTGTCTTTGTTAGCTGCTTTGATTAAGCTGAATTCCTAATCCTATAATTAGGCTGAAATCCTAATTCTACCCTTTGATCGAACTGCTACTCCATAGACATTACTGCGGACTAGATGCTATATAACCCCCTACACATAAGGTAATGGCATCTACGAAAGACGCACAAAGTTCAATGGTGTCTATGAAAGACGCACAAAGTATTTATTGTGGACTAGACGTTATATAGCTCCCTACACATAAGGCAATGGTGCCTACGAAAGACACACATACTTAAGCGCTTGGAACTCATAGCGATTACTGAGCACCGAAATGGAAGTCGCATGCGTAACTGCCACCATGCTCATGCTAACTGTTGCTCCACCTATTGGGTCTTCTTATCAACTGTGCTCTAGCATAAGCGTGCCCCTCGTCTCACTTCAGGATTATGTGAAATACTATGTCCATAGAAAAATAGAGGAAATGCTGTTGGTACTGGCCCATCATTCAAACAATATCTAGTTGCGCCCCTTGTCCAAATCCCCTGTGATTTGGACTTCTATTTGACCAATTTATACCATTATTAGCATAAGTGTGCCCTCATCTCACTTCAAGCTAATGTGAGACCACCATTTTGTCTAATAGGGAATGCTTTGTGGTACATGTCCTACTTTCAACTTTGCTTATTAACTTTGATAAATTATTTAAATAAGCCTTTATTATTATCTTCACTATCCTTGCTTATTAATTTATCCTAAGTCTTAAAAAAAGCCTCATTCGATTCTCTTTCTTATTATAACCTACGTTATAATCATGCTTATTACTTAACCCAAGGTCTAAGTGTGAAAATAAGCCTCTTTTATCTTATACTCCTTTTAGTTGTAATTCTAAGTTATAACTAGGCCAATTATCTTTAATAAGTACAATTCTAACATTAATATCATAATTAGGCTCAATTTCAGTCTTAATTCCATTTTTATTACAGTCTTTAAAATTTATATCTTATCTTTCGTTATTTCAGTATTCTTATAATTTTAATCCATATTTGCGTTTAATCTATTCTAATCCATACGCAAAGAAGAAGGAGAAATAAAAGTAAACTGAAAATAGAAGAAAATCCAAAGCGTAGGAGAAGATGTAAATAAAGCATAAATGATAATAAATAATTAAAAATACTGTAAATAACTGTAATTAAACGGAAAAGCTATAATTAACATAAATTAACTATGAATAACTGAGAAGAATAGCTAAAAGAAATAGATTGAAAATAATTCTAAAAACTGCAAATAAACTACTAAAAAGGTTATTCCAAAAATCGTAGTAAAACTACAACTATTGGAAACCCTATTATTTTAAATTACGTAAAAATCTAAATAATTACAATCACTCACCTGTGGTCCTAAGCTCTTCCCGAATCCACTTGGGGTTGTTAAATATTTTAATTTAAAACGATTTTCTCCTTGGAAAATTATTCCGCTTAGGGTCCTTCCTGAAAAGGTGAACCTAATTGGAGAAAATCTTAGAATGAGAAAAAGCGTTAGGCCTAGGGTCTTATTTATAGGGGTAGAAGTGGATCTCAGACCGTTAGATTTGGGGATTAAATAGGATGCAACTACGTCATAGGCTGAATAGGAGCCATCAGATGGAAGCACGAAGGGACCAGATGAGTTGAAAGAATGAAAATGACGTATAAAATTGGCCACGAACGTTACAGGAATGAGGAAAAATTCCTTCGTTCATTACCCAAGGCGGGTCGACCGCCCCTCCTCCTAGGTCGATCGGCCGGTCAACCTAGGGCGTGGTTAGGTCGACCTCTTGGTCGACCTAGCCTAATACATTTTTTCTTTTTTTTTGTTCGTCTCGTATCTTGCTCATATTAGCTCGGATTTTGGCGTTCTATATATGGAAATTGACCGGAAAATTACCATGGACACAATGGTGCAACTTCCGTGGCTCAATTCTGATAATTTCACAAAGTTACTTTATCATTTCATTAATTAACGAATTAATTATTATGGGTTAAATTTCAAGTTGTTACATTCTCCCCTCCTTAAGGGATTTCGTCCCCGAAATCTCTAAGGATAAGAGAATGAACTAAGTGTTTTCATCAATATCTACAACCAACTACTCAATCATCAACCATTCACCCATTGTCCTTAAGTTTTTCAAATGCTGTTTATGATGCTTATGCAATTAGTGTAGTGTAAATGTCCCTAACTAATGCAAAAGGTTAGGCGGTCCACTGATTCAGTTGACCTCCTTTTATGCAATCATGTCCGTGTCATGTATCCAAATGAATGCAAAAATTCCTAATGATAACTGATAGTTCTATATGCATGCTTCAATCATCATCCAAATGCAACAATCATGTGATAATCATCCATTTATAGCAATCATGGGAAATAAAATAAAATGCGCACACACCCATATGCATATGCTTTAGTGTCCTAGTTAGACCGATCCCTAAAGATAATAGTGCCTAGTGTAAGTATATGCGTCCATTAGCATCCACTAGCAAACACTTGCATCCATCATTCTTAACATGCTCTAATAACATGTTTACATCAAATCCTACCACCCATAAGTTAAGTCCTAAGTTCCACCCTCCCAAAGGATTATAAAGGAAAGAACCTTATTCAAATAGAGATGGAAAATAGGAAATTCGAAAAATTACTATCTAAGGAATGCGGATATGGGATACGAATTTTCTCCTAATCAAACTAATCTTCTTCGAAGTCTCCTTAACCGTGTCGGAACCAAGGCAATCCCTCTGTAGACTCTATCCAACACGAAAGCGACTTGCGTGGTCTTCCATAAAGAGCTTCGGAAGGTGCTATTCCAATGCTAACTTGAAGACTGTTACTATACGTAAATTCCACTAAAGGAAGATGCTCTTTCCAAATTTCTCAAAATCAAGAATACACATCCTCAACCACGTGTGTCTTACTATCTTAGTAATACCACTTTATTTTTTTCTTCTATAGTCTACACACATGAAGCGACAACCCTAGGTTCTCACTAATGTCTTATATACTCCACAGAAACTTCTAGCATTACTTTTAAAAGTAATTACTGCTATTTCCTATATAGCCTTACACTTTTTCCGTCACCCCTTAGGAAATTATTCCTATCTACTCCACATTAAGAGTTTGGTTTGGTATTTATCATCTTATTTCAAAAACTAAAGCTTCTAAATTTTTAAAACATCAAATCCCAAAAATTTTTGTCTTTAAAAGTGTTATTTTCAAGTTCTTCTTAAATTAAAAAATACTCGATTGCTTAACATTTTATGTTTCTAGATTTGCATCCTTACATCGTTTTGAATTTACATTATTTCCCAAACCTAGAGGGAAAAACTTTCAAATTCTAAGTCCAAAACTTATTCCTTGCTTTCTTTTAAAGACCTTTTCAATTTTCTATAAAATTTGAATTTTCAAATTCTACTTCTATTAAGTTTTTCATTTCAAAAACTTATTTACTTTTTCACCAAACCATTTCCTTTTAAAATATCTTTAAAATATCCTTATGTGTTTTCAAAACATCTTCTTATTACACCTAACGGTCTCATACCTTAATGTATTGGAACTACTTTCTCCTATGAGAAATTATTAACGCTGAAATCTTCTATGAACTTTTTAAAAGAGGATTTCATGTTTATGTGAAATTACAAGGAACTTATTTTATATTTTTCGAAATAGGCTAAAATATGGTGCTCCCATACCTTGTATATCTCTTTCATGCATTCCTTGTAACTTGCACAAAACATTTTTACTGGTTTCATAGAGAATTATACCATTATTCTTTTCATTCCAATAGATTAAAGTATGTTTAATTATATTTTCTTACGATAAGCATCTTCTAATATATAACGTTTTCTTTTCAGAAAAACTCATCTTCAAAACAGTTTTAATATATCCATAACCAAAAACATTTTCTTATACCTATTTAATTAGTAGGTGTATTCACAAATCACTTTTATTTCTATGCTTAGAAATTATCTTTTAAAAATACATTTTTATTTGGGTTTAAAACAGATGTTGTGTAAAACACTGTTACTACAACCCAAAAATACTAGTGTATGAATTTAATTAAAAATAAATACTAATAAACCACATCTACTATGTAAAAACATTTCCTTTGGGAGTTACTTACTATAACGGTAGCGTTATAGTCAATGCTCCCTTTATTTTCACGAAAGCATCTATTACAACAATAAATGTTGTAATCTATGTTTTCGATACTTAATACATTTTGGGTTTTTATATTTAAAATCTCTGTCTACTTACAAAGAAACTAGTGAGCTATATACGTTCTATAATTCTTCAAAAAGAATTTCACTTTTAACAAAATTTATATCATATAAAAACCAATTTAATTTTCTTACCATATTCCCAAAAACCCAGTATTTACTTTTTTAAAAATATTGACAATTCTTCTTTTCAATTCTAATAATTTCATTTTATTGGGTTAGACATAAAGTGTATTTTCCTACTTACTACCCTAGGAGTATCTTTTCTAAACCTTGGAAATCTCATTTCCTTACTTAAAGTCTTTTGTTCCTATACTCATATTTATTCTAAGGTGCTTCCGTTAAATCCACTTATACGAAACAATTATAATTTCTGCAATTATCTACACATGGGCTTTCTTCTTTCCTTAAAACTGAATCTATTGTACATCTCCAATCTTTGCCTACCTCTCTTTGGATATCCACAATATGAACCTTAATGTACAAAATCGTTTCCCAAACTCTTTCCATGTGTAGACCTTCTCTATGCCCCAAGAAACACGCTTCCTTATGCCAAAAGTGATACTTCAAGAGCTTTTCTTTTAACTGAAGAATGCAAGGTGTATGAAGAACCTCCTCTAGATAATAGCATGCTCCTCCTTACTCTTAGAAAACACCAAAATGTCGTCCACGAATACAACACAAACTTATTTAGGACGCCTTTGAAAACACGGCTCATTAAATTAACAAAATAGGCTGGGGCATTGGTTAGCCCAAAAGGCCTAACCAACCACTCAAAGAATCCATCGGGTGTCCTAAATGCGGCCTTATTAATGCTGTCATCAACGACCCTAAGTTGATGAAATCCTGTGGCTTAATCAAGCTGGGAGAATATCGAAGAGCCAACTAACTAGTCAAAAGATCATCAATCCTAGGGAGTGCATAACGGTTCTTCTTTGTGAGCTATTTAATTCTCTATAATCAACGGAACCATCTACCTTAGTAGCAAAGATGACTGGAAAATCTCTGATGACAGGAACCGAATCTAACTCTAATGATGATGAATCGAGGGAATAAAGGAAGTTCAACATAACTGACTCTTGCGGTCGCAAGAAACCTCGAGAGTCCTACCACTGCATGTCTCTAGCCTAATGACTCTCCTCTCGCAAACTAATATAGCTCCATACGTGGATAGCCAATCCATTCCCAAAATCAACCCATACCCAAAAAATCCCAAAACATAGGCGTCGGAGTCAAATTCTACACCTAGGATAAAAATTTTCAAACCCCTACAAACCATAGACAAGTGTGCCGATCCTCCTATAGGGTTTGAAACAACAATGGGTTCTACTACTAAAGAGATGTCTACGTGCAAACAATCTACAAGAGAACTAGAGATGAAAGAGTGTGATACTCCAGAATCGAAAAGTGTCTGAATGGGAAAATCCGAAATAGAGATCAAAACCTTCTACAGAGACTTTCCTACCTCGATCCGGTCCACTACTATAAGGTGTTGCATCCAAAGCATGTACTTGCGTTGTAGGTGCGCCTGCTCTCTGCCTCGTCCTCTAAGGATAAGCTCTACTAAGATGATCAAGCTACCCATAGTTGAAACACCTCCCCTTCATCATTTTATTCTTATAGTCCTTTGGGAAATGCCCAACCAATCCTCAACTATGACATTTCCTGCTTTTCTTGATCCGCTTCTGAGGTCCTCCTCCTTTCCTCTTATCCTTATCTTCCTTCCACCATGGATCCTTAGAGCTTTCTAATCTAGGAGCTTCTTTAAGCTCTCCCTTCGGTTGCCAAGATGTAGGCTGAACTCTCTGTCGGTCCTTCAAATCTAATAGCCTAAACCTTCGCTCCATATCCTCCAACCTAGCTCGGGTCTCGTCAAAATTCTCTGTGCCAGAAAACATTCTGCCCCCTATACTAGCGAAGTCCTTGCATAGCTTAGAAAAATCGGCGGGTGTAGGTGGATTAAAGGGATTTCCACCTACCGGTGTTGTATTGGGCGCTTTCCCATGCACCTATGGTACCGTAGCTCTACGGAACCAGTCAGCCATACTATCTAAAGAAAAGAAAATTTAGGCTCGAAAGGATCGAAAGAAGGTTGTACTGGACTTTGAGGGGATTTTTATAAAAACTCATTTATACTTAAAAACTATTTCTAAGAGTTATTTTTTAAAAACTACTTTTAAAACAAGTTATTTTGAAAATTACTTTACCTTTAAAATAAAATTTTAAGAATCTTGTAGCCTTAGGCTCTGATACCAAATGTAACACCCCACACCCATTAGTACACCCAAAGGGACACACTAAAAGGCTTAGAGCGTTATTGGTATAACTAAAACTAGTAGAGACTAAGATTCACAAGACAGAAATAGGTAAAAATAGCGGAAGCAATTTAAATAATAACTTATTTAGAACAGAACTTCATAATTGCTTCAAAAACCAAATAAGCCACCAAATACCAAATACATCACGTGTTAAAATACCATACATATATGTCTTATGAAATCAAAGAAAACCATAGTCTCAAAAATCAGTACAACTATTCCCCAACATGTGCCAGTACAAGTAAAGAAAAAAAAGCTAAAATAAAAGAAGTGGAAGTACATAGTGGAATCTCCTTCAAAGAAACCTCCAAGCAACTGTAACCTACTGTCCTCTTCCTTGATTGCCTATGGGGGGGGGGAAGTGGGAAAGGGGAAAATTGAGGAGTGGGTCAGACTAAAAGTGTGGTGAATGATAGTAATTACTAGAATCTTTAAGCAAAGTAAAAGTAATAGACCTTACAATAGTTCTAGTATATAAAAGGAAATAAAGGAAATAGAAAGAAAGATAGAGTTGGAAATAAATACGATTTAACTATTGCTAAATTAATACGATTGGATAACTTTGATTGCTTGCACTTGTCTTTGTTAGCTGCTTTGATTAAGCTGAATTCCTAATCCTATAATTAGGCTGAAATCCTAATTCTACCCTTTGATCGAACTGCTACTCCATAGACATTACTGCGGACTAGATGCTATATAACCCCCTACACATAAGGTAATGGCATCTACGAAAGACGCACAAAGTTCAATGGTGTCTATGAAAGACGCACAAAGTATTTATTGTGGACTAGACGTTATATAGCTCCCTACACATAAGGCAATGGTGCCTACGAAAGACACACATACTTAAGCGCTTGGAACTCATAGCGATTACTGAGCACCGAAATGGAAGTCGCATGCGTAACTGCCACCATGCTCATGCTAACTGTTGCTCCACCTATTGGGTCTTCTTATCAACTGTGCTCTAGCATAAGCGTGCCCCTCGTCTCACTTCAGGATTATGTGAAATACTATGTCCATAGAAAAATAGAGGAAATGCTGTTGGTACTGGCCCATCATTCAAACAATATCTAGTTGCGCCCCTTGTCCAAATCCCCTGTGATTTGGACTTCTATTTGACCAATTTATACCATTATTAGCATAAGTGTGCCCTCATCTCACTTCAAGCTAATGTGAGACCACCATTTTGTCTAATAGGGAATGCTTTGTGGTACATGTCCTACTTTCAACTTTGCTTATTAACTTTGATAAATTATTTAAATAAGCCTTTATTATTATCTTCACTATCCTTGCTTATTAATTTATCCTAAGTCTTAAAAAAAGCCTCATTCGATTCTCTTTCTTATTATAACCTACGTTATAATCATGCTTATTACTTAACCCAAGGTCTAAGTGTGAAAATAAGCCTCTTTTATCTTATACTCCTTTTAGTTGTAATTCTAAGTTATAACTAGGCCAATTATCTTTAATAAGTACAATTCTAACATTAATATCATAATTAGGCTCAATTTCAGTCTTAATTCCATTTTTATTACAGTCTTTAAAATTTATATCTTATCTTTCGTTATTTCAGTATTCTTATAATTTTAATCCATATTTGCGTTTAATCTATTCTAATCCATACGCAAAGAAGAAGGAGAAATAAAAGTAAACTGAAAATAGAAGAAAATCCAAAGCGTAGGAGAAGATGTAAATAAAGCATAAATGATAATAAATAATTAAAAATACTGTAAATAACTGTAATTAAACGGAAAAGCTATAATTAACATAAATTAACTATGAATAACTGAGAAGAATAGCTAAAAGAAATAGATTGAAAATAATTCTAAAAACTGCAAATAAACTACTAAAAAGGTTATTCCAAAAATCGTAGTAAAACTACAACTATTGGAAACCCTATTATTTTAAATTACGTAAAAATCTAAATAATTACAATCACTCACCTGTGGTCCTAAGCTCTTCCCGAATCCACTTGGGGTTGTTAAATATTTTAATTTAAAACGATTTTCTCCTTGGAAAATTATTCCGCTTAGGGTCCTTCCTGAAAAGGTGAACCTAATTGGAGAAAATCTTAGAATGAGAAAAAGCGTTAGGCCTAGGGTCTTATTTATAGGGGTAGAAGTGGATCTCAGACCGTTAGATTTGGGGATTAAATAGGATGCAACTACGTCATAGGCTGAATAGGAGCCATCAGATGGAAGCACGAAGGGACCAGATGAGTTGAAAGAATGAAAATGACGTATAAAATTGGCCACGAACGTTACAGGAATGAGGAAAAATTCCTTCGTTCATTACCCAAGGCGGGTCGACCGCCCCTCCTCCTAGGTCGATCGGCCGGTCAACCTAGGGCGTGGTTAGGTCGACCTCTTGGTCGACCTAGCCTAATACATTTTTTCTTTTTTTTTGTTCGTCTCGTATCTTGCTCATATTAGCTCGGATTTTGGCGTTCTATATATGGAAATTGACCGGAAAATTACCATGGACACAATGGTGCAACTTCCGTGGCTCAATTCTGATAATTTCACAAAGTTACTTTATCATTTCATTAATTAACGAATTAATTATTATGGGTTAAATTTCAAGTTGTTACATTCTCCCCTCCTTAAGGGATTTCGTCCCCGAAATCTCTAAGGATAAGAGAATGAACTAAGTGTTTTCATCAATATCTACAACCAACTACTCAATCATCAACCATTCACCCATTGTCCTTAAGTTTTTCAAATGCTGTTTATGATGCTTATGCAATTAGTGTAGTGTAAATGTCCCTAACTAATGCAAAAGGTTAGGCGGTCCACTGATTCAGTTGACCTCCTTTTATGCAATCATGTCCGTGTCATGTATCCAAATGAATGCAAAAATTCCTAATGATAACTGATAGTTCTATATGCATGCTTCAATCATCATCCAAATGCAACAATCATGTGATAATCATCCATTTATAGCAATCATGGGAAATAAAATAAAATGCGCACACACCCATATGCATATGCTTTAGTGTCCTAGTTAGACCGATCCCTAAAGATAATAGTGCCTAGTGTAAGTATATGCGTCCATTAGCATCCACTAGCAAACACTTGCATCCATCATTCTTAACATGCTCTAATAACATGTTTACATCAAATCCTACCACCCATAAGTTAAGTCCTAAGTTCCACCCTCCCAAAGGATTATAAAGGAAAGAACCTTATTCAAATAGAGATGGAAAATAGGAAATTCGAAAAATTACTATCAAAGGAATGCGGATATGGGATACGAATTTTCTCCTAATCAAACTAATCTTCTTCGAAGTCTCCTTAACCGTGTCGGAACCAAGGCAATCCCTCTGTAGACTCTATCCAACACGAAAGCGACTTGCGTGGTCTTCCATAAAGAGCTTCGGAAGGTGCTATTCCAATGCTAACTTGAAGACTGTTACTATACGTAAATTCCACTAAAGGAAGATGCTCTTTCCAAATTTCTCAAAATCAAGAATACACATCCTCAACCACGTGTGTCTTACTATCTTAGTAATACCACTTTATTTTTTTCTTCTATAGTCTACACACATGAAGCGACAACCCTAGGTTCTCACTAATGTCTTATATACTCCACAGAAACTTCTAGCATTACTTTTAAAAGTAATTACTGCTATTTCCTATATAGCCTTACACTTTTTCCGTCACCCCTTAGGAAATTATTCCTATCTACTCCACATTAAGAGTTTGGTTTGGTATTTATCATCTTATTTCAAAAACTAAAGCTTCTAAATTTTTAAAACATCAAATCCCAAAAATTTTTGTCTTT
The DNA here is from genome assembly GCA_030737815.1 of Allium fistulosum. Taxonomy (NCBI): domain Eukaryota; kingdom Viridiplantae; phylum Streptophyta; class Magnoliopsida; order Asparagales; family Amaryllidaceae; genus Allium; species Allium fistulosum. Next base: position 1,103,103,879 of record CM060904.1, on the reverse strand, counting down.
AAAAGTGTTATTTTCAAGTTCTTCTTAAATTAAAAAATACTCGATTGCTTAACATTTTATGTTTCTAGATTTGCATCCTTACATCGTTTTGAATTTACATTATTTCCCAAACCTAGAGGGAAAAACTTTCAAATTCTAAGTCCAAAACTTATTCCTTGCTTTCTTTTAAAGACCTTTTCAATTTTCTATAAAATTTGAATTTTCAAATTCTACTTCTATTAAGTTTTTCATTTCAAAAACTTATTTACTTTTTCACCAAACCATTTCCTTTTAAAATATCTTTAAAATATCCTTATGTGTTTTCAAAACATCTTCTTATTACACCTAACGGTCTCATACCTTAATGTATTGGAACTACTTTCTCCTATGAGAAATTATTAACGCTGAAATCTTCTATGAACTTTTTAAAAGAGGATTTCATGTTTATGTGAAATTACAAGGAACTTATTTTATATTTTTCGAAATAGGCTAAAATATGGTGCTCCCATACCTTGTATATCTCTTTCATGCATTCCTTGTAACTTGCACAAAACATTTTTACTGGTTTCATAGAGAATTATACCATTATTCTTTTCATTCCAATAGATTAAAGTATGTTTAATTATATTTTCTTACGATAAGCATCTTCTAATATATAACGTTTTCTTTTCAGAAAAACTCATCTTCAAAACAGTTTTAATATATCCATAACCAAAAACATTTTCTTATACCTATTTAATTAGTAGGTGTATTCACAAATCACTTTTATTTCTATGCTTAGAAATTATCTTTTAAAAATACATTTTTATTTGGGTTTAAAACAGATGTTGTGTAAAACACTGTTACTACAACCCAAAAATACTAGTGTATGAATTTAATTAAAAATAAATACTAATAAACCACATCTACTATGTAAAAACATTTCCTTTGGGAGTTACTTACTATAACGGTAGCGTTATAGTCAATGCTCCCTTTATTTTCACGAAAGCATCTATTACAACAATAAATGTTGTAATCTATGTTTTCGATACTTAATACATTTTGGGTTTTTATATTTAAAATCTCTGTCTACTTACAAAGAAACTAGTGAGCTATATACGTTCTATAATTCTTCAAAAAGAATTTCACTTTTAACAAAATTTATATCATATAAAAACCAATTTAATTTTCTTACCATATTCCCAAAAACCCAGTATTTACTTTTTTAAAAATATTGACAATTCTTCTTTTCAATTCTAATAATTTCATTTTATTGGGTTAGACATAAAGTGTATTTTCCTACTTACTACCCTAGGAGTATCTTTTCTAAACCTTGGAAATCTCATTTCCTTACTTAAAGTCTTTTGTTCCTATACTCATATTTATTCTAAGGTGCTTCCGTTAAATCCACTTATACGAAACAATTATAATTTCTGCAATTATCTACACATGGGCTTTCTTCTTTCCTTAAAACTGAATCTATTGTACATCTCCAATCTTTGCCTACCTCTCTTTGGATATCCACAATATGAACCTTAATGTACAAAATCGTTTCCCAAACTCTTTCCATGTGTAGACCTTCTCTATGCCCCAAGAAACACGCTTCCTTATGCCAAAAGTGATACTTCAAGAGCTTTTCTTTTAACTGAAGAATGCAAGGTGTATGAAGAACCTCCTCTAGATAATAGCATGCTCCTCCTTACTCTTAGAAAACACCAAAATGTCGTCCACGAATACAACACAAACTTATTTAGGACGCCTTTGAAAACACGGCTCATTAAATTAACAAAATAGGCTGGGGCATTGGTTAGCCCAAAAGGCCTAACCAACCACTCAAAGAATCCATCGGGTGTCCTAAATGCGGCCTTATTAATGCTGTCATCAACGACCCTAAGTTGATGAAATCCTGTGGCTTAATCAAGCTGGGAGAATATCGAAGAGCCAACTAACTAGTCAAAAGATCATCAATCCTAGGGAGTGCATAACGGTTCTTCTTTGTGAGCTATTTAATTCTCTATAATCAACGGAACCATCTACCTTAGTAGCAAAGATGACTGGAAAATCTCTGATGACAGGAACCGAATCTAACTCTAATGATGATGAATCGAGGGAATAAAGGAAGTTCAACATAACTGACTCTTGCGGTCGCAAGAAACCTCGAGAGTCCTACCACTGCATGTCTCTAGCCTAATGACTCTCCTCTCGCAAACTAATATAGCTCCATACGTGGATAGCCAATCCATTCCCAAAATCAACCCATACCCAAAAAATCCCAAAACATAGGCGTCGGAGTCAAATTCTACACCTAGGATAAAAATTTTCAAACCCCTACAAACCATAGACAAGTGTGCCGATCCTCCTATAGGGTTTGAAACAACAATGGGTTCTACTACTAAAGAGATGTCTACGTGCAAACAATCTACAAGAGAACTAGAGATGAAAGAGTGTGATACTCCAGAATCGAAAAGTGTCTGAATGGGAAAATCCGAAATAGAGATCAAAACCTTCTACAGAGACTTTCCTACCTCGATCCGGTCCACTACTATAAGGTGTTGCATCCAAAGCATGTACTTGCGTTGTAGGTGCGCCTGCTCTCTGCCTCGTCCTCTAAGGATAAGCTCTACTAAGATGATCAAGCTACCCATAGTTGAAACACCTCCCCTTCATCATTTTATTCTTATAGTCCTTTGGGAAATGCCCAACCAATCCTCAACTATGACATTTCCTGCTTTTCTTGATCCGCTTCTGAGGTCCTCCTCCTTTCCTCTTATCCTTATCTTCCTTCCACCATGGATCCTTAGAGCTTTCTAATCTAGGAGCTTCTTTAAGCTCTCCCTTCGGTTGCCAAGATGTAGGCTGAACTCTCTGTCGGTCCTTCAAATCTAATAGCCTAAACCTTCGCTCCATATCCTCCAACCTAGCTCGGGTCTCGTCAAAATTCTCTGTGCCAGAAAACATTCTGCCCCCTATACTAGCGAAGTCCTTGCATAGCTTAGAAAAATCGGCGGGTGTAGGTGGATTAAAGGGATTTCCACCTACCGGTGTTGTATTGGGCGCTTTCCCATGCACCTATGGTACCGTAGCTCTACGGAACCAGTCAGCCATACTATCTAAAGAAAAGAAAATTTAGGCTCGAAAGGATCGAAAGAAGGTTGTACTGGACTTTGAGGGGATTTTTATAAAAACTCATTTATACTTAAAAACTATTTCTAAGAGTTATTTTTTGAAAACTACTTTTAAAACAAGTTATTTTGAAAATTACTTTACCTTTAAAATAAAATTTTAAGAATCTTGTAGCCTTAGGCTCTGATACCAAATGTAACACCCCACACCCATTAGTACACCCAAAGGGACACACTAAAAGGCTTAGAGCGTTATTGGTATAACTAAAACTAGTAGAGACTAAGATTCACAAGACAGAAATAGGTAAAAATAGCGGAAGCAATTTAAATAATAACTTATTTAGAACAGAACTTCATAATTGCTTCAAAAACCAAATAAGCCACCAAATACCAAATACATCACGTGTTAAAATACCATACATATATGTCTTATGAAATCAAAGAAAACCATAGTCTCAAAAATCAGTACAACTATTCCCCAACATGTGCCAGTACAAGTAAAGAAAAAAAAGCTAAAATAAAAGAAGTGGAAGTACATAGTGGAATCCCCTTCAAAGAAACCTCCAAGCAACTACAACCTATTGTCCTCTTCCTTGATTGCCTATAGGGTGGGGGGGAAGGGGAAAATAGAGGAGTGGGTCAGACTAAAAGTCTGGTGAATGATAGTAATTACTAGAATCTTTAAGCAAAGTAAAAGGAATAGACCTTACAACAATTCTAGTATATAAAAGGAAATAAAGGAAATAGAAAGAAAGATAGAGTTGGAAATAAATACGATTTAACTATTGCTAAATTAATACGATTGGATAACTTTGATTGTTTTCACTTGTCTTTGTTAGCTACTTTGATTAGGCTGAATTCCTAATCCTATAATTAGGTTGAAATCCTAATTCTACCCTTTGATCGGCCTGCTACTCCATAGACCTTACTGCAAACTAGATGCTATATAACTCTCTACACATAAGGTAATGGCATCTACGAAATACGCACAAAGTACAATGGTGTCTATGAAAGACGCACATAGTATTTATTGTGGACTAGAAGTTATATAACTCCCTACACAGAAGGCAATGGTGCCTACGAAAGACACACATACTTAAGCGCTTGGAACTCATAGCGATTACTGAGCACCGAAATGGAAGTCGCACGTGTAACTGCCACCATGCTCATGCTACCCGTTGCTCCACCTATTGGGTCTTCTTATCACCTGTGCTCCAGCATAAGCGTGCCCCTCGTCTCACTTCAGGATTATGTGAAACACCGTGTCCATAGAAAAATAAAGGAAATGTTGTTGATACTGGCCCGTCATCCAAACAATATCTAGTTGCGCCCCTTGTCCAAATCCCTCATGATTTGGACTTCTATTTGACCAATTACTACCATTATTAGCATAAGCGTGCCCTCATCTCACTTCAGGCTAATGTGAGACCACCATTTTGTCTAATAGGGAATGCTTTTTGGTACAGGTCCTACTTTCATCTTTGCTTATTTACTTAAGATAAATTATTTAAATAGGCCTTTATTATTATCTTCACTATCTTTACTTATTAATTTATCCTAAGTCTTAAAATAAGCCTCATTATGTTCTTTTTCTTATTATAACCTATGTTATAATCATGCTTATTACTTAACCCAAGGTCTAAGTGTGAGAAAAAGCCTCTTTTATCTTATACTCTTTTTAGTTATAATTCTAAGTTATAACTAGGCCAATTATCTTTAATTAGTCCAATTCTAACATTAATATCATAATTAGGCTCAATTTCAGTCTTAATTCCATTTTTATTACAGTCTTTACAATTTACATCTTATCTTCCATTATTTTGGTATTCTTATAATTTTAATCCATATTTACATTTAATCTGTTCTAATCCATACATAAAGAAGAAGGAGAAATAAAAGAAAACTGAAAATAGAAGAAAATCCAAAGCATAAGAGAAGATGTAAATAAAGCACAAATGACAGCAAATAATTAAAAATACTGTAAATAACTGTAATTAAATGGAAAAACTATAATTAACAGAAATTAACTATGAATAACTGAAAAGAATAGCTAAAAGAAATAGACTGAAAATAATTCTAAAAACTGTAAATAAACTATTAAAAAGGTTATTCCAAAAATCGTAGTAAAACTACAACTATTGGAAACCCTATTATTCTAAATTACTTAAAATCTAAATAATTACAATCACTCACCTGTGGTCCTAAGCTCTTCTCTTTAGGTCTTCCCAGTCCACTTGGGGTTGTTAAATATTTTAATTTAAAACGATTTTCTCCTTGGAAAATTATTCCGCTTAGGGTCCTTCCTGAAAAGGTGAACCCAATTGGAGAAAATCTTATAATGAGGAAAAGTGTTTCGCCTAGGGTCTTATTTATAGGGGTAGAAGTGGATCTCAGACCGTTAGATTTGGGGATTGAATAGGATGCAACCACATCATAGGCTGAATAGGAGCCATCGGATGGAAGCACGAAGGGACCAGATGAGCTGAAAGAATGAAAATGATGTGTAAAATTGGCCACGAACGTTACAGGAACGAAGGAAAATTTCCTTCGTTCATTACCCAAGGCAAGGCGGGTCGACCGGGCGGTCGACCGCCCCTCCTCCTAGGCCGACTGGTCGATCGACCTAGGGCGTGGTTAGGTCGACCTCTTGGTCGACCTAGCCCAATATATATTTTTTCTTTTTTTTTGTTCGTCTCATATCTTGCTCATATTAGCTCAGATTCTGACGTTCTATATATGGAAATTGACCAGAAAATTACCACGGACATAGTGGTGCAACTCCCATGGCTCAATTCTGATAATTTCACAAAGTTACTTTATCATTTCATTAATTAATGAATTAATTATTATGGGTTAAATTTCGGGTTGTTACAAGGATAACACCGACCGAGATGAAGGAATTGAAGGTGCAGCTAGTGGATCTAGAAGGAAGGAATTGTATTAGACATAGCAGTTTGCCTTGGGGAGTGGCCGTGGTGCTCGTAAAGAAACCAGGTGGGTCATTGAGGATGTGTATCGACTATCGTAAGTTGAACGAGAAGACGATTAAGAATAAGTATCCTTTGCCGAGAATTGATGATCTATTTGATTAGTTGTATGGAGCCAGAGTGTTTTTCCAATTGGATTTGGCGATAGGTTTCCATCAGTTAAGAGTGGCAGAGCACAGTATTCCATTGACAACATTTCAGACTAGGTATGGTTCGTATGAATGGCTAGTAATGCCGTTCGGATTAACGAGCACACCTTCTTTCTTTGTGGATTTGATGAACCGAGTTTTGAGAGTACTTGGATAGGTTTGTGTTGGTGTTTATAGATGACATTCTAGTATACTCTAAGGATGAAAGAGAGCATGCAGATCATCTTAGAGTAGTGCTTGAGACGTTGAGGTAGCATCGGCTAACAACAAAGTTTTGCAAGTTTCATTTTTGGAAGAAAGAGGTTAAATTTCTTGGTCACGTGGTTTCAGAGAAGGTCTTGTCAGTTGATCCAGATAAGATCAAAGCTGTTTATAATTGGAAGAGACCGGAGATGGTAACTGAGATAAGGAGTTTTCTTAGTCTTGCTAACTATTACTGAAGATTCATTAAGGATTTCTCATGGATAGCAGCGTCTTTGACTAAGTTAACCAGGAAGGATGTGAAGTTTGTTTGGTCTGACAAATGTGAGGGAGCATTCCTTAAGTTAAAGCATTTGTTGACCAATGCACCAGTGTTAGTAGTTCCAGACGGAAACCAAGGGTTAGTGGTGTATACCGATGCATGCGGAACTGGACTAGGAGCTGTGTTGATGCAGAAGGGTAAAGTTATTGCCTACGCTTCACGATAGCTTAGACCACATGAAGTGAGATATCCTACTCATGATTTGGAGTTAGCAGCGGTGACCTTCGCACTGAAGATTTGGAGACATTATCTCTTAGGAGAGAGATTTGAGCTATACATAGATCATAAGTCCTTAAGGTATTTATTCTCTCAGGAGGAGTTGAATATGAGACAATAGAGGTGGCTGGAGTTTTTAGTTGCTTATGATTTTGGTATAGAATATACTCATGGGAAAAGAAATAAGGTAGCGGATGCTCTTAGCAAAAGACATCAAAATGTGGTGTTAGCTATGTTGGCAGAATGGAAAGATCTAGAAGCTTTGACTACTTGTAGTGTGCAGTTAAGATCGACTGGTAGTTCTAGTCATAGCACAACCATTTTTCCTATTTATAAGTTCGACCAGTATTGATCGAAATGATTGCTTCTAGGCAGAAGCAGGATCCAGTATTAGTCGAGAAGATTAGAAGGCTTGAGGTTGTAACTGAGATCGATGATCTAAAGGATTTTAGTCTTGACCATAGAGGATGGTTGAGAAAGAATGGACGGTTGTGTGTTTCGAATGTTGTTGACTTAAGGAAAGAAGTTCTTGGAGAATGTCATCGGTCCAAGTTTACGATTCATCCTAGAGGGACCAAGATGTATCAAGATATGAAGAGGAGCTTCTATTAGGAAGGTATGAAGAGGGATGTTGGCTTGTAGGTTAGGCAAAGTGAAAACTGTCAATAAGTAAAGGCCGAACATCAGAAGTCGAGTGGGTTACTTCAGCCTTTGGAAATTCCAATTTGGAAATGAGATTCGATATCCATGGATTTTATAGACGGGTTTCCAAGGTCAAATATAGGAAATGGTAGTATAAGGGTCATAGTGTATAGGTTGACTAAGAGTGCCCATTTCATTTCAGTTAAGTCAACCAAGACGACACCTGTTCTAGCTAAGTTGTTCATGAAGAACATAGTTAGACTACATGGGATTCCTACTAATATAGTTAGTGACAGGGATTCTTTGTTCACTAGTGAGTTCCGGAAGAGTCTACAAGAGGTGTTAGGTACCAAGCTTAAGATGAGTACTGCATATCACCCTTAGACGGATGGGCAGACAGAGAGAGTCAATAAGACACTTGAAGATTTTTAAGAGCTTATGTATTGGACTTTGGTGGATCTTGGGAAGATCTCTTACACTTAGTGGAGTTTTCCTATAATAATAGTTATCAGACTAGTATAAGAATGACGCCTTTTGAAGCTTTGTATGGAAGGCTATGCAAATCACCAGTATGTTGGTTGGAGACTAGAAACAAATTAGTCTTAGGTCCAGATCTGGTTAGAGAGGCGACAGAGAAGACTGAGTTGATCCAAGAAAGGATGAAGGAAACTCAGTCCAAACAAAAGAGTTACACAGATAAGAGGTGTAAAGACCTAGAATTCTCAGTTTGAGATAAGGTTCATTAAGGTATCACCGATGAAGGGTGTGGTACGATTTGGAAAGTCAGGGAAACTGCACTGAGATATATTGGTCTGTTCCAAGTTATAGAGAGGATCGGGAAGCTCACATACACAGTAGAGTAGCCGAGCAGAATGGCAGGTGTCCATAATGTGTTTCATGTGTCTCATCTTCGCAATTATGTGCATGATCCAGAGACTACTATTCCTCCAACAGGGTTGGAAGATTTGATAGTAGAATCGAATTTGACTTTTGTTAGACAACCAGTATGGGTTGTAGCGAGAGATGAGAAGAAGTTAAGGAACAAGACATTCAAGTTGGTGAAAGTTCAGTGTAGCAACAACGAGAAGGACTATACTTGGGAGACAGAAGACAGGATTAGAGATACTTATCCTAATATGCTTTGAGGGTATGTCTATATTAGCTTTATATAGACAGTTGCTAGTTAGGTAGGCTAGTATGGTTGTTAGGAGTGGTTACAGATGATTTCTACGTTTAGTATTTAGTCCTTACTGAATTTCAAGGACAAAATTCTATAAGGAGGGGAGCCTGTAACACCCCTAATTTTTAATAACATTATTCAGGAGATTTAATTAGATAAATTAAATAGAATAATGTAAACACTAAAGTGATATGGGGATTGGGATTTGAAAAATTTAAATAAAGGCCGAGCTTAATTAATGAATTAAAGAATTGACTTATAATTGGTTTTGTATGTTAATTAGGAGATTAATTAACGCAAGGGCATATTAGGAATTGCACACCATAATCCCATACACTTAATATTCTCGTTTCCTATCCATTCATGTTTATTCTGCTAAAAACATAAAACGCAAACAAAAGAAAGAGAAGTCGTCCATTACATAGGAGAAAAGAGGAGGAAATCAAATTAAAGCTAAGGATTTAAGCAAGAGGAATTAATCTCAATCAAATCTCAATGTCCTTATTCTAATCAAGGTGAACAATAATCAAAACCATCTCTATTTTTGTTTTTATGATCATTTCATTTTCGGGTTTAAGTTTAAATCCATTATTATGATTTTTGATGATGATATGCTTGGATTTTATAACATGTTTGATTCAAACAAGATTGTTTGATAATTGTTTATACACGGTTTTAACGGTAAAATCGTTTAAATTGAATTTCGAATGCCATGAGGAAATTATATGTTATGTAAAATATGATTTTGGAGATGGGTTTTAATTTTTTATAATTTTCCAAGCCATGGAAAATTTATTATGAATTTTCAAAGGAAAATATGAATAATTGGGTTTAGAAATTAATTTCGGTTATTTTACGAAGAATTTGGGTTGGAAATTTTTATATGTTAGATAACATATTGAAAGTGAATTTCTATGATTTTTGGGGATTTTTCCTCAGTAATTTACTATGGAAATAAAATTATTTTAGATGAAGGACTTAATTGTTTTATTGGTTTTGCTTAATGGAAGGGCTTATTTTGTTAAATTAATCCTTTTTTAGACTGGAAATTATGCGGAAGTTATTTTTGTAAAGAATTTGAAAAGTTATAGCAACCAATTCAATGTTAACAAATAGGCAGGTTAGTTATAAAATATTCACTTTAAATGACATTAAATTAGACTTTATTCAGAAAATATGTTCCGCCTCTTTTAGAAGCCACCTTTCGACCCTATGCTTCTGCCTTCAACCAAGTCAAAACCTACCAAGTCGAAAACAACTAAGCCGAAACCAATACAAAAGGTATCACAATGTTAGTAATTAGTGGATTGGAGAAGGGCGAAAGGCATGGTGTCGAAACATAGCTTTCGATGGGGTCGAAACCTTTGTTTTATTTCCAAAGAAATGCGCTTGCCTGCTTTACTAAATGCTTTTGAAGGAGTCAAAATATATGCTTTCGAAAGAGGTTGCCGCTTCTTTTTTAAATTGTAGCTTCCGAATGAGTTACTTAGTTTTAAAGTCAATGCTTTCGAAAAGGGTAGTTTCGACCAAGTCCAAACCCTTCTGTCATCCCTATGCCTTTCGAATAGATTGAAGTCATCAACCAATTCGAAAGATAGCTTTTATTTTAAACCTGTACTAAGCCACTTTCTAAAGCCTTCGAAAGGATTCAAGGGTTTCGAAGGCAATAGCTTCGAAAGGGGTTTCAAAGCTATCCTTCGAATGTTTTACTTAAAAGTTTTGAGCTTTCGAAAAGACGGTGCCAAAGCCATCTGTTTTTCCCCAAACTCTTTTTAATGGTTTGGAAAGGGGTACTTTCACTTGTATTCACTTAGACCCAATTAGAAATGTTTTAAATTAAACCCAATGGTTTCGAAAGGGGTACTTTCAAATGGTTTCGAAAGGGGTACTTTCAAATGGTTTCGAAAGGGGTACTTTCAAATGGTTTCGAAGCTATGCTTCTATAATTGAATGGTAATACTTTAATACATTCAAAAGGTTTCGAAAGAAAGGTTTTAAAGTGTCTCGAAAGGCAGGTGCCTAGTGTTTTGAAAAGAAGATTTGAATTCTTTTGAAAGGAAGTTTCCCAATGGCTTCGAAAGTAAATATTAAAGGTTTCGAAAGCATTAGTTTTCAAAACAAAGAACCCAATCTTAATTTTTAAAGGTAAAACCCATTGCATTATAAATGAGCTTTTAAATGCTTTTAAATTGTAGTTTTTGGAAGAAGTTTGCTTGATATAAATAATGGTTAAAGGGGTTAACCAAATTTTCGGGGGGAAATGATTTTGAATATATAAAACCAAAGGGGTTGGTATTATTTTTGTATGTGCTTCTTCTATAAATATATTCACTAAGTAATGGACCCATAACTGAATTTAGGGGAGTAAGGGCAGAAGAACCAAGTAGGTTGACCCAGTAGTGAATATAAACTAAGTAACTGCTGAATGAATAGAGTTGCATCCAAGAGGTCAGGTAGACCAGAATATAGGATGCCTAAATACTGATTAAAGAAGTCGTCAGATAGACAGGTTCATAGTAAACCCATGAAAACTATAATTAGGAAAAGTTATTGACAGATGTCAATAGGTTCATATTAAACCCATGAAAACTATGATTAGAAAGAGTTATTGGCAGTGGCCAATAGGTTTGTAGTGAACCCATGAAAACTATATCTGGATTAAGTTATTGACAGAAGTCAATCGGTTCCTAGTCAACCAATGAAAACTAGGATAAGAGGGAAGTTATTGGAGATGCCAATAGGTTCAGGGAGAACCCATGAATAGTGAAGTTATTGGCAGGGGCCAATAGTTTCTTAGTGATTCCATGAAAACTATGAAACCAGACAGGGAGTCCATAAGTATTAAATAGGTTATTAGTCGGCCTATGAAAACTAATAGGTTAATAGTGACCTTAGAAACTATAACCGAGACAGGTAGTCAAAATGAATAAGGATGGTAATCTAGAATTGATTTACTTGTTTGCATATCATCATAATATTTTAAATTTCTATGTTTTAACCATTGTGGATGCAGGAGCACAATATATGATTTTATAATGTTTTGGATAAGATACCAGTAAGGGGAAAACCCGTTCCTCTAAGCGGCGAGGTCTTACTAGAAATCTAGATGGTTTGAGATGGTAGATTATTATTCATACCAGGCTTTTTGTCTGACTAAAAGTTTATATTTTCCCCTTAAACTCTCGGGTTCTCAATTGATTTTGAGTAGTTTGAGAGTTGAGGTTTTCAGGTACCTCTTTAGACGAACAAGTTTCTAGAGACGTGTAGGAGGCATGATCGCTATTTTGATTTCTTTTCGATTTTTTATTCCGCTGTGTTGTTGTTGTAATGGAAAAGTTGTTTTAGTTGCCTATGTATATAGACTCTGATCATCTAAGGGAGCATCTTCATATGTCGCTCTTGGCGTATGTTATAATAATTATATTTTCTCCGAACGTGGTTCTCGTAATGGGATTATGTAATGAATTTGAAATGATTTGAAATGGAATATGAAAGTTGTTTAATGATTTTTAATTTTTTTTCCATATTCATGTGTTTTTGTTATATCAATGTATATAACATTCCCGTATTTGGTCGTCGAGGATTAATAACTATGGATGACTACAGCATCCGTAGCAGTTAGTTTTGGGCCTCCAAGTGGGGGATGTTACAAGTGTTGAGTTAGGGGTATGCCCTAGGGGCGATTATGTAATTTATTATAATTATCTAACTCGATAACCAATTTTTTTCAAAATAAAAGGTGTTTTCTTTCTAATATTTACTTGATATAATGTGTTATATTAATTGATTTATTTAATTAAATGTATATCTAATAGAAAATCCATAAATGATACATTTTGTGATAGTAGTTACAAAGTGTTGTAACCATAAGTAATTTATCACAATGAAAATAAATATTCCATTTTAATTGTTCCTAATCAAGATGCATCGAGACTGGATATCGATGTAGCCGTTGAGACTAGAGTACGTAATGCTCTCCAAATGTTAGACAATATATTACTCATGAATATTAGGAGCACCTAGGGGTTACATACTGATAGTTATTGGATAACCATGGAATAACTCACTCAATAGTTTTCTATCGATTAATATAACCAAGGTCAAATAGAAAATGTCGATGTGATCGATTTACATAGTTCACTCGACTTGAGAATACCGTGGATCTTCAAAATGAAAACTCCGCTTTAACTATAGTCAAATCATGACACATCGTCCATTGAGTGACTATAGTTGGGTCGAGTGGAAGTATTAATGTGAAGCACTATTCAAGAAAGGATTCGTCTCCTCATTTATATGGGGTCAGTATCACGCTCAACTCAAGTCAACTCAAAATCAATATCTTCGGCCAGAGCAGTTTGGTTAATAATTATTGTTATTATTGAACTAAGGACTTTGTGTTTGGACTATAGGTATAATATTAGATTAATTAAATTGTATTTAATTAATTTTAATTAGTTAACATTTTAATTAATTTTATATTAACTTAATATAACATTTATATTAAATATTTAATATATACTATAACCTTATGCACATTCCTCTTGAATTCGAACCTTATGAATCACTTCTTGAAAAGGAAGAGAGATTAGCTAGGGAAGAAGAATGAGAGATCATTCAAGAAGAAGAAGAAGAAAGCGATGGTATGGAAATTGAAGAGGAGGAAGAACAAGATATGGATGACGAGGAAATGGACACTTCTCTGGACAGCATTGATAGACCATCTCGCTATTCCAACAAAGAGATTTTCAAAAACCAAGAGAAGCTTCTCAAAACCAAAAGAAGCTTAAATGTTACTTTACTAAAAAGTTCACTTCTATATCTAATAAAGTGGACAAATACTTTGGGAAGTCATTAAGAGGCTTGGTGGAAACTCTTCTTCTTCATCATTATCTTTTTAGATATTTGTCTACTTTGTATCCCTTTGTTGCATGTTTTTCTTGTTTTATGTTATGTCGTTTTCATATATTCATGTATCTCTCTATTTTGATTAATGAAATTTAGTTCTTGCTATTCAATTATGTTATCTTATTCTCTGTCAATCATACAAATAGAATTGTATAAGGTAGAAACAAAAATTATAACAAAAACATAAATGTGCAAAATTAAGGCACATATGTCAGCATGCTCTACATAGATATGTCGACATACTAGCTATTTTTTGAAAATTTAAAAAAATTTGTAAATACTTTTAAATTAGTTATTTAATCCAATTTTTCATCTCTATTTAAACCATTTTCTTCCTCCAAAACTCATGCATTGATTCATCTTTCATCTCCTTCCATTATAAACATTTCCTTTAATAAAATGGATTATCCACATCAAAAACCATGTGAAAACTAAGAAAAAACACGTAAATCCTTCAAAGATGCTCCCTTTTCATCCTCCAAAAGCAAACATGTAACGACCCTGAAATTCCGACCCAATTTTAAAATTTTTAGAACCGTTATTTTAATAAAATGTGAAACTTACATACGATTTCAATCAACGTCCAAACTTTGTTTCTAAATTGCGCCTTAATGATTGTAGATATGGGTAAAGTTTCGTCGGAAAATACCGCAGTAAATTTCATGCGCGTTTTATTGCACATCAGTTCATTTTAAAATGTGAAAATTTTTATCTTCCGAACCTAAATATTTTTACATAGAAAAATTCTAAATCATTTTCTGACAAAGGCGTCATTTTTCGTTTTTCGAAATTCGGACATCTTTAGCTCCATCGATCTTATTCTTCGGTGTTTTGCTGCATTCTCCGTAATAGAAATTTCAAATATTCACAAACAACTTCCATTGCCATTCAAACTTCACATTTGGAATGCGCCTAGATAGACATAGGTGTACGCCAAATTTCGTCGAAAAATATTGAAGTAAATTTCACTCGCCGAATTTACATATTAGTTTAATTTTATGTGAAAATTTTCTATCGTCCGAACTCAAATATTTTTCGCAATGTTGCATAAGAAAAATATTCTGATCTTGACGGCGCATTTCATTTCGTCAAATTCCGCTTTTAATTGCTAGTTAAATTGTCGCTCGAGCAAATGGTTTAATAAGATTTACCACTTCGCAAACAATGTCAAACCATCAATATCTTCATACCGTTGCGTTCGCCTCGTCGCGCTGATCAAAATGGTATATTTGTTTGTGTCAATCGGAGTTCGGCGTTGCAAGTTATAAATTATTTAGCGGAGTACAAACTGGTCTGTTACGTATCACAAACCGGTACCCTACTCTTTCCCGCTCAGAATTCAAATGGCCCTTGTCCATTCAGAAACCCAATAGCCACTGTGACAAATCATCATTTCATTTGCATGGGGACTCTAATTTTCTCTGTATATATCTGCCTTCATAAATGCAGCTGCATACCAACTCACTGCATTTCTGCCCTTCTCTGGTACATCTGCACTTCTTCTTTTTCTCTTCTGCATATTTCCTTCTCTCCTTCCTCCCTATTTTCTTTTATAATTTGTTGCTTCCCAACTCCAGAGAATGGAAACTCTCCCCTCCACCTACTTCATGCAGCCACCCGCCTCGGCAACTCAGCCCGCCTCCCCCTGCCAGCCACCCGCTCCGGCCAGCAGCCCTCCGTCCCCAGCGCCCTCCGCCCTGCCCTCCGCCCAGCCGAGCCCCGCCTGCCCGTATCCCACCCAGCCCGCCAGCCCCAGTCCTCTCCTCCGCCCATCCCTATCCCACTCCGCCCAACGCCCCCGCCCTGCCCTCTCACCCCGTCCCCACGTCCACCAGCACCCGCCTGCACGTACCTCACCCAGCACCCGCCCAGTCCACCTCCGCCCAGCCTCTACCCCAGCCCGCTCTGCCCACAGCCCGCGCCGCCCCTGACCGCTCCGCCCTCCAGCCGCTCCGCCAGCCATTCGCCGACCACCGCCTACTGTCCGCCGCTACCAACCCCTGCATCACGACCCGACCACCCTGTTCTGTGCATCAGTTCTATATATATCAGTTGATATATATATATATAACTGTTATATTATATAACAGTATATACTTTGAAATGTTGGGTTGCTCACGTACAGTCTGTTGCTATGTTGTTTCAACTCCTGCTTTTGATCCGGAAGTATAAGTATTTCCATCCCGCTTGTCGAATCTATCTTGCTTCGTCGTTGGTATGATTTTATATATATATTCAATCGATATATATACTGCAATAAACAAATTATTGATTAATTGTTGTTTTTTTGCAGTTGTGTTCATTTCGCGTCGTGCCTATTAGGGTCTATTTTATCTATTTTTCTTCGTGTCGCGCCATCTTCTCTAACCACGCAAGGTGAATATTTTATTCACGACTCAATCTATTATGCTATGATAATCAAGTGATAATTGTTGTTAATATTAAATTTGGATATTAAATTGTTGGTTGTTAAAATTTGGTTGAAATGAACTGTTAAGTTCTAAAAATTTGACACCATGTATTGTTTAAGTTGATTAAACATGTTGAACTGTAATATGATGTTAATTAGGGTAAATAATAGTGACATTAAAATTATAAGTACGATTGATGTAGAAATTTGATAACGGACACCAAGTAAAAAATATAATGTAATAATCTTTAATCCGTAGGATTCTAGGAATAATTGTATTAATTTGCATAATAACAAATGTGAGTTAATATGATTATTTCGGGATTATTTGAATAAATTGTTAAATTGTTATGTATGATTGCTATTGCTTGTTTATTTACTTTGATACCATCCCAGTTATCACACTGCAAGTTCCCTTTGCTATGCTTTGTTTTATATTGAATGATATCGGGTTGAAATGATAAATACCCAATTAAACAACTTGGCCTAGGATAGATAATTAAAAATAAGAAACCCGATTGGTCAACAAAATTTATTTTTGAAATTGAAGTCTATTCGAAATTAAGGAATGAACTTAACGATTTGTTGGAAATTTAGTAACGAACTTAACGGATTTAATTTATGGATAAAATCGAAATAAATTAATAGGAATAAATTAATGGAGTTTAATTGAACCGGATTAATAAACCTATTTAATTGAATAAAATGAATTGGCAAATTTATTTGAAATGAGATTTAAAAACAAAGAAGGTAGAATTTAATAATTTGAAAATTTATTAGGTTGTTAGATTTAGATTTTTAATCGTTTTTAATTAAATAGATTTGAAACTTGTCATAAATTAAGTTTGAGATTTAGAAAATTTGACTTAAGTGGAATACGAAACTAACTAAAGTTGTATGGATTTAATTTTGGGATAGTTTAAATTTAAAATGATTTTAAATTTAATAAAATTGATTTAGTCAAATTTATGATTATGGTTAATGTATCGATGAATGCAAATACGAATTGAAATGAAAAGAATTTGGTTTAAACGATGTAAACTAAAATTTACCATAAAACCGAATTAATTGGAGTATTAACTAAATTTAATAAGTGAGATTTATTAAATAAAATTTGAATACTTAATTATATTGATAACTCAAATGATGAACTAAAAGATTGCATTTGGAAATATGATTTTAAATATCTGAAATAAATTGAATCGTGGAATGTCAAACTTTGGAAGTCAAATTTGCACCTTGACTTTCGGACTTTGATTTGTTTAAACTTTAAATTAATTGACCATCGGGTAATAAATACGTAGTTATTAAAGAGACCGGGATCGGATATGGACATACTCTCTGTCGATACCGAAAACCACTTTAATAACTATTACCCGCGAAGTGTTGATCCAGAATGAAGTGGATGGTTTGGTGAACGCGTTGACTGAAGAAAGAGAACGATATTGGACGACCCCTGACATGACTAAAACAGGAGCCGCGCCGGGCCATTGAGGTTCGCCACCTCTAGCGGACACACTTCTTCGATACCATATCTATTACTTTTGTGATTCGATTTGGGTGCACCCCTTGATTTGGGAGTGTTGTTTCGCGGTGTTGAGGTAGTAGCTGCTATGCTCAACATCAGTCCGGATCACGCAACTACTAGTATCCTAGTTGGTATCGCCTCATGTACCTTGTCATACTGATTATCCTATTCGCGACCACTGCGTTTTGATTTGTACCTTAGTATATGGATTGCCCTCTGGTGACTTCCGGTTTTGGGGAAACTACGGTCTTGTATATGCTTTTGGGAATAAAATGTGTTAAGGGGATTATGGTGACGCCTTAACACTATTTTAATATCGTACTTTACTGATTAGACATTATCTATCTATCGTATTCTATTGTATATATAGATAGTTTATCGGATCCTTAGAGATGTTATTTTATCCATCTTTAAGTTATGAACTATTCCCTTGCACTTGATTTAATTGAATAAGATTTTGAGTCCTGACTCGAGTGTTTCTTTTGCATATGCTCGGGTCAGTCTGAAGCTATCCAGTTGGCTGATCAAGGTTGGTTGAAGATGCTGAAGGCTTAGCATTTATCTTTATCAGTCTATTTCTATTCCTGTATTGATGTCCTAGTCTGTTGGACATTTTTTGTATTAGTCACTTGATGTTAAGACATTGTTGTATATTATGTAATGGCTTCATGAACTGTTATTATGACGATGTATTATCCGCTGCATTATTCTGTGACTGTTCTGTGTCTGTGATGTTGTATTGATTCTCATTTACATTTATGTATTTATAATCCAATAATGATTCGTGTTTTGTATTATTTAAGTTGACATGTGTGGATTATTGTCAATTTAAATGGTCCAAATATACGGGTTGTTACAGTTGGTATCAGAGCTTCGGTTTCCCTAAAAACCTTAGTTTGGGATTATATATAAACTCATTAGAGATAGGGTAGCAATACACTAGAATGAGGAGAATCGATTCAATATCCAAATCCTTCCATGTCAAACTTCTTTGATTCGTTGATTAGACTTTCCTTAAAAAAATTCTATGATTTTCTATCCTTTGGCTTTAACAATCTCTTTGGTATTTCAGGATGGGTACCAGAGGAAACCATAGGGGTGGAAGGGACCATGGTCCTGCTCAGGCTGCACCTGTCGCTCCAGCCCATGTCAAATTCACCATTCTTAGTAAGGAGTATGCACAGCTGGGAGGTATTAAGTTTTCTGGATCCGAGAACATTATTGAGGCTCAGCAATGGCTTAAAGGCTTAGAGAAGATATTTTCTGGTCTAGAGATCACTGATGCTCAGAAGCGTTAGCTTGCTGCCTGGCAACTTCAGGATGCCGCTCAAGATTGGTGGGAATCAGTTACTTCTTGTATCGAGGAGAACACCATCACTTGGGCCCAGTTTAGGTATAAAATTTAATTGGATTCCGTAGTCTAAATTTTTCTTTTTAAACTTGGAATGTTATTCATCTTGCCTATCATTTGATTAGGGATACTTTCTCGGCACAATGGATGCCCGCTGCTGGGAAAACCCAACTTTATAGAGCTTTCATGGATCTTAAGCAAGGTAGTATGACCTTTTCTGAATACGAGAGGAAATTCAACGAACTCTCCAAGTTCGGCCCGGGATTGATTGATAACCCCTTCTGAAGAACGAGAAGTTCATTTTGGGAGCAAGACCAGAGTATTATGACTTGCTTACTGGCCACACTCACTGCACCTTCACAGAGCTTGTTGACTATGCTCTTAGATATGAGACAAAGCCTAGGGGACCTACTGCCAAGGCCACTCCTACTCAGCCCTCCTCTAGCCAGCCCGGGAAGAGGAAGATGAACTTTGATCAACAAAAGAAAGCTTGGCAGAAGACTACAGGATTGGGATATGCTCAGAAAAGCCCAATCGACCTTGCTAATATCACTTGCTTCAAATGTGATAAGAAGGGCCATTATGCTAATAGTTGTCCATCTACCGGAGCTGCTGTTCCACCACCTTCTACGACTAGGAAAGACTTATGCTATGTCTGCCTCTAGCCGGGTCATTTCAAGAAAGACTGCCCACTGCATAAGCGTGGCACACCATCTGGAGTATTTGCTATCACCACTCCTACACCGCCTGCTCAGGATGACCAAGGTACCTTACGAAGTACTTTTTCATTACATGATTTACCTATTAGGGTATTATTCGATACTGGTGCTTCTCATAGCTTCATATCTATTGATCTTTGCAATAAGCTCAAATTAGAACCTACTCTTGCTACTACTTCCTTATGCGTCTCCAACCCTATTGGAGGACTTGCCAACCTCTGTAGAAATTGTAAAGAGGTTGTGCTCTTGTATGGAAGATATCGATTCACTTGGGATTTTTATGTACTTGGCTTCGCAGCATTTGACATCTTGTTAGGTGCTGATTGGTTGAGGAAATTCGATGCTGTTATTTCTTGCAAGGCCCGTTCTATTTCTCTAGTCAATGACAAGGGCCTACCGCTTGTCATTGAATGCAAATCACCGTAGAAATATGCCGGAAGCTTCATATTATCTCTTGATGCTCACCCGGATGATCTTAGTACTACCCCTATTGTTCAGAAATTTCCCGATGTATTTGGAGAGGTCAACTCCCTACCACCTAAACGAGAAATCGATTTCCGTATTGAGCTTATTCCTGGAGCTACTCCCGTAGTTCTCCCTCACAGAAGGATGGCTCCTAAAGAAAAAGCTGAACTTAAAACTCAAATTGATGATCTATTTGCTAGAGGTTTGATTAGGAGAAGTTGTTCTGAATGGGGCGCCGTAGTTGTATTTGTCACCAAGTCGGATGGGTCTCTTCGCATGTGTGTTGATTACAGGGAGCTGAACAAACACACTCTCAAGAACCGCTATCCGATGCCTCGCATCAATGATTTATTCGATCAGCTCCATGGAGCTAAAGTTTTCTCCCAACTTGATCTTGCCACTGGGTTCCACCAACTCAGGGTGGCAGAAGATAGTATTCATAAGACATCCTTCCGTACCGAGAACGGATTCTATGAATGGTTGGTTATGCCATTCGGTTTGACCAACGCACCTGCTTATTTCGTCGACTTAATGAATCGAGTCTTCCGTGATGTGCTTAACAAGTTTGTTCTTGTTTTCATTGATGATATTCTCGTTTTCTCCAAAGACAAGAAGGAGCATGAGACACATCTTGCTTATGTTCTGGAAACTCTCCGGAATCATCAACTTAAGGCCAAATTCTCTAAATGCCACTTCTGGCGAGACGAAGTGAGATTCCTGGGCCACATAGTTTCTGAAAATGGGATTTCGGTCGATCCAGCTAAGATCGCCATAATCAATGTAAGTTCTATCCTATTCGCTATTTCTATTCAATTCCTCTTATCCCTTTCTAATTTGAAATTTATCTACAGGATTGGGAGACTCCCAAAACTCCTACTGATATCCGTAGCTTCTTGGGTTTGGCCGGCTATTATCGTAGATTTATTGAGCACTTTGCCCGGATTTCTGCCCCACTCACTGCTTTAACCCGAAAGGATGTCAAGTTTATTTGGAGTGAGAAGTGCGAATCAGCTTTTAATAAGTTGAAGTGTAAGTTAACTTCAGCCCCAGTTCTTGCGGTAATCGATGGAAGTGAAGGATTAACTGTCTATACAGATGCTTGCCGAGAAGGTTTAGGCGCTGTTCTTATGCAAAACGGAAAGGTTATTGCTTATGCTGGCCGCCAGTTGAAGATCTATGAAGTAAACTATGCAACTCATGATCTAGAGCTCCTTGCGGTTGTATTTGCTTTGAAACTGTGGAGACATCATCTTTTGGGAATTAAATTTGAATTATTCACTGATCATAAGTCCTTGAGATATATCTTTTCTCAGAAGGATTTGAACCAGAGACAAGTCCGATGGCTCGAATTCTTAGCTGCATATGATCTCGACATCAATTATAATCCTGGGAAAGCAAATGTTGTAGCTGATGCTTTGAGCCGTAGAGCATTGTCATGTTGTAATCTTGTAGAAGGCATGCTATTTCAGCTTGTTATCTCCCCATCTCTTGTGGATCGCATCAAAGCTAAGCAATATGAGGACACCTTGCTCTATTGCATGAAGGAGTTAGTTCTTGGTAGAGATGGAAATGCCGACAGTAAAGTGGGAGCACAGATAGATAGTAATGGAGTTCTGAGGATTGACAATCGTATTTGCGTTCCTAATGTCGATGGATTGAGACAAGAAGTGCTTAGAGAAAACCATCGGTCATCACTTTCATTTCATCCTGGTGTTACTAAGATGTACCGAAATATGAAGCGTTTATATTGGTGGAGTGGGATGAAGAGGGATATTTCTATATATGTCAGTAGATGCACCACTTGCCAACAAGTTAAGGCCGATCACCAAAAGACGGCAGGATTACTTCAACCCCTAGAGATTCCGTATTGGAAATGGGATCAGATTTCTATGGACTTCATTGATGGATTACCGAGGACCAGAAAAGGTAACGAGAGCATATGGGTGATCGTTGATAGGTTGACCAAATCTGCTCACTTTATTCCTGTTAAGACCACTCGTACTGCTTTGAGTTTGGCCGAGATATATATGAGAGAGATTGTTAGACTTCATGGAGTTCCGTCTAGTATTGTGTGCGATAGAGACCCTTTATTCACTAGTAAATTCTGGAAGGCATTTCAGGACGTCTTGGGCACTAAACTAAATCTGAGCACAGCTTATTATCCTCAAACAGATGGCCAAACTGAAAGGGTGAATCAGATTTTAGAGGACCTGCTCCGAGCCTGCATTATTGATTTCGGTGGATCTTGGGAAGACCATCTCCATTTGGTTGAATTCACTTATAATAACAGTTATCAGGTAAATCAAAATTACAAATTGAATAAGTAAATTTGAATTGGAATTTAACCACCTTTATATTCAGGCAAGTATCGATATGGCACCGTTCGAAGCTTTATATGGGCGGCCATGCAAATCGCCAGCTTGTTGGATTGAGCCCGGTGATCGATTAATTCTTGGCCCTGATATGATTATAGAAGCATCCGAGAAGGTTAATGTAATCAGAAGAAAGATGAAGACCGCACAAGATAGACAGAAGAGCTATGCTGATAGGCGTAGAAGAGATTTAGAATTCCTGATTGGGGATAAGGTATTCCTTAAGGTATCACCCTTAAAGAATGTTATTCGATTTGGTCGTAGAGGGAAGCTCGCTCCTAGATTTGTTGGACCATTCACTATCACTGAGAGAATTGGTACACTAGCCTACAGAGTTGCCTTGCCGGAGAAATTTGAGGGTGTGCACAACGTATTCCATGTTTCACATCTCAGGAAGGTTGTACATGACCCATCCATGACCATCCCTATTGCTCAGTTAGATGAGGTTGATATTGAGCCGGATTTGACTATAGAGAGGAGACCACTTCGTATTGTTGATAAGGATACAAAGCAACTTAGAAGGAAGTCGGTTAGCCTAGTCAAAGTCCAATGGAGTCCCGATGATCGTGATTGCACTTGGGAAACCGAGGAGAGTATCCGAGACTCTAATCCAGAATTGTTTGTTGAAGGTAAATTCCATTCTATACTCTTTACTATATTCAATAATCTATTCTGAATCCATTGTATCTCTGGTATCAGTTCTTCCACTCTTTACTTTGTTCCTTTTCGAGGACGAAAATTTCTGAGTAGGGGAGAATGTAACGATCCTGAAATTCCGACCCAATTTTAAAAATTTTAGAACCGTTATTTTAATAAAATGTGAAACTTACATACGATTTCAATCAACGTCCAAACTTTGTTTCTAAACTGCGCCTTGATGATTGTAGATATGGGTAAAGTTTCATCGGAAAATACCGTAGTAAATTTCATGCGCGTTTTACTACACATCAGTTCATTTTAAAATGTGAAAAATTTTATCTTCCGAACCTAAATATTTTTACATAGAAAAATTCTAAATCATTTTCTGACAAAGGCGTCATTTTTCGTTTTTCGAAATTCGGACATCTTTAGCTCCATCGATCTTATTCTTCGGTGTTTTGCTCATTCTCCGTAATAGAAATTTCAAATATTCACAAACAACTTCCGTTGCCATTCAAACTTCACATTTGGAATGCGCCTAGATAGACATAGGTGTACGCCAAATTTCATCGAAAAATATTGAAGTAAATTTCGCTCGCCGAATTTACATATTAGTTTAATTTTATGTGAAAATTTTCTATCGTCCGAACTCAAATATTTTTCGCAATGTTGCATAAGAAAAATATTCTGATCTTGACGGCGCATTTCATTTCGTCAAATTCCGCTTTTAATTGCTAGTTAAATTGTCGCTCGAGCAAATGGTTCAATAAGATTTACCACTTCGCAAACAATGTCAAACCATCAATATCTTCATATCATTGCGTTCGCCTCGTCGCGCTGATCAAAATGGTATATTTGTTTGTGTCAATCGGATTTCGGCGTTGCAAGTTATAAATTATTTAGCGGAGTACAAACTGGTCCGTTACGTCACACAAACCGGTACC
The DNA here is from genome assembly GCA_030737815.1 of Allium fistulosum. Taxonomy (NCBI): domain Eukaryota; kingdom Viridiplantae; phylum Streptophyta; class Magnoliopsida; order Asparagales; family Amaryllidaceae; genus Allium; species Allium fistulosum. The sequence continues at coordinate 1,103,079,769 of CM060904.1, read as the reverse complement.
CTACTCTTTCCCGCTCAGAATTCAAATGGCCCTTGTCCATTCAGAAACCCAATAGCCACTGTGAAAAATCATCATTTCATTTGCATGGGGACTCTAATTTTCTCTGTATATATCTGCCTTCATAAATGCAGCTGCATACCAGCTCACTGCATTTCTGCCCTTCTCTGGTACGTCTGCACTTCTTCTTTTTCTCTTCTGCATATTTCCTTCTCTCCTTCCTCCCTATTTTCTTTTATAATTAGTTGCTTCCCAACTCCAGAGAATGGAAACTCTCCCCTCCACCTACTTCATGCAGCCACCCGCCTCGGCAACTCAGCCCGCCTCCCCCTGCCAGCCACCCGCTCCGGCCAGCATCCCTCCGTCTCCAGCGCCCTCCGCCCTGCCCTCCGCCCAACCGAGCCCCGCCTGCCCGTATCCCACCCAGCCCGCCAGCCCCAGTCCTCTCCTCCGCCCATCCCTATCCCACTCCGCCCAGCGCCCCCGCCCTGCCCTCTCACCCCGTCCCCGCGTCCACCAGCACCCGCCTGCCCGTACCTCACCCAGCACCCGCCCAGTCCACCTCCGCCCAGCCTCTGCCCCAGCCCGCTCTGCCCACAGCCCGCGCCGCCCCTGACCGCTCCGCCCTCCAGCCGCTCCGCCAGCCATTCGCCGACCACCGCCTACTGTCCGCCGCTACCAACCCCTGCATCACGACCCGACCACCCTGTTCTGTGCATCAGTTCTATATATATCAGTTGATATATATATATATATATAACTGTTATATTATATAACAGTATATACTTTGAAATGTTGGGTTGCTCACATACAGTCTGTTGCTATGTTGTTTCAGCTCCTGCTTTTGATCCGGAAGTATAAGTATTTCCATCCCGCTTGTCGAATCTATCTTGCTTCGTCGTTGGTATGATTTTATATATATATTCAATCGATATATATACTGCAATAAAAAAATTATTGATTAATTGTTGTTTGTTTGCAGTTGTGTTCATTTTGCGTCGTGCCTATTAGGGTCTATTTTATCTATTTTTCTTCGTGTCGCGCCATCTTCTCTAACCACGCAAGGTGAATATTTTATTCACGACTCAATCTATTATGCTATGATAATCAAGTGATAATTGTTGTTAATATTAAATTTGGATATTAAATTGTTGGTTGTTAAAATTTGGTTGAAATAAACTGTTAAGTTCTAAAAATTTGACGCCATGTATTGTTTAAGTTGATTAAACATGTTGAACTGTAATATGATGTTAATTAGGGTAAATAATAGTGACATTAAAATTGATAAGTACGATTGATGTAGAAATTTGATAACGGACACCAAGTAAAAATAATAATGTAATAATCTTTAATCCGTAGGATTCTAGGAATAATTGTATTAATTTGCATAATAACAAATGTGAGTTAATATGATTATTTCGGGATTATTTGAATAAATTATTAAATTGTTATGTATGATTGCTATTGCTTGTTTATTTACTTTGACACCATCCCAGTTATCACACTGCAAGTTCCCTTTGCTATGCTTTGTTTTATATTGAATGATATCGGGTTGAAATGATAAATACCCAATTAAACAACTTGGCCTAGGATAGATAATTAAAAATAAGAAACCCGATTGGTCAACAAAATTTATTTTTGAAATTGAAGTCTATTCGAAATTAAGGAATGAACTTAACGATTTGTTGGAAATTTAGTAACGAACTTAACGGATTTAATTTATGGATAAAATCGAAATAAATTAATAGGAATAAATTAATGGAGTTTAATTGAACCGGATTAATAAACCTATTTAATTGAATAAAATGAATTGGCAAATTTATTTGAAATGAGATTTAAAAACAAAGAAGGTAGAATTTAATAATTTGAAAATTTATTAGGTTGTTAGATTTATATTTTAATCGGTTTTAATTAAATAGATTTGAAACTTGTCATAAATTAAGTTTGAGATTTAGAAAATTTGACTTAAGTGGAATACGAAACTAACTAAAGTTGTATGGATTTAATTTTGGGATAGTTTAAATTTAAAATGATTTTAAATTTAATAAAATTGATTTAGTCAAATTTATGATTATGGTTAATGTATCGATGAATGCAAATACGAATTGAAATGAAAAGAATTTGGTTTAAATGATGTAAACTAAAATTTACCATAAAACCGAATTAATTGGAGTATTAACTAAATTTAATAAGTGAGATTTATTAAATAAAATTTGAATACTTAATTATATTGATAACTCAAATGATGAACTAAAAGATTGCATTTGGAAATATGATTTTAACTATCTGAAATAAATTGAATCGTGGAATGTCAAACTTTGGAAGTCAAATTTGAACCTTGACTTTCGGACTTTGATTTGTTTAAACTTTAAATTAATTGACCATCGGGTAATAAATACATAGTTATTAAAGAGACCGGGATCAGATATGGACATACTCTCTGTCGATACCGAAAACCACTTTAATAACTATTACCCGCGAAGTGTTGATCCAGAATGAAGTGGATGGTTTGGTGAACGCGTTGACTGAAGAAAGAGAACGATATTGGACGACCCCTGACATGACTAAAACAGGAGCCGCGCCGGGCCATTGAGGTTCGCCACCTCTAGCGGACACACTTCTTCGATACCATATCTATTACTTTTGTGATTCGATTTGGGTGCACCCCTTGATTTGGGAGTGTTGTTTCACGGTGTTGAGGTAGTAGCTGCTATGCTCAACATCAGTCCGGATCACGCAACTACTAGTATCCTAGTTGGTATCGCCTCATGTACCTTGTCATACTGATTATCCTATTCGCGACCACTACGTTTTGATTTGTACCTTAGTATATGGATTGCCCTCTGGTGACTTCCGGTTTTGGGGAAACTACGGTCTTGTATATGCTTTTGGGAATAAAATGTGTTAAGGGGATTATGGTGACGCCTTAACACTATTTTAATATCGTACTTTACTGATTAGACATTATCTATCTATCGTATTCTATTGTATATATAGATAGTTTATCAGATCCTTAGAGATGTTATTTTATCCATCTTTAAGTTATGAACTATTCCCTTGCACTTGATTTAATTGCATAAGATTTTGAGTCCTGACTCGAGTGTTTCTTTTGCATATGCTCGGGTCAGTCTGAAGCTATCCAGTTGGCTGATCAAGGTTGGTTGAAGATGCTGAAGGCTTAGCATTTATCTTTATCAGTCTATTTCTATTCCTGTATTGATGTCCTAGTCTGTTGGACATTTTTTGTATTAGTCACTTGATGTTAAGACATTGTTGTATATTATGTAGTGGCTTCATGAACTGCTATTATGACGATGTATTATCCGCTGCATTATTCTGTGACCGTTCTGTGTCTGTGATGTTGTATTGATTCTCATTTACATTTATGTATTTATAATTCCATAATGATTCGTGTTTTGTATTATTTAAGTTGACATGTGTGGATTATTGTCAATTTAAATGGTCCAAATATACGGGTTGTTACAAAACACATTTGGAATTAAGCCAAATGGATATGATAAAGGAATAAGAGAAACACTTTAATGATCTTCATTAGCTAATTTCCTCTCTTATCAAAGATGATCAAAGCAATAACCCAAAGTGCTCAAACTCCACGGAAAACATGGAACAAGAAGATTGGGATATCATAAAAACAAATCCAATCTTTGGATCCGAAGGATGCGTCGAAGTTCCAAGGAAAATCTAGTGTTTTTATTTATTTATAATTCGTAAGTATATGTTTTAAAACTTATATATTTAAATTTGACCAGCTTGTAAATAATATAGTTTGGTTTGGATTGTATTACTTTGTTATAATATTTGATTTAGTTTGATTTGGATTAATTGATAGATTGGATTGTAAAATAGTTTTATTTGTATTATTTAATGTCTTCAACATTTAATATAATCATTACTTAATATGTTGAATATATAATATATTTTGTTACCACTAGTATTTTCGTATAATTTAAAATCTATAATATTGATTTTGATTCCATAGTTCATAAGTATATCACATTTATGGGGAGTTTTGTTTCTCACCCATTTTTGTTAATGACAACGGGGGAGAAAAATATAAAATATAACACATGTGCATATATTAAGATCCAGTTATTTAACTTAGGGGGAGTTATATTATATTTATATATAGAAATATTTACATGGTTGTCATCATCAAAATGGGGAGATTGTTAATACCTTATATATTGATTTTGATGACAACAACCATATAAATATAAATACTAATGTTTTGTCAAGTCATATAGTATATATTCCAGAATATCACATAGGTACACAATGATTAGTGAAGGCCGATCAGTATACAAACCAAGAATGAAGATTTAGAGATGATGATCAAGACTAATGAGTTTAGAGAAAAAAGACTTGAAGAGCTCAAGACTTCAGTATGAGTCATTAGAACAAATTGTTAAAGTCCATGATAACAGATTCTAATCTTTATCACAAATTTCCGATCTTTGATATTTTAATAAAAATAAATTATTTTAAATTCAAAATATATTTTTACCAATATTTTATAAAAGTTTTTATGTGTTCAAAGTATTTAAAATTTATGTTTCAAATTATTTTGCAAAAATATAGAAGTATGAAAACAATTTAAAAGAAAAATCATTTTTAAAAATTAACAAGGGTATGTCGACATACCCCTCCTAGATATGTCGACATAGTGACCATTGGTTGCTTTAAAGAAGTGTCTTTTGGATGCACCATTTCACTTGATACTTCTGTTCATTCACTATGTAAAGAGGAGTGCAAACGAATTTATTAACTATTTTTTTTACTTTCTTCTTGCTCCTTACTCTCTTAAAATATTTCTTGAAAACTACTTTCTATATTCTTTAAAATTGACATATTAATCCATACTCTACTAGATTGATTCTACAAACTCAAAGATCAAGCCGCTTTCAGAAGGGCTATAGGATATCTTGTATCCCTAGTACAATCGTTTGTATTTGAAAATCAACAACTCTACTCTTATTTGTTTGGGTGTGATTGTTGTCCGTTAAAATCAAGTAGGTGTCCTTGTTGCCCGTTCAAATCAAGTAAGTGATCTTGTTACTCGATAAATCAAGAGAGTTTGCCCTAGACTCGTAACACATGAGGGTGTGTCTCTTAGCCTTGAAATGGATTTTTTTTGGTTTGTTTGCTACTTAGTTAAAGTAGGCGACTGAAAGGAAACCCATGCAGTATTGTACATGACTGAATGCACGATTGGTTAATCCAAACCAATATAAAAGTTTATAGTGTCATCTCTTTTACTTTACCTTTTGTTATTCCTTTTATATTTATCTGTGATTACATCTGTGACTGCTTAATTAGTATAGATCTGCATAGATAATCTGTGATTTGATTTAAATATTGAAACAAAGTTAAAAAGATTCATAAAGGTTATAAAACAGTATTCACCCCCTCTAGTGTTAATGTTGCCTTAAGATCCATTACACCGTAACCCACATTTGGTATCCGAGCATTAGGTTTTCAAAAGATTTGTAATTTTATTTTTGGAAAGTACAAATGGCTAGTTATACCATTAGTACACTTTTTAACATTTTTGTAGAATGACAATCAATTGCCAGACCTCCACTATTTAATGGTAGTAATTACACCTATTGGTCATGTAGGATGAAGATATATTTACAGTTTAATAGTTAAGATATTTGGAATATTACACAGAATAAGTACATTTAACCTCAAGTTGAATACTCAACATGGTCACCAAACCAAAAGACACAAGCAATTAATAATTCTAAGGCCATGAATATTTATTCAGTTCATTAGATAAAAATGAATTCAATCGAGTTTCTATTTGTAAGTGTTTATATGAAATCTAGAGAACACTGCTAGTTACATATGAGGGCATTAGTAAAGTAAAATAGATAAACATTTCCATGCTAACTAATCAGTTTTTATTGTTTAAAATGAAACCAAATAAGTCTATTTCTGATAAGTATTCCAGATTTCAAAATATAGTTCATCATTAGTATCATTAGGTAAACATTTTTTCGAAGAAGATCAAGCTAGAAAAATTCTTAATTCAATATCTTCGAAATGGGATCAAAAGAAATTAGCAATAAAAGAGGTTAATAACATTAGTACTTTAAAACTGAAGAGTTAATTGGTAATCTAATGTCCTATGAAGCACATTTGTAGGATGGGAAGGAAATCAAGGCAACCAAAAAGAAATCAATTGCATTTAATGCTATAGCCAACGATCGGGATTTAGATGATGACGATAATGATGAGGAGATTGCTTTTATGATCCAAAATTTCAAAAAATTCCTGAAGTATAGAAAGATGGACAACTTTCATAAAACTGAAGAAAAAAAATTCTAGAAACGAAAGTGTGATTAAGTGTTACGATTGTGTAGAATCTGGCTATCCATGAAGAGACTGCCCACATCATAAGAAAACACCAAACACTGATTCATTCAAAAAGAGAAATATAGCTTACAATGCAACATTAGACGATTCTGATACTACATCAATTGACAACAAACCAGATATAAAAAATATCAACATATGTTTCACAGTGATGGAAGATTAATCAGAAGAGACAAAGAAAATAGCAAAATCGGTACTTTTTATATTTAATTTTTATTTCACTTTGAATTATTGAATTCAGGAATAAATATAGATTAATAATAATATGTCTATTTAAGTATATATTTATATAAACATATATAGGAATATATTGCCTTTGTTTAAATTTGAAATTTTCGGCCTATATGTCGACATATGTCACATGGGTATGTCGACATACCCGACAGAAAATTGGAGAATCTTTTCAAATTCAAAATTTGAATTTTCCTTTCTTTTGCATTAATTTCAAAAAATGAAAAAGCATGTTTTCAAACTGAAAATGTCAGTTCACTCTCTACTAAATCATCTTATTCCTATCCCTTTATTCACTCACGCTTATTTCAAAATTCAAATTCACTCACCTACCTCCCAAACTACACAACAATGTATTCCTCAAGCCAACCCTCCTCATCTAAAGCCATTAGACTTATAAAAACGATCAAAAGTCAACATTTCAATGATCAAATGTCCATTGAAACTTATGTTGAGTATGCTACTTATGAAAAAATATTTTCGGGAAGGTTTGAAAATTTTAATGAATTTTCTTCTTATGGTTTACAAGATCTTGATTTTGAAAATAATATTTTTGGTTTAACCGATTTATCTCAAAATGATTTTGATTGCTATCCCGATTTGGTTAAAATATTTTATGAAAATTTAAATGGAAATTTTTCTGAGGAGAAGAAGATCAAATTTGGAGTTGTGTCAAAGATATTACTATTGTTTTGGATTGCGAAATTCTAATTAAATTCTTGGTGGTAAAAGTAGTGGAAATGACCTCTCCACTTTTGAAATTAATTATGATAATGAGGAAGTTATGCACGATTTTTTTCTTCTAATGATGAATAATATGGTTTTAAAGGCTAGAATCTTAAACCTAAAGCAAGACCAACGAGTCTTATTTTACAACAAAATATTACACCAAGAATGGGAAATTATAATAACCCAACTAAAAATGTTTTCAAAGCTCGTTTTGCTATTCTTGGAAAATATGATATAAATTAGGCTCAAATAATTTTAGATGACTTTGTTCAAAAGAAAATCTCTAGGCATGAGAACACACTTAAATTACCATGGTGTGTATCTCATTAGAATTTTCAATTATTTTGATATCGATTTAAGAGGTGAAAACAATTTGCCTCACAAAGTTTTTGACAAAACCAAGCTCTCTTATGCACCTTCTTCTTGAATTCGAACTTTATGAATCTCTTCCCGAAAACAAAGAGAGATTAGTAAGGGAAGAAGAACAAGAGATTCTTAAAGAAGAAGAAGAAAGCGATGGTATGAAAATTGAAGAGGAGGAAGAACAAGATGCGGAAGACGAGGAAATGGACACTTCTCTAGAAAGCATTGACAAACCATCTCGCTATTCCAACAAATAGATTTTCAAAAACCAAGAGAAGCTTCTCAAAAACCTAAAGAAGCTTTAATGCTTCTTTAGTAAAAAGTTTGCTTTTCTCTCCAACAAAGTGGGCAAACACTTTTGGAAAATCATTATGATGCTTGGTGGAAACCCTTCATCATCATCATCATCTTTTTAGATCTTTGTCTACCATTCTATCCCTTTGTTGCATGTTTTTCTAGTTTTATTTCATGTCATTTTCATTTATTTATGTATCTCTCTATTTTGATTAACGAAATTTACTTCTTGCTGTTTGATTATGTTATCTTTGTCTCTACCAATCATTAAACTAAAATAGTATTAAATAGAAATAAAAATTATAACAAAAACATAAATGTACAAATTAAGGCACATATGCGGACATACCTACATGGATATGTCGAAATTTTAGCTGTTTTTTGAAAATTTTAAATTTTTAAATTTTTGTAGCTACTTTTATTTTAGTTATTTAATCCGTCTTTTCATCTCTATTTAAACAATTTTCTTGAAAAAAAAACTCATACTTTGATTCATCTTTCATCTCCTTCCGTTATACACATTTTCTTCCATAAAAATGAGTTCTCCACATCAAAAACTTTATGAAATTTTTTGATGAAACAATTAAAATCCTTCAAAGGTGCTCCGTGTTTCACCTTTTGAAATCAAAGGTTTTTGGAATTAAGCCAAATGCAAATGATAAAGGCGTGGGTTCCAAAATTATTGATCTTAAGGCTAATTAAACACTAGAGGGGGGTGAATAGTGTTTTCTAACTTATGTAAATCTTTTCAAATTTATTTCAAGTTAAATATTAAATCACAGATTAACAACATAGAATTATACTATTAAATAGTTACAAATGCAATAATAGATAAAAATAAAAGTAGTAAAGCAAAGTAAAGAGATAGAGAGATGACACTAGAGGTTTTATACTGGTCCAGATTTCTCCTACATCCAGTCCTGTATAATTGCTTGTAAAGATTTCTTTTCAAATGTCAATCTTTAGCCGGACAAAAGGCAAACCCTAATGTAATATTGATTTCGAGGCTAAGAAACATACCCTCCTAAATTCCCGATCTCAGGGTAGACTTACTTGATTTAAATGGGCTACAAGCACACCCACTAGATTTCCGAGCTACTAAGCACATCCACTTGATTTGAACGGGCTACAAGCTCACCCAAGCAAATACAAATAGAGTTGATAGTTTTCTGAAAACAATTTCTTAAACTTTGGATACAATGCATCCTATATCCTCTTGGAAACTACTTTGATCTTTGAATAGAGAGAGATGGTTCCAAAATAGTAAGAAAGTAGTATTGAATCAATACAAAGAAGTATGAATTGAATCTATATGATTTTAAAGAAATTTTAATATATTTTTCAATGGAATTTTCAAGAGAGTAAGAGGAGGGAAGAAAATAAGTAATTAGTTGTCAAAAAATTCATTTGCACTCCCCTTTATATAGTAAATGAAGAGATGTGTCCGTTCGTGAAGAGTTACAACGAATATATACTTCCTTTCAAAATTTGAAAAACCATTTGGCAGCATGTATGTCGACATACCCTATTCCTATATGTCGACATATGCTAGTGTATTATGAAAACTTATTTCTTTCAAAATGTTTTGAAAATCCTATACTTTGTAAAATAATTTGATACTTTTTAAAAAAGTTTTAACATAGTTTATAAACATTTTGAACTTTAAAAAACTTTTATAAAATATTTTGAAATATGTTTGGGTAAAAAATATAAATTATCAAAAAATTGGAGATAGAGATCAAAGATTGCTATCAAAGACTTTAACAATATATGCTATGACTCTATATACTAAATTATAATCTTGAGATCTTCATATCTTGATCTTTGAACTCATGAGTCTTCATGTCTTCAGTCATTATACTGTACGGTCGTCGATTCAGCACCTGTGTAATATTCTGCACTATATACTATATAACTTGGCAAAACATTAGTATTTATATTTTATGTGATTGTATATGTTTGTACATGGTTGTTGTCATCAAAATAGATAACTGAGGTATTAACAAAAGGAAAAATAGAAACACTTTCATGATCTTCATTGGCTAATCCCCTCTCTTATCAAAGATGGTCAAAACAACAACCCAGAATACTCAAAATCCAAGGCAAACGCAGAACAAGAAGATTGGGATGTGATCAAAGCAAATCCAATCTTTGGATCCGACAGATGGATTGTTTCCAAGGAAAATCTAGTATTTTTATTTGTTTATAGTTTATAAGTATATGTTTTAAAACTTATATATTTAAATCTGACTAGTTTGTAAATGATATAGTTTGGTTTGGATTGGTATAAATTTGTTTATAATATGTGATGTGGTTTGATTTGGATTAATTGATTGATTGGATTTTAAAATAATTTGGTTTGAATTATTTAACATCTTCAATATTTATTAAAATCATTACTCAATATGTTAAAAACATAATAGTTTTTTTTAACACTGGTATTTCTGTATAGTTTAAAACCTCTAATATTTGGTTTTGATTGCATAGTCCATAAGTACGTCACATTTAGGGGGAGTTTTGTTTCTCACCCATTTTTGTTGAGGACAAAAGGAGAGAAAAATATAAAATAAAACACATGCGCATATATTAAGATTCAGTTATTTAACTTAGGCAGAGTTATATTATATTTTATATGTAGGAATATTTACATGTTTGTCATTATCAAAATGGGGGAGATTGTTAATACCTCAGATATTTATTTTGATGACAACAACCATATAAATATAGGTACTAATGTTTTATCAAGTTGTATAGTATATATTGCAGAATATTACATAAGTACAAAATGATTAAACTGGATGAATGGTTAGTATAAAGAACAAGAATGAATATTTAGAGATAATGATCAAGATTAATGAGTTTAGAGACAAAAGACTTGAAGAACTCAAGACTTTAATATAATTCATTAAAACAAATTATTAAAGTCCCTAATAGCAGATTCTGATCTTTATCATATAGTTTTGATCTTTGATATTTTAATCAAAATAAATTATTTTAAATTTAAATTATATTTTTACAAATATTTCATAAATTTTTTTGTATTCAAAGTATTTAAAAATTATGTTTAAAATTATTTTACAAAAATATAGAAGTCTAAAAAACAATTTCAAAGAAAAATCATTTTTCAAAATTAACAAGGGTATGTCGACATACCCTTCCTAGATATGTCGACATAGTGACCGTTGGTTTCTTTTTTAATTTTTTAAAAGAAGTGTCTTTTGAACGCACCTCTTCACGAATGGATACTTTTGTTCATTCACTATATAAAGAGGAGTGCAAACGAATTTTTAACTAATTTTCATACTTTCTTCTTACTTCTTACTCTCTTAAAATATTTCTTGAAAACTACTTTCTATATTCTTCAAAATCTACATAGAATCAATCTATACTCTACTAGATTGATTCTCTACAAACTATCTGCTATTTTGGAAGCATTCTCTCTACAAACTCAAAGATCAAACCGCTATCTGAAGGCTACATGACATCTTGTATCCTAAGTATAACCATTTATATTTGGAAATCAACAACTCTACTCTTATCTTTTTGGGTTTGCTTGGTTCCCATTCAAATCAAGTGGGTGATCTTGTTGCTCAGTAAATCAAGGGAGTTTGCCTCGGATTTGTAAGACAGGAGGGTGTGTCTCATAGCCTTAAAATCGAGATTGTATTCTGGTTTGCTTGCTGCCTGGTTAAAGTAGGCAATTCAAAAGAAACTTGTACAGTATTGTGCGGGACTGGATGTAGGATTGGTTAATCCAAACCACTATAAAAATTCCTGGTGTCATCTCTCTTACTTTACCTTTAGTTATTACTTTTATATTTATCTGTGATTGCATCCGTGACTGCTTATTTAATATAAGTTGTTCATGATATGAACAAAGCAAAGGCACTACTTGTAACGACCCGATATTTTGGACCATTCGCATCCGCACATGTCGGACTTGAATAATTCAAAATACCGCGTTGTTAATTTAAATTTGGCAAAACTGAAAATATACAGTAAATAAGTAATCACAGATCACAAACATAGTGTAACGACCCCGAAATTTAAATTTATTTAAATTGATAATTTATTGAATATTTGAATTTAAATTATAAATAAATGGTTTAAAATATAAATATATAGGAAAATACAAGGCAATTTGTATGTAAGATAAAATAAATATTTAAAGTTAGAAATAATTTGATAAATTCTAACCACATAAACATATTCAAGTATAAAGTAAAACATATTAAACAAATTCTAACATCAAATTAAATATAGAACTTCATTTATATTTCAAAATAACAAGAACAAAACAAAAAAAAATACACTCACGTATGAACAAAGCAAATTACAGATATCTAAGAACAAATAAACAAGTATAAGCAAAAGCTTGCAAAAGAAACACAAGGTACATTTGTAATAAATGTTTGCATCTCTAAACTCACCCTATTATCACCTCAGCCGAAATCAAAAATTTAGCATAGTCAAAGAAAAATAGGGATAAATACAAACAATATCTTCATATTGTACAGCCAAAAGGAAAAAAATTATATAAGTTTGTACATGATAGTTTATACTATTATCTCTAGTACACAAGAGATATACATCAGCCGAAAAGAAGAAAATTTATGTAGCCACCAAACCAGACATCAATGGACAAAGCAAGGAAATATCACTGATCAAAATTGTACAAACAAATATATTACCTGTACAAAATATTATACCCAGTAAAACATCTCTTCTTTATATCAAAGCCTTTCTCAATTCACTTCAGTTTCGTTCATCTACTTCTGGAGAGAAAACTTAAACAAAACTTCATTTCAAAACAACTCAGTTCAAAATCAAAAGCCTATAACAAATTATTAAAGTTCAAGCAAGATAAATCAAAACAATTCAGTTTTCAAAGTCTTCCAGTTCAAAACCAATCAAGGCTTCAGCAATTTAAAGTTTCCAGATTCAAGCATTTATCAACTTTCCAGTTTTTCAAATTCAAAACTGTTTGCAAAGAAACCGTGCTCTGTTCTTCTCTGCAAAGCAAGTGAGTAACATATTTTTTTTTAAATATAACCTAAGTTTAGATAAAGTATGTTTTCCTCTGTGATGGTATATACATCTTGTATATATGTATGTTGTGCCAAATCTGTGTGAAATCTGTTTCTATGATACCCTGTACCTGTGATCATGTTTTTGTGGATAGAAAAATCAACCTCCATCACTTGATCTAACAACTGATTTAACCTAGGCTGTAAATAAAAGTTGTTTGTTTGGTTGTAATTTAAGTGTTAAAAATATGTAAAGCTAAAACAACCTATCATTTCCTCTGGTAACTAAAGAAAGCCTGTACAACTTTAAATATGTGTAAAAAACAAAATTTTTTTTTTAAGAATTCAATTGTATCAGGAGAAACTACATACTAAAATAGGATTTTTAAGACAAGATTTACGATTTTTAAATCTTGGGTTGAAGAGCAGTTCCAATTTCACTGTTTCAAGCATTTTGAGTTGCCGTGGTCGTTGTAGTTGACCGGAGGTGTCGAGGTTTGGTCTGAAGGTAGAAGAGTCTGCCGTGGGTCGAGGAAAAATGGTCGGAGGTTGATCAAAGCCTTGTAGTGGTGGCGGGAAGTGTTCGAATTCTGGTGACCTAATTTGGGAAGAGCAGATGTTTTCGATTCGTTCTTCGTCGATAATTGATCGAGTAGCTCGGGGTTTTAGGGAAAGGGGGTCGATGGGTTGTCGAAGCCTTCGCCGAAGTTCGAGTGGCAACGGTGGCCGGAGACGTGAGAGATTGGCGTTGACAGGTCGGAGAGTTAAAAGTGTTTCCAGGCTTTGTCGTTCTTGAATTCGAGATCGATGGCGAACTGACCGGAGTTGGGTGGCTGGAAGCGAAGAGGAGATGACCTTCGATTTGCTCGAAGTCCTGGTGACGACCGGAGGTGGTCAGGTCAGCTGTGCACGTGCACGAGCACGTTTTGTCTGGATGGAGTTTTGCTTTGGGTTGGGGAAGAAAAGCCCGGGTTGATGCTCGAGGCAAGTTCGTGTCTTTCTCGGGGAAGCTTCATGTATTACTCGAAGTAGAACAGGGGAGGCTCAGTGATGTTGTTCAGGGTTTAATCTGTAGAAAATTTTAACAGTGCCAGTTTTACTCGAGTGCGTACCCGGGAAGAAGTCGTTTAAGCTCGGGTAAATTCATGTTTTTCTCGAAGCAAACTGGAGAAAACTCGGGTTACTTTGTTTTCAAGTTAAACAGTGCCAGTTAGCAGTTTTTAAGTTATTAAGTTTAAATTTGTAACCAATGTTAAAACTGAGTTTAATTACTTTAGAAAGTAATTAAAGAATAGTTAATGAAAGTTATTAACTAAGAATTTTTAAACAGTAAACTAATGTGATAAATCTATTAATTACTTAATGAAAGTAATTAAGGAATTAATTGCTTATTGTAATTAATTTTGGATATTTTAATTAAAGTTGATTTAGTAATTAGGGATAATCACTCATTTTAATTAATTAATTAATAATGATTTATCAAAGGTTGATTAATTAAGGGTTGATTTATTATTAATTGAATAATGATTTGAAATTTGTGTGAATTTATTTGTTAATAAATTAAAGGATTAATTAATGAATGTGATTAATTAAGATTAATTTAATAATTAAAGATTAATTGATTCATTGATTTAAGATTGATTAGTTAAAATTAAGGGTTAACTAATAAATTTGAAAGTAAGATTTACTTCAAATAATTTGTAATTAAATTACGATAATTAACCCGGTTTAATAAATTGATACATCTGATTTAAAGTAATCAGTTGATTAATAAATTCACTTGTGAATGTTTAGATTCTATTGAACGTTAAATTGTTTGATATCCCTGATATATGATGCTTTGTGATACATCCTGATTTATGTTGTGATCTGTAGTTTACTTATCTGTGACCTTTATATATCTATGATCTGTGAATGAACGATAAGCGTTGTTTTTATATCGCTTATCAACTATATCTCTGTATTTTGATCTGTGATGATTCATTGTGTTGCACTATTGTGTGAAACCCCTGGACTACACTTATACACACACAAATATGGATTTCACGTGGAGATCGGTTAAGTCACAGATAATTTAAATTTGATGTTTTTGAAATTGGAATTTCAATTTCAATTGATTTTGAAATTTGAAATTCGGGTTTAAAGTGAAAAGCTTTTGAAATAGAATTTCAAAGATAAAAGCTATTTTGAGCAACTTAATCGAGTTTTGAAAATTTAAATAATTTGATTTAAATTTGAATTCAAGTTTGAAATTGAATCCTATGATTTGAAATTACGGTTAAAAATGTTATAAATGTGTTTATCTGAATTTAAACCATTTAAAAGTATAATTTTGAGAATTTGGATTTAACCCAAAGACTTTAACTCGTATGAATGAATCGGATTTTCTGAAATGAAACTATTTGTTTTCAAAAGATAAAAGCTTCCAGATAAGAAATGAAATTCAATTTAATTAAAGGAATTTCAAGATTGAATTGGAAAATGGTTTTCCAAGTTATGAATGAATTCTTTTTTTGAAAAGCTATGAATTGAATCTGTTATCTTTAACAGATTTAAAAATAATGATTTGTTTAAATCATTTGAAATGGGATTGTTTTGAAAGCTATAAGTTAAATCTTGATTTAAAGATTTAACGAGTTAAACTGAAATGGAAATTGTTTTAGAAAATCTGTGAATGAATCTTTTATTTAAAAGATTTAAATGTGGAAATTGTTTAAACCGTTGAAGGTTGTTTAAAATAAATCTTTTTGTTTAAAGATTTAAAATGGTAATTTGTTAAACCATTTGAAAAGAAAGATTTTTGGGTAATAAGTTGTGACTTAATTGAAATCCCATATCCATATGTTTTTAAATATTACGCTCACTATTCGGTTTAGCCGGGAGAGGACCTTTGGGTCGTATAACCCATTCCGAATATGTGATACGTCGATATGGATAGCATTTGAAGACCGGTGTTGAAGACCGGATATTTTTGAAAACGGAAGGATTACCGTCGAGTTACTCTGCATCGGCTGATCCCCGATATAGAGGTTTTATCATCCTTAGTGACGGGAAGTCCGGACGTGATTGGAAATTATCCAGAATTGCAAGGGCTTCGTGAGAAGTGCCTTCGGTTCTGTTCGATCCCGGAACAGACTTGTATGGATTGTATGTCTGACATTACACTTTGAGATATAAAGCCGATTTCTTTCAAATACATTTCTGTTTGGTGGCGGAGAATTTATTCTCTTAGCTTAACACCCTTCTCTGAGACGTACGAGCTCAGAGGTTATGTAGTTGAAATTTATCAGCGATATACTCCCAATTTGGTAATGTGGCATGTTGAGTGTTGCTGTGCGATGATCAGTGTTTGATCATTTGTGATATGATCATTTGTTTGATCATTTATCTTTGTGATCATAGGTTGATCATCTGTTGACCCAAAGCGTGGCTTTTCGAAAAAGCGTAGCTTTGTGGACGAGACTTCGTCAGGACCTCACTACCCGGAAATGGTCGAAACAGGAATGTTGCGGCAAGGTTATGAGGGTCGCGCCCTTTAGGGTATGTCATTTCCTTCTGGAAAGGGGTGGTATTATGGTATGGAGCCCAGATACTTACTCATGTGGATACACTTTCTTTATGATGTGTGATGTTGGATATCGAGCGCTCGGATAAAGGTCCCAAAGGACCGGGTGATGACATATTCGTGAGTTACCTGTTACAGGGGTAACCCGGCCTTGTTTGGCAGAGAGCAGTTTGTCTCTCGGAACGTCCCGCCAGAGGCGTTTCTTTCGTGGAATAGGAAGTTCCTTAGCCTGACCATTTGTTGGAAATCCAAAGAAACAATACGCGACTTGTACGGTTTTAGTTGTATAACCTGCTATGGAATGTGGCGGTAACCTGCTATTGAACATAGTAGCTATAGTAGGCATACGATAATGGTCGTATGTTGGCTAAGATTAATATTATACTTTCGAAATGTTTTCTGCACTATGCACTAATAATAATATCAAGATGATTTTGCGTAGTAAGCATGTTTGACTATCATAAGAAGAAATCTCCTCCAAGTCTGCGTTTGCATTGTGTGTGTGGTGGGAGGTCTTATGGTAGTTTCATTTTCTAAAAGCATTGCGGATTTCAATGTTTAAAACCTTTTGTTGATTGTTTAAAGATAAACTGTTTTCGTTGCTCACACCAGTCCCATGACTGATCCGGAGTTTATTGTTCCTTTCCTAAACTCTGGGTGCTCATAATTTTCCACACGAGCAGTCTAGAGTTGGGTTTCTTTTCAGATATTCAAGTTTAGTAGATTATCTGGGGCTAGTTCATTCATCGGAGTTGCTTATCTTGGAGTTGTGGATTCATTCTTGTCTGAAGATCATTTTGGAGTTATCATTTCTATTGATATTGTTCCGCTGCTGTTGTTATCTTTTCTTTTCCACTGTTATTTGTTGTATCATATCTCTGATGTATATTGATATTCATTGTATCATTCTGTTGTATCAGATATTGTATATCAATGTATTATTCTTTTTTTCCGCTGTGTTATTTACTTAATTGTGTTATAGCTTCGGCGAATCGGATTTGAACGGTCGAATCTGCTGCATTCTAGTACAATGTGAAGTACGGATGTTGATTTTCGAGCGGGCAAAACCCGAGCCATCACATGTGGTATCAGAGCAAAGGTTGAACTTTAGCTCAGGAGTATAACACGTTAAGTAGCTCATTAGAGATAGAGTGAAGTAAACTCTAGAATGAGTATTCCTCAGATATCCATCTGTATGCCTCAGTAAATTCTCTTACTATCCACTGATAGTGAGTATGAGTGCAAGAAGAGGACGAGATAGGGGACAGGGGAATACGACTATAAATGGTCAATACTCTGTAACAACGAGGAAGCAATCTTTTTGTCTATCCATCTCTTTTGTTGGTCATCTTTTCCCAATCCTTCGATAGTTCCTGGTAGATCCAGGAAGGAAATTCGATATATTAAAATGGGACATAAACTTCGGATAGGCCAAATTGTTTGTTTGGATGGATTGTTTGCTTTGTTGCTATGATTGATAGGTATACTTTAGTTCTAAACTAAAAGTTTTGAAATTGTATCTATATATCTATCTATTCTTTAGGTCCTAATATGTTCTACGAATGGTTAGTTATCCTTTGAACTAACCTATGCCACTGCATATTTCGTAGATCTGGATAACTCGAGTATCGTGTGAAAGAATTCAACAGATTCGATCTTGTATCTATTTTTGATATTCTGATTTGGTAAGCCAAATGCAGAATTGATATTCAGTTTGATTCAATGAAATATTCTTCATCTATCTTTTTGTCTCCTTGGTAATTTCGAGGACGAAATTCTTTTAAGGGGGGAAGTTTGTAACGACCCCGAAATTTAAATTTATTTAAATTGATAATTTATTGAATATTTGAATTTAAATTATAAATAAATGGTTTAAAATATAAATATATAGGAAAATACAAGGCAATTTGTATGTAAGATAAAATAAATATTTAAAGTTAGAAATAATTTGATAAATTCTAACCACATAAACATATTAAGTATAAAGTAAAACATATTAAACAAATTCTAACATCAAATTAAAAATAGAACTTCATTTATATTTCAAAATAACAAGAACAAAACAAAAAAAAATACACTCACATATGAACAAAGCAAATTACAGATATCTAAGAACAAATAAACAAGTATAAGCAAAAGCTTGCAAAAGAAACACAAGGTACATTTGTAATAAATGTTTGCATCTCTAAACTCACCCTATTATCACCTCAGCCGAAATCAAAAATTTAGCATAGTCAAAGAAAAAAAGGGATAAATACAAACAATATCTTCATATTGTACAGCCAAAAGGAAAACAATTATATAAGTTTGTACATGATAGTTTATACTATTATCTCTAGTACACAAGAGATATACATCAGCCGAAAAGAAGAAAATTTATGTAGCCACCAAACCAGACATCAGTGGACAAAGCAAGGAAATATCACTGATCAAAATTGTACAAACAAATATATTACCTGTACAAAATATTATACCCAGTAAAACTTCTCTTCTTTATATCAAAGCCTTTCTCAATTCACTTCAGTTTCGTTCATCTACTTCTGGAGAGAAAACTTAAACAAAACTTCATTTCAAAACAACTCAGTTCAAAATCAAAAGCCTATAACAAATTATTAAAGTTCAAGCAAGATAAATCAAAACAATTCAGTTTTCAAAGTCTTCCAGTTCAAAACCAATCAAGGCTTCAGCAATTTAAAGTTTCCAGATTCAAGCATTTATCAACTTTCCAGTTTTTCAAATTCAAAACTGTTTGCAAAGAAACCGTGCTCTGTTCTTCTCTGCAAAGCAAGTGAGTAACATATTTTTTTTTAAATATAACCTAAGTTTAGATAAAGTATGTTTTCCTCTGTGATGGTATATACATCTTGTATATATGTATGTTGTGCCAAGTCTGTGTGAAATCTGTTTCTGTGATACCCTGTACCTGTGATCATGTTTTTGTGGATAGAAAAATCAACCTCCATCACTTGATCTAACAACTGATTTAACCTAGGCTGTAAATAAAATTTGTTTGTTTGGTTGTAATTTAAGTGTTAAAAATATGTAAAGCTAAAACAACCTATCATTTCCTCTGGTAACTAAAAAAAGCCTGTACAACTTTAAATATGTGTAAAAAACAAAATTTTTGTTTTAAGAATTCAATTGTATCAGGAGAAACTACATACTAAAATAGGATTTTTAAGACAAGATTTACGATTTTTAAAGATTGGGTTGAAGAGCAGTTCCAGTTTCACTGTTTCAAGCATTTTGAGTTGCCGTGGTCGTTGTAGTTGACCGGAGGTGTCGAGGTTTGGTCTGAAGGTAGAAGAGTCTGCCGTGGGTCGAGGAAAAATGGTCGGAGGTTGATCAAAGCCTTGTAGTGGTGGCGGGAAGTGTTCGAATTCTGGTGACCTAATTTGGGAAGAGCAGATGTTTTCGATTCGTTCTTCGTCGATAATTGATCGAGTAGCTCGGGGTTTTAGGGAAAGGGGGTCGATGGGTTGTCGAAGCCTTCGCCGAAGTTCGAGTGGCAACGGTGGCCGGAGACGTGAGAGATTGGCGTTGACAGGTTGGAGAGTTAAAAGTGTTTCCAGGCTTTGTCGTTCTCGAATTTGAGATCGATGGCGAACTGACCGGAGTTGGGTGGCTGGAAGCGAAGAGGAGATGACCTTCGATTTGCTCGAAGTCCTGGTGACGACCGGAGGTGGTCAGGTCAGCTGTGCACGTGCACGAGCACGTTTTGTCTGGACGGAGTTTTGCTTTGGGTTGGGGAAGAAAAGCCCAGGTTGATGCTCGAGGCAAGTTCGTGTCTTTCTCGGGGAAGCTTCATGTATTACTCGAAGTAGAACAGGGGAGGCTCAGTGATGTTGTTCAGGATTTAATCTGTAGAAAATTTTAACAGTGCCAGTTTTACTCGAGTGCGTACCCGGGAAGAAGTCGTTTAAGCTCGGGTAAATTCATGTTTTTCTCGAAGCAAACTGGAGAAAACTCGGGTTACTTTGTTTTCAAGTTAAACAGTGCCAGTTAGCAGTTTTTAAGTTATTAAGTTTAAATTTGTAACCAATGTTAAAACTGAGTTTAATTACTTTAGAAAGTAATTAAAGAATAGTTAATGAAAGTTATTAACTAAGAATTTTTAAACAGTAAACTAATGTGATAAATCTATTAATTACTTAATGAAAGTAATTAAGGAATTAATTGCTTATTGTAATTAATTTTGGATATTTTAATTAAAGTTGATTTAGTAATTAGGGATAATCACTCATTTTAATTAATTAATAATGATTTATCAAAGGGTGATTAATTAAGGGTTGATTTATTATTAATTGAATAATGATTTGAAATTTGTGTGAATTTATTTGTTAATAAATTAAAGGATTAATTAATGAATGTGATTAATTAAGATTAATTTAATAATTAAAGATTAATTGATTCATTGATTTAAGATTGATTAGTTAAAATTAAGGGTTAACTAATAAATTTGAAAGTAAGATTTACTTCAAATAATTTGTAATTAAATTACGATAATTAACCCGGTTTAATAAATTGATACATCTGATTTAAAGTAATCAGTTGATTAATAAATTCACTTGTGAATGTTTAGATTCTATTGAACGTTAAATTGTTTGATATCCCTGATATATGATGCTTTGTGATACATCCTGATTTATGTTGTGATCTGTAGTTTACTTATCTGTGACCTTTATATATCTATGATCTGTGAATGAACGATAAGCGTTGTTTTTATATCGCTTATCAACTATATCTCTGTATTTTGATCTGTGATGATTCATTGTGTTGCACTATTGTGTGAAACCCTGGACTACACTTATACACACACAAATATGGATTTCACGTGGAGATCGGTTAAGTCACAGATAATTTAAATTTGATGTTTTTGAAATTGGAATTTCAATTTCAATTGATTTTGAAATTTGAAATTCGGGTTTAAAGTGAAAAGCTTTTGAAATAGAATTTCAAAGATAAAAGCTATTTTGAGCAACTTAATCGAGTTTTGAAAATTTAAATAATTTGATTTAAATTTGAATTCAAGTTTGAAATTGAATCCTATGATTTGAAATTACGGTTAAAAATGTTATAAATGTGTTTATCTGAATTTAAACCATTTAAAAGTATAATTTTGAGAATTTGGATTTAACCCAAAGACTTTAACTCGTATGAATGAATCGGATTTTCTGAAATGAAACTATTTGTTTTCAAAAGATAAAAGCTTCCAGATAAGAAATGAAATTTCAATTTAATTAAAGGAATTTCAAGATTGAATTGGAAAATGGTTTTCCAAGTTATGAATGAATTCTTTTTTTGAAAAGCTATGAATTGAATCTGTTATCTTTAACAGATTTAAAAATAATGATTTGTTTAAATCATTTGAAATGGGATTGTTTTGAAAGCTATAAGTTAAATCTTGATTTAAAGATTTAACGAGTTAAACTGAAATGGAAATTGTTTTAGAAAATCTGTGAATGAATCTTTTATTTAAAAGATTTAAATGTGGAAATTGTTTAAACCGTTGAAGGTTGTTTAAAATAAATCTTTTTGTTTAAAGATTTAAAATGGTAATTTGTTAAACCATTTGAAAAGAAAGATTTTTGGGTAATAAGTTGTGACTTAATTGAAATCCCATATCCATATGTTTTTAAATATTACGCTCACTATTCGGTTTAGCCGGGAGAGGACCTTTGGGTCGTATAACCCATTCCGAATATGTGATACGTCGATATGGATAGCATTTGAAGACCGGTGTTGAAGACCGGATATTTTTGAAAACGGAAGGATTACCGTCGAGTTACTCTGCATCGGCTGATCCCCGATATAGAGGTTTTATCATCCTTAGTGACGGGAAGTCCGGACGTGATTGGAAATTATCCGGAATTGCAAGGGCTTCGTGAGAAGTGCCTTCGGTTCTATTCGATCCCGGAACAGACTTGTATGGATTGTATGTCTGACATTACACTTTGAGATATAAAGCCGATTTCTTTCAAATACATTTCTGTTTGGTGGCGGAGAATTTATTCTCTTAGCTTAACACCCTTCTCTGAGACGTACGAGCTTAGAGGTTATGTAGTTGAAATTTATCAGCGATATACTCCCAATTTGGTAATGTGGCATGCTGAGTGTTGTTGTGCGATGATCAGTGTTTGATCATTTGTGATATGATCATTTGTTTGATCATTTATCTTTGTGATCATAGGTTGATCATCTGTTGACCCAAAGCGTGGCTTTTTGAAAAAGCGTAGCTTTGTGGACGAGACTTCGTCAGGACCTCACTACCCAGAAATGGTCGAAACAGGAATGTTGAGGCAAGGTTATGAGGGTCGCGCCCTTTAGGGTATGTCATTTCCTTCTGGAAATGGGTGATATTATGGTATGGAGCCCAGATACTTACTCATGTGGATACACTTTCTTTATGATGTGTGATGTTGGATATCGAGCGCTCGGATAAAGGTCCCAAAGGACCGGGTGATGACATATTCGTGAGTTACCTGTTACAGGGGTAACCCGGCCTTGTTTGGCAGAGAGCAGTTTGTCTCTCGGAACGTCCCGCCAGAGGCGTTTCTTTCGTGGAATAGGAAGTTCCTTAGCCTGACCATTTGTTGGAAATCCAAAGAAACAATACGCGACTTGTACGGTTTTAGTTGTATAACCTGCTATGGAATGTGGCGGTAACCTGCTATTGAACATAGTAGCTATAGTAGGCATACGATAATGGTCGTATGTTGGCTAAGATTAATATTATACTTTCGAAATGTTTTCTGCACTATGCACTAATAATAATATCAAGATGATTTTGCGTAGTAAGCATGTTTGACTATCATAAGAAGAAATCTCCTCCAAGTCTGCGTTTGCATTGTGTGTGTGGTGGGAGGTCTTATGGTAGTTTCATTTTCTAAAAGCATTGCGGATTTCAATGTTTAAAACCTTTTGTTGATTGTTTAAAGATAAACTGTTTTCGTTGCTCACACCAGTCCCATGACTGATCCGGAGTTTATTGTTCCTTTCCTAAACTCTGGGTGCTCATAATTTTCCACACGAGCAGTCTAGAGTTGGGTTTCTTTTCAGATATTCAGGTTTAGTAGATTATTTGGGGCTAGTTCATTCATCGGAGTTGCTTATCTTGGAGTTGTGGATTCATTCTTGTCTGAAGATCATTTTGGAGTTATCATTTCTATTGATATTGTTCCGCTGCTGTTGTTATCTTTTCTTTTCCGCTGTTATTTGTTGTATCATATCTCTGATGTATATTGATATTCATTGTATCATTCTGTTGTATCAGATATTGTATATCAATGTATTATTCTTTTCTTCCGCTGTGTTATTTACTTAATTGTGTTATAGCTCCGGCGAATCGGATTTGAACGGTCGAATCTGCGACATTCTAGTACAATGTGAAGTACGGATGTTGATTTTCGAGCGGGCAAAACCCAAGCCGTCACACACAGAGTAATAAATGCAGCGCAAATAAAAGAGATAGTAGTTCATGAAGCTACTATATAAATATATAAATTACATCAGAGTTAAACTAGATACAACGGAAGAGTAATACGATACATCAGATACAAATCAGAATACATCACTGGAATCATCGAATACTGAAAGCAGAATAGATGGCTGGATCTTCAAGCAAAGCTCCAACTCCAAAGGTGAGTCTTGAATACTGGTACACTCAGTCTGACCCGAGCGTAAAGCAAAACACAAGACACTCGAGTCAGGATTAACATTCTTATATCAATAAATCCAACTCAAGTGAAATAGCAATTGAAATACAAGTAACTCAAAGGATGTTTGGAATAACCATCCTTTAAGGATCCGTTAAACTATCTACTAGGTAGTAATGTACGCTAAGTAGATAATGTCTATCAGTAATATAAGGTATCAAAATAGTGTTAAGGCGTTACCATTATCCCCCTTAACACATTTTATATAAGCGGTATAGTCTATACAGCACTGTAAACTCCACCGTAAACTAGTGGGATATCAGGGAGTACTCCCTAGGTATAACACAAAACAAATTCGTAGTGGTCGCATATATAGGGATCCATGTATGACAAGGCACATGAGGCAATACCCAAGGTAGTGAAACTACTGTTTGCCTGATCCGGACTGGTGAAAACGCATCGCCGCAGCGATCGCAACACCGCGAAACAACACTCCCAAATCAAGGGTGCACCAATCGACAACAAGTAATGAGTAGTTTTCGAAGAAGTGTGTTCGCTCGAGGTAGCTAGCCCCCATTTGGCCCGGCACGGCTCCTGTTTTAGTCATTTCCAATTTGACACAAGTGTCAAGGCTATCCATTATTGTTCTCTTTCTTCAGTCATCAACATACATCATTCCAACCACTTCATTCTGGATCACACTCTGCGTATAGTTATTAAAGTGGTTTTCGGTTTAGACAATGAGTATGTCCCTAACCGATTTCGGTCTCTTTAATAACTTTCGTCATTATTTCACCGATTGGTCGTTTATATATTTCCTAACCAAATCAAATTCAATTTCAATTTAAATTCGTAAACCAACATTTCATTTGTCTTTCTAAATCAATTTCCAAAATTTATGTTTCAAAACTTTCAAATTACCATTTCAAATCTTGAAATTCACTTTCAAATTTTTATTTAAAACAATTCAAGTATTTATTCAAGTTCGTATATAAGTTTCATTTCGAAAATCATTAATTTAATTTAACATTCAAATCAATTTAACTTCATTGATCGATTTCATTAAATTTTTGTTATGTAAATTTATCCTTCAAAACAATTTCTATTTAATTTCCAATTCATAAAATTAATTACTTAAGTTCAACTTCATTGTATCAAAACTTACAAATTGCATTAAATTAAATTCATTAAATCAAACTCTTTACATTTTCAAGTCTTACATTAATATCAATAAAACACATTTTATTTCTTATTAGAGAAATTCAATTTCACTTATTTACTTACTTAAATAATTTTCCAAAACTTAATTAATAAAGAACTCAATTTCAATTATTTACGAAGTAAAATTCACTTATTCAAAAGTACAATTTCACTTATTAAAGAATTCAATTCAATTTAATCATTATATAATTTAATCTTATTTAATTATTAAATAATTCAAAACTTAATTATTAAATAATTCCAAAGTTTAATAATTTCAAACTTAATTATAATTTCAAACTTAATTATTAAATCATTTCAAACTTAATTCAATCATTTCTCAAATTAAACAACGTTCTTTCATCAATTACATTGTTAATATTTTGTTTCAGATTATTAAATATTAACATTTTCCTTTCATTAAAAATTCAAATTTCATCTTCATTTCAAACCATATTATTTATTCAAATAAAATCTTTGTTTTATTTTAAATCAAATTATTGACCAATCGGGTTTTATTTAATTCTCTATCCTAGGTCAAAGTTTAATTTGGGTATTTATCATTTCAACCCGATTCCATTCCAATTCAAAAATCAAAGCATAACAAAGGGAACTTGCAGTGTGAAAACTGGGATGGTGTCAAAGTAAATAAACAAGCAATAACAACAATTAATAACAATCCAATAATCAATTCAAACAATCCCGAAATAATCGTATTAATTCACATTGTTGTTTGTGCAAATTAATATAATTATTTCTAGAATCTACACTATCATTTCATGTAGATTAAAGATTATTACACTAATATTAATACGATTCTTCACTTGTCATTCGATTTCAATTTTTAACACTACAACAATTAATCCAATATACGTTCAATGGTTCAAAGTGTAATTATCACTATTCTATATGTCAATTAATTTAACAATTAAAGGGGTCATATCCAACTAATCAAATTTAACACATATGTCGATTCAAATTTTTAACTAACCTACATCAAATTCAATTACATAATATTTATCACTTTATACATTACAATTTAACATCCAATATAAACAACAATCAATCAATCAAACTGTATTATCATCGCATAAATAATTACAGATAATGGTGTCAGATGTCATGGGTGAACAGATATAGATAATAACATATATAACAGTGTAACTAACTAACATCAGCATATTTCAATTGTCGTTTCAATTGAAATCAAATTTAATAAATAAAAGAATATTAATCGTGAGTGATTGCTCACCTTTCGAGGCTAGAGATGAACGAGAAGATGACACGGATATGCACACTGATACGAATACTGAATTTTGAATTTGCGAATCCAAGCAAGACAAAAATCGGCTCGAATTCGACGGACAAGCTGATAGATAAGAAATAGGCGAAATCTAATCAAAACTAGATCGATCGATGCAAATAAAATTGAAACAAATTAGGTATATTATATTTGTTTTCATAAACCAATATTCAATTTTTAAATTACATATTATATTTGATAAAAATCAAGCATATACTCTAACACACAATAGTACATACATACTCTAAAATCAACATATTACATATATACTTTACTAGTTAAACTACAGAAATCTGAGCATATATTATATCACACATTCTCTGCTATATTTGAAACACATATACTTTAAACTTAACCCTTACAATACTAGTAGCTAATATAGGTAAACAATCTTTAACTATAGTTATGTACTATACTATAAGATATATGGAAGCTGCAAACACTGTATGCTTAAACAGTATTACCTTTATATGACATGTATATATCTTTACGTATTATATATATAAAACTTTACTAAAAAAACTGCAGCAGTTCATATAACTATTATACTTCATACATTAAAACTCATCATACTAAAACTTATACTATGATATACCAAAATAAAATAGAATATAATACAATATATAAACATTTATATACATCAACACACATACGCCTCATAATACATATTCTGTTATATAAGAAATACTTATAACAGTAAGTGAAACGTAAAATATAAATATAAATAGAATACAATTTATACTAATAGGTAATTGATAACACTCATATAAAACTAGACTGTTATGTTAACATATTACATACAAACTTTTAGCAACCAGAACCTATATGAACTAACAGAGTAGACTTAACTTGTAAAAAGAACTACACAATGGAATTTTTTTTTCTTCTACGCATAGAGCTTTATAAACTAACTTCATAACAAAAGATACCTAAACTAATATATCATACAAATTTCTTTCTTTCAGCAAATCTAGGTAGTATGGTATATAAACTATATTTACTTATGAAACCGCATAAAGATTTACACTTAAACATGCTAAGTATATATAATACTTTTAATATAATATTCAACAGACAGGATCTATATATGTACTTAATATATAATTATATATATACATATATTAAGGATTTGTATGTATATACTTCGAAATCTAAAACATATATAGTTATTCTACCGAACCATTTTATACAAAGTACTTAAAAATATTAACAAATTCATGTATATTGCATATAAACTGATATATAAGTACATGTATAAACTTACATATGTTTATGCAATAGAGAGGAGGAGATAGAGGTGGGTTAGTGTGGTCCAATATGCGGTTGCACTGCAGTTGCGGATGGATTCGGGTAGCCAGGCTCGGTTGCTAGCGGCAGAGGTAGAGAAGCGGTGGTGGGTGCAAGGGTCATGGCGAATAAGTTGCGTGAAAGGCAGGTCGGCTGAGGGTTTCAAGGCCGGGGCTGCTATGCGTGAAGAGTTTGGTCGCGTGCTGTGGCGGGGAAAACCATGACAGGCTGAGGTCTGGGCGTGGGAGGAGTAGAGGCGACTAGGTGGCTCGGAGGTAGATGTTTGTGGAAAACTCGGTTGTGCTGGACGTGAGGTGGAGGCTCCTGACGTGGTGGAAGTTTGCGGAGAAGGGTGCCTGGGTGTAGGCGGGACGTGGGTTTGTTGGCGGGCCGGTGATGGAGAAATGAGTGGAAGGTAAATGGGGCGGAGGACGGTGAGGTTTCATGTGGAAGGAGGAAAATGGAAAAGAAGAGGAGAGCTTACTGTAAGAATTTGAATAAGAAGAAAAGAGAATGGGAAGTGGGACGTGCAAGAACCAAAAAAAAAAATTTGAAAAGCCAGAAGAAGTTTGTACGCAATTTTCTCAACCGGTGACGTTTGGTTTTTTTTTGCAAAGTTTACAATGGATATGAATATTTAAGCAGAATATAAGTTATAGGCATTTTTTTTTCCGTTGCCAGGTTATCAAAGCAAAATAAAAATGAAGGCCAACATATCTCTTAATTTAAAAACAGGAATAGTAAAAATAATATAGAACGAAAAACAAATAAAGATTTTGAAAGTGGGAACGTCAAGAGGTGGAATTCAGAGAATAATAAAGTCTAACGTCTATCTATTTTCCCAAGGCTGAGCAAATGAATGGACAGGGAACCAAAAGACTTTAAGACCCGTACCGATATGAAATCGTTTCTGTGGATTTCGCTGCGAACCGGGCTTCAAAACACAGAAATAAATATACCGTAGAGATCAGCATGACGAGACGATCAAAACGGTATACAGATATCGGTGGTATGATTGAATTATAAAAATTCGAATTTCCTACTAGCGGAAAATGCAGCAAAAACGCAGGAAAATAAGATCGACGGAGCTAAAGATGTTCGAATTTTGAAAAATGAAAAATAGCGTTGGCTTAGAAGATGGTTTAGAATTTTTCTATGTAAAAATATTTAGGTTCCGAAAATATTTTATTTTCATCGCTTTTTAACTGATTAAATTGAAGTAAATTTACGCGCGAAATAAACTTTCATATTTTCGGACGAAAATTTACCAGTTGCTATGTTTAACTAGACACATTCCAAATATCAAATTTATATTTCAAAATTTTATCGTTTTAAAATTTCACAAAATTTCAACTAATTACTATATTAAAACAGTTAAAATTTACGGGTCGTTACACTCTCCCCCACTCAAAACTTTTCGTCTCCGAAAAGGAACGAGGTAGGAGAATAGAAACAACCAGAAAGAAAACAGATTTGAAATACAAAATAACAATTAATTTAATCCATATAAATTCAAATTTAAATTAATTGATATTCAATAATTGATTTAATCCATTTGATTTCACTAAAATCAATCTCAACTATTTCTAAATTCATTATCTTATTATCCAATTATCTTCAATTTACAATTTCTAAAACCATAAATTTGAATAACCTTTTATTATAATCATATTTTATTTTCAACAATTTAAATTCTTCTTTATTCCAAATTATTGTTAAATTTATTCTACTTAATATATCTAACCAAATATATTTAACCCATATAAATTAATTTAAACCATAAAAGTTTCGATTTAAATTAATTTATATTTACTAATTGCTTTCAAATTCAAGGTATTATCATAAGTTGATCAAATTTCAATTTATTAATTCTTTCAAAACAAATTTATTAATTCTTTCAAAACAATTTATTTCATTATTAACTGAGTTTTACTTATTATCCTATCTAACTCTATTGACATCTTTATAATCAAAATTTAGTGTATAACATTTATTATAAACACTCAAATTTTATTTATAAAATTATTTTATATTGTATATTATCCAATTACATTTTAACTTATGAATAATTTAGGTAAGTTATATTGAAATGCAATTTAGTACTATACAAATAAAATTTTCAAATTCAATTATCTCAAGTTTAGATACTTATTCAAAATTTAGCTTTATTTATAATTGAAAACATCTTTTAACATGATTTTTTTAAGAATTAAATTTCCGTTTAATTTCAAACCCTTTAGAGATAATTATGTATATATTATATATATTAAATCAAATTATACTAAAGGAATTCAAATCAAAATATTATTTTATTATTTTTTTCAAAACAAAACCGTAGCAAAGCTACAGAATAGTCTCTCCACTTCGAAACTCGAAAATGAATGTCAATGATGCGGCCGCCATCACCGAAATTATTTTCCAGCGACAAAGAGAAGAGCACTGGTTTCAACATTTTAAAATTCTTTGAAAACGACTTATATTCGAAAATATTTTAAATACTATACACTTTAAAACTTTCAAATCAAAGTTTGAAATCACCAGAAATTAAATTCTCAAATTCTTTATTTAAATTCCTTCAAATCCCAAATCAAATTATAACCAAGTTTCATAAATTCATTATTTAGATTATGCAATAATCAATGGTTTACAAAACAATAAATGAAAATCAAATATTATTATTTCTGACAACAAATTCATTAACAATTTAATTTCAGAAATGTAATATCCCGGAAATTTTGACAATATCAATTTAATAATCTGTTTAATAATTAAATTGATATGAATAATCTTTGATAATAAAATTTGAGTTTAATTTAATAATCTAATTAAATAAGTATTTAATTGGTGATTTTATCTTTTAAAAATTTATAAGATATTTTCTATTTGAATATATATATTTATTTGTATATATTGTAAATAGAAAGCTTTGATAAATTGGAAATTTATATTTAATTTAATCTGGACTTTTCAAAGATATTTAAATAAATAACTTTATAGTTTTAAAATACTTTAAGTAAATATTTAATTGTTTAAGAGATATTTTAACTTAAGTTTAAATAAATAAGATTTACAAAATTTGTTTGTTTTATTTCTTTTAAATATTTCTTGATAATATAATCTCTTGTTTAAATTATAAAATATGTTATTTTCAAATAATAAGTATAATGTATTATTTTTAATATGTATGAATTTTAATGCTAAATGGAATTGTTATTAATAAGTAGTTATATAAGTATATAAATATATATAACTTAACTTTTAAATTGAATCTTAGGATTTAATTCTATTTAAACTTGAATTTAAAGTTTTGAAATTCAAAAGAATATATATTTAAATTGTTTTGGATTTTATAATATTTGTATAAACTTTTATTTATAAAATATAATTAGTTTTTGGTTTCTCTTTAAAAAGGTATATATATATAGATAAGTGATTAAATAAATAAGAAAAAGGCTTTTTACATAACTTTTAAAATAAATAGAAATATGAGTAATTACTTATAAGACATGTGTCTTTATCTAATGCCTTGTTTTAACATGTGTTAAGTAATGAATTAATCTATGTGACAAGTGTCTTTTTATTTTCTTTTTCTTTTATTTTTATAAATCATAAATATACATGTATATAAACATTTTATCTCTTTACTTCATTTTCTTTCTAATCTTCATTTTCAAAACAAGAAAAAAACTCAGTCTTTCCTCTAATTAAAATCTGAAACAAATCAGAGAATCAAATACCTCAATCCAAAAAAAACAAAAGCATGTAAATCTTCTTCAACCAGAAAATCAAACCCCTGTAATTCTTTTCCAAATCAAAGAACAATACCCTGAAACCATTTTTAAATCTGAAGCATGTAATAAAGTCTTCAGCCTGATTTCTATTCAAATCTGAAATCAAAAAGGTCTGCATTCTTTCTTTTCATCTCTGGAAGGAATTTCTTACTGTCTGCATTCATTTTTCAACCTGGAATCAACTATAAAAATCAAAGAGCCTGCTTGCATTCTTTCTTCAATCTGGAAGCCAGCATGCATGTGGTTCAAAGCAGTTTTAAGCTCAACAACCCAAGTTTTTAAATCAATGAGGCATGCAAGTTTTAAGTTCAAAAGCTTTTCAAAATAAAGTAGGATCTGTCATCTTTAAACAGGTGAGTAACAGTTTTTATTTATAACTATCTTAAGTAAGTTTAGTTGCTTGAATTCTTCATGTGTTAATCATGTTTGCAGTAAATAAATGTGATGAAATTCCCTGTATTATGTTTGGTTTCAAATGCATGTTGGGTTTGGTATATATGGATGTATTGTATGCATGTATGAATATGATCTCTGTTCTGTTCTGTTTGCCCAGACTCAAGAATTCCTTTTAAATCTTTTACCACTTGATTTAGTTCTTGTTAGTATTTAACTTACAAACAAAATTTGTTGATTTATCATAGAGGAATGTTTGAAAATCTTAATTAAGTCAACTTTAAAGCCAAATGTCTCTGTAAACCAAAAGAAAAGAATATATCTGTGCATATACATAAAAGTGAAAAACTCAAATCTTGTAATTCGTAAAACCAGGAGTATAAGTTGATTACTTATACTAAAACTCGATTTTTAAAACATAAATCATAATTTATAGTTTAGAAATAAGGGTGCAGTTCTGTATTTATCTAAAAATGAATTTGTGGGTAATTCTGTTGATCTCGATAGTTTGGGATGTTGTAATCTTCAATAGTGATGGAGGAATGATCGAGGATATAGGGAAAATTACTAGAATTTGAATTAAAGCATCGAGGAGGATATGATTTAGGATTTAAGATTTTAAACCTAGTTTGAATAGGTTGGAAATTGATGGTCGGGGTGATGTCTATGGTGGACCGAGTGCTACCATACTTTGGGAAGCGAAAGATGGGATATAGGCGAAGACATGGCCAGAAAATTAGCCTCTCTGATGGTCGGGGTTTCGAGGACGAGGAGTTGTTGCCAGTTTTTGAAGTGGTAGTCTGTGGTTCCAGTTTCGATTTTAGGCTCGATTTCGATTTCGCGTTTTAAACGAAGAGGTGATGGTCGTAGTTCGGTCTGTGGTCGTTCGTCGTCATGTGGGGATACTCGGTGATGATCGGAGCTCTGGCAGTGGGGTATGCACGTGCACGCGATCGTGAATGTCTGGTGAAGTCTGGGATTTGAACAGAGAAGGGTACTCGGGTGTTCTTCGTGACGATTGGATATTTGCTCGAAGTAATTAGAGCTGCGACTCGAAGTAAATTATAGTGTGTTCGAGTGCAATTGTGTTGCCAGGTTTTAAAACCTGTTTTGTTTTCAAAATTTAAATTGTTAAGAAATATTTAAATAGAATCTGGAATCAAAGTTTTATTTCAAGTTGGTTTTGAACCTTAGATTTGAGATAAATAAATTTATAAATTTAAATGTTTTAAATAAGTTTAAATGTTAGCTATATTTAAATGTTTTGAAATTTTTAAAAGGAAGTAGATTTAAGTTCTTTTAAAAATTCTTTTAGAAGATATAAGTTTTCTTTAACAGATAAAGGTTTTTAAATTTGTTCTAAACTTTGTTAAAGACAAAATTGATATTCATTTTAAATCCAGAATTTAAAATGAAATTTAAAAGTAAATTTGAAAATGGATGTTTTCAAATGCTTTGTGAATAAGGAATTTTAAACTTGGATAAGTAAATGTTTTATCTTAAAGTTAAAAACATTATTAAATCTTTAAGGTAATTAAAATAATTTTAAATAATCTAATTAATTAATGATTTGGATTAATTAATTTGTAATTAAGGATTTAAATTAATTTAATTAAGGTTTAAGATTAATTAAATGGAATAATTAATTTATAATTAAGGATTATAAATTGGAATATTAATTAATGATTAAGAATTAATTAATAAAGTAATTAAAGATTAATTAAGTTATGGTCAACACTTAATTAATTAAATAATTAGAGATTAATTAATTGGTTATTAAGATTTATTAATTTAAAATTTATAATAATTAATCATAGTTAATTACTTAATAAAAGTAATTAAATAATTGTTAATGAAGGTCATTAACTATGGATTATTAAATAATTAATTAATAGGATTAATTTTGATAATTAATTAATTTAAGGATAATCATTTGTGACAATTGTTTAAGTGAAATTACTTATTGGAAGTAATTAAGAATTAATTACTTATTGTAATTAATTGAAGTTAATTTGATTTAGTTAAATTAATTAATTAAGTTTAATTAATTTAGAATAATCAAGAGATGATTTGATAATAATTACTTAATGTAATTATTAAGGTAAGTTTAGTTAGAGAAGTAAATAATAAGATAATTACTGGAAGTAATTAGTTGAATAAATGATTTTATTAATAGAAGTAATTTGAGTTAATTACTTTGAAAAAAATTAATCAAGGGATTAATTAAAGAATTAATTAAGGAGTAATTAATTTAGTTAATGAAAGTAATTAAGGGTAGTTAATTACTGATTGAAGATTAATCAAAAGTGATTAATAAATGTTGTTTAATTAAAGGTTAATTACTTAATGTAATTAATTTAATTAAGTAATTAATAATTAAGTTGTAATTAAGGATCATTAATTAATATAATTAATGATGTAATTAAGATTGGTTAATTAAGTAATAATTAATAAATGAAGTAATTAATCAATGTAATTAATTAAGGATTAATGTAATTAATTATAGTTGATTAAGTTAATTAATTTTAGTTAATTAATTAATGAAGTAATTAAAGGTTAATTACTATAAGTGGTTAAGAATAATTAATTTAAGTAATTAATTAAGAATAAATTACTTGGATGTAATTAAAAGATAATTAATCAAAGATGATTAATTGAAAAAGGTAATTAGAGGATAATTAATTAATTTGTAATTAATTAATGGTTAAGTAAGAAGGATTTATAAAATGAAGTAATTAATTTAATTCACTTTAAATTAATTAGAGATGATATAAATCATTACTTATGGATGGATGATAATACTGAATGCTTTGCATTGATTGATATCTCTGATGAGATATATGCTGTATGATATGGATGTTAGTTGAATTGTGATGATAATATGGATTATCTGATAATGTTGATTATCTATTGTGAATCATCTTTCTATGTGTATAAAGATAATGAATTGAATTGTTTTAACCCTTAAAACAACTTGGCCTTAAAAGATACGTTTTGGATTTCGATGAGACCGGGATCGGGTTTCCGTATTCCGGATTTCCAGGTCTGGAGACCCGAATACCACATCAATCCAAATTAACGATAGGTCGTGAATCAAGTGAAGATGAAGATTCAGAGTGCAAGGGTTATTGTCGTTAACTCTGAGGGTGATTCCAAAACGAGTGTAACGAGATAATGCCTTCGGTTTCGTTCGAACCCGGAACGAACTTGTATGGATTGAATGCTTTCAGCACATCGTCAGGTGGACGATGAGCATTCTAAGATAGATGTGTTCTTTTTAAAGGTAATCGTGACCTCAAGCCTCACAAACCGGGAATGGCTAAAACAGGGGAGGTGCAGCAAGGTTAGTGGGTAGCACCCAAGTAGGACAAGGTTACCTCTGTCTAGATGTCCCTTTCTATTTCGACTTAGTGGTGCGGTTGCTGATCCCAACCGTGAGGTATCTTGTGCGGGAATTATCCAGTAAGGGATGTTCCGACCTTGTGTTGCAGGGGATTGGGAGTGATCCTCGGTACGGTGATCTAGGCCACGTACTGTGACGGGCGGTACCCCAGTAGCCCTGCCATTGTATGGAATCCAAACTCCAATAAGTGCCGTACGTATTAGTTGTGCCCAACTATGTTGGAATGTGAGATGTAAGAATTTCAGCTATTTCTATATTTTACTTGAAAACCCTAGACCCTATTATAATAAAATCAGATTTCCTATCAAATGTTTTGGTTAGCGTAAGGTAAAAACTTACCCATGTTTATTTGTGGGGAGTCTTACGTGATACCTTTTCTTTCTAAAGGTTTTGAAGTTAAGCAAGTTTAACCTGTTACTCACACCAGACCCATGTCTGACCCAAGTGTTTATTTCTGTTTTATAAACTCTTGGGTACTCAAATTTTTACGAGTAGCCAAGGGATTCAGGTTTAGCTTTGACGAATATTCTGGAGGAGCAATGGAGCAGGAGGCTTCGGCGTTCGTAGATATAGTATTCCGCTGTGTTGATATCTGTGATAGTGTCTTGTCTTGTATTTGAGTTGTAATGTCTAGACAGATGTTTATAACTGTCTAGTAAGTGATGTATATGCTGTGTAACTCTGTAAAGTGTTGTATACTATG
Organism: Allium fistulosum; assembly: GCA_030737815.1. Taxonomy (NCBI): domain Eukaryota; kingdom Viridiplantae; phylum Streptophyta; class Magnoliopsida; order Asparagales; family Amaryllidaceae; genus Allium; species Allium fistulosum. The sequence goes on along the minus strand of CM060904.1, from coordinate 1,103,043,429 downwards.
TAATAGTTTATGTTATTAATATAATTTATTCGTTCCGCTGTGAGATCGTTGTTGTTGTTTCTTTCTTTCTTCTCTTCTTTTCTATTTTCTACCCCTTTCTTTCTTATTAGCGATACGACTTTCTATGGAGAGAAAGTCCTGGTCGTTACAAGAAAACTTATATCTATGTATAATATAATCATACAAAACTTTTATTTTATTTACCAAATTGAAAACGATATTGTGTCAGTTTGCTCTACTCAAGTGTTTTGGAAATCCTATCGATAGCGTTGATCAGACGAATCGATCGAAAACCCAAATCAACATCAACAACTCAAACAACACAATGTATATTAAAACATTTTAAAATATTTATTTACAAATACACTTCCTCGCTCAACGATACAGTAACGGATTTCAAAGCAAGGATAGGGATTCAAATTTGATTAATTCAATCAAAGAAAATTTTGATTTGAGAATAAGTTGGAACGAAAGATAAGATGATTATTTAACCGGATAAGGAAATAGATAATCTTATATAAATCGCGGGCAACCATAACCGGGTCGACCGTGACTTCAATAATAAGATTGATGTGGAATTCCGAGGTAAATCAACATTCGATCTCAAGAAATAGAATTCAAGTATAGCAGGAGATAGATAGCATCGTAAACCGAGGATACAGAAATCTCCGGTAAATCGATGCTACTGTAAAGGAGTTTTGCTCCTTTACAAATAAATTTGAGATTGGCGAGATCACCGACTCATTATAAAGATCATTCGAAGTGGAGTTATGGGATGCTTCAGAATCGAAAGAAGACGAATAGTGAGGGACACGAATGAATTTTGGAACCGTAGGGAACGTTCCAAAATTCGAAGGAATCGAGTCAAGAGGAAGAGATTGAAACTCGAATGAGAGTTGTGACGACTCGGGTTTTGCCAGCTCGAAAATCAACATCCGTACTTCACATTGTACTAGAATGCCGCAGATTCGACCGTTCAAATCCGATTCGCCGGAGCTATAACACAGTTAAGTAAATAACACAGCGGAAGAAAAAGAATATAGATATACAACATCTGATACAATATCCAGATACAATGATGATACAATGAATATCTATATACATCAGAGATATGATACAAGAAATAGCAGCGGAACAATATCAATAGAAATGATAACTCCAAATTGATCTTCAGACAAGAATGAATCCACAACTCCAAGATAAGCAACTCCGATGAATGAACTAGCTCCAGATAATCTACTAAACCTGAATATCTGAAAAACCAAACTCTAGACTGCCCGTGTGGAAAATAGTGGGCACCCAGAGTTTAGGAAGGGAACAATAAACTCCGGATCAGTCATGGGACTGGTGTGAGCAACAAAAATAGTTTATCTTTAATACAAGCAACAAAGGCTTTTAAACATTGAAATCCGCAATGCTTTTCGAAAATGAAACTACCATAAGGCCTCCCGCCACACACACAATGCAATCGCAGAATTGGAGGAGATTTCTCCTTATGATAGTCAAACATGCTTACTACGCAAAATCAAAACTCTTTTGATATTATTACTAGTGCATAGTGTAGAAAAACATTTCGAAAGTATAATATCAATCTTAGCCAGCATACAACATTTCATCGTATGCCTACTATAGCTACCATGATCAATAGCAGGTTACCGCCACATTTCATAGCAGGTAATACAACTAAAACCATACAGGGTTCGTATTGTTTCTTTGGATTTCCAACAAATGATCAGGCAAAGGAACTTCCTTACCGAAATAGAAACGCCTCTGGAAAGACGCCCCGGATCCTAACCGGATCTCCGCAAACAAAAGGCCGACGCTACCTCACGCTCTAACTGAGCTGTAACTAGGTAACTAACACACGAGTCATGTCATCCCCCGGTCGTTACCGACCTTTATCCGAGGGCCCTCGATCATAAAGCAACAACCACAAAGTATAATAACTGTGCAGCATCCACATAGGTAAAATATCTGGGCTCCATACCATGATATCACCTTTTATCCAGAAGGAAATGACATACCCTAGGGGCGCTACCCCTACAAACCTTTGCCGCAACATTCCTGTTTTGACCATTACCGAGTTGTGAGGCTCGATGAAGTCTCGTCCACAAAGCTACGCTTTTTCACAAAGCCACGCTTTTTCACAAAGCCACGCTTTTTCACAAAGCCACGCTTTTTCACAAAGCAACGCTTCGATCAACAAATGATCAGCAGCACTTCGTATGCCACATTACCAAATTGGGAATGTATCACTAGTAACCATCAACTACATAACCTCTGAGCTCGTACGTCTCAGAGAAGGGTGTTAAGCTAAGAGAATAAATTCTCCGCCACCAACAGAAATGTATTTGATAGAAACCAGCTTTACATCTCAAAGTGTAATGTCAGACACACATCCATACAAGTCTGTTCCGGGTTCGAACAGAACCGAAGGCACTTCTCACGAAGCCCTTGCAAATCCGGATAATTTCCAATCACGTCCGGACTTCCCGTCACTAAGGGTGATAAAACCTCTATATCGGGGATCAGCCGATGCAGAGTAACTCGACGGTAATCCTTCCGTTTTCAAAAATATCCGGTCTTCACCACCGGTCTTCAAATGCTATCCATATACGTCGTATCATTATTCGGAATGGGTTATACGACACAAAGGTCCTCTCCCGGCTAAACCGAATAACGAGCGCAATTAAAAAATCATATGGATACTGGAGTCTCAGTTAAATCACAGCTTAAAGCCCAAAACTTTTCATTCGAATGGTTAAAACAAATTACCATTTCCGATCTTTTAAACAAAAGATTCAATTCAAAAACCTTCAATGGTTTAAACAATTTCCATACTTTTAATCTTTTAAACAAAAAGATTCAATTCACAAAGTTAACCCCATTCACAAAGATTCATTCATAGATTTCAAGATAATTTCCATTTCAATTGGATTAACACGTTAAATCTTTAAATCAAGATTTAACTTATAGCTTTCAAAACTCGTTTCCAAAGATTCATTCATAGTCTTCCAAAACAATTCCATTTCAAGTTAGATTAACTCATCCGGTCTTTGAAATCAAAGACTCATTTCATAGTTTTCAAAACATTTCAATTCTATTTCAAACTTGAAATTCTTTCAACACAAATTTGGAAATCCTTTCTTAAAATGAAAGCTATTATTATTTGAAAACAAGTAGTTTTCGTCTTTGGAAAAATCCAGTTATATTTACACGAATTAAAACCCTTGAATAAAAATTTAAATTCCCAAATTAATACTTTAAAATGGTTTAACTCATATATAACTTATACAAGATCTTTAATCCCTAGTTTCAAATCATAGAATTCAATTTCAAACTCGAATTCAAATTTAAATCAGATTATTTAAATTTCAAGACTCGATTAAGTTATTCGAAATAACTTTTATCTTTGAAATTCCATTTCAAAAGCTTTTCACTTTAAACCCGAATTTCTAATTTCAAAATCAATTGAAATTAAAATTTCAATTTCAAAAACATCAAATTTAAATCATCTATGACTTAACCGATTTCCACGTGAAATCCATATTTGTGTGTGTATAGTGTAGTCCAGGGGTTTTACACAATAGTGCAACATCATCAATCATCACAGATATATCAATATCGATAAGCGGTATAATCGATAACGCTTATCTTCATTCACAGATCATAGATAAAATAAATTTATCAGTCACAAAGATTCACTATTACAATTCGATGTGGGTTTCGGATAACCAACTGGAATCCGACTCCCTGTCGCATCGAAATTCAAGTGCCGTTTTACGGGCCAAGGGGTTTTCATATTCATACAACAGTATATTCATCACAGCTCATCTTAAAGTATTCAATATCATATAGCATCACATCACAAATAGGAATATCAATCCAACATAAAACAATCAAAAATAATCAAAGCATCTTCAATTAAGATGAATTAATCATGTAGTTTAAATTTATTAATCACATAATACTTACATTTAAAATCTTAAATAAATGATAAATTACAATTAATGGCAATTGATTAGATCTTAATTATTTCCCTTAATTTATCATTTCTTAATTAATTATCTTAATTAATTAACTCTCTTAATTAATTAACTCTTAATTGTTAATTTATTTAAATCTTATTTATTCGTCTAATCAACCTTTAATATTTAACAATTTATTAAGTAATTACTTTTTAAGAAATTAATTTTAACAAAATCGTTAGTCGTTTTAATAAACCAAAAGATAATTTAATTTCTTTGATTTTTCTTTAATTGATTTCATCTTTTAAATCCAATCCATCATTTTAAAACATAATTTAAAAATGTATAAAGTTTAAAAATTTTGAAAACAAAAACTGCTTACATATCGAGTTCGAGACCTGCTTCGGGTATTCCTCGAGAAAAATACCCACTTACTTCGAGTTTTGTTCAAAGTTTACCCGAGTGCCAAATTTCAATTTTAAAAATCTTTTAAGTGTTTTCGACCCGAGTATCTCACGAAATTGCCCCGAGTCTCTCCCCTGTTAACTTCGAGTAAACTAAGAATAAACGCGAGAAATAAAAACCCGAGACCTCTGCTACCACGCAACTTCATCCCAGACCCACTTCTTCTCCCCTGCTTCATTTTTTTCCTTCTTATTTTTTTTCTCAGTTTATACTTAAGTTAAACAAATAAACAGCTGAAGAAAACTCACGCGCCCCAGGTTACTCGAAGCACCTTCCCCTTCCCCTCGAATTCCACTCGATATGAAGCCGCCATGGCCTCACTGATACGTTCACGCCACCGTGCACGTGCACGGTGGTTCGCCGACCCTCCGGCAACTTGCACCACCACCAACAAACCCCAAATCACCTTCTCGTTCGAAATCAAAGCCTAGTTGCTCGAATAATGGTCGAACTCAGAAAAATGCCTGAAGCTTGAACCACTGTTACGAGCAACCACGGAAAAATTCCTTCGCCCCTCCAACACTGACCACCGGAGGCGAAACCACTTCACCCACGCCTCGCCCATACCCTCCTCGACCTTCATCCAAAACCACTTGCCACCCGATCTCGTCACGGTGACGAAAACAAATTCCAACCGAGCACGAAGGAAACAGGAACCCAAACCCTATATTCGATTATACCCAAAAATTCACGCAATCGAAATTTTTTTTAGCATTTTTCCTATGATGTTACATCTTCAAGCTTGCATCATACCAAATTTCAACAATTAAAATTAATTGAATCAACCGATATTGACAAAAATGCAAATTTTATTCATATCCAAACTACACCTTCAATATTGATCAAAATATCATCGTTTCTATTTTAAAAATCCTAATTTTGTATGTTAAATCAAGATATGGGATCCAATCTTCAAATTAAAACATTCGAATTTTTAGCTTTGGATTTCTTTCTTACTTAAAACCTGTATAAATAGTTTCTAAATTCCACTGCATGCTTGAAACCATTTCCAGGTTAAAATTTAAGTTTAAACAACCTATTTGGTTATAAACTCTAAGCTTAAGATGTTATATATGAAGATGTATGAGTTTCTTTACATTTTCTTTGCTCAGGAATCTTAAAAACTGAAGAACATCACAGAATTACCCTTCCAAATAACATCTTAGAACAACATACTTACTATATATAGTAAACACAAGATTTACATAACTAATTACCGAACTTAAGCTTTAGAAATAGTTTGTTTACTCACAGGTAAAAGAAACAAAGAGGTCTAAAAGAAATATTTGCTCACCAATTTGCAGAGAAGAACAGAGCACTTAGTTTTGCAGACAGTTTGAACTTGAGAACTGGAAACATGTTTTCAACTTTGATCTTCAAATCATTTTGCTTCTCTACTTTGTTGTAGTTGCTTATGTTTAATTGTATTTGATGATGTAGAAGCTTGTTTGGGTTTTCAAATGGAGTTTCCAACTTAGTTTTGTATTTAGCTCGAATGGAATGAAAAGGTGATATGGGAAATAGTTTACAGAGTGATGTTTATACAAGCTACAGGTAATAATATCTTATACAAACAGTGTACACATTTGTACAAATTATCAGAGAAAATTTTATATTTTGGTGGCCGAGATTGTATACTATTGTACTAGAGGAGATATTATCTTAGCAAGCATTAAATGGCATTGTCCTTGATGTTTTTATCTTATACTTATCCTATATATTTTTTTCTTGCCTGAGTCTTACTTTACAAGCCACAAGCCTATTTTATATTTTTACTTTGCTTTTGATCTTATTGTTGCTCTTAAGTTTTGCAGGCATATTCGAACAGGTTTTCATACTTACCTATACAAGCCTACTTAGCTATGCGGATCACTCTTAGGCTGGGAAATCATTCTTTAGTGCTATGTTTCATTTTATTATTTACAAAACTATGGAATTTACTTGTATATATTTTATAAACTCAATTATTATTAAACCATTTGTCTACAATTTAAATTCAAGTCAAATATATATCTTATTATTTCAAATTTAGTCAGATACGTTCAAATATAGATATATATTCTCATATATACACATGTATACAATATTTTAATTTTAAATGATTTATACAGAATATACTTGAATCCGGGGAAACTCGCTCCATTTTATCGATTTATTTTACTATCTTTATCCAAAAATTAATTTAATTATCAATTTAAATTCATAAGAAATCCGGGGTCGTTACAAACTTCCCCCCTTAAAAGAATTTCGTCCTCGAAATTCGCAGGCACGAAAACAAAGGCAGATGAAGAATGTTTCATCTAATCAAACTGAATATCTATTCTGCATTTGGCTTACCAAATCAGAATATCAATAACAGATACAAGAACGAATCTGTTTAACACTTCATAAGATACTCGGGTTATCCAGATCTACGAAGTATGCAGGGGCATCGGTCAGTCCGAAAGGATAACTAACCATTCGTAGAATATATCCGGGTTCCAAAGAATAGACAGATATATGGATACAATTTCAAATTTTCTTTTAGTTTAGAACTAAGGTATACCTATCAACCATAACAAACAAAGCAACCAATTCATCCAAACAAACAATTTTGGCCTATCTGGAGTTTATGTCCCATTTTAATATATATCTAATATCCTTTCTGGATCTACCAGAAATTATCGATGAATAGAGAAAAGATGTTGAACAAAAGAGATTGATAGAGAAAAGATTACTTCCTTATTGTTACAGGGTATTGACCATTTACAGTCGTATTCCCATGTCCCCTATCTCATCCTCTTCTTTCACTCATACTTACTATCAGTGGATAGCAAGAGAATTTACTGAGGCATACGGACAGATATCTTAAGGATTACTCATTCTAGAGTTTACTTCACTCTATCTCTAATGAGCTACTTAACGTGTTATACTCCTGAGCTAAAGTTCAACCTTAGCTCTGATACCACATGTGACGACTCGGGTTTTGCCCGCTCAAAAATCAACATCCGTACTTCACATTGTACTAGAATGCCGCAGATTCGACCGTTCAAATCCGATTCGCCGGAGCTATAACACAGTTAAGTAAATAACATAGCGGAAGAAAAATAATATAGATATACAACATCTGATACAATATCCAGATACAATGATGATACAATGAATATCTATATACATCAGAGATATGATACAAGAAATAGCAGCGGAACAATATCAATAGAAATGATAACTCCAAATTGATCTTCAGACAAGAATGAATCCACAACTCCAAGATAAGCAACTCCGATGAATGAACTAGCTCCAGATAATCTACTAAACCTGAATATCTGAAAAACCAAACTCTAGACTGCCCGTGTGGAAAATAGTGGGCACCCAGAGTTTAGGAAGGGAACAATAAACTCCGGATCAGTCATGGGACTGGTGTGAGCAACAAAAACAGTTTATCTTTAATACAAGCAACAAAGGCTTTTAAACATTGAAATCCGCAATGCTTTTCGAAAATGAAACTACCATAAGGCCTCCCGCCACACACACAATGCAATCGCAGAATTGGAGGAGATTTCTCCTTATGATAGTCAAACATGCTTACTACGCAAAATCAAAACTCTTTTGATATTATTACTAGTGCATAGTGTAGAAAAACATTTCGAAAGTATAATATCAATCTTAGCCAGCATACAACATTTCATCGTATGCCTACTATAGCTACCATGTTCAATAGCAGGTTACCGCCACATTTCATAGCAGGTAATACAACTAAAACCGTACAGGGTTCGTATTGTTTCTTTGGATTTCCAACAAATGATCAGGCAAAGGAACTTCCTTACCGAAATAGAAACGCCTCTGGAAAGACGCCCCGGATCCTAACCGGATCTCCGCAAACAAAAGGCCGATGCTACCTCACGCTCTAACTGAGCTGTAACTAGGTAACTAACACATGAGTCATGTCATCCCCCGGTCGTTACCGACCTTTATCCGAGGGCCCTCGATCATAAATCAACAACCACAAAGTATAATAACTGTGCAGCATCCACATAGGTAAAATATCTGGGCTCCATACCATGATATCACCTTTTATCCAGAAGGAAATGACATACCCTAGGGGCGCTACCCCTACAAACATTTGCCGCAACATTCCTATTTTGACCATTACCGAGTTGTGAGGCTCGATGAAGTCTCGTCCACAAAGCTACGCTTTTTCACAAAGCCACGCTTTTTCACAAAGCCACGCTTTTTCACAAAGCAACGCTTCGATCAACAAATGATCAGCAGCACTTCGTATGCCACATTACCAAATTGGGAATGTATCACTAGTAACCATCAACTACATAACCTCTGAGCTCGTACGTCTCAGAGAAGGGTGTTAAGCTAAGAGAATAAATTCTCCGCCACCAACAGAAATGTATTTGATAGAAACCAGCTTTACATCTCAAAGTGTAATGTCAGACACACATCCATACAAGTCTGTTCCGGGTTCGAACAGAACCGAAGGCACTTCTCACGAAGCCCTTGCAAATCCGGATAATTTCCAATCACGTCCGGACTTCCCGTCACTAAGGGTGATAAAACCTCTATATCGGGGATCAGCCGATGCAGAGTAACTCGACGGTAATCCTTCCGTTTTCAAAAATATCCGGTCTTCACCACCGGTCTTCAAATGCTATCCATATACGTCGTATCATTATTCGGAATGGGTTATACGACACAAAGGTCCTCTCCCGGCTAAACCGAATAACGAGCGCAATTAAAAAATCATATGGATACTGGAGTCTCAGTTAAATCACAGCTTAAAGCCCAAAACTTTTCATTCGAATGGTTAAAACAAATTACCATTTCCGATCTTTTAAACAAAAGATTCAATTCAAAAACCTTCAATGGTTTAAACAATTTCCATACTTTTAATCTTTTAAACAAAAAGATTCAATTCACAAAGTTAACCCCATTCACAAAGATTCATTCATAGATTTCAAGATAATTTCCATTTCAATTGGATTAACTCGTTAAATCTTTAAATCAAGATTTAACTTATAGCTTTCAAAACTCGTTTCCAAAGATTCATTCATAGTCTTCCAAAACAATTCCATTTCAAGTTAGATTAACTCATCCGGTCTTTGAAATCAAAGACTCATTTCATAGTTTTCAAAACATTTCAATTCTATTTCAAACTTGAAATTCTTTCAACACAAATTTGGAAATCCTTTCTTAAAATGAAAGCTATTATTATTTGAAAACAAGTAGTTTTCGTCTTCGGAAAAATCCAGTTATATTTACACGAATTAAAACCCTTGAATAAAAATTCAAATTCCCAAATTAATACTTTAAAATGGTTTAACTCATATATAACTTATACAACATCTTTAATCCCTAGTTTCAAATCATAGAATTCAATTTCAAACTCGAATTCAAATTTAAATCAGATTATTTAAATTTCAAGACTCGATTAAGTTATTCGAAATAACTTTTATCTTTGAAATTCCATTTCAAAAGCTTTTCACTTTAAACCCGAATTTCTAATTTCAAAATCAATTGAAATTAAAATTTCAATTTCAAAAACATCAAATTTAAATCATCTATGACTTAACCGATTTCCACGTGAAATCCATATTTGTGTGTGTATAGTGTAGTCCAGGGGTTTTACACAATAGTGCAACATCATCAATCATCACAGATATATCAATATCGATAAGCGGTATAATCGATAACGCTTATCTTCATTCACAGATCATAGATAAAATAAATTTATCAGTCACAAAGATTCACTATTACAATTCGATGTGGGTTTCGGATAACCAACTGGAATCCGACTCCCTGTCGCATCGAAATTCAAGTGCCGTTTTACGGGCCAAGGGGTTTTCATATTCATACAACAGTATATTCATCACAGCTCATCTCAAAGTATTCAATATCATATAGCATCACATCACAAATAGGAATATCAATCCAACATAAAACAATCAAAAATAATCAAAGCATCTTCAATTAAGATGAATTAATCATGTAGTTTAAATTTATTAATCACATAATACTTACATTTAAAATCTTAAATAAATGATAAATTACAATTAATGGCAATTGATTAGATCTTAATTATTTCCCTTAATTTATCATTTCTTAATTAATTATCTTAATTAATTAACTCTCTTAATTAATTAACTCTTAATTGTTAATTTATTTAAATCTTATTTATTCGTCTAATCAACCTTTAATATTTAACAATTTATTAAGTAATTACTTTTTAAGAAATTTATTTTAACAAAATCGTTAGTCGTTTTAATAAACCAAAAGATAATTTAATTTCTTTGATTTTTCTTTAATTGATTTCATCTTTTAAATCCAATCCATCATTTTAAAACATAATTTAAAAATGTATAAAGTTTAAAAATTTTGAAAACAAAAACTGCTTACATATCGAGTTCGAGACCTGCTTCGGGTATTCCTCGAGAAAAAAACCCACTTACTTCGAGTTTTGTTCAAAGTTTACCCGAGTGCCAAATTTCAATTTTAAAAATCTTTTAAGTGTTTTCGACCCGAGTATCTCACGAAATTGCCCCGAGTCTCTCCCCTGTTAACTTCGAGTAAACTAAGAATAAACGCGAGAAATAAAAACCCGAGACCTCTGCTACCACGCAACTTCATCCCAGACCCACTTCTTCTCCCCTGCTTCATTTTTTTCCTTCTTATTTTTTTTTCTCAGTTTATACTTAAGTTAAACAAATAAACAGCTGAAGAAAACTCACGCGCCCCAGGTTACTCGAAGCACCTTCCCCTTCCCCTCGAGTTCCACTCGATACGAAGCCGCCATGGCCTCACTGATACGTTCACGCCACCGTGCACGTGCACGGTGGTTCGCCGACCCTCCGGCAACTCGCACCACCACCAACAAACCCCAAATCACCTTCTCGTTCGAAATCAAAGCCTAGTTGCTCGAATAATGGTCGAACTCAGAAAAATGCCTGAAGCTTGAACCACTGTTACGAGCAACCATGGAAAAATTCCTTCGCCCCTCCAACACTGACCACCGGAGGCGAAACCACTTCACCCACGCCTCGCCCATACCCTCCTCGACCTTCATCCAAAACCACTTGCCACCCGATCTCGTCACGGCGACGAAAACAAATTCCAACCGAGCACGAAGGAAACAGGAACCCAAACCCTATATTCGATTATACCCAAAAATTCACGCAATCGAAATTTTTTTTAGCATTTTTCCTATGATGTTACATCTTCAAGCTTGCATCATACCAAATTTCAACAATTAAAATTAATTGAATCAACCGATATTGACAAAAATGCAACTTTTATTCATATCCAAACTACACCTTCAATATTGATCAAAATATCATCGTTTCTATTTTAAAAATCCTAATTTTGTATGTTAAATCAAGATATGGGATCCAATCTTCAAATTAAAACATTCGAATTTTTAGCTTTGGATTTCTTTCTTACTTAAAACCTGTATAAATAGTTTCTAAATTCCACGGCATGCTTGAAACCATTTCCAGGTTAAAAATTAAGTTTAAACAACCTATTTGGTTATAAACTCTAAGCTTAAGATGTTATATATGAAGATGTATGAGTTTCTTTACATTTTCTTTGCTCAGGAATCTTAAAAACTGAAGAACATCACAGAATTACCCTTCCAGATAACATCTTAGAACAACATACTTACTATATATAGTAAACACAAGATTTACATAACTAATTACCGAACTTAAGCTTTAGAAATAGTTTGTTTACTCACAGGTAAAAGAAACAAAGAGGTCTAAAAGAAATATTTGCTCACCAATTTGCAGAGAAGAACAGAGCACTTAGTTTTGCAGACAGTTTGAACTTGAGAACTGGAAACATGTTTTCAACTTTGATCTTCAAATCATTTTGCTTCTCTACTTTGTTGTAGTTGCTTATGTTTAATTGTATTTGATGATGTAGAAGCTTGTTTGGGTTTTCAAATGGAGTTTCCAACTTAGTTTTGTATTTAGCTCGAATGGAATGAAAAGGTGATATGGGAAATAGTTTACAGAGTGATGTTTATACAAGCTACAGGTAATAATATCTTATACAAACAGTGTACACATTTGTACAAATTATCAGAGAAAATTTTATATTTTGGTGGCCGAGATTGTATACTATTGTACTAGAGGAGATATTATCTTAGCAAGCATTAAATGGCATTGTCCTTGATGTTTTTATCTTATACTTATCCTATATATTTTTTTCTTGCCTGAGTCTTACTTTACAAGCCACAAGCCTATTTTATATTTTTACTTTGCTTTTGATCTTATTGTTGCTCTTAAGTTTTGCAGGCATATTCGAACAGGTTTTCATACTTACCTATACAAGCCTACTTAGCTATGCGGATCACTCTGAGGCTGGGAAATCATTCTTTAGTGCTATGTTTCATTTTATTATTTACAAAACTATGGAATTTACTTGTATATATTTTATAAACTCAATTATTATTAAACCATTTGTCTACAATTTAAATTCAAGTCAAATATATATCTTATTATTTCAAATTTAGTCAGATACGTTCAAATATAGATATATATATTCTCATATATACACATGTATACAATATTTTAATTTTAAATGATTTATACAGAATATACTTGAATCCGGGGAAACTCGCTCCATTTTATCGATTTATTTTACTATCTTTATCCAAAAATTAATTTAATTATCAATTTAAGTTCATAAGAAATCCGGGGTCGTTACAAGAGTGATTCTATAAATACATTTACCCTATATGCTAAGTTTAGCCTAGAGCTACCAAAGCTCTGATACCAACTGTAACGACCGCGTCAGTGGGGTAACGCCCACCGTAGCATACAGCAGTACCTGTGTTCTGCCTTTACAGCCAGACTCTCGACTGCACCAACCCCGCAGGGACATGTAGGAGTAAGAGTCATCCGCTCGCTACCAAACCAAATGCGAGAACCCCCTATCATGCTGCACCCGCCAAGTGCATAGGCAGACACACATGTCGGACTTGAATAATTCAAAATACCGCGTTGTTAATTTAAATTTGGCAAAACTGAACATATACAGTAAATAAGTAATCACAGATCATAGACACAGAGTAATAAATGCAGCGGAAATAAAAGAGATAGTAGTTCATGAAGCTACTATATAATTATATAAATTACATCAGAGTTAAACTAGATACAACGGAAGAGTAATACGATACATCAGATACAAATCAGAATACATCACTGGAATCATCGAATACTGAAAGCAGAATAGATGGCTGGATCTTCAAGCAAAGCTCCAACTCCAAAGGCGAGTCTTGAATACTGGTACACTCAGTCTGACCCGAGCGTAAAGCAAAACACAAGACACTCGAGTCAGGATTAACATTCTTATATCAATAAATCCAACTCAAGTGAAATAGCAATTGAAATACAAGTAACTCAAAGGATGTTTGGAATAACCATCCTTTAAGGATCCGTTAAACTATCTACTAGGTAGTAATGTACGCTAAGTAGATAATGTCTATCAGTAATATAAGGTATCAAAATAGTGTTAAGGCGTTACCATTATCCCCCTTAACACATTTTATATAAGCGTTATAGTCTATACAGCACTGTAAACTCCACTGTAAACTAGTGGGATATCAAGGAGTACTCCATAGGTATAACACAAAACAAATTCGTAGTGGTCGCGTATATAGGGATCCAAGTATGACAAGGCACATGAGGCAATACCCAAGGTAGTGAAACTACCGTTTGCCTGATCCGGACTAGTGAAAACGCATCGCCGCAGCGATCGCAACACCGCGAAACAACACTCCCAAATCAAGGGTGCACCAATCGACAACAAGTAATGAGTAGTTTTCGAAGAAGTGTGTTCGATCGAGGTAGCTAGCCCCAATTGGCCCGGCACGACTCCTGTTTTAGTCATTTCCAATTTGACACAAGTGTCAAGGCTATCCATTATCGTTCTCTTTCTTCAGTCATCAACGTACATCATTCCAACCACTTCATTCTGGATCACACTCCGCGTATAGTTATTAAAGTGGTTTTCGGTTTAGACAGTGAGTATGTCCCTAACCGATTCCGGTCTCTTTAATAACTTTCGTCATTATTTCACCGATTGGTCGTTTATATATTTCAAAACCAAATCAAATTCAATTTCAATTTAAATTCGTAAACAAACATTTCATTTGTCTTTCTAAATCAATTTCCAAAATTTACGTTTCAAAACTTTCAAATTACCATTTCAAATCTTATAATTCTCTTTCAAATTTTTATTTAAAACAATTCAAGTATTTATTCAAGTTCGTATATAAGTTTCATTTCGAAAATCATTAATTTAATTTAACATTCAAATCAATTTAACTTCATTGATCGATTTCATTAAATTTTCATTATGTAAATTTATCCTTCAAAACAATTTCTATTTAATTTCCAATTCATTAAATTAATTACTTAAGTTCAACTTCATTGTATCAAAACTTACAAATTGCATTAAAGTAAATTCATCAAATCAAACTCTTTACATTTTCAAGTCTTACATTCATATCAATAAAACACATTTTATTTCTTATTAGAGAAATTCAATTTCACTTATTTACTTACTTAAATAATTTTCCAAAACTTAATTAATAAAGAACTCAATTTCAATTATTTACGAAGTAAAATTCACTTATTCAAAAGTTCAATTTCACTTATTAAAGAATTCAATTCAATTTAATCATTAAATAATTTAATCTTATTTAATTATTAAATAATTCAAAACTTAATTATTAAATAATTCCAAAGTTTAATAATTTCAAACTTAATTATAATTTCAAACTTAATTATTAAATCATTTCAAACTTAATTCAATCATTTCTCAAATTAAACAACGTTCTTTCATCAATTACATTGTTAATATTTTGTTTCAGATTATTAAATATTAACATTTTCCTTTCATTAAAAATTCAAATTTCAACTTCATTTCAAACCATATTATTTATTCAAATAAAATCTTCATTTTATTTTAAATCAAATTATTGACCAATCGGGTTTTATTTAATTCTCTATCCTAGGTCAAAGTTTAATTTGGGTATTTATCATTTCAACCCGATTCCATTCCAATTCAAAAATCAAAGCATAACAAAGGGAACTTGTAGTGTGAAAACTGGGATGGTGTCAAAGTAAATAAACAAGCAATAACAACAATTAATAACAATCCAATAATCAATTCAAACAATCCCGAAATAATCGTATTAATTCACATTGTTGTTTGTGCGAATTAATATAATTATTTCTAGAATCTACACTATCATTTCATGTAGATTAAAGATTATTACACTAATATTAATACGGTTCTTCACTTGTCATTCGATTTCAATTTTTAACACTACAACAATTAATCCAATATACGTTCAATGGTTCAAAGTGTAATTATCACTATTCTATATGTCAATTAATTTAACAATTAAAGGGGTCATATCCAACTAATCAAATTTAACACATATGTCGATTCAAATTTTTAACTAACCTACATCAAATTCAATTGCATAATATTTATCACTTTATACATTACAATTTAACATCCAATATAAAAAACAATCAATCAATCAAACTGTATTATCATCGCATAAATAATTACAGATAATGGTGTCAGATGTCATGGGTGAACAAATATAGATAATAGCATATATTACAGTGTAACTAACTAACATCAGCATATTTCAATTGTCGTTTCAATTGAAATCAAATTTAATAAATAAAAGAATATTAACCGTGAGTGATTGCTCACCTTTCGAGGCTAGAGATGAACGAGAAGATGACACAGATATGCACACTGATACGAATACTGAATTTTGAATTTGCGAATCCAAGCAAGACAAAAATCGGCTCGAATTCGACGGACAAGCTGATAGATAAGAAATAGGCGAAATCTAATCAAAACTAGATCGATCGATGCAGATAAAATTGAAACAAATTAGGTATATTATATTTGTTTTCGTAAACCAATATTCAATTTTTAAATTACATATTATATTTGATAAAAATCAAGCATATACTCTAACACACAATAGTACATACATACTCTAAAATCAACATATTACATATATACTTTACTAGTTAAACTACAGAAATCTGAGCATATATTATATCACACATTCTCTGCTATATTTGAAACACATATACTTTAAACTTAACCCTTACAATACTAGCAGCTAATATAGGTAAACAATCTTTAACTATAGTTATGTACTATACTATAGGATATATGGAAGCTGCAAACACTGTATGCTTAAACAGTATTACCTTTATATGACATGTATATATCTTTACGTATTATATATATAAAACTTTACTAAAAAAACTACAGCAGTTCATATAACTATTATACTTCATACATTAAAACTCATCATACTAAAACTTATACTATGATATACCAAAATAAAATAGAATATAATACAATATATAAACATTTATATACATCAACACACATACGCCTCATAATACATATTCTGTTATATAAGAAATACTTATAACAGTAAGTGAAACGTAAAATATAAATATAAATATAATACAATTTATACTAATAGGTAATAGATAACACTCATATAAAACTAGACTGTTATGTTAACATATTACAAACAAACTTTTAACAACCAGAACCTATATGAACTAACAGAGTAGAATTAACTTGTAAAAAGAACTACACAATGGAATTTTTTTTTCTACGCATAGAGCTTTATAAACTAACTTCATAACAAAAGATACCTAAACTAATATATCATACAAATTTCTTTCTTTCAGCAAATCTAGGTAGTATGGTATATAAACTATATTTACTTATGAAACCGCATAAAGATTTACACTTAAACATGCGAAGTATATATAATACTTTTAATATAATATTCAACAGATAGGATCTATATATGTACTTAATATATAATTATATATATACATATATTAAGGATTTGTATGTATATACTTCGAAATCTAAAACATATATAGTTATTCTACCAAACCATTTTATACAAAGTACTTAAAATATTAACAAATTCATGTATATTGCATATAAACCAATATATAAGTACATGTATAAACTTACATATGTTTATGCAATAGAGAGGAGGAGATAGAGGTGGGTTAGTGTGGTCCAATATGCGGTTGCACTGCTGTTGCGGATGGATTCGGGTAGCCAGGCTCGGTTGCTAGCGGCAGAGGTAGAGAAGCGGTGGTGGGTGCAAGGGTCATGGCAAATAAGTTGCGTGAAAGGCAGGTCGGCTGAGGGTTTCAAGGCCGGGGCTGCTATGCGTGAAGAGTTTGGTCGCGTGCTGTGGCGGGGAAAACCATGACAGGCTGAGGTCTGGGCGTGGGAGGAGTAGAGGCGACTAGGTGGCTCGGAGGTAGATGTTTGTGGAAAACTCGGTTGTGCTGGACGTGAGGTGGAGGCTCCTGACATGGCGGAAGTTTGCGGAGAAGGGTGCCTGGGTGTAGGCGGGACGTGGGTTTGTTGGCGGGCCGATGATGGAGAAATGAGTGGAAGGTAAATGGGGCGGAGGACGGTGAGGTTTCATGTGGAAGGAGGAAAATGGAAAATGGAAAAGAAGAGGAGAGCTTACTGTAAGAATTTGAATAAGAAGAAAAGAGAATGGGAAGTGGGACGTGCAAGAACCAAAAAAAAAAATTGAAAAGCCAGAAGAAGTTTGTACGCAATTTTCTCAACCGGCGACGTTTGGTTTTTTTTTTGCGAAGTTTACAATGGATATGAATATTTAAGCAGAATATAAGTTATAGGCATTTTTTTTCCGTTGCCAGGTTATCAAAGCAAAATAAAAATGAAGGCCAACATATCTCTTATTTTAAAAACAGGAATAGTAAAAATAATATAGAACGAAAAACAAATAAAGATTTTGAAAGTGGGAACGTCAAGAGGTGGAATTCAGAGAATAATAAAGTCTAACGTCTATCTATTTTCCCAAGGCTGAGCAAATGAATGGACAGGGAACCAAAAGACTTTAAGACCCGTACCGATATGAAATCGTTTCTGTGGATTTCGCTGCAAACCGGGCTTCAAAACACAGAAATAAATATACTGTAGAGATCAGCATGACGAGACGATCAAAACGGTATACAGATATCGGTGGTATGATTGAATTATAAAAATTCGAATTTCCTACTAGTGGAAAATGCAGCAAAAACGCAGGAAAATAAGATCGACGGAGCTAAAGATGTCCGAATTTTGAAAAACGAAAAATAGCGTTGGCTCAGAAGATGGTTTAGAATTTTTCTATGTAAAAATATTTAGGTTCCGAAAATATTTTATTTTCATCGCTTTTTAACTGATTAAACTGAAGTAAATTTACGCGCGAAATAAACTTCCATATTTTCGGACGAAAATTTACCAGTTGCTATGTTTAACTAGACACATTCCAAATATCAAATTTATATTTCAAAATTTTATCGTTTTAAAATTTCACAAAATTTCAACTCATTACTATATTAAAACAGTTAAAATTTATGGGTCGTTACACTACTTGTGACGACCCACATTTTAGAAGGTTTAAATCGACAATAATCCATACATGTCTAACTTAAAAAATTCGGAACATAGATAATCAATGGGGATAATTAAGAAAAATAAGAAAAGAAGGAAAAACAAACACAGAATCTCGCAGCAGAATGATAAAATATAATAATCAAATAAACAGTTCATGAATCTGTTTACTATACATTTGATTATAATTTTTACAACATTTATCAGAGTTATCTATACAACAGAAATGAAATAAAATGCAGCAGAACAACATGATGCAGGAAATATTAATAGTAATAATATACGAAATCTTTGTCTTCGTCCTCTAGAGAATAATCTTCAATGCGCTGTAAAACTCAGGACTGACCCGAGCGTAATGAAAACAAAACACTCGAGTCAGGACTAAAATATTATAATGTGAGTCAAATCGATATCACATATGACATGAGTGCCGTGGCGTCAGAGATGTTTATGGGGTTTCACATCTCCTATCCAGTGTATAATGTGCATGCAATAACTCAAGAGATGTTACGGGATTTTCCATCTCCTAAGGATTCGTTAAACTATTTATATATAATAGTATACGCTATAATAGGTAATGTCTATCAGTAAAATAAATATCAAAATAGCATTAAGGCTTTACATTGATCCACCTAAACACATTTTTATAGCATGTAGTCTATGCAGGTCCTGTAACACAACCAGTAACGTCGGTAGCCAGTTAGTCCCCTACAGGTACAATACTAAACCAAAGTCGTAATGGGCTCGTATAATGATAAATATGACAAGGCAAGTGAGGTAGTGCCCAAGGTAGGATTCTACCAGTTTACCCTTTCTAGCTGGTCGTAACCCATACGTGGCCGACCGCGACCGTCAATCCAAACAAAATGGTGCACCCATCGAGTACAAAATCACGATAGTAATACGAGGGATCAACGTCGCTAGAGGTAGCTAACCTCATTGGCCAGACATAGGCTCCTGTTTTAGTCATTTTAATCATGACACAAGTGTTAAGGCTATCCATCATCGTTCTCTTACTTCATTCCAGTAAACGTTCGCCAATTCAACCACTACATTCTGGATATCATCCACCGCGTACACGGTTGTCAAAGTGGTTCCAATATTGACAGAGAGTATGCCAATAAGAGGCCGCGGTCTCTTTAACAACCAAACATCGTTTTACACACCGGTTGGTACTTTTATATTTCGAAAACAATTCGTACTTGATATCAAAATATCATATTCGCTTCAAAATCAAATCCATTTCGAAATTATTATATTTACTCAAAATATACCATATCATTGTTGCCTTAATATCTCGATTTTGCTTCCAAAATTGTTTCGAATTTCAATTTAGGTTATAACTTCATTTTAACCTCATTCGCATTTAAATCCAAGATTTAAATATAAACATTCCACCCTTGACTAGTTTGAACTTTTAGAAAATAGTTTGAGTAGTTTTAAAATAGCTTAGATAGTTAAAATAGTTTAATAGAAAATAGTTTGAGTATTGAAAATGGTTTATATAGTAAAATAGTTTGGAAAATCAAAATAATTTGAATATTTAAGAAGATAGATTTTAAACAGTTTATACTAAAATAATTTATTTGAAAATAGTTTCAAAGTCGAACTGATTCAATTCCAAATTTTCCAATTCAAATCAAATTCAATTTCCATTTCGATTTAATCGATTCAACTCCGGCCTCAAGTCAAATTTTACTTTGATTCCAATTTCAATTCAAATAAATTCAATTTCGATTTCGAATTAATTCAATTTTGCTTTCAATTCCAATTGATTTCAATTCCAACTTGAATAAATTTCGATTCAATCCCAATTTAATTTAAATTTCAATTCCAAATTAATTTCAATTTCAATCCCAAATTAACTTCAATTTCAATTTCAATTTCAACTATCTGATTCAATGATTAAATTTCAACTCAATTCTCAAATTTAAACCATTTCGATTTATATCGATTTCGAGTTCGATTTTCAAAATATTGATTCAAATCACTTAAATCAAATTAACCTTCAATATTCAATTTAAGATCCAAATCTTCAAATATAATTCAATTCTGAGCTCAATTTTGAAATATCGTTTTATATTACCTTTATTTAGCAATATTCAAAGTTCGAATAAAAGTCCAATCTTTTAAAACAAATCAATTTCTGGAATTCAAATCATATTTTGATTATAACTTCAAAATCTCAACTTCGATTATTTAAACAATTCCTGTTATCGAATTTAAATTTCAACATTTCGAGCTCAAGTTCGAAAATAATTCGATTTCCATAATTTTAATTTTGATTTATTTAAATCAAATCATTTAAATAATTTCAAACCAAAACTTTTAAAATCATTTAATTTAACCAATCCGGTATCCATATATAATTTTCTATCCTATGGCCAAGTGAATCAATTATTTCAATTTAATTCAGGGATGGATATATATAATTTCAATCCAAATTAAATGTCATAGGTCTATATCATTTCAACATATTTCTTAATTTATTCTAAATAATTCAATTAATAGTCTTATATACTGTCAATCAATCTACAAGGTGATACAGGATATATATAAATAAATAAACATCCAATCATCCAATATTTCAACCAATTGGCATCCACCTCAATCAATCATCCAAACAATCAATAATTCACAACAATTCACCAATTTTCAATAATTGGGAATTTTTCTAGCAGTTTAATTCTAGTTTCAATTTAACTGTTAATTCAAAATTTCTAACACATAAATTCTATATCGATTTCCATGTCAGTTAAATTTACCAATAACAATCAATAATTTAAATCACTTCAGAATTTCAATTTAACTAACCTAAAAATAATTTAGTCAACCGTGAGCGTATAAAACACTCACCTTTCTAATTGAAACTAAAAATATTTTCAGCTTCAAATAAATGCCAATCCAATGCCAAGCTATATACAACATCGATATGATTCCAACGACTCTTGTTTCGTTCAAATCAGACCTCGTATGGAGAAATTACACAATAATTAATATTCGAGATAATTAAACGTAATTAACTAAACTAATTACCCTAACTAATAGAAATAATTACTAACCTAACCTCATCCTTCCACGCCAGGCTTGAACCCGCAACCACTCCTTTCCAGATCGTGATTATCATTTTTTTTAAATGACGATCGACGTCACCCAGTCCCCCACCGCACCGCCCAAGCCCACCACGCTTCCGCTGCTCTACAAGCTCCAGTCATCGAGAAACCCCAGTTGCTCCTCCTCCCTCAACGCCAGGCGCTTCCTCCATTTTCCGCGATCCAAACCCTAGCATCGTAGTCGAGCACGAAAGCGAGCCTTCACCCATCGTGCCACCTTCCAGTTCGCCGCCTACAGCGCCACCCACTCGCACGCCAACAACGAGATCGCCAGAAAAATCCTCCCAATAGCCGCGACTCCAGGCACGCCTCCTTTTATTTTTCTTCAATCGCGGTTTTGATTTTGATTGTTATTATTTTTTCGATGGTTCGTTTATTTGTTTTTTTCGTTTAAACTGATGCATGCGATTCAATTTTGAATGAGAGAAGAGGGGAGGTACGAGGGAATAGGCAGAATGTATGCGGAGTGGTGTACGTTTTGACTGAGTATATAATATTATATTTGAAAATATCTAACCAAATGACCATGAAAATTCCGAACTCCAAATGACGCGTGCCGCCTGGTGTTTATAATGTTTTACCCCCGTTCCAAACACAATGGAGCTAGTCTCGAGGCCTAATGCGATCGTATAAAGAAGATACCTTTTTAAAATCAATTAATTTTAACCGAATTCCTTAAATTAATTTCTATGCATTTCAAGCTCGCAGGCCGAACGACAAGTCTGATTGCTATGAAACTTGAAATCCTATAATAATTCACTATCATGGATCCAATTAAACTGGTTTCGTCGAAATCCGAGACAGTGGCCAAAATGGCTATTTTTACTCGTTAAGTATAATATAAAATTTCCAATTTCTAATTATTCACTTTAAAATCCAATTTTAAATGTTAACAATCTTCAATCTTATTTAAAGAAAATTTAAATCAATTTTCGATATCATTTTCATTCACATTAATTCAAGATTCAATTATTTAAATAATTCCAGTGTTTAATTTTAAATAATTCAATTATCCAATAAATCACCATACTTCACTATAAGTTATTTAACTTATAAAATTTTACTTTTAAACCCGAATTCAAATAATAACAACTACTTCCATTTTCAGTAATTCACCATTCACTATTCAATTCCAACTATGGATTATAAACACGTTCAATATATAGAATTTCATTTCAATATTTGTTATCGCCAAAATCTTCGGAATTGTTTATTTCAAAATTTTATTATATTCAATAAACTAAAATAATAAATCATTAAATTTTTATTTCTACCTATTTTTATCCAATAATCACATTAAATTTAATAATTTAAAATATTTAAAAATACGGGTCGTTACACTACTTCTACTACATCCTTTTTGGAATCACCCTTGGGATTAGTAACAAGTAGCCCTTGCACTTCAAAGATCTCCGTCTTCGATTTCCATCAACTTCAAGATGTCACCAATTTGAATGCTTATGCCGGTTCGAAGTGGTTTTAGGATAGCTCATGCTTATCCAATCCCGGTCACCTCAAATGAACAATCAAAAGTTTTTGGTCAACTCAACCTCCGTTCTCTCAGAAATAAGAAGACTATATAAGAGTCCTAAAGAGATCTTGAATATACGTGCTTAAAGCGAGAGACGTTTCACCAAAATGAGTTCCCCAGTGGGAATCTCAAACCATTAGAAATCGCGAAGCTTTCATACACTTCCTAAGTCAAATAGCTCAAGTTATCGATAGTGGACAAACCATTATCTGGTGTAAGTATATAGTTTGCATATGGAAAATCAAACATCACATACTTATCACCACATTTTGATTTCAACTCCGTGCTATCCCTCGATTAACAATGAAGTTGGACAAGTTAGAGAACTACCCTTGCCTTGATGTACATTCTTAAATTCTCACAAATAAAAATGCGCTTCCATACTCAAGATTTAGTGTCAAGTTGAAATGACCCTCCTATTTCTACTCTAATTCCATAAGGAAATTTTTTTTTTTTAGGTAAAGAGGATATATATACATATAGATAGATATATCATCCATTGCAATATAATTCTCAGGGTCAATATCTTTCTCCAATAAACCAAATATATCCAGGATCACAATAATCAACCAATATAAATATATTAGTACATTCACAAAGGTAAGCACATACATGTGAGGATGTATATGCCTCTCTTGTTTGAATCAGAGTTCTGGAAAACAAGAGGATATTGGATTGCTAATTTTTTTTTGACCAAACAATCCACTGGAAACATACACATTAGTCTGTTTATCCTAACTAAGAAGTGATCAAGTAATAATCAGTAGTAAACAAGCTTTTAATATAGATGATCATGTTAAAGTCTGGATAGTATCAAATTCAGTATAAAAGAAAGTGGATCCTAAGTGAACACAAGCAACATCTAGGCGTAATGGAAACGCGCCTAACTTATACACAAGAGATCACGAGTTCGAGTACTGTGCTGGTTGGTTCAAACACAATTTTTGTTTTTTTTTCATTTTTCTCCTGTACAGTTTGAAATCTGTTATCTATCTATATCTGCACATATATATTTTATTTTTGCCTATAATCTAACATACAAAAACAATATTTCTTGCTTTATTATTTATGAAACCCATTCCTATAACCTGGAAGGCTTCAGGATTGATATGAATTAAGAGTCTGTTGCTTGGGTTTTGTAAATGATAAGAGTGTTTATCATTATCCAGGTTTGAATTTCTTCTCACAAAATCTGTCTGGAATTTAAAATGCATTTGGTTAAAATCTGAGTGAAATTCAGATTCCTATTACAAGTGCAAAGGAAAAGGTGTGTTGACATTTGCACAAAACATGTTTATGTGCATATATATAACTGCAACTATTTGAATCTGGCTTCCATCTACCTTACTACAGATCCTTTCTTTATTTAAAAATAGGACATGAAACATTTGTATGGAACAAGTTAAATAAACCTTGCAGCCATATAAAAACATTCAACCTATGTCTATTTTCTTTTGTATACATATGCCATAGTAGAAAATAAAACCATTTAATTTTCTGAGAATCAACTATCCTGATTTTCCAAAACTTAAATCCTTTTCAAAGACTCAAGATTGACTAATACATTTATAAAATGTAATCATTCAATTTTTAACATGGTGTTCTTGCTAAATCCACTTACAAGATTTGATCAAAATCCTTTTTAAACATAACAGATATTTAACTTAGTTCATAGTTTCCAGATACAAGTCAATCTCTTAACAAATACCTAACAAAATATCCATCCAATATTCAACACTTAATACAAGTAGCAATTTAAATTGTCAATACATGCAGATTTCAACATTTAGGCTCTTATCTAACTAAGTTTTAGCATGCTATATCTTCTTCTCAAGGCCTTGCTCCTACTCCTACTTAGTTGCTGCAATCCCTGAAAAAGCATTTGAAACTGCCTCATTTTAAATGAGACACCCCAGATGCCATTAGCACACTAGGGTCAGACACATGTCTGGTATGAGAAAATTCACAAAAGCAATTTGTTAATTAGGTTAAAATCAAGTTAAGTACATATACATAAGGTTCTGTCCTTTGGAATCAGGTAAATACTTGTGTGCATGCTCTGTGTCTTTGTGCATGTGCACACTTTAATTTTCTTTCCAGAGACTACATATATAAATATGGCACCTACACTCAAGCATACAATTTAATCATAAACAAACAATCATTCATACCAAACAGGAAAATAACCAATATGAGTTAAATCATTTATTCAATTCTCATATTTCAAATCTGGGAAAAACTCTAGTTTTCTCATCATTTCAAGTATTATTCCCTTGGTATATTTATCTATCCTTGGTCTCATCTGCAATATTTATGAATCAATGGACACACTGTAATGAACTAATTCACTCCATTACACAAAGATCTCAGGACTTAAACAAGCCATGTGTCAACTTATGTTACTCAAGCACACAAGTCATTCCTGCAGTGTTCCTGACCCCAATTTCCTAATCAGGTTTAAGTTAATAATAACTCTTTTGATTGTTCATGATAAAACCATTCAGTGATTCATTTCATTAGCTAAAAACATCCATAACATGGCATCTCATATTATTCATGACCATACAGAGGCAAACAAGCAAACAACCATTGGTGATTACAAAATAAGGTTCTGTATATACATATATTCATCCTGGTATTTTAAAAGGAGTTTAGGCAACTAACATTGGCTTATGGTTTCTGAGAGAGTTTTTCTTTTGCAAACATTTGTGCTTGAGTTAAACTCAGGGTGACCTGGTGTAACAACCCGCATATCTATCGATTTTATATTTAAATATTTTATCGTTAGTCGGATGTTAGTCCGAAAAGCTACTTTTTGCATACGATCAAATTAGGACTCGAGACCACCCCCATTGAGTTCAAAATGACGTTTGCGATCTTTTTGAGTGTAAACTTCGATATGTTTGGAGATAGTGAAATTTTCGTCACTTTTCCCACTTGTGACTTTGGTTGGGACTGCACCTTCTTAACTCAGCCCAAACCCCCCTCTTCTCTTCATCACTTCATCAAACACTTCAAGCTTCTTCAAAAATGGTGAGGGGAAAGAGAAATTAAAATTCCAAGCTCAAGATCTTTAGTAAATTCAACATCAAACTCCGAATTCAAGGTGAAGAACATAGATTCAAGCTAGGGGTTGACTCTTGCTTCGTTCTTAAGCTCTCCAACATCAATTTCGTGGAAAAAGGTGAGATTTTTGATCTCACATCTTGCCTATATCTATCTTGGACTGTTGGGAATGATCCTCTATTGCATTTGTATGAATATCTGCATTTGGTTTGGATTGGATTGGCGAAAAACTCAAAAATTAGTGATTTTGGTGAAAAAACTGCTACTAGGTCGTTCTGGCCATTTTTAGCTCGTTCTGGCCCTTAAGTCGTAGGTCGTTGCCGACCTATAATCTCCAGGCAAAATGATTAAGTCGTTCACGAGCTAAAGGCATGAGTCGTCCACGAGTTAAAGGCATGAGTCGTTCACGAGTTAAAGGCATGAGTCGTTCACGAGTTAAAGGCTTAAGTCGTTTGCAGTTAGCTCGTTCGCCTCGAGTTAAGTCGTAGGTCGTTTGGCCTTAAGTCGTTTGCAGTTAGCTCGATCGCCTCGAGTTAAGTCGTAGGTCGTTTGGCCTTAAGTCGTTTGCAGTTAGCTCGTAGCTCGTATTCTAGGCTTAGGTCGTTAAGTCGTTCGTTCCCCTAAGTCGTTCAAGGCTTAGGTCGTAAGACCTTAGGTCGTGCACTTTTAGGTCGCGAACAACCTTATGTCGCGAACCTCTTTAGGTCGTATGACCCTAATTTTCTTAGGTCGTTGGATTTTTTTTAACTCGTTGGGTCGTAGACCCTTAAACTGTTAAGTCGCGTACTTTCTTAGGTCGCGCATCCCACTTAGGTCGCTTGACCTTAAGTCGTAGGTCGTCTCCGACCTAACATTCCCACTGCTATTTCACTAGGTCGCTTGACCTTAAGTCGTAGGTCGCTTGACCTTAAGTCGTAGGTCGCTTGACTTTGTTAAGTCGTAGGTCGCTCGACTTTGTTAAGTCGCAGGACTCTGTAAGTCGTAGGTCGTCGCCGACCTTACACTTGGTCTTTTTAGTTCGCGATTTCCTTAGGTCGTATGACCTACTTTTCCTTAGGTCGCTTGACCAGCCTGCCTTCACTAAGTCGTACCGTATTACTCTGCGTAGGCAATCTCTTCTGAAAAACATTTATCAGAAATTCTACTTTGATGGTTTTGGGATTGACTTCTTTGGACTTTACTCACGTCTTCGAACGTGAATTGATTTGTTCTACAATCGTTTTATGACTTGTCACTTTAAAGATATATGAAGGTTTCAATACTAATAGTAAATATCAAAACTCTTTCATCAAAGCGATTTCAACACTATTTTAAATATCAAAAGTTCGTTTTCTCAAACCGATTTTCAATCTACTAGTATATACAAGCCTTTACTTCACTCGAACGAGAAATCGACTTAAACGACTTAGTAAAACGGGTGGTATGAAACGCTTGCGTTCACTTCGTCGGTTAGCTCTTGGACTTGTTCGATTGAACCCTTTTCGTGACAATTTCCTAGTGAAGATTTACAGCTTGTTCGTAAATATTTAAGTTAAGCAAGTGGTTATGGGACATGAAGCTAAACTCATATATTTACTAGCTTGGTGTGATTGACACTTCTCGCTGATCATGATGATCATTTTATGATTTAGACTAGCAATTGTGCGATGTCTCTTTGTTTGCAAGGTAAGACTAGACCGCAATAGTGTGATTCCGACTCACACACATCTCTTTGTCCGCAAGGTTAGTCTAGGCCGCAGTAGTGTGATTCCGACTCACACATATCTTTATGTTTGCGAGGTTAGGCTAGACACCACTTGTGTGATTCCATTCACACATACCTTTCTGCTTTTTGGTTAGCCTAGGCCTCAATCAGTGTGATTCCGACTCACACATATGGGGTAGCTCCCCATGGTCTTCGGACCATCATGTGATAGGCCTCTTTCTCTTTTTATGATTTCTGGATTTCTTGTTTTGATTTCTGGATTTTTATGTCATTGACTTGTTATGAGTACAAGTTTAGGGTATGATGCCCTCTTTGGATCTTTGAGAAGATTCTTGTGATATTGATCATTTCTCATCGGTTGATCTCCTGTTGATCATCATTTTCATACTTATAGTAGTATGTCAGTATGGATATTATATGTTTATGCCATATCTTTTATTCTATATCATGTCATCTGATATTTATAGTTAGACTGATCCGTTTATTATTTTCTTAAATAATACTCGGGTCAGACCGAGATGTTACAGGTGCTTCTGCTTGACTTCCTTCCGGGATTTGCTACTCTGACTTTTGGCTGACTATTTAGTTTAGCAGTTTTTGTTGTATACACTTGAGATATGGACTCATAGTTGTATTCTTTTTGTATAGCACAGGTTGCTATTCTTTTGTATTATTGTGGAACTTTTTGACCACTACTCTGATGTACACTTTCATGTGTTAGTTATATATTCATATCTTCTTCCGCCTTTGTGATATGGATGTCTGTGACTGCTTTGTGTTATGTTTATTTCTATGTTTGTTTCCGAAGATTATTTTATAGCCACCGTGTGATAATCAATTACATGGATGGTCGCTCCTCAACAGCCTTATTCTCCGTGCTAGTTGACAGCACTACATCGTAGTGTCCTTGGCTAGCGTGGGTATTGAGGTGGGGCGTCACACCTGGTTTCACTGAATCACAAAATTTTGTTTGCTATGCATTTTATTGAATCAGGAGCATCAGCACATAGGCAACCCTATTGCACCCCTAATTCCTTTCTATTTCAAGCCTCAGCACTTATACATGAGTATATTACAGCTCAAGTTTATTTACATTTTTCTGGGTTGAGCCAAAATCAATACTACTTGCCTATTCTCAACATTTCATTTTCTGGGTATTTGTTTATATCCCTAAACATTAACATATCAGAGATCTGAGTGTATAAAACAGATATGTATACTAACAACACATAAGACTTTGTTATAATAAAAACAAGTGATCAACCAAAGAAAATCAAAACATTTTCAGATTTAAATTCACAGATAAGCATTCATATATGAAAATACTCTTTTAAGAAAAATACTTTTATCTGGCTGCCTACATTAGGACTTATTGCCTTAGATTTTTGAGTGAGTTTTCTCACCTAGCTCTCTTCTTTGTTTCCTTGATTAATTGATGAGCTTCTGCCCTTAGCCTCAAGTTCTCTTCCTTCCCTTGTCTTATGATTTCTATGGTGTTGTTTGTTTTTTTTTTCCAAAATTCCTTTCTGAGGAGGAGAGGAGGCTGCTGCATATACATGTATATATATACAGGGTCTCTCTTAGGGTTTTGGGTATTGGCTAAGTCCATTTTTGCCCACCAGAAAAATCATGTTATCTGCATTTTTTTAAACCCAAAGTTTTACCCTTCCCGGCTTAATTTGGGTGAAGAGAAAAGTGGTTACACATTTTTTCCAGAAATTTGCTTTTCAGAAAATACTTTTCCCCTTGTCTACAATCATGCTAAAAATGTGACTTGTTTTTGTTATTTATTAAATACTCTTTTCTTCCCTGTTTTATCTTATTTTTTTTTTCTATTTTTAGCTTTCATGCAAATGGTATGTACTTCCTTCATTTATTTATAAGAGAATTATTCCTTTTTATATCTCCATTCTTTTCATTTCTGCTTATATTAAAATGTGTCTGTATATTTTATTTCACTAGTTTAAACTCTAGTATTTTATTAACACATATATATTTGTATATAAGTCTTTCTGAAATAATTAGTACTCCCACCTATATATTCATACATCATTCTATACTGACACACACACACATGCACATGTACACTCAAAAATATTCAGTAGCATACATATATATATATTTACTCATGCATACTACTTTTAAGAATTTAATCTATATATATATATATATTTCCATACACATCAATATGTATGTATTCTTGGAGTTCAGGGTTCTAGCTTATATTCATGTGCATTTCCTGTGCACACATGTACACACATTGATACACTATCAAGCTATATCAATTCCTCCTTCAAAATTTATTTAAAATTTATTTTAAATTTATTTATATTTTCCAGAATAAATTCCTAAAATCTTGGGTCATTACATACACCCCTCCTTTTAGAAATTGTGTCCCACAATTTTCCTAAGCTTAAATAAATTTTAAACTTAATTCAGAGAACAAGTATATTCTCTACCAAATAGATTCTTAGTTCTATACTAACTAAAAATATATTCATCCAAAATAAAGAAAACAATCAAAAATCAGAATTACCTTAATCTGAAAATAGCCTAGGATAATTCATCCTAACTTTGTCTTCTAATTCCCATGTGCAATCACCAGGATCAAGACTCCACTGTACCTTCACAAGTTTCAGAGATTTATTCCTAAACTTCTTCACATCTTTTGCCAAAATTCCAACTGGATCCTTTTCATAAATCAAATTAGGATTTATCTGCACTTGGGTTGGGGTTTCAAGAATTTTTGCCTTGTCATGGACCCATCTTCTCAATTGTGATACATGAAAAACATCATGTATACCTTGCATGTTTTCTGGTAATTCCAACTTATATGCCAAAGGACCAATTCTCTCCAGAATTTTGTATGGTCCAATATATCTTGGGGTTAATTTGCCTTGTTTTCCAAACCTCAGCACATTTTTCATGGGTGAGATTTTGATGAAAACAAAATTTCCCACCTCATATTCTACCTGCCTCCTTCTCATGTCTGCAAATTTCTTTTGCCTATCTTGAGCTGCTGTCATTCTTCTTCTTACCAACTCAATTTTCTCCTTGGTTTCTTGTATGTACTCAGGTCCTAAAATAGACCTTTCTCCTGCTTCTACCCAGCAAACAGGTGACAAACAGGGTTTACCATATAAGGCTTCAAATGGAGCCATTCCTATGGTGCTTTGGTAGTTGTTGTTGTATGTAAATTCAACTAGATGAAGATAATCTTCCCAGTTGCCCCCAAAATCCAGTATACATGCCCTCAACATGTCCTCCAAAACTTTGTTTACCACCTCAGTCTGCCCATCTGATTGAGGATGGTAGGCAGTACTTAAACATAGTTCACTTCCCATTGCTTCTTGAAAGCTTCTCCAGAATTTTGAAGTGAAGATGGTATCCCTATCACTCACAATGGTTTTGGGAATGCCATGTAACCTTACCACTTCTTTTATAAAAATTTGAGCTAGTTTTGGTGCTGTTCTTTCTGACTTGACTGGGATGAAGTGTGCTACCTTGGTTAGCCTATCAACTATCACCCATATGCTTGTATTACCTCTCTTAGATCTAGGCAGTCCATCTATGAAGTCCATAGATATGTCTTCCCACTTCCACTGTGGTACACTAAGAGGTTGCATCAACCCTGATGGTCTTTGAGTTTCAGCCTTGACTTGTTGGCAAGTCATACATTTGGCAATGTACTTAGCTATATCAGATTTCATCCCCTTCCACTAGAAGTCTCTTTTCAAATTTTGATACATTTTTGTGTTACCTGGGTGTATGGAGTATTTGCTTCTGTGATATTCATTCAATATCTCCTTCTTCAATTCTATGTCTTCTGGTACACACATCCTATTCTGGTATCTCACATAACCATCTTTATCAATGTGGTGATTCATTACTTCCTCCCCTCTTGAGAGGAGCATTCTCTTCTCTAATAAGTGAGCATCTTGTTCTTGCATTTTTCCTACCTTCAGAATTAAATCTGGTTGAAGTGTCATTAAGCTTAACTTCCCTTTATCTTCTTGTGCACCATGCATCTGCTCATTAATGTGCACACAACCATTCTCCCCAATCTCTAACTCAGTTAGCAAAAATAAGTTTTTAAATTCTTCTATCATCATCATAGCCAATTTAGCATGCTGTCTACTTAGAGCATCTGCAACTTTGTTTGCTTTCCCTGGTGTATAAAGTATGTCAAAGTCATAGGCAGCTAAGAACTCCACCCATCTATGTTGCCTCATGTTCAAATCTTTTTGTGAAAACAAATATTTTAGAGACTTGTGGTCAGTGTAAAGTTCAAACTTAGTACCTAACAAATAATGTCTCCAAAGTTTTAAAGCATATATCACAGCTGCTAATTCGAGATCATGTGTGGCATACCTTACTTCATGGGGTTTAAGTTGTCTGGATGCATATGCAATGACTTGGCCTTGTTGCATCAACACTGCACCCAAGCCAAATCCACTAGCATCAGTGTATACCACTAATTCTTCATTTCCATGTGGTACCTTTAGAATTGGAGCATTCACCAATGCCTCCTTCAACTGTTCAAAAGACTTTTCACATTTTTCTGACCAAACAAAAGCTTGGTTCTTCCTGCTTAGGTTAGTGAGTGGTGTAGAAATTTTTGAAAAATCTTTTATAAACCTCCTATAATACCCTGCCATCCCCATAAATGACCTCACTTCACTCACAGTGCTTGGCCTCTTCCATGCTTGAATAGCCACTACTTTATTGGGGTTCACAGAAATTCCTTTGGCAGATATAACATGGCCAAGAAAATGTACTTCCTCCTTCCAAAACACACATTTTGAAAATTTTTCCTTTAAATCTTTTTCCCTTAATCTAGACAAAACCAGGTGCAAATGATGCTTATGTTCTTCCACTGTCTTGGAATAAATCAAAATGTCATCTATAAAAATAAGCACAAACTTGTCTAAACAATCTCTAAAGGTTCTGTTCATTAAATCTACAAAGTAAGATGGTGCATTGGTCAAGCCAAATGGCATAACCAAAAATTCATACAACCCATACCTAGTGTTAAAGGCAGTGTACTTGATGCTTGATTCTTCCACCTTCATTTGATGAAAACCAGATGCTAAGTCTAGTCTAGAAAATACTTTTGCCCCTGCTAATTGATCAAAAAGATCATCTATTCTTGGCAATGGGTATTTATTTTTAATAGTTACTTTGTTTAATTCTCTATAATCTATGCAGAGTCTTAAGGAGCCATCTTGCTTCTTAACAAATACCACTGGTGCTCCCCAGCAAGAATTACTTGGTCTTATAAAACCCTTTTCTTCCAATTCTTCTAACTGTTTCTTTAATTCTTTTAGTTCATTTGGCCCCATTCTAGTTGGCTTTTTAATCACTAGGCTTGCTCCTGGAACTAGATTGATCTGGAATTCTACTGGTCTATGGTGTGGAATACCCTTGACCTCACCAAACACATCCAAATATTCATTGACTATGGGAATTTCTTCAATGATTAGTTCACTGAAATCTTTTTCTGAGTCAACTAAATGATATAGTTTTCCTTCCTTAGCTACCTCACATAAAACTGTGATTCTCTGGCCTCTAGAATTTTGCAATGATATAGTGGATGAGTCTAAATTAATTATGGCTTTAAATTGCCTTAACCAGTCTACCCCCAATATAACACCTATATTTGGGTAATTCAAAACATATAAATTGGAAATAAAAATATTTCCTCCTATGTTTAACTCCACATCCACACAAATCATATTTAAAACACTAGAACTCCCCAATGGACTGTGTATATGCAATGGGGTTTCGACTAATATGCAATTCAGTTTTAGCATTCTAACCAGTTCATAAGAAATTAAAGAGTGAGTTGCCCCAGTATCATATACTACTGCTATGGGTATGGTACAAATAAGTAATGTACCTTCCACTTGGCTATGGTTTACAGTGTTACTCTCCACTGTGGCTTTGCCTTTTCCTTCCAAATTTGCCAATTTGCCTTGCTGTTTATACTCAGGACAATTCCGCTTCATATGCCCCTCTTTCCCACATAGATAGCATTTGAAAGCTCCTCCTTTCAATTCTGGACATCTTGGTTTGATATGCCCTTCCTTTCCACACTGATGGCACACAATTTTCTTCTTGTTTTCCTTAGCTTTGACATCTTCAGTGCTTTTGTTACTAGCCTCTTCTTTCTTCTTATCATAAGGGTGATACCTCCCCTTACCTTTCTTGGTATTATTGCTCTTAAAATTTCTGAACTTCTCCCTTTCCTTGTCATGCTGCTCCAACCTCAAAGCTAAGTCTATCACATGGTCAAAAGTCTTGTCTGCATAGGGTAACATGGCTCTGCTAAGTCCTGGGTTCAGACCTTTTATGTACCTATCATTTTTAGATGCCTCATCTGCCACAAGCATTGCTCCATATGTGGAAAGCCCCTCAAACTTTTGAGTGTATTCTGTGACAGTCATGGTTCCTTGTCTAAGTCTAATAAATTCTTCTAGCAAGGTAGTCTTTGCTGATGCTGGTACAAACCTTGCTTCCAACATCTCTTTGAATTGATTCCAAGTGATTTCATTCTCATTCCTTCCTGCAATGATTACTTCCCACCAGCCTAAAGCTACTCCTTTTAGCTGTCTTGAAGCCACTTGCCTCTTTCTTTGATCATCAAGTTGCATGTCATTGAAAATTCTTTCCAATGTTCTCAACCATGTTTGAATTTCCATGACACTCTCTGTCCCTTCAAAGCTTTTGCCTCCTAAATGAGTATATGTCTTAAGTAATTTTGAGAGTTCTTCATAGGGATTTTCTTGCCTTTGTCCTGCCCCATCCCTAAATGCTCTCACCAAGTCTTGCAGATTGACCATTGGTGGTGCATGGGAAGATCCTGCTCCCTGATTTGGTGGTCTCCCTACCATAGTTTGCTAATAATAATTTACATAGCTGGTTAGTTTGATTGGTAATTTGGTTGTTTCAGTGGTTTTTTTTTTTTTCACACTGAACACATTGTTACATATATATATTTAGTTCCTTTAAATTTTATTTCTATCTAAGAACTTGATCCTTACTCTACTATGTTAAATAACATAGCTCTGATACCAACTGAAATGACCCTCCTATTTCTACTCTAATTCCATAAGGAATTTTTTTTTAGGTAAAGAGGATATATATACATATAGATAGATATATCATCCATTGCAATATAATTCTCAGGGTCAATATCTTTCTCCAATAAACCAAATATATCCAGGATCACAATAATCAACCAATATAAATATATTAGTACATTCACAAAGGTAAGCACATACATGTGAGGATGTATATGCCTCTCTTGTTTGAATCAGAGTTCTGGAAAACAAGAGGATATTGGATTGCTATTTTTTTTTTGACCAAACAATCCACTGGAAACATACACATTAGTCTGTTTATCCTAACTAAGAAGTGATCAAGTAATAATCAGTAGTAAACAAGCTTTTAATATAGATGATCATGTTAAAGTCTGGATAGTATCAAATTCAGTATAAAAGAAAGTGGATCCTAAGTGAACACAAGCAACATCTAGGCGTAATGGAAACGCGCCTAACTTATACACAAGAGATCACGAGTTCGAGTACTGTGCTGGTTGGTTCAAACACAATTTTTGTTTTTTTTTTCATTTTTCTCCTGTACAGTTTGAAATCTGTTATCTATCTATATCTGCACATATATATTTTATTTTGGCCTATAATCTAACATACAAAAACAATATTTCTTGCTTTATTATTTATGAAACCCATTCCTATAACCTGGAAGGCTTCAGGATTGATATGAATTAAGAGTCTGTTGCTTGGGTTTTGTAAATGATAAGAGTGTTTATCATTATCCAGGTTTGAATTTCTTCTCACAAAATCTGTCTGGAATTTAAAATGCATTTGGTTAAAATCTGAGTGAAATTCAGATTCCTATTACAAGTGCAAAGGAAAAGGTGTGTTGACATTTGCACAAAACATGTTTATGTGCATATATATAACTGCAACTATTTGAATCTGGCTTCCATCTACCTTACTACAGATCCTTTCTTTATTTAAAAATAGGACATGAAACATTTGTATGGAACAAGTTAAATAAACCTTGCAGCCATATAAAAACATTCAACCTATGTCTATTTTCTTTTGTATACATATGCCATAGTAGAAAATAAAACCATTTAATTTTCTGAGAATCAACTATCCTGATTTTCCAAAACTTAAATCCTTTTCAAAGACTCAAGATTGACTAATACATTTATAAAATGTAATCATTCAATTTTTAACATGGTGTTCTTGCTAAATCCACTTACAAGATTTGATCAAAATCCTTTTTAAACATAACAGATATTTAACTTAGTTCATAGTTTCCAGATACAAGTCAATCTCTTAACAAATACCTAACAAAATATCCATCCAATATTCAACACTTAATACAAGTAG
The DNA here is from genome assembly GCA_030737815.1 of Allium fistulosum. Lineage (NCBI taxonomy): Eukaryota > Viridiplantae > Streptophyta > Magnoliopsida > Asparagales > Amaryllidaceae > Allium > Allium fistulosum. Next base: position 1,103,006,674 of record CM060904.1, on the reverse strand, counting down.
CAATTTAAATTGTCAATACATGCAGATTTCAACATTTAGGCTCTTATCTAACTAAGTTTTAGCATGCTATATCTTCTTCTCAAGGCCTTGCTCCTACTCCTACTTAGTTGCTGCAATCCCTGAAAAAGCATTTGAAACTGCCTCATTTTAAATGAGACACCCCAGATGCCATTAGCACACTAGGGTCAGACACATGTCTGGTATGAGAAAATTCACAAAAGCAATTTGTTAATTAGGTTAAAATCAAGTTAAGTACATATACATAAGGTTCTGTCCTTTGGAATCAGGTAAATACTTGTGTGCATGCTCTGTGTCTTTGTGCATGTGCACACTTTAATTTTCTTTCCAGAGACTACATATATAAATATGGCACCTACACTCAAGCATAAAATTTAATCATAAACAAACAATCATTCATACCAAACAGGAAAATAACCAATATGAGTTAAATCATTTATTCAATTCTCATATTTCAAATCTGGGAAAAACTCTAGTTTTCTCATCATTTCAAGTATTATTCCCTTGGTATATTTATCTATCCTTGGTCTCATCTGCAATATTTATGAATCAATGGACACACTGTAATGAACTAATTCACTCCATTACACAAAGATCTCAGGACTTAAACAAGCCATGTGTCAACTTATGTTACTCAAGCACACAAGTCATTCCTGCAGTGTTCCTGACTCCAATTTCCTAATCAGGTTTAAGTTAATAATAACTCTTTTGATTGTTCATGATAAAACCATTCAGTGATTCATTTCATTAGCTAAAAACATCCATAACATGGCATCTCATATTATTCATGACCATACAGAGGCAAACAAGCAAACAACCATTGGTGATTACAAAATAAGGTTCTGTATATACATATATTCATCCTGGTATTTTAAAAGGAGTTTAGGCAACTAACATTGGCTTATGGTTTCTGAGAGAGTTTTTCTTTTGCAAACATTTGTGCTTGAGTTAAACTCAGGGTGACCTGGTTTCACTGAATCACAAAATTTTGTTTGCTATGCATTTTATTGAATCAGGAGCATCAGCACATAGGCAACCCTATTGCACCCCTAATTCCTTTCTATTTCAAGCCTCAGCACTTATACATGAGTATATTGCAGCTCAAGTTTATTTACATTTTTCTGGGTTGAGCCAAAATCAATACTACTTGCCTATTCTCAACATTTCATTTTCTGGGTATTTGTTTATATCCCTAAACATTAACATATCAGAGATCTGAGTGTATAAAACAGATATGTATACTAACAACACATAAGACTTTGTTATAATAAAAACAAGTGATCAACCAAAGAAAATCAAAACATTTTCAGATTTAAATTCACAGATAAGCATTCATATATGAAAATACTCTTTTAAGAAAAATACTTTTATCTGGCTGCCTACATTAGGACTTATTGCCTTAGATTTTTGAGTGAGTTTTCTCACCTAGCTCTCTTCTTTGTTTCCTTGATTAATTGATGAGCTTCTGCCCTTAGCCTCAAGTTCTCTTCCTTCCCTTGTCTTATGATTTCTATGGTGTTGTTTGTTTTTTTTTCCAAAATTCCTTTCTGAGGAGGAGAGGAGGCTGCTGCATATACATGTATATATATACAGGGTCTCTCTTAGGGTTTTGGGTATTGGCTAAGTCCATTTTTGCCCACCAGAAAAATCATGTTATCTGCATTTTTTTAAACCCAAAGTTTTACCCTTCCCGGCTTAATTTGGGTGAAGAGAAAAGTGGTTACACATTTTTTCCAGAAATTTTCTTTTCAGAAAATACTTTTCCCCTTGTCTACAATCATGCTAAAAATGTGACTTGTTTTTGTTATTTATTAAATACTCTTTTCTTCCCTGTTTTATCTTTTTTTTTTCTATTTTTAGCTTTCATGCAAATGGTATGTACTTCCTTCATTTATTTATAAGAGAATTATTCCTTTTTATATCTCCATTCTTTTCATTTCTGCTTATATTAAAATGTGTCTGTATATTTTATTTCACTAGTTTAAACTCTAGTATTTTATTAACACATATATATTTGTATATAAGTCTTTCTGAAATAATTAGTACTCCCACCTATATATTCATACATCATTCTATACTGACACACACACACATGCACATGTACACTCAAAAATATTCAGTAGCATACATATATATATATTTACTCATGCATACTACTTTTAAGAATTTAATCTATATATATATATATATATATATATATATATTTCCATACACATCAATATGTATGTATTCTTGGAGTTCAGGGTTCTAGCTTATATTCATGTGCATTTCCTGTGCACACATGTACACACACTGATACACTATCAAGCTATATCAATTCCTCCTTCAAAATTTATTTAAAATTTATTTTAAATTTATTTATATTTTCCAGAATAAATTCCTAAAATCTTGGGTCATTACACAAGTATAAGATGAATTTACCTTCTATATACTTAATTTATCATGACCTATTTATAGAAATTAACCCTCTCATACTTATCACGTTATCGACATTTCAAATTCTCTATCCCTCACTCAAAATCGGAGCCAGGTAAGTTAGGACACGGGTTGCACCTGGACTTGCCTTAGTTAAAGCACTCTGATTTTAGATCTCACAGATAAAGGAAAGTTTACTCATCGATTTTAGTGCCAAAAATATAAGATGACTTACTTTCCATAAACATTTCAACATTTTAGCACTACTTATGATATTTGTTTTTATGTTACTTAATGGCACTGACGAAGAAATTTCTTGCACAAAACAAAGTCTTTTTAAGACAAACTGAAAACCAACTACATAAACTTATTTCTACTCTTTGATTTCAAAATAGTCATCGAAAACATTTTCCAAACTCATTTATTTAAATCAAAGCTTGATTTCAAAAGACAAGATTCTTTCTTTATATAAAGTAAAAATCTTATTTAATAATAACAAAGTGTTATAAATCAAACTTCCTTTCAAATTTTCTGAAACAATTTACTATAACAAAAATGTTATAGTCCATAATCTCTTTTCCTTTTGTCGGAAACATTTATTATAACGACAGTGTTGAAATCCTTGCATCCTTCCTCTTTTAAAATTAGTTTTAGAACTCTTTAAGACATAGCTTGAAACTAATATTTAAAACAACCCGTTAAAAATGGCCGCTTTTGAACAAAACTTGACCTTTGTAAAATTTACACCTCTTGCTCAAATAAGTTCTTAACAATATATTTTAAACTTCAAACCCCTTTTTAAATACTTATACCACTTTTATAAACATATTTGAGAAGACTTTTCAAAATATCTAAAGTAGACAACCTATTATACTTTATTTAAAACATAGATTTCCAAACTGCATCCATAGCGACAATCGCTATATGGACCATAACTTTTAAATTTTGTTTTGTCAATCAAATGACTTTTAAACAACATTACTTTCTATATTTTAAACCACTCCATTTTTTTCCAAAAAAAGTTTGAAAATAAAAGTCAAGTTCAAAAACCATTCAAAAAACTTTTAGGAAACAAAGTAGTAAACCATTAAAATAAAGCACAAGATTTCAATGTTGCATAAAAACAATTCATCAAAGCAAGTCGACTAGCGACTACATCCACTTCATTACATTTTACATAACAAGTAACGATGTAAAGTAAAATCAACATGGCGAGGAACTCCTTAGAACCCTCTACTAAAGTTGAAATTTGATATATTTAAAAGTGGTAAGTTAATTAGAATTTTGGATTTAATAAACTAGAAGTTTATAAAATAATGTTTTGAAGTAATAGTAAGTTGAATACAATTTTATTTATGGTATGCAAATTAGTATCTATGGAATTCTTATATAAATATACATGTATGTATGTATGTATAGTTAAGTGAATTTTTAAAGTAGTATATTTTTATGTTTGATTATTTTATATATGAAAGGGATTTGAATTATTTTGGGAAGGTATTTATATGAGATAAAGTTTATTTTGATGAATTACTTTTCAATAATAGAAATTTTAGGGAATTTGAAATGTAAATGCATGTTTCAAATACGTTAGGTTGGAATTTCATTTGTATGACTTTGGGAAATTATTTTGATTGTAAATCCGTATTAGGAATTTGAAGTTGTTTAAATTTGTTTTTTAAAGGAAATTATAAATTATAGAATTTCATTGGAATTATTATTTTAAATTATTAAAGAAGTTTCAAAGTTATGAATTATTTATACAAGGAATTTAAGTGATTTGAAATTGAGTCAAGATTTAAATTATAGATTTTCTTGTAATTAAACAAGAGGTTGGCAAATATTTATTTTGAAATTATACCGAACATTTTGGGAAAAAATTATTTTAAAACCCCTTCCAAATGAATTGAATAAAGAATGATTTATATTTCTGTGTCAGAAGAAATTAGAATAAATGGAGTTATAATACCGTCTGGTATGGGAGATTCGGTAATATTTCTTCAATTATCCTGTGGACTTGTTATATAGGATAATATTTTGTGGAGACTCAAGATTATGAGGAATAAATGGATTGGTAACGCCATTTGGTATGGGACATTCAGTAACACTATTTCGGTTACTCTTTCGATTCATGATATATGATATTATTATAGGTATAGAGTGTAGTTTACGAGCATTCAGTAAATAAGTGAGTAACACTAGGTGGTATAGAACGTTTGTGTGATATTTGTTCGATTACTTTCTGTAAGTGAAGGACACTCTTATTTTATAGGTTAATGTCTAGAGGAAAGGTCTGTTGTATGCCGACCAGACAGATTAGGGTCCATCCTAGTTGGCTGATTGTGGGGTCATGCCCAATGTCCTTGGCATCACCTTATTAGACACATACACACGTGCTATGTGGTAATATATAGATTGTGCGATGATATGCCCCGATGCCACACTAGCCAAACATCTGTTACCAACAGTAGGCTTGTGACCATAGTGTATAGATGGATGTAGTGTTACGATGACCGAGAGTAACTAAGACTGTGGGTATGTTGTATGCTATAAGTGATGTATGTCATCCTAGGAGCATGTTGTATGCTGTGTAGCTCCCTTCTGGAATATGTGAGATTATATGTTTATACTATATTATTTTGATATCGCTTTAGATGTATATTTAGAGGCGAGGACCTCTTAACCCATTGGAGTGTGTTGTGTGCTGTAGGGCTCCAATTGGGATATGTAGACATACGATACCATGCTTATGGCACATCACTTAATTGTATGCCTGTTGATAGTTGATTCCTTTTTGTTTTACGAGTGCGTTGGTTGATGATTGGATATTGGGTTAATTCACCTGATATTTTGTGGTTTTATTGATAGTTGTTATGGTTGGATGTTTGGATATATGGTTGTCTTATTTACTTATGAGATGTGATGTTTAATTTGAAAGGGTGATGATTTGTGCATGGCATAATATATGTTATATACTTGAGATGTATATACATATTTCTTAGATATATTTGTAGCACCATGCTAGTTATTATTATACATTGACATCCACATTCTAAACATAGTCTGACCCATGTATTATTTATATAATACTCGGGTCGGTCCGAGTCACTACAGGTTTAGTGATGACTTGACCAGTTGTGGATGATTGGGCATAGATGGAAGGTAGATTTATTTGTATATCCTTTTGTATATTGTTGTTATATGTGTTTGTGTATTGTTGAGGTGTGTATATATTTTGGACATGATATGTATATATTTGATGATAGTGGGCATTTTGACTATATTATAGACCCACTTGGACTTGTGTATATTTATTATTATATATTGTCCTTGCGTTGATGATTTTGTGATCTCTAAAATTTATTTTATTTCGTGTATTTCTGTAACGACCAAGAATTTTATCACATTGATTTTTGGAATATTTAATTAGTTTTAAATATTTGATTTGGGATATTAAAAAAATTGAAAAAAATAGAAATCTATGTTCCAAATAACCGCTTGATTTTTAATAACGTATTTTTAATTAATTTATAGAATTTTTCCATAATTTTTAATTTAGAAAATATTTAAATTGACGTTTGACGTATTTTACGTCGAATGTTGGCATTTTGAAAACTTACAGAATTTGATAACTTGTCTACTTTATTATTGTTTTGTGATCCTGGTACCTTGCTGTACGCAATTGTATTTCAGTTTCTAGCATTTGTGGCTTGTACAAGGACTCGATATTGTATGATGGGTATTGGGATCGTTCTAAAATGATGCAAGCACACCTCAGTATGTACACAAGTACACCACCCTTTACACTTAGCCAATTTATTGTTTTCCTTTTTCCCTACACTACTTTTGCTTTCCTTTCACCTCAACAGCCACAACGGCCACCCTTGTCTTCCTTTGATTTGAACTTCATTTATGAATTTGTGTTGATTAGCTTAGCTTTAGGTGATGGGCTATGCCTATATATATATATATATATATATATATATATATATATATATATATATAGACACCTTATTCGTCCACATCTTCTTCTTCTTCTTCATTTTGTTCATCTTTGTAAATTTCAAAATCAAGAAATTTAAACCAACTTCTCTACCTTCAAAAATAATTTCCTCCAAATCTATACACTTTTAATAAAATGTTCCAACATGAAAAGTGTTTGACTCAATCCATAGTTAATTTTAAAAATAGTTTCAAGATTTTTCATCGAGTGTGGTGGTTGAAATCGACCAATAACAGTAGTGGTCGAGAAAACGATCGTTTTCGACGATCACGGATTTGCGAACAGAAGGCATAGTTGGGTTCATATCGACGATTAGGGATTTTTAGAGCCGTTCACGTGATTTTTAGTAGCTTGGTTTGTCATGGAGGGGAAGATGATCAGAATTGGGTTTAAAATTCATTTCTGGCGAACCGGTGGTCGAGGGATTGATTAGAGATTTTAGGGAGGGGCCTTGAGACGAGGCGTTGATCGTGGCTGATTTCTGATTTGTGCTTGGGGTTGATGGGAATTGCTTGATTTAGGGTTTAATTGGTGTTTTGGAAGGCGATCGCGAATGGTCGCGGTTGGGAGATGGGTGGTGTAAGCATTAGCGGTTGCGTTGGCATTGGTGATGGTGGCGTAGATGCAAGAGGCGGCGGCGGTTGTTGGATTTTCCAAACCTGATGCATTTTTTCATTTCGGTTGGGGGTCGATTTTGGCTTCGGCGATGGTGGGGCAGCATTGCTAGCTTGGACGAGGTAGGCATAGCATGTGGAGTTGGTTGGTGAGGTCATCGTGGTGGTTCATGGCACGTAGGTGATGTGCACTTGCACCTAACATGCATGGCTTTGGGTTCAAGGAGGGTCCAATGGAGAAAGGGAAGAAGGGTTACCGTGAAATGGATGTGGGTCGATTTAGTATGGACTCGGCCCATTTGAGCTTTTGGTGAGAAATTCTAAAATTTATAACGCTTTGAAAATTTGTTTAAACTTTGAATTATCATAACGTGCTCGTTTTAAATCTGTTTACCTGCAGATTTTTGTGTTGTACTCGTATGGATGAGTACGATGTTATAGTGCAACATGTTAATAGTTTTGGCCATGTATTAATTTATGACATGTTAAAACGCACTGAATTTAAATTACGTTATTTTAATTTATAACGTCGTTTAAATTTATATACCCTAATTATTGATGCTTATTTGGCCAAAAAATTACTGCTGGTTTAAATTGGATTAATTGGACATTTGTTTAGCAGGATAAAACAACGTTCCGCTAATTATGTAAATTTGACATTTAGTTTGCAGAATAAATCCCCGTTCTGCTATTTTATAGTTTTGGACATCTGATTATATATTGTAAATTGATATGCCACTTTGAATAAATAATATGTTAACCAATGACGGTTAAGTGTTAAATTTATTTATATAGTCGTTGATTATGTAAATATCAGTTATTGACTTGGAAAGTAAAATTGAATGAGATGGTAGCTTGTTTAAGTACTATGGTGATCGTTAAGCCTCCTTCAAATTTAAAAAAGTTAAATTTTGATTTGAAAGTTATTTTAAGAATAATTATTATTTAGCAATAAGATTTTAAAAAGTAATAATTATTTATTAATAATGTTTTAAAGAAAATTAATAATTGTTTTTAATATTGATTTAAGTTAATTATTTTATTAATATGATTCTTAAAAGTTATTCCTTAATGAATGTTTAATTATTATTTTAAAGTTATTTAGTTACTGTTTTAAAATGTTTTAATTATTTATTTAAAGTGATTTAACTATACTTTAATTTTTTAATTAAAGTTAATTAATTATATTGATTTAAGTTATTTAATTATATTTATAGGTTAATTAATTATCATATTAATATTAGTTTAAAGTTAATTAATTATTGTTTTAATAACGATTTAAAGTTAATTAATTATTATATTAATATTATTTTGAAATTAACTTATTATTACAATAAGAGTGTTTAAAATTAATTTAATATATTATTAATGAGATTTTAAGTTATTATTTTAAATGAGCTTTAATTTAAATGAAAAAGAAGGATGTTTAAATAATAACTTATTATTTTAAGTTACTTAAAGTTATTTTAAATAATGTATGGTTTACCAAGGGAACCTTATTGACTTAAATAGTTTATTAGACATTTATTAAAAGATGGGAAGGGTTTTATAAATGGTTCTGGATATTTATAAAAGGATATTAAATGAGTTTCAAAGATTTAAAAGGAGAAATTTTATAAATGGAGTTTTGAGATTCATAAAGAATGTTTATAAATAGATTGGACATTTATAAATATATTTTACAAATAGATTTGGAGATAGTTATAAGATAAAGAAATTTAGAAAGAAATGGTTGATTTTCATGGCGTAATTCGAGGGGCAGTGATTGCCTACAATTTACTATGAATTTGCTGTCATAGCGACGTAACCATTGTGTAAGCTACGATCCTTTGTCGATATTAAACGGAACTGTCCATATCTATTTTTAAAAGTTTTCAAGTATTTTTGAAGGAATTGGTTTGTGAATATACTTATTCCGGTGAGATAAATATACGAATATTTTGATAAATATTCTGGAAGAAATTTTAATTAATGGAAATTTAATTCAATGAGGCTTAGCGATTTCAATGGGAAATGTAATCTTTGTTTGAATGTTTGATTATGTGATAGTTAAATAACCGACTATCAAAATCTTGGCCTAATATGTAATCCTTCTAAATTTTGGTGGTATGGAAATATTCCCTACTTAACACCGAAGAATTTTAACTCTGGAAATATCTAGGAGAAACACGGGGATTATATGGTACAGTTACCATCGGTGGTGCTATACTGTATGTATAAACTTGTTTCGTTCTTCTTGGATAAATGATAAGGAGATCCGTCCACTTAAACGGTTAGGAGGTGATCCCCGCTCTTTTGTATTGTTTGAATATTTCCTAAAGAACCGGTATTAAGCATTCTAGAAAGTCGACGATTGGTTCTTGGAGTGCCAGGGAAGCGGAAGAGTGTACTCATAAGAGATGTCTCGAAAACCGTAACCACTCTAAAACGATATTCAGTTTAATAGAGGAGTTTCATGATATATTGAGATGTTGGAATATGTTATCCCACCTTTTGGTCAAGGCCAGAATATCAACAAATTGGCAAGGGATGATGGATATCAGGATTGGAGATCGATTAGAAACAAGGCTGCAATGGATGTCGTTAAAATTTGACCGAGCTCCAATCAGGACGGAATCGTTTGGAGATGATGATCAATGCTAGGAGAGGCTACATTTCAAATTTCAGGTTAATCGGAGTTCATATGGAGGAGATATGATCGATACAAGTTAAAAGGATATCATGTTCGTATCCATCAAAGAGGTAAGGTGATGATCGATTCGAATCCATCAGATTCGAATCCATCGGGGAACTGAATTGGTGGTCTGTTCGAATCCATCAAATTCGTATCGAGACACTGCCTCAGTCTATTCGAACCCACCATGTTTTGTTTAGTTCGAATCCATCAAGAGCTGACGACTTCGAATCGATCATCACCGAATCGTTGGGGCACGAATCGATCCGTGGTCATGCAATCCATTTTGTTCGTATCGTTCCAGAGAGAAACGCATCGGTATTATTCGCATCCCTTTGAACTACGCAGTTCGTATCGATCACCAGACAACTATTTCGTATCGATCGGTCGATAGTCGATCGATACGAACGAAACCACAATTGATTGATGCGAACATGGGGACGAACGATGTGACTGCTATCGGTGCAAAGTCAATACGAACAGGGTGCGATATGAATTAGACTTCAATCTTCGAACGAGCAAGGCGCGAATGCCCAGTCAATGCGCCACAAGGATCGGATCGATCCGAGCATCTCGCACCACGTCACTGCGCGCTCACGTGACCAGGTCGATTCGAAAGGGATGGATACGAATCCATGGATTCGAATGCGATAGTGCACACGAAAACACAATCTTGCATCGATCATATCCCATAATCTTAAGATCCAAATGCTACGAAATTTTCACAGGTGCTTACACACAAGGTAAAGAATGTCTCTGCCAAGTTTCAACTCGATTGGATGATTTCTTGATCGATACGAAATGGATTCGTATCGATCACAGGTCGAGTCGAAACTTGGCGGGGTCGGTCGCGTGGGCCCCCTCACGTGCCAGAAGAAGTCTCCCGAAGTTTGAGCGCGATATCAGCCTCCTGCACCTATAAATAACCCCCTGAAGCTTAACGGAAAGAGATCTTTTGGGCCATCCGACGACCAGACTCTGCCAGATTCGACTTTGCACTTCATCATTACTGTTCTATTTGAATTTCCTCACTAAAATCTGCTGTAATCAATTGTAATCAGCGAAGGACATCAATAAAAGATAAATCTTTGAAGTGGACGTAGGCCGGAAATAGCCGAACCACTATAAATCTCGTGTTTTTGCCTGTTATTCCTGGATTGTTGTTTGTTGTTTGCTTGGATCTGTGCTTTGAATTTGAAATATTGTTGATTTATATTCATAATTTGGTGCTTTCACGATATTTGGGGTTTGTGACCATTTTTGGCGCAAACACTTTGGTGCTTTCACTGAGAAGGACTAGCACCCGCTACATCGGATTGAAGTTCAGATTTGGAAAGCGTGAAGAGTTTAGACTTGAAAGATAATGACTCGACAAACAAGACAGAGAGCTAAGAGAAGCCAACAAGGAGGAAGTCAAGAGGCATCCTCCGGAGCTGGAGAAGGACAAGCTTCGATTTACATTACCAGAGACGAAATGGAAGCTATGGCAAATTCATTGCATGAGAGGTTGTTGAAGAGTCAACAAGATATGATGCAGACTTTCTTCGAGCAGATGAGAGCTGCAAGGACATAGAACCTTGGACCAGCTACAATGGCTGTGAATGTGGAACAAGGAGCTAGGGTTGCGGAAACCAATGGAGGACAGAATACGGAGCCAGGAGACAATCAGCAAAGGCTTGGGGGCAGGCCCGCAGGATCTGACACTGGAAGACCTTTGGATGGAGCCCAATAGGCAAGGATGAACACTGATGTTAATGAACCGCATGAAGAATATGTGCCAGATTTCCCTCAAGGACATGGGGGGCAACCTTTGACGGACAATGCTGGATTAGTCGAGATTATTAGGAGAACTATGCGTGGAGGTTTGACCAGTAGAGATTTGGAAGGAGTAAACATGAGTCCGTTTACTCGTGACATCAAAATGGCTCGAAATCCACTAGAATTCAAGCTACCTACGCTAGAAGTTACAATGGCAAGGCAGATCCTACTGATCACTTGATGAGATACACGAGACACATGGAAGTGCTGGAGGCATCGGAGGAAGTAATGGCCCGATGTTTCCCTTTATACTTGACGGACCTAGCTGCAATGTGGTTCAGGCAGCTGGGAGAAGGATCTATTAGGACTTGGAGGGAGTTGGTGGACAGGTTTTTGGGGCAGTTTCGGGTTCATATCAAGAGACCAAAGAACGTAATGACGCTAACGTCGGTAAAGAAAAGGACGGATGAATCACTTAGGGCTTTTCTAACTCGGTTCAATGCGGCGGTAGCTTCGGTGGATCGGCCGGATCCATCGATGGTTTTGATGGCGGCAGTGTCGGGAGTCAGAGAGGATTCAGATTTTAAGGTATCTTTAATACGAGACCCACCACTGGATCTCGAGGAATTCTTTCACGAAGCTGAAAGATTCCTTCGGCAAGAAGACGCATGTATGGACTTAAAGTTAAAGGAGGTGAATGCGACTGAGGGTGGAGGACCATCCAACGAAAGCTCGGATAAAGATAAAGGAAAAAGGAAGCTGGACGACGATTCAGGAAAAGCCAGGAAGCGATGGAAGGATCCAAAGTTTTCCACATACACGGGATTAAACGAGACACTGGAGCGGATATACATGGAAACCCGGAATCGCCTTCCTTACCGAAGGCCAGCTAGGAGAGAACCTTCTGAGCGAGAAAGGGCATCAGGAAGGCATTGTCTCTTCCATGATTTGGACGGACATGACACCAACAGCTGCAGGCACTTAAAGGACATAATTAAGGAGCATTGTAACGACCCGTAAATTGAACCGGTTTTTAATAACGTAATTAGTTGAAATTTTGTGAAATTTTAAACGATAAAATTTTGAAATAAAAATTTAATATTTGGAATACGTCTAGTTAAACATAGCAACTGGTAAATTTTCGTCCGAAAATACGAAAGTTTATTTCGCGCGTAATTTCACTTCAATTTAATCAGTTAAAAAGCGATGAAAATAAAATGTTTCCGAAATCTAAATATTTTTACATAGAAAAATTCTAAACCATCTTCTGAGCAAGATGTTAGTTTGTCGTTTTTCCAAATTCGGACATCTTTGGCTCCGTCGATCTTATTTTTCAGCGTTTTTCTTGCATTTCCCGCCAGTAGAAAAATTCGAATTTTTATAATTAAATCGTACCGCCAATATCTGTGTACCGTTTCGATCGTCTCGTCGAGATGATCTTCACGATATATTTATATGTTTGTTTCGGCGTCCGGTGAGCGACGAAACCTGTAAAGCGACTTCTGTATCGGTACCATCCTAACCTTCTGTTTCCTTGCCTTTTCAAATGCCAACCGTATATACCCAATAGCCGTTTGTTATTAATTCTAGTTCCACCTTTTGCTATTCCCTGTTTTATTTATTATGATGGTCCTTGCTCTTGGAAACTGTTTTCATTCATAAATAAAATAATTATTATGAGATTGGAAATATTACTTCCATCTCTCTGTACGCCTCATTCATTTCTTTAAAAAAAAAACATTGCCTGTCCATATTTTGAAAGCTTATTGCAACTTTCTCTCAGCATTTTCTCTTTCCCTAAGCTTGCCTTTGCCCATCACTTCCCCTCTCCTCACGCACTTCAGCAAAACCGAGCCCAGTCACATCCATCTCCACCTCCACATGCCCACCAACCTATCACGTTTCCGGCCTTGCTCCCCTCGACCCGCGCCCCTTCGCCTGGCCACTGCCGCCGCACCACCATAAGCCACGCCCATCCACCGCAACAATACCCAAAGCCCATCCCACGTCGCCTCTCCCCATCTCCCTGCTAACACGAACAGACCCATCAACCACACGCCTGAACCCATAGCATCCGCCACATAGCAGATCCGACCCATGTCGACTCCTCCACCCGAAGCTAAGCCATCCACCAAACAACAACCTTCCTCTGTTGCCACTTCGCTACACATCACCTCGCAGCAACCTTTCCCAACGATGAACCGCCCATAAGCATCCTCCAGTCCAGGCTAAGATACACCGAACCTTAAACCGCCTCGTCGCTGACCTCCGCGTCCATTCCCATGCCAGCGGACCCCACTGCAGCGGCTGGGCCATGCTGCGCGCAACCTCCATCCACCCACTTGACATCCGGCAGGCCACTCCTCTTCTTGCTCCTCCGCCTCCACTCCAGTCAGCCCCTTAACAGTCATTCCTCTGTCTCCTTGAACTCATCCCCTCCCCTGCAACGACCAACCCAGCCTATTCCCTTCAAGCTCCACAGTCGCATCCCCACCACACTTCGCCACATCATCCGCCCATCCTCCATAGGCAGAAAGTGATATATATGAACGTTAATATATATGCAGCTGTAGCCTGCCTTCCTTAGCTTGCGTAGGTATGTATATTTATATATATGTTTTCAGATTTGTTGGTGTATCAATGAAAAATCTGTTTATACATATCTGTGAACAAGTTATATAAGCTAGTATATAGTTCTATCTTTCGTTTATATAGTTGTTTATATATATCTGTTGTTTATATATACGAAGGTTTTCTTTACTTGCTTTAAAAGATATTGATCTTTAATATAATATAAAGTGAGTTTGTATATAGGGGTTTGTATTTGCTGTTGTTTAAGTATACGTTAGTTATAAATCCATAGTGGTTTGTTCACATCTTAGTATATTGCAAATATAAATTTATGTTCGTATATTTTACTATATTAACTATATTATAGTATATAATATGTTACAGTAGATATACTAAAGTATATATATATAAAAGAATAATTATAGGTATCGTTTTACTTTTGGCTTTAAAATTTATATATATAATTGATATATGTTTCGAAAGTTTACGTACACATGTTCTGTAAGTTCTCACATTTATATATATGTTTATATACATACGTTTTATTTCAATGTATATGTATCTGTTAAATGGGATCTGTTGTGCATGCATGAATTTATAAAGTGTTATGTATATATATAAAGTTGTTTATATGTTCTAACTGTTGTTTTAAAGGAAATCACATATATATGATGTTTATATTTAAGTTTATGCCACAATGTAATTTTAATATGTTATATAATACGAGATTTATAAATATTAATGTATGCATACTATTTTGGGTTATATTTGTAACATTTGTAAATCATGGGTATCTGTCTACCTATTAGTTATACATGTGTGCTGTATGTATAGGTTGAATATGGTAAATATTTATATTTTGATTTTTTTTACAAGTATATATATATATATATATATATAAAATATCGATTTAAAGATGTAATGCGTTTATATGTTTGAATTTAAGGTCGATTTTAAAATGTATATGTGTTTTAAAATTTAATGTTGCTTAAAAAAATTTGGATATAATATACATCTCGTTAAATTTTATCAAAACAAATTTTGATTTGCTCTCATCGACTTCTATTATCAGCCTTGATCGTCAAATTCGTGCCAAATCTTACTTTGGAACTCATGCTTGGATTCGTAACTCGATTCCGGTGCCCGTATATGTGTCCATATCCACGTCATCTCCTGATCTCTCCAGCCTCGAAAGGTGAGCACTCACTCACGATTAACGTTCTTTTATTTATTAAATTTGATTTCAATTGAAACGACAATTGAAATATGCTACTGTTAGTTAATTACACTGTTATATATGCAATTGCCTGTATCAGTTCACCTGTGACATCTGACACCATTATCTGTTAATTATTTACGCGATGATAATACAGTTTGGCTGATAATTGATTGATTGTTGATGTTTATATTGGACGTTAAATTGTTAATGTTAAAATGATAAATAGTATGCAATTGAACTTGATATAGGATAGTTAAATGTTAAAATTGATTAATTGACATTTGTATAATATGACCCTTTTAAACTGTTAAATTTATTGACACGTAGGATTGTTTAACTACACCTTGAACCATCAAATGTATGTTGTTAAATTGATGATGTATGAAATTGAAATTGGATGACAAGTGAAAACCGTAATGTAATAATCTTTAATCTACATGAAATGATAGTGTAGATTCTAGAAATAATTATATTAATTCGTACAAATAACAATGCGAATTAATACGGTTATTTCGGGATTATTTGAATTGATTATTGGATTGATATTGAGTGTTGTTATTGTTTGTTTATTTACTTTGACACCATCCCAGTTATCACACTGCAAGTTCCCTTTGTATGTTTTGATTTTGAATTGAATTGGAATCGGGTTGAAATGATAAATACCCAAATTGAACTTTGACCTAGGATAGGAAATTAAATAAAACCCGATTGGTCAATAATTTGATTTAAACAAAACGAAGATTTTATTTAAATAAATAATACGGTTTTGAAAGGAAATTGAAATTTGAAATTTTATTGAAAGGAAAATGTTTAATTTGAAAAATGATTGAATTAAGTGAAATGATTTAATAATTAAGTTTGAAATTATAATTGAGTTGAAATTATTAAACTTTGAAATTATTTAATAATTAAGTTTGAATTATTTAATAATTAAATAAGATTGAATTATTTAATGATTAAATTGGATTGAAACTCTTTAATAAGAAAATTTGAACTTTTGAATAAGTGGATTTTACTTCGTAAATAATTGAAATTGAGTTTCTCTATTAATTAAGTTGGAAAATTATTTAAGAAAGTAAATAAGTGAAATTGAATTTCTTTAACAAGAAATGAAAATGTGATATTTTTGGAATCAATGTAAGACTTGTAATTGGAAGAATTGATTTGACGAATTTAATTTAATTCAAAAGTGTAAGTGGATTTAATGAAGTTGAACTTAAGAAATTGATTTAATGAATTGGAAATTTAATAGAAATTGTTTGAATGATAAAGTGACTTAATGAATATTGAATGAAATCGATAAATGAGTTTAAATTGATTCGAATGTTAAATAAACATTTATTTAAATGATTTCGGAATGAAACTTATATATGAACTTGAATCAATATTGGAATCGTTTAAATAAAATTTGAAATTGTATTATAAGATTTTTGAAATGGTAATTTGGAAATTTTGAAACGTAAATTATTGGAAATTGGTTTTGAAAGAAAAATGAAATGTTGATTTACGAATTCTATTTGAAATTGAAATTGATTTGGTTTTGAAATAAACTAACGACCAATCGGTGTAATAATTACGGAAGTTATTAAAGAGACCGGAATTCGGTTATGGATATACTCTCTATCTAAACCGAAAACCACTTTAATAACTATACGCGGAGTGATGATCCAGAATGAAGTGGTTGGAATGATGTACGTGTTGACTGAAGAAAGAGAACGATGATGGATAGCCTTGACACTTGTGTCAAATTGGAAATGACTAAAAAAGGAGCTGTGCCGGGCCAATGGAGGATTGATACCTCAAGTGGACACACTTCTTCGAACTACTTATACTTGTTGTCGATTGGTGCACCCTTGATTTTGGGAGTGTTGTCTCACGGTGTTGCGGGCGCTGCGGCGTTGCGTTCTCACCAGTCTGGATCAGGCGAACGGTAGTATCACTACCTTGGGTATAGCCTCATGTGCCTTGTCATACTTGTATTCCATTTATGCGCGACCACTACGATTTTGATTTGTACCTTGAGTATATGGATTGCCCTCTGGTGACTTCCGGTTTTGGGGAAACTACGGTCTTGTATATGCTTGTGGGAATAAAAATGTGTTAAGGGTGGAATGGGCCATGACTTAACGCTATTTTGATATCTTATATATTACTGATAGACATTATCTACTTAGCGTACACTACTACATAGTAGATAGTTTAACGGATCCTTAAAGGATGGTTATTCCAAACATCCTTTGAGTTACTTGTATTTCAATTGCTATTTCACTTGAGTTGGATTTATTAATATAAGAATGTTAATCCTGACTCGAGTGTTTTGTATTTTGCTTTACGCTCGGGTCAGACTGAGTGGTTCAGCTTTCGAGACTCACCTTTGAAGTTGGAGCTTTGCTTGAAGATCCAGCCATCTATTCTGCTTTCAGTATTCGATGATTCCAGTGATGTATTCTGAGTTGTATCTGATGTATCATGTTACTCTTCTGTTGTATCTGGTTTAACTCTGATGTATTTTATATATTCATATAGTAGCTTCATGAACTACTATCTCTTTTATTTCCGCTGCACTTATTACTCTGTGTCTGTGATCTGTGATTATTTATTTACTGTATATGTTCAGTTTTGCCAAATTTAAATTAACAACGCGGTATTTTGAGCAATTCAACTCCGACATGTGTGTCTGCCTATGCACTTAGAGGGTGCAGCATGATAGGGGGTTCTCGCATTTGGTTTGGTAGCGAGCGGATGACTCTTACTCCTACATGTCCCTGCGGGGTTAGTGCAGTCGAGAGGCTGGCTGTAAAGGCAGAACACAGGTACAGCTGTATGCTACGGTGGGCGTTACCCCACTGACGCGGTCCGTTACAGTTGGTATCAGAGCTCTGGTAGCTCTAGGCAAAACTTAACATATAGGGTAAATGTATTTACAGAATCACTCTCATTCGAGTTTCAATCTCTTCCCTTGACTCAATTTCTTTGAATTTTGGAACGTTCCCTACGGTTCCAAATTTCATTCGTGCCCCTCACTATTCGTCTTCTTTCAAATTCTAGAGCATCCTATAACTCCACTTCGAATGATCTTCATAATGAGTTGGCGGTCCCGCCAATCTCAAATTTATTTGTAAAGGGGTAAAACTCTTTTACGATAGCATCGATACACCGGAGATTTATATATCCTCGGTTTACAATGCTATCTGTCTCCTGCTATACCTGAATTCTATTTCTTGAGATCGAATGTTGATTTACCTCGGAATTCAGCATCGATCTTATTCTTGAAGTTACGGACGACTCGGTTAAGGTTGCCCGTGAATTAAATAAACTCATCCATCTCACAATTGTGGTAATTGAATCATCTTATCTTCTGTTTCAAACTTATTTTCGAATCAAAATTCTCTTTGATTTGATTTCCATCAAATTTGAATCTCTATACATGTTTTGAAATCTGTTCTTGTATCCTGGAATGAGGAATTGTATTTATAAAATTATATTTAAAATGTTTTAAAATATATTGTGTTGTTTGAGTTGTTGATGTTGATTTGGGTTTCCGATCGATTCGTCTGATCAACGCTATCGATAGGATTTCCAAAACACTTGAACAGAGCAAACTGACACAATATTATTTTCAAATTTGGAAAATGAAATAAATTTGTTTGATTATATTGTGAAAATATAAGAAATTTTTTTTCTGAAATTTAATAGGCAAATTAAATTGTTTGTTTGAAATGATAATATTTGATTATCATTTATTGTTCTAAATAAATTTATAAATACGGTTTATAAATTTATTTGGAATTTGAAATGAATTTAATTCAGAAATTTGAGAATTTAGTTTCCGGTGATTTCGAATTTTGGTTTTAAAATTTTAAAGTATATATGATTGGAAGTATTTTCGAACAGAAATCATTTTCAAAGAATTTTAAAATGTTGAAATCAGTGCTCTTCTCTTTGTCGCTGGAAAATAATTTCGGTGATGGCGGCCGCATCATCGACATTCATTTTCGAGTTTCGAAGTGAAGATACCGTTTTGTAGCTTTGCTACGGTTTTGCTTTGAGAAAAAAAAAAATATTTTGATTTGAATTTCTTCAGTATATTTTGATTCACATATATGTAGGTATCTTATTTTAAAATTAAAATCGATTTGATATAAGTATATTATATATATCTCTAAATTGTTTAAAGTTAACCGGAAAATCTAATTCTTAAATTTCGATAAAGGATGATTTTAAATTATAAATAAAACCAAAATTTGGAATAAATATTTAAACTTGAATAATTGAATTTGGTAAAATTTTATTTGTATATTGTTCAACTGCATTCTAATACAACTTACCTAAATCATTCATAAGTTGAATATGTAATTGGATATTATAAATTGAATTTATAAATAAAATTTGAGTGTTTATAATAAATGTTATACACTAAATTTTGATTTTAAAGATGTTAATGGAGTTAGATAGGATAATAAGTAAACTCAGTTAATAATGAAATAAATTTGTTTTGAAGAATTGATAAATTTGTTTTGAAAGAATTAATAAACTGAAATTTGATCAACTTATGAAAATAACTTGAATTTAAAAGCAATTAGTAAATATAAAGTAATTTAAATCGAAACTTGTACGGTTTAAATTAATTTATATGGTTTAAATATATGTGATACGATATATTAAGTATAATAAATTTAACAGTAATTAGAATAAAGAAGAATTTAAAATTGCTGAAGAAAAATATGATTATAATAAAAGACTATTCAAATTTATGGTTTTATAAATTTTAAATTGAAGATAATTGGATAATAAGATAATGAATTTAGAAATAGTTGAGATTGATTTTAGTGAAATCAAATGGATTAAATAAATTATTGAATATCAATTAATTTAAATTGGAATTTATATAGTTTAAATTGATTGTTATTTTGTATTTCAAATCTGTTTTTCTTTCTGGTTATTTCTATTCTCCTACCTCGTTTCTTTTCGGGGACGAAAAGTTTTGAGTGGGGGAGAGTGTAACGACCCGTAAATTGAACCGGTTTTTAATAACGTAATTAGTTGAAATTTTGTGAAATTTTAAACGATAAAATTTTGAAATAAAAATTTAATATTTGGAATACGTCTAGTTAAACATAGCAACTGGTAAATTTTCGTCCGAAAATACGAAAGTTTATTTCGCGCGTAATTTCACTTCAATTTAATCAGTTAAAAAGCGATGATAATAAAATGTTTCCGAAATCTAAATATTTTTACATAGAAAAATTCTAAACCATCTTCTGAGCAAGATGTTAGTTTGTCGTTTTTCCAAATTCGGACATCTTTGGCTCCGTCGATCTTATTTTTCAGCGTTTTTCTTGCATTTCCCGCCAGTAGAAAAATTCGAATTTTTATAATTAAATCGTACCGCCAATATTTGTGTACCGTTTCGATCGTCTCGTCGAGCTGATCTTCACGATATATTTATATGTTTGTTTCGGCGTCCGGTGAGCGACGAAACCTGTAAAGCGACTTCTGTATCGGTACCATCCTAACCTTCTGTTTCCTTGCCTTTTCAAATGCCAACCGTATATACCCAATAGCCGTTTGTTATTAATTCTAGTTCCACCTTTTGCTATTCCCTGTTTTATTTATTATGATGGTCCTTGCTCTTGGAAACTGTTTTCATTCATAAATAAAATAATTATTATGAGATTGGAAATATTACTTCCATCTCTCTGTACGCCTCATTCATTTCTTTAAAAAAAAAACATTGCCTGTCCATATTTTGA
Organism: Allium fistulosum; assembly: GCA_030737815.1. Lineage (NCBI taxonomy): Eukaryota > Viridiplantae > Streptophyta > Magnoliopsida > Asparagales > Amaryllidaceae > Allium > Allium fistulosum. The sequence goes on along the minus strand of CM060904.1, from coordinate 1,102,985,649 downwards.
AAGCTTATTGCAACTTTCTCTCAGCATTTTCTCTTTCCCTAAGCTTGCCTTTGCCCATCACTTCCCCTCTCCTCACGCACTTCAGCAAAACCGAGCCCAGTCACATCCATCTCCACCTCCACATGCCCACCAACCTATCACGTTTCCGGCCTTGCTCCCCTCGACCCGCGCCCCTTTGCCTGGCCACTGCCGCCGCACCACCATAAGCCACGCCCATCCACCGCAACAATACCCAAAGCCCATCCCACGTCGCCTCTCCCCATCTCCCTGCTAACACGAACAGACCCATCAACCACACGCCTGAACCCATAGCATCCGCCACATAGCAGATCCGACCCATGTCGACTCCTCCACCCGAAGCTAAGCCATCCACCAAACAACAACCTTCCTCTGTTGCCACTTCGCTACACATCACCTCGCAGCAACCTTTCCCAACGATGAACCGCCCATAAGCATCCTCCAGCCCAGGCTAAGATACACCGACCCTTAAACCGCCTCGTCGCTGACCTCCGCGTCCATTCCCCTGCCAGCGGACCCCACTGCAGCGGCTGGGCCATGCTGCGCGCAACCTCCATCCACCCACTTGACATCCGGCAGGCCACTCCTCTTCTTGCTCCTCCGCCTCCACTCCAGTCAGCCCCTTAACAGTCATTCCTCTGTCTCCTTGAACTCATCCCCTCCCCTGCAACGACCAACCCAGCCTATTCCCTTCAAGCTCCACAGTCGCATCCCCACCACACTCCGCCACATCATCCGCCCATCCTCCACAGGCAGAAAGTGATATATATGAACGTTAATATATATGAAGCTGTAGCCTGCCTTCCTTAGCTAGCGTAGGTATGTATATTTATATATATGTTTTCAGATTTGTTGGTGTATCAATGAAAAATCTGTTTATACATATCTGTGAACAAGTTATATAAGCTAGTATATAGTTCTATCTTTCGTTTATATAGTTGTTTATATATATCTGTTGTTTATATATAAGAAGGTTTTCTTTACTTGTTTTAAAAGATATTGATCTTTAATATAATATAAAGTGAGTTTGTATATAGGGGTTTGTTGTAATATCCCGGAAATTTTAACAATATCAATTTAATAATCTGTTAAATAATTAAATTGATATTGATGATCTTTGATAATAAGATTTGAATTTAATTTAATAATCTGATTAAATTAGTATTAATTGGTGATTTTATCTTTTAAAAGTTAATAAGATATTTTCTATTTAAATATATATATTTATTTGTATATATTGTAAATAGAAAGCTTTGGGCAAATTGGAAATTTAGATTTAATTTAATATGACTTTTCAAGGTTTTTTAAATAAGTAACTTTATAGTTTTAAATATACTTTAGGTAAATATTTTAATTGCTTAAGATATTTTTACTTAAGTTAAAAATATATAAGAGTTAACAAAAAGGGCTTGTTTTGTTTCTTTTTAAAATATCACTTGATAATATAATCTCTTATATAAATTATTTAAATATCAAATATGTTAATTTCAGATAATAAGTATAATGTATTATTTTTATTAATATGAATGGATTTTATAGAATATGGAATTTTTATTTAATTGAATAAATAGTTATATATGTATATATATAACTTAAATTTTAAATTGAATCTTAGGATTTAATTAAAATTGAATTTGAAATTAAGTTTTGAAATTCAATGGAATAAATATTTAAATTTGTTGTAGAGTTTAGAAAATTGTATAAACTTTTAGTTATAAATAAATTTAGTTTTCTTTCTTTAAAAAGTAATTTGTATATATATAGATAAGTATTTTATAAATAAGAAAAGCCATTTTATATACTTCTAAAATAAATAAATATGTAAAAAATTACTTAAGAGACATGTGTTATTTTCTAAAGTCATTGTTTTAACATGTGTAATTTAAGTAACCAATGTTTATGACAAGTGTCTTCATTTATTTTATTTTCTTTTATTTTTATTTATTTATCATAAATTCTCCTATTTACACATATGCATTTCTTTACTTCATCTTTTCTATTTCCTTCTCAAAAACAAGATAAACTCAAATCTTTCCTCTAGAACAAATCTGATCAGTAACCATTTCTCAAACAAAATGTGATCATGTTCAAATCTGATTTTCAAATACTCAAACTCCTCACAAAACTACAATTTCAAAGCCTGCATGTTTAATCTGAACATCTGCAACTCAGTTTTAAATTTCAAAAAGCATACAAATCATTTATTTTCTTCAATCTATGAAGTATCCTCAAAATCAAAAGCCTGTAAATCTTCCTCAAACCAGAAATTCAAGAAAAATCAAACCCTGTAATACATTTCAAAATCAAAAGTCTTCTGTCTGCATTTTTCAAAAAAACCTGGAAACATCTCAGAGCTACCTGCATTCAATTACAATCTGGAAGCCAGCATACATATAATTTAAATCAAGTTTAAAGCCAGCAATGCAAGTTTATATTCAAAAGTAAAAAGGAGTCTGGATTTGTTCAAGTCTGCATGCAAGTCTAAAACAACAATATCACAAGTTTTATCAAAAGCAAAGAAGATTTGGCATTATATTTTCAAGTCTTCAAAACAGTTTTCAAAATCAAGGCTCTGTCCTCATTTGTTTCAGGTGAGTAACTTTTAAAACTTAAAGTAAAATATGGTTGCTTGCTAATATAGTTGAAATGAATAAGTATTGCAAGTATAAATGAGTTTCTGATGTGAATGTTTATAGTGTGTTTGCTATAACAATTAGATGCTCTGCTCTGCCTTTTCAAATCTGTGAGTAACATTTTTTCTAGTAAACATTATAAAGTTAAAGATTAAATAAATATAAATCTGTGTTTGTGTATTTCTGAGATGAATGTTGCTCTGCATGAATGTTTATAAGTGTAGTATTTATATGTATGAATGTGTTTTGATGTGCATGTCTGATGTGTTCTTGCTCTTCTCTGTTCTTGATTATAGAGTGTTAAAGTTTAGAATAAAATTCATTTTTCTTCCTCTGACTTCTAATAAGATTTAGTTTTCGAACAATAAATGTTGTTTAGTCATAGATTTTATCTTAAAAAATGAATTAAAGTGAGTTAATTGGATATTATCTGGAAAGAAATAGAAAGACAGTGAAATTCTTTTAATCATGTTAAAATCAAATCCTGTAAATTGCTATTTCAGGAATGTAATATAAATTTACACTTTGAAATATGATTTTTAAAATGAATATCAAGAATTTTAGTTGGGTTTTGAGTTTGCATTTCTCAGTTGACCAGAAAATGGGTTTTAAGTGTGGTGGGTGATCGGAGTGACGAGGATGGTCGGGATTACTTCTGGAGGTGGCGTAGGAGTTGACAAGTTTGGCAAAAATAGTGATTGATTTTATATGTGGTTGTGGCGGCTCTGCGATGTCGATCTAGGGCTTAATGGGTTGTTTCAGTCGATGATGTTGACGAGGTAAATTCATCGTCATGGGTGCATCGGAGTCAATCGGACCCAGGCGAATCGAAGCATAGGAATGAGGTGCTGGTTCAGGCGAGATCGCTTGACCTCTGGTGGTCGGGATGGGTGGCACGAGGAGTTTTCTGGTGATCAGGTGTTGGTTCCTGGAAGAATGGTTTAGCTCGATTTTGAATTTCGTGAAGAAACGTTGTTCTGGGTGGATGTCTTTGTTGAGATGATCAGGGATTACTTGTCGGAGGTTGCAGTGTCGAACGGAGGAGCTCCGATCATCGGTGTACGTGCACGCGTGTAGGTTTGTGTATGTGTGAGTGTGATGTTGGGACGAAGAATGGCCTCGAGTTCGTTCTCGGGGAAATGAAGTGATTGTTCGGGAGTTTCGTCGTTTTGACTCGAAGAAAATATTGTAAGAGCTCGGGTAAGTCTGGGTTTCAGATTTAAAGACTAAACTGTTTTAAAAATTTTAAAACTAAGTTTAAATGACTAAGTAAGGGTTTTAAACAAGTCTAAAATTTAGATTTAAATCTGATGCCAGTTTAAATTGAATCTAAGTTCAAAAATGAAATAAGTTGTTGAAATTTAGATATTTTAGCAACCATTAAAATGTTTAGATAATTAAATTTAAAAATTGAGTTTTAAATTGGAAGTAAGTTTAAATCTAAATGTAATCTGGAATTTAATTTAAATCTGTATCCCAGATTTGTAATAAAAGAAAGTTTTTTTTGAATTTAATTATTTGCATAACTTTAATTGTTAAAATATATATTAAATGGTTGAAATTTAAAAGTAAATTTGATTCAAATTCTTAAGTTATTTTATAAGATGAGTATTTCTTAACTTGTAAAATAAAAGAGTTTTAGAAATGTTGTTTTAAAACATGGTTAAAGATAATTTGTTTCATTTTAAATCTTTAAATTTAAATGAAATTTTGAAGATAGAATTAAAGTAAATTGATTTAAAATACTTTGTAAATGATAACTTGATTATTAATAAGAACAAGTTTATCTTAAAGTAATTAGAGATTTGTGTTCATTAAATTTATTAGGAAATTTAATGGATAATTAATTTAATTGATTAATTAATCATTTGGATTAATTAAATAGGTAATTAATGGTTTAAACTAATTAATTAGTGATTAAGATTAATTAATTTATAATTAAGTATTATGAATTAAAGTATTAATTAATGGTTAAGAATTAATTAATAAAGTAATTAAATATTAATTAAGTAGGGTTAACACTTAATTGATTAAATAATTAGAGATTAATTAATTGGTTATTAAGATTTATTAATTTGGAATTAATAATAATTAATCTAAGTTAATTACTTAAGAAAAGAAATTAAAGAGTTATTAATAGTTAATGAAGGTCATTAATTTGAGATTATTTAAATAAATAATTAATGTGATTAATTTTGATAATTAATTAGATTAATTAATTTAAAGATAATCAATTATAGAATTTGTTTAAAATGAATTACTTAATGGAAGTAATTAAGAATTAATTACTTATTGTAATTAATTGAAGTTAATTTGATTAGTTAAGTTAATTAATTAGGTTTAATTAATTTAGAATAATCAGGAGATGATTTGATAATAATTACATAATGTAATTATTAAGGTATGATTATTTAGGAAGTAAATAATAAGATAATTACTTGAAGTAATTAATTGATGGTTATGTATTAAGGAAAGTAATTTAAGTTTAATTACTTTAAATAATTAATCAAGGGATTAATTAAGAAATTAATTAAGGAGAATTAATTTAGTAAATGAAAGTAATTAAGGGTAGTTAATTACTGATTGAGATTAATCAAGGTGATTAATAAATGTTGTTTAATTTAAAGTTAATTACTTAATGTAATTAATTTAATTAAAGTAATTAATAATTAAGTTGTAATTAAGGATCATTAATTAATATAATTAATGATGTAATTAAGATTGATTAATTAAGTATAATTAATAAATGAAGTGATTAATTAATGTAATTAATTAAGGTCTAATGTAATTAATTATAGTTGATTAATTTAATTAATTTTAGTTAATTAATTAGTGAAGTAATTAAAGGTTAATTACTATAAGTGGTTAAGGTTAATTAATTTGAGTAATTAATTAAGGATAAATTACTTGAAGGTAATTAAAAGATAATTAATCAAAGATGATTAATTGAAAAAGGTAATTAGAGGATAATTAATTAATTTGTAATTAATTAATGTTTAAGTAAGAAGGATTTATAAAATAAAAGAAATTAATTTAATTAACTTTAAATTAATTAGAGATGATATAGATCATTACTTATGGATGGATGATAATACTGAATGCTTTGCATTTTATTGATATCTCTGATGAGATATATGCTATGTGATATGGATGTTTAGTTGAATTGTGATAATATGGATTATCTGATGATATTGATAATGTTGATTATCTATTGTGAATTATCTTTCTAAGTGTATAAAGATAATTGAATTAAATTGTTTTAACCTTTAAAACAACTTGGCCTTAAAAGATACGTTTTGGATTTCGATGAGACCGGGATCGGGTTTCCGTATACCGGATTTCCAGGTCTGGAGACCCGAATACCACATCGATCCAAATTTACGTTAGGTCGTGAAATCCAAGTGAATCAAGTGAAGATGAAGATTCAAAGTGCAAGGGTTATTGTCGTTAACTCTGAGGGTGATTCCAAAACGAGTGTAACGAGATAATGCCTTCGGTTTCGTTCGAACCCGGAACGAACTTGTATGGACTGAATGCTTTCAGCACATCGTCAGGTGGACGATGAGCATTCTAAGTGATGTGTTCTTTTCTAAGGTAATCGTGACCTCAAGCCTCACAAACCGGGAATGGCTAAAACAGGGGAGGTGCAGCAAGGTTAGTGGGTAGCACCCAAGTAGGACAAGATGACCTCTGTCTAGATGTCCCTTTCTATTTTCGACTTAGTGTGTGCGGTTGGTCATGACAACCGTGGGGTATCTTGTGCGGGAATTATCCAGTAAGGGATGTTCCGACCTTGTGTTGCAGGGGATTGGGAGTGATCCTCGGTACGGTGATCTAGGCCACGTACTGTGACGGGCGGTACCCCGGTAGCCCTGCCATTGTATGGAATCCAAACTCCAATAAGTGACGTACGTTTTAGTTGTGCCCAACTATGTTGGAACGTGAGATGTAAGCATTCCAGCTATTTCATATTTATTTGAAAACCCTAGACCTATTATAATACAATCGAATTTCCTATCAAATGTTTTGGTTAGCGTAAGGTAAAAACTTACCCATATTTATTGGTGGGGAGTCTTACGTGATACCTTTTCTTTCAAAAGGTTTTGAAGTTAAACAAGTTTAACCTGTTACTCACACCAGACCCATGTCTGACCCAAGTTGTTTATTTCTGTTTTATAAACTCTTGGGTACTCAAATTTTTACGAGTAGCCAAGGGATTCAGGTTTAGCTTTGACGAGTAATCTGGAGGAGCAATGGAGCAGGAGGCTTCGGCGTTGTAGATATAGATAGTAGTTTTCCGCTGTGTTGATCTTTGTATTGATCTGTATTGTGTTGAGATGTAATAACTAGACAAATGTTTATAACTGTCTAGTATGTGATGTGTAATCTGTGTAACTCTGATAGATGATGTATATGATACTATGTAATATTTATGTGATATATTATATTTCGTTTCGTTTCCGCTGTGAGTATCTGTTGTTGTTTTCTTTTCTCTTCTTCTCTTTTCTATTTCTCACCCCTTTCTTTCTTACTGTCGATGCGATTTTCCGGGAGTGGAAAGTCGGGTCGTCACACGTGGTATCAGAGCTTAGGTTGAGCGAATGCCTAAGCTTTTGGTTAAGTGAATATCAGAGCTATTGGTTGAGTGAATACCTAGCTCTGGAGTGGTATCTATCGTGAGAGAGCGTATTTGTAATTTTTATATAACTATATATATATATTCTACCTATATTGTTGGGTTACCCGTACAGGTTCTCCAATATGAGATATAAAGGTAGATAGGGTAGTAGTGTATGAAACACGACTACCAATGGTTGGAATTAAGGTTGGAAGTGTATTTATCGAGACTGTAGACCCAATACTGTCTCGAGTAAGTTTTGCTGTGATGAAGGATTTCATCGAATCTCTGAAAGAAACCTGTTAATGTTCGGAGTCTATCTCTGAAGTTGTATGAGTAGAGTTTGGATCTATCGGTTGAACAGAAGCAAGTGATGGTATCTTGATACCTCAGGTAATAGTAGCTGTGTGATGAGATGCAGTGACGATGGATGTTCCCGAAGATGTTTTCTTTGGAACGAGTTTAAGGAAGTATGTCTGTTTCGGTGATTGTGGCTGAGTTCAGCATGGTATTTCTGTTTGGTTTGGAGTTCGAGTTTCTCAAAGATCTTTGGATAGAAAGTCCTTGGCATCAGTATCAGCAGTGCAGCTCGGAGTATTCTGTGATGGCAGGAAGTTGTCAGGCTGAGTAGTTTTTTTCTGGAGGTGAAATTCAGAAGCAGCAGGGTGCATCCATTTCTTCGATGGATTGGATAGTTAAGTATGGGCTGTTCTTATTTGTTAAGAGGAACAGTTTTCTTTGGAAATAGGCTGGGTTGATCGCAAAAGTGACTTGCGATAGTTTGAGTGTTCTCTTGGGTTATCAGAGTTTTTCTGAGTGTCTTCAGAGAAGTCAGGAGTTGTCCGCATCTGAAGGTTGAGTTTTCTTATCGACTGGATTCCAGGTTTGATACCGGTGGTTCAGCTGAGTAGAAGGATGTTTTCCTAGAGATAGAGTTTGGTGCAGCAACTCAAGTTTTGATGAAGTATCTGAGTTTTATTTATGGATCAGTGAACCTTATTTCTGGAATGAGTTGTCCAGTCTGTGCTTGTGTTCTATCTCAGATCAGAATTGAGCAGCGAAAGCAATTTGGAGTGTATCTCTGGATAGGGGAAATAAGTCTGGAATCTACTGATAGTTGTGAAGTAGAGTTGTGTTTTGGATCTCTTCGGTGTTCTGATTTGGATAAGTAATTGGTCTACTTGATTGAATTGCCAGTTTGGACAACTGGAATTCATTGAGTTTTATGTATCTCTGAGGGGTACGTGTAAGATCTATCTCTGGTTTTAGAATCAGCAATTCTGGAAGGTTTAGTTGTTGAGTCAGACTCGTCTGTAGTCTGATATTCTGTTTAGTTCTGTAGATCTAGATGAGTAGGAGATCTATAGCTTAGTAGTTTAGATTGTTGTAGAGCGAGTATCCCGGTATATATATATACTTGGGGAAACTCGAGGAATTTTATCCAGAATTTTGTCTGGATAGTTAGAATTGTTTGTTTGAATGAATTGGTTGTTATGGCTGTTAGCATATGGTTGATAGTATATGCTTGTGTTTTAAAATTTAAAATCTTTAATAAGATTATTAAATTACCTTTGTTTAAATTTCGGGGACGAAATTATTTTAAGGGGGAAGGAATGTAATATCCCGGAAATTTTAACAATATCAATTTAATAATCTGTTAAATAATTAAATTGATATTGATGATCTTTGATAATAAGATTTGAATTTAATTTAATAATCTGATTAAATTAGTATTAATTGGTGATTTTATCTTTTAAAAGTTAATAAGATATTTTCTATTTAAATATATATATTTATTTGTATATATTGTAAATAGAAAGCTTTGGGCAAATTGGAAATTTAGATTTAATTTAATATGACTTTTCAAGGTTTTTTAAATAAGTAACTTTATAGTTTTAAATATACTTTAGGTAAATATTTTAATTGCTTAAGATATTTTTACTTAAGTTAAAAATATATAAGAGTTAACAAAAAGGGCTTGTTTTGTTTCTTTTTAAAATATCACTTGATAATATAATCTCTTATATAAATTATTTAAATATCAAATATGTTAATTTCAGATAATAAGTATAATGTATTATTTTTATTAATATGAATGGATTTTATAGAATATGGAATTTTTATTTAATTGAATAAATAGTTATATATGTATATATATAACTTAAATTTTAAATTGAATCTTAGGATTTAATTAAAATTGAATTTGAAATTAAGTTTTGAAATTCAATGGAATAAATATTTAAATTTGTTGTAGAGTTTAGAAAATTGTATAAACTTTTAGTTATAAATAAATTTAGTTTTCTTTCTTTAAAAAGTAATTTGTATATATATAGATAAGTATTTTATAAATAAGAAAAGCCATTTTATATACTTCTAAAATAAATAAATATGTAAAAAATTACTTAAGAGACATGTGTTATTTTCTAAAGTCATTGTTTTAACATGTGTAATTTAAGTAACCAATGTTTATGACAAGTGTCTTCATTTATTTTATTTTCTTTTATTTTTATTTATTTATCATAAATTCTCCTATTTACACATATGCATTTCTTTACTTCATCTTTTCTATTTCCTTCTCAAAAACAAGATAAACTCAAATCTTTCCTCTAGAACAAATCTGATCAGTAACCATTTCTCAAACAAAATGTGATCATGTTCAAATCTGATTTTCAAATACTCAAACTCCTCACAAAACTACAATTTCAAAGCCTGCATGTTTAATCTGAACATCTGCAACTCAGTTTTAAATTTCAAAAAGCATACAAATCATTTATTTTCTTCAATCTATGAAGTATCCTCAAAATCAAAAGCCTGTAAATCTTCCTCAAACCAGAAATTCAAGAAAAATCAAACCCTGTAATACATTTCAAAATCAAAAGTCTTCTGTCTGCATTTTTCAAAAAAACCTGGAAACATCTCAGAGCTACCTGCATTCAATTACAATCTGGAAGCCAGCATACATATAATTTAAATCAAGTTTAAAGCCAGCAATGCAAGTTTATATTCAAAAGTAAAAAGGAGTCTGGATTTGTTCAAGTCTGCATGCAAGTCTAAAACAACAATATCACAAGTTTTATCAAAAGCAAAGAAGATTTGGCATTATATTTTCAAGTCTTCAAAACAGTTTTCAAAATCAAGGCTCTGTCCTCATTTGTTTCAGGTGAGTAACTTTTAAAACTTAAAGTAAAATATGGTTGCTTGCTAATATAGTTGAAATGAATAAGTATTGCAAGTATAAATGAGTTTCTGATGTGAATGTTTATAGTGTGTTTGCTATAACAATTAGATGCTCTGCTCTGCCTTTTCAAATCTGTGAGTAACATTTTTTCTAGTAAACATTATAAAGTTAAAGATTAAATAAATATAAATCTGTGTTTGTGTATTTCTGAGATGAATGTTGCTCTGCATGAATGTTTATAAGTGTAGTATTTATATGTATGAATGTGTTTTGATGTGCATGTCTGATGTGTTCTTGCTCTTCTCTGTTCTTGATTATAGAGTGTTAAAGTTTAGAATAAAATTCATTTTTCTTCCTCTGACTTCTAATAAGATTTAGTTTTCGAACAATAAATGTTGTTTAGTCATAGATTTTATCTTAAAAAATGAATTAAAGTGAGTTAATTGGATATTATCTGGAAAGAAATAGAAAGACAGTGAAATTCTTTTAATCATGTTAAAATCAAATCCTGTAAATTGCTATTTCAGGAATGTAATATAAATTTACACTTTGAAATATGATTTTTAAAATGAATATCAAGAATTTTAGTTGGGTTTTGAGTTTGCATTTCTCAGTTGACCAGAAAATGGGTTTTAAGTGTGGTGGGTGATCGGAGTGACGAGGATGGTCGGGATTACTTCTGGAGGTGGCGTAGGAGTTGACAAGTTTGGCAAAAATAGTGATTGATTTTATATGTGGTTGTGGCGGCTCTGCGATGTCGATCTAGGGCTTAATGGGTTGTTTCAGTCGATGATGTTGACGAGGTAAATTCATCGTCATGGGTGCATCGGAGTCAATCGGACCCAGGCGAATCGAAGCATAGGAATGAGGTGCTGGTTCAGGCGAGATCGCTTGACCTCTGGTGGTCGGGATGGGTGGCACGAGGAGTTTTCTGGTGATCAGGTGTTGGTTCCTGGAAGAATGGTTTAGCTCGATTTTGAATTTCGTGAAGAAACGTTGTTCTGGGTGGATGTCTTTGTTGAGATGATCAGGGATTACTTGTCGGAGGTTGCAGTGTCGAACGGAGGAGCTCCGATCATCGGTGTACGTGCACGCGTGTAGGTTTGTGTATGTGTGAGTGTGATGTTGGGACGAAGAATGGCCTCGAGTTCGTTCTCGGGGAAATGAAGTGATTGTTCGGGAGTTTCGTCGTTTTGACTCGAAGAAAATATTGTAAGAGCTCGGGTAAGTCTGGGTTTCAGATTTAAAGACTAAACTGTTTTAAAAATTTTAAAACTAAGTTTAAATGACTAAGTAAGGGTTTTAAACAAGTCTAAAATTTAGATTTAAATCTGATGCCAGTTTAAATTGAATCTAAGTTCAAAAATGAAATAAGTTGTTGAAATTTAGATATTTTAGCAACCATTAAAATGTTTAGATAATTAAATTTAAAAATTGAGTTTTAAATTGGAAGTAAGTTTAAATCTAAATGTAATCTGGAATTTAATTTAAATCTGTATCCCAGATTTGTAATAAAAGAAAGTTTTTTTTGAATTTAATTATTTGCATAACTTTAATTGTTAAAATATATATTAAATGGTTGAAATTTAAAAGTAAATTTGATTCAAATTCTTAAGTTATTTTATAAGATGAGTATTTCTTAACTTGTAAAATAAAAGAGTTTTAGAAATGTTGTTTTAAAACATGGTTAAAGATAATTTGTTTCATTTTAAATCTTTAAATTTAAATGAAATTTTGAAGATAGAATTAAAGTAAATTGATTTAAAATACTTTGTAAATGATAACTTGATTATTAATAAGAACAAGTTTATCTTAAAGTAATTAGAGATTTGTGTTCATTAAATTTATTAGGAAATTTAATGGATAATTAATTTAATTGATTAATTAATCATTTGGATTAATTAAATAGGTAATTAATGGTTTAAACTAATTAATTAGTGATTAAGATTAATTAATTTATAATTAAGTATTATGAATTAAAGTATTAATTAATGGTTAAGAATTAATTAATAAAGTAATTAAATATTAATTAAGTAGGGTTAACACTTAATTGATTAAATAATTAGAGATTAATTAATTGGTTATTAAGATTTATTAATTTGGAATTAATAATAATTAATCTAAGTTAATTACTTAAGAAAAGAAATTAAAGAGTTATTAATAGTTAATGAAGGTCATTAATTTGAGATTATTTAAATAAATAATTAATGTGATTAATTTTGATAATTAATTAGATTAATTAATTTAAAGATAATCAATTATAGAATTTGTTTAAAATGAATTACTTAATGGAAGTAATTAAGAATTAATTACTTATTGTAATTAATTGAAGTTAATTTGATTAGTTAAGTTAATTAATTAGGTTTAATTAATTTAGAATAATCAGGAGATGATTTGATAATAATTACATAATGTAATTATTAAGGTATGATTATTTAGGAAGTAAATAATAAGATAATTACTTGAAGTAATTAATTGATGGTTATGTATTAAGGAAAGTAATTTAAGTTTAATTACTTTAAATAATTAATCAAGGGATTAATTAAGAAATTAATTAAGGAGAATTAATTTAGTAAATGAAAGTAATTAAGGGTAGTTAATTACTGATTGAGATTAATCAAGGTGATTAATAAATGTTGTTTAATTTAAAGTTAATTACTTAATGTAATTAATTTAATTAAAGTAATTAATAATTAAGTTGTAATTAAGGATCATTAATTAATATAATTAATGATGTAATTAAGATTGATTAATTAAGTATAATTAATAAATGAAGTGATTAATTAATGTAATTAATTAAGGTCTAATGTAATTAATTATAGTTGATTAATTTAATTAATTTTAGTTAATTAATTAGTGAAGTAATTAAAGGTTAATTACTATAAGTGGTTAAGGTTAATTAATTTGAGTAATTAATTAAGGATAAATTACTTGAAGGTAATTAAAAGATAATTAATCAAAGATGATTAATTGAAAAAGGTAATTAGAGGATAATTAATTAATTTGTAATTAATTAATGTTTAAGTAAGAAGGATTTATAAAATAAAAGAAATTAATTTAATTAACTTTAAATTAATTAGAGATGATATAGATCATTACTTATGGATGGATGATAATACTGAATGCTTTGCATTTTATTGATATCTCTGATGAGATATATGCTATGTGATATGGATGTTTAGTTGAATTGTGATAATATGGATTATCTGATGATATTGATAATGTTGATTATCTATTGTGAATTATCTTTCTAAGTGTATAAAGATAATTGAATTAAATTGTTTTAACCTTTAAAACAACTTGGCCTTAAAAGATACGTTTTGGATTTCGATGAGACCGGGATCGGGTTTCCGTATACCGGATTTCCAGGTCTGGAGACCCGAATACCACATCGATCCAAATTTACGTTAGGTCGTGAAATCCAAGTGAATCAAGTGAAGATGAAGATTCAAAGTGCAAGGGTTATTGTCGTTAACTCTGAGGGTGATTCCAAAACGAGTGTAACGAGATAATGCCTTCGGTTTCGTTCGAACCCGGAACGAACTTGTATGGACTGAATGCTTTCAGCACATCGTCAGGTGGACGATGAGCATTCTAAGTGATGTGTTCTTTTCTAAGGTAATCGTGACCTCAAGCCTCACAAACCGGGAATGGCTAAAACAGGGGAGGTGCAGCAAGGTTAGTGGGTAGCACCCAAGTAGGACAAGATGACCTCTGTCTAGATGTCCCTTTCTATTTTCGACTTAGTGTGTGCGGTTGGTCATGACAACCGTGGGGTATCTTGTGCGGGAATTATCCAGTAAGGGATGTTCCGACCTTGTGTTGCAGGGGATTGGGAGTGATCCTCGGTACGGTGATCTAGGCCACGTACTGTGACGGGCGGTACCCCGGTAGCCCTGCCATTGTATGGAATCCAAACTCCAATAAGTGACGTACGTTTTAGTTGTGCCCAACTATGTTGGAACGTGAGATGTAAGCATTCCAGCTATTTCATATTTATTTGAAAACCCTAGACCTATTATAATACAATCGAATTTCCTATCAAATGTTTTGGTTAGCGTAAGGTAAAAACTTACCCATATTTATTGGTGGGGAGTCTTACGTGATACCTTTTCTTTCAAAAGGTTTTGAAGTTAAACAAGTTTAACCTGTTACTCACACCAGACCCATGTCTGACCCAAGTTGTTTATTTCTGTTTTATAAACTCTTGGGTACTCAAATTTTTACGAGTAGCCAAGGGATTCAGGTTTAGCTTTGACGAGTAATCTGGAGGAGCAATGGAGCAGGAGGCTTCGGCGTTGTAGATATAGATAGTAGTTTTCCGCTGTGTTGATCTTTGTATTGATCTGTATTGTGTTGAGATGTAATAACTAGACAAATGTTTATAACTGTCTAGTATGTGATGTGTAATCTGTGTAACTCTGATAGATGATGTATATGATACTATGTAATATTTATGTGATATATTATATTTCGTTTCGTTTCCGCTGTGAGTATCTGTTGTTGTTTTCTTTTCTCTTCTTCTCTTTTCTATTTCTCACCCCTTTCTTTCTTACTGTCGATGCGATTTTCCGGGAGTGGAAAGTCGGGTCGTCACATTTGTATTTGCTGTTGTTTAAGTATACGTTAGTTATAAATCCATAGTGGTTTGTTCGCATCTTAGTATATTGCAAATATAAATTTATGTTCGTATATTTTACTATATTAACTATATTATAGTATATAATATGTTACAGTAGATATAATAAAGTATATATATATAAAAGAATAATTATAGGTATCATTTTACTTTTGGCTTTAAAATTTATATATATAATTGATATATGTTTCGAAAGTTTACGTACACATGTTCTGTAAGTTCTCACATTTATATATATGTTTATATACATACGTTTTATTTCAATGTATATGTATCTGTTAAATGGGATCTGTTGTGCATGCATGAATTTATAAAGTGTTATGTATATATATAAAGTTGTTTATATGTTCTAACTGTTGTTTTAAAGGAAATCACATATATATGATGTTTATATTTAAGTTTATGCCACAATGTAATTTTAATATGTTATATAATACGAGATTTATAAATATTAATGTATGCATACTATTTTGGGTTATATTTGTAACATTTGTAAATCATGGGTATCTGTCTACCTATTAGTTATACATGTGTGCTGTATGTATAGGTTGAATATGGTAAATATTTATATTTTGATTTTTTTTACAAGTATATATATATATAAAATATCGATTTAAAGATGTAATGCGTTTATATGTTTGAATTTAAGGTCGATTTTAAAATGTATATGTGTTTTAAAATTTAATGTTGCTTAAAGAAATTTGGATATAATATACATCTCGTTAAATTTTATCAAAACAAATTTTGATTTGCTCTCATCGACTTCTATTATCAGCCTTGATCGTCAAATTCGTGCCAAATCTTACTTTGGAACTCATGCTTGGATTCGTAACTCGATTCCGGTGCCCGTATATGTGTCCATATCCACGTCATCTCCTGATCTCTCCAGCCTCGAAAGGTGAGCACTCACTCACGATTAACGTTCTTTTATTTATTAAATTTGATTTCAATTGAAACGACAATTGAAATATGCTACTGTTAGTTAATTACACTGTTATATATGATATTGCCTGTATCAGTTCACCTGTGACATCTGACACCATTATCTGTTAATTATTTACGTGATGATAATACAGTTTGGCTGATAATTGATTGATTGTTGATGTTTATATTGGACGTTAAATTGTTAATGTTAAAATGATAAATAGTATGCAATTGAACTTGATATAGGATAGTTAAATGTTAAAATTGATTAACTGACATTTGTATAATATGACCCTTTTAAACTGTTAAATTTATTGACACGTAGGATTGTTTAACTACACCTTGAACCATCAAATGTATGTTGTTAAATTGATGATGTATGAAATTGAAATTGGATGACAAGTGAAAACCGTAATGTAATAATCTTTAATCTACATGAAATGATAGTGTAGATTCTAGAAATAATTATATTAATTCGTACAAATAACAATGTGAATTAATACGGTTATTTCGGGATTATTTGAATTGATTATTGGATTGATATTGAGTGTTGTTATTGTTTGTTTATTTACTTTGACACCATCCCAGTTATCACACTGCAAGTTCCCTTTGTATGTTTTGATTTTGAATTGAATTGGAATCGGGTTGAAATGATAAATACCCAAATTGAACTTTGACCTAGGATAGGAAATTAAATAAAACCCGATTGGTCAATAATTTGATTTAAACAAAACGAAGATTTTATTTAAATAAATAATACGGTTTTGAAAGGAAATTGAAATTTGAAATTTTATTGAAAGGAAAATGTTTAATTTGAGAAATGATTGAATTAAGTGAAATGATTTAATAATTAAGTTTGAAATTATAATTGAGTTGAAATTATTAAACTTTGAAATTATTTAATAATTAAGTTTGAATTATTTAATAATTAAATAAGATTGAATTATTTAATGATTAAATTGGATTGAAACTCTTTAATAAGAAAAATTGAACTTTTGAATAAGTGGATTTTACTTCGTAAATAATTGAAATTGAGTTTCTCTATTAATTAAGTTGGAAAATTATTTAAGAAAGTAAATAAGTGAAATTGAATTTCTTTAACAAGAAATGAAAATGTGATATTTTTGGAATCAATGTAAGACTTGTAATTGGAAGAATTGATTTGACGAATTTAATTTAATTCAAAAGTGTAAGTGGATTTAATGAAGTTGAACTTAAGAAATTGATTTAATGAATTGGAAATTTAATAGAAATTGTTTGAATGATAAAGTGACTTAATGAATATTGAATGAAATCGATAAATGAGTTTAAATTGATTCGAATGTTAAATAAACATTTATTTAAATGATTTCGGAATGAAACTTATATATGAACTTGAATCAATATTGGAATCGTTTAAATAAAATTTGAAATTGTATTATAAGATTTTTGAAATGGTAATTTGGAAGTTTTGAAACGTAAATTATTGGAAATTGGTTTTGAAAGAAAAATGAAATGTTGATTTACGAATTCTATTTGAAATTGAAATTGATTTGGTTTTGAAATAAACTAACGACCAATCGGTGTAATAATTACGGAAGTTATTAAAGAGACCGGAATTCGGTTATGGATATACTCTCTGTCTAAACCGAATACCACTTTAATAACTATACGCGGAGTGATGATCCAGAATGAAGTGGTTGGAATGATGTACGTGTTGACTGAAGAAAGAGAACGATGATGGATAGCCTTGACACTTGTGTCAAATTGAAAATGACTAAAACAGGAGCTGTGTCGGGCCAATGGAGGATTGATACCTCAAGTGGATACACTTCTTCGAACTACTTATACTTGTTGTCGATTGGTGCACCCTTGATTTTGGGAGTGTTGTCTCACGGTGTTGCGGGCGCTGCGGCGTTGCGTTCTCACCAGTCCGGATCAGGCGAACGGTAGTATCACTACCTTGGGTATAGCCTCATGTGCCTTGTCATACTTGTATTCCATTTATGCGCGACCACTACGATTTTGATTTGTACCTTGAGTATATGGATTGCCCTCTGGTGACTTTCGGTTTTGGGGAAACTACGGTCTTGTATATGCTTGTGGGAATAAAAATGTGTTAAGGGTGGAATGGGCCATGACTTAACGCTATTTTGATATCTTATATATTACTGATAGACATTATCTACTTAGCGTACACTACTACATAGTAGATAGTTTAACGGATCCTTAAAGGATGGTTATTCCAAACATCCTTTGAGTTACTTGTATTTCAATTGCTATTTCACTTGAGTTGGATTTATTAATATAAGAATGTTAATCCTGACTCGAGTGTTTTGTATTTTGCTTTACGCTCGGGTCAGACTGAGTGGTTCAGCTTTCGAGACTCACCTTTGAAGTTGGAGCTTTGCTTGAAGATCCAGCCATCTATTCTGCTTTCAGTATTCGATGATTCCAGTGATGTATTCTGAGTTGTATCTGATGTATCGTGTTACTCTTCTGTTGTATCTGGTTTAACTCTGATGTATTTTATATATTCATATAGTAGCTTCATGAACTACTATCTCTTTTATTTCCGCTGCACTTATTACTCTGTGTCTGTGATCTGTGATTATTTATTTACTGTATATGTTCAGTTTTGCCAAATTTAAATTAACAACGCGGTATTTTAAGCAATTCAACTCCGACATGAGTGTCTACCTATACACTTATAATGGATGCGAATGGTCCAAAAATGGCGGGTCGTTACAAGCATGTGAGGAATGGGCAATTGAGGCAGTATGTTGGGGCTCAGAATGCAGCGGCGGAGCAGGAGAAACCACCGCCTACCTCAAGCCATGATGGTGTGAGGCCCAGGAATGATGGTCGATTGGTTATCAATTGACCGGAATAATATGAAATAAGTAACAAACCATTTGCAAGCAACCAAGTCATTTACACATGTATGGGGCCGGAGATAGCCCCTAGGCATGCTTTGAATGATGATAAACCGCGAAGCCATGGTTTGCGAAATCTGTCTTTAGTTTTTGGATTGGACACTCGTTTTCCTGGTTTGGTTTTGGAGTTTGGTTTGAACTCCTGGTTTTGTTTGCTTTCTGGTTTGGATTTTCGTTTGGATGATTGGTTTCTATTTTGGATGCTGGTTCGGATTTCTGATTTTCGGATTTGATTTGGATTTTGGATTGGATTTTGACTAGATTTTTGTTTGGTTTTTGATAAACGGTCGTCGGGTATGGATTATGCCTGGCAAGGGGTGAGTCGCTTTGCCCGAACGTGGTAAATTGACTCATTCAGGTCGTCGAGTATGGAATATGCTCGGCAAGGGTCCGGAGAGACCAGGATTCAGCCTAGGACTTAGGCCCCATATTATCGATTACTATTTCAGGTCGTCGAGTATGGACTATGCTCGACAAGGGTCCGGAGAGACTAGGATTCGGCCTAGGACTTAGGCCCCATACTATCGTTTATTATTTCAGGTTGTCGAGTATGGACTATGCTCGGCAAGGGTCTAGAGCGACCAGGATTCGGCTTAGGACTTAAGCCACGGCATTACTCGCATCCAGGGACACTGGACCACGGTCGTCAGGTGTGGATTGCGCTTGGCAAGAGCCTAGAGAGGTTATGGATTTGGATATCGACCCGAAGAGGTCCAGGATTCGGCTTAGGACTTAAGCCATGGTATAATGCAACGTCCAGGGACACTGGACCACGGTCGTCAGGTGTGGATTGCGCTTGGCAAGAGCCCAGTGAGGTTATGGATTTGGATATCGACTTGGAGAGGTCCTGGATTCGGTTGTTGGATAAGGATGAACTAAAAACTCAGTTATCGAGTTCGGATGGACATGGAATTGGCTATGGACCTTGGGTATCGGATCCAGAGTTATACAAAACACACCTTATTACCACAAGGCATGTTTTGGGGGCAAATATTATCCCACCTTTTGGTCAAGGCCGGAATATCAACAAATTGGCAAGGGACGATGGATATCAGGATTTGAGATCGATTAGAAACAAGGCTGCAATGGATGTCGTCAAAATTTGACCGGGCTCCGATCGGGACGGAATCGTTTGGAGATGATGATCAATGCTAGGAGAGGCTACATTTTAAATTTCAGGTTAATCGGAGTTCATATGGAGGAGATATGATCGATACAAGTTAAAAGGATATGCTGTTCGTATCCATCAAAGAGGTAAGGTGATGATCGATTCGAATCCATCAGATTCGTATCCATCGAGGAACTGAATTGGTGGTCTGTTTGAATCCATCAAATTCGTATCGAGACACCGCCTCAGTCTATTCGAACCCACCATGTTTTGTTTAGTTCGAATCCATCGGGAGCTGGCGACTTCAAATCGATCATCACCGAATCGTTGGGGCACGAATCGATCTGTGGTCATGCTATCCATTTTGTTCGTATTGTTCCAGAGAGAAACGCATCGGTATTATTCGCATCCCTTTGAACTACGCAGTTCGTATCGATCACCAGACAACTATTTTGTATCGATCGGTCGATAGTCGATCGATACGAACGAAACCACAATTGATCGATGCGAACATGGGGACGAACGATGCGAATGCTATTGGTGCAAAGTCAATACGAACAGGGTGCGATACTGTGCAGTTAATGCCCCGCTATATCCCCGCTATAACTCCGATATATCTTATAGCGGATTCCTACCGCTATGATTTTTCCATATATCCCCAACATATAGCCTTTCTGCTTTAATCCCCGCTATTTCCGCTATATCCCGTTATTTCCGCTATATCCCGTTATTTCCGCTATATTCCGATATTTCCGCTATATCTTCTATAAAAAATTGGATTGAAAAATGATATTTATACGCTATAAAAATTATGAAATTAATTAATTTCATTGAATTTTTTATATATGTTTAGAAATGATAATACTCTAATATTCTACTAAATTAAATTAAGTTATATAACAGTTTTACGTTCATTTACAATACATTTGCACATATTTTTATTTAAAATTATTTTTGTATTAATTATAATTCAATTGAATGTTAATTTTTCACATAATTACTATCTATATATTTGTAAAAACAACAAGTATGAGATTTATATGCTATTTTAGAGTAATCCGATATATCCTGCTATATCTTCGCTACATCCCCGCTATGACTTTTTGCACCTCTACCGCATTGAATCCACCGAGCGCTTTAACTGCACAGGTGCGATATGAATTAGACTTCAATCTTGGAACGAGCAAGGCGCGAATGCCCAGTCAATGCGCCACAAGGATCGGATCGATCCGAGCATCTCGCACCACGTCACTGCGCGCTTAGACCAGGTCAATTCGAAATGGATGGATACGAATCCATGGATTCGAACGCGACAGTGCACACGAAAATACAATCTTGCATCGATCATATCCCACGATCTACAGATCCAAATGCTACGAAATTTTCGCAGGAGCTTACACACAAGGTAAAGAATGTCTCTGCCAAGTTTCAGCTCGATTGGATGATTTCTTGATCAATACGAAATGGATTCGTATCGATCACAAGTCGAGTCGAAACTTGGCGGGGTCGGTCACGTGGGCCCCCTCACATGCCAGAAGAAGTCTCCCGAAGTTTGAGCGCGATATCAGCCTCCTGCACCTATAAATAGCCCCTGAAGCTTACCGGAAAGGGATCTTTTGGGCCATCCGACGACCAGACTCTGCCAGATTCGACTTTGCACTTCATCATTACTGTTCTATTTGAATTTCCTCACTGAAATCTGCTGTAATCAATTGTAATCAACAAAGAACATCAATAAAAGATAAATCTTTGAATTGGACGTAGGCTGGAGATAGCCGAACCACTATAAATCTCGTGTTTTTGCCTGTTATTCCTGAATTGTTGTTTGTTGTTTGCTTGGATCTGTGCTTTGTATTTGAAATATTGCTCATTTATATTCATAATTTGGTGCTTTCACGATATTTGGGGTTTGTGACCATTTTTGGCGCAAACAGAATCCATGTGTGGTTCCGAGATCCGTTGGGGTATGGGAATCTGTGTGAGATTCCAAGATCTATTTGCGATGTGGGAATCAATGTGTGATTCCGACACCCGTTGGGTACTAGAATCCATGTGGGATTCCATGATCTATTTTGGTGGCGGTGCGTGAGCTGGAACGCCGGACGTAGCTCATCAGCGATAATGACTAAAACCATAGATAAGAGGCATGACCAGTAGGGTTGGCAAACCCATAGGGTGTAGTCGGCACCTCTTAGACGTTACCTACAGTTGTTATGCATGCATGGAGCGATGCACTCGGTCTTAGCGAGATCAGCTATGTTTTTCCTATGGTACATCACTGGGGATGTATGTTGCTTCAGAAGGATATCTCTGATCCTTGTGCAGGAGGACTGTTCCTCGAAGTACCGAGGGCACCTCCATGGAAATCGTATAAAATTAACGAACGTGCCTTATTAATTTTTGGTTATATACATAGTATTATTGTGATGTACACTCACAAGCATCATAGCTACTTGATTATTATTATTTTCACCCTTAGACATTATTATAACATAACTAGATTTTCTGATATAAATGTTTTAGTTATCGTAAGGTAAAAATCCGTCCGTGTTTAAGTGAGGTGTGGTTTTACGAGATACCTTTGATTCTAAAGGAATTTACAAGCTATAATAAATAAAATTTCCTTGTGATTTGAGTTTCTCACGCTGGTTTTACCAGACCGACCCTTGCGTTGTTTTCTATAATGCTCGGGGTCAGACAGAACATATTTCCAGGTTTAGTTGGATGTTTTGGAGCTTCAAGAGACGAGTTGAAGGCCTAGAGATGTATTCATGTACATGGATATTTTTCTATTGCATTCATGGTTGTATTTATTAGCAACTATGAGGACAGGTTGTTATTACTATCCAGGCTGAATAGGTTAGCATACTCTGATTGATGTCTGGATATACATATATTAAAGTTCGTTTTTGTGTAAAGATTTATTATATATTATAGATCATTCGTTCCGCTGTCAGATTATGTGTTGTTATTTTTCATTTTGTCTTCATTCTTCTTTCTTTTCCCCTAACTATCCGCCTATCCGTTCAATTTGAGTAGGTCATGTGTGGATTATTGGCCACTTAAACTTTACAAAAAAGTGGGTCGTTACAGTTGGTATCAGAGCTTAGGTTGAGAGAACACCTAGGCTTTGGTGGGGTTGACTCATTTGAGATAGGGTAAGTGATGTAGAATACAATAGCATATGATTTTTGTTTGATGATAATAAACATATATATATATATATTCGTTTAAATGTATTTGTTATACTTTTTATTTTTCCACATAATTAAATAAATATTTGTTGAATAAAATAAATAACTCAGAATTCATATTTAAACAAATATTTTATTCAAACAAATATTTTATTACAAATTCAAATAGTATAAATTTGAGCTCTCACTACATTTATACATTTTCAATTACAATACAACTTCGATTACAA
This sequence comes from Allium fistulosum, assembly GCA_030737815.1. Lineage (NCBI taxonomy): Eukaryota > Viridiplantae > Streptophyta > Magnoliopsida > Asparagales > Amaryllidaceae > Allium > Allium fistulosum. Next base: position 1,102,962,192 of record CM060904.1, on the reverse strand, counting down.
CACATATTCACTTTACAGCTTTTCATACATAATTCATATCACTACATATTCACTCTCACTCATATTTGCTCTTCAACTCTGTTCCCGCCTGTATTCCGCATCCGAAATATTTGCAAAATAAATATTGAAGCAGTAAAATTGAAAAAGAAATATTTTTGCAACGCACAATGAAGTGTGTGTTTGAAAATATTATATGCTCAGTTATTTGGGTTATTCATCATCATTTATTTTTTAATTCATCTTACACGAACAACTTGTGACATGCATAACGTATCACTGTACATGCCACAAGGTTTTGCACACCGATATACACTTACTTGTTAAAACTGCAGGGACAGGTGAGCACAAGGTCAAACCCAAGCCTAGGCCGGATTCAACTCAAGTGCAACAAATACAAACACACATGCAAAGCATCAATGGGTGAACATGAATAGAAAGCCAAAAAATTTCAGGCATGGTCAGGTGTAAGGCATAGTCAAGTGCAAGGCATGGTCAGGTGCAAAGAAACAAATGAAAACAACATGAGAAAGTGGTGAACAGACCAGACCAGAACAAAGCAGATCATCAAAGAACCCAGACCACAAGGATAAAGCTAGTATGACTTGAGCAAAACAAAATAGCAACAACAATTCAAAATAGAAGTGAGCACATGAAAACATCAATTATACAAAATGTTAAAAATGCCTCAACCAAACCATATCATCACACCAAGGCAACAAGACATAATAAACTTGAAATACGACTTCAATTTCAACATGTACAAAGCTCAAAAGTTCATTTGAACCCAAACTACAGCAACAAGTGCACAAGAACAGGCGTGTAAATGAAAACATGAATAGCAAGTCCTCATGCAACCAGGTTCATATTGAACCAGACATCAAATGGCACAAAGGCAAAAGTAAAAAAACAAGACAACAACTCAGAGGGAAACAACATACATATATACATGAATGCACACATGCATACATATATGCAGTAACAAACCAGAATTCAATGAGACCAAAAGGAAACTAGTACAAGGCAAATGCAAGACTACACAAAGACATGAAACTAGACTACAATAACCAGGACAGTGCACATGCATACAAGGATAAATAACAAAGTGCAAGGGGATTAAGCAAATCAACATGGCAAGTTTATCCCGAAGAAAATAACAAGACCAGAGCAATTCATCGAACTAGTAGTTCAACATGCTCACATATACAAAGGATAGAACAAATGCTGACTTCAATGAGACCACACACCAATTTCAACATGTTTGAAGGCATGAACACATACAAAAAAATGAAACCAGTCAACATACAATCGGTACACTGAAATGCAAACCAAACCAGACTCGAGTGAACTAGAGGTGAATACAACAAAATAACAGCAAGTCTAAACAATCAGAGTTCGAAATTAATGTGATCAGTCAAGTGAAAAATAGTTAAAGCATCAACATTGAAAAGTTGGAAAAAATTCAAAATATGCAGTAATTTACAAAAGAAATGATCACACGGTAGCAGTTCGAACCAGTCAAAGAATAGAAAAATATTGCGGTGAAGTCAATCAGAGGAAACATGATGAACAAGTCAAAATATTATCACAAATCCAAAATACCGAAGTCATAGAAGCAAAAAGAACGGAACCGACTCAAGCAATTCGATCAGATTCAAATTCATCAACTATTGAACAAGTCAGTATCATCACCATTGTTCAAGCACAAATCAACATAGATGATAAAATCACGATGAATTCAAACCAAAATTATACGAACGAGATTATAGGATTTCAAACCCTATAAATTCAACCCATTATCATCATCGGCAATTCAATTGAGTTCGAGCCCAAGTAAATAAACATAGCATAAAGTCGAGCACAATCAAAATCAAAAGGGGCAAAAAGCACATACCGATTCTATACCAATTCGAACTCGACCTTGAAGCAGTCATAAGCAAATTGAAGAAGCAAGTGAATCAAATTGAAGAACAAAAGACAATCAATTTGAACTCCAAGCAGCGGCTTCAAGGGAATCATCAAAACCCTAAATTTGAGAAGAGCAACAAAAGGAAAAGAACGGCCAGAGTTACGAACTAAAAAGAAAAGGGAGACAATTCTCTTTTGTTATATTTGGGCCGGCATTCATTTTTATTTGGCTTTAGTTATATAATAATAGGGTTGTTTTAAGTTTTATTTTATTTGTAATTTCTTATTAAGATTTGTTGAATTTCTAGTTGTGTAACTAGGTACGAACTACGGTTTTGTAGTTCGAGAATTCGCAACTCAGTGGCTGAGTTGTGGTAGAGTTTTGAGCTTAGAGTTAGGTTAGTCAAGTTAGCGGGTGTCGCAAGTTTACGTGTGTTTGTAAGCGTCTGACTACTTAATTTTTAGTAGAAACCTTGGGGGCATCTCGTAGGCAGGTTTTTGCCGAAGCTTGGTAAATCTGTGTGCGATTATTACTACATTACTTTCTATTATTATTTTTATTTCCTCATTAATTTTAGTATCACCCTATTCACCCCCCTCTAGGGTGAAAACAATCCTACAAGTGAGACCCTAGGATGAGTTTGAGTGTATATATATAAGAGCGTGTATTTTTTATTTTCATAAAATTGTTTTATATTGTGTTGTTTAATCTGTTGAGTGGTTTAAGAATTCTGGTCGATGTGTTTGGCCAACGTTATCGATAAGAATTTCCTAAACACTCGAACAAGGCCATGTTTTAAAATGGGTAAATAAAATAATTTTACCTGGAAATATATTTTATATATATAGAAGAATAATTTTTCAAAAATTTAATAGTTATTCTTGGTTGTGCTTGGTTGTTAGGAAGGATAATATTCCATCATTATAATCTAGGATTTGATAAGTCGTGCTCGCCCAGTTCTGGGCATTGACTATTATTTGTTGATCTATCTAGAATCTTCGTTTTCGGAACCTGGGTTGGGTAGACAGTAATTTGGAACATTGAAATGAACACCTTGTAAATTAAGTTTCACAGTTTGACTATAGGGCGTTTTTTGATAATGTTGGGTTAAAAATTATGTTTTAATAACCGTTGTTTTATTAAAAGGAATTTAGAATATTTTGAAATAGGAATTTAGAATATTTTGAAACAAAATTTTTGAAAACGATTGAATATAAAAGTTTGTCGTATTTAATTGGGGTTATAAAAGGAGTTATTAAAAGAATACTTAAATATTTCTAAAATAAATACTTGAAAAATGATTTATATAAGGAAGCTAGAATATTTTTGCAATATATATTTGAGAAATGATTTCCTTTAGAGGGAGTGATTTTATAAATTTGATTTATAAATATATGGTTTATAAATACAAGGAATTTGAGAACTTAAATCTCGGTATTTTTGGAAAATGGTTTTCAAGGTTTAGAAATAGTAATACTATTATTTGAAAATATTTTCAGGATAGAAATAATTGAATAAGGATTTTTCAAGGAAATATGGATATTATTGTTTCAAATAATTTTGGAAATGGTAGAAATAATTATTTAAAATGCGTTTTAAAGTATAAGGTCTTGAAAGAGAATTTAAAAGAAATGTGTGTTCCTTTAGATTTGGTTTGGGAAATGAGTTCTAATTTGTTTTGTGTTGATCAGAATAATCTTCTAAGTGACGATCATATGTTTGTTTAGGCTAATGGTATTGTGCACTTAGTAAATTATTCCTTTTGTCATTGTACGGTTGGGACGAGTTCAAATCCGGACGAATCCAAAGAAAGTTGGAAATTGATAGTTTGATAAAAACTATTTATTTGGGAATATATTTAGTATTGTTTCAAAAAGAGGTTTGAAAAGCGGAAACGTGTTTTTAAGTTAACTAGTTCGAGTAGCTTGAAAATAACTAAAAAATGGATAAGAGATGCATTCGGATGGCAAACGCTCTCTTGGGTATTATCCTTATAGTAAGGAAGTATATGATACTGTTTGGTAGTACCCAGTTCCCTGGTATAATTTTGGGGTTACTCGAGCTATATATATATATTTACTATGGATTAAAAAATCATCATTTCAAAAAGTGTTCTGATTAAAAATCTAAGTGTTTAAAATTCTTAAGTGAATTCAAAATAGAGTCCGAATCTGATAATGGTGTATACCCTCAGGATTTAATAGAGTGTTATGCCAGTTTTTAAAACTTCAGCTATGTTTTATGAATGAGTTTTCATAAATAATTTTGTGAAAAGAGAATTGGTATTAGTGAGAACTAATTAAATAAGTGTATAAGTTGGACATAGATAATTTCTCTTTTCATATAGTTTTCGATCTAAGGTTCGAGTATATGACTTGAGCTGTTTCACACCCTTTCAAATAAGGATATATTACTCAATTTTTGATGGTGAGCACTTGATGAGGGTTCTTGATATGGATTTAAAATTTTCTTTCGTAATCTACGACTGTGTAAGGAGAACAGAGGTTCATAATCAAGGAACCCGATCAGACTCCGCACTAGGAAATCGGGCAAGCAATACTTTTCGGAAGGGAGTTATGTATTCGAGTATTGATCGAATCAGATTTAGTATATGGATGATCTATGAACATGTTGCGGGCTTATGAATAATATTTGATGTTCATGTGGTGAAATTTCAGGGTCGAAATTCTTTTTAAGGGGGGAGAGTGTAACGTCCCAGAATTTTATCACATTGATTTTTGGAATATTTAATTAGTTTTAAATATTCAATTTGGGATTTAAAAATAAATATAAAAATAAATAATAGAAATCAATGTTCCAAATAATTTCTTGATTTTTAATAACGTATTTTTAATTTAATTTATAGAATTTTTCCATAATTTTTAATTTAGAAAATATATTAATTGACATTTGACGTATTTTATGTCGAACGTTGGTATTTTTGAAAACTTACAGAATTTGATAACATGTCTTCTTTATTATTGTTTTGTGATTCCAGTACCTTGCCGTACGCTTCAATTTCTGGCGTTTGTGACTCGTACGCTGACTCAATATTGTGTGATGGGTACCAGGATCGTTCTAAAACAACGCAAGCACACCTCAGTATGTACACAAGTACAACACCCTTTACACTCAGCCAATTTATCGTTTTCCTTTTTCCCTACACTGCTCTTGCTTTCCCTTCACCTCAGCAGCCACAACAGCCACTCTTGTCCCCCTTTGATTTGAACTTCATTTATGAATTTGGGTTGATTAGCTTAGCTTTAGGTGATGGGCTCTGTGTGTATATATATATATGGTGTGTGTGTGTGTATACCTTATTCGTCCACATCTTCTTCTTCTTCTTCATTTTGTTTATCTCTGTAAATTTTAAAATCAAGAAATTTAAACCAACCTCTCTACCTTCAAAAATCATTTCTTCCAAATCTATACACTTTTAATAAAATGTTCCAACATGAAAAGTGTTTATCTCGATCCATAGTTAATTTTAAAAATAGTCTCAATATTTTTTGTCTAGTGTGGTGGTAGAAATTGACCAATAACAGTAAGTGGTCGAGAAAACGATCATTTTCGACCCTCACAGATTTGCGAATGGAAGGTATAGTTGGGTTCTTATCGACGTTTGGGATTTTTAGAGGTGTTCGTGTGATTTTTAGTAGCTTGGTTTGTCGTGGAGGGGAAGATGATCGGAATTGGGTTAAAAATTCATTTTCGGCGAACCCGTGGTCGAGGGGTTAATCGAATATTTCGGGGAGGAGCCTTGGGACGAGGCGGAGGTGTTGGCCATGGCTGATTTTTGATTAGTGCTCTGTGTTGATGGGAATTGCTTGATTTAGGGTTAATGAGTGTTTTGGATGGTGCTCAGTTTGATGGTGTTTGCGGCGAGGAAAGGCGATCGCGAGTGGTCGCGGTTGGGAGAATGGTAGCGTAAGCATTAGCGTCGCGTTGGCATGGGTGATGGTAGTCGTAGATGTAAGAGGCGGCATTGGTTGTTGGATTTTCCAAACCTGATGCTTTTTTTCTTTTCGGTTGGAGGTCGATTTAAGCTTCGGCGATGCTGGGGTGGCGTTGCTAGATTGGACGAGGTAGGCATGGCGTGTGGAGTTGGTTGATGAGGTCGTCGCGATGGTTGATGGCACGTAGGTGATGTGCACGTGCATCTGACTTGCACGACTTTGGGTTCAAGGAGGATGGAATGGAGAAGGGCAAGAAGGATTATTGTGGAATGGATGCTGGTTGATTTAGTATGGACTCGGCCCGTTAGAACTTTTGGGCGAGAAACTCTAAAATTTATAATGCTTTGAAAATTTGTTTAAACTTTGAATTGTCGTAACGTGCTCGTTTTAAATCCGTTTTACTGGCATATTTTTGCGTTGTACTCGTATGGACGAGTACAACATTATAGTATAGCATATTGATAGTTTTGGTTATGTATAAATTTATGACATATTAAAACGCACTGATTTTAAATTACGTTATTTTAATTAATAACGTCGTTTAAATTTATATACCTTAATTATTGATATTAATTTGGCCAAATAAATTATTGTTGAGTTAAATTGGATTGAATGTGGTAATTGGAAATTTGTTTAGCGGGATAAAACACCGTTCCGCTAGTTAAATAAATTTGACATTTAATTAGCAGAAGAAAGCCCCGTTCTGTTATTTTATAGTTTTGGACATCTGATTAGATATCGTAAATTGATATGCCACTTTGAATAAATAATATTTTAACCAATTACGGTTAAGTGTTAAATTTATTTATATAGTCGTTGATTATGTAAATATCTGTTATTGACTTGGAAAGTTAAATTGAATGAGATGTTAGCTTGTTTAAGTACCATGGTGATCGTCAAGCCTCCATCAAATTTAAAAAAGTTAAATTTTGATTTGAAAGTTATTTTAAGAATACTTATTATTTAGTAATAAGATTCTAAAAGGTAATAATTTTTTATTAATAATGTTTTAAAGAAAATTAATAATTATTTTAAATCATGATTTTAGTTAATTATTTTATTAATATGATTCTTAAATGTTATTCCTTAATGAATGTTTAAATATTATTTTAAAATTATTTAGTTATTATTTTAAAATGTTTTAATTATATTTTAATTATTTATTTAAAGTGATTTAACTATACTTTAATTTTTTAATTAAAGTTAATTAATTATATTGAGTTAAGTTATTTAATTATATTTATATGTTAATTAATTACATATCAATATTAGTTTGAAGTTAATTAATTATTGTTTTATAATGTTTTAAAGTTAATTAATTATTATATTAATATTGTTTTGAGGATAACTTATTACTACAATAATAGTGTTTAAAATTAATTTAATACATTATTAATGAGATTTTAAGTTATTTTAAATGAGATTTATTTTAAATGAAAAAGAAGGATGTTTAAATAATAACCTATTATTTTAAGTTATTTGAAGTTATTTTAAATAATGTATGGTTTATCAAGGGAACCTTATTGACTTTAATAGTTTATTCAATAAGTTTGTTAATATATGGGAAGAGTTTTATAAATGATTCTGGATATTTATAAAAGGATTTTAAATGAGTTTTAAGTATCTATAAGGAGAAATTTTATAAATGGAGTTTTGAGATTCAAAAAGAATGTTTATAAATAGATTGGAGATTTATAAAGTACTTTTACAAATAGATTTGGAGATAGTTATAAGGTAAAGAAATTTAGAAAGAAATGGTTGATTTTCATAGCGTAATTCGAGGGGCAATGATTGCCTACAATTTACTATGGATTTGCTGGGATAGCGACATAACCATTTGTGTAAGCTGCGATCCTTGGTTGATATTGAACGTTACTTTCCATATCTATTTTCAAAAGTTTTCAAGTATTTTTGAAGTAATTGGTATGTGAATATACTTATTCAGACAAGATAAATATATGAATATTTTGGTAAATATTCTGGAAGAGATTTTAATTAATGGAAATTTAGTTCAATGAGGCTTAGCAATTTCAATGGGAAATGTAACCTTTTTTTGAATGTTTGATTATTTGATAGTTAAATAACCGACTATCAAAATGTTGGCCTAATATGTAATCCTTCTTAATTTTGGTGGTACAGAAATATTCCCTACTTAACTCCGAAGGATTTTAACTCTGGAAGGATTATATGGTACAGTTACCATCGGTGGTGCTATATTGTATGTATAAACTCGTTTTGTTCTTCTAGGACAAATGAAAAGAAGATCCGTCCACTTAATCGGGTAGGGGGTGATCCCTGCACTTATGTATTGTTTGATTATTTCTTAAAGAACCGTTATTGAGCATTTCGGAAAATCGACGATTGGTTTTTGGAGCGCGAGAGAAGCGAAAGAGTGTACTCGTAAGAGATGACATGAAAACCGTAACCACTCTGAAACCATATATAGTTTTATGGAGGATTTTTGTAGTATATTGAGATGTTGGAATCCATGTGTGGTTCCGAGACCCGTTGGGGTATGGGAATCCGTGTGAGATTCCATGATCTATTTGAGATGTGGGGATCAATGTGTAATTCCGAGACCTGTTGGGTACTGGAATCCATGTGGGATTCTATGATCTATTTTGGTGGCGGTACATGAGTTGGAACACCGGACGTAGCCTCATCAGCGGTAATGACTAAACCAAAGATATAAGGAATGGCCAGTAGGGTTGATAAACCAATAGGGTGTAGTCGACTCCTCCTAGACGTTACCTATAGTTGTTATGCATGCATGGGGTGATGCACTCGGTCTTAGTGAGACCAGCCATGTTTTTCCTATGGTACATCACTAGGGATGTATGCTACTTTAGAAGGATATCGCTGATCCTTGTGTAGGAGGACCGTTCCTCGAAGTACCGAGGGCACCTCCATGGAAATCCTATACAATTAGCGAACGTGCCGTATTGATTTTTGATTATATACCTAGTATTGTTGTGATGTACACTCATAAGCATCACGGCTACTTGATTATTATTATTTTCACCCTTAGACATTATTATAATATCACTAGATTTTTTGATATAAATGTTTTGGTTATCGTAAGGTAAAAACCCGTCCATGTTTATGTGTGCGTGATCTTACGAGATACCTTTGATTTTAAAGGATTTTACAAGCTATAATAAATAAAAATTCCTTGTGGTTCGAGTTTCTCAAGCTGGTTTTAACAGACTGACCCGAGCGTTGTTTTATATAATGCTCGGGTCAGACCGAGCATATTTCCAAGTTTAGTTGGAGGTTTTGGAGCTTCAGGAGACGAGCTGAAGGCCCAGAGACATATTCACGTACATGCTTATTTTTCCATTGCATTCATGGTTGTATTTATCAGCAATTGTGAGGATAGGTTATTATTACTGTCCGGGCTGAATAGGATAGTATACTCTGATTGATATCTGGATATACATATATTACAGTTCGTTTTTGTGTAAAGATTTATTATATATTATAGATCATTTGTTCCGATGTGGGATTCTATGTTGTTATTTTCCTTTTTGTCTTCTTTCTTCTTTCTTTTCCCCTAACTATCCGCCTTTCCGTTTAATTTGAGTGGGTCATGTGTGGATTATTGGCCGCTTAAATTGTACAGAAAAGTGGGTCGTTACAATTGTTCAATCCTGGAGGCACACGTGTTTATTGCTTTGTGTCAATATCGTGTACGTATATATGAGCTGTTTATGATTTTTGAGATACATACCAGTGTTAGCCCAAGTGAAGATTCAAGTGTTCCCTATACAACCTTATTCTCTATGTTATCTGACAGTATTACTCATAATACTCTTGGATAGTATGGGTATAGAGGTAAGGTGTTACAAGAAACTTTCTTTATATAAAGTAAACAACTTATTTAATAATAACAAAGTGTTATTAATCAAAATTCCTTTTAAAATTTTCCGAAACCATTTACTATAACAACAATGTTATAGTCCATAATCTCTTTCCCATTTCTCCGAAACATTTATTACAATAATAGCGTTGACATGCTTCCTTCCTCTTTTAAAATTACTTTTAAAACTCTTTAAGACATAGTTTGAAACTTGTATTTAAAACATTTCTTTAAAGATGGTCACATTTAAACAGAACTTGACCATTGAAAACGAAGGATTTTCCTTTGTAAAATTTACACCTCTTTCTCAAATAAATTCTTAATAATATATTTTAAAATTCAAACCCCTTTTTGAATACTTATAACATCTTTATATACATATTTGAAAATACTTTTCAAAATATCTTAAGTCGATAGCCATTTGTACTTTACTAAAAACATAGATTTTCAAACTGCATCCATAGCGTCTATCATTATATGGACCATAACTTTTAAAACTTGTTACTAAATCAAATGGCTTTTAAACCACATTCCTTTCTATATTTTAAACCACTCCATATTTTTGCAAAAAAGTTTGAAAACAAAAGTCAAGTTCGAAAACCATTTCAAAACACTTTTAGGAAACAAATTAGTAAACCATTAAAAGAAAGCACGGAACTTCAATGTCGCATAAAAGCAAATCATCAAAGTAAGTCGACTAGCAACTACATCCACTTCATTACATTAAACATAGCAAGTAATGATGTAAAGTAAAATAAACATGGCGAGGAACTCCTTAGAGTCCCTCTACAAAATTTCTATTCTTTGAAATGCTTCCATAGTGACCTATTCGCTACGAAGACACTTCGACTTCCATTTTGCTTTGCTAGTCCCCTGCAAATCAAAGTTACATATGCCATCCACTTCCAAGCGAGAATCAAATCCAAACAACAACGTATAAGCAATACACAATAACCAAAGTAAGAAATTATTTTTACAACAATTTTCACAATATTAATTAGACTTAAAAAGTAAGTTTTCTCACTTATAACCAAGTAGATAACTAACTACAAGCTTCAAACTTCCTACCATCTCCTCACTAGCCACTAAAACTCCCACCTTCCTCCTCAGAAGCTCACGGCTAAGCCCTCCCATCCCCTTACTTACGCGCGGCCTTGACTTGGTTTAAGGGTTTGTGTTCCAAAGCTTCGACCTTTAGCAAGGTGGTGGTGATAACTAAGTCGATCTAAGGTTATATAAGAATTTAGAATGAAAAAGGAGGTGTTTTGATATGGTTTTAGATATTTTAAGAGGGGGAGCATGGAGAAGGAATACATGGAAAAGAAGTAGGAAGAAAAGAGAGCAGAGAATAAATATGGAAAAATAAATGAAAACAAAGGAGGCCCTTATATAGAATTCCAAAAAGTGGCAAATGACTCCTTATGCCCCTTCACCAAATTACAAAACCACTAGTCCTTTCCCTTCCATGCTAAGCTTCCTCCTTGAGTACAAAAAGCCATATGCACATCTTTTCCCATGTAATAATGCACACAAATCCATATATAGAAGTCCACGTTCCTTAATTAAAAGAAAAAGTCACACCACTTAATTAAATTATTACTTTTATTCTATAATGATAATTAGAGTTAATTAATTCCTTTATTAGAAAATAGGAAATGTTATTAAATGTGCATAAATGTGTACATAAGTGTGCAAAAGCGTTTCAACAACTTTCGTTCCATGAAAAGTCGAAAATCCGAAAAACGATTTTCGGTCACATTTTCAGTTTTTCACCAAACTATTTATTTTTGTAAACAAACTTTGAAAATGAGTTCACAATTTTTATTTATTAATTAAAAGAAGGTTATCTGACCATTAAAAACCATTAATTAAATAGTTAAAGTTTATTAAGTATTCATAAATCAAAACGATAAAATTTCGGGTCGTTGCATCCTTCTGCCCTTAAAAGAATTTCGACCCCGAAATTCATTGCAAAAAATAAACCCAGAAACAAATCATATTAATAATTAACATTTTTCAAAATGTTAAATGACTAACAAATCAACTTAGAGTTTGTCCATATTCACAACATTCTCATCACATAAAGATGATAAACAATCTACTGAGCATACCTCAAGCTTAACAGCTATAGGTTATTACTCAATCGATTATTCACACTACCTCATGACAAATCGAAGAGCCATCTAACAAACTCTTCTTAACCCATTAAACATTAGAGGCAAATATACTTAAGCCTATACGAAATGCATGAATGATCTGTAGGCAATACTGGATCACTTGTTCGGATACATAAATCTCTCATCTGAACTAGTATATATCACTTAACTTCTCCATCATGGAACTCTGATCCGGTTCATTGATCCGATACTTATGTTTTTCTTACGTAGTCCTAAGCTATGATAGAAAACACTCACATCATCCCAAGAATCCATCTCAAGTAATATCTAGTTCGAACTGATGTATGACACCTAGAAACCATATACCCAAACTCTGGATCAAGAACTGTTATGCGAATAAAATGATCCAAGTCCAACTTACGGTTTTATCCCTTTAGGATAACTTAATAATTATACCACTCCAATTCTTTTTACTTCCCAAAATTATTTATGAAAACATTTCATAAAGCATACCTTAAGTTTTAAACTCATATCATACCCTCCTACATCCTGAGAGTATGTCTATCTAATTTAATCTTTTATATTTTCCTAAATTCAGATGCAGGCCCAAAATAAATCTGGGTCTTACAACTAAGTCAACCACTTCAACCTCTTTACCTATCCTATTTGGCAAGTAGCTAAGAAGAGTAGTATGCTGTTATCCAAACTCAGTCCTAGAGTCTACTTTTCCTTAGACATATCTAAGGTAAAGATGTTTATTAGTCAGCCCAATACCATCAAATAGTTCACTTAATAAAGATGTTAAAACACAAATAGGGTTTAATAAAACAAAGCTTATTAAAACCTTCCTATTAATTTTAACCCATTAAAAAAAGTTCATATTTCAACACATTCTTTTATCAAAATATCTTTTTATTTTGAATCCATTTTCTTTAAAGAAACTTAAGAACTAAATACCTTTGTTTTTTTAAAACTCTTTGAAATGATACCATATATTTTTGTTTATAGAAAATTTACATATAGATCGAGTAACACTAAAATGATATCAAGGAACTAGGATCTACCAAATAGTAATACATCCCCTTACCAAGAAGGATAATACTTAAGAGAAGTGCTTACCATACGAGCATATCCCTTGTCCATTTTTAGTCATTTTCGAGCCAATCAAACTAGTTAACATATAACTACTTGTAACACCCCGCATTTTTAGATAATTAAATAATCAAATAATGATGAACAATAAAAATAAGCATTTTGGAATTGTCATAATATGGCCTCGAAACTTATACCATTGTGTTCGTGGCGATTTTTTGATCAATTTCCATATATAACTTATCGAAATACGAGTTAATATGAAGAAGTTACGAGAGAATAAGAAATCGGAATATAAAAAATGAGGAAGACCCAACCAGTCGACCAGCAAAGCACAAGGGTCGACCTATAGGTCGACCCGCAAAACACACGGGTCGACCTATAGGTCGACCCACGTTTTGCCCTGGACGAGAAATCGTCCAGGGACGTGCTGAAGTTATAAATTTTGATTTTCGTGCAATCTGAAGCATTGTTTTCTGGATCCAACGATTCGCAGCGAGCCTGTGACGTGGTTGCACCAGATTCAATCCAAAAATATGACGGTCTGAGATCCCCAAACACCGCTATAAATAGGACCCTAGGCCTAGCTATTTTCTCATAATCAGATTTTCTTCCAATTGGGTTCATTGCCTGAGGCTGAACCCTAAATAGAAAATATTTCTAGGGAGAATATCTTTTTAATAAAAATATTAGACGCCTTAGAAGGGGATCCAGGTAGGCCATGGAGTAAAGCTAAGGACGACAGGTTAGTGGATTTAAATTATATCTCTTTTATGTTTATGATATATAATATCGTTAGATTCCCGTTAAATATTTAATTCAGCATTTATTTCAGTAATTAGTTCTACTAATTAGTTATGTTGAAACTGTAAATTTTATAAGAGAAGTGTACTTATGTTTAAATGTTATTTATTTGGAAAAAGAAAGTAATCCAATTAAATATAAGTAATATTAGGCTTAAAAGTTGTAGAGAAAGGCATAAGCCTAAAAGCGAGAAATTTACAGTAAATTATGTTAAAACGGGAGAAACGAATTAAAAAGGAGAAAATCTAATAACTTGATTTGGAAGTTAGTGATAGATTAGGTGGTTGGTTTAGAAAAGGGAATACATTTCCGTAGTTTAATATTGTAAGAATAACGATAAATGTAACTGCAAGAATAAGCAAGAAAAATGGAATTAGTGCAAAATAGAGATATTTCTGTATTTTGCATTATCTAATGATTAAAGAAACAATAAAAGAATATCTTGCAGTTACGAGTTATTGTTTATAGCATTATTTAGTATTAAAATATGGAAATGGATTTTTAGCACAGATTTTGTAACCAACCAAATAGAATAGAACTACTTCCTAGAATAAAAGAGAATAACGTGAAGCGTTAAAGAAATTAAAGAAGAGGAAATAATCAAGTAATTATTTGACAAGACTAGAAACAATAAACAGAATATGTGACTAGATCTGCATTTACTACGCAGATAGTAGAATAAAAAGTAAAGCAATTATTATGATAAGTAATTTGTGACAGTTGGACGTAGTCCCAAGCTAAGACTGTCATATAATATAAGAGAACTAAAGAAAATTTTAGTATCATAATAAAAGAAGACAGACTAGAATAGAAAAGAGACACTTGCAATTACATTTATAACATGTAGGTTATAAAAGAAAGAAAATAATATAAAAGTGACAATTGCAAGTATAATTGTAACAAGTAGGTTATAATTAAAAAGAAAGAAATAGAAGAGGCTTATTTTATCAAACTTAGATCTTGGATTAAGTTAATAAGCAAAAATAATAGAAGTGACCCGTACCGGCAGCATTCCCTTTCAGGTCTAGGACTGATGGTCTCACACATGGGTGGGGTTGGGCATGCTGATTAGGGTAAATAAGTAGCCAACAGAATGAGAAAAGTAAACTAAACACATAGTAAAAGATTAGACATAGGGTCTAATAAAATGGTAAGGTGCATTTGGAGTAGCCCAAAGAGAATCTGGATAAAGAGCCTAACGAAGCAGTTCATCGCTGATTTTTAGTACAAAAAGAGCACATCCAACTTAGTTAGTTTGGGCTTGAAGGAAGTACGAGACTTCAACGGGATGAGAGGATACTCTAGGATGGCCCTCTGGGGTAGGCCTAACAAAGCTGTTCCCCTGGAGGCAGATCTGTAGGTGTTCCATCAAGAGAGTATGCCTTGACTGCTTTTGCATTGCAGGACTAACGAAGAGGACCTTTGTAGGCAGTCAAAAGGTTGATGATGGAGTAGGGTATTCGTATGACACCATACTCTAGTTTTCCAGTTGGTTATAGTGGGTAGGACCCAAAAGAATAGTCACATGGGAAGATCAAGCCATCATCAGTCAGAGCGAGTTCGTGAAAGACTAGAGTTAAACCAACATGCCAATGATTCTTTCACTATCGAGACGTTGGATGAGGGGCACATCCATTTGGATGTTTAGATTGTTTGCAGTAGGGCACAACCACTTAGCTCTTGAAAGGTCTTTCGATTAGTTGAGGGGGGCTGCGTGGGGCCATAGCCACGATGAGAAAAAAGACAGACCAAGTAAAATATCTGTATTGTAGGCCTAACGAAGTAGACCTTTACATATATAGAAAATCACCGACTGAGTTCCATACAAGGTAGACCTTGTTGGCGGAGCTCAGGGAGTAGACAGAACGATTACGTGTAGTCCTCAAGGTACGCATTGGGTGGTACATTATGGATGTTCGAGCATTGGTGTGAACTGGTGCGGAAGCAGTTTCACGTTTTCCAAGCAGACAACGAAACATTTGTATTGAAGGCCTCACGAAGTTGTCCTTTACAGATGTAGTTACAGTATGCTCTAGTAGCGAGATGATGGAGTCCTTTTCGAGGAGGATACAGAAGGTACTATGGGTAGTACCTAGGACCAATGCGGTCTTTAGGCATGTAGCTATATATATTGGTTATTAGGTCTTAATCTACTAGGGAGTAGATAGGTATGATTCATGCACAGAAGCAAGAGTATTATAAACCCAATAAACCTAATATAACAGAAAATGGAAATAGAACGGTATATGTAGAATTATGCTTAGAAGTGTATAATTTGTCCATTCACCAGAACTTTAGTTCTGACCCCCTCCTCATAACATCCCACAGGTTAGATAGAAGGCAGAGATTTTCCAGCTTTGTGACACTTGTTTAGAAAGTGTTACTACCTTGGTGAGTATTTGCTTACTATTCTATTTTAGTCAGTTCCGCTATGAGATATTTATTTGAGATATGATATATTTATCTTTGCCTATTTGCAGGATACCAGATACGCAACTCGGGCTTCAGTGGGCTTGGATTTTAGCATTTTTGCGAAAAATCCGGACCCATTGGAATTCGGGTTGTTACAATACTTCTTCTTTTTTGAATCCCATTTTGAAACAATACCATATATATTCCTCATATAAATAGTTTGGAAAAAATATCTATTACCAACCTGCTTTGGATTTGTTTATATTTAAACTCGTTTCGATCGTACAATAACAAAGAGAATAATTTACTAAGTGCACTACAATGTTTGCTTGAGAAAACATCCGATTATCACTTAGAAGATTATTCAGATTACCACAAAACTAATCAAGACGTTTTCCCCGAACTATCCAAAGAAAATCTACCTTGCTTAAAATTCTCTTTGAAATATTTATACTTATAAATTCCTCCAAGTAATACTATTATTACTTCTTCCAAAAATCTTTCGAAATCCTTTTCAAAGACAATGGGATTTAAATTCTTATAAATCCTTCTTATTTTATAAATCAAATCTTACAAACCAAATTTATAACATTATCTTTATATAATAACTTCCTTTATTATAGTAACCATTTTAACAAAATAAACTTGTTAAACCTACATTATTAACGAACGCCTTATAGTCAAATCCTGAAACTGAATTCATAAGGTATTCGTATTTAATTTAAACGAACAACAAATGCTCATAAACTAGCTGAGCACAAATAATCAATCAACAAATGATGATAGATAAATATCATCATCCCTAAATTTTCTAGAGGTGTACTATGGTAGGCGGTACCCCAGTAGCTTTGTCATTTTATGGAATCTATTTTCCAATACGAGTCTTTACAGGCTTAGTTGTGTACTAAATATGTTCTTGAATGTAATTAATGTAAGCATTCCGGATATGATTAAATATTTATTTTAAACCTTAGACATTATCATAATATCATAAGATTTCCTATAAAATGATTTGGCTATCGTAAGGTAAAACCTGTATGTGTTTATATGCGGCGTGATCTTATGAGATACCTTTATTTTTAAAAGGGTTTTTAAATATAACAATCAATATGATTTGAGTTATTTTCTTATAATACTAGGGTCAGACCAGAGTACATTTTGCAGATTTAGCGATGAACGCTTGGAGCTTCAGGGAATGAGTTGGATGCCTCCTAGACCTGACGTATTTTATTTTCCACCGTATTTCTTGTTTTGTATTTGTCAACATTTGTGAGGACAGACTATTATAACTTTCCAGGCTGATGATAAGTTAGTTTACTCTAGTTTGTTGTATTAATATTAAATTTTTCTTTGTAAAGACCATTTGGATATTATATATTATCCGTCAAGATGTGAGATTTTGTTCTGTCTTTTTTTCACCCTAACAATCTGTCTTTCTGGCACTCGGATGTTCGGCACATGAATACCATGGTTGTATTAGTGTCAACAATCGGGGATCGAAAAGGTGGGTTGTTACAGTTGGTATCAGAGCTGAAGGTTAAGCGAGAACCTTTGTTTTGGTGTAAACTCATTAGAGATAGGGTAAGTGACACCCTAAAATGAGTTTGAGTGTATTATATATGAGAGTGCATATTTGTTAGTGCTATAAAAATATTTTATATTGTGTTAAAATTGGTAAATGAAATTAGTTTACCTAGATTTTATATTTTATACATAAAAGAATAATTTTTAGAAATAGATATAGTTATTTTTGTTGTGATTGTTTATACCGACAGCCTGAGCTAACTCTCAGCGAATTAGGATCGGCCTACTCCTTCCTGGATAATATTGAATATTTCATCACCTCGGTTGTTGCATATAACCGTACCGTGGCCACTAGCATATATAAATCCATAGATATCAATCTAGACCGAGTGATGATTATACCCTAATGGGTGCAACCAACATATAGCCCTAAAGAATATCCCATGTTTTAGTCGTCCCAGGTGTGAGGCTTGAGGCAACTTTTTAGCAAATTCCACTTGGAATGCTAACACTGCACTCTAAGCAACAATGGAATGCCAACGTTCATCCATACAAGTTGTTCAAGATATAAACAAACCGAAAGCTCTACTTCTACTACATCCTTTTTGGAATCACCTTAAACAAGTAACCATTGCACTTCAAAAAACTCCACTTTGATTTCCATCATCTTCAAGATGTCTCTAATTCGAACACTTATGCTGGTTCGAAGGGTTTTCGGATAACTCACGCTTATCCGATCCCAGTCTCTTCGAACCAAAAATTGGCAATTTTCGGTCGACTCAATCCCGGTTCTTTCAGAAGTAAGCAGACTATATAACCATCCCAAAGGGGTCTCGAATATATACCCTTAAAGTATGAGACATTTCACCAGAGTGAGTTCTCCCAAGAGAATCTCAAATCATATGAAATCGCGAAGCTTTCATACTTCCTAATTCAAAATAGCTCAAGTTATCGATAGTGGACAAACCACTACCTAGTGTAAGTATATAGTTTGCATATGGAAAATTGAACATCATACACTTATCACCACTTTTTGATTTCAACCTCGTGCTATCCCTCGATTAATAATGAAGTCGGACAAGTTAGAGAACTACCCTTGCCTCGACGTACATTCTTAAACTCTTACAAATGAAAACGGCCTTCCATACCTCAAAATTTAGTGTCAGGTATACGATGAAGCACCTTCCATATACTTAAATTATCATGACCTATTTATAGAAATTAACCTTCTCATACTAACCACATTTCTGACATTTCAACTTCTCTATCTCTCATCTAGAATCGAAGCCAGGTAAGTCAGGGCATTGGTTGCATCTGACCTTGCCTTAGTTAAAGCACTTTGAATCTAGATCTCACAGATAAAGGAAAGCCTACTCATCGGGTTTTAGTGCTAAATATAAGATGACTTACTTTCCATTTACGTGTCAGCATTTTAGCACTACTGATCATATTTGTTTTATGTTACTTAAATTAAAGAAATCCCTTACATAAAAATTCTTTTTAAAACAAACTGAAAACCAATCCATAAACTTATTTCTAGTCTTTGATTTCAAAATAACTATCGGAAACATTTTCCAAACTCATTTATTTATACCAAAGCTTGATTTCAAAAGACAGGATCTGTAACAATCCTACTTTCTACGCTGTATAAATAAATGAATTTAATTAAAATAAAATTGTTTGAATTTGATAGTTGATAATTAATCTTTTAGAAAATAAATGTTTAGTTATTTAAATTCTATTTAATAAAAGACTATAATTTAATAAATTAAATTAAATTAACAAATTCTTGTCGGATAATTCATTTGAAATCGAATGAAATGTTTTACATTGAATATAAAATATTTTAAAAAATGTAAATAATTTTTATGCGATTAAAACAGTGAAAAATTAATAAGCAGGCGTCGAATTGAATTAAACTGGACGGTTATTAAAATATATTCAGTATAAAGAAGTGTAAATTAATTTAAATCAAATTGAAATTTATTTACAAGTAAATTAAAAGGAGTTGTGAAAAGAAAAAAATTAAATGAAAAAAATAAAAATAAAACTAGACTGAATTTGAATTTAAAGATCCCTAACTTCTTTTGGCCCAAGCCCACGTAAAAATTCCTTTCTCCTTTCTTCTAGAGATTTCCCCTGGCTTCCTCGTTTCAACCCATAGACCCAAATCCTTATTTGCTTCGTGCCCTAAAAGTATCAATCGACAAAATCGCCATTTTGAGAAAAAAAAGAAACGATCGCATGAGGTGCAACCCACGTTCGGAGAAGGCTGCGACACTGGAGGAGGGGAGCATGACCATGGAGGCGTGGCCTGGCAATGTTGACAATGCCATTGATGATCTAGAGCTTATGCATGCGTGCGACTGAAGAGCCGTGATTTGTTGTCACGATCGAGCAGTTGGATGCAAGCGTGACTAAAAAATGTTCTCTCGCCTTTTGGTCAGGCCGGGATACCATGGATTTGGCTCAAATGGATGGATAGGAAATCAATTACAATTAAAACTATGGACGATAGTTGAATGGATTCAGATGGATAACGCTCAAAAAACGGCTAAGTACCCAATCAAGTTGTAATCAGCATGAAGCGACAAGGAAGGCCCGTTGGGGTCGCATTTTAAATTTCAGGTCAATCGAAGTTCGTATGCTTAAGTTACGGATGACGCAAGGATTTGTATGGATCGACCAAGAACGATCCATGAAACAGTTCAAGTCATTGGAGATCGATCAATATCTCAAAATCCACTAGACCAATTTGCTTGAAACTTTCAGAGCATCAATAAAATCAAGAGGGGAGCCTACAAAAATGATCGCATATCAAAAGATGAAGGTTTTAGGATGGCCGATCGTTCTCACCGATCGTTCTTGCCGACCCATCAAAGCGATCGGTATGATTCAATGTATAATCCAATTTCTACCAAGATTGATCCATATCTTCTAAAGTTACAAGTCAAAATGATTCCATATTTCTAAAGCAATATCAAGAGACATGCGGGACACTCTGTTGTAACTGAGCCAGCCCGTAGCGAATGAAATGGGTGAATTTCAAAAATTTTACCATTTTGGATCATTAACGGGCCAATAAAGTCTAAATGCATTTAGATCTTATCTAAATTTTCTTTTAAATAAAATCAATATTTTATTTAATTTGGTAAAAAAATTTCAAAAGGGTTTGAATATTATATAAATTTATAATTTAGTGTATCAAATACACCCATGTGTTTAGTAGTTACTTATTAAAATAAATATGAGAAAATAACCTTTAGTTTCCTTCTCTGATAGTTATGAAATTAATTAAGAAAGTAAACAACATTAATTGGAGAGAGAGAAACATCATATTTCTCTATCTCTAATAAGATTTATAATATGTTGAATAAACATGTTAACATTTCAATTGAATGTTTTATTAGGAAAGCATTAATTCAGTTTAATTTGATTAATTGCAAATGGTTATCAGCATATCACATGCGCTTATGTGTATAGTGTAAGTGAAACATATAAAAGTGTACAAAGCTAATGTAAACATTGCATAGGTGTTGGGATTTACACCACAACAGACACATTTCCCATCTATATATGCCTTTGTCATCCTAAACATGAACAATTTTATTTATTTATTAATATATAAATACATACATACATATATATATACTCTAAACACACACACACACACACACGTATACATATACAATTAATGTTTAGCATAATAGTTCAAATAAACTAATTTTTATTTCAATTACAAGCATTAAGTCAAAGAATATTAAGATTAATGAAAATGGTTTGAAATAGTTGTGAAAAGATTCCTTCCTTTTTAAGCAGAGATATAATTTTTAATTAGATAGAATTGCAAATCATGTAAAATATCATTAATTTAATGTTTGATTTCATTTCAACTACAAGCAGTAAATCAAAAAATATTAAGATTAATGAAAATTGTTTGAACAAGTTGTGAAAAGATTCCTTCCTTTTTAAGCAGAGATATAATTTTTAATTAGATGGAATTGCAAATCATGGAATATATCATTAATTTAATGTTTCCCTTTTTCTTTTAAGAGGAAGAGTTTATATTAGAATGATTTGAAACATGACAATTAAAACATCATATTAATTGGATGACAAAGATTAATTAATGCGATTATTACCAAGTTTTAAATACATAGCAACCCATGTATAAATATTCAAGTGTAAACCTTTTGATATGAAAAACTGAATTAGGAAAAAAAATTCAAAGTTCAATTATGATTATTTGTTTAAACAGCAAAATCAATCAACGTAGGCATATATAGATTTGAGATAAGAAGATCTAGATTAAACAAACTTTGTAAACAATCACATAGAGTACAAAAAATAAAATTAAGAAGGCCTAGATCTATGTTAAATTAATTATCAAACAATCATACATGAGACAGAAAATGAGATGTTATAATTCATAACAAAATAGGAGTGAACAAAAGAAAACATTCTATATTTTAACATGATAGAACAATCGATTCAAGCAAGGGAATGGAGATATTCAAATCAAGATTCAAATTCACAAGTATGAACAGAAGGGAAAGATAGAGATTATGGGGATAGGAACAAATTATAAGATATGTAAATATAGAATTATACACACATATAATTACCTTAGGATGAAGCATGTAGAAACACCTTGAATGATAGAACAATACCTAGATCTGGTTGAACACTCTCAAGATCCGATTGACCTTGTCCTTCATCACACCTTGATTTGTGGCTTCTCCTCAAATTGCAAGCAAATCACCATCCCACTTTTTAAGAGAAGAATGAACCACCTTTTTAATTTAGTTTGATGTTGATTTGAATTTGTTCTGATCGTTTTTTTCTTGGATGAAGTTTCAACCATCAATGAATGGTAGAGAAGAGGAAGAAAAGAGAACAAAAATGAAAGTCACGTCTTATTCTCTGTACTTTAAAAAATGAGGTGGTTTGTTTGTAATAGATTAAAGGAACTTTTTCCTATTCTCCTCTTGAAACTTCCTCCTTTATTTCTTCTTTTTAAATTTCAATTAATATCATTAATTGATTTCTTTCTCTTACCATTATATGGCTGATCCAAGCACATTTCAAATATGCAACTTTTCCAAATAAAAGAAAACAACTTTTATGTAATTATTTTATTGTTTAAAACATGTTTAAAATTATACCGATATCGCTTATCGATATATGCAAATATAACTTTTATACATGCATCAAAATAATTACCAACAACATTCAAAACATCAAATAAAGTAAAAATAATTAATATTTCATAAATATTAATTAATTTAATCAATTTGCAACATTTTAGAAACTAATTAATTTGTCTGGTTTTCGGAGAAGTTAGAAATGCGGTTGTGCGACTCAGAGTTGTGAATTTAGTCAGCGATTAATATTGAACAATTCAAATATTAATGTTCACACGTAACTCAACATGTGGTATGACAGTTTAACTAAATTCATCGCTTACAGTTCTTTTTGGTAAAATCAAATTTTACTTATTATAAGCGGTACCTGATAGTGACAATTATTTACTCCAATTCTCTTCGTGAAAACTATATCATATTAGGAATTATGGAATTTGGTAATGGTCAAAATTCCAATATCGTCAAAATTCCACTTTATAGTCCAAATACAAAGTCCTTGGTTCAATAATAACAATTATTATTAACCAAAATGCTCTGGCCAGAGACTTTGAGTTGACCATGAAACTAACCCCATATAACCGTGGAGATGAATCCTCTCTTGAATAGTGCTTCACTTCCAATACTTCCACTCGACGCAATTATGGTCACTCGTTGGAAAGCAATGCCATGATTTGACTATAATCAAAGCGGATCTTTCATATTGAAGATCCACAGTATTCTCAAGTCGAGAGAATTGTGTAAATCAGTCGCATCGATATTTCTGTTTGACCTTAGTTATATTAACCAACAGAAAACTATCGAGTGATTTGTTCCATAGTTATCCAATAACTATCAGTATGTAACCTCTTAGTGCCCCCAATAGTCATGAGTAATACACTGCCTAACATTTGGAGAGCGTTACTTACTCTAGTCTCAACCGATACATCGATATCCAGTCCCGATGCATCTTGACTAGGAACGTTTAAAATGGTATTTTTTTTATTGTGATAAATTACTCACGGTTATAACAATTTGTAACTACTATCAAGAAACATACCATTTGTGGATTTTCTATTAAATATACTTTTAATTAAATTGATTAATTAATATAACCATATTATATCAAGTATATAGTAGAAAAAAATACCTTTATTTCGAACAAGATTGGTCAATGAGTTAGATATAGGGACAGTTTGGCACAGGTCCTTAATAAGTTTCAAAATACACAAAAACCCCAGTAAAAAAAAGTTTGTAAATTAGGTCCCTAGAATTAAGTTACCAAATAATGGCATACACTTATGCAATTATTCAGTGAATAATTGCAGACATTTATGCAATTATATCAAAAAATTGCAGACATTTCCACAATTATTCACAGAAAAATTGCGGAAAATTCCGCAATTATTCACCAAAAAATTTGCGGAAATTTTCGCAATTATTCACCGAAAAAATTGCATAAATTTATGCAACTTTTGGATATAATTGCATAAATATATGCAATTATTCAGTGAATAATTGCATAACTATATGCAATTACTTAGTAACTTAATTCTAGGGACCTAATTTACATACTTTGTTTTACTGGGGTTTTTGTGTATTTTGAAACTTATTAAGGACCTGAGCCTAATATTCACTTAGATATATGTAACAAATTACATAATTTCCCTTAGGGCATACCCCTAACTCTATCAATCTCCCACTTGCACTTGGGTTCAATTATGAAATATTATTCCAACTTCTCCAATCGGTTTTCTCAAAATCAATTGGGTCGGTTCCTTTATGAACGGGTATGCTATTATGTTTTAATTATCTACTATGTCAATCAACTCTCTTCGATGGTGATAAACTGTTTTATCATGTGGAACAATTCAGAGTATGTCTCTCGACTTCAAGTGAGTTCTAAGTTCTGTTACGAACTATATTACGACATTGTTATCATGTAACTATGTCATGAGATTCTCAACATTTGGAATCAGCTCAGTTATAAATTTGTGCACTTATATTTTTATATACATTGTTTTTATTGCGGCGCTATTCAAGGCAATGTACCCAGCCGTTTTCATTGAATCAGCCATGGTCTTTCATTTGGAACATTTCCAACTTAAAGATTGGTTATTGACATATTATACTCAATATTACTTGTGAAAGTTTGAGTCTGAACATTCCTTCATAAGGAATTTATTATTTCTGTAAACAATTCTCTAGTATTTCACAAATACATGGGAACACTTCAAACAACCATTTAGTGATATCAATTTGGATTTGATATTTGCTTCATGCATCAAATACATAAAAAAATCATGATATCGTAGACAACATAACATGTATGATAATTTCTATTGCCAATGCAAAGGAATCAATCTTACATGTTCCATATTAAACATTTTAATAAGGTGTCCTTGCATGTCATTTGGGACATTCCCGACATCTTTTATACTTACTATAAAAGACATCGTTTATTAATCCAATGTTGAGTATTAAAACAACTTAGGCATATTTTGACACAAGTACATCGTTAAAATCAACAACGTGTTGTTTACTTATAATTTAGAAATATCAATGTACCTTTTAATGTTCTTTCTTATGAACAGCCGCTTCCTCTGCACTTTGATTGAAAATCAAACTATTTGATAATTCTATCAAAGTACTTATTCAATCTTGATGCTTATAAAATGATACTTTCATATTATTTCTTGGATCATATCCAAACACTCACAAACTCAATATCGCTCCCACTGACTTTGAGACATTTTTGGTTAATATGTGTAAACAATTTACTCTAAATCGTTATTTAGAATTTTCTGTTCCAATACATATGTACCAAAAACACTATGACTTATCAAGCAATAATTTTGTGAGTAAATCCGTATTGACTTGAACATGTTGAATATCGAATCTATTACGCTAATTTCAACAATTTAAATTTGCGATATTATTCTTATCAACATTGCTCATTTAATTCCAATTTCATTAGTCTTACTCATAAAGACACAATCGAGGTCAATGGATCATATCCCTTCAGTTACAACCACAAATATCTATAGTTTGATATCATACTTGGAATTATTTCGGATTTGCGCATCATACCATATAAAGTCAACACTCTCAATGGTTTAATTAAACAATCTAGAATTATATATTTTCGACATTAACAAGAAACTCATAGTTTCTCTTCGATGTGCGAGAATACTTATTAGACATTCTAATGCTATGTGTTCGTTTAAGTTAGTTAATTTCAATTCAGCTCATTTAATCAGTTCTATCTATGGATCATATCCAATTCTATTTTACTACCAATAATTCCTCAGAAAAAATTCTTCACAATGAAGTTGGTATATCTTGAATCAACAATTGTTTCTCAGTGCAATAAAATAGGTATTCATAAACATTTTATGAATTTCTTTATTTATAAAACTGATTTGGGTTTAGTTTACAAAAATTATGTTCGAAACATAAATATGTCATCCAATGAAAGTCTTTTCAAAATCCTTTTGGGGAGATTCATACAAGATCCCTCATGAATAATTATTACGTGCAATCTTTCGACTCGCACAACCTGCCAATTCCTTTGCCTAGGATATGTTGGAGTTTCTTATAAACCCTTATCTTGTAAAATTTTATAAACTGTTATTCAGATGAAATAATATTAACCCTGTGTACTTCCCTTAAGTACATTACCTTATAGAAAGAAACTAACTCAACTTCACTCAAAATTAATCGTACATTGTTCAACAAAGTTCGATTACTCAATATCGATGCACCATTATATTTCATATGGAGGAGTAATTTTAAGATTGAATCTTTATTCATTTTAGGTATGTTCGGAACATTTTCCAATATACTCACCCATTCGATCAAATCAAATCATTTCTATCGCATGTTATTTTATTTACTTCTTTTTTATATTCTATAAGTTTACCATAGACATACTACATATGTATCAAATACACATGTCCACTTCGATGATAACTCATCGGTGAATATGGCGAAGTACATGGAACTGTTTTGGTATTTATAGAATTACAATTGCATACATCTATATGTATCAATCCGAAGAATTCATCAACTCTTATGATACTCCTACTAAAGGGGTGTGTAGCCCTTTATTGTTTGAGATATAATTAACAAGTATCATATGATTCAAAATCATACAATAAAATTATTTCTCAAAACTACGGCTTAGTCTATAATTCCAAAACAACCATAACTAATATTAGATACTTTTGTATTTTGCAATGCATCGCTTTGTTATAAAAAATTACCACATTATAGTTTTATTTCACAAAGAATATTCATAATATTCATATTGAAATATAACTATGTCTATTTTTTTTCAGTCGATACCAAAAATAATCATTATTTCATAAATAATTTATGGTAAGTTTTACAGAAATAATTTTCGTACTATGACACAATGAATAAGTGTTATATGGCATGCTCCCACTATTTCCACCATTACTATAATAGCGTACTACATTCAGAGGTCCATCATTCACTTAATACAATTTGTTTATTTCATACACTACAACTGTTTACAGTGGAGAGTTCGTTGATCAAATATCTTGAGCTCAAAGAAATAAATCTCACAAAAAATAATTTTCTATATGAAAATACATTTTGTAATAGAAATCATATTTCTTATTCCAATATTAAGTATCAATTATGATTACAATTCTCGTTTCCAATGTTTCTCTATGAAGCAGAAGTGACTATTCATTCTCTTAATCCCAACTGTACCTTGAATTACATCTATTCTTATACATTCATTTTCCTTTCAAATGGTCAAACTATACAAAAGAAAACCTTACTATAATATCATAACAGACTCTTTACAAAAGCGCATTCGATTATCCTTAACATTTAAGGATATCAAATATGTTGCACTTTACGTAAACTAATCAAAATGGCATTTCAGCGATCGAGTTCTTAGATCTATCTTGTAGTTTTTGGTCTTGTGTTGCATTAACACAATATGATCCCTTTTGTAATCAACCAAATTGAATACACGATCTCAAAATACTATTTATTGGATTATTTTTCATTGAATTATCGTACATTACGAACTATGACCGTTCACCATATAACATGTAACAACCCGCATATCTATCGATTTTATATTTAAATATTTTATCGTTAGTCGGATGTTAGTCCGAAAAGCTACTTTTTGCATACGGTCAAATTAGGACTCGAGACCACCCCCATTGAGTTCAAAATGACGTTTGCGATCTTTTTGAGTGTAAACTTCGATATGTTTGGAGATAGTGAAATTTTCGTCACTTTTCCCACTTGTGACTTTGGTTGGGACTGCACCTTCTTAACTCAGCCCAAACCCCCCTCTTCTCTTCATCACTTCATCAAACACTTCAAGCTTCTTCAAAAATGGTGAGGGGAAAGAGAAATTAAAATTCCAAGCTCAAGATCTTTAGTAAATTCAACATCAAACTCCGAATTCAAGGTGAAGAACATAGATTCAAGCTAGGGGTTGACTCTTGCTTCGTTCTTAAGCTCTCCAACATCAATTTCGTGGAAAAGGTGAGATTTTTGATCTCACATCTTGCCTATATCTATCTTGGACTGTTGGGAATGATCCCCTATTGCATTTGCATCAACATTTGCATTTGGTTTGGATTGGATTGGCGAAAAACTTCAATTTTCAGCGTTTTGGTGATTTTTCTGGGCTTAAGTCGCTTCTGGCCATCCCTAGGTCGTCCACGAGTTAACTTCTTAGGTCGTTGCCGACCTATAATCTCCAGGCGAAGTCTTAGGTCGTTGCCGACCTATAATCCCCAGGCAAAATGCTAAGTCGTTCGCGAGTTAAACCTTAAGTCTTAGGTCGTTGCCGACCTATAATCCCCAGGCAAAGTTAGGTCGCTCACGAGTTAAGTGTTAGGTCGCTCACGAGTTAAGGACTTAGGTCGTTCGCGAGTTAGCACTTAGGTCGTTCTGGCCATTTTTAGCTCGCTCGGAGTTAGGTCGCTCGTCCTTAGGTCGTTAGGTCGTGTTGACCTTAGGTCGTGCACCTTTAGGTCGAAGCATTTTAGGTCGCTTCCCCTGGACCTCGTTAGGTCGTTCACTTTAGGTCGCGCACCCTCCTTAGGTCGCAAGACCTTAGGTCGCGAACCTGTTAGGTCGCACCATCCTTAGGTCGCGAACCAGTTAGGTCGCGCACCTTCCTTAGGTCGCGAGTTTTAGGTCGAATACCTCTGTTAGGTCGCTCGCGAGTTAACCCTTAGGTCGCTCGACACTTCAGACAGTTAGGTCGTTCGCCTATCTTAGGTCGCGAACCCTGTTAGGTCGCGCATTTTCTTAGGTCGTGAACACTTAGGTCGCGCCTCACTGTTAGGTCGCGCACTTCGTTAGGTCGCTCGCGAGTTAGTACTTGGTCGTTTAACATGTTCTTCTGCTAGGTCGCACGGCAGTCTTCCCTTAGGTCGTATGACCTACTTTTCCTTAGGTCGCTTGACCAGCCTGCCTTCAATTTTTAACATGGTGTTCTTGCTAAATCCACTTACAAGATTTGATCAAAATCCTTTTTAAACATAACAGATATTTAACTTAGTTCATAGTTTCCAGATACAAGTCAATCTCTTAACAAATACCTAACAAAATATCCATCCAATATTCAACACTTAATACAAGTAGCAATTTAAATTGTCAATACATGCAGATTTCAACATTTAGGCTCTTATCTAACTAAGTTTTAGCATGCTATATCTTCTTCTCAAGGCCTTGCTCCTACTCCTACTTAGTTGCTGCAATCCCTGAAAAAGCATTTGAAACTGCCTCATTTTAAATGAGACACCCCAGATGCCATTAGCACACTAGGGTCAGACACATGTCTGGTATGAGAAAATTCACAAAAGCAATTTGTTAATTAGGTTAAAATCAAGTTAAGTACATATACATAAGGTTCTGTCCTTTGGAATCAGGTAAATACTTGTGTGCATGCTCTGTGTCTTTGTGCATGTGCACACTTTAATTTTCTTTCCAGAGACTACATATATAAATATGGCACCTACACTCAAGCATACAATTTAATCATAAACAAACAATCATTCATACCAAACAGGAAAATAACCAATATGAGTTAAATCATTTATTCAATTCTCATATTTCAAATCTGGGAAAAACTCTAGTTTTCTCATCATTTCAAGTATTATTCCCTTGGTATATTTATCTATCCTTGGTCTCATCTGCAATATTTATGAATCAATGGACACACTGTAATGAACTAATTCACTCCATTACACAAAGATCTCAGGACTTAAACAAGCCATGTGTCAACTTATGTTACTCAAGCACACAAGTCATTCCTGCAGTGTTCCTGACCCCAATTTCCTAATCAGGTTTAAGTTAATAATAACTCTTTTGATTGTTCATGATAAAACCATTCAGTGATTCATTTCATTAGCTAAAAACATCCATAACATGGCATCTCATATTATTCATGACCATACAGAGGCAAACAAGCAAACAACCATTGGTGATTACAAAATAAGGTTCTGTATATACATATATTCATCCTGGTATTTTAAAAGGAGTTTAGGCAACTAACATTGGCTTATGGTTTCTGAGAGAGTTTTTCTTTTGCAAACATTTGTGCTTGAGTTAAACTCAGGGTGACCTGGTGTAACAACCCGCATATCTATCGATTTTATATTTAAATATTTTATCGTTAGTCGGATGTTAGTCCGAAAAGCTACTTTTTGCATACGATCAAATTAGGACTCGAGACCACCCCCATTGAGTTCAAAATGACGTTTGCGATCTTTTTGAGTGTAAACTTCGATATGTTTGGAGATAGTGAAATTTTCGTCACTTTTCCCACTTGTGACTTTGGTTGGGACTGCACCTTCTTAACTCAGCCCAAACCCCCCTCTTCTCTTCATCACTTCATCAAACACTTCAAGCTTCTTCAAAAATGGTGAGGGGAAAGAGAAATTAAAATTCCAAGCTCAAGATCTTTAGTAAATTCAACATCAAACTCCGAATTCAAGGTGAAGAACATAGATTCAAGCTAGGGGTTGACTCTTGCTTCGTTCTTAAGCTCTCCAACATCAATTTCGTGGAAAAAGGTGAGATTTTTGATCTCACATCTTGCCTATATCTATCTTGGACTGTTGGGAATGATCCTCTATTGCATTTGTATGAATATCTGCATTTGGTTTGGATTGGATTGGCGAAAAACTCAAAAATTAGTGATTTTGGTGAAAAAACTGCTACTAGGTCGTTCTGGCCATTTTTAGCTCGTTCTGGCCCTTAAGTCGTAGGTCGTTGCCGACCTATAATCTCCAGGCAAAATGATTAAGTCGTTCACGAGCTAAAGGCATAAGTCGTTCACGAGTTAAAGGCATGAGTCGTCCACGAGTTAAAGGCATGAGTCGTTCACGAGTTAAAGGCATGAGTCGTTCACGAGTTAAAGGCTTAAGTCGTTTGCAGTTAGCTCGTTCGCCTCGAGTTAAGTCGTAGGTCGTTTGGCCTTAAGTCGTTTGTAGTTAGCTCGATCGCCTCGAGTTAAGTCGTAGGTCGTTTGGCCTTAAGTCGTTTGCAGTTAGCTCGTAGCTCGTATTCTAGGCTTAGGTCGTTAAGTCGTTCGTTCCCCTAAGTCGTTCAAGGCTTAGGTCGTAAGACCTTAGGTCGTGCACTTTTAGGTCGCGAACAACCTTATGTCGCGAACCTCTTTAGGTCGTATGACCCTAATTTTCTTAGGTCGTTGGATTTTTTTTAACTCGTTGGGTCGTAGACCCTTAAACTGTTAAGTCGCGTACTTTCTTAGGTCGCGCATCCCACTTAGGTCGCTTGACCTTAAGTCGTAGGTCGTCTCCGACCTAACATTCCCACTGCTATTTCACTAGGTCGCTTGACCTTAAGTCGTAGGTCGCTTGACCTTAAGTCGTAGGTCGCTTGACTTTGTTAAGTCGTAGGTCGCTCGACTTTGTTAAGTCGCAGGACTCTGTAAGTCGTAGGTCGTCGCCGACCTTACACTTGGTCTTTTTAGTTCGCGATTTCCTTAGGTCGTATGACCTACTTTTCCTTAGGTCGCTTGACCAGCCTGCCTTCACTAAGTCGTACCGTATTACTCTGCGTAGGCAATCTCTTCTGAAAAACATTTATCAGAAATTCTACTTTGATGGTTTTGGGATTGACTTCTTTGGACTTTACTCACGTCTTCGAACGTGAATTGATTTGTTCTACAATCGTTTTATGACTTGTCACTTTAAAGATATATGAAGGTTTCAATACTAATAGTAAATATCAAAACTCTTTCATCAAAGCGATTTCAACACTATTTTAAATATCAAAAGTTCGTTTTCTCAAACCGATTTTCAATCTACTAGTATATACAAGCCTTTACTTCACTCGAACGAGAAATCGACTTAAACGACTTAGTAAAACGGGTGGTATGAAACGCTTGCGTTCACTTCGTCGGTTAGCTCTTGGACTTGTTCGATTGAACCCTTTTCGTGACAATTTCCTAGTGAAGATTTACAGCTTGTTCGTAAATATTTAAGTTAAGCAAGTGGTTATGGGACATGAAGCTAAACTCATATATTTACTAGCTTGGTGTGATTGACACTTCTCGCTGATCATGATGATCATTTTATGATTTAGACTAGCAATTGTGCGATGTCTCTTTGTTTGCAAGGTAAGACTAGACCGCAATAGTGTGATTCCGACTCACACACATCTCTTTGTCCGCAAGGTTAGTCTAGGCCGCAGTAGTGTGATTCCGACTCACACATATCTTTATGTTTGCGAGGTTAGGCTAGACACCACTTGTGTGATTCCATTCACACATACCTTTCTGCTTTTTGGTTAGCCTAGGCCTCAATCAGTGTGATTCCGACTCACACATATGGGGTAGCTCCCCATGGTCTTCGGACCATCATGTGATAGGCCTCTTTCTCTTTTTATGATTTCTGGATTTCTTGTTTTGATTTCTGGATTTTTATGTCATTGACTTGTTATGAGTACAAGTTTAGGGTATGATGCCCTCTTTGGATCTTTGAGAAGATTCTTGTGATATTGATCATTTCTCATCGGTTGATCTCCTGTTGATCATCATTTTCATACTTATAGTAGTATGTCAGTATGGATATTATATGTTTATTCCATATCTTTTATTCTATATCATGTCATCTGATATTTATAGTTAGACTGATCCGTTTATTATTTTCTTAAATAATACTCGGGTCAGACCGAGATGTTACAGGTGCTTCTGCTTGACTTCCTTCCGGGATTTGCTACTCTGACTTTTGGCTGACTATTTAGTTTAGCAGTTTTTGTTGTATACACTTGAGATATGGACTCATAGTTGTATTCTTTTTGTATAGCACAGGTTGCTATTCTTTTGTATTATTGTGGAACTTTTTGACCACTACTCTGATGTACACTTTCATGTGTTAGTTATATATTCATATCTTCTTCCGCCTTTGTGATATGGATGTCTGTGACTGCTTTGTGTTATGTTTATTTCTATGTTTGTTTCCGAAGATTATTTTATAGCCACCGTGTGATAATCAATTACATGGATGGTCGCTCCTCAACAGCCTTATTCTCCGTGCTAGTTGACAGCACTACATCGTAGTGTCCTTGGCTAGCGTGGGTATTGAGGTGGGGCGTCACACCTGGTTTCACTGAATCACAAAATTTTGTTTGCTATGCATTTTATTGAATCAGGAGCATCAGCACATAGGCAACCCTATTGCACCCCTAATTCCTTTCTATTTCAAGCCTCAGCACTTATACATGAGTATATTGCAGCTCAAGTTTATTTACATTTTTCTGGGTTGAGCCAAAATCAATACTACTTGCCTATTCTCAACATTTCATTTTCTGGGTATTTGTTTATATCCCTAAACATTAACATATCAGAGATCTGAGTGTATAAAACAGATATGTATACTAACAACACATAAGACTTTGTTATAATAAAAACAAGTGATCAACCAAAGAAAATCAAAACATTTTCAGATTTAAATTCACAGATAAGCATTCATATATGAAAATACTCTTTTAAGAAAAATACTTTTATCTGGCTGCCTACATTAGGACTTATTGCCTTAGATTTTTGAGTGAGTTTTCTCACCTAGCTCTCTTCTTTGTTTCCTTGATTAATTGATGAGCTTCTGCCCTTAGCCTCAAGTTCTCTTCCTTCCCTTGTCTTATGATTTCTATGGTGTTGTTTGTTTAGGAAAACATTCATTCGTTTATTAGGAAAACATGTTAACATTTCAATTGAATGCTTTATTAGGAAAACATTCATTCAATTTAATTTGATTAATTGCAAATGATTATGATCACATTACATGCGTTTATGTGTATAGTGTAAGTGCACCATATAAAAGTGAACAAAGCTAATGTAAACATTGCATAGGTGTTGGGATTTACACATCAACGAACACATTTCCCATCTATATATGCCTTTGACGTCCTAAACATGAACAATTTTATTTATTTATTAATACATAAATACATACATACATATACTGTAAATACACACACACACACAACATAATAGTTCAAATAAAATAATTTTTATTTCAATTACAAGCAGTAAGTCAAGGAATATTAAGATTAATGAAAATGGTTTGAAATAGTTATGAAAAAATTCCTTCCTTTTTAAGCAAAGATATAATTTTTAATTAGATGGAATTGCAAATCATGTAATATATCATTGATTTAATGTTTGATTTCATTTCAATTACAACCAGTAAATCAAAGAATATTAAGATTAATGAAAATGGTTTGAAACAGTTGTAAAAAGATTCCTTCCATTTTATGCAGAGATATAATTTTTAATTAGATGAAATTGCAAACCATGGAATATATCATTAATTTAATGTTTCCCTTTTTCTTTTAAGATGAAGAGTTTATATTAGAATGATTTGAAACATGACAATTAAAACATCATATTAATTGGATGACAAAGATTAATTAATGCGATTATTACCAAGTTTTAATTACATAGCAACCCATGTATAAATATTCAAGTGTAAACCTTTTGATATGAAAAACTGAATTAGGAAAAAAAATTCAAAGTTCAATTATGATTATTTGTTTAAACAGCAAAATCAATCAACGTAGGCATATATAGATTTGAGATAAGAAGATCTTGATTAAACAAACTTTGTAAACAATCACATAGAGTACAAAAATAAAATTAAGAAGGCCTAGATCTACGTTAAATTAATTATCAAACAATCAAACATGAGACAAAAAATGAAATGTTATAATTCATAACAAAATAGCAGTGAACAAAAGAAAACATTCTATATTTTAACATGATAGAACAATCGATTCAAGCAAGGGAATGGAGATATTCAAATCAAGATTCAAATTCATAAGTATGAACAGAAGGGAAAGATAGAGATTAAGGGGATATGAACAAATTATAAGATATGTAAATAAAGAATTATACACACATATAATTACCTTAGGATGAAGCATGTATAAACACCTTGAATGATTGAACAATACCTAGATCTGGTTGAACACTCTCTAGATCCGATTGACCTTGCTCTTCATCACACCTTGATTTGCGGCTTCTCCTTAGATTGCAAGCAAATCACCATCCCACTTTTCAAAGGAAGAATGAACCACTTTTTTATTTAGTTTGATGTTGATTTGAATTTGTTCTGATTGTTTTTTTGGGATGAAGTTTCAGCCATGAATGAATGATAGAGAAGAGGAAGAAAAGAGAACAAAAATGAAAGTCACGTCCTATTCTGTGTACTTTCAAAAATGAGGAGGTTTGTTTTTAATAGAATTAAAGGAACCTTTTCCTATTCTCCTCTTAAAACTTCCTCCTTTATTCCCTCTTTTTAAATTTCACTTAATATCATTAATTGATTTCTTTCTTATACCATTATATTGTTGATCCAAGCACATTCCAAATATGCAACTTTTTCAAATAAAAGAAAACAACTTTTATGTAATTATTTTATTGTTTAAAACATGTTTAAAAGTATACCAATATCGCTTATCGATATATGCAAATATAACATTTATACATGCATTAAAATAATTACCAACAACATTCAAAACATCAAATAAATTAACAATAATTAAAATTTCATAAATATTAATTAATTTAATCAGTTTGCAACATTTTACAAACTAATGAAATTGTCTAGTTTTCGAAGAAGTCACAAATGCGGTTGTGCGACTCAGAGGTGTGAATTCAGTAAGTGATTAATATTGAACAATTCAAATATTAATGTTCACACATCACTTAACAGATGGTATGACAGTTTGACTAAATTCATCGCTTACAGGTCTTTTCGGTAAAATCAAATTTTACTTATTATAAGCGGTACCTGATAGTGACAATTATTTACACCAATTCTCTTCATCAAAGCTATATCATATTAGGACTTATGGAATTTGGTAATGGTCAAAATTCCAATATCGTCCACATTCAACTTTATAGTCCAAACACAAAGTCCTTGGTTCAATAATAATTATTATTATTAACCAAAATGCTTTATCCAGAGACTTTGACTTTGAGTTGACTTGAGTTGACCATGATACTAACCCCATATAACCGAGGAGACGAATCCTCTTTTGAATAGTGCTTCACTTCCAATACTTCTACTCGACGAAACTATAGTCACTCGATGGATCGCAAATGCCATGATTTGACTATAATCAAAGCGGAGCTTTCATATTGAAGATCCACAGTATTCTCAAATCGAGAGAATTGTGTAAACCAGTCACATCGATATTTCTATTTGACCTTAGTTATATTAACCAATAGAAATCTATCGAGTGAGTCGTTCCATAGTTATCTAATAACTATCAGTACGTAACCCCTTGGTGCCCCCCAACAGTCATGAGTAATACACTGCCTAACATTTGGGGAGCATTACATACTCTAGTCTCAACCGATATATCGATATCCAGTCTCGATGCATCTTAACTAGGAACATTTAAGAATGGTATATTTGTTTTATTGTGATAAATTACTCACGGTTACAACACTTTTTAACTACTATCAAAAAACATACCATTTGTGGATTTTCTATTAAATATACTTTTAATTAAATTGATCAATTAATATAACCACATTATATCAAGTATATAGTATAAAAAAATACCTTTATTTCGAACAAGATTGGTCAACGAGTTAGATATATGTAAAAAATTACATAATTGCCCCCTAAGGCATACTCCAAACTCTATCATCCCCTAGGAACGATCGCGAGTCCTAAAGATGGTTTAGAATTTAGACGATCATTATGGCCAAGTCCTAAAAACGATCGGTAACCTCCAATGCATAATCCAATTTCAACAAAGATGGATCCATATCCCACAATCTACAACTCGGAGTGATTCCATATTATAGGGGCAATGTCAAGAGGTATGTTGGACCCCTTAGAAACGATCGCATGTTAATTGGAGATAAAAATATCGATCGGTGTAATGTTGGTCGATCATTCCAAAATGTTGAGTTAGGTTCGCCGATCGTTATGGTGGGCTCCTATAGACTTAGAGAGCCTTCTGCCGAAGTCTTAGCGAAATATCTCATCACCTCTCCCTATAAATACAACGGACTTGGCTCATTGGAAAGGACTTTTTTTCGGCTGGCTCTCCTTCATCACTTCTTATATTTTCCTAAATTAATTTTCTAAGGCAAAAAAAATGTACTTGTAATCTTACAGTATAAATAAAAGATTATTGAAGTGGACGTAGACCGGTGTTTGCCGAACCACTATAAAACTTGCATGTTCATTTACTTTTCTGCAATCTATTCTATGATCTGTGAATCTATACTTATCTGTTTGAATCTAGATATTGGAATTGGTGCTTTCACTTATAACAGGGTGTTTGTGACCATTTTTGGCGCAAACATTTTGGTGCTCACTGAGAAGACTTGCACCCGTGGATTTGGAAGTTAGGATCTTGGTTGGAAGCTTGGATATTTGGATCTAGGAAGCAATGGCTAGGCAATCAATAAGGAGATAGAGAGCGGATATGAGCCATTATGAAGGGAGTCAGAAGGCTTCCTCAGGAGCTAATCAAACCTCAATCTTCATCACCAGAGATGAGATGGAAATGATGATGGATGTTATACAGGAAAGGATGCTAAAGAGACATGAGGAAATGATGTAGAACCTATTATGGCAGATTGGACAAGCTGGAGCGCAAAACCAAGAAAATGGAGTAGTAGGAAATGATGGAAATATGGATCACAGAGTTGGAGCAACATGAGCTGAGGTAATTCACAATCCGAACCAAGGAAACGAAGCAAATAGGATGTAGGATGGAGCGGAACAGCCTGGAGCGGCACCTGGCAAACCAAGAAGGATCGAGGCTAATCATTCTAGAACGATCGGTGTCGGTCGATCCATACTTGGGGGCATGCCACCGGGTCATGCTGGATCGATCCCAAGCAGGATACCGGGCAAAGCTATGCAGTTTGGCATTGGTAAGAATGTGGATGCTCATCTAGAAGAGCAGATTTCATGATTCCCCCACGAACTTGGGGTGCAGGTCGGAGACAATAATCGAAGACTACTAATGGATGACAAGATCAGGTTGGCGGAAATGATCAGACGGGCTATGAGAGGAGGATTGGTAAATAGGGATCTGGAAGATGTAAATAGGAGTCCTTTCGATCCTAATATCAGGCAAGCTAGGAATCCACCGGAGTTCAAGCTACCAACGCTTGAGACAAATGATGGAAAAATGGATCCCGTTGTTCATCTGACAAGATACATGAGGCACATGGAAGTACTGGGGGCATCGGAGGAAGTCATGGCACGGTGCTTTCCCTTATATTTAACGGATATAGTTGCATTATGGTTCAGACAGTTGGAAAGCGGATCTATTTCCACATGGATGGAATTGATCGAAAGGTTTATGAGGCAGTTTAGGGTTCACATCTCGAGACCCAAAAACGTGATGAGTTTGGCAACACTGAAACAGAGGACCTGAGAGTCCTTGAGGAGCTTCCTAACATGGTTTAATGCCGCGGTGACATCGGTAGATCGTCCAGATCCATCCATGGTTTTGACGGCAGCTGTATCTGGAATTGCTGATGGCATGGAGTTCAAGGATTCACTGGCGCATGATCCACCTATATATCTCGGGGAGTTTTATCATGAAGCAGAAAGGTTCCTATGGTAGGAAGATGCACGAGCAAACAAACCGGAGGTGAATGCTGTGCAAAGTGGAGGATCATCAGGAGATGTAAACAAGAATGATAAAGGGAAACGAAAAATGAATGATGGCATTAATGTGTTGAAGAGGCAATGGAGAGAACCAAAATTCTCTTCTTATACAGATTTGACCGAATCTCTGGAAAAGATTTATTTGGATACTCTAGGACGCCTTCAATATTGAAGGCCGGCAAGGAAGGAACCTTCCAAGCACGAGCGGGCATCAGGGAAGCATTGCCTGTTCCATGATCTGAATGGGCACAATACAAATGAATGTAGGAATTTGAAGGATATAGTTGAGGAACATGAGAGGAGTGGTCAGTTACAACAATATATGAGGACACGGGATGCAGCGGTGGAACAGAAGCAGCCACCGTCCACCTCGAATGAAAATGGCATTGGATCAGGGCATCATCGTCAACTTGTCATCAATTGATTGGGATGCCATGGAATAAGTAATAAACTCCGTAGTAATACGGCTAAGTCACTTACACATGTACGAGGTCGAGGACGGTCCCTAATCATGCTCTGAGATGACGATGAACCGTAGTGCTCGGGTTTGTGAAATTTTATTTTTTCTTGTTTACTTCGAACTCTAGCTTTTCTAATATTTGGGTTTATTAGTTTTTTGGTTATACAGACTATTATTTTACATTTTCCCAAATGGACTTTGGAATGCTTAAATCTAGATTAATGTACTACATAACACAGGTCGCGGTTGTGGCCCCGGTCGGAGAGACAGGGCAATAACCTCAAGGTGCGAGTCCCTTCACCTCAGAGTGACATGATGGATTTGCACACAGATTAATTCCTCGACCGGGGTCGAGTCCATAGAAGGATACCCCATGGATTAAGCCCTCGGTTGGGGATCGAGGCCGGAGAAGGATACCCCACGGGTTAAGTCCTCGATTGGGGATCGAGGCCGAAGAAGGATACCCCACGGATTAAGTCCTCAAATGGGGATCAAGATCGGAGAAGGATACTCACAGATTAAGCCCTCAACCGGAGAGTAGAGGCCGGAGAATAAAACCTAACAGATCGTCGGGTATAGACAATGCCTGACAAGGGGTAGGCCGCTGTAACGACCCGATATTTTCAACCATTCGCATCCGCACATGTCGGACTTGAATTGCCCAAAATACCGCGTTGTAAATAAAATTTGGCAAATCTCAGAATAAACAGTAAATAAATAATCATAAATCACAGACACAGAGTAAGAAGTGCAGCGGAAGTAAAAGAAATAGTAGTTCATGAAGCTACTATGTAAATATATCAGAATTAAATAAGATACAACAAAAGAAATAAAGTACAACAGAAGTCTTAATATGATAACCAAGTACAAGCTGAATAGAACAACAGGACTGGGATAGATAAAACTAGATAAGCAGATAATCTCCAGCGATTCCAATCTCCAGAAAGTGGAAATCCAAATCTGTGAATAACTCAGGCTGACCCGAGCGTAAGGCAAAACACAAAACACTCGAGTCAGGACAATATATACTTATATAATGTAAACCAACTTAAGTGAACTGTAATAAAGATACAAGTAACTTAAAGAATGCTTGGGATCGCCCATTCTTTAAGGATCCGTTAAACTATCTACTATGTAGTAATATTCGCTATTATAATAATGTCTAATATAAAATAAACATACTTTTAAATAGCGTTAAAGGGTTACCCATATAGCCCTTAACACAAAATAATGCCAATAGTCTATACAGTACCTGCATACCCTGAGAGGCTACGATAAGATACTCCATAGGTACGACAACAAATAGAAACTCGTAGTAAAGCTCGATATGGTAGGTGACACGGGACACAAGGCAATGCCAGGGTAGATATACCAATTACACATCCGGACTGGTGGTGACGCATAGCAGCCACTATCGCCCACCTCGAACAACACTCCCAAATCAAGGGTGCACACCAAAACAATCACAAGTAATAGAATGGTATCGAAGAAGTGTGTCCGATCAGAGGTGCTACCTCCATGGCCCGTCGATCGCTCCTGTTTTAGCCACCTTATGCCAACTCACGGGAGTTGGGTCCACGTATATACCTTAGGATCGTCGCCACCATCCTACTTCAATCTGGAAACTCCACCGCGTACACAGTTGTTAAAGTGGTTTTCGGTATCGACAGAGAGTATGTCCATATCCGATTCCGGTCTCTTTAACAACCAATCGTTATTATAACCCGTGGTTATCAATTTAAAATAGTTTATACTTCAAAATAGAATATCATTTCAAATCCAAATCTTTATCAAAATAAAGATTAAATCAATTCCAAACCATTTCAATATATTTAAAATATCATATCATTTCAAAACTTCATTTCAAATCATTTCAATATATCAAAATATCATATCTTTCCAAAACTTCATTTCAAATCATTTTAATTTATAAAAACATCATATCCTTTCAAAACTTCATTTCAAATCATTTTAATATATCAAAATATCATATCCTTTCAAAACTTCATTTCAAATCATTTTAATATATAAAATATCATATCCTTTCAAAACTTCATTTCAAATCATCATTTGAGTTCAAATCCAAATATTCAACTTTAAATACCTTTTTAAATTCGAAGATATCATTCATTTATTATCATTACAAGTCACCTTTAAATAATTTATATTCCAACAAATTAATTCATTTAAATTCATTAAAAGTGTAAGTATTATATTTCAAATCAAGTATTCAATTTCCAAAGTTTCAATTCAATTCAATCATTTATTTCAATTAAATTTCCATAGACCATTTCAAATCTTATAAATTTCAAATATAGATTTAATCACAAAATAACTATTCAAATTATAAAATAAATTCCAAAGCTTTAATATCCTATATTTCATAAGTCCAATATCTTTTAAATAGATTCAAATTACAAGTAAACCAAATATTTTCACACTAATATAAACTTCAATTATTCATTCCAAGATTTAAAATCCTTTCAAATTCATTTCAAAATATCAAAATATCATTTCAAAACATCATTTATTTAATTTAAATTTAAATACCATTTAATCACATTTCAAAGCAGTTGTATTTCCCAAATCAACTATTCCATTTAAATCATTTAAAGTCAATTCATTATATTTAATAATTAAATATTTAATTTCCAAAATTTAATCTTTTTCAAAGATCATTTATTCATTTGAATTTATTAAACAAAGAAAATTCAACTTTCGCAGCACTTTGAAAATGCTACGAAATGTTATGTTTAAAAACAGTTCATTAACAAAAGACGGCATTTAAAATGCTGTAATATCTTAATTTAGTTTCAATTAAAATCTTAGTTAAATTTAACCACTATAGCACTAACAAAGTGCTATAATAACCTTTAGTTCAAATTTGCTATATGGTTCGTTTAAAACAACTACAACATTTACCAATGCTGTAATATCTTTACATTATATTTCAAAAATGCTGTCAAATCAAATTCAAAGTTTAATTATGACTTCACAAACAATTAACTTTTAATATAAATCCCTTTAACTTATAAAATCGTATATTTTCACATTTTAAAACAATCATTTAAATACCTTTATTTCTATGATTTTATAAAGTCCAATTTCCATACAAAAATCAAATTAAATAACAATTAAATTTTCATTTCTTTAATTAAATTCTTAACTTAACAACTAAGTTTAAATTTCCAAAATATAACTTATTTCCATTTATTTTACTAAATTAAAATTTCACTTTTAAACAAATTCCACAAAATTCAATTTAAGTTATATTTCCAAATTCAGCTTAAATATTCATTTATTTCATATTTTAATTTATACAAAATCATTAACACTTTTAAAAATTATTATTACTTAATAAAGATCATTAAATTCATCTTTTAAATCAAATTTGTCATATTTTCTTACTTTACATAAATTCCATTTATAAACAAAATCATAAATTCCAAAATTAACTTATATTTCAAATTCTACTTCACCATTTACTTAATTTACTTATTTAATTTGTAGAAAATCACTAATATTTTATAGAAATCATTTTAATAAAATTTAAATCAAAATATCATAATATTTACATTTTTAAAATATTTTAAAAATTTCAGAAAATATATAAACCACGGGTGTGTATATAATTTTCTAGCCTAGGTCAAGTGATACGGATATGTATCATTTCAATCCGCAGTTTACAAAGAAAAACCGGGTTCTATCATTTCAAACACGCAATCCCAAGTTAAATAAAATAAATAAAAACCGTTCAGGCCTATCATTTCAGCCCATAATGATTTTTCCCTATTCTAAAGTCCGTTCGGGTATGTATCATTTCAACCCAAAGTGAACCTAATCTACAGGGAACTTGTAGTGTGATAATTTGATAAAAATGAACAGTACACAATATATAACAGTAACAGATGATATAACATGTGTATAAACAGGGATGGACATCATATAATCATAATATAACAGTTATAACAGGATGATATAATTTTACAGATTCAAATGATGTCAGTTTACTAGTTATATAAGTACACATCGTCTGGTGAGAATTACTCACTTGTATAAAAGCCGGAGATGACAACCAAAACACACAACACAGAATCTACGAAGGCACGAGAGCACAAATATGATTTGAGTGGGAGAGCTAAAGATAAATCTCCTTACACACATGCAAACAAAACAAGTATATATAACATAACTTTTCAACTCAAATTATACATAAACAATGTTAGAAATGAATGCATGAAACAAAGCTAAAGTGTTTGCACTTGCTTTC
The DNA here is from genome assembly GCA_030737815.1 of Allium fistulosum. Classification (NCBI taxonomy): domain Eukaryota; kingdom Viridiplantae; phylum Streptophyta; class Magnoliopsida; order Asparagales; family Amaryllidaceae; genus Allium; species Allium fistulosum. The sequence continues at coordinate 1,102,918,494 of CM060904.1, read as the reverse complement.
TACCATCTATGCTTCAGCTCCAGATCTGAAATGGCACGGCTAAAGGCATGGTTTGGACCTGGTTTGGGTTCCTAAAGGTCAGCTTAGCATGTGTTAACAAAGGTGGATTTAGTCTAGGTGCATAAAACTAGGTGTACATGGCTAAAACTATGCAACATACATCATTTGTTTGCTCTTGTTTGGTACGGCCAGAAGTTATGGGTCATGGCCAGTGGCTCCAGGAGGTGGTGGGTGACATAGCAGAGGGTGGAGGTCAGGCCAGAGGTGGTGGTGGTGGTGGAAGTGGCGGCTAAAGGTGGTAGAAGGTGGTGATGGCAAATCTAGGCTAGGTTTGCATGTAGTGATGGTTTTTGTGTAATTTGATGGTGGTTCTCTTGCCTAGGGGTGGTCGGCCTGCCATGGTGGTGATCTAGGGTGGTTGATGATCAGGCTATGAAGTGGTGGAGGTCAGGTCAGATCTGGTTGAGGAGGAGCCAAGCTATGAAGTGGAGAACAAGTACAAAATTCAATAGAAAAACTAGAAAAAACAAAGGAAGAAGAAGATGAAATTTACCCAAACTTTTCCCAACAATGGCCATGATTTTTTTGTTGAGAAATGATTTGAGAAGGTTGTTCATGTGAAAAATGAAGATGAGGCTGAGGGGAAAAGGAAGTATACAGCCAAAACAATTGATGTATCGATTGAAAAATGAAACGGTGGAATACAAAAGGACTTAGGCAAATAAAAGGTCTCAAACTCTTCAAATTTCCATCATCTATTTTGTAATTATAAATACATATAAATTACTGATAAATAAGGATAAAAAATCAGAAATGAAAATAAAATGCAAAAATAAATAAATAAATTTTAATTAAATATAATTAAATTAAGAAAATGGCTTAAAAATGCAAACGGTGTCCAGAAATTACAAATAAATCACCATTGACTTTGGAAAATTATTTTCTTCATTTTAAAAATATTCTAAAACAAAATATACCTAAAATAAAATATTAACATAATTTAAAATAAAATATGACAAAGAAAATATAATTTATGTAATTTAAAATAAACAAAATAGCTAAATAAATCAAATTGCACTCAATATTGAAATATACATAACTTACACAATTTAACTCCGTTTTCAACGAAACGAAAAGCAGTATTCATGTTATTAAATCTATTTTCATAATAAAAGATAAAATTTAAGATTTTAAATATTTACATTTAAAGTTTAAAAGCCAAAGATTGAACAGTTTGAACAGAAATTCACTTTTCAGTAAAATAACCAATTTATAGTAGTTTGAAATTATAGTTCACATAATAATTAACATTTATTTTTTAAAATGAAATGTTTGAAATCAAACAAGTTTAAAATAGTTTAAAAAAAAAATAAAGTCAAATTTTAAAATATAGGCCAAAATCAAGGGTTGTTACAGCCGCTTCGTCGGAGAGCGACAAGATCGGCCTACTCAGGTCGTCGAGTATGGATTGCGCCCGGCAAGGATTCAGTGAGATCAAGGATTTGGATAAAACTACCTAGAGAGGTCAATAGATTCAGATATGAACCCGGAGCGGTCCCAAATTTGGATAAAACTACCCGGAGAGGTCTATGGATTTGGATATGGACCCGGAGTGGTCCCGGATTCGGATAAAACGATCAAAAGAGATCGTGGATTTGGCTAATGAATTTAAATGGATTCGGAACTTGATATCGACTCAGAATCGCTAATGATCCAAAAAATCAAGGAATTGGATTGATCGAATTCTGGATCGGATAATAAGGCCATCAACGGATTATGGACTACAGGTTTTGGATTTATAGCTATACAAAACATGCCTTCCTACCATAAGGCATGTTTTGGGGGGCAAGTGTTATCCCGCCTTTTGGTCAGGCCAGAATACCATGGATTTGGCTCAAATGGATGGATTGGGAATCGATTACAATTAAAACTATGGATGATAGTTGAATGGATTCAGATGGATAATGCTCAAAAAACGGCTAAGTGCCCAATCAAGGTGTAATCAGCATGAAGTAACAAGGAAGGCCCGATGAGGCCACATTTTAGATTTTAAGTCAATCAGAGTTCATATGCTCAAGTTACAGATGAAGCAAGGATTTATATGGATCAACCAAAAACGATCCATGAAACAGTTCAAATCATCAAAGATCGATCAATATCTCAAAATCTACAAGATCAATTCGCTTGAAACTTTCAGAGCAACAATAAAATCAAGAGGGGAGCCTACAAAAATGATCATGTATCAAAAGCTGAAGGTTTTAGTATGGCCGATCGTTCTTGCCGACCCATCAAAACGATCGGTATGATTTAATGTATAATCCAATTTCTACCAAGATCGATCCATATCTTCTAAAGTTACAAGTCAGAGTGATTCCATATTTCTAAAGCAGTATCAAGAGACATGTGGGACCCCCTAGGAACGATCACGAGTGATGGTTGTCGGTGCTAGGTTTAACAAATTTTGATTTAGGAATTTTGGGAAGAAGGGCTGAAGTTGCTTGGAAAGTATGGCATCATTTCGGTGAGTTATCCTATTTAAATCACATTTCTATATCTAGAATGAATATCCCCTTATGTGTTTTACTTTGATTATGGATTGCGGTGACTTATTGTTGATGTTGAATTGTTGATTGGGTATATTTCCATTGTTTGGGTGAATTATATTTTACTAACTCTCTAATATAATCTAGGCACTATTTTCTATAATTCGTTGATTTTTTGGTGATGTGTGTTTATTGATATAGATTGAATTGGATGAAATTGACTTGCATGTTTTTGATTGATTGTTGCTGTGATGAGATCACAGTAATGATTGATGGGGAGGGGATGAATAAATTGAAATATAAGATTTTGAAGAAAATGAAATATTTTTGGGAATAAATAGTAGATGTTCGAATGATTTTTATTTAAAACTGAAAATATAATTTATGATAGAAAATTATTTAAGTAAATTGTATTGAGTATTCTATAAATTAAAATTATTTGGAAAATGATGAATTTCGGGAATTTGATTAAATAAGTTAAATTTTAGAATACTTATATTATTATTCACTTATTGCTGATTATAAAAATAACTAAAGTTGAAATCTGATATTTTTAAAACTGGTAAGTTAACTATAATATTTGATTTAGTAAACTAGAAGATTATAAATAATGTTTTGAAGTAATAGTAAGTTGTATACCATTTTATCTATGGTATGTGAATTATTATTTATGGAATTCTTTTATATATATAGTTAACTGAATTTTGAAAGTAGTATATTTTTGTGTTTGATTGTTTTTATATATTAAAAGGATTTGAATTACCTTGGGAACATATTTATATGAGACAGTTTTATTTTGATGAATTACTTTTCAATAGTAGAAGTTTTAAATAATTTGAAATGTAAATGCAGGTTTCAAATACTTTGGGTTGGAATTTCATTTGTATGACTTTGGGAAATTAATTTGATTGTAAATCCTTATTAGGAATATGAAATTTTTTATGTTTAAAGGAGATTATAAATTATAGAACTTCATTCGAATTATTATTTTAAATTATTAAAGAAGTTTCAAAGTTATGAATTATTTATACAAGAAATTTAACTGATTAGAAATTGAATTAAGATTTAAATTATAGATTTCCATGTAATTAAACAAGAGGTTGGCAAATGTTTATTTGTGAAATTATCTTGAAGATTTTAGGAAAAAGGTATTTAAAAACCTCTTCTAAATTAATTAAATAAAGAATGAACTATATTTTTGTGTAGCGAGGAATTAGAATAAATGAAGTTATAGTACCATCTGGTATCGGGCTTTCGGTAATATTTCTTCTGTTACCCTTTTGGACTTGTTATATAGAATAACATTGTGTAGAGATTTTTGATTATGAGTAATTTGAGAAACGGATTAGTAACACCATCTAGTATGAGATATTGAGTGACCTTATGTCGACTACTCTCTTGACTCATGGTATATGATATTATTTTGGATATGGTGTGTAGTTGACGAGCATTGAGTAAACGAGTGAGTAACACCAGATGGTATAGGACGTTTATGTGATATTTGTTCGATTACTTTCTATAAGTGAGGAACACTCTTATTCTTTAGGTTAATGTCTAAAGGAAGGGTCTGCTGTGTGCCAAATTATGTTGTGTGCTTTTTATCCAAAGAGACTAGAGTCCATCCTAGTTGGTTGATCGTAGGGCCACACCCAGGTCCATAACATCACCTTACTATATATATATATGTGTGTGTGTGTGTGTGTGTGTGTGTGTGTGTACGTGTTGTGTGCTAATAATTAGATTGTTTGATGATATGCCTCGATGCTACACTAGCTAGATAGTCTATTAGCATTGGGCGGTAAGCTCGTGACCATAGTGTATAGATGGATGTAGTCACGATGACTGGGAGTAACTAAGACTGTGGGTGTGTTGTCCCAGGAGCGAGCTGTGTGCCATGTAGCTCCCAATTGGAATTTGTGAGATTATATGATCACACTATATTATTTTAATATCTCTTCTAGGCATATATTTAAAGGCGAGGACCTCTTAACCCATTGGAGTGTGCTTTGTGCTGTGGGGATCCAATTGGAATATGTGATTCGAGATATATAGACATACGATACCATGCTTATAGCACATCATTTGATTACCTTTTGTGTTACGAGTGTGTTGGTTGATGATTGTAAATTTGGTTGTTTCACTCAATGTGTTATGGTTTTATTGATGGTTGTTATAATTGGATGTTTAAATATATGGATGTCTTATTTACTTATGAGATGTGATGTTTATTTTGAAAGGGTGATGATTTGTGCATGGCATGATTAATGTGATATACTTTAGATGTTTATACATATTTCTTAGATGTATTTGTTGCACCATGCCAGTTATTATTATACATTGACATCCACATTCTAGACATAGTCCGACCCATGTGTTATTACATAATATTCGGGTCAGTCAGAGACATTAAAGGTTTAGAAACGACTTGACTGGTTGTGGATGATTGGGCATAAATGGAGGATAAATTTATTTGAATATCGTTTTTTATATTGTAGTTATATGTGTTTGTGTATTGATAAGGTGTGCATATATTTTATACATGATATTTATATGTTTGATGATGGTGGGCATTTTGACTATATTGTAGACCCACTTGGACTCGTGTATATTTATTATTATATATTGTCCCAAGTGTTGATGACTTTGTGATCTCTAAAATTTATTTTATATTGTGTATTGTTCCATTTTGGAGGCACACATGTTTATTGCTTTGTGCCAATATCGTGTACATATATATATATATGAGTTGTTTATGGTTTTTGAGATACGTACCGGTGTTAGCCCAAGGGAATATTTATGTGTATACCCCATATAGCCTTACTCTCCATATTATCTTACAGTATTACCCAGTAATACTCTTGGATAGTATGGGTATAGAGGTTGGGTGTTACAATTTGGCATCAGAGTAGGTTTAGAACAATACAAAGTATAAGAGACATGAGTCCCGACCTTCGATGAGACTTAGAGTCCCTGTCCCCGTGGGTGTGTGGTAGATTATTGATTATACTCAAGTGATAGAAGGAATATACGATGATTACCAAGGTAATCTTCTTGTCTTGTTATTTTTCCTACTATATTTATTATTTTATTCCTATCATGTTTGTGTGTTTGACTCCGAGTGGAACTTAAGTTGTTGAATAAACCTGTGTGTGGCCAGTTGGGTTGAAAGATCCATAGTGATCAGAGTGCACAACGGATGCTGATAAATAGCTTTCCGCTGAAGGCATTTGTTTTGTTTGTTTAATGTGTGTTTTGTTGAATTAATTTTTGTTTTCATTTAGGTTAGTATAGAATCTGGGGCATGAGTAGGAGTTATCACTCAGATATTTATAACCCATTTGAATAACGACGAAGCCAAATATTAATAGAATCCAGCGGTTTATCAAAATATCCGCTATGTGATAATAAAAATATGATTAAATAATAATAATAATAACTAGTAATAATTATAATCTAATTAGAGATGTGGAAAGACAATTAAATTAAATTGATTGGATGGTTGATTGTTATTATAGATATGTAATGGTGCGTATTGTTCATGGATGGTTAATTGAATGTATATATGAATTTTGAAAATAAATATTTTATTTTAAACAAGAAACGAGTTAATAAAATATGAAGATTGTTTTTGGTAGCGATTTAAAAATATTTTAGTAGTTTATTTTAGTGTTACTTTGTCCGTAGAGTGATTTAAGAATTCTGGTTGATACGTCTGATCAACATTATCGATAGGATTCCTGAACGCTTATACGAGTCTGTCCGACACAGTACTTTGAAATGATAAAAGAAATATTTTACTTAAAAAATAACTTTGCATTGTTTTATAAAGTAATATGTTGTTTTAGAAAAATGATGAATATTGTTTTTTCAATTAAATATTTTTAAACAACATATGCGGCCATTGGATATTAGTGTGAAGTTGAGATCACTGACGAGGTGGTGTTGATATAAAATCCTATGTAGTCAGCATTGCAGCCAATTAGTGAAATGGATCACTAAAAAAAATTCATGGCGCGAGAATGTTGTATATTTTTAATATGAATTAGTTTATGAATTATTGTAAGTAAATAAACATTTGTCAAAGATTGAATTAGAAGAATTATCTAATGAAAAATATATATGGATGTATAATATACTTGGTTTTGAGTTGAGAATAAATTTTCAAAAGAAAATTTTAGAATTGGTAAATGAGCAGTTAAATTTGTAAGCAGTGTAGAGTAAATGTGGATGTAAAAGTCATGATTTAATTTTAATGCCTCTTCTCAATTTTATTCAAATTATTTCTACTACTTTAAACAAAAGTTGAAGAACACTTGCTATTCTTATTCCCCCTCTCTGAGATTAGTTGTATCAATTATAATGGTAATTTGATCGAGACAGGGACAGGGGTATTTAAGCCAAAAATAGTAAATATGTAACGACCACGACTTTCTCTCCATAGAAAGTCGTATCGCTAATAAGAAAGAAAGGGGTGAGAAATAGAAAAGAAGAGAAAGAGAAAGAAAACAACACAAATACTCACAGCGGAAACGGAACAAAATATAATATATCATATAACTATTACATAGTATCATATACATCTATCAGAGTTACACAGATTACACATCATATACTAGACAGTTATAAACATCTGTCTAGTTATTACAACTCAATACAAAACAAAGATCTAAACAAGATCAACACAGCGGAAACTACTATCTATATCTACAACGCTGAAGCCTCCTGCTCCATTGCTCCTCCACAATTCGTCAAGGCTAACCTGAATCCCTTGGCTACTCGTAAAAATTTGAGTACCCAAGAGTTTATAAAACAGAAATAAACAACTTGGGTCAGACATGGGTCTGGTGTGAGTAACAGGTTAAACTTGTTTAACTTCAAAACCTTTTGAAAGAAAAGGTATCACGTAAGACTTCCCACAAATAAACATGGGTAAGTTTTTACCTTACGCTAACCAAAACATTTGATAGGAAATTCGATTGTATTATAATAGGGTCTAGGGTTTTCAAATAAAATACAGAAATAGCTGAAATGCTTACATCTCACATTCCAACATAGTTGGGCACAACTAATACGTACGGCACTTATTGGATTTTGGATTCCATACAATGGCAGGGCTACCGGGGTACCGCCCGTCACAGTACGTGGCCTAGATCACCGTACCGAGGATCACTCCCAATCCCCTGCAACACAAGGCCGGAACATCCCTTACTGGATAATTCCCGCACAAGATACCTCACGGTTGGGATCAGCAACCGCACACACTAAGCCGAAATAAGAAGGAACTTCTAGACAGAGGTAATCTTGTCCTACTTGGGTGCTACCCACTAACCTTGCTGTACCTCCCCTGTTTTAGCCATTCCCGGTTTGTGAGGCTTGAGGTCACGATTACCTTAGAAAAGAACACATCACTTAGAATGCTCATCGTCCACCTGACGATGTTCTGAAAGCATTCAATCCATACAAGTTCGTTCCGGGTTCGAATGAAACCGAAGGCATTATCTCGTTACACTCGTTTTGGAATCACCCTCAGAGTTAACGACAATAACCCTTGCACTCTAAATCTTCATCTTCACTTGATTCACGACCTATCGTAAATTTGGATCGATGTGGTATTCGGGTCTCCAGACCTGGAAATCCGGTATACGGAAACCCGATCCCGGTCTCATCGAAATCCAAAGCGTATCTTTTAAGGCCAAGTTGTTTTAAAGTTAAAACAACTCAATTCAATTATCTTTATACACATAGAAGGATAATTCACAATAGATAATCAACATAATCGGATAATCCATATTATCATCACAATTCAACTAAACATCCATATCACACAGCATATATCTCATCAGAGATATCAATCAATGCAAAGCATTCAATATTATCATCCATTCTTAAGTAATGATTTATTTCTAATTAATTTAAAATGAATTAAATTAATTACTTCATTCTATAAATCCTGCTTACTTAATCATTAATTAATTACAAATTAATTAATTATCCTTTAATTACCCTTTAATTCCATTCAGGTAATTTATCTTTAATTAATTACTTAAATTAATTATCCTTAACCACTTATAGTAATTAACCTTTAATTACTTCATTAATCATTAATTAATTACAAATTAATTAATTATCCTTTAATTACCCTTTAATTCCATTCAGGTAATTTATCTTTAATTAATTACTTAAATTAATTATCCTTAACCACTTATAGTAATTAACCTTTAATTACTTCATTAATTAATTAACTAAAATTAATTAAATTAATCAACTATAATTAATTATATTAAACCTTAATTAATTACATTAATTAATCACTTCATTTATTAATTATTACTTAATTAATCAATTCCTAATTACATCATTAATTATATAAATTAATGATCCTTAATTATAAATTAATTATTAATTACTTAATTAAATTAATTACATTAAGTAATTAACCTTTAATTAAACAACATTTATTAATCACCTTGATTAATCTAAATCAGTAATTAACTACCTTTAATTACTTCCATTAACTAAATTAATTACTTCCTTAATTAATTCCTTAATTAATCCCTTGATTAATTATTCAAAGTAATTAACTCAAATTACTTTCCTTCAATTAATTACTTCCAGTAATTATCTATTATTTATTTCCCTAAATAATAATACCTTAATAATTATTTAACAAATCAATCCATTGATTTTTCTAAATTAATTTAACTTAATAAATTAACTTAACTAAACAAATTAACTTCAATTAATTACAATGAGTAATTAATTCTTTTAATTACTTCCACTAAGTAATTTATTAAAAACAAATTCTAAAATTTGATTATCTTTAAATTAATTAATCTAATTAACTATTAAAATTAATTACATTAATTAATTATTTAATAATCCATAGTTAATGACCTTCATTAACTATTAACAACTCTTTAATTACTTTTCTTAAGTAATTAACTTAGATTAATTATTATTAATTTCAAATTAATAAATCTTTATAAACAATTAATTAATCTCTAATTATTTAATTAATTAAGTATTAACCATAACTTAATTAATATTTAATTACTTTATTAATTAATTCTTAATCATTAATTAATATCTAATTCATAATCCTTAATTATAAATTAATTATTCCTAATTAATTAATCTTAATTATTAATTAATTTGTTTAAACCTTTAATTACCTATTTAATTAATCCTAATGATTAATTAATCAAATAAATTAATTATCCATTAAATTTCTTTATAAATTTAATGAACACAAATCTCTAATTTAATTTAAGATAAAACTTTTGTTTTATTAATAATCAAATTATCATTTACAATGTATTTAAATTCCTTAATGATAAATTAATTAATTCAAATCATTAATTAATTAAATTATTTAAACCATTTTAAATTAACTTAAAGATCTAAATTTTTTAACTTTAAGATAAAACATTTCTTCTCCATGGTTAAATGATCTTTCACAAATACATTTGAAAATATCCATTTTCAAATTACTTTAAAATTTCATTTTAAATTTGGGATTTAAAATGAATACCAACTTAATTTTTAACACAGTTTTAAAACCAATTTAAAACTTTCACATGTTAAAGAAATTTTATATCTTATAAAAGAATTTAAATTAATCCCCTTTAATTTTCAATACATTTAAATATAAACTTATTAAACATTTGAATTTATAAAACTTATTTATCTTAAATCTAAGATTCAGAACTAATCCTGACTCCATAATTTAAAACTTGATTTCAATTCCTGTTTTAAATGTTTCTTTACAGTTTTTAAATTTAGATTTAAATTTTTACTAACAGGCTTTTGAAAAAAACCTGGCAACACATAAAAGTACTCGAGACTTCACCAAAACACTTCGAGTCAACATCCTAAATGCTTCGAGCATCACTCGACCAAAACTCGAGAAAACCCAGACCTCTCCACTGCTACCATTCCAGACTTCACCCAGGCACATATCATCGCGTGCACGTGCACATACACCAGCGGCGTCTCCGACCATCGTCGAGCATCCCCACAAGCCAACGATCGACCACCAACCAAACAACGATCATTCAAACTTCAATCCTCTCGCGAAATCGAAATCGAGATGAATTTCGAAACCTGGAACAGAAAGACTCAACCATCACCAAACCTGTCAACACTTCCCTCACGTCACTCCGTCCATCAGCGATCTTGAAACTCCGGCCATAAACTCGTCTATGACCATACTTCCATTCTCCCAAACCTCACTGCACTCGATCCATCATAGAAATCGTGATGATCTCTTTACCCAGACTAATTAAAACTAGGGTTGGGAATTTAAATCCTAAATCAATTCTTCCTCGATGCTTTAAAAATCTTCCTGACATTTTTCCTCGAGTCTCTGATCACTCTACTACCTTCAGGTAGAAACCCAATTCCCCAGACCATCTAGATCACCAGTTCTTCCCAATTTCCCCTTTTTAGTTAAAACTTGAACTGCTCCTTATTTACTAAACTAAAAATTATAATTTCAATGCTAAAAATCATATTATAGTCTAGGTATTCCATTTATAAACCTGGAATTATAAATTACAAAGTTTAAATTTCCACTTTTATATAACATTACTGTTATTATGGTTACAGAGACATTCAGACTTAAAGTTTGACTTAAATTAAACTTTTTAACATTTATATATGATAAATCAAACCATTCTTGTTTGTAAATTAAGTTATTACAAAAACTAGATCCAATGGTAAGAGATTTTAAAAGGAATTCTCGAGTCTGGCAACAAACAGAACAGAATTCAAAGATAACAGGCATGCACACATAACTACTCATCCATGTATACATAGAAACTCACATATATAATCATACATCAATACATAGATATGCAGAACCACTTATAAATATTCACATGCAACCATCTTTCATAACTTAAATCTTAATAATAGAATGTTACTCACCTGTTTTGTATGAACAGAGGTAGTTTAACTTTGTAATAGCTTTTGAAACTGAGAAACTTGAATGCTCCTTAAATTTGATTCTAACTTTAGTTGCTGTAGCGTTACTGATTGAATTTAGAACTGCATGCATGCTTGAATTAAAAACTGGAGTTGCTGGAGCTTTAGATTGCTTTAAACCTACATGCAAGATGGCTTCCAGGTTGAAAAATGACTGCAAGCAGTTTGAATTGCTTCCAGACACTTTTCCAGGTTTGCTTCAATTATCTTGCAAGCTTCCAGATTTGCTTTGCATACTTCCAGATTAAAAGAAAATGCATCCTAATCATCTAAGGTTGAAGATAACGAATGCAGATTTGCAGGCTGAAGACTTTTATTTGCAAAATTGGTCTTTGAAAATGAGTTTCTAGTTTTTGAGGAGGAACAGATTTTGATTTGCAAACTTGTTTACAGGTTTTTGAATTTGATTTCTGATTTGGATATCTTTCTGGGTTTTGTTTTTAGTTTTTGTAAAGATGAAGAGAAAAATAGAAGTTGAGAATATTTTGAACGGTAAAACTTTGAACTGGAAACAATAACCAGATTTCTTTCTTTTGGAAAAATGAGCAAAAAGAATGAGAAGGGAAAGAGATGTATATATAGATTTAATTTGGATTTATTGAAAATTAAAGAAAATAAAATAAATAAGGGACACTTGTCATTAGTATTTCTAATTACTTAACACTTGTTATTATGAGGCTTTAGTATAATTACACTTGTCTTTGTATTTTTCTATTTATTTTAAATTATTTAAAAAGCCTCTTCTTATTTATTTAAACACTTATCTATATATATTAAAGAGAAACAAAAGCTAATTATACTTATAAATAAAAGTTTATACAAATATTTTAAAATCCAAAACAATTTAAATATATATTCTTTTGAATTTCAAAACTTAAATTCAAATTTAAATAAAATTAAATCCTAAGATTCCATTTAAAAGTTAAGTTATATATATTTACATACACTATTTATTCCATTTAAAATAACAATTCCTTTTAGCATTAAAATTCATACATATAAACAATAATACATTATACTTGTTATTTGAAAATAACATATTTTATAATTTAAACAAGAGATTATATTATCAAGAAATATTTAAAAAGAAATAAAACAAACCAATTTTATAAATCTTATTTATTTAAACTTAAGTTAAAATATCTCTTAAACAATTAAATATTTACTTAAAGTATTTTAAAACTATAAAATTACTTATTTAAATATCTTTGAAAAGTCCAGATTAAATTAAATATAAATTTCCAATTTACCAAAGCTTCTATTTACAATATATATAAATAAATAAATATATATATATCCAAATAGAAATATCTTATTAACTTTTAAAAGATAAAATCATCAATTAATACTAATTTAATCAGATTATTAAATTAAATTCAAATTTTATTATCAAAGATTATCCATATCAATTTAATTATTCAACAGATTATTAAATTGATATTTTCAAAATTTCCGGGATATTACATTCCTCCCCCCTTAAAATAATTTCGTCCCCGAAATTTAAACAAAGGTAATTTAATAATCTTATTAAAGATTTAAATTTAAAACTCAAGCATATACTATCATCCATATGCTAGCAACCATAGCAACCAAATCATCCAATCAATCAAATTCTAACTATCTAGACTAAATTCTAGATAAAATTCCTCGAGTCTCCCCAAGTATATATATATATATACCGGAATACTCGCTCTACATACAATCTAAACAACTAAGCTATAGATCTCCTACTCATCTAGATCTACAGAAATAAACAGAATATCAGACTACAGACGAGTCTGACTCAACAATCAAACCTCCAGAACTGCAGATTCCAAAACCAAAGATAGATCAAATACGTACTCCCTCAGAGATACGTAAAACACAATGAATTCCAGTTATCCAAACTGACAATTCAATTCAGAAGACCAAATACTTATCCAGGTCAGAACACAGAAGAGATCCAAACTTACTTCTCCCATCCAGAGATACACTCCAAACTGCTTTCGCTGCTCAATTCTGATATGAAGTAGGACACAAGCACAGACTGGACAACTCATTTCTAGAAATAAGGTTCACTGATCCATAAAGAAAACTCAGATACTCCAGTAAAACTTGAGCTGCTTCACCAACTCCATCTCTAGGAAACATCCTTCCACTAGACTGAACCACCGGTATCACTCCTGGAATCCAGTCGATAAGAAAACTCAACCTTCAGATGCGGACAAACTTCTGACTTCTCTGAAGACACCCAGAAAAATTCTGACAACCCAAGAGAACACTCAGACAATCGCAAATCACTTTTGCGATCAACCCAACCTAATTCCAAACAGACTGTTCTCTCTTTACCAATCAGAACAGCTTACACTTATTTATCCAATTTATCGAAGAAATGGATCCACTCTGCTTCTTCTGAATTTCACTTCCAGAAAAACTGCTCAGCTAGAAAACTTCTTGCCATCACAGAACACTCCGAGTAGCACTGCTGACACTGATGCTCCTATCCAAAGCTCTTCGAGAAACTCGAACTCCAAACCAAAGCAGAAACACCATGCTGAACTCAGCCACAATACCAAAGCATACACACTTCCTTAATCTTGTTCCAAAGAAAACACCTTCAGGAACATCCATCGTCACTGTATCTCATCATACAGCTACTATTACCTGAGGTATCAAGGTACCATCACTCACTTCTGTTCAACCGACAGATCCAACTCTACTCATCCACACTTCAAAGATAAACTCCGAACCATTACAGTTTCCTTCGGAGATCGATGAAATCCTTCACCACAGCAAAGCTTACTCGAGACGGTATTGGGTCTACAGTCTCGACAGATACACTTCCAACCTCAAACATTCAAACTCCAACTATTGGTAATTGTGTTACACATACTACCACCTTATCTACCTTTATAACTTATATTGGAAAACCCGAACAGGTAACCCAATAAATAGGTAGAAATACATAAATATATATATTTAAAATGATAATTTTTTTTTATATAGAAATTATTTATGGGTAAAATTATTTCATCTACCTCTTTAAAACAATATTGTGTCCGTTGGCCTGGTTCAAGTGTTTAGAGATCCCTATCAATAACGTTAGCTACTCGTATTGACCAGAATCCATATACCACTCAACCGATCAATTAACACAATATAAAACCATTTTATATAACTAACAAATACGCGCTCTCGTATATATATATACTCAGACTCAAATAGGTTGCTACAGATCCTATCTCTAATGAACAATCCTTCTGAACCTAGGTATTCACTCAACCTAGTGCTCTGATACCACTGTAACGACCACGACTTTCTCTCCATAGAAAGTCGTATCGCTAATAAGAAAGAAAGGGGTGAGAAATAGAAAAGAAGAGAAAGAGAAAGAGAAAGAAAACAACACAAATACTCACAACGGAAACGGAACAAAATATAATATATCATATAACTATTACATAGTATCATATACATCTATCAGAGTTACACAGATTACACATCATATACTAGACAGTTATAAACATCTGTCTAGTTATTACAACTCAATACAAAACAAAGATCTAAACAAGATCAACACAGCGGAAACTACTATCTATATCTACAACGCTGAAGCCTCCTGCTCCATTGCTCCTCCACAATTCGTCAAGGCTAACCTGAATCCCTTGGCTACTCGTAAAAATTTGAGTACCCAAGAGTTTATAAAACAGAAATAAACAACTTGGGTCAGACATGGGTCTGGTGTGAGTAACAGGTTAAACTTGTTTAACTTCAAAACCTTTTGAAAGAAAAGGTATCACGTAAGACTTCCCACAAATAAACATGGGTATGTTTTTACCTTACGCTAACCAAAACATTTGATAGGAAATTCGATTGTATTATAATAGGGTCTAGGGTTTTCAAATAAAATACAGAAATAGCTGAAATGCTTACATCTCACATTCCAACATAGTTGGGCACAACTAATACGTACGGCACTTATTGGATTTTGGATTCCATACAATGGCAGGGCTACCGGGGTACCGCCCGTCACAGTACGTGGCCTAGATCACCGTACCGAGGATCACTCCCAATCCCCTGCAACACAAGGCCGGAACATCCCTTACTGGATAATTCCCGCACAAGATACCTCACGGTTGGGATCAGCAACCGCACACACTAAGCCGAAATAAGAAGGGACTTCTAGACAGAGGTAATCTTGTCCTACTTGGGTGCTACCCACTAACCTTGCTGCACCTCCCCTATTTTAGCCATTCCCGGTTTGTGAGGCTTGAGGTCACGATTACCTTAGAAAAGAACACATCACTTAGAATGCTCATCGTCCACCTGACGATGTTCTGAAAGCATTCAATCCATACAAGTTAGTTCCGGGTTCGAACGAAACCGAAGGCATTATCTCGTTACACTCGTTTTGGAATCACCCTCAGAGTTAACGACAATAACCCTTGCACTCTAAATCTTCATCTTCACTTGATTCACGACCTATCGTAAATTTGGATCGATGTGGTATTCGGGTCTCCAGACCTGGAAATCCGGTATACGGAAACCCGATCCCGGTCTCATCGAAATCCAAAGCGTATCTTTTAAGGCCAAGTTGTTTTAAAGTTAAAACAACTCAATTCAATTATCTTTATACACATAGAAGGATAATTCACAATAGATAATCAACATTATCGGATAATCCATATTATCATCACAATTCAACTAAACATCCATATCACACAGCATATATCTCATCAGAGATATCAATCAATGCAAAGCATTCAATATTATCATCCATTCTTAAGTAATGATTTATTTCTAATTAATTTAAAATGAATTAAATTAATTACTTCATTCTATAAATCCTGCTTACTTAATCATTAATTAATTACAAATTAATTAATTATCCTTTAATTACCCTTTAATTCCATTCAGGTAATTTATCTTTAATTAATTACTTAAATTAATTATCCTTAACCACTTATAGTAATTAACCTTTAATTACTTCATTAATCATTAATTAATTACAAATTAATTAATTATCCTTTAATTACCCTTTAATTCCATTCAGGTAATTTATCTTTAATTAATTACTTAAATTAATTATCCTTAACCACTTATAGTAATTAACCTTTAATTACTTCATTAATTAATTAACTAAAATTAATTAAATTAATCAACTATAATTAATTATATTAAACCTTAATTAATTACATTAATTAATCACTTCATTTATTAATTATTACTTAATTAATCAATTCCTAATTACATCATTAATTATATAAATTAATGATCCTTAATTATAAATTAATTATTAATTACTTAATTAAATTAATTACATTAAGTAATTAACCTTTAATTAAACAACATTTATTAATCACCTTGATTAATCTAAATCAGTAATTAACTACCTTTAATTACTTCCATTAACTAAATTAATTACTTCCTTAATTAATTCCTTAATTAATCCCTTGATTAATTATTCAAAGTAATTAACTCAAATTACTTTCCTTCAATTAATTACTTCCAGTAATTATCTATTATTTATTTCCCTAAATAATAATACCTTAATAATTATTTAACAAATCAATCCATTGATTTTTCTAAATTAATTTAACTTAATAAATTAACTTAACTAAACAAATTAACTTCAATTAATTACAATGAGTAATTAATTCTTTTAATTACTTCCACTAAGTAATTTATTAAAAACAAATTCTAAAATTTGATTATCTTTAAATTAATTAATCTAATTAACTATTAAAATTAATTACATTAATTAATTATTTAATAATCCATAGTTAATGACCTTCATTAACTATTAACAACTCTTTAATTACTTTTCTTAAGTAATTAACTTAGATTAATTATTATTAATTTCAAATTAATAAATCTTTATAAACAATTAATTAATCTCTAATTATTTAATTAATTAAGTATTAACCATAACTTAATTAATATTTAATTACTTTATTAATTAATTCTTAATCATTAATTAATATCTAATTCATAATCCTTAATTATAAATTAATTATTCCTAATTAATTAATCTTAATTATTAATTAATTTGTTTAAACCTTTAATTACCTATTTAATTAATCCTAATGATTAATTAATCAAATAAATTAATTATCCATTAAATTTCTTTATAAATTTAATGAACACAAATCTCTAATTTAATTTAAGATAAAACTTTTGTTTTATTAATAATCAAATTATCATTTACAATGTATTTAAATTCCTTAATGATAAATTAATTAATTCAAATCATTAATTAATTAAATTATTTAAACCATTTTAAATTAACTTAAAGATCTAAATTTTTTAACTTTAAGATAAAACATTTCTTCTCCATGGTTAAATGATCTTTCACAAATACATTTGAAAATATCCATTTTCAAATTACTTTAAAATTTCATTTTAAATTTGGGATTTAAAATGAATACCAACTTAATTTTTAACACAGTTTTAAAACCAATTTAAAACTTTCACATGTTAAAGAAATTTTATATCTTATAAAAGAATTTAAATTAATCCCCTTTAATTTTCAATACATTTAAATATAAACTTATTAAACATTTGAATTTATAAAACTTATTTATCTTAAATCTAAGATTCAAAACTAATCCTGACTCCATAATTTAAAACTTGATTTCAATTCCTGTTTTAAATGTTTCTTTACAGTTTTTAAATTTAGATTTAAATTTATACTAACAGGCTTTTGAAAAAAACCTGGCAACACATAAAAGTACTCGAGACTTCACCAAAACACTTCGAGTCAACATCCTAAATGCTTCGAGCATCACTCGACCAAAACTCGAGAAAACCCAGACCTCTCCACTACTACCATTCCAGACTTCACCCAGGCACATATCATCGCGTGCACGTGCACATACACCAGCGGCGTCTCCGACCATCGTCGAGCATCCCCACAAGCCAACGATCGACCACCAACCAAACAACGATCATTCAAACTTCAATCCTCTCGCGAAATCGAAATCGAGATGAATTTCGAAACCTGGAACAGAAAGACTCAACCATCACCAAACCTATCAACACTTCCCTCACGTCACTCCGTCCATCAGCGATCTTGAAACTCCGGCCATAAACTCGTCTATGACCATACTTCCATTCTCCCAAACCTCACTGCACTCGATCCATCATAGAAATCGTGATGATCTCTTTACCCAGACTAATTAAAACTAGGGTTGGGAATTTAAATCCTAAATCAATTCTTCCTCGATGCAATAAAAATCTTCCTGACATTTTTCCTCGAGTCTCTGATCACTCTACTACCTTCAGGTAGAAACCCAATTCCCCAGACCATCTAGATCACCAGTTCTTCCCAATTTCCCCTTTTTAGTTAAAACTTGAACTGCTCCTTATTTACTAAACTAAAAATTATAATTTCAATGCTAAAAATCATATTATAGTCTAGGTATTCCATTTATAAACCTGGAATTATAAATTACAAAGTTTAAATTTCCACTTTTATATAACATTACTGTTATTATGGTTACAGAGACATTCAGACTAAAAGTTTGACTTAAATTAAACTTTTTAACATTTATATATGATAAATCAAACCATTCTTGTTTGTAAATTAAGTTATTACAAAAACTAGATCCAATGGTAAGAGATTTTAAAAGGAATTCTCGAGTCTGGCAACAAACAGAACAGAATTCAAAGATAACAGGCATGCACACATAACTACTCATCCATGTATACATAGAAACTCACATATATAATCATACATCAATACATAGATATGCAGAACCACTTATAAATATTCACATGCAACCATCTTTCATAACTTAAATCTTAATAATAGAATGTTACTCACCTGTTTTGTATGAACAGAGGTAGTTTAACTTTGTAATAGCTTTTGAAACTGAGAAACTTGAATGCTCCTTAAATTTGATTCTAACTTTAGTTGCTGTAGCGTTACTGATTGAATTTAGAACTGCATGCATGCTTGAATTAAAAACTGGAGTTGCTGGAGCTTTAGATTGCTTTAAACCTACATGCAAGATGGCTTCCAGGTTGAAAAATGACTGCAAGCAGTTTGAATTGCTTCCAGACACTTTTCCAGGTTTGCTTCAATTATCTTGCAAGCTTCCAGATTTGCTTTGCATACTTCCAGATTAAAAGAAAATGCATCCTAATCATCTAAGGTTGAAGATAACGAATGCAGATTTGCAGGCTGAAGACTTTTATTTGCAAAATTGGTCTTTGAAAATGAGTTTCTAGTTTTTGAGGAGGAACAGATTTTGATTTGCAAACTTGTTTACAGGTTTTTGAATTTGATTTCTGATTTGGATATCTTTCTGGGTTTTGTTTTTAGTTTTTGTAAAGATGAAGAGAAAAATAGAAGTTGAGAATATTTTGAACGGTAAAACTTTGAACTGGAAACAATAACCAGATTTCTTTCTTTTGGAAAAATGAGCAAAAAGAATGAGAAGGGAAAGAGATGTATATATAGATTTAATTTGGATTTATTGAAAATTAAAGAAAATAAAATAAATAAGGGACACTTGTCATTAGTATTTCTAATTACTTAACACTTGTTATTATGAGGCTTTAGTATAATTACACTTGTCTTTGTATTTTTCTATTTATTTTAAATTATTTAAAAAGCCTCTTCTTATTTATTTAAACACTTATCTATATATATTAAAGAGAAACAAAAGCTAATTATACTTATAAATAAAAGTTTATACAAATATTTTAAAATCCAAAACAATTTAAATATATATTCTTTTGAATTTCAAAACTTAAATTCAAATTTAAATAAAATTAAATCCTAAGATTCCATTTAAAAGTTAAGTTATATATATTTACATACACTATTTATTCCATTTAAAATAACAATTCCTTTTAGCATTAAAATTCATACATATAAACAATAATACATTATACTTGTTATTTGAAAATAACATATTTTATAATTTAAACAAGAGATTATATTATCAAGAAATATTTAAAAAGAAATAAAACAAACCAATTTTATAAATCTTATTTATTTAAACTTAAGTTAAAATATCTCTTAAACAATTAAATATTTACTTAAAGTATTTTAAAACTATAAAATTACTTATTTAAATATCTTTGAAAAGTCCAGATTAAATTAAATATAAATTTCCAATTTACCAAAGCTTCTATTTACAATATATATAAATAAATAAATATATATATATATCCAAATAGAAATATCTTATTAACTTTTAAAAGATAAAATCATCAATTAATACTAATTTAATCAGATTATTAAATTAAATTCAAATTTTATTATCAAAGATTATCCATATCAATTTAATTATTCAACAGATTATTAAATTGATATTGTCAAAATTTCCGGGATATTACAAAATATATATATAAACAGTTAAGTAGGATTATTAAAAGTTGGACATATAATTTGCTTACTAGGATCGCAGAGCTGACACTAGAACAAGAACAGATGATCAAAAAAAATCTAAAGAGTTGACAACACCATTTAATCTGACTTCTTTGAAATTATTTCCTCAAAGCTATAAAATTCATCGATAATTTCTTGAATAGCCATTTTAGGATACTGGATAATGTAACCAATGGAAATCACTCCAATAGCAATGCAACGAGCAAGACAGAGAGAAAAAAAATGTATATATACACCATAACTCTCTGATTATATGTGGAGACAAAGAAGATTAGAACGGAAAGTGAGTTATATTGTAATGACTTCTATTTGTGCATGTAGCTTTTGCCTTCTCGCCTAGGTATTGTTGTGATGGCCCAGATTTTGGCGCTCGAAAATCGACATCCATACTTCACTTGTATTTGAATGCCGCAGATTCAAACGTCGAAATCCAGTACGCCGGAGCTTATAACACATTAAGTACAACAAACACAGCGGAAATAGAATGAATAATATCATTGATATAACAATGGATACAATATCCGATACAATATGATACAACATAATATCAATACTATCAGAGATACAAGACAATAGCGGAAAATAAACAAACATCAGCAGAAAGATATCTTCAATGCCAAAGCACCAAACTTCAAGCTCGAACCACCATCAAGTTGTATTAAGCAAGGTCGGTCATGAATGTGATTGCCAAAATCCAAAGACTTCAAAGACCAAAGACTGAAGAAGATTTCCAAATGCTACCAAACCCAAAGACTTCGAAGGCTACCGAATCTACATCTACTATCTGACTATCTGAAAATCTAACTCTAGGCTGCCCGTGTGGAAAATTGTGGGCACCTAGAGTTTAGAAAGGGAACAATAAACTCCAAGTCAGTCATGGGACTGGTATGAGCAAACAAAAACAGTTTATCTTTAAACAAAAGAAAAAGAAAATAAATTTGCTATGCTTTTTGGAAAATGAAACTACCATAAGGCCTCCCCGCACACACACAATGCAAACGCACAATTGGAGGAGATTTCTCCTTATGATAGTCAAACATGCTTGATACGCGAAATCCTTTTGATATTATTATTAGTGTATAGTGCAGAAAACATTTCGAAAGTATAATATTAATCTTAGCCAGCATAGCCATTTCGTACTATGCCTACTATAGCTACCAATTAAACGGCAGGTCACCACCGTAAGTAAAAGGCAGGTTATACAACTAAAACCGTACATGGCGCGTATTGTTTCTTTGGATTTCCAACAAATGGTCAGGCTAAGGAACTTCCTATGCCACATGGGTATGCCTCTGGAGGGACGCCCCGAGAACCTAACCGGATCTCAGCCAACACAAGGCCGAGTTACCTTACGCTTCTGGTGCAATGAAGCTGTAACTAGATAACTCCACACACGAGTATGCCATCCCCGGTCGTTACCGACCTTTATCCGAGGATCCTCAACACCAACAACCACAAAGTAATAAATTTACAGCAACCACATAAGTTAAGTATCTGGGCTCCATACCATGATACCACCTTTTTCTAGAAGGAAATGGACATACCCTGAGGGTGCTACCCCCAAAACAACCTTGCTGCATCCTTTCTGTTTCGACTATTCCGGGTTGTGAGGTCCGATGAGGTCTCGTCCACAAAGATACGCTTTTCCCAAAAGCCATGCTTTGATCAATAAATGATCAGCAACACTTAGCATGCCACATTACCAAATTGGGAATGTATCACTAGTGACCATCAACTACATAACCTCTGAGCTCGTACGTCTCAGAGAAGGGTGTTAAGCTAAGAGAATAAATTCTCCGCCACCAAAACAGAAATGTATTTGATAGAAACCAGCTTTACATCTCAAAGTGTAACGTCAGACATACATCCATACAAGTCTGTTCCGGGTTCGAACAGAACCGAAGGCACTTCAAAGAAGCCCTTGCAATCCGAGTATTCACAATCCCGATCGGACTTCCCATCACTTAGGGAATCTCTATACCGTAGCTACTCAGTGCAGAGACAATCGATAGGTAATCCTTTCGTTTTCGAAAATACCCGGTCTTCACCACCATCTTCAAATGCACTCCCATTACATCGTATCACTATTCGGAATGGGTTATATGACATAAAGTCCTCTCCCGGCTAAACCAAATAATGAGCGCTAATTTTTAAACCATACGAATATTGGGATCTTGGTTAAGTCACACCTTTTAATCCCCAAAACCTTTCTTTTAAATGGTTTAAACAAATTTCCACTTTAATCTTTTAAACAAAAGATTCACCTTTTCAAATCCACTTCAAATTGAAACCAAAGTTCACCAATCTTTAACAAAGATTCATTCATAGCTTTCAAAACAATTTACATTTCAAATTCGAAATCCTTTCACAAAACTAGAAATCCTTTCCTTTATATAAAAGCTATTATCATTTGAAAACAAAGAGTTTTTGTTTTAGAAAAATTCGATCAAATATGCACAAGTTATGGCCTTTAAAGTATAAACTTGGGTTAAATTTAAATTCCCAAAATAATACATTTAAAATACTTTAAAGATGGTTTAAAAATCCATATATATATTATATAGCTTGTACCACCACTTTTCAAACCATAGTTTCCAAAATAATTTCAAAACTTAAACAAGATATATTATATTCAAACTAAATTCCAAATTTCAAAACTTCCTTTTCAAAAGCTTTTCATATTCAACTCAATTTTTCTTCCAAACTAATTGGATTTAAAATTCAACTTTTAAAACCATTTTATCATTTTGAATAAAATAATATTAAATTCAAAATATCTGTGACTTAACCAATTTCCTCGTGAAATCCATATTTGTGTGTGTATGGTGTAGTCCAAGGGTTTTACACACAACAATAACACATCACAACCATCATTAATTCAAGCACAATAATATCGATAAGCGGTATAATTCTATAACGCTTATCTTCATTCATAGATTCACAGATAAATATGTAAATTCACCATAGATAAATAAATTACATTCATCACAGCTCAAATCAAAAAATTCATATCACAGAGCATCACAAATTACATATCAGAGATATGCAAACAATTCAAGCATTCAATACAACAATCATCCATAAGCAAATCAATTAATCATCTGATTATAATTCATTTAAACCAAATTAATTACTTATGAATAAATTACTAATCCTGGTTAATTAACATTAATTAATTACAAACCATTTTGATTAATTATTCTTTAATCATTTATTAATAAATTAACTAACCTTTAATTATTAAATTATCCTTAATTAATTACATTAATTAATTAACCATTTAATTAATTATCCTTAATTAATTACAATAAGTGATTATCCCTAATCACTTATATTAATTAATCACAAATTAATTACATTGAGTAATTATCTTTTAATCACTTGATAAATCAACCTTTAAATCATTAGTTAATGATCTTTAAACACATTCATTTACTATTCCTTAATTACTTATACTAAGTAATTATCCCTTTGATTATTAATCATTAATTAATTAACTCCTGTTAATTTTAATAAGTGATTAACTTTTAATTAATTTCAATAATTAATTATCTTCATTAATTACTTATTAAACTTCATTAGAAAATATTTGGAAATCAATTTCATATTAAAGAATATATGATCTACTTTAAAACAAAACAATTTAACATTTAATTTCCACATTTAAAATCTTTGAAAACTTTTCAAACTTGTTTAAATAAATTCTTATTCTTAAAAACTTAATTATTATATCTTTTAAAATATATTTTAAAACTTTGTTAAACCTTTATCTTTGAAAACTAATTATTTTCTTAACTTTAAAACTTGTTTTTAACTTTGCTTTTAAAACTTTGAACTTGATTTCTTTTACAAAATTTAGAAACCAGATTCAAACAAAAACAACCCCGAGCCTATCACGTCTCTTTCCCGAGCGAAACACGAGAAAACACACGAGTCTCCGCCTTCTACTTCTACTTCGAGTCAAACTCACATATCGCCGAGACAAAACCCGGGTACAATTCTTCTTCCCCAAACTCGAAACAACCCAGACACATCACAGTGCACTGTGCACATGCACCGATGATTGGCCTCCCTCCGACCAACTTCACTACCACCAGCAAGTTATCATCGACCACCTCTACCCAATCAACTACCCAGATTGACGATTCGATCAAGAAACCAAAATCGAGCTACTCGAGCAACCATAAACCCAAAACTGATCAACTGAAATCTCCTCGCGCCGAAGATCCCTGCCACCATTAATCTCGACGCCCTGTCCAAAGCTGCCTTACGAACCCCTACGTCGATTCCCCCATAAGCGATCACCCCCGGTGGTCTAACGACGCCGCACGAACCTCAAATTCAATGACGACCAAAACAACACCACCAACCCTAGTTCGACTTCACCCGAACTCCTCGTCAACCTATAAATCAAGTGATCATTTTTCTGATGATCAATAACCCACAAGCTACCTTCGACATCGAACCCGAGCTTCAATTCAACATTGATCGATATCAGTTGACAATAATATGAATTATGTTCAACTCGAGATAACACGATAATTCCAAGCTTAAAAATCTTGAAATCACTATCAAAATTCATAGTTTTCTAACAAGAATTCCTTCATGAAATCCATACATGAAATCATAATCATAGATTTTTGACTCATGTAAAATCTTTACTGTTATTTCTCATTTTTAAATTACTTACTAAATTAAAATTCTTGAAACCATTTTTTTATAATTAATATTACACTGTAACAATCATTTTTTCTTCAAAAATCAAAGCTTAATTCTGATTGTAAGAGGAGATATGAATTTATATTAAGTGATCAAGCCTGTTATTCAAACAGAGGAACAAACACAGACATGCACAGTCATTTTCATGTATATATATACATGCAGGCATACTTAACAATTGAACAAACAGTTATCATGACATACTTCAAGTATCAAGCACAGACAATCAAGATTTGTAAACAAATTTAAATAGTTTGCTCACCTGGAATGGAACAAAGAACACATGCTTAAGCTTTTTCAAATGATCTGGAACCTATTATATTTGATCTGAACTGATTTTTGAATTGATCTGTTGTTTAATTGAGTTGAATCCTTGATCTGGTTGCTTAATATAGAATTAAAGCTTGATTATTTTGAGATGATCCACAGCTTCAGGTTGAAATAGTTGTATATCTTAGTTTTATTCTCTTTTCTTTTTCTTTCTCTGGTTTTAAGCTTACAAGTTTTGATTTGAATAAAAGAAAAAATGAAAGAGAGGAGAAGAGATCTTTACATATAGCCTTGTTTATTAATTTAAAAAAATGAAAAGAAGATGAATAATTGACACTTGTAATTATGCATGATAAAATAGTTACATTTGTTAAACTTTAAATTATAATACTTACACTTGTTAAATGCATGTTAATAATATTCTTATATAATTTTAAATTGTATTTCCAATTTTTATAAATACATTTCCTTTATTTATATATAAATATAATCTAGAAAGAAAATGATTTAAAACTAAATTATACATTAATAAAAATCCCATATATATTATTTTTAAATCCAATTGATTATTAAGATATTTTTATTTTTGAATTTCAAATTCAAATTCTATTATACAATTTATATATATATATATATAAACAAACCCAATCTTATTTGTTTTGAAAAATTCAAATTATTTCATAAATTTATTGTAAAAAATTATATTAATTATTAAATTAAACGATTTTGATAATGTTGAAAACTTAGTTGCAAATACTCTTAATTGCAAAACTATGAGCTTTCCTTTAGACTACCTTGGTTTTGTGATTAGACCCACCAAACTCAAACATGACGACTGGATTATTATCATTGATAAAATTAAAAATAAGATATCTAATTGGAATGGGAGATTTCTATCTAGAGCTGGTAGTCTAGTTTTAATAAATTCGATTTTATCAGCTCTTCCGATCTATTGGATGTCCTTGTATTTGTTCCCAGATTGGGTTATTGATAAAATTGATAATATTAGAAGAGATTTCTTATGGTGTGGTCATAACTCTAATAATAATATTAAATGTCTAGTAAATTGGGAAACCGTTTGTAAAGCCAAAAAAGAAGGTGGTTTAGGTGTTATTAATTTGCGTAATATGAATTTGTCTCTGTTAGGTAAATGGCTTTGGAAGTTCAAAGATACAAATGATAATGCTATTTGGAAAGAGATCATTTCTAAATATTACTATAATGGAAATAGCAATTTATATCAAATTGCTTCTCCAGTCACTCAAAATATATCTTACTTTTGGAAAAACATTTTAAAATGTAATGAAAATTTTAATTTAGGAATAAATACAATTGTTCACTCTGGTAACCGTACTTCATTTTGGCATGACAGTTGGATTTCGGTCTTGCCTCTTAAGATAGAATTTAAGGATCTGTATGAAATTTATAACTTTAAGTTTGCTTTAATCAACGAAGTTTATTCTCCAGAAAATGATCCTCCTTGGAATTTCAGTTTTAGCAGAATTTTAGTTGATTCAACTTTTAGACAACTTCCTTTGCTTTATGCTAGATTAAATCTTTATAATATCGACAATGATAATGATTTTATTAGTTGGGATTGGGATAAAAGTAAGAAATATACTTCTAATTCTTTCTATAGATTCATTAATTTTTCGGGTACAATAAATAATTCATTTAAATTTATGTGGAAATCTAATGCTCCTCCCAAATCCAAAATTCACATGTGGTTAATTCTTCATGCAAAACTTAATACAATTGAATTTTTAAAAAGAAAAAATATTCAAAACGATAATAAATGTTATTTTTGTAATCTGTATCTTGAGGACATTAATCATTTATAATATAATTGCATGGATTCTAATTACATTCTAATCAATACTCTTAAAAATTTTAACTTTAATATAACAACTAAAATTTCGGATTGTGAATTTTACTGGAATAATTATAGATTCAAGTTCAGAAAGAATATTAGATTTTTACTAGACACTTTATTCATTATTATTAGTTGGTTTATTTGGTTTGAAAGAAATCAAAGAATTTTCAATAATAATTATTGTCATTTTAACAAATTGATTTTTACAATTTCTTCATTTTGTTTTAATTGGATCTCTAACCCCAAATATAAATTAGCCAAAAATATCCTTTTCAAAAGGTATCTTAACAAGGTTAATCATAATATTAATTTTTTTAAACACAACAATAATTTTTTTAACATTAATAATAGTATTATTAATTTTTACGCTAGTTTAGATGATGATTTCTCTTCTAATCATAACTTACTTAGGATTAAAGGTTCATAAATTTGATCCATCTCTATATTTGTACTAGTCTCTGTTTGGTTTTGGTTTTTAAGTTTTTTTATTTATACTGTTATTGTCCAGTTAGTCTTAATTAGGTTTTTATTTCCTTCCTTATTAATACATATATATGTATATTTATTATATAAATATACATATATATGTATCATTCTAATATTTTCTTTAGTCATTTTTCAGTTACAGGTATGGGGGATAGGATATCAGATTCATTTTGCAGGTTTCCATATCTTCATATTGCTGGACACCAGATGGTAGATAGATCAGCAGTGCAGAGTATCTTCATCCAGGACTACTAGGATTCTGCTATCTTCATTATGGAGTACTTTTTTCAGGAGGACGTTTTCTTCAGTTAGGTTCCCCATTCCCTTGATCAGAGGCTTCAGAGCGGTTCCTCTTTTCAGCAGTTCCACTTCGGAGCAGATGCTTATTCACCTCTCCTGATTCAGTTGGTTGGAGCTTCCTCTTTTGTAACGACCCCGAAATTTAAATTTATTTAAATTAATAATTAAATGAATTTTTGAGTTAAATTGAGTAATTAAATAAATTTTTGGATAAAAATTTGTAAATTTAATTAGAATATTGGAGCGAGTTTCCCCGGATCCAAATTAAAATAGAAGTAAATGTTTGAAATAGAATAAAATAGAAATTCAATTATATTGTAAGTTAATAAAATAAGAAACACAAGTAACAAAGCAATATAAATAGTATAAACAAATGAAACAAAGGTATATAAAATATAAAGTAATTCATTTAATAAAATTTTAACAACATAATTAAGATAGAAATTCATTTCTAAATTTTAAAATTCATTTTGATACAAAATATAAAACAAAAGGGAATAAACAACACATGACAAAAATTTAACAACAAAGTTTCAACTTTAAAATAGCATAGAAACAAAACATCTCTAAAAGTACATACAATATTTATACCACCAAAACATATTATTGTCTCAGCCGAGTTTGAAAGCTAAAAACAAAGTATAGAAAGAAAATACAAACAAGTGTACATTTGCCAAATGAAACAAGGAAATAGCCTGCAAAATGAAATAAATGACAACATCCTATACATCTAAGTACAATACCAAAACAAATCAACACAAACATGTACAGCCGAAAGTAAGGGAATAAAAGACCATGGTAATTAATGCAACATGCTTCATGCATTTAATGCAAGCATACCAGCCATGTCCCTAGTACAAAACCAAACATCACCTTTACAACAAACATCACTTGTAGCTTCTTGTATATGTCAACCTCTTCATTTCATCTCAGTTTTTATTCATTCGAAACTAAAAAGAGAAACTGAAGTAAAACATCTCAAAGCTTAAAAACAATAAGAAGTATATCAAAGAAAAGGAATGCTGTTCAACATCATTTCCAGTTATAAACAAATATTATCAAAAGTGAAGCCTGAGAAGAAGGGAAGGTTTCCAGTATCAAATTCAAAACCAGAAAAGAAAAATGTAGATATCATCATCTACAAACTCAAAAACATCGTTTAGCTTAAAGAAAACAAAAACAGGGCTAAAGAATGATCAAAGCTGTAGTTTTCAAACAACAAAGCAGTTCTCTGTTCTTCTCTGCTTCAACAAAAACAGGTGAGCAACTTTAATGGTTCTTTAGACCTCTTTATTCTTTTATCTGTGAGTAACTATTTCTTTTCAAACCTTTAATTGGTTGAAATAATCCGATGCATGTGATCAAAGCTTGGAATTTAATAGTGGAACATGTCTGTATATATATATGTGAAGATATGCTTGTATGTATATATATGTGGAAACTTGAGTGTACATGACTGGAAACAGGCAATTATGCCTCTGCTGTTAAAAACAGGTTTCCAAATTACTTTCAAAATTTAAAAACTCTAACTCTAATTCTTTTTAGGGTCTGATTTCTAAATGAAATCTGATTATAAGATTATCACATCAATTTTAAAAATAGATTCAAGAGTGTTTGTTGAGTACTTATTTATAGAATGATAAATCACA
This sequence comes from Allium fistulosum, assembly GCA_030737815.1. Classification (NCBI taxonomy): domain Eukaryota; kingdom Viridiplantae; phylum Streptophyta; class Magnoliopsida; order Asparagales; family Amaryllidaceae; genus Allium; species Allium fistulosum. The sequence goes on along the minus strand of CM060904.1, from coordinate 1,102,888,293 downwards.
GTAATAATCAAAAGTAAGTCAAAAAAAATCGAAGGTCTGGAATTCATGTTTTGATGTTATAATCAGATCTGTATTACAAAATAAGGATTTTTGATGAAGGTCTCGAGATTTTTAGGCAAGTAGTTGTCGAGAATTTCTGAGTTGAACGGAAATTGAAAACGTAGCCAATTCTGGTGATCGCGGGGTCGTAGGGTCTCGAGCTTGATGTCGAAGAGAGATATAGGACTGGTGATCATTAGAAAATTGGTGAATGATTTTTTAGATCACCGGTGAAGCTAGTCGATGTTAATTTAGGGTTTTAGGTTCGTTTTGGTTTGCTATTGTTTACGAGCAAATCGCGTCATCATCGCGGTGGTCTGGGCGATCGCGCCTATGCGAATGGCTTCGTGGGTGAGTGGCGGAGGTCCGGTCAGGTTTGCGTGGGCTCCGGTGATCGAATGCATCGGCGGTGAGGTGATTCTCTATTGGAGTATTTCGTCCCAGTTGAACTCGAATGCTCGTTTCGATTCTAGGGCAAATTCGTCGAGGCTGGGTGATGGGTTGAGTTCAGGAGGTAGTCGCTGATTTGAGGGGAGCAGTCGCCGATGGTCTGGGTGGCGAACTCCGGTGTACACGTGCACGTGCACGTTGGGTAGGTGTTGTTTGTGCTGTGGTTGAAGAATGGGGGAGATGAAGTTTAGTTCGTAAATCCTGGGAGTTGTCTCGAGTGGATCTCGAAGTTATTGACGTGGAAACTCGAAGCGAATGAGGTTGGAGGAGAACTCGAAACAGGCTCGGGGAAATGGGATGTTAGCTCGAAGAATTTTTGAACTGGGCTCGAGAAAAGAAAAGGGTTGTGAACAGGTTCTTAAACCTGATCTGGTTTCCAGATTTTAAAAATTAAAATTTTAAAATATAAAGCAAGTTTAAATTAAGTTTTTAAAAAAATAAAAGTTTAACTATGAATTCAAGTAGTTTGAAGCCCAGTTTGGAAATAAAAATTTAATAAGTTTTAATTACGTCATTTTATTAACTTAGAAATGTTTAAGTAATTAATTTAAATTAAGCATAAAGTTAACTAACAATTAAGTTAACTACTTAAGTTAATGAAATGAATGATAAATAGTTAATTAATGATTTGAATTAATTTATAATTAGAAATGATAAATGATGATTTAATCTAAGATAATTTTCTTAAGAAAAGTGATTAAGAAATGCTATTAGTTAATGAAGAAAATTAACTAAGGATTTTTAAGTATTGATTAAGGTGATTAATTTTAATAATTGATTAGATAAATAAATTTAGACAATTAGTTATAAATTGTTAAATGAAATTGCTTAATAAAAATAATTAAGGATAAATTAATTAAATGATAGTTAATTAATTTATTAATTAAGGCTAATTTAATTATTATTAAAGATTAATTAATTTAAATAAAATTGTAATTAGTTAATGTTAATTAACAGTATTGTTGACTAATCTGATCAGATAAATAAAAATCGATCTTACCTATGAATGTTTGGACCTGACTGAATGATTGAATTGTTGATATCCCTGATATATGATGCTTTGTGATATACCATGATTTATGTTGTGATCTGTAATTTTATTATCTGTGAATGAAGATAAGCGTTATCGATTATACCGCTTATCGATATGTCTGTGATGATTGATGTTGCACTATTGTGTGTGAAAACCCCTAGACTACACCATACACACACCAGTATGGATTTCACGTGGAAATCGGTTAAGTCACAGATAATTTAAATTTGATGTTTTCGAAATTGAAATTTTAATTTCAATTGATTTTGAAATTAGAAATTTGGGGTTTAAAGTGAAAAGCTTTTGAAATGGAATTTCAAAGAGAAGAGTTATTTTAACTTAACCGAGTTTTGAAAATTTAAATAGTTAGATTTAAATTTGAATTCAAGTTGAAATTAAATCTATGATTTGGAAACTAGGGATAAAAGATGATATAAACGTGTTTGTATGAATCTAAACCATTTAAAAGTATAAGTTGAGAATTTGAATTTAAACCAAGGATTTCAACTCGTATGAATGAATCAGATTTCCAAATTTAAAACTGTTGTTTTAAAAAAAGGATAAAAGCTTTTAGATAACAAATGAAATTCCAAGTTAGGTAAAGGAATTTCAAGATTTAATTGAAAAATGGGTCTCCAAGTTATAAATGAATTCTTTTCGGAAGCTATGAATTAAATCTGTTTATTTTTAACAGATTTAAAATGATGTTTTGTTAAACCATTCGAAATGAAATTGTTTTGAAAGCTATTTGTTAAATCTTTGATTTAAAGATTTAACGAATTAATCAAACTGAAATGGAAATCGATTTGGAAAATCTGTGAATGATTTGTGAAATTAAGTGAACTTTGTGAATTGAATCTTTTTGTTTAAAAAGATTAAAATGGTAATTTGATAAACCAATTGTAAAGAAAGTTTGGTTTTAAATTGTGACTTAATTGAATTCTCAATATCCATATATTTTTGAATATTACGCTCACTATTCGGGTTAGCCGGGAAAAGACAATTGTGTCATATAACCCATTCCGAATAGTGATACGTCGTATATGGATCGCATTTGAAGACCGGTGTTGAAGACCGGATATTTTTCGAAAATGAAAGGACAACCTGTCGAATGTCTCTGCACTGAGTCGCGCCGGTATAGAGATTTATATCACTCTTTTGTGACGGGAAGTCCGGACGTGATTGAAAGTATCCGGAATTGCAAGGGCTTCGTGAGAAGTGCCTTCGGTTCTGTTCGAACCCGGAACAGACTTGTATGGATACATGTCTGACATTACACTTTGAGATATAAAGCCGATTTCTTTCAAATACATATCTGTTGGTGGCGGAGAATTTATTCTCTTAGCTTAACACCCTTCTCTGAGACGTACGAGCTCAGAGGTTATGTAGTTGAAATTTATCAGCGATATATCCCAATTTGGTAATGTGGCATGCTGGGTGTTGCTGTGAAATGATCAGTGTTTGATCATTTGTGATATGATCATTTATTTGATCTTATATCTTTGTGATCATAGGTTGATCATTTGTTTGACCCGAAGCATGGCTTTGTAGAAAGCGTAGCTTTGTGGACGAGACTTCGTCGAGCCTCACACCCCGGAAATGGTCAAAACAGGAAGGATGCGGCAAGGTTCTAGGGAGTAGCGCCCCTTAGTGTATGTCATTCCTTCTGGATAAAGGTGGTATCATGGTATGGAGCCCAGATACTTAACCTCTGTGGTTGCTGCAAATTTATTACTTTGTGGTTTGTTGGAAATCGGGGATCCTCGGGAAGATCGGTGACGATCGGGGGATGGCATACGCGTGTCAGTAGTTACCTATTTTTGCAGAGGTAACCCGGCCTTGTGTTGGCAGAGATCCGGTTAGGTTGTAACGACCCACTATTTTGGACCATTCAAATCGACAATAATCCACGCATGTCTGACTTGAATAATTCAAAATAACAGATTGTAATAAAATTTGGAGCAAATAAAATCAAATACAGAATCACAGACACAGAATATCAGAATAACTCGCAGCGGAATATAAAAACCATAGTAGTTCATGAAGCTACTATAACAAACTCTCAAAACAAAATACATAATATCTGTTTGAAAACATATACAATAGAAATCTCAAATACATAGAAGTTTATAATACCAGAGCTGAAATAGAGCAACTGAAACTGGAATGGATAGATAACTAGATAAGCAGAATCTCCAACGATTCCTAGCTCCAGAAAGAGATCCAAATCTAAGCTGTAAATACTCAGGCTGACCCGAGCGTAAAGCAAAATACAAAACACTCGAGTCAGGACAATATATACTTATATAATGTAAACCAACTCAAGTGAACTGTAGCAGTAATGCATAATAACTTAAAGGATGCTTGGGATCGCCCATCCTCTAAGGATCAGTTAAACCATAAATTAAATACATCCCGTGGTTAAAATTTCAAAATTGGTATTTTATATTTCGAAATCAAATATCATTTCAAAATTCAATATCATTCAAAAATCCAGTTCAAAATATCATATTTCAAAATAGTTTATATTATGAAACAAATTACTTCATTTTAAATCATAAAATGAAGTTATTATATTAAATAATTAAATTATTAAATTTCCAAAATTTTAATCTTTCAAAGTTCATTCGTTCACTTAAATTAATTAAAACAATGAAAATTCAACTTTTGCAATATTTAGAAAATGCTATGGAAAGTCACATTTAAAACAGTTCAATTTAACAAAAGACAGCATTTAAAATGCTGTAATAGGGTTACATTAGTTTCAAATAAACTTAGTTAAATTCAACCATTATAACATTTACAAAAATGCCATAAAAGCCTTTAATTAAATTCGGCCATTTGGTTCATTATTATCAACTACAACATTTACAAATGTTGTGTTATCATTTACATTAGAATTAATAGCATTTCAGAAATGCAGTTAATTAACTTCAAATATTCAGTATAATTTAACAAACAATTATATTTTTATATAAATCATTTTTTTACTTATAAAATCATATAATTTCACTTTTAAAACAATTATTCAAATACCCTTATATTCATGATTTTATAAAGTTAAAACTCCATTCAAAAATCAAAATTTAATAATAATTCACTTATTAAATTCCAATATTAAGTTATAAATTCATTAAATTAAATTAACTTAACACTTAAGTTTAAATTTTCAAATATAACTTAATTCCATTTTTATTTACTTTACTTAAAAATTCACTTTTAAGCCAAATTCACAAATTTCCAATTTTAGATATATTTCAAAATTTCAACTTAAATTCGAATTATCATGAATTATCACATTTCATATTTATCAACACAAGGCCGGGTTACCTCTGCAAAAATAGGTAACTACTGACACGAGTATGCCATCTCCCGGTTGTAACCAACCTTTAACCGGGGCCCCGAGCAACAAATCACAAAGATAATAAATGTATATCTGCGATATCCACATAAGTGAAGTATCTGGGCTCCATACCATGATACCACTTCTATCCAGAAGGAAATGAACATACACTAAGGGGCGCTACTCCCTATAACCTTGCCGCATCTTTCCTGTTTTGACCATTCCGGGGTGTGAGGTTCGACGAAGTCTCGTCCACAAAGCTACGCTTTGTCATAAAGCCATGCTTTGGGTCAACAGATGATCAACCTATGATCACAAAGATAAATGATCAAACAAATGATCATATCACAAATGATCAAACACTGATCATCACACAGCAACACTCAGCATGTCACATTACCAAATTGGGATATATCGCTGATAAATTTCAACTACATAACCTCTGAGCTCGTACGTCTCAGAGAAGGGTGTTAAGCTAAGAGAATAAATTCTCCGCCACCAACAGAAATGTATTTGAAAGAAATCGGCTTTATATCTCAAAGTGTAATGTCGGACATGTATCCATACAAGTCTGTTCCGGGTTCGAACAGAACCGAAGGCACTTCCAAAGAAGTCCTTGCAATCCGGATAATTTTCTAATCATGTCCGGACTTCCCGTCACAAAGAGTGATATAAATCTCTATACCGGAGCAACTCGGTGCAGAGACATTCGACAGGTTGTCCTTTCATTTTTGAAAATATCCGGTCTTCAACACCGGTCTTCAAATGCCATCCATATACGACGTATCACTATTCGAAATGGGTTATATGACACAAAGGTCTTTTCCCGGCTAAACTGAATAATGATCGATAGATTTTTAAAACATGTGGATATGACAATCACAGAGATTCATATTCGGGGTTCGATGTGGGTTTCGGATATCAAACTGAAATCCGACTCCCTGTCGCATCGAAGTAAAAAATGCCGTTTTACGGGCGAAGGGGTTTTCACATCAATACAGAATTAAGCTTACACACAGTGTAGTACATAGCAATCTACATTTCATAGTATCGAAATCAGAACAGAAATGTCAATACAGTGCACAGCAATAGTTATTATTTTCCAATGGGGTTCAGATAAATTTACCACACAATTATTTGTAGTGATGTTTAAAATCAATGATCAAAACTTGGATAAATAAATTAAATCTTAACTACTTGATTCATTGTTTCAAATTTATTTATTTTAATTAACTGCCAATTAATTAACGTAATTTATCTAATCAACAAATTCTTAACTACAAATTTATTTAAATACTTAATTTAGATATTAATTAAGGTTTTATAAAGCATTGATATATATATATACTTGCTTAGTCGATAACTTAAACAAATTCTCAACTTAAAATAGTCAACATTGTTCAATTTGACATTGTAAACTTTAAATACTTTGGGCTTAACCCATCTTTAAGGCAACCCGAGTAACTCAGATGTTTACTCGAGTTCCTTCTCGAGTTTATTCCCCTTATTTCCCGAGCCATCCCCCTTTCTCCCTCGTGCACTCTTCCTCTCCAGTTTTTTTTATATAATAACTTAAGTTTTCAAACTAGAAACAGCAGGGAGGCTACTCGCGTGCTCGAGTTATACACCGAAGCAAACCCCATCTTTCTTGAGTATCTACTCGAGTCGTTCACGCTGGCACTCTGACACCACTTCGAAGCCGTACACGTGCACGTGCACGATCACCGCAACCACCTTCAGTTGCTCGCGGTGATCGCGACAAATCACCATCGACCCCCACGAGCTTCTCCGCCACCCCGATCGACCCATTCGACCACGAATCAATTTCGAACCAACCCAGAACACTAACCCCATCATCTAAACCTCCCTCGTCCAGGCGCTACCCACCACCGGCACTCCCAAAATTCCGGCCACATCACCGCAACCTTCCCACGTCACCATTCTCCTGGGTGCGATCGCCCCCAATCCCTTCTCCACGTCGTCATTCCTAGATAGCCGAGACGAACAAAAGAACAGCCTAAAACCCTAAACTCCACTCGACACCTCAATTTACAACATAGAAAAATTATCTGGTAATTTTTACAACATCACTAACATCTATTCTTGCTTAAATTTAAATTTCAACAATTTAAATTGATTGAGTTATCCTAAATTCGAAAAAATGCAGTTTCTATTCAAATGCAAACTGCTCACCAAATACCAAATTAAAAATCTTCATTTATGGTTTAAAAATCATGACTTGCAATAAGGGTTCGAGCTATGAACTTGAATTAACTTTTTGTAACAATTGAATTTATCAAAAGAATTTCCTGTTTACTTATAAATCAAACTGACAGTGGTATATTTTCCTCTGACATGTTGAAACAGGTTTAAAATCTTGGTTAAAGACTAAACTTCTTGTTTGGTTGAAGACCTTAATCCTTAACAATGATTTGATGAAAACAAATTTAAGTTTGAATCAATTGGTCAACCCTGAAATCAATAACCAGAGAAGAGCAAAATACAGAGTAAATATATATATATACAGAATGTTATTCAAAGATAAAACATACAATACTATAAGATCAATAATTTATCTTCACTGTTAAACTTAAAACTTTAAATTGATGTTTACTCACCTTGTATGTATTTGGAAACAGAGAACACTTTTTCTTTTGTTTTGAAAGCCTGTAGATTTGAATCTCCCCCTTTGAAACTTTCTTGCTTTGTTTTGTAATTTGATCTCTAGTTTGGAAATATAGTGAAGTTTATATTTTTTTCTTTCTTAGTTTTTTTTTCTATGTTATGTTTGAACGAACTGATATTGAGAAATGAAGATGTATAAAAGATGTTTAGAGAAGACTTGTTTGTACAAGTGGTTCATATACAAGTACAGGGATTCTTTTGGTTCGGTCAGAAAATTTGAAAGTTGGAGGCTGATATGATTTTCTTCATTGCTTGAGAAGATGGCATTAAATGCATGTGTTCCCATATTAGTTTACATGTAATCTTTTTTTTATTTTCCAAGTACAAATTTCTTTTGTTTTGTAAAGATATTTTCTTTTGAACGGGTACTAGTGTCTTCCTCATCAAGCCAACGTATATATATTCCTTTTGTTCATATACATACTTATACTTATCTTTTCCCATAATTTATAGTGTTGATATCTCTTGTTTGTATTATGTATGTAAGTATATTTTATTTTATTTTGTATATATTTTATTTTATTGTTTAATACAAATTCTTGTTTTATTATACATTTCATTTATTTATTACATATATTTTATTTTAAAGTTGAACAATATACTAATGCACTTTGTTTGTATTTTATTTCACTTCACATATTTATTTTTATTACTTTCCAACTTAAAACTCAATTCAATATATATATATATAAGATGTTTAAATTCAAGTGATTTTAAATTCAAAAGAATCGACCTATTTTTATTCATTTAAATCAACACACATTTTATTTTTAAAACTTTTCAATTATTAAATTACTAAAAATTCAAATAAATCAATAAATTCAAGTTGAAAATTCTGGGATGTTACAATATCCCCTCCTTAAGAAAATTTCGTCCTCGAAATTAAAAGAGAGAGAAATGCAACCAAAGAACATACGAATTTAGAAAAATAAAGAAATGGCTTACTAGTTTAAGCCGAGATGTCTATTCTGCAGTTGGGATATGATTTCTTCATATTATCTTCGGTCTCCCAAGTACAGTCCTTTGGATTGCCACTCCATTGAACTTTGACCAGATTCACAACTTTGTTTCTTAATCGCTTCTCCTCACGATCAACAATTTTTATCGGTTCCCTCTTTACTGCCAAGTTAGGAGTGATTTCTAGATCCTGCTGAGCAGCTTCTTCAATAATATCATCTGGGTCGTGCGCATACTTTCGAAGATTAGAAATGTGAAACACATTATGGACGCCAGACAACCAGTCGGGTAGCTGTACTCGATATGCTAGAGGACCAATCCTTTCCAGAATAGGAAAAGGACCAATATAACGCGGTGCTAGCTTCCCGGTTTTCCCGAATCTCAATACACCCCGCATCGGAGATACTTTCAGAAATACAGAATCTCCAACTTGAAATTCCAAAAATCTTCTTCGGCGGTCATAATAGCTCTTCTGACGGCTTTGGGCAGTTAATAACTTCTTTCGGATAAAGTCTACCTTCTCAGTGGCTTCTTTGATCATATCCGGTCCTAAGACAAGTCTGTCACCTGATTCAATCCAGCATGCGGGTGATCGACACGGACGACCATATAAAGCTTCGAAAGGAGCCATTTCTATACTGGCTTGATAGCTGTTATTATATGAGAATTCAATCAGATGTAAATGGTCCTCCCATGAACCACCAAAATCATGAACACAAGAACGCAATAGGTCTTCTAGAATTCGATTGACCCTTTCAGTCTGTCCATCAGATTGCGGGTGATAAGCAGTACTGAAATTTAATTTCGTTCCCAAAGCATCCTGAAATGCCTCCCAAAATCTACTAGTGAAGATCGGGTCACGATCACTCACTATACTACTGGGAATACCATGGAGGCGAACAATTTCTTTTACGTATATACATGCTAAGCTTTCTGCAGTTCGAGTGGATTTTACTGGAATAAAGTGAGCAGTTTTGGTTAAACGGTCCACTATAACCCAAATCGCTTCATTTCCCTTCTTGGTTCGTGGCAATCCGTCGATGAAATCCATCGATACCTGATCCCACTTCCATTTCGGTACTTCCAAAGGTTGAAGTAAACCGGCCACTTTCCTTTGATCGCTTTTGATTTGCTGACAAGTAGCACAACGACTTACATATATCGATATGTCTCTCTTCATCGTCTTCCACCAGAATGTTCTTTTAATGTCTCGATACATTTTATTAATTCCTGGATGGATACTGAATTTGGACTTGTGGCATTCGTCCAATACTTCACGTTTCAATTTTGGGATATCTGGTACACAAAGTCTGCCTTTCAATCTTATAACTTCCCTATCATCTAACTCAAAACTAGTATCTTCACCTCGACATATTTTTCTACGAATTTCCCGAAGAAACTTGTCTTCAGTCTGTTGTCTTGAAATCTCCTTAAAAAGAGTAGGAGTGATAACAAGATATGCGAGAACAGCATGTCTTCTGCTCAAAGCATCTGCAACTACATTGGCTTTTCCCGGAGTGTAAAGAATATCCAAGTCATAGGATGCCAGAAATTCCAACCAACGTTGTTGTCGCAGATTCAGATCCTTCTGGGTAAAAAGATATTTCAAAGATTTATGGTCGGTGAATAATTCGAATTTTTCACCTAAAACAAGAAGAGTTTATTAAGTATATTTATTTAGTTAATTTCGTAAATTGTTAAGAAGCTGAAAAGATTCTTACCCAAAAGATAGTGCCGCCAGATTTTTAAAGCGAAAACAATAGCCAAAAGCTCCAAATCATGTGTCGGGTAGTTCTTCTCATGCGGACGTAATTGTCTACTCGCGTAGGCAACTACCTTTCCATTTTGCATTAATACTGCACCTACCCCGTCACCACACGCATCAGTATAGACAGATAAGCCTTGGTTCCCATTAATAATAACGAGAACAGGAGCAGTAGTCAATCTCTTTTTCAATTCCTGGAAAACTTCATCACATCTTGAAGTCCAATCAAATTTAGCATTCTTCATTGTCAGCTTAGTCAATGGGCTAGCCAACTTAGAAAAATCTTGTACAAACTTTCTATAATATCCCGCTAAACCGAGAAAACTTCGAACTTCTCTAGGAGTAGTGGGTTGCTTCCAGTCCATAATTGCAGAAATCTTGCTTGGATCAACAGAAATTCCTTCTTCATTAATAATATGACCGAGAAATTTGACCTCTTTGACCCAAAAGTGACACTTAGAAAATTTAGCGAATAAGACATTCGTCTTCAATATTTCCAAAACGATTCTGAGATGTTCAGAATGCTCCTCTTCAGTTTTGGAGAAAATTAAGATATCATCAATAAATACAAGGACAAATTTGTTCAATACTTCTCGAAATACTCGGGTCATTAAATCCACGAAGTACGCAGGAGCGTTGGTCAGTCCGAAAGGCATAACTAACCACTCGTAGAACATGTCTGGACCTCTAAAAGCAGTAAAATGAACACAATCCTCAGCTATTCGCAGTTGATGGAATCCCTGAGCTAGATCCATCTTAGAAAAGAATCGAGCGCCATGAAGTTGATCAAATAGATCGTCAATTCTAGGTAAAGGGAATTTGTTCTTGAGAGTTTGTTTATTGAGATCACGGTAATCTACACACAATCTCAAAGATCCGTCTGATTTAGCTACAAATACGACGGCTGAACCCCATTCGGAAACACTAGGGCGAATCAATCCTTTCTTCAGCAGATCTCGAGTTTGATTGACTAATTCAATTTTCTCCTTAGGTGCCATCCTGCGACTTGCGTGAACAACAGGACGAGCATTGGGTATTAAGTCAATTCGGAATGCTATTTCTCTGTGCGGAGGTAAGGAATTTACTTCTTCAAATACGTCGGAAAATTCCCGAACAACAGGTATAGACAGCAAAGTGGGTTCAGGATATCCCAAAGTATACATCAATCCATCTCTTCTTGGACTCGGATTCTCACAAGAGATTTCAATAAAATTTCCAAAGTCCGTTTTGACCAAAGCGGTCCGATCATTACACTCCAATATAGCTTCGTATTTCGATAACCAATTCATTCCGAGTATGATTTCAAATTCATTAAATTCGAGGATATAAAGGTTGATAGGAAATCGATAACTATCATATGAAATAGGAACTTTCTTGCAATATAAACAAAGATTTGCGGGACCTCCAACTGGATTTTTCACGCAAATAGGATCGGCAGAAAATCTAGCTTTAAGTCCTAATTCTTTTACGGTTTGTTGGGAGATAAAACTATGTGAAGCTCCCGAGTCAAATAAAACTCTAATAGTTCTACCATTAATAGTAAGGTTACCTTCCAGAACACCTTTTCCTTTATCAGCTTTCGAAGTTGAAGGGTCCTTCTTTATCGCGTAAACATTTGCCACCTGTGCTTGCTTCATCATTGGGCAGTTTTTAATAACATGTCCCTCTCCCTGACAGGCGTAACATTTTCTGGGCTTATATTGCTCATTCTTCACCGGTTGTTCCTTGTTAACTTGCTTCTTTGGTTTTGTGCAGCTGTTTGAATAATGGCCCTTCTCATTGCAATTGTAACAAGTTATGTTGCTAGCCGAATTTCCTTGATTGCTCTTTTTATCGTTGCCTTGCTGTGGCTTCTTGCCCCCAAACTTTCTTTTCTTCCAGTTCTGATTATTTGAATTTCCTCCTTCCTTTGGAATCTCCTGCATATCCAATGTGGCATACCTGTATCCCATATCAATAAGATCAGAAAAAGATTCCTTGACGTGCGCTGTCATCCTTTCGTGATATTTCTGGTTCATTCCCCGGATAAACCTTTCGTTCTTCTTAAGAGGTGTGCTTAACAATTCTGGACCAAAACGGGATAGTTCGTTGAACTTGTTTAAGTACTCTTCAAATGTCAGGCTTCCTTGCTTTAAATCCAAAAATTCTTGATACATTCTAGAAATTCCTGCCGACGGCAGATAACGTTTTTCGAACACCTCCTTAAAACGATCCCAAGAAAACTCCTCCTCGGATTCATCAACAATAACTGTTTCCCACCAGGCTGAGGCTTCCTCTTGGAGTTGCCAAGAAGCTATAAGTCTCTTCTGCTCGTCTTGCAGCTTAAGCCCTTTAAAAATTTTCTCACATAATCTGACCCAAGCTTGAGCCTCAATAATTGACTCCTTGCCGGTGAATGGTTTGCCACCAAGCCTTTCGAATTTCTTATTCAAATCAGCCAGATCAGGCTGCTGCTGGATATCCATTGCTGCCACTACTACTGGAGGACCTTGGTTTTGTGCTGGGGCATTTACTTGACCCCTTGGTCTTCCTCTGCGTCCGCTCATTCTTACTTATCTGAAATTAGTAAGAAAATTGATTTAGATATACGGACGAATATCTTAAGGAATATCAGCAGTAAAAGAAATAGACTAAGAAATTTTAAAGTTTTCAGTCTTGGTTATACTCATTCTAGGGTATACTTCACCCTATCTCTAATGAGCCATCTAATGTGTTATACTCCGTAGCTAAAGTTCTTACTCAACCAGAAGCTCTGATACCAATTTGTCACGACCCAAAATTCTTCATTCGAAAATAGACATCAAATACTTAACTTGTATTCGACTGCCAAAATCCAAACGTCAAATTTCAGTTCGGATGGAGCTTATAACAACAATTAGATGAATATAAAACAGCGGAACAGAATCAATATCATAAATATCATTACAGATACAACATCGATATATATAATCCATACTACATCAGAGTATTTAATACAGATACTACAACTCCAAATACAACATCATGATAATACAACAGTAATCATATATCCAAAAGTCTCCAGATGAAAGAAGTGATAACGGACTCTCTAAAGCTAAACACCTGAGATCTCCAAAAAGCTCCTAAGAATATCTCCAAGATAAGAGCTCCAAAATACAGCTTAGTCCAAAATACGGAAAACCTGCTACTAGGCTGCCCGTGTGGAAATAATGGGCACCCAGAGTTTAGGAAAGAAAACAATAAACTCCGGATCAGTCATGGGACTGGTATGAGTAAACAAAACAGTTTATCTTTAAAAACGGACAACAAAAGAATTTAAAGTAAATTCGCAATGCTTTTGGAAAATGAAACTACCATAAGACCTCCCGCCACACACACAATGCAAACGCAGACTTGGAGGAGATTTCTTCTTATGATAGTCAAAGATGCTTACTACGCAAAATCAAATCCTTTTTGATATTATTATTAGTGCATAGTGTGGGAAAACATTTCGAAAGTAGAATATAAATCATAGCCAACATACGACCAGTATCGTATGCCTACTATAGCTACCATCTAAACAGTGGGGCGCCACCATAAGTAAATGGCAGGTTCTACAACTAAAACCGTACAAGGCTCGTATTGTTTCTTTGGATTTCCAACAAATGGTCAGGCCAAGGAACTTCCCATTGCCACATGGAAACGCCTCTGGAAGGACGTCCCGAGAACCTAACCGGATCTCTGCCAACACAAGGCCGGGTTACCTCTGCAAAAATAGGTAACTACTGACACGAGTATGCCATCTCCCGGTTGTAACCAACCTTTAACCGGGGCCCCGAGCAACAAATCACAAAGATAATAAATGTATATCTGCGATATCCACATAAGTGAAGTATCTGGGCTCCATACCATGATACCACTTCTATCCAGAAGGAAATGAACATACACTAAGGGGCGCTACTCCCTATAACCTTGCCGCATCTTTCCTGTTTTGACCATTCCGGGGTGTGAGGTTCGACGAAGTCTCGTCCACAAAGCTACGCTTTGTCATAAAGCCATGCTTTGGGTCAACAGATGATCAACCTATGATCACAAAGATAAATGATCAAACAAATGATCATATCACAAATGATCAAACACTGATCATCACACAGCAACACTCAGCATGTCACATTACCAAATTGGGATATATCGCTGATAAATTTCAACTACATAACCTCTGAGCTCGTACGTCTCAGAGAAGGGTGTTAAGCTAAGAGAATAAATTCTCCGCCACCAACAGAAATGTATTTGAAAGAAATCGGCTTTATATCTCAAAGTGTAATGTCGGACATGTATCCATACAAGTCTGTTCCGGGTTCGAACAGAACCGAAGGCACTTCCAAAGAAGTCCTTGCAATCCGGATAATTTTCTAATCATGTCCGGACTTCCCGTCACAAAGAGTGATATAAATCTCTATACCGGAGCAACTCGGTGCAGAGACATTCGACAGGTTGTCCTTTCATTTTTGAAAATATCCGGTCTTCAACACCGGTCTTCAAATGCCATCCATATACGACGTATCACTATTCGAAATGGGTTATATGACACAAAGGTCTTTTCCCGGCTAAACTGAATAATGATCGATAGATTTTTAAAACATGTGGATATGACAATCACAGAGATTCATATTCGGGGTTCGATGTGGGTTTCGGATATCAAACTGAAATCCGACTCCCTGTCGCATCGAAGTAAAAAATGCCGTTTTACGGGCGAAGGGGTTTTCACATCAATACAGAATTAAGCTTACACACAGTGTAGTACATAGCAATCTACATTTCATAGTATCGAAATCAGAACAGAAATGTCAATACAGTGCACAGCAATAGTTATTATTTTCCAATGGGGTTCAGATAAATTTACCACACAATTATTTGTAGTGATGTTTAAAATCAATGATCAAAACTTGGATAAATAAATTAAATCTTAACTACTTGATTCATTGTTTCAAATTTATTTATTTTAATTAACTGCCAATTAATTAACGTAATTTATCTAATCAACAAATTCTTAACTACAAATTTATTTAAATACTTAATTTAGATATTAATTAAGGTTTTATAAAGCATTGATATATATATATACTTGCTTAGTCGATAACTTAAACAAATTCTCAACTTAAAATAGTCAACATTGTTCAATTTGACATTGTAAACTTTAAATACTTTGGGCTTAACCCATCTTTAAGGCAACCCGAGTAACTCAGATGTTTACTCGAGTTCCTTCTCGAGTTTATTCCCCTTATTTCCCGAGCCATCCCCCTTTCTCCCTCGTGCACTCTTCCTCTCCAGTTTTTTTTATATAATAACTTAAGTTTTCAAACTAGAAACAGCAGGGAGGCTACTCGCGTGCTCGAGTTATACACCGAAGCAAACCCCATCTTTCTTGAGTATCTACTCGAGTCGTTCACGCTGGCACTCTGACACCACTTCGAAGCCGTACACGTGCACGTGCACGATCACCGCAACCACCTTCAGTTGCTCGCGGTGATCGCGACAAATCACCATCGACCCCCACGAGCTTCTCCGCCACCCCGATCGACCCATTCGACCACGAATCAATTTCGAACCAACCCAGAACACTAACCCCATCATCTAAACCTCCCTCGTCCAGGCGCTACCCACCACCGGCACTCCCAAAATTCCGGCCACATCACCGCAACCTTCCCACGTCACCATTCTCCTGGGTGCGATCGCCCCCAATCCCTTCTCCACGTCGTCATTCCTAGATAGCCGAGACGAACAAAAGAACAGCCTAAAACCCTAAACTCCACTCGACACCTCAATTTACAACATAGAAAAATTATCTGGTAATTTTTACAACATCACTAACATCTATTCTTGCTTAAATTTAAATTTCAACAATTTAAATTGATTGAGTTATCCTAAATTCGAAAAAATGCAGTTTCTATTCAAATGCAAACTGCTCACCAAATACCAAATTAAAAATCTTCATTTATGGTTTAAAAATCATGACTTGCAATAAGGGTTCGAGCTATGAACTTGAATTAACTTTTTGTAACAATTGAATTTATCAAAAGAATTTCCTGTTTACTTATAAATCAAACTGACAGTGGTATATTTTCCTCTGACATGTTGAAACAGGTTTAAAATCTTGGTTAAAGACTAAACTTCTTGTTTGGTTGAAGACCTTAATCCTTAACAATGATTTGATGAAAACAAATTTAAGTTTGAATCAATTGGTCAACCCTGAAATCAATAACCAGAGAAGAGCAAAATACAGAGTAAATATATATATATACAGAATGTTATTCAAAGATAAAACATACAATACTATAAGATCAATAATTTATCTTCACTGTTAAACTTAAAACTTTAAATTGATGTTTACTCACCTTGTATGTATTTGGAAACAGAGAACACTTTTTCTTTTGTTTTGAAAGCCTGTAGATTTGAATCTCCCCCTTTGAAACTTTCTTGCTTTGTTTTGTAATTTGATCTCTAGTTTGGAAATATAGTGAAGTTTATATTTTTTTCTTTCTTAGTTTTTTTTTCTATGTTATGTTTGAACGAACTGATATTGAGAAATGAAGATGTATAAAAGATGTTTAGAGAAGACTTGTTTGTACAAGTGGTTCATATACAAGTACAGGGATTCTTTTGGTTCGGTCAGAAAATTTGAAAGTTGGAGGCTGATATGATTTTCTTCATTGCTTGAGAAGATGGCATTAAATGCATGTGTTCCCATATTAGTTTACATGTAATCTTTTTTTTATTTTCCAAGTACAAATTTCTTTTGTTTTGTAAAGATATTTTCTTTTGAACGGGTACTAGTGTCTTCCTCATCAAGCCAACGTATATATATTCCTTTTGTTCATATACATACTTATACTTATCTTTTCCCATAATTTATAGTGTTGATATCTCTTGTTTGTATTATGTATGTAAGTATATTTTATTTTATTTTGTATATATTTTATTTTATTGTTTAATACAAATTCTTGTTTTATTATACATTTCATTTATTTATTACATATATTTTATTTTAAAGTTGAACAATATACTAATGCACTTTGTTTGTATTTTATTTCACTTCACATATTTATTTTTATTACTTTCCAACTTAAAACTCAATTCAATATATATATATATATAAGATGTTTAAATTCAAGTGATTTTAAATTCAAAAGAATCGACCTATTTTTATTCATTTAAATCAACACACATTTTATTTTTAAAACTTTTCAATTATTAAATTACTAAAAATTCAAATAAATCAATAAATTCAAGTTGAAAATTCTGGGATGTTACAATATCCCCTCCTTAAGAAAATTTCGTCCTCGAAATTAAAAGAGAGAGAAATGCAACCAAAGAACATACGAATTTAGAAAAATAAAGAAATGGCTTACTAGTTTAAGCCGAGATGTCTATTCTGCAGTTGGGATATGATTTCTTCATATTATCTTCGGTCTCCCAAGTACAGTCCTTTGGATTGCCACTCCATTGAACTTTGACCAGATTCACAACTTTGTTTCTTAATCGCTTCTCCTCACGATCAACAATTTTTATCGGTTCCCTCTTTACTGCCAAGTTAGGAGTGATTTCTAGATCCTGCTGAGCAGCTTCTTCAATAATATCATCTGGGTCGTGCGCATACTTTCGAAGGGGGCAGCCTATGGTGGTGGTGGTGGTGTAAAATGAAGGGAAGGTTGCATACATGGCTCGGGTAGGCGATAATTGTAGAGTTTTCAATGTTTTTGTGGAGTTTTGCTCAAGGGGAGGCCATGGCACTTTCATGTCAGTGGAGAATGATGGTTTGGCCGTGGATTTAGTGGGGAGGAAGGGATGGTGGTCGATGGTGGTGATGGTGAGGCTATGGGCCGAGCAAAGCATGAAGATTTCAAGACAATTTACAAAGGAAAATCAATAAAAGAAGGTGAAAAAGAATAGAAAAGAGGAAGACATTACAATTCTTTTTCTTCAGATCTGAAAACATATGTGAATGAGGAATGAGAAAGTGATGTTTTCACGTGAATTGCAAAATGAGATATGCAGCTGAAAGAATGAGGAGTTAAGGCCAATTGAATGAAAAGTAATGTTGAAATGTGAAAAGGTGGGAATTCAAAAGGCCTTAGGAAATAAAAAGCCACAAACCTTTCAAATCACTTTTATTTCTTTTTAATAAGTTTAAATAACTGAAAATAATTAAAAATTCAGTTTCAATTCGAAAATGTAACAAATATACAAAATATAAATAAATAAATATTAATTATATATGATTAAAAAAAGAAAATAGTACAAAATGAAAACTAGTCTAGAAAATTTGAAAATAAATGAAATAAACTTAGGGAAAATTGTATGGACTTGGAAAAATATTTATAAATAAAGATAAGAACATAAAATAAAAATGCATTCACAAAAATAAATAAATAAATTTTAATTAAATAAAATTTAAATGAAGAATATAGTAGAAAAATAGAAACTGGTCTTTAATAAATGCAATAAATTTTGGAAAAGTTTTATTATCACTTCAAAAATATTAAAAGACAAAAATATACATAAAATAACATATTAACACATTTTAAAATAAAATATGACAAAGAAAATATGATTTATAAAATTTAAAATAGGCAAAATTGCAAAATAAAACAAATTATACTCAAAATTGAAATGTACATAACTTTTACAATTTAATTCCGTTTTCAACGAAACAAAAAGCAGTATTCATGTTATTAAGTCTATTTTCATAATAAAAGATAAAATTTAAGATTTTAAACAATTTAAATTTGAAGTTTTAAAAGTCAAAGTTTGACCAGTTTGACCAGAAATACCTTTTTCAGGAAATGTTCAATTTATAACAGTTTGAAATTAAAAGTTACATAATAATCAACATTTATATTTAAAAATGAAATGTTTGAAATAAAACAAGTTTAAAATAGTTTTCAAAATATAATAAAGTCAAATAAAATATATACAAAAATCTAGGATTGTTACACTCTCCCCCACTCAAATCTTTTCGTCCTCGAAAAGGAATGAACTATGGAAAACACAGAAAAAGATAGAATGGAATAGGATTAAGACAAGATGACAAGAAGATTAAAATTATACCTGATAACTATTGTTATGGGTAAGTTTAATAAGGTGGAGAATAGGAATAGCTAGAAGGGAGAATAGGACGAAAGACAAGGATGAGCCATTAATTTAAAATTGTTGGTTGAAGAGGTAAAATATTTAAAACACTTTAAAATCGTTTAAAAAGGAAATAACTAATCAAAGTATCATTTATATAATATTTTATCAAAATACTTTTATAACTCGATGTCTTAACAAGTTTATCCTTGTTCCTGTAGACTCTGGTAGTGCGTTGATCAGGCGCAAAACTAGAATTCTCCAGGTACTTAGTAGACTTGTTTCAACACCCAGTGAAAATACTGGAAAAACTTTTAAAAACAGATATGGAAAGTACAATCCAAACAAAAACAAACAAAACCTTTGTCTAACCATGGTTCGCAGATACACAATGGTTACGCCTGGATCCCCCAGGAAACAATCCATATCCTTAAGCTTTCTCAGCCCTGCGAGTTACGCCATGATGACTAGTAGAATGCAGGATACACAATGGTTACGCCTGGATCCCCCAAGAAACAATCCGTACCCCCAGGCAAGACTCAGCCAAGCATTTGCGCTACTATTCGCGACCTACACAGATTGCAGGATACACAATGGTTACGCCTGGATCCCCCAGGAAACAATCCGTACCCCTAGGCAAGACTCAGCCAGGCAGTTGCGCTATGCAGTCACGATCGTAAGACCATGGGTAACGCCATGGAATTCGAAGGACACTCGAGTATCATATCCGGAAAACCAAAAATCAGAGAGAATAATATCGATAGAATGAATCCAAGATGTGGCCACAAATCGGATATCAAGCAGAAGGCACTTTCCATATCTTTACTTCGAAAATATGTATCATATAGTACCTTTTCAAATCACTTTCAAATATCGTACTTATATAAAATCCATTATATATAAGATTTAATTTTCAAATCAAATACTTTCCAAAATCAATAGTATATCAAATCATACTTATATAGACTTCAATTATATAAGATTTCACTTTCAAATTAAGTACCTTTTCAAATCTATAGTTTTCGAATCAATTTCATACTCATACAAATCAATTTTATATAAGTTCGACAACTCCCAAATCAAGTGTTTAGTAACATAAGGTTCTCAAATTTAAATTTGTTTCAATATCAGTTCAATTTCAAAATCATATACAATTTCACCAAATTATTTTCTTCTCAAATTAAATATCTTTAGTTTAAAAGTTTCCAAAATAATAGATTTTTGAAAATAAATCCAAA
The DNA here is from genome assembly GCA_030737815.1 of Allium fistulosum. NCBI lineage: Eukaryota > Viridiplantae > Streptophyta > Magnoliopsida > Asparagales > Amaryllidaceae > Allium > Allium fistulosum. Next base: position 1,102,867,696 of record CM060904.1, on the reverse strand, counting down.
TTTCCAAATCAATATAATTTAAGTCAGCCAATTCATTTCCAAAATCAAATGTTTTCAAAATCATCTTATACTTACGTAAGGTCCGTCTTATATAAGGATCAAATTTTCCAAAATAAATTTCGCTGTATGAAGAGCCATATGGGATTTGAATATCTTTGCTTTTATAGGTTATATATCTTTGTAATTTAAATTGGAAAAGTAAGCAAAGATATTCTAACCCGACAGCTTTCAATTTCAGCGTCAAAATATATCACTGATATTAGAATATAAGATGTACACATGTCATCATTTCGCAAAATCACATTTGATCGCTCGCTCGATCACACAAGTTCACTTTCGAACTAGTATTGTCCATTCGATTTCCCTAATGCGGACTTCGATATGGTTTCTCGACTAGAAGCCATTAGTCTCCTTGCATAGCCATATACTATGATAGAGAATTCTGGAATCAAGCCCAAAATCCATATCAAATATTCGCCATCAAGAATCGAATGAAAAATCCTAACACGAAATGGTGTAATCCACCTCGAACTTGTGTACTCAAACTTGGATCAAATTAATTATGCGAATAAAACAGCATACGTACAACTTATATATTTATTTCAACTTGTTAAATATATAGTTTCATAAAGATGTTACTAAGTTAAAACATTTAAACTAAATTTTATTCAAAATATTTTGAAGACCAAATTCTTTTCAAAACATTTCAAATCTAAATTTCATATTAGAAAATTTTAAAATTGCTTTATTCATTTACTTAACCAAACAGTTTCAACTTATTTAAATCATATTACTTCATACTTAAACATTCAAAACAAACTTATATACTTTATCAAATTACTTTTCAAAATTTCTTAGCTTTGAAAAGTTAACCTTGATTTGGAAGTGCTCGAACCTTTAAAATAGTTAAAGAAATCATATTTCAATCCAAGAGTTGGAAATCACAATTAAATCAGTAAATCCATTCCAAAAATAGGGTTATATCAAATCAAATCCAAAACTCAAGGACTGAACACCGGCTCATTTCAAATTTTACAAATATATATACATATATCTTTCGAATATCACATCACACTTCGGAATTTGAAATCTAAATTGGTTTCACAAATCAATCACATAGAAATGCTACCGAAGTGGCCTCTCCCTCACTCAGAAACTCGAAAATCAATGTCGATGATGCGTGCACTCATCACCGAAATTATTTTCCAGCGACACAAGTGAGTTCTGGACTTCCATTTACTTTGAAAACTTCTTTGAAATTCCTTCAAAATCATTAAAACCCATTAAAATCATTGAAACATTACTTATTCGGAAAAATAATTTCAATCATATTATTTATTATTTCAAAATATTAAAACCAGTTCCAAAATGCCGGAGTTCAATCACTTAAATTCAGATTCAAAACCTTCAGTTATAAATCATTTTATATGAAACCATTTCTTATAAAATTTTCACAATTTCAAATCCTTTCAAAACTTCAAATTCTCTTTTTTTTAAAAGGTATATAATCCTTATCAAAAACATTTCATCTTTATATAAAAATATGGTCATCCTTATCAAAATAAAACTACGATGAATACAAAATTTTTAAAAGACAATCAACCACAAACTTTCCAAGGGACGATTCAAGGATGGATTTCAAAGCAAAACAGAGATTCAAATTTAGAAGGACTCTAATCAAATAGAATTCTAATTCAAAGATAGGCTCAAACGAAGATAAGATAATTAAATTACCAAATACAAGATGGATAAGCCTATATGAATCGCGGGCGACCTTAACTGGTCAACCGTGATTTCAGGAATATAATCGATGCGAAAATCTAAGGAAAATCGACCTTCGATTGCCAGAGATAGAATCTAAATATAGCAGAAGATAGAAAACATCGTAAACCGAGGATACAGAAATCTCCGGTGAATCAATGCCAATTATAATCATTCAAAGATTGGCGGAATCGCTACCCTATAAAGGTCATACAAAGTGGAGTGATGCAATGCTCCAAAATCAAAAGAATACAATTAGGGGAGATAGGAATGGATTTCAGAACAAGTGAGCATTCCAAAATTCAAAGGAATCTTATTCGATAAGAATCCAAATGAAGATTAGAGAAATATAACCTATATCGATACAGAAAAATTCCCATTCAAAATTTGGAAAGACTCGAATTCATAACATACGAAAACAGAAGCATAAATATCTTTAGTTGGACAACTTTAGCTAAGCAAAAGATACAACAGAGTTTACTCAAAGCATCCTAACAAACTACTGATTTTGCCATACCCAAAATAGATTCCTATCAACAAAGGATCTAGATCAATCAAGAGAGAAGTTCAAAATTTTAGAGGATCCTAATCAAAGAAATTACTAACAAGGTGGATATGAAAGGAATGAAGTTTAAGAAATATTTTACCTTTAAAGCAAGGAAATTTATATCAAAATAATCTTTGAAAACTCTTTAAAAATCATTTGAAAATCATTTTATACTTCGAAAATACGTTCTCTCACAAAGAAATGATTCTGAGATTGATTTCACTTATTCTAGGGTATTTCTACCCTATCTCTAATGAGTTTTTGCTCCGCAGGCTAAGGTTTGCCTAAAACCAAAGCTCTGATACCAACTGTAACGACCCATTATTTTGGACCATTCAAATCGACAATAATCCACGCATGTCTGACTTGAATAATTCAAAATAACAGATTGTAATAAAATTTGGAGCAAATAAAATCAAATACAGAATCACAGACACAGAATATCAGAATAACTCGCAGCGGAATATAAAAACCATAGTAGTTCATGAAGCTACTATAACAAACTCTCAAAACAAAATACATAATATCTGTTTGAAAACATATACAATAGAAATCTCAAATACATAGAAGTTTATAATACCAGAGCTGAAATAGAGCAACTGAAACTGGAATGGATAGATAACTAGATAAGCAGAATCTCCAACGATTCCTAGCTCCAGAAAGAGATCCAAATCTAAGCTGTAAATACTCAGGCTGACCCGAGCGTAAAGCAAAATACAAAACACTCGAGTCAGGACAATATATACTTATATAATGTAAACCAACTCAAGTGAACTGTAGCAGTAATGCATAATAACTTAAAGGATGCTTGGGATCGCCCATCCTCTAAGGATCAGTTAAACCATAAATTAAATACATCCCGTGGTTAAAATTTCAAAATTGGTATTTTATATTTCGAAATCAAATATCATTTCAAAATTCAATATCATTCAAAAATCCAGTTCAAAATATCATATTTCAAAATAGTTTATATTATGAAACAAATTACTTCATTTTAAATCATAAAATGAAGTTATTATATTAAATAATTAAATTATTAAATTTCCAAAATTTTAATCTTTCAAAGTTCATTCGTTCACTTAAATTAATTAAAACAATGAAAATTCAACTTTTGCAATATTTAGAAAATGCTATGGAAAGTCACATTTAAAACAGTTCAATTTAACAAAAGACAGCATTTAAAATGCTGTAATAGGGTTACATTAGTTTCAAATAAACTTAGTTAAATTCAACCATTATAACATTTACAAAAATGCCATAAAAGCCTTTAATTAAATTCGGCCATTTGGTTCATTATTATCAACTACAACATTTACAAATGTTGTATTATCATTTACATTAGAATTAATAGCATTTCAGAAATGCAGTTAATTAACTTCAAATATTCAGTATAATTTAACAAACAATTATATTTTTATATAAATCATTTTTTTACTTATAAAATCATATAATTTCACTTTTAAAACAATTATTCAAATACCCTTATATTCATGATTTTATAAAGTTAAAACTCCATTCAAAAATCAAAATTTAATAATAATTCACTTATTAAATTCCAATATTAAGTTATAAATTCATTAAATTAAATTAACTTAACACTTAAGTTTAAATTTTCAAATATAACTTAATTCCATTTTTATTTACTTTACTTAAAAATTCACTTTTAAGCCAAATTCACAAATTTCCAATTTTAGATATATTTCAAAATTTCAACTTAAATATTCATTCGTTTCACATTTTAACTTTATTCAAAAAAAAACATTAATATATTATAAAATCATTTAAATTCACTTCAATCCAAATTATCATGAATTTATCACATTTCATATTTAATTTAAATTCCAATTATCAACAAATTAAAATTTCCCAAAATAACTTACATTTCAAATTTTCTAATTTTACCATTAATTTATTTCACTTATAAATTTTCAGAAAATCAATATTGCTTTACAAAAATCATTTTTATTTAGTTTAAATCAAAATATTATAATATTTACATTTCTAAAATATTAAAAAAAATATAAAACATATTTTAACAACGGGTCTATATTTCATTTTCTAGCCTAGGTAAAGTGATACGGGTAATTTATCATTTCAACCCGTAATTTACAAAGATACCCAGGTTTGATCATTTCAAACCCGCAATCCCAAGTAAATGAAAATAATTGAAAATCATTCAGGCATATCATTTCAGCCCATAACGATTTTCTCCTATTCTAAAGTCCGTTCGGGTATGTATCATTTCAACCCATAGTGATTCTAATCTAAAGGGAACTTGCAGTGTGATAAACTGATAAAAATAAAAGAACAACATAATATAACAGTAACATATGATATAACAGGTGTTTAAGCATGGGTGAACATCATATAATCATAACATAGCAGTTATAACAGGATGCAATACATTTACAGATTCAAGTGGTGTCGGTTTATCAGTTATATAGGTACAGATTGTCTGGTGAGAATAACTCACTTGTTAAAAGCTGGAGATAGCCACAAAAGCACACAATACTGACACTACGAAGGCACGACAACACGGGAATGACTTGAGAGTGGAGAGCGAGATCCAAGTTATAGATCTTGTGTCACAAACCAAAAACAAAACCAAAACCAAAATAATAGTTAAAAATCAATACGATTGAATTTGAATAACTTTGAAACAAAAAGCAGTTTGAATACGAAACTTTTTACCTTGCTTTCTCTACTTGTTTGCATGGCCTAGAGGATCAATTAGGTCAGGTTTGTACTTGGTTTGGATCAGGTATGGGTCTGGAAAAGGTAAGGCTACAAGGTAGAACATGATGGAGGAAGTTACAACACAGGGATGTGAAGGGGTTTAGGCTAAAACATGGTTTTTGGCAACCAAAAGGGCTCGGTCATGGGGTTATATGCTTGGCCAGTCAAGCTCAGGTCTGGACAGAGGTTGGAGTGGTGTGGGGAGGTCTGGAAAAGGTGGTGGTGGCAGCCTATGGTGGTGGTGGTGGTGTAAAATGAAGGGAAGGTTGCATACATGGCTCGGGTAGGCGATAATTGTAGAGTTTTCAATGTTTTTGTGGAGTTTTGCTCAAGGGGAGGCCATGGCACTTTCATGTCAGTGGAGAATGATGGTTTGGCCGTGGATTTAGTGGGGAGGAAGGGATGGTGGTCGATGGTGGTGATGGTGAGGCTATGGGCCGAGCAAAGCATGAAGATTTCAAGACAATTTACAAAGGAAAATCAATAAAAGAAGGTGAAAAAGAATAGAAAAGAGGAAGACATTACAATTCTTTTTCTTCAGATCTGAAAACATATGTGAATGAGGAATGAGAAAGTGATGTTTTCACGTGAATTGCAAAATGAGATATGCAGCTGAAAGAATGAGGAGTTAAGGCCAATTGAATGAAAAGTAATGTTGAAATGTGAAAAGGTGGGAATTCAAAAGGCCTTAGGAAATAAAAAGCCACAAACCTTTCAAATCACTTTTATTTCTTTTTAATAAGTTTAAATAATTGAAAATAATTAAAAATTCAGTTTCAATTCGAAAATGTAACAAATATACAAAATATAAATAAATAAATATTAATTATATATGATTAAAAAAAGAAAATAGTACAAAATGAAAACTAGTCTAGAAAATTTGAAAATAAATGAAATAAACTTAGGGAAAATTGTATGGACTTGGAAAAATATTTATAAATAAAGATAAGAACATAAAATAAAAATGCATTCACAAAAATAAATAAATAAATTTTAATTAAATAAAATTTAAATGAAGAATATAGTAGAAAAATAGAAACTGGTCTTTAATAAATGCAATAAATTTTGGAAAAGTTTTATTATCACTTCAAAAATATTAAAAGACAAAAATATACATAAAATAACATATTAACACATTTTAAAATAAAATATGACAAAGAAAATATGATTTATAAAATTTAAAATAGGCAAAATTGCAAAATAAAACAAATTATACTCAAAATTGAAATGTACATAACTTTTACAATTTAATTCCGTTTTCAACGAAACAAAAAGCAGTATTCATGTTATTAAGTCTATTTTCATAATAAAAGATAAAATTTAAGATTTTAAACAATTTAAATTTGAAGTTTTAAAAGTCAAAGTTTGACCAGTTTGACCAGAAATACCTTTTTCAGGAAATGTTCAATTTATAACAGTTTGAAATTAAAAGTTACATAATAATCAACATTTATATTTAAAAATGAAATGTTTGAAATAAAACAAGTTTAAAATAGTTTTCAAAATATAATAAAGTCAAATAAAATATATACAAAAATCTAGGATTGTTACATAGGTTCTCGGGTCGTCTATTCCAGGGACGTACCCATCGTGGATAGGAAGTTCCTTAGCCTGACCATTTGTTGGAAATCCATCTTCCAATACGAACTGTGTACGGTTTTAGTTGTAGAACCTGCCATCTAATATGGTAGCTATAGTAGGCATACTATAATGGTACGTATGTTGGCTAAGATTGATATTCTATTTTCGAAATACTTTTTACACTATGCACTAATAATAATATCAAAAATGATTTGATTTTGCGTAGTAAGCATCTTTGACTATCATAAGGAGAAATCTTCTCCAAGTCTGCGTTTGCATTGTGTGTGTGGCAGGAGGCCTTATGGTAGTTTCATTTTCCAAAAGCATTACGAATTGACTTTAAAATTCTCCGCTATTTGTTTTTAAAGATAAACTGTTTTTGTTGCTCACACCAGTCCCATGACTGATCCGGAGTTTATTGTTTCTTTCCTAAACTCTGGATGCTCAAAATTTTTCTACACGAGCAGTCTAGAGTTGGGTTTCTTTTCAGATATTCAGGTTTAGTAGATTTTCTGGAGTTGGTTCAGTCTTTGGATCAGTCTGCACTTGCTTATCTTTGTGCCTCGTTATTGGGAGTTCTAGCTATTTCTGGATCGTGCTTTGGAGACATTCTATTCCGCTGCTGATGTTATCGTTTTCTTTTCCGCTGCTATTTGTTGTATCATATCTCTGATGTATATTGATATTCATTGTATCACTCTGTTGTATCAGATATTGTATATCAATGTATTATTCATTTATTCCGCTGTGTTATTTATTTAACTGTGTTATAAGCTCCGGCGAATCGGATTTGAACGGTCGAATCTATGACATTCGAGTACGATGTAAAGTATGGATGTCGATTTTCGAACGCGAAAATCCGGATCGTTACATCTTTAGTCTGGGTCATCATTCTGTAGTTATTTAGGTACTTCTAACACCTTAATATCGGGCGGTGGCCATGCCGGAGCTCGATATTGGGGTGTGATGGGTGGTGGCATTGCCGGAACTCATCTTAGGAGTACCTGAGATTTGATATTTTTGTATTTGGTTTTTGTTACCTGCCAGGCATGTTGGCAGCACTTTATATTCAAGTTATATATATATTCGCATGTGTGCTGTCCTCTATTCATAGAGGATCATGCATTTTTCTCAAAAAAAAAAAATTGGTTTAAAAACGGGATCGTTACAATTGTGGTGACCCGCTGAAATGACCCTCCTATTTTACCTTAATTTCATAAGGATTTTTTTTTACTTGCTCAATTGAACTTAGTTTAAATATCTCAGGGTCATTTTTCTTTTCAAACAATGTGCTCTGGATTTAAATTTTCTACCAATATAAACATATCAGTTCAGTCAAAGAAATATACACATACATATGATGATATATGTGTTCCTCTTGTTTAAAATCAGAGTTTATTTTTATTTTTTGACAAGAGCTAGTCCGTCTGATTTGTATTTGAAATGGATCTACTCATAACTTGAATTCCCACATTCTTTAATATTTACATTATATAAGTGGATCTTGTTCATATTTATTCATACTTGGATTTAATTATATTAACCATGTTTCAGATAATCTTAGAGCACAAGAGTTCATTTATTTGTTTATTCTTGCATAGCTCAAATGATTGTTATTTGCATAAGTATCAGAAAATGATATCTGCATTTATCATTTTTAATTTATCTATATCCTTTGAAGCCTCTCTTATTTTTTTTTCCTACAGTTTGACATAACATAAGTAGTTATTATGTTACTGATATCTAAGTTTCCTATAATAAAGGTTCTGGATTTTTTTTTATAAGTGTTTACTTTTTTTTTAAAGAACAACCATTTTGTTTCAAGTGAACCAGATTTTGGATTCAAAATTCTTTCTGAAATAACAATACCAATCGGTTTTAAAATGCATGTTTTCCATTTAACATTTTAAGGAGCTTTTAACATAACACTTAACAAAAGGATGTAAAATACTTTTTGTTTTCAAATTGCAGACCAACATGCTCAACCAAGACCCCATTCTTTTAAAGCTGGTTGAACCATATGGCTGTGCCAAACAAACACTTGATCATGGTAATTGAAATGCTATTGAGTTACCAAGTTCTAAAAGCTTCCTTCAGCAAAATTCATTTCTTAAAGCAACACACAAAAATGAGCTTGAGTTCTTTTGCAAAATACTTTAATAAAACAACTAAATGTCTGAAATATACTTCAGTATTGAAGTCGGGTTTTTTTTTACTTCATAGCTTAGTGACTTTAAATGATTTAAAGCTGGCTACATCCAGGTTATAAATTTTGTATAAAGATTACTTAACTGTAAATACACTTCTTCTTCAGATTTTCAAATTCTTTCACATAACAAAATCAACTAACTAACCCCTGATTTAATCAAACAAGAAAGTTCATCACATATTCAAACATAATTCTCTCATGAATACATGCAAATAAAATCATCATAGGCTCTTATTAAAACTAGCTAGCATGTTCATTCACTCCTTCTCCTTAGCCATTACTTCATTTTCTACTTAATTCCAGCATTACCTGAAAGTGCATTAGTGACTGCCTCATTTTTAAAATGAGACACCCCCATATGCCATGAGCAAACAAGGGTCAGATCTATGATCTGGTATGAATAACATCAATATATTCATGATATTAAGCAATTGAATGGTGCATAAGTTATAGCCAGTTACTTGAGTGATTTATCAAAGCAGTTATGTTCTTTGCTTCAGGTTAGACTGTCATGTTAGGGTAATAACTTCATAAGTCAAATAATTGCACAATCATAATCACACATTCATTCACATCAATCCACAATACTTAGATGCTCTGGAGTAACCATGTTTCCATTTCAACAAATCTAAGTAACACTCCTATCTTTTGCCTCCTGGTTTAGGAGTTGCATATAAGTGTATACATGTCAATTTTATGTTTCAGCCTCATCTGCTATTAAGGAATCACTGGGACACATTGCAATAAATTAATTCACATTATTGCACAAAGATCTCAGGGCTTAAACAAACCATGTGCCAACTTGCATACTTCAAATATAACAAGCATTCCAGCAGCCTTCTTGGCTCATTATTCCTAGTTTATTTACTAGAAGCATTTGTTTGATTTTATCATCAGATATCTAGATAAAAAATGCCACTGCATACATGAAAGCACCCCATACATCTTGTAAGCATGTTTTCCAGAAACAAATAAATAATTATTTTTAATGATGTTGTCAAGAGATATCTGGGTCTTAAATCCATACAAGAATCTTTACAACTATAAACAGAGATATGGCATGTTAGGATTTTTTTTTATCTGCAAGTAACTATGGTTGAACTAGATTCACAGTCTAGCTTAACCATAATTTTAACTTGTGAGTTTTATTATCTATTTTTTTTATCAGGGGTTCAGCACTCAAGTACACCCCTAATACACTGTTCTAAACCTCAGAACTTATACATAGTATAATGTAGCTCATAATGTTTTCTTCTATTAAAATTTTCATGCCATAGATCCAGATTAGTTGTTAATGTTCTTGCCTAGATTTTAAGGTTTTATGCTTTAACTTTTCTGGGTGTAATGAAACAGTGAGTTGCACATCCAAAACAAACATCACAATAGATCAAAGATCACCCAAAACATCCATAATAAAATCATGACAGATCCAAAAACATCCAAAGAACATTGATAAAACCATATTCAACAAAACTAAAATAAGCAAATAACTAAATTAGAATTGGCTGCCTCATTTCAGGTCTTAATGCCATGAATTTGGTGAGGTTACTCACCTAAATATCTCCTTCTAGTTAATCCAGAAAAATCCCTGAGCAATATTTTCTCCTTCTCCTCCAAATGTTTTCTTTCTTATTTTAAGTATTTCGGGTAAACTGATTCCCCTGGCTACCACTACTCATTTATAAGCATTTTACTAGGGTTTTATCAAACAGAATTCCATTTTTGTCCTGACCAATATCATGCATTTTGCATTTATATTTTAACATTCCCATTTTCAGTTACCCCGGCCATATTTCTTTTATTAGAGGCAACTTTTTCTTTTTTTCCTACTTTTTCAGAAAATGTCCTGTCTACCTAAATCATGTTAAAGGTGTGACCAAGTATATTTGTTTATTCATGGGAATCCCCATTTTCCTATTTTCTGCCCATACATAATATACTTACTTATTTTACATTTCATGCTATTTTAATGTTATCATTATTTTCTTGCTTAGTTTCAATATATTTCTTCTCACAGAAAATATACATGTGTATAGGTATATAATTATTTGTTTTATTTAATTCCCCTCTGTTTCACAGAAAATATGTTTAAGCACATATTTCATTTTTAATTTGGGTTATGCTTCAGTTACGTTCCAATGTCTTAAATAAAGAATTTACTCCTTTATTTTAAATAGGATTTTTTTGTTTTTATTTTCAATATCTAAATATTATTCTAGTTTCACTATGTATATATATATATATTTTTCACAGAAAATCTTTAATTTCAATGTATACAGAAGACATATTTAATTTGATCAATGATTCACATTTCAAGATCATATCTGAAATGCTTCCTTACTTTGTTTATTTATTTTATTATCATCATTATATTATTATTTTTTTCCAGAGAATTTCTAAATCTCTTCCTTGTGCCATTTCCAGTGTGCACGTGCACACATATCCCTGCACATCATTCAATTCAGGAACTCCATCAACATTTGATCCTACATACATACATATATATATTACAGAATTGTTTTAATTTTTCCCTCTAAATTTTTGGGGCATTCCACCCGCACTTCCATACAGTTTAGGTTGACAATAAACCACACATATCCAACCCAAATTAAACGAGAAGGCGGATGGTTAAGGGTATAAAGAAAAGAAGACAGAACAAAATCTCACACGAATGAAATAATTTATAGTATCAATAATCTTTACAGCGGAAAATTAAAAATACAAATATCAGAGTCTAGCCTAATGTAACAATCCAGAATTTCAGTCATTTGAATTTGGAATATTTAATTGATTTTAAATATTGAAAAGTTAATTTTATAAGTTAAATAACTTGAATTTCAAATATAGCGTGTATTTGATAATTAAATTGTTAAATTTAAAATTTGGAATTGTTTAAATAATTAAATCTTGAATTTTATGTGAATGAAAAAGATTTCAAAAGTTGATTTAAAATTCTATTAAATAAGAATGAAGATAGCAAAATTTTAAATTTGAATTAAAAAAGATTTATTTGGTTTTATAATAATTCGTTTTAATTAATGTGTGAAAATAGCCTTCCAGGGCACTGTCTCGGATTTCGACGAAACCACTACCGTTGGATCCGTAATAGCATATTATTATTTAATAACAAATTTCATCGCGATTGGACGTATAGTTTAGTCGTGCGGGATCGAAACACATAGAAATTTATTTTAGAAAATTTAAATTAATATAATTGGGTTTGAAAAGCTATCTTCTGTATATGATCGAATTAGATCTCAAGACTGGTCCCATTGTGTTTGGAATAGGGGTATAACATATAGAACGTCAAGCGGCACGTCTCGTTTGAAGTTTGAAAATTTAACGTGTGAATAGTGCCGCGAAATTTTTCTATATAAGGACTTGGAGAATTTTCATTTTGCAAAACCTAAACCCTAATAGAAGCCAGCCGCCACTAAAACTAAATTTCATCCAATGGCCAACGTTTTTAGGCACCACCACAGCCACTTTCAGGTGAGGCGACCAATTATAAACTTGTCGGCGACGAGGAGATGAGACTATTCAACGGTGGAGATCGGCTGGATCGAAGCATGGTGACGACTATGGTGGTTCGAACGGCGTGCCGTTCATAGGCATTTTTCGACGATTGATGACGATCTGGAGTGTCGCGCCAGCGGCAATGGAAGGGGGAAGGCTTGGCACGGCCACGCTGAGGTCACGGTTGCGAACATGTCATGGACGCGGCGGCAAATCGAAATTGCGATCGAAGACTTAAAAAAAGAGGGATATGCATGCCCTGGAACGAAGTGAGAGGGAAGGGATAGGTAATTAAAGTTTAAAATTTTATTTATTTAAAGTTAATTATATTATAAATAATCTCAATGTTCATAAATTTATTCCATATGAGTGCCAAATTGAATGCGACGAGTTGCATTTCGATCGTATCAGCGATTACTACATTATGGAGTTGGATTGGATGGATTTGGAGCTAGTAGGAATTTGGGTTAAAATCGAATGTCGATTCAATTTTAATTCAAAACGAAACGTTTGATGACTTTTGAAATCAATGTGAGTTAATCTCACCTTTTTGGTTAACCAGAAATATTATACAGTTAGTAAAAATTAATTATTGGACATGTGGATATTTTATTGTTGATCGTTATTGACTGTTTGGATGATTTACTATTTTATATTGTTGGTTTGGATATATTCCCGCCCTTGGGTGGATGAGACCGTATTACGTTCGCGTGTAAGAGCGGATGACCCTTTATATAAGAATCTCGCCTCGAAGCGGTTGATTTATATTTTTATGATTATATACTATATGTGATGTGGGGGGATAGGTTGGAGAGATCCAACAGGATTCCTCACACTATTGATTTATTTTCATATAAATTGATATATGATATGTTGGATGCTATAATTGATGACATGGACACGATTTTGCTTATTTAGTGCTTTAGTAGCACCGAGCCTTATATTTTGGTATTTTAAAATACCATAAATAGTGATTGATTTAAAAAAGGGATTTCAAAGTGATTTTGAAAATTATATATTTTTTAAATAATTATTCTTGAATTATTTGAAGAAGTAATTTATTTTAAAATCAAAGATATTATTTTGGGATATTATAATTTAACAGGTTTATAAAATATTTTAAATAGAGATTTTCAAACTGTAAAATAAAGATTTTTAAAATCTTAAAGTAAGTCCGTATTTTATAATAAAGGGATATGTTTTTAAAGGAAAATAGAAATATTTTGATATAAATATTTATTAACCATTTTATATAGAGTAACATTTATATACGTGTGTGTGTATATATATATATGTACATATATTAAAGAATATTTACGAATGTGAGATTTATAAATGTGATAAATTATAAAAGTGATATTTTACAAATGAAGTGAAGATTTGTAAAATCGTATTTTGTTAATAAAAATATGGATTTATAAATGATGTTTATAAACTATAGGAAACTATTATCATTTAATAATTGGTGAAATAAGTCCAACGGTGGATTTATTATGAAATGTGGAATGTTGTTTTAGAAAATAGTTGATTCTATTTTGGAAATTGAAGGTGAGGGTAAATTCAGAGATGTTAAATGATATTTTATAAATAAAATAGAATTTATAAAAGAAATCCATAAATATGGGAGCAACGTTCAAAACGGGTTGAAATTATGTGTTGAATAGGATTTTATAAATAAGCGAAATTTATAAAGGAACAGAGTTATAAATGTGGTTCATAAAAAGAGAGATTTTATAAAAAGGAAGTTTTATAAAATAGAAGGAGATTTATAAAATATAGTTTTATAAATATGGAAATGATTATGTTGAAAATTAGGGGTGGAATTGTATCAAAGAAATATATTTATGTTTTTTTAAAAGTTGTTTATTTATTTAATATTGTTTCAAAGCTGTTTATCAGTACTTTTGTATTTTGAAAAGTTAATTATTTAAATTATTAATATGGTTTGAAATTAATTTTAATTATTTATCAATAAAGTTTTGAAAATTAATTATTAGTATTTATAAAATGTCAAATATAAATTATTATTGTTTTATTTAGAATGTTTTGGAATTTATTAATTATTATTTTAAAATGTTTTAAAGTTATTATTTATTTATTTATAATGTTTACTATTATATAATAGTGTTTTAAAGTAAATGATTAGAATTTATATTATAAATGTTTTCGAGATTGATAAATAGAGTTTTATAAACAGATGTGGATTATAAGAGGAATCTTATAACAAGTTTTGGAAAACGTAAAGGAAGATTAGTCAGAAAGATAAAAGAGTTATATAACTGGTTTTAGATATTTATAAAAAAAATTGTAGAAATGGGTTTATTGATTTATAAAAAGCAGTTTTGTAAATGGTTTATGGATTTATAATGGGGTTTATAAATGATTTTAGAATTGAAATAAGAGGGTAATTTTCTCAAATGTTGGTGAATATACTTATACCGTTGAGATAAGTATATGGATATTTTTCCAAGTATTGAGAAATATGGATTTTTGGGTATATATATATCTTTGTAAAAAGAATTTTGATTCAAGTATTACAAAGCGAATTTAAATTAATAAAGATTAATTAAAAGGAGGTTAGTGGTTGCTTGTGTGCTTAACCATTGTTGGTTTTCCCTATGAAATTAAACCCCTGATTGAATGTTTTTTATTTGATAGTTAAATAACCGACTATTGAATTTCGACCCAAACGTAACTTTGGAAATATCTAGGAGCAACACGTGAGTTATATGGCACATTCATTTCCGATGATGCTATACTCTGCATATAAATCTCGTTTTGTTCTCTTAGGACAATGATAAGGAAATATGTCCACTAACGGTTAGGAGGTGATCTCCGCTCTTATCTTTGACTGTTTATTTCCTAAAGAACTAGGGTTGAGTTTACCGAAAATTATTGAATGTTGTTACAAAGAGACCGGGATTGGATATGTTATCCGAAAACCACTTCATTCCAACTCAAGTGTTTCAAAGTGAAGACATCTAAAAGATGATGAATTGAAGACGGAGCTCTCAAGTATTTCGTTCAGTACCAAAACGAACTTGTATGGATGAATGTTGGCATTGCATTGTTGCCCCGAGGGCGGTGTTAGCATTCCAAGTGGGAGGTGCTATATAAAAGATAAATCGTAGCCTCAAGACTCATCAACCAGGAATGACTAAAACAAGGGATATGCATCAGGGCTAAGTGGGTCGCTCCTAAGTAAGGTATGATCATCCCTAACTAGAGTCGATATTATCTCTCATTTGTATGCTTCGAGGCCCATTAATGGAGGGGTGATCATATTCGATACTAGTCAAGTGGTAGGCCGGTTCTGTGTTGGTAGGGGATCCGAGTGAGGTCCTCGGTGTTATTTTATCTAGAGATGCACCATGACAGGCGGTACCCCAGTAGCCCAGTAATTGTATGAAATCCATTTTTCAATAAGCACCGTATGGACATAGTTGTGCCCAACTATGCTGAAATGTGAGATGCAAGCATTTCAGCTATATGCATATTTTACTTTGACGCATAGGCATTATTGTAATATAAATGGATTTTCTATATGAAATGTTTTGGTTATCGTAAGGTAAAAACTCGTCCGTGTTTATGTGCGGCATGGTCTTACGAGATACTTTTTTATTTTCAAAGGTTTTCTATAACTTAAAAATCTAGTTGGATGTGTTTTTCTCACGCTGGTTTTCCAGACTGATCGGATGTTATTTTATTATAATTCTCAGGTCAGGCCGAGCATATTTACAGATTGCTTTAGATGCATTGGAGCTCAAGAGACTAGTTGGAGGTCTTCAAGTCGTATTCACGTATATATTTATTTTCCGCTGCTTTGTTGTTGAAATCATCAGCATTTGTGAGGACGGGTTGTTATAACTGTTCAGGCTGATGATTGTGATTAGTGTTGTACTCTGATGGATATATGTATATAATAATTTATCTTTTGTAAAGATCATTGATATTATATTATATATTGTTTCATTGCGATTGAGGGATTCTGTGTTGTTTTAGTTTTTTTCTTCTCCCTTCTTTTTCTCTTCTTCCTTCTTCCTTCTTTCCCCTAACAATTGGGTTTTCCGGCATTCGATTTCTCGACACGCAATACAGGGGACATATTATTGTCAATTTTCAAGGGTCAAAAATCAGGCTGTTACACCTAAGCTCAGCCTGGACAGTTATAAACACATGCACTTACAAATGCTGAAAAAAACAAACACGACGGAAAAGTAAACTACGTCCATACGTTGATGAAGATCTCCAGCTCTCCTCTAAAAACTCCAAGCTTCTTCAACTAATCTTGAAACTACTTGGATCTTACTCGAGTATTAAAAATACCGAGATCAGTCTGGCAAACCAGCATGAGAAACGCGAATCATAAATATATATGACAGTGTCATAGATCGACTTTAATGCTAAACAAAACCTTTGAAAAGAAGAGTATCTCATAAGAATGCGCCGCATATAAACATGGACAGGTTTTTACCTTATGATAACTAAAACATTTTATCAAATCATTTGATATTATTTCTAATGATATTGCTTTGAAAACACTTTCAAATAACAAATTAAAATAGCCGAAATTGTTACATTTATTAAATTAGACAACATATTTAGGTATGCAATCAAGTTCGTAAAGGTACGTATTGGAGAATGGATCTCCAACAATGACAAGGTAAGGGACTACCTTATGATAGTACATCAATAGAAGAATGTACTGAGGCACAGCCCCGCTGTCCTCTACCAACAATGAACCGGCCTACCTCTACCATAGATAGTACCGAATATGTCATCATCCCGGTCGTTCCCGACCTATCCGTAGTCACAACATTCACAACAAAACTGATATATAGAGGGTAATCTAGAAAGGTGATGATCATCTCCTAATAGGTGCGACCCACATAGCCCTACTGCATCTACCATGTTTTTGCCATTACCGATGTGTGAGGCTTGAGGTAACATTTTACCTTTCTCAAAACAGCAAATCCCACTTTGAATGCCATATTGCCATTTCTGACAGCACACTAATTGGTTTCCATAAGAGTACAAGCCTCAAGTACACTCAGGGAAGGGTGTTAAGTATAAGAGGGGTTACCTCCTACACACCAAATAGACGTACGTTTGTAAAAACCAATGTACGTGGTCTTAGAAATGCAATGTCAGACATTCATCCATACAAGTATCCAGAAATAGGACAAACCGAATGTACTCCTACTACATCCTGTTTGGAAATCATCCCTAGGATTAGTAGCGAATGGTCCTTGCATTGAAGATTTTAAAATAAAGGTATTATTGTCAGCATATGAATATAATACGGGAATCATGAGGTTAGTGGCCAGCAACTCTACATTATGAAGATCTCCGTCTTCAAAACTATTGTCTTCAACATGTCTTCACTTTGGAATGCGTATATTGGTTTGAATTGGTTTTCAGATAGGAATCACCCAAATCTGATCCCGGTCTCTCCGAACCAATTATCGATAAAAAGATGTGTATATGTGTATACAGAAACGTTAAGCCTCTTTCGTTAAATCCTCTTTTCTTTTTTTACTCAAAATATCATTTAACTTTAAAGATACCATTTTATCTAATAAAATATCTTTTAGAGATTTATTTCTTTAAACCATTTCTATTTCCAAATATATAGAATTATTAAACCTCTTTTTAAATTTGGAAATACCAAATCATTTCTTTTTAATTACTTAGGGAAAATATTTCCATATTCTATTATTAGCATAAATAATAAAGATTTCATTTTTCCGAAACATGTTTTAAATGGATCAAAAACAATGTTATTTAAGACATCGTTTACTGTAAACCCACATCACTTAGTATTAAGTAAAAAAGGATTCATAGATTGTAGATTAATTATACTCAATACTAATTTTCATATTCAACTTGAACTATTCATCGAATAATGGTGAAATCACCTTTTAAATTCACGCGGATAGTACAAGTTTCCTATTTGGAATTTAATATAGAGTTTAACTGGAATGTTCTCTTTACCATCAAAATCTTATTTAAAATATGTTTAAACTTTTTGGAAAACTCCAAATCTTTTTTCTTTTATCTTAAGAAAATGCGATCCGAGTAAATCAAATTAACTGTCCCCTCCGTCGGGCCAGTCCAAATAGCTATGGGGAGCAGGCAACTTGTTTCCCAAACTCCAGCATAGAGACTAGCCCTTATTCACCCATAAGGCGGTCAAGTTATTTGATCGAGTCTAAACTTTTAGAAGTATTTGATTTATCATTTGAAAAATATTTCAAAAATAATCGGGGATAAAACCAAAGTTTAAATCATTCATTCAACGGTTACCGAATTTCATTGCTAAATTGTCGATGAAAAGTAATTTTAAAGATTTATAGATTAAAACACCAACTTCATTATATATATGCCCATTTTTATAATTCTAATTCCTTTTAAAACATTTTAACTTATTTATGTAATTTGTTTCAAATTTTTAAAGATTTAAAAACATCCATTTTAAAGAGTTGAAAACAATATTTTACGAATTACCAAATCGCGATGATTTTGAAAACTTGATTTGGACATATCTCAACCTTTACTAAACGAAATCTTGGTTTTCCATTTTCATTTGAAAACCATACATGCAAGGGTCCGGAAAATTCTTATTTCAAAGAATTCCGACTTATATTTTATCCTACACATCCGTTTAACTTTTCAGGTCACGAAATCGCAAACTGCCGAAACGCGACGACTTATTTTTCATCGTTTAGCCAAATTTTGTAAAGATTATCCAAGATGATTTTAAATCATTTTAATAGCATAACAAACTATTATTAACCAATTTAAAACAATATTTTACCATCTACTTATTAAAAATCTATTTTACTTCTTTTTACGTATTATAATATTATTTATTTTTTCAACCTTTTTAATTCAAAATCCTTCATTTTAAACCATATGATATTTCTATATCATTTTCCGCCCTTTAAAACTATAATTTTGTTTTAAAAATGAAACCATAGATTTTATTTTTCAAATAATTTTAAAACTCTACTTTTCCAATTCCTTTCTTTATTAAAACTGATTCCAAATATATTTCAAAACTTTATTTTCTCGTTTCTTTACTTTCCCGATTCTGATATTATAAAATGACATTTCTTTTGGTTTTAATAACAAAGAGGCCTAACATATGTTGTATACATATTATTTTTGGGTATAATGTGAATAATTTTTCATAAGACATCGTAACGACCCGTAAATTTCAATTGTTTTAATAACGTAATTAGTTGAAATTTTGTGAAATTTTAAATGATAAAATTTTAAAATAAAAATTTAAAATTTGGAATACGTCTAGTTAAACATAGCAACTGGTAAATTTTCGTCCGGAAATATGAAAGTTTATTTCACGCGTAAATTTACTTCAATTTAATCAGTTAAAAAGCGATGAAAGTAAAATGTTTTCGAAACCTAAATATTTTTACATAGAAAAATTCTAAACCATCTTCTGAGCAAGATGTCAGTTTGTCGTTTTTCCAAATTCGGATATCTTTGGCTCCGTCGATCTTATTTTTCAGCATTTTTCTTGCATATTTCCGCTATTAGAAAATTCGAATTTTATAATTCAGATCGTACCACTGATATCCATATACCGTTTTGATCGTCTTGTCGCACTGATCTTTACAGTATATTTGTTGTGTATTTGGAGTCTGAAAGACGGCGAAAATCTGTGGAAACGGTCAATCGTATCGGTTTCAAAATTTTAGCGTGTAGTACCCTATAGCCATTGCCTTTAATTATACCAGCTGTTGCATTTATTTTCCTCCGTAAATTGGGCCGTGACTATTACCATTCAGCCTAGACTTTCTCCATTTCCAATAGTTGTTATGTTATTAGTTGTTTAGTTTTATTGTCTGTTCACTAACCCTGCTGTTTTCATTTGAAATTATATATTATAATAAGATATAATTTTTTAGTTGTGGCTCATATTGCATGTAGCATGCTTTAGTCACACACACGTTGATGCACACCCATAATACTTTATATGATAAAAAGCAAAGACCCGCACTATATATATTCACACATGAATATCCAGTATGTGACAGCCTGGGCATACAAACAAAAAGGAAAAAGCATCCCAGGTACACACGCATGGGAAATGAATGCAAATACATGCATACTCAGTTGATAGCACACACCGTAGTGTTTAAAAAAAAAATTAATTGCATTGCATTGCTGAGCATATATTTCATTGGGTGCTATTTTTCATATTTCATAGATAGCATCTTCCACTCCCAGAGAACCCGTTTGCTAACATCACTGTAACAACCCGGGATTTTCAACTCCGATAATTCCGAATTGTTAAGGAAAAGAAGAAAAGATAGAAGAAGAATAGAAAGAAGAAAGAAAACACAACATCTCACATTCGCAGCGGATTAAATATAATAACAAATAATAACATTTATACAAAGAAAAGCTGTAATTGTTACTTTACATTCAATACATCAGAGTTACAACATATACACAAATAGACTAGACAGTTATCAACCTGTCCCAGACTACTATCAATAAGCTCTCAAATATATAGCGGTAAACTCCATACGTTCCTGCCATCCAGCTCGCCTCCTGAGCTTCAGAACGTCCTTACCTGGAAATCTGTAATACTCGGTCTGACCCGAGCATTACATCAAAGTAACACCCGGGTCAGGCTGGAAACCAGCGTGAGTAAACCCATATAACATGAAATACTAAGTTATAAAACTTATTTACAAACCAGGGTAACTCGTACTTGTTACGAGTTTACAACTTATTAAAGTCAATCACTTATTCCAACAATATCTAAGAATCACTACTCAGTTTAAATGTTCATGATTCTCATTCCATTCCAGCCTATTTATCGCACGTACTAATCTATAAAGAGTTATAGAAGATTACAAATCGAAGTGGGTTTGGGTATTTACTGATACCCAACCCCGGTCTCTTCGAATCCAATATCATCTAAATTTCAGTTTAAAAGGATACAAATCAACTATAATACAAGGTATCATGGTCACACAGCAAATCAATTATCGATAGACAACTCACAATATCATAGTTCAACCCATCATAGCATATCATAATGCATCACAGCTCAATGTAGAGATATCACATAATCCAAGTCACCCAATAACATTCAATCATCCATAAGCAAGATTTATTAATTTATTATCAATTTAATTAATTTCCAATTAGATTAATTACCAACTTAAATCACTTGGTTTTCCTTAATCTTGCTTACTTAACATTAATTAGTTTCAACCCAATTAATTAATCATCCTATAATCATCCATCCTAATTAATTATCCTAATTAATTACTGTCTTATATTAATCTTTGATTAATTAATCTTTAACTACTTGATTAAGAAATTATTAATCAATTAATTAATAAATAAACCTTAATTAATTACTTTATTAATTAATTACCATTTTAATTAATTACCCTTAGTAATTATCCTTAAATTAATCACATTCCTTAATTAATTAATCACTTTAATTACTTAACTAAAATAATTAAGTAATTAACTTTTAATTACTGACATAAGTAATTATCTTCTAATTACTTCCATTAATAATCTTGATTACTTTCTTAATTAATTACTTAACAAATAAGTAATTCCATTACTAAATAATCCTTAATTCATTAATTAATTAACTACTTCAAAATTAATTAATCTCAACAATTATATTAATCAATTCCTTAGATTAATAACATCAAGTGATTACCCTATTATCACTTTAACTAATTACCCCATGAGTAATTATCCTATTAATTACTTCCATAAGTAATTTCATTCAATAATTAACCAATAATTACTTTATTAAGTAATTACACTTAATTAATCCATAATTAAGTGATTTTTTAAAATTAAATAAATAATTAACTAATTATTTAAAATTAATTAAACAATTAATTAATTAACATTTTATATTTAAAAATCCTTAATTAAAATAAGAAAACCATTTATTTTAATTAATCTCTACTTATTAACAAATCATATTTAAATTAAGTATTCTTAAATTCATATCAATACTAATTTAACCTTATCATCCTTATAAATAAATTATTTGAATTTTTAAATCTTATTATTCAAAACAAATTATTTACAAATCATAATAATAACCTTACTTAGAGATAAAGCATTTAAATTATTTCCAAATTTACCAAATACTTGAAAACTTGTTTATTCTTTAAATTTTAAAACCCAAATAAAATTTTCTTTTTTTAAAAAAAAAAAAACTCAAACCCAGGTTACAATAAAACAACCCGAGTAAACCCACTAAAAACACGAGTCTTCCTTCGAGTCTTTCTCATTCTTGTTTTCTTCGAGTCGCACGCGATGAAACACGAACCCAGACTCGAGTTCAATTCGTCTTCCTCAACTTCCATTCACCTGTGCACACGAACGTGCACTGTGCACCTACCCAAACGTCTCCGGCCAACCAAGGTCGTCGCAACCATCGACGACGATCCCAAGAACCCACGCGAGCACGAATTTGAACCCAGATCAAACGAAAATACATTAAAACAAAATCGAGCTAAATCTCGATCAACTGGAAAACACCATAGCCGTAAAAACCTCTTCTTCCATCGCCTCCGACCTCGAGATCAACTTCCGATCCACCCAAAGCCATACTACATTCCCACGAACCTTTTCCTCCCTTGCGATCAACTCCGATGATCCACAGTTGTTGAACGAAGCTCGCCATCCCTTACGACAAAATCTGATCACTAAACCCTATCTCATCAAATTCCCATCGCCTCGGTGAATAATAAATTCACTCATGATTTTCTTGACAACCACCATTCTTCAAACTCTATTCGAAAACAAGCTCAACCCTCAGTTCGTCATTGATCATCAGGAATTGACGAAAAGACCAAAACAAATCATCCCGCAAATGCACGTGACTTCCGAACTTAGAAATCTAAAAACTTATATCAAAATTCATCATTTTCAAACACTAATCTGATTCTATAATCAAATTCTGAAATTACGAAGATTGATTCTTGGCTAAATTTTAGATCATCACTGGTATTCATCTTTCAGAAATAATTGCCAGATATAAATTCTAGAAACCATTTTTAAAATTGAATTTATATTGTAACAATCCTCTTTTATTCACAAATCAATATCTAATATCGATCTTACAAAGAGGATTTGAATTTTAGAACTTGATTTTCCAATCTGAACTATAAACAGAGCCTATTTTCCTATATACCTACATATACATTCAGATATTTGCATATATACAGACATGCAAGCTAGTACACACCATCATTCAACCATATATACATGCATTCATATCAGATCAATTTAATCTATCACTGACATCAAATAAAATCATCAGGTTAAACTGTTTTTAAAAATAAATTTACTCACCTATTATAAGATAACAGAGAAAAGTTTGAATTCCTGAAACTGCTTATTTGTTTTGCTTGAATTTGGTTGAGTTGATCCTGAATCTTGCCTTGCTAATTAATTTACTTGATCGATCTCAGGTTGAAACAGTTTGAAATACTTGTTGCAGTTTGAAATAATTGTTGATGTTGGCATTGATTTTTGGTTTCCAGTTTTCTTCTTTTAGTTTAGAGAAGATGAAAGTAAGGATTTTTAGGAAAAATAGCCTGATCTTCTTTCTTATACATGTTATTTATATTTTTAAATTTTTAAGAGAACAAATTTGCCACATGTTACTTCATGCTATATTAATCTAACACTTGTATTTTTTGCATGTGTTTATATTTTACAAATGTCATAAACCATATTTCCTATATTAACATATGTATTTATTTTATATTATAAATTATGTATTAGGTTTTTAAATTTATATATATTTATCTATTTTAAATGATGTTCTTTAAATATACAAACTATCTATTACAAGAAATATTTTCAATATTTTTATTTGAATTTTAAATTCCAAATTTCAAATCACAATACAAATTCTACTTATCTTTGAATTTCAATTCTCAAATTCAAATTTAATTTTAATTGACTCATATATGTATTTAAATAACACACCTTAAATTTGTTTGTAAATAATAATTTTGCCAATTTTAAATAATTATAAAGGAGATTATCAAATACATATCTATCTCATATTTAAAATCCAGCATTATTATAATTCAGATTCATATATATATATATTTTCAAATATATCTCAGGATTTCATTTGTTCAATTTACAAATAAATACTTTATTAAATTTAATTCTGTTAATTTCCAATTAACAGATGCCCAAAAATTCGGGTTATCACATTCCACCCCCCTTAGAATCTTTTCGTCCTCGAAAAGGAACGAAGCCAAAATTTACTTATTTACTTATTATCAGATAAATTTCTTGTTGAACAATTTAAACTATAAACTCCTTTTATATTAAATTTTTAAAATACTTTAAAATCTATATAATATTACAAAAATAGTCTTTATAAAAATACTTTTATAACTCGATGTTTCAACCAGTCTATCCTTGTTCCCATAGAAATTCGGTCATACGTTGATCAGGCGTAAGACTGAAAATCTATCAGTACTTGGTAAACCCGTTTTCAACACCTAGTGAAAATACTTGGAAAATAATTTTATTGAAAATATGGAAAACATTTTTGAAAACGAGGAAATATCTTTGGTGAGAATGCTTTGGAAATCATCACCCCCATCCATGGTCACAGTTACATCACGGGTTACGTTGCCATCGCAGCAAAAGTCCATGTAACTGATGACAGCATGGAACCCACAACAGATCGCAGTTACATTCCAGGGTTACGTTGCCGTCGCAGCAAAAGTCCATGTAACTGTTGGCTCTCAGCGGCACACACGATTTCGCTGTCAAAATGAAACTTCTCCCACATAGGTCGCAGTCTACCGATATAAAATCAAACGCAGACTGTTGGCTCTCAGCGGCATAAACGACTTTCGCTATGTTACCATAGTGTCACAGTCTACCGATATAAAATCAAACGTAGACAGTTGGCTCTCAGCGGCACACATGACTTTCGCTATGGTCTGCAGTAGATCGCAGTGACATTGAGTTAAATTGTTGTCACAGCATAACTCAAATGCCTCTGTGGGCACCAGCCCCTCGACTTTCGCTACACAAATAATCCTCAGGAACTAGTTTTGTCCGGACTCCTCACAGGATCAACTTTAGAATCCCCCCTTGGGGTTCAAGGCAGTACCACCCTGTGGCACTCCTGAGAAGTTCATTTCAAGGGAGCGCCTTTTTCCCCAGAGCTATACTCAAAACATTTTATACTATATACTTATAGTATCTTCAAATCACACCCTTTATGATTTATCAAAATCTCCTTTACACAAAATCGATTACCAAAATCGATAATTCTCAAACTAGGCTTTTCAAAATCCAAAATTGATTTTCCCAAAAATCAAAAGCCTTTCCCAAATTCATAGGTTCCCAAAACCTTTTCCAAAATCATTCTCATAAGATCCTTTATATATATATATAGATATAGATATATATAACTTTTAAAATCTTTGGATCATTTCAACTTTGTATAAAACCTCTTTTATACTTCAAATATTTCAAAACCCTTTTCTTTTAGCAATAGATTCAACAAGGGAAGATTTACCTTATACAACAAGGATATATAACTTTATTTTATTCCAAATCAAATATTCACATTTGATAAATCTTTTATAAAGTTATTAACCATATTTCTTTTCAAAAACCATTTTACAGTTCTTATCCACAAATCTTCAATATCAATTTCATTCAAATCCGTACGATGTACACATATCATCCGTACACAATATCAATCTGATCGCTCAATCGATCACACAATTTCACTTCCGAACTAGTATCGTCCACCCGACTTCCTAGTGCGGACTCAGATCTGGTTTCTTGATTAGAAACCGTCATTCTCCTTGCATAGTCACAACTATGATAGAGAATATCCAGAACCAATCAAAAATCCATATCCAGGTTCGCCGTCGAAAATCGAGCGAAAAATCCCAACTCGGATCGATAATACTATCTCGAAATTCTGTGTTCGAATCTGGATCAAATCACTATGCAAATAGAATAATATACGTATATCCTACGTATTTATCTTTGTTGGTTATTATCCAAATCAATTCTCTTTTCTATTCACATTTCCTTTAATTCCATTCACTTATTCTCAATTGCTTCCATTTCCAATTGAGTTATTACTTCAATTACAAACAGTTTGAACTCTGACCAATTTAAAAAAAAAATAGCTTGAAAAAGTTAAAATAGATAAGTAGTTGAAAAATAGTTATTAGTTTGTAAAATAGTTAAGTAGGTATAAAATAGTTAGATAATTGCAAAATAGTTTTTAAAATAGCGATTAGATATAAGTAACTGAAAAATAGTAATTAGTTTATAAGACAGTTTCAAAATAGTTAAATAGTTTCAAAATAATTAAATAGTTTCAAAATAATTGTAAAATAAGTATAAGATAGTTTGGGGTTTAAGAAGAAAGATTGTATAGTAAATAGTTTGGAAAAATATACTTGTATTTAAAACAATTTGAAAATAATCCAGAGCCAAACTGTTTAAATTTCCCAATCTCCATTTCCCATTAATGTTCCATCAATTCAATTTAAATTTCCATTTCCATTTAAATTGACTCAATACTTCAATTTCCATTGAATTTTATTCAATCCCAATTCAAGTTGAATTAATCTTAATTCCTTTCCAAATTTCAAATCAAATTCCATTTAATTTTAAACATCTTCACTTAAATTACAATTTCAAATTATTCAAACTAATTTCAAATTGAATTTACTTAAATTTCAAATCATTTCAATTTCTATATGAATTAATCCCAATTCCCATTTGAATTTTTGAACTCATACAATCTTCAATTTTTATTTTAAATTAATTCAATTCAAATTTTCCATTTGAATTTTAAACTTATTCATCTTAAATCACAATTCCCATTTATTCAAATCTAATTCAGTTTGAACTAATTCAATTTAAATCTCAATTTTAAACTATCTCGAATTATATAAATTCGAGTTAAAATTTTTAAATATCGATTTAATTCCTTAAATCACAATTCCTTCACTTTTAAATTAATTTAACCTTTATTTTTTTAATTTTAACAAATTAAATCTTTAAACCTTTTAATTCTGAATTCAAATTTCAAATTTTCATTTAAAAATTATCTTTACTTAACTTATTTCAAAGTTCAAATAAAAATTTAAAAACAATTTAATCTTCAGATTTTTAATTTATTATCCATTTTCAATTTCCAGATCTCAAACCCATTTTGAGATCACTCATAACACCCATTTAAATTAACCATTTAAATTTAAATTTCATCTTGAAATTTCCAATTCAAGTTATTTATTCAAGCTTATTTAACTTCCTTCAAGTTAAATTTACTTAATCCGGTCAACTTTTCACAATTTGAATTCCTATTCAAATTTTAAACTTCAGATTAACTTTCCCTTTTTAAGTTTAAAAACTTACTTTACTTTGGGTTTTACATCACATTCCAATTTAAAACTCAACACTAAGTGTTTATTTCAAATCATCATTGGTATTATGTATATTCCTCATATATACAATTTCTTTACACACCAAGTTATACTTTAAATTTTTAAACCACCTTTGGTTTTAATTCAAAACAAACTTCTTTAAAACAATTTCAAGTTTTCTGGATTTAGATTTAAAATTTCACAATTTTAAATTATCTTCAATTCCAATTTATAAGTTATACTCACTTAAATGTTTACTTCCCTAAACATTTCATTATCAACCATTTATGATAATAACCAAGATTATCATATCTGGAAACCAATTCATTATTATCTTTATTCTGATAACACTTCTACAAATTCAAGATTTTAATTTTAGTTTAGATCCATTTTAAACTTATCTTCATTTAATTTCAATTTGGTTGTATTACCACTTAATTCTTATTATTTTATTTAATCTAATTAATATAACAACCAATTACCTTAATATTTATTAAAAAGAAATATTGCTTTATATATCAAATATAATCCTTTATAAAAATCATTTGAAATCTTTATATATGAAAATAACAAATACGCTCTCATATATATATACACTCAACTCATTCAAGGGTACCATTGACCTTATTTTTAATGAGTAATCCCAACAGAGCCAAGGTTCTCGCTTAACCTTCAGCTCTGATACCAAATGTAACAACCCGGGATTTTCAACTCCGATAATTCCGAATTGTTAAGGAAAAGAAGAAAAGATAGAAGAAGAATAGAAAGAAGAAAGAAAACACAACATCTCACATTCGCAGCGGATTAAATATAATAACAAATAATAACATTTATACAAAGAAAAGCTGTAATTGTTACTTTACATTCAATACATCAGAGTTACAACATATACACAAATAGACTAGACAGTTATCAACCTGTCCCAGACTACTATCAATAAGCTCTCAAATATATAGCGGTAAACTCCATACGTTCCTGCCATCCAGCTCGCCTCCTGAGCTTCAGAACGTCCTTACCTGGAAATCTGTAATACTCGGTCTGACCCGAGCATTACATCAAAGTAACACCCGGGTCAGGCTGGAAACCAGCGTGAGTAAACCCATATAACATGAAATACTAAGTTATAAAACTTATTTACAAACCAGGGTAACTCGTACTTGTTACGAGTTTACAACTTATTAAAGTCAATCACTTATTCCAACAATATCTAAGAATCACTACTCAGTTTAAATATTCATGATTCTCATTCCATTCCAGCCTATTTATCGCACGTATTAATCTATAAAGAGTTATAGAAGATTACAAATCGAAGTGGGTTTGGGTATTTACTGATACCCAACCCCGGTCTCTTCGAATCCAATATCATCTAAATTTCAGTTTAAAAGGATACAAATCAACTATAATACAAGGTATCATGGTCACACAGCAAATCAATTATCGATAGACAACTCACAATATCATAGTTCAACCCATCATAGCATATCATAATGCATCACAGCTCAATGTAGAGATATCACATAATCCAAGTCACCCAATAACATTCAATCATCCATAAGCAAGATTTATTAATTTATTATCAATTTAATTAATTTCCAATTAGATTAATTACCAACTTAAATCACTTGGTTTTCCTTAATCTTGCTTACTTAACATTAATTAGTTTCAACCCAATTAATTAATCATCCTATAATCATCCATCTTAATTAATTATCCTAATTAATTACTATCTTATATTAATCTTTGATTAATTAATCTTTAACTACTTGATTAAGAAATTATTAATCAATTAATTAATAAATAAACCTTAATTAATTACTTTATTAATTAATTACCATTTTAATTAATTACCCTTAGTAATTATCCTTAAATTAATCACATTCCTTAATTAATTAATCACTTTAATTACTTAACTAAAATAATTAAGTAATTAACTTTTAATTACTGACATAAGTAATTATCTTCTAATTACTTCCATTAATAATCTTGATTACTTTCTTAATTAATTACTTAACAAATAAGTAATTCCATTACTAAATAATCCTTAATTCATTAATTAATTAACTACTTCAAAATTAATTAATCTCAACAATTATATTAATCAATTCCTTAGATTAATAACATCAAGTGATTACCCTATTATCACTTTAACTAATTACCCCATGAGTAATTATCCTATTAATTACTTCCATAAGTAATTTCATTCAATAATTAACCAATAATTACTTTATTAAGTAATTACACTTAATTAATCCATAATTAAGTGATTTTTTAAAATTAAATAAATAATTAACTAATTATTTAAAATTAATTAAACAATTAATTAATTAACATTTTATATTTAAAAATCCTTAATTAAAATAAGAAAACCATTTATTTTAATTAATCTCTACTTATTAACAAATCATATTTAAATTAAGTATTCTTAAATTCATATCAATACTAATTTAACCTTATCATCCTTATAAATAAATTATTTGAATTTTTAAATCTTATTATTCAAAACAAATTATTTACAAATCATAATAATAACCTTACTTAGAGATAAAGCATTTAAATTATTTCCAAATTTACCAAATACTTGAAAACTTGTTTATTCTTTAAATTTTAAAACCCAAATAAAATTTTCTTTTTTAAAAAAAAAAAACTCAAACCCAGGTTACAATAAAACAACCCGAGTAAACCCACTAAAAACACGAGTCTTCCTTTGAGTCTTTCTCATTCTTGTTTTCTTCGAGTCGCACGCGATGAAACACGAACCCAGACTCGAGTTCAATTCGTCTTCCTCAACTTCCATTCACCTGTGCACACGAACGTGCACTGTGCACCTACCCAAACGTCTCCGGCCAACCAAGGTCGTCGCAACCATCGACGACGATCCCAAGAACCCACGCGAGCACGAATTTGAACCCAGATCAAACGAAAATACATTAAAACAAAATCGAGCTAAATCTCGATCAACTGGAAAACACCATAGCCGTAAAAACCTCTTCTTCCATCGCCTCCGACCTCGAGATCAACTTCCGATCCACCCAAAGCCATACTACATTCCCACGAACCTTTTCCTCCCTTGCGATCAACTCCGATGATCCACAGTTGTTGAACGAAGCTCGCCATCCCTTACGACAAAATCTGATCACTAAACCCTATCTCATCAAATTCCCATCGCCTCGGTGAATAATAAATTCACCCATGATTTTTCTGACAACCACCATTCTTCAAACTCTATTCGAAAACAAGCTCAACCCTCAGTTCGTCATTGATCATCAGGAATTGACGAAAAGACCAAAACAAATCATCCCGCAAATGCACGTGACTTCCGAACTTAGAAATCTAAAAACTTATATCAAAATTCATCATTTTCAAACACTAATCTGATTCTATAATCAAATTCTGAAATTACGAAGATTGATTCTTGGCTAAATTTTAGATCATCACTGGTATTCATCTTTCAGAAATAATTGCCAGATATAAATTCTAGAAACCATTTTTAAAATTGAATTTATATTGTAACAATCCTCTTTTATTCACAAATCAATATCTAATATCGATCTTACAAAGAGGATTTGAATTTTAGAACTTGATTTTCCAATCTGAACTATAAACAGAGCCTATTTTCCTATATACCTACATATACATTCAGATATTTGCATATATACAGACATGCAAGCAAGTACACACCATCATTCAACCATATATACATGCATTCATATCAGATCAATTTAATCTATCACTGACATCAAATAAAATCATCAGGTTAAACTGTTTTTAAAAATAAATTTACTCACCTATTATAAGATAACAGAGCAAAGTTTGAATTCCTGAAACTGCTTATTTGTTTTGCTTGAATTTGGTTGAGTTGATCCTGAATCTTGCCTTGCTAATTAATTTACTTGATCGATCTCAGGTTGAAACAGTTTGAAATACTTGTTGCAGTTTGAAATAATTGTTGATGTTGGCATTGATTTTTGGTTTCCAGTTTTCTTCTTTTAGTTTAGAGAAGATGAAAGTAAGGATTTTTAGGAAAAATAGCCTGATCTTCTTTCTTATACATGTTATTTATATTTTTAAATTTTTAAGAGAACAAATTTGCCACATGTTACTTCATGCTATATTAATCTAACACTTGTATTTTTTGCATGTGTTTATATTTTACAAATGTCATAAACCATATTTCCTATATTAACATATGTATTTATTTTATATTATAAATTATGTATTAGGTTTTTAAATTTATATATATTTATCTATTTTAAATGATGTTCTTTAAATATACAAACTATCTATTACAAGAAATATTTTCAATATTTTTATTTGAATTTTAAATTCCAAATTTCAAATCACAATACAAATTCTACTTATCTTTGAATTTCAATTCTCAAATTCAAATTTAATTTTAATTGACTCATATATGTATTTAAATAACACACCTTAAATTTGTTTGTAAATAATAATTTTGCCAATTTTAAATAATTATAAAGGAGATTATCAAATACATATCTATCTCATATTTAAAATCCAGCATTATTATAATTCAGATTCATATATATATATATTTTCAAATATATCTCAGGATTTCATTTGTTCAATTTACAAATAAATACTTTATTAAATTTAATTCTGTTAATTTCCAATTAACAGATGCCCAAAAATTCGGGTTATCACAATCACTATAGTCTATTCATTTCTTTATTCATTACTTTGAGAAGATTTATAATATAAAATAATACATATATTAAATACGAATTTAGTGGTGTAGCTGTCACAACCAGTTGTGACCATTCATTGTTCCACATTTATTTTGGTTCGTGCCTTTACATTTCCTTTTGCCTGGCTCAAATTCAAACTGAGCTGTATTCACTCTCCTTCCCTCATTTTCGTTTTCTGCCATGACAAACCTATTCCTTACTTCTCCAATTCAACCGTGCTCCACCCAGTACCCCACCACTTCGGCCTCCATTCGAATACCAGACAACGCCACTCCCTCCCTTGATTCTGGACCCCACTACACTGCTGCCTTTCCCCTCACACTCCGCCCTGCTCCAACAAACTCCGACGAAGCCTAGCCTCGCCAGCAGCCACCGAGCGCAACTCACCCTGAACCGCCTGCAGGTTGCACCCCTTGAAACCCGTGCCACCTTGTCAACCACCTCCACCCTCAAACCCGACAGCCCACCAAAGCTTCGCCCAGGCGACCGACCCCTGCCTAGTACATCTCCTCCGCCTCTGCCCAAATCCCATCCACCCCGCCACCTTCCATGCTCGACCTCGTGTGCCCACCGTGCCATTTTTCCACCTCACACTCGTGGCCTAACCTCGTTGCTCGGCAAGTATCTTTCATTTGGGGTATACATGAGTTATAATATATAAGTTATATAGTGATTATATATGAGTAATATAACCTTGCTGCCTAACCATCACTTCAGCACCCATTGTTCATATAGTGAATATATATGAGTTATAATATATAAGTTCTATATATAAAAGTTTGTATCTGGGGATACGTGTTGTAGCTTATGAAGTATAGTATTATATATATATGTTTTAATGGTATAAGTGAGTATTATACATTATACGTTATGTATATAAATGTATATGAGTGGTTAGATTTGGATTCTTTTGTTTATATATTACCTCTTCTTTACTGATTAGGTATGTAATTATACATTTACAATCTGGCTTTGCTGAGAAAGAAAAAGTATGTTTTATATATATTATATTGAATTGTATTATAACATGGTGGAACATATTTTAAGTAAGCTAAGTGGCAGAGATACTTCTTTAGATGATACAGCTACATTATAAAAGTGGTACACCTTTTGATGCTTTACTACTACCATCAATTATATTTTCATTGTACGTTAGTGTAAAAAAAAGTTATAGATATGTTATGACAGGTTATTTATATATATATAGAATAATAACTATGATATGTTAAAGTATACTCATGTTAGTTATAAATATTTATACAGTTAGTTGTATAAGATTTTATTTTATTATTTATTATCTGTATTGATTAGAGAAGTGATATAGATTTTGATTTTTGTTAATGTTGATTTTTCAAATATACCATAAAGGTTTATTTTATTTAATATATGTTTGAGATATGATTTCCTTTATATAAATTGTTATATATAGGGATATATGAATTCACTCATACCAATTATACCCAACGATCAAATTCTGATTTGATTTCGTCTATTCCTATTGATCAGCTGGTCCGTCGAATTCGTGCGTTTTTGTTTGCTTGGATTCACAATTCTAATTCAGTATTCGTATCAGTGTGCGTATCAATGTCATCTCCTGTTCTCTCTAGCATCGAAAGGTGAGCACTCACTCACGATTAACATTCTTTTATTTATTAAATTTGATTTCAATTGAAACGACAATTGAAATATGCTGCTGTTAGATATTTACACTGTTATTACCTGTATCAGTTCACCTGTGACATGTGACACCATTATCTGTTAATTATTTATGCAATGATAATACTGTTTGGTTGATAATTGATTGATTGTTGATGTTGATATTGGACGTTAAACTGTTAATGTAAATTGATAAATAGTATGCAATTGAACTCGATATAAAATAGTTAAATGTTTAAAATTGATTAGTTAAATTTGTATAATATGACCCATTTTAATTGTTAAATTAATTGACATGTAGAATAGTGATAATTACACTTTGAACCATTGAACGTATATTTGATTTAATTTTTGTAGTGTAAAAATTGAAATTGAATGACAAGTGAAACCGTAATGTAATAATCTTTAATCTACATGAAATGATAGTGTAGATTCTAGAAATAATTATATTAATTCGTACAAATAACAATACGAATTAATACGGTTATTTCGGGATTATTTAAATTGATTATTGGATTGTTATTATTCGTTGTTATTGCTTGTTTATTTACTTTGACACCATCCCTGTTATCACACTGCAAGTTCCCTTTACTATGCTTTGATTTTGAATTGAATTGGAATCGGGTTGAAATGATAAATACCTAAATTGAACTTTGACCTAGGATAGAGAATTAAATAAAAACCCGATTGGTCAAAAATTTGATTTAAAAATAAAATGAAGATTTTATTTGAAAAATAATATGGTTTTGAAATGAAGTTGAAGTTTGAATTCTTAAGGAAAGGAAAATGTTAATATTTAATAATCTGAAACAAATTATTAACGATGTAATTGATGAAGAATATTGTTTAATTTGAGAAATTATTGAATTAAGTTTCAAATTATTAAACTTTGAAATTATTTAATAATTAAGTTTTGAATTATTTAATAATTAAATAAGATTGAATGATTTAATGATCAAATTGAATTGAATTCTTTAATAAGAGAAATTGAACTTTTGAATAAGTGAATTTTACTTCGTAAATAATTGAAATTGAGTTTCTTTATTAATTAAGTTTTGGAAAATTATTTAAGTAAATAAGTAATTGAAATTGAATTTTCTTTAACAAGAAATGAAAATGTGATAATTTTGGAATTAATGTAAGACTTGTAATTGAAAGAATTGATTTGACGAATTTAATTTAATTCAAAATTGTAAGTTTTGATTTAATGAAGTTGAACTTAAGAAATGGATTTAATGAATTGGAAATTAAACAGAAATTGTTTTAAATGAAAATTTACTTAATGAACATTGAATGAAATTGATAAATGGATTTAAATTGACTTGAATGTTAAATTTATTTAAATGATTTGGAATGAAACGTATATACGAACTTGAATCAATATTTAAATGGTTTTAAATAGATATTGAAATTGAATTATAAGATTTTGAAATGGTAAATTGAAGTTTTGAAACGTAAATTTTGGAAATTTGTTTTTGAAAGACAAATGAAATGTTGATTTACGAATTCTAATTGAATTGAAATTGATTTGGTTTTTGAAATATATTAAATGACCAATCGGTGTAATAATTAAGAAAGTTATTAAAGAGACCGGGATCGGTAATGGATATACTCTCTATCTGAACCGAAACCACTTTAATAACTATACGCAGAGTGATGATCCAGAATGAAGTGGTTGGAATGATGTACGTGATGACTGAAGAAAGAGAACGATGATGGATAGCCTTGACACTTGTGTCAAATTGGAAATGACTAAAACAGGAGCTGTGCCGGGCCAATGGAGGATTAGCTACCTCAAGTGGACACACTTCTTCGAACTACTTATACTTGTTGTCGATTGGTGCACCCTTGATTTTGGGAGTGTTGTTTCACGGTGTTGCGGGCGCTGCGGCGTTGCGTTCTCACCAGTCCGGATCAGGCGAACGGTAGTATCACTACCTTGGGTATTGCCTCATGTGCCTTGTCATACTTGTATTCCATTTATGCGCGACCACTACGTTTTTGATTTGTACCTTAAGTATATGGATTGCCCTCTGGTGACTTCCGGTTTTGGGGAAACTACGGTCTTGTATATGCTTTTGGGAATAAAAATGTGTTAAGGGTGGAATGGGCCATGACTTAACGCTATTTTGATATCTTTATTATTACTGATAGACATTATCTACTTAGCGTACATTACTACCTAGTAGATAGTTTGTAAATTAGCGTACAATTTCTTCATTTTGTTTTAATTGGATCTCTAACCCCAAATATAAATTAGCCAAAAATATCCTTTTCAAAAGGTATCTTAACAAGGTTAATCATAATATTAATTTTTTTAAACACAACAATAATTTTTTTAACATTAATAATAGTATTATTAATTTTTACGCTAGTTTAGATGATGATTTCTCTTCTAATCATAACTTACTTAGGATTAAAGGTTCATAAATTTGATCCATCTCTATATTTGTACTAGTCTCTGTTTGGTTTTGGTTTTTAAGTTTTTTTATTTATACTGTTATTGTCCAGTTAGTCTTAATTAGGTTTTTATTTCCTTCCTTATTAATACATATATATGTATATTTATTATATAAATATACATATATATGTATCATTCTAATATTTTCTTTAGTCATTTTTCAGTTACAGGTATAGGGGATAGGATATCAGATTCATTTTGCAGGTTTCCATATCTTCATATTGCTGGACACCAGATGGTAGATAGATCAGCAGTGCAGAGTATCTTCATCCAAGACTACTAGGATTCTGCTATCTTCATTATGGAGTACTTTTTTTAGGAGGACGTTTTCTTCAGTTAGGTTCCCCATTCCCTTGATCAGAGGCTTCAGAGCGGTTCCTCTTTTCAGCAGTTCCACTTCGGAGCAGATGCTTATTCACCTCTCCTGATTCAGTTGGTTGGAGCTTCCTCTTTAGTCTGGGTCATCATTCTGTAGTTATTTAGGTACTTCT
The DNA here is from genome assembly GCA_030737815.1 of Allium fistulosum. NCBI lineage: Eukaryota > Viridiplantae > Streptophyta > Magnoliopsida > Asparagales > Amaryllidaceae > Allium > Allium fistulosum. Next base: position 1,102,830,577 of record CM060904.1, on the reverse strand, counting down.
AACACCTTAATATCGGGCGGTGGCCATGCCGGAGCTCGATATTGGGGTGTGATGGGTGGTGGCATTGCCGGAACACATCTTAGGAGTACCTGAGATTTGATATTTTTGTATTTGGTTTTTGTTACCTGCCAGGCATGTTGGTAGCACTTTATATTCGAGTTATATATATATTCGCATGTGTGCTCTCCTCTATTCATAGAGGATCATGCATTTTTCTCAAAAAAAAAAAATTGGTTTAAAAACGGGATCGTTACAATTGTGGTGACCCGCTGAAATGACCCTCCTATTTTACCTTAATTTCATAAGGATTTTTTTTACTTGCTCAATTGAACTTAGTTTAAATATCTCAGGGTCATTTTTCTTTTCAAACAATGTGCTCTGGATTTAAATTTTCTACCAATATAAACATATCAGTTCAGTCAAAAAAATATACACATACATATGATGATATATGTGTTCCTCTTGTTTAAAATCAGAGTTTATTTTTATTTTTTGACAAGAGCTAGTCCGTCTGATTTGTATTTGAAATGGATCTACTCATAACTTGAATTCCCACATTCTTTAATATTTACATTATATAAGTGGATCTTGTTCATATTTATTCATACTTGGATTTAATTATATTAACCATGTTTCAGATAATCTTAGAGCACAAGAGTTCATTTATTTGTTTATTCTTGCATAGCTCAAATGATTGTTATTTGCATAAGTATCAGAAAATGATATCTGCATTTATCATTTTTAATTTATCTATATCCTTTGAAGCCTCTCTTTTTTTTTTTTCCTACAGTTTGACATAACATAAGTAGTTCTTATGTTACTGATATCTAAGTTTCCTATAATAAAGGTTCTGGATTTTTTTTTATAAGTGTTTACTTTTTTTTTAAAGAACAACCATTTTGTTTCAAGTGAACCAGATTTTGGATTCAAAATTCTTTCTGAAATAACAATACCAATCGGTTTTAAAATGCATGTTTTCCATTTAACATTTTAAGGAGCTTTTAACATAACACTTAACAAAAGGATGTAAAATACTTTTTGTTTTCAAATTGCAGACCAACATGCTCAACCAAGACCCCATTCTTTTAAAGCTGGTTGAACCATATGGCTGTGCCAAACAAACACTTGATCATGGTAATTGAAATGCTATTGAGTTACCAAGTTCTAAAAGCTTCCTTCAGAAAAATTCATTTCTTAAAGCAACACACAAAAATGAGCTTGAGTTCTTTTGCAAAATACTTTAATAAAACAACTAAATGTCTGAAATATACTTCAGTATTGAAGTCGGGTTTTTTTTTACTTCATAGCTTAGTGACTTTAAATGATTTAAAGCTGGCTACATCCAGGTTATAAATTTTGTATAAAGATTACTTAACTGTAAATACACTTCTTCTTCAGATTTTCAAATTCTTTCACATAACAAAATCAACTAACTAACCCCTGATTTAATCAAACAAGAAAGTTCATCACATATTCAAACATAATTCTCTCATGAATACATGCAAATAAAATCATCATAGGCTCTTATTAAAACTAGCTAGCATGTTCATTCACTCCTTCTCCTTAGCCATTACTTCATTTTCTACTTAATTCCAGCATTACCTGAAAGTGCATTAGTGACTGCCTCATTTTTAAAATGAGACACCCCCATATGCCATGAGCAAACAAGGGTCAGATCTATGATCTGGTATGAATAACATCAATATATTCATGATATTAAGCAATTGAATGGTGCATAAGTTATAGCCAGTTACTTGAGTGATTTATCAAAGCAGTTATGTTCTTTGCTTCAGGTTAGACTGTCATGTTAGGGTAATAACTTCATAAGTCAAATAATTGCACAATCATAATCACATATTCATTCACATCAATCCACAATACTTAGATGCTCTGGAGTAACCATGTTTCCATTTCAACAAATCTAAGTAACACTCCTATCTTTTGCCTCCTGGTTTAGGAGTTGCATATAAGTGTATACGTGTCAATTTTATGTTTCAGCCTCATCTGCTATTAAGGAATCACTGGGACACATTGCAATAAATTAATTCACATTATTGCACAAAGATCTCAGGGCTTAAACAAACCATGTGCCAACTTGCATACTTCAAATATAACAAGCATTCCAGCAGCCTTCTTGGCTCATTATTCCTAGTTTATTTACTAGAAGCATTTGTTTGATTTTATCATCAGATATCTAGATGAAAAATGCCACTGCATACATGAAAGCACCCCATACATCTTGTAAGCATGTTTTCCAGAAACAAATAAATAATTATTTTTAATGATGTTGTCAAGAGATATCTGGGTCTTAAATCCATACAAGAATCTTTACAACTATAAACAGAGATATGGCATGTTAGGATTTTTTTTTATCTGCAAGTAACTATGGTTGAACTAGATTCACAGTCTAGCTTAACCATAATTTTAACTTGTGAGTTTTATTATCTATTTTTTTTATCAGGGGTTCAGCACTCAAGTACACCCCTAATACACTGTTCTAAACCTCAGAACTTATACATAGTATAATGTAGCTCATAATGTTTTCTTCTATTAAAATTTTCATGCCATAGATCCAGATTAGTTGTTAATGTTCTTGCCTAGATTTTAAGGTTTTATGCTTTAACTTTTCTGGGTGTAATGAAACAGTGAGTTGCACATCCAAAACAAACATCACAATAGATCAAAGATCACCCAAAACATCCATAATAAAATCATGACAGATCCAAAAACATCCAAAGAACATTGATAAAACCATATTCAACAAAACTAAAATAAGCAAATAACTAAATTAGAATTGGCTGCCTCATTTCAGGTCTTAATGCCATGAATTTGGTGAGGTTACTCACCTAAATATCTCCTTCTAGTTAATCCAGAAAAATCCCTGAGCAATATTTTCTCCTTCTCCTCCAAATGTTTTCTTTCTTATTTTAAGTATTTCGGGTAAACTGATTCCCCTGGCTACCACTACTCATTTATAAGCATTTTACTAGGGTTTTATCAAACAGAATTCCATTTTTGTCCTGACCAATATCATGCATTTTGCATTTATATTTTAACATTCCCATTTTCAGTTACCCCGGCCATATTTCTTTTATTAGAGGCAACTTTTTCTTTTTTTCCTACTTTTTCAGAAAATGTCCTGTCTACCTAAATCATGTTAAAGGTGTGACCAAGTATATTTGTTTATTCATGGGAATCCCCATTTTCCTATTTTCTGCCCATACATAATATACTTACTTATTTTACATTTCATGCTATTTTAATGTTATCATTATTTTCTTGCTTAGTTTCAATATATTTCTTCTCACAGAAAATATACATGTGTATAGGTATATAATTATTTGTTTTATTTAATTCCCCTCTGTTTCACAGAAAATATGTTTAAGCACATATTTCATTTTTAATTTGGGTTATGCTTCAGTTACGTTCCAATGTCTTAAATAAAGAATTTACTCCTTTATTTTAAATAGGATTTTTTTGTTTTTATTTTCAATATCTAAATATTATTCTAGTTTCACTATGTATATATATATATATTTTTTTTTCACAGAAAATCTTTAATTTCAATGTATACAGAAGACATATTTAATTTGATCAATGATTCACATTTCAAGATCATATCTGAAATGCTTCCTTACTTTGTTTATTTATTTTATTATCATCATTATATTATTATTTTTTTCCAGAGAATTTCTAAATTTCTTCCTTGTGCCATTTCCAGTGTGCACGTGCACACATATCCCTGCACATCATTCAATTCAGGAACTCCATCAACATTTGATCCTACATACATACATATATATATATTACAGAATTGTTTTAATTTTTCCCTCTAAATTTTTGGGGCATTCCACCCGCACTTCCATACAGTTTAGGTTGACAATAAACCACACATATCCAACCCAAATTAAACGAGAAGGCGGATGGTTAAGGGTATAAAGAAAAGAAGACAGAACAAAATCTCACACGAATGAAATAATTTATAGTATCAATAATCTTTACAGCGGAAAATTAAAAATACAAATATCAGAGTCTAGCCTAATGTAACAATCCAGAATTTCAGTCATTTGAATTTGGAATATTTAATTGATTTTAAATATTGAAAAGTTAATTTTATAAGTTAAATAACTTGAATTTCAAATATAGCGTGTATTTGATAATTAAATTGTTAAATTTAAAATTTGGAATTGTTTAAATAATTAAATCTTGAATTTTATGTGAATGAAAAAGATTTCAAAAGTTGATTTAAAATTCTATTAAATAAGAATGAAGATAGCAAAATTTTAAATTTGAATTAAAAAAGATTTATTTGGTTTTATAATAATTCGTTTTAATTAATGTGTGAAAATAGCCTTCCAGGGCACTGTCTCGGATTTCGACGAAACCACTACCGTTGGATCCGTAATAGCATATTATTATTTAATAACAAATTTCATCGCGATTGGACGTATAGTTTAGTCGTGCGGGATCGAAACACATAGAAATTTATTTTAGAAAATTTAAATTAATATAATTGGGTTTGAAAAGCTATCTTCTATATATGATCGAATTAGATCTCAAGACTGGTCCCATTGTGTTTGGAATAGGGGTATAACATATAGAACGTCAAGTGGCACGTCTCGTTTGAAGTTTGAAAATTTAACGTGTGAATAGTGCCGCGAAATTTTTCTATATAAGGACTTGGAGAATTTTCATTTTGCAAAACCTAAACCCTAATAGAAGCCAGCCGCCACTAAAACTAAATTTCATCCAATGGCCAACGTTTTTAGGCACCACCACAGCCACTTTCAGGTGAGGCGACCAATTATAAACTTGTCGGCGACGAGGAGATGAGACTATTCAACGGTGGAGATCGGCTGGATCGAAGCATGGTGACGACTATGGTGGTTCGAACGGCGTGCCGTTCATAGGCATTTTTCGACGATTGATGACGATCTGGAGTGTCGCGCCAGCGGCAATGGAAGGGGGAAGGCTTGGCACGGCCACGCTGAGGTCACGGTTGCGAACATGTCATGGACGCGGCGGCAAATCGAAATTGCGATCGAAGACTTAAAAAAAGAGGGATACGCATGCCCTGGAACGAAGTGAGAGGGAAGGGATAGGTAATTAAAGTTTAAAATTTTATTTATTTAAAGTTAATTATATTATAAATAATCTCAATGTTCATAAATTTATTCCATATGAGTGCCAAATTGAATGCGACGAGTTGCATTTCGATCGTATCAGCGATTACTACATTATGGAGTTGGATTGGATGGATTTGGAGCTAGTAGGAATTTGGGTTAAAATCGAATGTCGATTCTGTGATATCCCGGGTTTTTGGGCAATTTAAATTTAATAATCTGTATTGATAATTTAATTGATTTGATAATTTTCTTTATAATTTTAATTTAAATTGGTAAATTAATCTTTAAAGGATAATAAATATATAATCTGGCATTATTGATAAGATTTATTTTCAAAGCTAATAAAGTTTTAATCTATTTATAATATATATTGTTATATATTGTGAATAGGATATCTTTTGTTTTAAATTAAAGATGAATTTTTAAATTGTAATATATATAGTATGTATATGTTATAATTTGATATTGTTTGAAATTTATTTTAATCTATTGATAATTTATATATGTATGAATTGTAATTTAAAGCTTTGTTTTAAAATTAATATTTTTCAAAGGTTAGTTTAGATTAATTCAATTATTTTCAAAATATAAGATAATTGTTTGTTTTAAATATGATAGTTTAAATAAAGTTTTATTTTGTATTCTTTAAAATGTTTAAATTTAAAAGGCTATAAAAATACACGTATAAGAATTTATTGGTATTATAATTTGTTTTATAATATTTTCTCTAAAGAAATTTTTATACATATATACTAAGATAAGTATTTATTAATTAGTAAATTAAGTATAAAAGCTTTATATTAACATTTAAATTAAATAAAATTTATTTAAAATACTTAGGACATGTGTTAATATTTTAACATATGGAAATAACATGTGGAAGCCTTGTATAATCCAATTTAACAAGTTGGACATTTGTCTAATGTATAAAAAATACAAGTGGCAAGGTTATATTTTCTCTAAAAAAAAAAATAGTTAATAAAATGTAGTTGTTAGAGAAACCTGGTCAATTTCTTTTCCGTTTAAAAATTTCTTTCAGTTCAAAACATTTTTACTGTCTCTATTCTTTTCTTCTTCCTAAACTAAAAACTGAAACAAAGAAAATCCTGGAAAGAAAATCTATCAACCTGAGATCAAACTAGCAAATTAACCTACTACAAATCAACCTGCAACAATTCAACAGCAAGTTCAACTTTAAACAACATCAAATTGAAGGCATGCAAAGGAGAATCAAAAGCTTTTCACAAATCAAATGCAAAAGCCTGGAAGTGATAAACTACTCTGTTTGTTCTCTGCTTCTTTAAAATATTGGTGAGTAAATATTTCTTTTAAAAACAGTTTTTTTTTAAATCTGTGACTTGGCCTTAATGATTGTGATGAATCTTTATAAAATATGATTGCATGTGTTTATATGTGTAAGTGCATGTATATAGATATATGTATATGAATTGCCTGTTCTCTGTTTATAACCTGTGAGTAAATTCTAGTTTAAAAACAGTTTGATATAATCTATGATTAAACGTTGCATGCATATGAATTTGGCTTTGATGATGAATAATTGTTTATCTAAATGTATTTTTATTTATAAAATAAATAAATATTGAATTGCCTGTAGAACATTAGAATGGTCACTGTGATGTAAAGACAGACCCAAATCCTATAATATCTCAACAACTTGATTTTTAAAACAAGTTGGATTGTGATTTGTAGATGAAAATTGTTAGTTATTGTTTGATATAAATGTACGAATAGTTTTAAAAATGGAAAACACAGTAAACATCTAGTGCATGTTAAAAATCAATGAACTCAATTTATAGTTTATATAGTATAAATGGATTCGTGTTTGAAAATCACGAATTTTAATATTCAATTCGAAATTTTTAACTTGATATTCGTTTGGGAATTCTGGGTTTTGTTCGATTGGGGTTTTTGGCAATTGCCGTCGATTGGAATGATGATTGTAGCTAGAATTTTGGTTGAAGCTCGTCTGCATGTTGAGGATGATGGGAAAAATGTCGTTGAATTTTTCCAATAGCCGTGATGATCGTAATCGATCTAACTAGGGTTTTAGGCTGCTTTGGGTAGGTGGAACTGTTGGGGAATTCGCGACTTGGATGATGATGCGGAGGCGATCGCGAGGTGTGGGTTTTGTTCGGCATGGAGTGGAGCGTCGTCAGGTAGGTTGGCGATGGTCAATGATGAAGGGAGGGTCGGCGGTGATGGTAGTAATGGGGTCGAGTGGTTCTGCAGTTTTCGAGCACGAGGTCGAATTTTTGTTTCGAGTGAATTGGTTCGATCTGGGTTGAGGAACGTACTGCCGAGATCATGCGTGGTTGGTCGACGATCAACTGGAAGGTCGGAGACATTTGGGTGAGTCGTACACGTACACGCGTGTACGCGGTGCACGTTGTTTCGTTCTGGTGTACTGTGGGTAGCGTTGGAGAAGAAGGGAACTCGGGAAGGTCTCGTGAGGTTGTGCTTATTGACTTGAAGCAGAAGACGTGTGTGTGGGTGTGTGTCTGGAAGTAGTTGTGATGATCGGGGAAGAGAGTGTTTCGGGTCGTACTCGAGTCTGGGCTAGGGATGACTCGAAGCAGTTGATTGGGTGTTTGTCTAGGGGCGGGCTCGGGTTTTAGTGAGGGTTAACTCGAGTATTTACGTTGTAGTGTTTATCTGATTAAGTAAAACAAATTTTTGTAAAAAGAAATCAAGTTTAAATTTAAAAACAAGTTTTAAAAAAAAAAAATGAAAATTAAGATTTTAAGAGTGTTTCAAATTAATATATTAGATCAAAGTTTTAAGAATTTAAAACAATTTTTAAAAAGAATGTTTCAAAAATTTAAGGTATATTTGAAGAAATTATAAAGTAATGTTCAAACTAGATTTCAAAATATATTTTAAATGGATAAGTTTAAAGAATATGATAATCTAGTTCCAAAGATAAATATTTGTTAAACGAAATTAAACATGTTTGGAAGGGTTCTCAAAGATTTTAAATATTCAAATTTAAATGTTTAAATTGTTTTGTTCTTAAGTAAAATTATATATTTCAAGTATATAAATTAATTTCTATATTGGTTTTAAATGAAATAAAATGATAGAAATAAGTATTTAATTTAAATAATGAGTTTATCTTTAAAGATTGGAATTAATTAAAGATAATTAACAAGTAAAATAAATTAAAAGTTAATTACTTAATGTAATTAAGGATAATTACTAATGAAGTAATTAGTGGAAATGAATGTAATTAAGAAATAAATTAATTAAAGATTAAGTGATGATTAATTGATTAATTAATTAATGTAATTAATGTTAGGTTAATTAATTAGTCTAATTAATTAAAGATAAATCACTTATTGATTAATTAAATATAATTACTTAGTCAAGTAATTAATGGATAATTACTAAGGGTAATTAATTAAAATGGTAATTAATTAATAAAGTAATAAATTAAGGATTAAATGTTAATTTAAATTGATTAATAATTACTTAATGAAGTAATTAAAGATTAATTAATTAGATTAATTAATCAAGTTTAACATAATTAATTAAGAAGTAATTAATTAAGATAAGTAATTACAAATTGTTAATTACTGTTTATGATTAATTAAGACTAATTAATGAAGTGGTTGATTAAAATTAGTATTTAATTAATTAAAAGGTTAATTAATTAATAAGAGTTGTTTAATTAATGAATTAATCAAGTTGATTAATAAAAGTAATTAATTTGAGTATAATTAATTAATTGTAATTAATTGAAGATTAATATAATTAATTATAATTAATTAATAAATGAAGGTTCATTAATTATTGTAATTAATGATAGTAATTAAAAGTTAATTACTGTATATGGTTAAGGATAATTACTTGAATGTAATTAAAAATAATTAATCAAAGGAGATTAATTAAGGAAGATCATTTAGATGTTTAATTAATTAATTTGTAATTAATTAATGATAGAAAGCAGGATTTTGATAATCCAAGTAATTAAAGGATAGTAATTAATTTAATTAAAGGTTAATTAAATTGATTAAGAGAATCAATTCTGTTTTGAATGATTGATTAACATTGGATGATTGATATTGGGTGATTGGTTGATATTGGATGATTTGGATATCTCTGATATATGTGATATGCTGCTTAGTGAGATGAATGTTGATATGAATTATCAATTGTGATAATATGATTTATCTATCTGTTTATATCATCCTGAATAAGTTTAAATGTTTAAACCTTTAAACAACTTGGCCTTAAAAGATACGTTTTGGATTTCGATGAGACCGGGATCGGGTTTCCGTATACCGGTATTCCAGGTCTGGAGACCCGAATACCACATCGATCCAAATTAACGATAGGTCGTGAATCTCAAGTGAAGATGAAGATTTAGAGTGCAAGGGTTATTGTCGTTAACTCTGAGGGTGATTCCAAAACGAGTGTAACGAGATAATGCCTTCGGTTTCGTTCGAACCCGGAACGAACTTGTATGGATTGAATGCTTTCAACACATCGTCAGGCGGACGATGAGCATTCTAAGTGATATGTTCTGATTAAAGGTAATCGTAACCTCAAGCCTCATCAACCAGGAATGGCTAAAACAGGGGAGGTGCAGCAAGGCTTCGTGGGTAGCACCCACTGAGAGCAAGATAGATCCCTGTCTAGAGGTCCCTTTTCTTTTATTCGGCTTAGTGTGTGGTTGGTCGCGCCAACTACGGGATTATCTTGTTCGGGATTATCCAGTAAGGGATGGTTCCGGCTTTGTGTTGCAGGGGAGCGGGCGTACTCCTCGGTACGGTGATCTAGGCCACGTACTGTGACGGGCGGTACCCCAGTAGCCCTGCCATTGTATGGAATCCAAACTCCAATAAGTGCCGTACGTATTAGTTGTGCCCAACTATGTTGGAATGTGAGATGTAAGCATTTCAGCTATTTCTGTATTTTACTTGAAAACCCTAGACCCTATTATAATATAACTGGATTTCCTATCAAATGTTTTGGTTAGCGTAAGGTAAAAACTTTTCCATGTTTATGTGTGGGAAGTCTTACGTGATACCTTTGTTTTCAAAAGGTTTTGAAGTTAAACAATTTTAACCCGTTTACTCACACCAGACCCATGTCTGACCCAAGTGTTTATTTCTGTTTTATAAACTCTTGGGTACTCAAATTTTTACGAGTAGCCAAGGGATTCAGGTTTAGCTTTGACGTATATTCTGGAGGAGCAATGGAGCAGGAGGCTTCGGCGTTCGTAGATATAGTATTCCGCTGTGTTAATCTCTATGATAGTGTGTGTATTGTATTGAGTTGTAATAACTAGACAGATGTTTATAACTGTCTAGTATGTGATGTGTATCTGTATAACTCTGATAAGTCTTGTATACTATGTAATAGTTTATGTTATTAATATAATTTATTCGTTCCGCTGTGTGAGATTATGTTGTTGTTCTTTCTTTCTTCTCTTCTTTTCTATTTTCTACCCCTTTCTTTCTTAATTCATGATACGTCTTTCTGGTGGTAGAAAGCCGGGTCGTGACAGATTCAATTTTAATTCAAAACGAAATGTTTGATGACTTTTGAAATCAATGTGAGTTAATCTCACCTTTTTGGTTAACCAGAAATATTATACAGTTAGTAAAAATTAATTATTGGACATGTGGATATTTTATTGTTGATCGTTATTGACTGTTTGGATGATTTACTATTTTATATTGTTGGTTTGGATATATTCCCGCCCTTGGGTGGATGAGACCGTATTACGTTCGCGTGTAAGAGCGGATGACCCTTTATATAAGAATCTCGCCTCGAAGCGGTTGATTTATATTTTTATGATTATATACTGTATGTGATGTGGGGGGATAGGTTGGAGAGATCCAACAGGATTCCTCACACTATTGATTTATTTTCATATAAATTGATATATGATATGTTGGATGCTATAATTGATGACATGGACACGATTTTGCTTATTTAGTGCTTTAGTAGCACCGAGCCATATATTTTGGTATTTTAAAATACCATAAATAGTGATTGATTTAAAAAAGGGATTTCAAAGTGATTTTGAAAATTATATATTTTTTAAATAATTATTCTTGAATTATTTGAAGAAGTAATTTATTTTAAAATCAAAGATATTATTTTGGGATATTATAATTTAACAGGTTTATAAAATATTTTAAATAGATATTTTCAAACTGTAAAATAAAGATTTTTAAAATCTTAAAGTAAGACCGTATTTTATAATAAAGGGATATGTTTTTAAAGGAAAATAGAAATATTTTGATATAAATATTTATTAACCATTTTATATAGAGTAACATTTATATACGTGTGTGTGTGTATATATATATATATGTACATATATTAAAGAATATTTATGAATGTGAGATTTATAAATGTGATAAATTATAAAAGTGATATTTTACAAATGAAGTGAAGATTTGTAAAATCGTATTTTGTTAATAAAAATATGGATTTATAAACGATGTTTATAAACTATAGGAAACTATTATCATTTAATAATTGGTGAAATAAGTCCAACGGTGGATTTATTATGAAATGTGGAATGTTGTTTTAGAAAATAGTTGATTCTATTTTGGAAATTGAAGGTGAGGGTAAATTCAGAGATGTTAAATGATATTTTATAAATAAAATAGAATTTATAAAAGAAATCCATAAATATGGGAGCAACGTTCAAAACGGGTTGAAATTATGTGTTGAATAGGATTTTATAAATAAGCGAAATTTATAAAGGAACAGAGTTATAAATGTGGTTCATAAAAAGAGAGATTTTATAAAAAGGAAGTTTTATAAAATAGAAGGAGATTTATAAAATATAGTTTTATAAATATGGAAATGATTATGTTGAAAATTAGGGGTGGAATTGTATCAAAGAAATATATTTATGTTTTTTTAAAAGTTGTTTATTTATTTAATATTGTTTCAAAGCTGTTTATCAGTACTTTTGTATTTTGAAAAGTTAATTATTTAAATTATTAATATGGTTTGAAATTAATTTTAATTATTTATCAATAAAGTTTTGAAAATTAATTATTAGTATTTATAAAATGTCAAATATAAATTATTATTGTTTTATTTAGGATGTTTTGGAATTTATTAATTATTATTTTAAAATGTTTTAAAGTTATTATTTATTTATTTATAATGTTTACTATTATATAATAGTGTTTTAAAGTAAATGATTAGAATTTATATTATAAATGTTTTCGAGATTGATAAATAGAGTTTTATAAACAGATGTGGATTATAAGAGGAATCTTATAACAAGTTTTGGAAAACGTAAAGGAAGATTAGTCAGAAAGATAAAAGAGTTATATAACTGGTTTTAGATATTTATAAAAAAAATTGTAGAAATGGGTTTATTGATTTATAAAAAGCAGTTTTGTAAATGGTTTATGGATTTATAATGGGGTTTATAAATGATTTTAGAATTGAAATAAGAGGGTAATTTTCTCAAATGTTGGTGAATATACTTATACCGTTGAGATAAGTATATGGATATTTTTCCAAGTATTGAGAAATATGGATTTTTGGGTATATATATATCTTTGTAAAAAGAATTTTGATTCAAGTATTACAAAGCGAATTTAAATTAATAAAGATTAATTAAAAGGAGGTTAGTGGTTGCTTGTGTGCTTAACCATTGTTGGTTTTCCCTATGAAATTAAACCCCTGATTGAATGTTTTTTATTTGATAGTTAAATAACCGACTATCGAATTTCGACCCAAACGTAACTTTGGAAATATCTAGGAGCAACACGTGAGTTATATGGCACATTCATTTCCGATGATGCTATACTCTGCATATAAATGTCGTTTTGTTCTCTTAGGACAATGATAAGGAAATATGTCCACTAACGGTTAGGAGGTGATCTCCGCTCTTATCTTTGACTGTTTATTTCCTAAAGAACTAGGGTTGAGTTTACCGAAAATTATTGAATGTTGTTACAAAGAGACTGGGATTGGATATGTTATCCGAAAACCACTTCATTCCAACTCAAGTGTTTCAAAGTGAAGACATCTAAAAGATGATGAATTGAAGACGGAGCTCTCAAGTATTTCGTTCAGTACCAAAACGAACTTGTATGGATGAATGTTGGCATTGCATTGTTGCCCCGAGGGCGGTGTTAGCATTCCAAGTGGGAGGTGCTATATAAAAGATAAATCGTAGCCTCAAGACTCATCAACCAGGAATGACTAAAACAAGGGATATGCATCAGGGCTAAGTGGGTCGCTCCTAAGTAAGGTATGATCATCCCTAACTAGAGTCGATATTATCTCTCATTTGTATGCTTCGAGGCCCATTAATGGAGGGGTGATCATATTCGATACTAGTCAAGTGGTAGGCCGGTTCTGTGTTGGTAGGGGATCCGAGTGAGGTCCTCGGTGTTATTTTATCTAGAGATGCACCATGACAGGCGGTACCCCAGTAGCCCAGTAATTGTATGAAATCCATTTTTCAATAAGCACCGTATGGACATAGTTGTGCCCAACTATGCTGAAATGTGAGATGCAAGCATTTCAGCTATATGCATATTTTACTTTGACGCATAGGCATTATTGTAATATAAATGGATTTTCTATATGAAATGTTTTGGTTATCGTAAGGTAAAAACTCGTCCGTGTTTATGTGCGGCATGGTCTTACGAGATACTTTTTTATTTTCAAAGGTTTTCTATAACTTAAAAATCTAGTTGGATGTGTTTTTCTCACGCTGGTTTTCCAGACTGATCGGATGTTATTTTATTATAATTCTCAGGTCAGGCCGAGCATATTTACAGATTGCTTTAGATGCATTGGAGCTCAAGAGACTAGTTGGAGGTCTTCAAGTCGTATTCACGTATATATTTATTTTCCGCTGCTTTGTTGTTGAAATCATCAGCATTTGTGAGGACGGGTTGTTATAACTGTTCAGGCTGATGATTGTGATTAGTGTTGTACTCTGATGGATATATGTATATAATAATTTATCTTTTGTAAAGATCATTGATATTATATTATATATTGTTTCATTGCGATTGAGGGATTCTGTGTTGTTTTAGTTTTTTTCTTCTCCCTTCTTTTTCTCTTCTTCCTTCTTCCTTCTTTCCCCTAACAATTGGGTTTTCCGGCATTCGATTTCTCGACACGCAATACAGGGGACATATTATTGTCAATTTTCAAGGGTCAAAAATCAGGCTGTTACACCTAAGCTCAGCCTGGACAGTTATAAACACATGCACTTACAAATGCTGAAAAAAACAAACACGACGGAAAAGTAAACTACGTCCATACGTTGATGAAGATCTCCAGCTCTCCTCTAAAAACTCCAAGCTTCTTCAACTAATCTTGAAACTACTTGGATCTTACTCGAGTATTAAAAATACCGAGATCAGTCTGGCAAACCAGCATGAGAAACGCGAATCATAAATATATATGACAGTGTCATAGATCGACTTTAATGCTAAACAAAACCTTTGAAAAGAAGAGTATCTCATAAGAATGCGCCGCATATAAACATGGACAGGTTTTTACCTTATGATAACTAAAACATTTTATCAAATCATTTGATATTATTTCTAATGATATTGCTTTGAAAACACTTTCAAATAACAAATTAAAATAGCCGAAATTGTTACATTTATTAAATTAGACAACATATTTAGGTATGCAATCAAGTTCGTAAAGGTACGTATTGGAGAATGGATCTCCAACAATGACAAGGTAAGGGACTACCTTATGATAGTACATCAATAGAAGAATGTACTGAGGCACAGCCCCGCTGTCCTCTACCAACAATGAACCGGCCTACCTCTACCATAGATAGTACCGAATATGTCATCATCCCGGTCGTTCCCGACCTATCCGTAGTCACAACATTCACAACAAAACTGATATATAGAGGGTAATCTAGAAAGGTGATGATCATCTCCTAATAGGTGCGACCCACATAGCCCTACTGCATCTACCATGTTTTTGCCATTACCGATGTGTGAGGCTTGAGGTAACATTTTACCTTTCTCAAAACAGCAAATCCCACTTTGAATGCCATATTGCCATTTCTGACAGCACACTAATTGGTTTCCATAAGAGTACAAGCCTCAAGTACACTCAGGGAAGGGTGTTAAGTATAAGAGGGGTTACCTCCTACACACCAAATAGACGTACGTTTGTAAAAACCAATGTACGTGGTCTTAGAAATGCAATGTCAGACATTCATCCATACAAGTATCCAGAAATAGGACAAACCGAATGTACTCCTACTACATCCTGTTTGGAAATCATCCCTAGGATTAGTAGCGAATGGTCCTTGCATTGAAGATTTTAAAATAAAGGTATTATTGTCAGCATATGAATATAATACGGGAGTCATGAGGTTAGTGGCCAGCAACTCTACATTATGAAGATCTCCGTCTTCAAAACTATTGTCTTCAACATGTCTTCACTTTGGAATGCGTATATTGGTTTGAATTGGTTTTCAGATAGGAATCACCCAAATCTGATCCCGGTCTCTCCGAACCAATTATCGATAAAAAGATGTGTATATGTGTATACAGAAACGTTAAGCCTCTTTCGTTAAATCCTCTTTTCTTTTTTTACTCAAAATATCATTTAACTTTAAAGATACCATTTATCTAATAAAATATCTTTTAGAGATTTATTTCTTTAAACCATTTCTATTTCCAAATATATAGAATTATTAAACCTCTTTTTAAATTTGGAAATACCAAATCATTTCTTTTTAATTACTTAGGGAAAATATTTCCATATTCTATTATTAGCATAAATAATAAAGATTTCATTTTTCCGAAACATGTTTTAAATGGATCAAAAACAATGTTATTTAAGACATCGTTTACTGTAAACCCACATCACTTAGTATTAAGTAAAATAGGATTCATAGATTTTAGATTAATTATACTCAATACTAATTTTCATATTCAACTTGAACTATTCATCGAATAATGGTGAAATCACCTTTTAAATTCATGCGGATAGTACAAGTTTCCTATTTGGAATTTAATATAGAGTTTAACTGGAATGTTCTCTTTACCATCAAAATCTTATTTAAAATATGTTTAAACTTTTTGGAAAACTCCAAATCTTTTTTCTTTTATCTTAAGAAAATGCGATCCGAGTAAATCAAATTAACTGTCCCCTCCGTCGGGCCAGTCCAAATAGCTATGGGGAGCAGGCAAATTGTTTCCCAAACTCCAGCATAGAGACTAGCCCTTATTCACCCATAAGGCGGTCAAGTTATTTGATCGAGTCTAAACTTTTAGAAGTATTTGATTTATCATTTGAAAAATATTTCAAAAATAATCGGGGATAAAACCAAAGTTTAAATCATTCATTCAACGGTTACCGAATTTCATTGCTAAATTGTCGATGAAAAGTAATTTTAAAGATTTATAGATTAAAACACCAACTTCATTATATATATGCCCATTTTTATAATTCTAATTCCTTTTAAAACATTTTAACTTATTTATGTAATTTGTTTCAAATTTTTAAAGATTTAAAAACATCCATTTTAAAGAGTTGAAAACAATATTTTACGAATTACCAAATCGCGATGATTTTGAAAACTTGATTTGGACATATCTCAACCTTTACTAAACGAAATCTTGGTTTTCCATTTTCATTTGAAAACCATACATGCAAGGGTCCGGAAAATTCTTATTTCAAAGAATTCCGACTTATATTTTATCCTACACATCCGTTTAACTTTTCAGGTCACGAAATCGCAAACTGCCGAAACGCGACGACTTATTTTTCATCGTTTAGCCAAATTTTGTAAAGATTATCCAAGATGATTTTAAATCATTTTAATAGCATAACAAACTATTATTAACCAATTTAAAACAATATTTTACCATCTACTTATTAAAAATCTATTTTACTTCTTTTTACGTATTATAATATTATTTATTTTTTCAACCTTTTTAATTCAAAATCCTTCATTTTAAACCATATGATATTTCTATATCATTTTCCGCCCTTTAAAACTATAATTTTGTTTTAAAAATGAAACCATAGATTTTATTTTTCAAATAATTTTAAAACTCTACTTTTCCAATTCCTTTCTTTATTAAAACTGATTCCAAATATATTTCAAAACTTTATTTTCTCGTTTCTTTACTTTCCCGATTCTGATATTATAAAATGACATTTCTTTTGGTTTTAATAACAAAGAGGCCTAACATATGTTGTATACATATTATTTTTGGGTATAATGTGAATAATTTTTCATAAGACATCGTAACGACCCGTAAATTTCAACTGTTTTAATAACGTAATTAGTTGAAATTTTGTGAAATTTTAAATGATAAAATTTTAAAATAAAAATTTAAAATTTGGAATACGTCTAGTTAAACATAGCAACTGGTAAATTTTCGTCCGGAAATATGAAAGTTTATTTCGCGCGTAAATTCACTTCAATTTAATCAGTTAAAAAGCGATGAAAGTAAAATGTTTTCGAAACCTAAATATTTTTACATAGAAAAATTCTAAACCATCTTCTGAGCAAGATGTCAGTTTGTCGTTTTTCCAAATTCGGATATCTTTGGCTCCGTCGATCTTATTTTTCAGCATTTTTCTTGCATATTTCCGCTATTAGAAAATTCGAATTTTATAATTCAGATCGTACCACTGATATCCATATACCGTTTTGATCGTCTTGTCGCACTGATCTTTACAGTATATTTGTTGTGTATTTGGAGTCTGAAAGACGGCGAAAATCTGTGGAAACGGTCAATCATATCGGTTTCAAAATTTTAGCGTGTAGTACCCTATAGCCATTGCCTTTAATTATACCAGCTGTTGCATTTATTTTCCTCCGTAAATTGGGCCGTGACTATTACCATTCAGCCTAGACTTTCTCCATTTCCAATAGTTGTTATGTTATTAGTTGTTTAGTTTTATTGTCTGTTCACTAACCCTGCTGTTTTCATTTGAAATTATATATTATAATAAGATATAATTTTTTAGTTGTGGCTCATATTGCATGTAGCATGCTTTAGTCACACACACGTTGATGCACACCCATAATACTTTATATGATAAAAAGCAAAGACCCGCACTATATATATTCACACATGAATATCCAGTATGTGACAGCCTGGGCATACAAACAAAAAGGAAAAAGCATCCCAGGTACACACGCATGGGAAATGAATGCAAATACATGCATACTCAGTTGATAGCACACACCGTAGTGTTTAAAAAAAAATTAATTGCATTGCATTGCTGAGCATATATTTCATTGGGTGCTATTTTTCATATTTCATAGATAGCATCTTCCACTCCCAGAGAACCCGTTTGCTAACATCACTATAGTCTATTCATTTCTTTATTCATTACTTTGAGAAGATTTATAATATAAAATAATACATATATTAAATACGAATTTAGTGGTGTAGCTGTCACAACCAGTTGCGACCATTCATTGTTCCACATTTATTTTGGTTCGTGCCTTTACATTTCCTTTTGCCTGGCTCAAATTCAAACTGAGCTGTATTCACTCTCCTTCCCTCATTTTCGTTTTCTGCCATGACAAACCTATTCCTTACTTCTCCAATTCAACCGTGCTCCACCCAGTACCCCACCACTTCGGCCTCCATTCGAATACCAGACAACGCCACTCCCTCCCCTGATTCTGGACCCCACTACACTGCTGCCTTTCCCCTCACACTCCGCCCTGCTCCAACAAACTCCGACGAAGCCTAGCCTCGCCAGCAGCCACCGAGCGCAACTCACCCTGAACCGCCTGCAGGTTGCACCCCTTGAAACCCATGCCACCTTGTCAACCACCTCCACCCTCAAACCCGACAGCCCACCAAAGCTTCGCCCATGCGACCGGCCCCTGCCTAGTACATCTCCTCCGCCTTTGCCCAAATCCCATCCACCCCGCCACCTTCCATGCTCGACCTCGTGTGCCCACCGTGCCATTTTTCCACCTCACACTCGTGGCCTAACCTCGTTGCTCGGCAAGTATCTTTCATTTGGGGTATACATGAGTTATAATATATAAGTTATATAGTGATTATATATGAGTAATATAACCTTGCTGCCTAACCATCACTTCAGCACCCATTGTTCATATAGTGAATATATATGAGTTATAATATATAAGTTCTATATATAAAAGTTTGTATCTGGGGATACGTGTTGTAGCTTATGAAGTATAGTATTATATATATATGTTTTAATGGTATAAGTGAGTATTATACATTATACGTTATGTATATAAATGTATATGAGTGGTTAGATTTGGATTCTTTTGTTTATATATTACCTCTTCTTTACTGATTAGGTATGTAATTATACATTTATAATCTGGCTTTGCTGAGAAAGAAAAAGTATGTTTTATATATATTATATTGAATTGTATTATAACATGGTGGAACATATTTTAAGTAAGCTAAGTGGCAGAGATACTTCTTTAGATGATACAGCTACATTATAAAAGTGGTACACCTTTTGATGCTTTACTACTACCATCAATTATATTTTCATTGTACGTTAGTGTAAAAAAAAAGTTATAGATATGTTATGACAGGTTATTTATATATATATATAGAATAATAACTATGATATGTTAAAGTATACTCATGTTAGTTATAAATATTTATACAGTTAGTTGTATAAGATTTTATTTTATTATTTATTATCTGTATTGAATAGAGAAGTGATATAGATTTTGATTTTTGTTAATGTTGATTTTTCAAATATACCATAAAGGTTTATTTTATTTAATATATGTTTGAGATATGATTTCCTTTATATAAATTGTTATATATAGGGATATATGAATTCACTCATACCAATTATACCCAACGATCAAATTCTGATTTGATTTCGTCTATTCCTATTGATCAGCTGGTCCGTCGAATTCGTGCGTTTTTGTTTGCTTGGATTCACAATTCTAATTCAGTATCCGTATCAGTGTGCGTATCAATGTCATCTCCTGTTCTCTCTAGCATCGAAAGGTGAGCACTCACTCACGATTAACGTTCTTTTATTTATCAAATTTGATTTCAATTGAAACGACAATTGAAATATGCTGCTGTTAGATATTTACACTGTTATTACCTGTATCAGTTCACCTGTGACATGTGACACCATTATTTGTTAATTATTTATGCAATGATAATACTGTTTGGTTGATAATTGATTGATTGTTGATGTTGATATTGGACGTTAAACTGTTAATGTAAATTGATAAATAGTATGCAATTGAACTCGATATAAAATAGTTAAATGTTTAAAATTGATTAGTTAAATTTGTATAATATGACCCATTTTAATTGTTAAATTAATTGACATGTAGAATAGTGATAATTACACTTTGAACCATTGAACGTATATTTGATTTAATTTTTGTAGTGTAAAAATTGAAATTGAATGACAAGTGAAACCGTAATGTAATAATCTTTAATCTACATGAAATGATAGTGTAGATTCTAGAAATAATTATATTAATTCGTACAAATAACAATACGAATTAATACGGTTATTTCGGGATTATTTAAATTGATTATTGGATTGTTATTATTCGTTGTTATTGCTTGTTTATTTACTTTGACACCATCCCTGTTATCACACTGCAAGTTCCCTTTACTATGCTTTGATTTTGAATTGAATTGGAATCGGGTTGAAATGATAAATACCCAAATTGAACTTTGACCTAGGATAGAGAATTAAATAAAAACCCGATTGGTCAAAAATTTGATTTAAAAATAAAATGAAGATTTTATTTGAAAAATAATATGGTTTTGAAATGAAGTTGAAGTTTGAATTCTTAAGGAAAGGAAAATGTTAATATTTAATAATCTGAAACAAATTATTAACGATGTAATTGATGAAGAATATTGTTTAATTTGAGAAATTATTGAATTAAGTTTCAAATTATTAAACTTTGAAATTATTTAATAATTAAGTTTTGAATTATTTAATAATTAAATAAGATTGAATGATTTAATGATCAAATTGAATTGAATTCTTTAATAAGAGAAATTGAACTTTTGAATAAGTGAATTTTACTTCGTAAATAATTGAAATTGAGTTTCTTTATTAATTAAGTTTTGGAAAATTATTTAAGTAAATAAGTAATTGAAATTGAATTTTCTTTAACAAGAAATGAAAATGTGATATTTTTGGAATTAATGTAAGACTTGTAATTGAAAGAATTGATTTGACGAATTTAATTTAATTTAAAATTGTAAGTTTTGATTTAATGAAGTTGAACTTAAGAAATGGATTTAATGAATTGGAAATTAAACAGAAATTGTTTTAAATGAAAATTTACTTAACGAACATTGAATGAAATTGATAAATGGATTTAAATTGACTTGAATGTTAAATTTATTTAAATGATTTGGAATGAAACGTATATACGAACTTGAATCAATATTTAAATGGTTTTAAATAGATATTGAAATTGAATTATAAGATTTTGAAATGGTAAATTGAAGTTTTGAAACGTAAATTTTGGAAATTTGTTTTCGAAAGACAAATGAAATGTTGATTTACGAATTCTAATTGAATTGAAATTGATTTGGTTTTTGAAATATATTAAATGACCAATCGGTGTAATAATTACGAAAGTTATTAAAGAGACCGGGATCGGTAATGGATATACTCTCTATCTGAACCGAAACCACTTTAATAACTATACGCGGAGTGATGATCCAGAATGAAGTGGTTGGAATGATGTACGTGATGACTGAAGAAAGAGAACGATGATGGATAGCCTTGACACTTGTGTCAAATTGGAAATGACTAAAACAGGAGCTGTGCCGGGCCAATGGAGGATTAGCTACCTCAAGTGGACACACTTCTTCGAACTACTTATACTTGTTGTCGATTGGTGCACCCTTGATTTTGGGAGTGTTGTTTCACGGTGTTGCGGGCGCTGCGGCGTTGCGTTCTCACCAGTCCGGATCAGGCGAACGGTAGTATCACTACCTTGGGTATTGCCTCATGTGCCTTGTCATACTTGTATTCCATTTATGCGCGACCACTACGTTTTTGATTTGTACCTTAAGTATATGGATTGCCCTCTGGTGACTTCCGGTTTTGGGGAAATGTGACGCCCCACCTCTATGCTCACAATAACAAAGATTATTATAAGGAATAATGTCTGTTATTGCGAAGAATAGGCTTGTTAGAAGCGACCATCCGTAAGTTATGCCTTAGACGAGTATTGATTACATCGATAGGAGTTGTATAAATTACTCCCAAAGATATATATTCAATCCAAATCTAAAACGAAACTACAGTGGCTTAAGAAAAATTCAGAACAATTCATAATAATAATAACACAGATAGTATAATCACATCAGAACAGAAATATCAGATATATAGCGGAAGACTAGTCTGGAATACATGCTACAACAATCGATAGTTCACATGAACCGATACATATACATACCATCAATACATACATAAGATGAGGACTAATAAACCAAAAGAACTCCTCGAAGGCTAAACAAAAGATGATGCGAAATCCCAAAAGCTGAAGCTGCTACTAAATCGGAGATGAAGACTATCCTGAAATAACTCGGTCTGACCCGGGTATTATTTAAAAGAAAATAATAAACGGATCAGTCTAATTTATTCTCAGAAATAAGTGAATGATAAACAACACTTAAACAAATAATTATAGTCTCGAATGAGACTATACAGCATAAATAATCAGCATAGTTTAAATGAAGAAATCTCAATTTAAACTCCATTAAAATCAGTTTTCAAATTCACAATTGAATTTAAAACAACAATACGCAAATTTATAATCTCAGATGAGATTATACTCAAACTCAACTTCCAAATTCATAATTGAATTCAAAGCCGCAATTCACAAATCCAGAAATCAAGATAGATAACTAGAAAATCAACAGTCGCAAAATCTAGAATCAAAACAAGATAACTAGAAAAATCAGCATAAAAGTGGATCGATCCCAGCAGATGGCGAGTTTTAGCTACGCCGCACGTGCATCTCATATGGCCGAAGCCTACCAAGTACTATAATTTTTGGCGCCCATCAGATGACCCGAAGGTCCGCAGAGTGACCCGAAGGTCTAGTACTGGTAATTGACCCGAAGGTCCATCAGATGACCCGAAGGTCCAACAAATGACCCGAAGGTCCAGCAGAGTGGCTCGAAAGCCCAACAAAATCATCAGAATCATCAAACAACAGATGTTTCAATTAACGAGTCCGGAATTAACCGAAATAGTAAAAGTGTGGTTCCATACTCCGCAATTTTGCTAAATCGTTTAAATCTCTTCATCGTTTCCTTGAAAGTGCAAAATTGTGTATTTTAAATAAATAACATTTTACGTTCTCAAACGGACAAGTCCGGAATTAAGCGAATCAGTAAAAGTGAGGGTTCATAGTCCTCAATTTTGCTGAAGCGTTTAAATCGCTTCCTCATTCTTTTGAAAGCGCAAACTGTAAAAAAAATTTGGAAACCCTTTTATTTTAAAACGATTTTTAAAATACGTGATTAAAACAGCAACATCTGTAGCAATTTCGACGAGGAAATTGCGCTTCACAAAACACCGTAAAAAGGGATACCAAATCAACGTTGCGGGATAACCGCTTTAAAATTCACTTTAAAATTGACGGTTACTGAAGTCAAAACAACAGAAATTTTTATTCGTAAAAAATGTCACTAAAACAACACGCTTCAAAAATATTTTACCGGCGTACAAATTCCGTTATAAAAATAACGGCAACAGAATATGTTTTAAAACGTAACACCGGTTCAACGCAAATTAAACAGTGGACTGCCTACTATAATTTCACCAAAAAGGTTGCACTGTCTCAACTTGAAATCAAGGTGTACTTTGCAAAACATACCAATGCAAAAATACAAAGGGAATGCATGCACGTAACAAATTCAAGGTTAAAATAAAACAACTTGGGCAATCTACATGCCGACATGTGTCCTTGAACCAAATTACCAACCACTAAACTTTGTCCACACATTCACGTAAAAATGCAGGGACCTGGACATTATCAAATGCACCAACTCATGAATTGAAATGCAACCCTGGCGACATCATTACATGCGTGCACATTAAAATGGAAATTTGACCTGGACAAATGTTGCCTATTATCATTTACAACTAAAACTAATAATAAACTCTGGGTTGAATCTTGCACCATACTAACTTGTTTACACGTGTATGCATTAATCACTTGACCCATATTTTCATATATAACAAGCTTGCGTGCAAATAATACATAATAATCTACCATGGTTAATGCTACAATGGTAGGCACAAATATAATGATTATAGACCAAATTTTGTAATTCCTGTCCAAATGACTTTGTGCTTCACACTATTTCCACAAATATCTTTACACGCACCCAAGTAAAATGGAGTATACAAAACAAATTAACACATACATGACCTGAGTGACAAAGGTTACACGCACTCACGTTATTTTCTCTTGTGGAGGCATATATAAATGGTCTAAAAAAAATGAGCTTGGGTACACTTTCACTTGTGCGCATACAAAGTAAATGACCTGGGCAACATGAAGGAACGCCTGGACACGTTTATGGGTAATGCAACTTTACATTTGCACGTGTGTGTGTGTATATATATATATATATGTAAAATAAAAATGCACCTGACTTACTTTTGTGAAATGCACTAACACACTATACTTGGCACGTACAGAATGAAGTTCTACATATATTGGTGAAGCTAAAATTTTTGTCTGCAATATGAACTCACGCATGCTACATTTACAACCATATACACGTACTGAGCAAAATGTAAACCAAAATAAACAACAGAAAAGCATCAAAAAAAATTAGTCCGCATAGTTTTTAAATTAGAAATGTGAGTTTAGTACTCACCTTAGATTGTTTCAAAACCGGTTAGCGATTAGGAACCAAAGGAAGCAAGAAATTGAAATCGCCATTACTATTTCACTGAGCAGCAGGAAGAAAAATGAAACGAAAAGATGAAGGCTACTATTCTCATTTTCATTTTTTCACAAGTCAAAGAAAATGAGTGCGCTGGCTTGCATTGTACGTAAGCATTAAATGTAGACGTGCTTTAATAAATAAAAGGACACGGCTACAACTTTGAACAAAGCAAACGTGCAAGACATCTAAAATGATGATGGCAGCCCATACAACTGTTCAACTTAGCTTCAGCAAATATGTGAGCAAAGCCAAGGAAAATGTTCCAACTTGCCTTACAATATAGTGTTTTCAGCAAAGAAAAAAAATGTGTTTTCTTTTTGTTTAAAAATGGGCCATTTCTATACCATGTGAAAGGCATTTGAAGTCATTTTTCTACTAACGTTGCAAACGTCTACCTCTTATGTTCAATTGATTATTAAATCATTTTTGCATAGCAATTTTTTTTTTCCAAATTCTATTTAAAATATTTATTACGATGGTAATAAAATCACGGTCGTTACAGACTTCCCCCTTATAAAAATTGCGTCCCCGCAATTTTCATACTAGGAGCAGTCAATATATCAAATATTAATCACAAGGATAAAATAGAAAAGATAGATCAAGAACGCTCACCTCCACCCGAAGAGGAGAGAAATCCCGGATAAGAACGCTCGATGAATTCTCTGATTTTCCAAGTGCAATCTTTGGGGTTTGCGGACCATTGAATTTTCACAAGCGGGACTTCTTTGTTCCGAAGGCGTTTAACCTCCGAAGCTAGCACACGAATAGGATTTTGCACCATAGACAAGTCAGGTGAGATCTCAAGATCTGGCAACATAGGAGGATCAATAATAGAATCCGAATCTTGAAGGCATCGACGAAGCTGGGACACATGAAATACGTCATGAATTCCCGAAAACTGAACAGGTAGCGATACACGATAAGCAATTGGGCCAATGCGTTCGGTAATAGGAAACGGTCCTACCTA
The DNA here is from genome assembly GCA_030737815.1 of Allium fistulosum. NCBI lineage: Eukaryota > Viridiplantae > Streptophyta > Magnoliopsida > Asparagales > Amaryllidaceae > Allium > Allium fistulosum. Next base: position 1,102,804,547 of record CM060904.1, on the reverse strand, counting down.
TCGAGGAGTCAATTTCCCGGAGTGACTAAAATGCACCACACCCTTCATTGGGGAAACACGAATGAATATGAGATCGCCAACAGAAAATTCCAAAGGCTTCCTACGATGATCGGCATAAGATTTCTGCCTATTCTGAGCCTCTTTCATTCTCTGTCGTATAATATCAATCTTCTCCGAAGATTCACGAATAAAATCGGGGCCGAGAACTAATTTCCCCTGATTCCAACCAACAAGATGGTGATCGACACGGCCTTCCGTAAAGAGCTTCGAAAGGAGCCATACCGATACTGGATTGAAAACTGTTGTTATAAGAGAATTCAACAAGAGATAAGTGGTCTTCCCAACTACCACCAAAATCAAGAATACAAGCTCGAAGTAGATCTTCCAAAACTTGATTCACCCTTTCAGTCTGACCATCAGACTGTGGATGATAAGCTGTACTGAGATTGAGCTTAGTGCCCAAAGCTTTTTGAAGACTCCGCTAGAAACCACTAGTAAAAAGCGGATCTCGGTCACTAACGATAGAACTAGGTACACCATGAAGTCGAACGACTTCTTTAATAAACAGCTTAGCCAACAAAGGAGCAGTCCGATTGGACTTGATAGGAATAAAGTGGGCTGATTTGGTCAATCGGTCAACAATCACCCAAACACTAGTATGGCCCGACCTCGAATGAGGTAGACCATCAACGAAGTCTATAGAAATTTGATCTCATTTCCATAATGGAATCTCAAGAGGCTGCAAAAGGCCACTAGGACGATGGTGTTCTGCTTTAATAAGTTGACAAGTCATGCAGCGACTCACATAACTTGCAACTTCACGCTTCATACCCTCCCAAAAGTATAAGCGTTTCATATCAACATACATCTTACTACTACCCGGATGGATAATATACTTAGAACGATGACAGTCCTCAAGAATGTCATTTCTGAGATTAGAAACATTAGGCACGACCAATCTTCCCTTCTTCCGAATACAACCATGAACATCAATATCAAAATCCTTTAGATTATCACTTCGGGATTACGATGTACAACTCTGAATAAGATAAGAGATATTTGGATCTTGTTTCTGGGCATCGGCAACACGATCCAACAAACTAGGACGAGCTTCCATGCTAAATAAAAGCACGGGAGAATCAGAAACTGAAGGACGGTCTCTAATATCACAAAGAGATAAAGCTTCTAATATATTCCACTCTGCTAGCATCATGGAAACAACAACTTGCTGCTTGCGACTAAGCGCATCAGCACACGATTACCCTTACCAGGGGTATACTGAACATCAAAATCATAAGAAGCTAGAAATTCGAGCCAACTTTGTTGTCTCAAATTAAGTTCTTTCTGGGTGAATAGATACTTTAGAGATTTGTGATCAGTAAGAGAATAAAACGCTCGCCCAATAAATAATGTCGCCAAATCTTTAGAGCAAAGACTATGGCGGCTAACTCAAATCATAGGTAGCATAACGAATCTCGTTAGGCTTTAGTTGTCTAGAAGCATAGGCAACTACTCTATCTTTTTGCATGAGAACTGCACCGAAACCAATACGACTAGTATCTGTACAAATAATGAAGTCTTGGTTCCCTTCGGAAATCACAAGGATAAGAGTATCGAATAAGAGTTCTTTCAAATAATATTCTTTCCTGAAAAGATAAAAATTCCAAAAATTTCAATTATCTTTACGAAATCATTTTTTTAGAAAAATTTACTCTTTTCTTTTTTTAAAACAATTTATTGTGTTAAATTGTCTCATCAAAGCGTTTAGGAGATTCCTATCGATAACGTTGATCAAGCGCATCGACTAAAATTCTTAAAGCACTTAATGGGCAATACAATCACAAAATCATCTTCTATACGATAAACACAAACCCAATTATACTTGTAAATAAATCTTATGAAAAAGCTTTGCAAAATTTTAAATTGCCGTTTTCATCCAAAATCAATAAATGCACAAATGGAGTCATCGAGATATTCATAGAGTACTCGATTCATAAAATGGATGAAATAGGCTGGGTAACTGATGACGTAATAAGTCATTCGTAAGAATCATAACGAGTGCGGAATGCGGTAAGTGGAATGCTAACTTTCGCAACTCGTAGCCAAGTGAAAACCGATGGTAATGATGAATTGGGAGAACAGTTTAGCGCCACTTACTTGATCGAACATGCCGTCGATCCTAGGTAATGGGTACCTATTTGATAGTGAACTCGTTAAGCTTGCTAAAATCAATGCAAAGCCTAAGAGTACCATCTGGCTTCTTAACGAAGACAACGACGGCGCTCCAAGGAGAAGGGCTAGAGCGAATAAATCGTTTGGCTTCCAACTCAGATAATTGTTGCTTAAGTTCCTCATTTTCCTTAGCAGACATCCTCGTGAGAGGACGACTGACAGGATGAGCACCAGAGATAAAATCAATACGGAACTCAATTGCCCTATTCGACGGCAAACTCAAAATAGGCTCGAAGACATCAGAAAATCACAAACTACAGGAATATTAGCTAAGACATCCTCTGATTCGAAGGAAGAAATGAAAGCATTCGAAGGATGGTCCATACTTCGAAATATAATAGATAACTTCTCGATAGCATCGGGATGCTTGAGATATAAAATTCTTTCGGGACATAGGATTGAACTTCATAACGGACGAGCCAATCCATTCCCAAAATCGTATCAAATTAATGATGATCCATAACATGCAGATTCGCACGAAAGGAACAACCACAAAGAATAATCTCAACACTAACACACAACAAACCAAGAGTAGAAGATCCACCAATAGGATTTACAATCTTCAAAGGGTCGCAACGAGTAATAACATCCAAAGAAATAACAACAACAAGCTCCTTCGACACGAATGAATGTGACGCACCCGTATCGAAAAGAACTCTAATAGAACGGCCACGAAATAAAATATAACCTTCCAAAATAGAAGGAATACCTTTGGGCTAAAAGAATCACCAGAAGCTTAAGCAACATTAAGCTTCCCAGATTTGAAACCCTTAGGAGTAGTTAAAACAACTCAAGATTGATAAGGAATATAACAAATGGAATACTACGGGAATATGAAATTTATTCCTAGACATATTCCAATTTGTTAGTGAGAATAAAAGTTTAAGAACAACGAAGGAATAGATTAGAAAGGCACGAATGAAACCCCCGAATAGTTGTAACACATGTTCCATTTTGCTTCTGTTCAGTGTTTATTATAATTTGTTCTGAACCTCAGCTCTGATACCAAGCTGTGACGCCCCACCTCTATGCTCACAATAACAAAGATTATTATAAGGAATAATGTCTGTTATTGCGAAGAATAAGGCTTGTTAGAAGCGACCATCCGTAAGTTATGCCTTAGACGAGTATTGATTACATCGATAGGAGTTGTATAAATTACTCCCAAAGATATATATTCAATCCAAATCTAAAACGAAACTACAGTGGCTTAAGAAAAATTCAGAACAATTCATAATAATAATAACACAGATAGTATAATCACATCAGAACAGAAATATCAGATATATAGCGGAAGACTAGTCTGGAATACATGCTACAACAATCGATAGTTCACATGAACCGATACATATACATACCATCAATACATACATAAGATGAGGACTAATAAACCAAAAGAACTCCTCGAAGGCTAAACAAAAGATGATGCGAAATCCCAAAAGCTGAAGCTGCTACTAAATCGGAGATGAAGACTATCCTGAAATAACTCGGTCTGACCCGGGTATTATTTAAAAGAAAATAATAAACGGATCAGTCTAATTTATTCTCAGAAATAAGTGAATGATAAACAACACTTAAACAAATAATTATAGTCTCGAATGAGACTATACAGCATAAATAATCAGCATAGTTTAAATGAAGAAATCTCAATTTAAACTCCATTAAAATCAGTTTTCAAATTCACAATTGAATTTAAAACAACAATACGCAAATTTATAATCTCAGATGAGATTATACTCAAACTCAACTTCCAAATTCATAATTGAATTCAAAGCCGCAATTCACAAATCCAGAAATCAAGATAGATAACTAGAAAATCAACAGTCGCAAAATCTAGAATCAAAACAAGATAACTAGAAAAATCAGCATAAAAGTGGATCGATCCCAGCAGATGGCGAGTTTTAGCTACGCCGCACGTGCATCTCATATGGCCGAAGCCTACCAAGTACTATAATTTTTGGCGCCCATCAGATGACCCGAAGGTCCGCAGAGTGACCCGAAGGTCTAGTACTGGTAATTGACCCGAAGGTCCATCAGATGACCCGAAGGTCCAACAAATGACCCGAAGGTCCAGCAGAGTGGCTCGAAAGCCCAACAAAATCATCAGAATCATCAAACAACAGATGTTTCAATTAACGAGTCCGGAATTAACCGAAATAGTAAAAGTGTGGTTCCATACTCCGCAATTTTGCTAAATCGTTTAAATCTCTTCATCGTTTCCTTGAAAGTGCAAAATTGTGTATTTTAAATAAATAACATTTTACGTTCTCAAACGGACAAGTCCGGAATTAAGCGAATCAGTAAAAGTGAGGGTTCATAGTCCTCAATTTTGCTGAAGCGTTTAAATCGCTTCCTCATTCTTTTGAAAGCGCAAACTGTAAAAAAAATTTGGAAACCCTTTTATTTTAAAACGATTTTTAAAATACGTGATTAAAACAGCAACATCTGTAGCAATTTCGACGAGGAAATTGCGCTTCACAAAACACCGTAAAAAGGGATACCAAATCAGCGTTGCGGGATAACCGCTTTAAAATTCACTTTAAAATTGACGGTTACTGAAGTCAAAACAACAGAAATTTTTATTCGTAAAAAATGTCACTAAAACAACACGCTTCAAAAATATTTTACCGGCGTACAAATTCCGTTATAAAAATAACGGCAACAGAATATGTTTTAAAACGTAACACCGGTTCAACGCAAATTAAACAGTGGACTGCCTACTATAATTTCACCAAAAAGGTTGCACTGTCTCAACTTGAAATCAAGGTGTACTTTGCAAAACATACCAATGCAAAAATACAAAGGGAATGCATGCACGTAACAAATTCAAGGTTAAAATAAAACAACTTGGGCAATCTACATGCTGACATGTGTCCTTGAACCAAATTACCAACCACTAAACTTTGTCCACACATTCACGTAAAAATGCAGGGACCTGGACATTATCAAATGCACCAACTCATGAATTGAAATGCAACCCTGGCGACATCATTACATGCGTGCACATTAAAATGGAAATTTGACCTGGACAAATGTTGCCTATTATCATTTACAACTAAAACTAATAATAAACTCTGGGTTGAATCTTGCACCATACTAACTTGTTTACACGTGTATGCATTAATCACTTGACCCATATTTTCATATATAACAAGCTTGCGTGCAAATAATACATAATAATCTACCATGGTTAATGCTACAATGGTAGGCACAAATATAATGATTATAGACCAAATTTTGTAATTCCTGTCCAAATGACTTTGTGCTTCACACTATTTCCACAAATATCTTTACACGCACCCAAGTAAAATGGAGTATACAAAACAAATTAACACATACATGACCTGAGTGACAAAGGTTACACGCACTCACGTTATTTTCTCTTGTGGAGGCATATATAAATGGTCTAAAAAAATGAGCTTGGGTACACTTTCACTTGTGCGCATACAAAGTAAATGACCTGGGCAACATGAAGGAACGCCTGGACACGTTTATGGGTAATGCAACTTTACATTTGCACGTGTGTGTGTATATATATATATATATATATGTAAAATAAAAATGCACCTGACTTACTTTTGTGAAATGCACTAACACACTATACTTGGCACGTACAGAATGAAGTTCTACATATATTGGTGAAGCTAAAATTTTTGTCTGCAATATGAACTCACGCATGCTACATTTACAACCATATACACGTACTGAGCAAAATGTAAACCAAAATAAACAACAGAAAAGCATCAAAAAAAATTAGTCCGCATAGTTTTTAAATTAGAAATGTGAGTTTAGTACTCACCTTAGATTGTTTCAAAACCGGTTAGCGATTAGGAACCAAAGGAAGCAAGAAATTGAAATCGCCATTACTATTTCACTGAGCAGCAGGAAGAAAAATGAAACGAAAAGATGAAGGCTACTATTCTCATTTTCATTTTTTCACAAGTCAAAGAAAATGAGTGCGCTGGCTTGCATTGTACGTAAGCATTAAATGTAGACGTGCTTTAATAAATAAAAGGACACGGCTACAACTTTGAACAAAGCAAACGTGCAAGACATCTAAAATGATGATGGCAGCCCATACAACTGTTCAACTTAGCTTCAGCAAATATGTGAGCAAAGCCAAGGAAAATGTTCCAACTTGCCTTACAATATAGTGTTTTCAGCAAAGAAAAAAAATGTGTTTTCTTTTTGTTTAAAAATGGGCCATTTCTATACCATGTGAAAGGCATTTGAAGTCATTTTTCTACTAACGTTGCAAACGTCTACCTCTTATGTTCAATTGATTATTAAATCATTTTTGCATAGCAATTTTTTTTTTCCAAATTCTATTTAAAATATTTATTACGATGGTAATAAAATCACGGTCGTTACAGGAAACTACGGTCTTGTATATGCTTTTGGGAATAAAAATGTGTTAAGGGTGGAATGGGCCATGACTTAACACTATTTTGATATCTTTATTATTACTGATAGACATTATCTACTTAGCGTACATTACTACCTAGTAGATAGTTTAACGGATCCTTAAAGGATGGTTATTCCAAACATCCTTTGAGTTACTTGTATTTCAATTGCTATTTCACTTGAGTTGGATTTATTAATATAAGAATGTTAATCCTGACTCGAGTGTCTTGTGTTTTGCTTTACGCTCGGGTCAGACTGAGTGTACCAGTATTCGAGACTCACCTTTGGAGTTGGAGCTTTGCTTGAAGATCCAGCCATCTATTCTGCTTTCAGTATTCGATGATTTCAGTGATGTATTCTGATTTGTATATGATGTATAGTATTACTCTTCTGTTGTAAACTCTGATGTATTTATATATTCATATAGTAGCTTCATAAACTACTATCTTTTTTAATTCCGCTGCACTTATTACTCTTTGTCTGTGATTTGTGATTATTTTATTTACTGTATATGTTCAGTTTTGCCAAATTTAAATTAACAACGCGGTATTTTGAGCAATTCAACTCCGGCATGAGTGTCTACCTATACACTTATAATGGATGCGAATGGTCCAAAATATCGGGTCGTTACAGTTGGTATCAGAGCTTTGGTAGCTCTAGGCAAAACTTAACATATAGGGTAAATGTATTTACAGAATCACTCTCATTCGAGTTTCAATCTCTTCCTTTTGACTCGATTCTTTCGAATTTTGGAACGTTCCCTCGGTTTCGGAATTCATTCGTGTCCCTCACTATTCGTCTTCTTTCGATTCTGGAGCATCCCATAACTCCACTTCGAATGATCTTTATAATGAGTCGGCAATCTCGCCAATCTCAAATTTATTTGTAAAGGAGTGAAACTCCTTCACAGTCGCGTCGATTTACCGGAGATTTCTGTATCCTCGGTTTACGATGTTATCTATTACCTGATATACCTGAATTCTATCTCTTGAGATCGAGTGTTGATTTACCTCGGAATTCAGCATCGATCTTATTCTTGAAGTTACGGACGACCCGGTTAAGGTTGCCCGTGAATTAAATAAACTCATCCATCTCCCGATTGTGATAATTGAATCATCATATCTTTGTTTCGAACTTATCTTCGAATCAAAATTCTCCTTGGTTTGAGTCTATCAAAATTTGAATCTCTATCCTTGCTTTGAAAATTCATTCCTGTATCGTCGAGCGAGGAAATGTATTTGTAAATTAATATTTGAAATGTTTTAATATACATTGTGTTGTTTGAGTTGTTGATGTTGATTTGGGTTTTCGATCGATTCGTCTGATCAACGCTATCGATAGGATTTCCAAAACACTTGAACAGAGCAAACTGACACAATATTATTTTCAAATTTGGTAAATGAAATAAATTTCTTTGATTATATTGTGAAAATATAAGTAAAATTTTCTGGAATTTAATAGGTTAATTAAATTGTTTGTTTGAAATGATAATATTTGATTATCATTTATTGTTCTAAATAAATTTATAAACTTGGTTATAAATTGATTGGAATTTGAAATGAATTTAATTCAGAAATTTGAGAATTTATTAGTTTCCGGTGATTTCGAACTTTGGGTTTTAAAATTTTACAGTATATATTATTGAAAATATTTTCGAATAGAAATCGTTTCCAAAGAATTTTTAATTTTGAAATCAGTGCTCTTCTCTTTGTCGCTGGAAAATAATTTCGATGATGGCGGCCGCATCATCGACATTCATTTTCGAGTTTCGAAGTGGAGAAACCATTCTGTAGCTTTGCTACGATTTTGTTTTGAAAAATATTTTGATTTGAATTTCTTCAGTATAATTTGATTTATATATATAGGTATCTTATTTTAAATTTTATTTGATTTGATAAATATATTATATATATCTCTAAATTGTTTAAAGTAAATCGGAAATCTAAATCTTAAATTTTGTTAAAGGATGATTTTAATTATAAATAAAACCAAGATTTGGAATAAATATTTAAACTTGAAAAATAGAATTGGGAAAATTTTATTGTATATTGTTCAACTGCATTCTAATTGTGACGACCGCCCATGACCCCCGCACGGAATCTAGAGATAGTGCGCTGTAAAGTGTGCCAGGCGACCATGGACGATTGTCAAGGTAAATTAAAACAACAGAATCTATCGTATTACTCACAGCGCATGGACAAAATACAATAGAACATATATATATAGTGAAGCTTTATAGAATAAAATGCCTTCATATAAAACTTCATAATTGTTGCATACAAGCATCCAAATAGCCAATCATCAAGCCTCACTACATAACACTCAGAGAATACAAAACAGCGGAACATCCAGTACATATACTAAGAAGATAATATGCAACCCTCCAGCTCGTCTTCGATATCAGCATCGTGAGAAGAGAACAGCACCTGTCACCTGCTACCTAGTCTGCCCGTCCCAAAAATGGACGAACAGCCCAAGGCAATAAGAATTAAAACATAAAGCCTTGAGTCAGACAACAGTCTTAGTGAGCAGTAAATCAACTAACAACATACCCAAAAGAGCATAAAGGAAAAGGAATAGGAATACAACCCTCCCACTCCACCTCTTTCTACAGTGATAGCCCCCAGACACACACTAAGCAGAAGCAACATAACAGAGCATACAATTTAAAGTAAAGTAATAATCATTCGAGTCAAGGGCGATGTTTTCCAAGTACCAAGGCCTAAATCAGATAAGCACCCAGAAAACACTGCTCTTGAGACCGAATGACGATACAACCAAACATCCATGACTCTGGCTATCACTGTTATCGTTGCTTCGATATCACCGTTAATTGAATGACCGGCACATTCTTTCAGCCGTCCGTCAAGGGCTAATGGAAACCCCGGTTCTAGACATAACTCCCGCACGTCGTCGCAGCCCGTGCCTAGGACTATCGAATCTGCCCAGAGTACTCGACCATCAACAGTTGGCCGTTGGGACTATCGAATCTACCCAAACGTACTCTTGCTTAGAGCATGCTAGAACCTTCAACAACGATGCTATCCAAACCTCCTAGTCATCCTCCTTGACGACTATTTCCATACTAGCTCAAGCGCCTCTCAAGCATCCATTACCCTTAACTCGATTCATATCACCGAGTTACCAACGTGCTTGGAATGATCCCGTCTGGATTAGACCAAGTCTTCATTACATGATGCCTCGCTTCATTACATCCTCGCAAAGCCTCATCTCAACATCACATCATCAAATCTATGCATAAGAGCTTCATCATCCCGCTACATATGCCACGAGCAGCTTTCCCAATTCAAGAGCCTTTCCCTTAGCTTTTGAATCATCTTCGACCACCTTGTCTAAAACCAATCAACAATCATCTAATTCACAGCAATCAATCATGTCAAACATCAATCCAAGTAACCAAGCATTCAAATATAAGCAAAATGGACAATTACAACAATAATGGCAATTTCGTAATTAAGGAGTTGAAAGTCTAACAAGCATGAAAACATGAGAATTATCTCTACAACTTGATGAATGAACTTGCATAGGTTAATCATATACAAAAATGGTTGTCAAATCATCATGAACAATGGATCTACATGGATCTACACTTAGGTTTACAAAAATGCATAGAAATCACTATTTTAACACCAAATCAAGCCAACAATCCGATCTACTCCTTTGGATCCGTGTGAGAGATAATCACCACTCACCAAATCACCAAAACAACCTCAAAACAACACGCTTCAGATCTGGACAGCGAAGGATCAAGCTTGATCTATCACGAATCCGCTTCGAACGAAGAAATCTCACTTCGATGTATGAAGATCTTCAACTTTAGCTCTTGGATCTTCGATCTTGATTTTCGATTTGGATGAAAGGAAGCACTAGATTAGAGTGGAGAAAAGAAGTGAAGAAGTGTAGAAGTCGAGCTCTCAAAATGGCAGCACTTCGTCGCTTCGAAATCCGGATCCCAAAAAGTGAGAAAAACCCTTCCTATTTATAGCGGAAATTTCCTTAAGTCGTAACTCGGCTAACTCCATAAGTCGTCTCCGACTTACGACCTAAGACCCCTCCGACTTAAGCCTTCACCGACTTAACACCTAAGCCACTGTGACATACGACTTAGCTCTCCTTCGACCTAACACGTGCGCGCGCCTATTCGACCTAACAGAATCACATGCCTACGACTTATAGCTTAGCAGCGCTCGCTACCTAACAAAGATACGACTTACGACTCAACAAGTAATTGGGTTACGACTTAACCCCATACGACCTAAACAACAGCCAACTAAAAAACTCACTTGTCTAACAACTTAAACGACTTAGCAGCTAACTCCTAACTCGGTCACCACTTAATACAGCAGCCTACCTACGACTTAACATAGCAGCTTTGCCGATCTATCAGGATAAGACTCAACTCCTAAGTCGTCCATGTCTTAAGTCGACCACTACCTTAACTCGGTCATGACTCAACTGAGTTACAACTTAACTTCTAGACTTAGGTCGCTCACATCCTATCTCCACCCTAAGTCGTTCACTCGGTCAGCCGACTTAACACTTAACTCAAAACCTTAAGTCGTCTACAATAAGTCGGCCACGACTTATCTCTTAGGTCGCTTACGACCTAGGACTTTAAACAAATAGGACCGAAAAGACCAACATACTAAGTCGCATATGACCTATATCATACCCTAGGTCGTCCACGACTTACCACCTCAACTTGCTAACTCGCTGATTCCTTAAGTCGTGCCTATTCCCTAAGTCGTATACGACTTACGACCTATACTAAGTCGTGAACGACTTAGGACTTAGCCATATATCGCCTAAAATCTGAAACGACTTAAAATGCTGAAAATTCCAGATTTGAACGCTTTTCGATCCGTAAAAATACGGGTCGTTACATTCTCTCTGTGATAACCCGGATTTTCGGGCATCAGATAATTAGATAGTTATCAAATTTAACTTTTAAAAAAATACTGATTTATAAATTTAACAAATTTAGATGTGATAATCTCCAGTATAAATTATTTAATATTTGACAAATTCTTCTTTTAAAACAAATATTAAAGTGTTGTTATATATATATATATATGAGTAGATTTTACATTGGAAATTCAAGAATAAATATATATGAAATTTAAAATTTAAAATCATTCTCTTTTAAAAGTTATATATGTATAAATACTAGAAAATGTATGAATATAAATATAAAACATAAATTGATAAAAAGCTTTTATAAGATATAAGAAAAGGTTTAATATATTAAAAATTTACATGAGAAAGATTTTAATTTGTATATATATAATGACAAGTGTTAATAAATTTAGTCATGTTAGTAATATGTGTAAGGTGATTAACAAGCCAATTGACAAATGTTAGGAAATTTTACAAGTGTCCCTTATTTTATTTTATTTTCTTTAATTTTTAATAAATTCAAATTAAATCTATATATACATCTCTTTTCTCTTCTCCATTCTTTTCCCATTCTCATTTTTCAAAAACAAAGAAAACAAAAACCAGCAATGTTCAAACTGAAATCATCTCCACAAACCAAAATCAGAAAATCTACAAACCGAAATGATCATCCTCAAACCAAAACTGAGATTTCATCTCAAACCAATCAAAACAAATTTACAACCTGGCCATTTATTCTTCAAACCTGAGACCTTCCTCTGATCCAAAAATCAGCCCTGTAAACACAAATCTGTAAATCAATTATCCACAAACATGAATTCATCTTCAAAAGCCTAAAACTCAAAAGTTCAAATGCCTAAAACCATTTTCTTAAAGCCTGAAATCTTTTCATCTCAAGCCTGTAACCATGTTCTTCAAGTCTGAATCATTTCCAAGTGCATGCAATATAATCTGAGGAAGAAGCAAGTTTTCAAAAGCTTTTTTTCAAAAGTTTTAAAGGAAATCAAAACAAGCTCTTCAGTTTTTAAAGAAACCCAAGCAAATTCATTTCAAAGCTTCCAGTTTCAAAACTCTCTGCCTTTTTGAAATAGGTGAGTAAACTAACTTTTATAAGCTTCCATGTGTTTAAATCTTGATGCATGTAGTAAATACTTGAAGTAAAGTTGTGATAAATGTGTGCATGAATGTAAATATGCTTGCATGTATATAAATATGAAATTGTTTGAATGTGCATGTCTGCATACATATATACAAGCCTTTGTTTGTTTTACAGATCCAAACAAGTTCAAAAATAAATTTCTTTTCCCCTAATCTTCTATAGATTATGATATATAAACAAAATATGTTTGAAATATCTAAATATTAGTTTTAAAAATATTTTCAAGTAGAATTTGAAGGTAGTTTTTAACTGGAAGAAAAAGAATACAGTAAAAATCATTATAGTCAGAAAATCAATCATCTTAATTCCATGTTTTGATTAGGTAAACAGATTCGAACTAGAAAATAAGGAATTTTGATATAGATTTCATGATTTTTAAGCTTTGGGATGATGAGAATTTGCGAGTTGATCAGTAATTGCTTTTTCGTCGATTCTCGACGATCGGCGAAGGGATGGCTGTCGAGATTGTTGTTGGAGCATGTTTGAAGGTAGGGGGTCTCGGCAAAAATGGTCGGTGAATTTATCGATCACTGTAGAGGACATTCGACGTTGAAATAGGGCTTTAAGACCAGTTTTGGTCAATGTTGTTGTCGAGGCTATCGCAACGTCGTGGGTGCATCGGGAGAGACCGGAGTGAGGGAAATCGAAGTGTGAGGTCGTGATGCAGCTCTGGGTTGATCGGTTGGGTTTCTGACGATTGGAGGAGGCGGCGCGAGGCATTTTCGTTGATCAGGTTTGGGTTCGTGTAGTTCGACTTTGTTCGTTTTCGATTCCAGGCAAGATCGATAACTCTGGGTGGTCGAGTCGAACGAAGGTGATGTCAACGACTTGCTGGAGGTCTCAGCGTTGGTCGGAGAAGCGTGGGCACAGCGTGCACGTGCACGCGTGATAATGGGTATCTGGTGACATTTGAAGTTTGGGGAAGAAGATGTTGCCTCGGGAAAATTCGAAAAAATTCAAGAGTGACTCGAAGAAAATGAGGAGAGTAATTAGTTCGGGAATTTTGTAGGAATGGCTCGGGTTTTCGCTCAATTGTCTCGGGTTTGTTTCTGGTAGCTAACCAGGTTTCAAAAATATAAAAATAAAATGTTCCAGGTTTTAAAAAAAATACATTATGTTTTAAAAAAATTATAAAGTAAATTTTGATTCAGCTTTCAAAAATAAATGTTTTATTTAAGTTTGAGATTAAATAAAGGTTTTAAAATTTAATTATTTTAAATAAATTAAGTTAAAAGTGTGTTAATATGTATAACCTTTATTTTAAAGTTTATTTTACATAAACTTAATATTTTAATTAAGTGGTTAATTAAGAAGATTAAATGTTTCTTTAAGGGTTAATTAACTTAAAGGAGTAGGTTAATTGGTTAATGATAATTTATTCCAAAAAGTTATTAAATAAAGATTTAAATGATAATTAAGAGTTAATTACTTAATGATATAAATTAAAGTGATTAATTAATAAATAATTAATAAATGTGATTAATTTAAGATTAATTATTGAATGTGATTAATTTAAAATAATTAATTATGGTATAATTAATTAATGAGAGTAATTAAGGGTTAATTAATGGTTAAAGGATAATTAATTGATATAATTAATTAGGGAATTAATTACTTAATGAAATGATTAATTAATGCAATAAATTAATGAAGGTAATTAAAATTCCTTAAGGTAAGTAATTAAATGATAGTTAATTAAAGGATAATTAATTAATGTGAGTAATTAAGAGTTAATTAATTTATGAGTTAAATTAAATTAATTATTAATTATGTGAAATAAATCTTGCTTATGGATGATTAAATTGTATTGAACACCTTTGATTGTTATTGACTCTGGGATGTACTTTGTAATGTTCTGTGATATGAAATGTTTTGTTGAACTATGATAAATATGAGTTATTTATAATAAAAATTTTGTGAGAATATGACATCCTGAAGTTAAATTGAATTGTTTAAACTTAAACAACTTAGCTTAAAAAGATGGTATTGAATTCGAAGAGACCGGGATCGGATATCAGCGATATCCGGAACCACTTCGATTAGTAATCTATAATTCTTTATAAATTTGATATGTGAAATAAATTGGCTGGTTTGGAATAATATGGATCATTTAAACTAGTTGGATACTTAGATTTGTGAAATAAGTGTTGACCACATAAGTTGCTTATTTGTGGTAAAGTACGAGTTACCCCGGGTTTATATAAGTTCTATGAATTGAAATTTCATGTTAGATGAGTTTACTCACGCTGGTTTCCAGCCTGACCCGGGTGTTACTTTGATGTAATGCTCGGGTCAGACCGAGTATTACAGATTTTCAGGTAAGGACGTTCTGGAGTTCAGGAATCAAGCTGGATGGCAGGAACGTATGGAGTGTTTCTACTGTGTTATATTATTGTATATCTGAGACTTGATAATTGTGTATATCCAGTGTCTGTATAAATATGTAACTCTGATGTATTAAAATGTAATCGACAGATATAATATTGTTTTGTATAACTGATATTATTTGATATTATACTTTATCCGCTGCGAATGTGAGATGTCGTGTTTCTGTTCTTCTTTCTTCTTTCTGTTCTTTCTTCTATCTCTTTTCTTTTTCTCCTAATTATCTGGAATTTTCGGGTTCGAAAATTCCGGGTCGTTACACTTGGTATCAGAGCAGAAGGTTAAGCGAGAACCTTGGCTCTGTTAGGATTACTCGTTAAGGATAGGGTCAATGGTACCCTAGAACGAGTTGAGTGTATATATATATGAGAGCGTAATTGTTATTTTCTTATATAAGGATTTTAAATGATTTTATATAAGAATATATTTTGATATATAAAATGATATTTCTTCTTAATAAATATTAAGGTAATCGGTTGTTAATCATTGGAATTAAATAAAATAATGAGAATTAAATGATAATGGTAATACAACCAAATTGAAATTAAATGAAGATAAGTTTGAAATAGATCCAAACTAAAATTAAAATCTTGAATTTGTAGAAGTGTTTTCAGAATAAAAATAATAATGAATTGATTTCCAGATATGATAATCTTAGTTATTATCATAAATGGTTATTGTGTTAATAATGAAATGTTGTAAATAATTAAGCAAAATAAAATGTTTTAGGGGAGTAAAACATTTAGGCAAGTATGACTTGTAAATTGAAGTGGGTTTTAAATTGAGAAGTTTTAAATCTAAGTCCAGAAAACTTGAAATAGTTTTAACGAAATTTGTTTTGAATTAAAAACTAAAGGAAATAAATATGTAAAGATGAGGATATACATAATATCAAAAATGATTTGAAATAAACTCTAAGTATTGAGTTTTAAATTTTTCCTTGGAATGTGATATGAAAACCCAAAGTAATAAGTTTTTGAACTTATAAGTGGAAAGATTATTAATATGAAGTTTAAAATTTGAAAGGAGAATTAAAATTGGGCAAAGTTGTTTGAATAAAATTGAAGTGAATTTAATTTTAGGAAAATTAAATAAGTTTAGAACAAACAACTTAAATTTGAAATTTCATGATGAAATTGGAATTTAACTTGGAAAGTTAAATGGTTGATTTTAAATGGGAGTTATGAGTGATCTCAAAATGGGTTTGAGATCTAGAAATTGAAAATGGATAATAAATTAGAATCTGAAATTTAATTGTTTTTGAATCCTTATTTGAACTTTATAATAAGTTAAGTAAAGAAAAATTTAAAATGGAATTTTGGAATTTGGATTCAGAATTAAATGGTTTAAAAGACTTAAGTTGTTAAATTAAAAATAAAGGTTGATTTGATTTAAAAGTAAGGGTTAATTTGACTTAAGGGATTAAATCAACAATTAAAATGTTTAACTCGAATTTATATAATTCGAGATGATTTTAAATTAAGATTTGAATAGAATTAGTTCAAATTGAAATTGATTTGGATTAATTTTAATTGTGATTTAAGATGGATAAGCATAAGTTTAAATGGAAAATTTGAATTGAAATAATTTGAAGTAAAATTGAAGTTGAATAAGTTTAAAAATTCAAGTGGGAGATGATTTGAATGTGGGATAGAAATTGAGGATTTATTCAACTTGAATTGAGGTTAAATCAATTTCAATGGAAATTGAAGTTATTTAAAATTGGAATTGAGTTAATTTAAATGGAATTAGAAATTTAAATTGAATTGATGGGGAATTGAACGGTTTGACTCTGGACTATTTTCAAAGTAAATTGTTTTAATACAAATATATTTTTCCAAACTATTTACTATATAATCTTTCTTCTTAAACCCCAAACTATCTCATACTTATTTTACAATTATTTTGGAACTATTTAACTATTTTGAAACTGTCTTATAAACTAATTACTATTTTTCAGTTACCTACATCTAATCACTATTTTAAATCTATCTTGCAATTATCTAACTATTTTTATATCTACTTAACTATTTTACAGATATTTTACAAACTAATAACTATTTTTCAACTACTTATCCATTTTAAACTTTTTCAAGCTATTTTTAAATTTAAATTGGTCAGAGTTCAAACTGTTTGTAATTGAAGTAATAACTTAATTGGAAATGGAAGCAATTGAGAATAAGTGAATGGAATTAAAGGAAATGTGAATTGATTTGGCTAATAATCAATGAAGTTAAATACGTAGGATGAACGTATATTATTCTATTCGCATAGTGGTTTGATCCAGATTCGAGCACAGAATTTCGAGATAATATTATCGATCCGAGTTAGAATTTTTCGCTCGATTTTCGACGGCGAACCTGAATATGGATTGTTGATTGGTTCTGGATATTCTCTATCATAGCTACGACTATGCAAGGAGAATGACGGTTTCTAATCAGGAAACCAGATCTGAGTCCGCACTAGGAAGCCGGGTGGACAATACTAGTTCGGAAGTGAAATTGTGTGATCGATTGAGCGATCAGATTGATATAGCGTACGGATGATATGTGTACATCGTACGGGTTTGAATGAAATTGGCATTTAAAATTTGAGGATAAGAAATTTGAAATGGTTTTCGAAAATGAAAGGTATATTATGTGAAATATAATGGAATTGGGTATTTCTTTGGTTGAAATTTACTTTATGGAGGTAAGTAAATGGTAAATAACTTTATAAAGAAATCAAACTTGAATATTTGATTTGACAATAAATAAAGTTATATTTTGTAATATGATAAACTTCCCTTATTGAATCTAGCCAGAATAAAAAGGGTTTTGAAATATTTGAAGTATAAAAGAGGTTTTATACAAGTTTGAAATGATCCAAAGATTTTCAAAGTTATATATATCTATATCTATATATATAAAGGATCTTATGAGAATGATTTTGGAAAAGGTCTTGGGAACCTATGAATTTGGAAAAGGCTTTTGATTTTTGGGAAAATCAATTTTGGATTTTGGAAAGCCTAGTTTGAGAATTATCGATTTTGGTAATCGATTTTGTGTAAAGGAGATTTTGATAAATCATAAAGGGTATGATTTGAAGATACTATAAGTATATAGTATAAAGTGTTTTGAGAATAGCTCTGGAGAAAAAGGCGCTTCCTTGAAATGAACTTCTCAGGAGTACCACTGGGTGGTACTGCCTTGAGCCCCAAGGGGGGTTTCTAAAGTTGATCCTGTGAGGAGTCCGGACAAACTAGTTCCTGAGGATTATTTGTGTAGCGAAAGTCGAGGGGCTGGTGCCCACAGAGGCATTTGGGTTATGCTGTGACGACAGTTTAACTCGATGTCTCTGCGATCTACTGCAGACCATAGCGAAAGTCATGTGTGCCGCTGAGAGCCAACTGTCTACGTTTGATTTTATATCGGTAGACTGTGATACTATGGTAACATAGCGAAAGTCGTGTGTGCCGCTGAGAGCCAACAGTCTGCGTTTGATTTTATATCGGTAGACTGCGACCTATGTGGGAGAAGTTTCATTATTTGGCAGCGAAATTCGGTGGCGCTAATGCCTACAGTTACATGGACTTTTGCTGCGATGGCAACGTAACCCTAGATGTAACTGCGATCTGTAGCGGGTTCCATGGCGTAATCGAGGAGCGCGGAGACCTACAGTTATCTGTGGATTTTGCCGGGACGGCAACGTAACCATCGGGTTAACTGCGACCATGGATGGGAGTGATGATTTCTAGAGCATTCTCACCAAAGATATTTCCTCTATTTTCAAAACTGTTTTCTATATTTTCAGTAAAATTATTTTCCAAAATATTTTCACTGGGTGTTGAAAATGAGTCTACTTAGTACTTAAAGGTTTTCAGTCCTACGCCTGATCAACGTATGACCGAATTTCTATGAGAACAAGGATAGACTGGTTGAAACATCGAGTTATAAAAAGTATTTTTATAAAAACTATTTTTGTAATATTTTAAAATATTTAAAAAAAAAATTAATAAAGGGAGTTTATAGTTTAAATTGTTCAACAAGAAATTTATCTGATAATAAGTAAATAAGTAAATTTCGCTTCATTCCTTTTCGAGGACGAAAAGATTCTAAGGGGGGAGGAATGTGATAACCCGGATTTTCGGGCATCAGATAATTGGATAGTTATCAAATTTAACTTTTAAAAAAATACTGATTTATAAATTTAACAAATTTAGATGTGATAATCTCCAGTATAAATTATTTAATATTTGACAAATTCTTCTTTTAAAACAAATATTAAAGTGTTGTTATATATATATATATGAGTAGATTTTACATTGGAAATTCAAGAATAAATATATATGAAATTTAAAATTTAAAATCATTCTCTTTTAAAAGTTATATATGTATAAATACTAGAAAATGTATGAATATAAATATAAAACATAAATTGATAAAAAGCTTTTATAAGATTTAAGAAAAGGTTTAATATATTAAAAATTTACATGAGAAAGATTTTAATTTGTATATATATAATGACAAGTGTTAATAAATTTAGTCATGTTAGTAATATGTGTAAGGTGATTAACAAGCCAATTGACAAATGTTAGGAAATTTTACAAGTGTCCCTTATTTTATTTTATTTTCTTTAATTTTTAATAAATTCAAATTAAATCTATATATACATCTCTTTTCTCTTCTCCATTCTTTTCCCATTCTCATTTTTCAAAAACAAAGAAAACAAAAACCAGCAATGTTCAAACTGAAATCATCTCCACAAACCAAAATCAGAAAATCTACAAACCGAAATGATCATCCTCAAACCAAAACTGAGATTTCATCTCAAACCAATCAAAACAAATTTACAACCTGGCCATTTATTCTTCAAACCTGAGACCTTCCTCTGATCCAAAAATTAGCCCTGTAAACACAAATCTGTAAATCAATTATCCACAAACATGAATTCATCTTCAAAAGCCTAAAACTCAAAAGTTCAAATGCCTGAAACCATTTTCTTAAAGCCTGAAATCTTTTCATCTCAAGCCTGTAACCATGTTCTTCAAGTCTGAATCATTTCCAAGTGCATGCAATATAATCTGAGGAAGAAGCAAGTTTTCAAAAGCTTTTTTTTAAAAGTTTTAAAGGAAATCAAAACAAGCTCTTCAGTTTTTAAAGAAACCCAAGCAAATTCATTTCAAAGCTTCCAGTTTCAAAACTCTCTGCCTTTTTGAAATAGGTGAGTAAACTAACTTTTAAAAGCTTCCATCTGTTTAAATCTTGATGCATGTAGTAAATACTTGAAGTAAAGTTGTGATAAATGTGTGCATGAATGTAAATATGCTTGCATGTATATAAATATGAAATTATTTGAATGTGCATGTCTGCATACATATATACAAGCCTCTGTTTGTTTTACAGATCCAAACAAGTTCAAAAATAAATTTCTTTTCCCCTAATCTTCTATAGATTATGATATATAAACAAAATATGTTTGAAATATCTAAATATTAGTTTTAAAAATATTTTCAAGTAGAATTTGAAGGTAGTTTTTAACTGGAAGAAAAAGAATACAGTAAAAATCATTATAGTCAGAAAATCAATCATCTTAATTCCATGTTTTGATTAGGTAAACAGATTCGAACTAGAAAATAAGGAATTTTGATATAGATTTCATGATTTTTAAGCTTTGGGATGATGAGAATTTGCGAGTTGATCAGTAATTGCTTTTTCGTCGATTCTCGACGATCGGCGAAGGGATGGCTGTCGAGATTGTTGTTGGAGCATGTTTGAAGGTAGGGGGTCTCGGCAAAAATGGTCGGTGAATTTATCGATCACTGTAGAGGACATTCGACGTTGAAATAGGGCTTTAAGACCAGTTTTGGTCAATGTTGTTGTCGAGGCTATCGCAACGTCGTGGGTGCATCGGGAGAGACCGGAGTGAGGGAAATCGAAGTGTGAGGTCGTGATGCAGCTCTGGGTTGATCGGTTGGGTTTCTGACGATCGGAGGAGGCGGCGCGAGGCATTTTCGTTGATCAGGTTTGGGTTCGTGTAGTTCGACTTTGTTCGTTTTCGATTCCAGGCAAGATCGATAACTCTGGGTGGTCGAGTCGAACGAAGGTGATGTCAACGACTTGCTGGAGGTCTCAGCGTTGGTCGGAGAAGCGTGGGCACAGCGTGCACGTGCACGCGTGATAATGGGTATCTGGTGACATTTGAAGTTTGGGGAAGAAGATGTTGCCTCGGGAAAATTCGAAAGAATTCGAGAGTGACTCGAAGAAAATGAGGAGAGTAATTAGTTCGGGAATTTTGTAGGAATGGCTCGGGTTTTCGCTCAATTGTCTCGGGTTTGTTTCTGGTAACTAACCAGGTTTCAAAAATATAAAAATAAAATGTTCCAGGTTTTAAAAAAAATACATTATGTTTTAAAAAAATTATAAAGTAAATTTTGATTCAGCTTTCAAAAATAAATGTTTTATTTAAGTTTGAGATTAAATAAAGGTTTTAAAATTTAATTATTTTAAATAAATTAAGTTAAAAGTGTGTTAATATGTATAACCTTTATTTTAAAGTTTATTTTACATAAACTTAATATTTTAATTAAGTGGTTAATTAAGAAGATTAAATGTTTCTTTAAGGGTTAATTAACTTAAAGGAGTAGGTTAATTGGTTAATGATAATTTATTCCAAAAAGTTATTAAATAAAGATTTAAATGATAATTAAGAGTTAATTACTTAATGATATAAATTAAAGTGATTAATTAATAAATTATTAATAAATGTGATTAATTTAAGATTAATTATTGAATGTGATTAATTTAAAATAATTAATTATGGTATAATTAATTAATGAGAGTAATTAAGGGTTAATTAATGGTTAAAGGATAATTAATTGATATAATTAATTAGGGAATTAATTACTTAATGAAATGATTAATTAATGCAATAAATTAATGAAGGTAATTAAAATTCCTTAAGGTAAGTAATTAAATGATAGTTAATTAAAGGATAATTAATTAATGTGAGTAATTAAGAGTTAATTAATTTATGAGTTAAATTAAATTAATTATTAATTATGTGAAATAAATCTTGCTTATGGATGATTAAATTGTATTGAACACCTTTGATTGTTATTAACTCTGGGATGTACTTTGTAATGTTCTGTGATATGAAATGTTTTGTTGAACTATGATAAATATGAGTTATTTATAATAAAATTTTTGTGAGAATATGACATCCTGAAGTTAAATTGAATTGTTTAAACTTAAACAACTTAGCTTAAAAAGATGGTATTGAATTCGAAGAGACCGGGATCGGATATCAGCGATATCCGGAACCACTTCGATTAGTAATCTATAATTCTTTATAAATTTGATATGTGAAATAAATTGGCTGGTTTGGAATAATATGGATCATTTAAACTAGTTGGATACTTAGATTTGTGAAATAAGTGTTGACCACATAAGTTGCTTATTTGTGGTAAAGTACGAGTTACCCCGGGTTTATATAAGTTCTATGAATTGAAATTTCATGTTAGATGAGTTTACTCACGCTGGTTTCCAGCCTGACCCGGGTGTTACTTTGATGTAATGCTCGGGTCAGACCGAGTATTACAGATTTTCAGGTAAGGACGTTCTGGAGTTCAGGAATCGAGCTGGATGGCAGGAACGTATGGAGTGTTTCTACTGTGTTATATTATTGTATATCTAAGACTTGATAATTGTGTATATCCAGTGTCTATATAAATATGTAACTCTGATGTATTAAAATGTAATCGACAGATATAATATTGTTTTGTATAACTGATATTATTTGATATTATACTTTATCCGCTGCGAATGTGAGATGTCGTGTTTCTGTTCTTCTTTCTTCTTTCTGTTCTTTCTTCTATCTCTTTTCTTTTTCTCCTAATTATCTGGAATTTTCGGGTTCGAAAATTCCGGGTCGTTACACTCTCCCCCTTAGGAATTTCGCCCCCGAAATTCCAAACAAACAAAGCAATCAAAGACTATTCTGCACGCCTATCATCCATAACAATCAACAAACCATGCATCCAATTCTAGCTTAGAGTGCAGAATTCTAAAACTTAGAACAAGTTACAACGTTGTTAGATGACACAACACCTTAGGGTCATACCTTGAAGAGTTCAGGATGAGCTGCTTTCATCCTCTCTTCCACCTCCCACGTACAGTCGTTATCATCATCACTCCATTGTATCTTGAGCAACTTAACTACCTTCCTCCTAAGCTGTTTCGTGTCGATTTCCACAACACGAAGCGGCTTACGAGGTCTTCTATCGACTGGATCAACTTCGAAATCTTCACAGCTATCAGTAGAAACCACCGTATTCGAGTCGTGCACATACTTCCGTAGATACGATACATGGAAAACATTGTGTACACTCGACATCTTCTCCGGTAATTCCAATCTATAGGCGAGCTTTCCAATTCGCTCAATGATCTGGAATGGTCCAACAAATCTCGGAGTCAATTTCCCTTTCTTCCCGAATCGGATAACATTCTTCAGTGGAGAAATCTTCACAAAAACCATATCTCCTACGTCGAATTCCAAATCTTTTCGACGCTTATCGGCATAACTCTTCTGACGGTCTTGGGCTGCCTTCATTCGTTGCCGAATGATCTCTATACACTCCGTAGTCTGTCGAATCATCTCTGGCCCAAGCATCAGCTTTTCTCCAGTCTCTATCCAACATGTCGGAGAGTAACACGGTCTTCCATACAATGCCTCATACGGTGCCATACCAATACTTGACTGGTAACTGTTGTTGTATGCAAACTCCACCAAATGAAGGTGATCTTCCCATGATCCTCCGAAGTCCAAAACACATGCTCTAAGAAGATCTTCCAAAACTCGGTTGACTCTCTCGGTCTGACCATCTGTTTGAGGGTGATAAGCTATACTCAAACACAACTCGGTTCCCAAAACTTCCTGGAAGCTCTTCCAAAATCCACTAGTGAACAATGGGTCTCGATCGCTCACTATACTCTTCGGAATATCATGGAATCGAACTATCCACTTAACATACAACTCAGCCAACTTTGATGCAGTCCTAGTCGATCAAACAGGAATGAATCTTGCACTCTTAGTCAAACGATCTACGATGACCCAAATCCCTTCATTCCCCGTTTTTGTTCTAGGTAATCCATCAATAAAATCCATTGATATCTGCTCCCACTTCCATGTAGGAACTTCTAATGGCTGAAGTAATCCACTTGGCTTCTTCTGTTCGGCTTTTACCAACTGGCAGTTCATACACTTGGAAATAAAATTTCCAACATCCTTCTTCATACCTTCCCAGTAGTAGGTTCTCTTCATATCCCGATACATCTTATTACCACCTGGATGAATTGTCAACTTCGAGTGATGACTTTCCTTTAGAACTTCACTCCTCAATTCATCTATATTAGGAACAACTAGTCGTCCTTGCTTCCGAAGCCAACCCTCTCGATCGACCTCGAATCCTTTATCCTTTTCTGGATCCAATCCAGATTCCAATTCACGGATAATCTTGACAAGCTTATCGTCTTGCTTTTGGCTCTCGCCAATCCTTTCCACAAGAGAAGGTCTTATCGATAAGTTTGCCAACATCTCAGGTTCCAATTCACATCTAGGCCTGAAGTCAAATCCTGCTAAATACTCGAGACTCTTCCATTCTGAAAACATGGCTCCCAATCCTGCATGTCTTCGACTTAACGCATCTGCCACTGCGTTACCTTTTCCCGGAGTATAAGCTATACCAAAATCATATGATGCCAAAAACTCTAGCCATCGCTGCTGCCGAAGATTCAAATCCTTTTGGGAGAAAAGATACTTCAATGACTTGTGATCCGTAAACAACTCGAATCGAACTCCCAGTAGATAATGTCTCCACATCTTCAGAGCAAAAACAATCGCCGCCAACTCCAAATCATGAGTCGGATAATTCCTTTCATGCGGCTTCAGTTGTCGACTGACATACGCAACAACTTTATCTCTCTGCATCAGCACTGCTCCAAGTCCAGTACCACATGCGTTGGTGTAAACCACCATCTCATCATTCCCACTAGGAATAGTCAAAACAGGAGCACTTGTCAAACGCTCTTTCAGGATTCCGAAAGCTTGCTCACACTTAGCATCCCAACTGAACACTTGGTTCTTCTTCGTCAATCCTGTTAACGGTGCAGCTATCTTGGAGAAGTCTTTGATAAACCGTCGATAATATCCTGCTAATCCAAGAAAACTTCTCACATCAGATGCATTCTTAGGTCTAACCCAATCCTGGATTGCTGCCACCTTAGCGGGATCAACCGCTATTCCACTTCTAGAAATCACATGTCCTAAGAACCTCACTTCACTCTTCCAGAAGTGACACTTCGAAAACTTAGCCTTCAGCTGATGTTTCCGCAAGATTTCCAAAACAATACGCAAGTGCGTCTTGTGCTCTTCTTCCATTCTGGAATAAATCAGAATATCATCCACGAACATAAGTACGAACTTATTCAACTGATCTCTGTACACTCTATTCATAAGATCCACAAAATATGCTGGCGCGTTAGTCAATCCAAACGGCATTACCAGCCACTCAAAGAAACCAGATGGTGTCCGAAAAGCAGTCTTCGGCACACTATCCTTAGCCACTCTCAACTGGTGAAATCCCGTTGCCAAATCCATCTGAGAAAACACCTTGGCTTCGTGAAGCTGATCAAACAAGTCATCTATTCTCGGCAATGGATACTTGTTCTTCTTAGTCTCCTTATTCAGCTCACGATAATCCACACACAACCTCAGCGATCCATCTGCTTTGGTTACAAACACAACTGGTGCACCCCATTCGGACACACTACGCCGAATGAATCCTTTCTGTAAAAGATCATCAACCTGCACCCTCAACTCCTGCTGTTCCCTAGGCGCCATCCGCCTAAGAGGCATCACAACAGGTCTGGCTCCTTCAACTAGATCTATACGAAACTCGATCTCTCTATGCGGCGGCAACCCTTTGACTTCGTCAAAGACATCCTCGAATCCATTCACGATTGGCACTAATGACAGTCCATCCCGTGGAACAACTAGCGAATACATGAAGCTCATGAAGACGCCTTCTTCATGCTTACATCGTATAACAACCTTTTGCCCCTCCACATTCTCGACTGTCACCTCCAACCTTTCGCAATCAACCTTATCCGCATACTTCCTAAGCCAGTCCATACCCAAAATAATTCCGAACCCCGCAAAGTTCAGAACAAAACAATCACAAACAAAAGAGCAACCATGACTCGATACCATCAGACCACGGCATAACATACTCAAACAAGACGAACCCCCAACTGGATTAGTCACAACCAATGGCCTATCAACAATATCCGGTTCCAAACCTAACCGGCCTACGAGTTCACTACAAACAAACGAATGCGACGCTCCAGTATCAAACAGAACTCTAACTGGAACACCACATAGGAAAAGAGTACCTTGAACCACCACACTCTTTCCCTTCTCTTCAGCGGTAGGAGCTTTCGAAGACGATGGAACAGCTCCCAAAGCATAAGCTTGCACAATCTGCCTGTCCTTCCTTGGTTCTGGACAATTCTTCCTGAAATGCCCTGGCTTGTCACAGTTGTGACACTTCATCGGTGCCTTCGGATTCTTACAATCCTTCGAGAAATGGCCCTTCTGCTGACAATTGTAGCAAGTCACTTCGCCCTTCGGCTTCTTCTGGCCATCCTTACCCTTCTGCTGCTGCTGCTTCCTCTTCTTGTTACCACCCTGCTGGGGTTTAGACTCTTCCCTGGTCACAGCAACAACAGATCCTTCCTTAGGAAACAGACTCTCATGCCTAAGAGGTTTCTCCACAAGCTTCTCAAATGAATCGTCCAAATGATCCACCAACTGTCTCCCAAGATAACTGTCCAAGCCTGTCACAAACTTCTCATTCTTCTGATATGCAGACTCAATATATGACCGGGCATACTTGGACAATGCTTCAAACTCAGAAACATACTCAAGAACTGATCTTCCACCCTGCTTGAGCTCCATGAACTTTTTGAACAGAACAGACTTCTGAGCTGTAGAAATGAACTTAGCTTCAAACCTGACTTGGAATTGCTCCCAAGTAATCTCTTCCTCTGGAGTATTGAGGGTAATAGAGTTCCACCAATCAGAGGCTCTCCCTTGAAGCTGCCTTGATGCCAACTTCCTCTTAGTTGCATCCTCAATTCCCAAATCACCAAAGATCCTTCTACAAGCATCTATCCATCTCTGGACTTCGATAGTTGATTCTGTTCCCAAGAAAACTTTCCCTCCAAGAGCAGTATAGTCCTTGCACAACTTAGCAAAATCCACTGGTTTCGGAGTTTGGACTTGAACTCCAACATCTAATGCTGCCCCCGGAACTGGTATCCTTCTCATGATCGAAGTCATCATAGCTTCGAACATAGCTGCATAATCAGCAGTCCCCTCAGTAGCACGGCCTTCCCTAGCAGCTGGTCTCCCTCTTCGACTCATTCTCAATATCTATAAAAAGGGAATGATTAGAACATCTTGAGAAACAACTGCATAAAGGACTCAAACTCAAATAAACTACTATATTATATATAGTATTCATCCATCAAAATACAATTACGTCTCTCATACGTAGTTACGTCAGCGAGCGTTGGGTAAAATCGATTAACCAATGCTCTGATACCAAATGTGACGACCGCCCATGATCCCCGCACGAAATCTAGAGATAGTGCGCTGTAAAGTGTGCCAGGCGACCATGGACGATTGTCAAGGTAAATTAAAACAACAGAATCTATCGTATTACTCACAGCGCATGGACAAAATACAATAGAACATATATATATATAATGAAGCTTTACAGAATAAAATGCCTTCATATAAAACTTCATAATAGTTGAATACAAGCATCCAAATAGCCAATACATCAAGCCTCACTACATAACACTCAGAGAATACAAAACAGCGGAACATCCAGTACATATACTAAGAAGATAATATGCAACCCTCCAGCTCGTCTTCGATATCAGCATCGTGAGAAGAGAACAGCACCTGTCACCTGCTACCTAGTCTGCCCGTCCCAAAAATGGACGAACAGCCCAAGGCAATAAGAATTAAAACATAAAGCCTTGAGTCAGACAACAGTCTTAGTGAGCAGTAAATCAACTAACAACATACCCAAAAGAGCATAAAGGAAAAGGAATAGGAATACAACCCTCCCACTCCACCTCTTTCTACAGTGATAGCCCCCAGACACACACTAAGCAGAAGCAACATAGCAGAGCATACAATTTAAAGTAAAGTAATAATCATTCGAGTCAAGGGCGATGTTTTCCAAGTACCAAGGCCTAAATCAGATAAGCACCCAGAAAACACTGCTCTTGAGACCGAATGACGATACAACCAAACATCCATGACTCTGGCTATCACTGTTATCGTTGCTTCGATATCACCGTTAATTGAATGACCGGCACATTCTTTCAGCCGTCCGTCAAGGGCTAATGGAAACCCCGGTTCTAGACATAACTCCCGCACGTCGTCGCAGCCCGTGCCTAGGACTATCGAATCTGCCCAGAGTACTCGACCATCAACAGTTGGCCGTTGGGACTATCGAATCTGCCCAAACGTACTCATGCTTAGAGCATGCTAGAACCTTCAACAGCGATGCTATCCAAACCTCCTAGTCATCCTCCTTACGACTATTTCCATACTAGCTCAAGCGCCTCTCAAGCATCCATTACCCTTAACTCGAATCATATCACCGAGTTACCAACGTGCTTGGAATGATCCCGTATGGATTAGACCAAGTCTTCATTACATGATGCCTCGCTTCATTACATCCTCGCAAAGCCTCATCTCAACATCACATCATCAAATCTATGCATAAGAGCTTCATCATCCCGCTACATATGCCACGAGTAACTTTCCCAATTCAAGAGCCTTTCCCTTAGCTTTTGAATCATCTTCGACCACCTTGTCTAAAACCAATCAACAATCATCTAATTCACAGCAATCAATCATGTCAAACATCAATTCAAGTAACCAAGCATTCAAATATAAGCAAAATGGACAATTACAACAATAATGGCAATTTCGTAATTAAGGAGTTGAAAGTCTAACAAGCATGAAAACATGAGAATTATCTCTACAACTTGATGAATGAACTTGCATAGGTTAATCATATACAAAAATGGTTGTCAAATCATCATGAACAATGGATCTACATGGATCTACACTTAGGTTTACAAAAATGCATAGAAATCACTATTTTAACACCAAATCAAGCCAACAATCCGATCTACTCCTTTGGATCCGTGTGAGAGATAATCACCACTCACCAAATCACCAAAACAACCTCAAAACAACACGCTTCAGATCTGGACAGCGAAGGATCAAGCTTGATCTATCACGAATCTGCTTCGAACGAAGAAATCTCACTTCGATGTATGAAGATCTTCAACTTTAGCTCTTGGATCTTCGATCTTGATTTTCGATTTGGATGAAAGGAAGCACTAGATTAGAGTGGAGAAAAGAAGTGAAGAAGTGTAGAAGTCGAGCTCTCAAAATGGCAGCACTTCGTCGCTTCGAAATCCGGATCCCAAAAAGTGAGAAAAACCCTTCCTATTTATAGCAGAAATTTCCTTAAGCCGTAACTCGGCTAACTCCATAAGTCGTCTCCGACTTACGACCTAAGACCCCTCCGACTTAAGCCTTCACCGACTTAACACCTAAGCCACTGTGACATACGACTTAGCTCTCCTTCGACCTAACACGTGCGCGCGCCTTTTTGACCTAACAGAATCACCTGCCTACGACTTATAGCTTAGCAGCGCTCGCGACCTAACAAAGATACGACTTACGACTCAACAAGTAACTGGGTTACGACTTAACCCCATACGACCTAAACAATAGCCGACTCAAAAACTCACTTGTCTAACAACTTAAACGACTTAGCAGCTAACTCCTAACTCGGTCACGACTTAATACAACAGCCTACCTACGACTTAACATAGCAGCTTTGCCGATCTATCAGGATAAGACTCAACTCCTAAGTCGTCCATGTCTTAAGTCGACCACTACCTTAACTCTGTCACGACTCAACTGAGTTACAACTTAACTTCTAGACTTAGGTCGCTCACATCCTATCTCCACCCTAAGTCGTTCACTCGGTCAGCCGACTTAACACTTAACTCAAAACCTTAAGTCGTCTACAATAAGTCGGCCACGACTTATCTCTTAGGTCGCTTACGACCTAGGACTTTAAACAAATAGGACCGAAAAGACCAACATACTAAGTCGCATACGACCTATATCATACCCTAGGTCGTCCACGACTTACCACCTCAACTTGCTAACTCGCTGATTCCTTAAGTCGCGCCTATTCCCTAAGTCGTATACGACTTACGACCTATACTAAGTCGTGAACGACTTAGGACTTAGCCATATATCGCCTAAAATCTGAAACGACTTAAAATGCTAAAAATTCCAGATTTGAACGAACTTTTCGATCCGTAAAAATACGGGTCGTTACACTAATACAACTTACCTAAATCATTCAGAAGTTGAATATGTAATTGGATAATATATAAGATAGATTGAATTTATAAATAAAATTTGAGTGTTTATAATAAATGTAATACACTAAATTTTGATGTTAATAGACTTAGATAGGATAATAAGTAAACTCAGTTAATAATGAAATAAATTTGTTTTGAGAGAATTAATAAATTGAAATTTGATCAACTTATGAAAATACCTTGAATTTAAAAGAAATTAATAGATGTAAATTAATTTAAATCGAAACTTTTATGGTTTAAATTAATATGGGTTAAATATAGGTGATAAGATTTATTAAGTAGAATAAATTTAAAAATAATTTGGAATCAAGAAGAATTGAAATTGTTGAAAACAAAATATGATTATAATAAAAGACTATTCAAATTTATGGTTTTAGAAATTGTAAAATTTAAGATAATTGGATAATAAGATAATGAATTTAGAAATAGTTGAGATTGATTTTAGTGAAATCAAATGGATTAAATCAATTATTGAATATCAATTAATTTAAATTTGAATTTATATGGTTTAAATAAATTGTTATTTTGTATTTCAAATCTGTTTTTCTTTCTGGTTGTTTCTATTCTCCTACCTCGTTCCTTTTCGGGGACGAAAAGTTTTGAGTGGGGGAGAGTGTAACGACCCGTAAATTTCAACTGTTTTAATAACGTAATTAGTTGAAATTTTGTGAAATTTTAAACGATAAAATTTTAAAATAAAAATTTAAAATTTGGAATACGTCTAGTTAAACATAGCAACTGGTAAATTTTCGTCCGGAAATATGAAAGTTTATTTCGCGCGTAAATTCACTTCAATTTACTCAGTTAAAAAGCGATGAAAGTAAAATGTTTTCGAAACCTAAATATTTTTACATAGAAAAATTCTAAACCATCTTCTGAGCAAGATGTCAGTTTGTCGTTTTTCCAAATTCGGACATCTTTGGCTCCGTCGATCTTATTTTTCAGCATTTTTCTTGCATTTTTCCGCTATTAGAAAATTCGAATTTTATAATTCAGATCGTACCACTGATATCCATATACCGTTTTGATCGTCTTGTCGCACTGATCTTTACAGTATATTTGTTGTGTATTTGGAGTCTGAAAGACGGCGAAAATCTGTGGAAACGGTCAATTGTATCGGTTTCAAAATTTTAGCGTGTAGTACCCTATAGCCATTGCCTTTAATTATACCAGCTGTTGCATTTATTTTCCTCCGTAAATTGGGCCGTGACTATTACCATTCCGCCTAGACTTTCTCCATTTCCAATAGTTGTTATGTTATTAGTTGTTTAGTTTTATTGTCTGTTCACTAACCCTGCTGTTTTCATTTGAAATTATATATTATAATAAGATATAATTTTTCAGTTGTGGCTCATATTGCATGTAGCATGCTTTAGTCACACACACGTTGATGCACACCCATAATACTTTATATGATAAAAAGCAAAGACCCGCACTATATATATTCACACATGAATATCCAGTATGTGACAGCCTGGGCATACAAACAAAAAGGAAAAAGCATCCCAGGTACACACGCATGGGAAATGAATGCAAATACATGCATACTCAGTTGATAGCACACACCGTAGTGTTTAAAAAAAAATTTAATTGCATTGCTGAGCATATATTTCATTGGGTGCTATTTTTCATATTTCATAGATAGCATCTTCCACTCCCAGAGAACCCGTTTGCTAACATCACTATAGTCTATTCATTTCTTTATTCATTACTTTGAGAAGATTTACAATATAAAATAATATATATATTAAATACGAATTTAGTGGTGTAGCTGTCACAACCAGTTGTGACCATTCATTGTTCCACATTTATTTTGGTTCGTGCCTTTACATTTCCTTTTGCCTGGCTCAAATTCAAACTGAGCTGTATTCACTCTCCTTCCCTCATTTTCGTTTTCTGCCATGACAAACCTATTCCTTCCTTCTCCAATTCAACCGTGCTCCACCCAGTACCCCACCACTTCGGCCTCCATTCGAATACCAGACAACGCCACTCCCTCCCCTGATTCTGGACCCCACTACACTGCTGCCTTTCCCCTCACACTCCGCCCTGCTCCAACAAACTCCGACGAAGCCTAGCCTCGCCAGCAGCCACCGAGCGCAACTCACCCTGAACCGCTTGCAGGTTGCACCCCTTGAAACCCGTGCCACCTTGTCAACCACCTCCACCCTCAAACCCGACAGCCCACCAAAGCTTCGCCCATGCGACCGGCCCCTGCCTAGTACATCTCCTCCGCCTCTGCCCAAATCCCATCCACCCCGCCACCTTCCATGCTTGACCTCGTGTGCCCACCGTGCCATTTTTCCACCTCACACTCGTGGCCTAACCTCGTTGCTCGGCAGGTATCTTTCATTTGGGGTATACATGAGTTATAATATATAAGTTATATAGTGATTATATATGAGTAATATAACCTTGCTGCCTAACCATCACTTCAGCACCCATTGTTCATATAGTGAATATATATGAGTTATAATATATAAGTTCTATATATAAAAGTTTGTATCTGGGGATACGTGTTGTAGCTTATGAAGTATAGTATTATATATATATGTTTTAATGGTATAAGTGAGTATTATACATTATACGTTATGTATATAAATGTATATGAGTGGTTAGATTTGGATTCTTTTGTTTATATATTACCTCTTCTTTACTGATTAGGTATGTAATTATACATTTACAATCTGGCTTTGCTGCGAAAGAAAAAGTATGTTTTATATATATTATATTGAATTGTATTATAACATGGTGGAACATATTTTAAGTAAGCTAAGTGGCAGAGATACTTCTTTAGATGATACAGCTACATTATAAAAGTGGTACACCTTTTGATGCTTTACTACTACCATCAATTATATTTTCATTGTACGTTAGTGTAAAAAAAAATTATAGATATGTTATGACCGGTTATTTATATATATATATATAGAATAATAACTATGATATGTTAAAGTATACTCATGTTAGTTATAAATATTTATACAGTTAGTTGTATAAGATTTTATTTTATTATTTATTATCTGTATTGATTAGAGAAGTGATATAGATTTTGATTTTTGTTAATGTTGATTTTTCAAATATACCATAAAGGTTTATTTTATTTAATATATGTTTGAGATATGATTTCCTTTATATAAATTGTTATATATAGGGATATATGAATTCACCCATACCAATTATACCCAATGATCAAATTCTGATTTGATTTCGTCTATTCCTATTGATCAGCTGGTCCGTCGAATTCGTGCCGTTTTTGTTTGCTTGGATTCACAATTCTAATTCAGTATCCGTATCAGTGTGCGTATCAATGTCATCTCCTGTTCTCTCTAGCATCGAAAGGTGAGCACTCACTCACGATTAACGTTCTTTTATTTATTAAATTTGATTTCAATTGAAACGACAATTGAAATATGCTGCTGTTAGATAGTTACACTGTTATTACCTGTATCAGTTCACCTGTGACATGTGACACCATTATCTGTTAATTATTTATGCAATGATAATACTGTTTGGTTGATAATTGATTGATTGTTGATGTTGATATTGGACATTAAACTGTTAATGTAAATTGATAAATAGTATGCAATTGAACTCGATATAAAATAGTTAAATGTTTAAAATTGATTAGTTAAATTTGTATAATATGACCCATTTTAATTGTTAAATTAATTGACATGTAGAATAGTGATAATTACACTTTGAACCATTAAACGTATATTTGATTTAATTTTTGTAGTGTAAAAATTGAAATTGAATGACAAGTGAAACCGTAATGTAATAATCTTTAATCTACATGAAATGATAGTGTAGATTCTAGAAATAATTATATTAATTCGTACAAATAACAATACGAATTAATACGGTTATTTCGGGATTATTTAAATTGATTATTGGATTGTTATTATTCGTTGTTATTGCTTGTTTATTTACTTTGACACCATCCCTGTTATCACATTGCAAGTTCCCTTTACTATGCTTTGATTTTGAATTGAATTGGAATCGGGTTGAAATGATAAATACCCAAATTGAACTTTGACCTAGGATAGAGAATTAAATAAAAACCCGATTGGTCAAAAATTTGATTTAAAAATAAAATGAAGATTTTATTTGAAAAATAATATGGTTTTGAAATGAAGTTGAAGTTTGAATTCTTAAGGAAAGGAAAATGTTAATATTTAATAATCTGAAACAAATTATTAACGATGTAATTGATGAAAGAATATTGTTTAATTTGAGAAATTATTGAATTAAGTTTGAAATTATTAAACTTTGAAATTATTTAATAATTAAGTTTTGATTTATTTAATAATTAAATAAGATTGAATGATTTAATGATCAAATTGAATTGAATTCTTTAATAAGAGAAATTGAACTTTTGAATAAGTGAATTTTACTTCGTAAATAATTGAAATTGAGTTTCTTTATTAATTAAGTTTTGGAAAATTATTTAAGTAAATAAGTAATTGAAATTGAATTTTCTTTAACAAGAAATGAAAATGTGATATTTTTGGAATTAATGTAAGACTTGTAATTGAAAGAATTGATTTGACGAATTTAATTTAATTCAAAATTGTAAGTTTTGATTTAATGAAGTTGAACTTAAGAAATGGATTTAATGAATTGGAAATTAAACAGAAATTGTTTTAAATGAAAATTTACTTAACGAACATTGAATGAAATTGATAAATGGATTTAAATTGATTTGAATGTTAAATTTATTTAAATGATTTGGAATGAAACGTATATACGAACTTGAATCAATATTTGAATGGTTTTAAATAGATATTGAAATTGAATTATAAGATTTTGAAATGGTAAATTGAAGTTTTGAAACGTAAATTTTGGAAATTGGTTTTTGAAAGACAAATGAAATGTTGATTTACGAATTCTAATTGAATTGAAATTGATTTGGTTTTTGAAATATATTAAATGACCAATCGGTGTAATAATTACGAAAGTTATTAAAGAGACCGGGATCGGTAATTGATATACTCTCTATCTGAACCGAAACCACTTTAATAACTATACGCGGAGTGATGATCCAGAATGAAGTGGTTGGAATGATGTACGTGATGACTGAAGAAAGAGAACGATGATGGATAGCCTTGACACTTGTGTCAAATTGGAAATGACTAAAACAGGAGCTGTGCCGGGCCAATGGAGGATTAGCTACCTCAAGTGGACACACTTCTTCGAACTACTTATACTTGTTGTCGATTGGTGCACCCTTGATTTTGGGAGTGTTGTTTCATGGTGTTGCGGGCGCTGCGGCGTTGCGTTCTCACCAGTCCGGATCAGGCGAACGGTGGTATCACTACCTTGGGTATTGCCTCATGTGCCTTGTCATACTTGTATTCCATTTATGCGCGACCACTACGTTTTTGATTTGTACCTTAAGTATATGGATTGCCCTTTGGTGACTTCCGGTTTTGGGGAAACTACGGTCTTGTATATGCTTTTGGGAATAAAAATGTGTTAAGGGTGGAATGGGCCATGACTTAACGCTATTTTGATATCTTTATTATTACTGATAGACATTATCTACTTAGCGTACATTACTACCTAGTAGATAGTTTAACGGATCCTTAAAGGATGGTTATTCCAAACATCCTTTGAGTTACTTGTATTTCAATTGCTATTTCACTTGAGTTGGATTTATTAATATAAGAATGTTAATCCTAACTCGAGTGTCTTGTGTTTTGCTTTACGCTCGGGTCAGACTGAGTGTACCAGTATTCGAGACTCACCTTTGGAGTTGGAGCTTTGCTTGAAGATCCAGCCATTTATTCTGCTTTCAGTATTCGATGATTTCAGTGATGTATTCTGATTTGTATATGATGTATAGTATTACTCTTCTGTTGTAAACTCTGATGTATCTTATATATTCATATAGTAGCTTCATGAACTACTATCTCTTTTAATTCCGCTGCACTTATTACTCTATGTCTATGATCTGTGATTATTTTATTTACTATATATGTTCAGTTTTGCCAAATTTAAATTAACAACGCGGTATTTTGAGCAATTCAACTCCGGCATGAGTGTCTACCTATACACTTATAATGGATGCGAATGGTCCAAAATATCGGGTCGTTACAGACATGCACTGTTAATTTACATAGCTATCATTTCTCATCATATATGATTTTCAACTTATAAATCATAATAATCATATCTATCACAACCAAACTTTTATATAATCAATCAATCATCATCCAAACATATTGAACAATCATATAAGCAATCATTTTAGCATATGGTCAAGGTATAACTTTAATTAGTTAAGTCTATTATTATCACTAATAGCAAGCAATAATAAGTGATTAGTAAGTAATATAAACAAGTGGTTAACAAGTAAATATCAAGTGATATTATCAAGCAATTCAAAGCATGATTAGCTCACTTATATTTAACCCATTTACTCCCTACCAATATTCAATCAATCAACACTTATATTATCACCTCCTACTCAAACCAAAACATCACTAAACCCATTCTTCTTCCTTTTAATGTTTACGTCCAAGGCATTTCCACCTCCTCCTTGCACATGGCCATCCTTCCTCCATCCTAGTACACATCCATCCCTTCCACCACTATAACCCACGGCCTAAAGCCCTCCTCGTCCACCTTGTTGCTCATGGCCTAAGGCCACTACCACCCCAAACACTCAAGACCATAGAAAAGTAGAGAGGAAGAAGAGAAGACATGAAGAGGAAGAAGTGAATTGCGTAGAGAATGAAGAGGCCTTACCCTCTTATTAATAGCCTTAGGAAAAGTGTGAAAAATATCACAAAACCCTTTCCTTAGCCATTAAGGAAAAGGACTACAAGCCATAAGACATACCATGAAACATGCTCCTTAAAACAAGGTCCTTAAAGTGCTCCTTAATTCATGCCTTGTTTTAAGGAATTTTGTTTCCTTTAATTAATCTTACTTACTTTAATTAATATATAGTTATTATGTGGTATCAATTTGTCATATGTGCGTATATATGTCATTTTAACTTTCAACGTTGCAACGCTGAAATATAACTTTTATTTGTTAAACCGTTGATAATTCGGAATCCAAATCCCGGTCATATTTTCAGTTTTTAATCAAACTACTTATTTATATAAACAAAACTAGAAAATAAATTTCTTATCATCTTTAAATAATTAAAACAAGATTATTTAAGTTATAAAACCATATTAATTAATATTAGAATCCATTTATAAAATTACAACGTCGATCTGCCAAAATGTGATGAAGTTTGTATATCTTTATAAAAGAAGTTTATACATTTATAAAACCATTATAAATCACTTATTATCATTATAAAATAATTAAAATGGATTATTTATCATTTAAAACAATCAGTTGAATATTTAAAATTAATTAAATATTCCTATTCAAAGTGACAAAATTACGGGTCGTTACATGTATGCTTTTATAAAACACATGCAAATGTTTATATATAGTAGTATCAGTGTTAATATGAATTCATATGTTGTGTAATATTCATGCATGGAACTATATATTCATTTAACAAAACTGGCGTTGTTAAGAAATGCAATCGATTTGTTTTATTGCATTTGTAATGATTCTTGCAATTGATCAATAATGTAAAAGAGAAACTGCTACATTATATAGTAGCGAAATATAAAATATAAATATATAGGCTATTTGGCTTATATAATGTACAACATGCACCGCATACTATTAAGTCATATACAAAAAATTATTAGAGCCGATGTTCATTTCCTTTAATACTTCCCCCTCAAACGAAGCTAGGGTTTCTAGCTGCTCCCCAAAATCAACACAAATCTCTTCGATCTTAGCTTCAATCATCAAATAAAATGAAAATCTTCATGAGATTACTTTAGTTTGACAACATATCTTCTCAATCGAAGCTAGGATCCTCTGATTCCTATTCGAGTTGCTAGTTTCTTTCAAAATCAACATAGATCTCTTTGATCTTAACTTCAAACATCAGATAAAATGAAAGTCTTTTTAAGATTACATCATTAGCATATCTTCTCAACCGAGGCTAGGATTCCCAAGTTTCTTTTGGTTGCTTGCGAATTTCTTCAACATTGAGCTCAAGCTTTAATCTGTGAAAGTTTTTGACCGAGAGAGACTTGGTAAGGATGTCGGTCCTTTGGTAAGTGTTCGGTAAGTGGTTAACTTGCAAATTTCTGTTCATCAGTTTCTCTCTAAGAAGTATATATCCAGTTCCATAAGCTTAGTTCTAATATGTAAAACTGGATTTGCTATCAATACACCATACTAAGATTATCACACCATAGTGTTGCTTTGCTGTTAAGATTGACTTACAATTCAGTAAGTAGTGATTTGGGCCACATTAATTCAGATGTTGCACTTGCAACACTTCTCTATTTGGCTTCAGTGCTAGATCTAAAAATGGTTGACTATTTTTTTCAGCACCAGGAAGCTAGGTGTTTCCTAAATAGATGCAATATCCAGTTGTCGATCTTCGATCATCTGGATCAGTTGCCTAGTAAGCATCTGCAAAACTAAATAAACACAAATTAGTATAGTTTTTTGGAGTCAGACCATGATTTTTTGTTCCCTTTAAGTATCTTAGAATTCTCTTTATAGCCTTCCAATGTTCATCAAGAGGATTTTGCATGAATTGACTGGCTTTGTTTATATTGTAGGCAATTTCTGTCTAGTTATTATTACATATTGTAGAGCTCCTACAGTGCTTCTATATTGCTTTGCATTTAATATAGCTTCTCCTTTGTTTTTTGATAAATGTAAGTTAGTAGTCATTGCTGTGGGAAGACTATTTGCTTGATCCATTTTTGTTTTGATGAGGATTTCTAAGATATTTTTTTGATTTAGATGAATTTCTGAATCTGATGTTTTCTTGACTTCAATTCCAAGAAAATAATTTAAATCTCAAAACTTCTTGATTGAGAATTCTTAGTTTAACTGCCGTATGAGATTCCTGATTTCTGGCAATAATGAAGTCATCCACATATACTACCACATATGTCACTATGTCTCTATAGAACTTGGTGAATAATAAATTGTCTGACCTTGTTGAATTGTATCCAAGTCTGACTAGAGTAGCTTTCAGTTTCTCAAACCATACTCTAGGAGCCTGTTTAAGGCCATAAATTGCCTTGTTCAGCTTACACGCAGGTTCTCCATTTTCAATTCTATTCCATATACACTTCTTCTTATAGAACACCATTTGGAAATGCATTGTTTACATCCAATTGTTTTATGCTCCAGTTCTTGTGTAAGGCAATTGTAGGAATAATTCTGATTGATGTTAGTTTTACCACTAGTGAGAAAGTTTCATTGAAGTCAAATCCTTGTTGTTGTGAGAAGCCTTTTGCTACAAGTCTAGCCTTATACTTAGAAATAGTTCCATTTGCATTTCTTTTTGGCCTGTAGGCCCATTTGCATCCAATAATATCTTTGTGGTGTGGTAGAGGCACAAGATTCCATGTATTGTTTCTTATAAGAGCATTATATTCTTCCTTCGTAGCTGCTTTCCATCTCTTGTTGGAGCAGTTTTCTATCTTCTGTTATTATTTTCAGTTTCAAGTTGAGTACTAGATGACCGAGCTTCATCATGTGCTTGGCTAGAATTTGATTGACGACTAAAACTTTACCGAGATGTAGAGATGGGATTTCTGAATAATTCAAATGATTCTTGACCTGGTCCAGAGTTGGGCAAAGTGGGTTGAGGTCCTTGGTCATTCTGATGATCTACATCTTACACTAGGTGATAACATCATGATCTAGAGGTGTTGGTGGTATAGAGAACTTTGAATTATAAATTTTCTGCATTATTTTGATCTCCTTTTCACTGAATGGAAATACATGTTCATTAAAAATGACATGTCTTGATAGGAATATTCTTCTTTTGATGTCCAAGCATTTGTACCCTTTTACGTTGTTGGGATATTTCAGGAATGTACAGGGGTATGAACTGGAGTTTAACTTTTGATTATTGTATTTCCTTAGATAGGGAAACATAGGTAGCCCAATACTTTTAAGCTTTGATAATCTGGTTTCTTATTGAATCGCACTTCAGTTGGACTTTTATCCTTCATAACTTTAGTAGATAGCTGATTAATTAGACCGCTGTTATGGAAAAAGCATTTGGCCAGAACTTCACTGGTAAGGATGCTTATATAAGCATGGTGAGTCCGGTTTCAACTATATGCATGTGGTTTCTTTCTAGTAGCCCATTTTGTTTTGATGTATGTGGACAAGTGATTATTTGAATTATTCCTTTCTTTTGAAAGTATTCCTTGAGTGGTTAGAACCCAGTCCCTCCATTAGTTTGCATAAGTTTCACCTAAAAACTTGTTTGCCTTTCTGCTTGAGCTATTTGTATTAATGCACGATATGTTTCAGATTTTGCCTTTCAAAAATATAACCAAACATATCTAGAATATGCATCAATAAATGATATGTAGTATTTAAATCCATAATCAGTGTTAATAGGAGCAGGTCCCATAAGTCAACAACAATAAGTTTTAGAGGTTTATTATATTTTGTCTCAGAATTTTGAAAAGCAAGTTTATGGCTTTTTCCCATTTGACAATATGTACAAACATAGGGAGTAGATATATTATTATAAGAAATGTCATTGCTACTCAAATTTTCTTTACAACTTCAATACTGGGATGTCCTAATCTATAATGCTAAGTATCAAATGTACTCATATTCTTTTCATTATGAGTAGCTTCAGAAATATTACAACATATTTTTGTGTTTCCTAAATTTCTTTCATAAACTAGAGAAAACTTGTAAAGTCCTTTCTCTGCTTTACCCTGCAAGAGAATTTTTTTGGTTAGTATATCTTTAAATAGATAGTAATTTGGATAAAAATCAAAGTATAGACTATTGTCTCTAGCAAATTATGAAACACTCATTAAATTTTTCTTTATTAGAGAAACCCTTAGCAAATTATTAAGATAAAGCCGCTTATCACCTTGAATGTAAGCATTACCAGTGTGTGTTATTTTAGTTGATACACCATTACCCATGTGTATCCACTTTTTACCTCTACATTCTTTACTGCCAAGATTCAGGTTGCTGAGATTGTTGGTCACATGTTTAGTTGCTTTAGAGTCAGGATACCAGATTTCATCATGTAACGACTGTAACGACCCGTAAAAATTTAATGGTTTTAAAAGTATATTTAACTGGAAATTTGTGAAATTTTAAACAATAAAATTTGAAATTAAAAATTTATTATTTGGAATACGTCTATTTTAATATAGCAACTGGTAAATTTTCATCTGATAATTTTGAAGTTTATTTTCCTGTGAAATTTCATTTCAAATCAAACCGGTTAATAACAGTGAATTTAAAAGTTTTTCGAAACCAAAATATGTCAACAGGAGAAAATTTATTCAGATCATTCTGAATCAGACTGCGAAATTCGTTTTCCAAATTGGACTTCTACTGCTCCGTTTATCTTAATTCTGGCAAAATAGCAGCATTTCCGGTACCGATTATCGACTTTTGACCGGATGATCGTACCACCAATATCTGTGTACCATTTTGATCGTCTCATCGTACTGATCTCCACGGTATATTCAACTCTGCATTTTGAGGTCCGGTACGCGACGGAAATGATAAACTGTCCGTTGTAACGGTACCGCAAATCGTGACCTTTTGATTTTCCTTCGGTTGCAAATTTGAAACGGCAGCCCAAACCTTAATAATTTGTTTAACTTTTCTGCTGAATCAAAGCTAACGTTATATTGCATTTATTCCCTTTTATTTTGTTCACATTTGCATAACAGCTATAGCCGGTTCACTTCCCTTCTCTCTGTTGATTTTGATATTCCATTTGAGAATATATAAAACACTTGTACTTTTGTTCCAAACTAGTTCAACATCTCCTTTTCAAATCCTCAACGCCACTGCCATGAAGCTCGAACCCATCACCGACCTTCCCACTATTCTTCCACCAATTCCTCTTTTCCCCTCACATCCCTGACAACCGTTCCTCTCTCCGCCAGAAAACCCAATCCCAGCCTTCAACCTCACTCTCTCTTCCCCTTGCAGCCGGCGCAAGCCCAGTCTCCACTCACCAACCTGGCAGCTCGCCCACAACTCAGCACGCATCCATCTCCTTCCCCTCCGCATGGCTGCACCTACCTTTGCAAACACACGCCACGCCTCCGCCTTGAACCCAGCCCACTTGCTCGGTCGACCACGTCCTTCCCTGACGTAACCACTGATCTACCCAGACCGTAGCATGTCGACCCTCCCCACCTTCTTGCCGAGCGCCATCAACACTTGCCGTGAGTTGTTGTTTTATTTATATATATGTGTTTTGTAAAAAGTTTATGATTCCTTTGTTGTATACACTTTATTTTGACAGTTATATATGTAGGTATATGAGTTTATTTTACAGTGAGTATATTTTATATAAATTTTTATATAAGTTTAGTTTATATAAGTTTAGTTTTAAAAATATGTTAAACAATATAAATTAGTATTATACTAGTACAAGTTTTATATAGATTGATTTCAACATACATTATGTATGAAAGTATATATGCGAATATAATATGTTTTGGTTATGTATAAAGTTATGAATTGTCAGTATATACCATATAGGTTATAGTCTGGTTCGCATGTTGTTGTGCATATAGAATATATCATAGTGGTTTATATAGTTTGTCTATTTATAGTCATATATTAAATTTGGCTCTATTCTTTTATATATAGTAGGAAAGGATATAATGCTGTAAGCTTATATATATATTACTAATAC
Organism: Allium fistulosum; assembly: GCA_030737815.1. Taxonomy (NCBI): domain Eukaryota; kingdom Viridiplantae; phylum Streptophyta; class Magnoliopsida; order Asparagales; family Amaryllidaceae; genus Allium; species Allium fistulosum. Next base: position 1,102,761,157 of record CM060904.1, on the reverse strand, counting down.
AATTAGATGTTTGCATACATATGTATTTTAAAATATTATATAGATGAACATTTGATTTGAACAAAAAAAAGGGTATAAAGAGGTTAAAATATAAAATATATATAGGTGTCTGCATAGGTTGTCTGAAGGTAGGCATATATATTTAATACCTATTTGTCATTCATTGAGTCTGCATGTTGATTGTGAGTAGGCTGTGTGTGTATAGTTTTAAAGGTAAGAGTTTCCAGTTGCATAATGTCAGTTTTCATGTTTTATTGAAATATATATGTTTTAATTTAATTTGTGTTTAAATTTATTTTGATTTGAAAATAAGTATAACATACATATACACACCTCTTATTTAAATATATGTTTTAAAAGAAAATTTGTTTTAGAATAAATTATAACATATATTTTGTTTTGATTATATCAAGACGATTCTGATTCGTTTCCATCAATCCCTATCTTTCAGCTTTGTCCGTCAAATCCACTGTCAGCTTACTTCGCTTTGAGATTGTTGTTTGGATTTATTCGATTGTCTAGACCGTGACCCAATCCGTAGCTCAATTCTTTGTCAAATCTACCTAGCCTCGAAAGGTGAGCAATCACTCACGATTAATGTTCTTATATTTATTAAATTTAATTTCAATTGAAATAGCAATTGAAATATGCTGCTGTAGTTATTTACATTGTTATATATGCTATTATCTATAACTGTTCACCTGTGACATCTGACATCAGTATATAGTATTATATGCCTGTTATTACTATTATTTGTATCTGTTCACCTATGACATCTGACATCAGTATATAGTATTATATGCCTGTTATTACTATTATTTGTATCTGTTCACCTGTGACATCTGACACCCGTATCTGTTATTTATACTGATATATGCTTGTTGTTATATTTTTTTTAGTATCTGTTATCACTCTGCAAGTTCCCTGTTAGTATAGAATTCACTATGGGTTGAAATGATACATACCCGAACGGACTTTAGAATAGGAGAATTTCGTTATGGGTTGAAATGATAAACCCAAGCGATTTTCATTTGAATTGAAATTGGGATTACGGGTCGAAATGATATCTACCCGTATATATATAAATTTCGGATTGAAAAGATAAATATCCGTATCACTAACCATATGATAAATATATATACAAACACCGTTGGTCCATATATATATAAATATTTTGAAATTGGATTCTATGGTTTTGGAAAGAAATATTTGGTTTTAACAAATGTTGATTTTTTAAAAATTTATATATAAATGGTAATGATATATATAGATTTAATAATGATATTTAATTTAATTAAGATGGATTTAATACATATAATATGTTAAGTACAAAATTTATATTTCTAAATAGATTTTTGGTAAAAATTTGAATAAGTTAAGGTTGTGAAGATAATTTGAATTTAGTAAAGAATTTTATTTAATTAAACCAATTTAAAACTTATTGGAATTGGGATTTAAGATATGATTTATAACTTGAGTTTGATTTAAATAATTTAATGAATATTTCTTGTTTAAATAAATTTAAGGAAATATTTAGTAGAAAATGAAATTTAAGGCTAGTTAAATGATATTGAATTTATTAAGTGAATATTCCCTGATTAAATAATAATAAAGTTAAATCAAGATCTATATGAAACTGTTAAATTGAACTTTGAAATGTTGAATATTAAAGCTTTGAAATATATTGAAAATTTAAATGGTATATTTAGAACTGAATTGAATTGATGAATTGAGCTTTGAATAAAATTGAATTTGGAATTTGAGTTAATTTAAATCGATCTGTGAGACTTGAGGAAATTATAAATACTTTACTTTATAAATTATTTAATCTATATATACTATTTTGGAAAATAGATATATCTGAAATGAAATGATATTTCAGTTATGAAGTATAAATTAAATTTAAATGACCACTGTGTTATAATGTATATTTCCACCTTGTTGATAGTTCTGAAGATCCTTAGAGGATGGTTATCCCAAACATCCTTTAAGTTACTTGTATTTCAGTTGATATTTCACTTGAGTTGGATTTATTTGTATAAGAATGTTAATCCTGACTCGAGTGTTTTGTATTTTGCTTTACGCTCGGGTCAGACCGAGTGATACAGCATTTGAGACTCACCCTTGGAGTTTGGAGCTTCCTTTGGAGATCCAACTATCGCCTCAACTTTCAGCTCTTCTAGTTGATCTGTTCAGAGAAGTCATCTGTCGTACTGGAGACTTCACTGCATTTTAGATATTCGGTTGTATTTTATTTCTAACTCTGATGTTTATATAGTAGCTTCATGAACTACTATTTTATCTATTCCGCTGCGTATTATTGTATTACTCTGTGTCTGTGATTCTGTGATTGATTTATTTACTATATATTCTGAGTTTTGCCAAATTTAAATTAACAATCTGATATTTTGAATTATTCAAGTCAGACATGTGTGGATTTATTGTCGATTTGAATGGTCCAAAATAGCGGGCCGTTACAGTTGGTATCAGAGCTTTGGCTCTAGGCAAAACTTAGCATATATAGTAAATTTATTTACAGAATCACTTTCGTTTGAGTTTAATCTCTTCCTTTTGACTCGATTTCCTTTGAACTTTGGAACGTTCCCTACGGTTCCAAAATTCATTCTTGTCTCTCTCTATTGGTATTCTTTTGATTCTGGAGTATCCCATAACTCCACTTCGAATGATCTCTATAAGAATAGACGATCCCGACGATCTTTGAATGTTTTGTAAAGGGGTGAAACTCCTTTACAATTGGAATTGATTCACCGAAGATTTATATATCACTCGGTTTGGATGCTGCTATCTCTTGATATGCCAAATTCTATCTCTGGCGATCGAATGTCAATTTGCCTTAGATTTCCACATCGATTATATTTTTGAAATCACGGTTGATCGGTTAAGGTCGCCCGCGATTTATATAACTATATCGATCTATTGTTTGTAATCAATTATCTCATTTTCGTTCGAACTTATCTTCGAATCAGAAATTCAATTTGATTAGAGTACCTCCAATTTGAATATCTATCTTTGTTTTGAAATCCATTCTTGAATCATCCTTTTGAAAAATCGGGTTTATTCGTATTTTGGAAATTGTTTTATATATCAATTTTTTTATAAGTATGATTATATTCTATATATAAAAGTGAAAATGTTTTCGATAAGGATTATATATACCTTTTAAAAATAAGAATTTGAAATTTTGAAAGGATTTGAAATTATATAAGAAATTGATTTATATAAAAATGATTTATAACTAAAGGATTTGAAATTTGAAATTCGAGAATTGAACTCCGGTATTTTGAAATTGGTTTTAAGATTTCGAAATATATAATAATGGTATGATTTAAAAATATTTTCCGAATAAGAAATGTTTCAAATGATTTTAATGAGTTTCGAATGATTTCGAAGAAATTTCAAAAGAAGTTTGTGAAAATAGAAGTCCAGAACTCACTTATGTCGCTGGAAAATAATTTCGGTGATGAGTGCACGCATCATCGATATTGATTTTCGAGTTTCAGAGTGAGGGATAGGCCACTTCAGTAGCTTTGCTATGCGAGTGATTTTGTGAAACCATTTTGATTTCAAATTCCGAAGTAAGATTTGATATTCAAAAGATATATGTATATATATATATTTGAAATGATTTGAAGTAAGCCGGTGTTCAATCCTCGAGTTTCGGATTTGATATAAACCTATCTATTAAAATTGATTTACTGATTTGTTGCTGATTTCCAACTCTTGAATTTGAAAATGATTTCTTCAACTATTTTGAAGGTTCGAGCACTTCCAAATCCAGGTTAACTTTTCAAAGCTAAGAAATTTTGAAAAGTATAAATTATTGATAAAGTACATAAATTTGTTTCGAATGTTTAAGTATGAAGTAATATGATTTAAATAAGTTGAAACTGCTTTGTTAAGTAAATGAATAAGGCTATTTTGAATTTTTTTTATATGAAATTTAGATTTGAAATGTTTTGGAAAGAATTTGATCTTCAAAATATTTGAATAAAGTTTAGTTAAATGTTTTAACTTAGTAACATCTTTATGAAACTATATATTTAACAAGTTGGAATAAATATATGAGTTGTACGTATGCTGTTTTATTCGCATAATTAATTTGATCCAAGTTTGAGTACACAAGTTCGAGGTGGATTACACCATTTCGTGTTAGGATTTTTCATTCGATTCTTGATGGCGAATATTTGATATGGATTTTGGGCTAAATTCTAGAATTCTCTATCATAGTATATGGCTATGCAAGGAGACTGATGGCTTCTAGTCGAGAAACCATATCGAAATCCGTATTAGGGAAGTCGAATGAACAATACTAGTTCGAAAGCGAACTTGTGTGATCGAGCGAGCGATCAAATGTGATTCTGCGAAATGATGACGTATGTACGTCTTATATTCTAATATCATTGATATATTTTTGACGCTGAAATTGAAAGCTGTCATGTTAGAATATCTTTGCTTACTAAAAGAAAATTTCCAATTTAAATTACAAAGATATATAATCCATAAAAGCAAAGATATTCAATCCCATATGGCTCTTCATACAGCGAAATTTATTTTGAAAAATTTGATCCTTATATAAGATAGACCTTGCGTAAGTATAAGATGATTTTGAAAACATTTGATTTTGGAATGAATTGGCTGACTTAAATTATATTGATTTGGAAATTTGGATTTATTTTCTAAAATCCATTATTTTGGAAACTTTGAGACTAAAGATGTATAATTTGAGAAGAAATAATTTGGTGAAATTGTATATGATTTTGAAATTGAACTGATATTGAAACAAATTGAAATTTGAGAACCTTATGTTACCAAACACTTGATTTGGGAGTTGTCGAACTTATATAAAATTGATTTGTATGAATATGAAATTGATTCGAAAACTATGGATTTGAAAAGGGTACTCAATCTGAAAAGTGAAATCTTATATAATTAAAGTCTATATAAGTATGATTTGATATACTTTTGATTTTGGAAAAGTATTTGATTTGAAAATTTAATCTTATATATATTGGATTTTATATAAGTACGATATTTGAAAGTGATTTGAAATGGTACTATATGATACATATTTTCGAAGTAAAGATATGGAAAGTGCCTTCTGCTTGTTATCCGATTTGTGGCCACATCTTGGATTCATTCTATCGATATTATTCTCTCTGATTTTTGGTTTTCCGGATATGATACTCGAGTGTCCTTCGAATTCCATGGCGTTACCCATGGTCTTATGTTTCTCTCGTGACTGCATAGCGCAACTGCCTGGCTGAGTCTTGCCTAGGGGTACGGATTGTTTCCTGGGGGATCTAGGCGTAACCATTGTGTATCCTGCAATCTGTGTAGGTCGCGAATAGTAGCGCAAATGCTTGGCTGAGTCTTGCCTGGGGGTACGGATTGTTTCCTGGGGGATCCAGGCGTAACCATTGTGTATCCTGCATTCTACTAGTCATCATGGCGTAACTCGCAGGGCTGAGAAAGCCTACGGATATGGATTGTTTCCTGGGGGACCCAGGCGTAACCATTGTGTATCTGCGAACCATGGTTAGACAAAGGTTTTGTTTGTGTTTTGATTGGATTGTACTTTCCATATCTGTTTTTAAAAGTTTTTCCAGTATTTTCACTAGGTGTTGAAACAAGTCTACTAAGTACCTGGAGAATTCTAGCTTTGCGCCTGATCAACGCACTGCCAGAGTCTACAGGAACGAGGATAAACTTGTTGAAACATCGAGTTATAAAAATATTTTATTATAAAGGTATTTTCAACAAAAGAAATTCTATATTAATATTTGAAATTAAAAATCCTTATGGTTCTAAATTAATTATTCGTGCCTGATACTATTCCTTGAATCTACCTGATCTGCTCAGCTTTATTTATTCACCTATATTCTGCTTTTCCCAAATCCTCCTTCTTTCCTTGTTGACTATATTCTTTAAAACATTGTTTAATTATAGACTACATGGTTTAATAGAAATTTTAGTGTTATAAATATTTTTGAGGTTAATAATTAAATAAAACAGATTTAAAGTAAATGATTATTGATTATTATTAATATTTGAAAAGTATCTTGAGATAAATTTTTTTTATAAATTATGAACTATGGATTTAATGTTTTCAAATAGCTTCTTTGTAAATATAAGTAATAATGTAAATAATTGCTTTCAAATATATTTCATATTTATAAAGATATTATTTAAAACATAAATGGCATTTATAAAGGAAGCAAGAAATTTGCAAATGGGTTTTAAAGTATTAAAGATAATTGATTTGCCATTGAAGTTTCAAATGAATATTTCAAGTAAAATTTATATATAGTTTCAAATTAATTGTTTAATCTTGACTTTCAATCTATCTTTTCCATCTGGTTGTTTCTATTCTCCTACCTTCTTCCTTTTCGGGGACGAAAAGTTTTGAGTGGGGGAGAGTGTAACGACCCGTAAAAATTTAATGGTTTTAAAAGTATATTTAACTGGAAATTTGTGAAATTTTAAACAATAAAATTTGAAATTAAAAATTTATTATTTGGAATACGTCTATTTTAATATAGCAACTGGTAAATTTTCATCTGATAATTTTGAAGTTTATTTTCCTGTGAAATTTCATTTCAAATCAAACCGGTTAATAACAGTGAATTTAAAAGTTTTCCGAAACCAAAATATGTCAACAGGAGAAAATTTATTCAGATCATTCTGAATCAGACTGCGAAATTCGTTTTCCAAATTGGACTTCTACTGCTCCGTTTATCTTAATTCTGGCAAAATAGCAGCATTTCCGGTACCGATTATCGACTTTTGACCGGATGATCGTACCACCAATATCGGTGTACCGTTTTGAGCGTCTCATCGTACTGATCTCCACGGTATATTCAACTCTGCATTTTGAGGTCCGGTACGCGACGGAAATGATAAACTGTCCGTTGTAACGGTACCGCAAATCGTGACCTTTTGATTTTCCTTCGGTTGCAAATTTGAAACGGCAGCCCAAACCTTAATAATTTGTTTAACTTTTCTGCTGAATCAAAGCTAACGTTATATTGCATTTATTCCTTTTTATTTTGTTCACATTTGCATAACAGCTGTAGCTGGTTCACTTCCCTTCTCTCTGTTGATTTTGATATTCCATTTGAGAATATATAAAACACTTGTAATTTTGTTCCAAACTAGTTCAACATCTCCTTTTCAAATCCTCAGCGCCACTGCCATGCAGCTCGAACCCATCACCGACCTTCCCACTATTCTTCCACCAATTCCTCTTTTCCCCTCACGTCCCTGACAACCGTTCCTCTCTCCGCCAGAAAACCCAATCCCAGCCTTCAACCTCATTCTCTCTTCCCCTTGCAGCCGGCGCAAGCCCAGTCTCCACTCACCAACCTGGCAGCTCGCCCACAACTCAGCACGCATCCATCTCCTTCCCCTCCGCATGGCTGCACCTACCTTTGCAAACACACGCCACGCCTCCGCCTTGAACCCAGCCCACTTGCTCGGTCGACCACGTCCTTCCCTGACGTAACCACTGATCTACCCAGACCGCAGTATGTCGACCCTCCCCACCTTCTTGCCGAGCGCCATCAACACTTGCCGTGAGTTGTTGTTTTATTTATATATATGTGTTTTGTAAAAAGTTTATGATTCCTTTGTTGTATACACTTTATTTTGACAGTTATATATGTAGGTATATGAGTTTATTTTACAGTGAGTATATTTTATATAAATTTTTATATAAGTTTAGTTTATATAAGTTTAGTTTTAAAAATATGTTAAACAATATAAATTAGTATTATACTAGTACAAGTTTTATATAGATTGATTTCAACATACATTATGTATGAAAGTATATATGCGAATATAATATGTTCTGGTTATGTATAAAGTTATGAATTGTCAGTATATACCATATAGGTTATAGTCTGGTTCGCATGTTGTTGTGCATATAGAATATATCATAGTGGTTTATATAGTTTGTCTATTTATAGTCATATATTAAATTTGGCTCTATTCTTTTATATATAGTAGGAAAGGATATAATGCTGTAAGCTTATATATATATTACTAATACAATTAGATGTTTGCATACATATGTATTTTAAAATATTATATAGATGAACATTTGATTTGAACAAAAAAAAGGGTATAAAGAGGTTAAAATATAAAATATATATAGGTGTCTGCATAGGTTGTCTGAAGGTAGGCATATATATTTAATACCTATTTGTCATTCATTGAGTCTGCATGTTGATTGTGAGTAGGCTGTGTGTGTATAGTTTTAAAGGTAAGAGTTTCCAGTTGCATAATGTCAGTTTTCATGTTTTATTGAAATATATATATTTTAATTTAATTTGTGTTTAAATTTATTTTGATTTGAAAATAAGTATAACATACATATACACACCTCTTATTTAAATATATGTTTTAAAAGAAAATTTGTTTTAGAATAAATTATAACATATATTTTGTTTTGATTATATCAAGACGATTCTGATTCGTTTCCATCAATCCCTATCTTTCAGCTTTGTCCGTCAAATTCGCTGTCAGCTTACTTCGCTTTGAGATTGTTGTTTGGATTTGTTCGATTGTCTAGACCGTGACCCAATCCGTAGCTCAATTCTTTGTCAAATCTACCTAGCCTCGAAAGGTGAGCAATCACTCACGATTAATGTTCTTATATTTATTAAATTTAATTTCAATTGAAATAGCAATTGAAATATGCTGCTGTAGTTATTTACATTGTTATATATGCTATTATCTATAACTGTTCACCTGTGACATCTGACATTAGTATATAGTATTATATGCCTGTTATTACTATTATTTGTATCTGTTCACCTGTGACATCTGACATCAGTATATAGTATTATATGCCTGTTATTACTATTATTTGTATCTGTTCACCTGTGACATCTGACACCCGTATCTGTTATTTATACTGATATATGCCTGTTGTTATATTTTTTTTTAGTATCTGTTATCACTCTGCAAGTTCCCTGTTAGTATAGAATTCACTATGGGTTGAAATGATACATACCCGAACGGACTTTAGAATAGGAGAATTTCGTTATGGGTTGAAATGATAAACCCAAGCGATTTTCATTTGAATTGAAGTTGGGATTACGGGTCGAAATGATATCTACCCGTATATATATAAATTTCGGATTGAAAAGATAAATATCCGTATCACTAACCATATGATAAATATATATACAAACACCGTTGGTTCATATATATATAAATATTTTGAAATTGGATTCTATGGTTTTGGAAAGAAATATTTGGTTTTAACAAATGTTGATTTTTAAAAAATTTATATATAAATGGTAATGATATATATAGATTTAATAATGATATTTAATTTAATTAAGATGGATTTAATACATATAATATGTTAAGTACAAAATTTATATTTCTAAATAGATTTTTGGTAAAAATTTGAATAAGTTAAGGTTGTGAAGATAATTTGAATTTAGTAAAGAATTTTATTTAATTAAACCAATTTAAAACTTATTGGAATTGGGATTTAAGATATGATTTATAACTTGAGTTTGATTTAAATAATTTAATGAATATTTCTTGTTTAAATAAATTTAAGGAAATATTTAGTAGAAAATGATATTTAAGGCTAGTTAAATGATATTGAATTTATTAAGTGAATATTCCCTGATTAAATAATAATAAAGTTAAATCAAGATCTATATGAAACTGTTAAATTGAACTTTGAAATGTTGAATATTAAAGCTTTGAAATATATTGAAAATTTAAATGGTATATTTAGAACTGAATTGAATTGATGAATTGAGCTTTGAATAAAATTGAATTTGGAATTTGAGTTAATTTAAATCGATCTGTGAGACTTGAGGAAATTATAAATACTTTACTTTATAAATTATTTAATATATATATACTATTTTGGAAAATAGATATATCTGAAATGAAATGATATTTGAGTTATGAAGTATAAATTAAATTTAAATGACCACTGTGTTATAATGTATATTTCCACCTTGTTGATAGTTCTGAAGATCCTTAGAGGATGGTTATCCCAAACATCCTTTAAGTTACTTGTATTTCAGTTGATATTTCACTTGAGTTGGATTTATTTGTATAAGAATGTTAATCCTGACTCGAGTGTTTTGTATTTTGCTTTACGCTCGGGTCAGACCGAGTGATACAGCATTTGAGACTCACCCTTGGAGTTTGGAGCTTCCTTTGGAGATCCAACTATCGCCTCAGCTGTAATATCCCGGAAATTTTAAATATCAATTTAATAATCTGTTAAATAATTAAATTGATATTGATGATCTTTGATAATAAGATTTGAATTTAATTTAATAATCTGATTAAATTAGTATAAATTGGTGATTTTATCTTTTAAAAGTTAATAAGATATTTTCTATTTGAATATATATATTTATTTATATATATATTGTAAATAGAAGCTTTGGGTAAATTGGGAATTTAGATTTAATTTAATATGACTTTTCAAAGTTATTTAAATTAGTAAATTTATAGTTTTAAAATACTTTAATTGCTTAAGATATTTTTACTTAAGTTTAAAATTATATAAGAGTTAACAAAAAGGCTTGTTTTGTTTCTTTTTAAAATATCACTTGATAATATAATCTCTTATATAAATTATTTAAATATCAAATATGTTAATTTCAAATAATAAGTATAATGTATTATTTTTAATATGTATGAATTTTAAAAGACTATGGAATTGTTATTTTTAAATTGAATAAATAATTGTATATATATAACTTAACTTTTTAAATTGAATCTTAGGATTTAATTTAATTGAATTTGAATTTAAGCTTTGAAATTCAAAAGAATAAATATTTAAATTTGTTTTGGATTTTAGAATATTTGTATAAACTTTTATTTATAAATATAATTAGTTTTCTTTCTTTAAAAAGTAATTTGTATATATATAGATAAGTATTTAATAAATTAAGAAAAAGGCTTTTTAATTACTTTAAAAATAAATAGAATTATGAATAAATACTTATAAGACAAGTGTCTTTAGCCTAAAGCTTCATATAACATGTGTAAGTAAAAGATAAACTATATTGACAAGTGTCTTTATTATTTTTAATTTTCTTTTATTTTTATAAATCTCAAATTCACTTATATAAACATATTGCATTCCTTTACTTCTTCCTTTCTATTTCCTTTTTAAAAACAAGAAACTCAAACCTCTTTCTCAAATTCGAATGCTAATCTGAAGTCAGTAATCTATAATTCTCAAACTCTTTCTCAAATGCTAAAATCTGAAATTCAGTAATAAAATGCCTCAACCCAAATCAAAGATCTGTAAAACTCCTCAAACCAGAGATTTATCAAATCTAAAGCCTGTAATCTTCTTCAAAAATAAAACCTGGAAGTGCATTTTCAAAATTTAAAACCAAAGCCTGCAAGTTCTCTTCAACCTGAATCAAAGCCTGCATGTACTCTTCAAGACAGAGATAAGCAATTAGATCTGGGATCAAAAGCATGCAAGTTTTAAAATCAAAACAAAGATGCAACTAAAATTTTCAAGGCTGTTTTCAAAGAAATCAACAAAGCTTTTAAAACCAGAGGCTCTGTTCTTCCTCAAAACAGTGAGTAACATTCTTACTTAAATTAACTTAAGTATAATTATGTTTGCATGCTTAGTTCTGTGATAATTGTGTTGTGGATGTGAATATTTATAGATGATTCTGCATATACATGAATGTATATAGGTGTGCATGTTGTTTTGAATCAGTGTGTCTCTGTTTCTTGTAATTCCAGACTCCTGTTTTTGATATAAAATCATTATCCCATGATCTAGAGTGATTTGGATTTAATATTTAAACAAAATGTGTTTGATTTATCATATACTAATGCCTAGAAATTTTAATTATGTCAAACTTCAAGCAGATTGTCTCTGTAACCAAAATAACAGTATATGTTATATAAAGGTGAAAATTCAAAATAGGTAATTCATAAATCCAGGATTATAAATCGAATATCTAAACTATAATATGATTTTTAACATTAAAATCATGATTTTTAGCTTAGTATAAAAGGAGCAGTTCTGTGATGAACTAAATATGGAGTTTTGGGAAATTATGGTGATCTTTTGATTTGTAGTAGCCGGGGTTTTGGGTAATGATAGAGGAGTGGTCGAAGTTCATAGGAAAAATGCCGGATAATGTTGCATTTCATTGAGGAGGCAGCGGTGGCGATTCTTTGTCTGGAAACCTAGTTTTCGTAAGGTCGCGAAATATGTTTCGTTCGTCATCATAGTTTGATCGAGTGCCATGTATTTTTGGGAAGTGGTAGGGGAGGTGTAGACAGAGTTATGGCCGGAATTTCAAGTCGTCTGATGGACGAGGTTGCGGGGGCGACGTGATTGACAGGGATTGGGTGGTGAGACCAGATACGTTTCCAGGTTTAGATTTTTAGACTCGAAATTCTCGTTTTTGATTTCGAGTGTTGTTCGAAGGTTGGAGGATCGTAATCTGGTGTAGGGTTGATCGTCGATGTTTGGGGATGTTCGCTGATGATCGGAGACGCCACAGGTGATTGTGCACGTGCACGCGATGGTACATGTCTGGGTGAATTCTGGAATGGTAGCAGTGTAGAGGTCTGGGTTTTCTCGAGTTCGTACTCGAGTTATTTCGTGAGATGCTCGGGTTTTTAGAGGGTACGACTCGAAGTAAAATTAGTGGTCTCGAGTATGTTAGTGTTGACAGGTTTAAAACCTGTATGTTTAAAAGTTTTAAACTTTATTTAAATTGTAAAGAAATATTTAAACAGAAGTTTAAATCTGAGTTAATCTGAAATCAAATTTAAATTTGTATCTCAGATTTGAAATAAAAGAAAGTTTTTAAATTAAATTGTTTTAATAATTTTAATGGTTTAAAATGGATATTAAATGGGTAGAATTAAAAAGTAAATTGATTTAAATTCTTAAGTTCTTTTATAAATTAGTATTTCTTCACCATAAGATTTTAAGAGTTTGTAAATGGATTTTAAAGTTGTTAAGGTTAAACTTTTATTCATTTTAAATCTCATATTTAAAATGGAATTTAAAGGAAATATGAAAGTTAAAAACATGTTTTAAATTTAAATATCATTATAAGGAAATGTTTTCTTAAGACTTAATTATTTGTGAGGAAATTAATGGATAATTAATTTGTTTGATTAATTAATCATTTGGATTAATTAAATAAATAATAAATTAAAGATTTAAACTAATTTATTTATGATTAAGATAAATTAATTAGGAATAATTAATTTGTAATTAAAGATTATAAATTAGAATATTAATTAATGATTAAGAATTAATTAATAAGTAATTAAAGGTTAATTAAGTTATGGTTAACACTTAATTAATTAAATAATTAGAGATCAATTATTTGGTTTTTAAGATTTATTAATTTGAAATTAATAATGGTTAATCTAAGTTAATTACTTAAGAAAAGTAATTAAATAATTGTTAATGAAGGTCATTAACTATGGATTATTAAATAATTAATTAATAGGATTTATTTTTGATAATTAATTAGTTTAATTAATTTAAGATAATCAATTATAGAATTTGTTTTAAATGTAATTACTTAATAAAAGTAATTAAGAAATTAATTACTCATTTGTAATTAATGGAGTTAATTTGATTTAGTTAAGTTAATTAATTAAGTTTAATTAATTTAGGATAATCAAGAGATGGTTTAATAAATAATTACTTAATGAAATTGTTAAGGTGTGATTATTTAGGGAAGTAACTAATAAGATAATTACTGGAAGTAATTAATTGATGTTTATATATTAAGGAAAGTAATTTGAGTTTAATTACTCTGAATAATTAATCAAGGGATTAATTAAAAGAAATTAATTAAGGAGAATTAATTTAGTAAATGAAAGTAATTAAGAGTAGTTAATTACTGATTGAAGATTAATCAAGGTGATTAATAAATGTTGTTTAAAATAAAGTTAATTGCTTAATGTAATTAATTTAATTAAGTAATTAATAATTAAGTTGTAATTAAGGATCATTAATTAATATAATTAATGATGTAATTAAGATTGATTAATTAAGTATAATTAATAAATGAAGTGATTAATTAATATAATTAATTAAGGATAAATGTAATTAATTATAGTTGATTAATTTAATTAATTATAGTTAATTAATTAATGAAGTAATAAAAGGTTAATTACTATAAGTAGTTAAGGTTAATTAATTTAAGTAATTAATTAAGGATAAATTACTTGAAGGTAATTAAAAGATAATTAATCAAAGATGATTAATTGAAAAAGGTAATTAGAGGATAATTAATTAATTTGTAATTAATTAATGTTTAAGTAAGAAGGATTTATAAAATAAAAGTAATTAATTTAATTAACTTTAAATTAATTAGAGATGATATAGATCATTACTTATGGATGGATGATAATACTGAATGCTTTGCATTTGATTGATATCTCTTATAAGATATATGCTGTGTGATATGGATGGTTAGTTGAATTGTGATAATATGGATTATCTGATGATATTGATAATGTTGATTATCTATTGTGAATTATCTTTCTAAGTGTATAAAGATAATTGAATTAAATTGTTTTAACTTTTAAAACAACTTGGCCTTAAAAGATACGTTTTAGATTTCGATGAGACCGGGATCGGGTTTCCGTATACCGGATTTCCAGGTCTGGAGACCCGAATACCACATCGATTCAAATTAACGATAGGTCGAGAATCAAGTGAAGATGAAGATTCAGAGTGCAAGGGTTATTGTCGTTAACTCTGAGGGTGATTCCAAAACGAGTGTAACGAGATAATGCCTTCGGTTTCGTTCGAACCCGGAACGAACTTGTATGGATTGAATGCTTTCAGAACATCGTCAGGTGGACGATGAGCATTCTAAGATAGATGTATTCTGTTTTAAGGTAATCGTGACCTCAAGCCTCACAAACCGGGAATGGCTAAAACAGGGGAGGTGCAGCAAGGTTAGTGGGTAGCACCCAAGTAGGACAAGATGACCTCTGTCTAGATGTCCCTTTCTATTTTCGACTTAGTGTGTGCGGTTGAATCATGACAACCGTGGGGTATCTTGTGCGGGAATTATCCAGTAAGGGATGTTCCGACCTTGTGTTGCAGGGGATTGGGAGTGATCCTCGGTACGGTGATCTAGGCCACGTACTGTGACGGGCGGTACCCCGGTAGCCCTGCCATTGATGGAATCCAAACTCCAATAAGTGCCGTACGTATTAGTTGTGCCCAACTATGTTGGAACGTGAGATGTAAGCATTCCAGCTATTTCTGTATTTTACTTGAAAACCCTAGACCCTATTATAATACAATCGAATTTCCTATCAAATGTTTTGGTTAGCGTAAGGTAAAAACTTACCCATGTTTATTTGTGGGAAGTCTTACGTGATACCTTTTCTTTCAAAAGGTTTTGAAGTTAAACAAGTTTAACCTGTTACTCACACCAGACCCATGTCTGACCCAAGTTGTTTATTTCTGTTTTATAAACTCTTGGGTACTCAAATTTTTACGAGTAGCCAAGGGATTCAGGTTTAGCTTTGACGAGTTTCTGGAGGAGCAATGGAGCAGGAGGCTTCGGCGTTGTAGATATAGATAGTAGTTTTCCGCTGTGTTGATCTTTGTATTGATCTGTATTGTGTTGAGATGTAATAACTAGACAGATGTTTATAACTGTCTAGTATGAGATGTGTAATCTGTGTAACTCTGATAGATGATGTATATGATACTATGTAATATTTATGTGGTATATTATATTTCGTTTCGTTTCCGCTGTGAGTATCTGTTGTTGTTTTCTTTTCTCTTCTTCTCTTTTCTATTTCTCACCCCTTTCTTTCTTACTGTCGATGCGATTTTCCGGGAGTGGAAAGTCGGGTCGTCACACGTGGTATCAGAGCGAGGTTGAGCGAATGCCTAAGCTTTTGGTTAAGTGAATATCAGAGCAGTAGGTTGAGTGAATACCTAGCTCTAGAGTGGTGTCTATCTTGAGAGAGCGTATTTGTAATTTTTATATAACTATATATATATATTCTACCTATATTGTTGGGTTACCCGTACAGGTTATCCAATATAAGATATAAAGGTAGATAGGGTAGTAGTGTATGAAACACGACTACCAATGGTTGGAATTAAGGTTGGAAGTGTATTTATCGAGACTGTAGACCCAATACTGTCTCGAGTAAGTTTTGCTGTGATGAAGGATTTCATCGAATCTCTGAAGGAAACCTGTTAAGGTTCGGAGTTTATCTTTGAAGTGAAAATTTGGATGAGTAGAGTTTGGATCTATCGGTTGAACAGAAGCAAGTGATGGTATCTTGATACCTCAGGTAATAGTAGCTGTGTGATGAGATGCAGTGACGATGGATGTTCCCGAAGATGTTTTCTTTGGAACAAGTTTAAGGAAGTGTGTCTGTTTCGGTGATTGAGGCTGAGTTCAGCACGGTGTTTCTGTTTGGTTTGGAGTTCGAGTTTCTCGAAGATCTTTGGATAGGAAGTCCTTGGCATCAGTGTCAGCAGTGCAACTCGGAGTGTTCTGTGTTGGCAAGAAGTTTTCTGGCTGAGTAGTTTTTCTGGAGGTGAAATTCAGAAGCAGCAGGGTGCATCCATTTCTTCGATGGATTGGATAGTTAAGTATGGGCTGTTCTGATTTGTTAAGAGAGAACAATTTTCATTGAAAATAGGTTGGGTTGATCGCAAAAGTGACTTGCGATAGTTTGAGGGTTCTCTTGGGTTATCAGAATTTTTCTGAGTGTCTTCAGAGAAGTCAGGAGTTGTCCGCATCTGAAGGTTGAGTTTTCTTATCGACTGGATTCCAGGAGTAGTACCGGTAGTTCAGTCTAGTTGAAGGATGTTTCCTAGAGATAGAGGTTGGTAGCAGCTCAAGTTTTGATGGAGTATCTGAGTTTTATTTATGGATCAGTGAACCTTATTTCTGGAATGAGTTGTCCAGTCTGTGCTTGTGTTCTACCTCAGATCAGAATTGAGCAGCAAAAGCAGTTTGGAGTATATCTTTGGATAGGAGAAGTAAGTTTGGAATCTACTGATATTGTGAAGTAAAGTTATGTTTGGATCTCTTCTGTGTTCTGATTTGGATAAGTATTTGGTCTTCAGAATTGAATGGTCAGTTTGGATGACTGAGATTCATTGTGTTTTACGTATCTCTGAGGGAGTACGTATTTGATTTATCTTTGGTTTTAGAATCTGCAGTTCTGGAAGTTTGGTAGTTGAGTCAGACTCGTCTGTAGTCTGATATTCTGTTTAGTTCTGTAGATCTAGATGAGTAGGAGATCTATAACTTAGTAGTTTAGATTGTTGTAGAGCGAGTATTCCGGTATATATATTTGGGGAAACTCGAGGAATTCTATCTAGAATTTTGTCTGGATAACTAGATTTGATTGATTGGATGATTGGTTGCTATGGTTGTTAGCATATGGATGATAGTATATGCTTGTGTTTTAAAATTTAAAATCTTTAATAAGATTATTAAATTACCTTTGTTTAAATTTCGGGGACGAAATTATTTTAAGGGGGAAGGAATGTAATATCCCGGAAATTTTAAATATCAATTTAATAATCTGTTAAATAATTAAATTGATATTGATGATCTTTGATAATAAGATTTGAATTTAATTTAATAATCTGATTAAATTAGTATAAATTGGTGATTTTATCTTTTAAAAGTTAATAAGATATTTTCTATTTGAATATATATATTTATTTATATATATATTGTAAATAGAAGCTTTGGGTAAATTGGGAATTTAGATTTAATTTAATATGACTTTTCAAAGTTATTTAAATTAGTAAATTTATAGTTTTAAAATACTTTAATTGCTTAAGATATTTTTACTTAAGTTTAAAATTATATAAGAGTTAACAAAAAGGCTTGTTTTGTTTCTTTTTAAAATATCACTTGATAATATAATCTCTTATATAAATTATTTAAATATCAAATATGTTAATTTCAAATAATAAGTATAATGTATTATTTTTAATATGTATGAATTTTAAAAGACTATGGAATTGTTATTTTTAAATTGAATAAATAATTGTATATATATAACTTAACTTTTTAAATTGAATCTTAGGATTTAATTTAATTGAATTTGAATTTAAGCTTTGAAATTCAAAAGAATAAATATTTAAATTTGTTTTGGATTTTAGAATATTTGTATAAACTTTTATTTATAAATATAATTAGTTTTCTTTCTTTAAAAAGTAATTTGTATATATATAGATAAGTATTTAATAAATTAAGAAAAAGGCTTTTTAATTACTTTAAAAATAAATAGAATTATGAATAAATACTTATAAGACAAGTGTCTTTAGCCTAAAGCTTCATATAACATGTGTAAGTAAAAGATAAACTATATTGACAAGTGTCTTTATTATTTTTAATTTTCTTTTATTTTTATAAATCTCAAATTCACTTATATAAACATATTGCATTCCTTTACTTCTTCCTTTCTATTTCCTTTTTAAAAACAAGAAACTCAAACCTCTTTCTCAAATTCGAATGCTAATCTGAAGTCAGTAATCTATAATTCTCAAACTCTTTCTCAAATGCTAAAATCTGAAATTCAGTAATAAAATGCCTCAACCCAAATCAAAGATCTGTAAAACTCCTCAAACCAGAGATTTATCAAATCTAAAGCCTGTAATCTTCTTCAAAAATAAAACCTGGAAGTGCATTTTCAAAATTTAAAACCAAAGCCTGCAAGTTCTCTTCAACCTGAATCAAAGCCTGCATGTACTCTTCAAGACAGAGATAAGCAATTAGATCTGGGATCAAAAGCATGCAAGTTTTAAAATCAAAACAAAGATGCAACTAAAATTTTCAAGGCTGTTTTCAAAGAAATCAACAAAGCTTTTAAAACCAGAGGCTCTGTTCTTCCTCAAAACAGTGAGTAACATTCTTACTTAAATTAACTTAAGTATAATTATGTTTGCATGCTTAGTTCTGTGATAATTGTGTTGTGGATGTGAATATTTATAGATGATTCTGCATATACATGAATGTATATAGGTGTGCATGTTGTTTTGAATCAGTGTGTCTCTGTTTCTTGTAATTCCAGACTCCTGTTTTTGATATAAAATCATTATCCCATGATCTAGAGTGATTTGGATTTAATATTTAAACAAAATGTGTTTGATTTATCATATACTAATGCCTAGAAATTTTAATTATGTCAAACTTCAAGCAGATTGTCTCTGTAACCAAAATAACAGTATATGTTATATAAAGGTGAAAATTCAAAATAGGTAATTCATAAATCCAGGATTATAAATCGAATATCTAAACTATAATATGATTTTTAACATTAAAATCATGATTTTTAGCTTAGTATAAAAGGAGCAGTTCTGTGATGAACTAAATATGGAGTTTTGGGAAATTATGGTGATCTTTTGATTTGTAGTAGCCGGGGTTTTGGGTAATGATAGAGGAGTGGTCGAAGTTCATAGGAAAAATGCCGGATAATGTTGCATTTCATTGAGGAGGCAGCGGTGGCGATTCTTTGTCTGGAAACCTAGTTTTCGTAAGGTCGCGAAATATGTTTCGTTCGTCATCATAGTTTGATCGAGTGCCATGTATTTTTGGGAAGTGGTAGGGGAGGTGTAGACAGAGTTATGGCCGGAATTTCAAGTCGTCTGATGGACGAGGTTGCGGGGGCGACGTGATTGACAGGGATTGGGTGGTGAGACCAGATACGTTTCCAGGTTTAGATTTTTAGACTCGAAATTCTCGTTTTTGATTTCGAGTGTTGTTCGAAGGTTGGAGGATCGTAATCTGGTGTAGGGTTGATCGTCGATGTTTGGGGATGTTCGCTGATGATCGGAGACGCCACAGGTGATTGTGCACGTGCACGCGATGGTACATGTCTGGGTGAATTCTGGAATGGTAGCAGTGTAGAGGTCTGGGTTTTCTCGAGTTCGTACTCGAGTTATTTCGTGAGATGCTCGGGTTTTTAGAGGGTACGACTCGAAGTAAAATTAGTGGTCTCGAGTATGTTAGTGTTGACAGGTTTAAAACCTGTATGTTTAAAAGTTTTAAACTTTATTTAAATTGTAAAGAAATATTTAAACAGAAGTTTAAATCTGAGTTAATCTGAAATCAAATTTAAATTTGTATCTCAGATTTGAAATAAAAGAAAGTTTTTAAATTAAATTGTTTTAATAATTTTAATGGTTTAAAATGGATATTAAATGGGTAGAATTAAAAAGTAAATTGATTTAAATTCTTAAGTTCTTTTATAAATTAGTATTTCTTCACCATAAGATTTTAAGAGTTTGTAAATGGATTTTAAAGTTGTTAAGGTTAAACTTTTATTCATTTTAAATCTCATATTTAAAATGGAATTTAAAGGAAATATGAAAGTTAAAAACATGTTTTAAATTTAAATATCATTATAAGGAAATGTTTTCTTAAGACTTAATTATTTGTGAGGAAATTAATGGATAATTAATTTGTTTGATTAATTAATCATTTGGATTAATTAAATAAATAATAAATTAAAGATTTAAACTAATTTATTTATGATTAAGATAAATTAATTAGGAATAATTAATTTGTAATTAAAGATTATAAATTAGAATATTAATTAATGATTAAGAATTAATTAATAAGTAATTAAAGGTTAATTAAGTTATGGTTAACACTTAATTAATTAAATAATTAGAGATCAATTATTTGTGTAACAACCCTAGATTTTGCATATATTTTAATTTTTGACTTTATTTTAATTTTAAATTATTTAAACTTTTTCTATTTCAAACATTTCATTTTTAAAATAAAACTTAATTATTAGGTGAATTATAATTTCAAAATGGTGTAATTTGGATATTTTACTGAAAAATGGATTTCTAGTCAAACTAGTCAAACTTTGACTTTTAACTTTTAAATTTAAATATTAAAATTCTTAAATTTTATCTTTTATTATGAAAATAGATTTAATAACTTGAATACAGCTTTTCGTTTCGTTGGAAACGGAGTTAAATTGTAGAAGTTATGTAATTTTCAATTTTGTGTATAAACTGTTTATTTTGCAATATTATTTATTTTAAATCATATAAATTATATTTTTATTGTCATATTTTGTTTTAATATGTGGTAATAGGTTATTTAATGTCTTTTAATATTTTTAAAATGATAATATAATTTTTCTAAAGTATACTTGAATTTATTTCAATTTATAAAGCCTAGTTTCCATTTTTTTGCTATTTCCTTCATTAAATTATATTTAATTAAATTTTATTTATTTATTTTTGTGAATTAATTTTTATTGTGTGTTCTTATCTTTATTTATAAATATTTTTCAAGTACATAAAGATTGTCTAAAGTTCATTTGAATTTGTTTCAAATTTATAAAGCCTAGTTATGTATATATTGCCATTTTCT
This sequence comes from Allium fistulosum, assembly GCA_030737815.1. Taxonomy (NCBI): domain Eukaryota; kingdom Viridiplantae; phylum Streptophyta; class Magnoliopsida; order Asparagales; family Amaryllidaceae; genus Allium; species Allium fistulosum. Next base: position 1,102,739,744 of record CM060904.1, on the reverse strand, counting down.
TTATTTATTTGATTTTTATTTATATTTATTTATTTTCTTTTCTTATTTATTTTATTTTCTGAGTTTATTTATCTTTATTATCAGCCTTGTTATGTATTTATAAAATTAAAATGAATTTGTGGAAATTTGAAAAGACTTGAAACTCTTAGATTTCCAAAGTCTTTTCCTCTTCCGACCTTTCATTTTCCCAACTCCTCTCTTTATTGATTTTGGCCGTATACTTCAATTCTCTTCAGCCTCATCTTCATTTTCACGTGAATTACACTTCCTCATACATTCCTCAACAAAAAAAATACGGCCATCTCCTTGTTATTCAAAAATTTGGTAAAAAACATCTTTTCTTTTCATGTTTTCTTTGTTTTCTTTTGTGATTTGCACTTGCCTTCTTCATCTCTATTGGATCGGCCTCCTTCCTCCTCCACCTTGGCCACCTCCACCACCACCCCCTCTGAACAACAGCACCTCCAGCACCTTCCCATGCCATAGCCGAGCCCCTATGTGATGAAACTCCACCAAAGTTGCACAAACATCACCTATATGCATACAAGCCGAGCCATCCACCTTCCATCACCTCTCTCCACCACATGGCTGACCATATATCACCACCACCTCCTGTTCCAGACCTGACACATCATGCCACATCACCACCTGACCCCCTGAGCCATGGCCATGCCCCTCCATGCCTTGCCCGAGCCTTGTAGTGGCCTTGAACTCATGCTTTTGCCTTGTATTGGTAGTTTCTACATCACCAAATGTTGCACCACTTTCTTTAGGTTAGGCCGACCCATACACCACCACCACCAGCCTTTTCCTGACCCATACACCTCTGCCACACCTGTAGTTGACCACCTGAAGACTGTCCGTGACTTGGAGTGCCTTGGCCGTGACCTTTAGTTCCTTGAAAACAGTGCGTGTTGCCTTGTAGTTGTTGTTTCGTGCTCACAAACCTTTGCTCCATCATTTTCCCATGCTATGACCGACCTTTAGGAACACAAACCTGATCTAAAACCATGATGTAGCCGTGCCATTTCAGATCATAACTGAAGCATAGATGGTAGAAAGCAAGTGCAAACACTTTGGCTTTGTTTTATGCATCCAATTCTAGCATTGTTAATGGTATCTTGTGTTGAAACTTATATATTGTTTTATTGTTTGTTCAAATGTATCCAAGGAGATTCATCTTTGGCTCTCTCACTCAAATCATATTCGAGTTGTCATGCCTTCGTAGTCTTTGTATTGTGTGCTTTGGTGGCTATCTCCAGCTTTTAACAAGTGAGTAATTCTCACACGACAATGTGTACTTATATAACTAGTAAACTGACACCATTTGAATCTGTAAAATTATATCATCCTGTTGTAACTGTTATATTATGATCATATAATGTTTACCCCTGTTATTACATATGTTATATCATCTATTACTGTTATCTCATGCTATTCTGTTTATTTATATCAGTTTATCACACTGCAAGTTCCCTGTAGATTAGAATCACTATGGGTTGAAATGATACATACCCGAACGGACTTTAGAATAAGGAAAAATCGTTATGGGCTGAAATGATAGGCCTGAACGGTTTTTATTTATTTATTTATATTACTTGGGATTGCGGGTTTGAAATGATAAAACCCGGTTTTTCTTTGTAAACTGCGGATTGAAATGATACATATCCGTATCACTTGACCTAGGCTAGAAAATTATATACAGACCCGTGGTTTATATATTTTTCTGAAATTTTTAAAATACTTTTTATTAATGTAAATATTACGGTATTTTGATTTAAATTTCATTAAAATGATTTCTATAAAGTATTAGTGATTTTCTACAAATTAAATAAGTGAATTAAGTAAATGGTGAAGTAGAATTTGAAATATAAGTTAATTTTGGAATTTATGATTTTGTTTATAAATGGAATTTTTGTAAAGTAAGAAAATATGACAAATTTGATTTAAAGATGAATTTAATGATTTTTATTAAGTAATAATAATGTTTTAAAGGTGTTAATGATTTTGTATAAATTAAAATATGGAATAAATGAACATTTAAGCTGAATTTGGAAATATAACTTAAATTGAATTTTGTGAAATTTGTTTAAAAGTGAAATTTTAATTAAGTAAAATAAATAGAAATTAGCTATATTTTTGGAAATTTAAACTTAGTTGTTAAGTTAATAATTTAATTAAAGAAATGAAAATTTAATTGTTATTAAATTTGATTTTTGTATGGAAATTTGACTTTATAAAATCATAGAAATAAAGGTATTTAAATGATTGTGTTAAATGTGAAATATATGATTTTATAAGTTAAAATGATTTATATTAAAAGTTAATTATTTGTGGAATTGTAAATAAAACTCTGAATTTGATTTGACAGCATTTTTGAAATGTATGTAAAAGATATTACAGCATTTTGTAATTGCTGTAGTTGTTTAAATGAACTAAAGAGTTAATTTGGAATAAAGGCTATTATAGCACTTTGTAAGTGCTATAGTGGTTAAACTTAACATTTAAGTTTATTTTAATTTTAATGGAAATATATTACAGCATTTAAGTGCTGTCGTTTTGTTAAATGAACTATTTTAAACTATAACTTTACGTAGCATTTTATAAGTGCTACGGAAACTATATTTTGTTGTTTTAATAAATTTTAATGAAAAATAATCTTTGGAAAATGATATAATTTTTGAAATAAAATGTTAAAAATGCTAAAGATAATGAAGAGACATTTAAATGGTTTTAAATGGAAGAATTTGATTTTTATGTGAGTTTTAAAATGGTATTTAAATTAAATAAAAAGAATGGATTTAAATGGTATTTAAATGAAATATAAATGAATGATGTTTTGAATAATATTTTGATATTTTGAAATGTATACAAATGATTTTGAATTTATGAAATATGGGATATTTAAGCTTTGAAATATACTAAAGATTGAATATTGTATTTTATGAATTAAACCTATATTTGAAATTTTTAAGATTTGAAATGGTTTGTTAGTAAACTGAATTTGAGTTGAAAGTGATGGTTTGAAATAAAAATTAAAATTTGGAATTTGGGTTTAATTTAATAAATCTGTAAATATGTAGAATTAATAGATGATTTCAAATATATGTTTTCGAAATGTTGTGATTTACAAAGTATAATGATTTCAAATGTTTTAGTTTCAAAGAATTATAACTTTGAAAGTATAGACTATTTGAAAGGTGAATATATGTTTGAAATGGAAATGATATTGTTTGAAATGGGTATAGTTTTGAAATAAAAATGATTTTTGGTTTCGAAGTATAACTATCAAAGATATGATATTTTGATATATTGAAATGATTTGAAAAGAAGTTTGAAAGGATACGATATTTTGGAATATTGAAATGATTTGGAAATGATAAATCTTTATTTTGATAAAGATATGGTTTGAAATGATATTTTATTTTGAAGTAAAGTATTGTTTTTAAAAGTTATAACCACGGGTTATAATAACGATTGGTTGGCAAAGAGACCGGGATCGGATATGGACATACTCTCTGTCGATACCGAAAACCACTTTGACAACCGTGTACGCGGTGGAGATTCCAGAATGAAGTAGGATGGTGGCGACGTTCTTAAGGTATGTTACGTGGACCCAACTCCCGTGAGTTGGCATAAGGTGGCTAAAACAGGAGCGATTGACGGACCAATGAGGTAGCACCTCTTATCGGACACACTTCTTCGATACCATTCTATTACTTGTGATTGATTTGGTGGCCACCCTTGATTGGGAGTGTTGTTCGAGGTGGGCGGTAGTGGCTGCTATGCGTCACCACTAGTCCGGATGCGTAATTGGTATATCTACCCTGGCATTGCCTAGTTGTGCCGTGTCACCTACCATATCGAGCTTTACTACGATTATGATTTTAAGATCCGACCGCGTTAAGGTTCTCCATCCCCTTAACGCTATTTTCTATATGATTATACTTTACTTATTTAGACACTATTATAATATCGAATATTACTACATAGTAGATAGTTTAACGGATCCTTAAAGAATGGGCGGTCCCAAGCATTCTTTAAGTTACTTGTACCTTATTACAGTTCACTTGAGTTGGTTTATATTATATAAGTATATATTGTCCTGACTCGAGTGTTTGTGTTTTGCTTTACGCTCGGGTCAGCCTGAGTATTCACAGATTTGGATTTCCACCTTCTGGAGATTTGAATCGCTGGAGATTATCTGCTAGTCTTGTTCTATCGACTTCAGTTATGTTGCTCTGTTCAGCTTGTACTTGGTTATCTTATTTATACTTCCGTTGTACTCTATTTCTTCTATTGTATCTTATGTACTCTGATATATTTATATAGTAGCTTCATGAACTACTATTTCTTTTACTTCCGCTGCATTATTTTACTCTGTGTCTGTGATCTGTGATTATATTTATTTACTGTATATTCTGAGATTTGCCAAATTTTAATTACAACGCGGTATTTTGAGCAATTCAACTCCGGCATGAGTGTCTACCTATACACTTATAATGGATGCGAATGGTTGAAAATATCGGGTCGTTACAGTTGGTATCAGAGCTTTGGCTTTGAGGCAAAACTCAGCATATGGAGTAGATTTATTTACAGAATCACTTTCGTTCGAGTTTGAATCTTTTCCTCTTGATTCGAATTTCCTTTGAATTTTTGGAACGTTCCCTGCGGTTCCAAAATTCATTCTTGTCCCTCACTATTCATCTTCTTTTGATTCTGGAGTATTCCAAAACTCCACTTCGAATGATCTTTATAGTGAATTGGCGGTCTCGCCAATATTCTTATTTTCTGGTAAAGGGTGAAACTCCTTTACAAATTTGCATCGATTCACCAGAGATTTATATCTATCCTTGGTTTAGATGCTAATATCTTTTGTTATTCCAAACTCTATCTCTTGAGATCGGATGTAGATTTACCCCAGAAAAAAAAATACACATTTGATCTTATTCATTAAGTCACGGTTGACCCGGTTAAGGTTGCCCGCGATTTATTTAAGCTTACCCATCTCCCTACTTTGTTATTTAATCATCTTGTCTTTTGTTCCAGCCTACCTTCAAAACATTTTGAATTGTATTTGTAAATCTGTAATTAATATTTTGTTTTATATTGTGTTGTTTGAGTTGTTGATGTTGATTTGGGTTTCCGATCGATTCGTCTGATCAACGCTATCGATAGGATTTTTAAAATACTTTGACAGAACAAACTGACACAATATTATTAAAAAAAAATGGTTAATGAAATAAATTTTGATATATAATTTATGGAACTTAATAAATTGATTATTTAAAATGATAATACTTGATTTATCATTTATTGTTCGACAAAGGAATTTATAAATAGTTGTTTATAAATTTATTTGGGAACTGAAATGAATTTAAAACAAGAAATTTAAAGAGTTTAATTTCCGATGGATTTCAAACCTTGTGTTTAAAATTTTTAAAAGGATATTATTTAAAGTATTTTTGAATACTTTTTTTTTTGTCTATAAAGGATTTTAAAGTTTAAAAATTAAGTGCTCTTCTCTTTGTCGCTGGAAAATAATTTCGGTGATGACTGCAGCATCATCGACGTTCATTTTCGAGTTTCGAAGTGAAGAAACCATTCTGTAGTCTTGCTATAGCTTTGTTTTGGGAAACTTGATTGATATAAATTTCTTAAATATGATTGATTTATAAAATATATAGATATATGATTTAAATTTGATTTGACAAATTATGTACATACATTTATCTATCTCTAAATGGTTTGAAAGGAATCAGAGATTTTATTCTTAAATTCTATCTTAAATAATAACTTCAAGTATAAAAAGAAAATCAAAATTTTTGAATAGATGATTCAAGCTTGAAATGATTGAATTAGGATGTTTATAGTGTATATTAATTTTAGAAAGTTTTATTTGTATAATTCTCAATTGCATTCCAATATAACTTACCTTAATTTTTAGAAGTTAACAATGTAATTGGATAATATACAATATAAAAAGATTTTTATAAATAAAATTTGAATGGTTATAATAAATATTATACACTTAAATTTTAGTTATAAAAAGATTAACACAGGTAAATAGACTAAAAGGTTAATTGAATAATTTACAATACAAATGATGTTAAGGGAATTAGGAATAAATTAAAAAAGTTATAATAAGTGTAAGCATATTTAACATATGTGATAAAATATTTGAGAGGGATAAATTTAATTATAATTAGGAATAAAGAAGAATTAAATTTATTGAATGTTATACACTTAATTTTAATCAAATCATGATTTTAGAGATTGTTTGTTTAAGAAAATTTGATGATAAGATAATGAAATTAGAGATAGTTAAGATTTATTTAACTTGTGTAAAATTAATTATCAGTTAAGCTGAAACCATGGAAATTTCAAACCTATTATCTTATTTTGTTTTTCAAACTTATTACCTAATTTTGTTTTTCAAACTGTCTGTTAGTTGTCCTTATTTTTCCTTATCTTGCTACAGACTGGTATAGGCATCTATCTATAATCTTTTTGCTTAGAAATCTTTCTATAATCTTTATAATCTTTGGTACTCATTTTGAATATGAGCACTGCTTTCCACCCACAGACTGTCGGTCAAGCGGAAAGAGTGAATCAGATTCTAGAGGATCTTTTCGTACTTGTGTTCCTGATTCTGGAGAATCTTGGGAAGACCATCTCCACCTTGTTAAACTTACCTATAACAATAGTTGTCAGGTATAATCTCAATCTCCTTGTCATCTTGTCTTAATCTTATTTCACTCTATTTTTTCTGTGCTTTCCCGTACTTCATTCCTTTTCGGGGACGAAAAGTTTTGAGTGGGGGAGAGTGTAACAACCCTAGATTTTGCATATATTTTAATTTTGACTTTATTTTAATTTTAAATTATTTAAACTTTTTCTATTTCAAACATTTCATTTTTAAAATAAAACTTAATTATTAGGTGAATTATAATTTCAAAATGGTGTAATTTGGATATTTTACTGAAAAATGGATTTCTAGTCAAACTAGTCAAACTTTGACTTTTAACTTTTAAATTTAAATATTAAAATTCTTAAATTTTATCTTTTATTATGAAAATAGATTTAATAACTTGAATACAGCTTTTCGTTTCGTTGGAAACGGAGTTAAATTGTAGAAGTTATGTAATTTTCAATTTTGTGTATAAACTGTTTATTTTGCAATATTATTTATTTTAAATCATATAAATTATATTTTTATTGTCATATTTTGTTTTAATATGTGGTAATAGGTTATTTAATGTCTTTTAATATTTTTAAAATGATAATATAATTTTTCTAAAGTATACTTGAATTTATTTCAATTTATAAAGCCTAGTTTCCATTTTTTTGCTATTTCCTTCATTAAATTATATTTAATTAAATTTTATTTATTTATTTTTGTGAATTAATTTTTATTGTGTGTTCTTATCTTTATTTATAAATATTTTTCAAGTACATAAAGATTGTCTAAAGTTCATTTGAATTTGTTTCAAATTTATAAAGCCTAGTTATGTATATATTGCCATTTTCTTTATTTATTTGATTTTTATTTATATTTATTTATTTTCTTTTCTTATTTATTTTATTTTCTGAGTTTATTTATCTTTATTATCAGCCTTGTTATGTATTTATAAAATTAAAATGAATTTGTGGAAATTTGAAAAGACTTGAAACTCTTAGATTTCCAAAGTCTTTTCCTCTTCCGACCTTTCATTTTCCCAACTCCTCTCTTTATTGATTTTGGCCGTATACTTCAATTCTCTTCAGCCTCATCTTCATTTTCACGTGAATTACACTTCCTCATACATTCCTCAACAAAAAAAATACGGCCATCTCCTTGTTATTCAAAAATTTGGTAAAAAACATCTTTTCTTTTCATGTTTTCTTTGTTTTCTTTTGTGATTTGCACTTGCCTTCTTCATCTCTATTGGATCGGCCTCCTTCCTCCTCCACCTTGGCCACCTCCACCACCACCCCCTCTGAACAACAGCACCTCCAGCACCTTCCCATGCCATAGCCGAGCCCCTATGTGATGAAACTCCACCAAAGTTGCACAAACATCACCTATATGCATACAAGCCGAGCCATCCACCTTCCATCACCTCTCTCCACCACATGGCTGACCATATATCACCACCACCTCCTGTTCCAGACCTGACACATCATGCCACATCACCACCTGACCCCCTGAGCCATGGCCATGCCCCTCCATGCCTTGCCCGAGCCTTGTAGTGGCCTTGAACTCATGCTTTTGCCTTGTATTGGTAGTTTCTACATCACCAAATGTTGCACCACTTTCTTTAGGTTAGGCCGACCCATACACCACCACCACCAGCCTTTTCCTGACCCATACACCTCTGCCACACCTGTAGTTGACCACCTGAAGACTGTCCGTGACTTGGAGTGCCTTGGCCGTGACCTTTAGTTCCTTGAAAACAGTGCGTGTTGCCTTGTAGTTGTTGTTTCGTGCTCACAAACCTTTGCTCCATCATTTTCCCATGCTATGACCGACCTTTAGGAACACAAACCTGATCTAAAACCATGATGTAGCCGTGCCATTTCAGATCATAACTGAAGCATAGATGGTAGAAAGCAAGTGCAAACACTTTGGCTTTGTTTTATGCATCCAATTCTAGCATTGTTAATGGTATCTTGTGTTGAAACTTATATATTGTTTTATTGTTTGTTCAAATGTATCCAAGGAGATTCATCTTTGGCTCTCTCACTCAAATCATATTCGAGTTGTCATGCCTTCGTAGTCTTTGTATTGTGTGCTTTGGTGGCTATCTCCAGCTTTTAACAAGTGAGTAATTCTCACACGACAATGTGTACTTATATAACTAGTAAACTGACACCATTTGAATCTGTAAAATTATATCATCCTGTTGTAACTGTTATATTATGATCATATAATGTTTACCCCTGTTATTACATATGTTATATCATCTATTACTGTTATCTCATGCTATTCTGTTTATTTATATCAGTTTATCACACTGCAAGTTCCCTGTAGATTAGAATCACTATGGGTTGAAATGATACATACCCGAACGGACTTTAGAATAAGGAAAAATCGTTATGGGCTGAAATGATAGGCCTGAACGGTTTTTATTTATTTATTTATATTACTTGGGATTGCGGGTTTGAAATGATAAAACCCGGTTTTTCTTTGTAAACTGCGGATTGAAATGATACATATCCGTATCACTTGACCTAGGCTAGAAAATTATATACAGACCCGTGGTTTATATATTTTTCTGAAATTTTTAAAATACTTTTTATTAATGTAAATATTACGGTATTTTGATTTAAATTTCATTAAAATGATTTCTATAAAGTATTAGTGATTTTCTACAAATTAAATAAGTGAATTAAGTAAATGGTGAAGTAGAATTTGAAATATAAGTTAATTTTGGAATTTATGATTTTGTTTATAAATGGAATTTTTGTAAAGTAAGAAAATATGACAAATTTGATTTAAAGATGAATTTAATGATTTTTATTAAGTAATAATAATGTTTTAAAGGTGTTAATGATTTTGTATAAATTAAAATATGGAATAAATGAACATTTAAGCTGAATTTGGAAATATAACTTAAATTGAATTTTGTGAAATTTGTTTAAAAGTGAAATTTTAATTAAGTAAAATAAATAGAAATTAGCTATATTTTTGGAAATTTAAACTTAGTTGTTAAGTTAATAATTTAATTAAAGAAATGAAAATTTAATTGTTATTAAATTTGATTTTTGTATGGAAATTTGACTTTATAAAATCATAGAAATAAAGGTATTTAAATGATTGTGTTAAATGTGAAATATATGATTTTATAAGTTAAAATGATTTATATTAAAAGTTAATTATTTGTGGAATTGTAAATAAAACTCTGAATTTGATTTGACAGCATTTTTGAAATGTATGTAAAAGATATTACAGCATTTTGTAATTGCTGTAGTTGTTTAAATGAACTAAAGAGTTAATTTGGAATAAAGGCTATTATAGCACTTTGTAAGTGCTATAGTGGTTAAACTTAACATTTAAGTTTATTTTAATTTTAATGGAAATATATTACAGCATTTAAGTGCTGTCGTTTTGTTAAATGAACTATTTTAAACTATAACTTTACGTAGCATTTTATAAGTGCTACGGAAACTATATTTTGTTGTTTTAATAAATTTTAATGAAAAATAATCTTTGGAAAATGATATAATTTTTGAAATAAAATGTTAAAAATGCTAAAGATAATGAAGAGACATTTAAATGGTTTTAAATGGAAGAATTTGATTTTTATGTGAGTTTTAAAATGGTATTTAAATTAAATAAAAAGAATGGATTTAAATGGTATTTAAATGAAATATAAATGAATGATGTTTTGAATAATATTTTGATATTTTGAAATGTATACAAATGATTTTGAATTTATGAAATATGGGATATTTAAGCTTTGAAATATACTAAAGATTGAATATTGTATTTTATGAATTAAACCTATATTTGAAATTTTTAAGATTTGAAATGGTTTGTTAGTAAACTGAATTTGAGTTGAAAGTGATGGTTTGAAATAAAAATTAAAATTTGGAATTTGGGTTTAATTTAATAAATCTGTAAATATGTAGAATTAATAGATGATTTCAAATATATGTTTTCGAAATGTTGTGATTTACAAAGTATAATGATTTCAAATGTTTTAGTTTCAAAGAATTATAACTTTGAAAGTATAGACTATTTGAAAGGTGAATATATGTTTGAAATGGAAATGATATTGTTTGAAATGGGTATAGTTTTGAAATAAAAATGATTTTTGGTTTCGAAGTATAACTATCAAAGATATGATATTTTGATATATTGAAATGATTTGAAAAGAAGTTTGAAAGGATACGATATTTTGGAATATTGAAATGATTTGGAAATGATAAATCTTTATTTTGATAAAGATATGGTTTGAAATGATATTTTATTTTGAAGTAAAGTATTGTTTTTAAAAGTTATAACCACGGGTTATAATAACGATTGGTTGGCAAAGAGACCGGGATCGGATATGGACATACTCTCTGTCGATACCGAAAACCACTTTGACAACCGTGTACGCGGTGGAGATTCCAGAATGAAGTAGGATGGTGGCGACGTTCTTAAGGTATGTTACGTGGACCCAACTCCCGTGAGTTGGCATAAGGTGGCTAAAACAGGAGCGATTGACGGACCAATGAGGTAGCACCTCTTATCGGACACACTTCTTCGATACCATTCTATTACTTGTGATTGATTTGGTGGCCACCCTTGATTGGGAGTGTTGTTCGAGGTGGGCGGTAGTGGCTGCTATGCGTCACCACTAGTCCGGATGCGTAATTGGTATATCTACCCTGGCATTGCCTAGTTGTGCCGTGTCACCTACCATATCGAGCTTTACTACGATTATGATTTTAAGATCCGACCGCGTTAAGGTTCTCCATCCCCTTAACGCTATTTTCTATATGATTATACTTTACTTATTTAGACACTATTATAATATCGAATATTACTACATAGTAGATAGTTTAACGGATCCTTAAAGAATGGGCGGTCCCAAGCATTCTTTAAGTTACTTGTACCTTATTACAGTTCACTTGAGTTGGTTTATATTATATAAGTATATATTGTCCTGACTCGAGTGTTTGTGTTTTGCTTTACGCTCGGGTCAGCCTGAGTATTCACAGATTTGGATTTCCACCTTCTGGAGATTTGAATCGCTGGAGATTATCTGCTAGTCTTGTTCTATCGACTTCAGTTATGTTGCTCTGTTCAGCTTGTACTTGGTTATCTTATTTATACTTCCGTTGTACTCTATTTCTTCTATTGTATCTTATGTACTCTGATATATTTATATAGTAGCTTCATGAACTACTATTTCTTTTACTTCCGCTGCATTATTTTACTCTGTGTCTGTGATCTGTGATTATATTTATTTACTGTATATTCTGAGATTTGCCAAATTTTAATTACAACGCGGTATTTTGAGCAATTCAACTCCGGCATGAGTGTCTACCTATACACTTATAATGGATGCGAATGGTTGAAAATATCGGGTCGTTACAATTTGGTTTTTAAGATTTATTAATTTGAAATTAATAATGGTTAATCTAAGTTAATTACTTAAGAAAAGTAATTAAATAATTGTTAATGAAGGTCATTAACTATGGATTATTAAATAATTAATTAATAGGATTTATTTTTGATAATTAATTAGTTTAATTAATTTAAGATAATCAATTATAGAATTTGTTTTAAATGTAATTACTTAATAAAAGTAATTAAGAAATTAATTACTCATTTGTAATTAATGGAGTTAATTTGATTTAGTTAAGTTAATTAATTAAGTTTAATTAATTTAGGATAATCAAGAGATGGTTTAATAAATAATTACTTAATGAAATTGTTAAGGTGTGATTATTTAGGGAAGTAACTAATAAGATAATTACTGGAAGTAATTAATTGATGTTTATATATTAAGGAAAGTAATTTGAGTTTAATTACTCTGAATAATTAATCAAGGGATTAATTAAAAGAAATTAATTAAGGAGAATTAATTTAGTAAATGAAAGTAATTAAGAGTAGTTAATTACTGATTGAAGATTAATCAAGGTGATTAATAAATGTTGTTTAAAATAAAGTTAATTGCTTAATGTAATTAATTTAATTAAGTAATTAATAATTAAGTTGTAATTAAGGATCATTAATTAATATAATTAATGATGTAATTAAGATTGATTAATTAAGTATAATTAATAAATGAAGTGATTAATTAATATAATTAATTAAGGATAAATGTAATTAATTATAGTTGATTAATTTAATTAATTATAGTTAATTAATTAATGAAGTAATAAAAGGTTAATTACTATAAGTAGTTAAGGTTAATTAATTTAAGTAATTAATTAAGGATAAATTACTTGAAGGTAATTAAAAGATAATTAATCAAAGATGATTAATTGAAAAAGGTAATTAGAGGATAATTAATTAATTTGTAATTAATTAATGTTTAAGTAAGAAGGATTTATAAAATAAAAGTAATTAATTTAATTAACTTTAAATTAATTAGAGATGATATAGATCATTACTTATGGATGGATGATAATACTGAATGCTTTGCATTTGATTGATATCTCTTATAAGATATATGCTGTGTGATATGGATGGTTAGTTGAATTGTGATAATATAGATTATCTGATGATATTGATAATGTTGATTATCTATTGTGAATTATCTTTCTAAGTGTATAAAGATAATTGAATTAAATTGTTTTAACTTTTAAAACAACTTGGCCTTAAAAGATACGTTTTAGATTTCGATGAGACCGGGATCGGGTTTCCGTATACCGGATTTCCAGGTCTGGAGACCCGAATACCACATCGATTCAAATTAACGATAGGTCGAGAATCAAGTGAAGATGAAGATTCAGAGTGCAAGGGTTATTGTCGTTAACTCTGAGGGTGATTCCAAAACGAGTGTAACGAGATAATGCCTTCGGTTTCGTTCGAACCCGGAACGAACTTGTATGGATTGAATGCTTTCAGAACATCGTCAGGTGGACGATGAGCATTCTAAGATAGATGTATTCTGTTTTAAGGTAATCGTGACCTCAAGCCTCACAAACCGGGAATGGCTAAAACAGGGGAGGTGCAGCAAGGTTAGTGGGTAGCACCCAAGTAGGACAAGATGACCTCTGTCTAGATGTCCCTTTCTATTTTCGACTTAGTGTGTGCGGTTGAATCATGACAACCGTGGGGTATCTTGTGCGGGAATTATCCAGTAAGGGATGTTCCGACCTTGTGTTGCAGGGGATTGGGAGTGATCCTCGGTACGGTGATCTAGGCCACGTACTGTGACGGGCGGTACCCCGGTAGCCCTGCCATTGATGGAATCCAAACTCCAATAAGTGCCGTACGTATTAGTTGTGCCCAACTATGTTGGAACGTGAGATGTAAGCATTCCAGCTATTTCTGTATTTTACTTGAAAACCCTAGACCCTATTATAATACAATCGAATTTCCTATCAAATGTTTTGGTTAGCGTAAGGTAAAAACTTACCCATGTTTATTTGTGGGAAGTCTTACGTGATACCTTTTCTTTCAAAAGGTTTTGAAGTTAAACAAGTTTAACCTGTTACTCACACCAGACCCATGTCTGACCCAAGTTGTTTATTTCTGTTTTATAAACTCTTGGGTACTCAAATTTTTACGAGTAGCCAAGGGATTCAGGTTTAGCTTTGACGAGTTTCTGGAGGAGCAATGGAGCAGGAGGCTTCGGCGTTGTAGATATAGATAGTAGTTTTCCGCTGTGTTGATCTTTGTATTGATCTGTATTGTGTTGAGATGTAATAACTAGACAGATGTTTATAACTGTCTAGTATGAGATGTGTAATCTGTGTAACTCTGATAGATGATGTATATGATACTATGTAATATTTATGTGGTATATTATATTTCGTTTCGTTTCCGCTGTGAGTATCTGTTGTTGTTTTCTTTTCTCTTCTTCTCTTTTCTATTTCTCACCCCTTTCTTTCTTACTGTCGATGCGATTTTCCGGGAGTGGAAAGTCGGGTCGTCACATCAGCTTTCAGCTCTTCTAGTTGATCTGTTCAGAGAAGTCATCTGTCGTACTGGAGACTTCACTGCATTTTAGATATTCGGTTGTATTTTATTTCTAACTCTGATGTTTATATAGTAGCTTCATGAACTATTATTTTATCTATTCCGCTGCGTATTATTGTATTACTCTCTGTCTGTGATTCTGTGATTGATTTATTTACTGTATATTCTGAGTTTTGCCAAATTTAAATTAACAATCTGATATTTTGAATTATTCAAGTCAGACATGTGTGGATTTATTGTCGATTTGAATGGTCCAAAATAGCGGGTCGTTACAACGACCCTGAATTTTTGACATTTGAAATGTGAATATTTAATTGAGTTTAAATATTCGAATGATAGTTCAATTTGAAATTCAAATATCAGAATGAATTTGGCAATTAAAATTATTGAATTCAATTTATTGCAATTGGGTAAAAAATTTGAATCTTCAATTTTAAGCCTGTTAAAAATATTTTCAAGGCTTAGAAAATTCATATTGATAATATTGAAGATAATAGAAGCTTCAGAATTGAATTTGGAACTGTTCTGTTCAGGTTTGAATTTTATCGTTTAAATCGATATTTGAAAATAGCGTTCCGGGGGGCACAGTCTCGGAATTTGACGAAACCAGTTTCATTGGATCCGTAATAGTGTATTATTATTATCAGATTTCAATTTTCATAATGTTTGGAGTTATAGTGTGATCGTACGATAAGCAAACGCACTGAAATTAAATCGAAAATTTAATTTAATAACTAGGTCCAAAAAGCTATCTTCTCCATACGATCGAATTTGGACTCGAAACCTTTTCCAGTGCGTTCGGAATAGGCGTATAACATTACGAACGCCTAGCGGCACGCCTCGATAGGAGATCGAGATTTTGGGCTTCGTCTTCGTGACAATTTGAATTCAATTTAAATATATATATTTATTCACATACAATAGTCAGCCTTCAGCTGAAATAATGTCACACCAGTACTTTTTACACTTCATTTCAGTCACTGTAGCAAACTGGTTGAAGCACGTAAACATCCCTTCATGTCTCCCCTTTTTCTAACATCACGTTCTCACCTCCCCTTTATTTTAAATCACCCTACCGAGATTTCAAAACTTCAGTAAAATAAAAATTTAAAACAATGGCCGATTCAAAGAAATTTCAGAGCAAAGAAAAAAAAGGGTATAGGATAACGAACGAAATTTTCCTTTGCTCTTCTTCATTTCAAAATCAAATCACACCTCTCCTTTCCTTTTCCTCTCAGTCCAATCGAGCGAGATTAAATTTCACCTCATTCGAAAATAAATTTGAATTGCTTCCGTTCCAGTTTCTCGAGCCAGGATCGTATCGATTAGGGGTGGATGTCGAGTTGTGTCACGTATAGAAATTTTCGACTTTCGAAAATTCGGCATCGATACTCACTTTATCGACTGCCGAGAAATCGAGTGCCGGAAACTCCAATAGTGAGGGTTTTAAAAAGAAGAAAAAGGTAGAAGAAGAAGAAAAGAGTAGAAGAAGAAGAGAAGAGCGAAGAACAACATCAGATACAGAAACAATATCAGAATCTCACATATCGCAGCGGAACAATATATAATAGATAAATGAATAATCTTTAAAACAAAGTGCTATATCAGTTTATACATACATCAATCAGAGTCAATATACAACAATGGACAGTTTTATAAACTTGTCCTCATACAGAATACACAGCGAAATAAATAAATAAGTACGTATGTACGTTTTGCCATCCAGCTTGCTTCCAAAACTCCAAAATATCCAGAATATCCTGATAACATAACTCTAGGCTGCCCGTGTGGAAATTGGTGGGCACCCAGAGTTTAGAAGGGAACAATAAACTCCGAGTCAGTCATGGTGACTGGTGTGAGATCGTAAAACAGTTATTCTTTATAACAACAAAATAATTTTAAAGTCAATTCGAAATGCTTTTGGAAAATGAAACTACCATAAGGCCTCCCGCCACACACACAATGCAAACGAAGAATTGGAGGAGATTTCTTCTTATGATAGTCAAAGATGCTTACTACGCAAAATCAAATTCTTTTTGATATTATTATTAGTGCATAGTGTAGAAAACATTTCGAAAGTATAATATTAATCTTAGCCAGCATACGACCAGTATCGTATGCCTACTATAGCTACCATCCAAACAGTGGGGCGCCACCATAAGTGAATGATAGGTTCTACAACTAAAACCGTACAAGGCTCGTATTGTTTCCTTGGATTTCCAACAAATGGTCAGGCTAAGGAACTTCCTATCCACGATGGGTACGTCCCTGGAATAGACGACCCGAGAACCTAACCGGATCTCTGCCAACACAAGGCCGGGTTACCTCTGCAAAAATAGGTAACTACTGACACGCGTATGCCATCCCCCGATCGTCACCGATCTTCCCGAGGATCCCCGATTCGCAACAAACCACAAAGTAATAAATTTGCAGCAACCACAGAGGTTAAGTATCTGGGCTCCATACCATGATACCACCTTTATCCAGAAGGAATGACATACACTAAGGGGCGCTACTCCCTAGAACCTTGTTGCATCCTTCCTGTTTCGACCATTTCCGGGGTGTGAGGCTCGACGAAGTCTCGTCCACAAAGCCACGCTTTCTACAAAGCCATGCTTCGGGTCAAACAAATGATCAACCTATGATCAAAAAGATATAAGATCAAACAAATGATCATATCGCAAATGATCAAACACTGATCATTTCACAGCAACACTCAGTATGTCACGTTACCAAATTAGGAGTATATCGCTGATAAATTTCAACTACATAACCTCTTAGCTCGTACGTCTCAGAGAAGGGTGTTAAGCTAAGAGAATAAATTCTCCGCCACCAACAGAAATGTATTTGAAAGAAATCAGCTTTATATCTCAAATTGTAACGTCAGACACACAATCCATACAAGTCTGTTCCGGGATCGAACAGAACCGAAGGCACTTCTCACGAAGCCCTTGCATATCCGGATAAATTTCTAATCACGTCCGGACTTCCCGTCACTAAGGGTGATAAAAACCTCTAAACCGGAGATCAGCCGATGTAGAGTAACTCGACGGTAATCCTTCCGTTTTCAAAAATATCCGGTCTTCAACACCGGTCTTCAAATGCAATTCATACCGACGTATCACATATTCGGAATGGGTTATACGACCCCATGGTCCTTTCCCGGCTAACCCGAATAGTGAGCGATTATTCAAAAATAAGTGTGGCATTCAAATTCATCCAATTCACAACAAATACCTATCTAAAGGAAATTATTGATAGTCGGTTATTTAACTATCAATAAAGATGCGCAACATCATCAGATTCCAAATAATTTTCCGAATTATTTCATCTTCAAAAATATCTTTACTAGATATAAAATTTCCACACTTCAAAAATAAATCAATATTTATTTTTCTAAACAGTTTCCATTTCCTTTATAAATTCCGTAGTGAATTTATATTTCAAAATATCTACTGATATACGATTCTCAAATCGATTTCAAATATTCAATTTCATTTTATCTTTAAGAAGATAAAATCTCAAAAACGTTTCATTTCATATTGGAAAAAACATTTCCCTACTTATTTAATAATAAGTATTTCACAAATCTATTTATTTTCAACATTTGAAAATATTCGTTATACTTAAATCAAAATTAAGTATACATTTCATTCTTTAAGGAAATCATTTACTATAACAACATATATTTGAGTCAAAACGAATGTTACGTAAAACATCGTTACGACGACTCAAAATCACTAGTATAGGGATTCGAAAATTTTAAGATAGATATATAAATCCAATACTACATCAAAACATTTCCTTTCGGAAATCATTTACTATAACAACAGTGTTATAGTCCATCATTTCCTTATTCCTCGAAAACGTCTATTTCAACAATGAATGTTGAAATCTATGATTTCGATATTCATTATATTTGAAGACATCTTTAAAACAATTAACTTCATTTCAAATATCACTTTCCCAAAACCATATCCATTTTACTTAAAAATATATTCACTGTCCAAAATCGTGAATATACTTCACTAATTACATTTCACTATTTTCTACACATTTTATTTCAATAATTATTCGCTATATTAAATTCATCAAATTTGATTGATTTCGAATTTATTGTGACGACCCGGAATTTTTGAGCATTTGAAATTGGAATATTTAATTAATTTTAAATATTCAGAGATAAATTATTAACTTTAATTTCAAATATCACTGTTTATGGGATAATTTAATTATTGAATTTAACAATTGAAAATAGGATAAAATAGAGAATCCTGAGTTCTGAGCTTGTTAAAAATAATTTGAAGGCTTGTAAAATTTATATTTATAATATTGAAAATAATAGATGAGTAAAAAAATTGAATTTAACAGAGATTGGTGCTGTTTTGAAATTATATCGTTTGAATCGATATAAAAAAAAAGCCTTCCGAGGCACAGTCTCGGATTTCGACGAAACTAGTTCCATTGGATCCGTAATATTGTATTATTATCGGATTTCAATTTTCACAGCAATTGGAGTTGTCATTTGACCCTGGCAGCTCAAACGCTTTGAATTTTATTTGAATCGATTTAATTTAAAATTTGATCGTTTACTTCTGTAACTCGCGCATACGATCGAATTAGCCTCCGGAACGCGTTCCGTTGTGTTCGGAATATGGGTAGAATCTTAGGAACGCCTGTCGGCATGTCTTATTCGGGGTTCGGGATTTCGCGTTATGTAACGTGACGTTTTTAAGTTTTATAATGTGATATATTTAAAGTCAACTAGTCAGAGATATTTATAAAACAAGCGTACGCTGGAAGCTTCCCATATCGATATCTTCTCCCTGTCCCTTTCCCAGTTTTATTTCACGAAACATAATCACTCCTCCCTTCTTCCTTTGTAAATTCACAAAGTCGAACTCGAACTCAAAAAAAAAAAAGGGATAATCAAATCGCTCTCAAATAAATCGTGTATCCTTTCCCCTTCGCCAAATCAAATCCCCATCTTTCCCTCTCTTCGAAAATGGTGGAACGGAAAAAAATAAATAAATCAACGCCTTCTAATTTATCGTCGCTGTGTACTCGGCTGCTCCATCAGCCATCGTCAGCTCGTCCTTGCCCTACGCGATATTTTCTGCTGCTGATTCGAAGTCCTGCTACAGTCTCCTTATATTGCCCCTGCTAATTAGAAGCTCGCGCTTCGTCGTTTCGAGGGCGCCGCATGGTTGGTCGAGGTCGCGAGTGAGTAGCTCGTCGATGGAAGTACGGCGACGCATCTAGGGCCGCGATCGAATGGGGTGAAGGGGGAAGGTCGGAGAGGCATCGCGAGGCTGGAGGAAGGGGTCACGGCAGTTCATGGTGGGGTGCGATGTGGGTTAGAGTTTGGGAGTTCTCGAGGCGACGTGGGTGGTTTCGATTACGATTCGAGGTCACTGTGTTGGGCGGTTCGAGTTTGAGCAGCTGTTCGAAAGCGATGGGGTCGGCAGTGTGGAGTTGAAGCCGGGGTTTTGTTGTTTTCAACTAGGCTGCAAGGTATCAATTTTGTTTAAATTAATTTAAATAAATGTGATTAGATTTGAAATAGACAATACGATTTATATTCATGCATATTTTGGATTTGTGAAAAAAAAAATGTATACATCCAGATCAGCAGATAAATATGCTGCAGTAGAATATAAAACAATTTATTTATCTTTATTAAAGATTTATATGAATATATATATATATATATATATTAATTGTAAAACAGAAAATAGTTTATATATGGATATGATTTAGAAGGTAGTGTTAAATGAAATAGATAAATATATACATAGATATTTTAATCCACAAGTTATTGTAAAATAAATTATGAAGGTGATTTATTTGTAAGTTAATCTATTTAATTATTTTGAAACTTAAATTGTATTTGTAAAGGAAATTAGTTTGAAAATTACCTTACTAAGTAAAAAGAAATTTTTAGGTAGGAATTGATTTGTCCAAATTGATCGAGTATTAATGAAATCATATAATATGTATTCAAGGTCGAAACCTGAGAGGGAAACGAGCTGGGATGAAATTGAATATTTATGGATGGCAAAATAAAAGGTGAGTTAATCTCACTCAGTTAAATTATAATTTAAAATTTAATTGGTTAAATTTAAATCATTGATTGGATGATTGCATTGATTGATGTGCTATATATATATAGTAGTATATAGCAATATATACATATTGGCATATGTATATATTGGAGTTGTTGATATTCCCGCATTATATAGCGGATGAGACCCTATGCGCCGCATAATAGCGGATGATTTTATAAAACCCATATACCGCGATATTCCACCTTGAAGTGGAATTGGTATTGTGCTAACGTTTGTGGATGCAGGGAAACAGGTTGGAGGGATCCAACTGGATTCCTCAAAATATTTAATTTTGTTAAATATTTTGTGATATGATTTTTGATATCCTGTGATGATTTATATTGGATAATCTGGTTGGATTGAATTTCCCAGTATAATGAGTTATCAAAAGTAATTGAATTGGATTTTTGGAAAGAAATAAAAGAGTAAAATTCAAGTTAAATAATTCTAGTGAATTTGGATAACTTAAATAATGAATTGTAAAAGAAATAAAGCAATTTCTAAATTCGAACAAATATGGTTAAAGGGGATTTTGAATTAACATGAGGATAATGAATTTTAAACTAAAGTGATATTATTGGAAAGAATAAAGAAATTATTTTTGAACGTAAGGATTAAATTTAATAAAGGGATAAAGAAGGAATTTTGGAAGTTTTTAATTGGTATTTTCAGTTAAAAGGGTTTTAACTCAAAATTAAGAAATAAAATCTGAGAGTAAATGTAATTTGAAATAAATGAAGTAAATAAGAAATTTATTTCAAAGTAAAGTAAATGGGAAAATCAATGGGAAATTGATTTGGTTGTTTAAAATTGTAATTTAAAAGAGAAGAGAGATTTTGGAATTTATAAACTGGGTTTATAAAGTAAAATAAAATATCAGGGGATATTTGGAAATATAAATTCAAGGTGGGAATTTATAAAGGGATATGAATTGGGTTAAAAATAAGTGTGATTTATTTTTAGAAGATGGAAATGAGAAGTGTATTTCTCTGGATAGCCAAGTACGTTTTCCAAAGCAATTTTTAATATAAGTTAAAAGTTCTAATTTGTTTAAAAAGGCATGTTTTAGAAAATTGATTATTTCTAAATGTTAATTTCCTAAGTATTTTCAAAAATCTATTATTGTAGTAATTATATAAAAGTGATTTGCTATTATGTTTAAAAGGAGAAATTTAGTTTATATTTATAAAGTGGTTTATTTTAAAGTATATATTTTTAATAAGTATTAAAGTAGTTTGATTTCAATGTTATAAAATATATTTAAAATAAAGTGTTCTTAAATTATTTTAAAATCTAAAAGTGTTTTGTACTTGGTGTTTCAGAGAAATAAATATTTGGAAATGTATTCCGTAAGCGGAAACTGTTTGAAATTGTTTTCAAATGAGTTTTGAAAATTTGGAAATATATCTTGGAAAGATATTTGGGCAAATAAATAATGTGGGAAATTATTTATTGTGTGATGGTTGCTTGTGGATGTTAATTGATAGTTAAATAACCGACTATCAATATTGGCCAAATGCGCTGATCGTTTCGAAGAGACCGGGATCGGGTTTCCGTATACCGGGATTCTAGGTCTGGAGACTCGAATACCACTTCGATTCGGTTTGTACGTTTCGTGAAAACGATTTCAGAATCGAAGATGGAGCTGTGAAGTGCAAGGGCTAGTCGCTACTAATCCTGAGGATATTTCCAAAATGGATGTAGTAGGAATAGTGCCTTCGGTTCCGTTCGGACCCGGGACGGACTTGTATGGACGAATGCTTTCGTGACATCGTCAGGTGGACGATGGGCATTCTAAGGGATATGTTCTATAAGGTATCGTTTAGCCTCAAGCCTCATCAACCGGGAATGACTGAAAATCAGGGGTTATGCAGCAAGGCTTCGTGGGTAGCCCCCACTTGAGAGTAAGGTCATCCCTGTCTAGATGTCCCTTTTATTTCGGCTTAGTGTTGCGGTTGCTGATCCCAACCGTGGGGTGATTTTACTTGGAATTATCCAGTAAGGGATGATTCCGGTCTTGTGTTGCAGGGGAGCGGGCGTACTCCTCGGTACTATGATCTAGGCCACGTACTGTGACAGGTGGTACCCCAGTGCCTAGTCATTCGTTGGAAATCCATTCTCCCTACGTGCCTTGTACGAGTTTTGTTTGTATTACCCACTTTGTGGCTAGTATGCCGGAATTTAATAGATGTAACAATTTCGGCTATTTTAATAAGTATTTGTGAATAGACACTATTATAATATCAGAGGATTTTTATAAAAAGTGTTTTAGCTATCGTAAGGTAAAAACCCGACATGTTTATTTGTGGCGTGGTCTTACGAGATGCTTTTATTTTCAAAAGGATTTTTGAAACTTTAATAATCAATTGAGTGTGATTTTCTCACGCTGGTATTCCAGACTGACTCGGGTATTGTTTTATATGATGCTCGGGTCAGACCGAGTATTATAGGTTACAGGATATGATGCTGTGGAGCTCAGGAGATGAGCTGGATGGCGAGACGTATCTCCCGTACTTGTTTATATATATATATATATATTCCGCTGTGTTGATTGTTGTACTCTGTTGTATTGAGGACATGATATGGTTATTGTCCAGTTGTATGTTATGTGTTCTCTGGTGTATACTCTGATGCTATATTATATAAAACTGATATAGTTTTGATTTGTGTAAAGATCTGTTATTATATATTATATTTTATTCCGCTGCGATGGTTAGATTCTGATGTTGTTTTCTATTTTTTTTTTTCTTCTACCTCTTCTTCTTAACCAAAATGGTTCGATTTTCCGGGTCTGGAATCTCGGGTCGTTACAGTGGTATCAGAGCTTAGGCTAGCGATAACCTTGGCTCTGGTGGGAATTTTGAGTGTACTAATAGATATGAGCGCGTATTTGTTAGTGAATATAAAATGGTTTTATATTGTGTTGGTTGGTTTATTGAGTGGCATATGAACCTTCGTCGGCACAGTCTGGACAACTGTATCGAAGGGGTTTCTAAACGCTTGAATAGAACAGTTCGACACAATATTGTTTTAAATAGGGTGAATGAAATAATTTTGCCCAAATTATTTTGTATATAAAAGAAATAATTATTTGAAATTTATTATAGTTATATATTTGGATGCTTGGTTGTTAGAAAATGACAATAATGAGTTAGTCTCATTATTGAGTAGAAATTGAAACTTATAACCTAAGTTGAAGAACAAATTTATATAACAAAATGGAATTTGAAATATAGACTATAAATGCAATTTATAAATTAAAATAAACTTTATATACAAATGTGATTTATAATCAAATGAGGTAAATTCATAAACAAATGAAATTTGTAAATGTAAATTGTAAATGTGATTTATAACTTGAAATAAAATGTGATAGAATTCCAGAGTAATGTTTGAATATAAAATTGAATGGGTTTTGAATTTGAAGTTTTGGGAAAGGTTTAAATTCCTTTGGATTTAAGAATAGTTTTTAAAGGTTTTGGTGAAAATAATGGTGATATTATTTCATGAATATTTTGGAATTGAATTGAAATCTGGTGGGATTTGGGAATTAAAAATGTTTGAAATGTTTTAGAGTGATAAAAGCATTAAATTCTCTTACGGTCGCTGGAAAATAATTTCGGTGATGACTGCAGCATCATCGATGTCTATTTTCGAGTTTCCAAAGAGAAATTGCTACCAAACTGTTTTAAATTGGAAGTGATTGTGAACAGGGTTGGTTTTGAAATTCAAAGGGAAAATTTGTTTGGTAAAAGCAGATTGTTTTGGAAATTGGGATTTGATGTGATATACCAGATATGTATGAGTTATTTATGGATTCAAAATGGTTTTGAAATAAAACCGAGCAATTGAATTCTGGGAATTCTATTTAAAATATAAATGTGGGAATTTAAATGAATCAACACTATAAAGTATAAAATGAAGTTGATTGAAATAAGAAGGGAATGAAAGTTTAATTATGGGATTATAATTATGAGATGAAAATAACTAAATGAGTAATATAAGTTGGTAGATAAAAGAGTTAGAGAACTTGAAGGTGAATGAATTGTAAAACTTGTACAAAATTGTATCCTAGAATTAAAATTTAATTCGAGTATATGAAGGTGAATAAAATATATTTGAATTTAACTTAAGATAAGTTAAATAAAATTGAGAATTGGAATTGAATTAAATGTAAATAAGTCGAAGTCGAATTGAATTGGATATAAAGGTAATGTAAAATACTTATAATTGTGTAAAGAAATTCATATTCTTAAGTTCTTAAGTGTAATAATTTGAAATTTGATTGTAAAGATGAAAATGGACTTAAATGAATAGTCCCAGGTCTTCAGCAAGTAAGTTAAAACTTATGAATAGAAATGAAATTGTAAGTCATAAATGGGAATTCATTTCTTTGAACCATTAAGAGTTATAATTTGAAATTGTAATTATCAAATGGGAATGACTAAGATGAGCAATCTTAATTTTTAAATAGATCCGAACTTGAATTATAAAATAAATTGAACTTAAGATAATTAAGTGAAGTGATATTTGGAATTAAAAAGCAAGTATTTAATTTTAACCAGCGGAGGAACTAATGAGATAATAAATTAGTTAATGAAATTGAATTGTGAGTTTATGGAATTGGATTAAAATAGTGATGGTTTGGATTGCGAATGAAATCCAAATAAGTGAAAATAAATTGGAAATGACCTGGTTATTAATAAAATAAATCCAGATGAATTGAGTATGGAAAATAAAATTCATAATGATTGAGTGAATGAACCAATTAAATAAATAAATGGATGGAATTTGATTAAATAAGAATCAAATGAAAGATGGAAATAAAACTTTTAAAGGTTGGTTAAATGGAAAATAAATTTAAGTTATTGGCTTAAGTAAATGTTGAATGGAAACTGAACTCAACAGAAGAGTGGTTTAAATAAGTTGAGAAATAGTTATTGAATGAATTAACTTGGATTGTTTTCGAGCTAAATAAAATTCAATTTTTGGAAGTTGGAGATGAATTGAATTTAAGGAAAAAAAAATTTAAAATGAAGTAGTAAATTGAAGTAAGTTGGAATTCATATGAAATGGGAGTTCAATTTGAATATATACACTTCAGTGGTGAAGTAGTAAATAAATATAAGAAAAATTATATTGGACTTAAGAATTGAAGAATGAAATTCTTAAGAAAATTGGTATTGGAAATATACTTAGTAATTTTGGAATGGAAAAATATACTAAGTGAATAATTGAATGAAGACAAAAACTGGAAGTTGTGAAATGGATGATTGTGGATAAGTGAATAACAATCAAAATGAATGTGAATAAAAGAGAATTGATATAACTGGTAATCAATTGGAATTTATACGTAAGATGTACGTATATTATTTTATTCGCATAGCTATTTGGTCCAGATGTCGAACACAGAATTTCGAGATAGTTTTATCGATCCGAATTAGGATTTTTCACTCGATTTTCGACGGCGAACCTGGATATGGATTGTTGATTGATTCTGGATATTCTCTATCATAGTTGGTGGCTATGCAAGGAGAATGACGGTTTCTGATCGAGAAACCAGATCTGAGTCCGCACTAGGAAGTCGGGTGGACAATACTAGTTCGGAAGTGGAATTGTGTGATCGATTGAGCGATCGAATGTGATATTGCGTACGGATGATATATGTGCATCGTACGGGCTTAAGTAAAACAAATATTGAAAATTTGTAAAGGAAAGTATAAAATGACTTTGGAATTGTGATTGAATATTATTGCTTAGTAGGATATACAGGTGTATAAAAGCAATGGATAATTGGGATTTTTGATTTTAGAAGATAAAATTTAATGGCCCGACAAAAAGGTATGTATTTGAATTTCTATATGAAATTTGATTGGGTTTTGGATCCAGCCACTTGGCCTTTTGTTTTCTTTTTGAGATTGGGAGGCCGTAGAGCCATTTTGTAGTAGTACCGAGCTAGCCGCGCAAAGGAGACGCTGGCGAAATTTTTCGGGAATTTAGGGAGTTAGAAAAATTTTGGAAAATTTTGATAATTCAAAATTTTAATTCAAATTTAAATTTGAATGGATAAGTAGGTGGTATGGGTTGAACTTATGAATAAGTTTGGAAAGTTAAAAGATGATTAGTGTATCATTAATAAAAGATTGTTTGGTATTGTTAAAACTGTTTGAATTTGAGAAATAGTTAACGGGGATTGAATCATTCTTCCTAACTAGTAATTTCGAGGACGAAATTCTTTTAAGGGGGGAGGAATGTGACGACCCGGAATTTTTGAGCATTTGAAATTGGAATATTTAATTAATTTTAAATATTCAGAGATAAATTATTAACTTTAATTTCAAATATCACTGTTTATGGGATAATTTAATTATTGAATTTAACAATTGAAAATAGGATAAAATAGAGAATCCTGAGTTCTGAGCTTGTTAAAAATAATTTGAAGGCTTGTAAAATTTATATTTATAATATTGAAAATAATAGATGAGTAAAAAAATTGAATTTAACAGAGATTGGTGCTGTTTTGAAATTATATCGTTTGAATCGATATAAAAAAAAAAGCCTTCCGAGGCACAGTCTCGGATTTCGACGAAACTAGTTCCATTGGATCCGTAATATTGTATTATTATCGGATTTCAATTTTCACAGCAATTGGAGTTGTCATTTGACCCTGGCAGCTCAAACGCTTTGAATTTTATTTGAATCGATTTAATTTAAAATTTGATCGTTTACTTCTGTAACTCGCGCATACGATCGAATTAGCCTCCGGAACGCGTTCCGTTGTGTTCGGAATATGGGTAGAATCTTAGGAACGCCTGTCGGCATGTCTTATTCGGGGTTCGGGATTTCGCGTTATGTAACGTGACGTTTTTAAGTTTTATAATGTGATATATTTAAAGTCAACTAGTCAGAGATATTTATAAAACAAGCGTACGCTGGAAGCTTCCCATATCGATATCTTCTCCCTGTCCCTTTCCCAGTTTTATTTCACGAAACATAATCACTCCTCCCTTCTTCCTTTGTAAATTCACAAAGTCGAACTCGAACTCAAAAAAAAAAAGGGATAATCAAATCGCTCTCAAATAAATCGTGTATCCTTTCCCCTTCGCCAAATCAAATCCCCATCTTTCCCTCTCTTCGAAAATGGTGGAACGGAAAAAAATAAATAAATCAACGCCTTCTAATTTATCGTCGCTGTGTACTCGGCTGCTCCATCAGCCATCGTCAGCTCGTCCTTGCCCTACGCGATATTTTCTGCTGCTGATTCGAAGTCCTGCTACAGTCTCCTTATATTGCCCCTGCTAATTAGAAGCTCGCGCTTCGTCGTTTCGAGGGCGCCGCATGGTTGGTCGAGGTCGCGAGTGAGTAGCTCGTCGATGGAAGTACGGCGACGCATCTAGGGCCGCGATCGAATGGGGTGAAGGGGGAAGGTCGGAGAGGCATCGCGAGGCTGGAGGAAGGGGTCACGGCAGTTCATGGTGGGGTGCGATGTGGGTTAGAGTTTGGGAGTTCTCGAGGCGACGTGGGTGGTTTCGATTACGATTCGAGGTCACTGTGTTGGGCGGTTCGAGTTTGAGCAGCTGTTCGAAAGCGATGGGGTCGGCAGTGTGGAGTTGAAGCCGGGGTTTTGTTGTTTTCAACTAGGCTGCAAGGTATCAATTTTGTTTAAATTAATTTAAATAAATGTGATTAGATTTGAAATAGACAATACGATTTATATTCATGCATATTTTGGATTTGTGAAAAAAAAAAATGTATACATCCAGATCAGCAGATAAATATGCTGCAGTAGAATATAAAACAATTTATTTATCTTTATTAAAGATTTATATGAATATATATATATATATATATATTAATTGTAAAACAGAAAATAGTTTATATATGGATATGATTTAGAAGGTAGTGTTAAATGAAATAGATAAATATATACATAGATATTTTAATCCACAAGTTATTGTAAAATAAATTATGAAGGTGATTTATTTGTAAGTTAATCTATTTAATTATTTTGAAACTTAAATTGTATTTGTAAAGGAAATTAGTTTGAAAATTACCTTACTAAGTAAAAAGAAATTTTTAGGTAGGAATTGATTTGTCCAAATTGATCGAGTATTAATGAAATCATATAATATGTATTCAAGGTCGAAACCTGAGAGGGAAACGAGCTGGGATGAAATTGAATATTTATGGATGGCAAAATAAAAGGTGAGTTAATCTCACTCAGTTAAATTATAATTTAAAATTTAATTGGTTAAATTTAAATCATTGATTGGATGATTGCATTGATTGATGTGCTATATATATATAGTAGTATATAGCAATATATACATATTGGCATATGTATATATTGGAGTTGTTGATATTCCCGCATTATATAGCGGATGAGACCCTATGCGCCGCATAATAGCGGATGATTTTATAAAACCCATATACCGCGATATTCCACCTTGAAGTGGAATTGGTATTGTGCTAACGTTTGTGGATGCAGGGAAACAGGTTGGAGGGATCCAACTGGATTCCTCAAAATATTTAATTTTGTTAAATATTTTGTGATATGATTTTTGATATCCTGTGATGATTTATATTGGATAATCTGGTTGGATTGAATTTCCCAGTATAATGAGTTATCAAAAGTAATTGAATTGGATTTTTGGAAAGAAATAAAAGAGTAAAATTCAAGTTAAATAATTCTAGTGAATTTGGATAACTTAAATAATGAATTGTAAAAGAAATAAAGCAATTTCTAAATTCGAACAAATATGGTTAAAGGGGATTTTGAATTAACATGAGGATAATGAATTTTAAACTAAAGTGATATTATTGGAAAGAATAAAGAAATTATTTTTGAACGTAAGGATTAAATTTAATAAAGGGATAAAGAAGGAATTTTGGAAGTTTTTAATTGGTATTTTCAGTTAAAAGGGTTTTAACTCAAAATTAAGAAATAAAATCTGAGAGTAAATGTAATTTGAAATAAATGAAGTAAATAAGAAATTTATTTCAAAGTAAAGTAAATGGGAAAATCAATGGGAAATTGATTTGGTTGTTTAAAATTGTAATTTAAAAGAGAAGAGAGATTTTGGAATTTATAAACTGGGTTTATAAAGTAAAATAAAATATCAGGGGATATTTGGAAATATAAATTCAAGGTGGGAATTTATAAAGGGATATGAATTGGGTTAAAAATAAGTGTGATTTATTTTTAGAAGATGGAAATGAGAAGTGTATTTCTCTGGATAGCCAAGTACGTTTTCCAAAGCAATTTTTAATATAAGTTAAAAGTTCTAATTTGTTTAAAAAGGCATGTTTTAGAAAATTGATTATTTCTAAATGTTAATTTCCTAAGTATTTTCAAAAATCTATTATTGTAGTAATTATATAAAAGTGATTTGCTATTATGTTTAAAAGGAGAAATTTAGTTTATATTTATAAAGTGGTTTATTTTAAAGTATATATTTTTAATAAGTATTAAAGTAGTTTGATTTCAATGTTATAAAATATATTTAAAATAAAGTGTTCTTAAATTATTTTAAAATCTAAAAGTGTTTTGTACTTGGTGTTTCAGAGAAATAAATATTTGGAAATGTATTCCGTAAGCGGAAACTGTTTGAAATTGTTTTCAAATGAGTTTTGAAAATTTGGAAATATATCTTGGAAAGATATTTGGGCAAATAAATAATGTGGGAAATTATTTATTGTGTGATGGTTGCTTGTGGATGTTAATTGATAGTTAAATAACCGACTATCAATATTGGCCAAATGCGCTGATCGTTTCGAAGAGACCGGGATCGGGTTTCCGTATACCGGGATTCTAGGTCTGGAGACTCGAATACCACTTCGATTCGGTTTGTACGTTTCGTGAAAACGATTTCAGAATCGAAGATGGAGCTGTGAAGTGCAAGGGCTAGTCGCTACTAATCCTGAGGATATTTCCAAAATGGATGTAGTAGGAATAGTGCCTTCGGTTCCGTTCGGACCCGGGACGGACTTGTATGGACGAATGCTTTCGTGACATCGTCAGGTGGACGATGGGCATTCTAAGGGATATGTTCTATAAGGTATCGTTTAGCCTCAAGCCTCATCAACCGGGAATGACTGAAAATCAGGGGTTATGCAGCAAGGCTTCGTGGGTAGCCCCCACTTGAGAGTAAGGTCATCCCTGTCTAGATGTCCCTTTTATTTCGGCTTAGTGTTGCGGTTGCTGATCCCAACCGTGGGGTGATTTTACTTGGAATTATCCAGTAAGGGATGATTCCGGTCTTGTGTTGCAGGGGAGCGGGCGTACTCCTCGGTACTATGATCTAGGCCACGTACTGTGACAGGTGGTACCCCAGTGCCTAGTCATTCGTTGGAAATCCATTCTCCCTACGTGCCTTGTACGAGTTTTGTTTGTATTACCCACTTTGTGGCTAGTATGCCGGAATTTAATAGATGTAACAATTTCGGCTATTTTAATAAGTATTTGTGAATAGACACTATTATAATATCAGAGGATTTTTATAAAAAGTGTTTTAGCTATCGTAAGGTAAAAACCCGACATGTTTATTTGTGGCGTGGTCTTACGAGATGCTTTTATTTTCAAAAGGATTTTTGAAACTTTAATAATCAATTGAGTGTGATTTTCTCACGCTGGTATTCCAGACTGACTCGGGTATTGTTTTATATGATGCTCGGGTCAGACCGAGTATTATAGGTTACAGGATATGATGCTGTGGAGCTTAGGAGATGAGCTGGATGGCGAGACGTATCTCCCGTACTTGTTTATATATATATATATATTCCGCTGTGTTGATTGTTGTACTCTGTTGTATTGAGGACATGATATGGTTATTGTCCAGTTGTATGTTATGTGTTCTCTGGTGTATACTCTGATGCTATATTATATAAAACTGATATAGTTTTGATTTGTGTAAAGATCTGTTATTATATATTATATTTTATTCCGCTGCGATGGTTAGATTCTGATGTTGTTTTCTATTTTTTTTTTCTTCTACCTCTTCTTCTTAACCAAAATGGTTCGATTTTCCGGGTCTGGAATCTCGGGTCGTTACAGTTTATAAAACAACGTTTATAAATTCCAATTTCTATTTTCTATAACAACTCCGGTTTATAAATCTCATTTTATTAACTTCTATAATTCACTTATAAAAATAAGTGATTTCGGATTTATAAACAACTTTTATAAATTCCAATTCTATTTATAAAAACTTCAATCCCAAATCAATTTCGATATTGATTTAAAAATTTATTTATCACTACTAAGTAAATTCCTCATTTTTTCGCAAATTATTCAATATTCTGTATTTAAAATGGATTCTTCAAATTGAAATCATTTTACATTGATTTCCCAATTTATTTCAATTTACCAATTAAATTTCTAGTTGGATTTCCAACTTATCTTCTTTTAATAAATTCCCTTTTAAGGAAATAAATTTCAATCGTTTCTTTCAATCTATTTAAAAATCCAAATTCTTAAATTAAATTCTTCAAATTATAATCAATATTTTACGAAATCCATTTAATTAACATTTTCACTTGATTCTGGAATTTATTCGATAAGATTATAAAAATTAACTTTTTATACTTTAAAAATTCCTTTCTTCAAAATTTGTTTAATTTATAAAATTTATTCACTTAGAAATTTCTATTTTGATTTCAAAAATTCAATTTCGTTTATTTTTGAAATCCAATGATATCAAACATCCATTCAGCTAAATTTTAGCTTCCAAACAATTTCCAGATATCAATTCAATAACATCAATAATCATTCACAGATTATCACATCACAGTAGAAATAAATTCAATCAATGTGAGGGGTCCAGTTGGATCCCTCCAACCTGTTTCCCTGCATCCAAAGACGTTAGCACAATACCAATTCCACTTCGAGTGGAATATCGCGGTATATGGGTTTTATAAAAATATCCGCTTACTAACGGCGCAATAGGGTCTCATCCGCTATACGAGGCGGGAAATCAATCAATCCAATATATACATATGCCAATATGTATATATTGCTATATATAATAGATATATCCTACTATATCTAATATCACATCCAATAGCAATCAAATCAGTCAATAAATAACTACAATACCAAATATATTTTGAGTGAGAAAAATCTCACCTTAGCTTTTTATTTTGCAATCCATTATCATCCTGACTCGATTTTCTTGATTTATACCTTGTACAAATAATTATACAATTCTATTAATATTCGAGATAAATCAAATAACAATTTTCATTTGGTAATTTAATTATCCAATGATTTTATTTTTAAAACATTTTCTTTTAATAAATCTGTTTAACTAAAAATTAACTTTAAAACTAAATTTCCTTTAACCAATTTGTCTTTAATGAATTTATTAAATTAACTGAATTCCCTTTTAAAAATCTTAAGGTAATTAATATTAATTTTAAACCAATATTTTTTTTTTAAATTCCTAACAAATCCCTTTGAACTGCCTATTTATATTAAATAAAATCCTAACTTCTTATTGGAAAATCATTTTTCTAATATATATTTATTTTCATATTTCTGTTTCAATCTTTTCAAATTATTTTACTGAATTTGTACTTAATTAAAATTCAGAAATTACTCACATTCAAACTTTGCTAATATACACTTTACCAAAATTGGAATTTTTAAACTTTACTGTTTAACTAAAAAAAATTCTTCATTAAACATATTAAAACTATATATATATATATATCTACTTTACTTATACATGTTAAAAATCAAATTTTTATAACTTCTTCAACATTTTTTTCTTTTGACAGAATGTATATAGGTTCAGAATTAAACGAAAACAGGTTATACCTTACTGCTCGCGAATTCAAACTCGAAGATGCCAAAATTCCCATCGACATGATCGCGTCCACCACATCGCGAAGCCCTCTTCCTTGCCGGCGACGACATCACGAATCTCGAGTTCGCCCAAACTCGCCTCGCTGGCAACCACGTCGCCAGAGGTCGCGACTGCTGTCGCTCTTCCCTCCGCTCGCGCCTGCTTCGATCACCGAGCCCAAATTCCCATGCGCCATTAGCTGCGATGCCACGCTTCCAGGCAATCGCGATTCACTGAGATCTCGTCGACCATCGTGAAACCATCACGGCTTGCCACCTTCGCCGCCCCAGACTGTCGTTCGCCTGCCCTAGTTTAGCAATCCCCCTCGATTCCATCGCGCGCGTGCCCACGAACGCCACGCTCCACCGCGTGCTCGAGCTTGAACAGAGAATCACGATTTGGAAAATATTGATGGTAGAACGCGAGTTGCTCGAGTATGACTTCATCTCGAAATGAAGAAGAGGAGTTCGAATAAATTTGAACTGGAATTAGAGGTAGCAGCCATTATAATTTGAACGAAGATTTGTATACGCGGCCATTGTTTTTCATCTCGTTTGATTTGTAATTGAACTGAAAGAGGGAGAACGAGATATTTGAAAAGAGATAGGATGGGTTACACGATAATTTCGTGGTCTTCAGCGTGAACAACGGAGCGTGTTTAAAGGAACGAAAAGTATAAGATGTGACCAATTTAAATTTAAATTTAAATTCGAATTCGAATAATTTTCGATGCGTTTACACGTCGTATTCTCACATAACAACTCCAAATGCCACGAAATTTGAAATCCGATAATAATTCAATATTACGGACCCAATGGAACTGGTTTCGTCGAATTCCGAGACTGTGCCCCGGAACGCTATTTTTAAATTTTCGAATTAAACGATACAATTTCAAACTGAACAATTCACTCCCAAATTTGATTCTGAAGCTTCTGTTATCTTCAGTATTATCAATATGAATTTTAAAAGCTTTTGAAATATTTTTCTTCAGCTTAAAATTGAAGATTCAAATTTTTATTCAATTCAATAGATTAAATTTTTATAATTTAATCGCCAATTCAAAGTTATATTCGGGATACAAATTAAATCATCGTTCAAATATTTAAAATTAATTAAATATTCTCAATTTAATTTGTTCAAAATTCTGGGTCGTTACAGACTTCCCTCCTTAAAAGAATTTCGTCCCGAAATTACAAGTTAGGAAAAATGGTCCTTAACTCGTCTACTATCTTTCAACAATCTAATAGTTTTATCAAATTATCAAAACAAATCTTTCTATTAAAGATTCGTTATTATTCCACTAACTTTCTAAACCTTTCATAGTTTTCCAAACATCATTGTTTACTTCAAAATTCAAATTTTAAATTCAAATTCAAATTTTAACTTTCAAAATTTTCTCAAAAATTTTCTAACACTCGAAATTTTCGAAAAATTTCGCCAGCGTCTCCTTTGCGCGGCTAATACGGTACTACTACAAAACGTCCCTACGGACTCTCAGATTTCAAAAAGAAAAAGAAAAGGCCAAGCGGCTAGACAAGAAATCATCAAATTTCATATTGAAATTTAAATACTTACCTTTTGTCGAGCAATTCAAATTATCTTTGAAATCAAAATTCCAATTCCTTTATAACCTGTATATCCTACTAGCCATAATATCTAGTTACTACATTCAAATCATTTTGCAAATTCTATTACAAAATTTTCAATATAACTACTTATATCATTTTTACTTCACTGTTGAAGTTACACCTATTCATTTTCCTTCAATTTTACATTTCAAATCTATTTGAATTCAATTTTATCTTCTATTCTGAATATTGAATTTTATCGATTATCTTTCATTTACTAATTCATATCACTCTGTATATTAGTTTCATTCACTAATTCATTTTAAATTTCAATATTCAGCTTGAATTACATTTACTAACAAATTCAAAACAAAGTTTCACATTCATCTTCAATTTCATTCCATTAGAATTCTATTTTCAATTATAAATTCATATTCACAATTTCATTCCATTATTGAATTTTAAATTTTCAATTACCTTCTTGAATTCTATTCCAAGTTATAAATTCATTTACAATTTGAATTTTATTCCAATCAGATTTCAATATTTTATAAGTTATCAATTTCATAATATTTCATAAATATTTTTATATAGTATTCCAGGGTCTTACCAACATTTCAAAACCATTTTTGAAAACAATTCAAATCATCCTTTGAATTTTCTAAAACAAAATCCAAATTTTCAAAACAACTTCCATTTAAAACAATTTGGCAGCAATTCCTCTTTTGGAAACCCGAAAATAAACACCGGTGATGCCGCGGTCATCATCGAAGTTAATTTCCAACGACCGAAAAGAGTTTAGAGCTTTCTACTCTCCAAAATACTTTTCAAAACCTTCGAAATTCATTTTCAAATCAAAAAAGATTTAAACTTTCCAAATCTCCAAAATTTTCAAACTCCTTTCAAAACATTTCCAAAAACTTCTCTGGAATTCCGTTTTAAATTCCAAATCACATTTATAATTTATATTCTCAAATTTCATTTGTATATGAATTCATCTCTTTATCTTTCAATTCACATTTATAAATTTCATTCGTTAAATGGATTTATTTCCAAATCTTTGGTTATTATTTTAATTTCTCATTTAATTTCAATGGTAATAGTTTAATATTATCACTTCTAACAACCATGCAACCATATACTGTAATAATTTACAGAAAAATCATTTCTTTTATATACAAAATATAATCAAGGTAAAATTATTCCATTTACCAAATTTAAAACAATACTGTGCCGAATTGTTCTATATAAGTGTTTAGAGATCCCTATCGATAGAGTTGTACGGAAAATACCGACCAGAATCCATATACCACTCAACAAACCAATCATCACAATATAAAACAATTTTATATTCACTAACAAATACGCACTCGTATCTATTATTACACTCAACTCATTCTAGAGTACAACTGACTCTATCTCTAATGAGTAACACCCAACAGAGCAGGGTTGTCGCTTAACCATATGCTCTGATACCACGCTGTCACGTACAGAAATTTTCGACTTTCGAAAATTCGACATCGATACTCACTTTATCGACTGCCGAGAAATCGAGTGCCGGAAACTCCAATAGTGAGGGTTTTAAAAAGAAGAAAAAGGTAGAAGAAGAAGAAAAGAGTAGAAGAAGAAGAGAAGAGCGAAGAACAACATCAGATACAGAAACAATATTAGAATCTCACATATCGCAGCGGAACAATATATAATAGATAAATGAATAATCTTTAAAACAAAGAGCTATATCAGTTTATACATACATCAATCAGAGTCAATATACAACAATGGACAGTTTTATAAACTTGTCCTCATACAGAATACACAGCGGAATAAATAAATAAGTACGTATGTACGTTTCGCCATCCAGCTTGCTTCCAAAACTCCAGAATATCCAGAATATCCTGATAACATAACTCTAGGCTGCCCGTGTGGAAATTGGTGGGCACCCAGAGTTTAGAAGGGAACAATAAACTCCGAGTCAGTCATGGTGACTGGTGTGAGATCGTAAAACAGTTATTCTTTATAACAACAAAATAATTTTAAAGTCAATTCGAAATGCTTTTGGAAAATGAAACTACCATAAGGCCTCCCGCCACACACACAATGCAAACGCAGAATTGGAGGAGATTTCTTCTTATGATAGTCAAAGATGCTTACTACGCAAAATCAAATTCTTTTTGATATTATTATTAGTGCATAGTGTAGAAAACATTTCGAAAGTATAATATTAATCTTAGCCAGCATACGACCAGTATCGTATGCCTACTATAGCTACCATCCAAACAGTGGGGCGCCACCATAAGTGAATGATAGGTTCTACAACTAAAACCGTACAAGGCTCAGTGTAACGACCCGGAAATTTCGAACGGAAAATTCCAGATAGTTAGAAGAAAAGAAAAGAGATAGAAGAAAGAAAAAGAACAAGACACAGATTCTCACATTCGCAGCGGATTAAAATACAATATCGAATAATAATATCAGTTATACAAAGAAAACTATATCAGTCAATTACATTTTAATACATCAGAGTTACAACATTTCACAATCACTGGACAGTTAAAATAACTCGTCCCAATAATTAACAATATATATCACACTCCATACGTTCCTGCCATCTAGCTCGCCTCTTGAGCTCCAGAACGTCCTTACCTGAAAATCTGTAATACTCGGTCTGACCCGAGCATTACATCAAAGTAACACCCGGGTCAGGCTGGAAACCAGCGTGAGTAAACCCATATAATTTGAAATACCCAGCTATATAACTTAAGTGAATTACCAGGGTAACTCGTACTTTTCTACGAGTTCTAATCTTATTTAAGTCAATTCATTTATCTCAAAACAATATCCAAGAATCGTTATCAGTTTTAAATATCCGTGATACATAGCTTATTTCATTCCAGCCTGTTTACTTTCAAATTCACATTTATACAGAATCGAAGTGGTTTCGAGTATTCACTGATACCCGACCCCGGTCTCTTCGAATTCAATGTCATATCTAAACTAAGTTATTCAAGTGAAATACAATTCAACATTAAATAGGATGTCACCTATACATAGCTACATTATCATTGTCTACATATATCATATCACAAACATTGCATATCAAACATATCAACCAATTCAAGGCATTTACATCATTCAATCATTCATAAGCAAGATTGATCACTTCCAAAATTAATTTAATTCATCCCTAATTAAATTAATTACTAATCTTTAATCACTTAGATTACCTTTACTTAACATCTATTAATTACAAACCGATTAATTAATCTTTCTTTAATTTCATCACCTTTGATTAATTATCCTTTAATTTTATTAAGTAATTAACTCTTAATTACTTACCTTAATTAATTATCATATAATTAATTAATTACAATAATTAAATAATTATTCTTTAATTAATAATCATCACTTTATTACTTTCACTAATTAATTAACCTTTAATTTCTCTCATTAATAAATTTTACCATAATTAATTACTTTAAATTAATCACATTCAATAATTAATCTTAAATTAATTACATTCATTAATGATTTATTTATTTATCACCTTAATGTATCATTTAAATCTTAATTTAATAACCTTTGAAAATAAATTATCATTAATATATATATATATATATATTAACTTAATACCTTTAAGTTAATTATTAATCAAAACATTATTTTAAGATAAACCATTTAGCTTCTTAAGTAGGCTATTAAATTTTATTTCAAAATAGACTTAAGAAAACAAAGCTTAATTAATTTTAAAATAAACTAAGAACTTCTATCCACCCAAAATGAAATAAACTTTTATTATATAAAAGAAATTTGTTTTCAGAATAAAATTCTAAAACTTGTTTTATTTTAAAATTTAAACTTGTATTTTCTT
Organism: Allium fistulosum; assembly: GCA_030737815.1. NCBI lineage: Eukaryota > Viridiplantae > Streptophyta > Magnoliopsida > Asparagales > Amaryllidaceae > Allium > Allium fistulosum. The sequence continues at coordinate 1,102,700,730 of CM060904.1, read as the reverse complement.
TGCTTTTTAAAATTTATACAAAATTTACATTCAAAATCTTACAACCTGAAATCATGTTTCCTTAAAATTTTAAAACCAGACCGAGCCTAACATCATTCTCCCTGAGTACTTCTTCGAGTCATCCACTTCATCCTCTTTCTTCGAGTCAAACCCATATTGACTTCGAGTCTGACTCGAGACAAAACTGAGCTTACGCGATCTAAATCCCGAGCAAACCCTCCCTTTCCCCGAGTTCCCACCCGAGGATGCTTTTCTTCACCATCTCAAAGCAAAGCTCCGATACATAGAGACACCACGTGCACGTGCACGACTGATCGCCGGAGATCTAACCATCCAAACCACCATCGACAAGTCATCAACGACCTACCCTTCCGATCCCGATCACCCAAACTAAGAACCATGCTCGAAATCGAAATCTAGCTCAAATAACTAAACCTGGAACGAAACAGGTTGCCAAGAAAACGCCTCGACTCGCCTATTTCGACCATCTGAAACTTTGAAATTCCGGCCACAGCCTCGTCATGAAACCTCGCACCCATTCCCCATGACCGATCGAGTACGGTGTTTCATCGACGTCGCAAACCTCTCGTGAACCCAGACGTTCCCATCAGTACCCAAAACCCTATATCGATGCCTCGCCGCCACCACGGTGGATGATATATCTAGCTAGAAATTTTGCCGTGACCCCCGACCTCCCAGCCACCACAGAAGTGATCTCGATCTCCTACATCACTTCGATCACCAGAAATTGCTAAAAATTCCTTTCCCGTTCAACCCATGATTTCTCTCAAATTACAACCCTAAAAATCATGATTCCCTCTCTAAAAATCATAGTTTTCGAAGATAAAACAGATTTGATACAAGAATTCACAAATTGTATAAGTCAAGGTTTTGATATATTTGAGTTTTAACTGTAATCCTTTCATCCTAGTTAAACTGTCTTTAATTTCTACTTAAAAATATTTTTAAAACCTAAATCTTGTTGTTACAAACATAATTTGTTTATTCATTGAAGTCTAAAGAAAATCAGGGAGAGAGGAATTGGAAATTTACCAGATTTTGAAGCCTGAAACTAGAACACAGCATACATATGGGTACACAGATATGCATAGCAGTATTAACATACATATACACATGAAATCATCTCTGAACAAACATGCAAAGCATACTACTCAACAAAATTTCAAGTATTATCACATGCAACTGGTTATCAAACAACTTAGGCTTTATAGAAAAGTTTACTCACAGTTTTCAGTTTGAACAGAGACTTACTTCTCATGTTCCAGTCAGGTATAATTGTTAACACTCACTCTTATATATACTTAAAATCATCTTTTAAACAACATGCATAGCATAATTCAGATCATATTTATAAGGTCATTGCATACTAGTTCAAGATTTATCAAATTTTCCAAGTTTACTCACCTGTAGAAGATAACAGAGCAAAGTTGTTTTTGAAAAACTGGCAATTTGATGTGAACTTAAATCTGCAATTTGATCTGATCTGCCACTTGATTCTGCTTGCACTTTGTTATGTTGAAATCCTGGGTCTTTGCTTTTAGTTTCAGATTTGAAATTTGCAAGAGGTTGTTTGAATTTTACTTAAATTTGATTTCCTCAGATTTATTTTTCTGGTTTGGCCTTCTCAGATTTTTGTTCTTTCTTTTTTTTTTCTCCTTTCTTTGATTTCAGATTGTTGTTTTTAATTCTCTGGTTTTGAAAATGAGAAGATTGAAAGAAGTAGGAGTAGAGCTAAATGTATATAAGAATGTACAGCCTTGTTTTTATTATTTTTAAAATGAAGAAAACTAATAACTAGACACTTGTACACACGAATCACTCTCTAGCTTACAAATGTCTATTTCATGTATTTTATGTTTTTATGTTATATTTTATATTTTTACTTAATACCTTGTCTTTTTATTTATCCTTATTTAAATTTAAACTAAGATTATAAATATTTTAAATCAATTACTAAGTATATATATACTAATGTTTAAAAATGTAGAGTTTCAACTCTAATTTATTTCTAAGATATCTATTTGGTAAATATATTTTCTTAATTTATATTTATAAAAAAATCCTTTGAAGAAAATAATATAGAACTAATTATATACTAATAAAAATCAAATATACCTTATTTTTAAATCCAATTTATTTTAAGATATTTTATCTTTTAAAATTTCAATTCTCAAATTCAAATTCAATTTAATTAAAATCAACTCATATATATATATATTTAAACAAACACTTGTTTAATTAGTTTGAAAATAATAATTTTGCCAATTTAAATAATCATATTTGGAGATTATCAAGTAAATATTTATCTAGATATAAATATTTATTATCGAATTTATTTGTTAAATTAATAAATCAGTGTTTTAATAAATCAAATCCAGTTTAATTATTGATTAACAGCTGTCAAAAATCTGGGTTATCACATTCCTTCCCCCTTAGAATCTTTTCGTCCTCGAAAAGGAACGAAGCCAGAATTTATTCAGTTCTTATTATCAGATAAATTACTCTTTGAATATATTTTTTTTAACTCTTAACTCCTTTTATAATTTTTTTTTTTAAACACTTTAAAATCTATATAATTTTTTTAAAAATAGTTTTATAAAAATTCTTTTTATAACTCGATGTTTCAACAAGTCCATCCTTGTTCTCACAGAAATTCGGTCATACGTTGATCAGACGTAGGACTGAAAATCTATAAGGACTTAGCAAACCCGTTTTCAACACCCAGTGAAAATATTGGAAAATAATTTTATTAAAAATATAGGAAACATTTTTGAAAAATAGAGGAAATATCTTTGGTGAGAATGCTCTAGAAATCATCACTCCCATCCATGGTCGCAGTTAACCCGATGGTTACGTTGCCGTCCCGGCAAAATCCACAGATAACTGTAAGTCTTCGCGCTCCTCGATTACGCCATGGAACCCGCTACAGATCGCAGTTATACCCGGGCCTTACGTTGCTATCACAGCACAAACCCATATAACTGTAGGCATCAGCGCCACCGAATTTCGCTGCCAAATAATGAAACTTCTCCCACATAGGTCGCAGTCTACCGATATAAAATCAAACGTAGACGGTTGGCTCTCAGCGGCACACACGACTTTCGCTATGTTACCATAGTGTCACAGTCTACCGATATAAAATCAAACGTAGACAGTTGGCTCTCAGCGGCACACATGACTTTCGCTATGGTCTGCAGTAGATCGCAGTGACATCGAGTTACATTGTCGTCACAGAATAACCCAAATGCCTCTGTGGGCACCAGCCCCTCGACTTTCGCTACACAAATAATCCTCAGGAACTAGTTTTGTCCGGACTCCTCACAGGATCAACTTTAGAATCCCCCCTTGGGGTTCAAGGCAGTACCACCCAGTGGCACTCCTGAGAAGTTCATTTCAAGAGAGCGCCTTTTTCCCCAGAGCTATACTCAAAACATTTTATACTATATACTTATAGTATCTTCAAATCATACCCTTTATGATTTATCAAAATCTCCTTTACACAAAATCGATTACCAAAATCGATAATTCTCAAACTAGGCTTTCCAAAATCCAAAATTGATTTTCCCAAAAATCAAAAGCCCTTTCCAAAATCCATAGGTTCCCAAAACCTTTTCCAAAATCATTCTCATAAGATCCTTTATATATATATAGATATAGATATATATATACTTTGAAAATCTTTGGATCATTTCAAACTTTGTATAAAACCTCTTTTATACTTCAAATATTTCAAAACCCTTTTCTTTTAGCAATAGATTCAACAAGGGAAGATTTACCTTATATAACAAGGATATATAACTTTATTTTATTCTAAATCAAATATTCACATTTGATAAACCTTTTATAAAGTTATTAACCATATTTCTTTTCAAAAACCATTTTACAGTTCTTATCCACAAATCTTCAATATCAATTTCATTCAAATCCGTACAATGTACACATATCATCCGCACACAATATCAATCTGATCGCTCAATCGATCACACAATTTCACTTCCGAACTAGTATCGTCCACCCGACTTCCTAGTGCGGACTCAGATCTGGTTTCTTGATCAGAAACCGTTATTCTCCTTGCATAGTCGTAGCTATGATAGAGAATATCCAAAACCAATCAACAATCCATATCCAGGTTCGCCGTCGAAAATCGAGCGAAAAATCCCAACTCGGATCGATAATACTATCTCGAAATTCTGTGCTCGAATCTGGATCAAATCACTATGCGAATAGAATAATATACGTATATCCTACGTATTTATCTTTATTGGTTATTAGCCAAATCAGTTTCCTTTTCTATTCATATTTCCTTTAATTTCATTCACTTAATCTCAATTGCTTCCATTTCCAATTGAGTTATTACTTCAATTACAAACAGTTTGAACTCTGACCAATTTAAATTTAAACATAGCTTGAAAAAGTTTAAAATAGATAAGTAGTTGAAAAATAGTTATTAGTTTGTAAAATATCTGTAAAATAGTTAAGTAGATATAAAATAGTTAGATAATTGCAAAATAGATTTAAAATAGTGATTAGATGTAGGTAACTGAAAAATAGTAATTAGTTTATAAGACAGTTTCAAAATAGTTAAATAGTTCCAAAATAATTGTAAAATAAGTATGAGATAGTTTGGGGTTTAAGAAGAAAGATTATATAGTAAATAGTTTGGAAAAATATATTTGTCTTAAAACAATTTATTTTGAAAATAATCCAGAGCCAAACTGTTCAATTCTCATCAATTCAATTTAAATTTCCACCCCATTTAAATTAACTCAATTCCAAATTTAAATAACTTCAATTTCCATTGAAATTGATTTATTCTTAATTCAAGTTGAATTAATCCTCAATTTCTTTCCTAATTCAAATCAAATTCCATTTGATTTTTAAACTTATTCAACTTTTAATCACAATTCCAAATTATTTCAATTCAATTTGGATTAATTTCAAATTGAACCAGCTTCAATTTCAAATCATTTCAATTCTAATTTATCATTTAAACTTATGCTTATCCATCTTAAATCATAATTCTAATTAATTCAAATCAAACTCAATTTGAACTAATTCTATTCAAATCTCAACTTAAAACCATCTTGAATTATATAAATTTGAGTTAAATATTTTAAATGTTGATTTAATCCTTTAAATCAAATTAACCTTTACTTTAAAATCAAATCAACCTTTATTTTTAATTTTAACAAATTAAATCTTTAAACCATTTAATTCTAAATTCAAATTTCAAAATTCTATTTTAAAATTGTCTTTACTTAACTTATTACAAAGTTCAAATAAGAATTCAAAAACAATTTAATCTTCAGATTCTAATTTATTTTCCATTTTCAATTTCCAAATCTCAAACCCATTTTGAGATCACTCATAACTCCCATTTAAATTAACCATTTAACTACCCAAGTTAAATTTAAATTTCATGTTGAAATTTCCAATTCAAGTTATTTATTCAAACTTATTTAACTTCCTCCAAGTTAAATTTACTTAATCCGGTCAACTTTTCACAATTTGAATTCCCATTCAAATTTTAAACTTCAGATTAATAGTCTTTCCCTTTTTAAGTTTAAAAACTTACTTTACTTTGGGTTTCACATCACATTCCAATTTAAAACTCAACACTAAGTGTTTACGTCAAATCATCATTGGTATTATGTATATTCCTCATATATACATTTTCTTTACACACCAAAATTTTTAAACCATCCTTGGTTTTAATTCAAAACAAACTTCTTTAAAATAATTTCAAGTTTTCTGGATTTAGATTTAAATTTTCACAATTTTAAATTGTCTTCAATTCCAATTTATAAGTTATACTCACTTAAATGTTTACTTCCCTAAAACATTTCATTTTACTTAATCATTTACAACATTTTATTATCAACCATCTATGATAATAACCAAGATTATCATATCTGGAAACCAATTCATTTTTATCTTTATTCTAATAATACTTCTACAAATTCAAGATTTTAATTTCAGTTTGGATCCATTTCAAACTTATCTTCATTTAATTTCAATTTGGTTGTATTACCATTACCACTTAATTCTCATTATTTTATTTTATTCAATTAATACAACAACCAATTACATTAATATTTATTAAAAATAAATATTGCTTTATATATCAAAATATATTCTTATATAAAATCATTTAAAATCCTTATATAAGAAAATAACAATTACGCTCTCATATATATATATATATACACTCAACTCGTTCTAGGGTACCATTGACCCTATCCTTAACGAGTAATCCCAACAGAGCCAAGGTTCTCGCTTAACCTTCAGCTCTGATACCAAGTGTAACGACCCGGAAATTTCGAACGGAAAATTCCAGATAGTTAGAAGAAAAGAAAAGAGATAGAAGAAAGAAAAAGAACAAGACACAGATTCTCACATTCGCAGCGGATTAAAATACAATATCAAATAATAATATCAGTTATACAAAGAAAACTGTATCAGTCAATTACATTTTAATACATCAGAGTTACAACATTTCACAATCACTGGACAGTTAAAATAACTCGTCCCAATAATTAACAATATATATCACACTCCATACGTTCCTGCCATCCAGCTCGCCTCCTGAGCTCCAGAACGTCCTTACCTAAAAATCTGTAATACTCGGTCTGACCCGAGCATTACATCAAAGTAACACCCGGGTCAGGCTGGAAACCAGCGTGAGTAAACCCATATAATTTGAAATACCCAGCTATATAACTTAAGTGAATTACCAGGGTAACTCGTACTTTTCTACGAGTTCTAATCTTATTTAAGTCAATTCATTTATCTCAAAACAATATCCAAGAATCGTTATCAGTTTTAAATATCCGTGATACATAGCTTATTTCATTCCAGCCTGTTTACTTTCAAATTCACATTTATACAGAATCGAAGTGGTTTCGAGTATTCACTGATACCCGACCCCGGTCTCTTCGAATTCAATGTCATATCTAAACTAAGTTATTCAAGTGAAATACAATTCAACATTAAATAGGATGTCACCTATACATAGCTACATTATCATTGTCTACCTATATCATATCACAAACATTGCATATCAAACATATCAACCAATTCAAGGCATTTACATCATTCAATCATTCATAAGCAAGATTGATCACTTCCAAAATTAATTTAATTCATCCCTAATTAAATTAATTACTAATCTTTAATCACTTAGATTACCTTTACTTAACATCTATTAATTACAAACCGATTAATTAATCTTTCTTTAATTTCATCACCTTTGATTAATTATCCTTTAATTTTATTAAGTAATTAACTCTTAATTACTTACCTTAATTAATTATCATATAATTAATTAATTACAATAATTAAATAATTATTCTTTAATTAATAATCATCACTTTATTACTTTCACTAATTAATTAACCTTTAATTTCTCTCATTAATAAATTTTACCATAATTAATTACTTTAAATTAATCACATTCAATAATTAATCTTAAATTAATTACATTCATTAATGATTTATTTATTTATCACCTTAATGTATCATTTAAATCTTAATTTAATAACCTTTGAAAATAAATTATCATTAATATATATATATATATATATATATTAACTTAATACCTTTAAGTTAATTATTAATCAAAACATTATTTTAAGATAAACCATTTAGCTTCTTAAGTAGGCTATTAAATTTTATTTCAAAATAGACTTAAGAAAACAAAGCTTAATTAATTTTAAAATAAACTAAGAACTTCTATCCACCCAAAATGAAATAAATTTTTATTATATAAAAGAAATTTGTTTTCAGAATAAAATTCTAAAACTTGTTTTATTTTAAAATTTAAACTTGTATTTTCTTTGCTTTTTAAAATTTATACAAAATTTACATTCAAAATCTTACAACCTGAAATCATGTTTCCTTAAAATTTTAAAACCAGACCGAGCCTAACATCATTCTCCCTGAGTACTTCTTCGAGTCATCCACTTCATCCTCTTTCTTCGAGTCAAACCCATATTGACTTCGAGTCTGACTCGAGACAAAACTGAGCTTACGCGATCTAAATCCCGAGCAAACCCTCCCTTTCCCCGAGTTCCCACCCGAGGATGCTTTTCTTCACCATCTCAAAGCAAAGCTCCGATACATAGAGACACCACGTGCACGTGCACGACTGATCGCCGGAGATCTAACCATCCAAACCACCATCGACAAGTCATCAACGACCTACCCTTCCGATCCCGATCACCCAAACTAAGAACCATGCTCGAAATCGAAATCGAAATCTAGCTCAAATAACTAAACCTGGAACGAAACAGGTTGCCAAGAAAACGCCTCGACTCGCCTATTTCGACCATCTGAAACTTTGAAATTCCGGCCACAGCCTCGTCATGAAACCTCGCACCCATTCCCCATGACCGATCGAGTACGGTGTTTCATCGACGTCGCAAACCTCTCGTGAACCCAGACGTTCCCATCAGTACCCAAAACCCTATATCGATGCCTCGCCGCCACCACGGTGGATGATATATCTAGCTAGAAATTTTGCCGTGACCCCCGACCTCCCAGCCACCTCCATAAGTGATCTCGATCTCCTACATCACTCCGATCACCAGAAATTGCTAAAAATTCCTTTCCCGTTCAACCCATGATTTCTCTCAAATTACAACCCTAAAAATCATGATTCCCTCTCTAAAAATCATAGTTTTCGAAGATAAAACAGATTTGATACAAGAATTCACAAATTGTATAAGTCAAGGTTTTGATATATTTGAGTTTTAACTGTAATCCTTTCATCCTAGTTAAACTGTCTTTAATTTCTACTTAAAAATATTTTTAAAACCTAAATCTTGTTGTTACAAACATAATTTGTTTATTCATTGAAGTCTAAAGAAAATCAGGGAGAGAGGAATTGGAAATTTACCAGATTTTGAAGCCTGAAACTAGAACACAGCATACATATGGGTACACAGATATGCATAGCAGTATTAACATACATATACACATGAAATCATCTCTGAACAAACATGCAAAGCATACTACTCAACAAAATTTCAAGTATTATCACATGCAACTGGTTATCAAACAACTTAGGCTTTATAGAAAAGTTTACTCACAGTTTTCAGTTTGAACAGAGACTTACTTCTCATGTTCCAGTCAGGTATAATTGTTAACACTCACTCTTATATATACTTAAAATCATCTTTTAAACAACATGCATAGCATAATTCAGATCATATTTATAAGGTCATTGCATACTAGTTCAAGATTTATCAAATTTTCCAAGTTTACTCACCTGTAGAAGATAACAGAGCAAAGTTGTTTTTGAAAAACTGGCAATTTGATGTGAACTTAAATCTGCAATTTGATCTGATCTGCCACTTGATTCTGCTTGCACTTTGTTATGTTGAAATCCTGGGTCTTTGCTTTTAGTTTCAGATTTGAAATTTGCAAGAGGTTGTTTGAATTTTACTTAAATTTGATTTCCTCAGATTTATTTTTCTGGTTTGGCCTTCTCAGATTTTTGTTCTTTCTTTTTTTTTTTCTCCTTTCTTTGATTTCAGATTGTTGTTTTTAATTCTCTGGTTTTGAAAATGAGAAGATTGAAAGAAGTAGGAGTAGAGCTAAATGTATATAAGAATGTACAGCCTTGTTTTTATTATTTTTAAAATGAAGAAAACTAATAACTAGACACTTGTACACACGAATCACTCTCTAGCTTACAAATGTCTATTTCATGTATTTTATGTTTTTATGTTATATTTTATATTTTTACTTAATACCTTGTCTTTTTATTTATCCTTATTTAAATTTAAACTAAGATTATAAATATTTTAAATCAATTACTAAGTATATATATACTAATGTTTAAAAATGTAGAGTTTCAACTCTAATTTATTTCTAAGATATCTATTTGGTAAATATATTTTCTTAATTTATATTTATAAAAAAATCCTTTGAAGAAAATAATATAGAACTAATTATATACTAATAAAAATCAAATATACCTTATTTTTAAATCCAATTTATTTTAAGATATTTTATCTTTTAAAATTTCAATTCTCAAATTCAAATTCAATTTAATTAAAATCAACTCATATATATATATATTTAAACAAACACTTGTTTAATTAGTTTGAAAATAATAATTTTGCCAATTTAAATAATCATATTTGGAGATTATCAAGTAAATATTTATCCAGATATAAATATTTATTATCGAATTTATTTGTTAAATTAATAAATCAATGTTTTAATAAATCAAATCCAGTTTAATTATTGATTAACAGCTGTCAAAAATCTGGGTTATCACACTCGTATTGTTTCTTTGGATTTCCAACAAATGGTCAGGCTAAGGAACTTCCTATCCACGATGGGTACGTCCCTGGAATAGACGACCCGAGAACCTAACCGGATCTCTGCCAACACAAGGCCGGGTTACCTCTGCAAAAATAGGTAACTACTGACACGCGTATGCCATCCCCCGATCGTCACCGATCTTCCCGAGGATCCCCGATTCGCAACAAACCACAAAGTAATAAATTTGCAGCAACCACAGAGGTTAAGTATCTGGGCTCCATACCATGATACCACCTTTATCCAGAAGGAATGACATACACTAAGGGGCGCTACTCCCTAGAACCTTGCTGCATCCTTCCTGTTTCGACCATTTCCGGGGTATGAGGCTCGACGAAGTCTCGTCCACAAAGCCACGCTTTCTACAAAGCCATGCTTCGGGTCAAACAAATGATCAACCTATGATCACAAAGATATAAGATCAAACAAATGATCATATCGCAAATGATCAAACACTGATCATTTCACAGCAACACTCAGTATGTCACGTTACCAAATTGGGAGTATATCGCTGATAAATTTCAACTACATAACCTCTTAGCTCGTACGTCTCAGTGAAGGGTGTTAAGCTAAGAGAATAAATTCTCCGCCACCAACAGAAATGTATTTGAAAGAAATCAGCTTTATATCTCAAATTGTAACGTCAGACACACAATCCATACAAGTCTGTTCCGGGATCGAACAGAACCGAAGGCACTTCTCATGAAGCCCTTGCATATCCGGATAAATTTCTAATCACGTCCGGACTTCCCGTCACTAAGGGTGATAAAAACCTCTAAACCGGAGATCAGCCGATGTAGAGTAACTCGACGGTAATCCTTCCGTTTTCAAAAATATCCGGTCTTCAACACCGGTCTTCAAATGCAATTCATACCGACGTATCACATATTCGGAATGGGTTATACGACCCCATGGTCCTTTCCCGGCTAACCCGAATAGTGAGCGATTATTCAAAAATAAGTGTGGCATTCAAATTCATCCAATTCACAACAAATACCTATCTAAAGGAAATTATTGATAGTCGGTTATTTAACTATCAATAAAGATGCGCAACATCATCAGATTCCAAATAATTTTCCGAATTATTTCATCTTCAAAAATATCTTTACTAGATATAAAATTTCCACACTTCAAAAATAAATCAATATTTATTTTTCTAAACAGTTTCCATTTCCTTTATAAATTCCGTAGTGAATTTATATTTCAAAATATCTACTGATATACGATTCTCAAATCGATTTCAAATATTCAATTTCATTTTATCTTTAAGAAGATAAAATCTCAAAAACGTTTCATTTCATATTGGAAAAAACATTTCCCTACTTATTTAATAATAAGTATTTCACAAATCTATTTATTTTCAACATTTGAAAATATTCGTTATACTTAAATCAAAATTAAGTATACATTTCATTCTTTAAGGAAATCATTTACTATAACAACATATATTTGAGTCAAAATGAATGTTACGTAAAACATCGTTACGACGACTCAAAATCACTAGTATAGGGATTCGAAAATTTTAAGATAGATATATAAATCCCAATAGTACATCAAAACATTTCCTTTCGGAAATCATTTACTATAACAACAGTGTTATAGTCCATCATTTCCTTATTCCTCGAAAACGTCTATTTCAACAATGAATGTTGAAATCTATGATTTCGATATTCATTATATTTGAAAACATCTTTAAAACAATTAACTTCATTTCAAATATCACTTTCCCAAAACCATAGCCATTTTACTTAAAAATATATTCACTGTCCAAAATCGTGAATATACTTCACTAATTACATTTCACTATTTTCTACACATTTTATTTCAATAATTATTCGCTATATTAAATTCATCAAATTTGATTGATTTCGAATTTATAAAACAACGTTTATAAATTCCAATTTCTATTTTCTATAACAACTCCGGTTTATAAATCTCATTTTATTAACTTCTATAATTCACTTATAAAAATAAGTGATTTCGGATTTATAAACAACTTTTATAAATTCCAATTCTATTTATAAAAACTTCAATCCCAAATCAATTTCGATATTGATTTAAAAATTTATTTATCACTACTAAGTAAATTCCTCATTTTTTCTCAAATTATTCAATATTCTGTATTTAAAATGGATTCTTCAAATTGAAATCATTTTACATTGATTTCCCAATTTATTTCAATTTACCAATTAAATTTCTAGTTGGATTTCCAACTTATCTTCTTTTAATAAATTCCCTTTTAAGGAAATAAATTTCAATCGTTTCTTTCAATCTATTTAAAAATCCAAATTCTTAAATTAAATTCTTCAAATTATAATCACTATTTTACGAAATCCATTTAATTAACATTTTCACTTGATTCTGGAATTTATTCGATAAGATTATAAAAATTAACTTTTTATACTTTAAAAATTCCTTTCTTCAAAATTTATTTAATTTCTAAAATTTATTCACTTAGAAATTTCTATTTTGATTTCAAAAATTCAATTTCGTTTATTTTTGAAATCCAATGATATCAAACATCCATTCAGCTAAATTTTAGCTTTCAAACAATTTCCAGATATCAATTCAATAACATCAATAATCATTCACAGATTATCACATCACAGTAGAAATAAATTCAATCAATGTGAGGGGTCCAGTTGGATCCCTCCAACCTGTTTCCCTGCATCCAAAGACGTTAGCACAATACCAATTCCACTTCGAGGTGGAATATCGCGGTATATGGGTTTTATAAAAATATCCGCTTACTAACGGCGCAATAGGGTCTCATCCGCTATACGAGGCGGGAAATCAATCAATCCAATATATACATATGCCAATATGTATATATTGCTATATATAATAGATATATCCTACTATATCTAATATCACATCCAATAGCAATCAAATCAGTCAATAAATAACTGCAATACCAAATATATTTTGAGTGAGAAAAATCTCACCTTAGCTTTTTATTTTGCAATCCATTATCATCCTGACTCGATTTTCTTGATTTATACCTTGTACAAATAATTATACAATTCTATTAATATTCGAGATAAATCAAATAACAATTTTCATTTGGTAATTTAATTATCCAATGATTTTATTTTTAAACCATTTTCTTTTAATAAATCTGTTTAACTAAAAATTAACTTTAAAACTAAATTTCCTTTAACCAATTTGTCTTTAATGAATTTATTAAATTAACTGAATTCCCTTTTAAAAATCTTAAGGTAATTAATATTAATTTTAAACCAATATTTTTTTTTTAAATTCCTAACAAATCCCTTTGAACTGCCTATTTATATTAAATAAAATCCTAACTTCTTATTGGAAAATCATTTTTCTAATATATATTTATTTTCATATTTCTGTTTCAATCTTTTCAAATTATTTTACTGAATTTGTACTTAATTAAAATTCAGAAATTACTCACATTCAAACTTTGCTAATATACACTTTACCAAAGTTGGTATTTTTAAACTTTACTGTTTAACTAAAAAAAAATTCTTCATTAAACATATTAAAACTATATATATATATATCTACTTTACTTATACATGTTAAAAATCAAATTTTTATAACTTCTTCAACATTTTTTTCTTTTGACATAATGTATATAGGTTCAGAATTAAACGAAAACAGGTTATACCTTACTGCTCGCGAATTCAAACTCGAAGATGCCAAAATTCCCATCGACATGATCGCGTCCACCACATCGCGAAGCCCTCTTCCTTGCCGGCGACGACATCACGAATCTCGAGTTCGCCCAAAATCGCCTCGCTGGCAACCACGTCGCTAGAGGTCGCGACTGCTGTCGCTCTTCCCTCCGCTCGCGCGTGCTTCGATCACCGAGCCCAAATTCCCACGCGCCATTAGCTGCGATGCCACTCTTCCAGGCAATCGCGATTCACCGAGATCTCGTCGACCATCGTGAAACCATCACGGCTTGCCGCCTTCGCCGCCCCAGACTGTCGTTCGCCTGCCCTAGTTTAGCAATCCCCCTCGATTCCATCGCGCGCGTGCCCACGAACGCCACGCTCCACCGCGTGCTCGAGCTTGAACAGAGAATCACGATTTGGAAAATATTGATGGTAGAACGCGAGTTGCTCGAGTATGACTTCATCTCGAAATGAAGAAGAGGAGTTCGAATAAATTTGAACTGGAATTAGAGGTAGCAGCCATTATAATTTGAACGAAGATTTGTATACGCGGCCATTGTTTTTCAACTCGTTTGATTTGTAATTGAACTGAAAGAGGGAGAACGAGATATTTGAAATGTGAGGGGATGGGTTACACGATAATTTCGTGGTCTTCAGCGTGAACAACGGAGCGTGTTTAAAGGAACGAAAAGTATAAGATGTGACCAATTTAAATTTAAATTTAAATTCGAATTCGAATAAATTTCGATGCGTTTACACGTCGTATTCTCACATAACAACTCCAAATGCCACGAAATTTGAAATCCGATAATAATTCAATATTACGGACCCAATGGAACTGGTTTCGTCGAATTCCGAGACTGTGCCCCGGAACGCTATTTTTAAATTTTCGAATTAAACGATACAATTTCAAACTGAACAATTCACTCCCAAATTCGATTCTGAAGCTTCTGTTATCTTCAGTATTATCAATATGAATTTTAAAAGCTTTTGAAATATTTTTCTTCAGCTTAAAATTGAAGATTCAAATTTTTATTCAATTCAATAGATTAAATTTTTATAATTTAATCGCCAATTCAAAGTTATATTCGGGATACAAATTAAATCATCGTTCAAATATTTAAAATTAATTAAATATTCTCAATTTAATTTGTTCAAAATTCTGGGTCGTTACAAGTTGTGGGTGGCGGAGGTTGCGTACGAAGGTGGGGGTCGCGTGCAATGTCGCGTGGGCACGAGCGCGGCGCTCGTGAAGCTGAGTATCGCGGCGACCTGGGGGAGCAATGATTGTGGAGGGCGACGTCAATTTTTGGATGAAGTGTGAATACGCGTCGCGAGGCCGTGGGACTCGAGGCTGCAGGTGCGAGGGTTTGGGAGGGTGTTCGTTGGCAAGCTCGATTGCGCGAGCAAAGATAGGCGGCATCGTAACGGGGTCCTGTAAGGTACAGGCTGTGTTTTTATTATTATTTTATGTATGTATGGATATATAGAAAAAGAAATAATATTGTAGTGAAATATTAATCAGTATGCCTTTAATATAATTTAATTTGATATATATACTTATACATATATATATTTGGGTTAAGAAAATTACATACTGGAACTTACCGTCTAAGAAATGATGATGGTAATTTATTATCGATCAATTCAAATATTAATAAAATCGTATAAAATTGTTTTATACAAGGTCAAAATTGCAAAGAAAACAAACTGGAATGGAAATGGGATTGCAAAATAAAAGCAAAGGTGAAATCTTCTCACTCAAACAAAGGGTTTTGTTTAATTTTAAATAGTCATATTTAAAGTTTTTGATTGTGTTGATTGTGTGCTTGAATGATAGTATATATAGCAATATATATATATTGGAATATGTATATA
Source organism: Allium fistulosum (assembly GCA_030737815.1). NCBI lineage: Eukaryota > Viridiplantae > Streptophyta > Magnoliopsida > Asparagales > Amaryllidaceae > Allium > Allium fistulosum. The sequence goes on along the minus strand of CM060904.1, from coordinate 1,102,684,855 downwards.
TTGGAATTGTTGATTTCCCGCATTATATAGCGGATGAGACCCTATTGCGCCGCATAATAGCGGATGATATTTTATAAATCCCATATACCGCGATATTCCACCTCGAAGTGGAATTGGTATTGTGCTAACATCTGTGGATGCAGGGAAACAGGTTGGAGGGATCCAACAGGATTCCTCAAAACATTTGAATTTATTTCATATGTTGTGTGTTGATTATTTATAATCTGTGTATGATTATATCTGTGATTGAGTTTGTTGAAGGCTATAATTTAGCCGAATGCATTTTTGGTATCGTTGGATACCAGAAATAAATAAATTTGGATTTTTGAAATTTAAAGCAGGAAATTTTAAATAAATTTCTTTTGAAAGAATTGGGTGAATTTAAAAGAAGGAATTTAAAAGTATAAAGTTGATTTTTGTAATCTTATCGAATTATTTCCAAAATATGGGAAAAGATTTTTTTTTAAATGGATTTTGAATAGTATTATTCGAAAGTTGGAAATTTTATTTAAAATGGAATTTTAAATGGTTTGGAAGAGATAAAGGAATTTATTTTAAAAAGTGATAAATTTGTTTGAAATCCAATTATAATTGATTTGGTATTTGAAAATAGATCTTTGGGAAATCGATATGAAAATTGATTTGGTGTTGAATAAAAATGGATTTTGTGTTGAAATAAATTTGGAAATCGATTTGTAAAATGATTTGATAATTGGAAATAAATTTAGAAATCGATTTGCAAATGATTTGGTATTTGGAAATAAACTTAGAAATCAATTTGTAATTGATTTGGGTTTGAAATGAAATTTGAAATCAATTTTGAATCTGATTTGGTGTTTGAAAGTGAATAATTGGAAATTGATTTGAAGATCATATATCGGTGAAAATTTGGAAATTTACATTCACAATGGAATTTGTAAAGAAAAAGGGAAATAAATAACATCGGGAATTTTATTCCGCGAGTGAAAATATGGTTTGAAATTTGTTTTCAAAGTGATGAAGTGTGAAAAGTGATTTGAAATTGATTTTCAAAATGTTGAAGTGTGGAAAAATATATATCTTGTGAAGATATTTGAAATTAAATAATTTGGGAAAAATTATTTAAATTGGTTGATTTTTGTGAATGTTATTGATAGTTAAATAACCAACTATCAATATTTGCCTTTGAAATGGTACTTGAATTTGTTTTTAAAACAAACGCTCACTATTCGGGTTAGCCGGGAAAAGACCTTTGTGTCATATAACCCATTCCGAATTAGTAATACGACGATATAGATCGTATTGAAGACCAGATATTTTCGAAAATGAAAGGACAACCTGTCGAATGTCTCTGCACCGAGTTGCTCTGGTATAGAGATTTATATCACTCTTCTTGTGATGGGAAGTCCGGACGTGATTAGTGAATACCCGGATTGCAAGGGCTTCTTTGGAAGTGCCTTCGGTTCCGTTCGATCCCGGAACGGACTTGTATGGATGTGTGTCTGACATTACACTTTGAGATGTAAAGCTGGTTTCTATCAAATACATTTCTGTTGGTGGCGGAGAATTTATTCTCTTAGCTTAACACCCTTCTCTGAGACGTACGAGCTCAGAGGTTATGTAGTTGATGGTTACTAGTGATACATTCCCAATCTGGTAATGTGGCATACGAAGTGCTGTTGATCATTTGTTGATCAAAGCGTGGCTTTGTGAAAAAGCGTGGCTTTGTGAAAAAGCGTGGCTTTGTGAAAAAGCATGGATTTGTGAAAAAGCGTGGCTTTGTGAAAAAGCGTGGCTTTGTGAAAAAGCGTGGCTATGTGAAAAAGCGTAGCTTTGTGGACGAGACTTCATCGAGCCTCCCAACCCGGTAATGGTCGAAACAGGAATGTTGCGGCAAGGTTGTTAGGGGTCGTGCCCCTAGGGTATGTCATTTCCTTCTGGATAAAAGGTGATATCATGGCATGGAGCCCAGAAATTTTACCTATGTTGATGCTGCAAATTTATTATACTTTGTGGTTGTTGCTTTGTGGTTGAGGATCCTCGGATAAAGGTCGGTAACGACCGGGGGATGGCATAGCTCGTGTGTTAGCTACCTAGTTACAGATGTACAGGGTGAGGTAGCGTCGGCCTTGTGTTTACAGAGAGCGGGTTGACTCTTGGGGCGTCTTTCCAGAGGCGTTTCCATTTCGGTGTAAGGAAGTTCCTTTGCCTGACCATTTGTTGGAAATCCAATTCCCAATACGAACCTTGTACGGTTTTAGTTGTTGAACCTGCCATTTACTTATGGTGGTCACCACTATTTAGATGGTAGCTATAGTAGGCATACAATAATGGTTGTATGCTGGCTAAGATTGATATTATACTTTCAAAATGATTTCGACACTATGCACTAGTAATAATATCCAATGATTTTGCGTAGTAAGCATGTTTGACTATCATAAGAAGAAATCTCCTCCAATTCTGCGTTTGCATTGTGTGTGTGGCGGGAGGTCTTATGGTAGTTTCATTTTCCAAAAGCATTGCGAATCTGTTTTATTTTCTTTGTGAAAATAACCGTTTTACGATCTCACACCAGTCACCATGACTGACTCGGAGTTTATTGTTCCCTTTCTAAACTCTGGGTGCCCATAATTTTCCACATGGGCAGCCTAGAGTTATGTTATCAGGATATTTTGGATATTCTGGAGCTTTGGAGATGAGCTGGATGGCGAGGCGTACACTCTTACTTATTTATTTATTCCGCTGTGTATTATGTATGTGGACAAGTTATATAACTGTCCAGTGATGTGTATTGTTGTAAACTCTGATGATGTATGTATAAACTGATATAGTTCTTTGTTTAAAAGACTAGTGATTATCTATTGTATATTGTTCCGCTGCGAATGTGAGATTCTGATATTTAACCCTAATGGTTTGGTTTTCCGGCATTCGATTGCGCGGCAATTGATACAGTGGACGTATTAATGTCGACTTTCGAGCGTCGAAAGATCGTTATCGTTACACATCCAAGTTGTCCTTTGGTTTGGCTATATCACCGCGATTGTTTCTTGTTACTTCAGGCTAGTTTCTTGATTCTTGTTGCATATTAGCCAGGTTTGCACTTATGCTCTTTGATTATTTTGTTGTTCGGGTATGTAGTTTGCATCAAACCTGAAATAGCACTTGTTTGTTGTGTGACCAATTTTTTCACATATTTGACACTTGAGTCTATTATTGTTGTTGCTATTGAACCTTCCACCTCTTCCTCTGTTTCTAAATGACTAACCTCCTCTTTGGTTGTTATTTCCTTCATATTGGGATGAATTGTTTCTTTCTTGATTTCTGGATTTGTTATTTGATGCATAGTTGACAGTAAAATCAAAAGCCACCGGTTTCTTTTGTTCAACTCTACGTTCATGAGCAAGAAGGGTAGAATAAACATATGATAAGGATGTAGTAGTTTCTTTTGAAGAAATTACACTACTACAGCTTCATTTTCATCATCTAGGTCATTTAATATTGACAAGATTTTCTCTATAGCTGATGTAACGACCCTGAATTTTGAACAATTTAAATTGAAAATATTTAATGAATTTTAAATATTTGAATGATGAATTGATTCGAATTTCAACTTTTCAGAATAAATTTTGCGATTAAATTTTAGGATTTAATCTACTGAAAATTTAATAATAATTTGAATCGGGATTTATATAATAATAAGGCAGTTTGCTTTGAAATTTTAAAGTATAAAATCTTTGGATTTTAAAATCAAATTCATCTTGTTCGATTAAATTAAAACTCTACATTTTTGACATTTAAATGATATATGCAAATGAAGATAAAATAAATAATGATGTTTAAAAAAAAAGAAATGAATTTTATCTACCAAAATAAATAACATACTTTATTAATAAATAAAAACAAAATAAAAAGAAAAAAATACCATACCTTATACCATATCTCTAGTACACAATATTTTATATCATCTCAGCCGAAGTCGCGTACCTATCAGCCACCCTACCCTGTATTCTCGCCATCACGTACGTTGTCTTCTCCTTTTATTTTATTCAATCGTTCCTCTTTGATTTTTCATTCGCAAACCCTAATTAAAACAGACGAAGAGAAAAAAAATGGCGACTGGATAAAAAGTTAGGACTTCGGCTTCGATATCGTTTTCGCTCGTCTCCAAAAGCTAGGGTTCGTCTAAATCGAAGGCGGCCGACTTCAATAGCTCTGCCGATCTAATTGCGTTCGTTTGCAAAGGTGAGGAATTTCATTTCTCACATCTAATTCATACCTCTAGCGTATTAGTATTTGAATCCTGTGATTTTTCGTTCGTTTTCAAGTGTTGGTTTGAGATTTATCAAACACCTTTAAGTTCGTTATGTTTTCAAGTAGTTTGTAATGCTTTCGAACTGGTTTTCGTTTGTGATAAAATATTGCTTGGATTTTTGTTGATGTAGATTTCGTTCGTTCTACTGTCTTTGGCACTGTCTTTGGTTTGAAATCTATTTCACGATTTTTGAACACGTTTCGTCTATGACTTCGGGCATTCGATTTTTGTTCTGGCTATTGCCTTTATGTCGACTTCGGCCTTGGTGATTTGAGATGATTGAGTCACTGTCATTTTTGTTGGCACTGACTTCATCATGTTGGTATTCTTTATTTGATGGTTGTTGACCCTATGTACTTCGGCCTTGATTTCATGAGTTTGCAGTGCTTCATGTTGTAGCTTCACTTGTATCTCTTGTGATATCTGTTGAGTCTGTTTTGTTGTCCCTGTACTCTATTGGTATTCGCTTAAAGGGTGCTGCACCACTGTCTGTATTTCGTTGCAGTCCTTTTCAGTCACAGCCTAACTTGTTCTTGTACCATTTTTTTTATGTCTGCACTTGATCAAGCATTGAAACCATGTGTATACATACATTCTTGTATGTATATATATGTATTGCCTTGGCTATTTGATTTTTTCCTCCGCTGGGACTATGAGATAATGTTTCGTAAATTTGTGAATTCTCTGGTACTTCGACTTCGGTCGCTTCGATTTTATGACGATTGAATTTGATCGATCTTTAAACCTTGTTCAACTTTGATTTCGATCTCTGTTGGCTTCGGTTGTACTTTTGACCTTATTTGATTTTTCTGTTGTTTCATGACTCCGGCCATTGATTCATTGATTGCCTCGGTGATGTTTTTATTACTTGGTACGAACTCGATATTGATACTGTGAATTCATGTATATGTATGTGTATTACCTCTGACAGACTTTGGCCTTGACTACTGTCTCATTGCGATATTATGGTTCACTACTGTCTCATTTTGGGTTGGTCTGACCTGTCTATGATTTACCACTATCTTCACTTGAGTTGCATTTAGCTATTCACTTGTTTGAGTCTTTGAATCTTCTTCGTTGTATATGTTGTACATACGAACTGCAGTGCATGTGCATTCCAGTAGAGTTGCAAGGTGATGTTGTCTGGGTTTCTTTGTGTGTCACTGCATATTTGATTGCACTGTCCACATGAGTTTGCTTTGATTTCATTCTTGAGCTTTTGCATTCTTGTACCTTTAGTTATATTCCTGGTAGTCTGATACTTGTTTCAGTTTGTTGTACACTACTCTTTTGATATTGCAGTCTTCACTCTGGCCATACTGCAACCTTTCAGTTGAGCCTTGTTTAGTTGGTCTGCATCATTGCTTGTATCTGTTAGATTACTTCAATAAGGCCTGTACTTGGTGCCTGGTCTTGTGTTATGATTATAGCCATAGTTTGCTGGTTCCATAGCTTGGTTGTCTGCATTATGACATCCTGTAGCCTGGTCTGATGCACTTTGTTGAAATTGGTTGTCTCTGACTTGTGTTCCCTGTTGCACATTCCTAGTTCATGTTGATACTGTGAAGCAAGTTGTGTAATCTTTGGTATAGCTTGCTTGGTTCTTTTGTCTGCATACATCATTGTAGATTCTTTTGAGTCGTGATGTTATTTGCCTTAATTCTGATACATGAATCTGGTCCTTGTTAGTATTTGGTTGTAGTCTAGTCGGATTCATGTATTTAGTTGCATCACTGATCCTTGCATTGTGGTTTCATGACTGCATTGCACTACTTCATGTATGGCTTTAGTTCTGTTCCTGCTGTTCACGATACATCACTAGGTTGCCTCATTGTTTTCCAGTCTTCAGCCTGCATCATTGTTTTTGTGATGCTTTGATTTGTTGCACTCAGTTGATTGTTGGTGCCTTCTTGAATTTCCAGTCTTGTTCATTAACCTTGTGTTGAACCCGATTTCTGGGTTTGACCTTGTAATCCTGTGTGTCTTCCACTGAGCTTTTGTGTATCTCCTGCGATAGTGGCGAGGCAGTGCACGCGTGCGTGCACTGCAGCCACCCAGAATTAACAGTTTTGAATTGATATTTCTTTTTCTTTGCGTCGTGATGCATTGATCTTTTATGCTGTATTGGCGAGGCCGTACACGCGTGCGTGTACGGCAGCCAATCGAACTCTGATGGTTTTTAAGTGACAATTCCAATTGTTTTGAATTGATTTAGTCGATTGATAAATTGTTTATTTATCTCTGTTGATGTTTTAAATCTGCTGATTTATTGTTTAACACTATTTAGTGTTAAAATTTTCGTTATCCGATTTCTTTGTTTAAAGAGTCGGATAGACGAGAATTATTGTGACTGTCGTCTATTTAAATTATCATTGTCTCTATGCACTCATAAACTGTTTTGAATTAGACTGACCTGTGTATTATTTTCTTTTGAATGTAATACTCGGGTCAGACCGAGTATTTTACAGCTTGAAGATTTTCAGGCAGCGAAGTTAGAGAGAGAAAGTAAAGAATCACTTTTGTTTTTCAGAAGAAAATTGTATTTTAAGATATTCCGCTGTATCAGTATTAAATTGTATAAACTCTGATGTATGTATGTAAAAAGATTTATAGTAATGAATTGTTATTATTCTGTGTTTCTGTGGCTGATTCTGTTTAAACTTCATAAACTAAATAACAATCCGTCTTTTTGAACGTTTCGAGTTGGTTTAATTACCGACTGGAGGCGGTCAGAAAGGGGGAATGTTACAGCTGAAATAGCTTGACCTGCAGCACCTAAATTAGATAATGTTTTAACCTTTGTTAGATACTCTCCCATGGGCATACTTTCCTTCTTTAGATTTTTCAATTGCCTTTCATAGTGCATGACCTTTGCTGAAAATTAAGAATTGAGCACCTATTCTATTGTTGACCAGATTTTTTTGGCAGTTGTACCCCCTATCAATTGTGGTAATAGACTTGCACTTATGGTAGATAAGAGCGATGAACTTAACAGATTATCTTGCCACTGATAAATTGTCTATTCTCTATTTGTAACTAAAACTCCTTCAGTAGTGGTAATGTGTTGTGTGATAACCCGGGTTTTGGAATATTTATAACTGATAAATTAACTAAATTTATTAATAGAAATACTGATTTATAAGTTAAATAAAATTTCTAGTAATGGAAATATATATATATATATATATATGAATAAGTATTGGTTTGATAATACTTGTATATATATTATAGATAATCTATGATTTGGAAATTTTATATATAAGTTTAAATTACAATTTGGCATATGGTTTTAATTCATTTAATAATAATAATAGTGATTTATAATCTCTTTTATAAATCATTTAAAATTGTTAAAATTATTATTTTCAAATCATATTAATAATGTATTATTTTCCATATAAATATAAAAAGAATTAAAATAAGAAAATGAAATTATCATTTTAAAATTTAATAAGTTGACTTTAATTTGGGTTTCAAAAGTTTAATTTGAATTGGGTTTTTATTTCTTTTAAGATTATTTATACATATAAATACAAATTAGCTAATTCATTAGGCTTAATTATGTATTAATCTTTCATTAACATTTAAAAATATAACTAATTAAATCATGAGACAAGTGTTAACATATTAGATAATCAAATAACATGTGTTAAATTATAAATCTCCTTATTAACAAGTGTTAAATGATTAAGTGAGAAGAAAGACAAGTGTCATTTTTAATTTTAGTTTTCTTTTATTTTTAATAAATCATAATCTAGCCTATATATCCATCTAATTCCTCTCTTCAATTCTTTTTCTATTCTTCAAATTCAAAAGCTAAGAAAGACTCAAATCCTATAACTCAAAACAAATCTGTAATTTAATGTTCCTCAAACCAGAAATTAATCAAATTCAGTAACCTGTAAATCATTTTCGAAATATTTAAAAACCAAAACCTGAAAAACTTCCTCAAGTTCAAATACAAACACTTTCATATTTCTCAAGCCTGTACAAAGCTTCTTCTTCAACTTGAGTTCAAACTAAAGCATGCAAACCTGAGATTTGATCAAGCAAGTAATCTGGAAAATTGTCTAAAGCAAGAAATTTTCAGCATTTCAGTAACTCAAAGTTTTTAGGTCAAAGGAGAAATTCATGATAGCATTTTTCCAGCAACTCAAATTATAACAGCAAGCAATCTCCAGTTTTCAAAGTAAAAGATCAACTGAGTTTCCAGTTTTAAATCAAAGAAACAGGCTTCTCTGTTCAAAACAGGTGAGTAAATTACTATTTAAAGCTTGAATCTGGGTTGAATCTTGATGCATGTGATAAATGATAACTATAATGTTGTGAGAAGTGCTTGCATGTATCTAAATATGCCTGTATGTATAGGAATACATGTAAAAGATTTTGTGCATATAGGTGTTACAGGCAGAAATGCCTCTGTTCCAGATTTACAGAGTTTAAAACAATTAAAAAAAAAATTCAATCCCTCCGTCTCTAATTCTTTTTAGAGTTTGATGTCAAAACGAAAAGTGTTTGAAATTACAGGATCTAAGTTTTAAATTATTTTTTTCAAATAAAATTATCAAGTGGTTTGCTGGAAAACAAGAAATACAGTGAAAACTCTAAACTATGTCAAAATTCAAATATCATGTTTTCTTGTTTCAATTACATAATCTAAAACGTTTCGAAAACGATGATTTTTAAAAGTGGAATCATGATTTTTAAGTGTGTATTCGTGGAGAACTTGCGAGTTGAACAGAAATCGATCTTTCTTCGATTTCTGGCGATCGAAAGGTGATGGGGTCTCGTGTTTATCATTGAGGATAGTTGGGTGATTAACGAACTCGGGAAAAATGATCAGAGAAATTTCTGATCATCGTGGAGGACGATCGTAGTCGATGTAGGGTTTTAAGTGTTGATGGGTAGTCTGGTGTTGGGTGAATTCTTACCCGGAAGACCTCGAGACCCAAAAACGTGATCCATTCGACAGACCTCATTCGGCAGTCCTCCCTCGAATCCATTCGGTAGACCTCCATCGAATCCGTTCGGCAGTCCTCCATCGAATCCATTCGGTAGACCTCCATCGAATCCATTCGGCAGACCCACCGGTCCAACCTCACCATCCCACCACCGGACCAACTACCACCGGTCCAACCTCACCATTCCACCACCGGACCAACTACCACCGGTCCAACCTCACCATTCCACCACCGGACCAACTACCACCGGTCCAACCTCACCATTCCACCACCGGACCAACTACCACCGGTCCAACCTCACCATCCCACCTCCGGACCAAGTGATGCCGAACCAAGTCATACCAGGCCAGATCACATCAGCCCAGGCCCATCTGCGACCATACATATCCTGGACCCCTACCCCTAGCCTCACTCTATAAATAGAGGGGCAAGGGTACAACAATGGGGACAAGTTTGAGAGCTCAAGCACGGAAGGAACTTTCAAACAACTTTCTTTTACTGGTATTAAAGCTTTGTACTTGTAATCAAAAGAAGAGAAGAGAAATAACATATAAAGTGGACGTAGGCACATTCTGGCTGAACCACTATAAATTTGCGTGTCTTTTTACAGTTTAGCCCCTGTTTTTCATATATTTGCGTAAATCACTCAAATCGCTAAGAACAACATAAGATCCACTAAATTATACAACTTTGAGGTGTTTGTCCATTTTTTGTGCAAACATTTTTGGTGCTTTCACTGAGAGCTAGAAGCTCGAAGCTTCAGCTTCATCTACTTAACAAGTTTTCCTAACAGCATCGTCCGCCACTTGGAAAACATGCCTCCCAAACAGAGAAAAGATGTTAACAAAGGAAAAAACATCGCATCCAGTAGTCTTCCTGACCCAGCTGTCGCGAATCAAGTAAATCGTCCTCCTCCAGCAACGGTAACAAATGAAGGACAGGCTAACCCAACCACTCCTGCCACGGAACAGCCTGCAGCAATTACTAGGGCAGATTTAGACAGAGTTGTTGTTGAAGTAACTAACCGCTTCACGTCCCAGCAGGAAGCCTTGGTGGACCATCTCATGTCACGCTTGAGGGACGCTGAAGAATCCAACCGCAACACTGAATCATGGGGCGAGTCCCAGTCTGGAGGATCTCAGAGACAGCAAAGATCTTCCTTCTTCGAAGGAGCTAACGGCAGGAGTAGCCGTGGTAGGAGCCGAGACCGAGCCCAGCCCGAAGTTAGGCCTGAGGAAACGTTTGGTGCCGAACCCAACGGGGAAGGTACCGGGCGAAGGTCAACTGCAGCTGAGCCTGTCATGCTGCCTAACCACAGAAACACCAGTGAACGGGGCCGAGCTAGAGTTCAGCCCGAAGTTGGACCCGAGGAAGTGCTTAGATCAGAACCCAACAGGGGAAGATCAAGGCAAGGGCCAACTGTAGCTGACCCAAGCATGCTCCCAGAAGATCAAAGGCAGCCACTGGAAAATATGAGGAATGATAGACGATACCATCCCTACAGGTTGCCTGGACGGAATCAACCCCACAGAACAGAACCAAACTCATTTCTGTCCGCTCCAAATTCTGATGAAAGGATGGCGCGCTTATTCAGAGAGTGTGTCCAACGGGAGCAAAGAGATCGAGGGATAGGCGCTAGGGTAACCAGCCCTTTCGCCCGCAATATCGAAATTGCTATCACCCCCCGAGAATGGAAGATGCCAACAATGGAACCCTACAAAGGAACCTCCGATCCCGTTGTACACTTACAGAGGTACACGCAGCATATGCTCATGAGTGGAGCAACAGAGGGAGTACTGTGCAAATGCTTCCCGCTCTTCTTAGCAGATCTTGCTACCTCCTGGTTCTGTCATCTACCCCAAGGATCCATCAGCTCATGGGAAATGTTGAAAGAAAAATTCATCAGTCAGTTCCGCATTCATGTGGAGCAACCTAAGGACGCTTATTCCTTATCCAGCGTCAAACAGAAACCTGGAGAAAAGCTGCAGCAATACCTAACCAGATTCAACGCCGCAGCAGCCGCAGTTCAAGATGCCGATGAGAAGCTTATCCTAATGGCCCTCTGCAGTGGGGTGCATCCGGACACTAAATTTGCTAGAAGATTGACAAAAGAAAAACCAGCTACTTTACCCGATTTCTTCCATGAAGCCGGGAAATACATGAGGCTTGAGGATGCTGCCATTGAGGGGCAATCAGGACAGCAAAGTAAGACGACCCATGGCAACGCCCCTGCTGTGGCGAGGGATGTTCGAAGAAATGATTCCAGAGACAATGCTGGGGGCAAGAAAGTAGAAAAACGCCTATATCGGCCAGGACCAAGATTCGACTCTTACACCCCTTTGAACGAGACCGTCGAAAATATCTTCCTTGCCACCCAAGGCGAAGTTAGATACAAACGCCCACCATACAAGAAGGAATCAGATAACGCACAAAAGTCTGGAAAATTCTGCCGCTTCCACGAATCTCACGGACATGATACCAACGAATGCCATCATCTCCGAGATCTGATTGAGGAACACATCAGAAGGAAAAAACTGGAACGCTATGTAAAAAGTCAAGACAGGACTCCAGCTCCTGCCAATGAAAACCCAAGGCTACCCTCACCAGGGACCGGCAGAGGCGACCGCAACGCTAGCAGCTCTAGTCAAGAGAAGATAGTGGTCCATACCATCTCAGGAGGTCCGCACATCGCAGACGGAAGTTGGAAAGAGATGGAAAGATATGGGAAGTCGCTTAGAAACAATAGGGACTGTGTCAATACGGTTATAGAAGAGCGCCGCCCAAAACGGAAAGAAAGTGATGACATCACATTCAGTAAACGCGACCTAGAAGGAAGGCAGTACCCTCACATGGATCCCATGGTTATCTCTGCTCGACTCGGTCCCGCCGAAGTTTACCGAATCCTGGTAGACACTGGAAGCTCTGTAAATATCCTGTTCAAACACGCATTCGACAAAATGAAGCTATCAATGAAGGATGTATATCCCTGCGATAAACCACTACACGGTTTCACTGGAGATGCGAAAATGCCCATCGGGCAGCTGGACCTCTTCGTTGAAATTGGAAGCCATCCCCGCTCCGTTATAAGGAAACAGACGTTTGTGCTGATAGAAAACCATTCGGCCTACAACGCCTTTCTAGGAAGACCAGCCTTATCTGACTTCCAGATTGTCCTAGCCCCGTGGTGCCTAAAAATGAAATTTCCAACAGACAATGGGGTAGGAGAAGTGGAAGGAGACCAGGATATTGCACGAGACTGCTATGTAACCGAACTTCGCAACAACCACAGGAAAGATAAAGGGAAAGGTGCAGAGGTTGCCCTCTGCACAAAAAGCCTTGAAGCATAGCAACTAAAGAAAGCCCCTCCTCTTCGATACACCAGCGACCCTTTCAATGAATTAGACCCTAGGGACAAAGAGGAGGAGGCCACCGCCGAGCCTGCGGAGGCTATGGAGTTTATATCTGTAGACAAGCATGACCCAAGTAGGCTACTGAAAATTGGGTCCCAGCTGAAAGCTGAACTGAAGGAACAACTCATTGATTTTCTCCGCCACAACTTGGATGTGTTCGCTTGGTCACACGCTGACATGACCGGAATCTCCCCCGACATAGCGTGCCACGTACTAAACATTGATCCTACCAAGGCGCCTGTAAAACAAAAAAAGAGAAGTATGGGGGCAGAGCGATCAGCAGCCCTCGATGAAGAAGTAAAGAATCTACTCGCCAATGACTTCATACGAGAAGCTATTTACCCAGAATGGATCGCCAACCCGGTACTAGTAAAGAAGGCTAATGGGAAGTGGCGGACCTGCATTGACTTCTCCAACCTAAACGACGCCTGCCCAAAGGATTGCTTCCCGCTTCCCAGAATCGACCAACTTGTAGACAGCACAGCCGGGCACGAACTCCTGTCTTTTATGGATGCATACTCAGGATATAACCAAATTCCTATGCATGCTCCCGACCAAGACCACACTAGTTTCATCACCGACCGGGGTTTGTACTGCTACAAAGTGATGCCCTTCGGACTTAAAAATGCAGGAGCTACCTACCAGCGCCTCGTCAACAAGATGTTCGCAGGGCTAATAGGACGAACAATGGAAGTATATGTAGACAACATGCTGGTAAAATCACGGAAAGCCAAAGATCACGTAAGCCACCTAGGCGAAATGTTCCAGATACTTCGACAGTATGGAATGAAGTTGAATCCACTAAAGTGCTCCTTTGGAGTGTCATCGGGAAAATTCTTAGGATTCATCGTCCATGCCCGAGGGATAGAAGCAAACCCTGAACAAGTCCGAGCATTAAGGGACATCAAGATACCTTCCACCCGAAAGGAAATGCAAAGCCTAAATGGAAAAGTGGCTGCCCTAAGCCGATTCATCTCCAAAGCAACGGACAAGTGCGTCCCCTTTTTCGAAGCTCTAAAGAAAGATAAAGGAAAGTTCGAATGGACGGACGAATGCTTAACCGCTTTCCTTAACCTAATCGAACACCTCCAGAAACCACCGGTGCTCTCGACCCCAAGCGAAGGCGAAGAATTATACCTATACCTTGCTGTGTCATCTCACGCTCTAAGCGCTGCCTTGGTAAGGGAAGACAACCGCACGCAACGACCAGTTTACTTCGTCAGTAAAAGGTTTACTGGGGCAGAAGTCAGATATCCTAAGCTTGAAAAGTTAGCATACTGTTTACTAATCACTTCACGAGAGCTACGTCACTACTTCCAATCCCATTCCATCAAAGTTCTGACCGATCAACCACTGAGGCAGGTACTCCATCGTCCCGACACTTCCGGGCGACTACTTAAATGGTGTATTGAGCCGAGTCAATATGATATCACCTATCACCCTCGCACCGCCATCAAAGGACAAGCCATGGCTGATTTCATTGCAGAATTCACTACCAACGAGGATAAGGAGCAACTGGAAATAACAGAAGATATCAAGTGGAATCTCTTTGTGGACGGTGCATCTAACGAACAAGGCTCGGGGGCAGGTGTGGTAATAATCACCCCCAGGGGAAATAAACTGCGCTATGCTATAAGGTTGGAGTTCGCTGCCACCAACAACGATGCAGAATACGAAGCAGTAATAGCCGGATTAGAAATTGCTATCGAGATCGGAGCCAATTCTTTGTGTCTTCACAGCGATTCTCAGCTTATTGTTAATCAAATACTAGGGGAGTTCCAAGCTCGAGAAGAACGACTCATCGCATATCTAAAGAAGGCCAAGTTACTTCTCAGCCGATTGGACCACTACTTAGTCAAACACATCCCTCGGGAAGAGAACCAAGAGGCCGACGAATTGGCAAAACAAGCAAGTATGAGAGACGTCGCCATCTTCGGGGCAGTAACTGTCTCAAAGCAAACGATCCCAAGTTTTGAGCAAGTGAATCTGATAGCTGCAACCGAAGAAGCAACTTGGATGACTCCCATCCGAGACTACCTACAAAATGGCACACTACCCGACGGGCGTAACGAAGTCAAGAAAATCCTGAGGAAAGCGTCCCGCTACACAATACAAGGAGACATCCTCTATCGACGCGGGTTCTCTAACCCATTGTTAAGGTGTGTCGCCGGAAGGGAAGCCAAGGAAATCTTATCCAACATTCATCAAGGAAGCTGCGGAGATCACACCGGAGGGCAAACGTTAGCAAAAAAGATACTCCGATACGAATATTTCTGGCCCACCTTAAGCAAGGACGCCTTAGATTTCGTCAAGAAGTGTGACAGATGCCAAAAATTTGCTAAGATCCCTCGGCTACCAACAACCGAGATTACTCAGATGACCAGCCCTTGGCACTTTGCAGTGTGGGGAATTGACTTAATCGGTGAACTGCCAATGGGTCGAGGCGGCGCCAAATATGCTATAGTAGCAGTCGACTATTTCACCAAATGGGTGGAAGCAGAACCTCTAAATAAAGTATCTTCAGCGAAAGTTATCAACTTCTTAATCAAAAATGTTCTGTGTAGGTACGGAGTCCCCCTAAAAATCATATCAGACAATGGACTTCAGTTTGACAGCGAGGAATTCGCCAACTGGTGCCAAGAACACGGAATTCACAAAAGCTTCTCATCCGTAGCATATCCCCAAGCAAACGGACAAGTCGAAGCAGTCAACAAAATTCTGAAAACTCTGATCAAAAAGAAGCTCGAAAAGTCAAAGGGCGCTTGGGTGGATGAACTCCCTACGGCACTATGGGCCTACCGCACATCTTTCAGAACATCAACAGGGCACACTCCTTTCTCTTTGGCATACGGATCGGAGGCTATGCTCCCAGTTGAAACCATTGTTCCTTCCCACCGTAGGATCCACTATAACCCAGAAGAGAACGTAGAGCTCCTCAACATGTCTTTGGATCTAGTCGAGGAGAGAAGGAATGATGCAGTCCTAAAAACAGCAGCCCACAAGCAAAAGGTGGCGGCACAATACAACTCCAAAGTCAAGCATCGTACCTTACGAGAAGGGGATCTTGTCCTCAAGCGAATCTTCCCTCGCCCCGGAGCACTAGACCCAATCTGGGATGGACCATATGTAATTCATAAAGATCTCCACAACGGAGCCTATATTTTGTCAACAGTGGACGGAGAGGTGTTCCAGAGGGCATGGAACATCCAACACCTCCGTCGATACTTTTCTTAACTTGTATTGCCCATATGAAGTGAATTAACAAAGAGAATCAGTGGACGTAGGCATTTTTTCGTGCCGAACCACTTTAAAAAAGCCTTGTCTCTTTTTTAACTTGTTCCTTTGTATCTTGGCTGCTTGTTAACTTTATCCTTTTCTGTTGAACAAAATCCTGAGCATATAGCATTTCTATTCAAAGCACTCCACAATGCAACTTCACGTGGACAAGACCCAACAGGTACTATGCGAATCTATGCCCTCGCCAATGAGACACTTTTGCTCCAGCATCCCTCTGCTGCGGGTTAACTCATTGCTCGCGACGGCCCTTAAAGCCAACTGTAATGAGCCGATTATAAGCCACCGAGAAGGCCGACTATAGCCGAGGCAGCTCGTTACGGCGTTAGGCTCGCCGGCGACTGTGAACCGATTATAAGCCCCAACATAAGGTGTGGCCAGCCAGGGGCAGTTCACAGTTGACGATCGGCACCCACGCTAGCCGGCCACAGTAAGTCGAATAATACCCATGAGTACGGGCCATAATGGCCCGGGTAGTTACTGTGCGCGATCTCGGCTCCGGTGTGTCTTAAGTGCGGCTGTGGTAAAAAAGAATTAACTCCCCGCGGAGGCGTAAGATGGGTGACAAATGTCTCCAAGACCCACAGCTAGGGAAAGTGACTACAAAACCCGTTTGCCACGAACTTAAGCACATCGAAGGCCTTCCGTGACTGGAAGTTTTACTATTTCACATATTTCAATTTTACTTAAAAAACTTTCCTCCTATCCTCTATAACAAACCATAAAGTACAGGATGCAGGGTAAGAGATACCCGCCAATGGATGCAGAGATTCACAATCAGATGGCAGGGCATTCAACTGCTTTCCATGCTTGGTCATACAAGATATTCGAAACTGCCATTTACAAACAGAACATGAAAGGCGGTATTTTCTTCCTTTATGTGCAGATGCATGACTGTAATTTAATTTTTTTTCACACCACACGCTAACACTGCAAGTCATGAGATTATGATTTAAAACCAGAATCTGACATCAAACACAATTTAATCACAAGAATATACATAGCTACATTTCTCATACGATGTGTCGAAATAACAACAAATATTCAAGAAACGACAAAATCAGCTTAAGCTAAAAAATTACACGTCAAGAATAATGTTATTACAAGTAGCAAGAATTACAACTTAGAGGTTACTCTACTGTCTTAAGACTAACAGATACAACAATGCCAAGCCTACAAAAAGAATTTTCCAGGTTCAATCAGGGAGCCGGTTGCGTCGAAGTCTTGTCCTTGCTCTTTTGCCCGCCTGTCCGGTCATAAAAAGGATTCATTAGTGATGAGTAACCAAGTTAACGGAAAGACTAGAAAGGAAGACTTACCAGTACCAGCTTCTTGACCATCCTGGTCGTCATCCTCTACCTGCACACCCGCCTCTTCAGCAGCAAGCAGCCGCATACCCTCCTTTACCGCCACTTTCTCCTCCTTGGTGAACTGGGCAGTGACCACATCCATACTGAAGACCGTACCACCCTCTTTATCTGCGTCAGCCTGAGCCTCCTCCAAAGCCCGAAGATAGATCTTGGCCATGACCCTGGGATAATCATCCATCCAAGAGAGATTGCCCTGCTTCCAAGTCCGGAAATACATGTCCTGGAGCATGTCATCCATCATTCCCTCATTCTCCTCAAACTCCCTCATCCGGACATCGGAAGCCGACAACCTTTCGACGACAGCATCTCTCTCCAGTCTGTATCTCGAGCAATCAGCCTGAAGGGACCTCCGCATCACCTCCATCTCTTCCCTCAACTTAGCTTGAGCAAGCTCTGCAGCCTCAAGTTTCTCGGACAACTCCTCCACCTGCTCGAGATCCGCTCTCCGAACCTCATCCACCGTGGCAATAGCCATGTCAATCCGCTCTTTGCAAGCAGCTTCCATTTTCCGCAATTCAGCCCGACTAGCCTCTTCCATGGTTTTCCTTAGTCGCCCAGTAGCAGCCTCATGCTGAGAAATCTGGATAGCCTGATCCGCAAGCTGTTTGGCCTGATCCGAAACCACCAATCGAAGTCGGATATTGGCACTCCCAATCTCCTCTCCGGCCTTAACCAGCCGAGCATGATGCCCCATCAGCTTCTTGGTCTCCTCGGCCACCCGGTCAATATTAGCTTTGGCCTCGTCTCCCATAGTGACTATACGAGTAGTGAGTAGATCGAGATCTAAAGACTTGGCTTCATCAAGTACTCGTACCATGGGGTTACGGGGGAGAAGGTGTTCGCCAGTGACTTCATCAAAAGTAATATCATGAGAACCTGGATCCAGATCAGGATGACCCGCAAATGGATTACGGGCCAAGTCAGGACGGTCGATATGAATAACAGAAGGGTTTCCGGACGGGTGCGGAGAGGGTACAAACTCGCTACCCTCCTCAGTAATATCATGGATAGGCTGAGCCGGAGGCTGAGGACCGGGCGAAGTTTCGGATAAAAGATGACTCCTCTTCCTCTGCTGAATACCCTCTTCGATAACCCCAAGAAGAGGACGGTATCCGACTACATCCCCGGAGCGTTGGATTGAGGGCTTCGGCTTAGCAGAAATTTTGGAAAGTTTATATTGCTCAAGCCTGTGATGAAGGTCTGAAGCTTTGGACGTCTTGCCTGCTCCTGATATAAAGAACAAATGTCACAATCTTACGTTACTATACGATTCGAGGAACGCGGTAAATTACAAGTTAAAAAAGGAAAAGAAACACAGCTGTGGTTGTACAAACCCTGGGGAGGAGTGGGATACTGCAATAAGTCCTGGATTTCATTCCAGGACGGGAGCGGATCATAAAATATTCCTAAGTCCCTATCATTAATGAAGCAAGCAGGAGTCAAGAGTTCACCTTGAGTCGCCGGAGCCACCTTGGCTGGAAGGGTCCGAGAAGACTCACTTGCACCAGTCCCGGCTTTGTCCGCCTTCCCGGTCTTCTCTACCAAAGCCGGATCATCATCCAACCCCTCAAAAGCTTGGCGGAGAGCATCATCCGTCCACTCTTGCATTTCGCCTACTTGCCCAGAAGACAGAACCCTGGAACCATCACCACCCTGTCCATCGCCACCATCATCCCCAAGACGCTCAATGTCACTTCCGCCCTCAGCCTCACCTCTTTCTTCCTCCGCATCTATCTCCCCCTGAGTAAGTGGACAATTGCTGGGAGAAGGACCGTCCGACCTCTTAAGTTTCTTACCTCCGACAACTGGAGGTTTTGTGAAAGGTTTCCTCTTGCTACCCTCTGCCGTAACCCTCTCTTTGGTCTGAGCAGCCGCCCTCTCCTCCGCCGTTTCCCTCAACTTAACTACAGACTGCTGCGGAAGGATTAGCTTATATTCCAGAAGAATCGCATTTCTAATCAAGTAGGCAGACGATCTATATTTCCCAAGAATGGCTTCTATCTCAGCCGCCGTCTAAACCAGGCGATCAGTCTCCACAACCGGAAAACCACCTGTCGTTAGCAAAAATAAGAAGGTATGAGAAGAAGCATCGCAATCAGAATAGAAAATTATAAATAAAAGCATCAACTTACATCCAGAGGTAAAGCGCCGGATGGAGACGGAGTCGTCCCTAACAAAGAACCACTCTTTCTTGAACATGCTGAATTTAGAGTACAGGTCCAGGACCGGCTTGAAGGTCACAGCGGACTCCAAGCTAATATATGGGGACCCCTTCTTATAGCCCCTTAAATTATACAAGTACCGGATCTCCCGGTTGGAGGGAGCGCGACCATACTTCCTCCGAAAAATAACGAAAAGGCTCACCAGTATGGCATAAGAGTTGGGCTGAAGCTGGAATGGGGCCACCTTCAGGTATGTGAGGAAGCTGACTACCCAGGCATTGAGAGGCGGGATAGCACCACACATGCAATGGTACCTACTATAAGCAAAGTATCCTTCGGGAGGACTGTATGGCATGACTCCTGGGCCCGGCAGCAGCATGAGGGCTCTATCGATCCCAAAGGAACGAGATATAACATCGAGTTGCTCCTCTTTGAGAGAGCTAGGAAAGCAGTCAGGCGGGGAATCCAGCAGCTCCTGGGGACCATATCCATCCACTAATGACCTCGGGGCGGGTCCATGACGCTCCGATCCTGATTGAGCTGGGGGCACGGCCGAGGGCTCTCCTTCACCCCCGGATCTCCTCTTATCTGATCGAGTTTCAACTCTTCGAGACATTTATCTACGACATAAGAAAAGCATGATATTAGCACAAGGAGTATGGGAACATAAACGCATAGTTATCAAGTGCCATTCAATGTTTAAATCTTCAAGTTCCGTTCGGTTGGTCAAACTTTCGAGCCTCGTTCGGTATTAATTCATTCGGCATTTTCATGTTCATTCGGCAAAGATATATACCTGACTCAGCACGAGATAGATTCGGCAAGGTTTGATTCGGCGAAGGTTAGATTCGGCAAGGTTTGATTCGGCGAAGGTTTGATTCGGCGAAGGTTAGATTCGGCAAGGTTTGATTCGGCGAAGGTTTGATTCGGCAAAGATAGATTCGGCAAAGGTTTGATTCGGCGTAGGTTTGATTCGGCAAGAGTTGTTCGGTAAGGAAAAGCAAAGGGGGTATAGCCCCTATATATAGCCAAGCGAAAGGCAACCGGATCAACCGGTTCGGCATTCCTCGCCGAATGGACCTATTTCAACTACGGGAAACGCCCAAGCACGAAACAAAGCGCGACACATGCAAACACGTGCCCCGCTTTGGGGGGCAAATGTTGGGTGAATTCTTACCCGGAAGACCTCGAGACCCAGAAACGTGATCCATTCGGCAGACCTCATTCGGCAGTCCTCCCTCGAATCCATTCGGTAGACCTCCATCGAATCCGTTCGGCAGTCCTCCATCGAATCCATTCGGTAGACCTCCATCGAATCCATTCGGCAGACCCACCGGTCCAACCTCACCATCCCACCACCGGACCAACTACCACCGGTCCAACCTCACCATTCCACCACCGGACCAACTACCACCGGTCCAACCTCACCATTCCACCACCGGACCAACTACCACCGGTCCAACCTCACCATTCCACCACCGTACCAACTACCACCGGTCCAACCTCACCATCCCACCTCCGGACCAAGTGATGCCGAACCAAGTCATACCAGGCCAGATCACATCAGCCCAGGCCCATCTGCGACCATACATATCCTGGACCCCTACCCCTAGCCTCACTCTATAAATAGAGGGGCAAGGGTACAACAATGGGGACAAGTTTGAGAGCTCAAGCACGGAAGGAACTTTCAAACAACTTTCTTTTACTGGTATTAAAGCTTTGTACTTGTAATCAAAAGAAGAGAAGAGAAATAACATATAAAGTGGACGTAGGCACATTCTGGCTGAACCACTATAAATTTGCGTGTCTTTTTACAGTTTAGCCCCTGTTTTTCATATATTTGCGTAAATCACTCAAATCGCTAAGAACAACATAAGATCCACTAAATTATACAACTTTGAGGTGTTTGTCCATTTTTTGTGCAAACATCTGGGTTCGCGAGAAGTTTTTGTTATCTCTGGAGTATCGGAGTTCATCGGAGGTGGGGGAAAAGTTGAGTGGTTGGTCGGCGAAGGTTTGGATGGAGTTTCGTTGTTGCGGGTGGTCGGAGGCATCAGTACAAGGTGAGTTTTGGGTGATGGTTTCTGTTCCAGATTCACTCCTTTGGGTTCGATCGACTTGGTTTTGATTTCGCGATCGAGGGGAAGTTTAGGTGGTCGGGATCATGAGTGGAGTTGATCGTCGATGTGCTGAAGGTAGTGTCGGTGGTCGGAGATGTTTCGATCATTGGTGCACGTGCACACGAGACTGTGGTATCGGTTGAAGTTGTGGAATTGGGGAAGACAAGGATAACTCGGGTCTGACTCGAAGGAAATTGCTAAATAACTCGAAGCAAGAGAAGATGGGGTTACTCGGGTTGGGCTCGGGAAATTTACAAGTTTGACTCGGGATAGGTTCCAGGTTGAACCCGAAGTAATAAAACATTATAAAATTTAATTGAAAACAAGTTTTTAATTTAAATAAATCAAGTTTAAATCTATTCTTTATATAATAAATGTGTTTAATAATTGATTTAAGTAAGTTATATAATTTGTTTAACTTGAATTTATTAAGTTAAGTTTTTAAGTTATTTTAAACTTTATTTAGAAATGTAATTAAGTAAAAGGATAAAATGTTTAAATTTGTGTGTTAATCATAATTAAGCAATTAATAAGAACAATAGTTTATCTTAAAGTTAATTAAGACTATGAATAATTAAGGATTAATTAAACCAATGAAGTAATTACATAGTAATTAATTACTTTAATTAATTAATGATTTAGGATTAAGGTTTATAAATTAATTAATTGGGAGATTAATTAATTGGAAATTTGAGATAAATTAATGGGTAATTAGAGAATAATTAATGTAAGTAATTACTTAAATGATAATTACTTAATATAAGTAATTAAAGATTAATTTGTTGAGAGTTAATTAATTTAATTATTTTTTAGAGGATAATTAATAAATAATTAAAGGTTAATTAATTAAGGATAATCAACCAATGGTATAATTACTTAATGAAGTAATTATGATAGGTAATTAAAGAAGGATTAATCAATGGTTGTAATAAATTGAGCAGGATTAAGGTAATCCAAGTTATTAAAGTTGGTAATTAATTTAATTGGAAATTAATTAAATTAATTAGGAATTATATCTAATAAAATTTTGTTTACGTATGATTGAATGATGTTGAGTGCCTTGAATTATGTGATATCTCTTATATGTGATATGTGTTGCTTTGTGATATGAGATGAATGATTGTATATATTATATTTAAACCTTTGGTTAATGAATAATTGGATTCGAAGAGACCGGGGTCGGGTACCAGTAAATACCCGAAACCATTTCGATTTGAATCTTCCATAATTCTTTATAGTTTGATATGTGAAGTCAAATAAACCGGTTTGGATAATAGGAACCATTTAAACTAAGTTGGATACTTAGATATTGCTTGGTGAACATATGTGTTGACTATATAAGTTGCTTACTTATAGTGAAGTACGAGTTACCCGGGGTATATATTTATAAGTTCTATAAATTGGATTTCATGTTAGATGAGTTTACTCACGCTGGTTTCCAGCCTGACCCGGGTGTTACTTTGATGTAATGCTCGGGTCAGACCGAGTATTACAGATTCAGGTAAGGACGTTCTGGAGCTCAGGAGGCGAGCTGGATGGCAGGAACGTATGGAGTGTGATATATTGTTAATTATTAGGACGAGTTATTTTAACTGTCCAGTGATTGTGAAATGTTGTAACTCTGATGTATTAAAATGTAATTGACTGATACAGTTTTCTTTGTATAACTGATATTATTATTTGATATTGTATTTTTATCCGCTGCGAATGTGAGAATCTGTGTCTTGTTCTGTTTCTTTCTTCTAACTCTTTTCTTTTTTCTTCTAACTATCTGGAAATTTCGGGTTCGAAATTTTCGGGTCGTTACATTTGGTATCAGAGCGAAGGTTAAGCGAGAACCTTGGCTTTGTTGGGATTACTCGTTAAGGATAGGGTCAATGGTACCCTAGAACGAGTTGAGTGTATATATATATATATGAGAGCGTAATTGTTATTTTCTTATATAAGGATTTTAAATGATTTTATATAAGAATATATTTTGATATATAAAATGATATTTCTTTCTAATAAATATTAAGGTAATTGGTTGTTAAAATATTGGAATTAAATTAAGTGGTAATAGAAATACAACCAATTTAAAATTGAATGAAGATAAGTTTGAAATGAATTCAAATTGAAATTAAAATCTTGAATTTGTAGAAATGTTATCAAGAATAAAGATAATAATGAATTGGTTTCCAGATATGATAATCTTGGTTATTATCATAAAATGGTAATTGTGTTTAATAATGAATGTTGTTAATGATTTAGCAAAATGAAATGTTTAGGGAAGTAAACATTTAAGTGAGTATAACTTATAAATTGGAATTGAAGATAATTAAAAATTGTGAATCTAAATCCAGAAAACTTGAAATTGTTTTAAAGAAGTTTGTTTTGAAATTAAAAACCAAAAATGGTTTAAAATTTTAAGTATGACTTGAAGTGTAAAGGAAATAAATATGTATAGATGAGAATATACATTATATTAAAGATGGTTGAAATAAACTCTAAGTATTGAATTTTAAATTTTCCTTGGGATGTGATGTGAAACCCAAAGTAAAGTAAGTTTTTAAGCTTAAAAAGGGAAAGACTATTAATCTGAAGTTTAAAATTTGAATGGGAATTCAAATTGTGAAAAGTTGACCGGATTAAGTAAATTTAACTTGGAGGAAGTTAAATAAGTTTGAATAAATAACTTGAATTGGAAATTTCAACATGAAATCTAAATTTAACTTGGGTAGTTAAATGGTTAATTTAAATGGGAGTTATGAGTGATCTCAAAATGGGTTTGAGATCTAGAAATTGAAAATGGATAATAAATTAGAATCTGAAGATTAAATTGTTTTTGAATTCTTATTTGAACTTTGTAATAAGTTAAGTAAAGATAAATTTCAAATGGAATTTTGAAATTTGAATTCAGAATTAAAAGGTTTAAAGATTTAATTTGTTAAAATTAAAAATAAAGGTTGAATTAATTTAAAAGTAAAGGAATTGTGATTTAAGGAATTAAATCAATATTTAAATATTTTAACTCGAATTTATATAATTCGAGATAATTTAAAATTGAGATTTAAATTGAATTAGTTCAAACTGAATTTGATTTGAATAAATGGGAATTGTGATTTAAGATGGATAAGTTTAAAATTCAAATGGAAAATTTGAATTGAATTAATTTGAAATAAAAAAAAATTGAAGATTGAATGAGTTCAAATTCAAATGGGAATTGGGATTAATTTATATAGAAATCAAAATGATTTGAAATTGAAGTGGATTCAAATTTGAAATTAGTTTGAATAATTTGAAATTGTAATTAAAAATTGAATAAGTTTAAAAATCAAATGGAATTTGATTTGAATTGGGAAAGGGATTAAGGTTAATTCAACTTGAATTTGGATTAAATCAATTTCAATGGAAATTGAAGTATTGAGTCAATTTAAATGGAAGAGGAAATTTAAATTGAATTGATGAGAATTAAACAGTTTGACTCTGGTTTATTTTCAAAATAAATTGTTTTAGTACAAATATATTTTTCCAAACTATTTACTATACAATCTTTCTTCTTAAACCCCAAACTATCTTATACTTATTTTACAATTATTTTGGAACTATTTAACTATTTTGAAACCGTCTTATAAACTGATTATTATTTTTCAGTTACTTATATGTAATTACTATTTTAAAAATTATTTTGCAATTATCTAACTATTTTATACTTACTTAACTATTTTACAGCTATTTTACAAACTAATAACTATTTTTCAACTACTTACCTATTTTAAACCTTTTCAAGCTATTTTTAAATTTAAATAAGTCAGAGTTCAAACTGTTTGTAATTGAAGTAATAACTCAATTGGAAATGGAAGCAATTGAGAATAAGTGAATGGAATTAAAGGAAATATGAATAGAAAAGATAATTGATTTAGCTAAAAAAAAAATCAATAATGATAAATACGTAGGATATACGTATATTATTCTATTCGCATAGTGATTTGATCTAGATTCGAACATAGAATTTCGAGATAGTATTATCGATCCGAGTTGGGATTTTTCGCTCGATTTTCGATGGCGAACCTGGATATGGGTTGTTGATTGGTTCTGGATATTCTCTATCATAGTTGTGACTATGCAAGGAGAATGACAGTTTCTGATCAGGAAACCAGATCTGAGTCCGCACTAGGAAGCCGGGTGGACGATACTAGTTCGGAAGTGAAATTGTGTGATCGATTGAGCGATCAGATTGATATAGCGTACGGATGATATATGTACATCATACGGGTTTGAATGAAATTGGCATTTAAAATTTGAGGATAAGAAATTTGAAATGGTTTTCGAAAATGAAAGGTATATTATGTGTAATATAATGGAATTGGATATTTCTTTGGTTGAAATTTACTTTATGGAGGTAAGTAAATGGTAAATAACTTTATAAAGAAATCAAACTTGAATATTTGATTTGACAATAAATAAAGTTATATTTTGTAATATGATAAACTTCCCTTATTTAATCTAGCCAGAATAAAAAGGGTTTTGAAATATTTGAAGTATAAAAGAGGTTTTATACAAGTTTGAAATGATCTAAAGATTTTCAAAGTTATATATATCTATATCTATATATATATAAGGGATCTTATGAGAATGATTTTGGAAAAGGTTTTGGGAACCTATGTAATTTTGGAAAGGCTTTTGATTTTTGAGAAAATCAATTTTGTTTTGGAAAGCCAAGTTTGGAACTATCGATTTTGGTAATCGATTTTGTGTAAAGGAGATTTTGATAAATCATAAAGGGTATGATTTGAAGATACTATAAGTATATAGTATAAAGTATTTTGAGAATAGCTCTGGGGAAAAAGGCACTTCCTTGAAATGAACTTCTCAGGAGTTCCACTGGGTGGTACTGCCTTGAACCCCAAGGGGG
Organism: Allium fistulosum; assembly: GCA_030737815.1. Lineage (NCBI taxonomy): Eukaryota > Viridiplantae > Streptophyta > Magnoliopsida > Asparagales > Amaryllidaceae > Allium > Allium fistulosum. The sequence goes on along the minus strand of CM060904.1, from coordinate 1,102,658,353 downwards.
GATTCTAAAGTTGATCCTGTGAGGAGTCCGGACAAAACTAGTTCCTGAGGATTATTTGTGTAGCGAAAGTTGAGGGGCTGGTGCCCACAGAGGCATTTGAGTTATGCTATGACAACAATTTAACTCAATGTCACTGCGATCTACTGCAGACCATAGCGAAAGTCATGTGTGCCGCTGAGAGCCAACTGTCTACGTTTGATTTTATATCGGTAGACTGTGACACTATGGTAACATAGCGAAAGTCGTTTGTGCCGCTGAGAGCCAACAGTCTGCGTTTGATTTTATATCGGTAGACTGCGACCTATGTGGGAGAAGTTTCATTTTGACAGCGAAATCGTGTGTGCCGCTGAGAGCCAACAGTTACATGGACTTTTGCTGCGACGGCAACGTAACCCTGGATGTAACTGCGATCTGTTGTGGGTTCCATGGTGTAATCAGTTACATGGACTTTTGCTGCGATGGCAACGTAACCCGTGATGTAACTGTGACCATGGATGGGGGTGATGATTTCCAGAGCATTCTCACCAAAGATATTTCCTCTATTTTCAAAAATGTTTTCTATATTTTCGATAAATTATTTTCCAAGTATTTTCACTGGATGTTGAAAACGGGTCTGCTAAGTACTTATAGATTTTCAGTCTTACGTCTGATCAACGTATGATCGAATTTCTATGAGAACCAGGATGGACTGGTTGAAACATCGAGTTATAAAAAAAATATTTTTATAAAGTTATTTTTGTAATATTATATAGATTTTAAAGTGTTTTAAAAAAAAATGTTGAATAAAAAGAGTTTATGGTTAAAAATGCTCAAAGAATAATTTAACAAATGATAAGCTGTTATAATTAAAATTCTAACTTCATTCCTTTTCGAGGATGAAAAGTTTTAAAGGGGGGAGGAATGTGATAACCCGGGTTTTGGAATATTTATAACTGATAAATTAACTAAATTTATTAATAGAAATACTGATTTATAAGTTAAATAAAATTTCTAGTAATGGAAATATATATATATATATATGAATAAGTATTGGTTTGATAATACTTGTATATATATTATAGATAATCTATAATTTGGAAATTTTATATATAAGTTTAAATTACAATTTGGCATATGGTTTTAATTCATTTAATAATAATAATAGTGATTTATAATCTCTTTTATAAATCATTTAAAATTGTTAAAATTATTATTTTCAAATCATATTAATAATGTATTATTTTCCATATAAATATAAAAAGAATTAAAATAAGAAAATGAAATTATCATTTTAAAATTTAATAAGTTGACTTTAATTTGGGTTTCAAAAGTTTAATTTGAATTGGGTTTTTATTTCTTTTAAGATTATTTATACATATAAATACAAATTAGCTAATTCATTAGGCTTAATTATGTATTAATCTTTCATTAACATTTAAAAATATAACTAATTAAATCATGAGACAAGTGTTAACATATTAGATAATCAAATAACATGTGTTAAATTATAAATCTCCTTATTAACAAGTGTTAAATGATTAAGTGAGAAGAAAGACAAGTGTCATTTTTAATTTTAGTTTTCTTTTATTTTTAATAAATCATAATCTAGCCTATATATCCATCTAATTCCTCTCTTCAATTCTTTTTCTATTCTTCAAATTCAAAAGCTAAGAAAGACTCAAATCCTATAACTCAAAACAAATCTGTAATTTAATGTTCCTCAAACCAGAAATTAATCAAATTCAGTAACCTGTAAATCATTTTCGAAATATTTAAAAACCAAAACCTGAAAAACTTCCTCAAGTTCAAATACAAACACTTTCATATTTCTCAAGCCTGTACAAAGCTTCTTCTTCAACTTGAGTTCAAACTAAAGCATGCAAACCTGAGATTTGATCAAGCAAGTAATCTGGAAAATTGTCTAAAGCAAGAAATTTTCAGCATTTCAGTAACTCAAAGTTTTTAGGTCAAAGGAGAAATTCATGATAGCATTTTTCCAGCAACTCAAATTATAACAGCAAGCAATCTCCAGTTTTCAAAGTAAAAGATCAACTGAGTTTCCAGTTTTAAATCAAAGAAACAGGCTTCTCTGTTCAAAACAGGTGAGTAAATTACTATTTAAAGCTTGAATCTGGGTTGAATCTTGATGCATGTGATAAATGATAACTATAATGTTGTGAGAAGTGCTTGCATGTATCTAAATATGCCTGTATGTATAGGTATACATGTAAAAGATTTTGTGCATATAGGTGTTACAGGCAGAAATGCCTCTGTTCCAGATTTACAGAGTTTAAAACAATTAAAAAAAAAATTCAATCCCTCCGTCTCTAATTCTTGTTAGAGTTTGATGTCAAAACGAAAAGTGTTTGAAATTACAGGATCTAAGTTTTAAATTATTTTTTTCAAATAAAATTATCAAGTGGTTTGCTGGAAAACAAGAAATACAGTGAAAACTCTAAACTATGTCAAAATTCAAATATCATGTTTTCTTGTTTCAATTACATAATCTAAAACGTTTCGAAAACGATGATTTTTAAAAGTGGAATCATGATTTTTAAGTGTGTATTCATGGAGAACTTGCGAGTTGAACAGAAATCGATCTTTCTTCGATTTCTGGCGATCGAAAGGTGATGGGGTCTCGTGTTTATCATTGAGGATAGTTGGGTGATTGACGAACTCGGGAAAAATGATCAGAGAAATTTCTGATCATCGTGGAGGACGATCGTAGTCGATGTAGGGTTTTAAGTGTTGATGGGTAGTCTGGGTTCGCGAGAAGTTTTTGTTATCTCTGGAGTATCGGAGTTCATCGGAGGTGGGGGAAAAGTTGAGTGGTTGGTCGGCGAAGGTTTGGATGGAGTTTCGTTGTTGCTGGTGGTCGGAGGCATCAGTACAAGGTGAGTTTTGGGTGATGGTTTCTGTTCCAGATTCACTCCTTTGGGTTCGATCGACTTGGTTTTGATTTCACGATCGAGGGGAAGTTTAGGTGGTCGGGATCGTGAGTGGAGTTGTTCGTCGATGTGCTGAAGGTAGTGTCGGTGGTCGGAGATGTTTCGATCGTTGGTGCACGTGCACACGAGACTGTGGTATCGGTTGAAGTTGTGGAATTGGGGAAGACAAGGATAACTCGGGTCTGACTCGAAGGAAATTGCTAAATAACTCGAAGCAAGAGAAGATGGGGTTACTTGGGTTGGGCTCGGGAAATTTACAAGTTTGACTCGGGATAGGTTCCAGGTTGAACCCGAAGTAATAAAACATTATAAAATTTAATTGAAAACAAGTTTTTAATTTAAATAAATCAAGTTTAAATCTATTCTTTATATAATAAATGTGTTTAATAATTGATTTAAGTAAGTTATATAATTTGTTTAACTTGAATTTATTAAGTTAAGTTTTTAAGTTATTTTAAACTTTATTTAGAAATGTAATTAAGTAAAAGGATAAAATGTTTAAATTTGTGTGTTAATCATAATTAAGCAATTAATAAGAACAATAGTTTATCTTAAAGTTAATTAAGACTATGAATAATTAAGGATTAATTAAACCAATGAAGTAATTACATAGTAATTAATTACTTTAATTAATTAATGATTTAGGATTAAGGTTTATAAATTAATTAATTGGGAGATTAATTAATTGGAAATTTGAGATAAATTAATGGGTAATTAGAGAATAATTAATGTAAGTAATTACTTAAATGATAATTACTTAATATAAGTAATTAAAGATTAATTTGTTGAGAGTTAATTAATTTAATTATTTTTTAGAGGATAATTAATAAATAATTAAAGGTTAATTAATTAAGGATAATCAACCAATGGTATAATTACTTAATGAAGTAATTATGATAGGTAATTAAAGAAGGATTAATCAATGGTTGTAATAAATTGAGCAGGATTAAGGTAATCCAAGTTATTAAAGTTGGTAATTAATTTAATTGGAAATTAATTAAATTAATTAGGAATTATATCTAATAAAATTTTGTTTACGTATGATTGAATGATGTTGAGTGCCTTGAATTATGTGATATCTCTTATATGTGATATGTGTTGCTTTGTGATATGAGATGAATGATTGTATATATTATATTTAAACCTTTGGTTAATGAATAATTGGATTCGAAGAGACCGGGGTCGGGTACCAGTAAATACCCGAAACCATTTCGATTTGAATCTTCCATAATTCTTTATAGTTTGATATGTGAAGTCAAATAAACCGGTTTGGATAATAGGAACCATTTAAACTAAGTTGGATACTTAGATATTGCTTGGTGAACATATGTGTTGACTATATAAGTTGCTTACTTATAGTGAAGTACGAGTTACCCGGGGTATATATTTATAAGTTCTATAAATTGGATTTCATGTTAGATGAGTTTACTCACGCTGGTTTCCAGCCTGACCCGGGTGTTACTTTGATGTAATGCTCGGGTCAGACCGAGTATTACAGATTTCAGGTAAGGACGTTCTGGAGCTCAGGAGGCGAGCTGGATGGCAGGAACGTATGGAGTGTGATATATTGTTAATTATTAGGACGAGTTATTTTAACTGTCCAGTGATTGTGAAATGTTGTAACTCTGATGTATTAAAATGTAATTGACTGATACAGTTTTCTTTGTATAACTGATATTATTATTTGATATTGTATTTTTATCCGCTGCGAATGTGAGAATCTGTGTCTTGTTCTGTTTCTTTCTTCTAACTCTTTTCTTTTTTCTTCTAACTATCTGGAAATTTCGGGTTCGAAATTTCCGGGTCGTTACATGTTGATCTGGCATAGTCTTAGTTCCAAGAATGTATGGTTCCTATAATGGACCTATCTCCGTACTTTTTGAGCTGACATTTAATCACACGTGTCCAACACAAATTGAACGGAAATACGAATCATTAGGGGTAAAGAAGAAGAGACAGAAGAAAACAGAAAACAACAACACATAGAATGTCACAATCGCAGTGGAACAATATATAATATATATTAATATATCTTTATACAAAAAGAAATATAGCTGTTTTTATACATATCATCATCAGAGTACAACAATCATCAAATCAATTCTGGACAGTTATTATAACTTGTCCTCACCAGTGCTGACAATACAGTCTACACGCACATCGAAAAATAAATCAAGTACACGGATATGCCTGGGTTCCTCCAGCTCGTCTCCTAAGCTCCATAGCATTCAAACCCGAATCTGTAATACTCGGTTTGACCCAAGCATTATAATAAAATAACACCCGAGTCAGTCTGGAAAACCAGCGTGAGAAAACACACTCAATTTGAATTATTAATGTTATCAAAATCCTTTAAAAAACAAATGTATCTCGTAAGACCACGTCACACATAAATACGATGGATTTTTACCTTACGATAACCAATACATTTTATATCAAAATCATCTAATATTATAATAGTGTCTATAGAAAGTAAATTAGAAATTAGCTTAAATGCTTGCATCTCACATTTCAACATAGTTAGGCGATTCCATACAATGACTGGGCTACTGGGGTACCGCCCGCCACAGTACACCTCTAGAAAAATATACCGAGATCGTACCTAACGATCCTTGCCAACACAGGACCGGCCTACCCCTTACTGGATAGTACCGAATATATTATCATTCCTGGTGTTCCCACCCTAATCGAGCGCTCTCTTTTCATGCACAACCATATCCATAATTTTATAATATATCCGAAGGTATCTTTAAAAATTATAACATACCCTACTTGGGTGTGACCCACTTAGCCCTGCTACATCTCCCGTGTTTTAGTCATTCCCGGTTGATGAGGCTTGAGGCTACGTTTACCTTTATAATAGCATTTACACTTGGAATGCTAACACTGCCTTCCAGGAAACGATGCAATGATATCATTCATCCATACAAGTTGTTCTGGGTCTGCACAAACCGAATCTCCAAATCACCGTCTTCATTATCTTCCGATATCCCAATTCGTAACGCACAAATCAGATCGAAGTGGTTTTCAGATAATTAAATCTGATCCCGGTCTCTTCGAAACGATCAACGAATTTGGCCAGATTTGATAGTCGGTTATTTAACTATCAAATAACATCCATAAGTAGTCACTAGGCCTTATTCTATAAATCTTCAAAAAAATTATTTAAAAATATCTTTTCAAAGATATATATTCAATCTCTCCCAGTATTTCAATATTTAAAGACAAATTCAAATTTTTATATCCATAACAGGATACTTCTCATTCCTTCCAGTCCAATACTTAGGAAATATTTTTAAGTTTATTTCCTAAAATCATTTTACTTTCAATACGTAAGAAATATTCCATTCATTCCTATTTCTCAAAATTCTTTACAATTTATTTGTAAATTCCTTAACTCGCTTATAATGAATTCTATAAGTTTCTGGAATTTATTAATTAATCCCCTTTAAAATTTCCAAAATCGATTATGCTCGCCTATAATCTCAACTACCGATTTCTAACTTTCTTTTTATAAATTTTAATTCATTTCCGAAGTTTCTATATTTTAATACTATGGAAATTTCCTTAAGTTCCTAGAATTTCACTATAAGATTTCTCTTATAAAAATCATCTCCGTTAAATAAACTCCGTTTACAAATCTCGAGAGGATTTATAAATAAATTTCAATCATTTCAAAACTATATATATATTAAGTATTTTTAAATAATAATTCATTTTTAAAACATATTTAATTAATTATTTAATATATTAAAACACTTTAAATAAACATCGATAATTCATTTCCAAATCATTTTTAATAAACTAATCGATTTACAAAGCTTATTATAAAAATTAGAATTTATTTCAATAAATATTAAATATTTGAATAACTAACTTTTTCGAAATATTTTAATTTAAATAATAGTGTTTAATCTACATAGTTTAATAAATAAAAATCTCATTTTAAAACAATTTTAATTTCTCGACAAAATTTATTTTAAAATCCGTCATTCCAATTTCAATTTATAAATCCCCCTCGATTCATATCCCAACGGCTACATCTCAATTTCATAATCATTCTCACATTCAAAAATAGATTCCACTATTTTTTTCAAAAACGATTTCCATAACTCGATATAAATTCACTATGAATTTATATTTCCAATTTATCAACTGACCATCATTTTACTTTATTTATAAACGTCATTTATAAATTTATAAAACTCATTTGGATTTTACTTGTCTACAAATATAAACTTATTTATAAAATTCCTTTTTATAAATCCATTTCTTTATAAATTCCATTTATTCTTCAAATCTATTTTAAATATCGATTTTAACTTCTTTTCCATATTTTTCCAGAAATATCATTTAAAAATCCAGTGTTAAAAATCCTTTTTATAAATTAATTTTAAAAGCTCTATTTAAGATATTTTTCCCAAATAGATAGGTACAAATCCCAAAATCAAATCATCTATTTTATCCAACCCAATTCCTTTTAAATTAATCCCAAAATTCAATATAAATATTTTCATTTCTAAAATTGCTTTGAATTCCATTTTTAAAATCAAAAATATTACTTATGGTATATATAATACTAAAATTTAGGCCAGTGCTACTATAGCATCCAAACAATCAAATCACACAACAATCCATAACAGATTATTCAATTTCAACATATATCACTATATATGAAAAAACAATAAATATATTGGAGGAATCCAGTTGGATCTCTCCAACATGTTTCCCTGCATCCACAGATGTTAGATAACATAAAAATACCAATCCCACTTCGAGGCAGGATATCGCGGTAATATTGGGTCATCCGCTATTATAAGGGGCGCATAGGGTCTCATCCGCTCCAATAGGCGGGAAATACATCCAACTACTAATATATGTACTACTATATATATAATAAACATCCAACTGATAATAAAATTTATCAATTCATCCAACCAATCAATAAATAATGTTTAATGCTTCAAATTAAAAACTAGCAATTTAAATGAGTGAGATTTACTCACCTTGATTTTTAATTTGCAATTCGTTTCAATTAATTCTATTGTGTAGATTCCGCAACTATGACTCCCACACGACTGATTCTGTTCGATTGAACCTCGTATAAACAAATTTCCAATTATATAAATTAACGATTTCAATTTTAATTATAATAAATCTATTAATTACTTAATTTAAACTAATTTCCGATTAATGAATTAAATTTACCTTAATTCTATTTCTCCAATAACAACATAGCAGCCTGCCTAGAGATATGCACGCTCGACCCCTCTCTGAAAAACGACATCCGCGTCGCACCTCAAATCACCGTGCCACATACAGCTCGTCGCCACCAGAAAACACCGCACTAGCCACTACGCTCGCGCAAGCCTTCACCCTTTTCACGACCCACATCTGCCACATCGACCTTCCCCCAACCAACGTCGCACTACCACAGCCACCAGTGACCGCCGCCGATGCCTTTCCCCCACCGCGCGCTCGCGAAACCAAAACAAACGCGCTGAACCACTTGCATCTTCCCTAGATCTCGATCTCCCACCTGACAACGATGCTCCCCTAATCGAACGTGATAGCTCCAATCGCGTATATATATATATATATATATATATATTCCTCTCTTCGATGATTTTGAATTAAAGAAGACAGAGAGGGAAGGCTTGCGTTTTATTAAATTTGATTTCATTTTTTTCTTTTTTTGAGTTCGATTTTTTTGTTCAACATGAGGAAAAGAGAAAAAAGTCACGATTTAAACGAAGGGGATGGCGGCTCGTATCAGAGTTGGGGGCGGAGCAGAATAGGTCGGTTAGGTCTGCGTGACTTGAATTGATCTGATTTTGATTAGATTTCTTATTTATCCATTCTATTATATACAGGGAAACCTCGAACTCCTGAGGTGTGCCGCTTGGCGTTCCTAATGTTATACCGCTATTTCGAACCCAATGGAACAAGTCTCGAGGCCTATTTCGACCGTATGTAGAAGATAGCTTTTTAAATCGACGATTTTTAATTAAATTAATCCTGTGCGTTTTCGGCTTGTACAGCCAAACGGTAACTCCAAATTCTACGAAATTCGAAATCTAATAATAATACCCTATTAAGGATCTAATGGAACTAGTTTCGTCAAATTCCGAGACTGTGCCCTGGATCGTTATTTTAACGTGTCGATTAAATCGACGAAATCAAAAATTGCAAAATCACTTGAAATTTCAATTTTGAAAACTTATTAACTCAATTCTAATTCAAATAGAGTTTATATCAATATTAGAAATCGTTTCGATTCATATTCACTCAATTTTCAATTATTTACCATTTCCGTATTACAATAAATCGCTATATTTGAAATTTTAATCGTTTTCCACCTATTTGATCGATAAACTTCATATTAAAAATCCAATTACATTTCAAATCTAATATTTAAAATCAAATGACAGAAAACCTGGGTCGTTACAGTTCCACTACATATCCCCTTATTACCGTTAAAATTTGAAATTTCTATAACAAGAAATTTGATTCATCTAACTGAGTTGCTATCAACTAGTTTTGAGGGATAACTATAAGTTCCGATATGTTTTCATTTGCTGGTTGTTATGTAGGACTTGATCTAGAGTTTTGAGATGTGGATGAATTATTATCAATATCTTCTTTGGCCATGTTAAAATGTTGGAGAAGGTGACCAAAAAACTGATGTAAAAGATGCAAGAATAAGAAATGACTGAGAGCTGAGTAAATAAGAATTACACAGAAGAGATGCAATCAAGCTTCTTGAAATGAATCCGAGAGCAGCTAGTGAATTAAATGATGAAGATTCTCTAATAATTTACTCAGGCAAGGCTCAACGATGACATGAATGAAAAAGAAGTTCCATGAATCGATCTAACTAGTAGATTCAAATGAAGAGGATAACCTCAGATGATCTACGGCAGTTGCAGCCTACCCAAGTGAGGAGAATGATTTGATGAGTAATGGTAAGGCAATTGTTTCTTTGTCATTAAACAATTTTGAATGCTCTGATACCATATAAATAAATGCAATTAATTTGTTTTATTGTTTTTTTAACAATTCTTGTATTTGGTAAGTAATGTACAACGAGATACCGCTACATCATATAGCAGCGAAATGTAAAAAATAAGTAGATGGGCTATTGGGCTTATATATTATACAACCCACACCGCATACTATCAAGTTATATACAAAAAATTGTTACAGTCGATCTTCATTTCCTTTAATAGGTGCATTTATTATTGTCTCCAAATTATTGATTATTATGTCTATAAATATCAGCTAATTCATTGTGTGTAAGTTAAGGCTTTGTCGTTGTAACATTTGTTGTTGCTACAGGATTTAACTAGTTTCTTTTGATTATGATATTTTATTCATTTAAATTTTCACTTTAAAGCTGTCAAATTATATAGGAAATTGATTCAATGAGGTATACATAGACCCAATCTTTAGAATAGGAAAAAAGCCACGTGAACTTGATTTGTGTTCATTTGGCCATAACTTTCAAATAGTTTATCCGATTTTGACGATTTTTCCTATTCTAGAAAGCTAAAGGTATACTCTACAACTTTTATTGTAAGCATTTCACAAAATTTTAAAGTTTCGTAGGTCAAAAATGAAATTTTCTACCGCTAACCTGGGCATTTTGAGAATAAAAAATATGAGCTATTTGTTATTGGTAAATCCTCCATAATTTGAGTTGTAATCCATAATTTGGAAATTCGAAAGATGTTTTGGAAAGTTAACACACTGTATAACTATTTATTTTTAGAAAACATAACTTGATTTAGTCATTTTTCCATTTAATATTTATCGGGAACTGATAAATCATAGATGTTATGTTTCTTTTACATTATATAAGTGCAAACTTATAATACCTCTCTATATGGAGTTAATGTTTGGAGTTGAGTTGAGGTAGGTACTGAAGATGCTTCTCTGGATTACTATTTGGTGATGTTGCTTGCTTAAATGCTAATTAAAAGGTACGTTTTTATGGTATACTGATATATATTGGGATATTATCTTGTTTTCCCATGTTTCGAGATGCCCCGTGTTGGTATGCCTCTTCGAAGATGTATATTAGGCAATTATATTGTATTTAATTTTTTGGATTTCTCTCCGTATAAAGGAGACTTTGTCAAAATATTTCGAAAAATCCAACACTTAATTTTTTTTTTAAATAATTTAGCGTATGCGAAAATAAAAAGTCGTTTAATTGAATCTATTTGAAATCGTAGCATACGATAAGATGAGTTGGATTTTGATAGCCATATAGAGGATTGAGTAAATTTTTAGAAGTTTGTACAATACGAAGTAAGTTAGGGTTTGAGTTGTATTAAACGTTTCCCTATAGGAAATTGCGAGGACGCAATTTTCAGAAAGGGGAAGTTTGTAACAACCCTGCTTTCTACGCCATATAAATAAATGAAATTAATAAAAATAAATTGTTTAAATTTGATAATTGATAACTAATCTTTTTGAAAATAAATTTTTACTTATTTAAATTCTATTTAATAAACTGAATTAAATTAATAAATTCTTATCGAATAATTCATTTGAAATCGAAAGAAATCTTTTGAATTGAATATAAAATATTTTTAAAAATGCAAATAATTTTTATGTGACTAAAAAAATGGAAAATTAATAAGCATACATCGAATTGAATTAAATTGGGTGGTTATTGAAATATATTCAGTATAAAGAAGTGTAAATTAATTAAAATTAAATTAAAATTTATTGACAAGTAAATAAAAAGGAGTTGTGAAAAAAATAAAATAAAATGAAAACAGAATAAAAATAAAACTAGACAGAATTTGAATTTAAAGAGCCTAAACTTCTTTTGGCTTAAGCCCATCTAAAAATTCATTTCTCCCATCTTTCAGAGATTTCCCCTAGCTTCCTCATTCAGCCCATACACCTGATCCCTTATTTGCCTCGTAACATAAAATTCTCAATGGGCAAATCATGATTTCGAGAAAAAGGACATGATCACGCATGAGGCGCGACCCACGCTTAGAGATGGCTGTGACGTTAGAGGAGGGAGCACGATCATGGAGGCACAACCTAGTATTGGCGATAATGCCATTGACAATCTAGAGCTTATGCATTTGTATGACTGGAGAGTCGCGACTTGTGGTCGCGATTGAGATGTTGGACGTAAGCTTGACTAAGAGTGATGGCTGGCGATGCAAGGTTTGACAATTTTAGATTTGGGAATTTTAGGAAGAAAGAATGGAGTTGTGTAACGAACCGTTGTTTCAAACCATTCAAATCGACAATATTCCACACAAGTCAGACTTGAATTGCTCAAAACAATAGATTGTTATTTTTTTGGCAAAACTTAGCATATACAGTAAATAAATCAATCATAGAATCACAGACATCGAGTAATACAACAGTAAGCAGCGGAATAGATAAATAGTAGTTCATGAAGCTACTACAGAACATCAGAGTCTGAAACAAACACAACCGAAAATCCCAAGTACATAGAAGTCACTAATACAAAAGCAACTAACAAGTCTGAACATAAACAACTGGAAATAACTGGAAAGCTGAATAGGTAAAGATAGATCTCCAAGCAAAGCTCCAAGCTCTGTAACGACCCGGTATTTTCAACCATTCGCATCCATTATAAGTGTATAGGTAGACACTCATGCCGGAGTTGAATTGCTCAAAATACCGCGTTGTAAATAAAATTTGGCAAAACTCAGCATATACAATAAATAAAATAATTACCGATCACAGACACAGAGTAATATATCAATAATGCAGCGGAAACAAAAGGATAGTAGTTCATGAAGCTACTATATATATAACAGAGTTCGACAAGGTACAATAGAAGTCTCGAATACAATAGATGTCTCAATACAATAATCAAATACAAGATCTGAATACATCACTGGAATCAACAGAATAACTGAAAGCAGGATCGATAGATTGCTGGATCTCCAAGCGAAGCTCCAACTCCAAAGGTGAGTCTCAAATGCTGTATCACTCAGTCTGACCCGAGCGTAAAGAAAAACACAAAAACACTCGAGTCAGGATTAACATTCTTATATTCAATAAATCCAACTCAAGTGAAATATCAACTGGAATACAAGTAACTTAAAGGATGTTTGGGATAACCATCCTCTAAGGGTCCGTTAAACTATTTACTATGTAGTAATATTCGCTATTAAAATAGTGTCTAAATAAGTAAAGTATAATCATATCGGAAAATAGCGTTAAGGGGATGGAGAACCTTAACGCGGTCGGATCTTAAAATCATAATCGTAGTAAAGCTCGATATGGTAGGTGACATGGCACAACTAGGCAATGCCAGGGTAGATATACCAATTACGCACACGGACTGATGGAGCGCATAGCAGCCACTATCGTCCACCTCGAACAACATTCCCAAATCGGAGGATGGCCATCTAGTCAAATCACAAGTAAGAGTATAATATCGAAGAAATGTGTCCGAGAAGAGGTGCTACCTCACTGGTCCGAGATCGCTCCTGTTTTAGCCACCTTATGCCAACTCACGGGAGTTGGGTCCATGTAACATACCTTAAGAACGTCGCCACCATCCTACTTCATTCTGGAATCTCCACCGCGTACACGGTTGTCAAAGTGGTTTTCGGTATCGACAGAGAGTATGTCCATATCCGATCCCGGTCTCTTTAACAACCAATCGTTATTATAACACCATGGTCATTTCAAAATAGTTTATACTTCAAAACCAAAATATCATTATCATTTCAAAACCCACTTTAATACGATATCATTTCACTTCAAATATATCCATTTTCAAAATCATATTACTTTCCAAAGTTATAATGCTTTCGAAATCATAGTCTGGAAATCACAGTATTTTGGAAATCATAACACTTCCTTTTTAACAGTTTAGATATTAAAATTTCGTTATAAATAAATTAGTTTCCTCAAATTTCACAAATCGATTCAAATTAACTCGAATTCCAAAAATTTAATTTAATCAAATCTCAAATCATCAGTTTCAACTCGATTTAGCTTCTAAATAAACCATTTCAAATTATCGATTTCAAATACATATCTGAACCATAAAATAAGCCATTTCAATTTTAATATATTTCAAAGCTTTAAATATTCAATATTTCAAACTAAATTCGATAAATTTATATACATATCAGATTCACTTTACAATTATTTAGTTTGAAATATTAGCTTAACATTTTCATAACATTTGAATACAATTTAAATTTACAATTTAAATAAACCCAATATCTCATTTAAATATTTATACGTTTGAAATATCCATTTAAGTCACCTTTAAAATTTCAAGTTGTAAATCATTTCTTTAAATTTCAAATTCAATACATTTCAAATCAAACTTATTTAAGTATAATTCTTAAATAAATATAATTTCAATCAATTTCAAATCATTATAAATTCTATATTTGAAATTATAGATATTAAATAAATACTTAAACATATTAGTCATCAACTTATTAAATTGACTTTAATAAATCTTTAAAATCAGTATTTATCAAAATCATATATTTCTTTTCAAAACCAAAGAAATCATTTTCAAAACATTGACTTATAGACCAACGGTGTCTGTATATAATTTTCTACCCTATGGTCAAGTGATACGGATATTTATTATTTCGATCCGCAATTTAAATTATATATACGGGTATATATCTTTTCAACCCGCAATCCCAAATTCAATTAAATGAAAATCGCTTGGGTTTATCATTTCAACCCATAACGATTTTCTCCTATTCTACAGATCGTTCGGGTATGTATCATTTCAACCCATAGTGATTCTATACTAATAGGGAACTTGCAGAGTGATAACATATATGATAATAAAATAACAACAGCAACAGGCATATATCATCATCAGTATAAATAACAGAAAATGGTGTCAGATGTCACAGGTGAACAGATATAGTCAATAGCATATATAAAAATGTAAATAACTAGCAGCAGTATATTTCAATTGATGTTTCAATTGAAATCAAATTTAATAAATATAAGAACAATAATCGTGAGTGATTGCTCACCTTTCGTGGTTAGAGACGAACGAGGATGAAATGAGTTACGAATCTGAACACGAACTTCGAAACAAAGCAAAATTGGCACGAGTTTGATGACCAAGCTGATAACACGAATTGATGGAACGAATCAGAATGTGATCGATGAAGATAAGTTATACAAGTAAATTGTTATAGATGAAACATATGAAATTATATTTATATACAAAATCATATCCAAATTTCAACACATATTAAATTAAATATATAACTTATGAAATATACAACTCAGAACAAATATATATGAACTATATAATAACAGACCAACTTAGACTTAATATATATAACAAACAACTTTCAAAGTTTCAAATATAACCTCAGCTTGCAATATATAGACCGTATAAAATATATATGTTGGAACACAACAGACTTGTAAAAATTTGTATATATAAATATTATAGTTTATAGCAATATTATATACACCCTTCATTTATAATTAAACTAACAGAACCTATATCTATATATCAAAATATCTCTTGCACCTACTAATATATATATAACATAACTTTAACACTTTGAACATCCAACCATATATACAGTAAAACAAATTTTATAACAAAACATACAGTAACTACTCATATACTATATATACAAATATACTTTAGTACATAAAGTAAAACTAAAAGCTTCAGCATAACATAACTTTATATATATGTACACTTACAAATATAACTATGCTGATATATTTATATAAAAACTTACATAACAAAATATAAACTGACATCATATATATACCATACTTCGACACGGTTATACACGTGTACAATACCGTAACAAAAGAAGTATAAATCATTAAATCATATAAATAACAACATCCTAAATATATACTATATATACAATTACAGTAAACCATTTCAATTTAACACTACACTTGTATATCAGCGAAACTACTTAGATAATAATATATATATTATAGTAACTAGTATATATTAAGTGCAGACAACAATACATGATATATGCCAACTGATAGACTACACTACACATACCTATATATATATATAAAACGTTTGTTTATTTTATTGTAAAAACCCCTTTTTTTTATGTATATATACTTACAATAAAACAACTACTATATAAATATGTATATAAATCATCCATATAACTCGTACAGCCATATATAGGCAACATAGGCTTGGAAATACCCTACTGTAAACACTATATATATATACCTTTATATACATCTAGCTCGATAGGAATGAATGCATTCGACTACAACAGATATATAAATCTTACTTTATTATACTTTACACAAACAGTATATATCTATAAACATATATTATAGTAACATATATATTTCAAAAACCCAAATACTAAAACTGTAAATATGAAACAAGAGAAACATATATATATCATCATCTTAACATTGTAAACCACAAATAACTATACAGCCGAAAATATATATAACTACTCACATACATATATACAAGGACGAGGCTGCTGGCATGGTTGATGGGCTTGGCTGCGGAGGTTCTGGTAGAATGGGAGATAAGGCATGGGGTGAAGGTGGTGGTGGCTCTCGGTTGGATGAGTGGGAGGCGTGGGCCAGGGCTTCAGGTTGGAGGAGGGAACGCATCTGGCTCGAATTGCTAAGGGTTTGCGGGGCGGCTGGGTGGTGGAGGAAGGCTGGCGGTAGCGTGGGAAGCTACGGGTTGCCGAGGTCAGGGGGATGAGGGTGATGCAAGCTGTAACGACCCGTAAATTTCAACTGTTTTAATAACGTAATTTGTTGAAATTTTGTGAAATTTTAAACGATAAAATTTTGAAATAAAAATTTGATATTTGGAATGCGTCTAGTTAAACATAGCAACTGGTAAATTTTCGTCCGAAAATATGAAAGTTTATTTCGCGCGTAAATTTACTTCAATTTAATCAGTTAAAAAGCGTTGAAAATAAAATATTTTCAAAACCTAGATATTTTTACATAGAAAAATTCTAAACCATCTTCTGAGCAAGATTTCAGTTTGTCATTTTTCCAAATTCGGATATCTTTGGCTCCGTCGATCTTATTTTTCAGCGTTTTTCTTGCATTTTCCGCTATTAGAAAATTCGAATTTTTACAATTCAATCAAACCACTGATATCTATATTTCGTTTTGATCGTCTTGTCGTGCTGATCTCTACGGTATATCAAATTGTCAATTTTAAAATCCGGGAAACGGAAAAAAAAAATCCACGGAATGTTTTCCGTACCGGTTCCGCTATTTGACTTTTTATTCGTCTGTGACCATTTGTTATCCACCGGTTGAACTATAGAGCTATTAACAATTTTATGGCTCGTTCTGTAAACTAGGAAAATTTCATATAACAAATAATATAGGCTGTTCATTTTCTTGACTATTCATTTCCCATTTATCAACTTATGAAATAACCCTTCACTTGAAAAGTTGTTCCTCTACTTTACTATCAACTATAGCCGTGCCGTGACTTTTAATATTTCTGAAACAAAGTCCCCTCTTCCATTTGAAACTATCCCTCTTCACATTTTTGCCGAACCTCCCCTTCTCTCTCGCGCATACGGCCTCCTCCTCCATTAGCTGAGCTTCCACCACAACCAACCCTGCTTCGCCGACCACCCACCCGTCCATGCTTGTGCTTTCCTCCAAATCAGCCCAGTTCGCCGACCATCTCCTCACCCCCTTCCCCAACCTCGGCCGCCCAGAACTCCGCCATACTGGCCACGTCTTCACCTCAGCATGCAACCCAGACCATCTCCGGCCTCTCTACCCACCACTCTCCCTCACCATCGAGATCCGCCTCCTTCCAATGCTCGCCGAAGCCTCCCCTTTGCTTTGTGTGAAACGGTATATAATATTTTGTGTTAAGCTTTGTTTTATATTATCTATTGCTTAATTATGATTTACAAAGTATATTATATTTTGAACTTTCTGAACTTACTTTTATTAAAATGAATACATGTTTTAAATTACCATCGATTATAACTGTGATGATTTGCGTTTGTTATATTTTGAATAGGCTTATACAATATACAGTTTATATTAATTGTTTTGAAATAGATTTCGCAGCACATATGACTATTTGGTCTGTCATGTGTTAGTTTATAGACATTGTGTAAAGTTTATAAAGTGTGGCCTGTGACTTGCTATAGCTGAGACTAGCTCACCTACTATAAGTCTATATTTTATGCCAGGCTAAGTTTATTTTATGAGTCTACTATTGTAGTTGCACTATTGGTTTTAGATATAGCATGTTAATACATATGTTTTTTTGAATATATATGCTTGTTTGTTTCGGTTTGTATATATTTTACTATACGTTTGTTTATTTATTAGTACATATTATTGACTTCAAAATATTTTACGTATGCAAGTTTATCTATATATTACAAAGTCTGATGTTTGCAGTTCTTGTATCATGTTAGTAATATATTTATATAGGTGGCAAGTTTATACAGGTTGCGTTTAGTTTATATGTATTTAAATAAATGTAAGTTTGCAAGTGGTATTTGCTGTTGCTTATGTACATTTGTTTTTACAATAAATTTGATTTGAGGGGTATAATAAGTCTATAAATTAATATTTATGTTTATATTTGTTTATATGGATATAGATAAGTTAGTTTCTATAAACCAATATATTTGGAGATTTTATTCATTATGTGTCTGAATCAATATTGATTTGAAGAAAATGTATATATATATTTATATTAAAAAAAAATCTTATTTCGTCAATCTCTTGTCCATCTTGACTGATCATCTCAATGTCGATTTTCGCAGTTGTTTTCTAGCCTTATCGCTTATCTGTGCACGTATGCGTATCAGTTGCTTCCCATTCTCATCGTTCTCTAGCCTCGAAAGGTGAGCACTCACTCACGATTAGCGTTCTTTTATTTATTAAATCTGATTTCAATTGAAACGAAAATTGAAATATGCTGTTGTTAGTTAATTACACTGTTATATATGCTATTGCCTGTATCAGTTCACCTGTGACATCTGACCATTTTCTGTTAATTATTTATGCAATGATAATACAGTTTGGCTGATAATTGATTGATTGTTGATGTTTATATTGGACGTTAAATTTGTTAATGTTAAATGATAAATAGTATGCAATTGAACTTGATATAGGATAGTTAAATGTTAAATTTGATTTAATGACATTGTATAATATGACCCCTTTAACTGTTGAATTTATTGACACGTAGAATTTGTTTAATTACACCTTGAACCACTGAATGTATGTTGTTAAATTGATGATGTATGAAAATTGAAATTGAATAACAAGTGAAAACCGTAATGTAATAATCTTTAATCTACATGAAATGATAGTGTAGATTCTAGAAATAATTATATTAATTCGTACAAATAACAATGCGAATTAATACGGTTATTTCGGGATTATTTGAATTGATTATTGGATTGTTTTGTTTGATTGTTATTGCTTGTTTATTTACTTTGACACCATCCCAGTTATCACACTGCAAGTTCCCTTTGCTATGTTTTGATTTTGAATTGAATTGGAATCGGGTTGAAATGATAAATACCCAAATTGAACTTTGACCTAGGATAGAGAATTAAATAAAACCCGATTGGTCAAATAATTTGATTTAAAAATAAACAAAGATTTTATTTGAATAAACAATATGGTTTTGAAATGAAGTTGAAATTTGAATTTTGATGAAAGGAAAATGTTAATATTTAATAACCTGAAACAAAATATTAACAATGTAATTGATGAAAGAATATTGTTTAATTTGAGAAATGATTTAATAATTAAGTTTGAAATTGAATTAAGTTTGAAATTATTAAACTTTGAAATGATTTAATAATTAAGTTGGAAATGATTAATTAAGTTTGAAATTATTAAACTTTGAAATTATTTAATAATTAAGTTTTGAATTATTTAATAATTAAATAAGATTGAATTATTTAATGATTAAATTGAATTGAAATCCTTTAATAAGAAAAATTGAACTTTTGAATAAGTGAATTTGTACTTCGTAAATAATTGAAATTGAGTTACTTTATTTATTAAGTTTTGGAAAATTATTTAAGTAAGTAAATAAGTGAAATTGAATTTCTTTAACAAGAAAAAAAATTTTGATTTATTGAATTAATATAAGACCTGTAATTGAAAGAATTGAATTGATGAATTTACTTTAATTCAAATGTGTAAGTTTGAGATAATAAAATTGAACTTAAGTAATTGATTTAATGAATTAGGAATTAAGTAAAATTGTTTTGAATGATAAGTTTAACTTAACGAATATGGAATGAAATCGAAAAATGAATTTAAATTGGTTTGAATGTTGAATTTAATCATTTAAAAGATTTTCGGAATGAAACTTATATTCGAAGTTGAATCAATATTTGAATTGTTTTAAATAAAATTGAAATTGAATTGTAAGACTTTGAAAGTATAATTTGGAAGTTTTGAAACGTAAATTTATGGAAATGGTTTTGAAAGACAAACGAAATGTTGATTTGTAAATCCTAATTGAAATTGAAATTGATTTGGTTTTGAAATTTAATAAACGACCAATCGGTGAAATAATTACGGTAGTTATTAAAGAGACCGGAATTCGGTTATGGATATACTCTTTATCTAAACCGAAAACCACTTTAATAACTATACGCGGAGTGATGATCCAGAATGAAGTTGTTGGAATGATGTTCGTTAATGACTGAAGAAAGTGAACGATGATGGATAGCCTTGACACTTGTGTCAAATTGGAAATGACTAAAACAGGAGCTGTGCCGGGCCAATGGAGGATTTGCTACCTCAAGTGGACACACTTCTTCGAACTACTTATTACTTGTTGTCGATTGGTGCACCCTTGATTTTGGGAGTGTTGTTTCACGGTGTTGCGGGCGCTGCGGCGTTGCGTTCTCACCAGTCCGGATCAGGCGAACGGTAGTATCACTACCTTAGGTATTGCCTCATGTGCCTTGTCATACTTGTATTCCATTTATGCGCGACCACTACGATTTTGATTTGTACCTTTAGTATATGGATTGCCCTCTGGTGACTTCCGGTTTTGGGGAAACTACGGTCTTGTATATGCTTTTGGGAATAAAAATGTGTTAAGGGTGGAATGGGCCATGACTTAACGCTATTTTGATATCTTTTTATATTACTGATAGACATTATCTACTTATCGTACACTACTACATAGTAGATAGTTTAACGGATCCTTAAAGGATGGTTATTCCAAACATCCTTTGAGTTACTTGTATTTCAATTGCTATTTCACTTGAGTTGGATTTATTAATATAAGAATGTTAATCCTGACTCGAGTGTCTTGTATTTTT
Source organism: Allium fistulosum (assembly GCA_030737815.1). Lineage (NCBI taxonomy): Eukaryota > Viridiplantae > Streptophyta > Magnoliopsida > Asparagales > Amaryllidaceae > Allium > Allium fistulosum. The sequence goes on along the minus strand of CM060904.1, from coordinate 1,102,637,100 downwards.
GCTTTACGCTCGGGTCAGACTGAGTGTACCAGTATTCGAGACTCACCTTTGAAGTTGGAGCTCTGCTTGAAGATCCAGCCATCTATTCTACTTTCAGTATTCGATGATTCCAGTGATGTATTCTGATTTGTATCTGATGTATCGTATTACTCTTCTGTTGTAAACTCTGATGTATTTTATATATTCATATAGTAGCTTCATGAACTACTATCTCTTTTATTTCCACTGCACTTATTACTCTGTGTCTGTGATCTGTGATTATTTATTTACTGTATATGTTCAGTTTTGCCAAATTTAAATTAACAACGCGGTATTTTGAGCAATTCAACTCCGACATGAGTGTCTACCTATACACTTATAATGGATGCGAATGGTTCAAAATATCGGGTCGTTACACAAGCTTAGGGGTTGATGGGCGGTAGAGGCTAGGGAAGTGGAGAAGCTTCAGGTAGAAGTATAGATGGTGACGCACGACAGAGGCGGAAGTAGTGGTGGCAGAGATGGATTCAGTTGTGCTGGGCTAAAGGGGGTGCGGGAGAAATGCTTCGATGGTGGAGGATGATCTTGGGTAGGCTGTTGTACACGTGGTGGGTGGATGCAAAGGCTCGGCTAGTGGGTTGCTTTGGAGTTCTGGCGGTGGTGAGAGGATCGGCTATGCTTTGGAGGGGCAGTATGGAAATGGAAGAGACAGAGGGAAGGGAGATCTCAAAAAAAAAAGAAGTAAACCCCAGAGGCCACGCAAATATAGGCTAAATCAAAGGACGAAGTGCGCAAGTGACCGAGAATTCAGGAAGACAAAACGCAAGTGATTGTTGAATTTTTCACCGTTGGCAATAAATGCAAAATAAATAAATAAAATGCAACAGAAGGACGATTGATTGACGCGATTAAAGCAATTGTGGTTTCAAATTTTTAAATGCCAAAGAAATCAAATGGTCGCGGATCCGGTACCGATACGGTTACCGGTTTCGTGGATTCCGTTGTGTACCGGACTTCAAAACACAGAATAAATATACCGCAGAGATCAGCACGACGAGACGATCAAAACGGTATACAGATATCAGTGGTACGATCATCCGGTCGAAAGTCGATAATCGGTACCATAAATGCTGCTATTGTCAGAAATAAGATCGACGGAGCAATAGATGTCCAAATTTGACGAAACAAAAGATGACGACTCACTCAGAAAATGATTTACAAATTTTCTATGTAAAAATATTCAGGTTTGGAAAACATTTTATTATCACCAATTTTTAACTAATTAAATTACACTAGAAAATAAACTTCCAAATTTTCAGATGAAAATTTACCAGTTGCTATGTTAAAACAGACGCATTCCAAATATTAAATTTTTATTTCAAAATTTTATTGTCTAAAATTTCACAAAATTCAATTAATTAAATAAATAAAACCACTGAAATTTATGGGTCGTTACACTCTCCCCCACTCAAAACTTTTCGTCCCCGAAAAGGAAGGAGGTAGGAGAATAGAACAACCAGAAAGCAAAATAGATTTAAACATGACAAAATAATTAATTTAAAACCATATAAATTTCAAATTAAACTAATCAATATTCAACAATTTGGTTTAATCCATTTGAGTTCACTTAAGTTAAATCAATCTATCTATTTCTCAATTCATTATCGTATTATCTAGTCATCTTCAATTAAAATTTCTAAATCATCAATTTATATAATCATTTATTATACTCATATTTTATTCAACAAATTTAATTCTTATGTTCCAAATTATTATTAAGTTTATTCCACTTAATTTTTTTTCTCATATATTTAAACCATATAAATTAATTTAAACCATATAAATTACAATTTAAATTAATTTATATTTAATAATTGATTTAAATTCAAGGTATTTCCATAGGTTAATCTAATTTCAATTTTGTTAATTCTTTCAAAACAAATTTATTTGTCTCATCTATTATTCAATTAAATTATTATTTTATTTCTCTCTATTAACATCTTTAAAATAAAATTTAAGTATATAACATTTATTATAACACTCAAATCTTTCCTTATAAAGTCATTTTATATTGTATATTATCCAATTACATTTTTAACTTCTGAAATTTTAGGTAAGTTATGCTAAGATGTAATTGAGTATTATACAAATAAGATTTTACAATTCAGTTATTCCAAGTTAACTATTTATCCAAGAATTTTGACTTTAGTTTATAATTGAAATCATCTTTAATCTAAAATTTAAGAAATTTAAATCTCCGATTTACTTCAAACAATTTAGAGATATATATATAATAATATTTATATAAAATTTAATTTTAAAATAAGATACTTATATATATATATATAAATCAAATTATACTGAAGAAATTTAAATCAAAGTATATTTTTTTTTCAAAACAAAACCGTAGCAAAGCCACAAAATAGTCTCTCCACTTCGAAACTCGAAAATGAATGTCGATGATGCGGCCGTCATCACCGAAATTATTTTCCAGTGACAAAGAGAAGAGCACTGGTTTAAACATTTAAAATTCTTTGAAAACCATTTTATTCGAAAATACTTTAAATAATATACATTTTAAGGCTTTAAAACAAAGTTTGAAATCACCAGAAATTTAATTCTTAAATTTCTCAATTTAAATTCATTCCAATTCCAAATAAATTTAAAAACAACAGTCACTTTGCAATAGTCAATGACTTACAAAACAATAAAATGAAAATCAAATATTATCATTTTCAACAACCAAATTATTTAACTTTTAATTCCAGAAAATTTTTCTTATATCTCAAAAATATAAACATACAAATTTATTTCATTCATCAGATTTGAAAATTATATTGTGTCAGTTTGCTCTATTCAAGTGTTTTGGAAATCCTATCGATAGCGTTGATCAGACGAATCGATCGAAAATCCAAACCAACATCAACAACTCAAACAACACACTATAAACATAAACTATTTTGTATTAATTACAAATACACTCCCTCCCACGATGCTTCCAGAATTGGATTCCAACACAAGGATAGAGATCCAAATATAGAGGGACTCTAATCAAAGAGAATTCTAATCTAAAATAGATAGGCTCGAACGAAGGTTAGATGATTGCATTTCAAACAGGAAGATGGATAAAGTTGTATAAATCACGGGCAACCTTAACCGGGTCAACCGTGACTTCATAGATAAGGTCGATGTAGAATGCTGAAGCAAATCGACATTTGATTACCATCGGGTATAGCATAAGATAGCAGCATCGTAAACCGAGGATACAGAAATCTCCGGTAAATCAATACCGATTGTAAAGGAGTTTCACCCCAGTACAAATTATTCGAAGATTGGCGAGACCGCCGATTTATTATAGAGATCATTCGAAGTGGAGTTATGGGATACTCCAGAATCAAAAGACACGAATGGGAAGACAAGAATGAACTTTAGAACCGAAGGAAACGTTCCAGAATTCAAAGAAATCGAGTCAAAGAGGAAGAGATTCAAGCTCGAACGAAAGTGATTCCGTAATTAAACTTACTACATATGCTAAGTTTTGCCTAAAACCTCGCTCTGATACCACATGTAACGACCCGGTATTTTCAACCATTCGCATCCATTATAAGTGTATAGGTAGACACTCATGCCGGAGTTGAATTGCTCAAAATACCGCGTTGTAAATAAAATTTGGCAAAACTCAGCATATACAATAAATAAAATAATTACCGATCACAGACACAGAGTAATATATCAATAATGCAGCGGAAACAAAAGGATAGTAGTTCATGAAGCTACTATATATATAACAGAGTTTGACAAGGTACAACAGAAGTCTCGAATACAATAGATGTCTTAATACAATAATCAAATACAAGATCTGAATACATCACTGGAATCAACAGAATAACTGAAAGCAGGATCGATAGATTGCTGGATCTCCAAGCGAAGCTCCAACTCCAAAGGTGAGTCTCAAATGCTGTATCACTCAGTCTGACCCGAGCGTAAAGCAAAACACAAAAACACTCGAGTCAGGATTAACATTCTTATATTCAATAAATCCAACTCAAGTGAAATATCAACTGGAATACAAGTAACTTAAAGGATGTTTGGGATAACCATCCTCTAAGGGTCCGTCAAACTATTTACTATGTAGTAATATTCGCTATTATAATAGTGTCTAAATAAGTAAAGTATAATCATATCGGAAAATAGCGTTAAGGGGATGGAGAACCTTAACGCGGTCGGATCGAAAAATCATAATCGTAGTAAAGCTCGATATGGTAGGTGACACGGCACAACTAGGCAATGCCAGGGTAGATATACCAATTACGCACACGGACTGATGGAGCGCATAGCAGCCACTATCGTCCACCTCGAACAACATTCCCAAATCGGAGGATGGCCATCTAGTCAAATCACAAGTAAGAGTATAATATCGAAGAAATGTGTCCGAGAAGAGGTGCTACCTCACTGGTCCGAGATCGCTCCTGTTTTAGCCACCTTATGCCAACTCACGGGAGTTGGGTCCACGTAACATACTGTAACGACCCCGAAATTTAAATTTATTTAAATTAATAATTAAATGGATTTTTGAATTAAATTGAGTAATTAAATAAATTTTTGGATAAAAATTTGTAAATTTAATTAGAAAATTAGAGCGGGTTTCCCCGATCCAAATATGAGTGAATTTGAAAATAATAAATATATAGATATATATTTTGACTTGAGTTTAAATTGTAAATAAATGGTTTAATCATAATAAATAATAATAATAAATAATTTTGAATTTTGAATTTATTATGGGTGGTTTAATAAAAATTTAAACTAGAAATACAAGACAATAAATGTAAGTTAAACAAATAAATTAAAATAGAAATCTACTTATATTATTAAGCCATAAGCAAAGAAACAACACTTACAATATAAAACAATAAAGTAAATAAACAAAAGATAAACAAAACAAAGTACAAACAAATACAAAACAAAGTTGAAAACAATCAACACTTAAATACAAAACAGAAGCAAAACAAGTATGAACAACATTATAATAAGTAAAAATAAAACAAAACCAATACACAATCATCTTCCAACCACCATAACATCATAACAGCCGAGCAAAAAAAAATAGACTAAGCAAAGTAAGTAAAAATATTTGTCAACAAAAGAAATACAACATATCCTGTCAGCCGAAGTAAAGGAAGAAAGGAATATGTAAAGTTGTAAAAAATCCTCCCTATATCACCCCAGCCATACCTCCAACAATACCCTGTACAAACATTATCTTCACCCATGCTATAAGCAAGATCATTTCACCCCATACCCAAGAGAACCATCAGCCACCCAGTACAAGAAAAGGAAACATCTCCCTGTAATCTCATTCCCATTTATACATCATTTCTTTTTCCATTCATTCGTTTATTTGAAACTGAGAAACAAAGAAAAAAAAAGAATAGAAACAAATGAATCAAGGCAACCAGAAAGATAAATATCATTTTCATTCTAAACTAAAACAAATTCAAGTTCTCAAGCAAGTTCAACTAGAGAATCAAAACTGGAAATTGCAAAAAGCCTGGGAAGAAAAATGGAAGCAAACATCATCTATAAAACTCAAAAACAACATTCAAATACAAAACATGATTCAAGAAGAAAATCAATCTGAAGTTTCAAAACAGGAGCAGTTCTCTGTTCTTCAAATTCAAGTGAGTAACCTTCTTTTTAAAATATTTCCAGTGAGCAAACCCTTTGAATCTGATATATATTTGGTGTTTGATCTTGTACTTGAAGTTGTGATGAAATTATACTTGTATGATATATCTGCATAGGTGTGTATATATACACATAAGGATTAACAGATGAATGTACAGGCATATACATACCTGTTCTAAGTTTACAGGCTAAACAAAAAGAAAAATACAAATCTCTTAAATCATTCACTGATAGGCTTTGTTAATTAAACAAAAAAATGTTTGAATTAACAAGACCAAAGTTTTAAAAATATTTCTTTGTAATAAAAATGAGTGGGTTTACTGAAATGGACTAAAACACAGTAAAATCAAATTTTATCAAAAAATTAATTTATTAAATTTTGAGTTTTGACTTCATGATCATGTTCGCCTTAGTAAACCATGATTTTTAATGAAGAAATTATGATTTTTAACTTAGTAATTCTCGAGCTTGAGGGGGTTGAACAGAATTTGGATTTCGGTCGATTACTGGTGATCGGCAAGATCATAGGCACCGTGGTCAAGGGTGGAAGAAGATAACGTGTCGAGGAGCAAGGGAAAAATGCTCGTAGAATTTTTAGTGCGTCGTAGCGGCGGCGTGGCGGCGACTTAGGGTTTAAGGCATGGGTTGGGTTGCTGTCATTTTCGAACTGAGTTCGTCGTCGTCGAAACATTAGTGCGGATCGCACCAAGGGGGATAGGGGCGAGTTGATGTGTTGAAGCTTTGGTCGGAGTCGCAAGTTCTCTGATGGCGTGGTTCGTCAGCGGCGAAGTGGTTTGTCAGTTGGGTTTTGTTCCAGGTTTTTTTTGTTCAAAACAGCTCGATTTCGATAGTGGACTTGTTCGAGTTTTTAGGCGATCGGGGTTCAACGTCGAGGGGATACTCGATGGGTAGGAGGCGTCGAAGTTGATCGGAGTGGCTCCGATATGGTGTGCACGTGCACGCGACATCATCAGTATCTGGTGATGTTAAATTGGGAAAAGAAGAAAGGAGAAAGTAGAAGGAAGAGAATGTACGCGGGTGTTTACTCGAGTAAACATAAGAATGCTCTTGGGTTTCATCTCGGGAAGAAAACGTAGCAGGCTCGAGAAAATTATCGTGTTTTCCTCGGGTAATTTGTATGCTCGACTCGAGGCAGAGGGGTATGCGACTCGAAGTAATTTTGGTTGAGTTGGTCAGTGGATGTTCCAGACTTGTAAAACCTGGTAGCAAGAATTTTGTTTATAAACAAATTCAAATGAAAACTTAGATTTGCGTACCAGATTTAAATCAATGTTTAAATAATAAATTCAAGTTTGTCTTAAAACTTAGTTTGTGAATAGATCAAGTTTTAGAGTTTTAAATTGTGTTAATAATTACAAGCGTTAAGGAATTTGAATTTAAATTGGAGTTTGAAATGTAAAGAAACGATTTAAACAAAGTTAAATCGTAGTGGTAATCTGATTCAAATCTAAATTTGAATCTTAGTTTTGAAATAAATTTAAGTTCATAAGTTTAAAAGTTTTAACAATTTTGAATGTTAAAAAAAGAAATTTAAAAATGGTTTAAACTTATATTAAAAAGGGGCTTATTTTAAATAAAACTTAATTAAGAAATTAAGAGTTGATTTAATATTTTAATTTGTTAACTTAAAAATTAAGTTAATTTATATTGGTTTAATAATTAACTAAAGATCAATCAATTATAAATTTAAAGCTAATTAATTTATAAGAAAGGATAATTAATCAAACGTTAATAAATTAAGGGTAAATCAATTAATGAATTAAAAGATAATTCAACAATTAAAGGAAAATTATTTAATGATTAAAAGATTGATTTATTAATTAAGATTGATTTATTAATGATTAAAGGTTAATTAATAAATGATTAAAGAATAATTAATCAAAACAATTTGTAATTGATTAATATTAATTAACCAGGATTAGTAATTTATTCATAGGAATAAATGTGATTCAAATCAATCAGATAATTAAATTGACCTTACTTATGGATGATTGGATTTGACTAAATGATTGAATTGTTTGATATTTCCTGATATATGATGCTTTTTGATACATCCTGATTTATGTTGTGATATGAGATTTTCTGTTTCTGTGATATATTACTATGTGAATATGAAACCCTTTGCCCGTAAAACGACATTTGGATTTCGATGCGACAGGGAGTCGGATTCCAGTTGGTTATCCGAAACCCACATCGAATTATAATTGTGAATCTTTGTGACCGATAAATTTATTTTATCTATGAATCTATGAATGAAGATAAGCGTTATCGATTATACCGCTTATCGATATATCTGTGATGATTGATGTTGTGCACCATTGTGTAAAACCCCTGGACTACACTTTTACACACACAAATATAGATTTCACGTGGAAATCGGTTAAGTCACAGATAATTAAAATTTGATGTTTTGAAATTGGAATTTTAATTTCAATTGATTTTGGAAATTGGAAATTTCGGTTTAAATGCAAAAAGCTTTTGAAATGGAATTTCAAAGATGAAATTTAATTTTGAATAACTTGATGAAGTTTTGGAAGTTTAAATAATTTGATTTAAAACTTAAAGTCAAGTTTAAAATTGAATTCTAAAATTTGAAACTAGGGATTAAAGATGTTTATATATGGGTTAAACTATTTTAAATAGTATTGATTTTGGAATGTGAATATAATTCAAGGACTTTAACCCGTGCAAATAAAATTGGATTTTTCTTAGACGAAAACTGTTTGTTTTCAAATGATAAAAGCTTTCGTATATATAACAAATGAAATTCCAATTTAAAGGAATTTCAAGTATAAATTGAAAGATGGTTTTCCAAGTTATGAATGAATTCTTTTTGAAAGCTATGAATTGAATCTGTTTATTTTTAACAAATTTAAAATGATGATTTGTTTAAAACATTCGAAATGAAATTGTTTTGAAAGCTATAAGTTGAATCTTTATTTTAAAGATTTAACGAGTTAATCCAATTGAAACAGAATTTGTTTTGGAAAAACTGTGAATGAATCTTTGTGAAAATTAAGTGAAATCTGTAAATAAATCTTTTTGTTTAAAAGATTTGAAATGGTAATTTGTTAAACCATTTGAAGAAAAGAAGTTGAATTATTAAGTTGTGACTTAATTGAAATCCCATTATCCATTCGTTTTAAAGATTGCGCTCGTTATTCGGGTTAGCCGGGAAAAGACATTTGTGTCATATAACCCATTCCGAATAATGATACGTCGTATATGGATAGCATTTGAAGACCGGTGTTGAAGACCGGATATTCACGAAAACGAAAGGACAACTCGTCGAATGTCTCTGCACCGACTGGTCCCCGGTATAGAGATTTGATCACCCTTTGTGATGGGAAGTCCGGACGGGATTGTGAATACCTGGAAATGCAAGGGCTTCGTAAGAAGTGCCTTCGGTTCTGTTCGAACCCGGAACAGACTTGTATGGATACATGTCTGACATTACACTTTGAGATATAAAGCCGATTTCTTTCAAATACATTTCTGTTGGTGGCGGAGAATTTATTCTCTTAGCTTAACACCCTTCTCTGAGACGTATGAGCTCAGAGGTTATGTAGTTGAAATTTATCAGCGATATATCCCAATTTGGTAATGTGGCATGCTGAGTGTTGCTGTGTGATGATCAGTGTTTGATCATTTGTGATATGATCATTTATTTGATTTTATATCTTTGTGATCATTTGTTTGACCCGAAGCATGGCTTTGTGACAAAGCGTAGCTTTGTGGACGAGACTTCGTCGAGCCTCACACCCCGGAAATGGTCAAAACAGGAAAGATGTGGCAAGGTTCTAGGGAGTAGCGCCCCTTAGTGTATGTCATTCCTTCTGGATAGAGGTGGTATCATGGTATGGAGCCCAGATACTTAACCTATGTGGTTACTGCATTATTATTCTGATGTGGTTGTTGGAAATCGAGGATCCTCGGGAAGATCGGTTACGATCGGGGGATGGCATACGTGTGTCAGTAGTTACCTATTTTTGCAGAGGTAACCCGGCCTTGTGTTGGCAGAGATCCGGTTAGGTTCTCGGGACGTTATTCCAGAGGCGTTTCCATGTGGCAATGGGAAGTTCCTTGGCCTGACCATTTGTTGGAAATCCAAACTCCAATACGAAACCCTGTACGGTATTAGTTGTAGAACCTGCCATTCACTTATGGTGGTCACCACTGTTTGGATGGTAGCTATAGTAGGCATAGTTCGGAATGTCTATGCTGGCTAAGATTTATATTCTACTTTCGAAATGTTTTCTACACTATGCACTAATAATAATATAAAAATGATTTGATTTTTGCGTAGTAAGCATCTTTGACTATCATAAGAAGAAATCTCCTCCAATTCTGCGTTTGCATTGTGTGTGTGGTGGGAGGTCTTATGGTAGTTTCATTTTCCAAAAGCATTGCGGTTTTCAATGTTTAAATTCTTTTGTGTTGTTTAAAGATAAACTGTTTTTGTTGCTCACACCAGTCCCATGACTGATCCGGAGTTTATTGTTTCTTTCCTAAACTCTGGGTGCTCATAATTTTCTACACGAGCAGTCTAGAGTTGGGTTTTTCAGATAGTCAGGTTCAGTAGATTTTCTGGAGCTAGTTCAGTCTTTGGATCGGACTGCACTTGCTTATTCTTGGTGTATCGTTATTGGGAGTTCGAGCTACTGCTGGAGTTCTCTCTTGAAGACTATCTTAGAGTTATTTGTTCCGCTGCTGATATTAGTTATCTATTTTTTTCTTTCCGCTGCTATTTGTTGTATCATATCTCTAATGTATATTGATATTCATTGTATCATCGTTGTATCAGATATTGTATATCAATGTATTATTCTTTTATTCCGCTGTGTTATTTACTTAACTGTGTTATAAGCTCCCAAGAACCAGATTCGACATTTGAATCTACGACATTTTGAGTACAAGTGAAGTACGGGTGCCGATTTTTGAAGGTCGACTTTTGGGTCTTTACAAGTGGTATCAGAGCTAAGGTTGAACTTTAGCTCAGGAGTGTAACACGTTAAGTAGCTCATTAGAGATAGAGTGAAGTAAACTCTAGAATGAGTATCCCTAAGATATCCGTCTGAACGTCTCAGTAAATTCTCTTACTATCCACTGATAGTGAGTATGAGTGCAAGAAGAGGACGAGATAGGGGACAAGGGAATACGACTATAAAAGGTCAATACCCTGCAACAGTGGAAATAACCTTCTTATCAATCTTCTTTGATTCGTTTCCAAATTCTTTTGATTTTTTCGTATCAGCTTTCCGATTTAAACCTTAATGAATTTGAAATTGGAAATTTTAAGTTGAGTTAAATTGATTAATAGAATATGAAGCTAAAATTGAATTGTATCGATAAAACGATTTCGTTTAAAATCCGAATTTGAAATTTTATTGTAATTTCTTTTGAATACCAAAGTCCGAAGAGGGACAAATTGGTATGTATACTCTGAGATATTCCGACTTGAGTTTGGAATTCATATCTTTAGTTTGAGGAATTATAGGAGATCGAATCTATCTATCTTTGTGTTTTCGTGCCTGCGAATTTCGAGGACGAAATTCTTTTAAGGGGGGAAGTTTGTAACGACCCCGAAATTTAAATTTATTTAAATTAATAATTAAATGGATTTTTGAATTAAATTGAGTAATTAAATAAATTTTTGGATAAAAATTTGTAAATTTAATTAGAAAATTGGAGCGGGTTTCCCCGATCCAAATATGAGTGAATTTGAAAATAATAAATATATAGATATATATTTTGACTTGAGTTTAAATTGTAAATAAATGGTTTAATCATAATAAATAATAATAATAAATAATTTTGAATTTTGAATTTATTATGGGTGGTTTAATAAAAATTTAAACTAGAAATACAAGACAAGAAATGTAAGTTAAACAAATAAATTAAAATAGAAATCTACTTATATTATTAAGCCATAAGCAAAGAAACAACACTTACAATATAAAACAATAAAGTAAATAAACAAAAGATAAACAAAACAAAGTACAAACAAATACAAAACAAAGTTGAAAACAATCAACACTTAAATACAAAACAGAAGCAAAACAAGTATGAACAACATTATAATAAGTAAAAATAAAACAAAACCAATACACAATCATCTTCCAGCCACCATAACATCATAACAGCCGAGCAAAACAAAATAAACTAAGCAAAGTAAGTAAAAATATTTGTCAACAAAAGAAATACAACATATCCTGTCAGCCGAAGTAAAGGAAGAAAGGAATATGTAAAGTTGTACAAAATCCTCCCTATATCACCTCAGCCATACCTCCAACAATACCCTGTACAAACATTATCTTCACCCATGCTATAAGCAAGATCATTTCACCCCATACCCAAGAGAACCATCAGCCACCCAGTACAAGAAAAGGAAACATCTCCCTGTAATCTCATTCCCATTTATACATCATTTCTTTTTCCATTCATTCGTTTATTTGAAACTGAGAAACAAAGAAAAAAAAAGAATAGAAACAAATGAATCAAGGCAACCAGAAAGATAAATATCATTTTCATTCTAAACTAAAACAAATTCAAGTTCTCAAGCAAGTTCAACCAGAGAATCAAAACTGGAAATTGCAAAAAGCCTGGGAAGAAAAATGGAAGCAAACATCATCTATAAAACTCAAAAACAACATTCAAATACAAAACATGATTCAAGAAGAAAATCAATCTGAAGTTTCAAAACAGGAGCAGTTCTCTGTTCTTCAAATTCAAGTGAGTAACCTTCTTTTTAAAATATTTCCAGTGAGCAAACCCTTTGAATCTGATATATATTTGGTGTTTGATCTTGTACTTGAAGTTGTGATGAAATTATACTTGTATGATATATCTGCATAGGTGTGTATATATACACATAAGGATTAACAGATGAATGTACAGGCATATACATACCTGTTCTAAGTTTACAGGCTAAACAAAAAGAAAAATACAAATCTCTTAAATCATTCACTGATAGGCTTTGTTAATTAAACAAAAAAATGTTTGAATTAACAAGACCAAAGTTTTAAAAATATTTCTTTGTAATAAAAATGAGTGGGTTTACTGAAATGGATTAAAACACAGTAAAATCAAATTTTATCAAAAATTTAATTTATTAAATTTTGAGTTTTGACTTCATGATCATGTTCGCCTTAGTAAACCATGATTTTTAATGAAGAAATTATGATTTTTAACTTAGTAATTCTCGAGCTTGAGGGGGTTGAACAGAATTTGGATTTCGGTCGATTACTGGTGATCGGCAAGATCATAGGCACCGTGGTCAAGGGTGGAAGAAGATAACGTGTCGAGGAGCAAGGGAAAAATGCTCGTAGAATTTTTAGCGCGTCGTAGCGGCGGCGTGGCGTCGACTTAGGGTTTAAGGCATGGGTTGGGTTGTTGACATTTTCGAACTGAGTTCGTCGTCGTCGAAACATTAGTGCGGATCGCACCAAGGGGGATAGAGGCGAGGTGATTTGTTGAAGCTTTGGTCGGAGTCGCAAGTTCTCTGGTGGCGTGGTTCGTCAGCGGCGAGGTGGTTTGTCAGTTGGGTTTTGTTCCAGGTTTTTTTTTGTTCAAAACAGCTCGATTTCGATAGTGGACTTGTTCGAGTTTTTAGGCGATCGGGGTTCAACGTCGAGGGGATACTCGATGGGTAGGAGGCGTCGAAGTTGATCGGAGTGGCTCCGATATGGTGTGCACGTGCACGCGACATCATCAGTATCTGGTGATGTTAAATTGGGAAAAGAAGAAAGGAGAAAGTAGAAGGAAGAGAATGTACGCGGGTGTTTACTCGAGTAAACATAAGAATGCTCTTGGGTTTCATCTCGGGAAGAAAACGTAGCAGGCTCGAGAAAATTATCGTGTTTTCCTCGGGTAATTCGTATGCTCGACTCGAGGCAGAGGGGTATGCGACTCGAAGTAATTTTGGTTGAGTTGGTCAGTGGATGTTCCAGACTTGTAAAACCTGGTAGCAAGAATTTTGTTTATAAACAAATTCAAATGAAAACTTAGATTTGCGTACCAGATTTAAATCAATGTTTAAATAATAAATTCAAGTTTGTCTTAAAACTTAGTTTGTGAATAGATCAAGTTTTAGAGTTTTAAATTGTGTTAATAATTACAAGCGTTAAGGAATTTGAATTTAAATTGGAGTTTGAAATGTAAAGAAACGATTTAAACAAAGTTAAATCGTAGTGGTAATCTGATTCAAATCTAAATTTGAATCTTAGTTTTGAAATAAATTTAAGTTCATAAGTTTAAAAGTTTTAACAATTTTGAATGTTAAAAAAGAAATTTAAAAATGGTTTAAACTTATATTAAAAAGGGGCTTATTTTAAATAAAACTTAATTAAGAAATTAAGAGTTGATTTAATATTTTAATTTGTTAACTTAAAAATTAAGTTAATTTATATTGGTTTAATAATTAACTAAAGATCAATCAATTATAAATTTAAAGCTAATTAATTTATAAGAAAGGATAATTAATCAAACGTTAATAAATTAAGGGTAAATCAATTAATGAATTAAAAGATAATTCAACAATTAAAGGAAAATTATTTAATGATTAAAAGATTGATTTATTAATTAAGATTGATTTATTAATGATTAAAGGTTAATTAATAAATGATTAAAGAATAATTAATCAAAACAATTTGTAATTGATTAATATTAATTAACCAGGATTAGTAATTTATTCATAGGAATAAATGTGATTCAAATCAATCAGATAATTAAATTGACCTTACTTATGGATGATTGGATTTGACTAAATGATTGAATTGTTTGATATTTCCTGATATATGATGCTTTGTGATACATCCTGATTTATGTTGTGATATGAGATTTTCTGTTTCTGTGATATATTACTATGTGAATATGAAACCCTTTGCCCGTAAAACGACATTTGAATTTCGATGCGACAGGGAGTCGGATTCCAGTTGGTTATCCGAAACCCACATCGAATTATAATTGTGAATCTTTGTGACCGATAAATTTATTTTATCTATGAATCTGTGAATGAAGATAAGCGTTATCGATTATACCGCTTATCGATATATCTGTGATGATTGATGTTGTGCACCATTGTGTAAAACCCCTGGACTACACTTTTACACACACAAATATAGATTTCACGTGGAAATCGGTTAAGTCACAGATAATTAAAATTTGATGTTTTGAAATTGGAATTTTAATTTCAATTGATTTTGGAAATTGGAAATTTCGGTTTAAATGCAAAAAGCTTTTGAAATGGAATTTCAAAGATGAAATTTAATTTTGAATAACTTGATGAAGTTTTGGAAGTTTAAATAATTTGATTTAAAACTTAAAGTCAAGTTTAAAATTGAATTCTAAAATTTGAAACTAGGGATTAAAGATGTTTATATATGGGTTAAACTATTTTAAAAAGTATTGATTTTGGAATGTGAATATAATTCAAGGACTTTAACCCGTGCAAATAAAATTGGATTTTTCTTAGACGAAAACTGTTTGTTTTCAAATGATAAAAGCTTTCGTATATATAACAAATGAAATTCCAATTTAAAGGAATTTCAAGTATAAATTGAAAGATGGTTTTCCAAGTTATGAATGAATTCTTTTTGAAAGCTATGAATTGAATCTGTTTATTTTTAACAAATTTAAAATGATGATTTGTTTAAAACATTCGAAATGAAATTGTTTTGAAAGCTATAAGTTGAATCTTTATTTTAAAGATTTAACGAGTTAATCCAATTGAAACAGAATTTGTTTTGGAAAAACTGTGAATGAATCTTTGTGAAAATTAAGTGAAATCTGTAAATAAATCTTTTTGTTTAAAAGATTTGAAATGGTAATTTGTTAAACCATTTGAAGAAAAGAAGTTGAATTATTAAGTTGTGACTTAATTGAAATCCCATTATCCATTCTTTTTAAAGATTGCGCTCATTATTCGGGTTAGCCGGGAAAAGACATTTGTGTCATATAACCCATTCCGAATAATGATACGTCGTATATGGATAGCATTTGAAGACCGGTGTTGAAGACCGGATATTCACGAAAACGAAAGGACAACTCGTCAAATGTCTCTGCACCGACTGGTCCCCGGTATAGAGATTTGATCACCCTTTGTGATGGGAAGTCCGGACGGGATTGTGAATACCTGGAAATGCAAGGGCTTCGTAAGAAGTGCCTTCGGTTCTGTTCGAACCCGGAACAGACTTGTATGGATACATGTCTGACATTACACTTTGAGATATAAAGCCGATTTCTTTCAAATACATTTCTGTTGGTGGCGGAGAATTTATTCTCTTAGCTTAACACCCTTCTCTGAGACGTATGAGCTCAGAGGTTATGTAGTTGAAATTTATCAGCGATATATCCCAATTTGGTAATGTGGCATGCTGAGTGTTGCTGTGTGATGATCAGTGTTTGATCATTTGTGATATGATCATTTATTTGATTTTATATCTTTGTGATCATAGGTTGATCATTTGTTTGACCCGAAGCATGGCTTTGTGACAAAGCGTAGCTTTGTGGACGAGACTTCGTCGAGCCTCACACCCCGAAAATGGTCAAAACAGGAAAGATGCGGCAAGGTTCTAGGGAGTAGCGCCCCTTAGTGTATGTCATTCCTTCTGGATAGAGGTGGTATCATGGTATGGAGCCCAGATACTTAACCTATGTGGTTACTGCATTATTATTCTGATGTGGTTGTTGGAAATCGAGGATCCTCGGGAAGATCGGTTACGATCGGGGGATGGCATACACGTGTCAGTAGTTACCTATTTTTGCAGAGGTAACCCGGCCTTGTGTTGGCAGAGATCCGGTTAGGTTCTCGGGACGTCATTCCAGAGGCGTTTCCATGTGGCAATGGGAAGTTCCTTGGCCTGACCATTTGTTGGAAATCCAAACTCCAATACGAAACCCTGTACGGTATTAGTTGTAGAACCTGCCATTCACTTATGGTGGTCACCACTGTTTGGATGGTAGCTATAGTAGGCATAGTTCTGAATGTCTATGCTGGCTAAGATTTATATTCTACTTTCGAAATGTTTTCTACACTATGCACTAATAATAATATCAAAAATGATTTGATTTTTGCGTAGTAAGCATCTTTGACTATCATAAGAAGAAATCTCCTCCAATTCTGCGTTTGCATTGTGTGTGTGGTGGGAGGTCTTATGGTAGTTTCATTTTCCAAAAGCATTGCGGTTTTCAATGTTTAAATTCTTTTGTGTTGTTTAAAGATAAACTGTTTTTGTTGCTCACACCAGTCCCATGACTGATCCGGAGTTTATTGTTTCTTTCCTAAACTCTGGGTGCTCATAATTTTCTACACGAGCAGTCTAGAGTTGGGTTTTTCAGATAGTC
Organism: Allium fistulosum; assembly: GCA_030737815.1. NCBI lineage: Eukaryota > Viridiplantae > Streptophyta > Magnoliopsida > Asparagales > Amaryllidaceae > Allium > Allium fistulosum. The sequence goes on along the minus strand of CM060904.1, from coordinate 1,102,620,069 downwards.
AGGTTCAGTAGATTTTCTGGAGCTAGTTCAGTCTTTGGATCGGACTGCACTTGCTTATTCTTGGTGTATCGTTATTGGGAGTTCGAGCTACTGCTGGAGTTCTCTCTTGAAGACTATCTTAGAGTTATTTGTTCCGCTGCTGATATTAGTTATCTATTTTTTTCTTTCCGCTGCTATTTGTTGTATCATATCTCTGATGTATATTGATATTCATTGTATCATCGTTGTATCAGATATTGTATATCAATGTATTATTCTTTTATTCCGCTGTGTTATTTACTTAACTGTGTTATAAGCTCCCAAGAACCAGATTCGACATTTGAATCTACGGCATTTTGAGTACAAGTGAAGTACGGGTGCCGATTTTCGAAGGTCGACTTTTGGGTCTTGACACATACCTTAAGAACGTCGCCACCATCCTACTTCATTCTGGAATCTCCACCGCGTACACGGTTGTCAAAGCGGTTTTCGGTATCGACATAGAGTATGTCCATATCCGATCCCGGTCTCTTTAACAACCAATCGTTATTATAACACCGTGGTCATTTCAAAATAGTTTATACTTCAAAACCAAAATATCATTATCATTTCAAAACCCACTTTAATACGATATCATTTCACTTCAAATATATCCATTTTCAAAATCATATTACTTTCCAAAGTTATAATGCTTTCGAAATCATAGTCTGGAAATCACAGTATTTTGGAAATCATAACACTTCCTTTTTAACAGTTTAGATATTAAAATTTCGTTATAAATAAATTAGTTTCCTCAAATTTCAAAAATCGATTCAAATTAACTCGAATTCCAAAAATTTAATTTAATCAAATCTCAAATCATCAGTTTCAACTCGATTTAGCTTCTAAATAAACCATTTCAAATTATCGATTTCAAATACATATCTGAACCATAAAATAAGCCATTTCAATTTTAATATATTTCAAAGCTTTAAATATTCAATATTTCAAACTAAATTCGATAAATTTATATACATATCAGATTCACTTTACAATTATTTAGTTTGAAATATTAGCTTAACATTTTCATAACATTTGAATACAATTTAAATTTACAATTTAAATAAACCCAATATCTCATTTAAATATTTATACGTTTGAAATATCCATTTAAGTCAACTTTAAAATTTCAAGTTGTAAATCATTTCTTTAAATTTCAAATTCAATACATTTCAAATCAAACTTATTTAAGTATAATTCTTAAATAAATATAATTTCAATCAATTTCAAATCATTATCAATTCTATATTTGAAATTATAGATATTAAATAAATACTTAAACATATTAGTCATCAACTTATTAAATTGACTTTAATAAATCTTTAAAATCAGTATTTATCAAAATCATATATTTCTTTTCAAAACCAAAGAAATCATTTTCAAAACATTGACTTATAGACCAACGGTGTCTGTATATAATTTTCTACCCTATGGTCAAGTGAGTGATATGGATATTTATTATTTCGATCCGCAATTTAAATTATATATACGGGTATATATCTTTTCAACCCGCAATCCCAAATTCAATTAAATGAAAATCGCTTGGGTTTATCATTTCAACCCATAACGATTTTCTCCTATTCTACAGATCGTTCGGGTATGTATCATTTCAACCCATAGTGATTCTATACTAATAGGGAACTTGCAGAGTGATAACATATATGATAATAAAATAACAACAGCAACAGGCATATATCATCATCAGTATAAATAACAGAAAATGGTGTCAGATGTCACAGGTGAACAGATATAGTCAATAGCACATATAAAAATGTAAATAACTAGCAGCAGTATAGTTCAATTGATGTTTCAATTGAAATCAAATTTAATAAATATAAGAACAATAATCGTGAGTGATTGCTCACCTTTCGTGGTTAGAGACGAACGAGGATGAAATGAGTTACGAATCTAAACACGAACTTCGAAACAAAGCAAAATTGGCACGAGTTTGATGACCAAGCTGATAACACGAATTGATGGAACGAATCAGAATGTGATCGATGAAGATAAGTTATACAAGTAAATTGTTATAGATGAAACATATGAAATTATATTTATATACAAAATCATATCCAAATTTCAACACATATTAAATTAAATATATAACTTATGAAATATACAACTCAGAACAAATATATATGAACTATATAATAACAGACCAACTTAGACTTAATATATATAACAAACAACTTTCAAAGTTTCAAATATAACCTCAGCTTGCAATATATAGACCGTATAAAATATATATGTTGGAACACAACAGACTTGTAAAAATTTGTATATATAAATATTATAGTTTATAGCGATATTATATACACCCTTCATTTATAATTAAACTAACAGAACCTATATCTATATATCAAAATATCTCTTGCACCTACTAATATATATATAACATAACTTTAACACTTTGAACATCCAACCATATATACAGTAAAACAAATTTTATACCAAAACATACAGTAACTACTCATATACTATATATACAAATATACTTTAGTACATAAAGTAAAACTAAAAGCTTCAGCATAACATAACTTTATATATATGTACACTTACAAATATAACTATGCTGATATATTTATATAGAAACTTACATAACAAAATATAAACTGACATCATATATATACCATACTTCGACACGGTTATACACGTGTACAATACCGTAACAAAAGAAGTATAAATCATTAAATCATATAAATAACAACATCCTAAATATATACTATATATACAATTACAGTAAACCATTTCAATTTAACACTACACTTGTATATCAGCGAAACTACTTAGATAATAATATATATATTATAGTAACTAGTATATATTAAGTGCAGACAACAATACATGATATATGCCAACTGACAGACTATACTACACATACCTATATATATATATATAAAACGTTTGTTTATTTTATTGTAAAACCCCCTTTTTTTATGTATATATACTTACAATATAACAACTACTATATAAATATGTATATAAATCATCCATATAACTCGTACAGCCATATATAGGCAACATAGGCTTGGAAATACCCTACTGTAAACACTATATATATACCTTTATATACATCTAGCTCGATAGGAATGAATGCATTCGACTACAACAGATATATAAATCTTACTTTATTATACTTTACACAAACAGTATATATCTATAAACATATATTATAGTAACATATATATTTCAAAAACCCAAATACTAAAACTGTAAATATGAAACAAGAGAAACATATTATATATCATCATCTTAACATTGTAAACCACAAATAACTATACAGCCGAAAATATATATAACTACTCACATACATATATACAAGGACGAGGCTGCTGGCATGGTTGATGGGCTCAGCTGCGGAGGTTCTGGTAGCATGGGAGATAAGGCATGGGGTGAAGGTGGTGGTGGTTCTCGGTTGGATGAGTGGGAGGCGTGGGCCAGGGCTTCAGGTTGGAGGAGGGAACGCATCTGGCTCGAATTGCTAAGGGTTTGCGGAGCGGCTGGGTGGCGGAGGAAGGCTGGCGGTAGCGTGGGAAGCTACGGGTTGCCGAGGTCAGGGGGATGAGGGTGATGCAAGCTTAGGGGTTGATGGGCGGTAGAGGCTAGGGAGGTGGAGAAGCTTCACGTAGAAGTATAGATGGTGACGCACGGCAGAGGCGGAAGTAGTGGTGGCAGAGATCGATTCGGTTGTGCTGGGCTAAAGGGGGTGCGGGAGAAATGCTTCGATGGTGGAGGATGATCTTGGGTAGGCTGTTGTACACGTGGTGGGTGGATGCAAAGGCTCGGCTAGTGGGTTGCTTTGGAGTTTCTGGCGGTGGTGAGAGGATCGGCTATGCTTTGGAGGGGCTGTATGGAAATGGAAGAGACAGAGGGAAGGGAGATCTCAAAAAAAAAAGAAGTAAACCCCAGAGGCCACGAAAATATAGACTAAATCAAAGGACGAAGTGCGCAAGTGACCGAGAATTCAGGAAGACAAAACGCAAGTGATTGTTGAATTTTTCACCGTTGGCAATAAATGCAAAATAAATAAATAAAATGCAACAGAAGGACAATTGATTGACGCGATTAAAGCAATTGTGGTTTCAAATTTTTAAAAGCCAAAGAAATCAAATGGTCACGGATCCGGTACCGATACGGTTACCGGTTTCGTGGATTCCGTTGTGTACCGGACTTCAAAACACAGAATAAATATACCGCAGAGAACAGCACGACGAGACGATCAAAACGGTATACAGATATCAGTGGTACGATCATCCGGTCGAAAGTCGATAATCGGTACCATAAATGCTGCTATTGTCAGAAATAAGATCGACGGAGCAATAGATGTCCAAATTTGACGAAACAAAAGATGACGTCTCACTCAGAAAATGATTTACAAATTTTCTATGTAAAAATATTCAGGTTTGGAAAACATTTTATTATCACCAATTTTTAACTGATTAAATTGAAGTAAATTACACTAGAAAATAAACTTCCAAATTTTCAGATGAAAATTTACCAGTTGCTATGTTAAAACAGACGCATTCCAAATATTAAATTTTTATTTCAAAATTTTATTGTCTAAAATTTCACAAAATTCAATTAATTAAATAAATAAAACCACTGAAATTTACGGGTCGTTACAAGCTCCGAAGATGAGTCTCAAATGCTGTGACACTCAGTCTGACCCGAGCATAAAGCAAAACACAAAACACTCAAGTCAGGATTAACTTTCTTATGCAAGTAAATTCAACTCAAGTGAAATGTCAAGTGAAATGCAATATAACTTAAAGGATGTTTGGGATTCCCATCCTTTAAGGATCCGTGAAACTATCTACATACATAGTACAATACGCTACATAGATAATGTCTAAAGTAAAGTAAACTATTAAAATAGCGTTAAGACATTATCCATATCCCCCTTAACACATTTTATATAAATACCGTAGTCTATACAGTACCGTAATTCCTCCGTAAACTGGAGGACTATCAAAGGGCACTCCATAATCTACGACACAAACCAAACTCGTAATGGGCTCGATAAGGCATATGACAAGGCACGTGAGGCAATGCCAGGGTAGGATTCTACCGTTTGCACTCCCGGACTGGTGGTAACGCATAGCAGCTACTACCGCCTACGTCGAGACAAACTCCCAAATCAAAGGTGCACCCAATCAAATCACAAAGTAATAGAATGGTTTCGAAGAAGCATGCTCGATCGTAGGTGCGACCTCACTTGGCCCGGTATAGCTTTGGTTTTAGTCATATCAAGCTGACTGGAGGGAGTCAGGGCTGCGTTCATACCTCATACAGACGTTCGCCAAACCATCCTACTTCATTCTGGATTCTTCACCACATGTGTAGTTGTTAAAGTAGTTTTCGGTATTGGCAGAGAGTATGACAATATCTGATCCCGGTCTTTTTAACAACCAAATGCTTATTTCACACCGTGGTCATTTTTTTCATTTCAAACAGTTCATACTTCATATCAAAATATCATATTCATTTCAAAATCATATCACTTTTGAAATTATTATTCACTTTCGAAATCATTATCACTTCCAAAATCATAACCACAAAATAGGTTATACCATCATATCAAAGCATTCGCATTTAAATCCATTAAATCTAAATCCTAACAGTTCCAACTTAAACAGGTTAAATATTGAAAGTATTTATATATTGGAATAGATATACATTAAAAATAGTTTATACTTAAAAATAGGTTATAGGTTAAAAAAGTTTATATATTAAAATAGTTTATATATTAAAAAGAGTTTATATTGAAAATAGTTTCAAATTAGAATTGTTTCTTCCAAATTCACAAATCAACTCAAATAAACTTTAGTTCCAAAATTCAATTTAAATCAATCTTAGTTCAACAATTTCAATTAAAAAGGTTAAAGGTTCAATTCAAATTCTCATTAAAACCATTTTTGTTTATATCGATTTCAAATCCAGGTTTGAACTACAAATTTAAACCACTTCCAATTCAATAGGTTTCAAAGTTTAAATATTCAAACATTTACAATAACTCAATTTGATAAATTTCATTTATATTTCGAAATTCAACTTTAATTTTATTTAAATTTGAAAATATTCACTTAATCATTTTTAATAGCCATTTAAATAAAATCCCAGATTACAAATTTAAATCAATATTAAATATTCGATTTCAATTTTATTTAAATTTGAAATATTCATTTAATCACCTTTAATTAAACATTTAAATAAAATCCCAAATTACAAATTTAAATCAAAATTAAATATTCAAATTAAATTTATTTAAATTTAAAAATATTCATTTAATCCTCTTTAATCAAAATCAAGTTATCAAGTTATAGAAACATGTCTTTAAATCTCAAAATCAATAAGTTCCAAATCAATCATTATTTAAATTCGATTATTAACCAATTTAAATTCCAAGTCAAATTTAATTTATTTTTCCAACCTCTATTTATAAACTAATTGAGGGAGTCAGGGCTGCGTTCATACCTCATACAGACGTTCGCCAAACCATCCTACTTCGTTCTGGATTCTCCACCACATGTGCAGTTGTTAAAGTAGTTTTCGGTATTGGCAGAGAGTATGATAATATCCGATCCCGATCTGTTTAACAACCAAACGCTTATTTCACACCATGGTCATTTTTTTCATTTCAAACTATTCATACTTCATATCAAAATATCATATTCATTTCAAAATCATATCACTTTCGAAATCATTATTACTTTCGAAATCATTATCACTTCCAAAATCATAACCACAAAATAGGTTAAACCATCATATCAAAGTATTTGCATTTAAATCCATTAAAACTAAATTATAACAGTTCCAACTTAAAAAGTTTAAATATTGAAAGTAGTTATATATTGGAATAGTTATACATTAAAAATAGTTTATATTTAAAAATAGGTTATATATTTATTTGTACCAAAATTGGGCACAACACTCTTCGGACGTATTCGAAGAGATTAAAGTGAAGAATATAAATGAAAAATGAGGTTAATCTAACGAACACGCCAAAAACAGACAAACATAAGTATAAGAACACAGAGATTTAGAGTGGTTCGGCGGTGAGCCTACGTCCACTATAGAAAGTTTGCTATTTTTATTGATGATTCTCGCTGGTTACAACTGATTACAATAGTACACTCAAGATACAATGAAGATTTCGGCAGATTATCGGCATAGAGGAACCAAAAAGTCCATTTTCTGGAGGCATATGGCTGCTATTTATAGGCGTAGGCTGAAAATATCTGGCTCAGATCTCGGAAGACCCCTTCTCTCATGCGGGTTAGCCCACCAGATCGATCCGAGTTAGTTTGGGATCGATCCATGATCGATAAGTGTACCATTCGTATCGATCAAGATGAAGTCTTTTTGGGTTGAGATCGATTATGGACATTCTTAAGATGATATGCAAGCTCCTATGAAAATTTGGTGGCATTTGGACTTGTAGATTTTGAGTTATGATCGATCCAAGTTTGGATTTGCAAAAGGCTGAACAATGTGTATCGATCCCTTCGTATCGATCATGTGTGGCTCTGTTCGTATCGATGCTTGCATGCTACTTTGTATCGTTGGTTGGAGGCCGCCTTCGTATCGATGCTTCATGTTGTTGTCTTCGTATCGATCGGTGGTTGTTGCTCTTCGTATCGATGGTGGGAGATCGATACAAGATGGATGGAGGGTGATCGATACGAAATGGACATTTGTTGATGGATGATGGATACGAAGAGAAGTGGCCCTTGATGGATACGAACTAACACCTCCTTCATTGATTTTTGATCGATCCATATCTTGAGCATACGAACTCCGATTGACTTGAAATTTGGAACGTTGACTTTCATAGCTTTTCTTGTCGTATCATGTTAATTGTAGCTCGATCCAGACTCGGACCAAATTTGCCATTATCCATAGTGAACCTGTATACAACCAATCTTCGAGACGGATTGTCCTTGGTTTCTAGTCAAGTCTTTGGTGTCACGACCTTGCCAAAAGGTGGGATAACAAGATTAAAATAGTTTATATATCAAAAAGAGTTTATATCGAAAATAGTTTCAAATTAGAATTCTTTCTTCCAAATTCACAAATCAACTCAAATCAACTTTAGTTCCAAAATTTAATTTAAACCAATCCAGTTCAACAATTTCAATTAAAAAGGTTAAAGGTTCAATTCAAATTCTCATTTAAACCATTTTTGTTTATATCAATTTCAAATCCAGGTTTGAAATACAAGTTTAAACCACTTCCAATTCAATAAGTTTCAAAGTTTAAATATTCAAACATTTAAAATAACTCAATTTGATAAATTTCATTTATATTTCGAAATTCAACTTTAATTTATTTAAATTTTAAAATATTCACTTAATCATTTTTAATAACCATTTAAATAAAATCCCAGATTACAAATTTAAATCAATATTCAATTTCAATTTTATTTAAATTTGAAATATTCATTTAATCACCTTTAATTAAACATTTAAATAAAATCTCAAATTACAAATTTAAATCAAAATTAAATATCCAAATTCAATTTTATTTAAATTTAAAAATATTCATTTAATCCTCTTTAATCAAAATCAGGTTATTAAGTTATAGAAACATATCTTTAAAATCTCAAAATCAATAAGTTCCAAATCAATCTTTATTTAGATTCGATTATTAACCAATTTAAATTCCAATTCAACTTTAATTTATCTTTCCAACCTCTATTTATTAAAGTTATTACAAAAATCTATTTAAAAATATTAATATAAATTTTAAATAAATATTTAAACATATTATATATATATATATATATATTAGTTAAATTAAATTTTTATTAAATTTATTATATTAAATTCTATTATTAAATCTATTTTAAATCTTAGTTATATATTTACAAATAATAAAATTATAAGTAAAATCTTAAAATTTACATTTTCAAAACTTAACTTATAAATTTAAAATTTTCAAACATATAATTTAAAAATCTAAAATTTTGACATATATTAAAATAAAATCTATATATGATTTTTAAAAAAAATCAATATTTGTTAAATCTATATATTTTTCTTTTCAAAATTTCGGAAATCATTTAAAAAAGACCAACAGTGTCCATCTATAGTTTTCTATCATATGGTCAAGTGATACAGATATTTATCATTTCAATCCGCAATAATTTAATATTTACGGGTACATATCATTTCAACCCGCAATCCCAAAATTTCAAAATCAATAAAATCGCTTGTTTTATCATTTTAACCCATAACGATTTTCCCTAATCTATAATAACGTTCGAGTATGTATCATTTCAACCCATAGGGATTTCGTAAACTAACAGTGAACTTGCAGTGTGATTAAAAACAGATAATTAATAGCATAGCATATAAGGAACTTGCAATTGTGAATCACAAATTAACATATCATACATGTCAATATAAGTGTTATACAAAGCAACATATCATCATGTACATCAAAATGAACATCACATCATATCATTATATATATGTCAAAGTGAGCATCGTACCATATAAAATCATATATATATTAACTAAACAAAATCCTAGTTATAACAAACATTTCAATGGTCAATTCAAGTGATGTTATTTACTTAAACATAAAATTGTTAATCGTGAGTGATTGCTCACCTTTCGAGGCTAGAGAACAACGGGAATGAACATGATGCCAACACGGATACAGACATAGACATGCTGTGATATCCCGGGTTTTTGCGCAATATAAATTTAATAATCTGGAAATATTTAATCTGGAAATATTGATTTAAAATTAATAAGATTTATTTTCAAAGCTAATAAAGTTTTAATCTATTTATAATATATATTTTGCTATATATATTGTGAATAGAAATCTTATGTTTAAATAAAAGATGTATTTTCAAATTGTAATATATATGTATGTATATGTTATGATTTGAAGTTGTATTGAAATTTAATATAATAATTCTCAAATTTGTGTTAAAAATATTTCTATTTAAATATATATGTATATTTGTATATATTGGGATTTTGGTTTGAATTTAATAAAAGTGTTTCAAATTTATATATATATATATAAAAAAGTATAATTTGGAAAGTATAATTTAATATAATATTTTTTCAAAGGGTACTTGGTATTTTAATTTATATCTCTTAAAAGATAATTAAATTGGATTTAAAAATATATAAGATTTTATTTGTTTTATAATATGTTTCTTTATAATAGTTTATATATACATATATTAAGATAAGTGTTATTTATTAATAAAGTAAGTATGAAAATATTTATATTAACATTTAAATTAAATAAATATTTATTTAAATTACTTAGGACATGTGTAAGATTATTACAACATATATTTACAATTGTAAGCATAGGGACATTTCAAGTTAACAAGTGTCATTCATTTAAAATTTTATTTTCTTTTTAATAAATCATAACTAAATTTATAAAAGAAACATACATTCCTTCTTCTTCATTTTTCTTTTCCTATTCTTCTCTATTCTCAGTTCAAAATCAAGAAACTCTAAACAAAGAATTCCAACCTGAAAACAAATCCTCAAACTAAAATCAAACCGTATAAAATTCTCAAAGCAAAACAGAAACCTGAAATTCAAATCTACAATTAAGAAGAGGATCAAGCAACTAAATCAAACAACCATTTCAAAGATCAACCTGAGGAGAAATTAATATCAAACAAGAATCAACATCAGTTTCAGTTTCAACATCAAATTGAAAGCATGCAGTAGGATTTCAAATTCAACATTTTCGCAAATCAAATGTAGAAGCCTGGAAAACACTGCTCTGTTTTGTTCTCTGGAAATAAAAAGGTGAGTAAACATTTTCTTAAAAACAGTTTTTAATCTATGTTCATATTTATGCATGTGATGAATATGGATAGAAATATTGTAATGTGGTTTGCATGATTGTTTTATTTGGAATATACATTTTTAAACTGCGCTGTTGATATGAGTGTATGCCTGAGTTTATGTATATTGGTCTCTGCTATGATCACAGACTTAAAGATAAAACAAAAGAATTCAAATTCTTCTTATATATCCAAATTTAGATTATGATCTCAAAAGAAGAGATGATGGTATGAATGTAATAGAATTTTTAAAAATAAACCCAAGTGTTTATATTGCATATTTATTTCGAAACTGGTAAATTACAGTAAAAATCAAAAAGAAGTCGAAAATCAATAAATTCGATTTCATGTTTGAATTGCATAAATGGAATTATAGTAGAAAATCATGATTTTTAATATTGATATCAAAAATTTTAGTTTGATATAAGTTGAGATTTGCCGAGTTGTTCGAATTTGGGTATTTCGTCAATCGTCGGAGATTGGGGACGATTTGAGACTTGGGATTGTGGTCGAGGATGGCTTTAGAGATGTTGATCTCTGGAAAATGATGGTTGATTTTATTAGTAGCTGTGGTGGACAGAGATCGACAAAGTAGGGTTTTACCCTGTTGTAGGAGTCGAGCTTGACAGGGATTAGTACGTCATCAAGGGACAATCGGAGTTCACCGCGAGAGGGGGAAACGTTGAGTGGATCTGAGTTGCAGCTCTGGACGGAGGAACGTGAGCTCCGGTGGCGAGTTCGTCAGCAGGCGATCGATTTTCCGATCGAAGAGTGTTTCCAGGATGGGTCGATCAGCTCGATCTCGTATTCATGATTATTTCGACGAACTGAGTGCACAAGTTGAACGGCAAGGTCGTAGGCGATGTGTCGAAGTCGGCGGCGATGATCGGAAGTTGTTCTGGCGATCGTGCACGTGCACGTGTGCACGTTTGTGAATCTGGGTTGTTTGCGATTTGGGGAAGAAGCAATTTTACTCGGGTTGGTCTCGAGAATTTGTGGGTGCGACTCGAAGTTAGTATCGGGTATTGGGATGGTAGCTCAAATCTGAACTCGAGTTGATGATGTGAGTTTAATTTGCAGGTTTTAAATTTTAAAACTTAAACTAAAACTAAACTTGGTTTTGAAATTTAAAATGAAATTAGTTTAAACTTGTTTATATAAATTATTTATAATAGTTGTTTGCTTCAACATTGTTTAAGTAGTTTTGAAAACTTTGTTTAATTTAAATTTTGTTAAATAAAGTTAAAGTTATTTTAAAAACTTAAGTAGAAAAGAAATTTAGATATTTTATAAAGCAAGCTATTTAATTTAAATTGAAACTAGATTTAAAACTATTACTTTATAATATTTTTAAACATTTAAAGGTAGGTTGTGATTTGTAACTTTTAATTTATCATGTTGAATGAGTATTTTGAACTTAATTAATGATTTAATTAAGTAAGTTAATATTTTTAAAAAATAATGTTTAATGATAATTAAGGCATAAATAAGATAAGGTTTTATCTTAAGATAATTATGGTTTTAATGAGTGAGATTAATTTAGTTAATTAAGGAATTTAAGTATAAACGTAAATTAAGTAATTAATTAAGAATAATTAATTAATTTAATTAACTAATGATTAAGGATTTAATTAATTTATAATTGAGGGTTATAATTAATTAATTAAGGTTAATTAATTGTAATTAAAGATTATTAAATAAGAAATTAAGATTGTTAATTAAGTAATTAGAAGTTAATTAATTAAGTAATTAGAGATTAATTAGCTAGTAATTAAGAGGTACTTAATTTATAATTAAGTTTTATTAATTAATAATTAGGTTTTATTAATTAATAAATAAGAAATAATTAATCTATAAAGATTAATTAAGGATTAATTAACTAATAATTAAGAAGTACTTAATTTGTTATTAATTGATAATTAAGGTTTATTAATTAATTTGTTAAAGAGTAATTAAGGAATGAATTACTCAAGTGTAATTAATAAATAGATGTGATTAATTTAAGTTAATTAATTTGTAAATTAATTAAAGATAATTTTGATGCTGATTAAGTATAAATACTTAATAAAAATTTATAAGTGTAATTACTTAGTATAAGTAATTAATGTATAATTTCAAGATGTAATTAATTTAAAGGGAATTACTTAATGGGCAGTAATTGAAGTATAATTACTTTGTAAAAGTAATTAAGGATTAATTATTTGGTGAAATTAATTAAAGGATTAATAATATTAATTAAGGAGTTAATTAAATAAGGTAAGTAATTACAGGATGGTAATCACTGTTTATGATTTATTTAAGGTTAATTAATGGAGATAATTAATTATGTATAATTAATTAATGTAATTAATTAAGTATTAATGTAATTAATTATAGTTAATTAATTAATAAATAAATGGTTAATTACTGTTAATGATTAAAAATAATTAATTTGTGAAATTAATTAAAGGATAATTACTTTATGTAATTAATGAATAATTAATCAAGGATGATTAATATTTAATGAGTAATTAATTAATTAAAGGTTGTAATTAATTAATGATTGATTAAGCAAGGTTAGAAATTAATTCTTAAGTAATTAATTTAATTTAAGTTAATTGAATTAATTATATCATAGGGTTAATAATTGTTGCTTATATATATTGTTGTGTAGAATATCTGAATTGGATAATATCTATTGGATGATATGCTTTGATATTCTGTGATATGATATTGGATATATCTGTGATAAATGTGTGATATTTATCTGTTAAATGCTATATGAATTCAAGTATTTAATTGAATTAAATTGTTTAAACCTTTAAACAACTTGGACTTAAAAGATACGTTTTGGATTTCGATGAGACCGGGATCGGGTTTCCGTATACCGGAATTCCAGGTCTGGAGACCCGAATACCACATCGATCCAAGTTAAACGTTAGGTCGTGAATCTCAAGTGAAGATGAAGATTCAGAGTGCAAGGGTTATTGTCGTTAACTCTGAGGGTGATTCCAAAATGAGTGTAATGAGATAATGCCTTCGGTTTCGTTCGAACCCGGAACGAACTTGTATGGATTGAATGCTTTCAGCACATCGTCAGGCGGACGATGAGCATTCTAAGTGATATGTTCTGATTAAAGGTAATCGTAACCTCAAGCCTCATCAACCGGGAATGGCTAAAACAGGGGAGGTGTAACATTCCCCCATTTTGACCGCCTCTAGTCGGTAATTAAACCAACTAGAAACGTTCAAAAAAGGCGAATTGTTATTTAGTTTATAAGGTTTAAACAGAATCAGCCACAGAAACACAGATAATAACAATCAATTAAAACAAATGAGAATTTATTTCATTACTATAAATCTTTTTATATACATCAGAGTTTATACAATTTTAATACTGATACAGCGGAATATCTTAAAATACAATTTTCTCGAAATAAATGATTCTTTACTCTCTCTCTAACTTCGCTGCTCGAAAATCTTCAAGCTGTAAAAATACTCGGTCTGACCCAAGTATTAGATTCAAAAGAAAATAATACACAGGTCAGTCTAATTCAAACCAGTTTATTAGTGCATAGAGGCAGTAATAATCAAATAGACGACAGTCACAATAATTCTCGTCTATCCGACTTTTTCAACAAAGAAATCGGATAACGAAAATATAACACTTAACAGTGTTAAGCAATAAATCAGCAGATTTAAATCATCAACAGAGATAAATAAACAATTTATCAATCGACTAAATCAATTTAAAACAATTGAAGTTGTCACTTTAAAACCACCAAAAACTCGATTGGCTGCCGTACACGCACGCGTGTACGGCCTCGCCAATACAGCATAAAAGATCAATGCATCACGACGCAAAGAAATATCAATTCGAAACTGTCGAGTTGGGTGGCTGCAGTGCACACGTACGCGTGCGCTGCCTCGCCACCACCAAAGGTAAAGTCATCACATAGAAACAAGGGTAAAACTGCAACAAGAAAAATGCAGCCACCACGTGGATATCAGGGCTCAATTTCCAAAATATCAAGAGAATATGCCAACAGGAAGATGTAGTTCAAAGCAAAATGCAATGAATCTGAGATCACAAAAATCAACATCAACTAGTTTGAAGGGTCAAGACAGTTATAGCTTTAAAGTGAAACTGCTCGTATATTCGAAGCATAGTGCCAGATGGTATGAACAAGACTCAAATGTCTCTAGTATATATATATATTTAAAACTTTGTTTTTTTTTTTTTTTAACTCTGGGCAAATCTGGGTTTAAAAGTCGAAAACTGAATTTAACAAAGTTTCAACATCAAATCCTAAAGTATGGACTTAGATCAGGTTATATACTAGTGGTACTGTTTAAGTTTTTTTTTTAAAAAAAATTATTAATGCCAGACTCGACAAGATAACCAAACTCAAAGCCAGTTCCAAAATCAAGTGAAAACAACATAGCAATGAACTCAATCAGTTCAAAATGAAACAACAGGAAGATTCTCCAAGAAAACAAAGCACATAAGGGTACCGGGGAGTATGCAACCCGACCATCAAAGTGCAGACCAAATGAAGTCAGTGCCAATGGTAATGACAACAACTCCACCAAGTCATAATTCAATCTCAAAATACAGTCAATCATTCCAAGAGAAAATAAAATGCAATTCGAACATACATATATACATATCAATTATGTATATACATACGTTACTGCAGACATATGTATAAAGGCCAAAATGCAACTATATCAAACAGTGACAATGTGGATGTAACCGATGTATGGGGCAATGCACAAGCAAGGCTAAGGCATAGTGCACATAATCAATGTGAACACATGGACTTCAATCTAACAGATGCAACTTCAAAAAGAGCCAGACAGTATCAAGTTAGAAACAATGCCAAACCAGATACAACAGTGATGGAACAAGGGATCCAAGTTTTATATGCAAAATAAACAGTGCAAGCTCAAATTAAAACAGTGGACAGTATAAGTGTAGTCTCAGCAAAAAAAAAATATAGCAGAGACAACACAAGTATAACATCATTAATGGAACCACTGATTCAATTCAAACTTAAGACAAAGCACTTCAAATTCAATAAGAAAATACCCACTAGTTCACCAAGCACCATAATCGATGCCATGAACAAAATCAAGTTTTCAGTCGAAAACAACTGCAGGCCTAAGTTAAAGCCGAAGTCACCGAAATACACTAACCAAAACTGTGAAGCTTGTAATCACAAAATAAACGAAGTGGACCGAAGTCAAATGCAAGCACCGGTTTTAAACAAAGACAATGAATTTGAAATGGTTGGTAAGTAACAGAGCAACTCGAAAACTAGCAGCATGCGATACTTCGAACAAGAAAAAAAATGCAGACGAGTTGTACAGCAATGTCAAAATAGGAAAATTCGAACAATTATAAATCAAAACCAGACGTAAATGAACAACGTCAACCTTCATCTCAAAGTCCAAAACAATACAAATTGAATGACCTGACTTACCAAATGTATAAGAATACCAAAGCCGAGGAAAACAAAGTCGAAGTCCATCAGAAATTCATGAATTAGAACAAGACAGAAATCATCAAAATTTAAATTAGATGTGAGTGATATAAAATCACTCACCTTTGTTCGACGAGAGCCACTATCGATCTGCAAGGTCGGCGCCGCGATGGTGATGAACGAGCGAAGAAAATAGACGAGGCCGAAGCTTCAATTCGCCAGCGAATCAAAAAAAACGCCGAAGCCCTAATTCCAAGTCGCCATTTTTTTCTTTTCTTTCGTTTGATTTAATTTAGGGTTTGAACGAATGAGTGAGGAGAGGGGCGGGTACGTGTTTTATCAGAGAAAAGGGGTAAAACGTGGGTTAGGGTATGGGCCGGTATGATATAGGGTATGGTTTATTTTATTTTTTACTTTCTTTTTAAATCAAATTTTGTTTTTGCAAATATCATTTTCTTTAACTTGTTTTGTTTTTAACTTATCATGTTAAAATTTAGCTACGTGTATTTATTTCATTTTTGTATTAATAAAATTTAACAAAAGAATTCCAATTCCTTTACCAATTTCAATAAAATTAACAGAAATTTATATTGCCAATTTGACGAAGATTTTATCGTTATAAAATTTTCCAACAATAAACAGCAAATATCTGACAACTTTAATCATTTGCTGATGATTATGATTTTGAGCAAAAATCCAGGTTGTTACAGAAATTCAATTTTGAATTCGATTTAAATTTTATACGCGTTTATACGACGTACGTTCACAAAACAATTCTGATAAATACGAAAATTGAAATCCGGTAAAAATTCAATATTACGGACCCAATGAAACTCGTTTCGTCAAATTCCGAGACTGTGCCTCGGAAGACTATTTTTAAATTCAATTCAAACAATACAATTTCAAAATTGAACAAATCACTTTTAAAATCAATTCTGAAGCTTCTATTATCTCCAGTATTATCAATATGAATTTTCCAGGCCTTTAAATTATTTTTAACCGGCTTAATATTGAAGATTCAAATTTTATTCAACTTTCAATAGATTAAATTCAAAAATTTAATCGCTAATCATTTTGATAATTTGAAATTCAAGTCAAATCATCATTCAAATATATAAAATTAATTAAATATTTTCAATTTAAATTGTTCAAAATTCAGGGTCGTTACAAACTCCCCTCCTTAAAAACTTTTCGTCCACGAAAAGGAAAAGTTGTTAAAATTTCATCGATATTTATACTCTAGTAAATTTTTTTACTAAACTTAAAACTTATTACAAATAAATGAATATAGGATTCATTTCATCCGTTTAATCTCACTAGTTCTGTTTATCTTCACTTTTGTTCAATGATTTCTACAATCAAAACCCAAAAGTCTTTTACTAACATTTTTTTTTTCTTACAACACTCAGATTTAAACTTAAAATTCTTCACATTAGAGATTTATATAATATACCTCTTCCAAAGCTGTGAACTTTCAAAACATTACAAAGATCCTCTTCCTTAGTTCATTAGGTAAGAATTTTTGTAATTCTACTTTCAAATCATTGATTTTGCTATTCACAGTTCGAAAATACTTGCTAACTCGAAATTTAACAAGTCCATCTTCGTTCTCACAGACATTAGACATACGCTGGCCAGGCGCAGGTCTAAAAATCTCCAAGTACTAAATATACTTGCTTCAATTCCCAGTGAAAATACTTTTAAAAATTCTTTTTTAAAAATGGATATGGAAAGCACGTTCCCCCATGGATTACAGTTCCACCCGGCGGTTACGCTACTTTCCCAGTAGAGTCGCTTGTGGCTGTAGATTTCTCATCTCTTAAATTTCGCCATGGTTGTCGCCATAGATTGCAGTACACACGGCGGTTACGCTACTATCCCAGTAGAATCGCTCGTGTCTGTAGGCATCACGCCCCTCAAATTTCGCCTGGCATTAGATTGCAGTTTACTCGGCGGTTGCGCCAATATCCCGGTGGAATCGCTTGTAACTGTGGGCATCTCGCCCCTCAAATTACGCTAACATCATCAATCAAATCTAATCTCATCGCGATGAACTATCGCGAAGGATTTCCGATTCAAATAGTCACTCTGACTAAAATTCTACGTAGCTACGAATTTCAAATGGACACTCATCGAGAGTTCCAATACCTTCTTTAATAATAAATGGAAGGTACTTTTCCACATCCTCAGTTTAGAAAACATAATATCATATATGTAGTACTTTCATTTCACATTTCGTACATATAACATCTATGTAAACATACATAAGATTTCCATAACAATGTCTTTCTAAACTAACGGTTTTCAATTCACCGCATTCATATATATAAGTTCTAAAACTTACATATTCCATATTCATAACAAAATAGAGGATTTCAAAATTTTCCTCTAAGTCGATTTGGAAATTTAAGGTTATCTCAAACCTAATTCATATTCATAATTCCATTTATTATCGACTTTCACATTCGATTTGAATAACATGTTACATCGTCAATTCTCAACACAGAATTGATGTCTATCGATATATAACCTCTGAGCTCGTACGTCTCAGAGAAGGGTGTTAAGCTAAGAGAATAAATTCTCCGCCACCAACAGATATATATTTAATAGAGATCAATTGCTATGTCATCAATTCACAATGTTAGACATGCAATCCAAATCATCATCTGAAATTCAAAGCTCAACTTATATTGTCTTTGATGTCGAAGTTAAACTCAATTTTAACTTAACGATTCAATCTTTTTGAAAAATTTCAAATTGAACAAATTGTTCAAATTTCTCATTTAACTTTTCAACTTCGACTTCAAAAATGAATTTCAAATCATTTATTCCTTACGGAATATATTCACAACATTTCATATTTGGAAAAAACATTTCCATACTTATTTAAAAATAAGTAATTCACAAATTCATTCAATGTTCAACATTTGAAAATATTCGATATACTTAAATCAAAATTAAGTATATATTTCATCATTAAGGAAATCATTCTCTTTCACATATTCATTTGAGTTAAAACGAATGTTACGTAAAACATCGTTACGACAACTCAAAATTACTAGTATAGGGATTCGAAATTTAGATAGATGTAAAAATCCCAATACTATACAAAACATTTCCTTTCGGAAATCATTTACTATAACAACAGTGTTATAGTCCACCATTTCCTTATATTCGAAAACGTCTATTTCAACAATGAATGTTGAAATCTATGATTTCGATATTCAATGCCTTTGAAAACATCTTTTTAAAACAATTACTTCGTTTTAAAATATCACTTTCCCAACCATGTCCATTTTATTCAATAATATATTCACTGTCCAAAATTGTGAATATACATCTTTTAACAAACTATACAGAATTTTACTTATCAAAATAAGTCAGTTTCGAATTTATAAACAACGTTTATAAATTCTATTTCTATTCATAAAGACTTCAATTTGTAAAAATTGCTTTATTAACCATTCCTTTATAACTCAATTTTATACCAGAATTTTAATTTATAAGTAAATTACTTATAAATTCTTTTATTTCGCAACTTCGATTCATTTTATAACTTCACAATCTTAATTCTGTAATTTCCATTCACTTATGAAATCCATTAAATATTTCACTTTTAACACTTATACAATTCCAATATTTTATCAACACTTTCAAATCTTCAATTTAAGCCGTTTATAATAATTCAAAATTTCCAATTTAAACTATTATATAAATTTATCAATTTTCCATTTCCAAGATAATCAACTAGTTCTTTAGTAAACCATTCATCGACTTGGTTTTCAATCTAATCGCATTTGATTCATTCACATTGGATTTTACTAACATTCATTCATATCCAATTAGTTCACATTCACTAATTCATATTCAAGTCAGTTTGCTTCAATTCAAATCAAATTTGATTCTAGTTAAATTTACTTATCCTTCAATTTGAATTCAATTTACATAGTTTTCAATTTCCATTAATACAATTTCATTAATACTTAATGAATTTCCATACAATCAACTAGCAACCAATGCACATTCAACTTAACCAAATTTATTTACTTTGCTTATATTCAATTTGATTCAACATACTTAATTTCAATTGGTTTATATTCTAATTCAGATTGAATTCTTTTATACTCACCATATTCACAAATTCACTTTTACAATTAAAGTTGAATTTCTTTATATAACTCAAATTTATATTCATTACTTCACTTTATCAATTCATTTTGATATCAAATTCAATTTGATTCAATATTACTTAAGCAATGTTTCATTTATCTTCACTTGCATTTATTTTCACCATAAAACTTAAGTTCGCCTCAAATTTATTTGAAATTCTATTTTACTTAACTTAAATTTATTTCAAAAATTCTCTTATTTAACTTTTGCTAAAGTCAAATTCATCACAATTCAAAATTCAGATTTTGTTTTACTTAACAAAACTGTTTAACCATTTTAACAACTGGTTTTACTTAAATTTTCTCATTTTATAAGTTAAACAACTTATAATTTAAACTTTCCAATTCATATCATATAATCACTTATCATTCAAGTTTAACCTTTCATCTTGATAATTTATCAAATCAAGTTCAATTTATTTAACTTAACTTAGATTTCATTTCAAAAATCATTTTATTTATTAATACTAATTCAATTCAATTTAACTTTTCTTAAGTTAAAAATCTTTATTTTCAAATTCAACCTTCACTTTACTTATATAAGATCTATTCCAAATTCATTTATCTTATATTTTCTAAAACAATTTTATACTTCTTTGGATTTGAAAAACGTTTTCCTTTTTAAAGTGTTTCTAGTAACTATTCATATTAAACATCATAAACTAAGCTTTGTGTAAACCAAAGCTCTGATACCACCTGTAACATTCCCCCATTTTGACCGCCTCCAGTCGGTAATTAAACCAACTAGAAACGTTCAAAAAAGACGAATTGTTATTTAGTTTATAAGGTTTAAACAGAATCAGCCACAGAAACACAGATAATAACAATCAATTAAAACAAATGAGAATTTATTTCATTACTATAAATCTTTTTATATACATCAGAGTTTATACAATTTTAATACTGATATAGCGGAATATCTTAAAATACAATTTTCTCGAAATAAATGATTCTTTACTCTCTCTCTAACTTCGCTGCTCGAAAATCTTCAAGCTGTAAAAATACTCGGTCTGACCCGAGTATTAGATTCAAAAGAAAATAATACACAGGTCAGTCTAATTCAAACCAGTTTATTAGTGCATAGAGGCAGTAATAATCAAATAGACGACAGTCACAATAATTCTCGTCTATCCGACTCTTTCAACAAAGAAATCGGATAACGAAAATATAACACTTAACAGTGTTAAGCAATAAATCAGCAGATTTAAATCATCAACAGAGATAAATAAACAATTTATCAATCGACTAAATCAATTTAAAACAATTGAAGTTGTCACTTTAAAACCACCAAAAACTCGATTGGCTGCCGTACACGCACGCGTGTACGGCCTCGCCAATACAGCATAAAAGATCAATGCATCACGACGCAAAGAAATATCAATTCGAAACTGTCGAGTTGGGTGGCTGCAGTGCACACGTACGCGTGCGCTGCCTCGCCACCACCAAAGGTAAAGTCATCACATAGAAACAAGGGTAAAACTGCAACAAGAAAAATGCAGCCACCACGTGGATATCAGGGCTCAATTTCCAAAATATCAAGAGAATATGCCAACAGGAAGATGTAGTTCAAAGCAAAATGCAATGAATCTGAGATCACAAAAATCAACATCAACTAGTTTGAAGGGTCAAGACAGTTATAGCTTTAAAGTGAAACTGCTCGTATATTCGAAGCATAGTGCCAGATGGTATGAACAAGACTCAAATGTCTCTAGTATATATATATTTAAAACTTTGTTTTTTTTTTTTTTTAACTCTGGGCAAATCTGGGTTTAAAAGTCGAAAACTGAATTTAACAAAGTTTCAACATCAAATCCTAAAGTATGGACTTAGATCAGGTTATATACTAGTGGTACTGTTTAAGTTTTTTTTTAAAAAAAAATTATTAATGCCAGACTCGACAAGATAACCAAACTCAAAGCCAGTTCCAAAATCAAGTGAAAACAACATAGCAATGAACTCAATCAGTTCAAAATGAAACAACAGGAAGATTCTCCAAGAAAACAAAGCACATAAGGGTACCGGGGAGTATGCAACCCGACCATCAAAGTGCAGACCAAATGAAGTCAGTGCCAATGGTAATGACAACAACTCCACCAAGTCATAATTCAATCTCAAAATACAGTCAATCATTCCAAGAGAAAATAAAATGCAATTCGAACATACATATATACATATCAATTATGTATATACATACGTTACTGCAGACATATGTATAAAGGCCAAAATGCAACTATATCAAACAGTGACAATGTGGATGTAACCGATGTATGGGGCAATGCACAAGCAAGGCTAAGGCATAGTGCACATAATCAATGTGAACACATGGACTTCAATCTAACAGATGCAACTTCAAAAAGAGCCAGACAGTATCAAGTTAGAAACAATGCCAAACCAGATACAACAGTGATGGAACAAGGGATCCAAGTTTTATATGCAAAATAAACAGTGCAAGCTCAAATTAAAACAGTGGACAGTATAAGTGTAGTCTCAGCAAAAAAAAAATATAGCAGAGACAACACAAGTATAACATCATTAATGGAACCACTGATTCAATTCAAACTTAAGACAAAGCACTTCAAATTCAATAAGAAAATACCCACTAGTTCACCAAGCACCATAATCGATGCCATGAACAAAATCAAGTTTTCAGTCGAAAACAACTGCAGGCCTAAGTTAAAGCCGAAGTCACCGAAATACACTAACCAAAACTATGAAGCTTGTAATCACAAAATAAACGAAGTGGACCGAAGTCAAATGCAAGCACCGGTTTTAAACAAAGACAAAGAATTTGAAATGGTTGGTAAGTAACAGAGCAACTCGAAAACTAGCAGCATGCGATACTTCGAACAAGAAAAAAAATGCAGACGAGTTGTACAGCAATGTCAAAATAGGAAAATTCGAACAATTATAAATCAAAACCAGACGTAAATGAACAACGTCAACCTTCATCTCAAAGTCCAAAACAATACAAATTGAATGACCTGACTTACCAAATGTACAAGAATACCAAAGCCGAGGAAAACAAAGTCGAAGTCCATCAGAAATTCATGAATTAGAACAAGACAGAAATCATCCAAATTTAAATTAGATGTGAGTGATATAAAATCACTCACCTTTGTTCGACGAGAGCCACTATCGATCTGCAAGGTCGGCGCCGCGATGGTGATGAACGAGCGAAGAAAATAGACGAGGCCGAAGCTTCAATTCGCCAGCGAATCAAAAAAAACGCCGAAGCCCTAATTCCAAGTCGCCATTTTTTTCTTTTCTTTCGTTTGATTTAATTTAGGGTTTGAACGAATGAGTGAGGAGAGGGGCGGGTACGTGTTTTATCAGAGAAAAGGGGTAAAACGTGGGTTAGGGTATGGGCCGGTATGATATAGGGTATGGTTTATTTTATTTTTTACTTTCTTTTTAAATCAAATTTTGTTTTTGCAAATATCATTTTCTTTAACTTGTTTTGTTTTTAACTTATCATGTTAAAATTTAGCTACGTGTATTTATTTCATTTTTGTATTAATAAAATTTAACAAAAGAATTCCAATTCCTTTACCAATTTCAATAAAATTAACAGAAATTTATATTGCCAATTTGACGAAGATTTTATCGTTATAAAATTTTCCAACAATAAACAGCAAATATCTGATGTAATAACCCGCTTTTCCGTACCCCTTGAATAGACACTAATTTCCATCTATTTACTCAAGGTGAACGAAAAACCGAATCATTAGGGTTTTAAAAGAAGAGGTAGAAGAAAAGGTAGAAGGAAAGAGAAAGAAGAAACAAAAGAACAACATCAGAAACAGAAACAATATCAGAATCTCACATATCGCAGCGGAACAATATATAATAGATAATCACTAGTCTTTTAAAACAAAGAACTATATCAGTTTATACATACATCAATCATCAGAGTCAATATACAACAATGGACAGTTATATAACTTGTCCTCATACAGAATACACAGCGGAATAAATATATCAGATACAATTACTACGTCTCGCCATCCAGCTTGCTTCCAAAGCTCCAGAATATCCAGAGTATCCTGATAATATAACTCTAGGCTGCCCGTGTGGAAATTGGTGGGCACCCAGAGTTTAGAAGGGAACAATAAACTCCGAGTCAGTCATGGTGACTGGTGTGAGATCGTAAAACAGTTATTTTCACAAAGAAAATAAAACAGATTCGCAATGCTTTTGGAAAATGAAACTACCATAAGACCTCCCACCACACACACAATGCAAACGCAGAATTGGAGGAGATTTCTTCTTATGATAGTCAAAGATGCTTACTACGGAAAAATCAAATCCTTTTTGATATTATTATTAGTGCATAGTGTAGAAAACATTTCGAAAGTATAATATTAATCTTAGCCAACATACGACCAGTATCGTATGCCTACTATAGCTACTATGTTCAATAGCAGGTTACCGCCACATTCCATAGCAGGTAATACAACTAAAACCGTACCAGGTTCGTATTGTTTCTTTGGATTTTCCAACAAATGGTCAGGCTAAGGAACTTCCTTTCCTCCTGCCGATTGGGATCGCCTCTGGCTGGACGTCCCGAGAGACAAACTGCTCTCTGCCAAACAAGGTCGGGTTACCCCTGTAACAGGTAACTCACGAATATGTCATCACCCGGTCCTTTGGGACCTTTATCCGAGCGCTCGATATCCAACATCACACATCATAAAGAAAGTGTATCCACATGAGTAAGTATCTGGGCTCCATACCATGATACCACCCCTTTCCAGAAGGAAATGACATAACCTAAAGGGCGCGACCCTCATAACCTTGCTGCAACATTCCTGTTTCGACCATTTCCGGGGTGTGAGGCTCGATGAAGTCTCGTCCACAAAGCTACGCTTTCTCAAAAAGAGCCCTGCTTCGGGTCCAACAAAATGATCAACCTATGATCACAAAGATATAAGATCAAACAAATGATCATATCACAAATGATCAAACACTGATCATTTCACAGCAACACTCAGTATGCCACGTTACCAAATTGGGATATATCGCTGATAAATTTCAACTACATAACCTCTGAGCTCGTACGTCTCAGAGAAGGGTGTTAAGCTAAGAGAATAAATTCTCCGCCACCAACAGAAATGTATTTGAAAGAAATCAGCTTTATATCTCAAATTGTAACGTCAGACACACAATCCATACAAGTCTGTTCCGGGATCGAACAGAACCGAAGGCACTTCTCACGAAGCCCTTGCATATCCGGATAATTCTCAATCACGTCGGGACTTCCCGTCACTAAGGATGATAAAACCTCTAAACCGGAGATCAGCCGATGTAGAGTAACTCGACGGTAATCCTTCCGTTTTCAAAAATATCCGGTCTTCAACACTGGTCTTCGAATGCAATTCATAACGACGTATCACATATTCGGAATGGGTTATACGACCCCATGGTCCTTTCCCGGCTAACCCGAATAGTGAGCGCTTATTCCAAAAATAAGTGTGGCATTCAAATTCATCCAATTCACAACAAATACCTATTCAAGGTAATTATTGATAGTCGGTTATTTAACTATCAATAAAGATGCGCAACATCATCAGATTCCAAATAATTTTCCAAATTATTTTATCTTCCAAAATATCTTTTACTAGATATGTAATTTCCACACTTCAAAAATAAATCAATATTTATTTTTCTAAACAGTTTCCCTTCCCTTTATAAATTCCATAGTGAATTTATATCTTTCAAAATATCTACTGATATTCGATTTTCAATCGTTTTCAAATATTCACTTTCGATTTATCTTTATGAAGATAAATTCTCAAAACGGTTTATTTCATATTGGAAAAGCATTTCCATACTTATTTAATAATAAGTAATTTCCAAATCATTTATTTTCAACATTTGAAAATATTCAATATACTTAAATCAATATTAAGTATATATTCGTTCTTTAAGGAAATCATAAATTTTACATCTATTTGAGTCAAAACGAATGTTGCGTAAAACATCGTTACGACGACTCAAAATCACTAGTATAGGGATTCGAATTTTAGATAGATATATAAATCCCAATACTACACTAAAACATTTCCTTTCGGAAATCATTTACTATAACAACAGTGTTATAGTCCATCATTTCCTTATTCTCTCGAAAACGTCTATTTCAACAATAAATGTTGAAATCTATGATTTCGATAATTCACACGTTTTAAAACATCTTTTAAAACAATTACTTCATTTTATAATATCGCTTTCCCAAAACATATCCATTTTATTTAATAATATATTCACTGTCCAAAATCGTGAATATAACTCCTTAAATTAACTTCTGCAATTCACTTATCAAAATAAGTGATTTCGGATTTATAAACAACGTTTATAAATCACAATTCTATATTTTATAACAATTTCAACTTATAAATTCCTTTTGTTATCCAATTCAATTTATAACTCAATTTTCTAACAAAAGTCCATTCTATAAGTTAAACACTTATAATTCGTTTATTTACAAAAATCGTTCTTTTAGGACTTCACAAATCATTTATTCTGTCCTTTATAAAACCCATTTTAACATCATCTAAAACGTCTTTAAAACTCCTTTATAATTTCATCACTTTGATTTATAAAAATCAAATTTTATAAATCTTATATATAGAGCTTTCATAATAAATTCAAAAATCTCTATTTAGACCATCTTATAAATAAATCGATTTTTATTTCAAAAAATGATACTTCGGTTATATTTCACTAAAAATTATAGCTTTTAAATTTTACGTTTATAAATCGATTCAAAAATTCCATAAAACGTATATTTTCAAAAATCACTTTAAAAACCCTTTTAAAGTAAAAGCTGTTATTTTTACATTTCCAAAACTGAATCTGATGATGCAACAACACCAATCAGTCCATCACAACAGTCAAATATCATATATCATCATATGATAACAGAATATATCAAAATATCTATAAATAATCAATACGGTGAGGAATCCAGTCGGATTCCTCCAACCTGTTTCCCTGCATCCACAGATGTTAGCACAATACCAATTCCGCTCCAGTACGGAATTATCGCGGTATATAGGTTTTTATAAATCCGCTTACTAACGGCGCAATAGGGTCTCATCCGCTATACGAGGCGGGAAATCAATCAATCCAATATATACATATGCCAATATGTATATACTGCTATATATATAGATATATATCCTATCATATCTAATATCACATCCAAACAGTCAATCATCAATCAATAACTGTAAATAATTCCACATTCAAATTTGAGTGAGAAGATCTCACCTTGATTTTAATTCCGTTCCAGCGTTTATTTCGAATAAAATTAAACAGACGTTTAATTTCACTCAAAATTTTCATTGACCCCGATTGACTCCAAACTAGTTGCACTACGTAGTGCACGTCGAGACGATTCCAACGCACTTCCTTTCGTCATTTTCTGATCACGTAAGAAAGAGATATTGCATTTTAAACATTACAAATTTTAATATAATCTAATTTACATTTTCTTTCATAATTTTAAACCTACAGGAGATCTAGACCGTTGATTTTCGAGATGAGCATCTGGCCGCATACGAGGCTTCTTCCCCCTTCCAGTTCAAACACGCGAGCTCGAACCCATCTTTGCCGCCGTTTTGCCCTAGATGTCGCGACCGCCTCGTCGACTTCGACGATGATCAGAATACGCCATTCGAACGAGCTTGCCGAGCTTCACCATCGCCTACCACCCCACGAAGTGCGGTTCTCCCCCTGGCCTCGAACTGCGTGCGCAACTCGGCACGAACGCGAGCACGTAGCTCCCCATATGGTCGACGATACCCATCTCCACCGTACGGATTTAAAGCTCTCGTCGTCCCCTACGTTTTCCTAGTTGACACTTTTTCAAATCGATGCTTGGATTGGGAGTAATTGAGAGGAGAAAGACATGAATTTCTGGCCTTTGGTTTTAGAAGTGGCGGCTGAGACGTTTAGGGCTAGGGTTTAACAAATGGAAGAGGATGGGTTGCTTTTATAGAGAACCGACGAACACTATTCATTCCGAGATTTTCGAATTCCGATTTACGCGCGGTGACTGGCGTTTCTGGGGTTTATCCCGCGTTCCGAACGCAATGGAACGTGTTTCGAAAGCTAATTCGGACATCTGTGCGAGATACGGAGCAAAACGATCAATTTAAATTAAACCGATTTAAATCGATTTCGAGGCGTTTTAATTCGTACCGGACAAATGGTAAATCCAAAAATTATGAAATTTGAAATCTTACAATAATATCACATTACGGATCCGATAAAACTGGTTTCGTCGAAATCCGACACTGTTTGAAAAATGACTATTTTAACTCGCCGAATTAAAATTAAAATAATATCGATGCGTTTCGAGCTGCCACGGTCAAACGATAACTCCGATGGATACGAAAATTGAAATCCGATAATAACTAACTATTACGGATCCAATGGAACTGGTTTCGTTCAATTCTGAGACTGTTCGAAAATGGGCTATTTTTACAGTCGATAATTAAATATTAAAATATTCGATTTTCACAAATTAATTCCAAATTCGATGTTAAGAGTTCTAAAATATTTCTATAACTCCAGTATGATTAAATAAAATCTCCCAAATCATTTTCATTCTTATTTAATCCAGATTTCAAGTAAGTCTGGAATTTCAAACAATTAAATATCGATTTAATTGTCAAATTAAATCCAATATTCGAAAAATAAATCATTTGACTTCTTAATTCCACTTATTAATATTTAAAATCAATTAAATATTCGAATTTTAATTATCAAAAATTCTGGGTCGTTACATCTGACAACTTTAATCATTTGCTGATGATTATGATTTTGAGCAAAAATCCAGGTTGTTACAGAAATTCAATTTTGAATTCGATTTAAATTTTATACGCGTTTATACGACGTACGTTCACAAAACAATTCTGATAAATACGAAAATTGAAATCCGGTAAAAATTCAATATTACGGACCCAATGAAACTCGTTTCGTCAAATTCCGAGACTGTGCCTCGGAAGACTATTTTTAAATTCAATTCAAACAATACAATTTCAAAATTGAACAAATCACTTTTAAAATCAATTCTGAAGCTTCTATTATCTCCAGTATTATCAATATGAATTTTCCAAGCCTTTAAATTATTTTTAACCGGCTTAATATTGAAGATTCAAATTTTATTCAACTTTCAATAGATTAAATTCAAAAATTTAATCGCTAATCATTTTGATAATTTGAAATTCAAGTCAAATCATCATTCAAATATATAAAATTAATTAAATATTTTCAATTTAAATTGTTCAAAATTCAGGGTCGTTACAGGAGGTGCAGCAAGGTTTCGTGGGTAGCACCCACTGAGAGCAAGATAGATCCCTGTCTAGAGGTCCCTTTTCTTTTATTCGGCTTAGTGTGTGGTTGGTCGCGCCAACTACGGGATTATCTTGTTCGGAATTATCCAGTAAGGGATGGTTCCGGCTTTGTGTTGCAGGGGAGCGGGCGTACTCCTCGGTACGGTGATCTAGGCCACGTACTGTGACGGGCGGTACCCCAGTAGCCCTGCCATTGTATGGAATCCAAACTCCAATAAGTGCCGTACGTATTAGTTGTGCCCAACTATGTTGGAATGTGAGATGTAAGCATTTCAGCTATTTCTGTATTTTACTTGAAAACCCTAGACCCTATTATAATAAAATCAGATTTCCTATCAAATGTTTTGGTTAGCGTAAGGTAAAAACTTACCCATGTTTATTTGTGGGAAGTCTTACGTGATACCTTTTCTTTCTAAAGGTTTTGAAGTTAAGCAAGTTTAACCTGTTACTCACACCAGGCCCATGTCTGACCCAAGTGTTTATTTCTGTTTTATAAACTCTTGGGTACTCAAATTTTTACGAGTAGCCAAGGGATTCAGGTTTAGCTTTGACGAATATTTCTGGAGGAGCAATGAAGCAGGAGGCTTCGGCGTTCGTAGATATAGTATTCCGCTGTGTTGATATCTGTGATAGTGTCTTGTCTTGTATTTGAGTTGTAATGTCTAGACAGATGTTTATAACTGTCTAGTAAGTGATGTATATGCTGTGTAACTCTGTAAATTGTTGTATACTATGTAATAGTTTATGTTATTAATATAATTTATTCGTTCCGCTGTGAGATCATTGTTGTTGTTTCTTTCTTTCTTCTCTTCTTTTCTATTTTCTACCCCTTTCTTTCTTCATAATGATGCGACTTTCTGGGCATAGAAAGTCGGGTCGTGACAGTTGGTATCAGAGCAGTAGGTTGAGTGAATACCTAGGCTCTGAAGTGGTGTCTATCTTGAGAGCGCGTAATTGTTAGTTATATAAAAATGGTTTTATATTGTGTTAATTGATCGGTTGAGTGGTATATGGATTCTGGTCAATACGAGTAGCTAACGTTATTGATAGGGATCTCTAAACACTTGAACCAGGCCAACGGACACAATATTGTTTTAAAGAGGTAGATGAAATAATTTTACCCAGAAATAATTTCTATATAAAAAAAAATATCATTTTAAATATATATATTTATGTATTTCTACCTATTTATTGGGTTACCTGTTCGGGTTTTCCAATATAAGTTATAAAGGTAGATAAGGTGGTAGTGTGTGTAACACAATTACCAATAGTTGGAGTTTGAATGTTTGAGGTTGGAAGTATATATCGAGACTGTAAACCCAATATCGTCTCGAGTAAGTTGGCAGTATGGAGTAAGGATGTCTCGGATCTCTGAAGAAAATCCTTTTCAAGATTCGGAGTCCATTATTGGAATGTAAGATTGGTTGAGCTCGGGTGAGCAGATTTTCTAGAGTTGAATCTATCAGTTGTGCAGAAGTAAGTGATGGTAGCTTGGCGACTTCAGGAAGGAGTAGCTGTGTGATAAGACACAGTATCTATGGATGTTCCCGAAGGAGGTGTTCTTTTTGGAGCAAGATTAAGAAGGTATTGGAGGAACAGTTGATGTCTACCATTGGAAAGACTCGGCTGTATAGGAATTCTTTGATATCGAGTAAGAGAGTTTTATCTGTTTGGAAGTATGGGACTAAGGTCGATTAGTTGTTCTTCGGACATGGTCTCATTGTTTCCCTTAAGAAGAGTAAGTTATTGGCGTTTGGTTTGGAGCCGAGTTTTCTTTTGGAATGTCTGCCATCTCGGAGGTCCGTTGTGAAGTTAGTTGATGGTTTTAGTTGAGAAGCCTTTGGATTAGAAGTTCTTGGTTAGCTGTGATAGCAGTACAATTCGGAGTGTTCGGTGTGCTGTCGAGATAGAGTTTGGAAACAGAAGTGTGGTCCGTTTTTCGAATGGTTCAGGAATCTTTGTGGATCTTCTATCAGCAGTCTGGGTAGATGGTGAAGACTTTCTTGAAGGGTTAACCTTGTTTGGAAAAGCTTAAGGCTGTTTTAATTGGTAAAGAGAGAACAATATCTTTGGAATCCGAACTAGGTAGGATCGCAAAAGTGACTTGCGATTAGTTTGAGAGTTCATCTTGAGTAATCTTTTGGATGGAGTTGAGGCATCTCAAGAGAAAGTAAAAGTTATCGAAGAGGTCAAAGATTTAGTTTATATCGATTTGTTCCTAGAGAAGGATTGGTGAAGCATCTTAGAATTTTATGGAGTATCTGTGTTTTCTCTTCTACTTCTAGTTTCGAGTTTCCTCTAGCCAAGGATAGCTGAAGACAGTACCATTGACCGAGGACTCGTCCATTCTTTGAGTTGTTGGCTATGTCTTTAAGATAACCAATGTTCCCGCTTGTTTGTGGATCTAGTTTGTGCTCAAGTTCATCAACATTGTCATTTACTTCAGAATAAGAGTTGTGCAGCGGAAGCAAAGGTAGTAGCTGTGCAAGAAAGGAAGTAATCTCAGATTTCTACAAGAAGTTTATGTGAATTTCTAAGTGTGTATAGAATTTTCTGGAATCTGGAAGAAGGAAGTTCAGTCTTCTATTGCTTGTGGAGTAGAGTTTGTGGATTTCGGTAGATTTTGGAATATCATCTTGTTGATAGGATCTGGAAATCATTTTGTTCTTGGTCCAGTTGTTTCAAGAAGCATCAGCAAAGGTTAAGTTGATCAGGAAGAGATGAGGTAGCTCGGGATCGTCTGGTGAGCTATGCAGATATGAGTCAGAGTTTGGAATTCGGAGTTGGAAATTGGAAACTGTTTAAATTTTCCTCGATTATAAGAACTATAAGATTTGGTAAGTCTGGAAAGTTAGCTCCAAAAGTATTTTGGATTTTCTTGTGTTCTTGAGAGGAGTAGTTCTTTGATCTACAGGATTGAATGGCCAGTTTGGATGGCTGGGATTCATTGTATTTCAAGTATCTCTGAGGGAGTACGTGTATGATTCATCGCTGGTTGTGGGATCTGCAGTTCAGTTGGATTTGGAGTTGAGCTGGACTTGAGTGTGGTTTGATATTCTGTTCATATTTGTAGATCTAGAGAAGAGAGGAGCTCTGGATCATAGTGGTGTTGTTTGTTTAGTTTCTGTAGAGCGAGTCTCCCGGTGGTTTATACTCGGGGAAACTCGAGATAGTATTATGAAGTCTATTCTGATTTATATCAGAATAGTTAGTTAGATTAGATTGTTTGATTGGTTGCTTTGGTTGTTAGAAATTGGATGATAGGTTTGTGTTTGAAATTAAAATATTTGTTGGATTATTAAATTAACTTTGCTTTTAATTTCGGGGACGAAATTATTTTAAGGGGGGAGGAATGTGATATCCCGGGTTTTTGCGCAATATAAATTTAATAATCTGGAAATATTTAATCTGGAAATATTGATTTAAAATTAATAAGATTTATTTTCAAAGCTAATAAAGTTTTAATCTATTTATAATATATATTTTGCTATATATATTGTGAATAGAAATCTTATGTTTAAATAAAAGATGTATTTTCAAATTGTAATATATATGTATGTATATGTTATGATTTGAAGTTGTATTGAAATTTAATATAATAATTCTCAAATTTGTGTTAAAAATATTTCTATTTAAATATATATGTATATTTGTATATATTGGGATTTTGGTTTGAATTTAATAAAAGTGTTTCAAATTTATATATATATATATAAAGTATAATTTGGAAAGTATAATTTAATATAATATTTTTTCAAAGGGTACTTGGTATTTTAATTTATATCTCTTAAAAGATAATTAAATTGGATTTAAAAATATATAAGATTTTATTTGTTTTATAATATGTTTCTTTATAATAGTTTATATATACATATATTAAGATAAGTGTTATTTATTAATAAAGTAAGTATGAAAATATTTATATTAACATTTAAATTAAATAAATATTTATTTAAATTACTTAGGACATGTGTAAGATTATTACAACATATATTTACAATTGTAAGCATAGGGACATTTCAAGTTAACAAGTGTCATTCATTTAAAATTTTATTTTCTTTTTAATAAATCATAACTAAATTTATAAAAGAAACATACATTCCTTCTTCTTCATTTTTCTTTTCCTATTCTTCTCTATTCTCAGTTCAAAATCAAGAAACTCTAAACAAAGAATTCCAACCTGAAAACAAATCCTCAAACTAAAATCAAACCGTATAAAATTCTCAAAGCAAAACAGAAACCTGAAATTCAAATCTACAATTAAGAAGAGGATCAAGGAACTAAATCAAACAACCATTTCAAAGATCAACCTGAGGAGAAATTAATATCAAACAAGAATCAACATCAGTTTCAGTTTCAACATCAAATTGAAAGCATGCAGTAGGATTTCAAATTCAACATTTTCGCAAATCAAATGTAGAAGCCTGGAAAACACTGCTCTGTTTTGTTCTCTGGAAATAAAAAGGTGAGTAAACATTTTCTTAAAAACAGTTTTTAATCTATGTTCATATTTATGCATGTGATGAATATGGATAGAAATATTGTAATGTGGTTTGCATGATTGTTTTATTTGGAATATACATTTTTAAACTGCGCTGTTGATATGAGTGTATGCCTGAGTTTATGTATATTGGTCTCTGCTATGATCACAGACTTAAAGATAAAACAAAAGAATTCAAATTCTTCTTATATATCCAAATTTAGATTATGATCTCAAAAGAAGAGATGATGGTATGAATGTAATAGAATTTTTAAAAATAAACCCAAGTGTTTATATTGCATATTTATTTCGAAACTGGTAAATTACAGTAAAAATCAAAAAGAAGTCGAAAATCAATAAATTCGATTTCATGTTTGAATTGCATAAATGGAATTATAGTAGAAAATCATGATTTTTAATATTGATATCAAAATTTTTAGTTTGATATAAGTTGAGATTTGCCGAGTTGTTCGAATTTGGGTATTTCGTCAATCGTCGGAGATTGGGGACGATTTGAGACTTGGGATTGTGGTCGAGGATGGCTTTAGAGATGTTGATCTCTGGAAAATGATGGTTGATTTTATTAGTAGCTGTGGTGGACAGAGATCGACAAAGTAGGGTTTTACCCTGTTGTAGGAGTCGAGCTTGACAGGGATTAGTACGTCATCAAGGGACAATCGGAGTTCACCGCGAGAGGGGGAAACGTTGAGTGGATCTGAGTTGCAGCTCTGGACGGAGGAACGTGAGCTCCGGTGGCGAGTTCGTCAGCAGGCGATTGATTTTCCGATCGAAGAGTGTTTCCAGGATGGGTCGATCAGCTCGATCTCGTATTCATGATTATTTCGACGAACTGAGTGCACAAGTTGAACGGCAAGGTCGTAGGCGATGTGTCGAAGTCGGCGGCGATGATCGGAAGTTGTTCTGGCGATCGTGCACGTGCACGTGTGCACGTTTGTGAATCTGGGTTGTTTGCGATTTGGGGAAGAAGCAATTTTACTCGGGTTGGTCTCGAGAATTTGTGGGTGCGACTCGAAGTTAGTATCGGGTATTGGGATGGTAGCTCAAATCTGAACTCGAGTTGATGATGTGAGTTTAATTTGCAGGTTTTAAATTTTAAAACTTAAACTAAAACTAAACTTGGTTTTGAAATTTAAAATGAAATTAGTTTAAACTTGTTTATATAAATTATTTATAATAGTTGTTTGCTTCAACATTGTTTAAGTAGTTTTGAAAACTTTGTTTAATTTAAATTTTGTTAAATAAAGTTAAAGTTATTTTAAAAACTTAAGTAGAAAAGAAATTTAGATATTTTATAAAGCAAGCTATTTAATTTAAATTGAAACTAGATTTAAAACTATTACTTTATAATATTTTTAAACATTTAAAGGTAGGTTGTGATTTGTAACTTTTAATTTATCATGTTGAATGAGTATTTTGAACTTAATTAATGATTTAATTAAGTAAGTTAATATTTTTAAAAAATAATGTTTAATGATAATTAAGGCATAAATAAGATAAGGTTTTACCTTAAGATAATTATGGTTTTAATGAGTGAGATTAATTTAGTTAATTAAGGAATTTAAGTATAAAGGTAAATTAAGTAATTAATTAAGAATAATTAATTAATTTAATTAACTAATGATTAAGGATTTAATTAATTTATAATTGAGGGTTATAATTAATTAATTAAGGTTAATTAATTGTAATTAAAGATTATTAAATAAGAAATTAAGATTGTTAATTAAGTAATTAGAAGTTAATTAATTAAGTAATTAGAGATTAATTAGCTAGTAATTAAGAGGTACTTAATTTATAATTAAGTTTTATTAATTAATAATTAGGTTTTATTAATTAATAAATAAGAAATAATTAATCTATAAAGATTAATTAAGGATTAATTAACTAATAATTAAGAAGTACTTAATTTGTTATTAATTGATAATTAAGGTTTATTAATTAATTTGTTAAAGAGTAATTAAGGAATGAATTACTCAAGTGTAATTAATAAATAGATGTGATTAATTTAAGTTAATTAATTTGTAAATTAATTAAAAATAATTTTGATGCTGATTAAGTATAAATACTTAATAAAAATTTATAAGTGTAATTACTTAGTATAAGTAATTAATGTATAATTTCAAGATGTAATTAATTTAAAGGGAATTACTTAATGGGCAGTAATTGAAGTATAATTACTTTGTAAAAGTAATTAAGGATTAATTATTTGGTGAAATTAATTAAAGGATTAATAATATTAATTAAGGAGTTAATTAAATAAGGTAAGTAATTACAGGATGGTAATCACTGTTTATGATTTATTTAAGGTTAATTAATGGAGATAATTAATTATGTATAATTAATTAATGTAATTAATTAAGTATTAATGTAATTAATAAATAAATGGTTAATTACTGTTAATGATTAAAAATAATTAATTTGTGAAATTAATTAAAGGATAATTACTTTATGTAATTAATGAATAATTAATCAAGGATGATTAATATTTAATGAGTAATTAATTAATTAAAGGTTGTAATTAATTAATGATTGATTAAGCAAGGTTAGAAATTAATTCTTAAGTAATTAATTTAATTTAAGTTAATTGAATTAATTATATCATAGGGTTAATAATTGTTGCTTATATATATTGTTGTGTAGAATATCTGAATTGGATAATATCTATTGGATGATATGCTTTGATATTCTATGATATGATATTGGATATATCTGTGATAAATGTGTGATATTTATCTGTTAAATGCTATATGAATTCAAGTATTTAATTGAATTAAATTCTTTAAACCTTTAAACAACTTGGACTTAAAAGATACGTTTTGGATTTCGATGAGACCGGGATCGGGTTTCCGTATACCGGAATTCCAGGTCTGGAGACCCGAATACCACATCGATCCAAGTTAAACGTTAGGTCGTGAATCTCAAGTGAAGATGAAGATTCAGAGTGCAAGGGTTATTGTCGTTAACTCTAAGGGTGATTCCAAAATGAGTGTAACGAGATAATGCCTTCGGTTTCGTTCGAACCCGGAACGAACTTGTATGGATTGAATGCTTTCAGCACATCGTCAGGCGGACGATGAGCATTCTAAGTGATATGTTCTGATTAAAGGTAATCGTAACCTCAAGCCTCATCAACCGGGAATGGCTAAAACAGGGGAGGTGCAGCAAGGTTTCGTGGGTAGCACCCACTGAGAGCAAGATAGATCCCTGGCTAGAGGTCCCTTTTCTTTTATTCGGCTTAGTGTGTGGTTGGTCGCGCCAACTACGGGATTATCTTGTTCGGAATTATCCAGTAAGGGATGGTTCCGGCTTTGTGTTGCAGGGGAGCGGGCGTACTCCTCGGTACGGTGATCTAGGCCACGTACTGTGACGGGCGGTACCCCAGTAGCCCTGCCATTGTATGGAATCCAAACTCCAATAAGTGCCGTACGTATTAGTTGTGCCCAACTATGTTGGAATGTGAGATGTAAGCATTTCAGCTATTTCTGTATTTTACTTGAAAACCCTAGACCCTATTATAATAAAATCAGATTTCCTATCAAATGTTTTGGTTAGCGTAAGGTAAAAACTTACCCATGTTTATTTGTGGGAAGTCTTACGTGATACCTTTTCTTTCTAAAGGTTTTGAAGTTAAGCAAGTTTAACCTGTTACTCACACCAGACCCATGTCTGACCCAAGTGTTTATTTCTGTTTTATAAACTCTTGGGTACTCAAATTTTTACGAGTAGCCAAGGGATTCAGGTTTAGCTTTGACGAATATTTCTGGAGGAGCAATGGAGCAGGAGGCTTCGGCGTTCGTAGATATAGTATTCCGCTGTGTTGATATCTGTGATAGTGTCTTGTCTTGTATTTGAGTTGTAATGTCTAGACAGATGTTTATAACTGTCTAGTAAGTGATGTATATGCTGTGTAACTCTGTAAATTGTTGTATACTATGTAATAGTTTATGTTATTAATATAATTTATTCGTTCCGCTGTGAGATCATTGTTGTTGTTTCTTTCTTTCTTCTCTTCTTTTCTATTTTCTACCCCTTTCTTTCTTCATAATGATGCGACTTTCTGGGCATAGAAAGTCGGGTCGTTACACATGCATACGAAGGAAAGCAAAAAGCTGCTGCGACCAATTCTGGACAGCGGCGAAACAAAAGCAAAGCACGATGAACTGGATTCAATGGAAATCATATATATATATATAAACTTATATATATTTTTTCTCCTCTTTTTTTTAAAGAGGAAGCTGGCTGCTTGGTGCTCGACCTAGGGAAGCTGGATGGGCTATAAGTTGGTGCAGGCATAGCAGTGGCAAGGTGGTTGGAGGGTGGCTGTTACGGCAAGACTGTTGAAGTCTCGGGTGATGGAGGGTATGGAGAACGGTTGGGGATGGGTTTTTGGCGAGGGGCGAAGGAAAATGGGCTGATGGTGGAGGGTCTCGGTAGCGGATAGCTGGGAGAGGGAGGGTGGTCGAAGCATAGTGGAAGAGAGGGAGTTTTGCAGTGGTGCTGATTGAAGGTCGGCAATGAAAATCTAGGTGCTATCGGCTGTCAATTGGGAAGGAAGATGGCGTACGGCGGTTGCAAGGCGGTGAGGAGGAGTGCAGCTGTGGTTCGGTAGCGATGGCTGGGACACTGGTTGCTTGCTGCTAGCAGATGAACGTGGAGAGAGAGGGGAGGGACCGGGTCATGTGGGCGAGGCGCGCTACTGCTGTTCGGGGTTTGGCGTTGGAGTGGTGCTGCTCGAAGGGTGCTAGGGTTGACGTATGGCGCTCGGAGGAGCAAGTTGTAACGACCCGGAATTTTCGAACCCGAAAATTCCGGATAGTTAGGAGAAAAAGAAAGAGATAGAAGAAAGAAACAGAAAGAAGAAAGAAGAACAGAGAACACAACATCTCACATTCGCAGCGGATTAAATATAATAACAAATAATAATAACAGTTATACAAAGAAAAACTGTATTTGTTAATTACATTTTAATACATCAGAGTTACAACATTCACAAATGTACTAGACAGTTAAAATTAACATGTCTCAGACAACTATAATATCACAACGGAATATACTCCATACGTTCCTGCCATCCAGCTCGCCTCCTGAGCTCCAGAACGTCCTTACCTGAAATCTGTAATACTCGGTCTGACCCGAGCATTACATCAAAGTAACACCCGGGTCAGGCTGGAAACCAGCGTGAGTAAACCCATCTAACAAGAAATTCCAATCTATAGAACTTATTTAAAACCCGGGTAACTCGTACTTTACTATAAGTAAACATCTTATATAGTTAACACTTATTTTTACAAACAATGTCTAAGTATCCAACTTAGTTTAAATGGTCCATTTTATCCCAACCAGCCTATTGGTTTCACATATCAATCTATAAAGTATTTTAGATGATTTCAAATCGAAGTGGTTTCGGGTATTTACTGCTACCCGACCCCGGTCTCTTCGAATTCAATGTCATCTTAATCCCAGTTGTTTAAGTGGATACAAATCAGCTTTAAACATAGGTTCTCCTATTCTCACAGCAAATCAATTATCGATAGATAACTCATAATATCACAGTTTAACCC
The DNA here is from genome assembly GCA_030737815.1 of Allium fistulosum. Taxonomy (NCBI): domain Eukaryota; kingdom Viridiplantae; phylum Streptophyta; class Magnoliopsida; order Asparagales; family Amaryllidaceae; genus Allium; species Allium fistulosum. The sequence goes on along the minus strand of CM060904.1, from coordinate 1,102,580,168 downwards.
ATCATATCATATCACAATACATCACAACTCAATATCAGAGATATTCATACAAACCAAGGTATTCGATTCAAGTTATCATCTATAGGCAAGATTAATACTTAAACAATTAATTAAATTTAATCACCTAATATAGATTAAATTAATTATCTTTAATCATGCTTAATTAACTTTAATTAATTATAACCACTCCTTAATTAATTACATTGATTAATTAACCTTAATTAATTAATCAATAATTAATCATACTTATTAATTATCTTTTAGTTATTAATTAATTAACCTTTAATCATCATTTAATTAACCTCCAATCAATCTTTAATTACCTATATTAAGTAATTATCTATTAGGAAATTATCTTTTTAATTACTTTCATTAATTAATTAATGCTTAATTATCAATTGATTAATTACTAATTACCAATTAATTACTTAATTAATCAATTATTAATCCTTAATTAATTTCTTAATTAATTATCTACTAATTTAATAATTCTTAATTTCAAATTAATTAAACTCTAATTAATTAATTATAATCTTTAAATATTTATTTATTATTAAAATAATTAATTACTCTTATTAAATTATCAAAATCTTAATTATCTTTAATAAATCATTTTCCTTATTAATTACTTAATCCCCTATCAACTTAACCTTAAATTAACATTTAAATATATTTATAAAATGATTAAGTTTAAAACATTTTTTATTTAAGTTTTAACAAACTTAAATTTAATAAACATACCATTAAAAATAAAGCTTAAGAACGTTTAGAAAAGTTTTAAATATAGAACCATTATAAAATTTCACTTTTATTTTATAAAAATCTTTTTCAACGTACTAAACCTTTCCCTCACGATTCCTCTTCGACTCATCCCACGTTCCTACTCGAGACAGTCTTCGAGTTTCCCCTTCCATCTTCTTCTTCTACCCTCAGTTTTATTTTAAAACTAAAACTGCTAATTTCATCCTTCTCGAACACGAGCAATTTCTCGAGTCTGACCCCAAAATCCCCGATATCCCCTTCGAGTCGCCCACACACCATTCTCTGACACACGATCATCGTTGTGCACGTGCACAACGATCTGGCCACCCTCCGATGAACGCTCCGACCATCAATCTATCGCCGACCTTCCCCTGAGTCATCTCAATCACCCAGAACTTCGAATTTACTTCGAAATAAAAATCGAGCAAATATGGAACTCCATTGAAAAAAACGATCGTTCAACTCCACCTCGACACGCCGTCCTAGATCGCCAGAGACCCCACCGCTTCGACCATAGCTCCGCCTATCGCCTATGCTTCGATCCCCCCTTGTCCGATTGCTTCCAGTTCGTTCACGTCCCCGCAAACGTCGCTCAAACCCAGACAACCCAAAACAAACGTTAAACCCTAGTTCATCTGATTTCCCATGTCACGATGAATGATAAAATTGTTTGATATTTTTCTCGACCTCCCTGACCATCAACCAAGTTCCGATCAAAACCCCGACCACCAGAGATAAACCCATCGCCTGAATTTGCTCAAATTCATATTCTGGTCATCACCAGAATGCTCCCTCAATTACCAACTAAAATTCGTGATTTTCGTTTTAAAAATCCAATTTTTCAAAGATGATTCAAGTTCCATACTTAAATCTATAAATTAAATTAATTGATATTTCCACATTTTAAAATTCTTGCTGTATTTACTTAAGAACTGGAGATTTCCAAAACTATTTTGCTTGACTACAAAATTTAAATGTTAATCTATATTTAAACAACATTTTATATTTAAGTTTCACAGCCCAACAATGATCAGATAATAGAGTATTGAATTTTCTTACTTTTAAACTCTGTATTTTGAAACAGAGAGGCACAGATATGACAATTTCATTTTTATAACATGCAAGCTTAATTTTACTCATGCTAACAATTCATCACATCATTCTTCATATATTCATCAGATGCACAATTAAACAGGAACAAGTTTATTTACTCATCTAAGTCTAAAAAGGAATCAGGGAAAGAGATATTGGGTTTTTATCAAGTTCTAAATTTTGTAAAGCTAGAACATAAATTATGTTGATATACATACATGCAAGCAAATTTACATTGATGCAGCAAAGTTTTCCATCACATACATCAGATATTTTCACATGCAAGATATTTAAACAGATTCAAGAAAGTTTACTCACCTTTTAGAAGATGAACAGAGACTTTAAAACTGATATGCTTGATTTTGAAAACTAAAATGCTTTGATCTTTGAAAGCTTGAAACTGGAAACTGAGATGAATGCTAGATGAACTGGAACTGGAAATCTTGTTGTTGAGATGATCTATCTTGATAGAACTGAAACTTTGATTTGCTACAGGTTTGTATATTGAAGATGAAACCTAGTTTGATTTATTTTGAAAGAGTGGAAGCTTTGATTTTTTTTTCAAGTTAGTTTTCTCATTTGATCTGGTTTCGAATTTTGTTTCACAGGCTTTTTGTTTTGAAATGTGAAGGTGGAAGAAAATGATAAAAATGAGAGTAAGGATATTATAAAATCTCATTTTCTTTTTAATAGAAATAATTAAAATAAATGACACTTGTTCAAATGTATATTATAATTGTTACACTTGTTCAATTTCATGCTAAAACTCCTACACTTGTAAATATGCATGTATTTAATTAAATTTTTATAAATCTTTATATTTCTCTTCTATTTAGTTAATACATTTTCTTAATTCATATTTACAAAGTCTTTTAAAGGAACTAATTATATACTATATAAAATCATATATATATTATTTTTAAACCCAATAAATTTTGAGATATTTATCATTTGAATTTTAAATTCAAGTTCAATTTAAAAATCAGCTCATATATATATATATATATTTAAACAACACATACCTAATTTGTTTGAAAATAAAATAAATTTCTATTTATATAAAACAACATATTATTATTATTGCTTGAAAATAACAATTTTACCAATTTTAAAATTTTATAAAGAAGATTTAAATTGCTTGAAATTTCCGGGATATCACATTCCTCCCCCCTTAGAATCTTTTCGTCCTCGAAAAGGAACAAAGCTAGAATTTATTCAATACTGATTACTAAAAAATTACTCTTTGATCACTTTTTACTATAAACTCTTTTTATTAAGAAATTTTAAAACACTTTTAAAAATCTATATAATATTACCGGGAATAGTTTTTTTTTTTTTATAAAAACACTTTTATAACTTGATGTCTCAACCAGTCCATCCTCGTTCTCACAGAAATTCGGTCATACGTTGATCAGACGTAGGACTGAAAATTTATAAGTACTGGGTAGACCCGTTTTCAACACCAGTGAAAATACTTGGAAAATAATTTATGAAAATATAGAAAACATTTTTGAAATCGAGAAATATCTTTGGTGAGAATGCTCTGGAAATCATCACCCCCATCCATGGTCACAGTTACATCACGGGTTACGTTGCCATCGCAGCAAAAGTCCATGTAACTGATTACTCCAAGGAACCCACAACAGATCGCAGTTACATCCAGGGTTACGTTGCCATCGCAGCAAAAGTCCATGTAACTGTTGGCTCTCAGTGGCACACACGATTTCGCTGTCAAAATGAAACTTCTCATACATAGGTCGTAGTCTACCGATATAAAATCAAACGTAGACAGTTGGCTCTCAGCGGCACACACGATTTCGCTGTCAAAATGAAACTTCTCCCACATAGGTCGCAGTCTACCGATATAAAATCAAACGTAGACAGTTGGCTCTCAGCGGCACACATGACTTTCGCTATGGTCTGCAGTAGATCGCAGTGACATTGAGTCAAATTGTTGTCACAGCATAACTCAAATGCCTCTGTGGGCACCAGCCCCTCGACTTTCGCTACACAAATAATCCTCAGGAACTAGTTTTGTCCGGACTCCTCACAGGATCAACTTTAGAATCCCCCCTTGGGGTTCAAGGCAGTACCACCCAGTGGTACTCCTGAGAAGTTCATTTCAAGGAAGCGCCTTTTTCCCCAGAGCTATTCTCAAAATACTTTATACTATATACTTATAGTATCTTCAAATCATACCCTTTATGATTTATCAAAATCTCCTTTACACAAAATCGATTACCAAAATCGATAATTCTCAAACTAGGCTTTCCAAAATCCAAAATTGATTTTCCCAAAAATCAAAAGCCTTTTCCAAATTCATAGGTTCCAAAACCTTTTTCCAAAATCATTCTCATAAAACCCTTTATATATATATATATATATATATATATATACTTTAAAAATCTTTGGATCACTTCAAACCTGTATAAAACCTCTTTTTATACTTCAAATATTTCAAAATCCTTTTTATTCTGGCTAGATTCAATAAGGAAAGTTTATCATATTACAAAATATAAATTTATTTATTGCCAAATCAAATATTCAAGCTTGATTTCTTTATAAAGTTACTTACCATTTACTTACCTTCATAAAGTAAATTTCTACCAAAGAAATATCCAATTCCATTATATTTCACAAATATACTTTTTATTTCAAAGACCATTCTAAAATCCTTATCCACAAATTTCAATATCAATTTCATTCAAACTCGTACGATGTACACATATCATCTGTACGCAATATCAATCTGATCGCTCTTCGATCACACAATTTCTCTTCCGAACTAGTATCGTCCACCCGACTCCCTAGTGCGGACTCAGATCTGGTTTCTTGATCAGAAACCGTCATTCTCCTTGCATAGTCACAACTATGATAGAGAATATCCAGAACCAATCAAAAATCCGTATCCAGGTTCACCGTCGAAAATCGAGCGAAAAATCCCAACTCGGATCGATAATACTATCTTGAAATTCTGTGCTCGAATCTGGATCAAATCACTATGCGAATAGAATAATATACGTACATCCTACGTATTTATCTTTATTGGTTATTAGCCAAATCAACTCTCTTTTCTATACACATTTCCTTTAATTCCATTTACTTATTCTCAATTGCTTCCATTTTCAATTGAGTTATTACTTCAATTACAAACAGTCTGAACTCTGACCTATTTAAATTTAAAAATAACTTGAAAAAATTTAAAATAGATAAGTAGTTGAAAAATAGTTATTAGTTTGTAAAATAGCTGTAAAATAGTTAAGTAGGTATAAAATAGTTAGATAATTGCAAAATAGTTTTTAAAATAGTGATTAGATATAAGTAACTGAAAAATAGAATTAGTTTATAAATCAGTTTCAAAATAGTTAAATAGTTCCAAAATAATTGTAAAATAAGTATAAGATAGTTTGGGGTTTAAGAAGAAGATTATATAGTAAATAGTTTGGAAAAATATATTTGTATTAAAACAATTTATTTTGAAAATAATCCAGAGCCAAACTGTTTAATTTCCCAATCTCCATTTCCAATTAATTTCCCATTAATTCAATTTAAATTTCCACTTCCATTTAAATTGACTCAATACTTCAATTTCCATTGAATTTAATTCAATCCCAATTCAAGTTGAATTAACCTTAATTCCTTTCCAAATTCAAATCAAATTCCTTTTGATTTTTAAACTTATTCAGCTTTAATTACAATTCCAAATTATTTCAAATCAATTTGGATTTATTTCAAATTGAACCAACTTCAATTTCCAAATTCAAATCATTTCAATTCTAATTTACCATTTGAATTTTTAAACTTATACATCTTCAATCACAATTCAAATTAATTCAAATCAAATTCAATTTGAACTAATTCTATTCAAATCTCAATTTAAAACTATCTCGAATTATATAAATTTGAGTTAAAAAATTTAATTATTGATTTAATTCCTTAAATTTTTAATTTTAACAAATTAAATCTTTAAACCTTTTAATTCTGAATTCAAGTTTCAAAATTCCATTTTAAAATTATCTTTACTTAACTTATTACAAAGTTCAAATAAGAATTCAAAAACAATTTAATCTTCAGATTCTAATTTATTATCCATTTTCAATTTCCAAATCTCAAACCCATTTTGAGATCACTCATAACTCCCATTTAAATTAACCATTTAACTACCCAAGTTAAATTTAAATTTCATCTTGAAATTTCTAATTCAAGTTATTTATTCAAACTTATTTAACTTCCTTCAAGTTAAATTTACTTAATCCGGTCAACTTTTCACAATTTGAATTCCCATTCAAATTTTAAACTTCAGATTAATAGTCTTTCCCCTTTTAAGTTTAAAAACTTACTTTACTTTGGGTTTTACATCACATTCCAATTTAAAACTCAACATTAAGTGTTTATTTCAAATCATCATTGGTATTATGTATATTCCTCATATATACATTTTCTTTACACACCGAGTTATACTTTAAATTTTAAACCATTCTTGGTTTTTAATTTCAAAACAAATTTCTTTAAAACGATCTCAAGTTTTCTGGACTTAGATTTAAAACTTCACAATTTTAAATTATCTTCAATTCCAATTTATAAGTTATACTCACTTAAATGTTTACTTCTCTAAACATTTCATTTTGCTTAATCATTTACCACATTTCATTATTGATCATCTATGATAATAACCAAGATTATCATCTCTGGGAACCAATTCATTATTATCTTTATTCTTGATAACACTTCTACAAATTCAAGATTTAATTTCAGTTTAAATTCATTTCAAACTTATCTTCATTCAATTTTAATTTCGTTGTATTTCTATTACCACTTAATTCTTATTATCTTATTTAATTCCAATGATTCAACACCAATTTCTTTAATATATTAAAAGAAATATTGCTTTATATATCAAATATAATCTTATATAAAAATCATTTGAAATCTTTATATATGAAAATAACAAATACGCTCTCATATATATATACACTCAACTCGTTCTAGGGTACCATTGACCCTATCCTTAACGAGTAATCTCAACAGAGCCAAGGTTTTCGCTTAACCTTTTGCTCTGATACCAACTGTAACGACCCGGAATTTTCGAACCCGAAAATTCCGGATAGTTAGGAGAAAAAGAAAGAGATAGAAGAAAGAAACAGAAAGAAGAAAGAAGAACAGAGAACACAACATCTCACATTCGCAGCGGATTAAATATAATAACAAATAATAATAACAGTTATACAAAGAAAAACTGTATTTGTTAATTACATTTTAATACATCAGAGTTACAACATTCACAAATGTACTAGACAGTTAAAATTAACATGTCTCAGACAACTATAATATCACAACGGAATATACTCCATACGTTCCTACCATCCAGCTCGCCTCCTGAGCTCCAGAACGTCCTTACCTGAAATCTGTAATACTCGGTCTGACCCGAGCATTACATCAAAGTAACACCCGGGTCAGGCTGGAAACCAGCGTGAGTAAACCCATCTAACAAGAAATTCCAATCTATAGAACTTATTTAAAACCCGGGTAACTCGTACTTTACTATAAGTAAACATCTTATATAGTTAACACTTATTTTTACAAACAATATCTAAGTATCCAACTTAGTTTAAATGGTCCATTTTATCCCAACCAGCCTATTGGTTTCACATATCAATCTATAAAGTATTTTAGATGATTTCAAATCGAAGTGGTTTCGGGTATTTACTGCTACCCGACCCCGGTCTCTTCGAATTCAATGTCATCTTAATCCCAGTTGTTTAAGTGGATACAAATCAGCTTTAAACATAGGTTCTCCTATTCTCACAGCAAATCAATTATCGATAGATAACTCATAATATCACAGTTTAACCCATCATATCATATCACAATACATCACAACTCAATATCAGAGATATTCATACAAACCAAGGTATTCGATTCAAGTTATCATCTATAGGCAAGATTAATACTTAAACAATTAATTAAATTTAATCACCTAATATAGATTAAATTAATTATCTTTAATCATGCTTAATTAACTTTAATTAATTATAACCACTCCTTAATTAATTACATTGATTAATTAACCTTAATTAATTAATCAATAATTAATCATACTTATTAATTATCTTTTAGTTATTAATTAATTAACCTTTAATCATCATTTAATTAACCTCCAATCAATCTTTAATTACCTATATTAAGTAATTATCTATTAGGAAATTATCTTTTTAATTACTTTCATTAATTAATTAATGCTTAATTATCAATTGATTAATTACTAATTACCAATTAATTACTTAATTAATCAATTATTAATCCTTAATTAATTTCTTAATTAATTATCTACTAATTTAATAATTCTTAATTTCAAATTAATTAAACTCTAATTAATTAATTATAATCTTTAAATATTTATTTATTATTAAAATAATTAATTACTCTTATTAAATTATCAAAATCTTAATTATCTTTAATAAATCATTTTCCTTATTAATTACTTAATCCCCTATCAACTTAACCTTAAATTAACATTTAAATATATTTATAAAATGATTAAGTTTAAAACATTTTTTATTTAAGTTTTAACAAACTTAAATTTAATAAACATACCATTAAAAATAAAGCTTAAGAACGTTTAGAAAAGTTTTAAATATAGAACCATTATAAAATTTCACTTTTATTTTATAAAAATCTTTTTCAACGTACTAAACCTTTCCCTCACGATTCCTCTTCGACTCATCCCACGTTCCTACTCGAGACAGTCTTCGAGTTTCCCCTTCCATCTTCTTCTTCTACCCTCAGTTTTATTTTAAAACTAAAACTGCTAATTTCATCCTTCTCGAACACGAGCAATTTCTCGAGTCTGACCCCAAAATCCCCGATATCCCCTTCGAGTCGCCCACACACCATTCTCTGACACACGATCATCGTTGTGCACGTGCACAACGATCTGGCCACCCTCCGATGAACGCTCCGACCATCAATCTATCGCCGACCTTCCCCTGAGTCATCTCAATCACCCAGAACTTCGAATTTACTTCGAAATAAAAATCGAGCAAATATGGAACTCCATTGTAAAAAACGATCATTCAACTCCACCTCGACACGCCGTCCTAGATCGCCAGAGACCCCACCGCTTCGACCATAGCTCCGCCTATCGCCTATGCTTCGATCCCCCCTTGTCCGATTGCTTCCAGTTCGTTCACGTCCCCGCAAACGTCGCTCAAACCCAGACAACCCAAAACAAACGTTAAACCCTAGTTCATCTGATTTCCCATGTCACGATGAATGATAAAATTGTTTGATATTTTTCTCGACCTCCCTGACCATCAACCAAGTTCCGATCAAAACCCCGACCACCAGAGATAAACCCATCGCCTGAATTTGCTCAAATTCATATTCTGGTCATCACCAGAATGCTCCCTCAATTACCAACTAAAATTCGTGATTTTCGTTTTAAAAATCCAATTTTTCAAAGATGATTCAAGTTCCATACTTAAATCTATAAATTAAATTAATTGATATTTCCACATTTTAAAATTCTTGCTGTATTTACTTAAGAACTGGAGATTTCCAAAACTATTTTGCTTGACTACAAAATTTAAATGTTAATCTATATTTAAACAACATTTTATATTTAAGTTTCACAGCCTAACAATGATCAGATAATAGAGTATTGAATTTTCTTACTTTTAAACTCTGTATTTTGAAACAGAGAGGCACAGATATGACAATTTCATTTTTATAACATGCAAGCTTAATTTTACTCATGCTAACAATTCATCACATCATTCTTCATATATTCATCAGATGCACAATTAAACAGGAACAAGTTTATTTACTCATCTAAGTCTAAAAAGGAATCAGGGAAAGAGATATTGGGTTTTTATCAAGTTCTAAATTTTGTAAAGCTAGAACAGAAATTATGTTGATATACATACATGCAAGCAAATTTACATTGATGCAGCAAAGTTTTCCATCACATACATCAGATATTTTCACATGCAAGCAATTTAAACAGATTCAAGAAAGTTTACTCACCTTTTAGAAGATGAACAGAGACTTTAAAACTGATATGCTTGATTTTGAAAACTAAAATGCTTTGATCTTTGAAAGCTTGAAACTGGAAACTGAGATGAATGCTAGATGAACTGGAACTGGAAATCTTGTTGTTGAGATGATCTATCTTGATAGAACTGAAACTTTGATTTGCTATAGGTTTGTATATTGAAGATGAAACCTAGTTTGATTTATTTTGAAAGAGTGGAAGCTTTGATTTTTTTTTCAGGTTAGTTTTCTCATTTGATCTGGTTTCGAATTTTGTTTCACAGGCTTTTTGTTTTGAAATGTGAAGGTGGAAGAAAATGATAAAAATGAGAGTAAGGATATTATAAAATCTCATTTTCTTTTTAATAGAAATAATTAAAATAAATGACACTTGTTCAAATGTATATTATAATTGTTACACTTGTTCAATTTCATGCTAAAACTCCTACACTTGTAAATATGCATGTATTTAATTAAATTTTTATAAATCTTTATATTTCTCTTCTATTTAGTTAATACATTTTCTTAATTCATATTTACAAAGTCTTTTAAAGGAACTAATTATATACTATATAAAATCATATATATATTATTTTTAAACCCAATAAATTTTGAGATATTTATCATTTGAATTTTAAATTCAAGTTCAATTTAAAAATCAGCTCATATATATATATATATTTAAACAACACATACCTAATTTGTTTGAAAATAAAATAAATTTCTATTTATATAAAACAACATATTATTATTATTGCTTGAAAATAACAATTTTACCAATTTTAAAATTTTATAAAGAAGATTTAAATTGCTTGAAATTTCCGGGATATCACACAAGTGGTGGTAGGTGAGGCAGTTTGGGTGGCAGCGAGGTCTGGCTGTGCTCGAAGGACAAGGCAGTGGAGGGAGGGTTTGGTTGGTAGTGGAAGGAGGGTTTGGTCGGCAGTGGACACGGCTGGAGAGTGGGTTCAACATGCGGAGGCCAGAGGTGGTTAGTGTCACGGCAGTGGACAAGGCGGGTTCGAAGGAATGAGAAAGGGGATCGAAGGCGTGTGTTCGGTTTAAAGGGAACGAGCAAAAGCAAGGTGAAGAAGAGATGAGTAGGTCTTCAATCTGCTCTTAATTATATATGTAAACATAAACTATTATTATTATATTATTTTTTTCTCTGAATCGGGACGAAGAAAAGAAGCAAGAGGGGAAGAAATGGAGAGAAATGAACGAACCAGAAAAATGAAAATGAACCAGCAAATTATAAATTGAATATAGGAAATGGTAGAAGTCAAGAGCTGACTTTCAGGAAATATTAATAGCAAATGACTATTGGTTTTCTCCCAATAAATGAATGGACATAGGGGGAACAAAAGACAAAAATGGGTACCGATACGGCTAACCGTTCCGCAGATTTCACCCTGTACCGGATGTCGAAATGCACATTGAATATACTACGGAGATCAGCGTGATGAGACGAATAAGATGGTACACAGATATCAGAGACGCGGCCTACCTATCAAAACTCGATATTCACTGCTAAAACTTGTAACGACCCGTATTTTTACGGATCAAAACATTCTAAAATGATTGACCCTTGGTTATATTGTTGTTAAGACATTTCAGGTTTTGGCAGAATTTTGCTTAAGTCCTAAGTCGTAGCCGACTTAGGAGTTTGGACGAGTTAAGCAACAAGTCTGGGTCGAGTTGCCGACTCAAGGAACTCACCGAGTTAAGGGAGTGTGGTTGACCGACTTAAGGTAGTCACCGACCTAGGAGATAAGTCGTGACCGACTTAAGAGGTTCAGGCGACCTAAGTATTCTGGGGTAGAGTTAGGTCGGCAACGACCTAAGAGAATGTTGTGAGCGACCTAAGTGTTTAGGTGTTAAGTGTTAGGTCGGCAGTTCGAATTAGCGACCCATAGGAGTACCGACTTATAAGCGAGTTAAGGACTTAAGGGTTGAGTCGGCGACGACCTAAGGAGATAAGTCGTAGCTGGGCTAAGTTATTAGGTCGAAGGTAACTCGGCAAGTATTAAGTCGTAGGTTGTAAGTCGTTGCCGAGTTAAGGGATAGACTACCTAAGGAAGTGACCGACTTAAGTTATTGTAGACGACTTAAGGTTTTGAGCTAAGTGTTAAGTCGGCTGACGAGTTAAGGATAGGTCGGCAGAGTAATTGAGTCGGTAGGTCGCCTCCTGTGTTAAGTCGTAACCCAGTTGCGAGTTAAGTCGTAGTTGTATTCCTTCGTATGTCATAGGTCGGCAAGGCACTTAGGTCGGCAACGACCTAAGTTAAGTCGCGCCTATGTGTTAAGTCGCAGATGCGCATTGCTGTAGGTCGTTAGGACTTGGGTTTTGAGGCTGTGTGTTGAGTGAGACTTTGTTAGGTCGGCAAAGTGTTAGGTCGTAGGTCGGCATAGTGTTAAGTCGGCACCGACTTAAGAAGATTGCCGAGTTACGACTTAAGGGCAGTTTTCAGCTATAAATAGGAGGGGTTGTTCTCACTTTTTGGGATCCGGATTTTGAAGCGACGAAGTGCTGCCATTTTGAGAGCTCGACTTCTACACTTCTTCACTTCTTTTCTCCACTCTAATCTAGTGCTTACATCCATCCAAATCGAAGATCAAGATTGAAGATTCAAGAGCTTAGATTGAAGACCTTCATCTTTTCAAGAGAGATTTCTTCGTTTGAAGTGAGATCTTGTCGGATCTAGCTTAGTTCTTCGCTGTCCAGATCTGAAGTTGTTATCTTTTGGATTGTTTAGGTGATTTGGTGAGTGGTGATTATCTCTCACACGGATCCAAAGGAGTATATCGGATTGTTGGCTCGTTATGGTGTTAAAATAGTGATTTCCATGCATTTTCTTCATCCTATGTGTAGATCCATATAGATCCATTGTTCATGATGATGTTACATCCATTTTATCATATGTTAACCTATGCAAGTTCATTCATCAAGTTTGTAGAGATATAATCCATGTTTTCATGCTTATTGGACTTTCAACTCTTTAATTACGAAAATGCCATTATTGTTATAATTGTCTACTTAGATCATTTTTGAATGCTTGATTGCTTGGATTGATGTTTGATTTGATTGATTGTTATGAACTAGATGATTGATGATTAGATTTAGATCGAAGGTGATTCAAAAGCTAAGGGAAAGGCTCTTGAATTGGAAAAGCTGCTCGTGGCATATGTAGCGGGATGATGAAGCTCCTATGCATAGATTTGATGATGTGAAGTTGAGATGAAGCTTTGCGAGGATGTAATGAAGCGAGGCATCATATGATGAAGACTTGGTCTAATCCAGGCGGGGTCATTCCAAGCACGTTGATAACTCGGTGATATGATTCGAGTTGAGGATAATGGATGCTCGAGAGGCGCTTGAGCTAGTATGGCAATAGTCGTCGAGGAGGATGCCTAGGAGGTTGAGATCTCATCGTTGTTGAAGGTTCTAGCATGCTCTAAGCAAGAGTACATGGGGACGCCCAAAAGACTAAGTTGATGGTCAAGTACTCTGGGTAGATTCGATAATCCTAGGCACGGGTCACGATGACGTGCGGGAGTTATGTCTAGAACCGGGGTTACCATTAGCCCTTAACGGACGGCTGAAAGAATGTGCCGGTCATTCAATTAACGGTGATATCGCAACAATGATAACAGTGATAGCCGAGTCATGGATGTTTGGTTGTATCATCATTCGATCTCAAGAGCGGTATTTCCTGGGTGCTTATCTGACCTTGGTTTTAGACCTTGGGATTTGTACTTGGAAAACATCGCTCTTGACTCGAGTGACAATTGCTTTACTTTAAATTGTATGCTCTGCTATGTTTGCTTCTGCTTAGTGTGTGTCTGGGGGCTATCACTGTAGAATGAGGTTGGAGTGGGAGGGTTGTATTCCTATTCCTTTTCCTTTATGCTCTTTTGGTATGTTGTTAGTTAATTTACTGCTCACTAAGACTGTTGTCTGACTCAAGGCTTTATGTTTTAATTCTTATTGCCTTGGGCTGTTCGTCCATTTTTGGACGGGCAGACTAGGTAGCAGGTGACAGGTGCTGTTCTCTTCTCACGATGCTGATATCGAAGACGAGCTGGAGGGTTGCATATTATCTTCTTATTATATGTACTGGATGTTCCGCTGTTTTGTTTTCTCTGAGAGATATGTAGTGAGGCTGGATGTATTGACTATATGAATGCTTGTATTCAACTATTATGGAGTTTTATAAGATGTCATTTTGTTCTGTAAAGCTTCACTATACATATGTTCTATTGTATTTTGTCCATGCGCTGTGAGTAATACGATAGATTCTGTTGTTTTAATCTTACCTTGACAATCGTCCATGGTCGCCTGGCACACTTTACAGCGCACTATCTCTAGATTCGGTGCAGGGGTCATGGGCGGTCGTCACATTTGGTATCAGAGCATTGGTTAATCGATTTTACCCAACGCTCGCTGTCGTAACTACGTATGAGAGACGTAATTGTATTTTGATGGATGATTACTATATATAATATAGTAGCTTAGTAGAGTTTGAGTCCTTTATGCAGTTGTTTCTCTAGATGTTCTAATCATTCCTTTTTGTAGATATTGAGAATGAGTCGAAGAGGGAGACCAGTTGCTAGGGGAGGCCGTGCTACTGAAGAGACTGCTGATTATGCAGCCATGTTCGAAGCTATGATGACTTCGATCATGAGAAGGATACCAGTTCCGGGGGCGGCAGTTGATGTTGGAGTTCAAGTCCAAACCCCGAAACCAGTGGATTTTGCTAAGCTATGCAAGGATTATACTGCTCTTGGAGGGAAGGTTTTCTTGGGAACAGAATCTACCATTGAGGTCCAGAGGTGGATAGATGCTTGTAGAAGGATCTTTGGTGATTTGGGAATTGATGATGCGACTAAGAGGAAGTTGGCATCAAGGCAGCTTCAAGGGAGAGCCTCTGATTGGTGGAACTCTATTACCATCACTACTCCGGAAGAAGAGATTACTTGGGAGCAATTCCAAGCTAGATTTGAAGCTAAGTTCATTTCTACAGCTCAGAAGTCTGTTCTGTTCAAGAGGTTTGTGGAGCTCAAGCAAGGTGGAAGATCAGTTCTTGAGTATGTTTCTGAGTTTGAAGCTTTGTCCAAGTATGCTCGGTCATATATTGAATCTGCTTATCAGAAGAATGAGAAGTTTGTGACCGGCTTGGATAGTTATCTTGGGAGACAGTTGGTGGATCATTTGGACGATTCATTTGAGAAGCTTGTGGAGAAAGCTCTCAGGCATGAGAGTCTGTTTCCTAAGGAAGGACCTGTTGTTGCTGTTACCAAGGGAGAATCTAAACCACAGCAGGGTGGAAACCAGAAGAGGAAGCAGCAGCAGCAGAAAGGTAAGGATGGCCAGAAGAAGCCGAAAGGCGAGGTGACTTGCTACAATTGTCAGCAGAAGGGCCATTTCTCTAAGGATTGTAAGAATCCTAAGGTGCCGATGAAGTGTCACAACTGTGACAAGCCGGGGCATTTCAGGAAGAATTGTCCAGAACCGAGGAAGGACAGGCAGATTGTGCAAGCCTATGCTTTAGGAGCTGTTCCGTCGTCTTCGAAAGCTCCTACTGCTGAAGAGAAGGGAAAGAGTGTGGTTGTTCAAGGTACTCTTTTTCTATGTGGTGTTCCAGTTAGAGTTCTGTTTGATACTGGGGCGTCGCATTCATTTGTTTGTAATGAACTAGTGGGCCGGTTAGATTTGAAGCCGGATATTGTTGATAGGCCATTGGTTGTGACTAATCCAGTTGGGGGTTCGTCTTGTTTGTGTATGTTATGCCGTGGTCTAGTTGTGTCGAGTCATGGTTGCTTTTTTGTTTGTGATTGCTTTGTTCTGAACTTTGCGGGGTTCGGAATTATCTTGGGTATGGACTGGCTTAGGAAGTATGCGGCTAAGGTTGATTGTGAGAGGCTGGAGGTGACAGTCGAGAATGTGGAAGGGCGAAAGATTGTGATACGATGTAAGCATGAGGAAGGCGTCTTCATGAGCTTCATGTATTCGCTAGTTGTTCCACGGGATGGACTGTCTTTAGTGCCGATCGCAAATAGATTCGAGGATGTCTTTGACGAAGTCAAAGGGTTGCCGCCGCATAGAGAGATCGAGTTTCGTATAGATCTAGTTGAAGGAGCCAGACCTGTTGTGATGCCTCTTAGGCGGATGGCGCCTAGGGAACAGCAGGAGTTGAGGGTGCAAGTTGATGACCTTTTGCAGAAAGGATTCATTCGGCGTAGTGTGTCCGAGTGGGGTGCACCAGTTGTGTTTGCAACCAAGGCAGATGGGTCGTTGAGATTGTGCGTCGATTATCGTGAGCTGAACAAGGTGACCAAGAAGAACAAGTATCCATTGCCGAGAATAGATGACTTGTTTGATCAGCTTCACGAAGCAAAAGTGTTTTCTCAGATGGATTTGGGAACGGGATTTCACCAGTTGAGAGTAGCTAAGGATAGTGTGCCGAAGACTGCTTTTAGGACACCATCCGGGTTCTTTGAGTGGCTGGTAATGCCGTTTGGATTGACTAACGCGCCAGCATATTTTGTGGATCTTATGAATAGAGTGTTCAGAGATCAGTTGAACAAGTTCGTACTTGTGTTCGTGGATGATATTCTGATTTATTCCAGAACGGAAGAAGAGCACAAGACGCACTTGCGTATTGTTTTGGAAATCTTGCGGAAACATCAGCTGAAGGCTAAGTTTTCGAAGTGTCACTTCTGGAAGAGTGAAGTGAGGTTCTTAGGCCATGTAATTTCTGGGAATGGAATAGCGGTTGATCCCGCTAAGGTGGCAGCAATCCAGGATTGGGTTAGACCTAAGAATGCATCTGATGTGAGAAGTTTTCTTGGATTAGCAGGATATTATCGACGGTTTATCAAAGACTTCTCCAAGATAGCTGCACCGTTAACAGGATTGACGAAGAAGAACCAAGTGTTCAGTTGGGATGTTAAGTGTGAGCAAGCTTTCGGAATCCTGAAAGAGAGATTGACGAGTGCTCCTGTTTTGACTATTCCAAGTGGGAATGATGAGATGGTGGTTTACACCGACGCATGTGGTACTGGACTTGGAGCAGTGCTGATGCAGAAGGATAAAGTTGTTGCGTATGCCAGTCGACAACTGAAGCCGCATGAAAGGAATTACCCGACTCATGATTTGGAGTTAGCGGCGATTGTATTTGCTCTGAAGATGTGGAGACATTATCTATTGGGAGTTCGATTCGAGTTGTTTACGGATCATAAGTCGCTGAAGTATCTTTTCTCCCAAAAGGATTTGAATCTTCGGCAGCAACGTTGGCTAGAGTTTTTGGCATCATATGATTTTGGTATAGCTTATACTCCGGGAAAAGGTAACGCAGTGGCAGATGCGTTAAGTCGAAGACATGCAGGATTGGGAGCCATGTTTTCTGAATGGAAGAGTCTCGAGTATTTAGCTGGATTTGACTTCAGGCCTAGATGCGAATTGGAACCTGAGATGTTGGCAAACTTATCAATAAGACCCACTCTTGTGGAAAGGATTGGTGAGAGCCAAAAGCGAGATGATAAGCTTGTCAAGATTATCCGTGAATTGGAATCTGGGTTGGATCCAGAAAAGGATAAAGGATTCGAGGTCGATCGAGAGGGTTGGCTTCGGAAGCAAGGACGACTAGTTGTTCCCGATATAGATGAATTGAGGAGTGAAGTTCTGAAGGAAAGTCATCACTCGAAGTTGACAATTCATCCAGGAGGAAACAAGATGTATCGGGATATGAAGAGAACCTACTACTGGGAAGGCATGAAGAAGGATGTTGGAAATTTTATTTCCAAATGCATGAACTGCCAGTTGGTAAAGGCTGAACAGAAGAAGCCAAGCGGATTGCTTCAGCCATTAGAAGTTCCTACATGGAAGTGGGAACAAGTTTCGATGGATTTTATCGATGGATTGCCTAGAACCAGAACGGGAAATGAAGGGATTTGGGTCATTGTGGATCGTTTGACCAAGAGTGCAAGATTCATTCCAGTTCGATCGACTAGGACTGCATCAAAGTTGGCTGAGTTGTATGTTAAGTGGATAGTTCGATTCCATGGTATTCCGAAGAGTATAGTGAGCGATCGAGATCCATTGTTCACTAGTGGATTTTGGAAGAGCTTCCAGGAAGTCTTGGGAACCGAGTTGTGTTTGAGTACAGCTTATCATCCCCAAACAGATGGTCAGACTGAGAGAGTCAACCGAGTTTTGGAAGATCTCCTCAGAGCTTGTGTTTTGGATTTCGGAGGATCATGGGAAGATCACCTTCATTTGGTGGAGTTTGCCTACAACAACAGTTACCAGTCAAGTATTGGTATGGCACCATATGAGGCATTGTATGGAAGACCGTGTAACTCTCCGACATGTTGGTTGGAAACTGGGGAAAAGTTGATGCTTGGGCCAGAGATGATTCGTCAGACTTCAGATTTTATAGAGATCATTCGGCAACGAATGAAGGCAGCCCAAGATCGTCAGAAGAGTTATGCTGATAAACGTCGTAAGGATTTGGAGTTCGACGTAGGTGAAATGGTTTTTGTGAAGATTTCTCCACTGAAGAATGTTATCCGATTCGGGAAGAAAGGAAAATTGACTCCGAGATTTGTTGGACCATTCCCGATCATCGAGCGAATTGGAAAGCTCGCCTACAGATTGGAGTTACCGGAGAAAATGTCGGGTGTGCACAATGTTTTTCATGTATCATATCTACGGAAGTATGTGCACGACTCGAGTACCGTAGTTTCTGCTGATAGCTGTGAAGATTTCGAGGTTGATCTAGTTGATAGAAGACCTCGTAAGCCGCTTCGTGTTGTTGAAACCGACACGAAACAGCTTAGGAGGAAGGTAGTTAAGTTGCTCAAGATACAATGGAGTGACGATGATAACGACTGTACGTGGGAGGTGGAAGAGAGGATGAAGGCAGCTCATCCTGAACTCTTCAAGGTATGGCCCTAAGGTGTCGTGTCATCTAACGAAATTGTAACTTGTTCTAAGTCTTAGAATTCTGTACGCTAAGCTAGAATTGGATGCATGGTTTATTGATTGTTATGGATGATAGGCGTACAGAATAGCTTTGATTGCCTTGTTTGTTTGGAATTTCGGGGGCGAAATTCCTAAGGGGGAGAGAATGTAACGACCCGTATTTTTACGGATCAAAACATTCTAAAATGATTGACCCTTGGTTATATTGTTGTTAAGACATTTCAGGTTTTGGCAGAATTTTGCTTAAGTCCTAAGTCGTAGCCGACTTAGGAGTTTGGACGAGTTAAGCAACAAGTCTGGGTCGAGTTGCCGACTCAAGGAACTCACCGAGTTAAGGGAGTGTGGTTGACCGACTTAAGGTAGTCACCGACCTAGGAGATAAGTCGTGACCGACTTAAGAGGTTCAGGCGACCTAAGTATTCTGGGGTAGAGTTAGGTCGGCAACGACCTAAGAGAATGTTGTGAGCGACCTAAGTGTTTAGGTGTTAAGTGTTAGGTCGACAGTTCGAATTAGCGACCCATAGGAGTACCGACTTATAAGCGAGTTAAGGACTTAAGGGTTGAGTCGGCGACGACCTAAGGAGATAAGTCGTAGCTGGGCTAAGTTATTAGGTCGAAGGTAACTCGGCAAGTATTAAGTCGTAGGTTGTAAGTCGTTGCCGAGTTAAGGGATAGACTACCTAAGGAAGTGACCGACTTAAGTTATTGTAGACGACTTAAGGTTTTGAGCTAAGTGTTAAGTCGGCTGACGAGTTAAGGATAGGTCGGCAGAGTAATTGAGTCGGTAGGTCGCCTCCTGTGTTAAGTCGTAACCCAGTTGCGAGTTAAGTCGTAGTTGTATTCCTTCGTATGTCATAGGTCGGCAAGGCACTTAGGTCGGCAACGACCTAAGTTAAGTCGCGCCTATGTGTTAAGTCGCAGATGCGCATTGCTGTAGGTCGTTAGGACTTGGGTTTTGAGGCTGTGTGTTGAGTGAGACTTTGTTAGGTCGGCAAAGTGTTAGGTCGTAGGTCGGCATAGTGTTAAGTCGGCACCGACTTAAGAAGATTGCCGAGTTACGACTTAAGGGCAGTTTTCAGCTATAAATAGGAGGGGTTGTTCTCACTTTTTGGGATCCGGATTTTGAAGCGACGAAGTGCTGCCATTTTGAGAGCTCGACTTCTACACTTCTTCACTTCTTTTCTCCACTCTAATCTAGTGCTTACATCCATCCAAATCGAAGATCAAGATTGAAGATTCAAGAGCTTAGATTGAAGACCTTCATCTTTTCAAGAGAGATTTCTTCGTTTGAAGTGAGATCTTGTCGGATCTAGCTTAGTTCTTCGCTGTCGAGATCTGAAGTTGTTATCTTTTGGATTGTTTAGGTGATTTGGTGAGTGGTGATTATCTCTCACACGGATCCAAAGGAGTATATCGGATTGTTGGCTCGTTATGGTGTTAAAATAGTGATTTCCATGCATTTTCTTCATCCTATGTGTAGATCCATATAGATCCATTGTTCATGATGATGTTACATCCATTTTATCATATGTTAACCTATGCAAGTTCATTCATCAAGTTTGTAGAGATATAATCCATGTTTTCATGCTTATTGGACTTTCAACTCTTTAATTACGAAAATGCCATTATTGTTATAATTGTCTACTTAGATCATTTTTGAATGCTTGATTGCTTGGATTGATGTTTGATTTGATTGATTGTTATGAACTAGATGATTGATGATTAGATTTAGATCGAAGGTGATTCAAAAGCTAAGGGAAAGGCTCTTGAATTGGAAAAGCTGCTCGTGGCATATGTAGCGGGATGATGAAGCTCCTATGCATAGATTTGATGATGTGAAGTTGAGATGAAGCTTTGCGAGGATGTAATGAAGCGAGGCATCATATGATGAAGACTTGGTCTAATCCAGGCGGGGTCATTCCAAGCACGTTGATAACTCGGTGATATGATTCGAGTTGAGGATAATGGATGCTCGAGAGGCGCTTGAGCTAGTATGGCAATAGTCGTCGAGGAGGATGACTAGGAGGTTGAGATCTCATCGTTGTTGAAGGTTCTAGCATGCTCTAAGCAAGAGTACATGGGGACGCCCAAAAGACTAAGTTGATGGTCAAGTACTCTGGGTAGATTCGATAATCCTAGGCACGGGTCACGATGACGTGCGGGAGTTATGTCTAGAACCGGGGTTACCATTAGCCCTTGACGGACGGCTGAAAGAATGTGCCGGTCATTCAATTAACGGTGATATCGCAACAATGATAACAGTGATAGCCGAGTCATGGATGTTTGGTTGTATCATCATTCGATCTCAAGAGCGGTATTTCCTGGGTGCTTATCTGACCTTGGTTTTAGACCTTGGGATTTGTACTTGGAAAACATCGCTCTTGACTCGAGTGACAATTGCTTTACTTTAAATTGTATGCTCTGCTATGTTTGCTTCTGCTTAGTGTGTGTCTGGGGGCTATCACTGTAGAATGAGGTTGGAGTGGGAGGGTTGTATTCCTATTCCTTTTCCTTTATGCTCTTTTGGTATGTTGTTAGTTAATTTACTGCTCACTAAGACTGTTGTCTGACTCAAGGCTTTATGTTTTAATTCTTATTGCCTTGGGCTGTTCGTCCATTTTGGGACGGGCAGACTAGGTAGCAGGTGACAGGTGCTGTTCTCTTCTCACGATGCTGATATCGAAGACGAGCTGGAGGGTTGCATATTATCTTCTTATTATATGTACTGGATGTTCCGCTGTTTTGTTTTCTCTGAGAGATATGTAGTGAGGCTGGATGTATTGACTATATGAATGCTTGTATTCAACTATTATGGAGTTTTATAAGATGTCATTTTGTTCTGTAAAGCTTCACTATACATATGTTCTATTGTATTTTGTCCATGCGCTGTGAGTAATACGATAGATTCTGTTGTTTTAATCTTACCTTGACAATCGTCCATGGTCGCCTGGCACACTTTACAGCGCACTATCTCTAGATTCGGTGCAGGGGTCATGGGCGGTCGTCACAAAACTACTGCTAAATCGCTGAAAAATAAGATAAAAGGGGCTAGAGCAGTCCAAATTTGGTGAAACGAAATACGACGTCTCACTCAGAAAATCTTTTAAATTTTTCCTATATAAAAATATTCAGATTTCAAAAATATTATTTTTTCCATCAATTTTAACTAATTTTAAATTTAAATTGAAATTCCACAACTAAATAAACTTACATTTTTTCAGATGAAAATCTGCCTCTTGCTATGCTTCAATAGACGCATACCAAATATTAAATTTTCATTGCTATAATTTAATTGTTTATTTTCATGAAAAATTTAGTTAATTACGTTATTTAAAATCGTTAAAATTTCCAGGTCGTTACAAGTTGCTTGGAAAGTATGGCATCATTTCGATGAATTATCATATTTAACTCACATTTCTATGTCTAGAATGATAATCCCTTTGTGTATTTTACTTTGATTATGGATTGCCGTGAATTATGGTTGATGTTGAATTGTTGATTGGGTATATTGCCATTGTTTGGGTGAGTTATATTTTAATAACTCACCAATATAATCTAGACACTATTTTCTATAATTCGTTGACTTTTTGGTGATGTGTGTTTATTGATATGCATTGAATTGGATGAAACTGAATTGTATATTTTCACTAGATTTTTGTTGTGATGAGATCACACAAGTAATTGAAAGGAAGGGGATGCATAAATTGAAATAGAAGAATATGAGGAAAATAAAATATTTTTAGGAATAAATAGTAGATGTTCAAATGATTTTTTTTAAATACTAAAAGTATTATTTATAATAGAAATTTATTTAAGTAAATTGTATTGAGTATTCTATGAATTGAAATTGTTTGGAAAATGATGGATTTCAGGAATTTGATTAAATAAATTAAATTTTAGAATACTTGTAATATTATTCACTTATTGTTGATTATAAAAATAACTAAAGTTGAAATTTGATATTTTTAAAAGTGGTAAGTTAATTATAAATTTGGATTTAATAAACGAAAAGTTTATAAAATAATGATTTGAAGTAATATTGAGTTGAATGCAATTTTATTATGGTATGCAAATTATTATTTATGGAATTCTTATATTTATATATATGTATGTATGTATGTATGTATGTTTGTATGTATGTATGTATAGTTAGGTGAATTTTTAAAGTAGTATATTTTTGTTTGAGTATTTTTATATATGAAAGGATTTGAATTATTTTGGGAAGGTATTTATATGAGATAAAGTTTTATTTTGATGAATTACTTTTCAATAATGGAAGTTTTAAAGAATTTGAAACGTAAATGAAGGTTTCAAATACGTTGGGTTGGAATTTCATTTGTATGACTTTTGAAAATTATTTTGATTGTAAATCCTTATTAGGAATATGAAATAGTTTAAATTTTTTGTTTAAAGGAAATTATAAATTATAGAACTTCTTTGGAATTATTATTTTATATTATTAAACAAGTTTCAAAGTTATGAATTATTTATACAAGTAATTTAAGTGATTTGAAATTGAATTAAGATTTATATTATGGATTTTCTTGTAATTAAACAAGAGGTTGGCAAATATTTATTTTTGGAATTATACTGAAGATTTTGGGAAAAATTTATTTAAAAACCCTTCCAAATAAATTGAATAAAGAATTATTTATATTTTTGTGTAACGAGAAATTAGAATAAACAAAGTTATAATACCGTCTAGTATGGACCTTTCAGTAATATTTCTCCGGTTATCCTATGGACTTGTTATATAGAATAATATTGTGTGGAGATTCTAGATTATGAGGATTTTGAGTAAATGGATTGGTAACACCATCTGGTATGGGACATTCGATAACACTATTTTGATTACTCTTTCAGCTCATGGTGTATGATATTATTATAGGTATAGAGTGTGGTTTATGAGCATTCAGTAAATGAGTGAGTAACACCAGATGATATGGGACATCTGCATGATATTTGTTCGATTACTTTCTATAAGTGAGGGACACTCTTATTTTACAGGTTAATGTCTAGAGGAAGGGTCTGTTGTATGCTGACCAGATAGACTAGGGTCCATCCTAGCTGACTGATCGTGGGGACATGACCCAGGTCCGTGGCATCACCTTATTATACACACACACACATGTGCTGTGTGCTAATATTTAGATTGTCCGATGATATGCCCCAATGCCACACTAGCCAAACATCTGTTACCAATAGTAGGATCGTGACCATAGTATGCAGATGGACGTAGTGCTAGGATGACTTGGAGTAACTATGAATGCGGGTCTGCTGTAAGTGCTATGTGCTGTCCCAGGAGCATGCTGTGTAGCTCCATCTGGAATATGTGAGATTGTATGATTATACTATATTATTTTGATATCCCTTCTAAACATATATTTAGAGGCAAGGACCTCTTAACCCATTGGAGCCTGTTGTGTGTTGTGGGGTTTTAATTGGAATATGTGATTTGAGATATATAGACATACGATACCATGCTTATAGCACATCACTTGATTGTATGCTTGTTGATAGTTGATTCCCTTTTGTTTTACGAGTGTATGGTTGATGATTTGATATTTGGTTAATTCACCTGATATGCTGTGGTTTTACTGATAGTTGTTATGGTTGGATGTTTGGATATATGGATGTCTTATTTACTTATGAAATGTGATGTTTATTTTGAAAGAGTGATGATTTGTGCATGGTACGATATATGTGATATACTTGGTTTATACATATTTCTTAGATATATTTGTAGCACCATGCAAGTTATTATTATACAATGACATCCACATTCTAAACATAGTCCGACCTGTGTGTTATTTATATAATACTCAGATCAGCCCGAGACATTACAGGTTTAGGGTGATTTGACCAGTTGTGGATGATTGGGCATAAATGGAGGGTAGATTTATTTGTATATTGTTGTTATATGAGTTTGTGTACTGATGAGGTGTGTATATATTTTGGACATGATATGTATAGATTTGATGTTAGCGGGCATGTTGACTATATTATAGACCCACTTGGACTCGTGTATATTTATTACTATGTATTGTCCTTGCGTCGATGACTTTGTGATATCTGAGATTTATTTTATATTGTGTATTGTTCTATCTTGAGGAACACGTATTTATTGCTTTGTGCCAATATCGTGTACATATATATGAGTTGTTTATTATTTTTGAGATACGCACTGGTATTAGCCTAAAGGAATATTCAATTGTATTCCCCATACAGCCTTATACTCCGTGTTATCTGACAGTATTACTCGGTAATACTCTTGCATAGTATGGGTATAGGGTGGGGTGTTATAAGATCCTTTCTTTATATAAAATAAACAACTTATTTAATAATGACAAAGTGTTATTAATCAAACTTTCTTTCAAATTTCCCGAAACCATTTACTATAACAACAATGTTATAGTCCATAATCTCTTTTCCTTTTCTCGAAAATATTTATTACAACAATTGTTTTGAAATCCATGCTTCCTTACTCTTATAAAATTACTTTTAAAACTCTTTAAGACATAGTTTGAAAGTTGTGTTTAAAACATCTCTTTAAAGATGATCGCATTTAAACAGAACTTGACCTTTGAAAACAAAGGAGTTTCCTTTGTAAAATTTACACCTCTTGCTTAAATAACTTCTTAACAATATATTAAAAACTTCAAGTCCCTTTTTAAGTACTTGTACCACTTTTATAAACATATTTGAAAAGAATTTCAAAATATCTAAAGTAGACAACCTTTTATACTTTACTAAAAACAAAGATTTCCAAACTACATCCATAGCGACTATTGCTATATAGACCATAACTTTTAAAACTTGTTTTGTGAGTCAAATGACTTTTAATCCACATTACTTTCTATATTTTAAACCACTCCATATTTTTGCAAATTTTTTTTGAAAATAAAAGTCAAGTTCGAAAACCATTTCAAAATACTTTTAGGAAACAAAGTAGTAAACCACTAAAAGAAAGCACATGATTTCAACGTTGCATAAAAACAAATCATCAAAGCAAGTCGACTAGCGACTACATCCACTTCATTACATTATATATAACAAGTATTGATGTAAAGTAAAATCAACATGGCGAAGAACTCCTTAGAGTCTCTCTACAAAATTTCTATTCTTCAAAGTGCTTCCATTGCGACCTATTCGCTACAAAGACACTTCGACTTCCATTTTTCTTTGCTAGTCCCCTGCAAATCAAAGTTAAAAATGTCATTTGCTTCCAAGCAGGAATCAAATCCAAACAACAACATATAAGCAATACACAACAACCAATGCAAGCAATTATTTTTATAAAAAATTTCACAATATTAATATGATTTAAAAGGTAAGTTTTCTCACTTTTAACCAAAAAGAAAACAAGCACCAAGCTTCCAACTTCCTACCATCTCCTCGCTAGCCACTAGAACTCCCACCTTCCTCCTTAGAAGCTCACGGTCAAGCCCTCATATCCCCTTACTTGTGCACGACCTTGACTTGGTTTAATGGTTTGTACTCCAAAGCTTCGACCTTTAGCAAGATAGTGGTGATAGTTAAGTAGATGTAAATCATATAAGAATTTAAAGTAAAAAAGGAGGTGTTTTGATATGGTTTTAGGGATTTTAAGAGGAGGATAATGGAGAAGAAAGGCATGGAAAAGAAGTAGAGAAGATGGAAGAAAAGAGAGCAAAGAATGAAAATTGAAAACAAAATGAAAACAAAGGAGGCCCTTATATAGAATTCCAAAAAGTGGCAAATGAATCTTTATGCCCCTTCACCAAATTACAAAATCACCCTTTTTTTCTCTTCCATGCTAAGAGTCCTTCATGTGCCAAAGTACAAGAAGCCATGTGCACATCTTTTACCATGTACTAATGCACACAAATCAGTATATAAAAGTCCACTTTCCTTAATTAAAAATCAAAAGTCACATCACCTAATTAAATTATTACTTTTAATTCTCTAATGATAATTAGAGTTAATTAATTACTTTATTAGAAAATGGGAAATGTTATTAAATGTGCACATATGTGTACATAAGTGTGCAATAATGTTTCAACAACTTTCGTTCGATGAAAAGTCGAAAATCCGAAAAACGATTTTCAGTCGCATTTTCAGTTTTTCATCAAAATATTTATTTTTGTAAACAAACTTTAAAAATGAGTTCACCATTATTATTTATTAATTAAAATAAGGTTATTTGACCATTACAAACCATTAATTAAATATTTAAAGTTAATTAAATATTCACAAATCAAAGCGATAAAATTCTGCGTCGTTACAATAACTCACAAATTTCACCCATTCTCTTTATCAAAACTATATCACTTTGGACTTATGGAATTTGGTAATAGTCAAAATCTCAATATTGTCTATATTCAACTCTGTATTCCAAACACAAAGTCCTTGGTTCAATAATAACAATTATTATTAACTTAACTACTTTGGCCAAAGACTTTGACTTTGAGGTTACTTGAGTTGGCTGTTATACTAACCCCATGTAAATGAGGAGACTAATCCTCTATTAAATAGTGCTTCACTTCAAATACTTCCACTCGATCCAACTAAAGTCACTCGATGGACATTGTGCCATGATTTGACAATAATCAAAGCAGAGCTTTCATATTGAAGATCCATAGTACTCTCAAGTCGAGAGAACTGTGTAAATCAGTTACATCGATATTTTCTTTTTCACCTTGGTTATATTAACCAAAAGAAAACTATCTAATGAGTCGTTCCACAATTATCCAATAACTATCAGTACGTAACCCCTAAGTACCCCTAGCGGTCATGTTTACTACACCGCCTAACATTTGGAGGGTGTTACGCACTCTAGTCTCAATGGATACATCGATATGCAGTCTCGATACATCTTGCCTAGGAACATTTAAAATGGTATATTTATTTTCATTATGATAAATTACTCACTGTTACAACCAGGCTTTTAAATCTCCCGGAGATGGCCGAGATGAAAAATCCGAGATATCAGCCAAAATCCAAGATTTGGCAGCCTATTTAGTTATAAATATTTTAAATATCGCCCGAGATAGCCGAGATATTTTCCCGAGATATTGGCCAAAATCCGAGATTTAAAACACTGGTTACAACACTGTAGTAGGGTGTCAAGAAAGGTAGTGTATAGGGTTGGATTTAGGTGATCTAGTACTCTTCTCTACCTAGCTACTAGCTTGGTCCGAACAGATATGTGAGCCCAAAAGGTTATCCCTAATAGAAAAGGCCCAATTTGAATTGAGCCTTGGGCTAATTTTCAAAATTGTTTAAAAATTAAAATATAAGATTTAAAATTTAATATTTAAATTTAAAATAAAATATATACATATTATAAATGTTATAATATAATTAAAAAATAAAAAATGTTTGAAAATTAATATAAATTAATTTCGACATTTATAAAATTTATTAATTAGGTTAATAAAATATATTAATTAAATAAGTAAATTAATTAATAAATGTATACATGCATTATACATTATGTTATATGTTATGTTGTTTTGAAATGTTTAAAATAACATAAGTATACATGTATATATATATGAATTTAATTTTGAAGTTAATATAATTTAATTAAAATTGTTTAATTAAACAAATTAATGAAAGGTTTATTAAATAAATAAATTAAAATTTTATCAATTAAGTTATATACACATACATATGATATATATGTGTCATACTATAAAGGTTATAGTATGTAATAAATATTTAATATAATTAAGATAATATAAAACTAATTAAAATATTAATTAATTAAAATTAACTAAATAAGATTCAATTAATACAATATGGTACATAAGACTATTATATAAGTAAGATAAAATATAAAAGTTATATAATAATAAATTTTTTATAATATGAATGTATAAACTAAAGGTGGAACATTAAAGAAACTCAAATAGACTTAAGGGATAAATACATACGTATTGTACGTATACCGTGATTTCTGATGTGTCCGACATTTGAATCACGAGGGTATTTAATAAGAAATACATTATTCCATAAGTTAATGTCACTCAATATAATATATTGAGGATTATGAATCTTCAATATAATGTTTTCCACTACCTTACATATTAATAAATTACTTGCATACTCCTTAGTTGTTGAGCAAATTCAAGTTAGGGATGTTATGTGTAGTATTATTAATATATTGAATAGATGAGGTAAGATAACTATATGTATTTGTTGAGCAAACTCTAGGTACATATACTATACTTAGGCCGTCGCGATATGGTAGGTACGAGCGAATAATTTCATTTTGATTTGTTGAGCAAACACATGGTCGAAGTGAAATTAGGACAAGGTACCAAGGGTTAGGAGTTCTATATGGTACAACCGATAAGGAGTTATCCATCGTCCGTAGAGCTATGACTTGTTAAGCGAACTCAAGGTTAGAATTCCAAGATGGACGAGTCCTAACACTCAGTAGTGAAGTTGAAATACTTCTATGTTTTAACCTAAGGTTTAATGAAAATAAAAGACTAGTGGGAGCCTTATTAGAAAAATAAAATAATAACATTAAAACTTTCTAATATTATAAGAACATATGCTATATAATGTTATAATAATTTACATTGATAACTTTATGCATTTAATACGATTGATAAAACATTTATCAATTAAGATATACAAATGAACGAATTGAAAATTAACAAATAGAAATATAACATATACTTACTAATAAATGCTTCTTGTATGTTATTGTTTCAACACACATGCATGCGCTTGATTTTGCAACTACTAAATTCATTCGTAATTTGGTCGCTTACGCATTTATTTTGTTAAGACCACGTATTGCATTCTATAAGTTTCAACCTCTAAAAGTGATGCAGCGCAACCCACAACTTTCAAAGGTATAAGTCGTACACGACTTAAGGAAGTAGACATAAGTCATGCACGACATAAGGAAACGCCACGAGATAACCAAATAGCAGCGCGAGTTGAAGGCTTAAGTCGGCTACGACTTAAGGGGAAGGTTTTGAGTCGTCCACGACTTAACCAAAGCAAAGACATGAGTCGCCCATGAGTTATCGAAGCGGAAAGCTTAAATCGTTCACGATTTATTGAAGCGGCAGGCACGAGTCGTCCATGACTCAAGGAAGAGGCTGACATAAGTCGTCCACGATTTAAGGACAGAGCTATAAGTCGTCTACGACTTAAGAGAAGGGATGAGTCACTGCCGAGTTACGACTTAAGATGAGTCGCCTGAACTGGGTTAAGTCATTTGTTGTTTGAGTCGTAACTCGTGTACCGGGTAAGTCGGCATATATGCTAAGTCGGAGGATATCTTAAGTCGGAGCCGAGTTAAGGGTTGTAACGTGTTGTATTGTTTCTTTGTACATATTGTTAAGTCGTGTCATTTGTAAGTCGTAAGTCGGTTGTGTTGTATAAATATGTTGAGTCGTGAGTCGGAGAATGTGATGAGTCGTGAGTCGGAGAAGTGATATGTCGCCACCGACTTATGAGTTGTGTAAATTGTGTTGTGTTGAACTGGGCGCCTATAAATAGGCCGAGTACCACATTTGTAATAGTTTAGTTGATTTGAAATAAAACTCTTGTTTTGTTAGCTTTGTGCTTTCGCCAAATTGGTAGTTGAGTGTAATCTTCTATCTCCTCTTTCGGTTAATCGAGTGCGCTCGATTCAACGATTGCAGAAGCCGATTCGCAGAATCAAGTGCGCTTGATCAATGCTTGAAGAATTGAAGATCTTTGAACCCGGTATCGTGCGCGATCAACGAGTTCGGGATAGTTAGAATTCGGTATCTTCGGATCAACGAATTTGGGCATTTCAGTATCTTCCAATCCATCGATCACTACTTTCATCGATCTACATTGTTTTGTTTAATCCGCTGCATCAGTTTTGGTATCAGAGCTTGTTCTAGCCAATCATAGCTAGATCGAGACTTGGAGCCTAATCATTTTGGAGTTTTGAAGAGATCAAGTGATAGCCGAGCTTGAAGTGAGAAGCCGAGCTAAGTAGAAGAGTGGGAGATCAAATTTGCATCATTTGGAGAAGTTGTGTTCATCGTGTTCATCACGAAGTAGCAACAAAGTGGGAGTTTTCGATCCATTTCATTTTGGATCAAAGTCCGAAAAGTGTTTGTATTTTGAAGTGTTGAAGAGTTTTGTGAAGTTTTCAAATCATGCCGCCAAGAAGAGCTAATCGTCACCAAAACGTAGAAGCTTTGTATCGAAGAGAAGAGGCTGATGAGATGGAGCAACGAATCAATGAAAACTTTAGTGAAAAGCTTAATGAAGGAATTGGTCAGTTAGAGAAGATGATGTTAGAAATGAATCAAAATCGGAGAAGGGTTTCACCTGAATCTAACCATGGGGGAAGTAGAGTCTCACCACAATCCAATCAAGAAAGAAGTGTGGACAATGATCAAAGGCGTGGGAGGAACGTGGATGATCGTGAACGGAGGAATGTAGATAGAAGGGATGATGGTGGTAGACGTGATGGTAGTAGAGATGTGGGTGGACGAGATAGACAATGATATACATCTGATTTTGAAGAGGAGTATGATGGTGGTAATGTTCGAGGACAAGGACGAGGACAAGGAAGAAATCACTCTGAGTATGATCACAAGTGGGAGTCGGGGATGAAGACTGAAATTCCTGAATTCAAAGGTGGTATGCAAGCGGAGGAGTTTCTAGATTGGGTGGCTAATGTTGAAGAGATTTTTGACTTCAAAGAAGTTCCAGAACATCGTGGAGTGAAGTTGGTTGCTACGAGGTTGAGGGGTAGGGCTTTGGCGTGGTGGCAGCAAACCAAACTTACACGTGAACGGATGGGGAAGTCAAAGGTTGAATCATGGGAAAAGATGAGGAAAATGATGAAAGCCACATTCTTACCTTATAACTATCAGTCGCTTATGTATCGGAGATTGCAAAACTTGAGACAAGGAACGAAATCTGTGAATGACTATGCTGACGAATTTTATCAATTGATAGCAAGGAATGATATTATGGAGACAGAAGAATAATTGACATCTAGATTCATTGGGGGATTGCGAATACAGATTCAGGATATGGTTAACATGTTTGATCCCAGATCTGTAGCAGAAGCACATCAGAAAGCGTTGGCTTGGGAGAAACAGGGAAGACGAGGAGGTGGTATGTTTACAAATTCCAACAATCCAGTGAAGGGTGTTTGTGGAAGTTCTAATGTTTCAAAAGCTGTTGCGAAACCAATTGTGAATGAGGTTGGGAAGGCGAAGGTCAATAATGGTTTCAAGTGTTATAATTGCCAAGAAATGGGCCACAAAAGTAGCGAATGTCCAAAGCCGAAGAAGAGAGCTATGATAGCGGAGGTCGAGGATGAGGATGAAGAAGCTGAATGTTCCAATTCACCACCTGATGAGGAGGAAGAAGAAGTGTCGGGAGACGAAGGTTATAATCTAATGATGAAGAGGTCCTGTTTAACATCAAAGCAAGAGGAGGATTGTAGTTGGTTGAGGAGCAATATTTTTCAGTCAACATGTACCATTCTGGGGAAGGTTTGCAAATTTGTTATTGATGCTGGAAGTTGTGATAATATAATTTCTTCAGAAGCTGTGAGGAAGTTGGCGTTGAAGACTGAGAAACATCCGAAACCGTACAAGCTAGCTTGGTTGAGGAAAGGCGGGGAGGTGAAGGTTGGACGAAGGGCTTGTGTGAAGTTTTCAATTGGGAAGAAATATAAAGACGAAATCTGGTGCGATGTGGTAGATATGGATGTCTGTCATTTGTTGCTGGGGAGACCGTGGTAGTATGATAGGGCGGTGCAACATGATGGGCGTACCAACAGTTACAGTTTCATGTTTGAAGGCACAAAGATTACTCTTAATTCCAAAGAAGCGACAACAGGAGGAAAACAAGTTGGAGGAGATTGAAGAGCTTAAAACCTTGTTATCTTTGAAGGAGTTTGTGAAGGAAGTAGAGGAGGAGCCTGAAGTGTTTTTGTTGATTGGGCGAGAGAGTAGTAAAGAGATTGAAATTCCGGAAGAAGCGAAGCCAGTTTTGAAAGAATTTGACGATGTATTTCCAGAGGAGTTACCAACGGAGTTACCACCGTTGAGGGATATACAACATCAGATAGATCTTGTTCCAGGAGCTGTGTTGCCACACAGACCACATTATCGAATGAGTCTAAAGGAACATGAAGAATTGAGGAGGCAAGTGGAAGAATTGCTTGAACAGGGGCGTGTGCAGGAGAGTTTAAGTCCTTGTGCTGTACCAGCTTTATTGGTACCCAAAAAGGATGGAACGTGGAGGATGTGCACCGATAGTAGAGCATTGAATAAGATCACAGTCAGATACAGATTTCCGATGCCGAGGCTTGATGATCTGTTAGATCAAATCAGTGGGTCTGTAATCTTTTCGAAGATTGATTTAAAGAGCGGATATCATCAAATTCGAATTAGACCAGGAGACGAATGGAAAACAGCGTTCAAGACGCGAGAGGGGTTGTATGAATGGTTGGTAATGCCATTTGGCTTATCAAATGCGCCGAGTACCTTCATGCGGGTAGTGAATCAGATTTTTAGACCATTCATTGGGAAGTTTGTGGTGGTGTATTTCGATGATATTCTGATTTACAGGGGGAGTCCAGAGGAACATTTGAATCATCTGAAAGAAGTGTTAATGGTACTGCGACAAGAACAATTTTATGCTGCAACGAAGAAATGCGTGTTCATGACGCATAGTGTTTTATTTCTGGGGTATGTTGTGTCGGAAGAAGGAATACAGGTTGACCAAAGTAAAGTCGAAGCTATCAGAGATTGGCCGCAACCCAAGACGATAACGGAAGTTCGTAGTTTTCATGGATTGGCTTCATTCTATCGAAGGTTTATTCCACACTTTAGTAGTGTGATGGCGCCTGTTACAGATTGTATGAAGGGCAAGCAGTTTACATGGTCAGAGGAAGCAGGGGTTGCTTTTGGGGAGATCAAGGAGTTGCTGACGACTGCACCAATTCTAGCATTACCTGATTTTCAGTTGTTGTTTGAATTACATACTGACGCATCAAAGGTGGGAATTGGAGGGGTGTTGAGTCAGAGGGGACGCCCGATTGCATATTTCAGTGAGAAGTTATCAGGAGCGAAGATGAGATACAGTACATATGATGTGGAATTCTATGCTGTTATACAAGCTATTAAACACTGGAGACACTATCTATTTCAGAAAGAGTTTGTTCTGTATACTGATCATGAGGCATTAAAGCATTTACAAGGGCAAGACAAGATTTCAGCGAGACATGCATCGTGGATTGCATATCTGCAGCAGTTTACTTTTTTTGTTAAACACAAGTCAGGAGTGACGAATCGTGTTGCTGATGCTTTGAGTAGAAGGAATCATTTGCTAACAACAATGAAGGTTGAAGTGACGGGGTTCGATGTGTTACCAGAATTATTTGTCGATGATCCTTACTTTGCAAAGTTTGTTGATAAAGCTAAGGAGGGGAAGACGGAGGAGTTTATGATGGTAGATGGTTTTCTATTCAAGGGAAATCGATTGTGCATACCTGATTGTAGTTTGAGAATGAAGATTGTGAAAGAGCTGCATGAAGAAGGACATGTTGGGAGAGACCGCACATTACATTTGATTTCACAGTCTTATTTTTGCCCATCGATGAGGAAAGAAGTGGAGAGGTTTGTGAAACGATGTCATATCTGTCAGGTTTCGAAAGGAACTGCGACTAATGCTGGTTTATATATGCCGTTACCTGTACCAAATAAACCATGGGTTGATGTGAGTATGGACTTTGTGTTGGGGTTGCCGAGAACACAGCGTGGTAATGATTCCATTTATGTGGTGGTTGACCGATTTTCGAAAATGGCACATTTTATTGCTTGTAAGAAGACGGCGGATGCTGTTCATGTTGCTTAGTTGTTTTTCAAAGAGATATATCGACTTCATGGATTGCCAGAATCTATTGTGTCGGATAGGGATACTCGTTTTCTGAGTCATTTTTGGCTAAGTTTGTGGAAGTTGGTGGGAACGAAGTTGAATTTTAGCAGCGCTTATCATCCGCAAACGGATGGACAGACCGAGGTCGTGAACAGATCATTGGGAAATTTGTTGAGGTGTCTTGTGCAAGACAATCTGAAGAGTTGGGATGTGAAGTTATGCCAGGCAGAGTTTGCCCATAATCATGCTGTAAATCGAAGTACTGGGTTCAGTCCATTCCAGATTGTTTATTCGAGCTTACCAAAGGGGCCGTTGGATTTAACGGTAATACCACACTCAAAGGGGACAGTTAAGAAAGCTGTTGATTTTGTTGAAGGGTTAATGGAATGTCATAAAGTCGTTCAGGAACGATTGGAGAAAGCAAATG
The DNA here is from genome assembly GCA_030737815.1 of Allium fistulosum. Classification (NCBI taxonomy): domain Eukaryota; kingdom Viridiplantae; phylum Streptophyta; class Magnoliopsida; order Asparagales; family Amaryllidaceae; genus Allium; species Allium fistulosum. Next base: position 1,102,544,982 of record CM060904.1, on the reverse strand, counting down.
AAAAGTATAAACGATCGGCAGATCTAAAGCGAAGAAATGATGAATTTAATGAAGGTGATTGGGTTTATGCAGCGTTAACAAAGGATCGTTTTCCAGTGGGCGCTTATAACAAGTTAAAAGCCAGAAAAATTGGTCCTGTAGAAGTCGTGAAACGGATTAATGAAAATGCTTATAAGTTGAAGATGCCGGAAGATGTGTACACTTCTGACGTACTCAATGTCAAACATCTCGTACCATATTATGGGAATGAACAATCGGATGTGGAAGAATTTACAAATTTGAGGACGAATTTCTCTCAACCTGGGGAGGATGATGCAGCGCAACCCACAACTTTCAAAGGTATAAGTCGTACACGACTTAAGGAAGTAGACATAAGTCGTGCACTGTAACGACCCGCCATTTTGGACCATTCGCGTCCATTATAAGTGTATAGGTAGACACTCATGCCGGAGTTGAATTGCTCAAAATACCGCGTTGTTAATTTAAATTTGGCAAAACTGAACATATACAGTAAATAAAAATCACAGATCACAGACACAGAGTAATAAGTGCGGCGGAAATAAAAGAGATAGTAGTTCATGAAGCTACTATATGAATATATAAGATACATCAGAGTTTACAACAGAAGAGTAATACAATACATCAGATACAAATCAGAATACATCACTGGAATCATCGAATACTGAAACAGAATAGATGGCTGGATCTTCAAGCAAAGCTCCAACTCCAAAGGTGAGTCTCGAATACTGGTACACTTAGTCTGACCCGAGCGTAAAGCAAAAACACAAGACACTCGAGTCAGGATTAACATTCTTATATTAATAAATCCAACTCAAGTGAAATAGCAATTGAAATACAAGTAACTCAAAGGATGTTTGAAATAACCATCCTTTAAGGATCCGTCAAACTATCTACTAGGTAGTAATGTACGCTAAGTAGATAATGTCTATCAGTAATATGTAAAGATATCAATATAGCGTTAAGTCATGGCCCACTCCACCCTTAACACATTTTTATTCCCAAAAGCATATACAAGACCGTAGTTTCCCCAAAACCGGAAGTCACCAGAGGGCAATCCATATACTAAAGGTACAAATCAAAATCGTAGTTGTCGCGCATAAATGGAATACAAGTATGACAAGGCACATGAGGCTATACCCAAGGTTGTGATACTACCGTTCGCCTGATCCGGACTGGTGAGAACGCAACGCCGCAGCGCCCGCAACACCGTGAAACAACACTCCCAAAATCAAGGGTGCACCAATCGACAACAAGTATAAGTAGTTCAAAGAAGTGTGTCCACTTGAGGTAGCTAATCCTCCATTGGCCCGGCACAGCTCCTGTTTTAGTCATTTCCAATTTGACACAAGTGTCAAGGCTATCCATTATCGTTCTCTTTCTTCAGTCATCACGTACATCATTTCAACCACTTCATTCTGGATCATCACTCCGCGTATAGTTATTAAAGTGGTTTTCGGTTTAGATAGAGAGTATATCCATAACCGAATTCCGATCTCTTTAATAACCTTCGAAATTATTTCACCGATTGGTCATTTATTTATTTCAAAAACCAAATCAATTTCAATTCAATTAGAATTCGTAAATCAACATTTCATTTGTCTTTCAAAACCAATTTCCAATAATTTACGTTTCAAAACTTCAAATTTACCGTTTCCAAATCTTATAGTTCAATTTCAATCTTTATTGCAAACAATTCAAATATTGATTCAAGTTCGTATAAAAGTTTCATTTCGAAATCATTTAAATCAATTTAGTTAACATTCAAATCAATTTACATTCATTTATCGATTTCATTCAATATCGTTAAATTACTTTATCATTCAAAACAACTTCTATTAAATTTCCAAATCATTAAATCAATTTCTTAAGTTCAACTTCATTAAATCAAAACTTACAATTTTGAATTAAATTCAATTCGTCAAATCAATTCTTTCAATTACAAGTCTTACATTAATTCCAAAATATCACATTTTCATTTCTTGTTAAATAAATTCAATTTCACTTATTTACTTTCTTGAATAATTTTCCAAAAACTTAAATAAAGTAAACTCAATTTCAATTATTTACGAAGTAAAATTCACTTATTCAAAAATTCAATTTTTCTTATTAAAGAATTTCAATTCAATTTAATCATTAAATAATTCAATCTTATTTAATTATTAAATAATTCAAAACTTAATTATTAAATAATTTCCAAGTTTAATAATTTCAAACTTTATTATAATTTCAACCTTAATTATTAAATCATTTCAAACTTAATTCAATCATTTCTCAAATTAAACAACGTTCTTTCATCAATTACATTGTTCATATTTTGTTTCAGATTATTAAATATTCACATTTAAATTTCATTAAAATTCAAATTTCAACTTCATTTCAAAACCATATTATTTATTCAAATAAAATCTTCATTTATTTTTAAATCAAATTATTTGACCAATCGGGTTTTATTAAATTTTCTATCCTAGGTCAAAGTTCAATTTGGGTATTTATCATTTCAACCCGATTCCAATTCAATTCAAAATCAAAATATAGTAAAAGGGAACTTGCAGTGTGATAACTGGGATGGTGTCAAAGTAAATAAACAAGCAATAACAACAAACAATATCAATCCAATAATCAATTCAAATAATCCCGAAATAACCGTATTAATTCGCATTGTTATTTGTACGAATTAATATAATTATTTCTAGAATCTACACTATCATTTCATGTAGATTAAAGATTTTACATTACGGTTTTTCACTTGTCATCTATTTACAATTTCATACATTATCAGTTTAAACAACATACAATTGATGGTTCAAGGTGTAGTTAAACAATCCTACGTGTCAATAAATTTTAACAGTTAAAGGGGTCATATTATACAAATGTCAGTTAATCAAATTTAACATTTAACTATCCTATATCAAGATCAATTTCATACTGTTTATCATTTTAACATTAACAATTTAACGTCCAATATAAACATCAACAATAAATCAATTTCAGTCAAACTATATTATCATTGCAGACATAATTAACAGATAAAGGTGTCAGATGTCACAGGTGAACTGATACAGATAATAACAGTGTAAATATCTAACAGCAGCATATTTCAATTGTCGTTTCAATTGAAATCAAATTTAATAAATAAAAGAACGTTAATCGTGAGTGAGTGCTCACCTTCCGAGGCTAGAGAGATGAATAGACAGCGAAGTTGAGTCACGGATCACAAGCACGACTTTCGGAATAAACTAGATTGGCACGAATCGTCGAATAAAGCTGGTAAATAGGAATTTGCCGAAATCAAATCAGAACAGGATTGATGAAAGTAATTGGTAAAAATGAATTTATACACACATATATATAATTATATGTAACTATTTACGTATGTAAAGCATATTCTAAATTCAAACGCAATTTAAATCAAATATATATACATTTCAAAATCATTGTTTTAAATTAAACCCAAATAAAATGTAGTTTAGAATCAGACTCAATTATACTTACGTGTAAAGTATATAAAATCCATCGTTATAATTTATACAGCAAATTTTCAATGGTCCAAATTTTACCTCATACGACAAATATAATACTAACAGTATAAATATTATATTATATATATATATATATATATATTTTAAAAAAACATAACCTATTAATTATAACCGATCCCATACTGTCCCCATAAGCAAACAGTGACTTATATATAATAAACATATGACTCACATTTCCTTACACATTTATATAAAGTTAAATCCAAACTTACCAACCCGGTTCATATATATAAACCAGATATAAACATAAGTACAAATATGTTTCAGCAGATAAAATTTATACTTAGTCACCAATCTACTGTATAACAAAATATTAAATATAATAGGAAAGGTAGACCTATACATACGAAACACATATATATATATACTCGCGTAGCTTACCGGTTTCAGAAAAAAAAGTATGTATACTTTAACAAATAATAATAATATTGCAGCATGCATCTAACTAAAATGTAAAACATATACAACTTAGTATATATACACGAAAAAGTAACAGAACTTCCTTGTTTTCAAAAGTCAGATCCCAAAAATATAAAACATCTAGCTACATATAAAATCATATAACATTCCATAAAACTAGATATAAATATTCATTTATAACTTACATGTAACACATATAACAGTTTTAAAATGTGTAAAACTAACATATTATTCATACGCAAAACAAAACTAGATGTATATATACTAATATATAACTTGAGCTGTAACCAGCTAACCAAATATATGAACCATGTATTTATTTAAGATCAAAGAAGTGGTATATACAACTAACTTACAACTTATAAACATATGCGTACTAATATAGGTACATGTATACAAATCACTAATATAACCTATGTCAGGATCACAACCCATATACATACTGACCATACTATATATACTTGTACCGCTCCTATATGCTATTATATATTACTCAGCTAACACTATATATTGCCCAGACCATATAACGTGAGAAGAAGAACGAGCAGAGCTACGTCAATTTATATATAATGTAAATCAAACGTATATAAGGACTGCGCATAAATCATTCATACATAATAATATAGATAAATGTATTATCAGATCAAGCTAAAAGGGATAGCGGACTCACGTCGCAAGGAGTTAGATGGCGGTCGACGAGATTTGAGGGCGGTGACGTGGAGGATCTCGGCTAGGTGGATTGTTGAGGAAGGAGATGCACACGTGGGTGTTTGCGTGCTAAGGCGCGGAAGGAGCTCGGCGACACGGAGGATTGGTGGCTCGCCTGCTGCAAGGCAGCGGGCTGTTCTTGGACGTGGAGCAATGGGAGGCTGAGGCTGTGGCCGTGGAGGTGGTGGGAATGGTCGGCAATTTGCATTACGCGAGCTTTGGGTGCTGGGTCTGGTCGAAAGGAGAAGGGGCGGATCCGGTTGGCGGAGTGGAGGTGGTCAGGTCGTATGGGTGTGAGGCTCGGTGAAAGGCAGCCTCGCCTGGGTGGAAGATTGCGTGATTTTGTGGTGGAGAAAATTAGTCCATGCAGAAGAGAAGAGAACAATGATTTTGTGGAGAGAAGAAAATAAAAGAAATAGGATGCTCGGCTTCATAGGCAGGAAGGTAAAAGCAAAATGAAAGAGGAGAGAATGAACAGTGAAGGGAAAGCAGTTTATCACTTGAACCAGAAATCATAGATTGAAGCAATGGGTATAGCAATAGCCACCGATTGAATTCAAGGGATACGAATGGTATATGGCCATTCAATTTCTTACGGTTGGACAATTTAAAAGGACACAGAAAAGCCAAAGGTCAAAAATTGGGAACCGATACGGTTAACCGTTCCGTGGTTTTCACCGTGTACCGGACACCGAAACACACGAATTAATATACTACAGAGATCAGCATGAAGAGACGATCAAAACGGTATACATATATAAGTGGTACGATCGAATTTTAAAAAAAAATTCGAAATTTTTATAATAGCGGAAAATGCAAGAAAAACGCTGAAAAATAAGATCGACGGAGCCAAAGATGTCCGAATTTGGAAAAACAATAAACTGACATCTTGCTCAGAAGATGGTTTAGAATTTTTCTATGTAAAAATATTTAGGTTTCGGAAACATTTTATTTTCATCGCTTTTAACTGATTAATTTGAAGTGAATTTACGCGCGAAACAAATTTTCGTATTTCCGGACGAAAATTTACCAGTTGCTATGTTTAACTAGACGTATTCCAATATTAAATTTTTATTTCAAAATTTTATCGTTTAAAATTTTCACAAAATTTCAACTAATTACGATATTAAAACAGTTGAAATTTATGGGTCGTTACACTCTCCCCCACTCATAACTTTTCGTCCCCGAAAAGGAACGAGGTAGGAGAATAGAAACAACCAGAAAGAAAAACAGATTGAAAACAAAATAAAACAATTGGTTTAAACCGTATAAATTTCAATTTACCTTAATTAATACTCAATATTTGATTTAAAATTCAGGGTATTTCAATAAGTTGATTTAATTCCAATTTATTAATATTTGATACCAAAAGATTTCTTCAAAACAAAATTTTATTTTATTTATCTCATTTATTCATTGTTTTATTATCCAATTATCCTTTATTAACAATTTCTAAAATCATAAACTTGAATAGTCCTTTATTTTAATCATATTTTATTCAACAAATCTAATTCTTCTTTATTCCATATTATTATTAGATTTGTTCCACTTAATATATCTTATTACATATATTTAACCCATATAAATTAATTTAAACCATAAAAGTTTCGATTTAAATTACTTTATATTTACTAATTGCTTTTAAATTCAAGGTATTTTCATAAGTGGATCAAATTTCAATTTATTAATTCTTTCAAAATTTAGTGTATAACATCTTTAAAATCAAAATTTAGTGTATAACATTTATTATAAACACTCAAATTTTATTTATAAATCCAATTTATATTATATATTATCCAATTACATATTCAACTTCTGAATGATTTAGGTAAGTTGTATTAGAATGCAGTTGAACAATATACAAATAAAATTTTCCCAAATCAATTATTCAAGTTTAAATATTTATTCCAAATTTTTGTTTTATTTATAATTTAAATCATCCTTTAACAAAATTTAAGAATTAGATTTCCGATTAACTTTAAACAATTTAGAGATATATGATATATTTATATCAAATCAAATTAATTTTTTTTTAAAATAAGATACCTATATATATGTGAATCAAAATATACTTAAGAAATTCAAATCAAAATATTTTCAAAACAAAACCGTAGCAATGCTACAGAATAGTATCTCCACTTCGAAACTCGAAAATGAACGTCGATGATGTGGTCGCCATCACCGAAATTATTTTCCAGCGACAAAGAGAAGAGCACTGATTTCATATTTAAAATTCTTTGAAAACGGTTTCTATTCGAAAATACTTTCAATAACATATACTTTAAAATTTTAAAACCAAAGTTCGAAATCACCGGAAACTAAATTCTCAAATTTCTGAATTAAATTCATTTCAAATTCCAAATCAACTGATAAACCAAGTTTATAAATTCATTCATTTTTATTATACAATAGTCAATGGTTTACAAAACAATAAATAAAAGTCAAATATTATTATTTCAGACAACAAATTCATTAACAATTTAATTTCAGAAACTTATATAATATAATCATTCAAAACTATTTTGTTTATCAAATTTGAAAACAACATTTTTAATATAAATTTACAAATACATTTCTTTGCTCGACGATACAGGAATGGATTTTCAAAATAAGGATAGGGATTCAAATTTTTGTTGACTCAAATCAAAGAGAATTTTGATTTGAAAATAAGTTTGAAACAGAAGATAAGATAATTCAATTACCACAATCGGGAGATGGATGAGTTTATTTAATTCACGGGCAACCTTAACCGGGTCGTCCGTAACTTCAAGAATAAGATCGTTGCTGAATTCTGGGGTAATCAACACTCGATCTCAAGAGATGGGATTCAGGTATAGCAGGGAATTGATAGCATCGTAAACAGAGGATACAGAAATCTCCGGAAAATTGATGCCTATTTTAAAGGAGTTTTGCTCCTTTACGAACCATTCGAATATTGGCGAGACCGCCGATCTATTATAGATAACATTCAGAATGGAGTTATGGAGTGCTCCAAGATTGAAAGACAACGAATAGTGAAGGACACGAATGAATTTCGGAACCGAGGGGAACGTTCCAAAATTCAAAGGAATCGAGTCGAAAGGAAGAGATGGAAACTCGAATGAGAGTGATTCTGTAAATACATTTACCCTATATGTTGAGTTTTGCCTAGAGCTACCAAAGCTCTGATACCAACTGTAACGACCCGCCATTTTGGACCATTCGCGTCCATTATAAGTGTATAGGTAGACACTCATGCCGGAGTTGAATTGCTCAAAATACCACGTTGTTAATTTAAATTTGGAAAAACTGAACATATACAGTAAATAAAAATCACAGATCACAGACATAGAGTAATAAGGGCAGCGGAAATAAAAGAGATAGTAGTTCATGAAGCTACTATATGAATATATAAGATACATCAGAGTTTACAATAGAAGAGTAATACAATACATCAGATACAAATCAGAATACATCACTGGAATCATCGAATACTGAAAGCAGAATAGATGGCTGGATCTTCAAGCAAAGCTCCAACTTCAAAGGTGAGTCTCGAATACTGGAACCCTCAGTCTGACCCGAGCGTAAAGCAAAAACACAAGACACTCGAGTCAGGATTAACATTCTTATATTAATAAATCCAACTCAAGTGAAATAGCAATTGAAATACAAGTAACTCAAAGGATGTTTGGAATAACCATCCTTTAAGGATCCGTCAAACTATCTACTAGGTAGTAATGTACGCTAAGTAGATAATGTCTATCAGTAATATGTAAAGATATCAAAATAGCGTTAAGTCATGGCCCATTCCACCCTTAACACATTTTTATTCCCAAAAGCATATACAAGACCGTAGTTTCCCCAAAACCGGAAGTCACCAGAGGGCAATCCATATACTAAAGGTACAAATCAAAATCGTAGTGGTCGCGCATAAATGGAATACAAGTATGACAAGGCACATGAGGCTATACCCAAGGTAGTGATACTACCGTTCGCCTGATCCGGACTGGTGAGAACGCAACGCCGCAGCGCCCGCAACACCGTGAAACAACACTCCCAAAATCAAGGGTGCACCAATCGACAACAAGTATAAGTAGTTCGAAGAAGTGTGTCCACTTGAGGTAGCTAATCCTCCATTGGCCCGGCACAGCTCCTGTTTTAGTCATTTCCAATTTGACACAAGTGTCAAGGCTATCCATTATCGTTCTCTTTCTTCAGTCATCACGTACATCATTTCAACCACTTCATTCTGGATCATCACTCCGCGTATAGTTATTAAAGTGGTTTTCGGTTTAGATAGAGAGTATATCCATAACCAAATTCCGGTCTCTTTAATAACCTTCGAAATTATTTCACCGATTGGTCATTTATTTATTTCAAAAACCAAATCAATTTCAATTCAATTAGAATTCGTAAATCAACATTTCATTTGTCTTTCAAAACCAATTTCCAATAATTTACGTTTCAAAACTTCAAATTTACCGTTTCCAAATCTTATAGTTCAATTTCAATCTTTATTGCAAACAATTCAAATATTGATTCAAGTTCGTATAAAATTTTCAATGGTCCAAATTTTACCTCATACGACAAATATAATACTAACAGTATAAATATTATATATATATATATATATTTTTAAAAAAACATAACCTATTAATTATAACTGATTCCATACTGTCCCCATAAGCAAACAATGACTTATATATAATAAACATATGACTCACATTTCCTTACACATTTATATAAAGTTAAATCCAAACTTACCAACCCGGTTCATATATATAAACCAGATATAAACATAAGTACAAATATGTTTCAGAAGATAAAATTTATACTTAGTCACCAATCTACTGTATAACAAAATATTAAATATAATAGGAAAGGAAGACCTATACATACGAAACACATATATATATACTCGTGTAGCTTACCGGTTTCAGAAAACAAAGTATGTATACTTTAACAAATAATAATAATATTGCAGCATGCATCTAACTAAAATGTAAAACATATACAACTTAGTATACATACACGAAAAAGTAACAGAACTTCCTTGTTTTCAAAAGTCAGATCCCAAAAATATAAAACATCTAGCTACATATAAAATCATATAACATTCCATAAAACTAGATATAAATATTCATTTATAACTTACATGTAACACATATAACAGTTTTAAAATGTGTAAAACTAACATATTATTCATACGCAAAACAAAACTAGATGTATATATACTAATATATAACTTAAGCTGTAACCAGCTAACCAAATATATGAACCATGTATTTATTTAAGATCAGTGTAACAACCCGAGTTTTTCTAACACGAAAATCCGGACCATTTTAGTTAAGAAGAAGAGGTAGAAGAAGAAAAATAGAAAAACAACAGCAGAATCTCACATACGCAGCGAAATAAAATATAATAGATAATAACAGATCTTTACACAAAAAGAAATCTATATCTGTTTACATATACATCATCCAAATGCATCATCAGAGTACATCACATCAATATCATACAACTGGACAGTAATCATATCTTGTCCTCACAATCTGAATACACAGCGGAATATATAACTCAAATACGAAAGTACGTATCGCCATCCAGCTCCACAGCATCATTTCCTGTAATTTATAATACTCGGTCTGACCCGAGCATCATATAAAACAATACCCGAGTCAGTCTGGAAAACCAGCGTGAGAAAATCACACTCAATTTGATTATTAAAGTTTCAAATCCTTTGAAAACAAAAGCATCTCGTAAGACCACGCCACAAATAAACATGTCGGGTTTTTACCTTACGATAGCGAAAACACTTTATATTAAAATCCTCTGATATTATAATAGTGTCTACAGAAAGTAAAATAGAATCTAGCTGAAATGCTTGCATCTCACATTTCAACAATAGTTGGGCACAATCAAAACCGTACAAGCACGTAGGAAGAATGGATTTCCAACGAATGACTAGGCACTGGGGTACCACCTATCACAGTACGTGGCCTAGATCACCGTACCGAGGAGTACGCCCGCTCCCCTGCAACACAAGGCCGGAACCATCCCTTACTGGATGATCCCGAATAAAATCACCCCACGGTTGGGATCAGCAACCGCACCACTAAGCCGAAATAAAAAGGGACATCTAGACAGGGATGACCTTACCCTCCAGTGGGAGCTACCCACGAAGCCTTGCTGCATAACCCCTGATTTTCAGTCATTCCCGGTTGACGAGGTTCGAGGCTAAACGATACCTTTTAGAGAACATATCCCTTAGAATGCCCATCGTCCGCTGACGATGTTTCGCAAGCATTCGTCCATACCAGTCCGTCCTGGGTTTGAACGGAACCGAAGGCACTACTCCTACTACATCCATTTTGGAAATATCCTCAGGATTAGTAGCGACTAGCCCTTGCACTTCACAGCTCCATCTTCGACTCCGAACACGTTACCCGAAACGTACAAACCGAATCGAAGTGGTATTCGAGTCTCCAGACCTAGAATCCCGGTATACGGAAACTCGATCTCGGTCTCTTCGAAACGATCAGCGCATTGGCCAATATTGATAGTCGGTTATTTAACTATCAATTAACATCCACAAGCAACCATCACTCAATAAATAATTTCCCACATTATTTATTTGCCCAAATATCTTTCCAAGATATATTTCCAAATTTTCAAATTCCTTTTGAAAACAATTTCAAACAGTTTCCGCTTACGGAATACATTTCCAAATATTTATTTCCTCTGAAACACCAAGTATAAAACACTTAGATTTAAAATAAATCTTAAAACACTTTACTATAAATATACTTAATAATATTGAAATTTAAAAACTACTTTAATACCTTAAAAATATATACTTAAGAAATATTTAAAATGAAACCACTTTACAAATATAAACTAAATTTCTCTTTTTAAAATATAATACCAAATCACTTTTATATAATTACTACAATAATATATTTTTGAAAATACTTACTTTAGAAATGATCAATTTTCTAAAACATGCTTTTTTTTTAAAACATACTTAAAACTTTTAACTTATTATTTAAAATTGCTTTGAAAACGTACTTGGCTATCCAGAGAAATACACTTCTCATTTCCATCTTTAAAAATAAACCAACATTTATTTTTAAACCAAACCATATCTTTTTATAAATCCCCATCTTGAATTTATATTCAAATATCCACTGATATTTTATTTTACTTTATAAACCCAGTTTATATCTCCAAAATCTCACTTCTCTTTTAAAATTCCAATTTTAAACAACTAAATCAATTTCCAATTGATTTTCCAATTTACTTTACTTTACTTTGAAATAAATTTCCTTTACTACTTCATTTATTTCAAAATACATTAACTTTTAGATTTATTCCTTTATTTGAGTTAAAACCCTTTTTAACTGAAAATACCAATTTTAAACTTCCAAAATTCCTTCTTTAGCCTTTAATTAAATTTAATCCTTACATTCAAAATAAATCCTTTATTCTTTAAATTTAATATCACTCTAGTTTAAAGTTAATATTTCCCTTGTTATTTCGAAATTCCTTTATTCCAATTTACTTGAATTATTTACTTAAATTTTACTCTTTTATTTCTTTCAAAATCCAATTCAATATATTTTGATAACTCCTTTTATTGAAATATTCAATCCAACCATATCATCCAATATTTCAATCATCAATAAAATCATCACAGGATATCAATATTCATAGAACAGAATATCAAATAATCTAAATAATTTTGAGGAATCCAGTTGGATCCCTCCAACCTGTTTCCCTGCATCCACAACCGTTAGCACAATACCAATTCCACTTCAAGGTGGAATATCGCGGTATATGGGTTTTATATAAAATATCCGCTATTATGCGGCGCATAGGGTCTCATCCGCTATACAAATGCGGGAATATCAATTCCAATATATACATATGCCAATATGTATATATTGCTATATACTACTATATATATAGCACATCAATCAATGCAATCATCCAATCAATTATTTAAATTTAACCATTTAAATTTAAATCTAACTGAGTGAGATTAACTCACCTTTGCTTTTGTTTTGCCATCCATTTCCATTTAATTTCATCCCAGCTTGTTTTCTTTCAGATTTCTACCTTGAATAACAATTTATATGATTTCATTAATATTTCAAAATGAATAGAACAAATAAGTTCCATTTAACACATAAGTTTCTTTAAAGTACTTTATTTAAAAATAAACTAGTAGATTTAAACTGTATTTATCTATTTTCCTTTGAAACTATAAAATCCGATTTTTTTTATAATAACTACTCAACTTTTAAAATCCCTGCATTTCCTTTTGAAACCACCCTATTGCTATTTCTTTGAAACTTCCTGTATGCTAGGATTAACCCATAGATAAAATATTTAATTTTAATTACATAAACCCATAACCATTTTAAATTTCCCAATTCCAAAATCTACTCTATATATATTTACTTTTAATCCTGATTAACTTAAAAATCTAGAAACCGCCTAACTGCCAAAATCTCTTGATCTAAAAATCAAATTCCAGACTTCTCAAAATCTTATCTGTAAATATAATTTTCTAGATTACCAATATAAAATTTTTTAAGAAAACAAGACTCGTTTACCTTACTGTCCTCCCAAAACATCGCGAACAAGCCATCGAAATCGACTTCGACCTTCGCCTTTGCCTTTGCCTTTGCCGCAACCTTCCTGACATCATCGCGAAACCCTACTGCCAACTCGACGGCGAACCCCCAACCATCAACTCTGCCCCATCGCGACCTCGCGTTCAACCCAAATTCACGGCCTGGCCCACACCCCAGCACTCGACGTCGACATCCCTCTTGCGATCGCCAATCGAGTCGCCTCTCTATCCCACGCGAATCAAAATCGATCACCGCTTCGCCCTACTGCCTCGATTCAAAGATGGAAACCCCAGCTTGCAAATCACCGATACCACTCGTGCTAGGTCGCGACTATACTCGAGTCGCCCCACGCGAATCAAAACCCTAGTTGATCGAATGCGGCTTCCATTTGCTAGTGAACAGAGGTGAGGCGATTTCGTTTGAGCAGACGAACGAAGAAAGAGGTATGCGATTTGATTTAGAGAGGAGATTTTTGTCTTCGAAATAGAAAGAGGAGTTCGGTTGTTTAATTTTAAGGGGACGCGTGTTCTATTAGGTGAACACGTGCTCTAAAATTTTCTTTCGTTACCTGGCTTAAGAATGAAGAAAGAAAGAGATAAGGTCGATTGAGTTGAAAAAGATCTGCTAGATGAAAAGACGAAGGATATTTAAATTTAAAACGATTAATTATTGTCTAGACGTTTCTAACTCGTACGGTCACACGGTAGTTCCGAAAATTACGAAATTTGAAATCTGGCAATAATTTAATATTACGAATTAAATGGAACTGGTTTCGTCTAAATCCGAGACTATGCCTCGGACAGCCATTTTTAAATTTAATTTCAACGATATATTTTTAAAACTGAACAAAACTCTTTTAAAATTCCATTTTAAAAGTTCTATCATCTTCAGTATTAACAATATAAATTTTCTGAACCTTTGAACTATTTTTAACAGGCTTAAAATCGAGATTCCATATTTTACCCAATTCCGATAATTAAATTTAATAATTAATTATCCAAAGAAATACTGTATATTTGAAATTAGAGTTAAAATTTAACCTTCGGATATTTAAAATAAATTAAATATTCACATTTCAAATATACAAAAATTCCGGGTCGTCACATTCCTCCCCCCTTAAAAGAATTTCGTCCCCGAAATTACCAGTTAAGAGAAATGATTCGATACCCGTTCTTTTTCCCAATCCAAATAGTTTTAACAACACCCAACAATCTTTTATTAATGATACACTAATCATCTTTTAACTTTCCAAACTTATTCATAAGTTCAACCCATACCACCTACTTATCCATTCAAATTTAAATTTGAATTCTAATTTTAAATTATCAAAATTTTCTCAAAAATTTTCTAACTCTCTAAATTTTCGAAAAATTTCGCCAGCGTCTCCTTTGCGCGGCTAGCTCGGTACTACTACAAAATGGCTCTACGGCCTCCCAATCTCAAAAAAGAAAACAAAAAGCCAAGTGGCTGGATCCAAAACCCAATCAAATTTCATATAGAAATTCAAATACATACCTTTTTGTCGGGCCATTAAATTTTATCTTCTAAATCAAAAATCCCAATTTATCCATTGCTTTTATACACCTGTATATCCTACTAAGCAATAATATCCACTCACAATCCCAAAGTCATTTTATCGACTTCTTTACAAATTTCCAATATTTGTTTTACTTAAGCCCGTACGATGCACATATATCATCCGTACGCAATATCATATTCGATCGCTCAATCGATCACACAATTCCACTTCCGAACTAGTATTGTCTATTCGACTTTCTAGTGCGGACTCAGATCTGGTTTCTCGATCGGAAACCGTCATTCTCCTTGCATAGCCACAAACTATGATAGAGAATATCCAGAATCAATCAACAATCCATATCCAGGTTCGCCGTTGAAAATCGAGTGAAAAATCCTGATTCGGATCGATAAAACTATCTCGAAATTCTGTGTTCGAATCCGGATCAAATAGCTATGCGAATAAATAATATACGTACACCTTACGTAATTAGTCTAATTGATTATTAGTTATATCAATTCTCCTTTATTCACATTCCTTTTTGATTGTTATCCCTTTATTCACAACTATCCCATTTCACAACTTCAGTTTTAGTCTTCATTCAACTATTCACTTAGTATATATTTTTCCAATCCAAAATTACTAAATATATTTCCAATACCAATTTTCTTAAGAATTTCATTCTTCAATTCTTAAGTTCATATAAATTTTTTTTTTTTTTTTTTTTGTATTTATTTACTACTTCACCACTGAAGTGTATATATTCAAATTGAATTCCAATTTCATATGAATTTTAATTTACTTCAATTTACTTAAGTCAATAGCTTAAGTTTATTTTCCCTTTAACCAACTCTTTAAAGTTTTATTTCCATCTTTCATTTGATTCTTATTTAATCAAATTTCATACTCAATTCATCTGGAATTATTTTATTAATAACCAGGTCATTTCCAATTTATTTTCACTTATTTGGATTTCATTCGAAATCCAAACCATTACTATTTTAATCCAATTTCATTAATTCACAATTCAATTTCATTAACTAATTTATTATCTCATTAGTTCCTCCACTAGTTAAGATTAAATACTTTTCTTTTAATTCCAAATATCACTTCACTTAATTTTCTTAAGTTCAATTTGTTTTATAATTCAAGTTTGGATCTATTTAAAAATTAAGATTGCTCATCTTAGTCGTTTCCATTTGATAATTACAATTTCAAATTATAACTCTTAATGGTTCAAAGTAATGAATTCCCATTTATGACTTACAATTTCATTTCTATTCATAAGTTTAACTTACTTGCTTAAGATCTAGGACTATTCATTTAAGTCCATTTCCATCTTCACATCAAATTTCAAATTATCACACTTAAGAACCTAAGAATATGAATTTCTTTACACAATTATAAGCATTTTACATTACCTTTATATCCAATTCAATTCGACTTCAACTTATTTACATTTAATTCAATTCCAATTCTCAATTTTATTTAACTCATCTTAAGTTAAATTCAAATATATTTTATTCATCTTCAAGTTCTCTAATTCTTTTATCTATCAACTTATATTACTCATTTAGTTAATTTCATCTCATAATTATAATCCCAGAATTTAACTTTCATTCCTTTCCTATTTAAATCAACTTCATTCTATACTTTATTTTGTTGATTCATTTAAATTTCTACATTTATATTTAAAATAGAATTCCCAGAATTCAATTGCCCGATTTTATTTCAAAACCATTTTGAATCCATAAATAACTCATACACACCTGGTATATCACATCAAATCCCAATTTCCAAAATAATCTGCTTTTACCAAACAATTTTCCCTTTGAATTTTAAAACCAACTCAATTCACAATCATTTTCAATTTAAAACAGTTTGGTAGCAATTTCTCTTAGGAAACTCGAAAATAGATATCGATGATGCTGCAGTCATCACCGAAATTATTTTCCAGCGACCAAAAGAGAATTTAATGCTTTTATCACTCTAAACATTTCAAATATTTTTAAATCCCAAATCCCACCAGATTTCAATTCAATTTCAAAAATATTCATGAAATAATGTCACCATTATTTCCCCAAAACCTTTAAAAACTATTTTTTTAAATCCAAAGAAATTTAAACCTTTCCCAAAACTTCAAATTCAAAATCCATCTAATTTTTATATCTAAACATTTCTCTGGAATTCTATCACATTTTATTTCAAGTTATAAGTCACATTTACAATTTACATTTACAAATTTTCATTTGTTTATGAATTTATCTCCTTTGATTATAAATCACATTTGTAATTCACATTTGTATATAAAGTTTATCTCAATATATAAATTTCATTTATAGTCTATATTCTCAAATTCCATTTGTTATATAAATTTATTCTTCAACTTAGGTTATAAGTTTCAATTTCTACTCAATAATGAGACTAACTCATTATTGTCATTTTCTAACAACCAAGCATCCAAATATATAACTATAATAATTTCAAATAATTATTTCTTTTATATACAAAATAATTTGGGCAAAAATATTTCATTCACCCTATTTAAAACAATATTGTGTCGAACTGTTCTATTCAAGTGTTTAGAAACCCCTTCGATACAGTTGTCCAGACTGTGCCGACGAAGGTTCATATGCCACTCAATAAACCAACCCACACAATATAAAACCATTTTATATTCACTAACAAATACGCGCTCATATCTATTAATACTCTCAAAATTCCCACCAGAGCCAAGGTTATCGCTAGCCTAAGCTCTGATACCAAGTGTAACAACCCGGGTTTTTCTAACATGAAAAACCGGACCATTTTAGTTAAGAAGAAGAGGTAGAAGAAGAAAAATAGAAAAACAACAGCAGAATCTCACATACGCAGCGAAATAAAATATAATAGATAATAACAGATCTTTACACAAAAAGAAATCTATATCTGTTTACATATACATCATCCAAATGCATCATCAGAGTACATCACATCAATATCATACAACTGGACAGTAATCATATCTTGTCCTCACAATCTGAATACACAGCGGAATATATAACTCAAATACGAAAGTACGTATCGCCATCCAGCTCCACAGCATCATTTCCTGTAATTTATAATACTCGGTCTGACCCGAGCATCATATAAAACAATACCCGAGTCAGTCTGGAAAACCAGCGTGAGAAAATCACACTCAATTTGATTATTAAAGTTTCAAATCCTTTGAAAACAAAAGCATCTCGTAAGACCACGCCACAAATAAACATGTCGGGTTTTTACCTTACGATAGCGAAAACACTTTATATCAAAATCCTCTGATATTATAATAGTGTCTACAGAAAGTAAAATAGAATCTAGCTGAAATGCTTGCATCTCACATTTCAACAATAGTTGGGCACAATCAAAACCGTACAAGCACGTAGGAAGAATGGATTTCCAACGAATGACTAGGCACTGGGGTACCACCTATCACAGTACGTGGCCTAGATCACCGTACCGAGGAGTACGCCCGCTCCCCTGCAACACAAGGCCGGAACCATCCCTTACTGGATGATCCCGAATAAAATCACCCCACGGTTGGGATCAGCAACCGCACCACTAAGCCGAAATAAAAAGGGACATCTAGACAGGGATGACCTTACCCTCCAGTGGGAGCTACCCACGAAGCCTTGCTGCATAACCCCTGATTTTCAGTCATTCCCGGTTGACGAGGTTCGAGGCTAAACGATACCTTTTAGAGAACATATCCCTTAGAATGCCCATCGTCCGCTGACGATGTTTCGCAAGCATTCGTCCATACCAGTCCGTCCTGGGTTTGAACGGAACCGAAGGCACTACTCCTACTACATCCATTTTGGAAATATCCTCAGGATTAGTAGCGACTAGCCCTTGCACTTCACAGCTCCATCTTCGACTCCGAACACGTTACCCGAAACGTACAAACCGAATCGAAGTGGTATTCGAGTCTCCAGACCTAGAATCCCGGTATACGGAAACTCGATCCCGGTCTCTTCGAAACGATCAGCGCATTGGCCAATATTGATAGTCGGTTATTTAACTATCAATTAACATCCACAAGCAACCATCACTCAATAAATAATTTCCCACATTATTTATTTGCCCAAATATCTTTCCAAGATATATTTCCAAATTTTCAAATTCCTTTTGAAAACAATTTCAAACAGTTTCCGCTTACGGAATACATTTCCAAATATTTATTTCCTCTGAAACACCAAGTATAAAACACTTAGATTTAAAATAAATCTTAAAACACTTTACTATAAATATACTTAATAATATTGAAATTTAAAAACTACTTTAATACCTTAAAAATATATACTTAAGAAATATTTAAAATGAAACCACTTTACAAATATAAACTAAATTTCTCTTTTTAAAATATAATACCAAATCACTTTTATATAATTACTACAATAATATATTTTTGAAAATACTTACTTTAGAAATGATCAATTTTCTAAAACATGCTTTTTTTTTAAAACATACTTAAAACTTTTAACTTATTATTTAAAATTGCTTTGAAAACGTACTTGGCTATCCAGAGAAATACACTTCTCATTTCCATCTTTAAAAATAAACCAACATTTATTTTTAAACCAAACCATATCTTTTTATAAATCCCCATCTTGAATTTATATTCAAATATCCACTGATATTTTATTTTACTTTATAAACCCAGTTTATATCTCCAAAATCTCACTTCTTTTTTTTAAAATTCCAATTTTAAACAACTAAATCAATTTCCAATTGATTTTCCAATTTACTTTACTTTACTTTGAAATAAATTTCCTTTACTACTTCATTTATTTCAAAATACATTAACTTTTAGATTTATTCCTTTATTTGAGTTAAAACCCTTTTTAACTGAAAATACCAATTTTAAACTTCCAAAATTCCTTCTTTAGCCTTTAATTAAATTTAATCCTTACATTCAAAATAAATCCTTTATTCTTTAAATTTAATATCACTCTAGTTTAAAGTTAATATTTCCCTTGTTATTTCGAAATTCCTTTATTCCAATTTACTTGAATTATTTACTTAAATTTTACTCTTTTATTTCTTTCAAAATCCAATTCAATATATTTTGATAACTCCTTTTATTGAAATATTCAATCCAACCATATCATCCAATATTTCAATCATCAATAAAATCATCACAGGATATCAATATTCATAGAACAGAATATCAAATAATCTAAATAATTTTGAGGAATCCAGTTGGATCCCTCCAACCTGTTTCCCTGCATCCACAACCGTTAGCACAATACCAATTCCACTTCAAGGTGGAATATCGCGGTATATGGGTTTTATATAAAATATCCGCTATTATGCGGCGCATAGGGTCTCATCCGCTATACAAATGCGGGAATATCAATTCCAATATATACATATGCCAATATGTATATATTGCTATATACTACTATATATATAGCACATCAATCAATGCAATCATCCAATCAATTATTTAAATTTAACCATTTAAATTTAAATCTAACTGAGTGAGATTAACTCACCTTTGCTTTTGTTTTGCCATCCATTTCCATTTAATTTCATCCCAGCTTGTTTTCTTTCAGATTTCTACCTTGAATAACAATTTATATGATTTCATTAATATTTCAAAATGAATAGAACAAATAAGTTCCATTTAACACATAAGTTTCTTTAAAGTACTTTATTTAAAAATAAACTAGTAGATTTAAACTGTATTTATCTATTTTCCTTTGAAACTATAAAATCCGATTTTTTTTATAATAACTACTCAACTTTTAAAATCCCTGCATTTCCTTTTGAAACCACCCTATTGCTATTTCTTTGAAACTTCCTGTATGCTAGGATTAACCCATAGATAAAATATTTAATTTTAATTACATAAACCCATAACCATTTTAAATTTCCCAATTCCAAAATCTACTCTATATATATTTACTTTTAATCCTGATTAACTTAAAAATCTAGAAACCGCCTAACTGCCAAAATCTCTTGATCTAAAAATCAAATTCCAGACTTCTCAAAATCTTATCTGTAAATATAATTTTCTAGATTACCAATATAAAATTTTTTAAGAAAACAAGACTCGTTTACCTTACTGTCCTCCCAAAACATCGCGAACAAGCCATCGAAATCGACTTCGACCTTCGCCTTTGCCTTTGCCTTTGCCGCAACCTTCCTGACATCATCGCGAAACCCTACTGCCAACTCGACGGCGAACCCCCAACCATCAACTCTGCCCCATCGCGACCTCGCGTTCAACCCAAATTCACGGCCTGGCCCACACCCCAGCACTCGACGTCGACATCCCTCTTGCGATCGCCAATCGAGTCGCCTCTCTATCCCACGCGAATCAAAATCGATCACCGCTTCGCCCTACTGCCTCGATTCAAAGATGGAAACCCCAGCTTGCAAATCACCGATACCACTCGTGCTAGGTCGCGACTATACTCGAGTCGCCCCACGCGAATCAAAACCCTAGTTGATCGAATGCGGCTTCCATTTGCTAGTGAACAGAGGTGAGGCGATTTCGTTTGAGCAGACGAACGAAGAAAGAGGTATGCGATTTGATTTAGAGAGGAGATTTTTGTCTTCGAAATAGAAAGAGGAGTTCGGTTGTTTAATTTTAAGGGGACGCGTGTTCTATTAGGTGAACACGTGCTCTAAAATTTTCTTTCGTTACCTGGCTTAAGAATGAAGAAAGAAAGAGATAAGGTCGATTGAGTTGAAAAAGATCTGCTAGATGAAAAGACGAAGGATATTTAAATTTAAAACGATTAATTATTGTCTAGACGTTTCTAACTCGTACGGTCACACGGTAGTTCCGAAAATTACGAAATTTGAAATCTGGCAATAATTTAATATTACGAATTAAATGGAACTGGTTTCGTCTAAATCCGAGACTATGCCTCGGACAGCCATTTTTAAATTTAATTTCAACGATATATTTTTAAAACTGAACAAAACTCTTTTAAAATTCCATTTTAAAAGTTCTATCATCTTCAGTATTAACAATATAAATTTTCTGAACCTTTGAACTATTTTTAACAGGCTTAAAATCGAGATTCCATATTTTACCCAATTCCGATAATTAAATTTAATAATTAATTATCCAAAGAAATACTGTATATTTGAAATTAGAGTTAAAATTTAACCTTCGGATATTTAAAATAAATTAAATATTCACATTTCAAATATACAAAAATTCCGGGTCGTCACAATCAAAGTAGTGGTATATACAACTAACTTACAACTTATAAACATATGCGTACTAATATAGGTACATGTATACAAATCACTAATATAACCTATGTCAGGATCACAACCCATATACATACTGACCATACTATATATACTTGTACCGCTCCTATATGATATTATATATTACTCAGCTAACACTATATATTGCCCAGACCATATAACGTGAGAAGAAGAACGAGCAGAGCTACGTCAATTTATATATAATGTAAATCAAACGTATATAAGGACTGCGCATAAATCATTCATACATAATAATATAGATAAATGTATTATCAGATCAAGCTAAAAGGGATAGCGGACTCATGTCGCAAGGAGTTAGATGGCGGTCGACGAGATTTGAGGGCGGTGACGTGGAGGATCTCGGCTAGGTGGATTGTTGAGGAAGGAGATGCACACGTGGGTGTTTGCGTGCTAAGGCGCGGAAGGAGCTCGGCGACACGGAGGATTGGTGGCTCGCCTGCTGCAAGGCAGCGGGCTGTTCTTGGACGTGGAGCAATGGGAGGCTGAGGCTATGGCCGTGGAGGTGGTGGGAATGGTCGGCAATTTGCATTACGCGAGCTTTGGGTGCTGGGTATGGTCGAAAGGAGAAGGGGCGGATCCGGTTGGCGGAGTGGAGGTGGTCGGGTCGTATGGGTGTGAGGCTCGGTGAAAGGCAGCCTCGCCTGGGTGGAAGATTGCGTGATTATGTGGTGGAGAAAATTAGTCCATGCAGAACAGAAGAGAACAATGATTTTGTGGAGAGAAGAAAATAAAAGAAATAGGATGCTCGGCTTCATAGGCAGGAAGGTAAAAGCAAAATGAAAGAGGAGAGAATGAACAGTGAAGGGAAAGCAGTTTATCACTTGAACCAGAAATCATAGATTGAAGCAATGGGTATAGCAACTGCCACCGATTGAATTCAAGGGATACGAATGGTATATGGCCATTCAATTTCTTACGGTTGGACAATTTAAAAGGACACAGAAAAGCCAAAGGTCAAAAATTGGAAACCGATACGGTTAACCGTTCCGTGGTTTTCACCGTGTACCGGACACCGAAACACACGAATTAATATACTACAGAGATCAGCATGAAGAGACGATCAAAAAGGTATACATATATAAGAGGTACGATCGAATTTTTAAAAAAAATTCGAAATTTTTATAATAGCGGAAAATGCAAGAAAAACGCTGAAAAATAAGATCGACGGAGCCAAAGATATCCGAATTTCGAAAAACAATAAACTGACATCTTGCTGAGAAGATGGTTTAGAATTTTTCTATGAAAAAATATTTAGGTTTCGGAAACATTTTATTTTCATCGCTTTTAACTGATTAATTTGAAGTGAATTTACGCGCGAAACAAATTTTCGTATTTCCGGACGAAAATTTACCAGTTGCTATGTTTAACTAGACGTATTCCAATATTAAATTTTTATTTCAAAATTTTATCGTTTAAAATTTTCACAAAATTTCAACTAATTACGTTATTAAAACAGTTGAAATTTACGGGTCGTTACATGCACGACCTAAGGAAACGCCACGAGATAACCAAATAGCAGCGCGAGTTGAAGGCTTAAGTCGGCTATGACTTAAGGGGAAGGTTTTGAGTCATCCACGACTTAACCAAAGCAAAGACATGAGTCGCCCACGAGTTATCGAAGTGGAAAGCTTAAATCGTTCACGATTTATTGAAGCGGCAGGCACGAGTCGTCCACGACTCAAGGAAAAGGCTGACATAAGTCGTCCATGATTTAAGGACAGAGCTATAAGTCGTCTACGACTTAAGAGAAGGGATGAGTCACTGCCGAGTTACGACTTAAGATGAGTCGCCTGAACTGGGTTAAGTCATTTGTTGTTTGAGTCGTAACTCGTGTACCGGGTAAGTCGGCATATATGCTAAGTCGGAGGATATCTTAAGTCGGAGCCGAGTTAAGGGTTGTAACGTGTTGTATTGTTTCTTTGTACATATTGTTAAGTCGTGTCGTTTGTAAGTCGTAAGTCGGTTGTGTTGTACAAATATGTTGAGTCGTGAGTCGGAGAATGTGATGAGTCGTGAGTCGGAGAAGTGATAAGTCGCCACCGACTTATGAGTTGTGTAAATTGTGTTGTGTTGAACTGGGCGCCTATAAATAGGCCGAGTACCACATTTGTAATAGTTTAGTTGATTTGAAATAAAACTCTTGTTTTGTTAGCTTTGTGCTTTCGCCAAATTGGTAGTTGAGTGTAATCTCCTATCTCCTCTTTCGGTTAATCGAGTGCGCTCGATTCAACGATTGCAGAAGCCGATTCGCGGAATCAAGTGCGCTTGATCAACGCTTGAAGAATTGAAGATCTTTGAACCCGGTATCGTGCGCGATCAACGAGTTCGGGATAGCTAGAATTCGGTATCTTCGGATCAACGAATTTGGGCATTTCAGTATCTTCCAATCCATCGATCACTACTTTCATCGATCTACATTGTTTTGTTTAATCCGCTACGTCAAAAAGCAATACAACGCTATGGATATTTGGTCCATATACTATCACATATAAGTGTTATATGGGGAACAACCACAGTTCGTAATGTACGATACTTCGATGTAGTTAGTTAATTCGAAATAAGCCTATAAACAATACTATGAGATCGAGTATTCAATTTAACTGATTACAAAAGGATCGCATTGTGTTAAATGTAACATAAGGCCAAAACTACAATATGATCTATGAACTTGTAACGATCTAGAAATTTAACTAATTTAACTAATTTAAATAATAGTAGTTATTTAAATATATGAATTTGAATTCAAAAGTTATATGAGTTTATAGTTATATTCATTTGAATTTATAAAAGATAGCATACATAGATAACAAAATAAATAAGAAAAGCTATGAAAACAAACCATAGCATGAAACAAATGCTACTAAAGAGAAGCCTTACACATGTCTTCTTCTTAGCCTCCCTTCACATGCACATGACACCTCTATGTAACGACCCATACTTTTGGGTCATCAAATTCGAATATTTAAAATGTAACGACCCATAATTTAATCACTTTGAACATGAATAGTTAATATGTTTTTAAATGATTAAAAAATGGATTTTATATCTAGAATTATTAACCCTACATAATAAAACAGAATAGTATAATTACTTGCCTAATAAAACAAGAGAGAATGATTAACCTTGCCTAATAAAACAGAACAGTATAATTACTTGCCTAATAAAACAAAATAGCATAATGATTATTATATTCCATCTAAATGATTTCTATTGGACCAAAATGTGGTCGAATCAAATTAAGCCATCTAAATGATTTCTATTGGACCAAAATGTGGTCGAATCAAATTAAGCCATCTAAATGATTTCTATTGGACCAAAATGTGGTCGAATCAAATTAAGCCATCTAAATGTTTTCTATTGGACCAAAATATGGTCGAATCAAATTAGGCTATAGGAAATGACTAAAGTACCCTTCTCTTCACCTATAAATAGCCAAGTCCATATCTCATTTTATTTCATTCACAAACTAAAGAAAGGAGGAGTGGATCCCACGGTGAGAAACTATATCACTTAATATAATGTTTATATTGGTTGTGATTGGTTGAATGGATTGATAGTTATGGATGTTTTAACTATATAATAGTTATATCAGTATTTAATTGTTAAATATTCAGTTATACCATATACTGCTTGTTTGGATGATATGAATGTATATATGGATGATTAATAGTGATAACACTGCACGTTACACTTATTATACACACCCATTTGGATTTAAACGAATAAGTGTTAAGTGTTGTTTGAAAACCCTTGTTGAATGCTTGTTTAATTTGTTTTGCTAAAATATAGTTTTATTTCCTTGTTTGACTATTTGGTTGGTTAATTAATTATTTTAAAATTTAGAAGTTAAATACTTAATGGGGTATGCGGAAACGACTAGTACACGTGTTTCGTCTGTGAGATCCAAGGACACTTGGACGAGGGATGGAGCATGTCGAAGGGAAAGCCCGGATGCTCCAAAATAAATATCAAATCATTTTAACCCAAGATAAAATAAAAAAGTGTTACAAATATCTGATAGATTGAAGCGTTGATTTATCATTTATTGTCGTGTTTAATTGTTTGGTTGTTTAGATTGCGCTCGACCAGTTTATGAGCACTGATTATTATTTATTGATTGTTGACTTTTCTTAACCAGTTTATGAGAAATTAATTATCCATATGCATGGGCTGGGTAGAAAATAATTGTAGGATAACACCTTGTGATTTATTTCACAATTTGAGCTATAAGTGATCAATATTTTCCAAATTTGAAATAGTATGAATAAAGTAATTTAAATGGAGGTTTAAATCACTTAAATCAAATATGAATTTGATTTGTTGAGACTTAAATTAAAAATCCATTTGGTTCCGAACGGCTTTTAAAGAACGCTTATTATTCGGAAAGACCGGGAATGAGAATTTCCCATTCCGAATAATAATACGACGCTATGATTGTGATGAGTCGTATTGAAACGATGATGAAGACCAGGGATCTTCACATCTAATGGACTGCTTGTTGATTTCTCTTCATCGGTTTAGCGGCCGATATAGAAACGATACCCCTATACTTTTAAAGCAGTGGTCCAGATGATGTTTGAAGAATCTTCGGATATGCAAGGGCCTCTCACCTTTTGGGCAAAGGTTGAGGAATAAGATGCCTTCGGTTTCGTTCAGTCCCAGAACGAACTTGTGGATGGATGGATTGTCTAACATTACATTCTGACTTTATATGATTGATCTTTATTAACGTATATCTGCTTGGTGGCGGAGAATTTATTCTCTTAGCTTAACACCCTTCCTTGAGACGTATGAACTCAAGGGTTATGCGTTGGTAGAAATCAGTTATGTAATTTTGGATTGGTAATGTGACATTCCGAAGAATGCTATGGATGGATCAAGGCTTTTGTTGAAAAGCATAGCCTTGTGGGTACGAGACTTCACGAACCTCACACCCCGGGAATGGCCGAAACAGGAATGGATGCGGCAAGGTGTAGGATGTCTATTCCCTTCTAGATATATATAGTGATACCATGGTATGGAGCCCAGGTATTCACTTTGTGGATTATATATTTATATAGCTGTATTGTGGTCTTACACGCCCAATATTTGTTTGATGTGGATGTTGGAAAAGATCGGGGCCCCGTTTTAAAGGTTGGTAACAACCGGGGGATGGATAGACTTGAGTAAGTAGTTACCATTGAGTGGTAACCCGGCCTTGTGTTGGCAGAGAAACAGTAGTTTCTCGGGACGTCCCTCTAGAGGCGTACCCAATCGTGGATGAGGAAGTTCCTTTGCCTGGTCATTATTGGAAACTCATTCTCCAATACGAACCTTGTACGGTTTTGATTGTATTACCTGCTGTTTAATACAGTGGCTATAGTAAGCATACCATCATGTAACGTATGCTGGCTAAATTAATAAGTTTATTTTGAAAATGGTTATAAATCACTAAGCACTATAATAATATTAAAAGGATATTTTTAACGTATCAAAGGCATGTTTAACTGTCATAAGGAGAAACCTCGACCATGTGTGCGTTTGCATCTTGTGTGCGGATCGAGACCTTATGATAGTTTCATTTTCCAAAAGCATATACGGAACTTGTTTTCAAAAGCAATTATATACTTTTGTTTCTCACACCAGTCCCATGACTGACCTGGAGTTTATTGTTTTTCCCTAAACTCTGGGTGCCCTTATTTTTCCACACGGGCAGCCTAGAGTCAGGTAATAGATCACCCTGTAGATAGTTGGAGCTGGAGTGTTTATTTGGAGCTTTTGGATCAGAGTGAAGATGTCGGTTTTTGGACTCTCTCGGAAGACTTGTTTCTTTAGTTTCTATTTCCGCTGTGTACCTTGTTCAGTTGTACTTCATGATGTTGTATATAGTGATGTATCTATGACTTTCTAATATCACCTTGTATCATCTTTTGTTCTAAATATATATGAGAGCATTTTGTTTCAGCTATGCATTCTTATTTATACTGATGTTATTTACTGGTAGCAAACCCTACCAATGAGGATTTTAACATTTGGATCTCGACATTGATATCTTTGATATATGATATGTTGATTTTCAAAAGTGAAGAATCCAATTTGATTAGGGAAGATTGTGAATCCTTATCTGTTTGGATTTGACTTGTGTGGATTATAGTCGATTCAAATGGTGAGAATTTACGGGTCTTCACAGTTGGTATCAGAGCTTAAGGTTGAGTAAGAACTTTAGCTTCCAGTAATAACATTAGTCACTCATTAGAGATAGGGTTAGTAACACCCTAGAATGAGTATATCTGAGAGAGCGTTCGAATTTCAAACTTTTCAATTCTTATCTAAATCCTAACTCTTTCTTCCTATCTCAGAGAATGAGTGGAAGAAGAGGAAGAAGAGGTGGCAGTACCACCACTAATGGACGGACTGCTCCAACTGTTGTAGAAGCAGTTATTCCAATCCAACCAGAAGTAGACTTCTCCGTCTTATGCAAGAAATTCACTAATCTGGGAGGAAAGACATATAAAGGTAAAGAGACGGTAATTGAGACACAAGCCTGGATCAAAACATGTGAAAAGATTTTTAAGGGCTTGAATATCAATGATGAGCAAAAAAGGTATCTAGCTACTTGGCAATTGGAAGATGGGGCCCAAAACTGGTGGGAAACTAAAACGATGGAAGAACCAGAAGAAAACTTTTCCTGGTCGAGGTTCAAAAGTGAATTTGAAGAACATTTTTTGCCTATAGCTGGTGTTGATAGATTGTATGAGGAGTTTGTGGAATTGAAACAAGGTGACATGACTTTTGGAGAATATGTGAAGCGCTTTAATGAGCTTTCTCGATTTGGTTCCGAATTGGTGAGTAACCCTTTAAGGAAAAATCAAAGGTTTGTGAAAGGAATGAAGAAGAGATACCACGGGCGGATGACCATTCATATAAAGCAATCCTTTGCTGATTTAGTGGATATGGGCTATCGTTATGAAGCAGCAGATAAAGAGGAGTCATCTGAAGAAGAGAAAAATGTTGTAAAGAAAGAAGGTGGAAATTCTGGGGGAAATAATAAGAAAAGGAAGTTCCAAGGCAGGAAAAATGACAATAACAAGAAAGGAGGAAACCCGAAAAGTCGTCTATCTGAAGTTACTTGTTACAATTGTCAGGAAAAGGGGCACTATTCTCAGAAATGTACAAAGCCCAAGAAGAAGAACCTGAACTGCTTTGTTTGTCAGAAGCCGGGCCACTTCGTGAAAGACTGTCCCTTGATGAAGCAAGTTCAAAAATCAAATGTTTACGCACTAGAAAATAAGCCTTTATCTTCTAGAGATGCAAAGGGAAAGGGCGTCTTGGAAGGTATTCTTTCTATTTCCAATAGAGATATTCGAGTTTTATTTGACACTGGTGCTTCTCATAGTTTTGTCTCTAAAAATTTGGTTGAAGAACTTAAACTTAAATCCAAAGTAGTAGGAAATCCTCTTTGCGTTAGAAATCCGGTTGGTGGCCCTACGAATCTTCGTTTACGATGTAAGAAGATCCCTATCTCATATTCCTATTATCGGTTTCCTCAAAATCTTTATGTTCTTGACTTTGACGAATTTGACACGGCATGAACTGGTTATCAAAATATAAAGCTAATATAGATTGTGCAAAACGAATTATATCAGTTAAAACCAGTTTTGGAAACTATGTTGATATCCCCTGCGAAGATCCTAGTCCGAAACGTGATAAATTGATGTACACCCTAGGATATCCAGATCCCGATATTAAATCTATTCCTATTGTTAGAGATTTTCCTGATGTCTTTGAAGAAGTTAAATCTCTCCCTCCTCATCGTGAAATCGAATTTCGAATTGATCTGGTACCCAATGCCAGACCAGTTGTTCATTCTGTTCGAAGGATGGCCCCAAAGGAGAAACTAGAATTAACCAAACAAACCCTTGAACTATTGGAAAAAGGCTTCATACGTCCAAGCCATTCCAATTGGGGTTCAGCTGCTGTATTTGTTGCAAAATCTGATGGATCACTGAGAATGTGCTTTGACTATCGAGACCTTAATAAACAAACTTTGTAAAATAAATTCCCTTTGCCTCGTATCGATGAGCTATTTGATCAACTTCATGGAGCTCGTTTCTTCTCTAAGTTGGATCTTGCTCAAGGATTCCATCAATTGAGAATCGCTGAAGATAGTATTCCCCTGACTGCATTTCGAGGACCGGACATCTTCTACGAATGGTTAGTCATGCCATTTGGACTAACAAATGCTCCCGCATTCTTCGTAGATCTGATGACTCGAGTATTTCGGGATGTATTGAACAAATTCGTGCTGGTTTTCATTGATGATATTCTCATCTATTCCAAAACAAAGGAAGAGCATGCAGAACACTTGAGAGTTATTCTAGAAATTCTGAGAAGCAATGTTCTTTATGCTAAATTTTCCAAATGCCATTTTTGGGAGAAGGAAGTCAGATTTCTTGGACACGTAGTTTCTGAGAAAGGTATTGCGATCGATCCAAGTAAGATTTCAGCAATAATGGATTGGAAGCAGCCTACTACACCAAAGGAAGTCAGAAGTTTTCTTGGTTTGGCTGGATATTACCGGAAGTTTGTACAGGATTTCTCTAAGTTGGCTAGTCCCCTGACAAAGCTAACAATGAAAAATGCTAAGTTTATCTGGACACCCCGATGCGAAGAATCTTTTCAGGAATTAAAGAAAAGATTGACCACAGCTCCAGTATTAGCTGTGATTGATGGGAATAAAGATTTATCGGTTTACACTGATGCTTGTGGTGATGGAGTTGGCGCTGTTTTGATGCAGAAAGGAAAGGTGATTGCCTACGCAAGTAGACAATTACGACCCCATGAGAAGAATTATCCAACTCATGATCTTGAGTTACTAGCAGTTATCTTTGCCTTAAAGATATGGAGGCATTATCTGCTAGGTGAAAAATTCGATATTTTTACTGATCACAAATCGCTTAAGTATCTTTTCACTCAGAAGGATCTTAATCTACGTCAACAACGTTGGTTGGAATTTCTAGCGTCTTATGACTTAGATATCCAATATACTCCTGGAAAAGCCAATCTGGTTGCCGATGCTTTGAGTCGGAAGCATTCTGTCCTTGCTTATTTGGTAATAACCCCAAATCTGATAGAGAAGATCGCTAACAAACAAAAGGAAGACCAGTTTCTCCAAAATATATATGGAAGAATTCAACGAGGCGAAGATACAAGTTTTGAGCTGGACAATAGAAACATTGTGAAATTGAAAGGAAGAATTTGTGTTCCTGATGACAAGGAGCTAAAGAAGGAAGTGTTGGATGAATGCCACAAGTCAAAATATAGCATCCATCCTGGGGTAAACAAAATGTATCGAGACATCAAGAGAACCTTCTGGTGGAAGACAATTAAAAGAGACATCTCTATTTATATAAGCAAGTGTGCTACCTGCCAGCAGATCAAGAGTGATCAGCAAAAGCCAGCAGGACTTCTACAACCCTTGGAGATTCCAGCATGGAAATGGGATCAAGTTTCCATGGACTTTATTGATGGGTTGCCTCGAACGAAAAAGGGGAATGAAGGTATATGGGTTATTGTAGATCGCCTTACTAAAACTGCACATTTTATTCCAGTAAAACCCACTAGAACCGCATCAAGTTTAGCTGATATTTATATCAAAGAAATAGTTCGATTGCATGGAGTCCCAAGCAGTATAGTAAGTGATCGTGATCCAATTTTCACGAGTCATTTTTGGGAAGCTTTCCAAACTACGTTGGGAACAAAGCTAAATCTTAGCACTGCATATCACCCGCAAACAGATGGACAGACAGAAAGAGTCAACCGGATTCTGGAGGATCTTTTGAGAGCTTGTATTCTAGACTTCAAAGGATCATGGGAGGATCACTTGCATTTGGTAGAATTTTCATATAATAACAGCTACCAAGCAAGTATCGGGATGGCTCCATTTGAAGCGTTATATGGTCGACCTTGTCGATCACCGGTATGTTGGGTTGAAACAGGGGATCGTCTTGTATTGGGACCAGATATGATTAGGGAAGCTTCTGATAAGGTTGAATTTATCCGAAAAAAATTGAAGGTTGCTCAAAGCCGTCAGAAAAGCTATGCTGATAATCGAAGACGTGCTTTGGAATTCCAAGTAGGGGATTCAGTATTCTTGAAGGTTTCACCAATGAGAGGAGTTATTCGTTTTGGGAAGATGGGTAAACTCGCTCCTCGATTTATTGGACCCTTCCCCATTCTGGAAAGAATTGGACCACTAGCTTATCGTATACAATTACCAAACTGGCTAGCTGGGGTCCATAATGTATTTCATGTGTCTCATCTGAGGAAGTACGTTCATGATCCCGATTAGATCATTGAAGAAATTGCTCAGCAGGATGTGGAGATCACTCCTGAATTATCATTGAAGAGAGAACCACTTAAAATCATCGATCGGGATGAGAAGAAATTGAGACGCAAGGTGGTTAGGTTGGTCAAAGTCCAGTGGAGTGGAGATCCAAACGACTGCACTTGGGAAACTGAGGAAAGCATGAAGAAAGCTTATCTCAGATACAGAGTCGACATTCCATCTTAGTCTATCTTATCGGTAAATTCAAATTCCTTATCTTTTCAGTTTTTCCTTCTTATTAATTTCGAGGACGAAATTCTTTGAGGAGGGGCGGTTGTAACGATCTAGAAATTTAACTAATTTAAATAATAGTAGTTATTTAAATATATGAATTTGAATTCAAAAGTTATATGAGTTTATAGTTATATTCATTTGAATTTATAAAAGATAGCATACATAGATAACAAAATAAATAAGAAAAGCTATGAAAACAAACCATAGCATGAAACAAATGCTACTAAAGAGAAGCCTTACACATGTCTTCTTCTTAGCCTCCCTTCACATGCACATGACACCTCTATGTAACGACCCATATTTTTGGGTCATCAAATTCGAATATTTAAAATGTAACGACCCATAATTTAATCACTTTGAACATGAATAGTTAATATGTTTTTAAATGATTAAAAAATGGATTTTATATCTAGAATTATTAACCCTACATAATAAAACAGAATAGTATAATTACTTGCCTAATAAAACAAGAGAGAATGATTAACCTTGCCTAATAAAACAGAACAGTATAATTACTTGCCTAATAAAACAAAATAGCATAATGATTATTATATTCCATCTAAATGATTTCTATTGGACCAAAATGTGGTCGAATCAAATTAAGCCATCTAAATGATTTCTATTGGACCAAAATGTGGTCGAATCAAATTAAGCCATCTAAATGATTTCTATTGGACCAAAATGTGGTCGAATCAAATTAAGCCATCTAAATGATTTCTATTGGACCAAAATGTGGTCGAATCAAATTAAGCCATCTAAATGTTTTCTATTGGACCAAAATATGGTCGAATCAAATTAGGCTATAGGAAATGACTAAAGTACCCTTCTCTTCACCTATAAATAGCCAAGTCCATATCTCATTTTATTTCATTCACAAACTAAAGAAAGGAGGAGTGGATCCCACGGTGAGAAACTATATCACTTAATATAATGTTTATATTGGTTGTGATTGGTTGAATGGATTGATAGTTATGGATGTTTTAACTATATAATAGTTATATCAGTATTTAATTGTTAAATATTCAGTTATACCATATACTGCTTGTTTGGATGATATGAATGTATATATGGATGATTAATAGTGATAACACTGCACGTTACACTTATTATACACACCCATTTGGATTTAAACGAATAAGTGTTAAGTGTTGTTTGAAAACCCTTGTTGAATGCTTGTTTAATTTGTTTTGCTAAAATATAGTTTTATTTCCTTGTTTGACTATTTGGTTGGTTAATTAATTATTTTAAAATTTAGAAGTTAAATACTTAATGGGGTATGCGGAAACGACTAGTACACGTGTTTCGTCTGTGAGATCCAAGGACACTTGGACGAGGGACGGAGCATGTCGAAGGGAAAGCCCGGATGCTCCAAAATAAATATCAAATCATTTTAACCCAAGATAAAATAAAAAAGTGTTACAAATATCTGATAGATTGAAGCGTTGATTTATCATTTATTGTCGTGTTTAATTGTTTGGTTGTTTAGATTGCGCTCGACCAGTTTATGAGCACTGATTATTATTTATTGATTGTTGACTTTTCTTAACCAGTTTATGAGAAATTAATTATCCATATGCATGGGCTGGGTAGAAAATAATTGTAGGATAACACCTTGTGATTTATTTCACAATTTGAGCTATAAGTGATCAATATTTTCCAAATTTGAAATAGTATGAATAAAGTAATTTAAATGGAGGTTTAAATCACTTAAATCAAATATGAATTTGATTTGTTGAGACTTAAATTAAAAATCCATTTGGTTCCGAACGGCTTTTAAAGAACGCTTATTATTCGGAAAGACCGGGAATGAGAATTTCCCATTCCGAATAATAATACGACGCTATGATTGTGATGAGTCGTATTGAAACGATGATGAAGACCAGGGATCTTCACATCTAATGGACTGCTTGTTGATTTCTCTTCATCGGTTTAGCGGCCGATATAGAAACGATACCCCTATACTTTTAAAGCAGTGGTCCAGATGATGTTTGAAGAATCTTCGGATATGCAAGGGCCTCTCACCTTTTGGGCAAAGGTTGAGGAATAAGATGCCTTCGGTTTCGTTCAGTCCCAGAACGAACTTGTGGATGGATGGATTGTCTGACATTACATTCTGACTTTATATGATTGATCTTTATTAACGTATATCTGCTTGGTGGCGGAGAATTTATTCTCTTAGCTTAACACCCTTCCTTGAGACGTATGAACTCAAGGGTTATGCGTTGGTAGAAATCAGTTATGTAATTTTGGATTGGTAATGTGACATTCCGAAGAATGCTATGGATGGATCAAGGCTTTTGTTGAAAAGCATAGCCTTGTGGGTACGAGACTTCACGAACCTCACACCCCGGGAATGGCCGAAACAGGAATGGATGCGGCAAGGTGTAGGATGTCTATTCCCTTCTAGATATATATAGTGATACCATGGTATGGAGCCCAGGTATTCACTTTGTGGATTATATATTTATATAGCTGTATTGTGGTCTTACACGCCCAATATTTGTTTGATGTGGATGTTGGAAAAGATCGGGGCCCCGTTTTAAAGGTTGGTAACAACCGGGGGATGGATAGACTTGAGTAAGTAGTTACCATTGAGTGGTAACCCGGCCTTGTGTTGGCAGAGAAACAGTAGTTTCTCGGGACGTCCCTCTAGAGGCGTACCCAATCGTGGATGAGGAAGTTCCTTTGCCTGGTCATTATTGGAAACTCATTCTCCAATACGAACCTTGTACGGTTTTGATTGTATTACCTGCTGTTTAATACAGTGGATATAGTAAGCATACCATCATGTAACGTATGCTGGCTAAATTAATAAGTTTATTTTGAAAATGGTTCTAAATCACTAAGCACTATAATAATATTAAAAGGATATTTTTAACGTATCAAAGGCATGTTTAACTGTCATAAGGAGAAACCTCGACCATGTGTGCGTTTGCATCTTGTGTGCGGATCGAGACCTTATGATAGTTTCATTTTCCAAAAGCATATACGGAACTTGTTTTCAAAAGCAATTATATACTTTTGTTTCTCACACCAGTCCCATGACTGACCTGGAGTTTATTGTTTTTCCCTAAACTCTGGGTGCCCTTATTTTTCCACATGGGCAGCCTAGAGTCAGGTAATAGATCACCCTGTAGATAGTTGGAGCTGGAGTGTTTATTTGGAGCTTTTGGATCAGAGTGAAGATGTCGGTTTTTGGACTCTCTCGGAAGACTTGTTTCTTTAGTTTCTATTTCCGCTGTGTACCTTGTTCAGTTGTACTTCATGATGTTGTATATAGTGATGTATCTATGACTTTCTAATATCACCTTGTATCATCTTTTGTTCTAAATATATATGAGAGCATTTTGTTTCAGCTATGCATTCTTATTTATACTGATGTTATTTACTGGTAGCAAACCCTACCAATGAGGATTTTAACATTTGGATCTCGACATTGATATCTTTGATATATGATATGTTGATTTTCAAAAGTGAAGAATCCAATTTGATTAGGGAAGATCGTGAATCCTTATCTGTTTGGATTTGACTTGTGTGGATTATAGTCGATTCAAATGGTGAGAATTTACGGGTCTTCACAGAACTCATCACTGAAATGTCAGTTTGATCGGTTTACACAAAGTGCAACATATTTGATGTCCTTAAATGTTAAGGATAATCGAATGCGCTTTTGTAAAGAGTTCATTATAACATTATAGTAAGGGATTTGTTTTGAATGATTAGACCATTTAGAAAGAAAAACGAGTATACAAGTGTAGATGTGATCTAAGGTACAGTTGAATTGAAGAGAGCGAATAGTAACTTTTGCTTCATAAAGAAACGTCAAAACGAGAATTGTAATAATAATAATTGTTACTTAATATTTTGAATGAGTAATACGATTTCTATTGCAAAATGTATTTTCATATAGAAAACTTTTTTCTATGAGATTTATTTCTTTGAGTTCAAGATATATGATCAAAAACTCTCCACTATAAACTAGTTGCGGTATATGAAATAAATAATTTACATTAAGTGAATGATGAACCTCCGAATTTAGTACGCTATTATAGTAGTGGTGGAAATAGTGGAAGCATGCCACATAGCACTTACTAAATGCATCAAATTACGAAAATTGTTTTCGTAAAACATATTGAACATTATTTATGAAATAATGACTATTTTTCGATGTCAATTGAAAAATAGACATAATTATATTTCAATGAGAAGATTATGAATATTCATTATGAAATAAACCTATAATCTGGTATTTATTTTCACAACAAAAGTGATGCGTTGGAAAATACTGAAGTATCTAAAATTATTTACAATTATTTTGGTATTATAGACTAAGCCATAGTTTTGAGAAATAATTTTTATTTTATGATTGTGAATCATATGGTACTGGTTAATTATATCTCAAACAATTAAGTGCTATGTACCTATTTAGTGGGAGCGTCATAAGAGTTGATGAACTCTTTGGATTGATACATGTTGATGTATGCAACCGTATGTCTATTAATACCAAAATGTTTCCACGTACTTCATCATACTCACTAACGAGTCATCACAGACATGGATCGGTGTATTTGATACGCATTTATAAGTGTAGGATAAGTTCATAGAATATAAAATAGAAGTAAATAATGTAACATGCGATTGAAATGATTTGATGCGATTGAATGTGTGAGTATATTGGAAAGGAGTAACATGAATAAATATTCTATCTCAAAAGGTCGCTGCTCCCTATATTACATAATGATGTGTTGGTAAGGAGTAATCAAACTTTGTTAAACAAAGAAAGATTAATGATGAGTGGACTTGGGTTAAATACTTTCTATAAGGTGTGTACTTAAGAGTAGTACACAAGGTTAAAATTAATATCATCCAAAGAATAGTTTACAAAACCATATAAGATAAGGATTTATAAGAGACACCTACATATCCTAAGCCAAGGAGTTTGGCAGGTTGTGTGAGTCGAAAGACTGTATGTAATAATTGTACGTAAGGGATCTTGTATGAATTGTCCCAAGAGAATTTTAGAAACGATAGTTATTAGATCACTTGTTGTGAATATAAATATATTGTGAACTAATGCAAAATTAGCTTTTATATAATTCAATTCATGACATGTTTATGAATGCATGTTCCGTTGCATAGAGAAACGATTGTTATTTCAAGAAATACCAACTATATAGCGAAGGAATTTCTTTTAGATATTATTAGTATACAAATGGATTTGGATACGATCCATTGATAAAAATAGTTACAAGGAATGAACTGAAATTGACCGAATGTAACGGCCCGGAATTTTGGACCATTCGCATCCATTATAAGTGTATAGGTAGACACTCATGCCGGAGTTGAATTGCTCAAAATACCGCGTTGTTATTTTAAATTTGGCAAAACTGAACATATACAGTAAATAAATAGTCACAGATCACAGACACAGAGTAATAAATGCAGCGGAAATAAAAGAGATAGTAGTTCATGAAGCTACTATATGAATATATAAGATACATCAGAGTTTACAACAGAAGAGTAATACGATACGTCAGAGTTAAACCAGATACAACGGAAGAGTAATACGATACATCAGATACAAATCAGAATACATCACTGGAATCACCGAATACTGAAAGCAGAATAGATGGCTGGATCTTCGAGCAAAGCTCCAACTCCAAAGGTGAGTCTCGAATACTGGATCACTCAGTCTGACCCGAGCGTAAAGCAAAAACACAAGACACTCGAGTCAGGATTAACATTCTTATATTAATAAATCCAACTCAAGTGAAATAGCAATTGAAATACAAGTAACTCAAAGGATGTTTGGAATAACCATCCTTTAAGGATCCGTTAAACTATCTACTATGTAGTAGTGTACGATAAGTAGATAATGTCTATCAGTAATATAAAAAGATATCAAAATAGCGTTAAGTCATGGCCC
The DNA here is from genome assembly GCA_030737815.1 of Allium fistulosum. Classification (NCBI taxonomy): domain Eukaryota; kingdom Viridiplantae; phylum Streptophyta; class Magnoliopsida; order Asparagales; family Amaryllidaceae; genus Allium; species Allium fistulosum. The sequence continues at coordinate 1,102,506,359 of CM060904.1, read as the reverse complement.
ATTCCACCCTTAACACATTTTTATTCCCAAAAGCATATACAAGACCGTAGTTTCCCCAAAACCGGAAGTCACCAGAGGGCAATCCATATACTAAAGGTACAAATCAAAATCGTAGTGGTCGCGTATAAATGGAATACAAGTATGACAAGGCACATGAGGCAATACCCAAGGTAGTGATACTACCGTTCGCCTGATCCGGACTGGTGAGAACGCAACGCCGCAGCGCCCGCAACACCGTGAAACAACACTCCCAAAATCAAGGGTGCACCAATCGACAACAAGTATAAGTAGTTCGAAGAAGTGTGTCCACTTGAGGTAGCTAATCCTCCATTGGCCCGGCACAGCTCCTGTTTTAGTCATTTCCAATTTGACACAAGTGTCAAGGCTATCCATTATCGTTCACTTTCTTCAGTCAACACGACACCATTCCAACCACTTCATTCTGGATCATCACTCCGCGTATAGTTATTAAAGTGGTTTTCGGTTTAGATAGAGAGTATATCCATAACCGAATTCCGGTCTCTTTAATAACTTTCGTAATTATTACACCGATTGGTCGTTTGTTTATTTCAAAACCAAATCAATTTCAATTTCAAATAGAATTCGTAAATCAACATTTCATTTGTCTTTCCAAATCGATTTCCATAATTTATGTTTCAAAACTTCCAAATTCATACTTTCAAAATCTTATAATTCAATTTCAATCTTTATTTAAAACAATTCAAATATCAATTTAAATTCGTATATAAAATTCATTCCGAAATCATTTAAATCAATTTAATTTAACATTCAAATCAGTTTAACTTCATTTATCGATTTATTCAATATTCGTTAAGTTACTTTATCATTCAAAACAATTTCTATTAAATTTCCAATTCATTAAATCAATTCTTAAGTTCAACTTCATTAAATCAAAATTTACAATTTTGAATTAAACTAAATTCGTCAAATCAATTCTTTCAATTACAAGTCTTACCTTAATTCCAAAAATATCACATTTTCATTTCTTGTTAAAGAAATTTCATTTTACTTATTTACTTTCTTAAATAATTTCCCAAAAACTTACTTAATCAAGAAAACTCAATTTCAATTATTTACGAAGTAAAATTTCACTTATTCAAAAATTCAATTTAATTTAATCATTAAATAATTCAATCTTATTTAATTTTTTAAATAATTCAAAACTAAATTAATTATTAAATAATTCAAAACTTAATTATTAAATAATTTCAAAGTTTAATAATTTCAAACTTAATTATAATTTCAAACTTAATTCAATCATTTCTCAAATTAAACATCGTTCTTTCATCAATTACATTGTTAATATTTTGTTTCAGATTTTTAAATATTAACATTTTCCTTTCATTAAAAATTCAAATTTCAACTTAATTTCAAAACCATATTGTTTATTCAAATAAAATCTTCATTTTATTTTTAAATCAAATCATTGACCAATCGGGTTTTATTTAATTCTCTATCCTAAGTCAAGTTCATTTGGGTATTTATCATTTCAACCCAATTCCAATTAAATTCAAAATCAAAGCATAACAAAGGGAACTTGCAGTGTGATAACTGGGATGGTGTCAAAGTAAATAAACAAGCAATACCAACAATCAATAACAATCCAATAATCAATTCAAATAATCCCGAAATAACCGTATTAACTCGCATTGTTGTTTGTGCAAATTAATATAAGTATTTCTAGAATCTACACTATCATTTCATGTAGATTAAAGATTATTACATTAATATTTAATGCGGTTCTTCACTTGGTATCTATTATTCAATTCATACTACATCAATTTATACAACATACATTCAAATGGTTCAAGGTGTAATTAACCATATTACTACGTGTCAAGTAATTAAACATTTAAGGGGTCAGATTTAACAAATTTAACTAACCAAATTCTACACATATGTCGATTCAAATTTTTAACTATTCTTTGTCAAATTCAGTTGCATAATATTTATCACTTTATACATTAAAATTTACATCCAATATAAACATCAATCAATCAATCAATTATCAACCAAACTGTATTATCATCGCATAAATAATTAACAGATAATGGTGTCAGATGTCATAGGTGAACAGATACGGGTAATAGCATATATAACAGTGCAAATAACTAACAGCAGCATATTTCAATTGTCGTTTCAATTGAAATCATATTTAATAAATAAAAGAACGTTAATCGTGAGTGAGTGCTCACCTTTCGAGGCTAGAGAGAATAGAAGATGACACAGATACGTACACTGATATGGACCCTGATATTTGAGTTACGAATCCAAGCAAAGAAAGGTAGAATTGGCTCGAATTTGACAACAAAGCTGGTAAAAAAAAAATTGACGAAATCAAATTAGAACTGGATGATGGAAATTGATACGCGTGAATGTATATATATATATAACAGTTTATAACTATAGATAAAGTCATATTCTAAATTAAATATATATATATATATATAGTTCGAAATCATTGTTTTTAAATTAAAGCACATATATAATATACAATGGAATATGTATAAGTAGAACAAAGGAAAACGTTACCGTATAAGATATACCTTTTATACACTATTGCAATTTATATATGTATATAATACTTCTTTATACTCCTTGTTAAATATATACCGATCAAAACATACCTACTACTCAAATATTTACAGACCCTACAGTAAAAATAAAAGTGCAGACTGTACACATGAAATCTGTACTATATGAACATGCTTACACTCATATTATATAATGTAAAAAAACTAACATGTACGCTGCCACGGACTATGCACCTGTAACTAGCATCCAACAATATATAAACATACATATGTTAAGTTACAAATAAGATTTTATACCGCCCATATACCCAAACAAAACCTATACATAACTTAATACGTAGTTAATAGATTGTGTAAACTTATGTAAACATTTACATTAATATCTACAACCTAAAACATATTATCCAACTTGCAAGCAAAACATCACAATTTGAAAACAGCCCCGATATGCGTGCGGCTATGTAATACTTCAATAGTGGGTGAAGATTGAAAATATATATATAAATCTTTAAACGTACTATACTAACCCAAAGTACAAAATTATGAATTATATATAACGTATAATATATATTACTAATGTATATTGATAACCGACGAAGAAAACTGACATATAAAACTATACTAATATGTAACTTATCTATTATACTCTAAATAATGAACATATTTATTTATATATACGTATACCTATAACTTATATACTAATGGATTACATAAAACATATAAAACTTGATGAGTTTGTAGACTATACATGCAACCTAAACTTGTACATGCAAACTATAGTATTTAACAAATGCAACAGATTATATTTGTACGTACTTCCTAACAGCATATGCATATATACTTTCAAACTCTTTATATAACACACCTTGTTGTATGGACCAATAACTAAGTCATTATATACGGTAACCAAAACATACTTTACATAAAAACATAAATATTTATACTCTAATATAATACTTTCCAATATATACAATTGAACATACCTCATACGTGCAAAAGAAGAGGGGAGCGGACTCAATAGCCTAGGACGAAAGGAGGTTGTGGGGGTAGAAACTTGATCTTGGCCTGGCAAGGTGTTAAGAAAATGGGTGGAAGGCGAGATGATGTTGTGATGGGTTCGGCAATGGGAGTGGTAGGCCGGTTTTGGTTTGTGGCCGTGGAACATAGGGAGGAGGGGATGGACGTGGCAGTAGCCAGCGGGTGGAGCTATGGGGTTCAGGGCGGTCAGGGGAGGTGGAATACGTTCGGAAGTTTGGAGTTATTAGGTTGGGCTGATGGAATTGTAGAGGAGGCGACAGTCTAGGTGAGGGCTAGTGATCAGGGGACGGGCCAAATGATGGACTGACATGGGTTAGTGACGTGGAAAGGAAGAGGTGATGGGAAGGGAGATGAATGGACTTGGAGGAGCAGTGGCGGCCAAGCTAATGGGCGTTGGAGGGGACGTGGGTATCAGGCAGTGAAGAGGGTTTCGGGTAGAACAAGGAAAAGCAGACTGTCATAATTCATTGAAATAAAGCTTCCGTATAAATTTTCTTTTTTATAAACTTTTATATATTATTAAGATCAGAAATGGTGAGGACATGAGGAGGCAATATTCTTTTCAAGCAAGTGATCAGAGGAAGAAATTGGAAAGGACAGCTATAATTTAAGTTGGAACCGAAAAATATAACAAGTGACAGCTGAATTCAAGAGATAATAAAGTGACAGCTAAATTCGGGTGGCTGACAGCTTGCACAATGGAAAATGAATAGACGAAGGAAAGGAAAGGACTCAGAAACGAAAGGACTTAAAACAAGTACCGATACGATTTACCGTTTCGCGGATTCCGCAGTGAACCGGACTCCAATTCGCAGAAATAAATATACTGCGAAGATCAGCACAACGAGACGATCAAAACGGTATACATATATCAGCGGTATGATTGAATTATAAAAATTCAAAATTTTTAACTGGCGAAAAATGCAAGAAAACGCTGAAAAATAAGATCGACGGAGCTAAAGAAGTCCGAATTTGGAAAAACGACAAACTGAAATCTTGGTCAGGAGATGGTTTAGAATTTTTCTATGTAAAAATATTTAGGTTTCGAAAACATTTTATTTTCATCGCTTTTTAACTGATTAAATTGAAGTGAATTTACGCGCGAAATAAACTTTCATATTTTCGGACAAAAATTTACCAGTTGCTATGTTTAAGTAGACGTATTCCAAATATTAAATTTTTATTTCAAAAATTTATCGTTTAAAATTTCACAAAATTTCAACTAATTACGTTATTAAAACAGTTGAAATTTACGGGTCGTTACACCGAACCTAAATGAACACAAATACATTAAAACGTCAAATGAGTATTCTTATACATTATAGAGAAACTGTGAGTTTCTTGTCAATGTCAAGAATAAATATTCCTAGATTGTGTAATTATACCATTAAGAGTATTGACCCTATGATATGGTATGATGTACAAATCAGAAATAGATTCCAAGTTCGAAATATGATCTTGATAGTTGTATCCGAAAGTATATGATCTTGATAGTTGTATCTGAAAGTATATGATCTTGATAGTTGTATCCGAAAGGATATGACCTTTCGGTCTCAAATGTTTCTTTAAGAGAAAGACAAATGCAATTAGAATATAATGAACCACACTGATAAGAATAATACCATAAATTTCAATTGTTGAAATTAACGTAATAGATTTACCATTCGATGTGCTCTAGCAGGTTCAGATTTTACTTACAAAATTATTGCATAGTATAACTTTATGTTTTGGTATGTATGTATTAAAATAGAAAATTCTAAATAATGGTTTAGAGTAAACTATTTACACATAATAACCAAAGTGTCTCGAAGTCAGTGGGATCGATATTGCGTCTGTGAGTTTTTGGATATGATCCAAAAATAGATACGAAAGTGTCATTCGACGTGCATCAAAACTAAACAACTATTTGATAAGAATATGAAATAGTTTGATTGTCAATGAAAATGCAAAGAAAGCTGTGCTTATAAGAAAGACGTTAAAAGATACATTGATATTTCTAAACTATAAGTAAACAACACATTGCTGATTTTTAGCACTAAACTTGTGTTAAAATCAACCTTGCTTATTTTAGTACTCAGCGTTGGATTTGTAAATGATGACTTTTATAGTAGGTATAAAAGATATTGGGAATGTCGCAAATCGATATGTAAGGACATCTTATTAAAATGTTTAGTACGGAACATATAAGATGGATTCCTTATGCATTGGCAATAAAAATTGTCATGCATGTTATGTTGTCCATGATGTCATGATTTTTTTATGTATTCGATATATGAAGCAAATATCAAATCCAAATTGATATCACTAAATGGTTGTTTGTGGTATTCTCGTGTATTTATGAAATACTAGAGAATTGTTTGCAGAAACAACAAACTCCTTATGAAGCTTGTTAAGAATATTTAAGTATAATATGTCATAAATGATATTGAGTATAATATGTCAATAGTAAATTCAAGTTATGAATATTTAAGTTGGAAAAGCTTCAAATGAAAGACCATGGCTGATTCAACAAAAAGGCTAAGTACATCGCCTTGAATAGCACTGCAATAAAAAATATGCGTACACATATAAATGCACAAATTTATAACTGAGCCGAGGGTAATTCCAAATGTTGAGAATACCATAACATTACTATATGATAACAATGTTATGATATAGTTCATAACAGAAGTTGGAGCTCACTCGTAGTTGAGAGACATACTCTGAATTGTTCCACACGATAAAAGCAGTTTATTAGCATTAGAGAGAGTTAATTGACAGAGTAGATGACTAAAACATAATATCATACCCGTTCATTGAGGGAATGAACCAATTGGCTTTGTCAAAACCGATAAGAGAAGTTGGAATAAGATTCCATAATTGACCACAAATGCAAGTGAGAGATCGATAGAGTTAGGGGTATGCCCTATGGGTAGTTATGTAATTTGTTACATATATCAAACTCGATAACCAATTTTGTTCGAAATAAAAGTGTTTTCGTTCAATTATTTTCTTGATATAATCTATTATATTAATGATTAGTTTGATTAAAAGTATGTTTAATTGAAAATCCATAAATGGTACATTTTGTGATAGTAGTTTCAAAGTTTTGTAACCGTGAGTAATTTATCACAATGAAAATAAATATACCATTTTAAACGTTCCTATTCAAAATGCATCAAGATTGGATATTGATGTATCTATTGAGACTAGAGTACATAACGCTCTCCAAATGTTGGACAGTGTATTACTCATGGCTGCTGAGGGCACCTAGAGGTTACGTACTTAATATTTTTTAGATAACTATGGAACAACTTGCTCGATAGTTTTCTAATGGTTAATTTGACCAAAGTCAAACAGAAAATATCGACATGACCGATTCACATAGTTCTCTCGACTTAATAATACCGTGGATCTTCAATATGAAAGATCCGCTTTGGCACAGCGTCTGTCCGGTGACTATAGTTGGGTCAAGTGGAAGTACTGGAAGTAAAGCACTATACAGGAGATGATTCGTTTCCTCGGTAATATAGAGTTGGCATCACGATCAACTCATAGTCAAAGTCTTCGGCCAGAGCAATTCGGTTAATAATAATTGTTATTATTGAACCAAAGACTTTGTGTTTGGACTATAAAATTGAATATGAACGACATTGGAATTTTGACCATTACCAAATTCCACAAGTCCAAAGTGATATATTTTGACGAAGAGAATTGGTGTAAATAAAAGTCACAACCCGGTAACGCTTAACAAAGTTGTGACGACCCGGGTTTTCGGACCAGTCAAAATCACCGAAAGACCCGTCCGTTCTAAAACTACGAATGAAAACTACCAACTTAATACACAATATTTGATAAATATCCATCACTACTAAATGTATAGGATACAACTTTCAATTTTACAAGTTATAAAGTAATCAATTTAATCTACTAGTGTGCTTTAATACAAACCCAAAATCAAATACTACAAACAAACTGTAAATCTACCGCTGTGCAACTCTGATGAGAAATAACAATATCATTACCTACAAACTCAATAAACAATGTAAATGCGGAATAAAATAGTAAGCATGAAAGATACAATAATACATGATATATGACAAACAACAAACAGGAAAATGTTATGTTATTATTGGGGCTGCATCACTACCACTTGTGACTGCCTACGTACCCCTATCTAATTGGGTAGCCAATTAGATACAGGATCAAGCCAACGTAGTTCTCCTACCGCAAATAGGACTCATGGAGCCTACGATGCAACAAACAATATGCAATTCCAAAACTACCCACTTAGGCTTAATCTTCAATTTTAGATTTTCAAATCTAATTACCTTTACGAAAATTATCTCTTTGGACTTTATTCTCGAATCCTTATTTCAAAACTTTTGAAATATAAATATCTTTTATATTCAAATTATACTTTACTTCGGGATCTTAAATCAAATCTCTTTTGAAAAGTTTATTTGGAAATCCCTAATACTGTAATAAAAACATATCAAACCATATGCAACCAGATCGGGAGGTTTCTCCCAATAACAAGGCAACTGGGTCCCAGCCTTCATACAATCGATAAATAAGTACATCCCTCTATTCCAAGAGCGGACTATACCAAAAACATATGCCCACTTTTTAGTTATGGGTTACCCGAATCATTAGTAACATAACAAATCACTTTATATCCCGAAGTGGCAAAATCATTTACACTAATAATGAAAAGTACTTCAAATCTATAATAATTTCCATTTTCAAACCCTCTCAAATATCATTTTAAAACCATCGGGTTTAGTCCTCGAAATTCTTTCCGTTTTATAAAACACTTTTATAAAATCATTCTTTATATAACTCACTTTTATATAAAATAACTTCAAAATATTCATTTCCAAATATTTCTATTTCTTTAAACATTTCATAAACTTTTATTTATGAAAACCAACTTTGAAAAAACAATTCCTTTTACGTCAAATTATTATAACTAATTATAACAATTAAATGAACCAATATTATCAATAAACACCTTTTAGTCAAATCGTGAAACAAATCACAAGGTGTTAGCCTACGATTGTTTTCTACTCAACCCATGCATATGGATGAATAAATTGCTCATAAACTGATCGAGCAATGTCAATAATCAATAAATAGTCAGTGCTCATAAATTGGCCAAGCACAAATCAAACAACCAAACAAGAATAATAACAAGAATAAGAACAGACTCATTATTATTAACAATTTACAATCAATAGTTAACACAACATTTATTAAAATTTGAATGAGTCAAAGGAAAGAGATTAAGATTACACTCACTATAAAATAATTGAATTATACTCACAGAATAAGTTATACCCACTAAACTATGAAAACAAGGAATATACTTACATCCTATTTGCTTTGATGAAGACTTGGAATACTTCACCTTTGATAATGAATTTTAGTTCTTTTCTTTAGTTTGTGAATGAATTAAAATGAGATATGGACTTGGCTATTTATAGGTGAAGAGAAGGGTACTTTAGTCATTTCTTATAGCCTAATTTGATTCGACCACATTTTGGTCCAATAGAAAACATCCTTATCAACTATGGCATAACATGATTCGAACAGATTTTGGTCCAATTGCAACCATCCACATGGCAGAACCTGATTCGACCAGATTTTGGTCCAATGGCAACCATCCACATGGCAGAACCTGATTCGACCAGGTTTTGGTCCAATGGCAACCATCCACATGGAATATAATAATCATTATGCTATTTTGTTTTATTAGGCAAGTAATTATAATGTTCTGTTTTATTAGGCAAGTAATTATACTATTCTGTTTTATTAGGCAAGGTTAATAATTCTCTCTTGTTTTATTAGGCAAGTAATTATACTATTCTGTTTTATTAGGCAGGGTTAATAATTCTTTATATAAAATCCATTATTTAATCATTTAAAAACATATAAACTATTCATGTTCAAAGTGATTAAATTATGGATCGTTACATTTTAAATATTCGAATTTGATGACCCAAAAATATGGGTCGTTGCAAAAGTGAAATTGGATTTTACCGAAATGAAGTAAGCGATAAATTTGGCCAAAGTGTCACACCACCCGCTAAGTGATGTGTGAACGTTAATATTCGAATAGTTCGATATTAATCAATGACCAAATTTACACCTAACGAATCACATAACCGAAACGATGAATTCTTTTTTGACCAAACGATTTAGCTAGTTTATAATTGTTATAAATTAATTAAATTATGAAATATTAATGATAAAATTCTGACAATGATTTGAGGAATAAATATTTTTAAATATATAAATAATAGTTATAAATATATCAATCGATATATGATTTCAATAAGTGATTAAATTGGATTTAATTGGATAAATTTTCTTTGGGTTTAAATGGGTTTTAGGCCCATCATGATGGGTGAAATTTCTTACAATATTAATTCATATCAGAATCGTCACCTAACTGATAATATAATAATAAAAAATATATATAGATAATAAAATATTATTCAAAGAATTATAAACTATAATTTGATAAAACATACCTAAGAACCAAAGGCTTGAAGTACACCTTGAAAGGATGAACTCTCCCCTTTGAAATCTTTTCCGATTCGGCAGATTGCTAGTCCATGAATCATTGACCTTTTATTATCGGATATTGATCAATTTTGAGTTGATTTGAACTTGATATGATGGAGCACTAATAGAGTAATTTCGGCCAGCAAGGTATGATGGAGATGGTAGCTAAAAAAATATTATTATTATTATTTATTTAATATTTAAATAACTTATTTACATTTAAATAAAGTGGGAAATAGACATAAGGACAAACTTTGAAAAAAATTAAGGCTAAAGGACATCAAGTTTCATCTTTGGGCTGAAGGACAAACTTTGAAAAAAATTAGGCTAAAGGACAATGCTAGTTAGAACTTGCATTTTGTATAGTGTAAAAACTGAATATAATGCTAGTCTATTTAGCATTTTGTATAGTGTAAAAACTGAATATAATGCTAGTTAGAACTAGCATTGTCCTCCAACCTAATTGTTTTCAAAGTTTGTCCTTTTCCCTAATTCCCTCTTAAATAAATATATAATAATATACGGTTGCGTGTGTGTGTATATATTATTATTTTATTAATAAAATTATATATATGTGTGTGTGTGTGTAAATATAATATATATTTACATGAAATTATTTAACAAACTTAGTATGTACACACATATATATATATAGTAGTTTATATACATACATATATTTGGCAATGTATATTTACATATCGGATGAGCTAACATGTTCATTGTGATGTAAATCCCAACATCTATATACGAGCATGTTATTCCTTGCACAGGTTGATATGTTACACATGCACACACATACATATGTGTATATGATACATACATACGTACATACATACATACATACATACATATATATACATTAAATAAAATTATATATGATTTATAAATTTAAATAAAATAAAAGATTTTACTTGAATAATATTTAAATGTTCTAAATAAATTAGACTTCCTAGGCCCAATAAAGATCCAATAGGGTAAATTTTTTTGAAATTCATCCATAACTTCTGCTACATGCTGGCCCAATTCTAATAATGTGGGTCGAGTATTATCATTTTGTAGACCCATAATTTTGTAGTTGTATATGATGTATATCATTACGATGTGATCTGTGATTCTGTGACTGGTATTGTATGTTGTTCTGATTTAATTTAACTTGTGTGTTTATTGCTTTATGTCAAGACTGTACACGTCAATTATTCAATTCATATCCTTAATATTTTTGTAAGAATGACATGTCAGTGTTAGCCCAAAGGAATATTCACATCAGGTCGCTCTTAACAAATCTCGTTCTTTGTATTACTAGATGGTATTATTTAGTAATACTCATTAGTGGTATAAGTATAGAGGTGGGGTGTTACAAAAATATTACTGAAATTCCTATACTAGTTGGTACTATAACTCCGTTTTTTAGATCTCTCGTTACATAGAAATAGAAACAACAATGCCACACATATTTGTTTAGAAATAATATATTTATTTATAAAAATTTATTATAATGAATAAATCCCTTTATAAATTTTAAATACTTAATATACTTATTTTCCAATCTTTATAAATTAAAATAAGGATTTTTAATGTTCATAAATAACTTTCAACAAATCATTTCTTTTATTTTAAAATCATAAATTTACCATGTAAAAATAATTATTACTTATAAAATCATTTATTAATTTTCTACAATCAAATATGATTTTTATACAAATTTTATAACTCCAGATCATTTCCAAACCAAGCTATATTGTAAATATAATGGGGCGTGTGTTTCAAAACTCTTAAAAATAAAATTTCAATAAAAATAAAATCCCTTTTCGAACTTTCCCTCAAATTTTTTATATTAAATATACACTTTACAAAATAAATTCCTTTTCGAAAATAGTATTACCCTTCGTTTATTCCAATCAAAATTCCATATATTCCAATACCATCGAAAATTCTCTATTTTTACTTTTAAAAGAACTTTTATATCTAAAATAATTTCCAATAAATAATTTTATTTTCGAACCACTTTTATTTATTTATAAATATACTTCAATCTAATTTTAAAACCCTATAAATAACTTTTCAAAGATTTCAAAAATCTTTTAAAATTAGAAAATCAATAAAACATCCAAAATATTAATCGGGGGGCGACTTCTCCAAAATTATCAACCAATCGTTAATATAAGTTTTTACCGTCTGGCCCAAGTCGATTTATATTGAATTTTGGCCATCTATACAATGCGTACACAACATCAAAATAAATTACGCAAATCAAAATGAAATCGGATAGCATCTCCTTTGCATTTTGATGATCCAACATATACAAAACTTCACTATCGAACACAAAATCACATCCAATATCCAACAATCAACCCATTATCCCAAACAAATATTTCAACCAAGCAATTCAACCAATATGCAGGATAAACACACATCAAGCAATATGATATAAATATAGTTGTGAGTTTGGAAACTCATCAAGACGATGTGTGAATTGCCCAATTATTGACTATCCTCAACGCTGCTATCAATGTTGTCGTGTCTATGCCAACACACACGCATCTACCACCTAACTCGCTGCCTCAAGCGTCGTAGCCTTATGATTGCACGCACAATAGCAGCCAGCCTTTGCCACTGCCAAAATACGCTTCCTAAACCAACACCAATCACCTCCTTTAGCGCCGCATTGTTGCTGCTAGCAACACCCCATACCCAAAACGTTATCAAGTCCGAACTTCTACCACCTACACAACCCTACATCGTTGTCCCCAAATCCAAAAATCGCGGTCGCTCCTCCAGGTCGCATCTACCTTGTACAATCGACGCCATCAATGCAGCTTCCTCTCCTTTGCAACATTGACGTTGCTTGTAATACTAACACTTACGTCGCAAAACCCCATCGTGTCATCACCTGGCCACCTGTAATGACCCAAGATTTTTAGGAATTTATTTTTGAAAATATAAATAAGCTTAAAGTAATTTTAAGTTAATTTTAAAAGAAAAGGGGGAATTGATATGGCTTGATATGGTGTAACTATATGGGTGTACATGTGTGCACAGGGAATACACATGAATTGAAGCTAAATTCCTGAATGATATGAATGAACAAATGTTGATGGGTATAAACACATATATATATAGATAAATAGAGTAAATCCTTAAAAAGCTATAGGAATAAATATATATATATATGATACTGATTGCATTTGAGTGTACATGTGCATGTGTGTCAGTACAAAATAATGCATAGATATATATGTGTGTACTGATTATTTCTATAAGACTTATATATACATATAGGTATGCTAATCAAATACTAGAGTTCAAATCAGTAAAATAAAATACACAAATACATTTTTGAATTAAAAATAGAAAGAAAAGAATGAAGATATAAAATGAGTAATCCTTTTATAAATAAATAAAGGAAGTACATACCATTTAAGTGAAAGCTAAAAATAGAAAATAAGATAAAACAGAGATATGTTTTGTATAGGCAGAATTAGGAAGAATACTTGATATATATATATATATATATATAATAACCAATGGAAATCAAGTCACACATTTAGCATGATAGTAGACAAGAGGAAAAGTATTTTCTGGAAAAGCAAAATTTCTGAAAATAACCAAAAGGATATAACCACTTTTCTCTTCACAAACTTAAGCCGGGGAGGGTAAGATTTTGGGTCTAGATAAAATGCAAATGGCATGATTTTTGATGGGCAAAAATGTCTTTAGCTAGTGCCTTAAACTCTAAGAAGGACCCTGCATAAATAAGCAGTGATATGAGGAACCTTCTCTTCTTCCCGGATAGCTCTTGAAAAAAATAATATATATTATATAAATATAAAACAAGTGAAGAAAAGGGTTGAAGGCAGAAGCTTGTCAATCAACTGAGAAGTGAAAGAGAGCTAGGTGAGAAAACTCACTCATAAAAATCTAAGGCACTAAGTCCTAATGTAGGCAGCCAGTTTATAAGTTAATTTTTCTTAAAAATGTATTTTCATATGTGATTGTCTATCTGTGATTTCAGAGATAAAAAATGTTTTGACTTCTAGCTGGTTGTTCTGCTTGTTTTATTATATGAAAGTTCTAGGTATTATTATTATATATATATATGTTTTAAAAACGCAGATCTCTCTGATATGTTAATGTTTAAAAACATAAGTAAATACCCAGAGAATCAAATGTTGAATTTAGGTAAGTAGTGTTGGTTTTGGCTTATCCCAAAAAAATATAAACATGTGAGCTGCAATATACTTATGTATAAGTGCTGAGGCTTAAGACAAAAAGGAATTAAGGGTGCAATAGGGTTGCCTATGTGTTGATGCTCCTGATTCAATGAAAATACATAGATATTCATACACATAGCAAATAAATTTTGTGATTCAGTAAAAACTTGGTCATTCTGAGTTTAACTAAAACACAGATGTTTGCAAAAAGAAAAACTCTCTCAAAAAGCCATAAGCCAATGTTAGTTGTCTATATCCCTTTTAAAAATGCAAGAATATATATATGTGCAGAATCTATTTAATAGACACATTTCACTTAATTGCCTGTTTGCCTCTGTTTGGTTATGAATGTTGTGGAATGCTATGACATGGATGTTTGTCTTAGTGAAATGATTCACTGAATGGTATAGTCATGAAAAATCAAAAGTGTTATTATTAACTTAAACCTGATTAGGAAATGGGGGTCAAGAGCACTGCAGGAATGACTTGTGTTCTTGAGTAATACAAGTTGACACATGGCTTGTTTAAGTCCTGAGATCTTTGTGTAATGGAGTGAATTAGTCCATTGCAGTGTATCCTGTAACAACCCCGAATTTTATATGAATTTAAAATTGATAATTTATTTAGTCTCTGAATAAAATATGTAAAATCAATTGATTTTAGTGATGCGAGTTTCCCCGAAGTAAAATAAATTCTGTATAAATCGTTTAAATTTAAATTTTTGTATATGAATTTAAATCATGTAGAAATGGTTTAGAAATGAAATTATATATATATTGAAAACCAATTTAGTCAAATATAACAATATATTAAATTAGGAATTCATTTATATTACAAAGGTATAAATTATAAACTAAAATAAAATAATATACTTATGAAATGGCTTGCAAAGGAAGACAAAGCAAGGTACAAAATAAAATAAAGCAAACAAAGGTAAGTTTGTACATATAATCATCTCTAGTACACAAGAGATATGTACCAGCCACCAACATATTATCATCTCAGTCGAAATTAAATTTAGCATAGTCAAAGCAAGAAAAAAATCTAAATATCTATGAACAAAGGACATTAGCATTGAATGTTTGCATCTCCAAGTACACACAAATATTATCTTCAGCCCCATACGAGTATCCATCAGCCGAAATAAAGAAAAGCAAATAAGATAAGTATAATTTGTACATGGTAATAAATGTTAGCCTCTATTTACTAGCAAATATCACTGCCTATAGTACAGATCTTGGTACTAGAAAGAAAATATACATTACCCTATACAAAGTAATATCATCACCTCAACCTGTTGTACAAATATTGATATCCCTGTAAACTCAATTTTTTTTTATTTCAATCTCACCTACCTCAGTTCGTTCATTAACCTGAGAAGAAAAAGGCAAACTAGAAAACTTTGTTTGAAAACCAAACTTAAAAACAAAATGCAAACCAAAGGAAGAACAAATTCAAAAGTCTGAAAAGAAAAAAAAATCAAAGTCCAGAGAACAATTCCAGTTTTTAAATTTAAAAAGAAAAAAACTATTCCAGGCTTCACTATGCTCTGTTCTTCATCTTTACAGGTGAGCAACCTTTTGTTTTAACCTTGAATTTGTTTATATGACTTGATGTTGTGATTGGTATTATAGTAAAGTGAGTAACTAACCTTGAACTGGTCATAATATTTTGATGCTATTGTTTGTATGGATGTTGAGATGCTTGTATGTTTGTGTGTATGAATATATATATATATATATATATTGTATACAAATTGTTTACAGGCATCTGTACCTTTGTTAAATATTCATAAGTAAAGGACAACAGAAGAAAAAAATCTATACCTTCCTAAATAAACATTATTAGGTTATGATTCTTAAAAAATTTGTAATGGTGTAATGTTATTTTTAAAAATAAAAACAAGTAGTAATACTGAGTAATTCATCTGGAAATTCAAGTCTGTTTCAAGATGGAAACAGCTCTGTTCATTTCCTTTAGAAAAATCACTGTGAGTAACTTTTGTTTTAAATCTTAACAGTAAATCTTTTGAATACTTCTCTGTGAATAGCTATCCATATACATATGGTTTTCTCTAAGTATATTTGTAAGATGGAAGAATTTTGTGCAGACTGCTATTCATGTATGATTCTTGTCTAGAATTAGAAATCAGTTTCTTCATTTCAAAAATCAGTTTCTCTTACTCTACCCATTGTTTGAGCTTAAGGTTAAAATAAAACTTGTCTGTTATAGTATATATTAAGTTTTAAAATTTATACATGCAAAAACAACTTCGAATTTTTCCTGGAAAACAAGAAACTGAATATAACTTACAATAAGTCAAAATTTTAAGCTTTTTAAATTGCGATTTCAGATATGCAAATGGAATCCATATGCTTGAACATAATTTTTTTTAGTAAAAATCTTAATTTTTAGATCAAAGACAAAGGAGCAGTTTGGGCTCATCTGCTTCGAGTATTTTGAACTATCTCGGTTGATCTAAAGGGGCGGAGGGATCGAGCTTCCTCCTAGAGGTGGAGGAGCGATCAACGTTGATGGAAAAATTACCCGATGTTTGTATATTTCAGGGTGAAGGTGGGAATTGTAGTTTGAAATCCGGAACCCTAGTTGAACTAGGTTTAGTAAAATCGATCACCGTGGCCCGTACGTTTGATCGAGTGCGATGGGGATTGGGGTGAGGGTAGAGAGGTTGTCGGCAAAAGCTAGGCCGGAATTCCAGAGTTTCTAACGATCGGGAGGTCGAGATCGAGGCTTTGCCAGGTTTGGTTGAAGTGTGCCAGTTGTTTCTCAGGTTTGAATTTATGTCGTGATTTCGAATTCGAGACGACGTTGCAGATCTGGCGATCGAAAATGGATGTGTGGACGAACGTCGACTTGCTCGACAACGTGGAGTCGCCTGAGTTCGCTCGCCGGCGTCGTGCACGTGCACGAGTTTGGTGGTCTGGAATTCTGGTGGCTCGAGCAGTTCCAGGTTGCTCTCGCGGGTGATTCGAGTATTACCCATATTGTTGTTGCATTGGGCTCGAAGGGAATGGGTTTTGGCTCGGGTAAAGGTTTTCCAGATTTTAAATACAAAACCTGTTTAATTGGAAATTAAAACTAAAATTTAAATTATAAGACAAAGTTTGAACTAAGTTTGAATTTAGGGTTAAATGAAAAGTCGGGTTTAGTTTACACTTGGTTTGGGTTTAGTAAAAGTTGTAAAATGGGAATTTGTATTTAAAAGAATTTGTATTTAAAATGGGAATTTGAATTGTAATTAAAGAATTTAAACAAGCTTGAATCAAATTTTTGTAACTAATTGAGGATAATAAGTTTAATGGTAATTAATTATGGGTTAATTAATTTATTAAAGATAATTAATTAAATGGTGAATTAAATAATTAAAGATTAATTATTTAATAATTAATGGTTGATGAATTATAATTAAAGGTTAATCAATTTATTATTAATGGTTAATTAATAAATGATTAAAGGATAATTAATCAGAATGATTTGTAATTAATTAATGTTAATTAACCAGGATTAGAAATTCATAAGTAATTAATCTAATTTGAATAAATTAGAT
Source organism: Allium fistulosum (assembly GCA_030737815.1). Lineage (NCBI taxonomy): Eukaryota > Viridiplantae > Streptophyta > Magnoliopsida > Asparagales > Amaryllidaceae > Allium > Allium fistulosum. The sequence continues at coordinate 1,102,488,438 of CM060904.1, read as the reverse complement.
AATTAATTGATCTTACTTATGAATGTTTGGATTCTATTGGAGATATTCTATCCGTTGCTGGTGTTATCTATTTTCTTTCCGCTGCTATTTCTTGTATCATATCTCTTGTCACGTACGGAAATTTTCGACTTTCAAAAATTCGACATCGATACTCACTTTATCGACCGCCGAGCCATCGAACGCCGGAAACTCCAATAGTGATGGTTTGAGAAAGAAGAAGAAGGCAGAAGAAGAAGAGAAGAGCAGAAGAAGAAGAGAAGAACAACAGAACAACAATAGAAACAGAAAACAATATCAGAATCTTACACATCGCAGCGGAACAATATATAATAGATAACACTAGTCTTTTAAAACAAAGAACTATATCAGTTTATACATACATCAATCAGAGTCATATACAACAATGGACAGTTATATAACTTGTCCTCATACAGAATACACAGCGGAATAATACAAAAATATAGGTGATACGTGTAACAACCCGGTTTTTTCGCGTCAGTTTATAAGTGACGATTAAATCATTTTAATTGCTAATGCAGATTTGAATCAAGTTTAAATTCATTTGAAAATCAGTTGTAAATTCTTTTACAAGAATGAGTTAAAGGATTGTGGACTTAGAAATTATTAAGCCGTTCCCTTTTTATATTTTTCAGCCCATATCTTTTGAGATAAGGGTTTATACCGATCCCCCTTTTTGTTTTTACTCATTTTTCTCACTCAAACCCTAAACGAGAAATGGCGGAATGAAAAAAAAAGAAAAGAAGCGATAATGGCGGCCACGAAATTTCTTGTTCGTTCGTTCGAAATGCTAGGGCTTCACAAATTAGGGCTGCGGCAATTTAGGTCTGCTCGTTCTCGTCGTCCCCTTTTTGAAGCTAGGGCGCGTTCAAAAATCGAAGGCGCCATCCTCAATTAATCAATCGAATGACGTCGCCCGGTAGATCATTCGTGCTCCGATGGCAAAGGTGAGTGATTATATTCACTCACATCTAATTTAAACCCTTGCTTGTTTGATTGGTTGCTTGTCTTTGTCTCGGCAGTTTGATTTTTTTGTTTGCAATTCCCTGACTTTGTATTATCTTGGGCCAGCACCATTGCCTGTAGATTTATTTTGGGTCTTCGTCTCTGCTTTAAAGCATTCGTCTGCAAGTTGAATCTAATTCGAAATGATTCATACTTGGGTGATTTCTTAGTGTTGCTGTTATCTTTGGTGGCCTTGCACTTGTATTGAGTCCTGATGACAGTGTCATGACCTCTGCATTCGGTTAATAGTTTTGGCCTTTGGTGTTTATCTTCCTGAATAAGTGATTCCAGTTTCTATGGTGCATGATCCTGAATATTTTGAAATTGCTACTTGACTTTAATCGTAACACCAGTACACTGTTGTGAACTTTGCCTTGATCTTGAGCATTGCAGAGTTCTTTCTTTTTACTAGTACAGTCTTTATTCGTTTGAGTTTTTGTACTTCACTGTACTGCATCTGGATCATCATCGTGCTAGCATAGTAGGGTTGGTGGTGCAGGTACTAGGCCTTTATGCATTTAGCTGTGTTCATCTGAGTTGGACATTGTTTTAGATGTCTTGACCTTTTTCCTACACTAGTACTTGTTTATGAAAATCCATAACTTTGGTCATTAACTATTGGCATCAGTCTTGACTTTAACCCTTTCATTTACTTGAATCAGATGTATTTGCTTGCATCCATACTGTCACTGTATCAGTTATGATATAGTTTGCATTTGAGTTGAATTTGGTCCAGTTCCATTGTAAGTTGAGTTGTTTTTGTTAAATTTTTGTCCACTGTTTCTTTTGTGATAGGTATGTATGTGTATGCATATATATATATATATGCATACATGTATAATAGTATCTGCTTGACTTTGGTGAAACTGGATTTTGAATTTGTTCGACTTTGGCTGCATTGACTACTGCCTCCGGCAGCACTTCTGTCCTAGTTCGTTTTTACAAATGATATAAACCATACTTCGTTCTTATATCATTTTGTGTTCTTTTTAAAATTTTTCTTGAGCCTTGTTCATGTATTCTTGGCTCTGGTTAGATTTGCAGTTAGTAGGAGCTGTTCTATTTTGAGATAGACGTGTCTATGTATTCAGAGTTATGCGTACATTCATTCTTGTACTGGTATTACTTGCTGCCTTGATTTTGTTCACTGTCCTATACATGTCGTTGGCACTGACATGTCTTGGACTATTTGTATCTGCACTTTGCTAACCTGCCTTGTGCAGTTGCATCCTGGTCTACTTGCATTTTTCATTGACACTGCTTTATACTTAGTTTTAAAGTGGTCATTGGTATTGTTGTGTTATATCACTTGTTGTACAGTGCATTGTTGCTTATGTACACTTGTGTGGTGTTGCTCTTGAATTGATACTGGTACATTGTCTTGGCTGGTTCACCCTGTAGTCTCTGTTTTAATTTCCATTGTATTGATATTCATGCCAGCACTCTTTCATTGATAGTTGCTTGTACCAGTATCAATCCATATGATTGCATCTGAGATTTTGTTGCAGTCTCGCCCTTGCAATCTTGTGGTGGTTGCAGCTTTGTTGCAGTTTGCCCTTGTATTCATTTACGACTGCAGTTTCGTTTTATATGCAGTTTTGGTCCTTGTTGTTTTGCATTGCATTAATGCTTTTGGATCTGTGTTCAAATTTACCTGAGTTGAACCTGATTTCGGGGTTTGACCTTGTGATCACTTATGACTTTCACTGAGCTTTTGTGTATCTCCTACGATAGTGGCGAGGCAGTACATGCGTGCGTGTACTGCAGCCCTATCAAATTTGACAGTTTTAAATTGAGGATTCGATTTGCTGAATTCTTTTGTTGGTTAAATTCAATAATTGATTTGTATTCTGATTTGGATTTGCTGATTTATCGTTTGACACTATTTAGTGTTACATATGCCGTTATCCAATTCTCGTATCGAGAGTTGGATATACGAGATTTCTGTGACTGTCATCTATATTGAGATTGATTATTATTGCTTCTATGCGCTAATAACTGAATTTGAATTAGACTGATCCGGGTATTATTTTCTTTTGAATGTAATACTCGGGTCAGACCAGAGTTATTTCAGGTTGTAGATTTTCTTCTTTGAGTTGCTGTTCAGGATATGAAGACTTTTCACATCGTCTGAAGTTGTCAGTGTCATTTTGTAGTAGTCGTGTCATTGTATAGAACGATATGTATTCATGTATATTAGTCGATAATGTACTTGTATATATAACTTCTAGAGTCGACAGTTGTAGTTGTATCATATGTATTGTGTCAACTATGTATTAACTGACATCAGTTATATATATATGAGACTTTTGTTTTTATCTGTGTTCCGCATTTATATTATCTGTGTTATCGTTATATCTAATGTCCTAAACTATTATGAACCATCGTAGTTTGTTTTATACTGATAATTGGGTGTGTCGATGGGAGTAAATAGATAAGATGAAAAATAAAAAGTATATACCACTCCTATCGAGATAACCAATATTAGTGTAAGACCAATTACGGATGGTCGCTCCTATCCAGCCTTATTCTTCGTAATAATAGACAGTATTTCCTTTAATACTCTTTGTTATTATGAGCATAGAGGTGGGGCGTTACAATATGTTTCGCCATCCAGCTTGCTTCCAAAGCTCCAGAATATCCAGAATATCCTGATAATATAACTCTAGGCTGCCCGTGTGGAAATTGGTGGGCACCCAGAGTTTAGAAGGGAACAATAAACTCCGAGTCAGTCATGGTGACTGGTGTGAGATCGTAAAACAGTTATTTTTCACAAAGAAAAATAAAACAAATTCGTAATGCTTTTGGAAAATGAAACTACCATAAGACCTCCCGCCACACACACAATGCAAACGCAGAATTGGAGGAGATTTCTTCTCATGATAGTCAAAGATGCTTACTACGCAAAATCAAATTCTTTTGGATATTATTATTAGTGCATAGTGTAGAAAACATTTCAAAAGTAGAATATAAATCTTAGCCAGCATAGGTACCATTATAGTATGCTTGCTATAGCTACCATATTAAATGGCAGGTTCTACAACTAAAACCGTACAAGTCACGTATTGTTTTGTTTGGATTTCCAACAAATGGTCAGGCCAAGGAACTTCCTATGCCACGATGGGTACGTCCCTGGAATAGACGACCCGAGAAATAACCTAACATTACGGTTAGATCTCTGCCAACACAAGGCCGGGTTACCTCTTCAAAAGTAGGTAACTACTGACACGCGTATGTCATCCCCCGATCATAACCGATCTTCCCGAGGATCCCCGATTTCCAACAAACCACATAGTAAAAATGCAGCAACCACATAGGTTAAGTATCTGGGCTCCATACCATGATACCACCTCTATCCAGAAGGAATGACATACACTAAGGGGCGCTACTCCCTGGAACCTTGCCGCATCCTTCCTGTTTTGACCATTTCCGGGGTGTGAGGCTCGACGAAGTCTCGTCCACAAAGCTACGCTTTCTACAAAGCCATGCTTCGGGTCAACAAATGATCAACCATGATCACAAAGATATAAGATCAAACAAATGATCATATCACAAATGATCAAACACTGATCATTTCACAGCAACACTCAGTATGCCACGTTACCAAATTGGGAATATATTGCTGATAAATTTCAACTACATAACCTCTTAGCTCGTACGTCTCAGAGAAGGGTGTTAAGCTAAGAGAATAAATTCTCCGCCACCAACAGAAATGTATTTGAAAGAAATCAGCTTTATATCTCAAATTGTAACGTCAGACACACAATCCATACAAGTCTGTTCCGGGATCGAACAGAACCGAAGGCACTTCTCACGAAGCCCTTGCACATCCGGATAATTTTCTAATCACGTCCGGACTTCCCGTCACTAAGGGTGATAAAACCTCTAAACCGGAGATCAGCCGATGTAGAGTAACTCGACGGTAATCCTTCCGTTTTCAAAAATATCCGGTCTTCAACACCGGTCTTCGAATGCAATTCATAACGACGTATCACATATTCGGAATGGGTTATACGACCCCATGGTCCTTTCCCGGCTAACCCGAATAGTGAGCGATTGTTCAAAAATAAGTGTGGCATTCAAATTCATCCAATTCACAACAAATACCTATCTAAAGATAATTATTGATAGTCGGTTATTTAACTATCAATAAAGATGCGCAACATCATCAGATTCCAAATAATTTTCCAAATTATTATTTTCCAAAATATCTTTACTAGATATAAAATTTCCACACTTCAAAAATAAATCAACGTTTATTTTTTCTAAACAGTTTCCCTTTCTTTTATAAATTCCATATTGAATTTATATTTCAAAATATCTACTGATATACGATTCTCAAATCGATTTCAAATATTCAATTTCATTTTATCTTTAAGAAGATAAAATCTCAAAACGTTCATTTCATTATGGAAAAGCATTTCCATACTTATTTAAAAATAAGTGTTTCACAAATCTATTTATTTTCAACATTTGGAAAATATTCTATATACTTAAATCAAAATTAAGTATACATTTCATTCTTTAAGGAAATCATTCTCTTAAGCACATTTATTTGAGTCAAAACGAATGTTACGTAAAACATCGTTACGACGACTCAAAATTTTTAGTATAGGGATTCAAAGTTTAGATAGATATATAAATCCCAATACTTACACAAAATATTTCCTTACGGAAATCATTTACTATAACAACAGTGTTATAGTCCACCATTTCCTTCTACTTCTCGAAAACGTCTATTTCAACAATGAATGTTGAAATCTATGATTTTGATATTTAATCATTTTAAAACATCGTTAAAACAATTAACTTCATCTTAAATATCACTTTCCCAAAACATATCTATTTTACTTAACAATATATTCACTGTCCAAAATCGTGAATATACTTCACTAATTCACTTAACCATATTTCAATATTCTCTACACATTTTATTTCAATAAAAATTCGCTATCCAAAAACGCGAATATATCTTCTTTGATAATGTTCTATATTTAATTTATCAAATTTGATTGATTTTCGAATTTATAAAACAACGTTTATAAATTCTATTTCCATTTTCTAACAACTTCGATTTATAAATCTCTTTATTAACAATTCGATCAATATTCCATTTAAATGCCAAAAATCCAATTTATAAGTTAATCTCTTATAAATCTTTTATTCTACAGTTTCATCCATTTTATAACTTCACAATTTATAAATCTATAAATTCCATATCTTCACGATTTATAATTCTATAAATTTCATTTTTAACACTTATAAACTCGTTTTAAAATTCCAATATTTTAAATTTATAAATATCAACTTTTTAAATCTTTTAAATAAACTGTTCACAAAAATTCGAAAATCTCAGTTCAAACCATTTTATAAATTGCTTAAACTATTTATTTCAAAAATCACCTTACGGTCATAATTCACAAAAATATTAACTTTTATAACTTTAAAATTTTAAACGTTTATTTATTTAAAATAAATCAATTCAACAATTCAATAAAACGTCTACTTTCAAAAATTACTTTAAAATCCTTTTAAAGTAAAAGTCGTTATTTTTAAACTTCAAAACTGAATCTGATGATGCAACAGCATCAATTAGTCAATCATAACAACAAACATCATATATCAACATATGATAACAGAATATACATCAATATCTGTAAATAAATAAATACTGGTTAGGAATCCAGTTGGATCCCTCCAACCTGTTTCCCTGCATCCACGGACGTTAGCACAATACCAATTCCACTTCGAGGTGGAATATCGCGGTATATTGGTTTTATAAAAATATCCGCTTACTAACGGCGCAATAGGGTCTCATCCGCTATACGAGGCGGGAAATCAATCAATCCAATATATACATATGCCAATATGTATATATTGCTATATATATATATATATAGATATATCCTACTATATCTAATATCACATCCAATAGCAATCAACACAATCAATAATAACTGCAATTCATTTTTGAGTGAGAAAAATCTCACCTTAGCTTTTAATTTGCCATCCATTTCTAATCCAGTTTGTTTTCACGATCTTTTAACCTTGTAAAAAAATTTATACAGTTTATTAAAATTCGAAATCAATCGAATAATAAATTTCATTTGGTAATTTTAATTATTCAATGATTTTATTTCAAACCAATTTCTTTTAATAAAATTATTTAACAAGAAATTAAATTTAAAACTAATTTCTCCTTTAACACAATATCTTCCAGCCTGACTTTTATTTTTTTCTTTCTTTGTCTTTTCAAACTTTATCAATATAAAGTAATTTTTTTTGTTTTACTGTAAAAGGAAAAAAAACTGTATTTATACTTTACTGTATAAACATAAATATATTTATAAATTGAAGAAATAAATGGTTTTAAACTATTTTTTCCTAATATTTTTATATGAAAAGAACAGAGCTGCCCTTACTGTATATAAAAATTTACCGGTGCATATTTATCTTTACACATGTAAATAAATAAATTTTAAATCGAATAAGATAATTTATCTTGCTGCCCAAAACTCGAATGAAACCAAGCCTCGCTGCTTTGCTAGAAAATTGACACTACTGAACTTGACATATCCAGCTGCCTTCACGGCTTCGAACTTCAATTGCCCGCTACCAGAAAACTCACGAACCAGCAGCGCCATCATCGACATCCAAGTCGTCCCCAATCGCCTATCCACGAACAGTCGTGACCCCGAGTTCGAGCACTGCCCTAAATTGCGAACTCCACTATGCCGATCGAACAAATCGTCGCCAGAGACCAATCGCGATCCCACCTGCTCGCGCTTGCCCACGCGCCTTGCTTCCCTTCGCGCTCGAACCAGAGGTCGCGACATCGTCGCCTGGCTCGACTTCGAGCCCTATGCCCCTGCCTGCTCAGATTCCTTGAGCCTTAAACGCTATGCTCGATTTGGGAATTAGGTTGATTTGTGAACGAGAGCTCATTTCGATTTGAATTTACTGAAGAGGATTGGAACGAGAAGCTCGGCCATCAATTTGTATTCTATTTCTTTCGTTCATTTTTTTTTGTTTACTGAAGAGAAAGGGGGAAAGCATTTAAAATTTAAACGAGTATGGGTTACACGATTTTTGTATCGTGATTTTCGGCGTAGATTTAGGGAGATGACGTGCTGAGGTTTGACTAAATTTTAATTTAAATTTAAATTCAATTTGATTTCGACGCGTTTATACGCCGTACGCTTGCATAACAACTTCGATCGATACGAAATTTGAAACCCGTCAATAATACAATATTCCGGACCCAATGGAACTGGTTTCGTCGAATTCCAAGACTGCGCCTCGGACGGCTATTTTTAAATATCGATTCAAATAATAAAATTCAATTTAAACGATTTAATTTCAAACTGAACAAAACAGTTTAAATTTCAATTCTGAAGCTGCTGTTATCTTCAGTAATACCAATACGAATTTTAAAAGCTTTCGAAATATTTTTCTTCAGCTTAAAAATGAAGATTCAAATTTTTATTCAGTTTCAATAGATTAAATTTTATAATTTAATCGCCAAATTCAAAGTTATATTCGGGATTCAAATTAAATCATCGTTCAAATATTTAAATTTAATTAAATATTCTCAATTTAATTTGTTCAAAATTCTGGGTCGTTACATCTCTGATGTATATTGATATCTGTTGTATCAATCTGTTGTATCATATTGTATCAGATTTTTGTATCAGTAATTGTGTCAATGTTATATATATGATATCATTGATCTATTCTTTTTTCTTCCGCTGTGTTATTTACTTAACTGTGTTATAAGCTCCGGCGACTCGGATTTGAACGGTCGAATCTACGGCATTCGAGTACGATGTAAAGTATGGATGTTGATTTTCGAACGCGAAAATCCGCTTCGTTACATGTCCATTGATTCATTTAATTGCAGATGAGACCATGCTAGATAAATATATCAATGTAAGAGAATCTGATATAAAGAGGAACTAGAGTTTTCCTGGAATGAAATATTGAGTAGGGAATAAATGACTTAAATTCATTTTGGTGATCTCTCTGTTTTGGTTGATGCTTATTTGATTTATGACTGAGTTGTAGTGTAACGACCCGCAAAATTTAATGGTTTTAAAAGTATATTTAACTGGAAATTTGTGAAATTTTAAACAATAAAATTTGAAATTAAAAATTTATTATTTGGAATACGTCTATTTTAATATAGCAACTGGTAAATTTTCATCTGATAATATTGAAGTTTATTTTCCTGTGAAATTTCATTTCAAATCAAACCGGTTAATAACAGTGAATTTAAAAGTTTTCCGAAACCAAAATATGTCAACAGGAGAAAATTTATTCAGATCATTCTGAATCAGACTGCGAAATTCGTTTTTCCAAATTTGGACTTCTACTGCTCCGTTTATCTTAATTTTGGCAAAATAGCAGCATTTCCGGTACCGATTATCGACTTTTAAGCGGATGATCGTACCACCAATATCTGTATACCGTTTCGATCGTCTCGTCGTGCTGATCTCTGCGGTATATTTATTTCTGTATTTTGAGGTTCGGTACGCGACGAAAACAATAAAATGGTGCGTCGTACCAGTACCCTAAATTATGACTGTTAGTCTTTCTTTCGCTTTTCAAATTTGAACGTGAATCTCAAGCAATAAAATAAATTGTTTTAATAGCTTCTCAATCAGGGTACAGCTGTTACATTCCATCAGTTAAATTTGCATTTATATCGGTACGTTTTAATTTGAACTTGCCCCTATTCTGAAACGTAAACTTTTAATCAATGCTCAGACTTCTTATTTCCAATTCATACTTTTATATCCCATTCTCTACGTCATCTTTCTTTCCTCTCTCACCTCCCTTGTCTATGTTACAGTCTCTTTCACTTCCACTTTAGAGTTTTGAACCCATCCTTCACCCCTCCCTCTCTCTTATGCCACTTTTCCCTGACCGCCTACGCCCAATCTCCGGCCACCTGAAACCCGCCTCCACCTTCGCTACAAACAAGCCCGCATCTTCCCCTTGCCTCACTTTCGCCTGCCCCTTTAAGCTTCCAACCTCGGACCTCCACGCAAACAGGCCTCACGCGTTCACCTCTTTGCAAACGAACGACACCCCTCTACACGCCGCAGCCTACCGTTGAACCGCCTCTACCTCATAACTGCCCCTTCCTCGGCCATCAACCCACGCCTTGGCCATCACCACAAGCCCAGCCTTTCCTCCTCTCCTCTGCGCGAGCAACTTCCTGACACCATGCACCATTTCGCCTCATTCACCCCGCATGAGCCGAACCACCCTCCGCCTTCCTCTTCTCCTCCACCGCCCCGTCCCGCTCTGTCACCGCCTTCAACCGTTCTTCCTCCAACCCATTTTCGCTTACAACCTCACCCAACCTCACCCATGACTTGCCGAAGACCAGATCTTTCCCTTCTTCGCTCTTTCCGTTCATGATCAACAGGCCGAAGTTGTATTGCATTTGTAAGTAGTGTAAATATAGAATATAAGATGACTTGGTATATGTTTGAATATGCTGTTGTATATATATATTTAGATTCTATATTATGTTGGTTCACTGATATGCTTTGGATATATACGGTTAGTTACAATATGTTAATTTTATAGTTGCTAGTCTATGTATTTGTATGTAAGTTTGTGTACATCATGTTATAACTTTAACAAAATAATATATGAGATATAGTATACATGTGTTGCGTATATATATATTAGTTATATAGCTATGGTCCTGTTGGGTTGTCTGTCACATATATTATATATGTCAGTATTTTGATTTTGAGTATACATATGTCAGTAAGTATTTTATATTATATTTTGTAGTGAGTATGTATAAAAAAATATTATATATTATGTTATAAAGCTTGTAAACAGTATCAACCGTATAGTACATATAATATATAGACCTATGTAAATGTACAACTGTACGGGTATATTTTATATATATATAAAGTCTGTTAATATTTAAGCGTATGTTGTATATTTAATAACATATGTATAAGAAGTGGAATTTTATGGCTTCTGTATATAGGATAAATATTTACAGTCTATAATATTTGCAGTTTTATACTGATTCTTTTTGTGTGCTATAAGGGTATAGATATACCTGTTTATATATATATAGGTTTATTCTGCATATATATATTTGTATTACGTGTATATTTATAAACGGGTCTGCATATATTTATAATGGGTCTGCATATATATTGGTGTATGTATTAATTGTGCATACATTTTGAGTAGCAGTATTTGCATATCTAAATAGCTTACATATATTTGTTTATATATATCACTAATTTGGATTTAAGTTGATTTTATCAATACTAAATTTATAATAATTAAGTGTTGTTTTAAATATAGCATACAATTTATTTTTATATGTTGACTTTAGTATTTAAGTTTTAGTTAAAACAATAGATTTTTAAATTTCCATATATATATATTTAATATAAAATATGTTTGAATTTAGATTTTGATTTTATACATATATATATATAGATATATACAGTTGTATATATATTAATTCACTTTTACCATTTATCTTCATCGATCCAATTCTGAGTTGATTTTCGTCTATTCCTATTGATCAGATCTGTTCGTTAAACTCGTGCCAATCTTACTTTGCTTTGGAATTTCGTGCTTGGATTCGTAGCTCGTTTCATTGTCTTTTCTTCTCTAGCCTCGAAAGGTGAGCAATCACTCACGATTAACATTCTTGTATTTATTAAATTTGATTTCAATTGAAACGACAATTGAAATATGATGTTGTAGTTATTTAAATTGTTATATATGCTATTATCTGTATATGTTCACATGTGACATCTGACACCAGTATCTAGTATTTATATGCCTGTTATTACTATTATCTGTATATGTTCACCTGTGACATCTGACACCAGTATCTAGTATTTATATGCCTGTTATTACTATTATCTGTATATGTTCACCTGTGACATCTGACACCAGTATCTAGTATTTATATGCCTGTTATTACTATTATCTGTATATGTTCACCTATGACATCTGACACCAGTATCTGTTATTTATATTGATGATATATGCCTGTTGTTATATTTTATATTATCTGTTATCACTCTACAAGTTCCCTGTTAGTATAGAATTCACTATGGGTTGAAATGATACATACCCGAACGGACTTTAGAATAGGAGAAAATCGTTATGGGTTGAAATGATAAACCCAAGCCATTTTCATTTGAATTGAAATTGGGATTACGGGTTGAAATGATATCTACCCGTATATATTTAAATTACGGATTGAAATGATAAATATCTGTATCACTTAACCATATGAAGATATATATACAGACACCGTTGGTCCATATATAAAAATATTTTGAAAATAAAATTCTATGGATTTGGGAAGATAATTTTATTTAATTAAACCGATTTGAAACTTATCGAAATTGAGATTTAAGATATGATTTATAACTTGGGTTAGATTTAAGTAAAAATGAAATTTAAGGCTAGTTAAATGATATTGAATTTTTTAAACGAATATTCCCTGATTAAATAATAATAAAGTTAAACCAAGAGCTGTATGAAACTGTTAAATTTAACTTTGAAATGTTGAATATTTAAGCTTTGAAATATATTAAAAATTTAAAGGGTATATTTAGAACTGAATTGAATTGATGAATTGGGCTTTGAATAAATTTGAATTTGGAAATTGAGTTGATTTAAATCGGTTTATGAGACTTGAGGAAATTATAAATACTTTACTTTATAAATTATTTAACCTATCTATACTATTTTGGGAAATAGATATATTTGAAATAAAATGATATTTTGGTTGGAAGTATAAATTAATTTGGAACGACCACGGTGTTATAATGTATATTCCTACCTTGTAGATAGTTCCACAGATCCTTAGAGGATGGTTATCCCAAACATCCTCTAAGTTAGTTGTATTTCAGTTGATATTTCACTTGAGTTGGATTTATTGATATAAGAATGTTAATCCTGACTCGAGTGTTTTGTGTTTTGCTTTACGCTCGGGTCAGACCAAGTAATACAGCATTTGAGACTCACATTTGGAGTTTGGAGCTTCCTTTGGAGATCCGACAATCGCCTCAGCTTTCAGTTCTTCTAGTTGATTTGCTCAGAGAAGTCATCTGTAGTACTGAAGACTTCACTGCATTTGAGATATTCTGTTGTATTTTATTTCTAACTCTGATGTTTATATAGTAGCTTCATGAAATACCATTTTATCTATTCCGCTGCGTATTATTGTATTACTCTGTGTCTGTGATTCTGTGATTGATTTATTTACTGTATATTCTGAGTTTTGCCAAAATTTAAATTAACAATCTGATATTTTGAATTATTCAAGTCAGACATGTGTGGATTATTGTCGATTTGAATGGTCCAAAATACCGGGTCGTTACAGTTGGTATCAGAGCTCTGGCTCTAGGCGAAACTTAGCATATATTGTAAATTTATTTACAGAATCACTTTCGTTCGAGTTTAAATCTCTTCCGTTTGGCTCGATTTCCTTTGAACTTTGGAACGTTTCTTGCAGTTCCAAAATTCATTCTTGTCTCTCCCTCTATGTATTCTTTTGATTCTGAAGTATCCCATAACTCCACTTCGAATGATCTCTATAAGAATAGGCGATCCCGCCGATCTTTGAAGGTTTTGAAAAGGGGTGGAACTCCTTTACAATTGGCATTGATTCACCGGAGATTTATATATCCCTCGGTTTTGATGTTGCCACCTCTTATTATGCCGAATTCTATCTCTGGCGATCGAATGTCGATTTGTCTTAGATTTCCGCATTGATTATATTCTTGAAGTCACGGTTGACCCGGTTAAGGTCGCCCGCGATTTATATAAGTGTATCCATCTACTGTTTTGTAATTAATTATCTCATCTTCGTTCGAGCTTATCTTCGAATCAGAATTTTATTTGATTAGAGTCTCCCTAATCTGAATCTCTATCTTTGTTTTGAAATCCATTCTTAAATCATCCTTTGGAAATCGGGTTTATTGGTATTTTAGAAATTGTTTTCTAAACCGAAATTATTATTTTGATAAGTATGATTATATTCTATATATAAAAGTGAAATGTTTTCGATAAAGATTTAGTACCCTTTTTAAAATGAGAATTTGAGGTTTCGAAAGGATTTGCAATTTTAAAAAAATTATATAAGAAATTTGATTTATCAAAAAAATGATTTATAACTGAAGGATTTTAAATTTTAAATTCGAAAATTGAACTCCGGTATTTTGAAATTGGTTTTAAGATTTTGAAATATATTATAATAATAATATGATTTAAAAGTATTTTCCGAATAAGAAATGTTTCAAATGATTTTAATGAGTTTCGAATAATTTCAAAGAAATTTCAAAAGAAGTTTGAGAAAATAGAAGTCCAGAACTCACTTATGTCGCTGGAAAATAACTTCGGTGATGAGTGCACGCATCATCGACATTGATTTTCGAGTTTCAGAGTGGGGGAGAGGCCACTTCAATAGCTTCGCTATGCGAGTGATTTTGTGAAACCAGTTTTGATTTCCAAATTCCGAAGTAATATTTTATATTCGAAAGATATATGTATATATATTTGAAATGATTTGAAGTGAGCCGGTGTTCAGTCCTCGAGTTTTGGATTTGATATAACCCTATCTATTAAAATTGATTTACTGATTTGTTGCTGATTTCCAACTCTTGAATTTTAAAATGATTTCTTCAACTATTTTGAAGGTTCGAGCACTTCCAAATCAAGGTTAACTTTTCAAAGCTATGAAATTTTGAAAAGTATAAAATATATAAGTTTGGTATGTATGTTAAAGTATGTAGTAATATGATTAAATAAGTTGAAACTGTTTTGTTAAGTAAATGAATAAGGCAATTATAATTTTTTTTAAATATGAAATTTAGATTTGAAATGCTTTGAAAGGAATTTGGTCTTCAAAATATTTTGAATAAAATTTAGTTAAATATTTTAACTTAGTAACATCTTTATGAAACTATATATTCAACAAGTTGGAATAAATATATAAGTTGTACGTATGCTATTTTATTCGCATAATTAATTTGATCTAGGGTTGAATACACAAGTTCGAGGTGAATTACACCATTTCGTGTTATGATTTTTCATTCGATTCTTGATGGCGAATATTTGATATGGATTTTGGGCTTGATTCTAGAATTCTCTATCATAGTATATGGCTATGCAAGGAGACTGATTGCTTCTAGTCGAGAAACCATATCGAAGTCCGCATTAGAGAAGTCGAATGGACAATACTAGTTCGAAAGCGAACTTGTGTGATCGAGCGAGCGATCAAATGTGATTCTGCAAAATGATGGCGTATGTACATCTTATATTCTAATATCATTGATATATTTTGACACTGAAATTGGAAGCTGTCATGTTAGAATATCTTTGCTTACTAAAGGAAAATTTCTAATTTAAATTACAAAGATATATAACCCATAAAAGCAAAGGTATTCAATCCCATATGGCTCTTCATACAGCGAAATTTATTTTGGAAAAATTTGATCCTTATATAAGATGGACCTTACGTAAGTATAAGATGATTTTGAAAACATTTGATTTTGGAAATGAATTGGTTGACTTAAATTATATTGATTTGGAAATTTGGATTTATTTTCTAAATCTATTATTTTGGAAACTTTGAAACTAAAGATATTCAATTTGAGAAGAAATAATTTGGTGAAATTGTATATGATTTTGAAATTGAACTGATATTGAAACAAATTGAAATTTGAGAACCTTGTGTTACTAAATACTTGATTTGGGAGTTGTCGAACTTATATAAAAAATTGATTTGTATGAGTATGAAATTGATTCGAAAACTATGGATTTGAAAAGGGTACTCAATTTGAAAAATGAAATCTTATATAATTAAAGTCTATATAAGTGTGATCTGATATACTTTTGATTGTGGAAAAGTAATTTGATTTGAAAATTAAATCTTATATATAATGGATTTTATATAAGTACGATATTTGAAAGTGATTTGAAAAGGTACTATATGATACATATTTTCGAAGTAAAGATATGGAAAGTGCCTTCTGCTTGATATCTGATTTGTGGCCACATCTTGGATTCATTCTATCGATATTATTCTCCCTGATTTTGGTTTTCCGGATATGATACTCGAGTGTCCTTCGAATTCCATGGCGTTACCCATGGTCTTATTTTTTCTCTCGTGATTGCATAGCGCAACTGCCTGGCTGAGTCTTGCCTAGGGGTACGGATTGTTTCCTGGGGGATCCAGGCGTAACCATTGTGTATCCTGCAATCTGTGTAGGTCGCGAATAGTAGCGCAAATGCTTGGCTGAGTCTTGCCTGGGGGTACGGATTGTTTCCTGGGGGATCCAAGCGTAACCATTGTGTATCCTGCATTCTACTAGTCATCATGGCGTAACTCGCAGGGCTGAGAAAGCTTACGGATATGGATTGTTTCCTGGGGGAACCAGGCGTAACCATTGTGTATCTGCGAACCATGGTTAGACAAAGGTTTTGTTTGTGTTTTTGATTGGATTGTACTTTCCATATCTGTTTTTAAAAGTTTTTCCAGTATTTTCACTGGGTGTTGAAACAGGTCTACAAATACTTGGAGAATTCTAGTTTTGCGCCTGATCAACGCACTACCAGAGTCTACAGGAACAAGGATAAACTTGTTGAAACATCGAGTTATAAAAGTATTTTCGAAATGAAATTTGTTTCGTTATAAAAAAATATTTTATTATAAAAGTATTTCTAACAAAGAAATTTTGTATAAATATTCAAAATTGAAATTCTAATGGTTTGAATTAATTATTCATGCCCGATTCTATTCTTTTGAATCTACCTTATCTGCTCAGCTTTATTTATTCACCTATATTCTGTTTTTCAAGTCCTCCTTCTTTTCCTTGTTGACTATATCCTTTTAAACATGGTTTAATAGAAATTTTAGTGTTATAAATATTTTAGAAGTTATTAATTAAATAAAACATATTTAAAGAAATGATTATTGATTTATTAATAATATTTGAAAAGTATTTTAGATAGAATTAATAAATTTATGAATTATGGATTTAATAGCTTCTTTGTAAATATAAGTAATAATGTAAATAATTGTTTTCAAATGGTTTTCATACATTTAAAGGTGTCATTTAAACATATAAATGGTAGTATAAAGGAAGCAAGAAATTTTACAAATGGATTTTTGAAAGGTTTTAAAGTATATAAGATAATTGAATTGCAAATGAAGTTTTAAAATTTTAAGTAAAATTTATATAGTTCAAATTTATTGTTTAATCTTGACTTTCAATCTATCTTTTTTGTCTGGTTGTTTCTATTCTTCTACCTCATTCCTTTTCGGGGACGAAAAGTTTTGAGTGGGGGAGAGTGTAACGACCCGCAAAATTTAATGGTTTTAAAAGTATATTTAACTGGAAATTTGTGAAATTTGAAATTAAAAATTTATTATTTGGAATACGTCTATTTTAATATAGCAACTGGTAAATTTTCATCTGATAATATTGAAGTTTATTTTCCTGTGAAATTTCATTTCAAATCAAACCGGTTAATAACAGTGAATTTAAAAGTTTTCCGAAACCAAAATATGTCAACAGGAGAAAATTTATTCAGATCATTTTGAATCAGACTGCGAAATTCGTTTTTCCAAATTTGGACTTCTACTGCTCCGTTTATCTTAATTTTGGCAAAATAGCAGCATTTCCGGTACCGATTATCGACTTTTAAGCGGATGATCGTACCACCAATATCTGTATACTGTTTCGATCGTCTCGTCGTGCTGATCTCTGCGGTATATTTATTTCTGTATTTTGAGGTCCGGTACGCGACGAAAACAATAAAACGGTGCGTCGTACCGGTACCCTAAATTATGACTGTTAGTCTTTCTTTCGCTTTTCAAATTTGAACGTGAATCTCAAGCAATAAAATAAATTGTTTTAATAGCTTCTCAATCAGGGTACAGCTGTTACATTCCATCAGTTAAATTTGCATTTATATCGGTACGTTTTAATTTGAACTTGCCCCTATTCTGAAACGTAAACTTTTAATCAATGCTCAGACTTCTTATTTCTAATTCATACTTTTATATCCCATTCTCTACGTCATATTTCTTTCCTCTCTCACCTCCCTTGTCTATGTTACAGTCTCTTTCACTTCCACTTTAGAGTTTTGAACCCATCCTTCACCCCTCCCTCTCTCTTATGCCACTTTTCCCTGACCGCCTAAGCCCAATCTCCGGCCACCTGAAACCCGCCTCCACCTTCGCTACAAACAAGCCCGCATCTTCCCCTTGCCTCACTTTCGCCTGCCCCTTTAAGCTTCCAACCTCGGACCTCCACGCAAACAGGCCTCACGCGTTCACCTCTTTGCAAACGAACGACACCCCTCTACACGCCGCAGCCTACCGTTGAACCGCCTCTACCTCATAACTGCCCCTTCCTCGGCCATCAACCCACGCCTTGGCCATCACCATAAGCCCAGCCTTTCCTCCTCTCCTCTGCGCGAGCAACTTCCTGACACCATGCACTATTTCGCCTCATTCACCCCGCATGAGCCGAACCACCCTCCGCCTTCCTCTTCTCCTCCACCGCCCCGTCCTGCTCTGTCACCGCCTTCAACCATCTTCCTCCAACCCATATCCGCTTACAACCTCACCCAACCTCACCCATGACTTGCCGAAGACCAGATCTTTCCCTTCTTCGCTCTTTCCGTTCATCATCAACAGGCCGAAGTTGTATTGCATTTGTAAGTAGTGTAAATATAGAATATAAGATGACTTGGTATATGTTTGAATATGCTGCTGTATATATATATTTAGATTCTATATTATGTTGGTTCACTGATATGCTTTGGATATATACGGTTAGTTACAATATGTTAATTTTATAGTTGCTAGTCTATGTATTTGTATGTAAGTTGGTGTACATCATGTTATAACTTTAACAAAATAATATATGAGATATAGTATACATGTGTTGCGTATATATATATATATATATATATATATATATTAGTTATATAGCTATGGTCCTGTTGGGTTGTCTGTCACATATATTATATATGTCAGTATTTTAATTTTGAGTATACATATGTCAGTAAGTATTTTATATTATATTTTGTAGTGAGTATGTATAAAAAAATATTATATATTATGTTATAAAGCTTGTAAACAGTCTCAACCGTATAGTACATATAGTATATGGACCTATGTAAATGTACAACTGTACGGGTATATTTTATATATATATAAAGTCTGTTAATATTTAAGCGTATGTTGTATATTTAATAACATATGTATAAGAAGTGGAATTTTATGGCTTCTGTATATAGGATAAATATTTACAGTCTATAATATTTGCAGTTTTATACTGATTCTTTCTGTGTGCTATAAGGGTATAGATATACCTGTTTATATATATAGGTTTATTCTGCATATATATATTTGTATTACGTGTATATTTATAAACGGGTCTGCATATAGTTATAATGGGTCTGCATATATATTGGTGTATGTATTAATTGTGCATACATTTTGAGTTGTAGTATTTGCATATCTAAATAGCTTACATATATTTGTTTATATATACCACTTATTTGGATTAAGTTGATTTTATCAATACTAAATTTATAATAATTAAGTGTTGTTTTAAATATAGCATACAATTTATTTTTATATGTTGACTTTAGTATTTAAGTTTTAGTTAAAACAATAGATTTTTAAATTTCCATATATATATTTAATATAAAATATGTTTGAATTTAGATTTTAATTTTATACATATATATATATATATATATACAGTAGTATATATATTAATTCACTTTTACCATTTATCTTCATCGATCCAATTCTGAGTTGATTTTCGTCTATTCCTATTGATCAGATCTGTTCGTTAAACTCGTGCCAATCTTACTTTGCTTTGGAATTTCGTGCTTGGATTCGTAGCTCGTTTCATTGTCTTTTCTTCTCTAGCCTCGAAAGGTGAGAAATCACTCACGATTAACATTCTTGTATTTATTAAATTTGATTTCAATTGAAACGACAATTGAAATATGATGCTGTAGTTATTTAAATTGTTATATATGCTATTATCTGTATATGTTCACCTGTGACATCTGACACCAGTATCTAGTATTTATATGCCTGTTATTACTATTATCTGTATATGTTCACCTGTGACATCTGACACTGGTATCTAGTATTTATATGCCTGTTATTACTATTATCTGTATATGTTCACCTGTGACATCTGACACCAGTATCTAGTATTTATATGCCTGTTATTACTATTATCTATATATGTTCACCTATGACATCTGACACCAGTATCTGTTATTTATATTGATGATATATGCCTGTTGTTATATTTTATATTATCTGTTATCACTCTGCAAGTTCCCTGTTAGTATAGAATTCACTATGGGTTGAAATGATACATACCCGAACGGACTTTAGAATAGGAGAAAATCGTTATGGGTTGAAATGATAAACCCAAGCCATTTTCATTTGAATTGAAATTGGGATTACGGGTTGAAATGATATCTACCCGTATATATTTAAATTACGGATTGAAATGATAAATATCTGTATCACTTAACCATATGAAGATATATATACAGACACCGTTGGTCCATATATAAAAATATTTTGAAAATAAAATTCTATGGATTTGGGAAGATAATTTTATTTAATTAATCCGATTTGAAACTTATCGAAATTGAGATTTAAGATATGATTTATAACTTGGGTTAGATTTAAGTAAAAATGAAATTTAAGGCTAGTTAAATGATATTGAATTTTTTAAACGAATATTCCCTGATTAAATAATAATAAAGTTAAACCAAGAGCTGTATGAAACTGTTAAATTTAACTTTGAAATGTTGAATATTTAAGCTTTGAAATATATTAAAAAATTAAAGGGTATATTTAGAACTGAATTGAATTGATGAATTGGGCTTTGAATAAATTTGAATTTGGAAATTGAGTTGATTTAAATCGATTTATGAGACTTGAGGAAATTATAAATACTTTACTTTATAAATTATTTAACCTATCTATACTATTTTGGGAAATAGATATATTTGAAATAAAATGATATTTTGGTTGGAAGTATAAATTAATTTGGAACGACCACGGTGTTAAAATGTATATTCCTACCTTGTAGATAGTTCCACAGATCCTTAGAGGATGGTTATCCCAAACATCCTCTAAGTTAGTTGTATTTCAGTTGATATTTCACTTGAGTTGGATTTATTAATATAAGAATGTTAATCCTGACTCGAGTGTTTTATGTTTTTCTTTATGCTCGGGTCAGACCAAGTAATACAGCATTTGAGACTCACATTTGGAGTTTGGAGCTTCCTTTGGAGATCCGACAATCGCCTCAGCTTTCAGTTCTTCTAGTTGATTTGCTCAGAGAAGTCATCTGTAGTACTGAAGACTTCACTGCATTTGAGATATTCTGTTGTATTTTATTTCTAACTCTGATGTTTATATAGTAGCTTCATGAACTACTATTTTATCTATTCCGCTGCGTATTATTGTATTACTCTGTGTCTGTGATTCTGTGATTGATTTATTTACTGTATATTCTGAGTTTTGCCAAAATTTAAATTAACAATCTGATATTTTGAATTATTGAAGTCAAACATGTATGGATTATTGTCGATTTGAATGGTCCAAAATACCGGGTCGTTACAATGAATGTATGAGTGTACCATATCTTTTTTAGGTTTCTGGAAAGGCAGATTTAAGTGTGCACCTGTACACTGACACAGAACATGCACACATGACTTATTTGTTTTCAAAAGGCAGAGCTATATACATATATACATGTTTAAACTTTAACATGATTTACAAATTGTTTTAGTGAATTTTCTCATACCAGACATGTGTCTGACCCTAGTGTGCTAATGGCGTATGGGGAGTCTCATTTAATATGGGGCAGCTTCAAATGCATTTTCAGGGACTGCAGCAACTAAGTAGAAGTAGGAGCAAGACTTTGAGAAGAAGATTATAGCATGCTAAAAATTTGTTAGATAAAAGCTTAAAAGATGATATCTGCATGTATTGATATTTTTAATTATCACTTGTATTTAAATATTGAATGTTGAAGGAATATTTTGCTAAGTGTTTTGCTAAGGAATTGACTTGCAATTTGGAGTTTATGAATTTAGAGATTATCTATAAAAAAATGAAGAAGCTAACCTATGATTTTGTAAGTAAATCTGAGCAAGAACTCTATGACAAATAGGACGGATCACATTTGATAAATGTATTAGTCAATCTTGAGTCTTTGAAAAGGGTTAAGTTTTGGGGAAATCTGGATAGTTGAGTCTCAGTAAATTATATGATTTACTCTTCCACCATGACATTTGTATACAAGAATTGATAAGCATAGAAAAAAAATGTATTTATGTGTCTGCAATGTTTCCATAATTCAATTTGTTCTACAAAAATGTTTTGTACCTTGTCTTTTTTAAATAAAGGAAAAATCTGTAATATAGGAGTTGAAAGCAAGGTCCATAATAGTTGTATATATATGCACATTTAAACATGCTTTGTACAGATAGTAGCACACCAGTTACCTTTGTATTTTTAACTTGAATCTGAATTTCTTTTCACTCAGGCTTTGTTTAAAATGCATTTTTAAGGCCATATGGGTTATACCAGAACAAAGGGTTTGGTTGAGACAAGTTTTGGATACCCATGGTTACAGGAAACCCACTTAAGTTTGCATTTCATTTAGCTTAGCATCCTGGCATCAAAGAAATAAGTTTTTGGAATATGATATATCACTTAAAAATAATCCAGAAAAGAGTTAGTACCCTAAACAGATTTTATAAGAAAATCGAATATAGATAATGATAGAAACTTATATCATTTTTTTAAGAGCACAAGCACTACACCATTAATTTATAGATAATCATAACATAATTATCTGGTTTCTAGGAATTATACTTCATAGAGAATTTAGTAAGGAATCAAGAGTTAAAAATCATATTGTTACATATATGGATGGAATTTTATTGCATGAATTAAATTAAACTATGTGTGGATTGATTAAATTTAATCAGTCAAATTATCCTCTTGTTTACTAGAACTCTGATTCAAACAAGAGAGGCACATGCATCTTCACATGTATGTGCATATCCTTATGAATATACTGATATATTTATATTGGTATAGATTTTGATCCTGGATAAGTTGTATAGATAAAAAGAAAAAAAAATGACTTTAGGCTTCAGAAATATATATATATATATATATATGTAAAAAAAATCCTTACAGAATTAAGGTACAAAAGAGAGGGTCCTTTCATTTGGTATCCGAGCTATGTTACTAAAACATAGTTGAAAACTGAAATCATATCCTTCTATGAAACTAAGGACTTAAGAAATAAAATATAAGTAAAATATTTTGTAGGGATTGATCACTGGATGATCAAGTCCGAGTTAGACAAAAAAAAACTAACCAGCTATGTAAATTATTACTAGCAAACTATGGTAGTAAGACCACCAAATCAGGGAGCAGGATCCTCCAATGCACCACCAATGGTCAATCTACAAGATTTGGTGAGAGCATTTAGGGATGGGGCGGGGCAAAGGCAAGAAAATCCCCATGAAGAGCTCTCAAAATTACTCAAGACTTATACTCACTTAGGTGGCAAAAGCTTTGAAGGGACATAGTGTATTATGGAAATTCAAGCATGGTTGAGAACATTGGATAGGATGTTCAATGACATGCAGCTTGATGATCAAAGGAAGAGGCAAGTGGCTTCAAGACAGCTGAAAGGAGTAGCTTTAAGCTGGTGGGAAGTAATCATTGCAGGGAGGAATGAGAATGAAATCAGTTGGAATCAATTCAAGGAGATGTTGGAAACAAGATTTGTACTAGCATCAGCTAAGACTACTTTACTAGAAGAATTTATTAGACTCAGGCAAGGAACTCTGAATGTCACTGAATACACTCAAAAGTTTGAGGGGCTTTCCACATATGTAGCAATGCTAGTGGCAGACGAAGCATCCAAAAATGATAGATACATTAAAGGTTTGAACCCAGGACTTAGCAGAGCCATGTTACCTTATGCTGACAGGACATTTGATCAAGTAATAGACTTGGCTTTGAGATTAGAGCAGCATGACAAGGAAAGGGAAAAGTTTAGAAATTTTAAGAATAATAACACTAAGAAGGGCAAGGGGAGATATCACCCTTATGATAAGAAGAAAGAGGAGGCCAGTAACAAGGGCACTGGAGATATTAAAGCTAAGGAAACCAAGAAGAAAATTGTGTGTCATCAATGTGGAAAGGAAGGACATATCAAACCAAGATGTCCAGAATTGAAAGGAGGAGCTTTCAAGTGCTATCTATGTGGAAAAGAGGGGCATATGAAGTGAAATTGTCCCGAGTATAAGCAGCAAGGGAAGTTAGCAAACCTGGAGAGCAAAAGCAAATCTACAGTGGAAATTAATGCTAAAAACCATAGCCAAGTGGAAGGTACATTACTTATTTGTACCATACCCATAGCAGTAGTATATGATACTGGGGCAACTCACTCTTTGATTTCTTATGAACTAGTTAAAATGCTAAAATTGAATTGCGTATTGGTTGAAACTCCATTGTTCATACAAAGTCCACTGGGGAGTTCTAGTGTTTTAGATATGATTTGTGTGGATGTGGAATTAAACATAGGTGGAAACATTTTCATTTCCAATTTATATGTTTTAAACTACCCAAATATAGGTGTTATATTGGGGGTAGACTGGTTAAGGCAATTTAAAGCCATAATTAACTTAGAATCATCCACCATATCATTGCAAAATCTTAGGGGCCAGAGAATCATAATTTTATGTGAAGTGGCTAAAGAAAGGAAATTATATCATTTAATTGACTTGGAAAAAGATTCTAGTGAACTTACTATTGAAGAAATTCCCATAGTCAATAAATACTTGGATGTGTTTGGGGAGGTTAAGGGTGTTCCACATCATAGACCAATAGAGTTTCAAATCAATCTTATTCCCGTAGCAAGCCCAATAATAAAGAAACCTTATAGAATGGGGCCAAGTGAACTAAAATAATTGAAAAATCAGTTAGAAGAATTAGAAAGCAAAGGATTTATAAGGCCAAGTAATTCATGCTGGGGTGCTCCAGTAGTGTTTGTAAGGAAACATGATGGTACTTTAAGAATGTGTATAGATTACAGAGGGCTAAATAAAGTTACTATTAAGAACAAATACCCATTGCCTAGAATTGATGATCTCTTTGATCAACTCAGTGGAGCTAAAATATTTTCTAGGTTAGACTTAGCATCTGGGTTCCATCAGATGAAGGTTGAGGACTCAAGTGTTAAGTACACTGCATTTAACATTAGATATGGTTTGTATGAGTTTCTAGTTATGCCATTTGGGCTAACAAATGCTCCTTCATATTTTGTAGATTTGATGAATAGAATATTCAGAGATTATTTAGACAAGTTTGTGCTAATTTTTATTGATGATATTTTGGTTTATTCTAAAACAGTAGAAGAGCATAAAAATCATTTGCATCTGGTTTTGTCTAGATTGAGAGAAAAAGATTTAAAGGAAAAATTTTCAAAATGTGCATTTTTGAAAGAAGAAGTACATTTCCTTGGCCATGTTATTTTTGCAAAAGGAATTTCAGTGAACACCAATAAGGTTGTAGCAATTCAAGCATGGAAAAGACCAAGTACAGTGAGTGAGGTTAGATCATTTATGGGGATGGCAGGATATTATAGGAGATTTATAAAAGATTTTTCTAAAATGTCATCACCACTTACAAATTTAACCAGAAAGAATCAAGTGTTTATATGGACTGAAAAATGTGAGCAAGCCTTTATCAAAATAAAAGAAGCTTTGGTTAATGCACCAGTACTGAGAGTGCCAGAAGGGAATGAAAACTTAATTGTGTATACTGATGCAAGTGGCTCTGGGCTAGGGGCTGTGTTGATGCAACAAGACCAAGTAATAGCCTATGCATCTAGGCAATTAAAGCCACATGAAACTAGGTATGCAACCCATGATCTTGAACTAGCAGCAGTAGTGTATGCCTTGAAGCTTTGGAGATATTACTTATTAGGTGCAAAATTTATTTTGTACACTGATCATAAGGCACTGAAATATCTATTCTCACAAAAAGATTTAAACATGAGGCAACATAGGTGGGTGGAGTTTCTAGCTGCCTATGACTTAGATATACTCTATAAACCAGGAAAAGCAAACAAAGTTGCCGATGCTCTAAGTAGACAACTTGCTGAGTTAGAAATTGGGGAGAATGACTGTGTGCACATGGATGTGCATATGCATGGTGCACAGGAAAATAGAGGGAAGTTGAGCTTAATGACACTTCAATCTGAATTAATTTTGAAGGTAAGTAAAATGCAAGACCAAGATCCTATTATAGTTGAGAAGAAAATTCTCATATCAGAAGGGGAAGAAGTGACAAATTACCACATTGATAAAAATGGTTATTTGAGAAACAAGAATAGGATATGTGTTCCAGAAGACACAGAATTGAAGGAGGAAATTTTGAATGAATATCATAGGAGTAAGTACTCCATACACCCAGGCAGTACAAAAATGTATCAAAATTTGAAAAGGAATTTTTGGTGGAAGGGAATGAAATCAGATGTGGCCAAGCATGTTGCAAAGTGTATGACTTGCCAACAAGTTAAAGCAGAAACACAAAGACCATCAGGGTTGTTGCAACCTCTAAGCATACTACAGTGGAAATGGGAAGATATATCTATGGATTTCATAGATGGCCTGCCCAGATCTAAAATAGGAAACACAAGCATTTGGGTAATAGTGGATAAGATAACTAAAGTAGCACATTTTATCCCAGTGAAATCAGAAAGAAATGCACCAAAATTGGCTCAAGTATTCATGAAAGAGGTGGTAAGATTACATGGCATTCCTAAAACTATTGTGAGTGATAGGGATACCATCTTCACATCAAGGTTCTGGGAAAGTTTTCAAGAAGCCATGGGAAGTGAATTATGCTTAAGCACTGCCTACCATCCACAATCAGATGGGCAAACTGAAGTGGTGAACAAAGTTTTAGAGGACTTGTTAAGAGCATGTGCACTGGATTTTGGAGGCAACTGGGAAGACTATCTCCATTTAGCTGAATTTACATGCTGCAACGACCCGTATTTTACGGATCAAAACATGGTAAAACAGTCAACATTTAAGATGCATTTTTGATTTGTAGTCCTGAGTCTTAGTCTTAGGTCGTGTAGTAGTTAGGTCGTAGTTGGCGACCTAAGAAAGTTGGAGCGACCTAGGCATTGGTATGAGTCGTTGGAGAGTTAGGTCGTATGATGGGTTGGTCGTATGTTGGCTTAGGTCGTGGGGTAGGTTAGGTCGAGTGAACTACCTAGGAGAGTTAGCTACTTATAGAATTTGAACAACCTACAGTATTTGACCGACTTAAGAAAATTAGACGACCTAAGGGATTGACTGACTTATAGAGTGTAGCGACCTAGTATATTGGAGCGACCTATAGGAGTTAACGACCTAAGGTTTTGGGGCGACTTAAGGACAGGCAGCGACCTAAGAAGTTAGACGACCTAAGGAATTAGGTCATATCCAGGCTAAGTGTTAAGTCGTAGGCTTGTTAAGTCGCGAGGTAGTGTATCTGTGTTAAGTCGTAGACAGATGAGTTAGCTAAGTCGTAGACAGATGAGTTAGCTAAGTCGTAGGTCGGCTACCATGATGAGTCGTATCCTCTGTTAAGTCGCGCAATGTGTTGAGTCGTAGACTGGTAGACCTATTAAGTCGTATCTTGGTTAGGTCGTAACTTTGCTAGGTCGGCAAAGCTGCTAAGTCGTTAGGTCGTATAGGCGCGTGTGTTAAGCCGTTACCGACTTAGGGGTTAGTTGCTGAGTCGTAGGTCGTAAGGCAGAGGGAGGCTTAGGTCGGAGACGAGGGAAGAAGGCAGACGAGTTAAGGAATTTCAACTATAAATAGGAGGGCTTTGTTCCATTTTTGGGATCCGGATTTTGAAGCGACGAAATGCTGCCGTTTTGAGAGCTCGACTTCTACACTTCTTCACTTCTTTTCTCCACTCTAATCTAGTGATTCCTTCCATCCATATCGAAGATCAAATCGAAGATCGAAGAGCTTAGATTGAAAATCTTCATTCTTCGAAGAGAGATATCATCGTTTGAAGCGGATTGGTGATAGATCAAGTTAGATCCTTTGCTGTCCAGATCTGAAGCGTGTTGCTTTTGGGGTTGTTTGGGTGATTTGGTGAGTGGTGATTATCTCTCACACGGATCCAAAAGAGTATATCGGATCGTTGGCTTGATTTTGGTGTAAAGTAGGGATTTTCATGCATCTTTGTAAACTTAAGTATAGATCCATATAGATCCATTGTTTATGATGATTTGACAACCATTTTTCTACATGTTAACCTATGCAAGTTCATTCATCAAGATTATAGAGATATTGCTCATGTTTTCATGCTTGTTAGACTTTTGACTCTTTAATTACGAAATTTCCATTATTGTTATAATTGTCCATTTAGCTCATATTTGAATGCTTGTTTACTTGGGTTAATGTTTGATTTGATTGATTGCTATGAATTAGATGATTGATGATTTGATTTAGACCGAAGATGATTCAAAAGCTAAGAGAAAGGCTCTTGAATCGAGAAAGCTGCTCGTGGCATATATAGCGGATGATGAAGCTCTTATGCATAGATTCGATAATGATGATGTTGAGATGAAGCTTTGCGAGGATGTGATGAAGCGAAGCATGAGATGAAGATAGTCTTGGTCTAATCCAGACGGGATCATTCCAAGCATGTTGTTAACTCGATGATGTTGTTCGAGTTAGAGGATAATGGTTTGCTCGAGAGGCGCTTGAGCTAGTATGGAAATAGTCGTCGAGGAGGATGACTAGAAGGCTGAGATCTCATTATTGTTAAAGGTTCTAGCATGCTCAAAGCAAGAGTACGTTGGGCAGATTCGATAGTCCCTGAAGGCTAATGATTGATAGTCAAGTACTCTGGGCAGATTCGATAGTCCTAGGCACGGGTCACGATGACGTGCGGGAGTTATGTCTAGAACCGTGGTTTCCATTAGCCCTTGACGGATGGCTGAAAGAATGTGCCGGTCATTCAATTAACGATGATATCGAAGAAATGATAACAGTGATAGCCAGAGTCATGGATGTTTGGTTGTATCGTCATTTGGTCTCAAGAGCGGTATTTTCTGGGTGCTTATCTGATCTTGGTTTAGGCCTTGGGGGTTTGTACTTGGAAAACATCGCCCTTGACTCGAGTGATAATTGCTTTACCTTAAAATTGTGTGCTTTGCTATGTTTGCTTCTACTTAGTGTGTGTCTGGGGGCTATCACTGTAGAAAGAGGTGGAGTGGGAGGGTTGTATTCCTATTCCTTTTTCCTTTATGCTCTTTTGGTATGTTGTTAGTTAATTTACTGCTCACTAAGACTGTTGTCTGACTCAAGGCTTTATGTTTTAACTCTTATTGCCTTGGGCTGTTCGTCCATTTTGGGACGGGCAGACTAGGTAGCAGGTGACAGGTGCTGTTCTTGCTTTCCACGGTGTTGATATCGAAGACGAGCTAGAGGGTTGCATATTATCTTCTTATTATATGTACTGGATGTTCCGCTGTTTGTATTTTCTCTGAGTGTTATGTAGTGAGGCTTGATGTATTGACTATTCTGATGATTGTAATCAACTATTATGAAGTTTTATTGATGAGATTCTATTCTGTGAAGCTTCACTATACATATATGTTCTATTGTATTTTGTCCATGCGCTGTGAGTAATACGATAGATTCTGTTATTTTAATTTACCCTGGCAATCGTCCAAGGTCGCCTGGCACACTTTACAGCGCACTATCTCTAGGTTCAGTGCAGGGATCATGGGCGGTCGTCACATTTGGTATCAGAGCTCTGGTTAATCGATTTTACCCAACGCTCGCTGACGTAACTACGTATGAGAGACGTAATTGTATTTTGATGGATGATTACTATATAATATATAGTAGCTTAGTAGAGTTTGAGTCCTTTATGCAGTTGTTTCTCAAGATGTTCTGATCATTCCTTTTTATAGATATTGAGAATGAGTCGGAGAGGGAGACCAGTTGCTAGGGAAGGCCGTGCTACTGAAGGGGCTGCTGATTATGCTGCTATGTTCGAAGCTATGATGACTTCGATCATGAGACGGATGCCAGCTCCGGGGCCATCGGTGGATGTTGGAGTTCAAGTTCAAACTCCAAGACCGGTGGATTTTGCTAAGTTGTGTAAGGACTATACTGCTCTTGGAGGAAAGGTTTTCTTGGGAACAGAATCAACCATTGAAGTCCAGAGGTGGATAGATGCTTGTAGAAGGATCTTTGGTGACTTGGGATTTGAGGATGCAACTAAGAGGAAGTTAGCATCAAGGCAGCTTCAGGGGAGAGCCTCTGATTGGTGGAACTCTATTACCATCAATACGCCGGAGGAAGAGATTACTTGGGAGCAATTCCAAGCCAGATTTGAAGCTAAGTTCATTTCTACAGCTCAGAAGTCTGTTTTGTTCAAGAAGTTTGTGGAGCTCAAGCAAGGTGGAAGACCAGTTCTTGAGTATGTTTCTGAGTTTGAAGCTTTGTCCAAGTATGCCCGGTCATATATTGAATCTGCTTATCAGAAGAATGAGAAGTTTGTGACAGGTTTGGACAGTTATCTTGGGAGGCAGTTAGTGGATCATTTGGACGATTCATTTGAGAAGCTTGTGGAGAAAGCTCTCAGGCATGAGAGTCTATTTCCTAAGGAAGGATCTGTTGTTGCTGTAACCAGGGAAGAATCTAAACCCCAGCAGGGTGGAAATAAGAAGAGGAAGCAGCAGCAGCAAAAGGGTAAGGATGGCCAGAAGAAGCCGAAAGGCGAGGTGACCTGCTACAATTTTCAGCATAAGGGCCATTTCTCTAAGGATTGTAAGAATCCGAAGGTACCGATGAAGTGTCACAACTGTGACAAGCCGGGGCATATCAGGAAGAATTGTCCAGAACCGCGGAAGGACAAGCAGATTGTGCAAGCTTATGCTTTGGGAGCTGTCCCATCGTCTTCAAAAGCTCCTACCGCTGAAGAGAAAGGAAAGAGTGTGGTGGTTCAAGGTACTCTTTTCCTATGTGGTGTTCCAGTTAGAGTTCTGTTTGATACTGGGGCGTCGCATTCGTTTGTTTGTAGTGAACTTGTAGGCCGGTTAGGTTTGGAACCAGATATTGTTGATAGGCCATTGGTTATGACTAATCCAGTTGGGGGTTCGTCTTGTTTGTGTATGTTATGCCATGGTCTAGTTGTATCGAGTCATGATTGCTCTTTTGTTTGTGATTGTTTTGTTCTGAACTTTGCGGGGTTCGGAATTATTTTGCGTATGGACTGGCTTAGGAAGTATGCGGCAAAGGTTGATTGCAAGAGGTTGGAAGTGACAGTCGAGAATGTGGAGGGGCGAAAGATTATGATACGATGTAAGCATGAAGAAGGCGTCTTCATGAGCTTCATGTATTCGCTGGTTGTTCCACGGGATGGACTGTCGTCAGTATCGATCGCTGATGGATTTGAGGATGTCTTTGACGAGGTCAAAGGGTTACCGCCGCATAGGGAGATCGAGTTTCGTATAGATCTAGTTGAAGGGGCCAGACCTGTTGTGATGCCTCTTAGGCGGATGGCGCCTAGGGAACAGCATGAGTTAGAGGTGCAAGTTGATGATCTTTTGCAGAAAGGATTCATTCGGCGTAGTGTGTCCGAATGGGGTGCACCAGTTGTGTTCGCAACCAAAGCAGATGGATCGTTGAGGTTGTGTGTGGATTATCGTGAGCTGAATAAGGTGACTAAGAAGAACAAGTATCCATTGCCGAGAATAGATGACTTGTTTGATCAGCTTCACGAAGCTAAGGTGTTTTCTCAGATGGATTTGGCAACGGGATTTCACCAGTTGAGAGTGGCTAAGGATAGTGTGCCGAAGACTGCTTTTAGGACACCATCCGGTTTCTTTGAGTGGCTGGTAATGCCGTTTGGATTGACTAACGCGCCAGCATATTTTGTGGATCTTATGAATAGAGTGTTCAGAGATCAGTTGAACAAGTTCGTGCTTGTGTTCGTGGATGATATTCTGATTTATTCCAGAAATGAAGAAGAGCACAAGACGCACTTGCATATTGTTTTGGAAATCTTACGAAAACATCAGCTGAAGGCTAAGTTTTTGAAGTGTCACTTCTGGAAGAGTGAAGTGAGGTTCTTAGGCCATGTTATTTCTGGAAGTGGAATAGCGGTTGATCCCGCTAAGGTGGCAGCAATCCAGGATTGGGTTAGACCTAAGAATGCATCTGATGTGAGAAGTTTTCTTGGATTAACAGGATATTATCGACGGTTTATTAAAGACTTCTCCAAGGTAGCTGCACCGTTAACAGGATTGACGAAGAAGAACCTAGTGTTCAGATGGGGTGATAAGTGTGAGCAAGCTTTCAGAATCCTGAAAGAGCGATTGACAAGTGCTCCTGTTTTGACTATTCCAAGTGGGAATGATGAGATGGTGGTTTACACCGACGCATGTGGTACTGGACTTGGAGCAGTGCTGATGCAGAGAGATAAAGTTGTTGCGTATGCAAGTCGACAACTGAAGCCGCATGAAAGGAATTACCCGACTCATGATTTGGAGTTAGCGGCGATTGTTTTTGCTCTGAAGATGTGGAGACATTATCTATTGGGAGTTCGATTCGATTTGTTTACAGATCATAAGTCGTTGAAGTATCTTTTCTCCCAAAAGGATTTGAATCTTCGGCAGCAACGTTGGCTAGAGTTTTTAGCATCATATGATTTTGGTATAGCTTATACTCCGGGAAAAGGTAACACAGTGGCAGATGCGTTAAGTCGAAGAGATGCAGGATTGGGAGCCATGTTTTCAGAATGGAAGAATCTCGAGTATTTAGCTGGATTTGACTTCAGGCCTAGAGGTGAATTGGAACCTGAGATGTTGGCAAACTTATCAATAAGACCTACTCTTGTGGAAAGGATTGGCGAGAGTCAAAAGCGAGATGATAAGATTTTCAAGATTATCCGTGATTTGGAATCTGGATTGGACCCAGAAAAGGATAAAAGATTCGAGGTCGATCGAGAGGGTTGGCTTCGGAAGCAAGGACGACTAGTTGTTCCCGATATAGATGAATTGAGAAGTGAAGTTCTGAAGGAAAGTCATCACTTAAAGTTGACAATTCATCCAGGTGGAAATAAGATGTATCGGGATATGAAGAGAACCTATTACTGGGAAGGTATGAAGAAGGATGTTGGAAATTTTATTTCCAAGTGCATGAACTGCCAGTTGGTGAAAGCTGAGCAGAAGAAGCCAAGTGGATTGCTTCAGCCATTAGATGTTCCTACATGGAAGTGGGAGCAAGTATCAATGGATTTTATTGATGGACTACCTAGAACAAGAACGGGAAATGAAGGGATTTGGGTCATCGTAGATCGTCTGACTAAGAGTGCAAGATTTATTCCTGTTCGATCGACTAGGACTGCATCAAAGTTGGCTGAGTTGTATGTTAAGTGGATAGTTCGATTCCATGGTATTCCGAAGAGTATAGTGAGCGATCGAGATCCATTGTTCACTAGTGGATTTTGGAAAAGCTTCCAGGAAGTTTTGGGAACCGAGTTGTGTTTGAGTACAGCTTATCACCCTCAAACAGATGGTCAGACCGAGAGAGTCAACCGAGTTTTGGAAGATCTCCTCAGAGCTTGTGTTTTGGATTTCGGAGGATCATGGGAAGATCACCTTCATTTGGTGGAGTTTTCATACAACAACAGTTACCAGTCAAGCATTGGTATGGCACCATATGAGGCATTGAATGGAAGACCGTGTAACTCTCCGACATGTTGGTTAGAGACAGGAGAAAAGCTGATACTTGGGCCGGAGATGATTCGACAGACTTCGGATTGCATAGAGATCATTCGGCAACGAATGAAGGCAGCCCAAGATTGTCAGAAAAGTTATGCTGATAAGCATCGTAAGGATTTGGAATTCGACGTAGGTGATATGGTTTTTGTGAAGATTTCTCCACTGAAGAATGTTATTCGATTCGGGAAGAAAGGAAAATTGACTCCGAGATTTGTTGGACCATTCTCGATTATCGAGCGAATTGGAAAGCTCGCCTACAGATTGGAGTTACCAGAGAAGATGTCGGGTGTGCACAATGTTTTTCACGTATCGTATCTACGGAAGTATGTGCACGACTCGAATACAGTGGTTTCTGCTGATAGCTGTGAAGATTTCGAAGTTGATCCAGTCGATAGAAGACCTCGTAAGCCGCTTCGTGTTGTGGAAACCAACACGAAACAGCTTAGGAAGAAGATAGTTAAGTTGCTCAAGATACAATGGAGTGATGATGATAACGACTATACGTGGGAAGTGGAAGAGAGGATGAAGGCAGCTCATCCTGAACTCTTCAAGGTATGGTCCTAAGGTGTCGTGTCATCTCACGATATTGTAACTTGTTCTAGTTTTGGAATTCTGCATGCTAAGCTAGAATTGGATGCATGATTTGTTGATTGCTATGGATGGTAGGCATGCAGAGTAGTCTTTGATTGCTCTGTTTGTTTGGAATTTCGGGGGCGAAATTCCTAAGGGGGAGAGAATGTAACGACCCGTATTTTACGGATCAAAACATGGTAAAACAGTCAACATTTAAGCTGCATTAGTGATTTGTAGTCCTGAGTCTTAGTCTTAGGTCGTGTAGTAGTTAGGTCGTAGTTGGTGACCTAAGAAAGTTGGAGCGACCTAGGCATTGGGATGAGTCGTTGGAGAGTTAGGTCGTATGATGGGTTGGTCGTATGTTGGCTTAGGTCGTGGGGTAGGTTAGGTCGAGTGAATGACCTAGGAGAGTTAGCGACTTATAGGATTTGAACAACCTACAGTATTTGACCGACTTAAGAAAGTTAGACGACCTAAGGGATTGACCGACTTATAGAGTGTAGCGACCTAGTATATTGGAGCGACCTATAGGAGTTAACGACCTAAGGTTTTGGGGCGACTTAAGGACAGGCAGCGACCTAAGAAGTTAGACGACCTAAGGAATTAGGTCATATCCAGGCTAAGTGTTAAGTCGTAGGCTTGTTAAGTCGCGAGGTAGTGTATCTGTGTTAAGTCGTAGACAGATGAGTTAGCTAAGTCGTAGACAGATGAGTTAGCTAAGTCGTAGGTCGGCTACCATGATGAGTCGTATCCTCTGTTAAGTCGCGCAATGTGTTGAGTCGTAGACTGGTAGACCTGTTAAGTCGTATCTTGGTTAGGTCGTAACTTTGCTAGGTCGGCGAAGCTGCTAAGTCGTTAGGTCGTATAGGCGCGTGTGTTAAGTCGTTACCGACTTAGGGGTTAGTTGCTGAGTCGTAGGTCGTAAGGCAGAGGGAGACTTAGGTCGGAGACGACCTAAGAAGGCAGACGAGTTAAGGAATTTCAGCTATAAATAGGAGGGCTTTGTTCCATTTTTGGGATCCGGATTTCGAAGCGACGAAGTGCTGCCGTTTTGAGAGCTCGACTTCTACACTTCTTCACTTATTTTCTCCACTCTAATCTAGTGATTCCTTCCATCCATATCGAAGATCAAATCGAAGATCGAAGAGCTTAGATTGAAAATCTTCATTCTTCGAAGAGAGATATCATCGTTTGAAGCGGATTGGTGATAGATCAAGTTAGATCCTTCGCTGTCCAGATCTGAAGCGTGTTGCTTTTGGGGTTGTTTGGGTGATTTGGTGAGTGGTGATTATCTCTCACACGGATCCAAAGGAGTATATCGGATCGTTGGCTTGATTTTGGTGTAAAGTAGGGATTTTCATGCATCTTTGTAAACTTAAGTATAGATCCATATA
Organism: Allium fistulosum; assembly: GCA_030737815.1. NCBI lineage: Eukaryota > Viridiplantae > Streptophyta > Magnoliopsida > Asparagales > Amaryllidaceae > Allium > Allium fistulosum. The sequence continues at coordinate 1,102,452,533 of CM060904.1, read as the reverse complement.
GATCCATTGTTTATGATGATTTGACAACCATTTTTCTACATGTTAACCTATGCAAGTTCATTCATCAAGATTATAGAGATATTGCTCATGTTTTCATGCTTGTTAGACTTTTGACTCTTTAATTACGAAATTTCCATTATTGTTATAATTGTCCATTTAGCTCATATTTGAATGCTTGTTTACTTGGGTTAATGTTTGATTTGATTGATTGCTATGAATTAGATGATTGATGATTTGATTTAGACCGAAGATGATTCAAAAGCTAAGAGAAAGGCTCTTGAATCGAGAAAGCTGCTCGTGGCATATGTAGCTGATGATGAAGCTCTTATGCATAGATTCGATAATGATGATGTTGAGATGAAGCTTTGCGAGGATGTGATGAAGCGAAGCATGAGATGAAGATAGTCTTGGTCTAATCCAGACGGGATCATTCCAAGCATGTTGTTAACTCGATGATGTTGTTCGAGTTAGAGGATAATGGTTTGCTCGAGAGGCGCTTGAGCTAGTATGGAAATAGTCGTCGAGGAGGATGACTAGAAGGCTGAGATCTCATTGTTGTTGAAGGTTCTAGCATGCTCAAAGCAAGAGTACGTTGGGTAGATTCGATAGTCCCTGAAGGCTAATGATTGATAGTCAAGTACTCTGGGCAGATTCGATAGTCCTAGGCACGGGTCACGATGACGTGCGGGAGTTATGTCTAGAACCGAGGTTTCCATTAGCCCTTGACGGACGGTTGAAAGAATGTGCCGGTCATTCACTTAACGATGATATCGAAGCAATGATAACAGTGATAGCCAGAGTCATGGATGTTTGGTTGTATCGTCATTCGGTCTCAAGAGCGGTATTTTCTGGGTGCTTATCTGATCTTGGTTTAGGCCTTGGGGGTTTGTACTTGGAAAACATCGCCCTTGACTCGAGTGATAATTGCTTTACCTTAAAATTGTGTGCTTTGCTATGTTTGCTTCTACTTAGTGTGTGTCTGGGGGCTATCACTGTAGAAAGAGGTGGAGTGGGAGGGTTGTATTCCTATTCCTTTTTCCTTTATGCTCTTTTGGTATGTTGTTAGTTAATTTACTGCTCACTAAGACTGTTGTCTGACTCAAGGCTTTATGTTTTAACTCTTATTGCCTTGGGCTGTTCGTCCATTTTGGGACGGGCAGACTAGGTAGCAGGTGACAGGTGCTGTTCTTGCTTTCCACGGTGTTGATATCGAAGACGAGCTAGAGGGTTGCATATTATCTTCTTATTATATGTACTGGATGTTCCGCTGTTTGTATTTTCTTTGAGTGTTATGTAGTGAGGCTTGATGTATTGACTATTCTGATGATTGTAATCAACTATTATGAAGTTTTATTGATGAGATTCTATTCTGTGAAGCTTCACTATACATATATGTTCTATTGTATTTTGTCCATGCGCTGTGAGTAATACGATAGATTCTGTTATTTTAATTTACCCTAGCAATCGTCCATGGTCGCCTGGCACACTTTACAGCGCACTATCTCTAGGTTCAGTGCAGGGATCATGGGCGGTCATCACACATACAATAACAGGTATCAAATCACCATAGGGATGGCTCCATTTGAAGCCTTATATGGCAAGCCATGTTTGTCACCTATATGTTGGGTGGAAGCAGAAGAAAGGGCTATTTTAGGACCTGAGTACATACAGGAAACTAAAGAGAAAATCGAGTTGGTAAGGAGAAGAATCGCAGCAGCTCAAGATAGGCAAAAGAAATTTGCAGACATGAAAAGGAAGCAGGTGGAATATGAAGTAGGAAATTTTGTTTTCATTAAAATCTCACCTATGAAAAATGTACTGAGGTTTGGGAAACAAGGCAAGTTAACCCCAAGATATATTGGACCATACAAAATTCTGGAAAGAATTGGTTCCTTGGCATATAAGTTGGAATTACCAGAAAACATGCAAGGGATGCATGATGTTTTTCATGTATCACAATTGAGAAGGTGGGTTCATGACAAGGCAGAAATTCTTGAGACCCTAACCCAAGTGCAAATAAATCCTAATTTGGTTTATGAAAAGGATCCAGTGGGAATTTTGGCAAAGGATGTGAAGAAGTTGAGGAATAAATCACTGAAACTTGTGAAGGTACAGTGGAGTCTTGATCCCAATGATTGCATATGGGAATTAGAAGACAAAGTTAGGATGAACTACCCTAAGCTATTTTCAGATTAAAGGTAATTCTGATTTTTAATTTGCTTTCCTTTTGGATGCATGTATTTTTAGTTATTGTGATGGGACAAAAATTTATTTGGTTGAGAATGTATTGATCTCTGGATTAAGTTTAAAATTAATTTAAGCTTAGGAAAATTGTAGGACACAATTTCTAAAAGGTGGGGTGAATGTAATGACCCAAGATTTTTAGGAATTTATTTTTGAAACCATAAATAAGCTTAAAGTAATTTTAAGTTAATTTTAAAAGAAAAGGGGGAATTGATATGGCTTGATATGGTGTAACTATATGGGTGTACATGTGTGCACAAGGAATACACATGAATTAAAGCTAAATTCCTAAATGATATGAATGAACAAATGTTGATGGGTATAAACACACACACAGATATATATATATATATAGATAAATAGAGTAAATCCTTAAAAAGCTATAGTAATAAATATATATATATGATACTGATTGCATTTGAGTGTACATGTGCATGTGTGTCAGTACAAAATAATGCATAGATATATATGTGTACTGATTATTTCTATAAGACTTATATATACATATAGGTATGCTAATCAAATACTAGAGTTCAAATCAGTAAAATAAAATACACAAATACATTTTTGAATTAAAAACAGAAAGAAAAGAATGAAGATATAAAAGGAGTAATCCTTTTATAAATAAATAAAGGAAGTAGATACCATTTAAGTGAAAGCTAAAAATAGAAAATAAGATAAAACAGAGATATGTTTTGTATAGGCAGAATTAGGAAGAATACTTGATATATATATAATAACCAATGGAAATCAAGTCACCCATTTAGCATGATAGTAGACTAGAGGAAAAGTATTTTCTGGAAAAGCAAAATTTCTGAAAATAACCAAAAGGATATAACCACTTTTCTCTTCACAAACTTAAGCCGGGGAGGGTAAGATTTTGGGTCTAGATAAAATGCAAATGGCATGATTTCTGATGGGCAAAAATGTCTTTAGCTAGTGCCTTAAACCCTAAGAACGACCCTGCATAAATAAGCAGTGATATGAGGAACCTTCTCTTCTTCTCGGATAGCTCTTGAGAAAAATATATATATTATATAAATATAAAACAAGTGAAGAAAAGGGTTGAAGGCAGAAGCTTGTCAATCAACTGAGAAGTGAAAGAGAGCTAGGTGATAAAACTCACTCATAAAAATCTAAGTCACTAAGTCCTAATGTAGGCAGCCAGTTTATAAGTTAATTTTTCTTAAAAATGTATTTTCATATGTGATTGTCTATCTGTGATTTCAAAGATAAAAAATGTTTTGACTTCTAGCTGGTTGTTCTGCTTGTTTTATTATATGAAATTTCTAGGTATTATTATATATATATATATATATGTTTTAAAAACCCAGATCTCTCTGATATGTTAATGTTTAAAAACATAAGTAAATACCCAGAGAATCAAATGTTGAATATAGGCAAGTAGTGTTGGTTTTGGCTTATCCCAGAAAAATATAAACATGTGAACTGCAATATACTTATGTATAAGTGCTAAGGCTTGAGACAAAAAGGAATTAGGGGTGCAATAGGGTTGCATATGTGCTGATGCTCCTGATTCAATGAAAATACATAGATATTCATACACATAGCAAATAAATTTTGTGATTCAGTAAAAACTTGGTCATTCTGAGTTTAACTAAAACACAGATGTTTGCAAAAAGAAAAACTCTCTCAAAAAGCCATAAGCCAATGTTAGTTGTCTATATCCCTTTAAAAATGCAAGAATATATATAAATATATATATATATATATATGTGTGTGTGTGTGTGTGTGTAGAATCTATTTAATAGACACATTTCACTTAATTGCCTGTTTGCCTCTGTTTGGTTATGAATGTTGTGGAATGCTATGACATGGATGTTTTCTTAGTGAAATGATTCACTGAATGGTATAGTCAGGAAAAATCAAAAGTGTTATTATTAACTTAAACCTGATTAGGAAATGGGGGTCAAGAGCACTGCAGGAATGATTTGTGTTCTTGAGTAATACAAGTTGACACATGGCTTGTTTAAGTCCCGAGATCTTTGTGTAATGGAGTGAATTAGTCCATTGCAGTGTTTCCATTGATTCATTTAATTGCAGATAAGACCATGCTAGATAAATATATCAATGTAAGAGAATTTGATATAAAGAGGAACTAGAGTTTTCCTAGAATGAAATATTGAGTAGGGAATAAATGACTTAAATTCAATTTGGTGATCTCTCTGTTTTGGTGGATGCTTATTTGATTTATGACTGAGTTGTATGAATGTATGAGTGTACCATATCATTTTGAGGTTTCTGGAAAGGCAGATTTAAGTGTGCACATGTACACTGACACAGAACATGCACACATGACTTATTCGTTTTCAAAAGGCAGAGCTATATACATATATACATGTTTAAACTTTAACATGATTTACAAATTGTTTTAGTGGACTTTCTCATACCAGACATGTGTCTGACCCTAGTGTGCTAATGGAATATGGGGTGTCTCATTTAATATGGGGCAGCTTCAAATGCATTTTCAGGGACTGCAGCAACTAAGTAGAAGTAGGAGCAAGACTTTGAGAAGAAGATTATAGCATGCTAAAAATTTGTTAGATAAAAGCTTAAAAGATGAAATCTGCATGTATTGATATTTTTAATTATCACTTGTATTTAAATATTGAATGTTGAAGGAATATTTTGCTAAGTGTTTTGCTAAGGAATTGACTTGCAATTTGGAGTTTATGAATTTAGAGATTATCTAAAAAAAATGAAGAAGCTAACCTATAATTTTGTAAGTAAATCTGAGCAAGAACTCTATGACAAATAGGACGGATCACATTTGATAAATGTATTAGTCAATCTTGAGTCTTTGAAAAGGGTTAAGTTTTTGGGAAATCTGGATAGTTGAGTCTCAGTAAATTATATGATTTACTCTTCCACCATGACATTTGTATACAAGAATTGATAAGCATAGAAAAAAAATGTATTTATGTGTCTGCAATGTTTCCATAATTCAATTTGTTCTACAAAAATGTTTTGTACCTTGTCTTTTTTAAATAAAGGAAAGATCTGTAATATAGGAGTTGAAAGCAAGGTCCATAATAGTTGTATATATATATATATATGCACATTTAAACATGCTTTGTACAGATAGTAGCACACCAGTTACCTTTGTATTTTTAACATGAATCTGAATTTCTTTTCACTCAGGATTTGATCAAAATGCATTTTTAAGGCCATATGGGTTATACCAGAACAAAGGGTTTGGTTGAGCCATGTTTTGGATACCCATGGTTACAAGAAACCCACTTAAGTTTGCATTTCATTTAGCTTAGCATCCTGGCATCAAAGAAATAAGTTTTTGGAATATGATATATCACTTAAAAATAATCCAGAAAAGAGTTAGTACCCTAAACAGATTTTATAAGAAAATCAAATATAGATAATGATAGAAACTTATATCATTTTTTTAAGAGCACAAGCACTACACCATTAATTTATAGATAATCATAACACAATTATCTGGTTTCTAGGAATTATACTTCATAGAGAATTTAGTAAGGAATCAAGAGTTAAAAATCATATTGTTACATATATGGATGGAATTTTATTGCATGAATTAAATTAAACTATGTGTGGATTGATTAAATTTAATCAATCAAATTATCCTCTAGTTTACTAGAACTCTGATTCAAACAAGAGAGGCACATGCATCTTCACATGTGTGTGCATATCCTTATGAATATACTGATATATTTATATTGGTATAGATTTTGATCCTGGATAAGTTGTATAGATAAAAAGGAAAAAAAATGACTTTAGGCTTCAGAAATATATATATATATATATATATATATATATATATATATCTATGTAAAAAAAAATCCTTACAAAATTAAGGTATAAAAGAGAGGGTCCTTTCATTTGGTATCAGAGCTATGTTACTAAAACATAGTTGAAAACTGAAATCAGATCCTTCTATGAAACTAAGGACTTAAGAAACAAAATATAAGTAAAATATAAGTCCAAATAGTATCTTAAACACCTATTCTTAACGTAATTTAAAAATTAGTCGCATATATAAAGAAGTATGATAAAAATGCATTCATGTAAGGTGGAAAAACATAACATACATGTTTAACCACTTTCCAACAAAATTTCAGGTCAAATACATAAAATTAGGGATGTGTTTTCAAAATTGGAGTTGTTACTTAGTGTTATAGCTTTCAATATAATTTTCGAAACACAGAAATATTAACTATAGCTCGAGTTATGGTATTTTTCTCAAAAGTAGTAAATTTTGAAACAAAATATAAGTCCAGGACCACTTAAAAACCGATGTTTTTGTCCTTGAAAAATTCAAAATTTTGCAAAACGCTTAAAACAAAAGTTACTGTTCTATGTTCTTAGCTTTCGAAAATGTGCAGGATCATCAAATTCAGATAGACCATTCAAAAGTTATGGCCAAAACACTTGGGCGCTAAAATTCTGAAAACATGTTTCATTAATCAGAATTGTTGTCTAGACTAAAAACAAGTTTAAACACCAACAAACTTCAAATTTTCAAAAAGTGATAAACATGAAAGTTGTTTCTTATGGAAATATCTTTCAAACGAAAGAAAATTACGAAAACTGGGTCAAAAAATCAAAAGATATGCCCAAAATGGTAGAGCACATCAAAGTTGGTAGATAAAGTTTCATGTTATAGTTGTTCTAAGTTTAATAAAAAAAAATCCTATACCATAGAACTAAAATTTTCAAGTAATGATAACATGAATTTTATTTGCTTAGAACCCATTTATTGTTATATATTTAACACAAGTTTTTGATTGTTAACAAACTATTCAATTTCACCCAAATCGAGTAATGATGTAGTGTTTATTGTTATGTATGAGTACTTCTATGTTATAAAAATTATCATTCATTTTAAAAGGTTCATATTTGAAACAATCAATTCTCAAGATTTTTATAAATGATGTCTCATTCATTACCTTATTTTAATTTTTTCTAAAACCACACTTCCTAAAATAATAGCTCTTCTTTTCGAAAAATTAAGAATTGCAAAGATTTGAATTCTCCTTAATGATTTAAACTTGTAAAGTTATAAATATTTTCTTTTGTTCAAGACATTTTTGAAACAACTAATACTCTTCCATATTTTATATTTTTCCCTTTAGGAAATTTTATTATCAACTAAAAACAATTCCATTATATACTTATATGTATATATATCGCTAGAAAATTCTTTTAATTTAAACTTAGACAAATGTACATTTTCCACACATTAATTTTTATTAAAATATACGATGTTGCCATGCCATAAATTTTAGTGATTCATTTCGCCATTTGGCTGCAATGTTGACTGCCTAAAATAATATATCAACATTGCCTCGCTATTGATCTTAGCTTCACACCAATATATAATGGCTACGTATATTGTTTAAAATACATACAAATCTAGAAAAATAATATCCTTGTTCTCCAAATAATATATTATTCTATAAAAAACACATAATTCTAAATAAAATTGTTCTAATATCATTCCAATTTTTAGTTTTGCCTCATTTAAGTGTTTAGGATACATGTGCACCCTCATCGAACAGAATTGTTAAAGCACTCAACTGAGAAATTAACATCAAAATAAAATATCCAAACATTTTCAATCACTTTATAAAATCAAACTCATATTTTATCAAATCATTTGCTTGTTTGAATAAAAATATTGATTTTTGAAATTCATATATATGTCCAATTCATCAACCGTTAACAACAATAAAAATCATCCCAAAACATCCATTGATAAAATTAAACAAGCATTAACACAACAATAAGAATTTCAAACAAGCAAACAAAGGCTTTCAGCGGAAAGCTATCAATCAATTTCCGCCGTGCAACTTTGATCACTACTGGATCCACTTATTCAACTCGCCTTATCACAATTTATAATTGTGAAGCATTTAATACGAGATTCGAACTAGGGACTTGTACAGCTTTCCTAACCAAACAACTTCATTCTTACTTCAATGCCACATAGAGATCTAACATTTATTATATATGCCGACAATACTGGTTGAACAATTTACTCCTACCCTTCAACCTCATCAATTTCTCTACATCTCATAAAGAGACTTACACTCAGAAAAAGGTAGAAGGAATATATTTATTATATAATAGGAAAAATACTAATACGTCCCTAGATGGTTACCCCTGTAATCATCGTACACTCCTGCTATCACTTAAGTATAAATAATAATCTACCACACACCCATTGGGGTAGAGACTCTAAGTCTCATCTAAGGTCAAGATTCGTATCTCTTATACACTGTATTATTCTAAACCTACTTTGATATCAACTGTAACACCCCACCTTTATACCTATACTACCAAAGAATATCACTAGGTAATACCATGTGATAATACAAAGAATGAGGCGATATTAGGCTGTCGCACGTAAATATTCCCATAGGCTAATACTAGTACGTATTCAAAAATCAAATAAATAACTCACCTATATGTACTATGTACTGCATAAAGAAATAAACGCGTGCATTTCCATGATAGGACATAACCTAATATAAAATAAATTACAGAGAACATAGAGTCAACAACGCAGGTATAACATATAATATAAAATATATATGAGGCAACCCTACCCTTAGCTGTCATTTATTTTGAATGACTCAATTTAGTTTAATTCTAAATTCAGGGTTGCACTCCTTCACAAACCAACTATTTTTTTTACATGTATGTATATTTTCCTATGTGTTGCCCAAGATCCACTTGATCAATATAGAAATATTGATATACTACTTTATAAAACTATTTGGGTGTTCATTTTAATTCTAATATCAGAGCATTTCTGTAAAGGGTATCTCAGTCTATATATATAAAAATAATAAAACTGAGGTTAAATCTCTGTGCAATTCCATTAGCCAATTCCCATTTATTTTTCCTACTCTTAGCATTTGTGTATTTGATATGACATGTGAACTAACTCGTAATATTTAAATTTGCAGGGTTTGCTTTTTAAAATAGATGAACTGTGAGTTGTGCATGCTTCTGTGCACCTGTGTGCACATAGTCATGTACAGCTGCTCTCTGCTTATCTTAGTCTTCAGGTAGACTAATTTGTTTTGGTGAGTTTTCTAAACTAATTGATCATAATATACTAGTTTCATTCATTCATAAAAAAACACATTTTGATTTGGGTTATTCCTTGTCTCATAAATTTTTTCTTCAATTCATATGTAAATGTATTCTAATTTTTAAAACAGTCTGATGTGCATACCCATACTCTTGGTTTTAATAGGTATAAGCTTCAGGTCTACGATTACTTTAATACTAAATTCTTGGAAATTTGCATGCTTACAAATTATAACATAAAGCTAAACATATCTATCTTTTCCATTGAAAATAGTTTCAACTCATTATATTTTTCTTCTTTACTGGTAATGGTTCCATCACATAATGATCCCTAAAATCATTCATTACATAATATTCAAGCTCAACATACTGCAAATATTAATTACATATAAGTCTTTTAAAATAAACATAAGGAACAATCTTCAACAAAAGCCATATTTCAGTTGTTAGCAATTTCTTCCTAGCATCACATTTCTGCTCTTTTTTTACTTAGCTTCTTCATTACCTGCAGACATCCCATGATCTGCCCCACCATGTAAGTGAAGCACCCATTTGATGCAAGCAACAAACAGGTCAGACTAAAGTCTGGTATGAGTAAATTCAATTGACAATACATAAGATTAATGGAGCTAGTTCCATATTACCTTTGTTTCAGAAGTTAAATGTTCTACTCAGATTGTTAAACCACTTTCTCATGTTCACATTTTAAGTATCCTTACAGTGAAGTGAGGGAACTTCTAAATACATGTATATGTGCTCAGACTAATTTCTTAACAGAAATCCTTATTTTAAGAATTCATAGCAGCCATCATGCAAATCACACAGGCATTCCTAAACATGAACAAGCAACATCCATATCATTAAGCTAAAGTACCAATACGAGACTGCATATCAAGATTCCCATTGTGACGCCCCACCTCTATACCCGCGCTAGCCAAGAACACTACGGTGTAATGTTGCCAACTAGCACGGAGAATAAGGCTGTTGAGGAGCGACCATCCATGTAATTGCTTTGTGCGAGCACCGATATGTCAGATAGTAAAACATGCATTTCATTTTTTTAGAGGAAATCCGACGTACCGATACAAACACAAAGCTACTACACAGTGGCTATAATAGTTTAGGACAATAAATATAAAGATAACACAGATAACATAAATGCGGAATACAGATGGAACAAAAAGTCTTATATATATATAATAACTGATGTCAGTTACAATACATTTGACACGATACATATGATACAACTATAATTGTCGACTCTGGAAGTTATATACACAAATACATTATCAACTAATGTACATGAATACATGTCATCCTAATCAATACACTGATTACTACAAAAAGACAAAGACAACTTCAGAAGATGTGAAAAGTCTTCATAGCTCTAGCAGCAGGAAATCTACAACCTGAAATAACTCGGGTCTGACCCGAGTATTACATTCAAAAGAAAATAATACACGGGTCAGTCTAATTCAAACTCAGCTATTAGTGCATAGAAGCAATAATAATCAAATAGACGATAGTCAAAATAATTCTCGTCTACCCGACTCTTTAAACAAAGAAATCGGATGATGGTCGATATAACACTTAACAGTGTTAAACAAAAATCAGCATATTTAAAACCTCAACAGAGATAGATGCAAAGATTTCTAAAGGAAGATGATTTAGAAAAAAATGGAATTGTCGAAAACGGTGATTAACAATAAAAATTATCAATTTAAACAAAATCAAAATACGATTCAAAATATTGCAAATGGCCTCGATCAAAATTCAAAGTGTAACTGCAACAAGGCAAATGCATGTACAAGTTCAACAAGACAAGTACAAAATGGACAACAACAAAAGCCTCCAAGCAGGCAAACTCAAGTGATCAAGTCTGTCAACATGATACTGCAACAATACAAATGAGGATGAACTCAAATGCAGACTCAAGTTTATATGTAGTAAATTAGATACAACAATATAAACAAGCAACTCAAAGAACAGTGCCTCAATAAACTGCAATATCAAATGTATGCAATGCAGACAGGTATCAAAGACCAGACTACAACCGGTGTCAACATCTACATGGATGCAAGCATGTATGAATCAACTGAGCAAGACAACCAGTAAACAATGAGGTGCACAGCTACAAATGGTCAAACTACATGCAGGAGCAACAAGGTAATGAAGCCAATGTCATATGGTCAGAGAACAGTATATATATACAGTAGTGAAATGTCATATACAAAACAACCAAAAATCATCATATAAACTAGTCCCAAATTATACTTAAGGCAAGTTCAAAATCATGGTACAATAGTCTTACAAAACTGGACTTCAACAAAACCACGGACTCAAGTTCAAGTGGATCAAGTAACAACTTAAATGCAGCTATAGTGAACAAGTACAGGGCTCAAATGTTCGACTACACAGTTGCAATGTCAACAAAGTAAACAAGGAAGTCAAATGTAAAACTGCAACTACAAGGGTGTAGTAATCAGATGAACAATGAAGTGCAACTGACAATGCAAGCTACAGGTTGAACTTGAGTGCAAATGGAAACAACTACACCAATCCTAACAGGAGCATATGCAAGGAATCAGTTTCAAACATAAGCCCAAATGCAAATGCAATATGAAAACTGCCTGGGATGAAGACTGCCATACCAAAAGGTAAGTGTACAACAAAAGGAAACAAGGATCCGACTATCAAATGTACAAGATCAACTCGAGTACAATGCAGACAAGTACAACAACTACAAGGTATGCAAAAACATAAATGGACAGTAAGGAATTCAAACATGGAGTGGAACGCAACTACAAGTGCAACAAAGAATAGATGGCCAGAGACAAAGCTCACAGGGGCCAGAAAAACTCAAGTCTTAACTCACAGTGAAGAGGATAGCAATGACGACGAGTATGATACCAGAAAAATGTCAAAGCCGAGTATGTCATACTGTGGTGGCCAAGCAAAGTCAGAAGAAATCAAATATACGCATATGAAAAAGGTCAGAATTCATCGCAATCATCCAAACAATATCGCACAGCCAAAGACTAATTCAACATAGAATAAACGAACGAGAAAACAGGATTTCGAACCCATATAAACTCAAACCCAAAAACACGCACTGGAGAATTGAATTAGATGTGAGTACAAGTTTACTCACCTATTTTCGAAGCCCACGAATTAGAGCAGAAATCATACCGAAGTCGAGTTTCAGAAACCCTAAAATTTCAGAGCTTAGAGAAATCGATGCCGCAATTTCGAGAGCAAAGAGTTTCGAGTATAAGACAAGTGACGAGCAACTGATCGAAGCTCTGATTTCTTCTCAGATCGAACAAAAATCGCCACAGCCATTATTTCTCAAGACAAAAGAGGATCGGGCAATTGCAGAGCTGAAGCTCCAAATCAACTAAGGGAACAGCGAAGCCGAAGTCAGAGTCACCACAGAGAAAGCCACAATCCAGAACTACAAAGATCGACAAAGCCGTAGCCTCAATTCCAGACTAAGCGAAGACTTCAAGCCAGAGCTACAACAATCGACGAAGGCAAAGTCCAAATCACAGAGGAACGGGCTAACTGGAAGCAACCGCAAGTAACAATCAAAGAACGACCAGCAATCGATCGAATAGCCAAAGCCCTAATTTTCAGATCGAAGGAACGAGCAAAGAAGCGGCCGCCATTTTTTTTTTCAGAACAAAGAAGAGGATCGGGTGGAATGATTGTGATAGGGCTGACATGTTAGGGCAAATAACAAAAAGAAATAGGGCCGGGCTTTCTATAAAATCAAAGAAATACATTTATTTAAAAACCCAAAATAATTTCTCAACCATTTTTATAAAATAAATTTCAAATTGATTTTAAATTTCGATAGCAATTATAATCTTCTAATTTCGATTATCACAAAGTGCAAAATACTGGGTTGTTACAGACTTTCCTCCTTAAAGAAATTGCGTCCTCGCAATCATAAGGGATAAGTGGGAAAAAGGTAACAACCATAAGAACCTAACGTCACAAAATGAAGAAATTTGAGATAGGAAGTTCACCATATAGGGCATGAAAGAGTAAGCTTGAACGTGTTTGACGAACATTAAGTTCCTTATGAAAAATAAATATTCCCAAAATTTATGATCAGGGTAGAGAACAATTTCTCACCCAGAAGTAATAATGCCAAATCAATAGCCACGAGCACTAGATCATGAGTGGCATATCTAGTCTCAATAGTCATTAATGATTTAGAAGGACAAGAGGTAGCACGTTCTCTTTTACAAGAGAACGACATCCAAACCAATACGATTAGCATTGGTACAAAAAGATAATGACTTGGTACCCCTCGGGAATTGCAAGGATGGAAGTATCGAAAAAGGGTTGTTTCAAATAATTTTCTTTCCCGAAAAAGCTAAGTTTTCAAGATTTACAATTTACTTTATGTAATTATCTTTTCAGAAAAATTTGCATTTTACAATTCAATTTACTGTGTCTGATTGTCTCATCAAAGCGTTTAGGAGATTCCTATCGATAACGTTGATCAAGTGCATCGACCAGAATTCTTAAAGCACTCAATGGGCAATACAATCACAAAATCATCTTTTAATTTCATAAAAGAAATTCATAAATTTTCAACAAAATCTAACTATCAAATAGATAATCAGAAAACACAAATATCCGATTATCAAAAACGATAATCAGAAATCACAAATATCCGATTATCACAAATGATAATCAAATCTCACAAATATCTGATTATCAAAAACGATAATCAGAAATCAGAAATATCCGATTATCAAAAACGATAATCAGACATCACAATTATTCAATTAACGAGTCCGGAATTAACCGAAGTAGTAAAACTATGGTTCCATACTCCATACTTTTGCTAAATCGTTTAAATCTCTTTATCGTTTCCTTGAAAGTGAAAAATTGTGTGTTTTTTAAAAAAAATAACATTTCACATTCTCAAACGGACAAGTCCGGAATTAAACGAATCAGTAAAAGAAAGGGGTCATAGTCCTCGATTTTGCTGAAACGTTTAAATCGCTTCCTCGTTCTTTTGAAAATGTAAACTGTAAAAATTTTGAAAAAAATTTTTTATTTATATTTTTGAAACAACTTTTAAAAATAAAGAATTTTGAAAACACGTGATTAAATTAGCAATATCAGTAGCAACTTAGATAAGGAAATTGCACTTCTCAAAGTACAGTAAAAACGGACAACAAAATCAACATTGCGGGAGAACCGCTTGTAAATCCATTTTAAAATTGACGGTTACTGAAGTTAACACGTCAAAATTTCATCAAAATAACTGGCATCAAAGTATAATACCAATGAATTTTCATTCATCAAAAATGTCACAAGAATCTTCTCAAAGATAGAAAGGGATATCATACCCTAAACTTGTATTTATAACAAGTCAATAACACATAATTTCACCAATGCACAAAAATTGATAAAACTTATCAATAGAAATCGCGAAAATTAGTGAAGCACAAATTCTAGAAATCTACACACGAAATCCAGAAATCACAAAGAGGGGGAGGCCTATCAGAAAACAGGAGTATGAAAACTCAAGACACCGGTATCACAAGAACGAGAAGCTATCTCATGGTGGCTAACCATTAAATTTTCTCACAGGAATGGCCCGAAGACCGTGCAACAAAGAAATATGTGTGAGACGGAATCACACAAATGGTGTCTAGACAATCCTCAAAGCCCAAGAGATATGTGTGAGACGGAATTACACCGATGAGGCCTAGTCTAACCGTGCAGAGAAAGAAATATGTGTGAGATGGAATCACACAAATGGTGTCTAGACAATCCTCAAAGCCCAAGAGATATGTGAGAGACGGAATCACACCGATGAGTTCTACTCTAACCGTGCAATATGTGTGAGACGGAATCACACAAATGGTGTCTAGACAATCCTCAAAGCCCAAGAGATATGTGTGAGACGGAATCACACCGATGAGGCCTAGTCTAACCGTGCAGAGAAAGAAATATGTGTGAGACGGAATCACACAAATGGTGTCTAGACAATCCTCAAAGCCCAAGAGATATGTGTGAGATGGAATCACACCGATGAGGTCTAGTCTAACCGTGCAATATGTGTGAGACGGAATCACACAAATGGTGTCTAGACAATCCTCAAAGCCCAAGAGATATGTGTGAGACGGAATCACACCGATGAGGCCTAGTCTAACCGTGCAGAGAAAGAAATATGTGTGAGACGGAATCACACAAATGGTGTCTAGACAATCCTCAAAGCCCAAGAGATATGTGTGAGACGGAATCACACCGATGAGGCCTAGTCTAACCGTGCAGAGAAAGAAATATGTGTGAGACGGAATCACACAAATGGTGTCTAGACAATCCTCAAAGCCCAGAGATATGTGTGAGACGGAATCACACCGATGAGGTCTAGTCTAACCATGCAATATGTGTGAGACGGAATGACACAAATGGTGTCTAGACAATCCTCAAAGCCCAAGAGATATGTGTGAGACAGAATCACACCGATGAGGCCTAGTCTAACCGTGCAGAGAA
Source organism: Allium fistulosum (assembly GCA_030737815.1). Lineage (NCBI taxonomy): Eukaryota > Viridiplantae > Streptophyta > Magnoliopsida > Asparagales > Amaryllidaceae > Allium > Allium fistulosum. The sequence continues at coordinate 1,102,436,669 of CM060904.1, read as the reverse complement.
AGAAATATGTGTGAGACGGAATCACACAAATGGTGTCTAGACAATCCTCAAAGCCCAAGAGATATGTGTGAGACGGAATCACACCGATGAGGTCTAGTCTAACCGTGCAATATGTGTGAGACGGAATCACACAAATGGTGTCTAGACAATCCTCAAAGCCCAAGAGATATGTGTGAGACGGAATCACACCGATGAGGCCTAGTCTAAATCATAAAATGATTGTCATGATCAACGAGAAGTGTCAATTACACTAAGCTAGTAAATATATGAGTTTAGCTTCATGTCCCATAACCACTTGCTTAACTTAAATATTTACGAACAAACTGTAGATCTTCACTAGGAAATTGTAACAAAAGGTTCAATCGAACAAGTCCAGGAGTTAACCGACGAAGTAAACGCAAGCGTTTCATACCACTTGTTTTACTAGGCCGTTTAATTCAATTTCTCATACGAGTGAAATAAAGGCTTGTATATACCAATAGATTGGAAAACGGTTTAAGAAAAAGAGCTTTGTAGTAAAATAGTTTTGAAATTGTTTGGAGAAAAGGATTTTGATATTTACTACTAGTATAGAAAACCTTTATATTTTTAAAGTGACAAATCACAAAAATGATTGTAGAAACAATCAATCACAAGAATTCACATACAAAGATGTGAATAGATCCAAAGAAATCGATATTGAATCCATCAAAAAGTATGTTCACAAAAATCCCGAAGAAAGTGTCATTAAAGTTGCTAATAAATGATAGCAACCAATCGGGGGAAATGATCACGAATCGATTAAATTTTGGAAACCAAATCAATTCACTAAAACTCACATTCGAAGATGTGAATAAAATCCAAGAAATTCGATTCCAAATTTATCAAAGTAGACATACCCAAGAATTCCAAAAGTAGAAGTTATCAAAGTCGACAAAAGTGATAACAACTAACTGGAAAAGAAGAATCGATTATCAATTGGAAAAACAAAGCAAAACGAGCAGAAATGCATAAATGACTTCAACAAAAGTAAGAATCAAGTCAATGTCGAAGTCAACAATTAATGGCCGCAGTCGAGTACAAAATGAATCAACATCATCATCAAAGAATCCAACGGCAAACAGAGTCAGAGTCTTGGAAATCAAGAAATTTGCCACTTCACAAAAACAAAGTGACCGAAGTCGAATGGAAATCAAGCCGAGGAAAACACAAAATATCAAGTTCAAAATCGCTGAGACTCAAACTGGATATGAATGAAAAATCAAAATCAAATGCATATGAATAAGTGTTAGGAATTCATACCTAATAGTCAAAAATAATCATATGTAAAGATGAGAGATAAAACATCGACAAATAGTTGTAACATATGCTCCATCTAATTTATGTTTTATAATTGTCCTAAACCCCAGGCACTGATACCAAGCTGTGACGCCCCACCTCTATACCCGCGCTAGCCAAGAACACTACGGTGTAATGTTGTCAACTAGCACGGAGAATAAGGCTGTTGAGGAGCGACCATCCATGTAATTGCTTTGTGCAAGCACCGATATGTCAGATAGTAAAACATGCATTTCATTTTTTTAGAGGAAATCCGACGTACCGATACAAACACAAAGCTACTACCCAGTGGCTATAATAGTTTAGGACAATAAATATAAAGATAACACAGATAACATAAATGCGGAATACAGATGGAACAAAAAGTCTCATATATATATATAATAACTGATGTCAGTTACAATACATTTGACACGATACATATGATACAACTATAATTGTCGACTCTAGAAGTTATATACACAAATACATTATCAACTAATGTACATGAATACATGTCATCCTAATCAATACACTGATTACTACAAAAGGACAAAGACAACTTCAGAAGATGTGAAAAGTCTTCATAGCTCTAGCAGCAGGAAATCTACAACCTGAAATAACTCGGGTCTGACCCGAGTATTACATTCAAAAGAAAATAATACACGGGTCAGTCTAATTCAAACTTAGCTATTAGTGCATAGAAGCAATAATAATCAAATAGACGACAGTCAAAATAATTCTCGTCTACCCGACTCTTTAAACAAAGAAATCGGATGATGGTCGATATAACACTTAACAGTGTTAAACAAAAATCAGCAGATTTAAAACCTCAACAGAGATAGATGCAAAGATTTCTAAAGGAAGATGATTTAGAAAAAAATGGAATTGCCGAAAACGGCGATTAACAATAAAAATTATCAATTTAAACCAAATCAAAATACGATTCAAAATATTGCAAATGGCCTCGATCAAAATTCAAAGTGTAACTGCAACAAGGCAAATGCATGTACAAGTTCAACAAGACAAGTACGAAATGGACAGCAACAAAAGCCTCCAAGCAGGCAAACTCAAGTGATCAAGTCTGTCAACATGATACTGCAACAATACAAATGAGGATGAACTCAAATGCAGACTCAATTTTATATGAAGTAAATTGGATACAGTAATATAAACAAGCAACTCAAAGAACAGTGCCTCAATAAACTGCAATATCAAATGTATGCAATGCAGACAGGTATCAAAGACCAGACTACAACCGGTGTCAACATCTACATGGATGCAAGCATGTATGAATCAACTGAGCAAGACAACCAGTAAACAATGAGGTGCACAGCTACAAATGGTCAAACTACATGCAGGAGCAACAAGGTAATGAAGCCAATGTCATATGGTCAGAGAACAGTATATATATACAGTAGTGAAATGTCATATACAAAACAACCAAAAATCATCATATAAACTAGTCCCAAATTATACTTAAGGCAAGTTCAAAATCATGGTACAATAGTCTTACAAAACTGGACTTCAACAAAACCACGGACTCAAGTTCAAGTGGATCAAGTAACAACTTAAATGCAGCTATAGTGAACAAGTACAGGGCTCAAATGTTCGACTACACAGTTGCAATGTCAACAAAGTAAACAAGGAAGTCAAATGTAAAACTGCAACTACAAGGGTATAGTAATCAGATGAACAATGAAGTGCAACTGACAATGCAAGCTACAGGTTGAACTTGAGTGCAAATGGAAACAACTACACCAATCCTAACAGGAGCATATGCAAGGAATCAGTTTCAAACATAAGCCCAAATGCAAATGCAATATGAAAACTGCCTGGGATGAAGACTGCCATACCAAAAGGTAAGTGTACAACAAAAGGAAACAAGGATCCGACTATCAAATGTACAAGATCAACTCGAGTACAATGCAGACAAGTACAACAACTACAAGGTATGCAAAAACATAAATGGACAGTAAGGAATTCAAACATGGAGTGGAACGCAACTACAAGTGCAACAAAGAATAGATGGCCAGAGACAAAGCTCACAGGGGCCAGAAAAACTCAAGTCTTAACTCACAGTGAAGAGGATAGCAATGACGACGAGTATGATACCAGAAAAATGCCAAAGCCGAGTATATCATACTGTGGTGGCCAAGCAAAGTCAGAAGAAATCAAATATACGCATATGAAAAAGGTCAGAATTCATCGCAATCATCCAAACAATATCGCACAGCCAAAGACGAATTCAACATAGAATAAACGAACGAGAAAACAGGATTTCGAACCCATATAAACTCAAACCCAAAAACACGCACTGGAGAATTGAATTAGATGTGAGTACAAGTTTACTCACCTATTTTCGAAGCCCACGAATTAGAGCATAAATCATACCGAAGTCGAGTTTTAGAAACCCTAAAATTTCAGAGCTTAGAGAAATCGATGCCGCAATTTCCAGAGCAAAGAGTTTCGAGTATAAGACAAGTGACGAGCAACTGATCGAAGCTCTGATTTCTTCTCAGATCGAACAAAAATCGCCACAGCCATTATTTCTCAAGACAAAAGAGGATCGGGCAATTGCAGAGCTGAAGCTCCAAATCAACTAAGGGAACAGCGAAGCCGAAGTCAGAGTCACCACAGAGAAAGCCACAATCCAGAACTACAAAGATCGACAAAGCCGTAGCCTCAATTCCAGACTAAGCGAAGACGTCAAGCCAGAACTACAACAATCGACGAAGGCAAAGTCCAAATCACAGAGGAACGGGCTAACTGGAAGCAACCGCAAGTAACAATCAAAGAACGACCAGCAATCGATCGAATAGCCAAAGCCCTAATTTTCAGATCGAAGGAACGAGCAAAGAAGCGGCCGCCATTTTTTTTTCAGAACAAAGAAGAGGATCGGGTTGAATGATTGTGATAGGGCTGACATGTTAGGGCAAATAACAAAAAGAAATAGGGCCGGCCTTTCTATAAAATCAAAGAAATACATTTATTTAAAAACCCAAAATAATTTCTCAACCATTTTTATAAAATAAATTTCAAATTGATTTTAAATTTCGATAGCAATTATAATCATCTAATTTCGATAATCACAAAGTGCAAAATACTGGGTTGTTACACCCATATACTTTCAGCATTTATACATTTTGCATGTATATTCACTTCATGTTATTCATTTCAAAAGGATCCAGTATCACATTTATGGTTGCATTGGTGCACATTGCCTGGAACTGTTTCTTACTTTCCTGTGCACTATAAGCTTTTTGGACATGATCATGTCATGTGCAAACTCACACCCCAACCTTGGTGCAAGCCAACAACTATGCCATACCCACTTCCCTCTTACCCAACCTGATAGAGGTGACCCATGTCCTTAGTTTAATTACTAAGTTCTCTCACACATCCCATATTTTCTATGCAGAGTTATGCCCAACACTGTTTTATCCCCAATCACTTCATACTAATAGTTTCTATACATCCATCAAAACTCATCCACATATATATTTATTCAGCAATCACTCATACTTTAAAAATCAGTTCAAGTTAGTTTTATTTTAGAGATATACCTTGGTTAAAGCATAGCCTAGAGCCTATACTAAGTGAAGTGCTACTCTGGTTCTCCTTATAGTCCACCCACATATTAAAGTGTATTTTCTTATTATTTCGACCTTATTTCCAGAGAACATCAAATGATAAATCAGGATTCAGCACATGGAAATTCCTTTGCATCCCAACCATCTTTCAGTTGCAAGACATAAGCCAGAGGACCACTTCCTCTTACTGCCTTGCACCTTACTTTATTTGTAAATTTATAAAAACATTTCTTAGGTACATAAACATCTAAATTATCATCAATTTTTCCTTAAATATATCATATATGAACAATCAATCATAAGTTAAATGACAACCAAGGAATGCAAGACACATATCTTCAGAAACAACAGAAAAGGATTAGACTAAAAATGCAAGCAAAACTTCAATTAGAATTAAAATAAACTAAAGGTTAAATGGCTGCCTTCCATAGGTCTTAATGCCTTGCCAGGTGAGGGTTTTACTCACCAAGGTTCTTCTTCCTAAGCCTTGATTTAAGTCTGCCATTGACCTCCTAGCTGCTGCCTGCCTCCTCTTTCTTTTCTATGTTTTGTTTTCTGGTTTTTCTCATGTGCACCCGTAGGAGGTGATGAGGTATATAGTGGAGTTGTTAGGGTTTTCAGGTTAGTTAGGTAATTTATTTTCATCAGAAATCCCATTATTTCTGATCTCACTCAACAGCTCACCCTCTCCACTTTCCCTCCTTACCATTTTTTCCTTTTTCCTTGTCTTAACTATTTTTGGCAATTTTCTTCACACACTTTACGCATGATTCTGGCTTGGCATTATCTGATTTTTAATTATGCATAAAAACTTATGTGTCTAACCAAAATGTGTGTGTGTTAATTAGTTATTATATTTTCTACCCATGCATGCTGCCATGTTTATTATATATATATTTTTTAGTTTATTTGAATTAGGACTAAAACTGCCTATGTTATTTATACATTATAATTGGGTTAATGTAGCTATACTAATAGGTCATGCACTCATTTACTTTTGCATTTACCAACAGAGCCTCTACATACTAATTTTCCTTGCTCAGGTAGTATACTGGAATAGTGTGCATGTGCACAAAGACATGCATATTCATTTACACACCATTGTTTTTTAGAGAAAAGAAAATTTTTGTTTTTCAACTAACTAACTTTCTTTTGCAAAGTATGTAAACTATATATATATATAGATATATACTTAAATTATGGGCTGTCACATACACCCCTTCTTTAAGAAATTGTGTCCCACAATTTAACATTTCTTAACTCAACTGAAGCATATATCAAGCAAGCACATTCAACATTAAATACTATGTTTAACTAACTGAATGCAAGCATAAATGGTAAATTACCTTTAATCTAATTGTCAGTTGCAAATAGTTGAGGGTACTGGACTTTTATCTTGTCCTCAACCTCCCATGTGCAATCATTAGGGTCTAGACTCCACTGCACCTTTACCAGTTTAATAGCAATGCCCACTGGCTTCTTCTCATATACTAAATCTGGTCTAACTTCTACTGGGTTTTGTGGCTGAATCACTGAAGCTTCATCATGCACACAATTTCTCAATTGTGATACATGAAATACATTATGTATTCCACTCATTTCTTCTGGCAACCTCAACTTGTAAGCCATCTTTCCTATTCTTGCCATGATCTCATATGGCCCTATGTATCTCGGGGTTAGCTTCCCTGCCTTGCCAAATCTCAACACCTTCCTCATAGGTGAAACTTTCAAGTACACATCATCTCCTACCTCAAATTCAAGTGGTTTCCTTCTTTTATCTGCATATGATTTCATTCTGTCTTGCGCTGCCTTCATTCTCTGTTTGATCAGTGTGATCTTATCATTTGTTTCTTTCACATGATCTGGTCCTAACATCACCCTATCACCTACCTCTAACCAGCAAGCAGGTGACAAACAAGGCCTCCCATATAGAGCTTCATAGGGAGCCATCCCTATACTACTCTGGTAGCTGTTGTTGTAAGCAAATTCTGCTAAATGAAGGTAGTCTTCCCAATTACCACCATGGTCAAGTACACAGGCTCTAAGTAGATCCTCCAAAAATTTATTAACTACTTCTGTCTGGCCATCAGTTTGGGGATGGTAGGCTGTGCTCAAGCACAATTCAACCCCCATTGCCTGTTGAAAACTACTCCAAAACTTTGATGTGAATATGGTGTCTCTATCACTAATGATAGTGGTAGGAACTCCATGTAGTTTTACGATTTCTTTCACGAAAATTTGTGCCAATTTTGGTGCATTTCTATCACTCTTTACTGGTATGAAGTGTGATGATTTAGTCAACCTATCTACCACCACCCAAATACTGTCATTACCTCTCTTTGATCTTGGCAAACCATCAATGAAATCCATTGATATGCTTTCCCATTTCCACCTTGGAATTTCCAGAGGTTGCAACAGTCCACTAGGTCTTTGGTACTCAGCCTTGACTTGTTGGCAAGTCATGCATCTTTCCACATATTCACCCACACTCCTTTTCATTCCTTTCCACCAATAGCTCCTCTTTAGATCATGATACATTTTAGTACCACCTGGATGTATGGTGTACTTAGACTTGTGATGGACATCAATGATTCTTCTTTGTAGTGCTTCTGTGCCAGGCACACACAGTCTTCCTTTGTATCTCAAAAATCCTTTTTCATCCAATTCAAACTTATCAAGACTTGAACCATTCCTTAACAGTTCCTTCTTCTCTCTTAGGAATGCATCCATGTCTTGAGACTGATTCACTTCTTCCACTAAGTCTGATTTTATTGTGATGAGGCTGAGCTAGCCATAGTACTCCATGTCCTCATTTATCATCATAATTTGCTCTTCCATATTTTCCACTTCCACATCAGTTAGTGCTAATAACATTTTAAACTCCTCTATCATCAATGTAGCCAACTTGGCATGTTGCCTACTCAATGCATCTGCCACTCTATTTGCTTTTCCTGGTGTGTACATAATGTCTAAATCATAGGCAGCAAGGAATTCCACCCACCTATGTTGTCTCATGTTCAAATCTTTTTGAGAAAATAAGTATTTCAAAGCTTTGTGGTCAGTATAAAGCTCAAACTTTGCTCCTAATAGGTAGTGTCTCCAAAGCTTTAATGCATACACCACAGCTGCCAATTCCAAGTCATGTGTTGCATACTTGGTCTCACTTGGTTTCAATTGCCTTGATGCATAGGCTATTACTCTACCATCTTGCATAAGAACAGCCCATATACCTGACCCACATGCATCAGTGTACACTACCAGATTATCATTGCCTTTCCATCAATGCTTTCTTCAATTGGTTGTATGCCCCTTCACACTTCTCAGTCCATAAGAAAGGTTGGTCTTTCCTTGTTAGCTTAGTTAATGGGGTTGCTATTTTTGCAAAGTCTTTTATAAATCTTCTGTAGTATCCAGCCATGCCCATGAATGATCTTATCCCAGTAACATTGCTTGGTCTCTTCCATACTTGCACTGCCATGACCTTACTAGGGTCTACTGAAATTCCTTCTTGAGAAATTATATGGCCTAAGAATTTTATTTCATTCTTCCAGAAGGAACATTTTGCAAACTTGGCTTTAAGGCCTTGTTGCCTTAATCTACTTAGTACCATGTGCAAATGTTTCTCATGTTCATTAGCTGACTTAGAATATATTAATATATCATCAATGAAAATCAGTACAAATTTATCTAAATAGTCTCTAAAAATCCTATTCATTAAATCCACAAAATAGGATGGTGCATTGGTCAAACCAAATGGCATTACTAAGTATTCATACAAGCCATACCTGGTGTTGAAGGCTGTATACTTAATACTTTCTTCTTCCACTTTCATTTGATGGAAGCCAGATGCTAAGTCAAGTCTGGAAAATATCTTAGCACCATTTAATTGATCAAAAAGATCATCAATTCTAGGTAGAGGGTATTTGTTTTTGATGGTGACTGAATTTAGTTCCCTATAGTCTATGCACATTCTCAAGGAACCATCATGCTTCTTAACAAATACTACTGGTGATCCCCAGTTTGAACTACTAGGCCTAATGAAGCCTTTTTGCTCTAATTCTTCTATTTGCTTCTTCAACTCAATTAGTTCTTTAGGACCCATCCTATTTGGCTTTTTAATGACAGGGCTTGTCCCTGGTTTAAGTCTTATTTGAAATTCTACTGGTCTATTATGAGGGATACCATTCACTTCACCAAACACATCAGTGTATTGGTTAACTATGGGTATCTTTTCTAGGCTTGATTCAACTTCACCATTGTTCAAGTTGAACATCCTGCCCATACCCCTAGCTTTTGCTACCTCAAACATGACCAAAATTCTTTTGCCATCAGGAAGTTGTAGTGAGATTGTAGAATTTTCTAAATTAATAATAGCATGAAATCTTTTTAACCAATCCATCCCTAGTATGATATCCAACTTAGGGTAATTTAGCACATATAATTCTGAAATAAAGATGTGACCACCCATACATATTTCTACTTGCATTCATTTCAAGTTAGTAATACAGGAACTACCTATGGGACTATCAATATGCAATGGTTTATCAACAAGAATACATATCAATCCCAGTTTCTGAACTATGTCATAAGAAATAAAAGAGTGGGTAGCTCTTGTGTCATAAACAACTGATATGGGTATGCCTTTAATAAATAATATACCTTCCACTTGGCTAGGTGCCTCCATTGCCCTGCCTTTCCCCTCAAGTACAGCCACCCTTGCCATTTCTGGACACTGCCTTTTCATATGCCCCTCTTTACCACAGTTGTAGCACCTAAGAATAGTTGACTTGGGTGCTTGGCATTTGGTCTTTATATGGCCTTCCTTTCCACAGTTGTAACAGATCACTTTAGGTTTCTTATTGTCAGAGCTTGCCACCTTACTTCCTTCTTGCTTCTCCCTTCTTCTTCTCATATGGATGTGCTCTATTCTTCCCTTTCTTGCTATTTCTGAAATTCTTAAATTTTTCCCTGGCATTATCATGCTGCTCAAATGATAATGTCAAGTCCATAACTTGACTAAAGGTTCTGTCTTTGTAGGGTAACATGGCTCTACTCAACCCAGCATTCAACCCCTGAATGTACCTTGCATTCCTTGAAACTTCATCTGGGATTAATACTGCTCCATACTTGGACAACCCTTCAAATTTTTGAGTGTATTCTGTGACACTCATAGATCCTTGTTTAAGTTTTATAAACTCTTCAAGCAATGAAGCTTTTGCTGAGGCTGGGACAAATCTGGCTTCTAACATTTCTTTGAACTGATTCCATGTGATCTCTTGCTCTTGCCTGCCTGCAATGATCACTTCCCACCAGTCCAAAGCAAGGCCTTTTAGTTGTCTTGAAGCTATTTGCCTTCTTCTCTGGTCATTAACCTACATATCTGCAAAGATCCTTTCCATTGTTCTTAGCCATGTCTGGACACCCATGACATTTTCTGTGCCATCAAAGCTACTGCCTCCTAAGTGTGAATATGTTTTAAGCAATTTGGACAGCTCTTCATGAGGATTATCTACTCTAGGTGTCATCCCATCCCTTAATACTCTAACAAAGTCTTGCATGTTAATCATTGGGGGATCAGTGGCCATTCCTGTTGCCTGATCAACATGATTGTCCTCCCTTCTCCAGCAGCCTAGGGATTGCTCCTAACTGCTCTGGGCCTCTATTGAACATTTCTAGTATGGTTAGTTCTAATTCCTATTCAATACTTCACCTTTAAACTAGTAGTGAACTCATTCATACATAATAAGTAAAAGAACCAATGCAAACAGTACAAACAATGCACACAGATTCAACCAAGTATTTGTATTGGCTATGTATTTAATAACACAGCTCTGATACCAACTGAGGCAACCCTACCCTTAGCTGTCATTTATTTTGAATGACTCAATTTAGTTTAATTCTAATTTCAGGGTTGCACTCCTTCACAAACCAACTATTTTTTTTACATGTATGTATATTTTCCTATGTGTTTCCCAAGATCCACTTGATCAATATAGAAATATTGATATACTACTTTATAAAACTATTTGGGTGTTCATTTTAATTCTAATATCAGAGCATTTCTGTAAAGGGTATCTCAGTCTATATATATATAAAAATAATAAAACTGAGGTTAAATCTCTGTGCAATTCCATTAGCCAATTCCCATTTATTTTTCCTACTCTTAGCATTTGTGTATTTGATATGACATGTGAACTAACTCGTAATATTTAAATTTGCAGGGTTTGCTTTTTAAAACAGATGAGCTGTGAGTTCTACATGCTTCTGTGCAACTGTGTGCACATAGTCATGTACAGCTGCTCTCTGCTTACCTTAGTCTTCAGGTAGACTAATTTGTTTTGGTGAGTTTTCTAAACTAATTGATCATAATATACTAGTTTCATTCATTCATAAAAAAAACACATTTTGATTTGGGTTATTCCTTGTCTCATAAATTTTTTCTTCAATTCATATGTAAATGTATTCTAATTTTTAAAACAGTCTGATGTGCATACCCATACTCTTGGTTTTAATAGGTATAAGCTTCAGGTCTACGATTACTTTAATACTAAATTCTTGGAAATTTGCATGCTTACAAATTATAACATAAAGCTAAACATATCTATCTTTTCCATTGAAAATAGTTTCAACTCATTATATTTTTCTTCTTTACTGGTAATGGTTCCATCACATAATGATCCCTAAAATCATTCATTACATAATATTCAAGCTCAACATACTGCAAATATTAATTACATATAAGTCTTTTAAAATAAACATAAGGAACAATCTTCAACAAAAGCCATATTTCAGTTGTTAGCAATTTCTTCCTAACATCACATTTCTGCTCTTTTTTTACTTAGCTTCTTCATTACCTGCAGACATCCCATGATCTGCCCCACCATGTAAGTGAAGCACCCATTTGATGCAAGCAACAAACAGGTCAGACTAAAGTCTGGTATGAGTAAATTCAATTGACAATACATAAGATTAATGGAGCTAGTTCCATATTACCTTTGTTTCAGAAGTTAAATGTTCTACTCAAATTGTTAAACCACTTTCTCATGTTCACATTTTAAGTATCCTTACAGTGAAGTGAGGGAACTTCTAAATACATGTATATGTGCTCAGACTAATTTCTTAACAGAAATCCTTATTTTAAGAATTCATAGCAGCCATCATGCAAATCACACAGGCATTCCTAAACATGAACAAACAACATCCATATCATTAAGCTAAAGTACCAATATGAGACTGCATATCAAGATTCCCATATACTTTCAGCATTTATACATTTTGCATGTATATTCACTTCATGTTATTCATTTCAAAAGGATCCAGTATCACATTTATGGTTGCATTAGTGCACATTGCCTGGAACTGTTTCTTACTTTCCAGTGCACTATAAGCTTTTTGGACATGATCATGTCATGTGCAAACTCACACCCCCAACCTTGGTGCAAGCCAACCACTATGCCATACCCACTTCCCTCTTACCCAACCTGATAGAGGTGACCCATGTCCTTAGTTTAATTACTAAGTTCTCTCACACATCCCATATTTTCTATGCAGAGTTATGCCCAACACTGTTTTATCCCCAATCACTTCATACTAATAGTTTCTATACATCCATCAAAACTCATCCACATATATATTTATTCAGCAATCACTCATACTTTAAAAATCAGTTCAAGTTAGTTTTATTTTAGAGACATACCTTGGTTAAAGCATAGCCTAGAGCCTATACCAAGTGAAGTGCTACTCTGGTTCTCCTTATAGTCCACCCACATATTAAAGTGTATTTTCTTATTATTTCGACCTTATTTCCAGAGAACATCAAATGATAAATCAGGATTCAGCACATGGAAATTCCATTGCATCCTAAACATCTTTCAGTTGCAAGACATAAGCCAGAGGACCACTTCCTCTTACTGCCTTGCACCTTACTTTATTTATAAATTTATAAAAACATTTCTTAGATAAATAAACATCTAAATTATCATCAATTTTTCCTTAAATATATCATATATGAACAATCAATCATAAGTTAAATGATAACCAAGGAATGCAAGACACATATCTTTAGAAACAACAGAAAAGGATTAGACTAAAAATGCAAGCAAGACTTCAAACAGAATTAAAATAAACTAAAGGTTAAATGGATGCCTTCCATAGGTCTTAATGCCTTGCCAAGTGAGGGTTTTACTCACCAAGGTTCTTCTTCCTAAGCCTTGATTTAAGTCTGCCATTGACCTCCTAGCTGCTGCCTGTCTCCTCTTTCTTTTCTATGTTTTGTTTTTTGGTTTTTCTCATGTGCACCCGTAGGAGGTGATAAGGTATATAGTGGAGTTGTTAGGTTTTTAAGGTTAGTTTGGTAATTTATTTTCATCAGAAATCCCATTATTTCTGATCTCACCCAACAGCTCACCCTCTCCACTTTCCCTCCTTACCATTTTTCCCTTTTTCCTTGTCTTAACTATTTTTGGCAATTTTCTTCACACACTTTATGCATGATTCTGGCTTGGCATTATCTGATTTTTAATTATGCATAAAAACTTATGTGTCTAACCAAAATGTGTGTGTGTTAATTAATTATTATATTTTCTACCCATGCATGCTGCCATGTTTATTATATATATATATTTTAGTTTATTTGAATTAGGACTAAAACTGCCTATGTTATTTATACATTATAATTGGGTTAATGTAGCTATACTAATAGGTCATGCACTCATTTACTTTTGCATTTACCAACAGAGCCTCTACATACTAATTTTCCTTGCTCAGGTAGTATACTGGAATAGTGTGCATGGGCACAAAGACATGCATATTCATTTACACACCATTGTTTTTCAGAGAAAAGAAAATTTTTGTTTTTCAACTAACTAACTTTCTTTTGCAAAGTATGTAAACTATATATATATAGATATACTTAAATTATGGGCTGTCACAATATACAATCGAGTGAGTCTACAAATATAGTCAAATGCTCACTATCACAAAAAATATACAGTGTATAAATCTAATATATACATCTCAACATCATCAATATATATGAGGCTATAAAAATAGATAATGGTTCACTAGTCAACTAATAAACTAGCCTCCGTCTACACCTAACAATAACAATCTAGCTCTTTGTCCCTAAGCCTGTAATGTCGCGGAGCGACCCGAGTATTATACAAGTAACACATGGGTCAGATTATATCTAAAATGTAGGTATTAAAAGGTAGCAAAAACTATATACCCCAATGTGGTATGCAGACAACTATATATATATATATGACACCATACCATATACCATACATATCTCATCACTCAATCATTAAATAATTGAATAACACATCATGAAGTATAATATCAAAATGGGTGAAATATCCAACACATCCAACTATCATCAATACACAAAATCATCAAATACCATATTGGCAAATTCATAGCTATGCTCGAGATCGTTAACCCAAAAAATGGATCAACACCCAAAAAATGGTTGAAAGCACCAGTTCTTTTAAAATAGATGTAAAAGTAGTAGAAATTCTAGATCAAGTAGGTAAAGATAACGGAAAAGTAAAGAACACACAAGAATTTTTATAGTGGTTCGACAATCTATGACCTATGTCCAGTTTATAGTTAGTTTTTAGTTGCCTTCTCTCCGGATTACAATGAATTATATCAGATCTAATCTCAATCTAGTGGATTTTGGATTAACAATAGAGTTTCTAGAGAGTTTGAGAGTCACTAGTACAAGGTATTTGGTGATCTAAGTCCAAGTACAAGAAATAGTTGCTTCCTAAGCGACTCTGATGTTTGAGAGGTAAGAGGTGAAGAAGTAGAAGAAGTCTTTAATGGCAGAGAGATAAGATCCAGAGTGAAGAGAAGCAGATCCTCTTTTGGTTACAGCTAGGATCGTATTTATAAGGACACAGAGGTAATGGATCAGAATCCTGCTTGCATTGGAGTCTAGATGAAGGTCCGATGTTGTACAAGAGAAATAAGAGCACCACGACTCAATAAGATAGATCAGCATCGACCTATATAGCTTGGTACCAAGCTACAAAAGTTGGTACAAATCGAACTTCAACTCTTATTCTGCTATTCTATCTTCTAGTTGATAGGTTCTATGCTTTTTTCATAGATTTTTGTTTGATTCTAGTAATCTTTCTCTATCACTTGAGTTACCCTGCTTTCTTGGCCTTCTTCTCATCAACGACGGAATTGGTTGTCCATACTCTAGGAAAATAACTTGATCATGAGTTATTGGAGTAGCATATGAGAGGCATGGAGTTTGGGAGGTGAACCGAAGAGGAATTATAGGTTGTTGCCGACCTATGTAGCTCGATGAGCTCGGTGCTGAGCTATGTCACTTGCTCCAATCCCTCTGAAACTTCCTCGAGTTATTTCTTTTGCTCTTCAAGTATGCTTCCAAGTCTATAAATCATTTCATCCTTGTTTTGATCTTCTAAGTCCAAATAAAATCTACTTAGCTAAAAAGCGGGTTAACACTTGCCATCCAAAATGGGAATTTAGAATGTTAGGTATTCTTTGTTCAAGAATAAGTTCCAGCAGCAATCATTCTTTGTGGTTGAGCTCTTTGGCCTTCTATCGATCCCGATCTTGGCGAATTATCTGGTTCCTTTGGATTCTCTTGCAAATCAAAGGTCGTTCCAAACCTTTTACAGCTAAGGACTCCAGCTCTTGGTTAATTGTTATTTGTACATCATAATCGTTCCGATTTCATTCGCAGTTGTAATCACATATATCAAAATCGTCCCGCGTTCATATGGGATTTATCTGTTTTATTCTAAGTACAAGGCGCTCAAATCCTTTTATCAAATCTGCATTCGTTCTAAGGCTCGATCTCTTTGAACCATTTCACATTCAATATAAGGTTCCGATCTATCCGAATCGATTTAACTTCCGACCTAGGGTTTGACCACTCCGGGTCCTTGCTAAGTTCGCTTGCTCTCTGGCAAAGGAGTTCAATGACCAGGTAAGCCCATTTGTTCACTCTCTAGTGAGGGGACTTACTTTCATACAAGTCTATGCCTCGCTCTCTGGCAAAAGAACTTGCACCTTGCAGTTCGGTCCTGACTCTCCGACCGGGACTTAACACGATCAATATCATACAAGTCCATCTGCTTGCTCTCCGGGAAGGGGACTTGCACCCTGCACTCCTGTCCCGTCTCTTCAGATGGTATTAAAGCGATCAATATCATACAAGTCCATCTGTTCGCTCTTAGATGAGTGGACTTGCACCTTGCACTTCGGTGTCGTCTCTCTGGATGGACTCAAAGCGATCAATATAGTAAAAGTTCATCCACTCGCTCTTTAGCAATAGAACTTGCCCCTGCATTCTAGTCCTATCTCTCCGGATGTGACATAAAGCGATCAACATTAGTCATCACATTCAATATGGATTTTTCAAAAGTCAAATATTTAAATCAGAGCGAATAAATAAAAATCCTAATATTCATCTCAGACACCCAAATCAGAGCGTGCCTAAGGACCAATCTAGTTCACGTACATGTGTAAGTGGCTCACGGTCATTATTATCCTAAATAGTCATCCTAGACATCTGACTCAGAGTACGCCTAGAGACCAATCTAGGCCTCGTACATGTGTAAGCGCTCTAAGGTTATTATTATCCTAATTATTCAAAGCGAAAAAAAGAAAAGCGAGGGAGTCGAACCTGACTCCCAACAATCTCGATCATGGGATTTCAAGTCTTGGGCCTGATCCCTGGTTATTCCATAATTCATTTGGTGTTGATGGCGGTTGCTCCATCCGCACCATTGCATTTTGGTTCCTCATGTACTGTTGCAAATGATTGTTCTTAACCATTTCCTCTATTAGACCACGAAGGTGTCAGCACTCGTTCGTTTTTTGCCCTTCCAGCTCATGGAAGATGCAAAACTTTCCCGTCCTTCTTTCCCGATTAGTGAGTTCCCTTCTTACTAGCTTTCGATAGTATGTCCTCTTAGGGGTCTTTGTTAGCTTAGTGTAAGAAGAGAACTTTAGTTCACTCCTCTACCATTTCGGTTCTCTGAAGTCATCGTTAGCTCTTCTTTTCCCTTTGTCCTTTCTGTTTCTTGCTACGGACAATCCTCTATCATCCACATCATTAATTTCAGCATTCTCAGCTTTGGCGTCTTCTTGGTGCAAATATCTCTCAGATTCATGGTAGAAATCATGTAATCCATCGGTGGATCCCATTCCAAAGCAATCTTGAAGCCGGTCTTGTTTGCGGCTCCAGATAATGCCACCATTATGATTATTGTTGGATCTGGCTTATCGATGGCTGTAGCTGCCGCATTGAATCATGTCAAATAACTTCTCAATGTCTCTCTTGGCCTTTGTTTCACGCTTGATAGCGCCATCGCATTCTTTGGTCGCAAGACTTGAACTCTGAACTGCTTAAGAACTTATTCACCAAGTCGATCCACATGCTAATGGACCCATTTTCTAATTGTCTAAACCACATCACTGCTAAATTTGTTAGATATAACGGGAAGTACCATCCCATCACCTCCTTTGAAGCATCCAACACCTCCATATATCGGGTATATCGCGTCATATGGACCATCAGATCTGCCTTTCCATCATACATTTCCAGAGTCAGAAGTATAAAATCGGGAGGATTCCTCGCATTTCGGATATTATAAGTGAATGGATTCCTACTTACATCCTCTAAGCATTGATCTGGGGGTCCACCCCTAATTACTCCTTAATAACTCAGCAATTCGGTTTTTGCCATCCAACAAAGGTCTTCGACCAAAAATGATATTTTGCCTTTGGTCCTGTAGGAGAACTCTAGCACATACTCTTTTGGCTGCACATTTGCATTTTGATCTGCACCTCTAGTTTCATTCTGTCCTCGATTCCTACATGGAATCTCTAGCACATATTCCTTTGGTTTTTTTGCATTTACATTCTGATTTGCATTTCTAGCTCCAGCATCATTTGCTCCTGGCATTCTAGCACGTTCCAACTTCACATTAGCATTATCCCTCGGGTATAATTCTCTCGGTATTGAGTTGATTTGGGTTCGTACCTAGTTATACTGTTTGTAGGGGCATCATTCCAGTTTGCTTCACTCCAACTTCAGATGTTCTTGCATTAGCTCCTTATCCTTGGTTCTAAATTCCAGTAGCTCCAGTTATTTCTTGTTGTCCCATGCTTTAAAAAAAATCCTTCAAGCATCTCATATCATCAAGTTATTAATCCATCCTGCATCTCCTTTATCGTTTTTTCCATCTCTTCTTTGGTCATGTAGATGGATTTATTAGAATTTAAGGACACCTCCTGGCTGCACGCAAGCTTTGGTTGGCTTCCTCCAGCCTTAGATCTAGTGTTAGGTCTCTTCATCTTCTCCAAATTTTAGATCCAAGCTTTGGATTGTGAAATCTAGCTTCATTTTCAGTGAAAGCGCCAAAATGTTAACCTAAAAACTTATTGAAAGCACCGGTTCTTTTAAAATTGATGTGAAAGTAGTAGAAATTTTAGATCAAGCAAGTAAAAATAATAGAAAAGTAAATAACACACAAGAATTTTTATAGTGGTTCGGCAATCTCTGGTATACGTCCACTTTATAGTTAGTTATTAGTTGTCTTCTCTCTCGATTACAATGAACTGTATCAGATCTAACCTCAATCTGGTGGATCTTGGATTTAAAATGGAGTTTCTAGAGAGTTTGAGAGCTATTAGTACCAAGTATTTGTTGATCTAAGTCCAAGAACAACAAATAGTTGCTTCCTAGGTGACTCTAATGGTGGAGAGGTCAGTGGTGAAGAGGTAGTAGTAGAGAGATCAGATCCAGAGTGAAGAGAAGCAGATCCTTTTTTGGTTGTAGCTAATGAGTCAGAAGCCTGCTTGCACTGGAGTCTAGATGAAGGCCCGATGTTGTACAAGAGAAATCAGAGCACCACGACCCAATAAGATAGATCGATACCGACCTATATAGCTTGTACCGAGCTACAAATATTGGTACAAATCCAACTTCAACTCTTGCTCTGCTCTTCTATCTTCTAGTTGATAGGTTCCAAGCTCTTTTCATCGACTTTTGGTTGATTCTAGTACTCTTTCCTCTATCACTTGAGTTACCCTTCTTTGTTGGCCTTCTTCTCATCAACCATGGAATTGGTCGTCCATACTCTAGAAAAATAACTTGATCACGAGCTATTGGAGTAGCATATGAGAGGCAAGGAGTTTGGGAGGTGATCCAAAGAGGAATTATAGGTCGGTACCGAACTATGTAGCTCGGTATCGAGCTATGTCACTTGCTCTAGTCCCTCTGAAACTTCCATGAGTTATTTCTTTAGCACTTCCAATTGTGTTTCCAAGTCTATGAATCATTTCATCCTTGTTTTGATTTTCTAAGTCCGATTGAAATCTGCTTGGCCAAAAAGCGGGTTAACTAAGATTATCTCTCAAATAATCATAAAGTAGACATACCTAACATATATATAAAAAAACACATAACATTCGCCCAAAACAAAAATACATGAAATATAAATATGGCATACCCTCGATAGCCAGGGTCATCTCTTAGATAACCATATCAATGGTAGGTATAGGGTCCAACTCCATGCTCTTAGCACCTCTAGCTATCCTTGATAGCGATATAATCGATGTGTACAGGGTCATTCAACTTCATGGACTCATTGTCAAATCCAAGAGATCAATAGTCGCATAATGATCATCTAGACTTTCAATCTTTAGTAATCGACTTTTCTCAGCCAATGAAATAATCATATGGTCTCTTAGACCTATATTACTCCACTTAACTCTCACTATCATAGATTGTCATCTGGACTCTCAGTCCTATGTGTTCTCAGCATCATAAATATCTATTTCGACATCGGTCTCAACAAATGATCTAATCGGCTATCGGTCGTAAACACAATGATCTCATATAGATGAATAATTATGTGTTTTTAACATCTCATTAATAATAACCAGACTAGCGATTGACAACTCTCAGCGTGCTCTAGGAGCCTTTCTCACACGCTCTCAGTGCTACTCCTATAATCTTCTGTTACCTCGATAGCCATTATGATCCAATATCCATCAAGTGCAAGGCTACGCTATGCGTTAGTCATGACCTTGTAAGTGCTCTTAATTGCAACGACCTGACTTTTCGACCCTCGAATGTTGACATTAATACATCCACAATAATCACGTGCTGAGCACCCAAGTGCCGAAAAGGCGAATTGTTAGGGTAAAAGAAAAGAAAAGGAACAAGGAAGAAGAAACAATATATCAGAACCTCACAGTGGAACGATTATATATTGTTTGTACCAAAATTGAGCAAAACACTCTTCGAAAGTATTTGAAGAGATAAAAATAAAGAATAGAAATGGAAAAAGAGGGTTATCTAACAAATACTCCAAAAGCAAATAATAAAGATACGCAGAAACAAGGAAATTTAGAGTGGTTCGGCGTATTGCCTACGTCCATTAAGAAATTGATAATTTTATTGATATTTCTTTGATGATTACAACTGATTATGACGACTAACAACAAATTACAGCGGGTTATAGCAGTGAAATTCGAGTACAACAGCATCCTTGAAGTGAAAAAATGAATTCGGCAGAGTCGGGACGTTAGTTGGCCAAAAGATCCCTTTTCTGTAGGCCCTGGGGCTCTATTTATAGGCGTAGGAGGCAGATATCTCACTCAGATCTCGGGAGACTTCTTCTGGCATGTGGGTGGGCCCACGCGATCGATCCCATGCGATTTCGACTCGATCCGTGATCGTTATGAATGAATTTCGTATCGATCAAGATTTGACCCAATCGAGTCGAAACTTGGCATGAACATTCTTTAGGTCATACGTGAGCTCCTGTGAAAATTTCATAGCATTTGACCTTATGGATCGCCAATTATGATCGATGCAAGTTTGGGCTTTCCGGTTGTCGTTATCTTCGTATCGATGCTCTTCGAATCGATCACTTCGTATCGATGACCAAGCACGTGATGCCAGTTGATGTGGCGCTTGCTTTAAGGATCGATCCGAAGTTCATGCCGAATCGATCGAGTCTACCCAATGTTTGCGCCTTGTTCGTACCGATTTGACTGGGTCTATTTCGCATCGATCGCAGTCGCTCTGTTCGTATCAATGGAAACGGCTTAGTTCGTATCGATCCAAGTTCCACTGTTCGTATCGATCGTGTGGTCTTATTCGTATCGATCGAAGTTGGTCCAACTTGATGGATACGAAAAATGGATAGTGTGATGGATACGAACAGATGGATGCGGGGTGCATCGATGGATGGATGCGAAGAGTTGATGTTTTATGGATACGAAGTGTGCCTGTCTTTTGATGGATATGAAGAAGACAGTTGCTGATCGATACGAAGTGGACTCGTTTACTGATGGATTCAAACAGATCGATACGGATAAGGCCACCACGGATCGATTCGAACATGATGGATACGAAGTGAAGCCACCTCGGATCGATTCGAACATGATGGATACGAAGTGAAGTTGATTCTTTTGATTTGTGTCAATCATATCTTGAGCATACGAACTCCGATTGACTTGAAATTTGGAACGTTGGCTTCCATAGCTTCGCTTGTTATGTCTCGTCAATTGTAGCTCGATCCGGACTCGGACAAAATTTACCAGTATCCATGGTGAACCTATGTATAACCGATCTCCAAGACGAACTGTCATTGGTTTCTAGTCAAGTTCTTGGTGTCACGGCTTGGCCAAAAGGCGGGATAACATTTGCCCCCCAAAGTACGTCTTGTGAGAACATGACGTGCTTTGATTAGTCGCATCTTTCATCCTGAATAGCTCCATCTGACTTGACACACGGTTGTTGTTTTCTCGTCGAAAGCTGTAATTCTTGATTGATTTTTCAGTAATATGAACTATTGACTGCCAACTGCTGTACCATGTATTGTTGTAGCTGATTGCTGTATGATAGCGATTAACTATTTGTTGTTGTAATCGTCACCAGGTGGACATTTGACCTGTGAATTTTGAAAATTGAAAATTACTCCGACATACATACACATATGTTAACCTGACTCTTGTTAACGTTCACACGTTTACACATCGTTGTCAATTCTCTTTTATCGAATTCCGTATCGATCCTCTTCTGAATTGATGTGAAATTCGAGTTGCAACAACGCTTGATTGTTGTTTTGAAATGCCCATTCGTATCGATCCTCTCCTGGATCGATGTAAAAGGTCGAATGATTATGCTCGTATCGATGTAATTCACATTGATGCATCTTGAGTGATGTCGAAAATGGTGGATACAAATACGTGCTTCGAATCGATGGAATTCAATGCTTCAGAAAAGTCTTCATTGCACACTTCATATCGATGGAGTTCGAGTTGTTGGATACGAATAGTCAATTCGTATCAATGCGGGGTGACACCGGTTGGAATCGGTCAAGGTGATGGGAGGCGAATCGTTTTCCTTCTGCCCTTGGGTCCATATAAAAGCGTTTTGGACTTGACAAGATTCACTTGTTTTCTGCTTGCTTTCACAGTTGCCATTTGCCTTCGCATCGATCAGAGAGATTGAGAAATAAAACTGCCTTCGTCTCCAAACCGATTAACCCATTAATTCCTCCAACCGATCGCTTAAGCTAGGTAATTAAAACATGAATTTGCATTGAAAACGATGAGACTTTAAATTCTTTGCTGTTCCACTTGCCTCCACGACCGGTTCTGATGGAATGGTGGCCGGAGATGATCGAAATTAGGTCGAGGAAGGAGGAGATTCCTGCATAGCTTTGGAGAGGACGAAGTGTGGGGATGCGAAGGGATTTGTGGGATGCTATAACAACCCACTATTTTGGACCATTCAAATCGATAATAATCCACGCATGTCTGACTTGAATAGTTCAAAATAACAGATTGTAATAAAATTTGGAGCAAATAAAATCATTCACAGAATCACGTACACAGAAATATTAGAATAACTCGCAGCAGAAATAAAATACCATAGTAGTTCATGAAGCTACTATACAAACTCTCAAAATATATACAAAATTCTCATAGTAAAATAGATACAGTAGAAGTCAGGATACATAAATCAATAATACAGAGACAAATACAGAATAGGAACTAACTGGAAGAAGTAGACGAATAGATAGACAGATAATCTCCAACAAAATTCTAGCTCCAGAAGGTGAATCCAAAGCTGTGATTCTCAGGCTGACCCGAGCGTAAAGTAAAACACAAACACTCGAGTCAGGACATACATACTTATATAATGTAAACCAACTCAAGTGAACTGTAAAAGCAATGCACAATAACTTAAAGGATGCTTGGGATCGCCCATCATTTAAGGATCTGTTACCATCAATTAAGCAGAAATAAACGCTATCATAGAAATATCCATATTAAAGTAAACCAATGCAAATAACAGTGTTAATGTGATAGCGCAGAGTTGCAGTAACCGCTCACCTCTAGTCACACTCTCAAATTAAATGTGTGCATCAAAATAAATCACAAGGAAATAAAATAGCATACAGAGAAGTGTCCCAGTGGTTAATATTTCAAAATGGTTTATAATTCTGAATTAAAATCATTCATTTAAACCATTAAAAGATGAAGTCATTATACCTTCAAATCAAATATTAAATTCCCAAAATTTCAACCTTTTCTGAGTTCATTTATTCACTTAAATACATTAAAACATTAAAATTCCAGCATTCACATCATTTAGAAAGTGCTGCGGTAAGTTATATTTGAAAACAATTCAATTCAGCAAGGACAGCATTTATAAACTGCTGTAATATTTCAGTTTTAGTGGAAAAATAGTTCAATTCAGAAAAGACAGCATTTACAAAACTGCTGTAATAGTTCAAAGTTCAATTTAAAGATTTTAGTTCAATTCAGCAAAGACAGCGCTTGCAAAGTGCTGTGATAGTCCTTATTTATATTTTAGCCTTTTAGTTCACTTCTGAAACTACAGCACTTACAAAGTGCTACAGATTCACTTTAGTTCAGATTTTAGTTATTATTCAGAAACGATAGCATTTCTGAAGTGCTACTAATTAAATTTCCAGATTTACACTAAAATTTCAGAAACAATTAAACTTCAATTTAAACCATTTTAATTATATAAAAATCATATTTTCCACTTTAAAAATGGTCATTTAAATACCCTTTAACTTATGATTTCTAAAAAGTAAATTCCACAAATAAATATCAAATTTTTCATTACTTCACTTATTAAATTCAAGTGTACAATTTTCCTATTCTTTACATTCACTTAACACTTCAATTTAAATTTATCATTTCACAAATAAAACTTAATTTCCATTTTATTTTCTTTTACTTACTTCCATTTTTAAAACCAAATCTCACAAATTCCAAGTCAAGTTAAATTCCAAATTTCCATTTTAGTATTTATTTATTTAACACTTTTAACTTATAGAAAAATCAGTAACCCTTTATTAAATCATTTTATATTCAATTTAAATCAAATTATCATAATTTACATTTTTAAAATACTTAAAAATATCCAGAGAAATATATAAAATAACCACGGGTCTGTATACTATTTTCTAACCTGTCAAGTGAGACGGATAATATATCATTTCAATCTGTAATTTACAAAGAAAAATCCAGGTTCTATCATTTCAAACCCGCAATCCCAAGTTAATAAAAATCACTCGAGCCTATCATTTCAGCCCATAATGATTTTTCCCTATTCTAAAGTCCGTTCGGGTATGTATCATTTCAACCCATAGTGATTCTATTCTACAGGGAACTTGCAGTGTGATTAACAGAAATAAATAAATAGTATAATAAAATAAAATATAACAGATGATGTGAAAAGTTAATAATAGGGTTTAACATCATATAATTTACATCACAGGCAGGTATAACATGATATAAAAATTCTACACATTCACTTGTTGTCACTTCACGAATTATATAAGTATAAATGTCATGAGCGGATACTCACCTCTTTACGTTGGAGTTAGCAAACAACACACACAAATGAAAATCCAAAAAGCACGATAGCACGACTTTTGATTTGAGTGGAGAGAGAGCCAAGGTGTTAATCTTGTATTCAAAAACAAAACAAAGCCATATATAAATATAAATACATACCAAAATTATTGGAACAAATGGAAATAGAGTTTACAAAAGACAACACCAAACTTTTCAATTGATTTTGCTTGACTACAAATCACTTTTGCTCGGCCACAAAGCTATAAAGGTTCAGCCTTGGTGATGTTTCAGCTAGAGTATGGATCTAGTTTGGACTCATATAGGCACGACTACAAGTAAAAGTGAAGGGGTAGGAGTTACTAGTGAAGGAAGATCAAAGGTTAAGGCAAAAAGAGGAGTTTTGGTGCAACTTTTAGGCTTGGCCATGCATGAATTGGCTCGGCCTTGGCATGTACAGACCTGGTGGTGGCTGGAGTGAAGGCCAAGGGTGGTGAACTTGATGGTGGTGGTGGCTAAGGGGGTGGCCAAAGCAGCATATGAAGGGTATGGTGAAAACTAGCTAGGCTATGCATGTTTTCAAGGGGTTTTTGCAACTTTAAGTGGTGTTTGCATCATGGAATGGTCATGGCCAGTTTTGGTCAGAGGAGGAGGGTGTTAGGCCGTGTATGGTGATGGGAAGGAGGTGATGTGGTGGTCGGTGAAGGTGGTGAGGGGTTTAGACCGAGCAAAGCACATGAAGATCAAGCAAAACAATGGAAAATTCAATAGAAAAGTGAAGAGAAAAGTAGAAAAAAAAGAGGAAGCCATTACCTTTTTTCTCAGATCTGAAAATAGGCGTGAGAAATGAAAGAATGAGATGTTTTCACGTGAATTTCATAAAGAAAAAGTCATGGCTATCAAGGAGAAGTTATGCCAAAGAAATAATTCAATAAATACATACCGTTTATATAAACACTATATAAATAAATAAGAAAATGGTTATAGAAACGTATAAATTAATTTTTATTTACATCTTTGTATGTTACTTAATTTACAAAGTATATATCCAAATTAAGTGAAACAAAAACGGACAAATGTTGTAAATATATACATTACATGAAATGTTACATATATATACACAATTATAACATGATATATCAACCAAAAATATTACTTATCTTAATTAAAATAAACATTTAAAGGTATGCCTTTTAAAACAATAACATATATATATATATATATATATATGAAATTTCTTTCCAAGAAATAAATAGGGATCTAAATACTTATCCATTTAATTACTAAATGAATGTATAAATAAGAAAAATAAGGTAGATATAGATATTATGAAGAATAAATAAATAGTTTTAGGAAAAGTAGGAAATAAATAAAGAAAATACTTTATTTAATGGAAACTAGAATTAAAGATTGAAAACAATATACAATCAACATTTGAACATTATAACTATACTTTAAAAATGTTTTAAAAATAAAATATATGCAAAACATATCATGTTACACAAATTAGAACATGATTTTACAAACAAAGATATTATTTATATAAATTTAAAATAAACAAATTTGTTAAATAAAACAATTTACACACAATATTGTAAAAAGCATAACTTTCACAATATTGTAAAAAGCATAACTTTCACAATATTAATCTGATTTCAACGAAACGAAAAGCAGTATTCTTAAAATTAAATCTATTTTCAAAATAAAAGATAAAATTCAAAATTTCATATATTTAAATTTTAAATTTAAAAGGCAAAGTTTGACCATTTTGACCAAAATCCACTTTTTTGGAAGTATTCCATTTATCCAGGTTTGGAATTATAATTCACACAAAAATCAAAATTTATATTTAAAATAACAAAATTTATTCTTTAAATAAATAAAATAAAGTTTTTAAATCAGGGAATTCAATTAAAATAATTAAAATATACAATTAAAATAATCACAAAATACAGGGTTGTTACAGATGCCGTCGCCCCCAATTTCATAACGATGAGGAGCGAAGAACGAATTCGCATCGATCCAGAAAGTGAACGTTCGTGTCGATCTAGGTTGAGGACATTCGTGTCAAACTTGGTGTCGGTATTTCATAATGAAGAATTGGATTCGTTTTTCGTTTCGTATCGATGGATTAGGGAAGAAGGTGATTAACTTCATATTGATTACAATGTGAGGCTTCGTATCGATTATCATGCTTCGATTTCGTATTGATAGAAAATGTTCCAACTTTGTAACGATAATGCTTTTTTATCGATACGATATGTATGCTAATCGACCGATACGAAATCGACGCCTTCCCTTCGGAGCGAAGTGAACAGCCTCGATCGATACGAAGTACCCAACCTTGATGGATATGAAATTACTGTATGTCTTCGATACGAAGTTCCTGAATAGAGACCGATACGAATCCATTCATCCCTGATCGATATGAAATCCAACGCTGACCCCTCGATGCGAAGTTCTCGACCTAGACTGATACGAAATCCAATGTTTATGCGGGACGATCCGAGTTTGAATTATAATAGTTCTGAAATCTTTGAACACTCGAACATTCAACTTCGATGAGCTTTTGCTTTGCATATCTGGACTTAACTGTAGAACTGCATATTTGACCACCCATCGAAGCTCGTCGATGGAACTGTAACTTAATAAAAATTTAACGAACTTTAGCTTGGATTGGTCTCTAAAGTCTTGATGGCTCGGTTGTGACGGTCAGCAATGACGGTCACTCCGATTGAAATCTGAAGTCTCTTCGTTTGAGTATTTTCTCGTACTCTGTAGAATTTCTCAAGTGATTTACAGCACTACACTGCACAACACATTCACGCACTTCACACTGGGGAACACTTGGGTTTTTATTGTCTAATGATGGTTTCTGATAAGTTGATTAGCTATGGAATCCACAAGTTCACAACAGCAAGAGATTCAGGATTCATCTCCCTTTGTCCTAGAGATTCCGGCCATCGCGGCCGAAGTTGTAGACCCAGCTCCGGATGAGCTTCCTGGTGCTAGGTTCATCTGTAATCCCCTAGATTCTGTACCATCCAATATTTCTGAGGACATGTTGGGACGAGTATGTCTAAGGCACGGTTTGCCTTTGGACGATGTACTATTGTCAGGTCCCAATGATAGACGGCATTTTCCCCCAGAGGGGTTTACTGCCTTCAATCGCCACGCATGCACAGCTGGCACACTTACTCCGTTTAATCAGTATATTAGGGAAGTGCTATCATTCCTCGGAATCGCCCCATCTCAATTACACCCCAACGGATATGCTCTACTGAACAGCCTATTTATCGTATTCATGGAGCATCTCTTTCGGCCACCGGCTTTAACAGAGATCAAATATCTTTTTAACTTCAAGAGTAGGGGAGATAGTCCGTCCTTCACATTCCTGGAGTCGGTCAGGAACTGCCAAGTAGTTACTGGATCCTAGGAAAGGCTGAGTTACTTTAAAACAGAGTGGTTCTACGTTCGATGCCCCCTAGGATTTGCCAGCCGATGGCTGGCCAGACGTACGTATTACAATCTTCTCCAAGAGCCATCTAGATAATAATAGTTGATATAAAACTAATACCTCCCCTTATTTTTTACAACCGCAATTTCACGGCCTGAAGGTGGGTATTTCAAAGAAATAGTGATGGTCCTTCAAGAAGTTCCAAGGGAAATGAGGGACATCGAATCGGTTCTAACTGACAGAAATCTGAGAATCGTCGGTGTAATCGAGCGGAGACAAAGCATAAGGCTCGAAGGGACACTGAGGGCAACCTCGAAGAAAAATAAAAACGCAAAACACCCGGGGTCGTAATAACCGAAGGAGACGACAAAGAGAGAATCCCCACAGATGATGGGCTTGTGGTCGGGTCTTCGGCCGAATTCCAAGCGACCGGAGGAAGAAGAAAAGGCAAGGCCGCTGCTTATAAACGCCCTAAGTCTTCGAGGTGGAAATCAGCTGTGGTTTCTTTGCCTGCCCCCGGTATTAGAATATCAGAGGCTCCTCCCTCACCAATAGAGAGCCCTTTTGAAGGGCTTGCCGATATTCCGATTCCAGATTATGTGTCGTTTCAACATGACACCGGGTTGGAGGAGCTTGATAGTGCTCTTGATCTGAGCGAGTCACTTGCTATAAAGTGCGGCCGACATTTTCGGTTGGTCGGGGGGTTGCACATACATACACTTCATGGAACTACACGATTTTCGATCATAAATTGTCCAATTCAAGAGATCACTAACTTTCCTTTCATTTCTCATTTACAGGTACGATGTTTGGGAGAGGATCGATGTTAGGGAGCCTCCGTTCGATGCGCAAGTCTTCCACTTACCATGAGTCCTGCAGGAGAGATTCAGATAGAGACCGCGATCGCGGGTACTCTAGTCAAGAAAGATAAGAGTGGGATAAGGATAAAGACTATAGATACCGATCTAGATCCCATTCTCCACCTCCTAGAATCCCCTCACCACCTCCTATTCACGTTTTACATCCATCGGAGCCTCCACGACACATACCATCTTCTCATATTTCTAGGCCCGAAACTCATCGCCAGAGAGCCGAAACTATGGCCCCCATAATTGCAGAGCAGGTCATAACCGTGCCCACGGGGGAAGGTGAAATAAAGATTGCCCAACTTAAGAAAGATTTTCCAAACATTTGCTTTGACGGCTACATCTTCCCCCCTCATCTAAAGAGAATCCCTTCGGAAGCTCAAAATACAATGCATGATTACATTCATGACATATACGCCCAATATAGAGAGTGGATGAAGGCCGTAGAAAAAGCTTCAAAGGTGGCCTTTGAGCGAGCTAAAGCGATTGAAAAGATGGAGTCTGAACTCGCTCAAAAGGATCGAATCATCCAAGTGCTCAATACCGAAGCCGATACTTCTCGGAAATCTAAAATTGAGGCCACCAAAAAAGCTAATGAGGTGAATGTGGCGATGGAGAGATTGAGGCAAACACATGTTGACTTGGTGGAAGAGATAGGCCACCAAAATACTACAGTCAGCGCGGAACAGGACACTGCCCTGAGAGAACTTGGCGAACTTAAAGCTAAACTTTCCGAAATCGCCAAGGAAAGGGACGATGCGAACAACGCAGCCCAGGAGGCATGCGAACAGGCTGTTTTGCTTCGGGGTG
Organism: Allium fistulosum; assembly: GCA_030737815.1. Classification (NCBI taxonomy): domain Eukaryota; kingdom Viridiplantae; phylum Streptophyta; class Magnoliopsida; order Asparagales; family Amaryllidaceae; genus Allium; species Allium fistulosum. Next base: position 1,102,406,745 of record CM060904.1, on the reverse strand, counting down.
AACGGGATGCGGCCATGGCTAAGGTCCGCGAGGTGGAGAGTAAGGTTGAGGAGGAAGTGAAATCATCAGAGTCCATGCTAGAAGCCGATATCGAAGATCTCCTTGTTGTTTACAATGCTAACGTGCTGAGGCACAGAGGCCTTGCCTGGCTCGACGACTACCCGACACATTTACACAACGCATGGGGCCGATTGGTTGAGGAGGAGAAGGCGGTGCATTTGAGTGAGCCAGTCGACGAGTTTGAGCTCGAGAATCTTTTGCTGAGTGAAGATGAACGAAAGATTCTCCACGAGTCGATGATTCTTCACGAAAAGGAGAGGCTTGGCACCCAGCACTTAGAAGTGGGAGAAGGCTCAAGGGTTGAGCACCATGATGCAAGTCTTGAAATTCTTGTGCCAACCCAGCCTGAACCCGTACCTGTGGTTGATCCCCAAGTTGTCCTTGCCTACAATCCGGATCAGCCGTAGATATCTCTGGTTATAGAGCAAGCTGCTGAAGCCGTTCAGCCATCTACAAGCCAAACTGAGGAAGGTACTCTGAACATTCTTCATACTTGTTTAAGATCGAGTGCTTTATTCGATTTGTTTACTGACAGTCTTCCTTTTCTTTTGTCCAGTGACCGAAGTTACACCGATCGTGCCTCCTGCAACTCAAGAATCACATCAAACGCAAGAGGCTATTATCACCGAAGCGACCACCATAACTACAACTGCGCCACTTGATGGAATGTAGGGAAGCATGCTTATTTTTGATGAGCAGATGATGGAGGAACTCCTCGGTCATCACAGCGATCCTTTTGCGGACCTACCATTCGTTATGGGTGAAAGCGCACCTGCTGCCAGCTCTTCAATGCCTACCACTGATGCTCCCAGCGAGGCTCAAGCAACCCACGAAAAAGAAATATTGGCCGAAATTGACGCTGAAATGGAGGCAGCGGCTCATGACGGTAGTTTTGGAGGTGGGATGGCGGCACCTGGTCCAGCTCCATTGAGGATTATATCACCTGGTGGTACAGTTATTGATACCAGCGTGCCTATCCCGCCTCCTATAGTCGATCCAGTTACTCCGACTCCGCCTTCAGGGAACATTCCCGTGCACTTGAGCTCGGATGAGGAAGTTGATATCATGCCCCCTCCTAGAGATCAGCCACCAAAAGGCAAAGGCTCAAAAAGAAAAATAAGTGGCAGCTCCAGTGGGTCAACACCAAAAAGGAAATCGAAAAAGAAAAAAAGAGTAGACGTGCTTCTTTGGTTTATTTTTGGTAGATAGATAGGAATCTACTTTTGTTTTTCTTTCGTAGGTTGTGTGTAGATGCGGGTTCGGCCCCTACTAGTAGGAATTTTGGAATCAACTTGTGCATAATTTCTTTTCACAGATAGTTGAAATGAAACTTCATTTTTGTTTTGAACTTGATGTATGTTTACTTGCTTAAGTGTTTCAGCATTTGACTTTTTTGCTTAGTACACTTGTGAGGTTCCGATATCCGGGTCTCGCTTGAGTTTATTCATCAAGTCTTGCTCAAGTTTTAAGCACGTGTCCGCGCTCCGGGGACTTCACTTATATTCACGGGCAATCAGCCGCGTATGCTTGACACTTAGCATTCGTTCCATGCTCTGGGGACTCATAGTTGGTTGACGATTACTCTCTGGCCCGCACTTTTGGGAATCCGGATCATCTTGACGCTTATACTCCGGTTCGCACTCTGGGATCCGAAATTTGGTAATGTTTATGCTCCAGTTCACACTCTGGGAACTTAGAGTTAGTTGATGTTTACACTCCGTTTCACACTCTGGGAATCCGAAGTTGATGTTTATACTCCGGTTCGTACTCTGGGAATTCAGAGTTGATGTTTATACTCCAATTCGCACTCTGGGAATTTGGAGTTGACCGACAAACGGTAAGTCACATCTGTTTAGGCTTTAGGATTTCGTTCGCGCTCTAGGAACGAAAGGTGTATCAGGATTGTGGATGGTCGGATCACATCCACCCTGAGTTAACAAGTGAGGTCGTTAGATGGACGGGTCCACCCTCCTCAAACTTGGTGCAGATACGGACGAAGTCGTTAGGTGGACGGATCCACCCTCTTCGAAAACGTATTTGTAAGTTTGTACTCCAGTTCGCACTCTGGGAATCTGGAGTCAGGTGAAGGATTGCCGTGTATCAATCCTTTTTTGACTTTGGTGTGATAGCTTGTCCCCGAGCTCGGGTTTCACTTAGCGAGTGATCGGTCGTATCACAGTCACTCCCTATTTGAATAAATCCCACCATATGATGGAACTTATCTCTCCTTGCATAGTGATGATCATATGAAGTATTTCAAGTAAATCACAGCTCTGGCTCGAAGAGATCGCATTTTATTGTTGAAATAAGAAAATATGGAAAAGTTAGTTGCCTTCTTACAAATTCTAATCTCGAAATGCAGAAATAGATTGCAAATGAAAAATAAACTGAATGAATAAACAGAGCCTGTTATGTGTGGTAGCGACGAAGACTCTCGCTGTTCTAGGCTCTCGGAAGAGTGGGACCGTCAACGGTCGATAATTTGAATGTGCCATCTCCGAGCTTTCGTTCAATAACATATGGTCCTTCCCAAGTTGGCTTCATATGCGAAGGGACCGGATAAATTCTTTTGAGTACGAGATCACCAATTTCAAAGGTTCGAGGTTGGACCTTAACATTGTATAATCGGGCGACTCGACTCCGATATGCGGCTGCCCTCAAATCAGCCTCTTCACGCTTCTCATCCAATAAGTCGAGAGAATCAGCAAGTAATATAGCATTTGTCTTCGGATCGTAGTATGTCACACGATGAGAAGGTACTTCTAACTCGACTGGAATAACAGCTTCTGAATCATAAGAAAGAGAGAATGGAGTATGACCGATTGCGGACTTGTGGGTTGTACGGTAGGCCCATAAGGCCATAGGAAGTTCATCGACCCATTTGCCCCCAGCCTTTTCCAATCGTTTCTTCAGAATGGACTTTATAACTTTATTGACTGCTTCGACCTGTCCATTCGCTTGAGGGTGCGCAACTGCAGAGAATTTCTTTCGAATGCGAAACCGTTGGCAGAAATCTTTGAATTCAACACTGTCGAATTGGGTTCCGTTATCAGTGATAATGGTGTGTGGGAGACCGAATCGACAGATAATGTTGCGGACTACAAAGTTGATCACTTTTTTCGTCGTTATGGTAGCAAGAGTTTCAGCTTCAGCCCACTTTGTAAAGTAATCAACTACGACGATGGCGTACTTCGCACCACCTTTTGCCAGAGGTAGAGAACCAATGATGTCGATGCCCCATACTGCAAACGGCCATGGGCTGACCATTTGAGTTATCTCGGTAGGTGGGGCTCTAGGAATTCGAGCATGCTTTTGACATTTATCACATTTCTTGGCATAATTCAACGCATCACGATTTACAGTCGGCCAATAATATCCGTATCGAAGTACTTTCTTGGCAAGTTCTTGCCCCCCGGTGTGATCGCCACATTCTCCTTCGTGTACATCATGTAATACTCATTTAATTTCATCGTGAGAGATACACCGGAGTAAAGGAACAGAGTACCCTCGTTTGTACATGATTCCATCCTGAATAGAGAACCGCGAGGCCCTTCGAAGAATTTGCCTCCTTTCGCTCCTACGCTCCGGTAGGGTTCCATGCTCGAGGTAGTTTCGAAATGGAGTCATCCATGACTCCTTATCGGGAGTGATTTCAAATATCCAGTTTGTCTCCATTTGATCAATGCTCAGGAAGGATAGTGTCTCCACGGGAACTAGCCCCATTTGTTGCGCCTCACCTGAGCTGGCTAACTTTGCTAGTGAATCGGCTTTTTGGTTTCGTTCTCGGGGAATGTAATAGATAGCATAATAATCAAACTGATTCAGTATTTCCTGAACCCGAGCTAAATAAGCAGCCAGTCTTCGATCCCTCGCTTGATATTCTCCCCGAACTTGACACACAACTAATTGTGAATCACAATAAATTTCCACAGCGATAATTTTCAAATCTCTAGCAAGTTTCAATCCAGCTAAGAGGGCTTCATATTCAGCTTCATTATTGGTCGCACGAAAATCAAACTTTAGACCATAACATATAGATCGACCTTCGGGGGTTTCAAGTACAACCCTTGCACCTGAACAATGGTCATTTGATGCACCATCTGTATGCAGTTTCCAGATATATTCGGGAGATTTACTGGTTTGGGGCAGTCCTCTGGAATGGTAAATTCAGCTATGAAATCGGCTAGGACTTGTCCTTGAATGGCTTGCCTTGGAGTATAAGTAATATCAAACTGGCTCAGTTCGATATTCCACTTGAGTAACCTACCAGACGTCTCAGGCCGCGTAAGGACCTGTCGTAACGGTTGGTTGGTGTAAACAATGATAGGAAATGCCGGGAAATATGGATAGAGCTTTCTTGACGCAATAACAAGGCAATAAGCTAATTTCTCCAGCTTTGGGTAATTTCTCTCAACTTCGGTTAATCGTTTGATTATGTAGTAGACCGGCTTTTGTATTCGGTCTTCCACCCGAACTAGGGCAGCACCGATAGCGTTTTCTGAGACCGCTAAGTAAATGTACAATCTATCATGATTGATAGGTTTTGACAAAATTGGCGGTGTGGAGAGATGCTGAATTAGTGCTCAGAATGCGCCCTCACATTCCGCAGTCCATTCAAAGTTTCGCTTTCCTTTTCGGATCAGATCGAAGAAGGGAATGCATTTGTCAGTGGACTGAAATGAACCCGCTTAGTGCTGCTACTTTCCCGTTGAGACTCTGGACTTGCTTTATAGTTTTTGAGGTTTCAAGATTTCTTATTGCCCATAATTTTTTAGGACTGGCTTCAATTCCTCGAGCGTTGACGATAAAACCCAGGAACTTTCCAGACACGACTCCAAAATGACATTTCAATGGGTTGAGCTTCATCTTGTACCTTCGTAGGATGTTGAACATCAATTCCAGATCTTTGATATGGTCAATGGAAAAACATGATTTCACAAGCATATCGTCTACATACACTTCCATGGTTTTCCCGATTTGATTGGCAAACATTCGATTGACCAGTCGCTGATAAGTAGCCCCGACATTCTTGAGTCCGAATGGTATAACTTTGTAACAGTAAAGTCCCAGATTGGTTACGAAGCTGGCATGTTCCTGATCAGGTAAATGCATGGGTATCTGGTTATAAACAGAATACGCGTCCATGAAGGATAATAGTTCATGTCCAGCTGTTGAGTCTACGAGTTGATCAATTCTGGGAAGTGAAAAACTATCTTTAGGACACGCTTTGTTCAAGTCTGAGTAATCAAAGCACGTCCTCCATTTCCCATTTGGCTTTCGGACAAGTACCGGATTAGACACCCATTTCGGATATAATGCATCTATTATAAATCCGTTCGATTTAAGTTTGTCTACCTCATCTTTAAGGGCAGTAGATCTCTTTGGATCCATACCACGCCTTTTTTGCTTGACCGGGATATATCGCGGGTCAATATTAAGGGTGTGGCTCGCGATGTCCGGCGAGATCCCACACATGTCAGAGTGCGTCCAGGCAAACACATCGAGGTTTGCCCGGAGAAATTCAACCAATTCCTCTTGCGTTCGTGGGCTTAACTGAGACCCAATCTTTAGCATTATAGAATCATCGCCATCGTCGATAGGAACATCGATTGTCAGTTCAGCCGGAGAAGCTTGACTGTCTTTACTTTCACCTTCATTTTTGTTATATCTCGGGTCAAGATCTCTTTGGAATTGGTTGGGGTGCCCGGGCCTGGGCCCAAGCACCAATTGTCAATTATCAGCAAAGTGGACGCAGAGAGATTCCTCCACGCCTTTTCCTTTCTCCCTTCGATGCGCGTTTCGCAACTCAGCTACATAACAGGCTCTCCCAGCAGCCTGATCTCCTTGAATGACCCCCACTCCACGATCAGTGGGAAACTTTAGAGTCAAACACCATGGGGCAATGGCTACCCTGAATTCAGCATGGGCCGGTCGACCCAAGAAAGAATTGTAAGGGGAGTCTATGTCTAGCACAACAAACTACAATATCCAGACTCTCCGGCGCTCTCCAACTCCCAACTCCACCGGTAGTTCCACTACTCCAATGGGTATAGTAGCACTTCCATTAAAGCCATGGATTCGAGACTGACAAGGCTTCAAATCTTTGGTTTCCATCTTCATTTGGTCGTAAGCTCGTTTAAACAAAATATTCACAGAGCTTCCACTATCAACTAAGATCCTCTTCATCCAAGCATGACCTACTTTAGCCGAGATGACCAGTGGATCGATAGTGGGGGCTTCGACCTTATCAGCATCTCTATTTCGGAATACGATGTCGTCAGTCATCATCTTATGTTGTTTGGCTGGAGCCCCTTCATCAAAACTACTACAACATTCGAAGTCCGCATGCCTAATAGAGCTGGCATACGACTCCATTTCCTTCCAGCTTCGGTCTGCTGGATGAGGACCACCACAAACAGTGTTTATCACTAACCTCCCGCTGGTACGAGCGGGTTCTTCCTACCTTTCCTGGTTTGGTGCACGATTCTGATTCGATGGGCCCGCACCTCCTGACTGCGGCGCCCGCACAAATTGATCCAACTTTCGTTCATGTATCAGCTTTTCAATGAGATCTTGTAAATGGCGACACTCATTTGTATTATGGCCATAACTTTCATGAAATCTGAAAAACTTCCCTGTTTGGATTTGTCTTTCCGACGACGGCTTCGAAGCAGGTTTCTTGTACTGCATGGTATTGTAGGTCTGCAAATACACATTTTCCAACGACGTATTCAATGGAGTATAATTGTCGAACATGGGAGCTCTACGTCATGGACCACGATTTTGATCTTGTTTTTTACCTTAATTTCCAATGTCCCTCTACTAGTTCTGTTTGTTTTGTATATTCAACTGAACTTTTCCGGAACTCTCCCCGGATTGTTTAACTGCAATGTTACTTTGAATTCCTTCCATGTTGGGCCCGGCATCATCCTGCTTCCTAGACTGTTTCGCATCCTCCCACCTCAAGAATTGGACTGCCTTGGAATAGAAATGGTCCAATGACGCAGGTGGCTTCCCAGCTAACCAATTTCTGAACTCGGAATCAGGATCAATCCCTTTAGTTAATGCCATCAGGATAGATTTGTCATTGGGATTGCTTATTTCTGCACACGCAGCATGAAATCGCTCCAAGTAACGTCTGAGTGTCTCTCCGGGAGCTTGAGTGACAATAGACAGAGTATTAACAACTTTAGGTCTTGCTACGTGCATACGAAATTGTTCAACAAACTTGGTGGCCATCTGGTCGAAACTAGAAATGGATCATAGTGGCAAACGAGTAAACCACATAGTAGCAATGCCCTCTAGGGAGATGGGGAAACTACGACATTTAACTGCATCGTCAGCCCTCGCAGCATTCATTAGCCATTCATACTTCAGGATGTGGTGATTGGGATCAGAACTTCCTTCATAGACTGGCAAAATTGGCATCCTGGATCGCCGAGGTGGTTCAGCATATAATATGTCATCAGTGAAAGGGGTATGACTCCGGGAAATCCCCCAGTCGTCATTAGTGAGACCTTGACTTTCATGGATCATCTAACGAATCATCGTCAGTATATCCGGCATTTGGATATGTGGAGCATACTATGCCAAGGTGTGGTCGGGTTCCACAATGCAAGGCTGGACCGGACGCGGTCGACGGTCCGTGTCTCACCTCCTTGGTTCAAGATTTTCAGGGACATAAGTTTCTGGAGTGTGTTCTCATCGGCGACGATGCGGATCAGCTTGATTTCTAGCATATACTCCTTGTTCGGTAGTGGTGGTGGTAGCGAGGTTGCCTGTGACATGGTAAGGAACGGTACCCGCTCGGGAGGAGGGTCCGGTCTGATGGCTGGTGGATGGCCCATCCCTGGATTGTCCAAGATGTAGGGCGGGTTGGTGTCCGGTGGCCTGGGTGTAGCTTACGTCCAGCCGTGGGCGTGTAGATCGGTGATGATCATCGAAAGAGGCTGAACTCTCGGTGGAAGAATAAGAAGCTTGATCCCTCCTGGATCTCCTTCGCTGCTGGCGCTACAGCTGGTTGGTCAATTCCGCGTTAGCACGGAGTTGCTGAGTAAGTTGTTGACGACTCCGAATTAGCTCTTGCATAAGCATTTGGAATTCTTTCCTGGTAATAGATCTGGTCGGATCTGATGGTCCAACAACATTCTGGTTGGATGGAGGCAGTTGTACGGGATTCTGTCTATCCCGTCCTTCCTGATCAGCAACTGTAGAAGCAGTTCGTGTGCTAACCATGATGAATTGATGAAGTCCTTTCCTAGATCTGATGCAAATCTGAATAGGATGGAAGGGCTTTAAGGCTTAAGATCTGGATCTTCTTCTTGGATTTATGCAATCCGGTATCGATAGCAGTTCCAAAGAGCAGGAGAAAAACTGTGTGTTCTCAGTGAAAGCACCAAAGTGTTTGTACCAAAATTGGGCACAGCACTCTTCGGAAGTATTTGAAGAGATAAAAATGAAGAATAGAAATGGAAAACGAGGGTTATCTAACAAATACTCCTAAAGCAAATAATAAAGATACGCATTGTTTGCGCCAAAAATGGTCACAAACCCCGAATGTTGTGAAAGCACCAGTGTATGAATACAAATTAGCAATATTCAAACACAAATCTCAGATCTAAACCAACAACAAACAGCAATCCAGAAATAATGAACAAAAACACGAGATTTATAGTGGTTCGGCTATCTCCGGCCTACATCCACTCCAAAGTTTTTATCTTTTATTGATCGATGCTTGAAGATTACAATTTCCTATCGCGTAGTACAACGGATTTTATGAGCTAAGTCTGAATCTAAGGCAGCAATGGTGATCTGGAGTAAATCTGGCAGAGTCTGGGCACTTCTTAGTTCTCAAGATTGTCCGACCCTTTTTCTGAATGACCAGGGGCTCTATTTATAGGTGTAGGAGGCTGATATTTCGCCTAAAATGAAGGGAGACCAGTTCTGGTACGTCAGGGGGCCCACATGGCCGAAATCTGGAGATCCGGGCCCACTTTGGGATCGATTCGACCCTTGGTTCGAATCGATCAAGAAAGAGTCCAATCAAGCTGAAATTTGGTGTGGACATTCTTCATCATGTGTTTAAGCTTCTGTGAAAATTTCATGGCATTTGGATGTGTAGATCTCAAGTTATGATCGATTCAAGGTTGCATTTCTGGATGACTAGCCTGGTTCGAATCGATCTAGTTCGAATCGATTGCTTCGAATCGATCTAATCAGGCGCTAGCAGGTTGAAGTGGCGCGCGTTCTTCGTGTCGATCCGTCTTTATCTCCGAGTTGACTCGGTCGAATCCACGTTTCTAGCTTCTTGTGACTCAGTCGATTTGAAGTAGTGGATTCGAAGTACGTGGATTCGAACGCATGCTTGTTCGAATCGATCACGCTATATCCTACCCACTTGATTCGAAGCTACTCTTGCAGTATGGAATCGGGGCGAAGTCACAGGATGGACTCGAAAGACTTCAACTTGAAGGAAACGAAGTGAGGTGGTATCATGGGTTCGAAGTGGCTCGTCTGGATCGATTCGAACGGATGTTCTTTGATGGATTCGAACCAAAACTCTGTGCTGATGGATTCGAACGTTGAAGGTGTTTTGATGGAGTCGAAGGCTAAAGCACTTCCATGGATTCGAAGCCATCAGGGGAACTTCGTTGGAGTCGAGTTTGATGGATTCGATCCTAGGGGATTCGAAACATTGGGTGTGAGGTCTCTGGATTCGAACAAAGCATTCTTCCTATCTTGTATCGATCGTATCTCCTCCGTACAAACTCCGATTAACCTGAAACTTGAAACGTAGCCTCTCCTAGTCCTCATCATCATCTCCAATCGATTCCGTCCTGATCGGAGCCCGATCAAATTTTGACGACATCCATCGCAGCCTTGTTTCCAATCGACTTCCAATCCAGATATCCATCCTTTCCTGTTGATTTGTTTGATATTCCGGCTTTGACCAAAAAGCGGGATAACATTTGCCCCCCAAAACATGCCTTGTGATTAGAAGGCGTGTTTTGAATAGTTTCCGAATCCGATATCCAAAGTCCATAGCAAACTCCATGCCCATCCGAACTCGAAGACTGAGTTATTAGTCCATCTTTATCCAACAACCGAATCCAAGACCTCTCCGGGTCGATATCCAAATCCGTAACCTCTCTGGGCTCTTGCCAAACGCAATCCACACCTGACGACCGTGGTCCAGTGTCCCTGGACGTTGAGCTAACCTCTCCGGGTTCTTGCCAAGCGCAATCCACACCTGACGACCGTGGTCCAGTGTCCCTGGACGCCGAGCTAACCTCTCCGGGTTCTTGCCAAGCGCAATCCACACCTGACGACCGTGGTCCAGTGTCCCTGGACGCCGAGCTAACCTCTCCGGGTTCTTGCCAAGCGCAATCCACACCTGACGACCGTGGTCCAGTGTCCCTGGACGTAAGTAATGCCATGGCTTAAGTCCTAAGCCGAATCCTGGTCGCTCCGGACCCTTGCCGAGCATAGTCCATACTCGACGACCTGAAACAATAATCGATAGTAGGGTGCCTAAGTCCTAGGCCGAATCCTGGTCACTCCGGACCCTTGCCGAGCATAGTCCATACTCGACGGCCTAAGTGAGTCACTTTACCGTGTTCGGGCAGAACGACTCACCCCTTGCCAGGCATAATCCATACCTGACGACCGTCCATCAAAAACCAAAAAGAATCCAATCAAGATCCAATCCAAAATCCAAATCAAATCGGAAAACCAGAAATCAAAATCATCATCCAAAACGGAGAACAATCATCCGAGTGAATGTCAAAACCAGAGAAACAAGCAAAATCAGGAGTTCAATCCAAACTCCAAAAACCAAACCAGAAAAATAAGTGTCCAATCCAAAAACAAAAGAAAACAGATTTCGCAAACCATGGCTTCGCATTTTATCATCATTCAGAGCATGCCTAGGGGCTATCTCCGTCCCCATACATGTGTAAATGACTCGGTTGCTCGCCAATGGTTTGTTACTTATTTCAAATTATCCTGATCAATTGATGACCAATCGACCATTATTCCTATGCCTCATATCCTCATGGTTTGAGGTAAGCGGTGGTTGCTCCTGCTCCACCGCTGCATTCCGAGCCCCAACATACTGCCTCAACTGTCCATTCCTCACATGCTCCTCAATTATGTCCTTTAAATGCCTGCAGCTGTTGGTATCATGCCCGTCCAAATCGTGGAAGAGACAATGCTTTCCTGATGCCCTCTCCCGCTCGGATGGTTCTCTCCTAGCCGGCCTCCGGTAAGGAAGGCGATTCCGAGTTTCCATGTATATCCGCTCCTGCGTCTCGTTTAATTCTGTGTATGTGGAAAACTTTGGATCCTTCCATTGCTTCCTAGCTTTTTCAGAATTTTCGTCCAGCTTCCTTTTTCCTTTATCTTTATCCGAGCTTCCGTCGGATGGTCCTCCACCCCCGGTCACATTCACCTCTTTTAGCTTTAAGTCCATACATGCATCTTCTTGCCGAAGAAATCTTTCAGCTTCGTGAAAGAATTCCCCGAGATCCAGTGGTGGGTCTCGTACTAAAGATACCTTAAAATCTGAATCCTCTCTGACTCCCGACACTACCGCCATCAAAACCATCGATGGATCCGGCCGATCCACCGAAGAAACCGCCGCATTAAATCGAGTTAAAAATGCTCTAAGCGATTCATCCGTTCTTTGCTTTACCGATGTTAACGTCATCACGTTCTTAGGTCTTTTGATATGAACCCGAAACTGTCCCAAAAACCTATCCACCAATTCCCTCCAATTCCTTATAGATCCTTCCTCCAGCTGCCTAAACCACATTGCCGCTAGGTCTGTTAAGTATAAAGGGAAACATATGGCCATCACTTCCTCCGATGCCCCCAGCACTTCCATGTGTCTAGTGTATCTCATCAAGTGATCAGTCGGGTCAGCCTTTCCATCATATACTTCCACGCTAGGTAACTTGAACTTAGGTGGATTCTGAGCCATCCTGATTTCCCGAGCGAACGGACTCCTGTTCACTCCTTCCAAGTCTCTATTGATCGAACCTCCACGCATAGTCTTCCTAATGATTTCCATTAATCCAGCATTGCCTGTTAGGTGTTGCCCCCCATGCTCCCGAGGGAACTCCGGCACATATTCTTCATGTGGCTCATTAGCCGCAACGTTGGCTCTAGCCTGCTGAACTCCTTCCAAAGGTCCTTCTGCGTTGGATCCTGTGGGCCTGCCCCCAAGCCCTTGTTGATTGCCTTCCGGTTCTGTATTCTGTCCTCCATGGGGTTCCGCAACCCTAGTTCCTTGTTCCACATTTGCAGTCGCTGTAGTTGGTCCAAGGTTCTGTGTTCCTGCAGCTCTCATCTGCTCGAAGAAAGTCTGCATCATATCTTGTTGACTCTTCAGCAACCTCTCATGCAATGAATTTGCCATAGCTTCCATTTCGTCTCTCGTAATGTAAATCGAAGCTTGTCCTTCTCCAGCTCCGGAGGATGCCTCTTGACTTCCTCCCTGTTGGCTTCTCTCAGCTCTTTGCCTTGTTTGTCGAGTCATTGTTGAGTCAATCTGAATCCTTCAAACTTTCAAATCTAAACTTTGAATCTGGTGTAGCGGGTGCTAGTTCTTCTCAGTGAAAGCACCAAAGTGTTTGCGCCAAAAATGGTCACAAGCCCCGAATGTTGTGAAAGCACCAGTGTATGAATACAAATTAGCAATATTCAAACACAAATCTCAGATCTAAACCAACAACAAACAGCAATCCAGAAATAATGAACAAAAACACGAGATTTATAGTGGTTCGGCTATCTCCGGCCTACGTCCACTCCAAAGTTTTTATCTTTTATTGATCGATGCTTGAAGATTACAATTTCCTATCGCGTAGTACAACGGATTTTATGAGCTAAGTCTGAATCTAAGGCAGCAATGGTGATCTGGAGTAAATCTGGCAGAGTCTGGGCACTTCTTAGTTCTCAAGATTGTCCGACCCTTTTTCTGAATGACCAGGGGCTCTATTTATAGGTGTAGGAGGCTGATATTTCGCCTAAAATGAAGGGAGACCAGTTCTGGTACGTCAGGGGGCCCACATGGCCGAAATCTGGAGATCCGGGCCCACTTTGGGATCGATTCGACCCTTGGTTCGAATCGATCAAGAAAGAGTCCAATCAAGCTGAAATTTGGTGTGGACATTCTTCATCATGTGTTTAAGCTTCTATGAAAATTTCATGGCATTTGGATGTGTAGATCTCAAGTTATGATCGATTCAAGGTTGCATTTCTGGATGACTAGCCTGGTTCGAATCGATCTAGTTCGAATCGATTGCTTCGAATCGATCTAATCAGGCGCTAGCAGGTTGACGTGGCGCGCGTTCTTCGTGTCGATCCGTCTTTATCTCCGAGTTGACTCGGTCGAATCCACGTTTCTAGCTTCTTGTGACTCAGTCGATTTGAAGTAGTGGATTCGAAGTACGTGGATTCGAACGCATGCTTGTTCGAATCGATCACGCTATATCCTACCCACTTGATTCGAAGCTACTCTTGCAGTATGGAATCGGGGCGAAGTCACAGGATGGACTCGAAAGACTTCAACTTGAAGGAAACGAAGTGAGGTGGTATCATGGGTTCGAAGTGGCTCGTCTGGATCGATTCGAACGGATGTTCTTTGATGGATTCGAACCAAAACTCTGTGCTGATGGATTCGAACGTTGAAGGTGTTTTGATGGAGTCGAAGGCTAAAGCACTTCTATGGATTCGAAGCCATCAGGGGAACTTCGTTGGAGTCGAGTTTGATGGATTCGACCCTAGGGGATTCGAAACATTGGGTGTGAGGTCTCTGGATTCGAACAAAGCATTCTTCCTATCTTGTATCGATCGTATCTCCTCCGTACAAACTCCGATTAACCTGAAACTTGAAACGTAGCCTCTCCTAGTCCTCATCATCATCTCCAATCGATTCTGTCCTGATCGGAGCCCGATCAAATTTTGACGACATCCATCGCAGCCTTGTTTCCAATCGACTTCCAATCCAGATATCCATCCTTTCCTGTTGATTTGTTTGATATTCCGGCTTTGACCAAAAAGCGGGATAACATTTGCCCCCCAAAACATGCCTTGTGATTAGAAGGCGTGTTTTGAATAGTTTCCGAATCCGATATCCAAAGTCCATAGCAAACTCCATGCCCATCCGAACTCGAAGACTGAGTTATTAGTCCATCTTTATCCAACAACCGAATCCAAGACCTCTCCGGGTCGATATCCAAATCCGTAACCTCTCTGGGCTCTTGCCAAACGCAATCCACACCTGACGACCGTGGTCCAGTGTCCCTGGACGTTGAGCTAACCTCTCCGGGTTCTTGCCAAGCGCAATCCACACCTGACGACCGTGGTCCAGTGTCCCTGGACGCCGAGCTAACCTCTCCGGGTTCTTGCCAAGCGCAATCCACACCTGACGACCGTGGTCCAGTGTCCCTGGACGCCGAGCTAACCTCTCCGGGTTCTTGCCAAGCGCAATCCACACCTGACGACCGTGGTCCAGTGTCCCTGGACGTAAGTAATGCCATGGCTTAAGTCCTAAGCCGAATCTCGGGAGACTTCTTTTGGCACGTGGGTGGGCCCATGCGATCGATCCCAGGCGATTTCGACTCGATCCGTGATCGATACGAATGAATTTCATATCGATCAAGATTTGACCCAATCGAGTCGAAACTTGGCATGGACATTCTTTAGGTCATACGTGAGCTCCTGTGAAAATTTCATAGCATTTGGTTTTGTGGATCGCGAGTTATGATCGATGCAAGTTTGGGCTTTTCGGTTGTCGTTCCCTTCGTATCGATGCTCTTCGAATCGATCACTTCGTATCGATGACCACGCACGTGATGCCAGTTGACGTGGCGCTTGCTTTCAGGATCAATTCGAAGTTCATGCCGAATCGATCGAGTCTTCCCAATGTTTGTGCCTTGTTCGTACCGATTTGACTGGGTCTATTTCGTATCAATCGTAGTCGCTCTGTTCGTATCGATGGCAACGACTTAGTTCGTATCGATCCAAGTTCCACTGTTCGTATCGATCGTGTGGTCTTGTTCGTATCGATCGAAGTTGGTCCAACTTGATGGATACGAACAATGGATAGTGTGATGGATACGAACAGATGGATGCGGGGTGACATCGATGGATGGATGCGAAGAGTTAATGTTTTATGGTACGAAGTGTGCCTGTCTTTTGATGGATACGAAGAAGACAGTTACTGATCGATACGAAGTGGACTCGATTACTAATGGATTCGAACAGATCGATACAGATAAGGCCACCACGGATTGATTCGAACATGATGGATACGAAGTGAATCCACCTCGGATCGATTCAAACATGATGGATACGAAGTGAAGTTGATTCTTTTGATTTGCGTCGATCATATCTTGATCATACGAACTCCGATTGACTTGAAATTTGGAACGTTAGCTTCCATAGCTTTGCTTGTCATGTCTCGTCAATTGTAGCTCGATCCGAACTCGGACAAAATTTACCAGTATCCATGGTGAACCTATGTATAACCGATCTCCAAGACGAACTGTCATTGGTTTCTAGTCAAGTTCTTGGTGTCATGGCCTGGCCAAAAGGCAGGATAACATATATAATATCAAAAGATAGTATAAACTTTCATCCTATGATACAAAGTTTTTCAGAGTTACAATAATCAGCCCGGACAGTTATAACAACCAGTCTTCAAAAATGTTGATGATACACATAAAGTAATGCAGCAGAAATAAGTATTATGATAGGTAAAACTCCAACTTTTCTCCAAAAGCTCGAAAGCATCCACGGCTAAATCTAGAAACATACACGGGCTGACCCGAGCATTAAGAAAATAACACCCGGACCAGTCTGGTAAACCAGCATGAAAAACACAAGAAATACGAGTGACAAGTAACAATAACCATTAAGACCGTACGGTTTCCCACAACAGTTTTTCCCTCAAAGAAACCAACTATTCATTAGGTTTAATATATAGTGATATGATAGATAATGTCTAGAGTGTAGCACACAAATCATATCAAATAGCTGCTGTGTGAATGCCACAACAATAATAGGTAAACAATCAATACCGCTAAGGCACATTCGTATAGGTGTAAGGATTTCTATGAGGCTCTCCTCGGATCCAGTCGAATTTGAACTCCATAACTAGGATCAGAAACTTCCTTCCGAGCATCGTATATCTCTTGATGGGATATACTCTAAGGTAAAACATAACTGGCCCAACGATGAACTGCGTGGCGCCAAGTATCAACAACTCTCGCACGCAACATATCAATAAGCATACTCTAGACCAAGAGTTGATATACCCTCACAAGTAAGCTAAACCCAAGATTATGCACCCTACTCTGGTTTTAGTCATTTCTGATGTCGAGGCTACGTTCGACATCTTTTACATGAGTCTTCATCACTCGATCAACATACGAATCCCCAACTGGATTCCTTCATTCGAACATATGATGAATCACTACATGGATTTGAGCATCTTGAATAGATCTCAAACCTCCACATAGGTTCCCTGCATAAGACCTAGGACGAATGCTAATGATGTCCTCTCTCTTGAAATACTCCTCAAGATAGACAGTCCCTCATGATAGCATCATTCGAAATGTTAACGCTGACCTTTTCCTTGGACTTAACCTTAGGATAGACAGTTCAACTCCATAACATTCCACTTTATAATCGCTTCTAGAACATAGATCGTGCATATGGCTTTGAAGTGGTTTTGGGTTCGAGTCATCACATATAAGTACACTCTTCCCACTTACCGGACTCTCCAAAGCCAATCGATGAATTTCCGGTTAACTCAATTCCGGTTCTCTCAAAAGTAAGCGAAAGTTAGAGACGTTTCATACCAATACTCTTCCCTGGGGGTTCTTATTGGTATAAAATCGCGAAGCATGTCGATAACTTCCTAAGTTAATATTAGGTCAAGTTCGATAATAGACTAATCGATTATCAAATAAAAATAATTGCTTAAACAAATCACGATTCGTACGCTTAACTCTTTTCCAACATTCCAACTCAACTATTCCTTGCCCAAGAGTGAAGCCAGGTAAGTTTGCACACTGGTTGCTCCAAGCCTTGCTTAGACATTTTAGTCTTGAATCTCACAAATAAATAAGTCTACCTCGTCGGCTTTTAGTGTTAAGTATAGTATTAATGATTTCCATAAACAATAAGAAATCAACTCGATTAACACATTTCCGTCATTTTTCACTTACCTATTCCTCGGTTAAGAGGGAAGCCCGGTAGGTTAGAGCTCTATTGCTCTATCCCTACTCGACATCAATCTTAACTCTCACAAATAGATAAGATTACTTCGTCAACTTATTAGTGTTAAGCATAGTTAATTACTTTTCTACCAAGTAATTAAACAATCAATCATTTGGCCATTTAGCAATTCTAACCCCTTTTTGAAAACATTTAAAATACTTGAAAATACTTATAATAGGTTTTAAAATATTTATCCAAAATATTACCTAAAAATAATAAGTTTGAAAAATCAACAAATTTTGGAAAAAGAACAAGTTTTATTCTAAAATTCCTCTCTTTAAAAATTCATAACTAATTCTTAAAAATTTAGGTAAATCCCAAACTACTTTTAAAATACTCTAAAAATAGTTAGAAAATACTTTTAAAAAGAATGAAACAAATTGCTTGAACTTAATGTCCTCTTTAAAACAATTAAAGTTCAAAAATCAAGGTTAAACGTGGTAGTTTTACACTAGTGATGTTTTACTCTTTTCGAGATGTTACTTGATTTTTTACTATTCAAGATTTTGATAGCAACAAACATACATATAAAACACTGTAAATATGGCGAGAAATCCTTATGGATCTCTCTACAAAGTTCCATAACAATTGCCAAAAACAAGGCAATTCCACATTACTTCTATAGTGACTATCGCTATAAGTGCACTTTCAAATCGAATTCCGATCTAAACCAAAGTCCATCTATAACCTATGTGCTTTGTTCAAGGTCTATTCATATATCATACAATTCCATTAAAGTCCATTCCAAGTCCATTCAAATCCATATATGGATCCTATGTGCAACTTGTTCTCAAAACAAGAATTCAAATAAATATTTTAACATATGTTACTTAACAATTCAAACAACATTAACACAATCAAACACAGCATATATATGTTATATTTTCCATTAAAAGTGAGTTGTTAACTCACTTATAATCCAATAATAAAAAAGATCCAAGCTAACCAAAGTCCAACCCAAGCTAGAAACCACCTTTCCTTCCTCGCTTCTTGCTTTGCCTTGCCTTCTTTGCCTTCCTCCCTCTCTATATAATCACGACCCAAGAGGGATTAGGGGAGTTTGGCTTTGCTTCTTCCACTTTTGACTTGATATAAGGTTCTATAATATATTACTAAGCCTTGTGGCAAAGTTTGGAGTGATTTGGAGATGGTTTGCAAATAATTTGCTTTAGGAATTTAGAGATAAAGAAGAAGAAGACATTGTTTTTGAACTCTATGCTTTGTAAATATTTGTTAATGATACTAATGGTATGCCTTCTTTTATATAGGCTTGTGCAAAGGGTTACTTTCACCTCCTACCTTCCATGGAAGGTCACAAAGGAGCATCCATCTCACATGATAACTTTATGTCACTTCTCCTTTATGTTATTTACCATTATACCCTTCTCATAATAATATCTCTTATCCATTATAACATTCTAGAATGTTCCATGCTTTATGAAGAGGAGAGTGTGTTAATTAGTTGCTAATGTGTTCATTTGATCATTAGTCAAGTGCAAAAGAGTTCGAACAACTTATATCGATCGAAAAATTGTTTATCGATAAACTGATTTTCGGTCACATTATTGATTTTCCATCGAAGAATATATTTTTGTAAACACGTTTCATAAAAAAGTTTCTTATCATTATTTATTAATTAAATGATGCTAAACAAGGTTATAAAATCATATTTATAACACTTAGTTATATTTCAAAATGTATCGATATTCGAAGACGAAGTGTTTGAATTTTTGGGTCGCTACATTCTCCCCCACTTAGAACATTTTGTCCTTGAAATTCAAACAACAACGATAATCATAGAAGATAGAAGAACAAGATATATAACACTAATGAAACTATATACAAACTAACTGCAACTGGATGCATACTAAGCGACTCTATCTCAAGCGGTGAGTACACTACAAAAGATATACGATACTAAGATAAGAAAGAAACCCTAGCCTATAAGCAACACTGGATGGATCTCCTTCAAACTGCCTTTCTTCTTTCTTGTACCACCCCGAGCATCCTTGCTCCATGGCACTTCTAACCTTAACAAAAGAATAAGCACACAAACACTCAAATAACATTCACAATTACTAGCAACCAATGCCCATGGTTTGCTCAAGTTCAGAACTCTCCCATAGCCCAAGGACGATAAATGACCTACTAAGCATACCTTATGCTCAACAGCCTCAGGTTCTTGCTTAGATGATTATTCATACTACCTCATAACAAATCGAAGAGTCATTCCCCAAACTCTTCATAAGCCAGCATAACATTTCATACAAATGTACTACGCCCATACGATGCACATGTACCATCTGTACGCAATATCTGATCTGATCACTTGCTCGATCACATAGATTTCTCTTCCCAACTAGTATAGATCACCTGACCTCTCTAGTGCAGACCCTGATTTGGTTCCTTGATTAGAAACATTCGTTCTCTTTGCATATCCATATACCATGATAGAAAACATTAGGATCATATCAAAAGTACATATCAAGTGTACGCCGTTAAGAATCGAGTGAAAATTCTTGTTTGGACCAGTGCAAATCACCTTGAAAACATGTACTCGAATATTGGATCTAGAACAATCATGCGAATAAAACGATCTACGTACAACTTATGTATTTATCCTATTGGTTTCTTAACCACACTAATTCCTTTTTTAATCATATTCATTTGTCCAAATGGTATATCTCTCCAATACTAAATTATTTATATAAATCATTTCATAAAAGCATAACTTCAAGTTTATAATTATTTTATAACTTAAATTAATGCTTGTATAATACTCCATTGCATCTAAAGAGTATATACCAACATCAAATTTTTAACAAGTATGATTAACAAATTTAAAACTGTTTTTAACTTGCTACTTCTTAATTCGTGTTATATAAACTCAACTTTTATATTTTCACAAAATTCTTAACTACAAGTTCTATAACAATCCAGAATTTACCGACTATCCAAAATCGTCCAAAATTCCATTTTAGTTTTATTTTTTTACAAATGAAAACTACCAAGCAACATATCATATTATGATGCACATCCATACTCTTCTAATGCATAAGCTACATGTATCCATGAAATAAATTAAGAGAACTTTAGAACTAAACATCGGTTTACATTTTAAATCATTTTGAAATAATATATACATATAGTTTTTGTATAACAAATCTTACTTTGGGATTAAATCAAAATTTGTTTTACCAAAACAACTTTGTAGCTTCCCACACTTAGAAACCCGAAAATGAACACCGATGATGCTGCAGTCATCACCGAAATTATTTTCAAGCGACAGAAGTGAGTTTTGTACATCCAACTTATGCCTTTCGAACTTAACCAAAATCATTTCAAATGGTATCAAATACTTCGTAAATGTTACTAAGTACCATGGTCTCAATTTCATAAATCAATTACCCAAATACTTACTTTGAAATAATACTACTTATTATTTTTTCCAAAATCTTGAAATACATTTTCAAAGATACTGGGAGTTAAGTTCTCAAATTCACTATTTAAATCCTTTTTGTTTATAAAACATGTTTTATAAACCATACTTATATAAAATCACATTCTTATATAAAGTTGCTTCCTTATCTAAATAATTTCACAAATGTATATCATTGTTTGGATTTTAATAAACAATTCTTGTTAAAATTCAATTTTAACCCGGCATTATCATCAAATGCCTTATAATCAAATCGTGAAACCGAATTCACAAGGTGTTCGTATCTAATGTTCCCATAAATAACTATCTACCCAACCCTTGTCGTAAGAAGGTAAATTTCTTATAAACAAACAAACTATAGTAAATGCTTATAAACTGGCCGAGCACAACTAATCAAACAATAAACGATAATAATAGAATATTATCATTTCCTAACAAACAGCCATATCATAAATAACTATATCAATTTATGAAAATTGTATTCTTTTATATATAAAATATAATCCTAGGTAATGTTATTTCATTTACCAATTTCAAAAACAATACTATGTCGATTTGCCTTATTCAAGTATTTAGAAACCCCTATCGATAAAGTTGATCAAGCGCATTGACCAGAATGCATAAACTACTCAATAGACCAATTAACAAGCTATAAAACATTTTTATATTACTAACAAATATGCTCTCATATGTATAATACTATCAACTCATACTAGGACATTCCATTACCCTATCTCTTAATGAGTCATACCCACCAAAGCCAAGGTTCTTGCTTAACCTTCAACTCTGATACCAACTGTAACAACCTGACTTTTCGACCCTCGAATTTCAACATTAATACACCCACGATATTCACGTGCCGAGCACCCAAGTGCTAGAAAGATGAATTGTTAGGGTAAAATAAAAGAAAAGGAAATAGAACAAGGAGGAAGGAACACAATATCAAAATTTCACAATGGAACGACCATATATAATATCAAAAGACAGTATAAACTGTCATCCTAAGATACAAAGTTTTTCAAAGTTACAATAATCAGCCTGAACAGTTATAACAACCTATTCTCACAAATGCAGATGATACACATAAAGTAATGCATCGAAAATAAATACTATGATCGGTACAAATCCAACTCTTTTCCAGAAGCTTGAAAGCGTCCATGGCTAAATCTAGAAACATACACAGGGCTGACCCGAGCATTAAGAAAACAACACTCGGATTGGTCTGGTAAACCAGCGTGAGAAAAACAAGAAATATAAGTGACAAGTGACAAGTAACAGTGACCATTGAGACCGTACGGATTCCCACAACAATTTTTCCCTCAAAGAAACCAACCATTCATTAGGTTTAATATATAGTGATATGATATATAATGTCTAGAGTATAGCACATAAATCATATCGAATAGCTGATATGTGAATGTCACAATAGTAATAGGTATACAATCAATACGGCTAAGGCACGTTCGCATGGGTGTAAGGATTTCTGTGGAGCTCTCCTTGGATCTAGCCGAATCTGAATTCCATGACTAGGATCAGAAACTTCCTTCCAAGCATCGTATATCTATAGATGGGATATACTCTAAGGTAAAACATAACTGGTCCGACGATGAACAGCGTGGCACCAAGTATCAAAAACTCCCGCACGCAACATATCGATAAGCATACTTTAGATCTGGAGTTGATATACCCTCACGGGTAAGCTAATCCCGAGATTATGCACCCTACTCTGGTTTTAGTCATTTTCGATGTTGAGGCTACGTTCGGCATCTTTCAGACGAGTCTTCATCACTCGATCAACATACGAATCCCCAACTGGATTCCTTCATCTCGAACAGATCACGAATCACTACATGGATTCGAGCAACTGGAATAGATCTTGAACCTCCATATAGGTTCCCCATATAAGTCCTCGGATGAATGCTAACGCTATCCTCTCTTTTAGAATACTCCTCAAGATAGACGGTCCTCACGATAGCATCGTTCGAAATGTTAACGCTGACCTTTCCTTTGGACTTAACCTTAGGAAAGACAGTTCAACTCCATAACATTCCATTTCATAACCACTTCTAGAAATAGATCGGGTATATAGTTTTGAAGTGATTTTGGGTTCGGGTCATCTCAAATAAGTATACTCTTCCCACTGACTGGATTCTCCAAAACCAATCGATGAATTTTCGGTTAACTCAATTCTGTTTCTCTCAAAATTAAGCGAAAGCTAGAGACGTTTCGTACCAATATTCCTCCCCCGGGGTTCTTATTGGTATAAAATTGTGAAGCATTTCGATAACTTCCTAAGTTAATATTAGGTCAAGTTCGATAATCGACTAATCAATTATCTAATCAAAAAAATTGCTTATACAAATCACGATTCGTACGCTTAACTCGTTTCCAACATTCCTACTCAACTATTCCTCACCCAAGAGTGAAGCTAGATAAGTTTGGGCACTGGTTGCTCCAAGCCTTGCCTAGACGCTTCATTCTTGAATCTCACAAATAGATAAGTCTATCTTGTCGGCTTTTAGTGTTAAGCATAGTATTAATGATTTCCATAAACAATAAGAAATCAACTCGATTAACAAGTTTTCGACATTTTCCACTTACCTATTCCTCGGTTAAGAGGGAAGCCCGGTAGGTTAGTGCTCTATTGCTCCATCCCTACTTGACATTAATCTTAACTCTCACAAATAGAAAAGGTTACTCCGTCGACTTATTAGTGTTAAGCATATTTAATTACTTTTCTACTAAGTAATTAAACAATCAATCATTTTGCCATTAGCAATTCTAACCCCCTTTCTGAAAACATTTAAAATACTTATAATAGGTTTTAAAACATTTATCCGAAATATTACTTAAAAATAATAAGTTTGAAAGATGAACAAAATTTGGAAAAAGAACAAGTTTTATTCTTAAATTCATCTCTTTAAAAATTCATAACTAATTCTTAAAAATTTAGATAAATCCCAAACTAATTTTAAAATAATCTAAAAATAGTTAGGTAATACATTTAAAAAGAATGAAACAAATCGCTCGAACTTAAAGTCCTTCTTGAAACAATTAAAATTTAAAAATCAAGGTTAAACTGGGTAGTTTTGCACTAGTGATGTTTTAGCCGTTTTCGAGATTTTACTTAACCTTTTACTATTCAAGATTTTGATAGCAACAAACATACATATAAAACATTTCAAATTGGCGAGAAATCCCCATGTATCTCTCTATAAAGTTCGATAACAATTTCCAAAACAAAGCAATTCCAAACTTCTTCTATAGCAACTATAGTTATAAGTGCACTTTCAAATCCAAGTCCGATCTAAACCAAAGTCCATCTATAACCTATGTGCTTTGTTCCAGGTCTAGTCACATGTCATACAAGTCCATTCCAAGTCCATTCAAATCCATGTATGAATCCTATGTGCAACTTGTTCTCAAAACAAGAATTCAAATCAATATTTTAACATATATTACTTAACAATTAAAACAACAGTACACAATCAAACACAACATATATATGTTATATTTTCCATTCAAAGTGAGATGTTAACTCACCTTTAATCCAATAACAAACAAGATCCAAGCTAACCAAAGTCCAACCCAAGCTGGGAACCACCTTTCCTTCCTCGCTTATTGCTTTGCCTTGCCTTCCTTCCTCTCTATATGCTCACGGCCCAAGAGGGATTTGGGAAGTTTGGCTTTGCTTCTTCCACTTTTGACTTGGTAGAAGGTTTTCTAATATATTACTAAGCCTTGTGGTAAAGTTTGGAGTGATTTGGAGATGGTTTGCAAATAATTTAGAATTTAGAGATGAAGAAGAAGAAGACGACATTGTTTTTGAACTCTAAGCTTTGTAAATATTTGTGAATGACACTAAGGGTATGTATTCTCCTATATAGGCTTGTGCAAAGGGTTACTTTCACTTCCTACCTCACAAAGGAGCATCCATCTCACATGATAACTTTATGTCACTTCTCCTTTATGTTATTTACCATTATACCCTTCTCATAATATCTCTTATCCATTAGAACATTCCAGAATGTTGCATGCTTTAGGAAGAGGAGAGTGTGTTAATTAGTTGCTAATGTGTTCATTTGATCATTACTCAAGTGCAAAAGAGTTCGAACAACTTATATCGATCGAAAAATTGTTTATCGATAAATCGATTTTTGGTCACATTATCGACTTTCCATCGAAGAATATATTTTTGTAAACACTTATGAAAAACAAGTTTCTTATCATGATTTATTAATTAAATGATACTAAACAAGGTTATAAAATCATATTTATAACACTTGGTTATATTTCAAAATGTATTGATATTCGAAGATGAAGTGTTCGAATTTCTGGGTTGCTACATTAATGGTGACAGACTGTTGGCCTATGTGATAGAGGGGTAGTGGCTCTCAGCCATATACATCAAAATTTGTATCACCAATTCAGGTGGAGACTCTGCAATCAGGCCGCTAGGATGGATACTAGCCTAGTCTGGTTTACTCCTCGTCAAAGTATAATAGGATTATACATACAATAGATGACACACTTATGGCTCTTAGCTTGCTCACTCTCAGTTCACATCATCATGTACATAATATCCCGTATAGTCGACCTTGTTTGAGTGATGTATACTCACAAAAGGTAATCGAACAAATATCCACTCATGCATCCCATACCACCTGGTGTGATTAATTTGCTTGTTTACTCAATGCTCGCAAAGTACGCTCACATAATATTCTATACCATGAGTCAGAAAAGTAATCGAAATAATATTACCGAATGTTCCATATCAAATAGTATTACTAATCCATTTACTCAAAATTTTCACAATCTAGAATTTGACACAATATTATTCTATATAACAAGTTCAAAGAGTAACCGGGAAAATATTACTGAAAGTCTCATACCAGTTGGTACTGTAACTCCGTTTATTCAGATTTCTCGTTACATAGAAATAGAAAGAACCATGACACATATATTTGTTTAGAAAGAAATATATTTATTTATGAAAATGTATTGTAATTAATAAAAATCTTTATAAATTTTAAATAGTTAAAATACTTATTTTCTAATCTTCAATAAATCAAAATAAGGATTTTTAATGTTCACAAGTAACTCTCAACGATTCATTTGTTTATTTTAAAATCTAAAAGTTATCTTATAAAACTAATTATTACTCATAAAATCATTTATTAATTTTATACAATCAAATATGATTTTTTTTAAAAAAATTTTATAAATCCAAATCGATTACAAACCAAACTATATATATATAAAGGGGTATATGCTTCAAAACTCTTAAAAAATATTATAATAATAAATATCCTTTTTTTAAATTTCCCTTGAATCCTTTTCATTAAATATACACTTTACAAAAGAAATTCTTTTACGAAAATATTATTACGAATTCCATATGTTCCAATACGATAAAAAATTCTCTATTTTTATTTTCAAAAGAACTTTTATATCCAAAATAATTTCCAATAAATCATTTTATTTTTTAACCAGTTTTATTTATGAATATACTTCAATCTGATTTTAAAACCTCATAATTTTTTTTCAAAGCTTTCAAAAAGCTTTTAAAACTACGAAATCAATAAAACATCCAAAATTACCAACTAATCATCGATATAAATTTTTATCATGTGGCCCATGTTGATTTACATCAAATTCTAGCCACCCATATAATGCACATATAACACTAAAATAAACCACACAAATCAAAATGCAATTGGGAAGCGTCTCCTTTTCCTTTGGACGATATAAAATATATAAAACTCCACTACCGAACACAAAATCACGTCCAATATCAAATAATCAATCCAATATCCCAAACAAACATTTCAACCAAGCAATTCAACCAATATACAGGATAAATGCACATCAAGTAATGTGATATATATATATAGTTATAAGTTTATAAAATCACTAGAATGATGTGCGAATTACCGAATTAGCGACTATCCTCAACTCAGCACAACGTTTCCATTGATGATGCCATGTTTGTGCTAACACACATGCCTCCACCATCTAACTCGTTGCCTCAAGCATCGCATTCTTATGATTGCACGCAGGCCAGCAACTAGCCTTCACCACTGCCAAAATATGCTTCAGCAACCAACACCATTGACCTTCTTTATCACCGCATCATCGTTGCTAGCAATAACCCAGCCTAAATCATCACCAAGTTTGATCCTCTACCATATGTGCAACCCTACATCGTTGTCCCCAAAGCCAAACATTGATGTTGTTCCCTTAGGTCGCTTCAACCTTACCCAATCGCATCCTTCAACGTGGCCTCCTCCCCTTTGCGACATCGCTTGCCACACCAGCACTCATGTTGCAACTCCGCTCGCGTTATTGCCTGGCCACCACGAGCACCTACTATCTAGTCTGAGGTGTTCGCTATTGCCAGCAATCCATTTCGCATCCACGTGATTTTTTTTTAAAGTCATGATTTGGGTTTCAAGAAATCTGAAGGGGGTTAGGGCAACTAATAAAAAATGGGTACGTGTTAGGGGATTAGGTGAAGGAAAAAGGAATGAGCATGTTGAATGGGCTTGGGCTTATTTTACTATGGGCTCTTTTAATTTAATTTTTCTTTTAATAACTTCTTCATTTATTATAAATAATTTCAATTCAATATAAATCAATTTAGATCTCACTCTACAAATTATATTTTGATAATTGGACAAATTTATTCAGTTCAATACCAGTTTATTTATTGTTCACTATTTTAATCACATAATAATTATTTATACTTTAAAATGTTTTATATTCAATTAAAACATTTTATTTGAATTTTAATATATTATCCAAAAAGAATTTATTAATTTAACATAATTTCTTTAAACAAAAATCTTTTAAAAAGTAGCCTTCAATTAAATAAATATTTACTTTTAAAAATAATAATCGTCGAAAATTGAATTCAAATATTTCTATTTTAATTATATTTATGGCGTAGAAAGCTGAATTGTTACAATAGCAACATATTTAAATGGAATAAAAACGTACCTTCCATTAGCAATTTTGGCTAGTAATCTTCCATATAACAGTGCAATGTTTTGTGTTCCTATATAGCAAAGCAAAGAGACTAATTAGCGTGCAAATCTATAAAACATTCAATTTAAAATGTCTTATATGTATACATAGTATATGGTTAAAGAATAAATAAAATTCAACCATTATAGACAAGAAACTGTTTCAAGTTCATAATTTGGTGACACCTAAAATTACTTTACATGGTCTTAAATAGGAGAAAAAAATGCATTTCCATATATCACAACATTGTTGAATGCTGGTATATGACTAAAATGCATTTCAACCGTTAAATGCATTTCCATATATCACAACATTGTTGAATGCTGGTATATGACTAAAATGCATTTCAACCGTTAAGTTCTAGCATCTTATGACCATGCAAGGGACGAAATTCTCCACTATGTATAAGTTGTGTGATGAAATATATAAATGAAGCCCAAAGTGGTAGTATAAATTTTGTTAGTGATATAAATAACTATCATATTCTAGGTGATGTTTAGCGGTTCTCAATTTGTCTTGCTCCACCTCCTTCTACAGTTACTCAAGTTGGCGGTTCTGTCGTTGCAATTTCAATTTAGCTACTTTCTTCTAGCTGCAGCACCATACCACCACTCAGCATGCATGTCCACTTCTCATGCATAGCCCCTAATTTTTGTTTGCATGCCTCACCATCTCACTGCGAGCAAGCATGTATAGAAACCCTATTGATATGCAGTAAACACATCTCAACATCATCCTCTTGTAGAGAGTTGGACATGTAACTGCCCATGCCAACATATAATATTTATGCAATATTGATTTTACTTTTTATTAAAAGCAGTTATTGTTGTTGTTCCTTGCTCACTTTATCCAAGAATATTAGTATCATAACTTATGCAGGATTCAGCCTCATCTTTCCAATGCATCGCAGTAGCACAAGAATGAAAATATGTTATTTTAATAAATGGCATGTGCGTATACTATGTACAGAGATATTGTTGAAGTATACCAGTTGTACATAGTGTTGGAGCTAGGCCATCACGTAGGGGGTAAATGGGTAAATTTCAAAAAATAATATTCCATTTGGATCTTATTGGGTCTGATGAAGTCTAAATTTTTTCTAAATAAAATCAATATTTTATTTAATTTGTAAATATAGTTTTATTTTGATATTATATTTATATTATATAATTAATATGAACATGTAAATCATATACACGTGTGTTTACGTGCACGTGCAACATATACAATGTACATGGTTTAACATACCCGTATATAGATGTTGGGATTTACATCGCAACGGACATGTTAGTCCCTCCATATACATAAGCGTTGTCTAATATATATATATATATATATTCCAATGTGATATAAAATATATTTATAAGAGTGTGCGTGTGTATATTTCAATGTGATATAAATATATTTATGAGTATAAATATGCATATTTATACACACACGTATATTTGTAACCATGTAAAATAATTATATATGAAAATGCAAATATTAATAATCACAAATTTAAATTTAAATTTCAAATCAAGGTCTGGACTTTAGAATATTTTATAATTCTAAATGTGAATAAAAAATAATATTTTGATAAAATGAAACAAATAAATGTAAATATACGAAATAAAATTAGTTTGTTTAAAAATATACATACATACATACATACATATATAAATTAATACTTAAATTTCGAATATAAAATATCGTTATATATTTAGACATGAATAGATTAATTTATACATACATGCATACATACATATAAACGTACATACGTACGTACATACATACGTACGTACATATATTCATGCATACTTTTGGCCTATAATATTTGACAAGATTCTTTACGGTTTTAAAAAATTGTATCTTAATAAATCTTTTCTATACGGAAATGATTATAGAAAAATATTGTTTTAAATAAATATTGTAATTAGTTTAATTAATGTAGATTTATAACGACCCAGATTTAATAATAATTTATTCAATTAACATGTAAATAACCATTTTGGCCACTGCCTCAGATTTCAATGAAACCAATTTCATCGGATCCGTAGCAGTGAATTATTGTAGGATTTCAAGTTTTATAGCGATTGAACTTGTCGTTTGATCGTACGGGCTCGAAACGCGTAGAAATCAATTTAATGAAATCAATTTGAAATAAGCTGATTTTAAAAGCTAACTTCTACATACAGTGGAATTAGGACTTGAAACATGTTCCATTGAGTTTAAAAAATATCAAAAACATCTATTTTGATATATGGGATGACCTGCTTTCGTTCCAAAAGCAGAACGGGCTTTTCGGGTCGTTATTGTCGTTACGAACTAATTCGATGTGCTGTTCTTTCTTATCGGGCCTTGTCCATATAAATAGTCTTGTTTCCCAAACCCTAGCAGTCATTTTTTTATTCCTGTACGTATAATTCTATCTGACTGTTCCTTCCCTCTCCCTCAATAGCAGAAACCAAATTCCTAAATCCAAACCCTAATTTCAAAATTTCAAATCAATTTCAAAAATTCAAACTCCTCTAAACCATGACATAATATATACCATTTCGAAGCTCTCGATGAGCTAATCCACTGGTGCAATTCATTTTTGTAATCGAGTCACCATTTGTCCAGAAATTTGTAAAGAAGTTTCAGTCGTTCGTTGCTAGGGTTTGTTATTCGACGGTGGATCTGCGTCGATAAGATGATCGGAGAGTACCTTGGCGTAGAGGGCGACAAATGGTGATGATCTACAATGATGAGATCGTCTGGAAGTTGCTGCAATCGCTAGAAATGGCTGTGGGAAGGCCGCGGCGGCACATGCGCCTTAAGGCATCGCAGGAGATCGCGCCACCAGGGCCAGGCGCGGCCTGACGTGGGCTTAGGGACGACAAACTCGGATCTTGTGATTGACGATGGTAGGAGGCGGTGAATTTGCTTGAAAGATGGCGGTGGTCCATGTTCGAACGAAGGCTGGCGATTAGGGTTTCTCTGAGATTCGAACGCGCTGACGTGTGAAGGTAATTAACTTGTTGTTTTTTGTTTTGTTTTATTTTAGTTTAATTTAAATTTCCAAACGTTCTAATATGCATAACTTTTACGTACGAGGTCGGATTTACGTGCTGTTTGTTTCGTTGGGACCGTATCGAAATTTCGGACATTTTGGCACTTTTTCAGACGAATTCTGAGACTATTGAATTTTGGGCTTTATTTTGGATTTCAAATCGATTTGAAATCAAAAGTGAGTGTTTTAACCCACTCACAACTACTAAATTATCTTATGTTTGTTAAATTTAATTTATGATGTGATTTGAAGTTGATTGATTGCTATTCGGTATATTTAATTTGTCATTCCAGTTAAATCTGAATTTTTCCGAATTTAATTGCCATTTAATTTAATATTGAATTTAATTGTCAATTGAATACCTGTTGATGATAATCAGTTAATTGATGTTATTTATTTTTTGAGTGAATGGTGATTGTGATGGATGTTTGATTGTTGATATTAGATGACTAAATGTTATATTTTATATTGTTATAATGCTGCAAACTCCCTATGGGTTGAAATGATACATACCCGAACGATCTGATAGATTAGGGAGAAATCGTTATGGGTTAAAATGATATACTCAAGCGATTTCATGGATTTAATGTAAAATTTGGGATTGCGGGTTGAAATGATATATACTCGTAAATTTAAAAAAATTACTACGAATTGAAATGATATTTGTCCGTATCACTTGACCATAGGGTAGAAAATTATATACGGACAACGGATTGGTTAAATTAAATGATTTTAAATCCTTAAATTTTGAATTCAGTTAAATGATATTTTGAAATAAAATTTGAGTTATATAAACTGAATTATTTTCGAAAAACCAAGCTTTAAATGTTAAAATTGGAGTTGGTTTAATGAATTGGTTAAAGAATAAAAATGAAAATTTCAAAGTTGAAATTTGAAATATAAATGAAATTTATCGAAATTGAGTTTTTGAAAATGTTTGAATATTTAAACTTTGAAATCTATGAAATTGAAGTGCTTTAAAATTATAGTTCAAACATGAGTTTGAAATCGATATAAATTGAAATGATTTTTATGGGAATTTGAATTGAAAGAAAATTTAGTTCGGTTGAAATCTGGATATGTTCCATATTTGTTGAAATGAAAGAAAAAGTTTAAATTTGATATTAGTTTCAAATTAATTATTTTAATATAAACTGTTTAGAAATATATTATTTTAAATTCAGATTTGTTTAGATTTTCAAACCATTTTATATTGAAGTATATTAAACTTATTTAACTATTTTAAATCATTATACTATTTAATCTATTTTAAGATACTTAATTTATTTTTAAACTATTTTAAAGTTTTAAACTATTTTAATCTATTTTAAACTAATAAAACCATTTAAAACTATTTTAAAGTATTTCAAACCATTTTAACTATTAAAAACTATTTTAATCTATTTTAAAACTATTTTAAGCCATTAAACTATTTTAAAGTATTTAAACTATTTTTAACTAATTAAACTATTTAAAAATATTTAAAACTATTTATGACTATCTAAACTATTTTCTGATTTTCAGAATGTGTAAAGTTGAAGTGTTTATATTTAGATCCTTGATTTAAAAAGTGAATATGGTTAAATGATGTTATAATCCAAGTTGGGATTTGAAATGATATTTTCTAGTGAAATAACATATTCTGAGTAAATATGATGATTTTAAAATGAGGGTTTAACCTATTTTGGAAGTATGATCTCGGAAGTAAATATGATTTCGAAAAATGATATGATTTCAAAAGCGAATATGATTTCGAAAGTATATATGATTTCAAAAGTGATATGTTTGAATCGAATATGATATTTTGATATCAATTATGAATTGATTTTTGAAATGTAAAACAACCATCCGGTGTGAAATAAACGTTTGGTTGTTAAAGAAACCGAGATTGGATATTGTCATACTCTCTGTCAATACCGAAAACCACTTTAACAACTGTGTACGTGATGGAGATTCCAGAATGAAGTAGGATGGGTTGGAGAACGATTCTGTATGAGGTATTTACGTAGACCTGACTCCCGTGAGTCAGCTTGATATGGCTAAAACAGGAGCTATACCGGGCCAAGTGAGGTCACACCTCCAATCGGGCACATTTCTTCGATACCATATTATGACTTTGTGATTGATTTGGTGGCCACCCCACGATTTGATTATAGGAGTGTGTTCCTAGGTGGGTGGTAGCAGCTGCTATGCGTTACCATCAGTCCGAGAGTGCAAATGGTAGAATCCTACCCTGGCATTGCCTCGCATGCCTTGTCACATGCCTTATCGCGCCCACTACGAGTTTTTTTTGTACCATACCTACGGAGTGCCCTCTGGGTAAACCACCGGTTTGGTGGAGCTTACGGTACTGTATAGACTATGGGAATATATAAAATGTGTTAAGGGGGATATGGGTAACGCATTAACGCTATTTTAATACTTTACTTTACTATAGACATATTATAATAGCGTATTGTACTACATAGTAGATAGTTTAACGGATCCTTAGGAGATGGTAATCCCGAACATCTCTTAAGTTATTGCACACACGTAGAAACTGGATAGGAGATGCTAAACCCCGTAAGCATCTCCGACGCCATTACACTCATATTTATTTACTGTTGATTTAACTTACATAAGATCTTTTAGTTCTGACTCGAGTGTTTTGTCTTTTCAATTCGCTCGGGTCAGTCTGAGCTTTTCAGTGTATCGAAGACTGCTTCTGGAGGACGAAGACGAAGATTTAGTACTATTATTATTTATTATATTTATTCCCACTGCATCATGTTGTTCCGCTGCATTATTTATTTATTCCTACTGTATGTACTCTGATTTTGTATTGTAAAAATGTAATCAAATGTTATTTGTAATAATAGCTTCATGAACTGTTTATTTGATTATTATATTTTGTCATTCCGTTGTGAGATTCTGTGTTTTTTTTTCTTTCTTTCTCTGCTTTTTCTTATCTTCCTCATAACAATCCTCCCTTTTGAATGGTTTGGGTCTGACATGTTTGGTTTATTGTCGATTTAAACCGTCCAAAAAGTTGGGTCGTTACATTTGGTATCAGAGCTTTGGTTTAGCGATAACCTTAGCTTTGTGGAGTTTGACTCATTAGAGATAGGGTAGTAATACCCTAGAATGAGTCTTTCTGAGTGTGTGTGTGTGTGTATGAGAGCGTACTCGTTAGTGTTATAAAATGTTTTGTATTGTGTTAATTTGTTCTGTTTAGTATTTATAAATTCTGGTCGGTACATAGGACGTTATGGCATTGATAGGGATTTCTAAACACTTAATAATGCAGACCGACACAATATTGTTTTGAAATATAGGTAAATGAAATAATTTTACCTAGTATGTAACGACCTGTATTTTTAACACTTTAAAAATACGAACTAAAATAAAAAATTTGGATAAAAATCCAAAGGAAATAAAATTTTGTGTTGTTAAATGTGAATTACAAGTTAAAATGCAAAACTGAATTCTGAAATAACTTATTTGTAAATTAAATATGGATGTTAACCTGTATTGAATGTAAGTAATGAATTGAGTTTGATTGTAAACCAAATTGGTTATGATTGTAAACAAAGAATAAATAAAACGGTAGATTTAATAGTGGAAGTTTATGTTATTGAAACTAATATAAATAAATGTAACTTAATATTACAGTTGATTGAAATCAAATAATAATCGAAACTGTAATTTGATAAAGATGTTAACTGGTAATTGAACGTAAGTAAAGATTTAAATTTGAATGTAACAAGAAATTGAATTGAATTGAATTTGATTGTAAACAACGAAATAAATAAAATGTACATTTAATATTGAAGTTATAATATGGAAATCAACGTAAATGAATGTAATTTAATATTACTGTGAATTTAAATAAGATGATAGCTAAAATGAAAGTAAATGAATTATAAACTATTGATAATAATGTATAAGTAAATGGTTGATGCAATAATGAAAGTGTAAATCGAAATAAAAGAATTCAATTGGAATTAAATAACTTGAATTTGAATTACAATATAATTGAACGCTGAATCTAATGTAATCTTTTATACTGGATTTATAATGGAAAACTGCATTGTAAAAGATTGTTAATTACCGTGAAATTAAAAATAAAATTTGTGAACAATTGAAATTTGATTTAAAAGTTAATAGTTTAAAATTGGGAATTTTATATTGAAATTAAACAGTAAAAATTGTCATTTTTACAACTATCTCGGATTTCGATGAAACTAGTTTCATCGGATCCATAACAGTGAATTATTGTAAGGTTTCAATTTTCGTAGCAATCGGACTTGTCGTTTGATCGTACGGACTCGAAACGCCTTGAAATAAATGCAATTATAATCAATTAAAATCAATTTGAAATTTTGATTTTAGCATAACTTCTTCATACGATGGAATTTGGACTTGAAACCTTTTCCATTGCGTTTAAAATATTTTAAAACACCTATTTTGATATATGGGTTTACCCAATTCCGTTCCGGAGTCAGAACGGGCTTTTCGGGCCATAGTTTGTTCCGCACGTTCATCTATCCAGTCTATCTACTCTATCTCTAACATACCTATATAAACACAGTTATAAACCCTAGCCTCCCTAATCTTCATTTGTCTGTACGTACAATTCATCTTCTTCTTAGCTTCTCATTCCAATGGCAGACAAAACCTAATTCCCAAATTCCAAAAAAAAAAAAAATTCGAGATTTACGCGCTTCGGGTCGCGCTTGGGGTTTCAGGGGGGAAACCCTGGAGCTACTTCGAGTCGGGAAGAAAACTACTCGGGTCATCGGGTCGATTTCGCAAAAAACTCCAAGCAGGCATCGGGTATTTGAGGCGGGAACTCGAAGTCGACTCAGCACCAGAATTTTCCAATCTTCAAATTTTCATAACTTTTGCATACGGACTCGGATTTGGGCGAGGTTTCTTTTGTTAGGATCGTATCGAAATTCCGGACACTTTGACGCTGGTTTGGATGGATTTGGAGACTGTCAAATTTTTGGGTTTAAATTGAATGTAAATTCAATTTAAATTCAAAAGGTGAGTGTTTTATAACGCTCACAACGTACTGAATATCTTTATGGTAGTTAAATTTGAAATTATGAAGTGATATGGATTTATTTGTCGTTGTTTGATAAAAATTTAATTGTCATATAGATTGTCATTTGAATTCACCGTTGAAAATTAAATTGACAGTCAAATTAAAGTTAAATTTTAATTGCGATCAAATTTCCTGATATTGATAATTATGAAGTTGTTGTGAATGTTATTGGCTTTATGGTTGATTGGTTGTGATGGATGCTATTGGTCGATATTGGTTGTTTATTTATTTTGATATATCATGCTATCATCATGTATATTGTTTATTGCATATAAACTGTAAACCGAATCATTTCGAATAAATTAAGAAATAGGTTGAAATGATATACCTATGACATCTATTTGGATTGAAATGATATATGTCCATCCTTGAAATTAAATTTGAAATAATTATCCACTTGGCCATAGGTTAGAAAATTATATACGGACACCGGGTTGGTTAAATTAAATGATTTTAAAAGTTGTTTTGAAATTATTTAAATGAATTGATTTTAAGAATAAAATCGAATTTATGGAAATTGAATTATTTTGAATTGAAGCTCAAGACGTTGGAATTTAAACTTGGTAAATGAAATTGTTTAATTATTCGAAGTTTAGATTTTTAAGAAAATTTTTGAAATACGGCGTAAATTTTCGAAAGTTGATTTGTTTTAAAAGATTGGACTTTTAATCGAACTCTGAATATTTCTAAGAAAATTTTTATGAAATGATATTTCAAGTTTGAGTTTGGAATTGAAAATTTATTTAAAATTGAGATTTAATTAATTTGGAATTTAATTGAAATTCAAAGAAATTTGTGAATTGGACTAAATTGAAACTATTGAATTATTTAATAATTAAATAAGGTTAAATTATTTAATGATTAAATTGAATTGAAATTCTTTAATAAGAAAATTTTGAACTTTTGAATAAGTGAATTTTTACTTCATAAATAATTGAAATTGAGTTTCTTTATTAATTAAGTTTTGGAAAATTATTTAAGAAAGTAAATAAGTGAAATTGAATTTTTTTAACAAGAAATGAAAATGTGATATTTTTGGAATTAATGTAAGACTTGTAACTGGAAGAATTGATTTGACGAATTTAATTTACTTCAAAATTGTAAGTTTTGATTTAATGAAGTTGAACTTAAAAAGGTAGTGTAATGGATTTGAAATTTAATAGAAATTGTTTTGAATGATAAAGTACCTTAACGGATATTAAATGAAATCGATAAATGAATTTAAATTGATTTGAATGTTCAATTAAATTAATTTAAATGATTTCGGAATGAAAATTATATACGAACTTGAATCAATATTTGAATTGCTTAAATTGAAATTGAAATTGAATTATAAGATTTTGAAATTTTGATTTGGAAGTTTTGAAACGTAAATTTGGAAATTGATTTAGAAAGACAAATGAAATGTTGATTTATAAATTTTAATTGAGATTGTAATTGATTTGGTTTTGAAATAAATAAACGACCAATCGGTGAAATAATTTCGAAGTTATTAAAGAGACCGGAATCGGTTATGGATATACTCTCTATCTAAACCGAAAACCACTTTAATAACTATACGCGGAGTGATGATCCAGAATGAAGTGGTTGGAATGATGTACGTGTTGACTGAAGAAAGAGAACGATAATGGATAGCCTTGACACTTGTGTCAAATTGGAAATGACTAAAACAGGAGCTGTGCCGGGCCAATGGAGGATTAGCTACCTCAAGTGGACACACTTCTTCGTAAACTATTCTTTTACTTGTTGTCGATTGGTGCACCCTTGATTTTGGGAGTGTTGTTTCACGGTGTTGCGGGCGCTGCGGCGTTGCGTTCTCACCAGTCCGGATCAGGCGAACGGTAGTATCACTACCTTGGGTATTGCCTCATGTGCCTTGTCATACTTGTATTCCATTTATGCGCGACCACTACGATTTTAATTTGTACCTTTAGTATATGGATTGCCCTCTGGTGACTTCCGGTTTTGGGGAAACTACGGTCTTGTATATGCTCTTGGGAATATAAACTGTGTTAAGGGTGGAATGGGCCATGGCTTAACGCTATTTTAATACTTTTACTTTAATGTAGACATATTATAATAGCGTATTGTACTACATAGTAGATAGTTTAACGGATCCTTGAGAGATGGAAAATCCCGTAACATCTCTTAAGTTATTACACTCACGTTGACACTGGATAGGAGATGTCAAAACCCGTAAACATCTCTGACGCCGTCACACTCATATTTTCTTATTCGATTTGACTTACATGAGATATTTTAGTCCTGACTCGAGTGTTTTGCCTTATCATTACGCTCGGGTCAGCCTGAGCATTTCAGATAAGGTTGAAGATCTATTCTGGAGGACGAAGACGGAGTTTGGTATTACATCATTTGTATTCTACTACCATATTATTTTTCCGCTGCATTATTGTATTATCTCTGATATGTATGTAACTCTGATTTATGATGTATAATAATAATCAAATTTATTTATTTATCAGCTTCATGAACTGTTATTTTATTATTATATCTTGTTCCTTCCGCTGCGAGATTCTGAGTTTGTTTTTGTTCTTTCTTTTCCTTTCTTTTCTTATTTAACCCATTAACCATCCGCCCTTTTGAATGGTTTAGAATCAGCATGTGTGTTTGATTTGTCGATTTAAACTGTCCAAAAAGGCGGGTCGTTACATAGTAATATATTTTGTATATAAAAGAATAATTTTTATAAATATATAGTTGGATGTGGTATTGTTTGTTTGTCAAGAAGTGAAATTTTATAAATATTGGTTGTAAAATAAAATATACAAATAAAATGAATATAAATTGGAAATTTGAGAACGTAAGTTCCGGGATTTGAATTTGGCTTTCAAAAGACTTTGGAATATGATATTAGTACTATTTGGAAGTATTTTGGATATAAATATTTTCACTGTGATTTGAAAGAAATGTTTTAAAGGAAATTTGGATGGAAATAAGTTTTGTACTCCCCTCTCTGTCACTGAAAAATAATTTCGGTGATGAGTGCACGCATCATCGACGTTCATTTTCGAGTTTCAAAGGGGGAAGACCGCTGTAGTAGTTTTAACACACATTTTTTTTGATAATAAATCTTAAATTTTGAATTCCTAAATATGATTTGATCTATAAAAGATATAAATATATATACATTATTTTCAAATTGACTGAAATGAATCCAGAATTTAGTTCTTAAACTCTCTTATAATTAGTAGTTTTCAGTTATTGTAATAAAATGAAATCTTAACTATTTTAATAATTGGAAACTTCTAAATTGTGTAATTAGAAATTAGATGCTAAGTGATTAATGGAATATATAAGAAATTGAAAATTTGTAACTTGTAGGTATGAAAATTTAGAAGATGAAATTATTGAACATTTGTTAATTAAAATGAATAAGATAAACTTCTGTAACATTCAATTACATTCTAAAAGGCATATATAGATAACTTACCAAAATGTTAAAAGTTGAAATGTTAATAGAAGTATGTAATAGAATATTATACAAGTAAAACTTAAATAATGAAAGTGTTCAATAGAATTTTCTCTATAAATAAGAATTTGGATGTTATAGAATGTATGAACTTATGTTAATAATTTAAAATGCTAGAAATCAAATTGAACAGTAAATGTGAATCCTATATTAAGTAAATGATTACAACTTCAGAAAATATTGAAAAAATTCAAAAATAGACTTAATATTCAATTGACATCATAAAAGGAAAGAGAAAATGTAAATTAAAGGTAGAAATACTTAAGTATGAAATGATTTATTTGATGGAAATCAAATATATCATTAAATAATAAATGTGAACTAAACTACGATGAAGAATAGGTAATACTTAAATAATGAATTCATTAATTGTTTTAATTGAATGGAAAAAAACACATATAAGTAAATTAATGGAAATTTTCATTGTATAAGTGAATGGGAATGAATTTTGTAAGTAATGAAGGTAAATTTATAAAAAATAAGCATTGCATGAGTGGATGAAACCGAAGAACAGTAAATAATATGAAAGGAGATTAATAAGAATAA
This sequence comes from Allium fistulosum, assembly GCA_030737815.1. Lineage (NCBI taxonomy): Eukaryota > Viridiplantae > Streptophyta > Magnoliopsida > Asparagales > Amaryllidaceae > Allium > Allium fistulosum. Next base: position 1,102,366,775 of record CM060904.1, on the reverse strand, counting down.
ACTTAAAATATGTGTTGAATTATTTGTTGTTTGACTATGGGATGGTTGGGAAAAGATACTTCTAACTATATAAAGATGTATAAATAATCTATTAAGTTTTATCTAAGACTGTTGAGTGTATGGTATACTTACGTAAATTTCCGAGTTTCCCCACTTACGTAAATTTTACAATAGTTGTGAAAATCAATATAATCCATATGATTTCACTCCAAATTCGTATGGATATTTTAACAACAACTATTGCTTAAATGATTCAAATTTTGGACCACAAAATTTTCAAAACGATGACCAACCCTCAAGTCTTGAAAAGAGCATTTCGTGTTTACTTGAAATCTCTACACAACAAAATCAAGAGATAAATGATTTGTGTAAGGGGCTTTGCACGAAAGGTCCCTATTTCTGATGGTGTTACAAGAAAAGTCCCTATAGAAATAAGTATGTAAATTAAGTCCCTATTTTTTCTAAATAAGAAAACGCAAGTTAGCTTGCGCTTTTTAAAATTTCAAAATTCTCAAAATCAGAAAGCGCAAACTAGCTTGCGCTTTCCTGATAGAAAGCGCAAGTTATCTTGCGCTTTTCAAAAATTTTAAAAGTTTTAAAATTTTCAAAAAAATTTCAAAATTAGAAATCGCAAACTAGCTTGCGCTTTTCTGATAAAAAGTGCAAATTAACTTGCGCTTTTCAAAATTTTCGAAAATTTCGAAAAATATTTCAAAATTAGAAAAGTGCAAGTTATCTTGCATTTTCTGTCAGAAAAGTGCAAGACACTTTGCGTTTTTTTATTTTTGAAAAATAGGGACCAAATTTACATATTGATTTTTACAGGGACTTTTTGTATAACAACATCAAAAACAGGGACCTGTGACTCTTTTCTTGTTTGTGTAATTCATATTTGGGCAATGATTCAAATCAAAGTTTTCAAAATAATCAAAATTTGAATTCACTTCAAAATTCAAACGATTTCGAGTATAACCCATGCCAATTCAATTTTGAACTCCAAAATGAATTTCAAAAATCAAAACGAAAATGTGATCCACTTTTCAAATAATTTTGGAAATGGGAATAATCTCGACTATGATGCAAGTGAAAATTTTTGTTCTCAACAAATCCAAATCAAAAATCCTCAAGATAATAATTATAAATTGGATTTTATTGAGCAAATGGACGAGATTTACGATGAACACACGGATTCATTGTTTCAAACTTATATGAAACAACGTGAACAACAAAACCAAATCCCAACGTGTGACGAGTTAAGTAATAATCCATCTTTTACCCAAATCGATGATTTTCAAATAACAACTTTTGAAATTGAAAATAATAATCTTAATGAAGTTGTTGAAAACACGGTAATTGAGTTGGATTTCAATTCTTTTGAGGGTGTGGAACCAATTTTAAAATTCGATCCTCCTTTTCTCGATTTCGAAAATTTGAATACAACAACTTTGGATTTTGAACTTGAGATACGCAATGAAGTTGTTGATAATCCAACAAAGGAAGACGAATTTAATGAACACGAATTTTTTGGACTTTTCGATGACGAGTTGTTAAATTCCGACGGGGAAGATTTAAATTATTCGTCACGTACTACAAGTGTACGCCGTGCGCTTGCGGTTATATTTTTAATACAAATTCGTTCGACGGTTGTCTAAACCGATAGAATTTCCGTCGACGAACAAGTTTTTGGCGCCGTTGCCGGGGAATTGATTTGATTTTGATTTTCTATTCTTCGAATTATTTTTGTTTTGATTTTTTGTGTGATTTTATTTTGTGTGTTTGTTTGCTTATTAAAAAAAAATTGTGTGTTTGTGTGATTTTTATTTTCAATTTTGTTTGTGTTTGTTGTTGTTTATTTTCATTTGCATTTCATTTTACTTAAAAAAGAAAAGAAAAAAAAAGAGCATACACAATTTCTAAAAGAAAAAAAAATATTATTCCATTCCATTTTCTATTTCATTTACAAGTTTTAGTTTACAATTTACAAAAAAAAATAGGGTACATATTTTTTTTTCTTTTGCACCGATTCACTGTGCACAGTCTTGCTCTCTCTGTTTTCACTTCTTCATATCAATCTCTACCCCCTACATCCTCACAACCACTATGACAAAACCTCTTCACTACTGCCTGTCCACTTCCATACTGCCTTAACTCCCCACCACAAGCTACAACCTTTACTGCTCACTTGCCTTACAACCCTATCAAACTAAAACCATAAATAACACACTCTACATCACAGTCTGTTCGAACTACCACCACATCACTGCAGCTATCACTGCAGATATCCTGAATCTGCTCGGCCTTGCTTCGACCACTGCCACAACCAGGTTCACCAAACCATTCACTGTCTTCTGTTCCAACATTCACTGCCTTGCAATATTGCCATCTTCAAACCAATACCCACCACAGTGCACGTATCACTGTCAACTTCCCACTTCTCCCCCATCTTCTCTGTCAAAACCAACTTCCAACCACAACGAACAACTTGCTATTAACCTCCAAACATAACCATTTCTTTCATCCACCTCACTGACTTCACCTCTGCCTTGTTACCACTTACCATGGCACATCAAATAAAACTATGTATACTTGTGCACATTTGACTTGTTTCACTTGTCTGTGCACATACCCTTACAGCAGCTCCACATTCAACAGTAAAACTGCACTTATCATACAACTTCATCCACTAACATATTGCCAAACCTATCGCCACATTCATCTTCACGGCTCCACAAATCCACCTCTGCTCCTCCTACTCCACAGTGCAGCCATCAAACACAACTATCACGTGTGACCTGACTTCACTGCGTCACCACTTTCAGTGCAAATACCCCCACCTTTCAATGCTTCAAACATTTACAGTTGCACAAACTTCCCATGGCTTCATTTCAAACCACCTCTCCTATTGTCAACCTTGCTTCACTTCTTAACATCAATACCATTCAATCTCACAGCCTTACGGTACTTCAATCTCACAACTATCACGCCTGTACACATTCAATCTCACAACTATCACGCCTGTACACAGCTACTAAACAAACAGCGATTGATAACTCACAACCATCAGACAAAACTGCACACAGTAGACCATACCTTCACCCCACAAACCAAACAACTGGCAACTACAACTTACTTCATTTCCACTTGATCACCATTGTGCATATCATCTACCAAAATCTAGCAACACATTACTGCCAATTTACACTACTGCACCATCATTACAGTCAATACTATCTATTCCATTCAAGTCTTCCTCATCACCATCTCTTCAAAATTACAACTTCCAACAAGCTCATATTCCAGTTCAATTTCTGCCATCACCCAGTATAATTTCTTCTCATCAACCATTTACGTGCAAATTTTTCACTAATACTTCATTTACGTGCAGCAGAACCCTCAGTCAACAGCTGCCACAACGTCATCAACATTTGCGCCTCAACCCAACATCGTGAACTCGAACACAAACCGCAACCCAAAACCTCTGCTATCGCCTCGACGAACCCCTCCAAAACCACTGCTGCAACCAAATCTCTCTTCCCAAACTGACTTTCTTTCTGCTCCCATACCCCAATCGCAACCAAACTCGACTTCTCCTCAAATTCAAAATCAATCTGCTGAACCACCTTTGCGATTTCTGCAATCAACCTACGCAAATTCATAACCAAATCCTCTACAATCGACTCAATTTAATCCTCCACGATCTGAAGTGAACATCCAAACAAGTTCGGTTATTTTGTTTTTAGGGATTTTCGAGTTTTCGAGTTCAGATTTTTTTTTGAAGAAGTGAATACGTTGTGAGTGTGGTTTTTATTTTTGTTTTGGGATCTCTGTTGTTATGCATGTTGGGGGTTGAGTGTTAACTTTAATTTTGTGTGTATTAAATTCTGTTTTGGGCTGATTTTAAAAGTTGGCCTTGCTTTTGGATCTATGGGCCTGAGTATTTGAATTTATTTTTTGTTAGTGCTTATTCATTTGTTTGTAAAAAAACAAGTTGTTTTCAAAAGAAAAACAAATTGTTTTAATTTCATTTGTTTTGTTTTTGACCTGTTTGATAAACATAAAAATAAAATATATTTTTTTAAGTAAAACCTTACTTTTAAGTTTCCTTTTCAAAAAAAACAATTGTATATATCTTGTTTTAAATTTCAGGTTGCCAAAGCAGATTAGAAAAGTTGCTTGCTTCGCTCAATTATTGCCCAAATATAATTTCTTCGCTTTGCTTTATAAAAAGAAAAAAAAACTGCTTGCTTGATATATCTATTGTTTTTATTTTCCTTGCATTGTATATATCTCTTGTTTTTATTTTAGTTGCATTGTTGATTACTTGCATTTGCTTATGTATATTTTTTAAAAAAATTCAAAAATTAAAAAACAAAAACTTACATTCGTAGTTGCATTGTTAATACACGTTTATTTTCTGCTTTGCATTTCATCCTAGATTTTGATTAATAATAACGATTAGACATCGATAACTTTTAATTGTATATTGACAAATTGTCTTCTTTGAACAATTTAATTTCTTGGTGTCTAGGCTACGGCAGAGTAATAACCATTTATAAATATTACGGTGATTCGTAAATATTATAGTGGCTGTTCCTCTGAAGGTACTTAAACCTTCGGCTACATTGCTACGGTGATTAATGGTGCACCGATAACCCCTGCCCGTTACCTAGCTGAGAACTATCTTGTTTATCTAAGACAATGTGTGATTATACAATTTTGGGTTAACAGAGGATAAATCATTTGTAATTAACCCTTGCATTCATTTAGTTGCATTAGTTCATGCATATTTTAAAAAAAAATTCCAAAATCCAAAACTAAAAAAAGTGTAAATATTCCTTTTCTTTTTCCTTTGAAATTTTTAAATCCTTTTTCTTTAGAAAATCAAAAATCCAAAAAAAAAGATATAACCTTTTCAAAAACAAAAAAAATTGAAAAACCAAAAACAAAACAAAAAATCAATTTCCCTTTTGAAAAATAAATTTTATTTGTAAATATTTTTCCTTTACAAAAAAAACAAACAAAACAAAAACATTCTTGAAAATGTCCGAGTTTCCCCACTTACGTAAATTTTACAATAGTTGTGAAAATCAATATAATCCATATGATTTCACTCCAAATTCGTATGGATATTTTAACAACAACTATTGCTTAAATGATTCAAATTTGGGAGCACAAAATTTTCAAAACGATGACCAACCCTCAAGTCTTGAAAAGAGCATTTCGTCTTTACTTGAAATCTCTACACAACAAAATCAAGAGATAAATGATTTGTGTAATTCATATTTGGGCAATGATTCAAATCAAAGTTTTCAAAATAATCAAAATTTGAATTCACTTCAAAATTCAAACGATTTCGAGTATATCCCATGCCAATTCAATTTTGTACTCCAAAATGAATTTCAAAATCAAAACGAAAATGTGATCCACTTTTCAAATAATTTTGGAAATGGGAATAATCTCGACTATGATGCAAGTGAAAATTTTTGTTCTCAACAAATCCAAATCGAAAATCCTCAAGCTAATAATTAGAAATTGGATTTTATTGAGCAAATGGACGAGATTTACGATGAACACACGGATTCGTTGTTTCAAACTTATATGAAACAACGTGAACAACAAAACCAAATCCCAACGTGTGACGAGTTAAGTAATAATCCATCTTTTACCCAAATCGATGATTTTCAAATAACAACTTTTGAAATTGAAAATAATAATCTTAATGAAGTTGTTGAAAACACGGTAATTGAGTTGGATTTCAATTCTTTTGAGGGTATGGAACCAATTTTAAAATTCGATCTTCCTTTTCTCGATTTCGAAAATTTGAATATAACAACTTTGGATTTTGAACTTGAGATACGCAATGAAGTTGTTGATAATCCAACAAAGGTAGACGAATTTAATGAACACGAATTTTTTGGACTTTTCGATGACGAGTCGTTAAAATCTAAAGGGGACGATTTGAATCATCATTTTGATTTTGAAATCGATGATAAGCTTGAATTTGGTGATAATAAATTTGAATTTCAATCAATTATTCTATCAACCCCGAAAATCATCGAAAATAAAACAAGTCGTACGGTTTTAAATAAAACGACATTTGTTTTTCCAAATCAACATTCAACTTTGAAATATTTTACGATTTGGTTTTTCGAGCTTGAGCTGTGTCTCGTATACTTGACGAGACCAATGAATCGGTCTTTGGAAGACCGTTTCATTTACTTTTTGACGATATACTTTCTGATCTCGTGTAAATACCGTTAATTTTCATTTAAATAAAGGTCATGTTTTTATTTTTATTTTTCTCCTTCCACTTGGGTTGACTGTGGGGACACAGTCAAAATCAAGTGTGGGGGGAGACTCATCTTCATTTTTAATTTTTCATGATTTATTTTTGATTTTTCTTTTAAAAACTCAAAAAAAAATTAAAAAAAATCCCAAAAACAATTTTTTTAAGCATTTTGATTTATTTTTAAAGAAACACTATAGGATAAATATATGGCTTTGGTTTATTAAATTGAAATTTTTGAAAATTTATTTGTCTTAACAAAAATAAAAATGAAGTTTGATTACAAATAAAAATGGTTTAACTAGTATATAGGAAGATTCATACGTGTTAATTATGAAATACATCTCAGTTGAAAATCTTTGTTTTAAAAAGTGGTTGATTTAAAGTAAAGATATAACATTTTTTTGTCTTCTAAGTTAAATAGCGCTAAGATAATTTTGCGAAACTCTCTCTTTCAAAAAAAAACAAAAAAATATTTCTTGTATATATGTATATATTTTTTAATAAACACCTAGAGTCATGTGTTCACACTCGTATGTTTACTCGCCATGCTCTGTACCCTTCTCACGTAAGCCCGAAAGGCAGTGCACGATCGGTATATCTGGCCTCAGTTTATCTGAGTTAGGTGTATATATAAAAAAAAAATCTTTTTTATAACGCCTACAGTCAATAGGTGTTCACACTCGTGTGTTCACTCGCCACGCTATGTATTCCCCTCACATCAGTCCGCAAGGCAGTGCATGGGTAATATATCTGGCCTTGGTTTATCTGAGTTAGGCATATGTAAATATTGTTACTATCAACAAAATTTTCAAAAGAAAAAATGGAGAGAGTAAGCAAATGAAATCCAAGCACTATTTTAACTTATTTGATTTGATTTGTTATTGAAATGAAATGAAATACCACTTTGATAAACTTTGATAATCAACTAAGAATCCATTTCATAGTTACACTATGTTATCAACCAAAACAACAAGTTAAACTATAGTATATTTGTTATGATAACTTAATTTTTGTTGGAAATTTTGACGAGTAAGTGACTTAAATTTCAAGATAATGACCAAAACCTATATTTAACTTATTTGTGTCGATTTAAAATTAAACTCTTCATTTGTATATATTTTCAAAAACTTGCATTCATCTCTTTGTAAATAAATCTTGCATTGTGTAAATATTTTCATCCTGCATTTGGATTTTGTGGGTAGTATCCGCTAAAAACCCTCACGAGACAACACTCGTCCTACTGGGGACACCTAGAGGTTTAACGGCTTGTTGCATACGCTCAATGCAATCGTGCTCCCTATGAAAACGGATTTATCTTAGTTTTCCTTTATTCGAGGACGAATAAAAAGATAAGTGTGGGGGTATTTGATGTGCATGTAAATGTGCATATTTTTACCACCATATTTAATCTATTTTAATTAAATAAATGATAATATCGGGTATTTTAACTTGTTTAAACCAAAATTCAAATAATTCCAAATTGTCACATATTCATCTTCATCCACGGGCAAAATAGACATTTTGTGCATAAATTAACTTGAGAAAATTTAATTATAAATTTCCATACTATTTTGTAGGAAATTTGGTGAATTTTACAAGTGGTTACATGATGATATATGCATGCACAAGAGTGAAGAGAACAAATGAAGATGGAAATAATTCAAAGTGAAGATAATGGAGGACCCCACCTACCCACCTACCTTAATGTACAAATTAGAGGCTAATGCACATACTTATGGAATTAATGGCTTCATGTACACTTAAATGAGGATTATTTGAAGCTAATGATTACTTGGCCTCCACACTTCCTAAGAGGGTATTTTGGGCATTCCCCAAAAATATGAATTAGGGTTTAACACATGTATAAAATCCCCTTATGTTTCATGTAACCCCCATCCTCCCTTAGTCTATCTTTAGTTTAGTTTAGGCTCAAAAATAAAGAAAGCTCTTCTCTTTTTCTTTTCATGGCTACTTAGCCATTTCTTCTTTTCATGTAACTTTTTTATGCAATTCAATACATGTTCTTTTTCTTTTCTTGTTTATTTCCTTTCATGTTGTAGAGTAGATTTACTTTCATGCAAGTAGTTAGTTTTAATTCTTGTTAATTAGCTTCTCTTTTCCTTTAGTCTTCATTTTCCTTTCTTTTTGCTTTTATGTTGCTAGCTACATTTGTTCATATGGTAACAAATATGAGAGGCTAATCCCTACAATTTAGGGGTAATGAAGCTCTCTAGTATGTAGATGCAACATTTTGATGTTTATGCTCTCCTTTTGTGCTTAATGAATCATTTGAAGTGGTTTAACTTGTTGTTTTTGATGTGAATTTGATAGCCTATATTGTTGACACCAAATAGGCTATGCTTAAACAATCACAAACAATGATTACCTCTTCATCTACATATGATGATGGTAATGAAGTGTGTAACGACCCTAGATTTTAATTTAATTTAAATTAATAATTTATTGAATTTTGGAGTTAAATTAATAATTAAATGAATTTTTGAATAAAATAGTAAAATAAATCGATAAATGAAAGCGAGTTTCCCCGACTCGATTTCGAGTGAATTTGAAAATAATAAATATATAGATATATATTTGACTTGAGTTTAAATTGTAAATAAATATTGAAACTAGGAATAGAAAATAAATTTGACAAATTCAAATAGAAATATATAATAAGATAAATTATAAAATACAAAGTATAAACAAATGAAAAAAATAATATATAAATCACCTCAGCCTATAAAACAAGACAGCAAATACCTTTAGTATACTCCCTTATACCTATCAGCCTCCACAAACTCAAAGACCTGTATAATCTAATAACATTATAGAGTGATAAAACAAAACAAAGTAAAATATGCAAGCCTCAATATAAAGTAAAACCTGTACATCAACTTCTCATATCATCTCAGCCGAAATGCAATGTATAAAGTAAAGTAATAAAATAAAAGAAAAAAAAACAAAGTATAAAAACAAACAAAAGTTGTACATACAAAGTAAACAAGCCAACAAAGTATAAAAATCATCTCAGCCGAAAATAATATGTACAGGCTTTTGATAAACAAGGCTAAAGACAGAAGAAAATATGTCTATTCAAGTATATATTGTACAAAGCAATATTTTTATAAACAGGGATTGTACAAGCATTTAATGAAGCCCCAAAATTTGTTACCTCAGCCGAGTAAGGTAATGTAAGGCAAGATGCAAATACATACTTTCATTTAATGCTCTCTAACTCACCCATACACAAGTACAAAACTAGTATAAAATAATGTTACAAGAGAATGATGCTCAGTCCTTTACTATGAACTGCACATCCCCTTCTTAAGTATCTATACATCTCCAAGTTTTTGGTTCGTTCAAAACAACTAAGGTCTGAGAGAAAGAAAAAAATGAAGTGAATGTCATTTGTAAACAAAAACAAGCATCTCAAATTTAAACATCAAAACAAATAAAAAGCAAACCAGAGATATGTAGCAAGCTTCATCATCTTGCATGCATTCTTAGCAAGTTCAAGTGTTTTCAAGCATTCCAGTTGATAAGAAATGCAAGTTTTAAAATCAAAGACAAATGAAGGCAATTCCAAGTTTTAAAGTTTACAAGCTTTTTCACTTTCAATGGTGCTCTGTCCATTTAAAAACCCAGGTGAGCAAACTCCTATTTTTCAAACCTTAGCCTGTTTGATATCTTGATGCTAGTGAGTAAACATATCTTTTGAAATCTAAAACTTGATGATCAGTTCATATAAATCTTATGTTGCTATATATTGAAAGTAAAATGCTCTGTGATGATTGGTTGTTTATTGGAAGTTCTGTTATGTGATTGCTCCAACATTTCAAGTCTGAACAAAGTAAAACAGAGGGAGTCTTAAATACACTTTCATATAAATAATTTAAACCTAAGGGTTTAAGCTAATGAAGTTGTTTAACTTAATTTATAAGCCTGGAGGATTACTTTTGAAGTATAACAGTATAAAACAGATACTGTTTATTTAAATTACAATATAAAGAAATCAAAGTCAAAATTTGAATGATTTAATTTGAAGATTTGATCCCATATCTTAATGTAGTATACAAAGTTAGGATTTTAGAAATAGAAATGATGGTTTATAAGAGGATATTCAGTGTGCAGTTCGAAAGCGAAGCCAAAATGTATTTTTACCAATTTCGAATGATTCAACAAATTGTAATTGCTGGAATTTGGTGAGAGTCTAGCTTGATGGTTCACTAATAAGGGAAAAATGCTAGAAAAAAATTCTGATGTAAGGATTAGTGGGTTGAATCAAATGTAGGGTTACCAAACTGTGTTTGGTCGAGTCTGGAATCGAGACTGTGGTGAGGTCTCTGGTTGTTCGAGTGACTCAAGACTTGGAGCAATGCTGGAATAGGAGCTCGGCAAGGTGTGCTCGGGTTTGCAATGTTTTCGGTGGTCGGAGACGAGTCTTCGAGGCAGTTTTCTGGTGGTAGATTTTTGTTTTCAGTTCTCCTACAGGCTCGATTTTGATTTCCGGCCTAATTAACGGTGATGGGTCGTCAGCGGGATCGAGGCAGGCTGGGGCAACTCGCGAAGGGCTTCAGAGTTGATCAACAGTGGATTGATCATCGTGCACGGTGCACGCGGATACGGTGGAGCTGGGTATGGAAGAGGAACAGTGGAAGAGGGACTTACTGTGATTAACTTGAAGATGTTTTTGTGTTTAACTTGAAGACTGGGTTTTTGGGTTAACTCGAGATTTGACCGAGTGTTTTGATATGTGGATCGGGTATTTTCTTAGATGATTATGTGGGCTTAAATTTAAGGTTTTAAAATAAAGAGAATTGTATCCAGTTTCTAAAACAAGTTGAAATGGGTAAGTTCTCATAGCCATTATTAGACAAAGTGTCAAATATAAGTATATTGAATACTTTAATAAGAAGCGATTTGACAAATTAATTGTAAAACCTTTGGGTTATCCTAAGTTAATTAAAATAATTAAGGATAGTTAATTATAGCATCCGGGTAATTTGTTAAGGAGTTTTTAAAATTTATTTAATCTAAAATTTGTTTTTAAGATAATTATAAAGATAAAGGGGTTTTAAGATGTAAATGGTAATTAAGGTAATGTTTATCTTAAGTTAAAGATGTTTCATTATCTTGGAGTTAATTAAGTTAATTAGAGAATTAAGTATAATTAATTAATTTAATTAATTAAGGATAAAGATTAATTAACTGATTAATTCAAGAATAATTAAGTAATTTAATTAATTAATGATTATGATTGATTTACTAATAATTAGAGATTTATGAATTGGAAATTTATTAATTTAGAAATTAAAGGTTGATTTATAAATTATAAATGGTTAATTAATGAGTAAAGAAAGAATTAATCAAATGATTTGTAATTAACCAGGATTAGTAATTTATTAATCTGAATTGAATTAATCAGACAATTAACTTACCTTACTTATCGATATTGGATTCTATGGAATGTTGAATTGTTTGATATCCCTGATGTACGATGCTTTGTGATACATCCTGATTTATGTTATGATCTATAATTTACTTATCTGTGATATATTACTATGTGAATATGAAACCCTTGACCCGTAAACGACATTTGAATTTCGATGCGACAGGGAGTCGGATTCCAGTTGGTTATCCGAAACCCACATCGAATTGTAATCTTTGTGACTGATAAATTTATTTTATCTATGAATCTGTGAATGAAGATAAGCGTTATCGATTATATCGCTTATCGATATATCTGTAATGATTGATGTTGCACTATTGTGTTAAACCCCTGGACCACACTGTTACACACACCAATATGGATTTCACGTGGAAATCAATTAAGTCACAGATAATGTAGATTTGATGTTTTTGAAATTGAAATTTTAATTTCAATTGATTTTGAAATTGGAAATTTGGGGTTTAAAGTGAAAAGCTTTTGAAATGGAATTTCAAAGATAAAAGTTATTTTGAATAACTTAATCGAGTTTTGAAATTTAAATAATTAGATTTAAATTTGAATTCAAGTTTGAAATTAAATCTATGATTTGGAAACTAGGGATAAAAGATGATACAAATGTGTTTGTATGAATTAAACCATTTTAAAGTATTAATTTGGGAATTTGAATTTAAACCAAGGATTTCAACTCGTATGAATGAATCAGATTTCCAAATTGAAAACTGTTGTTTTCGAATGATAAAAGCTTTTAGATAAGAAAAGAAATTCCAGTTTAAATTAAAGGAATTTCAAGTGAATTGAAAAATGGATTTTCCAAGTTATGAATGAATTCTTTTTGAAAGCTATGTATTAAATCTGTTTATTTTTAACAGATTTAATATGATGATTTGTTTAAACCATTCGAAGTGAAATTGTTTTGAAAGCTATTTGTTAAATCTTTGATTTAAAGATTCAACGAATTAATTAAATTGAAATGGAAATCGATTTGGAAAATCTGTGAATGAATCTTTGTGAAATTTAGTGAACCTTGTGAATTGAATCTTTTTGTTTAAAAGATTAAAATGGTAATTTGTTAAACCATTTGAAAAGGAAATTTGGGTTTAAGTTGTGACTTGATTGAAATCCCAATATCCGTATGTTTTTAAATATTTCGCTCACTATTCGGGTTAGCCGAGAAAGGACCTTTGGGTCGTATAACTCATTCCGAATAGTGTTACGTCGTATATGGATAGCATTTGAAGACCGGTGTTGAAGACCGGATATTTTTCGAAAATGAAAGGACAACCTGTCGAATGTCTCTGCACTGAGTCGTGCCGGTATAGAGATTTATATCACTCTTTTGTGACGGGAAGTCCGGACGTGATTGAAAGTTATCTGGAATTGCAAGGGCTTTGTGAGAAGTTCCTTCGGTTCTGTTCGAACCCAGAACAGACTTGTATGGATACATGTCTGACATTACACTTTGAGATATAAAGCCGATTTCTTTCAAATACATATCTGTTTGGTGGCGGAGAATTTATTCTCTTAGCTTAACACCCTTCTCTGAGACGTACGAGCTCAGAGGTTATGTAGTTGAAATTTATCAGCGATATATCCCAATTTGGTAATGTGGCATGCTGAGTGTTGCTATGTGATGATCAGTGTTTGATCATTTGCGATATGATCATTTGTTTGATCTTATATCTTTGTGATCATAGGTTGATCATTTGTTTGACCCGAAGCATGGCTTTGTGACAAAGCGTAGCTTTGTGGACGAGACTTCGTCGAGCCTCACACCCCGGAAATGGTCGAAACAGGAAGAATGCGGCAAGGTTCTAGGGAGTAGCGCCCCTTAGTGTATGTCATTCCTTCTGGATAAAGGTGGTATCATGGTATGGAGCCCAGATACTTAACCTCTGTGGTTGCTGCAAATTTATTACTTTGTGGTTGTTGGAAATCGGGGATCCTCGGGAAGATCGGTGACGATCGGGGGATGGCATACGCGTGTCAGTAGTTACCTATTTTTGCAGAGGTAACCCGGCCTTGTGTTGGCAGAGATCCGGTTAGGTTCTCGGGTCGTCTATTCCAGGGACGTACCCATCGTGGAAAAGGAAGTTCCTTAGCCTGACCATTTGTTGGAAATCCAAAGAAACAATACGTGACTTGTACGGTATTAGTTGTATTACCTGCCATGGAATGTGGCGGTAACCTGCTATTGAACATGGTAGCTATAGTAGGCATACGATACTGGTCGTATGTTGGCTAAGATTTATATTCTACTTTCGAAATGTTTTCTACACTATGCACTAATAATAATATCAAAATGATTTGATTTTGCGTAGTAAGCATCTTTGACTATCATAAGAAGAAATCTCCTCCAATTCTGCGTTTGCATTGTGTGTGTGGTGGGAGGTCTTATGGTAGTTTCATTTTCCAAAAAGCATTGCGAATTGACTTTAAAATTCTCTGCTATTTGTTTTTTAAGATAAACTGTTTTTGTTGCTCACACCAGTCCCATGACTGATCCGGAGTTTATTGTTTCTTTCCTAAACTCTGGATGCTCAAAATTTTTCTACACGAGCAGTCTAGAGTTGGGTTTTTCAGATAGTCAAGTTCAGTAGATTATCTGGAGCTAGTTCAGTTCTTGGAGTTCATGGACTGACGTTGCTTATCTTGGAGCATTCTATTGGAGACATTCTATTGGATCGCATTTGCTATATTACAGCATGATAGGGGGTTCTCGCTTCGCGGTTAGGTGGCGAACGGGAGACTCTTACCCCTACATGTCCCTGAGAGGGATGGGTTGGTTAGGCAGATGCCGTGACAGTCGAGAGGCTGGCCGTAAAAGTAAATGCGAGGTGCCGGTGTAAGCCACGGTGGGACTGGGATGGTTGCAAAGCCTACCGGTGGCCGCTGTCTGCGGATCGTTACATTTGGTATCAGAGCTAAGGTTGAACTTTAGCTCAGGAGTATAACACGTTAAGTAGCTCATTAGAGATAGAGTGAAGTAAACTCTAGAATGAGTAATTCCTAAGATATCCGTCTGAACGTCTCAGTAAATTCTCTTACTATCCACTGATAGTGAGTATGAGTGCAAGAAGAAGACGAGATATGGGACAAGGGAATACGACTATAAATGGTCAATACCCTGCAACAGTGGAAACAATCTTTCTCTATCAATTTTCTTTGATTCGTTTCCAAATTCTTTTCATTTCTTCGTATCAGCTACAAGAAGAAGTTTCGGTGTGAGGATGGCTCTACGAATCGTTGTAGAAGATCTTTACTTCGTATTTTCATCGGTTTCTTATCAGCTTTTTGATTTAAAATCTTAATGAATTGGAAATTTTTAATTGAATTAAATTGATTAATAGAATATAGGGCTAAATTTGAATTGTATCGATAAAACGATTTCGTTTGAAAACCAAAATTTGAAATTCTATTGAAATTTCTTTTGAATACCAAAGTCCGAAGAGGGACAATAGGTATGTATTCTGAGATATTCCGACTTGAGTTTGGAATTCATATCGTAAGTTTGAGGAATTATAGGAGATCGAATCTGTCTACCTCTTCGATATTTTCGTGCCTTCGAATTTCGAGGACGAAATTCTTTTAAGGGGGGAAGTTTGTAACGACCCTAGATTTTAATTTAATTTAAATTAATAATTTATTGAATTTTGGAGTTAAATTAATAATTAAATGAATTTTTGAATAAAATAGTAAAATAAATCGATAAATGAAAGCGAGTTTCCCCGACTCGATTTCGAGTGAATTTGAAAATAATAAATATATAGATATATATTTGACTTGAGTTTAAATTGTAAATAAATATTGAAACTAGGAATAGAAAATAAATTTGACAAATTCAAATAGAAATATATAATAAGATAAATTATAAAATACAAAGTATAAACAAATGAAAATAATAATATATAAATCACCTCAGCCTATAAAACAAGACAGCAAATACCTTTAGTATACTCCCTTATACCTATCAGCCTCCACAAACTCAAAGACCTGTATAATCTAATAACATTATAGAGTGATAAAACAAAACAAAGTAAAATATGCAAGCCTCAATATAAAGTAAAACCTGTACATCAACTTCTCATATCATCTCAGCCGAAATGCAATGTATAAAGTAAAGTAATAAAATAAAAGAAAAAAAACAAAGTATAAAAACAAACAAAAGTTGTACATACAAAGTAAACAAGCCAACAAAGTATAAAAATCATCTCAGCCGAAAATAATATGTACAGGCTTTTGATAAACAAGGCTAAAGACAGAAGAAAATATGTCTATTCAAGTATATATTGTACAAAGCAATATTTTTATAAACAGGGATTGTACAAGCATTTAATGAAGCCCCAAAATTTGTTACCTCAGCCGAGTAAGGTAATGTAAGGCAAGATGCAAATACATACTTTCATTTAATGCTCTCTAACTCACCCATACACAAGTACAAAACTAGTATAAAATAATGTTACAAGAGAATGATGCTCAGTCCTTTACTATGAACTGCACATCCCCTTCTTAAGTATCTATACATCTCCAAGTTTTTGGTTCGTTCAAAACAACTAAGGTCTGAGAGAAAGAAAAAAATGAAGTGAATGTCATTTGTAAACAAAAACAAGCATCTCAAATTTAAACATCAAAACAAATAAAAAGCAAACCAGAGATATGTAGCAAGCTTCATCATCTTGCATGCATTCTTAGCAAGTTCAAGTGTTTTCAAGCATTCCAGTTGATAAGAAATGCAAGTTTTAAAATCAAAGACAAATGAAGGCAATTCCAAGTTTTAAAGTTTACAAGCTTTTTCACTTTCAATGGTGCTCTGTCCATTTAAAAACCCAGGTGAGCAAACTCCTATTTTTCAAACCTTAGCCTGTTTGATATCTTGATGCTAGTGAGTAAACATATCTTTTGAAATCTAAAACTTGATGATCAGTTCATATAAATCTTATGTTGCTATATATTGAAAGTAAAATGCTCTGTGATGATTGGTTGTTTATTGGAAGTTCTGTTATGTGATTGCTCCAACATTTCAAGTCTGAACAAAGTAAAACAGAGGGAGTCTTAAATACACTTTCATATAAATAATTTAAACCTAAGGGTTTAAGCTAATGAAGTTGTTTAACTTAATTTATAAGCCTGGAGGATTACTTTTGAAGTATAACAGTATAAAACAGATACTGTTTATTTAAATTACAATATAAAGAAATCAAAGTCAAAATTTGAATGATTTAATTTGAAGATTTGATCCCATATCTTAATGTAGTATACAAAGTTAGGATTTTAGAAATAGAAATGATGGTTTATAAGAGGATATTCAGTGTGCAGTTCGAAAGCGAAGCCAAAATGTATTTTTACCAATTTCGAATGATTCAACAAATTG
The DNA here is from genome assembly GCA_030737815.1 of Allium fistulosum. Taxonomy (NCBI): domain Eukaryota; kingdom Viridiplantae; phylum Streptophyta; class Magnoliopsida; order Asparagales; family Amaryllidaceae; genus Allium; species Allium fistulosum. The sequence goes on along the minus strand of CM060904.1, from coordinate 1,102,349,666 downwards.
TAATTGCTGGAATTTGGTGAGAGTCTAGCTTGATGGTTCACTAATAAGGGAAAAATGCTAGAAAAAAATTCTGATGTAAGGATTAGTGGGTTGAATCAAATGTAGGGTTACCAAACTGTGTTTGGTCGAGTCTGGAATCGAGACTGTGGTGAGGTCTCTGGTTGTTCGAGTGACTCAAGACTTGGAGCAATGCTGGAATAGGAGCTCGGCAAGGTGTGCTCGGGTTTGCAATGTTTTCGGTGGTCGGAGACGAGTCTTCGAGGCAGTTTTCTGGTGGTAGATTTTTGTTTTCAGTTCTCCTACAGGCTCGATTTTGATTTCCGGCCTAATTAACGGTGATGGGTGGTCAGCGGGATCGAGGCAGGCTGGGGCAACTCGCGAAGGGCTTCAGAGTTGATCAACAGTGGATTGATCATCGTGCACGGTGCACGCGGATACGGTGGAGCTGGGTATGGAAGAGGAACAGTGGAAGAGGGACTTACTGTGATTAACTTGAAGATGTTTTTGTGTTTAACTTGAAGACTGGGTTTTTGGGTTAACTCGAGATTTGACCGAGTGTTTTGATATGTGGATCGGGTATTTTCTTAGATGATTATGTGGGCTTAAATTTAAGGTTTTAAAATAAAGAGAATTGTATCCAGTTTCTAAAACAAGTTGAAATGGGTAAGTTCTCATAGCCATTATTAGACAAAGTGTCAAATATAAGTATATTGAATACTTTAATAAGAAGCGATTTGACAAATTAATTGTAAAACCTTTGGGTTATCCTAAGTTAATTAAAATAATTAAGGATAGTTAATTATAGCATCCGGGTAATTTGTTAAGGAGTTTTTAAAATTTATTTAATCTAAAATTTGTTTTTAAGATAATTATAAAGATAAAGGGGTTTTAAGATGTAAATGGTAATTAAGGTAATGTTTATCTTAAGTTAAAGATGTTTCATTATCTTGGAGTTAATTAAGTTAATTAGGGAATTAAGTATAATTAATTAATTTAATTAATTAAGGATAAAGATTAATTAACTGATTAATTCAAGAATAATTAAGTAATTTAATTAATTAATGATTATGATTGATTTACTAATAATTAGAGATTTATGAATTGGAAATTTATTAATTTAGAAATTAAAGGTTGATTTATAAATTATAAATGGTTAATTAATGAGTAAAGAAAGAATTAATCAAATGATTTGTAATTAACCAGGATTAGTAATTTATTAATCTGAATTGAATTAATCAGACAATTAACTTACCTTACTTATCGATATTGGATTCTATGGAATGTTGAATTGTTTGATATCCCTGATGTACGATGCTTTGTGATACATCCTGATTTATGTTATGATCTGTAATTTACTTATCTGTGATATATTACTATGTGAATATGAAACCCTTGACCCGTAAACGACATTTGAATTTCGATGCGACAGGGAGTCGGATTCCAGTTGGTTATCCGAAACCCACATCGAATTGTAATCTTTGTGACTGATAAATTTATTTTATCTATGAATCTGTGAATGAAGATAAGCGTTATCGATTATATCGCTTATCGATATATCTGTAATGATTGATGTTGCACTATTGTGTTAAACCCCTGGACCACACTGTTACACACACCAATATGGATTTCACGTGGAAATCAATTAAGTCACAGATAATGTAGATTTGATGTTTTTGAAATTGAAATTTTAATTTCAATTGATTTTGAAATTGGAAATTTGGGGTTTAAAGTGAAAAGCTTTTGAAATGGAATTTCAAAGATAAAAGTTATTTTGAATAACTTAATCGAGTTTTGAAATTTAAATAATTAGATTTAAATTTGAATTCAAGTTTGAAATTAAATCTATGATTTGGAAACTAGGGATAAAAGATGATACAAATGTGTTTGTATGAATTAAACCATTTTAAAGTATTAATTTGGGAATTTGAATTTAAACCAAGGATTTCAACTCGTATGAATGAATCAGATTTCCAAATTGAAAACTGTTGTTTTCGAATGATAAAAGCTTTTAGATAAGAAAAGAAATTCCAGTTTAAATTAAAGGAATTTCAAGTGAATTGAAAAATGGATTTTCCAAGTTATGAATGAATTCTTTTTGAAAGCTATGTATTAAATCTGTTTATTTTTAACAGATTTAATATGATGATTTGTTTAAACCATTCGAAGTGAAATTGTTTTGAAAGCTATTTGTTAAATCTTTGATTTAAAGATTCAACGAATTAATTAAATTGAAATGGAAATCGATTTGGAAAATCTGTGAATGAATCTTTGTGAAATTTAGTGAACCTTGTGAATTGAATCTTTTTGTTTAAAAGATTAAAATGGTAATTTGTTAAACCATTTGAAAAGGAAATTTGGGTTTAAGTTGTGACTTGATTGAAATCCCAATATCCGTATGTTTTTAAATATTTCGCTCACTATTCGGGTTAGCCGGGAAAGGACCTTTGGGTCGTATAACTCATTCCGAATAGTGTTACGTCGTATATGGATAGCATTTGAAGACCGGTGTTGAAGACCGGATATTTTTCGAAAATGAAAGGACAACCTGTCGAATGTCTCTGCACTGAGTCGCGCCGGTATAGAGATTTATATCACTCTTTTGTGACGGGAAGTCCGGACGTGATTGAAAGTTATCCGGAATTGCAAGGGCTTCGTGAGAAGTTCCTTCGGTTCTGTTCGAACCCAGAACAGACTTGTATGGATACATGTCTGACATTACACTTTGAGATATAAAGCCGATTTCTTTCAAATACATATCTGTTTGGTGGCGGAGAATTTATTCTCTTAGCTTAACACCCTTCTCTGAGACGTACGAGCTCAGAGGTTATGTAGTTGAAATTTATCAGCGATATATCCCAATTTGGTAATGTGGCATGCTGAGTGTTGCTGCGTGATGATCAGTGTTTGATCATTTGCGATATGATCATTTGTTTGATCTTATATCTTTGTGATCATAGGTTGATCATTTGTTTGACCCGAAGCATGGCTTTGTGACAAAGCGTAGCTTTGTGGACGAGACTTCGTCGAGCCTCACACCCCGGAAATGGTCGAAACAGGAAGGATGCAGCAAGGTTCTAGGGAGTAACGCCCCTTAGTGTATGTCATTCCTTCTGGATAAAGGTGGTATCATGGTATGGAGCCCAGATACTTAACCTCTGTGGTTGCTGCAAATTTATTACTTTGTGGTTGTTGGAAATCGGGGATCCTCGGGAAGATCGGTGACGATCGGGGGATGGCATACGCGTGTCAGTAGTTACCTATTTTTGCAGAGGTAACCCGGCCTTGTGTTGGCAGAGATCCGGTTAGGTTCTCGGGTCGTCTATTCCAGGGACGTACCCATCGTGGATAGGAAGTTCCTTAGCCTGACCATTTGTTGGAAATCCAAAGAAACAATACGAGCCTTGTACGGATTTAGTTGTAGAACCTATCATTCACTTATGGTGGCGCCCCACTGTTTGGATGGTAGCTATAGTAGGCATAGTTCGAAATGTCTATGCTGGCTAAGATTGATATTCTACTTTCGAAATTACTTTCTACACTATGCACTAATAATAATATCAAAAATGATTTGATTTTGCGTAGTAAGCATCTTTGACTATCATAAGGAGAAATCTCCTCCAAGTCTGCGTTTGCATTGTGTGTGTGGCGGGAGGCCTTATGGTAGTTTCATTTTCCAAAAGCATTGCGAATTGACTTTAAATTCTTTTGTTGTTCGTTTTTAAAGATAAACTGTTTTTGTTGCTCACACCAGTCCCATGACTGATCCGGAGTTTATTGTTTCTTTCCTAAACTCTGGGTGCTCAAAATTTTCTACACGAGCAGTCTAGAGTTGGGTTTTTCAGATATTCAGGATTTGTAGATTTTTCTGGAGCTAGTTCAGTCTTTGGATATGGACTGCACTTTCTTATCTTTGTTCATCGTTATTATCTGGATTGGTGCTTTGGAGATGAAGATTATCCGCTGCTGATGTTATCTTTTCTTTTCCGCTGCTATTTGTTGTATCATATCTCTGATGTATATTGATATTCATTGTATCACTCTGTTGTATCAGATATTGTATATCAATGTATTATTCTTTTATTCCGCTGTGTTATTTACTTAATGTTGTTATAAGCTCCCGAGAACCAGATTCGGCATTTGAATCTACGGCATTTTGAGTACAAGGGAAGTACGGGTGCCGATTTTCGAAGGTCGATTTTTGGGTCTTGACAAAGTGATTGTTGAAATTAAAATTTGATGGCCTATATTTCTAAACAATAGTTAATAGGCCATGCTTAAAATAGATTTTGCTTTCAACTTTGTTGTCATATTTCATAAGAGATAAATGTGTATTAGTGGTTGTGTTATTGTGACGACCCGGCTTTCCACTCCCGGAAAATCGCATCGACAGTAAGAAAGAAAGGGGTGAGAAGTAGAAAAGAGAAGAAGAGAAAAGAAACAAACACAAATACTCACAGCGGAAACGAACAAAATATATTATATCACATAAATATTACATAGTATCATATACAACACTTATCAGAGTTACACAGATTACACATCATATACTAGACAGTTATAAACATCTGTCTAGTTATTACATCTCAATACAAAACAAAGATCTAAACAAGATCAACACAGTGGACACTACTATCTATCTACAACGCCGAAGCATCCTGCTCCATTGCTCCTCCACAATTCGTCAAGGCTAACCTGAATCCCTTGGCTACTCGTAAAAATTTGAGTACCCAAGAGTTTATAAAACAGAAATAAACAACTTGGGTCAGACATGGGTCTGGTGTGAGTAACAGGTTAAACTTGTTTAACTTCAAAACCTTTTGAAAGAAAAGGTATCACGTAAGACTCCCCACAAATAAACATGGGTAAGTTTTTACCTTACACTAACCAAAACATTTGATAGGAAATTCGATTGTATTATAATAGGGTCTAGGGTTTTCAAGTAAATAAGAAATAGCTGAAATTGTTACATTATTAAATTCCAGCATACTAGCCACAAAGTGGGTTATACAATCAAGTCCGTTATCACTTATTGGAAATTGGATTCCATACAATGGCAGGGCTACTGGGGTACCGCCCGTCACAGTACGTGGCCTAGATCACCGTACCGAGGATCACTCCCAATCCCCTGCAACACAAGGTCGGAACATCCCTTACTGGATAATTCCCGCACAAGATACCTCACGGTTGGGATCAGCAACCGCACACACTAAGCCGAAATAAGAAGGGACTTCTAGACAGAGGTAATCTTGTCCTACTTGGGTGCTACCCACTAACCTTGCTGCACCTCCCCTGTTTTAGCCATTCCCGGTTTGTGAGGCTTGAGGTCACGATTACCTTTAAATAGAACACATCTATCTTAGAATGCTCATCGTCCACCTGACGATGTGCTGAAAGCATTCAATCCATACAAGTTCGTTCCGGGTTCGAACGAAACCGAAGGCATTATCTCGTTACACTCGTTTTGGAATCACCCTCAGAGTTAACGACAATAACCCTTGCACTCTGAATCTTCATCTTCACTTTATTCACAACCTATCGTTAATTTGGATCGATGTGGTATTCGGGTCTCCAGACCTGGAAATCCGGTATACGGAAACCCGATCCCGGTCTCATCGAAATCCAAAGCGTATCTTTTAAGGCCAAGTTGTTTTAAGGTTAAAACAATTCAATTCTTATCTATATACACAAAGATAGATAATTCACAACAGATAATCAACATTATCAGATAATCCATATAATTCAACTAACATCCATATCATACAGCATATATCTCATCAGAGATATCAATCAATGTCAAGTATCCAATACTAACACCCATTCATAAGTAATGATTTATATCATCTTAAATTAATTTAAATTGAATTAAATTAATTACTTCATTTTATAAATCCATCTTACTTAACCATTAATTAATTACAATCAATTAATTAATTATCCTCTAATAATTCATTTCAATTAATCATCTTTGATTAATTATCTTTTAATTACATTCAAGTAATTTATCCTCAATTAATTACTTAAATTAATTATTCTTAACCACTTATAGTAATTAACCTTTAATTACTTCATTAATTAATTTACTAAAATTAATTAACTTAATCAACTATAATTAATTACATTAATCCTTAATTAATTACATTAATTAATTACTTCATTTATTAATTATTACTTAATTAATCAATTCTTAATTACATCATTAATTATATTAATTAATGATCCTTAATTACAACTTAATTATTAATTACTTAATTAAATTAATTACATTAAGTAATTAATCTTTAATTAAACAACATTTATTAATCACTCTTGATTAATCTTCAATCAGTAATTAACTACCCTTAATTACTTTCATTAACTAAATTAATTATTCCTTAATTAATTTCTTAATTAATCCCTTGATTAATTATTCAAAGTAATTAACTCAAATTACTTCTAAAAATCATTATTCAACTAATTACTTCCAGTAATTATCTTATTATTTACTTCCCTAAATAATCTTACCTTAATAATTACATTAAGTAATTATTATCAAATCATCTCTTGATTATTCTAAATTAATTAAACTTAATTAATTAATTTAACTAAATCAAATTAACTTCAATTAATTACAATAAGTAATTAATTCTTAATTACTTCCAATAAGTAATTACATTTAAACAAATTCTATAATTGATTATCTTTAAATTAATTAATCTAATTAATTATTAATATTAATCACATTAATTAATTATTTAATAATCCATAGTTAATGACTTCATTAACTATTATTTAATTACTTTCCTTAAATAATTAACTTATTTTAATTATTATTAATTCTAAATTAATAAATCTTAATAACCAATTAATTAATCTCTAATTACTAAATTAATTAAGTGGCAACCATAACTTAATTAATATTTAATTACTTATTAATTAATTCCTAACCATTATTTAATATTCTAATTATAATCCTTAATTACAAATTAATTATTCTAATTAATAAATCTTAATCATAAATAAATTAGTTTAAACCTTTAATTACTTATTTAATTAATCCAAATGATTAATAAATCAAATAAATTAATTATCCATTAAATTTCCTTATAAATTAAATGAACACAAATCTCTAATTTTCTTTAAGATAAAACTTTGTTCTTATTGATAATCAAGTTATCATTTACAAAGTATTTTAAATCAATTTACTTAAATTTTACCTTCAAAATTTCATTTTAAATTTAAAGATTTAAAATGAAAACAAATTATCTTTAACAATGTTTTAAACAACATTTCTAAAACTCTTTTATTTACAAGTTAAAGAAATACTCATCTTATAAAAGAACTTAAAGAATTTAAATTAAATTTACTTTTAAATTCTAACCATTTAATATACATTTTAAACAATTACAATTATTAAAACAATTTAATTTAAAAACTGCTTTTACTTCAAATCTGAGATACAGATTTAAACTAGATTCTAGATTAATCTTAAGTTTAAACTTACTTGCAATTTAAAACATAAGTTCAATTATCTAAATCTTTTAAGGTTGCTAAAATATTTTAAATTTCAACAATTTATTTTATTTTTGAACTGAGATTCAAATTAACTTAAATCAGATTAAACTTAGATTTAAAATTTGTTCAAATATTGCTTTAGAAATTTAAATCCAGTTTAAACTTTAAACAGGCAGTTTTAAATTTTAAAACTGGCAACATCTATTGTACTCGAGATCATCTAATTTACTTCGAGTCACATTACTAAAAACTTCGAGTCTCTTTCGCAAGATAACTCGAGAAACTCGAGTAACCTTCCCTGTAAACACCCAGACTTCACCATACACATCCACGATCTCGTGCACATGCACCGTCCAACCAGTTCCCTCCGACCATCGCCGACATCTCCATCACATCGGCGTTCATCTACCTACCAGAATTCGATCATCCATTCCTCGATCAATTCGCGAAATCAAAATCGAGCCTAAATTCAAAACTGGAACAGGAACTACCCATTTCACCCAAACCTGTCAACATCTCCTTGTTTTCAAAATCCCGATCACCAGAACTTCTGCAACTCCGACCATATCCTCATCATCGACCAAGCTTCACTCCCTCAAAACCCTTTTACACTCGATTCATAGGAGAAATCGTATTGATCATTTTTCCTAACCTAGTTAAAACTAGGGTTATAAATTTAAATCTTAATTCATTGCTGCCTCACTACTCTATTTTAATTTCCAGTAATTTTTCTTACATCCTCGATCACTCTACTATCCTCAGAAAGAAACTCGACTTCCCAAACCATCTAGATCACCAGAATTACCCAAAACTTCATATTTAGTTTAATACAGAACTGCACCCTTATTTCTAAACTATAAATTATGATTCTAATACTAAAAATCATGTTATAGCTTATGTATTCAATTTATAAACCTGAATTTATAAATTACAATGTTTGAGTTTTCACTTTTATAGACATTGCTCTGTTGTTTTTAGTTTACAGAGACACACAGGTTTGAAGTTGGGCTTAATTAAATTTTAAACTTTAGTTTATGATGAAACAAACTAATTTTGTTTAAAGCTTAAATCCAAATCAAGACTAGATCATGGGGTAATGATTTTAAATCAAAACTGGAGCCTGGAATTAAAGAAAACAGAGACACATTGATACAAAGCAACATGCACACCTATATACATACATGCACAGAGATACACTTAGAATATACACACAGACATCATATTTCAGAGATAAGCATTTCAATCGAATTATATACTTAATCATTAGTTAGTGATGTTACTCACAGGTTTGAAGATGAAGAACAAAACTTCCCCTTTTTGAAACAGTTTTTGAAAAGCCTTTAAACTGAAATGCTCCTTTGAACTTTAAAACCTTTTTAAACTTGAAAACTGGAATGCTAGCATTAGTTTGAAAATGTTGTAGTTGCATGCAGAAGTGCCCTGATTGAACATGCTTCCAGATTTGAAGAAAATGCAGGTTTGTTGTTCTCAGATTTACAAATGCAGGCTTTTGTTTTGATTTTGGAAAATGCATTACAGGTCTTTGATTCCAGGTTTTAGATGATGAGAATGAATTGCAGATTCATTACAGATTTTGGTTTGAGGATTTGTTTAATTACATATTGTTTTGAGAGGAGGATTTGAATTACAGATTTGGTGGAGAGGAATGTTTGATTACTAATTGAATTAACATATCATATGTAAATTGTATTTTAAACCTATATATATATATATATATTCTTAAATCATATTTATTAAGCAATATATTCAAAAAGAAAATAAATTACCCTTATTATTAGTCTTTATTTAAAACCATATTTATTATTTGTTTTAAATAGCTTTGAAAAGCTAATATTAAATAGATCATAATTTCCAAACTATCAATATATATATATTAGAAATTTAAAAACAAGAATTTATTTATTTATTAAATTTCAAATCCAAATATACTTACATATATATATATATACATTATAATAGAAATCATTTTATTGGTTTTTAAAAGATAAATTCACTAATTAAATACCCATTTAATCAGATTATTAAATTAAATTCAAATTTTATTATCAAAGATCATCAATATCAATTTAATTATTAAACAGATTATTAAATTGATATTGTCAAAATTTCCGGGATATTACAGTTATAGTTTGATGGTTTATATTGTGCTAATTAATAGCACAAATATACCATACTTATGATAAGCACATCAACTAATTACACTAATGATAAGAAAAGAGAGATCATAACTTCATTTTGTTGATTTATGTGATCTAGAGAGTGGAAATTGCCTCTAAATTGCCTTCACACTCTCATATTTTTATCAATTTTCTTTTGCTAGTTTTCTACATTTTTAGCTAATCACATTTTCAACTTTGGTTAATTTGATTGAATAGAGATTTAATGTAACGACCCAGAATTTTGAACAAATTAAATTGAGAATATTTAATTAATTTTAAATATTTAAACGATGATTTTATTTGAATCCCCGATTCGACTTTGAAATTTGCGATTAAACTTAAAAATTTAATCTAGTGAATGTTGAATAAAAATTTGAATCTTCAATTTTAAGCTGAAGAAAAATATTTCAAAAGCTTTTAAAATTCGTATTGATAATACCGAAGATAATCGAACTTTCAGAATTTAATTTAAACTGTTTTGCTCAGTTTTGAATTTAATTTGTTTGAACCGATATTTAAAAATAGTTATTTTTCAAACAGTTTCGGAATTCGACGAAACCAGTTCCATTGGGTCCGTAATATTGTATTATTGTCGGATTTCCAATTTCGTATTTTTTGGAGTTAATCTATGAGCACACGACGTGTAAACGCATCGACATTTATTCGAATTCGAATTTAAATTTAAATTTGTCACACATCACCACGTTTTCATTCCGTAAAGCACGCCCCAGTGTCTACGCCGAGAATCACGAGATCGTGCGACCCATCCCTTACGTTTTTAAATGCCTCACTCCCTCTGTAACGACCCACTATTTTGGACCATTCAAATCGACAATAATCCACACATGTCAGACTTGAATAATGCAAAATAACAGATTGTAATAAAATTTGGAGCAAATAAAATCATTCACAGAATCACAGACACAAAAATATCAGAATAACTCGCAGCGGAATTTAAAAATACCATAGTGGTTCATGAAGCCACTAAATACATAGTCTAAAATCAAATACAAAATACATAGTCTGAAACCCAATATAGTTCTGAAACAAGTACAGTAGAAATCCCAAATACACAAGTCTCTAAAACAAAAGCTGAAATAAGACAACTAAAACTGAAATAGGAAGATAACTAGATAGGCAGAATCTCCAGTGATTCCGAGCTCCAGAAAGGTGAATCCAAAGCTGTGAATACTCAGGCTGACCCGAGCGTAAAATAAAACATAACACTCGAGTCAGGATATACATACTTATACAATGTAAACCAACTCAAATGAACTGTAGTAAATGTACAAGTAACTTAGAAGATGCTTGGGACCGCCCATCCTCTAAGGATCCGTTAAACTATCTACTATGTAGTAATATTCGCTATTATAATAGTGTCTACATAAGTAAAGTATAATCATATCAGAAAATAGCGTTAAGGGGATGGAGAACCTTAACGCGGTCGGATCTTAAAATCATAATCGTACTAAAGCTCGATATGGTAGGTGACACGGCACAACTAGGCAATGCCAGGGTAGATATACCAATTACGCACACGGACTGATGGATACGCATAGCAGCCACTACCGTTTCACCTCGAACAACATTTCCAAATCGGAGGATTGCCATCTAGTCAAATCAGTAAGAGTATAATGTCGAAGGAATGTGTCCGAGAAGAGGTGCTACCTCACTGGTCCGAGATCGCTCCTGTTTTAGCCACCTTATGCCAACTCACGGGAGTTGGGTCCACGTAATACCTTAAGGACGTCGCCACCATCCTACTTCATTCTGGAATCTCCACCGCGTACACGGTTGTCAAAGTGGTTTTCGGTATCGACAGAGAGTATGTCCATATCCGATCCCGGTCTCTTTGCCAACCAATCGTTATTATAACCCGTGGTTATAGATTTAAAACAATTTATCAAAATATACTTCGAATTAAACCATTTAAAAACAAAGTCATTATTCCTTTAAATCAATATTATATTTCCAAAATCTAACCCTTCGGAGTTCACTTATTCACTTAAACAAAAACATTAAAATTTTCAGCTTCCACGGCATTTAAAAGTGTGGCGGTAAGTTATATTCGAAAACCATTTTATTTCAACAAAACAATATTTAAAATTATATCAGTTCAGTTTTAAACAAAATCATATTTCAGTCTACTGCAGTCCTTAACAAGTGCTACAGTAGCTTTTCATTAGTTCAAGTTCAATTTTAGTTTCTGCTACAACAGCACTTACCAAGTACTATCATAGCTTTAGTTCATTTTAGTCTTTTGGTTCATTTATAAAAACCACAACACTTAAAAAGTGCTACAGATTCTACCTAGTTAAAACTTATAAAATCATACATTAAAAATGTTCATTTCAATCCTTTAACAAATTTTATTCCAAAGAAATTTTACAAGTTAAAACCAAACTTACCAATTTGCTTATTACATTCATTTCAACACTTAAGCTTAAACTTCATTTTTCCACAAATTTAAAACTAAATTTCAATTTCAATTAAATTAACTTAAGTTTCCATCTTTCCTTTTTTTCTTTTTTCCAAAATTTAAAAATTTAAGTTTCGCTTTAAAATCAATATTCCTCCATTTATTTATATTTATCACATAGAAAAATCATTTCTATTTTAAATAAATCATTTAAAAATTCGGTTTAAATCAAATTAAATATTATAACAATTTTTAAATTATCTAAAAATATTCAGAAAATACAAAAAAAATAACCACGGGTCTGTATAATATTTTCTAGCCTAATTCAAGTGATACGGATACTATATCATTTCAATCCGTAATTTACACAGAAAAATCCGGGTTTTATCATTTCAAACTCGCAATCCCAAGTAAATAAAATTTAATTGAAAATCGCTCAGGCCTATCATTTCAGCCCATAACGACCTTTCCTTATTCTAAAGTCCGTTCGGGTATGTATCATTTCAACCCATAGTGATTCTATTCTACAGGGAACTTGCAGTGTGATTTAACAGAATAGAATAACAGTAAAATAAGAACAGATATAACAGATGATACGATATGCAGTTTTAACAATTAACATCAACTATAAATAAATCACAGGTAATTATAACATCATTTATTTATTTATTTATTTCTACACATTCAGTTGCGGTCGTTTCACAATTATATAAGTATGAATATTCGTGTGAGATTTACTCACCTTTACGGAGCTGGAGATTCGGAAAGAAAGAAGTACGATGTCAATCGAAAGCACGCGGATAGCACGATCAGTCGTTAGCGGATGCGCCAACTAGATTCAAACCAAAAACACAGTAAATAATCAAATCTAAGATTGCACGAATAACGAATTTTCAATGAAGCGAACAACGGAAAAGTAACAGGTTAAAAAAAATCAAAACAATTAGCACGCCTACTTTTGAAAATCGATTATAACTTTAAATTTTCAAAGTGACAAAACAACTTTTTTTTTCAAAACAAAGTTCAGTATATTTAAAACTTCAAAATAAAGGCTCTGGAAACCAAATACAAAAATAGGTAGAGGAAACAACACGTGACCAACAATTTCAAACCGAACAAAAAAATGACAAACAGCTTTTGAAGTGCAAAACCATTTTTTCTCATTTCTCTTTTCCAATTTGCAGGGCTCGACCAACAACTTCAAAACAAAAAGGTGACAAACAACTTTTGTTCATCATTTCAAACAGAGGCTCAGGAATAGTATAGACAAAATACAAAATGCCAAGATAACAAAATACTTCACTACTTAGTTCACAATACAAGCTCGGTCTGCCGGTTCGGGTGGCATGGGTTGGTCAGCCTGGTTATGGTCTGGCGAAGGGGTTGGGTGGTGGGCTGGCATGGAGGCGATGGTGGGTTCTCGTGGTGGTGGGCAGTAGGGTCGGTGACGTGGTGGTGCCTGGTCACGGCCTGGGGTGGATGAGCTAGGGTAGGGTGGCTGGCACGGTCTGGTGGAGGAAGGGCTGTGGGGTTCGGTGGTGGTAGGCTTGGGATTGGTGGTGGCAGGGGATAACATGATAAAACAAAACAAAAGATGAGGCAGGGGAAACAACAAACAAATCAACAAAATGAAAAAAAAGAAGTATGCAGTCTTTACCTTCTGATGCTCACGAAAGTTTGAAAAGGAAGCAACAGAGAAGTGTGAGATCTGGAAATATTTGTTTGTGAACGTGGAAGGTGAAACAGCTGTCCACTAATTTGTAGAGAGAAGGCAAAAGGTAAAAGTTTGAAACGGCAGAGAGGAAAAAATGCAATTTAAGTGGAACGAAAAGTATGGAAGAAGTGGAATAATTCTCACGGCAAGGTAAGGCAAGATTTGAAAATTTCAGCAGAAATATACAGCTGAAATAAATGGACCATGGAACAGTGCACGTACAGTGTAACGCCCGAAGTAACGTACAACCGTTACTTGTTCCTTTTATTAAATAAATTTAAAAATGTTAACGGTTTCTTAAAATAAAACGTATCCTTTTTAAACAAAATTTAAATTAGCTACTATCATCGTTAATAAAATTTGATTCTAATGTAAAGTTAAGAACGGACAAAACGTGACGAAATGTAACGTTTTAAATTTTCGTTTTATACGAATTTCTACAATTTATATTTAAATTAATATTTCAAAATGTTTTGTTTTTAAATTAAAATTTCGCTTTAAAATATCGGGCTGTTACACCCTCTATTCAGTTTCAAAAGCAAAATCAAACGAGGCAATCTTCATTCGAAACAAAAATGGCCGTAGCCTCTTCTAAAAACAAAATAAATATACATCACTTATTTTCAAATCGATTATCTTGTTCGGCTGGGAGGAAGTCGTCGCGAAGTCGAGGCGGCGACTAGGGGTTCGTCTGGGATGTCGATGGGCGAGCGATTCGCGTGGAGTCAGGGCTCGTGATGGAGCGTTCAAAGCGGCGACGAGTCGAGGCAGGAGGCGCGAAACTCGGCGGCGGCGACTAAACTGGGAAGGCTCGTGATCAATCGAGTGGTAGTGTTCAGGCGATCAGGGGACAGAGTCGACGAATTCGCGATTCGATGGGCGTGCGGGGAGGGCGTCGACAGGTTCGTTGAAGGCAGCGGCGACTTGGTGGCGCGGCGTTCAGAGGAATCGGCGGCAAGTGTCGATGTCTTGTGGTGGTCGAGCCTGGGGCAGTAGACGATTAACAGTAAGGTATTTATAAATTGTGAAGATTTGAAGTTTATAGATTTATAAAGATATAGATTCCAATTTATTTAAAGTTTAAATAAAGATGTTTTAAAACAGTTGAAAATTTAAAGTAAAATTTATTTCTGTTTTAAAATAAACACTATTATGAATTTAACAGTGAGATTTTCTCACTCAAAATATTTTTTTATAAGCATATTTATACATATGTAGTTTGAAAGGGAGGAATGATTTATTTAAGTAAATTTAGTTTAAATCTAAGTTTAATTAGATAAAATTTGTTAAAAGAAAATTGGTTTGAAAAGAATTATCATATAATCAGAAACTATTAAACGGAAATTAATTGTTCAGTTGATTCGAATATTAACAAATTTTATAAATTATCTATACAAGGTATAAAATCAAGAAACAAGTCGTAAAGGAAAATGGATTGCAAATTAAAGCAAAGGTGAGATTTTTCTCACTCAAAAATTGATTGCAGTTATTGATTGTTTGATATGATTGCTATGTTGATGTGATATTAGATATAGTAGGATATATCTATATATATAGCAATATATACATATTGGCATATGTATATATTGGATTGATTGATTTCCCGCCTCGTATAGCGGATGAGACCCTATTGCGCCGTTAGTAAGCGGATTATTTTTATAAAACCCATATACCGCGATATTCCACCTCGAAGTGGAATTGGTATTGTGTTAACGTCTTTGGATGCAGGGAAACAGGTTGGAGGGATCCAACTGGACCCCTCACATTGATTGATTTTATTTATACTGTGGTATGAATCTGTGAATGATTATATTGATGTTATTAATCATATTGATATCTGGAAATTATTTGAATGCTAAAATTTAGTTGAATGGATGTTTGATATCATTGGATTCCAAAAATAAATGAAATTGAATTTTTGAAATCAAAATAGAAATTTTTAAGTAAATAAATTTTTAGAAATTGAATAAATTCGAAGAAAGGAATTTTAAAGTATAAAAAGTTAATTTTTATAGTCTTATCGAATTTATTTCCAGAATAAAGTGAAAATGTTAAATAAATGAATTTCGTATAATAGTGATTTTAAACTGAGGAAATTAATTTAAAATCTGGATTTTTAAATAGATTGAAAGAAACAATTGAAATTTATTTTCTTAAAAAGGAATTTATTTAAAAGGAGATAAGTTGGAAATCCAATTAGAAATTTAATTGGTAAATTGAAATGATTTGGGAAATCAATGTAAAATGATTTCAATTTAAAGAATCCATTTAAAAACAGGATATTGAATAATTTGAAGGAAAATAAGGAATTTATTTTAGTAGGGATAAATAAAATTAGAAATCAATCTGTAATTGATTTAATATTTGGAAAAGAACTTTTGAGAAATCAGTATGGAAATTTTATTTAAAGTTGAAAATAAATTTAGAAATCAATATTGAAATTGAATTGATATTGAAGTTTTTTTATAAATAGAATTGAAATTTATAAAAGTTGTTTATAAATCCGAAATCACTTATTTTGATGAGTTAAATATAGAAGTTAATAAAAGAAGATTTATAAGTCGAAGTTGTTATTAAAATGGAAATAGAATTTATAAACGTGTTTATAAATTCGAAATAGATTGAATTTGATAAATTAATTATAGAAGATTTTTAAAGAAGATATATTCGCGTTTTTGGATAGCGAATTTTTATTGAAATAAAATGTGTAGAAATGATTGAAATTGGGTTAAGTGAATTATATTCACGATTTTGGACAGTGAATATATTGTTGAATAAAATGGATTCATTTTTGAAGAAGTGACATTGAAAATGAAGTAAACATTTTAAAGATGTTTTAAAACGTGTTAAGTATCGAATACATAGATTTCAACATTCATTGTTGAAATAGACGTTTTTGAGAAATAAGGAAATGATGGACTATAACACTGTTGTTATAGTAAATGATTTTCAAAAGAAAATGTTTTATGTAGTATAGGGATTTATATATATATCTATCTTAAAATCCGAACCCCTATACTAGTGATTTCGAGTCGTCGTAACGATGTTTTACGCAACATTCGTTTTGACTCAAATAGATGTTAAAATTAATGATTTCCTTAAAGAATGAATATATACTTAATATTGATTTAAGTATATCGAATATTTTCAAATGTTGAAAATAAATGAGTTGTGAAATACTTATTTTTAAATAAGTATGGAAATGCTTTTCCAATATGAAATGAACTGTTTTTGAGATTTTATCTTCAAAGATAAAATGAAATGTGGAAATTGATTTGAAATTGTTTTCAAATGGTTAAGTGTGGAAATTATATATCTAGTAAAGATATTTTGGAAATGAATAATTTGGAAAATTATTTGGAATCTGATGATGTCGCGCATCTTTATTGATAGTTAAATAACCGACTATCAATAATTACCTTGAATGGTATTTGTTGTGAATTGGATGATATTGAATGCCACACTTATTTTTGAATAATCGCTCACTATTCGGGTTAACCGGAAAAGGACCATGGGGTCGTATAACCCATTCCGAATATGTGATACGTCGTTATGAATTGCATTCGAAGACCGGTGTTGAAGACCGGATATTTTTGAAAACGGAAGGATTACCGTCGAGTTACTCTACATCGGCTGATCCCCGGTTTAGAGGTTTTTATCACCCTTAGTGACGGGAAGTCCGGACGTGATTAGAAATTTATCCGGATGTGCAAGGGCTTCGTGAGAAGTGCCTTCGGTTCTGTTCGATCCCGGAACAGACTTGTATGGATTGTATGTCTGACGTTACAATTTGAGATATAAGCTGATTTCTTTCAAATACATTTCTGTTGGTGGCGGAGAATTTATTCTCTTAGCTTAACACCCTTCTCTGAGATGTACGAGCTCAGAGGTTATGTAGTTGAAATTTATCAGCGATATACTCCCAATTTGGTAACGTGGCATACTAAGTGTTGCTGTGAAATGATCAGTGTTTGATCATTTGTGATATGATCATTTGTTTGATCTTATATCTTTGTGATCATAGGTTGATCATTTGTTTGACCCGAAGCATGGCTTTGTAGAAAGCATAGCTTTGTGGATGAGAATTCATCGAGCCTCACACCCCGGAAATGGTCAAAACAGGAAGGATGCGGCAAGGTTCTAGGGAGTAGCGCCCCTTAGTGTATGTCATTCCTTCTGGATAAAGGTGGTATCATGGTATGGAGCCCAGATACTTAACCTCTGTGGTTGCTGCATTTATATTATGTGGTTTGTTGCGAATCGGGGATCCTCGGGAAGATCGGTGACGATCGGGGGATGGCATACGCGTGTCAGTAGTTACCTATTTTTGCAGAGGTAACCCGGCCTTGTGTTGGCAGAGATCTAACCGTAATGTTAGGTTATTTCTCGGGTCGTCTATTCCAGGGACGTACCCATCGTGGATAGGAAGTTCCTTAGCCTGACCATTTGTTGGAAATCCAAAGAAACAATACGAGCCTTGTACGGTTTTAGTTGTAGAACCTGCCATTTAATATGGTAGCTATAGTAGGCATACTATAATGGTACCTATGTCGGCTAAGATTAATATTCTACTTTCGAAATGTTTTCTACACTATGCACTAATAATAATATCAAAAAGAATTTGATTTTTGCGTAGTAAGCATCTTTGACTATCATAAGAAGAAATCTCCTCCAAGTCTGCGTTTGCATTGTGTGTGTGGCGGGAGGTCTTATGGTAGTTTCATTTTCCAAAAGCATTGCGAATTGACTTTAAAATTCTCTGCTATTTATTTTAAAGAATAACTGTTTTACGATCTCACACCAGTCACCATGACTGACTCGGAGTTTATTGTTTCCCTTCTAAACTCTGGGTGCCCACCAATTTCCACACGGGCAGTCTAGAGTTATGTTATCAGGATATTCTGGATATTCTGGAGCTTTGGAAGCAAGCTGGATGGCGTAACGTATCATTCGTATTTGTTTATTTATTCCGCTATGTATTCTGTATGAGGACAAGTTATATAACTGTCCATTGTTGTATATTGACTCTGATGATTGATGTATGTATAAACTGATATAGCTCTTTGTTTTAAAAGACTAGTGTTTATTTATTATATATTGTTCCGCTGCGATGTGTAAGATTCTAATATTGTTTTCTGTTTCTATTGTTGTTCTATTCTTCTTCTACTCTTTTCTTCTTCTTCTGCTGCCTTTTTCTTCTTCTTAAACCATCATAGTTCGTATTCCCGTTCATTTTGAGTTAATCAATGGAGATTAGTGGTTAATCAAGAGGTACGGATTTGCGGGCCATGACATTTGGTATCAGAGCATATGGTTAAGCGACAACCCTGCTCTGTTGGGTGTTACTCATTAGAGATAGAGTCAGTAGTACTCTAGAATGAGTTGAGTGTAATAATAGATATGAGCGCGTATTTGTTAGTGAATATAAAAATGTTTTATATTGTGTTTGCTTATCCGTTGAGATGTTTATGAATTTTGGTCGGTATGTGGGACGCCATATTATCGATAGGGATTTCTAAACACTTAAACGAGGCAAGACGACATAGTATTGTTTTAAATAGGGTAAATGAAATAATTTTGCCCAAACTATTTTTGTATAGAAAAAAAATCATTTTCTATGAATTATTATAGTATGTGGATGTTTGGTTGTTAGAAAGTGATAATATTGAAATGTTATCATTATTATATGAAATTGAATAAGAAATTGAAATCATAACTCCAAAGTTAAGAAATAAATTCACATATAAATGAAATGTGAGAATGTAAATTATAAAAGTGATTTGTAATTTAGAACGGAATTCCAGAGAATTATTTGGAAATGTTTTGAAAAGAATTTGAAAATTTTGGAGATTTGGAAAGTTTAAATCTTTTTTGATTTAAAAATGAATTTCAAAGGTTTTGAAAATGTTTTGAAGAAATGAAAAGCTCTAAACTCTTTTAGGTCGCTGGAAAATAATCCTGATGATGGTGGCCACATCATTTGAATTCATTTTCGGGTTTCCAAAAGAGGAATTGCTGCCAAATTGTTTTAAATGAAAGTTGTTTGAAAATTTGGGTTTTTGTTTTAGAAATTCAAAGCATGATTTGAATTGTTTTCAAAATGGCTTTGAAATGTTGGTAAACTCTGGAATGCTATATAAAGATATAACTTATACAATTTAAATTTTGATAGAATAAATTTAACTAAAAGAATGAAGTTAAATGAATGTAAATACAAGCGAATCAATTTAATGAAAGTGAAATTAAATGTTGAAACTCATTTCGAATTTGTAAGCAAATGAATTGAATTGAATAATTGTAAATGAAAGTTGAATTAAAATTCGTATGGAAATTGGAAATCCAGTTTAAAGATAAGTAGAATTAAAATAAATTGAATTGATATCAATTTGAATTAGTAATTGGAACTAATTTAAGATAGTGCAGTTGTAAATGACAGATAATTGATAAATTCAATATTTCAAAATTGAAGATAAATTGAATTCAAATAAAATTGAAATTGTGAATTAAATTCAAATGAAATTTGAAATGTAAAATTGAATTCGCATTGAATAAAAATGAATATGTAAATTCAACAGAAAATGTATAAACAGTTATATTGAGAATTTTGTAATAGAATTTGCAAAATGATTTGAATATGTAACTAGATATTATGGCTAGTAGGATATACAGGTGTATAAAGGAATTGGATTTGATTTTCAAAGATGAATTTGAATTGCTCGACATAAGGTATGAATTTGAATTATAATATGAGTTTTTGATGATTTCTTGTCTAGCCGCTTGGCTTTTTCTTTTTCTTTTTGAATCTGAGAGTCCGTAGGGACGTTTTGTAGTCGTACCGTATTAGCCGCGCAAAGGAGACGCTGGCAAAATTTTTCGAAAATATCGGGCGTTAGAAAATTTTTGAGAAAATTTTGAAAGTTTAAAATTTGAATTTAAACTTAAATTTGAATTGTTAAGAAAACAATGTTGTTTGAAACTTATAATTGAAGTTAGAAATTTAGTTGAAGTGATAACGAATCTTTAGTAGAAAGATTTGTTTTGAAAATTTGATAAAACTATTGGATGTTGAAAAACAGTAGACGAGTTAAGGACCATTTTTTCCTGACTTGTAATTTCGGGACGAAATTCTTTTAAGGAGGGAAGTTTGTAACGACCCAGAATTTTGAACAAATTAAATTGAGAATATTTAATTAATTTTAAATATTTGAACGATGATTTTATTTGAATCCCCGATTCGACTTTGAAATTTGCGATTAAACTTAAAAATTTAATCTAGTGAATGTTGAATAAAAATTTGAATCTTCAATTTTAAGCTGAAGAAAAATATTTCAAAAGCTTTTAAAATTCGTATTGATAATATCGAAGATAATCGAACTTTCAGAATTTAATTTTAAACTGTTTTGCTCAGTTTTGAATTTAATTTGTTTGAACCGATATTTAAAAATAGTTATTTTTCAAACAGTTTCGGAATTCGACGAAACCAGTTCCATTGGGTCCGTAATATTGTATTATTGTCGGATTTCCAATTTCGTATTTGTTGGAGTTAATCTGTGAGCACACGACGTGTAAACGCATCGACATTTATTCGAATTCGAATTTAAATTTAAATTTAAATTTGTCACACATCACCACGTTTTCATTCCGTAAAGCACGCCCCAGTGTCTACGCCGAGAATCACGAGATCGTGCGACCCATCCCTTACGTTTTTAAATGCCTCACTCCCTCTATTCAGTTTCAAAAGCAAAATCAAACGAGGCAATCTTCATTCGAAACAAAAATGGCCGTAGCCTCTTCTAAAAACAAAATAAATATACATCATGTATTTTCAAATCGATTATCTCGTTCGGCTGGGAGGAAGTCGTCGCGAAGTCGAGGCGGCGACTAGGGGTTCGTCTGGGATGTCGAAGGGCGAGCGATTCGCGTGGAGTCAGGGCTCGTGATGGAGCGTTCAAAGCGGCGACGAGTCGAGGCAGGAGGCGCGAAACTCGGCGGCGGCGACTAAACTGGGAAGGCTCGCGATCAATCGAGTGGCAGTGTTCAAGCGATCTGGGGACAGAGTCGACGAATTCGCGAGTCGATGGGCGCGCGGGGAGGGCGTCGACAGGTTCGTCGAAGGCAGCGGCGACTTGGTGGCGCGGCGTTCAGAGGAATCGGCGGCAAGTGTCGATGTCTTGTGGTGGTCGAGCCTGGGGCAGTAGACGATTAACAGTAAGGTATTTATAAATTGTGAAGATTTGAAGTTTATAGATTTATAAAGATATAGATTCCAATTTATTTAAAGTTTAAATAAAGATGTTTTAAAACAGTTGAAAATTTAAAGTAAAATTTATTTCTGTTTTAAAATAAACACTATTATGAATTTAACAGTGAGATTTTCTCACTCAAAATATTGTTTTATAAGCATATTTATACATATGTAGTTTGAAAGGGAGGAATGATTTATTTAAGTAAATTTAGTTTAAATCTAAGTTTAATTAGATAAAATTTGTTAAAAGAAAATTGGTTTGAAAAGAATTATCATCTAATCAGAAACTATTAAACGGAAATTAATTGTTCAGTTGATTCGAATATTAACAAATTTTATAAATTATCTATACAAGGTATAAAATCAAGAAACAAGTCGTAAAGGAAAATGGATTGCAAATTAAAGCAAAGGTGAGATTTTTCTCACTCAAAAATTGATTGCAGTTATTGATTGTTTGATATGATTTCTATGTTGATGTGATATTAGATATAGTAGGATATATCTATATATATAGCAATATACATATTGGCATATGTATATATTGGATTGATTGATTTCCCGCCTCGTATAGCGGATGAGACCCTATTGCGCCGTTAGTAAGCGGATTATTTTTATAAAACCCATATACCATGATATTCCACCTCGAAGTGGAATTGGTATTGTGCTAACGTCTTTGGATGCAGGGAAACAGGTTGGAGGGATCCAACTGGACCCCTCACATTGATTGATTTTATTTATACTGTGGTATGAATCTGTGAATGATTATATTGATGTTATTAATCATATTGATATTTGGAAATTATTTGAATGCTAAAAATTAGCTGAATGGATGTTTGATATCATTGGATTCCAAAAATAAATGAAATTGAATTTTTGAAATCAAAATAGAAATTTTTAAGTAAATAAATTTTTAGAAATTGAATAAATTCGAAGAAAGGAATTTTAAAGTATAAAAAGTTAATTTATATAGTCTTATCGAATTTATTTCCAGAATAAAGTGAAAATGTTAAATAAATGAATTTCGTATAATAGTGATTTTAAACTGAGGAAATTAATTTAAAATCTGGATTTTTAAATAGATTGAAAGAAACAATTGAAATTTATTTTCTTAAAAAGGAATTTATTTAAAAGGAGATAAGTTGGAAATCCAATTAGAAATTTAATTGGTAAATTGAAATGATTTGGGAAATCAATGTAAAATGATTTCAATTTAAAGAATCCATTTAAAAACAGGATATTGAATAATTTGAAGGAAAATAAGGAATTTATTTTAGTAGGGATAAATAAAATTAGAAATCAATCTGTAATTGATTTAATATTTGGAAAAGAACTTTTGAGAAATCAGTATGGAAATTTTATTTAAAGTTGAAAATAAATTTAGAAATCAATATTGAAATTGAATTGATATTGAAGTTTTTTTATAAATAGAATTGAAATTTATAAAAGTTGTTTATAAATCCGAAATCACTTATTTTGATGAGTTAAATATAGAAGTTAATAAAAGAAGATTTATAAGTCGAAGTTGTTATTAAAATGGAAATAGAATTTATAAACGTGTTTATAAATTCGAAATAGATTGAATTTGATAAATTAAATATAGAAGATTTTTAAAGAAGATATATTCGCGTTTTTGGATAGCGAATTTTTATTGAAATAAAATGTGTAGAAATGATTGAAATTGGGTTAAGTGAATTATATTCACGATTTTGGACAGTGAATATATTGTTGAATAAAATGGATTCATTTTTGAAGAAGTGACATTGAAAATGAAGTAAACATTTTAAAGATGTTTTAAAACGTGTTAAGTATCGAATACATAGATTTCAACATTCATTGTTGAAATAGACGTTTTCGAGAAATAAGGAAATGATGGACTATAACACTGTTGTTATAGTAAATGATTTTCGAAAGAAAATGTTTTATGTAGTATTGGGATTTATATATATATCTATCATAAAATCTGAATCCCTATACTAGTGATTTCGAGTCGTCGTAACGATGTTTTACGCAACATTCGTTTTGACTCAAATAGATGTTAAAATTAATGATTTCCTTAAAGAATGAATATATACTTAATATTGATTTAAGTATATCGAATATTTTCAAATGTTGAAAATAAATGAGTTGTGAAATACTTATTTTTAAATAAGTATGGAAATGCTTTTCCAATATGAAATGAACTGTTTTTGAGATTTTATCTTCAAAGATAAAATGAAATGTGGAAATTGATTTGAAATTGTTTTCAAATGGTTAAGTGTGGAAATTATATATCTAGTAAAGATATTTTGGAAATGAATAATTTGGAAAATTATTTGGAATCTGATGATGTCGCGCATCTTTATTGATAGTTAAATAACCGACTATCAATAATTACCTTGAATGGTATTTGTTGTGAATTGGATGAAATTGAATGCCACACTTATTTTTGAATAATCGCTCACTATTCGGGTTAACCGGGAAAGGACCATGGGGTCGTATAACCCATTCCGAATATGTGATACGTCGTTATGAATTGCATTCGAAGACCGGTGTTGAAGACCGGATATTTTTGAAAACGGAAGGATTACCGTCGAGTTACTCTACATCGGCTGATCCCCGGTTTAGAGGTTTTTATCACCCTTAGTGACGGGAAGTTCGGACGTGATTAGAAATTTATCCGGATGTGCAAGGGCTTCATGAGAAGTGCCTTCGATTCTGTTCGATCCCGGAACAGACTTGTATGGATTGTATGTCTGACGTTACAATTTGAGATATAAAGCTGATTTCTTTCAAATACATTTCTGTTGGTGGCGGAGAATTTATTCTCTTAGCTTAACACCCTTCTCTGAGACGTACGAGCTCAGAGGTTATGTTGTTTAAATTTATCAGCGATATACTCCCAATTTGGTAACGTGGCATACTAAGTGTTGCTGTGAAATGATCAGTGTTTGATCATTTGTGATATGATCATTTGTTTGATCTTATATCTTTGTGATCATAGGTTGATCATTTGTTTGACCCGAAGCATGGCTTTGTAGAAAGCGTAGCTTTGTGGACGAGACTTCATCGAGCCTCACACCCCGGAAATGGTCAAAACAGGAAGGATGCGGCAAGGTTCTAGGGAGTAGCACCCCTTAGTGTATGTCATTCCTTCTGGATAAAGGTGGTATCATGGTATGGAGCCCAGATACTTAACCTCTGTGGTTGCTGCATTTATATTATGTGGTTTGTTGCGAATCGGGGATCCTCGGGAAGATCGGTGACGATCGGGGGATGGCATACGCGTGTCAGTAGTTACCTATTTTTGCAGAGGTAACCCGGCCTTGTGTTGGCAGAGATCTCACCGTAATGTTAGGTTATTTCTCGGGTCGTCTATTCCAGGGACGTACCCATCGTGGATAGGAAGTTCCTTAGCCTGACCATTTGTTGGAAATCCAAAGAAACAATACGAGCCTTGTACGGTTTTAGTTGTAGAACCTGCCATTTAATATGGTAGCTATAGTAGGCATACTATAATGGTACCTATGTCGGCTAAGATTAATATTCTACTTTCGAAATGTTTTCTACACTATGCACTAATAATAATATCAAAAAGAATTTGATTTTTGCGTAGTAAGCATCTTTGACTATCATAAGAAGAAATCTCCTCCAAGTCTGCGTTTGCATTGTGTGTGTGGCGGGAGGTCTTATGGTAGTTTCATTTTCCAAAAGCATTGCGAATTGACTTTAAAATTCTCTGCTATTTATTTTAAAGAATAACTGTTTTACGATCTCACACCAGTCACCATGACTGACTCGGAGTTTATTGTTTCCCTTCTAAACTCTGGGTGCCCACCAATTTCCACACGGGCAGTCTAGAGTTATGTTATCAGGATATTCAGGATATTCTGGAGCTTTGGAAGCAAGCTGGATGGCGTAACGTATCATTCGTATTTGTTTATTTATTCCGCTGTGTATTCTGTATGAGGACAAGTTATATAACTGTCCATTGTTGTATATTGACTCTGATGATTGATGTATGTATAAACTGATATAGCTCTTTGTTTTAAAAGACTAGTGTTTATTTATTATATATTGTTCCGCTGCGATGTGTAAGATTCTGATATTGTTTTCTGTTTCTATTGTTGTTCTGTTCTTCTTCTACTCTTTTCTTCTTCTTCTGCTGCCTTTTTCTTCTTCTTAAACCATCATAGTTCGTATTCCCGTTCATTTTGAGTTAATCAATGGAGATTAGTGGTTAATCAAGAGGTACGGATTTGCGGGCCATGACATTTAAAATCATCAATTCCCTACGGATCGACCCGTATTCGCCACGTACTACAAGTGTATGTCGTGCGCTTGCGGTTATATTTTTAATATAAATTCGTTCGACGGTTGTCTAAACCGATAGAATTTCCATCGACGAACAATTTTTTGATGCAAAGGACGGTTATAAAAACTTGTTCGTCGATGGAAATCCTATCGGTTTAGACAACCGTCGAACGAATTTATATTAAAAATATAACCGCAAGCGCACGGCGTACACTTGTAGTACGTGGCGAATACGGGTCGATCCGCAGGGAATTAATGATTTTAAATCTCTATTCAATCAAATTAACCAAAGTTGAAAATGTGATTAGCTAAAAATGTAGAAAACTAGCAAAATAAAATTGATAAAAATATGAGAGTGTGAAGGAAATTTAGAGGCAATTTCCACTCTCCAGATCACATAAATCAACAAAATGAAGTTATGATCTCTCTTTTCTTGTCATTAGTGTAATTAGTTGATGTGCTTATCATAAGTATGGTATATTTGTGCTATTAATTAGCACAATATAAACCATCAAACTATAACACAACCACTAATACACATTTATCTCTTATGAAATATGACAACAAAGTTGAAAGCAAAATCTATTTTAAGCATGGCCTATTAACTATTGTTTAGAAATATAGGCCATCAAATTTTAATTTCAACAATCACTTCATTACCATCATCATATGTAGATGAAGAGGTAATCATTGTTTGTGATTGTTTAAGCATAGCTTATTTGGTGTCAACAATATAGGCTATCAACTTCACATCAAAAACAACAAGTTAAACCACTTCAAATGATTCATTAAGCACAAAAGGAGAGCATAAACATCAAAATGTTGCATCTACATACTAGAGAGCTTCATTACCCCTAAATTGTAGGGATTAGCCTCTCATATTTGTTACCATATGAACAAATGTAGCTATCAACATAAAAGCAAAAAAGAAAGGAAAATGAAGACTAATGGAAAAGAGAAGCTAATTAACAAGAATTAAAACTAACTACTTGCATGAAAGTAAATCTACACTACAACATGAAAGGAAATAAACAAGAAAAGAAAAAGAACATGTATTGAATTGCATAAAAAAGTTACATGAAAAGAAGAAATGGCTAAGTAGCCATGAAAAGAAAAAGAGAAGAGCTTTCTTTATTTTTGAGCCTAAACTAAACTAAAGAGAGACTAAGGGAGGAGGGGGGTTACATGAAACATAAGGGGATTTTATACATATGTTAAACCCTAATTCATATTTTTGGGGAATGCCCAAAATACCCTCTTAGGAAGTGTGGAGGCCAAGTAATCATTAGCTTTAAATAATCCTCATTTAAGTGTACATGAAGCCATTAATTCCATAAGCATGTGCATTAGCCTCTAATTTGTACATTAAGGTAGGTGGGTAGGTGAGGTCCTCCATTATCTTCACTTTGAATTATTTCCATCTTCATTTGTTCTCTTCACTCTTGTGCATGCATATATCATCATGTAACCACTTGTAAAATTCACCAAATTTCCTACAAAATAGTATGGAAATTTATAATTAAATTTTCTCAAGTTAATTTATGCACAAAATGTCTATTTTGCCCGTGGATGAAGATGAATATGTGACAATTTGGAATTATTTGAATTTTGGTTTAAACAAGTTAAAATACCCGATATTATCATTTATTTAATTTAAATAAATTAAATATGGTGGTAAGAATATGCACATTTACGTGCACATCAGTAGTTTATTTATCATTTTATACTATTAAATGTTTCTGAACCCGAACAAACCATCTGTTTTGGTTGTTATGAATGGATGGTTGATTACCTTGATTGCATGTATGATTGTATGGTTTTGTTTGCAAGTAATTGTTGTTATGTTGTGATGATTTGTTTTGTTATTAAATGAAACAACTTGATATTTATCTTTTTACATAATTATTAACTTTTTTGGATTATGTAAGTGAAATACAGGGTATGGAAGCAATAACTACTGCTTTTGGTTTCATAAATAAGCGTTGTTTGCCCGACAAATAGGTACGTTTCGGATTACGGTTTTATAGCGATATTATATTGTTTTTCCCATGGTTTGGGATATTTTATTTTTAAATATGATATATATATTGTTATTATTGATATTATTTCTCCCGGACCTCTCCGTACAAAGGAGACTCTACCGAAATTTTCCATGAATTTTGGACTTAGAAATTTTTTGTGAAAGTGGAAATGTTTTCAACCTTTTACTGAACTTGAATATAAAAGGATTTAATTGTTTATGAATTGATATATTTTATTTAAATTAATTAATTATGTAAATTAATTGTTTATAAATTGAATACTTTGAATAAGAAATATATTAATTCCTTAATCCCTTCTTTTTTCTTTTCGAGGACGAAAAGTTTTGAGTGCGGGAGAGTGTAACGACCCGTATTTTTCGATAATTAAATTTATTAATTAAATAAGTTTTAGAATTTGGTGTTGTGAAAATTTAAAAATTTAAGATCTATTAACAAGAAAAATAACTAGACTGAAATGTAATAGTGTTAATATAAGGTAATTGATAACCAATTTAATGCAATTTCAATTAATTAAAATGATTGTAATTATAAAATTTGGTTATAAATTGTAAATAAGGAAACAAACTAAATGTTGTATTAAACTGTGAAATAATATGTAATTAATTGTAATTGGATAAAATCAGTATTGTGTAAGTAGTTATAACATTTGTTTGTAGATAATAAACATATAAATGTGATTAAATTAAGTAAAAGGTGACAATTGTTAATTGTTACTCATTTATTTAATCTGTTGAATTAAATTGGAAATCAATTGCAATTAAATGTAATTAATATTACGTTAATATGAGTTAAGACGACAGCTGTAAAATGTGAATGTAATAAAATGTATAGTGATGTCAATTATATTCATAAGGCAATAATTGATTTAATAATAAGAGTGAAATCAAGATAAATGAATTTATTGGGATTTTAAATTATAATTAATGAATTTACAGTTGAAACTGAACACCGTAATTAGTGTAATATTTAACATTGAATTGATATGGAAATTTGTTTTAAAGGATTATAAATTACTATGTAATCAAAAATGATAAAATTTGTTAGTTATTAAATTCGAATTTGAAAAGTGATAAAATCAATTTAATAATAATTTATTTAATTAACGTGTAAATATCCATTTTGGCCATTGCCTCGGATTTCGACGAAACCAGTTTCATCGGATCCGTAACAGTGAATTATTGTAGGATTTCAAGTTTCATAGCGATCGGTTGTCGTTTGATCGCATGGGCTCGCAACGCATAGAAATCAATTTAATGAAATCAATTTGAAATAAGCCGATTTTAAAAGCTAACTTCTTCATACAGTGGAATTAGGACTTAAAACCTATTCCATTGAGTTTAAAAAATATCAAAAAAATCTATTTTGATATATGGGATGACCTCGTTTCGTTCCGGAAGCAGAGAACGAGCTTTTCGGGTCGTTATTGTCGTTTCGAACTAATTCGATGTGTTGTTGTTTCTTATCGAGCCTTGTCCATATAAATAGTCTTGTTTCCCAAACCCTAGCAGACATTTTCTTATTCCTGTATGTATAATTCTATCTAACAGTTTCTTCACTCTTCCTCAATGGCAGAAACCAAATTCCTAAATCTAAACCCTAATTTCAAATTTTCAAATCAATTTCAAAAATTCAAACTCCTCCATATTATATACCATTTCGAAGCTCTCAACGAGCGTAATCCACTGGTGCAATTAATTTTTGCAATCGATTCACCGTTTTTCCAGAAATCAGTGAAGAAGTTTCAGCCGTCCGTTGCTAGGGTTTGTTATTCGACGGTGGATCTGCGTCGATAAGATGATCGGAGAGTACCTCGGCATAGAGGGCAACAAATGGTGATGATCTACAGTGATGAGATTGTGTGGAAGTTGCTGCAATCGCTAGAAATGGCTGTGGGAAGGCCGCGACGGCACGTGCACCTGAGGCCATCGCAGGAGATCGCGCCACCAGGGCCAGGCGTGGCCTAACGTGGGCTTAGGGACGGCGAACTCGGATCTTGTGATCGACGATGGTAGGAGGCGACGAATTTGCTTGAAAGATGGTGGTGGTCTGTGTTCGAATGAAGGCTGGCAATTAGGGTTTCTCTGAGATTCGAACGCGCTGACGTGTAAAGGTAATTAACGTGTTGTTTTTTGTTTTGTTTTATTTTAGTTTAATTTAAATTTCCAAACATTCTAATATGCATAACTTTTACGTATGAGGTGGGATTTACGTGCGTTTTGTTTCGTTAGGATCTTACCGAAATTTCAGACATTTTGGCACTGGTTTGGACGAATTATGAGACTTTTGAATTTTGGGCCTTATTTTGGACTTCAAATCGATTTGAAATCAAAAGTGAGTGTTTTAACCAACTCATAACTAATAAATTATCTTATGTTTGTTAAATTTAATTTATGATGTGATTTGAAGTTGATTGATTACTGTTTAGTATATTTAATTTGTCATTCCAATTAAATCTGAATTTTTCCGAATTTAATTTAATATTGAATTTAATTGTCAATTGAATACCTGTTGATGATAATCAGTTAATTGATGTTATTTATTTATTGATTGAATGGTGATTGTGATGGATGTTTGATTGTTGATATTGGATGACTAGATGTTATATTTTATATTGTTATAACGCTGCAAGTTCCCTATGGGTTGAAATGATACATACCCAAACGATCTGATAGATTAGGAAGAAATCGTTATGGGTCGAAATGATAGACTCAAGCGATTTCATGGATTTAATGTAAAATTTGGGATTGCGGGTTGAAATGATATATACTCGTAAATTTAAAAATTTATTACGGATTGAACTGATATATGTTCGTATCACTTGACCATAGGGTAGAAAATTATATACGGACACTGGATTGGTTAAATTAAATGATTTTAAATCCTTAAATGTTGAATTCAGTTAAATGGTATTTTGAAATATAATTTGATTTTAAACTGAATTAGTTTCGAAAATTGAATCTTTAAATGTAAATATTGGAGTTGGTTTAATGAATTGGTTAAAGAATAAAAATGAAAATTTCAAAGTTGAAATTTGAAATATAAATGAAATTTATCGAAATTGAGTTATTGAAAATGTTTGAATACTTTGAAATCTATGAAATTGAAGTGCTTTAAAATTGTAGTTCAAACATGAGTTTGAAATCGATATAAATTAAAATGATTTTTATGGGAATTTGAATTGAAAGAAAATTTAGTTCGGTTGAAATCTGGATATGTTCCAGATTTGTTGAAATGGAAGAAATAGTTTAAATTTGATATTAGTTTCAAATTAATTATTTTAATATAAACTGTTTAGAAATATATTATTTTAAATTCAGATTTATTCAAATTTTCAAACTATTTTATATTAAAGTATATTAAACCTATTTAAATATTTTAAATCATTTAAACTATTTAATCTATTTTAAGCTACTTAATCTATTTTTAAACTATTTTAAAGTATTTAAACTATTTTAATCTATTTTAAACTAATAAAACCATTTAAAACTATTTTAAAGTATTTCAAACCATTTTAACTATTTTAATCTATTTTAAAACTATTTTAAGCCATTAAACTGTTTTAAAGTATTTAAACTATTTTTAACTAATTAAACTATTTTAAAATATTTAAAACTGTTTATGACTATCTAAACTATTTTTTGAATTTCAGACTGTGTAAAGTTGAAGTGTTTATATTTAGATCCTTGATTTAAAAAGCGAATATGGTTAAATGATGTTATAATCCAAGTTGGGATTTGAAATGATATTTTCTAGTGAAATAACATATTCTGAGTAAATATGATGATTTTAAAATGAGGGTTTAACCTATTTTGGAAGTATGATCTCGGAAGTAAATATGATTTTGAAAAATGATATGATTTCAAAAGCGAATATGATTTCGAAAGTAAGTATGATTTCGAAAGTGATATGTTTGAATCGAATATGATATTTTGATATCAATTATGAATTGATTTTTGAAATGTAAAAGAACCATCTGGTGTGAAATTAGCGTTTGGTTGTTAAAGAGACCGGGATCGAATATTGTCATACTCTCTGACAATACCGAAAACCACTTTAACAACTATGTACATGGTGGAGATTCTAGAATGATGTAGGATGGGTTGGAGAACGATTCTGTATGAGGTATTTACATAACCCTGACTCCCGTGAGTCAGCTTGATGTAGCTAAAACAGGAGCTATACCGGGCCAAGTGAGGTCGCACCTCCGATCGGGCACATTTTTTCAATACCATATTATGACTTTGTGATTGATTTGGTGGCCACCCCTCGATTTGATTATGGGAGTGTGTTCCGAGGTGGGTGTAAGTAGCTGCTATGCGTTACCACCAGTCCGAGAGTGCAAATGGTAGAATCCTACCCTGGCATTGCCTCGCATGCCTTGTCACATGCCTTATCGTGCCCACTACGAGTTTGTTTTGTACCGTACCTATAGAGTGCCCTTTGGGTAAACCACCGATTTGGTGGAGCTTACGGTACTGTATAGACTATGGGAATATATAAAATGTGTTAAAGGGGGATATGGGTAACTCATTAACGCTATTTTAATACTTTACTTTACTGTAGACATATTATAATAGCGTATTGTACTACAAAGTAGATAGTTTAACGGATCCTTAGGAGATGGTAATCCCGAACATCTCTTAAGTTATTGCACGCACGTAGACACTGGATAGGAGATGTCAAACCCCATAAACATCTCTGACGCCGTTACACTCATATTTATTTACTATTGATTTAACTTACATAAGATCTTTTAGTTCTGACTCGAGTGTTTTGTCTTTTCAATTCGCTCAGGTCAGTCTGAACGTTTCAGTGTATCGAAGACTGCTTCCGTAGGACGAAGACGAAGATTTAGTACTATTATTATTTATTATATTTATTCCCACTGCATCATGTTGTTCCGCTGCATTATTTATTTATTCATGCTATATGTACTCTGATTTTGTATTGTAAAAGTGCAATCAAATGTTATTTGTAAAACAGCTTCATGAACTGTTTATTTGATTATTATATTTTTCTCATTTCGCAGTGAGATTCTATGTTTTGTTTTTCTTTCTTTCTTTGCTTTTTCTCATCTACCCCATAACTATCCTCCCTTTTGAATGGTTTGGGTCTGACATGTGTGGTTTATTGTCGATTTAAACCATCCAAAAAGGTGGGTTGTTACAACGTTAAAATATACATACATATAATATATATTATATTAAAGTAACAACTTGTATTTTAAAATAAATGTATACATATATATAAATATATACATATATTTGTTTACGGTTTAAATAATATACATACATATATATATTATTATTATTGTTATTTTATTAATTTTCAAAAAATATAACATATACATGATTTAACAAAATTTTACATGTAATTTGTTTGTACATGTATAAATTAAAAATAAAATTTTATTTTAAAATTCTAGAAAAATTGCTGGCCAAGAGCTATATATGCACATTCATGCGTATACACACATATATATACACTTTTTTTACAATAATTATTTACATATTCACAAACAATGTTGACAACACATATATAGGGATTCGTGATATTGAGATCTAATCTAAGCACATATGGTTCTAAATAATTATCAAATAAAAATGTATAATTGTAAATATTACCTTGACTATGGCCTAATTAATACACGTTGAATGCTAAATCAATCAACTATGTTTGACTCTAAATTCAAATCCTTCTAGAGAGAGCTTACAGACTGAAAGCACTATACACCATTGTCCTGATTATACTTGAATTCGTGTTTTAATGCTTGAATCAATAGAGGAAGGGGGCTACGATTTTTGACCAGATATGGATGTAATGGAGGCTAAAAGGAAAGTGACAAATGAGGGGTTAAGGGTGTTTAAATATTAAAGAAAGAGAAGTGCAAAAGGTGAATCCATGTCGATAAATATCTCTACTAATTCAAACCCCATTTTGAAATCAAATCCAACCCCTCTCCTACACCTATGGTCGGCTAAATTAGGTCCCTTTATAGGCTTCCTAATCTTTTCAAGCCTGATCAAATAAAATACATTTAAATCTAAATTAAACGTACATTGATATCATATACTGATATGTGTGTATACAACTTTTATACATGCACTATTTTCAACACAAATCAAATAAATTTTTACAACTAATATTTCATAAATATTAATTAATTATAATAATTATAATTAATTAAATCAGCTAGTAGTTGGAGTATTCAACATTATGGTTGTGTGACTCTTAAGTGTAAATTCGATCAGTGATTAATACCAAACAATTCAAATGTTAACCTTCAAACGTCAAGTAGCAAGTGGTGTGACATTATGGCCAAATTTATCGCTTACATAACTTCGGTAAAACCCAATTTTACTTTATTTAAGCACTACATAGTAGTGACAATTATTTACACTAGTTCTCTTCATCAAAACTAAATCACTACTTTTGGAATTTCGTAATGGTCGAAATTCCAATACCGTCCATATTCAACTTTATAGTCCAAACACAAAGTCTTTGGTTCAATAATAACAATTAGTATTAACCAAACTATGAGTTGACTTCAATTTACTGTGATACTAATGCTAGTACAAGAGATATTGGTTTTGATGACAAAAATCTTTAGGAAATCATATAAAATATAAATACTAATGTTTTATCAAGGTACATAGTATATAGTGCAGGATATTAGATAGGTGATGATTTAAGAAGACTGTACAGTATCAAGTAAAGATTGAAGAGATTCAAGATGTTGATATAGAAGCTCAAGAGCTAGAGATGAAGACTCATGAGTATTGAAGAGTTCAAGATTTCAAGATATTCCAGATAAGTTATAGAGTCATAGATTTATGTTAGAATTCTGATAGCACTTGATCTCTCTCTCATCTCTCTCTCTCTCTCTCTTTATAAATATACATTTCAAAATAACTTTTAAATAGTTTTCAATTTCTTTTACTTATAAATATTATTTTAAGTTTTTGATATCTTACTAAGTTATTGTTTTTATTAAATATTGATTTATATTGGTTTATTTTTCTAAAATCTTATCATATAATATTGCTTGAGTTTTATTATGATTTAAAAGTGTATAAATTATATTTAAGCATGTTAACAAAGTATCAAATTATTTTACAAAGTAATACATTTTCAAAATAATATTTTAAAGTGTTTTTCAAAATTACAAAGAGTATGTTGACATACTCTACCCCTATATGTCGACATGCTAGCCGTCATTTTCAAAAATCAAATTTCAAAAGAAGTGTTTATTCGTCGTATCTCTTCACGAACGGACATAACCGCTATTCCTCTATAAATACCCATCTTCTCAATGAATTTTATAATCATTTTTCATTCTTCTTCTCTCCTCCTTATCCTATTTCATTTTCTAAACAAAAATATAACCATACTCTACTGAATTTCAACCAGAATCTAATTAAATCACCACCAGTTTGATTTTCTATCATTTGCTCTTTGATCTCTATCGTCTCACTCACCCTAATCAAGATCAAATTGATATTCAAGAGTTATAGGATCATTTGTAGTCAAGATTGAAGACATGAGTCTGTAAAAATCTATCAAATCAAACCACTATACTTTTGGGTGAGATTATAGCACATAAATCAACTAGGTGTGCTTAGTAGCCCGTAAACCTAGTGGGTATGCATGTAGCCCGAAAATCAAGTGACTCTACCCAAAGGTCGGGATTCTGGAGGGTGTGTCTCGTGGCCTTGAAATCGAGATTGTATTTGCATTTACTAGTTAAAAAGAAATCCGTATAAGGAATTATGCTGGACTGGATGTAGGGTAACTACGAGCCAGTTATCCTGGTATGTCCTTTCCTTTTACTTTTACTGCATTTGCTTTTATCTGTGTTTTAATTCTTTGATTGTTTCTATGATTAATCGTAGCATAATTCTAAGTATAATTTCAAAAGATTTCAAAACGATTCATATAAATTAGAAAACACTATTCACCCCCCTCAAGTGTTAATTTAGCCTTAGATCCCTACTTCGCAATCTTATATTTGGTATCAGAGTGATGGTTTTCAAAGTTTTCATAATCTGATTTTTGAAAAGTTTTTATGGCATTCTTTTATAATAATCTTAACACTATTTTCGAAAGGATAATTTGTAAAATCATCATTACAATGTTTAATAGATTTGCATCTATTCTTCATGAAAAGTCACGTGATCTATTAAAAAGGAATAAATTGCAGGAACAGATGTGTTACATGGCTTTTGATAAACAAACATCTGATAATCAGACACTACAGATCAATAAGGATAAATAGATATTGGATGCTGTTCGTTCAAGATACATGACCAGAGATTCGGAGATTTTGAAAGATACAGTTTAAAAGATGGAGGATCAATCAATTTTGGTGATAATCCTAAAGGATATGTGATTGGCATCGGCAATGTTGGTAATTCTAAAACTCCTACTATTTCCATTGTTTTGTCAGTTAGGAATTTAAAACATAATCTATTAAGTAATAGTCAGTTGTGTGATAAAGGCTTTAAAATTAAATCCATAAAAGATAAATGTCACATTGAAGATAATGATTCAAACATTACCTTTGAAGGTATTAAGAAACGAAACATTTGTATATTAAGTATCAAAATCTCAAATGATAACTTATGTCTTTTGATTGAAACAAGTGACCCTTGAATTTGGCATAAAAGATTTGGTAATTTGAATTTCAAACTTATTTCTAAAATTGCTAAAAATGATTTAGTTAGAGGTCTTCCAAAAATGAACTTCAAAGTTAATAATCTATGCGACGCATGCCAATTAGGTAAACTTTGAAAAAGTTTATTAAATCAAAAGATATGATTTCTACTTCTCATCCCCTTGAACTTCTTCACTTAAATCTTTTTGGTCCCTCTCAAATACAATCTACAAATCATAGTAGATATGTATTTGTAATCCTAGATGACTATTCTAGGTTTACATGGACGATTTTCTTAAAACTTAAAAGTGATGCTTTTGAAATGTTTAAGATCTTTGTTAAACGAACTCAAAATCAAATGTCCAGAAAAATTAAAACTATACGAAGTGATCATTGTGGAGAATTTGGAAATGTAAATTTTGAGAATTTCTATAACAAGAAAGGTATAACCCATAATTTTTCATTTCCAGGAACACCACAACAAAATGGAGTAATAGAATGTAAAAATAGAATGATTCAAGAGTGTGCTAAAACTATGTTAAATGGAGGTAATTTACCTAAGAATTTTTGGGATGAGAGTTAGTACTGCATGTTATACACTAAATATAATTTTAGTAAGACTATTAACTAAGAAAACTCATTATGAACTATTTTATAATAAGAAACTTAAAGTATCACATTCTAGAGTTTTTGGCAGTAAATGTTTTATTTTAAATACTAAAGGTAATTTAGATAAATTTGATGCTAAATCAGATAAAGGAATTTTTACTGGATTCAAATAGAAGTAAAGCTTGTAGAGTTTTTAATACAAGAACTAATACTATTGAGGAGACATTACATCTCTCATTTGATGAAAATTTTAAAGTTATAATCAAAATATTGATAAAGAATAAAATGTTGATAACCCAAATGAAATTAGAAGTAATAAGAATGCAGAAAATGAGAATAATAATAATTCATAACCAAAAAAAAGAACAAGATACTTAAGAGATCATCCTATAGAAAATATACTTGGAAACATTGATTTTGTTATTAAGACTAGAAATCAACTAAACATAATGAGTAATGTTGCTTTTATTTCAACTATTGAACCTAAAAATCCAAAGGAAGCATCAACTGATGATTCATGGATTCTTGCTATGCAAGAGGAATTGAATCAATTCACTAGAAATGATGTATGCAAATTGGTCCCAAGACCTAAGGATAAATTTATAATAGAAACTAAATGGATATATAGGAATAAAATGAATAAACAAGGACAGGTTGTAAGAAATAAAGCTCGATTAGTTGCACATGATTATTGTTAAGAAGAGGGTATAGACTTTGATGAAACCTTTGCACCCGTAGCAAGATTAGAGGCTATAAGAATCTTACTTGCTTTCGCTAACCATAATAATTTCAACTTATATCAAATGGATGCTAAAAATGAATTTCCAAATGGATTTATCAAAGAAGACATATATGTAGAACAACCTCCACTTTTTGAAGATAAAAAATTACCTAATCATGTTTACAAATTAAAGAAGGCTTTATATGGTCTAAAATAGGCTCCCAGAGCTTGGTATGATGGACTTAAATCCAATTTATTACAATCAAACTTTGAAATAGGCAAAGTAGATGATACTCTGTTTACTAAAAGAAATAAAAATGATATTCAATTAATACAAATATATGTAGATGACATTATTTTCGAATCTACCAACGAAAATTTAAATAAAGAATTTTCAAAAATAATTACTAAGAAATTTGAAATGATTCCTATGAGAGAACTAAATTATTTTCTAGGATTACAAATTAAAAAACTAAGTAATGGAATTTTTATTAGCCAAGAAAAATACGCTAAAGACTTAGTTAAGAAATTTGGGATGTTAAATACAAGTGGTAAACCAACTCCAATGGCAACTAATGAAAAATTAAATAAAGAAGAATATTCAAAAGACGTAGATTAAAAACTATATAGAGGAATGATTGGATCACTACTCTATATAACTGCCAGTAGACTTGATATAATGCATAGTGTTTGTATCTGTGCAAGATATCAATCCCAACCTAAAGAAACTCATTTAAAATCCACAAAATGAATTTTAAGATATGTTAATAACACACTAGACTATGGACTTTTTTATTCAAAAGATGACTCCTTTGAACTAATTTCATATAGGAATGCTGATAATGTTGGTTGTAAGTCAGACTAAAAAAGTACAAGTGGAACTTGTCACTTTTTAGGACACTCTCTGGTTTTTTGGTTTAATAAAAAGCAAAATACCGTCTCTCTGTCTATGATAGAAGCAAAATATATTTCAGCAGCATTAGCATGTTCACAAGTTATTTATATGCAACAAACTTTAAGAGATTTTGGTTTAAATTTTACTAAATCAACAATATATTGCGATAATACGAGTGTGATTAATCTATCTAAAAATCCAACCCATCATGCTAGAACTAAACATATTGATATAAGACATCATTTTCTAAGAGATAATGTAAATAAAGAGATAATGTAAATAAAGAAATAATATCACTTGAATTTATAAATACTGAAAATCAAATAACCGATATATTAACTAAACCATTAAATCAAACATCCATTACTAAGTTAAGAAGAGAATTAGGAATTTGTTCTCAATCGAAAATTTAAAAATAATAACATAAAATTACATAATTTACAAGAAAAATAAAATAAACAAAAATTTTACATGTACATCGACATACATGAGACCTATATGTCGACATATAACGGTAAAAATCATTTTTAAAATTTTCCCTCTAAAATTTAAATTGGTGGTTATATAAACACCATAATTCGATTTCCTTCTCCAATTTTTTGCATTTTCTCTGTTCTAAACTTCTGAATCAAATAAACTATGGCCTCCTCTTCAAATCCCATCCAAAATTCAATGTTTTCCTTCTATTCTCCTACCCCCAGACTCTTCCAAAACACTACTATGGCCAAAGTCATCAAATTGGAGGGAGATATAAAGAATGTTCTAAAGATGTAGATTGAAATTCAAGTCTTACAACTCCGTATGTCGAAGGAACAAGAGAAACAGAATAGAATACTGCATAATTTGCATAAATATCTTGTAATGACCTAGAATTTAATTACCTTAATAATGAATATCTAAATATAATTTTAATAACTAATTAGTGGATTTTATAACTCAAATAAACTCCTTTTAAATAATAACTAAAGATGGTGAAATAGTTTTTGTAATGGCCTGGAATTTCACTGCTTTGATTTGCGAATATTTAATTAATTTTAAATCTTCAAATAATATATATTATAATGAAAATAAAAATCCTTTAAATAATAATTAATGGGTGAAATCATTTTCAAATTTTGTTTACAAAAATAGTTAGTTCAAAGAAAAATAGAAAATGGGCCCGGAAATTGTTTTTCGAATTTTTGACTTTTAGGTGTCGGAAAGTTGTTGGAAAACGTTGTGCACATTTGTGTAACACATACACATACTTTTTTTAATGAGTTAGGACTTTTAATATATACATGTATATATTAACTTAAGAAATATAAAATATATGATATGGCTTTTTATGAAAATGTTTAACAAAATATAAAGTGACATAAGTTGTCATATCTTTAGAAACATGAAGTACTTAGGTAAGAAATGCATGTTAGCTTGGAAAAATGAAGGGGAGACAAGGTAAAAACGTTTGTTAAAGGGGGAGACATGCATCGTGATATGGCAAAAATCTAGGGGAGGTTATGTATTTAGAGGGCGATTTGATAATTTTCAAATTCCACATAGTATATAAAGCATTTTCCGAATTTATATTCATTTTAATCATTCTTATGTTCATTTCTAAACTTGATAAGCTTGTAAACAATCTTTCATGGCTACTAAAAATATTCCAAAGTTATAAAAAACCTAATTTTCTACTTGAAATTCTTATAAAAGCTTGCTAAAGACTTCTACACTCATTACTTCGCTTTCTCTTCCAAAATCAAGCACATCTTCACCTTAAATAGCCAACGCCATACCCCTACATGTCTATGGCCGAACCATATTGAGCATAAGCTAAGCTCATTTCCAAAGTTTCAAAGCAAAGTTCAAGTCTTTCCACAGGATTCAAATATCCTAATTCTTTTTGCAAAAGTTTGAAAAGATTTCGTTTAAACTAGGTGAGTAAATTTTAACCTCTTTGGGAAATACTTTTGCTTATATATATGGTGATTATATAGTTGTGTACATGTTGTTTATCGTTTGGATTATGGCATGGTTTGGGTGTATGTATATGTGATAGCTTGTGTTT
This sequence comes from Allium fistulosum, assembly GCA_030737815.1. Classification (NCBI taxonomy): domain Eukaryota; kingdom Viridiplantae; phylum Streptophyta; class Magnoliopsida; order Asparagales; family Amaryllidaceae; genus Allium; species Allium fistulosum. The sequence goes on along the minus strand of CM060904.1, from coordinate 1,102,308,360 downwards.
GAGTTTGGGACTTGAAATGATTGTTTAAGTGATGCATGTAGTAGAAAGATGGGATGTTTGTTATATAAGTTATGGTTTTGTTTATGTATGGAATGGTATGCTTATGTTTGTACAAGTATGGGTATGTCATGAATGGTTTGGAAGTTAGAGTTGCAACATGTTGCAAAGGACTTGAGATCCTCTTTGAAAATTAAATCGTTTACTTGTTTAGCTTAGTAAATTTGTTATTTATTTTTAATTATAAATTAGTTAAAGTGTTAAAATTTCTTCCTTTACATTTTCTTTTAAAGATAAACAAGAGTGGAAGTTTAATTTTTGGATGGTAACTTAGAAAAGTAAATCTAAGTTACGACATCCATAGCGATAGTCGCTATGGATGCAGTTCAGAGATATATGATTTTCAAGTTTTTAATTTTCCTTTTAAAATTGTTTTGAAAACTATTTCAAACATAATTAGATAATATAAAACTTAATTAACTTTTAATTTATGAGTTAAATAATTTATTTATTTATCAAAAATAATTATTAATTAATTAAGTAATTAAGTTAAATGATTAGGTTTTAAGAATTAATTAATTAAGTTAATCATTTTTAGTCAATTAAGAAGTTTTAATTAATGATTAATCAAGTTAAGGGGTAATTATTTTAATTAATTTCGTTTAATCAAGTTAATTGATTTTAAATTAATTATTTGATTGGTATTTAATTATTTAATTAATTATTATTTAATTACGAGTTATTTATTTACATAATTGTTAATTAGGGTTTAATTTATAATAATTTTTTATTAAATAAAGTCTAATTGTTTATTTATTTTTAACTAATTAGGATTTAATTATTATTCAACTTGATTTTAATTATTTAATTAATTTTTGATTAATAAAGTGCAATTATTAGTTATTAGTTAAGGCATAACTAAGATAATGAAGATTTTTAATCTTGTTTTGAGTATAATTAATTAAGGATAAATTAAACTTTAATTTATAAATTAATGATGATTTATTTATTATTTTAGATTATTTTAAAACTCTAACAGTTCTTTATTTTAAATTAACATTTTCTCTCAGTGAATTGTTTTTAACCTATGGATCTCTTGTCCATGCTATTAAGTAACTAAACAAATTAAAGTAGTTATAATAAAACGTTGACATGTTTTATTGAAAGTAAGTCGACTTGTACGTATCGTAAAGACTGCATTTCGAAAACGTGATAAATGCAAGGGAGTTAATTTCGATAAGCAGATCATGATAACTTAAGCATATGAAAGGCAATTCCATATGTAAATCCTTACACCCAGATAATGGAGTTGATTTATTACTTGACCTATTTTAACTCAAGAAGTATGTTATGCATATTAGAGTTTCTCAATGAGAAACCGAATACTAGTTACATACTTCTAAAAGAACTAGAATTGAGTTAGCAGGGAATTATCTCTTAGTTTGGAGACACTGGTTTCGGGTAAGTATAATTTATCTGAACCACTCCAAACTAATAGCGTTCGTGTTGGATTGTTATGAAGTATGTTATGGAACTGTATTATAATTCTTAAGGGTGATTCCAAAATGAAAGATAATAAATGTTGAATGTTTGTTCGATCCCGAAATAACTTGTATGGATGAATGCTAGTATTGCATTGGATGCCTGGAGGGTAGTGTTAGCATTCCAAGACGGTCTACTTAAAGCAAAGGTTATTGTAACCTCAAGCCTCACAACCGGTAAATGACTAAAGCATGGACGCGCAGCAAGGCTATGTGGGTCGCTCCCATTAGGTTATGATCATCACTAAATCTAGAGCGATATCTTCGGTTTATGTATGCTTCGGGATCCCTTTTTACGGTTGTTAATTGCAACCAAGTGGTGATCATATTCGGCGCTACCCAGTAAAGCGTAGGGCCGGTCCTGAGTAGCAGAGGTGCAACGCATTGTGGCCTCCCATACATTTTATCTAGAGGTGTACGGATTCAATGGGTCAACCCTTACCCTTTCATGGTTAGAAACCATTTTCCAATATGAGCCTTCAGACTGATTGGATACCTATTATGCTGGAATTTGATAATGTAACAATTTCGGCTATGATTCCATATTTATTTTAAACCTAGACATTGTGATAATATCAGAAGATTCTATGTAGAAATGTTTTGGTTATCGTAAGGTAAAAACCTATCCGTGTTTATATGCGACATTGTCTTATGAGATACCTTTAATTCAAAGGTTTTTATAAAGTTAAACATATGCTTTACTCACACCAGACCCATGTCTGACCCGGAGTTTTATTTCTTTCCCTTAAACTCTTGGGTACTCAAATTTTTATGAGTAGCCTAGCAGTCAGGTTTCTTTGGAGCATTTTGGGAAGCAGTATGGAGTAGAAGATTTCACTATATCCAGTAGTTATGCTTATTTTCGCTGTGACTGTACATTATGTATTAATAATTTAAGTAGGCTGATATAGCTGCCCTTGTTTGGAATAGTACTTGTTATAACTTTGATGTAACATTTTGGAGTAACCATATGTACTATTCTGTGATGATGTATATGTAACTCTATCGTTTGTGAGAAAAATCTGTATTTGTTTCCTTTGTCTTTTATTTTCTTTACCCTATGACCTATCTTTCGAACACTTAAATAATCGATATATGAATACCAAAGATGTATTAAGTGTCGTCTTTAGGTGTAAGAAAGGCAGATCGTTACATATCTATTGGATAACCCTATGAATCCAATAGTTACCAAAGATGATTCCGCAAATTTGGTCATCCATAATCCTCTTCAAAGCAGTGAAGAAGAAGAAGAAGAAGAAGAAAAAGAAGAGAAAGAGGAAGAAGAAGAAGAGGAAGAACATATGGAGGAGGATGATGAAGTTCAATGAGTGGGAGAAGTATGCTTCGAGCGAGATGGAAATCTCGTCGAACAAAAGGGAAACTTTTACCTTCGTTATCCTCATTGTCTCATTCATAAGTCTCCTATCATTAAGAATTCTCATTAGAATAGGACTTCCTCTTCGTTTAATTTAAGAATAGTGTGTATTTTGACTTTAGTTTGACTTTGTTGTGTATATGGATTGATTGGCTTGTAAATATGATAATTGAATGAATAATAGTATGGTTTGGTTACTATTAATGAATTGTGCTTCACTTATCATTTCTTATATACCATTCTTGTCATTTTGCATTTCGATCATATCACTTATCGTTTCTATATATATTTATATCATTATGAGTATATAGTATTTTTATTTAAAGGGAGTAAGAATTAGTATTAAGAGTTAGGGTTAGAATTTTAGTTATAGTTAGTTATTTTTGATTGATGACAAAGGGGGAGAAATATATAAAATACTAGACATAGATTAAGGAGGAGTTATATTATATTTTATACACAAAGTTGTCATCATCAAAAAGGGGGAGATTGTTAGTACCTGAGATATTAGTTTTGATGAAAACAACTTTAGGAATTCATATAAAATATAGTGAATATTAGGCTTAGGTCCCTAATAAGTTTCAAAATACACAAAAACCCCAGTAAAAAAAGTATGTAAATTAGGTCCCTAGAATTAAGTTACTAAGTAATTGCATATAGTTATGCAATTATTCACTGAATAATTGCAGACATTTATGCAATTATATCCAAAAGTTGCATAAATTTATGCAATTTTTTCGGTGAATAATTGCGGAAATTTCTGCAATTTTTTTGGTGAATAATTGCGGAATTTTCCGCAAATTTTTGAAAAAGTTGCAGAAATTTCCGCAATTTTTCAATGAATAATTGTGAAAATGTCTGCAATTTTTTGATATAATTGCATAAATATCAGCAATTATTCACTGAATAATTGCATAAGTGTATGCCATTATTCGGTAACTTAATTCTAGGGACCTAATGTACAAACTTTTTTTTACTGGGGTTTGTGTATTTTGAAACTTATTAGGGACCTGTGCCAAACTGTCCCTAAAATATAACTACTAATGTTTTATCAAGGTATATAGTGTATAGTGCAGGATAATAAAAAGGTAATAATTTAATAAGACTGTACAATATCAAGTAAAGATTGAAGAGATTCAAGATGTTGATATAGAGACCCAAGAGCTAGAGAATGAAGACTTATGAGTATTGAAGAGTTCAAGATTTCAGGATATTCCAGATATGTTATAGAGTCATAGATTTATATTAGAATTTTGATAGCACTTGATCTCTCTCTCATCTCTCTCTATATTTTTAAATATGTTTTTAAATATACTTTTCAGAAAACCTTTTAAATAGTTTTCAATTTCTTAATATTATTTTAAATTTTTAATATTTTACTAAGTTATTGTTTTTATTAAATTTTGTTTTATATTGGTTTATTTTTCAGAAATCTAAACATATAATTTTACGCAAGTTTTATTATGATTTAAAAGTGTATAAATTATACCTAAGCATGGTTACAAAGTATCAAATTATTTAACAAAGCAATACATTTTCCAAATAATATTTATTGTGTTTTTCCAAATTACAAATAGTATGTCGACATACTTTACCCCTATATGTCGACATACTAGCTGTGATTTTCAAAAATCAAATTCCAAAAGAAGTGTTTATTCATCGTATCTCTTCACGAACAGACATGACCGTTATTCCTCTATAAATATCTGTTTTCCCAACGAATTTTATCATTTTTCATTCTTCTTCTCTCCTCCTTATCCTCTTTCATTTTCTAAGCAAAAATATAACCATACTCTGCCGAATTTCAACCAGAATCAAACTTAATCACCATTAGTTTGATTCGCTATAATTTGCTCTCTGATTTCTATCATCTCTCTCACTCCAATCAAGATCAAAGTGCTATTCAAGAGTTATAGGATCATTTGTAATCAAGATTAAATAAAAATCTATCAAATCAAACCGCTATACTTGTGAGTGAGATTGTAGCCAATAAATCAATTGGTTGTGTTTAGTAGCCCATAAATCTAGTGGGTGTGCTTGGAGCCTGGAAATCAAGTGACTCTACTCAGAGGTTGGGATTCTAGAGGGTGCGTCTCGTGGCCTTGAAATCGAGATTAAATTTGCATTTACTAGTTGCAAAGAAATCCATACAAGGAATTATGCAGGAGTGGATGTAACTCCGAACCGGTATAAAATCCTGGTATGTTCTTTCCTTTTACTTTACTTTTATCTGTATTTTGATTCCATGATTAATAATTGCATAATTCTAAGTACAATTTCAAAAGATTTCAAAAAGATCCATATAAATTAGAAAACACTATTTAACCTCCCTCTGGTGTTAATTTAGCGTTAAGAACCCTATTCCACAATCTTACAACTAACATCATATTACTAAGAAGACAAACCCTCTCTTGAATAGTATTTCACTTCCAATGCTTCCACTCGATCCAACTATAGTCATTCGATGGATGTCGTGCTACAATTTAATATAATCAAAGTGGAGTTTCCATATTAAAGATCAACAGTATTCTCAAGTCAAGAGAACTATATAATCTTTTCACATTGATATTTTCTGTTTGACATTAGTTATATTAACTAATAGGAAACTATCGAATGAGTCATTCTATAATAACTATCAGTACACAACCCCTTGGCGGCCCTAGCAATCGTGAACAATGCACTACCCAACATTTGGAGGCACTCCAGTCTTAGTGGATGTACCGATATCCAGGTCTCAATACATCTTCACTTGGAATATTTAAAATGGTATGTTTAATCATTAAATCACTTGCTCCCGCCCATGCCCATGCCCAGTCTTATCAATCTGACCTCCCCTTATCGTCTTCTGTTCCTCCATCAGCTTCACCTACGGCCCCCTTACCGAACTCACCCCATACCTTACCACCGCCTGTTCCACCCCCTGTCTTCCCGTCTGTTCCACCCCCTATCTTCCCATCTGTTCCACCACCTATCTTCACGGTTCCATCCCCTATCTTAACCACTTCTCTGACCAATCTTGCTTCCTCTTCTTCAATGTGGTCCTCTCTCTTCAAATCCAAACCTCGCAATGCGGGCCTGTACTCTCCAGTTGACATACCTCTATCTTATGATGGACTTGCCATGGTTCCTCCAACTGAAGTGATAAAAGCTGGTAACGGAGTGTGGAGTGATTGGCTGGTAGGTTTCTTCCTTGATAAGCCCTTGTCATACTTGACTGTTATCAACCATTTAAAGAAGCTCTGGAAGCTTAAAGGAGAAATAACCATAAAATCTGATGGAACCTTGTTCCTTTTCCATCTCTCCTGTGCTAAGGATAGAAGGAAAATTGTTGAATCTGGCCCTATTTTTCTTAGGAACAAGATTTTCATCATTAAGGCCTGGGATCCATATATTGGGAACAGTTGCAGTACTATTAAATCGGTGCCTGTTTGGTTAAAATTATCGAACATTCCACTTTATGCCTGGTCGCACTTAGGAATTAACTATCTTGCTTCAAGAATTGGTAAACTCCTCTGCTTGGATTCTTCCACTGATAAAATGGAAAGGATTGGTTATGCTAAATGCTTGGTGGATGTCTCCCCTAATCAGGATTTGGTTGATGAGTTTATTGTGAAGTTTATTGATGGATCAACTCAAATGGTGCAAGTTAGCTACCTATGGAAACCTGAAATATGTACTCACTGCAAAGAATTTGGTCACTTGATTAATTTATGCATGAGAGAAGGTGGCGATAATGATAGGAATGAGGATGAGATAGTATTAATGAAGAAAATGCAAGAAGGGAATATTTCTGAGCAGAGGGATGGTAAGCAATTTAATAAAAACAAGCAAGTCTGGAAGAGAGTTTCTTATAAAAAAAGCAAAAGCTGGGGTTGGAAATTCATTGAGATTGCCTGTTCTAAATGATAAAGCAAATAATGTTGAGAAAGCTGATACTAATATAGTAATGCAACGTTAGATGACGAATACAAATAATGTTGATCTTAGTGGAAATGAAAGTTATGTGGAGGATGGTGTAACAGATAATGACCATGTCTCTGTCTTGATAAATAACAAGTTTGAAGTGTTAAATGATATGGAAATAGATGATGTTATCGAAAAGGTAGCAACCAAAGTAAAGCAATCTGATGAGATGGAAACAAATTTAGTTGATTTGGTTGTTTCAAACACAGGAGGAAAGGTAGACAAGCATTTTGTTCCTAAGATTATAACATTATCTTCTGAAGAAACCCAAATCATACTGAATCGGGAAGAGGATTTTGACAATCATATTGTGCATGCTTCTGACTCTCTATTGCCTGTAGATATCCCCTTGTATGCACAATGTTCTGATACCTTCCTCAACTATCAAAATTCTCTTTCCACTTGTCATACAAATACCATAGCAAACTCTGGCAATCAAGACGAGCAATTCTGTATTGCTTTGCAAAAACAAAATTTTGAACTATTCTTCTCCATGCATTCTACTCCTATCACTCCTGTGTCTCCCCCATCTCATCTCCTCCAGTTCCAAACAAATATCCCCCATGTCATCCTTATGTTTTTCAGGGATCTATTCCTGGCTGGAAAACACCCCCAAAAGATCCATCAAATGTCATCTGTCAAACTTCAAAAAATGGAAAAAGCAAGAAGAATAAAAATTCAAAGAACCATAACACGAGTTTCTCAAGAATCAATTCTCCCGTTACGATGAGCATGAAAGAAGGTGATCACACTACTATAGCATAATCGTGATACACAATATTGGTGCATGGAACATCAGAGGATGTCATAATTTCCTCAAGCTTGATCAGGTTAAACAATTAATCATCAATCATCATCTATCTATCTTTGCAATTCATGAAACTAAATTAAACCTTCCCCTATCTTTATCTGCTGCTAAGTACATAAATCCATCATGGACTCTGTCTCACAATCTTCATGAAGCAAGTTATGGGAGAATCATGGTTCTCCATAATCCTGTACAGTTAACCCTTGATCTCCTTCTAGAAACTCCTCAATTAATGCACTATCAAGCCAAGTTCTTCTATTCTTCCTCTTCCTTCTATATCACATTTGTCTATGCTTATAACTCTCCTTCTTCTCGGCAAACTCTTCTCAATCTTATTCCTGCTCTAAGGCAAGAATCTCACCCTTGGGTTATTCTTGGAGACTTCAATAGTTGCTTAACAATGTCGGACAAGCATGGTGGACTCCCGCTTACGCCTAGGGATATCCTACCTTTGAACATTGCTATTAATGATTCTTCCCTAATCTCAATTTGCAAAAATGGTGCTCTATATTCATGGAACAATAGATCTAGGTGTGGTGCCCGCATCTTTTCTAACATCGATCATTCCTTCTCTAACTTCAAAGCCCTTACCTCTTGGCCTAACACCTCCACTCTTTTGCCCCATCCCATCCTCTCAGACCACTCTCCTCTAATCTTGACCACTGGGAAGCAGCCTATTGGAGCAAGAAGAGGATTTAAATTCTTCAATGCTTAGGTCCGTGATCCTGAGTATAATAATATTATTAAAAATGCTTGGTCAGTTAAGTTTTTTGGCAATCCAATGTTTATTTTTTGCAGAAAACTCAGAGCAGCAAAGGAAGACTTAAGAGCTTGGGCAAGAACAAAGTTTGGAAAAGGCAATCTTCAATCTACCAGTCTTATGGTCCAGCTAAAGAATGCTCAGGATCTTATGCTGGCTCATCCTGACAATGCTAAGCTGGCTGAAAAGGAAGCTGCCATTAACAATGACCTTAATCATGCTCTGGCTTATGAGTGTGAGATGAAGAAGCAGCAATTAAGAATCAAATGGACTGCTGATGGCGATAGGAACACTAAATTTTTTCATGCATCCCTTAAGGTTAAAAACTCTGTTAATAACATCTCTTCCATTTTAGATGAAGCAGGTAACCTGTATTCTACCCCTGAATCTGTTGAAAAAGCTTTACTCCTGTATTATTCTTCCCTCTTTGGTAATGTGAACAATTTTGAACCGGAGCTGGATCTGTTATCCAGCATTCCTCTGCCTAAAATTAATCATGATGAAGCTAATTATCTGGTGGCAAAAGTGACTAACGAAGAAATTAAGAATACCCTATTTACTATGAATAAAAACTCCTTTGGTGGCCCTGATGGTTTCAACGTTGTCTTTTTTACTTCTAGCTGGGACATTGTTGGTGGGCACTTTTGCAATGCTGTTCATAATTTCTTTGATAAGTTCAAGTTGCTTAATTCTGTGAATGCTACAAATATAGTGTTAATCCCAAAGTCCAAACCTGCTTCCTCTGTTTCCTCCTTCAGGCCTATCTCCTGCTGCAACGTTGTTTATAAGTGCATTTCTAAGATTATTGCTACGACGCTAGTCTCTGTATTGCAAAGAATTATTTCCAACAACCAGGTGGCTTTCCCGCCTAATAGAAATATTCTTGACAACATAATGCTAGCCCATGAGCTCTTAAAAGGATATCGTTGTTTTTGTGCTACTCCAGGAGCAATGTTAAAGCTTGATTTATTGAAGGCTTATGATTCTATTCAGTGGAAGTCAATTGTTAGGATAATGTCTCTCATAGGCTTTCCTATAGTTTTTGTTGCCTGGATATATGAATGTATTTCAACTCCATCCTTCTCTCTGATATTCAATGGTACTAGCTCATGTAACTTTGTCTCCAAGCAGGGCATTAGGCAGGGGACCCTCTCTCTTCCTATATTTTCATCATGGAGTATTCACTTGTATGTTAAGACCGATTTTCAAAACAAGCAAATACATTATCACCCAAAATGTAAAGACCATCAGATAACTTCTCTCCTTTTCGCAGATGACATCATGATATTCACTAAGCCCAATATGCAATCCATTGAATGTATTAAAGGTGCTCTACATAATTTCTATATGATGACTGGCCTGAAGCTTAATCTAAATAAATCAAGTATACTGTTCTCTGGGATAACTAGCTTGTAGAAAACGAATCTTACCTCCTTTGCTGGAATGTAGTCTATGGCTTCTGACATGTCTTATCTTGGGCTGCCTCTATGTTCCTCTAGGGTTACTCAGGCCAATTGTTATCCTCTGTATGAAAAAATAATTTCAATCATGGATTGTTGGGCTAACTGTTTCTTGTCTCAAGCTGGTAGATTGGTTCTTGTTCAATCTGTCAGCTTCTCTTTAATGGTGTATTGGGCGAGGACTTTCATTCTTCCAATTAAGCTATTGAAAATGGTTAGAAGAGCAATGATGAGATTTTTTTGGTTTGGATCCATTCATTCGAAGAAGGTGTTGCCATGTTCATACTCTAATTTCGAGAAGCCTAAAAGCAAAGGAGGGTTGGGCTTGAATAGCATAGCGGTCTGGAACAAAGCTGCTTACAGTCACCATTTCAATGCTTTGTTACATAAGCAAGACACACTATGGGTGAGATGGACAATCAGGTATAACATTGGGGATAAAAACTTTTGGCTAATGGAGATTCCTTAATCATGTAGTTGGATATGGAGGAGTATATTAAAGTTAAGAAACTGTTTCAAGCCTTATGTTCAAATTAAACTTTCTGCAGCTAGCTTGTGCAAGTTTTGTACTGATCCATGGATAAGCAAAGGTATCATTCTTGAACAGTTATTCACAACCCAGCAGAAGTTTCAATCTGGCATTGGTAACAATGCCTTGGTAGTTGATCACATTGTTAATGGTAAGCTTGTGCTACCATTTTCTAGTAATCAGATTGTCAGGTCATTTTGGAGCCTTTATGATACATGCTCATATGATTTGTATGATCATGACTCAGTTTTGTGGAATGGATGGGCTCATACCATTTCCAGTGTTTATGAGGCCTTGTAGGGTCTGGACACTGTGCCTAAATGTAGGTGGAGGAAGGTTACTTGGAATGCCGTCTCATGTAGTAGTGACAACCTTATGTTCTGGAAGGTGACTAATAATGCTCTGATGACAAGGGACAAGCTTATTAGATATGGTTTGTCTGTGCTTCCCTCTTGTGAGCTATGTACTCATCAATGTGAGAGTGTTCAGCACTTATACTTTGAATGTCCCTATGTTCTTAATATCTAGACTAAAATGATAGGCAGTTTTCAGAAGGGTGTTGCTTCACCTAACATTATCAACCATTGGAATTTTATTGAGAGCGCTACTACGTGAAGGGATGACATTAGGCTGTATTTTTTCTTCATTTTGAAAAAGTTATTGATGGTAACTTGGAAAGAAAGAAATAAGAGGTGTTTTGATGGAATTTACAGAAGCAAGGAAGTAGTTTGGACTGTTTTAAGGCAAGAGATTTTGTTGGGGATGAGGGCCAGTGTCCACAAGTTCCTTGATTATCAATTTGAGCCTTGGATTCCGTAGTTCCTTCCATGCTTGCCTATTCGTTGTTGTTCGTGTCTCTTGTGTGGTGTTTGTGCTTTCCTTTTCTCTTTTTCTTTTCCATGGTGTGTTTTCGCTTATTCTGTAATCTCTTCGTGCTTTAATAAACCTGGTAGGGGCCCAGTTTAACCCCGCTTAATCTGCAAAAAAAATTAATATAACATATTAAGTATATAATAGGAAGAAAATACCTTTTATTTCGAACAAGATTGGTTATGGAGTTAGATATATGTAACAATTGCATAATTGCCCATAGGGCATAACCCTAACTCTATCAATTTCCCTCTTGCACTTTGGACCAATTATGGAATCTCTATCACATCCCTTCAATTAGTAAGATGAGAACTGATTGAGTTAGACCTTTTGTGAATGGATCTGTTGTGTTAGTTTAATTATCTGCTCTATCAATTAACTATCATTGATCCTGACTTTTATCATGTGGAACTATTTGGAGTATGTTTCTCGACTTCTTGTGAGCTCTTTTCATTACATTGTTATCATATAACAATAATGTAGTATTCTTAATACTTGGAAGCATTCCTAGATCAATTTTAAATTTATGCATTTATATTTATACATTGCTTTTATTGTGGTACTATTCATGATGATGCATTTAGCGTTTTCGTTGAATCAGCCACAACCTTTTGGTTGGAACATTTCCAACTTAAATCTCCTTGATTAAGGTTTGAACATGAATTTAATATTAACATATTATACTCAATGTCACTTATGAAGTTTGATTCGGAATACTCCTTCATAAGGAGTTCTTTGTTTCTGTAAACAACTCTCTAGTATTTCATAAATACTCGAGAACACTATAAACTATCGTTTAGTGATATTAATTTGGATTTTTTGTTTGCTTCATCTATCAAATACATAAGCAAATTATGATATTATAGACAATACAACATGTATAATAATTCATATTGCTAATGCATAAGGAATCCATCTTACATATTTCATATTAAACATTTTAATAAGGTGTCTTTGCATATCACTTTGGGACATTCTCTACATCCTTTATACTTACTATAAAAGAAATAATTTACAAATCCAATATTGAGTATTAAACAACCAAACTATTACTGATTTTAATATGTACATCGATAATAATCTGTAGTATGATTTTTACTTACAGTTTTAGAAATATCTACGTACCTTTTAATGTTCTTTCTTAGAGACACACGCTTCCACTGCATTTTAATTAGAAATCAAACTATTCGATATTTCTATCAAAATTATTCAATTTTGAAGCTTATAAAAATAACAGTAATGGCAGACAATATTTCAAGCTCACGAAATACTTCTCTAATCTTTCCTCCTAATTTCTCTCATCCTTATAGGTGATCTTTTTTTGGATGTTATGTTAATATCATCCAAATTTCATGCAAGGTAGGGTTCCTTCTTGTTCAAGACCATCAAATTTTTCTAGGGGATGTCGCTCCTATGCGAGTATTGTACATAGATCATCTTCTTTCTCAAAAATTTCAAATCATGTTTCCTCCTATGATACCATATCTTTTCCTTCCTCAAATTCATTCTTATGCTAGAGTGGTGAAGGATTCAATGGTTACAATTCCTCAAACTTTTAACCAAAAGCCTGCCTTGAGAAATTGGATTGAAAGCAAGAAGAAAAAGTTTGTTTGTTTTAGATGTAGGGATAATTCACATCTTGCCAGAAATTGTCGGGACCCAATTCGCTACTTTAGAAGCTGATTTTTCAGCCATAAGAAAGTTTTTCTTTGAGGAAAGGTGATTCAGTTTCAAGCACGAAAAATAATTTAAGTATTACTGATCATGGCTTCTACTTCTTATTGAAATGTATGAAATTGAAGCATATCTTGCTCGATCATCTATGGTTGCAAAGGAATGAAGGCATCGAGCTTTTAGAGGACCTGTTTAAGCATTTTGAAGTGATAAATGCTGTTAATAAGTTAGAGATTATAAAGAAACATTTGGAGATACTGATTATACTTCTTATATTGATGATAAGATTTCAAAGAATGTTGATATCTCTGGTAGTGTTGTTGATGCCAGTATTGATAGTTATGGGGATGACTTCATACGGTTACTCATACTCTGAAAATCATATGTCAAAGCTTCAACTGCAAATAGATGAGAATGGGATAGCTTTAGACAGTAATGGTTTTTTGCAGGGGAATGTAATGACCCGCCTTTTCGACCCTCAAAAGTCGCCATTAATACATCCATGGTATTTACGTGCCGAGCATCCAAGTGCCAAAAAGATGGATTGTTGGGGTGAAAGAAAGAAAAGATAGAATAGAATCTCATATCATGACAAAGATCTTTACAAAAGAAAAGTTTTATATACATACATCAATCAGAGTAAACTAACATATCATCGGCCTGAACAGTTATAACAACGTATCCCCACAAATGCTGATAAATACATAACAACAAATGCAGCGGAAATAAAGATTCGTGAATATGTTTTAGAGGCATCAAGCTCATCTCCTGTAGCTCTAAATCATCCATAATAAATCTAGAAATATGCTCAGGCTGACCCGAGCATTATAAAAAAATAACAGCCAAATCAGTCTAGTAAACAAGTGTGGGAAACTCAAATCATATAGATTTTTAATGTTATAAAAATTTCAAAAATAAGGTATACCGTAAGACCACGTTGCACATAAACACGGATGGATTTTTACCTTACGATAACCAAACCATTTTTATTGAAAATCTTGTGATATTATAATAATGTTTAGGGTTTAAAATAAATATTGAATCATAGGCGTAATGGTTACTTTAGTTACATTCAATATCATATTTAGTATACAATTAAGTCTGTAAAGGTACGTATTGGAAAATGAATCCCATACAATGATAAGGCTACTGGGGTACTGCCTACCATAGTACACTTCTAGAAAAATGTACCGAGAACCTTAGTTGACTTTTATGAATCATGGACCAACCTACCCTTACCTGGATAGTACCGAATATGTCATCAACCCATGGTCTTTGACAAACCATTTATGTGGCCACAAGCATACATTACCTGGGAATATCGATCAAGATACAGGCGATGACCATACCCTAATGGTAGTGAACCACATAGCCTTGAAGCATATCCCTTGTTTTAGACATTAACAGGTGTGAGGCTTGAGGCTACATTTTACCTTTTTAGAAAATCGTATTTGGAATTCTAACACTGACCTCTAGGCAACAATGCAATGCCAACATTCATCCATACAAGTTGTTCAAGATATAAACAAACCGAACGCACTACTTTTACTACATCCTCAAGATTAGTAGCAAGTAGCCCTTGCACTTCAAAGAGCTCCATCTTCGATTCCATCATCTTTAAAATGTCTTTAATTCGAACGCTAATTCTAGTTAGAAGTGGTTTTCATCTATCTTATGAAAATTGCTCTTAAGCGCTAAATTCATGTGTAAGACCTAATTTTTTTGAAAAAGCAATAAAGCTAAGCGATGAGCGCTTAAGCACACGTAATTGGTGCTTATCTATGCTTTGCTTAAATTTAAGCGACGATTAAGCACTACTAAGCAAAAAATATATTATTTTTAAATTAAAAGAAATGGGATTATATAAAAAAAGCCACATTCCCAAACAAAATTTCCTCATTTTCTATCATGTAGGCTGAAGGATGGTGAGTAATTTTTCACATTAAGATATGATTATATTTATTTTAAAAATAGGCAGAGTTCATACTTAACATGAGTATGCATACTTTTAAAGAATAGTGAAAGTGAAATCCAACTTTTGCAACTTATAAATTTATAAGTTAACTTCAAAGTTAAACTTTACTTCTTTATGATCAATTTGTGCATACATAGATGATGCGCTTGATTTAATCTCTTTACATAAATTTATATCGATACGAGTAATGTATGTTAAAAAATTAAGCGGCGCTTATACGATGCTTAAGTGACATTAAGCGAAGCGAGACTTCTATTACTTCGCCTCGCTTAGCGCTTAATATAACATAGGTTTTTAGATATCTCATGTTTATCTGTTTCCCGTCTCTCTAAACTGACAATCAATAGTTTCAAAGATGGCTAAGATTTAATAGTCGGTAATTTAATTATCAAATAAACAAACAATCCAATCAGAAATCTAATTTCATATGAAAACCAAGCATGGTTAAGCATATAAGCAACCAATATGCCTCTTTAGTTAATCATTTCATTAATTAAAAATCACTTTGTAAATTCTTATATTAAAATATTTTTACAAATGATATACACAAGTATATCACTCATTCAGTACTCATTTATACTCTTTCACTACTTGGAAAAATATCATATATTTATCTCATCGGTATAAGTATATTCACAAACCACTACACTTTCAATATTTTGAAAATGTAACCATATACTTATCTCAACGGATAAGTATATTCACAAAACCTTAAGAAATATTTCACTTTAAAAACCATATTTATTGGGGTTAAAACAAATATCACTTCAAACATTGATAACAATACATCCAAAACACTTTCTTTTTCCTGTAAGTAAATGGATTGTATGGAAATTAGACTAAGTATACTTACCCCCACTTTCCAATTTCAAATTTGTACTATCCCTCGATTAACAATGTAGTCGGACAAGTTAGCGTACTATATTTGCCTTGACATACATTCTTAAGTCTCAAGATAGGGACGAGTTTCCCTACCTCAGAATTTGGTGTTAAGTATGAAAAGAATACTTTCCATACCACCATAATTTAAATTGATCAAATCAAATCTCAAATTCATTAATAAAACTTCATTTATAAATTTCCGAATTTATTTATAAAACTTCCTTTATAAATCTTCTTTATACTTATAAAACTTCATTTATAAATCTCATTTATATTTATAAAACTTCTTTTATAAATTTCCAAATTTATTTATAAAACTTCTTTTATAAATTTCCAAATTTATTTATAAAACTTCTTTTATAAATATGCAAATATAATTATAAAACTCCTTTTATAAATCTCTTATACTTACTGCAAGTCTTCAATTTCATGATAGGACTAAATACTTTACATAAAATGACCATTTCATATATCACTATAAATTCACAATTTGATTCAACTTTCAATCTATCAAAATTGTATTATTTCCATTTTATAAAATATTATTTATAAATCTATTCTTTTATTTATAAAATCTCATTTATAAATCTCTCTTTTATTTATAAAATATCGTTTATAAATCTCTCTTTCTATACAACATTTTATATAAAACATTTCACCAATATTTATTCCAAAATATTGCTATATTTTTTATTTTATTTTAAAACAGAGTTACTTTATTGCAAAAGATAAATTCCCCTTTTATTTTCCTTTAAAATAAACATTCATCATTACATGAACTTTCCTGTAGAATAAATACGTCCCGAAATACTTTTTAAACATTTCCATATAAACTAGAAAAGATTAAGAAAAAGGTTGAAATAAAATAAAGATGTTCAAAAACCATTTCTAAATAAAACGCCATAGAAAATTTCTAAAATCACTTTTAGAATCATTATCCGAATAAAAATCATTTTCAAATCAAAACAATAAACCATAGTATTTCAAAATACTATAATGAGGCCAATAGCCAATATAGCACTTAACTAATGCAACTACTACATTTATTACTAAAAAGGTTCGACTTTTAATATATATATATATATATATCAATTTCATATCCAATATGGCTAACTACCAAACTTTTAGCAATTCAACAATTAATACAATAAGTTTAAAACTGAAATTTAAATAATAATAACGAGGAATCTGGATTCCTCTACAAAATGTTATGTATTTCATTTTATATGTCATTCACTTTTCAAAGCGAAAATTTAGCCAAACCAAACCAATAAATCATTCAAGCACAAAAATAATAATTTATATCTAATATATATCATATAGTCTTCTTCCAAAGGTGAGTTAACTCACTGAAAATCCAGTTGACGCTTAAGCATTCCTATTCGATCTAAAATCGAATGACGTTTAATTTTAACCCAAAATTCCACTTTCTCCAAACTTGATGAAATCAATTCCGGCATGTAGATAATGCTCCAATGAGCGCAATGCAAAAGACCTTTTCTCAATTGAACCTCGTATGGAGAAGATATTCATTTTACAAGATTTTGAGATTAAAATATTGATTAAATTAACTAATTACTTTATAAATTTATCACCTTCCCACCAATACTTCTTCCTCCCTCCTAATTAAAACATATACATGCACACTCCTCCCCCATGCATGCACGCCACTACTTCATCCCCACTCAACGAATTAACGAACCGACTTCACTATCAACATTCTCCTAGCGCGAGCTTCGCGATGACGCCAATCTCAACACCTCCAACCATCTCCTCCCAGTCGCGACCTAGAACACATCCATATGGCCATGCGAATGTCGCACCACCTAAAAAATGCATCGCACTCCACAAAACTTCACCAATCGATGACCCTTTCAACGAGTAACCCAAATCTAACAACGTCGAAGCCTCTCGTCGCATATAACTTGCACAAACTTAAACCCTAACTTCTTTTAGCCATGTCGACCACCACTAATTGATGCCACACCCTACCAAACACCATAGATTCGAAGCTCTCGTCGATATGAACTCAACAGATCCAGTTTTGTATTTTTTCATCAAGTGTGGCTCTTGGTTTTGATTTTTAAAGATGGAAGTTTGATTTTGTTTTTATTGTAAGAGGGAAAGAGGAAAAGAAAAGAGGGAAAAAGGAAATGAAGAAAAGTATGAGGGTAGGATTTGGTTTATTCACAATTTCTGACACTTCGCTACATAGTATTTCGTTCACGTACGAACCGCAAATGACAGAAACAACAATACGATCGCCCATAACAATGCGACACAGTCCCAAAATAACAATAAAATAGACTTGTTGTCTTGTTCTGAGAAATTTCAAAAATACCATCGTATGCCGAAAAATACGTCAAATGATAATTTAAATATTTTTTAAATTAAAAATATGGAAAAATCTTATAAATTCATTTAAAAATACATCATTAAAAATCAAGTCATTTTATTGAAAATTGATTTTCTTATCATTTATCACATTTGAATCAAATTTTAATATTTAAATAAATTAAATATTCTCATTCGAAACGGTAAAAATTGCGGGTCATTACAGGAAAGAGCAAGAAATGGTTAGTGAATTTGTAATTAAAACTAGTTTTGATTAGACTAAGGATACAAAACATATAACAAGAACTTGCAATAAGTCGAGTTTTAAGATTGTTACTTCAATTAAATTTGATGGTTTAAATTGCTTGGATGATATAGATACGAATTTAGATTTGTTTCTAGTAGCAGTGGTTGAAAATAACAAGGTTGATGTAATGGTGGAAAAGGAAGATTCTTTAAAGGCCTATATGGAGATGAATTCGAACATAAAAGGCACAGTTTAGGATAAAGTGATGTGGCTATAAGAAAATGAAAGTAAGGGTTTTGTTGTTGAAAGTACAAAGTAGGATGTTATTATTAATTTCGATAAAATGGTGGATAAGGCAAATAGGAGAGTTGAATCTCTTTGTGTTGATATTGTGGGAAATGTGCACAGTGTTATTCTTCCCAGTTTTCTTCTACTATGCAATTTTTTGTCAGTGCAGAAATCTGTGTTTTTGGGTGTACTAGATCCACTAAATAATTTTTTAGAGAAGTTGAAATTGAACGGTAAATGCATCGTTAAGGGTAGGGGATAAAAATATAGGAAAATGAAAGTACGGGTTTTGTTGAAGAAACAACATGGTAGGATGCTAATCTAAAATTTAAGCAAATTATTGTTTTCATTGATGTAAAGGAATGGCTGAAAAATACTCTTCACTGCTTATATGTTTTTTTAAGAAGTCGAATGATGTTGGTTGTGTGATGGAATTTGATAGAAAAGGGTTGGATATAAGTAAGAATAAACGTTTAGGGATTGCAAATTCTAAGCATCATTGTGAAGAATCGAATAACATATTGAGGAGGAGAAATAAGTGTTCTAGAGCAGGTTCTAGATTGTTTGAAGTATCCAGTCTAGGATTTGATACTATTGATTTTACAAAGCATAGAGAGGTTGTGTAACGACCCAATATTTGACCACTCTTAAAAATGAAATTTAAGATGATTTTAAATATAAAATGTATAAGTTTATATGATTTAAACAATATTAGATAGGATTTGAAAAGAGAAGTATACACAAAAATAGTAACATTTGCCTATATCGACAAAAGTGACAAAATCCTGATTTCAGAAAAGTAAGTTTCAATGGTTAAATAAATTATTTTAATTAATTTATAAGTGTTTATATTTTTAAATAACGTTATACAAATTTATTTTTAAATTTGGTTTACATAAATAAATAGTTTAACTAAAACGTCAAAATGTGAACGTAAAACATTTTGTCGAAAATCAACGTTTTGACGATTAAAAGTTGTCGCAACATTGTCGCACCTTTATTTTCTTATATAGGAACATATATTCAAATAGTATAGGTATTAATTAATTCATTAATCAAGTTTTCTTTTACTAAACATACTTAGAAAATTCTAGAATATAATTAAAAAAAGTAAGTAGGTAATTAACAAAAGTAAAAAAGTAAACATCACATCAAATCACATCAAAATCAAACAAAATCTTCTCTTTAGCCACTTTTCCATCCAAATACATTTGCTTAGCTCTTAAGTGACTATGACATAAAGTAAAAAGTGATAAGTGATGGTAAGTGTTTAAAAAGTAAGTTTACTTTAAGATTAAGTAAGGTTATTTTGGTAATTTGGTAAAGGGATATTTTGTTAACTTGCCACTTCTTTTTCTCTATAAATAGTCATGCATACCTCTTCAATTCTCACACAAACCATTCTCTTCTCTTCTTCTTCTTCCTTAGAGCTTTAATGGCTTCTTCTATTCCATTTCCTTACTGACTTTTTCAAAACCATATGAAACAAAGTCAAAACTTCACCAAATTTTGCCAAAGACCATAGAATATCACCAAAACATGGTTTAGAATTTAAAAGTTGAAGAATGATGGAGGATGGTGGAGAACCTGTTGTGGCCGAGCCTTATGGATGTTTGGAGGTAGTGGCTGAGACTTTGAAGTATGGTGGAAGAGTTTAAGTGATGGTTTGGTGAAGTTAAGATGATTTAGTGAAGCGTTGTTGCGTATGAATGTTGGTAGGAAGAATTGGTTAAGTTAAAGGTGGGTACTCGTATTTACTAATTAATCCATAAATTATTTCAAGTATAATGATTTGAAAGTTTAAATATGTTGGATGATTAAATGTTTGATAACTTGGTTGCAAATTGGTTGATTATGTGATTGTTTATATGATTGATAACTTGGTTTGATAATGATAAGAGAAATGATTAGTAATTAACCATACTTAATTAAATGAGAATTAAATCCATACAAATATATGTATGGAAATTATTTAGCCTCTTAATGATTTTAAATAATCTAAAAAGGTTAAAATGATATTATAATAATATAATATTAAAAAATGAAATGAAATGGAATATGAGTTTGAAATATAAAAATATTGTTTAAAATGAGTTTAAAATGATTTAAAAAAAATTCATAAACATTAAAGTGTTTCCATGAAGTTTGAAAAGAAATTAAAAAAACAAGTCAAAAACAGGCGCGTCGCGTAACGGTAGTTTACAATTTCGCGCTGTAAAAGTTAAATAAGTATACTAAGTGGAATATAGCTCGGAATCATTCGAGATAAGAATTTTTCGGACTATTATATGCATAGTTTTCCAACGAAGAAAGAAAATCAAGATTTCATTAAGTAGATTTTGAAATATGTCCAAAACAATTTTCTAAAATCATCACGGTTTTGCAGTTCGGAATCCAAAAAGGAAATTTCTTTAAAAATGATATTTTCAAATATTTAAAAATATGAAATAAATTCTAAAAATCTTTTAAAATATTTAAAAGAGATTTAAGTTGAAAAGATTGGTTTCTGAATGATATATAAGTCGTTTTGAAGAATATAGTTTTTAAAATACTATTTGCAACACTTTTCGCAACACTTTTCGCAACGCTTTTCGCAGCAGTTTTAAATAACCTTTGAAGTGTAGTTTTAAAACAATTCTTTTCATTGTAAATGATTTTAAAAGAATAATTAAGTATTTTAAAGATGATTTGGAAGTTTTAATAAGATTTTGAATAAATGGTTAAGAGAAATTGTTTGTAACACTTAAGTAAAAAGTGAAGAATATTGAATATAATAACAAACTGAGTATGCGGAAACGACTAGTACATTTGTCCCGCCTGTGAGAGCTAAACGGTAAAACAAGGTGTCTAACTAAGGTTAGGAATGGAGCAACCAGTGCCCTGAACTTACCTGGCATTCGCATTATTTTTTAAATGAGGGGTGGAACAGATCGAAAGGAAAGCCCGGATGCTCTAAAAGATCATATTTTAGTTTTTCCAAGATAAAAAGAAACAAATTTTTTTTTTTTTATCGATGATTAGTACGAAGGAACCGGGATTAGATTTGGGTGATTCCTACCCGAAAAAATTGGGATCAGATTTGGGTGATTCTTATCCAAAAATCACTTCAAACTAATTTTCGAAACCCCATATGAACTTAACATCTTTTTATTGATGATTAGTATGAAGGAACCGATATCGGATTTGGGTGATTCCTATCTGAGAAAAAACGGGATCAGATTAGGGTGATTCCTATCCGAAAACCCCTTCAAACTAATTTTCGAAATAAAACATATTAAAGACAAAGATCTTCTTGATGTAGGATTACTTGCCACTAGTCCCTGGAGGTGAAATTTATCATATCTAAGGTGGCAGTAGTGCTCTGTTATGAAAATCTTCAATTTGCTAGAATATGATTTGAAGTTAAGAAAGAAATCTTTGATTAAGATTTAATGAATGATTTGGGAATATTTTTCCTAAGTTAAAAATTCTAACTTAAATATAATAAATCTTTGGTTAAGATTTAATGAATGATTTGGAAAGGTTTCCCTAAGTAAAAGAGAAAATGATTGGAATTATCTCAAGATCTAAAGAGGTTTAATAAACCAAATAATTTGATAAATGAGGCTTAATGATTCCATATACTCATGAAAAGAAAATGGAATAAATTGAAAAGTATATATCTAAGAAAGATATTTGATTTAAATAAAAGATGAAGTAATTGATTAACGATTGATATCCACATATGAACTTAACATCTTTTAAAGCGATGATTGGCTTCGAAGGACCCGAGGTCGGATTTGGGTGATTCCTATCCGAAAAACACTTCGAACCAATCTACGTTCGAAGTAAAACGTGTTTGAAGACAACTGATTTTGAAGATGGAGATCTTCATGATGTATGGCTGTTTGCCACTAGTCCCTTGAGGTGAAAATTACCATAACATATAGTGGCAGCAGTGCTCTGTTGTGAAAATTTCTGATGCAAGGACTTCTCGCTACTAATAGAGTAGGAGAGTACCTTCGGTTTGTCCTGTTCCTGGACAACTTGTATGGACGAATGTCTGACATTGCATTCTAAATTGCGTTGAGTGATCTCTATAAAACGCATATCTACAAGGTGGCGGAGAAGGCAACTTCTCTTAGCTTAACACCTTTCTCTGAGACATACGAGCTCAGAGGTTATATGTTTGTAGAAATCAGTCATGTGATTATGGAATGTCAATGTGGCATTCAAAGAAGAAATAAGATGTGTTATGTGAAAGGTAATCATTTTCCTCAGGCCTGATCACCCGGAAATGATAGAAACAGGGTAGAAGCAGCATGGCTAAGTGTGTCGCTCACATTAGGAGATGTCATCACCCTTCTAGATTACTCTACACATGTCTAATTATGTGGTGAATGTATAACTCGGGATCCCGTTAAAGGTCGGTAACGACCGAGATGATGACATATTCGGTACTATCCAGGAAGGGGTAGGTTGGTTCTATGTTTGTTTAGGCATTCAATATCTAGACACTAGGTGCATCCCTCTAGAGGTGTACTATCGGAAGGTAGTCCCTTACCTTGTCATTTGTATGGAATCCATTCTTCAATAAGTGCCTTCGGACTTGATTGTAGAACCTAGTATGCTGGAATTTAATAATGTAACAATTTCGGCTAAGATTAATAAGTTTATCTGCAAATGTTTTCAAAGAATGTCATTAGAAATAATATCAAATGTTTTGCTAAAAAAATGTTTTAGTTATCATAAGGGAAAAACCCATCTGTGCTCATGTGTGGGCGTAGTCTTATGAGATACTCTTTCTTATCAAAAGGATTTTATTTCCAAGGCTGATATATGACACTGTCGTTTAACATTTGAGTTTTCTCACGCTGGTTTATCAAGCCTAATCCGGGTATTTAGTTTCAGGTTTAGTTGAAGACGGTTGGAGTTTCCAGAGGAGAGCTGAAGATATTCATCTACGTATGGACGTATTCTATTATCAGCTATAGTTGTTTGGTGTTTGTCAGCATTTGTAAGGACAGATGTTTATAACTGTCCAGGCTGAATCTAGGTTAGACTATGATATTGTATTTTAAAATTTTCCGCTGTAAAGATTATTATTGAAATAATATATGTTATTCCATTCGTGTGAGATTCTATTCTATCTCTATTTTCTTTTTCACCCCCTAAAGATCCGTCTTTCGTTCAATTTGGGTTGGACATGTGTGGTTTATTGTCGACTCAAAGGGTACGGAAAAACGGGCCTTTACGGGCTGGATCTAGTTCGAGCGAGCATACATTGGTGAGGAGGAGCGCTTGTCTTTGTAGAGTGGCTACTTGAGTTTCTAATGACTCTAGTCCGGATATAATAATGGATAGGGAAGAAATGGTGGTGGATGTGGATTCTACATGGTAGGGATCAGGAGTCTGGTGTTTGTTCGAGTTGATCGATGAGGTTTAGATCTAGCTCGAGTGGTTCTAGATTGGTAAGGAGGAGTGCCCGCCTTAGTAAAGCGGCCATTAGAGCTTCTAATTGCTCTAGCTTAGGTATGGACTTTCTTTTGGGTAGTACATATCGTCCCTATGCTTTGAGTAGTTTATCCATTAGCGATATACAGTATTTGGCTAGGAGTTCTAGCTTTATTTTTGATGATATTTCAGATTGACACTAAGTATATTAGGAGTCGGGAATTAGAGCAGGTTAGATCATTTGGACTATGATATTTATTGGTTGGAACGTTAGGGGTTCGCATGATTTAGGAAAATGTAGTAAAATTAGATCATTTTTTAAAGATAATAATATTGACATTGTTTTATTGTAAGAAACTAAAATAAAACACCATGATTATAGATTTTACAGATGTTTAGGAGGTCTTTATATAAATCATTGGTCCTATTTTCCAACTAGGGGTAGTGCATGAGGACTTATGATGGGTTGGAAAGATCATTGTGTTAGAGTTTTGCAATCTATTATTAAAGATCATTCGATGCATTTGATATTTATGGACATTAGCGATGATTCAATACTTGATATTACAAATGTTTATGGGCCAAACTCTAAGATAGATTGTAGGGTTCTGTGGAATGAGTGTCTATAATTTTGATCACTTGCTTTAGGACAATGGGTAATGGGGGGTGACTTTAATGTTACTAGATTTTTAGGAGAGGGGATTTTATTGCTGTGGAGGAGTTTGACCAGTTTATTTTCAATTGTGATTTTATTGAGATAAAATAAAGTACATATAGTTTGCTTAGTCAAATGGTAGAGAAGATCCTTCGATGGCACTTTTAGATAAATTTTTTGATTACAGAAGACAAATTTTCTTCTTGTAAGGTTGTGGGCCTTCCGAATATTTATTCGGATCATTGCCCAATTATCCTATCTTGTACTAACCTAATTATTAGGATTAGAATTTTTAGATTTGAAAAGATGTGGTTGCTAGAAAATAATTTTAAAGATTTGATTGTAAAGAAATGGCTTTCTATGAATATTTACAGTTACAGATTTTCAAGAAACATAGCCAAGTATTAGTTAATAAATTTATAGACTTAAGTCTATTTTTTAAGAAATGGAGCAAGGATGTTTTTGGTAACATTAAAATTAAAAAGAAAAAAATATAAATGAAATTTTAAACTTAAATAAAATTGAAGAATCAAAAAATTTGAATATTTCTGAAAAAATGAGCTTGCAAATTTAAAAGAAGAATTAAATAAAATTATTTTATAGGAATAAGTAACGTGGAAATAAAAATCTAGGGTCCAATGGATAGATAAGAGAGATATGAATACTAAATATTTTCATAAAGTAGCTAATGGTAGGAAACTTAACAATACCATTAATTCCATTTTAATTAATAATATTAAGATTTTTGACCAAACAAAAATAAACAAAGAGTTTACTAGTTATTATAGAGAAATTATTGGAACTACAAGAAGACAAAGAATTAAAGCTAATTGGGATATACTTTACATTGAAGATACTAAAATTGATTTAGTAGGTTTAGATTATCTATTTACGGAAGAGGAAATTTGGAAGGCTATAAAGGATATGCCTAATGATAAAGCTCGGAGTCCGGATGGATTTCCTACTTTATTCTATGAAACCTTTTTGGAATGTTTTGAAAGATGACATGATAAAAATGTTCAATGAATTTATGATAGTTCGTTACAATTAGTTAGGTTTAATTTCGCAAATATAATCTTATTACATAAGAAAATAGGTGCTAACCAATTAAAAGAGTTTAGGCCTATTTATTTATTAAATTATTCCTTTAAAATCATTTCTAATTTTCTAGCTAATAGATTAAATACCAAAATGAATGAGTAAATTGATAATACCCAAACAACATTTATTAAGGGTTGAAATGTTACAAACGGTGTAGCAGTAGTTCAAGAACATATAAATTACTGCTGTAAAAATAATATTACTTGCACGGTTTTAAAACTTGATTTTGCTAAAGCTTTTGATTCTATTGATTGTGTTTTTCTTAAAGATTTATTAATGACTAAGGGTTTTAGTGCTAGATAGGTAGGATGGATTATGTCTTTACTAAAAACCGGTAATTCTAGTATTATGGTTAATGGTATTCTAGGAAATAAAATTCCATCGAAACGTGGACTTAGACAAGGTGATTCATTATCACCATTATTGTTTAACTTGGCAACCGATGTGTTTTCTAAAATTATCAAATTGGCCACCAGTAATAGGATTTTAGATATTATAGGAAACAAGATCGCTAGTAATCGTCTTTCCATTCTTTAATTTGGAGATGATACTATGATTTTTACGTCCCATTTGCCTAAATATATTATTTCCCTTAAATTTATTTATAAAGTTTTGAACTTATTTTTGGTTTAAAAATTAATTTCGATAAAAGCTCAGTACTAGTATTAAATGAAATGGATAGTATATAAACCCAAATTGCTTACCCATTTAATTGTAAAACGATGAAATTCCCAATAGAATATTTAGGATTTTTAATTAGACCTCAAAAAATAAACTTGATGATTGGATAACTATAATAGATAAAATTAATAAAGGATTGGCCAAATGGAATGGTAAATACTTATCAATAGTAGGTAGGATAGTTCTCACTAATTCAGTTTTATTTGCATTACCTATATATTGGATGTCGTTTTATCTTTTTCGACAATGGATAATTAATAAGATTGATAAAATTAGAAGAGACATTTTATGGAGTGGAGATAATCCAAATTATAATTCTAAATGTCTTATTAAATGAGAAATGGTTTGTAAGTCTAAAAACAAGGGGGGTTAGGAATTATTAACTTTCATAACTTAAATATATCTTTATTAGGAAAATGGTTGTGGAAATAAATGATAATAATGAAAATCTTCTATAGAAAGAATTAATATCGAATCAATGGTATGGTGGTACTTTTAATTATTTTTATGAGAACCTAATAAACTTATCTTATTAACTATTGATTATTGAGAATCACTCTTTAATTTAAACTGTGAATATGTGTTTTCTTAATTATTTTAAAATATTAAAAAATTATAATTTCTAAAAGAAAAAAGAAAAGAGTTAGAAAGAATTGATCATTAATTCCAAATTTATGATTAAGAATTCCATGTATGTATATAGTAGATATGAATATTGAATGGGGAAAAGAAATAAGAAATAAATATCCTATCACACTACTATTAATTATATAAATAATATTTCTTATTTTTGGAAATCAATAATATTAAATTTACATATTTGTAATCTAGGAGTTAATAATGTCATTCATTATGGTAATAACATTTCTTTTTGGCATGAATGTTGGATATCAGTTATTCCACTTAGTAGAATTTAGAGAATTATATGAAATATGCAATTTCAAAAATGTACTAACTTTAGAAATTTATAGGCCACATTTAAATTTTTTCTTGGGAATTTAGTTTTAATCGTACACTGACGGAAATACTCTAGGAAATTTACATTGTTATGTGCTAAATTGGAATTATACAATATTGATAATGAGAAAGACATTAAAATTTGATGTTGGGATAAGAGTGAGAAACATACTTCTCATTCATTTTATAATTTTATAAATTTTTCGGAAGCTAAGTTGAAAATATTTAAATACCTTTGGAAAGTTAGTGTTCCTCCTAAAGCAAAAGAGCACATGTGGTTATTTTTACATAGGAAATTGAATACCATAGAACTTTTAAAAAAGAAAAATATATTTAATGACATAAAATGTTAATTTTGTAATAATAATATGGAAAATATTACACATTTATATTTTGAATGTAATATAACTAAATTTATTCTTGTAAAAATTCTCAAAATGTTTGATTTTAATATAAATTGTAGACATATTAATTGTGAGTTATATTTTTAATAATCTTAGATTCTATTATAAGGGTCACAATAAGTTTTTACTTGACGTTATTTACACAATAAAATGTTGGTATATTTGGTTTGAAAGAAACCAACGTATAGTTAAAAATAGTAGTATTGATTTGGGAAATTTAATATATGTAATTCTTCTATTTACTTTTAATTGGATTTCAAATCCCAATTATAAATTAAATAAAAATTTGATGGTTAAAGAGTCTCTTAAAAAATTAAAGCTCGTATTGAGTTTTTAAAGAACAAAACCATTCTAAATAATAGAGAAGATTGTAAAAGGTTAAATGTAGTTTCCTCCAATAATCCTACCATGGTAAATTTTGATTCTTCATTTTTAGTAGGATATTAGCCTTGTATACTCCTTATTTTTTCCTTATTCAGTGTTAATTAAAATGCTGCTTACCATATGTCATTTCCTATTAGCTTAGTTTATTTATTTGGTTTGAATTGTGTTTGAGTGTGCGTTTTCATATTTTTATGTTTATACCTTGCTGCTGTGTACCTTGAAAACCTAAACCATTATTTGTTGTGATTTCCTAAGTTTTCATTTCTTTTAGACTATGTGAATATGCATTTCATGTGTCTGCGTGTATTGATGTGCGAGTGTGTGTTTATATGTGCAGTTGTGAGTGTGAGGTTGTATATGTATATGCAGTTGTGTGACTATTTGTGCTGTGTTTGTATGTGTGTGTGTGTTCTTGGGTGAGCGTGACTGTGTTTTATCATGTAAGAGAGTGTTTATTTAGGTGTATGTGTGTGATGTGTGCATATGTAAGTGTGCGAGTGTATATGTATGGACGTGTATACTGAGTGTGTTGTGTTTCGGTGTGTGTTTGTTTCTGCAACAATATGTGTGTTCGTGTGTATATTTGTGTGTGTGTGACAGTGTGTGGGTGTGTGTTCAGGTGTTAGCATATATGAGGTTTAACGTATAACAAAATTGTATAAAAAGAATATACCAATTAATGTAACTTTATTCACATCTATTTCATAAGCAAGTAAATCATGGTATTTATATTTGGTTTCAATTGGGTTTGAGTGTATGTTTTCATAATTTTATGTTTTTATTTTACTACTGTATATCTTGAAAACCCGAACTGTTATTTGTTGGGATTTCCTAAGTTTTCATTTCTTCCAGGCTATGTGAATACGCATTTAGTGTGTATGCGTGTGTTGACGTGTGAGTGTGTGTTTATATGTGTAGTTGTGAGTGTGAGGTTGGATGTGTGTGTACAATTGAGTGACTGTTTTTACTGAGTTTGTGTGTGTTCTTGGGTGATTAAGGCTGCATTTCGTCATGTAGGAGAGTGTGTATTTATGTGTGCATGCGTTATGTGCCTGAGTATGTCTGTCAGTGTTTATGAGCGGATGAGTACGTGAGTGCGTTGTGTTTCGCTGTGTGTTTGTGTGTGCAGCAGTGTGAGTGTTCGTATGTATATTTGTGTGTGCATGACACTGTGTGGGTGTGTGTTCACGTGTTAAAATGTGTTAAAAGCCAGTGTACGTATGTATATTTTTGTGAATTGCTTTAGTTCAACTTTTACATTTGTATATTGTAACTGGGTTTCTGACTAGGCAGAATTCAATGGAAGTTTGAATGTCGAAACGAAGATGAAACGACTTGAATCTTGGAAAGCATGCTTAGAAGAGAGAAAGAAGAGGCCCAAAAAAATTTCGCTCTAAAATAGCCTAAGGAAACAACTCGACATGAGTCATTTAACTTGGTGCCAAGTCATTGTCTTGTCCCATATTGGCTCATCAACTTCATGACATCCATTATCTATTTCTATAGCGCATGCTTGAGTTTTTATATAAGGTTTTGATGACCTATCATCAAGTTTGGGAAAGAATACAACTCAAATAACAAAACAATATAAGTGATGAAGGAACTATCACCAATACCAACCAAATTAATAGAGAAAAGGCATGAAACACATCCACTCACAGATAGAAAGGAAGTGCAAAAGGAATGGAGTCATTTCAACTTAAGAAAACGACTCGGTATCGAGTCACTTGACTCGGTACTGAGTTGTTTATTCAACTCGGTTGACTCCGAGTTTTCTTGTACAACCCTGGGCCGACTACTAGACTCTGTTGTTAATAGGCTTTTGACCCAACACCTCCTCTACCCTTATAAATATAAACCATAGAGCAACCAAAAGAGGATCGATTTTTTTTCATCACTACGTGAAGCTCTGCCTCTTCTTCATCTTCTATCTCCATACAATAGTCACCAAGGTAGCTACTTTGAGCAATTTTAGGACTTAGAATCTGTCTAACCCTTGTACTTATGGCTTATTCTCTTTTAATTTTCTTGTAATCTCAAATAAACTACATCAGATCTATAAGCAACAAAGCTATAAAGTGGACGTAGGCCATAGATTGTCGATCCGCTATAAAATCTTACATCTCTCTACTATATTTCTATTATTTTCCTTTTATTTCAACTATTATCTACTAGATCTAGGTCTCATAGGTTCCCTACAGTTTATTTTTGAGTGTTGATCCATTTTTGGCATCAATATTTTGGTGATTTCACTGATAACACTGAACCTAGGCTTTGATCTAGCTCTCTACTTTGGATTGTATAAGATCCAAAAGTTAGATCTGAAATGTTTACTTGGAGAAATTGAAGATTTGCTATTCCAATGGCTCCAAGGAGAAGAAAATCTACATCTGGAAGATCTATTGGAGCAACAGCTGGTGGTGGTGAAGTAAACACCCACCAAACGGAAGCAAATAATGGAAATCCACTACTTGGATCTTCTACTTAACATGAAGTTATTACTAAAGAAGGGCTTAATCAGATTATCAATTATCTAAACCAGAAATTTACCTATAGTCAAAAAGCTCTCATGGATAAGAAGGATTTGTTGCTAACTCTATAGCCGCCAACAATAAGAACTAGAAGGGAAAGTTCTCTTGCAATAGAATAAGAAAATTCCTCTGTTTCTGGTCTAAACCGAAGGGATGTAAAGCAAAGACAGAAGGAGGCAACTGCCATAGTTGCAGGGGATGTTGTAGGAGGAAGTGGGAGGGTTCCCCCAGTAAGGAGACAGGTCGGTACCGAGCCAAAAAAACTCGGTATCGACCCAAACCTTGGGATGAACATTCCTTAGGAAGGTAATGTAGTGCTTGTTTCTGACTCTGAAGACGATATGCAGCCTGATGGTGGAAACATGGAATTGAATACCGGTGTTAACAGATAGAACGCCGGAGCTGGAGCTCAAACTGCCATGGCAAGACCAACTACACACTAACGTAACGCTGCAGGAGTGGTTCTCTTGAAGAATAGAGAACCTAGTATTCAGTTGAGAAACCAAGATCGTTTGCGAAGTACACTTGGGGTAGCCCCTAACAGCCGACCTGCAAATCACCCTGCCAACGAAGAGTACATCACTGACATGGTCAAATGGTTGATGGAGGAGAGCAGAGGTAGGAAAAACGAAGACTAGGGTTCTATGCCAAACCAAACCTCCTTTACCGTGCCAAGTCGAACCCCTTTTATCGCAAACGTTTTAAGAGAAGAATACCCTTGAAAATTCACCATGCCGACGTTTCCATCATACAATGGAAAAACGGACCTTAAACAACACTTGTTTAAGTACAAATGGCTTATGGATGCAGCTAGAGCTACGAATGATATCCGTTGTATGTGTTTCCTATCTTCTTGGAAGAAGTCGCTTCCATTTGGTTTACAAGACTCCTACCGAAGTCTATTTCCACTTTTGATGAGTTGGCTAGAAAGTTTCTACAACAGTTTAGACTCCACACTGCACGAACGAAGGATGTGATGTCCTTATCTGGCTTTTCTCAAGGGTCCAATGAGACACCTAAAGCTTTCTTAAACCGGTTTAACATCGCGGTTATTGAGGTGAGTAATCCAAAGGAAGACATGGTATTTATGGCTTTGGTCCATGCTATTCATCCGGAAATGGATTACGGTAAATGGATTAAAATGAAGCAACCAACTATCATGGAAAAATTCCTCCGAAAGGCAAATTAGTTCTAAGGCCGAAAGAAACAAGTATGATTGAAGGCAAAACCATTGATGAGCAACCGAAGGAAGTGATTTAGAGCAATGTTGCAGTTAAATGGGATGGAAATAGTTCTACAACGGCAAGAAGTGCAGGAAAGAATGCAAATCAGAAAAAGAGGAACTAGAATTCTGGTAGGCATGACAGGAAAGAAAAACATCTAAGGAATTTAAGGCATGAAGACTATACACCATTGAATGATAGTTTGGAAAACATCTACCTTACCACTTATGGATCTGAGTGGTACAACAAACCACCCAAGAGGAAAGCGTCCGAGCAGTAAAAGAGATTAAGGAAGTTTTGCCACTTCCATGAGACTTACGAGCATAACACAAATGAGTGTCGGCATATGAAGGACTTTATTGAGGAACTGATAAGGAATAATAGGCTCCAGCAATACATGAAGAAACCACAAAACCGTAATCAACCTACTGGACCCCAAGCATCGAATGCTTAAGTAAATCAGTCTGGATCCTACGAATAAGGACCCGAGCGAACGGATCAAAGCTGGGTTATAAACACCTTCATTGGAAGGCCTCATCTAGGGCAGAAGAGTTGGGGCGAGATCAAACCATGTGCTAGTTCTCTGAAGCACGTCCCTCAGAAGAGTTGCTACGCCGTTGAGGACGGAGCTCCAGCAAAGCAACAAAGAATGATCACTGATGACATTGTCTTCCAGAATTGGTATACTGAAGTCATAGAAGCACCAACTCTTGACCAATGGTAGTAATGGTGGGGCTCGATCTAGCAGTTGTGCATCGAGTTTTGGTTGATAGTGGTAGTTTGATAGATATCCTAATTCGAAATATGTTTGACCAAATGAAAACCAGCATGAAGGACGTGACTAGCTACAAAACCAAGATTTAGGGATTTACGAGAGAACCTAAACAGCCAGTTGGAACTATTGACTTTCCTGTAGAACTTAAAAAAGGAGAACGGAGGGTGGTTCTCATCCAGACATTTGTAACCGTTGACGAGTATTCTGCTTACAACACTTCCTTGGGCCGATTTTCCCTTGCTAACTTCAGAATCGCTTTGGCCCTATGGTGTCTTACGATGAAATTCCCAATGGATAATGGATAGGAGTGATAAGAGGAGACCAAAGCACTGCAAGATAATGTTATGCTTGTCGAACTACGTGAATCAAAGCGCCGAGAAAAGGGGAAGGGTGTGAGGAAGACTCTCCACATCCTTGAACCGCAAACAGAATAATTACAGAACACCCCTTGGCTTAGGGACAATAGTTGCTTTGACAAGGCTATGGACCATAGGAAGAAGAGTTCAGGAGAAATGTGGGCAGCACCAGTGGAGATTACGCTAGTTGTCCCTGTTGACATGGATGACCCAACTCGGGTCTTGAAAATAGGTTTGCAGCTTGGAATCAAGATGCGAAAGGAATTGATAACCTTTCCTTGTGCCAATCTATACATGTTCACTTGGACACATTCTGATATGTGCGGCATATTGTCGGAGATAGCATGTCACGCACTTAACATCGACCCTAAATTCACATGAGTGAGGTAGAAGAGACGTAGTCTGGGTCCGGAGCGATTTGTTGCACTGAAGGAGGAAGTGGATAAGCTATTAGCCAATGGTTTTATCCATGATGTAACATATTCGAAATGGATGTCAAACCTTATGTTGATCCAAAAATCAAATGGGAAATGGCAAACATGTGTTGACCATTCAGATTTGAATAAGGCTTGCCCAAAGGATAGTTTTTCGTTGCCTAGAATCGACCAACTTGTTGATGGAACCTAGGGCATGAACTGCTCTCATTTATGGATGCCTACTCGAGGTACAACCAGATCATGATGCATGAGCCTAATCAGGAGAATACCAGCTTTATCACCGACTTGGGGCTATACTACTATAGCGTAATGTCATTCGGTCTTAAGAACGCCAAGGCCACTTACCAAAGATTAGTGAATACAATGTTCAAGGATCAGATCCGGCGAACAATGGAAGTGTATGTAGATGACATGCTAGTGAAATCATGAATACCTAGAAATAATCTAGATGACCTGACGGAGATGTTTGAGATCCTCCAGAAGTATGGAATGAGTTTGAATCCGCTAACGTGTTCTTTCGGTGTCTCTTCTAGAAAGTTTCTTCGATTTATTGTGAACGCAAGGGGAATCGAGGCCAATCCGTAGCAAATCATCGCCTTACAGAATGTCAGAGCCCCCATAATGAAAAAAGAGTTACAAAGTTTGAATGGAAAGATCGTAGCATTGAGCAGATTCAACTTCGGATTGGTGGATAAGTGCATACTGTTCTTCGATGCATTAAATAAGGGTAAGAACTTTTTTGAATGGAATCAGGACTTCCATACCGCTTTTGAGTAATTATTACGACATTTGGAAACACCGCCGGTTCTATCTAAGCTAGTGGATAGTGAGGACGTATTCATTTACTTGGTAGTGTCTTCCCATGCATTAAGCATGACACTTGCATGTGTGGATGCTAGGATTCAACGACCCATATACTACATTAGCAAGTGATTCACCAAAGATGAAAGAAACTACCCGAAGTTGAAGAAGCTAGCATAATGCTTGCTAATAGCATCAAGGAAACTGCGGCCGTACTTCCAAGCTCACCCAATCAAGTGTTGATGGATCAAACCTTGAAATAGGTAATCCACCAGCTCGAGACTTCGCGACGGCTTATGAAATGGAACATCGAGTTAAGTCAATACAATGTAACTTATCATCCCCGGAGGGCAATTAATGGACAGACGTTGGCTGACTTCATCGTTGAATTCACAATTCTGGATGACAAGGAGGCCAATATTACGGTTGTAGAATCTCTTTGGAAGTTGTTCGTTGATAGTGCATCAAACGAATTCTGCTTAGGAGCAGGTGTTGTGCTTGAAACTCCTGAAGGACGGTCAATTTGTTATGCTCTGAGGCTGGAATTTCCTGCTACTAACAACAAGGTGGAGTATGAGGCGTTAATAGCGGGATTAAAGGTTGTAAAGGAATTAGGAATAAAAGATCTACACATCTACAGTGAATCATAACTAGTTGTTTGTCAAGTAAGAAGGGAATATCAAGCCAAGGGTGCAAAACTTGCCCTTACTTGACGAAAGCGTGGGAATTGCTCGATGACATTGAACGTTACACAATAACTCATATTCCCGGAGAAAAAAATGTGAAGGCCGATCACCTAGCCAAGCTGGCCAGCTCTGGAGATGCATAGTCAATGAGATTGGTTCTAGTACAAGTATTGGCCACTCCTAGCATAGATCAAATGGACATCGATTGGGTTCTAGAGACTGCAGAAGAGGAGGAATCGTGGATGATGCTGATCAAGGACTACCTACTCAATGGAATACTCCCCAGAGATCGGAATGAATGAAAGAAGCTCCTTTGAAAGGCACCATGATTCGTAATGCAGGACGGAGTGTTGTACAGAAGAGGATTTTCCTCTCCATTGCTCAGGTGTGTAACCAAAGATGAAGCTAGGAAGATCCTCATGGAAATTCATGAAGGCAGCTGTGGTGATCACATAGGGAGGACAAACACTGGCGAAAATGGCTCTCCGCTACTAATAATTCTCGTCGACAATAAGCCGAGATGCAGCAGACTATACCATACGGTGTGATCGATGCCAAAGATTTGTGAAGATTCCACGAGCCCCATCTTTGGAACTTACGCAGATGATTAGCCTTTTGCCATTTGTGGTCTGGGGAATCAATTTAATTAGTGTACTACCAATAGCAAAGGGAGGAGTCAAATACACTATCATTGTTATTGACTACTTTACAAAATGGGTCGAAGCAGAACCGCTTGCCTGTTCACTACTAAAAAAGTGATTAACTTTGTAAGAAGAAAAATATTATTTGCAGGTTTGGAGTACCGTAGAAAATCATCATAGATAATGGAACTCAATTCGAGAGCACAGAGTTCAAGGACTTCTACAAGCGCTACCGGATCAAAAAATCTTCTCTGCAGTAGCACATCCATAGGAAAATGGGCAGGTGGAAGCAGTGAACAAGATCATCAAATCCACCTTAATGAAGAGGCTGACGAAAGCTAAAGGAAATTGGGTTGATGGGCTTCCATTAGCATTATGGGTATACAGAATGACACAAAAATCTACGATTAAACACTCACCATTTGCTTTGGTATATGGTTCAAAAGCTATAATCCTAGTGGAATTGGATGTCCCCTCTTATTACAGAAGACATTTCAATCAGAAGAAAAACGAGTAGCTCCTGTTCGAATCGCTCGACCAAATTGATGAGAAGCGGGAGGAAGCCGAACAAAGGACTATTACTCACCAAAAGAGAGTGGCATGACACTTCAACGCGAATGTTCGCAATCCTACCTTCTAAGTGGGAGATCACATTCTAAAATGGTTCTTCTTGGGTATAGGAGCGCTTGGCCCGAACTGGGAAGGACCCTATGTGATTGACCAGAAAATTGGAGACGGAACATTCAAGTTAGCGACTGTCGATAGGATTATGATTCCATTTGCTTGGAATAGAACCTCACTGCAGCACTACTACATTTGATACCTATCTATATATTTACTATTTTCACAAATAAGCCATCCAGGGACATTGGGGGCATTGTAAATACATAGGACTTGCCTTTTTCCTACTATATCTTCAATAAAGCTAGTTTCTTCAACCAATGGAACCGTGTTCTTGTAAGAAAAACCGTCGAGTCGACAGTGAAAATCGACTAAAACCACCGGATTGATGGGGAAATTGATCCAAACCTTTAAAGAACCAGTGTTGCTTCGACAATTTCAGGAAGGTTCAAAACTGTTGAGTCGACGGGGAAAATCGACTCAAACTATCAAATCAACGGGGGAAATCGATCCGATCCTTCTAAGAAACCGACATTGCTCTGGCAATGTCGGAAAGGTTCAAAACCACTAAGTTGATGGAGAAAATTGACTCAAATCACCAGATCGACGGGCAAAATCGATCCAAACCTTCTGAAAACCGACGTTGCTCTAGCAACGTTGGGAAGGTTCCAAAGCACGAGTTGATGGGAAAAATTGACTCAAACCACCGAATCAATGAGGAAAAGCGATCTAAACCTTCTAAGAAAACGGCTTTGCTCTGGAAATGTGGGAAGGTTCAGAGCCGCCGAGTCATCGGGGAAAATTGACTCAAGCCGCTGAGTCGACGGGGAAAATCTACTCAAACTGCCAGATCGATGGTGAAAATTGATCCCTATCTTTTAATGTACTGGTGTTGCCCCAGCAACACTGGGAAATTACAATCCACCAAGTGGGTGTGAGACATTAACTCATAGTTGTCGAAATTTAGACATCGTCCGCAAATAAGCGATACAAAAAAGAATTAACCGGAACCCAAAGATAGGCAACATCGAAGAAACATCCAATGACTTGAGTTGTTCGTGCACGAGTCTTTGGAGATAGAAGTTAATGACGAACAAGATCTCAACACTGAACTTGGAAGAATTTGTTATGCGAAAGACCACAATAACTTGTCTTTCTGATATGAACATCTAGGTTAGCATTAGCCGGTGATGCGAACTTGGAGGAAGTTGATCGCATTCAAAGAATCGATAGCATCAAGAATCGAAGGCTTGAAATAAATCAATAGAGTCACAAATTTCCAGAGTTAGGAATTTATTGAGCGAGCTAGATTAAGGGCAATCAAACGAATTGCTTGGAATACCTGACCATTAAACAAGTGCTCAGATTTAGCATCTGGAGTAATCAACACTGTGGACTAGGTCACGTACATCAATACTTGGTCAAAACAAGCTCAATCGTATCCAAATGGAAATAACCGCAGAGTAGGCAAGATTGGGTCGTATTACAACTCTGTCATGCCGAACAAAGTATTTCAGCAGGCACAAAATAGCTAAGTACCAGAACATGCTGAATAATGGCAGAAATATTATTTACATGCACAGAGTTACGGTAAATAAATAGCACGAAACAGCGGTACATAAAATACAAGAAAATTACACAAGAGAGATTACAATAAAAAAGTTAATCTTTCATTACTAATATCTTTATGTACATGAACAAACAACAGGGGTCGTACCTATATAATATCGGCTGGTTTTAGACTTGAAA
Source organism: Allium fistulosum (assembly GCA_030737815.1). NCBI lineage: Eukaryota > Viridiplantae > Streptophyta > Magnoliopsida > Asparagales > Amaryllidaceae > Allium > Allium fistulosum. The sequence continues at coordinate 1,102,270,222 of CM060904.1, read as the reverse complement.
GAAAAGAAAAGATAAAGACTCGATAGACACATTGACACAAAAAGCAAAACGCTTAAACGGCACACACACTACTAAGTTTTCCCTCTCTTGCCACTCCGACCGCCTTTCCTTGTCTCGCCTGACTTCAACCTTCTCTTACTTTCCTTACTGGGGTAACACTGCCCTCCAAGTGCGTAGACTCTCCTCCTATAGCAGGGTCATATCCCTCAGATCCTCCAGCGGCTGTGCCTAATCATTCGGCTTGCGAAGCTTGATTGTAGTTGGAGTCTTTCGCTTGACCTCTTCTATGTCCTTCTTCAATTGCAGCCCCTCCTTCTCCTTCTTAAGTCTCTCTACCATCGACTCCTTGTTAGTCAGGTCCGACCCACCTATGATCATCACATCTTCTTCTTCTTAATATACTGAGATATCTTCCACGTTCTACAATGCTCCTATCTACACAAAGTCCAATCCAGGTCGGAGTTCGAAACTGGAACTGAACCTAAAACGGCGATGGAGACAATGATGGAAGCGATAAAGATTCTAGCGGCTCCCGAGCCTTAGGCAGCGAGAGGCAGAGATGGGAGAGAGGTTGACCTACAAGTTGGAAAACACAACTGTATAGTTTAGTAAAGGACTCCGGAGTGGACTGAAGCTTTTGGAATACTGGGGAAACGAGAGAAATACCTAAGCCAGGAATTTGATCGTGAACTTCGACTTCAAAGTCCTCTTCATCGATTTCCATTTAAGTGGGTCGCTCAATAATCGGGGGAAGATACAGCTCGTGCGGAGCTTCAAAAGCAGGAAGGGCATGAGCGATTGCAGGATTGACCCCTTTATATGCGGGAATGGTCATTACTGGCTCTTGAGATTTGGAAGCAGATGTTTTTGCCTTGACCTGAAGAACTCGGGCGAATGAAAGCCTTAGTAGCGACCTCAGTAGCAACATTATCCCTTTCTTCTTTTAGAATCTCCCTGCCAGCCGCAAGAAAGTCTATGTCCTCGAAACAGAGATAAGTGGCCATGAGTTCTTCTTCGGAGTGCATGTCCCTAGCTCACTCTGACCTGATCAATACTTCTTCCAAAAACGATGCTAAGAGTCTTGGGGTAGTTATCTTCTAGCCAGTTCATGCTTCCCTTGTTCATAACGGTGTAAGCATAGAAGTGTAACACGGTAGCATCCATCCAAGTCGTCATGTCTTCATGTGTTCTCTGAAAGTCCGCAAGTTCCTTCCAAGTAACCAAGTGATCAATCTCGACCGTTAACTTGTCAGATTCAATTGTCTCCTTCTAAGTCGCCAATTTTATATTCTCCTCATGGAGCCAAGCGAGCTCTGCTGCCAGTTCGACGATGGTCTGATCCTAGGCCTTGATGCATTCTCTCATTTGGTGACTCTCTCCTTCAATTTAAATGATTCCTTACGAGCATTTTTAAGCCAATCTTTAATCACAAGGCATGCTCTTTCATTGGCTCGGGTCACTTCTTTCAGTAGTTTATCACTTACAGTCTTTCCCTTCAAGGCGGTGTCTCTATCCATCTTCAACTGTGCTATCTCGCCATCATGATCCTTGATCATTCTGTTGTAGTCATCCTTTTCTACCTCAAAGGAAAGAATTTGCTGGTAGTTATCCCGATTCACATCAGAAAGAGCTCGGATAAGACATTTCCACTCGAACCCAACTTCCAAATCCTTACAGACTATCTCAAGATTTCGAAGAGAGGCAACTCTATTTGTGGGTTTTATAATCTAATCGAACTTGACCCCACATAAGGACAAGTGTGGGTAAGTAGCCTGAAAAAGAGGTGGACCCGGAGGAAGCATATTTCTCAACATGTTTAGAAGGAGTAGGGGCAGCAGTAGTAGTAATAGCTCTGGAGGATGGGATTTCTTGTATGGCAGCAGTCTAAATGTCGGTGTGGAGGGGAGTGATGGATGTTGTAGGTCCACTACAATCATAGGAGTCCCTATGGCTCTTGTGAGTATCGCTGGGGGCGTCACCTTCTCCATCCCCTCTTCTCTTCTCTCCCCTCTCCCGATCTCTCTACGCACGACGGGCTTCATCATTAGAATCTCTATCATTCCTTCTCTTCTCATCAGTTTCATGGCGAGGACATTGAGCTGGATCCGAAGTCCGATCTTTGTAAGAGCTGGAGTATTGGTAAAGCCAATAGAGGAGTCTGCGACCCATCGAACCTGAAATAAGGAGAAGAATGGAATTAACGTTGGAATGTTGAAATTATATTCAATGCAGGAATGTGTGTCTGTAATTCTATCCTATGTGGAGTGTATTGAACTGATGATCCCTTATGTACTTTACCAACTGTATCGGCATGGTTTCAAAGTCAGAGTCTCTCTGCCTTCGTTTATGAAATCACCTAAAGATAGGGTAATATCTGAACCAATCTCGCCCATAATATCGCTGAATATGAAGTCCCTGAATTTGCTCAGATTAATGGAGATATTACTTAAGGGGCATGAGTGTATTCTGTCTCCTACAGGAGTTTCCATAGCTTGACCTCTGACTGACTGAAATGTTTTGGCAATTAACTATTCTGGAGGAAGCAAGCTAGGAAGTTTGGAACTCATTGTTTTAGTAATTAGCTGTTCTGACAGAGGCGAGTTGGGATGATCGGGTCTCATTTTCGGCGATTCACCACAGGACTCATCTGTTTCCTTAGTGGCATGGAAATCACCGTCATCATCATTGTCTACAGCCTCTTCACCCTCCTCTACTGTTATAGGCTATTTCCATTCTCTCCTCTGGATCATATTATCCTCCCACGAGATCGAAGTTATCCTACTCATATCATCCTTATCCCTGGGGATATCTTCTCCGGTAGGCAAATAGGCCTCAACCTCAGGAGCTTCTCCAAGCCGTACTTTGGTCGATGTACAAACTACATCCTCTTAAGCATTCTCGTCGGAGCTACGAGAGGGGGAAGAGGAATGGGTTTGCATTCTAGAATCACCTAGGGCTAGGGACTCGGCCACAACAGATCTCCCCGATTGAAGTAGGCCATACTTTCTAAGGTTTTCGTTGGTCAGAAGGAAATCAATAGAATAGTGGGAAGCTTTAACAGCCTTTAAAATATCGCATGTCCCCTTATGCTCATCACTACCATCCCAACCCGAAAGGCCTATGATGAAATATGAAGCAAGTTAGAGGCTAACAAACTTTGAGTCGAGGGAAACAGAGAAATATAAGCTTACTTCTTGATAGCTAGAGACGGTTAAAACACTCTGGACATCGAAAAAAAGTACCCATTCTTAAAATCCGAGCACTAATTGTAGAGATTACCTATCAACTTGCACCCTTTCCAAGCTTCTATGATTATATATGACAGACAATCTTGCCTCCTCTTGAATTGTAGGAGATGAGTCAACTCAGCAAATCTTAGAGGGGTGGTTGAACCTATTTATGAACATGACATATAGAGAATTTAGGAATGCATAGCTATTCAGATGTATTTGGAATGGAGCTAGTCCGAGTTCTTGTAACATCACCATCACAAAATTGATTAAACGATGGCATCGCAACACCTAAACACATATAGCGGTTGCAAGCAGTGAAGTCGGGTGAGGGTTGTGTGCGAGTTCTACCCTTATCGGCAAGAGTACATCATCTTCCGAAGTGCCATGCTGAAGACATATGTTTTAGAGTGATCTAATAGTAAGGATCGAAGGCGTCTGCTCCAGTGGGTCATGCAGAATTCTAAGTCCGGGAGGCAACTGACTGATTATGGGTCATGTTGATACTAGCGAGCAATAATATTCCAATAAAGCCGGTTTTCTTAGTTTGGCAGTAATAGATGGTGATACTGGAGCCGTCGAGGATCCAGCCTCTGAAGGTGTAGATGCTCCATCACCGGACTTAAAGTCAGTAGGCCGGTAGGGCATTCTAAACAATAGGACTCATAGATTAACTCGGTTATGTACGTTCTATTTTAAATAAAATTCCCATGTGACCAATGCCAAAAATCCAAGGGAAGTCGACGTGTATTGACCAGTCGGAATCTGAGCATTGACTGGGGAGACTGTTGTGTGTTGTCTACGCAAGGTGAGTCTAGTGTCCCGAACACCGCGAACGGACCATCATGTGTAGATAGCTCGCTGGTGCTATAAAAATAAGTCGCATCGCATTTTAAAATTATCTCTTTTGAAACTTACCCATTATTTGCTGAAAATCGATAACGGATCTATTGTCTGAAGTGACGCGGAAAGCTTTTTCTTTTTAGGATCATTAGAAGTACAAGAAGCGGAAAAAGGATGTGATAGGATCATCTAAAATGACCAATTTTCGAACATGAATCATCGTATTAGAACCCATTCACTAATCGGGACTTAGTCAAATTTCAAAGATGAACAGTTGAATCCAGAGATTAGGACTTGGTTTCGAATGGCATGTATCTGACCGGGGCTTGAATTCAGCTCCACCACCGATCAAGTACACACCTAAATCCAACCATCCCTCTACAAATTGAGTTCTATTAAGGCCGAATCAACATCATTATTGCCATCTTTAAAACCATCGGTGCCAACCTCAAATCAATCTAAATCGAGTGCTAGGGTTTTAAGAAGACTCGGATCCGAGTTGTTAGAGCAAAAGTGAAGCAACGGAGAGTGATTCAGTGCGTAAATGGTGGTTCCAGGTAGCCCTGGTGATAGGTAGCAGCAGCTGTAGGATGGTCGGCGATGGCCTTTGGGTCAACTCGGTTGAAGGTCAAGTCAAGTGTGTAGAAAAGGAAGAGTTGGCATGAATTTCATGAAGGGAAGTTGAAGGCACATGAAAGTAAGGTAAAAAATTTCTAAGTATAGGCTGGAGGAAAAGCCAAACAACTCGGTACCGAGTTGAACAACTCAGTGCCGGGTCATTTTTCATCCCCAATTCCAACCCAAAACCATCGCAGAGAGTCCCAATGCTAACTTAGAGTGCAATGTAGTCTTCAGAGCAAAGATTCTATCACTAGTGCATAAAAATGGAAGTTCTAACTACTATTAAGCTAAACAGTTGACGGAAAATCAACCAATTAAAGCACCATCTCGAGATGACATTCAAACTACCAACTAAAATTGATAGGATAATAGTCTAGGACTTACCTTGATCCAAAGCACACTTTGTTTCCAACGAAAGCAAATTCTGAAGGGCAAACATTAAATGGCATTTTGACCAAGAAGAATTCAACGGAAGGTAGAATGTCGAAACGAAAACGAAACGACTTTAAACTTGGAAATCATGCTTAGAAGAGAGAAAGAAGAGGCTTAGGAAAAATGTACCCCAAAATAGCCTAAGGAAACAGCTCAGCACCGAGTCATTGAACTCGATGCTGAGTCATTTTCTTGTCCCATATTGGCTCTGTAGCTTCATGCCATCTATTCTCCATTCATATAGCTCATGCCCAAGTGTTTTCATAAGGTTTTGACGTCCCATCATCAAGTTTTGAAAGATGACAACTCAAATAGCAAAACAATCCAAGTGATGAAGGAACTATCACGAACACCAACCAAATTACTAGAGAAAAGGCATGAAGCACATCCACTCGAAGATAGAAAGGAAGTGCAAAGGGGGTGGTGTTATTCCCACTTAAGGAAATGACTCGGTAGCGAGTTGTTTGTTCAACTCGTGTGACTTCGAGTTTTCTTATACAATCCTGGGTCGACTACTAGACTTTACTATTAACAGGCTTTTGACCCAACACCTCCTCTACCCCTATAAATACAAACCATAGAGCAACCAAAAGAGGATCGGATTTCTGCCATGATTATACGGAAGCTCTTCCTCTTCTTCATCTTCTATCTCCACATAATAATCACAAAGGCAGCTACTTTATGCAATTCTAAGACTTAGAATCGGTCTACCCCCTGTACTTGTGACTTATTCTCTTTCGAATCATTTGTAATCTCAAACAAACTACATCAGATCTATAAGCAACAAAGTTATAAAGTGGACGTAGGTCATAGATTGCCGAACCACTATAAAATCTTATGTCTCTCTGCTTTGTTTTTGATATTTTCCTTTTATTTCAACTGTTAGCTGTTTGATCAAAGTCTCACAGGTTCCCTACAATTCATTTTTGAGTGTTGATCCATTTTTGGCGTCAATATTTTGGTGCTTTCACTGAGAACACTAAACCTAGGCTTTGATCTAGTTCTCCACTTTGGATTGTATAAGACCCAGAAGTTAGATCCGAAAAGTTTTTTTTGGAGAAATTAAAGATTTACTTTTCCAATGGCTCCAAGGAAAGGAAAATCTACATCTGGAAGATTTGTAGAGGCAACGGTTGATGGTGATATACACTACAAGAACAGTTACTTTATATAATGCTAATTGATGACACTTTTCATAGTGTTATTGTTTATATTAATTTGTTTACTTACACTAAGAATTCACTATATAATGCTTTTTGAAAGCGGCCTTCCCTCAATATTTTTTGTGGCCGCCTCCTTTTCTATTATTTCCCTCTTCCTCATGCTATTTTCCTCCAATCCTCTTTTTCAATTATTTCCATCCTTTTTAATTTGGCCATGGCTTTCACGTCGCTCGTTCCATCTTCTTGATTCCAACCTCTCGCCTCCTGTGATGACCTGCATATCCGTACTCTTTGAATCGACAATAAACCACACATGTCCAATCCAAAATGCACAGACTGACAGAAAAGTCATGAGAAAGAAAAGAAGAGAGAAGAAGAGAAGAGAAGAAAGAGAGAAGAGAGAACCAAACAAAACAATATAGAATCTCACATCGCAGCGGAAAACATATAATATCATATCAATGATCTTTACAAATAGAAATTGTATATACATACATCAATCAGAGTTCAACAATCAATCCCCGATCATCAGCCTGGGCAGTTATAATAACCTGTCCTTACAATTGCTGATAATATAAATAAAAAAGTAGCGAATAATAAACATATACGTGCATACGAAAATGAAAGATCTCCATCTCGCCTGCTGAAGCTCCAAAAGCACCAAATCTGAACTTGAAAATATACTCGGTCTAACCCGAGCATTGAAAGGGAAGAACGCCCAGATCAGTCTGGTAAACCAGCATGAGAAACACACTCAACTAAATTTATTAAATTACCAAAACTTTCCTTCCAAAAAAAAGTATCTCGTAAGACACGCCCACACATAAACACGGACATGTTTTTACCTTACGATAACTAAAAAAATTCATATCAAATAATCTGATATTATATTAGTGTCTAGTATACAAATAATATTCAAATAGCCGAAATTGTTACCATTATTAAATTCCAGCATATAGCCCAAAATGGGTAATACAATCAAAATGGCAGGCACGTAAAGGAGTTTGGATTTCCATACAAATGACCAGGTGAAGGGACTACCTTCCGACAGTACATCTCTAGAGGAATGTACCGAGGAACCACACATGGGAACCTCTACCAACACAAGACCGGCCTACCTCTATACCTAGGTAGTACCGAATATATCATCCCCCGATCGTTGCCGACCTTTTCCGAGGGACCTCATAGCATACAAACCACAATAATTTACATCCCGAACGTCATAGCGGAAATAAATATATCTAGAAGGGATGATCATATCCTAATTGGGAATGACCCACTTAGCCTTGCCGCATCTAACCATGTTTCGGTCATTTCCGGTTGATGAGGCCAAAGAGGTAATGATTACCTTTCACATATCACATCACTTTTGAATGCCACATTCGCCATTTCCGTTGACTACTAATTGTCTTTCACAAAAATACAACCCTTGAGCTCGTACGTCTCAAGGAAGGGTGTTAAGCTAAGAGAAGTTGCCTTCTCCGCCACCAAACATATATACGTTTGTAAAAACCAATGTACGTAAGAAAATGCAATGTCAGACGTTCATCCATACAAGTTATCCAGGAACAGGACAAACCGAAGGTACTCTCCTACCACATCCTGTCGGGAAATCCCTAGGATTAGTAGCGAATAGTCCTTGCACTGGATATTTCATAACGAAGAGACAACTGCTACTATATGTATATTGGGATTTTAACCCCAAATGATCAAAAAGCAGTCTTTCACTATGAAAATCCTAAACATCAATATCATCGGCCAACCTACACAATCGTCGTATAAATGTTGGTCCGAAGTGGTTTTCAGATAAATCCGATCCCGGTCTCTTCGCACCAACAACGCAAAAGCGTTTCTCAACCTCACACAGAAACTAAGTCTCATAGACTTATCATGTCTCCAACTTTCAACTTGCAATCCTTCGGCTATGAAGGAAGCTCGATAGATTGGAGTAATACTCCACACTACACGAATCAACATCCTCAACACAAACGATAATCAAGCCTACACAGATGGCTACGTACTAAGTGTATGACTAAATAGTTCCCACATCAAGTCGAGGAACTAAAAATTGGCCAAATTTGATAGTCAATTATTTAACTATCAAAGCAACAAACAAATATTTAGCACCATAATCAATCACCAGGCCCTTGTAATTAATCTTTTATTAATTAAATCACTTTCTAAATATTCACTTCAAATTATCTTTAAAAAGATATAATTCCAAAACCATTTCAATCTTTCACTATTTGGAAAACATTTCCATATACTTATTTAATAATAAGTAATTCACAATTCCTTTTTATTTTCAACACTTAGAAAATATTACATATACTTAAATCATGATTAAGCATATATTTTATTCTTTAAGGAAAACATTCTCTTAAACGTATTTATTTGGGTCAGAACGAATGTTGCGTAAAACATTGTTACGACAACCCAAAATCATTAGTATAGGGATTCGATAATTAGATAGATATATAAATCCCATATACTATACAAAACATCTCCTTTCGAAAATCATTTACTATAACAACAGTGTTATAGTCCATGCTTTCCTTGCTTCTCGAAACGTCTATTTCAACAATGAATGTTGAAATCTATGTATTCGATACTTAACACATTTTAAAACATCTACAAACCATTTAACTCCATTTAAAAATCACTTTTCAAAACATTTATTTAATTTAAAGAATTATTCACTGTCCAAAATCATGAATATAATTCTCTAACCAAATTCATTATTTCTACACCTTTATTAAAGGATTATCCACTGTCCAAAATCACGAATGTGTTCCTTTAATAAGCTTTATATTTAACTTATCAAAATAGTTGATTTTGGATTTATAAAACAATGTTTATAAATTTCAATTATATTTTATAGAAACTTCCATTTATAAAATTCCTTTATTAACAAATTCCATTTATATCATTTATATGCCAAAATCCGATTATAAGTTAATTCACTTATAAATCTCTTTACTTACAAATTCATTCTTTTTATAACTTCATAAATTTATAAATCTTATTCACTTATAATACCTATTTATAACTTCATTTTAACACTTATAAAACTCCTTTATAATTCCATTATATTTATTTATAAAATATCAATTTTATAAATCTTATATATAAACCGTTTATAATAAGTCAAAATTCTCAATTAACTTATTTTACAAAATGATCAACTTCATATTTCAAAAATCACATTTTGATTATATTTCCCAAAAATCATAATTTTTATAACATAAAAATTATAACTTTTATTTATTTAAAATAAATCGATTTCCTTAACAATTCAAAAATCGTATATTTTCAAAATCACTTTGAAATCCTTATTAAATTGAAATCATCAATTTAATATTTTAAATCTCCAAAAATAGGCCCAAAGCTGCAAAAATGCTAAACAAGGTGTTCACATCAATCATATCAATCATGGCATCCAAAACATCATATATCATATGATAACAACATATATATCAATATCTGTAAATAAAATCAACACTGGTGAGGAATCCAGTTGGATCCCTCTAACCTATCGCCTGCAATAAATATACATATTAGAAAATATGTACAATGTCCACTTCGAGGCAGACGCACGTACAAAAGGTCATCCGCTCATACACGGGAACGTATAGGGTCTCATCTGCTCCAATAGGCAGGAAATATATCCAAACCAATCAATATATATACAATATATCATATATCATCCAAACAATCATCAATCAGCATAAAATAAATTTATTCTCCCTTATATAAAAATATAAGCGAGACAGAAAGAGTGAGTTGTACTCACTTTGATTCTAATAGCCGTTGTAGAGTTTTATTCCAAATAAAATTAAACAAGCGTTTAATTTTACCCAAAAATTTCACTAGCTCCAATCAACTCCAAACTAGCTCCATCGCGTAGTGCTCATGAATACGAACCCGACGCAACTTGTTTCATGCAAAACGGACCTCGTATGAAGAAGTTATGCATTTTTAAAGTTTATACAAATTATATATATATAAATTTACAATTTTTATTTTATTTTTAAACCTTAGTCAATCTGGGCCGCACGTTTTCAAAAGAATAGATCATGGCCACTCTTGTTTTTCTTCCTCCTTTTCGTGATTGAAACCCAGGTGACGTTCGAACCCTTGTCGTCGTTCATCATCAATTTGCCGTGACCACCTCGCCGCTCTAGAGGCTGATCAAACACCATCAACTCGAAGCCCATCGCGAGACACGCCAACGACCACGATGACGGCAAACTCAGTCGCCTCCTCTCCTCGAAAAATGTGCACGAACGTTGCAACTTCACGCTAGATTCACGGCAATCGATTAAGATACAGGCCAAATCGACCGTTGGATTTGAAGATCTCAATGTGCTCTACGTCTTTGTAGTTGGAGGTTTTCGATGAAAGTGGATGGATGAGGAGATCGGAGGGCATGAAGGTGTGTGTTTTATGGCCCTTGAAATATAATGGCGGCGGCTGTAACCATAGGGCTATGGTTTTGAGTGAGAAAAGAAAATAGTGAAGTCCTTTTACTGAAAATTTTGTGACACTATTCATCAGAAAAATTTTCGAACTCCTATCGAAGCGTGCCGCCTGGCGTTTATAATGTTTTACCCCTATTTCAAACACAATGGAATATATATCGAGAGCCAATTCCATCGTATTTGGAAGATAGGTTTTCTAATTGACTTATTTAAATTAAAATTTACTTAAACAAATTTCTACGCATTTCAGCTTCGTACGACCAAACCGTAAGTCCGATTGACACGAAATTTGAAATCTTACAATAATATAACATTACAGATCCAATGAAACTAGTTTCATCGAAATCCAAAACTGTATCAAAAATGACTATTGTTACACGTTGATTAAATATTAAAATGTTTAATTTCTAGAAATTAACTTTTAATTCGACTAATTCAAATAGAATTTTAAAACAACTTTATAACTCATTTCTATTCACATTAAATTCAAAATCAAATTATTTCTGTAATTTCAAATATTAAATTAACAATTTAATTATCCAAATAAATCAAGATATTTGAAATATAAGTTATTCAACTTATAAAACTAACTTTTGAATATTTAAAATCAATTAAATATCCGAATTTCGAAAGACAGAAATTCTGGATCGTTCCTCCGCTCAAAGCGTCTACTCTCTTCTTCCACTTCTCTATCCCGATTTGCAATCTTTTTCTTGGCTTTCACGTTATCGATCTAAATTTTTATATGTGTCCGAAATTACTACCGCTACCTAATGCCGAGCTTGTACTGCCTGAAACATTGTCGTGTAATATCTAGGTGTTTCATGGCTTTCACGTCATCGATTTGAAGTTTTACATGTAATTGAAATTACTACGGCTACCTGATGTCGAGCTTGTACTGCCTCAAACTTTGTTTTGTAAGATCTGGCTGGACTGTGTTTCTTCTAGAAGCTGAGTGGAGCTTGCTTTGGATTTTTAAATTGTCATGCCTGAAACCAATTTTTATCAAATATTGAAATTTTGATGTGATGAATAAAAACGAGGTGGTGATGGTTAATGGTAGAGTTGAAACGTCAATTGAGATGCAGTAGTTCGAAAGTGATGCTGAAATTCAGACCTTGGCTAAAGTCTGCCTTCTGCAACCTGTTTGATGAAATGATTCTGAGATTAGCAGGTAATTATAGAATTTCATTTAGTTTTTATCATTTATAATATATGGTTTAATTAAAGTATTTATAACAAATAAAAAGTGATAATATGGTAAAATTGATTTGTATGGTATATTTTTTAAATTTACGTTTATTGCTACCAAAATCCAATATATTTCAATGTAAATGCACTGACAAATTTTAAACCTTGTATGAAGTACAAGCGTTGAATGGTCAAATTTTGACCTTGCTTAGGACCAGCTTTGGTCACTCAGTCCTTCAAGATAACACCAACTTCTCACATCTTCTTGATTCTTCTTTACAAACCATTTAGCAGATGTTTAACCTGATAGGATTCTTCTCTTCTTACTTAAATTGTCTATGTTACTAAACATCTAGAATGAGAATCTAACGTGATCTATTGATCTGATTAACTAAAAATATATTTTGATTGCCTTTTTCTTCCACCATTACTTAACGTGACCAAAGCAAAAGCCATAAGTGAGTATTTCAAGGAATAAAAGAGGTAGTTATGACACACATTTCTCTTTGACTTGCTTTGACTAAGACATTTTATAGCATGCTAACACCACTACTTCCTTGTTAAAAAACAGAATAAAATCGTCTTTCAAACATCATTCCCTCGGAAATTGAATAAGATGACGTTCTTCATCCTTTCTTGCTTGGTAAGAATTAATACAAGCATTTCATCTACGAAAAGAAAAAAGAGAGAAACAAAAACATAATTCGTTGGTTTATAATAATAATACTAATACTTATATTAATCCAATCAATGAAAAAGGAAAATTTGAAAATGGTATCAATCCAAAAGAAAAGGTAAGGTCGATTAATCCGTATTTATGAAAAATGTGAAGATAATAATGGAATAGTGGATAATGTAATCCAATTGAGTAATCGATCATACTCTGAACCATATTAGTTGGGAACACAATCTTTATGATGTAGGACTGATAGCTTCTGCAATTTGGTCTTCATAAGAAATTAGACGGGTTTTGTCATGTGGACAATTAACTAAGTTGACCAATTTTTTTTGAAAATAAATAAGATTGCATAAAAATAATAATAATAATACCAATAAGTTAACTAATTTTATAAAAATTGATTAAGTTTCATAACAATTAACTAAGTTTACAATAATAATAATAATAAATTATAAAATATTAACCAAGTTAACTAAGTTTTATAAGGATTAATTAAGTTTACAATAATAATAAATCATCTATAAGTTTTATACAAATTAACTCGGTTTATAATAATAATAATGATAATAATAATAATAATAATAAAATATTAACGAAGTTAACTAAATTTTATAAAAATTAACTATATATATATAATAACAACAACAACAAATTAACTAAGTTTATAAAATGTAACTTTGTTTATAAAAATTAATAAAGTATAAAATAAGTTAACTAAGTTCTAAAATTTAACTAAGTTTCATAACAATTAACTAAATATAGAATAATAATAATAATAAATTATAAAATATTAATCAAGTTAACTATGTTTTATAAAAATTAACTAAATTTATATAATAATAACAACAACAATAATAAATTAACTAAGATTATAAAAATTAACTCCATTAATTTAGTTATATAAAAATTAAATAAGCTTATAAAAATTAACTAAGTTGATAATAATAATGATTTAACTAATGTTTATTAAAATTAATTAAGTTTTATAATAATAATACTAATAACAACGACGATGACGGTCATAATAGTAATAACAACAATAAACAAACTAAGTTGATAAAAATTGACTAAGTTTCATAACAATTAACTAAGTTTAGAATAGTAATAATAATAAATTAGAAAGTATTGACCAAGTTAACTAAGTTTTATAAAAATTAACTAAGTTTCATAACAATTAACTATGTTTAGGATAATAATAATGATTAATAATTAATAATTAATAAATTAAGCTTATAAAAATTAACTAAATTGATAATACCGATAATAATAAATTAACAATAAGTTATATAAAAATTCAAATTGATTTCCATTTGGAAGGTTATGGTACATACGAATTGGCAAACGAACTGCTCCAACATTGGTTATAGGTTGACTATGATTATTATTTATCAACGAACTTGTTCGATTCACTTGGTAGTCTTAAACTGGGAATGTTTGACAGGGACATTCATGTGGCATACCGCACTCTACATGTAAAAAGAAATATTAACCGTGATAATTATGAAAATTTTAGGCTAGTGAGCGAATGATACCACCGTAACTTTGCACTATTATTGGAAGAATAAGTGTGTAAAGAGGCATTTGGTTATGTACATAAGTTGAATCTCATCAACTTTTGATGTTTCAATTACTGATGCCCATGTTGAAATTTATACAGCAAACTGCGTACAATGAAAGTAATTGAATAGTAATCAATGTGGAAAATATTTCATGTCGTAAAAATAATTCTTACACATAATAAGTAATAACATGATATTGTTGGATCATAGGTTTTGATTGCTGACATGAAAAAACAATTCACGAATCTACGACTACGACAACATCCGGACTCAACGACTCAAAGTATGGTTCGTATAGTTATATATTTTAACAAGAGTCATCAAATGTGTATATAGAGTCTAGTTTAGTGCTTTGTTAAAATCTTTCCTCAAGAATCATCATTCACATTCAAATAAACTTGCATGCATATTTTAATCAAAATCAAGTTTTCAAAAAATGCATGAAGCGAGGCTCGAACCCAGATCACTAGCTTGGAAGGCAAGTGCTCTAACCAAATGAGCTACTGTAGTTTTTGTTTAACAACAGAATTCAGTCGACTGAATATAGTCAGTCAGTCGACTGAATCTGTGCATTTTAACATACATGCACATCTGTACACGAATTTTTTACATGATTTTACTTTTCAGTCGACTGACCATTTTCAACCAGTCGACTGACCCGAACCCAACTGTCATATTTTGAAAAGACATTTCCATTCTGCAAAAGGTTGTGATCCTTCTCTGAACGGGAATGGTTGCTTCTTTTGGTCAGAACTCTTCACCAATGGCAGCAACCCTCTGTCTACTATAAATATATGTTCCCAAACACTTCATACTCACCGAAAATCATTCTAACTTTCTTATATTCTTCTTGTGCTCACATACTTACATTCAAACAGCAAACAAGCTTTTTATTGCTTTGAATCTCCAAATTAACTTTCATAATCTTCGATTCTTAGCAACACCTTCCTTGCATATCTTCACATACACATCATACACTTGAGGATTTGATTATAGGAAGTTTGTACTATCAGAGACAAATCAATGTTTCAAGAACACACAGTGTCAGATATTCTTTTGTATTAGCGAAGTCTTGTTCTGCTGCTCAGGCGTGTGAAGTTCTCTTCGGCTGCTGAGGCAAAATCCCATTCTGCTTCTCAGATCCCTGTTCGGCTGCTCAGGGGTTGTATAGACCTGTTCCTCTAGGTTAAGTGAGGGTATTGTTATTAGTTAAATTCCAGAAGGGAGTCTGGGACTGGACGTAGGACGGTGCTTCGAACCAGTATAAAATATCTGGTGTTATTTTACTATACTACTTTTATATTCTGCACTATTTACAGTATTACTATCATCACTATACTCTGTATTATCATATATCCATATTACACGGTCCTATAGACTTTCAGATATGACCTCCTTCTCTTTGTATTTGCAAGAACTGTAATATGTTATAGCCTTGTCTTTGTGACGATTGTAGAGAAATGCTTCAAAACTTGCAAATGAAAGATCCGCAAATCCTATAAATCAGTTTTGACATGCATACCATTCTGACCTTTTCTTCTTCTTTTTCGCCTATTTTTAACGAAGAAAGAGTCTACCTTTCGCTCGTGCATGTTTCCAAATCTATAAGTAAAAAAATGTTGTAATGTTCACATTGTGAAGTTTGAAATTGTAAAAATATATTTATAGGTCATAATCTGTTTTCATTTATGCCATATAACATTGCCATCAGTTCGTACTTCAAACCTTATTTTCTTTCGTACAAAGAATGTTTAGCAAAAATATGGTGCTTCAAGAATAAAAGTTTTAAAATGTTAACAAAAAAACTTTGCAATCATTGCAGTAAAAGTTTAAAAAGTTTTGCTGGGCCTAAAATTAGAAAATTGGCTTGGTTTATTTGTTTTTTATTACGTAGAAACCGTTCTTCTGTAGGTTTTCAATTGTTTGACCTGGTTTTTTTCAACTTTACCGTGATTTAGTTTTGATGCACGACTTAAATTATTTCTGAGTTGCTTTAGACTGTTGTTGAGGGTTAACCACGGTTCAACAATGGCTCAGTTCGGTGGATGACAGTGGATTGCTTGGAGAGACTCAAGAAGGAGTTTAAGTGGCCACATGAGCGATATAAGAGAGAAGAAGAGTTGTGCCTGGGGAGAATAGCTCCTTTAGATACCTGGGGAGGCTGGATCGGGTGTGAACTCGATTATCCTTTTTGATCAGGTTTGAACGTATCCACGTCTTGCTTTTCTCTCTCATTTCCTTGCCTCCTTTCTCTGTTTCTCTTAGCACGCTCCTTTAACTATTGGTAGCTGACTTCTCCAAACATATATTCACCACTCACGCAACACTTCATGATTACGTCTTCTCTATCATGCAGTAAAAGTTTTAAGAATAATTGGCGGTCTTTATGATGTATGGTTCATTAAAATAAACATCAGCATGAACTGCACACTGTGAACAAAAAGCAATACTAACCACCTTCAACTCTACTCGAATGCTGGGCAAGAAAGACATAGTATCGGTGACAATATTGAAAATTAGGACTTTAGGTGCTTAGAGTTACCTTTCCCGTGAATTTTCCAAGGATCACTATGACTAGATGAGAGTAACTACTGCTCAAAATGTCACACAATGGCCGATAATCTAATTAATATGTTATAATTAACAAATATTTTATTCAATTTTAATTATGACCTACCTAGTAAGTGTATTTTAAATGCAAATACCACGTTAATTTTGACATATTAGATGCAACAATGTCAACAACAATCATGGCTTTTTAACAGGGAGGCAGAAAAACTAACTGGACAACCAGTTAATGATATGCATAATATATGCAAAAAGGTAAAAGATAGCATTGACTACTTTTTACTGCAATGATGCTGCTATGATCGAACACTCTAAATCTTATGGCCACATGACAATTGGAGCTGTATCTATGGTCCATATATTTCGGATGTCATGGAACAAGAGGATGTCATAAGACTATGGACGATATAGCCACATATATTTCGAATGCAGAACACGAGGTAGGTAAAATCTACTTGTCTCAACACCAATGTCCTTTTTAGTTAATAGAAAATTAGACTTGCATGGTTTTAATGGCATAGACATGCACACCACTATCCCCATCTCTACTAACAAATCACACATGCTTGTTCTGCAAGCCTCTTCTAGTGAGCTTGCTACAACTCTGAGCTACAGCATATCTTCTGCCTCAACGCCCAGTCTGTGCAGTTAATGCCCCGCTATTACCCTGCTATAGCCCTGCTATATCTCATAGCGGATTTCTACCGCTACGATTTTTCCATATATCCCCAAATATAGCCTTTCCGCTTTAAGCCCCGCTATTTCCACTATATCTCGTCATTCCCGCTATATTCCGCTATTTCCGCTATATCTTCTTTAGAAGAAATGAATTGAAAAATGACATTTATACATTATAAAAATTATGAAATTAATTTGTTTAATTGAATTTTTAAAATATTTTCAGAAATGAAAATACTCTAATATTCTACTAAATTCAATTATGTTATATAATAGTTTTACGTTTATTTACAATATATTCGCACGTGTTTTTTTAAATTATTTATGTATTATTTATAATTCAATTGAATGTTAATTTTTCATTCAATTACCATTTATATATTTGTAAAAACATTAGGTACGAGTTTTATGTGCTATTTTAGAGTCATTTGCTATATCCCGCTATATCCTCGCTGTATCCGCGCTATGACTTTTTGCACCTCCGCCGCATTGAATCTGCCAAGCGCTTTAACTGCACAGCGCCCAGTCCCGGTCAAACCCAACAACCAATTGAAATCAAATTACATATAAACTACCAAGACATGCTACTTATTATTAATGTAAAATAGCAAGTTTCCATTCTACCAATGAAATCTTTAATACAGAGGAACATTTATATATGACATGTGTATTTAAACCCAAAAAAAATATGAGAACTATAAACACTTCATCAAAGTACCGACAATGTTGCATGTGTACCTAAGCAGACCGCACTGAGTTAATTTCCCAAATTTCATTTTAAAATGTAGAATGCATCAGCGTCACTAATTATCCTTTGAAAACTTTATGCTGATACATCGTACTATAACCAGAGTTATACCTACTCAACTGTTCACTAAAACTGAACAACTAATTATAAGGCATATGTTGATATGTGTCAACTTCTCTTTGTATTTACTAATTCATATAGACTAAATTCGGTATGGTTGACTACATACGTCATTTGTAATGACCCTGAATTTTAATTAACATTATTCGGGATATTTAATTGGATAAATTAAATAGAATAATGTGAATAGTAGGGAGATGAAATTAATAAATCCAATGGCCGTGTCTAAAAGAATGAAATAAAATAAAAGGACTTAAATAAATTAAGAAGGAGGAATTTTTTCCTAAGAGGTAAACTTGAAAATGGAGCTACATTTCTTAGTATATATCTCTTCTTCCACTTGAATAAATTTCCACTTTCTCATTCATAACTCCTCATCAATTCGGCCGGCCAATAAAAAGTTCCAGAAAGAGTTTAAATTAAAGAATTAGCTAAGGAATTAAAGCTAGGAAAGTATCTCATTCTCCAATCAACTAATCAAGGTGAATAATCATGTTTATCATCTCATTTTTCTGTGTTTGGATCGGTTATGGATTATACCTGATTCATGTTTGTGATTTTGGTTAGGATATAACCGTTTAAACCTTTGTTTGGATAAGACATAGGTGTTTTAAAATCTTAATGGGATAATTAACATGTTTTCATTCAGTTTTGGTTAAATTCCAAATTGTTTTGATCTTCATATGCTTTGAAATTTTAATATGACGAAGTATATGATTTATCAGAATTTTGGGAATTTTTCCTTAGTGATTTACTAAGGTAATAAAATTATTTAAGCCCAAGGGCTAAACTGAAAAATTGCTTCCGTGTTTATTTAAAACCGGAGGGAAATTTGCTTTTGTAAATATCTAGGGTAGAAGTACAGTGTTTTAAGAAAAAGGATGACTTTTGTAATATTTTCACTGTTCGGAAGTACAGGAGAAGGTTCCTCAGTCAATCAAAATTAGACAAACAAGATAAAACATCACTTTAGTGAGTCCGGTTCTGCCTTCGACACCAACAAGCCCGTTTTTACCCTTTCGATGAAGTCGAAAGGTACCTTTCGTCTAAAATGGAAGGTAAATAGTTACCTTCCGCCCAAAGGCGAAAGGTAGGCACGGGGCCGAAGGGAAGAAAAGAGCGAAGGGATGGGGAGGCTGCTTCTTTTGCTTTCGGATAGAAATAAAAAAATTGATTTCGAATAAGCTCAAGAGGGATCCTTCGACTCTATCATTTTATAAAAGACTAAAATTTTATATTCAAGAAAGGGTTCGAAAGGGGATCTTCGAAAGCTTAAACCTTCAAGAGTACTATTTTTAAAATGTTTTCTGAAAAGGCATTTTAATACTTTTCTGCAAGCCGAAGGGTTAACCTTCCGAAATGGTCGGAAGTATGCTTTCGAAGGGTTAGTTCCAACACCAACACTTCATTCTTTTTGAATGATTTCGAAAGGTTTTTATAGGGGCTATCTTCAATGATTTTGAGAGGTTTTTAATTTTGAAAGGTTTGATTTTGAAAGGTTTTGAGTTCGAAAGGTTTGATTTCGAAAGGTTTAACTTTGAAAGGTTTGACTTTGAAAGGTTTGACTTCGAAAGGTTTGACTTCGAAAGGTTTAATTTCGAAAGTTTTTTTATTTCGAAAGGTTTGATTTCGAAATGTTTGATTTCGAAAGGTTTGATTTCGAAAGGTTTAATTTCGAAACTTTTTGATTTTGAAAGGTTTATTTCGAAAAGTTTGGTTTCGAAAGGTTTTGATTTCGAAAGGTTTTTGAAGGGGTTACCTTCCATGATTTCGAAAGGGTTATAATTGGTTTTATAAGGAGGGGGGATACCCTAGGCTTTCAATAGGGTCGAAAGGTAGAACCTTTCGATTAGGTTGAAAGGAAACCTTCCGTTAAGGCTGAAGGGTTCGACCTTTTGGCAATGTTAAAAGGTATGATTTTGTGATGCTTTCAAAAGAAAGATTTCCGAAGGGGCTAACTTTGGATGTTTATATGCTTTCGAATGGGGATTCATTCAAAGGGTTTCAAAGGACTGTTTTAGCCACTTTTCCTTAAGTAAGATTTTGTTAATTTGAAGGGGCTACTTCGAAGGGTTATAGCATAAAATACTTATTTTGTTTGAACATGTAAGTGGGAGCCTTATATAAATTTGATGTTATTAAGCATTGGGGACACCGGGGTGGGATTACTAATATCGATACATAGTTTGGGGTTACAAACAAAAACATGCTTTCGAAATTATACATTGGGCTATCAATGTGTTTTTATTTAATTTAACCTAATTGGGGCTACCAATGGGAATAGGTTAAACAGGTGGTATACTTGAGGAAAACAATTAATCATGGGGATCATGAAGTTCTATAAATAATCATGAGAATCATGATATTTCTGGCCAAGTGATGGGTTCTTAGTTAACCTAGGAAAACCATGGAATGTGTGGTGGATAGCCCACATCAAATTTCTAAAGTAAAGAATGTTTTGCCGGAGGTGGTTAGCCTCGAGATTTGGCACCCAAGGGTTCATAGTCATCCTAGGAAAACTATGGAGTGTGCGGTGGATAGCCCACACCACCTTTTATAAAACAATGTACGATGGACAATCTGCATTTATTTTGAAGGGATCTGTGATGGATAGTCCTATTAAATTTTGACGGATAGTCATTTTAAAGATTTTAGATGGGAAATCTAATAAATTGCTTTTCGATGGGATATCTAATAAATGGGTAGATGGGATATCCAATAAATACGAAATATGGCTTTATTTCATATTATGTTAAGACTGATCATTTTGGGTGCAGGGGCATAGTAAATGATTTGCATGTTTGTTTTGGATACTAGTGAGGGGAAAACCCGTTCCGCTAAGCGGCGTGGTCTCACCAGATATCTATTTATGATAAGAGGTGATAGGGGATTATTCATACCAGACTTATTGTCTGACTCGAAGTTTGTGTTTCTCCATAAACTCTCGAGTACTCAAAATTAATTTGAGTAGTCTGAGAGTAGGATACTTTCAGGGTTTTGGACGAATAAGCTTCCGAAGACATGCAGGAGGAAGTATTAGCTATATAAGAGCTATTTTGTGTATTCCACTATGACGTACTAAGAACTGTAAAGTTCATATTTATTAGTTCTCTGATCATCATAAGGGGACATCTTCATATGTCGCTCTTATCGTATTTTATACATGTATATGTGATCTGAACGTGGTTAACGTCTGTGATTATGTAATTAAATCTTAAATTGAAATTCATAAGAAATGAGAAAAAAAAATTGTTGAAGTTTAATTTTTTTCATATTCTTGTGTTTCTGTATTGCCAATAGTTTCAAGATTTCGATTTCGATCACTCAAAAATAACACCTATGGATGACTGCAGCATCCGTAGCAGTTAGTTTTGAGCCTCCGGAAGCGGGATGTTACAAGTTGGTATCAGAGCATGGTTTATGTACTTAAAAGGAATTTAAACCTTAAAAGGTTTTTAAAAGCATAATCTAATGAATCTAAAATATGGTTGGCCTTGGGTAAGCGTTATAGTAACATATGTGTACTTTGCTATAAATACCTAAGTATGTATTCCCCACTCTCTTAGACCGTTTTTCTGTATCTTACCAAGATTAGATTTCAGGTAGTAGGGAAGTAAGGTATGAAGGCAGGAAACAGAAGATTGAATCAAGGTGGAAGACGCACCACAACACGTGGAAATGTTCGATCCAATACTAGGAGCAACCAGGGTCGACAGGCAAATGCAAACCCAAATGAATGCCAATGTTGGTATTGAGATTCCGACGGTTGATATGGGGATGATGTATCAGTTCTTCATGAATATGATGCAAGTTGGAGCAGCTGCGGGAGTGGCTGTAGGGAATGATGGAGGAGCTAATCTGGTGGCCCCAGTTGGTAATAATTATGCAAAGCTGAGCAGGGATTATGCCAGTCTTGGGGGGAAGCCTTTTCTTGGAACCAAGGATGTAGTAGGAGTGGAGAACTAGCTATTGCATTGTGAGAGGATATTTTCATATCTCGACTTGACGGATATGCAGAAGAGGAGACTTGCTTCAAGGCAATTACAGGGAGTAGCATTGTTTTGGTGAAACAGAGTTACCGTGGGAGAGCCAGAGGAAGATCTGACTTGGGCTGAATTTCGAAGGAGGTTCGAAGAAAGATTTCTATCAGAGGTTGCCAAGTCAGCATTGCTCAGGAAATTCGCAAATTTAGTCCAGGGAGATAGGTCGGTGATTGAGTATGCTACAGAGTTTGATGAGCTATCCCATTACGGATATGCTACTGTAGATACTGTCATTCGAAGGAATGATAAGTTTATCGGGGGGGTGAATCTTGAGATCGCCAGAGCAACCATGCCAAACCTCCAGGATCCGTGTCATATTGTTGTTGAGATGGCTATTCCGAATAAAGAGATGCTTTCTACTTTTGGGAAAGGGAAACCGGTTGAGGTTCAAAATTTCCAGGGTAAGAAGCGAAAGTTCATCAAGAAGAAAGGTGCCCAATCAGGGGTAACAGCTAAGAAGAGCAAGGCTGATGTTGTTTGTTACAAGTGTGACAAGAAGGGGCACTATGCTAATGAGTGTCGCTCGGGTGATGGAAGAGCAGTTGCAGTGAGGCCGAATGTGAAGTGCTACAACTGTGGCAAGATGGGGCATTACAAGGACAAGTGTCCCGAGGCTGCTAAAGCTGGAAAGGGAAAGGTCTTTGCATTAGAACCATCATCCTCTAGACCAACGGCTGCTGAGAAAGGAAAAGCTGTGATGGAAGGTATGCTTATGATTCATAGTACTCCGGTTGGGATACTATTTGATACCGGTGCATCGTACTCATTTATATCTCGGTATTTGGTAGATTGCTTATGTCTAGAACCTTTATACCTTATTACTCCTTTAAGGTTGCAAATCCTATAGGATGGTATGCAACTCTGGGAATGAGATCTGACCAGTTAGAACTTGATTTGTTAGTTCATATGTTTGCATGCAGTTTATATGTTTTTGGTTTCGTGGGTTTCGGGATCGTATTGGGTATGGATTGGTTAGATAGATATGATGCTAAGATATTTTGCCAAGAGGGGAAAATATCATTGAAACACCCTAATAGCAATAGCCGAGTTATTTACTCAGTAAGGGGTTTGAACGGAAATGCTTATGCGTTATTGGGTGCTATGAGAACGGAAGCAGAGTTGAAGCAGGTTTATGTAGCAAGAGAGTTTGCGAATGTGTTTGAACCAGTTTCGGGCTTGCCGCCGAAAAGAGCTATCGATTTCGGATAGATCTCGTACCGGGAGCTGAACCCGTAAGTAGACCACCTAGCAGGATGTCACCAACCGAGATGAAGGAATTGAAGGTGCAGCTAGTGGAATTGGAAAGAAAGAATTTCAACCGGCCAAGCAGTTCGCCTTGGGGAATGGCGGCGGTATTCGTGAAGAAGCCAGATGGGTTGTTAAGGATGTGAGTCGACTATCGTTTGTTGAACGAGAGGACGATCAAGAATAGGTATCCTTTGCCGAGGATCGATGATTTATTCGATTAGTTGAGTGGAGCCGGAATGTTTTCCTAGCTGGATTTGGCGATAGGTTTCCATCGGCTAAGAGTTGTAGAGGACAGTATTCCTTTGATGGTGTTTAGGACCAGATATGGGTCTTACGAATGGTTGGTTATGCCATTCGGGCTTACTAATGTGCCAGCTTTCTTTGTGGATTTGATGAATTGGGTTTTCCGAGAGCACTTGGATAGGTTCGTGTTAGTTTTTATTGACGACAGTTTGGTATATTCTAAGAATGAGAAGGATCATGCAGATCATCTTAAAATAGTATTGGAGACGCTAAGGCAACATAAGTTAAAGGCGAAGTTTTCCAAGTGTCATTTTTGGAAGAAGCAAGTGAAGTTCCTTGGTCATATAGTTTCCGAGGAAGGGTTAGCAGTTAATCCGGATAAGATTGAAGTTGGAAAAGACAGAGACGGTAAGTGAGATTAGAAGTTTTCTTGGACTTGCAGGTTACTACCAACGGTTCATCAAGAATTTCTCGCGGATAGCAGCATCCTTGACTATGCTAACCAGGAAGGAAGTGAAGTTTGTTTCGTCCGAAAAATGTGAGGAGGCATTCCTTAAGTTGAAACATTTGTTAACCAATGCACCCGTGTTAGTAGTTCCTGATGGGAATCATAGGTTGGTAGTTTACACCAATGCATGTGGTACCGGGTTAGGTGCTGTGCTAATGCAGAATGGAAAAGTTATTGCCTATGCTTCTAGACAGCTTAGACTGCATGAAGTGAGATACCCTATTCATGATTTGGAGTTGGCAGCGGTAATCTTCGCATTGAAGGTGTGGAGGCATTATCTTTTGGGAGAAAGGTTTGAGCTATTTACAGATCATAAGTCTCTACGATATTTATTCTCCCAGAAGGAGCTGAACATGAGACAGCAGAGGTGGCTGGAGTTTATTGCAGCTTATGATTTTAGCATCGAGTATACACCGGGAAAAGAAAATAAGGTGGCAGATGCGCTTAGTAGGAAACATTAGAATGTGGTGTTAACTATGTTGACAGAATGGAAAGACATTGAAGCACTGGCTGCTTGCAGTGTGCAGTTGAGTTCGACTGCTGGATCTAGTCGAAATATCGCCATGATGTCTTATTTGGAGGTTCGACCAATTCTGATCGAACGAATTGCTTCTAGGCAGAAAGAGGATCCAGCCTTAGCCAAGAGGATTAGAAGGTTAGAAACTGGAACCGAGATTAATGACTTAAAGGATTTTATTCTTGACCCCAGGAGTTGGTTGAGAAAGAAGAAACGGTTATGTGTTCCGAATGTTGGAAACCTTAGGAAGGAAGTTCTTAGGGAATGTCATCGATCGAAGTTTACGATTCATCCTGGGGGAACCAAGATGTATCAGGATATGAAGAGAAGTTTCTTCTTGGAAGGAATGAAGAGGGATGTTGGCTTATGGGTAAAATAGTGTTTGAACTGTCAGTAAGTAAAAGCCGAACATCAGAAGCCGAGTGGGTTGCTTCAGCCTTTGGATATTCCAGTTTGGAAGTGGGACTCGATATCCATGGATTTTATTGACGGGTTGCCAAGGTCAAACCGGGGTAATGAAAGTATATGGGTCATAGTGGATAAATTGACCAAAAGTGCCCATTTCATTCTGGTAAGGTCAACTAGGACGGCACTTGTTTTGGCTAAGTTGTTCATGAAGAACATCGTTAGACTGCATGGAATTCATAGTAGTATCGTGAGTGATAGAGATAATTTGTTTACTAGTGAGTTCTGGAAGAGCCTGTAGAGTGTGTTAGACACTAAGCTCAAGATGAGTACCGCATATCATCCTCAGACGGATGGGCAGACAGAGAGAGTCAACAAGGTACTGGAAGATCTGTTGAGAGCTTGTGTGCTGGATTTTAGTGGTTCTTGGGAAGATCACTTGCACTTAGTGGAGTTTTCCTATAATAATAGTTATCAAACTACTATAGGAATGGCGCCTTTTGAAGCTTTGTATGAAAGGCCATGCAAATCACCAGTATGTTGGTTAGAGACCGGAGACAGGTTGGTCCTTGGTCTATATTTGGTGAGAGAGGCGACGGAAAAGATCGAGTTCATATGGGAAAGAATGAAGGAAGCTCAATGTAGGCAGAAGAGTTACGCAGAAAAAAGGCATAAGGACCTACAATTCTTAGTTGGAGATAGAGTTTTCATCAAGGTATCGCCGATGAAAGGCGTGGTTCGGTTTGGGAGATCAGGAAGCTAGCATCGAGATATGTTGAACCATTTCCTATATCAGAGAGGATTGGGAGACTCACATACCGAGTAGATTTACCGAGCAGTTTGGCCGGGGTCCACAATGTGTTTCATGTTTCTCATCTTAGGAAGTATGTTCATGATCCAGAAACTACTATTGCTTCGACGGCACTGGAGGACTTAGTGGTGGAACTGGATATGACTTTTGTGAGGCAAACAGTTCGTGTTGCGGCAAAAGATGAGAAGAGGCTAAGGAACAAGACAGTCAAGTTGGTGAATTTTCAATGGAGCGACAACCTGAAGGAATGTACTTGGGAGACAGAAGACAGGATTAGGGCTACTTTTCCTGGGCTATTTTAGATGGTATGTTCTATATAGGGTTTATATAGAATTTGGCTAGTAGGTTATACTAGCTTTGCTTGCATGGGCTGTATGCTTGATTGTGTGTCCTTACTGAATTTCGGGGACGAAATTCTTTAAGGAGGGGAGTCTGTAATGACCCCAAATTTTAATTAACATTATTCGGAATATTTAATTGGATAAAGTAAATAGAATAATGTGAATAGTAGGGAGATGAGATTAATAAATCCAATGGTTGTGTCTAAAAGAATGAACTAAAATAAAACGACTTAAATAAATTAAGGAGGAATTTTTGGGTAAACTTGGAAATGAGGCTACATTTCATAGTATATATATCTCTTCCTCCACCTGAATAAATTTCCACTTTCTCATTCTTAACTCTTCATCACTTCAGTCGGCCATTAAAAAGCTCCAGGAAGAGTTTAAATTGAAGAATAAGCTAAGGAAAAGCTAGGAAATTATCTCATTCTCCAATCAACTAATCAAGGTGAATAATCATGTTTATCATCTCATTTTTCTGCGTTTGGATCGGTTATGGGTTATACCCGATTCATGTTTGTGATTGTGGTTAGGATATAACCATTTAAACCTTTGTTTGGATAAGACATAGGTGTTTTAAAATGTTAATGGGATAATTAACACGTTTTAATTCGGTTTTGGTTAAATTCCAAGTTGTTTTGATCTTCATATGCTTTGAAATTTTAATATGATGAAGTATATGATTTATCAGAATTTTGGGAATTTTTCATTAGTATTTACTAAGGTAATAAAATTATTTAAGCCCAAGTGCTAAACTGAAAAATGGCTTCCATGTTTATTTAAAACCGGAGGGAAATTCGCTTCTAGAAATATTTGGGGAAGAAGTACAGTGTTTTAAGAAAAAGGCTGACTTTTTTAAAAATTTCACTGTTCGGAAGTACAGGAGAAGGTTCCTCGGCCAATCAAAATTAGACAAACAAGATAAAACATCACTTCAGTGGGCCCAGTTCTGCCTTCAACTCCAACAAGCCAGCTTTTACCCTTTCGAAGAAGTCGAAAGGTACCTTTCATCTAAATCGGAAGGTAAACAGTTACCTTCCGCTCAAAGTCGAAAGGTAGGCACGGGGCCGAAGGGATGAAAAGGGCGAAGGGATAGGGAGGCTGTTTTTTTTGCTTTTGGATAGAAATAAAAAAATTGTTTTCGAATAAGTTGAAGAGGGATCCTTCGACTCTACCGTTTTATAAAAGACTAAAATTTTATATTCAAGAAGGGGTTTCGAAAGGGATCTTTGAAAGCTTAAACCTTCAAGAGTACTGTTTTTAAAATGTTTTCTGAAAAGGTGTTTTAATACCTTTCGGCAAGCCGAAGGGTTAACCTTCCGAAATGGTCGGAAGTATGCTTTCGAAGGGTTGGTTCCAGCACCAACACTTCATTGTTATTGAATGATTTTCGAAAGTTTTATTTCGAAAGGTTTTTGAAGGGGCTATGTTCAATGATTTCGAGAGGTTTTTAATTTCGAAAGGTTTGATTTCGAAAGGTTTAATTTTTAAAGGTTTTGAGTTCGAAAGGTTTGATTTCGAAATGTTTGATTTCGAAAGGTTTAATTTCAAAAGTTTTTAATTTCGAAAGGTTTATTTGGAAAGGTTTGATTTCGAAAGGTTTATTTCGAAAGGTTTAATTTCGGAAGGTTTGGTTTCGAAAGGTTTTGATTTTGAAAGGTTTTTGAAGGGGTTACCTTTCATCATTTCGAAAGGTTTATAATTGGTTTTATAAGGAGGGAAGATACCCCAGGCTTTCGACTGGGTCGAAAGGAAGAACCTTTCAACTGGGTCGAAAGGAAACCTTCCGTTAAGGTCGAAGGGTTGGACCTTTCGGCAATGTCGAAAGGTATGATTTTGATGCTTTAAAAAGAAAGATTTCAGAAGGGGCTAACTTTGGATGTTTATATGTTTTCGAATGGGGATTCATTCGAAGGGTCGTTTTAGCCACTTTTCCTTAAGTAAGATTTCGCTAATTTGAAGGGGCTACTTCGAAGGGTTATAGTATAAAATACTTATTTTGTTTGAACATGTAAGGAGGAGCCTTATATAAATTTGATGTTATTAAGCCTTGGGGACATCGGGGTGGGATTACTGATTTCGATACATAGTTTGGGGTTACAAACAGAAATATACTTTTGAAATTATACATTGGGGCTACCAATGTGTTTTTATTTAATTTAACCTAATTGGGACTACCAATGGGAATAGGTTAAACAGGTGGTATACCTGGTGAAAATAATTAATCATGGGGATCATGAAGTTTTATAAATAATCATGAGAATCATGATATTTCTGGCCAAGTGATGGTTCTTAGTTAACCTAGGAAAACCATGGAATGTGCGGTGGATAGCCCACATCAAATTTCTAAAGTAAAGAATGTTTTGCCGAAGGTGTTTTGCCTCGAGATTTGGCACCCAAGGATTCATAGTCATCCTAGGAAAACTATAGAGTGTGCGGTGGATAGCCCACACCACCTTTTATAAAATGATGTACGATGGACAATCTGCATTTATTTTGAAGGGATCTGTGATGGATGGTCCTATTAAATTATGACGGATGGTCAGTTTAAAGATTTTAGATGGGAAATCTAATAAATTGCTTTTAGATGGGATATCTAATAAATGGGTAGATGGGATATCCAATAAATATGAATTATGGCTTTATTGCATATTATGTTACCACTAATCATTTTGGATGCAAGGGCATAGTAAATGATTTGCACGTTTGTTTTGGATACTAGTGAGGGGAAAACTCGTTCCGCTAAGCGGCGTGGTCTCACTAGATATCTATTTATGATAAGAGGTGATATGAGATTATTCATACCACACTTATTGTCTGACTCGAAGTTTGTGTTTCTCCACAAACTCTTGGGTACTCAAAATTAATTTGAGTAGTCTGAGAGTGGGAAACTTTCAAGTTTTTGGACGAATAAGCTTCCGAAGATGTGCCTGTGGAAGTATTAGCTATATATAAGCTATTTTGTGTATTCCGCTGTAATGTACTAAGAACTGTAAAGTTCATATTTATTAGTTCTCTGATCATCATAAGGGGACATCTTCATATGTCGCTCTTATCATATTTTGTACATGTATTAGTGATCTGAACGTGGTTAACGTCTGGGATTATGTAATTAAATCCCAAATTGAAATTCATAAAAAATGAGAAATTTTGTTTTGTTGAAGTTTAAATTTTTTCATATTCTTGTGTTTTTGTATTGCCAATAGTTTTAAAATTCCGATTTCGGTCACTCAGAAATAACACCTATGGATGACTGCAGCATCTGTAGCAGTTAGTTTTGAGTCTCCGGAAGCGGGATGTTACATCAATGCAGTATTGAGTTTTTATGTATGATTAGTGGATTAAGAAATATTGATTTTGGTATGTTACCCGACAAAGATTTCCAAGTGGTGATACATGCACAAAGCAAGGAAAAAGACCAAGAGTTAAATAGCAAATGTACTAAATTTCCTTCCTGATTTCAAACTAAGGTGGCTTGAAGATACGATCTGGTATGGTACTTTTTGTTGGGTAATTTTCAGAATTATCTTTATTCAAAATTTGTTGCACATTTGTAGAAAACATCGCTTAAAAACTATAGCAGTTATAGTACTTTGGAGTTTTGTTGTCAGTGATAATCACCAGAATCACATCTTCCAACACTCATTGACGCAGCGGATATTTCAAAACAATGTAGATCGTAGAATGTAGCAATAGATGGATTGATGAATGCTGAAATGCCCGAATTCGTTGATCCGAAGATACCGAACTCTAGCTATCTCGAACTCGTTGATCGCGCACGATACCGGGTTCAAAGATCTTCAATTCTTCAAGCGTTGATCAAGCGCACTTGATTCCGCGAATCGGCTTCTACATTCGTTGAATCGAGCACACTCGATTATCCGAAAGAGGAGATAGGAGATTACACTCAACTACCAATTTGAATGAAAGCACAAAGCAATCAAAAGAGAATTTTATTCAATATTCAACAACCTTTACAAATGAAACAACTCGCCTATTTATAGGCTACAATACGCAAAGCAGAAAAAAATTACAACTCCTAAGTCGGCAACCGACTTAACAACATCTCCGTCTTAACATAAGTCGTATACTATTTACAACACAGTTCAGAAAAACTTAAAAATATTACAAGTACTTAGGTCGGCAACGACCTACGACCTAACATGGGGACGACTCAAGGCAGACAGCTACAACACTTGCCTTCAGCGACTTAAACCATGCGGCGACTTAAAGAAACCAGTGGTGGAGATTAACTCGCAGCAGAATCAACGCACCAGGCTTCGCGCGACTTAAGAATAGGCGGCATCAACGACTTAAGAAATCAACAGCTGAGATTAAGTCGGCAGAGAAGATCCACGCCTCCAGTCTTCACCGATCTATCCATTGACTCGTTAGGTCGTTCACGACCTAACACTTCATCAAATTGTTCTGCCTCTTCACCGCGTAGCTCCATAGGTCGTTCAGACGACTTAGCACCTTCGTTAGGTCGCGAACTCGAGTTAACTCGCTGCCGAGTTATACTAGGTCGCTGGGACGACTTAGCGGCTTCGTTAGGTCGCGAACTCGAGTTAACTCGCTGCCGAGTTATACTAGGTCGCTGGGACGACTTAGCGGCTTCGTTAGGTCGCGAACTCGAGTTAACTCGCTGCCGAGTTATACTAGGTCGCTGGGACGACTTAGCGCCTTCGTTAGGTCGCGAACTCAAGTTAACTCGCTGCCGAGTTATACTAGGTCGCTGGGACGACTTATAGGCTCTGTTAACTCGTATACGACTCATCAACCCCGAACGACTCATCACTGTACGACTCATCACTGCATACTTAAGTCGTGTACGACTTATATCTTGACTGTTAGCTTTAGCTTGTGAACGACTTAGGCTTTTAAGTCGTAGTCCTTTTTCATCTGACTCCTTAAGTCGTAGACCTGCTTCTTTAAGTCGGTTACGACTTATACCTTGGACAAATGAAGGTTGCGCTGCATCATCCTCCCCAGGTTGAGAGAAATTCGACCTCGAATTTGTAAGTTCTTCTCCATCAGCTAGTTCATCCCCGTGATATGGTACAAGATGTTTAACATTGAACACGTCCGACGTATACACATCATCTGGCAGCTTCAGTTTATAAGCATTTTCATTGATTCGTTTCATCACTTCCACCGGACCAATTTTTCGTGCTTTCAATTTATTGTAAGCGCCTACTGGAAAACGATCTCTTGTTAACACTGCATAAACCAAATCACCTTCATTAAACTCAACATTTCGTCGTTTCAAATCAGCAGACTGTTTATACTTCACATTTGCTTTCTCTAATCGTTCTTGAACGACTTTATGACAT
The DNA here is from genome assembly GCA_030737815.1 of Allium fistulosum. Lineage (NCBI taxonomy): Eukaryota > Viridiplantae > Streptophyta > Magnoliopsida > Asparagales > Amaryllidaceae > Allium > Allium fistulosum. Next base: position 1,102,238,460 of record CM060904.1, on the reverse strand, counting down.
TCTATCAGTCCTTCAACAAAATCAGCAGCTTTCTTAATTGTCCCCTTTGAGTGTGGCACTACCGTTAAGTCTAACGGTCCCTTCGGTAAGCTCGAATATACTATCTGAAATGGACTAAACCCAGTACTTCGATTCATAGCATGATTATGAGCAAATTCTGCCTGGCATAACTTCACATCCCAACTCTTCAGATTATCTTGAACAAGACACCTCAACAAGTTTCCCAATGATCTGTTGACCACCTCAGTCTGTCCATCCGTTTGTGGGTGATAAGCACTACTAAACTTCAGCTTCGTTCCCACCATTTTCCACAAACTTAGCCAAAAATGACTCAGAAAACGAGTATCCCTGTCCGACACAATCGATTCTGGTAATCCATGAAGTCGATAGATCTCTCTGAAAAACAACTGAGCAACATGAACAGCATCCGCCGTCTTCTTACAAGCAATAAAATGTGCCATTTTCGAAAATCGATCAACCACCACATAAATGGAATCATTACCACGCTGCGTTCTCGGCAACCCCAACACAAAGTCCATACTCACATCAACCCATGGTTTAGTGGGTACCGGTAACGGCATATATAAACCCGCATTAGTCGCAGTTCCTTTCGAAACTTGACAGATATGGCATCTCTCAACAAATCTTTCCACCTCTTTTCTCATGGATGGCCAAAAGTAGGACTGTGAAATCAACTGTAAGGTACGGTCTCTTCCAACATGTCCTTCTTCATGTAACTCCTTGATAATCTTCATTCTCAAACTACCCTCCGGAATGCACAATCGATTTCCTTTGAACAGAAAACCATCTATCATCACGAAATCATCCGTCTCTCCCTCCTTGACTTTTTCAACAAATTTTGCAAAGTAAGGATCATCAGTGAATAACTCTGGCAATATTTCAAACCCCGTCACTTCAACCTTTAGCGTAGTCAACAAATGACTCCTCCTACTCAAAGCATCAGCCACACGATTTGTCACCCCTGACTTGTGTTTCACAACAAAAGTAAACTGTTGCAGATATGCAATCCACGATGCATGTCTCGCTGAAATCTTGTCTTGTCCTTGTAAATGCTTCAATGCTTCATGATCAGTGTAAAGAACAAACTCCTTCTGAAATAGATAGTGTCTCCAGTGTTTAATAGATTGTACAACAGCATAAAACTCCACATCATATGTACTGTATCGCATCTTCGCTCCTGACAATTTCTCACTGAAATATGCAATTGGACGTCCCTTCTGACTCAACACCCCTCCAATCCCAACCTTGGATGCATCAGTATGTAGCTCAAACACCAACTGAAAATCAGATAATACTAGAATTGGTGCAGAGGTCAAAAGATCTTTGATTCGTTCAAAAGCAACCCCGGCTTCCTCCGTCCATGCAAACTGTTTACCTTTCATGCAATCTGTAACAGGTGCCATCACACTACTAAAGTGTGGAATAAACCTTCGATAAAATGAAGCCAACCCATGAAAACTACGAACTTCCGTTATCGTCTTGGGCTGCGGCCAATTTCTGATCGCCTCAACTTTACTTTGGTCAACCTGTATTCCTTTCTCTGAAACAACATACCCCTGAAATAAAACACTATGCGTCATGAACACGCATTTCTTTGTTGCAGCATAGAATTGTTCTTGTCGCAATACCATCAGCACTTCTCTAAGATGATTCAAATGTTCCTCTGAACTCCCACTGTAAATAAGAATATCATCGAAATACACCACCACGAATTTCCCAATGAACGGTCGAAAAATCTGATTCATCACCCTCATGAAAGTACTTGGTGCATTGGATAAACCAAATGGCATGACCAACCATTCGTATAGACACTCCCTGGTTTTAAACGCAGTCTTCCACTCATCTCCTGGTCTGATACGAATTTGATGATATCCACTCTTCAAATCAATCTTCGAAAATATAGTAGCTCCGCTTATTTGATCTAACACGTCATCCAACCTTGGCATTGGAAATCTATATCTCACAGTAATCTTATTCAATGCTCGACTGTCAGTGCACATCCTCCACGTTCCATCCTTTTTGGGTACCAATAAAGCTGGTACAGCACAAGGACTTAGACTCTCCTGCACACGCCCCTGTTCGAGCAATTCCTCTACCTGCCTTCGCAACTCTTCATGTTCCTTCGGACTCATTCGATAATGCGGTCTGTGTGGCAATACAGCACCTGGAACAAGATCTATCTGATGTTGTATGTCCCTCAACGGTGGCAACTCCGTTGGTAATTCCTCTGGAAATACATCGTCAAATTCTTTCAAAATTGGTTTAACTTCTTCAGGAATTTCAACTTCTTCACTGCTCTCACGCCCAATCAACAAGAATACTTCCGGCTCTTCTTCAACTTCTTTAACAAACTCCTTTAAAGTCAATAAAGTTTTCAGCTCTTCAATTTCTTCTGACTTACTTTCTTCTTGTGATCTCTTCTTCGGAACTAAAATAATCTTCGTGCCTTTAAACATAAAACCGTAGCTATTGGTCCGACCGTCATGTAGTACTGCTCGATCATATTGCCATGGTCTTCCCAATAATAAGTGGCAAACATCCATCTCTACTACATCACACCATATTTCATCTTTGTATTTCTTCCCAATAGAGAATGGTACACGAACTCGTCTATCCACTTTCACTTCTCCTCCTTTTCTCAACCATGCTAACTTGTATGGACTCGGATGTTTCTCTGTTTTCAATTTCAACTTCGTCACAGCCTCGGTCGAAATAATATTATCACAGCTTCCTGCGTCAATTACAAACTTACACACCTTCCCCAGAATAGTACACGTTGACTGAAAGATATTACTCCTCAACCAACTATCTTCCTCCTGCTTCGGTGTTAAACACGATCTCCTCAGCATTAGATTACAACCTTCGTCTCCTAACGCAATATCCTGTTCATCCTCCTCAGCTGGATTAGAACAATCTCCATCAACATCCTCATCATCAACTTCCACAATCATGGTTCTCTTCTTTGGCTTTGGACACTCACTGCTTTTATGACCCAATTCCTGACAATTGTAACATTTGAAACCATTGTTAACCCTTGTCTTCTCAACCTCTTTCACCACTGGTTTACTGATAGGTTTAGAAACATTAGAACTTCCTCCAACACCCTTCGCTTGATTGTTAGAATTAGTAAACACACCACTTCCTCGTCTCCCTTGTTTTTCCCAAGCCAACGCTTTCTGATGTGCTTCTGCTACAGATCTTGGATCGAACATATTCACCATATCCTGAATCTGCATTCTCAATCCCCCAATGAACCTAGATGTCAGCTGCTCTTCCGTTTCCATAATGTCATTTCTCGCAATAAGTTGATAGAATTCATCAGCATAGTCGTTAACTGTCTTCGTGCCCTGCCTCAAGTTCTGCAAACGTTGATACATCAAAGATTGATAATTGTAAGGTAAGAACGTTGCTTTCATCAATTTCTTCATCTTCTCCCAAGATTCAATTTTCGACTTTCCCATCCGATCACGTGTAAGTTTGGTCTGCTGCCACCATGCCAAAGCTCTACCCCTCAGCCTTGTAGCAACCAACTTCACTCTACGATGTTCTGGAACTTCTTTGAAGTCAAAAATCTCCTCAACATTAGCTACCCAATCTAGAAACTCCTTCGCTTGCATACCGCCTTTGAATTCAGGAATTTCTGTCTTCATCCCTGATTCCCACTTGTGATCATACTCAGAATAGTTTCTTCCTTGACCTCTTCCTTGAATACTACCACCATCATATTCCTCTTCAAAATCAGATGCATAACGATGTCGATTCTGACCACCAACATCTCTACTACCATTACGTCGTCCACCTTCATCCCTTCTATCGACATTCCTCCGTTCACGATCATTCACGTTCCTCCCACGCCCTTGATCATTTTCAACACTTCTATCTCGATTGGAATGTGGCGAGACTCTACTACCCCCATGGTCAGATTCTGGTGAAACCCTTCTCCGATTTTGATTCATTTCGGTCATAAGCCTCTCTAACCGGCCAATTCCTTCATTAAGCTTCTCACTAAAATTCTCATTGATTCTTTGTTCCATCTCATCAGCTTCTTCTCTTCGATACAAAGCTTCTACGTTTTGGTGGCGATTAGCTCTTCTTGGCGGCATACTTAAAAACTTCACAAATTCTTCAATACTTCAAATTCAAACACTTTCCGGATTTTGATCCAAAATGAAATGGATCGAAAACTTCCACTTTGTAGCAAATCGCGATGAACACGATGGACAAAGTTTCGGCCTCTAATGCAAATCCGATCAAACAATCTTCGAATAATGATGACTCTTCTTCCTCTTACTCTCGGCCTCACTTGCTTTCCACGGCCCAACTTCAAAATGATTAGGCTCCAAGTCTCGATCTAGCTATGGTTGGCTAGAACAAGCTCTGATACCAAAACTGACGCAGCGGATATTTCAAAACAATGTAGATCGTAGAATGTAGCAATAGATGGATTGATGAATGCTGAAATGCCCGAATTCGTTGATCCGAAGATACCGAACTCTAGCTATCTCGAACTCGTTGATCGCGCACGATACCGGGTTCAAAGATCTTCAATTCTTCAAGCGTTGATCAAGCGCACTTGATTCCGCGAATCGGCTTCTACAATCGTTGAATCGAGCGCACTCGATTATCCGAAAGAGGAGATAGGAGATTACACTCAACTGCCAATTTGAATGAAAGCACAAAGCAATCAAAAGAGAATTTTATTCAATATTCAACAACCTTTACAAATGAAACAACTCGCCTTTTTTATAGGCTACAATACGCAAAGCAGAAAAAAATTACAACTCCTAAGTCGGCAACCGACTTAACAACATCTCCGTCTTAACATAAGTCGTATACTATTTACAACACAGTTCAGAAAAACTTAAAAATATTACAAGTACTTAGGTCGGCAACGACCTACGACCTAACATGGGGACGACTCAAGGCAGACAGCTACAACACTTGCCTTCAGCGACTTAAACCATGCGGCGACTTAAAGAAACCAGTGGTGGAGATTAACTCGCAGCAGAATCAACGCACCAGGCTTCGCGCGACTTAAGAATAGGCGGCATCAACGACTTAAGAAATCAACAGTTGAGATTAAGTCGGCAGAGAAGATCCACGCCTCCAGTCTTCACCGATCTATCCATTGACTCGTTAGGTCGTTCACGACCTAACACTTCATCAAATTGTTCTGCCTCTTCACCGCGTAGCTCCATAGGTCGTTCAGACGACTTAGCACCTTCGTTAGGTCGCGAACTCGAGTTAACTCGCTGCCGAGTTATACTAGGTCGCTGGGACGACTTAGCGGCTTCGTTAGGTCGCGAACTCGAGTTAACTCGCTGCCGAGTTATACTAGGTCGCTGGGACGACTTAGCGCCTTCGTTAGGTCGCGAACTCAAGTTAACTCGCTGCCGAGTTATACTAGGTCGCTGGGACGACTTATAGGCTCTGTTAACTCGTATACGACTCATCAACCCCGAACGACTCATCACTGTACGACTCATCACTGCATACTTAAGTCGTGTACGACTTATATCTTGACTGTTAGCTTTAGCTTGTGAACGACTTAGGCTTTTAAGTCGTAGTCCTTTTTCATCTGACTCCTTAAGTCGTAGACCTGCTTCTTTAAGTCGGTTACGACTTATACCTTGGACAAATGAAGGTTGCGCTGCATCACTCATGCAGTTATAGAAATGTATTGCTTTTTTTATTTTCAGGTGTACCGGTTACTATGCATGGAGAGGGGTACTTGATTATGCAAGTAAAGAGAACTCTAAAACTATAACTGACATTTTCAAGGCTTACCCTAAACTCGGAGACTGTTTATATTTCAATCTGGCCGAAAAAAACACACTGTAATTTCTATGAGCTTAAACAGAAACGACTTAACTGGATTTGCTACATCAATGGATCAGAGTTAGAAACGAAGGTATTAGATGTATATTCTTAACTTTGCTTTACTTGATTTAAATTAAGACACTGTATTAGATCTATACCACTTATAAAAAACTCAAATAAGCATGAACATTGCATAAATGGATATGCAGTTTGAGAGATTCATGGTTAACTTAAAGGATTATGCGGATATGCCCATGAAGGTGCATTTTGCATGTATGCTTTATAATTTATAAGTTATGTAGATTAATGACACATTTTATGTCATGTATTTATGTTGAGTTGCTAGGCAATATAATTAAGATTAGCCACAACACACAGCTGTAAATAGTAATTTTATGTCATACATATAAGCATAAATTTTTAATGTAAACTTTTACACTGTGAAAGAACAAATTGATGAACATAGATCATTATGTTTTATGAAAAACATTGGTAATTAACTGATATTGCGAAGTATTTAAACGACTGTCAAATTTCATATAAACAGTTACTTAGTGCATACCAAACTAGGTGAGAATAGGGCAATGCTATCCTGTGACATTTCTCCCCTGCCATGTGAGACCAACTGCTTGCCTTTTAAAAAAATTACATGACATTTCACCCCTGCTGTTTAAACAATTGCACCAATTTCTCCCCATTCTAAATAAATATCATATCCAAAAGTGAGACCAATTGCTTTCCTTTTTAATAGTTTTTATCTCATCCAAACTCCCATGTCATAGCTTTTGTTCTCACAAACGTTGTTTATTTTGTAGTATTGTATGGACTAAAAGTATGTAGAGGCCATATTATCTTGTAAAGTGATGCTATGAAATGAAAGGACCTGTTCTTCTTATCGGTGAAACTAGATGTGGGAAAACAACTATTTGTCTGTTACCGAGTGAAGCTAAACATAGACAACTATTTGGCGTGTACTTGAAACATTTGCTGCTACTTTTTGGTATATGCCGAAAACATATGTAATGGATATTATGTATATGTTTGATCATGTCTAATACGTTGTCTGTGGATATTTGATATGCTTGATATAATGCGTTACATTTTTTGATTATTATATTCTTCGACTCTTATATTGTTCTTATTGTTATGTGTTTAAAGAAGATTCATTTTGATATATGTGTGTGTGTGTGTGTGTGTTATTAATAAACTGTAATATATAGTAGGATGCATCAAACACACAGAAAAATAAACCATAGCGCTTAAAAGCATTATAATTATGTAACATAAGCATTATAAAAAGGTAATGTAATGCAGGTTGTTACTGTCAAAGGATAGCGGATTAAAAGCGCTATTGTACATACATAATTTATAGCTGGGTATAAACGCTGTAAACCGATTTAGATCGATTTAGATTTAAAACATTTACAAGGAACTAATTTCATCGAGGTTTCATACATTACAAATTGTGTCGGTTCACCATATACATCTAATTTGATCATAAATGAATCAAATATTTGTATCCTTGTATTGCTTTTAGATTTCAAGACTCATTGAAGACAATATATAGTCTGAAGCAGGTAAACTCGTGATTGGCCAAGTTACGAACGTATTTAGTGGTTGTATAATTAGGCACTTACATGGGTCAACATATAAAGATATATTGATCAGTATATTTTATATTTCTATTTGTTAGTATTAATTCAGTTCATTTGTATACTTTAATTGATAAACATTTTATCAATTATATTAATTGCAAAAATTTATTAATATAGATTATTATAACTTTATATAACATATGTTCTTACAATATTCGAAAGGTTAATTATTACCATCTCATTTTTTTAAGAAGGGTCCCACTGGTTTTTTCATGTTTCTCCAAACCCTAAGATGAAACATAAAAGTCATTTAACTTTACTAGTGGGTGTTAGAACTTGTCTGTCTTAGGATTCGACCTTGAGTTTGCTCAACAAGTCATAGCGCCACAAACGGTGAATAAATCCTTCTCCGTTGTATCATATACAACTCCAAAATCATGGTTTCTTATCCTAATCTCATTTCGACCTTGAGTTTGCTAAACAAATTGAAAGAAATCATTCACTCATACCTACCATTTCACGACGACATAAATATAGTATATGTACTTTGAGTTTGCTTAACAAATACATGTAGTTATATTGCCTCATCTAGTCAATATATTAATAATACTACACATAACAACTCTAGCTAGAGTTTTCTCAACAACCAGAGAGTATGCAAGTAATTTATTTTAATATATAAAGAGTAAAGGACAACACTTATATTAAAGACGCATAATATTCAATATATTTAATTGAGTGATATCGACTTATGAATTAATGTATTTCTATGAAATACCTTCATGATTCAAGTATTGGACATATCAGAAATTACAGTATATGTACTTTTACATATGTATTTATTCCTTAAGTCTATTTAGGGTTTCTTTAATATTCCACGTTTAGTTTATACATTTATATTATACAAGTTTTATTATTATATAACTTTTATACTTTATTAAACTTATGTAATATTTTATTTATAACATTATAGTAATTAATCTTATTTAATTAATTAACATTTTAATCATATTATATTGAATATATTATTATAACCTTTATAGTAATACACATATATCTGATATATATATATATATATATTAATTTATTAATTAACTTTTAATTGATTTATTTAGTTAAACAATTTTAATTACTTTATTAATTTCAAAAATTCTTTTATACACACATGTATATTCATATCGTGTTAAAAAATTCAAGACAACATAACATATATCATTATATATATTATACATGTACGCATATTTAACTAATTAACTTATTTAATTAATTCATTTATTTTAATAATCTTATTAATAATTAATAATTTCAAAATTAATTTTATAACATTTTGAATAATTATATTATAACTTTTATTATATGTGTTTTATTTTCAATTTAACTTTTAAATTTAAAACTTTTATTTTAATTTCAAAATAATTTGAAAATTAGCCTAAGGCCCAAATTAGTTTGGACCTTTATATTGGGGATATACATTGGGCTTACCTTGTCTTTTCGGGCCATGCCAGTATCCAGGTAAGGCAGAGTACTGGATTACCGAAACCCAACCTTAGACGCTACTTTTCTAGACACCCTACTATATGGTTAGACTTTAATAAGTTATGCCTAATATTGCTAATTTAGATCACATAAGTTATTTGACTCTGATACCATTGTTTGAGCTAGGCTAGCATGTAGTAGGGAAAATGAGTAAGTTTAAAAAAATTATTCTATTTGGGTCTTATTGGGCCTATGAATTCTAAATTTATTTAGATCTAATCTAATTTATTTTAAATAATACCAATATATTATTTAATTTTGTAAATAAAGTTTTATTTTGATATTATGTTTATATTATATAATATGAACATGCATATCATATATACATATATGTGTACGTGTACGTGCAACATATACAGTGTACATGGTTTAACATACCCGTATATAGATGTTCAGATTACATCGCAACTGACATGTTAGGGCCTCCATACACATATGTGATGTCTAATATATATATATATATATATATATATATATATTAGTGTGATATAAAATATGATTATAAGAGTGTAAATATTAACACACACACACACATACAAATATTTATAATTATGTAAAATAATTATACGTGAAAATGCAAATATTAATAATCAAAATTTAAATTCAAATTTCAAATCTAGATCCAGACTTTGAAATATTTTCTAATTTCAAATTTAAATCAAAAATAATATTTTGATAAAATAAAATAAATAAATACTAATATACGAAATAAAAATAATTTTTTAAGAAATATACATACATACATACACACACATATATAAATTAATACTTAAATTTCGAATATAAAATATCATTATATATTTAAACATAAATGGATAAATTATATATATGCTCACACATATTTTTGGCTTATAATATGTTTGAAAAAATCCTTTTTAAGATAAATTCCTTTATGATTTTAAATTTATTTTTTAATAAATCTTTTTCCATCGGAAATGATTAAAGGAAATTTATAAAAAAAATCGTAATCATTGGTATAATTAATATACAATAAAATATATGTACATATAATATAATTATATTAAAGTAACATCTTGTATTTTAAAATAAATGTATACATGTGTGTGTGTGTTTAAGGTTTTAAATAATATAATATATATAATTATTATTTTATTTTTCAAAAATTATTACATGTATAAGATCTAAAAAAAATTTACATGTAATTTATATATACATTTATAAATTAAAAATTATTTTTTGTTTTAAAAGCCCTTTTAAAATTAATATTTAATTCTAATTTCTTTTGCTGGCTAAGAGCAATATATGCACACATACATGCATACATATATATATATATATAATTTTTTATTTTTACAATTCATATATACAGATTCACATACAATGTTGACAACACACATATATAGGGATTCGTGATATTAAGATCTAATCTAAGCACATATGATTCAAAATAATTATCAAATATATATATATATATATAATAAATAAATAAGTTACCTTGACTATAGCCTAATTAGTACACGTTAAATGCTAAATCGATTGACATTGTTATAATCTGAATTCAAATCCTTCCAGAGAGCTACCAGATTGAAAGCACTACTCATTGTTGTCTTGATTATGCTTGAATTTATGTTTTTTATGCTTGAATCAATGGAGGAAGGGGGCTACCATTTTCGACCAGATATGGATGTAGTGGATGCTAAAAGGAGAGAAACAAATGAGGGGTTAAGGGTGTATAAATAATGAAAGAGAAGAGCAAGAAGTGGATCCAGATCCATAAATATCTCTACTAATTCAAACCCCCTTTTTGAATCAAATCCAACCCTTCTCCTACACCTATGACTGGCCAACTCGGGTCCCTTTACATGTCTTCCAATCACTTCAAGCCTGAGCAAATAAAATACATTTAAATATAATTTAAACATATATCGATATGTGTGTATACAACTTTTATATATGCATTATTTTCAACACAAATCAAATGAAATTTTACAGCTAATATTTCATTAATATTACTTAATTTATAATAATTATAGTTATTTAAATCATGTGGTACTCGGAGCATTCAACATTACGGTTTTATGACTCTTAGGTGTAAATTCGGTCAGTGGTTAATATCAAACAATTCGAATATTAATGTTCAAACGTCACTAAGCAGGTGGTGTGATATTATGGCCAAATTTATCACTTACATAACTTTGGTAAAATCCAATTTTACTTTGTTTAAGTGGCATCCAGTAGTGACAATTATTTACACCACTCCTCTTCGTCAAAACTATTTCAATTTAGACCTATGAAATTTGGCAATGGTCCAAATTCTAATGTCATCCATATTCAACTCTATATTCCAAACACAAAGTTCTTAGTTCAATAATAACAATTATCATTAACTGAACTGCTCTTGCCAGAGACGTTGACTTTGAGTTGATTTTAGCTGAACGTGATACTAACCTCATATAACTGAGAAGACGAACCCTCTCTTGAATAGTTTTTCACTTCTAATGCTTCCATATACCCAACTATAGTCGTTTGATGGGTACTGTGCCACGATTTAACTATAATCAAAGAGGATTTCCACATTAAAGATCAATAGTATACTCAAGTCAAGAGAACTGTGTAATTTTTTCACATCGATATTTTTTATTTGACCTTAGTTATATTAACTAATAGTGTTTGCACAAAAAATGGGCAAACACCTCCAATTCGTATGATTTAGTTGATTTTATGTTGTTTTTAGTGAGATGGGAGATTTATGCAAATATGTAAAAAGCAGGGACTAAACTGTCAAAGACACGCAGATTTATAGTGGTTCAGCCAGAATATGCCTACGTCCACTTTATATATTATTTCTCTTTTCTTGTTCAGATTACAAGTACAAAGCTTTGATACAAGTATATGAAAGTTGTTTGAAAACTCTATCCGTGCTTGAGCTCTCAAACTTGTCCCTATTGTTGTACCCCTGCCCCTCTATTTATAGAGTGAGGCTGGGGGCAGGGGTCTTGGATGTACATAACTGCTGGTGGGCCTGGGCTGATGCAATCTGGCCTGGCAAAGTCGGTCCGGAATGCCTTGGTTCGGTAGTACTGTGGTCCGGTGATGGTTGGTTTGGAGTTTGATTCGGTGGTAGGTGAGTGGCTTTGGTTCGGCAGTGCTACTTTGGGCCTGGTTCGGTAGAATGTTGGTCCGATGGCGAGGTGGTCCGGTAGTATTTGATTCGGTAGTTCGTTCCTTGCTTCGGTTCAGTACCGAATGGTTTGGTGGCTGCCTCCTCGTGTTGGTTCGGTACCGAATCGTTCGGTGGCTACTTCCTTGTGTTGGCTCGGTACCGAATGGTTCGGTGTCTACTTCCTCATTCTGATTCGGTGGTGGTATAAACGTACCCAACATTTGCCCCCCAAAGTAGGGCATATGCTAGCATATGTCGTGCTTTGTTCCATTTTGGACGACCATATTCGGCCCGAGAACCGAACCGGCTGGTCCGGCTATCCAACCTTCCTCTATAAGTAGGAGCCACATGCCTTCGTCATTCCTTACCGACCGAAATAGCCGAGTTAAATTCTGAACTGCAGAATCAATTATTGTGCTGATCCAATCTTAGCTGCCGGACCAGGTAAGTTCTCTTCTGCCGAATGACTTTTTAAGGTTGAATTTCTTTGTTTTACCGAATGAACCTAAAGACTTTCAATGCCGAATGGACATGAAAACTTTCAATACCGAATGAACTCGATACCGAATGAATCGTGAAATCATGAACTTGATACCGAATGATCGTGAAAACTTTCAGCACCGAATGAACTTGAAAACTTTCTGTACCGAATGAACTTGAAAACTTTCAGTACCGAATGAGTTTATGTTTCGAACTACAAGTTAAAATCCAGACATCATACACTTGCTTGTTTTATATTTCTACATCCTTCGTTCTAACAACGTGCTTTTTTGTGTTTGCAGATAAATGTCTCATAAAGTGGAAACCCGATCAGAAAAGAAGAAATCCCAGGACAGAGAAGAGCCTTCTGCCGTGCCCCCAGTCCAGCCAAATCCAGAACGACGTGGACCCACCCCGAGATCGCTAGTGGATGGGTACGGTCTTCAAGAGCTTCTAAATTCACCTCCTGATTGTTCTCCTAGCTCTCTCAAAGGCGAGCAGCTTGATGTTACTTCTCGCTCCTTTGGGATTGACAGAGCGCGCATGCTATTGCCGGGGGAAGGAGTGATGCCGTATGACCCCCCTGAAGGCTATTTCGCTTACAGCAGGTATCATTGCATGCGTGGTGCCATCCCACCTCTTAATGCCTGGATAGTCAGCTTCATCACATATCTGAAGGTGGCTCCATTTCAGCTTCAGCCTAACTCCTACGCCATCCTGGTGAGCCTGTTTGTCATTTTCCAGAGGAGATACGGGCGTCCTCCCTCCAACCGGGAGATCCGGTACTTGTACAATTTGAGAGGCTATAAGAAGGTGTCTCCATACATCAGCTTGGAATCAGCCGTATCTTTCAACCTGTCCTGGACTTATATTCGAAGTTCAGTATGTTTAAGAAAGAATGGTTTTTTATCAGGGATGACTCGGTTTCCATCCGTCGCTTCACCTCCGGCTGTAAGTGTGAAGCTTTATTTATAATTTCCGTTATAATTGCAATGCCTCTTCTTATGTGTTTTTATTTCTTGCTAGCGACAGGTGGCTTTGCGGTCGTGGAGAATGATCGCCTGGTTCAGATGGCTGTGGAAATAGAAGCCATTACGGGAAGGGACAAGTCGGCTTCTTACTTGATTAGGAATGCTACACTTCTGGGGCACAACCTGATCCTTCCACATCAGTCCATGGTCAAGCAGAGAGACACGACGAAGGAGAGAGCTGCCAAAGTTACAGGAGGGGCCACGGCGAAAAGCAGCAAAAGGAGACCCTTCTCGATGCATCCAGTTGCCGGGGGGAAGAAACTCAAGAAGTCCGATGGACCCTCTCCCAGCACACATCCAGATGCTCAGGAGGAGGAAAAAGGTGAGGACGAAGGAGGTGAGGCGGAGAGCGGAAGTGGTAGAGAAGGTGACGGTGATCGTCATGGTGATGATGGTGGCGAAGGACAGGGCGGTGATGGAACCAAGGCTTTGCCTCCGGGTAGGCGGGCGTGATTCAAGAGTGGACAGATGACGCTCTCCGCAAAGCCTTCGAAGAGTTGGAGGAAACAAAGAAGTCCAAGAAAGCTGGTAAGGTCGGGACCGGCGCCGATTTATCTTCCGGGAGCGCTTCTACTGAGGCAACTTCTGCGATTCAAGGTGAATCTCTCTTTATTCTTTTTAATTCTTGAATGATGACTCAATACATGCTGGTGACACTTGGTTTTCATTCCAGGAGCGGGTAAAACGGCCAAGACCTCAGATCTTCGGCACAGGCTTGAACAATACAAACTCCTCAAAGCTTTTGCCAAGCCGAAGCCTCTTATTAACCGTCCTGGAGACGTAGTCGGCTATCGTCCTCTTCTTGGAGTTATTGAAGAAGATATACAAAAGAGGAAGAGGAGTCGATCTACGTTCGAATCTCTTCCTGGTCTTCCGGCCCCACTCCAGCCTATTCACGATATTACAGAGGATGATTCTGAGTTTATGCCTTCCCCACATCCGTCTGAGAATCCAACCTTCACCCCGATAGATCACCCTGGCTTGGTTCGTAACCCGTTTGTGGGTCATCCAAACCTGGACCCGGCCTCTCATGACATCTCCTTCGATGAGGTTACTGGTGAGCATCTTCTCCCTCGCAATCCTATGGTACGGGTGCTTGACGAAGCTAAGTCTCTGGACCTCGATTTGCTTACTACCCGGGTTGTAACTCTGGGGGATGAAGCTAAGGAGAATATTGACCGGGTTGCTGAGGAGACCAGGAAATTGATGGGGCATCATGCCCGACTAGTCAAGGCCGGGGAGGAAATTGGGAGTGCCAACACTCGGCTACGGTTAATGGTCTCCGACCAGGCTAAGCAACTTGCCGACCAAGCCATCCAAATTTCTCAGCACGAGGCCGCATCCAGGCAACTGAAGAAGACTATGGAAGAGGCCAGCAGGGCAGAGTTGCAAAAAATGGAGGCCGCCTGCAAGGAGCGGATTGACATGGCCATTGCGACGGTGGATGAGGTCCGACAAGCGGACTTAGAGCGGGCGCAGGAATTATCGGGGAGACTTGAGGCCGCGGAGCTCGCTCAGTCCAGGTTGAAGGAGGAGATGGAGGCGATGAGGATATCCCTTCAGGCTGACTGCTCACGATATCGATCGGAGAGGGATGCTGCCGTTGCTAAGCTGCGTGCTTTTGAGGCCCGAATGAGGGAGCTTTAGGAAAACGAGGGGATGATGGATGCGATGCTCCAGGACATGTATTTCCGCACTTGGAAACATGGTAACCTATCCTGGATGGATGATTACCCCCGAGTTATGGCCAGGATTTATCTCCGGGCTCTGGAGGAGGCTAGGGCTGATGCGGATAAAGAGGGTGGCACGGTCTTCAGAATGGATGTGGTCACTGCCCAATTTACCGAGAAGGAGAAGATGGCGGTGAAGGAGGGTATGCGGCTGCTTGCTGCTGAGGAGGCAGGTGTGCAAGTAGAGGATGATGACCAGGATGGTCAGGAAGCAGGTGCTGGTAAGTCTTCCTTTCTAGCCCTTCCGTTAACTTGGTTGCTTATCACTAACGAATTCTTTCTTTGACCGGACAGGTGGACAATAGGACAAGGATAAAACTCCGATGCAGCCGGCTCCCTGATTTGACCTGGATATCTTTTTTGTGGACTTGACATTGTTGTATATGTTAGTCTCAAAACAGTAACGTAACTTTTAGGTTGTAATTATGCTACTTGTAATAAACAACATTATTCTTGATGTGTAATTTTTTAACTTAAGCCGATTCTGTCGTCTTTGAATGTTTTTGCTGTTTTGACATGTTGTATGAGAAATATAGCTATGCATATGCTTGTAATTCAATTGTGTTTGATGTCAAGTTCTTGCTTAAAACATAATTTCATGTCTTGCAATGTTAGCGTGATGTGCGAATAAATTATAGTCACATGTTTATACATGAAAAGAAGAAAATACCGCCCTTCATATTTTACTTGTAGATGGCAGCTTCGAATGTCTTGCATGACTGAGTGTGGAATGCGGTCCAGTGTCTTGCTGTGAGTATCCGCTTCCATTAGCAAGTGTCCCCTATTCTCTGTCCTGTACTTTAGGGATTGTCACAGAGGATAGGAGAAAAGTTTTTTTTTAAATAAAATTGAAATATGAGAAATAGTTAACTTCCAATCACGGAAGGCCTTCGATGTGCTTAAGTTCGTGGCAAACGGGCTTTGTAGTCACTTTCCCTAGCTGTGGGTCTTGGAGACATTTGTCACCCATCTTACGCCTCCGCGGGGAGTTAATCTTTTTTACCACAGCCGTACTTAAGACACATCGGAGCCGAGATCGCGCACAGTAACTATCCGGGCCATTATGGCCCGTAATCATGGGTATTATTCGATTTACTGTGGTCGGCTAGCGTGGGTGCCGATCATCAACCGTGAACTACCCCTGGCTGGCCACACCTTATGTTGGGGCTTAAAGTAGGTTCACAGTTGCCGGCGAGCCGAACGCCGTAATGAGCTGCCATGGCTATAGTTGGCCTTCTTGATGGCTTATAATCGGCTCATTACAGTTGGCTTTAAGGGCCGTCGCGAGCAATGAGTTAACCCACAGCAGAGGGATGCCGGAGCAAAAGTGTCTCATTGGCGAGGGCATAGATTCGCATAGTACCTATTAGGTCTTGTCCAGGTGAAGTTGCGCTGTGGAGTGCCTTGAATGGAAATGCTATATGCACAGGATTTTGTTCAACAGAAAAGGATAAAGTTAACAAGCAACCAAGATATAAAGGAACAAGTTAAAAAATGAGACGAGGTTTTTTAAAGTGGTTCGGCACGAAAATGCCTACGTCCACTGATTCTCTTTGTTAATTCACTTCATATGGGCAGTACAAGTTAAGAAAAGTATCGACGGAGGTGTTGGATGTTCCATGCCCTCTGGAACACCTCTCTGTCCACTGTTGACAAAATATAAGCTCCATTGTGGAGATCTTTATGAATTACATATGGTCCATCCCAGATTGGATCTAGTGCCCCGGGGCGAGGGAAGATTCGCTTGAGGAAAAGGTCTCCTTCTTGTAAGGTACGACGCTTGACCCTGGAGTTGTATTGTGCTGCCACTTTTTGCTTGTGGGCTGCTGCTTTGAGGGCTGCATCATTTCTTCTCTCCTCAATTAGATCCAAAGACATGTGAAGGAGTTCTTCGTTCTCTTCTGGGTTATAGTGGATCCTACGGTGGGAAGGCACAATGGTTTCAACTGGGAGCATAGCCTCTGATCCGTATGCCAAAGAGAAAGGAGTATGCCCCGTCAATGTTCTGAAAGATGTGCGATAGGCCCACAGTGCCGTAGGGAGTTCATCCACCCTAGCGCCCTTTGACTTTTCGAGTTTCTTTTTTATTAGAGTTTTCAGAATCTTGTTGACGGCTTCGACTTGTCCGTTTTCCTGGGGATAAGCTACGGATGAGAAGCTTTTGTGAATTCCGTGCTCTTGGCACTAGTTGGCGAACTCCTCGCTGTCAAACTGAAGTCCATTGTATGATATAATTTTGAATGGGACTCCGTACCTGCATAGAACATTTTTGATCAAGAAGTTAATAACTTTCGCTGAAGATACTTTATTCAGGGGTTCTACTTCCACCCATTTGGTGAAATAGTCGACTGCCACTATAGCATATTTGGCCCCGCCTCGGCCCATTGGCAGTTCGCCGATTAAGTCAATTCCCCATACTGCAAAGGGCCAAGGGCTGGTCATTTGAGTAATCTCAGTTGTTGGTAGCCGTGGAATCTTAGCAAACTTCTGGCATCTGTCACATTTTCTGACGAAATCTAAGGCGTCCTTGCTTAAGGTGGGCCAGAAATATCCATATCGGAGTATCTTTTTTGCCAAAGTTTGCCCTCCGGTGTGATCTCCGCAGCTTCCTTGATGAATGTTGGATAAGATTTCCTTGGCTTCCCTTCCAGCGACACACCTTAATAAGGGGTTAGAAAAACCACGCTGATAGAGGGTGTCCTCTTGTATTGTGTAGCGGGAAGCTCTCCTCAAGATTTTCTTGACTTCGTTACGCCCATTGGGTAGTGTGCCACTTTGTAAGTAGTCTCGGATAGGAGTCATCCAAGTTGCTTCTTCGGTTGCAGCTATCAGATTCACTTGCTCAAAACTTGGGGTCAGTTGCTTTGAGATGGCTACTGCTCCGGAAATAGCGCCGTCTTTCATACTAGCTTGCTTCGCCAATTCATCGGCCTCTTGGTTCTCTTCCCGAGGGATGTGTTTGACTAAGTAGTGGTCCAATCGACTGAGAAGTAACTTGGTCTTCTTTAAATATGCTATGAGTCGTTCTTCTCGAGCCTGGAATTCTCCTAGTATTTAATTAACAATAAGTTGAGAATCGCTATGAAGACACAAAGAATTGGCTCCGATTTCTAAGGCAAGTTCTAATCCAGCTATCACTGCTTCATATTCTGCATCGTTGTTGGTGGCAGCGAACTCCAACCTTATAGCATAGTGCAGCTTATTTCCCATGGGAGTGATTATTACTACACCTGCCCCCGAGCCTTGTTCGTTTGACGCACCATCCACAAAGAGATTCCACTTGATGTCTTCTGCTATTTCCGATTGCTCCTTACCTTCGTTGGTAGTGAATTCTGCAATGAAATCGGCCATGGCTTGTCCCTTGATGGCGGTACGAGGGTGGTAGGTGATATCATATTGACTTAGTTCAATGCACCATTTAAGTAGTCGCCCAGAAGTGTCGGGACGATGGAGTACCTGCCTCAGTGGTTGATCGGTCAGAACTTTGATGGAATGGGACTGGAAGTAGTGACGTAGTTTCCGTGATGTGATTAGCAAACAGTACGCTAGCTTCTCAAGTTTAGGATATCTGACTTCTGCCCCCGTAAACCTCTTACTTACAAAGTAGACTAGCCGCTGCGTGCGGTTGTCTTCTCTTACCAAAGCAGCGCTTAGAGCGTGAGATGATACAGCAAGGTATAGGTATAACTCTTCGCCTTCGTTTGGAGTTGAGAGTATCGGCGGTTTCTGGAGGTGTTCAATTAGGTTAAGGAAAGCTGCTAAGCATTCGTCAGTCCATTCAAACTTTCCTTTGTCTTTCTTTAGAGCTTCGAAGAAGGGGACGCACTTGTCCGTTGCTTTGGAGATGAATCGGCTTAGGGCGGCCACTTTCCCGTTCAGACTTTGCATTTCCTTTCGAGTGGTAGGTATCTTGATATCTCTTAGAGCTTGGACTTGTTCAGGGTTTGCTTCAATTCCTCTGGCATGGACGATGAATCCTAGGAACTTTCCTGATGATACTCCGAAGGAGCACTTTAGAGGATTCAACTTCATTCCATACTGGCGAAGTACTTGAAACATTTCGCCTAGGTGGCTTACGTGATTGTCGGCTTCCCTTGACTTTACCAGCATGTCATCCACATAAACTTCCATAGTTTGTCCTATTAGCCCTGCAAACATCTTGTTGACGAGGCGCTGATAGGTGGCTCCTGTGTTTTTAAGTCCAAAAGGCATTACCTTGTAGCAGTACAATCCCCAGTCAGTGATGAAACTAGTGTGATCTTGATTGGGAGCATGCATAGGAATTTGGTTATATCCTGAGTATGCGTCCATAAAAGATAAGAGTTCGTGCCCGGCTGTGCTGTCTACAAGCTGATCGATTCGGGGAAGTGGGAAGCAATCCTTCGGGCAGGCGTCATTTAAGTTGGAGAAGTCAATGCATGTTCGCCACTTCCCATTAGCCTTCTTTACCAGCACCGGATTGGCGATCCACTCTGGGTAGATGGCTTCTCGTATGAAGTCATTGGCAAGTAGATTCCTTACTTCTTCATCGAGGGCTGCTGATCGTTCTGCCCCCGTGCTTCTCTTTCTTTGTTTTACGGGCGTCTTGGTAGGATCAATGTTTAGTACGTGGCATGCTAAGTCAGGGGAGATTCCGGTCATGTCAGCATGTGACCATGCAAATACATCCAAGTTGTGGCGGAGAAAGTCAATGAGTTGTTCCTTCAACTCTGCTTTTAGTTGGGACCCGATTTTCAATAGTCTACTCGAGTCATGTTTGTCTACAGATACAAATTCCATAGCCTCTGCAGGCTCGGCGGTGGCCTCCTCCTCTTTGTCCCTAGGGTCTAATTCATTGAAAGGGTCGCTGGTATATCGAAGAGGAGGGGCTTTCTTTAGTTGCTATGCTTCCAAACTTGTTGTGCAAAGGGCAACCTCTACACTCTTCCCTTTATCCTTCCTGTGGTTGTTGCAAAGTTCAGTTACATAGCAGTCTCGTGCAACGTCCTGGAGATGATGGCATTCATTGGTGTCATGCCCATGAGATTCGTGGAAGCGGAAGAACTTTCCAGATTTTTGTGCGTTATCTGATTCCTTCTTGTATGGTGGGCGTTTGTATCTAACTTCGTCTTGGGTGGCAAGGAAGATGTTTTCAATGGTTTCATTCAAAGGAGTGTAAGTGTCGAATCTCGGTCCTGGCCGATATAGGCGTTTTTCTCCCTACTTGCCCCCAGCGTTGTCTCTAGAATCATTTCTTCGAACGTCCTTCGCTGCAGCGGGCGTGTTGCCGTGAGCTACCTTATTTTGTTGCCCTGACTGCCCCTCAGTGGCAGCATCTTCAAGCCTCATATATTTCCCGGCTTCATGGAAGAAATCGGGTAAAGTAGCTGGTTTTTCTTTTGTCAACCTTCTAGCAAATTTAGTATCCGGATGCACACCACTACAGAGGGCCATTAGGATAAGCTTTTCGTTGGCATCTTGGACTGCGGCCGCTGCGGCATTGAATCGGGTTAGGTATTGCTGTAGCTTCTCTCCAGGTTTCTGTTTGATACTGGATAAGGAATAAGCGTCCTTGGGTTGTTCCACATGAATGCGGAACTGACTGATAAACTTTTCTTTCAACATTTCCCACGAGATGATGGATCCCTGGGGTAAATGACAAAACCAGGAGGTAGCTAGATCTGCTAAGAATAGTGGAAAGCATTTGCACAGTACTCCCTCCGTTGCTCCACTCATGAGCATATGCTGTGTGTATCTCTGTAAGTGTACAACGGGGTCGGAGGTTCCTTTGTAAGGTTCCATTGTTGGCATTTTCCATTCTCGGGGGGTGATGGCAATTTTGATATTGCGGGCGAAGGGGCTGGTTACCCTAGCGCCTATCCCTCGATCTCTTTGATCCCGTTGGACGCACTCTCTGAACAAGTGTGCCATCCTTTCATCAGAATTTGGAGCAGACAGGAATGAGTTCGGTTCTGCTCTGTGGGGCTGATTCCGTCCGGATGACCTGTAGGGATGGTATCGTCTATCATTCCTGATATTTTCCAGTGGCTATCTTTGGTCTTCTGGGAGCATGCTAGGATCAGCTACAGCTGGCCCTTGCCTCGATCTTCCCCTGCTGGGTTCTGATCTAAGCACTTCCTCGGGTCCAACTTCGGGCTGGACTCTAGCTCGGCCCCGTTCACTGGCGTTTCCGTGGTTAGGCAGTATGACAGGCTCAGCTACAATTGACCTCCGCCCGGTACCTCCCCCGTTGGGTTCGGTTCCAAGCGTTTCCTCAGTCCTAACTTCGGGTTGTGCTTGGTCTCGGCTCCTACCATGGCCGCTTCTGTTGTTAGCTCCTTCGAAGAAGGAAGATCTTTGCTGTCTCTGAGATCCTCCGGACTGGGACTCTCCCCATGATTCAGTGTTGCGGTTGGACTCTTCAGCATCCCTTAAGCGTGATATGAGATGGTCCACCAAGGCTTCCTGCTGGGATGTGAAGCGGTTAGTCACTTCCGCCACAACCCTATCTAGATCTGCCCTAGTAATTGCTGTCGGCTGTTCTGAGGCTGGGGTTGTCGGATTTGCCTGACCTTCATCTGGTACTGCTGCTGGAAGGGGACGATTCACCTGGTCTGTGACCACTGGATCTGGAAGACTGCTGGTTGCGATGTTTTTCCCTTTGTTAACATCTTTCTTCTGCTTGGGAGGCATGTTTTCCAAGCAATGAACGACGCTGTTAGGAAGAAGGTTAAGTGGAAGAAGCTGAAGCTTCAAACTTTTATCTCTCAGTGAAAGCACCAAAATGTTTGCACAAAAAATGGGCAAACACCTCCAATTCGTATGATTTAGTTGATTTTATGTTGTTTTTAGTGATTTGGGAGATTTATGCAAATATGTAAAAAGCAGGGACTAAACTGTAAAAGACACGCAGATTTATAGTGGTTCAGCCAGAATATGCCTACGTCCACTTTATATATTATTTCTCTTTTCTTTTTCAGATTACAAGTACAAAGCTTTGATACAAGTATATGAAAGTTGTTTGAAAACTCTATCCGTGCTTGAGCTCTCAAACTTGTCCCTATTGTTGTATCTCTACCCCTCTATTTATAGAGTGAGGCTGGGGGCAGGGGTCTTGGATGTACATAGCTGCTGGTGGGCCTGGGCTGATGCAATCTGGCCTGGCAAAGTCGGTTTGGAATGCCTTGGTTCGGTAGTACTATGGTCCGGTGATGGTTGGTTTGGAGTTTGATTCGGTGGTAGGTGAGTGGCTTTGGTTCGGCAGTGCTACTTTGGGCCTGGTTCTGTAGAATGTTGGTCCGATGGCGAGGTGGTCCGGTAGTGTTTGATTCGGTAGTTCGTTCCTTGCTTCGGTTCGGTACCGAATGGTTCGGTGGCTGCCTCCTCGTGTTGGTTCGGTACCGAATGGTTTGGTGGCTACTTCCTCGTGTTGGCTCGGTACCGAATGGTTCGGTGTCTACTTCCTCATTCTGATTCGGTGGTGGTATAAACGTACCCAACAAATAGAAAACTATTGAGAGAATCATTTTGTAGTTATTCAATAACATCAATATGTAGTCTCAGTGGTTAGGTGCTTCGACTTTGGTGTGAGAGGTCGCAGGTTCGAAACTTGCGTAGTATGATTCGAACATATATGGGCATGTACTTTGTTGTATACTACCTAAGGCTTATAACACTAATATGTACTATCTTCTAAGTACCCAATTTTAAAAAAAACTATCAATATGCAACCCATTAATGCCCCTAACAGTCATAAGTAATACACTAACAAATATCGTAGTCTGGTCTCAAGGAATATATCGATATCCAGTCTCGATACATCTTGATTAGGAATATTTAAAACAGTATGTTTAATTTCATTGTGATATGTCACTCATGATTACAGTATATTATAACTACTATCATAATACATATCATTTATGGATTTTCTATTAAATATACTTTTAATTTAATTAATTAATATAATGTAGTATATCAAATATATAATAGAAAGAAAACACCTCTCATTTCAAACAAGATTGGTTATCGAGTTAGATATATGTAGCAATTATATAATTGCCTCTAGGGTATATCCATAACTCTATAACATGGAATAGTCAACTGAAGAAATATGGAGAATTAATAACTTCTGGCTAATACCTTCGCCTCAATTATGGAACATGCTTCTATACCCCAAATTTACACATGTTCACTTTACTCTTTTCCTTAACAATCTGGCGATTCCGCTTCATCCTATCCACATTCTGACTACATTAAGGCTTCAACACACGTTGCAAGCACCCATGACCCAATTCTTTCAATGTACGTGCTCTTGTTTTCACTATTATGCTCCATGGAATTACTAAGAAAAAGAGGGAAAGTGAAACTTTGGTGCTTAATTTTGTGGCCTTGTTTCGTTTCACTGTGATAGTGTAGTAAATTATTATTGTTAAACCCTAAGTAGTGAAACACAACAAGTATTCTTACAATCCATCCTACGCCGCAACTAAAATGGGTTTTGTTCATAGTGAATTATTAAAAAAAGGGATGTATAAAATAGTATTCAAAAGTGAGGGATGTAAAATAAATAATATTTAAAAAGAGGGACGTGTCCTTAATTTCCACTTGAATCAATCTTATAAACAAACAAATAAGCGGTTAAAGTGCTATTAACCTGCTTTATTAAGACAAATTTAATTGTACTTATATGAAAAGGATTGATAACAAATACTTGCACCTCAAAATTCAAAAAAACAACTAAGCATCATTGTCGTACCAAAAAAGTAAGTATTCATATAAATAAAACAAATAAATATCATATCATAAGTTCATAATTAAATCCAACAACAGCAGTATTACTAGTGGATATGGACGAAAGCCTAAGGTCATCTAAATGTCCAAAAATGGCCTACATGTTCACACAAACTTTAAATATTTATATTTATTAATTAAATTTAAATGTTAACTTAACGAATAAAAATTCCTAACTAATGCAACGAGCATGTATGTGATAAAACCTGTTAATGTAAGATTATAGATTGTATGTGATAATTATCATTTTAGTAGACTACACAAGAGTTAACTACTTATGCAAAGGAACAGTAACTAATTTAATTTTTATTGAAGATAGACTAATAAAAACCCAAAATGCTAGTAACTTTTTAGCTAGAACAATAAAGGACATTTAAAGCTCACCAATGCAACTGCTTGCATTTGAGGAAGTTACTCCTTAAAAATTTATGTAATAATGTCTTTTAATAGTAATGTTTTCAGCAGAATATTCAATTAATAGTTGAGAAAATAGTTAGAGATGGGTAGATAAAGTATAAAATTTGATCATAAGTCCCAATATCATCACTTTTCGATACATAGCACTAAGATGTTTCATAAATGAATTCAGTAGTCATTTAATTATGGTCTTTAAAATATTCATTCTTTATTACCATGGGCACTCCTGAGACATTCTATTTATAGGCACCACTCCCAAACATTTACTCTGATTCCATCTCATTTGCTCTTCCTTTCTAATAGCATTCAGTAATAGAAATGGCAAGCATTTTCTTCTCCTGGTTATTGCTCTTTTGGCAATTATGCTTGTTGAACCCACTAAGGTATGACATTGTATTTCAAATTTTTTGATACACTTTTTCAAATGAAAGAACTCTTTTTGCCAAATTAAACGCCTAAGTATATGGAAAAATGTTCAACATTATGATGATGATCGAAAGCTACCAACTGATGCAGAGTACCGAGTGGTATGTGAATAATTTCTTATGAAGATATCATTTTCTTTTCTAAAATTAAAAATGTATGATTTTAATTCTACTGGCATCATCTATGTACATCACAAAATGGATATGGACAAGGAAGCCTTCGACACTATTATAGGTATTTTGAATTAAACTTCAAGTTTAAACCTTTAAAAGTATTCTACGTAATTATTTTTGTAATTATTATAACATAAGTAGATACATTACTAATTAATACTAGATACTACAAGAAGAAAATACACCTGATACATGGAGTAAACATTTTTAGGGTTTGTAAAAATTTCCAGCTTTTAGAAGCAGAGCTCGAAAAGAAGATCACAAAATTTAAAGTATATTTATTTACAGTGTAAAATAATGATTCTTTGAGTGGAGAGGTTTAGTATTAGATTAAAATAAAAATATTACTATTTTGTTTAGTGAAAAATGCAAACTTTGTTTAAGACTTGAACCAGCTATTGATAGAATATTAGAAACAGAAGAAAAGAGATGAAAAGATGAAAGTTTGAATTGTGATAGTGGTATAATTTCTAATGGTTTATTTAAATGACTATTAGAAGGAAAAAACATACATTATCTAGAGTTTACATGCAAAGTAATAATTTTTCTGTCACAAAAGTAATTCTGTTTTCATTTCTCATTTATCTTTGTTAATTATTTATAATTATCATCGTAAACAGAATGTTCTGATCAATGCTCAAGAAGATGCTCAAAGACACGGTACAAAATGTTGTGCCTTAAAAACATATTACAAGCCTACTTATTTCATCATTCTTAAGCCTAAATCAATCAAACTTCAAATTTTCCATTGTAAACTCTAAGCATAAAACTAAACAATGAAATATACCCTCAAGTATGATGATAATGTAATATTTACATTAAGAGAGTATTCACGTGCTTAACTAGTCTTCAATGTATGCATACTTCGTCAGCATCACCAACATCCATGTATTTGCAATGATGGAATATGAACCTCGGTTGAATATGTGAAGTAAATTACGTTGTCATGAAACTATCATTTTATTTTATTTTATCTAAAATTAATTATGAACCTCTCTGTATTTTTCCTTCGATAATTATGCAAGTTATACATCTAATATGTAACGACCCACTTTTTTGGATGGTTTAAACCGACAATAAACCACACATGTCAAACTCAAACCATTCAAAAGGTAGGATTGTTAATGGGGTAAATAAGAGAATTAGAGAAAGGAAAGAAAAACAAAACACAGAATCTCATAGTGGAATGACAATATATAATAATCAAATAAATAGTTCATGAAGCTGTTTTACAAATACATTTGATTACACTTTTACAATACAATTAGAGTTATACATACAACAGGTAACATAGGATAATGCAGCAGAACAACATGATGTAGTGGAATAATACTAATAATATAATACTAAACTCTGTCTTCGTCCTCCAGAAATAATGTCTTCAACACTTAAAAGCTCAGGCTGACCCGAACGTAATAAAAAAATAAAACACTCGAGTCAGAACTAAAACATCTTATGTAAGTTAAATTAACAACAAATAAATATGAGTGTAATGGCTTCAGAGATGTTTACGAGATTTTACATCTCCTAACCAGCGTATAACGTGCGTGCAATAACTTAAGAGATGTTTCGGGATCTTCCTTATCCTAAAGATCTGTTAAACTATTTATATGTAGTAATATACGCTATATATGTAGTGTCTATCAGTAAAGTAAAGTATTAAAATAGCATTAAGGCGTTACCCATATCCCCCTTAACACATTTTATATAAATGTCATAGTCTATACAGTACTGTAAACTCCACCAAACCGGTGGGCTATCAGGGAGCACTCCAAAGGTACGACACAAATCCAAATCGTAGTGGGCTCGATAAGGCATATGACAAGGCATGTGAGGCAATGCCCAGGGTAGGATTCTACTATTTTGCACGTCCGAACTGGTGGTAACGCATAACAGCTACTACCTCCCACCTCGGAACACACTCCCATAATCAAATCGAAGGAGGCCACCAAATCAATCACAAAGTAACAGATATGGTATTGAAGAAGCATGTCGGATCGGAGGAGCGACCTCACTTGGCCCGGGATAGCTCCTGTTTTAGTCATATGAAGCTGACCTGTAACGACCCGCTATTTTGGACCATTCAAATCGACAATAAATCCACACATGTCGGACTTGAATAATTCAAACCAATAGATTATTAATATAAATTTGGCAAAACTTAGCATATATAGTAAATAAATCGATCACAGAATCACAGACACAGAGTAATACAATAAAACGCAGCGGAAAAGATAAAATAGTAGTTCATGAAGCTACTATATAAACATTAGAGTTAAAAATAAAATACAACAGAATATCTCAAATACAGTGAAGTCTTCAGTACGAATAGATGACCTCTCTGGGCAAATCTACTGGAAAAACTGAAAGCTGAATCGATAGTTGGATCTTCAAATGAAGCTCCAAACTCCAAGGGTGAGTCTCAAATGCTGTATCACTCAATCTGACCCGAGCGTAAAGCAAAACACAAAACACTCGAGTCAGGATTAACATTCTTATACTAATAAATCTAACTCAAGTGAAATATCAACTGAAATACAAGTAACTTAAAGGATGTTTGGGATAACCATCCTCTAAGGATCCGTGGAACTATCTACAATGTAGAAATATACACTATAACACCGTGGTCATTCCAAATTTATTTATACTTTAAAACCAAAATATAATTTTCATTTCAAATATATCTATTTTCCAAATAGTATATTTATATTAAATAATTTATAAAGTAAAGTATTAGTAATTTCCTCAGATTTCACAAATCGCTTCAAAATCAACTCGCCTTTCCCATTCAAATCAAATTCAATCTCAATTTATCAATTTCCATTTAATTCAGTTTTCTAAATAACAAATTCAAATTATGTTGATTTCGATTACAGATCTGTGTCACAAACAAACCATTTAAATTCCAATATATTTCAAAGCCTTAAATATTCAACCTTTTCAAAGTTAAATTTAACAGTTTCATATATATCTTGATTTAACCACATTATTATTTAGTCAGGAAATATTCACTTAATAAACACAATACCAATTAACTAGTCTTAAATTACATTTTCACTAAATATTTCCTTAAATTTAATTAAACGAGAAATATTCATTAAATTACTTAAATCAAGACCAGGTTATAAATCATATCTTAAATCTCAATTTCAATAAGTTTCAAATCGGTTTAATTAAATAAAATTTCTTCCCAACCTTAACTTATTCAAATTTTTACCGAAATCTATTTTGAAACATAAATTTAAATATTTAACCATATTATATGTATTAAATCAATCTTAACTAAATCAAATATTATTATTAAATCTATATATATATCATTACCATTTATATATAATAATTTAAGAATCAACATTTATTTAAAACCATATATTTCTTCCCAAATCCATAGAATTTAATTTCAAAATATTTATATATGGACCAACGGTGTCTGTATATAATTTCATATCCTATGGTCAAGTGATACGGATATTTATCATTTCAATCCGAAATTTAAATATATACGGGTAGATATCATTTCGACCCGTAATTCCAAATTCAACCAAATAAAAATCGCTTGGGTCTATCATTTCAACCCATAACGATTTTCTCCTATTCTAAAGTCCATTCGGGTATGTATCATTTCAACCCATAGTGAATGCTATACTAACAGGGAACTTGCAGAGTGATGACAGATATGATAATAATAATAACAAGCATATATCATAAACAACAATATAATATAAACAACAGGATATGGTGTCATATCCCACAGGTGAATAGTTACAGATAATAGCATATATAACAATTGAAATAACTACAGCAGCATATTTCAATTGTCGTTTCAATTGAAATTAAATTTAATAAATATAAGAACGTTAATCGTGAGTGATTGCTCACCTTTCGAGGTTAGAGATGAACGAGACTGAGATGAGTTACGACTCCAAACACGGATTCCAAATCAAAGCTAGATGGATACGGATTCGACGGATAAGCTGATAGATAAGGAATTGACAAAAATCAAATCAGAACTGGATCGATGATGATCAATAGTAGAAGTGGATTTATATATATATAACTATATATAACTATGTATATACCAAATCATATTCTAAATACAAACACATTTTTAAACTATATATATATATATATTTCAAAATCATTGGTAAAATTAAAACACAAATATCAAAATCTAACATATATACATAATATAATCTGAAATAAATGCTTATATAGATATACGAACATATCACTTTGTACCTATACAATCGAAAACAACAATCTATGTAACCCTTATATAACCAATCTTATTTTTCTATAATATATTCAGGCAACATAGTATATTTTCAAACTTAACTGTAAAGTATACCTATATGTTCTAACAATTATATATATCATCAGTTATATACTTATGCAAGAAATCAATATTTTAACTTATACAGTAAAACACAAATAAAACTTATATAATATAACATTTAAACGTGTTATATAAATTGAATACAGGCTACAATCTTAACTATATACTTATGTATAAACTATAAATATATATATAGATACACCCACTGCCAAAAGTAGCTTCGAAATAACATATAGTAATATGTAACAACCCTAGACTTTGAATATACTTTAATTTTGACTTTATTTTTTTATTTTAAATTATTTTAAACTTGTTCTATTTCAAACATTTCATTTTAAATATAAATGTTGATTATTAAGTGGTTTATAGTTCAAACTAGTATAAATTGGTTAGTTTACTGAAAAGTGAATTTCTATTCAAACAGTTCAATCTTTGGCTTTTAAATTAAAAAAAAAATTATATAAAATCTTAAAATTTATCTTTTATTATGAAAGTAAATATAATTTCAAGAATACTGCTTTTCGTTTTGTTGAAATCTGATTTATAATGTGAAAGTTATGCCCATTTGAATATTGTGTGTAATTTGCTGTATTTAACAAAATTGTTTACTTTAAATTATATAAATAATCTTTTATTTGGTCATGTAATGTTATAATATGGGTAAAATAACATGTTACGTATATATTTTAGTTTTAAAACATTTTTAAAAGTGTAATTGACATTTTCCAATGTCAGTTGTATTCTGGTTATAATTTCTAATTTCCAGTTTCATTTAATAAAAGAAATTCTTTATTTATTTTTCTATTTTCTTCAAATCTTATTTTATTTTCATTTCCACTTCATTTTGTTCAACATTTATTTTATTTACTTGACTTTTATTTGTTTAAAAGTATTGTTATAATTTTTAAATGTTTATTGTACATTGTTTATATATTTTTAAATGCTTGTTCAATATATTAGCTATTTTCTCATTTTATTTTCTATTTTTCCTTAAAATAATTATTTATATTTTTTTCATTTTTATTTTGTTCAGCTTTTTATTTTATTTACTGAAATTTTTATTAGTTTATTTGAATAAAATAAAATAGAAAACAAAGAGACAAAACCTTTTCATTTTCTAGTCTTTTCATCTCCTTGTCTTTTCAAATTGCTTTTGCCTTTTCATTTCTTGCTTTGGCCGTTCATTTTTTTTGCTTTGTCCGTACAATTTTCATTGGTTTTCACGTGAAAACTTCCTCATCTCTTTCATTTTGCACGACATTTCATCTTGAGAAAAAAATTCAAACAATGGCTCCCTTTTTTTTCACTTTTCTTCCTCTTTTTCCACTTGATTTTGCCTTGACTTGCTCTTGTCTAGCTCGGCCTCAACCACCACCATCTTCTCCGACCACCACCATCCCTTCTTTCCCACTTCATCCACAGCCAAATCATCCCCCTCCTCTGACCTGAAGTGGCCATGACCTCCTCATGAACACAACACCATAAAAAGTTGCAAAATTTCCATGAAAACCATGCTAGCCGACCAATACTTCAACACCACTTCCATATTTTGCCTTGGCCACCTCCTTAGCCTCTACCACCATCATGACCTGACCCCAAACCATCAGCCTCTCCTCTGACCTGACCTGAACCATGCATGACCGAGCCCATAGGATGACCAAGCCGAGCCAAAAGTTGAACCAAACCTCACCTATTTGCCTTGATCTTTTGTATACTTCACTTGCAACTCACCTACCTCTTCACACTTATGTAGCCGTGAGTTTTGATGCCATACCTGACCCAAACCTGAGCTATATCACATCATGGCCGAGCTAAAGAGTCCCTAGACCAAGCATTTGAGTGGCTAAGGCAAGGTCCAATCATATCTTCTCTTTGTTGCTTTTATTTTTCAATTTGTTTCAATGTTAGTTTGGGTTGAATGTTATGTTTATATTGTCTTGTTATTTGTTGTTACAAGAAAAATATCAAGGCTCACTATTCATTCAAATCAAAAGTCGTGATGTATCGTGCTTGTCGTGCTTTCTGGAATCTATTCTGTGTGTTTTGATCGCTAACTCCAGCGTAAAAGGTGAGTTATTCTCACCAGACAATATGTACCTATATAACTGATAAACCGACACCATTTGAATCTGTAATGTATATCATCATGTTATATATGTTTATATTATCATCATATGATGTTCACACCTGTTATTACACTTATTATATCATATGTTACTATTATTTAATGTTATTCTGTTATTTATATCTGTTATCACCATTGCAAGTTCCCTGTAGATTAGAATCACTATGGGTTGAAATGATACATACCCGAACGGACTTTAGAATAGGGAAAAATCGTTATGGGCTGAAATGATAGGCCTGAATGGTTTTTATTTAATTTATTTTAACTTGGGATTGCGGGTTTGAAATGATAGAACCCGGATTTTTCTTTTTTAACTGCGGATTGAAATGATACATATCCGTATCACTTGACCTAGGTTAGAAAATTATATACAGGCCCGTGGTTATTTTATAAAGTGTTTTGAATATTTTTAAGTATTTTAAAAAAATATAAATTTATGAAATTTGATTTAAATAGATTTTGAAATGTTTAAAATAAAGAAATTATGATTTTTCTATGTGTTAAAAATGTAATTAATGAATGGTTTAACTGGATTTTTGAAATATAACTTAAGTTGGAAATTTGGAATTTGGTTAAAAATGATATTTAAGTTATATAAATAAAATGGATATTAAATTTTATTTGGAAATGGTAAATATGATAATTTGATTAAATGTGAATTTAAGTGATTTATTAAAGTATTATTGATTTTTTCTATGAATTTAAGTGGTTAAATAAATGAATGTTTAAAAGTGATCTTTTAAAATATAACTTGACTTGGAAATGTGAAATTTGGTTTTAATTAAAGGTTTTAGTTAATTAAATAAAATTGGAAATTTAGTTAAATTTGTGAAATGGTAATTTAAATTTGAAGTGTTAAGTTATTTGTTGAAATGTGAAGAATTGGAAACTTTTACACTTAAATTTATTAAGTAAATTGTTGAAAATTGGATTTAATTATAAGAAATTTATTGTGAAAAAGATACATGTTAAATGATATGTAAATGAACATTTTAAATGTTAAATTATGATTTTTAAAATGTTTAAAGAGTTTAAAATGAAGTTATTTAATTGCTGGAAATACACTAAAAAGCTGGAAATCACTTTTAATAGCATTCAGAAATGCTATGGTTCTGAATTACACTAAAAATTTGAATAAAAGGGCTACTACAGCATTTCTGAAATGCTGCAGTTGCTGCAGTTGAACTTATAGGCTAATATTGAACCCAGGTCTATTATAGCATTCTCTGGAAATGCTATAATGGTCTGTAGTCTTTGCTGAAACCAAATTTAACCCTTGTTTTGAAATCTGAACTACCGCAGCACTTCTGAATTGCTGTCTTTTCTGTTTTGAACTATAATTCCACTAAAACTGAGTTTTAACAGCAGTTTTAAGTGCTGTCTTTGCTGAATTAAAAACGTTTTTCAAATATAACTTATAGCAGTTGTTTTTAAATGCTGTGAAATGCTGAAATTTTAATAATTAGGGTTTTTGACTTAGTAAACGAACTCAGAATGGTTTGAAACTTTGGAAATTGAATACTTGATTTGAAAATATAATAATTACACTTTTAAAAGGTTTAAATGAATTATTTTGATTGGAATATAAACTATTTAAAGGTGATTTGAAATGATAGTAAATGAACGATATCTTTGAATTTAAAAGGTATTTAAAGTTGAATATTGGATTTGAACTGATAGGATATTTTATTTTATTAAAATGATTTGAAATGAAGTTTTGTAAGGATATGATATTTTATTATATTAAAATGATTTGAAATGAAGTTTTGAAATTATATGAAAATTTAAATATATGGAAATGGTTTGGAATTGATTTAATCTTTATTTTGATAAAGATATGGTTTGAAATGATATTTTATTTTGAAGTAAAGTATTGTTTTTAAAAGTTATAACCACGGGTTATAATAACGTTGGGTTGTTAAAGAGACCGGGATCGGATATGGACATACTCTCTGTCTTACCGAAAACCACTTTGGCAACCGTGTACGCGGTGGAGATTCCAGAATGAAGTAGGATGGTGGCGACGATCCTAAGGTATATACGTGGACCCAACTCCCGTGAGTTGGCATAAGGTGGCTAAAACAGGAGCGATTGACGGACCAATGAGGTAGCACCTCTGATCGGACACACTTCTTCGATACCATTCTATTACTTGTGATTGATTTGGTGCGCACCCTTGATTTGGGAGTGTTGTTCGAGGTGGGCGGTAGTGGCTGCTATGCGTCACCACCAGTCCGGATGCGTAATTGGTATATCTACCCTGGCATTGCCTAGTTGTGCCGTGTCACCTACCATATCGAGCTTTACTACGATTATGATTTTAAGATCCGACCGCGTTAAGGTTCTCCATCCCCTTAACGCTATTTTCTATATGATTATACTTTACTGATTAGACACTACTATATATAGCGTATATTACTACATAGTAGATAGTTTAACGGATCCTTAGAGGATGGGCGGTCCCAAGCATCTTCTAAGTTACTTGTACCCTTATTATAGTTCGCTTGAGTTGGTTTACATTATATAAGTATATATTGTCCTGACTCGAGTGTTTTGTGTTTTGCTTTACGCTCGGGTCAGCCTGAGTTATTCACAGATTTGGATTTCCACTCTCTTGGAGATTTGAATCGCTGGAGATTATCTGCTTGTCATGTCCTATCTATTCCAGTTCCGTTGTTCTACTCAGCTTGTACTTGGTTATTTTATTGAGACTTTTGTTGTACTCTATTTCTTCTGTTGTATCTTATGTAACTCTGATATATTTATATAGTAGCTTCATGAACTACTATTTCTTTTACTTCCGCTGCATTATTTTACTCTGTGTCTGTGATCTGTGATTATATTTATTTACTGTATATTCTGAGATTTGCCAAATTTTATTTACAACGCGGTATTTTGAGCAATTCAACTCCGGCATGAGTGTCTACCTATACACTTATAATGGATGCGAATGGTTGAAAATATCGGGTCGTTACAGTTGGTATCAGAGCTTTGGCTTTGAGGCAAAACTCAGCATATGGAGTAGATTTATTTACAGAATCACTTTCGTTCGAGTTTGAATCTTTTCCTCTTGATTCAAAATTCCTTTGAATTTTTGGAACGTTCCCTGCGGTTCCAAAATTCATTCTTGTCCCTCACTATTCATCTTCTTTTGATTTTGGAGTATCACATAACCCCACTTCGAATGATCTTTATAGTAAATTGGCGGTCTCGCCAATATTCTAATTTTCTGGTAAAGGGGTGAAAATCCTTTACAATCAGCATCGATTAACCAGAGATTTATATTTATCCTTGGTTTAGATTCTAATATCTTTTGTTATTCCAAACTCTATCTCTTGAGATCGAAGGTAGATTTACCCCAGAAAATCCACATTTGATCTTATCCATTAAGTCACGGTTGACCCGATTAAGGTTGTCCGCGATTTATCTAAGCTTACCCATCTCTCTACTCTGTTTAATCATCTTGTCTTTTGTTCCAATCTATCTTCCAAACATTTTGAACTGTACTTGTAAATTAATGTTTTGTTTTATATTGTGTTGTTTGAGTTGTTAATGTTGATTTGGGTTTCCGATCGATTCGTCTGATCAACGCTATCGATAGGATTTCTAAAACACTTTGACAGAACAAACTGACACAATATTATTTTAAAATTTGGTTTATGAAATAAATTTGGATATATAATTTTATGGAACTTGATAAATTGATTCAAATTGATAATTTGAAATGATAATACTTGATTTATCATTTATTGTTCTACAAATGAATTTATAAATAGTTGTTTATAAATTAATTTGGGAACTGAAATGAATTTGAATCAAGAATTTGAGAATTCAAGTTTCTGATGGTTTCAAACCTTGTGTTTTCAAGTTTTAAAAGGATATTATTTAAAGTATTTTGAATAAAAATTTGTCTCTAAAGGATTTTAAAGTTTAAAAATTAAGTGCTCTTCTCTTTATCGCTGGAAAATAATTTCGGTGATGACTGCAGCATCATCGACGTTCATTTTCGAGTTTCGAAGTGAAGAGACCGTTCTATTGTCTTGCTACAGCTTTGTTTTGGGAAATTTAATTGATTTGAATCTCTAAAATATGACTGAATTTATAATATATATATATGATTTAAATTTGATTTGACATATTATATACATATATTTATTTATCTCTTAATGGTTTGAAGGGAATCGGAAATTTAATTCTTACATTTTATATTAAAGAATAATTTCAGTTATAAAAAGAAAATTAAATTTTTTGAATAAATGATTCAAACTTGAGATAATTGAATTGGAAAGTTTTATTTGTATAACATACAATTTCATTCCAATATAACTTACCAAAATTACACAGAAGTTGAATATGAAATTGGATAATATACAATATAGAAAGGATTTTTATAAATAAAATTTGAGTGGTTATAATAAATGTTATACACTTAAATTTTAGTTATAAAAGATTAACAGAGGTAAATAGTGAAAAGGAATTTAAAGAGATTTTATTTAAATAACTTAATAATCAAATTTGATTTACTATGGAACCTTAAGCGTAACCTAGGAATTTTAATAATGGTTATTTCCTGAAATGAATATGTTGTATAATAAATAATGTATCTTTGAATAGATAAAATAAATTACATTGGAATTAGACATTTTGTAATAAAGCTTATTTAACTTGAATTCATAGTTTAATTGATGTCTAAATGAATAAATGTGTAAAGAAATTTGATTGTTATATTTGCTATATAAATGTTTATTTATGAAATAGATATGTCTTGGAAATTGAATAATTATGATTTAAATAGTTAAAATGTATTTTAACATCACTAAAATTTGATAATTGAAAATTTGGTTTTCAAATGGAATTTTAAGTGTAACTTATTAAAGGAATATCTATTTATGAAATGGGTATTTTAAATAAGTGTTAGGTTATGTGTTAAATTAAGAGCTAACTAAAATAGTGAGCTTTTGACTTAATAAATGAAGTATAGTTTATTTGGATATTTCATTCATAAAGGTTTATTTTAATAAGTCATAAGTTAAATGATATCCAAATGAATATTTCTGAAATTAAACTGATTTGAAATATTAATATATCTACTGTAGCATTTTATAAGTGCTGCTGTTTTGAAAATACAATGTTTTGGAAATTTTATAATTGAATGAACTTAGAAATGTTACAGCTTTGAAATGAATATTATTTGACATTAGATTTAAATGGTTTAAATGAAGATTATTTTTAAAAAGGGTGTTATGATTTTCAAAGTATTATGTTTTTTTTTAAGAATAACATTTCCAAAGTGTTATGATTTTAAGTAGTACGATTTCTAAATGATAAAATCTCTAAATTGTTATGATTTCAAAACATTATGGTTACCAATCTATTATCTTATTTTGTTTTTCAAACTACCTTTTGGTTGTCCTTATTTCTCTTATCTTGTTACAGAATGGGAAGGCTATTGCTTATACTAGTCTGTTTAGAAATCTTTCTGTAATCTTTGATAACCTTTGTTACTCATCTGGATCTGAACACTGTTTTTCCATTCATAGACCGTCAGTCAAGTGAAAAGGGAGATTCAGACTCTAGAGGATCTTTTTCGTGCTTATATTCTTGATTTGATCACCTCCATCTTGTTAAACTTACCTATAACAATAGTTATCAGGTGTAATTTCAATTTTCTTATCATCTTGTCTTAATTCTATTCATTCTATCTTTTTCTGTGCTTTCCCGTACCTCGTTCCTTTTCGGGGACGAAAAGTTTTGAGTGGGGGAGAGTGTAACAACCCTAGACTTTGAATATACTTTAATTTTGACTTTATTTTTTTATTTTAAATTATTTTAAACTTGTTCTATTTCAAACATTTCATTTTAAATATAAATGTTGATTATTAAGTGGTTTATAGTTCAAACTAGTATAAATTGGTTAGTTTACTGAAAAGTGAATTTCTATTCAAACAGTTCAATCTTTGGCTTTTAAATTAAAAAAAAAATTATATAAAATCTTAAAATTTATCTTTTATTATGAAAGTAAATATAATTTCAAGAATACTGCTTTTCGTTTTGTTGAAATCTGATTTATAATGTGAAAGTTATGCCCATTTGAATATTGTGTGTAATTTGCTGTATTTAACAAAATTGTTTACTTTAAATTATATAAATAATCTTTTATTTGGTCATGTAATGTTATAATATGGGTAAAATAACATGTTACGTATATATTTTAGTTTTAAAACATTTTTAAAAGTGTAATTGACATTTTCCAATGTCAGTTGTATTCTGGTTATAATTTCTAATTTCCAGTTTCATTTAATAAAAGAAATTCTTTATTTATTTTTCTATTTTCTTCAAATCTTATTTTATTTTCATTTCCACTTCATTTTGTTCAACATTTATTTTATTTACTTGACTTTTATTTGTTTAAAAGTATTGTTATAATTTTTAAATGTTTATTGTACATTGTTTATATATTTTTAAATGCTTGTTCAATATATTAGCTATTTTCTCATTTTATTTTCTATTTTTCCTTAAAATAATTATTTATATTTTTTTCATTTTTATTTTGTTCAGCTTTTTATTTTATTTACTGAAATTTTTATTAGTTTATTTGAATAAAATAAAATAGAAAACAAAGAGACAAAACCTTTTCATTTTCTAGTCTTTTCATCTCCTTGTCTTTTCAAATTGCTTTTGCCTTTTCATTTCTTGCTTTGGCCGTTCATTTTTTTTGCTTTGTCCGTACAATTTTCATTGGTTTTCACGTGAAAACTTCCTCATCTCTTTCATTTTGCACGACATTTCATCTTGAGAAAAAAATTCAAACAATGGCTCCCTTTTTTTTCACTTTTCTTCCTCTTTTTCCACTTGATTTTGCCTTGACTTGCTCTTGTCTAGCTCGGCCTCAACCACCACCATCTTCTCCGACCACCACCATCCCTTCTTTCCCACTTCATCCACAGCCAAATCATCCCCCTCCTCTGACCTGAAGTGGCCATGACCTCCTCATGAACACAACACCATAAAAAGTTGCAAAATTTCCATGAAAACCATGCTAGCCGACCAATACTTCAACACCACTTCCATATTTTGCCTTGGCCACCTCCTTAGCCTCTACCACCATCATGACCTGACCCCAAACCATCAGCCTCTCCTCTGACCTGACCTGAACCATGCATGACCGAGCCCATAGGATGACCAAGCCGAGCCAAAAGTTGAACCAAACCTCACCTATTTGCCTTGATCTTTTGTATACTTCACTTGCAACTCACCTACCTCTTCACACTTATGTAGCCGTGAGTTTTGATGCCATACCTGACCCAAACCTGAGCTATATCACATCATGGCCGAGCTAAAGAGTCCCTAGACCAAGCATTTGAGTGGCTAAGGCAAGGTCCAATCATATCTTCTCTTTGTTGCTTTTATTTTTCAATTTGTTTCAATGTTAGTTTGGGTTGAATGTTATGTTTATATTGTCTTGTTATTTGTTGTTACAAGAAAAATATCAAGGCTCACTATTCATTCAAATCAAAAGTCGTGATGTATCGTGCTTGTCGTGCTTTCTGGAATCTATTCTGTGTGTTTTGATCGCTAACTCCAGCGTAAAAGGTGAGTTATTCTCACCAGACAATATGTACCTATATAACTGATAAACCGACACCATTTGAATCTGTAATGTATATCATCATGTTATATATGTTTATATTATCATCATATGATGTTCACACCTGTTATTACACTTATTATATCATATGTTACTATTATTTAATGTTATTCTGTTATTTATATCTGTTATCACCATTGCAAGTTCCCTGTAGATTAGAATCACTATGGGTTGAAATGATACATACCCGAACGGACTTTAGAATAGGGAAAAATCGTTATGGGCTGAAATGATAGGCCTGAATGGTTTTTATTTAATTTATTTTAACTTGGGATTGCGGGTTTGAAATGATAGAACCCGGATTTTTCTTTTTTAACTGCGGATTGAAATGATACATATCCGTATCACTTGACCTAGGTTAGAAAATTATATACAGGCCCGTGGTTATTTTATAAAGTGTTTTGAATATTTTTAAGTATTTTAAAAAAATATAAATTTATGAAATTTGATTTAAATAGATTTTGAAATGTTTAAAATAAAGAAATTATGATTTTTCTATGTGTTAAAAATGTAATTAATGAATGGTTTAACTGGATTTTTGAAATATAACTTAAGTTGGAAATTTGGAATTTGGTTAAAAATGATATTTAAGTTATATAAATAAAATGGATATTAAATTTTATTTGGAAATGGTAAATATGATAATTTGATTAAATGTGAATTTAAGTGATTTATTAAAGTATTATTGATTTTTTCTATGAATTTAAGTGGTTAAATAAATGAATGTTTAAAAGTGATCTTTTAAAATATAACTTGACTTGGAAATGTGAAATTTGGTTTTAATTAAAGGTTTTAGTTAATTAAATAAAATTGGAAATTTAGTTAAATTTGTGAAATGGTAATTTAAATTTGAAGTGTTAAGTTATTTGTTGAAATGTGAAGAATTGGAAACTTTTACACTTAAATTTATTAAGTAAATTGTTGAAAATTGGATTTAATTATAAGAAATTTATTGTGAAAAAGATACATGTTAAATGATATGTAAATGAACATTTTAAATGTTAAATTATGATTTTTAAAATGTTTAAAGAGTTTAAAATGAAGTTATTTAATTGCTGGAAATACACTAAAAAGCTGGAAATCACTTTTAATAGCATTCAGAAATGCTATGGTTCTGAATTACACTAAAAATTTGAATAAAAGGGCTACTACAGCATTTCTGAAATGCTGCAGTTGCTGCAGTTGAACTTATAGGCTAATATTGAACCCAGGTCTATTATAGCATTCTCTGGAAATGCTATAATGGTCTGTAGTCTTTGCTGAAACCAAATTTAACCCTTGTTTTGAAATCTGAACTACCGCAGCACTTCTGAATTGCTGTCTTTTCTGTTTTGAACTATAATTCCACTAAAACTGAGTTTTAACAGCAGTTTTAAGTGCTGTCTTTGCTGAATTAAAAACGTTTTTCAAATATAACTTATAGCAGTTGTTTTTAAATGCTGTGAAATGCTGAAATTTTAATAATTAGGGTTTTTGACTTAGTAAACGAACTCAGAATGGTTTGAAACTTTGGAAATTGAATACTTGATTTGAAAATATAATAATTACACTTTTAAAAGGTTTAAATGAATTATTTTGATTGGAATATAAACTATTTAAAGGTGATTTGAAATGATAGTAAATGAACGATATCTTTGAATTTAAAAGGTATTTAAAGTTGAATATTGGATTTGAACTGATAGGATATTTTATTTTATTAAAATGATTTGAAATGAAGTTTTGTAAGGATATGATATTTTATTATATTAAAATGATTTGAAATGAAGTTTTGAAATTATATGAAAATTTAAATATATGGAAATGGTTTGGAATTGATTTAATCTTTATTTTGATAAAGATATGGTTTGAAATGATATTTTATTTTGAAGTAAAGTATTGTTTTTAAAAGTTATAACCACGGGTTATAATAACGTTGGGTTGTTAAAGAGACCGGGATCGGATATGGACATACTCTCTGTCTTACCGAAAACCACTTTGGCAACCGTGTACGCGGTGGAGATTCCAGAATGAAGTAGGATGGTGGCGACGATCCTAAGGTATATACGTGGACCCAACTCCCGTGAGTTGGCATAAGGTGGCTAAAACAGGAGCGATTGACGGACCAATGAGGTAGCACCTCTGATCGGACACACTTCTTCGATACCATTCTATTACTTGTGATTGATTTGGTGCGCACCCTTGATTTGGGAGTGTTGTTCGAGGTGGGCGGTAGTGGCTGCTATGCGTCACCACCAGTCCGGATGCGTAATTGGTATATCTACCCTGGCATTGCCTAGTTGTGCCGTGTCACCTACCATATCGAGCTTTACTACGATTATGATTTTAAGATCCGACCGCGTTAAGGTTCTCCATCCCCTTAACGCTATTTTCTATATGATTATACTTTACTGATTAGACACTACTATATATAGCGTATATTACTACATAGTAGATAGTTTAACGGATCCTTAGAGGATGGGCGGTCCCAAGCATCTTCTAAGTTACTTGTACCCTTATTATAGTTCGCTTGAGTTGGTTTACATTATATAAGTATATATTGTCCTGACTCGAGTGTTTTGTGTTTTGCTTTACGCTCGGGTCAGCCTGAGTTATTCACAGATTTGGATTTCCACTCTCTTGGAGATTTGAATCGCTGGAGATTATCTGCTTGTCATGTCCTATCTATTCCAGTTCCGTTGTTCTACTCAGCTTGTACTTGGTTATTTTATTGAGACTTTTGTTGTACTCTATTTCTTCTGTTGTATCTTATGTAACTCTGATATATTTATATAGTAGCTTCATGAACTACTATTTCTTTTACTTCCGCTGCATTATTTTACTCTGTGTCTGTGATCTGTGATTATATTTATTTACTGTATATTCTGAGATTTGCCAAATTTTATTTACAACGCGGTATTTTGAGCAATTCAACTCCGGCATGAGTGTCTACCTATACACTTATAATGGATGCGAATGGTTGAAAATATCGGGTCGTTACATAATATATATATATATATAAACAAAACAAAAATGCAGACAACTATCCAAACATACATGCACAACATTCATACGAAAACAAGTATATACATTTTTTTCTGATATGGACAAACAGTTCTTGTTCCCTATAGTAGCTATATATACTTACATATATACACGTTAAACTACTCAACATCAGATATGCAGACTATCAACACATGTAAGTATATGCGAAATCAAATCATCCACAACTATATGTCCCTGCAAACAAACACGTCCAGGTTCCTTAAACATAAACACATGCCGACCATTTATGCAACAAATTTACTTTAAGATACAATCATATATGTACCGAAACTATGTAAACAAATTTATAACAATTCTATACGGTTACGAGTATATTTGTACAAGCTAATATTTATACTCTATAAACATCATAAATAAACTAATATATATATATATATATTATATAAAAACTTACGTGTATGAATATGATGTATATAATATACTTCCCACAACAGCAAGTGAGGCTAGTTTTAAAAGTACATAACAAAACTTTAACAGACAGCTACCCAAAGTATATAACTTCATAAACTTTTTTTTATATGAACTAATATATATATAGATGAATATACAAACCTATAGAAAATCAAACATATGTATAATATATATAAATAATACCTTAATGAATATCAACAATACAGCTCGGTTTGGAGAGGAAGTGGAGAGAAGGGCGAGTGCGGTGGTCGATGAGGGGGGTAGGCTGTCTCGTTCAGATCGACAGGATAGGAGGCAGGCGGAGGGAAGTGAGGTTCGGCGCGAGAACGGTGGCCGATGTGGAGGAGCGCTGGAGAGGAAGAGCGGATCTGAGCGTGAGGGGGATGAGCGCATGTGAGAGCCAGAGACAAGAGGAGACACGGCTTGATGTATGCAGTTCGTTTTTTTTATAGCTGAAGTCGTATTCGGCCATGACAGGAATGGGAAAGTGAGTAAGATGTAGTTTTTTCAAGTGGAAGAAGTTGACAGGCTCCAGAAAAAGAAATTGAATATAAATTGGTTTATGAGTTTTCAAGCGAACAGAATGCAGAAGAGACAGAGAAACCGACCATTGAATAAATTGAAATGATGGTAACGGCTGGCCATAGATTTCTACAAATAATAAATGCTAGTAGTTGTTATTTCGGCAATTGTAACAGCTGGCTATAGATAACAATATATTGGCTATAGATTTTATTGAACGTTACTATTGAACCTTCTCAAAACAGTGAACCGAATGAAGTCAGGCAAAATAAATAAAATCAAAGGAATGGCAACGGTCTCCCAAAATTCAGCTGAATCATTAAGGCAAATAAATGGTTTGATCGGACACCACGTTTCAAATTCGAAACGTAAAGAAATCAAATGGTCACGGATCC
The DNA here is from genome assembly GCA_030737815.1 of Allium fistulosum. Lineage (NCBI taxonomy): Eukaryota > Viridiplantae > Streptophyta > Magnoliopsida > Asparagales > Amaryllidaceae > Allium > Allium fistulosum. The sequence goes on along the minus strand of CM060904.1, from coordinate 1,102,194,859 downwards.
GGTATTGATACAGTTACCGGTTTCGTGGATTCTGCTGTACCGGACTTCAAAACACAGAAATAAATATACCGCAGAGATCAGCACAACGAGACGATCAAAACGGTATACAGATATCGATGGTACGATCATCCAATCAAAAGTCGATAATCGGTACCGAAAATGCTGCAAATATGCTGAAAATAAGGTAAACGGAGCAATAACAGTCCAAATTTGATGAAACGAAATATGACGCCTTGCTCAGAAAATTATTTACAAATTTTCTATATAAAAATATTCAGGTTTGGAAAATATTTTGTTACCATCAATTTGTAACTGATTGAAATTGAAATTGAATTACACAATAAAATTTACCATTTGCTATATTAAAATAGACGTATTCCAAATAATAAATTTTTAATTTCAAATTTTATTGTTTAAAATTCACTAAATTTCAATTAAATATAAAATTAAAACTATTAAAATTTACGGGTCGTTACATGACCCGAAGGTCAGGGCTGCATTCTTATCTCATACCAGTAGCGTTCGCCAAGCCATCCTACTTCGTTCTGGATTCTCCACCACGTGCACAATTGTTAAAGTGGTTTTGGAATTGGCACAAAGTATGACAATATCCGACCCTGGTCTCTTTAACAACTAATCGTTATATTTTTCACAAAGTGGTCATTTTATAAAACATTTATAATAATAAATCCAGAAAATAGTTTATACTTTCATATCAAGATATCCATATACTTATTCCAAAAATATAAAAATATTCATAAGTACCGAGGAAGATTTCTTTCAATCAATTTCGAAAATAATTTATAAATCTCTCTCTCAAACCATTTATAAACTATTTATATACTTTAGAACCATTTATAAAGCTATTTATAAATTCCAAAACAGTTTACAACTCTTCCCCTTTTCATAAACTTCTACGCAAATTCCTTTAAAACGCTTCCAAATCCCTATATACAAGTTCTTTATAAAACCCCTTATAAAATCCTTTAGACATTTATAAACTCCTTTATAAAACCATTATAAAATCCTTTATAAAAATCTTTTATAAAATCCATTATAAAATCTCTTATAAAACTTTTATAAATTCCTTTTTAAACCTCTACAAAATTCTAAATTTTTTATCTATTAATGTTATTATAAAAGTCTATATTTATTATCTTAAATCAAAAATATATTTATTATATTAAATTAAATTTAATATATATATATTAAAACTATATTAAATATTTTATCAAATTAAATTTAAATAAATCTCTTAAAATGTAATAAATGTTTTATTAAATTAATTTTAAACTATTTAAATTATATATTTAAAAATAAATAAAATTATAAGTTAAAATCTTAAATTTACATTTAAAACCATATACTAACTTTTAATTTAAAGCTTTAAAACATATAAAATAAATTATGTTCCAAACACAAATTTTTATATAAAAGCATTAAATTAAATTTAAAAATCAGATTTATAAATCAAACATACTTTGCCATTTAGAAAATAATTTAAAACCGACCAACGGTGTCCATATATAATTTTCTACCCAATGGTCAAGTAATAGGGTATGTACCAATTCAACCCCAAAATAGTTGAATTTCCCGGGTATATATCATTTCAACTCGTATCCCGAATTAACAATTTCCAAATCAATAAAATCGCTCGGGTTTATCATTCAACCCATAACGATTTTCCCTAATCTATAACATCATTCGGGTATGTATCATTTCAACCCATAGTGATAACAGAGATATAAACATCCAGTCATCCAAAAATGTCAACAAATAAACATCCATCACAATCATCGTCCAAATCAGCCAATAAATCACAATAATTAACTGGTTATCATTATTAGGTATCTAATTAACAATTTAAATTCAATATTAATTTAAATGGCAATTTAATTCAATATAAATTCAAATTAAATTTTAATGACAATTTAAAATACCAAACAACAATCAATAAATTTCTTATCACATCATAAATTTAGTTTAACTAACATAAGAAGGTTTAGTATTTCGTGAGTGGGTTAAATCACTCACCTTTGATTTATCGACGATTTAAAATCCAAATAAAGCCCAAAATTTGAACAGTCTCAGAATTCGACCAAACTAGTTCCATGTTGTCTGGAATTTCGATATGATCCCAATGAAAGAAACCATGTCCAAATCCGAGTTTGTATCAAAAAGTTATGTGAGTTAGAACGTTCAAAATTTAAATTTAAATAAAATAAAACTAAAAAGTAAAATCGTTAAAAGTATTACCTTAAGAACCCTAGCACGTACGCACAATCTCGACCAACCCCTTATAGCTGCCATCAACATATTGCTACGACCGCCTCCTCAGGCACTGACACGATGAACGAACCCTACCCCTAGCTACGCCTCGGCCAGGCGCCCCCCGGGCTCCACCTCGTCAACCACGCCGCCGCCTATAGCCACCACGCTGAGATCAATCTCCGACCCCAAATCATCTAATTCTGGCGAACCTCTTCGACTATGGCAAGAACAAAACCCATGGATCGACTCCATTCGCCAAGCTCTACGCCGTGGTACCCTCCGATCGTCGTATAATCGACGATCCGCCGTTAAATCCAAAACCCTAGCAATGGACGACTGAGAAAGATCGTCAAATTCTGGCAAACCAAGAATCAATTGCAAAAAATGAATTGTAGATGTAGGTTGAGTTCATCGAGAGCTTTCCAATGATATATAGTTTGATATAGTTTGAGGAGTTTGAAATTTCGATTTGATTATGAATTTGGGAATCAGGGTTTTGATATTTCTAGCATTGAGAAGGAGGAACAGACGAGAAATAAGAAGTACGTACAGAAATTGGAATAGACGGCTAGGGTTTCAGGAAATATCCATTTATATAGACAGAGATGGATAAGAACGAATGGACATATCGAATTGGGTCAAAACGATAACAACGAACCGAAAAGCCCGTTTCGTTCCCGAAATGAAAGTAGGTCATCCAATATATCGAAATATAGGTTTTCGATATTTTTAAACTCAATGGAACTAGTTTCAAACCCTAGTTCTATCTTATATAGAAGTTAGCTTTTAAAATCAAAATATATTCATTTAAATTCTTTTAATTGATTTCTACGCGTTTCGAGCTCGCACGGTCAAACGATAAGTCCGATCGCTACGAAACATGATATCCTATAATAATTCACTACTACGGATCCGATGAAACTGGTTTCATAGAAATCCGAGACAGTGGCCAAAATGGTAAATTTCACGTTAATTAAATAAATTATAATTAAATTGATTTAATCACTTTTAAATTCAAATTTAAAAGTTAACATTTTTCATCATTTTTGATTACATAGAAATTTATAATCTATTAAATTAAATTTCCATGTTAAATCTACTATTTAAATATTTCGCTAAATTCAGCGTTCAATTACAATGGAAATAAAACCTATTTTTATTATAATTTAGATTCCAACAATTCTTTATTTTGATTTACATTCTTATTACTGAATCAACTAAAACCTTATGAATATAATTAACATTAGTTTACATTTTATTGCATTCATATTCTACAGTTATCATCTTAACTCATATTAAAGATAATATTTAATTATATTAAATTCACGTTGATGTCCAAATTATTTCAATGGATTAAATAATAATATAATAATAAAAAAAATTATTACACATTAGAAATTCAAACACATTTCTAAGTCTATTGTTTACAAACAAAAACTAATAAATTTATGTACTAATTAATTGATTTTATGTTCCATAATAAACCTATTTCAATTTATAACATATAATTTCAACCTTAAATTCAACATTTAATTTATTCCTTATTTACAATTATAACCAAATCAACTTTTTAATTATTTCGCTTGATTGAAATTACATTAAAATAATTCTCAATAACATTCAAACAACATTATTAAATCATATTCTAATTATTTTTCTCATTAATAGATCGTAAATTTTAATTTCTCACAAAGTTAAATTTCAAAATCTTATTTAATTTAATAGTTTTAATTATCAAAAATACGGGTCGTTGCACTCTCCCCCACTCAAACTTTTCATCCTCGAAAAGGAACAAGAAAGAATTAAAAAACTTGATATAATTTTATTCAAAATAATCAATTTATAAACAATTAATTTCCATATTTTAGTTTAATAAGAATTTGAAAATAATTCAACTTTTCACAAAATTTTCTAAATCTTAAATTTACGAAAAATTTCGGCAGAGTCTCCTTTGTACGGTTTGGTCCGAAAAAATAATAATATCAATAATTTCAATATATATATACAATATTTCAATAATAAACATCCCCAACCATGGGAAAAACAATTAAAATATCGCTTCAAAACCGTAATCCGAAAACGTACCTATTTGTCGGGCAAACAAACTTTCTTTATGAAACTAAAAACAACTGCTATTGCTTCCATAAACCTGTATCTCACTTACATAATCCAAAAGGAGTTAAAATTATGTAAAATATTAATATTTTAGTTGTTACCATCAATAACAAAAGCAATACAACACAAACAATAAACCTATGCAAACAAAATAGCATGACCATTATATGTAACAAAGGAATCAACCATACATCCATAGCAACCAAAAACTAATGGTTTGTTCAGGTTTAGAAACTTTTCATCGTACAAGGGTGATAAATAAACTATCAAGTGTACCATAAGCTCAACAGCCTTAGATAATTACTTAATAGATTATTCACACAACCTTACACAATTTGAAGTATCGTTTCTAAAACATCACATAAGCCAAATACATAGGATTTTAAATATTATTTAAGTTTATTCGATTGGTTCCTTTCCACATCATTTACTTTTCATTCATTTCATACAATGTCATTTTTCCATTAATTTACATTCATTTACTTACATGCTATTTTCCATTCAATTATTTAGAACATCAATAAATCAATTCTTAAAATATTATATAAGTTTCTTGTAGTTTAATTCACATTTATTGTTTATATGGCTTGATTTCAATTGAATATTAATATTCATTAATGAATCATTTCAACTATTTCTTAAGTTTATAATAATTTACATAATAGTATTCACTTTTTCCTTTTATTCAGTTTAATTATTAAGCATTTCAAAATATTAACTTAAGTTTATAACATTCCATGTACATCTTAATCCTTTATTTATAAACATATGTTCATTTTGAAGCACTTTTGCTATTAAACTTTTATTTGTATAATATTCTATTACATATTCATATTAACATTTCAACTTTTTAAGCATTTCTGGTAAGTTATATATATGTTTTTAGAATGTAATTGAGTGTTATACAAATTTATCTCATTCATTTTAGTTAGCAAAATTGTTCAATAATTTAGATCTTCTAAATTTCATTTCCCTTTAATTTACAAGTGACAAATCACCAATTTCTTTATAGTTTCATTAATCACTTAGCTTCTAATTTCTTATTTTTCATTTTAGAAGTTTCTAACTATTAAAATAGTTAAGAATTCATTTTCTTATAATAATTGAAATCCTTAATTTATAGAAACTTAAGAACTAAATACCGGGTTCCATTTCAAATCGTCTTGAAATAATATATATTTAAACTCATATCTTTTATATATATCAAATCATATTTAGAAAATAAAATAAAATTTTGTTTATCAAAACAAATGTATAGCAAAGCTACTACAGTGGTCTTCCCACTTTAAAACTCGAAAATGAACGTCGATGATGTCGCGATCATCACCGAAATTATTTTCCAGCGACAAAAGAAGGGAGTACAGAACTTATTTCCTTTTAAAATTCTTTCAAAACATTTCTTTCAAATCACATTGAAAATATTTATATCCGAAAGTGCTTCCAAATAATACTAATATTATATTCTAAAATCTTTGAAAACCAATTTCAAAACTTTGGAACTTAAGTTCTCAAATTTCCAATTTATATTCACTTTATTTGTAAATCCTATTTTTCAACCAATATTTATAAAATTTCACTTCCTAACAATCAAACATATCGTATACAAATATATCCATTTATAAAAATTATTCTTTTATATAAAAAATATAATACTAAATAAAATTATTTCATTTGCCTATATTTCAAAACAATATTGTGTCGGTCTGCCCTATTAAGTATTTAGAAATCCCTATCGATGCAATAGCGTCCTATGTACCGACTAGAATTTATAAATACTAAACCGAACAAATTAACACAATATAAAACATTTTTATATAACACTAACAAATACGTCTATCATATATATACGCTCAAACAACTCATTCTAGGGTATTACTACCCTATCTCTAATGAGCCAAACCCCACAAAGCTAAGGTTATCGCTAAACCAAAGCTCTGATACCAACTGTAATGACCCACCTTTTAGGACGGTTTAAACCGACAATAAACCACACATGTCAAAACCATTTAAAATGGAGGATTGTTAATGGGTAAATAAAAAATTAATAGAAAGGAAAGAAAAACAAAACACAGAATCTCAACGTGGAATGACAAAATATAATAATCAAATAAATAGTTCATGAAGCTATTTTACAAATACATTCGATTACACTTTTACAATACAATCAGAGTTATACATACAGCAGGTAAAATAGGATAATGCAGTGGAACAACAGGATGCAGTGGAATAATAATAATAATATAATACTAAACTTCGTCTTCGTCCTCCCGAAATAATGTCTTCAACACTGAAAAGCTCAAGCTAACCCGAGCGTAATGATAAGACAAAACACTCGAGTCAAAACTGAAAGATCTTATGTAAGTTAAATTAACAGCAAATAAATATGAGTGTAATGGGTTCAGAGATGTTTACGGGATTTTACATCTCCTATCCAGTGTATAACGTGCGTGCAATAACTTAAGAGATGTTTCGGGATCTTCCACCTCCTAAGGATCCATTGAACAATCTATATGTAGTAATATACGCTATATACGTAGTGTCGATTAGTAAAGTAAAGTATTAAAATAGCGTTAAGGCATTACTCATATCTCTCTTAACACATTTTATATAAATGTCGTAGTCTATACAGTACTGTAAACTCCACCAAACCGGTGGGCTATCAGGGAGCACTCTATAGGTACGACACAAACCAAAATCGTAGTGGGTTCGGTAAGGCATATGACAAGGCACGTGAGGCAATGCCCAGGGTAGGATTCTACCGTTTTGCACGTCGGGACTGGTGGTAACGTATAACAGCTACTACCGTCCACCTCGGAACACACTCCCATAATTCAAATTTAAAAGTTGATAATTTTCATAATTTTAGATTACAAATAGAAATTTATAATCTATTAAAATAAAATTCCATGTTAAATCTACTATTTAAATATTTCGCTAAATTAAGCGTTTAATTATAATGGAAATAAAACCTATTTTATTATAATTTTGATTTCAATAATTCTTTATTTTGATTTACATTCTTATTATTAAATCAACTAAAACCTTATGAATATAATTAACATTAGTTTACATTTTATTGCATTCATATTCTACAGTTATCATCTTAACTCATATTAACGACAATATTTAATTATATTAAATTCACACTGATATCCAAATTATTTCAACGGATTACATAATAATATATAATAATAAAAACAATTATTACACATTAGTAATTCAAACACGTTTCTAAGTCTATTCTTTACAAACAAAAACTAATAAATTTATGTACTAATTAATTGATTTTATGTTCCATAATAAACCTATTTCAATTTATAACATATAATTTCAACCTTAAATTCAACATTTAATTTATTCCTTATTTACAATTATAGTCAAATCAACTTTTCAATTATTTCGCTTGATTGAAATTACATTAAAATAGTTGTCAATAACATTCAGACAACATTATTAAATCATATTCTAATTATTTTTCTCATTAATAAATCGTAAATTTTAATTTCCCGTGAAGTTAAAATTCAAAATCTTATTTAATTTAATAGTTTAATTTATCAAAAATACGAGTCGTTACATAATAAAGCTAAATACGTATGTGCATTTAAAAATGACGCATTTGAAAGGCGTGTATGCATATTCACATGCGTAAATTTATGACCACGTGTATGTTTACATATGTGCATATAGGACCACATAATTGAGTATCTTACTTTCAAATCATCAAGTACAACTCACGTACCATCGTTAAAGTTATGTAACTTTGGTATGTGCATGTGCATATGCATGAATTTTTTATATCATGCATATTTACATATGTATACATAGGACTTCATAACTGAGTATCGTGATATATAGTCAACAATTTTATAGAAATTTTTACCATACTAACAAGTGGTACTTAGTCGAATAACTTATTACCTTTCTAGAGTGAATAAGCAAGCATAAATTTAGAAAATTTTGGACATCTTGTCATGTAGGATACTTAAAGCGAACATAGTTAAACTCGATATCCCCTTTTAGTCTATCCAAAGTGATTCTGGAATCTACACCTGCACCTAATGTAAATTTACGATCAATATTGGCAAATACTGCTATTGATTTTTCTTTTGCTTGAATCTTGCTCTATGAGCTCGATTGTGACATTCCAATTGCCGCAATTGAAAGCACAAAAAATACCTGCAATACACATCAAAAGTTTGAACTAATGAACCAAGCAATGTGTCCTGAACACTTAACTACAGGGGTCCACGGGACCGTGATAGTTCCATTTTATCATAACTATTTTCATGTACCAAATCTATCATCTCAAGCAAAGAATTCTAAGTAGAATTTTAAGTCATGTCAGTTATATTGGAAGGAGTAAGTACTTTAGAAATAATATATCAGATAAGAAAATATTCATCCAAGGCAGCTAGCAAAAAGAGATTTACCTTAACTATGATTCATTCAATGAAAATGCGAGCTTCAGTTTGCTATTGCTTTAAATAGTCTGTCATGGGTGTCATAAAATCTATACCTAAATATTCATTCCTGTCCAATTACACTAATTAAATACTCAAAATTTTATCTAAGTATATACTTATAATAACTAAATACACCGGGTCTTTTCTATGTAAATAGCAATTCGTTTCCAGTGCTATCCCCTTAAGCTATTAGTATACCATTTTCTTCTAGTGCAGAATGAGTGATTCGATTCCCATGTCCAATTTAAGCACTAACCAATATATTTACAAACTTAAATATGGAAGACGAAGTAGTAAGTGTAATATTTAGCTATTACAGTATCCAATGCGTAAATATATGGCGAAATAAATATTAAAAAGGTAGGAATATCGGTGCATTTTGTATCAGAAGTTGGAAAATATAATCCTCTAAAAGAAGCCAAGTCATGAAGAAAGTGTGCCATCAAAGCAAAGCATATGGAGCAAAACATTGATGTAAGAGTAAATTAATTAATTAGTGATTAAAGAAATTAGTAATTTGTGATAATTTTAGTGTTTTATATATTTAAATTTAACAATAATCTAATAATAAATTATTTACTTGTGCATTAAGAATAGTCTAGTCATCAGTTGCATGATACCAGATAAAAGAGAACTCAAAAAGTAATATAGTCATCGGTTGCATGACACCTGATAAACATTATATTCTACACTTTATACTATTTATTTTATTTAAATGTGCATTAAGAAAGAAGAATGTTCATCTTGACAAGCAATCAACTTTTGAAAGAACCAACAAATCAAAGTGTTAAATTTGTGGAGAAATTTCATAATCGATTCCTTATGTGAACCATGTGTGTGCTATAATAATATTTTATAAAGTTTCATGATTTAAATGTTTGTCTCAAAAATAACCATTTTGTACTTATGATTCTTAGCTTAAATTTGAAAATTATATTCCTTCGTTAGGTGTCAATTAAACATATCAAAATTATTCAATCCAAATTCATTTATGTATATATTAAGAATTTACAATATGAATTTTTTCTGTACTAATTTCATTTTGAGAAGTAGAATGTTTAAGTTTACAAAGGATTTCATTAAAAGAATATAAACTCTTTTAAATATAAAAAAACCACATTTATTGATAGTTTCTTTCTTATTAACCGTTCGTAGTCCTGGTTTATTACGTTGGTTCCTGCACAAATAAATAGACTTGTACATGTAATGTGATTGTTTTGGATATTCTTAACTAGACAATGAAAAATATGAAAGGATTAGTTGGTTCCAAAGTAAAACTTGTTTTTTCAATGAAATAGGTTTACACATACTAATGACAGCCATTTATATTGTCTTTCAAAGCAATTTTCTTGTTTTCTTTTATATATGCAATACTATTTCACTATTCTAGTTAATTTTCTGACATGTTAGAAAAAACAATCAGCAGATAATACATGTGGAAAGAAATTTAGTATGACTTATAATGTCAATGTTTCTCTAATTATTAGATCACATCAAGAGTTTAATGTTTTAGCAAATACGCATACAATTAAGTATTATTCACTTCCAAATGTTACAATTTTCAAATATAAAAGAAGAAGTTATATCATTTTTTCCTAATCTTATTGTTAGATTTTTTGAAGATAAAATAAACTATGATACCAAGATAAGGTATTGTGCAGTAGGAACTATACATGGAGCAAAATAGTGTATCATGCCTTATTGCACAATTAATATACACAGGATTAAATAGTGCTAAAGTTAAGCTTTTTAAAGAAGTCAAACAAAACGACATTAAGTAAAGCACTTAAACAAACCAGCATTAGCTTCCCCTTTATTGAATTGGGTTGGAAAATTTTTGTAAAGTTTCAGAAAGACCAAAGTTTCCAATATTTGGCTTTTAATTGCCATGAAATTCTTGTAGCTTTGGTCGGCTTTGTAAAAAAACATAATCCATAAATCATAAGTAGAAATATTTCATTGCAACCAAATTTGGGGAAAGCATTCACATATTAATGGAAGCAAAATTATGTTTACAATATGTAGTGTGCACACATGAAAGTACAATTTCAACATAAACCTAAAAAAACTGATTATCGATTCCAAATTAAGTAAGAAAATAATAAAATGAAAAGTGTAAATTCACACTGATTAGGAAATCTCACTAATTAAGCTTCTGTTATACCAAATATTTTCAGCTAGAGCCATTATAATCGCACAAATCAAGCTTGATTGAAATTTAAAGAAATATTTCCATCGTCAAAATATTTTCTATAGATAGTGAATTCACACTAATAAATAGAGTGTGGTAAGTGCTTTACCTGTAATCGCATTCGGTGTTTTAGAGGTTAGTTAGATCTACAAAAATCAAGGAAACTAGGATTTAGGATGACGACGACGAGGATTTTAGGAGTGAGATTAGAAGAAAACGAACAAATTAGTGTTTTTGTGCGATGAGGAAGAGGAGATGTATTTAGATGGGAAGAAAAATGAGATGGATACCAAAAAATTATCGTTGTCTTGTTTTATCGATTGGGGTCAAATTATAGCGTGTCTCATTAATTTTTCAAACCCTAACGAACAAAAATACAACAAGTTCAGTTACAACGCTATCTCTTTGTAGCGACGCTGACTTGGCCTTCGAAAATCGACACCCGTACTTCACTTGTACTCGAAATGCCGCAGATTCAAACGCAAAATCTGGCTCACCGGAGCTTATAACACGTTAAGTGTAACAACACAGCGGAAAGAAGAAATGAATGATATTATATACATCACAAATGATACAATATCCAAAATATGATATACAACAATGATATCAATATGATACAACAATATCAGAGATAAATAATAATGTTTCAGCGGAAACAACAGAAGTGATAACTCCAAAAGATCTTCAAAAGAGAATGAGTCCAACAACTCCAACATCAAGCTCGAACCCCTATCACGATGCACAAAGGTAAGCAAGGGCGGTCATTCCGTGAATTCCAAAAACTGAACTAGCTCCTGCTAATCTACTAAACCTGACTATTTGAAAAATCCAACTCTAGACTGCCCGTGTGGAAAATTGTGGGCACCCAGAGTTTAGGAAGGGAACAATAAACTCCGGGTCATTCATGGGACTGGTATGAGCAACAAAAATAGTTTATCTTTAAAACAAACACAAAAGAATTTTAAACATTGAAACCCGCAATGCTTTTAGAAAATGAAACTACCATAAGGCCTCCCGGCATACACACAATGCAATCGCACACATGGGGGAGATTTCTCCTTATGATAGTCAAACATGCTTACTACGCAAAAAAAAACTCTTTTGATATTATTACTAGTGCATAGTGTAGGAAACATTTCGAAAGTATAATATTAATCTTAGCTAGCATAGGTACCATTATAGTATGCCTACTATAGCTGCCACCTGAGGTGACAGGTTATACAAATTGCAATCGTAAAGGGCTCGTATTGTTTCTTTGGATTTTCCAACAAATGATCAGGCTAAGGAACTTCCTACTGCCACATGGAAACGCCTCTGGAGGGACGTCCCAAGAGACAACTGCTCTCTGCCAACACAAGGCCGGGTTACCTCTTACTAGATAACTACTACACGAGTATGCCACCCCCCGGTCGTTTGCGACCTTTATCCGAGGATCCTCGATTACAAAACAACAATCACACAGTAAATGAGATTGATGCAACCACACAGGTAAAGCATCTGGGCTCCATACCATGATACCACCTTTTTCCAGAAGGAAATGACATACCCTAAAGGGTGCGACCCTCATAACCTTGCCGCATTTTCCTGTTTCGACCATTTTCGGGTTGTGAGGTTCGATGAGGTCTCGTCCACAAAGCTACGCTTTACACGAAAGCCATGCTTTGATCAACAAATGATCAGCAACACACAGCAACACTTAGCATGCCACACTACCAAATTGGGAGTATATTACTAATAACCTTCAACTACATAACCTCTGAGCTCGTACGTCTCAGAGAAGGGTGTTAAGCTAAGAGAATAAATTCTCCGCCACCAACAGAAATGTATTTGAAAGAAATCAGCTTTATATCTCAAAGTGTAATGTCAAACATACAACCATACAAGTCTATTCCGGGTTCGAACAGAATCGAAGGCACTTTCGAAGAAGCCCTTGCAATCCGGGTATTCACAATCCCGATCGGATTTCCCATCACTTAGGGAATCTCTATACCGGCGCGACTCAGTGCAGAGACAATCGATAGGTTATCCTATCGTTCTCACAAATACCCGGTCTTCACCACCGGTCTTCAAATGCTATCCATTTACGTCGTATCACTATTCGGAAGGGGTTATATGACACAAAGGTCCTCTCCCGGCTAAACCGAATAGTGAGCGCAATATTTTAAAACATATGGATATTGGGATTTCAGTTAAGTCACAACTTATTATCCAAATTTCCTCTTTAAATGGTTTAAACAAATCACCATTTTAATCTTCTTAAACAAAAAGATTCAATTCACAAAGTTCACCCAGTTTCACAAAGATCCATTCACCGATTTTCCAAATCAATTTCCATTTCAATTGGATTAACTCATTAAATCTTTAAAACAAAGATTTAACTTATAGCTTTCAAAATCATTTCCAAAGATTTATGCGTAACTTGGGAAACCATCTTCAATTCAAACTTGAAATTTCTTTAATTCAAATTGGAAATTCATTTCTTATATGAGAGCTTTTATCAGTTGAAAACAATTAGTTTCCCAAATCATTGAATTCAATTCCAAATATTGAATCTAAATCAATTCATTTTGATTTCAAAGTTTTATCAGGTTATTTAAAATAACTTCTATATTTGAAACTCATTTAAAAAGCTCTCAATTCCAATTTTCAAAATATTTGGATTCAAAAATTGTTAAAAATCTGCGACTAAACTGTTTTCCACGTGAAATCCATATTTGTGTGTGTATGGTGTAGTCCAGGGGTTCACACAATAGTGCACCAGCATCATCAATCATCATAGATCAGAATACAGAAATATAGTTGATAAGCGGTATAAACTATAACGCTTATCTTTCATTCACAGATATATAATTCACAGATAATAATTTACATTCATCCCGGATAAATAACTACATTACAGATCACACACAAATCAGAATATATCACAAAGCATTACAGATCAGAGATATCAAGCAATTCAATCATTCAGTCAAGTCCAAACATTCACAAGTAAACCTATTAATCAACTGATTAATTTAAATCAGATGTATTATTTAGGAATGAATCATTTATCTGGGTTAACCATCATAGTTAATTACAAATTATTTGAAAGAAATTTCCCTTTCAAATTCATTGGTTAACCTTTAATTATTAACAAATCAATCTTAATTAACGAATCAATTACTCTTTAATTATTAAATAAATCTTAATTAATCACCATTGTTAATTAATCCTTTAATTATTAACAAATAATTATACCCAAACTTCAAATTATCATTCAATTTATTAAATCCAGCAATTATCTGTTAATTACTTACTTCTCTAAGTAATTATATTTCCCAATTTGTCAAATGATTATTCTAGATTAAACTCAAGAAATTTACCTTGGATTAATCAAATTAACTCAATTAATTTCACTGAATAATTAATTCCTAAATTACTTACATTAAGTAATTATACTTAATAATTTCACAAATGATTATTATTGAATTAATTAATCTAAATTTATTGTTGAAATTTATCACATTAATTAATTATTCAAATGATCTTAGTTAATAACTTTTATTAACTATTAAATTTTCTTTAATCACTTTTCTAAAGAAATTTACTTATATTGATCATTATTGATGATAAACTGATTAATCATTAAGAACTCATTAATTAATGAATAATAAATCATTAATCTTCATTATTTAAAGTAACACATTCATTTTTATGGTTTAATGATTATTTACAATATGTTGAAACATTGATTTCAAATTTCTTTTTTTTTATATTTTAGTTGATCTTAGTTAATTTGAAAATCTGGAAATCTTGTTTAAAATTTATTTCAGGTTTAACTTTCTAATTTTTCAACTTGTTTAAATTTCCATTTACAATTTCAAATCTATTTTAAATTCAAACTTCTCTAATCTAAGTTTCAAACTAAACTGAGTTCATAGTTAAACTTTGATTTTAAAACTCATTTTAAACTTTGATTTGAAGTTTTAAATCCAGTTTTATATTTTAACAAAAAGAACAGGTTTTCAAATCTGTTCAATATGCTACCCGAACCAAACCCAAAACACTTCGAGTCGTACCTCCATTTGCACGAGACATACCAGAGCTTCCAACACAACCCATCCTCTCCAGATTGGACGTGCACACTGTGCATGTGCCCAACGTCGCCGTCCTCAGATGAACGTCGCGACATTGCTCAACGATCTCTCGAACCCATACGAACTCACATCTACACTCCGATCGAACGAATTCTTCTTGAATTCGAAAACGAGTTCGAACTTCCAGACCTGGAAACACAGATGAAAAACTTCCACCAGTCCTGGCAACGCATCGCTCTCGATGCCTCGACCACCGGAGGTCCTGAAACTCCGGTCATCTACTCATCATCGCTCCTCCTACCATCACCAAAAAGCACGAGCAACTCGATCACGCGTGGATGACGATCGAATCAAAATTTCCCGATCTTACAAAACTAGGTTTAGAAACTTCACGAGCTCGTCGCCGCCACCACGACCAACTACACCCCCATCCACTATTTTTCCTACGACCCCTGATCACTCATCCACCTCTAGGAGGAAGCTCGATCATCACGAACCAGAGGATCACTAGAAAATCCCAAATAACCAATTTCTGGTTAAACCAGAAATGCACACTCAAACCATTACTAAAATTTATGATTTTAGTTTTAAAAATCATGTTTCTGGATGGAGTTTCAGATTACATGTCTGAATCATTAAATTGGTAGGTTTGAAATTTCACTTATTCAAAGTTTGCTCTGTTGTTTTTGATTTCCAGAGACAATACAAAATTATTTTAACTTAAATACTTTTAACCTTTAATCTATGATACAACAACCCTATTTTGTTTGAAACTTAAACCCTAACATAGATTAGGTCATGAGATAATGATTTTTGATTAAAACTTAGGCCTGGAAACTAAGAACGGGCAAGAACAGAATACAACATCAAGCATGCATCTATACATCCATGTATATACACAGAGAATACAATCATATACATTCGCACAATACTACTTTATTTCCAGAAATCCACATGCAATCAGATATCAAGATACTTAAGTTTTTAGAAAGAATGTTACTCACCTTAAACATTTTGATTCCAGAAGTTTTCAGCTGGAAGTTGAACCCTTTTTAAATTTGGAAAGTTGAAAATCTTGTTTAAGTTTGCTACTAGAAGTCTTCTTCTTGATCTCAGATTTCCTTTGAGTGCTTTGATATATTTTTTCCTTTCTCTGAGATGTTTGTTTAATTGTAGGATGATATGGCTTCAGGTTTTCTTTTACTCAATTGTGATGGATGAACGAAACTGAGGTGATATGGTTGATATATATTGTTTCAGCTGAAATGAAGTTTGTACAACAGTGTTTATATTTTGTACAAAATTTAACAGAGATATTTTTCTCCTTCCTTTTGCTTGGTGGCTGCATTAATTAGTTGTACAAACTTATCTTATTTGCTTTATTTTATTTGTACATTGCATGAGAAAAATCTAGTGGCTTCCTTTGCAAGCCTACATATATTTCTTTTGTCATGTTCAACCTGGTTTTGTCTTGTGAGCACATTTCATATATAATTTATTTTGTTACTTGAACATGAATGTACATATATAATTTATTTGTTTGCTTGTTTACTTGTTTTATTACTTGCATATGTATTTTGTTTTGTTTCTTTTTTTTTGCTTCATTACTTAGTGATATAAGTGAGCTTCTAACTTTGTTTTATTTTTCTTTTTTTGGTAGTCTATTTGTATTACATTATTTTGTATGGATTTATGCGATTAAAATTTATATATTTACTTTATATTGTATAAAACTATATAATTTATTTTGAAATATAGATGAATTTCTATATTTTATTTTAATGTTAAAATTTTAGCTAATGCTTTTCTCTATATTTTTATAACTTATCTTTTATATATTGATTTTTATTTTTAGCTTAAATTATTATTATTATTATTTTTACTTCCATTTCTATTTTAAATATTTATTATAAATTTTACTGTAATTTTTATTTCTATTTCTAATATAGACCATCAATCCCAAATTTTATCATTATAATTTATCTTTAAACCATTTAGTTAAAATTTAATTCAAACTCAATATATATACATATATACATATATATTCAAATTATTATCAAACCATTTACTTGAAATTTAAATCCAAATCACATATATACAATATTTAAATTCATATGATTTAATATATATTCTATTTGAATTGGGGAAACTCGCTTCAATTTACAATTAATTTTACAATTTAATTCAAAAAATTCAATTAATTATCAATTTAAATTTAATTAAAATCCGGGGTCGTTACAGACTTCCCCCCTTAAAAGAATTTCATCCCCGAAATTGCACAGCTCGTTTTATGAATTATCCACACACACAGAATAGACCAATGACAACTCAGATATACCAGTAAACACATGGATTCTTACGGGTAATTCACAATATGTCTTACATGATATTCATACATATGTCATAATCATACGTTCAACCATGCCTATACATACATTACCCTATTAACATCCAACATTCATTACGGTTCTAAGTCCAAAACACATACATAAACACACCTTATCCAAAAGAAGTCAACCCAACCAACTACAGATCCTCACTATCAGAGCTCCCTCTCTCAGGCCCTGACAGTTCCCTAACTTCTGCCTCATTATCTGTCTCAGAAACATCCTCTAGATCAGATTCTACCGAAATATACCCTATACCATCTGGTTCTTCCACTGCATTATCCAAATCCCAAATGACTGCATCATCATTTTCCGACTCCACCTCTTCTTCATTTTCAAACTCTTCTTCATCCTCAAACTCTTCTTCGTCCTCAAACTCTTCTTCATCCTCGAACTCTTCTTCGGGTTCCTCTTCAAACTCCTCCCTGGGCTTTTCAACTACTTCTTCTTTAGGTTCCTCTACCTGAGGTTGCGGTTGCACCACAGGCTCCTCTGGCACCTCCTCATGTACTGGTGGTTCACCCAAATCATCCCGAACCCTACTAGATGAACCATAATCACCGACTGTGGGTGTATTTTCTCCACCACCGGACCAGGTCCTGCCAAATCGAACTCCAACCAACTCCACTCACTGCCGAATCAACGCACATCCCACTCACAACCGAACCAATTCGCAACCTACCACTCCATTGCTTGCCGAACCAATCTCCACCGGATCAACCTACGACCAAACCAACCTCCACCGAACCAGCCTATGCCAGACCAACTCCCCACCGGTCCAAACCTATCCACCGAATGAAGTCTCCACCGAACGAAGCAACACATCTCACCACCGGACCACTCATCTCACCACCGAACCAAAGGAAACCGGACTAGATCCACCAGGCCAGATTACGTCAGCCCAGGCCCGCCACCTGCTATATTCCTCCAAGACCCCTACCCCCAGCCTCACTCTATAAATAGAGGGGCAGGAGTACAACAATAGGGGACAAGTTTGAGAGCTCAAGCACGGAGAGAACTTTCAAACAACTTTCTTTTACTTGTATCAAAGCTTTGTACTTGTAATCTAAACAAGAGAAGAGAAATAACATATGAAGTGGACGTAGGCACATTCTGGCTGAACCACTATAAATCTGCGTTTCTTTTTACAGTTTAGCCCCTGCTTTTTATATATTTGCATAAATCACCCAAATCACTAAGAACCATATAAGATCTACTAAATCATACGACTTTGAGGTGTTTGTCCATTTTTTGTGCAAACATTTTTGGTGCTTTCACTGAGAACTAGAAGCTCGAAGCTTCAGCTTCATCCACTTAACAGTTTTCCTAACAGCATCGTTCGCCACTTGGAAAACATGCCTCCCAAACAGAGAAAAGATGTTAACAAAGGAAAAAACATCGCATCCAGCAGTCTTCCGGATCCAGCTGTCACGAATCAAGTAAATCGTCCTCCTCCAGCAGCAGTAACAGATGAAGGACAGGCTAATCCGACCACTCCTGCCACAGAACAGCCCGCAGCAATTACTAGGGCAGATTTAGATAGGGTTGTGGTTGAAGTAACTAACCGCTTCACGTCCCAGCAGGAAGCCTTGGTGGACCATCTCATGTCACGCTTAAGGGATGCTGAAGAGTCCAATCGCAACACCGAATCATGGAGCGAGTCCCAGTCTGGAGGATCTCAGAGACAACAAAGATCTTCCTTCTTCGAAGGAGCTAACGGCAGAAGTAACCATGGTAGGAGCCGAGATCGAGCACAGCCCGAAGTTAGGCCTGAGGAAACATTTGGAACCTAACCCAACGGGGGAGGTACTGGGCGAAGGTCAACTGTAGCTGAGCCTGTCATACTGCCTAACCATGGAAATGCCAGTGAACGGGGCCGAGCTAGAGTCCAGTCCGAAGTTGAACCCGAGGAAGTGCTTAGATCAGAACCCAGTAGGGGAAGATCAAGGCAAGGGCCAACTGTAGCTGACCCTAGCATGCTCCCAGAAGACCAAAGGCAGCCACTAGAAAATATGAGGAATGATAGACGATACCATCCCTACAGGTCATCTGAACGGAATCAATCCCACAGAACAGAACCAAACTCGTTTCTATCTGCTCCAAATTCTGATGAAAGGATGGCACGCTTATTCAGAGAGTGCGTCCAACGGGAGCAAAGAGATCGAGGGATAGGCGCTAGGGTAACCAGCCATTTCGCCCGCAACATCGAAATTGCTATCACCCCTTGAGAATGGAAGATGCCAACAATGGAACCTTACAAAGGAACCTCCGACCCCGTTGTACACTTACAGAGATACACACAACATATGCTCATGAGTGAAGCAACAGAGGGAGTACTGTGCAAATGCTTTCCGCTCTTCTTAGCAGATCTCGCTACCTCCTGGTTCTATCATCTACCCCAGGGATCCATCAGCTCGTGGGAAATGTTGAAAGAAAAATTTATCAGTCAGTTCCGCATTCATGTGGAGCAACCTAAGGACGCTTATTCCTTATCCAGCGTCAAACAGAAACCTGGAGAGAAACTGCAGCAATACCTAACCCGATTCAACGCCGCAGCAGCCGCAGTCCAAGATGCCGATGAGAAGCTTATCCTAATGGCCCTCTGTAGTGGTGTGCATCCGGACACTAAATTTGCTAGAAGGTTAACAAAAGAAAAACCAGCTACTTTACCCGATTTCTTCCATGAAGCCGGGAAATATATGAGGCTCGAGGATGATGCCGTTGAGGGGCAGTCAGGACAGCAAAATAAGGCAACTCACAGCAACGCCCCTGCTGTGGCAAGGGATGTTCGAAGAAATGATCCCAGAGACAATGCTGGGGGCAAGAAGGGAGAAAAGCGCCTATATCGGCCAGGACCGAGATTCGACACTTACACTCCTTTGAACGAGACCGTCGAATATATCTTCCTTGCCACCCAAGGCGAAGTTAGATACAAACGCCCACCATATAAGAAGGAACCAGATAACGCGCAGAAGTCTGGAAAGTTCTGCCGTTTCCACGAATCTCATGGGCATGATACCAATGAATGCCATCATCTCCGGGACTTGATTGAGGAACACATCAGAAGGAAGAAACTGGAACGTTATGTAAAAGGTCAGGACAGGACTCCAGCTCCTGCCAATGAGAACCCAAGGCCATCCTCACCGGAAATCGGCAGAGGAAACCGCAACACTAGCAACTCTAGTCAAGAGAAGATAGTGGTCCATACCATCTCGGGAGGACCGCACATCGCAGACAGAAGCTGGAAAGTGATGGAAGATATGGAAAGTCGCTCAGAGACAATAAAGACTGTGTCAATTCGGTTATAGAAGAGCGCCACCCAAAGCGGAAAGAAAGTGATGACATCACATTCGGTAAGCGTGACCTAGAAGGAAGGCAATACCCTCACATGGATCCCATGGTTATCTCTGCCCGTCTCGGTCCCGCCGAAGTTTACCGAATCCTAGTAGACACTGGAAGCTCAGTAAACATCCTGTTCAAACATGCATTCGACAAAATGAAATTATCAATGAAGGATGTGTCTCCCTGCGATAAACCACTACACGGTTTCACTGGAGATGCGAAGATGCCCCTCGGGCAACTGGACCTCTTTGTTGAGATTGGAAGCCATCCCCGCTCCGTTGTACGGAAACAAACGTTTGTGCTAATAGAAAACCATTCGGCCTACAACACCTTCTTAGGAAGGCCAGCCCTGTCTGACTTCCAAATTGTCCTAGCCCCATGGTGCCTAAAGATGAAATTTCCAACGGACAATGGAGTAGGGGAAGTAGAAGGAGACCTGGACGTTGCTCGAGACTGCTATGTGACTAAACTTCGCAACAACCACAGGAAGGATAAAGGGAAGGGTGTAGAGGTTTCCCTCTGCACGAAAAGTCTAGAAGCATAGCAACTAAAGAAAGCCCCTCCTCTTCGATATACCAGCGACCCTTTCAATGAATTAGACCCCAGGGATAGAGAGGAGGAGGCCACCGCCGAGCCTGCAGAGGCTATGGAGTTTGTATTTGTAGACAAGCACGACTCGAGTAGACTATTGAAAATTGGATCCCAACTAAAGGCAGAGTTGAAGGAGCAACTCATCGACTTTCTCCGCCACAACTTGGATGTATTCGCATGGTCACACGCTGACATGACCGGAATCTCCCCCGACGTAGCATGCCACGTACTAAACATTGATCCTACCAAGGCGCCCGTAAAACAAAGAAAGAGAAGCATGGGGGCAGAGCGATCAGCAGCCCTCGATGAAGAAGTAAAGAATCTACTCGCCAACGACTTCATACGAGAAGCCATCTACCCGGAATGGATCGCTAACCCGGTGCTGGTAAAGAAGGCTAATGGGAAATGGCGAACATGTATTGACTTCTCCAACCTAAACGACGCCTGCCCAAAGGATTGCTTCCCACTTCCCCGAATCAACCAACTTGTAGACAGCACAGCCGGGCACGAGCTCTTATCTTTTATGGACGCATACTCAGGGTATAACCAAATTCCTATGCATGCTCCCGACCAAGACCACACTAGTTTCATCACCGACCGGGGTTTATACTGCTATAAGGTAATGCCCTTCGGACTTAAAAATGTAGGAGCCACCTACCAACGCCTCGTCAACAAGATGTTTGCAGGGCTAATAGGGCAAACTATGGAAGTATATGTGGATGACATGCTGGTAAAGTCAAGGAAAGCCAAAGATCACGTAAGCCACCTAGGCGAGATGTTTCAAATACTTCGCCAGTATGGAATGAAGTTGAATCCTCTAAAATGCTCCTTCGGAGTATCATCAGGAAAGTTCTTGGGATTCATCGTCCATGCCAGAGGGATTGAAGCAAACTCTGAACAAGTCCGAGCGCTAAGGGATATCAAGATACCTTCCACTCGGAAGGAAATGCAAAGTTTGAATGGAAAAGTGGCCGCCCTAAGCCGATTCATCTCCAAGGCAACGGACAAGTGCGTCCCCTTTTTCGAAGCTCTAAAGAAAGACAAAGGAAAGTTTGAGTGGACTGACGAATGCTTAACCGCTTTCCTTAACTTAATCGAACACCTCCAGAAACCACCGGTACTCTCGACTCCAAGTGAAGGCGAAGAATTATACCTATACCTTGCTGTGTCATCTCACGCCCTGAGTGCCGCCTTGGTAAGGGAAGACAACCGCACGCAGCGGCCAGTTTACTTCGTCAGTAAGAGGTTTACGGGGGTAGAAGTCAGATATCCTAAACTCGAGAAGCTAGCATACTGTCTACTAATCACATCATGGAAATTGCGTCACTACTTCAAGTCCCATTCCATCAAAGTTCTGACCGATCAACCACTGAGGCAGGTACTCCATCGTCCCGACACTTCTGGGCGACTACTTAAATGGTGCATTGAACTAAGTCGGTATGATGTCACCTATCACCCTCGCACCGCCATCAAGGGACAAGCCATGGCTGATTTCATTGCAGAATTCACTACCAACGAAGAAAAGGAGCAATTGGAAATAGCAGAAAACATCAAGTGGAATCTCTTTGTGGATGGTGCATCGAACGAACAAGGCTCGGGGGCATGTGTGGTAATAATCACTCCCAGGGGAAACAAACTGCACTATGCTATAAGGTTGGAGTTCGCTGCCACCAACAACGATGCAAAATATGAAGCAGTGATAGCCGGACTAGAACTTGCCGTAGAAATCGGAGCCAATTCTTTGTGTCTTCACAGCGATTCTCAACTTATTATTAATCAAATACTAGGAGAATTCCAAGCTCGAGAAGAACGACTCATAGCATATTTAAAAAAGACCAAGTTACTTCTCAGCCGATTGGACCACTACTTAGTCAAACACATTCCTCGGGAAGAGAACCAAGAGGCCGACGAATTGGCAAAGCAAGCAAGTGTGAGAGACATCGCCATCATCGGGGCAGTAACCATCTCGAAGCAACTGACCCCAAGTTTTGAGCAAGTGAATCTGATAGCTGCAACCAAAGAGGCAACTTGGATGACTCCCATCCGAGACTACTTACAAAACGGCACACTACCCAACGGGCGTAACGAAGTCAAGAAAATCTTGAGAAAAGCTTCCCGCTACACAATACAAGAAGACATCCTCTATCGACGTGGATTCTCTAACCCGTTATTAAGGTGTGTCGCTGGGAGGGAAGCCAGGGAAATCTTATCCAACATTCATCAAGGAAGCTGCGGAGATCACACCGGAGGACAAACATTAGCAAAAAACACACTCCGATATGGATACTTCTGGCCCACCTTAAGCAAGGACGCCTTGGATTTCGTCAAAAAGTGTGACAGATGCCAGAAGTTTGCTAAGATTCCGCGGCTACCAACGACTGAGATTACTCAAATGACTAGCCCTTGGCCCTTTGCAGTATGGGGAATTGACTTAATCGGCGAACTACCAATGGGCCGAGGCGGGGCCAAATACGCTATAGTGGCAGTCGACTACTTCACCAAATGGGTGGAAGCGGAACCTCTGAATAAAGTATCTTCAGCAAAAGTTATTAACTTCTTGATCAAAAATGTTCTGTGCAGGTACGGAGTCCCACTCAAAATCATATCAGACAATGGACTTCAGTTTGACAGCGAGGAATTCGCCAACTGGTGCCAAGAGCACGGAATTCACAAAAGCTTCTCATCCGTAGCGTATCGCCAGGCAAACGAACAAGTCGAAGCCGTCAACAAAATTCTGAAAACTCTAATAAAAAAGAAGCTCGAAAAGTCAAAGGGCGCTTGGGTGGATGAACTTCCTACGGCACTATGGGCCTATCGCACATCTTTCAGAACATCAACGGGGCACACTCCTTTCTCTTTGGCATACGGATCGGAGGCTATGCTCCCAGTTGAAACCATTGTGCCTTCCCACCGTAGGATCCACTATAACCCAGAAGAGAACGAAGAACTCCTTCACATGTCTTTGGATCTAGTTGAGGAGAGAAGAAATGATGCAGTCCTTAAAGTAGCAGCCCACAAACAAAAAGTGGCGGCACAATACAACTCCAAAGTCAAGCATCGTACCTTACAAGAAGGGGATCTTGTCCTCAAGCGAATCTTCCCTCGCCCCGGAGCGCTAGACCCAATCTGGGATGGACCATATGTAATTCATAAAGATCTCCACAACGGAGCCTATATTTTGTCAACAGTGGACGGAGAGGTATTCCAGAGGGCATGGAACATCCAACACCTCCATCGATACTTTTCTTAACTTGTATTGCCCATATGAAGTGAATTAACAAAGAGAATCAATGGACGTAGGCATTTTCGTGCCGAACCACTTTAAAAAACCTTGTCTCTTTTTTAACTTGTTCCTTTATATCTTGGCTGCTTGTTAACTTTATCCTTTTCTGTTGAACAAAATCCTGTGCATACAGCGTTTCAATTCAAAGCACTCCACAGCGCAACTTCACCTGGACAAGACCTGACAGGTACTATGCGAATCTATGCCCTCGCTAATGAGAGACTTTTGCTCCAGCACCCCTCTGCTACGGGTTAACTCATTGATCGCGACGGCCCTTAAAGCCAACTGTAATGAGCCGATTATAAGCCACCGAGAAGGCCGACTATAGCCGAGGCAGCTAATTACGGCGTTCGGCTCGCCGGCAACCGTGAACCGACTATAAGCCCCAACATAAGGTGTGGCCAGCCAGGGGCAGTTCACGGTTGACGATCGGCACCCACGCTAGCCGGCCACGGTAAATCGAATAATACCCACGATTACGGGCCATAATGGCTTGGGTAGTTACTGTGCGCGATCTCGGCTCCGATGTGCCTTAAGTACGGCTGAGGTAAAAAAGAATTAACTCCCCGCGGAGGCGTAAGATGGGTGACAAATGTCTCCAAGACCCACAGCTAGGGAAAGTGACTACAAAACCCGTTTGCCACGAACTTAAGCACATCGACGGCCTTCCGTGATTGGAAGTTTTTACTATTTCCTATATTTCCATTCTATTTTTTCCTCTTATCCTCTATAACGATCCCTAAAGCACAGGTCACAGAATAGGAGGCATTCGCAAATGAGACCGGATGGCCGGGCACTCGACCACATTTTCATACTCAGTCACGCTAAAGCCGCCGTCTACAACTAAAGCAGGAGGGACGGTATTTTATTTTTGTGTGCCTAAAAACATAGCTATAGTTTATTCGCACATCACGTTAGTATTACAAGATATGAAATTATACTTT
Source organism: Allium fistulosum (assembly GCA_030737815.1). Classification (NCBI taxonomy): domain Eukaryota; kingdom Viridiplantae; phylum Streptophyta; class Magnoliopsida; order Asparagales; family Amaryllidaceae; genus Allium; species Allium fistulosum. The sequence goes on along the minus strand of CM060904.1, from coordinate 1,102,169,196 downwards.
AAGCAGGAACTTAGCATCAAATACCATTGAATCACAAGTACACACATAGCTATATTTCTTATTCAGCACGTTAAGACTACAAAAAACATCCATATATAACGAAATTATCATAAGTTAAGAATTACATGCTGAAAATCAAATCTCTTATTACAAGTAGCACCATTATAACTTGAAAGCCAAGTTACTGTTTTAAAACCAACATGTGTAACAGTATCGATTCAACCAAAAGAAACATCCAGGTCAAATCAGGGAGCTGGCTGCATTGGATCTTTACCCTTGTCTTGTTGGTGTTGACCGCCTGATCAGGCAAGAAGAGAAATCATTAGTGATAAGCAACAGAGTTAACGAAAGAAGAAACTAATGAAGAAGAGGTTACCAGCAACTTCCCCTTGATCGTCTTGGTCGTCATCCCCTACTTCCACACCTGCCTCTTCAACCGCAAACAACCGCATCCCCTCCTTCACCGCTATCTTCTCCTCCTTGGTGAACTGAGCGGTAACCGCATCCATCCTAAAGGCCGCTCCACCCTCCTTATCCGCCTCAGCCTTGGCCTCCTCTAAAGCCCTGAGGTAAATCCTAGCCATAACCCGGGGGTAGTCGTCCATCCAAGATAAGTTGCCCTGTTTCCAAATGCGAAAGTACATATCCTGCAGCATATCATCCATCATCCCCTCATTTTCCTCAAACTCCCTCATACGAGCCTCAGAAACCGATAGCCTTGCAATGGAAGCATCCCTTTCCAGTCGGTATCGCGAGCAGTCAGCCTGAAGGGACCTCCTCATCGCCTCCATCTCTTCCTTTAGCCTGACCTGAGCAAGCTCTGCGGCTTCAAGCTTCCCCGACAGCTCCTCTACCTGCTCAAGATCTGCCCTCCGAACCTCGTCCACTGTCAAGATGGCCATATTTATCTGCTCCTTGCAGGCAGCCTCCATCTTCTGCAATTCCGCCTTACTAGCCTCCTCCATAGTCTTCCTCAACCGCCCGGAGGCAGCCTCATGCTGAGAAATCTGAATGGCCTGATCAGCAAGCTGTTTGGCCTGGTCCGAAACCATCAATCGTAGTCGGATGTTGGCACTCCCAATCTCCTCTCCAGCCTTAACCAGCCGGGCATGATGCCCCATCAGCTTCCTAGTCTCCTCCGCCACCCGATCAATATTAGCCTTGGCCTCGTCTCCCATGGTAACTATCCGAGTGGTAAGTAAATCGAGATCTAAGGACTTAGCCTCATCAAGCACCCGTACCATGGGATTGCGGGGAAGAAGGTGCTCACCGGTAACCTCGTTGAAGGTAATATCATGGGAACTTGGATCCAGATCAGGATGACCCGCAAATAGATTACGAGCCAAGCCAGGACGATCAATCTGAGTAGCGGTGGGATTTTCAGACGGGTGCGGAGAGAGTGCAAACTCAGTATCCTCCTCCGTGATATCGTGAAGAGGCTGAACTGGGGGCTGAGGACCAAGTGAAGGTTCGGATAAGGGATGACTCCTCTTTCTCTTTTGAATACCCTCTTCAATGACCCCGAGAAGAGGACGGTAGCCGACTACATCCCCGGAATGGTGGGTTGAAGGCTTCGGCTTGGCGGAAGCTTTGGAGAGCTTGTATTGTTCAAGCCTGTGCCGAAGCTCTGAGGCCTTGGCCGTTTTACCTGCTCCTGATATGAAGAACAAGTGTCACAAGCTTACATTGATCCATAATTCAAGAAATGCGTTAAATTATAAGTTAAAAAAAAGAAGGAAACACATCTGTTATACAAACCCTGGGGAGGAGTAGGATACTGCAATAAGTCCTGGATTTCGTTCCAGGACGGGAGCGGATCATAAAATATTCCTAAGTCCTTATCATGAATGGAGCCTGCAGAAGTCAAAAGTTCACCTTGAGTCGTCGGAGCCACCTTGGCTGGAATAGTCTGGGAAGACACGCCTGCACCGGTCTCAGCCTTGTCAACTTTCCCGGATTTCTCTACCGAAGCCGATTCTCCGTCCAGCCCCTCGAAAGCTTGGCGGAATGCATCATCCGTCCACTCCTGAATCTCGCCTGCTTGCCCAGGAAGCAAGGCCCCGATGCCATCGCCACCATCACCACCTTCCCGGTCATCTCCACCCTCACCTCTCTCCTCCTCCACATCTTCCTCCCCTGAGTAATTGGACAAGTGCTAGGGGAAGGACCATCCGACTTCTTAATTTTCTTACCTCCGACAACGGGAGGTTTTGTGAAAGGTTTCCTCTTACCACTCTCTACTGTGACACCTCCCTTAGCTTGAGCAGCCGCCCTCTCCTTCGCCGTTTCCCTCTGCTTGACTACTGACTGCTGTGGAAGGATCAAATTATACTCCAGAAGGGTCGCATTTCTGATCAGGTAAGCAGCTGATCTATCTCTCCCGGGGATAGCTTCTATCTCGGCCGCCATCTGAACCAGGCGATCAGTCTCCACAACCGCAAAGCCACCTGTCGCTAGCAAAAAATGAAAACGTATGAGAAGAAGCGTCGCAACCAGAATAGAAGTTATAAATAAAGTGTCGACTTACATCCAGAAGTGAAACGCCGAATAGAAACAGAGTCGTCCCTGACGAAGAACCACTCCTTCTTGAACATGTTGTACTTAGAATACAGATCCAAGACCGGCTTGAAGGTTACAGCTGACTCCAAGCTGATGTATGGGGACTCCTTCTTATAGCCCCTCAGATTATATAAGTACCGGATCTCCCGGTTGGAAGGAGCACGCCCATACTTCCTCTGAAAGATGACAAAGAGGCTCACCAGTATAGTATAGGAATTGGGTTGAAGTTGGAATGGGGCCACCTTTAGATATGTAAGAAAGCTGACTACCCAAGCATTAATAGACGGGATGGCAACGCACATGCAGTGGTATCTGCTGTAGGCAAAGTACCCTTCAGGAGGGTCATATGGCATAACTTCTCTCCCTGGCAACAGCATGCGCGCTCTGTCGATTCCGAAAGAACGGGAGATGACATCAAGCTGCTCCTCCTTGAGGGAGCTGGGAAAGCAATCAGGCGGGGAGTTCAGAAGCTCCTGAGGGCCGTACCCGTCCACCAGCGATCTCGGGACAGTTCCGTGACGTTCCGGTCCTGGCTGAGCAGGGGGCACTGCGGAAGATTCTCCTTCGCCCTGGGACTTCTTTTTATCCGATCGAGTTTCTGCTTTTCGAGGCATTTATCTGCAACACAAGAAAAGCACATTATTAGAACAAGGAAAGGTAAAAATACAGACAAGCGAGTGTGCACAATCCGGGGTTTTCGTTTGCGATTTAAAGGCATTCAAGCCCAAGGTTCATTCGGTACTCCCAATACCAGAGTTTCATTCGGCATTCAAGCCCAAGGTTCATTCGGTGCTCCCTATACCAGAGTTTCATCCGGCATTCAAGCCCAAGGTTCATTCGGTACTCCCTATACCAGAGTTTCATCCGGCATTTAAGACCCAAGTTCCATTCGGTAAAACTGAGCAAACCTCGTTCGGCAGTCCAAGGACAAAAGGACATTCGGCAGAGTAGACCCTCACTTGATTCGGCGAAGACTTTGGTTCGGCTAGCACTGTGATTCGGCAAAGACAAGGGAGTAGATCGGCTGATGAGGAAAAACGGTGGCGTGAAGCCCGTACTTATAGACGAGCATGAGGTGACCGGACCAAACGGTTCGGCACTTTGGACCAAATGGGGCTATCCAGATAACAAAGCATGGCATACGCTAGCATATGCCCCACTTTGGGGGGCAAGTGTGGGTGTATTTTCCCCACCACCGGACCAGGTCCCGCCAAATCGAACTCCAACCAACTCCACTCACTTCCGAATCAACGCACATCCCACTCACAACCGAACCAATTCGCAACCTACCACTCCATTGCTTGCAGAACCAATCTCCACCAGATCAACCTACGACCAAACCAATCTCCACCGGATCAACCTACGACCAGACCAACCTCCACCGAACCAGCCTATGCCGGACCAACTCCCCACCGGTCCAAACCTATCCACCGAATGAAGTCTCCACCGAACGAAGCAACACATCTCACCACCGGACCACTCATCTCACCACCGAACCAAAGGAAACCGGACCAGATCCACCAGGCCAGATTACGTCAGCCCAGGCCCGCCAGCTGCTATATTCCTCCAAGACCCCTACCCCCAGCCTCACTCTATAAATAGAGGGGCAGGGGTACAACAATGGGGGACAAGTTTGAGAGCTCAAGTACGGAGAGAACTTTCAAACAACTTTCTTTTACTTGTATCAAAGCTTTGTACTTGTAATCTAAACAAGAGAAAAGAAATAACATATGAAGTGGACGTATGCACATTCTGGCTGAACCACTATAAATCTGCGTGTCTTTTTACAGTTTAGCCCCTGCTTTTTATATATTTGCATAAATCATCCAAATCACTAAGAACCATATAAGATCTACTAAATCATACGACTTTGAGGTGTTTGTCCATTTTTTGTGCAAACACCGACTCTTCTTGCTTTAGAAAGTGTTCCACCCCTATTGATACTACGGGTTCTCTACAATCAAAACCAAAATCCAAAAATAAGATCCTAAGGTTTTAGAATTTTATAGGCCAAGAAATAAATCAAAATTTATATTTCAAAATTTATTCTATACTTTTTAAATTCCTATTATCCTAGATTTCAAAATTTTCAGTTTAAAAACAAAGTATATTTATCAATCATAGCAACCAGAGCAAACAATTCATCTAAACAAACAATTCCAAACAATTTGGAGTTTATGTCCTATGCAAATATATCAAATCTTCTTCCTGGATCTACCAGGAACTATCAAAGAATTGAGAAAAGATGCTGAACAAAAAAGATTGATAGAGAAAAGATTGTTTCCTTGTTGTTACAGGGTATTGACCATTTATAGTCATATTCCCCTGTCCCATATCTCATCCTCTTCTTGCACTCATACTTACTATCAGTGGATAGTAAGAGAATTTACTGAGGCATACGGACAGATATCTTAGGGATTACTCATTCTAGGGTATACTTCACCCTATCTCTAATGAGTTACTTAAAGTGTTATACTCCTGAGCTAAAGTTCAACCTTAGCTCTGATACCAAATGTAGCGACCCTGACTTGGCCTTCGAAAATTGGCACCCATACTTCACTTGTACTCGAAATGCCGCAGATTCAAACGCCAAACCTGGCTCACCGGAGCTTATAACACGTTAAGTATAACAACACAGCGGAAAGAAGAAATGAATGATATCATATACATCATAAATGATACAATATCCAGAATATGATATACAACAATGATATCAATATGATACAACAATATCAGAGATAAATAATAATGTTTCAACGGAAACAACAGAAGTGATAACTCCAAAAGATCTTCAAAAGAGAATGAGTCCAACAACTCCAACATCAAGCTCGAACCCCCATCACGATGCACAAAGGTAAGCAAGGGCGGTCATTCCATGAATTCCAAAAACTGAACTAGCTCCTGCTAATCTACTAAACCTGACTATTTGAAAAACCCAACTCTAGACTGCCCGTGTGGAAAATTGTGGGCACCCAGAGTTTAGGAAGGGAACAATAAACTCCGGGTCATTCATGGGACTGGTATGAGCAACAAAAATAGTTTATCTTTAAAACAAACACAAAAGAATTTTAAACATTGAAACCTGCAATGCTTTTAGAAAATGAAATTACCATAAGGCCTCCCGGCATACACACAATACAATCGCACACATGGGGGAGATTTCTCCTTATGATAGTCAAACATGCTTACTACGCAAAAAAAAACTCTTTTGATATTATTACTAGTGCATAGTGTAGGAAACATTTCGAAAGTATAATATTAATCTTAGCCAGCATAGGTACCATTATATTATGCCTACTATAGCTGCCACCTGAGGTGACAGGTTATACAAATTGCAATCGTAAAGGGCTCGTATTGTTTCTTTGGATTTTCCGACAAATGGTCAGGCTAAGGAACTTCCTACTGCCACATGGAAACGCCTCTGGAGGGACGTCCCGAGAGACAACTGCTCTCTGCCAACACAAGGCCGGGTTACCTCTTATTAGGTAACTACTACACGAGTATGCCACCCCCCGGTCGTTTGCGACCTTTATCCGAGGATCCTCGATTACAAAACAACAATCACACAGTAAATAAGATTGATGCAACCACACAAGTAAAGCATCTGGGCTCCATACCATGATACCACCTTTTCCAGAAGGAAATGACATACAATAAAGGGTGTGACCGTCATAACCTTGCAGCATTTTCATGTTTCGACCATTTCCGGGTTGTGAGGTTCGATGAGGTTTCGTCCACAAAGCTACGCTTTACACGAAAGCCATGCTTTGATCAACAAATGATCAGCAAAACACAGCAACACTTAGCATGCCACACTACCAAATTGGGAGTATATTACTAATAACCTTCAACTACATAACCTCTGAACTCGTACGTCTCAGAGAAGGGTGTTAAGCTAAGAGGATAAATTCTCCGCCACCAACAGAAATGTATTTGAAAGAAATCAGCTTTATATCTCAAAGTGTAATGTCAGACATACAACCATACAAGTCTATTCCGGGTTTGAACAGAACCGAAGGCACTTTCGAAGAAGCCCTTGCAATCCAGGTATTCACAATCCCAATCGGATTTCCCATCACTTAGGGAATCTCTATACCGGCGCGACTCAGTGCAGAGACAATCGATAGGTTATCCTATCGTTCTCACAAATACTCAGTCTTCACCACCGGTCTTCAAATGTTATCCATTTACGTTGTATCACTATTCGGAAGGGGTTATATGACACAAAGGTCCTCTCCCGGCTAAACCGAATAGTGAGCGCAATATTTTAAAACATATGGATATTGGGATTTCAGTTAAGTCACAACTTATTATCCAAATTTCCTCTTTAAATGGTTTAAACAAATCACCATTTTAATCTTTTTAAACAAAAAGATTCAATTCACAAAGTTCACCCAGTTTCACAAAGATCCATTCACAGATTTTCCAAATCAATTTCCATTTCAATTGGATTAACTCATTAAATCTTTAAAACAAAGATTTAACTTATAGCTTTCAAAATCATTTCCAAAGATATATGCGTAACTTGGGAAACCATCTTCAATTCAAACTTGAAATTCCTTTAATTCAAATTGGAAATTCATTTCTTATATGAGAGGTTTTATCAGTTGAAAACAATTAGTTTCCCAAATCATTGAATTCAATTCCAAATATTGAATCTAAATCAATTCATTTTGATTTCTAAGTTTTATCAAGTTATTTAAAATAACTTCTATATTTTAAACTCATTTACAAAGCTCTCAATTCCAATTTCCAAAACTATTTGGATTCAAAAATTGTTAAAAATCTGCGACTAAACTGATTTCCATGTGAAATCCATATTTGTGTGTGTATGGTGTAGTCCAGGGGTTCACACAATAGTGCAACAGCATCATCAATCATCACAGATCAGAATATAGAAATATAGTTGATAAGCGGTATAAACTATAACGCTTATCTTTCATTCACAGATATATAAGTCACAGATAATAATTTACATTCATCCCGGATAAATAACTACATTACAGATCACACACAAATCAGAATATATCACAAAGCATTACAGATCAGAGATATCAAGCAATTCAATCATTCAGTCAAGTCCAAACATTCACAAGTAAACCTATTAATCAACTGATTAATTTAAATCAGATGTATTATTTAGGAATGAATCATTTATCTGGGTTAACCATCATAGTTAATTACAAATTATTTGAAAGAAATTTCCCTTTCAAATTCATTGGTTAACCTTTAATTATTAACAAATCAATCTTAATTAACGAATCAATTACTCTTTAATTATTAAATAAATCTTAATTAATCACCATTGTTAATTAATCTTTAATTATTAACAAATAATTATACGCAAACTTCAAATTATCATTCAATTTATTACATCCAATAATTATCTATTAATTACTTACTTCTTTAAGTAATTATATTTCCCAATTTGTCAAATGATTATTCTAGATTAAACTCAAGAAATTTAACTTGGACTAATCAAATTAACTCAATTAATTTCACTGAATAATTAATTCCTTAATTACTTACATTAAGTAATTATACTTAATAATTTCACAAATGATTATTATTGAATTAATTAATCTAAATTTATTGTTGAAATTTATCACATTAATTAATTATTCAAATGATCTTAGTTAATAACTTTTATTAACTATTAAATTTTCTTTAATCACTTTTCTAAAGAAATTTACTTATATTGATCATTATTGATGATAAACTGATTAATCATTAAGAACTCATTAATTAATGAATAATAAATCATTAATCTTCATTATTTAAAGTAACACATTCATTTTTATGGTTTAATGATTATTTACAATATGTTGAAACATTGATTTCAAATTATTATTGTTTTTTATATTTTAATTGATCTTAGTTAATTTCTGTTGTGATAATAGGAAGAAGAATAGAGATTGAATTCAAAAATGTATTTCTCATCCATACGTTTTCAACAAAGATAGTGACTTATATACAAACTACACGTAATATCGAACCGGGCCACAAGAAGATGGGCCGAACAAATAAAAGCAAAACAAAACAGAAAAAAATAAAATAGTAGCATAGCCCAATAGTAGCCCAAACGTGAATAAGCTAAGCTACTCTCAATAACACTAAACCATCTCTAATACTCCCCCTCAAGTTGGTGCATAAGGATTCTTCATGCCCAACTTGCAACACAAGTACTCCAGCCTTGCTCCAGTTAATCCCTTCGTAAACATGTCAGCCAACTGTTCTGCTGTTTTCACATACCCAGTTTCAACCAAGCCACTTTGTATCTTCTCTCGAATAAAATGACAATCCACTTCAATGTGCTTTGTTCGCTCATGAAATACTGGATTAGAAGCAATGTGCATTGCTGCCTGATTATCACAAAACAGTCTCACTGGCTTCTCAAAATTAAAGCCAATTTCATCCATTAAATGTGTAATCCACATGATCTCGCAAGCTGCCTTCGCCATTGCTCTATATTCAGACTCGGCACTTGACCTTGACACAACACTCTGCTTCTTGCTTCTCCAAGATACAAGATTGCCACCTAAGAACACACAATAACCTGAAGTAGATTTCCTGTCTAACTTTGATCCTGCCCAGTCAGCATCAGTGAAGCACTCCATCTTGACATGTCCATGATTTTCATACATGATTCCTCGACCAGCTATTTTCTTCAAATATCCCAATATTTGCTCCAATATTGACCAATGATGAACCGTTGGTGCTGCCATGAATTGACTTATAACACTCACAGGGAAACTAATATCAGGTCTGGTAACCGTCAGATAATTCAATCTTCCAACCAGTCTCCTATATCTTTCTGGATCAGTAAGCAGTGCACCACCCTCTTCAATATAGAAATTTGGTGTAATAGGAGTTACACTCGGTTTCATTCCAAGTTTTCCAGTTTCTTTTAACAAATCAAGCACATATTTCCTTTGAGATAAGAAAATCCCATTATCAGTTCTTATAACCTCGACTCCAAGAAAGTATCTCAATTCACCCAGATCTTTTGTATTAAACTGTGTATGGATGTGTGTTTTAAGAGATATGATTCCTGCTTTATCATCTCCAGTAATAACAATATCATCTATATAGACAACAAGCAAAATGATTCCAGCTTTGGATCTTTTATAAAAAACTGAGTGATCACAACCACTTTTCATCAGACCAAATGATTCAACTACACTACTAAATTTTCCAAACCAAGCTCGAGGACTTTGTTTCAAACCATACAAAGATTTGTTAAGTTTACATACCAGATTTTTCTCCCCCTGAGCAATAAACCCTGGTGGTTGGGTCATGTACACTTCTTCATGCAGATCACCGTGGAGGAAAGCATTCTTAATGTCGAGTTGGTGAAGTTTCCAGTTGTATGTTGCAGCTAAGGATATCAACAATCGAATAGAAGTGAGTTTGGCAACTGGAGAAAAAGTATCTGAATAATCTACCCCATACACTTGAGCATAGCCCTTTGCCACCAACCGAGCTTTCAATCTTGCCACTGAACCATCTGGGTTTACTTTGGTGGTGAACACCCATTTACATCCTATTGCCCTTTTATTCATGGGTAAGTGAACCAATTCCCAAGTATTATTAAGCTCCAAAGCATTTATTTCTTCAATCATTGCTGAATGCCATCCATTATTTGACAATGCTTCACCTACAGTTCTAGGTATAGAAACAGAGTCTAATGACTTATTAAACATACATATAGAAGATGGTAAATGCTCACATGACATATAAGTAGAAATAGGATAAGTACACTGTCTTTTTCCTTTCCTTAATGCATTTGGTAAGTTTAAACTAGGATCCAATGTCGTAGTAATCTCTGACTCTTGCAAAAGTTCAGTAGTAGTTGGTAAAGTAGACTCATGTCTCTCACTTGCTTCTTGTATAGGATTAATATCATCAGTGGAGCCCTCTTGTCTTTGATAAATAAGAAAATCTCCATCACCCTGTTGATTACTTCCATTATCTAGATCACCAGGATAGGTAACTGTTGCTGATTTAAAGTATGGGACATCTTCATGAAATGTAACATCAATTGATACTAGGTACTTATTTAATGTAGGACAGAAACATCTATAACCCTTTTGTAGTCGTGAGTAGCCAACAAACACACATTTAAGAGCCTTATGATCAAGTTTTGATACTTGTGGTCTCACATCTCTAACAAAACAGGTACAGCCAAAGATTTTTGGTGGAATAGGATATACCTGCTTATCTGGAAATAATATAGTGTATGGGATTTCTCCATTCAATACTGATGAAGGCATTCGGTTAATAAGAAAACAAGCTGTAGAAACTGCATCACTCCAAAAATACTTAGGCATATTAGTCTGAAACATGAGTGCTCTGGTTGTTTCAAGTAGATGCCTATTTTTCCTCTCTGCTACTCCATTCTGCTGTGGAGTGTCTACACATGATGTTTCATGAAGCATACCACTCTTATTCATAAATTCATGAAACTGACTCGAAGTGTACTCCTTAGCATTGTCACTCCTTAAAGTCTTAATACTTGTACTAAACTGTGTATTAATTTCAGTACAAAAAGCACAAAATATAGAATATAGCTCTGATCTATTTTTCATCAAAAATAACCAAGTAATGCGAGAATAATCATCCACAAAAGTAACAAAATATCTGTAACCTTGTTTTGATACAACTGATGATGGTCCCCAGATATCAGAATGAACAATTTCAAATGGACTAATTGCACGTTTATTTATTCTAGGATATAGACTACTACGATGCAGTTTAGCAAATTGACAAGGTTCACAATTGAATGAATTTAATGAATTATACTGTGGATATAATTTCTTGAATACTTGAAGTGATGGATGACCCAGCTGATTATGAATTTTGATAGCTTGAGTAATACTTGAACATGCAACAGGAGTATCAAAGATATAAAGACCTCCAGACTCATGACCTTTACCAATAATCTGCTTCGTCAATAGATCCTGAAATGTACAATGAGTAGGATAAAAAGAAACACAGCATCCCAACTTCTTTGTTATTTGACTCACTGATAACAAATTGAATGCTAAATCTGGTAGATGCAGAGCATTTTGTAATGAAATTTTGTGAGTAAGATTAATTGTTCCTGTTGCTTTTACACTTGATAAAGATCCATCAGCCAATGTAACTCTATGATTTGAATTACTCGAATGTAACTCTGTGAAATTAAGTATATTACCTGTCATATGATCTGTTGCACCAGAGTCAATAACCCATCTCCCTGACTTAGCAACAGTAGAAACATGATTTGGTATATTCTTCAAACTTTCTTGATACTCAGTGAATTTAGCATACTCATCAGCAGAAATCAGAATTGATTTACTATCTTCACTGTTTGCTTTAGCAACATGTGCAGAATTTATTGGTGCATTTCCTCTAGAGCCTGAATTCATCTTATCAGCATTTTTCTTCTGTTTATTTTGCAATTTCCAGCATTCAAATTTAGTATGCCCTGGTTTCTTACAATAAACACAGAAAGTTGGATTAGTTGCTCGACCATCTGAGTTTATTTCTCTTTTGTATCCACTCTGATTTGATTTCCATGGGACATATTTATTCGCATTTTGAGTTAACAAAACACTATTTGATGATACAGATGCCATTTGCATGTTTGAGTTATCTGCTCTTAGAATTCGACTGAATACCTCTTGCAATGATGTCACATCAGATCCAGATAGTACCTGTGATTTAGCAGATTCAAATTCTGATGGAAGACCTCCAAGAAAGCTCATTATTGCCATCTGCTCATGTTGTAATCTCTGTGTCTTCACATCTGGACTTATTGGAAGGAAGGTATTAAATTCTTCATATGTTTTCTTGAATGTCATAAAGTAGTTCATAAGAGTTTGATCTTTCTTTTCTGTTCGATAAAAAGATTTACACACATCATACATTCGACTTAAATTTCCTTTCCCTGAATACAAGAATTCAAGATAATCCATCAACTCTTTCACAAATTCACAGTGATTAACCAAACTGATTACCATACTATCAATCGTATTTCTAATTTGAAGAAATAATCTGGCATCATCTCTTAGCCATGCCTGATTCTTCGCTTTATCTTCATCTTCTTTAGGTGGATCCTCTGTAAGATGATCATCTTTATCTATACTCCTGAGATACAATCGAATCGTCTTGCTCCAATCAAGATAATTTGATTCATTCAACTTGTGCTCTGTGATTTTAGACATAACTGGCATCATATCAGAGATCGATTTGCTTTCTGCCATTACCCCAATTTGATAGAAAACAAATTATAGGGAAAAAAAATTTAGAAAAGTAGATCTGATTGAAAAAGACACTCTCAAAACAAGAGAGGCTCTGATACCATGTTGTGATAATAGGAAGAAGAATAGAGATTGAATTCAAAAATGTATTTCTCATCCGTACGTTTTCAACAAAGATAGTGACTTATATACAAACTACACGTAATATCGAACTGGGCCATAAGAAGATGGGCCGAACAAATAAAAGCAAAACAAAACAGAAAAAAATAAAATAGTAGCATAGCCCAATAGTAGACCAAACGTGAATAAGCTAAGCTACTCTCAATAACACTAAACCATCTCTAATAAAAATCTGGAAATCTGGTTTAAAATTTATTTCAGGTTTAACTTTCTAATTTTTCAACTTGTTTAAATTTCCATTTACAATTTCAAATCTATTTTAAATTCAAATTCTCTAATCTAAGTTTCAAACTAAACTGAGTTCGTAGTTAAACTTTGATTTTAAAACTCATTTTAAACTTTGATTTGAAGTTTTAAATCCAGTTTTATATTTTAACAAAAAGAACAGGTTTTCAAATCTGTTCAATATGCTACCCGAACCAAACCCAAACCACTTCGAGTCGTACCTCCATTTGCACGAGACAAACCCGAGCTTCCAACACTACCCATCCTCTCCAGATTCGACGTGCACACTGTGCATGTGCCCAACGTCGCCGTCCTTAAATGAACGTCGTGACATTGCTCGACGATCTCTCGAACCCATACGAACTCACATCTACACTCCGATCAAACGAATTTTTCTCGAATTCAAAAACGAGTTTGAACTTCCAGTCCTGGAAACACAGACGAAAAACTTCCACCAGTCCTGGCAACGCATCGCTCTCGATGCCTCGACCACCGGAGGTCCTGAAACTCCAGTCATCTACTCATCATCGCTCCTCCTACCATCACCAAAAAGCACGAGCAACTCGATCATGCGTGGATGACGATCGAATCAAATTTCCCGACCTTACAAAACTAGGTTTAGAAACTTCACGAGCTCGCCGCCTCCACCACGACCAACTACACCCCCATCCACTATTTTTCTTGCGACCCCTGATCACTCCTCCACCTCCAGGAGGAAGCTCGATCACCACGAACCAGAGGATCACTAGAAAATCCCAAATAACCAATTTCTGGTTAAACCAGAAATGAACACTCAAACCATTACTAAAATTTATGATTTTAGTTTTAAAAATCATGTTTCTGGATGGAGTTTCAGATTACATGTCTGAATCATTAAATTGGTAGGTTTGAAATTTCACTTATTCAAAGTTTGCTCTGTTGTTTTTGATTTCCAGAGACAATACAAAATTATTTTAACTTAAATACTTTTAAACTTTAATCTATGATACAACAACCCTATTTTGTTTGAAACTTAAACCCTAACATAGATTAGGTCATGAGATAATGATTTTTGATTAAAACTTAGGCCTGGAAACTAAGAACGGGCAAGAACAGAATACAACAGCAAGCATGCATCTATACATCCATGTATATACACAGAGAATACAATCATATACATTCGCACAATACTACTTTATTTCAAGAAATCCACATGCAATCAGATATCAAGATACTTAAGTTTTTAGAAAGAATGTTACTCACCTTAAACATTTTGATTCCAGAAGTTTTCAACTGGAAGTTGAACCCTTTTTAAATTTGGAAAGTTGAAAATCTTGTTTAAGTTTGCTACTAGAAGTCTTCTTCTTGATCTCAGATTTCCTTTGAGTGCTTTGATATATTTTTTCCTTTCTCTGAGATGTTTGTTTAATTGTAGGATGATATGGCTTCAGGTTTTCTTTTACTCAATTGTGATGGATGAACGAAACTGAGGTGATATGGTTGATATATATTGTTTCAGCTGAAATGAAGTTTGTACAACAGTGTTTATATTTTGTACAAAATTTAACAGAGATATTTTTCTCCTTCCTTTTGCTTGGTGGCTGCATTAATTAGTTGTACAAACTTAACTTATTTTCTTTATTTTATTTGTACATTGCATGAGAAAAATCTAGTGGCTTCCTTTGCAAGCCTACATATATTTCTTTTGTCATGTTCAACCTGGTTTTGTCTTGTGAGCACATTTCATATATAATTTATCTTGTTACTTGAACATGAATGTACATATATAATTTATTTGTTTGCTTGTTTGCTTGTTTTATTACTTGCATATGTATTTTGTTTTGTTTCTTTTTTTTTGCTTCATTACTTAGTGATATAAGTGAGATTCTAACTTTGTTTTATTTTTCTTTTATTTTTGGTAGTCTATTTGTATTACATTATTTTGTATGGATTTATGAGATTAAAATTTATATATTTACTTTATATTGTATAAAACTATATAATTTATTTTGAAATATAGATGAATTTCTATATTTTATTTTGTTGTTAAAATTTTAGCTAATGCTTTTCTCTATATTTTTATAACTTATCTTTTATATATTGATTTTTATTTTTAGCTTAAATTATTATTATTATTACTTCCATTTCTATTTTAAATATTTATTATAAATTTTGCTGTAATTTTTATTTCTATTTCTAATATAGACCATCAATCCCAAATTTTATCATTATAATTTACCTTTAAACCATTTAGTTAAATTTTAATTCAAACTCAATATATATACATATATACATATATATTCAAATTATTATCAAACCATTTACTTGAAATTTAAATCCAAATCACATATATACAATATTTAAATTTATATGATTTAATATATATTCTATTTGAATTGGGGAAATTCGCTTTAATTTACAATTAATTTTACAATTTAATTCAAAAAATTCAATTAATTATCAATTTAAATTTAATTAAAATCCAGGGTCGTTACACTGTTATAGGCTATTAAGAAAATAGTGAGTATATGGATTAATGATATAAGTTCGTAAGTAGAATGATTATAATATGGTTTTTATATAAGTAAATAAATTAACAACTACATAGAATGATGTGATAAGAGATGATCCATAGGGATAACCGAATTATCGAATCTAGAGATTGAAAAGAAAGAATTAGAGTTTTACTGTCATATCGAGGAAAAAATGTAGCACCGCATATTTTGGAGGTTCATAATATGGGAAATTAAATTAATACTATAAGGACATTATTAACTAAATTAATAAAGTGATTTAATTGGAAAAATCGTCTAAGGAAAATTTAATAAATTAAGTGTGCGACACTTCAAAAGTTAATCAAATGAACCAAGGATAATTAGAGAAATTATGGTTGGCCTTGATTAATGAAAATAGACAAACTAAATTTTAATGGGAATGATTTGGTTAAGGGAAGTAAATTAATAAGGCCCAAAACCACTATCCTACTTACCTCAGCCACATCCCCCTCATTTTATCCTCATTCTCTTCATTCACAAAACAAACTTCTAAAACCATAACCAAGGCTGGCCATGATAATCAAGAGGAGAAGAAGAAAATTTAAGAGAAAAGAAGAGAAATCCAAGCCAAGAAGATTAAAGGTTTCAGCTTTAAAAGAGAAGGGATTAAATCAAGTTTTCTTAAACTAGGTGAGTAAAATCTTTCTCTAAATTATTCCCTAACATGTTTAAATTTGGATTTTGATGTCAATGAATGTTTGAATGATGTTGAATTGTTTGGATGGTTGAACATTATTTTAATTATGGTTTAAAATTTAATTAAGGTGAATTATTTCATGTTTTAGGGTAAAACATGGTAAAATCACATCCAAATGCCACAAAATTTTAATATGATATGCTTAATGATGAAATAGAGATAGGTATGGAATTGTTGGTGCGAAATGACGTTAGGATCTACTATGTGGATATGAATATTGCTATATAGAATCTTAGAGGTGGAGAAGGAATTATGATAGCTTTGGACATAGTAAAGGAGAAGTTGGATTTAATGTTATGTGTTATGTATGATCAGGAGGATGAGATCAGCATAATGCGAGTTGTTCAAGGATTTGTAGATGTTTTGAACTTATAATGGGATTACCACTAAGAAGGGAAATCAAATTTAGGATAAATTTAATGCCGAGGGCACAACTTGTTAATAGACTGCCTAGTAGAACATCGCCCAAAGAGATAGAAGAATTAAGAAGCAGAAGTGGAACTTGAGGATAAATGTTTCATCGGACCGAGTAGTTTTCCATGTGGAGCATCCGCAGTAATCGTAAAGAAGTCAGATAGATCTTTACAGATGTGCATTGATTATCGAAAGATGAATGAGTTAATAGTGAAGAATCATTATCCTTTGCCTAGGATAAACGACTTATTTGATTAGTTAAGTGGAGCTCGGGTGTTCTCGTAGTTAGACTTAGCAACAGGTTTTCATCAACTAAGAGTGGTAGAAGAAAGTATTCCATTAACCACGTTCCAAACAAGGTACAGTTCATATGAGTGGTTAGTAATGCCGCTTGGACCAACCAATGCCCTAGCATTCTTCCTAGACCTTATGAACCAGATCTTTCACGATAAGTTGGATCGATTTGCATTATTCTTCATTGGTGACATTCTGGTGTATTCTAAGAATGAGAGAGACTATGAAGTCCATCTTAGATTGGTTGTAATGACCAGTAATTTAATCACTTGAAATATGAATATTTGATGTATTTTTAAATAATTAAATAATGGATTTTATAACTCAAATAGACCTCTTTTCGGTAATAAAAAATGATGGAAAAGTTGTTTTAAAATTTGTTTTAAAAAATAGATAGTTCGGAGAAATATCGAAAATGTGACCGAAAATCGTTTTTCGGATTTCTAACTTTTCAACATCTAAAATTTGTTTTATATACACTAGAGTATATATACACACATATATAAATAACATATGCTTAGGTAAAGAAGGTGATTAGAGTAAAATAATTTTAAAATATATACTTAAGTTAATGAAGTGGATTTTAACTTTTCTTTTATAATTTAAAAAGGAGTAGCACAAAAATTAAGACACTAAATTATTTCAAAAGATGTGAAGTGACGGAAGAAGTGAGAGGGGGTAGGGAACGTATGTTGTAAGAGAGGAGGAGGGTGAGTTGTCAAAGTTTGGTAGAGGGTATGTATTTTTTTTAATAAAAAGGTATTTTAGTAGTTTCCCATTTTCATTTTATTAAAAGTAACTTAACATTTTTTTCCCACTTTACTTCATTTCTTTCCATTTGCTAGTCCTTACCTCTTCCTTTCCAAACTTCCCTCTTCTTTTTCATGCCTTCTTTAAAGTTTCCAAAATAAAAATCTCCTCTTTTTCACTTTTTAAACCTTAAACCTAGCTAAAAACACTTCCATACTCCTCTATTTCACTTATCTTCCTAAATAAAGTCCAAAACTCCACATTTTAACAAAGCCATTCCCCCCTCAAGCCATGGCCGAGCCGTCTACCACCTAGGCCAAGCCTATTTAGCCTGCTTAGGGTCCTAAAAAGAAAGTTTTTTAAAAAAAGCTAGGTCAAAGTGTCGGTGCAAAAGCTATGATAGTTTGGTTTGAATCCGTGTTGATTTTGGTGAGTAAAGCTCACTTTGAAAATCAAGTTGTAACTTTATTATTTATGATAATAATGATAGTTAATTGCTTATGTTTATATGTTTTTAAAAGTAATTTTGTTTGGTTTGGTTTCCACTTGAAGCGGATGACATACGTAATAATTTGTTTACGACTTAAAATGTAGTCGAAGTGCTTAAGTAATAATTTACAAGTGATAATCTTTCTTTGCTTTATGAATGTCATGTACATTTGTATATATATGTGCTTATGTATATAAATGGTTGTATGTTGATTGGAATATCAACACACTCGAATTGGTTTATGGTTTGACATCGAGCTCCTACGTTCTTTTAAAAAAAACTAGTTTACTTTCTTGCTTTGCAAGAACGTTTTCAAAAGGTTTTCCGAACTTTACTTTTGTTTTCAAAACCTTTATACAAAGTTATTAAAGTGATTTAAATACAGAAGGAAGGATTTAAAAGCTATTTTGATTTACAAAACAAGTTTAAAAGTTATGGTCCATATAGTGAAAGTCGTTATGGATGCAGTTTGTAAATCGACAATTTTTGTGTAAAATATAAAGAGTTTCTACTTTACATATTTTTTAAAAGTCTTTTAAAATATATTATAAGTATTAAAAGTAAGTTTAAATATAAAAAAATATTTTTAAAAGATTATTTATTTATTTAAATAAAAGGTTTTAATTTTAAAATCGCTTTATTTCCATAGGCCGACTTTGTTTAAATGCAATTTTTTATAGGATGTTTTAAATACAGGGGATTTCTTTGTCTGTGCCATTAAGTAGCTAAACAAGTATAATAAGTAGTGCTTAAATGTGGAAACATTTTATGGAAAGTAAGTCATCTTGATATTTAGCACTAAAAGCCGATGAGTGGACTTTCCTCTATTTATGAGATTTAAAACCAGATTTTCTAAGCAAGGGATAGAGAAGTCGAAATGTAAGAAACTTGATAAGTATAAGAGAGATAATTTCGATAAATGGGTCATGATTAATTAACTATATGGAAGATACTTCATTGTATACTTAACACCAAATTCCAAGGTATGAAAACTCGTCTCTATCCCGAGAAGTAAGAATGTATGTCAAGGCAAGGATAGTTTTTCCTAACTTGTCCAACTTCATTGTTAATCAAGGGATGGTACTGTTTGAAATCGAAAAGTGGTGGTAAGTATAGGATGTCTTATTTTTCATATACAAATTTATACTTACACCGAATAATTGGATTTGTCCACTATCGATAACTTGACCAGTTTTTAAAATTATCGATTGTTTGTTTGAAGAGACCGGGATCGGATAGGCATGAGTTATCCGAAAACCACTAAGAACCAACATAGGCGTTCGAATTGGAAAACTTATCGAAGAGGATGGAAAATCAAAGATGAAGTTCTTTGAAGTGCAAGGGCTACTTGCTACTAATTCTGAGGGTTTGATTCCAAAAAGGTTGTAGTACAAGTAATGCCTTCGGTTTGTTCATATATAGTACAACTTGTATGGATGAATGTTGGCATTGCATTATTGTCTGGAGGGCAGTATTAGCATTCCTAGTGGGATTGCTATATAAATGGTAAATCATTACCTTAAACGTCACACCTGTGAATGACTAAAACATGGGATATGCTTCAGGGCTATGTGGTTTGTTACCATTGGGGTGTGGTCGTCTCTGAACTAGATCGATATTATTCCATTTGAATGCTTCATGCCCAGTACGGTTGTTGATCACGACCAAGGGATGATCATATTCGGTACTATCCAATAAGGGATAGGCCAGTTCTGACTTGCAGGGGGTCTCAATGAGGCCCTCGGTACATTTTCCTAGAGTCATACTATGGTAGGTGGTCCCCTAGTAGCCTTGTCATTGTATGGAATCCAATTTCCAATACATACTTTTACGGACTTAGTTGTATACCTATTATGCTAGAATGTAATTAATGTAACCATTTCGACTATGATTAAATATTTATTGTAAACCCTAAACATTATTATAATAATATCATTGGATTTCCTATTGAATGGTTTTAGTTATCTTAAGGTACAAACCCGTCCGTGTTTACGTGTGGTGTGGTCTTACGAGGTACTTTCATTTTTAAAGAGTTTTATAAGTTTAACAATTTAGTTGTTTTGAGTTTACTCACATTAGACCCATGTCTGACCCAGAGTTTTTATTTCTTTCCCTTAAACTCTTGGATACTCAAATTTGTATGATTAGCCCTTAAGTAGTCCAGGTCCTTACAGATGCATTTTGGAGGAGCATGGAGCAGGAGGCTTCACCGTTAACTAGATCTCTATTTATTTTCATTGTATGTGTATATGATATGTATTAGCATTATAGGGGCATGCAGTTATAGCTGTCCCCGACTGAAGTCGGTTCTGTTGTAACTCTGATGTTTCATTTTGGAAGTGACTATATGCACTATCTTATGTCCTATTATATATATTTTCACGCGTCGCGAGATTCTATGTTTCTTTCTTTTTGTCTTTTCTTTATTTTACCCTAACGGCTTGTCTTTCATATGTTTAGATGATTGGCACATGAATACCATGAATGTATTAAGTGTCGTCTTTAGAAGTAAGATAGGAAGATCGTTACACGTGGTATTAGAGGTTAGGTTAAAAGAACACCTAGACCTTGGTTGGGTCAACTCAATAGAGATAAGGTTAGTAATACCCTAGAATGAGTTTAGTCTTTGAGAGCGCATATTTATAATATATATATATATATTCGAGTAACCTTGATCAGCTTTGATATGTTTTATTTAGCACCCTTTTCCCTAAGATAATCTCGTTTAAGTATTCTAAAGTTACCTTATTATATCTAAGTAATGAGAATGAGTAATAAAGAAAGGCAGGATATAGGA
Organism: Allium fistulosum; assembly: GCA_030737815.1. Classification (NCBI taxonomy): domain Eukaryota; kingdom Viridiplantae; phylum Streptophyta; class Magnoliopsida; order Asparagales; family Amaryllidaceae; genus Allium; species Allium fistulosum. Next base: position 1,102,148,012 of record CM060904.1, on the reverse strand, counting down.
TCTGGCAGCACCACAACCACCAATAGTTGAACTTTGAATGTTAGAAGAGTTGGAGTGTGATGCCCCAACTCTATACTCACGCTAGCCAAGGATACTACGGGGTAATGCCGTCGACTAGCACGAAGAATAAGGCTGTTGAGGAGCGACCATCTGTGTAATTGCTTTGTGCGAGTACCGATATGTCAGGTAATATAACTTACATTTCATTTTCAAGAGGAAATCCGACATATCATATACAAACTCAAAGCAACAGCACAGTGGCTAAGTGGCCTTCGGAAACAAATATAGAAATAAACATAACACAAATCAGTCACAGATATTCATATCACAAAGGCGGAATCAGATATGAATATAACACATAAAAGTGTACATCAAAGTAGTGGTCAAACAAGATCCACTACATCACAAAAAATAGATACATGTGCTAGACAAAAGAATAATTATACATCAAGGAGTCTACATCTCAAATGTATCATAACAAAAACTACTAATCTAAAGTAGTTATCCAAAAGTCAGGTGGCAGACCCTGATAAGAAGTCAAGCAAAAGCACCTGAAATATCTCGGTCTGACCCGAGTATTATTTTAAGAAGAAAATAATAAACGGATCGGTCTAGCTATAAATATCATATAAAATGAGATAGGATAAGAGATATGACCAAAAACGTATGGTAACAAAAATGCCATACCGTGTCAAGTATACATCAAATATCAACAAAAATCATACAATATCTCATGAATCTCAAAACACCAAAAAGAATCACATTCTTTAAATTATTCACCAAAACACAAATATTGATATAGCTTATCAATGCAAACCACGGAAATTGGTGAAACACAAATTCTAGAAATCACAACCAGAAATCTAGAAATCACAAAGAGGGAGGCCTATCACAAACGGGAGCATGAAAACTCACCAACACGTGTATCACAAACGGGTCGCTAACCATAAACCGAACATCGACGCACCTAAAAAGATACGCCCCATGCACAGTCGAACATCGACGCACCTGAAAAGATACGCCCCATGTATAAACTAACATCGATGCACCTAAAAAGATACGCCCCATGTATAGTCGGACATCGATGCACCTAAAAAGATACACCCCATGCCTAGTCTAACATCGACGCACCTAAAAAGATACGCCCCATGCAAAGTCGAACATCGACGCACCTAAAAAGATACGTCCCATGCATAGACGAACATCGACGCACCTAAAAAGATACGCCCCATGCTCCGACTTATCGAGCCGATTGCTCCACGAACGGTCCAAAGAGCATGGGTCGCTAGCCCACAAAAATGTGACGAAGCTCAACAGAATGGGGTACAGTCCCCCACGAGGACAAAGAGACATCGCACATCGCTAGTCTAAACCACAAAATGATCATCATCGATCATCAAGAAGTGTCGATTACACTAAGCTAGTAAATAAATGAGTTTAGCTTCATGTCCCATAACCACTAGCTTAACTTAAATATTTACGAACAAATTATAGATTTCCACTCGAAAATTGTCACAAGAGTTCAATCGAACAAGTCCAAGAATTAACCGACGAAGTAAATGCAAGCATATCATACCACGTGTTTTACTAAGCCGTTTAATTAGATTTCTCATACGAATGAGGTAAAGGTTTGTATATACTAATAGATTGGAAAACGGTTTTAAAAAAGAGCTTTATATTTAAAATAGTGTCAAAATCGTTTTGATGAAAGAGTTTGAATATTTACTACTAGTATAGAAACCTTTGTATTTAGAAGTGACAAATCACAAAAATGATTGTAGAAACAATCAATCACCAAAAATTCACATACGAAGACGTGAATTAAATCCAAAGAAATCGATACCAAATCCATCAAAATGGATATTCCCAAAAGATCCCGAAAAAGAAGTCATCAAGGTCGATAAAAGTGATAACAACTAATCGGAGCAACTAAAATCGATAAACAATGGAAATCCAATCAAGAAAAGCCTAAACAAGCAAAAACACACAATTCCAGACGTCTGGGGGTTAATCCAGACGTTTGGATTTGTTCTCTGGAAACAATCCAGGAAGATTCCAGACGTCTGAAATTACAAGGCAGACGTCTGAATCGTAACCAGACGTCTGACCCAGTAAATCAGACGTCTGAATTGAAGTACTGGAAGTTCTATTCCAGAACACCCAGACGTCTAGGAAGCAAGCTCAGACGTCTGGATCACTCAGACGTCTAGAAAGCAAGGTCAGACATTTGAGCTGAACGTCTGGAATATTTATTCCTTAGGCTTAGACGTCTGATCCTTATACCCGACGTCTGAGCTGATGCTCAGGCAAAGAATGAACCTAGGCCAATGATGGCCAATTCGTTTCGGGAGCGATCGGACGAGCAACATGACTAGGGATTTATGCTAAGCGACAACCCAGCCTTATAGGCTCTTCGATGCACCCCAAATATCATTGTCCAAATATCCATAATAGTATTTTCATAAAAGTTGGACCAAAACACCAAAATTTGGAAAATTCACCAAATCAATTCAAATCAAAAGCAAATGAATATGCACAAATGTTAGGAATTCATACCTAACAACAATGATAGCTATAGACGTAGATGTGAGTTAAAGAACTCACCTTTAAAACTCAAAAACTCAAGAGAGAAGCTCTAAAACAAGCTAAGATCAATTCCTCTTCAACAACAACTCAAGAAGCTTCAATCTAAGCTCAAAAGAAGAATATTTCCTAAGTTAGGTTAAAGGAAATTCTGAAATTGAAGAGAGATAGAGATGGAAAAGATGAAGAGGATGCTTACCTATGCTTCTCCTTGATTTTGGAGTAAGAACTTGTGTTTCAAAATCAAACTAGGGTTTGGAATTTCTATTTCCCATTCTTGTCCCCCATTTCTCTTGAGCTTGAATGTTAGGAAAAGGAATGAGTGAATGAAGAGGAGTTGAGTGGAGTGTTAGGGTATTCAGTTGGGTTAGTGGGCTGAAACCCAAACCCAAAGCCCAAAAATAGAAAATAGAAAAATTCTACTCAACTCTAAACATATCGATGTTTATACTCAAAAAAGTTGTAAACACCATTTTGGAATCAATGGAAGTGGTCTCGAGTCCCAATTCGACTGTTTACAAAAAGTAACATTTCGGACTTTAATCCGATTAATGATGCTATATTTAAATAAAACATTTAAATATACAATCGTAAAATATGCGGGTTGTTACATGGAGTAGTTGAAGAGGCAGCACTTGTGCAACCCCGTATGAACTTTGCAGCTTTGTGCAATGATTGTACTACTCTGGGAGGAAAGCTATTTATTGACACAGAATCCATTATCAAATTCCAAGCTTGGATTCATTCTTGCAAGAAGATTTTCAATGGGCTTGATATTTCGGATGAGCAGAAGCATTTCTTAGCATCTTGGCAGTTGTAGGATGGAGCAGCAGCATGGTGGTACTCTGTTACAATGAATGTTCCAGAAGATTATTTTTCTTGGGCTAGGTTTAAGGAGGTGTTTGAAGATTAGTTCATGCCCGATGCTGGGAAGACCTGTCTGTATAGGAGTTTCTTAGATCTTAAGCAAGGAAGTTTGTCTATAGTAGAATATGAAACCAAATTTAATGAGCAATCACGATTTGGTCCGGGATTGATTGATACCCCTCTTAAGAAAAATGAGATGTTTATAGTGGGGATGAGGGAAGAATTTCATGAGAAAATGACTGCCCATCTAAAGGGATCTTTTATGCATTTAGTAGATATGATTTTGTGGTATGGAGTTCTTGATAAGAAGAAGCCCGCAGAAGCACCTAGTAGTAATAACAGCAACCTAAACAAGAGGAAGTTTAATTAGTAAGGAAAGAAGCCATGGGGAGGAAAACCAGGAGGAGGGGCTCAGGGAAACCGTTTCAAGGATGTTGGTTGTTTTATTTGTAAGCAGAAGGGCTATGTTGCAAAATTCTATCCAAATTTCAAAGCTTGGAAGCAGCAGATAGGCCTTATTTCTCCAATGGTTTAGAAGACACTCTGCTATAATTTTCACTAACTGGGGATATGTAAAGGATTTCCCATTGATGAAGAAGGGTCAGCAAGTCAAAGTTTATGCTATCAATGATGGACCATCGATCTCTACTGATGTGAAAGGGAAAGGAGTGCTTGAAAGTACTTTATTTGTTAATGGGATTTTAGTTTGAGTATTGTTTGATATCAGGGCTTCCCATAGTTTTAATTCTAAAGAATTGGTAGATAGATTGCAACTTTCCTCAAGAATCGTATAAACCCCTATTTATGTGTCTAACCCCATAGGTAGTACAACTAATATGTGTATATTTTGGTAAATGTGTAAGTTACTTACCTCATCCACCATTTTTCATGTGATCTGTTTGTTTTGGATTTTAAGGGGTTTGATAATTTACTCGGTATGGATTGGTTATCAAAGTATGGGACTATTTTCAACTATGTCGAGCGAATGGTAGTGTTGAAAGCCGAGTCCGGAAGGGTATTGGAAAGAATATTACCTAATGAGCCAGATAAATGAATGAATAGATTCCTTTATGCACTTGATTCATCCCAAAAAGAGTTAGGGTCGATATTAATTTTAAGATTTCTCAGATGTTTTTGAAGAAGTTAACAATCTACCTCCACATCGGGAGATTGAGTTTTGTATTGATTTAATTCCCAGTTGGAAACCTATTATTCAACCTAGTCGTAAGATGGCTCCAAGAGAGAAGTAGGAGTTAAGGAATTAGATAAATGATTTATTAAATAAAGGACTGATTAGATCTAGTCGTTTAAGTTGAGGAGTAGCTGTAGTTTTTGTTGTAAAGTTAGATGGATCATTAAGACTTTGTGCGGATTACCGTAAGTTAAACAAACAGATAATTTGGAATTATTATCCCTTACCCAGTATAGACGACATGTTCGACTAACTTCATGGTGCTGGAGTATTTTTCCAAATGGATCTTGCTACAGGATTTCACCGGTTAAAGGTCGCAAAAGATAGTATACCCTTAACATCATTTAGAGGACTATATTATTTCTTTGAGTGGTGGATATGCCTTTTGGTCTAACCAATGCACCCACTTATTTTATGGATCTTATAAATCGAGTTTTTAGAGATGCGTTGAATAAATTTGTGTTGGTCTTTATATATGATATCCTTATTTACTCTAAGACCGAGGAGCGATACAAACACCATTTGGAAGTGGTGCTGGAAACGTTAAGGAAACACGTTTTGAAAGCTAAATTTTTTAAGGGTCATTTTTGGCAATCGGAAGTAAGGTTCCTTGGACATGTTATGTCAGGGAATGGTATCTCGGTTAATCCAGAAAATGTAGTGGCTATTCGATATTGGAAGACACCGCAGACTCCAATGGATATCGGAAGCTTCTTAGGCTTAGTAGGATATTATAGGAGATTCATCAAAGACTTCTCCAAGATTGCCTTGCACCTGACAAAGTTGACGAAGAAGGATGTTAAGTTTACTTGGACTCTAGAGTGTGAAGAAGCATTCATTGGATTGAAAGAAAGGTTAATCAGTGCTCCACTTCTAGCTATTCCAGATGGACGGGAAGGGTTGACTATGTATACGGATGCTTGTGGCGTGGGTTTGGGTGCGGTTTTGATGCAACACGGTAGATTCATTGCTTATGCTAGTAGGCAGCTGAAGCGTCGTGAGCGGAATTATGCAACACATGAATTGGAGTTATTAGTTGTGATGTTTGCATTAAAGATGTGGATGCATTACTTGTTAGGTGGAAAGTTCGAGCTCTTCACAAATCATAAGTCCTTGAAGTATCTTTTCGTGCAGAAGGATTTAAATATGAGGCAATAGCGTTAGTTGGAACTTTTAGCAGCCTATGATCTAGATATTCTTTATACACATGGGAAAGCTAATATAGTAGTAGATGATCTGAGTAGAAATGCAATTTTTGATCTTTTGGAAGTTACTTTGGCTCTACTTGAAATGATTGCAAGCAAACAAAAGGAAGATAGTCGGTTAATGGAGATCATCAAGAATATAGGTGAAGGTCATTGTTCGAGCTTTAAGATCGATCATCAAGGTATATGGCAGATGAATGGAAGGATATGTGTTCCAAATGTAGATGGTATTATGCAAGAAATATTAATTAAATGCCATCAATACAAGTTAAGTATCCATCCTGGTGTTTTGAAGATGCATCGGGATATGAAGCGAGTGTTTTGGTGGAAGGGAATGAAGAGGGATATTTCTATCCATGTTAGTAGATGTGCAAATTGCCAGCAAATCAAATGTGATCATCAAAGGGCTGCTAGATTACTACAACCATTGAGGATTCCAAATTGGAAATGGGAGCAAGTATCAATGAATTTTATTGATGGTTTACCAAGATCAAGGAAAGGTAATATAGGTGTTTAGGTATTGTAGATTGGCTAACCAAGAGTGCCCATTTTATTTCAGTGAAACCGGTTAGGATAGCAGCAAGTTTGGCAGAGGTTTATATGAGAGAGATCGTCCAATTGCATGGACTTCCAGTTAGCATTGTAAGTGATCGGGATCTAATCTTTACAAGTCAGTTTTGGGAAGCATTACAAGTAGCTTTGGGAACAAAGCTAAGTTTGAGCATACCATATCATCCAGAAATGGATGGGCAAATGGAAAGAGTTAACTGAGTTTTGAAAGATCTTTTAAGAGCCTGTATCTTGGATTTTGTGGGATCATGGGAGGATCATCTTCACTTAGTGCAATTCTCATATAATAATAGTTATCAAGCGAGCATTTGAATGGAACCCTTTGAAGCTCTTTATGGACTACCATGTAAATCACCATCATGTCGGGTGGAAACACGAGATCGGTTAGTGCTTGGACCCGATATGATTCGAGAGGCCACGAAGAGGGTAGCTATAATTAAAAGGAAGATGAAGGAAGCTCCGGATAGACAAAAAAGCTATGTCAATCGAAGGTGTAGGGATTTAGAATTTTCAGTCGGAGACTTTGTATTTGGGAATATTTCCCCGATTAGAGGAGTTATTCGATTTGGAAGAGCATGAAAGTAAGCGCCAAGATATGTGACTTTTTTAGATTCTTAAGAGGATCGGGCCACTTGCATATCGAGTTGAGTTGCTAGAAAGATTGTCAAGAGTTCATAATGTTATTCATGTATCACATTTGAGGAAGTATATGCATGATCCATCTCTTATTGTTGAGTCGACTATTCAAGAAGATTTAAAGGTGGACCCGAATTTAATCGTGATAAGGCATCCATTTCTCATTGTTAATCAAGATGTGAAACAATTGTGTAGTAAGGTTATGGGATTAGTTAAAGTTCAATGGAGCGACGATTCAAGAGACTGCACTTAGGAGGCCGAAGATAGCATGAGAGAGGCTTATCCCAAGTTAATGTTAGAATCGCAGTTTGCTTATTGTATAAATAGCGTACTCACTATTTGTGGTGTAGTTGCTTAGTATGTATCTTTTGTATGTGTTTCATCATATATGATATAAATCCTTTTTGGAGTTATCTTCTTGTGTGTTAATTTCGGGGCGAAATTCTTTTAAGGGGGAGAATGTAACGACCCGTAATTTAATCACTTGAAATATGAATATTTTGATATATTTTTAAATAATTAAATAATGGATTTTATAACTCAAAAAGACCTCTTTTAATTGATAACTAATGATAAAAAAGTATTTTTAGAATTTAGTTTACAAAAATAGTTAGTTCGGAGAAACATCGAAAATGTGACCGGAAATCATTTTTCAGATTTTTGACTTTTCATCGTCTAAAAGTTGTCGAAACATGTTGTATACACTAGAGTGTTTATACACACACACACAGAGATATATAAATACCATACGCTTAGCTTAAGAACGTGATTAGAGTAAAATAAGTTTAAAATATATACTTAAGTTAATAAAGTGGATTTTGACTTTTCTTTTATAATTTAGAAAGAAGTAGCACAAAAATTAAGACACTAAATCATTTCAAAAGTGGTGAAGCGATGGAAGAAGTGAGAGGGGTAGGTGTTGTGGGAGGGGAGGAGGGTGAGTTGTCAAAATTTGGTGGAGGATATGTATTTTTCTAATAAGAAGGGTATTTTAATAATTTTCCATTTTCGTTTTATATAAAAGTAACTACACTTTTTTATTTCCCACTTTACTTCATTTCTTTCCATTTACTAATCCTTATTCTTCCTTTCCAAGCTTTCCTCTTTGTTTTCATGTTTTCTCTAAAGTTTCCAAAATAAAAATATCATCTTTTTCACTTTTTATACCTTAAATGCTAAATACACTTCCATACTTCTCCATTTCACTTATCTTCCTAAAAAAGTCCAAAACTCCACATTTTACCAAAGCCATTCCCCTCGCAAGCCATGGCCAAGCCCTCCACCACCTAATTCAAGCTTATCTAGCTTCCTTAGGGTCCTAAAAAGCAAGTTTTAAAAAAGAAAAGCTTGGTCCGTGTGTCGGTGCAAAAGTTATGATAGTTTGGCTTGAATCCGTGTCGATTTTGGTGAGTAAAGCTCACTTTGAAAAACAAGTTTTAAACTTTATTATTTGTGATAAATATGTAAGTTAATTTATTGTGTTTATAAGTGTTTGATAGTAATGTTGTTTGATTTGGTTCTTGCTTGAAGCGGATGGCATATGTGTTAATTTGTTGATGACTTGAAATGTAGTCAAAGTGCTTAAGTAATCATTTACAAGTGATAATCTTTCCTTTCTTTATGGATGTCACGTACATTTGTATATATATGTTCTTATGTATATAAATGGTTGTATGTTGATTGGAATATCAACACACTCGAATTGGTTTATGGTTTGACAACGAGCTCCTACGTTCTTTTAAAAAAACTAGTTTACTTTCTTGCTTTGCAAGAACGTTTTCAAAAGGTTTTCCGAACTTTACTTTTGTTTTAAAAACCTTTATACAAAGTTATTAAAGTGATTTAAATACATAAGGAAATGATTTAAAAGCTATTTTGATTTACAAAACAAGTTTAAAAGTTATGGTCCATATAGTGATAGTCGCTATGGATGTAGTTTGTAAATCGACAATTTTTGTGTAAAATAAAAAGAGTTTCTACTTTAGATATTTTTGAAAAGTCTTTTAACATACATTATAAGTATTAAAAAAGAAGTTTAAATATTTAAAATATTTTTAAAAGATTATTTAATTATTAAATAAAAGGTTCCAATTTTTAAATCACTTTATTCCAAAGGTCAGTTTTGTTTAAAAGCAATTTTTTAAAGAATGTTTTAAATACAAAGGATTTCTTCGTCTGTGCCATTAAGTAGCTAAACAAATATAATAAGTAGTGCTTAAATGTTGAAACATTTTATGGAAAGCAAGTCATCTTGATATTTAGCACTAAAAGTCGATGAGTAGACTTTCCTCTATTTATTAGATCTAGAACCAGATTTTCTAGACGAGGGATAGAGAAGTCGAAATATAAGAACGTGATAAGTGTAAGAGAGTTAATTTTGGTAAATGGGTTGTGATTGATTAACTAATTGTATACTTAACACCAAATTTTGAGGTATGGAAACTCGTCTCTATCCCGAGAAGTAAGAATGTACGTCGCGACAAGGATAGTTTTCCAAACTTGTCCGACTTCATTGTTAATCATGGGATGGTACTGTTTGAAATCGAAATTGGCGGTAAGTATATGATGTCATATTTTTCATATACAAATTTATACTTACACTGAAATAGTGGATTTGTCTACTATCGATAACTTGAGCAGTTTTTAAAATTATCGATTGTTGGTTCAAAGAGATGAGGATCGGATAAGCATGAATTATCCGAAGACCACTTCGAACCAACGTAAATATTCGAATTAGAAAACATCTCAAAGATGATGGAACCAAAGACAGAGTTCTTTGAAGTGTAAGGGATACTTTCTACTAATCCTGGGGTTTATTCCAAAAAGGATGTATTAGAAGTAGTGCCTTCGGTCTGTTCGTATCATGAACAACTTGTATGGATGAATGTTGGCATTGCATTGTTGCCTGGAGGAAAGTGTCAGCATTACAAGCGGGATTGCTATATGAAAGTAAATCATTGCCTTGAACCTTACACCCGAGAATGACTAAAACATGGGATATGCTTCGGGACTATGTGGTTCGCTGTCATTAGGGTGCGGTCATCCCTGATCTAGATTGATATTATCCCTTTTGATGTATGCTTCGAACCCAGTACAGTTATTGATCGCAATCGAGGGATGATCATATTCGGTATTATCTAGTAAGGGGTAGACCAGTCCTGACTCATAGGGGGTCCCGATGAGGCCCTCGGTATATTTTTCTAAAGGTGTATTATGGCAGGTGGTACCCCAGTAGCCTTGTCATTGTATGGAATCCAATTTCCAATATGTGCCTTTACGGACTTAGTTGTATACCTATTATGTTGGGATGTAATTAATGTAACCATTTTGACTACGATTAAATATTTATTTTAAACCCTACACATTATTATAAAATCACTGGATTTCCTATTGAAAGAGTTTGGTTATCATAAAGTAAATACCCGTCCGTGTTTATATGCGGTGTGGTCTTACGAGATACTTTTATTTTTAAATAGTTTTATAAGTTTAACAATTCAGTTGTTTTGAGTTTACTTACATCAGATCTATGTCTGACCCGGAGTTTTTCTTTCTTTCCCTTAAACTCTTATGTACTCAAATTTGTATGAGTAGCCAAGTAGTCCATATTCTTGTGGATGCATTTTGAAGGATCATGGAGCTAGAGTATCTAGTTATATATATTTTTGCTGTGTGTGTGTATATTATGTATCATCATTGTAGGGGCAAGCAGTTATAATTGTCCCTGACTGAAGTTAGTTATATTGTAACTCTGATGTTTCATTTTGGAAGTGACTATATATATTATCTTATATTCTATTGTATATGGTTTCCATGCATTGTGAGATTCTATGTTCTTTCTTTTTGTTTTCTTTCTTTTACCCCAATAGCCCGTCTTTCGTATGTCTAGATGATCGGCACACGAATACCGTGGATGTATTAAAGGTCGTCCTTAGAAGTAAGAAAGGCGAATCGTTAGATGTTGGAGATATTACTTGTTGGGAGAATGGTTCGAGTTGTATACGAACCATAAGTCCCTTTTGTATTTATTCCCTTGGTTAGAGCTCTTAACATCGTATGACTTTGGTATAGAGTATACACTAGGAAAAGGAAACAAGGTTTTTGATGCTTTGGGTAGGAAGCATCGGAATCTAGTGTTGGCTATGATTGAGGAATGTAAGATATTATAGACATTAGCCTCTTGCGGAGTGCATTATAGGCAGAATATTGGGTCGAGTAGAGATCTGAGTATGTTGACAAGTTTGGAAGTATGTCAAGAACCTATGGATAAGATTGCTATAAGGTAGAAGGAGTACCCACTCTTCATAGAAATAATAAGGCAATTAGTGATGGGGGCAGATGTTTAGGACTTAAAAGGATTCGAGATAGACTTGAAGGAATGGCTTAGGAAGAAAGGAAGACTTTATGTTCTAGATATATGAGATATTTGGAAGAAAGTCTTAGAAGAAAGTCATCAGCTAAAGTTTATTATTCATCTCGAAGGCAAGAAGCTGTATCGTGACATGAAGAGAGTCTTCTTTTGGAAAGAGATGAAAAGAGATAAAGGAGAATGTGTGAAGAGGGGTCCAAATTGTCAGTAAGTGAAGGCCGAGCACCAGAAGCTGAGTGATTTACTTCAACTTTTGGAAGTACCGACTTGGAAATGGGATTTGAAAACTATGGAATTTATTGATGAATTTCCTAGTTTGAGGATGAAAAATGATAGATTTTGGGTGATAGTTGATAGATTGACTAAGAGTGCTTACTTTATCCCCGTGAAGTCGACAAGGACGGCAGCTAGCTAAGCGAAGCTATATATGAGGAATGTACTGAGATTGCATGGGATACCGAGTAGTATCATTAGTGATAGAGACCCATTGTTTACCAACGAGTTCTGGAGAAGTTTGTAGAGTGTATTGGGTACGGAGTTGAACTTAAGCACGGCTTAAAATCCACATACTTATGGTCAGACTAAGAGGGTCAACCATGTACTCGAGGATTTGTTAAGCGCACGTGTCTTGGATATCAGAGGATCTTGGGAAGATCACTTGCATCTAGTAGAGTTTGCCTATAATAATAGTTATCAGCCAAGCACTAGGATGGAACCGTTTGAGGCGTTGTATGGGAGACCGTGCAAGTCACTAGTTTATTAGTTGGACATAGGAGATAGGCTCGTGTTAGGACCTAATTTGGTAACAGATGCCACTAAGAAGGTAGAGTTGATTCGTGCCAAGATGAAAGTAGAGCAATCAAGGAAATAGAGTTATACCGAAAAGCGAATATAAGAGATTGAATTTGTAGTGGGCAGTCATGTATTTATGAAGGTTTCTCCGATGAGAGGAGTTATGCGCTTTAGGAAGGTGGGGAAGTTGGCACCTAGATTCATATGACCATTTCCGGTGATTGAGAGAATTAGTAAACTCGTTCATCGAGTCGAGTTACCAAGTAGTTTGGTAGTTGTGCATGATGTGTTTTATATCTCGCAATTGAGGAAGTGTGTGTGCGACCCAAGTTCGGCAGTGGAACCGAGGGAGATAAAGGATTTATCTATAGAGCCACATTTGATGTATATGAGATGACCGAAAGAAATAGTAGGTCGTGATATGAAGTAGCCGAGGAACAAAGTTATTAAGCTTGTTCGCATCTAGTGGAGTGACGATGTAGATTATTGTATCTAGGAGGTAGAGAATAGAATTAGAAATAACTATTATGAGTTGTTTTAGACATTCATGTATATAGCAGTGTGCTTTGTTGTCTATTGTATCGACTAGTAGGGTATTAGTATATTCATATGTGATATGATTGTGTGTTAGTAGTTGCACTAACACATCTATGCTTGATGATTTATGGTTTACATTAGTAGATTACTAGTATAATCTTTTGTATTTATGTGTACTTAAATAATAATGACTTTACACTTTCAGAATGTTGGTGTAAGTTTTGTTTTCCTTACCAAAATTTCAAGGATGAATTTATTATAAGGAGGAGAGACTGTAACACCCCATATTTTGGAGGGTCCATAATATGGGAAATTAATTTAAATTAAATTAAGTCCCAATTAATAATATGAAGACATTATTTATTAAATTAATTTAGTGATTTAATTGCAAGAATTGCCTGAGAAAAATTTAATTAATTAAGTGTGGGACACTTTAAAAAGTTAATTGAATGGACTAAGGGTAATTAGCAAAATTTTGGCTGGCCTTGATTAATGAAAATAGACAATCTAAATTTTAATAAGAAGAATTTGGTTAAGGGAGTAAAGTACTAAGGCCCAAAACTACTAGTCCACTTACCTTAGCCACATCTCCTCATTCCATCCTTGATCTCTTCATTCACAAAACAAACAAACTTCTGAAACTATAACTAAGGTCAGCCTCAATAATCAAGAGAAGAAGAAGAAAATTTAAGTGAAAAGAAGAGAATACAAGCCAAAAAGATCCCACTCAAGTAACCCTTCGAAAAGTGGAGATCAACAAGGTATGATGACACAGTGGTTAGCACGAATGGCATAACCAATCCAATCCAAAAATCAAGGTAGTGTACAAAACACTATAATCGGCACACTCTCTCTAAATACTCTCAGTTGGTGAAACCATCGTAAAGTCCAACTAAGAGAATATCCTCGCACTATAGAGCAGATCAAACAAGCTACCAATAAAGGGAGTAGAAACTTGTTCGCCATCTCATTCAGCTCACAACAACCAACCAACAACACCCAAGAGCCATCCGCTTTAATGGCGAATGCTATAGGTGCATCCTGCTGAAATATGCTCCTATGAATGAGCCATCATCTCAATAGGTCATCCGCTTGCACCTTTAGTCCCTTATGCTCTTTGGACATCATATGCCTTAAAGGCGTAACTACTGGTTTAGCTCCTCTAACCAGATCAATACTGAACTCAAATCCCATATAGTGATAATCCGGTCACCTCATCGAATATGTCCGGACACTCTCTAATTATAGGCACATATGACAACTCGTCATGTGGAATATCGAGCGAATATAAAAAACTAATCATAACCCCATCCTCTACAAGTAGCCAATCACTACTGTTCGCTCCTCCACAACCCAAATATCACCTATGGCCTCTCACCATCTACCACTATTTTGTATTCCCTTTCAGCCAGTCCATTCCTAATTATAATACCGAACCCAATCAAACCCGAAAACAAACTAATAGCAAACAAACAAACAACAACATCCATGACTCAATAGGACAAGGTCTCGACAAACCATGTATATGCTGGCTGAGCCCCTATATAGGTCCGTCTCAATCAAAGTTCAGTTAACTATCTAGAGCCTCAATCCCATATATCAAATCACTAGATATGAAGGAATATGAAACCTCGATGTTAAATAAAACATGCATTGAAATGCCATAAGTGAAAAGCATATCTCAAACAGTAATGCCATTTCTCTTCTCTTTCGTCGATGGAGCACTCAATGAAATCGAAATGGCAATCAATACATATGTTTCCACGATTTATCTCAACTCAGGTGGTTCGGGACAACTCTTCTCCACTGGGTACAGGCTCTCTCATCATGAAGCCTTTTCGATCATCTTCTTGAAGCTCTCATCAATACAACCAATCAATCACTTTCCAAGATGACCACTCAACCCAATGTTAAACTTCCATTCTTTCCGTGTGGGGTATCAATGGAAAATAGACCGTACTTTGATAGTACATCGAATTCGATCACACAGTCCAACACAAAAATATCACCTTACTTAAAATCGACGAACTCCCTAACTAACACCGACTTTAGAAAAGTTGAGATAAATTTTCATTGAATCGAACTATGAACTAATCCCAAGTAAATCAGTCCTTAGGAATCAAAGCTGTAGAAACACTCCACTAGTTCATTGTCCATCCTTGGAGTTATCTAGAGGTTAACTTCTACTTCATGGTATCATCTCACTCCAAGTCATCGAAGATCCTCTTGCAAGTAACCATCCAAACTTGACTTTCAATAGCTGACTCCGTTCCAATGAATGGTCTGCCTCCTAGACTTGTAGTCTATACACAGCTCGGCAAAATCGATTCTAGCCATTTACACTTGAGTACCATAATCATCCAGAACAAGTTCGGCATTTCAAAAAATGACTCGCACCATCTCTACGAACATATTCTGTCAATCAAGGTTAGTGACCCCGATCCGGTCCAATCCTCAACTCTGAAGATAGAGTCAATAGCAGTATTTATCACATGCTAGATCATTCCTACTCTGTAATAAGGATGATCCGTCTCTCATAAAGAAAACTGCATCAATAGTACTCATGTATGCAATACAACTTATATATTATATATACTACTATATAGTTTTGAAAACCAAAATATATAACAAATACAAACTCTCTCGCATATACACACACTTTAAGACCAGTCTAAGGCAATAACTCCTATCCTATCTCTACTGGATCGCGATATCAACTCAGCTTCATCAAATAACCTATGCTCTGATACTAAGAGTAATGCCCTCCCTATACCTACAGTGCAGAACGATTGTCAAAGCAAAGAAAAGAAGAAGAGAAAATAGAAGAGAATGGA
This sequence comes from Allium fistulosum, assembly GCA_030737815.1. Classification (NCBI taxonomy): domain Eukaryota; kingdom Viridiplantae; phylum Streptophyta; class Magnoliopsida; order Asparagales; family Amaryllidaceae; genus Allium; species Allium fistulosum. The sequence goes on along the minus strand of CM060904.1, from coordinate 1,102,132,430 downwards.
AAAGTAAACATCAATAACCGAATAACCTATCGTATATATCACATCGCATAAGAGTAAATATAATAGCCAACACATATATAAAATAGTCGAGATAGTAATAACAATGTAAACTAATCATCATAGTACAAAATCCATAGAGTTATACAACACAGTAATAGAGTTTATATAACTGATACATAAACTCAATTGATAACTGTCTCTACAATAATAAGTCAACACTATTAAGGCTCCACAGTGTCAAACGGTGGAATATATAATAACAAACTTACATATAGGTATGAGTAATTGTCACCTCCTACTAGTCCATCTACAAAACTCCATATGTCATCCACACCTACTCTCAAATCTACTCATTTAATGGGACCCGAGATAATAGAAGCAAAGCATAAAACCTTAGGTCAGATAACAGTCTGGTGTGAGCGATGAACAATCTCAAATTACTATAAAAGTCAATATAGTATATGGAACATAGGGTACACAATCATACCTGACATGTCCCTGCAACCAAAGAGTCGGCACATAACATAGATAATATGCTACTCTACAATATCATAAAAAGGGTACACCATAATCTGTATTTATCGAGGTGCCTAGGTATCTCCATCTACAATACCTACTCCATACTGAGTAAAGTTAGGTGTCTAGGTATCTCCATCCACAATATCTACTCTATACTATGTAAAGTCGGGGTGTTTAGGTATCCTTACCATAATACCTACCTCGAATAATATCCCTAGGGTGACAGGTGGCTAGTGAAGCAACCATACAAACAAGCATCCATCAAACAATACTAACTATCACCTAATATGCTCTAGATATATGTTAACTCGTATGGCCTTTACCAAAGACTAGAGGAAACCCTAGGTCTTCGTTGTACTCTCGTATCTCATAGCTTGAAGATGGATACATATCTCGCAGCTTAAAGCTGGACACTAGACCCAAAGGGTCCAGGGTATACAGATCCCAACATGATCCAAGGGCATCCTTGCTTACAATACTCCTACTTTGAGTACAACAAAAAACACTCCGAGTCCTCAACGATCCCTTAGCATATACACATCCATTCGAGCCCTACTAGCTCAATACAATTTCTACTATCTCGGAACCCACCATATTCTTACACTCCACGACTCCAAACATGAGCTTCTTAGGTCCCTTCTACCCCCACGAGTAAGAAACCGAAGATACAGAGTGCCTAATCCTAGGTACTTACTACCTCCATGAGCCACAAACCAAAGATACAAGTCCATCATGCCATACATCGCCATTCCCGATGATGCAAACGAGCCAACACCTCCAACATGATCTATAGAGTCCTGAACTATCAACCTCAAAACCTACTCCCAACATGAGCCAATATTCGAAGTGCCAACTCTCATGTCGAAGCATTACACCATCGCCTTGCATCTCAATCGCTCGTCCTAGACCAACAATATCAAGACTCCAAGTCAGTTGCACGAACAAATCATCAATCTTGCACCATAAAATCTCATCAACGCCCAAGCCAAAGATCACTAAATCGCCAATCAACAACAGTGATAAACATTGACCACCCTACGGTAGTCAACACCAACCACCTTAGTCTTATACTTAACCAAAACGGATAAATACAAACCAAACGAAAACATCCGACGTCCATACTGAAATCCGAAGCCTCGTCTTCCACCTCAGATCCGTCGGCACATATCCTAACCCTCCTCTACAACTTATCTTGCTCTTTAGGCTTTTGCGTGTACAAAATTCCAACGTACAAGATATTTCCCTAAAACTTGATCACCGCTAATCGGCATTTTCAACCAAAACAACAAAATATGCCAAACAGCCAAACATACATCCAACAACCATACATACATCCAAAAGCATACATACAACATGTATAATCCATCCATACCAACCAATGTGGGAAATCATATCAATAATAGCTCAAATCTAATAATTCCCTAACTTTGGCACGTCAATGGAAAATATGTAATATTCTTTATAAATCATTTAAAATAATTTTATTTTATTTTATAAAAGTCTAGCAGGTATATAAGTATATGATGTGCACATAAATGTGCATATTTTTACCACCATATTTAATCTATTTAAATTAAATAAATGATCATATCGGGTAATTTAACTAGTTTTAACCAAAATCCATATTAATTCCAAATTGTCACATATCCATCTTCATATAGGGGCAAAACGGTCATTTGTGTGCATATATTTCTTTGAGAAAAATTAATTGGAAATTTATATATATTTGTGTAGGAATTTGATCTCGAATGGGAGTGGTTTCATGAAGGCACATGCATGCACAAAATGAATACAAAGGAATGAAGATGGAAATAATTCAAAGTGAAGATCATGGAGGACCCCACCTACCCACCTACCTTAATGTACAAATTAGAGGCTAATGCACATGCTTATGGAATTAATGGCTTCATATACACTTAAATGATGATTAGTAGAAGCTAATGATTACTTGATCTCCACACTTTCTCAAGGGTATTTTGGGCATTCCCCAAAATTATGAATTAGGGTTTAACACATGTATAAGTACCCCTTATGTTTCATGTAACCCTCTTCTTCGAGGAGTCTCTCTTTTAGGCTCTCTTCTCTTAGTCCCTTCTCTTAGGAAAATAAAAAGAAAGCTCTCTTTCATTTTTCATGGCTACTTAGCCATTTTTATTTTATGTAATCTTCTTTTCTTTTTATGCAATGTTAATTATTGTTTCCCTTTACTTACATGTTCATTTCCTTTCATGCTAGTAGTGTAGATTTTCTTTTATGCAAGTAGATTAGTTTTTTTTCTTTCATTTAGCTCTCTTTTCCTCTTTGTTTGTTCTATGTTGCAAGCTATATTTGTTGATATGATAACAAATATGAGAAGCTAAACCCCTTCAATTTAGGGGTAATGAAGCTCTCTAATTATATAGCTTCAACATTTTGATAAATGTTATGCTCTCTTTTTGTGCTTCATGGAAAATGATGTTTTTGTAATTTTGTGCTTATTATTGAGTTTGATAGCTTATGTTGTTCAAAACAAATAGACTATGCTTAGTCATATGAATCACAAATTTCCTCTTCATCTATATATGATTATGGCAAAGAAGTGAATGTGTAAATCAAAATTTGATGGCCTATATTTCTAAACAATAGTTAATAGGCCATGCTTAAAATAGATTTTCATTTTCAACTTTGTTGTCATTTTCATGAGAATTAAAAGTGGTTTAAAGGTTGTGTTATAGTTTGATGGCTTATGTTGAGCTAATTAATAGCACAAATGAGCCATACTTATGATAAACACATCATTTAAACTCACTTATGACCAAAAAAGAGATCATAATTTCATTAATTGTTGAATTATATGATCTAGAGAGTGCATTTATCTCTAAATTGTCATTTAACTCTCATATTTTTATCTATTTTTCTTTTGCTAGTTTTTGTTAGTTTCTTACATTTTTAGCTAATCGCACTTTCAACTTTGGTTAATTTGATTGAATAGAATTTTAAAATCATCAATTCCCTGCGGATCGACCCGTATTCGCCACGTACTAAAAGTGTACGCCGTGCGCTTGCGGTTAAATTTTATTTCGAAATTTTTCGACGGTTTTCTAACTCGATAGAAATTCCGTCGATTAATAAGTTTTTGGCGCCGCTGTCGGGGAATTGCTTTGATTTTTAACTTCTATTCTTCGAATTATTTATTGTTTGATTTTTGTGTGTTTTTATTTTGTGTGTGTTGCATTAAAAAAAATTTGTGTTGTGTTTGTTGTTTGAATTTTTGTCTGCATTTTGTTTGTTTGTAGTTGTTTTCTAGTATTTTCTTTTGCATTGCATATCCTATTAAAAAAAAGAACAACAAGCAAATTTCAAAACAAAAATAAAAGAAATTTCATTTCATTTTTCTCTGTTACAATTTTTACTTTACTTTTTCAATTTTCATTTACAATTTCTAAAAAAACAAAAAAAAATTCTATGCAGCACTGTGTGCTTTCACTGTTGCATTGCTGTCCTTACTACTGCTTGCCACTGCTTCCGGTCACTGCCTTTCCCCCATCAACAGTGCTCGACCTGCCATACTTCATTTCCTCAGACCCACTTCACTACACATCATCTACATTGCAATCACATCCACAACATAACTACTGCCTCACACTATCTTGAACAACCCTCCACTCAACATACACTTCAAACCAAACACTCCATACAAACCTCCTCTGGCATATCTGCACAACTTGCCACTGTCCACTCTTCATTTGTGCACATCTTCCTTGTGCACATATAACCACTTCCCTGACCAAACTGATCCCCTACCACTTCTAACATCCTCTGTCGAGAAATTACTTCTGATCAATACCATTCGCTTCCACACTACAACGCCACTGCCGACATCACAGACTACCTTCCAGACAATCACAGCAGACTTCACATATCATACCACTGCAAACAACAACTTCACATTCGTATCGCTGTAAACAACATCTCCACAGTTATCCACCACTGCAAACATCACAGTTCACATCACTTTGTTGTTTTCACCTCTTCTGTTACACTACAATACCCTACCACCAACAAACTCGTCCTACACCTGACTGCACTTCACTCCCCACCTCACAACATTTCCGTTATCATCTCTGAAAACCATCATCCCCATGCCAGACTTGTGCATACCAACCTTCCTTCCACACTACTGTCTTATACAACATCCTTACAAACATACCTGACCAATCTCCATCTCCACCATAACATCTCCGACAGCAAACAATTCCATTTGTTCCTGACTTCTGTGCTTTAGTAATCCAAAATCACCTCGGCCACCAATATTCGCCGATCACCAACCTCCATCATACACAACCCACAAGCACATCTCCTCCTCGAATCAATTGGCCTCACCCACTTGTCTGAACCCCCTTGCAACCATCCATTCCCACTGCTTCACCAGAGACCTCGCCAATCACCTCTACCCATCGACCTCCTCTGAACATCGAACTTACATCACCTAATACCCATCTGTTACTGCCTTCAGCTACTGCAGCCTCACCGTCACAAAATCATCTCCATCGATCACCAACAATCTTCCAAAACCAAACGCGCAATTCACGCCGCCTGCACTCAAATCATTGCCAATTCATACGGCGACTAAAATCGAACTCCACCACTTCAACCTGCAATCGAACAACCAGTGAACACACTCTCGACCAACACGGTCAATCCCATCCTCTCCTTTATCTTGAACTTCACCCCAAAGTCGCAAACGAATCGAACTCCTTCACTGTGCTTCAAAACTGCTTCCAACTGCAACTCCAATCGATAATCCCCAAATCACAATGCAAATCGCCACCCAATTCCACTTCCTAAACAACCCACGCATGAACAACACAATTCCACTTCCTCCTCAAACCAGACGCCACTGCTGTCCACAGTTTAATTTTTTTTCTTTCGGGAATTTGTTTTCTTTGGTGAGGAAGAGACTCAGTGATTTTTTTTTTGAGAGTGCTAAATGAGATTTGGGGAACGAGAATTTCATTTAATCAAATGTTTTGGTGGGCCGGGTAAGATGTTGTGGGTGAATTTTTCTTTTTCTTTTTCTTTTTTCTTTTGCTTGTCTAAATTTTGTTTTGCTTAGATTTTCTAAGTTCATCCTTATTTTAAAAAAAAAGAGTGTTCCTTTCTTATAATTTTGTTTTGTTTTATAAAAAAAGGGGGTGGGGAGGCTTTTGTTCTCACTTGAATAAAAGTTTTTGTTTTCGTATTAACCTAAAAAAAAGTGAGTTGTTTTAGTCTTAAAAAAAATTAAAGTAAAACTTCACTTTTAAATTTTGTTTCCTTTTCAAAAAAAAGAGTCTCTCCCAAAAAGAAACGGGGGTTGTTTTGAATTTGTTTTGTTTTTCATTTATTTTAGTTTCTTCTTCGATATAAAAATAAAAAACTGTATATATATCTTATTTTTATTTTCAGGTTGCAAAAGCAGAAAAGGAAAGGAGCTGCTTGCTAAAAATAATTGCTTCGCTTTGCTTGCCAAAAAAAATAAACTGCATTGTATATATCTATTGTGTTTGTTTGGCTTGCATTGTTGTTTACTTGCATTAAAAAAATTCAGAAAACCAAAAACAAAAATTCATTCGTAGTTGCATTGTTAGTACACGTTTAATTTCTGTTTTGCATTTCATCTTAGATTTTGATTAATAATAACGGTTAAAAATCTATAACACTTAATTGTATATTGACAAATTGTCTTCTTTGAACAATTTAATTTCTTTGTGTCTAGGCTACGGCAGAGTAATAACCATTTATAAATATTAAGTTGATTCGTAAATATTATAGTGGTTGTTCCTCTGAAGGCACTTAAACCTTCGGTTGCATTGCTACGGTGATTCGTAGTGCACCGATAAATCATGTCCGTTACCTGGCTGAGAACTATCTTATTGAACTAAGACAATGTGTAATTATACAATTTTGGGTTAACTTAGGATAAATTATTTGTAATTAATCCTTGCATTCATTTAGTTGCATTATTTCATGCATATTTAAAAAAAAATTCAAATCCAAAACTAAAAAAATTGTATATATTCCTTTTGCTTTAAAATTTTTAAATCCTTTTTCTTTGAAATTTTAAAAATCCAAAAAAATTTAGAAAATAAAACCAAAATCCAAAAAAAAAAGTAAAACCTTTTCAAAAACAAAGAAAAAATTTTGAAAAACCAAAAAAACAAAAAAAAATCAATTTTCCTTTTGAAAAATAAATTTTATTTGCAAATATTTCTCCTTTATAAAAAAAAGCAAAAACATTCTTGAAAATGTCCGAGTTTCCCCACTCATTTGAATTTTACAATAGTTGTGAAAATCAATATAATCCATATGATTTCACTCCAAATTCGTATGGATATTTTAACGACAACTATTCTTTAAACAATTCGAATTTTGAACAACAAAGTTTTCAAAACGATGACCAACCCTCAAATCTTGAAAAGAGCATTTCGTCTTTACTTGAAATCTCTACACAACAAAATCAAGAGATAAATGATTTGTGTAATTCATATTTGGGCAATGATTCAAATCAAAGTTTTCAAAATAATCAAAATTTGAATTCACTTCAAAATTCAAACGATTTCGAGTATAACCCATGCCAATTCAATTTTGAACTCCAAAATGAATTTCAAAATCAAAACGAAAATGTGATCCACTTTTCAAATAATTTTGTCAATGGAAATGATCTTAACCACGTTACAATTGAAAATTTTTGTTCTCAACAAATCCAAATCGAAAATTCTCTAGTTAATAACTATAAATTGGATTTTGTTGAGCAAATGAATGAAATTTACGATGATCACACAGATTCATTGTTTGAAACATATATGAAACAACGTGAAAAACAAAATCAAATTCCAATGTGTGACGAGTCAAACAATAATCCATCTTTTACCCAAATCGACGATTTTCAAATAACAACTTTTGAAATTGAAAATAACAATCTTAATGAAGTTGTTGAAAACACGGTAATTGAGTTGGATTTCAATTCTTTTGAGGGTGTGGAACCAAATTTAAAATTCGATCTTCCTTTTCTCAATTCCAAAAATTTGAATACAACAACTTTGGATTTTGAACTTGAGATACGCAATGAAGTTGTTAATAATCCAACAAAGGAAGACAAATTTAATGAACACGAATTCTTTGGACTTTTCGAAAACGAATTATCGAATTCTGAAGGGGAAGATTTAAATCACCATTTTGATTTTGAAATCAACAATTTTGAAGAAGTTTTCAATGGTGAATTTCAATTTCAATTTGGTAAGAATAAACTTGAACTTCAACCAATTTTTCTATCAACCTCAAAAATTATCGAAAACAAAACAACTCGTACGATTTTTAATAAAATGACATTCGTTTTTCCAAATCAACATTCGATTTTGAAATCTTTTATGGTTTGGTTTTCCGTGCTTAAGCTGTGTCTCGCATATTTGACGAGACAAATGAATCGGTCGTTGGAAGACCGTTTCATTTACTTTTTGACGATATACTTTCTAATCTCGTGTAAATACCGTTAATTTTCATTTAAATAAAGGTCATGTTTTTGTTTTTGTTTTTCTTCTTCCACTTGGGTTGACTGTGGTGACACAGTCAAAATCAAGTGTGGGGGGGAGACTCATCATCATTTTCGATTTTTCATGGTTTATTTATTTTTATTTTCTTTCCAAAATTTAAAAAACAAATCTCAAAAATAATTTTTTTAAAGCATTTTGATTTATTTTTAAAGAAACACTATAGGATAAATATATGGTTTTGGCTTATTAAATTGAATTTTGAAATTTACTTTGTCTTAACAAAAATAAAAAATGAAGTTTGATTACAAATAAAAATGGTTTAACTAGTATATAGGAAGATTCATACGTGATAATTATGAAATATATCCTAATTGAAAATCTTTGTTTTAAAAAGTGGTTAATTTAAAGTAAAGGATATAACATTTTTTTTTGTCTTCTAAGTTAAATGATGCTAAGATGATTTTACGAAACTCTCACTCTAAAAAGGAAAAAAATACAAAATACAAAAAAAATATTTCTTGTATATATGTATATATTTTTTAATAAACACCTAGAGTCATGTGTTCACACTCGTGTGTTCACTCGCCATGCTCTGTACCCTTCTCACGTAAGCCTGAAAGGCAGTGCACGATCGGTATATCTGGCCTCAGTTTATCTGAGTTAGGTGTGTGTATATAAAAAATTTATTTTACTAATAACGCCTACAGTCAATAAGTGTTCACACTTGTGTGTTCACTCGCCATGCTTTGTATTCCTCTCACATCAGTCCGCAAGGCAGTGCATGGGTAATATATCTGGCCTCAGTTTATCTGAGTTAGGCATATGTAAATATTGTTCATATCAACAAAATTTTCAAAAAATAAAATAAAATAGAGAACGTAAGCAAATGAAATCCAAGCACTATTTTAACTTATTTGATTTGACTTGTTATTGAAAAGAAATAAAAATACCACTTTGATAAACTTTGATAATCGACTAAAGATCTATTTCATGGTTACACTTTGTTATCAACTGAAACAACGAGTTAAACAATCGTCTGTTTGTTATGATAACTTCGTTTTGTTGGAAATTTTGACAAGTAAATGACTTAAGTTTTCAAGATAATAACCAAACCAATATTTAACTTATTCGTGTTAATTTAAAAATAAATCCTTCATTCGTAAATATTTTCAAAAACTCGCATTCATCTCTTTGTAAATAAATCTTGCATTTTGTAAATATTTTTATCCTGCATTTGGATTTTGTGGGTAGTATCTGCTGAAAACCCTCACGAGACAACACTCGTCCTACTGGGGACACCCAGAGGTTTAACGGCTTGTTGCATGCGCTCAATGCAATCGTGTTTCCTACGAAAACGGTTTTATCATAGTTTTTTCCATTATTCGAGGACGAATAAAAAGATAAGTGTGAGGGTATTTGATGTGCACATAAATGTACATATTTTTACCACCATATTTAATCTATTTAAATTAAATAAATAATCATATCGGGTATTTTAACTTGTTTTAACTAAAATCCATATTAATTCCAAATTGTCACATATCCATCTTCATATAGGGGTAAAACGGTCATTTATGTGCATATATTTCTTTGAGAAAAATTAATTGGAAATTTATAAATATTTGTGTAGGAATTTGATCTCAAATAGGAGTGGTTTCATGAAGACACATGCATGCACAAAATGAATACAAAGAAATGAAGATGGAAATAATTCAAAGTGAAGATCATGGAGGACCCCACCTACCCACCTACCTTAATGTACAAATTAGAGGCTAATGCACATGCTTATGGAATTAATGGCTTCATGTACACTTAAATGATGATTAGTAGAAGCTAATGATTACTTGACCTCCACACTTTCTCAAGGGTATTTTGGGCATTCCCCAAAATTATGAATTAGGGTTTAACACATGTATAAGTACCCCTTATGTTTCATGTAACCCTCTTCTTCGAGGAGTCTCTCTTTTAGTCTCTCTTCTCTTAGTCTCTTCTCTTAGGAAAATAAAAAGAAAGCTCTCTTTCTCTTTTCATGGCTACTTAGACATTTTTATTTTATGTAATCTTCTTTTCTTTTTATGCAATGTTAATTATTGTTTCCTTTTACTTACATGTTCATTTCCTTTCATGCTAGTAGTGTAGATTTTCTTTTATGCAAGTAGATTAGTTTTTTTTCTTTCATTTAGCTCTCTTTTCCTCTTTGTTTGTTCTATGTTGCAAGCTATATTTGTTGATATGATAACAAATATGAGAAGCTAAACCCCTTCAATTTAGGGGTAATGAAGCTCTCTAATTATATAGCTTCAACATTTTGATAAATGTTATGCTCTCTTTTTGTGCTTCATGGAAAATGATGTTTTTGTAATTTTGTGCTTATTATTGAGTTTGATAGCTTATGTTGTTCAAAACAAATAGGCTATGCTTAGTAATATGAATCACAAATTGCCTCTTCATCTATATATGATTATGGCAAAGAAGTGAATGTGTAAATCAAAATTTGATGGCCTATATTTCTAAACAATAGTTAATAGGCCATGCTTAAAATAGATTTTCATTTTCAACTTTGTTGTCATTTTCATGAGAATTAAAAGTGGTTTAAAGGTTGTGTTATAGTTTGATGGCTTATGTTGAGCTAATTAATAGCACAAATGAGCCATACTTATGATAAACACGTCATTTAAACTCACTTATGACCAAAAAAGATATCATAATTTCATTAATTGTTGAATTATATGATCTAGAGAGTGGATTTATCTCTAAATTGTCATTTAACTCTCATAATTTATCTATTTTTCTTTTCCTAGTTTTTGTTTGTTTCTTATATTTTTAGCTAATCGCACTTTCAACTTTGGTTAATTTGATTGAATAGAATTTTAAAATCATCAATTCCCTGCGGATCGACCCGTATTCGCCACGTACTACAAGTGTACGCCGTGCGCTTGCGGTTAAATTTTATTTCGAAATTTTTCGACGGTTTTCTAACTCGATAGAAATTCCGTCGATTAACAGTATAGGAAAATCACAATTAAAATTAAAAATCATTCCCGAGTGTCAATCTAATACTATACAATCAACCATAGTGTTATCCCATTTTTGGTCAAAATTGGAATATCAGTGTTGGGTGCGTTTCCTCCACGACTGAACCAAGAAGAAGCAGCCAGCAAGCGTATATAAGTCTGGGACTTCACTCATGATTCAAGTATAAAAGTCCATTCGGTATCAAAGGTTTAAAGTTTCATTCGGTAATCAGCATCACCAAGGTCATTCGGCATTCACCTTCCCAATATCATTCGGCATTCAAGATACCTTGGTTCATCCGGCATTCCCAGTACAATAGCTCATTCGGCACTCTCAAATATAGAAGTTCATTCGGCATCTCACTGCCGAACCAGCTCCACCGAACCAACTCATCTGCCATCTACCACCGGTCCAAGGCCTCGCCGAACCACAACTCCAACAACCCAATGCCGAACCAACCCAACACCGGACCACCCTACACCGAACCAGGAGACCACCGAACCCAGGCTTCTCCATCCTTCACTCCAAGCACGGCCGAACCAAAGCTTCGCCGAACCGGAACGCTGCCAGGCCAGATTGCTTCAGCCCAAGCCCACCAGCAGCTATAAACATCCAAGACCTCTGCCCCCTACCTCACTCTATAAATAGAGGGGTAGGGGTACAACAATGGGAGAGAAGTTTGAGAGCTCAATCACGGAAGGGACTTTCAAACACTTTTAGATACTTGTACCAAAGCTTTGTACTTGTAATCTGAGATCTAAAGGAGAAATAACATATAAAGTGGACGTAGGCACGTTCTGGCTGAACCACTATAAATCTGCGTGTCTTTTTACAGTTTAGCCCCTGCTTTTCATATATTTGCATAAATCACCCAAATCACTAAGAACAACATAAGATCTACTAAATCATACAATTTTGAGGTGTTTGTCCATTTTTTGTGCAAACATTTTTGGTGCTTTCACTGAGAAGAACAAGGGAATCTCAGATCTGAAAGAAGAAATTTAGATCCAGAAAACGGGTTCCTAGATCTAGCTTTTAGAAGACGAAGAAGCCTCATACAAGGAAAAGCGCTATGGAAGGAACTCAGCAAGGGGGCAGCCAAGAGGCGTCCTCTCATTCAAACTTTCCTTCTACCATGAAGCAAATAGCTGGGGGCAACCACCAAGGACCAGAAACAAGGAGCATGCGAAGCCCCTCACTCAGTTAACATCTGTCAAACATCCAAAGAAATGAGAATTTGATGCCGACAAATTTGCTTTCACCAACACAAGTTCTTGAGCGAAGCATACCTCGTTGCCAACAAGGCATACTTTGGAGGGCCACAACGGTGGAATAAGAACGACCACCGCCCGCACCAACTGAAGACGGCTCAGGATCGAGACGTCATCTTATTATCCATTGATCGAGATAACGACGAACGAGCAGCAAACTCCACACTGATACGGTTAAGTTGTTTACACATGTACAGGACCACGAACGATCCTCAGGCATGCTCTGATACAACTATAAACCACATCGATATAGGCGTTTGCACTCCGACGTCACTGCTTTGCTTTTGTTCTTTACTTCTTAAATTTTGATTTGACTTTGCTGAACATTTCTATTTTAGATTTCATCAGTTGAATGGATATTTGGTGTTGATAATTCTAAAATGGCTAAGCTACTTACACATGTACGGGATCGCGAACGATCCCTAGGCATGCTCTGAGATAGTGATAAACCGCCACAACAGACAATCCAGAAACTCACCCGAACGTGAATCTGGTTTGGATGGTATTAAGTCCCCCCCGGGCACACATCAACTCGCCTCGAACGGCACCCCGACCGCGAACGGTCACAATTCGCCGCGAACGGCACCCGACCTCGAACGGTCACAACTCGCCGCGAACGGCACCCCGACCGCGAACGGTCACAACTCGCCTCGAACGGCACCCGACTTCGAACAGTCACAAACTCGCCTCGAACGGCACAACTCATCTCGCCCCAAGTGGCTCGATCGCGAACGGTCGCCATTTGAGGTCCACCCCCTGACCGCCAACAGTCGCACCTTACCACGAATGGCTCGATCTCGAACGATCGTCATTTGAAGTAAGGCGCTTGACCGCGAACGGTCACATTTCACCCCAAGTGGCTTGATCACGAACGGTCGCCATTCGAGGTCCGCCTTCTGACCGGGCTCGGTCGCACTTTACCTCGAATGACTCGACCTCGAACGGTCGTCATTTGAAGTAAAGCGCTTGACCGTGAACGATCACATTCCACCACAAATGACTCGGTCTCGAACGATCGTCGCATGGATTTAGACGCTTGACCGCGAACGGTCGCACTTCACCTCAAATGACTCGATCGCGAACGGTCGTCATTTGAAGTTAGGCGCTTGACCATGAACGGCCGCGCTTCATCCCAAGTAGCTCGATCCCGAACGGTCGTCATTTGGAGCCATATAAAACTATCAAGCTCTTTACAGGTTGTTGATAGGATATGAACATCCAGCTTATGGCATTACAAAACACGTCTTCCTACCGCAAGTCATGTTTTGGGGGGCAAAGTGTTATCCCATTTTTGGTCAAAATTGGAATATCAGTGTTGGGTGCGTTTCCTCCACGACTGAACCAAGAAGAAGCAGCCAGCAAGCGTATATAAGTCTGGGACTTCACTCATGATTCAAGTATAAAAGTCCATTCGGTATCAAAGGTTTAAAGTTTCATTCGGTAATCAGCATCACCAAGGTCATTCGGCATTCACCTTCCCAATATCATTCGGCATTCAAGATACCTTGGTTCATCCGGCATTCCCAGTACAATAGCTCATTCGGCACTCTCAAATATAGAAGTTCATTCGGCATCTCACTGCCGAACCAGCTCCACCGAACCAACTCATCTGCCATCTACCACCGGTCCAAGGCCTCGCCGAACCACAACTCCAACAACCCAATGCCGAACCAACCCAACACCGGACCACCCTACACCGAACCAGGAGACCACCGAACCCAGGCTTCTCCATCCTTCACTCCAAGCACGGCCGAACCAAAGCTTCGCCGAACCGGAACGCTGCCAGGCCAGATTGCTTCAGCCCAAGCCCACCAGCAGCTATAAACATCCAAGACCTCTGCCCCCTACCTCACTCTATAAATAGAGGGGTAGGGGTACAACAATGGGAGAGAAGTTTGAGAGCTCAATCACGGAAGGGACTTTCAAACACTTTTAGATACTTGTACCAAAGCTTTGTACTTGTAATCTGAGATCTAAAGGAGAAATAACATATAAAGTGGACGTAGGCACGTTCTGGCTGAACCACTATAAATCTGCGTGTCTTTTTACAGTTTAGCCCCTGCTTTTCATATATTTGCATAAATCACCCAAATCACTAAGAACAACATAAGATCTACTAAATCATACAATTTTGAGGTGTTTGTCCATTTTTTGTGCAAACACATAGTTTGGTGAGAGACAATATCACTCACCTCATTAAATTCTATCCAAACGAGTGACAAAATGTAGATCTCTTCATAAGGAGCACAATGCAAGAAACCGCATCCAAAATGGACCTCGTATGCAAAAGATATGCCAATATAAGATTCAAGATTAATTAACCAGTTTAAATAGTTAATTACCAAATTATCCTAATCCATATTCTTCTTATTGCCTGTACGCATGCACAAAATGAATGCACACTATGGCCGCACAATTCAATCATCAATCCCTCTCTCGTTTATCGATGAAATTTTGAATCGTCCTGGCCAACAGTTTCCATTACTCGATCTCTTCGATCTGCATCCGAGTTCCAAGCCTCCGCCTGCTCCCTATAAATCGCGACATCCACAGCCCAGGTATCAGCCTCAAAACATCGGATATGGCTAGGGTTGACCGAACCGTTTACAAATCTCGACGAAGGTGGATATCAGCAAGAGAAAAACAATGGCGATCCCTATTTCGCCTATCGTCGCTCCAATCTCCAACTAGCCAAAACCCTAGATCCACGATTACTATTCATAGTCGATCACATCGACGTCGCACACTGAGTCACCTACATCAACGCAAAGCTCTCATCGTTACGGTCTCAGTGGATCAAATCACATGATTCTTAGTAGAGTATATTGGTCGATTTTGATTTTTGAAATAATATATGAGGAGCGGCCATTTTCATTTAAGGGAACGGTAAAATGAAATAATGAGAGAGGGAGATCTGGTTTTGGGATTTATATAAAATTATTTAATTATTAGTTTATTTGATTTCTCAAATAAACGGTCGTACATTTTGAGTCTGTACGATCACACGACATGTTCGATTGCCATGAAACTCGTCTGCATACATCATATCATTTTTCCGGATCCAACGGTATAAATTTCATAGCCATCTGAGACTACACCCCGATATGCTAATTTGCGCATTTCGAGATTGTTTTGACCATTGGATTGTCTGATCTTCAAATATATCGATCCTTATACTCATTTTAATTCACAACGTCAATCCAAACTCAATGGAAGTGGTCTCAAGTCTTGATCCAGCCATATGTGAATAATCACATTTTTGTGCCTTTATTTAATTAATGATTAAATATTTAAATCGACTATAAAAATACGGGTCGTTACACAGCACGACGACTAAAATAAATGAATGATAAAAGAAAAAAAGCAAAAGCCTAAATAGGTGACAATTCGATGGGGTAACATAGGAAAGAAAGGAAAATGAGACATTTACGAGGGCCCAAGGCAGGAATCGTAGCAAACAAAGGTAAGAATATAAGTAAAAGTATAATAAATGGAATAGTGGGATAGTTCATGTGAAACACATGAAGGCTAATGCAAAAGGGATGGTTTATGAAGAGACGGTTCACATTGTTGTCTCACGAAGGAAAAATAAAATAAAGTGACAATGCAATATTCACGAAAGGTGACAGCTCCATTTACGAAAGCTTAAACAATGCAGCACAAAAGCAATAAAAATAAACCATGGCAATAGCTCATGATGAACACGACTTGAACCACTCTCGATGGCTCATGCATGAATATCCCATGAAGGCCTAAATAAATAGGTACATGATGGATGGCTCACAATGGCAACTAACGAAACAAACATGTGATGGCCAATAAATTAATGACACGCAACAACGTTCATTTTGCCACCGTGTGATAGCAAGGCACTATTAATACACAATGGCTTAGGATTTTGTTAACTCACGATGCCTATGGGATAGCCAAAACACAACAACTAAATACAACTTGAAATAGCTTGGGAAGCTATATTTTTTTAAGTAAATAAGAAATTCTTAGGGCACTTTGGAAGATAGTTTCCAACTGTTAGTGAACTATTTCATAGGGATGAAATAAAGGAAGAATTTGATAAGTTAAAATTATGTCAACTTATTTTTGAAATGAAGAAATCTTAGTGAAGCTAATAAATGATAGGGTATCATTTAAATAAAGGATAAAAATGTTTTATCTGAAAAATGTGTAGGATAGATAATTATTGACTGAAAGAAAAAGGATTGAACCCTGATCGTAAACTTATACCAATTCGCAGAGTTACTGGATGGAAGAGTGCCTTGACTAATAGTCTACAGTCCAATGGTATGTGGCAGCGATCCACGGTAGGGGTCGACCTAAGAACATTATAAAACTCCACAGAGGAGTTAAGGTAGGTGCCATGACAGAGTGCCAAAACATCCAAGGGTGTCATAAATAAATCAATAATGTGAACGATGGCGGTTTAGGGACTAAAGGGATTATTGATGCTTAGTAGGGATGCTTACTATAATGTATTCAAATTGCTTACATTCAACCTCTTGGGAGAGTCCGGGGGACTCTAGTTAGTTTGGCTCCCGTGATAAAATGAGTTGACATTTTTACCAGGTAACGTTGTTCGAGCAAGAGATAAATTAGTGATACATAGGCCCAAGGAGGTAGTCACTAAAATAAGTTAATGATAACTTGATGAGAAAAGCCTAACACAAAGTATTATGTGATGGATGGATGAATGACGACTAATTGTATGACTTGGTTCATAATTGAATGCTTAAGTGTAGGGTACACTTCTTGATTGAATATGTGCACATGGTTGCTTTCTATGATATGTGTGTGTGTGCATTGTTGTTATATATATATATATTGATGTATATTGAAGATGATAAAGTGAGAGGAAAACCCATTCTACATTAGCAGCATGGTCTCATTATGGATGCTTAGGGTAGATGTTTTACTCATACCAGACTTTATGTTTAACCTGTGTTTTTATTATTTCCCATAAACTCACGGGTACTCATTTGAGTAAGCTGGGTTTATGGATTAGATAGGCATCTCTTTTGGAATGACGAATTAAGATTTCAAAGTTAAAGCGGGGGCTTTTTATTTAAGTAAAACTATTTTGAAATTCCACCATGTAATCCAGGATTTATAACTAGTTAGGTGTGGTGTTGGCATTCCATATGTTGAACCCACACTACTTTGAATTTTTCTTATTATATATTTACCCATGGGTTAAAGTTATTGTAATGAATTATGAAAACCAAATTGATGTAATGAAAAAAAATCAATTAGCTACTATGTTTACTTATGTTGTGCAAAATAATACTGAACCTACTTTATCATTGGAAAATGAGTTCGGTGATGACTGTAGCATCATCAACGTCTATTTTTTGAGTCTCAAAGCGGCGAATGTTACAAAAAAGGGTGGTATAAGCATTAGATTACCTTACATAATGTATTTAAAAGAAAAAATGTGGTTGATAGAAAAATGATCAAATTACTAAGTGAAAAACATCAGAAAAAGACAAAAACTCGCATATAATAACATTTCAGGCACCTAAATTGAAAATTCAATCATTTGAGATTAAATAACGAAACCCGAGTAGAATATGTTCATTTTTTACCACTTTCAGACATCAAAAATTAGTATTTGTACATTTGAAATATTGATTCAGGCATCTTAATTAAGGGATCGGGCGTTTGAAAAGCTAGCGGAATTTTCATCAGCAAGTTAGAAGTTTGAATGTATAAACAGACATCTAGACTTTTCTGTCAGTCATTTAAATGTCTGTAGAATGAACTGATTGAACCTGGACCCATAGGGGTCAATATAAATAGTTGGTGGTGCTTTATGTCGATCAAGTAACAATAATGTGTATGGGCATGTATGGAGTAATATACAAGTCGATGATTATTTTGAATGCCTTCACCTATCCTTTTTCATTTAAAACTCCATTCACCTTTATTCAGTCAAATTCAATTGAATTCGGTGTTGGCACATCATTTGTTTGCAGCAATGGGTATAGATCTGAGATCAAGGAGACGGACTAGATTAACGTGTGAGTCTAAGGATACGTATCATTAGGTATATATCCTTATTTATAATTATACACACATACATATTTATATATGTATATAACGTTCTTAGTATTAATATATGCATATCTATGTATCACCACTGGTATATATATTAATGCCATAATATGTTCAAATGCCTATTATTGTTTGATAATTAATTGATTATGTTTAACAAATTTTTTTATATGTATGTATGTATGTTTTCGGCCTTAATATTAAAAAGAATTCATTGTAAGATATAACTTTTAATTTAAAATAATGTTTATTTATTCATTCATCATCATATGAAATAAATTCAAATTATACATATATATATATTATACAAATATATTTATGATTTGGAAATTGACAAAAGAAATTCAACCGAGCCGTATTTTGATTACATTTAAATATTTTATAATATGATAAATTAATTTCAATAATTTAAATATGTATATTTTATATATTTAAATTAAAAAATGCTTTTTGTAATTTTAAAAAATAACAATAAATTATCTTTTGGCTGATTTATATTATATATATATTATAATATTTAGTTATATCATATGTTTATAAATTCATATATATATATATATATTATTAGAAAAATTATTTTCGGCAAATTAAACTTATATGTTTTATTTTATTTATTTTCTAATGTAATCAATGTCAAATTTTAAGATATATTTTAAACTTTAAATTTGTAACTCAAATCTAGTTTTAAATTTAAATATTTTCACTAATTCAAACTATATATTTAATAAAATTCAAATTTGAAATATAAACTTTATCAAAATTTTATGAGATATTTTTTGAATGATATTTAAAATATATGTATATATATAAAATATACTTTTGAAATTTCATATTATATACTTACATATTTTATATAAAATATTAACTATGCAAATGACATATGTATGTATGTATGCATCTGTGTATGTGAAAGCATGTATAGATGTGAGCAAAGTATATTCATAGTGGACATAAATCCTAATGTTTGCTCAAAAGTTGGACAAACACCTATAAATCTGATTTTTTTTTTTAGTTAAGTTTCATTTGATTTGATTGACGTGCGGTTTTTATGTTCCAGCACGTACGGAATGAATTTCAGGAAGTGCAGAGAAAGTTCACAAGTGCAAAGTTTGGAAAGCGGAAAAGGAAAGCAAATAACGCAGAGTTTTTATAGCAGTTCAGCCCGAATGTGCCTACATCCACTTTCCATCTTATCATTCTCTTTTTGATTTGATTACAAGTACAAGATATATGAGAAAAGAGTAAAAACTTTAAGTAGCTTTAGTGGTAGATTTTCAGCAGAGTTTTCTCTCTTTTTCTACCAAAAATCTGTCCCCATTGTTGTTGAGGAACTCTGGTATTTATAGAGTGGAGTTGTGAAGTGTGGAGGTTGAGATATAACTCTCTGAATCTGGCTCGGCATTTTGGGCAGGAAGGTCCGGTTCGGCGTTTGGTCAAGGAGCATGCTTTGCTTAATTGCTTTTAATGTCTGGTTCGGCGTTTTTCCTTGGAGCTTCTTATTTGCCGGACCAAACATTTGGTCCGACATGTATGTGTACCGAACCAAATGTTTGGTCCGGTGTTTGACATGTCAAGCCGGACCAAACATTTGATCCGGCATTTCAGAGAGTGCCAGACCAAATATCTGGTCTTGGTCCGGCATTTTAGTGAATGTCGGACCAAATATTTGGTCCGGCAGTTCTGCCTTCTACGTCATAACCCAACTCTGCTTCCTTACCTCCCTCTCTCTCTCTGCCTGCTGAAAAACCAAGCCAACACTTTCCCCCCAAAGTATGTTGTGTGGTCACACAATGTGCTTCGTTTAGTTCGGCACTAAGTTTCTACAACCGGTTCGAAAATTTATGACTGTTCGACTCCCTTCCTTTTTCCTTTAAATACCGCTCCCTTCTCCTTCTTTTATTTTCCTAACTAAAATTTTTCAATCTACTCCAAGTCGATTAAAGCTTTTATTGCCTGAACTCTTGATATTTCTGCTTCTCCATTACTCGAGGTAAGGCCTTCTAGATTCGATTTCTGTCCCAAGGCTTTAAGGTTTAGGTTTTAGGGGAGTTTGGTATGTGTAGTGAGCGTTGATGGCCTTTGCTTCAAATTGAGGGAAGGAAGTGAGCGATGTGGTTCTAGAGTAATTCGGTGATGGGGAAATTCATGTTTGGTGATGGTGGGGTGGTTGTGACTATGGATGGCGAAAGGGTTTGCCGTTGGGTTAGTAATTCCCTCCATTTCACGTGTAGTCACTCGGCTAGTGTAACAACCCGTATATTTGTACCATTTAAATTGACAATAATCCACACATGTCAACTTAAATAATATAAAACACGAATCATTATGGGATTATAAATACATAAATGTAAATGAGAATCAATACAACATCACAGTCACAGAACAGTCACAGAATAATGCAGCGGAAAATACATCGTCATAATAGCAGTTCATGAATCCACTATATAATATACAACAATGTCTTAACATCAAGTGACTAATACCAAAAATGTCCAACAGACTAGGACATCAATATAGGAATAGAAATAGACTGATAAAGATAAATGCTAAGCCTTCAGCATCTTCAACCAACCTTGATCAGCAACTGGATAGCTTCAGACTGACCCGAGCATATACAAAAGAAACACTCGAGTCAGGACTCAAAATCTTATACAATTAAATCAAGTGCAAGGTAATAGTTCATAACTTAAAGATGGGTGAAATAACATCTCTAAGGATCCGATAAACTATCTATATATACAATAGAATACGATAGGTAGATAATGTCTAATCAGTAAAGTACGATATTAAAATAGTGTTAAGGCGTTACCATAATCCCCTTAACACATTTTATTCCCAAAAGCATATACAAGACCGTAGTTTCCCCAAAACCGGAAGTCACCAGAGGGCAATCCATATACTAAGGTACAAATCAAAACGTAGTGGGCACGAATAGGATAATCAGTATGACAAGGTACATGAGGCGATACCAACTAGGATACTAGTAGTTGCGTGATCCGGACTGATGTTGAGCATAGCAGCTACCACCTCAACACCGCGAAACAACACTTCCAAATCAAGGGGTGCACCCAAATCGAATCACAAAAGTAATAGATATGGTATCGAAGAAGTGTGTCCGCTAGAGGTGGCGAACCTCAATGGCCCGGCGCGGCTCCTGTTTTAGTCATGTCAGGGGTCGTCCAATATCGTTCTCTTTCTTCAGTCAACGCGTTCGCCAAACCATCCACTTCATTCTGGATCAACACTTCGCGTGTAATAGTTATTAAAGTGGTTTTCGGTATCGACAGAGAGTATGTCCATATCCGATCCCGGACTCTTTAATAACTACGTATTTATTACCCAATGGTCATTTAAGTTAAAGTTTAAAACAAATCAAAGTCCGAAAGTCAAGGTGCAAATTTGACTTCCAAAGTTTGACATTTCACGATTCAATTTATTTCGGATATTTAAAATCATATTTCCAAATGAAATCTGTAGTTCAACATTTAATTAACAATATAGTTAAGTATTTAAGTTCAATTTAATAACTCTCTTATTAAATTTAGTTCAAAATCAATTTATCCAAATTTACCGGTCAATTAAGTTCGAATCGTTAGATCAAATTCTATTTATCTCAATTCATGTTTACATTCATCGTTACATTAAATATAATCATAAATTTGATTAAATCAATTTCATTAGATTTAAAATCATTTACCTTTAACTTGTCGCTAAATTCAATCCATAAATCTTTAGTTAGTTTCGTATTCCATTTTAAGTCAAAATTTCCTAAATCTAAATTAGTATTTATAGCAAGTTCAAATCTATTTAATTTAAAACTTAGTTTAAATCTGAATCTACCAATCTAATAAATTAAATTATTAAATTCAAAACTCACTTGTTTTAAATCTTATTTCAATCAAATTTGCCAATTCATTTTTCTTCAATTAAATAGATTTATTAATCCATTTCAATTTAATCCATTAATTTATTCCAATTAATCCATTTATTTATCCTTTAATTTATTTCAATTAAATCCATTAATTTATTTTAATTAAATCCATTTATTTATTTCAATTAAATCCATTTATTTATTTCAATTAAATCCATTAAGTCGTTACTTGATTTCCAAACAAATTATTAAGTACATTTCTTAATTCCAAATAGATTTCAATTTCAAAACAATTTTCGTGGACCAATCGGGTTTCTTATTTTTAATTGTCTATCCTAGGCCAAGTTATTTAAGTGGGTATTTATCATTTCAACCCGATATCATTCAATATAAAACAAGGCATAGCAAAGGGAACTTGCAGTGTGATAACTGGGATGGTGTCAAAGTAAATAAACAAGCAATAGCAACCATACATAACCATTTAACAATTTATTCAAATAATCCCGAAATAATCATATTAACTCACATTTGTTATTATGCAAATTAATACAATTATTCCTAGAATCCTACGGATTAAAGATCATTACATTATGATTTTTACTTGGTGTCCGTTATCAAATTTCTACATCAATCGTACTTATCAATTTTAAGGTCACTATTATTTACCATAATTATCATCATATTACAGTTCAACATGTTTAATCAACTTAAACAATACATGGCGTCAAATTTTTAGAACTTAACAGTTTATTTCAACCAAATTTTAACAACCAACAATTTAATATCCAATTTAATATTAACGACAATTATCACTTGATTTTCATAGCATAATAAATTGAGTCGTGAATGAAATATTCACCTTGCGTGGTTGAAGAAGATGACGGCGAAGCACGAAGACGAATAGATAAAATAGACAACACAAGCACGAATACGAACTACAAATCAAACAAAATATTGTTCAACAATAGTTTAATACAATGTATATATATTGATTTGTATATATATAACGTACCAAAACAAGTCGGGACGAGAGCGAATGAGCCGAAGCGATGTCCTAAGAATCCGGAGCGGTGACTGAAACAACACGCAAAGTTTGCTTAAATATATATAATTCAAATCCTCAAATTTGATAAATAAAATAAAATACGAAACATGCCCCATAACATATATTACTTAATATAGAAAACTGAAACTAGGTTGTACTTATTCATAACCAACCGAATTTGGACGGGGAAGAGGAAGCGGGGCAGGTAGGGACAGCAGGCGGGGCTGGTTGTTGGGCGCGAGGCATTGGGCTGGGGATGGTCAGTGGCTGGGGATGGGAAGTGGGTTTGCGGCGGAGTAGTGGGCTGGGGACAGGCAGTGGGCTGGGCGGCAGTGCGGAGCAGGCGGGAACGGGGATAGGCTGGGGCTGCATGGGCAGTGGGTAGGAGGTGGCAAAGGCCTGGCGGAGGGGAGTGGGATGGGCGGAGGAGGGGACTAGGGCTGGGGACGTGGGCGAAGCGGGCGGAGGGTGGCTGGTGTCGTGGGCAAAGGCGGAGCGGGCTGGGTGGGGTGCGGCGAAGGCGGGGTGTGGATGTGGAGCTGGTAGGGGCGAAGGTGGTGGGGTTGGGCGGGTTGTGCATGCAGGCGGGCGGGAGGGCGGACAGGGGCAGTGGGCTGGGTGGCGTAATGGGCTGGGGGCAACGGCAGGCGGGCTGGGGACAGTGGGGCAGGCGGGCTGTGGGGTGCAGGCGTAGTAGGCAATGGGGCGGAGGCCAGGAAGTGGGGTATAGCTGGGTTAGGCGGAGCGGAGGTGGGGAGTTGGGCTGGTGGCGGGCTGTTGTGGCGGAGGGGACGGCAGTGGGCTGGTGGTGTTCGGGTGCAGGCTGGATGTGGGACGGGCAGTGGGTTGCGGTCGGTGGCTGGTGGAAGGGAGTGGGCAGAGGGCGGAGGTGGCAGTGGGTCTTCATTTTCTTAATGAAGTTCATATATAAAAAAAAAGAAGGTGAAGAGGAGGAGAAACCTTTGCCAAATGAAAATTATTAAAGAAGAATGAACTGTTGGGTTTGCGTGTTGTGCAGTATATATAAAATAAAGAATAGGGAGGGAGAGAATAGAATTGCAGAAGGCAGAGGAGACAGCAGCAGTCACGTAGGAGCAGGACGAAGTGAAACAACGCAATTAATGAAATAGAATGTAGGCAGAGGGTTCAGTGTGCACATGTAAGGAAATGATGATTTTTTTTTTACAGTGGTGGCTATTTGTGTTCCCAAGGTCAGCTGAAAGGCTCTCTCAAATTTTAAATATTGAAATGTTGGGTACCGGTTTGCGCTGCGTAACGGACCGGTGTGTGCTCCGTTAACAATTATAATTTGCAACGCCGAACTCCGATTGACACAAACAAATATACCGTTTTGATCAGCGCGACGAGGCGGACCCAACGGTATGAAGATATTGATGGTTTGACATTGTTTGCGAAGTGGCGAATCTTATTAACCCATTTGCACGAGTGAACATTTTAACTAGCAATTAAAAGCGAAATTTGACGAAACGAAATGTGCCGTTATGATCAGAATATTTTTCTTATGCAACATTGTGAAAAATATTTAGGTTCGGACGATAGAAAATTTACACATAAAATTAAAACTAATATGTAAATTTGACGAGCGAAATTTACTACAATATTTTTCGACGAAATTTGGCGTACACCTATGTCTATCTAGGCGTATTCCAAATGTGAAGTTTGAACGGTAACGGAAATCGTTTGTGAATATTTGAAATTTCTATTACGGAGAATGCAGCAAAACACCGAAGAATAAGATCGACGGAGCTAAAGATGTCCGAATTTTGAAAAACAAAAAATGACGCCTTTGTCAGAAAATGATTTAGAATTTTTCTATGTAAAAATATTTAGGTTCGGAAGATAAAAATTTTCACGTTTTAAAATGAACTGATGTGCAGTAAAACGCGCACGAAGTTTACTGCGGTATTCTCCCACGAAACTTTACCCATATCTACAATCATCTAGGCGAAATTTAGAAACAAAGTTTGGACGTTGATTGAAATCGTATGTAAGTTTCACATTTTAATTAAAATAACGGTTCTAAAAATTTTAAATTGGGTCGGAATTTCAGGGTCGTTACATTCTCCCCTACTCAAGACTTTTCGTCCTCGAAAAGGAACAAAGTAAAGAGTGGAAGAACAGATAACAGAGATACAATGGATTCAGAATAGATCATTGATTTTAGTAAAGAGTATAGAATGGAATTTACCTTCAACAAACAATTCTGGATTAGAATCCCGGATACTCTCCTCGGTTTCCCAAGTGCAATCACGATCATCGGGACTCCATTGGACTTTGACTAGGCTAACCGACTTCCTTCTAAGTTGCTTTGTATCCCTATCAACAATACGAAGTGGTCTCCTCTCTATAGTCAAATCCGGCTCAATATCAACTTCATCTAACTGAGCAATAGGAATGATCAAGGATGGATCGTGTACCACTTTCCGAAGATGTGAAACATGGAAGACGTTGTGCACGCCCTCAAATTTCTCTGGTAGTGCAACTCTGTAGGCTAGTGTACCAATTCTCTCAGTGATAGTGAATGGTCCAACAAATCTAGGAGCGAGCTTCCCTCTACGACCAAATCGAATAACATTCTTCAAAGGTGATACCTTAAGGAATACCTTATCCCCAATCAGGAATTCTAAATCCCTTCTACGCCTATCAGCATAGCTCTTCTGTCTATCTTGTGCGGTCTTCATCTTCCTTCTGATTTCATTGACCTTCTCCGATGCTTCTATAATCATAACTGGGCCAAGAATTAATCGGTCACCGGGCTCAATCCAACAAGCTGGCGATTTGCATGGCCGTCCATATAAAGCTTCGAACGGTGCCATATCGATACTTGCCTGATAACTATTATTATAAGTGAATTCAACCAAATGGAGATGGTCTTCCCAAGATCCACCGAAGTCAATGATGCAGGCTCGGAGCAGATCCTCTAAAATCTGATTCACCCTTTCAGTTTGGCCATCTGTTTGAGGATGATAAGTGTAACATCCCGTATTTTTAAGCCATTGAATTTGAACATTTAATTCATTTTAAATGTTTAATGTGTATTCTTAATTGATGTTGGAATGAATGGATTCGGGTTCATTCAATAAAATAAGCTATAATTTTTAATTATAGCAATCCTGGTTGAATTTGAATAATGGGAAATAATAAATTAAATATTCGGAATTGAGATAAGGGTAAATCTGAATGTAAATAGTGATAAAAATGGTGTTTAAATGTATTTTAAGTTCAATTGATTATAAACAATAATGTTGGATTTTTAGATGAATTTAAAAGTTGACAAGTTATTATTTGGAATTTTATATTAATTTAAAAATGAATTTAATATTATTAAAATGCAATTTAATCAGATTTTGGTCTAGAATGAGCCAGAATGATTTTTATGTGATTATAAATTTTATATGATGTATTGTTAAGTTAATAAAATTTTAAAAGTAAAATTTTAAGCGTTTCTGATAATTTCAGAAATCGCTCGATTTAATAGACGAGTTAAAATAGCCTTCCGGGGCGCAGTCTCGGAATTCGACGAAACCAATTCCATTGGATCCATAATAAATAGTTATTATCGGATTTCAATTTTCGGAGCAATCGGAGTTGTCGTGTGATCGGGGCAGTTCGAAACGCATCGAAATCGATTTAACCGATTTAATTTTAAATTGATCGTTTAATTCCGTATCTCGCGCATACGATTAAATTAGCTTACGAAACCTGTTCCATTGTGTCCGGAACGCGGAAAAAACCCTAGGATTGCCTGTCGGAACGTGTAGTTTGGAGGTCGTTTGCATAAACTGTTAATTTGAGAATTTTATTAATTAAATAATATTAAATTTATATATATATAAACGTTTTATTCTCTAAACCCTAGTTAAAAACAACCAGCCGCCTCTTTATCGTTTAATGGCCGAAAATCGATTCGTTTCCCCTCCAAAAATCTTTCAATCCATGCTTTAAATTGAGAAACTTTCTAAATGAAAGTTGTAGATCGTTGAGGGATCTATAAATCCAACGGGTGATTTCGCGTGAAGTGGAGCAGATCGGCGGCAAGGTGGGCACGAACGGTGGTCGTTCGATGGCGTTTTTCGAGAGCTAGGGGTGACCGGACTCGTGCGCGCGCCTGGGAAGGGTGGAGATGGCGATGGGCTTCAAGGTGCCGGGTTCCGATCGCGTTCGAGTCGACCGTAGGTGAGGCGGTGGCTAACCCTAGGCGTGCGTGAGTGGGTGCATTTGAAGCTGGAGATGTCGCGTTTGGGAAGATGGAAATAGCGGGCCTATTTTCGAATGTTAGATGTGCGGCCAGATTTTGTTGGGTATATAAATTAAAATTTAAAAGAAAATTTGTTTTTAAATTGTTGTTCGAATTTTATAAAATCATAACTAATTCATACTATATCAGAATTCGACGAAATTTGCGACGCCGGAATCGCAGAAACGAGCACTACGAAGTGGAGCAGTTCCGGAAGCATTCCGGGCATGTAGAAATTTAGATTAAATCGGACGTCGTCCGGTTTAATTTAAAATTTCGAACGCTCGCCGAACTCAAAGTGAGTTTTTCTCACTCACATTTGGATGCTAGACATTATAAATAGTTGATATCTAAATATCTGTGTGGATGGCTGAATATAATTGTTATTATCAGTCTGGATTGATATTTATATTGTGATGAGCTAATATTTGTGGATGCAGGGAGAAACAGGTTGGAGGGATCCAACTGGATTCCTCATAATGTAGCAATTATTTTATAATTGATAGTGATACCTGTTTATATGATGTGATTGATAAATCTGGAAATTTAGTTGTTCTGTGACATTGTGGTATAAATTGTAATCACAGAATTAAATTATAAATGGCTAAATTGTGTTTTTACGAAATAAAATGAATTGTTAAATTTAGAATTTCAAAGAATAAAATTTGAAATCGGATTTGAAAGGAAAATGTAAATTGGGCCAAATTGGGATTTTGAATATAATGGGAAGTTTATGAAATGGGTAAATGGAAAGTATAGTTTTTCTGGAAATTAAATTTATGAAATTATAAATTGTTTAAAATAACGATGTTTATTTTAATAATGACTGATGTTATCCGGAAATTAAAAATATGTTTAAATGGAGTTGTCAACTATAAATTAACAAGTTTCAAAAGAAAATAGAATAATTTGAAATGCCGTATTTCATTGGGGATTTATTTAAGTAAATGGTAGATATGGTTTTCAGTAAGAAATTCTCCGATATTGTTTATTTAAGAAAAATGATTTAAATGGTATATTTAAAAGTGAAATTCCGGATATGGGAAATTGGGTATGAACTTCGGATGAAGTCATAGTTAAATATGGGATTTGGGATTTATGTTGTAAAACATAATTGACTTGAAATAAATCAGTGGATTTATATGAAAGAGTACTTTGGAATGTTTGAAACGGGAAAGTGTTTCCCTGGGAAAACCAAGTAAATGTTTATAAAAAGATTTTTATTTAACTAAGGTTAAGTTTAAATCGTTTTAAAAGTATTTTTAAGAAATCGTTATTTTTAAAGAAATAAATTAATAATTTTAATACCGTAATAATTTGGGAGTATATTAGCAATTATTTTTACAAATGGATTTATTTAAAAGTTGGTTTTAGCTTAAGCTGTTAAATTTAGTATTTTTCTTCTTATAACGCTATTTTGAATTTAGTTAAACTAAAACCCTTATCTTTAAATCAAAGTTTATGTGTTAATAACTAGTTTTCTTCACATATTTTAAATTTATATTTTGAGTAAATAAATAGAAGTAATTTTCATATTTTAAAGTATATTTCAGTACAAAGTATTTTTAACTGTTTTAAATGCAAATTGTTTTAAACTTGGTTAATCCCGATGGGAATAAAGGGTAAAAGATTTACCTTGTAAAGGAAGAGTGGAAATTGTTTTCAAATGAGTTTTGAAAATGTGAAAATATATCTTTGAAAGATATTAGAAGAAAATAAATAATATGGAGATTATTTATTGTGTGATGGATGTGTATGGATGTTTGTGAACATTAATTGATAGTTAAATCACCGACTATCAATATTGGCCAAATGCGCGATCGTTTCGAAGAGACCGGGATCGAGTTTCCGTATACCGGGATTCTAGGTCTGGAGACTCGAAAACCACTTCGATCCGGTTTGTACGTTTCGCGAAAACGATTTCGGAGTCGAAGATGGAGCAGTGAAGAGCAAGGGCTAGTCGCTACTAATCCTGAGGATATTTCCAAAATGGATGTAGTAGGAATAGTGCCTTCGGTTCCGTTCGGACCCGGGACGGACTTGTATGGACGAATGCTTTCGTGACATCGTCAGGTGGACGATGGGCATTCTAAGGGATTTGTGCTATAAAGGTATCGTTTAGCCTCGAGCCTCATCAACCGGGAATGACTGAAAATCAGGGGTTATGCAGCAAGGCTTCGTGGGTAGCCCC
Source organism: Allium fistulosum (assembly GCA_030737815.1). Taxonomy (NCBI): domain Eukaryota; kingdom Viridiplantae; phylum Streptophyta; class Magnoliopsida; order Asparagales; family Amaryllidaceae; genus Allium; species Allium fistulosum. Next base: position 1,102,102,683 of record CM060904.1, on the reverse strand, counting down.
CACTTGAGAGTAAGGTCATCCCTGTCTAGATGTCCCTTTTATTTCGGCTTAGTGGTGCGGTTGCTGATCACAACCGTGGGGTGATTTTACTTGGAATTATCCAGTAAGGGATGATTCCGGCTTTGTGTTGCAGGGGAGCGGGCGTACTCCTCGGTACTGTGATCTAGGCCACGTACTGTGACAGGTGGTACCCCAGTGCCTAGTCATTCGTTGGAAATCCATTCTCCCTACGTGCCTTGTACGAGTTTTGTTTGTATTACCCACGTTGTGGCTAGTATGCTGGAATTTAATCATGTAACAATTTCAGCTATTTTAATAAGTATTTGTATCTAGACACTATTATAATATCAGAGGATTTTTATAAAAAGTGTTTAGCTATCGTAAGGTAAAAACCCGACATGTTTATTTGTGGCGTGGTCTTACGAGATGCTTTTGTTTTCAAAGGATTTTTGAAACCTTAATAATCAGTTTGGATGTATTTATGATGCGCTGGTATTCCAGACTGACTCGGGTGTTATTTTATTATAATGCTCGGGTCAGACCGAGTATATTTCAGGATAGGTTGCTATGGAGCTCAGGAGAGGAGCTGGAGTACGAGACGTATTTCTCGTACTTGTTTTATTCCGCTGCTATGATTGTTGAGATTGTTGACTGGCTATGGTTGGTTGTATTGGTATACTCTGATGATGATGTATTGTATATAAACAGATATAGTTTTGATTTGTGTAAAGTTCTGTTCTATATATTATATTTTATTCCGCTGCGACTGTGAGGTTTGATGTTGTTTAGTTCATTCTTCTTCTTCTACCTTCTTTCTTTTCCTACAATCTGTCTTTTCCGGCGTTCGATCGTCGGCAAAATTTACTGTTGAGTATTTTGTGTCGATTTTCGAGGGCCGAGAAGGGCGGGTCGTGACAGTTGGTATCAGAGCCAGGTTGGCGACAACCTAGGCTTTGGTGGGAAAATTACTCATTTTTAAATAGAGTCGGAAGTACTCTACAATGAGTTGAGTGTAATAATAGCTATGAGAGCGTACTTGTTAGTGGATATAAAATTGTTTTTGTACTGTGTTGACTTATCGGTTGAGTGTTTATGAATTCTGGTCGGTGCGGGAAGTACAACCGTATCGATAGGGGTTTCTAAACTCTTAAACAAGATAAACCGACATAGTATTGTTTTTAAAGCGGGTAAATGAAATAATTTTACCCAAAATTGTATTTTGATATAAAAGGAAATAGTTTTCTAAATTTTATATATTGGATGTTTGTTTGGTTGTTTCTTCTATAATCAAATAAGAAATTAAAACATGATCTAAAATTTGAAATGATATATATAAGAAAATAAGAAGTTAAAATATTAAAATGGTTTATAACCAAATGGAATTGACTGGATATGTTTTAAATAAGAAAAGTAAAAAAATTAAAATTTGATTTAAACTAGAATTTTGACCCCGGAAATTTTGAAAGGGATTTCAAATGGAATTAAACAAAGTTTTGGGAGTTTGACTTTGTGGAAATGTTAGAAATGTTTTCAAAAGCATTTGTAAGAATGGAGTATATTTTGGGGAAATATTTTTGAATAGAAATTGTTTTGAGGTGGATTTTGGAAGTGGAAAGCACTGAACTTACTTCAGTCGCTGGAAAATAATCCTGATGATGCTGGCCACATCATTAGAATTCATTTTCGAGTTTCTAAAGTGATGGATTGCTACCAAAACAGTTGGTTATGACATTGTTTGGACTTGTTTGGGAAACAAGTGATTTTGGAATTTTCAAAGGAAAATTGTTTGGTAAAAGCAGTTTGTTTTGGAATTTGGTATTTGATTTGAATATCAAAAGAGAAATGTGTTGATTTTTATTTCAAATTGGTTTTGAAATAAATCCGGGTAAATTGAATTCTGGAAATTCTATTTTAAAATAAAAATGTGAAAGTTGAAATGATTCAACTATATAACTTATAAAGGAAAGTTGATTTAAAGAAGAATTGAGTATATATGGAATGTAAATTTACTTCGAATAAATGAAGGTGAATGGAATATATCTGGATTTAACTTATGATAAGTTAAATAAAATTAAGAATTTGAATTTGAATTAAATCTAAATGAATTGGAATTAAAGGGAAGTTGAGATAACGGTGAAATGTAAATGCTTATGATTGTGCAAATGAATTCATATTCTTAAGCTATTAAGTGTTAAAAAATTGACATTGTGATTATAAAATGTGGATTGGTTTGAAATGAGCAATATAAACTTACAAGTAAATAAGTTAGAGAACTTGAGAATGGAAGATTTGATTTTAACTCAAGTAAAATGGATTTATAATCACAAATGGAAATAATAAGTGGAATGGTGAATTCGAACTTAATTTTAAATGGAATGCAAAGTAAGGTGAAACAATTATAAAATATAAAAGAGGTAAGTGAACTGAAGTTAGTAAATAAGTTGAACTTGGATATGGAGAATTAAGATAAAATTGAATTTGGTCTAACTTCGACTAAGATGGAATTAAGCTGAATATTAAAATTTCAGTTGTGTTATGGATAAAAATGAATATAATTAAATTCTTATTTAAGGTAGTAAAGGAAATGGGTTAAATTCAGGTGGGCTAAATAAAATTTAGATGAACTTGAATAAATTCTGGAACGGAATTAAATTGAAAATGCATATATAATCTAGTTAACCTTGAATTAAATTTGGATAAGAATTTAATTAAATGGAAATTTAATTTAGTTGAAGTGGTGTTGAATGAAGTAAATGCTTACTCTATTAAATCCAAAATGATTGTTTGGAAATAAATCTTGTGTAAGCTAAATTAAATGGAATTTGTATTGCAATAAATAAAATTTTGATAGTTTGGTCAAATTTTGAAGGTAAGTAAAATCCAGTCTGGAATAGAATTTGAGATTTGAAATTTTGGTAATAAATATCTGAGAGTGAGAAGGTATAATAGAATTAGCTATAATAATGATGAATTTGAATTGTAAATAAAAATTCAAATGAGAGAAATAATTTAAAAGGTCTCTTTGTTAATAAAATAAATTTGTACATGGATTGGATAAATAAACAAAGAGCATTAAAGTTGTAAATGAATTGAAATTTGATTGGATGAGAATCAAATGGAAATAAAATAAAATTGATATAAGAAGATAATGAATCTATTGTGAAAGAACTTAAGTAACTTGGAAGAAAAACAAGTGATTTTGAATGGGCTTTATTAAGTAATCTTGAGTGCAATTTGTTAGATAATAAAACTGGAAAGCAAGTGAAATGAGTTTTAATTAATTATTGAGATGAAATAAGGATGTATGGGTTGTAAACAATCCAAAATGGAATGATATTAATATAAACTTGAGCTGGTTAATGAAATAAAAATGTAAAGGAAATATTGAATTTAACAATTGCATTCGGAAAAGAAAATACTTGGATTGTGAACAATGCAAAAATTGAATAAGATTAATACACATCCAAGTTGAAATTAATTTTGAATGGTGATAAGCTTAAGTGACAATAATTTTTGCTTGAATGGCGTGAAAATTGGCATGTATTCAGAATTGAGTTGTTTAAAAAGCAATTGGAATTGAATTGTGAATAAATTGATATGAATTGGAATCCAATTCAGAGGGTTTGTAAATAAATGCAAGTGAATTGATTCAAAAATAGCGAATGGAATTGATTTTGAATCAATAGGAATGAATTGACCTTTTAATGAGTAATATTGCATGTGAATGGAGGTGGATCATAAAAGTAATGCAAATGCTTCAAATTTAAAATAAAATTTGATGGTAAATCAAATAGGGAATTTAAATTTAAATAAGAGATGTAAGTAAGGCATATGTTAATCATATTGGAATAGAAATGAATTGGTTGTAACAAATATGAATGGTATATAGAGAATTTGAGTGTAAATCATTCAAGTGGAATAAAATGAAGTCGAACTTGAATAAGAAATTAAAAGATGATTGAAATCTTTGAATTGTAAATAAAATATGGAAACATTGTTAAACTATGAAGTTTGAGTTTGTAAAGAGGATTTGAAATGTTGTCGAAATTTGTGAAATTGTTTATAAAGATGGTCAACATAGTTAAATTATGAACTATGCTTGGTTTGGTTATGAAATGGATATGTTTGGCTTGCATTTACATTGGAAATGTTATTAAAATGCTCACATCTTTGAAACTGATGAGTTTGCTTGAGTTAAGTACAGGTACGGGAGGCGTTCGAGAGAGTTGGAGCGCGTATATGCGTTATATTAGCCGCTCGCTATTAAAAATTTGCTAAAGGTACGCCTACGCAAAAATAATTGGGAAAATGATATATATATTGTGATATATTTTGGTTTCCGGCCATGTGAGCCGATGTATATATATTTGTGTATCCTGCGATATCGCAGAAGCTCCTCCGTACAAAGGAGACTCCGCCAAAATTTTCCAGAAATTTTGGGAGTTAGAAAATTTTTGGGGTTTTTGGGAAATTTATTAATAAGTAAAGTTATTTTAAAAGCGAGTGTTAAAATAAAGGCTTTAGAGTAAAGAAAGCAAAGGGTTTTGAAATGGAGCTGAAACTTTTTGGGAAAGTGAATATAGCTTTTAACTAAGCAAATGGGATAAGTGAGTTGAGTTGAAGTATATTTTCTACCTTAGCAAATTTCGGGGACGAAATTTTTATAAGGAGGGAGGAATGTAACATCCCGTATTTTTAAGCCATTGAATTTGAACATTTAATTCATTTTAAATGTTTAATGTGGATTCTTAATTGATGTTGGAATGAATGGATTCGGGTTCATTCAATAAAATAAGCTATAATTTTTAATTATAGCAATCCTGGTTGAATTTGAATAATGGGAAATAATAAATTAAATATTCGGAATTGAGATAAGGGTAAATCTGAATGTAAATAGTGATAAAAATGGTGTTTAAATGTATTTTAAGTTCAATTGATTATAAACAATAATGTTGGATTTTTAGATGAATTTAAAAGTTGACAAGTTATTATTTGGAATTTTATATTAATTTAAAAATGAATTTAATATTATTAAAATGCAATTTAATCAGATTTTGGTCTAGAATGAGCCAGAATGATTTTTATGTGATTATAAATTTTATATGATGTATTGTTAAGTTAATAAAATTTTAAAAGTAAAATTTTAAGCGTTTCTGATAATTTCAGAAATCGCTCGATTTAATAGACGAGTTAAAATAGCCTTCCGGGGCGCAGTCTCGGAATTCGACGAAACCAGTTCCATTGGATCCATAATAAATAGTTATTATCGGATTTCAATTTTCGGAGCAATCGGAGTTGTCGTGTGATCGGGGCAGTTCGAAACGCATCGAAATCGATTTAACCGATTTAATTTTAAATTGATCGTTTAATTCCGTATCTCGCGCATACGATTAAATTAGCTTACGAAACCTGTTCCATTGTGTCCGGAACGCGGAAAAACCCTAGGATTGCCTGTCGGAACGTGTAGTTTGGAGGTCGTTTGCATAAACTGTTAATTTGAGAATTTTATTAATTAAATAATATTAAATTTATATATATATAAACGTTTTATTCTCTAAACCCTAGTTAAAAACAACCAGCCGCCTCTTTATCGTTTAATGGCCAAAAATCGATTCGTTTCCCCTCCAAAAATCTTTCAATCCATGCTTTAAATTGAGAAACTTTCTAAATGAAAGTTGTAGATCGTTGAGGGATCTATAAATCCAATGGGTGATTTCGCGTGAAGTGGAGCAGATCGGCGGCAAGGTGGGCACGAACGGTGGTCGTTCGATGGCGTTTTTCGAGAGCTAGGGGTGACCGGACTCGTGCGCGCGCCTGGGAAGGGTGGAGATGGCGATGGGCTTCAAGGTGCCGGGTTCCGATCGCGTTCGAGTCGACCGTAGGTGAGGCGGTGGCTAACCCTAGGCGTGCGTGAGTGGGTGCATTTGAAGCTGGAGATGTCGCGTTTGGGAAGATGGAAATAGCGGGCCTATTTTCGAATGTTAGATGTGCGGCCAGATTTTGTTGGGTATATAAATTAAAATTTAAAAGAAAATTTGTTTTTAAATTGTTGTTCGAATTTTATAAAATCATAACTAATTCATACTATATCAGAATTCGACGAAATTTGCGACGCCGGAATCGCAGAAACGAGCACTACGAAGTGGAGCAGTTCCGGAAGCATTCCGGGCATGTAGAAATTTAGATTAAATCGGACGTCGTCCGGTTTAATTTAAAATTTCGAACGCTCGCCGAACTCAAAGTGAGTTTTTCTCACTCACATCTGGATGCTAGACATTATAAATAGTTGATATCTAAATATCTGTGTGGATGGCTGAATATAATTGTTATTATCAGTCTGGATTGATATTTATATTGTGATGAGCTAATATTTGTGGATGCAGGGAGAAACAGGTTGGAGGGATCCAACTGGATTCCTCATAATGTAGCAATTATTTTATAATTGATAGTGATACCTGTTTATATGATGTGATTGATAAATCTGGAAATTTAGTTGTTCTGTGACATTGTGGTATAAATTGTAATCACAGAATTAAATTATAAATGGCTAAATTGTGTTTTTACGAAATAAAATGAATTGTTAAATTTAGAATTTCAAAGAATAAAATTTGAAATCGGATTTGAAAGGAAAATGTAAATTGGGCCAAATTGGGATTTTGAATATAATGGGAAGTTTATGAAATGGGTAAATGGAAAGTATAGTTTTTCTGGAAATTAAATTTATGAAATTATAAATTGTTTAAAATAACGATGTTTATTTTAATAATGACTGATGTTATCCGGAAATTAAAAATATGTTTAAATGGAGTTGTCAACTATAAATTAACAAGTTTCAAAAGAAAATAGAATAATTTGAAATGCCGTATTTCATTGGGGATTTATTTAAGTAAATGGTAGATATGGTTTTCAGTAAGAAATTCTCCGATATTGTTTATTTAAGAAAAATGATTTAAATGGTATATTTAAAAGTGAAATTCCGGATATGGGAAATTGGGTATGAACTTCGGATGAAGTCATAGTTAAATATGGGATTTTGGATTTATGTTGTAAAACATAATTGACTTGAAATAAATCAGTGGATTTATATGAAAGAGTACTTTGGAATGTTTGAAACGGGAAAGTGTTTCCCTGGGAAAACCAAGTAAATGTTTATAAAAAGATTTTTATTTAACTAAGGTTAAGTTTAAATCGTTTTAAAAGTATTTTTAAGAAATCGTTATTTTTAAAGAAATAAATTAATAATTTTAATACCGTAATAATTTGGGAGTATATTAGCAATTATTTTTACAAATGGATTTATTTAAAAGTTGGTTTTAGCTTAAGCTGTTAAATTTAGTATTTTTCTTCTTATAACGCTATTTTGAATTTAGTTAAACTAAAACCCTTATCTTTAAATCAAAGTTTATGTGTTAATAACTAGTTTTCTTCACATATTTTAAATTTATATTTTGAGTAAATAAATAGAAGTAATTTTCATATTTTAAAGTATATTTCAGTACAAAGTATTTTTAACTGTTTTAAATGCAAATTGTTTTAAACTTGGTTAATCCCGATGGGAATAAAGGGTAAAAGATTTACCTTGTAAAGGAAGAGTGGAAATTGTTTTCAAATGAGTTTTGAAAATGTGAAAATATATCTTTGAAAGATATTAGAAGAAAATAAATAATATGGAGATTATTTATTGTGTGATGGATGTGTATGGATGTTTGTGAACATTAATTGATAGTTAAATCACCGACTATCAATATTGGCCAAATGCGCGATCGTTTCGAAGAGACCGGGATCGAGTTTCCATATACCGGGATTCTAGGTCTGGAGACTCGAAAACCACTTCGATCCGGTTTGTACGTTTCGCGAAAACGATTTCGGAGTCGAAGATGGAGCAGTGAAGAGCAAGGGCTAGTCGCTACTAATCCTGAGGATATTTCCAAAATGGATGTAGTAGGAATAGTGCCTTCGGTTCCGTTCGGACCCGGGACGGACTTGTATGGACGAATGCTTTCGTGACATCGTCAGGTGGACGATGGGCATTCTAAGGGATTTGTGCTATAAAGGTATCGTTTAGCCTCGAGCCTCATCAACCGGGAATGACTGAAAATCAGGGGTTATGCAGCAAGGCTTCGTGGGTAGCCCCCACTTGAGAGTAAGGTCATCCCTGTCTAGATGTCCCTTTTATTTCGGCTTAGTGGTGCGGTTGCTGATCACAACCGTGGGGTGATTTTACTTGGAATTATCCAGTAAGGGATGATTCCGGCTTTGTGTTGCAGGGGAGCGGGCGTACTCCTCGGTACTGTGATCTAGGCCACGTACTGTGACAGGTGGTACCCCAGTGCCTAGTCATTCGTTGGAAATCCATTCTCCCTACGTGCCTTGTACGAGTTTTGTTTGTATTACCCACGTTGTGGCTAGTATGCTGGAATTTAATCATGTAACAATTTCAGCTATTTTAATAAGTATTTGTATCTAGACACTATTATAATATCAGAGGATTTTTATAAAAAGTGTTTAGCTATCGTAAGGTAAAAACCCGACATGTTTATTTGTGGCATGGTCTTACGAGATGCTTTTGTTTTCAAAGGATTTTTGAAACCTTAATAATCAGTTTGGATGTATTTATGATGCGCTGGTATTCCAGACTGACTCGGGTGTTATTTTATTATAATGCTCGGGTCAGACCGAGTATATTTCAGGATAGGTTGCTATGGAGCTCAGGAGAGGAGCTGGAGTCCGAGACGTATTTCTCGTACTTGTTTTATTCCGCTGCTATGATTGTTGAGATTGTTGACTGGCTATGGTTGGTTGTATTGGTATACTCTGATGATGATGTATTGTATATAAACAGATATAGTTTTGATTTGTGTAAAGTTCTGTTCTATATATTATATTTTATTCCGCTGCGACTGTGAGGTTTGATGTTGTTTAGTTCATTCTTCTTCTTCTACCTTCTTTCTTTTCCTACAATCTGTCTTTTCCGGCGTTCGATCGTCGGCAAAATTTACTGTTGAGTATTTTGTGTCGATTTTCGAGGGCCGAGAAGGGCGGGTCGTGACAATAAGCTGTGCTCAGATTCAGTTTAGTGCCCAAGACGTCCTGAAATGCCTTCCAGAATTTACTAGTGAATAAAGGGTCTCTATCGCACACAATACTAGATGGAACTCCATGAAGTCTAACAATCTCTCTCATATATATCTCGGCCAAACTCAAAGCAGTACGAGTGGTCTTAACAGGAATAAAGTGAGCAGATTTTGTCAACCTATCAACAATCACCCATATACTCTCGTTACCTTTTCTGGTCCTCGGTAATCCATCAATGAAGTCTATAGAAATCTGATCCCATTTCCAACACGGAATCTCTAGGGGTTGAAGTAATCCTGCAGTCTTCTGGTGATCGACCTTAACTTGTTGGCAAGTGGTGCATCTACTGACATATATAGAAATATCCCTCTTCATCCCACTCCACCAATATAAACGCTTCATATTTCGGTACATCTTAGTAACACCAGGATGAAATGAAAGTGATGACCGATGGTTTTCTCTAAGCACTTCTTGTCTCAATCCATCAACATTAGGAACACAAATACGGTTGTCAATCCTCAGAACTCCATTACTATCAATCTGCGCTCCCACTTTACTGTCGGTATTTCCAATTCTACCAAGAACTAACTCCTTCATACGATAGAGCAAGGTGTCCTCATATTGTTTGTCCTTGATGCGATCCACAAGAGATGGGGAGATAACAAGCTGAAATAGCATGCCTTCTATAAGATTACAGCATGACAATGCTTTGCTATGGCTCAAAGCATCAGCTACAACATTTGCTTTCCCAGGAGTATAATTGATATCGAGATCATATGCAGCTAAGAATTCGAGCCAACGGACTTGTCTCTGGTTCAAATCCTTCTGAGAAAAAATATATTTCAAGGACTTATGATCGGTGAATAATTCAAATTTAATTCCCAAAAGATGATGCCTCCACAGTTTCAAAGCAAATACAACTGCAAGAAGCTCTAGATCATGAGTTGCATAGTTTACTTCATGGATCTTCAACTGGCGGCCAGCATAAGCAATAACCTTTCCGCTTTGCATAAGAACAGCGCCTAAACCTTCTCGGCAGGCATCTGTATAGACAGTTAATTCTTCACTTCCATCGATTACCGCAAGAACTGGAGCTGAAGTTAACTTACGCTTCAATTCATTAAAAGCTGACTCGCACTTCTCACTCCAAATAAACTTGACATCCTTTCGGGTTAAGGCAGTGAGTGGGGCAGAAATCCGGGCAAAGTGCTCAATAAATCTACGATAATAACCGGCCAAGCCCAAGAAGCTACGGATATCAGTAGGAGTTTTGGGAGTCTCCCAATCCTGTAGATAAATTTCAAATTAGAAAGGGATAAGAGGAATTGAATAGAAATAACGAATAGGATAGAACTTACATTGATTACGGCGATCTTAGCTGGATCGACCGAAATCCCATTTTCAGAAACTATGTGGCCCAGGAATCTCACTTCGTCTCGCCAGAAGTGGCATTTAGAGAATTTGGCCTTAAGTTGATGATTTCGGAGGGTTTCCAGAACATAAGCAAGGTGTGCCTCGTGCTCCTTCTCGTCTTTGGAGAAAACGAGAATATCATCAATAAAAACAAGAACAAACTTGTTAAGCACATCACGGAAGACTCGATTCATCAAGTCGACGAAATAAGCAGGTGCGTTGGTCAAACCGAAGGGCATAACCAACCATTCATAGAATCTGTTCTCGGTACGGAAGGCTGTCTTATGAATACTATCTTCTGCTACTCTGAGTTGGTGAAACCCAGTGGCAAGATCAAGTTGGGAGAAAACTTTAGCTCCATGGAGCTGATCGAATAAATCATTGATGCGAGGCATCGGATAGCGGTTCTTGAGAGTGCGTTTGTTCAGCTCCCTGTAATCAACACACATGCGGAGAGATCCATCCGATTTGGTGACAAATACAACTACGGCGCCCCATTCAAAACAACTTCTCCTAATCAAACCTTTAGCAAATAGATCCTCAATTTGAGTTTTAAGTTCAGCTTTTTCTTTAGGAGCCATCCTTCTGTGAGGAAGAACTACGGGAGTAGCTCCAGGAATAAGGTCAATGCGGAAATCGATCTCCCTTTTAGGTGGTAGGGAGTTGACCTCTCCAAATACATCGGGAAATTTCTGAACAATAGGAGTAGTGCTAAGATCATCCGGGTGAGCATCAAGAGAGAATATGAAGCTTCCGACATATTTCTACGGTGATTTGCATTCAATGACAAGCGGTAGGCCCTTGTCATTGACTAGAGAAACAGAACGAGCCTTGCAAGAAATAACAGCATCGAATTTCCTTAACCAATCAGCACCTAACAAGATGTCAAATGCTGCGAAGCCAAGAACATAAAAATCCCAAGTGAATCGATATCTTCCATACAAGAGCACAACCTCTTTGCAAATTCTACTGAGATTGGCAAGTCCTCCAATAGGGTTGGAGACGCATAAGGAAGTAATAGCAAGAGTAGGTTCTAAGTTGAGCTTATTACAAAGATCAATAGATATGAAGCTATGAGAAGCACCAGTATCGAATAATACCCTAATAGGTAAATCATGTAATGAAAAAGTACTTCGTAAGGTACCTTGGTCATCCTGAGCAGGCGGTGTAGGAGTGGTGATGGCAAAAACTCCAGATGGTGTGCCACGCTTGTACAGTGGGCAGTCTTTCTTGAAATGACCCGGCTGGAGGCAGACATAGCATAAGTCTTTCCTAGTCGTAGAAGGTGGTGGAACAGCAGCTCCGGTGGATGGGCAACTATTAGCATAATGGCCCTTCTTATCGCATTTGAAGCAAGTGATATTAGCAAGGTCGATTGGGCTTTTCTGAGCATATCCCAATCCTGTAGTCTTCTGCCAAGCTTTCTTTTGTTGATCAAAGTTCATCTTCCTCTTCCCGAGCTGACTAGAGGAGGGCTGAGTAGGAGCAGCCTTGGCGGTAGGTCCCCTAGGCTTGGCCTCATATCTAAGAGCATAGTCAACAAGCTCTATGAAGGTGCAGTGAGTGTGGCCAGTAAGCAAGTCGTAATACTCTGGTCTAGCTCCCAAAATGAACTTCTCGTTCTTTAGAAGCGGTGTATCAATCAATCCCGGGCCGAACTTGGAGAGTTCGTTGAATTTCCTCTCGTACTCCGAAAAGGTCATACTACCTTGCTTAAGGTCCATGAAAGCTCTATAAAGTTGGGTTTTCCCAGCAGCGGGCATCCATTGTGCCGAGAAAGTATCCCTAATCAAAAGATAGACTAAATGAATAACATTCCAAAGATTAAAAGAAGAATTTAGACTACGAATTCCAAATAATTTTATACCTAAACTGGGCCCAAGTGATGGTGTTCTCCTCGATACGAGAAGTAACTGATTCCCACCAATCTTGCGCGGCATCCTGAAGTTGCCAGGCAGCAAGCTGACGTTTCTGAGCATCAGTGATCTCTAGACCAGAAAATATCTTCTCTAAACCTTTAAGCCATTGCTGAGCCTCAATAATGTTCTCGGATCCAGAAAACTTAATACCTCCCAGCTGTGTATACTCCTTACTAAGAATGGTGAATTTGACAAGAGCTGGAGCGACAGGTGCAGCCTGAGCAGGACCATGGCCCCTTCCTCCCCTATGGTTTCCTCTGGTACCCATCCTGAAATACCAAAGAGATTGTTAAAGCCCAAGGATAGAAAATCATAGAATTTTAAGGAAAGTCTAATCTATGAATCAAAAGAAGTTTGAAATGAAAGGATTTGGATATTGAACCGATTCTCCTCATTCTAGGGTATTGCTACCCTATCTCTAATGAGTTTATATATAATCCCAATCTAAGGTTTTTAGGGAAACCGAAGCTCTAATACCAACTGTAACAACCCGTATATTTGTACCATTTAAATTGACAATAATCCACACATGTCAACTTAAATAATACAAAACACGAATCATTATGGGATTATAAATACATAAATGTAAATGAGAATCAATACAACATCACAGTCACAGAACAGTCACAGAATAATGCAGCGGAAAATACATCGTCATAATAGCAGTTCATGAAGCCACTATATAATATACAACAATGTCTTAACATCAAGTGACTAATACCAAAAATGTCCAACAGACTAGGACATCAATATAGGAATAGAAATAGACTGATAAAGATAAATGCTAAGCCTTCAGCATCTTCAACCAACCTTGATCAGCAACTGGATAGCTTCAGACTGACCCGAGCATATACAAAAGAAACACTCGAGTCAGGACTCAAAATCTTATACAATTAAATCAAGTGCAAGGTAATAGTTCATAACTTAAAGATGGGTGAAATAACATCTCTAAGGATCCGATAAACTATCTATATATACAATAGAATACGATAGGTAGATAATGTCTAATCGGTAAAGTACGATATTAAAATAGTGTTAAGGCGTTACCATAATCCCCTTAACACATTTTATTCCCAAAAGCATATACAAGACCGTAGTTTCCCCAAAACCGGAAGTCACCAGAGGGCAATCCATATACTAAGGTACAAATCAAAACGTAGTGGGCGCGAATAGGATAATCAGTATGACAAGGTACATGAGGCGATACCAACTAGGATACTAGTAGTTGCGTGATCCGAACTGATGTTGAGCATAGCAGCTACCACCTCAACACCGCGAAACAACACTTCCAAATCAAGGGGTGCACCCAAATCGAATCACAAAAGTAATAGATATGGTATCGAAGAAGTGTGTCCGCTAGAGGTGGCGAACCTCAATGGCCCGGCGCGGCTCTTGTTTTAGTCATGTCAGGGGTCGTCCAATATCGTTCTCTTTCTTCAGTCAACGCGTTCGCCAAACCATCCACTTCATTCTGGATCAACACTTCGCGTGTAATAGTTATTAAAGTGGTTTTCGGTATCGACAGAGAGTATGTCCATATCCGATCCCGGACTCTTTAATAACTACGTATTTATTACCCAATGGTCATTTAAGTTAAAGTTTAAAACAAATCAAAGTCCGAAAGTCAAGGTGCAAATTTGACTTCCAAAGTTTGACATTTCACGATTCAATTTATTTCGGATATTTAAAATCATATTTCCAAATGAAATCTGTAGTTCAACATTTAATTAACAATATAGTTAAGTATTCAAGTTCAATTTAATAACTCTCTTATTAAATTTAGTTCAAAATCAATTTATCCAAATTTACCGGTCAATTAAGTTCGAATCGTTAGATCAAATTCTATTTATCTCAATTCATGTTTACATTCATCGTTACATTAAATATAATCATAAATTTGATTAAATCAATTTCATTAGATTTAAAATCATTTACCTTTAACTTGTCGCTAAATTCAATCCATAAATCTTTAGTTAGTTTCGTATTCCATTTTAAGTCAAAATTTCCTAAATCTAAATTAGTATTTATAGCAAGTTCAAATCTATTTAATTTAAACTTAGTTTAAATCTGAATCTACCAATCTAATAAATTAAATTATTAAATTCAAAACTCACTTGTTTTAAATCTTATTTCAATCAAATTTGCCAATTCATTTTTCTTCAATTAAATAGATTTATTAATCCGTTTCAATTTAATCCATTAATTTATTCCAATTAATCCATTTATTTATCCTTTAATTTATTTCAATTAAATCCATTAATTTATTTTAATTAAATCCATTTATTTATTTCAATTAAATCCATTTATTTATTTCAATTAAATCCATTAAGTCGTTACTTGATTTCCAAACAAATTATTAAGTACATTTCTTAATTCCAAATAGATTTCAATTTCAAAACAATTTTCGTGGACCAATCGGGTTTCTTATTTTTAATTGTCTATCCTAGGCCAAGTTATTTAAGTGGGTATTTATCATTTCAACCCGATATCATTCAATATAAAACAAGGCATAGCAAAGGGAACTTGCAGTGTGATAACTGGGATGGTGTCAAAGTAAATAAACAAGCAATAGCAACCATACATAACCATTTAACAATTTATTCAAATAATCCCGAAATAATCATATTAACTCACATTTGTTATTATGCAAATTAATACAATTATTCCTAGAATCCTACGGATTAAAGATCATTACATTATGATTTTTACTTGGTGTCCGTTATCAAATTTCTACATCAATCGTACTTATCAATTTTAAGGTCACTATTATTTACCCTAATTATCATCATATTACAGTTCAACATGTTTAATCAACTTAAACAATACATGGCGTCAAATTTTTAGAACTTAACAGTTTATTTCAACCAAATTTTAACAACCAACAATTTAATATCCAATTTAATATTAACGACAATTATCACTTGATTTTCATAGCATAATAAATTGAGTCGTGAATGAAATATTCACCTTGCGTGGTTGAAGAAGATGACGGCGAAGCACGAAGACGAATAGATAAAATAGACGACAAGCACGAATACGAACTACAAATCAAACAAAAGATTGTTCAACAATAGTTTAATACAATGTATATATATTGATTTGTATATATATAACGTACCAAAACAAGTCGGGACGAGAGCGAATGAGCCGAAGCGATGTCCTAAGAATCCGGAGCGGTGACTGAAACAACACGCAAAGTTTGCTTAAATATATATAATTCAAATCCTCAAATTTGATAAATAAAATAAAATACGAAACATGCCCCATAACATATATTACTTAATATAGAAAACTGAAACTAGGTTGTACTTATTCATAACCAACCGAATTTGGACGGGGAAGAGGAAGCGGGGCAGGTAGGGACAGCAGGCGGGGCTGGTTGTTGGGCGCGAGGCATTGGGCTGGGGATGGTCAGTGGCTGGGGACGGGAAGTGGGTTTGGGGCGGAGTAGTGGGCTGGGGACAGGCAGTGGGCTGGGCGGCAGTGCGGAGCAGGCGGGAACGGGGATAGGCTGAGGCTGCATGGGCAGTGGGTAGGAGGTGGCAAAGGCCTGGCGGAGGGGAGTGGGATGGGCGGAGGAGGGGACTGGGGCTGGGGACGTGGGCGAAGCGGGCGGAGGGTGGCTGGTGTCGTGGGCAAAGGCGGAGCGGGCTGGGTGGGGTGCGGCGAAGGCGGGGTGTGGATGCGGAGCTGGTAGGGGCGAAGGTGGTGGGGTTGGGCGGGTTGTGCATGCAGGCGGGCGGGAGGGCGGACAGGGGCAGTGGGCTGGGTGGCGTAATGGGCTGGGGGCAACGGCAGGCGGGCTGGGGACAGTGGGGCAGGCGGGCTGTGGGGTGCAGGCGTAGTAGGCAGTGGGGCGGAGGCCAGGAAGTGGGGTATAGCTGGGTTAGGCGGAGCGGAGGTGGGGAGTTGGGCTGGTGGCGGGCTGTTGTGGCGGAGGGGACGGTAGTGGGCTGGTGGGGTTCGGGTGCAGGCTGGATGTGGGACGGGCAGTGGGTTGCGGTCGGTGGCTGGTGGAAGGGAGTGGGCAGAGGGCGGAGGTGGCAGTGGGTCTTCATTTTCTTAATGAAGTTCATATATAAAAAAAAAAGAAGGTGAAGAGGAGGAGAAACCTTTGCCAAATGAAAATTATTAAAGAAGAATGAATTGTTGGGTTTGCGTGTTGTGCAGTATATATAAAATAAAGAATAGGGAGGGAGAGAATAGAATTGCAGAAGGCAGAGGAGATAGCAGCAGTCACGTAGGAGCAGGACGAAGTGAAACAACGCAATTAATGAAACAGAATGTAGGCAGAGGGTTCAGTGTGCACAGGTAAGGAAATGATGATTTTTTTTTTTACAGTGGTGGCTATTTGTGTTCCCAAGGTCAGCTGAAAGGCTCTCTCAAATTTTAAATATTGAAATGTTGGGTACCGGTTTGCGCTGCGTAATGGACCGGTGTGTGCTCCGTTAACAATTATAATTTGCAACGCCGAACTCCGATTGACACAAACAAATATACCGTTTTGATCAGCGCGACGAGGCGGACCCAACGGTATGAAGATATTGATGGTTTGACATTGTTTGCGAAGTGGCGAATCTTATTAACCCATTTGCACGAGTGAACATTTTAACTAGCAATTAAAAGCGAAATTTGACGAAACGAAATGCGCCATTATGATCAGAATATTTTTCTTATGCAACATTGTGAAAAATATTTGGGTTCAGACGATAGAAAATTTACACATAAAATTAAAACTAATATGTAAATTTGACGAGCGAAATTTACTACAATATTTTTCGACGAAATTTGGCGTACACCTATGTCTATCTAGGCGTATTCCAAATGTGAAGTTTGAACGGTAACGGAAATCGTTTGTGAATATTTTAAATTTCTATTACGGAGAATGCAGCAAAACACCGAAGAATAAGATCGACGGAGCTAAAGATGTCCGAATTTTGAAAAACGAAAAATGACGCCTTTGTCAGAAAATAATTTAGAATTTTTCTATGTAAAAATATTTAGGTTCGGAAGATAAAAATTTTCACGTTTTAAAATGAACTGATGTGCAGTAAAACGCGCACGAAGTTTACTGCGGTATTCTCCCACGAAACTTTACCCATATCTACAATCATCTAGGCGAAATTTAGAAACAAAGTTTGGACGTTGATTGAAATCGTATGTAAGTTTCACATTTTAATTAAAATAACGGTTCTAAAAATTTTAAATTGGGTCGGAATTTCAGGGTCGTTACAGCTAGGCTAGGGAATGAGGCGTGTGTCTATGCGGTTGGGTTGTGAGTGTGGCTTGGCTGCAGGAGGGTGATCTTCGGGCCAAAATAGTTATCACTTAGTGGGTTTGATTCGGCATCGTGGTGCTGTTTGGTTTGTGGGATAGAGTGATGCCGGACCAGTTTAATTCGAGCACAGCGATCATAAGTATGCCGAGGCTGAGGTGGAGATCCTTGGAACGGTAGTCTGAATTTTGTAGGGTTAGATTTGGAGTATGGTCTTGACCGGACCAGGCGATAGGAGCTTTAGACGAGCGTTTAAATTTCCATTTACGATTGCATATCTATTGGGGTGTTGGACTAATGTCTGCATTTTATTTCCTTGTGCAGGAAAATGTCGTCTGGTCGCAAGCTTTGATCCAAGCATGCGTCATCACAGCCTGCCAGTGCTGGCGCTTCTTCTTCTGATGCTCTTGCTAATCCTCCAAAACAACCTAGCTCTGCTTACTCTCTAGTGAAGGGCTACGTTCCCAACCAGACGCTGGTGAAGCTTTCCGAGTCTTATCCTAGAGTGCTGACAATAGAGAAGCTTATTTCCATAGCCACAACATTCGGGATTGTTCGTCGGGACATGCTACTACCCGGACCAAATGATAAGGCATGCTACCCCCAGAGGGATACATGGCATATAGTAAACATCATTGTATGTGTGGTGCAATTCCTCCACTCACCCGCTGGGTTGCTAGCTTTGTGGTCTATTTAAAAGTTGCTCCGCTACAGCTTCAACCGAAATCCTATGCTATCTTGACGTGCTTGTATCTGATATTTGTGAAGTGTTTTCAGAGACCCCATACCCATAGAGAGGTCAGGTACTTGTACAATGTGAGAGGTCAGGTACTTGTACAATGTGAGAACTCCAATATAATATTCCAAATTCAACTTATCGACTTTTGATTCCATCCAAAAGTCCAATATAAAAATTCAAATCAAATTAGACTTAAAATAAACCTTAGAAACCATTTTCATAACCATTTACATCCAGATTCACAAATTTCCCAATTTCAAATATTTAATTATTATTTATCCAAATCCAATTAAATTGCCATATTTGAAATTATAACTAAATTTATCGATTCAACCAGGTCTTTGTATTTCAAAATCAAATTATAATCCACATTCAACATTTAAAATGAATTAAATGTTCAAAATCTAACGACCAAAATTCCGGGCCGTTACAAAATGAGACGACCCGCCCTTCTCGACTTTTGGAAATCGACACAAAATACACCACTGTATAATATGTCGACGATCGAGTGCTGGAAAAGACAGATTGTTAAGGAAAAGGAAAGAAGATAGAAGAAAGAAGGAACTAAACAACATCAGAATCTCACATCGCAGCGGAATAAAATATAATAGATAATAACAGATCTTTACACAAAATGAAACCATATCTGTTTTATATAATACATCATCAGAGTATATCACAAGTAAACAACAATTACCAGCCTGGCAGTTATATCATCCTGCCTCACAACTTGCTGGCAATTTCAAACAACCATAGCAGCGAAATAAACAAGTACGAATAATACGTCTCGAACTCCAGCTCCTCTCCTGAGCTCCAAAGTATCCAATCCTGAACCTAAAATACTCGGTCTGACCCGAGCATTATAATGAAATAACACCCGAGTCAGTCTGGAATACCAGCGTCGGAAAAATACATCCAAACTGATTATTAAAGTTTCAAAAATCCTTTGAAATCAAAAGCATCTCGTAAGACCACGCTACAAATAAACATGTCGGGTTTTTACCTTACGATAGCCAAAACACTTTCTTATCAAATCCTCTGATATTATAATAGTGTCTATATACAAATACTTATTCAAATAGCTGAAATTGTTACATGATTAAATTCCAGCATACTAGCCACAAAGTGGGTAATACAAACAAAAACCGTAAGGGCACGTAGGGAGAATGGATTTCCAACTAATGACTAGGCACTGGGGTACCACCTGTCACAGTACCTGGTCTAGATCAGCGTACCGGGGACCACGCCCGATCCCCTGCAACACAAGACCGGAACTACCCCTTACTGGATAATTCCGAGTAAGATCACCCCACGGTTGGGATCAGCAACCGCACCACTAAGCCGAATAAAAAGGGACATCTAGACAGGGATGACCTCACCCTAATGGGTGCGACCCACATAGCCTTGCTGCATAACCCCAGATTTTCAGTCATTCCCGGTTGATGAGGCTTGAGGCTAAGCGTTACCTTTTTAGAACATATCCCTTAGAATGCCCACCATCCACCTAACGATGTTCCGAAAGCATTCATCCATACAAGTCTGTTCCGGGTCCGAACGGAACCGAAGGCACTACTCCTACTACATCCATTTTGGAACCACCCTCAGGATTAGTAGCGACTAGCCCTTGCACTTCACTGCTCCATCTTCGATTCCAAACTCGTTTTTCCCACGAAAACGTACAAACCGAATCGAAGTGGTTTTCGAGAAATTAATCTCGATTCTGGTCTCTTCGAAACGATCAGCGCATTGGCCAATATTGATAGTCGGTTATTTAACTATCAAATAACATTCACAAACATCCATCAATCAAACATAAATAATTCCTCAAATTTATGTTTTCCTCAAAATATCTTCGCAAGATATATTTCTATTTTCAACCCTTTGAAAACAGTTTAAACCCACTTCCTTTTACGGAAATAAATTTCCCAAACATTTTCTATTTCCACTGAAATCACCAAGTACAAACACTTAAGATTTAAAATAATTTAAATCACTTTATCCAAAATATATTTTAAGAATATTTAAGGTAAAACTATTTTTATAAAATATAAAACAAATTTTAAAATAAAGTTAAGTCAGCTAAATTTTAAGATAAGAGTTACAACCTTCTACATAAGTTTCAAATAAAACTTTAACCAAACTATCTTTAAATAAATCCATTTTATAAAATATCAATATTAATAATATTCTTTTAAAACATAATACCAATTAACCCCTTTAAGATAATTATTACTATAACTAATTTAATAAATACTCACTTTTAAAAATTTTACAACTTAAATAATAATTTCTTGAAAACATTCCTTTTTAAAAACAAATGTAAACTTTTAACTTTTACTTAAAAATCTACTTTAAAACGTACTTGGCTTTCAGGGAAACACACTTCCATTTCAGAATAAACCAAAGAATTCTTTTTATAAATCTCACTGGATTGATCTCAATTCAAATTTACGTTCCAATCCCGTAAATTTCTTCCAACACTTTAAAAATAAAACTCCCCTTTTATTTTTAAGCACACTTCCCATTTCCTGGAAATCACTTTCAAAATATACTTTTGAAAATCTATACAAGTTTCCTGAGTAACTTAAATCAAAAAGCTCCTTTTAATATAAAGTTACTGTATCAAATATCTATGTTAAAGTTTCCTTTAGAAGCATAATACTAATTTACCTTTAAAATAATTAAATACCATAATTACTTAAATAAATATTTACCTTTCTCTCAAATAATTAAAAATAATAATTTGTCTAAACATTCCAAAACACATTTTTAAACTACTATTTTTCTTCACTTCGAAAGCTTTTCTTTTGAAAACTTAATACATTTTCCAGGAAAAGAAAATACACTTTCCACCTTAAAAGTGATTCCACAATTTCTTTTAAGACAATTTGCACTTCTTATAGAAAATCCCACCGGAAAATCTATACTTTTAAATTTATCCTCCGATAAATATCCCAATTCATTTATAAACCCGGTTTATAAATTCTCGTTTCTTATTTTCCCTCTTTAAACCACAGTTTCAAAAACTCTTACAAATTCCAAACCAATTTCCCAAATTTAATCTCCTTAAATTCATTACTTGAAAATTCCTTTCATTTCCCTTTTAATCCCAATTCATTTTATTGATACTTTAGAATACCAGATTATAATCACAGCATAACAAAATTCCAAATCAGTCTATCACAGGATATAAATGAAATATATCACAGATTATGAATATAATTTCTATATTGTGAGGAATCCAGTTGATCCCTCCAACCTGTTTCCCTGCATCCACAGATGTTAGCATGCAGATAAATATCAATCAAATTTGATAATAACTATCACGTTCAACAGATCAACCAATCAATCATTTAAATATTAATTATTTAAATTAAACCGGCATCCAAATGTGAGTGAGATTTACTCACCTTGAATTCAAACGCCGAGCGTTGCAATTTCAAATTAAATCGAGCGCCTTCGATTTAATCTAAAATTCTCGCTAGCTCCGAACGCCTCCGGATCTGCTGCAGCGCGTAGATCGCGTCGCTGCGATTCTGGCGCCACCAAAATCGTCGAATTCTGATAATATATGCATGAGATACATTATTTTAAACATTTGCATAATAATTATATATTAATTTACTTTCTTTATATTTTACAAACCCAGATCAAATCGAGGCCGTTGATCATGCTTCAGAAACAAGGCCGTTCACCTGCTCATCTTCTTCACGCGAGGTAAACCCAGGGTTTTCAAAACCCATAGCCGACGTGCTTTGACCCAAAATCGCAACCAAGATGCTCGCCTAGATAACGATCCACTACCGCCACGACACGCGCCTCCACGCCCCTCCACGCCCCCTACCTCCGGCCGAAATCTGGTTGAACTAAACATCACTCCCTCCTCGTATTTTGCGCACGAACGTGCTGCGTTCGAACCCCCATAGCCATCAATTCACTTCACGAGATCGCATCACCACCGTTGGATGTGAGCATCTCTCCACCCTCTACAATCTTCTAGTTGAACATTTAAGCTGATACTACATGGATCTCGAGAAAAACGAGGGAGAAAAGGATCGTTTTTTGGCCATTGAACAGTTTCGTGGCAGCTGGAAGAAATAGGGTTAGGGTTTGGCTGATAATGTGTATATATATGTTAATATATTAATTTAATAATATATATTCTCAAATTTCTTAATTTTCAAACGAAATCCAAATCACACGTGCCGCCTGGTGTTTATAAGGTTTTACCCACGTTCTGAACACAATGGAACGTGTTTCGGAGCCCGATTCAAATGTTTGTGGAAGATAGCTTTTCGAATCGAGATAAAATATTAAATTATCGATTTTAATTTCAACGCGTTTCTCACCCGTTCGATCAAACGGTAACTCCAAACGCTACGAAAATTGAAATCCGATAATAATACACTATTACGGATCCAATGGAACTAGTTTCGTCGAATTCCGAGACTATGCCCCGGAAGGCTATTTTAACACGTCGGTTAATTCGACCGATTTCCAAAATTGTCGAAATCATTTAAAATCTCACTTTTAAAATTTTACTAACTTGATTATAAATCAAATAGAATTTATATTCACATTGGGAATCATTCTGATTCATTTCGAATCAAAATCTGATTATTTGCATTATTATAATATTAAATTCCATTATTAAATAAATATAATGTTTCAAATTCAACTTATCGACTTTTGATTCCATCCAAAAGTCCAATATAAAAATTCAAATCAAATTAGACTTAAAATAAACCTTAGAAACCATTTTCATAACCATTTACATCCAGATTCACAAATTTCCCAATTTCAAATATTTAATTATTATTTATCCAAATCCATTAAATTGCCATATTTGAAATTATAACTAAATTTATCGATTCAACCAGGTCTTTGTATTTCAAAATCAAATTATAATCCACATTCAACATTTAAAATGAATTAAATGTTCAAAACCTAACGACTAAAATTCTGGGCCATTACACCTCATTCCTGCTTCATGACACAACCCTTCGTTTTTACAACCTAATCGGCCCCGGTCAATCCATGTTCAAGATCAGGCCAAGCTCAGTTGAGAGAGCAATGGGAGTCGAAGGAGAAGGGGGAGATGCTGGAAAAGGCAAGGAACCGAAGGAAGAGGGTGAAGGGGCCCGAGTCCCGAAGAAGTTGAGGCGTAAGAAGAGTGAAGTTCGTCCTCCCCATTCGGGGAAATCTTTGCGTATACGGGAAACGCCTTCTCTTGATGACGAGGAGGGTTCTCATTTGGAGGGTGATAGTGAGGACGAGGAAGGGTCGGAGGGAGATTCCGAGGCGATAGAATCGGAGGCCCATGCTTCTCAGGACATGGAGATTATTGGCAGCGAAGGTTTGGGCGCGACTCCCTTGAATAATGCTGAGGCTGTGTGGGAGTGGCCCGAGCAGTTAGATCAACCGGAGCCCGTACCTGGGCCAACTTTCATCGTTGGCCCCTCTCAAGAGAATGTGGCCACAGGTGACTTGAGTGGAATGTTGGTTCTTCCAGTGCAAAGCGGAGTGGGAATTAGCGAGGCATTCGGGCTATCTCCAGGTACTTTCAATTTCTGCATGGATTTTGGGGTACTTCTTGAGAATTTTTTATTTTTAGACAAGTCTCGGTCTCCACTTGCTCCTCAGTCCAATGAAGTCCAGTCACCGTGTGTCCTTCCTCTGGGTGGAGTCCCGTCCCAATGTATTCCCCACTTGATTGAGACCCCATCTCGGCCACTTGATCCAGTCTACCCTAAGGATTTGTAGTAGCTTGCTGTGTCTTAGTTTCTTGAGCATTTCGTATTTTTTATGCTTTCTCGCTTTCTTGGATCTAACGTTATTGCCCGTATTCCAGGGAAAAGGGGAAACCCAAAGAGGAATGAAGTCTCCAGGTGGCTTGAGCAGTTCAAACGGATGAAAATGACTTCCATTTCTTCCAAGGCGACTCTTCAAGAGGAAAAAACTATGCAAGAGAACATTAGGGAGAGTTCGTTAGGCCCGGATAAGGGAGAGAGCCGTGAGTCGTCCCAGAAACAGGCGAGGTCCCTGGGTAAGGAAGCCACCTCCCCTAGATCCCAAACTTCCTCCCGCCGTCACCGTCACTATCCGATGGGTTCTATAGTGCACGAAGTGTCGGATGAGTTGGGAGAGGGCAATGTTGATTCCTTTTTCTCGGATTATCAGCAATCGACGCGGAATCCCTTTGGAGTCATCCTGATATAAATCCCGACTATGCGGGTCGTCGCGCGGTGGATCCTGACACCGAGTTCCTTTTACCTCGAAATCCCTTGGTCCGGATCCTAGATGAGGCGAAGAATCTTGATTTTGCTAACTTGAAAACAAGGATGGTCCAGATTACATATGAGACCAGAAACATAGTCGATTATCCGTGGCCAAAACTAGTGAAGAAGTAGGGAGTGCCAATGTGCGGTTGTGTCTAGAGATGGAGGACCTTCGCAAGGCACTTAGGGAGAAAGAGGCTAAGTTAGAGGAAGTCGAAGCATCCCGCACCTCCGAGATAACGAAGGCCAAGGAAGAGGCAAGGAAAGAGGCTGCTGACCTATGTAAGAGGCAGATTGACATGGCTGTCAGTTCAGTGGATGAGGCTCGGCAGAAGGATCTGGAGCGAATCCGCTCCCTCAAGGGCAAAATGAAGAAATCGGAAGAGGCCTTAGCCGAGCTGAGGGAGTCTCGGGGTAAGTGGCAAAAGTAGAAAGACTCATATCAAACT
Source organism: Allium fistulosum (assembly GCA_030737815.1). NCBI lineage: Eukaryota > Viridiplantae > Streptophyta > Magnoliopsida > Asparagales > Amaryllidaceae > Allium > Allium fistulosum. Next base: position 1,102,077,535 of record CM060904.1, on the reverse strand, counting down.
GAGATCGACAGGCTGAAGGTGGAGCATGCTCAGTTGAGGAGAGATAAGGAGCAGTGCACAAATAAGGTGGTAGCCCTCCAGACCGAAGTCGATAAATCCAGCGACTTTTGCGACACGGTCAACCAGATGCTGAAGGATACTTATTTCATGTTCTGGAAACATAGGAACCTTCAGTGGATGGATGACTACCCTCAGGTGATGGCCGGGATCCATGCTTGACTTATCGAGAAGACTAAGGCTGTAGTCACGCAGGAAGAAGAGGCTGTGTACGACGTTGGGATGGTGAACAGCCAGTTCACAGTGGAGGAGACCAAAGCTATTTCCAAGAGGTATGAGTTGCTGGCCGAGGACGAGGATGATGAGGGTGGATCGGATTTTGAGGGGCTCGGTGATCCAAGTCATGTTGCCATGGGTATCTCATCTCTTTACTTTAGCTCTGCCATTACCTATTCTGGATTGCAAAACTTATAATTATTTTTACTTGCCTTGTGCAGGGATGTCTCCGGGGCAATTTGGGCCTTCGCGGAAGGAAGGCGAGCCTCTCAGGCATTCAGAGCTCTTGAAGGACATGGCTGGAGGGAGCAGGCCGAGCGGCAAGGACGTCCCTCCTTCTTAGTCAAGGAGATTTCTTTTCCCTTCTCTGTATGCATCTTTGGAGGATGTATGGACGTTCTTCATATGTATATAAATATAAGCAATAAGCTTTGTACAATAAAAGTTTACCACTGTACTGTTCAACTTCTGTTTATATATATATATATATATTTCTATTTATTTATTTATCTGGGATGACATTTGTGATGCGTGCTTTTTATAGTCCGCTCTGTCTATTTATGAACTGTTTACGCCTTGGTTAATCACTATAGTGTTTAGAGATACGGAGAACCATAGAAGCATTGTTATATTCAAGGCCGATCGCGAACGATGACTACTCGGGCTAACGCCCATGTCGTGAGTATTATTCGATTTATCGTTGTCGGCGTATGTAATGCCGATCGTCAAGTGCGAACTACCCTTGGTTGCGGCCATGCCTTAATCGTGGGGTTTATAATCGGTTCGCAATTGCCGGAAAGCCGAACGCCAATGATGAACTGCCTAGGCTATAATCTATGCCTAATTCGTGGCTTATGATCGGTTCATTATTGTCGGCTTGGGGGTGCCGATCGTCCGCAATGAATTTTCAAGGCTTGTTTCGTGCCCTTTATCGTGGCTATCTTATTTTCACTGTTGCTGGTGAGAGTCTACGATTGTTCGCAGTAGGAATGGTCATTGGATAAAATAATTAAACGAAAGAACAATTAAATAAGATAAGTAATACGAGACACTAGATTTTATAGTGGTTCGGCCAAAATATGCCTACGTCCACTGTCTTTCTTTTATTGCTTTAGTACATACTTCTTTGCAACTCAAGAGAAGTAGCGGCGGAGATGTTGGAGATTCCATGCTTTCCCAACCACCTCTCCATCTACCATTGACAAGATGTAAGCTCCATTGTGAAGGTCTTTATGTACAACGAACGGTTCTTTCCAAATTTGATCTAACGCCCCAGGTCATGGGAAGACTCATTTGAGAACCAAGTCTCCTTCTTGTAGTGTTCGAGGCTTCACCTTGGAATTGTATTGCCTTGCCACCTTTTGTCCATGAGCCGTTGCTTTGAAGGCGGCATCATTTCTCTTCTCTTCGATCAGGTCGAGTGATATGTTTAATAGCTCCTCATTTTCTTTCGGATTATAGTGTATTCTTCGGTGTGAGGATACAATTGTTTCAATGGGGAGCATGGCTTCGCCTCCGTACGCCAGTGCAAATGGAGTGTGCCCAGTCGCGGTTTTATAAGAAGTTCGGTAGGCCCACAAAGCCGTAGGCAATTCGTCGACCCATGCCCCTTGGATTTTTCCAGTTCCTTCTTGATCAACGTTTTCAACACCTTTTTCTCTGCTTCGACTTTTCCATTTGCCTGTGGATGTGCCACAGCTGAAAAGCTTCTGGCAATCCCATGCTCGTGGCACCAATTGGCGAATTCCTCGCTGTCAAATTGGAGCCCGTTGTCCGATATGATTTTCTGTGGTACACCATACCTGCACAGGATGTTACGTATTAGAAAATTTATCACTTTGGTAGATGAAATCTTGTTTAAAGGTTTCGCTTCCATCCATTTGGTGAAGTAATCCACTGCAACTATGGCATATTTTGCTCCTCCTCGCCCCATGGGGAGTTCCCCGATTAGGTCGATCCCCCAGATGGCGAAGGGCCAAGGACTAACCATCTGGGTTAGACTAGTAGGTGGCAGTCTTGGTATTTTGGCAAATCTCTGGCACTTGTTGCATCTTCTAGCAAACTCGGTTGCATCTTTGTTCAGTGTGGGCCAAAAGTACCCATAGCGTAGGATCTTTCTGGCTAGAGTTTGACCATCGGTGTGGTCGCCGCAACTCCCTTGGTGTATGTTGTTGAGAATATCTTTCGCTTTGTTTCCTGTGACACACCTCAGTAGGGGATTGGAAAACCCACGACGATACAGGATGCCCTCCTGGATGGTGTAGCGGGATGCCTTCCTTGGGATTTTTCTAATTTCATTATGATTTTTCGATAGGATTCCTTCTTGTAAGTATTTGATGATAGGGGTCATCCATGTCTCTTCGTTACTACTGATAGGCGCGATCTGAAGACACTCGAAGCTTGGTGTAGCTTGCATCATGACGGGGGTTGCCCCCACCATTGGCTCGTTTCTCATGCTAGCTTCTTTGGAGAGGGCATCCGCTTCTCGATTCTCCTCTGATGAGATATGTTTGATTACATAGTAGTCTAGCTCGTTCAGGAGGGTTTTAGTCTTGTTGAGGTAAGAGGCAAGTCTTTGCCCGCGAGTCTGAAATTCCCCTAGGATTTGGTTTACGATTAGTTGCGAGTCACTGTGTATGCATATTGATTTGATTCCTATTTCCCTAGTGATCTCCAAGCCAGCTATTACTGCTTCGTATTCAGCGTCGTTATTGGTTGCGGTGAATTCTAGTCTTAGCGTGTAACTTAACTTTCTTCCTCGGGATGTGATGATTACTATTCCTGCCCCCGAGCCGAGCTCATTGGATGCTCCATCCACAAACAATTCCACTCGATTGCTTCCTCTATTCTGATGGTCGTACCAATGTCCTGGATGGTGAATTCGGCTATGAAATCAGCCAGGGCCTGCCCTTTGATTGCGGTGTGTGGATGGTAGGTGATATCATACTGGCTTAGCTCAATGCACCCTTTTAGCAGGCGCCCCAATGTATCCGGTTTATGTAGGACCTGGCGCAAGGGTTGATTTGTTAGGACCCTTATGGAGTGAGATTGGAAGTAATGCCGCAATTTCCTGGATGCTATGAGCAAACAGTAGGCCATTTTTCGATCTTCGAATATCTAGCCTCTGCCCCTGTAAACCCCTTGCTGATGAAATATACTGGCTTTTGGATATGGTCATCTGCTCGTACCAAGGCGGCACTCAATGCATGAGGGGAAATAGCAAAGTACAAGTAGAAGCTTTCTCCATCTACCATGGTGGAAAGCACTGGCGGTTTCTGCATGTGTTCTAGCAGGCTTTGGAAGGCCGAGTGGCATTCGCCGGTCCATTCAAACTTTCCCTTGTTCTTTTTTAGAGCTTCAAATAATGGGACGCACTTGTTTGTGGCCTTAGATATAAATCTGCTTAGAGCGGCTACCTTTCCGTTTAGACTCTGCATTTCCATTCGTGTGGTTGGTATTTTGATGCCCTTCAAGGCTTGGAGCTTTTCGCGATTCACTTCAATCCCTCTGGCGTGCACAATGAAACCCAAGAATTTTCCCGAGGATACTCCAAAGGAGCATTTCAATGGATTCAGCTTCATATGGTATTTGTGCAATACCTGAAACATTTCATTTAAGTGGTGTAAATGATCTGTTTCTTTTCTTGATTTGACAAGCATGTCCTCGACATACACTTCCATGGAATGACCAATCTGCTGCTCAAACATCTTATTAACCAAGCATTGGTAGGTTGCACCAGCATTCTTAAGCCCGAAGGGCATGACCTTGCAGCAATATAGGCCCAAATCGGTGATAAAGCTAGTATGTTCTTAGTCTGGTACATGCATGGGAATCTGGTTGTACCCCGAGTAGGCATCCATAAATGATAACAATTTATGCCCTGCTGTTCCGTCCACCAGTCAGTCGATTCAAGGCAGGGGAAAACAATCCTTGGGGAAAGCGTCATTTAGATTGGAGAAGTCGATGCGGGTTCGCCATTTTCCATTGGATTTTTTCACCAGAACCGGGTTGGAGATCCATTTGGGGTAGATAGCCTCGCGAATAAAACTGTTGGTGAGTAGGTTTTTTACCTCCTCGTTGAGGGCAGTTGAGCGTGCCATCCCCAAGTTCCTTTTCTTCTGCTTGACCGGGATTTTGGTTGGGTCTATGTTTAGGTAGTGACAGGCTATTTCGGGGGATATTCCCACCATGTCTTCGTGTGTCCATGCGAACACATCCAAATTTCTGCGTAAGAACCCTATCAATTAGATCTTCAGATTTTTATCTAGCTGTGACCCTATCTTGAAAAGCATTGTGCTATCGCGATCATCTGCTGCAACATGTTCCATAGCCTCCATGGGCTCGGCGCTGGCCTCCTCCTCTCTGTCCCTCGGATCTAGTTCATTAAACGGGTCACTAGTATACTCGAGAGGAGGGGCCTTCTTTGATTGCTATGCTTCCACAGTTTTGGCGCAGAGGGCGGCCTCTACGTTTTTGCCCTTTTCCTTCCTTTTGTTCTGGCGGAGTTCTGTCACATAACAATCACGGGCTGCGTCTTGGTCGCTTTCTACCTCTCCTATTCCCCCATCGGTAGGGAACTTCATTTTTAAGCACCAAGGGGCTAAGACTATCTAGAAATCTAATAATGCAGGTCTGCCTAAAAATGCGTTATAAGCAGAATGTCTGTCTACCAGCATAAATGTTTGCTTTCGGATAACAGATCGAGGGTGACTTCCTAGTTCAACAAACAAGTCCAACTACCCCAGCGGAATTGTGGCTTCTCCAGTGAATCTGTGTAGGGGCTTATTGCACGATGATACATCTTTCATTGATACTTCATTTTATTGAAGGCATGCTTGAACAATACATTCACCGAGCTTCCCGTATCGACCAAAATGCGGAACACCTTTGCTGGGCCGATCCAGGCGGAAATGACCATGGGATCGGTATGTGGGTACTGCTTTCCAACCAAATCCTCACAGCTGAAGGATATATTGGCCCTTTCTCTTCGTTTGGCGAGGCGTCCTTCTGTAATGGAATGAACATACCCTTCTCCATCCTTCAAAGATTTTCCGTACCTCTCCAACTCGGCCCAACTTCCACCAGCTGAATGCGGGCCCTCTGATATAGTATGAACAATTATTTTCTCTTAGTTGGAGTGGCTCGTACTTGCCTCTTCTTTGTTATTTCCATGTCGGAGCAGCCGTGGTCCTTCGTGGGTCGGAGCGGGAGAGTTATGCTTTTGCTGTACGTACCGTTCCAGTTTCTTTTCTCGGATGTATTCTTCAATAAGGTCCCGCAAATGTTGACATTCTTCTGTGTTATGTCCGTGAGTCTCATGGAAGTGACAGTACTTTTCGGTCCTAACCGCAGCTTCCGATTCCTTCTTATATGGAGGGTGCTTGTACTTCAATTCGTGTTGAGTGGCCAAGTAAATGTTTTCCACAGTGTTATTCAAAGGAGTGTAGGAATCAAATCTCGGTCCCGGTCTATATCGTCGTTTATTGCTTTTTTCAGTTCCGGGGTTGCCCTGACGGTTGCTTTTATCATCATTATTTGGCTTGCTCCCTTCTCCTTGGGGTGGAACTCTCGTGTTTCCATTGGAGCCGGAACCCCCTGCGGGTTGCTCGCCAAGCCGGATAGCCGCTGCGTCTTCCATTCTCATATATTTTCCTTTTTCATGGTAGAATTCCTGAAGAGTCAAAGGCTTTTCCTTTGTCAGTCTTCTTGCAAGTGTCGAGTCTGGATGGACGCCTCCACATAGTGCCATCAATGTAAGTCTTTCATCCACGTTTTGCACTGCTGCTGCAGCTGCGTTAAAGCAGGTAAGGTATTGCTGCAGAGGTTCCACTGACTTCTGTTTTACGTCAGACAAGGAATACGCGTCCTTAGGCTGCTCCACATGAATTTAGAACTGGCTTATGAACTTTTCCTTCAACATTTCCCAAGAACTAATGGATCCATGAGGTAGGCGACAGAACCACATGGTTGCTAAATCTGACAAAAATAGCGGAAAACATTTGCATAGTACACCTTCAGTTGCTCCATTCATGAGCATGTGCTGAGAGTATCGTTGTAGGTGGACGATTGGGTCAGAGGTGCCCTTATATGGATCCATGATGGGCATCTTCCATTCTTGAGGCGTGGCTGTTGTCTCTATGTCCCTCGTGAAAGGGCTGGATACTCTGGCGCCTATCCCCCATTCAAGTTGTTCACGCCTGAGGTACTCCCTGAAGAGGTGTGTCATTCTTTCTTCGGACTCGGGAGCAGCCCTGGGAGAAGGGGGCCCTCTCTTTGATAGTGATGGCGTATGGTGCCTTGATTGAGGTCAGACTGGCGATGATTGGTTTGAAGCGTGGCGGGATCAACCACAGATGGTCCATGTCTGGGGCCCCCTTGACTGGGTCCAGCCCTCGACGACCTCTCTGGACCAGCTTCGGGTTGAGTCCTGGCTCGGCTTCGAGCCCTGGATCTTCCTGGTTGAACTCATCATTGGCAGGAGATCTGTTCCTTCTACGCGACTCTCTAGACTGGGATTCACCCTGGGATCCAGTATTGTGAGTGGATTCCTCTATGCTCCTTAAGTGTGTCATGAGTTGGTCCACCAAAGCTTCTTGTTGGGCAGCGAAGTGGTCAGTCATCTCATTCACAACCCTTTCTAAGTCTTCTCGAGTGACAACTGAGCCTAGAGGTAGGGAGCGAGTAGTTGGGTTTTCTTGATCTTCTTGGATGGGGTTGAGCGTATTTGTAGTAGCTGCATTCTTACCCTTGTCAGCATTTCTCCAAGAGGGAGCCATGTTCTAATGATGCGATAAGGTTGGAAGAATAATGGACGGGAGAGTTTGGATTTCTATGCCCTCCCATCATTTCTCTCTGTGAAAGCACCAAAAATGTTTGCTCAAAAATTGGACAAACACCTCTAAATCTGATTTTCTTTTTTTTTATAGTTAAGTTTCATTTGATTTGATTGACGTGGGGTTTTTATGTTCCAGCACGTACGGAATGAATTTCAGGAAGTGCAGAGACAGTTCACAAGTGCAAAGTTTGGAAAGCGGATAAGAAAAGCAAATAACATAGAGTTTTTATAGCGGTTCAGCTTGAATGTGCCTACATCCACTTTCCATCGTATTATTCTCTTTTTGATTTGATTACAAGTACAAGATATATGCGAAAAGAGTAAAAAAATTAAGTAGCCGAAGTGGTAGATTTTCAGCAGAGTTTTCTCTCTTTTTCTCCAAAAAATTTGTCCCCATTGTTGTTGAGGAGCTCTGGTATTTATAGAGTGGAGTTCTGGAGTGTGGAGGTTGAGATATAACTCTCTGAATCTGGCTCGGCATTTTGGGCAGGAAGGTCTGGTTCGGCGTTTGGTCAAGGAGCATGCTTTGCTTAATTGCTCTTAATGTATGGTTCGGCGTTTTTCCTTGGAGCTTCTTATTTGTCGGACCAAACATTTGGTCCGGCATGTATGTGTAACGAACCAAATGTTTGGTCCGGTGTTCGATATGTCAAGCCGGACCAAACATATGGTCCGGAATTTCAGAGAGCGCCGGACCAAATATCTGGTTCGGCATTTTAGTGAATGCCGGATCAAATATTTGGTCTGGCAGTTCTGCCTTCTACGTCATAACCCAACTCTGCTTCCTTACCTCCCTCTCTCTCTGCCTGCTGAAAAACCGAGCCAACACCTAATATCTACTTATGAATAATTTTTACCACCTACACCTTACCATGTTGCACATACATGTAATACAGACACAATTATATAATGATGTACTCATAAAATTATATTCATATCGATTTAATTAAATTGATTACTTAAATAAATCAAAAAACTAAATAAAATTGGATTTTATTTAAATTAATTATATAGAATCTAGCATAAACCATTAGACTTCATAGGTCCAATATGATTTAAAATCTATTTTTTTTAAACCTACATGTTTCAAGTATTGCAAACCGGCCTGGTTCCGTTAGGGCAAGGATCGACTATACCTCATTTTTCATATACCTCTATTCCCTCTCCTCTCCTAATTTCAACCATACATTCCGTAATATAATGAAGTGGCATGAGAAAGAAAGTATATTATTTGAACTGGAATGTGTGATTGAAATCAGAGGGAATATAGGTGTAGCTGTAATGAGGTGTAGCTGATCCTTGTCCATATATGTATGTGTGTGTTTCTGTGTATATATATGAAATATTCTATCAAAACACAAGTTGGTGACACAATCAATGACATAACAAATCTGAATCATTGGATTTCCCCTTTGAACTCAACCCCTTATGGAAACACACAACCAACGGCTAAAATATGTTGTGTCCCAATAGTTAAGCTATATATTGTAATTTTGTTTTCAAAGGTTATTGTTATAAGGACTATGGGGATTTCGATGGATTCTACCGAATTTAAAATTAAATTCGGGGTTTGCTGAAGTTAAGGTTGAAATCAATGAGGTATGACGAACGCGGTGTATAAAAAATTATTTTTCGTAGGGTATGCTACATTTTAATTTGGGAAGATTTGTAAAACACTCTCTTTAAGTTTTTGAATACACAACCGCTCATTCTCAAAAATATATTATAATAAATAATCACTATTTTTAAGTTTCGGTATACTTGTGGAAAACTCTGCAAATATTTATAGTTTTCGTGCTGTAAATCTTTGCGGGTTTTTTCAAATAATCCAAAACTATTTGTTTTAATAATGGAAATGGGTGATTAAAATTCAGATTAATTTCTGACAAAGAACGAATTTTTTTTACCGAAACTAAAAATAAGAGTGCAATTCAAAACAAGTTTAGAAAGTGGTTTTCATTTATCAGATCTAAAAATAAGGAGTGAATACAAATTTCAACTTTTATTTTTAGCATTGTTAAAGGGACTCCACTTCTGGATAAGAGGGTACCATTTTAGGGGGACTTCATTCATTTTATAATTGCTAAAGGGGGTCAAAATTTATATTATTATTATAACTATATGGACTAAAATATACCTTTATTTCCTTCTCACATTTCATTTACACGCGGAAGCAAAATTAAGAAACCCTAGCTTTCCATGGCCTCTCTTCTCTAAACTAATGCAAAAAATCATCTCTAAGCTACTGCAATGGTGAGAACAAAAACCACAACATGGTAGAACAAGCCCGATCCATAGCCACTTGACCAATAACGATCAAGTTCATGAATTTTGATTGTAGTTTAACTTACAATTTTTTTTAAAGTTTGATTTCATTCATGATTTTTGATTTTTGACTGTCCATTCTGGGTTAGTTTAGAAGAAAGGTAGAATTTAAATTTCATTTGTGTTCGTTAATTTCTATTATGAATTTTTCTCTATGATGAGTTCCTGCTCCTTTTATGTTGTTATTCTGAAGTTGATTATCGTAATTTACTTTGTAAATGGTGTGTAGTTATTCAGACTCGGCAGCTCCTTATCATTTTTTTATTCGTTAAGTCATTACCGTATATTTATTTACTATGCGCTAGCTCCTGGTCGACATGATGTTGTCATTTTTATTTTGTTATGTGGCTACACCCTATCGAGTTTCTTATTATTTTTCGATATCCTATGACCACATTTATAATAATGTTTGCTATCTTTTTTGTATATATAATAACTATCATAGTTTACTTGCAACAAAAATTTGTCAAATGTGTCTACTCATGTTCCTGAAGGCATCAACACTTATGGACCAAAATAGAAATGATGACACTAAACATAGAGTGGATAACAAATCCGAAGAAAATAAAAGTGGAAGTCAAAGTAGCGATGAGGGTACCAGTTACGAAGAGATGGAAGAAGACGCCGTTGAAGGTGAAGGAAATGAGGAAATTCAAGCGGATGAAGAAATAGATGTTGAAATGCATGAAGAAGATGTTGTTGAAGGTGAAGGAGAGAGTAAATTCAAGATGAAGAAGAAATGGTGGTAGAAATGCATGAAGAAGAAGAAGAGGAAGAAATAAAGAGGGTGGGTAAAAAGAAAACCAAGAAGAAGAAGAAGTAAGCACCCACTCAAAACCAAGAAGAAGAAGAAATACAACCATCATACTATTTTCTTTTAAAGATCATATAGCTCATAAAATTTGGAATTCCGATGTAAGTTTTTTTAATATAATTTATAGTTAAAGTTATGAAAATACTAGTTTGCATGTGTTGATTAGTTTTTTCATATCTTATGCACCATAGGGGGAAGATAGGATTGTTAAAGTTCATTCATTTAGGAACACAACAATTATGAGATTTGAACACTGAATGTCAATTTGTGAAAGATGTAGTAGCTAGCTCATATCTATTTCAAATAATATTGCATGTCATGATAAAATCGATAAAGTTCTTATTAATGCTTTATCGAAAGATTTTATCCTAAAAAAACACTTTTCATCTTCCCTTCGGTGATATGACGATAACTCTCGATGAAGTTGTTCACATTACTTGTCTTCCAACTTAAGGCCGAGCCGTTATAGGACCCCATGGTGGATTTAGGGATATTAGTTATGACAATGTGTAAGATCTATTAGACAAGCATCTTGGGATTGACAAGCCAATTGCTATTGCAATTTGGCAGAAGAGAAAAAGATTATATTAGAATGACTGAGAAGTCAATTTGAAGGTTCTAAAAAGTCGTATAGTGATGACCGTAATAGAAATTGTGCAAATGCATACATTTTGTACACTATTGGATGTTTAGTTTGTGATGATAAGTCAGGAAGCAAAGTGTCTATGCATTTTCTACAATGCCTTATTGATCTCAGACAGGTGCATACATACTCGTGGGCCACTACATCTTTGAATTCTTTGCTCTATAAGTTAGGTCAAAGTACTAGAAAAGATGTACAACAAATTTCTGGTTGTATGAATTCAAATTACCATTTTTTGGCGTACAAATTTAAATTATATGTTACATCATTTATTTATATATGTTGTACTCTATATAGGTATGGATTTTTGAGCACCTCCCAGTTTTAAGGCGGCATAATCGATGTGTTGGGGCAGTGGAAAAAGATGTGAGAGCAACCTTTTATTTTGCGATGGAACATGGTTCAAATTTGGAATCTGAATGGCTTAGTTTGAGGGTGAGGATAGATGATCCGCAAGGGGGTGATGTTGTTTGGGACTATTATAAGGAGAAATGAGCAGGTTACGAATTACAATAATGTGCATTCTACAACGGTCCAATTATTTGCTTTCTAACAATCGAATTAGATCCGCCACTAAGAATTCTACATCAATTTGGTTATTATTAGCCCGTCCCCATTACTGCTTTCACTCTTGATAATAAGAAGTTGAAGTCGTCTTTTAAAGTGACATATTCCAATTTAGGAGATTTCGGTTGGAGTAAATGGAGGAATCATCTCTTGAACGAGAGTTTAACATCTGAAAGAGTTGTAGATCCTTGGGATTATGCTAAGACATATATGAAATGGTGCAAGACCATTTTACGTCCTCTTGTGGCCAACCCTGATAAAAGAATAACTATGTCAATGAATACAAGTGATAAAAAAGCACTTTTAGCATGTTAGTGTATACTTTACAACTTCTACGTGCTTCTATTTTATAAATTCTTAAAATTTATATGTTTCATTGTTTTGTATTTTTTAGAAAAGGTGGCTTCGATACATTGCAGGTTTTATTAGATCTTGTGCTTTTAGTGAATCGATGAAGCAAGTACTTGAGAGAGTTGAATGAAAAGAGGAACCAGAACTTCTGGACCTATATGAAGAGAATGCACCAATAGATGAACAAATTGTAGGGAAGAAGGTGAATAAGAACATAGCAGCAGATGTTAGAGGGACGAGAAAACGTAGGAAGAAAGTTGTTGGGAAGAAAAGTAGCACTATGCTTCAAGTTTAATGTGGTAAAACTTGATATTTTGTGGTTATGTTAATGTATTAAAACTTGCTATTTTAAGGGTATGATGATGTATTAAAACTTAATATTTTTGGGATGATGGGCTTGATGATTGTATGTGGAATGGAACATTTATTTTATGTGTGATGCTATTGTATGTACATAATGGTGTATAACTCATATTCACGTTGTTTTATCATGATATAACTTATATAGTAGTTTCGACAGTGATCAATTGAGAATGATAAACAAAAACGGCTAATCATCACCTTATACAGAAAAATGATTACCCTCTATTGTAACAACTTTTAAAGTTTGAGGGCTCTTCATCGTAAACTCTTGCAAAAATTATGATATAAGCTCAGACGGTAAGGGTTAGCTGTACAAATTAAGAGAATATATGACCCATCACTGAAAAAAACTCTATGGTTAATTAAGTTTGCTTACTATTTGTCCCAAATGATGGGGTTTGTCGTATTTTTAAAAAGGTACAATCGCATTTTATCGTAAACTCTCGGATTAATCAAGTTTGCTTATTACTTGTCACAAATAATGGGAGTTGGCTGTATTTTTTGAAAATATACGGTAACACTTTACTGTAAACTCTCGAATTAATCAAATTTGCCTACTACTTGTTCCAAATGATGAGGAACTGTCGTATGTTATTAAATTTTTTGATGGGTCCCCACCAATTTCTAGTTTTATAACCGCTGAGACCCTTCTATATATCATTCGAATTTTATAATAACTACAGTATCATTCAATCAATATAAACTATTTGAACAACGCAGTATCATTTTAAACAACACACATAGTATTATTTAAACTACATGTGGAATGCAGTAAATCACATTACATCACTCAAAATACAAAATAAGCCAGATACTTCCATTTACATACATATTTCAAAAAACAAACTACTCTAACTTCACATAGTCTTCCAATAAATCGTCAGTCGAAACCAAAGATATATATATTTGTCAATCCTTTCCTTGTAATTTCTTAATCAATCGCTTGTATTGATGTTAAATATCCTTTGAAAATGCAAAGCTTGTGAAATGGGTGGTAAAGGAGAACCTGGTTTAAGCTTAATACTCACAAAATGTGAATTATCAGCGAAACCCATTACCACCATCCACTTTTGATTGGTTAAATTTATAGGTACCGTCGTCGCTACAAAGGTACAGCTCATATGCTACCTTAAAAGCACAACAACCGTATCAAAAGTTTCTACAATCACATATCCAGAATCCGGCATTTACATCCACTCACTCTCCAAGATCAGAAAATTACATTGGATTCTATTTTTCAACTCATTGAAACCACATTCATTTGTTCATGCTCGCATGTGGGTCTAAGTTATTATTCATAGATTCACGTACATATTTGTATGGATTGTCAGGCCTTTTACTATAAAGCTGTGACTGATTTACAACAATCCAATAACCACAATTACCATTCTTTAGCATATCATCTAATCCAATTTTATACGGCTTCATAATATCTAGCATTTGCATCAAATGATAAGCATCTATTTGATTGTTTTTAGCTTCATTTTCCTTCATACTTCGAGTTTTATAACTTGATTGGAAGCACATGGCAAAGAAACTTCAACATGCTCGAAATAAGGATGATCTCTTTTGGTTGATTTACCTTTTCTAGCTTACTTTGTAGAAGGTCTACCCTTTCTAATTGTTTCAATAAGAGGTTCTAATGTTTTTGTTATCGATGGAAAAGCTAATACTTTTAACTCACTTTGCATAATGGCTCGTTGATTATCAGGTGCCGCATCGTATCTAGATCGTTAGGCTTGAACTTCAGATAATTCAATAAAGCTAAGAGTGGCATGATGCAATATTGGGGGTGTACAAGTTAGTTGTTTCCAAAAAGTGTCAATGACATCCAAAGGAATATAACTATATGTCAACTTAAAATCTACAAGCATATGTGCACAAGGTAAACTACTTACCTTCCACAAGACACATCCACAACATTCGATGTTAGAATTTACTTTGGAAATGATATTATCTCGGTTAGAAGTAAATCAAGGGCATTATGAGAAACAAATCCATTCAATTCTCTAAACATTGGCTTATTTCTAAAACAATGCATTGATCTTGTTGCATTCATTTCAAAAGCATGTTCTATTACCACTATTTCATTTTCCATGCATAGATGTGCATTCGTCCAACACTAGACAAAACTAACTACCGCAAAATCAAAATACATTTTCAATCAACCATGTGCAATTTCTACAATACTTGTGGAAACATTATCGTAATGTCTGAATTGGTTAGTCCATGCCAACACAAACATTTTCTTATACTTAGTCAACCAATTTTTTATCACATAATTTATCGACTTCTTGTGTTTGGATGACCACTCATCTCTGAAAAAATTTAAATTGCGATTATATTCTTCTTCGTCCAATGAATTTATAATATTAACCCATCCATCCCCAAAAAGCCGGTATTCTCGTTTTCCTTCCTCATCTCTCAACCTCATCTCCCTATCATCAACTATCACTCTGCTCTTATAAATGAAGTGTGGTTTACAGTTAGCTAGCACATTTTTGGAAATATGTCATGCATATAAGATATGATGAGCCGATGGAAAAACAGAACTCACAGCTTTAATTAAAGCAACCTCAGCGTCCGTTATTATAACACTTGGGAATTCTGATTCTCTATACAATTTTCTAACACATTTAAGAGCCAAAATGTACGATTCCATTGTTTCTCGACTAATAAAAGCTAATGCAACGATGTATTCCTGGTTGATGTATGAGATACTATGTGAAAGCAAGGGAGCTTGTACCGATTAGTCTTGAAAGTATGGTCCAAGAACAAAATTTGATGAAAAGACTACGTAACTTCAACACATCTAAGTGACTAAAGAAAGTGTCGGATATGTAACGGTTTCTGGTTAACATCTATGCTCTATGGAATAACGACGATCAATTGATAGCTTCATAAACTGTTGCATGACAGATCTACCTTAAGTATTTTATAATTTCAATTTCACCCGAGCATTCTACATGTTTCTTATAGTAGATCGATTTTTAGGGTTTTCAGATTTAATAGTAGTTAAAATTTGATGTGGTCGGTCTCCACTCTTGGTCATAGTTTCCATAATGTTCTTTACTTCTTCTTTCATTATGGCAACATAAGCATGACCAGTAAGACACGTAGGAGGAGTGTGATTATGTCCTCATTTTTTGACATTAAGGATCCACTTTCCATCAATCCAACATGTTGCACTTAATTCGAATGGACATCCACACTTCTTACTTCTAGTTCTTCTTCTCTTTTGTTCTGTTTTTGGAACATAATTTTTTCGTCCTATGATTACAATACTCACCACTTCTTTTCCAAACAAATACCATCCACGATCCTTTGCAATTTTTGTTTACATTCCTAATTCTAGTTCTGCTAGTCACAATAACACGATTGATGCTTAATCCACATTCCATACACCAATCTTGCATTTCTTCTTTTGAGTGAAAATCCTGCAATTCAAATTAAGATACATTTTATACATCAATTTTGAAATTCAACAATATGACATTAAAACTATTTAAAAGCGAAAATACCCTATAAGTTGTGAAATGAGCAGTTAGATTGGGAAATTCTGAAGATAAATGATTTAAAGTTTGTCCACCTTGCCCATACCCCACATTCTTATCACCTTGTTGCAACTCATTATCTTGTTCTACTTCATCTAACTCATTTTGTTCTGGTATAAACCCAGTCTGCAAATTAATTTTTTTTACAATATATTAAACATTTAATATAACTGTTCGACAAGGGTTGGCTGAGAAAAAATTCAAAAGAC
This sequence comes from Allium fistulosum, assembly GCA_030737815.1. Lineage (NCBI taxonomy): Eukaryota > Viridiplantae > Streptophyta > Magnoliopsida > Asparagales > Amaryllidaceae > Allium > Allium fistulosum. The sequence continues at coordinate 1,102,061,601 of CM060904.1, read as the reverse complement.
TTTGAAATGCTACCAAATATAACTGTTTTATACAGTAAACTGTCACCGTTTTAACATTTCGAAAAGACATGGTCGATTTTATTTACAAATTCAAATTTTTGATAAATGATAAATGATACGAACATAGTGATAAGTTATTTTTACATCGATCGTTGGCCACCGTTTTGACCTATTCGTCCATGCCTTGTTTTGGAATATAGATTGTATTATATATTTTTGATGAAAATACAGATCATATTATAAATTATCAAAAACCCTTAATTAACTCAGTTCAAACACGAGATTTCTTCATCTCGATCTTCAATGAGGTCAATACTTTCTAAAGTATGAGCCTCTATTTCATTATCTTCCGTCCCATTGCCGTCAATCTCTATTTTCTCTTCACTGCTATCGCTGTGCGTTGCACATTCTCCTTCTTCACTGTCTTCGTTCCCGTCGCTTTGATTTGCTATTAGGGTTTAGGTTTATGTGTGTTAACAGTATGATTAAAAATGAGATTAGCAATAATTATTTTACGAGGGGATAATATTTTAGGGTGCGTTTGGCATACATCCCTGATAAGGTTTGAAAATAAACAGAATATCCCTCCTTTTTTTAATAAGTTTTCGGTCCTTGTTTTCAAATTCACGCGCACACAAAGACCTAAATACCTTTTATGTTTTTAATATTTCAAACGCGTATAACTTTCTGTAGAAACATCGGATCAGCATACCGTTTTTACCAAAAAATCAAAAAAATTATGATCTTTAAAATGAGATCCATTGTTGATACCAAAAAATCATATTTACAGTAAAGCTGCAATTATTCCATATATTTGGAGACAATTCTGCAAATTTTGAACATCTTCGATTTTTCTTCAAATCTGCAACTATTTGATATAATTGCAGACATTTCTGCAATTATATGGTATAATTGCAGACATGTCCGCAATTATTGCATCTATTTGCAGAAATGACTACAACTATTGCATATAATTGCGGACATTTCTACAATCATATGGTTGCAATTATTGCATATAGTTGCAGAAATAACTGCAACCATTGCATATAATTCCAGACAATTTCTGCAATTATATGGTATAATTGCAGACATGTCTACAATTATTCCATATAATTGCAGAAATGTCTGCAACTATTGCATATAATTGTATGGTATAATTGTAGACATTTCTGCAATTATTGCATATAATTGTAGAATTGTCTGCAATCATATCATATAATTGCAGAAATTTGACCGCAAATAGCTTGTCCTGCCGTTGTTTTTACATATGCATAATGCCACTCGTTAGAAAGATAATAAAATTTGTGATTTAATGGTGAAAACGGTTTGCTAATCCGTCGTTTCTACAAGAAGTTATTCCGTTTTGAAGATTGATAATTAATCGGATGCAAATTTTAATTATTGCGTTTAGAATAATAATAATATATATGAAGAAAATTGTAATATTTGAAAATATGGATATAATTTAGGGTAAGTTTAGCTCACATCCCTAATAAGTTTCAAAATAGATAAAACATCCTTCACAAACAAAACTTACATTTCCGCTCCCTATTTTCAAATTCGCGCACGCAAAAATACACAAATACCCTTTATGTTTTTAACATTTCAAACTCGTATAACTTTATGTACAAAAACCGGATCAACATACCGTTTTCACCAAAAAATCACAAATTTTATGATCTTTGAAATGAGAACCATTGTTGATACCAAAAAATCATATTTATAGTAAAGGTGCAATTATTTCAAATATTTGCAGACAATTCAGCAAATTTTGAACATTTTCAAATTTTTTTTCAAATTTTCAAAATTTGCAAATAATTACAGATATTTTTGCAGCTATATGGTATAGTTGCAGAAATGTCTGCAACTATTGGGTATAGTTGCAGAAATTTATGCAACTATATGATATAGTTGCAGAAATATCTGCAACTATTGCATATATTTGCAGAAATTTGTTGCGATTATTCATAACTGCAAATATTAAGAATATCATATTTCATAAAAAAACTTGATTCGTCTTCAATTTAATTGCAGTTTTCCATTTAAATCGAAAAATAAGAAGAAGAATCAGAGCTCGACAGTGAAGCACACGGGTAATTTGGGGAAAAAATTGGCGGAAAACAAAAACAGGAACGTAGAAAATATATTTTTTATCATAGGGATCCGCTTTGAATTAAGTTCCGTTTTAAGGATGTGTGCCTAATATTCACTATAATTTATATCCTTTATATGAGGAGAATGTTTTGTATATTAAGTTTGATTTTAGGGATGCGTCCTTATTTTCACAATATTTTAAGTGTCCTTGGTAAAAAAATAAAAAATAAAAAATAAAAAAATAAAAAGAGAATATCCAAAAGTGCTCGTCCAAAAGGCAATGCCTTGCCTACCCTTTTAAGCATGTTCTTTTCAAATTAAATTTTATTTTCATTTCCTTCGTACATTTTGCTAAATCAAATAAAAAATGAGTATAATGGAGGTACGATCTAGAGCTCCCGGAAAGATAATACTTTCGGGTGAGCACGCCGTTGTTCATGGTTCCGCCGCCGTTGCTGCTGCCATAGATCTTTACACGCACGTGTCCTTTCAAATTTTCCCAAATTCAGGTGTATCTTTTTGGTTAAAAAATTGGCGTGAATAAAGAACGAAATTTTGTTGGACGAAAAAGTTCCATTTGATATGGATTGTAGCTACATTCTGATTAATTGCCAGCATCACTGTAGAATATATCAAAAAATACTAAATGATTTGTTTTAATTGCATAGGAGGATTTCTTAGAGCATGGGGGTAGCAAGTGGGTATATTTACCCAATTTCTTGCTACTGGATAGCTGAAACCAGCTACTAAAGAGCGTTGAGTTATCTGATATTCAGAACATCTAATAACTCAATAAACCAGTCAGATTGCATGCTTTGTGGGCAATAATTATTACTAATACTCATGATAGCGTAGCAAGAAAAATAAATCTTGCAACATAGGAAATCTAACTTATGTAACTATGTTTGTTATCCCTTGTTGGGGTTGCTCTTAAGTACAAATTTTCTGTTGCAGCAGAATTGTGTAACATAATCTTAGCATTTTCCTATATTTGTGAGATTAGGACACGATAAGGGCGTGAGTGATTATTACTGTTTAGAAGAGAATCCATGTATTCTAAATGCATAATCTGCTGGTGAATAAATCGAATGTACCATAGTGACATAATTCAGTTCCATTGCCTAATTTTCCTTAAACCTTAAGTATGTTGTTTTTTTTCATGCAATTTTACATAACATCAGAAATTATAACACAGAAGACATGCAATGCAGTCCTAAATTTGCATATGCATATATAACGTTTCAGTTTCAATTTTTTTAAAGGTAAGTTTAAAAATTAGAGAATTCTATTTTTAGTTACAGTCTAGTTAGTTATTTATCTATGATTTTTCTAGAACACTGAGGTTTGTTGTCTTCTTTCGATAATTATTGTCTTAGCTGACAGCGAACGCTCACTTATACTTGAGCTGAAAGATATGGATTTGAAATTTTCCTGGCCAACTCAAAAACTAAAGACCTTTTTTCATGAAATGGACTCTGGTCATCTTTCATCTCCTCGAGCTTGCTCATTGCAATGCAGTAAAGTGATTGACACATTGGTGGAGGAACAAAATATTCCAGAAGCTAAGATATGGTTATCTTCTGGGGTTGCTGCCTTTCTTTATCTCTACACTTCAATCCATGGGTAACATTCTTTTTGTTTGATGTTTGATTCTTTGCATAACACCTTCATGCCCAAAGGACGTGCCTTCTACAGCATTCATTTGTATTGTTTTTTTTGGGCGTGTGTTAATAAAGAATTACTGCTATTATCTCCTATATAACTTTGTGATATCTTGCATAAGGTTGTAGCTTGTAAAATTCTGAAAAGTAATAACAGTTTACCCTCTTGGCATAATAATTGTTTACCTTAACCAGTAATAAATCAGGAGACGTGTGCTACAAAATATATACTGCAGAATTGTGTTGTATGGGTGTCCTGTTCAGGAGTTAGATCTAACAATGTACTAAAGACACACTAAAGTATTACAAACCAGTGTAGTCAAGGCGCGCGCCTAGGCGCAAGGCTAAAACTCAAGGCGCAAATGTTAGTGAAGTGAAAAAAAAGCGCAGAAAAGCTCTAAAGCGCAAAATGGCGCAGAGCAATAAAAACGTGCTTTTTCACTGCTTTTTTAGAAAAATAAATTTTGTTGTTGTAGATTTAAGTTGAACAGCTTTTCGACTACTTATTTTGGTTTGTGACATGAACTTATGAAGTTTTATTTTCAAAATTGCAAGTATATGCAATTTTTTATTGTCAAAACTGCGTATTCACTACTGGTTTTAGCTGCAGTTTTTATAGTACTGCAGCAGCAAAAAGTGCATCTATGGCGCACAAAAAAGCGCAAGGCGCAAGCCTTGTGCTTTTTCGCGCCTTTTCGCCTTTACTACTTTGTAACAAACTAACTCCGTCATTGTCTTTGATACAAACACAATGCCACTTTCCTTTGTCGCCGTTCTGTTTTATTGACTACTAGTGTTTGATATGCATGATGTGCATGCACATGCATTTGGTGTAGAGATACAATAAAATATGACAATCCAAGGGGTATTTATATCATTTTGATGATGGTTGGAAGGGCGGTACAGTGGTGAATCCTATCCTACCGGTTTCCTTTATTTATAGTGGAGAATACTTGTTATCTTGAAAATTTTGAAAGATTAAATTCATAATGGTGGAGGTATTATGTGGTTTTTATTTCGCTGGGTAATATATTTTTTTTCACTTTCAATCTACATAGTAGGCATTGGCTTCTTTATATATATATATGTACATATATGTATTATATATGTATGTGTATATATATATATATGTAGGAGGAGCTTTCAACAACACTCTAAATAGTGTAGCATTAACCATTATTTAAATCGGAGCTTGTGGTGGAAATCAGGGGGCATTTTAGTTTGGGGTGCTGTTGAACGCTCCTCATATATATATATATGTGTGTGTGTGTGTATGTGTGTGTGGGGAGGGGGATCGGCTACACTTCAAATCCCCTGATTTCGACCACACATTCCATTTAATTAATTATACTTTCTCTCTCCTATCGCCCACACACACAAATATATTATGTATGTATATGCAATGATCAGCTACACTTTATTTCCGCTACATCTTTATTCATCCGATTTCAACAATATATTCCCATTTAAATAATTATATAAGTGACAGGAGAGAGAAACAATAATTAACTAAATTGTAACGTGCAGTGGAAATCAGGGGATTTAAGGTGTAACCAAAATGAGGTATAGCGGATCCTTGCCCATAAATATACAAGAATCCGCTACACCTCATTCTTCTTGCACCTCTACTTCCCTTTGATTTCGCCCACGCATTCCGATTTAAAAATTAAAATAATATACCAAGGGGACAAGAGAGAGAGCATATTATTTAAATCGAAATGTGTGGGTTGAAATCAGGGGGGAATAGAGGTGTAACAAGAATGAGGTGTACCTGATCTCAACCTGTATGTATATGCATGAATGCTGTAAGATTATATTCATTATATTTTCACATTTGGAACATATTGTTTAAAGACAATGGTAAAATTGGCACTCACATTATTTGTCCTGATTTTTGAAAAATGAACAAATGACTGTTTTACATAACAAGGGATTTCACAAACTAATACAGATGCACGTCAGAGTTGACAGACCTATATTTCAAACATTTTTTTAATCATTTATTCTTTTTATTTTTAGGTTCAAATCAGCCAAGACAGTTGTGACTTCAGATCTTCCTTTAGGATCGGGCTTAGGATCATCTGCTTCATTTTGTGTTGCAATCTCATCTGCATTCCTTTCACTTTCTAATGCAGTTAGTATTGAATTTCAAGAATCTTGCTGGATAGACTTAGGGGAAAATGAACTTGATCTTGTAAACAAATGGGCATATGAAGGTGAAAAGATTATCCATGGAAAGCCTTCTGGTATTGACAATAAAGTAAGCACTTTCGGTATGTATACTTTTGTAGCACTCTCATGTGTATGATTTCTTTTTTCCAGTACAAGTATTGCAGTTGGTTTTCATTATTCTATCAACAAGCATCCCATTATGCCTTGCAAGAACAATATCATAGTGATTCCCAGTTTTTCAAGGATGCATAAACTGTCAGTGTATTGGTTATGTTTCTCCTTCCCTTAGATGTATCGATATCCATTACTGCATGTTTCATTCCTATATGTTCCAAAAACAAAAATTCAGTCTCCCTTGTGCATTATGAAAATTATGAATAATTGTAAGCCTTTCTTTCCCTTCCAAGTGTTGATATTGTTTACCATAACATTTTTCTATAATCCAGTTACCAATCAATGGAACTGTTAAACATTTGATCATTTGCTTCCCTCCTAAAATGAAATACATATAATCATTGGTTACCCTGCATTCCTGCTACTTTTAATAGTCTCTATGTGTATGACATGTCTTCCACCGATTCTTATTATTTTTCTTCATTTCATTAATACCAAACGAAAAGCTAACTAGTTACAATACCTGGCTGGTGCACATGCAATTTTTTTGCACTTTACTTAAAAGTGAAACCTGAATAATTTTGGTTAATAGGAAGTCACATCGGTTATCTACTTATGAGATAAAGTTGCCACATCATGCACAACTATTCTCTAACCATGTACATACCTACACACAATATAGCTGTTCTGTGACTGACCATGGTCTATAAACAGCACATGACGCTTTCTATTTATATGTTCAGATATTATGATTTTATATGTATGTACATGTTTGCTTTCTCAACTTTATCATTATACAAAATGACATTTTATTTTTGGTTAAAAAACTATTTTAAATATGCAACAGGAAGCATGATCACATATAAATCAGGCGAGCTGACTAGAATCAAATCAAGCACACCACTTAAGATGCTCATAACTAACACTAAAGTAGGAAGAAACACAAAAGCATTAGTAGTTGGTATGTCTGAAAGAGCTTCCAGGCATCCAGAAGCTATGACATCTGTATTCAATGCAGTCAATTATATTAGCAAGGAGATGGCGGACATAATTGAGTTGCCTGCTCTTGATGATCTATCCATTACTGCAAAAGAAGAAAAGATAGAAGAGCTTATGGAAATGAATCAAGGTTTACTACAATGCATGGGAGTTAGCCATGCTTCTATAGAAACTGTTCTCCGAACCACAATGAAATATAAATTAGCTTCTAAACTGACTGGAGCTGGTGGTGGTGGATGTGTCCTGACTTTACTACCTACATGTATCCTTTTTACCTTTACCATCTATTTTTCTTCATCCCCTTTTCAAAAGTTTCTTTTTAGTAGGGGTCATTATTTTGTTTGAGAAAGGTAGAATTGGAATTTGACAACATTCATGTCGGCTAAAGCCATTTTGCTTTCACGTTGTGCTAACAAGGTACGATGAGGGCCTTAATGATTTTTGCTAACATCACACTTTGAATTAATATTTGCTGGACCCAAAAGCATTTGGTTTAGATGCTACATAAAAAGGATCACATAAGAACAACAAATGTGGCCCATACCAAGAATTTCTAACTTAAAAACATTCATGTTATGCATTTACGATCTGATTTAGACCAGAATCAGAAGCCATCAGTGACTTTGAATTTACTTCAAATATTTTTTTTTTAAGTGAATATTTCTGTTGGAAATTACCTGAAATGCTATAGGTCACAAAGATGCATCATCTCTATTAGGGTTTGTGGAATTGGTAGTTATTTTTCTCCCTAGCGTTAATTCAATTTCGGTGCTATTTTTGGGGCATTGTTATTGACACTCCAATATTTGTTAAAGGGGGGATTTCGGCGGGTTTCTATCGAGTTTAGGCCTTAAATTCGGTAGACCCCCTCCGAATTTAAGCTTGAAATTCAGCAACCCCCCGCCGAACGTAGTGTAAAATGTTAGTTCGACGGGGGAACGTCGAATTTTATGTTTTTGGGTTGTTCCCCCTTAACAAATTTTGGAGTGTCAATAACAACACTCTATTTTTGCTGTGCATGACTTAATTCACAATCTCAAAGTGTCTGGTTGTTTTAATTTTTACATGTTTAGTACTTTTATGTTTAATGACTAATTCATTTCTGTACACGCAATGAGTTCAGCAAAAACTTGTACTGTTATTTCACCTTTCTTGTTTTTGTTTTTTTAGGGGGTCATGTTTGCACTTTTATTGCTCAAAAAAATTGTTTTATTTTACCATTGGGTTAACCTTAACTGCATTTATCCAGTATTGTCCCATACAGTTGTTGGCAAAGTCATTGCTGAACTGGAAACATGTGGTTTTCAATGCTTGGTAACTGAAGTCGGTGGAAAGGGCGTTGAAGTGTGTTTTTCTTGAGACTCTTTACCTGGCATTAACTGTGTGCCATTCATGCATCATCTATCGATCTTCCATTCTTTTCTTTGCAAATTTGTAAATCTCACGACTTCTCATTTTTTTATGTTGCTGCTCATATTTTTTTGACATTATTTTTTGTGTTTATTTACTGAATTTTGATGTGCATCCATTTGTTAATGCAAATTGTATCAAATCCAAAAAAATAATATTGTTAGACTAACTTTTGTAAGCTGTTGAACACAATTGTGTTCATCTCCTGTTTTATTTATAAACAATTTGTTGTCATCCTTCTATTTTGAGCTTATTATCCGTATTTGCTTGCTAAATGTTGGCACTCAGTTACTGAAAGTAGCATAATCTTATCGTTTTCATTTCTCTCAGATTGCTTGAAGTTGATATTTTTGGAGCATTTGATTGTTTAACAGTGCATTTTGTGCTTTCTCTTGCCACTCAAGATTGTGTTGATTAAGGTTATCGTATAAATATTGTTCGGCATGAAAACATAACTACTACTAGTTACAATGGCATGTCATGCTAGCACAACATATGCATAGTTAGGCTTAAGGCTGTTTTGGTTTAAGTTATCATTTTTCAAATATCTTTGCAGTACCATTTTTACCGTTGATTTAAAATTATTTATCGTTACCGCTGTCAATATGTTGGTATGTCGAAGGTTGATATATCGATAAAATGGTAATTGTTACAATAGTAATCGTAAATTACCTTTTTTTTAAATAATAAAAAAACTGAGATTTATTTTTGCGTTGATGCTTCATCGTACATATCATTGTATTACTAGTAAAAAAACAATAATGAAAAATAAAAGAAATGTATTTAACATCATTAGAACTAAATTTATGAACTAAATCTAAGTATTTTCCTATTTTTAAATGTCTATATTACAATATATTACATGAATATCTATGTATAAAAGTAAATTGATATTCCGAGGAAATATCAATTTTTACCGTAGAAAATGGTAAATATAACATTAGCATATCGATTATATAAGTATTCCAGTTTTATTAAAAATAGTAATCGATTAATGGGTAATAGTATGATAGTGAAAAATTTACCGTTATTATAGCAGCTGTAAGGAGATTGAACAAAATTTTGTATTGGGGATCGTGGTTTATGTTATTTCGAGGTAAAAACATATAAAATAAACTACGGTATGACAATTAAATATTTGTCGCCGTTCATTTTCAAATATTTTTAATGACAATCATTATGCACTGGAGTTTTGGTTACTTTTTTGTTGTTGTAGAAATTCTGTTTGTTGGGCCAAATCTATTCTATCTATATTTAATGCGATGATCACAACACATCTTTGGTATCAAGTATACCTGTATAGTACGCTACTACGGTACTCATTAAATGCAAAGTGATAGTCAAAAGTAAAACAACCATTATAAATCAGAACCTATCATGTGTCCCATAACACATAAGATAAAATATAATAACCAACATAGATATAAAATAGACATGACATATATGCATAACCAAAATGAACCACAAAAAACATCAAAGCAATAGGTTCATAGTAGTTATACAATATCAGTAGAGTTTATACATCATCAAAATAAACTCCAATATCGTCTCTAATAATAGTCAAGCAATAATAAAAGCTTCATAAATGATGCATAGTGGAAATCAGTAAGCTTAAATAAAAGTATAAATAAGCACCAGCCTCCTGCTCGTCTCCTGAACAGCTCCATGCGCTAATCACAAATCTGATATATTGTCTACTCATTTAAGAGTACATGAGATAATCATAAGCAAAACATAAAACCTCGAGTCAGACATCAGTCTTATGTGAGCAACATATATATCTCAAAATAATATAAGAGTCGATATAGTAAAAGAACAACTGAGTATAAATCATACTCAAATCTGCCCCCACATCCAACAATTTAGCACAAGACATCGATATGTGCTTACCATCGTGGAGTATACTACAAGTCAAAGTACAACATGGGGTGTCCAGGTCACTAACATCGATTAGGTCGTACGACATCCATAACATTGTAAATATAACAATCAGTAAGCCATCTCACATTACTCATTGTACCATTGGATGTATGATAACACGTATGACCCATTGTACGGTTAAAGACTAGTCAACATCTCGGTTTCCTTATGATCGAAGCCATGCTGTTTTATAAAGCCAAGATACTAAACCTACATCGTAAAAATCTAGGGCAGATCACCATCGTTAGACCAAGAGTCACGTCATAAGACTCAAGTGAGTGTCGTCACCAATCCCTTCTTTACAAGCACATAACAAAACCTTCAAGTTATCAATGATCCCTTAGCACAAGTTCAGTATAACATGTCAAACTTCTTACTCCATTCACATCGTCGAACTTGTCTCCTTGGACCATCATCACAATGGACATTGACGAGTTGTCAACATTCGGAACTTCTCCGGACTACCATCGAAAGTCACAGAATTCCATCATGTTAGTCCTAACGTAATCTCTTTACTTCTCCACGTCAAGTAGATTTAAAGTTTCCTCATCCAAAACTCACCTTGATATTTTTATCGCTAAGTCGATCATTGTAGGCATCCAGTACATCCATCAATCAATCACCGCACTTAGCTTAAAATAATGCAAAATTCACCATCAAAATGTAGTCGACACCGATCACTCTTGGAGTGATCGGCACTGATCACTCTTGGAGTGATCGATCCCGATCACTTTGGCTAAGCACTTAGCCAATTTTTGGCTAAGTGCTAAAGTAGCCAAAAATTGATCGATCATCTACCAAGCCTGAAGCGCTTGCCACATTCGTAGCTCTCCAGCCCAAAGTCTCCAACCTAATGCCTCGAGTTTACCATGCACAACGGAAGTGATTGGTGGTCCTCCCTAAAACCGCCGTCGCCTAAGAAATGCCCCAAGTCAATAACAGTTTAGTCCAAAATAGCTTCTGCCGCACCCCAACCATGCTCCTCATGTACACTTCTGTGCATTTCACCATCCAAAAATGTTCGTCACCGAACGATCACCACCGTTCGCTGCCAAATGGTGGCAAACTGTTAACTCAAAAAATAGATCAACACCCGGAACTCGAGTGAAAGAACCCGTTCATATAAAAGTAAAAAAAGCAGAGAATAGACAAGAACACATTGAAGTTTTTATAGTGGTTTGACGTAATCTACATCCTACATCCACTTTAATTAAGTTTTATTATCGGTTGCTAGTTGTTATCTCTCCGGATTACAACTAGGTTTTCCCTAGATCTAAGTTACAATGAATTTGAATAAGCTTGGAAGAGATAAGAAGTAAAGAAGATGTTGGTGAAGCTCCAAGTCCAAGAGTGTTAATGGGGATTCAATAGAGAGAAGATCCTTTTCCGGTAGCAGGTAGGTTGATATTTATAGAGGAATCAGGCAACATTGAGTCAAGGGTCTAATAGCAATGAAGTACAAAAGATAGGATGAAGTCACACCGGAAGACCTAGGCCAACCCGAGTCAAATCCTTAACTCGAGACGAGTTAAGGTGCTTTGGCCCACTCATGGTGAAAATTTTCTAAGTCCTCCTTTGCCTTTTCAAAGTGCTTTCGCCAAATTTCAAGTCATTCTGTCTCCGTCTAGATGTTCTCCTTAACTCGGGATGAGTTAAGAACTTAGCCAATTTTCCATCCAGTTGACCCAAGGCCTTAACTCGGGACGAGTTAAGGACTTAACCAGTTTTCCAACCAGTTGAATTAAGGCCTTAACTCGGGATGAGTTAAGGACTTAGCCAATTTTCCAACTAGCCGACTTAAGGCTTTAACTTGGGATGAGTTAAGGACTTAGCCAATTTTCCGATCAAATTTCCTGAGCTCAATCCTCTAGTCCCTTTAAGTGTGCCTCCCAATTTTCAAGTTGTTTCATCCTTTTTGAATCTTCTAAGACTAAATCTGCTTTGCTAAAACGGGGGTTAACACTTGCCCCCTCCCCCAAGTACGCCTTTCGAATGTAAGGTATGCTTTGCTCAAGAACAAGTTCTAGTAATCAGTCTTTGATAGTTGAACTCTCCGAGTACTTTAATCTTGATGAATCGTTGAGTTCCTTCGGATTCTTTTGTCAATCATGGGTCATTCCAAACCTATTACAGCCTAAGACTCTAGACTCTGCCTAAGTTTAAATCATTCTGATTTCATTCGGAGTTATTATATCACGTATCTCTTTTTACATCTCATTTCCAAAATCGTCCCATGTTCATCCAGGATTTATTAGTTTTATTCTAATTACAAGATGTTCAAATCCTTTTATTAAGTTCATTTTCGCTATAGGGTTTGATCTCTCCGGATCATCTTCTGTTTAATTTAATGTGCAATCTCTCCTGATCGTTTAAGTTAAGAGAACGATCTCTCCGGATCGTTTAATGTTTAATTTAAGGGGGATGATCTCGTTGGATCGTTTACTGTTCCAATCTAGGATTTCGATCTCTTCAGATCCTTGCTGAGTCCATTCACTCTCTAGTAAAGGGACTCAACGACCAAGCAAGCCCATCCGTTCACTCTCCAGTGAGGGGACTTACTTCTTGCACTCCGGCCCGCCTCTCCAGGCAATAGCTCTATAGCGACTAAAGAAGCCCATCCTTTTCACTCTCCGATGACGTAGCTCACTCCTTGCACTCCGACCCCATCCCTCCGGATGGTAGCTCTAAGGTGATCCAAATCCATACAAGCCCATCCGCTTGCTCTCCAGCAATGGGACTTACACCATGCACTCCGGCCACGTCTCTCCGAATGGAAGCTCTAAGGCGATCCAAATCCGTACAAGCCCATCCGCTTGCTCTCTGATAAGGGTATTTGCACCTTGCACTCCGGTCTTATCTCTCCGGACGAGACATAAAGCGATAAATATCATTCATCATGTTCTCGTGGATTTTTCAAAATTAAAATTCAAATTAAAAAAATTACCATAAATCCTAATTATTCAACCCAGATATCCAACTCAGAATGTGACTAGGGACCAATATAGGTTTTGTGCACATCTGAGTGATCGGGGGTTGTTATTATCTTAAGCAATCATCCAAACATCCAAATTAGAGTATGACCAAGGACCAATCTAAGTTTTGTGCACGCCTAAGTGGTCCGGGGTTATTATTGTCCTGAATAGTCATCTCAGGCATTCAACTGAGAGCGTGCCAAGGGACCGTTCGGAATACCATACACGTGGAAGCGGCCCGAGGTTATATTGCATCATTTATTAAAAGTCAGGGTAAAGGAATTGAACCTGACTCCAATCCATTCCGATTATAAGGTTGTCATTCAACGGAAGTCTCTGATCCATAACTTCATTCTGCCCTTTGTTCCAATGGCGGGCTTCTGGTTCTAGCTCCTATTGTCATTTATTTGTATTCCGATTTGCCACTTTGGCTCCAAGATTGCCTGTTCTAAGGATTAAAGCTCATCCTAGATCCAAATAGATCGTGCCCCACGTTGTAGAGACATCATTTCAGTTTTCTTTGTTCTATCTCCAAATGCCCCTACATTAGCTCCTTGCCCTTGGTTCTGAATTTCTGCAACTCTAATCATTCCTTATTGTCCCATCCTATTAAAGAACCCTTCTAGCATCTCCTGCTACTTACCCATTATCTCATCTTGCATTTTCTTCATCATCTTCTTTGGTTATGTAGTTAGACTGATGAGAATTTGAGGACACGTCTTGGCTGCCTCCAGGCTCTACTTGACTTGCTCCATTTTAGATCTAGTATTAGGCCTCTTAATCTTCTTCAAATCCCAGATTCAAGCTTCAAGTCTTTAGATATCGCTCTTGGTTCTTAGTGAAAGCATCAAAATGTTAACCTAAAAAATGGATCAATACCCGAAAATCGGATGAAAGCACCAGTTCATATAAAAGTAAAAGAAAACGTAGAGAATAGACAAGAACATACAGAAGTTTTTATAGTGTTTCGGCATAATCTCTAGCCTACATTTACTTTAATCAAGTTTTATTATTGGTTGCTAGTTGTTATCTCTCCGGATTACAACTAGTTTTTCCCCAGATCTAAGTTACAATGAATCTGAATAAGTTTGGAAGAGATAAGAAGCGAAGAAGGTGTTGGTGAAGCTCCAAGTCTAAGAGTATTAATGGAGATTCAACAATGAGAAGATCCTTTTCTGATAGCATGTTGGTTGGTATTTATAGAGGAATTAGGTAACATTGAATCAAGGGTCCAATAGCAATGAAGTCCAGGAGATAGCACGAAGTCACACCGGAAGGCCCAAGCCATCCCAAGTCAAATCCTGAACTCTGGACGAGTTAAGGTGCTTTGGTCCAACCATGGTGAAAATTTTTCAAGTCCTCCTTTTTCCTTTTCAAATTACACTCGCCAAATTTCAAGTCATTCTGTCTTCATCTCGATGTTCTCCTTAACTCGGGACGAGTTAAGAACTTAGGAAATTTTCCAACGAGTTGACCTAAGGCCTTAACTTGGGACGAGTTAAGGACTTAGCCAATTTCCAACCAGTTGATTTAAGGCCTTAACTCGGAACAAGTTAAGGACATAACCAATGTTCCAACCAGTTGACTTAAGGCCTTAACTCGGGACGAGTTAAGGACTTAGAAAATTTTTCGACAAACTTCCTGAGGTCAATTCTCTAATCGCTCTAAGCGTGCCTTCCAATTTTTAAGCCGCTTCATCCTTGTTTGAATCTTCTAAGTCCAGTCGAAATCTGCTTTGTTAAAAAGCGAGTTAACACAAATGTCCAAATTTAAAACCGTTCATTGTTCTTTGATCGGTTCTTGATCTCGCTCCACCAACATGAATCTCCATCATTTTATGTATCAAATATTAATAATCTAACATCTTGATTCGTCATAGAATGACCCCACAAACTCTAATCCGCATTTCAATTGACATTTTCACTTAATACAAGAAAACAATCATTACATACATGCAAACAACATATATTTTCATACATAAAACATCAAACAAGCATTTTCACACACACACACACATGTGGTTTAGAATCAAAGAAAGAAAACTTAAAAAACTCCAATATGGAAAATGATGAATGGTACAATAATGCCGATGAACAGTAAACAAAGTGACCAAAAACGAATCCAAATCCATATTAGATTTTTTATTCTCGTTTTTAACGCATATTTAGGTATAATTAGAGTCAAAAACATGTTTAAAGATTCAAAATCATGTTAAAATCATAATGTATCACTAAATCAACCAATATAGCAAAGTGAGGGATATAAATCACTCACCAAAGTTATTCACCCAAAAACATGATAGATCTGATCTGTACAGCAAACACACACTTCCCAATGTAGTAATCCTAAGATCCAATAGATTCCCTTTGCTAATATCTCCTTAATCGCTCAATTTGGCTAGAGGAGATTTTATGGATTTTGGTCTTAGGAAGATTAAAGGAGGTTTGAACATAGATCCCGAGATGGGTGATGTGCACGTAAATGTGCATATATTTACATCCATATTTTATCTCTTTTATTTAAATAAACATCATATTTGAGCATTTGTACATGTTAAAACCAAAATTCAATTATTTTCAAACCATCATATTTTCATCTTCATTCAGGGGCAAAATGATCATTTTTGTGCATGTGTAAATTTGAGAATTTTTACATGGACATTTTTGATGATTTTTATAGGAATTTGGATGCATATGGAAGAGGCTTATATGAAGATACATGCATGCACAAATGAATACAAAGGAAAGAAGAGGAAAATAATTCAAAGTGAAGATCATGGAAGATCCCACCTACCCACATACCTTAATGTACAAATTAGAGGCTAATGAACATGCTTATGAAATTAATGGCTTCACGTACACTTAAATGATGATTAGTAGAAGCTAATAATTACTTGGCCTCCACACTTCCTAAGGGATATTTTGGGAAGTCCCCTAAAATAGAATTAGGGTTTTATGCATGTATAAATAGCCCTCTTATGTACATGTAAATCATCTTCTACTCTTTCATTTTACTTAGGAAATTAAGAGATCAAATTGTAAGCTCAATGTTCAATGAAATAAAAATGGCTTCCAAGCCTCTTTCTTCTCTCTTTTCTACGTGTTTTTCTTTGTTTTATTGTTAATTTTTATTTCTATGCTCTCTTTCTCTTAATGTTCATAGCTTAGATTTACATTTATGCACTAGTCTAATCAATTTTCTTATAGTAGTTAGTCTTCTTTTTCTTTGATTATTCTCTACTTTCTTTCATTTTAAATGTTGAAACTTACATGTGTTGATTTGATAACACAAATGAGTAGCTAAACCCCTTCAATTTAGGGGTAATGAAGCTCTCAAATATTATATAATTTCAACATTTTATGATTTATGATCTCATTTGGTTTATGCTTCGTGAAGTGAATTTTGATGCAAGTTTATACAAGTGGGTTTGATAGCTTATATTGCTTATGCAAATGAGCTATTCTTATTCAACATAAACACAATTTGCATCATCATTTGCTAATCCATTTTTGATTGTGAAATTAAGTAAAAATGAAATTTGATGATCTATATTACTAGTTACAATAGTAAATAGACCATACTTAAAATAGCTTTTGCTTTGGCTTTATTTTCATGAGAATTATAAGAGGTTTATTTGTTGTATTATAGTTTGATGGTTTGAGTTATGTTAATTAATAACATAAACAAACCATACTTATGATAAATACAACAATATTCCACTTAATATCAAAACTAGAGATCATAAATTGTTTGTTTGTTGATTTACAAAAAAATATGAGAGTGGATTTGCCTCTAAATTGTCTCAAGTTCAATAGTTTTTAAATCAAATTTTAATTCTAGTTTTAGCTTCATTTTACTTCTAGTTAACAATTTCTCCTCATTTGGTCTAATTTGATTGAATATATTTTTAAACTCTAACAATTCTCTGCGGATCGACCCGTATTCGTCACGTACTACAAGTGTACACCATGCGCTTACGGAAATTTTAATTTGAAATTTTTCGGCAAATTTCTACTCCGATAGAAATTTTGTCGATTAACAAGTTTTTGGCGCCATTGCCGGGGAATTGCTTTGATTTTGTTTTCTATTCTTCGGATTAGTTTTGTTTGATTTTAGTGTGTGTTAGTTTGCATTTTTTTATAAAAAAAAGTGTTGGATGTTTGTTGTTTAATCTTTGTGTGAACTGTGTTGTGTGCTTGTTTTTAGTCTATTTTTATTTTGCAATTGCATCTCTTTATATATATAAAAAAAACATACACAAAAAAAAATTAATTTTTTTATATTTCATTTTCATTATCATTTACAAATTCTGCTTTGGTTTACAAATTTTCACCTACATTTACAACATTGATCTCTGTTTTCTCCACTGTGCATCACTGTGCACACTTCATTTCTTCCCTGTTAAACAAACAGACATCCCATTTCTCCATACTTCCCATACATCAACACACCACAACATCTTCACAAACTCCTCCACCACTTAACATCAACATTCCCCAATATCCATCATCAAGCTGCTGACCATACTTCACCACATACCCCAACCCAAGCAGCAGCACTTCTCCTCTTTTCCACAGCATATACACCTCCATCCAGTGCCTAATTTCCAAACTGCCGCATCACTACAAAATTGCCTTGCTGCTGTGACAGTCCAACCAAATCTACTACCCAACCCACACACTTCTCAAACACCACAGACCACCAAACACCTCACTGTCAAAACCATACAAGCTACTTCTCCTCAACATTACCTCTGGCCATACTTGCCTTCCACAACAACAACCCTGTGTAGCACTGCCGTTTCAACATCATATCAACAATACAAACACACAATTTCCTTCTAGATACCCCTCTGCCATCTATACAAACCACCTCTAATCAAACTGCTACCCGACCAAAATCCCCTCCACCACATCATCTACACTTCTGCAACAATCTCCATTGCTACTACTAGCCACTAGCTGGTCACTGCTCCTCACAAAACAGACCTCTTCACAAAACAAACTCCTCCCTGAACCACAGCTACAACATCCAGACCATCACAAATCTCCTTACCCACTTCTGCCACTCTCCCATCACTGTCACCTACCACTTGCATTTGCCTCACAACCAAAACATACAATCACTATTCTTCACCCAAAACCTGCCTGCACACAAACTTCTATCACTACCATTCACAAGTCATCTACCCCCGCCTACATCCACATCACAACTATTCACTTCACTTCTTTCCAACGTCACAGTTCACTCCACCTGAACCAAATTCCAAGTTTCCAACACATCCCTGCCTACAAACCTTCACCATATCATACAAATCATCTCCCATCACTGCTTGCCAATAACAACCATTCACTGCATACATCACTTTCATTCAACAAACTCCTCATATCATTACACACTTCCGCAATTTGCTGGTTCAAACAAAAAAAACTGCCCATAAAAAACTGCTACAAACTCACCTGCACTTGCATCTCCAAAAATTCGAAACCTCCCAACATACACTTGACAAACAAAACTGCCTTCCCCTTCTTCCCTGAACACATTCCCTGACCGTCATCTGCCTGCCAACCTCCACGACATCAAAGACTGGCCACAGCAACCAAATCAACCAACTTTCGCAAGAAACAGCCACACAAATAGTTCAGTCAATCACCAGTCTCCCCTTGTTCCTCCCTTCTTCATCTCATCGAACTCACCCTCTTCTCTGTTCTGACCAACATAAACCTCAAGCTCGCTACCTGAATACCCACAAACGAGAACGAACCTTCACCTGAACCTCTCTGACAAACTCTGATACCATTGCTATATCTCCACACTGCTACACAATCCCCATACTCCAGCACCATCGCAATTACCACTTCGACATCAATCGCGACCCCATACCACCAGAATACGAACCCACAATGTCGCATCATACTCAAAGCCCTTAAAAGCAAACTGCTCGATCCCCAGTCCCCAAATCACAACGGCGAGCTGCAATCATCCACCTCCGACACCCAAATCACCAACAACCAAACTCCTTGCAAATCACCTTCGCAATCGCCTGTGACCAACCTTCCGCCACAACGCAACAAAAATCCCAACCTTGACCGATGTTTCATTTTGTAATTCAAGAATAGCAATTCAAGAATTTCGCGATTTAATTTGGCATTCAGTTTTGTTATTTCTTTTTTTTCCAGATTGAGGAACTTTGGGTGCGAATTTTTTTTAAGCTGATTTCATGGCGTAATTGGTTTGAGGTTAGTGGTTGATTTGTTTAGCGGGCCGGGCCCTTAAGAAGTAAAGTGTGATTATATTTTTTTTATTTGTTTGTTAAGTAATCCTTTTAAATTCCATTTTTTTTAAAAAAAAGAGAAAGAGAGTTTCCTTTAAATTGTCTTCGAAGGTTCAATTTGTTTTGTTTACTTTCTTTTTACTTTCTCCTTTGTTTTCAAAAAATATATATTTTAATTTGTTTTGTTTTGTTTTGTTTTAATTTGGTCTGTTTTAACTTGTTTTTAAAAGAAAAAAAAATTATATATATATATCTTTGGTTTTGTTTTATTTCTTTTGATTTCAATTGTTTTGATCTTCCTTTGTTTTAGTTGCTTCTTTCATATTAATTTTTTTTGTATATATCATGTTTTTTATTTCAGGTTGCCAAAGCAGAAAATCAATGAGCAGAATTGCTTGCTAATAATTGTTTTGCTTGCGTATAAAATAAATCGCCGCTTTAAAAAAATGCCAATTAATCTGCACGCTCTGGTATTGTGCTTTCATCTCTATTTTATTTAAATTGTAATGTTGGTTGCTTGCATTTGCATTTAAAAAAAAATTTCAGAATCCAAAAACAAAAACAAATATCATTTTAGTTGCATTGTAAATTCACGTTTAATTTCTGTTTTGCATTCATCTCATCTTGTTTTATTTTCTAAGGGCAATACCCCAATTCACATAAGGTGAGGGATTTCATCACCCTTTCCTTAGCCCATAAACGCATTTCATCGTAGAATTTGACTAATAATAAAGGTTAAACATTCGACTTAAGGGTTTCACGAGCTCATATAGGGCTTAATTGTATCTTCACAATTGTTTTCATTGAACAATTTTATTTCTTGGTGTCTAGCCTACGGCAGAGTAATAACCAGTTATAAAAATTACGGTGATACGTAAATATTATACTGGTTGTTCCTCTGAAGGTACTTAAACCTTCGGCTGCATTGCTACGGTGATTCGTGGTGCACCGATAACCCCTGCCCGTTACCTGGCTGAGAAATATTTTTGTTGATTTAAGACAAAGTGTGATTATACAATTTTGGGTTAGGAGCTACTAAGGACAGAAAACTATAATTAAGCCCTTTTGCATTCATTTAGTTGCATTAGTTCATGCATATTTAAAAAAAAAATCAAAAAATCTAAAATCCAAAAAAATTGTAAATTTTACTTAACTTAGTTTTTAATCCAATAAAAAAGGAAATTTCCTTCTTTCCTTTCCTTTGAAAATTTTCAAGCAAAAACGAAAATCCAAGAAAAAAGTATAAAATCCTTTGAAAAAGAAAAAAAATTTAAAAATTTATAAACAAAAAAAACATATTTTGAAAAACCAAAAACAAAACAAAAATCAAACTTCTCTTTTGAAAATAAAATTCACTTGGTAAATAGTTTGCTTCCTTGTAAAAAAAAAGAGAAAATTCAAAAACAAAAATATTTTTTCTCTTCGTTTTTCAAATTTTCTTTTATTCTCTAAACTCGACTCTAATTTCTTTCTCCTCTCGACTTTCACTTGTGCATGAGTACTTGGACTCGTGACACAACAACAAACCGTTGGACTCGCGACTCGACAACTAACCGTTTGACTCGAACAGACGATACTCCCGAAATGGCAAACGAGAACGCCACTTGAACTCTTATGGATAGAATCTTTCCCGATAGAGTTTCTATTCCATCTTGCATCACGTTACCCGCCCCTACGGGTAACCATTTTGAAATTCACTCGAACAATATTGCCACACTTCCGAAATTTGGCAATTTCGAACACGATGACCCATACATTTTCTTGACTAAATTCGAACAAGTTTGTGCAACCATAAAACCGCAAAAACTTTCCGATGACGGAATCAAACTTCGATTAATCCCATTCGCTCTTACGAATTACGCTGAAAAATGGTTGTACAGCTTACCATCAAACTCGATTAAAATGTGGGAAGAATTCGTAAAAGCTTTCTTAAAAAAATTCTACCCCTTGGAAAAAACGAGTAGAATCCGAAACGAAATTGTAAATTTTCATCAATTCAAGGTAGAACCATTCGGAAAATATTTTGAAAGATTCAAAGAGCTTTTGATAAAATGTCCATACCATAACTTTGAAAAATGGACGATTTGCCAAATCTTATACGATGGACTCGAAAATTGCTCACGAACGATGCTCGAATCAATGTGCCAAGGCAATTTTCTTGCCCAACATCACGACGATGCTTGGAAATTTCTTGAAAACCTCGTAGAAAAGTCTTCCCAATGGGAACATTCGAACGAAAAATCAATTTACTCACGATCGAGTGCAAACTCGATAGGATCTTCTTTTACTTTGGAAGCTAAGATCGACGCAATGATTAAAAAATTCGATAATGTTTTCTCATCGAATCAAATGAACCAAGCTTCCCAACCAATGTGTTATAAATGCAACGATCCTAATCATATAGCCGATCAGTGTCCCAATTCCGTCAAACAAATCAATGCTTTCAATAAAGCCAAAAATGACCCGTTTTCTCCAACGTACAACCCTGGTTGGAGAAATCATCAGAATTTTGCATGGAACCAAAACAATCCCAACACGAATACGATTCATCCCAATTTTCAAGCATTCCCGAATAATGCTTCGAATCCTCCCTTTCAACCCAACAATTTTCAACCAAACTTTGCGGGTCCGTCTCATGATCAACCACAACAATCAAATTTTCAACCAAATTCTGCTCATCCTTCCCAAGACGATAAACGTTTAAGTTCACTTGAGAAAACTCTTGAAACGTTGGCTAAGGCAACCACTCAAAGCCTTCAATCAAACAGCAATTTGCAAAATTTATTGACTTCATATATGCAAAACACAAACCAATCAATTGCAAAACTCGAAATGCAAATGAGTCAATTACCCACGTCTGTAAGTGAACGAGAACAAGGAACGTTTCCAAGCCAACCCCTTCCAAATCCCAGAAATCAAAACGCAAATTCAAATCAAGCACATGTTGTTCAAGATAGCAACGTCACCCAATTGAATGCTATCACAACTCTCCATTCTGGTAACAAATCGATAATCAAGTCGTTAATCCAAACGATTTACCGGAAAACCTCTCTCGACACTTCTAAAACAACGAACGAATCTGAAAAGAACGTGGAGCCAAACGTTGAATCGAATGCCAATCAAAATTCTTCTTCTTTTACTCGAGTAGACCCGCCTACCGAGTATCGTGTTCCATTTCCACATCGTCTTCGACCAAAGAAACACTCGGACCAAATGGAAAAGATGTTGGAAATTTTTAAACAAGTCAAAGTTAACATTCCGCTTCTTGACATTGTTCAGCAAGACCCCACTTACGTGAAATTTCTTAAGGACTTGTGTACCTAAAAGCGACACACTCAAGTGCCCAAAAAAGTCTTCCTAGCCGCTAGTTTAAGTGAAGTCTTGTCCCAATCCATGCCCGTCAAATACAAAGATCCTGGCTTCCCTACGATTTCATGTACAATTGGTTACAAGACGATTAATAAATGCTTGATAGACTTAGGTTTAAGTGTCAACTTGATTCCATATTCCGTTTATGAACAATTAGGCTTAGGTGAGCTCAAACTCACGAAAGTCACGCTTGAATTTGCCGATCGCTAGATTAAAAAGCCCGTGGGAGAAATCGAGGACGTGCTCATTCGAGTAGGGGAATTCATATTCCCCGTTGATTTTATCATTCTCGAAACACAACCATGACAAATCCCTCGAGTGAAATTCTTTTGATTTTAGGCCGACCATTCTTAGCCACCTCAAATGCCTTAATCAATTGTCGTAACGGTTCAATGAAAATTTCTTTTGGAAACATGACTTTGGATCTTAATATTTTCAATCTTGAAAGCCAATCGACTGAACCTCATGACCAAACGTTGGAAGTTAGTGCCATTCACGAAAACTTCGAAAACGAGACACTTGATCTTGACGACGAACGCGAGGCCGAGTACGAAAAATTGTTTCACGAAATTCCCAACGAGATTGAATACACTCTTCCCTTTGAATCGCTTCAAGTTGAGTCTGAATCTCAACCCAAATCTTTGATCGACAAACTCCCGAAGTTAGACCTCAAACCACTTCCCGATCACCTTAAGTACGCATACTTAGGTGATAACGAAATGTTGCCCGTCATAATTTCTGCGACGCTCTCTCTTGATCAAGAAACCTCCTTACTTTCTATTCTTTCGAAAAAAGGAAGCGATGGGATGGTCGATCTCCGATATTAAGGGAATTAGCCCTGCTATTGTTCATCATCGCATCCATTTAATCGACGATGCGAAGCCTGTTCGTGACGCGCAACGAAGGCTTAATCCCAAAATGAAAGATGCGGTGCGTGATGAAATTCTTAAACTTCTCGACAACGGAGTCATTTACCCAATCTCTGATAGTTCATGGGTTAGCCCAATTCATGTTGTACCGAAAAAGTCTGGGCTAACCTTTGTCAAGAACGATTCAAACGAACTTATTCCAACTCATACTCAAACGGGTTGGCGTGTTTGCATTGACTATCGAAAACTAAATGCCGCAACACGAAAAGATCACTTTCCTCTTCCCTTCATTGACCAAATGCTCGACCGTTTAGCCGGCCACGAATTTTACTACTTCCTCGATGGTTATTCCGGCTATAACCAAATTCCAATCGCTCCCGAAGATCAAGAGAAAATGACTTTCACGTGTCCATTTGGTACCTTTGCTTATCGACGTATGCCATTCGGACTTTGTAACGCTTCTACGACTTTCCAACGATGCATGGTTGGAATCTTTTCCGACATGATTGAGCACTTTCTAGAAGTTTTTAAGGACGATTTCTCAATCTTTGGCAATTCTTTTTCCCAATGTTTACATCATCTCAAATTGGTTCTAAATCGATGTAAAGAAAAACATTTGACTTTGAATTGGGAAAAATGCCACTTTATGGTCAAACAAGGCATAGTCCTTGGACATATCATCTCAAATAAAGGCATTGAGGTAGATAAAGCAAAAATCGATGTCATTTCAAACCTACCCATTCCCAAATCTATTAAGGAGATTCGATCATTTCTAGGACACGCTGGCTTTTACCGACGCTTTGTGAAAGACTTTAGCAAAATCGCTCGTCCTTTGACGACTCTTCTTGGAAAAGACGTTCCTTTTGATTTTAACTCTAATTGTATCTCTTCTTTTGAACGTCTTAAGAACGAACTCATTTCTGCTCCAATCATTTGTGCACCTAATTGGGATATTCCATTCGAAATAATGTGTGATGCTTCGAACTTTGCCATTGGTGCTGTCTTAGGACAACGCATCAACAAGACCCTTCACGTCATTTACTACGCGAGTATGACTTTGAACGACGCTCAACTCAACTACACAACAACCGAAAAAGAGCTTCTAGCTGTTATTTTTGCGCTCGAAAAGTTTCGACCTTACTTGATAGGTTCACACATTACTGTGTATACGGACCGCTTTGGCTTCGTTATCTCTTCGCTAAAAAGGATGCTAAATCCCATTTGATTCGTTGGATCCTTTTACTTCAAGAATTTGACCTTACAATTAAAGACAAAAAAGGATCCGATAACGTCATAGCCGATCACTTGTCTCGTCTTTCGAATGCACCATCTTCTTTGCCAATCAATGAAAACTTCCCCGATGAAAAACTTCTTTCTATTTCTATCGATCCATGGTACGCTGATATAGTGAACTACTTAGTCACTAAAGAAACTCCCTCATCTTGGTCCAAACAGGACAAATGCAAATTCATGTCCCAAGCAAAATACTTCTATTGGGACGATCCATACTTGTTCAAATATTTTCCCGACCAAATCATCCGACGTTGCATTCCGGATAATGAAATTATGAGTGTTCTTTCGTTTTTCCACGATCAAGCGTGCGGTGGACATTTCGGTCCTTGGAAAACTGCGAAAAAGGTGCTACAGTGTGGTTTCTATTGGCCTTCTCTTTTCAAAGACTCGTTTGAATTTTGTAAAACTTGCGATCGATGTCAAATGCTTGGACGAATTTCTCGACGAGATATAATGCCTCTAAACCCCATTCTTACGATCGAAATCTTTGATGTTTGGGGTATCGACTTTATGGGACCTTTTCCCAATTCTTTTGGAAACTTGTATATCCTTCTCGCTGTCGATTACGTTTCAAAATGGGTCGAAGCCATTCCTTGCAGAACCAACGACCATAGAATTGTTGTGAAATTTCTCAAAGAAAACATCTTTTCGAGGTTCGGCACACCTCGCACAATAATCAGTGATAACAGAATCATTTTTGCAACCGTTCTTTTGAAACTTTAATGAAAAAATACTCGATAACCCACAAGTTACCCACTCCGTATCATCCTCAGACTTGTGGCCAAGTTGAAGTTTCAAATCGACAAATAAAACAAATCTTGGAAAAAACTGTTAACAAAAATCGAAAAGATTGGTCTTAGAAATTGACCGACGCGCTTTGGGCTTACCATACTGCTTTTAAAACAAACCTTGGTATGTCGCCATTTCGTTTAGTTTACGGTAAAGCTTGCCATTTACCCGTTGAAATTGAACACAAAGCGTTGTGGGCAATAAAGAACTTAAACTTTGATCTTGAAAAAGCTGTCGAAAACCGAAAATACAACTCAACGAACTAGAAGAACTTAGGAACGACGCGTATGAAAACGAGAAAATTTACAGAGAAAGAACCAAAGTTTTTCATGACAAGTCAATCCTAAGGAAAACATTTTCGCCTAACCAGAAAGTTCTTTTATATGACTCAAGACTTCATTTATTCCCTGGAAAACTTAAATCGAGATGGACCGGACCATTTGTGGTACGAACTATTTTTCCACATGGTGCCGTAGAAATAGAAAACCCCAGGGATGGATCGGTTTTCAAAGTCAACGGTCATCGTCTGAAACCTTTCTTGGAATTGCCAAATAACCAAGAGGAGGAGCTCATGATCCTTCATGAGCCAAGCTACGTCTAGTAAGAATGTTAACCCTCTTTTGTAAATATGTACATAGTTTTCCCCGTTACACTCATTATATCATGCATTGACTGTGGGGACATAGTAAAAATTAAGTGTGGGGGGGGGGGAGTCTCATATTTATTTTTTTAGTTTCATGGCATTTTTGAATTTTCATTTTTCTTTTAACTTAAAAAAATCTCAAAATTTCAAAATCTCAAAAACATTTTCTTTTTAGCATTTTGATTTATTTTTGAAGAAACGCTATGGGATAAGTATAAGTTTTGGTTAATAAATTGAAATTTTTGAAAATTTATTTGTCTTAACAAAAAAATGAAGTTTGATTACAAATAACAATGGTTTAACTAGTATATAGGAAGGTTCATATGTGTTAATTATGAAGCATGTTCTAATTGAAAATCTTTGTTTAAAAAAGTGGTAAATTTAAAGTAAAGGATATAACATTTTTATCTTCTAAGTTAAATGGTGCTAAGATGATTTTGCAAAACTCTCTCTTTCTTAAAAAACAAAAAAAAAGAAAAAGAAAAAACATTTGTATATATGTATATATTTTTAACACCTAGAGTCATGTGTTCACACTCGTGTGTTCACTCGCCATGCTCTGTACCCTTCTTACGTAAGCCCGAAAGGCAATGCATGATCGGTATATCTGGCCTCAGTTTATCTGAGTTAGGTGTATATAGATAAAAATTCTTTTTAATAACGCTTACAGTCGATAAGTGTTCACACTTGTGTGTTCACTCACCATGCTCTGTATTCCCCTCACATCAATCCGCAAGGCAGTGCACGGGTAATATATCCGGCCTCAGTTTACCTGAGTTAGGCATATGTAAATATTGTTAATATCAATAAAATTTTCAAATAAGATAGAGTAAGCAATTGAAATCCGAGCACTATTTTTACTTATTTGATTTAACTTGTTATTGAAAAGAAATGAGAATACCACTTTAATAAACTTTGATAATCTACTAAAGATCCATTTCATAGTTACACTTTGTGATCAACCTAAACAACGAATTAAACTATTGTCTATTTGCTATGATAACTTGATTTTTGTTGGAAATTTTGACAAGTAAATGACTTAAAATTTTCAAAACAATGACCAAAACCTATATTTAACTTATGAGTGTCGAATTGAAATTGAATCCTTCATCTGTAAATATTTTCAAAAACTTGCATTCATCCCATTATAAATAAATCTTGCATTTTGTAAATATTTTCACTTTGCATTTGGATTTTGTGGGTAGTATCCGCTAAAAACCCTCACGAGACAACACTCGTCCTACCGGGGACACCTAGAGGTTTAACGGCTTGTTGCATACGCTCAATGCAATCGTGGTCCCTATGAAAATGGATTTATCTTAGTTTTCCTTTATTCGTGGACGAATAAAAAGATAAGTGTGGGGGTATTTGATGTGCACGTAAATGTGCATATATTTACATCCATATTTTATCTCTTTTTATTTAAATAAACATCATATTTAGGCATTTGTACATGTTAAATTCAAAATTCAATTATTTTCAAACCATCATATTTTCATCTTCATTCAGGGGCAAAACGGTCATTTTTGTGCATGTGTAAATTTGAGAATTTTTACTTGGACATTTTTGATGATTTTTATAGGAATTTGGATGCATATGGAAAAGGCTTATATGAAGATACATGCATGCACAAATGAATACAAAGGAAAAAAGAGGGAAATAATTCAAAGTGAAGATCATGGAGGACCCCACCTACCCATCTACCTTAATGTAGAAATTAGAGGCTAATGAACATGCTTATGGAATTAATGGCTTCACATACACTTAAATGATGATTAGTAGAAGCTAATGATTACTTGGCTTCCACACTTCCTAAGGGGTATTTTGGGAAGTCCCCTAAAATAGAATTAGGGTTTTATGCATGTATAAATAGCCCTCTTATGTACATGTAAATCATCTTCTACTCTTTCATTTTACTTAGGAAATTAAGAGATCAAATTGTAAGCTCAGTGTTCAATGAAATAAAAATGGCTTCCAAGCCTCTTTCTTCTCTCTTTTCTACATGCTTTTCTTTGTTTTATTGTTAATGTTTATTTCTATGCTCTCTTCCTCTTAATGTTCATAGCTTAGATTTACATTTATGCACTAGTCTAATCAATTTTCTTCTAGTAGTTAATCTTCTTTTTCTTTGATTATTCTCTACTTTCTTTTATTTTCAATGTTGAAACTTACATGTGTTGATTTGATAACACAAATGAGTAGTTAAACCCCTTCAATTTAGAGGTAATGAAGCTCTCAAATATTATGTAATTTCAATATTTTATGATTTATGATCTCATTTGGTTTATGCTTCATGAAGTGAATTTTGATGCAAGTTTATACAAGTGGGTTTGATAGCTTATATTGCTTATGCAAATGAGCTATTCTTATTCAACATAAACACAATTTGCATCATCATTTGCTAATCCATTTTTGATTGTGAAATTAAGTAAAAATGAAATTTGATGATCTATATTACTAGTTACAATAGTAAATAGACCATACTTAAAATAGCTTTTGCTTTGGCTTTATTTTCATGAGAATTATAAGAGGTTTATTTGTTGTATTATAGTTTGATGGTTTGAGTTATGTTAATTAATAACATAAACAAACCATACTTATGATAAATACAACAATATTCCACTTAATATAAAAACTAGAGATCACAAATTGTTTGTTTGTTGATTTACAAAAAAATATGAGAATGGATTTGCCTCTAAATTGTCTCTAGTTCAATAGTTTTTAAATCAAATTTTAATTCTAGTTTTAGCTTCATTTTATTTCTAGTTAACAATTTCTCCTCATTTGGTCTAATTTGATTGAATAGATTTTTAAACTCTAACAATTCCTCGTGGATCGACCCGTATTCGCCACGTACTACAAGTGTACGCCGTGCGCTTGCGAAAATTTTAATTTGAATTTTTTCGGCAAATTTCTAATCCGATAGAAATTTTGTCGATTAACAATGAGCTAATGGGCCTAACCCCACTTAACTTAGATTATCCTCTCATAAGCCTAAAAATAGTTAGGATGTGATGTGTGTCTCCAATCAAGAGCATACAAGCTTTGTTAAGGACTTGGAACTGAATTTCTATAAGGTAACGTCGTTTGGTTTGAAGAATGTTGGAGCTACTTACTAGGCATGAACTACTATCTTTCATGGATGTATATTTCTACAAGGTAATGCTGATTGGTTTGAAGAATATCGAAGCTACTTACTAACATTTAGTCAACAAGATGTTCACAAAACAAATTTGGGGGACAATGGATGTCTATGTGGATGATATGCTGGTGAAGTCAAGGAGTTCAACAGACTACGTAAGCGATTTATCTAAAATGTTCAACGTGATCTGAAAGTATGGAATGATATTAAATCCATTGAAGTGACTTTTCAGAGTCATGTTTGAAAGTTAAGGCCCTCAAGCTCAAGTGGTTAGTGGTATGACATTTTAGACAGATATTCTAGATGTCATGGATTCGAGCCCTTGAGACATCACTTTGAGTGCTCTGCTTTTACTCTTGTTATAAAAAAGGTCGCGTTTGGAAATTTTTTATGGTTCATCGTGAATTATAAAGGCATCAAAACTAATTGGAGTAGATGGAAGCATTGAAATAGGTTACGACCCCAAGGGCTAGGAAGAAAATGCAAAGCTTGAATGGCGAGATTGTCTCTTTGAGTAGATTATCTCAAAAGCCACTAATAAATGTATACCATTCTTTGATGTTTTCATGAATGAAAATGGGAAGTTTCCATAGACAGATGAATATCAAGCTACTTTTCAACAACTAATGAAACATCTCCATAAACCACCAATCTTATTGAAGCCTTTGGTAGGAGAGGATCTGAACATTTATTTTGCGGTATTGACTCAATCATTGAGTGCACCACTAGTGCGCAAGGAAGCGAAGATCCAAAGGCACCATATTATATAAGTAAATGGTTCACATGTACATAAAAGAATTATCCTAAGTTGAAGAAGCTACCCTATTATTACTGATAGCATTAAGGAAGTTGCAACCATATTTCTAGGTTCATCCAATAAGAGTGTTGACGTATCAACCTCTCAGACAATATGTAGCCTTAAGACTTTAGAACAACTTTTGAAATGGAATATTGGGATGAGTCAATATAGGATCACTTATCATACCAGAAAGGTGATTCATAGACAACTTTTGGCAAACTTCATTACTGAATTTACTATCCGAGATGATGAGATGAAGAGGAGGTGGTCTAACTTTCTAAATGGAAATTGTAAATGGATGGGCCACCCAATGACCATGGTTCTAGAGTGGGAGTAGTCTTTGTAACTCCAAAATTTCCAAGGACATGTTCTTCTTTGAGGGTTGATTTTTGTGCTATGAATAATAAAGAAAAGAATGAAGCATTAACCGCGAGACTCAAGACAACAAATCAGTTGGAAGTGTGGGCACTTCACATATTTAGTAACTCCCAACTGGTGATTTTTCAAGTGCAGGCTAAGGGTGCATGACTTACCCCTTACCTGTCAAAGGATCGGAGCCACCAGACAGAATTGACCATTATATGATTACACACATCCTCAGAGAGGAAAACTCTAATGCAAACTCATTTGCCAAACTGGTTAGTTCTGGAGATGCAAAACTACTAGGAATCATTTTAGTGGAGGCGTTGAAGACTCCAAGTATCAACAAAATAGATATTTACTATACCTTGGAGGCAGAGAGGAGTCATGAATGACTTCGTTTAAGGAATTTATGACAAAGGGAGCTCTTTCGAATAGTGGGAATGAATGACGTAAGCTCTTGCATAAAGTATCTCATTACAGTATCCAAGATAGAGTATTATTTTTGAGGGAATTCTCATCTCTCTTGCTATAGTGTGTCAGCGAGGATGAAGCAAGGAAATATTAAGGTTGTTCATAAACGAAGCTATAACGATCACACTAGAGGGTAGAATTTGACAAAAAAGATACTTCATTTCAGATATTTCTGATCATCTATTAATCAAGATGTTGCCGAGTACTCGAGGAAATGTGACAAATGCTAGAGGTTTTCAGAGATACCTTAGCGCTCCATCTAACGTGATTATGCGAGTGATTAACTCGTGGCTATTTGTAGTTTAGGGGATCAATATTATTAGAGTACTACCAATGGCACATGGAGGACTGAAGTACACTATTGTAGTCGTGGACTACTTCACAAAATTGGTTGAGGCGGAGCATCTCACCACAATAACGGTGAAAATGATCAATTTTGTAGTCAAAAACAATTTATGCAGATTCAGAGTACTACTAAAAATTGTAATGGATAATGGTACTCAAATCGAAAGTGGAAAATATGCAAAATTTTGTGCTTAATATCCGATTGAGAAGAGTTTTCTCGGTAGCAGAACATGCATAGGTAAATGGATAGGTGAAGGTGGTGCATAAGATCATCAAATCCATCATTAAGAAGCAATTTAAATTTGAAAAGGATAATTAGGTTGATGGGTTACTACTAGCCTTATAGGATTATCAAACCGCACAAAATCCACAACTAGACATACTCCATTCGCAACGGCACACCGAACTAAAGCAAAGATACCCATCAAAGCAGAAGTCCCTTCTCACTAGCACATGCACTATAACTCCAAGATTAATAAGGAGCTATTGTTAGCATCCCTTGACTTGTCGGAGGAAAAGCGAGAAGTAGGGAATTTAAGGGTAATTGCTCGCCAACAAAGAGTAGTGTGCTAGTTCAATGCCAAGGTCTGAAACCGTACTTTTAAGATAGGTAAAATTGTTTTGAAATGGGTTTGCTTGAGTATGATGGCACTTGGTCTGGATTGGGAAGGACCCTGTATGATAAGCAAAAATGTGATGACCGCAGTATATCTTTGGTACCCAATATATATACTGAAGTGCACATGATATAATGGTACCCAACCGATGTAGGATGATTGTCATGTGGTAAGTAAAATAAAATAAAATAAATAAACTATCATATATCTCACATCGCAAGGATATAATATAACAATCAACAAAGATATAAAATATGCAAGATAGAAAATAACTATATGAACCATCATAGATCAGAGCATAAGTTCATCATAGTTATACAAAGAAGATCATAGGTCTATAAATCAATTAATAACTCAAATGATATAATCTTTATCTCTAACAATAAATAAAGCACTGGTAAAGTTCCACAATGCTGCACAATGGAATAATAGCAATAGTAAGCGAAGTATAAGTATATGAAAACATAGATTCTTTCTAGTCCTTTTGCATAACACCATGTGATTCCCCATACCTGCTATCTAGTCTACTCGTTCATGAGAACCCGAGTTAATAATATGCAAAGGATAAAACCTTGAGTCAAACAATAGTCTAGTATACGCGGTCTATATCTTCAAGTACTATGAAAGTCAATATAATATATAGTACATAAGGTATAGAGAATCATACCTGACCTATCCCTATATCCAAAGAGTTAGCACATAACAATATACGCTAATCTACTATCATCATCATATGGTATACTACAAGTCAAAGTACAATATTAGGTGTCCGGGTATCTAAGTCAATGGTACCTACATCTTGTGACATTCCTAAAGTGATAAAAGAATTAGCAAACATAGCATCCATCAAACAATCTTTACATCACTTTGTGCATTGGATATATGATAACTCATATGGCTGTATCCTTTGCTAGAGACTAATGAAAAATCTCAGTTTCATGGTGCTCAACTCCATGTCACTTTGAAGGCCAGGAACATGACTTATGTATCTCAAGGTCCAGGATACATGGATCTATATCATCGAATTTCAAATCCGGTATAAAGCATCCTCGTATCTAGGTAGGTGCACCTACACACCTACTCTTTACGAGCACTCTAGAAACCTCTAAATCATCAACGATCGCTTTTCATACCTCTCCATAATAGAAAATGTTGTCATTTCATTCCATTTATTTCCATAGTAGAACTTATCATCATCATTCTATCCAAAAGTTCCCCTTCACCGAACTTGCCCTTATGGACCATCATCACAGTTCCAACCATCGAATTGTCATCATTAGAACATTTCTAAACACCCCTCCTAAGTCGTAGAGTCCACTTGTCACAGCCCCGAAGTTTCGAAGCATTGCGTCATCGCTTCACCATCAAAACTGTCTGTAGAACCATAACATCAAAACAAAGCGTCGAATGAACAAACGAACATAGAATGCTCCATAAATCTACACCTTCATGCCCACTAAAATTGGTTGACTTTGACTACCACTAAGAGTGGTCGGTGTCGACCACACTAGAGTGGTCGGTCACGACTAATTTTGGTTAGGACTTTGCCATTTAGGTTAATTGTCTGTTATGACTAATTTTGGTCGCCACTTAGCTATTTTAGCTAAGTGTCAACAACCTTTCATCAAAACAAGATTGCCTCAAAGAGGACTTTCACCCGTCCTGTGGCAACAACATGAAATGCCCCAAGTAAATTTTCTTGGTACCGGGCACTTCAGGCTTTAAAACTTTCCCGAGTCCAAAAACTTCTCGTCATCTTCATTGCCCGAGTTTATCTTCCCTCATCCCAAACTGCTGCGTAATTTCTTTGAAGTAAAACCTCTCTGTGCTGAGAGCTTCAAACATTAAAAAATTTCTACGTCCCAGTCCCATTTGTACTCTTCATTACACGTCGGCCTAAAGTCCCAATGGCAATAAGAATTATCATACATGTTATACTGTCTACGATATTGTTATTTGTTTATGCATTTGATACATGAAGCAAATATCAAAATTCAAATTGCTATCACTAAATGATTTTTTGAGATGTTCTCATATATTTATGAAATACTAGAGAATTGGTTACAAAAACAACTAACTGCTTTTGAAGGAGTGTTCAGACTCAAACTTTTATAAGCGATATTGAGTATAATATGTCAATAAAAAATTCAAGTTATGAATCCTTAAGTTGGAAATGTTCCAAATGAAAAACTGTGGCCGATTCAATGAAAAATGCTAAGTACATCACCATGAATAGCTCCACAATAAGGATGTGTATATAAATATAAATGCACAAATTTATAACTGACCCGAGGCTGATTCCAAATGTTTAGAATCCCATAACATTGTTATGTGATAACAATGTCATGATATGGTTTATAATAGAACTCAGAAATCACTAGAAGTCGAGAGACATACTCTGAATTATTCCACACGATGAAGGTAGTTTATCAGCATCGGAGAGAGTTGGTTAACAGAATAGATAATTAAAACATAATAGCATACCCATTCATCAAGAGATTGACGTAATTGGTTTTGAAAAACCGATTGGAGAAGAATTGACTCCAAGTGTAAGTAGGAGATTGATAGAGTTATGTATATGCCCTAGGGGAAATTATGTAATTATTACATATATCTAATTCGATAACCAATCTTGTTTGAAATAAAAGGTGTTTTCTTTTTATTATATACTTAACATGTTATGTTAATTAATTAATTTAATTAAAAGTATATTTAATAGAAAATCCATAATTGTTATGTTTTTGTGATAGTAATTACAAAGTGCTGTAATAGTGAGTACCTTATCACAATGAAAACAAATACCGTTTTAAATATTTCTAGTCAAGATGTATCAAGACTGGATATCAATAAATCTGTAGAGACTAGAGTGCGTAACTCTCTCCAAATATTAGGTAATGTATTACCCATGGCTGCAGGAGGCACCAAGGGGTTACGTACCCATAATTATTGAATAACCATAGAATGACTCACTCATTAGTTTCCTTATTGGCTAATATAACTAAGGTTAAGTAGAAAATATCGATGTGATAATTTTACAAAGTTCTCTTGATTTGAGGATATTATCGATATTCAATATGAAACCACCTCTTTGATTAAAGGCAAATCATGGCATGACGTCCATCGAATGACTCTAGTGGGGTCGAGTGGAAGTATTCGAAGCAAAATACTACTAAGAGAGGATTCATCTCATCAGCAATATGGGGTTATTATCACAGTTAACTCAAGTCAATTCAAAGTCAAAGTCCCTGACCAGAGCAGTTCGATGAACAAGTGACATGTGAATGTTAATATTCGAATAGTTCGATATTAATCGCTGACCAAATTTATATCTAACGAGTCACACAACCAATACGATGGATACTCCTTTAACCAAACAATTTAATTAATTTGTAATTGTTACAACAGGAAAATAGGCACAGGGAAGAAGTTGCAAAAAATTTAGTCTCAGGGACAACGAGTTTGTTTTTTAGTCTGAAGGACACTTTTTAGTGTGGACAAAAAATGATAATTATAACTATCATTTTGTGATTTACACTAAAAAGTGTTTTTCAGCCTAAAATGCAAACTTCTTGTCTCTGAAACTAATTTTTTTTCCAACTTCTTCCTTGAGCCTAAAAACCGCTTATTATAAATTAATTAATATTTGTGAAATAATTTTAGTTATAAATCTGATTTTGATTTGATAAAAAAATATTACTAAATGTATTTATAATAGCTATGAATATATTAATCGATATGCGATACCGATACACGTTTAAATTAGATTTAAATGGAAAATATTTGTTCAATCTTTAAATGAGTTTAAAGCCCATATACAGACTGATCATATTCAGCCATGATGAGAGCTAGGTGCGACCATAAGATGGTGCAATAGAGGCTTTGAGATGGAGGGCTAAGATGGAAGAGAATTGGCAAGAGATGACATAGGACCTTGATCCTAAAATATCTCTTAATTCACCTCTATTTAAGCATTTCCACTTTCATTTGTTTTTTTAAATCCTTTTTAGCTTCCATATCCCTCTAGGTTTGGCCAAACCCCCATTCTCTCTTTCTAATTTTTCAAGTTCAAATCAAATCAAGTGCTATTCGATAGCTGGTAGTCAGCAGCCCAGAGACTAGCACTCTGTTGGATCGGAAATTAGTTCTTGGAGCAAACTTAGTCATTTCAAGGTGTACATACAGGCTTTGGCTATAACGTATACTCCTAACATATTTATGAACATTAATCAATATATATATATATATAATGTTTATTTATTATATATTATAATGTTAGTTAGGTGACGATTTTGATTTATGAATATATTGCATAATTTTTATCAGCTTTATGTATATATATTTTATATCAATTTTTTTTATTTATATGTTTCTACATGCAACATGTCTCAACGTTTGGAAAACATAATTTTTTTAATTTTAAATAATTATATATATACATAATTTATATTTTAAATACTACATCGTACTTATGTAAAAGATCGTAATATAATTTTATACATAATGTTTAATAAGTATAATTATTTTAGATGGAATAAAATATTCCTTTCTTATACATTATTTTTAAATAATATTTAAATCAATTAATCATTTAAATTACTATAATATATATATATATGTATGTATTATAAATTAAGTTTTATATTTCATTAAATTAGATTAACACTCATTATACTTTCGTCAGAAAATAAAAAAAAGTTTAGTTTTTAAAAATATTTTTTTGTTATTTAATTTTTTTTGTATTGTTTTTAATATAAAAAATATTTAAATTAAAAATTAAAAAAATTTAAGCCTGCACAAGACCTTGTACATAAGATCTAGCAAATATAAATATTTTGTGTATTTTCAGTATTAATCTATGTTCATTATTATATTATTATACATATATATGCATATAAGAGTGTATATATATATTTAAAAAATTATATATATTTATGTTTGTACTGATTTTGGCTTTACAACTAATAAAAAAATAATATATTTAAATAAGTTTAATATATTCATAAAATTATAAATGTATGTAATATTAATATTTTGTACGTATGATCATAAATAAATATAAACATATTTATATTCAAAATTATTTAAATAAAATTTATTATATATAAGTATTTGTAACATTTTATAATTATATAAAGGTACATATAAACATACATTTGGAAAATTGATATGTATATCAGATGAGCTAATGTGTCGATTGCGGTGTAAATCCCAATACCTATAGACGGACATGTTATACCTTGCATGAACTTATATGTTACACATGCATACACATATATGTATATGATCCACATATATATTTAATATAATATAAGTTAAATAATACAACATTATATTATAAATGTAAATTAAAAGATTTTATATAATAAAATTTAGATATGTCCTAAATGAGTTATACTTCATAGGCCTAATAAAGATGCAATAGGGTAAAATAAAATTTTGAACTTCACCTGTAACTTCCATTGTGGGCTGGACAGTTCCAACATGATTTGCTATACTTTGAGCTAGAATTTTCAATGGTAGTCGTTTGAGTTGCACCTATCCAAGTATACACCTTACAATGCTAAGCCTAAACATTCGGGTTAATGATCCCGATATAATCCTTTAGGTTAACAATCCCAACATAAATTGTCACTTAAGCATTGAGTAACCGTGTCGTTAGCGCCCGTATCCTATGCCCTATATAATTACACAAGTAGAAACAAGGAATAGTTAACTGATCTAATTCCTCTATCAGATTAACAGATCCTACTATGACGAATGTCTTTGCCCACTCTTTCCAGCTTTCACTAATAGGCAACTAGGACTGGCTACGAATGATAAGAGCTTCTAAATCGAATGCCACATTGAGTGTTA
This sequence comes from Allium fistulosum, assembly GCA_030737815.1. Classification (NCBI taxonomy): domain Eukaryota; kingdom Viridiplantae; phylum Streptophyta; class Magnoliopsida; order Asparagales; family Amaryllidaceae; genus Allium; species Allium fistulosum. The sequence goes on along the minus strand of CM060904.1, from coordinate 1,102,023,432 downwards.
TGCTTAACAACTTCATGAACTGAGAACCTTGGAAATCATTAAGTATGATACTAGTTTAGCTTGTTGCAGGCTCCATTTAGTTACATGAACTCTTGAAAGACAAGGAAGTGGGAACTAGTTTCCATAATCTTTTTTACTTTGCCTGCTCCAGGTCCAGGCTTAACCTGGGCTTGTTTCAACAATTCAGACATCTGAATATTTGGTTCAGACGTCTAATTCCCTATACAAAAATTATCTACAAGCATTTAAATGTCGACCTTATATTCAGACATGTTGATTAACGGTGGAATTTTCTATCGAGTTAAAAAATCACTATTAAAAATTACATTAAAAATAATCGCAAGCGCACGGCGTACAATTTTAGTACAAGGCAAGTAAGGGTCGATCCACAGGGAATTGAATTGATTTAAAATTATACTCAATAAAATTAACCAAGAGTTTGAAGTTTTTTAAGCTAAAAAATGTAAAAAAAAATTAACAAAAGAAAGTGAATAAAAAAAATTAGAGTAAAAGGCAATTTAGAGGCAATTCCCTTTTCATGATAACATAAATCAACACAATGAAATTATGATTTCTCTTTTTGGTCATTAGTGAATTTAGTTGATGTGTTCAACATAAGTATGATCTATTTATGCTATTAGTTAGCCCAACATAAACCATCAAACTATAACACACCCTCCAAAACACATGTTAACTCTCATGAAAATGTTAATGAAATTGAAAATAAAATCTATTCTAAGCATGATCTATTTACTATTGATTAGTAATATAGACCATCAAATTTTGATTCTAAAATTCACTTCATTACCATAATCATATGCAGATGAAGAGGTAATTAGTGTTTATGTTTGTTTAAGCATAGCCTATTTGGTGTCAACAACATTGGCTATCAAATTCAAAGCTAAACAACAAAATATTTACCAAATCAAACATTCCAATAAGTACAAAAAGAGATCAAATGAAATCACTATGTTGAATTTACATGATTAAGATAGCTTCATTACCCCTAAATTGAAGGAGTTTAGCTTCTCTTTTTTGTTATCATGTCAAAAAATGTAAATTGCAACATAGAACAAAAACAAGAGGAAAAAGAGAGCTAACTAATTTGCATGAAAATGAATCTACTCTACTTGCGAGAAATAAAACTACACTAATTGCATAAAGTAAAGAACAAGAATTAAAAGAGCATGAAATCAACTTGCATAAATAAAATTACGTAAAAGAAAAAGGCTAAGAAGCCATGAAAGGGAGAAAGATAGTTTATATTTACAATTTGTGCCTACAACTAAACTAACTAAAGAGGAGGCTAAGAGCTCATTACATGAAACATTGGTATTTATACATTCCTAAAACCCTAATACATTTTTAAGGGGACTACCCAAAATACCCCTTAGGAAGTGTGGCCACCAAGTTATCATTAGCCTCAAATTAATCCTTCATTTAAGTATTCATGTAACTTTGAGCTCCACTAACATGTGCATTACCTTCTGGTTGAAGATCAAGGTAAGTGGGTAGGTGGGGTCTTCCATGGTGCATGAATTGATTTATTTCCATCTTCATTTGCCTTCTTCTCTTGTGCATGCGTATCTTCATGAAGCCTCCTCTAATTTGAATCCAAATTCCTACAAAAAACATAAAAATGTGCAAATAAATTTTCTCAAATTAAATCATACACAAAAATGACCATTTTGCCCCTATATGAAGATGAATAAACGATTATTTGAAAATAATTTAAATTTGGGTTTAAACATGTTAAAATACCTTATATCCTCATTTATTTAATTAAATGAGATTAAATATGGAAGTAAAAATATGCACATTTACGTGCATATCAAATACCCCCACACTTATCTTTTTTATTCAACCTCGAATAAACTAAACCTAAGATAAATCCGTTTTCGTAGGAAACACGATTGCATTGAGTGTATGTAACAAGCCGTTAAACCTCTAGGTGTCTCTAGTAGGATGAGTGTTGTCTCGTGAGGGTATTCAACGGATACTACCCACAAAATCCAAATGCAACATTAAAATTCCTAAGTGCAAGATCTACAAAGAGATGAATGCAAGTTTTTGAAAATATTTACAAATGAAGAATTTTTTGTCAAATTGACACATATAAGTTAAATATAATTTCCGGTCATTATCAAGAAATTTAAGTCCTTTTACTTGTCAAAATTTCCAACAAAAATTAAGTTATCATCATAGATAGACTCTAGTTTGGATAGTTGTTTCGGTTGGTAACATAGTGCAACTATGAAAGGGATCCTCAGTTGATTATCAAAGTTTTTCAAAGTGGTATTTTTATTTCTTTTGAATAACCAATCGAATCAAATAAGTGAAAATAGTGCTCGGATTTCAATTTCTTACTCTGTCTTTATTGGAAATTTTATTGATATTAACAATATTTACATATGTATAACTCAGATAAAATGAGGTCAGATATACCACCCATGCATTGCCTTGCGAGCTTACGTGAGGGGAATACAGAACATGGCGAGCGTAACACACAAGTGTGTACACCTATCGACTATAAGCATTATTAATGAAATTCTTTTTATATACATACACCTAACTCAGATAAACTGAGGCTAGATATACCGATCATGCACTGCCTTTCGGGCTTACGTGAGAAGGGTACAGAGCATGGCGAGTGTACACACTTGCATGTGAATACATGACTCTAGGTGTTTCTTATTTTCACAATAAACAATTTTTTTATATTTTTTTTCTCTTCTTTTATGAGAGAGATTTGCAAAATTATTTTAGCACCACTAACTTAGAAGATCAAAAACATTATAACATTTACTTTAAATTAACCACTCTTTTAAACAAAGATTACAATTAGGATATACCTCATAATTACCACCCATGAACCTTCCTATATACTAGTTGAACCATTGTTACTTGTAATCAAACTTTATTTTTAATTTTGTTGAGACAGATAAATTTTCAAAAAATTCGATTTGTTAACCAAAGACCTATACTTATCCTATAGTGTTTCTTCAAAAATAAATCAAAATGCTAAAATAAATAAATTATTTTAGGACTTTTTTGTATTTTTTGTTTTTTCGGTTTTTGAAAGAAAATGCAAAAATATAAACCATGAAAAATATAAAATGAACCATGAGACTCCCCCCACGCTTGATTTTGATTGTGTCCTCACAGTCAACCCAAGTGAAAGGAGAAAAATAAAATAAAATATGACCTATATTTACATGAAACGATTATTATTTACACGCCATTAGAAAATATATTGTCAAAAAGTAAATGAAACAGTCTTTCAAAGACCAATTCATTTGTCCCGTCAAGTATGAGAGACATAACTTCAGCGTACAAAACAAAATCATAAAAGATTTCAAAGTTTAATGTTGATTTGGAAAAACAAATGTCGTTTTATTACAAAATCGTATGAGTTGTTTTATTTTCGATGATTTTATGGGTAGATAGAATAATTTGTTGAAGTTTAAGTTTATTTTCACCAATTTGAAAGTCAAGGTTATCATTGAAAAATTCTTCAGAATTATTGATTATAAAATCAAAATGGTGATTTAAATCTTCCCCTACAGAATTCAACAACTCATTTTCGAAAAGTCCAAAAAATTTGTGTTCACAAAATTCATCTTCCTTTGTTATCAACAACTTCATTGCATATATCATGTTCAAAATCCAAAATTTGCAAAATCGAAAAAAGGAAGATCGAATTTCAAATTTGGTTCCACACTCTCAAAAGAGTTGAAATCCAACGCAATTACCTCATTTTCAACAACTTCATTAAGATTGTCATTTTCAATTTCAAAAGTTGTCATTTAAAAATCGTCAATTTTGGTAAAAGGTGGATTATCACTTGACTCGTCACACGTTGGGAGTCGATTTTGTTGCCTACCTTGTTTCATGTAGGTTACGAACAAAAAATCCGTGTAGTCTTTGTGAATTTCTTCCATTTGCTCAACAAAATCAAATTTATAATTATTAATTTGAGGATTTTCAATTTAAAATTGTTGAAAAAAAATTATCCATCGCACCATAATCAAGATTATTCCAATTGCCAAAATCATTTAAACAGTAGTTTCCATTTTCATTTTTATTTTGAAATGCATTTTGAAGTTCGAAATTGTGTGGGCATGAGTTATAATCGGAATCATTTGATTTTGATGTGAATTCATATTTTGATCATTTTGAAATCCTTGGCTTTTTGCATAGATTATTCAAATTATTTATCATTTGATTTTGTTGTTCAAGTAAAGACCAAATTGTTTCAATACTATTTTCAAGTGTTGAGGGTTGGTCATCATTTTGGAAACTTTGTGGTGCAAAATTCGAATTGTTTGTACAATAGTTGTCATTAGAATATCCATAAGAATTTGGTGTGAAATTATATGGATTATATTGATTTTCACAACTAACGTAAAATTCTTGCGAGTAGGGAAATTCAGACATTTTCAAAATGTTTTTTTAATTAAAAGGGAAAAATATTTACCAAAAGGAATTTAATTTTCAAAAGGGAAATTTGATTTTTGGATTTTCAATTTTTTTCTTTTATATGTTTTTGTTTTCTTTTTTGGATTTTCTTTTATATATATTTTTTGGATTTTAGATTTTCTAAAAAAACCTTTTTTTTTGGATTTTTGATTTTAAAATTTCAAAGGTAAAGATTAAAAAAAAACTAAGTTACAATTTTTTGTTTGTTTTGGATTTTGAATTTTTTTTAAAATATGCATGAACTAAGAAACTAAATGAATGCAAGGACTTGATTACAAATTTTCTGTCCTTAGTAGCTCCTAACCTAAAATTGTATAATCAGATTTTGTCTTAATTCAACAAAATAGTTCTTAACCAGGTAACGGACATGAGTTATCGGTGCACCACGAATCACCATAGCAATGCAGCCGAAGGTTTAAGTACCTTCAGAGAAACAATCAGTATAATATTTACGAATCGCCGTGATATTTATTATTGATTATTGCTCTACCGTAGCCTAGACACCAAAAAAATAAACTGCCGAAAGAAGACAACTTTTCAAGATACAATTAAGCCCTAGGTGAGCTTGTGACACCCTTAAGTCATATGTCTAACCGTTATTATTAATAAATTCTACGATGAAATGCAATTTGTGGGCCAAGGAAAGGGTGATGAAATCCCCCACCTTATGTGAATTTTGGTATTGCCCTTAAAAAAGAAAATAAGATGGTAGGAATGCAAAACTGAAAATAAACGTGAATTAACATGCAACTACGAATGAAATTTGTTATTGTTTTTGTTTTCAATTTTTTTATAAAATGCAAGCAACAAACAATGAAAAACAGATAACAACAATAGATAAGGGCACGATACTAAAGTGTGCAGAATTATTAGCAATTTTTTTAGCGGTGATTTTTTTATATAAGCAAGCACTTCCTCCTTTTTGATTTTCTACAACTTGAAATTAAAAACAAGATATATACAGTTATATATATATATATAAGAAAAAACTAAAACAAATGAAAAACAAAACAAATTAAACTAAAACAATTAAAAACAACATTTTTTTTGTTTAAATATAAAATAAAATATAGAATGTAACACAACACAAATTAGCTAAAAAGAATAGAAATCAACATTCACAAACCAAAATGAAAACATAATTTTTTTCTTTTTTGTTTAGAGATAGAACAAAGCAAAAGAAACCTTATTATTTTAAAACAAAATTTAATTCGACACAGCCCATAAACAAGAAGCCCACGACCTACAATTGTCTCTGATACCAGAAAAACAAACTTCGATCTTCACTTATCTTATAATAAATGTACTTATCAATTCTCAAATTCACAATCAAAATTCGACTCAAATTCTCAAATTTTCAGAGAAAGGCTGGATATTCGATGATCAAAGAGGTTCGGTACCTATAAGAAGGCGATTCGAAGTTTGAAGTTCGAAGGTCGCGGTTTTTTGGGAGGGTCGAGAGTTTTGATTTGGGTTGCGGTTTGGTCGAGGGGATTGAAGGTGCGGTTGAAGTGGTAGTTGTAGTTTTTGTGCAGTAGGATGCTGAGTTGTGGAGGTAAAGGAATTGGGTGGCGTGGTACAGAGGTTAGTGAGTGGATCATGGGGCAGTGACAAGTTGAAGAGGTAGTAAAGATAGTTTATGGCAGCGAAGGAGTGGACGAGTTTGCAGTTTTTGTTGATATGTGATGTTGGGTGACAGAGTTGTTGAAGGCAGGGTAAAATGGTATGTGGACAATTTTCAAGTGGGTGGTTGCTGTTGTAGACAAGCAAGTGGGGATGGTCTAAATGAATGGTTAGTGGGGATGTTGATGGGAACAGTGTGACTGGGTTGTGATGATGGTCAGTGGGGTTGGCAGTTTTGTGGGTGACTACTGTGTCTTGTGACAGTTTTGAATAGCTGTTGGTTGTGGAATGTGTTGAACTATATGTCAGGGTGTTTATTTGAGAGTGGTCGAAGGTGGATACGCAGAGGAAATGTTAGAAGGAAAGTATGGGTATGGGTATGTTTGTTGTGATGTTATGTTATGTCTGTATTGATGGAGAAGGTTGATCTATGGTATGTATGGTCAAGGGGAGGATGATATGGCAGAGGAGAGTAGTTTGATATATGAATGGCATGGTGGTAGTGGCAAGGCAGTTTGAAGATGGGGAGAGGTGCAGTCTATGGTTATGATGACTGGGGAGTGTTGCAGAAGTTGTTATGAAGTGGGGATGTTGGTGGAGTAATAGTAAGTGGTGGCAGAGGGTTTGATATGTGCAGGGTTGGGCGATGTTGCTGTTGTGGGTGATGAGCAACAATGGTGAAGGATGTTTATATATATGGTGGACAGAGAGGAAGTGTACTGCTGTGAGTAGTTGAATTTTTGTAGGCAATATAACAGTGGGAGGCAAGGTTGTGGTATCTGTTTTGGCAGGCAGTGAAGATGCATGGATGTGCAAATGTATGTATGGATGAGTAAGTATGTATGTGATTTGTAAGTATGAATGTGATGAGTATGGATGTATGGAAGTATGGCAGTAGTGTGGTTGTAGTTAACTGTTGGAGATAAATGCAAGAAGTGCAGTGCTTGATGGAACTGTGATATGGAGCAGCTGTGTTCAAGTTGTTGCTGCTGGAAGAATTGTATGGAAGGAGTATTGAAATAATGGTGGATGATGGTTTGAACTAGAGTTGTGGTAGTTTGTGTACAAGATGTTGAGTTTGGGGCTTGTGCACCGATATGTAGTGTTGTGCACTGATGGAAGTTGATGCACTATTGGAAGTTGATGCACTGTTGGAAGTCGAAGCAATATAGAGGAGGCTTGGGGATGGTGCACATACACGTTGCACAATAGGAGGTTTGGAGATGCAGACAGTGGTTGGGATGGAGGAAATTGTTTGGAGAATGGTGGCTACTTGGCAGTGAAGTTGTATGGTTACAACAGTTATGGTGGCTGCGCTGGGTTGTGATAAGGATTTGCTGGTGACTGTCGTATGCAAGTGCACAATGCACAGTTTTGAATTGGCAATTGGAGTTGAGTGGAAAAATGTTGAGTGGCAATTGTTTGCTATAAATGAATTTTTTTTTCTACTTGTAAATGAACTTGTAATTGTAAATGAATATGCAAAGACTAGAAAACGAATGTAATTATAAATGAAAATGCAATCAATAAAATACTTTTGTTTTTGAAATGAACTTGTGTATAATTTTTTCTTTTTTTATAACTAGAAATGCAAAAGCAACTAGAAAAGCTACAAGCACACAAACGAAAACGAAAACAAAAATAACATAACAACCACACAATACCATTTTTTTTAAAATGCAAATTAACACATAAAATGTAAACACACTAAAATTGAACAAAAATAATTCGAAGAATAGAAATAAAATCAAATTGCAATTCCCTAGCAACTGTAACGACCCACTATTTTGGACCATTCAAATCGACAATAAATCCACACATGTCGGACTTGAATAATTCAAAACAATAGATTGTAAATATAAATTTGGCAAAACTCGGAATATACAGTAAATAAATCACAGATTACAGACACAGAGTAATATAACAATGCAGCGGAAGCAAAGAAATAGTAGTTCATGAAGCTACTATATATACATCAGAGTTAACAAGATACAACAGAAGTCTTAATATGATAATCAAGTATAAATCAGAATACATCTCTGGAATCAACTGGATAACTGAAAGCGAAATAGATAGCTGGATCTCCAAGAAAAGCTCCAACTCCAAAGGTGAGTCTCGAATGCAGTATCACTCAGTCTGACCCGAGCGTAAAGCAAAACACAAAACACTCGAGTCAGGACATACATACCTATATAATGTAAACCAACTCAAGTGAACTGTAATAGAAAAGTACAAGTAACTTAAAGAATGCTTGGGATCGCCCATTCTTTAAGGATCCGTTAAACTATCTACTATGTAGTAATATTCGCTATTATAATAATGTCTATAATAAAATAATCTTACTTTTAAATAGCGTTAAGGATTTACATTTTCCACCTTAACACATAATAGTCCCAGTAGTCTATCCAGTATCAGCATCCCCCAGATCGGGAGATACCCTCAATACTCCACAGGCTACGACACAAATCCAAACTCGTAGTAAAGCTCGATATGGTAGGTGACACGGCACAACAAGGCAATGCCAGGGTATATATACCAATTACGCATCCGAGCTGGTGGAAACGCATAGCAGCCACTACCGCCCACCTCGGAACACACTCCCAAATCAAAAATCGAAGGGTGGCCCACCATATAAATCACAAAGTAATAGAATAGTATCGAAGAAATGCGTCCGATCAGAGGTGCTACCTCATTGGCTCGAGAATCGCTCCTGTTTTAGCCACCTTATGCCAACTCACGTGAGTCGGGTCCACGTTCATACCTCAATAGGATCATCGCCACCATCCTACTTCATTCTGGAATCTCCACCGTGTACACGGTTGTCAAAGTGGTTTTCGGTATCGACAGAGAGTATGCCCATATCCGATCCTAGTCTCTTTTCCAACCAATCGTTATTATAACCCATGGATATTTATTCAAAAATCATTTATACTTTAAAATCCAAAATATCATATCCATTTCAAAATTAAATACTATATTATTTCATTTCAAAAGCCAAATCAATATATCATTTAAATAAAACCCAAATTTCCAAATCACTGAATACTTCCTTAAATTTATTAAACTTGAAATATTCCTTTAAATCATCTTAAACCAAACCACTTTATAAAGTCACATTCTTAAATCTTCAATTTCAATAAGTTCCAAGTTAATATATTTTAAGACAATTCTTAAATAAATACAATTTCACACAATTTCATTTTCCAAAACCATAGTACTTTTCAAAGTTATAACAACTCTGAAAGCCAACACTTTGAAACCATAATATTTTGAAATCATAACAATTTAGAAATGTTATTCTTTGAAAATCATAATACTTAGAAAATCATAACACCCTTAAAATAATATTCATTTAAACCATTGAAATTCATTGTCAAATAATATTCATTTCAAAGTTGTAGCATTTCTAAGTTCATTCATTAAATTATAAAATTTCCAAAGCATTGTATTTTCAGCTAACAACAACACTTATAAAGTGCTACAGTAGATATATTAGTAATATTTCAAAACATTGTCAAATTCAGAAACAGCCGCACTTATAAAATGCTACAGTAGGTATTAGAATTTCAAAACAGTTCAGTTTAAGAAACAGCAGCACTTACCAAGTGCTACAATAGATATTTAGTTATTAATTCAAAATAGTTTACTTTCAGCAGCAACAGCACTTGCAAAGTGCTGCAGTAGCTCTCTGGTTATTCCAAATTATAGATTAGTTTCAATAACAACAACACCTACAAAGTGCTACAGCAGCTCTTTGTTATTTCAGAACTTAGTCTATTTCCAGAAATGACAGCACTTAACAAATGCTGTCTTAAGACCAAGGCATTTCTGAAGTGCTACCAATATTAATTCCCGCTTTATTATAAAATTTTCAAAAACAATAAAACTTAAAATTTGGCCATTTTAACTTATAAAAATCATATTTTTCGCTTCAAAAATATTCATTTGGATATCTTAACTTATGATTCAATAAAATAAACACTAAATAAGTAAATATCCAATTTAAACACTAATTTATTCATTAAGTCAAAAGTAAATTATTTTCTCAACTTTTACTTTAACAATTAACTTAATACTTTATTTTAAAATACCCATTTCCCAAATAAAATTTTAATTTCCCTTTATTTACTTAACTTAAAAGTTTTCATTTAAAACCAAATTTCCAAATTCCAAGTTAAGTCATAATTAAAGTTACATTCTTCCATTTAAAAATCATAACTATTTATTTTACAAAACATAACATTTCACAAAAGAATATTTTATCATAGTTAATATAACAATCAAATCCTTTTCTTTTAGATCTATTCATTTAGACATCAAATAATTATGATTTTCTAGTCAAATAAATTTTATTACAAATGTCCAATTAAAATTGTATTCCATTTAATCGGTTCAAAATACATTATTTATTACACAAAACATGTCTATTTCATAAAGTAAAATTCATAACAATTACTAGGTTAGATTTAAACTTCCATATTAAATCCAATTATATTCTTAAGTTATTTAACATCAATAAATGTCTTTAAATTCTATTTAAAACCAACACATCTTTATAATTTCAATTAAAGCCACTTATAGACTTAAAAAATCTTAACTTATAGAAACCAACACCTTCTTATATTTAAGTCATTTAAATAAAATCTTTCAGCTCAAATTTCATATATTTAAAACATTCAAAATACTTAATAAATTTTAGGAAAATATTATTTAAAAATATAACCATGGGCCTGTATAATATTTGCTAACCTAGGTAGAGTGATACGGATATGTATCATTTCAATCCGTAATTTAAAAAGAAAAATCCGGTTTCTATCATTTCAAACCCGTAATCCTAAGTCAAATAAATTACAATAAAATCACACAAGCCTATCATTTCAGCCCATAATGATTTTTCCTTATTCTAATGTCTGTTCGGGTATGTATCATTTCAACTCATAGTGATAAGGAACTTGCAGTGTGAGATACAGTAATTAAAATGAACAGTATAACATATAATAACATATCAGGTAATGTAACAGGTATATAAACAGCATTTAACATCATATAATATATCACAGGCATGTATGAATAACATATCAATTTACACAGATTCACTTGTCATCATTTCACAATAATATAAGTACATATGTCTAGAGTGATAAAACTCACCGTTTTAAAGCTGGAGAAGATAGACAATGAAATTGAGTTACGAATCCAAGCACGAATTTCGAAGCAAAGCACGATGGAGACGAGTTCAATGGACAAAGCTGATAAATAGGAATTGACGAAATCTAATCAGAATTGGACCGATGAAGGTAATTAGTATAAGTGAATATATATAACTATATATAACTATATATATATAATCATATTCTAAATACAAACACATTTTAATTCAAATATATATGTGTATATATATTCCAAAATCGTTGTTCTGAATTAAAACATATATATTGAAAATAAACATATCTACATGGTATAAATACATATATATATATACTTATCAAAAATGCAAACTACCTATATTATGTATGTTCAGTTGAAATTATCGATATATATTCCAAAAATCAATTTAAACATATACCAATAAAAACCCAACTCATGTATGTTAATATAAATTCATATAAACAGATAATATAAAATACTAATATACATATCATATATATGCAGACAAATGCATATATATATATATAAATCAGACCGTTCCTCCCTATATGCAGACTGATATGTTAACATATTTTATACTTTAAAATTTTCATCCCACTTTATATATGCGAGCCAAAATATATTCAGATATATATATATACCTATATTATAGCAAAGCATGGTACAACTTATAAAACATATATCCGACGTCAAAATATATATATATATATACTTGAAGCTTAACTCATATATACTACACTATATGAAGCCTTGGAAGAAATATGATTTCAATACGACAGATTATATATAATACAAATTGCATGCACACTATATAATATAAACTATACGTATAACCACTGATTGTCAAAGCTTATATAACATACTATTATATAAGCTTATTATATAACAATTCTGTATAACATATAGCCTTAAGTCTTCTTTAAAATATACTTATTGTAATATATAATAGCTCATGCATACACGACTTTAAAACAAAAGAGTACAACAGTTTTTAAATAAAACATACAAATATTATATATACATAAATACCTGTATACACAGATTATATATAATACAAATTATACTTGAAGCTTAACTCATATATACTGCACTATATGAAGCCTTGGAAGAAATATGATTTCAATATGACAGATTATATATAATACAAATTGCACGCACACTATATAATATAAACTATACGTATAACCACTGATTGTCAAAACTTATATAACATACTATAATATAACCTTATTATATAACAATTCTGTATAACATATAGCCTAAGTCTTCTTTAAAATATACTTACTGTAATATATAATAGCTCATGCGTACAAGGCTTTAAAACAAAAGAGTACAACAGTTTTTAAATAAAACATACAAATATTATATATACATAAATACCTGTATACACAGGAATTTGAGAAGGCGAGCACTTGAGGCCGAGATGAAGGATTGGAGGATACCTCACCTGGGTGGAAGAGGCTACTAGGTGGGTCGAGTATGTTGATGAGCACAAATCTATAGGCTAAGGTGGATCGGAGAGAGGGGAGGAGGCGGATTGGTTGGCTTCGGGTGGTGAGGGAGATAAATATTGAAGATGTGCAGGCTTCAGGTAGAATGAAGAGAAAATGAACAGTGGCAAAGCTTTCATCCTATTTTATTTTTATTAAGCTGAATGAGACGAAGCGAAGAAATAAATAGACAATCAAATATGAACGGACCAATAAATTGAAATGAATATAAAAATAAAAGTAATTGTAGCGGTCAAGTCCCTGGATTGAGCTGAGCAATAAATTTTTGTTTGGGCAGCACGTTTAAATTTTGAAACCGGAGGAAGGAGTAAAGTCACGATTTATGGAACCGTTACAACGAACAGTTTATTGCTTTCGTCGCGTACCAGATCTCAAAATACAGAAATATATATACTGCAGAGATCAGCACGACGAGACGATCAAAACGGTACATAGATATCAGTGGTATGACCATCCTATCAAAAGTCGATACGGACACTGATATACGTTGCTATTCCGTACGGAAAAATCCAAACGGAGCTAGAAACGTCCGAAATTTGCGAAGCGAATTACGCAGTTTTATTCAGAGTGTTCTAAATAAATATTCTCATGTTGACATATTTAGGTTTCGGAACACTTTTTAAATTCAACTGTTATTAACTGACTTAAATTGAAATAGAATTACACAAGAAAATAAATTTCAATATTATCAGATGAAAATTTACCATTTTCTATGTTTAAACAGACGTATTCCAAATATTTAATTTTTATTTAAAAAATTCTATTATTTAAAATTTCACAAAAAATTCAATTAATTAAATAAATAAAACACTAAAATTTACGGGTCGTTACACTCTCCCCTTCTCAAAACTTTTCGTCCCCGAAAAAGAACGAGGTAGAAGAATAGAAACAACCAGAAAGAAAAAAATAGATTGGAAAACAAAATAAGATAATAAATTGAAAACCATGAAAATTTCAACTTAAATCAATAATTGATTTCATCCATTAGATTTCACCTAAGTTAAATAAATCTTAACTATCTCTAATTTCATTATCTTATCATCATCCAATCATCATAAATTAACAATTTCTAAAATCATGAATTTGAAAAATCATTTATTACACCCATAATTTATTCAATAAATTTAATTCTTCTTTATTCCAAGTTATTATTAATTTTATTCCACTTAATATATCTAATCACATATATTAAGTATATTTGTTATAATTACTCCAAATTTATTTATAACTCCTTTAACATCATGTTATATTGTAATTTATTCAATTAATCTTTTATTCTATTTACCTTTATTAATCTTTTATTACTAAAATTTAAGTGTATAACATTTATTATAACCACTCAAATTTTATTTATAAAATCCCTTTATATTGTATATTATTCAATTACATTGTTAACTTTTAAATAAATAAGGTAAGTTATATTGGAATGCAATTGAGTATTATACAAATAAAACTTTTTAGTTCAATTATTTCAAGCTTAAATATTTATTCAAACCTTTGGCTTCATTTTATAATTGAAATCATCCTTTAAGATAAAATTTAAGAATTAAATTTCTAGTTAACTTCAAACAATTTTTTTTATAGAGATAACTAAATATATATACAATATATGTATCAAATCAAATTTGAAATCATATACCAATATATATATTATAAATCAAGTCAAGTTTTTTTTAGAAATTCAAATCAATTTAATTCTTCAAAGCAAAAACTTTAGCAAAGCTACAAAATGGTCTCTTCACTTCGAAACTCGAAAATGAATGTCGATGATGCTGCAGTCATCACCAAAATTATTTTCCAGCGACAAAGAGAAGAGCACTGATTTAAAACTTTTAAAATTCTTTAGAAATAATTTCTATTCGGACATATTTCAAATAATATATCCTTTTAAAACTTTAAAACCCAAAGTTTGAAATCTTCGGAAATTAAATTCTCAATTCTTGTTTTAAATTCATTTAAATTTCCAAATTAATTTATAACCATATTTTATAGTTCAATTATTTATATATGAGACAAAAGCCAATGGTTTCATGCTATATTTAAATCAAATATTATTTCTTAACAACCAATTCAATTAACTATCAAAATTCAGAAAATTATACTTATATAAAATATAATTATACAAAGTTTATCTCATTTACCAAATTTGAACCATATTGTGTCGGTTTGCTCTATTCAAGTGTTTTGGAAATCCTATCAATAGCGTTGATCAGACGAATCGATCAGAAACCCAAATCAACATCAACAACTCAAACAGCACAATATATATTAAAACATTTAAATATTAGTTTACAAAAATACACTTCAAGAATGATTTAAAGATAAGTTGGAAACAAAAGACAAGATGATTAGATAACAGAATAAGGGAATGAATAAGCTTGTATAAATCGTGGGCAACCTTAACCGGGTCAACCGTGACTTCAAGAATAAGATCGATGTGGGGTTGTAGGGTAAATCTACATCAGATCTCAAGAGATAGAGTTTGGGATAACAAGAGATAGATAGCATTGTAAACCGAGGATGCAGAAATCTTCGGTGAATCAATGCTTCTTGTAAAGGAGTTTCACCCCTTTACAACCATTCAAAGATTGGCGAGACCGCCTATTCATTAACAAGATCATTCGAAGTGGAGTCATGGGATACTCCAGAATCAAAAGAAGACGAATAGGGAGAGACAAGAATGGGTTTGGAACCGCAGGGAATGTTTCAAAATTCAAAAGAAGTCGAGTCAAAAAGGAAGAGATTCAAGCTCGAACGAAAGTGATTCTGTAAATAAATTTACCATATATGCTAAGCTTTGCCTAGAGCCAAGGCTCTGATACCAAATGTAACGACCCACTATTTTGGACCATTCAAATCGAAAATAAATCCACACATGTCAGACTTGAATAATTCAAAACAATAGATTGTAAATATAAATTTGGCAAAACTCAGAATATACAGTAAATAAATCACAGATTACAGACACAGAGTAATATAACAATGCAGCGGAAGCAAAGAAATAGTAGTTCATGAAGCTACTATATATACATCAGAGTTAACAAGATACAACAGAAGTCTCAATATGATAATCAAGTATAAATCAGAATACATCTCTAGAATCAACTGGATAACTGAAAGCGAAATAGATAGCTGGATCTCCAAGAAAAGCTCCAACTCCAAAGGTGAGTCTCGAATGCTGTATCACTCAGTCTGACCCGAGCGTAAAGCAAAACACAAAACACTCGAGTCAGGACATACATACTTATACAATGTAAACCAACTCAAGCGAACTGTAATAGAAAAGTACAAGTAACTTAAAGAATGCTTGGGATCGCCCATTCTTTAAGGATCCGTTAAACTATCTACTATGTAGTAATATTTGCTATTATAATAATGTCTATAATAAAATAATCTTACTTTTAAATAGCGTTAAGGCTTTCCATTTTCCACCTTAACACATAATAGTCCCAGTAGTCTATCCAGTATCAGCATACCCCCAGATCTAGAGCTACCCTCAATACTCCACAGGCTACGGCACAAATCCAAACTCGTAGTAAAGCTCGATATGGTAGGTGACACGGCACAACAAGGCAATGCCAGGGTAGATATACCAATTACGCATCCAGGCTGGTGGAAACGCATAGCAGCCACTACCACCCACCTCGGAACACACTCCCAAATCAAAAATCGAAGGGTGGCCCACCAAATAAATCACAAAAGTAATAGAATAGTATCGAAGAAATGCGTCCGATCAGAGGTGCTACCTCATTGGCTCGAGAATCGCTCCTGTTTTAGCCACCTTATGCCAACTCACGGCAGTCGGGTCCACGTTCATACCTCAATAGGATCATCGCCACCATCCTACTTCATTCTGGAATCTCCACCGTGTACACGGTTGTCAAAGTGGTTTTCGGTATCGACAGAGAGTATGCCTATATCCGATCCCAGTCTCTTTGCCAACCAATCGTTATTATAACCCATGGATATTTATTCAAAAATCATTTATACTTTAAAATCCAAAATATCATATCCATTTCAAAATTAAATACTATATTATTTCATTTCAAAAGCCAAATCAATATATCATTTAAATAAAACCCAAATTTCCAAATCACTGAATACTTCCTTAAATTTATTAAACTTGAAATATTCCTTTAAATCATCTTAAACCAAACCACTTTATAAAGTCACATTCTTATATCTTCAATTTCAATAAGTTCCAAGTTAATATATTTTAAGACAATTCTTAAATAAATACAATTTCACACAATTTCATTTTCCAAAACCATAGTACTTTTCAAAGTTATAACAACTCTGAAACCCAACACTTTGAAACCATAATATTTTGAAATCATAACAATTTAAAAATGTTATTCTTTGAAAATCATAATACTTAGAAAATTATAACACCCTTAAAATAATATTCATTTAAACCATTGAAATTCATTGTCAAATAATATTCATTTCAAAGTTGTAGCATTTCTAAGTTCATTCATTAAATTATAAAATTTCCAAAGCATTGTATTTTCAGCTAACAACAGCACTTATAAAGTGCTACAGTAGATATATTAGTAATATTTCAAAACATTGTCAAATTAAGAAACAACAGCACTTATAAAATGCTACGGTAGGTATTAGAATTTCAAAACAGTTCAGTTTAAGAAACAACAGCACTTACCAAGTGCTACAGTAGATATTTAGTTATTATTTCAAAACAGTTTACTTTCAGCAGCAACAACACTTACAAAATGCTGCAGTAGCTCTCTGGTTATTCCAAATTATAGTTTAGATTTAGCAACAACAGCACCTACAAAGTGCTGCAGTAGCTCTTTGTTATTTCAGAACTTAGTCTATTTCCAGAAATGAAAGCACTTAACAAATGCTATCTTAAGACCACAACATTTCTGAAGTGCTACCATATTAATTCCAGCTTTATTATAAAATTTTCAGAAACAATAAAACTTAAAATTTGGCCATTTTAACTTATAAAAATCATATTTTTCGCTTCAAAAATATTCATTCGGATAACTTAACTTATGATTCAATAAAATAAACACTAAATAAGTAAATATCCAATTTAAACAATAATTCATTCATTAAGTCAAAAGTAAATTATTTTCTCAACTTTTACTTTAACAATTAACTTAATACTTTATTTTAAAATACCCATTTCCGAAATAAAATTTTAATTTCCCTTTATTTACTTAACTTAAAAGTTTTCATTTAAAACCAAATTTCCAAATTCCAAGTTAAGTCATAACTAAAGTTACATTCTTCCATTTAAAAATCATAACTATTTATTTTACAAAACATAACTTTCACAAAAGAATATTTTATCATAGTTAATATAACAATCAAATCTTTTTCTTTTAGATCTATTCATTTAGACATCAAATAACTATGATTTTCTAGTCAAATAAATTTTATTACAAATGTCCAATTAAAACTGTATTCCATTTAATCAGTTCAAAATACATTATTTATTACACAAAACATGTCCGTTTCATAAAGTAAAATTCATAACAATTACTAGGTTAGATTTAAACTTCCATATTAAATCCAATTATATTCTTAAGTTATTTAACATCAATAAATGTCTTTAAATTCTATTTAAAACCAACACATCTTTATAATTTCAATTAAAGCCACTTATAGACTTAAAATATCTTAACTTATAGAAACCAACACCTTCTTATATTTAAGTCATTTAAATCAAATCTTTCAGCTCAAATTTCATATATTTAAAACATTCAAAATACTTAATAAATTTTAGGAAAATATTATTTAAAAATATAACCATGGGCCCGTATAATATTTTATAACCTAGGTCAAGTGATACATATATGTATCATTTCAATCCGTAATTTAAAAAGAAAAATCCGGGTTCTATCATTTCAAACCCGCAATCCCAAGTCAAATAAATTACAATAAAATCACTCAAGCCTATCATTTCAGCCCATAATGATTTTTCCTTATTC
Organism: Allium fistulosum; assembly: GCA_030737815.1. Taxonomy (NCBI): domain Eukaryota; kingdom Viridiplantae; phylum Streptophyta; class Magnoliopsida; order Asparagales; family Amaryllidaceae; genus Allium; species Allium fistulosum. The sequence goes on along the minus strand of CM060904.1, from coordinate 1,102,004,711 downwards.
TAATGTCCGTTCGGGTATGTATCATTTCAACCCATAGTGATAGGGAACTTGCAGTGTGAGATACAGTAATTAAAATGAACAGTATAACATATAATAACATATCAGGTAATGTAACAGGTATATAAATAGCATTTAACATCATATAATATATCACAGGCATGTATGAATAACATATCAATTTATACAGATTCACTTGTCATCATTGCACAATAATATAAGTACATATGTCTAGAGTGATAAAACTCACCTTTTTAAAGCTAGAGAAGATAGACAGTGAAATTGAGTTACGAATCCAAGCATGAATTTCGAAGCAAAGCACGATGGAGACGAGTTCAATGGACAAAGCTGATAAATAGGAATTGACGAAATCTAATCAGAATTGGACCGATGAAGGTAATTAGTATAAGTGAATATATATATAACTATATATATAATCTTATTCTAAATACAAACACATTTTAATTCAAATATATATGTGTGTGTATATATATTCCAAAATCTTTGTTCTGAATTAAAACACATATATTGAAAATAAACATATCTACATGGTATAAATACATACATACATACACATATATATATATATATATACTTATCAAAAATGGAAACTACCTATATTATGTATGTTCGGTTGAAATTATCCATATATATTCCCAAAAATCAATTTAAACATATACCAATAAAAACCCAACTCATGTATGTTAATATAAATTCATGTAAACAGATAATATAAAATACTAATATACATATCATATATATGCAGACAAATGCATATATATATAAATCAGACCGTTCCTCCCTATATGCAGACTGATATGTTAACATATTTTATACTTTAAAATTTTCATCCCACTTTATATATGCGAGCCAAAATATATTCAGATATATATATATACCTATATTATAGCAAAGCATGGTACAACTTATAAAACATATATCCGACGTCAAAATATATATATATACTTGAAGCTTAACTCATATATACTACACTATATGAAGCCTTGGAAGAAATATGATTTCAATACGACAGATTATATATAATACAAATTGCATGCACACTATATAATATAAACTATACGTATAACCACTGATTGTCAAAACTTATATAACATACTATTATATAAGCTTATTATATAACAATTCTGTATAACATATAGCCTTAAGTCTTCTTTAAAATATACTTATTGTAATATATAATAGCTCATGCATACACGGCTTTAAAATAAAAGAGTACAACAGTTTTTAAATAAAACATACAAATATTATATATACATAAATACCTGTATACACAGGAATTTGAGAAGGCAAGCACTTGAGGCCGAGACGAAGGGTTGGAGGATGCCTTGCCTAGGTGGACGAGGCTACTAGGTGGGTCGAGTATGTTGATGAGCACAAATCTATAGGCTAAGGTGGATTGGAGAGAGGGGAGGATGCAGATTGGTTGGCTTCGGGTGGTGAGGGAGATAAATAATGAAGATGTGCAGGCTTTAGGTAGAATGAAGAGAAAATGAACAGTGGCAAAGCTTTCATCCTATTTTATTTTTATTAAGCTGAATGAGACGAAGCGAAGAAATAAATAGAAAATCAAATATGAACGGACCAATAAATTGAAATGAATATAAAAATAAAAGTAATTATAGCGGTCAAGTCCCTGGATTGAGCTGAGCAATAAATTTTTGTTTGGGCAGCATGTTTAAATTTTGAAACCGAAGGAAGGATTAAAGTCACGATTTATGGAACCGTTACAACGAACAGTTTATTGCTTTCGTCGCGTACCAGATCTCAAAATACAGAAATAAATATACTGCAGAGATCAGCACGACGAGAGGATCAAAACGGTATATAGATATCAGTGGTATGACCATCCTATCAAAAGTCTTTACAGACACTGATTTACGTTGCTATTTCGTACGGAAAAATCCAAACGGAGCTAGAAACGTCCGAAATTTGCGAAACGAATTACGCAGTCTTATTCAGAGTGTTCTAAATAAATTTTCTCAAGGTTACATATTTAGGTTTCGGAACACTTTTTAAATTCAACTGTTATTAACTGACTTAAATTGAAATAGAATTACACAAGAAAATAAATTTAAATATTATCAGATGAAAATTTACCATTTGCTATGTTTAAACAGACGTATTCCAAATATTAAATTTTTATTTCAAAATTCTATTATTTAAAATTTCACAAAAAATTCAATTAATTAAATAAATAAACCACTAAAATTTACAGGTCGTTACAACAACGGCGCCAAAACCTTATTGATTAACGGTGGAATTTTCTATAGAGTAGAAAACCGCCATTAAAAATTGTGTTAAAAATAACCGCAAGTGCACGACGTACAATTTTAGTACGTGGCGAGTACGGGTCAATCCGTAGGAAATTGAATTGATTTAAAATTCTACTCAATCAAATTAACCAAGAGTTTGAAGTATTTTAAGCTAAAAATGTAAAAAAAAACTAACAAAAGAAAGTGAATAAAAAATATTAGGGTAAAAGGCAATTCCGTTCTCATGATAACATAAATCAACATAATGAAATTATGATCTCTCTTTTTGGTCGTTAGTGAATTTAGTTGATGTGTTCATCATAAGTATGATCTATTTGTGTTATTAGTTAGCCCAACATAAACCATAAAACTATAACACACCCTCCAAACCACTTGTTAACTCTCATAAAAATGTTAATAAAATTGAAAATTAAATCTATTTTAAGTATGATCTATTTACTATTGATTAGTAATATAGACCATCAAATTTTGATTCTAAAATTCACTTTATTACCATAATCATATGTGATGAAGAAGTAATTTGTGTTTATGTTTGTTTAAGCATAGCCTATTTGGTGTCAACAACATAGGCTATCAAATTCAAAGCTAAACAACAAAATATTACCAAATCAAACATTCCACTGAGCACAAAAAGAGATCAAATGAAATTACTACGTTGAATTTACATGATTAAGATGGCTTCATTACCCCTAAATTTAAGGAGTTTAGCTTCTCTTTTTTGTTATCATGTCAACAAATGTAAATTGCAACATAGAACAAAAACAAGAGGAAAAAGAGAGCTAACTAATTTGCATAAAAATGAATCTACTCTACTTGCAAGAAATAAGACTACACTAATTGCATATAGTAAAGAACAAGAATTAAAAGAGCATGAAATCAACTTGCATAAAGAAAATTACATAAAAGAAAAATGATAAGAAGCCATGAAAGAGAGAAAGAGAGTTTATATTTACAATTTGTGCCTACAACTAAACTAACTAAAGAGGAGGCTAAGAGCTCATTACCTGAAACATAAGGGGTATTTATACATGCCTAAAACCCTAATGCATTTTTTAGGGGACTACCCAAAATACCCCTTAGGAAGTCTGGCCACCAAGTTATCATTAGCTTTTAATTAATACTTCATTAAGTATGCATGTAACTTTAAGCTCCACTAACATGTGCATTAGATCCTAATTGAAGATCAAGGTAAGTGGATAGGTGCGGTCCTCCATGATGCATGAGTTGATTTATTTCCATCTTCATTTGCCTTCTTCTCTTGTGCATGCATATCTTCATGAAGCCTCTTCTAATTTGAATCCAAACTTCTATAAAACAACAAAAAAATGTGCAAATAAATGATGATTTGAAAATAATTACCACTCCCTTCAAGTTAAAATATTTAACTTATCTATCCATTACCTAGGGTTTTCCAATTCTTTCAATTCATAAGTATTTTCAGTTTAAAATCATCGATTCAGATTAAATGTCATATTTTTTATTCTAAGAAGTATGTAAATGAAGTTTAAATACTTGTTTACAACATAATCACATTATAGATAAATCCACTGAGCTTAAAGTAATCTCTCTTCTAATCCAATTCGAATTAAATGCTTTCTCCTTCTCTATTTATCCTCCATCGATTCGATTTTCTTCCTCTTTATTTTGCAATTCAAATTTCTATTTCTACTTGAATTTGGAATATATTTTAATAAGTTTGGAGGGGCAGAAGAGGAGGATATGAAGAATTAAAGAGGAAGTGACTAGGGTTTTGAGTGAGGAAAGATGAGGGTTAGATCTATATTTATAGTCAAAATTTGAGTTATTAATAATAAATCTCGAAATAGCATTTGGACTTACGGGTTGGAAGATATGACAGTTTGAGTTCATATAGTTTTTGGGACAGCTTAATAGGAGATTAATGATGTTTGAGTGAGGCCCAACAATCATTTTGAGTTTTAGGGTTGTATTGGCTGCCGCAGCCTCCCAAAAACCATTTTTCCATCATTTTAAATTAGATCTAAATCTCCATTAATAAACTTCCTCTTAGTCGAAACCACTCCAAATCTCTTCCAAATCAAGTCAGATTAATCGATTGAGGGTGGATTAGCAAGGAAATCGGCTAGAGACTTCCAAATCTACATTTTTGAAGAGGAGATTTTGGGATTCAGATGTCTATTCTTGAATTTGGCTTGCTTTATGTGCAAAATAGTCCATTTTTGGATGTTTGGTGAGTGATTTATCAACTCACAACTTATTATATATATATATATATATATCTATATGTTTTGACATGTTTTGAACCCATTTTTAAAGTCAAAATTATGGTTTTATGTTGTTTTGAAGCTAAATCCAAAGTAAAAACGAATTTAAAATGCTTTAAAGTGATTTAATCACGTTGTTCAGATGTGTTATTGCCTATATAAATGTTAGGCTATATTATAGACGTGTTTTGAGATGATTTTCCATGTTTTAATGGATTGTTGTATATTTGGGTAATGATTGAATGGTTGTTGCTATGTGTTGGGACTTCGTATTATGTATTTAAATGGTTGTAAATGAACATCGGAGCAAATCAAAAGTGGTATATATAAGATTGGGCTTCGATGGATTAACTCTATAGTGCTTAGGGTTGTGTCAATGCATTGGAGTTGCATATGGGTTGAAGTACAACGATCGATTCAGCATGAAAGTTGAGGTGTTGGGAATGATATACGAGTTCAATCCATGAGGGTTGGTTAAGTAGTAGCTTTGGCTCGAGGGTGGCACAATGCGGTGGTTGCATCGGGTAAAGTCTGGCCAGTGGTATGAGGACTGGGAAAGTATTTGTTTTCGGTTAGAGGCTTTAGTTAAGGCATGAGGAAATATGAAGGCGGCTTCGGTCCAGGTGTAGTACTGGACAGGAAATAATGGTCAAATGTTGGAGCTGAAAAGGATTTAGGGTTCGAGGTTTGATCTGATGGTTGCCTTACTTCGGGCTTGTCAACTGTAGAATCCGGTAGAGGAGATGAGGTAGAAACTCTTAGTTATTGACTTTGGGCTTGGCTTATGGTGACACCTGGGCCTTGCCTAGTGATTACTTCGGGGATGTTTATGGTTGGCTTTGAAAAATATGGGATGACACCGAGATTTTAACACAAAGACTCTACGACTAGTAATGTGTGCTTAGAGTTGTTCTAGTTTTTGGCATATCAATAGGTGAATCATTTTGGTCGAGTACTTCGGGTGAGAAATGTATATGCTATGTTCGACGGGTGAAGCGACGTAGTCGGGCATGGCATGTTCCAGTATTGAGTCGAGTGCCATAGAAATAGATGATAGCTCTAGATATGATAGGTGTTTCATGGGTTAAGGGTATGTGAGGATGATCACTTGTGTACCCTGGACCATGACGATGATCTTGCATGCCTTGGTGATGACAGTACCTTTATGATGGTAGGTGTTCGAACATCTAATCCAATTGCAACATGGTGTGTCACTGACCTTGGTGATTGCCATATGAGTTATTCGGTATCCATAGGCATCTTGGTGATGATGCATGTAACACCCCGTAATTTTACGAAATTAAATAATTGAATTAAAAAGGGTAAAACTGTAATTTCACATGAGAAATAGGAAATATTTTATGGAAGGTAGAATTAGGTTTCGAGACCTATTCTACTGCATTCATAATGTCGTTCATAGTTATAAAACATATATAACTTGCTGAATTTGGTCAAATAGGCTAGAAATTAGAAAAAGTCAAACTCACTAGAATTTCGTAATATATTAATTTCGAGATTTTGGCCCAAATTTGAGTTATTCAAATAATAAATAGAAATGAAAACCAATTCTCTAATCACATTTAACCTAAACATCTTACCTGTAATCTCCATCTTCTTCTTCATCTATCTCTAAACAAAATCAATTGCAAATCCACTAAATCAAATCCAAATAAAATGAATAAATATATGGAACCGATCATCGTGAAGATGGCTATGCAAATAAATTGAAGCCATCAAGAAATTTCGTTTTTATAAGGCAAGTAATTACTTGATAATGAAGAAGGAGGAGGATTCACCTTGGATCAGAGAAGATGCATGGCTAATTAGTGAACGAGATTCATCCTATATGTATATATAAATAAGATATAGTATTTCGTCCTTTGTGGTCAAAAATCACTTTATAAAAGATGAAATTGAAAATTAAAATGTGATTTTTTTAATAAACATGATTAGGGTGATGTATGCCATGGCTAGATGATTAAAATGTGCATTTTTATCAATTGCAACTAACTAATATTAACCAGTCTATAATTAAAAAGTACGAAATATAAAAGTGTTACAAACTAGACATATTATATGTCAAAGTTGTAGTTATCAATTGATGCAATTCCAATTGTGATGTTCGTTTGTTGATTGGGTGTACGGAATAAATGGAAAATGGCTCGGAAGTTCTAAAAAACATAGACCATCCATTTCAATCTAACATTGAAACAACAACAATACGACGATCATAAAGTATGGCTGTGTAGAGGAGGATGAGTAGGTCATCTCTTCGATGATGGATTGGTCAGAAGTTGTTGGATTTTGGCTGATTTAACTCTCAAAGACGGTGGAAGAAAGACATTTTTGGGTCGTCGAAGGTGAATTAGGGAGGCATGTCGGAGAGCGAGTGGTGACGGTGGCCCAATAACAGTGGTGGATCGGGATCTGAACACTTGTAGTGGTAGCGATGGACGAAAGGGAGTCCTCATCACTTGGGTTCAAGTGGGTAATGAAGAAACGCATATGGGGCTTTAAAATAATAATTAATTAAATAAACAAACATATAATTAAGGACCAATTAATTAATAAAAACCCTTAACTTTAAATGCTTATAGTTCTCGCATACGAATTCTGTTTAACACGCGGTTCATTGCATTGACATCTTGGCATGATAAGGAATGCTTTGTTATGTTTACAATGTTTTGAGCTACTTTAGACATGTTTCTTATTTTCGGTAAGCTTGTTATACCGAGATTCCACTGGGACATTTGGTACACATATGAGGAAATTAGTCTTCGGTCGTACTACTAATATTTGGTGATGATGAGTTTGGGGCTTGATCAAGTAGCTTTGTAAACAGCGGGGCCATGATGAGTTTTGAAGTTGATCCCAATAGTGTCATAGAACGTTAGGTAGACGTCTGGCATGGACGTGATCTTAATAGTTATATATGTTTGTGGCATACGAGCTGGGACTTTAGGCTTGGTCATGTGCATAAATTTTTGGCATACGAGCTTAGACTTTGGGATCGACCTTGTGCATATGTTTGCAATATATGAGCTGGGACATTGGGCTTGGTCGTGTGCATACATTTTCGACATATGAGCTAAGACTTTTGACTCGGTCGTGTGTATACGTTTCCGTCATATGAGTTAGGACATTAGGCTCGGTCGTTTGTGTAACGACCTGTATTTTTAACACTTTAAAAATAAGAATTAAAATAAAAAATTTGGATAAAAATCCGAAGGAAATAAAATTTTGTGTTGTTAAATGTGAATTACAAGTTAAAATGCAAAACTGAATTCTGAAATAACTTATTTGTAAATTAAATATGGATGTTAACCTGTATTGAATGTAAGCAATGAATTGAGTTTGATTGTAAACCAAATTGGTTATGATTGTAAACAAAGAATAAATAAAACGGTAGATTTAATAGTGGAAGTTTATGTTATTGAAACTAATATAAATAAATGTAACTTAATATTACAGTTGATTGAAATCAAATAATAACCGAAACTGTAATTTGATAAAGATGTTAACTGGTAATTGAACGTAAGTAAAGATTTAAATTTGAATGTAACAAGTAATTGAATTGAATTGAATTTGATTGTAAACAACGAAATAAATAAAATGTACATTTAATATTGAAGTTATAATATGGAAATCAACGTAAATGAATGTAATTTAATATTACTGTGAATTTAAATAAGATGATAGCTGAAGAAAATGAAAGTAAATGAATTATAAACTATTGATAATAATGTATAAGTAAATGGTTGATTCAATAATGAAAGTGTAAATCGAAATAAAAAAATTCATTTGGAATTAAATAACTTGAATTTGAATTACAATATAATTGAACGCTGAATCTAATATAATCTTTTATATTGGATTTATAATGGAAAATTGCATTGTAAAAGATTGTTAATTACTATGAAATTTAAAATGAAATTTGTGAACAATTGAAATTTGATTTAAAAGTTAATAATTTAAAATTGGGAATTTTATATTGAAATTAAACAGTAAAAATAGCCATTTTTACAACTGTCTCGGATTTCAACGAAACCAGTTTCATCGGATCCATAACAATGAATTATTGTAAGGTTTCAATTTTCGTAGCAATCGGACTTGTCGTTTGATCGTACGGACTCGAAACGCCTTGAAATAAATGCAATTATAATCAATTAAAATCAATTTGAAATTTTGATTTTAGCATAACTTCTTCATACGATGGAATTTGGACTTGAAACCTTTTCCATTGCGTTTAAAATATTTTAAAACACCTATTTTGATATATGAGTTTACCCAATTTCGTTCCGGGGTCAGAACGGGCTTTTCGGGCCATAGTTTGTTCCGCACGTTCATCTATCCAGTCTATCTACTCTATCTCTAACATACCTATATAAACACAGTTATAAACCCTAGCCTCCCTAATTTTTTTTTGTCTGTACGTACAATTCATCTTCTTCTTAGCTTCTCATTCCAATGGCAGACAAAACCTAATTCCCAAATTCCAAAATCTAAAAAAAAAAAAAAAAAAAAATTCGAGATTTACGCGCTTCGGGTCGCGCTTGGGGTTTCAGGGGGAAAAACCCTGGAGCTACTTCGAGTCGGGAAGAAAACTACTCGGGTCATCGGGTCGTTTTCGCAAAAACTCCAAGCAGGCATCGGGTATTTGAGGTGGGAACTCGAAGTCGACTCAGCACCAGAATTTTCCAATCTTCAAATTTTCATAACTTTTGCATACGGACTCGGATTTGGACGAGGTTTCTTTTGTTAAGATCGTATCGAAATTCCGGACACTTTGACGCTAGTTTGGATGGATTTGAAGACTGTCAAAATTTTGGGTTTAACTTGAATTTAAATTCAATTTAAATTCAAAAGGTGAGTGTTATATAACGCTCACAATGTACTGAATATTTTTATGGTAGTTAAATTTGACATTATGAAGTGATATGAATTTATTTTTCGTTGTTTGATAAATTTTAATTGTCATATAGATTGTCGTGTGAATTCACCGTTGAAAATTTAAATTGACAGTAAATTGAAATTAGGATTTAATTGAAATCAAATTTCCCGATATTGATAACTATGAAATTGCCGTGAATTGTATTGACCATTGGATGATTTATTTCGATGGATGCTATTGGTTGATATTTAAATGTTTGGATGTTTATTTGCTTATATATATCCTGTTATACATGCACATGACACTGTGATTGGTTTAAGTAATATATATTCATCCCTGACATTTAATTGAAATAACTAACCACTTGGCCATAGGTTAGAGAATTATATACGGACACCGGGTTGGTTAAATTAAATGATTTTAAAGTTGTTTTGAAATTATTTAAATGAATTGATTTTAAGAATAAAAATCCAATTTATGGAAATTGAATTATTTTGAATTGAAGCTCAAGATGTTGGAATTTAAACTTGGTAAATGAAATTGTTTAATTATTTGAAGTTTAGATTTTTTTTAAAAAAAAGAAATTTTTTTTTTTGAAATACGGCGTAAATTTTCGAAAGTTGATTTGTTTTAAAAGATTGGACTTTTAATCGAACTCTGAATATTTCTAAGAAAATTTTTATGAAATGATATTTCAAGTTTGAGTTTGGAATTGAAAATTTATTTAAAATTGAGATTTAATTAATTTGGAATTTAATTGAAATTCAAAGAAATTTGTGAATTGGACTAAATTGAAACTATTGAATTATTTAATAATTAAATAAGGTTAAATTATTTAATGATTAAATTGAATTGAAATTCTTTAATAAGAAAAAATTTGTACTTTTGAATAAGTGAATTTTTACTTCGTAAATAATTGAAATTGAGTTTCTTTATTAATTAAGTTTTGGAAAATTATTTAAGAAAGTAAATAAGTGAAATTGAATTTTTTTAACAAGAAATGAAAATGTGATATTTTTGGAATTAATGTAAGACTTGTAATTGAAAGAATTGATTTGAAGAATTTAATTTAATTCAAAATTGTAAGTTTTGATTTAATGAAGTTGAACTTAAAAAGGTAGTGTAATGGATTTGAAATTTAATAGAAATTGTTTTGAATGATAAAGTACCTTAACGGATATTAAATGAAATCGATAAATGAATTTAATTTGATTTGAATGTTGAATTAAATTAATTTAAATGATTTCGGAATGAAACTTATATACGAACTTGAATCAATATTTGAATTGTTTAAATTGAAATTGAAATTGAATTATAAGATTTTGAAATTTTGATTTGGAAGTTTTGAAACGTAAATTGTGGAAATTGATTTAGAAAGACAAATGAAATGTTGATTTATAAATTCTAATTGAATTGAAATTGATTTGGTTTTGAAATAAATAAACGACCAATCGGTGAAATAATTACGGAAGTTATTAAAGAGACCGGAATTCGGTTATGGATATACTCTCTATCTAAACCGAAAACCACTTTAATAACTATACGCGGAGTGATGATCCAGAATGAAGTGGTTGGAATGATGTTCGTTGATGACTGAAGAAAGTGAACGATGATGGATAGCCTTGACACTTGTGTCAAATTGGAAATGACTAAAACAGGAGCTGTGCCGGGCCAATGGAGGATTTGCTACCTCAAGTGGACACACTTCTTCGAACTACTCATTATATGTTGTCGATTGGTGCACCCTTGATTTTGGGAGTGTTGTTTCACGGTGTTGCGGGCGCTGCGGCGTTGCGTTCTCACCAGTCCGGATCAGGCGAACGGTAGTATCACTACCTTGGGTATTGCCTCATGTGCCTTGTCATACTTGTATTCCATTTATACGCGACCACTACGATTTTGATTTGTACCTTTAGTATATGGATTGCTCTCTGGTGACTTCCGGTTTTGGGGAAACTACGGTCTTGTATATGCTTTTGGGAATAAAAATGTGTTAAGGGTGGAATGGGCCATGGCTTAACGCTATTTTAATACTTTTACTTTAATGTAGACATATTATAATAGCGTATTGTACTACATAGTAGATAGTTTAACGGATCCTTGAGAGATGGAAAATCCCGTAACATCTCTTAAGTTATTGCACTCACGTTGACACTGGATAGGAGATGTCAAAACCCGTAAACATCTCTGACGCCGTCACACTCATATTTTCTTATTCGATTTGACTTACATGAGATATTTTAGTCCTGACTCGAGTGTTTTGCCTTTTCATTACACTCGGGTCAGCCTGAGCATTTCAGATAAGGTTGAAGAGCTATTCTGGAGGACGAAGACGGAGTTTGGTATTACATCATTTGTATTCTACTACTGTATTATTTTTTCGCTGCATTGTTGTATTATCTCTGATATGTATGTAACTCTGATTTATGATGTATAATAATAATCAAATTTATTTATTTAACAGCTTCATGAACTGCTATTTTATTATTATATCTTGTTCCTTCCGCTGCGAGATTCTGAGTTTGTTTCTGTTCTTTCTTTTCTTTCTTTTCTTATTTACCCCAATAACTATCCGTATTTCGGATTGTTTGAGTCGGCATGTGTGTATGTTTTGTCGACTTGAACGGTCTAAAATGCGGGTTGTTACAGTTGGTATCAGAGCTTTGGTTTAGATTACCTTGGCTCTAGTGGGGAATAACTCATTGAAATAGGGTTAAACCTTATGAATGAGTTCGAGTGTATATGAGAGAGCGTATTTGTAATTTTGATATAAAAATGATTTTATATTGTGTTAAATTGTTCCGTTGAGTATTTATGAATTCTGGTTGGTACTTGGGACGCCAAGGCATCGATAGGAATTTCTAAACACTCGAATAGGACAGATTGACATAATATTGTTTTGGACTATATTTTTATATAAAGAACTATCTTGAAAATTTATAAATTTTGATTGTATTGGTTGTTAGGAGATGATAATATTAGATTATCATCGTTTATTGTTGATTAGTCAATATTTCTAACTATTGACTATTGGACGATTTTAAGAAATGAAACTTGTAAATATGATTGACAATGAATATAAATGGTAAATAAAAAAAAATGAATTTAAATTAAGATGGAGAATTTAAATTCCGGTGTTTTGAAAATTTATTAACAAAAATTCGAAATGTATAATATAAGTATTATATGATAGTATATTCGATTAGAAATTGTTTTCAAAGGATTTTCAAATGAAGTAAGTGTTATACTCCCCTCTTGACACTAGAGAATGATTTCGGTGATGAGTGCACGCATCATCGACGTTTATTTTCCAGAGTCCAAGTGGGGGAGATCACTTAATAGCTTTTTCTAAACCCTGTTTTGATAAAAATTGAATTTTATTTTGTATTCTCTATAGTATGACTTGATACACATTAATATAAGTATATATTATTTCAAACTTGATTTGAAATGAAACCGGAGATGAAATTCTTAAGTTCTTTAATATTTAATCACTTTAAACTATTGAGATAAACAAATACTTGAATCATTACGGAACTTCTAAATTGTGAAATGAGAAATGAACCTAAGAGCTAAGTGAAAATATCAATTGAAGTAGAAACCCTTAGAATTAGGAAATTATGAATTTAAAATAAAATTGAAACTGTAAAACTCGCATAGTATTAAATTTCATTCTATAGCATAAATATAACTTACCAAAATATTTAAGAAGTTCAAAAATGTTATATGAATTGTTAATTGGATAATATACAAGTTTAGGTTTGAATAATGAAATATGCATTTAATTAATGGTTTGCAAATATAAATAAAATTGTTAGTAAATAATTGGAATTTAAAGTAACATTTAAAGGTGATTCACCATTATGTTAATATAAAATGGAAATACTATATGTGAATGTAAATGTGAAATTAAATTATAGTGAAATTTAAGTAATGACTTAAGAATTAATTAATTGAAAATTCAACTTTGAAATGGAAAGGGGCTGTATGTTGTTTAACAACATTCTATTTGCATAACAAAAACTTACCAAATACTTAAAAATTTTAAAATGCTTATAAGGATAAGTAGAGGAATAATATACCAGTGTGAGAGTGAATAATAAAATGTGAAGATTTATTGATAGTTGTAAATATAAAAGAAATTTAAGCTGTAAAATGAATGATATATACAAGAGAATGAATAAAATTTAAAATTCATGAAATATAAAATTTGTAAATGGAAACTAATTAAAGTTGAATATAACTAAATGTCAATAAACTTGGAAGTGTATGAAATAAAAAATTTTGACTTGGAAATGTATAATTGATTTAGTGTAGATTCTGGATGGATGGTAATGTTTGATATGCATTGGTTGTTTGATGGATGGTAATTGATTTAGTAGAATTAATTAGTGTTAATGGAATTGAATAAACGGAATAAAATTTTAAAATAATTAAATTCAAATTTGAAGCAAAGTGAAATTAAATATAATTGAATCCAATTTAAATTGAAGCAAATTGACTTGAATTTAAAATGTGAATGAAACAAACTTGAATAGATCGAAAACAAATTGAATGTAAACGTATTTCATGGATAAATAAGAAAATAAACGACTTTGTGTTTATGATTGTTTCTTTAGAAAATTTAAAGTTTGATGGTTTGTACTTTGAAATAATAAAAGCAAAATTTTGGAAAAAAATCCAAAATTGTCCAATATATGCTGAAACGAAAACAACCATAACTTTTAAATGGCTGGACGAAATTCAACGATATTAGACTTTTCGGAAAGCTTAGAAACTGTAGCACGACTTTTGTTTAGACTGTCTTGAGAAATTCCTTCATTTACTTAGTTAAAAATTTGAATCTTCTCGCTGGCCTGTGTAAAAGGGAAGCAAAATCAGTAGCATATACTCTTAGTATTTTTGCCATAACTTTTTACTGGTGTATCGGATTTTGATGATCTTGCACTTTCTGGAAAGCTAAGAACTTAAGTTAAAACTTTTGCTTTAAGTGTTTTGTGTTTTGCTGTCATTTTGAGGGTCGAAAACGTGACCAAACGTCGCTGACCTGCGCAATTCATTGCCAGGTTGAGGCGTATCTATTTAGTAAAACGGTCGTAACTTTTGAACGGAAGGTTCGAATTTAATGATTTTGGACATTCCGGAAAGCCTGAAACGAATGCAACAACTTTTGTTTAGATTCCATTGTTAAATTTTATCGTTTAGGTGACCAAAAACTGAGATTCGTTTGCTGTCTTGAAATTGGAATTTCAGTTTTGAAGCTAAACATGTTATATGTGTGTTGTTTATGATAAGTATATCGATCTATCTTTATATGCATGGTTCTAACTTGGTTATTGAGCATTTTAGTAGGTAGCAAAGAGGTTGCACTTCGCTTGTGGAGCTCGCTTCTGCGCTTAATGCAAAATGTAAGTTAAAATGCTAATAAACGCTAAATAAAAGGTATGTTCTCGGATTACAGTTTATGTTGTGGTATATTATTGTGTTCCCCATGTTTTGGGATGCCTCATTCTTGTAATGAGATGTATATCATGCAATTATTACCACTGTGAAATTTTTCGGTCCTAACCGCGCAAAGGAGGTGCTGCCGAAATTTTTCAAAAATCCGGGAGTTAGAAAATTTTGAGATTTAAAAAAAATCCTATAACTAAATTTTGCAAATAAGTCGAATATTTTGAATGAATTATATCTAAATGATGGTTTCCCCTTCTCCGTTCCTTTTCGAGGACGGAAAGTTTTAAGTGGGGGAGAATGTAACGACCTGTATTTTTAACACTTTAAAAATACGAATTAAAATAAAAAATTTGGATAAAAATCGAAAGGAAATAAAATTTTGTGTTGTTAAATGTGAATTACAAGTTAAAATGCAAAACTGAATTCTGAAATAACTTATTTGTAAATTAAATATGGATGTTAACCTGTATTGAATGTAAGCAATGAATTGAGTTTGATTGTAAACCAAATTGGTTATGATTGTAAACAAAGAATAAATAAAACGGTAGATTTAATAGTGGAAGTTTATGTTATTGAAACTAATATAAATAAATGTAACTTAATATTACAGTTGATTGAAATCAAATAATAACCGAAAGTGTAATTTGATAAAGATGTTAACTGGTAATTGAACGTAAGTAAAGATTTAAATTTGAATGTAACAAGTAATTGAATTGAATTGAATTTGATTGTAAACAACGAAATAAATAAAATGTACATTTAATATTGAAGTTATAATATGGAAATCAACGTAAATGAATGTAATTTAATATTACTGTGAATTTAAATAAGATGATAGCTGAAGAAAATGAAAGTAAATGAATTATAAACTATTGATAATAATGTATAAGTAAATGGTTGATTCAATAATGAAAGTGTAAATCGAAATGAAAAAATTCATTTGGAATTAAATAACTTGAATTTGAATTACAATATAATTGAACGCTGAATCTAATATAATCTTTTATATTGGATTTATAATGGAAAATTGCATTGTAAAAGATTGTTAATTACTATGAAATTAAAAATGAAATTTGTGAACAATTGAAATTTGATTTAAAAGTTAATAATTTAAAATTGGGAATTTTATATTGAAATTAAACAGTAAAAATAGCCATTTTTACAACTGTCCCGGATTTCGACAAAACCAGTTTCATCGGATCCGTAACAGTGAATTATTGTAAGGTTTCAATTTTCGTAGCAATCGGACTTGTCGTTTGATCGTACGGACTCGAAACGCCTTGAAATAAATGCAATTATAATCAATTAAAATCAATTTGAAATTTTGATTTTAGCATAACTTCTTCATACGATGGAATTTGGACTTGAAACCTTTTCCATTGCGTTTAAATATTTTAAAACACCTATTTTGATATATGAGTTTACCCAATTTCGTTCCGGGGTCAGAACGGGCTTTTCGGGCCATAGTTTGTTCCGCACGTTCATCTATCCAGTCTATCTACTCTATCTCTAACATACCTATATAAACACAGTTATAAACCCTAGCCTCCCTAATTTTTTTTGTCTGTACGTACAATTCATCTTCTTCTTAGCTTCTCATTCCAATGGCAGACAAAACCTAATTCCCAAATTCCAAAACCTAAAAAAAAAAAAAATTCGAGATTTACGCGCTTCGGGTCGCGCTTGGGGTTTCAGGGGGAAAATCCCTGGAGCTACTTCGAGTCGGGAAGAAAACTACTCGGGTCATCGGGTCGTTTTCGCAAAAACTCCAAGCAGGCATCGGGTATTTGAGGTGGGAACTCGAAGTCGACTCAGCACCAGAATTTTCCAATCTTCAAATTTTCATAACTTTTGCATACGGACTCGGATTTGGACGAGGTTTCTTTTGTTAAGATCGTATCGAAATTCCGGACACTTTGACGCTAGTTTGGATGGATTTGGAGACTGTCAAAATTTTGGGTTTAACTTGAATTTAAATTCAATTTAAATTCAAAAGGTGAGTGTTTTATAACGCTCACAATGTACTGAATATTTTTATGGTAGTTAAATTTTGACATTATGAAGTGATATGAATTTATTTGTCGTTGTTTGATAAATTTTAATTGTCATATAGATTGTCGTGTGAATTCACCGTTGAAAATTTAAATTGACAGTAAATTGAAATTAGGATTTAATTGAAATCAAATTTCCCGATATTGATAACTATGAAATTGCCGTGAATTGTATTGACCATTGGATGATTTATTTCGATGGATGCTATTGGTTGATATTTAAATGTTTGGATGTTTATTTGCTTATATATATCCTGTTATACATGCACATGACACTATGATTGGTTTAAGTAATATATATTCATCCCTGACATTTAATTGAAATAACTAACCACTTGGCCATAGGTTAGAGAATTATATACGGACACCGGGTTGGTTAAATTAAATGATTTTAAAGTTGTTTTGAAATTATTTAAATGAATTGATTTTAAGAATAAAAATCCAATTTATGGAAATTGAATTATTTTGAATTGAAGCTCAAGATGTTGGAATTTAAACTTGGTAAATGAAATTGTTTAATTATTTGAAGTTTAGATTTTTTTTAAAAAAAAGAATTTTTTTTTTGAAATACGACGTAAATTTTCGAAAGTTGATTTGTTTTAAAAGATTGGACTTTTAATCGAACTCTGAATATTTCTAAGAAAATTTTTATGAAATGATATTTCAAGTTTGAGTTTGGAATTGAAAATTTATTTAAAATTGAGATTTAATTAATTTGGAATTTAATTGAAATTCAAAGAAATTTGTGAATTGGACTAAATTGAAACTATTGAATTATTTAATAACTAAATAAGGTTAAATTATTTAATGATTAAATTGAATTGAAATTCTTTAATAAGAAAAAATTTGAACTTTTGAATAAGTGAATTTTTACTTCGTAAATAATTGAAATTGAGTTTCTTTATTAATTAAGTTTTGGAAAATTATTTAAGAAAGTAAATAAGTGAAATTGAATTTTTTAACAAGAAATGAAAATGTGATATTTTTGGAATTAATGTAAGACTTGTAATTGAAAGAATTGATTTGACGAATTTAATTTAATTCAAAATTGTAAGTTTTGATTTAATGAAGTTGAACTTAAAAAGGTAGTGTAATGGATTTGAAATTTAATAGAAATTGTTTTGAATGATAAAGTACCTTAACAGATATTAAATGAAATCGATAAATGAATTTAAATTGATTTGAATGTTGAATTAAATTAATTTAAATGATTTCGGAATGAAACTTATATACGAACTTGAATCAATATTTGAATTGTTTAAATTGAAATTGAAATTGAATTATAAGATTTTTAAATTTTGATTTGGAAGTTTTGAAACGTAAATTGTGGAAATTGATTTAGAAAGACAAATGAAATGTTGATTTATAAATTCTAATTGAATTGAAATTGATTTGGTTTTGAAATAAATAAACGACCAATCGGTGAAATAATTACGGAAGTTATTAAAGAGACCGGAATTCGGTTATGGATATACTCTCTATCTAAACCGAAAACCACTTTAATAACTATACGCGGAGTGATGATCCAGAATGAAGTGGTTGGAATGATGTTCGTTGATGACTGAAGAAAGTGAACGATGATGGATAGCCTTGACACTTGTGTCAAATTGGAAATGACTAAAACAGGAGCTGTGTCGGGCCAATGGAGGATTTGCTACCTCAAGTGGACACACTTCTTCGAACTACTCATTATATGTTGTCGATTGGTGCACCCTTGATTTTGGGAGTGTTGTTTCACGGTGTTGCGGGCGCTGCGGCGTTGCGTTCTCACCAGTCCGGATCAGGCGAACGGTAGTATCACTACCTTGGGTATTGCCTCATGTGCCTTGTCATACTTGTATTCCATTTATACGCGACCACTACGATTTTGATTTGTACCTTTAGTATATGGATTGCTCTCTGGTGACTTCCGGTTTTGGGGAAACTACGGTCTTGTATATGCTTTTGGGAATAAAAATGTGTTAAGGGTGGAATGGGCCATGGCTTAACGCTATTTTAATACTTTTACTTTAATGTAGACATATTATAATAGCGTATTGTACTACATAGTAGATAGTTTAACGGATCCTTGAGAGATGGAAAATCCCGTAACATCTCTTAAGTTATTGCACTCACGTTGACACTGGATAGGAGATGTCAAAACACGTAAACATCTCTGACGCCGTCACACTCATATTTTCTTATTCGATTTGACTTACATGAGATATTTTAGTCCTGACTCGAGTGTTTTGCCTTTTCATTACACTCGGGTCAGCCTGAGCATTTCAGATAAGGTTGAAGAGCTATTCTGGAGGACGAAGACGGAGTTTGGTATTACATCATTTGTATTCTACTACTGTATTATTTTTTCGCTGCATTGTTGTATTATCTCTGATATGTATGTAACTCTGATTTATGATGTATAATAATAATCAAATTTATTTATTTAACAGCTTCATGAACTGTTATTTTATTATTATATCTTGTTCCTTCCGCTGCGAGATTCTGAGTTTGTTTCTGTTCTTTCTTTTCTTTCTTTTCTTATTTACCCCAATAACTATCCGTATTTCGGATTGTTTGAGTCGGCATGTGTGTATGTTTTGTCGACTTGAACGGTCTAAAATGCGGGTTGTTACAGTTGGTATCAGAGCTTTGGTTTAGATTACCTTGGCTCTAGTGGGGAATAACTCATTGAAATAGGGTTAAACCTTATGAATGAGTTCGAGTGTATATGAGAGAGCGTATTTGTAATTTTGATATAAAAATGATTTTATATTGTGTTAAATTGTTCCGTTGAGTATTTATGAATTCTGGTTGGTACTTGGGACGCCAAGGCATCGATAGGAATTTCTAAACACTCGAATAGGACAGATTGACATAATATTGTTTTGGACTATATTTTTATATAAAGAACTATCTTGAAAATTTATAAATTTTGATTGTATTGGTTGTTAGGAGATGATAATATTAGATTATCATCGTTTATTGTTGATTAGTCAATATTTCTAACTATTGACTATTGGACGATTTTAAGAAATGAAACTTGTAAATATGATTGACAATGAATATAAATGGTAAATAAAAAAAATGAATTTAAATTAAGATGGAGAATTTAAATTCCGGTGTTTTGAAAATTTATTAACAAAAATTCGAAATGTATAATATAAGTATTATATGATAGTATATTCGATTAGAAATTGTTTTCAAAGGATTTTCAAATGAAGTAAGTGTTATACTCCCCTCTTGACACTAGAGAATGATTTCGGTGATGAGTGCACGCATCATCGACGTTTATTTTCGAGAGTCCAAGTGGGGGAGATCACTTAATAGCTTTTTCTAAACCCTGTTTTGATAAAAATTGAATTTTATTTTGTATTCTCTATAGTATGACTTGATACACATTAATATAAGTATATATTATTTCAAACTTGATTTGAAATGAAACCGGAGATGAAATTCTTAAGTTCTTTAATATTTAATGACTTTAAACTATTGAGATAAACAAATACTTGAATCATTACGGAACTTCTAAATTGTGAAATGAGAAATGAACCTAAGAGCTAAGTGAAAATATCAATTGAAGTAGAAACCCTTAGAATTAGGAAATTATGAATTTAAAATAAAATTGAAACTGTAAAACTCGCATAGTATTAAATTTCATTCTATAGCATAAATATAACTTACCAAAATATTTAAGAAGTTCAAAAATGTTATATGAATTGTTAATTGGATAATATACAAGTTTAGGTTTGAATAATGAAATATGCATTTAATTAATGGTTTGCAAATATAAATAAAATTGTTAGTAAATAATTGGAATTTAAAGTAACATTTAAAGGTGATTCACCATTATGTTAATATAAAATGGAAATACTATATGTGAATGTAAATGTGAAATTAAATTATAGTGAAATTTAAGTAATGACTTAAGAATTAATTAATTGAAAATTCAACTTTGAAATGGAAAGGGGCTGTATGTTGTTTAACAACATTCTATTTGCATAACAAAAACTTACCAAATACTTAAAAATTTTAAAATGCTTATAAGGATAAGTAGAGGAATAATATACCAGTGTGAGAGTGAATAATAAAATGTGAAGATTTATTGATAGTTGTAAATATAAAAGAAATTTAAGCTGTAAAATGAATGATATATACAAGAGAATGAATAAAATTTAAAATTCATGAAATATAAAATTTGTAAATGGAAACTAATTAAAGTTGAATATAACTAAATGTCAATAAACTTGGAAGTGTATGAAATAAAAAATTTTGACTTGGAAATGTATAATTGATTTAGTGTAGATTCTGGATGGATGGTAATGTTTGATATGCATTGGTTGTTTGATGGATGGTAATTGATTTAGTAGAATTAATTAGTGTTAATGGAATTGAATAAACGGAATAAAATTTTAAAATAATTAAATTCAAATTTGAAGCAAAGTGAAATTAAATATAATTGAATCCAATTTAAATTGAAGCAAATTGACTTGAATTTAAAATGTGAATGAAACAAACTTGAATAGATCGGAAACAAATTGAATGTAAACGTATTTCATGGATAAATAAGAAAATAAATGACTTTGTGTTTATGATTGTTTCTTTAGAAAATTTAAAGTTTGATGGTTTGTACTTTGAAATAATAAAAGCAAAATTTTGGAAAAAAATCCAAAATTGTCCAATATATGCTGAAACGAAAACAACCATAACTTTTAAATGGCTGGACGAAATTCAACGATATTAGACTTTTCGGAAAGCTTAGAAACTGTAGCACGACTTTTGTTTAGACTGTCTTGAGAAATTCCTTCATTTACTTAGTTAAAAATTTGAATCTTCTCGCTGGCCTGTGTAAAAGGGAAGCAAAATCAGTAGCATATACTCTTAGTATTTTTGCCATAACTTTTTACTGGTGTATCGGATTTTGATGATCTTGCACTTTCTGGAAAGCTAAGAACTTAAGTTAAAACTTTTGCTTTAAGTGTTTTGTGTTTTGCTGTCATTTAGAGGGTCGAAAACGTGACCAAACGTCGCTGACCTGCGCAATTCATTGCCAGGTTGAGGCGTATCTATTTAGTAAAACGGTCGTAACTTTTGAAAGGAAGGTTCGAATTTAATGATTTTGGACATTCCGGAAAGCCTGAAACGAATGCAACAACTTTTGTTTAGATTCCATTGTTAAATTTTATCGTTTAGGTGACCAAAAACTGAGATTCGTTTGCTGTCTTGAAATTGGAATTTCAGTTTTGAAGCTAAACATGTTATATGTGTGTTGTTTATGATAAGTATATCGATCTATCTTTATATGCATGGTTCTAACTTGGTTATTGAGCATTTTAGTAGGTAGCAAAGAGGTTGCACTTCGCTTGTGGAGCTCGCTTCTGCGCTTAATGCAAAATGTAAGTTAAAATGCTAATAAACGCTAAATAAAAGGTATGTTCTCGGATTACAGTTTATGTTGTGGTATATTATTGTGTTCCCCATGTTTTGGGATGCCTCATTCTTGTAATGAGATGTATATCATGCAATTATTACCACTGTGAAATTTTTCGGTCCTAGCCGCGCAAAGGAGGTGCTGCCGAAATTTTTCAAAAATCCGGGAGTTAGAAAATTTTGAGATTTAAAAAAAATCCTATAACTAAATTTTGCAAATAAGTCGAATATTTTGAATGAATTATATCTAAATGATGGTTTCCCCTTCTCCGTTCCTTTTCGAGGACGAAAAGTTTTAAGTGGGGGAGAATGTAACGACCTGTATTTTTAACACTTTAAAAATACGAATTAAAATAAAAAATTTGGATAAAAATCCGAAGGAAATAAAATTTTGTGTTGTTAAATGTGAATTACAAGTTAAAATGCAAAACTGAATTCTGAAATAACTTATTTGTAAATTAAATATGGATGTTAACCTATATTGAATGTAAGCAATGAATTGAGTTTGATTGTAAACCAAATTGGTTATGATTGTAAACAAAGAATAAATAAAACGGTAGATTTAATAGTGGAAGTTTATGTTATTGAAACTAATATAAATAAATGTAACTTAATATTACAGTTGATTGAAATCAAATAATAACCGAAAGTGTAATTTGATAAAGATGTTAACTGGTAATTGAACGTAAGTAAAGATTTAAATTTGAATGTAACAAGTAATTGAATTGAATTGAATTTGATTGTAAACAACGAAATAAATAAAATGTACATTTAATATTGAAGTTATAATATGGAAATCAACGTAAATGAATGTAATTTAATATTACTGTGAATTTAAATAAGATGATAGCTGAAGAAAATGAAAGTAAATGAATTATAAACTATTGATAATAATGTATAAGTAAATGGTTGATTCAATAATGAAAGTGTAAATCGAAATAAAAAAATTCATTTGGAATTAAATAACTTGAATTTGAATTACAATATAATTGAACGCTGAATCTAATATAATCTTTTATATTGGATTTATAATGGAAAATTGCATTGTAAAAGATTGTTAATTACTATGAAATTAAAAATGAAATTTGTGAACAATTGAAATTTGATTTAAAAGTTAATAATTTAAAATTGGGAATTTTATATTGAAATTAAACAGTAAAAATAGCCATTTTTACAACTGTCTCGGATTTCGACGAAACCAGTTTCATCGGATCCGTAACAGTGAATTATTGTAAGGTTTCAATTTTCGTAGCAATCGGACTTGTCGTTTGATCGTACGGACTCGAAACGCCTTGAAATAAATGCAATTATAATCAATTAAAATCAATTTGAAATTTTGATTTTAGCATAACTTCTTCATACGATGGAATTTGGACTTGAAACCTTTTCCATTGCGTTTAAAATATTTTAAAACACCTATTTTGATATATGAGTTTACCCAATTTCGTTCCGGGGTCAGAACGGGCTTTTCGGGCCATAGTTTGTTCCGCACGTTCATCTATCCAGTCTATCTACTCTATCTCTAACATACCTATATAAACACAGTTATAAACCCTAGCCTTCCTAATTTTTTTTGTCTGCACGTACAATTCATCTTCTTCTTAGCTTCTCATTCCAATGGCAGACAAAACCTAATTCCCAAATTCCAAAATCTAAAAAAAAAAAAAATCGAGATTTACGCGCTTCGGGTCGCGCTTGGGGTTTCAGGGGGAAAAACCCTGGAGCTACTTCGAGTCGGGAAGAAAACTACTCGGGTCATCGGGTCGTTTTCGCAAAAACTCCAAGCAGGCATCGGGTATTTGAGGTGGGAACTCGAAGTCGACTCAGCACCAGAATTTTCCAATCTTCAAATTTTCATAACTTTTGCATACGGACTCGGATTTGGACGAGGTTTCTTTTGTTAAGATCGTATCGAAATTCCGGACACTTTGACGCTAGTTTGGATGGATTTGGAGACTGTCAAAATTTTGGGTTTAAATTGAATTTAAATTCAATTTAAATTCAAAAGGTGAGTGTTTTATAACGCTCACAATGTACTGAATATTTTTATGGTAGTTAAATTTTACATTATGAAGTGATATGAATTTATTTGTCGTTGTTTGATAAATTTTAATTGTCATATAGATTGTCGTGTGAATTCACCGTTGAAAATTTAAATTGACAGTAAATTGAAATTAGGATTTAATTGAAATCAAATTTCCCGATATTGATAACTATGAAATTGCCGTGAATTGTATTGACCATTGGATGATTTATTTCGATGGATGCTATTGGTTGATATTTAAATGTTTGGATGTTTATTTGCTTATATATATCCTGTTATACATGCACATGACACTGTGATTGGTTTAAGTAATATATATTCATCCCTGACATTTAATTGAAATAACTAACCACTTGGCCATAGGTTAGAGAATTATATACGGACACCGGGTTGGTTAAATTAAATGATTTTAAAGTTGTATTGAAATTATTTAAATGAATTGATTTTAAGAATAAAAATCCAATTTATGGAAATTGAATTATTTTGAATTGAAGCTCAAGATGTTGGAATTTAAACTTGGTAAATGAAATTGTTTAATTATTTGAAGTTTAGATTTTTTTTAAAAAAAAGAATTTTTTTTTTTTTGAAATACGGCGTAAATTTTCGAAAGTTGATTTGTTTTAAAAGATTGTACTTTTAATCGAACTCTGAATATTTCTAAGAAAATTTTTATGAAATGATATTTCAAGTTTGAGTTTGGAATTGAAAATTTATTTAAAATTGAGATTTAATTAATTTGGAATTTAATTGAAATTCAAAGAAATTTGTGAATTGGACTAAATTGAAATTATTGAATTATTTAATAATTAAATAAGGTTAAATTATTTAATGATTAAATTGAATTGAAATTCTTTAATAAGAAAAAATTTGAACTTTTGAATAAGTGAATTTTTACTTCGTAAATAATTGAAATTGAGTTTCTTTATTAATTAAGTTTTGGAAAATTATTTAAGAAAGTAAATAAGTGAAATTGAATTTTTTTTAACAAGAAATGAAAATGTGATATTTTTGGAATTAATGTAAGACTTGTAATTGAAAGAATTGATTTGACGAA
This sequence comes from Allium fistulosum, assembly GCA_030737815.1. Classification (NCBI taxonomy): domain Eukaryota; kingdom Viridiplantae; phylum Streptophyta; class Magnoliopsida; order Asparagales; family Amaryllidaceae; genus Allium; species Allium fistulosum. The sequence continues at coordinate 1,101,979,274 of CM060904.1, read as the reverse complement.
TTTAATTTAATTCAAAATTGTAAGTTTTGATTTAATGAAGTTGAACTTAAAAAGGTAGTGTAATGGATTTGAAATTTAATAGAAATTGTTTTGAATGATAAAGTACCTTAACGGATATTAAATGAAATCGATAAATGAATTTAAATTGATTTGAATGTTGAATTAAATTAATTTAAATGATTTCGGAATGAAACTTATATACGAACTTGAATCAATATTTGAATTGTTTAAATTGAAATTGAAATTGAATTATAAGATTTTGAAATTTTGATTTGGAAGTTTTGAAACGTAAATTGTGGAAATTGATTTAGAAAGACAAATGAAATGTTGATTTATAAATTCTAATTGAATTGAAATTGATTTGGTTTTGAAATAAATAAACGACCAATCGGTGAAATAATTACGGAAGTTATTAAAGAGACCGGAATTCGGTTATGGATATACTCTCTATCTAAACCGAAAACCACTTTAATAACTATACGCGGAGTGATGATCCAGAATGAAGTGGTTGGAATGATGTTCGTTGATGACTGAAGAAAGTGAACGATGATGGATAGCCTTGACACTTGTGTCAAATTGGAAATGACTAAAACAGGAGCTGTGTCGGGCCAATGGAGGATTTGCTACCTCAAGTGGACACACTTCTTCGAACTACTCATTATATGTTGTCGATTGGTGCACCCTTGATTTTGGGAGTGTTGTTTCACGGTGTTGCGGGCGCTGCGGCGTTGCGTTCTCACCAGTCCGGATCAGGCGAACGGTAGTATCACTACCTTGGGTATTGCCTCATGTGCCTTGTCATACTTGTATTCCATTTATACGCGACCACTACGATTTTGATTTGTACCTTTAGTATATGGATTGCCCTCTGGTGACTTCCGGTTTTGGGGAAACTACGGTCTTGTATATGCTTTTGGGAATAAAAATGTGTTAAGGGTGGAATGGGCCATGGCTTAACGCTATTTTAATACTTTTACTTTAATGTAGACATATTATAATAGCGTATTGTACTACATAGTAGATAGTTTAACGGATCCTTGAGAGATGGAAAATCCCGTAACATCTCTTAAGTTATTGCACTCACGTTGACACCGGATAGGAGATGTCAAAACCCGTAAACATCTCTGACGCCGTCACACTCATATTTTCTTATTCGATTTGACTTACATGAGATATTTTAGTCCTGACTCGAGTGTTTTGCCTTTTCATTACAGTCGGGTCAGCCTGAGCATTTCAGATAAGGTTGAAGATCTATTCTGGAGGACGAAGACGGAGTTTGGTATTACATCATTTGTATTCTACTACTGTATTATTTTTTCGCTGCATTGTTGTATTATCTCTGATATGTATGTAACTCTAATTTATGATGTATAATAATAATCAAATTTATTTATTTAACAGCTTCATGAACTGTTATTTTATTATTATATCTTGTTCCTTCCGCTGCGAGATTCTGAGTTTGTTTCTGTTCTTTCTTTTCTTTCTTTTCTTATTTACCCCAATAACTATCCGTATTTCGGATTGTTTGAGTCGGCATGTGTGTATGTTTTGTCGACTTGAACGGTCTAAAATGCGGGTTGTTACAGTTTGCGTACATTTGCGGCATATAGGCTGAGACTTTGGGCTTTGTCATGTGCATACGTTTTCAGAATATGAGCTGGGACTTTGGGCTTGGTCTGTTCATACATTTTCGACATACAAGCTGGGACTTCAGGCTCGATTGTTTGCATATGTTTATGGCAGTGATGAGCTGGGACTTTGGGATCAATCATGTTATAGTGTTTGGGCATATAGACTAGACCCAGTAGAGATTTAGTAAAACCTTAGCATCTGCTGCCACTATAGTTTATATTATGTTAGGTGCAGGTGACACAGGTTAACGTATGGTTTTCAAGCATAAGTGTTGTTTTACCAACTTATTAGCACTATACACTTATATGATGCATTTCATTCACCAGATATATGTTTAAAACCCCCTATCATTTTCTTATTTTGAGTTATACTCTGATAGGTTGACAGGGAGTACTAGTGGTGACTTAAAGGCATGATGATACGATGGAGACATAAGAAATTTTATTAGCTATCTATTATTTTATTCCTAGATGTTGGACTGTTTCTGTTACTAGTACAAAGCTGTGGGGTAGTTGGAATTTATTTGATACTATGTTATTTATTTGTCTAAGATTGCATTATTGATTACTGAATTTATTTCTTCTGCTATGAATTTCAAAATGTATAGAATATTATAGGTAGATCTATGTAATATTTTATATATTTTACCTTAAAATGATCCGCTGTCTACAAGGTCTATGATTTTGCATCATTTTCTTGTGTGAACCCCGATGCTGTAGGTGGTGAGTTATTTCAATACGGGACCTTGGTGATGATTAGGATGAAGTTACATCTTGGTGATGATGAAAGACCTTGGCGATGATGCAAGACCTTGGAAATGGTCAGGCTGAAGTGACGTCTTGGTGGTGATGCAAGAACTTGATGATGGTCAAGATGAAGTGACATCTTGGTGATGATGTGAGACTTCGGTGATGGTCAGGATGAAGTGATATCTTGGTGATCGTGCGAGACCTTTGTGATGGTCAAGATGATGTGACATCTTGGTGTTGATGTGGGACATTGGTTGTGGTCATATGATATGAGGTCATGGTGATGGTCATTTGATATGAGACCTTTTTGATGGTAGGAATGAAGTGAGACCTTGGTGATGATTGTCGTTGCATGTTTCTATGGCTATGTGCTCGATATGGATGGCATATTGTTGTGTTGTACCCTATACCCCATATTGTACTTGGTGTTGTACTTGCATATGTTATAGTAGATTAGCATACATGTGTTTATGTGCTAAAAAAGGATACAAAAATGATTCATCTATGATTCTACACACCATATGTCCTTATTACTATATACAATGTTTATAGTATTTTAAGGTGATGTATTACTCACACCAGACTAATGTCTGATTCGAGGTTTTATGCATTGCTTCTTGTAATCCTGGGTATTCATAAATGAGCTTATTAGGGATAACAGGTCTGGATAGCACATGGAGCTGTACGGAGTTCGAGTAGGAGGCTACGCTTTCATATATCAATATTTTGGAGCTTACTATCACTTATATTTCATTGTGCAGTACCGTGGAGCTATATTAGTACTTGTATTATCGAGAGACAGTTGTTAGATTTTATTTGGAGATTTGGGATGTATAAACTCTATTATTTCTATTTTGTATAAACCATGAACCTGGTACATACTGATATACTTATTTATGATTCATTTAAATATATTACTATCGCACATGTTTTATATCTTTGTTGAATATTTTTTGTCTTATGCAATTTGAGATATTTGATAGGTTTTGTGATTTGGATATTGTTACTTTACCCCTTAACTATCATCCTACATCAGGCAGGCACCATTACAACGCATTATAAAGGCATATTGGGTGCCAAAGGTATAGGGTGGTCATCACATCTGGTATTGTGTAGTTGACCTAAATTGATACTTGGATAAAGATAAGGTATGAGGTATTTTCTTAGAGTGGATCAAGTGCTATATGAGAGAGCATACTTGTTATATATTTTAATTTTCAAAACTATATATTATTAGTATATATAGTATAAGTTATATTGCATACACAAGTACCATTGACATAGTTTTCCTTTATGAGAGACTTTCTTACTACTGATTTCATGAATGACCCAGCATATAAGGAACTTTGCTAGAAACTCCATTTTAGGAGTAGAGGAATCCTAAGAGCAGCTAACCCTAATATGCTGACCATGTTCACTGAGATGATGTGGAACGTGCTACAAAACTCCTAAGGTATTGTTCTTACAGTTGCTATTGATGGTGGTGCTCCTAAGTAAATGCCCAGAGCCGACTTCGATCTTGGCCTATACTCGAAACCAAAAGCTGAAGTTGTTTTAAAGGAGAGATGAAGCCATAAGTGAGCGGGGGAGGCAAAAGAAACTGGAAACAATGATATGGAAAAGATGCGGTCTTAGGAAGGAGATGACCAAAAGAAAGGCAAGTGGGAACCAATTTTCTTTAATTGCATGAGATGGGTCATCATAGCAAAAATTGGAGGGCCTCGAGGAGTGGGAAAATAAAGCGCTTCAAATATGATAGGACTAGACGCATGAAGAAGGATTGTCTAAAGCTGTAGTGGAATTTGTAGGATGTGTCTACTTAAGCATTGAGCGTCGTTCCTACTTCATCGACTACTCCATCAGTGAGGGAGAAAGGAAAGGGCGCGTTATGCAAGATATGTTTTTCGTTAATGCTATACCTATACGTGTTTTATATGTTATACCCTTTATATCCAGTGACTTAGTGAGTAGTTTATGGTGGTGTCTTGATCTAGGGGGCCAACCTTTGGCTGTTTTGAACTTAGTGATGGTTCAATCAACCTTGGTGGGGTTTGTCAGGACTTGGTGTTGTTGAGTCATGGATGCTTGTTTGATGTGAATTGGTTTGGGTTTTTATTGTTTGATGATGGAGCGACCAATGAGATATAAAGTTTTGGTGAAAAGTGAGATGTTGTGGATGATGATTGGGATAAGAGGAGGGTGAAAGCTAGAGTTACACTATATGCCTAAGGATACATTTATGGTTATCTTGGTGTATTCGCTCAATATCCCGCACGAGGAGTCATCATCGCTACCCATGATGAGAGAATATCCAGGAGTGATTGGGCTATACCATGTAGGAGGGTTGAGTTCCATATCAACTCAAAGGACAGTTGCAATACATTTAAGGAGGGTTACACTCAAAGAGAAATGAGGTTAGAGGTGTTTTTGGATGACTTATGGAGAAGAGGGTTCATTGGTGGGAATTCATCCGGGTGATGAGTACCTATAATATTCGCATAGTGGGCAGATAACTCTTTGAGATAGTATGGAGTGCTGGGAGCTTGGTGAGCTTGTATTGGTATTGCTAAGTGATACTCTTATATTCTAATGGAAGAGAAGTATAAGATGCACTTGAGGATGGTGTAGGATAGAAGGAGGATACATACCGGTTTATGAGTAGTGTTCCTAGTGTAGATACGATTTGAGTATATTACTGGTTATAATTTCAAATAGAGGAAAGGGTTAGAGCCAGAAATGTTGGCAAAATAGATTGATTTTAGGTGACATTGATGGACCTAGGAAAAGGGTACTACGAGAGTGCCATGTTTGAGGCTAATGCACATCTTAGTAAGAATATAATGTATAGGAAAGTCATTTTGTTGGAAAGGGACGAAGGCATCAGGATAAGGGTGTATCAACTGCCTATAGTGGAAACTGAGCATAGGAGCCTAGCAGGTTATTGCAACCACTAGAAATTCCCCAGTGGAAGGGGGAATGGATATGTATGGACTGCCAAGGGATAGAAATGGGTATGGTAGATCTGAGTCATAGTCGGTAGATTGACAAAGAATGCCAAGTTTATACCTATGAAATCAAGTAGAATGACAGTGAATGGAATTTTTGGAGATGCTTACTAGAGGCATTGGAAACGTCACACTGGATTAACTGAGTGACATCAAGATTGAGCCAGAAACTTCGAGACCTTGCCGACTCACTCGTATGAATGGACATGATATTAGGCAGCTTAAAAGGGAGGTAGTGAAGTTAGTGAAGGTTCAGTAGATTGAAAGCGAAGACGATTGCATATGAGAGACCGATGAGAGAGCATAAGGATCACTTATCCGGAGCTCTTTCTTTGGTAAGATGTTCTATTTGTCGCATTAGATGTCACATTTGATATCTCACTTAATGCTTATATTTGATTGTTTTGTATTCTACATGCTAGGATAGGCGTAAGTTTCATTTTTGTTTATGTGTGCATGTTTGATATGATTATAAGTTTGTAGGATAACCGTGTAGTTTGACTAGCTTTGTGTGATAGTATTTCATGGGTGAAATTCCTAAAGGGTAGGAGAGTGCAAAGATTTGTATTTTACGTATCGGAGAATCGTAGTTTTAAATTCATATTAGGTTATATGAAGCTATACCTTTAGGTCATGACGAATAGTGATATTTTTGACCCTTGTTAATTTTATTGGATAATTTTACTCTAAAAACTTATAACGAATATAACTTTTGATAGGAGGAAAATTAGGTTCCAAGATTGCTTCTATTGGAATATCTTTCCGTAGAGTGATCATAATAGCTTTTTGAACCTATAGGTTGTGAGATATGGCTGTTTGAAACTAGATAGTCTTTAGGACACCTTAATGGAAAATCAGTGGTATTTGGGTGAGGCCCAACAACCAATTTCGAGTCTTAGGGTTATATTAGTTGCTGTAACCTCTCCAAATCATTTTCCCATCACCCCAAAATAGACCGAAACCTCTTTTAAACTTCTTATTAGCCAAAACCACTCCAAATCGCTTCCAAATCAATCATAGTTTAAGGTAAATTAGCGAAGGGATTAGCAAGAGACTTCCAAATCAAGATTTTAAAGTGGAGATTTTGAGGCTTTGCTATCTATTCTCGGATTTGCCTTATTTTGCATGCAAATCTTCCATTTTTTGGTGTTTGATAAGCAATTTATCATCTCACAACTTATTATATATATATGTATGTATGTATCTATAGGTTTTGACATGTATTGAATCCATTTTCAAAGTCAAAATTATATTTTTATGCTATTTTGAAACCAGATCTGAAGTAAAATAAAATTTCAAATGCTTTAAAGTGATTTAATCATGTTGTTTTGAAGTGTGATTGCCTGTATAAACGTTAGGATATGTTATTAATGTGTTTTGAGATGATTTCCCATGTTTTGATGCATTGTTATATGTTGGATGATGACCGAATGATTGTTGATGTGTGTATGGACATAGTATTGTGTGTTTAGATGGTTGTGAACGTCCATCAAAGAGACTCAAAAGTGGTAAACATAGGACCAGGCTTCCATGGATTGACTCTATGGTGCTTGGGATTGTGTCGATACATTGGAGTTACGTACAGGTTGAAGGTTTAAACACAACGATCGATTTGGTGCGAATGTTGAGGTATTGGGAATGCTAAGGTGCTCTGTTTAGTAGGCGTTGTTTCGATATTTGCTTTAGTTCGGGATTGGCGCGATAGGGTGGCTACTTAGGGTAAATCTAGACGGTGGTAGGATGACCGGGTATGGATATGTGTTTGGTTGGAGGATCCTGGAAGGCATGAGGAAATATGAAGGAAGCTTAGGTCCGAGTGTGATCTCAGATAGAAAATGTTGTTTGGGAGTTGGAGCAAAATAAAATTTGGGTTCGTGGTTTCGTACTTTAGTCTTATGGTTTCCTTACTTCGGGCTGGTCATGTGTCGAACCGAGCAGTGGAGACAGAGTGGAAATTCTTGATTGTTGACTTCGGTCTGGCCCATGGTGACATGGGTGCTTCTTTGTGCTAGCCTAGTGATTACTTTGGGGAAGTTTGGGGTTGGCTTGGACAAATATGGAACGTTGCCGAGACTCCAATGTAGAGACTCTACGACTAGCAATGCATGTTTAGAGTTGTTCTGGACTTTGGCCTATCGATGGGAAAATCGTTTAGGTTGAGTATTTTGGGTGAGAAATGTGTGTGGAATTAGTGACTATCCTAGGAGTCACATTCGATAGGTGAAGCGATGTGGTAGGACATTGTGCATTCTGGTATCGAGTCGAGTATAGAAGGAATAGCTGATAACTCTAGTTGTGATTGGTGTTTGGTGGTGAAAGGATATGTGAGGACGCTTACCTATATACCCTGGACCTTGATAATGCTAGTACCTTGGTGATGGTATGTGTTCAAACACCAAATCCAACCGTGACATGGTATATTGCCGACCTTAGTGATGGTCATATGAGTTATCAACTATCCGAAAGCATCTTGGTGATGATGTTGGACCTTGTTGTTGGTCAAGACGAAGTGACATCTTGGTGATGATGTGGGACGTTGGTGATGGTTAGGTAGAAGTGACATCTTGGGGATGATGTAAGACCTTGGTGATGGTCAGGACGAAGTGACATCATGGTGATGATGTGAGGCCTTGGTGATGATGCAAGGCCTTGGTGACGACGTGGGTCCTTGGTGATGGTCAAAGCAAAGTGACATCTTGGTGATGATGCAAGACCTTGTTGGTGGTCTGATGATACAAGATCTTGTAGTTGTGGGGCGATATGAGACATTCATAGCAATTTTTGATATATACCAATTATTTACTATAACATTACTAGGATCGACTGATAGTCCATGCTCGAAAACAGCATGTCCTCGAAAGCAAACCTCCTTGTACAAAATGTAACTTCATAAAATTTTGCCTTTAGCCTATGTCTACAAAGGTTGTTGAGCACTTCTCCTAAATGCAACTTGTACTCTTCCTCGCTTTTCAAATAGACAAGTATTTCATTAACAAGTACCATAACAACCATGTTTAATAATCCTCCCAAGGCTCGACTCATAAGGTCGAAAAAATATGCTAGTGCATTGGTCAATCCAAATTTCATAACTAACCGCTTACAAAGTTCGTTAGGTGTAGGAAAAGCAGTTTTCTGAATACAATCCTCAGCTACATGCAATCTGATAGCCAAGTCAAGCCGAGAGAATACCTTTGCTCCAACTAACTGATCAAAGTGACCTTTCTATACATTGCAGCGGATACCGATTCTTCTTTGTCAGCTTATTTATTTCATGATAATCAACGCAAAGCCTTAAAGAGGCGTCTGCTTTAATAGCACAGACCATAGATGCTACCCATTCTAAAATACTCCTCTAAATAAAACCTTTCTCTAATAAATCACTCACCTATTTATTAAGCTTGTGCCTTTCTCTAAGAACTATATGCCTAAGGAGTAAGGCCACAGGTTTAGCATTCTCTTCTAGATAAATTTGAAATTTGATTACTCGATGAGGAGGAAGACCAAACACTTCGGTAAAGACATTTGGGTATTCATGAACTATAGATGCAGAGCCTAACTAATCTTCTAACAGGCCTAGAGAATATAGGTAACTAAACATAACAGAATTTTTGGGGATCACAGTAAACCTCAAGGCTACGCCCACTACAAGTACCCAAATGAACCATCTTTCTACCACAATCTAGTACCACTCTATACATAGCCACCCACTCCATCGTTAGTATTAAACCTAACCCAGAAAATCGAAATACAAAAGCATCGCCATCGAATTCAACACCCTTAATATAAAATTTCATATCCTTACAAATTATGGATAAACGGATCGATCCTCTAATAGGGTTCGATATTATAATAAGGCTTTATAACTATAGTAGTCTCTAAACATAATCCATCTACTAACTTATTCGAAATAAATGAGTGTGATGCTCGAGTGTCAAATAAAGCGTGAATAGATGAATTAGAAAGGGTTAACACACCTTTTATGACGACTTTCTTTCCCTTTTCCACAGCTTAAGCTATCCTCGATCTAGGAACAACATCTAGTGCATAAGCTGGAACCATTTGGGTAAAATTCTTATACAAGGTTGGACACTCCCTCTTCATGTGACCTAGCTGGTTGTAATTGTAGCATTTGATCTTTGCTAGATTTATCTTGCACTTTTTAGCCAAACGTCCCCTAAAACTACACTTCCTGCACCCAAGTTCCTGCTTCTTTATCTTGCCTTAAGCCTCCATTCCACCCTTACATTTATTACATGAACTAGCTTCCCTTCTACCTTCTTAGATCTTAGCGATCGAATTCAACAGTGCCATCTTTGCCAAGCTCTTAGGAGTAAACCCAATGGGTAGGTGACTCAAAGCAATGTCTCTTAAAGATGGACTTAATCCTATAACAAACTTTGTCGCCTTTTTAGTAGTGTAGATCTAATCCATATTTTGCTTGCTGATTAAACTCCTTGATGCACTCTTTAACATTGCGGTCTCCTTGCTCCAAATGGTTAAAATTTTCTAGCCCCACTCCCAATTTTTCCTCTAATATAAACTGTCTCAAAGCGCCTCTTAAAATAAGTCCAATTAATCCCAGCCTAATTTTTAGCATTAACAATATCCCACAAGTTCAAGGCCTCTCCTTGCAAGTGCCATGAAGCCTATCTCTTCATTGCATCTTCTGCAGCTATCATATAATATATTCAGTCATGATTTCTCATCCACACTCACATCTCAGCAAATGATTCAGCCCCAAAGTAATTCTTTCCACCCAAGCTCTGGAAATACTGACATAACTTGGGAAAGTCCAAAGTTGGAAGTGGAGTTGGGGTTGCACCTTGCACTTGCATTATGAGTCCTCAATTAGGGTTAAGTTCAGTCCAGCCACTCGCTTGCAGATACTGGTGGAACGACGTAGTGACGTTTATTCCTAGAATCTCGGCTGCTTCACAGAACCACGTTTAGTTTGATTGCTAATTTTACTTATCTATGATTAGGAATGATTAGCTACTTTCCTCAAATAGCACTAAGCATTCTTGGAATTTAACAGATGTGCTTGTGCTACACTTATATATATATAATGTTTTCAAATATATATATATATATATATACATATATACATAATTTTGAAAATATACAAATGTTCTCTCAATTTGCACCTAATACCAAGGGATCCATAGCCTTGCTCTAATATTAGATATAACAACCGCACCTCTGGACACCCCGATCCAAAGCCCTAAACAACATATGAATTCACATCATGCCAAGAAGTATGAGATTTTTTGCAATATACAGAGACAAATAAGCTTTTTAAACATTCTCCACTTTCAGATCTCATAGCGGAAGGATATAAAATATAAGTATTAAAAATAACTTAAAGTAATACAGTCACATAATAATCGTGGTTTCCATAATAACTCATAAAATAGAGTCTCCAAAGGACAATACAACTTAAGTCAATATGATAGATAAAATAATGTATGTTGGACGAAAATTATAAACAGATGTACCTCGATGTGCCAAACCACCTACTCACTAACCTTATCTAAATCACTTCACCTACTTCCCTAACCTCTTGAAATAGATATAAAGAGGGAGGACTGGAGGGGATTGGATGAGGTTTGGTGAGTGAATTTTTTCACTAGCAGTATGATGTTGACAAGTGATTAAAGTTTAGTCATAACCTACATAGCCTAAGGGTGTCCCTTATTGAGCGTGTACTAATATATATATATATATATATATATATATGGACACACACACATACATACACACATAGACACACACACGTAAATAACACACACACATATATATAACAAACCAATTACTTTCACATAATAGGTTGATTATCCTTAATGCGCTTAAATCCAGTTGTTATTTATGCAAGTTTCCACTCACCAAAACTAAATAATCCTAGAAATATCCCTAATGTATAGTATCAACAATAGACCACCTATCTATACACCAAACTGAAATTCTTAGTGATAACTGCTCGACTATACATTGAGTTAACATTTCCAATGGTAGTTGTTTGAGTTGCACCTAACTGACTATACCTCATAATATTAAGCCTACACCTTTGGGTTATCGAACCTGATATAATCTTTTATGTTAACAATCGTAATCATAACTTGTCACTTAAGTATTGAGTAACCTCCTTGTTAGCGCCTATATCCTATGCCATATCATTATACAAGCAACAAAAAGGGATGTTAACTAATCCGACTCAACTATAGGATTAATAGATCCTACTATGACAAACGTCTCTGCCCAGTCTTTCTAGCTATTGCCAATAGGCAATTAAGATTGGCTATGAATGATTAGAGCTTCTAATTGAGATATAATCGCATGCCAAATTAAGTGTAACATTTGACAACTTCATTAAGTCAAAACCTAGGTGTCAACAAGTGTGATATTATTCCAGCACGTTGCATGACTCCATTCAGTTATGTGAACTCCCGAAAGACAAGGAAATGAGAATAAGTTTCCCCGATCCATCCTACTTAGCTGGCTCCAGGTCCAAGTTCAAATTGGATTGTTTCATCGATCCAAACATCTGAATTTTTGGTTCAAACATCTGATTCCTTATAAAAAATTATCGACAGGCATTCAGACGCTGACAATGTCTAACTTTGATTCCAAATGTTTGAATAGGGGTTAAGACGTTTGAATCGGGTCAAATTTGAATTATTTCCTCTTTATTTTGAACTTTCTAAAACATAAACATTTGATCAAAAATTTAGACGTTTGAATTAGTATTTTCAGGTCTGATATCCTATTCATTTTGTCTGCCTTCTTCGTGGACTCAAGTACATGTGTAATGTTCTTTTTTAACAAGTGTTTTTGGTACAATTTTCAAATTGTTTATACCCTGACTTCATCTAGTTTAACCAAATGATGTATAATATTTCAATCAATTAGTTATGCATATTTCAGTCAATTATCTATGTATATTTCAATCAATTATCCATGTATATTTCAGAATTAATACAGTCAAATTTAGGTATGTCCAAAGGGTGTATACATTTACTTTTTATTTATCAAAATCGACCCAAACTTATAATATAAAATCGGATCTATAGAATTAGAGTTGGTTTCAACCTAGTTTAACCTTCCTTCCTAAGTTAAAATGATTATCTTATCAATCAATTACCTAATGTTTTCTAGATATTTCAATTCATATGTATTTTCAATTGGAAATCATTGATTTAAAATAAAGGTCATATTTTTAATCTTAAAAGGTATATAAATGAAGTTTAAATACTTTTTTACAATAGTATCACATCGTAGATAAATCCACTCACCTTGAAGGGTTGCTTTAAGACATCTCTCTTCCAATCCAACTTGAATTAGATGCTTTCTCCTCTTCTACTCACCTTAAATTGCTTTGATTTTGTTTCTCTGTATTTTGTGTTTGCACAAAAAATGGACAAACACCTCAAAGTTATATGATTTAGTAGATCTTAGGTTGTTCTTAGTGATTTTGGAGATTTATGCAAATATATGAAAAACAGGTGCTAAATTGTAAAAAGACACGCAGATTTATAGTGGTTCAGCCAGAATGTGCCTACATCCACTTTATATGTTATTTCTCTTCTTTTGTTATGATTACAAGTACAAAGCTTTGGTACAAGTAAAAGAAAGTTGTTTGAAAGTTCCTTCCGTGCTTAAGCTCTCAAACTTGTCCCCATTGTTGTACCCCTGCCCCTCTATTTATAGAGTGAGGCTGGGGGTAGGGGTCATGGATGTATATAACAGCTGGTGGGCCTGGGCTGACGCGACCTGGCCTGGTATTGTTGGCCCGGAAGGAGTTGGTCCGGTAGGAGCATAGTCCGGTAGGTTGGTTCGAAATGTCTTGGTCCGGTAGATGGTTGGTCCGATAGATGGTGGGAGGAGCTTGGTCCGGTAGATGCTTGGTCCGGTAGATGGTGGGAGGAGCTTGGTCCGGTAGATGCTTGGTCCAGTAGATGGTTGGAGGAGCTTGGTCCGGTAGATGCTTGGTCCGGTAGATGGTGGGAGGAGCTTGGTCCGGTAGATGCTTGGTCCGGTAGATGCTTGGTCTGGTAGATGGTTGGAGGAGCTTGGTCCGGTAGATGCTTGGTCCGGTAGATGGTTGGTCCGGCAATCATAGGAGGTAGGTTGGTTCGGTAGATGCTTGGTCCGGTAGATGGTGTCGAAGTATACCCAACATTTGCCCCCCAAAGCAGGTTATGTGCCAGCACATGGCGTGCTTTGTTTCTCCTTTGAATAGTCACATCCGGTTCCAGACGCCGAACCGGTTGGTTTGGAGGTCCACCTTCGTCTATAAGTACGGAGCTAGGGCCCTTGTTATTTCCTACCGAACGAAGCACTTGAGCCAAATTTGTTGCATAGCCGAATCAATCTACTGAACTGCCTACGCCTGCCGAATCAGGTACTTAACTTCCCTTCGCCGAATGAGACTTGTGTGTACCGAATGAACTCTATTAGTAAATGCCGAATGAGCTCGAGACTTTAAATGCCGAATGAGTTCGAGACTTTAAATGCCGAATGAGTTCGAGACTTTGAATGCCGAATGAGCTCGTGACTTTAAATGCCGAATGAGCTCGTGACTTTGAATGAGCTCGTGACTTTAAATGCCGAATGAGTATTCTTACTTGGATCACCGAATGAATTCCACACGGGGAATGCCGAATGAACCTTGAGACTCTGAATACCGAATGAATTTTAACCTTCACCTTATCGGATGACAATAGGAATTTGGGCATTTTGATTTTATGAGTGAAATTTCATATTACACACATACTTGTTTACATCCTCTATTCTAACAATGTGTTTTTCCGGTGTTGCAGATAATGTCTCGTAAAGCGGAAACTCGATCAGACAAAAAGAAATCCGGGTGCGAAGGAGGTTCCTCTGCCGTGCCCCCAGCTCAGCCGAATCCAGAACGTCACGGATCTGCCCCGAGATCACTAGTGGATGGGTACGGCCCACAGGAGCTCCTGAACTCCCCGCCCGATTGCTTTCCTAGCTCCCTCAAGGAGGAGCAGCTTGATGTCATCTCCCGTTCTTTCGAAATTGATAGGGCGCACTTGCTGTTGCCAGGGAGAGAAGTTATGCCATACGACCCTCCTGAAGGGTACTTTGCCTACAGCAGATACCACTGTATGTGTGGTGCCATTCCTCCTCTTAACGCTTGGGTAGCCAGCTTCTTCACATATCTAAAGGTGGCCCCATTCCAGCTTCAACCCAACTCCTATGCTATACTGGTGAGCCTCTTCGTCATTTTCCAGAGGAAGTATGGTCGTGCTCCTTCCAACCGGGAGATCCGGTACTTATATAATCTGAGGGGCTATAAGAAGGGGTCCCCATACATCAGCTTGGAGTCAGCTGTAACCTTCAAGCCGGTCTTGGATCTGTATTCCAAATTCAGTATGTTCAAGAAGGAGTGGTTCTTCGTCAGAGACGACTCTGTTTCTATTCGGCGTTTTACTTCTGGATGTAAGTTGATGCTTTATTTATAATTTCCATTCTGGCTGCGATGCTTCTCCTCATACATTTTCATTTTTTGCTAGCGACAGGTGGCTTTGTAATTGTGGAGACTGATCGCCTGGTTCAGATGGCGACTGAGATAGAAGCTATTCTCGGGAGATATAGGTCATCTGCCTACCTGATCAGAAACACGACCCTTCTGGAGTATAACTTAATTCTTCCACAGCAGTCAGTAGTCAAGCTGAGGGAAACGGCGGAGGAGAGGGCGGCTGCTCAGGCTAAGGGAAGTGTCACGGTAGAGAGTAGCAAGAGGAAAACTTTCACAAAACCTCCAGCCGTCGGAGGTAAGAAACTTAAGAAGTCGGACGGTCCCTCCCCTAGCAATTGTCCACTTACTCAGGAGGAGGAAGACGTAGAGGAGGAAAGAGGTGAGGGTGGAGGTGACTGGGAAGGTGGCGATGGTGGTGATGGCATCGGGGCCCTGCTTCCTGGGCAAGCAGGCGAGATTCAGAAGTGGATGGATGATGTATTCCACCAAGCTTTTGAGGGGCTGGACGGGGAACCGGCTTTGATAGAGAAACCTGGGAAAGCTGACAAGGCTGGGACTGGTGCAAGCGAGCCTCCTCAGACTATTCCAGCCAAGGTGGCTCCGACGACTCAAGGTGAACTTTTGACTCCTGCGGGCTCCATTTATGATAGGGACTTAGGAATATTTTATGACCCGCTCCCGTCCTAGAATGAAATCTAGGACTTATTGCAGTATCCTACTCCTCCCCAGGGTTTGTACAACCTCAGATGTGTTTCCTTTCTTTTTACCTTTTAATTTCCCGTGTTTTCTCGAATTATAGATCAATGCATGCTTGTGATACTTTTTCTTCATATCAGGAGTAGGCAAAACGGCCAAGGCCTCAGATCTTCGGCACAGGCTTGAATAGTACAAGCTCTCCAAAGCTTCCGCCAAGCCGAAGCCTTCGGCCCACCGTTCCGGGGATGTAGTTGGCTACCGTCCTCTTCTCGGGGTTATTGACGAGGGCATTCAAAAGAGAAAGAGGAGCCATCCCTTATCTGAATCTTCACTTGGTCCTCAGCCTCCAGTTCAGCCTCTTCATGATATCACGGAGGAGGATACTGAGTTCGTACTTTCTCCGCACCCGTCTGAAAATCCTACCGTCACTCAGATTGATCGTCCTGACTTGGCTCGGAATCCATTTGCGGGTCATCCTGACCTGGGTCCAAGTTCCCATGATATTATCTTTGACGAAGTTACTGGTGAGCACCTTCTTCCCCGCAATCCCATGGTACGGGTGCTTGATGAGGCTAAGTCCTTAGATCTCGATCTACTTACTACTCGGATAGTTACCATGGGAGACGAGACCAAGGCTAATATTGATCGGGTGGCGGAGGAGACTAGGAAGCTGATGGGGCATCATGCCCGGCTGGTTAAGGCTGGAGAGGAGATTGGGAGTGCCAACATCCGACTAAGATTGATGGTTTCGGACCAGGCCAAACAGCTCGCTGATCAGGCCATACAGATTTCTCAGCATGAGGCTGCCTTCGGGCAGTTGAGGAAGGCTATGGAGGAGGCTAGTAAGGCGGAACTGCGGAAGATGGAGGCTGCCTGCAAGGAGCAGATAAATATGGCCATCTCGACAGTGGATGAGGTTCGGAGGGCGGATCTTGAGCGGGTAGAGGAGCTGTCGGGGAAGCTTGAAGCCGTAGAGCTTGCTCAGGTTAGGCTGAAGGAGGAGATGGAGGCGATGCGGAAATCCCTTCAGGCTGATTGCTCGAGATACCGTTTGGAGAGAGAAGCTGCTGTTGGAAGGTTGTCGGCTTCCGAGGCCCGGATGAGGGAGTTTGAGGAGAATGAGGGGATGATGGATGAAATGCTTCAGGACATGTACTTCCGAACTTGGAAGCAGGGCAACCTATTCTGGATGGATGATTATCCTAGGGTCATGGCTAAGATTTATCTTCGGGCTCTGGAGGAAGCTAAGGCGGATGCAGATAAAGAGGGTGGTGTGGCCTTCAGCATGGATGTGGTCACTGCCCAGTTTACCAAGGAGGAGAAGGTGGCGGTGAAGGAGGGTATGCGGTTGCTTGCTGCTGAGGAGGCAGGTGAGCAAGTAGAGGATGACGACCAGGATAGTCAAGAAGCAGGTGCTGGTAAGTATTCCTTTTTAGTCTCTCCATTAACTTTGGTTGCTTATCACTAATGAATCCTTTCTCTGACTGGACAGGTGGTCAACAGGACAAGGATAAAACTCCAATGCAGCCGGCCCCTTGATCAGACCTGGAAAATTCTTTTTGTAGACTTGACATGGCCGTATACGTTAGTCTTAAAACAGTAGAGTAACTTTTAAGTTGTAATTCTTTTGCTACTTGTAATAAATAGCTCTATTCTTGATGTGTAATTCTTTAACTTAAGCTGATTTTGTCGTCTTCCGAATGTTTGTTGCTATTTTGACATGTCGTATGAGAAATATAGCTATGCATATTCTTGTAATTGAATTGTGTTTGATGTCAGGTTCTGGTTTTAAAACATAATTTCATGACTTGTAATATTAGCGTGTGGTGAGAACAAATTATAGTCATGTATTTGTACACAAAAGAAGAAAATATCGCCTTTCATGTTTTAATCGTAGATGGCAGTTTTGAATATCTTGTATGACCGAGTCATGGAATGCAGTCGAGTGCCTTGCCATCCAATCGTGAGTCCCTACACCCATTGGCTAGTATCTCCTACTTTGCATCCTGTACTTTAGGGACCGTTATAGAGGATAGGAGAAAAGCTTTTTAAGTAAAATTGAAATATGTGAAAAAGTAAAACTTCCAATCACGGAAGGCCTTCGATGTGCTTAAGTTCGTGGCAAACGGGTTTTGTAGTCACTTTCCCTAGCTGTGGGTCTTGGAGACATTTGTCACCCATCTTACGCCTCCGCGGGGAGTTAATTCTTTTTTACCACAGCCGCACTTAAGACACATCGGAGCCGAGATCGCGCACGGTAACTACCCGGGCCATTATGGCCCGTAATCGTGGGTATTATTCGATTTACTGTGGCCGGCTAGCGTGGGTGCCGATCGTCAACTGTGAACTGCCCCTGGCTGGCCACACCTTATGTTGGGGCTTATAGTCGGTTCACAGTTGCCGGCGAGCCTAACGCCGTAATGAGCTGCCTCAGCTATAGTCGGCCTTCTCGGTGGCTTATAATCGGCTCATTACAGTTGGCTTTAAGGGCCGTCGCGAGCAATGAGTTAACCCGCAACAGAGGGATGCTGGAGCAAAAGTGTCTCATTGGCGAGGGCATAGATTCGCATAGTACCTGTTAGGTTTTGCCCAGGTGAAGTTGCGCCGTGGAGTGCTTTGAGTGGAAATGCTATACGCATAGGATTTTGTTCAACAGAAAAAGATAAAGTTAACAAGTAGCCAAGATATAAAGGAACAAGTTAAAAAAAGAGACAAAGTTTTTTAAAGTGGTTCGGCATGAAAAGGCCTACGTCCACTGATTCTCTTTGTTAATTCACTTCATATGGGCAGTACAAGTTAAGAAAAGTATCGACGGAGGTGCTGGATGTTCCATGCCCTCTGGAACACCTCTCCGTCCACTGTTGACAAAATATAAGCTCCATTGTGGAGATCTTTATGAATTACATATGGTCCATCCCAGATGGGGTCTAGTGCTCTGGGGCGAGGGAAGATTCGCTTGAGGACAAGATCCCCTTCTTGTAAGGTACGATGCTTGACTTTGGAGTTGTATTGCGCTGCCACTTTCTGCTTGTGGGCTGCTGTTTTAAGGACTGCATCATTTCTTCTCTCCTCAACTAGATCCAAAGACATGCGGAGGAGCTCTTCATTCTCTTCCGGGTTATAGTGGATCCTACGGTGGGAAGGCACAATGGTTTCAACTGGGAGCATAGCCTCCGATCCGTATGCCAAAGAGAAAGGAGTGTGCCCCGTTGATGTTCTGAAAGATGTGCGGTAGGCCCACAGTGCCGTAGGGAGTTCATCCACCCAAGCGCCCTTTGACTTTTCGAGCTTCTTTTTTATCAGAGTTTTCAGAATTTTGTTGACTGCTTCGACTTGTCCGTTTGCCTGGGGATATGCTACGGATGAGAAGCTTTTATGAATTACGTGCTCTCGGCACCAGTTAGCGAATTCCTCGCTGTCAAACTGAAGTCCATTGTATGATATGATCTTGAGTGGGACTCCGTACCTGCACAGAACATTTTTGATCAAGAAGTTAATAACTTTTGCTGAAGATACTTTATTCAGAGGTTTCGCTTCCACCAATTTGGTGAAATAATCAACTACCACTATAGCATATCTGGCCCCGCCTCGGCCCATCGGTAGCTCGCCGATTAAGTCAATTCCCCATATTGCGAAGGGCCAAGGGCTGGTCATTTGAGTAATCTCAGTTGTTGGTAGCCGCGGAATCTTAGCAAATTTTTGGCATCTGTCACACTTCTTGACGAAATCTAAGGCGTCCTTTCTTAAGGTGGGCCAGAAATATCCGTATCGGAGTATCTTTTTTGCTAATGTTTGCCCTCCGGTGTGATCTCCGCAGCTCCCCTGATGGATGTTGGATAAGATTTCCATGGCTTCTCTCCCAGCGACACACCTTAATAACGGGTTAGAGAATCCACGCCGATAGAGGATGTCTTCTTGTATTGTGTAGCGGGATGCTTTCCTCAAGATTTTCTTGACTTCGTTACGCCCGTTGGGTAGAGTGCCACTTTGTAGGTAGTCTCGGATGGGAGTCATCCAAGTTGCTTCTTAGGTTGCAGCTATCAGATTCACTTGCTCAAAACTTGGGGCCAGTTGCTTTGAGATGGTTACTGCCCCGAAGATGGTGATGTCTCTCACACTTGCTTGCTTTGCCAATTCGTCGACCTCTCGGTTCTCCTCCCGAGGGATGTGTTTGACTAAGTAGTGGTCCAATCGGCTGAGAAGTAACTTGGTCTTCTTTAGATATGCTATGAGTCGTTCTTCTCGAGCTTGGAATTCTCCTAGTATTTGATTAACGATAAGTTGAGAATCGCTGTGAAGACACAAAGAATTGGCTCTGATTTCTATGGCAATTTCTAGTCCAGCTATCACTGCTTCATATTCTGCATCGTTGTTGGTGGCAGCGAACTCCAACCTTATAGCATAGTGCAGTTTGTTTCCCCTGGGAGTGATTATTACCACACCTGCCCCCGAGCCTTGTTCGTTTGATGCACCATCCACAAAGAGATTCCACTTGATATCTTCTGCTATTTCCAATTTCTCCTCACCTTCGTTGGTAGTGAATTCTGCAATGAAATCAGCCATGGCTTGTCCCTTGATGGCGGTGCGAGGGTGATATCATACTGACTTAGTTCAATGTACCATTTAAGTAGTCGCCCAGAGGTGTCGGGACGATGGAGTACCTGCCTCAGTGGTTGATCAGTCAGAACTTTGATGGAATGGGACTGGAAGTAGTGACACAGCTTTCGTGATGTGATTAGTAAACAGTATGCTAGCTTCTCAAGTTTAGGATATCTGACTTCTGCCCCAGTAAACCTTTTGCTGACGAAGTAAACTGGCCGCTGCGTGCGGTTGTCTTCCCTTACCAAGGCTGCGCTTAGGGCGTGAGATGGCACAGCAAGGTATAAGCATAATTCTTTGCCTTCGCTTGGAGTCGAGAGTACCGGTGGTTTCTGGAGGTGTTCGATTAGGTTATGGAAAGCGGTTAAGCATTCGTCAATCCATTCGAACTTTCCCTTGTCTTT
The DNA here is from genome assembly GCA_030737815.1 of Allium fistulosum. Taxonomy (NCBI): domain Eukaryota; kingdom Viridiplantae; phylum Streptophyta; class Magnoliopsida; order Asparagales; family Amaryllidaceae; genus Allium; species Allium fistulosum. The sequence continues at coordinate 1,101,958,684 of CM060904.1, read as the reverse complement.
CTTTAGGGCTTCAAAAAAGGGGACGCACTTGTCCGTCGCCTTGGAGATGAATCGGCTTAGAGCGGCCACTTTTCCATTCAAACTTTGCATTTCCTTCCGAGTGGAAGGTATCTTGATATCCCTTAACGCTCGAACCTGTTCAGGGTTTGCTTCTATCCCTCTGGCATGAACGATGAATCCTAAGAACTTCCCTGATGACACTCCGAAGGAGCATTTTAGTGGATTCAACTTCATTTCATATTGTCGAAGTACTTGAAACATCTTGCCTAAGTGGCTTACGTGATCTTTGGCTTTCCTTGACTTTACCAGCATGTCATCCACATATACTTCCATAGTTTTTCCTATTAGCCCTGCAATCATTTTGTTGACGAGGCGCTGGTAGGTGGCCCCTGCATTTTTAAGTCCGAAAGGCATTACCTTATAGCAGTATAAACCCCAGTCGGTGATGAAACTAGTGTGGTCTTGGTCGGGAGCATGCATAGGAATTTGGTTATACCCTGAGTATGCGTCCATAAAAGATAGGAGCTCGTGCCCGGCTGTGCTGTCTACAAGTTGGTCGATTCTGGGAAGTGGGAAACAATCCTTTGGGCAGGTGTCGTTTAGTTTGGAAAAGTCAATGCAGGTTCGCCACTTCCCATTAGCCTTTTTTACCAGCACCGGGTTGGCGATCCATTCCGGGTAGATAGCTTCTCGTATGAAGTCATTGGCGAGTAGGTTCTTTACTTCTTCATCGAGGGCTGCTGATCGCTCTGCCCCCATACTTCTCTTTCTTTGTTTTACAGGCGCCTTGGTAGGATCAATGTTTAATACGTGGCATGCTATGTTGGGGGAGATTCCGGTCATGTCAGCGTGTGACCAAGCGAATACATCCAAGTTTTGGCGGAGAAAATCGATGAGTTGTTCCTTCAATTCGGCTTTTAGTTGGGACCCAATTTTCAATAGTCTACTTGAGTTGTGCTTGTCTACAGATATAAAATCCATAGCCTCTGCAGGCTCGGCGGTGGCCTCCTCCTCTTTGTCCCTAGGGTCTAATTCATTGAAAGGGTCGCTGGTATATCGAAGAGGAGGGGCTTTCTTTAGTTGCTATGCTTCCAGACTTTTTGTGCAGAGGGCAATCTCTACACCCTTCCCTTTATCCTTCCTGTGGTTGTTGCGAAGTTCAGTCACATAGCAGTCTCGAGCAACGTCCTGGTCTCCTTCTACTTCCCCTACTCCATTGTCCGTTGGAAATTTCATCTTTAGGCACCATGGGGCTAGGACAATTTGGAAGTCAGACAAGGCTGGTCTTCCTAAGAAGGCGTTGTAGGCCGAATGGTTTTCTATTAGCACGAATGTCTGCTTCCGTACAATGGAGCGGGGATGGCTCCCAATCTCAACAAAGAGGTCCAGTTGCCCGAGGGGCATCTTAGCATCCCTAGTGAAACCGTGTAGTGGTTTATCGCAGGGAGATACATCCTTCATTGATAGCTTCATTTTGTCGAATGCGTGTTTGAACAGGATGTTTACTGAGCTTCCAGTGTCTACCAGGATTCGGTAAACTTCGGCGGGACCAAGTCGGGCAGAGATGACCATGGGATCCATGTGAGGGTACTGCCTTCCTTCTAGGTCACGTTTACCGAATGTGATGTCATCACTTTCTTTCCGCTTCGGGTGGCGTTCTTCTATAACCGAATTGACATGGTCTTTATTGTCTCTAAGCGACTTTCCGTATCTTTCCATCTCTTTCCAGCTTCTTCCTGCGATGTGTGGCCCTCCTGAGATGGTATGGACCACTATCTTTTCTTGACTAGAGCTGCTAGCGTTGCGGTTTCCTCTATCGGCCCACGGTGAGGGTAGCCTTGGGTTTTCATTGGCAGGAGCTGGGGTCCTGTCCTGACCTTTTACATAACGTTCCAGTTTCTTTCTTCTGATGTGTTCCTCGATCAAATCTCGGAGATGGTGGCATTCGTTGGTATCATGCCCGTGAGATTCGTGGAAGCGGCAGAACTTTCCAGACTTCTGTGCGTTATCTGATTCCTTCTTGTATGGTGGGCGTTTGTATTTAACTTCGCCTTGGGTGGCAAGGAAGATATTTTCGACGGTCTCGTTCAAAGGAGTGTAAGTGTCGAATCTTGGTCCTGGCCGATATAGGCGCTTTTCTCCCTTCTTGCCCCCAGCATTGTCTTTGGAATCATTTCTTCGAACGTCCCTTGCCACAGCAGGGGCGTTGCCATGGGTTGTCTTATTTTGCTATCCTGACTGCCCCTCAACGGCAGCATCCTCAAGCCTCATGTATTTCCCGGCTTCATGGAAGAAATCGGGTAAAGTAGCTGGTTTTTCTTTTGTCAACCTTCTAGCAAATTTAGTGTCCGGATGCACACCACTGCAGAGGGCCATTAGGATAAGCTTCTCATCGGCATCTTGGACTGCGGCTGCTGCGGCGTTGAATCTGGTTAGGTATTGCTGCAGCTTCTCTCCAGGCTTCTGTTTGACGCTGGATAAGGATAAGCGTCCTTAGGTTGCTCCACATGAATGCGGAACTGACTGATAAATTTTTCTTTCAACATCTCCCACGAGCTGATGGATCCCTGGGGTAGATGACAGAACCAGGAGGTAGCAAGATCTGCTAAGAAGAGCGGAAAGCATTTGCACAGTACTCCCTCTGTCGCCCCACTCATGAGCATATGATGCGTGTACCTCTGTAAGTGTACAACGGGGTCGGAGGTTCCTTTGTAGGGTTCCATTGTTGGCATCTTCCATTCTCGGGGGGTGATAGCAATTTCGATATTGCGGGCGAAAGGGCTGGTTACCCTAGCGCCTATCCCTCGATCTCTTTGCTCCCGTTGGACACACTCTCTGAATAAGCGTGCCATCCTTTCATCAGAACTTGGAGCAGATAGAAATGAGTTTGGTTCTGTTCTGTGGGATTGATTCCGTCCAGATGACCTGTAGGGATGGTATCGTCTATCATTCCTCATATTTTCCAATGGCTGCCTTTGATCTTCTGGGAGCATGCTAGGGTCAGCTACAGTTGTCCCTTGCCTTGATCTTCCCTTGCCGGGTTCTGATCTAAGCACTTCCTCGGGTCCAACTTCGGGCTGGACTCTAGCTCGGCCCCGTTCACTGGCGTTTCCGTGGTTAGGCAGTATGACAGGCTCAACTACAGTTGACCTCCGTCCGGTACCTCCCCCGTTGGGTTCGGTACCAAACGTTTCCTCAGGCCTAACTTCGGGCTGTGCTCGGTCTCGGCTCCTACCATGGCTACTTCTACCGTTAGCTCCTTCGAAGAAGGAAGATCTTTGTTGTCTCTGAGATCCTCCAGACTGGGACTCGCCCCATGATTCAGTGTTGCGGTTGGATTCTTCAGCATCCCTTAAGCGTGACATGAGATGGTCCACCAAGGCTTCTTGCTGGGACGTGAAGCGGTTAGTTACTTCAACCACAACTCTGTCCAAATCTGCCCTAGTAATTGCTGCAGGCTGTTCTGTGGCAGGAGTGGTTGGGTTAGCCTGTCCTTCATTCGTTACTGCTGCCGGAGGAGGGCGATTTACTTGATTCGTGACAGCTGGATCTGGAAGACTGCTGGATGCGATGTTTTTTCCTTTGTTAACATCTTTTCTCTGTTTGGGAGGCATGTTTTCCAAGTAGCGAACGATGCTGTTAGGAAAGCTGTTAAGTGGATGAAGCTGAAGCTTCGAGCTTCTCCGCTCTCAATGAAAGCACCAAAAATGTTTGCACAAAAAATGGACAAACACCTCAAAGTTATATGATTTAGTAGATCTTAGGTTGTTCTTAGTGATTTTGGAGATTTATGCAAATATATGAAAAACAGGGGCTAAATTGTAAAAAGACACGCAGATTTATAGTGGTTCAGCCAGAATGTGCCTACATCCACTTTATATGTTATTTCTCTTCTTTTGTTATGATTACAAGTACAAAGCTTTGGTACAAGTAAAAGAAAGTTGTTTGAAAGTTCCTTCCGTGCTTGAGCTCTCAAACTTGTCCCCATTGTTGTACCCCTGCCCCTCTATTTATAGAGTGAGGCTGGGGGTAGGGGTCATGGATGTATATAACAGCTGGTGGGCCTGGGCTGACGCGACCTGGCCTGGTATTGTTGGCCCGGAAGGAGTTGGTCCGGTAGGAGCATGGTCCGGTAGGTTGGTTCGGAATGTCTTGGTCCGGTAGATGGTTGGTCCGGTAGATGGTGGGAGGAGCTTGGTCCGGTAGATGCTTGGTCCGGTAGATGGTGGGAGGAGCTTGGTCCGGTAGATGCTTGGTCCGGTAGATGGTTGGAGGAGCTTGGTCCGGTAGATGCTTGGTCCGGTAGATGGTGGGAGGAGCTTGGTCCGGTAGATGCTTGGTCCGGTAGATGGTTGGAGGAGCTTGGTCCGGTAGATGCTTGGTCCGGTAGATGGTTGGTCCGACAATCATAGGAGGTAGGTTGGTTCGGTAGATGCTTGGTCCGGTAGATGGTGTCGAAATATACCCAACATTTTGCAATTTGAATTATCTATTTCTATTTGGAGTTGGAATATATTTCGAAATCTGTGGATATTTTTTTATTTTATTGTAAGAAGTCTGGCGAAGGAAGAAGAAGAGGATACGAAGAAATAAAATGGCGATAGCTAGGGTTTTAAGTGAAGAAACATAAGGGTTAGGTCTATATTTATAACTAAAATTATAGTTACTAGAGCTATGAAATTATTATTTATGGAAATGCCATTGAGTCCAATTTCTGCTACTTCTAACCAGTTTTTTCAAATTTAAAAAGTTATATATCTTTTCCGAATAGATCCCAAGCCTAATTCCAAAGTTTGTGAAAATGTACCATTTTATCTTTTTATGTAAATTTATATTTTTACCCTTATTAATGTTTTAATTTAATATTAAAATTTCCAAGTGTTATAGATGAGATTTTAGTGTTGACATCAATATCAAAGATACCAAATGGATTAATAATTACGTGCTTCATAAAGTGACATTCAAATATCAAATCTATGGAGGTTTCAATAGCCATATGACATAAATATCGAGGGTTGTTGCTAGGATTGTTTGTCAGTTTGGAATTCAGCCTAATGATTTTATTTAGTTTATCATGTAAAACTATCTACATATGAATTTTAACTTTAGAAGGTGATACAATTTTCCAAATATGTTTGAAGTATTGTAAGACCCTACCTCTATACCTATACTATCCAAGAGTATTGTAGTGTAATACTGTTTGATAATATGAAGAATGAGGCTATAGGGGTACACACGTGAATATTCCCTTGGACTAACATCAGTATGTATTCAACATCAAATAAACAACTCGTATATAAATACGCAGTATTGGTACAAAGCAATAAACATGTGTGCTTTCAGGATATAACAATACAAAATATGCAATAAATAACAGAGAATACAGAGTTAATTGAAGCGATAGCATATAGTATAATGCATAATATATGGTACTGTTTGATACAGATATCTAAAAATGTCAACTATCTCAATAAAATATGATAAACGATCACTTTCCAACTATGTATCTAATATATATACAGTGAATCAACGTCACACAAATATCATACAATAATCCTAATATATGTCTCCTCTAAGCCTAAGAAAACAAATGCGTATCATGTTGTTCCTGTACCTGAAATGTTACGAATCGATCCGAGTATTATAAAATAACACAATCAAGGGTATATAATAGTAGTAACGTATTATAAACACGAAATAATAATAATATGATAACATTCACGTCGATCAAATCATATGGCGACATGTCAAAGGATGCATATAAATATTGTAATGTATACCTTATATATATATATAATGCAATGAATAATCATCAAGGCATCACATCACCCAAATAACTCAAATCCATATGAAATAGTTAACAATGATATCTAAAGATGTCATCACCCATATGGAAACATATCAAATCAAGAATCACCAACTAACACAAATAAGTGAATCATACATATCCAAAAATCATCATAAAATCTAGAAATATCAATAGATGAGATATCACTAAGTATAATCAGGCTAGCATGAAGCATTGCCCAAATATATTTGTCAATCTTAATTAAAATCATCAATACATATAAAATGGGATAAGTTCCCTATAAATTATGAGAATCCACTATACACTGGATATGTATCACAAGTATAATCTCATCTTCTCATATAACATCTACATGTAAATACCATGATAGGAAATGATTGTATACCAGACTAAAGTCCCAAGTAGAGTCATATATAAAATAATATGCAGCACCCAGCCCACATCAATGCTAGAGTGAGGTGTATCAATCGTATATGACAATCTACTACCCAATCACCAAAAAGGGAGATCGATAGCATGTACGCAAGCTCTAAAGACACAGAGTCTCTATAGTCCCTAGTTACCTTTACAGTCATCATGACACATATCCATCGATGTGCTCATCAACACGAGGAATCTTAAGTCACGACACTCAAATTTCCTATATGGGTAACAGACCGTTGGCCTAGGTGACACAAGGCGAATGCGCACATAAGGGTAGCATAAAGCTATGCAGCACGAAGCTATATGATATAGTGTCACAGATCCAGGGAGCGACCCATGATCAAGCCGCTAGGGTGGATTCTTGCTATCTGGTCCTCACCAGCAAATATAATAAGAGCACATCGTAATAGTGACATATAGAACCAATACATATAAATATGAAGTCATGCTCATCATTAGGCATAGAGCGATACTCGCTAAAAATAGGCATGGAGCCATATATCACTATGTGTATCACCTCACACATTTACTCTATTCTCGTTCTTTGAGTGTTATCTACTTACAATGAATAACTGAATAAATACCACAACAACGTCCCATACCACTACATGATACTAAGACGTTTATTCACTGCTTACAAACTATATTCAATCCACTTAATATTATATAAAAAAGAGTCCAAATAATAACCGAAGAAATATTACCTAATGCTCCGTCCCAAACGGTATTATAAATCCGCTTATTCAATTTTTTTAGAATAAAATAAAATCATATAAAGTATGTCATCACCGCATCATATTAAAACTCCAATCAAATTCAAATCAATGATGATTATTCATATGAACCAATTCAATATATAAGAAAAGAATAATCAAGAAACTGATATAAATGTTGTTTATTCAAGTAAATATAAATTAAACAAATTAATATTTAATAATAGGTCATTTACAAAATATAATTTTATATAACTAAATAAATGCTAAGAAATAGATAATGAATACCTATTCTAGAACTAATTAATAATTATCTAAACTTAAATATATTTTAATAATTAGAATAAATAACTAATTCCTTTTCATTAAATAAAATTGATTAACTATTAAATATTTATTAATAACATCAGAAAACTTATTTTTAATTCACAAAATAGTTTACAAAGCTAAATATTACATATAGGCATTATTTCATAATTTACTATGATTAAATACTATTTTAAATAATTATATAACATTCAATTAGTTAAATTTATTCATATTCAATTAAATGCATTTTCCAAAACTTGAATTATATATATATATATATATATATATATTATAAAATCTCACACTTTATGACATGATTATTAAAACCATATAAATAATACAATAAAATTTGTATTATTAATTTATCAAATTTTAATTATATTCATATATTCAGGTTTATGTATATAGTAAGATAAGTAAAATCTAAAAAGCAAAATGGAATAGATTAAATAACTTACACACACACACACAAATATATATATATATATATATATATAACACAAACAAATCAATAGTTTATAATCAAACTCAACATTTAGTCAAAATCAATAGGTAAAAATGAATAATAAACAATACCATAGATTTGATTAAATGATTGTCTAAACCCAATTATCATATATTCTTTACAATATATTATTAGTTTCTCCATCTTCTAAAAATTAAGTAGAAATTTAATATACACTAATTACATTAGAAATCTTGTTCCTATCTTTGATACTAAACAATAATTTATTATGCTAGAACTTTACATAAGAATTGTTCCATTTTCTTTTATAACTAATTACTATTCTTGAAATAATTATAAACAACTAAGTAATTCATATATACATATGCAGTATAATTCTTTAAACTTCAATAATATACTCATATATATTGTACTTTGATTATTATAGGATATTAACTAAGAAATATTATGTAATTTCTTTCCATTTAACTAATACTATTAAATTCACATTATTGGATATGAAACTTTTAATTATTTTATTTTTATATATTATATAAAAATATATAACAATAAGTATAATTATTTTAATTTATCTAAATGAAAATTTAAATATACATCATTTATAGAAATAAATACTGATATATACTTCTTATAACATATTTTATTCAATTATTAATATATAAATTTATTATTTCTTGAATATTATATTTATATCATTTTAATTATACACACACACACAGATATGTATATATATATATATCATTTTAATTATAACCAATATCATACTCAAGAATTCAAGTGCACATACATGTACAAGCATTCATACTATCATGTAGGCCAAGATAGATAAGATATTTGATGATTAAACATAGATATGTGAGTTTATAATACTCACCTCGATGATCCACGAACTAGCAAAAACAACAACACCTCACACCATCTCATAGCGCTAACATTAGCCTGAAGCATTGCTCCCTCACGTGATCGACTAGGTTACACATTAGCTCACCATGCTACCTCACAACCGTGTTCCCACCACCCAGGTCAAAGCATATAGCTTCTGTGCCTCATCATCGACTAGGTCGCAAACCCTAAAGTTGCATCATGCATCCACCTTCATCGCCCAAGTCATGGCTCCTCAATCATCCGCCATCCACCATGTGATATCCTTTGATGGCTATCTCCGATAGCATCATAGCCCTAGCTTGGCGATCGAATGCGATTCATTTTTTTTATCGCGAGATAATGTTTGATGTCAAGATATATATTTTTCAAGGATTAGCCACGATGAGTACCCTGGCAAGGAAAAAAACTATCTCGTTCGGGTGAGAAAACAGAATTAAGTGTTTTAATGGGCTTTCATATTGGGACAGATTAATTAATACATATATGACCTTTTCCTTTCTATTAATTTGTAAATAGGTTCTAATTGAATAAAAATTACTTTATAGATCAAAAATATTTTAAATTTAATCTAAAACATTTCATTCAATACAACAAATTACTTGAAAAGAATTTATAAATTTAATTCAATTTTTATATTGAAATCGTTCATTAAATAGACTTCAAATAAATAAGATTTTATTTTCAAAATAATAATAATCAAAATCAAGTTAAACAATTTTATTTTAATTAGATTTATTTATTATCATATGGTGCAGAAAGCAGGGTTGTTACAGATTCCTCCTTAATAAAATTACATCCTTGCAATTTCTTATAGGGAGACGTCATATACAACTAATATCCTGACTTTTTTGTATTATACAAACTTCTATCAAACCAAACTTACATCATTCCTCTATGTGGCTCTTACTCCAATTCTCTTATCGTATGCTACAATTTAAATAGATTCAATTCAACGACTTTCTATTTTTCCATACCATAAACCGAAAAAACCAAGTGTCAGATTTTTCAAATTTTTTTAGCAGAGTCTCCTTTATACGGAGAGCGTTTCAAAAAAACAAAACATAATATAATTACATGATATACATCTCCAAAGAGGTGTCCCAACCCGGGGCATCCCGAAAATGGGGCGCCTCAAAACATGGGGAAACAACATTATTATTATTATCCACATAATTTCAATGCCGATAGTAATGCTATAATTGATGGTATCACAAAGAGATCAATGCCGTTTGGACCAATTTCGAAAGAATAATGATGAACAAATGACAAAGACATGAATGTAGGCCAATGTTGTAGGACTATGGTGCCATCTTTCATCTATACTACACCTCATCACATCACATCACTTTATTACCGTATTTGATCAATAATGCATTTCTTCAAAGAAGTAGCGATGTCGAATGTGGCCCACGTCGTAAACCGTCAATGCTATGTTCATTGCTCAAAATCAACAACACTGTTACTATTATTACTATCCTCGAAGGAATGCGACAGGAAATTTCGATGAGATGCTGCATCAATAAGCAGTGCCAAAAGAATGGAAATGGGTTAGTGCCAACACCAACGGTGTCGATCCTCATCAATGTTGGCATTGCATGTCATTAACAAAGCCAAGAACCCTAGATGATATCAATGCCGCCTATCATCCATTGGGTTGGATGAACTCATATCATTAAGCAATATCGAATGAAATCAGCACCGTAAGTTATTAAAGAAAGTAATGGTATTGTGCACGATCGATACCGTAAGCTATCGTTGTTATAACATCATAATCTACATCACACTTTATGGATGCCGCATCCTATCGATTTCGACTTTCACCTATGGAGATAATCCATTAGTATCGCTCTTTGCCAATGTTGCTTATCATTGATATCGCCTGCAATCAATGCCATTAAGTAATGCATCTCTTTGATTTTTCTTCCATTCCAAAGTCACCGCTCCTTAGAGATGTCTTTCAAATAGAACCACCAACCATTGATGTCGCCAATGACAAATGCCACCATTCTACAATGTCGATGGTGATTGTTGTCAATGCCTACCAAAGCGATACGTGCAATGTTAATGGTGAACATCGTCAATTTCCATAGAAGCCATCGAAGCCAATTGTGTCGTAGGTCATTGATGCCGTGTGTCTCCACCAATGGAACAAAATCGAAGCTTCCCCGTGCACCTAAAGACACCAAAAGTCATTATGTTGCATTGACGATGTCGAAGCCCAGGAATGCCAAGCTACTGTGTAGCCCATTTACCCCTATAAATACGAACCTAGGGGCTTAAAGGAAGGGGCGATCATTTTCTTTTCTCTACCCTTGAAATTAAATTCCTATAAACCCTAAATCATGGGAAGAATTTCTACTTGAATGTAATCATGCACAATTTATACGAATAAGGATTTGGACATGCATATTATTTTGACTATGCCTTTTGAACATTATCGCATGATTTGCATATAATAAAGCTTTTTAGGCCCAAAGCTCGATATGATTTATTTCAAAGGAACTTCGGTCTAAATAATTGTTTATATGCACTATTATTATTTTGCCTAGTATATATGGACATTGGACTTTGAATATAAGGACTGATTACATAGTCCACCATGTTCGAATCAAGGATTAATTCACCATAAGTAGCATTATGGGTGTTATACTAGTTTTTGGTCTGACATTTTTCGTGCTAGAAGGAGGGCTTGAACCTCTGACCTTAGTTAACTCTCTCCTTAAGCTAATGAAGTGAAATTTCGTGTTAGGAAATAAGATCAAGACAACTTAGTGATTTAAATGAAGAGGTCATATAAACGGCAACACTGGAAGAAAATATAGCTCCCAACTTCAACTTGGAAAATGTAGAGCCGGGACAGCCATCAGAATTGACATACCTTACCAATAGAGAAGCCAAGATAACAAGCCTAGAATAACAAGTATTAATGTGAGAGAATTTTTGGAAGGAACTGTTGCTCAAAAATCTTCCAAAACCACCAGGCTTATGGGGGAAAATGAAGTAGAGTCTCCAAGAAGGAACTTGGATGTTTCTTTGCTTAAAAACAAAAGTAAAGGCAAACTTACTATAACTTCGCAAAAAAAAGGTGACCAACAGGCTGAAGTAATCGAGCGTGCTTTAAAGTCATTAGCGAATAACATGGTCAAAGCAAATTACCAAGCAAGGTTGGAGGAAAAGTCCAATGAACAATCCAGAAGTTCTTTCTCCAAGAGGTACAGACCTGATAGAAGTACCTACCATAGTGTTGAAGCCTGCTTGAGAGACATGGTCGAAAAAATGGCAAAAGATATGCTTAATTTCAAGGGGAAAATAACTCTTGACAACATAGTCAACAATAATCATTGGGAATCTCCCTTCATAGATGAAATCCTGTCCACAAAAATTCCTTCTCATGTCAATATTCCATCCATCAAGTATAATGAAACAACCAATACAGATGATCACTTAATGGCTTTTAAAAGTCAAATGGATCTGTACAACGCATTTAGAGCTGTGCGTTGTAGGCTCTTCCCTACTACTTTTTAGGGAGTAGCAATTTAAATGGTACATAAAGTACCAAGGGAAGACTATCTATTCCTAGAAATAATTTTCCCATGAATTCTCGACGTAGTTCTGTATTTGTATAGATCCCACTATTGACTACACCATGCTGGCTAATATTGAGTAGAGACCAGGGGAATTATTGGGCGATTATCTTGAAAGGTTCAAATAGAGGCCTTAAAAGCAAAAGGTATGACAGATAGAGACAACCTAGTAGTTGTACATTCGGGGTTGATTGAGAAAAATTTGTTCTGGTGAGAACTTTATATACATAGATGCAAATATTTGCATGATTTCCACTTTCAAGCTGATAAATTCACCGTATGGATGAAATGTATCACGCCAAGAAGAAAGCTCAAACGAAGAAGGAAGTAGGAAAAATGGGTTATGGCCGCAACAATAAGAAGCAAAAATAAAAGGAGGAACCAAGTGCTAATTTGTTGCTTTAAACAAGCCAATATCCTACATATTCGCTTAATGAAAGACAAAGGCAATTTTCAAGAATCCTACAAAGCCAGAACCAGCCTTAAACCAACGAAAGGATGAGATTATTGTGCCTACCATAAGACAAATGAGCATAAAACAGATGAGTGTAGAGTACTAGCGGGTATAATTCAGCATATGATTCACTCTGGACAGTAGAAGGAGTTTGTTAAGGATAATTAGAAAGTTGTTCATTTTGAAAGTTGGCAACCAAAGACTACCAAATAATGCTGCAAATCAAGCAGAAGGTGATATTTGGCCAGATTTCAGTCCACCCCTCAATAGAATTGATGTTATTCATGGAGTTTGACACCTAATTGAAAGTAGCAAAGGGGTTAGGAATTGCTATATCAGAGAAGCAAATGATGGAATTTTCACTATTCAGCAGGAACCACGGCTTAAAAATCCAAGGTTCCAAATCTATATGCATAAATTGACCATCACTCTACAAGAGCTAACGGGAGTTCGTAATCTGCATAATGATCCGCTTATGATCACTGCACCAATTGGACTTTCTATGCTTACTAAAGTTTTGGTGGTTACCAGATCTTTAAACATCCATTTAACCAAATAGGAATTCCAAAGGAAAAAATGGCGACGAGGTTCAAGCCAATTTTTGGGTTCAATAATAAAGGGTCAACTCCTGTTGGGCAGATAAGACTTCTCGTGCAAATGGGAGTTCCACCACACTCTCGATCCTTTGAAAGTCACTTTGTCATCATGAATCAACCTTCTTATTATAATGCCTTCTTTGGGAGGCTAGATTTAGACGAATTTGATGCTTTTGTTTCACCAACTACTGATGGTGAAGTTCTCGACCAAAAGTGCATGGGGAACCATAATGGGAGAACAATTTAGTGCTCGTGAGATGTATTTTGCCACTATTGAGCAATATAAATGAGACTATCTTTCTTGTTATGATTGGAGGAAAATGAATTAATCAGAACTGATATTGAAAAGCTTTTGGATGATGATTCTTCAAACTCATTGCCCAAAGCAAAAATAGATCTTATGGAGAAAGCTAAGCATGCATTGAGAAAATTTGATTTCTATAGAAAGAAAAGAAAAAGGAAGGAAGCAAACTCAGTGGAAGACGAAATAGAAGGTGAAGAAATCATCACTGAAGTAGATTGTAGAGGATAGCAAGAAATAATGAAACCTACAGAAGATCTTGAGGAAATATGCTCGATCTGATCAATAAACAAAAACAATTAAGATTGGAAAAAAATAGATAGTAGTCTTAAAGGAGAGCAAATTCAGTTCCTTCAATCTAGCAAAGATGTATTTACCTGGACCTACTCAGATATAGTAAGAATAAATGTGCCATGCTTTGAATATTGGCCTGAATGTCACACTAATTCAATAGAAGAAAATTTAGTTTGATAAAGTTCTATCTAATGCTTTGAAAGAAGAAGTTAAAAGATTCCTCGAAAATGGATTTATTAGAGAAGTGCTTTATCCAAAATGGTTAGACAATCCGGTACTAGTCAAGAAATCTAATGAGAAGTGGAGGAAGTGTGTTGACTACACTAATTTTAATAAAGCATGCCCGAAAGACCGCTATTGTAACGAATGCGATTTTTCGACGCTCGAAAATCGACATTAATACGTCCACTGTATCAACTGCCGAGCAATCGAATGCCGGAAAACCGAATTGTTATGGAGAAAAAGAAGAGGTAGAAGAATATAGAAGAAAAGGAGAACAGAAAAACATAGAAACAGAAACAATATCAGAATCTCACATTCGCAGAGGAACAACATATACTAGATAAACGAATGATCTTTAAATCAAAGAACTATATTAGTTTATACATTACATCATCAGAGTTTACAACAACAATATACAACACCATACATCAATGGACAGTTATACAAACTTGTCCTCATACAGAATACACAGCGGAATAAATAATATCATATACAAATGCTACGCCTCATCATCCAGCTCGCCAATGAGCTTCACAGCATCTCCTGAATCCAGAATGACCCGATAACCTGACTCTAGACTGCCCGTGTGGAAATTGGCGGGCACCCAGAGTTTAGGAAGGAAACAATAAACTCCAGGTCAGTCATGGTGACTGGTGTGAGAACTTAAAACAATTATTATCTTTAAAACAACAACAAAAGAATTTTAAACATTGAAATCCGCAATGCTTTTGGAAAATGAAACTACCATAAGACCTCCCACCACACACACAATGCAATCGTAGACTTGGAGGAGATTTCTTCTATGATAGTCAAAAAATGCTTACTACGCAAAACAAACTCTTTTGATATTATTACTAGTGCATAGTGCAGATAAACATTTCGAAAGTACAATATTAATCTTATCCAGCATAGGTACCATTATATTATGCCTGCTATAGCTGCCTCCTGAGGAGACAGGTTATACAAATTGCAATCGTAAAGGGTTCGTATTGTTTCTTTGGATTTTCCAACAAATGGTCAGGCTAAGGAACTTCCTATGCCACATAGGAACGCCTCTGGAGGGACGTCCAGAGAACCTAACCGGATCTCTGCCAACACAAGGCCGGGTCACCTCCGTCACTAGGTAACTACTACACGAATATGCCATCCCCCGGTCCTTTGGGACCTTTATCCGAGGCACCTCAATAAACACACAATCACACAGTAAATGAGATTGTAGTATCCACATAGGTTAAATACCAGGTCTCCATACCTGATACCACCCTTTTCCAGAAGGAAATGACATACCCTAAAGGGAGCGACCCTCATAACCTTGTCGCATCATTCCTGGTTTGACCATTTCCGAGTTATGAGGTCCTGACGAAGTCTCGTCCACAAAGCTACGCTTTTTCACAAAGCCATGCTTTAATCAACAAATGATCAATAAATAATCATCACACATCAACACTTAGCATGCCACATTACCAAATTGGGAGTATATCACTGATAACCTTCAACTACATAACCTCTTAGCTCGTACGTCTCAGAGAAGGGTGTTAAGCTAAGAGAATAAATTCTCCGCCACCAATAGAAATGTATTTGAAAGAAATCAGCTTTATATCTCAAAATGTAATGTCAGACATGTAACCATACAAGTCTGTTCCGAGTTCGAACAGAACCGAAGGCACTTCCGAAGAAGCCCTTGCAATCTGGGTATTCACAATCCCGATCAAACTTCCCATCACAAAGGGAAATCTCTATACCGTAGCTAACGGTGCAAAGACAATCGATAGGTCATCCTATCGTTTTCACAAATACCCGGTCTTCACCACCGGTCTTCAATACGATCCATATCGTCGTATCACTAATTCGGAATGGGTTATATGATACAAAGGTCTTTTCCCGGCTAACCCGAATAGTGAGCACAATATTTAAAACATATGGATATAGGGATTTCAATTAAGTCACAACTTATTACCCAAATCCTTTCCTTTAAATGGTTTAAACAAATTACCATTTTTAAATCTTTAAACAAAAAGATTTACTTCACAAAGTTTACCCAGTTTCACAAAGATTCATTCACAGATTTCCAAATCAATTTCCATCTCAATTGGATTAACCCATTAAATCTTTAATTTAAGATTTAATTTATAGCTTTCAAAACTATTCACAATTCAAGTCTTTTATAATATAAAAGATACACCATTTAAAATCTTCTTTGATTTCAAAATAAAGTTAAATCATCTTCACAAAGGTTAATTTCATAGTTTTTCCAAACTATTTACAATTTCATTTCAACTTGAATTGTTTCGATACAAATTGGAAATCTTTTCACTTTATGAAAGTTATTATTATTTGAAAACAGATAGTTTTCGTTTTGGGAAAAACTGGTTACAATTACACAGTTTAAAGCCATTCAAGTATAAAACTTGAATATAAATTTAAATTTCCAAAACCATATTTTTAATGGTTAAAAACCCATATAAACACCTTTTATAATTTGTAAAATCCTTTAAACCAAAATTACCAAATTATTGAATTCAATTTCAAAATATTGAATTCAAACTTAAATCAAATGATTTAAATTTCAATTCTATTAAGTTATTTAAAATAACTTTTATTTCTGAAACTCATTTAAAAAACTTTTAATTCCAATTCAAAAACTATTTTGGATTCAAAAATTCAATCTTTTCAAAATTGATAAAAATCTGTGACTTAACCGATTTCCATGTGAAATCCACATTTGTGTGTGTACTGTGTAGTCCACGGGTTTAACACAATAGTGCAACAACATTCAACCATCACAGATCAAATATAACAATATAATTGATAAGCGGTATAAATTATAACGCTTATCTTTCATTCACAGATCACAAATATATATATCACAGATAAATAAATCACAGATCATACACAAAACATGATATATCACCAAGCATCACATATCAGAGATGTCAAACAATTCAACATCCAATATAATCCAAACGTCCATAAGTAGGATTAATTTAATTATCTGATTAATTAAATTAAATAAATTTCTGTGAATATATTTTACTGGTTATGGTAAAATAATAATCAATTAATTTCAAATTGATTTTAAAATTTATTTTTAAAACACAAAATCAAATTTTCAACGAATTTCCAAATTATTTCCTTTTTAAAATAAATGTCTTTATCTCTTCAAATCTATTTAAAAATCCAAACTTAAATAAATTCTTCAATTTATAAATAATATATTTCAAAATCAATTTATTAAGGTTTTTTCCCAAAATTTGGAATTTAATTCAATATAGTTCAAAAATAAGACTTTTATCTTTTAAAACTCCTTTCAAATTTATCCAATTATCAAAAATAAATTTTCACAATAAATTTTCAAATTGAATTTCGAAAATCCAATTTTATTTATTTCTGCTATCCAACGATACCAAAAATATATTCGGCTAAATTTTAGCCTTCAATAATTTCAATTACAAATATAATCACATGGCGATTATAAATAATCAACACACAATATTGAAACAAATTCAATTATTTTAGGAATCCAGTTGGATCCCTCCAACTTGTTTCCCTGCATCCACAGATGTTAGCACAATACCAATTTCACTTCAAGGTGGAATATCGCGGTATATGGGATTTATAAAATACTATCCGCTATTATGCGGCGCAATAGGGTCTCATCCGCTATATAATAAGGGAAATCAACTCCAAATACATATATAATACCAATTCCACTTTACGGTGGAATTATCGCGGTATATGTTTTTAATAAATAACCTCCGCTTAATATACGGCGTATAGGGTCTATTTAACACAATAGATAACAAATTTATCATCCAACCACACAATCAACACAATCCAGCAATTTTAAATCCAACTATTTAAAATTTAAATCAAAACACAATATTCGATTGAGTGAGGAGTTCTCACCTTGCTTTCAATAACGGTTGCAGTATTTTATTTCGAATAAAATTAAACGCACGTTTAATTTTAACCAAAATTTTCACTAACTCCAATTGACTCCAAACCAGCTCCATCGCGAAGAGCTCGTCGAAATGATTCCAACGCAAAAAGTTTCGTCAAAATCCAACCTCGTATGACAAAGTTATAGCGTTTTAAAGTTTATACGATTTAATATATAAATAAATTTACATTTCTTTTATTTTTTAAACCTAGATTTGATCTCGGCCACTCGTTCCTGCTTCTGAAAATCCTGGCCGTGCTATTGCTTTCTTCCCCAATCGTGAAAACCCCAGGCTAAAACACGTACGCGAGACCCAAACGCCGCCATATTTTCACGAATTTACGCGATTACCTCGAGCAACATGAAGATGATCGGCCACCTCCGTTCCATGCGCCTACGTGCTAGCCACCATCGACCACGAGCATGGCAAGCTCGGTCGAGCCTGTCACTTGGAAAACGTGCGCGAGCGTAGCGCCTTCCAGCTCCAATTGCCGATGATCCGAAGCTTCGATTTCGATCTCCACCGTTGAGATCATAGAACTTGATGTGCTCTTCAACATTGCAGTTGAACATTTCTGATGATTGTTGATGGATGAGGAGATAATAGAGGAGGAAGTTGAGAGTTTTTCGGCCATTGAATAGCTAGGGCCGGCTGGAAGAAGAAACCCTAGTTGGTTTGCAATTGTGAAAATCTAGGTCCTTTTATAGAAAATTCTCAAAACACTATTCATCGAAAATTTTCCGAACTCCAAACGAAGCGTGCCGGCTGGCGTTTCTAAGATTTTACCCGCGTTTCGAAAACAATGGAACGTGTTTCGGGAGCTAATTCGATCGTATGTGAGAGTTACGGAAATAACCGATCAAATTTAAATTAAACCGATTAAAAGCAATTTCGATGCGTTTTAACTTGCCCCGGACAAACCGTAAATTCGATTGACACGAAATTTGAAATATTACAATAATATAACATTACGAATCCGATGAAACTGGTTTCGTCGAAATCTGAGACTGTTTGAAAAATGACTATTTTCACTCGTCAATTAAATATTAAAATATTCAATTTTCACAATTTAACTTTTAATTCGATTTTAAAAGTTTACAAACATCATTCTAACTCCAATATGATTTAATATAACTTTATAAATCATTTTTACACACATTTAATCCCATTTCCAATTATTTATGGAATTTCAAATATTAATTATCGATTTAATTAAACAATTAAATCTCTATATTCAAAATATAATTTATTTGACTTATAGATCTTACTTGTTAATATTTAAAATCAATTAAATATTTGAATTTCAAATGATAGAAATTCTGGGTCATTACAAACTTCCCCCCTTAAAAGAATTTCGTCCTCGAAATTGCAAAGTAAGAAAAATGCCCAAATCCATTAACTTTTCAAACAATTCGTTCAAATTTGATTTACAAATTTCTTAAGTGTACAACTTCCCCAAAATCCAATAGTTAAACTCTTTTAAAAACTTTACTAAGTTTTTTTTTCAAATCTATACTTAGTTATATTCTTCAAAACAAACTATATCGTTTAACTTTTAACTCCAAATTCAAAATTTAGTTTTCACAAATTTTCCAAAATTTTTCTAACGCCTTAAATTTTTAGAAAAATTCGCCATAGCCTCCTTTGCGCGGTTCGATCGTAGTAGGATCACAATAGACATAAATATATATACATCGACCCACACGGTCGAAAAAGCAGAAAAACAGTTCATATTTCCTATTTTTATTGCGTAGGCGTACCTTTTTAGCATTTTTAAGAAAAGCAGTTATTTATTAAGCCTATTAGCGCAACCAAACCAACCGAACGGCAGCCACAACACCTGTACTTACTCAATTTAAACACGTAAGTGACATATATATAAAATCTATTAACATTTTACTCTTTTAAACAACTACAACATATGCATATTAAAAGAAATGCATACTAAACAAGGTTTATAAGCAACTTATATAATTTCAACATCACTTGTAATTGTTTACAACCAATTCAAATGCAATAACATTCAATTATTCATTTTCAATTAGTTTACATTCACTAATTTAAATTTAAGTTGGTTCACTTTCAATTTGGATTCAATTACATAGCTTTAAATTTTTATCAATTCAATTTCATTAACACTTAATGAATTATATACATACAATCAACCAACAATCATATAACAACCAAATCATAACCAACATAACCAAATTATTAGATTTATATTCAATTTGGTTCAACTCTTTCAATTAGCTTTAATGAATTAACACTTACATTCATTATTCCATATCAATTTACTTACATTCGATTGATTTACATTAGTTCAATTCAATTAGTAATTCATTTAACAAATAAAGTTGAATTTTATTTATATAACTCAAGTTCACATTCATTTAATAAATTCACTTTATTAATTTACTTCGATATCAAAATCAACTTCATCCAACATTACTTAAGTTATATTCCAATTAAACATCATTTGTTTAACTTAACTTAAATTTCCACTTATAAATCTAACTCAGATTCCAATTCTAAAATAAATTCTATTTAACTTTTACCGAAGTCAAATTTATTATCTCATTTTGCTTAACAAAATTGTTTAACCCTTTTTATCATTTGGTTTCACTTACATCTTCTCATTTTTTATAAGTTACACAACTTATTTATTTAATTTCTAAATCATATTATAAGTATGAAACTCATTTCAGTTATATTCATCAATTTCAACTTGGATTTTAATTTAAATTTTGTTTATCACAACAACACTTAAATTTCCAATTTACTATGGTAGCCAATCCATCACACAGAAACTCGAAAATGATACTGATGATGCTGCAGTCATCACCCTTATTATTTCCCAGTAACAATAGTGAATCCAGTGCTTTAATATTCTTTTAAAATTTCCTTTTTATTTATAAATCACTTTATAAATCTTTTTCTCATATAATTTCACTATTTAACTTCACTTATGCAAGATTATTTCACAATTGTAAATCATATTAATTATAATTCCATACTTATACAATTGTTGCTTTTATATAATTTATTCAAACAACTTTCATTGACTTATATATATTCTTACGTTTTCAACAACCAACAATCAATTTATATACACTTTAATAATTTCTGAAAAATTATTTCCTTTATATACAAAATATAATCGAGGTATAATTATTTCATTTACCCAATTTAAAATGATACTATGTCGGATTATCTCGTTCAAGAGTTTAGAAACCCTTATCGATTACAGTTAGCTAGACTGCACCGACCAGAATCTATAAACAATCAACCGATAAGTCAACACAATACAAAACAATTTCATATTCACAAACAAATACGCGCTCATATCTATTATTACACTCACACTAATTTTTGAGTACTACTGACTCTATCTCTAATGAGTAATTCCCAACAGAGCCAAAGTTATCGCTTAACCATATGCTCTGATACCAAATGTAACGAATGCGATTTTTCGACGCTTGAAAATCGACATTAATACGTCCACTGTATCAACTACCGAGCAATCGAATGCTGGAAAACCGAATTGTTATGGAGAAAAAGAAGAGGTAGAAGAAGACAGAAGAAAAAGAGAACAGAAAAACACAGAAACAGAAACAATATCAGAATCTCACATTCGCAGCGGAACAACATATAATAGATAAATGAATGATCTTTAAATCAAAGAACTATATTAGTTTATACATTACATCATCAGAGTTTACAACAACAATATACAACACCATACATCAATGGACAGTTATACAAACTTGTCCTCATATAGAATACACAGCGGAATAAATAATATCATATACAAATGCTACGCCTCGTCATCCAGCTCGCCAATGAGCTTCACAGCATCTCCTGAATCCAGAATGACCCGATAACCTGACTCTAGACTGCCCGTGTGGAAATTGGTGGGCACCCAGAGTTTAGGAAGGAAACAATAAACTCCAGGTCAGTCAAGGTGACTGGTGTGAGAACTTAAAATAGTTATTATCTTTAAAACAACAACAGAAGAATTTTAAACATTGAAATCCGCAATGCTTTTGGAAAATGAAACTACCATAAGACCTCCCACCACACACACAATGCAATCACAGACTTGGAGGAGATTTCTTCTTATGATAGTCAAAAAATGCTTACTACGCAAAACAAACTCTTTTGATATTATTTCTAGTGCATAGTGCAGAAAAACATTTCGAAAGTACAATATTAATCTTAGCCAGCATAGGTACCATTATATTATGCCTGCTATAGCTGCCTCCTGAGGAGACAGGTTATACAAATTGCAATCATAAAGGGTTCGTATTGTTTCATTGGATTTTCCAACAAATGGTCTGGCTAAGGAACTTCCTATTCCACGTAGGAATGCCTCTGGCGGGACGTCTCGAGAACCTAACCGGATCTCTGCCAACACAAGGCCGGGTTACCTCTGTCACTAGGTAACTACTACACGAATATGCCATCCCCCGGTCCTTTGGGACCTTCATCCGAGGCGGCTCAATAAACACACAATCACACAGTAAATGAGATTGGAGTATCCGCATAGGTTAAATACCAGGGCTCCATACTTGATACCACCCTTTTCCAGAAGGAAATGACATACCCTAAAGGGAGCGACCCTCATAACCTTGCCGCATCATTCCTGTTTCGACCATTTCCGGGTTGTGAGGTCCTAACAAAGTCTCGTCCACAAAGCTACGCTTTTTCACAAAGCCATGCTTTGATCAACAAATGATCAATAAATAATCATCACACAACAACACTTAGCATGCCACGAGGAGTGGGAAAATAAAGCGCTTCAAATATGATAGGACTAGACGCATGAAGAAGGATTGTCTAAAGATGTAGTGGAATTTGTAGGATGTGTCTACTTAAGCACTGAGCATCGTTCCTACTTCATCGACTACTCCATCAGTGAGGGAGAAAGGAAAGGGCGCGTTACGCAAGATATGTTTTTCGTTAATGCTATACCTATACGTGTTTTATATGTTATACCCTTTATATCCAGTGACTTAGTGAGTAGTTTATGGTGGTGTCTTGATCTAGCGGGCCAACCTTTGGCTGTTTTGAACTTAGTGATGGTTCAATCAACCTTGGTGGGGTTTGTCAGGACTTGGTGTTGTTGAGTCATGGATGCTTGTTTGATGTGAATTGGTTTGGGTTTGTATTGTTTGATGATGGAGCGACCAATGAGATATAAAGTTTTGGTGAAAAGTGAGATGTTGTGGATGATGATTGGGATAAGAGGAGGGTGAAAGCTAGAGTTACACTGTACGCCTAAGGATACATTTATGGTTATCTTGGTGTATTCGCTCAATATCCCGCACGAGGAGTCATCATCGCTACCCATGATGAGAGAATATCCAGGAGTGATTGGGTTATACCATGTAGGAGGGTTGAGTTCCATATCAACTCAAAGGGCAGTTGCAATACATTTGAGGAGGGTTACACTCAAAGAGCAATGAGGTTAGAGGTGTTTTTGGATGACTTATGGAGAAGAGGGTTCATTGGTAGGAATTCATCCGGGTGATGAGTACCTATAATATTCGCATAGTGGGCAGATAACTCTTTGAGATAGTATGGAGTGCTGGGAGCTTGGTGAGCTTGTATTGGTATTGCTAAGTGATACTCTTATCTTCTAATGGAAGAGAAGTATAAGATGCACTTGAGGATGGTGTAGGATAGAAGGAGGAGACGTACCTGTTTATGAGTAGTGTTCCTAGTTATAATTTCAAATAGAGGAAAGGGTTAGAGCCAGAAATGTTGGCAAAATAGATTGATTTTAGGTGACATTGATGGACCTAGGAAAAGGGTACTACGAGAGTGCCATGTTTGAGGCTAATGCACATCTTAGTAAGAATATAATGTATAGGAAAGTCATTTTGTTGGAAAGGGACGAAGGCATCAGGATAAGGGTGTATCAACTACCTATAGTGGAAACTGAGCAGAGGAGCCTAGCAGGTTATTGCAACCACTAGAAATTCCCCAGTGGAAGGGGGAATGGATATGTATGGACTGCCAAAGGCTAGAAATGGGTATGGTAGATCTGAGTCATAGTCGGTAGATTGACAAAGAATGCCAAGTTTATACCTATGAAATCAAGTAGAATGACAGTGAATGGAATTTTTGGAGATGCTTACTAGAGGCATTGGAAACGTCACACTGGATTAACTGAGTGACATCAAGATTGAGCCAGAAACTTCGAGACCTTGCCGACTCACTCGTATGAATGGACATGATATTAGGCAGCTTAAGAGGGAGGTAGTGAAGTTAGTGAAGGTTCAGTAGATTGAAAGCGAAGACGAATGCATATGAGAGACCGATGAGAATGCATAAGGTTCAGTCTACTCCAAGTCTCTGAGGGAAGAAAGTGCTTTTGGTTGCTGGTTTTGTTCGAGGTCTTTTGTTTGTCTCTGTTTAGTTGTTTTTGTGGTTTTTTATAGTAGCTTTGGTTGTTGGCTGCTTTTTGGTCTTTGTGTGTAATTTGTTGAATATTGTACCATTTGCTTTGTTAATGAGTTGTTAATAAAGCGCCACACTCTTTTTTCCCTGGCCTATATCCATGCTGGTTATAGGTCCAGGTTTTTAATGAGGCGGTTTTTCTTTTCAAAATAAAAATAAATAAGGATCACTTATCCAGAGCTCTTTCTTTGGTAAGATGTTCTATTTGTCGCATTAGATGTAACATTTGATATCTCACTTAATGCTTATATTTGATAGTTTTGTATTCTACATGCTAGGATAGGCGTAAGTTTCATTTTTGTTTATGTGTGCATGTTTGATATGATTATAAGTTTGCAGGATAACCGTGTAGTTTGACTAGCTTTGTGTGATAGTATTTCATGGGTGAAATTTCTAAAGGGTAGGAGAGTGCAAAGATTTGTATTTTACGTATCGGAGAATCGTATTTTTAAATTCATATTGGGTTATATGAAGCTATACCTTTAGGTCATGACGAATAGTGATATTTTTTACCCTTGTTAATTTTATTGGATAATTTTACTCTAAAAACTTATAACGAATATAACTTTTGATAGGAGGAAAATTAGGGTCCAAGATTGCTTCTATTGGAATATCTTTCCGTAGAGTGATCATAATAGCTTTTTGAACCTACAGGTTGTGAGATATGGCTGTTTGAAACTAGATAGTCTTTAGGACACCTTAATGGAAAATCGGTGGTATTTGGGTGAGGCCCAACAACCAATTTCGGGTCTTAGGGTTATATTAGTTGCTGTAACCTCTCCAAATCATTTTCCCATCACCCCAAAATAGATCGAAACCTCTTTTAAACTTCTTATTAGCCAAAACCACTCCAAATCGCTTCCAAATCAATCATAGTTTAAGGGTAAATTAGCGAGGGGATTAGCAAGAGACTTCCAAATCAAGATTTTAAAGTGGAGATTTTGAGGCTTTGCTATCTATTCTCGGATTTGCCTTATTTTGCATGCAAATCTTCCATTTTTTGGTGTTTGATAAGCAATTTATCATCTCACATCTTATTATATATATATATATATGTATGTATCTATAGGTTTTGACATGTATTGAATCCATTTTCAAAGTCAAAATTATATTTTTATGCTATTTTGAAACCAGATCTGAAGTAAAATAAAATTTCAAATGCTTTAAAGCGATTTAATCATGTTGTTTTGAAGTGTGATTGCCTGTATAAATGTTAGGATATGTTATTAATGTGTTTTGAGATGATTTCCCATGTTTTGATGCATTGTTATATGTTGGATGATGACCGAATGATTGTTGATGTGTGTATGGACATAGTATTGTGTGTTTAGATGGTTGTGAACGTCCATCAGAGAGACTCAAAAGTGGAAACATAGGATCAGGCTTCCATGGATTGACTCTATGGTGCTTGGGATTGTGTCGATACATTAAAGTTACGTACAGGTTGAAGGTTTAAACACAACGATCGATTTGGTGCAAATGTTGAGGTATTGGGAATGCTAAGGTGCTCTGTTTAGTAGGCGTTGTTTCGACATTTGCTTTAGTTCGGGATTGGCGCGATAGGGTGGCTACTTAGGGTAAATCTAGTCCGTGGTAGGATCACCGGGTATGGATATGTGTTTGGTTGGAGGATCCTGGAAGGCATGAGGAAATATGAAGGCAGCTTAGGTCCGAGTGTGGTCTCAGACAGAAAATGTTGTTTGGGAGTTGGAGCAAACTAAAATTTGGGTTCGTGGTTTCGTACTTTAGTCTTATGGTTTCCTTACTTCGGGCTGGTCATGCGTCGAACCGAGCAGTGGAGACAGAGTGGAAATTCTTGATTGTTGACTTCGGTCTGGCCCATGGTGAAATGGGTGCTTCTTTGTGCTAGCCTAGTGATTACTTTGGGGAAGTTTGGGGTTGGCTTGGACAAATATGGAACGATGCCGAGACTTCAATGTAGAGACTCTACGACTAGCAATGCATGTTTAGAGTTGTTCTGGACTTTGGCCTATCGATTGGAAAATCGATTAGGTTGAGTATTTTGGGTGAGAAATGTATGTGGAATTAGTGACTATCCTAGGAGTCACATTCGATAGGTGAAGCGATGTGGTAGGACATTGTGCATTCTGGTTTTGAGTCGAGTATAGAAGGAATAGCTGATAACTCTAGTTGTGATTGGTGTTTGGTGGGGAAAGGATATGTGAGGACGCTTACCTATATACCCTGGACCTTGATGATGCTAGTACCTTGGTGATGGTATGTGTTTAAACACCAAATCCAACCGTGACATGGTATATTGCCGACCTTAGTGATGGTCATATGAGTTATCAACTATCCGAAAGCATCTTGGTGATGGTGTTGGACCTTGTTGTTGGTCAAGATGAAGTGACATCTTGGTGATGATGTGAGACGTTGGTGATGGTTAGGTAGAAGTGACATCTTGGGGATGATGTAAGACCTTGGTGATGGTCAGGACGAAGTGACATCATGGTGATGATGTGAGGCCTTGGTGATGATGCAAGGCCTTAGTGACGACGTGGGTCCTTGGTGATGGTCAAAGCAAAGTGACATCTTGGTGATGATGCAAGACCTTGTTGGTGGTCTGATGATACAAGATCTTGTAGTTGTGGGGCGATATGTGACATTCATAGCAATTTTTGATATATACCAATTATTTACTATAACATTACTAGGATCGACTGATAGTCCATGCTCGAAAACAGCATGTCCTCGAAAGCAAACCTCCTTGTACAAAATGTAACTTCATAAAATTTTGCCTTCAGCCTATGTCTACAAAGGTTGTTGAGCACTTCTCCTAAATGCAACTTGTACTCTTCCTCGCTTTTCAAATAGACAAGTATTTCATTAACAAGTACCATAACAACCATGTTTAATAATCCTCTAAAGGCTCGACTCATAAGGTCGAAAAAATATGCTAGTGCATTGGTCAATCCAAATTTCATAACTAACCGCTTACAAAGTTCGTTAGGTGTAGGAAAAGCAGTTTTCTGAATACAATCCTCAGCTACATGCAATCTGATAGCCAAGTCAAGCCGAGAGAATACCTTTGCTCCAACTATCTGATCAATGTGATCTTTCTATACATTGCACCGGATAACGATTCTTCTTTGTCAGCTTATTTATTTCACGATAATCAACGCAAAGCCTTAAAGAGGCGTTTGCTTTAATAGCACCGTAACATCCCACCTTTTTGTATGCTTAAGCAGACACACGTGCCAACTTAAACCATACAGAAGGGTGGATTGTTATGGGGTAAATAAGAAAAAGTGGAGAAATAAAAGAACAAAATAGAATCTTGCAGCGGAACGATAAAATATAATAATCAAATAACAGTTCATGAAGCTGTTTTACAAAACATTTGATTATACTTATACAATACATATCAGAGTTACACATACCAGAGAATGATAATTATGCAGCGGAATACAATGGTGTAGTGGAATATAATAAATAGTAATAATAAAATCTTCGTCTTCGTCCTTCAGAAATAGGGCCTTCAAATCCTGAAATGCTCAGGCTGACCCGAGCGAATTGAAAAGACAAAACACTCGAGTCAGAACTAAAATATCTTATGTAAGTTAAATCAATGAAATAAATATGAGTATAAACGGCGTCAGAGATGTTTACGGGTTTTGACATCTCCTATCCAGTGTCTAACGTGAGTGCAGTAACTTAAGAAATGTTCGGGATTCACATCTCTTAAGGATCCGTTAAATTATCTACTATGTAGTAATATACGCTATATACAGTAGTGTCTAATCAGTAAAGTATAATCATATAGAAATTAGCGTTAAGGGGATGGTGAACCTTAACGCGGTCGGATCTTTAAACCAAAATCGTAGTGGGTTCGATATGGTAGGTGACACGGCACACAAGGCAATGCCAGGGTAGATATACCAATTACGCATCCGGACTGGTGGTGACGCATAGTAGCCACTACCGCCCACCTCGAACAACACTCCCAAATCAAGGGTGGCCACCAAATCAATCACAAGTAATAGAATGGTATCGAAGAAGTGTGTCCGATCAGAGGTGCTACCTCCTTGGTCCGTCAATCTCTCCTGTTTTAGCCACCTTATGCCAACTCACGGGAGTTGGGTCCACGTATATACCTTAGGATCGTCGCCACCATCCTACTTCATTATGGAAACTCCACCGCGTACACAGTTGTCAAAGTGGTTTTCGGTATCGACAGAGAGTATGTCCATATCCGATCCCGGTCTCTTTAACAACCAAACGTTATTATAACACCGTGGTCATTTTAAAAATATATATACTTTTAAAAACACAATCATTGCCCTTTCAAAACATATTCTCTATTTCAAAATAATATATACATCAAAAACCAAAATATTATTGCCATTTCAAACCATATCCTTTACTTCAAAATAGTATATACTTTAAAACCAAAATATTATTGTTATTTCAAAACATATCATTTACTTCAAAATAGTATATACTTTAAAACCAAATTCAATAATATATCATTTAAATAAAATCCAAATTTTCAATCACTATTCTTACTTTTAATTATAAAACTTGAAATATTCTTTAAAATCATCTTAAACCCAAACCACATTTTGAAGTCATATTTCGAAATTTTCAATTTCAATAGGTTTCAAATCCATATATTCATAGATAATTCTTAAATAAATTCTATTTCAAATAAATTCATTTTCCAAACCATATTACTTTCAAAGTTATAACAATTTCAAAAACCAATACTTTGAAAACAATAATACCTTAATTTTAATAAAACATTTCAATTTTGATATATTTCAAGACTTTAAATATTCCAAAATTCCCAACCAAATCTGATAATCTTATATATACTTTAATTCAATTTACTATTATTTAGTTTAGAAATATTTATTTAATAAATTCAATATCACTTAAATAAAGCTCAAACTTGAAATATTCGTAAATCAAACTTAAAACATCATCAAATTTTACTTAGCTTAAATTTTAGAATTTAACCCTATATAAAAATAATATTTATATAATATCAAAATTAGTATATATATAAACCCTTATTTTCCAAAACCCATAGAAAATCACTTTAAAATATTTTATATATAGACCACGGTGCCTGTATATAATTTTCTATCCTATGGTCAAGTGATACAGATATTTATCATTTCAATCCGTAATTTTAAAAATAAAAGTTTACGGTTATGTATCATTTCAAACCGCAATCCCAAATGGAATGATAATGCATAATAACTTGCAGTTTATATAAAATATAGCATTCATTCATCCAAATATCAATAAACAACCATTTATTACAATCATCATCCAATTTAAACAAAACATCAATATAAAGCATATAAAATATAACAGGCATCAATGAATAGTTTATATTCAATAAAAATTAATAACTGTTTAACTGGCAGTTTATATGAAATAATAAATAAATTTAACTGTCAAATTTTATGTAATAATAAAATTAAATAACAATTTAATTTAAATAAATGCAATCTAACTGAGATGATGATTAAATATATGCCCAAACAATCATAGATAAATTTTAAATCACATCAAAATTAAATTTAACAAACATATGAAATCTTAGAAGTTGTGAGTGGGTTAAAACACTCACCTTTTGAATTTAAATTGAATTTAAATTCAATTTAAACCCAAAAATTTGACCGTCTCAGAATTCGTCCAAACCAGCGTCATCAGGTCCGGAATTTCAATACGATCCCAGCAAAACAAACCGCGCATGAATCCGAGTCCGTATGCAAAAGTTATGAAAATTAGAAGATTGGAAAATTCTGGTGCTGAGTCGACTTCGGTTTTAACTCTGGTCCGGCGCCTACGAATCTCGGTGCTTGCTTGGAGTTTTTTTCGAAAACGACCCGAAGACCCGAGTAGTTTTCTTCCTGACTCGAAGTAGATGCAGCGTTTTTGTCTCTGAAACTCGAAGCGCGACCCAAAGTTGCTGCAGATATGCAATTTTTTTTTTATAAAATTGAAATTGGATTGGGAAGATTAGAGTTTGCAGCCATTGGAAATGAGGAAGAGAAAATGAAATAGTATGTATAGAAATGAGGAATGGAGGCTGCTAGGGTTTATAACTGGATATATATAGGCAAAGTCGAAATAGGATAGATGGACCCGATCTATAAACGCGATGAACGATGAATGGCCCAAAAGCCCGTTTCGACTCCGGAACGAAATTGGATCAACCCATATATCAAAATAGATGTTTTAAAATATTTTAAACGCAATGGAAAAGGTTTCAGGTTCAAATTGTCGTATGAAGAAGTTATGCAAAAATCAATAATTTCAAATTGATTTCAATTGCATAAATTTCAAGGCGTTTTGAGTCCATACGATCTAACGACAAGTCCGATTGCTACGAAACTTGAAACATTATTATAATTCACCGTTACGGATCCGATGAAACTGGTTTCGTCGAAATCCGAGTCAGTGACCAAAATGGCTATTTTTATATTAATTAAATAAATTTAAAATAAATTAATTAAATCAAATTTCCTATTTAAATTCTGAAATTGACAATCTTTATCACTTTTACTTTCTTAATCCTTCACATTAATTTAAACCAAATCTAGACGTAAATTTAGAGTTAACAATTTTATTCATTTCAGCGTTAAATTTCAATTTTCATTATATTCGCAAATTATAAATTAAATTTGCAAAAATTTCTTTTTATTTGATTTTCATTCAATTTCTCAATCTATTAGTATCCAATAGATGAGACTACCATTGGATTCATACTTTATTACGTAAGTATCTCTAAATTCCATCTAAATTTATATTTACATAATATCTAAATATTAAATTTCATCTATTTGAAATAAACCCAATTACTAAAATTTACATATTAATATATCTTGATTTACAAATGCTATATCAACTAATAGTTATATTATAAATGGAATTTACGTAAATTTCAAATATTACTTCAATTAACGTAAATGTAATAATTATTTTTATTTATTGCAATTGGTTATCAGTTATAATTTAATATACTAAATAGATGGTTAATTCTTAAAATACTTGTTGTCATT
The DNA here is from genome assembly GCA_030737815.1 of Allium fistulosum. Taxonomy (NCBI): domain Eukaryota; kingdom Viridiplantae; phylum Streptophyta; class Magnoliopsida; order Asparagales; family Amaryllidaceae; genus Allium; species Allium fistulosum. Next base: position 1,101,927,188 of record CM060904.1, on the reverse strand, counting down.
AACGTTTTAATTTCACTTAAAAGCTATTAATAACCAGCCCAATGTTGCTATTTGATTGAGACCTAATTCAATGCATAAATGAATGGGTAAATGATTAAAGTTTTTGCACTATTGCCACAATTTCATTAATATACATTAAGGTTTATTAAGTTCTAGTTGACTCCCATTTAATTATTACAATAATTACTACCCTTGCTTCAAATTTCCAAAATTTAGAAATTACAAATTTTATTTTCAATATTTCCATTTAATAGACTTTCCATTCTATCATCAATCTAATTGCCTTATTATGGATAGTATTACATTATTGAGTCGATTATCAATTTATGGGAAGAATTATTATTGGCCTACTCTTATTACATTAACAATTATCATCTTATTATAATATTCAATTTATATAGAAAAAAATTTTCATCCACTTACAAATAAATGCAATTATTACATATTTCCTTCCAATTAATTTAAAATTTAATTCTATAGATTGATTTGATTTAATCGCCAAATATATATTCATAAATTACTTTACATTCACACTTCCGTTATGTTATTAATCACCATTAAAGAAACGTTTATTAATTACAACAACATTGTAATAACTTACCTACATTGATTGTATACGTTTTTCATTATTATCATTCATTAGAATTTTATTCAACTTTCCATTAATATACAAATTTGAATCCCATTCTAGTTATTCTTTATTAAAAATTCACACAATATTATAACTTCGTACAAGACATCCAATTACTATTTATCATTATAACTTTACAATCTATATAAATTCATTGATTGATTTACATTTGCCTTTGTTTCCTTATATTCAATTCTTAGCTTAGTATGACAATTTATAGTACTCCATTTAAAATACATTTCATTTACTCTTCCGTTACTATATTAATAATTAGTAACGCTTATTATCAATAATAACATCATAATTATTTAATATTTATATGAACTTTAATTCCAAATATATTCATTGACCAATTGATTTGGTCATTTATAATAGTTGTTATTCTACCATTAATTCTATTTCCAAATAACGTACTACCTTATTACCTAAATTTACGAACAATTACCGTTACAATGTTTTATTGCATAAATCAATTTAATTAACAAATTATAATGGTTTCTACTATTCCTTCAATTGGATTTCATTCCAATTTGTCAAGAATTTATTATATTTACCTATGCAACACTTAATTTCCAACATTCGCTCCAATATACATTATAAGATTTCATTTCTTTTTACATTAAATTACAAAAATCAATTTAAATCAACATATTTAAATGGTCGAAATTTACGGGTCGTTACAAGCACAGACCATAGATGCTACCCATTCTAAAATACTCCTTTAAATAAAACCTTTCTCTAATAACTCACTCACCTATTTATTAAGCTTGTGCCTTTCTCTAAGAACTATATGCCTAAGGAGTAAGGCCACATGTTTAGCATTCTCTTCTAGATAAATTTGAAATTTGATTACTCGATGAGGAGGAAGACCAAACACTTCGGTAAAGACATTTGGGTATTCATGAACTATAGATGCAGAGCCTAACTAATCTTGTAATAGGCCTAGAGAATATAGGTAACTAAACATAACAGAATTTTTGGGGATCACAGTAAACCTCAAGGCTACGCCCACTACAAGTACCCAAATGAACCATCTTTCTACAACAATCTAGTACCACTCTATACATAGCCACCCACTCCATCGTTAGTATTAAACCTAACCTAGAAAATCGAAATACAAAAGCATCGCCATCGAATTCGACACCCTTAATATAAAATTTCATATCCTTACAAATTATGGATAAACGGATCGATCCTCTAATAGGGTTCGATATTATAATAAGGCTTTATAACTATAGTAGTCTCTAAACATAATCCATCTACTAACTTATTCGAAATAAATGAGTGTGATGCTCGAGTGTTAAATAAAGCGTGAATAGATGAATTAGAAAGGGTTAACACACCTTTTATGACGACTTTCTTTCCCTTTTCCACAGCTGAAGCTATCCTCGATCTAGGAACAACATCTAGTGCATAAGCTAGAACCATCTGGGTAAAATTCTTATACAAGGTTGGACACTCCCTCTTCATGTGACCTAGCTGGTTGTAATTGTAGCATTTGATATTTGCTAGATTTATCTTGCACTTTTTAGCCAAACGTCCCCTAAAACTACACTTCCTGCACCCAAGTTCCTGCTTCTTTATCTTGCCTTAAACCTCCATTCCACCCTTACATTTATTACATGAACTAGCTTCCCTTCTACCTTCTTAGATCTTAGCGATCGAATTCAGCAGTGCCATCTTTGCCAAGCTCTTAGGAGTAAACCCAATGGGTAGGTGACTCAAAGCAATGTCTCTTAAAGATGGACTTAATCCTATAACAAACTTTGTCGCCTTTTTAGTAGTGTAGATCTAATCCATATTTTGCTTGCTGATTAAACTCCTTGATGCACTCTTTAACATTGCGGTCTCCTTGCTCCAAATGGTTAAATTTTTCTAGCCCCACTCCCAATTTTTCCTCTAATATAAACTGTCTCAAAGTGCCTCTTAAAATAAGTCCAATTAATCCCAGCCTATTTTTTAGCATTAACAATATCCCACAAGTTCAAGGCCTCTCCTTGCAAGTGCCATGAAGCCTATCTCTTCATTGCATCTTCTGCAGCTATCATATAAAATATTCACTCATGATTTCTCATCCACACTCACATCTCAGCAAATGATTCAGCCCCAAAGTAATTCTTTCCACCCAAGCTCTGGAAATACTAACATAACTTGGGAAAGTCCAAAGTTGGAAGTGGAGTTGGGGTTGCACCTTGCACTTGCGTTATGGGTCCTCAATTAGGGTTAAGTTCAGTCCAGCCACTCGCTTGCAGATACTGGCGGAACGATGTAGTGACGTTTATTCCTAGAATCTCGGCTGCTTCACAAAACCACGTTTAGTTTGATTGCTAATTTTACTTATCTATGATTAGGAATGATTAGATACTTTCCTCAAATAGCACTAAGCATTCTTGGAATTTAACAGATGTGCTTGTGCTACACTTATATATATATATAATGTTCAAAATTATATATATATATACATATATACATAATTTTGAAAATATACAAACGTTCTCTCAATTTGCACCTAATCCCTAGGGATCCATAGCCTTGCTCTAATATTAGATATAACAACCGCACCTCTGGACACCCCAATCCAAAGCCCTAAACAGCATATGAATTCACATCATGCCAAGAAGTATGAGATTTTTTGCAATATACAGAGACAAATAAGCTTTTTAAACATTCTGCACTTTCAGATCTCACAGCGGAAGGATATACAATATAAGTATTAAAAATAACTTAAAGTAATACAGTCACATAATAATCGTGGTTTGCATAATAACTCATAAAATATAGTCTCTAGAGGACAATACAACTTAAGTCAATATGATAGATAAAATAATGTATGTTGGAGGATAACTATAAACAGATGTACCTCGATGTGCCAAACCACCTACTCACTAACCTTATCTAAATCACTTCACCTACTTCCCTAACCTCTTGAAATAGATATAAAGAGGGAGGACTGGAGGGGATTGGATGAGGTTTGGTGAGTGAATTATTTCACTAGCAGTATGATGTTGACAAGTGATTAAAGTTTAGTCATAACCTACATAGCCTAAGGGTGTCCCGTATTGAGCGTGTACTAATATATATATATATATATATATATGGACACACACACATACATACACACATAGACACACACACGTAAATAACACACACACAGATACATATATATAACAAACCAATTACTTTCACATAATAGGTTGATTATCCTTAATGCACTCAAATCCAGTTGTTATTTATGCAAGTTTCCACTCACCAAAACTAAATAATCCTAGAAATATCCCTAATGTATAGTATAAACAATAGACCACCTGTCTATACACCAAACTGAAATTCTTAGTGATAACTGCTCGACTATACATTGAGTTAACATTTTCAATGGTAGTTGTTTGAGTTGCACCTAACTGACTATACCTCATAATATTAAGCCTACACCTTTGGGTTATTGAACCTGATATAATCTTTTAGGTTAACAATCGTAATCATAACTTGTCACTTAAGCATTGAGTAACCTCCTTGTTAGCGCCTATATCCTATGCCATATCATTATACAAGCAACAACAAGGGATGTTAACTAATCCGACTCAACTATAGGATTAATAGATCCTACTATGACAAACATCTCTGCCCAGTCTTTCTAGCTATTGCCAATAGGCGATTAAGACTGGCTATGAATGATTAGAGCTTCTAATTGAGATATAATCGCATGCCAAATTAAGTGTAACATTTGACAACTTCATTAAGTCAGAACCTAGGTGTCAACAAGTGTGATATTATTCCAGCACGTTGCATGACTCTATTCAGTTATGTGAACTCCCGAAAGACAAGGAAATGAGAATAAGTTTCCCCGATCCATCCTACTTAGCTGGCTCCAGGTCCAAGTTCAAATTGGATTGTTTCATCGATCCAAACATCTGAATTTTTGGTTCAAACGTCTGATTCCTTATAAAAAATTATCTACAGGCATTCAGACGCTGACAATGTCTAACTTTGATTCCAAATGTTTGAATAGGGGTTAAGACGTTTGAATCGGGTCAAATTTGAATTATTTCCTCTTTATTTTGAACTTTCTAAAACATAAACATTTGATCAAAAATTTAGACGTTTGAATTAGTATTTTCAGGTCTGATATCCTATTCATTTTGTCTGCCTTCTTCGTGGACTCAAGTACATGTGTAATGTTCATTTTTAACAAGTGTTTTTGGTACAATTTTCAAATTGTTTATACCCTGACTTCATCTAGTTTAACCAAATGATGTATAATATTTCAATCAATTAGCTATGCATATTTCAGTCAATTATCTATGTATATTTCAATCAATTATCCATGTATATTTCAGAATTAATACAGTCAAATTTAGGTATGTCCAAAGGGTGTATACATTTACTTTTTATTTATCAAAATCGACCCAAACTTATAATATAAAATCGGATCTATAGAATTAGAGTTGGTTTCAACCTAGTTTAACCTTCCTTCCTAAGTTAAAATGATTATCTTATCAATCCATTACCTAATGTTTTCTAGATATTTCAATTCATATGTATTTTCAATTGAAAATCATTGATTTAAAATAAAGGTCATATTTTTAATTTTAAAAGGTATATAAATGAAGTTTAAATACTTGTTTACAATAGTATCACATCTTAGATAAATCCACTCACCTTGAAGGGTTGCTTTAAGACATCTCTCTTCCAATCCAACTTGAATTAGATGCTTTCTCCTCTTCTACTCACCTTAAATTGCTTTGATTTTGTTTCTCTTTATTTTGCAATTTGAATTCTCTATTTCTATTTGGAGTTGGAATATATTTTGAAATCTGAGGATATTTTTTTATTTTATTGTAAGAAGTCTGGCGAAGAAAGAAGAAGAGGATACGAAGAAATAGAATGGCGATAGCTATGGTTTTAAGTGAAGAAACATGAGGGTTAAGTCTATATTTATAACTAAAATTATAGTTACTAGAGCTATGAAATTATTATTTATGGAAATGCCATTGAGTCCAATTTCTGCTACTTCTAACCAGTTTTTTCAAATTTAAAAAGTTATATATCTTTTCCGAATAGATCCCAAGCCTAATTCCAAAGTTTGTGAAAATGTACCATTTTATCTTTTTATGTAAATTTATATTTTTACCCTTATTAATGTTTTAATTTAATATTAAAATTTCCAAATGTTATAGATGAGATTTTAGTGTTGACATCAATATCAAAGATACCAAATGGATTAATAATTACGTGCTTCATAAAGTGACATTCAAATATCAAATCTATGGAGGTTTCAATAGCCATATGACATAAATATCGAGGGTTGTTGCTAGGATTGTTTGTCAGTTTGGAATTCAGCCTAACGATTTTATTTAGTTTATCATGTAAAACTATCTACATATGAATTTTAACTTTAGAAGGTGATACAATTTTCCAAATATGTTTGAAGTATTGTAAGACCCTACCTCTATACCTATACTATCCAAGAGTATTGTAGTGTAATACTGTTTGATAATATGAAGAATGAGGCTATAGGGGTACACACGTGAATATTCCCTTAGACTAACATTGGTATGTATTCAACATCAAATAAATAACTCGTATATAAATACGCAGTATTGGTACAAAGCAATAAACATGTGTGCTTTCAAGATATAACAATACAAAATATGCATTAAATAACAGAGAACACAGAGTCAATTGAAGCGATAACATATAGTATAATGGATAATATATGGTACTGTTTGATACAGATATCTAAAAATGTCAACTATCTCAATAAAATATGATAAACGATCACTTTACAACTATGTATCTAATATATATACAATGAATCAACGTCACACAAATATCATACAATAATCCTAATATATGTCTCCTCTAAGCCTAAGAAAACAAATGCGGATCATGTTGTTCCTGTACCTGAAATGTTACGAATCGATCCGAGTATTATAAAATAACACAATCAAGGGTATATAATAGCAGTAACGTAATATAAACACGAAATACTAATAATATGATAACATTCACATCGATCAAATCATATGGCGACATGTCAAAGGATGCATATAAATATTGTAATGAATACCTAATATATATATATATATATATAATGCAATGAATAATCATCAAGGCATCACATCACATCACCCAAATAACTCAAATCCATATGAAATATTTAACAATGATATCTAAAGATGTCATCACCCATATGGAAACATATCAAATCAAGAATCACCAACTAACACAAATAAGTGAATCATACATATCCAAAAATCATCATCAAATCTAGAAATATCAATAGATGAGATATCACTAAGTATAATCAGGCTAGTACGAAGCATTGCCCAAATATATTTGTCAATCTTAATTAAAATCATCAATACATATAAAATGGGATAAGTTGCCTATAAATTATGAGAATCCACTATACACTGGATATGTATCACAGGTATAATCTCATCTTCTCATATAACATCTACATGTAAATACCATGATAGGAAATGATTGTATACCAGACTAAAGTCCCAAGTAGAGTCATATATAAAATAATATGCAGCACCCAGCCCACATCAATGCTAAAGTGAGGTGTATCAATCGTATATGACAATCTACTACCCAATCACCAAAAAGGGAGATCGATAGCATGTACGCAAGCTCTAAAGACACAGAGTCTCTATAGTCCCTGGTTACCTTTACAGTCATCATGACACATATCCATCGATGTGCTCATCAACACGAGGAATCTTAAGTCACGACACTCAAATTTCCCATATAGGTAACATACCGCTGGCCTAGGTGACACAAGGCGAATGCACACATAAGGGTAGCATAAAGCTATGCAGCACGAAGCTATATGATATAGTGTCACAGATCCAGGGAGCGACCCATGATCAAGCCGCTAGGGTGGATTCTTGCTATCTGGTCCTCACCAACAAATATAATAAGAGCACATCGTAATAGTGACATATAGAACCAATACACATAAATATGAAGTCATGCTCATCATTAGGCATAGAGCGATACTCGCTAAAAATAGGCATGGAGCCATATATCACTATGTGTATCACCTCACACATCTACTCTATTCTCGTTATTTGAGTGTTATCTACTTACAATGAATAACTGAATAAATACCACAACAACGTCCCATACCACTACATGATACTAAGACGTTTATTCACTGCTTACAAACTATATTCAATCCACTTAATATTATATAAAAAAGAGTCCAAATAATAACCGAAGAAATATTACCTAATGCTCCGTCCCAAACGGTATTATAAATTCGCTTATTCAAATTTTTTAGAATAAAATAAAATCATATAAAGTATGTCATCACCGCATCATATTAAAACTCCAATCAAATTCAAATCAATGATGATTATTCATATGAACCAATTCAATATATAAGAAAAGAATAATCAAGAAACTGATATAAATGTTGTTTATTCGAGTAAATATAAATTAAACAAATTAATATTTAATAATAGGTCATTTACAAAATATAATTTTATATAACTAAATAAATGCTAAGAAATAGATAATGAATACCTATTCTAGAACTAATTAATAATTATCTAAACTTAAATATATTTTAATAATTAGAATAAATAACTAATTCCTTTTCATTAAATAAAATTGATCAACTATTAAATATTTATTAATAACATCAGAAAACTTATTTTTAATTCACAAAATAGTTTACAAAGCTAAATATTACATATAGGGATTATTTCATAATTTACTATGATTAAATACTATTTTAAATAATTATATAACATTCAATTAGTTAACTTTATTCATATTCAATTAAATGAATTTTCCAAAACTTGAATTATATATATATATATATTATAAAATCTCACACTTTATGACATGATTATTAAAACCATATAAATAATACAATTAAATTTGTATTATTAATTTATCAAATTCCTATTATATTCATATAATTCAGGTTTATGTATATAGTAAGATAAGTAAAATCTAAAAAGAAAAATGGAATAGATTAAATAACTTACACACACACACACAGATATATATATATATATATAACACAAACAAATCAATAGTTTATAATCAAACTCAACATTTAGTCTTATATACCCAATATCAATGGGTAAAAATGAATAATAAACAATACCATAGATTTGATTAAATGATTGTCTAAACCCAATTATCATATATTCTTTACAATATATAATTAGTTTCTCCATCTTCTAAAAATTAAGTAGAAATTTAATATACACTAATTACATTAGAAATCTTGTTCCTATCTTTGATACTAAACAATAATTTATTATGCTAGAACTTTACATAAGAATTGTTCCATTTTCTTTTATAACTAATTACTATTCTTGAAATAATTATAAACAACTAAGTAATTCATATATACATATGCAGTTTAATTCTTTAAACTTCAATAATATACTCATATATATTGTACTTTGATTATTATAGGATATTAACTAAGAAATATTATATAATTTCTTTCCATTTAACTAATACTATTAAATTCACATTATTGGATATGAAACTTTTAATTATTTTATATTTATATATTATATAAAAATATATAACAGTAAGTATAATTATTTTAATTTATCTAAATGAAAATTTAAATATACATCATCTATAGAAATAAATACTAATATATACTTCTTATAACATATTTTATTCAATTATTAATATATAAATTTGATTATTTCCTGAATATTATATTTATATCATTTTAATTATACACACACACAGATGTGTGTGTATATATATATATATCATTTTAATTATAACCAATATCATACTCAAGAATTCAAGTGCACATACATGTACAAGCATTCATACTATCATATATGCCAAGATAGATAAGATATTTGATGATTAAACATAGATATGTGAGTTTATAATACTCACCTCGATGATCCATGAACTAGCAAAAACAACAACACCTCACACCATCTCATAGCGCTAACATTAGCCTGAAGACTGCTCCCTCACGTGATCGACTAGGTTACACATTGGCTCACCATGCTACCTTACAACCGTGTTCCCACCACCCAGGTCAAAGCATCTAGCTTCTGTGCCTCATCATCGACTAGGTCGCAAACCCTAAAGTTGCATCATGCATCCACCTTCATCGCCCAAGTCATGGCTCCTCAATCATCCGCCATCCACCATGTGATATCCTTTGACGGCTATCTCCGATAGCGTCATAGCCCTAGCTTGGCGGTCGAATGCGATTCATTTTTTTTATCGCGAGTTAATGTTTGATGTCAAGATATTTTTCAAGGTTTAGCCACGATGAGTACCCAAGCAAGGAAAAAAACTATCTCGTTCGGGTGAGAAAATAGAATTAAGTGTTTTAATGGGCTTTCATATTGGGACTGATTAATTAATACATATATTACCTTTTCCTTTCTATTAATTTGTAAATAGGTTCTAATTGAATACAAATTACTTTATAGATCAAAAATATTTTATATTTAATCTAAAACATTTCATTCAATACAACAAATTACTTGAAAAGAATTTATAAATTTAATTCAATTTTTATATTGAAATTGTTCATTAAATAGACTTCAAATAAATAAGATTTTATTTTCAAAATAATAATAATCAAAACCAAGTTAAACAATTTTATTTTAATTAGATTTATTTATTATCATATGGTGCAGAAAGCTGGGTTGTTACAGATTCCTCCTTAATAAAATTACATCCTTGCAATTTCTTATAGGGAGACGTCATATACAACTAATATCCTGACTTTTTTTTGTATTCTACAAACTTCTATCAAACCAAACTTACAACATTCCTCTATGTGGCTCTTACTCCAATTCTCTTATCGTATGCTACAATTTAAATAGATTCAATTCAACGACTTTCTATTTTTCCATACCATAAACCGAAAAAACCAAGTGTCAGATTTTTCAAATTTTTTTAGCAGAGTCTCCTTTATACGGAGAGCGTTTCAAAAAAACAAAACATAATATAATTACATGATATACATCTCCAAAGAGGTGTCCCAACCCGGGGCATCCCGAAAATGGGGCGCCTCAAAACATGGGGAAACAACATTATTGTTATTATCCACATAATTTCAATGCCGATAGTAATGCTATAATTGATGGTATCACAAAGAGATCAATGCCGTTTGGACCAATTTCGAAAGAATAATGATGAACAAATGACAAAGACATGAATGTAGGCAAATGTTGTAGGACTATGGTGCCATCTTTCATCTATACTACACCTCATCACATCACATCACATCACTTTATTACCGTATTTGATCAATAATGCATTTCTTCAAAGAAGTAGCGATGTCGAATGTGGCCCACGTCGTAAATCATCAATGCTATGTTCATTGCTCAGAATCAACAACACTGTTACTATTATTACTATCCTCGAAGGAATGCGACAGGAAATTTCGATGAGAGGCTGCATCAATAAGCAGTGCCAAAAGAATGGAAACGGGTTAGTGCCAACACCAACGGTGCCGATCCTCATCAATGTTGGCATTGCATGTCATTAACAAAGCCAAGAACCCTAGATGATATCAATGCCGCCTATCATCCATTGGGTTGGATGAACTCATATCATTAAGCAATATCGAATGAAATCAACACCGTAAGTTATTAAAGAAAGTAATGGTATTGTGCACGATCGATACCGTAAGCTATTGTTGTTATAACATCATAATCTACATCACACTTTATGGATGCCGCATCCTATCGATTTTGACTTTCACCTATGGAGATAATCCATTAGTATCGCTCTTTGCCGATGTTGCTTATCATTGATATCGCTTGCAAACAATGCCGTTAAGTAATGCATCTCTTTGATTTTGCTTCCATTCCAAAGTCACCGCTCCTTAGTGATGTCTTTCAAATAGAACCACCAATCATTGATGTCGCCAATGACAAATGCCACCATTCTACAGTGTCGATGGTGATTGTTGTCATTGCCTACCAAAGCTATACGTGCAATGTTAATGGTGAACATCGTCAATTTCCGTAGAAGCCATCGAAGCCAATTGTGCCGTAGGTCATTGATGTCGTGTGTCTCCACCAATGGAACAAAATCGAAGCTTCCCCGTTGTTAATGCTAAAATTGTGAACGCTAACACCCCGGTGTAAGTATTAACAAAGTGAAAGCACCACCCGTTTGCACGGGAACTAAAAGTAAACAGAAAATCGCAGAAAAAGTAAAAAGACAGCAATTTTTATAGTGGTTCGGCTCAAAGTCAAGCCTACGTCCACTTCAAATCCTCTATCACTAACTCGATTACAAACTTCACAATCACTCTTTGATTAAAACACAATTAGAACAAGCAACCTTTCCTATCTTTCTTTGATTACAACTGATTACAACACGATTGAAACACGTAGATTACAACACCATTAAGACGAGTAGCTAAAACATCGATCTAGGCATGCTCTTTTTCTTCATGTTGAATGATTTAGATCTTCTTCCCAAAAGTTCATTGAAACAAGTGAAGAAGGAGTCGAGGAAACAGCAGAGTGTTGGCATCTCCAAGTCTGGAAGTCCCCAAAAGTCCTCCTTCAATATGGAGTAGGCGGGGTATTTATAGGGAAAACTGGAGTTAGGTCGTAGGTCGTCAGCGACCTAAGGTGTTGCGACCTAGGGTGATTCTGAGGTAGCATAAGTCGTTAGCGACTTAGTGGAGCTGTCCTGGATGAGACATAGGCTGTGAGCGACTTAGTATGTTGTATGCATAGATTGTTAGGTCGTTAGGAAGCTAGGAAGTTAGGTCGCTAGGTCGTTAGGTCGCTAGGAAGTTAGGTCGCTAGGTCGCTAGGAGGTTAGGTCGCTAGGAAGTTAGGTCGCTAGGAAGTTAGATCGTTAAGTCGCTTAGCTCGTTGGAAGTTGTTGGAAAGTTAAGTCGCTAACCCATAGCAATGTTAGCTCGTTGAATGCCATAGGTCGTAGGTCGCTGGGGGATGTAGATGGTTAAGTCGCTCGGATTATTCAGGGTAATTAACTTGTTGTTTTGTTGAGTGCTGAGTCGTGGCTTCTTCTTTAGTAGTTGAGTCGCTATTCACAAAAGCGGGATAACACTTGCCCCCCAAAACATGCCTTGCGGTAGGAAGGTGTGTTTTGTAATGCTATAAGCTGGATGTTCATATCCTGTTGATGACCTGTGGTACAACCTGCGAAGAGTTTGACAGTTTTATATGACCTCAAATGACGACCGTTCATGATCTAGCCATTTGAGGTGGAATGCGACCGTTCGCGATCTAGCATTTTTGTATGACTGCAAATGACGACCGTTCGCGATCGAGTCATTTGTGGTGGAATGCGACCGTTCGCGATCAAGCATTTTTATGTGACCTCAAATGACGACCGTTCGCGATCGAGCCATTTGAGGTGGAATGCGACCGTTCGCGATCAAGCATTTTTATATGACTGGAAATGACGACCGTTCGCGATCGAGTCATTTGTGGTGGAATGTGACCGTTCGCGATCGAGCCATTTGAGATGGAATGCGACCGTTCGCGATCAAGCATTTTTATATGATTGGAAATGACGACCGTTCGCGATCGAGTCATTTGTGGTGAGGGGTGCCGTTCGAGGCGAGTTGTGACCATTCGTGGTCGAGTTTATATGTGCCCGGGGGGGACTTAGCATCATCAATACCAGATTCCACATTCGGGTGAGTTTCTGGATTGTTTGTCGTGACAGTTTATCACCAACTCAGAGCATGCCTAGGGACCGTTTGCGATCCCGTACATGTGTAAGTGGCTTAGCCGTTATGGAATCAAAAGTAGCATTTTTTCATTGAAAATAAGTTTTTGGCAGAAGTGTCAAACAGAATCAAGTCCAAGCATGAAAAATGGAAAACAAAAACAAAACAGAGACGTCAAAGTGCAAACACCTACACCGATGCGATTAGTAGTCATATCAGAGCATCCCTGAGGATCGTTCGCGGTCCTGTACATGTGTAAAAGACTTAATTGCGTTGGTGTGGAGTTTGCTACTTATTCGCCATTACACCAATCAATTGATGACAAGTTGTTGTCTCGATCCTGAGGCGTCATCATTAGATGCAGGTGGTGGCCGTTCCTGCTCCATCGTTGTTGCTCTCCTTTTCACATACTGTGATAGTAGACCATTCCGGATCTGCCATTCAACTTCATCCTTCAAGTGTCTGCAATCATTTGTGTTATGACCATTTAACTCGTGGAATAAGTAGTACTTGTCCGACTTTCTTTCATTGCTGGTCGGATCCCTCCTCATTGGTTTGCGATAAGAAACTAGCTCTCTAGTATCTTGGTAAATTCGTTCCAAACTTCCATTCAATTCCAAATAAGTGGTGAAACGCGGCTCCCTCCGCACTCGCTTTGACCTATCATCATTATCTTCCGCTTTCCGCTTTCCGCTTTCCTTTGTCTGTGTCAAAATCTTTTTCAAGAGGTTTTCTGCCTTTTTAGTGCATAAACTTCTTTCCCTTCTCCTTCTTCTCTTTCAGCATTTGCGTCTTCTAATCGTAAGAATCCTTCAGCCTCATGATAAAACTCCCCTAGATCCATAAGGGGATCTCTTGTCTGTGAATTTTTGAACTCTGTGCCATCAGCTATGCCCGATACAGCTGCCATTAAAACCATTGATGGATCTGGTCGATCCACCGATGCCACGGCCGTGTTAAATCACGTCAAAAAGCTTCTCAATGATTCTTCGTTTCTTTGTTTCAGTGCCGCCAAACTCATCACATTCTTAGGCCTCGAAATATGGACCCTGAATTGTCTCATAAACCTTTCAGTCAAATCATTCCATGTTCCGATAGACTCACTCTCCAGTTGTCTAAACCATAACGCCGCAATATCTGCCAGGTACAATGGAAAGCACCGGGCCATGACCTCTTCTGATGCCCCCAGTACTTCCATATGCCTCATATACTTTGTCAGATGAACCGTAGGCTCCGTCCTCCCATTATACATATCCAATGATGGCAACTTAAAATCCGGTGGGTTCCTAGCTCGTCTGATTGAAGTGGTAAATGGTCTCTTATTCACATCCTCCAGGTCTTTGTTTACCAATCCGCCTCTCATAGCACGTCTGACCATCTCTGCTAACCTGTCATTATCTCTAAGCTGTAGTTCTCGTTCATTGCCTCCGATCTGCCCCCCGAGCTCATGGGGGAATTCCAGAATCTGTTCTTCTGCCTGGGTTTCTGTTCCTCTGCTAGCTCTTAGTGGCCTAGTGTCGGTTGGTATCCTGCCTAAGGTTGGATCAACATGCTCCTGGTGGGTGCCCCCTAGCCCAAGGGCTGCCCCTGATGGTCCCGCTCTATCTGGTTTATGAATTTGCGCCCCAAGTTGCCCGATCTATTGAAACAAATTCTGGATCATTTCTTCTTGTCTTTACATCATTATCTCCATCTCATCCCTGGTGATGAATACTGAAGTTTGGTTCGCTCCTGAGGAAGCCTCTTGACTCCCCTCATGTTGGCTTCTTTCCGGTCTTTGTCGTCTATTTGATTGCCTTGTCATAGTTTTCCCGATCTAAACTCTTAAACCTTCAAACTCAACTTCCAAGTAGTAGAATCCCTGAGTTCAATTCTCAGAAAGCACCAAAATTTTAACGCTAAAATTGTGAACGCTAACACCCTGGTGTAAGTAGTAACAAAGTGAAAGCACCACCCGTTTGCATGGGAACTAAAAGTAAACAGAAAATCGCAGAAAAAGTAAAAAGACAGCAATTTTTATAATGGTTCGGCTCAAAGTCAAGCCTACGTCCACTTCACATCCTCTATCACTAACTCGATTACAAACTTCACAATCACTCTTTGATTACAACACAATTAGAACAAGCAACCTTTCCTATCTTTCTTTGATTACAACTGATTACAACACGATTGAAACACGTAGATTACAACACCATTAAGAGGAGTAGCTAAAACATCGCTCTAGGCATGCTCTTTTTCTCCATGTTGAATGATTTAGATCTTCTTCCCAAAAGTTCGTTGAAACAAGTGAAGAAGGAGTCGAGGAAACAACAGAGTGTTGGCGTCTCCAAGTCTGGAAGTCCCCAAAAGTCCTCCTTCAATATGGAGTAGGCGGGGTATTTATAGGGAAAACTCGAGTTAGGTCGTAGGTCGTCAGCGACCTAAGGTGTTGCGACCTAGGGTGATTCTGAGGTAGCATAAGTCGTTCGCGACTTATTGGAGCTGTCCTGGATGAGACATAGGCTGTGAGCGACTTAGTATGTTGTTTGCATAGAAGGTTAGGTCGTTAGGAAGCTAGGAAGTTTGGTCGCTAGGTTGTTAGGTCGAAGGTTAAGTCTTTAGGAAGTTAGGTCGTTAGGAAGCTAGGAAGTTAGGTCGCTAGGTCGTTAGGTCACTAGGAAGTTAGGTCGCTAGGTCGCTAGGAAGTTAGGTCGCTAGGAAGTTAGGTCGCTAGGAAGTTAGTTCGTTAAGTCGCTTAGCTCGTTGGAAGTTGTCGGAAAGTTAAGTCGCTAACCCATAGCAATGTTAGCTCGTTGAATGCCATAGGTCGTAGGTCGCTGTGGGATGCAGATGGTTAAGTCGCTCGGATTATTCAGGGTAATTAACTTGTTTTGTTGAGTGCTGAGTCGTGGCTTGTTCTTTAGTAGTTGAGTCGCTATTCACAAAAGCGGGATAACACCCGTGCACCTAAAGACACCAAAAGTCATTATGTTGCATTGACGATGTCGAAGCCCAGGAATGCCGATGCCAAGCTACTGTGCAGCCCATCTACCCCTATAAATACGAACCTGAGGGCTTAAAGGAAGGGGTGATCATTTTATTTTCTCTACCATTGAAATTAAATTCCTATAAACCCTAAATCATGGGAAGAATTTCTACTTGAATGTAATCATGCACAATTTATATGAATAAGGATTTGGACATGCATATTATTTTGACTATGCCTTTTGAACATTATCGCATGATTTGCATATAATAAAGCTTTTTAGGCCCAAAGCTCGATATGATTTATTTCAAAGGAGCTTCGGTCTGAATAATTGTTTATATGCACTATTATTATTTTGCCTAGTATATATGGACATTGGACTTTGAATATAAGGACTGATTACATAGTCCACCATGTTCGAATCAAGGATTAATTCACCATAAGTAGCATTATGGGTGTTATACTAGTTTTTGGTCTGACATTTTTCGCGCTAGAAGGAGGGCTTGAACCTCTGACCTTAGTTAACTCTCTCCTTAAGCTAATGAAGTGAAATTTCGTGTTAGGAAATAAGATCAAGACAACTTAGTGATTTAAATGAAGAGGTCATATAAACTTCAACACTGGAAGAAAATATAGCTCCCAACTTCAACTTGGAAAATGTGGAGCCGGGACAGCCATCAGAATTGACATACCTTACCAACAGAGAAGCCAAGATAACAAGCCTAGAATAACAAGTATTAATGTGAGAGAATTTTGGAAGGAATTGTTGCTCAAAAATCTTCCAAAACCACCAGGCTTACGGGGGAAGATGAAGTAGAGTCTCCAAGAAGGAACTTGGATGTTTCTTTGCTTAAAAACAAAACTAAAGGCAAACTTACTATAACTTCGCAAAAAAAAGGTGACCAACAGGCTAAAGTAATCTAGCGTGCTTTAAAGTCATTAGCGAATAACATGGTCAAAGCAAATTACCAAGCAAGGTTGGAGGAAAAGTCCAATGAACAATCCAGAAGTTCTTTCTCTAAGAGGTACAGACCTGATAGAAGTACCTACCATAGTGTTGAAGCCTGCTTGAGAGACATGGCCGAAAAAATGGCAAAAGATATGCTTAATTTCAAGGGGAAAATAACTCTTGACAACATAGTCAACAATAATCATCGGGAATCTCCCTTCATAGATGAAATCATGTCCACAAAAATTCCTTCTCATGTCAAGATTCCATCCATCAAGTATAATGAAACAACCAATACAGATGATCACTTAATGGATTTTAAAAGTCAGATGGATCTGTACAACGCATTTAGAGCTGTGCGTTGTAGGCTCTTCCCTACTACTTTTTAGGGTGTAGCAATTTAAATGGTACATGAAGTACCAAGGGAAGACTATCTATTCCTAGAAATAATTTTCCCATGAATTCTCGATGTAGTTCTGTATTTGTATAGATCCCACTATTGACTACACCATGCTGGCTAATATTGAGTAGAGACCAGGGGAATTATTGGGCGATTATCTTGAAAGGTTCAAATAGAGGCCTTAAAAGCAAAAGGTATGACAGATAGAGACAAGCTAGTAGTTGTACATTCGAGGTTGATTGAGAAAAATTTGTTCTGGTGAGAACTTTATATACATAGATGCAAATATTTGCATGATTTCCACTTTCAAGCTGATAAATTCACCGTATGGATGAAATGTATCACGCCAAGAAGAAAGCTCAAACGAAGAAGGAAGTAGGAAAAATGGGTTATGGCCGCAACAATAAGAAGCAAACACTACGCCATAGATGACCTATCGCAACAAAAATACAAGGTGTTGCTAACTACAATGTAACGATAGGTATGCTGATTATTGTCTATTACAACACACGCTTCAAGGTGTTAGCATAGGTATCAACAAGATGTTGCAGTAGCTATAGTTGTATTCAAATTAAAAAATTAATAAAATTAGCAATCCACGTGAATACGATCCAACGGTCTACATTTAATCCAATTGTTAAAATGGATCACCGATCCAAAGGTCTATTGCAACATTAGCTTCAGGATGTTAGTATAGATATCAACATATGTTGCAGTAGCTATAGACTTATAAAAATATTATAAAAAATGAGCGGGCTGAAAAAAGAACGCGGGAAGCAGGAAGAAAGCGGCAAAACTTAACAAAAAATATCAAGGGTTTCAGTTAAACACTTAACAAAATAACACTCCGCCACTCAACCTCTCAAACACTCAACCTCACAAACGCTCAAACACTCTCAATCGCTGTTTCAATTAGGGCTAAAAGTTCAAGTTTGCAAGCTTAATCGGGGTTCGATTAGGGCAAGTTCGAGTTCAAGTTCAATTAGGGCTTTGGTGTTTCAATTAGGTCTTCAATTAGGGTTCGTTTGGGATTCAAATTTCAGTTAGGGCTTCGATTTAATCTTCTGCTTAAGGTATCACTCTATATATATTTCAAGTTTTTCCTGATTTGATTGTTGTGTTGCCTAATTTACTGATTTACTTGTGAGTTAAGGTGTAATCATATTCCTGATTAGTTCAAAATTTACCGATTTATATATCTCATTAAGATGCTTCTGAGTTGTATCAGTGATGCTGCATATTCTTGTAGGTATAGATATTGTACAACGCCTGTAATTAATGTTGGATTCGTGAGGTATCAAGGGTGGAAAGTGATGTGTCTATGGATCCAAGCTGTCAACTACAACTAGTAAGCTTTTAATTCGTTTTCCCTTTAATTTCATGAAAATACTATGTGATTAAAAGAAAAGTTCTATGTCTAGTTTCTTCCAGATTAGCAATCTTTTAAGTGAAGAGCCACTATATTTGACATTTTCTTTTTATTGAGGGAGAATAAAATAAACTTAATAGTAAGCCCAAAGCTAATCATTGGCATTGCATATGATTATAATCAAGTGTGAAGTTTTATGACACACTTTTATAAGAGTTTATTATGAACAATATATGGTCTCTTTAGGTGTCAAAAGTTATATATTGATATACTTGTAAGCAAGCAATCTCATGTATCAAGAAACAAAACAAGCTAATCTACAAATAATGTTGAAATAAAATTCGATATCACACTACAACATAATAAAAAACTATACCGACTTGGACTTGCCAATAATAAGATCACTCTGTCCACATGCTGCATCTTGCTATCCAAATCCAATATGACGGAAGCATCAACAGGTGATGGACAAGTAGTTGATATCCTTGTGAAATATGGGATCAATAAGCTGACATAGTGTGAGTAGGTGTATCCAAGACATCATCATTTAAAGCATGGCATTTAACACTTACGTTCTAGGTAATCTATTACACAAGTCGCGCTGAATTCATCAGCCATATATGATGAAATTGTTGAGAAATAGGGATGGAATTTGATAAGAACATAGTGGATTTCAGCATAACTTAGGAAAATAAAAAGGACAGACCCGTGAAATCCAAGGATTTCTAAAGGGAAGGCGAGGCATGGTTTCGAGTGTGTACTGACAAATCAACTAAAATAAGTCCAATTTTTTATCATGTATATTAACCCTCTATGAACAACATTATACATGCAAGTATACACGTCTCTTCATAATTAATGTATAACTCATTTCACATAAAGAATGATTAAACGTTAATCCTAAAAGGGTCCAGGACTAGCTGTGAATCACAACCACTGAAGGCAAAGTGGTTACATGACGTTGTTTTATCGAACAAAATCTAATCAGCCTTGACTACGGTGTTGCTTGGTATGCTCTGTACCAAGGGAGATCAACTATGTCTACAGGAGATTTGAATATTGCTAACATGGACTGGGGACATCATTTCCAATGAAAATTGTTTATTCTGTTGAAGTAATAAGTGAACAATTGGTATCAAAACTATAGTGAACAAAAAGAACTATTATGGCAATATACCTTAAAAAGTAAACATGTTGTTTATAACCAAGCTAATTTTATTCTATAGTGCAGTGTGATGAACTATCATAAAAAATTACAAACGACGAAATGACATATAAAGATATCATATTGTAGCTGAAATCAATAATGGTAAGTATCATGTAAGATGGTCCGGTCTAGCCTGTTGAAGGCACATATGTCATTGTTAATAAAGCCATTGCTATTTACATGAATTTTATGAAAATAGAGATTGTAAAGCACTAGCTAAAGAATTAATGGTTCCCTTTCAGGGCTTATCGGAATACAAGATCATTGGGATCATTTTTTGTACATTAAAATAGGAGTATTGTGAATTTAAGGATTAATTGCACTCATTTGTATTGCTAATTTAAGAACTAATAGCACATATTCCTCTTTGATCCTTGACAACGTGGTTACAACGTTCCATGATAGTTGTTATAATTAAGACATGTATTAATCCACAAAGTAGCTCTGCTTTGTAAATGTTTTTATTGATCATTATGTGAATATAACCATGATGGTAATAATTGCTTAGTTACACATAAGTTTGATTGTCAATTTGACAAACGTATGCAACAATTTATATTAAAATTCCTTCAAACCTGGGCATACAAGATCCTGAAAATCCATTGATATGATGATAGACAATGATATGGTTGGTCTGCCTTGCAATATTGCAACAGCTCCTGCACATGCCTTTACATTATAACGACTTTAGAAGTTAATACTGGTAGTAGATGCATGTGTTATAATCTCTTGCCTTTTAATTTTTTTAACCATATTACAAACCTACCATGTTAGTAAAATATATACTAATCATGAGCTAATCCGTTACTTTCAGGAGTTCTAATATCTAAATGACCAATTATATAACTGGACAAACTAGCAATAGACATTGAGTCATGGGCATTTTCATTTGCCATGTTGAATTTGACTTACCTAATTGAAGTTTCTTTAGCAAAATTATCATATAGGACTAGGACACATAAGCTATAAATTAAATACTATACAAGATTCATTTCAGTATACTAATGCTAGAGTGCATAACTGATATGACATGGCATTGTAGTTTCTATAAAATCGAGAATTAATTAGTTGTATTCTCAGGTACAGGTAGAAGTTGTGGCCATCTAGTTAAAAAATCTATGTTCTTGGTAACTCTGCCTCTAATTATTATGTGTGATTGAGTTGGTCCTCACCATCTTCATTTTTTGTCTGTAAGTTGGGCTTTGAACTATGGTCGGAATTTTGCATGGGCTATGCAGTTTTTGTGATTTGATTCTATGGTACCTCATCCGTATTTGGAGAAAATTACATTTTGTGATATTATTTTTAATTTTACTTGAAAAAGGATAAATTTTTAACTAAATTAGCAAATGTATTGACATATACAGTTTTCAGAAAGGTTGTGTAGGAGAAATATTTCTCCTTATCTGAGATTTGTTTGTAGCATTATGTCTGTTACTCATAATGATAAACTATCATGGTTATATTCTCGTTAACTAACTGGATGTATTGATATGTGAATTCTTCATTCTTGCCGCATTAAAAATTATCAAAAATGACAGGTTTGATAAATCCCTATTTTTTACAAGATTTTCTTCTGAAGTAATTTTGTCATACTAGCATGCTTAGATGTTTATGCTTACATATCTCTTTTGCTCGCATCTTATCATAGTATCTTTACTTTGTTTAGCAAAACGAAGCATAAAAATGCTTAGTACAAGGAACTTCTGATGAGGTAAGTCCACAAGTATAGTTAAATAACACGCATTATTTTTTTTCTGCATGTGATATTGTTTCTTCTCGTATTTATCTTTTTCTATTATTTATCTTTAGACATTTTAGATCTACAGTGTTTATTTATAGAACTACATATGCCTATTTCCAGTTTTGAAGATTGACTGATCCAATCTATAAGGTTTTTACTCTAAATTTTGCCTTTATGGTTAATTAAAATGTTTACTTTCAGTTTTAATTGATAACTTACCTCTGTTTACTATATAGATTTGTTACTGGAATGCAGGTA
The DNA here is from genome assembly GCA_030737815.1 of Allium fistulosum. Lineage (NCBI taxonomy): Eukaryota > Viridiplantae > Streptophyta > Magnoliopsida > Asparagales > Amaryllidaceae > Allium > Allium fistulosum. The sequence goes on along the minus strand of CM060904.1, from coordinate 1,101,904,980 downwards.
GTAGATTTACATAAAGAAGATTTATTGCCCAATCCTTTGAGACACTTTAACAAAGTAAGTATTAGATCTCCTTCGGTAGTCCAATGCATGTATTATGAAAAATCTGTTCTCTCTATGCAAGCATATATAAAATACAACCTACCTGATTTGGTGCAGATGTCAGTTATTATGGAGTATACTAGGTGATGCAAGTGGGTAAGACTTTTGTAAACAAGTGATATGAACCTAAGGTTATTAATTATTGATATAAGATCGTCAAAGCCATATGACCTGTACACGACTGGTAATTTGATTATGAAGATGAATTGGGTTCTTACTATGGAGGAGTGCATGTTGACGGTTGGAATTGGAGCAAGTTCAAGGTCGGTTTTTGTAGTGGAGACCCTATGCACCTAAAATAAGGTTAGTATTTTATTTCTTTAAATTACATATTATCTTTTATTTACCTGTAGCATGAAACATATATATGAAGTTCGCTGTATCAGCAAAAAATATTACTTTACATACGCACGCACATGTGCTCGTCTACGAACAAACTTACTAATGGAAATAGCTTATCTTTGATTAAATGTAGTCTACGAACTACTGCCTCCAATAGTTTTGAGCTATGTTAAGGTAATTTGCAAACTTAGCTGAATTTTAATTAAATATATGTAACTTGTCACAAAAGTAGCATGACTGTTCTTTTTAATGTTTGATTTGTATTTAAGCAACGGTATATTATTCCGGATGAATGTGACTATTGGGTTTTGAAGTCAATTCGTGACTCTTGGAGGGGGTACAAGAGTCGTATTAAAAAGGCACATTATATGGCCTATGAAACTGATGAAGAGAGGCTTGAAAATAGGCCGGACGAAATTCCACTTGCGGATTTCCAAGTACTCTTGATGTATTGGGGAGATGAAAAAATTCAGGTATAATTTTAAATTTTATCACAGAATTTATTTCCCTTTCTATTCATTCAAATCAGGCAGATAAACATCTTTATTTTATGTTTTCATAGAACAAGGCCCTTACAAATTGTGCAAGTCGGAAATTGTATACAGACACACACACTGCTGGTCCAAAACTTTTTTCTCAAATTCGGCATAAGATGGTATGTATTTTGCTTATTTTTATGGTTGGCTGGGTATGCATTTTCACATTAATTTACGACTCAATAGCTATTATTACCATTTGCTAAAAAAATACATAAAATCTATAAAAATATAAATGAGCCTTTCTTTGCCCTTGTTTGGGATAGAAAACTCAGTTCTTTTCCAAACCAGTGTCCGTCATGCTCATGCATTTGTACACATTTGGTCAATATATGTCAGCAAGTTAGATGCATATTAAACATTAAATATGAGTCCAATCCGTCTCTGTGGAAATTATTAATACAGTGTTTAAGGTATTTGGCAAATTTAGTGATGGTTAAGGTATTGCACCCATCTTAGGGTACTGCAAACTCGAATGCAGTATCCTTGTTTGTATAATTTCTGAAACTTAGTGATGGGTTGGTTTGGGACAGTCGAGAAAATGTTTGGGACAGCAAAAGTATCCTTGTTTGGGACAGTCGAGAAAATGTTAGTGATATTGTTGCTACATATGTTGTGATTTTATACTTGCCGTTTCTTTATTTTTGCACTTGTAAGCTGCTGTTGCTCCATTTTTGCATCTGTGAGTTGCTGTCTAACCTTTTAAATAAAATTAACAACAGCAGCTTTCATTGGTGCATCTGTGAACAGTTTCATCTGTGAGTTGTTGTTTCAAAATGTGACATTAAATAAAATTAACAAATATAACATCTGAATTGAATAGTGATATATGTTCTGGAAAAATTGGTTTGATATTCTTTTGCTGTCTAACTTTTTTCATTTAATTTGTATCAGTCCAACGAATCAGATGGAGAGCTTTTTGTTAGAACTCGCAAGCGGAAAGAAGGAAAGGTGTACAAGACCGATACTTCAGTAATGAAGTATAGAGTTGTAAGAATTTTAATTTCTCTTCATTCAGATGTCAAAAAAATGCTTCATTTTGCGCATCAACATTTTGAAACTGCTTCAGATGTTATATTTGTTAATTTTATTTAATGTCACATTTTGAAACTGCTTTATTTTGCAGGATAAGATTCAAAAAGCAATAGGTGAAGGAGGAAGTGATGAAGTTGTTCAAGAACTGATTTCTGATGGAAAGCGGCACGGTCCAACTTGGCTTATAGGACGGCACACAAAGTCTGCAGAAGTTTCAAAAGATGCCCCAACAACAAGCACATACATACAGGAGCTGGCAGCGAAGATAAAGGAAAATATAGTTGAAGAAGTCGAAGCAAAGGTGAACAAGAGGGTCAAAGATGAATTTGATGCAACGGTGAACCCGAAAAGTTCAGGAGAACTTGTCATGGGTGCTTAAGAAATTAGGCGAAGCTAACCCTGACATGCAAATTGATGTTGCGGGTCTTTGTGCGACCGTCTGCAGTGATGAAACTGGCACTGGAGCCACTAGAGGCACTGATGGTACTGGTGGCTCGGAAGCATGAAATTTGGAGGCTCGCAAAGATGAATTCACGTGTAGTATGTAGAATTTAATTAGTATGTACTGGCTGTTAATATGAATGCACTGGCTATGTTTGTTATTTTGTACTTGACTAAAACTTGTGTTGATGGCTGTTATGTTTTAAGTATGTTTGTTATTTTGTACTTGACTAAAACTTGTGTTGCTGGCTGTTATGAAACGACTTGTTGTTTGGCTGTTATGAAATGAATAGCTCTTTGGCTACTATGAAATGCAGTGTAATGTTGCAGTAGTATGATGTTGCAGTACATTTCCAATTTAAATTGCAAAAAGTGTTGCCGTAGATATGATATAATGTTGCAGTATGTGATGTTAAATGTGGTAATAAACTGGAAAAGTGTTGCCATTTTATTGGTAAAAGTGTTACCATAGATTAATGAATGTGGGCCCCACAAAACGGTTCCGTTAAGTTGGTTAACAGAATTAGTGGGCCCCACATGTTGGGGCCCAGATTGTGGGACCCACTTTTTAGTAAATTTAGTACCTGTGGCAACAACAGAACCGATGTTGCCTTAGGATCACAAAGATGTTGCATTTGAGTCTGCGGCAACGCGGCAAAATGCAACACCGAGAAAGTGTTGCCTTAGCTCGTTTTTGGCCTCCAGCAACATTATTTGGCACTTTCTGCATCACTTCTTGTGTGTTGCAGTATGCAATCTATGGCGTAGTGAAAAATAAAAGGAGGAACCAAGTTCTGATTTGTTGCTTTAAACAAGCCAATATCCTACATATTCGCTTAATGAAAGACAAAGGCAATTTTCAAGAATCCTACAAAGCCAGAACCAGCCTTAAACCAACGAAAGGGTAAGATTATTGTGCCAACCATAAGACAAATAAGCATAAAACAGATGAGTGTAGAGTACTAGCGGGTATAATTCAGCATATGATTCACTCTGGACACTAGAAGGAGTTTGTTAAGGATAATTAGAAAGTTGTTCATTTTGAAAGTTGGCAACCAAAGACTACCAAATAATGCTGCAAATCTAGTAGAAGGTGATATTTGGCCAGATTTCAGTCCACCCCTCAATAGAATTGATGTTATTCATGGAGTTCGACACCTAATTGAAAGTAGCAAAGGGGCTAGGAATCGCTATATCAGAGAAGCAAATGATGGAATTTTCACTATTCAGCAGGAACCACGGCTTAAAAATCCAAGGTTCCAAATCTATATGTATAAATTGACCATCACTCTGCAAGAGCTAACGGGAGTTCGTAATATGCATAATGATCCGCTTATGATTACTGCACCAATTGGACTTTCTGTGCTTACTAAAGTTTTGGTGGATACCAGATCTTTAAACATCCATTTGACAAAATGGGAATTCCAGAGGAAAAAATGGCGACGAGGTTCAAGCCAATTTTTGGGTTCAATAATAAAGGGTCAACTCCTGTTGGGCAGATAAGACTTCTCGTGCAAATGGGAGTTCCACCACACTCTCGATCCTTTGAAACTCACTTTGTCATCATGAATCAATCTTCTTATTATAATGCCTTCTTTGGGAGGCTAGCTTTAGACGAATTTGATGCTTTTGTTTCACCAAACTACTGATGGTGAAGTTCCCGACCAAAAGTGCATGGGGAACCATAATGGGAGAACAATTTAGTGCTCGTGAGATGTATTTTGCCACTATTGAGCACTATAAATGAGACTATCTTTCTTGTTATGATTGGAGGAAAATGAATTAATCAGAACTGATATTGAAAAGCCTTTGGATGATGATTCTTCAAACTCATCGCCCAAAGCAAAAATAGATCTTATGGAGAAAGCTAAGCATGCATTGAGAAAATTTGATTTCTATAGAAAGAAAAGAAAAAGGAAGGAAGCAAACTTAGTGGAAGACGAAATAGAAGGTGAAGAAATCATCACTGAATTAGATTGTAGAGGATAGCAAGAAATAATGAAACCTACAGAAGATCTTGAGGAAATATGCTCGATCTGATCAATAAACAAAAACAATTAAGATTGGAAAAAAATAGATAGTAGTCTTAAAGGAGAGCAAATTCAGTTCCTTCAATCTAGCAAAGATGTATTTATGTAATACCCTAAATTTTTTTGAAAAATCATTTTTGTAAAATGATTTAATTTTTGAAATATTTAGATTTAAATATGGTGAAATTTTTGGAATAAATAGTGTGCAAGGATATGTGTGCACATGTACATTGAAAATAGCACAAGGAAGAGATTTAAAAATTTCTGAAATATATATATATATATATAGGAAAGTAAATTCCTTATTTAAAGCATTGGATTGTAATTTAAGCATAAAGTTAAAAATGAAGTATATGCTTAAATGTATTTTCTGTGAAACAAGGGGAGATTAAATAAATAAATATTTTTTTTTGTTTTCACTTGTATATTCTATGAGCAGAAAAAATGTCAAGCTAAGCAAAAGAGTAACATTAAATAGGTATAAAGCATAAAACAGGTATGTATGTTATGTATAGACAGAAATAGAAAGAAGGGGGATTTCCAAAAATGAGCAAATGAATAAATATAAAATATGGTAGTCACACTTTTAACATGACTAGGTGAGTGGCCATTTTTCTGAAAAAGTAAAGGGAAGAAAATACTGCCTTCAACTAATTATTATGGCCGGGGTATTAAGGAGGAAAATGAATGAAAAATGCATGAAGATGGTTAGGTCAGAAATGGAATTTTGTTTTAACAAAACCCTAGTGGAAAAATGCATATAAATAGGCAGTTTTAGCCAGTAAAATTATCTTTACCCCGAGCTGCACAAAAATAAGAAAGGAAGAAAAATATTGGAAGGAAGGAGAAAACACTCATACAAGGATTTTTTGGATTAATAAGAAGAAATATTTAGGTGAGTAACCTCACTGAGTTCATGGCATTAAGACCTGAGATGAGGCAGCCACTTTTTATATTGCCATTTATATATTGTTGGTTTTGATGTATATGATTTCATCAATGCCTTTTGGATGTCTTATTTTAAATCTGATATGATTTGAGATGGATGTTTTTGGTGATCTTTGCTTTGTTGAGGCATTTGTCTTTGGATGTGTATCATTACTGTTTTATTTTTACTCAAAAATGTTAAAGTCCAGAACCTTAAACTAATATAGAGAATACTCTCAACTGTTGTAGATCTATGGCATGGAAACTTTACAAAAAAAAATGTTGGGAGCTGCATTATACTTGGTATAAGTGCTGAGGCTTGAGAAGAAAGATGTTAAGGGTGCAATAGAAATTTTCTAAGTGCTGAGCCCTTAATCAAATAAAAAAAAAAAGCTCACAAGCTAAAATTATGATTGAACCAGATCATGAATCTGAATCAATCATAAAGGCTTGCAGATCAATATAATAAGAACATGCCATGCCTCTTTTACAGTTGAAAATATTCTTATATTTTACTGAGATCAAGACATATTGACCCCATTTAGGAAATAACTGTCTGCTTATTTCTGAGGAGAATTATGCTAGGAAAAATTATGGATGTTTCCATGTTTGCAGTGACATGTTCACTTAGCATATTTAATGATAGGATTTAAGTCAATACACTAGTAAATAAACTAGGGAAGGGAAGGCCAAGAAGGCTGCTGGAATGCTTGTCATATTTGAAGTATGCAAGTTGGCACATGGTTTGTTTAAGCCCTGAGATCTTTGTGCAATGATGTGAATTAGTTCATTGCAATGTGTCCCTGTGATTCCTTAATAGCAGATGAGGCAGGAATTTAAATTGAATTATGCAACCTGTAAATGAAGAAATAGGAATATGAATATTTCTTAGGATTGGTTGGTATGGAACCATGATGGTTCCAGTGAATGCAAATGTTGCAAATAGATAATTATGTTTGCATGGTTATGTATGCAAGTGTAAGAATGATAGATGAATATATCATACCAGAATCAACTTATTTATACCATGTTAAAGTAATTGGATGCAGAAATTTGCTTAAATAACTAGTTGGTACTCTTACATTCTCTGTTGCTTAATATCATGAATGTATTGATGTTACTCATACCAGATCTTAGATCTGACCCTTGTTTGCTCATGGCATATGGGGTGTCTCATTTTAAAATGAGGCATCCACTCATGCTCTTTCATGGAAGGCCGGCACTAAGTAGAAAATGAAGTTATGGCTATTATGGAGGAGTGAATGAACATGCTAGCTAGTTTCAATAAGAGCTTAAATTGATTATATCTGCATGTATTCAGGAAAAAAAATTATGTTTCTAAGATTTCCAGTCATGTAATGAATATTTTATGGTCAGTGATCAAGTTGCTCTTATGTTCTGTAAAGTGTTAGATTAAATTAGTTGTTCTGTCGAAATCATTCTGTGTTAAGGTTTGATTTGTTTTTGAAGTAGTGTCTGGAACATAAACAAGAAATATATGCACAAGTATTAGCTATGAAAATCTGGTAAAGAAATATACAATTATGTGAGCAATTTCTTTGCAATTATATTTATTAGACAATCTTAAGTTATTTTAAAAAAAACACTTAGTTTTGGAGTAAATTTAGAATTTACCTTGAAGAATACCTTTAAGTATCTAATTGTTTTTCCTCTGAATTATGTCTACAAGTGGTTCAAGTCTACTTTTTAAATTGTTTTGAGAAAAGTAATTGTATGGGAAGGCTACAGGTATGATGCAAATGACTGGCATTTCAATTGCCATGATCAGGTACCTGGCATGACACTAGGCACATGAGTTAACCAGCTTCAAATAAGTGAAGTTTTGGTTGATTATGTTTGGTTGTGTTTTGACAGTAGAATGCCTTTCAAAAAGCTTTAGGATATTTATCAAATGTTTTACCATAACCAATTTTCAAAGTCATAACAGATATACAATCTGGACAGGCTTGCACAAGCAAACCTGGAAATTATTCTTATGAATATTTTTAAGTTCAAATTCTTGACATAGCAAATCTTATGCAAATACACAACTCACTATTTGTCATGTGGGCTAAGATTAAGGCAAACAAGTCATATAGATTGAATCTTAAATAAGAAAGTTTTTAGAAAATACATAAGTGGAAAATGATAAGTGAATATATCATTTCTGGTCTTAGCCAAATATCAATACCTTTGATCCATGATCTGAAATAAAAATCTCAAGAATCTTGAGATTTAACTGTCATTGTAAATTGATATTAAAAAAAAAACTATCAATTAGAATGAGCAAGTTCATATAAATTAAATATGCATAGGATTTACTGACTTGTTACAAATATTCAAAGGCATACAGTAATTACCTTTAGGCAGAATTGCTAAAATCCAAATCAAACAGAATGCTCTTGTACAACAAATAAAAATAAAGTATATACTCTGAATTTAAACAAGAGGAACACATACATCTTCATATGTATGTGTATGTTATTAGAAATACATTGATATATTTATATTGGTAAATTATTTTGATCCTGGATATATTTTGTTTATTGGAGAAAGAAAATGACCCTGGGAAATATATTTGTAATGAATGATATATCTATATATCATCTCTAAAAAAAAATCCTTATGAAATTAGGGTAGAAATAGGAGGGTCATTTCAGTTGGTATCAGAGCACTTGGTTGCATTGATTGCTAAGTAATATAGAAATGTATTATGTCTGTTTGTTTTGGATGAAGTAATTTAGATAAGAAAATAGAAATTATAGAAGTACTCATAATATACTAATACCATTTGCCCAGAATTTAGTTAGCAGACCATGGTAGGAAGAGGATCTCATCACAATGCAGGACCCAGTGCACCTCAAATGCTTGATATGCAAGAATTTGTGAGGGTTTTAAGAGAAGGGATTGGGCATAGGCCTGAGAACCCACATGAAGAGCTTTCAAAACTACTAAAGACTTATTCCAATTTGGGAGGCAGGAGTTTTGAAGGAACTGAGAGTGTGATGGAAATTCAAGCATGGTTGAGAACACTTGATAGGATTTTCAATGACATGCAGTTAGATGACCAAAGGAAGAGGCAAGTAGCTTCAAGACAACTGAAAGGGGTAGCTTTAAGCTGGTGGGAGGTGATCATAGCTGGAAGAAATGAAAATGAAATCACTTGGAATCAGTTCAAGGAGATGTTGGAGGCAAGATTTGTACCAGCATCAGCCAAGACCACTTTGCTTGAAGAATTTATCAAGCTTAGGCAGGGAACTTTGAATGTCACCGAATACACTCAAAAGTTTGAGGGGCTATCCAATTATGGAGCAATGCTAGTGGCAGATGAAGCATCCAAAAATGATAGGTATATAAAAGGTCTGAACCCAGGACTTAGCAGAGCTATGCTACCATATGCAGATAGAACTTTTGATCAAGTAATTGATCTGGCCTTGAAACTGGAACAACATGACAAGGAAAGAGAGAAATATAGGAATTTTAAGAGCAACAACAAGAAGGATAAGGGAAGATATCACCCTTATGATAAAAAGAAGGAGGAGGCAGACAACAGGAAGAGTAAAGACACAAAAGCCAATGATACTAAGAAGAAATTGGTTTGCCATCATTGTGGTAAAGAAGGACACATCAAACCAAGGTGCCCAGAGTTAAAAGGAGGAGCCTTCAAATGCTACCTATGTGGGAAAGAGGGGCATATGAAGAGGAACTGTCCTGAGAATAAACAGCAAGGGAAATTGGCAACTTTGGAAGGTAAAGGCAAATTTGCAGTGGAAATTGATGCTGAAAATCATGGCCAAGTGGAAGGTACATTACTCATTTGTGCCATACCCATACCAGTAGTATATGATACTAGAGCAACACACTCTTTGATTTCCTATGAATTAGTTAAAGTGTTAAAATTAAACTGCATATTGGTTGAAACCCCATTGCTTGTACAAAGTCCCCTAGGGAGTTCTAGTGTTTTGAACATGAATTGTGTGGATGTGGAGTTAAACATAGGAGGAAATATTTTTATTTCCAATTTATATGTTTTAAATTACCCAAATATAGGAGTTATATTGGGGGCAGATTGGTTAAGGCAATTTAAAGCCATAATTAATTTAGACTCATCCACCATATCATTGCAAAATTCTAGAGGCCAGAGGATCACAGTTCTATGTGAAGTAGCTAAGGAAGGGAAATTATATCATTTAGTTGACTTAGAAAAAGATCTCAGTGAACTAATCATTGAAGAAATTCCCATAGTTAATGAATACTTGGATGTGTTTGGGGAAGTTAAGGGTGTTCCACACCACAGACCAGTTGAGTTTCAAATTAATCTCATTCCAGGAGCAAGTCCAATAATCAAGAAACCTTATAGAATGGGGCCGAGTGAACTGAAAGAATTGAAAAATCAGTTGGAAGAATTAGAAGGCAAGGGATTTATAAGGCCAAGCAATTCCTGCTGGGGTTCTCCAGTAGTGTTTGTAAGAAAACAGGATGGTACCTTGAGAATGTGCATAGATTATAGAGAACTAAATAAAGTAACCATCAAGAATAAATACCCATTGCCTAGAATAGATGATCTCTTTGATCAACTCAGTGAAGCTAAAATATTTTCTAGACTAGACCTAGCATCAGGATTCCATCAAATGAAGGTTGAAGATTCAAGTGTTAAGTATACTGCATTTAACACAAGATATGGCTTATATGAATTTATGGTTATGCCATTTGGTTTGACAAATGCTCCTTCATATTTTGTTGATTTGATGAATAGAATATTTAGAGATTATTTAGACAAGTTTGTACTGATTTTTATTGATGACATTTTGATTTATTCCAAGACAGTGGAAGAGCATAAAAATCACTTGCATTTAGTTTTGTCAAGACTAAGGGAAAATGATTTAAAGGCAAAATTTTCAAAATGTGCATTTTGGAAAGAAGAAGTACATTTTCTTGGGCATGTTATCTCTGCCAAAGGAATATCAGTAAACCCTAATAAGGTAGTGGCAATCCAAGCATGGAAAAGGCCTAGTACCATCAGTGAGATTAGATCATTTATGGGGATGGCAGGATATTATAGGAGATTTATAAAAGATTTCTCCAAAATATCATCACCACTTACCAATTTAACTAGAAAGAACCAAGCCTTTGTATGGACAGAAAAATGTGAGCAAGCTTTTATCAAAATAAAGGAAGCTCTGATTAATTCACCAGTATTGAGAGTGCCAGAAAGAAATGAAAATTTAGTTGTGTACATTGATGCAAGTGGCTCTAGGTTAGGGGCTGTGTTGATGCAGCAAGACCAGGTGGTAGCATATGCATCTAGGCAATTAAAGCCACATGAAACAAGATATGCAACCCATGATCTTGAACTAGCAGCAGTTGTGTATGCTTTGAAACTTTGGAGACATTATTTGTTAGGTGCCAAATTCATTTTGTACACTGATCATAAGGCACTGAAATATTTATTCTCACAAAAAGATTTGAACATGAGGCAACATAGATGGGTAGAGTTCCTAGCTGCCTATGATCTAGATATACTGTATACACCAGGCAAGGCAAATAAAGTTGCAGATGCCTTGAGTAGACAACATGCCAAGGTAGCCATGTTGATGATGGAAGAGTTTAAGGATTTGTCTATACTTACTGATTTGGAAATTGAGGAAAACAGTGAGGTACAAAGGATGCCCATTGAAGAAGATGAAGGTAAAGGAAAATTAAGTATGATATCTCTGCAATCAGATTTACTTCTTAAGATTGGGAAAATGCAGGAACAAGACCTAAACATGGTGGAAAAGAAAATGCTCATATCAAAAGGGGAGGAAGTAATAAATTATCAAGTTGATAAAAATGGTTATTTAAGGAATAAAAATAGGATATGTGTTCCAGAAAATATAGAATTGAAAGAGGAAATATTAAATGAATACCATAGGAGTAAGTACTCCATACACCCAGGTAGCACCAAGATGTATCAAAATTTGAAAAGAAATCTTTGGTGGAAGGGGATGAAGTCAGATGTGGCCAGACATGTTGCAGGGTGCATGACTTGCCAACAAGTCAAGGCAGAGACACAAAGGCCATCAGGACTAATGCAACCTCTTAGTATACCACAGTGGAAGTGGGAGGACATATCTATGGATTTCATAGATGGTCTGCCTAGATCTAAGAAGGGAAACACAAGTATATGGGTGATAGTGGATAGGCTAACTAAGGTAGCACATTTTATCCCAGTTAGAACAGAAAGAAATGCTCCAAAATTGGCTCAAATATTCATGAAAGAGGTAGTAAGGTTGCATGGCATACCCAAAACCATTGTGAGTGATAGGGATACCATCTTCACCTCAAGATTTTGGAAAAGTTTTCAAGAGGCCATGGGGAGTGAATTGTGCATAAGCACTGCCTACCATCCACAATCAGATGGTCAAACTGAGGTGGTGAACAAAGTCTTAGAAGATTTGTTGAGAGCATGTACACTGGACTTTGGAGGCAACTGGGAAGACCACCTCCATCTAGCTGAATTCACATGAAATAACAGTTACCAAAGCACCATAGGGATGGCACCATTTGAAGCCTTATATGGCAAGCCATGTTTATCACCTATATGCTGGGCAGAGACTGGAGAAAGGGTTGTTCTAGGACCTGAATATGTTAAAGAAACTACAGAGAAAATTGGGTTAATAAGAAAAGAATAGCAGCAGCTCAAGATAGGCAAAAGAAATTTGCAGATAGGAAGAGAAAGCAAGTGGAATATGAAGTGGGAAACTTTGTTTTCATCAAGATTTCACCTATGAAGAAAGTCTTGAGATTTGGCAAGCAAGGTAAGCTCACACCAAGGTATGTTGGACCCTATAAAATTCTGGAAAGAATTGGTTCATTGGCTTACAAATTAGAATTACCAGAGGAAATGAAAGCAATGCATAATGTTTTTCATGTGTCCCAACTTAGAAGATGGGTACATGATAAAGAGGACATTTTGGAAAAGCCTACCAAAATTCAAATAAACCCTGACTTGGTTAATAAAAAAGAGCCAGTGGGGATTATAGCCAAGGAAGAAAAGAAATTAAGGAGCAAAACCTTGAAACTAGTTAAGATCCAGTGGAGTAGTGATCCTAATGACTGCACATGGGAGTTAGAAGATAAGATTAGGATGGATTATCCTAAGCTTTTTGCAAATTAAAAGGTAATTTTTTTTCTTTTTTCTGGAAAAATTTGTTATGCATGGTTGATATGGTTGAATTTGTTTGCTTATGCATATGTTTGATAAGTTTTCAGAAAAGAAAATGATGCTTGTTATAAATGTTAGAAAAATTGTGAGGACACAATTCCTAAAAGGAGGGGTGAATGTAATACCCCAAAATTTTGTGAAAAATCATTTTTGTAAAATGATTTAATTTTTGAAATATTTAGATTTAAATATGGTGAAATTTTTGGAATAAATAGTGTGCAAGGATATGTGTGCACATGTACATTGAAAATAGCACAAGGAAGAGATTTAAAAATTTCTGAAATATATATATATATATATATATATATAGGAAAGTAAATTCCTTATTTAAAGCATTGGATTGTAATTTAAGCATAAAGTTAAAAATGAAGTATATGCTTAAATGTATTTTCTGTGAAACAAGGGGAGATTAAATAAATAAATATTTTTTTTTGTTTTCACTTGTATATTCTGTGAGCAGAAAAAATGTCAAGCTAAGCAAAAGAGTAACATTAAATAGGTATAAAGCATAAAACAGGTATGTATGTTATGTATAGATAGAAATAGAAAGAAGGGGGATTTCCAAAAATGAGCAAATGAATAATATAAAATATGGTAGTCACACTTTTAACATGACTAGGTGAGTGGCCATTTTTCTGAAAAAGTAAAGGGAAGAAAATACTGCCTTCAACTAATTATTATGGCCGGGGTATTAAGGAGGAAAATGAATGAAAAATGCATGAAGATGGTTAGGTCAGAAATGGAATTTTGTTTTAACAAAACCCTAGTGGAAAAATGCATATAAATAGGCAGTTTTAGCCAGTAAAATTATCTTTACCCCGAGCTGCACAAAAATAAGAAAGGAAGAAAAATATTGGAAGGAAGGAGAAAACACTCATACAAGGATTTTCTAGATTAATAAGAAGAAATATTTAGGTGAGTTACCTCACTGAGTTCATGGCATTAAGACCTGAGATGAGGCAGCCACTTTTTATATTGCCATTTATATATTGTTGGTTTTGATGTATATGATTTCATCAATGCCTTTTGGATGTCTTATTTTAAATCTGATATGATTTGAGATGGATGTTTTTGGTGATCTTTGCTTTGTTGAGGCATTTGTCTTTGGATGTGTATCATTACTGTTTTATTTTTACTCAAAAATGTTAAAGTCCAGAACCTTAAACTTATATAGAGAATACTCTCAACTGTTGTAGATCTATGGCATGGAAACTTTACAAAAAAAAATGTTGGGAGCTGCATTATACTTGGTATAAGTGCTGAGGCTTGAGAAGAAAGATGTTAAGGGTGCAATAGAAATTTTCTAAGTGCTGAGCCCTTAATCAAATCAAAAAAAAAAGCTCACAAGCTAAAATTATGATTGAACCAGATCATGAATCTGAATCAATCATAAAGGCTTGCAGATCAATATAATAAGAACATGCCATGCCTCTTTTACAGTTGAAAATATTCTTATATTTTACTGAGATCAAGACATATTGACCCCATTTAGGAAATAACTGTCTGCTTATTTCTGAGGAGAATTATGCTAGGAAAAATTATGGATGTTTCCATGTTTGCAGTGACATGTTCACTTAGCATATTTAATGATAGGATTTAAGTCAATACACTAGTAAATAAACTAGGGAAGGGAAGGCCAAGAAGGCTGCTGGAATGCTTGTCATATTTGAAGTATGCAAGTTGGCACATGGTTTGTTTAAGCCCTGAGATCTTTGTGCAATGATGTGAATTAGTTCATTGCAATGTGTCCCTGTGATTCCTTAATAGCAGATGAGGCAGGAATTTAAATTGAATTATGCAACCTGTAAATAAAGAAATAGGAATATGAATATTTCTTAGGATTGGTTGGTATGGAACCATGATGGTTCCAGTGAATGCAAATGTTGCAAATAGATAATTATGTTTGCATGGTTATGTATGCAAGTGTAAGAATGATAGATGAATATATCATACCAGAATCAACTTATTTATACCATGTTAAAGTAATTGGATGCAGAAATTTGCTTAAATAACTAGTTGGTACTCTTACATTCTCTGTTGCTTAATATCATGAATGTATTGATGTTACTCATACCAGATCTTAGATCTGACCCTTGTTTGCTCATGGCATATGGGGTGTCTCATTTTAAAATGAGGCAGCCACTCATGCTCTTTCAGGGAAGGCAGGCACTAAGTAGAAAATGAAGTTATGGCTATTATGGAGGAGTGAATGAACATGCTAGCTAGTTTCAATAAGATCTTAAATTGATTATATCTGCATGTATTCAGGAAAAAAAATTATGTTTCTAAGATTTCCAGTCATGTAATGAATATTTTATGGTCAGTGATCAAGTTGCTCTTATGTTCTGTAAAGTGTTAGATTAAATTAGTTGTTCTGTCGAAATCATTGTGTGTTAAGGTTTGATTTGTTTTTGAAGTAGTGTCTGGAACATAAACAAGAAATATATGCACAAGTATTAGCTATGAAAATCTGGTAAAGAAATATACAATTATGTGAGCAATTTCTTTGCAATTATATTTATTAGACAATCTTAAGTTATTTAAAAAAAAACACTTAGTTTTGGAGTAAATTTAGAATTTACCTTGAAGAATACCTTTAAGTATCTAATTGTTTTTCCTATGAATTATGTCTACAAGTGGTTCAAGTCTACTTTTTAAATTGTTTTGAGAAAAGTAATTGTATGGGAAGGCTACAGGTATGATGCAAATGACTGGCATTTCAATTGCCATGATCAAGTACCTGGCATGACACTAGGCACATGAGTTAACCAGCTTCAAATAAGTGAAGTTTTGGTTGATTATGTTTGGTTGTGTTTTGACAGTAGAATGCCTTTCAAAAAGCTTTAGGATATTTATCAAATGTTTTACCATAACCAATTTTCAAAGTCATAACAGATATACAATCTGGACAGGCTTGCACAAGCAAACCTGGAAATTATTCTTATGAATATTTTTAAGTTCAAATTCTTGACATAGCAAATCTTATGCAAATACACAACTCACTATTTGTCATGTGGGCTAAGATTAAGGCAAACAAGTCATATAGATTGAATCTTAAATAAGAAAGTTTTTAGAAAATACATAAGTGGAAAATGATAAGTGAATATATCATTTCTGGTCTTAGCCAAATATCAATACCTTTGATCCATGATCTGAAATAAAAATCTCAAGAATCTTGAGATTTAACTGTCATTGTAAATTGATATTAAAAAAAAACTATCAATTAGAATGAGCAAGTTCATATAAATTAAATATGCATAGGATTTACTGACTTGTTACAAATATTCAAAGGCATACAGTAATTACCTTTAGGCAGAATTGCTAAAATCCAAATCAAACAGAATGCTCTTGTACAACAAATAAAAATAAAGTATATACTCTGAATTTAAACAAGAGGAACACATACATCTTCATATGTATGTGTATGTTATTAGAAATACACTGATATATTTATATTGGTAAATTATTTTGATCCTGGATATATTTTGTTTATTGGAGAAAGAAAATGACCCTGGGAAATATATTTGTAATGAATGATATATCTATATATCATCTCTAAAAAAAATCCTTATGAAATTAGGGTAGAAATAGGAGGGTCATTTCAATTTACCTGGACCTACTCAGATATAGTAAGAATAAATGTGCCATGCTTTGAATATTGTCCCGAATGTCACACTAATTCAATAGAAGAAAATGTAGTTTGATAAAGTTCTATCTAATGCTTTGAAAGAAGAAGTTAAAAGATTGCTCGAAAATGGATTTATTAGAGAAGTGCTGTATCCAAAATGGTTAGACAATCCGGTACTAGTCAAGAAATCTAATAAGAAGTGGAGGAAGTGTGTTGACTACACTAATTTTAATAAAGAATGCCCGAAAGACCGCTACTGTAACGAATGCGATTTTTCGACGCTCGAAAATCGACATTAATACGTCCACTGTATCAACTGCCAAGCAATCGAATGCCGGAAAACCGAATTGTTATGGAGAAAAAGAAGAGGTAGAAGAAGATAGAAGAAAAAGAGAACAGAAAAACACAGAAACAGAAACAATATCAGAATCTCACATTCGCATCGGAACAACATATAATAGATAAACGAATGATCTTTAAATCAAAGAACTATATTAGTTTATACATTACATCATCAGAGTTTACAACAAGAATATACCACACCATACATCAATGGACAGTTATACAAACTTGTCCTCATACAGAATACACAGCGGAATAAATAATATCATATACAAATGCTACGCCTCATCATCCAGCTCGCCAATGAGCTTCACAGCATTTCCTGAATCCAGAATGACCCGATAACCTGACTCTAGACTGCCCGTGTGGAAATTGGTGTGCACCCAGAGTTTAGGAAGGAAACAATAAACTCCAGGTCAGTCATGGTGACTGGTGTGAGAACTTAAAACAGTTATTATCTTTAAAACAACAACAGAAGAATTTTAAACATTGAAATCCGCAATGCTTTTGGAAAATGAAACTACCATAAGACCTCCCACCACACACACAATGCAATCGCAGACTTAGAGGAGATTTCTCTTTATGATAGTCAAAAAATGCTTACTACGCAAAACAAACTCTTTTGATATTATTACTAGTGCATAGTGCAGATAAACATTTCGAAAGTACAATATTAATCTTAGCCAGCATAGGTACCATTATATTATGCTTGCTATAGCTGCCTCCTGAGGAGACAGGTTATACAAATTGCAATCGTAAAGGGTTCGTATTGTTTCTTTGGAATTTCCAACAAATGGTCAGGCTAAGGAACTTCCTATGCCACGTAGGAATGCCTCTGGCGGTACGTCCCGAGAACCTAACTGGATCTCTGCCAACACAAGGCCGGGTTACCTCCGTCACTAGGTAACTACTACACGAATATGCCATCCCCCGGTCCTTTGGTACCTTTATCCGAGGCACCTCAATAAACACACAATCACACAGTAAATGAGATTGGAGTATCCACATAGGTTAAATACCAGGGCTCCATACCTGATACCACCCTTTTCCAGAAGGAAATGACATACCCTAAAGGGAGCGACCCTCATAACCTTGCCGCACCATTCCTGTTTCGACCATTTCCGGGTTATGATGTCCTGACGAAGTCTCGTCCACAAAGCTACACTTTTTCACAAAGCCATGCTTTGATCAACAAATGATCAATAAATAATCATCACACAGCAACACTTAGCATGCCACATTACCAAATTGGGAGTATATCGCTGATAACCTTCAACTACATAACCTCTGAGCTCGTACGTCTCGGAGAAGGGTGTTAAGCTAAGAGAATAAATTCTCCGCCACCAACAGAAATGTATTTGAAAGAAATCAGCTTTATATCTCAAAATGTAATGTCAAACATGTAACGATACAAGTCTGTTCCGGGTTCGAACAGAACCGAAGGCACTTCCGAAGAAGCCCTTGCAATCCGGGTATTCACAATCCCGATCGAACTTCCCATCACAAAGGGAAATCTCTATACCGTAGCAAACGGTGCAGAGACAATCGATATGTCATCCTATCGTTTTCACAAATACCCCGTCTTCACCACCGGTCTTCGATACGATCCATATCGTCGTATCACTAATTCGGAATGGGTTATATGACACAAAGGTCTTTTCCCGGCTAACCCGAATAGTGAGCACAATATTTAAAACATATGGATATAGGGATTTCAATTAAGTCACAACTTATTACCCAAATCCTTTCCTTTAAATGGTTTAAACAAATTACCATTTTTAAATCTTTAAACAAAAAGATTTACTTCACAAAGTTTACCAAGTTTCACAAAGATTCATTCACAGATTTCCAAATCAATTTCCATCTCAATTGGATTAACCCATTAAATCTTTAATTTATGATTTAATTTATAGCTTTCAAAACTATTCACAATTCAAGTCTTTTATAATATAAAAGATACACCATTTAAAATCTTCTTTGATTTCAAAATAAAGTTTAATCATCTTCACAAAGGTTAATTTCATAGTTTTTCCAAACTATTTACAATTTCATTTCAACTTGAATTGTTTCGATACAAATTGGAAATCTTTTCACTTTATGAAAGTTATTATTATTTGAAAACAGATAGTTTTCGTTTTGGGAAAAACTGGTTACAATTACACAGTTTAAAGCCATTCAAGTATAAAACTTGAATATAAATTTAAATTTCCAAAACCATATTTTTAATGGTTAAAAATCCATATAAACACCTTTTATAATTTGTAAAATCCTTTAAACCAAAATTCCCAAATTATTGAATTCAATTTCAAAATATTGAATTCAAACTTAAATCAAATGATTTAAATTTCAATTCTATTAAGTTATTTAAAATAACTTTTATTTTTGAAACTCATTTCAAAAACTTTCAATTCCAATTCCAAAACTATTTTGGATTCAAAAATTCAATCTTTTCAAAATTGATAAAAATCTGTGACTTAACCGATTTCCACGTGAAATCCACATTTGTGTGTGTATTGTGTAGTCCACGGGTTTAACACAATAGTGCAACAACATTCAACCATCACAGATCAAATATAACAATATAATTGATAAGCGGTATAAATTATAACGCTTATCTTTCATTCACAGATCACAGATATATATATCACAGATAAATAAATCACAGGTCACACACAAAACAGGATATATCACAAAGCATCACATATCAGAGATGTCAAACAATTCAACATCCAATATAATCCAAACATCCATAAGTAGGATTAATTTAATTATCTGATTAATTTAAATCAAATAAATTTATGTGAATATATTTTACTGGTTATGGTAAAATAATAATCAATTGATTTCAAATTTATTTTCAAATTTATTTTCAAAACACCAAATCAAATTTTCAGCGAATTTCCAAATTATTTCCTTTTTAAAATAAATGTCTTTATCTCTTCAAATCTATTTAAAAATCCAAACTTAAATAAATTCTTCAATTTATAAATAATATTTTTCAAAATCCATTTATTAAGGCTTTTTCCCAAAATTTGGAATTTAATTCAATATAGTTCAAAAATAAGACATTTATCTTTTAAAACTCCTTTCAAATTTATCCAATTATCAAAAATAAATTTTCACAATAAATTTTCAACTTGAATTTCGAAAATCCAATTTTATTTATTTCTGGTATCCAACGATACCAAAAATATATTCGGCTAAATTTGAGCCTTCAATAATTTCAATCACAAATATAATCACACGGCGATTATAAATAATCAACACACAATATTGAAACAAATTCAATTATTTGAGGAATCCAGTTGGATCCCTCCAACCTGTTTCCCTGCATCCACAGATGTTAGCACAATACCAATTCCACTTCAAGGTGGAATATCGCGGTATATGGGATTTATAAAATACTATCCGCTATTATGCGGCGCAATAGGGTCTCATCCGCTATATAATGCGGGAAATCAACTCCAAATACATATATAATACCAATTCCACTTTACGGTGGAATTATCGCGGTATATGTTTTTAATAAATAACCTCCGCTTAATATACGGCGTATATGGTCTATTTAACACAATAGATAACAAATTTATCATCCAACCACACAATCAACACAATCCAGCAATTTTAAATCTAACTATTTAAAATTTAAACCGAAACACAATATTCGATTGAGTGAGGAGTTCTCACCTTGCTTTCAATAACGGTTGCAGTATTTTATTTCGAATAAAATTAAATGCATGTTTAATTTTACCCAAAATTTTCACTAACTCCAATTGACTCCAAACCTGCTCCATCGCGAAGAGCTCGTCGAAATGATTCCAACGCAAAAAGTTTCGTCAAAATCCAACCTCGTATGACAAAGCTATAGCGTTTTAAAGTTTATACAATTTAATATATAAATAAATTTACATTTCTTTTATTTTTTAAACCTAGATTTGATCTCGGCCACTCGTTCCTGCTTCTGAAAATCCTGGCCGTGCTATTGCTTTATTCCCCAATCGTGAAAACCCCAGGCTAAAACACGTACGCGAGACCCAAACGCCGCCATATTTTCACGAATTTACGCGATCACCTCGAGCAACATGAAGATGATCGGCCACCTCCGTTCCATGCGCCTACGTGCTAGCCACCATCGACCACGAGCACGGCAAGCTCGGTTGAGCCTGTCACTCAGAAAACGTGCACGAGCGTAGCGCCTTCCAGCTCAATTGCCGATGATCCGAAGCTTCGATTTCGATCTCCACCGTTGAGATCATAGAACTTGATGTTCTCTTCAACATTGCAGTTGAACATTTCTGATGATTGTAGATGGATGAGGAGATAATAGAGGAGGAATTTGAGAGTTTTTTTGCCATTGAATAGCTAGGGCCGGCTGGAAAAAGAAACCCTAGTTGGTTTGCAACTGTGAAAATCTAGGTCCTTTTATAGAAAATTCTCAAAACACTATTCATCGAAAATTTTCCAAACTCCAAACGAAGCGTGCCGGCTGGCGTTTCTAAGGTTTTACCCGCGTTCCGAATACAATGGAATGTGTTTCGAGTGCTAATTCGATCGTATGTGAGAGTTACGGAAATAAATGATCAAATTTAAATTAAACCGATTAAAAGCGATTTCGATGCGTTTTAACTTGCCCCGGACAAACCGTAAATCCGATTGACACGAAATTTGAAATCTTACAATAATATAGCATTACAGATCCGATGAAACTAGTTTCATCAAAATCCGAGACTGTTTGAAAAATGACTATTTTCACTCGTCAATTAAATATTAAAATATTCAATTTTCACAATTTAACTTTTAATTCGATTTTAAAAGTTTACAAACATCATTCTAACTCCAATATGATTTAATATAACTTTATAAATCATTTTTACACACATTTAATCCAATTTCCAATTATTTCTGGAATTTCAAATATTAATTATCGATTTAATTAAACAATTAAATCTCTATATTCGAAATATAATTTATTTGACTTATAGATCTTACTTGTTAATATTTAAAATCAATTAAATATTTGAATTTCAAATGACAGAAATTCTGGGTCGTTACAGCTACCCCTTCCCAAGGATAGACCGGTTAGTCGGTGCAATAGGAGGACACCAACTCTTATCTTTCATGGATGCTTATTCTGGATACAATCAAACTTCGATGTTCAAACTAGATGAGGAGAACACCGGTTTTATAACAGATTGGGGAACTTATTGCTACAAAGTAATGCCCTTCGGGCTAAAGAATGCTGGAGCAACATATCAGAGATTGGTGAATTGAATGCTCAGAGAACAAATTGGCCGAAACATGGAAGTATACGTGGACGATATGTTGGTTAAGCCCTAAGTGAGAAGAATCATCTAAAAGATCTTGAGGAAATATTGGATAACCCAAATAATGTTCTTTTGGAATTCAGTTCGGTAAATTCTTAGGGTACATTGTCAATGACAGAGGAATTGAAGCTAACCTTGATCAAATTCGAGCCATCGAAGATATGGAAGAACCTAAGACAAGTAAAGATGTAATGAGCCTGAATGGAAGAGTGGAAGCATTCAATAGATTTATTTCTAAGGCCATCGACAAATGCATCCCATTCTTTGATGTGATCAAAAGAAGAACTTCAGATGGAGTGAAGATTGTTAAAAAGCTTTTGAGGAGTTGAAAAACCATTTGGAGAAACCGCTTATTTTGTCTAGCACTGTAGAAGGAGAAAATCTTTATCTCTATATTGTAGTTTCCGAACATGCAGTTAATTCTGCCCTAATCAGGGAAGAGAATGGAATCCAACTTCCAATATACTATACAAGTAGAAGGCTTAAGGATGCAAAGACTCGATATCCGTCATTGAAAAACTGGCATATTGCCTAATGCTTACAGCATGAAAGTTAAGAGCTTATTTTCCAGCACATCCAATTAAGGTTCTAATCAATTTTCCGCTCAAAAGTTTTCAGTAAGCTCGAAGCTTCGGGGAGGCTAGTAAAATAAGGTATAGAGCTTAGCCAATATGATATTGAATTTCTACCTCGAATAATAATAAATGGACAAGCTCTAGCTGATTTTATCAATGAGTGTACATGATTTATTAAAGCGAAATCAGAGAAGGAAAAAGATTTAAAGCCTAAGTAGCAGCTGTTCACGGACGAAGTCTCAAACAAACAAGGGGCTGCAGCAGGATATGTAATTATTATCCCGATGGGCGCCATTTGCACTATGCAATGAAGTTAGGATTTCCATCCACTAATAATGTAGCGGAATATGAATCGATGATAGTAGGGCTCGCCTTAGCCATCCAATTGAAAATTCCTATAATTGAGATTTTTAGTGATTCACAATTAATGATCAGCTAAACCAAATATATCAAACAAAGGATAACAAATACTATATGTCAAAAAATATTAAAAGTGCTGACCCAACTTGAAGATTTCTCAATGCACCAAGTGCATAGAGACAAGAACTCCCAAGCTGATTCTCTAGCTAAGTTGGCTAGCTCGCGAGGGGCGCCGAAAGCCAGAATTGTGCTAGTAGCTTACCAATCGAACCCTAGTATAGAGTAGAAGAGCTCCAATTAAGAGAATAATTCCTTAGTATTGACCAGGTCTCAAGCCCTAACACACAAAGAAAAAGAAGATGAAACTGAGATTCTTCAAGAAGAGTCTCCTTATATGAAAGCTAATGATCAGTATAAGAATAATTGGGTGACACCTATCGTTGAATATATAACAAAAGAAAAGCTACCAGTAGATAAAAAGGAGGCAAGAAGAATAAAACACCGGGCTCCAACTGTTAGCCCGCCATTTTGCAAGGTAGAATGTGGGCGGATTTAACCCAACCGACTACATGATGATCAAAGCTAAACTTGAAAGGGACGCAGAAGATGATCTTAAGGCTATTTAACACTAGAGGGGGGGTGAATAGTGTTTTAAGAATTTCTTTAAAACTTCTTTGATTTAAATTGAATTAACTAACTTAACGCAAATACACAATCACAGATCAAATCACAGAATCACAAACAAATGCAAATATAAATAAAAAGCAAGTAAAGGAAAGAACACACCAGGAATTTTATACTGGTTCGGTGTTACCCTACATCCAGTCCCGCACAACCCGTACGGCTTTCTATTCAACAATAATCTAGATTACAATCCCTCGATTCCAAGGCAACGAGGTACACCCTCCAGATTCTCAGGTCTCTGGGTAGAACCACTTGATTCACAGGACACAAGTTCACCCGATCGATTTCCAAGGACACGATCACACCTTTATAACCCCACACAAGTTTCTTTGAGTACAAATGTATCTATAACTCTGATAAGCACTGAGATTCTTTGGAGAGAGTGGCAGAGAATCAAACTAGAGATATTCTGGTTTGATTCACTTAAGATTTCGGCAAAATATGGATAGGATGATTAGAAAATAAGATAAGAGAGTAAGGAGGAGAGAAAATAAAGAAAGTAGTTTTTTGGAAAACGTCCATAACAGTCTCTATTTATAGAGAATGAATGGATGTGTCCATTCGAAGAGGTTTAAACGAATAGACACTTCTTTTGAAAACAACCTTTGCTGTAACGGGAAGCATGTCGACATGACAGGTAAATAGGATGTCGACATGGTCTAGTAAAAAGTGATGATTTGCTTTACTTTGAAAATGATGATTTAAAACATATGCAACTTTATTCAAATGGACTCTATGTATTTGTAGAAGGTATTTAGAAGTAGAAATACTTATGAATGTATATATGTATATATACTAAAATATATTTAAAATCAAAGTAAATAAACTAAAGTAAATATAATATTAAAATAGATTTTGAGGCTAAAATATCAAGGACAATTTTGAAATCAAAATATAACAAAATGATAAATATGATTTTGAGGCTAAAACATTTTTGGAAATGTGAACGAAGGTTTTTCTTTTGAAAAGGAATATTTGAAAATCATTTTATAAAACAAGAGATAATTTTGAAAATCATTTTGAATCAAAATTAGTGGATAACAAAATAGGGCTACTATCCGTTCCACTAGATATTTCGTGAGTTCCATCTCACTAGGGTTCCATCCCTTTAACAAGAACGAAGTGGATTCCATTCCACGAGTAAATTGGATAAAAAAGAATGATAGTGCTTTCAAGGAGTTTTAACAAATATCTAACCTAACTATATTATTTGTCTTGAACTCTTGAATATCTTGAATCTCATGAGTCTTCAATCTTGACCTCTTGATCTTTGTCTTCATCAATTTTGTTTTCTTTACTGTACAGTCTTCTTTCGTTGATACCTGCATATAGATTTCCTGCACATATATATTTTATAACACTTCTATAGTTGTTGTCATCAAAACCACTATCCTATGGACTAACATTCTCCCCCTTTTTGATGATGACAACCTTTGTTTATAAAATATTTATATTCTCCTTATAACTCCCCCTAAATCTAATAACTCCCCCTTAATCTATGCCTAACTAACCTATTTTATACTTCTCCCCCTTTGTCATCAACAAAAAAATGACACTAACTCCCCCTAAATCTATGATATTAATGATAGTGTTATCATTAATAATACTGAAACTAGATATAACAATGCTAAATATTGTATACTCAGAATGATATATATGAGTAATATAAGAATGAGAATAATAAGTGTAACCACAAATTATTTTATTCATATCACTATATACATAACTGTTAAATGAAAAGAAAATGCATACAATAAGTAGACAAATCAATCAAACATAAGCACACCTATTTATGTCTTATTACATAATCAATATAGTAAGTTATCATAAATCAACCATGTTTAAAACCAAACCAAATCAAGTATTTCAAATCAAATCAATTTTAAACCAAATCAAACAAGTTAAATGTTACGTGGAACTTCAACCCATCCCTCTTTTCCAAAGATGGGATCCGCTTTGATTACTTCCCAATCTCCATCGTCCTGGAGCAATGTCTTCGGTGGATTTACTTGGAGATCCTCTTTGTTGAGAGCGGAGATCATCCATCGTAGTGCATCGAAATGCCTTTCTTGTTCCTTTATCATCTGCATTTGACTCAGTTCTAAGTGCCTCTGATTTCGTAGAATAAAAGTAAGAATATCTTTGAAGGATTTGAGAGTCTCTTCAAGATTATCACTTAGATTTGAAGAGGATGAAGCCATTTTGATGATAAGTAAGAAGGAAATAAGTAGATAAGAGTAGAGAGAAGTTATAAGAAGTTTTCTGGAAGAAAATAGGACTTAAATAGACAGGAAAGTCGTTTGAAATGAATAGACATAAGGAGTTATTTTGAATTTCAAATTGAAATGTCCATTCAGAATATTACCAGTATATGTCGACATGACCTCTATACAGTATGTCGACATACATAGCAGATTTTGCACATCTTATTTTTGAATTTTCAGTACATATGATTTATATATATTACTTGATATAAATAAGAGTAACAGTAAGATAAACAGAGAATAAGCTTCATTTCATACTAGAACAGAGAAGTACATGAATTTCATAAAGAAAACATAAAGATACAACTTTCAATACACCAAATTTCATTGATATACAAAAAGTAAACTCTAGAAACTAGTAGATGAGGATGAAGATGATGAGATATTGAGCTTCTTGCTGATTTTGGAGAAGAACATGTTCATAGTATTGGACATTTTGTCCAATTTTTTGTTTATGGAGTGTTTGAGAGCTTTTTGATTTTTCACAATCACTCGTTGATTGTGAAGGAGAGTCTTGTTTGATGGTCGTGTGGGAAAATCAATACTCTCTAAGGAAGTTTCTTCACTTTCTTCCTCTTCTTCTTCCTCACCTTCTTCTTCCTCACCTTCTTCTTCCTCCTCTTCCTCTTCTTCTTCTTCCTCCTCATCTTCTTGCATTTCCTCATACCCCAATCGTGCTTCTTTTTCCGTTAGTGTTTCGTATGGTTGAAACACGTGCGGAATTTTCATAAGTGAAATATTGGAATGATTAAAAACCTTTTGTGGAAAGAATTCTTCACCTCTCATATCCACTCCAAAGTAATTAAAAATTCTAGTGAGGTATATTCCATGATATAATGCATTCTCTCCCGAATCCAAGTTTTTGTGTCGAAATTCATCCAAGATAACTTGTGCCCAATTAATATCATAATTTCCAAAAATTGCAAAAAGAGCCTTACACACTTTTTGAGTCGGGTTATTGTAATTTCCCGATCTAGGAGTAATAGTGCGTTGAAGGAGAAGATTAACAATACGAGCTTTTGGTCGAAAAAATTTGTTTTTGAAATCCATTTCTTCCTCAAATATATTGTGAAAAGTTTCACGATCGGTTTCCTCGATTTCAAAAGAAGAAAGATTGGAACCGGTACTTTTACACTCAAGTATGGTTCCTAAAACATCGGTATCCAAAACAATTTGTGTCCCCTTGACACTACTCCACACTTCATCATCCCTTCCATTATAAAAACCACGATTTAAATTTGCATAAAACATTTTGACAAGGTTTGGATAGCAAACAAAATCATTTTGGTTATTGTCAACCAAGCTTAGAATACCATTGTTTTGAAAGAGAGCATCAATTTCATAAGAAGCGAAGTCATTAAAAGTAGCAAAATTACCCGAATGAACTTTTCCATAAGTTGCATAATTAATGTATGCAAGTATGGCATCTCTATTATTGTAGAGATGATCTTTGGTGGCTCTTGACAGCCTCATTCCGGCTACGTTGCTAGTGGATGCCATTTTTGAAGAGATAAGAGTGTTTGAAGATAAAAGTTGTTTTGAATTTGAATTGAAGATGGAGATAAGTGTTGATAGAAGATAGATATAAAGAGGTTGAATAGGTGGATTCTCTGGTCAAAGAGTCATAACTATTCAGAACATAGGAGTTAGTGAAAAGGTGGAGGGAAATTTGAATTTTGAATTCAAATTTAGAAATCTGAATTGCTACAGGTATGTCGACATTACCAATAAGTGCCATGTCGACATGCACATCAGATTTTGCAAAAATGATTTCAAGCATGTACAAGATTTATATATATATATATATACTTATATATATTATGATTATTGTCTGAATATATTTTGAAAATATATTATACAGAAAATATATAAAAATAATATTTTATAAATTTTTTTAAAAGATATTTAAAAAAATTTAAGTTAATAAAATCAATTATATACTTAACTAATAAACTATTCTAAGCAACCAATTTTCAACCAATTAAAATAGTAAACATGTACCTTGTTTGAGTTCCATATCATCCTGATTATCTGAATTTTGAGTTGTCATAAAACACATATTTGCCAATTCTGTTTTCTGTTCATCATCACTTGAGGACGTATCTGAATCATCCAGTGTTGCTGCAAATGCTTTCTTTCTTTTCTTTGAATATTCTTTGTTTGATTGAGAAGTTTGCTTTTCTAGATGTGGACAGTCTCTTTGATAATGACCAAACTCATTGCAATTGAAGCATTTGATGTTGTTGAGTGATTCAGTGTTATTTCCAAAACTTTTTCTCTTGTGATTATTCATTTTTCTATACTTCAAGAATTTTCGAAAGTTTCTTGTCATGAAGGCTATTTCTTCATCATCATCACTAGAGTCTGATTCACCAGTTAGTGCATTGAAGGCAATGGACTTTTTTTCTGATGACTTATTCTCCCTTCTTCCCTGAATTTGAACTTCATATGACATCAGATTTCCAATTAATTCATCAATCTTCAAGGTACTGATGTTATTTGCTTCTTCAATCGTCAGTGTCTTTAAATCCCATTCTGGAGTGAGTGAATTCAGAATTTTCCTGACTTGATCTTCTTCGGAGATTGCTTTTCCCAGAGATACTAGTGAATGAACAATATCCTGAAAACGACAGTACATATCTAGAATAGATTCACTAGGAAACATCTTAAATAATTGAAATTGATTAGTAAGAATAGAAATTTTGGTCTGTTTAACTTTTCTTGTTCCTTCATGAGTAACTTGCAGAGTTTTCCAGATTTCATATGCAGTTTTACAAACAGATACCCTATTAAATTCATTTCTATCTAGTGAACAAAATAAAATATTCATGGCTTTTGAATTGTTTTGAGCCACTTCTCTTTGAACGGTCGTCCATTGAGCAAAATCAGTTGTGGGCTCAGTGTATTCAGTTTGTGTCATATTCCATGTTTCTAAACTAATGGATTGTAAATATATCTTCATTCTACATGCCCAATATGCATAGTTACTGCCATTGAAAAGTGGTGGTCTGGCAGTGGACTGACCCTCTACAAATGAACTAGAAATACCAGTGTTGGTAGCCATTGTTACTTTTCAAAAATCAGGTTATGAATACTTTGAAAAACTTGCTCTGATACCAAATGAAAGGGACGCGGAAGATGATCTTAAGGCTATTTAACACTAGAGGGGGGTGAATAGTGTTTTAAGAATTTCTTTAAAACTTCTTTGATTTAAATTGAATTAACTAACTTAATGCAAATACACAATCACAGATCAAATCACAGAATCACAAACAAATGCAAATATAAATAAAAAGCAAGTAAAGGAAAGAACACACCAGGAATTTTATACTGGTTCGGTGTTACCCTACATCCAGTCCCGCACAACCCGTACGGCTTTCTATTCAACAATAATCTAGATTACAATCCCTCGATTCCAAGGCAACGAGGTACACCCTCCAGATTCTCAGGTCTCTGGGTAGAACCACTTGATTCACAGGACACAAGTTCACCCGATCGATTTCCAAGGACACGATCACACCTTTATAACCCCACACAAGTTTCTTTGAGTACAAATGTATCTATAACTCTGATAAGCACTGAGATTCTTTGGAGAGAGTGGCAGAGAATCAAACTAGAGATATTCTGGTTTGATTCACTTAAGATTTCGGCAAAATATGGATAGGATGATTAGAAAATAAGATAAGAGAGTAAAGAGGAGAGAAAATAAAGAAAGTAGTTTTTTGGAAAACGTCCATAACAGTCTCTATTTATAGAGAATGAATGGATGTGTCCATTCGAAGAGGTTTAAACGAATAGACACTTCTTTTGAAAACAACCTTTGCTGTAACGGGAAGCATGTCGACATGACAGGTAAATAGGATGTCGACATGGTCTAGTAAAAAGTGATGATTTGCTTTACTTTGAAAATGATGATTTAAAACATATGCAACTTTATTCAAATGGACTCTATGTATTTGTAGAAGGTATTTAGAAGTAGAAATACTTATGAATGTATATATGTATATATACTAAAATATATTTAAAATCAAAGTAAATAAACTAAAGTAAATATAATATTAAAATAGATTTTGAGGCTAAAATATCAAGGACAATTTTGAAATCAAAATATAACAAAATGATAAATATGATTTTGAGGCTAAAACATTTTTGGAAATGTGAACGAAGGTTTTTCTTTTGAAAAGGAATATTTGAAAATCATTTTATAAAACAAGAGATAATTTTGAAAATCATTTTGAATCAAAATTAGTGGATAACAAAATAGGGCTACTATCCGTTCCACTAGATATTTCGTGAGTTCCATCTCACTAGGGTTCCATCCCTTTAACAAGAACGAAGTGGATTCCATTCCACGAGTAAATTGGATAAAAAAGAATGATAGTGCTTTCAAGGAGTTTTAACAAATATCTAACCTAACTATATTATTTGTCTTGAACTCTTGAATATCTTGAATCTCATGAGTCTTCAATCTTGACCTCTTGATCTTTGTCTTCATCAATTTTGTTTTCTTTACTGTACAGTCTTCTTTTGTTGATACCTGCATATAGATTTCCTGCACATATATATTTTATAACACTTCTATAGTTGTTGTCATCAAAACCACTATCCTATAGACTAACAAAACTTTCACAGATTGTAAGCATGATCACAAGGCTAAAATATAACATAATCGACAAACAAACAACACAAGACGTTTAAAACATAGTTTCAAAAAAACTCGAGTTGTTTCAAGTTGCTTGGAGCTTGCTCCGAGTCACCTTCCTATTTGCTTCAGGTTTCCAGGCAATTCTCTTCGAGTCAGAGAACGGTCTACTTCAGGTCTTGGACAGATTAACATGTTTACAAGCTGCTTCGAGTCACCACAACACTTGCTTCGAGTCATTAGAAGGTCTGCTTCGGGCCAAGGAGATAGCTACTTTGAGTCAAGGGATCGATCAAGTCTCAGGTAAGCACTGGTTCATATCTATGGAAAAGAACCACTTCGTATCCATTGCACCTACCACATTTCGTATCCATCAACTGAAACATGTTTCGTATCGATCACCGTTTGCACAATTCGCATCGATCGGTAAATGATCGATAAGAAACGTGCCACCAACAATACAAAACAAAAGGTTCTCCAACCGATACGAAGGAATTTTAGGTAAACGATACGAATGCAATTATTCGATCGATACAAAGGACGTAGGCATGCATCGATATGAAATACATGCGTTCGTATCGATACGAAACGTGTCATCACAATCGATACGAAATAAAGTGCCATAGATGGATACGAATGAGTGTACACCGGAGGATACGAACAAGACCTATAAGACTCGTCACTCGGCATAAAAAGAGGATTGATCCTAGAAGACAGTGCCACATCATTTGGTCAACACGTGCTACCATGGATACGAAGATACCGATACGAATGGCATCGATACGAGCTCGACAATGCCTTGCAAATGCAAACTTGCGTCGATCATATCTCACCATCTACAAGTCCAAATGCCACCAAATTTCCACAGGAGCTTGCGTACAACCTCAAGAATGTCCATGATCGATCCCAACCCAAAAAGAGCAATTTTGGATCGATACGAATTTGGTACGTATCGATCATGGATCGAGTTGAAATGTCAGGGGATCGATCACGTGGGCCCACCCACGTAAGAGAAGGAGTCTTCCGAGGTCTGAGCGAGATATTTGCAGCCTACACCTATAAATAGAAGTCCAAGAGCTTCAGAAAAGGGAGCTTTTTTGGCTCTTCTATGCCGATACTCTGCCGGAATCATTGTTGTAATTCGGTTGTACTGTTGTTAATCTCTGTAACTAGCGAGTTATAACCAATAAAACAGCGACCCTTCAAAGTGGACGTAGGCTACAACGCCGAACCACTATAAATCTTGTGTTTCTACTACTTTCCTTTTAATTTTGAGTGTTCTTCATATTTATTTTCTCTAAATACTTGCTATCTATGATCTGTGATTGTGAACGGGTAATTTCATCGGCAATTGGGTGTTTGTGACCAATTTTGGCGCAAACACCAACCTTCATTATGGCAAATGGAATACTTTATAAGAAAGGGTATTCACTCTTTTACTTGGGATGTGTTAGTCTAGAAATAGGGGTAAAATTGCTAAAAGATGCCCATGAAGGATTCTTTGGAGATCATTCCAATGATGTAAAGTTTGCTTAGAAAGTTATGAGACAACATTTCCATTAGCCTTAGATGACTGACCATGCTATCGATTATGTAAAAAGGGCTGAAAAAGGCCAAAGGTTCTCTAAAATCCCATGTCTACCGTCAAGCGAATTGATTTCAATCTGAAGCCCATAGCCTTTCGATGTATGTGAAATTGACATAATCGAGCCATTTCCTATATCCAAGGGAGCAACTAAATATGCAGTGGTAGCCATTGATTACTTCACAAAGTGGGTAGAAGTAGATTTGCTTCCGAATATCATATTAGGAAAAGTTCTCAACATCATAATTAAGAATATCGTTACCAGATTCAGAATTCCATACAAAAATAGTATCTGACAATGGAACTAAATTCAAAAACGAAGAATTTCCCCGATTCTGTAATAAGAATGGTATCATTAAGAGCCTTTTATCTGTAGCTCATCCTAAAGCAAATGGAGCTATTGAAGTTTCCAACAAAATAGTGCATACCATCCTAAAGAAACGGTTGGACAAAGCAAAAGGAAATTGGGTAGAGATACCATCTCTCATTCTTTGAGTATATAGAACCTCTACTAAAACTGCAATAGGGCATACCCCATATCCCCTAACACTTGGATGTGAAGCTATGCTCCTAATTGAAATTGAAGTGCCTTCTCATTGAAGAATTGCATGTGCATTTGATCCAAATCAAGAATTAAAGAGAGAATCCTTGGATTTGATCAATGAGTTAAGAGATGAAGTGGCCATATGGACGGCTGAATACCAACGAAGAATATCTAAGTATTATAACTCTAAAGTAAGAGGAAGATCCTTTTAGAAAGGTGATCTAGTACTCCAAAGAGTTATGGAAAACACTAATAATCCGACGGATGGACTATTCGAACCGAATTAGGAAGGACCCCTAATCATACACATGGCAGTCCCACATGGGACTTATAAACTATGCCGACCCAATGACAACATAATAGCAAGAACATGGAATGTTGAACATTTGTGACCATATTTCCCAACAATGGATGGATAAAGAAGTTAAAACAAGTGTATCTACATGTTTGAGGAGTCAAAATCTCCTAAAATAAAAGGAAATGCCTAAACCACTACCAAAGATGGTATTAAGGGGAAAAAGACTTTATCCCCCTCCAAGATGGCTTGGACAAAGCACCTCTTAGAGGGAGGTCACAGTAAGTGTGATAACCCGGGATTTTGGTAATATTAATTTGATAATCTCTTAATATAAATTATTTAATTAGGCAAAATTTATCTTTTCAAAACAAATAAAATAATGTTTCTAATTATAATATATATATATATATATATGTATATATATTGTGATTTGGAAGTTATGTTTTGAATTCAATATTATAATGATTTTGAAAAGTTATTTAAAGATTAATTGAGCATTTTCAAAACACTAAAGATAGTATTTATATATTTTTATTTATTAAAAGTATTTTAGCTTGAGTTTAAAATAAGATTTAAGAAAAAGGTTTATTTTGCTTTCTTTTTAATTATACATGTACTAATTATGATTTGTATATAAAGATATAAACATAATAAATAAATTCATAAAAACATAAGAAAATATTTAAATATAGTTTTTGACATTTGTAAAATAATAAATTCATGCATTAAACATGTGTGAACTTAGTAACATGCAAATTAACAAATGACAATATGTTTTTTTCTTTTAAAAATTAAATTATGTAATAAGGTGTTTGAGGAAGCCTGGTTGTTTTCAGTACAAATGCATTTTCACACTTTCTTTCTCAATTTTCTTCTCTTCTTCTAAAAACCAAACCTGAAAAGAAAATCAAACTGAAAACTTTCAATCTGAAATCAAGCAACTATTTCAAAGCTTTTAACCAAGCAATTTCAGATTCAACTCAATATACATCAAACAAAGATTCAAGCTTCAGATCAAAACAAATTTCCAGATCAAAGATTAAAAAGCCCCGTTCTCTGTTATCATCAAACCTGTGAGTAAACATTTTTCTTTAAAAGCTAAAAATCTTTTAGTACTGATGCATGTGATAGATCTGTGTAGTGATGATGTATATATGTTTTGCATGGATGTTTTTAACTTGAATAAAGTTTGAATTGCTCTGTATATTTGTGTGCAATGTCTGTGTATGTGTGTATATATACCTCTGTTATGTTGTAGGCTCAAAATCCACTTAAATAATTCTCTTTCTCTTCATCTAATCAATGTTAGGTTTTGATCTCCAAATGAAAATTTATTGTAAGACTATAATATCATTTTTAAAAATGATTTCAAGAATTTATATTAAGTATTTATTTCAAAATATATAAATTACAGAGATAATCAAATATAACTCAAAAATCAAATGACTGGAAATCATGTTTTGGTTTTGCAATCTGATTCGTTTTGGAAAATCATGAATTTTGATATAGGTTTCATGATTTTTAGGAGTGTGGTCGAGAGGAATTCTTGACTTGATCAGGAAGTGTACTTTCGTCGATTTCCGACGAATGGCTAAGTAATGATCGACGTGATCGTTGCTGGAGGTGGCTTGTATGCGGATGGTCATAGGAAAAATGTGGAGGGAATTTTTAGATCGACGTGGTGGTCGTACGTCGTCGATTTAGGGTTTAACAGCTAGTTTTGGTCGAGAGTGTTGACAAGGTTCGTGCGTCGACGAGGGTGGATCGGAATCGATCGCATGTGGGGGAATTGACGCGTGGGGTGGTGACGCTACTCTGGACGAGGCGACGTCGGTTCCGGTGGATGGGATCGTCGGAGCGAGATGATTTTAGTCGATCGAGATGGGTTCCAAAGGTGCGCGATAGCTAGATTTTGATTCTAGGGCGAGATTGTCCAACTAGGTGGTCGGAACGACTGTGGTGGTGGTCGTCGACTTGTGGGTGGTCATGGCGAAGGTCGAAGTCGGTCGTTCGTCGGTGCACGTGCACAAGGGCACGATCGTATCTGGTTTTGTTTATAGGGTTGGGAAGATGAGGTTTGCTTGGGAGCGGGCTCGAGTCGATTGTGGATTGTCTCGAAGTCAAGTGTGAATGCGAGTGACTTGGTGATTTTGTGTTTTGGCTCGGGTTGTTTTGTTGTTAATCCAGGTTTTAAGATTTAAAGAAATCATGTATCTGGTTTTAAAAAGCAATAAGGAAATGAAGTTGTTAATGCAAATGAAGATAAAAGAAATTGTGAAACAAGATTTAAAAACAAAGTGAATGTTTTACTAAGTTTTAGTAAATGATTTGATCAAGTTTTTAAAGCATATGAAAGTAAACCTTGGTACCAAATTTTAAAGTGTATTTAAGTGAATGAGTTTCCAAAGTAAATTTATTAAACAAGTTTTTTTTAAATAAGTTTCAAAGTTGTAATTTCTAAAGTTAAATGTTTAAAATTGTTTTGGTTTATGTAATTATATATTAGGTTAATTTTGTAATTAAATTCCTAAGTATTTTCAAATGTAATAAGATGATGTAATTAAGTAATTAATTAAGGTAAGGGTTTATCTTTAAATTAATTAAGGTCTTAATTAATAATGTAATTAATTAAAGGTTAATTACTTATTGTAATTAATTAAGGATAATTACTAATGTAAGTAATTAAGGATAATTATTGATGTAAGTAATTTAAGGATAATTTATGAATGTAATTAATTAAAAGATAATTAATTAATGTAAGTGATTATAGGACAATTAATTAATGTAATTAATTAAGGATCATTAATTAATGTAATTAATTATAGTATAATTAATTAATGTGAGTAATTAAGGTTAATTAATGTGAATGGTTAAAGGATGATTAATTTATGTAATTAATTAAAGGCTAATTACTTAATGTAATTAAAAAATAATTAATTAAGGATAATTAATTAAGATGGATAATTAAAGGATGATTAATTAATGGTTTGTAATTAATTAATGTTAAGTAGGTAGGATTTAAAAGTAATTAAAAGTATTTAATTTAATTTATTTGAATATTAAGTTAAATTAATTAGGAATTGTACATCTAATTCTTGCTTATGGATAATTGAATGATATTGAATGCCTTGAATTATTTGATATCTCTGATATGTGATATGTGCTGCTCTGTGATATGAGATGCTTTGGTTAAATTGTGATAATATGGATTATCTATCTGTGATAATGTGAACTATCTATGTGAATATGTTACTCTAAATATAAATTAAATTGTTTAAACTTAAAACAACTTGGCCATTAAGAAACGTTTGGATTTCGATGAGACCGGGATCGGATTCCAAATTGGATATCTGAAAACCACATCGATCCAAATTAAACGATAGATCGTGAAATCACAAGTGAAGATCGAGAATGAATATTCAGAGTGCAAGGGCTATTTGTCGTTAACTCTGAGGGTTATTCCAAAACGAGTGTAACGGAGATAATGCCTTCGGTTCCGTTCGAACCCGGAATGGACTTGTATGGACGAATGCTATCAGAATATCGTCGTTGGAGGACGATGAGCATTCCAAGATATGTGTTCTAAAAAGGTAATCGTAGCCTCAAGCCTCATCAACCGGGAATGGCTAAAACAGGGGAGGTGCACGCAAGGCTAAGTGGGTAGCACCCAAGTAGGATGAGATTTTCCCCTGTCTAGAGGTCCCTTTTTATTCAGCTTAGTGGGTTGTTGGTCGCACCAACTGCGGGGTTGTCTTATTCGGACTATCCAGTAAGGGGTAGCTCCAGTCTTGTGTTGTAGGGGATCAGGGTGGATCCTCGGTACGGTGATCTAGACCACGTACTGTGACGGGCGGTACCCCAGTAGCCCTGCCATTGTATGGAATCCAATCTCTAATAAGTGCCCGTACGGTTTTGATTATGCCCAGCTATATTGGAACGTGAGATGTAAGCATTCCAACTATATCCTATTTTACTTGAAAACCCTAGACACTATTGTAATATAACTGGATTTCTTATCAAATGTTTTGGTTATCGTAAGGGAAAAACTTGACCGTGTTTATGTGCGATGAGTCTTACGAGATACCTTTGATTTCAAATGATTTTCAAGTTAAACAAACTTAAACCGTTTACTCACACCAGACCCATGTCTGACCCGGAGTTTATTTTCTGTTTTCTTAAACTCTTGGGTACTCAATTTTTTATGAGTAGCCAAGTGTTTCAGGTTGCTTTTACGTATTTTGGAGGAAGGCTTGGAGCAGGAGGCTTCTGCGTATCTAGCTATATATTTTCCGCTGTGTAATTGAGATTGTATTGATAGTAGTCTGGGACAGGTTGTTACAACTGTCCAGTTTGTTTGTAAATGATTGTACTCTGATATATTTTATGTAATTTGACAGATACAGCTTTTCTTTGTATAAATGCTATTATTTGATATTATATTTTGATCCGCTGCGAATGTGAGACTATGTGTTTTGTTTTCTGTTTCTTCTTCTACCTCTTTTCTTCTTTACCCTAACAATCTGGAATTTCCGGCATTCGATTGCTCGGCATTTCTACAATGAACGTATTAGTGTCGAATTTTTGAGGTCGAAAATTCCGGGTCGTTACAGTAAGCCGTTGGTTCCATCTGAAAGGGCCAAACTAAAGCATCTGCCAGCTTTTAGTGCTGTCATCATGGCATCACTAGAGTGTTTCCTAGAGAGAGACCGGTAAAGTCTTTGGTTCTGCTTAAGATAGCTACCCAAAGCATCATACCAGCCTTCAGTACCATCATCAAGGCCTTGCTGAAGTATCTCCTAAAGGGAGGTCGAGTAAGTCTTTGGTTCTTCTTAAAGATATCTAACCAAATGCACTAGACCACTGACCTAAATCATCACTTGAGATGGTATATAAGTGGTATGATCCAAGTTGAGATCACAGCCTAAAGAGTGGCGCAAAGAAAAGGGACTCAAACATCCAAAGCCCAAAGAGTGACGCGAAGAAAGGGACTTATACGTCCAAGTCATAAAGAGTGGCATGAAGAAAAAAGACTCAAACGTCCAAAGCCTAAAGAATGGCGCGAAGTAAAGAGGCTCAGATATCCAAAGCCCAAAGAGAGGCAAAAGGTACCCGGTCAAGAATGAACCATTTGTATTTAAAAAAAAATTCAAGCAAATTATCTAGAGGAGGATCTATTACATATGAATTATTGTACTTCTAAGTAAAGAGGCTAAGATTCTCTATAAAATAAATATTATTGCCAGATAATAATTTCTGGTCTTCTATTATTATCACCAGATAAGGATTTCCGGTCTTCTATTATTATTGCCAGATAGATTTTTTGGTCTTCTTCTTTTATTACAGTCAGATAAGGATTTCTGGTCTTCTATTATTGCCAGATAAGGATTTCCGGTCTTGTATAATTACCGCCAATTGGATTTCTGGTCTTCTTTTATTATTGCTAGATAAGAATTTCTAGTCTTCTATTATTATTGCCAAATGGAATTTCTGGTCTTCTGTAGTTATCAAATGGATTTCTGGTTTTCCATTATTATGAAATGGAATTTCTGATCTTCTATTACTATTAGATGGATTTTCAATCTTCCATTATTGCCAGAAGGTTTTCCAGTTTTCCATTCGGATTAATATTAATAGATGGGTTTTCTAATTTTCCATTATTGCCAAACGATTTTCTGATCTTCTATTTAGATGGATTTTCTAATCATCTTCTCAAATAACTTTCTAAGCTTCCAATTTAGAATATTATTGCTGCCAGATGGTTTTTTGATCTTTTACTCATTGCCATATAAAATTTCTAATGCTCCCTCCTATGGTATTACCAGATAATTTTTTGGGCTTCCATTTGAAAACTTATTATTATTTATTGATCTTCTATAGCAAAATTATAATCTTAACTCATACAGATAATGTAGACAATATATAACCATTTACAACTCAGTCAAATCCAAAAGGATATTGCTTGAAATTGAAATTAAGTATAAAGTTTATAATGAAGGTTATCATTTACTTGATGTTTTACATGAAAACGAGATTGGAAAAGAAATCTCACAAGGAATCAAAAAGCAAAGAAATTCTTCGTATTGCACTAAAGTGTAAAAATCTTCTTCTATACAAGGGGACAAATGTTATCCACATAATTTCAATGCCGAAAGTAATGCTATAGGTGTTGGCATTACAAAGAAATCAATGCCACTAGGACCAATGTCGAAAGAATAGTGACGAACCAATGACAAAGATATGAAGATAGACCAATGCTGTAGGACTACAATGCTGTCTTTCATCTATACCATACCTCGTCACATCGCATTACTTCAGTACAACATTTGATCAATAACGCGTTTATTCAAAGAAGCAGTGATGTAAAGTGTGACCGACAACGTAAACCATCGGTGCTATGTTCATTGCTTAGAATCAACAACACTGTTACTACTATTTCTATCCTCGAAGGAATGCGACAAGCGATAGAGATGAGATGCCGAATTAATAAGCTATGCCGAAAGAATCAGAATGGGTTAGTGCCAACACCAATGGTGCCAACCCATATCAATGATGGTATCACATGTCATCAACAAAGCCAGAACCCTAGACGACATCAGCATCACCTATCATCCATAGGGTTGGATGAACTCATATTACAAAGCAACGCCGAATGTAATCAACGCCGTATGTTATCAAAGAAATTAGTAGTATCAAGCATGATCGATACCGTAAGCTATCGGTGTTATAACAACATAATCTAGATCATGCTTCATGGATTTCGCATCCTATTGATTCCTACTTTCACCTATAGAGATAATCTATTAGTACCGCTTTTTGTCAATGTTGCTCATTATTGATAGTGCCTGCAATCAATGCCATTAAGTAATGGTGTCACATCTCTTTGATGTCGTGTCCATTCCGACATCGCCGATCCTTAAAGGTATTTTTCAGATAGAACCACCAATCATTGATGTTGCTAATGACCAATGCTGCCATTCTATATTGTTGATGGCGAATGTTGGCAATGCCTACAAAAGCTATACACCTGATGTTGATGGTGAACATCATCAATGCCCATGGAAGCTATTGAAGCCAATTGTGTTGTAAGTCATTGATGCTATGTATCTGCACTAATGTAACAAAGCTGAATCTTCCCCAAGCACCTAAAGATGCCAAAAGTCATTATGTTGCATTGATGACGTTGAAGCCTAGGAATGCCAACGCCAAGCTGCTGTGCCGGCCATCTACCCATATAAATACAGACCAAGGGGGTTGAAGGAAGGGGCGATCATTTTCTTTTCTCTATTCTTAAAATTATACTCTTGTAAACCCTAAATGGAATTGGGGAGAATTTCTACTTGACTGTGAATGTGCACAATTTATATGAACAAGGAATTGGACATGCATGTTATTTTGACTATGCCTTTTGAACATTATCGACATGGACCTACATATAATAAAGCTTTTTAAGTCCAAAGCTCGATATGATTTATTTCAGGGGAGCTTCGGTCTAAACAAGTGTTTATATGCACTATTATTATTTTTCCTACTACATATGGACATTGGACTTTGAATATAAGGACCGATTACATAATCTATTGACATGCTTGATGGGTTATTACATAAATTTTCTACTTGTCTTCTCTATCTCCATTGAATATATGACATGATATGGACCCTTGAGAATTGAATTCTAAAAAGCCATATAGATTCTCGAATAAATGTTCCAAGTGACCTGAAGGGCTCTCAAATATTCAATTCCAAGTGACCTTAAGAGATCTCGAATACTATATTCCAAGAAAACATATGGACTTTTCGGATATTTAACCTCAAAACCCTATCAACATCATAAATCCATACCTTAATGATATCATCTTGCTTCCAGTCTCTAATGATGAATTTGTCCTTGATAGCACTATTTGGTCAACATTGATTAAGCCATGCTCGAATCAAGAATTAATTCATCATGATTAGTATTATGGGTGTTATACCAGTTTTTGGTCTAACAAATATAATACAACAATATACACCATTATTGCGTAAAAATGTACCTTTTTATTAGCATTTAAGCAGCCTACCATGCTATTAAACATCCATAAGAGAGCTACTACCTCCCATTTGTCTCAATAATTCTCTAGAACACCTTTCTTAACTCAATTTACGCATTGGTTTCATATAAGAAGAAGTATGGTAAGTGTGTATCCATCAATTATTAAAGCAATATAACGTTTATATTTAAACCACTTTCCAACTAACTTTTAAAGATCAAAATCACCAAATCAAGCTATGGTTTCTGAATGCAAATTGTTATACAACGTGTTAGCTTTCCAAAACATCTTTCAAACAATAAAAATATAGTGTATGACAAAAGTTATAGTTGTTTTATTAGATGTATCCAACTCATAAAATCTTACATTCGTAGCAGGTCCACTATTTAAAACTACAATTTTAGCCTATTAAACGAAATTTTTTTCCGAAACACTTAAGAAAAAGGTTATTGCTTAGGCTCTTAGCTTTCTATAATGGCCAAAATCATCGATTATGAACATGCTGCTTGAAATTTAGCCTAAATGAATACACACTAAAGTCAATCCAGAAATTAGTCAAAATTTCAAGCACTTTAAAATGGAACTTTCTAAACTTCATTTTATCTTCTTCTTTCTCTTATTATTCCCCGAAATATTCTTTCATTCATGAAATTATATATATATATATATATATATATATATATAATTTTATTTTTCCATCTAACAAGAATTTTCAACCTTTGAAGATGACATGCAACAACATCCATAAGAACAACTTAGTCAGTATATCGAAAATAAGAAAATGCAACTTTTTGTAACATCCCAAAATTTTATCGTTTTTGTTTTTGAATATATAATTAATTTTAAATATTTAAACGGTTGGTTTTTAAAATATAAATAATTTATATTCAAATATAAGGATTATTAAAATATTTGAATTTTGAGTTAAATACTAATTAAATGGATTTAATAGCCATATTTAACTCCTTTTAATTAATAAATAATTATTGTAAACTCATTTTGTAAATTTATTTACAAAAATAAAGAGTTCGAATAAAGAATAAGGAAATTATTTTTTATTAAAACTACTTGATTTTTATTGACATATTTTTAAATGAATTTATAGGATTTTTTCATAATTTTTAGTTTGGAAAATATTGAAATTATCGTTTAATATATTTTTCGACAAACGATGGTATTTTTGAAAATTCATAGAATAAGATAACTATTGTATTTTATAATTATTTTGGAATCGTGTTGCATTTTTTAGCCCGATCATATTTTTGTTTTGCCATTCGTGATTCGTACACGGACGAAACACTGTATAGCAATATGGTGGAAATTGCAAAATAAACTAACCATTATACTTAGATTTTTCAACACAAGAATTCTCTTCATTTTTCTTTCTTTCCCCTTTTACTTTTCTCTCCTCTCTCTACTTTTCATTTATAGTAAAGAAAAAAATCAAAACCTATATTCGAAAACCAAAATCAAATGTTTTAGGCCACAAAAAAAATATAAATTTGGATCCATTGAACTCGTGGCCTAAGATCTTCAAATCCGTGTACGTATTAATGGATGTGACTGTCACTGGTGTTGATCGACTTTAAATGGTCGAAATTAGGGTCCGGTCGTTACAGAGCTTGGGAGGAATTAATCGAAATAAAGGCCATCATCATCTTTCTCTTCACGGTGCGGTTCATCCTATACCATAATTGGAGGTCTGATCTTCGATTTTGATATGCAACTTCGCACTATAACAGATGGTAACCCAGGTTGCGTTTCTAAAAGAAGGTGCGGGCATGGTTTTGAGGGTACCATGGTGTTAATTGTCCTTCAACGTGTGGAATGGAAGTGGTGGTAGGCGATTTCGTGAAGCATGCAGGAAGAGAATTAGGAGAGATGGTGGCGTTGTGTACAGGTGATGTGCACTGTGCACGTTTATGTAGGGAAGAAAGAGGATTAGTTAATGATGGGTAATTAGTTGACTAATGTTATTAACTAATTAAGTTAATTAATCCAAATCCTATAAATTCAACATCTCATTCATACAAGGTCAGATTTGGATGTGGTCTTTTGCATTGGGCTCACAATGCTATTATATATGCATTAGAGTTGGGTTTGTTAAATTTAGAGCTAGTAGAATTTTGAGCCAAAATCGAATGCCGTTCAATTTT
The DNA here is from genome assembly GCA_030737815.1 of Allium fistulosum. NCBI lineage: Eukaryota > Viridiplantae > Streptophyta > Magnoliopsida > Asparagales > Amaryllidaceae > Allium > Allium fistulosum. Next base: position 1,101,861,934 of record CM060904.1, on the reverse strand, counting down.
AGATCGAACCGGAATGTGAAAACATCAACTAAATTTTTTTTGAGTTCATCCACCTCTAAATAAACTATATTATATCTATGTTGCTATAGGATACTATTGAATACTTGGATGATAGTTTATATATTATTGTTTGATTGTTTGTTTGGATTTGATTCCCACTTGGGAGTAGAGAGTATAAATGTGACGACCCTGAAATTTTAACAAATTAAAATGGGATAATTAAGTTGATTTTAAACTATTCAAAAGTTAATTTTAAATTTTTATTCGAGATATTAATATTTATTTGATAATTAAACTATGGAATTATATAGTTTAAAATTGGGTAAATTGTAGAATCTGGAAATTTCCAAGCCTGTTAAAAATAAATTGAAGGGTTATAGAATTATAACGAATAATATTGGAGATAATAGAATGGTGAAAATGTAATTTAAAAATGATTTGTTCAATTTTAATAATATATCGTTTAATTGACAATTAAAAATAGCCTTCCGAGGCATAGTCTCGGAATTTGATGAAACCAGTTCCATTGGATCCGTAATAGTTAGTTATTATAGGATTTCAATTTTCGTAGCAATCGGAGTTGTCGTTTGACCCTGGCAGCTCAAAACGCTTTGAATTTATTTGAATCGATTTAATTTAAAATTGATTGTTTACTTCCGTAACTCGCGTATAGGGTCAATTAGCTTTCGAAACACATTCTATTGTGTTTGAAATGCGAGTAAAACCCTATAATCGTCTAGCGGCATTCCTTAAGAGGAGCTCGAAAATTTAAAGGACAATTAACTAGGCATTCAGAAATTTTATAATATTTAAAGTCCAAAAGTCAAAGATATTTTTATCAAGCGTCCTCAAGAAGCCATTCCCAATTCTATTATATTCCTTTGTCTTCCTCAAGCTTCAGGACCGAATAAAACACGGCTCTTCCTTTCTCTCTTCCTTCAAACAAAATTTCCCTTATGCCTTCAAATCGATTACAATTATAATAATAAAAAAAATATATAAATAAATAAGGAAGCTGAAGGCCGAAGCCGTGTTCCAATTGAGTCGCGAGAACAAAGGGGCGATCTAAAGCGAGTCGCGTCTTCGAGTAGGGTTCGTGACGACGAGGGTTGGCTGCGTGGCTAAGGGATGGCTGCTCGATGGAAGTGGAGGCCGGTGATCGAGAAACGACCTCGCGACTGTCGAAATGTTGAAGATGTTCATTAGGGGGTTTCGTTGGGGGAGAGGCACCGATGGTCGTAGCATTCGAGCTCAAGTCCACAGTGGCGCGTATCAGAGGTCTGAGGTGCGGGATTTGTGCTCGATGCCGATTCATGGAGGTGGAGCAGTTAGAGGCTCGCGATCGATTGTGAGTAATCTTAAATTTTTATAAAAAGATGAATCTGTTGCTTATGATACAATCTCGTACTGATATGTGAGACAATAGTTGCTTTAAAGTACCTTGTTGGACAATAGCTAAACTTATTGAAAGATATACTTAAGTGCGAGTTTGCGAATTGATACCTGGGTTCTGTAAATTAAGTGAAGTCGATATCTCCTGATATAAACTGTCTCGTGTTAAGATCTTTAAGGAAATTCGATTGTGTTTACCAGATTAAATTTTTTTTTAAAAAATATTATTGTCTAGCACATTTACCAAGTAATTAGCCCTAAACAGATGAAACAATTTTGGTTCTAGAATTTTGTTAAATTGATTGATGCCAAATCTCTGTTTTCTTGTCATGATGTATCTGAGGATTTCAACTGGGTTAGTATAGAGTTGTTTATATAGTACATCAGTAGTTAACTGCTAATGGCTAATGCATGAGTGAGTATTCAAGGAAGTATTTTGTAAACCAATTTAGTTTAGTCCTTGGGTTATAAACCGCAGCACTTAGAGATGTTGTATTAGCATATAGGTGTTTAGTTAGACATGTCATCCATTGGACATAAGGGGTATGCTTTTGATTTCTTTGTTCTGTGGTTTGAGCTATTTTGTAATGATTTCATGATTTTATAAATAGAGTGTTCAATAGGTCTACATGCTTTTGCCCACATAAAAGTAACCTTTGCTTGCAACTGGCTCAGTACAGTGCCTATATATTAAATGATTTCGTCCTATATTGTTTAGTAACATTTGAGGGAGTGAACACCTATTTATATAGTTATTATTTCAAGTTGCAAAGTTCTGTAGCTTTATTTCGTTCCTGTTGGCTTGTGCTGTTTCACTTCTTATGCATGGATATAGCTCAATAACATTTGTATTTTTATTAAGATAAGTGTCAGATGAGGAGGCTGCACTTATACTAAGCTAGGCTATGTAATAAAAAGTTAGTGATAGGCATATATGAAACAGTGATAACCTATACATTCTATTATACTTGCTGTCTAGTTTGTGACAAAGTTTAAGCACACTACGTAAATTATTGCATTTATTTCACAACTCCTTGCTATATTGTTGTATGTGTTTTCTTCTCTTTGACCGGATGCCTTTTTGTTTGAAAGAGTAGCCTTATATTAAATATAAGTGACAGGCTATGTATAGGACCTTTGAACCTAAGTTGGAACTTAGGAATTGATGTGGGAAATGAGTGTTGACTATAACAAGTTGTGAACATGTAGGGATGAACAAGTTATAAAGTTTTTTTTTATAAGTATATTGCATTGGTATTTTCACATTAGATGGGATTACTCACGCTGGTTTCCAGCCTGACCCGGGTGTTACTTTGATGTAATGCTCGGGTCAGACCGAGTATTACAGATTTTCAGGTAAGGACGTTTTGGAGTTCAGGGGCGAGCTGGATGACAGGATGTATGGAATGTTTCCGCTGTGACTATTATTTTTTGTTTATCTGAGATATTTGATTTGTATATGCTCAGTGTTGTGTATGAGAGTAACTCTGATGTATTATAAAATGTAAATTGACAGATATAGTTTTCTTTTGGAAACTATTATTATTTCATATTATATTTTATCCGCTGCGAATGTGAGGATCTGTGTTGTGTTTCTGTTTCTTCTCTTCTATCTTTTTCTTCTTTTTCATAACTATCTGGAATTTTCGGGTTCGAAAATTCCGGGTCGTTACAGTTGGTATCAGAGCTGAAAGGTTAAGCGAGAACCTTGGCTCTGGTGGGTATACTCATCGGAGATACGGTTAGTATTACCCTAGGATGAGTTGAGTGTATATATATATATATATGAGAGAACGTACTTGTTATTTTCTTATATAAAGATTTTAAATGGTTTTAAAGGTAAATGATTTTATATAAAGTTATATTTGATATATATAAAGCAATATTCCTAAACCAATAAATGTTAAAGTAATTGGTTGTTAAAAATTATTGGAATTAAATAAAATAATGAGAATTAGGTGTTAATAGTAATACAACCAAATTGAAATTGAATGAAGATAAGTTTGAAATGGATTCAAACTGAAATTGAAATCTTGAATTTGGGAAAAGTGTCAAAATAAGAATTGGTTTGGAATGAACTCAAACCTAAATCTAAATCTTGAATTTAAGGAGAATTTCAGAATAAGATAGTGATGAATTGGATTTCAGATACAATAATCTTGGTTATTATAAGAAATGATTAATAAAATGAGTATAAATGAGTAAACAAAAATAAAATGTTTGGGAAGTAAAACATTTAGCTAAATATGACTTATAAATTCGAACTAAAGATGATCTAAATTGTGGAGTTTTCAATCTGGGTCTAGAATTTGGAAATTGTTCAAAGTGATGAAGAAATAATAAATAATGATGTTTAATGTATTTGCATAAAGGATCCTATTTCAAACAAAAGTGTTTAAAATTTTAAGGAAATTGTTTTGAAAACCCAAGGTGGTTTAAAATTTAAGGATAACTTAGTGTGTAAAGGAAACAATATGTATATATGAGAAATATACATAATTTGAAATAAACTCTAACTGTTGAGTTTAAAATTGGGAATGAGATGTGATACCCAAGGTGATAAGTTTTGAACTTACAAGATTATTAATGTAAAGTTTAAAATTTGAAATGGGAATTCAAATTGGGTCAAGTTGACTGGAGTAAATTGAATTTAACTTTGGGTAAGTTAAATAAGTTAACAAATAACCTGAATTGGAAATTTCAAGATGAAATTGAGATTTAACTTGGGAAGTTAAATGGTTAATTTGAATTGGGAGATCGTGTGATCTCAAGATGGGTTTGAGATCTGATGGATGTTTTAAAATAAATTGGATGATATCATCCTATTGTTATTAATAATCTTTAGATTAGGAATTGGATTTGTTTAAATGAATGACGAAATGGATTGTGGTGATATATCCATCATTTAGCTAAAAGGGAAATTAAAGTTTGGAATTAAGGAGATAAAACCGCTTTGAACCTAAGGTTTAAATGTTTAAAAAGAATTGGAAATTTAAATTGTTAAGAACTGGTTTCAAAATTTAAATTGGGTAATAAATTGAATCTTTAAGGTAAAATTGTTTTGAACTCTTATCTGAACTTTGAAATAAGTTAAGTAAAGATAACTTAAAATGGAATTTTAAGAATTGGACTCCAAATTAAATTGTTTAAAGGTTTGGATTATTTATTTAAAAATAAAGGTTAATTTGATTTAAGGGGTTAAATCAACTTTAGAAAATTTAACTCGAATTTATATAATTCAAGATGGCTTAAAATTGAGATTTAAATTGAATTAGTTCAAACTGAATTTGATTTGAATTAATGGGAATTGTGATTATGATGGATAAGTATAAAATTCAAATGGGAAATTTGAATTGGATTAATTTGAAATAAAATTGAAGTTATTCAAATTGGGATTGAGTCAATTTAAATGAAAGTGGAAATTTAAATTGAATTGATAGAAATGGAGATGGGGTATTAAACAGTTTGATTCTGGACTATTTTCAAAATAAATTGTTTTAATATAAATCTATTTTTCCAAACTAATTACCATACAACTTTTCTTTTTAAACCTAAAACTATCTTAAGCTTATTTTATAACTACTTTTGGAACTATTTAACTATTTTACAACTATTTTATGAACTAATTACTATTTTTCTACTACTTTATAACTGATTACTGTTTTACAACTATTTTGCAATTATTTACTATTTTTCAATTATTTTACGATTACTTAACTGTTTTACAGCTATTTTATAAACTAATAATCATTTTTCAACTACTGTCTATTTTTAAAATTTTCAAGCTAGTCTCTAAATATAAACTGGTCGGAGTTCAAACTGTTATTGAGTAAATACTCAACTGAGATAAGAATTGAGTGATAATCCAATTGGGGATTAAAGCAAATGTGAATAAGTGAATGAAAATTAAAGTGAATGTGAATAGGAAGGAAATTGATTTGGTTAATAATCAATGAAGATAAATACGTAGGATGTACGTATATTATTCTATTCGCATAGTAATTTGATCCGGATTCGAGCACAGAATTTCGAGATAGTTTATCGATCCGAGTTGGGATTTTTCACTCGATTTTCGACGGCGAACCTGGATATGGATTGTTGATTGATTCTGGATGTTCTCTATCATAGTTATGACTATGCAAGGAGAATGACGGTTTCTAGTCAAGAAACCAGATCTGTGTCCGCACTAGGAAGTCGGGTGGATGATACTAGTTCGGAAATGAAATTGTGTGATCGAGTGAGCGATCAGATTGGTATAGCGTACTGATGGTATGTGTACATCGTACGGATTTGAAGGAAATTGATAGTGGGAATTTTTAATAGGAAATGTGAAATGGTTCTTAGAAATGAAAGAATATTTTGAGAAATAAACCATGAATAAAAGAGGAAACTGAATATCTCTTTGATTTTAAAATGTACTTTATAATAAAAGTAAGTAATTTGGCAAGTGTAAATTTCAAAATTTAATGTTTGTCTTGGAAGGAAAAGAAATTTAAATTATATATCTTTGTTAAATAAGATAAAAAAAAACAACCTTTGAATGAATCTATAGCCAGAAGAAAAGATTTTTTTTTTTTTGAAAAGATTTAGAGTATAAACGTAAATTTATACGAGTATAAATTTGATTCAAAATTTTTCAAGATTAGCATATATATTTATATAAAAAGGATTTTGTAAAATGATTTCGGGAAAAAAAAAAGAGAAGAAAAAAAAAAGATTTTTGAGGAAAGGTTTTGAGAACCTATGGATTTGGAAAAAGGCTTTGATTTCTGGGAAAATCAATATTGAGATTTGGAAAAGCCTATTTTGAAATTTATCGATTTTGGAAATCGATTTGTGTAAAGGAGCCTTATATGAAATTCATACTAGGTGTATGATTTTGAGAAAATGCTATATGTGTATAGTATAAATTGATTTGAGATTGGCTCTGGGAAAAGGCACTCCCTTGGAATTAACTTCTCAGGAGTGTCACAGGGTGGCACTGCCTTGAGCCTCTAAGAGGGAGGTTCTAAAGTTGATCCTGTGAGGAGTCCGGACAAACTAGTTCCTGGGGATTATTGGGTAGCGAAAGTCGATGGCGTGATGCCTACAGCGGCATTTGGGTTATGCTGTGACGACCGTGTAACTCGATGTCGCTGCGACCTACTGTGTGGGGACCATAGCGAAAATCATGTGGAGGATGAGTGCCAGCAGCCTACACTTGATTTTGCCGGGAAGGCAACGCAACATCGGTAGACTGTGATCTATGGTCAAGTGGAGTGGAGGAGTTTCATTCTTTTGGCAGCGAAATTCGGTGGCGCTGATGCCTACAGTTATATGGGTTTGTGCTGTGATAGCAACGTAAGGCCCGGGTATAACTGCGATCTGTAGCGGGTTCCATGGCGTAATCGAGTGGCGCGGAGACCTACAGTTATCTGTGGATTTTGCCGGGACGGCAACGTAACCATCGGGTTAACTGCGACCATGGATGGGTGTGATGATTTCCGGAGCATTCTCACTAAAGCTATTTTCTCGATTTCAAAACTGTTTTAGTAAAATTATTTTTCAAATATTTTCACTGGGTGTTGAAAATGAGTCTGCTAAGTACTTATAGATTTTCAGTCCTACGCCTGATCAACGTATGACCGAATTTCTGTGAGAACGAGGATGGACTGGTTGAGACATCAAGTTATAAAAGGTATTTTTAAAGAAAGCTATTTTAATAGTATTACCTGAATTTAAAAAAAAAAAACATTTCTAAATTTTTAAAATAGAAGTGTTGAAATTTTGGGAAATTTAAAAAGAAAATCCAACTGGGATTATAAAATAAAATTAGACTTAGGAAAATTTAAAGGAGTAGTTTTTGTAATAAAAATCGAATATCGATTTAAAAGTTGGAAGTAAGCTAAATTTAACTAAATAATTATTTGATAGAATATGTTAATAAAAATTTAACTCGAATTAATAAAATGGATTGTAAATAGTATTGGAGTCTGAAAATGAATTCGAATTGTAAATAGAATTCGACTTAGATTTGATAATGGATTTAATAAGTGAAGAAATTTGGAATATGGGGCGAATATATGGGTTGATCGAGTTAAATATTAAATGGATGAAGTCTAATTTAAATGGAAAGTAAATCAGAATTTTAATTTAAATTTAGTTATCAGAATGAACTCAAGATTAAGAGGCAAATTAATTTGAAGTAAACTTAAGTTTGATGTTGAGATGAATTAAAGTAAATTAACTTAAGTTTGAAATTATGGAAGCTTGGCTTCGAATAAGGGTGAAAGCCCAATAAATAAAAGCTCGGATTGAATTAATTTTGGGAATGGCTAGAAGTATACAAGAATGGAATGGGCGAGCAAAATGTATGGTTGGAGAATAAATTAGAAATGAAATGGGATAGAATATAGAATGAGTTGAAATTAATTGGAAGAAGTTATAAATAGATACTATATTAAGCGAATATCGCCAAATTACATATAAATAGTTGTTGTTTGACGTAAACAAAAGTAATTAAAAATCAATGAGTTGATAAAGAGTAAATAAATTGGTTTTAGAATTAATTAAATTGAATATGAGCTTGTTTAGATTAAAAATAAATTGAATATAAGAAATTGAGTTGTAAGCCATTAAAATTGAATGAAATGGCATATAAATTTGGTTGGAAGCAATGAAATTAGCTTTAAATTATATAAATCGTTTATGGTAAGCGTTGGCGTTTGATGCTTTTGAAATGTTTGTGTTTGCCATTAAAAGTAAGGGAAATGCTAATATATTTTCTTTATATGACACTTACATGTTTAAACTGAGATAGTACAGGTACCTGAAGGCCGTTTGGCTGGATTTGGATGCGATAATTGCTAAATAATAAGCCGCTTGCTTTAAAAATGCTAAATTAAGGTACGCTTACGCAAAAGAATTCGAAATAGGAGATATGAACTGCATATATTGATATATTGTGATTTCCGGCCTGAGGCCGATGTATATATATATTTGTGCATCCTGCGATATCGCAGAAGTCCCTCCGTACAAAGGAGGTTCTGCCAAAATTTTCTGAAAATTTGGGAGTTAGAAAAAAATTTGTTAGTAGCAAACGATTTTAAATATGAAACTGAAATAACTTAGTACTTGAAACTAATCAGAATCAATTATAAACAGAAGAAAAAATTTAAAATTCAAATTTAAAATAAGTTGAATGAAAGTAATATGAAAGCCTGTGTAAGGAAAGGTATAAAATGTTTTGAAGGGCTATGATTAGAGATTGTTGCTAAATAAGATATGCAGGTATATAAGGAAAAAGAAAAGTGGATTTGATTCCAAAAGATAAAATTTGAATGGCCCGACAAAAAGGTACGTGTTTAAATATCTGTATGAAATTGGATTGGATTGGATTGGGTTTTTGATATAGCCACTTGGCTTTTGTTTCTTTTGAGAAATTGGGAGCCGTAAAGGCCTTTTGTAGTTGTACCGAGCTAGCCGCGCAAAGGAGACGCTGGCAAAATTTTTCGAAATTTAGAGAGTTAGAAAATTTTAGAGAAAATTTTGATAATTCAAAATTTGATTTAAATTTAAATTTTGAATAATTGAGGAAGTGGTACTGTTTGAAAATGTGAGAGAGTTTGGGAAATTAGTACAAATGATAATGGGTCTTTTATAAAAAGATAGTTGGTAGGATGTTGAGTTGTGGGTTTTGGAGAAAGGTAAACGGGTATTGGTCCATTCTTCCTAACTAGTAATTTCGGGGACGAAATTCTTTTAAGGGGGGAGGAATGTGACGACCCTGAAATTTTAACAAATTAAAATGGGATAATTAAGTTGATTTTAAACTATTCAAAAGTTAATTTTAAATTTTTATTCGAGATATTAATATTTATTTGATAATTAAACTATGGAATTATATAGTTTAAAATTGGGTAAATTGTAGAATCTGGAAATTTCCAAGCCTGTTAAAAATAAATTGAAGGGTTATAGAATTATAACGAATAATATTGGAGATAATAGAATGGTGAAAATGTAATTTAAAAATGATTTGTTCAATTTTAATAATATATCGTTTAATTGACAATTAAAAATAGCCTTCCGAGGCATAGTCTCGGAATTTGATGAAACCAGTTCCATTGGATCCGTAATAGTTAGTTATTATAGGATTTCAATTTTCGTAGCAATCGGAGTTGTCGTTTGACCCTGGCAGCTCAAAACGCTTTGAATTTATTTGAATCGATTTAATTTAAAATTGATTGTTTACTTCCGTAACTCGCGTATAGGGTCAATTAGCTTTCGAAACACATTCTATTGTGTTTGAAATGCGAGTAAAACCCTATAATCGTCTAGCGGCATTCCTTAAGAGGAGCTCGAAAATTTAAAGGACAATTAACTAGGCATTCAGAAATTTTATAATATTTAAAGTCCAAAAGTCAAAGATATTTTTATCAAGCGTCCTCAAGAAGCCATTCCCAATTCTATTATATTCCTTTGTCTTCCTCAAGCTTCAGGACCGAATAAAACACGGCTCTTCCTTTCTCTCTTCCTTCAAACAAAATTTCCCTTATGCCTTCAAATCGATTACAATTATAATAAAAAAAAAATAAATAAATAAGGAAGCTGAAGGCCGAAGCCGTGTTCCAATTGAGTCGCGAGAACAAAGGGGCGATCTAAAGCGAGTCGCGTCTTCGAGTAGGGTTCGTGACGACGAGGGTTGGCTGCGTGGCTAAGGGATGGCTGCTCGATGGAAGTGGAGGCCGGTGATCGAGAAACGACCTCGCGACTGTCGAAATGTTGAAGATGTTCATTAGGGGGTTTCGTTGGGGGAGAGGCACCGATGGTCGTAGCATTCGAGCTCAAGTCCACAGTGGCGCGTATCAGAGGTCTGAGGTGCGGGATTTGTGCTCGATGCCGATTCATGGAGGTGGAGCAGTTAGAGGCTCGCGATCGATTGTGAGTAATCTTAAATTTTTATAAAAAGATGAATCTGTTGCTTATGATACAATCTCGTACTGATATGTGAGACAATAGTTGCTTTAAAGTACCTTGTTGGACAATAGCTAAACTTATTGAAAGATATACTTAAGTGCGAGTTTGCGAATTGATACCTGGGTTCTGTAAATTAAGTGAAGTCGATATCTCCTGATATAAACTGTCTCGTGTTAAGATCTTTAAGGAAATTCGATTGTGTTTACCAGATTAAATTTTTTTTTAAAAAATATTATTGTCTAGCACATTTACCAAGTAATTAGCCCTAAACAGATGAAACAATTTTGGTTCTAGAATTTTGTTAAATTGATTGATGCCAAATCTCTGTTTTCTTGTCATGATGTATCTGAGGATTTCAACTGGGTTAGTATAGAGTTGTTTATATAGTACATCAGTAGTTAACTGCTAATGGCTAATGCATGAGTGAGTATTCAAGGAAGTATTTTGTAAACCAATTTAGTTTAGTCCTTGGGTTATAAACCGCAGCACTTAGAGATGTTGTATTAGCATATAGGTGTTTAGTTAGACATGTCATCCATTGGACATAAGGGGTATGCTTTTGATTTCTTTGTTCTGTGGTTTGAGCTATTTTGTAATGATTTCATGATTTTATAAATAGAGTGTTCAATAGGTCTACATGCTTTTGCCCACATAAAAGTAACCTTTGCTTGCAACTGGCTCAGTACAGTGCCTATATATTAAATGATTTCGTCCTATATTGTTTAGTAACATTTGAGGGAGTGAACACCTATTTATATAGTTATTATTTCAAGTTGCAAAGTTCTGTAGCTTTATTTCGTTCCTGTTGGCTTGTGCTGTTTCACTTCTTATGCATGGATATAGCTCAATAACATTTGTATTTTTATTAAGATAAGTGTCAGATGAGGAGGCTGCACTTATACTAAGCTAGGCTATGTAATAAAAAGTTAGTGATAGGCATATATGAAACAGTGATAACCTATACATTCTATTATACTTGCTGTCTAGTTTGTGACAAAGTTTAAGCACACTACGTAAATTATTGCATTTATTTCACAACTCCTTGCTATATTGTTGTATGTGTTTTCTTCTCTTTGACCGGATGCCTTTTTGTTTGAAAGAGTAGCCTTATATTAAATATAAGTGACAGGCTATGTATAGGACCTTTGAACCTAAGTTGGAACTTAGGAATTGATGTGGGAAATGAGTGTTGACTATAACAAGTTGTGAACATGTAGGGATGAACAAGTTATAAAGTTTTTTTTTATAAGTATATTGCATTGGTATTTTCACATTAGATGGGATTACTCACGCTGGTTTCCAGCCTGACCCGGGTGTTACTTTGATGTAATGCTCGGGTCAGACCGAGTATTACAGATTTTCAAGTAAGGACGTTTTGGAGTTCAGGGGCGAGCTGGATGACAGGATGTATAGAATGTTTCCGCTGTGACTATTATTTTTTGTTTATCTGAGATATTTGATTTGTATATGCTCAGTGTTGTGTATGAGAGTAACTCTGATGTATTATAAAATGTAAATTGACAGATATAGTTTTCTTTTGTAAACTATTATTATTTCATATTATATTTTATCCGCTGCGAATGTGAGGATCTGTGTTGTGTTTCTGTTTCTTCTCTTCTATCTTTTTCTTCTTTTTCATAACTATCTGGAATTTTCGGGTTCGAAAATTCCGGGTCGTTACAATAAATAACCATTGTTTTGCAGGGAACAAAAGCAAGAGAAAGTCAAAGTGTACATAGCGAATAGGTCACTACGAAACACTTCGAAATACACATACCTATGTGTGATTTACATGGGACTTTTGTAAAGAGATCCTAAGGGGTTTCTCGTTAATATTGATTTACTTATACTCTTATGTTGCTTATATTGATGTTTGGTTGAAATATTTGTGACATACTGTTTGATTTGTATAAGTGTTGTTATAGCAATTATTGTTGTACTATCACTTATGAAATATCATGTCCTTAAACCTCTTTGTGTGTTTAACTTGTGCTTGTATTTTTACAAAATAAATGTTTAGTCACATTTTTGCACTTTGAAAGTTGTTTAAACTATATTTTCAAGTATTTTTGAGGATTTTGAAATAGAGGATGAGTATTGTTTAAAATTTATAAAAAAATTATAAATTTGTTTTATTACCTTCATGATAATTAATGTTGTTTAAATTTATAAAAAGATCATAAATTTGATTAATTATCATTCAGGATAGTTAATGTTGTCTTAAATTTATAAAAACATTATAAATTTGATTTGTTATCTTTTAGGACAATTAATGTTGTTTTAAATTTATAAAAAGATTATAAATTTGATTTTTTATCTTTTGGGACAATTAATGATGTTTTAAATTTGTAAAAAGATTATAAATTTGATTGTTATCTTTCGGGATAATTATTTTTGTTTTAAGTTTATAAAAAGATTATAAACTTGATAATTGTCTTTAAGGATGATTAACATTTTTTAAATTTGTAAAGATATTTTAGATTGATTTATTATATTCTGGGCCAATAAATGTTGTTTTAAAGTTATAAATGATAGTTTATAAATAAGTAATTCTTTAAAAAGGAATATTTAAAAATAAAACAAAGTGTAAATTGTTTTTGGGTTTACAGTGAATAATGCTTTAATGACATTTGTTTCTGATCCTTCTTTTTAATACACGTAGAAATATAATTCTCTCTTCAAAATGAATATTTTAAAGAGTGTTTTTAGACCGTTTTACAAATATCTGTGATTTAAAAATCAAGCATAAGTGTGAATTAAATCTTTTAAGAGATTTAATTTTCATATATGACTACTTTATTATTCCTGGTAGTTGATTTATTGACTATCGATCTTGCTATCTTCTTTGTGTTCCCCAATCTAAGATGATCCGTTGTTTATTAAGGAAACTCTTGCTATTCTTAAAGTAAAGAATGTTGTCATGACAAGGTGGGAAGCAATACAACCCTTACTTGTTTGGTTTCATTGTTTTCCCTGGGGTAGTACTAATTTGAGATCGACGATTTGTTGCTCATTTAAGTGTTGATATCCTTTATCATAAATGACTAAAACCAAAGCACAAGCAGAAGCCAAGCTATATGGGGTTACCCCTATTAGGGCACTTCACATCTACTCTAGATTAGATTCGGTGGTATATGCGCGAAGATGTGAAATGCTTAGATTTTGGGTAAGGTTGACGGGGTCCGGCTTGGACGTATCCGTAAGCCATCGTAGTTCTCAAGTATATTTTCTAGGGGTATAATTTTAGTAAGGGAGGTGCACTCTCCTAGTTATTGTTGGAAAATTTTCCTTTCCTTGTTTTTGATTCAAATCGTTGAATTGTTTTCTTAATTTCATTGAGAAGTGGCTGGAGCTGTTCTCGATGTATAATTATTTTTTATTCATTCTTTAAGTTTGGATTTTGATCTTATTTATGTCCATTCTTTCAATTTTGGGTTTTGTTCTATTTTTTTTATTCTTTCATGTTTCTTGAGGTAAAATCGTTCCATGTTTAGTAGTGTGGTCTCACAAATTATCATATGTTCACCACATTTCTTAAGTTTTCTAATGCTGGTTTTCCAAACTGATCGAGGTGTTATTTTATTATAATGCTCGGGTTGGACCGAGTTTTTCCAAGTTATTGTTAGTGGGACATGGAGCTCATGAAGTAGAGCTGGATGTTCATATGCTGTAGTATTTTTATTTCCGCTGCATTATTATACATACCCATCAACAATTTAAGGTCAGGAAGTTATAACTGTCCAGATTAATGAGGCTTGTTTTTAACTCTGATATATCATGTATCTTAGAGTGATAACCTTTACTCTCTTTGTTATATTATATATTGTCGTTCTACTGTGAGATTCTGTTTCACCTTGTTCTTTTTCATTTTCTTTTTACCCTAACAATCTACCTCTTCGACACTTGGATGCATGGCATTTGAATACCGTGGATGTATTAAGTGCCGTCTTTTGAGGGTCTAAAAGAAATGTCATTATATTTGGTATCAGGGCTGAAGGTTAAGTAAGAACCTTAGATTTGGTGGGGTAAACTCATTTGAGATAGGGTAAGTGATACCCTAGAATGAGTTTAGTATTATATAAACGAAAGCATATTTATTATTGCTATAAAAACATATCGTGTTAATTGGTCTGTTAAGTTTGAATTTTGAATTCTAGTCAAGACATGGGACACCATAGTGTCAATAGGGATTTCAAAACACTTGAACAAGGTGAATGGATAGGATATTGAATTTTGAAAATTGGTAAATGAAATATTACCTAGGATTATATATTTTACATATAGAAAGGAATTATTTTCAAATTTGTACAGTTATTTATGGTTTGTTTGTTTATTAATGATAATATTTCTTTACTATCATTTTTGTTTGATTTGTCATGCTCAGATAGTTTAGGAGCATTGACTATTATTTTTTGATTGTTCATTTACGCTCAACTAGTTTATGGGCATTTATTTTTTTGATAATTGTGAGTACATAAAAACTGAGCCCCTTGTGAATTAAGTTTCACAGTTTGACTGTAAGGTATTTGGTAATAACATTAAGTTAAAATTTATCTTTTAATAATTTGCCTAATATAATCTAAATGGTAAGATAAGACCTTTAGAGGATAAATATTTAAGAAAATTTTATTACAATAAAGGAGAATTATTATAATATGAGATGATTTATATAAAGGCAAGTTTATAGGTTTATAAAATGTGTTTTAAAAAGATCTTTTGAGAATTTAAATCCTGATATTGCTTGGAATGATTTCAAAAAGATTTTAAGAAAAGTAATGGTGGTATTTTTTAGAAGTATTTATAAGAATAAATATTTCAAAGATAATTTTTAATAATGATACATTTCTTTGGATAGTTCGGGGAAAACATCTCGATTGGTTTTATGGTAATTTGAACAGTCTTCTAAGTGACGTTCGAATATTGGTTTGGCGAACGTAGTAGTGCACTTAGTAAATTATTCTCTTTATCATTGTGTAGTCAAAATGAGTTCGAATCCGAACAAACCCAAAGTGAGTGTTAGTAAATAAATTGTTAAAGTTATTTTATATATAATAATATATGTAGTATGATTTCAAAAAAGGGTTTTGAAATAAAAAACTAGGTATTTAGTTCTTAAGTTTCCTTGAAGGAAACTGATTTAAAATAAAAAGGTATTTTGATAAATAATTTTTTAATCTCTTGGATTGAAAAGAGATAATTTAACTTAAGTTTTAAATGGTTTAAATTGGATAGGAAAGTTTTAATAAGCGTTGTTTTATTAAATTCGTAGTTTTGTTTATACTGTCTAAGTCATATAAACTTATTAATGTTATTGGACCGACTAATAAACATATTTCCTTAGAACACACTAAGGTAAAGAGGTCGAAAGGCTGACTTAGTTTTAAGATCCATATTTTGTTTGGGCCTCCATTTGAATTTTGAAAAGAAAAATAATAAATTAATAAATTAAAATTGACATTTTGTATATACTCTTAGGATTTAAAAGAGTACTAAATAAGTAAATAAAAGTGGAGTAAGTTTTCAATTTAATGTTTTATAAAGATGTGTCTTTATAAAATGTTTATAAACTTAAGTAAAAATTTATAAAGTAATTCATAAATAATTTTAGTATTGAATTAAATACTATAAATGAAAATGAAAGTGATCTAGAAAGAGATTGGTGTAATCAAGAAAACAATCGGATGAAGTACGTAAGTTATATGTAGATCGTTTCATTCACATGGTTCTTGATCTAGGATTCGAATACATAACTTTGGGGTGATTCACACTAGTCCAAAAAGTATTTCTAACTTGATTCATGACAGTGAACACTTGATTCAGATTCTTGATATGATACTGAGATTTTCTATTATAGTATATGCCAATGTAAGGAGAATGGAGGATTCTAATCAAGGAACCTGATCGGAGTCCGCAATAGTGAGGTCGAGCAAGTAATTCCAGTTCGAAAGTAAAGTTTATGTATTCGAGCAAGTGGTTGGATCAGATATTGCATACTGATGATCCATGTACATTATACAGACTTTAGTATATTTGTATGCTTTGTTGTATGGCTTAGGAAATTTTAGGGAGTAATTATCAATTTTGTTTGAGCGGGCTTAGATAATCTTCTAAGAAATAACCAAAGGTCGATATGCGTAATGGTACGCTTAGGATATTATTTATATCCTTGAACGATCGAGAAAGTTGTGAATCTAAGCAAAATTTTAAATCTTGTTTATTAGTCATTTAACATTTTAAATAATGTTAAGTGTTAGTTTATTTCTTTATAGAATTTGATTTGATTGATAGTGTGATTTTATATACTACGGTTTGTAAAGTTGTTGTTTATTAGGACTTAAATCCCAATGCTTCTGGAAAGGTAATTTCAAAAGAATTTGTGAAAAAAATAGTAGTATTTTTGAAATTATTGATGAAGTATTATTAATTTAAGATGTTTAAAAAAGTATTAGTTAAGTGGTTTTTTAAATATTTTGTTATGATTAAAGTTGTGCGATTGGGAGTAATCCGATTTGGAAGACTCGCCAATTATATTTATTTACTTTAGTTATTATTTTAGGAGGAACTGGAATATCACTGGATGCTCCATGTTTTTTTGATTCTAGAGTTATACCATGCTTCGGTAGAAGGAGCCCCTTCTTGTCATAATTGATTCTCGTTTCAATATATATTCTCTTTGGGGAAATTTGAAATTATATTTTGAATATAAAAACCCATGCGTTTAGTTCTAAATTTATCCTTTGAAAAGAATGGATGCTTAGTATTTTATTGCAGAGTATTCTTTGTTGTTGGTGTCAAAATTGGCCACCAACACCCAATTACAAGTGAAAGCACCAATATCCAGTTACAGATCACAGATAGAGAATATGTAGAGATTATAATATGAAGAATACTCAAAATTAAAATGAAGGAAATAAAACAAACAAAATTTATAGTGGTTCGGCTAACTCCGGCCTGCGTCCACTCCAGAAATTTCCTTTTATTAGATTGAAGTATGATTACAATTACAATCCAGGATTCAAGAGTAAAAATGGCAGAGTGCAACCTACGTAGGAGAAGATGAAGAGGAACAGAACGAAGATCCATTTTTCTAAAGCCACACCTGTTGTATTTATAGGAGAAATCCCTGCCACAGGGCCTCCTCACCTACATGGGCTACCATCGTGATCATCGAGCCCAACTCGTCCAAGTATGTCGACCTGAAGTACACAACATGTCGACCTGGAGAAAACTCAGTGCAAACCCGAAGCAAAAGTATGGATGACCTGAAGTAAGAGGAATGCCGACCCCAAGTAACCTGAATGCCGACACCATCCAAACTCCTCAATACCGATCTGAGTGCTGACCCGAAGTCAATCCCAAAGCAGCACCCAAAACGACCCGAAGTAATCCCATTGCTGACCCCAAGCAAGAGCAACACCGACCCTAAGGTCCATCTCCTTAAGCCTACCCCTAAGTCTAATGCCGACCCGAAGTTTTCCTGATGCTGACCCAAAGCATGGGCTATGCCGACCCCTAGCTCAATGCCGACCTGAAGCAACCCGAAGTAAACACCATGCCGACCCTAAGTAGGACCTGAAGCAAGTCATATGCCGACCCGAAGCAAATCATATGCCGACCCCAAGTGACTCAACAATGCCTACCCGAAGCCAAAGCAATGCCGATCCTAAGTATTTCCAACTCCAACCCGAAGTAGATGCCAATCCGACCCCAAACAAGAGCAACGCTGACCTGACCAAAGTGCATCCAATCGTGACCCAAGTAAATGCATTCCTGACCCGAAGCAAACCACATGGTGACTCAAAGCAACTCCTTGGCTGACCCAAAGCAACTCAACCTTTCTCGAAATCCATATTCCAAGTACCTGGCATCGTTTATCCATCGACTATGATGAATCCTGACTTCATATTCATGTTTATTATCCGTAATTGATTGTCCATCCATTCGAACCAAATCCATAATATTCCAGCCTCGATAACCGTGAAGTCCATTAAGTTAAATCCGCTTGTATACGGCCTTGCCAAAAGACAAGTTAACACTTTGCCCCCCAAAACATGCCTTGCTATTGGAAGGCGTGTTTTGAATTGCCACAAGTCCAAAATCCAAAGTCCATAATCCATTGATCGCCAATCATCCAACCTTGAGTCCAATCCATTGCCAATCCAATTCCTTGATCCCTCCGGATCGTTAGCGAAATCTAAGACTGTTCCTAGTCAATATCCAATTCTGAATCCATTCCAAATCCATTAACCGAATCCATGATCTCTTCGGACCATTTTATCCAAGTCCGGGACTTCTCCGGATCCTATAATCCAAATTCGGGACCTCGCCGGGTCCTTATCCTAATCCTTAGACCTCTCCGGGTCATTTTATCTTACTTCGGCCTCGACTCTTCGGTCGAGGGCTTATCCATGGTTTTCCTTCTCCGGCCTCGACTCTCTGGTCGTGGGCTTAATCCGTTGTGTATCCTTCTCCAGCCCCGATCCCCAATTGAGGACTTAATCCATAGGGTATCCTTCTCCGGCCTTGATCCCCAGTCGAGGACTTAATCCGTGAGGTATCCTTCTCCGGACTCGATCCCCAGTGGAGGACTTAATCCGTATGGTATCCTTCTCCGACCTCGATCCCCAGTCGAGGACATAATCCATGGGGTATTATACTCCAGCCTCGATCCCTAGTCGAGGACTTAATTCCCAGTTTGAGTCCATCCTGTCGCTCTCCTATGAAGGGACTCATAACTCGCGGTTACTGCCCCGTCTCTCCGATCAGGACCGTAACCATGACCTATATTATTTGTTACAGTAATCCAAATCCAATCATTACATAGTTCAATTGATAAAATAAAAGTCCATACAACCAAGAAAACTAAATAGCCATAACATCAGAAAAATCAAAGTATGCAATAAACAGAAAAAACAAGATTTCATAAACCCAAGTACCATGGTTCATCATCATCTCAAAGCATGCGTAGGAATCATCCTTGACCCCGTACATGTGTAAGTGACTTAGCTGCATTACTTCGGGGTTTATTACTTATTCCATGCTATAAATCCAATCAGCTAATAATAAGCTGACGACGATGCCTTGATCCAGTGCCATCTTCGTGCGAGATGGGCGGCGGCTGCTCCTGTTCCACTGCCACAGTTCGATTCCTTATATATTGTTGCAAATGACCATTCCTCACATGTTCCTCAATGATATCCTTCAAATGCCTGCAATCATTCATAATATGCCCATCCAGTTCATGGAATAGACAATGCTTTCCAGATTCCCGCTCGTATTTGGAGGGTTCCCTTTTTACCGGCCTTCGATACTGAAGGCGCCCTCAAGTATCCAAATAGATCCTTTCCAGAGTTTCAGTCAAATCCATGTAAGAAGAGAATTTTGGTTCTCTCCATTGCCTTTTCGATGTATTACTATTGTCATTCATTTTCGGTTTGCCTTTATCATTCTTGTTTGAATCCTCCCTGGGTGGTGGACCTCCACCTTTTACTACATAATCTTCAGCCTCCTCTCTCCCCTCTCTATCAGCCTTTGCATCTTCCTATCGTAGAAACCTTTCTTCTACATGGTAAAATTCCCCGTTATCCATCGGTGGATTCCGTTCCTATGATATGTTGAAATCCGAATTATCCGTAATCCCTGAGACTGCTGCCATCAAAACCATCGATGGATCGGG
Source organism: Allium fistulosum (assembly GCA_030737815.1). NCBI lineage: Eukaryota > Viridiplantae > Streptophyta > Magnoliopsida > Asparagales > Amaryllidaceae > Allium > Allium fistulosum. The sequence continues at coordinate 1,101,841,911 of CM060904.1, read as the reverse complement.
TCAATCCACTGAAGCCACTGCCGCATTGAACATGGTTAAGAAATCCCTGAGTGATTCTCCCTTCCACTGCTTCATCGATGTTAAAGTCATCACACTCTTGGGTCTTTCAATGTAGACTCGAAATTGCCTCATAAACCTTTCGATCAATTCCATCCATGTGCCAATAGAACCGCTTTCCAATTGTCTGAACCACAATGCCGCTATATCCTTCAAATACAAAGAGAAGCACCATGCCATGACATCCTCCGATGCCCCCAGTACTTCCATATGCTTCATATACCTTGTCAGTTGAACAGCGGGATCCGTCCTTTCATCATACGTCTCCAGATTTGGTAGTTTGAATTCTGGTGGATTCCTAGCTTGCCTAATCGTAAGAGCGAAGGGGCTCCTATTTACATCCTCCTAATCATTATTTACCAATCCTCCACTCATAGCCCATCTGATCATGTCCACTAACCTGCACTTATCATCAAGTGGTAGTATTTGTTCGTTGTTTACAACTTGACTGCCGAGTCCATGAGGAATCCTGAAACCTGCCCTTCTGGACGAGCATCCATGTCCCGATTAACGCCAAATTGCATAGCACCGCCTGGTATCCTGCCTCGAATTGAGTCAATATGATCGGGGGGCATGCCCCCTAGTTCAAGGGCTGTTCCCGATGGCCCCACTCTATCCTATATTCTGGGTTTCCTCTGCTCCTGCTGCTTCGACTTCGTGATCCACATTTCCAGTATCTCCTGCTACTCCATTCCTTTGGTATTGCACTACAGCTTGTCCAACCTGTCGGAGTAGGTTCTATATCTTATCCTCCTGCCTTTTCAGCATCGTTTCCATCTCGTCTCTAGTAATATAGATTGAGGTTTGATTAGCTTCTGAGGAGGTCTCCTGACTTCCTTCATGCTGACTCCTCTTTGTCATCTGTCTCCTTGTTGATTGCCTAACCATAGCTTCCCAAATCCAAGTTCCTAAGCTTTCAAATCCAAACTTCCAAATCCATGAGTACTAGCTTTCTCAGTGAAAGCACCAAAATGTTGGCGTCAAAATTGGCCACCAACACCCAATTGCAAGTGAAAGCACTAATATCCAGTCACAGATCACGAATATGAGTATATGTAGAGAGTATAATATGAAGAATAATCAAAATTAAAATGAAAGCAATAAAAAAGACATGATTTATAGTGGTTTGGCTAACTCTAGCCTACGTCCACTCTAGAAATATCCTTTTATTAGATTGAAGTATGATTACAATTACAAGCCAGGATTCAAGAGTAAAAATGGCAGTGTGCAGCCTAGGTAGAAGAAGATGAAAAGGAACATAATGAAGATCCATTTTTCTGAAGCCACTCCTACTGTATTTATAGGAGAAATCCTGGCTACATGGCCTCCTCACCAACATGGGCCCACCATTGTGATCGTTGAGCCCAACTCGTCCAAGTACGTCGACCTAAAGTAGACAACACGTCGACCTAGAGAAAACTCAATGCAAACCCGAAGCAAACCTATGGATGACCCAAAGTAAGACGAATGCCGACCCCAAGTAACCTAAATGTCAACCCCAAGTAACCTGAATGTTGACCTCATCCAAACTCCTCTATGCTGTCCTGAGTGCTGACCCAAAGTCAATCCCAAAGCAGCACCCAAAACGACCCGAAGTAATTCCATAGCCGACCCCAAGCAAGAGCAACGCCGACCCAAAGGTCCATCTCTTTATCTCGACCCCTAAGTCCAATGCGGACCCGAAGTTTTCTTGATGCCGACTCGAAGCATGGGCTATGCGGACCCCAAGCAAATGCCGACCCCTGGCTCAATGTCGACCCGAAGCGACCCGAAGTAGAACCTAAAGTATACACCATGCCGACCCCAAGTAGGACCCGAAGCAAGTCATATGCCGACCCCAAGAAAATCATATGCCGACCCTAAGTGACTCAACAATGCCGACCCGAAGCCAAAGCAATGCCGATCCTAAGTATTTCCAACTCTAACCCGACGTAGATGCCGATCCGACCCCAAGCAAGAGTAACGCCGACCTGACTAAAGTGCATCTAATCATGACCCAAAGTAAATGCATTCCTGACCCGAAGCTAACCACATGGTGACTCGAAGCAACCCTTTGGCTGACCCGAAGCAACCCGACCTTTCCCGAAATCCATATTCCAAGTACCCGACATCGTTTATCCATCGACTGTGTTACATCCTGACTTCAATTCATGTTCATTAACCATAATCGATTGTCCATCAATCCATTCGAACCAAAGCCATAATATTCCAACATCGATAACCGTGAAGTCCATTGAGTTAAATCTACCTGTATACGGCCTTGCCAAAAGGCGGGTTAACATCGGTACCTTTGTTGCATATGGTTGTTATATTTCTTTCGGTTGCATGTGGCTTTATGTCAACTAGAGTTATATGCAGATTTATATTGTAATGACCCACCTTTCGACACTCAAAGTACACACTAATACATCCATTGTATTAACGTGTCAAGTATCCAAGCGTCGAAAAGTCAGATTGTTGGGGTAAAAGAAAGAAAAAGACAAAATAGAATCTCACATCATGACGAGTATTATATAATATACAACGGATCTTTATAAAAGAAAACTGTAATATACATACACTTATCAGAGTAAACAAACCAATCATCAGCCTGGATAGTTATAATAATCCATCCTCACAAATGCTGATACCACCTAATGGATTGGAAATAAAATATACGTGAATACGTCTTACAGATATTTAGCTTGTCTCCTGAAGCTCCAAAGCATCTAAACTAAATCTGAAAGTATGCTCAGTTTGACCCGATCATTATAGGAAAATAACGACCGGATTTGTCTGGTAAACCAGCATGACAAACACACATCGTATCGATTTTAATGTTATAAAACCCTTAAAAAAATAAAGGTATCTCATAAGACCACACTACATAAAAACACGGAAAGGTTTTTATCTTACGATAACCAAACCATTTCATAAGAAATCTTGTGATATTATAATAATGTCTAGGGTTTAAAATAAATATTGAATCTTAGCTGAAATTGTTACACTAATTAAATTCCATCATAATAGATATACAACTAAGTCCAAAAGTCACTGATTAGAGAATATATTCTATATAATGACAAGGCATTGGGTATCGCCTGCCACAGTACAACTCTAGAAAATGTATGGAGGACATCACATGGATCCCTTACCGACACAAGACCAGCCAACACCTTACTAGATAGTACTGAATATGTCATCACCTAGGTTGCTTTGCAACCTTTTCCAGAGATCTCTCATTCACATACCAAATCCATAAATATTTATCTAAAAGGGCGATGACCATACCCTAATGGTTGCAAACCATATAGACCTGCTGCATATCCCTTGTTTTAGTCATTCCCGGTTGTTAGGTTTGAGGCTACATTTGACCTTTTGGAAAATCCCACTTAGAATGCTAAAACTACCCTCCATGCAACAACGCAATGCCAACATTCATCCATACAAGTTGTTCAGGATATGAACAAATCGAAGGCACTACTTCTAACACATCCATTTTGGAATCACCCACAGTATTAGTAGCAAGTAGCCCTTGGATTTCAAAGAAATCTGTCTTTGATCATCTTTAAGATATCTCCAATTCGAGCGGTTGTGCCGGTTCAAAATTTATTTCGGATAATATCTCGGTCTCTTCGAACTGACAACTATAGTTTTGAAACGGCTAAGATTTGATAATCGATTATTAAACCATCAAATAAAAAGACAATTCAACTAAAGATTCAACCCAGTATGGTTAAGCACAAAGCAACCACTAAGCCTCTTTAATTAATCCTTTCATTAATTAAAACCACTTTGTAAATTCTTGTACATACTTTTACGAAGATATAATCACAAATCCACTCTACTCTTTTCAATACGTGGAATATATTGGTATACTTATCTCAATTGTATAATTATACTCACAAAACATTTCACTTCCAAAACTTAAAAAACTTATCCATATACTTATTCCAATGTTATAGGTATATTCATAAATCTTAATAAAGGTTTCATTTCCAAAACCATATTTAATTAGGATAAACAAATGTAACTTAAACATTGATAAAAATAAACCCAAAACACCTTCCTTTTGGTGTAAGTAAATAGATTTTATATAAATTAGACCAAATTTACATACCACCACTTCGCAATTTTAAATAGTACTATCCCTCGATTAATAATGAAATCGGACAAGTTAGAAAACTATTCTTGCCTCGACACACATTCTTAATTCTCAAGATAAAGACAAGTTTCCATATCTTAGAATTTAGTGCTAAGTATGAAAAGAATACTTTCCATACTGTCATAAATTAAAATGATCATTTATAGAAATCAAATCTCATTATTTTTATAAAACTCCTTATAAAAATCCTTCTAAAAATATTTACAAATCTCCTTTTATTACTTATAGAACTCCTTACTGTTTATAAAACTCTTTTATATTTATAAATCACCAAATATAATTATAAAACTCCTATATAAATCTTTAAATATAATTATGATACTCCGTTTATAAATCTCTAAATATAATTATAAAAATCCTTTTATAAATCCTATATAATTAACACAAATCTTTGCTTTCAAAGTAGGATCAAAAACTTCCATAAATGATCATTTCATATATCACCATAAATTCATAAATGGAATTTATTATTCCAATTTAGCAAAATGATATATTTATCTTTATCATTTATAAATCCATTATGTTATTTATAAAATACCATTTATAAAACTATATTTTTATTTATAAAATAATATTTATAAATATATCCTTTTATACAACATTTTGTATAAAAACATTTTAAAAATATTTATTCCAAAATATTTCTATCTTCTTTTAAAATAGAATCACTTTAATATAACAGATAAACCCCTTTATTTTCTTTTAAAATAAACATTCATTATTATAATAACTTTTCTATAAAAATAAACAATTTCTAAAATAATGTTATCCCACCTTTTAGCAAAGCCGTGATACCACAAAATCGACCGAGAAGCCAAAGACAATTCATCTCGAAGAATGGTCGATTCAACATCTCAACAGAGCAAGTCCTGCTGATTGTTTGTTCAAATAAGATCCCCTACGGAGGGGGGGTCCGGGGGGGTAGCAACCCCCCAAGGTGGGGGTGCGGGGGCAACACCCCCGCTACGGGGTTCGACCTACTACTTTGCGACCTATGACCTAAAGGTTCCAGCGACCTACGACCTAAAGGTCCCAGCAACCTACGACTTAAATGTTCCAAGCGACCTAAAAACTCTCCGACCTAAAAACTCTCCGACCTAAAATCTCTCCAACCTAAAATCCTCAGCGACTTAGGAGCTTCAACGACCTAGTGATCTACGACCTAACAACCTTAGCGACCTAAAAGGCCTTAGCGATCTAAAGTTCCAGCGACCTACCGATTCCTCAACGTACTTAGGTCGCCACTTCCTTAGGTCGTCATTCCTTTAGGTCGCCACTTCTACCTATCCCTTAGGTCGCCAACGACCTACCAAACCTTATGTCGTTGCTCCTTAGGTCGTTAATCCTTATGCCGCTACCCCTTAGGTCGCCGCTCCTCCACTACACACATTAGGTCGCTCGAAGCTAATACCCTATCCAGGTTGACTCTGTTAGGTCGCTAATGACCTACGACCTACTCCTTTGGTCGCCCACAACCTATAACCTGGCCGACCTAGGACCAGCCTCTCCTATAAATACCTCGCCTACTTCGCATTCAAAGTGGGATTTTTCCGGATTTGAAAAGCGCCGATACTCTGCCATTTTTTGGGACTCCTTCAACACTTCAATCATCGAAGATTCTTCATCAACAGTTCTACTTCATTCAACATGGATCCAAAGAGCAATCCGTCATCAAAGTTCTAGTCGCTTGCTTCGATTGTGTTGTAATCGTTGAAAAGTGTTGTAAAGGTGTTGTAGCCAAGAAATCGTGTTGTAAAAGTGTTGCAATCTTGTAAAAGTGTGCTCAAAGAACATAATGAAGGATGTAAAGTGGATGTAGACTTAACTTTAGGCCGAACCACTATAAAAATTGCTGTCTCTTTTACTGTTTTTTCCCTTTTTCTGTTTACTTTAAGTTCCCGTGTAGACGGGTGGTGCTTTCACTAGATTACTCTAGACACCAGGGTGTTAGCGTTATACTTTTTAGCGTTAACAAATAATTTTAAAACATTTACAAAAAAGTTAAAGAAAAGTATAAAAGTACAAAAACAATTTTTAAAATAAAAATCATAAAAAATCCAGAAGTCATATTCAAATCATTTCCAAATCAAAACCATTCTAAATCAAACATCAATAATTGTATTTCAAAATGTTATAATGAGGCCGGTAGCTACCGTAGCACTTAACTAATGCTATTATTATCTTTTTCACTAAAAAGATTCAACTTTTAACATATAGTGTCACATCCAATATGGCCAAACTATCAAATTTTAGCCTTTAACCATCTATATAACAGGTATATAACTGAAATTAAAATCAACATATATATATTTGGAATTAAAAATTATAATGACGAAAAATTCAGATTTCTCTACAAATTCCCTGTTTTTCATTTTATATGTCAATAACCTTTTTAAAGTGGAAATTCAACCAAACAAAACTAATAATTCATCTAACCACAAAACAGTAATTTATACCTACTATATCATCATGGTAATCATTCAGAGGTGAGATAACTCACTGAAATTTCAACGGACTCTTAGGCGTTCCTTTTGATCTAAACCAAACGATGTTCGATTTTAGTCCAAAATTCCACTTGCCTTAAACTCAACGAAACTAATTTCAATGCGTAGATATCTCTCCTACGAGCGCAAAGCAAAAGACATCATCTCGATTGGTCCTCGTATGAGAATGTTATGAAGTTTATCAGATTTGAGATTAAATTAAATATAATTATATTTACTAGTTACATTAATTTTTTAATTTGATAAACACCTACCCACTAGTCTCTCTTTCCTCCTTATTTCAAAATCACCTGCACACTAATACAAGTGCATACACACCATGTCCCCCACTTCCTCCCTTAATTTCTCCTACCACGCTCCACAAAATGACGTGCCACCTTCTCCATTGCCTTTCTCTTCCCGTGCTCCACCTCCCTAACCAACTTTAGTGCCACTCGGTCGCTTACAGAAATATGCGACCTAGAGTCCTCTACTTTCGACCAAGGCATGTTGCACTCACCAAACATCGATTGAGCTCCCCCATTTTTTGGCCACCGACTCCTCTTGCCACCATAAACCCAACGCCATACTCAATTTCATCCATCGCTGCCCCATCGACTAAAAACAATAACCCTAGTTCCACTACCAAGGGTCGATCACCACAAATTCTCACTGAACACAACCAAGCTCATATGGAATTGTAGATCTCTAAAATAAAAATCCAAATATTCTTATTTTAAAATTTTTAGTTGAGTATTTCTTTTGATTTTGATTTTTGAAGGTTGCTTTTCTTTGTTTTGTTTTGTTTAAAAGGATATTGAAAATGAAAAGAGAGAAAAAGAACGAGGAATAACCAAGTGCGCTGATTTTTCTAAGTGTTTATCTATGTTTATCTTATGATTTCCGACGTGTTGCGACATAGAATTTCGTTCGTGAATGAACCGCGAACGACAAAACAAATCACGCATGCAAATTGGACATGTCTCAAAATAGTAATAATATACAGTAGTTAGCTTATTCTATAAAATTTCCAAAAATACCATCGTTTACCAAGAAATCATCAAATGATAATTTAAATATTTCCCAAATTAAAAATAATGGAAAAAATAAAATAAATAAAAATAAAAATACTCAATAAAAATTAAGTCATTATATTAATAATTGATTTTCTTATTATTTATTAAATTCAAATAATATTTAAATATTTAAATAAATTAAATATTCTCATTCGAAACGTTAAAAATTTCGAGTCGTTACATTCTTCTTCCCTTAAAAAAGATTTCGTCCCCAAAATTCCCAAAGAAAGAAAAATATCTCCAAACCCTTAGACTTATAAATTAAGTTACTTTTAAAATGGGTTACTAAGCTTTTAATATCCCTTAAGTTATGGAAAATTTCGACAGCACCTCCTTTGCATGGCTCGATCGAAAAAACTATAACTCACCACAAATGGCCCAAATCAACAAAAGAAAATAAAAACCCAAAAGTGGCATCCCATATCTTAAGGCATAAAATCATCAATAATAACATAAACATGTACCTATTAGTCGAGCAAGCAAACTCTACTCATGGAACCAAAAGCAACTAGCTAGCATTTGCTTCCATGAACCTGTATCTCACTTACAAATGATATAAAACCATATAACTTGCATTTCTACTAAAAAAAGCATACAATTTATTAAAGCCCATACGATGTACATATGTCATCTATATGCAATATCAAATCCAATCACTCATCCGACCACACAAATTTCACTTTCGAACTAATATCGCTCTGTAGTAATCTAGAAATCCGAACACTTCATCTTTGAATATCGATACATTTTGAATAATATTTAAGTGTTATATATATATAATTTTATAACCTTGTTTAACGTCATTTAATAAATAAATAATAATAAGAAACATTTTTTTGAAAAGTGTTAACAAAAATATATTCTTCAAAGAAAAATCGATAATGTGACCGAAAATTGATTTATCGATAACTAGCTTCTCGATCAATATAAGTTGTTCGAAATATCGTGCATTTAACTAATATTAAATGAACATAGTAAGTAATTAACACACTCTCCTCTTCATAAATCATGGAACATTCTAGATAGTTTTATTAGGATAGGAGATATTATATGGTAAGGATATAATGGTAAAATGAATAAAGGAGAAGTGACATAAAGTTGTCATGATAAGAAGAAATTAATGTCGTTAGTGTTTTGAGGGCATTTTGGTCTTTCCCCATCATCATTCCTAAGCTTATATAATGAGGGTTACACCCCTAGGAAATATACCACAAAATTTCTAAGCTTTAAGCTAGAATATCCATGTCTTCATCATCATCTTCATCTTAGTTACCAATAGCAAATATTTTCCAAATCAATTCCAAATCACCTCAACTTTGGAGTGAGACATTACCACCGCATAACAACACCTTCTACCTAGTTAGATTGTGAAAAAGTGAAGCCACGGTCCCCCATACCCTTAGGCCATGAGCTTTTGAGAGGGAAAAGAGGCAAAGGAGCAAGTATAAGCAAGGAAGGAGGGAAAGGAGGTTACTAGCTTGGGTTTGAACTCGAGTGCTTAAGCTTGGTTGTCTGGTAGGTTTAAGTTGAGCTAACTCATCACTTGGATTGATAATATAACATTATATGATTATATTTTGTTGTGTTAAAGTTTGTTTGAATTAATTTGGGCATATGTTGAAACCATTGATTTTGATTTTTGTTTTGAAAACAAATGGCACATAGAATCCATATATGGACTTGAATTGACTTGTATAACATATGAATAGACATTGGAAAAAAGTACATAGGTTTTAGTTGAACATAGGTTGAGATATGACTTGGATTTTGAAAGTGCACTTATAGCGATAGTTGCTATATATGCCGTTCAGAATTGCCTTGTTTTTGGCAATTGTTAGGAACTTTGTAGAGAGATCCATAAGGATTTCTCACCATATTTAAAATGTTTTATATGTATTTTTATTGCTGTCAAAAGCTTGAATTGTAAAAAGTTAGGTAACACCTCGAAAACGGCCAAAACATCACTAGTGCAAAACTGCCCCGTTTAACCTTGATTTTTGGACTTTAATTGTTTCAAAAAGGACATTAAGTTTGAGAGATTTATTTCATTATTTTTAAAAGTATTTCCGAACTTATATTAGGGTATTTTAAAATTATTTTGAGATGTTTATGAATTTTAAGAATTAGTTATGAATTTTTAAAGAAAGAATTTTTAGAATAAAATATGTTCTTTTTCCAAGGTTTGTTGATTTTTTAAACTTGTTATTTTTAAGAAATATTTTGGATAAATGTTTCTATACCTATTATAATTATTTTCAAGTATTTGTGAAGGTATAAACAAAAGTTTTAGAAGGTGGTTAGAATTGCTAATTGGCCAAATGGTTGATTGTTCAATTACTTGTTTGAAAAGTAATTAACTATGCTTAACACTAATAAGCCAATGAAGTAATCTTTTCTATTTGTGAGAGTTAAGATTGATGTAGAGTAGGGACATAGCAATAGAGCTCTAACCTACCAGGCTTCCCTCTTAACCAAGGAATATGTAAGTGAAAAATGTCGAAAATGGTATAATCATGTTGATTTCTTATTGTTTATGGAAATCATTAATACTATACTTAACACTAAAAGTCGGTGAGGTTGAGTTATCTATTTTTAAGATTCAAGAATGAAGTATGTAGGTAAGGCTTGGAGAAACCGGTGCCCAAACTTACATGGCTTCACTCTTGGGTGAGGAATAGTTAAGTTGGAATGTCGGAAATGAGTTAAGCGTACGAATCGTGATTTGTATAAGCAATTTTTTTGACTGGATAATCCATTAGTCAATCATTGAACTTGAAAAAATATTAACTTAGGAAGTAATCGAAAGGCTTCGCTATTTTATACCAATAAGAACCCGGGGAGGAGTGTAGGTATGAAATGTCACTAGCTTTCACTTGCTTCTGAAAGAACCAAAATTGAATTTATCGGAAATTTGTCGATTGGTTTTAAAGAGTCCGGGATCGGTAAGTGTTCTACTTACCAAATACCACTTCAAAAATAGTATACGAGTTCTATGTTTTAGAAGTGGTTGAAGAAAAAGAATCTATGTGGAGATTCAAGATCTATTCAAGATGCTCGAATCCACGTGGTGATTCGTGACTTATTCGAGATATGGGAATCCATTTGGGGATTCATGTTTCGTTTGAGAAATGAGGACTCGAGTGAAAGATGTCTAACATAACCTTGGAATTGGAAATGATAGAAAATAGAGTAGGACACATAGCCCGGGGTTTTGCTGACCCACAATGGGGTATATCAACTCCATTATCTAGAGCATGCTTACCGATATTACGCGCAGCAGTTGATGGTACTTGGTTCCCATGGTTCTATAGGTTCGTGCGTGGGCTAGTTGTGTTTACCTTAATGGTGTATTTATCTAGAGATATATGACGCTCAAAAGTTACTTTATGGCCTTTATCAGGAGGTTGGCCTCAGTTTATCCAGGGATGTCATTAATGGAAATGCAATATGTGAACGTACCTTAGAGGTTTTAAATGTAACCTAAATATGTTGTGGTATGACCAATGTAAGCATCATAGCTATTTGGTATAATTATATCCTACATCTAGACATTATCTATCATATCAATATATTAAACTTAATGAATGGTTGGTTTCTTTTGAGGGAAAAACTATTACGGGAATCCATACGGTCTCAATAGTTATTGTTACATGTATTCATGTATCTCGAGTTTTCTTAAACCAGACTTATGTTTGACGCTTGGTTTTTGTTTTCCCTAAATTCCTCGCATACTCTTTCAGTAGGTCGAGTATCAGGTTTTACATTGGACCTTCAGAGTTCAGAAGACGAGCTGGAGGCTTCCATTATCCATTTATTTCTATTTCTGTTGTTTTGTATTAGCTATATACATATATCAGTGTTGTAAGGATAGGTAGTTATAACTGTCCAGGCCGATGATAGTACTTAGGTTTTGTAACTCTGAAAATCCTGTATTCAGAGTATTCCTTTATACTGTTCTTTTGATATTATAAATTATTGTTTCGCTATGAGATTATGATATTGTGTTCTTCTTTTCTTATTCCATTCTTTTTCTTTTATTTTACCCTAACTTTTTGTCTTTCCGGCACTTGGATGCTCGACACACAAATAATGTGGATGTATTAGTGTCAACATACAAGGATCAAAAAATCGAGTCGTTACATTTGGTATCAAAGCCCAAGGCTGAGCGAACACCTTGGCTTTGGTTGGGTATGGCTCACTAGAGATAGGGTAAGCGACACCCTAAAATGAGTCGAGTGTATACGAGAGACCGTATTTGTATTTTCTACAAACCTATACCCCCTTTTCAGCTTTCCTTCGGAATAATCTCTTTCTTTGAAGTAACATATATTCTACTATGTTTAGGTTGTACATCATGAGTACTAGGGCTGTCAATGCTCGAGGAGGTAGAAGTAGAGGTGGTAGGGTTAGTGCACTCACAAATGGTGGAGATCGAGCACCAAGGAATGTTGCTCCAGTTGGAGAATCAAGGGTGGATATTGTAGTGGAGGTCGTGCAGGTCAGGCATTGATGAACTTCGCTTCGCTCTGCTGCGATTATGAGAGGTTGGGAGGGAAGTGGTTTGGTGGTACGGAGACGATCATAGAAGTCCAGACTTGGATTAATTTATGTGATCGTATATTTGGGGATATTGAGTCAGATGATGCGATGAAGCGTCGGTTGGCATCACGACATCTGATAGATGTTGCCATGGATTGGTGGAGTACTATCACTGTAGATGTCCAAGAGAACGACTTCTCTTGGGCCCAATTTAAGGAGGTTTTTAAGATGAAGTTTGTCCCAAAATTCGGGAAGACTTTGATGTTTAGAAGCTTCCTCGACCTGAAGTAAGAGGCTTTGATAGTGGCGAAGTATGATAGCCGGTTCAATGCTTTGTCTCGGTTTGGGCCTAGTTTGGTAGGTATGCCTTTGAAGAGGAATGAGATGTTCATCGTAGGGATGCATCCAGAGTTCAAGGGTAATATGACTAATCACATCTTGGGGTCTTATGTGAATCTGGTAAACATGGGGTTGAGGTTTGAGAGCTTGGCACCAAAGTCGATTAATGCTGCACCAGTTGGAAAGAAGAAGCGGAAGTTCTAGCCGCGTAGAGATATTTCTTGTTTAGCCTATCACAAGTGTGGGAAGAAGGGGCATTTTGCCAGGAACTGTGGATCGATTGGGGGAAGACAAGTGGCAAAAGCACCATTGGGGAAGGCACCTATTGCTAAGGTCCTGAAGATAGAGCCACCAACAGCCAAGACTTAGTTCATTCCAAGGCAAGGTTGCTATAACTACCATCAGCTAGGCCATTTTGCTAGAGAGTGTCCGTTGCTCCAGAACAGAGAACAACCCCAAGCTTTTGCACTAGCTTTAGCTCCTTACATTTCTGCAGCTTTAATGAGGAAGCAAGTTCTGGAAGGTATTATATTTATTTTTGGCATTCTCGTTCATGTCTTATTTAATACTGATGCTTCTGTTAGTTTTATTTCTCGTACTCTTGTTGATAGATTGAAACTTGAGCCAGTTATGACTTTAGGCTCTATTTTTGTATCGAACCGTGTAGTGGGCTCGACTAACCTAAGCATGATCCATTTAGGAGTTTCAATTTCTTATTTTGACCAACTCTTTCTATGTGATCTTTATATTCTAGGATTTATGTGCTCTGATATTTTGCTTGGGATGGATTGGTTATCCTGATACCATGTAGTTTTAGATTATGTGAAGAGAACCATGTTAATTAAAACTGGAGAAGGGAAAACCCTAATAATTAATAGGTGAGAGCCCAATATGCTTATGTGTGGTTTCCTTTATTCTCTTGATGTGGCAGAGGATGAGTTGGGTTCAATCTTCGTTGTTAAGGAGTTTGGGATGTCTTTGAAGGGGTGTCAGGTTTACCAGTTCATCGACAGATCGAATTTCTCATAGATTTACTTAATGATGCAAGGCTATCATATTGCCTATTTTTATACTTGCACCGAAGGAGAAGTTGGTGCTATCTAACCAAGTTAGTGATTTGTTGCAAAAGGGCTTGATCCGACCAAGTCGTTTGAGTTGGGAAGCGCTTATCGTCTTTGCTACGAAGGCAGAAAAAGGTTCCTATGGTTGTGTGTAGATTATTGCGAGCTCAATAAAAGGACTGTTAGGAACAAGTATCCTTTGCCTATGATAGATGACTTGTTCGATCAGCTCCATCGAGCTTAAGTATTTTCTTAACTTGACTTTGCTATAGGGTTTCATCAGTTGAGAGTGGTAGAGAAGAGTGTACCTTTGACCACTTTTAGATCCGACTAGTTTTATGAGCGGTTTGTTATTCCGTTTGGCCTAATTAATGCTCCAACATATTTCGTTGACCTAATGAATCAGGTTTTCCGAGATGTATTAAATTATTTCATCCTGGTCTTTGTCGATAATATTCTGATCTATTCTAAAATCGAGGAGGAACATTCGTACCATCTAAGGATTCTTCTAGGAACATAAAGAGAGTATGTGTTGAAGGATAAGTTCTCAAAGCGTAATTTTTAGTGTTCAGAAGTTAGGCTCTTAGGTCATATTGTTTCGACAAAGGGTATTTCTGTTGATCCACGAAGGTTGTGGTCGTTTAAGACTGGAAAAGGCCGGAAAGCGCAACAAATATTAGAAGCTTTCTAGGTCTAGTAAGTTATTATAGGAGATTCATGCATGATTTCTCAAATATTGCCTCTCGCTTAACGAATTTGACAAAGAAAGTTGTCAAATTTTTATGGAAGGATAAATGTGAGCAAGCATTCTTAGAACTAGAGCAAAAGTTGACTAGTGCTCCTATTCTCACTATGCCAGATGGAGGTGAGTGTTTGACTGTTCACACTGATGTGTGTGGAATTGCTCTAGGTGCTGTGTTGATGCAGCATGGGAGACTTATCGCTTATGCAAGTCGGCAGCTCTAACCACATGAAGTGAGGAATCAACTCATGGCTTGGAGTTTTTAGCAGTGGTATCTGCGTTAAAGATATAGAGGTATCATTTGCTAGGAGAAAGGTTCAAGTTATACACAGACCATAAGTCTTTGAAGTATTGTTTTATGCAAAAGGACTTGAACATGAGGCACTAAAGGTAGTTGGAGTTTCTTGCGGCCTATGATCTGGACATTTTGTATACTCGAGGGAAAGCTAATGTCATAGATGCACTCAGTTGGAGGTATGCGGTTACGGCGAATGTTGAGGTTCGTCCATTTCTGTTTAGTCATATCGAAGCTAATAAGCTTAAAGAACTTCATTTTGCTAGGATAGTTAAGAATGTAAGCGAGAGTGAGGCACCACAGAGGTGGCTGGGATTCGATGTGGATAGCCGTGGCATTCTAAGAATGAACGGTTGGTTTTGTGTCCCGAATATTGATGGGATTAGGCAGGAAGTTCTACTAGAGAGTCATCATTCTAGGTTGGTGATACATCCTATGGTCATTAAGATGTATTTGGACATGAAGAGGACGTTCTGGTGGGAGGGTATGAAAAGAGATGTTTCTATCTTTGTGAGCAGGTGTGCTAACTGCCAACATGTAAAAGGTAGTCAACAGAAGATGGCTGAACTGCTTCAGCCACTTGAGATTCCAAAGTGGAAGTGAGAGCATATTTTTATGGACTTCATCGATAGATTGCCTAAGTCGAGGAGGGGTAACGAAGATGTGTGGGTTATTATCGATCGATTGACCAAGAACATGCACTTCTTACGTGTTAAGACTTCAAGGACAACTTCTAGTTTAGCCAAGTCATATGTTAAGGAAATCATCAGATTACATGATGTTCCTTATGATATCGTAAGTGATAGAGATCCGATATTTACAAGCCAGTTCTGGAAGGGTTTACATGAAGCATTAGGGACGGAGCTCAGTTTGAGTACTGCTTACCATTCACAGACAGATGGGCAAATAGAAAGGGTGAACCAAGTATTGGAGGACTTGCTTTGAGCATGCATTTTAGATTTGGGGGTTCGTGGGAAAAACACTTGCAGCTTGTTGAGTTTTCATACAACAATAGTTATTAGGCCAGTATTAAAATGGCACCATTTGAAGCGATGTATGGAAGACCTTGCAAATCTCCATCGCGTTGGGTAGAACTTGGAGATCATATTGTGCTTGGACCGGATATGATCTGAGAGGTGTAACGACCCGTAAATTTTTAATAATTTTATTTGTTTTAATAATATATTTAATTGAAATTTTAAACAATAAAATTTTGAAATAAAAATTTAATATTTGGAATACGTCTTCTTAAACATAGCAACTGGTAAATTTTCATCAGATAATGTGGAAGTTTATTTTCTTGTATAATTTATTTAAATTTAAATCAGTTAATATTAGATGATAATAAAATGTTTTCCAAACCTGAATATTTTTATATAATAAATTGGTAATTCATCTTCTGAGTGAGGCGTCATATTTCGTTTCGTCAAATTTGGACTGCTATTGCTCCGTTTATCTTATTTTTGGCAAATTGGCAGCATTTTCGGTATCAATTATCGACTTTTGATCGGATGATTGTACCATTGATATCTATATACCGTTTTGATCGTTTCATCGTGCCGATCTTTATGGTATATTCATTTCTGTGTTTTGAAGTCCGACACGCAGCGGAATCCACGAAAAAAATGGTTAACCGTACCGATATCTATTGAGCCTGTTGGGTTTCTACGTGCCTTTCCATATATCCATCTGTTGGAAATAAAGGGCCACTGACCTTTGTGATTCCAGAAATTTTTTTAACTTCTAGTCTTTTGTTATTCCAACGTTGCAAATATCTCTGGTTCCAACATATTTCATTTGTTCTAAAATCTATATTTTCATTTTTAAGTCTTTCTACATTCGTTCTCCACCTTTTGCAAACTGCTCTCCCCACCATTTTTCGGTTGCTTCCCTTCCTCTCTTATCACCCACCATGCCAAGAACTCCACTGCCCTCCTCCGCCCTCCTCCGCCTAGCAGTAACACCTCCGACCACTTGAACGGCGCCTCCACTCTACTCCGACACCCCTCCTCGTACTCATCTTCCCTTCGGCCTACATCAACCTAGACCGCCACTCGCCTCTAGCCTATCACCCTCCCACAGCCAAACCATTCTTCCAAACCGCTCCGACCCACTTAGCTTGCTCGGCCTTCCAGCTTGACCTTTGTTGTGCTGTGTAAAACATTCTTCTTATCTTATATATATAGTTGTTATGTTGTTAAGGTATATATATTGTTTGTTTATGTATATATATAACGTATAAATGTATATATAGTGTTTACAAGGAATATATTTTCGTAGTTATATGTCTGACTTGTATATACGTTCATATATATATATTACTTATATGTATATTATAAATTTCACTTGATATGTTATGTAGTCGACTATATATATATAGATATATGTCCACGTATGAAAGTACAAAAATATAATTTGCTTAAGTATTATTTCGAAGTGTAATATATATTGATATTTTGATTATATATGTTTTTATACTGT
Source organism: Allium fistulosum (assembly GCA_030737815.1). Lineage (NCBI taxonomy): Eukaryota > Viridiplantae > Streptophyta > Magnoliopsida > Asparagales > Amaryllidaceae > Allium > Allium fistulosum. The sequence goes on along the minus strand of CM060904.1, from coordinate 1,101,824,694 downwards.
TATATATATATATATATATGTGCGTGCGTGTGTGTGTGTGTGTGTTGATATTGTGGGTTAAAATATATGATATATATAGGAGTCTAGATGTTTTAGATAGAGTACTGTTACATGTCATTGTTGAAGTATTTTTTTTGAGATAAAGTATCTGCTTTCCACCTTTGCTCTGTTTTGACTTGGGTCGTTGCCTTCTCTGTTTACATATATATATCTATATAGCTTATAAATATAAGCTTAGTTATATTATTAATTTTGGAAATCTGAAATGCCAGGTTGTTGTTTTGAAATTTAATTTTTGAAAGGAAATGGGTATTTTGATTTTGAAATGAATATAGATTGTTAAAAACAAGTTGTATGGTTATTATAAGTGTTGATTTATAATATATTATATATGAAAGTATATATGCGAATATAGTATGGCTGCATTTTTCTGGGTTTAGTGTACAAGTTAAAAGTTACATATTTATTTGATATAGCAGCTATATATATAGTCGGTTAGCTTATGTATCTATAAATGTTTTATAACCATATTATATGTTATGCTTTCAAAAAAATTTTAATATACACATATACAAAGTTATGGAATATAATGTATATACATTTCATATATTAGTGTTCATTTGCTGAGTGTTTGTATTGGTTATTTATATTTAAGTGGAAGTATATAAAGGTTATTGCTTGCATAGTTTATTTATATATTTATTTGAATTTACAGGTCGCATATACAAATTTTTATTTAACTGACATGGTAGTGAAAATGTAACGACCCGTATTTTTAAACCTTTAAAAATACGAATTAAAATGAAAATTTTGGATAAAAATCCGAAGGAAATAAAATTTTGTGTTGTTAAATGTGAATTACAAGTTAAAATACAAAACTGAATTCTGAAATAACTTATTTGTAAATTAAATATGGATGTTAACTGGTAGTGAATGTAAATAATGAATTGAATTTGATTGTAAACCAAATATGTTATGATTGTAAACAAAGAATAAATAAAATGGTAGATTTAATAATGGAAGTTATGTTATTGAAACTAATATAAATAAATGTAACTTAATATTACAGTTGATTGAAAGCAGATAATAACTGAAACTGTAATTTGATAAAGATGTTAACTTGTAATTGAACGTAAGTAAAAGATTTAAATTTGAATGTAACAAGTAATTGAATTGAATTGAATTTGATTGTAAACAACGAAATAAATAAAATGTTACATTTAATATTGAAGTTATAATATGGAAATCAACGTAAATGAATGTAATTTAATATTACTGTGAATTTAAATAAGATGATAGCTGAAGAAAATGAAAGTAAATGAATTATAAACTATTGATAATAATGTATAAGTAAATGGTTGATTCAATGATGAAAGTGTAAATCGAAATAAAAGAATTCATTTGGAATTAAATAACTTGAATTTGAACTACAATATAATTGAACGCTGAATCTAATATAATCTTTTATATTGGATTTATAATGGAAAATTGCATTGTAAAAGATTGTTAATTACTATGAAATTAAAAATGGAATTTGTGAACAATTGAAATTTGATTTAAAAGTTAATAATTTAAAATTGGGAATTTTATATTGAAATTAAACAGTCGAATAATTTATTTTTTGAATATTGGATTTAATTAGACAATTAAATCGATAATTTAATAAGTTAAATTTCAGAAATAATTGAAAATCGAGTTGAATATGATTGAAAATGATTTGTAAAATTTTATCTTATCATATTGGAGTTATAGTAATGTTATAGAACTTTTAAAATTGAATTTAAAGTTAATTTGTGAAAATTGAATATTTTTAATATTTAATTATCGACTAAAAAATAGCCATTTTTCTAACAGTCTCAGAATGAAACGAAACTAGTTTCATTGGATCCGTAATAGTTTGTTATTGCCGGATTTCAATTTTCGTAGCAATCGGAGTTATCGTTTGACCGTGGCAGCTCGAAACGCATCGAATTGTTTTTAATATTAATTCGGCGAGAGAAAATAGTCATTTTTCAAAAAATCTCGGATTTTGACAAAACTAGTTTCATCGGATCCGTAATGTCATATTATTGTAGGGTTTCAAGTTTCGTAACGATCGGACTGGTCGTTTGATCGTACGAACGCGAAACGCCTTGAAATCAATTTAATTGAAATCAATTTTTGAAATCAATTTGAGAATTTCTTTTTCAGCATAACTTCTTCATACAATGGAATTTGGACGTGAAACTTTTTCCATCGCGCTCAGAATATTTTAAAACACCTATTTCGATATATGGGTTTACTCAATTTCGTTCCGGGGTGAGAGCGGGCTTTTCGGGCCATAGTTTGTTCCGCACGTTCATCTATCCAGTCTATCTACTCTATCTCTAACATACCTATATAAACACAGTTATAAACCTAGCCTCCCTAATCTTCATTTGTCTGTATGTACAATTCATCTTCTCCTTAGCTTCTCATTCCATTGGCAGACAAAACCTAATTCCCAAATTCCAAAATCTAAAAAAAAAAATTCGAGATTTACGCGCTTCAGGTCGTGCTTGGGGTTTCAGGGGGAAAAACCCTGGAGCTACTTGGAGTCGGGAAGAAAACTACTCCGGTCATCGGGTCGTTTTTGCAAAAACTCCAAGCAGGCATCGGGTATTTGAGGCGGCGGACCGGGTTGAACTCGAAGTCGACACAGCACCAGAATTTTCCAATCTTCAAATTTTCATAACTTTTGCATACGGACTCGGATTTGGACGAGGTTTCTTTTGTTAGGATCGTATCGAAATTCCGGACACTTTGACGCTGGTTTGGATGGATTTGAAGATTGTCAAATTTTTGGGTTTAAATTGAATTTAAATTGAATTTAAATTCAAAAGGTGAGTGTTTATACGGTCACAATTGACTAAAATAATTTTTGTTAGTTAAATTTGATATTATGAAGTGATATGAATTTTATTTGTCGTTGTTTGATAAAAATTTAATTGTCATATAGATTGTCATTTGAATTCACCGTTGAAAATTAAATTGACAGTCAAATTGAAATTAAAATTGAATTGCGATTAAATTAACTGACATTGATAACTATGAAATTGCCATGAATTGTATTGTCTATTGGATGATTTATTTCGATGGATGCTATTGGTTGATATCTAAATGTTTGGATGTTTATTTGCTTATATGTATCCTGTTATACATACATATGACACTGTGATTGGTTTATGTGATATATATTCATCCCTGACATTTAATTGAAATAAATAATCACTTGGCCATAGGTTAGAAAATTATATACTGACACCGGGTTGGTTAAATTAAATGATTTTAAAAGTTGTTTTGAAATTATTTAAATGAATTGATTTTAAGAATAAAATCCAATTTATGGAAATTGAATTATTTTGAATTGAAGCTCGATATGTTGGAATTTAAACTTGGTAAATGAAATTGTTTAATTACTCGAAGTTTAGATTTTTAAGAAAAGGATTGAAATACGATGTAAATATTCGAAAGTTGATTTGTTTTAAAAGATTGGACTTTTAATCGAACTCTGAATATTTCTAAGAAAATTTATATGAAATGATATTTCAAGTTTGAGTTTGGAATTGAAAATTAATTTGAAATTGAGATTTAATTAATTTGGAATTTAATTGAAATTCAAAGAAATTCGTGAATTGGACTAAATTGAAACTATTGAATTAAATTTGAAGATAAAATTTATTTGAATAGGATTTGAACTGAAATTGAGTTGGAATGTAATACTTAAATGAATTCTTGAAATCCGAATGTTAATCTAAGTTTATTGAATTGGAATTGTTCCAGAAATTAAGTAAACTACTTAATACGGATGTTTAATTTGAAGTATATTCTAATTTGAATACGAAATGGTTTTAAAGCGAATCTTATATTCTTATATAAATATATGAGCTGTTTTGAAATGTGAAATATTTAAAGTTTCGAAATATATTGAAAGTGAAATTGTTTATTTTGTGGTTCAAATATGTATTTGAAATTGATAATTTGAAATGGTTTATTGAGAAGCTAAATCGAGTTGAAATTAATGATTTTGAAATCGAAATGAGATATTGAGGCGAAAAATGATTTTGAAACGGAATCTTACATCTTGAATAGATATGATGATATTTGAATGGATTTGATTTTGAAGCGAATATGATATTTTGATATCAATTATGAATCGATTTGAAATGTAAAAGAGCCACCGGTGTAATAATACGTAGTTATCAAAGAGACCGGGATCGGATATGGACATACTCTCTGTCGATACCGAAAACCACTTTAATAACTAATACACGCGGAGTGTTGATCCAGAATGAAGTGGATGGTTTTGGTGAACGCGTTGACTGAAGAAAGAGAACGATTTTGGATGACCCCTGACATGACTAAAACAGGAGCCGCGCCGGGCCATTGAGGATCGCCATCTCTAGCGGACACACTTCTTCGATACCATATCTATTACTATTGTGATTCGATTTGGGTGCACCCCTTGATTTGGGAGTGTTGTTTCGCGGTGTTGGGGTAGTAGCTGCTATGCCCAACATCAGTCCGGATCAGGCAACTACTAGTATCCTAGTTGGTATCGCCTCATGTACCTTGTCATACTGATTATCCTATTCGCGACCACTACGTTTTGGTTTGTACCTTTAGTATATGGATTGCCCTTTGGTGACTTCCGGTTTTGGGGAAACTACGGTCTTGATATACTCTTGGGAATAAAAATGTGTTAAGGGTGGAATGGGCCATGGCTTAACGCTATTTTAATACTTTTACTTTAATATAGACATATTATAATAGCGTATTGTACTACATAGTAGATAGTTTAACGGATCCTTGAGAGATGGAAAATCCCGTAACATCTCTTAAGTTATTGCACTCACGTTGACACTGGATAGGAGATGTCAAACCCCGTAAACATCTCTGACGCCGTCACACTCATATTTCTTATTCGATTTGACTTACATGAGATATTTTAGTCCTGACTCGAGTGTTTTGTCTTTTCATTACGCTCGGGTCAGCCTGAGCATTTCAAATAAGGTCGAAGATCTATTCTGGAGGACGAAGACGGAGTTTGGTATTACATCATTTGTATTCTACTACTGTATTATTTTTCCGCTGCATTATTGTATTATCTCTGATATGTATGTAACTCTGATTTATGATGTATAATAATAATCAAATTTATTTATTTAACAGCTTCATGAACTGTTATTTTATTATTATATCTTGTCCCTTCCGCTGCGAGATTCTGAGTTTGTTTCTGTTCTTTCTTTTCTTTTCTTATTTAACCCCAATAACTATCTGTATTTTGTATTGTTTGAGTCGGCATGTGTGTATGTTTTGTCGACTTGAACGGTCAAAAATGCAGGTCGTTACAGAAAATTTATGTTTACCTATATATGTGTTTTAATGTATTACATTGGTACATTGTTGTTTATACATTAGCTTATGGATATGTGTATGTATCTGACTTATATATTAACTTGTAGATTTTAAAGGTAACATTCAAAGTGTATATGTAATATGATTATTTGTGTTAATGTTTAAAATTTTAAAAAATAGATATTTTTATATATTGTTGATTTCAAACTATAAATGTATATAGGCTTATAATAATATTGATTTGAAAATAAATAAATATGTACACATGATATTTAAATGGGTGTTTTAAACAAAATTGGTTTTAGAGAAAATGTATAACGTATATTTTGTTTCAGTTTTTTAAGATGGTTCTAATTCGTTTTCATCAATCCCTATTTATCAGCTTGTCCGTCGAATTCGAGTCAATCGTGCTTTGCTTCAAAATCGTGCCTGGATCCGTAAATCATTCCATTGTCTATACTCCTCTAGACTCGAAAGGTGAGCAATCACTCACGATTAACGTTCTTATATTTATTAAATTTGATTTCAATTGAAACGAAAATTGAAATATGCTGCTGCTAATTATTTTCATTTTATATATATGCCATTATCTGTATCTGTTCATCTGTGACATCTGACACCATTATCTGTTATTTACATTGATGATATATGCCTATTATATTATTACCATATCTGTTATCACTTTGCAAGTTTCCTGTTAGTATAGAATTCACTATGGGTTGAAATGATACATACCCGAACGATCTGTAGAATATGAGAAAATCGTTATAGGTTGAAATGATAAACCCAAGCGATTTTCATTGAATTGAATTTGGGATTGCGGGTTGAAAAGATATATACCCGTATATATTTAAATTACGGATTGAAATGATAAATACCCGTATCACTTGACCATAGGATAGAAAATTATATATAGACACCATTGGTCTATATATAAATATTTTGAAAATGATTTCTATGGTTTTGAAAAGAAATATATGGTTTTAATAAATATTGATTTTAAAGATTTATTAAAGTTGATTTAATAAAGTTGATATATAATATGTTTAAGTATTTATTTAATATATATTTCCAAATATAGAGTTTATAATGATTCAGGTTGAAAAGATAAATTTGAAATTGATTTGAAATTATATTTATTTAAGAATTATACTTAAATAAGTTTGATCTGAAATTTATTAAATTTGAAATTTTAAAGATATGTTTTATACTTGAATTTGATTAAAAGTGACTTAAATGAATATTTCAAACTTATATAAATTTAAATGGGATATTTTGTTTATTTAAATTTGTAAATTGAAGTTGTATTTAGATGTTATTGAAATGATTAAGTAAATATTTCAAAATTAAATAATAAGTAAAATGAATTTGATATATATATATATATGAAATTATCGAATTTAGTTTTGAAAATGTGGAACATATTGACTTTGAAATATATTGAAATTTGAATGGTTATTGTGTGGTTCAAATCTGTATTTGAAATCAATAATTTGAAAAGGTTTATTTAGAAACTGAAATGAGTTGAAATCTATGAATTGAGATTGAATTTAAAATGGAATTTTGGAATTCGAGTTGATTTGAATTGATTTGTGAAAGTTGAGGAAGCTATTTTATTTTATAAAGTATTTTATACTATATCTAAAACTATTTATATTTTACTTTATAAATTATTTTAATATAAACTATTTTAAGATAAATCATTTTCAATATAAATTATTTTAATATAAACTATTTTAATATACTAATTATTTTATTACCAACTATTTTTACTTATAACTATTTTATTTATAAACTATTTTATTTATAAACTATTTTATTTATAAACTATTTTATTATATATACTAATTTTTATATCTAAACTGTTTAAGAGGAAAGTGTTATGAATTTTAAGTTCTTGATTTCCAAAGTGTTTTGATTTTAAAAGTCTATGATTTTGAAAGCGTTATAACTTTGGGAAGTGATATGATTTTTGGAAATGGATATATTTGAATTGAAAATGATATCATATTGATTTGGTTTTGAATGAATGATATTTTGGTTTCGAAGTATAAACTATTTTAAATGACCACGGTGTTATAATAACGATTGGTTGTTAAAGAGATCGGGATCAGATATGGGCATACTCTCTGTCGCTACCGAAAACCACTTTAACAACTGTGTACGTGGTGGAGATTCCAGAATGAAGTTGGATGGTGGCGACGTTCCTAAAGGTATATACATGGACCCAACTCCCGTGAGTTGGCATAAGGTGGCTAAAACAGGAGCGATTCCGGGCCAATGAGGTAGCTCCTCTGATCGGACACACTCCATCGTATGCTATTCTATTACTTTGTGATTGATTTGGTGCGCACCCTTGATTCGGGAGTATGGCTCGAGGTGGACGATTGCTGCGGCACTGCATTTCCACCAGTCCGGATGCATAATTGGTATATCTACCCTGGCATTGCCTTATTGTGCCATGTCACCTACCCTAACGTGCTTTACTACGAGGTTGATTTGTGTCGTACCTATGGAGTATCCTTTGGTAGCTACAGTTTACGGGATATTACGGTACTTTATAGACTATTGGCACACCTAAAAATGTGTTAAGGTGGAAAATGTAAAGCCTTAACGCTATTTTTAAATAGCATACTTTACTGTAGACATTATTATAATAGCGTATTTTACTACATAGTAGATAGCTTAACGGATCCTTAGAGGATGGTTATCCCAAACTTCCTTGGAGTTATTTGTATTTCAGTTGACATTTCACTTGAGTTGGATTTATTGATATAAGAATGTTAATCCTGACTCGAGTGTTTTGTGTTTTGCATTACGCTCGGGTCAGACTGAGTGGCTCTGTGTTCGAGACTCACCTTTGGAGTTGGAGCTTTGCTTGGAGATCCAGCTATATCGATTCTGCTTTCAGTTATTCAGTTGATTCCAGTGATGTATTCTGATCTTGTATTTGACTATTGTATTGAGACATCTATGTATTCGAGACCTCTATTGTATCTTATTTTAATCTGTTATATATATATATATAATAGCTTCATGAACTACTATTCTTTTGTTTCCGCTGCATTATTGTTATATTACTCCGTGTCTGTGATTCTGTGATCTTTATTTACTGTATATGCTAAGATTTGCCAAATTTAAATTAACAATCTAATATTTGAGCAATTTAAATCCGACATGTAAGGATGCGAATGGTTGAAAATTTCAGGTCGTTACATGTGGTATCAGAGCGTAATTGGTATATCTACCCCGGCATTGCCTTGTTGTGCCATGTCACCTACCCTAGCGTGCTTTACTACGAGTTTGATTTGTGTCGTACCTGTGGAATATCCTCTAGTAGCTCCAGTTTACAGGGTATTACGGTACTGTATAGACTATTGGCACACCTAAAAATGTGTTAAGGTGGAAAATGTAAAGCCTTAACGCTATTTTTAAATAATAAACTTTACTGTAGACATTATTATAATAGCGTATATTACTACATAGTAGATAGTTTAACGGATCCTTAGAGGATGGTTATCCCAAACATCCTTTGAGTTATTTGTATTTCAGTTGACATTTCACTTGAGTTGGATTTATTGATATAAGAATGTTAATCCTGACTCGAGTGTTTTGTGTTTTGCTTTACGCTCGGGTCAGACCGAGTGGCTCAGTGTTCGAGACTCACCTTTGGAGTTGGAGCTTCGCTTGGAGATCCAGCTATATCAATTCTGCTTTCAGTTATTCAGTTGATTCCATTGATGTATTCTGATCTTGTATTTGACTATTGTATTGAGACATCTATGTATTTGAGACCTCTGTTGTATCTTATTTAACTCTGTTATAAATATATAGTAGCTTCATGAACTACTATTCTTTTGTTTCTGCTGCATTATTGTTATATTACTCTATGTCTGTGATTCTGTGATCTTTATTTACTATAAAAGCTGAGATTTTCCAAATTTAAATTAACAATCTGTTATTTTGAGAAATTCAAATCCGACATATATGGATGCGAATGGTTGAAAATTTCAGGTCGTTACATGTGGTATCGGAGCTCTGGTTTTAGGCCAAACTTAGCATATGTAGTAAATTTAATTACGGAATCACTTTCGTTCGAGCTTGAATTCCTTTTTCTTCGATCCGGTTTCCTTTGAATTTTGGAATGTTCCATTGGTTCCAAAATCCATTCTTGTCTCTCCTTATTCTTATTCTTCTTGATTCTGGAGTATCCCATAACTCCACTTCGAATGATCTCTATAATAAATCGGCGGTCTCGCCAATCTTTGAATAATCTGTAAAGGGGTGAAACTCCTTTACAATCGGTATTGATTCACCAGAGATTTCTGTATCCTCGGTTTACGATGCTGCTATTTGTTGTTATACCCGAATTCTATATCTGGCGATCGAATGTCGATTTGCCTCAGGATTCTGCATCGATCTTATTCTTGAAGTCACGGTTGACCTGGTTAAGGTTGTCCGCGATTTATATAAGTCTATCCAGCCTTTCTCTTAGGTATATAATTATTTTTATCTCCTATTCGAGCCTATCTTCTTGTTAGAATTCTTTTGGTTAGAATTCCTCTATATTTGAATCTCTATCCTTGTTTTGAAATCCATTCTGGAATCATCGAGTAAGGGAGTGTATTTGTAATTAATATTAAAATGTTTTATATATTATGTTGTTTGAGTTGCTGATGTTGGTTTGGATTTTCGATCGATTCGTTAGATCAACGCTATCGATAGGGATTCCAAAACACTTGAACAAAGCAAACTAACACAATTATTCTCAAATTTGGTAAATGAAATAAATTTGAATGATTATATTTTATATAAGTATAAAATTTTCTGGAATTTAATAAGTTAATTAAATTGGTTGTTTGAAATGAAAATATTTGATTATCATTTATTGTCCTAAATGAATTTATAAACATGGTTTATAAATTGATTTGAAATTGAAATGAATTTAAATTAAGAATTTGAGAATTTAAATTTTCGAAAATTTCAAACTTTGGTTTTAAAGTTTAAAATGTATATTACTTAAAGTATTTTCGAATAGAAATTTGTTTCCAAAGAATTTTAAAATGTTTAAATCTGTGCTCTTCTCTTTTGTCGCTTGAAAATAATTTCGGTGATGGCGGCCGCATCATCGACATTCATTTCGAGTTTCGAAGTGGAGAGACCATTCTGTAGCTTTGCTATGGTTTTGTTTCGGGAAATAAATTGATTTGAATTTCTAAGTATGACTTGATTTATGATATATAAGTATATGATTATAGATTTGATTTGATATATATTATATATATTTATCTCTAAAAGGTTTGAAGTTAATCGGAAATTTAGTCCTTGAATTTATGTTAAAGGATAATTTTAAATAAAGTCAAAATTTTGAATATTGAAATAAATGGATTAAGGGAATTTTTTTTACTTGTATAATATTCAATTGCATTTCAATATAACTTACCTAAATTATTCAGAAGTTGAATATGTAATTGGATAATATACAATATAAAATGTTTTATAAATAAATTTGAATGTTTATAATAAATGTTATACACTTAAATTTTGATTATAAAAATTTAAGTGTATATAAAGATAAATAGAATAATAAGTTGATTGAATAGTAAATGAGACAAATTAAGTAAAATTTTAATTTGAAAATAAAACCTTTCGTATCAAATATTAATAAATTGAAATTAATTCAAGGTATTTCATTAGGTGGATAATAAATGAGAAAAATTGAATTTTGTTTTGAAAGAAACCTTTTGTATCTAAAATTAATAAATTTGAAATTAAATCAATTTAATGAAAACCTTGAAATTAAAACCAATTGTTGAATATAAATTAACTTAAATTGAAATGTATATGGTTTGAACTAATTGTTTTATTTTTTTTTCAACCTATTTTCTTTCTGGTTTTTTCTATTCTCCTACCTCCTTCCTTTTCGGGGACGAAAAGTTTTGAGTGGTGGAGAGTGTAACGACCCGTAAATTTTTAATAATTTTATTTGTTTTAATAATATATTTAATTGAAATTTTGTGAAATTTTAAACAATAAAATTTTGAAATAAAAAATTAATATTTTGAATACGTCTTCTTAAACATAGCAACTGGTAAATTTTCATCAGATAATATGGATGTTTATTTTCTTGTATAATTTATTTAAATTTAAAATCAGTTAATATTAGATGATAATAAAATGTTTTCCAAACCTGAATGTTTTTATATAATAAATTGGTAATTCATCTTCTGAGTGAGACGTCATATTTCGTTTCATCAAATTTGGACTGCTATTGCTCCGTTTATCTTATTTTCGGCAAATTAGCAGCATTCTCGGTATCAATCATTGACTTTTGATCGGATGATTTTACCACTGATATCTATATACCGTTTTGATCTTTTCGTCTTGCCGATCTCTACGGTATATTCATTTCTGTGTTTTGAAGTCCGGCAAGCAGCGGAATTCGCGAAAAAAAATGGTTAACCGTACCGATATCTGTTGAGCCTATTGGGTTTCTACGTGCCTTTCCATATATCCATTTGTTGGAAATAAAGGGCCACTGACCTTTGTGATTCCAGAATTTTTTTTTACTTCTAGTCTTTTGTTATTCCAACGTTGCAAATATCTCTGGTTCCAACATATTTCATTTGTTCTCAAATCTATATTTTCCTTATTAAGTCTTTCTGCATTCGTGCTCCACCTTTTGAAAACTGCTCTCCACACCATTTTTCGGTTGCTTCCCTTCCTCTCTTATCACCCACTACGCCTAGAACTCCACTGCCCTCCTCCGCCTAGCAGTAACACCTCCGACCACTTGAACGACGCCTCCACCAACTCCGGCACCCCTCCTCGTACTCATCTTCCCTTCGGCCTACATCAACCCAGACCGCCACTCACCTCTAGCTTATCACCCTCCAACAGCCGAACCATTCTTCCAAACTGCTTCGACCCGCCTAGCGTGCTCGGCCTTCCAGTTGACCTTTGATGTGCTATGTAATACATTCTTCTTCTCTTATATATATAGGGGTTATGTTGTTAAGGTATATATATATTGTTTGTTTATGTATATATATAACGTATAAATGTATATATAGTGTTTACAAGGAATATATTTTTGTAGTTATATGTCTGACTTGTATATACATTCATATATATATATATATTACTTATATGTATATTATAAATTTCACTTGATATGTTATGTAGTCGACTATATATATATATATATATAGATATATGTCCACGTATGAAAGTACAAAAATATATTTTTGCTTAAGTATTATTTCGAAGTGTAATATATATATCGATATTTTGATTATATATGTTTTTATATTGTTTTATATATATATATATATATATATATATATATGTTGATATTGTGGGTTAAAATATAAGATATATATACGAGTCTGTATGTTTTAGATAGAGTACTGTTACATTTCATTGTTGAAGTATTTTTTTTGAGATAAAGTATCTGCTTTTCACCTTTGCTCTGTTTTTACTTGGGTCGTAGCCTTCTCTGTTTACATATACATATACATATATATATATATATCTATATAGCTTATAAATATAAGCTTAGTTATATTATTAATATTGGAAATCTGAAATGCCAGGTTGTTGTTTTGAAATTTAATTTTTGAAAGGAAATGGGTATTTCGATTTTGAAATGAATATAGATTTTTAAAAACAAGTTGTATGGTTATTATAAGTGTTGATTTATAATATATTATATATGAAAGTATATATGCGAATATAGTATGGCTGCATTTATCCGGGTTTAGTGTACAAGTTAAAAGTTACATATTTATTTGATATAGAAGCTATATATATATATATAGTCAGTTAACTTATGTATCTATAAAGGTTTTATAACCATATTATCTGTTATGCTTTCAAATTTATTTTAATATACATATATACAAAGTTATGGCATATAATGTACATACATTTCATATATTAGTGTTCATTTGCTGAGTGTTTGTATTGGTTATTTATTTTTAAGTGGAAGTATATAAAGGTTATTGCTTGCAAGTTTATTTATATATTTATTTGAAGTTACAGGTCGCATATAATTTTTTTATTTAACTGACATGGTATTGAAAATTTATGTTTATCTATATATGTGTTTTAATGTATTACATTGGTATATTATTGTTTATACATTAGCTTATGGATATGTGTACGTATCTGACTTATATATTAACTTGTAGATTTTAAAGGTAACATTCAAAGTGTATATGTAATATGGTTATTTGTGTTAATGTTTAAACTTTAAAAAAATAGATATTTTGATATATTGTTGATTCCAAAGTATAAATGTATATAGGCTTATAATAATATTGATTTGAAAATAAATAAATATGTATACATGTTATTTAAATGGGTGTTTTAAACAAAATTGGTTTTAGAGAAAATTTATAACGTATATTTTGTTTCAGTTTTATTAAGATGGTTCTAATTCATTTTCATCAATCCCTATTTATCAGCTTGTCCGTTGAATTCGAGTCCATCGTGCTTTGCTTCGAAATTCGTGCTTGGATCCGTAGCTCATTCCATTGTCTACACTCCTCTAGACTCGAAAGGTGAGCAATCACTCACGATTAACGTTATTATATTTATTAAATTTGATTTCAATTGAAACGACAATTGAAATATGTTGCTGCTAGTTATTTTCATTTTATATATATGCCATTATCTGTATCTGTTCACCTATGACATCTGACACCATTATCTATTATTTACATTGATGATATATGCATGTTATATTATTATCATATCAGTTATCACTCTACAAGTTCCCTATTAGTATAGAATTCACTATGGGTTGAAATGATACATACCCGAACGATCTGTAGAATAGGAGAAAATCGTTATGGGTTGAAATGATAAACCCAAGCGATTTTCATTGAATTGAATTTGGGATTACGGGTTGAAAAGATATATACCCGTATATATTTAAATTACGGATTGAAATGATAAATATCCGTATCACTTGACCATAGGATAGAAAATTATATACAGACACCGTTGGTCTATAAATAAATATTTTGAAAATGATTTCTATGGTTTTGAAAAGAAATATATGGTTTTAATAAATATTTATTTTAAAGATTTATTAAAGTTGATTTAATAAAGTTGATATATAATATGTTTAAGTATTTATTTAATATATATATTTCCAAATATAGAGTTTATAATGATTCAGGTTGAAAAGATAAATTTGAAATTGATTTGAAATTATATTTATTTAAGAATTATACTTAAATAAGTTTGATCTGAAATTTATTAAATTTGATATCTTAAAGATAATTTTTATACTTGAATTGGATTAAAAGTGACTTAAATGAATATTTCAAACTTATATAAATTTAAATGGGATATTTTGTTTATTTAAATTTGTAAATTGAAGTTGTATTTAGATGTTATTGAAATGATTAAGTAAATATTTCAAAACTAAATAATAAGTAAAATGAATTTGATATATATATATATATATATGAAATTATCGAATTTAGTTTTGTAAATGTGGAACATATTGACTTTGAAATATATTGAAATTTGAATGGTTATTGTGTGGTTCAAATCTGTATTTGAAACCGATAATTTGAAATGGTTATTTAGAAACTAAATTGAGTTGAAATCTATGAATTGAGATTGAATTTAAAATGGAATTTTGGAATTCGAGTTGATTTGAATCGATTTGTGAAAGTTGAGGAAGCTATTTCATTTTATATGGTATTTTATACTATATCTAAAACTATTTATATTTTACTTTATAAATTATTTTAATATAAACTATTTTAATATAAATCATTTTCAATATATATTATTTTAATATAAACTATTTTAATTTTTATTACAAACTATTTTAACTTATAACTATTTTATTTATAAACTATTTTATTATATATACTAAATTTTATATCTAAATTGTTTAAGAGGAAAGTGTTATGAATTTTAAGGTCTTTATTTCCAAAGTGTTTTGATTTTAAAAGACTATGATTTCGAAAGCGTTATAACTTTGGGAAGTGATATGATTTTTGGAAATGGATATATTTGAAGTGAAAATGATATCATATTGATTTGGTTTTGAAATGAATGATATTTTGGTTTCGAAGTATAAACTAATTTAAATGACCACGGTGTTATAATAACGATTGGTTGTTAGAGAGACCAGGATCGGATATGGGCATACTCTCTGTCGATACCGAAAACCACTTTAACAATTGTGTACGCGGTGGAGATTCCAAAATGAAGTAGGATGGTGGCGACAATCCGAAAGGTATATACGTGGACCCAACTCCCGTGAGTTGGCATAAGGTGGCTAAAACAGGTGTGATTCCGGGCCAATGAGGTAGCTCCTCTGATCGGACACACTCCATCGTATGCCATTCTATTACTTTGTGATTGATTTGGTGCGCACCCTTGATTCGAAAGTGTGGCTCAAGGTGGGCGATTGTTGCGGCTCTGCGTTTCCACCAGTCCAGATGCGTAATTGGTATATCTACCCTGGCATTGCCTTGTTGTGCCATGTCACCTACCCTAGTGTGCTTTACTACGAGTTTGATTTGTGTCATACCTATGGAGTATCCTCTGGTAGCTCCAGTTTACGGGGTATTACGGTACTGTATAGACTATTGGCACACCTAAAAATGTGTTAAGGTGGAAAATGTAAAGCCTTAACGCTATTTTTAAATAGCATACTTTACTGTAGACATTATTATAATAGCGTATTTTACTACATAGTAGATAGCTTAACGGATCCTTAGAGGATGGTTATCCCAAACATCCTTGGAGTTATTTGTATTTTAGTTGACATTTCACTTGAGTTGGATTTATTGATATAAGAATGTTAATCCTGACTCGAGTGTTTTGTGTTTTGCATTACGCTCGGGTCAGACTGAGTGGCTCTGTGTTCGAGACTCACCTTTGGAGTTGGAGCTTTGCTTGGAGATCCAGCTATATCGATTCTGCTTTCAGTTATTCAGTTGATTCCAGTGATGTATTCTGATCTTGTATTTGACTATTGTATTGAGGCATCTATGTATCCGAGACCTCTGTTGTATCTTATTTAACTCTGTTATATATATAGTAGCTTCATGAACTACTATTCTTTTGTTTCCGCTACATTATTGTTATATTACTCTGTGTCTGTGATTCTGTGATCTTTATTTACTGTATATGCTGAGATTTTCCAAATTTAAATTAACAATCTGATATTTTGAGCAATTCAAATCCGACATGTGTGGATGCGAATGGTTGAAAATTTCAGGTCGTTACAAGAGACATCAGATAAGGTATTAGAGATTCGAAAGCGAATCAATGAAGCATAGAATCCACATAAGAGTTATGCAGACAAGAGGCGCAGTGAGTTGGAGTTCTCGGTTGGAGACTTCGTATTTGTAAAGGTTTCTCCGATGAGAAGTGTAGTTCGGTTTGGAAGGGCTGGGAAGTTGGCTCCTAGTTATATAGGACCGTTCCTGATTCTTGAGATGATTGGTACACTCGCGTAAAGAGTTGAGTTACCGATTAGGCTATTGGGTGTGCACAATGTATTTCATGTATCACATTTGTGTAAGTTTATGCATGATCCTTCAATGATCGTGGAAGCATCGTAGCAAGAGGACTTAGAGATTAAGCCAAATTTGACTATGTTGAGGTAGCTTGTTCATATTGTTGATAGAGATACGAAGAAATTGATGAATAAGGTTGTAAAATTAGTTAAGGTACAATGGAGTGAGGATGCTCGGGATTGTACGTAGGAGACAGAGGATAGTTTGAAGGGATCCTATCCTGATTTGTTCTTAAACTAGAGTATCCTTATCTTAGTTTTTATTTGAGTTGCAGTCTAGTTTGTATATAGTTTCAGAAGTACTATATATATATATATATCTTGTTCATCTACCTTCTTTGATTATCGTTCTTGTTTAATTTCGAGGATGAAATGTTCTAAGCGGGGGAGAATGTAGCGACCTAAAAATTCGAACACTTCGTCTTCGAATATCGATACATTTTGAATAATAGTTAAGTGTTATATATATGATTTTATAACCTTGTTTAACATCATTTAATTAATAAATAATGATAAGAAACTTGTTTTTGAAAAGTGTTTAGAAAAATATATTCTTTAAAGAAAAATCGATAATATGACCGAAAATCGATTTATCGATAAACAGCTTTCGATCGATATAAGTTGTTCAAACTATCGTGCACTTAACTAATGATCAAATGAACATTAGAAACTAATTAACACACTCTCCTCTTCATAAATCATGAAATGTTCTATAAAGTTCTATTATGATAAGAGATATTATATGGTAAGGGTATAATGGTCAAATGAATAAAGGAGAAGTGACATAAAGTTGTCATGATAAGAAGAAATTAATATGATTAGGGTTTTGAGATCATTTTAGTCTTTCTCCATGATAATTACTAAGCCTATATAAGGAGGGGTACGCCCTTAGGAAATATACCACAAAATTCCTAAGCTTTAAGCTAAAATATCCATGTCTTTATCATCATCTTCTTCTTAGTTTCCAAAAGCAAACAGTTTGAAAATCAATTTCAAATCACCTTAAATTTGGAATGAGACCTTACCACCACATAACAACACCTTCTACCTAGTTATATTGTGAAAAAGTGAAGCCACACTCCCCTCATACCCTTAGGCCATGAGCTTTTGAGAGGGAAAGGTGGCAAAGGAGCAAGCATAAGAAAGTAAAGGAAGGAGGGAAAGGAGGTTGTTAGCTTGGATTTGAAATTGAGTGCTTAAGCTTGGTTGTATATTGGGTTTATGATGAGCTAACTCACCACTTGGATTGATAATATAACTCATATATGATTATATTTTATTGTGTTAAAGTTGTTTGAATTAATTTGGACATATGTTGAAAACATTGATTTTGATTCTTGTTTTGAAAACAAGATGCACATAGGATCCATATACGGACTTGAATGGACTTGTATAACATATGACTAAACCATGGAACAAAGCACATAGGTTGTAGTCAAACATAGGTTGAGATATGACATGGATTTTGGAAGCACAATTATAGCGATAGTTGCTATAGATTCAGTTTGAAATTGCTTTGTTTTTGGCAATTGTTAAGGAACTTTGTAGAGAGATCCATAGGGATTTCACACCATATTTACAATGTTTTATATGTATGTTTGTTGCTACCAAAATCTTGAGTAGTAAAAAGTTAGGTAACATCGGCCAAAACATCACTAGTGCAAAACTGCCCCATTTAAAATTGATTTTTGGACTTCAATTGTTTTAAAAAGGACTTTAAGTTTGAGTGATTTATTTCATTCTTTTTAAAAATATTGCCTAACTCATATTAGAGTATTTTGAGATGTTTATGAATTTTTAGAAATTAGTTGTGAATTTTTAAAGAAAGAATTTTTAGAATAAAACATGTTCTTTTTCCAAGTTTTGTTGATTTTTCAAACTTGTTATTTCTAAGTAATATTTTGGATAAATGTTTTTAAACCTATTATAAGTATTTTCAAGTATTTTTTAAGATATAAACAAAAGGTTTAGAAAGAGGTTAGAATTGCTAAATGGTCAAATGGTTTATTGTTTAATTACTTGTTTGAAAAGTAATTAACTATGCTTAAACACTAATAAGCCAATGAAGTAATCTTATCTATTTGAGAGAGTTAAGATTGATGTCGAGTAGGGACGGAGCAATAGAGTTCAAACCTACCAGGATTCCCTCGTAACCGAGGAATAGGTAAGTGAAAAACTTCGAAAACGTGTTAATCATGTTGATTTCTTATTTTTTATGGATATCATTAATACTATACTAAACATAAAGGTAGCGAGGTAGACTTATATATTTGTAAGATTCAAGAATGAAGTAGCTAGGCAAGGCTTGGAGCAACCAGTGCCCAAACTTACCTGGCTTCACTCTAAGGTGAGGAATATTAAGCTAGAATGTTGGAAACGAGTTAAGCCTACGAATCATGATTTGTATAAGCAATTGTTTTGACTGGATGATCGGTTAGTCGATTATCGAACTTGACCTAATAGTAACTTAGGAAGTAATGGAAAGGCTTCATGATTTTATACCAATAAGAACCCTTGGAGAGGATTATTGGTACGAAATGTCTCTAGTTTCCACTTGCTTCTGAAAGAACTGGAATTGAGTTTACCAAAAATTCATCGATTGATTTTAAAGAGTTAAAGGTCAGCAAGTGTTTTACTTACTGATTACCACTTCAAAACTAGTATACGAGTTCTATGTTTTGGAAGCGGTTGAAGAAAAAGAATCTATATGAAGATTTGAGATCTGTTCAAGATGCTCGAATCCATGTAGTGATTTGTTATCTATTTGAGATATGGGAATCCATATAAGGATTCATGTTCTGTTCAAGTAATGAAGACTCGAGCGAAAGACACCGAACATAACCCCAACATCGGAAATGATAAAAACAGAGTTGGATGCACACCTGGGGTTTTACCGCCCTATGACGAGGTATATCAACTCCATTATCTAGAGCATGCTTATCGAAGTTGCACATGGGAGTTGATGGTACTTGGTTCCACGTAGGACTATAGGTTTATGATGGGCTTGTTGTGTCTACCTCAATGGTATATTTTATCTAGAGATATACAATGCTTGGAAGGTACTTTCTAACCCTTGTTAGGAGGTTGGCTTCAATTTATATAGGGATGTCTACAATGAAAATCCACTATGCAAACGTACCTTAGAGGTTTTAAATGTGACCTAAATATGTTGTGGTGTGACCAATGTAAGCATCAAAGATATTTGATATGATTATATCCTACATCTAGACATTATCTATCGTATCACTATATTAAACCTAATGAATGGTTGGTTTCTTTTAAGGAGAAAACTGTAACGGGAAGCCATATGGTCTCATTTGTTACTGTTACATGTATTCATGTATATCGAGTTTTCTCGTACTAGACTTATGTCTGACGCTTGGTTTTTGTTTTGCCCAAATCCCTTGTGTACTCTTTCGAGTAGGCTGAGTATCGTGTTTTACCTTGGACACTTCAAAGTTCAGAATACGAGCTAGAGGCTTCCATTATCTATCAATTTATATTTCTGTTGTTTCGTATTGGCTATGTACATATATCAGTGTTGCAAGGACATGTGGTTATAACTATCGAGGCTGATGATAGTACTCAAGTTTTGTAACTCTGAAAATCCTGTATTCAGAGTAATCCGTTGTACTGTTCTTTTGATATTATAAATTATCGTTCCGCTGTGAGATTATGATATTGTGTTCTTCTTTTTTTGTTTTATTCATTTTCTTTTATTTTTCCCTAACTTTTATCTTTCCGGCACTTGGGTGCTCGGCACACGAATGCCATGGAAATATTAGTTTCGACATTCAAGGGTTGAAATGTCGGCTCATTACACGCTCACTCAACTTCTCTCGTGTAGACTCCGATTAGGTTCCTTGATTATAGACCTCCGTTCTCCTTGCATAGCCATGCAAAATGATAGAAAACTTCAAAATCGTATAAAAGATCCTTATCAAGTATTCGCCATCAAAAATCGAGTGAAAAATCCTTGTTCGGACCGGTGTATATCACCTTGAAATCTTATACTCGAATCTGGATCGAGTACAATTATGCGAATACTAAAATCCTTTCAACTCACATAATTATTCCATTTGTTTCTTAATTACACCAATTTCCTTTCATTTTAAATCACATTTATTTTTAGCTTATAGTATATTTCCTTTAATACTAAAATCATTTGTGAACCATTTCATAAAACTTTTCTTAAGTTTAAAACATCTTATGAAACAAAGCTTATGTTTAACAACACTTTAAAACTTAAGTTCATATTCGTATAACACTCTTATACGACCTAAAGAGTATATATACAAATTTTAGATTGGTTTTACTTAAACATGATATTCAACAACTATAAATCTTGTTTGAACTTGCTATCTCCTTAAATTTATAAGTTACGAAAAATCATTCTCTTATATTTTTGCAAAAAAACTTAGGTTCAATTCTATATCAATTTGGAAGTTTTCGACTGTCTAAAATTAAGGAAAATTTCATTTCATTATAATTTATAATAATTGAAAATACCAAACAACATATCATAATGAGATGAATAAACCAAACTATTCTAATGCATATGATATATGAGTCCATATAATAGTCTGACAGAAAACTTGAGAACTAAACACCAGGTTTTATTTCAATTCAAATCATTTTTGAAATAATAGTATACATATCTCCTTTTTGTATATCAAATCATATTTCTTGGTTTTGATACCAAAACACTATGAAGAAAAACTACTATGGTAGCATTCTTAGACACTCGAAAATAAACGCCGATGATGCTGCAATCATCACCAGAATTATTTTCTAATGAGAGAAGTGAGTTCAGTGCTTTCTATCTCCTTTAAAATCCTTTTTAAAAAATATTTCCGTTCAGAAATACTTTCAAATAATACTATTATTATTTTTTCCAAAACTTTGAAAATCAATTTCCGAAAACACTAGGATTTAGGTTCTTAAATTCTCAATTAAATCCCTTTTTATTTATAAACCATAATTATAGACCACTTATAAAAAATGTATATCCTAGTTTGGATTATAATAAACAACCTTTATTAAAATTAAATTTTAATCCCACGTTATAACCGAACGCCTTATAGACAAACCATGAAACTTAATTCATAAGGTGTTCATATCTAATTCAACCAAAACAATAAATGTTCATAAACTATGTAAGCACAAATAATCAATCAACAATAATAGCCAATGCTCCTAAATTGGGCAAGCATGGCTAATCAAACAATAAATGATAGTAATTGATTATTATCATTTCCTAACAAATAAACACATCATAAGTTATTATATAATTTTTTGAAAATTAATCTTTTATATATAAAATATAATCTAGGTAAAATTATTTCATTTACTTTATTCAAAACACCGTGTTGGTTTGTCTTGTTCAAGAGTTTGGAAACCCCAATCGATGCAGTTGTACCTTCTGTATCGACAAGAAGTCATACTCAACCGATAAACCAACACAATATAAAACATTTTTATAGCACTAACAAATAGACGCTCTTGTATATATACACTCAAACTCATTCTAGTACTAACTGTATCTCAAATGTGTCTACCCCACCAAAGCCTAGGTGTTCCCTCAACCTAAGCTCTGATACCACTTTAACGCCCTGCCTTTTCGACCCTCACTACTACATCCACGGTATTCACTTCTCGGGCATCCAAGTGCCGGCAAGACAGATTGTTGGGAGAAAATAAAGAAAAAGATAGAACATAATCTCACATCGTGACAAGTAATATATAATATACAACATACCTTTACAAAAGAAAACTGTAATATACGTACATTAATCATAATAAACTAACCAATCATCAGCCTGGACAGTTATAACAACCTGCCCTCACAATTATAGATAAATATAACACCCAACACGACAGAAATAAAATATAAGTGAATACTTTTTGGAGGTATCCAACTCGTCTCTTGAAGCTCTAAAGCATCCAAACTAAATATGAAAATATGCCCAGTCCGACCCGAGCATTATAAGAAAATAACGCGTAGATCTATTTGGTAAACTAGCATGAGAAACACACATCAAATGAATTTTAATGTTATAAAATCTTTCAAAAATAAAGGTACCTCATAAGACCATGCCACATATAACACGGATGGGTTTTTAACCTAGATAACCAAACCAAATCATAGGAAATCTTATGATATTATAATTATGTCTAGGGTTTAAAATAAATATTGAATCGTTGTCGAAACTTTTTCATTAATTAAATTCTAGCATAATAGATATACAATTAAGTCAGAAAGGCACTTATTGAAGAATAAATTCCATACAATGACAAGGTACTGGGGTACCGCCTACCACAGTACACCTTTAAAAAATGTATCGAGGGTCTTACATTGACCCCTGACCGATACAGGACCGACCTACCTTTTACTAGATAGTACCAAATATGTCATCGCCCCGGTTGCTTTGCAACCTTTTCCCGAGAGCTCTCATGCACATACCAAATCCATAAATATTTATCTACAAGGGTGATGCCCATACCCTAATGGTTGCGAATCACATAGCCCTGCTGCATATCCCATGTTTTAGTCATTCTTGGTTTTGAGGCTTGCGGCTATGTTTTATCTTTTTAGCAAATCTCACTTGGAAAGCTAACACTACCCTCCATTAAACATTGCAGTACCAACATTCATTCATACAAGTTGTTCAGGATATGAACAAACCGAAGGCACTACTTCTACCACGTCTATTTTGGAATCACCCTTAGGATTAGTAGCAAAGCCCTTGCACTTCAAAGAAAACCATCTTTGATAATCTTCAAGATATCTCCAATTTGAATGCCTATGCCGATTCGAATTGGTTTTCGAATACTATATCCGATCCCGGTCTCTTCAAACCAACAAAGATAGTTTTAAAATGTCCACGACTTGATAGTCAGTTACTTAACTATCAAATAAACAAATATTTCAATCAAAGATTTAAGTAAGCATTGTCAAGCACAAAGTGACCACTAAGCCTCTTTAATTAATGCTTTCATTAATTAAAACCACTTTGTAAATTCTAGTATTATAATATTTTTACAAAGATATAATAACAAATCATCTCTACCCTTTTCAATACTTGAAAAACATTCATGTTCTTATCTCAATTGTATAGGTATACTCACAAAATATTTCACTTCCAAAACTTAGAAAACTTATCCATATACGTATCTCAAAGATATAAGTATATTCAAAAATCTTAAAAAAGATATCATTTCCAAAACCTTATTTAATTGGGTTAAACAAATGTAACTTAAACATTGATAAAAACAAACCCAAAACACCTTCCTTTTGGTATAAGTAAATAGATCATATAGAAATTAGACCAAATATACTTACCACCACTTCCTGATCTCATACTGTACTATTCCTCGAAATCAGACAAGTTAGAAAACTATCCTTGCCTCGACACACCTTCTTAATTCTAAAGATAGAAACAAGTTTTTGTACCTCGGAATTTGGTGCTAAGTATGAAAATAATACATTCTATACCACCATAAATTAAAACGATCATTTATAGAAATGAAATCTCATTAATTTTCTATCCCTATAAAACTCCTTTTGAAAATATTTACAAACCTCCTTTTGTTACTTACAAAACTCCTTATTATTATAAAACTCTTTTCTATTTATATAACGCTTTTTATAAATCTCCAAATATACTTATAAAACTCCTTTTATAAATCTATAAATATAGTTATAAAACACAATTTATAAATCTCTAAATATATTTATAAAACTTCTTTTAAAATTCCTTTTGTAAATCCTATACACTTAACACAAATCTTTGTTTTCAAGATAGGACGAAATATTTCCATAAACGATCATTTCATGTATCACACAAATTCACAAATTGAATTTATTATTCCAAGTTAACAAAATGATATAAATTTCCCTTTTATAAAATATCATTTATAAATCCATTCTTTTATTTATAAAATACCATTTATAAAACTATTTTTTATTTATAAAATAATATTTTTAAATCTATCTTTTTAACAAAATTTTCTATAAAAACATTGCATAAATATTTCTTCCAAAATATTTTTATCTTCTTTTAAAACAGAATCACTTTAATATAACAGATAAACCCCTTTATTTTCTTTTAAAATAAACATTCCTTATTATACTAACTTTTCTATAAAAATAAATACCTTCCAAAATAATTGTAAAACATTTGCAGAAAGGTTAGAGAAAAATAGAAAAGTACAAGAACTATTTTTAAAATAAAATATCATGGAAAATCAAAATGTCAGATTAAAAATCATTTTCCGAATCAAAACCATTTCCAAATCAAACATCAATTAATAGTATTTCAAAATACTATAATGCGGGCAATAACTACCATAGTACTTAACTAATGCTATTACTACCTTTTTCACTAAAAAGGTTCAACTTTTAACATATGTCACTGTCACATCCAATAATGTCAAACTATCAAATATTAGCATCTAATCATCTATATAACAGATATATAACGGAAATTAAAATCAACATGTAAATAGCTTCAATTAAAAATCACAACGGAGAGAAATTCGGATTTCTCTACAAAATTCCCTATATTTCATTTTATATGTCAATCACATTTTTAAAGTGGAAATTCAACCAAACCAAACCAATAATCCATCCAGCCATAAAAAAATAATTTATACCTATTATATATCATATATAGTAATCATTTAGAGGTGTGATAAATCATTGAAATTCCAACAGGCGCTTAGGCGTTTTGGTTTAATTTTTTAGCTCAAAATTCCACTTGCTCTGAACTCAACAAAACCAATTCCAACGCATAGATATTGCTTCTATAAGCGTAATGCAGAAGAACATGTCTTAATGGATTTCGTAGGACAAAGTTATGCATTTTATAAGATTTGAGATTAAATTCAATATAATTATATTCGCTAATTACATCAATTATTTAATTAGATAAACACCCACCCATTAATCTCCTTTATCTCCCCTTTTCAAAATCACCTGCACACTAATACGATAATAGACATGCCATCGCCACCACTTCCTCCTATGATTTCTCTCACCATACTCTACTAAATGACTCGCCGTCGTCGCCATCGCCTTTCTCTTCCTGAGCTCCACCTCCCTGACCAACTTTAGTGATACATGATCGCTTATAGGAATATGAGACCTGGAGACCTCCACCTTCAACCAAGACATTCACACTCACCAAACATCGACCGAGTTCCACCATTTTTTAACCAACGACTCCCTTTTCCACCACAAATCCAATGCCATACTCTGTTTCACCCATCGTCGCTGTAATGACCCGCCTTTTGGACCATTGAAAGTCGGCACCAAATACATCCACAGTAGGCCAATGTCGAACGTCCAATTGTCGAAAAGGCGGATTGTTAGGATAAAAAAGGAAAAGAACAGGAGGAACAAAACCTCACAACGGAATGACAACTTATAATATGAAAAATACAGTAAAAGCCATCACTTGAAAATATGTACAATGTCAGAGTTAAAACAAACCTCATCAGCCTGGACAGTTATAACTTCCCGACCTTACAATTACGGATGGGTATATATAATAGTACAACAGATATAAAATACTACAGCTAGTGAACATCCATCTCTACTCCATGAGTTCCATATCCCACCAACGACAACCTAGAAAATTATTTGGTTTGACCCGAGCATTATAACTAAATAACATTCAGATCAGTCAGGAATTACTAGTGTGAGAATACTCAAAGTGATAAGACTAACACATAATAATTCTATAAGACCACGCCGCTAAACACGGAACGGGTTTTACCACACAAGAACAACTTCCATACATGAACGAATGGAAGCAATTTTAAACAAAACCAAACTTGAAAGGATGGGTATAAACAAGGTCAAAATCCAAACTTAAAGAATGGATACAAATAATTAAACATAAAGAAGAGCTCCATTCACTTCTTGATGTAATTAAGTAAACAATTCAAACATTGAATCAACAACAAGGGAAAGGTAGTTTTCCAATAATGACCTGGAAGGTGCGTCCCCCTCACCAAAAGTATACCTCTAGAAAATATACTTGAGAGGCTATATACTCTATGACTCCTCTCGGGAACTCAAAGCCAGACCCAATCAACCTTAGCGAGTATTTGAGTATTTCACATCTCTACATGCAAACCATCGAAATCAATCTAAAGTAGATGTGAAAATACACTAATGGGAGCAACCCCATATGGCTTCGCCCCCACTCAATTTTTGGTTTTTTCCATTTCCGACAAAGGATATCAATGCTCAAATGAATAACAAATCATCTTAAATTGACGATACACAAAAAAGCAAGCTAAATCGATAGTCAATAAATTAACTATCGGGAATAATTAAAATGTGATGCCCTATCCCGAGACCTACACTAACAAAGGGTATTACTGGATAATATTGTCTGTTAGTATGGAGAATAGGGCTAGTTAGGAGCGACCATTTGTAAATTTTTCTTTAAGTGAGTATTGATATATCGATTAATATGCTATATATTTTTCCTTCTGATGTGGAATCAACATGTGAAATCTAGGCTTAAAAAAGCGTGTGTTTGGCTCGCGTCCCTAATATATTTCAAAATACACAAAACATCCTCCCCAAAAATAACTTATAAATTACATCCCTATTTTCCAATTCCTCTATATTACTTCCCAAATTACCCCCAACCTCATCAAATAAATTCATGCACGTATTTTCTTTCCAATCTTCATCGATTTTATAGTAAATCATCAATAATTTTATTATCAACAAATCAAGAATTTAATTATTAAAAATCAATTTACAGAAGCATCGTTAAATTCAATTTCAACGTTTGGATTTCGAAATCGAACATCAAAATTAAACTAAAACTGAAAATCTTCATACTTTCTTAATTATTGCATAGTCTTCTTCAATGCTATTGTTGTATTGATGTTTAATTTTCAATGATCATAAGAAATGTTATGTAAAAGTTTTTCAGAAAATAATTTTTGTTTTTCTTATTTTCTACTGATATTGAAAATATCAGTAGAAAAATCTACAATTATTTACAATACTTGCAGATTTTGCTGCATTATTGTGAATAATTGCTTAAAATAATGCAAATACTAGTTATATATACATTAGAAAATATGATAAACCTAAAAAACATTGCAAGATTTTTTTAGAGCTTATGAGGATTAAATTCATCTTCCTCTGCAATTATTCAGAATAATTGCAGACATATATGCAATTATTATGATTTATTGCATGTATTTTTGTAATTATTCTAAATAATTACATTCTTATCAGCAATTATTCATATAAAATCATTTCAATCCAAAAAAAGACAGTTATTGTAATGACCCACCTTTTTGGATGGTTTAAATCGACAATAATCCACACATGTCAACTCAAACCATTCAAAAGGGAGGATTGTTAATGGGGTAAATAAGAAAATAAGAGAAAAGAAGGAAAAACAAACACAAATCTCACAACGGAATGACAAAATATAATAATCAAATAACAGTTCATGAAGCTGTTTTACAAATAACATTTGATTACACTTTTACAATATACCAGAGTATACATACAAAAGAAATCTATATATTACTTAAATAGGAAAGTAGAAACCAGCATCTTCTAATTCTGACACGTGTCCTCCTTCTTTATTTCATACGTGTTGCATTCAAATTTACTTATGTCTGCTCCGGTTTCTCTGTTGTTTGGAAATAACGCATTTTCTCGATTTTCATTCAAGCAACGTTTAGTTTTCACGCCTCTTCGCACAATTTAATTAACCGCTTCATTTCTCTCTTCGTTCTCATTCCAACTATTAAGTCGTCCTCCCACTCAGATCAAATTAGTTTACTCCATTTGTGCCGAATAATTCATGTCCTTCTCCCACTCAATCATTACCTATCCCGCATAATGTTTCCTTCATAAATTTTTGCTCTCTCCTGCTGATCAATTTTGTTCCACTTGCTTAACATTTTGACTTTTCCTGCTTTCTCTCTCCTAAATTTTGGACGAAATCCATCTTTGGATGCTTGACAAGATGATAAAAAAGCAGCCTTCAACTCTGGTGTACAGTTATGTTCGCATCTCTTTTTCCATTAGAAATTTGGAAACCCTAACATCTGTTCTTCAACCCCATTCAAGAACCAGTTTTTGTCCTTTCTTCGATTTATTCCTTCTCCTGCTTCACCAGAATTTACTGAAAGCCACTTTATTCAGAGAAAAAGGTTTGCCCTTTCTTCTTCCATTCTTAGACGCATTATATAGGGTTGGGCTATGGATGCTATTACCAGTTTTGCCATTAAGTAACAGTACGTCGCTTTCTTTGTAACGTCGCTTCTTTTTCCCGTCTTTTCATCTTTTAAGGGAGCAAAGCAAAAGGAGAAGAAGCACGTGCCATTTAAAAGAATTAGATTGGTAAGACGGTTACTAATGCAGATGAGAAAAGTAATTTTCACTTTGAATGTTGATTTTTTTTATGCAGGTTATGTGGAGGGCATGAGAATATGGTGATTTGGTTAAGCAGCTACATCCATTATCATTAGCATGCTGTTTTACATGTCAATTTCTAACTTGGACTTATCACATTTTGATGGTAAAATGTATATTCCTCCTTTATTTTGTTTATACATTTTTGTCAGCATAAATCATGCTCATGAAATAACCTACATAGTAAGTACATTCACACATACAGATATATGTGGTGTTAATCCAAGCCTGATTTTTTTCCCTCTAATTTATCATCTAGGTTCAAAGTTTGATTAAGTTTGCACTCATGAATTTTTTTTATGTACCTGCATCATCATACATGTCAAAGTGCTAGGTCTCGAATGAATGTAATCGCTTAGCCCATTTATAGTAGTCTTTGTATATGATTTCAAATACTGAACTGGGCAATATCATTGAATATGGTATAAGGTGTTAGGTAATGGGCATAAACATGTGCAGTTACAATAAAATGTTAAACTTGTGCCACTATAGTTTGAAAATAATAGGGTCAGTTGAGTTGCCGTGTTGTGGTTGAGAAATTAATATCAATAATCACAAACTACATATCTTTACTAAACAAAAGTTATTAATGTCGGGCAAGTACATTCTGCTTTCTGAATTTAACATACGTACATGTGCTCTTGAGAAAGTTTTTTTCCTGTAGCGATATTTTATGTCTTTGAAATTAAATACAATCAATAGCTCTTTGTAATGTGAAGTGAATTGCAACACATCAAACACATGAGCAAGTTATTCCACATCTCTTGGGTGCATCTTGGTAAAACAACATATTATCATAACTCATACATGGAAAATAAGCATGTAAATCCTTTATGCGACAAGTATTATAAATACATATGAATTTCAAACACCTCTTCAAAATAGAAGAACAAAGTTTGTAGATTCATGTATGTCAAAAATCTAATTGTACAAAACATGGGGGAAGAATTAGATTTTAAATTTTCATCCTATTTTTTTCATAAGATAACACTTTCTTTAAGTACCATACGCAATCGGTAACTTCTGTTCTGTTTGTGCATGCTCCATAAATAGAATCTATCTTTTAAATATAATACAAATCACTGGATAAATAATTAAAACCGATAAAAGTATAAATAAATAAATAAGCACTTCAGTGGATGTGTTCAAGCTTCATAAATTAAGGGGTATTCAACAGTACTATATGAAATTATTACAAATGAACAAAATACCAAAAAAATGATTATAAATATATGTAGTTTGTTTAACCAAGAACGTCACTTTCTTGAAATGTAAAAATTAACGCATAGCCTATCGACTTATCAGTCTTACTAATAATCATTGACACGTGTTTCTTATATTCTTTTCTTTTATCTCAACTTCTATATTCAAAAAACAGGGTTCAGTTGTGTACAACGATTGGTAATCCTTGCAAACTCAAAATGGTCAGTTGGGTCCATAATTGAACTTCTAAGTTCTTACAAAACTGTTATGTTAAATAACCAAAGAATCATTTTGACATTGGATTAATTTAATAAACATGCAATTATAAATTATTAATCCCAACCTCATCAATCCCCACTTATGGTAGTGGTCAGTAAAAATGTAATACTAACCTCATCAATCCTCACGTACAAGCACGTCAGTAAAAATGTCAGTGTACCCTCATCAATCCTCACATACATTAGGTTATGAAAAATGTACGTGTAGCTCACAGTAACTCTCCTGGGCAATCACGTATCTATGTTATCTTCATAGGTTGTTTTTGTTGTTAAATATGGTTATATTCTTTGTGAAAATGTTGCCAAATATTTGGGAATATTTACATTTGTTGACTGATTATATGTTCACATTAGTTCTTGTTAAATTCAACTAATAGATGATGATCTTTTTCTTAAAATGCTAGGTGACTACTAGCAGGAAGAGAAATAGTGCTGGTCACCAACTAGGCTGAAAGTAAGATTTAACTGTGATAAAAAATATTATGAACATGTTTAGAATATGCATGCTTGACTGTTATGTGGATTCTATATTTTAAGAAAAACAATACAAAAGGTTTATTCATGCAATAAATAGGAATACAAATTATGTAATATGAAAAAACTCATCACAACCTTTTCCAACGTTAAATACTTTCTTATATAGTTTTGGGATGACAGTCCTCTCCATTATTTCTTCATTTATTTCAAGTCGTAATACTTTTTTCCATTCTGTTATTTCATGGAGTTAATATTTTTGGCCATATGGTACCCAAAGTAAAAATGGTATGCTGTTAATTTTTATATTTACTAAGTTTATTGTAACTATCTTAATGTTGGAATAAATGATGAGCGGTTGAGACCTTGACAAAGGAAATAAACTTAAATTTGATGTGCTTTTCCCTCATGTGGAAATCTAAGTGCTGAAAACATGTTCATGGGAATTTGGTTTTATGCAGCACAATTACAGTTTCTTATAAACGTTTTTGAGTTATCATTGGTCGGAGTCAAATTGGCAGCACTATATGCCTATAACTATACCAGTTGCATGTAATCACTTTTCTACTTCGAACAGTTTGTCCACTTTTAAAGAATATTACTTGATCAACACATGTAATAATTTGCTACATTAGTTTACAAGTTATGTTTTATCCAAGACAATTACCTATATTGATTCTTCGAGTATCCACCCGGTAAGTTGCATCTAAGCTTAAATAGATGAATAATATTAGAAGAGAATATTTATCTTTGAAGCCAAAATTAATATTTTTGAAGCAACTAACTATAGTTATATAGGCGCTATATTTAGTTTCCACCGAGTCTCAACAAAAAATATGCACCATAATATATAAGGAAGCAAGTGAAAAGGGACACAGATTTCAATTACATAGTTATAATTTTTTTTGTATGAATTCCAACATACAAAATCCAGATGTGTATGAGCAACGCTGCACTTGAAACAACACAGCACCCTGTTTACCCCCTGATTTCCACCACAAGCTCTGAATTAAATAATAGTGGTTTCTCTTTCTTTCCCCTAATTCTATTATTTAATTTCGGAGCTTGTGGTGGAAATCAAGGAGCAAATGGGGTGCTCACTATTTGGGGTGTCATTGAACTCTTATATATATATATACAGACACACACATATATATCATGTTATACTATATTGCTTTTGGGCTAAATTATTTCTATTAACCACATTGTAGCGAAAGCGTTTAATAGAATGAACTATAATGGTATAATCGGTCAATTATTGCATTTTGGATAGTATTTTCATTATACGAACACAGTTAATAATACAAAATTAATAGGCTTATTCATGCAACTCCTTTTTATAATGTGGTAATTGATGGAAGAATATTTTTTAGTTTGTATTAAA
Organism: Allium fistulosum; assembly: GCA_030737815.1. Lineage (NCBI taxonomy): Eukaryota > Viridiplantae > Streptophyta > Magnoliopsida > Asparagales > Amaryllidaceae > Allium > Allium fistulosum. The sequence goes on along the minus strand of CM060904.1, from coordinate 1,101,791,962 downwards.
TCAGTGTAAGAAGTTTTCTAATGAGGTTAATTTGTAAATATATTTTAGTTGAATAGAGATACGTACCTATGACATTCTCATATATATGACAAATTTGATCACATGATTTGATTTGCTGACATGCTTTAGGCCAGATGACTGATCTCTGATCCCTTAAAGATCTGGAAATTTTCCACTAGAAGCATGAAATAATATGCATCTACTGTCAATTCCATGGATCCAAGTACTGTGTTACCTTAGGTAATAATTGGAACACTAGATAAGCTATTGAGGAAGTGAAAGCAGGAAAATGCAAGTAGAATACAAAAATTTAGGGTACAAAACCCATGAGTCAAGGGAAGTAAAGGAAGTGATCAGGATAATATTCTAAGGCATTAACACTTTTTACACTTACATTTTAACTATATTGTGATATCCCGGAAATTTGGCAATATCAATTTAATAATCTTTATTAATAATTAAATTGATTTGATGATTTTATTTTAATAAATTGACAAGTTTATTCATTTTAAAAGGCTAATAATATTTTAATTGGCAATATGTATTAATATCTTTTCTAACAATTTAAAATTGGGAAGATTTATCTTTCTAAAACTAATATAAGTGTTTATATTTATAATGTATATATATAGGTATATATATTATAAATAGGGAGTCTTTAATTTAATAAAAGGATAAGTTATCAAATTATAATATATATGTATATATATTGTGTTTTGGAGTTATGTTATGAAATTCAATATAGTAATTATCTAAACTAATATTAAAATATTTCCCATTTAGAATATATATATATATATATTTGTATATTGAAATGGAAAGGTAATGATTCAAATTTAATAAAGTATTTTCAAACTTTAATATATATATAATTTGTAATTTGGAAATTTTAATTTAGCATAATACTTTTCAAAATGATATTTGAGAGTTAAATTAAGAAGTTCATTGGTTTTAAGATTTTTTCATTTTTAAAATTCAAACATAAGTCAAAATAGGTTTGTGAAAATATATATAGAGTTAAACTCAATTTCTCAAGCATATAAAAATATGTTATAAATAATTTATCAAAACATAAGTTGTTTTAAATAATAGTTTTTCACATTTGTATATTTATTAAAATCTAGAAGCTTATTTATAAAAGATAAATACATTTTTATATACATGTAAATATTTCTTAAATACATATAAATGACTTAAATAAATTAATTAAAAACAAGATTTACACTTGTAAGCATATAAAGGTAGTTTAGTGACAATTGTATATATGTGTAAACAAACTAAGGCATTAAAGAGACACATGTCAAATTCTCTTAATAACTAAATTTAAAAATTAGTATGAAAGAAGAAAATCTGTTTTCACTTTCAGTTAAGACTATCTTCTTCTTTCCCCACTAATACAATTCGAATCTAATTATTCAAAGAAAAATGAAAGACCTGAAATCTAAAAAAAAAACAAAAGAAGATGTAAATCTGAAATTCTCAAATACAAATCAGTCTGGAAAATCTGGGAATTTAACTGCAAATCAAAAGAAGATCAAATCAGTTTCAAACCTATCAATTAGTAACCAGAGATCAACAGCAAGATTCAAATTCAACAAGCAAAAGAAAAGAAAGTTTAAAATCAAATAATAAAGTCTGGAATAAGCCTGGAAGCAGTTTCTATTCTCTTCTCTGTTTTATAATTCCAGGTGAGTAAATATTATTTTAAAAACAGATCTATGCTTTGTTTATGTGATGATTTATCATCTGAAATGTTGTAATGAATGCATGTTTGTATATTAGTGTTTGAAATGTCTGTATGCATGCCTGTATAGTTACATTTGAATGCCTGTGAAGTTTTCATGATCTCTGTGTGATAATAGCAGTATTCATTTCATAATAAAATCAATAACTTGAAGTTGATTGTGAATTGGTTAATGATTTATAAATAGGAGTTGTTTACAATCAAGTAATCTATCAACTAAAAATAATTACAGGTTTTAAAAGTAAATAATTGGCTCTGAAATTTTGAGTTTACAGTAAAAATCAAATTTGGTCAAATTTTAATAATTTTAATTTTAAATTTTGATTTCATCTTTGATATGCGACTAGTAAATCGTGATTTTTGAAGCTAGTATCAAGATTTTTAGATTAGTATTTCGAGAGAATTTTGGAATTTTCTATTTTGGGGATTTTGGTCGATCGGTGGCGAATGGGGGAGATCTGGGTGCCGTGGTTGAACTCGAAGGTGAAGGGGAAAGTGGTGATCATAGGAAAAATCCTTCGAGAATTTATTTTTGAAGGGGTTGGTCAGATTTTGAGGAAGTAGGGTTTTGGAGCTTGTTAACGTTGTCGATGTTGGTCTCGACTTCGCGGCGACGTGATGGAACCAGACGCGACCGCGAGTGGTTCTGGAGTTAGAGGGGAGTGAGGCGAAGCTACGGCTTCGATGGCGTGGGATTTCGAAGTCTTGGTGGTCGTGGAGGGTCGGTTTCTGATGAGGATGGGTTCAGGCTTTGGGTTCGAGGATGGAGATCGATGTTTCGACCGAATTTGGGTTTGCTGGGGTGTGCGATTCGATGTCGAGGTCGAACGCGACTTGCCGGAGGACTGGACGGAGATCGTCGTCGATCGTTGAAGGCGTGCACGTGCACGGCTACGTTCGCGTGCATCTGGGTATATGGGTTTGGAGAAGAAATAGTTTTCTCGGGTTTTCGTTCGAGTATTCTCGAGTTTTACTCGAAGTGGGTTGGAATGGGAATGACTCAAGAGTTGCTTCGAGTTTTTGATGATTTTACTCGGGTTTGAGTGGGAACAGCCTTAAGATTTTAAAAGGAAAATGTTTTAAAGTTTTAAATAAAAGAAAATTTGTTTTTGTAATGATTTCTGAGTTTTAAAAATAAAGGTAAACAAGATTTTAACTTTTAAACTAATTTATTTCTAGAATAATTGTTTTAACATGTTTTAGATATTTAAATAAATAAGTTTTTAAAGAATAGGAAAGAAGATTTTCAAAATAATTTTTTTTGTATTAAAATTTAATTCAAATAACTTAGAAAACTTTTAAAGATTTAAAAGTCAAATTTTGAATATCTAAATTTGTTTTAAGTTATAATAGAATTCTAAAGTATTTTATTTTAAATTAAGTTTAAAGATTCAGATTGGGTAATCAATTAAAATAAGGAGTTATCTTAAGTAATTAAGAGTTTTGATAAATTAAAGATAAATTAATATGGGAAGATAAATTAAATTATTGGTCAATTTAATTAATTTAATTAAGATAAATTGTTTTCTTAATTAAGATCTTTTAAATATAAGAAGTTAAGAAATTATTTAATTAGTTAAATAATTAGTTAAATAATTAACTAAGTAATTAATAGTGATTAATTAAGATAATCATTTATAAATTAATTAAGTATAATTACTTGTTGAAGTAATTAAGGAATAATTACTGAATATAATTAAGAAAGATAAGATATTTAATAAAGTAATTAGAGGATAATTATTTTATTAAATAAAAGTGATTAAGAGTTAATCATTTATTATTAATTTAATAATTTATTAAATTAATTAATTAAAGGATTATATTAATCAAAGATGATTAATAATTGTGGTTTAATTAAGGGTAATTAATAATGTAATTAATTATTGGTTAAGGTAATTAATTAAAAGTAATTAATTAAGGAAGATAATTAATTAGAGTTAATTACTGGTTAAGTTTAATCAAAGGTGATTAATAAATCATGGTTTAATTAAAGGTTAATTACTTAATGTAATTAATAAATAATTAAAGGTGTGATTAGGGATCATTAGTTTATAATTAATGATGTAATTGAGAGTTGATTAATTAGGATTAATTAATCAAATGATAAGTGATTAATTGTAATTAATTAAGGATTAAAGTAATTAATTAAAATTAATTAATTAATGAAGTAATTAAAGGTTAATTACTGTATTTGGTTAAGGATAATTAATTTGTGAAATTAATTAAGATAATTACTTAAATGTAATTAAAGTATAATTAATCAAGGTGATTAATTAAAGTGGATAATTAGAGAAAGATTAATTAATTTATTTGTAATTAATTAATGATTATATAAGTAAGATTTATAATGAAGTAATTAATTTAATTTACTTTAAATTAATTAAGAGATGAAGTAATTAATTTAATTCACTTTAAATTAATTAAAGATAGGGATAGTTAATTTAATTCATTTTAAATTAATTATGTTATGATTAAGTAAATCATTTCTTATATAAGAATGGATGACATTGATTTGTCTTGAATGGATGTAATCTCGGTAATGAGATAAGATGATATGTGGTATGAATGCTTGGTTGCATTATGATGGTAATATAGATTAACTATTGTGATGTTGATATGGATTACCTATTTGGTTATGAATCATCTGTTTAAATGATAATGTGATTATCAATTGTGACTTGTGAATTATCTATCTGTATAGATAAGTTAAATTGTTTAAACCTTTAAACAACTTGGCCTTAAAAGATACGTTTTGGATTTCGATGAGACCGGGATCGGGTTTCCGTATACCGGTATTCCAGGTCTGGAGACCCGAATACCACATCGATCCAAATTAACGATAGGTCGTGAATCTCAAGTGAAGATGAAGATTCAGAGTGCAAGGGTTATTGTCGTTAACTCTGAGGGTGATTCCAAAACGAGTGTAACGAGATAATGCCTTCGGTTTCGTTCGAACCCGGAACGAACTTGTATGGATTGAATACTTTCAGCACATCGTCAGGCGGACGATGAGTATTCTAAGTGATATGTTCTGATTAAAGGTAATCGTAACCTCAAGCCTCATCAACCGGGAATGGCTAAAACAGGGGAGGTGCAGCAAGGCTTCGTGGGTAGCGCCCACTGAGAGCAAGATAGATCCCTGTCTAGAGGTCCCTTTCTATATTTCGGCTTAGTGGGTAGTTGGAACTGCAGCCAACTACGGGGTTGTCTTGTTCGGGATTATCCAGTAAGGGATGGTTCCGGCTTTGTGTTGCAGGGGAGCGGGCGTACTCCTCGGTACGGTGATCTAGGCCACGTACTGTGACGGGCGGTACCCCAGTAGCCCGGCCATTGTATGGAATCCAAACTCCAATAAGTGCCGTACGTATTAGTTGTGCCCAACTATGTTGGAATGTGAGATGTAAGCATTTCAGCTATTTCTGTATTTTACTTGAAAACCCTAGACCCTATTATAATATAACTGGATTTCCTATCAAATGATTTGGTTAGCGTAAGGTAAAAACTTTTCCATGTTTATGTGTGGGAAGTCTTACGTGATACCTTTGTTTTCAAAAGATTTTGAAGTTAAACAATTTTAACACGTTTACTCACACCAGACCCATGTCTGACCCAAGTGTTTATTTTCTGTTTTATTAAACTCTTGGGTACTCAATATTGTATTGAGTAGTCGAGGGATTCAGGTTAATCTTGACGAATACTGGAGGAGCTGAGGAGCAGGAGGCTTCAGCGAGTAGATATATAGAGTTTCCGCTGTGTTTGTATTAGTCTGTATTGTACTGGTATATTTGTGTTGTATAATAGACAGAAGTTTATAACTGTCTATTCTGTGATGTATAAATTGTGTACTCTGATGTATATGATACTATGTAATATCTTATGTGATAATATATTTCTCGTTCCGCTGTGAGATTTCTGATGTATTGTTGTTCTCTTTTCTTTTCTTTTCTTCTTCTATCCCTTTCTTTCTTTATAACGATGCGTCTTTCTGGGCAAAGAAAGTCGGGTCGTTACATTTGGTATCAGAGCGGTAGGTTGAGTGAATACCTAGGCTCTGGAGTGGTGTCTATCTTGAGAGCGCGTATTTGTAATTTTTATATAACTATATATATATATTTATTCTACCTATTTATTGGGTTACCTGTTCGGGTTTTCCAATATGAGTTATAAAGGTAGATAAGATGGTAGTGTGTGTAACACAATTACCAATAGTTAGAGTCTGAGTGTTGAGTTTGGAAGTGTATTTGTCGAGACTGTAGACCTAATATCGTCTCGAGTGAGCTTTGTTGTGGTGTAAGGATTTCATCGATCTCTGAAGGAAACCTGTTAAGGTTCGGAGTTTATCTTTGAAATTGGATGAGCAAAAGCGAATGATGGTATCTTGGTAACTTGTGGAAGAAGTAGCTGTGTGGTGAGACGCAGTGACTATGGATGTTTCCGAAGATGTTTCTTTTGGAACAAGTTTTAGGAAGTATATCTGCTTCGGTGTTGTGGCTGGGTCCAGCGGGGTGTTTATGTTTGATTTGAGGTCCGAGTTTCTCGAAGAGTTTTGGATTAGGAAGTCTTTGGCGTCAGTGTCAGCGGTGCAACTCGGAAGTGTTCTGTGTTGGCAGGAAGTTTTCTAGCTGAGAAGTTTTTCTAGAGGAGGAATCCAAAAGCAGCAGAGTGGATCCATTTCTTCGATGAATTGGATAGTTAAGTATGAGCTGTTCTAATTTGTGAAGAGAGAACAGTATCTGTGGAAGTTAGGTCGAGTTGATCGCAAAAGAGACTTGCGATTGTTCGAGTGTTCTCATGGGTTATTGGAGATTGAGATTCCGTATCAACTTGATTAGTGGAGTTACCGGAAGTTCAGCTTAGTAGAAGGATGTCTTCTAGAGAAGAATTTGGTGAAGCAGCTTAGGATTTTTTTGAGAGGGATTGATCAGTCCTAATTTTCTGGAGGGAATTCTTCTATGTTTTGACCAAGTGGAGTGGTTCACTAAGATTTTATGGTATGGTGAACTGTGGATGATCAAGTTTGTGCTCGAGTTTCTTTGACAGCATTCTCATCTATTCAAGATCAGAGTTGTGCAGCGGAAGCAAGATAGCAGCTATTCTAGAGTGGAAGCGACCAGAAGTTGTAATTTTCTTGGAGTAAAGGATTTCTATAGGAAATTCAAGTGTATCTCTAAGTATGAAGGATTTTTCAGGATTTGGAGGTAAGGTTGTCAAGTGCAACTGTTTGGCTATTTCAGATAGGAGAAGTAGTTCGAAGTGCTCTAATGATTGTGGAGTAGAGTTGTGTTCTGGATTTTGGCGTATTTTTGGAAACCATTTTGTTGAGTAGGATCAGGAAATTGGTTTGATGTTGGTCTAGATTATTTCAAGAGGCATCAGCAAGAGTTAAGCTGATCAGGAAGGATGAAGTGACTCAGGATCGTCAAAGGAGTTATGCAGTTAAGAATTGATGGAATTTGGAATTTGAAGTTAAAATTTGGATATTATTTAAGATTCTCCGATCAAAGGAGATATAAGATTTGGTAAGACTGGAGAGCTAGCTCCGGAAGTATTATGAGATTTTTCTGTGTTCTCAAAAGGATTAGTTCTTTGATCTACAGGATTGAGTTGCCAGTTCGGATAACTGGAATTCATTGTATTTCACGTATCTCTGAGGGAATACGTGTATGATTCATCTGGTTGTGGGATCAGCAGTTCAGATGGTTATGGAAGTTGGGTTGTTCTTGAGTTTAGTCTGATATCCTGTTTAGTTCTGTAGATCTAGATAAGTAGAAGCTTTATAGCTTAGTAGTTTTGATTGTTTGTAGAGCGAGTATCCCGGTATATATATACACTTGGGGAAACTCGAGGAAATTCTATCTAGAATTTTGTCTGGATAGTTAAAATTGTTTGATTAGATTAAATGGTTGCTATGATTGATAGTGTATGATTGATTGTGTGATTGCTGTTTAAAATTAAAAACTTTTGCTGGGTTATTAAATTATCTTTGCTTTTAAATTTCGGGGACGAAATTATTTTAAGGGGGGAAGAATGTGATATCCCGGAAATTTGGCAATATCAATTTAATAATCTTTATTAATAATTAAATTGATTTGATGATTTTATTTTAATAAATTGACAAGTTTATTCATTTTAAAAGGCTAATAATATTTTAATTGGCAATATGTATTAATATCTTTTCTAACAATTTAAAATTGGGAAGATTTATCTTTCTAAAACTAATATAAGTGTTTATATTTATAATGTATATATATAGGTATATATATTATAAATAGGGAGTCTTTAATTTAATAAAAGGATAAGTTATCAAATTATAATATATATGTATATATATTGTGTTTTGGAGTTATGTTATGAAATTCAATATAGTAATTATCTAAACTAATATTAAAATATTTCCCATTTAGAATATATATATATATATATTTGTATATTGAAATGGAAAGGTAATGATTCAAATTTAATAAAGTATTTTCAAACTTTAATATATATATAATTTGTAATTTGGAAATTTTAATTTAGCATAATACTTTTCAAAATGATATTTGAGAGTTAAATTAAGAAGTTCATTGGTTTTAAGATTTTTTCATTTTTAAAATTCAAACATAAGTCAAAATAGGTTTGTGAAAATATATATAGAGTTAAACTCAATTTCTCAAGCATATAAAAATATGTTATAAATAATTTATCAAAACATAAGTTGTTTTAAATAATAGTTTTTCACATTTGTATATTTATTAAAATCTAGAAGCTTATTTATAAAAGATAAATACATTTTTATATACATGTAAATATTTCTTAAATACATATAAATGACTTAAATAAATTAATTAAAAACAAGATTTACACTTGTAAGCATATAAAGGTAGTTTAGTGACAATTGTATATATGTGTAAACAAACTAAGGCATTAAAGAGACACATGTCAAATTCTCTTAATAACTAAATTTAAAAATTAGTATGAAAGAAGAAAATCTGTTTTCACTTTCAGTTAAGACTATCTTCTTCTTTCCCCACTAATACAATTCGAATCTAATTATTCAAAGAAAAATGAAAGACCTGAAATCTAAAAAAAAAACAAAAGAAGATGTAAATCTGAAATTCTCAAATACAAATCAGTCTGGAAAATCTGGGAATTTAACTGCAAATCAAAAGAAGATCAAATCAGTTTCAAACCTATCAATTAGTAACCAGAGATCAACAGCAAGATTCAAATTCAACAAGCAAAAGAAAAGAAAGTTTAAAATCAAATAATAAAGTCTGGAATAAGCCTGGAAGCAGTTTCTATTCTCTTCTCTGTTTTATAATTCCAGGTGAGTAAATATTATTTTAAAAACAGATCTATGCTTTGTTTATGTGATGATTTATCATCTGAAATGTTGTAATGAATGCATGTTTGTATATTAGTGTTTGAAATGTCTGTATGCATGCCTGTATAGTTACATTTGAATGCCTGTGAAGTTTTCATGATCTCTGTGTGATAATAGCAGTATTCATTTCATAATAAAATCAATAACTTGAAGTTGATTGTGAATTGGTTAATGATTTATAAATAGGAGTTGTTTACAATCAAGTAATCTATCAACTAAAAATAATTACAGGTTTTAAAAGTAAATAATTGGCTCTGAAATTTTGAGTTTACAGTAAAAATCAAATTTGGTCAAATTTTAATAATTTTAATTTTAAATTTTGATTTCATCTTTGATATGCGACTAGTAAATCGTGATTTTTGAAGCTAGTATCAAGATTTTTAGATTAGTATTTCGAGAGAATTTTGGAATTTTCTATTTTGGGGATTTTGGTCGATCGGTGGCGAATGGGGGAGATCTGGGTGCCGTGGTTGAACTCGAAGGTGAAGGGGAAAGTGGTGATCATAGGAAAAATCCTTCGAGAATTTATTTTTGAAGGGGTTGGTCAGATTTTGAGGAAGTAGGGTTTTGGAGCTTGTTAACGTTGTCGATGTTGGTCTCGACTTCGCGGCGACGTGATGGAACCAGACGCGACCGCGAGTGGTTCTGGAGTTAGAGGGGAGTGAGGCGAAGCTACGGCTTCGATGGCGTGGGATTTCGAAGTCTTGGTGGTCGTGGAGGGTCGGTTTCTGATGAGGATGGGTTCAGGCTTTGGGTTCGAGGATGGAGATCGATGTTTCGACCGAATTTGGGTTTGCTGGGGTGTGCGATTCGATGTCGAGGTCGAACGCGACTTGCCGGAGGACTGGACGGAGATCGTCGTCGATCGTTGAAGGCGTGCACGTGCACGGCTACGTTCGCGTGCATCTGGGTATATGGGTTTGGAGAAGAAATAGTTTTCTCGGGTTTTCGTTCGAGTATTCTCGAGTTTTACTCGAAGTGGGTTGGAATGGGAATGACTCAAGAGTTGCTTCGAGTTTTTGATGATTTTACTCGGGTTTGAGTGGGAACAGCCTTAAGATTTTAAAAGGAAAATGTTTTAAAGTTTTAAATAAAAGAAAATTTGTTTTTGTAATGATTTCTGAGTTTTAAAAATAAAGGTAAACAAGATTTTAACTTTTAAACTAATTTATTTCTAGAATAATTGTTTTAACATGTTTTAGATATTTAAATAAATAAGTTTTTAAAGAATAGGAAAGAAGATTTTCAAAATAATTTTTTTTGTATTAAAATTTAATTCAAATAACTTAGAAAACTTTTAAAGATTTAAAAGTCAAATTTTGAATATCTAAATTTGTTTTAAGTTATAATAGAATTCTAAAGTATTTTATTTTAAATTAAGTTTAAAGATTCAGATTGGGTAATCAATTAAAATAAGGAGTTATCTTAAGTAATTAAGAGTTTTGATAAATTAAAGATAAATTAATATGGGAAGATAAATTAAATTATTGGTCAATTTAATTAATTTAATTAAGATAAATTGTTTTCTTAATTAAGATCTTTTAAATATAAGAAGTTAAGAAATTATTTAATTAGTTAAATAATTAGTTAAATAATTAACTAAGTAATTAATAGTGATTAATTAAGATAATCATTTATAAATTAATTAAGTATAATTACTTGTTGAAGTAATTAAGGAATAATTACTGAATATAATTAAGAAAGATAAGATATTTAATAAAGTAATTAGAGGATAATTATTTTATTAAATAAAAGTGATTAAGAGTTAATCATTTATTATTAATTTAATAATTTATTAAATTAATTAATTAAAGGATTATATTAATCAAAGATGATTAATAATTGTGGTTTAATTAAGGGTAATTAATAATGTAATTAATTATTGGTTAAGGTAATTAATTAAAAGTAATTAATTAAGGAAGATAATTAATTAGAGTTAATTACTGGTTAAGTTTAATCAAAGGTGATTAATAAATCATGGTTTAATTAAAGGTTAATTACTTAATGTAATTAATAAATAATTAAAGGTGTGATTAGGGATCATTAGTTTATAATTAATGATGTAATTGAGAGTTGATTAATTAGGATTAATTAATCAAATGATAAGTGATTAATTGTAATTAATTAAGGATTAAAGTAATTAATTAAAATTAATTAATTAATGAAGTAATTAAAGGTTAATTACTGTATTTGGTTAAGGATAATTAATTTGTGAAATTAATTAAGATAATTACTTAAATGTAATTAAAGTATAATTAATCAAGGTGATTAATTAAAGTGGATAATTAGAGAAAGATTAATTAATTTATTTGTAATTAATTAATGATTATATAAGTAAGATTTATAATGAAGTAATTAATTTAATTTACTTTAAATTAATTAAGAGATGAAGTAATTAATTTAATTCACTTTAAATTAATTAAAGATAGGGATAGTTAATTTAATTCATTTTAAATTAATTATGTTATGATTAAGTAAATCATTTCTTATATAAGAATGGATGACATTGATTTGTCTTGAATGGATGTAATCTCGGTAATGAGATAAGATGATATGTGGTATGAATGCTTGGTTGCATTATGATGGTAATATAGATTAACTATTGTGATGTTGATATGGATTACCTATTTGGTTATGAATCATCTGTTTAAATGATAATGTGATTATCAATTGTGACTTGTGAATTATCTATCTGTATAGATAAGTTAAATTGTTTAAACCTTTAAACAACTTGGCCTTAAAAGATACGTTTTGGATTTCGATGAGACCGGGATCGGGTTTCCGTATACCGGTATTCCAGGTCTGGAGACCCGAATACCACATCGATCCAAATTAACGATAGGTCGTGAATCTCAAGTGAAGATGAAGATTCAGAGTGCAAGGGTTATTGTCGTTAACTCTGAGGGTGATTCCAAAACGAGTGTAACGAGATAATGCCTTCGGTTTCGTTCGAACCCGGAACGAACTTGTATGGATTGAATACTTTCAGCACATCGTCAGGCGGACGATGAGTATTCTAAGTGATATGTTCTGATTAAAGGTAATCGTAACCTCAAGCCTCATCAACCGGGAATGGCTAAAACAGGGGAGGTGCAGCAAGGCTTCGTGGGTAGCGCCCACTGAGAGCAAGATAGATCCCTGTCTAGAGGTCCCTTTCTATATTTCGGCTTAGTGGGTAGTTGGAACTGCAGCCAACTACGGGGTTGTCTTGTTCGGGATTATCCAGTAAGGGATGGTTCCGGCTTTGTGTTGCAGGGGAGCGGGCGTACTCCTCGGTACGGTGATCTAGGCCACGTACTGTGACGGGCGGTACCCCAGTAGCCCGGCCATTGTATGGAATCCAAACTCCAATAAGTGCCGTACGTATTAGTTGTGCCCAACTATGTTGGAATGTGAGATGTAAGCATTTCAGCTATTTCTGTATTTTACTTGAAAACCCTAGACCCTATTATAATATAACTGGATTTCCTATCAAATGATTTGGTTAGCGTAAGGTAAAAACTTTTCCATGTTTATGTGTGGGAAGTCTTACGTGATACCTTTGTTTTCAAAAGATTTTGAAGTTAAACAATTTTAACACGTTTACTCACACCAGACCCATGTCTGACCCAAGTGTTTATTTTCTGTTTTATTAAACTCTTGGGTACTCAATATTGTATTGAGTAGTCGAGGGATTCAGGTTAATCTTGACGAATACTGGAGGAGCTGAGGAGCAGGAGGCTTCAGCGAGTAGATATATAGAGTTTCCGCTGTGTTTGTATTAGTCTGTATTGTACTGGTATATTTGTGTTGTATAATAGACAGAAGTTTATAACTGTCTATTCTGTGATGTATAAATTGTGTACTCTGATGTATATGATACTATGTAATATCTTATGTGATAATATATTTCTCGTTCCGCTGTGAGATTTCTGATGTATTGTTGTTCTCTTTTCTTTTCTTTTCTTCTTCTATCCCTTTCTTTCTTTATAACGATGCGTCTTTCTGGGCAAAGAAAGTCGGGTCGTTACATATATTATGATTATTATACCTTTAAAAGAAGATAAAGCATTCAATAAGTCTTATAACCAATCTTATGCTTATTTTTTGTATATAATTTTGTGCCTATTTTTGGTGTATTATCCAGAATTTTATATGCATATGCAGATACATCACCTGCAGAATTATAACAAATATTATTATGATGTATCCTGCGCAGGCTGTTGTGAAACTAGAAACACGAGAAGGGCAAAGAGAAAAAAAGAATAGAAGATGTGCAAAACTGAAGCACAAAACGCTCGACAGCTAGCTGCAGTTGCAAGACCATTTTACATTCACTTCATGTAGTGTATACAACTGTGATATCCCGGAATTTTGGCAATATCAATTTAATAATCTTTATAAATAATTAAATTGATTTGTTGATTTATTTTATAAATTGACAAGTTTATTCATTTTAAAAGGTTAATAACATTTTAATTGGCAAGTTTATTTCTTTAAAAAATAATAACATTTTAATTTGGGAATATCTTTTCTAACAATTTTAAATTGGGAAGATTTATCTTTCTAAAACTTATATATAAATGTTTTATATTTATAATGTATATATATATAGGTATATATATTATAAATAGGGAGTCTTTTAAAACTATGTTTTCAAATTATAATATATATGTATATATATATATTGTGATTTGGAGTTATGTATTAAATTCAATATAGAAATTATCAAAGCTAATGTTAAAAGTATTTCCATTTAGAATATATATAATTGTATATATTGAAATGGAAAGAATATTGAATTTGAATTTAATAAAGTATTTTCAAACTTTAATATTTATATAATTTGTAATTTGGAAATTTGTAATTTAACTTAATACTTTTGAAAATGATATTTATGATTTAAATAACAAGAATAATTTCTTATTTAAAAATATATATGTAAGCTTAAGTTTAAATAAGATTTAAATAAGAAGTTCATTTATTTTAATAATCTTTTCTCTTTTAAAATTCAAAATGGTTTGTAAAAATATATATATAGTTAAGCTCAATTTCTCAAGCATATATAAATATGTTATGAATATTTGATTAAAGTATAAGTTACTTAAATAATAGTTTTCACATTTGTATATTTTTATAGGAATGTAAAAGCTTAATTATAAAAAGACAAATATATCATTTTATACATATAAATATTTCTTAAATACACATATATGACTTAAGTAAATTAATTAAAACAAGAATTTACACTTGTTAGCATATTAGAGTGGTTTAGTGACATTTGTAAAGATGTAAGCCTATGTGTAAGCAAATTAACACTTAAAGAAGACACATGGCTATTTTCTTTGGTAATTAAAGTTTTAAAATTTTAAATATAGAAGAAAGATCTGCAATTTTCTTTCTTCAGCTCTAATTTATCTTCACTTCTTTCTCTACTAAAAATAAATTCAAAGCTAAAATCAAAAGAAAAAGAAACCTGGAAATCGAAATTCAAAGAAAAGATAAAACTGGAAATGCAAATCAGAGAAATGAAAATCTGGAAATGCAAACTTGAAGAAGAAATTGCAAGCTAAAAGCAGTACCTCAACTCAAGGAAATTCATAGCAGCTAAGCAAATTCAAAGATCAACATCTAGATTCAAATTCAACTAAAGAAAAGAAGTTCAAAACCAAATAACAAGCCTAGAAAACAAAATCTGCTCCTCTGTTCTACAATGACATGTGAGTAAACCTTAAACTTAAAAACAGTTTTAAAAATCTGTTGTGATGGATGCATGTGATGGATGTTTTATGTAAATTGTGTTACTTAGTGTATGATATGAATGCATGCTTATATATCTGAAATGTATGTATGTCTGTATATATATACACAAAATCTGTCTCTGTTTATAAGTTCAGGTGAGTAAATGAATTTTAAAAACAGTTAAATTGAATTTCATTTAGATGATTGTGAAAGAAAATATCCTGTTATCTGAAATGTTGGAATAAAATGTGTGCATGTTTGTATATAGGTGTTTGAATGTCTGTGTAGACAATATATAGCTCTGTAGTAATATTTACAGGTTTGATTATTTCTTTTAAATTCAATATTTCGTCATTGAATCGTAGATAGCCTTTGATTTGTTAACAAAAGATGTTTAAAATCATATGGTATCACCACTAAAAATAATTCTAGGAATTATAATTTAAAATTTATCTTGAAATTTTAAAATTTACAGTGAATATCAGATTTGGTCAAAAATTGATTAATTCAATTTAAAGTTTTGATTGCATGATTAGATTCCATTTAGGAAATCATGAATTTTAATAGGTATAACTTAATTTTTAGTTTGGAATTTAGAGGGCTTTCTCGAGTTGTTTGATTTTGGTATTTTGATCGATTTCCATCGATCAACGACGAACTGGATGTCGTATTTAGGTTTGAAGATCAATTGTATGATGGAGTTTAACAGAAAAATGGAGATTAAATTTTTAGAAGACTGGAGTGGGTATGCGATGATGAAATAGGGTTTAACACCCTGCTTTTTACGTTGATGTTCATTCGAGTTTCGCGGCATCGTGATGAAATCTGAGGCGATCGCATATGGTTCTGGAGGCTCGGGGCAGTGGGGCGGAGCTGGGGTTAAGACGGCGAGGAGTTTCGAAGCTTTGGTTGCCGTGGAGGATGGTTTTTCTGGTGATGGTAGTTTTGAACTGATGGGTTAGATAGCTCGTTTCGTTTCTCTTTCGTATCGAGACAATCGAAGTGGTCGATCGTGGTACCGAGGTTGAAGGCGACTTGGTGGAGGCCATCGTGGAGTTCATCGACGTCCAGCGTGACGGTGCACGTGCACGTTTGAGTGAATCTGGAAACGATGGATTTGAGGAAGAAGCGTTATCTCGGGTTTCGTTCGGGTAATATCGAGTTTTACTCGAAGCTGTGTGATTAGAGTTTTAACTCGAGTTTGCTTCGAGTTTTCTAGGTGTTTACTCGGGTTTGGAGATTGCTGGCATTAAGAATTTTTACAGAAATGTTTTAAAGTTTAAACAAAAGAACTTTGTTTCTGTAATGTTCCTGAAGTTTTAAAAACAAAAGGTTAAACAAGTTTTTAATTGTAAAATAAATTGTTTCAAAATTTAAATGTTATAACAAGTTTTAATATTTAAATAGATAAGTTTTTAAAGGATAAATAAATAGATTTTCAAAATGCTTTTTGTATTAAAGTTAATTTAATAACCTTGGAAGTTTAAAGATTTTGAAAGTCGAGAAGGAGTTTAAAATGTTTTAATTATAATTGATTTCTAAAATTGTATTATTTTAAATGTAATTTAAATAATAAGGATTTTAGTAAATCAATTATAATAAAGAATTTATCTTAAGTAATTAAGAAATTTAATTAAATTAAGATAATAAATATGGAAAGATAATTAAAGTGTTGGTCAATTTAATTTATTTAATTAAGATAAATGATTTCTTAATTAAGATCTTTTAAATATAAGGATTAAGGAATTAGTTCTTTTATTTAAATAATTAGTTAAATAATTGACTAAGAAATTAATTAGTAATTATTAAAGATAATTACTTATAATTAATTAAGTATAATTACTTGATGAAGTAATTAAGGAATAATTATTGAATGTAATTAAGTAAAAGGGAAATTATTTAATAAAGTAATTAGAGGATAATTATTTTATTAAATGAAAATGATTAAGAGTTAATCACTTGTTATTAATTTAATAATTTATTAAATTAAATTAATTAAAGGATTAGATTAATCAAAGATGATTAATAATTGTGGTTTAATTAAGGTTAATTAATAATGTAATTAATTATTTGTGAAGGTAATTAATTAAAGTAATTAATTAATGGAATTAATTAAGGGAAGTTAATTACTGGATTATATTAATCAAAAGTAATTAATAATTATGGATTAATTAAGAATAATTACTTAATGTAATTAATAAAATAATTAAAGATGTAATTAAGGGTAATTAGTTTATAATTAATTAATGATGTAATTAAGAGTTGATTAATTAAGATTAATTAATAAATTGTAAGTGATTATAGAATAACTAATTAATTGTAATAAATTAAGAATTAAAGTAATTGATTATAATTAATTAATTTAATTAATGAAGTAATTAAAGGTTAATTACTGTATTTAATTAAGGATAATTAATTTGTGAAATTAATTAAAGATAATTACTTAAATGTAATTAAAATATAATTAATCAAGGTGATTAATTAAGTGGATAATTAGAGAAAGATTAATTAATTTATTTGTAATTAATTAATGATTATATAAGTAAGATTTATGATGAAGTAATTAATTTAATTTTTTTTTTAGAAATGAAGTAATTAATTTAATTCACTTTAAATTAATTAAAGATAGAGATAGTTAATTTAATTCATTTTAAATTAATTATGTTGTGATTAAGTAAATCATTGCTTATATAAGAATGAATGACATTGATTGACTAGAATGAATGTTATCTCAGAAATGAGATAAGTAATGTTGTGTGGTATGAATGCTTGGTTGCATTATAATGGTAATATAGATTAACTATTGTGATGTTGATATGGATTACCTATTTGATTATGAATCATCTGTTTAAATGATAATGTGATTATCAATTGTGATGTGTGAATTATCTATCTGTATGAATATAGATAAGTTAAATTGTTTAAACCTTTAAACAACTTGGCCTTAAAAGATACGTTTTGGATTTCGATGAGACCGGGATCGGGTTTGCTACATTACAGCGTGATAGGGGGTTCTCGCTTTGCGTTAGGTGGCGAACGGGAGACTCTTACCCCTACATGTCCCCGGGGGTAGTATAAGGCCTTTTGGGGTTGGTTGCAACTCGAGAGGGTGGCCGTAAAAGCAAACCCGAGGTATCAGTGTGAGCCACAGCGGGGCTGGGATGGTTGAAAAGCCTACCGGTCGTGAGCCGTTGCTGATGGTTGAAAATCCTAGGACGTTACATTTGGTATCAGAGCCAGGTTGAGCGAATGCCTAAGCTTTTGGTTAAGTGAATATCAGAACACTAGGTTGAGTGAATACCTAGGTTCGGAAGGATTGTTCATTAGAAATAGGATCTGTAGCAACCTGTTTGAGTCCGAGTGTATATATATTATGAGAGCGCGTATTTGTTAGTTATATAAATGGTTTTATATTGTGTTAATTGATCGGTTGAGTGGTATATGGATTCTGGTCAATACGAGTAGCTAACGTTATTGATAGGGATCTCTAAACACTTGAACCAGGCCAACGGACACAATATTGTTTTAAAGAGGTAAATGAAATAATTTTACTCAGAAATAATTTCTAAAAAGTATCATTTTAAACATATATATATATATATATATGTATTTCTACCTATTTGTTGGGTTACTTGTTCGGGTTTTCCAATATAAGTTATAAAGGTAGATAAGGTGGTGGTGTGTGTAACACGACTATCAATGGTTGGAATTTGAGTGTTGAGGTTGGAAGTATATCTGACGAGACTGTAGATCTAATACCGTCTCGAGTGAGCTTTGCTGAGGTGTAGGATTTCACCGATCTCCGAAGGAAACTGTTAAGGTTCGGAGTTTATCTTTGAAATTGGATGAATAGCGTAGATCTATTGGATGAGCTGAAGCGAGTGATGGTATTTTGGCAACTTCAAGAAGTAGTAGCTGTGTGGTGAGACGCGGTGACTATGGACGTTTCTGAAGATGTTTCTTCTGAAGCAAGTTTAAGGAAGTAGATCTGTTTCGGTGTTGTGGCTGAGTCCAGCGGGGTGTTTCTGTTTGCTTTGAAATCCGAATTTCTCGAGGAGTTTAGGATAAGAAGTCTTTGGCATCTATGGCAGCAGTGCAGCTCGGAGTGTTCTGTGATTGGCAGGAAGTTTCTGGCTGAGCAGTTTTTTTTCTGAAGGTAAAGTCCAGAAGCAGCATAGTGAATCCATTTCTTCGATGAATTGGATGGTTAAGTGTAAGCTGTTCTGATTAGTGAAGAGAGAACAGTTATCTTTGGAAATTAGGCCGGGCTGATCGCAAAAGTGACTTGCGATTGTTTGAGTGTTCTCTTGGGTTATTGGAGATTGAGATTATGTATCGATTTGATTCGTGGAGTTACCCGTGATTCAGCTTTGTAGAAGGATGTCTCCTAGAGAAGAATTTTGGTGAAGCGGCTCAGTATTCTTTGGAAAGGGATTGATCACACCTAGTTGAGTTTCTGCTGAGATGTTTTTGATTAAGTAGAATGGTTCAGTAAGATTTTATGGTATGGTGAACTGTGGATGATCAAGTTTGTGCTCGAGTTTCTCCGACGGCATTCTCATCTGTTCAAGATCAGAGTTGTGTAGCGAAAGCAAGATAGCAGCTATTCTAGAGTGGGAGCAACCGGGAGTTGTGATTTTCTTGGAGTAGAGTATTTCTATAGGAAATTCAAGTGTATCTCTAAGTGTTAAGGAATTTTTAGGATTTGGAGACAAGGTTGTCAAGTGCAACTGTTTGGCTATTTCAGATAGGAGAGGTAGTTCAAAGTGCTCTAATGTTTATGGAGTAGAGTTGTGTTCTGGATTTCGGTGATTTTTGGGGAACCATTTTGTTGAGTAGGATCCAGAAATTGATTTGATGTTGGTCTAGATTATTTCAAGAGGCATCAGCAAGAGTTAAGCTGATCAGGAAGGATGAAGTGACTCAGGATCGTCAAAAGAGTTAAACAGTTAAGAATGGATGGAATTTGGAATTTGAAGTTGAAATTTGGATATTGTTTAAGTTTTCTCCAATCAAAGGAGATATAAGATTTGGAAAAATTGGAGAGTGAGCTGCAGAAGTATTATGAGATTTTTCCTATGTTCCCAAGAGGATTAGTTCTTTGATCTATAGGATTAAATGGCCAGTTCGGATAACTGGAATTCATTTTATTTCACGTATCTCTGAGGGAATACGTGTTTGATCTGTCATTGGTTGTGGGATCAGCAGTTCAGAAGGATTTGGTAGTTGAGATGGTTTTGAGTTTAGTCTAATATTTTGTTCAGATTTGTAATCTAGATGGGAAGGAGTTCTAGACTATTGTAGATAGTTAGTTAAGATCCTGTAGAACGAGTATCCCGGTATATATATATACTTGGGGAAACTCGAGGAAATTCTATCCAGAATTTGTCTGGATAGTTAAATTTGTTTGATTAAATTGTTTGCTATGATTGTTAGAATATGATTGATATGTATGGTTGCTGTTTGAAATTAAAATTAAAATTTTGCTGGGTTATTAGATTATCTTTGCTTTTAAATTTCGGGGACGAAATTATTTTAAGGGGGGAGGAATGTGATATCCCGGAATTTTGGCAATATCAATTTAATAATCTTTATAAATAATTAAATTGATTTGTTGATTTATTTTATAAATTGACAAGTTTATTCATTTTAAAAGGTTAATAACATTTTAATTGGCAAGTTTATTTTTTTAAAAACTAATAACATTTTAATTTGGGAATATCTTTTCTAACAATTTTAAATTGGGAAGATTTATCTTTCTAAAACTTATATATAAATGTTTTATATTTATAATGTATATATATATAGGTATATATATTATAAATAGGGAGTCTTTTAAAACTATGTTTTCAAATTATAATATATATGTATATATATATATTGTGATTTGGAGTTATGTATTAAATTCAATATAGTAATTATCAAAGCTAATGTTAAAAGTATTTCCATTTAGAATATATATAATTGTATATATTGAAATGGAAAGAATATTGAATTTGAATTTAATAAAGTATTTTCAAACTTTAATATTTATATAATTTGTAATTTGGAAATTTGTAATTTAACTTAATACTTTTGAAAATGATATTTATGATTTAAATAACAAGAATAATTTCTTATTTAAAAATATATATGTAAGCTTAAGTTTAAATAAGATTTAAATAAGAAGTTCATTTATTTTAATAATCTTTTCTCTTTTAAAATTCAAAATGGTTTGTAAAAATATATATATAGTTAAGCTCAATTTCTCAAGCATATATAAATATGTTATGAATATTTGATTAAAGTATAAGTTACTTAAATAATAGTTTTCACATTTGTATATTTTTATAGGAATGTAAAAGCTTAATTATAAAAAGACAAATATATCATTTTATACATATAAATATTTCTTAAATACACATATATGACTTAAGTAAATTAATTAAAACAAGAATTTACACTTGTTAGCCTATTAGAGTGGTTTAGTGACATTTGTAAAGATGTAAGCCTATGTGTGAGCAAATTAACACTTAAAGAAGACACATGGCTATTTTCTTTGGTAATTAAAGTTTTAAAATTTTAAATATAGAAGAAAGATCTGCAATTTTCTTTCTTCAGCTCTAATTTATCTTCACTTCTTTCTCTACTAAAAATAAATTCAAAGCTAAAATCAAAAGAAAAAGAAACCTGGAAATCGAAATTCAAAGAAAAGATAAAACTGGAAATGCAAATCAGAGAAATGAAAATCTGGAAATGCAAACTTGAAGAAGAAATTGCAAGCTAAAAGCAGTACCTCAACTCAAGGAAATTCATAGCAGCTAAGCAAATTCAAAGATCAACATCTAGATTCAAATTCAACTAAAGAAAAGAAGTTCAAAACCAAATAACAAGCCTAGAAAACAAAATCTGCTCCTCTGTTCTACAATGACATGTGAGTAAACCTTAAACTTAAAAACAGTTTTAAAAATCTATTGTGATGGATGCATGTGATGGATGTTTTATGTAAATTGTGTTACTTAGTGTATGATATGAATGCATGCTTATATATCTGAAATGTATGTATGTATGTATATATATACACAAAATCTGTCTCTGTTTATAAGTTCAGGTGAGTAAATGAATTTTAAAAACAGTTAAATTGAATTTCATTTAGATGATTGTGAAAGAAAATATCCTGTTATCTGAAATGTTGGAATAAAATGTGTGCATGTTTGTATATAGGTGTTTGAATGTCTGTGTAGACAATATATAGCTCTGTAGTAATATTTACAGGTTTGATTATTTCTTTTAAATTCAATATTTCGTCATTGAATCGTAGATAGCCTTTGATTTGTTAACAAAAGATGTTTAAAATCATATGGTATCACCACTAAAAATAATTCTAGGAATTATAATTTAAAATTTATCTTGAAATTTTAAAATTTACAGTGAATATCAGATTTGGTCAAAAATTGATTAATTCAATTTAAAGTTTTGATTGCATGATTAGATTCCATTTAGGAAATCATGAATTTTAATAGGTATAACTTAATTTTTAGTTTGGAATTTAGAGGGCTTTCTCGAGTTGTTTGATTTTGGTATTTTGATCGATTTCCATCGATCAACGACGAACTGGATGTCGTATTTAGGTTTGAAGATCAATTGTATGATGGAGTTTAACAGAAAAATGGAGATTAAATTTTTAGAAGACTGGAGTGGGTATGCGATGATGAAATAGGGTTTAACACCCTGCTTTTTACGTTGATGTTCATTCGAGTTTCGCGGCATCGTGATGAAATCTGAGGCGATCGCATATGGTTCTGGAGGCTCGGGGCAGTGGGGCGGAGCTGGGGTTAAGACGGCGAGGAGTTTCGAAGCTTTGGTTGCCGTGGAGGATGGTTTTTCTGGTGATGGTAGTTTTGAACTGATGGGTTAGATAGCTCGTTTCGTTTCTCTTTCGTATCGAGACAATCGAAGTGGTCGATCGTGGTACCGAGGTTGAAGGCGACTTGGTGGAGGCCATCGTGGAGTTCATCGACGTCCAGCGTGACGGTGCACGTGCACGTTTGAGTGAATCTGGAAACGATGGATTTGAGGAAGAAGCGTTATCTCGGGTTTCGTTCGGGTAATATCGAGTTTTACTCGAAGCTGTGTGATTAGAGTTTTAACTCGAGTTTGCTTCGAGTTTTCTAGGTGTTTACTCGGGTTTGGAGATTGCTGGCATTAAGAATTTTTACAGAAATGTTTTAAAGTTTAAACAAAAGAACTTTGTTTCTGTAATGTTCCTGAAGTTTTAAAAACAAAAGGTTAAACAAGTTTTTAATTGTAAAATAAATTGTTTCAAAATTTAAATGTTATAACAAGTTTTAATATTTAAATAGATAAGTTTTTAAAGGATAAATAAATAGATTTTCAAAATGCTTTTTGTATTAAAGTTAATTTAATAACCTTGGAAGTTTAAAGATTTTGAAAGTCGAGAAGGAGTTTAAAATGTTTTAATTATAATTGATTTCTAAAATTGTATTATTTTAAATGTAATTTAAATAATAAGGATTTTAGTAAATCAATTATAATAAAGAATTTATCTTAAGTAATTAAGAAATTTAATTAAATTAAGATAATAAATATGGAAAGATAATTAAAGTGTTGGTCAATTTAATTTATTTAATTAAGATAAATGATTTCTTAATTAAGATCTTTTAAATATAAGGATTAAGGAATTAGTTCTTTTATTTAAATAATTAGTTAAATAATTGACTAAGAAATTAATTAGTAATTATTAAAGATAATTACTTATAATTAATTAAGTATAATTACTTGATGAAGTAATTAAGGAATAATTATTGAATGTAATTAAGTAAAAGGGAAATTATTTAATAAAGTAATTAGAGGATAATTATTTTATTAAATGAAAATGATTAAGAGTTAATCACTTGTTATTAATTTAATAATTTATTAAATTAAATTAATTAAAGGATTAGATTAATCAAAGATGATTAATAATTGTGGTTTAATTAAGGTTAATTAATAATGTAATTAATTATTTGTGAAGGTAATTAATTAAAGTAATTAATTAATGGAATTAATTAAGGGAAGTTAATTACTGGATTATATTAATCAAAAGTAATTAATAATTATGGATTAATTAAGAATAATTACTTAATGTAATTAATAAAATAATTAAAGATGTAATTAAGGGTAATTAGTTTATAATTAATTAATGATGTAATTAAGAGTTGATTAATTAAGATTAATTAATAAATTGTAAGTGATTATAGAATAACTAATTAATTGTAATAAATTAAGAATTAAAGTAATTGATTATAATTAATTAATTTAATTAATGAAGTAATTAAAGGTTAATTACTGTATTTAATTAAGGATAATTAATTTGTGAAATTAATTAAAGATAATTACTTAAATGTAATTAAAATATAATTAATCAAGGTGATTAATTAAGTGGATAATTAGAGAAAGATTAATTAATTTATTTGTAATTAATTAATGATTATATAAGTAAGATTTATGATGAAGTAATTAATTTAATTTTTTTTTTTAGAAATGAAGTAATTAATTTAATTCACTTTAAATTAATTAAAGATAGAGATAGTTAATTTAATTCATTTTAAATTAATTATGTTGTGATTAAGTAAATCATTGCTTATATAAGAATGAATGACATTGATTGACTAGAATGAATGTTATCTCAGAAATGAGATAAGTAATGTTGTGTGGTATGAATGCTTGGTTGCATTATAATGGTAATATAGATTAACTATTGTGATGTTGATATGGATTACCTATTTGATTATGAATCATCTGTTTAAATGATAATGTGATTATCAATTGTGATGTGTGAATTATCTATCTGTATGAATATAGATAAGTTAAATTGTTTAAACCTTTAAACAACTTGGCCTTAAAAGATACGTTTTGGATTTCGATGAGACCGGGATCGGGTTTCCGTATACCGGTATTCCAGGTCTGGAGACCCGAATACCACATCGATCCAAATTAACGATAGGTCGTGAATCTCAAGTGAAGATGAAGATTTAGAGTGCAAGGGTTATTGTCGTTAACTCTGAGGGTGATTCCAAAACGAGTGTAACGAGATAATGCCTTCGGTTTCGTTCGAACCCGGAACGAACTTGTATGGATTGAATGCTTTCAACACATCGTCAGGCGGACGATGAGCATTCTAAGTGATATGTTCTGATTAAAGGTAATCGTAACCTCAAGCCTCATCAACCGGGAATGGCTAAAACAGGGGAGGTGCAGCAAGGCTTCGTGGGTAGCGCCCACTGAGAGCAAGATAGATCCCTGTCTAGAGGTCCCTTTCTATATTTCGGCTTAGTGGGTAGTTGGAACTACAGCCAACTACGGGATTGTCTTGTTCGGGATTATTCAGTAAGGGATGGTTCCGGCTTTGTGTTGCAGGGGAGCGGGCGTACTCCTCGGTACGGTGATCTAGGCCACGTACTGTGACGGGCGGTACCCCAGTAGCCCTGCCATTGATGGAAACCCATTCTTCCTACGAGACCCTACGGTTTTGATTGTATAACCCACTTTGTGGCTAGTATGCTGGAATTTAATAATGTAACAATTTCAGCTATATGAGTATTTATTTGAAAACCCTAGACCCTATTATAATATAATCGAATTTCCTATCAAAGTTTTGGTTAGCGTAAGGTAAAAACTTACCCATGTTTATGTGTGGGAAGTCTTACGTTATACCTTTTGTTTTCAAAGGTTTTTCAAAGTTAAGCAACTTTTAACCGTTTACTCACACCAGACCCATGTCTGACCCAAGTGTTTATTTTCTGTTTTATTAAACTCTTGGGTACTCAAATTTGTATGAGTAGTCAAGGGATTCAGGTTAGCCTTGACGAATTCTGGAGGAGATTGGAGCAGGAGGCTTCAGCGTGTAGATATATAGAATTTCCGCTGTGATGATGTATTGTATGGATGTAGTAGTGTTGTATAATAGACAGAATTTATAACTGTCTATTTTGTGATGTAAGTTGTGTACTCTGATGTATATGATACTATGTAATATCATATGTGATATATTATATTTCATTCGTTCCGCTGTGAGATTCTGATGTGTTGTTGTTCTCTCTTCTCTTCTTTTCTTCTTCTATCCCTTTCTTTCTTAATAATGATGCGTTTTCCTGGGCATAGGAAGGCGGGTCGTTAAAACAACACTATTGTTTGGCCAAAACATTCATTACATAAGGTATATAGCAAGCTTACTGAGCATGACTAGGAAGGAATGTAAATTTGTATCAAGATTGTGGGTTTTCAATACTGAATTTCAAAGAGTTAAATATCTATCATCTATGAACGATTTTTTTATGCATGTTTTAAAATTCTCCATATATTATTGAGGTGTTGTATGAGACCAAGTTTGGTAGTTTCTCAACACTGTCATATATTGCGTTGTTGAATTTGGTAAGCCGACTGAGTGATGACTGCTACCTCCTCTAATTTTATATTTTTTTAATACTTATCACATGTTTTATACTTAAAATTGGATTAAATACCCAAAAGTTTTTATTCATGTTGTATATGACACTAAAACAATAAACAGAATTATGTTGACTGGCATCTTTCCAAACCATTTTGCTCTGAACTCGGTTTTTCATTTTACATGCGTCTATATGCTTAAGTTCATCATTTGTGGAAACTATTTCCAAATCTTTGCAAGCTCTTTCTTTTTAAGTAGCACAAAGAAACCAGTTATAACAAAGAATAACAAAAAAATTGTACTGAGCATGCATTGAAGAATAAATGAAATATTTCAACAACAACACACCACTTAATAAAACTAACACCCGCATGGTTATATTACGGACTAATTTGACAACTTCCCATGTGCGTAGCACGGGCCACTCACTAGTAAATAAATAATGCAGTGGAACAACTTGATGCAGAGGAATAAATATAAAAAATAGTAATAATATATTAAATCTTCGTCTTCATCCTCTAGAAATAAGGTCTTCAACACTGAAATGCTCAGGCTAACCCGAGCGTAATGAAAAGACAAAACACTCGAGTCAGAACTAAAAGATCTTATGTAAGTTAAATCAAAATAAGTAAATATGGGTGTAACGGCTTCAGAGATGTTTAGGGGATTTTACACCTCCTGTCCAGTGTCTAACATGCATGCAATAACTTAAGGTATATTCGGGATTCCATCTCCTAAGGATCCACTAACCTATCTACATATGTAATACAATACGCTATTATAATAAGTCTACAGTAAGTAAAGTATTAAAATAGCGTTAAGGCGTTACCCATATCCCCCTTAACACATTTTTATAAATGTCGTAGTCTATACAGTACTGTAAACTCCACCAAACTGGTGAGCTATTAGGGAGCACTCCATAGGTATGACACAAACCAAAATCGTAGTGGGCTTGATAAGGCATATGACAAGGCACGCGAGGTAATGCCCAGGGTAGGATACTACCGTTTTGCAGAACCGGGCTGGTGGTAACGCATAGCAGCTACTACCGCCCACCTCGGAACACACTCCCATAATCACATCGAAGGTGGCCACCAAATCAATCACAAAGTAACATATATGGTATCGAAGAAGCATGTCCCATCGGAGGAGCAACCACACTTGGCCCAGGTATAGTTCCTGTTTTAGTCATATCAAGCTGACCCGAAGGAGTCAAGGCTACGTTTATACCTCATACAGCAGCGTTCACCAAACCATCCTACTTCATTATAGATTCTCCATCACGTGCACTGTTGTTAAAGTGGTTTTTCGGTATTGGCAAAGAGTATGACAATATCTGATCCCGGTCTCTTTAACAACCAAACGCTTATTTTACACCGGTTGGTTCTTTTATATTTCCAAAACTGATTCATAATTGATATCAAAATATCATATTCACTTAAAAATCATTTCACTTTCGAAATCATATTCACTTTCGGAATCATTATTCACTTTAAATCGTGTTTGTTTTCAAAATCATAACCACAAAATAGGTTAGACCACCATATCAAAATATTCGCATTTAAATCAATTAAATCTAAATCATAACGGTTCTAATTTTAAACAGTTTGAATATTGAAAGTAGTTTATATATTGGAATAGTTATACATTAGAAATAATTTATATTTTAAAAATGGGTTATTGATTAAAATAGTTTATATTTTAGAAATAGTTTATATATTAAAATATGTTATATATTAAAATATATATATTAAAAGTTGTTTATAAATTTAAAATAATATATATTAAAATAGTTTATAACTTAAAAATAGGTTAAAGATTAAAATAGTTTATATATTAGATATAGTTTATATATATTAAAATAGGTTATATATTAAAAGTAGTTAATGTATTAAAATTTATTAATAATTTAATATGGTTTATATGAGAAAATAGTTTATATGTTAAAAGAGTTTGTATATTAAAGAGTTTATATCTGATATGCACGTAAATGTGCATATTTTTACCACCATATTTAATCTATTTAAATTAAATAAATGATCATATCGGGCATTTTAAATTGTTTAAACCAAAATTCATATTATTTTCAAATCGTCACATATTCATCTTCATCTAATGGCAAAATGGTCATTTTTGTGCATATATTAATTTAAGAAAAATTAATTGTAAATTTATATATATATGTGTAGGAATTTGATCTCAAATAGGAGTGGTTTCATGAAGACACATGCATGCACAAGAGTGAAGAGAACAAATGAAGATGGAAATAATTCAAAGTGAAGATAATGGAGGACCCCACCTACCCACCTATCTTAATGTACAAATTAGAGGCTAATGCACATGCTTATGGAATTAATGGCTTCATGTACACTTAAATGAGGATTATTTGAAGCTAATGATTACTTGGCCTCCACACTTCCTAAGAGGGTATTTTGGGCATTCCCCAAAAATATGAATTAGGGTTTAACACATGTATAAAATCCCCTTATGTTTCATGTAACCCTCTCCCTTAGTCTCTCTTAGTTTTGTTTAGGCTTAAAAATAAAACTCAAAGCTCTCTTTCTCTTTTTATGGCTACTTAGTCATATTTTTATTTCATGTAACTTTCATTTTTTTAATGTTAATTAGTGCTCTCTTTTCTTTTACATGCTTCTTTTCCTTTCATGTTGTAGTGTAGATCTCTCTTATTTCATGCAAGTAGATTAGTTTTTCCTTTCTTTTTTCTCTCTTTTTCCTCTTGTTTGTTTAATGTTGCTTTCTACATTTGTTGATTTAATAACAAAAATGAGAGGCTAATCCCTTCATATTAGGGGTAATGAAGCTCTCTTGAATCATGTAGATGCAACATAATTTCTTTTATGTCTCTTTTGTGCTTAATGGAAAGTAGATGTTTGTGTGGTTTTGTGTTTAATATTGAGTTTGATAGCTTATGTTGTTCAAAACAAATAGGCTATGCTTAGTCATATGAATCATTAATTACCTCTTCATCTACATATGATCATGGTAATGGAAGTTGATTTGAATCAAAATTTGATGGTTTATGTTTCTAATTCAATAGTTAATAATCCATGCTTAAAATAGATTCTACTTTTAATTTCATATCATTTTCATTGAAGTTAGTAAGTGGGTTAGAGGGTGCATTAAAGTTTGATGGTTTAAGTGTGTTAACTAATAACACAATTAGGCCATGCTTATGATAAATGCATCAACTAAACTCACAAATTACCAAAAAGAGATCATAATTTCATTATGTTGATTTATGTGATCATGAGAGGGGATTTACCTCTAAATTTCTCTTTAATCTCATATTTTTATTCTCCTTAGTTCTAGCTTGTTCTTACCTTTTTTTACTTAGTTTATTATCCCTCGACTTTGGTTTAATTTGATTGAATAGATTTTTAAAATCATCAATTCTCTGCGGATCGACCCGTACTCGCCACGTACTTCAATAGTACGCCGTGCGCTTGCGGTTATATTTTATTTCTAAATTCGTTCGACGGTTTTCTAAACCGATAGAATTTCCGTCGACGAACAAGTTTTTGGCGCCGTTGCCGGGGAATTTCTTTGATTTTGATTTTCTATTTTTCGAATTATTTTTGTTTGATTTTCTTTTGTGTGTGTTTTGTGTGTTAATTTCTTAAAGAAAAAATATTATGTGTTGTGTGAATTTTACTTGCATTTGTTTGTGTGCTTGTTTTCTTTTTGTTTGCATTGCATTTGTATAAAAAAAAGAAAAAATACATACATACATACATTATTTCATTTAAAAAAAATATTCCATTTCAATCTTTCTTTTACAATACATCCACAATTTTTTTTTGTTTACAAGTTTTGCTTTACAAATTTCATTTTCAATATAGTTCTACTCTCTGTTACAGTGCTGTTCAATCATCTTTCAGCACTCACATTCCACTGAACTCCTCTTCACCATCAGTTCCACTACCTCCCTCCGACCAGCAACCACCAGCTTGCCGACAAACTTCCTACTACCCACTGTCCATGCTTCATTCACTACTACACAAACAAAGCCATTTTCCTTTATACCATTGACATCACTTTGATAATTGCCTGTCATCACCACTACATACAAATACAACCACCAATGCTTCCTCCATCTTCCTCTCTCCCAATTGCTGCAACGCTGCCTAAATTCGCCAAACTACACTGTGCTTGCTGCGCTCACCTTATCCATTTCTCTGTTCTTATCTACTGCCATTCAACCTAGACTACAACAATTCACCTACCCTGCTGCTCAATATACTGACCATACAACAGTCCTACTGCATTGCAACTAAAAACATACATCACACCCTTCATCAGTCCTCTGCCATTTACTTCATCAAAACAAAACACAACTAAACCACTTCTGTCGATTCACTACACTGACCACCATTCCACCGAACTCCAAAACCCACCACAACCAAATCACTAACCATTCCTGCCTTCACCACCTTCAACACATCAGACGACTTTCTTCCTCCACCAAGCAACCATCTACATCCATCCTCCGTAGTGCACAACATCATCATCAACATTCTGCAAATTCCCTCTGCCTTTAAAACTTCCTGCAACAAACCATACTCCACTGCAATTGTCTGCGACCCCCTGAATCTACATCAACCTGATCAATATCACCTTGCTTCAAGCCTGCTGTACATTTATATTTCTTCACATTTCTATTTCTATTTCTATTTCCAGCAACATCGATCCTGCAACATTCAACACCACTCAACAACTTCATATCATCTCCCAAACAACCATACATCTACACAAACCTCCCTGACTATTGTGCACTGTCACACTCCACTCACCACATATCATCTCCCCTACAACAAACAATTCACTGTGCCTTCTCTACATCGTCACTCCATCTCATATAATACATACCCCTTCTGTTATAAACTGCTCCTGTATTACTGCCTTGACCACACAACTGACCAAAGTCCATCAACACACCCTGCCTGCCAACCCAGTTCACAAAGTCACATACCACTCTCCTGACCACAACTGACCATACCAAACACTGACCTTACTTCCACTGAACTGCTGCAACTTCGACAGCTTCCCAGCTCCAATCGAAACACCACGCAGCATCCAATCGGCAGCAATCACCGAATTTCTTACAACCGCTTTCACCCTGAAATCATTCACAATCAACACTCTTCGACTAACAACATCCACCCCTCCGTCAACTGACAAACTGCAGCATCCACAACCTCCATCTCACTGTCTTCTTCCCAAAGCACTTCAAACTGCGGCTCCTTCAACCGAAAACAACCAATAACGCCACCATCCAAAAAAAAGAAGAAAAAGCAAACTGCACTTACCCAAATTGACAACCAGGTAGTCGAACATGCCTTGCAACTGCCCTCCTCGAACCACAGTAAAATCCTCAACATTCATCCCAAAACGGCTACCATCCTCTTAACATCACCGCGACCATCCAAGTCGAATGCCTCCTCGCACAAAATCAAACATCTCGAACTTCATTAAAGTCGCAGACGAATCAAACTTCTTCAATCTGCAATCCAATTCCACCCCACAGCCACGATCGCCGAAGTCACCAAATAGACGAACCCCCATCGCGATCAACACACCCGACCACAACTTCAACCACGACCTCTAATCCCCAGCAATCGAACCATCTCCACTAATCTACTGACCTGCCTTGATCCACGAACTTGCACAAGACCCAAATCCAACTCACCATGCGCCTGAGTCAAATCAAATCGAATCTCCTAAAGTCAATATCGCTACCTCCTCCACAAACCGTGATTTTGATTGCAAGTTAGTTGAAATTTTAATTTCTGGAATTGAATACTTCGATGTAGTAATTTGAGATGCAAAATGAAACGATGTGGAAGTTGATTTAAAAGAATTTGGGTCGGGTTAGAAGTAGTAAGGGGGTTGGTTTCCTTTTCCTTTTTATTTTTTTTAATTTCATTACTTTAGTTTAAATTTAGAGTTTTTTTCCTTCATTTCTTCTTTTCTCAAAAAAAACAAAGAAAAAAAAGAGTTTGTTTAGTTTTCACTAGTTTTAGTTTTCATTTTGTTTTCGCAATTTTGTTTAGTTTTCTTCACAAAAAAAAAGAAAAGGATATATCTTGTTTTAAATTTCAGGTTGCCAAAGCAGATTGCGAAAGTTGCTTGCTTCGCTCAACTATTGCCCAAAAATAATTGCTTCGCTTTGCTTTATAAAAAAAACTGCTTGCTTGATATATCTATTGTTTTTATTTGCCTTGCATTGTATATCTCTTGTTTTTATTTTAATTGCATTGTTGATTGCTTGCATTTGCATATATATATATATTTAAAAAAATTCAAAAATTAAGAAACAAAAAAATCCATTTGTAGTTGCATTATTAATACACGTTTAATTTCTGCTTTGCATTTCATCCTAGAATTTTGATTAGTAATAACGGTTAGACATCAATAACTTTTAATTGTGTATTGACAAGTTGTCTTCTTTGAACAATTTAATTTCTCGGTGTCTAGGCTACGATAGAGTTATAACCATTTATAAATATTACGGTGATTCGTAAATATTATAGTGGTTGTTCCTCTGAAGGTACTTAAACCTTCGGCTACATTGCTACGGTGATTCGTGGTGCACCGATAACCCATGCCCGTTACCTGGCTGTGAACTATCTTGTTGATTTAAGACAAAGTGTGATTATACAATTTTGAGTTAACTTAGGATAAATCATTTGTAATTAACCCTTGCATTCATTTAGTTGCATTAGTTCATGCATATTAAAAAAAACTAAAAAAATCCAAAAATCCAAAACTAAAAAAATTGTGAATATTCCCTTTCCCTTGAAATTTTTAAATCCTTTTCCTTTGAAATTTCAAAAATCTAAAAAAATATAGAAAACCCAAAATCCAAAAAAAAAATTATAAAACCTTTTCAAAAACAAAAAAAAATTGAAAAACCAAAAAAAAACAAAAATCAATTTCCCTTTTGAAAAATAAATTTTATTTGTAAATATTTTTCCTTAAAAAAATAAAAAAACAAAAACATTCTTGAAAATGTCCGAGTTTCCCCACTTACGTGAATTTTACAATAGTTGTGAAAATCAATATAATCCATATGATTTCACTCCAAATCCGTATGGATATTTTAACAACAACTATTGTTTAAATGATTTGAGTTTTGAACCACAAAATTTTCGAAATGACGAACCACCCTCGAATCTCGAAAATAGCATTTCATCTCTACTTGAAATCTCTACACAACAAAATCAAAGTATAAATGATTTGTGTAATTCATATTTGTGTAATAACTCGAGCCAAGGATTTCAAAATTTGAATTCAATTCAAAATTCAAACAATTTCGATTATAACCCATGCCAATTCAATTTCGAACTCCAAAATGAATTTCAAACTCAAAATGAAAATGGAAATAACTTTTCAAACGAATTTGGCAATGGGAATAATCTTAACCATGCTACGATTGAAAATCTCTGTTCTTAACAAATTCAAAGTGAAAATCCTCATGCTAATAACTATAAATTGGATTTTGTTGAGCAAATGAATGAAATTTACGATGATCACACGGATTCGTTGTTTGAAACTTATATGAAACAACGTGAACAACAAAACCAAATCCCAACGTGTGACGAGTTAAGTAATAACCCATCTTTTACCCAAATTGACGATTTTAAAATAACAACTTTTGAAGTGGAAAATAACAATCTTAATGAAGTTGTTGAAAACACGGTAATTGAGTTGGATTTCAATCCTTTTGAGGGTGTGGAACCAAATTTAAAATTCGATCTTCCTTTTCTCGATCTCGAAAATTTGAATACAACAACTTTGGATTTTGAACTTGAGATACGCAATGAAGTTGTTGATAATCCAACAAAGGAAGACGAATTTAACGAACACAAATTTTTTGGACTTTTCGATGATGAGTTGTTAAATTTCGACGGGGAAGGTTTAAATCACCATTTTGATATTGAATTCAGTAATTTTGAAGAAGTTTTCAGTGATAAATTTGAATTTCAATTTGGTGAGACAAAATTTGAATTTCAATCAATTATTATATCAACCCCGAAAATCATCGAAAATAAAACAACTCGTACGGTTTTCAATAAAACGACATTCATTTTTCCAAATCAACATTCAACTTTGAAATCTTTTACGATTAGGTTTTTCGAGCTTAAACTGTGTCTCATATACTTGATGAGGCAAATGAATCGGTTTTTGGAAGACCGTTTCATTTACGCTTTGACGATATACTTTCTGATCTCGTGTAAATACCGTTAATTTTCATTTAAATAAAGGTCATGTTTTTATTTTTATTTTTCTCCTTCCACTTGGGTTGACTGTGGGGACACAGTCAAAATCAAGTGTGGGGAGAGACCCATCTTCATTTTTTTTTTCATGATTTATTTTTGCTTTTTCTTTTAAAAAAACTCAAAAAAAAATTAAAAAAAAAAATCCCAAAAACAATTTTTTTAAGCATTTTGATTTATTTTTAAAGAAACACTATAAGATAAATATATGGTTTTGGTTTATTAAATTGAAATTTTTGAAAATTTATTCGTCTTAATAAAAATAAAAATGAAGTTTGATTACAAATAATAATGGTTTAACTAGTATATAAGAAGATTCATACGTGTTAATTATGAAATATATCCTAATTGAAAATCTTTGTTTTAAAAAGTGGTTGATTTAAAGTAAAGATATAACATTTGTTTTGTCTTATAATTTAAATAGTGCTAAGATAATTTTGAGAAACTCTCTCTTTCAAAAAAAACAACACAAAAAAAAATATTTCTTGTATATATGTATATATTTTTTAATAAACACCTAGAGTCATGTGTTCACACTCGTGTGTTCACTCGCCATGCTATGTACCCTTCTCACGTAAGCCCGAAAGGCAGTGCACGATCGGTATATCTGGCCTCAGTTTATTTGAGTTAGGTGTATATATATAAAAATTCTTTTTAATAACGCCTACAGTCAATAGGTGTTCACACTCGTGTGTTCACTCGCCACGCTCTGTATTCCCCTCACATCAGTCCGCAAGGCAGTGCATGGGTAATATATCTGGCCTGAGTTTATCTGAGTTAGGCATGTGTAAATATTGTAAATATCAATAAAAAATTTAAAAAATGGAGAGAGTAAGCAAATGAAATCCAAGCACTATTTTAATTTATTTGATTTGATTTGTTATTGAAATGAAATGAAATACCACTTTAATAAACTTTGATGATCATCTAAGGACCTATTTCATGGTTACACTTTGTTATCAACTGAAACAACGAGTTAAACTATTGTCTATTTGTTATGATAACTTAATTTTTGTTGGAAATTTTGACGAGTAAATGACTTAAATTTCATGATAATGACCAAACCTATATTTAACTTATTTGTTTTAATTTAAAAGTAAATCCTTCATTCGTAATTTCAAAAACTTGCATTCACATCTTTGTAAATAAATCTTGCATTTTGTAAATATTTTCATTCTGCATTTGGATTTTGTGGGTAGTATCCGCTGAAAACCCTCACGAGACAACACTCGTCCTACTGGGGACACCCAGAGGTTTAACGGCTTGTTGCATATGCTCAATGCAATCGTGCTTCCTATGAAAACGGATTTATCTTAGTTTTTTTCCATTATTCGAGGAAAAATAAAAAGATAAGTGTGGGGGTATTTGATATGCACGTAAATGTGCATATTTTTACCACCATATTTAATCTATTTAAATTAAATAAATGATCATATCGGGCATTTTAACTTGTTTAAACCAAAATTCATATTATTTTCAAATTGTCACATATTCATCTTCATCCAATGGCAAAATGGTCATTTTTGTGCATATATTAATTTGAGAAAAATTAATTGGAAGTTTATATATATTTGTGTAGGAATTTGATCTCAAATAGGAGTGGTTTCATGAAGACACATTCATGCACAAGAGTGAATAGAACAAATGAAGATGGAAATAATTCAAAGTGAAGATAATGGAGGACCCCACCTACTCACCTACCTTAATGTACAAATTAGAGGCTAATGCACATGCTTATGGAATTAATGGCTTCATGTACACTTAAATGAGGATTATTTGAAGCTAATGATTACTTGGCCTCCACACTTCCTAAGAGGGTATTTTGGGGTTTCCCCAAAAATATGAATTAGGGTTTAACACATGTATAAAATCCCCTTATGTTTCATGTAACCCTCTCCCTTAGTCTCTCTTAGTTTAGTTTAGGCTCAAAAATAAAACTCAAAGCTCTCTTTCTCTTTTCATGGCTACTTAGCCATATTTTTATTTCATGTAACTTTCATTTTTTTAATGTTAATTAGTGCTCTCTTTTCTTTTACATGCTTCTTTTCCTTTCATGTTGTAGTGTAGATCTCTCTTATTTCATGCAAGTAGATTAGTTTTTCCTTTCTTTTTTCTCTCTTTTTCCTCTAGTTTGTTTAATGTTGCTTTCTACATTTGTTGATTTAATAACAAAAATGAGAGGCTAATCCCTTCAATTTAGGGGTAATGAAGCTCTCTTGAATCATGTAGATGCAACATAATTTCTTTTATGTCTCTTTTGTGCTTAATGGAAAGTAGATGTTTGTGTGGTTTTGTGTTTAATATTGAGTTTGATAGCTTATGTTGTTCAAAACAAATAGGCTATGCTTAGTGTGACATCCCGGAAATTTCTGACAATATCAATTTAATAATCTGCATTTAAAATTAAATTGATTTAATGATTTTTGTTAATAAAATCTGAATTGATTTAATAATCTTCTTTTGAATAAATATTTAATTAAGAATTTATCTTTTAAAAGCTAATAAATTGTTTTCTATTTACAATGTATATATATTTGTATATATTATAAATAGAAATCTTTGGGTTGGATTTAATAATTAAGTAAATCTTGTTTTATAATTCAAATATTTTTGATAATTTGGAAATTTGATTTTAATTTAATATTAAGCTATTAAATAAATAACTATGGTTTTAAAATAGTAAGATAAATGTTTGATTTATTTAAATTATATCTTAGCTTATGGTAAGATAAATAAAAGGTTTATTTTAAAATATTGTTTAATAAATATGAGATAGTTTATTAAATAATAATAGGAAGTTATAATCTCTTTTATAAATTAATTAAATTTGACAAATTGTTATTTTCTAATAACATTTTTAATGTATTGTTATATATATAAATATGAATGGATTTTAAAATAAAAGTGTTGTTTTCAAATTTAATATGTAGTTGTATATGTATATATACAACTTGAGGTTTAAATTTGATTTTGAATTTATTTGAATTCAAAAGCCTTGAGATTAAAAGAGTAAATATTTAAAATGTTTTGATTTAAAAGATAATTGTATAAGCTTTTATATAATTTGGCTTTATTTTTATTTCTTAAAATTTATCTATATATATATATATATTAATAAGTAAATTAAGTATTGAATAGTTTAAGTTAAAAATAAAAGAGAATAAAAGTAAATACATTACATAAATTTCTAACAATATAGTCTATAAGAATACTTAATTATGGTTATAAGGCTGGAAGCATTTTTGTAGGTAACCTGTAAGTAATTGAAGGCAAAAGTAAACAAAGTATACATATGTATATGCAAAGAGCAAAGCAAGATGAATGTAGACTGTAAAGCAGGTATGCAGGCAAGTAATAAAAAAAATAAGAACAAAATAAAGTATATATATATAGACTAAAAACTTCCAGGCTTTGTATAAATTTATAAGTAGCTGTAAGTTAGTATGCAGGCTAATAAACATAGTAAAATAAAGCATCTAAGTACCATTGCATTAAATGCCAGCCAAAACAAAGTCTATTCGAATTGTTTTAACATCCTCTCAGCCTCCATTTAGAGAAAAATCTCTGGTCATTTTGTACAAGTAAAATGATGCCATCCTGTAAACTCTTTTCCATATATCAATCTATTTCATTTCAATTCGTTCAAAAGAAACATAGCATTCCTGAAGACATTTACAACTAAAGCTTTATTCGATTGAGCTTTACAACAATTCATCTCAACTGAAATCTCCAGTTCAAGTTTTCAAAGGATCAAAAGTATTTTCCAGTTTTCAAAATACAAAGTTGTTTTCAAAAGCCTCTGTTTAATCTGTTTCAAACTTCTAGGCTCTGTTCATCATTTTTCTGGTGAGTAACTTCTCTTCTAAAATGCCTAAGTATATTCATTTATGGTTGCATGCTAGTTTATCTGAGATGAAGTATAAAGTATGTGTATATATATTTGAGAATGCCTGTGTATATATGGGTGGATAGATGGATTGATGTTGTTAAATTTGTTCTGCCTGTTCTTAGTTTAAACTTAGCTTCTAAACAAAAGAATCCAATTCCTTTTGATCTGATTACTGTTAGTATCTAGAATTTAAACAAGACTTGTTTGTTTAACTTTAAGATTTAGGTTTAAAATTTATTTAACTAAAAATACAAGAGAAATTTATCTGGGAACCAAAATCTAACTGGATGATCTGAAAATGTGTAAAACTCAGATATGTTAGTTTAACGATTCCGTAATATAAACTGAAGTCCTAAACTAAACCATGATTTTTAAGATTTAAATCATAATTTTTAAATTAGGATTGATTTAGCATTTCGGGATTGACTAGAAAAGGGATTTTGGGTTTTATCTGTTGATCTAGTTGATTGGAGTGGCTGTAATTCTTCATGGAGGTGGAGAAGTGACTGGAGAGGCCAGGAAAAACAAGTGATGGATGATCAGAGGCAGGTGGAGGCAGCGGTGGTGAATTCTTGGTTGGGAACCCTAGTTTTTATCAGATTTGAAGAATCGATCACCTCTCCCTCTATAGTTGATCGAGTTGCATGAGATTCTGGAAGGTGGGAGTTTGGGCGACGACGAAGTCATGACCGGAGGCGTCGACTCTCCGGTGGTCGGAATCTCGAAAACGAGGTGTTGCCAGGTTTGGGTTTGGGGTTGGTTCTGTGTTTCAGGTTTGAAGAGGAGAACTCGAATTTGATTCGAGATGTGGTGATGGGTTCTGGTGATCGCGGGGTCATCTAGGGATAGTCGGCGATGGGTTGCGACGTTGGTGAGTGGCCGGTGGTGGCTGGAAGCACGGTACACGTGCACGTGCACATTTCGTGACTCTGTTCCTTTTTTTGGGGAAGACGAGATGTTAACTCGGGTATTACTCGAGTTATTCGAGTGTGATACTCGAAGTAGGGGAAGAGACGACTCGGAGCAGTTGGTCGATTTGAGTATGTTGTGTTCCAGGCTTTTGCAAAATATAGCCTGGCAGTTTCTTGATTTCAAAATACAATATAAAATCTGAAACAAATTTTAACCCAGTTTAAATTAAGATTTTAAGTCTAAATTCAAATTGAAACTTGAATCTTAAGTTTTGAAAATGGATAAAGTTATAACTTTAAATAGTGTAAATAAGTTTAAAGGTAAAGTATACTTTAATGGTTTGAAATTTTAAAAGGAATTTAGTTAAAAAGCCTTAAGTTTGAATTTAATGATTTGGATTCATTTAAATTAAT
The DNA here is from genome assembly GCA_030737815.1 of Allium fistulosum. Lineage (NCBI taxonomy): Eukaryota > Viridiplantae > Streptophyta > Magnoliopsida > Asparagales > Amaryllidaceae > Allium > Allium fistulosum. Next base: position 1,101,752,192 of record CM060904.1, on the reverse strand, counting down.
AAGTTAATTAAAATGGATTGATAAATCCAATTGATAACGGGATTAATTAAGTAATTATGAGTTTTAAACTCATAAATTAAGTTTTAAGTAAATTAATTAGAAATAATTAAATTGGAGTTAAGATCATTAATTTGAATAAATTAGATTTTTAAACTAATAGTTAAATGTTAATTAATCAAGAAATTAAGGGTTAATTAAGTTACGGTTAAAAACTTGAATTAATTAAATAATTAGTGGTTAATTAATATTGGTTAAGGATAAATTAATTTGGAATTAATAAGGGTTTATCTAAGTTAAATTTCTTAAGAAAAGAAATTTAGGACTGTTAATAGTAATAAGGGTCATTAACTTAAGATTTGTTTTATAATTAATCAATAATGAAAATTTTAATAATTAATTAGATTGATAAATTAAAGAAAATCAATTGTGGAATTGTTTAAGTGTAATTAAAGGAATTAATTACTCAAGATAATTAATTTAGTAAATTTGAATTATCTAAGTTGATTAATTAGTATATTTATGTGATTAATTTTAATAATTAATTAGATAAATTTATTAAAGATAAACATTTGTGAAAATGTTTAAGGGTAATTATTAAATGGAAGTAATTAAGGAATTTATTACTTAATAAAATTAATCGAGTTAAACGATTTGTTTAAGTTAATTAATTTAGTTTAATTAATTTAACTAAACCATTGGATGATTTGATAAGTATAATTACTTAAATGTAATTAATGAAGTGAAATTACTTAATGAAGTAATTGATGATAATTACTATATGTAATTGATTGAAGATGTTTTGAGTATGATAGTAATTTGGATTAAATTATTTTGTGAAATTAATCAAGGGATTAATTTAGGAAATTAATTAAGGAGTAGTTAATTTGTTAAGTGAAGTAATTAAGGGTAGTTAATTACTGAATGGGATTAATCAAGGATGATTAATAATTATGGTTAAGTAAAGGTTAATAACTCAATGTAATTAATTTAAATGGAATAATTAAATCAAGAAATGTAATTAGGGATCATTAATTTATATAATTAATGATGTAATTAAGTATTGATTCATTAAAACTAATTAATAAATAATAAGTGTTAAGAGTAATTGATTAATTGTAATTAATTAAGGATAAATGTAATTAATTATGGTTAATTAATAAATAGAGTAATTAAAGATTAATTACTGTATTTGGTTATAAATAATTAATTTGTGAAATTTATTAAAGAATAATTACTTGAATGTAATTAAAAGATAATTAATCCAGGATGATTAATTAAGATGGAAATCTAGAGAATGATTAATTAATTGATTTGTAATTAATCAATAGTTAAGTAAGCACGATTTATAGAATGAAGTAATTAATTTAATTTACTTTAAATTAATTAGAGATTTGTAATTAATTTAATTCATTTTAAATTAATTATAAATGGTGTGAGTATTAATCATTGCTTATGATGGATGATATTGATTTCCTTGATTGATTGTAATCTCAGAGATGAGATGAGTAATATCTATTGTGATATGGATGCTTGTTTAAGTATGATAATATTGATTATCTGTTTGAGTTGATAATATGGATTATCTGTTTATGATGATGATGTTATTATCCATAGTATATTGTGATTTATCTATCCGTGGTATATAGATAATTGAAATGAATTGTTTTAACTTTAAAACAACTTGGCCCTAAAAGACACGGTTTGGATTTCGATGAGACCGGGATCGGGTTTCCGTATACCGGGATTCCAGGTCTGGAGACCCGAATACCACATCGATCCAAAATAACGTTAGGTCGTGAAATTTCAAATGGAGCAAGTGAATACTCGAGGTATAAGAACTATACGTCAGTATAACTCTGTGGGTGATTCCGTAATGAGTTTGACGGAGATAGTACTTATAGGTTCGAGATGGTGATTTTGAGTGCAAGGGCTATGGTCGTTGACTTTGAGGGTGATTCCAAAATGAGTGCAACGAGATAGTGCCTTCGGTTTCGTTCGAACCCGTAACGAACTTGTATGGATCGAATGCTTTCAGAACATCGTCAGGCGGACGATGAGCATTCTAAGAGATGAGTTCTGTAAAGGTAATCGTGACCTCAAGCCTCATCAACCGGGAATGGCTAAAACAGGGGAGGTGCAGCAAGGCTTCGTGGGTAGCCCCCACTTGAGAGTAAGGTTTACCCCTGTCTAGATGTCCCTATTTATTTCGGTTTAGTGTACGGTTGGTCGCGCCAACTGTGGGGTGATCTTATTTGGAACTGTCCAGTAAGGGATGGGTCCAGCCTTGTGTTGCAGGGGAGCGGGCATACTCCTCGGTACGGTGATCTAGGCCACGTACTGTGACGGGCGGTACCCCAGTAGCCCAGCCATTGTATGGAATCCAAAATCCAATAAGTGCCATCGGATTTGATTGTAAACTTAGTATGCTGGAATTTAATCATGTAACAATTTCGGCTATTTTCTATTTACTTGAAAACCCTAGACACTATTATAATATCACTGGATTTCCTAAAAATGTTTTGGTTAGCGTAAGGTAAAAACTTTTCCATGTTTATTGGTGGGAAGTCTTACGTGATATCTTTTGTTTCCAAATGATTTCCAAAGTTAAACAATTTTAACCTGTTACTCATACCAGACCCATGTCTGACCCGAAGTTTATCTCTGTTTTTCATAAACTCTCGGGTACCCAAATTTTTACGGGTAGCCAAGGGATTCAGGTTAGCTTTGACGAATTCTGGAGGAGCAATGGAGCAGGAGGCTTCAGCGTATAGATATATAGTGGTTCCGTTGTGTTAGTGTTTATTCTATATTCCGCTGTGTTGTATCTCTGTGATGTGTGAGTTGTATTAACTAGACAGGTGTTTATAACTGTCTAGTATGTGATGTATTATCTGTGTAACTCTGATGTATATGATACTATGTATTAATTTATGTGATATATTATATTTTATTCGTTCCGCTGTTGAGATTCTGATGTTGTTTTCTTCTTCTTCTCTTTCTTTTCTACTTTCTCACCCCTTTCTTTCTTATCGATGATGCGATTTTCCGGTAGTGGAAAGTCGGGTCGTTACACGTGGTATCAGAGCATAGGTTGAGTGAATACCTAGGCTCTGGAGTGGTGTCTATCTTGAGAGAGCGTATTTGTATTTTGATATATATATATATATATATATATATATATATGTTCTACCTATTTGTTGGGTTACCTGTTCGGTTTTCCAATATAAGTTATAAAGGTAGATAGGGTAGTGGTGTGTATAACACGACTACCAATAGTTGGAGTTGTTGAGGTTGGAAGTGTATCTGTTGAGACCGTAGACCCAATACCGTCTCGAGTGAGCTTTGTTGTGGTATAAGGATTTCACAAATCTCTGTAGGATATCTGTTAGGGTTCGAAGTCCCTTTTTGAAGTGTATAGTTGGATGAGTAGAGTTTGGATCTGCCGATTGGACAGAAGCGAGTTATGATATCTTGATACCTCAGGGATTAGTAGTTGTGTGATGAGACACAGTGACTATGGATGTCTCTGAAGATGTTTCTTTGGAACAAGTATAAGGAAGTGTGTCTGCTTCGGTGTTGAGGCTGTGTTTAGTCGGGTGTTTGTGTTTGGCTTTGAGGCCTGAGTTTCTCAAGGAGTTTGGTTTAGGATGTCCTTGGCAGCAGTGGCAGCATTTATAGTTCTGATTGTTCTGTGGGTAGGCAGGAGGTCGTCTGTCAGCAGTTTTCTGGAAGTGAAGTTCAGGAGCAGCAGAGTGGATCCGTTTCTTCGATGGATTGGCTAGATAAGCTTAAGCTGTTCTGATTGGTAAAGAGAGAGCAGTTTTTCTTTGGATATTGGGTTGGATTGATCGCAAAAGTGACTTGCGATAGTGGAGTGTTCTCTTGGATTTTCAGATATCTTTCGGGATTTATGAGTTTTCTTCTTTATGGATCTGTTGAACCATATTTTTGGGATGTGTTGTCCGATTTGTGCTCGGGTGTACCATCAGCATTTCTTCTACTCAGATCAGAGTTGTGCAGCGGAAGCAGTTGGGAGTGCATCTGTTTTTCTTTTTCGGATAGGAGAAGTTGTTTTCTACTGATGATAGTAGAGGCTGTGTTCTTGGATTGTTTGTGTGTGGATCATTGTGATGAGTTGTTTTGAGGCATCAGCGAAGGTTGAGCCTATCAGTAGGGATAGAGGCAGCCTGGATCGTCAGATGAGTTTTGTGGATATAAGATGGAGGAATTTGGGTTTTGAAGTCGAGGATTTGGTTTTGAGTAAGTTCTCTCAGATCGAAGGGGTTTCAAGTTGGTAAGACTGAGAAGTCAGCACCGAGGTATCTTGGATTTTATCTTGTTCTGGTAAGGATAAGAGTTTGATCTTCTGGAGTGAATTGTCAGTTTGGACAACTGAAATTCGATGAGTTTCACGTATCTCTGAGGGAGTACGTGTATGATCCATCTTTGGTTTTGGAACCAGCAGTTCAGGGAGCGTTGGTTGTTGAGTCAGACTCGTCTGTAGTCTGGTATCTGTTTTGTTTTGTAGATCTAGATGAGTAGGAGCTCTGTAGCTTAGTAGTGATTGTTTGGATTCTGTAGAGCGAGTATCCCAGTATATATACTTGGGAACTCGAGAGAATTCTATCCAGAATTTTGTCTGGATCATTAGATTTGTTTGTTTGTATGAGTTGTTTGCTATGATTGTTAGCATATAACTAATATATGCTTGTGTTTTTAAAATTAAATCTTTAATTAGATTATTAAATTACCTTTGTTTTAAATTTCGAGGACGAAATTCTTTTAAGAGGGGAGGAATGTGACATCCCGGAAATTTCTGACAATATCAATTTAATAATCTGCATTTAAAATTAAATTGATTTAATGATTTTTGTTAATAAAATCTGAATTGATTTAATAATCTTCTTTTGAATAAATATTTAATTAAGAATTTATCTTTTAAAAGCTAATAAATTGTTTTCTATTTACAATGTATATATATTTGTATATATTATAAATAGAAATCTTTGGGTTGGATTTAATAATTAAGTAAATCTTGTTTTATAATTCAAATATTTTTGATAATTTGGAAATTTGATTTTAATTTAATATTAAGCTATTAAATAAATAACTATGGTTTTAAAATAGTAAGATAAATGTTTGATTTATTTAAATTATATCTTAGCTTATGGTAAGATAAATAAAAGGTTTATTTTAAAATATTGTTTAATAAATATGAGATAGTTTATTAAATAATAATAGGAAGTTATAATCTCTTTTATAAATTAATTAAATTTGACAAATTGTTATTTTCTAATAACATTTTTAATGTATTGTTATATATATAAATATGAATGGATTTTAAAATAAAAGTGTTGTTTTCAAATTTAATATGTAGTTGTATATGTATATATACAACTTGAGGTTTAAATTTGATTTTGAATTTATTTGAATTCAAAAGCCTTGAGATTAAAAGAGTAAATATTTAAAATGTTTTGATTTAAAAGATAATTGTATAAGCTTTTATATAATTTGGCTTTATTTTTATTTCTTAAAATTTATCTATATATATATATTAATAAGTAAATTAAGTATTGAATAGTTTAAGTTAAAAATAAAAGAGAATAAAAGTAAATACATTACATAAATTTCTAACAATATAGTCTATAAGAATACTTAATTATGGTTATAAGGCTGGAAGCATTTTTGTAGGTAACCTGTAAGTAATTGAAGGCAAAAGTAAACAAAGTATACATATGTATATGCAAAGAGCAAAGCAAGATGAATGTAGACTGTAAAGCAGGTATGCAGGCAAGTAATAAAAAAAAATAAGAACAAAATAAAGTATATATATATAGACTAAAAACTTCCAGGCTTTGTATAAATTTATAAGTAGCTGTAAGTTAGTATGCAGGCTAATAAACATAGTAAAATAAAGCATCTAAGTACCATTGCATTAAATGCCAGCCAAAACAAAGTCTATTCGAATTGTTTTAACATCCTCTCAGCCTCCATTTAGAGAAAAATCTCTGGTCATTTTGTACAAGTAAAATGATGCCATCCTGTAAACTCTTTTCCATATATCAATCTATTTCATTTTAATTCGTTCAAAAGAAACATAGCATTCCTGAAGACATTTACAACTAAAGCTTTATTCGATTGAGCTTTACAACAATTCATCTCAACTGAAATCTCCAGTTCAAGTTTTCAAAGGATCAAAAGTATTTTCCAGTTTTCAAAATACAAAGTTGTTTTCAAAAGCCTCTGTTTAATCTGTTTCAAACTTCTAGGCTCTGTTCATCATTTTTCTGGTGAGTAACTTCTCTTCTAAAATGCCTAAGTATATTCATTTATGGTTGCATGCTAGTTTATCTGAGATGAAGTATAAAGTATGTGTATATATATTTGAGAATGCCTGTGTATATATGGGTGGATAGATGGATTGATGTTGTTAAATTTGTTCTGCCTGTTCTTAGTTTAAACTTAGCTTCTAAACAAAAGAATCCAATTCCTTTTGATCTGATTGCTGTTAGTATCTAGAATTTAAACAAGACTTGTTTGTTTAACTTTAAGATTTAGGTTTAAAATTTATTTAACTAAAAATACAAGAGAAATTTATCTGGGAACCAAAATCTAACTGGATGATCTGAAAATGTGTAAAACTCAGATATGTTAGTTTAACGATTCCGTAATATAAACTGAAGTCCTAAACTAAACCATGATTTTTAAGATTTAAATCATAATTTTTAAATTAGGATTGATTTAGCATTTCGGGATTGACTAGAAAAGGGATTTTGGGTTTTATCTGTTGATCTAGTTGATTGGAGTGGCTGTAATTCTTCATGGAGGTGGAGAAGTGACTGGAGAGGCCAGGAAAAACAAGTGATGGATGATCAGAGGCAGGTGGAGGCAGTGGTGGTGAATTCTTGGTTGGGAACCCTAGTTTTTATCAGATTTGAAGAATCGATCACCTCTCCCTCTATAGTTGATCGAGTTGCATGAGATTCTGGAAGGTGGGAGTTTGGGCGACGACGAAGTCATGACCGGAGGCGTCGACTCTCCGGTGGTCGGAATCTCGAAAACGAGGTGTTGCCAGGTTTGGGTTTGGGGTTGGTTCTGTGTTTCAGGTTTGAAGAGGAGAACTCGAATTTGATTCGAGATGTGGTGATGGGTTCTGGTGATCGCGGGATCATCTAGGGATAGTCGGCTATGGGTTGCGACGTTGGTGAGTGGCCGGTGGTGGCTGGAAGCACGGTACACGTGCACGTGCACGTTTCGTGACTCTGTTCCTTTTTTTGGGGAAGACGAGATGTTAACTCGGGTATTACTCGAGTTATTCGAGTGTGATACTCGAAGTAGGGGAAGAGACGACTCGGAGCAGTTGGTCGATTTGAGTATGTTGTGTTCCAGGCTTTTGCAAAATATAGCCTGGCAGTTTCTTGATTTCAAAATACAATATAAAATCTGAAACAAATTTTAACCCAGTTTAAATTAAGATTTTAAGTCTAAATTCAAATTGAAACTTGAATCTTAAGTTTTGAAAATGGATAAAGTTATAACTTTAAATAGTGTAAATAAGTTTAAAGGTAAAGTATACTTTAATGGTTTGAAATTTTAAAAGGAATTTAGTTAAAAAGCCTTAAGTTTGAATTTAATGATTTGGATTCATTTAAATTAATAAGTTAATTAAAATGGATTGATAAATCCAATTGATAACGGGATTAATTAAGTAATTATGAGTTTTAAACTCATAAATTAAGTTTTAAGTAAATTAATTAGAAATAATTAAATTGGAGTTAAGATCATTAATTTGAATAAATTAGATTTTTAAACTAATAGTTAAATGTTAATTAATCAAGAAATTAAGGGTTAATTAAGTTACGGTTAAAAACTTGAATTAATTAAATAATTAGTGGTTAATTAATATTGGTTAAGGATAAATTAATTTGGAATTAATAAGGATTTATCTAAGTTAAATTTCTTAAGAAAAGAAATTTAGGACTGTTAATAGTAATAAGGGTCATTAACTTAAGATTTGTTTTATAATTAATCAATAATGAAAATTTTAATAATTAATTAGATTGATAAATTAAAGAAAATCAATTGTGGAATTGTTTAAGTGTAATTAAAGGAATTAATTACTCAAGATAATTAATTTAGTAAATTTGAATTATCTAAGTTGATTAATTAGTATATTTATGTGATTAATTTTAATAATTAATTAGATAAATTTATTAAAGATAAACATTTGTGAAAATGTTTAAGGGTAATTATTAAATGGAAGTAATTAAGGAATTTATTACTTAATAAAATTAATCGAGTTAAACGATTTGTTTAAGTTAATTAATTTAGTTTAATTAATTTAACTAAACCATTGGATGATTTGATAAGTATAATTACTTAAATGTAATTAATGAAGTGAAATTACTTAATGAAGTAATTGATGATAATTACTATATGTAATTGATTGAAGATGTTTTGAGTATGATAGTAATTTGGATTAAATTATTTTGTGAAATTAATCAAGGGATTAATTTTGGAAATTAATTAAGGAGTAGTTAATTTGTTAAGTGAAGTAATTAAGGGTAGTTAATTACTGAATGGGATTAATCAAGGATGATTAATAATTATGGTTAAGTAAAGGTTAATAACTCAATGTAATTAATTTAAATGGAATAATTAAATCAAGAAATGTAATTAGGGATCATTAGTTTATATAATTAATGATGTAATTAAGTATTGATTCATTAAAACTAATTAATAAATAATAAGTGTTAAGAGTAATTAATTAATTGTAATTAATTAAGGATAAATGTAATTAATTATGGTTAATTAATAAATAGAGTAATTAAAGATTAATTACTGTATTTGGTTATAAATAATTAATTTGTGAAATTTATTAAAGAATAATTACTTGAATGTAATTAAAAGATAATTAATCCAGGATGATTAATTAAGATGGAAATCTAGAGAATGATTAATTAATTGATTTGTAATTAATCAATAGTTAAGTAAGCACGATTTATAGAATGAAGTAATTAATTTAATTTACTTTAAATTAATTAGAGATTTGTAATTAATTTAATTCATTTTAAATTAATTATAAATGGTGTGAGTATTAATCATTGCTTATGATGGATGATATTGATTTCCTTGATTGATTGTAATCTCAGAGATGAGATGAGTAATATCTATTGTGATATGGATGCTTGTTTAAGTATGATAATATTGATTATCTGTTTGAGTTGATAATATGGATTATCTGTTTATGATGATGATGTTATTATCCATAGTATATTGTGATTTATCTATCCGTGGTATATAGATAATTGAAATGAATTGTTTTAACTTTAAAACAACTTGGCCCTAAAAGACACGGTTTGGATTTCGATGAGACCGGGATCGGGTTTCCGTATACCGGGATTCCAGGTCTGGAGACCCGAATACCACATCGATCCAAAATAACGTTAGGTCGTGAAATTTCAAATGGAGCAAGTGAAGACTCGAGGTATAAGAACTATACGTCAGTATAACTCTGTGGGTGATTCCGTAATGAGTTTGACGGAGATAGTACTTATAGGTTCGAGATGGTGATTTTGAGTGCAAGGGCTATGGTCGTTGACTTTGAGGGTGATTCCAAAATGAGTGCAACGAGATAGTGCCTTCGGTTTCGTTCGAACCCGGAACGAACTTGTATGGATCGAATGCTTTCAGAACATCGTCAGGCGGACGATGAGCATTCTAAGAGATGAGTTCTGTAAAGGTAATCGTGACCTCAAGCCTCATCAACCGGGAATGGCTAAAACAGGGGAGGTGCAGCAAGGCTTCGTGGGTAGCCCCCACTTGAGAGTAAGGTTTACCCCTGTCTAGATGTCCCTATTTATTTCGGTTTAGTGTACGGTTGGTCGCGCCAACTGTGGGGTGATCTTATTTGGAACTGTCCAGTAAGGGATGGGTCCAGCCTTGTGTTGCAGGGGAGCGGGCGTACTCCTCGGTACGGTGATCTAGGCCACGTACTGTGACAGGCGGTACCCCAGTAGCCCAGCCATTGTATGGAATCCAAAATCCAATAAGTGCCATCGGATTTGATTGTAAACTTAGTATGCTGGAATTTAATCATGTAACAATTTCGGCTATTTTCTATTTACTTGAAAACCCTAGACACTATTATAATATCACTGGATTTCCTAAAAATGTTTTGGTTAGCGTAAGGTAAAAACTTTTCCATGTTTATTGGTGGGAAGTCTTACGTGATATCTTTTGTTTCCAAATGATTTCCAAAGTTAAACAATTTTAACCTGTTACTCATACCAGACCCATGTCTGACCCGAAGTTTATCTCTGTTTTTCATAAACTCTCGGGTACCCAAATTTTTACGGGTAGCCAAGGGATTCAGGTTAGCTTTGACGAATTCTGGAGGAGCAATGGAGCAGGAGGCTTCAGCGTATAGATATATAGTGGTTCCGTTGTGTTAGTGTTTATTCTATATTCCGCTGTGTTGTATCTCTGTGATGTGTGAGTTGTATTAACTAGACAGGTGTTTATAACTGTCTAGTATGTGATGTATTATCTGTGTAACTCTGATGTATATGATACTATGTATTAATTTATGTGATATATTATATTTTATTCGTTCCGCTGTTGAGATTCTGATGTTGTTTTCTTCTTCTTCTCTTTCTTTTCTACTTTCTCACCCCTTTCTTTCTTATCGATGATGCGATTTTCCGGTAGTGGAAAGTCGGGTCGTTACACTTAGTCATATGAATCATTAATTACCTCTTCATCTACATATGATCATGGTAATGGAAGTGGATTTAGAATCAAAATTTGATGGTTTATGTTTCTAATTCAATAGTTAATAATCCATGCTTAAAATAGATTCTACTTTTAATTTCATATCATTTTCATTGAAGTTAGTAAGTGGGTTAGAGGGTGAATTAAAGTTTGATGGTTTAAGTGTGTTAATTAATAACACAATTAGGCCATGCTTATGATAAATGCATCAACTAAACTCACAAATGACCAAAAAGAGATCATAATTTCATTATGTTGATTTATGTGATCATGAGAGGGGATTTACCTCTAAATTGCTCTTTAATCTCATATTTTTATTCTCCTTAGTTCTAGCTTGTTCTTATCTTTTTTTAGTTAGTTTATTATCCCTCGACTTTGGTTTAATTTGATTGAATAGATTTTTAAAATCATCAATTCTCTGCGGATCGACCCGTACTCGCCACGTACTTCAATAGTACGCCGTGCGCTTGCGGTTATATTTTATTTCTAAATTCGTTCGACGGTTTTCTAAACCGATAGAATTTCCGTCGACGAACAATATCAAAAATAGTTTCAAGTTAGAATTATTTCTTCAAATTTCACAAATTAATTCAAATCAACTTTTGTTCCAAAAATTCAATTTAAATCAATCTTAGTTCAACGATTTTAATTCAAAAGGCTAAAGGTTTCAATTCAAATTCTCATTAAAACCATTTCAATTTATATCGATTTCAAATCCATGTTTGAACTACAAATTTAAACCACTTCAAATTCAATAGGTTTCAAAGTTTAAATATTCAAACGTTTTTAATAACTCAATTTTGATAAATTTCATTTATATTTTAGAATTCAACTTTAAGATTCTAATTCAAATTCTTTAAACAATTCATTCGAACCAATTTCAATTTCAACATTTTAAAAGCTTGGAATTTGAAAATAATTCGGTTCATATAAATCAAATTTTATTTCATAATATTATTTAATTAGATTCAAAATTAAGGATTTAGAATCATTTAATTTAACCAATCCGGTGTTCATATGTAATTTTCTATCCTATGGTCAAGTGATATGGATATATATCATTTGAACCCACAATAGATTTAAATTATGGGTATATATCATTTCAACCCGCAATCCCGAGAAAATTTAAAAATCCATAAAATCGCTCGGGTTTATCATTTCAACCCATAGCGAGTTTTCCCTAATCTATAAGATCGTTCGGATATATATCATTTCAACCCATAGTGATTTTCCTAACAATAACTAAGGGAACTTGCAGTGTGACAACAACATATAAATAAACATAACATCAAATCATCCAAAATGTCAATAGTTAAGCATCCATCAAAATCATCATTCAAGTTAGCCAATAAATCACAACAATTAACTGGTTATCATTATTAGGTATTCAATTAACAATTTAAATTCAGTATTAAATTAAATGGCAATTAAATTCAATATAAATTCAAATTAAACTCGAATGACAATTTAAATATACCAAACAGCAATTAATCAATTTCTAATCACATCATAAATTTATTTTAACTACATAAAATGGTTTAGTAGTTGTGAGTGGGTTAAAATACTCGCCTTTGATTTTTAATCGAATTAAAATCCAAATATAGCCAAAAAACTTAACAGTCTCAGAATTTAACCAATCTAGCTCCATACTGTCCGGAATTTTGATACGATCGCAACGCAGAAAACCGCGCATGAATCCGAGCTCGTATGGAAAAGTTATGTTAGTTAGAACGTTTGATAATTTTAAATTTAAAAATAAAATAAACAAAAGGGTAAATACGTAAATTAGTTTACCTCCCTCAACGAAACCCTAGCATACGCGTTCGAACCCTCGTATACAAGCATTAGTCGCCACCCTTCTTCATGAAATCACCGCAGCTATGCCAGCCTTCCACCCGATCGAGCCTTGCCATCGCAGAGGCCACCTCCAGCCGCACCCTCCAAGCCCAGCCGAACCCCTCCGGCCTCACCACGTGTCACCGCCGCCTCCTTTGGTCAATTTTCCGGCCAACTCCACTGACGATCTCGACAACCAAACCACATGGACGCGTTCTGCTTGACATTCTCTACCCACCGGTCACCTCCGATCGTCCGATCGATGAAGATCCACCGTTAAAAAGAAAACCCTAGTTTCAACGGCCGAGATTTCTTCGATGATTTTTGGCCAAACGATGCATCAAATCGAAAAATGAATTGCAGCAGAAGATTGCGCTCGTCGAGAGCTTTCCTACGATATATAATATGACATAGTTTGAGGAGTTTAATTTTTTTGATTTGATTTTGATTTGAAATTGGATTTGGGAATTAGGTTTAAATGTTCAGTCGTTTGAGAAGGAGGAACATATAAGAAATAGAAGTACGTACATAAATAATATGAAAGGCTGCTAGGGTTAGTGTAACAACCCGCATATCTATCGATTTTATATTTAAATATTTTATCGTTAGTCGGATGTTAGTCCGAAAAGCTACTTTTTGCATACGGTCAAATTAGGACTCGAGACCACTTCCATTGAGTTCAAAATGACGTTTGCGATCTTTTTGAGTGTAAACTTCGATATGTTTGGAGATAGTGAAATTTTCGACACTTTTTCCCGCCTTTGACTTTGGTTTGGACTGCACCCCTTTAGTTCAGCCCAACCATCTTCCTCACTCTATCAAAACACTTCAAGCTTTGTCAAAAATGGTGGTGGGAAGTGGAAATTAAAACTCCAAACACCAATTCTATTGCAAATCCGAGATTCAACATCAAATTCACGTGAAGAACATTGATTCAAACTTGTTGGTGTTCTTGCTTTGCTCTCAAATCTCCATTTTCATCAAATTCCGTGAAAAGGTGAGATTTTTAATCTCACATCTCGCCTATAACTGTCATTGGGTTGTTGGAAATGACTTCCTATCACTTTAGCATTAATGTTTGCAACTGGTTTGGATTGAATTGGTGAGAAACTCAAGTTTCAGTGCTGTTTGCAAATTCTGGCCCTAGGTCGTTCTGCCCTCCTTAGGTCGTCCAGGCTGCTAGCTCGTGTGTTGAAAAGTCTCCACTTTCTTAGGTCGTTCACGAGTTAGGACTTAGGTCGCTTGCGTGCTTAGGTCGTTCTGGCTTAGGTCGCAGGGAAATAAGTCGTAGGTCGAAACAGCTTTGAGTCTTAGGTCGTTGCCGACCTAAAATTCCAAGGCAAACCACTAAGTCGCTCGAATTTTGTTAAGTCTTAGGTCGTTGCCGACCTAAAATCCCCAGGCAAAACGTTAGGTCGTTGCCGACCTATAATCTCCAGTCAAATCTTAGGTCGGTTATGAGTTAAATGTTAGGTCGTTCGCGAGTTAACTCCTTGAGTCGTTCAAAGCTTAAGTCGTTAGGTCGCGTGCCTTGCTAACTCGTTAGGTCGCTTCCCCTGGACCTCGATAGGTCGTTCACCTCTAAGTCGCGTGGCACTTTAGGTCGTGTGGTCTTGTTCTCCTCTAGGTCGTAGGACCTTTTAACTGTTAGGTCGAAGACCTTTTTCCATTAGGTCGTAAGACCTTAGGTCGCACCTTGTTAGGTCGCGAACCCAGTTAGGTCGTTCGCCTATCTTAGGTCGCGAACCCTGTTAGGTCGCGCATTCTCTTAGGTCGTGTACACTTAGGTCGCGCCTCATTGTTAGGTCGCGCACTTCGTTAGGTCCCTCGCATTTAGGTCGCAAACCTTAGGTCGCTCGCGAGTTAGCACTTAGGTTATTTAACCTGTTTTCTCCTAGGTCGTTCGACCTGTTCTTCAGCTAGGTCGCACGGCAGTCTTTCCCTTAGGTCGTATGACCTACTTCTCCTTAGGTCGCTGGACCAGCTTGCCTTCACTTGTCACTTTAAAGATATATGAAGGTTTCAATACTAATAGTAAATATCAAAACTCTTTCATCGAAGCGATTTCAACACTATTTTAAATATCAAAAGTTCGTTTTCTCAAACCGATTTTCAATCTACTAGAATATACAAGCCTTTACTTCACTCGAATGAGAAATCGACTTAAACGACTTAGTAAAACGGGTGGTATGAAACGCTTGCGTTCACTTCGTCGGTTAGCTCTTGGACTTGTTCGATTGAACCCTTTTTGTGACAATTTCCTAGTGAAGATTTACAGCTTGTTCGTAAATATTTAAGTTAAGCAAGTGGTTATGGGACATGAAGCTAAACTCATATATTTACTAGCTTGGTGTGATTGACACTTCCTTATGATCATGACGATCATTTTTGTGATTTAGACTAGCGATTGAGCGATGTCTCTTTGTCTACGTGGGAGACTATACCCCGATTATGTGATGTTTCGCCATCACATTTCTAGGGTAGCACCCTACGGTCTTCGGGCCATTCCTGTGTGAAAATTTAATGGTCAGCTTCCATGAGATAGCTTCTCGTCATGTGTTTACGCGTAGGTGAGTTTTCATGCTCCCATTCATGTGTTAGGCCTCCCCCCTTTTTATGTGTTTTCTGGATTTCTGATGATGATTTCTGGAATTTTGTGCTTCACCAATTTTCATGATTTTCATTGATATGATATCAGTTTTTGTGCATTGGTGAATTCATGTGTTATTGACTTGTTATGAATACAAGTTTAGGGTATGATACCCTACCTTATCTTTGAGAAGATTCTTGTGATATTGATTAATCTTTTGTTGATTATCATTTACATACTTATAGTAGTATGTCGTTATAGTTATTTCATGTTCATGACATGCCTTTTACTTTATACCATATCATCTGATATTTATAGTTAGACTGATCCGTTTATTATTTTCTTATAAATAATACTCGGGTCAGACCGAGATGTTACAGGTGCTTCTGCTTGACTTCTCTTCCGGATATTTCTGACTTTTGGCTAACTACATAGATTAGTAGTTTTTGGATGTACACCTTTGAGATATAGACTCTATGTTGTGTACTTATTCTTTTGTATAGCACGTGATGCTATTCTTTTGTATTATCGTGGATCTTTCTGACCACTACTCTGATGTACACTTTCATGTGTTATATATTTATTCATATCTTCTTCCGCCTTTGTGATATGGATGTCTGTGACTGATTTATGTTATGATTATTTCTATGTTTGTTTCCGAAGATTATCTATAGCCACCGTGTGATAGCTTTGTGTTTGTATCGGTATGTCGGATTTCCTCCTTAAAAGATATGCATTCTATTCTATCTGACGTATCGGTGCTCGCACAAAGAAGTTACATGGATGGTCGCTCCTCCACAGCCTTATTCTCCACGCTAATTGACAACACTACATCGTAGTGTTCTTGGTTAGCGTGGGTATAGAGGTGGGGCGTCACAGTTAGAGAAACAAAATCTATTTATATAGATAGATGGATGAGAACGAATGGTACATATTGAATTGGTCCAAATGATTACGCGAACCCGAAAAGCCCATTCCATTTCCGAAACGAAAGTGGGTCATCCAATATATCAAAATATAGGTTTTCGATATTTTTAAACTTAATGGAACTAGTTTCAAACCGTAATTCCATCATATATAGAAGTTAGCTTTTAAAATCAGCTTATTTTAAGTGAATTCATTAAATTGATTCCTACGCGTTTCGAGCCCGCACGATCAAACAATAAGTCCGATTGCTACGAAACTTGAAATCTTACAATAATTCACTGTTACGGTTCCGATGATACTGGTTTCGTCGGAATCCGAGACAATGGCCAAAATGGCTTATTTTCACGTTAATTAAATAAATTATTATTGAATGGATTTAATCACTTTTAAATTCAAATTTAAAAGTTAACAAATTTATCATTCTTGATAACATATATATTTATAATCCATTAAAATAAAATTTCCATGTTAAATACACTATTTAAATATTGCACAAATTCAGGTTTAACTTGTGATTGTAGTAGAATTCCAGTTAATTATATTTTATATTCCAATAAATTCTTTTACTTTAATTTACACTCTTTTTATTTGATCATCCAATACCTTATGAATATAATTAACATTAGTTTACCTTTCATTACATTCACATTTTACAGTTATCATCCTAACTCATATTTACAGCCATATTTGATTTGAATTAAATTTTTATTGATTTCCAAATTATTTCAACATATTAAAAATGAGATGATCAATAAACAATTGTTACTATTAAGTACTTTAATCATGTTTATAAATTTATTATTTACAAACAAATGTTATAACTACTTACACATCACTGATTTCATATTCAATTTCAATTAATGTAACGACCCATAAATTTTGATAGGTTGTAATAACGTATTTAACTGAATTTTGTGAAATTTTAAATGATTGAATTTTGAAATAAAATTTTATATTTGGAATACGTTTATTTTAATATAGCAAATGGTAAATTTTCATAAAATAATATGAAAGTTTATTTTATTGTATAATTTTATTTCAATTTAAATCAGTTAAATATTGGTGGTAATTAAATGTTTTCCAAACTTGAATATTTTTATACAATAAATTCTAAATCATCTTCTTAGGAAGATGTCATCTTTTGTTTTTCCAAATTTTAACTTCTATTGCTTCGCTTATCTTAATTCTGGCAAATTAGCAGCATTTTTTTTTACCGATTATCAACTTTTGATCGGATGACCGTACCACTAATATCTGTGTATCATTTTGATCGTCTCGTCGTGCTGATCACCATGGTATATTCATTTCTGTTTTTTTGAAGTCCGGTACACAGCGGAGTCCACGGAACCGGTAACCGTATCGGTACCGGATCTGTGACCATTTGATTTCTTCTGCGGTTCAAAAATGTAAAAGCGCATCAATTTATTGGCTTTAATTTCTCAGCTGAATCTAGGCACTGACGTTACAATCGCTTTTATTTATATTAGATCTAGCTTTTCATTTGCTATAACCGTTCATTTCTTCCTCTGTACATTCCTCTTCCTCCTCTTCTTTCAAAACCACGCATCAAAAGAAATTCGCTCGCCAGCCTCACAAACCGCATCTCCTCCCCTGCCTGTCGAACTTCGGCCCAGCAAGCCACTCACGTACCCTTCCCCTTCCTCGGCCATCAACCCACGCCTTGGCCATCACCACAAGCCCAGCCTTCCCTCCTCTCCTCTGCACGAGCAACTCCCGTACACCATGCACCATTCCGCCTCATTCCCCCTCCACATGAGCTGAGCCCACCTCCTTCAGCCCATAGCTCGCCTCTACCTCCTTCCATCCCCGACCTTCCCCTATCGCCTACTCGAGATCCGCCTCTCCCCATACCCACGTTGTCCACTCCATCACCGGATCTTCATCAACCATTCCCCTCCTCGTCTGTGTTAAGGTATTATATATTTATACTTTATATCATTACGTTATTTTGTATATAATGTTTTAAGGTATATGTAGTATAAAAGTTATATTAGCAGTACTATCGGTTTTAAGTGTATATAATCTGTTAACTTACTTTTATATCTAACTAAGCTATTATATATATTAGATACTATTTTTGTTTTACTATGTACTATAAGTATAATACATTACAATACTTAAAATTATGACAATACTTTATTATAGATTTGAGATAACTGATATATATGTACATGGGTATATTTAGTACAACACTTTACTTTGTGAATATATATATGGGTTTATGTTGGATCTTTAAGAAAACTATGGTATATATATATATATTCTGTTTATAGCAGTGTTATACATATTTATATCATGTTAGTTATATTTTATATATGTTGACAGATTTCCAAATCATATGAAGTATGCATGTTTATGTTATATATAATATCTTAGATTTTCATAATATTTTATTTTAAATCTATTGTTAAATAGAAGTCTGAACACTTTGTTGCATGCCTTATTTAATGTGTATATATATTTTATTAAGTTAAAGTTACATAGTTTATCTATAGCTGCATAATTGTCTATGGATGAGTACTGATAGCACTGTATATAAATGTTTGCAAGCTGTTTTGCATATATGGGTATAGTTCATATTTTATACTATAAAAATGAAATTTCTTTACTATTCACTGGTTGTACATATTTTGAATATGTGTTCGGTTGTTGTTTATTGCTATTTCCAGTTTTACCCGTTCAACCGTACTAAATTTTGTACACATATTTACATTTGAAAAGTATATTATAATAATATTTAAAGTATTAGCATTGTGTAGTTTATAGTATTAGCTAAAGTATGCATGTAATATCTAGTATAATATGTTGGGTATATATCAAAGTTTTACATCAGTGTGTGTCATTGGTATCTAATATATACAAGTTCATGTATGTTTTGTTGATAGTTATATACTTTGATAGTTTTAATAGCTGTAATATTATACATACCCATTTTGAATATATGCACCTTTAAAATTTTATTATTGATATATATATATATATATATACACTTTGATTTCAGATATATGAGGTTTTAAAATATATTATATTTTTATTTTATATTTATGCATGCTTTAAAGGGATATTGGTTTTAAACAAATAACAATATTGTAACGACCCGATATTTTGGACCATTCGCGTCCATTATAAGTGTATAGGTAGACACTCATGCCGGAGTTGAATTGCTCAAAATACCGCGTTGTTAATTTAAATTTGGCAAAACTGAACATATACAGTAAATAAATAATCACAGATCATAGACACAGAGTAATAAATGCAGCGGAAATAAAAGAGATAGTAGTTCATGAAGCTACTATATGAATATATAAGATACATCAGAGTTTACAACAAAAGAGTAATATGATACATCAGATACAAATCAGAATACATCACTGGAATCATCGAATACTGAAACAGAATAGATGGCTGGATCTTCAAGCAAAGCTCCAAATCCAAAGGTGAGTCTCGAATACTGGTACACTTAGTCTGACACGAGCGTAAAGCAAAAACACAAGACACTCGAGTCAGGATTAACATTCTTATATTAATAAATCCAACTCAAGTGAAATAGCAATTGAAATACAAGTAACTCAAAGGATGTTTGGAATAACCATCCTTTAAGGATCCGTTAAACTATCTATTATGTAGTAGTGTACGCTAAGTAGATAATGTCTATCAGTAATATGTAAAGATATCAAAATAGTGTTAAGTCATGGCCCATTCCACCCTTAACACATTTTTATTCCCAAAAGCATATACAAGACCGTAGTTTCCCCAAAACCGAAAGTCACCAGAGGGCAATCCATATACTAAAGGTACAAAACAAATTCATAGTGGTCGCAAATAAAGGGATACGAGTATGACAAGGCACATGAGGCAATACCCAAGGTAGTGATACTACCGTTCGCCTGATCCGGACTGGTGAGAACGCAACGCCGCAGCGCCCGCAACACCGTGAAACAACACTCCCAAAATCAAGGGTGCACCAATCGACAACAAGTAATAAGTAGTTCGAAGAAGTGTGTCCACTTGAGGTAGCTAATCCTCCATTGGCCCGGCATGGCTCCTGTTTTAGTCATTTCCAATTTGACACAAGTGTCAAGGCTATCCATTATCGTTCTCTTTCTTCAGTCATCACGTACATCATTCCAACCACTTCATTCTGGATCATCACTCCGCGTATAGTTATTAAAGTGGTTTCCGGTTTAGATAGAGAGTATATCCATAACCAATTCCGGTCTCTTTAATAACTTTCGAAATTATTACACCGATTGGTCGTTTGTTTATTTCAAAACCAAATCAATTTCAATTCAATTTCAATTCGTAAATCAACATTTCAATTGTCTTTCGAAATCAATTTCCAAAATTTTCGTTTCAAAACTTCCAATTTACCATTTCAAAACCTTATAAATCAAATTCAAATTTTATTTTAAACCATTTAAATATTTATTCAAGTTCGTATATAAGTTTCATTCCGAAATCATTTAAATTAATTTAATTTATCATTCAAATCAATTTAACTTCATTTATCGATTTCATTTAATATTCGTTAAGTAAATCTGTCATTCAAAACAATTTCTATTAAATTTCCAATTCATTAAATCAATTATTTAAATTCAACTTCATTATATCAAAACTTACAAATTTAATTAAATTAAATTCATCAAATCAAATTCTTTGAATTTCAAGTCTCACATTTATTTCAATTAATCGCATTTTATTTCTTGTTAAAGAAATTCAATTTCACTTATTTACTTACTCAAATAATTTTCCAAAACTTAATTAATAAAGAAATTCAATTTCAATTATTTACGAAATAAAAATTCACTTATTCCAGAGTTCAATTTCTCTTATTAAAGAATCCAATTCAATTTAATCATTAAATAATTCAATCTTATTTAATTATTAAATAATTCAAAACTTAATTATTAAATAATTTCAAAGTTTAATAATTTCAAACTTAATTATAATTTCAAACTTGATTATTAAATCATTTCAAACTTAATTCAATCATTTCTCAAATTAAACAACATTCTTCCATCAATTACATTGTTAATCTTTTGTTTCAGATTATTAAATATTAACATTTTCCTTTCATCAAAAATTCAAATTTCAACTTCCTTTCAAAACCATATTATTTATTCAAATAAAATATTCGTTTTATTTTAAATCAAATTATTGACCAATCGGGTTTTATTTAATTTTCTATCCTAGGTCAAAATTCAATTTTTGGGTATTTATCATTTCAACCCGATTCCAATTTAATTCAAAATCAAAACATAGCAAAGGGAACTTGCAGTGTGATAACTGGGATGGTGTCAAAGTAAATAAACAAGCAATAAGAACAACCAATATCAATCCAATAATCAATTTAAATAATCCCGAAATAATCGTATTAATCCGCATTGTTGTTTGTGCAAATTAATATAATTATTTCTAGAATCTACACTATCATTTCATGTAGATTAAAGATTATTACACAAATATTTATACGGTTTTTCACTTGATATCCACTATTCAATTTCATACTATATCAATTTATACAACATACATTCAATGGTTCAAAGTGTAGTTAACACTATTTCTACGTGTCAATTTATTTAAAATTGAAAGGGGTCATATTATGCAAATGTCATATAACACATATATCAAACCTAACTATCTTACGTCAATTTCAATTTCAAATTATTTATCACTTACAATCATTAACAAATTTAACATCCAATTGTAACATCCAACAATCAATCATTTAACAACCAAACTGGATTATCATTTCATATATAACAGATAATGGTGTCAGATGTCACAGGTGAACTGATACAGGTAATCACAGTATAAATATCTAACAGCAGTATATTTCAATTGTCGTTTCAATTGAAATCAAATTTAATAAATAAAAAACGTTAATCGTGAGTGAGTGCTCACCTTTCGAGGTTAGAGAAGATAGACAACACAGCAAGCTACGATTTGAATCACAAAATCGACCGATCCAACAATAATTCACAGCGAAGTAAGTTGAGCACGAAATTAACGGGCAAAGCTGATAGATAGAAATTGACGAAATCAAATCAGAACTGAATCGATGAAGAGAATTGACGTAAGTAAATTGATATAGATATAAATTATATATACATACACAAATCATGTTCTAATTGCAAACACATATAACATAAAAATCTTCATATTATACATTTTCAAATTGCTATGTCATAAAACCTATATAATAAAATCAAACGTACATACAATATAATTTGAAATAAATAACTATTATGCAGCAGATTATATACTTACTTACATAGTCTAAACTCACATATTATAAATATCATATATGAACAAATATTATATATATATATATATATTTAATTTTTTTTTGAATAATATAAATTTAACAATAGCATAGAAACCTACATTGTTACAATATCATAAGCAGCATCACTTCATTTTGTTCAAGTCCAAAAACAAAACATATCAACCACACGCAAGGTCACACCATTCACGAAACATTATTATTTTCAATGATAATAACAAAAGTAGTTCTAGATTCTTGAAAACATTTTGTTGTATATATACTCAACTACTGTGCGCTGAGGACTTCAATTTCAAAGACCAAAACAAATATTTTATACAACTAACGTCTAAATATTCTTAACAACTCATACATTATATACTTTTATAAACATATATATATATATAAACCACTTATACAACTTATATAATAACACACGACTTATGTAAACAAAATCGACAGAAGAAAAAAAATACAACCTTTATGCAAACTTTTATCACTTTATCAACTTTATGAACTAATGTAATAATAAACTATACCTACCTGAGATAGACACTACATTTTATAAACTAGTATATACCTACGCATGTAACAGAACATACAACTAAAACATTAGTTAAACATTTGCATTAACAAAATGCTGGAAAGGTATTTATAGGTTACGTAATCATTTACATTTTATAAGCTAATACATATAACCAATATATATCAATAGTTAGTATAAAATCTTGTCAATAAAATATCTGAATGTTTGTTACCCATAAATATATAAACTACAACAAAAACTATACTTATATATGTACTAATATATAAACTGCAACCGAATGTAAACTTACATATATAACTTAAGAAAGAAAATCATAGTGTAAACAAAATAAGTGCAAGTCATATTTATAACCAAATATGTGTACAGATTGAGCAAAATGTATGTAGACAACCCAACTTTCAAATATAGATTATTATGTACTGACGCAAACTAACAAAACCAAATACATATATTTATACTATTAACAATTTATTTAGAATACTGACATTAATATAAAATATATAACATATATGGATAGAGTATATATATATACTGCTACATTAACATCTTGTACAAACTTTTTATAAAATTTTCCATGTATAACAGATCAAGACATAAGTACCTGTAAATAAAAGAAATGAGGAAGGCTCGACTTTGGATAAAGCACGACAGTTAAGTGATCAGGCTCGCTTCGGCTGAGGTCGGAGTAGAAGTTGTTGTGGAGATGGAAGAAGGCACGGCTGTGGCCGACGTGGGTGTGGGGCGGAGAATAGATGGTCGGGGAGGAAGGTGAGGAAGGTGGCACGAAGGGGATGGGGAGGAAGATGATGTGGAGGTTGGGGAATGGGATCTGGTGGAGTTACTATTGCGAGTGGATGGTGTTCGGATGGCGGTTGCGGGAACGGCCACGGGCTTGAGTGCATGGTGGGTGGTGAAGCGAAAGGGAAGGTGGCGGTCAGAGTGACGTGGGCTATGGGGTTTGCTGTGTGGTGACTTGGTGGAAGAAGCCTTTGGGTTGCAGGCAAAGTTTTAAAAATGTTACATACGTAACTTAATATAATATGCATTCTCTTTTAGAACAAGTTACAGAGAGAGAAGAGAAGGATTCACCAAAACTTTATATATAACATTGCTTGGTATATAAATCTTCTTATAAGGTTGTAAGTACGAGAATGGAAATGGTTTCTGCCAAAATTGAAAGAGAAGAAGGAACAGGTAGTTTACAATGCAGCTTTTGGAAATATTTTTTTCTTTTAAAAAGAACAGATGAATACGAAGGGAGAGAAAGAGGCAATAGACAGAGAAATGTTCCACTATGCAATAAAGTGGAATGATGGGAAAGGTAACAGCTGGCGCAAATAATAAATGCTAGGCTATTTAATTTTTAACCGTTGGAAAAAAATTTAAACGGACACAGAAATCAAAAAGTTAAAACGGGTACCGATATGGCTATCTGTTTCACGAATATCGTCGTGTACCGAAGACCAAAATACACGAATGAATATACTACGGCGATCAGCATGTTGAGACGATCAAAACGGTACATAGATGTCGAGGTACGATCGAATTATAAAATTTGAAATTTCTACTAGCGGAAAATGCAAGAAAAACGCTGAAAAATAAGATCGACGGAGCCAAAGATGTCCGAATTTGGAAAAACGACAAACTGACATCTTGCTCAGAAAATGGTTTAGAATTTTTCTATGTAAAAATATTTGGGTTTCGAAAACATTTTATTTTCATCGCTTTTTAACTGATTAGATTGAAGTAAATTTACGCGTGAAATAAACTTTCATATTTTCGGACGAAAATTTACCAGTTGCTATGTTAAACTAGACACATTCCAAATGTTAAATTTTTATTTCAAAATTTTATCGTTTTAAAATTTCACAAAATTTCAACTAATTACGTTATTAAAACAGTTGAAATTTACGGGTCGTTACAAATATGCATAAAAGTGGTCGTGATATGTGTCGAACTGAATTTCATAAATATTAATTTATAGATATAAGGATTCATTTTTGTTGTAGGTTTAAATATATGTATAAAAATTTTAATTCGTATTTCATTTCATCAATTCTAGTTCGTCGTGCCTGCTTTCTTCATCGAATTCGTACCAATCTGACTTGCTTCTGAATTAGTGTTTGGATTCGTAACTCATCTCATTCTGTACTTTCCTCTAGCCTCGGAAGGTGAGCAATCACTCACGATTAACGTTCTTTTATTTATTAAATTTGATTTCAATTGAAACGACAATTGAAATATGCTGCTGTAGTTATTTAAATTGTTAAATATGCTATTATCTGTAACTGTTCACCTGTGGGATATGACACCATATCCTGTTGTTTATATTTTATTCAAATTATTGATGATATATGCCTGTTATTATTTTATTATCTATTATCACTCTGCAAGTTCCCTGTTAGTATAGAATTCACTATGGGTTGAAATGATACATACCCGAACGGACTTTAGAATAGGAGAAAATCGTTATGGGTTGAAATGATAAACCCAAGCGATTTTCATTTGAATTGAAATTGGGATTACGGGTCGAAATGATATCTACCCGTATATATTTAAATTTCGGATTGAAATGATAAATATCCGTATCACTTAGCCATATGATAAATATATATACAGACACCGTTGGTCCATATATATAAATATTTGAAATTGAATTCTATGGTTTTTGAAAGAAATATATTGTTTTAACAAATGTTGATTCTTAAAAATTTTATATATAAATGGTAATGATATATATAGATTTAATAATGATATTTAATTTAATTAAGATGGATTTAATACATATAAAATGTTAAGTATAAAATTTATATTTCAAAATAGATTTTTGGTAAAAATTTGAATAAGTTAAGGTTGGGAAGATAATTTGAATTTAGTAAAGAATTTTATTTAATTAAACCAATTTAAAACTTATTGAAATTGGGATTTTAGATATGATTTATAACTTGAGTTTGATTTAAATAATTAAATGAATATTTCTTGTTTAAATAAATTTAAGGAAATACTTAGTAAAAATGAAATTTAAGGCTAGTTAAATGATATTGAATTTATTAAGTGAATATTCCCTGATTAAATAATAATAAAGTTAAATCAAGTGCTATATGAAACTGTTAAATTTAACTTTGAAAATGTTGAATATTAAAGCTTTGAAATATATTAAAAATTTAAATGGTATATTCAGAACTGAATGGAATTGATGAATTGAGCTTTGAATAAATTAGAATTTGGAATTTGAGTTAATTTGAATCGATTTGTGAGACTTGAGGAAATTATAAATACTTTACTTTATAAATTATTTAATGAACATACACTATTTTGGAAAATAGATATATTTTAAATGAAAATAATATTTCGATTTTGAAGTAAATAAATTTAAAACGACCACGGTGTCATAGTGTATATTCCCACCTTGTAGATAGTTCGACAGATCCTTAGAGGATGGTTATCCCAAACATCCTTTAAGTTACTTGTATTTTAGTTGATATTTCACTTGAGTTGGATTTATTGATATAAGAATGTTAATCCTGACTCGAGTGTTTTGTGTTTTTCTTTACGCTCGGGTCAGACCGAGTGATACAGCATTTGAGACTCTCCTTTAGAGTTTGGAGCTTCCTTTGGAGATCCAATTATCGCCTCAGCTTTCAGCTCTTCTAGTTGATTTGTTCAGAGAAGTCATCTAT
The DNA here is from genome assembly GCA_030737815.1 of Allium fistulosum. NCBI lineage: Eukaryota > Viridiplantae > Streptophyta > Magnoliopsida > Asparagales > Amaryllidaceae > Allium > Allium fistulosum. The sequence goes on along the minus strand of CM060904.1, from coordinate 1,101,725,553 downwards.
TCGTACTGAAGACTTCATTGTATTTGAGATATTCTGTTGTATTTTATTTTCAACTTTGATGTTTATATAGTAGCTTCATGGACTACTATTTTATCTATTCTGCTGCGTATTATTGTATTACTCTGTGTCTGTGATTCTGTGATTGATTTATTTACTGCATATGCTGAGTTTTTCCAAATTTAAATTAACAATTCGGTATTTTGAATTATTCAGGTCCGACATGTGGGGATTTATTGTCGATTTGAATGGTCCAAAATAGCGGGTCGTTACAGTTGGTATCAGAGCTTTGGCTCTAGGAAAACTTAACATATATGGTAAACTGATTTGCGGAATCACTTTCGTTCTGGCCTCTCCCTAATTATATTCTTATATGAGTATATCCATCTTCTCTTTTTGAATTTTAATTATCTCATCTTCGTTCGAGTCCTTTCCCTTTTGTTTTGAAACTCCCTTTGGTTTAATTTTCCCTTAAATTTTGAACTTCTATTTTGTTGATTTTGGACTCATTGAATATTTGAATGATAGGAAACTATTTTGTAAAGGCAAAATCAGAAGAGCAGAAAGCAGCCCGTCGGGCACGAAGAGCACTGGCCCGTAAGGAACGGGAGGAAGCAATCGAGGAACAAGAGAGGTTGTGGAGAGAAAGGGCAGAACCCGGTCCTTATGACCATGTCATTTGTTATCGGTGTCAGGAAAAGGGACACTATGCAATCATGTGCGAGAAAAGGAATGTAGGAAAGAAGAAGGAGGACAAGCGTTTTCGATCCAAGATCTTCTGTTTTAGATGCCGTAGTGAGGGGCACTTTCCCAGTCGCTGCCAGAAGGTGAAGAAAGTGAAATCTGCACCCACTACATCAGTCGACCAATCAACCATTTGCTATCACTGTAAGAGGCCTGGGCATATAGCCAGGAATTGTTCTATGCGAAAGTATGGAAAGAAGGTTGCGTACCCGCAGTTCATTAAGGAAGATGGGAGTGTAGTGCACCTATGCTAGAAATGCAGATGTTGGGGGCACATTGAGGGGGAGTGTTCTGGACCCGTTGATGTACCACCTGGAAGAATTAATACTGATGCTTTGTTTATGTAGAAGTGGTAAATCTGTGGACCTTTTGTTATCTGTTGTATGTTAGGTTGCTTTAAGCGAACTCTATTGTATCTGTGATATCCCGGAAATTTTGGCAATATCAATTTAATAATCTGCATTAAAATTTAAATTGATATGATAATTGTGATATCCCGGAATTTTTGGACAATATCAATTTAATAATCTGTATAAATAATTAAATTGATTTGATAATCTTTGATAATAAAATTTGAATTGATTTAATAATCTGATTAAATGAATATTTAATTAGTGAATTTTACTAATAAAATGATTTCTATTTATAATATATATATATATAATTGTATATATTGTAAATAGATAAGCTTGGGTTTGTAATTTAAATAATAAATGAAATCTTGTTTAAAAATTCTAATATATATATATTGATAGTTTGGAGATTTGGATTTATTTAATATTAGCTTTTCAAAGCTATTTAAACAAAATAACTATATGGTTTTGAATAAAGATTAATAGTAAGGTTATTTTACTTCTTTTTAAATATTGCTTAATAAATATGGTTTAAGAGTATATATAAATTTAAATACCATTTACATATGATATGTTAATTCATTTAATAAATAGTAGTAATTTATAATCTTTTTATAAATTATTTTAAAATTGATAAATGAGTTATTTTCAAACAATATTAATAGTGTATTGTTTTTAAATAAATAGACCTTAATAAAATAAGATTGTTATTTTCAAATTGAATGTGTTGTTTTAAATTGACTTTAAATTGGATTTTAAATATAATTTTAATTTGAATGTAAATTAGTTTTGAAATTCAAAGGTAGATATATTAAAACATTTGGATTCAAAATACATGTATAAGCTTTTATTTATACATATACAATTGATTTTCTTTTCTTTTAAAAGTAATTTATAAATAGAGAAGTATTTAAGTAAATAAAGAAAAAGCATTTATTTACATTTAAAATAAATATAAACTAATAAAAAGGAACATGTGTTAAGCATTTAACTAATAAGAAGACACTTGTAAAACATTTGTCATAATAAGGTAACAAGTGGCATTTGTTCTATTAAAACATTTTCATTAAAAATATATTAAGTAGAAAACTTAGCAATTCATTTAGTTAAAACCATTATCTTCAAATGAGAAACTGAAATCAGATTGTAAAAAAAGAAAATTTAAAACCAAATACAATATATGATCTGCAAAACATCTTCCTCAAACCACTAGCCTGCATTTTCAAAATCAATAACCTGTAATTCAGTTTCAAAATCAAAGCAGAGATCATCAAACAACCTTCTCTGTTTTGAAGGCAAAGCCTGTATTCTTCAATCCCTGTAATGCAATTCTTCAAAAATCAAAGGCAAAGCCTGTTTTTCTCTCTTCAAATCTGAAAACAAAATCTGCAAATCAATTCTTCAAACTCTAGAAGCAAGTCTGGGATCAACTCCAATCTACATTTTTAAAAACTGGAATTAAAGCCTGCAATTTTTCAAAGTCTGGAATAGAGCCTGTAAATTCTTTTCAAAATCAAGAGCAAGTAAATCTGGAAGCTAAGCAACACATCAAAACAAACAAGTTATCATGCATGCAAGATTCATTAACAACAATTCCAGTTTTAAAAGGTTCAAAAGCAGTTTCAAAAGATATGCTCTGTTCTCTGCTTTTAAAAATAGGTGAGTAACACTTTTCTAAAAAGTTTAAGTATTTTAATCTGGTTGCATATAAATTATGGAATATAAGCATGTTAGTATGTATGCATGTAATGGAATGTCTATGTATACTTGAATGTATTTATGGTGTGCATGCTTGGTATTTTGTTTAATGATTCTAGTTCCAGGCTACATGATTTATTCAAAATGTAATACCTCTTAAACTACTTACTGTTAGGACTTAGGCTTCAAACAATATTTGTTTGTTTGATTGTATATTAAGTTTTTAAAATTTTAATCAAGTTAAAATTAAAACTCGAAATCTCACTGGAACTATAAAACATCAGTGGATGTTAAAATATGTGAAAATTCAAACTGAATAAATTACAAATTCAGTATTATGAATTAAATACTAAGATCAAAACATGATTTTTAGAACAAAAATTAGGATTTTTAGTTAAGGGGTTAGGGTGCAGCTCTCTGTTGAACAGAAAAGGGAAATCAGGGGTTTCCTGATGATCTATCGATATTGAGGGGTCGGGGTTCATCTTATGGGTAGAAGTGTTAGCAGTGAAGCTGGGAAAAATATGTGATGGTGATGCAAATCACCATGGAAGCAGCGATGATGGATTACAGTTTGTAAACCTAGTTTTAACTAGGTATGTTATTTTGTTCGATGTCGCCTCTTGAGTTGATCGAGTTCAATGGAACTCTGGGGAAAGGAAGTTATGGTGGAGACGAAGACGTGGCCAGAGTTTTAGGTGTGACGGTGGTCATAAGATCATGGACAAGGCGATGACAGGTTTCGTGGGTGGGTTCTGTTGTGGTTCCAGGTCCAGATAATTCTCGTTTTCGATTTTCGAGTAGGGATTGACGCTCTGATGTTCGTGGTTGGGTCTGGGGATGATTGATGACTGGTGGAGATGTTCGTGGGTGATCGAAGGCGAGCGTTTCGCCTGTGCACGTGCACATGTACATTTCGTACATCTGGAAGAAGTTGGATTAGAGGAGAAGAAGACGTACTGGAGGAAATGGAATTTGACTCGAAGTCATACTAGAGAAATTAGGACTCTGGCTCGAGTTGTTTTCAGGGGAGACTCGCGTGGGGTTTAACAGTTTTAAATTTTTAATAAAATTAAGTATAAAAGAAAAGGGAAGAGAAAACTCGAAGCTGGTCTCGGGATTTCTGTAAATTTTCTCGGGTAATATGATGTTTGGCTCGGGTAATCTGTGATGTTGCAGTTTTAAAATCTGACAGGAGTTTTAAAATTTAAAATGAGTTTAAAAAGTTGAAACAAGATTTAAACAAAGTTTTAAATCAAATTTAAAGTATGGTTTCAAAATCTAATTTGTATTCCAGTTTGAAATAAATAAGTTATAAAATGTATAATGTTTAAACAAAGTTAAATGTTGGAAGTAAAATTTTAAAAAGATTTGAATTTAAATAAATTAGTTAAAATCTTTAATGTTAAGTGGTTCTTTAACATTAGGTTATAATTTGATTTAAATTTGGTTAAGTTAAATTTGAAATTTATTTTAAATCATAAATTTGAAATGAATAAAAGGAAGATTTAAAAGTAAAAGAATTTCAAAGCTTTTGAAAAGGATGACTAAAGTAGTTATTAATGTTTATACTTTAATTTAGAAATTTAATGATATAGGGGTCATTAAATTAATAAGGTAATTAAGGAATAATTTGATAATTTAATTAATTAATGGTTTAATATTAATTAATTAAATAATTAAGATTTTAAGTTTATTAATTGAGAGTCAATTAATTTGAAATTAAGAAATTATTAATTAGATAAGTGTAGATTATTAATAAATGATAATCATTTGTAAAATTGGTTAAGTATAAATTACTTAATAAAAGTAATTAAAGAAATAAATTTACTTAAGGTAATTAATTAAATAAATTTGATAAGTTTAAATTAATTTATTTAATTAATTTAAGAAAATCACTGGGTGATTAGATAATTACTTAAAGGTAATTAAGTGAAAGTATAAATTACTTATAAAAGTAATTAAAGATAATTAGTGGATGTAATTAACTAAAGATGGTTTAATAAAAGTAATTTGAGTTTAATTACTTTTGAATAATTAATCAAGGGATTAATTAAAGGATAATTAATTAAGGAGTAATTAATTATGAAGTAGAGTAATTAAGAATAGTTAATTACTAAATGAGATTAATCAAAGGTGATTAATAAATGTGACTAATTAATTATTAAATGTAATTAATTTAAATAAGATAATTAATTAAGAGTAATTAAGGATCATTAATTAATATAATTAATAATAAAATTAAGGATTGATTAATTAAGACTAATTAATCAATAATAAGTGATTAAGGTACTTAATTGTAATTAATTAAGGATTAATGTAATTAAGTACAGTTAATTAATATATGAAGTAATTAGAGATTAATTACTGTAATGGTTTAAGTTAATTAATTTGTGAAATTAATTAAGAATTAATTACTTAAAGTAATTAAAGGATTATTAATCAGGAATGATTAATTAAGATGGATACTTAGAGTAATGATTAATTAATTGGTTTAATTAATAATTAAGTAAGCAGGATTTATAGAATGAAGTAATTAGTTTAATTCACTTTAAATTAATTAGATGATATAAATCATTACTTAAGGATGGATAAATGAGATTGAATGTATTTCATTGTTTGATATCTCTGATGAGATATGATTGATATATGATATGGATGTTTGGTTGAATTATAATGATAATGTGAATTATCTGTTTGGGATGATAATGTAGATTATCTATTGAATTATCTATCTTTGTGTATATAGATAAGAATTGAATTGTTTTAACCTTAAAACAACTTGGACCTTAAAAGATACGTTTTGGATTTCGATGAGACCGGGATCGGGTTTCCGTATACCGGAATTCCAGGTCTGGAGACCCGAATACCACATCGATCCAAATTAACGATAGGTCGTGAATCTCAAGTGAAGATGAAGATTCAGAGTGCAAGGGTTATTGTCGTTAACTCTGAGGGTGATTCCAACACGAGTGTAACGAGATAATGCCTTCGGTTTCGTTCGAACCCGGAACGAACTTGTATGGATTGAATGCTATCAGAACATCGTCAGGTGGACGATGAGCATTCTAAGTGGTGTGTTCTGATTTAAAGGTAAATCGTAGCCTCAAGCCTCATCAACCGGGAATGGCTAAAACAGGGGAGGTGCAGCAAGGCTTCGTGGGTAGCACCCACTGAGAGTAAGGTCATCCCTGTCTAGAGAGTTCCTTCTTTTATTTCGGCTTAGTGGTGCAGTTGGCGACGGCCATCTGTGGGGTGATTTTATTCGGAATTATCCAGTAAGGGATGGTTCCGGCTTTGTGTTGCAGGGGATTGGGAGTGATCCTCGGTACGGTGATCTAGGCCCCGTACTGTGATGAGCGGTACCCCGGTAGCTCTGCCATTGTATGGAAATCCAAATTCCAATAAGTGATAACGGACTTGATTGTATACTTATGTATGCTGGAATTTAATAATGTAACAATTTCGGCTATTTCATATTTATTTGAAACCCTAGACCCTATTATAATACAATCGAATTTCCTATCAAATATTTTGGTTAGCGTAAGGTAAAAACTTACCCATATTTATGTGTGGGGAGTCTTACGTGATACCTTTTCTTTCAAAAGGTTTTGAAGTTAAACAAGTTTAACCTGTTACTCACACCAGACCCATGTCTGACCCAAGTTGTTTATTTCTGTTTTATAAACTCTTGGGTACTCAAATTTTTACGAGTAGCCAAGGGATTCAGGTTTAGCTTTGACGAATTGTGGAGGAGCAATGGAGCAGGAGGCTTCGGCGTTCGTAGATATAGTATTCCGCTGTGTTGATATCTGTGTTAGAGTCTTGTATTGTATTTGAGTTGTAATATCTAGACAGATGTTTATAACTGTCTAGTATGTGTTGTATAGTTGTGTAAACTCTGATAAGTGTTGTATACTATGTAATAGTTTCTTTATGTTATTTATATAATTTATTCGTTCCGCTGTGAGATCGTTGTTGTTGTCTCTTCTTTCTTCTATTCTTTTCTATTTTCTACCCCTTTCTTTCTTATTGATGATGCGACTTTCAGTGGAGAAAAGCCGGGTCGTCACAGTTGGTATCAGAGCATAGGTTGAGCGAATGCCTAAGCTTTTGGTTAAGTGAATATCAGAACACTAGGTTGAGTGAATACCTAGGTTCGGAAGGATTGTTCATTAGAGATAGGATCTGTAGCAACCTGTTTGAGTCTGAGTGTATATATATACGAGAGCGCGTATTTGTTAGTTATATAAAATGGTTTTATATTGTGTTAATTGATCGGTTGGGTGGTATATGGATTCTGGTCAATACGAGTAGCTAACGTTATTGATAGGGATCTCTAAACACTTGACCAGGCCAACGGACACAATATTGTTTTAAAAAGGTAGATGAAATAATTTTACCCAGATATAATTTCTATATAAAAAAAAATATCATTTTAAATGTATATGGTATTTGTAATGATTGGTTGAGATGATAATAATTTATCATCTAGGATTAGGAGTCTGAGTGTTGAGATTGGAAGAGTATCTGTCGAGACTGTAAACCTAATACCGTCTCGAGTGAACTTTACAATTGTGTAAGGATTTCACAATCTCTGAAGAAAACCTGTTAAGGTTCGGAGTTTATCTTTGAAGTTGGATGAGTAGAGTTGGATCTGTTAGTTGGGCAGAAGCGAGTGATAGTATCTTGGTATCTTCTGGAAGTAGCTGTGTGATGAGACGCAGTGAATATGGATGTTCCCGAAGATGTTTTCTTTGGAACAAGTTAATGAAGTATGTCTGCTTCAGTGTTGTGGCTGAGTTCAGCATGGTGATTCTGTTTAGTTTGGGTCTGAGTTTCTTGAAGAAGCTTTGGATAAGGAAGTCTTTGGCATCTGTGGCAGCAGTGCAGCTCGGAGTGTTCTGTATTGGCAGGAAGTTTTCTGGCTGAGCAGTTTTTCTGAAGTTGAAGTTCAGAAGCAGTAGAGTATATCCATTTCTTCGATGAATTGGATAGTTAAGTGTAAGCTATTCTGATTGGTAAAGAGAGAATAGTTTTCTTTGCATTTTGGCTGGGTTGATCGCAAAAGTGACTTGCGATAGTTTGAGTATTCTTTTGAGTTATCCGATATTTTCTGGAATGTGTTGTCCAGTCTGTGCTTGTGTTCTTCATCAGCATTTTCATTCTACTCCAGATCATAGTGGTGCAGCAGAAGCAGTTTAGCGAGTGTTCCTGTTTGTCTTTTTTCGGATAGGAGAAGTTAGTTCAGTCTTCTGATAATGGTGAAGTAGAGTTGTGTTTTGGATTGGGCAGATTTTGAGAGGATCATTTGTGAGTTATTTTTGGTCCTGTTTGTTTCGAGGAGCATCAGCGAAGGTTGAGCTGATCAGGAAGGATTTGTAGGAAGCCCAGGATCGTCTGAAGGATCTTATGGATAAGAGACGGAGGAATTTTGAATTCGAAGTTGGAGACTTCGTTGTTGTTGAAGTTTTCTCTGGTAAAGGGAACTATAAGATTGGGTAAGTCTGAGAAGTCAGCTCCGAGTTGTATTGGATCTTTTCTGTGTTCTGATTGGATAAGAGTTGATCTACTGGATTGAATTGTCAGTTTGGATAACTGGAATTCGTTGTGTTTTACGTATCTCTGAGGGAGTACGTGTTTGATCTATCTCTGGTTGTGGAACCAGCAGTTCTGGAGGATTTGGTTGTTGAGTCAGACTCGTCTGTAGTCTGATATTCTGTTTAGTTCTGTAGATCTAGTTGAGTGGGAACTCTATAGCTTAGTAGTATTGATTGTTTGGATTCTAAAAGGCGAGTATCCCGGTATTTATACTTGGGAAACTCTAGGAAATTCTATTCAGAATTTTGTCTGGATAATTAGAATTGTTTGATTGGGTGAATTGGTTGCTATGGTTGTTAGCATATGGATGATAATATATGCTTGTGATTTAAATAGATTATTAAATTACCTTTGTTTTAAATTTCGGGGACGAAATTATTTTAAGGGGGGAGGAATGTGATATCCCGGAATTTTTGGACAATATCAATTTAATAATCTGTATAAATAATTAAATTGATTTGATAATCTTTGATAATAAAATTTGAATTGATTTAATAATCTGATTAAATGAATATTTAATTAGTGAATTTTACTAATAAAATGATTTCTATTTATAATATATATATATAATTGTATATATTGTAAATAGATAAGCTTGGGTTTGTAATTTAAATAATAAATGAAATCTTGTTTAAAAATTCTAATATATATATATTGATAGTTTGGAGATTTGGATTTATTTAATATTAGCTTTTCAAAGCTATTTAAACAAAATAACTATATGGTTTTGAATAAAGATTAATAGTAAGGTTATTTTACTTCTTTTTAAATATTGCTTAATAAATATGGTTTAAGAGTATATATAAATTTAAATACCATTTACATATGATATGTTAATTCATTTAATAAATAGTAGTAATTTATAATCTTTTTATAAATTATTTTAAAATTGATAAATGAGTTATTTTCAAACAATATTAATAGTGTATTGTTTTTAAATAAATAGACCTTAATAAAATAAGATTGTTATTTTCAAATTGAATGTGTTGTTTTAAATTGACTTTAAATTGGATTTTAAATATAATTTTAATTTGAATGTAAATTAGTTTTGAAATTCAAAGGTAGATATATTAAAACATTTGGATTCAAAATACATGTATAAGCTTTTATTTATACATATACAATTGATTTTCTTTTCTTTTAAAAGTAATTTATAAATAGAGAAGTATTTAAGTAAATAAAGAAAAAGCATTTATTTACATTTAAAATAAATATAAACTAATAAAAAGGAACATGTGTTAAGCATTTAACTAATAAGAAGACACTTGTAAAACATTTGTCATAATAAGGTAACAAGTGGCATTTGTTCTATTAAAACATTTTCATTAAAAATATATTAAGTAGAAAACTTAGCAATTCATTTAGTTAAAACCATTATCTTCAAATGAGAAACTGAAATCAGATTGTAAAAAAAGAAAATTTAAAACCAAATACAATATATGATCTGCAAAACATCTTCCTCAAACCACTAGCCTGCATTTTCAAAATCAATAACCTGTAATTCAGTTTCAAAATCAAAGCAGAGATCATCAAACAACCTTCTCTGTTTTGAAGGCAAAGCCTGTATTCTTCAATCCCTGTAATGCAATTCTTCAAAAATCAAAGGCAAAGCCTGTTTTTCTCTCTTCAAATCTGAAAACAAAATCTGCAAATCAATTCTTCAAACTCTAGAAGCAAGTCTGGTGTAACGTCCCGGAATTTTCGACTTTCGAAAATTCAACATCGATACTCGCTTTATCGACTGATGAGCGATCGAATGCCGGAAACCCGAAAAGTTATGGTTTTAAGAAAAAGAAAAAGTAGAAGAAGAAGATAGAAGAAAAAGAGAAGAAAGAAAGAAGAACAACAGAACAACAGCAGAACAGAATACAATATCAGAATCTTACACATCGCAGCGGAACAACATATAATAGATAAATGAATATCATTTAAAAACAAAAGAATTATATCTGTTATTACATTACATCACATCATCAGAGTCAATAAACAACAATGGACAGTTATATAAACTTGTCCTCATACAGAATACACAGCGGAATAAATATATCAGGTACAAATACTACGTCTCGCCATCCAGTTTATCTCCAAAGCTCCAGAATATCCAGAATATCCTGATAATATAACTCTAGGCTGCCCGTGTGGAAATTGGTGGGCACCCAGAGTTTAGAAGGGAACAATAAACTCCGAGTCAGTCATGGTGACTGGTGTGAGATCGTAAAACAGTTATTCTTTAAAAATAAACAGCAGTAAATTTTAAAGTCAATTCGCAATGCTTTTGGAAAATGAAACTACCATAAGACCTCCCACCACACACACAATGCAAACGCAGAATTGGAGGAGATTTCTTCTTATGATAGTCAAAAATGCTTACTACGCAAAATCAAATCATTTTGATATTATTATTAGTGCATAGTGTCGAAAACATTTCGAAAGTATAATATAAATCTTAGCCAACATACGACCAGTATCGTATGCCTACTATAGCTACCATCTAAACAGTGGTGACCACCGTACGTAAATGGCAGGTTCTACAACTAATACCGTACAAAGTTCGTATTGGAGTTTGGATTTCCAACAAATGGTCAGGCTAAGGAACTTCCTATCCACGATGGGTACGTCCCTGGAATAGACGACCCGAGAACCTAACCGGATCTCTGCCAACACAAGGCCGGGTTACCTCTGCAAAAATAGGTAACTACTGACACGCGTATGCCATCCCCCGATCGTCACCGATCTTCCCGAGGATCCCCGATTTCCAACAAACCACATAGATAATAATAATGCAGTAACCACAGAGGTTAAGTATCTGGGCTCCATACCATGATACCACCTTTATCCAGAAGGAATGACATACACTAAGGGGCGCTACTCCCTAGAACCTTGCTGCATTCTTCCTGTTTTGACCATTTCCGGGGTGTGAGGCTCGACGAAGTCTCGTCCACAAAGCTACGCTTTCTATAAAAAGCCCTGCTTCGGGTCAAACAAAATGATCAACCTATGATCACAAAGATATAAGATCAAACAAATGATCATATCACAAATGATCAAACACCGATCATTTCACAGCAACACTCAGTATGCCACGTTACCAAATTGGGATATATCGCTGATAAATTTCAACTACATAACCTCTGAGCTCGTACGTCTCAGAGAAGGGTGTTAAGCTAAGAGAATAAATTCTCCGCCACCAACAGAAATGTATTTGAAAGAAATCAGCTTTATATCTCAAATTGTAACGTCAGACACACAATCCATATAAGTCTGTTCCGGGATCGAACAGAACCGAAGGCACTTCTCACGAAGCCCTTGCAATTCCGGATAATTTTCAATCACGTCAGGACTTCCCGTCACTAAGGGTGATAAAACCTCTAAATCGAAGATCAGTCGATGTAGAGTAACTCGACGGTAATCCTTCCGTTTTCAAAAATATCCGGTCTTCAACACCGGTCTTCAAATGCGATTCATAACGACGTATCACATATTCGGAATGGGTTATACGACCCCATGGTCCTTTCCCGGCTAACCCGAATAGTGAGCGCTTATTCAAAAATAAGTGTGGCATTCAATTTCATCCAATTCACAACAAATACCTATCTAAAGGTAATTATTGATAGTCGGTTATTTAACTATCAATAAAGATGCGCAACATCATCAGATTCCAAATAATTTTCCAAATTATTTATCTTCAAAAATATCTTTACTAGATATAAACTTTTCCACACTTCAGAAATAAATCAACATTTATTTTTAAGACGAATTCCCATTTCTTTTATAAATTCCAAAGTGAATTTATATTTCAAAATATCTACTGATATACGATTTTCAAATCGTTTTCAATATTCAATTTCAATTTATCTTTACAAAGATAAATTCTCAAAACGTTCATTTCATATTGGAAAAGCATTTCCATACTTAATCATTTGAAAACAATTTCAAATCAATTTCCACATTTCATTTTATCTTTGAAGATAAAATCTCAAAACAGTTCATTTCATATTGGAAAAGCATTTCCATACTTATTTAATAATAAGTAATTCACAAATCATTTATTTTCAACCTTTGAAAATATCCAATATACTTAAATCAATATTAAGTATATATTCATTCTTTAAGGAAATCATAAATTTTACATCTATTTGAGTCAAAACGAATGTTGCGTAAAACATCGTTACGACGACTCAAAATCACTAGTATAGGGATTCGGATTTTTATAGATATATAAATCCCAATACTACATCAAAACATTTCCTTTCGGAAATCATTTACTATAACGACAGTGTTATAGTCCACCATTTCCTTAAATTTCTCGAAAACGTCTATTTCAACAAGAACTGCGGAAATATATGCTTTCGATTCATAATACATTTTAAAACATCTTTAAAATGTTTAACTTCATCTTTAATATCACTTTTCCAAAACCATCCATTTTAATTAACGATATATTCACTATCCAAAATCGTGAATATACTTTACTATTTACATTTCACTATTTTCTACACGTTTTATTTTGATAATAATTCGCTATCCAAAATCGCGAATATATCTCCTTTGATAATCTTCTATATTTAATTTATCAAATTCAATCGATTTGTTTTCGAATTTATAAAACAACGTTTATAAATTCCATTTTCTATTTTCTATAACAACTCCGGTTTATAATCTCATTTTATTAATCTTCAAAAATTCACTTATAAGAATAAGTGATTTCGGATTTATAAAACAACGTTTATAAATCACATTTGTACTTTATAACGATTTCAACTTACAAAATCATTTCATTTTGCAATTTCTATTTATATCCCATCTAAGTGCAAAAGTCAAATTTATAAGTAAATTACTTATAAATCGTTTATTCTACAACATCTATTCACTTTATAACTTCACGTTATAAATCTATTTATTTCATTCACTTATGAAATCCTTTTTATACTTCTTTTTAATACTTATAAAAAAAATTCGTTTTATAAGTCCAATATTTCGATTTACAAAAATATCCATTTTATAAATCTTTTTATACCAATCGTTTACAGTTATTCAAAAATCCCAACTTAAACCATTTTATAAATAAATCGATTTTTATTTTCAAAAATGACATTTTTGTCGTATTTCACAAAAATCACAATTTTACTAACATTTAAAATTTTAACATTTATTTATTTAAAATAAACCAATTCAAAAATTTCAATAGAACGTATATTTCTACAAATCACTTTAAAAATCCTTTTAAATTAAAAGTCGTTATTTTTACATTTCAAAACTGAATCCAATGACGCAACAGCATCAATCAGTCCATCACAACAGTCAAATATCATATATCATCATATGATAACAGAATATATCAAAATATCTGTAAATAATCAATACGGTGAGGAATCCAGTCGGATCCCTCCAACCTGTTTCCCTGCATCCACAGATGTTAGCACAATACCAATTCCGCTCCAGTACGGAATTATCGCGGTATATGGGTTTTTTATAAATCCGCTTACTAACGGCGCAATAGGGTCTCATCCGCTATACGAGGCGGGAAATCAATCAATCCAATATATACATATGCCAATATGTATATACTGCTATATATATATATAGATATATCCTATCATATCTAATAGCACATTCAAACAGTCAATCATCAATCAATAACTGTAAATAATTCCACATTCAAATTTGAGTGAGAAGATCTCACCGAGATTTTAATTCCGTTCCAGCGTTTATTTTCGAATAAAATAAACAGACGTTTGATTTCATCCAAAATTTACACTAGCTCCAATTGGCTCCCATTCAGTCGCATTGCGAAGTACACATCGAGACGATTCCAACGCAAGTCGTTTCGTCGAAATCTGATAATGTATGACCAAGATACATCGTTTTAAACTTTAACGAATTTTTTATAAAATTAATTTACAATTTCTTTTATATTTTACTTTATACCATTTACATCTGGACCGCACGTTTTTGAACAGGGAGATCACGACCGTTGCACGCATCTTCTCCCCCCCATTCGAAAGCTCCAGGCATCACGCAACCGAGAACCCAAACTGCCGCCTAGAAACCCTATTTTCGCAACCACCCACAAACACCTTCGACTCGATCAGCTGATACCATTCCACAGCTCGTCACTAAGGCTACCTTCGGCTCGAATTTAGTGGAGCTCGGTCGAGTTATTGTCATGAAAAACGACAATGAACGGCGTGCCTTCAACCGAGCTTCGCCGTCAATCTATAGCTCAGAAAACGATCACAACCGTTGGTCGTGGAGATCTCGCATCGCTCTTCGATGTTGTAGTTGGGAGTTTTTGAAATTAGTGTGTAGATTTGAAGAAAAAGTGAAGAGAAGTTGGCGATTTCCTGACCGTTCATGGAGATAGTGGCGGCTGGCTCCTTCAAAACCTAGGGTTTCTTTTTACTTTGCAAAAATGAAAGATGGGGTGCTTTTATAGAAAAAACGACGAACACTATTCACTCCGGATTTTCCGAACTCGAAATCGAGCGTGCCGGTTAGCGTTCCTAAGGTTTACCCCACGTTCCGAACGCAATGGAACGTGTTTCGAAAGCTAATTCGACCGTCTGTGCGAGATACGAAGAAAAACGATCAATTTAAATTAAACCGATTTAAATCGATTTCGAGGCGTTTAGGCTTGCCCCGGACAATCGGTAATTCCAAAAATTACAAAATTTGAAATCATGCAATAATTTCACATTACGGATCCGATGAAACTGGTTTCGTCGAAATCCGAGACCGTTTGAAAAATGACTATTTTTAACTCGACGAATTAAATTAAAATGATATCGATGCGTTTCGAGCTGCCACGGTCAAACGACAACTCCGATTGATACGAAAATTGAAATCCGATAATAACTAACCATTACGGATCCAATGGAACTGGTCTCGTTCAATTCTGAGACTGTTCGAAAATTGGCTATTTTTCAGTCGATAATTAAATATTAAAATATTCAATTTTCACAGATTTAACTCCAAATTCACTTTTAAGAGTTCTAAAATATTTCTATAACTCCAATATGATTAAATAGAATTTTACAAATCAATTTCAATCATATTAAACTCGATATTCAATTATTTCTGAAATTTCACTATTTAATTTATCAACTTAATCCTCAAATAAAACCCAATATTCGAAAAATAAATCATTCAACTTCTAAATTCCATTTATTAATATTTAAAATCAATTAAATATTCAAATTTTAATTATCAAAAATTCTGGGTCGTTACAAACTTCCCCCCTTAAAAGAATTTCGTCCTCGAAATTACAAGTTAGGAAGAAAGGTCCTTAACTCGTCTACTATTTTCTCAAATTCAAATAGTTTTATCCATTTATCAAAACAAATTTTTCTACTAAAGATTCGTTATCATTCATACTAGCTTTCCAACTTCAATTATAAGTCCCAAACAACATTGTTTAACTTCTCAATTCAAATTCAAGTTTAAATCCAGATTTTTAAACTTTCAAAATTTCTCTAAAATTTTCTAACACTCGAAATTTTCGAAAAATTTCGCCAGCGTCTCCTTTGCGCGGTTAACATGGCACGACTACAAAACGTCCCTACGGACTCTCAGATTTCAAAAAGAAAAGAAAAAGCCAAGCGGCTAGAGAAATAAGTCATCAAATCTCATATTCGAATTTAAATACATACCTTTTCCGAGCCATTCAAATTTATCTTCGAAATCAAAATTTCCAATTCCTTTATAAACCTGTATATCCTACTAGCCATAATATCTAGTTACATATATTCAACCCATTTCTTACATTCAATTACAAAATTTTCAATATAACTGCTTATATCATTTTGAAATTAGTTTTAATTACTAATTCATTTCAAATTCTAATCTACTAACAAATTCAGATTTGCTTCCAACATTCAATTTCAATTCCAGTTTCATTCACTTTTGTTCATTTCCAAAATTTGATTTCAATTTACCCTTTGGTTAAATCTACTGTCATTTAAACTGGATTTCCAATTCGAATTCATTTTACTTTTCTTCAAATTTTATCAATTCAACTTCATTAACACTTAATGAATTTATATACAATCAACTAACAATCATCAAACAATCAATGCATATTCAACATAACCATTATTATTTGATTTCCATTCAATTTAGTTCAACACCTTTAATTTCAATTGACTTACATTCAATTTATTCAGTTTCTTCAATGGATTAACATTTACACTCAATTGATTCATTAGTTCAATAGCTAATCCATTTCACATTTCATGTTGAAGTTTATTTATATAACTCAAGTTCATATTCATTTAATTCATTTTGATTATTTACTTCGACACCAAAATCAATTCCAACCAACACTTAAGTTATATCCCATTAAACATCGTTTGTTTAACTTAACTTACATTTCCACTTATAAATCCAAAATTCAAATTTCAATCCTATTTAACTTTTACCAAGGTCAAATTTCTTCACTTATTCAAAATTCATATTAAATCCAGATTTCATATTCCACAATCTCAACTTAGATTTAATTGATTCACTTATACTTACTTAAATTTAACTTCATCCTTTAAGTTGAATTTATTCTATCAATTCAAATTGCATAAGTTATCAACTTAATAATATTTCATAAATATGGTATCCCAGAGTCTTACTAATATTTCAAAGCCATTTTGAACACAATTCAAATTCCATTTGAATTTCCAAAACAAAACCCAAATTTCCAAAACAACTTCCATTTAAAACGATTTGGCAGCAATTCCTCTTTTGGAAACCCGAAAATGAACACCAATGATGCCGCGGTCATCATCGAAGTTATTTTCCAGCGACCGAAAAGAGTTTAGAGCTTTTCATCTCTTCAAAATACTTTTCAAAACCTTTGAAATTCATTTTCAAATCAAAAAGAAATTTAAACTTCCCAAATCTCCAAAATTTTCAATTTCTTTTCAAAACATTTCCAAATAACTCTCTGGAATTCCGTTTTAAATTATAAAACACATTTATAATTTATATTCTTTAATTTCATTTGCATGTGAATTTATTTCTTAACTTTGGAGTTACGATTTGAATTTCTTATTCAGTTTTAGGGATGATAATTTAATAATATTACTTCTAGCAACCATGCAACCATATACTATAGTACTTTATAGAAAAACATTTCTTTTCTATACGAAAATAGTTTTGGGCAAAATTATCTCATTTACCCTATTCAAAACAATACTGTGCCGAATTGTTCTATTCAAGTGTTTAGAGATCCCTATCGATAGAGTTGTACGGACAATACCGACCAGAATCCATATACCACTCAACAAACCAATCATCACAATATAAAACAATTTTATATTCAAATAACAAATACGCGCTCATATCTATTATTACACTCAACTCATTCTAGAGTACTACTGACTCTATCTCTAATGAGTAACACCCAACAGAGCAGGGTTGTCGCTTAACCATATGCTCTGATACCAAATTTAACGTCCCGGAATTTTCGACTTTCGAAAATTCAACATCGATACTCGCTTTATCGACTGATGAGCGATCGAATGCCGGAAACCCGAAAAGTTATGGTTTTAAGAAAAAGAAAAAGTAGAAGAAGAAGATAGAAGAAAAAGAGAAGAAAGAAAGAAGAACAACAGAACAACAGCAGAACAGAATACAATATCAGAATCTTACACATCGCAGCGGAACAACATATAATAGATAAATGAATATCATTTAAAAACAAAAGAATTATATCTGTTATTACATTACATCACATCATCAGAGTCAATAAACAACAATGGACAGTTATATAAACTTGTCCTCATACAGAATACACAGCGGAATAAATATATCAGGTACAAATACTACGTCTCGCCATCCAGTTTATCTCCAAAGCTCCAGAATATCCAGAATATCCTGATAATATAACTCTAGGCTGCCCGTGTGGAAATTGGTGGGCACCCAGAGTTTAGAAGGGAACAATAAACTCCGAGTCAGTCATGGTGACTGGTGTGAGATCGTAAAACAGTTATTCTTTAAAAATAAACAGCAGTAAATTTTAAAGTCAATTCGCAATGCTTTTGGAAAATGAAACTACCATAAGACCTCCCACCACACACACAATGCAAACGCAGAATTGGAGGAGATTTCTTCTTATGATAGTCAAAAATGCTTACTACGCAAAATCAAATCATTTTGATATTATTATTAGTGCATAGTGTCGAAAACATTTCGAAAGTATAATATAAATCTTAGCCAACATACGACCAGTATCGTATGCCTACTATAGCTACCATCTAAACAGTGGTGACCACCGTACGTAAATGGCAGGTTCTACAACTAATACCGTACAAAGTTCGTATTGGAGTTTGGATTTCCAACAAATGGTCAGGCTAAGGAACTTCCTATCCACGATGGGTACGTCCCTGGAATAGACGACCCGAGAACCTAACCGGATCTCTGCCAACACAAGGCCGGGTTACCTCTGCAAAAATAGGTAACTACTGACACGCGTATGCCATCCCCCGATCGTCACCGATCTTCCCGAGGATCCCCGATTTCCAACAAACCACATAGATAATAATAATGCAGTAACCACAGAGGTTAAGTATCTGGGCTCCATACCATGATACCACCTTTATCCAGAAGGAATGACATACACTAAGGGGCGCTACTCCCTAGAACCTTGCTGCATTCTTCCTGTTTTGACCATTTCCGGGGTGTGAGGCTCGACGAAGTCTCGTCCACAAAGCTACGCTTTCTATAAAAAGCCCTGCTTCGGGTCAAACAAAATGATCAACCTATGATCACAAAGATATAAGATCAAACAAATGATCATATCACAAATGATCAAACACCGATCATTTCACAGCAACACTCAGTATGCCACGTTACCAAATTGGGATATATCGCTGATAAATTTCAACTACATAACCTCTGAGCTCGTACGTCTCAGAGAAGGGTGTTAAGCTAAGAGAATAAATTCTCCGCCACCAACAGAAATGTATTTGAAAGAAATCAGCTTTATATCTCAAATTGTAACGTCAGACACACAATCCATATAAGTCTGTTCCGGGATCGAACAGAACCGAAGGCACTTCTCACGAAGCCCTTGCAATTCCGGATAATTTTCAATCACGTCAGGACTTCCCGTCACTAAGGGTGATAAAACCTCTAAATCGAAGATCAGTCGATGTAGAGTAACTCGACGGTAATCCTTCCGTTTTCAAAAATATCCGGTCTTCAACATCGGTCTTCAAATGCGATTCATAACGACGTATCACATATTCGGAATGGGTTATACGACCCCATGGTCCTTTCCCGGCTAACCCGAATAGTGAGCGCTTATTCAAAAATAAGTGTGGCATTCAATTTCATCCAATTCACAACAAATACCTATCTAAAGGTAATTATTGATAGTCGGTTATTTAACTATCAATAAAGATGCGCAACATCATCAGATTCCAAATAATTTTCCAAATTATTTATCTTCAAAAATATCTTTACTAGATATAAACTTTTCCACACTTCAGAAATAAATCAACATTTATTTTTAAGACGAATTCCCATTTCTTTTATAAATTCCAAACTGAATTTATATTTCAAAATATCTACTGATATACGATTTTCATATCGTTTTCAATATTCAATTTCAATTTATCTTTACAAAGATAAATTCTCAAAACGTTCATTTCATATTGGAAAAGCATTTCCATACTTAATCATTTGAAAACAATTTCAAATCAATTTCCACATTTCATTTTATCTTTGAAGATAAAATCTCAAAACAGTTCATTTCATATTGGAAAAGCATTTCCATACTTATTTAATAATAAGTAATTCACAAATCATTTATTTTCAACCTTTGAAAATATCCAATATACTTAAATCAATATTAAGTATATATTCATTCTTTAAGGAAATCATAAATTTTACATCTATTTGAGTCAAAACGAATGTTGCGTAAAACATCGTTACGACGACTCAAAATCACTAGTATAGGGATTCGGATTTTTATAGATATATAAATCCCAATACTACATCAAAACATTTCCTTTCGGAAATCATTTACTATAACGACAGTGTTATAGTCCACCATTTCCTTAAATTTCTCGAAAACGTCTATTTCAACAAGAACTGCGGAAATATATGATTTCGATTCATAATACATTTTAAAACATCTTTAAAATGTTTAACTTCATCTTTAATATCACTTTTCCAAAACCATCCATTTTAATTAACGATATATTCACTATCCAAAATCGTGAATATACTTTACTATTTACATTTCACTATTTTCTACACGTTTTATTTTGATAATAATTCGCTATCCAAAATCGCGAATATATCTCCTTTGATAATCTTCTATATTTAATTTATCAAATTCAATCGATTTGTTTTCGAATTTATAAAACAACGTTTATAAATTCCATTTTCTATTTTCTATAACAACTCCGGTTTATAATCTCATTTTATTAATCTTCAAAAATTCACTTATAAGAATAAGTGATTTCGGATTTATAAAACAACGTTTATAAATCACATTTGTACTTTATAACGATTTCAACTTACAAAATCATTTCATTTTGCAATTTCTATTTATATCCCATCTAAGTGCAAAAGTCAAATTTATAAGTAAATTACTTATAAATCGTTTATTCTACAACATCTATTCACTTTATAACTTCACGTTATAAATCTATTTATTTCATTCACTTATGAAATCCTTTTTATACTTCTTTTTAATACTTATAAAAAAAATTCGTTTTATAAGTCCAATATTTCGATTTACAAAAATATCCATTTTATAAATCTTTTTATACCAATCGTTTACAGTTATTCAAAAATCCCAACTTAAACCATTTTATAAATAAATCGATTTTTATTTTCAAAAATGACATTTTTGTCGTATTTCACAAAAATCACAATTTTACTAACATTTAAAATTTTAACATTTATTTATTTAAAATAAACCAATTCAAAAATTTCAATAGAACGTATATTTCTACAAATCACTTTAAAAATCCTTTTAAATTAAAAGTCGTTATTTTTACATTTCAAAACTGAATCCAATGACGCAACAGCATCAATCAGTCCATCACAACAGTCAAATATCATATATCATCATATGATAACAGAATATATCAAAATATCTGTAAATAATCAATACGGTGAGGAATCCAGTCGGATCCCTCCAACCTGTTTCCCTGCATCCACAGATGTTAGCACAATACCAATTCCGCTCCAGTACGGAATTATCGCGGTATATGGGTTTTTTATAAATCCGCTTACTAACGGCGCAATAGGGTCTCATCCGCTATACGAGGCGGGAAATCAATCAATCCAATATATACATATGCCAATATGTATATACTGCTATATATATATAGATATATCCTATCATATCTAATAGCACATTCAAACAGTCAATCATCAATCAATAACTGTAAATAATTCCACATTCAAATTTGAGTGAGAAGATCTCACCGAGATTTTAATTCCGTTCCAGCGTTTATTTTCGAATAAAATAAACAGACGTTTGATTTCATCCAAAATTTACACTAGCTCCAATTGGCTCCCATTCAGTCGCATTGCGAAGTACACATCGAGACGATTCCAACGCAAGTCGTTTCGTCGAAATCTGATAATGTATGACCAAGATACATCGTTTTAAACTTTAACGAATTTTTTATAAAATTAATTTACAATTTCTTTTATATTTTACTTTATACCATTTACATCTGGACCGCACGTTTTTGAACAGGGAGATCACGACCGTTGCACGCATCTTCTCCCCCCCATTCGAAAGCTCCAGGCATCACGCAACCGAGAACCCAAACTGCCGCCTAGAAACCCTATTTTCGCAACCACCCACAAACACCTTCGACTCGATCAGCTGATACCATTCCACAGCTCGTCACTAAGGCTACCTTCGGCTCGAATTTAGTGGAGCTCGGTCGAGTTATTGTCATGAAAAACGACAATGAACGGCGTGCCTTCAACCGAGCTTCGCCGTCAATCTATAGCTCAGAAAACGATCACAACCGTTGGTCGTGGAGATCTCGCATCGCTCTTCGATGTTGTAGTTGGGAGTTTTTGAAATTAGTGTGTAGATTTGAAGAAAAAGTGAAGAGAAGTTGGCGATTTCCTGACCGTTCATGGAGATAGTGGCGGCTGGCTCCTTCAAAACCTAGGGTTTCTTTTTACTTTGCAAAAATGAAAGATGGGGTGCTTTTATAGAAAAAACGACGAACACTATTCACTCCGGATTTTCCGAACTCGAAATCGAGCGTGCCGGTTAGCGTTCCTAAGGTTTACCCCGCGTTCCGAACGCAATGGAACGTGTTTCGAAAGCTAATTCGACCGTCTGTGCGAGATACGAAGAAAAACGATCAATTTAAATTAAACCGATTTAAATCGATTTCGAGGCGTTTAGGCTTGCCCCGGACAATCGGTAATTCCAAAAATTACAAAATTTGAAATCATGCAATAATTTCACATTACGGATCCGATGAAACTGGTTTCGTCGAAATCCGAGACCGTTTGAAAAATGACTATTTTTAACTCGACGAATTAAATTAAAATGATATCGATGCGTTTCGAGCTGCCACGGTCAAACGACAACTCCGATTGATACGAAAATTGAAATCCGATAATAACTAACCATTACGGATCCAATGGAACTAGTCTCGTTCAATTCTGAGACTGTTCGAAAATTGGCTATTTTTCAGTCGATAATTAAATATTAAAATATTCAATTTTCACAGATTTAACTCCAAATTCACTTTTAAGAGTTCTAAAATATTTCTATAACTCCAATATGATTAAATAGAATTTTACAAATCAATTTCAATCATATTAAACTCGATATTCAATTATTTCTGAAATTTCACTATTTAATTTATCAACTTAATCCTCAAATAAAACCCAATATTCGAAAAATAAATCATTCAACTTCTAAATTCCATTTATTAATATTTAAAATCAATTAAATATTCAAATTTTAATTATCAAAAATTCTGGGTCGTTACATCTGGGATCAACTCCAATCTACATTTTTAAAAACTGGAATTAAAGCCTGCAATTTTTCAAAGTCTGGAATAGAGCCTGTAAATTCTTTTCAAAATCAAGAGCAAGTAAATCTGGAAGCTAAGCAACACATCAAAACAAACAAGTTATCATGCATGCAAGATTCATTAACAACAATTCCAGTTTTAAAAGGTTCAAAAGCAGTTTCAAAAGATATGCTCTGTTCTCTGCTTTTAAAAATAGGTGAGTAACACTTTTCTAAAAAGTTTAAGTATTTTAATCTGGTTGCATATAAATTATGGAATATAAGCATGTTAGTATGTATGCATGTAATGGAATGTCTATGTATACTTGAATGTATTTATGGTGTGCATGCTTGGTATTTTGTTTAATGATTCTAGTTCCAGGCTACATGATTTATTCAAAATGTAATACCTCTTAAACTACTTACTGTTAGGACTTAGGCTTCAAACAATATTTGTTTGTTTGATTGTATATTAAGTTTTTAAAATTTTAATCAAGTTAAAATTAAAACTCGAAATCTCACTGGAACTATAAAACATCAGTGGATGTTAAAATATGTGAAAATTCAAACTGAATAAATTACAAATTCAGTATTATGAATTAAATACTAAGATCAAAACATGATTTTTAGAACAAAAATTAGGATTTTTAGTTAAGGGGTTAGGGTGCAGCTCTCTGTTGAACAGAAAAGGGAAATCAGGGGTTTCCTGATGATCTATCGATATTGAGGGGTCGGGGTTCATCTTATGGGTAGAAGTGTTAGCAGTGAAGCTGGGAAAAATATGTGATGGTGATGCAAATCACCATGGAAGCAGCGATGATGGATTACAGTTTGTAAACCTAGTTTTAACTAGGTATGTTATTTTGTTCGATGTCGCCTCTTGAGTTGATCGAGTTCAATGGAACTCTGGGGAAAGGAAGTTATGGTGGAGACGAAGACGTGGCCAGAGTTTTAGGTGTGACGGTGGTCAGAAGATCGTGGACAAGGCGATGACAGGTTTCGTGGGTGGGTTCTGTTGTGGTTCCAGGTCCAGATAATTCTCGTTTTCGATTTTCGAGTAGGGATTGACGCTCTGATGTTCGTGGTTGGGTCTGGGGATGATTGATGACTGGTGGAGATGTTCGTGGGTGATCGAAGGCGAGCGTTTCGCCTGTGCACGTGCACATGTACATTTCGTACATCTGGAAGAAGTTGGATTAGAGGAGAAGAAGACGTACTGGAGGAAATGGAATTTGACTCGAAGTCATACTAGAGAAATTAGGACTCTGGCTCGAGTTGTTTTCAGGGGAGACTCGCGTGGGGTTTAACAGTTTTAAATTTTTAATAAAATTAAGTATAAAAGAAAAGGGAAGAGAAAACTCGAAGCTGGTCTCGGGATTTCTGTAAATTTTCTCGGGTAATATGATGTTTGGCTCGGGTAATCTGTGATGTTGCAGTTTTAAAATCTGACAGGAGTTTTAAAATTTAAAATGAGTTTAAAAAGTTGAAACAAGATTTAAACAAAGTTTTAAATCAAATTTAAAGTATGGTTTCAAAATCTAATTTGTATTCCAGTTTGAAATAAATAAGTTATAAAATGTATAATGTTTAAACAAAGTTAAATGTTGGAAGTAAAATTTTAAAAAGATTTGAATTTAAATAAATTAGTTAAAATCTTTAATGTTAAGTGGTTCTTTAACATTATGTTATAATTTGATTTAAATTTGGTTAAGTTAAATTTGAAATTTATTTTAAATCATAAATTTGAAATGAATAAAAGGAAGATTTAAAAGTAAAAGAATTTCAAAGCTTTTGAAAAGGATGACTAAAGTAGTTATTAATGTTTATACTTTAATTTAGAAATTTAATGATATAGGGGTCATTAAATTAATAAGGTAATTAAGGAATAATTTGATAATTTAATTAATTAATGGTTTAATATTAATTAATTAAATAATTAAGATTTTAAGTTTATTAATTGAGAGTCAATTAATTTGAAATTAAGAAATTATTAATTAGATAAGTGTAGATTATTAATAAATGATAATCATTTGTAAAATTGGTTAAGTATAAATTACTTAATAAAAGTAATTAAAGAAATAAATTTACTTAAGGTAATTAATTAAATAAATTTGATAAGTTTAAATTAATTTATTTAATTAATTTAAGAAAATCACTGGGTGATTAGATAATTACTTAAAGGTAATTAAGTGAAAGTATAAATTACTTATAAAAGTAATTAAAGATAATTAGTGGATGTAATTAACTAAAGATGGTTTAATAAAAGTAATTTGAGTTTAATTACTTTTGAATAATTAATCAAGGGATTAATTAAAGGATAATTAATTAAGGAGTAATTAATTATGAAGTAGAGTAATTAAGAATAGTTAATTACTAAATGAGATTAATCAAAGGTGATTAATAAATGTGACTAATTAATTATTAAATGTAATTAATTTAAATAAGATAATTAATTAAGAGTAATTAAGGATCATTAATTAATATAATTAATAATGAAATTAAGGATTGATTAATTAAGACTAATTAATCAATAATAAGTGATTAAGGTACTTAATTGTAATTAATTAAGGATTAATGTAATTAAGTACAGTTAATTAATATATGAAGTAATTAGAGATTAATTACTGTAATGGTTTAAGTTAATTAATTTGTGAAATTAATTAAGAATTAATTACTTAAAGTAATTAAAGGATTATTAATCAGGAATGATTAATTAAGATGGATACTTAGAGTAATGATTAATTAATTGGTTTAATTAATAATTAAGTAAGCAGGATTTATAGAATGAAGTAATTAGTTTAATTCACTTTAAATTAATTAGATGATATAAATCATTACTTAAGGATGGATAAATGAGATTGAATGTATTTCATTGTTTGATATCTCTGATGAGATATGATTGATATATGATATGGATGTTTGGTTGAATTATAATGATAATGTGAATTATCTGTTTGGGATGATAATGTAGATTATCTATTGAATTATCTATCTTTGTGTATATAGATAAGAATTGAATTGTTTTAACCTTAAAACAACTTGGACCTTAAAAGATACGTTTTGGATTTCGATGAGACCGGGATCGGGTTTCCGTATACCGGAATTCCAGGTCTGGAGACCCGAATACCACATCGATCCAAATTAACGATAGGTCGTGAATCTCAAGTGAAGATGAAGATTCAGAGTGCAAGGGTTATTGTCGTTAACTCTGAGGGTGATTCCAACACGAGTGTAACGAGATAATGCCTTCGGTTTCGTTCGAACCCGGAACGAACTTGTATGGATTGAATGCTATCAGAACATCGTCAGGTGGACGATGAGCATTCTAAGTGGTGTGTTCTGATTTAAAGGTAAATCGTAGCCTCAAGCCTCATCAACCGGGAATGGCTAAAACAGGGGAGGTGCAGCAAGGCTTCGTGGGTAGCACCCACTGAGAGTAAGGTCATCCCTGTCTAGAGAGTTCCTTCTTTTATTTCGGCTTAGTGGTGCAGTTGGCGACGGCCATCTGTGGGGTGATTTTATTCGGAATTATCCAGTAAGGGATGGTTCCGGCTTTGTGTTGCAGGGGATTGGGAGTGATCCTCGGTACGGTGATCTAGGCCCCGTACTGTGATGAGCGGTACCCCGGTAGCTCTGCCATTGTATGGAAATCCAAATTCCAATAAGTGATAACGGACTTGATTGTATACTTATGTATGCTGGAATTTAATAATGTAACAATTTCGGCTATTTCATATTTATTTGAAACCCTAGACCCTATTATAATACAATCGAATTTCCTATCAAATATTTTGGTTAGCGTAAGGTAAAAACTTACCCATATTTATGTGTGGGGAGTCTTACGTGATACCTTTTCTTTCAAAAGGTTTTGAAGTTAAACAAGTTTAACCTGTTACTCACACCAGACCCATGTCTGACCCAAGTTGTTTATTTCTGTTTTATAAACTCTTGGGTACTCAAATTTTTACGAGTAGCCAAGGGATTCAGGTTTAGCTTTGACGAATTGTGGAGGAGCAATGGAGCAGGAGGCTTCGGCGTTCGTAGATATAGTATTCCGCTGTGTTGATATCTGTGTTAGAGTCTTGTATTGTATTTGAGTTGTAATATCTAGACAGATGTTTATAACTGTCTAGTATGTGTTGTATAGTTGTGTAAACTCTGATAAGTGTTGTATACTATGTAATAGTTTCTTTATGTTATTTATATAATTTATTCGTTCCGCTGTGAGATCGTTGTTGTTGTCTCTTCTTTCTTCTATTCTTTTCTATTTTCTACCCCTTTCTTTCTTATTGATGATGCGACTTTCAGTGGAGAAAAGCCGGGTCGTCACAATAATAATTATTAATAAGATTTGAATTGATTTAATAATCTTCTTTTGAATAAATATTTAACTGATAATTTATCTTTTAAAACCCGATAAATTGTTTCTATTTATAATTGTATACATAGTAGATAGATAAGCTTTGTTTTAAAGTTAATAAATAAAGGCATATTTTCTTAGTTTAATATTTTTGGTAATTACAATGTGATTTGATTTAATATTAAATAAATAACCATTTGTTTTTGGAAATATACACAAGATTTAAAGTTAAAATTTGTTTAAATGATTTTAGCTTAAATTTAAATTTAATAAAAGGTTTGTTTATTCTTTTTATATATAGCTTGATGGAAATAAGTAATAAAGTGATAATTTCTTTTATGAATTATTTTAATTTAATAACGAGTTTTATTAATAATGTAAATCTTTACAAGTGGGGTTTTAATAGGATTTGTATTTTAAAACTTATGCGCATATATATATATATATATGTGTGTGTGTGTGTGTGTATTTTTGAGAAACTATGACTTGTAAATTTGAAATGAGGTCTTTCAAAAATGTTTTAATTTAAAATAAACCTTATAAATATTTAGCATAAGTGTAAAAATAAATAATAAATAAATTTAGCTTTTGATAGTCTAAGTTTTAAACTAAAAGAGGAATAAAATAAATACTTGTGTTATGATTAAAACTAAAGTACATAAGTTAGAAATTTATAACATAGCTAAAACAAAGGTATATATATGTACATAGAATATAAAGTATAAAAACAAAACAGGTAATAGGATATAACATACCCAGGCAAGAAAAATGCAAAGCAAAGTAACAAAACATCATATACATAAAAATATCTATGAACATGAAAAGATAAGATAAGGCAAGTAGGACATAAAGTACTCAAAGCATTTAATGCTCTGTTCATTATCAAAACAAGTAAAATCAAATTCGAATTGTTTAGAAACAATTCAGCCTCCAAAAGAAAATATCACTGTCAAATGTTTGTACCAGTATACACTTTAGCTTGTACAAAATGTTGCAACTCTATGGCTTATGCTGCAAGCTTAGTTTCTCTTATATATTTATATGCCCTATGACATACTCACGAATAAGAAAAAAAAAAGGTATAAAACTAAAATCAATAGCAGATCAAAAGTAATAATAATTCAAAACCTGGAAACAAAATTAAAGATCTCAATCTGGAATCAAGCAAGCATTCAGATCAATTTGAACTTCAACAAATAGCAAGTTTCAACAGATCAAGTTCTTAAGTCTGGAAACTAGGATCAAAAAAACAAAGTAGATATAAATCAAAGGTCTGGTTCCAGTTTTCAAATACCAAGTTCCAGTTCTCCGTTCTTCATTTTGAGGTGAGCAAACCCCTAAACTAAATTCCTTTATCTGTTGTTGCTTGTGAGTGAACGAACCTATAATTTGTTTAAAATCTGTTGCATGTGAATTGCTGAAATAAATTAGGCATTGCATGTATATATATTAGTGAAATCTGTATATATGTATGTGTTTGCACTGTGCATGTCTAGATATGTCTGTTCTTCTCTATTTTTAAGTTACAGAGTAAAAATAATAACAAGTGAGTAAACCAATCCAATTTTCTTCTTTCTTTTATAACAGTAAGCAACCCTCTTAAATCTGTTGTTATAACTTGCTGTTTGGCAAATACTTGAAAGTATAAATGGTTTGTATGAGTGTAAAATATGATCGCATGCCTGTATATCTAGTGTGCACAGGTAAATGTATCTCTGTTCTTACTTTACAGGTTCCAAACCTGTTCAAAATTCAAGATCTCATCCCATGACCTTTCATAGGCTTGGATGTCTAAACAAAACGTGTTCAAATTAACAAGATTTCAATTTTAAAAATGGTTTCAAGTGGAAATGTTCGGTGAATATTTCGGAAATGTGAAATAACAGTAGAATCTTTTCAAATGAGAAAAATCGAATGTCTTTATTTTTTGTTTTGATTACATAACTTGATTCGTATATAAAAATAATGAATTTTGGCATAGATATCATAGTTTTTAACATTTGGTATGAAAGGAATTCGTGAGTTGATCAGATTTGATAAATTCGTCGATCCTAGGCGAACGACGAGGAGTTGGGCGTCGTGATGGCTGTTGGATAAGGCTGGAAGGGTGTGTTACTAGGGAAAAATGGTGGAAGAATTTTCTGATGGCCGGAGTGGCCTGGTGGAGGCGAAGTAGGTTTTTTTCGAATGGCTTTATTCGACGATGATTCTCGAGCTCGTTCGACATCGATGGTGGACTAGAGGCGATCGGACCAAGGGGGATAGGAGCGTGGTGTCGTGGCGGATCTATGGTCGGAGTTGCGAGGTCTCTGGTGACCTTGGACGGCGGGTCAGGTAGGATTTTGACGAACTGACTTGTTCCAGGTGTAAAACGAATTGCTGGATTTCGAGTTCCGGCGAGGTGGATGGTTCTGAGTGGTCAGGTGAGTCGGCGAGGTAGTCGGCGATGTGTTGATGGTTGAGGAGATGGTCGGAGATGTGTGGGACGTCAGTGCACGTGCACAAGGTATCAATGGTATTTGGATTGTGATGGTGATCGGGAAGAACTCGGGAAAATGACGTCCTGACCTGGGTTGGTTTCGTGTAGCTCTCGAGTAGCCTATCGTATTAACAGTTTCGAATTTAAAATTTAACTAAGTTTTTAAAGTAAAGGGAAGTTTTCGGGGGTGACACGGGTTGGGTACTGGGCTGAACTCGAAGTGAATGTATAATAGTTTAAATTCCAAAGATATACTAAGATAAGAGTTTATCTTAAACAAATGAAGGTCCTGATTACTTAATGGAAAATTTATCAATGTGGTTAATTAAGGGTTTATAAATTAATATAAATAATTAATGGATAATTTATAAAGAAATTAAGGAATTGACTAATTAAGGTTAATTAATCAATGAAGTAATTATAGGATAACTAACTTATGTAGTTAATTAAGAATTAATGTAATTAATTATAGTTAATTATTTAATAGGAGTAGTTAAAGGTTAATTACTATCATTGTTTGAGAATAATTAAATTGTGAAATTAATTTAAGATGGTTACCTAATGTAATTGGAGAGTGATTAATCAAGGTTGATCAAATTAAGATTAAAAATAAAGGGGTAATTAATTAATTTGATATAATTAATTAATGATAAATAAGCAAGATTTATAAGTAATAAAGTAATTAATTTAATTCATGAGTAGTTAATTAGATTAATCAGAAATGGTATGATTAATTTATCTTGCTTATTGATGCTTGGATGATATTTGGATGCCTTGAATTGATTGTTATCCCTGATATGTGATTATAAAGCTTTATGAATGAAATGCCTTTGTAATATGATATGTTGGGTTGAAAAGAGGTAATGTGGTTATCTATGATGAATTGCTGAGTAATAGTGACGTTTCGAAATCAAAATTTAATTCCGTGAATAATTTGGGTTAAGATGACATTGGATTCGAAGAGATCGGAGTCGGGTATTAGATAATATCTGAAACCACTTCGATACTATATAGATTGATATGTGTTGTAAATTGGCTGAAATGGAATAATGTGAACCTTTGAACTAAGTTAAATACTTAGTATTTGGGTCGTGAAATAAGTGTCGAGCATAACAAGTAGTGAACTCGTGGTGAAGTACGAGTTACCGGGTTTCCTTTATGGTTTGAATTTTAGTATTTCATGTTATATGGGTTTACTCACGCTGGTTTCCAGCCTGACCCGGGTGTTACTTTAATGTAATGCTCGGGTCAGACCGAGTATTACAGATTTTCAGGTAAGGACGTTCTGGAGCTCAGGAGGAGTACTGGATGGCAGGACGTATGGAGTGATTCCGCTGTGACTATTATTTTTGATTATCTGAGACATATTTGATTTATATATGACCATCGTTGTGTATCGGAATATAACTCTGATGTAAATAAATGTAAATTGACAGATACAGTATTCTTTTATAAACTGTTATTATTTTGATATTATATTTTGTTCCGCTGCGAATGTGAGCATCTATGTTATGTTTTCTGTTTCTTTTCTTCTATCTCTTCTTCTTTTCATAACTATCTGGAATTTTCGGGTTCGAAAATTCCGGGTCGTTACAGTTGGTATCAGAGCGAAGGTTAAGCGAGAACCTTGGCTCTAGTGGGTGAACTCATAAGGATAGGGTCAATAGTACCCTAAAAATGAGTTGAGTGTATATATATATGAGAGCGTACTTGTTATTTTCTTGTATAAAGATTTTAAAATGATTTTATATAAGAATATATTTTGATATATAAAGCAGTATTTCTTACTAATAAATGTTAAGGTAATTGGTTGTTAAATTATTGAATTAAATATAAGAAGTAATAGAAATACAACCAAATTGAAATTAAATAAAGGTAAGTTGAAAGGGATTTAAACTGAAATTAAATCTTGAAATAGGGAAAATGTTTCAGAATAAGATAATAATAAATTGGTTTCCAGATATGATAATTTTGGTTATTATCATAAATGGTTGTTGTGTTTAATAATTAAATGTTGTTAATAAGTAATCAAGATGAAATGTTTGAGGGAAGTAAAACATTTAGGCAAGTATGACTTATAAATTGGAACTAAAGATGATATAAATTGTGAAGTCTTAAATCTAAGTCCAGAAAATTTGGAATTTGTTTCAAAGTATTAAAAGAAATTTATTTGAATTAAAACCAAAAATGGTTTAAATTTAAGGTATAACTTGGTGTGCAAAGGAAATGTGTATATATGAGGAATATACATAATATCAATGATGGTTTGAAATAAACTCTAAATGTTGAGTTTTAAATTTGGAATGGTATGTGAAACCCAAGGTGATAAGTTTTTGAACTTATAAGGTTATTAATGTGAAGTTTAAAATTTGAATGAGAATTCAAATTGGGTCAAGTTGTCTAGATTAAGTAAACTGGATTGAACTTTGGGAAAGTTAAATAAATTAACAAACAACCTGAATTGGAAATTTCAAGATGAAATTAAAATTTAATCTGGGAAGTTAAATGGTTAATTTGAATTGGGAGTTTGTGTAGTCTCTAAAATGGGTTTGAGATCTGAAAATTTTAAATGGATGGAAGTTTTAAAATAATTGGATGGCATCATCCTATTGTTATTGATAATCTTTAAAATTGTGAATTAAATTTGTTTAAATGGATAAGGAATGAAGTGTGGTAATATATCCACTATTGTGAAAATAAGGATATAGAATTGTTTTGAACTGAACTATTTGGATAATTGCATTTGTAAATTAAAATTGTTTTGAACTCTTATTTGAACTTCGAATTAAGTTAAGTAAAGATAACTTAAAATGGAATTTTGAGAAGTGGACTCAGAATTAAATTGTTAAAAATTTGGATTATTAATTTAAAAATAAAGGTTAATTTGATTGAAGGGGTTAAATCAACATTTGGAAATTTAACTCGAATTTATAAAATTCGAGATGGTTTAAAATTGAGATTTAAATTGAATTAGTTCAAACTGAATTTGATTTGAATTAATGAGAATTGTGGTTTATGATGGATAAGTTTAAAATCCAAATGGGAATGGGGATTAATCCACAAGGAAATTGAAATGATTTGAGATTGAAGTGGATTCAATTTGGAGTTAGTCTAAATTAGTTTAAATAATTTGGAACTGTAATTAAAGTGAATATGTTTAAAATCAAATGGGATTTGATTTGAATTTAGGAAAGAAATTGTGGATAATTCAACTTGAATTGGGACTGAATCAATTTAAGGGGAAATTAATTAAAATGGAGATTGGGAAGTTGAACAGTTTGACTCTGGACTATTTTCAAAATAAATTGTTTTAATATAAAGTTATTTTTCTAAACTATTTACTATACAACTTTTCTTTTAAAACCTAAAACTATCTTAAACCTGTCTTACAAATTCTTTTGGAACTATTTAACTATTTTACAACTGTTTTATAAACTAATTACTATTTTTATAGCTACTTTATAACTAGTTACCATTTTACTACTAATATGTAGTTATTTTAATATTTTTCAACTATTTTACAATTACTTAATTGTTTTACAGCTATTTTACAAACTAATAATTATTTTTCAACTACTTATCTATTTTTAAAATTTTCAAGCTATTTTCTAAATATAAATTGGTCGGAGTTCAAACTGTTATTGAGTAAATACCCAACTGAGATAAGAATTGAAGTGATAATCCAAATGGGAATTAAAGCAATTGTAAATAAGTAAATGTGAATAGAAAATAAGAAATTGGTTTGGGTGATAATCAATGAAGATAAATACGTAGGATGTACGTATATTATTCTATTCGCGTAGTGGTTTGATCCAGATTCGAGCACAGAATTTCGAGATAGTATTATCGATCCGAGTTGGGATTTTTCACTCGATTTTCGACGGCGAACCTGGATATGGATTTTTGATTGGTTCTGGATATTCTCTATCATAGATGTGACTATGCAAGGAGAATGACGGTTTCTGATCAAGAAACCAAATCTGAGTCCGCACTAGGAAGTCGGGTGGGCAATACTAGTTCGGAAGTGAAATTGTGTGATCGAGTGAGTGATCAAATTGATATGGCGTACGGATGATATGTGTACATTGTACGAGCTGGAATGAAATTGATATTGAAAATTTATGGATAAGAACTGGAAATG
The DNA here is from genome assembly GCA_030737815.1 of Allium fistulosum. Taxonomy (NCBI): domain Eukaryota; kingdom Viridiplantae; phylum Streptophyta; class Magnoliopsida; order Asparagales; family Amaryllidaceae; genus Allium; species Allium fistulosum. Next base: position 1,101,691,179 of record CM060904.1, on the reverse strand, counting down.
ATTTTTGAAATTGAAAGTATATTTTGTGAAATATATGATGAAGTAAAGTGGAAATTGGATATTTCTATGGTAAAAAAAATTGCTTTATGGAAGTAAGTAATTGGGTAAGTGACTTTATAGAGTTATCAAATTTGAATATTTGATTTGGAATAAACAAAGTTACGTATCTTTGTTATATATATGATAAAACTCCCCTTGTTGAATCTTTTGCCAGAAGAAAAGGGTTTTGAAAGTATTTGAAGTATAAAAGTGAATTTATACAAGTATGAAGAGATTCAAAAAAATTTCCCAAGGCTACTATATATATATATATGTATATATAAAGGCTTTTGTGAAAATGATTTTGAGGAAAGGTTTTTGGAACCTTTGAATTTTGGAAAGGGCTTTTGATTTTTGGGAAAATCAATATTGGAATTTGGAAAAGCCTGATTTGTGAATTATCGATTTTGGGAATCGATTTTGTGTAAAGGGAGCTTTATATGGAATTCATACTAGGTGTATGATTTGGAAAATACTATATGTGTATAGTATAAAGTGTTTTGAGATTTGCTCTGGGAAAAAAGGTGCTCCCTTGAAATGAACTTCTTAGGAGTGCCACAGGGTGGTACTGCCTTGAGCCTCAAAGGGGGAGGTTCTAAAGTTGATCCTGTGAGGAGTCCGGACAAAACTAGTTCCTGAGGATTATGAGTAGTGTACCATAGCGAAAGTCGTGTGTGCCGCTGAGAGCCAGCAGTCTGCGTTTGATTTTATATCGGTAGACTGTGACACTATGGTAACATAGCGAAAGTCGTGTGTGCCGCTGAGAGGCAACAGTCTATGTTTGATTTTACATCGGTAGACTGCGACCTATGTAGGAGTGGAGAAGTTTCATTTCGACAGCGTAATCATGAGGCCGCTGAGAGCCTGCAGTTACATGGACTTTTGCTGCGACGGCAACGTAACCCTGGATGTAACTGCGATCTGTCGTGAGTTCTATGGTGTAATCAGTTACATGGACTTTTGCTGCGACGGCAACGTAACCCAGGATGTAACTGTGACCATGGATGGGGGTGATGATTTCTAGAGCATTCTCACCAGAGATATTTCCTCTATTTTCAAAACTGTTTCTATATTTTCAATAAAATTATTTTCTCAATATTTTCACTGGATGTTTGAAACGGGTCTGCCAAGCACTTATAGATTTTCAGTCATACGCCTGATCAATGTATGACCGAATTTCTATGAGAACGAGGATGGATTTGTCAAAACATTGAGTTATAAAAATATTTTTATAAAAACTATTTTAGAAAAAATATATGGATATTTAAAAGTATCTAAAAATGATCAAAGAATATTTATCTGATTTTAAACATTTTCATAAATTCTGGTTTCGCTCCTTTTCGAGGACGAAAAGTTTTAAGGGGGGAGGAATGTGATATCCCGGAAATTTTGGCAATATCAATTTAATAATCTGCATTAAAATTTAAATTGATATGATAATAATTATTAATAAGATTTGAATTGATTTAATAATCTTCTTTTGAATAAATATTTAACTGATAATTTATCTTTTAAAACCCGATAAATTGTTTCTATTTATAATTGTATACATAGTAGATAGATAAGCTTTGTTTTAAAGTTAATAAATAAAGGCATATTTCTTAGTTTAATATTTTTGGTAATTACAATGTGATTTGATTTAATATTAAATAAATAACCATTTGTTTTTGGAAATATACACAAGATTTAAAGTTAAAATTTGTTTAAATGATTTTAGCTTAAATTTAAATTTAATAAAAGGTTTGTTTATTCTTTTTATATATAGCTTGATGGAAATAAGTAATAAAGTGATAATTTCTTTTATGAATTATTTTAATTTAATAACGAGTTTTATTAATAATGTAAATCTTTACAAATGGGGTTTTAATAGGATTTGTATTTTAAAACTTATGCGCATATATATATGTGTGTGTGTGTGTGTGTGTGTGTGTGTATTTTTGAGAAACTATGACTTGTAAATTTGAAATGAGGTCTTTAAAAAATGTTTTAATTTAAAATAAACCTTATAAATCTTTAGCATAAGTGTAAAAATAAATAATAAATAAATTTAGCTTTTGATAGTCTAAGTTTTAAACTAAAAGAGGAATAAAATAAATACTTGTGTTATGATTAAAACTAAAGTACATAAGTTAGAAATTTATAACATAGCTAAAACAAAGGTATATATATGTACATAGAATATAAAGTATAAAAACAAAACAGGTAATAGGATATAACATACCCAGGCAAGAAAAATGCAAAGCAAAGTAACAAAACATCATATACATAAAAATATCTATGAACATGAAAAGATAAGATAAGGCAAGTAGGACATAAAGTACTCAAAGCATTTAATGCTCTGTTCATTATCAAAACAAGTAAAATCAAATTCGAATTGTTTAGAAACAATTCAGCCTCCAAAAGAAAATATCACTGTCAAATGTTTGTACCAGTATACACTTTAGCTTGTACAAAATGTTGCAACTCTATGGCTTATGCTGCAAGCTTAGTTTCTCTTATATATTTATATGCCCTATGACATACTCACGAATAAGAAAAAAAAAGATATAAAACTAAAATCAATAGCAGATCAAAAGTAATAATAATTCAAAACCTGGAAACAAAATTAAAGATCTCAATCTGGAATCAAGCAAGCATTCAGATCAATTTGAACTTCAACAAATAGCAAGTTTCAACAGATCAAGTTCTTAAGTCTGGAAACTAGGATCAAAAAAAACAAAGTAGATATAAATCAAAGGTCTGGTTCCAGTTTTCAAATACCAAGTTCCAGTTCTTTGTTCTTCATTTTGAGGTGAGCAAACCCCTAAACTAAATTCCTTTATCTGTTGTTGCTTGTGAGTGAACGAACCTATAATTTGTTTAAAATCTGTTGCATGTGAATTGCTGAAATAAATTAGGCATTGCATGTATATATATTAGTGAAATCTGTATATATGTATGTGTTTGCACTGTGCATGTCTAGATATGTCTGTTCTTCTCTATTTTTAAGTTACAGAGTAAAAATAATAACAAGTGAGTAAACCAATCCAATTTTCTTCTTTCTTTTATAACAGTAAGCAACCCTCTTAAATCTGTTGTTATAACTTGCTGTTTGGCAAATACTTGAAAGTATAAATGGTTTGTATGAGTGTAAAATATGATCGCATGCCTGTATATCTAGTGTGCACAGGTAAATGTATCTCTGTTCTTACTTTACAGGTTCCAAACCTGTTCAAAATTCAAGATCTCATCCCATGACCTTTCATAGGCTTGGATGTCTAAACAAAACGTGTTCAAATTAACAAGATTTCAATTTTAAAAATGGTTTCAAGTGGAAATGTTCGGTGAATATTTCGGAAATGTGAAATAACAGTAGAATCTTTTCAAATGAGAAAAATCGAATGTCTTTATTTTTTTGTTTTGATTACATAACTTGATTTGTATATAAAAATAATGAATTTTGGCATAGATATCATAGTTTTTAACATTTGGTATGAAAGGAAATCGTGAGTTGATCAGATTTGATAAATTCGTCGATCCTAGGCGAACGACGAGGAGTTGGGCGTCGTGATGGCTGTTGGATAAGGCTGGAAGGGTGTGTTACTAGGGAAAAATGGTGGAAGAATTTTCTGATGGCCGGAGTGGCCTGGTGGAGGCGAAGTAGGTTTTTTTCGAATGGGTTTGGTCGACGATGATTCTCAAGCTCGTTCGACATCGATGGTGGACTAGAGGCGATCGGACCAAGGGGGATAGGAGCGTGGTGTCATGGCGGATCTATGGTCGGAGTTGCGAGGTCTCTGGTGACCTTGGACGGCGGGTCAGGTAGGATTTTGACGAACTGACTTGTTCCAGGTGTAAAACGAATTGCTGGATTTCGAGTTCCGGCGAGGTGGATGGTTCTGAGTGGTCAGGTGAGTCGGCGAGGTAGTCGGCGATGTGTTGATGGTTGAGGAGATGGTCGGAGATGTGTGGGACGTCAGTGCACGTGCACAAGGTATCAATGGTGTTTGGATTGTGATGGTGATCGGGAAGAACTCGGGAAAATGACGTCCTGACCTGGGTTGGTTTCGTGTAGCTCTCGAGTAGCCTATCGTATTAACAGTTTCGAATTTAAAATTTAACTAAGTTTTTAAAGTAAAGGGAAGTTTTCGGGGGTGACACGGGTTGGGTACTGGGCTGAACTCGAAGTGAATGTATAATAGTTTAAATTCCAAAGATATACTAAGATAAGAGTTTATCTTAAACAAATGAAGGTCCTGATTACTTAATGGAAAATTTATCAATGTGGTTAATTAAGGGTTTATAAATTAATATAAATAATTAATGGATAATTTATAAAGAAATTAAGGAATTGACTAATTAAGGTTAATTAATCAATGAAGTAATTATAGGATAACTAACTTATGTAGTTAATTAAGAATTAATGTAATTAATTATAGTTAATTATTTAATAGGAGTAGTTAAAGGTTAATTACTATCATTGTTTGAGAATAATTAAATTGTGAAATTAATTTAAGATGGTTACCTAATGTAATTGGAGAGTGATTAATCAAGGTTGATCAAATTAAGATGAAAAATAAAGGGGTAATTAATTAATTTGATATAATTAATTAATGATAAATAAGCAAGATTTATAAGTAATAAAGTAATTAATTTAATTCATGAGTAGTTAATTAGATTAATCAGAAATGGTATGATTAATTTATCTTGCTTATTGATGCTTGGATGATATTTGGATGCCTTGAATTGATTGTTATCCCTGATATGTGATTATAAAGCTTTATGAATGAAATGCCTTTGTAATATGATATGTTGGGTTGAAAAGAGGTAATGTGGTTATCTATGATGAATTGCTGAGTAATAGTGACGTTTCGAAATCAAAATTTAATTCCGTGAATAATTTGGGTTAAGATGACATTGGATTCGAAGAGATCGGAGTCGGGTATTAGATAATATCCGAAACCACTTCGATACTATATAGATTGATGTGTTGTAAATTGGCTGAAATGGAATAATGTGAACCTTTGAACTAAGTTAAATACTTAGTATTTGGGTCGTGAAATAAGTGTCGAGCATAACAAGTAGTGAACTCGTGGTGAAGTACGAGTTACCCGGGTTTCCTTTATGGTTTGAATTTTAGTATTTCATGTTATATGGGTTTACTCACGCTGGTTTCCAGCCTGACCCGGGTGTTACTTTAATGTAATGCTCGGGTCAGACCGAGTATTACAGATTTTCAGGTAAGGACGTTCTGGAGCTCAGGAGGAGTACTGGATGGCAGGACGTATGGAGTGATTCCGCTGTGACTATTATTTTTGATTATCTGAGACATATTTGATTTATATATGACCATCGTTGTGTATCGGAATATAACTCTGATGTAAATAAATGTAAATTGACAGATACAGTATTCTTTTGTAAACTGTTATTATTTTGATATTATATTTTGTTCCGCTGCGAATGTGAGCATCTATGTTATGTTTTCTGTTTCTTTTCTTCTATCTCTTCTTCTTTTCATAACTATCTGGAATTTTCGGGTTCGAAAATTCCGGGTCGTTACAGTATCTTTTGCTTAGCTGAAGTTGTCAAACTGGAGACATTATGCTTCTGTTTTCGTATGTTATGAATTCGAGTCTTTCCAAATTTTGAATGGGAATTCTTTTGTATCGATATAGGTTATATATCTCTAATATTGGTTGGGATTTGCTTCGATTAGGATTCCTTTGAACTTTGGAACGTTCCCTACGGTTCCAAAACTCATTCTTATCTCTCCCTATTTGTATTCTTTTGATTCTGGAGTATCCCATAACTCCACTTCGAATGATCTCTATAAGAATAGGATCCCACCAATCTTTGGATGAGTGTGAAGGGGTGAAACTCCTTCACAATTGGAATTGATTCATCGGAGATTTTTATATCTTTGGGTTAGATGTCGCTATCTCTTGCGATCGAATGTTGATTTTTCTTGGAATTCTGCATCAATCTTGTTCTTGAAGTCACGGTTGACCCGGTTAAGGTCGCCGCGGTTTATATAAGTATATTCATCTTCTATTTTGAAATATAATTATCAGGAAATTATTGTCAAGGACAAAAAATTTCAGCGTTTTTGCCTCAAGGACAGGCCTTCAATATTTTATCCTGAAGGACAACTTTCTTTAGGTATCAGTTTTTAGTCATTGATAGTATCAGTTTGTAGTTATCGGTAGCAGTTTTTAGGTATCAGTTTTTAACTTGATAGCAGTTTTGTTGTCCTTATGAATAATTTTGGAAAATATTTGTCCTTATGAATAATTTTTGAAAGAATGTTTGTCCTTATGGTAAAAATATTGAGGTTGTGTCCTTGAGGCAAAAAATATACAAATCTTTGTCCTTTAAATTAATTCCCCCTATAATTATCTCATCTTTGATCGAGCCTATCTTCGAATCAGAATTCTATTTGATTTGAGTTCCTTTAATTTGAATCTCTATCTTTGTTTTGAAATCCATTCTTGAACCATCCTTTGAAACATCGGGCTTGTTTATATTTTAGAAATTGTTTTATATATCGAAATTATTACTTTGATAAGTATGATTATATTCTATATATAAAAGTGAAATGTTTTCGATAAAGATTATATACCCTTTTTAAAATAAGAATTTGAGGTTTCGAAAGGATTTGTAATTTTGAAAAAAAAACTATATAAGAAATTTGATTTATCTAAAATGATTTTTAATTGAAGGATTTGAAATTCGAGAATTGAACCCGGTGTTTTGAAATTGGTTTTAAGATTTTGAAATATATAATAATAAAATGATTTAAAAGTATTTTCCGAATAAGAAATGTTTCAAATGATTTTTATGAGTTCGAATGATTTCGAAGAAATTTCGAAAGAAGTTGAGAAAATAGAAGTCCAGAACTCACTTATGTCGCTGGAAAATAATTTCGGTGATGAGTGCACGCATCATCGACATTGATTTTCGAGTTTCATAGTGGGGGAGAGGCCACTTTAGTAGCATTGCTACGCGAGTGATTTTGCGAAACCAATTTTGATTTCAAAATTTTGAAGTATGATTTGGTATTCGAAAGATATATGTAAATGTATGAGCCGGTGTTCAGTCCTCGAGTTTTGGATTTGATATAACCCTATTTATTAAAATTGATTTACTGATTTGTTGCTGATTTCCAACTCTTGAATTTGAAATGATTTTTTCAACTATTTTGAAGGTTCGAACACTTCCAGATCAAGGTTAACTTTTCAAAGCTAAGAAATTTTGAAAAGTATAAAGTATATAAGTTTGGTATGTATGTTAAAGTATGTAGTAATATGATTTAAATAAGTTGAAACTGTTTTGTTAAGTAAATGAATAGGACTATTTTGAATTTTTCTAATATGAAATTTAGATTCGAAATGCTTTGAAAAGAATTTGGTCTTCAAAATATTTTGAATAAAATTTAGTTTAAATGTTTTAACTTAGTAACATCTTTATGAAACTATATATTTAACAAGTTGGAATAAATATATAAGTTGTACGTATGCTGTTTTATTCGCATAATTAATTTGATCCAAGTTTGAGTACACAAGTTCGAGGTGGATTACACCATTTCGTGTTAGGATTTTTCATTCGATTCTTAATGGCGAATATTTGATATGGATTTTGGGCTCGATTCTAGAATTCTCTATCATAGTATATGGCTATGCAAGGAGACTAATGGCTTCTAGTCGAGAAACCATATCAAAGTCTGCATTAGGGAAGTCGAATGGACAATACTAGTTCGAAAGTGAACTTGTGTGATCGAGCGAGCGATCAAATGTGATTTTGCGAAATGATGACATATGTACATCTTATATTCTAATATCATTGATATATTTTGACGCTGAAATTGAAAGCTGTCATGTAGAATATCTTTGCTTACTAAAAGAAAATTTCCAATTTAAAATTACAAAGATATATAACCCATAAAAGCAAAGATATTCAATCCCATATGGCTCTTCATACAGCGAAATTTATTTTGAAAATTTTGATCCTTATATAAGATAGACCTTACGTAAGTATAAGATGATTTTGAAAACATTTGATTTTGGAAATGAATTGGTTGACTTAAATTATATTGATTTGGAAATTTGGATTTATTTTCTAAATCTATTATTTTGGAAACTTTGAAACTAAAGATAATTAATTTGAGAAGAAATAATTTGGTGAACTTGTATATGATTTTGAAATTGAACTGATAATGAAACAAATTAAAATTTGAGAACCTTATGTTACTAAACACTTGATTTGGGAGTTGTCGAACTTATATAAAATTGATTTGTATGAGTATGAAATTGATTCGAAAACTATAGATTTGAAAAGGTACTCAATTTGAAAGTGAAATCTTATATAATTGAAGTCTATATAAGTATGATTTGATATACTATTGATTTTGGAAAGTATTTGATTTGAAAATTAAATCTTATATATAATGGATTTTATATAAGTACGATATTTGAAAGTGATTTGAAAAGGTACTATATGATACATATTTTCGAAGTAAAGATATGGAAAGTACCTTCTTCTTGATATCCGATTTGTGGCCACATCTTGGATTCATTCTATCGATATATTCTCTCTGATTTTTGGTTTTCCGGATATGATACTCGAGTGTCCTTCGAATTCCATGGCGTTACCCATGGTCTTACGAGCGCGGATGCACATCGCAACTGCTTGGCTGAGTCTTGCCTAGGGGTACAAATTATTTCCTGGGGGATCCAGGCATAACAATTGTGTATCCTGCAATCTGTGTAGGTCGCGAATAGTAGCACAACTGCTTGGCTGAGTCTTGCCTGGGGGTACGGATTGTTTCCTGGGGGATCCAGGCGTAACCATTGTGTATCCTGCATTCTACTAGTCATCATGGCGTAACTCGCAGGGCTGAGAAAGCTTACGGATATGGATTGTTTCCTAGGTGATCCAGGCGTAACCATTGTGTATCTGCGAACCATGGTTAGACAAAGGTTTTGTTTGTTGTTTTGTTTGGATTGTACTTTCCATATCTGTTTTTAAAAGTTTTTCCAGTATTTTCACTGGGTGTTGAAACAAGTCTACTAAGTACTTGGAGAATTCTAGCTTTGCGCCTGATCAACGCACTACCAGAGTCTACAGGAACAAGGATAAACTTGTTAAGACATCGAGTTATAAAAGTATTTTCGAAAAGAAATTTGTTTCGTATAAAGGTAATTTATTATAAAAGTATTTCCAACAAAGAAATAATGTTTTTTTTTGAAATGGTACTTAGATACAACATGTCACTAGGACAACATAACTCAAATCACATGTCAATATATGTTCGAATCATGCTACGCAAGTTCCAAACTTGTGACCTCTCGCACCAAAGCCAAATTGAAATTGAAATTCTTATGGCTTGAATTAATTATTCGTACTCGATACTATTCCTTGAATCTACCTTACCTGATCAGCTTTATTTATTCACCTATATTCTGTTTTTCCGAATCCACCTTCTTTTCCTTGTTGACTATATCCTTTTTAAATATTGTTTATTTAGATACCACATGGTTTAATAGAAATTTTAGAGTTATAAATATTTTAGAAGTTATTAATTAAATAAAACATTTTTAAAGTAAATGATTATTTGTTTATTATTAATATTTGAAAGTATCTTGAGATAAAAATTAATAAATTTATGAATAATGGATTTAAATGTTTTCAATAACTTCTTTGTAAAATAAGTAATAATGTAAATAATTGTTTTCAAATAGCTTACATATATTCATAAAGGTGTTATTTAAACCTATAAATGATACTTATAAAGGAAATAAGAAATTTTACAAATAGGTTTGAAAAATATTAAGGTATTAAAGATAATGGAATTGTAAATGAAGTTCTCAAATGAATATTTCAAGTAAAATTTATATAGTTTAAATTGTTTGTTTAGCCTTGTCTTTTAATCTATCTTTTCTGTCTGGTTGTTTCTATTCTCCTACCTCCTTCCTTTTTGGGGACGAAAAGTTTTGAGTGGGGGAGAGTGTAACAACCCATAAATTTTGATAGGTTTTAATAACGTATTTAACTGAATTTTGTGAAATTTTAAATGATTGAATTTTGAAATAAAATTTTATATTTGGAACACATTTATTTTAATATAGCAAATGGTAAATTTTCATCAAATAATATGAAAGTTTATTTTATTGTATAATTTTATTTCAATTTAAATCAGTTAAATATTGGTGGTAATTAAATGTTTTCCAAACTTGAATATTTTTATACAATAAATTCTAAATCATCTTCTTAGGAAGACGTCATCTTTCGTTTTTCCAAATTTTGACTTCTATTGCTCCGCTTATCTTAATTCTGGCAAATTAGCAGCATTTTTTGTACCGATTATCGACTTTTGATCGGATGACCGTACCACTAATATCTGTGTATCATTTTGATCGTCTCGTCGCGCTGATCACCATGGTATATTCATTTCTGTTTTTTTGAAGTCCGGTACACAGCGGAGTCCACGGAACCGGTAACCGTATCGGTACCGGATCCGTGACCATTTGATTTCTTCTGCGGTTCAAAAATTTAAAAGCGCATCAATTTATTGGCTTTAATTTCTCAGCTGAATCTAGGCACTGACGTTACAATCTCTTTTATTTATATTAGATCTAGCTTTTCATTTGCTATAACCGTTCATTTCTTCCTCTGTACATTCCTCTTCCTCCTCTTCTTTCAAAACCAAGCATCAAAAGAAATTCGCTCGCCAGCCTCACAAACCGCATCTCCTCCCCTGCCTGTCGAACTTCGGCCCAGCAAGCCACTCACGTACCCTTCCCCTTCCTCGGCCATCAACCCACGCCTTGGCCATCACCACAAGCCCAGCCTTCCCTCCTCTCCTCTGCACGAGCAACTCCCTGACACCGTGCACCATTCCGCCTCATTCCCCCTCCACATGAGCTGAGCCCACCTCCTTCAGCCCATAGCTCGCCTCTACCTCCTTCCATCCCCAACCTTCCCCTATCGCCTACTCAAGATCCGCCTCTCCCCATACCCGCGTTGTCCACTCCATCACCGGATCTTCATCAACCATTCCCCTCCTCGTCTGTGTTAAGGTATTATATATTTATACTTTATATCATTACGTTATGTTGTATATAATGTTTTAAGGTATATGTAGTATAAAAGTTATATTAGTAGTACTATCGGTTTTAAGTGTATATAATCTGTTAACTTACTTTTATATCTAACTAAGCTATTATATATATTAGATACTATTTTTGTTTTACTGTGTACTACAAGTATAATACATTACAATACTTAAAATTATGACAATACTTTATTATAGATTTGAGATAACTGATATATATGTACATGGGTATATTTAGTACAACACTTTACTTTGTGAATATATATATGGGTTTATGTTGGATCTTTAAGAAAACTATGGTATATATATATTCTGTTTATAGCAGTGTTATACATATTTATATCATGTTAGTTATATTTTATATATGTTGACAGATTTCCAAATCATATGAAGTATGCATGTTTATGTTATATATAATATCTTAGATTTTCATAATATTTTATTTTAAATCTGTTGTTAAATAGAAGTCTGAACACTTTGTTGCATGCCTTATTTAATGTGTATATATATTTTATTAAGTTAAAGTTACATAGTTTATCTATAGCTGCATAATTGTCTATGGATGAGTACTGATAGCACTGTATATAAATGTTTGCAAGCTGTTTTGCATATATGGGTATAGTTCATATTTTATACTATAAAAATGAAATTTCTTTACTATTCACTGGTTGTACATATTTTGAATATGTGTTCGGTTGTTGTTTATTGCTATTTCCAGTTTTACCCGTTCAACCGTACTAAATTTTGTACACATATTTACATTTGAAAAGTATATTATAATAATATTTAAAGTATTAGCATTGTGTAGTTTATAGTATTAGCTAAAGTATGCCTGTAATATCTAGTATAATATGTTGGGTATATATCAAAGTTTTACATCAGTGTGTGTCATTGGTATCTAATATATACAAGTTCATGTATGTTTTGTTGATAGTTATATACTTTGATAGTTTTAATAGTTGTAATATTATACATACCCATTTTGAATATATGCACCTTTAAAATTTTATTATTGATATATATATACACTTTGATTTCAGATATATGAGGTTTTAAAATATATTATATTTTTATTTTATATTTATGCATGCTTTAAAGGGATATTGGTTTTAAACAAATAACAATATGCATAAAAGTGGTCGTGATATGTGTCGAACTGAATTTCATAAATATTAATTTATAGATATAAGGATTCATTTTTGTTGTAGGTTTAAATATATGTATAAAAATTTTAATTCGTATTTCATTTCATCAATTCTAGTTCGTCGTGCCTGCTTTCTTCATCGAATTCGTACTAATCTGACTTGCTTCTGAATCAGTGTTTGGATTCGTAACTCATCTCATTCTGTACTTTCCTCTAGACTCGGAAGGTGAGCAATCACTCACGATTAACGTTCTTTTATTTATTAAATTTGATTTCTATTGAAACGACAATTGAAATATGCTGCTGTAGTTATTTAAATTGTTAAATATGCTATTATCTGTAACTGTTCACCTGTGGGATATGACACCATATCTTGTTGTTTATATTTTGTTCAAATTATTGATGATATATGCCTGTTATTATTTTATTATCTGTTATCACTCCGCAAGTTCCCTGTTAGTATAGAATTCACTATGGGTTGAAATGATACATACCCGAACGGACTTTAGAATAGGAGAAAATCGTTATGGGTTGAAATGATAAACCCAAGCGATTTTCATTTGAATTGAAATTGGGATTACGGGTTGAAATGATATCTACCCGTATATATTTAAATTTCGGATTGAAATGATAAATATCCATATCACTTAGCCATATGATAAATATATATACAGACACCGTTGGTCCATATATATAAATATTTGAAATTGAATTCTATGGTTTTGGAAAGAAATATATTGTTTTAACAAATGTTGATTCTTATAAATTTTATATATAAATGGTAATGATATATATAGATTTAATAATGATATTTAATTTAATTAAGATGGATTTAATACATATAATATGTTAAGTATAAAATTTATATTTCAAAATAGATTTTTGGTAAAAATTTGAATAAGTTAAGGTTGGGAAGATAATTTGAATTTAGTAAAGAATTTTATTTAATTAAACCAATTTAAAGCTTATTGAAATTGGGATTTAAGATATGATTTATAACTTGAGTTTGATTTAAATAATTAAATGAATATTTCTTGTTTAAATAAATTTAAGGAAATACTTAGTAAAAATGAAATTTAAGGCTAGTTAAATGATATTGAATTTATTAAGTGAATATTCCCTGATTAAATAATAATAAAGTTAAATCAAGTGCTATATGAAACTGTTAAATTTAACTTTGAAAATGTTGAATATTAAAGCTTTGAAATATATTAAAATTTTAAATGGTATATTTAGAACTAAATGGAATTGATGAATTGAGCTTTGAATAAATTTGAATTTGGAATTTGAGTTAATTTGAATCGATTTGTGAGACTTGAGGAAATTATAAATACTTTACTTTATAAATTATTTAATGAACATACACTATTTTGGAAAATAGATATATTTGAAATGAAAATGATATTTCGATTTTGAAGTAAATAAATTTAAAATGACCACGGTGTCATAGTGTATATTCCCACCTTGTAGATAGTTCTACATATCCTTAGAGGATGGTTATCCCAAACATCCTTTAAGTTACTTGTATTTTAGTTGATATTTCACTTGAGTTGGATTTATTGATATAAGAATGTTAATCCTGACTCGAGTGTTTTGTGTTTTGCTTTACGCTCGGGTCAGACCGAGTGATACAGCATTTGAGACTCACCTTTGGAGTTTGGAGCTTCCTTTGGAGATCCAATTATCGCCTCAGCTTTCAGCTCTTCTAGTTGATTTGTTCAGAGAAGTCATCAATTCGTACTGAAGACTTCATTGTATTTGAGATATTCTGTTGTATTTTATTTTCAACTCTGATGTTTATATAGTAGCTTCATGAACTACTATTTTATCTATTCCGCTGCGTATTATTGTATTACTTTGTGTCTGTGATTCTGTGATTGATTTATTTACTGCATATGCTGAGTTTTGCCAAATTTAAATTAACAATTCGGTATTTTGAATTATTCAAGTCCGACATGTATGGATTTATTGTCGATTTGAATGGTCCAAAATAGCGGGTCGTTACAATTAAATACTTACAATTTCACCATTTAATACAACATTTAATTTATTTCCTTATTTATAATTTATAACCGAATTAACTTTACAAATTTCAATTGATTGAAATTACTTAAAATAATTGTCGATAACCTTTAAACAACATTATTAAATCATATTCTAATTATTTTTCTCATTAATAAATCATAAATTTTTAATTTCTCGCCATACAAAATTTTAAAACCTTATTTAATTTAATATTTTTAATTATCGAAAAATACGGGTCATTACAGTTTTAACTGTAAATAACAAAATGAAGTATTATGTTGAATAATTGCTTACTTGTTAGTAATTATTTAAATAAATTCATTTCAATGTATGTAAGCAATTATTAAGAATAATTGCTTACTTATTAGCAATTATTTACTTAAAATCATTTATATTCATCTTTCTTTGCGATTATTCATAGTAATTGCATAGATGTATACAACAATTATGAATAATGGCATGTATGCCTGCAATTATTTTGAATAAATCCTTGCCTATCAGCAATTATTCAACTAAAATTATTTCAATTCAAAAAAAGACATTTATAACTATAAATAATATAAAAATCATTTTATATTAACATAGAATATAACATACATCTTTCTCTGTAGTTATTCATAATAATTGTAGAGATGTATACAACTATTCTAAATAATTGCATGTATGTCTGCAATTATGATGAATAATGGCTCACTTTTTAATAATTATTCACTTAAAATCATTTATATTTTTCAACGTATGTCTGCAATTATTTCAATTCAAAAAACTCTTGCAGCTCCAACATATATTATTACATTTTTTACTATAAATATTGATCATATTTGCAGTATTTTAAGCAAAAATTCTCAATATTTGCATAGCTTTATGCAATTATTATGAAAAATTGCAGCAATAACTGCAAATATTCAAAATCTTTGCATAAAAATGAGAAAATATTTGCTGAAAAACTCTTGCATTTTTATTTGTACAGTTAGACATTTTACTACAAATATTGACGATATTTGCAATATTTAATGCATATTCTTAACATCTGCTAATCTTTTTGCAAATATTGAGAATAACTACAGAATAAACTGCAAATATTGTAACATTTGCAGTATTTATGTACATAGTATGAATATTTGCGTAAAAACTTCAAATCTTAAACTGCAATCATTTATCTTTAACGTTATTGAATTTAAACATCAATACAATATTAACAATCCCCAAAAATCAACGATAATTCATATTTTGTAAAAAAAGATTGATTCGTCTTCAAATAATTGCAGTTTTCCATTGAAATCGAGAAAGGTGAGCTTTCCATTGAAGAAGAAGATGAAATCAAGAAAGATGATGTAACGACCCGGGATTTTCGAACCCGAAAATTCCAGATAGTTAGGAGAAAAAGAAAAGAGATAGAAGAAAGAAACAGAAAGAAGAAAGAAGAACAGAAAACACAACATCTCACATTCGCAGCGGATTAAATATAATAACAAATAATAGCATTTATACAAAGAAAACCTGTATTTGTTAATTACATTTTTATACATCAGAGTTACAACATTCACAAATATACTAGACAGTTAGAATTAACATGTCTCGGGCAACTATAATATATCACAGCGGAATACACTCCATACGTTCCTGCCATCCAGCTCGCCTCCTGAGCTCCAAAACGTCCTTACCTGGAAATCTGTAATACTCGGTCTGACCCGAGCATTACATCAAAGTAACACCCGGGTCAGGTTGGAAACCAGCGTGAGTAAACCCATCTAACAAGAAATTCCAATTTAAAGAACTTATTTAAAACCCGGGGTAACTCGTACTTTACTATAAGTAACCAACTTATATAGTCAATACTTATTTTCACAAAACAATATCTAAGTATCCAACTTAGTTTAAATGGTCCATATTATCCCAAACCGGCCTATTGATTTCACATATCAATCTATAAAGAATTATGGAAGATTTCAAATCGAAGTGGTTTCGGGTATTTACTAATACCCGACCCCGGTCTCTTCGAATTCAAATGTCATTGTTTTAAATGTCCAAGTTGTTTAAGGGTTTAAACATTTTAACTTATATTCAGGATGATATAAACAGATAGATGAATCACAATATCACAATAAATAATTCATATCAAACATTCATCTCACAAAACAGCATATATCATAGATATCATACCCAAATCATCCAGTATTAATATCAATCAATCATCCATAAGTAAGTTTGATAAACTCTTAATCAATTTAATTAACCTTTAATTAAATTAATTATTATCCTTTAATTACTTGGATTACCTTAATCCTAATTAATTACAAATATATAAATTATCTCTTAATGATCTTCCTTAATTAATCTCCTTTGATTAATTATCTTTAATTACATTCAAATAATTATCCTTAACCATACACAATAATTTACTTTTAATTACTATCATTAAATTACTATAATTAAATAATTCATCTTTAATTAACCATATTCATTAATTTATCTTAATTAATGAACCCTTAATTATTTATTATATAAATTAATGATCCTTAATTACTTCCTTAATTAATTACTCTCTTTTAATTAATTACCTTAACTAGTAATTAATCACATTATTAATTAACCTTAATCCTTTAATTAATTAATCTTTAATTAATTAACTTCAATTCAATTATATTAATTATCCTTTAATTAACACTTAAGTACAATTTAAATTAAGTTTAAAATAACTTAAAGTTTAAACTTAACAAATTATAACTTCCTTAACTTTACTTTTTAATACCATTTATTATATAAGGGAAAGATTTTAAGAAATAATTCAAACTAGGTTTATTTTTATATTTTTTTAAACTTGCTTTATTAAAATTTTAAAACTGGTAAATTTACTTCGGGTCCATCCCGATATACTCACGAGCCCAACTCCGAGTTTTCCCCCATCTCTCTCTCGTCTTCGAGTCGAACTACCATTTTCCTCGAGTATATACCCGAGACAAATCATTCTTCTCTCTACTCAAATCTTACAGCAACCAACCCAGACACACAGATACACGGACACGTGCACAAGCGAACGTCGACGTTCTGATCACCGATGCCATCGCCAGCAAGACGACTTCGACCTCCTCACTCGATTTCGACCACTCAGCACCAATGATTTCGACTGGAATCGAAATCAAGTACACGATGCATCACCGAACCCAAACCCGATCCAAAAACTCATCGAGCACCATCACCTCCGTCCATCTGACACCTCGCCGTTCCATCCAGAGTCACGTCAATCGACAATGTTTCATTTCCACCACCTCCAACCGGTTCCGATCTACCCACGACGATGCAGCAGCCACTTAAACCCAATCGACTAAAACTGCCAATCGAACCCTAGTTCGACATCGTGCCACCTCTACGGCGATTCAGAAAATCGCTGACTATTTTTTTTACCATCCTCGACCCACGAGCTACTTCCAACATGAACCCCGACCCACCAATCCTCGCCGATCAACAGAATTTGACAAAAATGTCTTTTCCGTTCAACCCCAAAATCCCACCTCAAATCAAAACTAAAAATCAAAATTTTATTATTAAAATTCATCACTTGCAAGATCGAATCAGGTTATACAATTAAAATAAGAAATTTTGAACAATGATTTTCTGATTATTTTAGATCATTACTGACATTTATTGTTTTTGAAATAAATATCCAACATAAACACTTGCAATTACTTTTAAAAATGACTTTATATTGTTATGAACATTTTCATTTCAGGAATCATAACTTGAATTGGTTAGAATAAGAAGATACGAATTTTATTTGATGAAATTGTAGCCTGTAATATAACAGAGAGGTATATACAGACATGCATAGCCAATCTACCTATGTATGTATACATACTGACAATTTTCTTTTATTCATACAACATTTTCCATAACAAAACTTCAAACATTCATTAAGATATATAACAGATTCAAATCTGAAATAGTAGTTTACTCACCTCACTGAAGAACAGAGGCCTGGTTTTAATGCTCTAATCTGAAAGCTTGCTTTTGTTTTCTGAAACTTGGTTTATCTGGATCAGTTTGATTTATGATGATCTGATGTTTGATTTACTTTGATGTTGAATTTGTTGCTTTGAAAACTTGATTACTTCAGGTCAGAGTTTTATCCTTTGATCTTGATCTTGCATTTTGATTACTTCAGTTTTTTTTTTCAGATTCAGTTTTGAATTTTATTCAGGCTTCAGGTCTCTTTGTTTTCTGGCTTTAGGAAGTTTACGATTTTTTTTCTAAAGCTTGGTAGAATTAGAAGAAATGAGAAGGAGGGAATTTGATAGTTTATATATCTCATTTTCCTATTTTTATAAATTTTTCATCCATGATAAAACTAAATGACACTTGTCTTTCTTCCTTCTTAATCATCTAACACTTGTATTTTAAAAGACTAATGAGATAACACATGTAATTATACATGAATTTATTTATTTTTAAATGGTATAAAGCTTTTTATATTCAATTCCTTATTTAATAATTACATTTCTTAGTATATATATAAATCCTTTAAAAGAAAATTATAGAACAACTATATTTCAAAATAAAATCATATATAATATATTTTAAATCCAAATTAAGATATATATATATATATTATTTTTAAATCCAATTTATTTTAAGATATTTATCTTTTTGAATTTCAAATTCAAATCCAAATTCTATTTAAAATCTTCTTATGTCTATATATATACACAATCCTTATTATTTGTTTTAAAAGATTAATTTGTAAAACTTTAAGTAATTATATTAGAAGATTATCAAATATTTATTCCAATATTTAAAATTCAATTTTTATTATATTTTCAAATTCACTTACATAACCAGATATCTTTTATTATCAGAATTTTATCTGTTCAATTGAATAAACCATTTAATTATCCAATTATCAGATGCCCAAAAATCCGGGTTATCACATTCCTCCCCCCTTAAAATCTTTTCGTCCTCGAAAAGGAACGAAGCCAAAATTTATTATTTACGTATTATCAGATAAATTTTCTCTTTGAACATATTTTTTTTTTTTAAAACACTTTAAAAAATCTTTATAATATTACTAAATTAGTTTTTATAAAAATACTTTTATAACTCGATGTTTCAACAAGTCCATTCTCGTTCTCACAGAAATTCGGTCATACGTTGATCAGGCGTAAGACTGAAAATCTATAAGTACTTAGCAGAACCATTTTCAACACCCAGTGAAAATATTTAGAAAACACTTTATTTGAAAATATCGAAAACGTTTTTGAAAATAGAGGAAATATCTTTGGTGAGAATGCTCTGGAAATCATCACCCCCATCCATGGTCACAGTTACATCACGGGTTACGTTGCCATCGCAGCAAAAGTCCATGTAACTGATGACAACATGGAACCCACAACAGATCGCAGTTACATCCCAGGGTTACGTTGCCGTCGCAGCAAAAGTCCATGTAACTGTTGGCTCTCAGCGGCACACACGATTTCGCTGTCAAAATGAAACTTCTCCCACATAGGTCGCAGTCTACCGATATAAAATCAAACGTAGACGGTTGGCTCTCAGCGGCACAAACGACTTTCACTATGTTACCATAGTGTCACAGTCTACCGATATAAAATCAAACGTAGACAGTTGGCTCTCAACGGCACACATGACTTTCGCTATGGTCTGCAGTAGATCGCAGTGACATTGAGTTAAATTGTTGTCACAACATAACTCAAATGCCTCTGTGGGCACCAGCCCCTCGACTTTCGCTACACAAATAATCCTCAGGAACTAGTTTTGTCCGGACTCCTCACAGGATCAACTTTAGAAACCCCCCTTGGGGCTCAAGGCAGTACCACCCAGTGGTACTCCTGAGAAGTTCATTTCTAGGAAGCGCCTTTTTCCCCAGAGCTATTCTCAAAACACTTTATACTATATACTTATAGTATCTTCAAATCATACCCTTTATGATTTATCAAAATCTCCTTTACACAAAATCGATTACCAAAATCGATAATTCTCAAACTAGGCTTTTCAAAATCCAAAATTGATTTTCCCAAAAATCAAAAGCCTTTCCCAAATTCATAGGTTCCCAAAACCTTTTCCAAAATCATTCTCATAAGATCCTTTATATATATATATAGATATAGATATATATAACTTTTAAAATCTTTGGATCATTTCAACTTTGTATAAAACCTCTTTTATACTTCAAATATTTCAAAACCCTTTTCTTTTAGCAATAGATTAAACAAGGGAAGATTTACCTTATACAACAAGGATATATAACTTTATTTTATTCCAAATCAAATATTCACATTTGATAAATCTTTTATAAAGTTATTAACCATATTTCTTTTCAAAAACCATTTTACAGTTCTTATCCACAAATCTTCAATATCAATTTCATTCAAATCCGTACGATGTACACATATCATCCATACACAATATCAATCTGATCGCTCAATCGATCACACAATTTCACTTCCGAACTAGTATCGTCCACCCGACTTCCTAGTGCGGACTCAGATCTGGTTTCTTGACCAGAATCCGTCATTCTCCTTGCATAGTCGTAGCTATGATAGAGAATATCCAGAACCAATCAAAAATCCATATCCAGGTTCGCCGTCGAAAATCGAGCGAAAAATCCTAACTCGGATCGATAATATTATCTCGAAATTCTGTGTTCGAATCTGGATCAAATCACTACGCGAATAGAATAATATACGTACATCCTTCGTATTTATCTTTATTGATTATTAGCTAAATCAATTTCTCCTTTCTATCCACATTTCCTTTAATTCTATTCTCTTATTCTCAATTGCTTCCATTTACCATTGAGTTATTACTTCAATTATAAACAGTTTGAACTCTGACCTATTTAAATTTAAAAATATCTTGAAAAAGTTTAAAATAGATAAGTAGTTGAAAAATAGTTATTAGTTTGTAAAATAGCTGTAAAATAGTTTAGTAGGTATAAAAATAGTTAGATAATTGCAAAATAGTTTTTAAAATAGTGATTACATATAAGTAGCTGAAAAATAGTAATTAGTTTATAAGACAGTTTTCAAAATAGTTAAATAGTTTTAAAATAATTGTAAAATAAGTATAAGATAGTTTGGGGTTTAAGAAGAAAGATTGTATAGTAAATAGTTTGGAAACATATACTTGTATTAAAACAATTTGAAAATAATCCAGAGCCAAACTGTTTAATTTCCCAATCTCCATTTCCAATTAATTTCCCATTAATTCAATTTAAATTTCCACTTCCATTTAAATTGACTCAATACTTCAATTTCCATTGAATTTTATTCAATCCCAATTCAAGTTGAATTAATCTTAATTCCTTTCCAAATTTCAAATCAAATTCCATTTGATTTTAAACATATTCATTTTAATTACAATTTCAAATTATTCAAACTAATTTCAAATTGAATCCACTTAAATTTCAAATCATTTCAATTTCTATATGAATTAATCCCAATTCCCATTTGAATTTTTGAACTCATTCAATCTTCAATTTTTATTTTAAATTAATTCAATTCAAATTTTCCATTTGAATTTTAAACTTATTCATCTTAAATCACAATTCCCATTTATTCAAATCAAATTCAGTTTGAACTAATTCAATTTAAATCTCAATTTTAAACTATCTTGAATTATATAAATTCGAGTTAAAATTTTTAAATATTGATTTAATTCCTTAAATTCCTTCACTTTTAAATTAATTCAACCTTTATTTTTTTATTTTAACAAATTAAATCTTTAAACCTTTTAATTCTGAATTCAAATTTCAAAATTCCATTTTAAAATTATCTTTACTTAACTTATTACAAAGTTCAAATAAGAATTCAAAAACAATTTAATCTTCAGATTCTAATTTATTATCCATTTTCAATTTTCAGATCTCAAACCCATTTTGAGATCACTCATAACTTCCATTTAAATTAACCATTTAACTACCCAAGTTAAATTTAAATTTCATCTTGAAATTTCCAATTCAAGTTATTTATTCAAACTTATTTAACTTCCTCCAAGTTAAATTTACTTAATCCGGTCAACTTTTCACAATTTGAATTCCCATTCAAATTTTAAACTTCAGATTAATAGTCTTTCCCCTTTTAAGTTTAAAAACTTACTTTACTTTGGGTTCTACATCACATTCCAATTTAAAACTCAACACTAAGTGTTTATTTCAAATCATCATTGGTATTATATATATTCCTCATATATACATTTTCTTTACACACCAAGTTATACTTTAAATTTTTAAACCACCTTTGGTTTTAATTCAAAACAACTTCTTTAAAACAATTTCAAGTTTTCTGGATTTAGATTTAAAATTTCACAATTTTAAATTCTCTTCAATTCCAATTTATAAGTTATACTCACTTAAATGTTTACTTCCCTAAACATTTCATTTTGCTAAATCATTAACAACATTCATTATTAAACACAATTACCATTTATGATAATAACCAAGATTATCATATCTAGAAACCAATTCATTATTACCTTTATTCTTGATAACATTTCTACAAATTCAAGATTTTAATTTTAGTTTGAATTTATTTCAAACTTATCTTCATTCAATTTTAATTTGGCTTTATTTCTATTACCACTTAATTTAATTCCAATATTTTAACAACCAATTACCTTAATATTTAATAGAAAGAAATATCATTTTATATATCAAAATATATTCTTATATAAAATCATTTAAAATCCTTATATAAGAAAATAACAATTACGCTCTCATATATATATATATATACACTCAACTCGTTCTAGGGTACCATTGACCCTATCCTTAACGAGTAATCCCAACAGAGCCAAGGTTCTCGCTTAACAATGCTCTGATACCAACTGTAACGACCCGGGATTTTCGAACCCGAAAATTCCAGATAGTTAGGAGAAAAAGAAAAGAGATAGAAGAAAGAAACAGAAAGAAGAAAGAAGAACAGAAAACACAACATCTCACATTCGCAGCGGATTAAATATAATAACAAATAATAGCATTTATACAAAGAAAACCTGTATTTGTTAATTACATTTTTATACATCAGAGTTACAACATTCACAAATATACTAGACAGTTAGAATTAACATGTCTCGGGCAACTATAATATATCACAGCGGAATACACTCCATACGTTCCTGCCATCCAGCTCGCCTCCTGAGCTCCAAAACGTCCTTACCTGGAAATCTGTAATACTCGGTCTGACCCGAGCATTACATCAAAGTAACACCCGGGTCAGGTTGGAAACCAGCGTGAGTAAACCCATCTAACAAGAAATTCCAATTTAAAGAACTTATTTAAAACCCGGGGTAACTCGTACTTTACTATAAGTAACCAACTTATATAGTCAATACTTATTTTCACAAAACAATATCTAAGTATCCAACTTAGTTTAAATGGTCCATATTATCCCAAACCGGCCTATTGATTTCACATATCAATCTATAAAGAATTATGGAAGATTTCAAATCGAAGTGGTTTCGGGTATTTACTAATACCCGACCCCGGTCTCTTCGAATTCAAATGTCATTGTTTTAAATGTCCAAGTTGTTTAAGGGTTTAAACATTTTAACTTATATTCAGGATGATATAAACAGATAGATGAATCACAATATCACAATAAATAATTCATATCAAACATTCATCTCACAAAACAGCATATATCATAGATATCATACCCAAATCATCCAGTATTAATATCAATCAATCATCCATAAGTAAGTTTGATAAACTCTTAATCAATTTAATTAACCTTTAATTAAATTAATTATTATCCTTTAATTACTTGGATTACCTTAATCCTAATTAATTACAAATATATAAATTATCTCTTAATGATCTTCCTTAATTAATCTCCTTTGATTAATTATCTTTAATTACATTCAAATAATTATCCTTAACCATACACAATAATTTACTTTTAATTACTATCATTAAATTACTATAATTAAATAATTCATCTTTAATTAACCATATTCATTAATTTATCTTAATTAATGAACCCTTAATTATTTATTATATAAATTAATGATCCTTAATTACTTCCTTAATTAATTACTCTCTTTTAATTAATTACCTTAACTAGTAATTAATCACATTATTAATTAACCTTAATCCTTTAATTAATTAATCTTTAATTAATTAACTTCAATTCAATTATATTAATTATCCTTTAATTAACACTTAAGTACAATTTAAATTAAGTTTAAAATAACTTAAAGTTTAAACTTAACAAATTATAACTTCCTTAACTTTAATTTTTAATACCATTTATTATATAAGGGAAAGATTTTAAGAAATGATTCAAACTAGGTTTATTTTTATATTTTTTTAAACTTGCTTTATTAAAATTTTAAAACTGGTAAATTTACTTCGGGTCCATCCCGATATACTCACGAGCCCAACTCCGAGTTTTCCCCCATCTCTCTCTCGTCTTCGAGTCGAACTACCATTTTCCTCGAGTATATACCCGAGACAAATCATTCTTCTCTCTACTCAAATCTTACAGCAACCAACCCAGACACACAGATACACGGACACGTGCACAAGCGAACGTCGACGTTCTGATCACCGATGCCATCGCCAGCAAGACGACTTCGACCTCCTCACTCGATTTCGACCACTCAGCACCAATGATTTCGACTGGAATCGAAATCAAGTACACGATGCATCACCGAACCCAAACCCGATCCAAAAACTCATCGAGCACCATCACCTCCGTCCATCTGACACCTCGCCGTTCCATCCAGAGTCACGTCAATCGACAATGCTTCATTTCCACCACCTCCAACCGGTTCCGATCTACCCACGACGATGCAGCAGCCACTTAAACCCAATCGACTAAAACTGCCAATCGAACCCTAGTTCGACATCGTGCCACCTCTACGGCGATTCAGAAAATCGCTGACTATTTTTTTTACCATCCTCGACCCACGAGCTACTTCCAACATGAACCCCGACCCACCAATCCTCGCCGATCAACAGAATTTGACAAAAATGTCTTTTCCGTTCAACCCCAAAATCCCACCTCAAATCAAAACTAAAAATCAAAATTTTATTATTAAAATTCATCACTTGCAAGATCGAATCAGGTTATACAATTAAAATAAGAAATTTTGAACAATGATTTTCTGATTATTTTAGATCATTACTGACATTTATTGTTTTTGAAATAAATATCCAACATAAACACTTGCAATTACTTTTAAAAATGACTTTATATTGTTATGAACATTTTCATTTCAGGAATCATAACTTGAATTGGTTAGAATAAGAAGATACGAATTTTATTTGATGAAATTGTAGCCTGTAATATAACAGAGAGGTATATACAGACATGCATAGCCAATCTACCTATGTATGTATACATACTGACAATTTTCTTTTATTCATACAACATTTTCCATAACAAAACTTCAAACATTCATTAAGATATATAACAGATTCAAATCTGAAATAGTAGTTTACTCACCTCACTGAAGAACAGAGGCCTGGTTTTAATGCTCTGATCTGAAAGCTTGCTTTTGTTTTCTGAAACTTGGTTTATCTGGATCAGTTTGATTTATGATGATCTGATGTTTGATTTACTTTGATGTTGAATTTGTTGCTTTGAAAACTTGATTACTTCAGGTCAGAGTTTTATCCTTTGATCTTGATCTTGCATTTTGATTACTTCAGTTTTTTTTTCAGATTCAGTTTTGAATTTTATTCAGGCTTCAGGTCTCTTTGTTTTCTGGCTTTAGGAAGTTTACGATTTTTTTTCTAAAGCTTGGTAGAATTAGAAGAAATGAGAAGGAGGGAATTTGATAGTTTATATATCTCATTTTCCTATTTTTATAAATTTTTCCTCCATGATAAAACTAAATGACACTTGTCTTTCTTCCTTCTTAATCATCTAACACTTGTATTTTAAAAGACTAATGAGATAACACATGTAATTATACATGAATTTATTTATTTTTAAATGGTATAAAGCTTTTTATATTCAATTCCTTATTTAATAATTACATTTCTTAGTATATATATAAATCCTTTAAAAGAAAATTATAGAACAACTATATTTCAAAATAAAATCATATATAATATATTTTAAATCCAAATTAAGATATATATATATATATTATTTTTAAATCCAATTTATTTTAAGATATTTATCTTTTTGAATTTCAAATTCAAATCCAAATTCTATTTAAAATCTTCTTATGTCTATATATATACACAATCCTTATTATTTGTTTTAAAAGATTAATTTGTAAAACTTTAAGTAATTATATTAGAAGATTATCAAATATTTATTCCAATATTTAAAATTCAATTTTTATTATATTTTCAAATTCACTTACATAACCAGATATCTTTTATTATCAGAATTTTATCTGTTCAATTGAATAAACCATTTAATTATCCAATTATCAGATGCCCAAAAATCCGGGTTATCACAGATGAACTCGCCAATGAAGAAGAAGATGAAATCAAGAACGATGAGCACATTATTAAAATCAATCCTGTAAGAAGCGGAGGGGTATTTTAGGAAAAATAGCCGAAATGAAAAATAGGGACTGGTAAAGTATGGTTTTTTTGTAGAAGTAGTTTCGGTGAATTAAGTTTGCTTTTAGGGAAGTGTGCCTAATATTCACTAAATAAAACTATTGTAGTTATAATAATAATTCAGAATAATATATGATAAATACAAATCACAAAATCACAGATCACAGAATATGTACAACGGAATACAAATAGATACAAGCAAATCAAATCGAATAGATACATAATATCAAATACAAGACTATGGTCAAAACGATCCATATATGTAACATCCCACCTTTTTGTATACTTAAGCAGACACACGTGCCAACTTTAACCATATAGAAGGGTGGATTGTTATGGGGTAAATAAGAAAAAGTGGAGAAATAAAAGAAACAAAATAGAATCTTACATCGGAAAGATAAAATATAATAATCAAATAACAGTTCATGAAGCTGTTTTACAAAACATTTGATTATACTTATACAATGCATATCAGAGTTACACATACCAGAGAATGATAATTATGCAGTGGAATACAATGGTGTAGTAGAATATGTAACAACCCGCATATCTATCGATTTTATATTTTAAATATTTTATTTAAATGTTTTATCGTTAGTCGGATGTTAGTCCGAAAAGCTACTTTTTGCATACGGTCAAATTAGGACTCGAGACCACCCCCACTGAGTTCAAAATGACGTTTGCGATCTTTTTGAGTGTAAACTTCGATATGTTTGGAGATAGTGAAATTTTCGTCACTTTTCCCGCTTGTAACTTTGGTTTGGACTGCACCTTTCTTAGTTCAGCCCAACCCTCTTCCTCCCTTCATTCACCATTTGTTTCACATTCAAGCTTCATCAAAAATGGTGGTGGGAAGTGGAAATTAAAACTCCAAACTTATATTCTATTGCAAATCCGAGATTCAACATCAAATTCACGTGAAGAACATTGATTCAAGCTTGTTGGTGTTCTTGCTTTGCTCTCAAGCTCCATCTTCATCAAATTCCGTGAAAAGGTGAGATTTTTAATCTCACATCTTGCCTATATTGTCATTGGGTTGTTGGGAATGATTCCCCATCGCTTTAGCATGCATATTCGCTTTTGGTTTGGATTGAATTGGCGAGAAACCCAATTTTTCAGCATTTTTGGCAAAATCTGGGCTATAGGTCGTTCTGGCCATTTTTAGCTCGCTCGGAGTTAGGTCGCTCACGAGTTAAGTGTTAGGTCGCTCACGAGTTAAGGACTTAGGTCGTTCTGGCCATTTTTAGCTCGCTCGGAGTTAGGTCGCTCACGAGTTAAGTGTTAGGTCGCTCACGAGTTAAGGACTTAGGTCGTTCTGGCCATTTTTAGCTCGCTCGGAGTTAGGTCGCTCATCCTTAGGTCGTTAGGTCGTATAGACCTTAGGTCGTGCACCTTTAGGTCGAAGCATTTTAGGTCGCTTCCCCTGGACCTCGTTAGGTCGTTCACTTTAGGTCGCGCACCCTCCTTAGGTCGCAAGACCTTAGGTCGCGAACCAGTTAGGTCGCACCATCCTTAGGTCGCGAACCAGTTAGGTCGCGCACCCTCCTTAGGTCGCGCACCCTCCTTAGGTCGCAAGACCTTAGGTCGCGAACCAGTTAGGTCGCACCATCCTTAGGTCGCGAACCAGTTAGGTCGCGCACCCTCCTTAGGTCGCGAATTTTAGGTCGAATACCTTCGTTAGGTCGCGCGCGAGTTAGTACTTGGTCATTTAACCTGTTCTTCTGCTAGGTCGCACGGCAGTCTTCCCTTAGGTCGTATGACCTACTTTTCCTTAGGTCGCTGGACCAGCTTGCCTTCACTAGGTCGAACCCCGTATTACTCTGCGTAGGCAATCTCTTCTGAAAAACATTTATCAGAATTTCTACTTTGATGGTTTTGGGATTGACTTCTTTGGACTTTACTCACGTCTTCGAACGTGAATTGATTTGTTCTACAATCGTTTTATGACTTGTCACTTTAAAGATATATGAAGGTTTCAATACTAATAGTAAATATCAAAACTCTTTCATCAAAGCGATTTCAACACTATTTTAAATATCTAAAGTTCGTTTTCTCAAACCGATTTTCAATCTACTAGTATATACAAGCCTTTTCTTCACTCGAACGAGAAATCGACTTAAACGACTTAGTAAAACGAGTGGTATGAAACGCTTGCGTTCACTTCGTCGGTTAGCTCTTGGACTTGTTCGATTGAACCCTTTTCGTGACAATTTCCTAGTGAAGATTTACAGCTTGTTCGTAAATATTTAAGTTAAGCAAGTGGTTATGGGACATGAAGCTAAACTCATATATTTACTAGCTTGGTGTGATTGACACTTCTCGCTGATCATGATGATCATTTTATGATTTAGACTAGCAATTGTGCGATGTCTCTTTGTTTGCAAGGTAAGACTAGACCGCAGTAGTGTGATTCCGACTCACACACATCTCTTTGTCCGCAAGGTTAGTCTAGGCCGCAGTAGTGTGATTCCGACTCACACATATCTTTTTGTTTGCGAGGTTAGGCTAGACACCACTTGTGTGATTCCATTCACACATACCTTTTTGCTTTTTGGTTAGCCTAGGCCTCAATCAGTGTGATTCCGACTCACACATATGGGGTAGCTCCCCATGGTCTTCGGACCATCATGTGATAGGCCTCTTTCTCTTTTTATGATTTCTGGATTTCTTGTTTGATTTCTGGATTTTTATGTCATTGACTTGTTATGAGTACAAGTTTAGGGTATGATGCCCTCTTTGGATCTTTGAGAAGATTCTCGTGATATTGATCATTTCTCATCGGTTGATCTCCTGTTGATCATCATTTTCATACTTATAGTAGTATGTCAATATGGATATTCTATGTTTATGCCATATCTTTTATTCTATATCATGTCATCTGATATTTATAGTTAGACTGATCCGTTTATTATTTTCTTAAATAATACTCGGGTCAGACCGAGATGTTACAGGTGCTTCTGCTTGACTTCCTTCCGGGATTTGCTACTCTGACTTTTGGCTGACTATTTAGTTTAGCAGTTTTTGTTGTATACACTTGAGATATGGACTCATAGTTGTATTCTTTTTGTATAGCACAGGTTGCTATTCTTTTGTATTATTGTGGAACTTTTTGACCACTACTCTGATGTACACTTTCATGTGTTAGTTATATATTCATATCTTCTTCTGCCTTTGTGATATGGATGTCTGTGACTGCTTTGTGTTATGTTTATTTCTATGTTTGTTTCCGAAGATTATTTTATAGCCACCGTGTGATAATCAATTACATGGATGGTCGCTCCTCAACAGCCTTATTCTCCGTGCTAGTTGACAGCACTACATCGTAGTGTCCTTGGCTAGCGTGGGTATTGAGGTGGGGCGTCACAGAATATATAACAAATAGTAATAATAAAATCTTCGTCTTCGTCCTTTAGAAATAGGGCCTTCAAATCCTGAAATGCTCAGGCTGACCCGAGCGAATTGAAAAGACAAAACACTCGAGTAAGAACTAAAAGATCTTATGTAAGTTAAATCAATGAAATAAATATGAGTGTAAACGGCGTCAGAGATGTTTACGGGGTTTGACATCTCCTATCCAGTGTCTAACGTGAGTGCAGTAACTTAAGAAATGTTCGGGATTCACATCTCTTAAGGATACGTTAAAGTATCTACTATGTAGTAATATACGCTATATACAGTAGTGTCTAATTAGTAAAGTATAATCATATAGAAAATAGCGTTAAGGGGATGGTGAACCTTAACGCGGTCGGATCTTTAAATCAAAATCGTAGTGGGTTCGATATGGTAGGTGACACGGCACACAAGGCAATGCCAGGATAGATATACCAATTACGCATCCGGACTGGTGGTGACGCATAACAGCCACTACCGCCCACCTCGAACAACACTCCCAAATCAAGGGTGGCCACCAAATCAATCACAAGTAATAGAATGGTATCGAAGAAGTGTGTCCGATCAGAGGTGCTACCTCCTTGGCCCGTCGATCGCTCCTGTTTTAGCCACCTTATGCCAACTCACGAGAGTTGGGTTCACGTATATACCTTATGTAACGACCCATATTCATACGGATCGAAAGATCGTAAAACTGTTAATTTTAGTTCGTTAGTGTTGATATGTTGTCCATAGTTTAAGTCGACCAAAGCTTAAGTCGTCCAGAGTTAGGTCGTGTAGTAGCTTAGGTCATGTAGAAGTCTGGGTCGGTTGAGCGACTTAGTGAAGAGGAGCGACCTAAGGATTGGAACGACCTAAGGAGTTAGGTCGTGTGATAGTTAGGACGTGTTCTAGTTTAGGTCGGTCGAGCGACCTAAGGAAGTTGGTAGCATTAGTGAGCGACTTAAGGGGGATAGTGACTTAACAAGATAAGCGGCATAGGAGTTAGCGGCATAAGCAGGTTAGCGACCTAAGGGAGGTAGGTCGTTCGAGCGACTTAAGGATTTCAGTTGTTGTAGTTTAGGTCGTAAGCGACCTATGTTGCCCTGTAATGAAGTTAGGTCGTATGCGACCTAAGGTAGGTTTTGTGTATAGTTGGGTCGTGAGCGACCTATGATTTAGTTAGGTCGTGAGCGACCTATATCAGGTTGCTATATGCTAGTTAGGTCGCGTAAAGGCTAAGTTGTTAGGTCGCGTGAAGGTGTAAGTGTTAGGTCGGCATCTCAGTTAGGTCGCGCACTTGCGTTGTCGTTAGGTCGCGTGTGTGTTAGGTCGTGACTTCTGCTAAGTCACTAAGCCGCGTGAGTGTTAGGTCGTAGGTCGGGGGTAGTTAGGTCGGCGACGACCTAAGGGGCGGACGACCAAAGGATTCCAGCCTATAAATACACGTCCTTGCCTCACTTTTTGGGATCCGGATTTTGAAGCGACGAAGTGCTGCCATTTTGAGAGCTCGAGAACTACACTTCTTCACTTCTTATCTCTTCATAAACTTAGTACTTCCTTCCATCCAAGATCGAAGATCCAAGAGCTAAAGTTGAAGATCTACATGCTTCGAAGAGAGATTTCAGCGTTTGAAGCGGAATTTTGACAGATCAAGTTAGATCCTTCGCTGTCCAGATCAAAGACTTTTCCAAGGTAGCTGCACCATTAACAGGATTGACGAAAAAGAACCAAGTATTCAGATGGGATGCTAAGTGTGAGCAAGCTTTTGGAATTCTGAAAGAGCGACTGAGAAGTGCTCCTGTTTTGACTATTCCAAGTGAAAATGATGAGATGGTGGTTTATACCGATGCATGTGGTACTGGACTTGGAGCAGTGCTGATGCAGAAGGGTAAAGTTGTTGCGTATGCAAGTCGACAACTGAAGCCACATGAAAGGAATTATCCGACTCATGATTTGGAGTTGGCAGCGATTGTATTTGCTTTGAAGATGTGGAGACATTACCTATTGGGAGTTCGATTTGAGTTGTTTACAGATCATAAGTCATTGAAGTATCTTTTCTCCCAAAAGGATTTGAATCTTAGGCAGCAACGATGGCTAGAGTTTTTGGCATCATATGATTTTGGTATAGCCTATACTCCGGGAAAGGGTAACACAGTGGCAGATGCATTAAGTCGAAGACATGGAGGATTGGGAGCCATGTTTTCAGAATGGAAGAGTCTCGAGTATTTAGCTGGATTTGACTTCAGGCCCAGATGTGAATTGGAACCTGAGATGTTGGCAAACTTATCGATAAGACCGACTCTTGTGGAAAGAATTGGCGAGAGCCAAAAGCGAGACGATAAGCTTGTCAAGATTATCCGTGATTTGGAATCTGGATTGGACCCAGAAAAGGATAAAGGATTCGAGGTCGTTCGAGAGGGTTGGCTTCGGAAGCAAGGACGACTAGTTGTTCCCGATATAGATGAATTGAGAAATGAAATTATGAAGGAAAGTCATCACTCGAAGCTGACAATTCATCCAGGTGGAAATAAGATGTATCGGGATATGAAGAGAACCTATTACTGGGAAGGTATGAAGAAGGACGTTGGAAATTTTATTTCCAAGTGCATGAACTGCCAGTTGGTAAAAGCTGAGCAAAAGAAGCCTAGTGGATTGCTTCAGCCATTAGAAGTTCCTACATGGAAGTGGGAGCAAATATCGATGGATTTTATTGATGGGCTACCTAGAACAAGAACGGGAAATGAAGGGATTTGGGTCATCGTAGATCGTTTGACTAAGAGTGCAAGATTCATTCCTGTTCGATCGACCAGGACTGCATCAAAGTTGGATGAGCTGTATGTTAAGTGGATAGTTCGATTCCATGGTATTCCGAAAAGTATAGTGAGTGATCGAGACCCATTGTTCACTAGTGAATTTTGGAAGAGCTTCCAAGATGTTTTGGGAACTGAACTGAGTTTGAGTACAGCTTATCACCCCCAAACAGATGGTCAGACCGAGAGAGTCAATCGAGTTTTGGAAGATCTCCTTAGAGCTTGTGTTTTAGATTTCGGAGGATCATGGGAAGATCACCTTCATTTGGTAGAATTTTCGTATAATAACAGTTACCAGTCAAGCATTGGTATGGCACCGTATGAAGCATTGTATGGAAGACTGTGTAACTCTCCGACATGTTGGTTAGAAACAGGAGAAAAGCTGATACTTGGGCCAAAAATGATTCGACAAACTTCGGATTGCATAGAGATCATTCGGCAACGAATGAAGGCAGCCCAAGACCGACAGAAAAGTTATGCCGATAAGCATCGTAAGGATTTGGAATTCGACGAAGGTGATATGGTTTTTGTGAAGATTTCTCCACTGAAGAATGTTATTCGATTCGGGAAGAAAGGAAAATTGACTCCGAGATTTGTTGGACCATTCCCAATCATCGAGCGAATTGGAAAGCTCGCCTATAAATTGGAGTTACCAGAAAAGATGGTGGGTGTGCACAATGTTTTTCACTTATCATATCTACGGAAGTATGTGCATGACTCGAATACTGTGGTTTCTGCTGATAGCTGTGAAGATTTTGAAGTTGACCTAGTTGATAAGAGACCCCGTAAGCCGCTTCCTGTTGTGGAAACTAACACGAAACAGCTTAGGAGGAAGGTAGTTAGGTTGCTCAAGATACAATGGAGTGATGATGTTAACGACTGTACATGGGAGGTGGAAGAGAGGATGAAGGCAGCTCATCCTGAACTCTTCGAGGTATGGCCATAAGGTGTCGTGTCATCTCACGACATTGTAACTTGTTCTAGATTTAGAATTCTGCATGTTAGGCTAGTAATTGGACGCATGGTTTGTTGATTGCTATGGATGGTAGGCATGCAGAATAGTTTTTGATTGCTCTTGTTTGTTTGGAATTTCGGGGGCGAAATTCCTAAGGGGGAGAGAATGTAACGACCCGTATTCTTACGGATCGAAAGATCATAAAACTGTTATTTTTAGGTCGTTAGTGTTGATATGTTGTCCAGAGTTTAAGTCGACCAAAGCTTAAGTCGTCCAGAGTTAGGTCGTGTAGTAGCTTAGGTCGTCTAGAAGTCTGGGTCAGTTGAGTGACTTAGTGAAGAGGAGCGACCTAAGGATTGGAACGACCTAAGGAGTTAGGTCGTGTGATAGTTAGGACGTGTTCTAGTTTAGGTTGGTCGAGCGACCTAAGGAAGTTGGTAGCATTAGTGAGCGACTTAAAGGGGATAGCGACTTAACAAGATAAGCGGCATAGGAGTTAGCGGCATAAGCAGGTTAGCGACCTAAGGGAGGTAGGTCGTTCGAGCGACTTAAGGATTTCAGTTGTTGTAGTTTAGGTCGTAAGCGACCTATGTTGCCCTGTAATGAAGTTAGGTCGTATGCGACCTAAGGTAGGTTTTGTGTATAGTTGGGTCGTGAGCAACCTATGATTTAGTTAGGTCGTGAGCGACCTATATCAGGTTGCTATATGCTAGTTAGGTCGCGTAAAGGCTAAGTTGTTAGGTCGCGTGAAGGTGTAAGTGTTAGGTCGGCATCTCAGTTAGGTCGCGCACTTGCGTTGTCGTTAGGTCGCGTGTGTGTTAGGTCGTGACTTCTGCTAAGTCACTAAGCCGCGTGAGTGTTAGGTCGTAGGTCGGGGGTAGTTAGGTCGTTAGGTCGGCGGCGACCTAAGGGGCGGACGACCTAAGGATTCCAGCCTATAAATACACGTCCTTGCCTCACTTTTTGGGATCCGGATTTTGAAGCGACGAAGTGCTGCCATTTTGAGAGCTCGAGAACTACACTTCTTCACTTCTTATCTCTTCTTATACTTAGTACTTCCTTCCATCCAAGATCAAAGATCCAAGAGCTAAAGTTGAAGATCTACATTCTTCGAAGAGAGATTTCATCATTTGAAGCGGAATTTTGACAGATCAAGTTAGATCCTTCGCTGTCCAGATCCGAAGTGTGTTGCTTTTGAAGTGTTTAGGTGATTTGGTGAGTGGTGGTTATCTCTCACACGAATCCAAAGGAGTATATTGGATCGGTGGCTTGATTATGTGTTAAAAATAGTGATTTCATGCATTTTCGTAAACTCAAGTATAGATCCATTGTTCATGATGATTTGACATCCATTTTACTACATGTTATTCTATGCAAGTTCATTCATCAAGTTGTAGAGATATTGCTCATGTTTCATGCTTGTTAGATTTGGACTCTTTATTTACAAAATTTCCATTCTAAGTTATAATTGTTTTTAGATCTTGTTTGCATGATTGATTACTTGGATTAATGATTGATGTGATTGATTGTTATAAATTAGTTGGTTAGTTGTTGGATTTAGACAAGATGGTCGAAGAAGATTCAAAAGCTAAGGGAAAGGCTCTTGAATTGAAAAAGCTGCTCGTGGCATATGTGGCGGATGATGAAGCTCATATGGATAGATTTGATGATGATGATGAGATGAGGCTTTGCTATGATGTGATGTAGCCTTGGTATAATCCAGACGGGATCATTCCAAGCATGTTGATAACTCGAGGGATGGTTCGAGTTCGTTGATAATGGTTGGCTCGAGAAGGGTTTGAGCTAGTATGAGAATAGTCGTCGAGGAGGATGACTAGAAGGCTGAGATTTCATCGTTGTTGAAGGTTCTAGCAGGCTCAAAGCAAGAGTACGCTGGGCAGATTCGATAGTCCCAAAAGACTACAGTTGGTAGTCGAGTACTCTGGGCAGATTCGATAGTCCTAGGCACGGGCTGCGACGACGTGCGGAGTTCTGTTTAGAACCGGGGTTACCATTAGCCCTTGAAGGACGGCTGAAAGAATGTGCCGGTCAGTCAATTAACAGTGATATAAAAGCAATGATAACAGTGATAGCCAGAGTCATGGATGTTTGGTTGTATCGTCATTCAGTCTCAAGAGCAATATTTTCTGGGTGCTTATCTGATCTTGGTTTAGGCCTTGGGGGTTTGTACTTGGAAAACATCGACCTTGACTCGAGTGATAATTGTTTTACTTTAAATGTTTGCTTTACTATGTTTACTTCTGCTTAGTGTGTCTGGGGGCTATCACTGTAGAAAGAGGTGGAGTGGGAGGGTTGGGATCCTATTCCATTTACCTTTATGCTCTTTTGGTATATTGTTAGTTAATTTACCGCTCACTAAGACCGTTGTCTGACTCAAGGTTTTATGTTCAACTCTTATTACCTTGGGTTGTTCATCCATTTTGGGATGGGCAGACTAGGTAGCAGGTGACAGGTGCTGTTCTTAGTTTCCAACGATGCTGATGACGAAGACGAGCTGGAGGCTTGCATATTATTTTCTTATTATATGTACTGGATGTTCCGCTGCTTGTATATTCTCTGAGTGATATGTAGTGAGGCCGGATGTATTGACTATTCAGATTTTTGTATCAAACTACTATGAGGCTTATTTGATGCGATTCTGTTCTGTGTAGCTTCACTATGTATATTTTTCTCTATTGTATTTTATCCATGCGCTGTGAGTAATACGATAGATTCTGCTGTTTTAATTACCTCTGACGATCATCCAAGGCTGCCTGGCACACTTTTCAGTGCACTATTTCTATGTTTAGTGCAGGGGTCATGGGCGGTCGTCACACCTTAGGATCGTCGCCACCGTCCTACTTCATTCTGGAAACTCCACCGCGTACACAGTTGTCAAAGTGGTTTTCGGTATCGACAGAGAGTATGTCCATATCCGATCCCGGTCTCTTTAACAACCAATCGTTATTATAACACCGTGGTCATTTACAAATATATATACTTTTAAAAACACAATCATTGTCCTTTCAAAACATATCCTTTACTACAAAATAGTATATACTTTAAAACCAAAATATTTTTGCCATTTCAAAACATATCCTTTACTTCAAAATAGTATATACTTTAAACCAAAATATTATTACTATTTCAAACCCAAATTATCAATGTATTATTTCCATTTCAAAACCCAATTCAATAATATATCATTTCCATTTCCAAAACAATTCAATAATATCTCATTTAAATAAAACCAAATTTCCAATCACTAATCTTTCTCAAATTTAGATAACTTGAAATATTCTTTTAAATCGTCTTAAACCCAAACCACATTTTGTAGTCATATTTTGAAATTTTCAATTTCAATAGGTTTCAAATCCATATATTCACAGATAATTCTTAAATAAATTCTATTTCAAATAAATTCATTTTCCAAACCATATTACTTTCAAAGTTATAACAATTTCGAAAACCAATACTTTGAAAACAATAATACCTTAATTTCAATAAAACATTTCAATTTGAATATATTTCAAGACTTTAAATATTCCAAAATTCCCAACCAAATATGATAATCTTATATATACCTTAATTCAATTTACTATTATTTAGTTTAGAAATATTTATTTAATAAATTCAATATCACTTAAATAATGCTCAAACTTGAAATATTCGTAAATCAAACTTAAAACATCATCAAATTTTACTTAGCTTAAATTTTAGAATTTAACCCTATATAAAAATAATATTTATATAATATCAAAATTAGTATATATATAAACCCTTATTTTCCAAAACCCATAGAAAATCACTTTAAAATATTTTATATATAGACCACGGTGCCTGTATATAATTTTCTATCCTATGGTCAAGTGATATAGAAATTTATCATTTCAATCCGTAATTTTAAAGATAAAAGTTTACGGTTATGTATCATTTCCAACCGCAATCCCGAATGGAATGAAAATGCATAATAACTTGCAGTTTATATAATATATAGCATTCATTCATCCAAATATCAATAAACAACTATTTATTACAATCATCATCCAATTTAAACAAAACATCAATATAAAGCATATAAAATATAACAGGCATCAACGAATAGTTTATATTCGATAAAAATTAATAATTGTTTAACTGGCAGTTTATATGCAATAATAAATAAATTTAACTATCATATTATATGCAATAAAAAAATTAAATAACAATTTAATTTAAATAAATGCTATCTAACTGAGATGATGATTAAATATACGCCCAAACAATCATAGATAAATCTTAAATCACATCAAAATTTAATTTAACAAACATAAGAAATTTTAGAAGTTGTGAGTGGGTTAAAACACTCACCTTTTGAATTTAAATTCAATTTAAACCCAAAAATTTGACCGTCTCAGAATTCGTCCAAACTAGCGTCATCAGGTCCGGAATTTCAATACGATCCCAGCAAAACAAACCACGCATGAATCCGAGTCCGTATGCAAAAGTTATGAAAATTTGAAGATTGGGAAATTCTGGTGCTGAGTCGACATCGGGTTTAACTCTGGTCCGGCGCCTAAGAATCCCAGTGCTTGCTTGGAGTTTTTGCGAATAAGACCCGAAGACCCGAGTAGTTTTCTTCCAGACTCGAAGTAGATGCAGCGATTTTGCCTTTGAAACTCGAAGCGCGACCCGAAGTTGCTGCAGATCCGCAAAATTTTTTTCTCTTTTTTTTATAAGATTGAAATTGGATTGGGAAGATTAGGGTTTGCAGCCATTGGAAATGAGGAAGAGCAAATGAAATAGCACGTATAGAAATGAGGAATGGAGGATGCTAGGGTTTATAACTGGATATATATAGGCAAAGTCGAAATAGGATAGATGGACCCGATCTATAAACGCGCTGAACGATGAATGGCCCAAAAGCCCGTTTCGACTCCGGAACGAAATTGGGTCAACCCATATATCAAAATAGATGTTTAAAATATTTTAAACGCAATGGAAAAGGTTTCAGGTTCAAATTGTCGTATGAAGAAGTTATGCAAAAATCAATAATTTCAAATTGATTTCAATTGCATAAATTTCAAGGCGTTTCGAGTCCGTACGATCAAATGACAAGTCCGATTGTTACGAAACTTGAAACATTATTATAATTCACTGTTACGGATCCGATGAAACTGGTTTCGTCGAAATCCGAGTCAGTGACCAAAATGGCTATTTTTATATTAATTAAATAAATTTAAAATAAATTAATTAAATCAAATTTCCTATTTAAATTCTGAAATTGGCAATCTTTATCACTTTTACTTTCTTAATCCTTCACATTAATTTAAACCAAATCTAGATGTATATTTAGAGTTAACAATTTTATTCATTTCAGCGTTAAATTTCAATTTTCATTATATTCGCAAATTATAAATTAAATTTGCAAAAATTTCTTTTTATTTGATTTTCATTCAATTTCTCAATCTATTAGTATCCAATAGATGAGACTACCATTGGATTCATACTTTATTACGTAAGTATCTCTAAATTCCATCTAAATTTATATTTACATAATATCTAAATATTAAATTTCATCTATTTGAAATAAACTCAATTACTAAAATTTACATATTAATATATCTTGATTTACAAATGCTATATCAACCAATAAATGGAATTTACACAAATTTCAAATATTACTTCAATTAACGTAAATGTAATAATTATTTTTATTTATTGCAATTGGTTATCAGTTATAATTTAATATACTAAATAGATGGTTAATTCTTAAAATACTTGTTATCATTAACGTTTTAATTTCACTTAAAAGCTATTAATAACCAGCCCAATGTTGCTATTTGATTGAGACATAATTCAATGCATAAATGAATGGGTAAATGATTAAAGTTTTTGCACTATTGCCACAATTTCATTAATATACATTAAGGTTTATTAAGTTCTAGTTGACTCCCATTTAATTATTACAATAATTACTACCCTTGCTTCAAATTTCCAAAATTTA
Organism: Allium fistulosum; assembly: GCA_030737815.1. Classification (NCBI taxonomy): domain Eukaryota; kingdom Viridiplantae; phylum Streptophyta; class Magnoliopsida; order Asparagales; family Amaryllidaceae; genus Allium; species Allium fistulosum. The sequence continues at coordinate 1,101,651,224 of CM060904.1, read as the reverse complement.
GAAATTACAAATTTTATTTTTCAATATTTCCATTTAATAGACTTTCCATTCTATCATCAATCTAATTGCCTTATTATGGATAGTTTTACATTATTGAGTCGATTATCAATTTATGGGAAGAATTATTATTGGCCTACTCTTATTACATTAACAATTATCATCTTATTCTAATATTCAATTTATATAGAAATAAATTTCATCCACTTACAAATAAATGAAATTATTACATATTTCCTTCCAATTAATTTAAAATTTAATTCTATAGATTGATTTGATTTAATCGCCAAATATATATTCATAAATTACTTTACATTCACACTTCCGTTATGTTATTAATCACCATTAAAGAACGTTTATTAATTACAACAACATTGTAATAACTTACCTACATTGATTGTATACGTTTTTCATTATTATCATTCATTAGAATTTTATTCAACTTTCCATTAATATACAAATTTGAATCCCATTCTAGTTATTCTTTATTAAAAATTCACACAATATTAACTTCGTACAAGATATCCAATTACTATTTATCATTATAACTTTACAATCTATATAAATTCATTGATTGATTTACTAGTTGCCTTTGTTTCCTTATATTCAATTCTTAGCTTAGTATGACAATTTATAGTACTCCATTTAAAAGACATTTCATTTCAATTGTTAATCCTTAGCTTAAGTTTCTACGCTTGCATTTCATTTACTCTTCCGTTACTATATTAATAATTAGTAACGCTTATTATCAATAATAACATCATAATTACTTAATATTTATATGAACTTTAATTCCAAATATATTCATTGACCAATTAATTTGGTAATTTATAATAGTTGTTATTCTACCATTAATTCTATTTCCAAATAACGTACTACCTTATTACCTAAATTTACGAACAATTACCGTTAAAATGTTTTATTGCATAAATCAATTAAATTAACAAATTATAATGGTTTCTACTATTCCTTCAGTTGGATTTCATTCCAATTTGTCAAGAATTTATTATATTTACCTATGCAACACTTAATTTCCAACATTCGCTCCAATATACATTATAAGATTTTCATTTCTTTTTGCATTAAATTACAAAAATCAATTTAAATCAACATATTTAAATGGTCGAAATTTACGGGTCGTTACACTCCCCCCCGGTCAAAACTTGTAACGACCCTGAATTTTGAACAATTTAATTTGAGAATATTTAATTAATTTTAAATATTTGAACGATGATTTGACTTGAATTTCAAATTATCAGAAGGAATTGGCGATTAAATTTTTGAATTTAATCTATTGAAAGTTGAATAAAATTTGAATCTTCAATTTTAAGCCGGTTAAAAATAATTTAAAGGCTTAGAAAATTCATATTGATAATACTGAAGGTAATAGAAGCTTCAGAATTGAATTTGAAAGCGATTTGTTCAGTTTTGAAATTGTATCGTTTGAAATCGAATTTAAAAATAGTCTTCCGAGGCACAGTCTCGGAATTTGACGAAACCAGTTTCATTGGGTCCGTAATATTGAATTATTACTGGATTTCAAATTTCGTATTTATCGGAATTGTTTTATGAGCATACGGCGTAAAAACGCGTATAAAATTTAATTGAATTCAATTTGAATTTCTGTAACAACCGGGGTTTTGCCCAAAATTATAATCATCAGTAAACGATTTAAGTGGACAGTTAAATTTCTGTTGTTGTTGGAAATTTTTATAACAGTAAAATTTTCGTCAATTGGCAATATAAATTTGGTTGTTAAATTTTAGTTGGGATTTGTAAATCGATTTAAAATTCTTTTGTTGAATTTTATTAATACAAAATAAATGAATAAATACACTTAATAAAATTTTAACAACATAATTAAACAAAACAAATTAAAGAAAATATCTTTACAAAATAAATCAGTTTTTAAATGAAAACAAAAATCAAAGATAAAAAAATAAATATAAAATAATACCATACCCTAAACACGCTCAGCCATACCCAAACCCACGTTTCTTCTGCCAACCCACGTTTTTCCCCCCTTGTCTCGGTTAAAACATGAACCCCCTCACTTTTCTCATTCAAACCCTAAAACTAAAAAGCAAACGAGAATAAAAGAATGGCGGCCTTCGTTTTCGCTCTTCCCCGTTCGTCCCAAAATTAGGGCTTTTCCATTCGAGGGCGTTAGCCTCTGGTCGATCGAAGCTCTCTTCGAGTTGCTCCCACAGCAGATTCCAATCGTTCGCGCCTGCTTCAATTCGTGGCGAAGGTGAGTGGTTTCTTCCCCACTCACATCTAATTTAGCCTCTAGTGTAGAATTTAGTTTCATATGATTTTTCGTTCGTATTAAATTGTTTAAATTCGCGATTTTGGGAAATTTGCTTTAGTCAAAATGTGAACTTTCTCAATTGTAGCCACGGTTTTGATCTTTGATTTGGGCTTGCTACTTTAAATTCTTTGCTCAATATTGCATTGACAGGCCATACATTTTAGTTGTTGTTTCAACTGCAGTTTGTAATCTGATTTCTTTTTGGTTGAGGTTGTTTCTCACAAGTATGTCGAGACTTTTTTGTTGTCTGTGATATTGCCTTTAACATGGTAACATTCACACTGCTATATTGATTTAGAGGCTGCGGTATAAATCTTTCTGCTGCATCCCCAGAGATGTGTTATTCATGTGCATTTCCTTCATACCTATCTTGTCTGGTTTTAGCATTCTTGCATTGATCTGGGTTTTCACTGACCTGTACACATGTATTTGCTTGCATTCACATTGACGCTGTATCATGTATGACATAGTTGCATTTGAGCTGTACTACCGCCTTTGTTTTTGAGTCTGACACTTACACTGCCAGTTTTATTTAGTTGTTCACTAGTCTGCATTTGCTAGTGAAGTTGTACTAGGTCACTTATACATGTTCATTCCCATTTTACACTGTCTTGGGTGGTAGCTCGCATTTTCACTTGTACAAGTCGTCTCTTTTGGTGCATCGCATGACTTGTTGATGTATCTGGTATGTGAAATTTGCATGCTTCCAGTTAGATTTGCACTACTATCTTTGGGCACTATTGGTTCTTGTTGCATTTACTTTGTTTTACACTTGAACCCGGCTTTGACCTGAGTGCGTTTGCACGCTGTTGCATTTGGACTCGAGTACAATTGAGTCTTGTTGTCACTTGCATTTCATTGTTCACTTTGACTTTGGCACCTTGATGCATCTATTCCAGTATGCATTAATGCCAGTTTGTTGTTGACTATGGCCTAGACATTGATATGTTGATACTTTGTTGTCACTGCATGCTGTAGTTATTCATATCCCAGTTAACTTGCATCTACTTGTGGCCCTGTTTACTGTCAGGTTGCATCTCTTCAAGTTTATATGCATTAGCACCCTTGAACTTGCTTATACAACTTGTAAAGATATATGTACGACCTATTTTGCCTTTGGTTTGTCACCGTTGCCTTGAACTGTTGCCATCACATTCATGTGCATTTCTATTCAGGTTGCAATCTCCAGTTCCATGCCTTTTGGTCTGCATCATTTCGACCTGTTGCACTCGATCATATTTGAATATATACTTTGCACATTGGTCACGGTAACTTTGAATTACTTACAGACTGACTTGAGTCTGCATCCATGTTGATACTTTCGTGTATCTTCTGCCTAATCTCTGAATTTGTTGAACTGGAGTCACTGAAAACTGGACATGTGCATTTTTTGGTTGTTGGGGCTTGTTGCATTTTTAGATTCATTGTTGTGCATGCCTACTGATATGATTCGTAGCAAGCTCATATTATTAACCTGTACTGTCAGTTATATTGTATATCACTTGGTTGTAGATGCACAGTGCATTCAGGAACTTGCTATGTTGCCATACTAGTCTACTTGCCGGTGTTATTATGTGGTCTGAAGTGTTAATTGTCCATGTCTGCCTGCATTTGTTTTCTTACACTTGAGTTGAACCCGATTTTTGGGTTTGACCTTGGCAGTTCTACACACTGTAGTGGCGAGGCAGTGCACGTTGGCGTGCACTGCAGCCACCACGAAATCGACAGGTTTTGAATTGATATTTCTTTGCGTCGTGATGCATTGATCTTTTATGTCGTATTGGCGAGGCCGTGCACGCGTGCGTGTACGGTAGCCAATAACACTGTTTATCTCTGTTGATGATTTAAATCTGCTGATTTATTGTTTAACACTGTTTAGTGTTAAAATTTTCGTTATCCGATTTCTTTGTTAAAAGAATTGGATAGACGAGAATTATTGTGACTGTCGTCTATTTAAATTATTACTGCCTATATGCACTAATAAACTGGTTTGAATTAGACTGACCTGTGTATTATTTTCTTTTGAATATAATACTCGGGTCAGACCGAGTATTTTTACAGCTTGAAGATTTTCGAGCAGCGAAGTTAGAGAGAGAGTAAAGAACCATTTTTAGTTTCAGAAGAAAATTGTATTTTAAGATATTCCGCTGTATCTGTTTAAAATTGTATAAACTCTGATGTATATAAAAAGATTTATAGTAATGAAATAAATTCTCATTTGTTTTAATTGATTGTTATTATCTGTGTTTCTGTGGCTGATTCTGTTTAAACCTTATAAACTAAATAACAATTCGTCTTTTTGAACGTTTCTAGTTGGTTTAAATACCGACTGGAGATGGTCAAAAGGGGGAATGTTACAGAGTGGTATCAGAGCTTTGGTTTACACAAAGCTTAGTTTATGATGTTTAATATGAATAGTTACTAGAAACACTTTAAAAAGAGAACGTCTTTCAAATCTAAAGAAGTATAAAATTGTTTTTGAAAATAAAGATTTTTAACTTAAGAAAAGTTAAATGGAAGCGAGTTGGCATTAATGAATATATGGATTTGAAATTTAACTAAAAGAAGAGTTAAATCGAATTGAATTAGTATTAATAAATATATGGATTTGAAATTTAACTAAAGGAAGTTAAATAAATTGAACTTGATTTGATAAAATTATTGAGATGAAATTTAAACTTAAATGATAAGAGATTATATGATATGAATTGGAAAGTTTAAATTATAAGTTGTTTAACTTATAAAATGAGAAAATTTAAGTAAAACCAGTTGTTAAAATGGTTAAACAGTTTTGTTAAGTAAAACAAAATCTGAATTTTGAAATGTGATATGAATTTGACTTTAGTAAAGTTAAATAAAATAGAATTTCAAATAAATTTGAGGCGAACTTAAGTTTTATGGTGAAAATAAATGCAAGTGGAGATAAATGAAACATGGCTTAAGTAATATTGAATCAAATTGAATTTGATATCAAAATGAATTGATAAAGTGAAGTAATGAATATGAATTTGAGTTATATAAGGAAAATTCGACTTTAATTGTAAAAGTGAATTTGTGAATATGGTGAGTATAAGAATTTAATCTGAATTAGAATATAAACCAATTGAAATTAAGTGTGTTGAACCAAATTGAACGTAAGCAAAGTAAATAAATTTGGTTAAATTGAATGTGCATTGGTTGTTAGTTGATTGTTTAGGAAATTCATTAAGTGGTAATGAAATTGTATTAATGGAAATTGAAGCTATGTAATTGAATTCAAATTGAAAGGTAAGAAATCTAAATAGAACCAAATTTGATTTGGATTGAAAGAAAACTAACTCGAATATAAATTAGTGAATGTGAACTAATTGAATATGAATGAATGTTAGTAAAATCCAATGTGAATAAATCAAATGTGATTTAATTGAAAATCAAGTCGATGAATGATTTATTAAAGAACTAGTGATTATCTTGGAGATAGAAAACTGATAAATTTATATAATAGTTTAAATTGGAAATTTTGAATTATTATAAACGGCTTATATTGAAGATTTGAAAAGTGTTGATAAAATATTGGAATTGTATAAGTGTTAAAAGTGAAATATTTAATGGATTTCATAAGTGAATGGAAATTACAGAATTAAAATTGTGAAGTTATAAAAATGAATCGAAGTTGCGAAATAAAAGAAGTTTATAAGTAATTCACTTATAAATTAAAATTCTGATATAAAACTGAGTTATAGTAGGAATGATTAATGAAGCAATTTTTTTATAAATTGAAGTCTTTATAAAATAGGAATGAGATTTATAAACATTGTTTATAAATTCGAAACTGACTTATTTTGATAAGTAAATTCTTATAGTTTGTTAAAAGTAGTATATTCACAATTTTGGACCGTGAATATATTATTGAAGAAAATGGACATGTTTTGGGAAAGTGATATTTTAAAACGAAGTTAATTGTTTTAAAAAGATGTTTTCAAAGCATTGAATATCGAAACCATAGATTTCAACATTCATTGTTGAAATAGACGTTTTCGAATATAAGGAAATGGTGGACTATAACACTGTTGTTATAGTAAATGATTTCCGAAAGGAAATGTTTTGTATAGTATTGGGATTTATACATCTATCTAAATTTCGAATCCCTATACTAGTGATTTTGAGTTGTCGTAACGATGTTTTACGTAACATTCGTTTTAACTCAAATAAAAATGTGAAAGAGAATGATTTCCTTAAAAGATGAAATATATACTTAATTCTGATTTGAGTATATCGAATATTTTCAAATGCTGAAAATAAAATGGATTTGTGAATTACTTATTTTTAAATAAGTATGGAAATGTTTTTCCAAATATGAAATGTTGTGAATATATTCCGTAAGGGATAAATGATTTGAAATTCATTTTTGAAGTCGAAGTTGAAATGTTAAATGAGAATTTGAACAATTTGTTCAATTTGAAATTTTTCAAAAAGATTGAATCGTTAAGTTAAAATTGAGTTTAACTTCGACATCAAAGACAATATAAGTTGAGCTTTGAATTTCAGATGATGATTTGGATTGTATGTCTAACATTGTGAATTGATGACATAGCAATTGATCTCTATTAAATATATATCTGTTGGTGGCGGAGAATTTATTCTCTTAGCTTAACACCCTTCTCTGAGACGTACGAGCTCAGAGGTTATATATCGATAGACATCAATTCTGTGTTGAGAATTGACGATGTAACATGTAATTCAAATCGAATGTGAAAGTCGATAATAAATGGATTTTGAATATGAATTAGGTTTGAGATAACCTTAAATTTCCAAATCGACTTAGAGGAAATTTTTGAAATCCTCTATTTTGTTATGAATATGGAATATGTAAGTTTTTAGAACTTATATATATGAATGCGGTGAATTGAAACCGTTAGTTTGGAAAGTAATTGTTATGGAAATCTTATGTAAGCTTACATGGATATGATATGTACGAAATGTGAAATGTAGTACTACATATATATGATATTATGTTTTCCAAACTGAGGATGTGGAAAAGTACCTTCCATTTATTATTAAAGAAGGTATTGGAACTCTCGATGAGTGTCCATTTGAAATTCGTAGCTACGTAGAATTTTAGTCAGAGTGACTATTTGAATCGGAAATCCTTCGCGATAGTTCATCGCGATGAGATTAGATTTGATTGATGATGTTAGCGTAATTTGAGGGGCGAGATGCCCACAGTTACAAGCGATTCCACTGGGATAGTGGCGTAACCGCCGAGTAAACTGCAATCTAATGCCAAGCGAAATTTGAGGGGCGTGATGCCTACAGACACGAGCGATTCTACTGGGATAGTAGCGTAACCGCCGTGTGTACTGCAATCTATGGCGACAACCATGGCGAAATTTAAGAGATGAGAAATCTACAGCCACAAGCGACTCTACTGGGATAGTAGCGTAACCGCCGGGTGGAACTGTAATCCATGGGGGAACGTGCTTTCCATATCCATTTTTAAAAGAATTTTTAAAAGTATTTTCACTGGGAATTGAAACAAGTATATTTAGTACTTGGAGATTTTTAGACCTGCGCCTGGCCAGCGTATGTCTAATGTCTGTGAGAACGAAGATGGACTTGTTAAATTTCGAGTTAGCAAGTATTTTCAAACTGTAAATAGTGAATCAATGATTTGAAAGTAAAATTACGAAATTCCAACTTAATGAACTAAGGAAGAGGATCTTTGTAATATTTTGAAAGTCCACAGCTTTGGAAGAGGTATATTATATAAATCTCTAATATGAAGAATTTTAAGTTTGAATCTGAGTTGTAAATCGAAAATGTTGATAAAAGACTTTTGGGTTTTGATTTTAGAAATCAATGATTGTAGAAATCATTGAACAAAAGAGAAGATAAGCAAAACAGTGAGATTAAACAAATGGAATGAATCCTATATTCATTTATTTGTAATAAGTTTTAAGTTTAGTAAAAATTGACTAGAGTATAAATGTTAATGAAATTTTAACAACTTTTCCTTTTCGTGGACGAAAAGTTTTTAAGGAGGGGAGTTTGTAACGACCCTGAATTTTGAACAATTTAATTTGAGAATATTTAATTAATTTTAAATATTTGAACGATGATTTGACTTGAATTTCAAATTATCAGAAGGAATTGGCGATTAAATTTTTGAATTTAATCTATTGAAAGTTGAATAAAATTTGAATCTTCAATTTTAAGCCGGTTAAAAATAATTTAAAGGCTTAGAAAATTCATATTGATAATACTGAAGGTAATAGAAGCTTCAGAATTGAATTTGAAAGCGATTTGTTCAGTTTTGAAATTGTATCGTTTGAAATCGAATTTAAAAATAGTCTTCCGAGGCACAGTCTCGGAATTTGACGAAACCAGTTTCATTGGGTCCGTAATATTGAATTATTACTGGATTTCAAATTTCGTATTTATCGGAATTGTTTTATGAGCATACGGCGTAAAAACGCGTATAAAATTTAATTGAATTCAATTTGAATTTCTGTAACAACCGGGGTTTTGCCCAAAATTATAATCATCAGTAAACGATTTAAGTGGACAGTTAAATTTCTGTTGTTGTTGGAAATTTTTATAACAGTAAAATTTTCGTCAATTGGCAATATAAATTTGGTTGTTAAATTTTAGTTGGGATTTGTAAATCGATTTAAAATTCTTTTGTTGAATTTTATTAATACAAAATAAATGAATAAATACACTTAATAAAATTTTAACAACATAATTAAACAAAACAAATTAAAGAAAATATCTTTACAAAATAAATCAGTTTTTAAATGAAAACAAAAATCAAAGATAAAAAAATAAATATAAAATAATACCATACCCTAAACACGCTCAGCCATACCCAAACCCACGTTTCTTCTGCCAACCCACGTTTTTCCCCCCCTTGTCTCGGTTAAAACATGAACCCCCTCACTTTTCTCATTCAAACCCTAAAACTAAAAAGCAAACGAGAATAAAAGAATGGCGGCCTTCGTTTTCGCTCTTCCCCGTTCGTCCCAAAATTAGGGCTTTTCCATTCGAGGGCGTTAGCCTCTGGTCGATCGAAGCTCTCTTCGAGTTGCTCCCACAGCAGATTCCAATCGTTCGCGCCTGCTTCAATTCGTGGCGAAGGTGAGTGGTTTCTTCCCCACTCACATCTAATTTAGCCTCTAGTGTAGAATTTAGTTTCATATGATTTTTCGTTCGTATTAAATTGTTTAAATTCGCGATTTTGGGAAATTTGCTTTAGTCAAAATGTGAACTTTCTCAATTGTAGCCACGGTTTTGATCTTTGATTTGGGCTTGCTACTTTAAATTCTTTGCTCAATATTGCATTGACAGGCCATACATTTTAGTTGTTGTTTCAACTGCAGTTTGTAATCTGATTTCTTTTTGGTTGAGGTTGTTTCTCACAAGTATGTCGAGACTTTTTTGTTGTCTGTGATATTGCCTTTAACATGGTAACATTCACACTGCTATATTGATTTAGAGGCTGCGGTATAAATCTTTCTGCTGCATCCCCAGAGATGTGTTATTCATGTGCATTTCCTTCATACCTATCTTGTCTGGTTTTAGCATTCTTGCATTGATCTGGGTTTTCACTGACCTGTACACATGTATTTGCTTGCATTCACATTGACGCTGTATCATGTATGACATAGTTGCATTTGAGCTGTACTACCGCCTTTGTTTTTGAGTCTGACACTTACACTGCCAGTTTTATTTAGTTGTTCACTAGTCTGCATTTGCTAGTGAAGTTGTACTAGGTCACTTATACATGTTCATTCCCATTTTACACTGTCTTGGGTGGTAGCTCGCATTTTCACTTGTACAAGTCGTCTCTTTTGGTGCATCGCATGACTTGTTGATGTATCTGGTATGTGAAATTTGCATGCTTCCAGTTAGATTTGCACTACTATCTTTGGGCACTATTGGTTCTTGTTGCATTTACTTTGTTTTACACTTGAACCCGGCTTTGACCTGAGTGCGTTTGCACGCTGTTGCATTTGGACTCGAGTACAATTGAGTCTTGTTGTCACTTGCATTTCATTGTTCACTTTGACTTTGGCACCTTGATGCATCTATTCCAGTATGCATTAATGCCAGTTTGTTGTTGACTATGGCCTAGACATTGATATGTTGATACTTTGTTGTCACTGCATGCTGTAGTTATTCATATCCCAGTTAACTTGCATCTACTTGTGGCCCTGTTTACTGTCAGGTTGCATCTCTTCAAGTTTATATGCATTAGCACCCTTGAACTTGCTTATACAACTTGTAAAGATATATGTACGACCTATTTTGCCTTTGGTTTGTCACCGTTGCCTTGAACTGTTGCCATCACATTCATGTGCATTTCTATTCAGGTTGCAATCTCCAGTTCCATGCCTTTTGGTCTGCATCATTTCGACCTGTTGCACTCGATCATATTTGAATATATACTTTGCACATTGGTCACGGTAACTTTGAATTACTTACAGACTGACTTGAGTCTGCATCCATGTTGATACTTTCGTGTATCTTCTGCCTAATCTCTGAATTTGTTGAACTGGAGTCACTGAAAACTGGACATGTGCATTTTTTGGTTGTTGGGGCTTGTTGCATTTTTAGATTCATTGTTGTGCATGCCTACTGATATGATTCGTAGCAAGCTCATATTATTAACCTGTACTGTCAGTTATATTGTATATCACTTGGTTGTAGATGCACAGTGCATTCAGGAACTTGCTATGTTGCCATACTAGTCTACTTGCCGGTGTTATTATGTGGTCTGAAGTGTTAATTGTCCATGTCTGCCTGCATTTGTTTTCTTACACTTGAGTTGAACCCGATTTTTGGGTTTGACCTTGGCAGTTCTACACACTGTAGTGGCGAGGCAGTGCACGTTGGCGTGCACTGCAGCCACCACGAAATCGACAGGTTTTGAATTGATATTTCTTTGCGTCGTGATGCATTGATCTTTTATGTCGTATTGGCGAGGCCGTGCACGCGTGCGTGTACGGCAGCCAATAACACTGTTTATCTCTGTTGATGATTTAAATCTGCTGATTTATTGTTTAACACTGTTTAGTGTTAAAATTTTCGTTATCCGATTTCTTTGTTAAAAGAATTGGATAGACGAGAATTATTGTGACTGTCGTCTATTTAAATTATTACTGCCTATATGCACTAATAAACTGGTTTGAATTAGACTGACCTGTGTATTATTTTCTTTTGAATATAATACTCGGGTCAGACCGAGTATTTTTACAGCTTGAAGATTTTCGAGCAGCGAAGTTAGAGAGAGAGTAAAGAACCATTTTTAGTTTCAGAAGAAAATTGTATTTTAAGATATTCCGCTGTATCTGTTTAAAATTGTATAAACTCTGATGTATATAAAAAGATTTATAGTAATGAAATAAATTCTCATTTGTTTTAATTGATTGTTATTATCTGTGTTTCTGTGGCTGATTCTGTTTAAACCTTATAAACTAAATAATAATTCGTCTTTTTGAACGTTTCTAGTTGGTTTAAATACCGACTGGAGATGGTCAAAAGGGGGAATGTTACAAAACTTTTCGTCCCCGAAAAGGAAAAAGGAAAAGGTGGATTAAATAAACAATACGTCTTATTCAAAACAATAATCTCATAACCAAATAATTTACAAAATTTATTACTTTAAATAAATATACCCATTTATAACCCTTAAATCTTTTTTCTTTTTTTAAGTTTGGAAACATTTCAAAATAATTTCTAAGTCCAAAATTTTACGGAAAATTTCGGTAGAGTCTCCTTTGTACGGAGAGGCTCGGGGGAAAATATAATATCAAAATATACAATATATAACATATAATATCCAAAATTTAATATCCCAACACGGGAAAAACAATATAATAGCGCTATAAACCGTAATCCGAAAACGTACCTATTTGTCGGGCAATTAACGCTTATTTATGGAACCAAAAGCAGTAGCAATTGCTTCCATAACCTGCATTTTACTTATATAATCTAAAAGGGTTAACAATTATATAAGATGAAATATTTAAGTTTGTTTCAATCACAACAACAATCAATACACAAACACTTGCAACAAGGCATACAACCATAAAATCAATCATTCATTCATATCAAACAAAACAAATAGTTGTTCAGGTTCATAACTTTAAATTGTACAGAATGAAGAATAAACTACTAAGTGTACCCTTCACTCAGCAGTCTTAGGTGAAACTAAATAGATTATTCCTACATCCAAACAATATTAAAGTATCCTTGCCCAAACAACCATAAGCCAAACAAACAATAAATTCTACAATAGATCAAGTTCATTATTATTAATTTCATTCCATATATTGTTGTTTAATTTCCTCTTTATTCATTATTTATTTTTATCCACTCAACCAAATTCCTTGGTAGGTAAATTTATTTCTTAAGTTTTACAGTCATTTTCCAGTATTCATCTTTTATTCTAAGGTAACTTCAACCTATTTCTTAAGTTTATTATTATTTATATATAACATTTAAGTCCATAACAACTAGAACATCAATACTTATTAATTACATTTATTCATTTTTAAATTAATTTACTTTGCATATTTATTCATTTACTTGATTTTATTTATTCATTTATTAATAATATTCATGTTCAATTTTAGTTACTTGGCATAACAGTTATACTTTAATTCTTATTAATAAAAGAAATTTACTGAATATTTCATTACATAAGTTTACTTGTACAATTTACTATACATTTTCTTATTAAACATTTTCAACTTTTATAAATTTTTTGGTAAGTTATATTTATGCTTTTAAAGAATGAAATTGAAAGTTTTACAAGTTTTCTCATTTCCTTTAATTCATAGGTTACAATTTCAACTTTCATTTAATACCATTTATAACCTAGCATTTAAATCTCTTATTTCCTTTAGAGGTTTCAATTTATTCATTACCTACGTTCCAATTCACTTCAGTAATTAGGACTATTTATTAATTAAATACCGGGTTTTATTCAAAAATCATTTTAAAATAATAGATAATATATATACTTATAATTTATATATCCAATTATATTTAAAACAATTTAAAATAAAATAATCTTGTAGTAAAACTACTACAGTGGCCTTCCCACTTTGAAACTCGAAAATGAATGTCGATGATGCGGCCGCCATCACCGAAATTATTTTCCAACGACAAAGAGGGGAGTACAACTTATTTCTTTGTGAAATTTCTTTTAAAACATTTCTTTCAAATTCTATTGAAATATTTATATCAGAAAATACTTCTAACAATATTATTAATATATTCCAAAATCAATTGAAAGAAATCTTCAAAAACCCCAGAACTTAAGTTCTAAATTTCCAGTTTTCATTTATTTTATTTTCAACTTAGTTTCAACTATTATTTATATTTTCATTACCTAACACCCAATCTATAGCAACCAAATATATATCTTTATAAAATATTTTTATATATAGAAAATATAATTGGCAAAGTTATTTCATTCACCTATATTAAAACAAATATTATGTCGGTCTGTCCTATTAAGTGTTTAGAAATCCCTATTGATGTCATAGCGTCCCATGCACCAACCCGAATTTATAAATACAAAACGGAACCGATTAACACAATATTAAAACCTTTTATAACACTAACAAATACGCTCTCTCATATATATAAACTCAGCGACTCCCATAGGGTATTATTGCCCTATTAGTAAAGAGTCAAACCCCACAAGGCTAAGGTTTATCGCTAAACCAAAGCTCTGATACCAACTGTAACATCCCACCTTTTTGTATAATTAAGCAGACACACGTGCCAACTTAAACCATACAGAAGGGTGGATTGTTATGGGGTAAATAAGAAAAAGTGGAGAAATAAAAGAAACAAAATAGAATCTTTCAACGGAACGATAAAATATAATAATCAAATAACAGTTCATGAAGCTGTTTTACAAAACATTTGATTATACTTATACAATGCATATCAGAGTTACACATACCAGAGAATGATAATTATGCAGCGGAATACAATGGTGTAGTAGAATATATAACAAATAGTAATAATAAAATCTTCGTCTTCGTCCTTTAGAAATAGGGCCTTCAAATCCTGAAATGCTCAGGCTGACCCGAGCAAATTGAAAAGACAAAACACTCGAGTCAGAACTAAAAGATCTTATGTAAGTTAAATCAATGAAATAAATATGAGTGTAAACGGCGTCAGAGATGTTTACGGGGTTTGACATCTCCTATCCAGTGTCTAACGTGAGTGCAGTAACTTAAGAAATGTTCGGGATTCACATCTCTTAAGGATCCGTTAAAGTATCTACTATGTAGTAATATACGCTATATACAGTAGTGTCTAATCAGTAAAGTATAATCATATAGAAAATAGCGTTAAGGGGATGGTGAACCTTAACGCGGTCGGATCTTTAAACCAAAATCGTAGTGGGTTCGATATGGTAGGTGACACGGCACACAAGGCAATGCCAGGGTAGATATACCAATTACGCATCCAGACTGGTGGTGACGCATAGCAGCCACTACCGCCCACCTCGAACAACACTCCCAAATCAAGGGTGGCCACCAAATCAATCACAAGTAATAGAATGATATCGAAGAAGTGTGTCCGATCAGAGGTGCTACCTCCTTGGCCCGTCGATCGCTCCTGTTTTAGCCACCTTATGCCAACTCATGGGAGTTGGGTCCACGTATATAACTTAGGATCGTCGCCACCATCCTACTTCATTCTGGAAACTCCACCACGTACACGGTTGTCAAAGTGGTTTTCGGTATCGACAGAGAGTATGTCCATATCTGATCCCGGTCTCTTTAACAACCAATCGTTATTATAACACCGTGGTCATTTACAAATATATACTTTTAAAAACACAATCATTGTCCTTTCAAAACATATCCTTTACTACAAAATAGTATATACTTTAAAACCAAAATATTTTTGCCATTTCAAAACATATGCTTTACTTCAAAATAGTATATACTTTAAACCAAAATATTATTACTATTTCAAACCCAAATTATCAATGTATTATTTCCATTTCAAAACCCAATTCAATAATATATCATTTCCATTTCCAAAACAATTCAATAATATCTCATTTGAATAAAACCAAATTTCCAATTACTAATCTTTCTCAAATTTAGATAACTTGAAATATTCTTTTAAATCATCTTAAACCCAAACCACATTTTGAAGTCATATTTCGAAATTTTCAATTTCAATAGGTTTCAAATCCATATATTCACAGATAATTCTTAAATAAATTCTATTTCAAATAAATTCATTTTCCAAACCATATTACTTTCAAAGTTATAACAATTTCGAAAACCAATACTTTGAAAACAATAATACCTTAATTTCAATAAAACATTTCAATTTTGATATATTTCAAGACTTTAAATATTCCAAAATTCCCAACCAAATCTGATAATCTTATATATACCTTAATTCAATTTACTATTATTTAGTTTAGAAATATTTATTTAATAAATTCAATATCACTTAAATAAAGCTCAAACTTGAAATATTCGTAAATCAAACTTAAAACATCATCAAATTTTACTTAGCTTAAATTTTAGAATTTAACCCTATATAAAAATAATATTTATATAATATCAAAATTAGTATATATATAAACCCTTATTTTCCAAAACCCATATAAAATCACTTTAAAATATTTTATATATAGACCACGGTGCCTGTATATAATTTTCTATCCTATGGTCAAGTGATACAGATATTTATCATTTCAATCCGTAATTTTAAAGATAAAAGTTTACGGTTATGTATCATTTCAAACCGCAATCCCGAATGGAATGAAAATGCATAATAACTTGCAGTTTATATGAAATATAGCATTCATTCATCCAAATATCAATAAACAACCATTTATTACAATCATCATCCAATTTAAACAAAACATCAATATAAAGCATATAAAATATAACAGGCATCAACGAATAGTTTATATTCAATAAAAATTAATAACTGTATAACTGGCAGTTTATATGCAATAATAAATAAAGTTAACTATCATATTATATGCAATAAAAAAATTAAATAACAATTTAATTTAAATAAATGCTATCTAACTGAGATGATGATTAAATATATGCCCAAACAATCATAGATAAATCTTAAATCACATCAAAATTTAATTTAACAAACATAAGAAATTTTAGAAGTTGTGAGTGGGTTAAAACTCTCACCTTTTGAATTTAAATTGAATTTAAATTGAATTTAAATTTAATTTAAACCCAAAAATTTGACCGTCTCAGAATTCGTCCAAACTAGCGTCATCAGGTCCGAAATTTCAATACGATCCCAGCAAAACAAACCGCGCATGAATCCGAGTCCGTATGCAAAAGTTATGAAAATTTGAAGATTGGAAAATTCTAGTGCTGAGTCGACTTCGAGTTTAACTCTGGTCCGGCGCCTAAGAATCCCGGCGCTTGCTTGGAGTTTTTGCGAAAACGACTCGAAGACCCGAGTAGTTTTCTTCCTGACTCAAAGTAGATGCAGCGTTTTTTCCTCTGAAACTCGAAGCGCGACCCGAAGTTGCTGTAGATCCGCAAAATTTTTCTCTTTTTTTTATTTTTTTTTATAAAATTGAAATTGGATTGGGAAGAATAGGGTTTGCAGCCATTGGAAATGAGGAAGAGCAAATGAAATAGCACGTATAGAAATGAAGAAATGGAGGCTGCTAGGGTTTATAACTGGATATATATAGGCAAAGTCGAAATAGGGTAGATGGACCCGATCTATAAACGCGCTGAACGATGAATGGCCCAAAAGCCCGTTTCGACTCCGGAACGAAATTGGGTCAACCCATATATCAAAATAGATGTTTAAAATATTTTAAACGCAATAGAAAAGGTTTCAGGTTCAAATTGTCGTATGAAGAAGTTATGCAAAAATCAATAATTTCAAATTGATTTCAATTGCATAAATTTCAAGGCGTTTCGAGTCTGTACGATCAAACGACAAGTCCGATTGCTACAAAACTTGAAACATTATTATAATTCACCGTTACGGACCCGATGAAACTGGTTTCGTCGAAATCCGAGTCTGTGACCAAAATGGCTATTTTTATATTAATTAAATAAATTTAAAATAAATTAATTAAATCAAATTTCTTATTTAAATTTTGAAATTGACAATCTTTATCACTTTTACTTTCTTAATCCTTCATATTAATTTAAACCAAATCTAGATGTAAATTTAGAGTTAACAATTTTATTCATTTCAGCGTTAAATTTCAATTTTCATTATATTCGCAAATTATAAATTAAATTTGCAAAAATTTCTTTTTATTTGATTTTCATTCAATTTCTCAATCTATTAGTATCCAATAGATGAGACTACCATTGGATTCATACTTTATTACGTAAGTATCTCTAAATTCCATCTAAATTTATATTTACATAATATCTAAATATTAAATTTCATCTATTTGAAATAAACTCAATTACTAAAATTTACATATTAATATATCTTGATTTACAAATGCTATATCAACCAATAGTTATATTATAAATGGAATTTACATAAATTTAAAATATTACTTCAATTAACGTAAATGTAATAATTATTTTTGTTTATTGCAATTGGTTATCAGTTATAATTTAATATACCAAATAGATGGTTAATTCTTAAAATACTTGTTATCATTGACGTTTTAATTTCACTTAAAAGCTATTAATAACCAGCCCAATGTTGCTATTTGATTGAGACCTAATTCAATGCATAAATGAATGGGTAAATGATTAAAGTTTTTGCACTATTGCCACAATTTCATTAATATACATTAAGGTTTATTAAGTTCTAGTTGACTCCCATTTAATTATTACAATAATTACTACCCTTGCTTCAAATTTCCAAAATTTAGAAATTACAAATTTTATTTTCAATATTTCCATTTAATAGACTTTCCATTCTATCATCAATCTAATTGCCTTATTATGGATAGTATTACATTATTGAGTCGATTATCAATTTATGGGAAGAATTATTATTGGCCTACTCTTATTACATTAACAATTATCATCTTATTCTAATATTCAATTTATATAGAAATAAATTTCATCCACTTACAAATAAATGCAATTATTACATATTTCCTTCCAATTAATTTAAAATTTAATTCTATAGATTGATTTGATTTAATCGCCAAATATATATTCATAAATTACTTTACATTCACACTTCCGTTATGTTATTAATCACCATTAAAGAACGTTTATTAATTACAACAACATTGTAATAACTTACCTACATTGATTGTATACGTTTTTCATTATTATCATTCATTAGAATTTTATTCAACTTTCCATTAATATACAAATTTGAATCCCATTCTAGTTATTCTTTATTAAAAATTCACACAATATTAACTTCGTACAAGACATCCAATTACTATTTATCATTATAACTTTACAATCTATATAAATTCATTGATTGATTTACTAGTTGCCTTTGTTTCCTTATATTCAATTCTTAGCTTAGTATGACAATTTATAGTACTCCATTTAAAAGACATTTCATTTCAATTGTTAATCCTTAGCTTAAGTTTCTACGCTTGCATTTCATTTACTCTTCCGTTACTATATTTGTAACAACCCTGTATTTTACAAATATTCTTAAATTGATTTTTCCAGATTCAAAAGCTTTATTTATGAAAAAGAATAAATTTTTGTTATTTTAAATATAAACTTTGACTTTGATGTGGATTAGAATTTCAAATATGACTAAATTTAATATCTCCTGAAAATGTGACTTTTGGTCAATAGTCAAACTTTGACTTTTAAGTTTAAATTTTAAATAGTTTGAAATTATAAATTTTATCTTTTACTATGAAAATAGATTTAATAACTTGAATACAGCTTTTTGTTTCGTTGGAAACGGAGTTAAATTGTAGAAGTTATGTAATTTTCAATTTTGTGTATAAACTGTTTATTTTGCAATATTATTTATTTTAAATCATATAAATTATATTTTTATTGTCATATTTTGTTTTAATATGTGTAAATAGGTTATTTAATGTCTTTTAATATTTTTAAAATGATAATATAATTTTTCTAAAGTTTACTTGAATTTATTTCAATTTATGAAACCTAGTTTCCATTTTCTTTACTATTTTCTTAATTTAATTATATATAATTAAAATTTATTTATTTATTTTATACATTCACTTTATTTTCTTTGTTTTACTTTATTAATATTCACTTTACATGTATTTAGATTAGAATAGATTTTTCCAAAGATTATTTGAATTTGTTTCAGTTTATTTAACCTAGTTTGTATATAGTGTTATTTTTCTTCATTTAATTTAATTAATATAAAATTTATTTATTTATTTTTCTTATTTACTTTATTTCTGAGTTTATTTACTCTTTATTATCAGATTTATATATATATAAGTTAAATTAAAATAGAGGAAATTTGAAAGGTCGTGACTCTTGATTTGCTTAAGGGTTTTGGTTTTCTACCTCTTTGTTTTCCAAACTCCTGCATTCACTTTTGCTTGGCCGACCTAAATTCTTTCAGCTGCACAAATTTTTCTCATTCATTTCGTATCAAAACCTTCTCTTCTCAAAGAAAAATAGCCGGCCATTGCTTCACAAAAATTTTGGGTAAAAACTTCTTCTTTTTCCTTTGTTTTCTATGTTTTCTTCTTTGTTTTCATGTGTTTTGCCTTGCCTTCATCCCCTTCTTTGGATCGGCCTGACCACATCCACCACCTTGGCCACCTCCACTACCATCCCCTCTGACCAACATCACCTCCAGCCCCTTCCCATGCCATAGCCGAGCCCCTTTGTGATGTGAATCCACCATAGTTTTGAGCAACATCACCTACATGGTCAAGCCGAGCACACCTAGGCCTATCACCACCTCTCTCTTCCACCTAGGCCGACCAACCACCACCACCACTGACCAGATCTCAACCTAACACACCTCTGCACCTCCCCTACAGCCCACACCTGAAATATCCAGGCCCCTATATGCCTTGGCCGAGCCATAAGATGCTTTGAAAATCCATGTTTTTGCCATTGAACACTAGACTTTGCTTCACAAACAATTGCACCAATTCCTCTATACATGGCCGACCCCTATAGGTCCAAAACCAGATCCTAGAACATGCCATAGCCGTGTATTTTCCAGCCATGGCTAAACCTATGTGGGATGGAGGCAAGTGAAATTGGTTTGATAGTGTTTTGTGCAAGCATTTGCAAGTTATGTAAATTGTTGTTTAGTGTTTATTAATGTATATTTGAATTGTTTTGTCCCATGTATCCAAGGAATTTAACCTTGTCTCTCACACCCAAATCATCATCATACTCTCGTGCCTTTGTGGATTCTGTGTGTGTGTGTTGGTTGTCTTCTCCAGCTCAATACAGGTGAGTTATTCTCACCAGACAATATGTACCTATATAACTAGTAAATTGACACCCTGTGAATCTGTAGAAATATATTATCATGTTATATATGCCTATATTATTATCATATGATGTTCACACCTGTTATTACACCTGTTATATCATATGTTACTGTTATTTAATGTTATTCTGTTATTTATATCTGTTATCACCATTGCAAGTTCCCTGTAGACTAGAATCACTATGGGTTGAAATGATACATACCCGAACGGACTTTAGAATAGGGAAAAATCGTTATGGGCTGAAATGATAGGCCTGAATGATTTTTATTTAAATTATTTTAACTTGGGATTGCGGGTTTGAAATGATAGAACCCGGATTTTTCCTTTTTAACTGCGGATTGAAATGATACATATCCGTATCACTTGACCTAGGTTAGAAAATTATATACAGGCCCGTGGTTATTTTATAAAGTGTTTTGAATATTTTTAAGTATTTTAAAAATATAAATTTATGAAATTTGATTTAAATAGATTTTGAAATGTTTAAAATAAAGAAATTATGATTTTTCTATGTGTTAAAAATGTAATTAATGAATGGTTTAACTGGATTTTTGAAATATAACTTAAGTTGGAAATTTGGAATTTGGTTAAAAATGATATTTAAGTTATATAAATAAAATGGATATTAAATTTTATTTTGAAATGGTAAATATGATAATTTGATTAAATGTGAATTTAAGTGATTTATTAAAGTATTATTGATTTTTTTCTATGAATTTAAGTGGTTAAATAAATGAATGTTTAAAAGTGATCTTTTAAAATATAACTTGACTTGGAAATGTGAAATTTGGTTTTAATTAAAGGTTTTAGTTAATTAAATATAATTGGAAATTTAGTTAAATTTGTGAAATGGCAATTTAAATTTGAAGTGTTAAGTTATTTGTTGAAATGTGAAGAATTGGAAACTTTTACACTTAAATTTATTAAGTAAATTGTTGGAAATTGGATTTAATTATAAGAAATTTATTGTGAAAAAGATACATGTTAAATGATATGTAAATAAACATTTTAAATGTTAAATTATGATTTTTAAAATGTTTAAAGAGTTTAAAATGAAGTTATTTAATTGCTGGAAATACACTAAAAAGCTGGAAATCGCTTTTCATAGCATTCAGAAATGCTATGGTTCTGAATTACACTAAAATTTGAATAAAAGGGCTACTACAGCATTTCTGAAATGCTGCAGTTGCTGCAGTTGAACTTATAGGCTATATTGAACCCAGGTCTATTATAGCATTCTCTGGAAATGCTATAATGGTCTGCAGTCTTTGCTGAAACCAAATTTAACCCTTGTTTTGAAATCTGAACTACCGCAGCACTTCTGAATTGCTGTCTTTTCTGTTTTGAACTATAATTCAACTAAAACTGAGTTTTAACAGCAGTTTTAAGTGCTGTCTTTGCTGAATTAAAAATGCTTTCAAATATAACTTATAGCAGTTGTTTTTAAATGCTGTGAAATGCTGAAATTTTAATAATTAGGGTTTTTGACTTAGTAAACGAACTCAGAATGGTTTGAACTTTGGAAATTGAATACTTGATTTGAAAATATAATAATTACACTTTTAAAAGGTTTAAATGAATTATTTTGATTGGAATATAAACTATTTAAAGGTGATTTGAAATGATAGTAAATGAACGATATCTTTGAATTTAAAAGGTATTTAAAGTTGAATATTGGATTTGAACTGATAGGATATTTTATTTTATTAAAATGATTTGAAATGAAGTTTTGTAAGGATATGATATTTTATTATATTAAAATGATTTGAAATGAAGTTTTGAAATTATATGAAAATTTAAATATATGGAAATGGTTTGGAATTGATTTAATCTTTATTTTGATAAAGATATGGTTTGAAATGATATTTTATTTTGAAGTAAAGTATTGTTTTTAAAAGTTATAACCACGGGTTATAATAACGTTGGGTTGTTAAAGAGACCGGGATCGGATATGGACATACTCTCTGTCTTACCGAAAACCACTTTGGCAACCGTGTACGCGGTGGAGATTCCAGAATGAAGTAGGATGGTGGCGACGATCCTAAGGTATATACGTGGACCCAACTCCCGTGAGTTGGCATAAGGTGGCTAAAACAAGAGCGATTGACGGACCAATGAGGTAGCACCTCTGATCGGACACACTTCTTCGATACCATTCTATTACTTGTGATTGATTTGGTGCACACCCTTGATTTGGGAGTGTTGTTCGAGGTGGGCGGTAGTGGCTGCTATGCGTCACCACCAGTCCGGATGCGTAATTGGTATATCTACCCTGGCATTGCCTAGTTGTGCCGTGTCACCTACCATATCGAGCTTTACTACGATTATGATTTTAAGATCCGACCGCGTTAAGGTTCTCCATCCCCTTAACGCTATTTTCTATATGATTATACTTTACTGATTAGACACTACTGTATATAGCGTATATTACTACATAGTAGATAGTTTAACGGATCCTTAGAGGATGGGCGGTCCCAAGCATCTTCTAAGTTACTTGTACCCTTATTACAGTTCGCTTGAGTTGGTTTACATTATATAAGTATATATTGTCCTGACTCGAGTGTTTTGTGTTTTGCTTTACGCTCGGGTCAGCCCGAGTTATTCACAGATTTGGATTTCCACTCTCTTGGAGATTTGAATCGCTGGAGATTATCTGCTTGTCATGTCCTATCTATTCCAGTTCCGTTGTTCTACTCAGCTTGTACTTGGTTATTTTATTGAGACTTTTGTTGTACTCTATTTCTTCTGTTGTATCTTATGTAACTATGATATATTTATATAGTAGCTTCATGAACTACTATTTCTTTTACTTCCGCTGCATTATTTTACTCTGTGTCTGTGATCTGTGATTATATTTATTTACTGTATATTCTGAGATTTGCCAAATTTTATTTACAACGCGGTATTTTGAGCAATTCAACTCAGGCATGAGTGTCTACCTATACACTTATAATGGATGCGAATGGTTGAAAATATCGGGTCGTTACAGTTGGTATCAGAGCTTTGGCTTTGAGGCAAAACTTAGAATGTATGGTAAATTTATTTACAGAATCACTTTCGTTCGAGTTTGAATCTCTTCCTTTGATTCGTTTTCCTTTGAATTTTGGAACGTTCCCTGCGGTTCCGAAATTCATTCGTGTCCCTCACTATTCATCATCTTTTGATTCTGGAGTATCCCATGACTCCACTTCCAATGATCTTTATAGTGAATTGGCGGTCTCGCCAATATTCTAATTTTCTTGTAAAAGGGTGAAAATTCTTTATAATCAGCATCGATTCACCAGAGATTTATATTTATCCTTGGTTTAGATGCTAATATCTTTTATTATTCCAAACTCTATCTCTTGAGATTGAAGGTAGATTTACCCCAGAAAATCCACATTTGATCTTATCCATTGAGTCACGGTTGACCCGGTTAAGGTTGTCCGCGATTTATCTAAGCTTACCCATCTCTCTACTCTGTTTAATCATCTTGTCTTTTGTTCCAATCTATCTTCCAAACATTTTGAACTGTACTTGTAAATTAATGTTTTGTTTTATATTGTGTTGTTTGAGTTGTTAATGTTGATTTGGGTTTCCGATCGATTCGTCTGATCAACGCTATCGATAGGATTTCTAAAACACTTTGACAGAACAAAATGACACAATATTATTTTAAAATTTGGTTTATGAAATAAATTTGGATATATAATTTTATGGAACTTAATAAATTGATTTAAATTGATAATTTGAACTGATAATACTTGATTTATCATTTATTGTTCTACAAATGAATTTATAAATAGTTGTTTATAAATTTATTTGGGAACTGAAATGAATTTAAAACAAGAAAGTTAAAGAATTTAATTTCCAATGGTTTCAAACCTTGTGTTTAAAATTTTTAAAAGGATATTATTTAAAGTATTTTGAATAAAAATTTGTCTCTAAAGGATTTTAAAGTTTAAAAATTAAGTGCTCTTCTCTTTGTCGCTGGAAAATAATTTCGGTGATGACTGCAGCATCATCGACGTTCATTTTCGAGTTTCGAAGTGAAGAAACCATTCTGTAGTCTTGCTACAGCTTTGTTTTGGAAAATCTGATTGATTTGAATTTCTAAAATATGACTGGATTATAATATATATAAAGATATATGATTTAAATTTGATTTAACATATTATGTATATATAATTACTTATCTCCAAATGGTTTGAAGATGTTCGAAGATTCAAATTCTTAAATTTTTTCTTAAAGAATAATTTCAATTATAAAAAGAAAAATCAAAATTTTGGATAAATGATTCAAACTTGAGATAATTGAATTGGATAGTTTTATTTGTATATTACAATTGCATTCAAATATAACTTATGTAACGACCCTGAATTTTGAACAATTTAAATTGAAAATATTTAATTAATTTTAAATATTTGAATGATGATTTGACTTGAATTTCAAATTATCAGAATGAATTGGTGATTAAATTTTTGAATTTAATCTATTGAAAGTTGAATAAAATTTGAATCTTCGATTTTAAGCCGGTTAAAAATAATTTAAAGGCTTGGAAAATTCATATTGATAATACTGAAGGTAATAGAAGCTTCAGAATTGAATTTGGAAAACAATCTGTTCAGTTTTGAGATTATATCGTTTGAATTGAATATAAAAATAGCTTTCCAAGGCACAGTCTCGGAATTTGACGAAACGAGTTTCATTGGGTCCGTAATATTGAATTATTACTAGATTTCAATTTTCGTATTTATCAGAATTGTTTTATGAATATACGGCGTATAAACGCGTATAAAATTAAATCGAATTCAATTTGAATTTCTGTAACAACCGGGGTTTTGCCCAAAATTATAATCATTAGTAAATGATTTATGTTGACAGTTAAATTTCTGTTTGTTGTTGAAATTTTTATAACGATTAAATCTTCGTCAAATTGGCGATATTAATTTCTGTTAAAGTTTATTGGAATTGTAATCGATTAAAATTCTTTATCAAATCTTATTAATACGAAATGAAATAAATACACATAGCTAAATTTTAACATGATAATTTAAAAACAAAACAAATTAAAGAAAATATCTTTACAAAATAAATCAGTTTTAAAAAGAAAAAAAAAAGAAAAAAAAAAGAAAACCAATACCACCCATACCTAAACCATGTTCTCTTCTGCAAAACCACGTCCTTACCCCTTATCTTCTGTTAAACCCACGTCGCCCCTTTCATTTTCTCATTCCAAAACCCTAAAACAAAATTAAGCGACGAATAAAAATGGCGGCCACGATTTTCTCGTTCTCCTCCACAAAATCTAGGGCTTCGGCGGCTTCGATCTGCAAAGATTAGGGCTTCGTACTCCTCTTCTCAAACTAGAGCTCGTTCATTTCAAAGGCGCCGGCTACGATCGACGTTTTTCTTCGTTCTTCGCTCGCGACCGCTTCATAAAAAGGTGAGTGATTTTATATCACTCGCATCTAATTTAAACTTTGATGATTTCTGTCTGGTTCTAATTCATGAATTTCTGATGGACTTCGACTTTGTTTTCCTCGGCTTTGGCAATCTTGTACATTTAGTTTGGATGTTGATTTTGGTTTTGTGCATTGTCAACTGCAAAACATTTATCGCATATTTCTTGAGTCTGGATTGACGCACTATGTCACTGTCTTTGGCCATTCTTCATACAACCTGTTCTGGTTTTACTGATTTGCATTTGTAGATTGGTTCATTTTGGATTTGAACCGTATGTATGCATTCTAGTTGTGATATCCACCATCATCAGTTTTAGTTGCATTTACTTATGAGATTTCATTTATCAGTTCACTTGAGTTGGTCTATTCTGTTTGGTATGAGTGTATACTCAGTTTATAGGTTTTGTTTCTTGAAACAATTGGCCTATCTTGGTTATAAATGGAATCATAGTTTGCAGTTTTAAAGGTTTTAAAATTTAACAAGTTTCGAAGTTAAATTTTTTAAAGTTAAATATTTTTGAATTGTTTTAACAAATGGGTTAAGTGAGTAAACTTCCGTTTTAAAGCTTGAATCTATCATTATATTTTTGATGTTGTGCTCATTCCAGTTGTGGCCGTTCCACTACTTTGGTTAGCATTGTGTATATACAAGATGCCTTGATTTTCATTTGGCTTCACTTGAATTTCTCTGTGCCTTAGTCGACACTGAGCATATTATAGCTGGTCATTGCATTTGTTGCTCCATAATAACCTGGACCTTGTTGCACACCTGTAGTGTATTCATGTACACACTTGTTTGGTTGTAGCTGCTGCACTTTTTGATTTAGTGTACAGGTGCATGCATCTTTGCATTTGTGTTTTCGTTGGGTGTCTGCACATGCTTCTGGTCCACTTGTCGAGTTCTTTGCTTGATGTCACTCATATGCTGTTTTCTTATATTCCTTTTGAGACTGTCTGCACCAGTGGCATTCTAGTCTTCAAACATATGTATGCAGTGATGTATGTATATACATTAAATTGATATGTATATATATATGTTCGAATTGCATTTTATTTTCTCTTGGGATGATTGACTGTATTTTGGGATTGAATTTCGACTTGGTGGAGTTGCTGTCATTACTATTGGCACTGACTTCATCTTGTTGCACTTTGATGGTCTAGTTGCCTTGTGCACTGGGTCAAATTCGAGTTGAGTTGCTTTGCAGTTGTGTTGAGGCAGTTCGTATATGAATAGGCTGTCTTGACCACTGGGTTATACTTGCATTTGTGTTGTCTGGCTATTTGTGTTCTGACCATATTCATTTGCATTGTGTAGTTGACCATGTTGCACTGTACATTTCTGCACTTGACAGTGTAGTCTTCATATAGGTGCATGCTGTTGTGTTGCCATACTGGTGTGCTTTGTTGACATTTGAACTTGTAGCTTGAGTCTGCACATTCCTATGCTCTGGTCTCCATAACCTTTGCCTGATCATGGTTGCAGTTGTATTCCATTTCTATTTCATCTATGCTGCATGCTGTTTGTTGTACATATATGTGCTCAGTTGCCTGTAGTCTTTACTTGAATATGGTCTTGTACTTGTGAAATTTTGAACTGATGCACTGTTGAATCATTCACTGCTGCACTTCACTTCTGAATTGAGTTTCACTTATGGTTCCAGTATAGCCGAAACATGATGTTTACTTTGCTCACTTGTGAGTCAGTTTGATACTGTATTGGGCACTGTGTTGTATTGGTCTCGAGTCTCACTGTTGCATTGTTGCATCCCATTCCATTCAGTTGCACTTGGTTCACGTCAGACTTGAAGTCTACATTGGGCATTGCTTTGCCTTTGATATTAGTTTGTGGTCTTTACTTTAGTTCACTGACCTCTGAACTGTTGCCACTGTCTTCTTTCTTGTTGCAGTCCTACCCTTGTCTCTATGTGCTGACTTTATACTCGGTGTTGGCGAGGCAGTGCACGCGTACGTGTGCACTGCAGCCACCACCAAATCGACAGTTTTGAATTGATTTTTCTTTGCTCGTGATGCATTGATTTTTTTTTATGCCATATTGGCGAGGCCGTACACGCGTGCGTGTACGGCAGCCAATCGAGTCTTGATGGGTTTAAAGTGACAATTTCAATTGTTTAAAATTGATTTAGTCGAGTTGATAAATGGTTTACCTATCTCTGTTGACGATTTAAATCTGTTGATTTATTGTTTAACACTGTTAAGTGTTATATTTTTGTTATCCGATTTCTTTGTTAAAAGAGTCGGATAGACGAGAATTATTGTGACTGTCGTCTATTTAAATTTTTACTGCCTATATGCACTAATAAACTGGTTTGAATTAGACTGACCTGTGTATTATTTTCTTTTGAATATAATACTCGGGTCAGACCGAGTATTTTTACAGCTTGAAGATTTTCGAGCAGCGAAGTTAGAGAGAGAGTAAAGAATCATTTTTAGTATTTTCTATTTTAAGATATTCCGCTGTATCTGTATTAAAATTGTATAAACTCTGATGTATATAAAAAGATTTATAGTAATGAAATAAAGATTCATTTGTTTTTAATTGATTGTTATTATCTGTGTTTCTGTGGCTGATTCTGTTTAAACCTTATAAACTAAATAACAATTCGTCTTTTTGAACGTTTCTAGTTGGTTTAATCACCGACTGGAGATGGTCAAAAGGGGGAATGTGACAACTTACCTTAAATTTTTTTAGAAGTCAACAATGTAATTGGATAATATACAATATAAAAAGGATTTTTATACACTTAAATATTAGTTATAAAAGATTAACAGAGGTAAATAGTGAAAAAGGAATTTAAAGAGATTTTATTTAAATAACTTAATAATCAAATTGATTTAATATGGAACCTTAAGTCTAACCTAGGAATTTTAATAAAGGTTATTTCCTGAAATGAATATGTTGTATAATAAATAATGTATCTTTGAATAGATAAAATAAAATACATTTGAATTGGACTTTTGGTAATAAAGTTTATTTAACTTGAATTCATAGCTTAATTGATGTCTAAATGAATAAATGTGTAAAGAAATTTGATTGTTATATTTGCTATATAAATGTTTATTTATGAAATAGATATGTCTTGGAAATTGAATAATTATGATTTAAATAGTTAAAATGTATTTTAACATCACTAAAATTTGATAATTGAAAATTTGGTTTTCAAATGGAATTTTAAGTGTAACTTATTAAAGGAATATCTATTTATGAAATGGGTATTTTAAATAAGTGTTAGGTTATGTGTTAAATTAAGAGCTAACTAAAATAGTGAGCTTTTGACTTAATAAATGAAGTATAGTTTATTTGGATATTTCATTCATAAAGGTTTGTTTTAATAAGTCATAAGTTAAATGATATCCAAATGAATATTTCTGAAATTAAACTGATTTGAAATATTAATATATCTACTGTAGCATTTTATAAGTGCTGCTGTTTTGAAAATACAATGTTTTGGAAATTTATAATTGAATGAACTTAGAAATGTTACAGCTTTCAAATGAATATTATTTGACATTGAATTAAAATGGTTTAAATGAAGATTTTTTTTTTTAAAGGAGTTTTGATTTTTTCTAAGTGTTATGTTTTTTTTTAAAAAGAATAACATTTCCAGTGTGTTATGATTTTAGTAGTATGATTTCCAAATGATAAACACCTCTAAATTGTTATGATTTCAAAGCATTATGGCTTCAAATTATTATCTTATTTTGTTTTTCAAACCATCTTTGGGTTGTCCTTATTTTCCCTCATCTTGCTACAGACTGGTATAAGCATCTTTCTATAGTCTTTCTATTTAGAAATCTTTCTGTAATCTTTGATAATCTTTGTTGCTCATCTGGATCTGAACACTGTTTTTCCATTCATAGACTGTCGGTAAAAGGGAAAAGGGTGATTCAGACTCTAGAGGATCTTTTCGTGTTTGTGTTCTTGATTTGATCACCGCCATCTTGTTAAACTTACCTATAACAATAGTTATCAGGTGAAATTCCAATCTTCTTATCATCTTGTCTTAATTCTATTTCATTCTATCTTTTTCTGTGTTTTCCCGTACCTCGTTCCTTTTCGGGGACGAAAAGTTTTGAGTGGGGGAGAGTGTAACAACCCTGTATTTTACAAATATTCTTAAATTGATTTTTCCAGATTCAAAAGCTTTATTTATGAAAAAGAATAAATTTTTGTTATTTTAAATATAAACTTTGACTTTGATGTGGATTAGAATTTCAAATATGACTAAATTTAATATCTCCTGAAAATGTGACTTTTGGTCAATAGTCAAACTTTGACTTTTAAGTTTAAATTTTAAATAGTTTGAAATTATAAATTTTATCTTTTACTATGAAAATAGATTTAATAACTTGAATACAGCTTTTTGTTTCGTTGGAAACGGAGTTAATTGTAGAAGTTATGTAATTTTCAATTTTGTGTATAAACTGTTTATTTTGCAATATTATTTATTTTAAATCATATAAATTATATTTTTATTGTCATATTTTGTTTTAATATGTGTAAATAGGTTATTTAATGTCTTTTAATATTTTTAAAATGATAATATAATTTTTCTAAAGTTTACTTGAATTTATTTCAATTTATGAAACCTAGTTTCCATTTTCTTTACTATTTTCTTAATTTAATTATATATAATTAAAATTTATTTATTTATTTTATACATTCACTTTATTTTCTTTGTTTTACTTTATTAATATTCACTTTACATGTATTTAGATTAGAATAGATTTTTCCAAAGATTATTTGAATTTGTTTCAGTTTATTTAACCTAGTTTGTATATAGTGTTATTTTTCTTCATTTAATTTAATTAATATAAAATTTATTTATTTATTTTTCTTATTTACTTTATTTCTGAGTTTATTTACTCTTTATTATCAGATTTATATATATATAAGTTAAATTAAAATAGAGGAAATTTGAAAGGTCGTGACTCTTGATTTGCTTAAGGGTTTTGGTTTTCTACCTCTTTGTTTTCCAAACTCCTGCATTCACTTTTGCTTGGCCGACCTAAATTCTTTCAGCTGCACAAATTTTTCTCATTCATTTCGTATCAAAACCTTCTCTTCTCAAAGAAAAATAGCCGGCCATTGCTTCACAAAAATTTTGGGTAAAAACTTCTTCTTTTTCCTTTGTTTTCTATGTTTTCTTCTTTGTTTTCATGTGTTTTGCCTTGCCTTCATCCCCTTCTTTGGATCGGCCTGACCACATCCACCACCTTGGCCACCTCCACTACCATCCCCTCTGACCAACATCACCTCCAGCCCCTTCCCATGCCATAGCCGAGCCCCTTTGTGATGTGAATCCACCATAGTTTTGAGCAACATCACCTACATGGTCAAGCCGAGCACACCTAGGCCTATCACCACCTCTCTCTTCCACCTAGGCCGACCAACCACCACCACCACTGACCAGATCTCAACCTAACACACCTCTGCACCTCCCCTACAGCCCACACCTGAAATATCCAGGCCCCTATATGCCTTGGCCGAGCCATAAGATGCTTTGAAAATCCATGTTTTTGCCATTGAACACTAGACTTTGCTTCACAAACAATTGCACCAATTCCTCTATACATGGCCGACCCCTATAGGTCCAAAACCAGATCCTAGAACATGCCATAGCCGTGTATTTTCCAGCCATGGCTAAACCTATGTGGGATGGAGGCAAGTGAAATTGGTTTGATAGTGTTTTGTGCAAGCATTTGCAAGTTATGTAAATTGTTGTTTAGTGTTTATTAATGTATATTTGAATTGTTTTGTCCCATGTATCCAAGGAATTTAACCTTGTCTCTCACACCCAAATCATCATCATACTCTCGTGCCTTTGTGGATTCTATGTGTGTGTGTGTTGGTTGTCTTCTCCAGCTCAATACAGGTGAGTTATTCTCACCAGACAATATGTACCTATATAACTAGTAAATTGACACCCTGTGAATCTGTAGAAATATATTATCATGTTATATATGCCTATATTATTATCATATGATGTTCACACCTGTTATTACACCTGTTATATCATATGTTACTGTTATTTAATGTTATTCTGTTATTTATATCTGTTATCACCATTGCAAGTTCCCTGTAGACTAGAATCACTATGGGTTGAAATGATACATACCCGAACGGACTTTAGAATAGGGAAAAATCGTTATGGGCTGAAATGATAGGCCTGAATGATTTTTATTTAAATTATTTTAACTTGGGATTGCGGGTTTGAAATGATAGAACCCGGATTTTTCCTTTTTAACTGCGGATTGAAATGATACATATCCGTATCACTTGACCTAGGTTAGAAAATTATATACAGGCCCGTGGTTATTTTATAAAGTGTTTTGAATATTTTTAAGTATTTTAAAAATATAAATTTATGAAATTTGATTTAAATAGATTTTGAAATGTTTAAAATAAAGAAATTATGATTTTTCTATGTGTTAAAAATGTAATTAATGAATGGTTTAACTGGATTTTTGAAATATAACTTAAGTTGGAAATTTGGAATTTGGTTAAAAATGATATTTAAGTTATATAAATAAAATGGATATTAAATTTTATTTGGAAATGGTAAATATGATAATTTGATTAAATGTGAATTTAAGTGATTTATTAAAGTATTATTGATTTTTTTCTATGAATTTAAGTGGTTAAATAAATGAATGTTTAAAAGTGATCTTTTAAAATATAACTTGACTTGGAAATGTGAAATTTGGTTTTAATTAAAGGTTTTAGTTAATTAAATATAATTGGAAATTTAGTTAAATTTGTGAAATGGCAATTTAAATTTGAAGTGTTAAGTTATTTGTTGAAATGTGAAGAATTGGAAACTTTTACACTTAAATTTATTAAGTAAATTGTTGGAAATTGGATTTAATTATAAGAAATTTATTGTGAAAAAGATACATGTTAAATGATATGTAAATAAACATTTTAAATGTTAAATTATGATTTTTAAAATGTTTAAAGAGTTTAAAATGAAGTTATTTAATTGCTGGAAATACACTAAAAAGCTGGAAATCACTTTTCATAGCATTCAGAAATGCTATGGTTCTGAATTACACTAAAATTTGAATAAAAGGGCTACTACAGCATTTCTGAAATGCTGCAGTTGCTGCAGTTGAACTTATAGGCTATATTGAACCCAGGTCTATTATAGCATTCTCTGGAAATGCTATAATGGTCTGCAGTCTTTGCTGAAACCAAATTTAACCCTTGTTTTGAAATCTGAACTACCGCAGCACTTCTGAATTGCTGTCTTTTCTGTTTTGAACTATAATTCAACTAAAATTGAGTTTTAACAGCAGTTTTAAGTGCTGTCTTTGCTGAATTAAAAATGCTTTCAAATATAACTTATAGCAGTTGTTTTTAAATGCTGTGAAATGCTGAAATTTTAATAATTAGGGTTTTTGACTTAGTAAACAAACTCAGAATGGTTTGAACTTTGGAAATTGAATACTTGATTTGAAAATATAATAATTACACTTTTAAAAGGTTTAAATGAATTATTTTGATTGGAATATAAACTATTTAAAGGTGATTTGAAATGATAGTAAATGAACGATATCTTTGAATTTAAAAGGTATTTAAAGTTGAATATTGGATTTGAACTGATAGGATATTTTATTTTATTAAAATGATTTGAAATGAAGTTTTGTAAGGATATGATATTTTATTATATTAAAATGATTTGAAATGAAGTTTTGAAATTATATGAAAATTTAAATATATGGAAATGGTTTGGAATTGATTTAATCTTTATTTTGATAAAGATATGGTTTGAAATGATATTTTATTTTGAAGTAAAGTATTGTTTTTAAAAGTTATAACCACGGGTTATAATAACGTTGGGTTGTTAAAGAGACCGGGATCGGATATGGACATACTCTCTGTCTTACCGAAAACCACTTTGGCAACCGTGTACGCGGTGGAGATTCCAGAATGAAGTAGGATGGTGGCGACGATCCTAAGGTATATACGTGGACCCAACTCCCGTGAGTTGGCATAAGGTGGCTAAAACAGGAGCGATTGACGGACCAATGAGGTAGCACCTCTGATCGGACACACTTCTTCGATACCATTCTATTACTTGTGATTGATTTGGTGCGCACCCTTGATTTGGGAGTGTTGTTCGAGGTGGGCGGTAGTGGCTGCTATGCGTCACCACCAGTCCGGATGCGTAATTGGTATATCTACCCTGGCATTGCCTAGTGGTGCCGTGTCACCTACCATATCGAGCTTTACTACGATTATGATTTTAAGATCCGACCGCGTTAAGGTTCTCCATCCCCTTAACGCTATTTTCTATATGATTATACTTTACTGATTAGACACTACTGTATATAGCGTATATTACTACATAGTAGATAGTTTAACGGATCCTTAGAGGATGGGCGGTCCCAAGCATCTTCTAAGTTACTTGTACCCTTATTACAGTTCGCTTGAGTTGGTTTACATTATATAAGTATATATTGTCCTGACTCGAGTGTTTTGTGTTTTGCTTTACGCTCGGGTCAGCCTGAGTTATTCACAGATTTGGATTTCCACTCTCTTGGAGATTTGAATCGCTGGAGATTATCTGCTTGTCATGTCCTATCTATTCCAGTTCCGTTGTTCTACTCAGCTTGTACTTGGTTATTTTATTGAGACTTTTGTTGTACTCTATTTCTTCTGTTGTATCTTATGTAACTATGATATATTTATATAGTAGCTTCATGAACTACTATTTCTTTTACTTCCGCTGCATTATTTTACTCTGTGTCTGTGATCTGTGATTATATTTATTTACTGTATATTCTGAGATTTGCCAAATTTTATTTACAACACGGTATTTTGAGCAATTCAACTCAGGCATGAGTGTCTACCTATACACTTATAATGGATGCGAATGGTTGGCTTATTATCAATAATAACATCATAATTACTTAATATTTATATGAACTTTAATTCCAAATATATTCATTGACCAATTAATTTGGTAATTTATAATAGTTGTTATTCTACCATTAATTCTATTTCCAAATAACGTACTACCTTATTACCTAAATTTACGAACAATTACCGTTAAAATGTTTTATTGCATAAATCAATTAAATTAACAAATTATAATGGTTTCTACTATTCCTTCAATTGGATTTCATTCCAATTTGTCAAGAATTTATTATATTTACCTATGCAACACTTAATTTCCAACATTCGCTCCAATATACATTATAAGATTTTCATTTCTTTTTGCATTAAATTACAAAAATCAATTTAAATCAAAATATTTAAATGGTCGAAATTTACGGGTCGTTACAATATATTACATATGTACTACATCACAAAGATATGAATATGTGCACAAAATGAGTCTAGCTTGACATAAGATATATCACAAACATGAATATAAACATAATGATAACATGGATAAGTATCTAGCTAACAAGTATGAAGTCCATCCTAAAGGCATCAAGCTAAAGGACCCGAAACATCTCAGTCTGACTTGAGTATTATCAAATAACAAATGGATCAGTCTAGACTAAAATATATGAGTTAACAAGGTAAATGATTGGTAAAATGAACTAGATCTCAAACATAGTCACCAAGTAAAGTATCCACAAATATCAAGCATACTTTAATAACTACAAGAATGAAATCACCAAATATCAAAACCTATGATAGCTTCTGAAAGTAAAACCCCAATACTATTTGGTGATAACATAGCATAACATCGAATTTGGAAACCATAAATAGAAATCTAGAAATCACATAAAATGGGAAAATGCGCCGAACTCCAAGGTTGGTGAATAAAATTCACCTACATGCATGCAACTCCAAGATAGACATATGTGTCTATAAAACTCCAAGATGGATATAATTCCCATAGTAACTTCAAGATAGGCGAGAGCCTATAAAAATTCATGTTAGTTGCGACTCCTATAAACTACAAGATAGGAACAAGTCTTATAAATTACAAGATAGGTACAAGGCCATTGAAAACTCCAAGATAGGTACAAGACCTATAGAACTCCAAGGGCGAGTCATAAACTCGTCGATATAAGTGTCATGTACTTCTCAGTAGTGACCGAATAGGTAATGATCATGTGTCCCATACCACACTGATTTACTTATTTACTATAAAATAGTAAACTTCACTTGTGTGTATCAATGGTTCGATCGAACAAGTTCGAGAATTAACCGGTAAAACAAACATGAGTGTTCCATATCACTTGTTTTATCTAACCATTTAAGTCAGTTCTCATTTGATCGATGTCATGCAATTTTATAAAAAATATTTCACTTTAAAATCATTCTTGTAAAAATACTAGTTTATAAGCTAGAATATATACGTATATTAAAAACCTTTGGTGTTATATATATAAGTACTATTTTAACCCATTGTTCCAAATCAACTTTAAAACCATTATTAATGTGAATAAATAGTGTGTGTGTGTCTCTCTCTCTATATATATATATTTCTGAATATTCTTTATATAGAATTTAGATTTATACTTAAAAAGGTTTCGCTAAAATGGTTTGATTTAGAAATCAACCTTTTATAAATTCCAGTTGAAAATATGCATCAAAATTTGTGTATTGTGCCAAGGACCTATAGAGCAATTCTATGGTAGTAACACCAAAATGAATTCATAAATTCATAGTTCAAAATCACAAAATAGCAATGTGATCGGGTAGGGAAAACAACATCAAATTAACGAAAATAGCGAAAAGGAGCCAAACGGACAAATGAACGTGTGAACGGTGTGATTTGGAGGGCGGAATGGAGTGACCTTTGGCTCGACATGGGTCACCACCGGTGCACCGGTCTGGTGGGACCGGTTTACCACTGGGCACGCCTGGCATGTGCTCCAAGCGGCTCCGACGATGCTTCGGTGGTCCGTCGTTTCTCATTTCTTCATCATTGCTCATCTCGACTTCTGGGGCATAGATTTAACACTCATGCAAGCACAAAATGTAACGACCCAGAATTTTGAACGAATTAAATTGGGAATATTTAATTAATTTTAAATATTTGAACGACGATTTAATTTGAATCCCGGATATTTCTTTGAAGTTGGCGATTAAATTATAAAATTTAATCTATTGAACTGGATAAATATTTGAATTTTTAATTTTAAGCCGAAGAAAAATATTTCAAAAGCTTTTAAAATTCGTAATGATAATACTGAAGATGATTGAAGCTTCAGAATCGAATTTAAAACTGTTTTGTTCAGTTTAGAAATTTATATCGTTTGAATTGAATTTAAAATACAGCGTTCTGGGGCACAGTCTCGGAATTCGACGAAACTAGTTCCATTGGGTCCGTAATATTGAATTATTGTCGGATTCCAATTTTCGTATTTTTCGGACCTAATACGTAACCGTACGGAGAATAAACGCGCTAAGCTCAAATCGAATTCAAATAAAAAAAAATGTTAATTTTAAATTAAAACTGGTCAATGTCAATACACGTTTTCTCCCTTAATCACGCCTAGGATCTCGTTCAGAATCACGACAATGATCGTGCGACCCATCCCTTTTCGTTTTAAATGCCCCTCTCCCTCCGTTCAGTTCAAATCTAATGAAAGAAAAATAAAAATAAAAATCGTGTCTTCTTCTTCAGTTCAAAGGGAGTTATGGCCGAAGCCTCATTTAAAATTCAAAATCAAGACATTGCTCGTTCAAAATCAAAAGGGGCGAACCGCGAAATTTAATCGAGCTCGAAATCGCGATCGGTGGAACTCGAGCTTGGGTTTTCTCGTTCGAACGGCGGTCGACTGGATGTCGAAATTTTGGGCTCGCGATCGATTCGTGATTGAAGGAGGGGTTTTGGTTTCGTTTGTGAGCACGAAGGCGACTGGGAGATACTCGCGTACTGGAAATGGGTTCAGCGACAATTCGAGTCGAAAGGCAAAGGCGGCGGCATCTCTTGGTGGCCGTAGTCGAGTCGTTTCAGGTTGGAGGGATTCGCGAGCTCGTGGTCGAAGCCGATGATGGCGTCGAGATGGAGGTTCGTTCGTTTGGGGGTCGTGGTGGCAAGCGCGATGGAAGCGAGGTGTCGACTTCGCAGTGGTAGATCGAAATTGACTCGAGAGTTGGTTTCTGGACATCGCGAAAGTTAGGGTTCGACGAGATTCATGGATGATTGATGAAGTGATTTTCAAGGTGATGTCCAAAGTTGCTCAGCAATTCAAAAAGTTGATCGAGATTTGGCGATGTGGTGTTTGTTCGATCGAAAGTGCAGTAAGGTATTCTTTAGTTTCTGCAATTTAATGTTGAAGTTTAATGAATTACTGTTGAGTTTTAAATTATGTACAGAGAGATATATATTTACAGTAGCATATATACAGTCAAACTGTTTTAAATCTAATATACATAAGTTTTTGGAAAAAAATAAATATAATAGATAAGAGTTTTAAAATTGTTTGAAAAGAGATCATGGGTAATTTAAATTACCAAAGGTTAACATCTTAGATTTAGTTTTGAAAGTAAAATTTTAATTTAATTATTAAAGGGGGAAAATTGTTAATTAAAACCATCAAAACGGAAATTGAATTATTTAATGGGTTCGAATGTTAATTTAAATTGTATAATATTTTGGAAGATAATTTGGAATTTTAAAATGTTAAGTAGTTATTTATAAATCAAAACTAATATAATTTAATTAGTGGAATATTTATTTAAAGGAAGAATAGTTTTGATTTAAATTTTTGTTAGATAGATTTATTAAAAGTAAAACATCGGTTAATTAAATTGATCAAACGGAAATTTAATTGTTCGATCATCTCGGATATTAATAGATTTTATAAATTACTTATACAAGGTTAAAGTCGAGAAAACAAAAGAAGGATTGGATTGGATTGCAAAATAAATGCTAAGGTGAGATCTTCTCACTCAAAAATTGAAAAGTGGATTTTCTTTTACAGTTATTGATTGACTGATATGATTACTATTGGATGTGATATTAGATATAGTAGGATATATCTATATATATAGCAATATATACATATTGGCATATGTATATATTGGATTGATTGATTTCCCGCCTCGTATAGCGGATGAGACCCTATTGCGCCGTTAGTAAGCGGATTTTTATAAAACCCATATACCGCGATAATTCCGTACTGGAGCGGAATTGGTATTGTGCTGACGTCTTTGGATGCAGGGAAACAGGTTGGAGGGATCCAACTGGACCCCTCACATTGATTGAATTTATTTCTACTGTGATGCGATAATCTGTGAATGATTATTGATGTTATTGAATTGATGTCTGGAAATTGTTGAAAGCTAAAATTTAGCTGAATGGATGTTTGATATCATTGGATTCCAAAAATAAACGAAATTGAATTTTTGGTAATTCAAGCAGAAAATTTTAAGTGAATTGATTTTTTTGAAATTGAATAAAATTTGAAGAAAAGAATTTAAAGGTATAAAAGTTGGATTTTATAGTATTATCGAATTTATTCCAGAATAAAGTGAAAATGTTAAATAAATGGATTTCGTAAAATAGTGATTTTTAATTGAAGAATTTAATTTAAAATTTGGATTTTTAAAATAGATTGAAAGAAACGATTGAAATTTATTTTCTTAAAAAGGAATTTATTTAAGAGATGATAAGTTGGAAATCCTATTAGAAATTTAATTGGTAAATTGAAACAAATTGGGAAATCAATGTAAAATGATTTCAAATTGAAGAATCCATTGTTAAAAACAGAATATTGAATAATTTGAGGAAAATAAGGAATTTACTTAGTAGTGATAAATAAATTTTTAAATCAATATCGAAATTGATTTGGGATTGAAGTTTTTATAAATAGAATTGGAATTTATAAAAGTTGTTTATAAATCCGAAATCACTTATTCTGATAAGTAAAATATAGAAGTTGATAAAAAGAAGATTTATAAGTCGAGTTGTTACTAAAATAGGAATAGAATTTATAAACGTGTTTATAAATTCAAAATCAGTTGAATTTGAGAAATTAAATATAGAAGATTTTTAAAGAAGGTATATTCGTGATTTTGGATAGCGAATTTTTATTGAGATAAAAATGTGTAGAAATGATTGAAATTGGGTTAAGTGAATTATATTCACGATTTTGGACAGTGAATATATTATTAAATAAAATGGATTTATTTTTGAAGAAGTGATATTAAAAATGAAGTTAAACATTTTAAAGATGTTTTAAAATGTATTATGAATCGAAAGCATAGATTTCCGCAGTTCTTGTTGAAATAGACGTTTTCGAGAAATTTAAGGAAATGGTGGAATATAACACTGTTGTTATAGTAAATGATTTCCGAAAGGAAATGTTTTATGTAGTATTGGGATTTTCATATATCTACCTTAAAATTTCGAATCCCTATACTAGTGATTTCGAGTCGTCGTAACGATGTTTTACGTAACATTCGTTTTGACTCAAATAGATGTTAGAATAAATGATTTCCTTAAAGAATGAATGTATACTTAATTTGATTTAAGTATATCGAATATTTTCAAATGTTGAAAATAAATAGATTTGTGAAATACTTATTTTAAATAAGTATGGAAATGCTTTTCCAATATGAAATGAACTGTTTTGAGATTTTATCTTCAAAGATAAAATGAAATGTGGAAATTGATTTGAAAATTGTTTTCAAATAGTGAAGTGTGGAAATTTTATATCTAGTAAAGATTTTTTTGGAAAAATAATAATTTGTAAAATTATTTGGAATCTGATGATGTCGCGCATCTTTATTGATAGTTAAATAACCGACTATCAATAATTACCTTTAGATAGGTATTCGTTGTGAATTGGATGAATTTGAATGCCACACT
Source organism: Allium fistulosum (assembly GCA_030737815.1). Classification (NCBI taxonomy): domain Eukaryota; kingdom Viridiplantae; phylum Streptophyta; class Magnoliopsida; order Asparagales; family Amaryllidaceae; genus Allium; species Allium fistulosum. The sequence goes on along the minus strand of CM060904.1, from coordinate 1,101,610,250 downwards.
TATTTTTGAATAAGCGCTCACTATTCGGGTTAGCCGGGAAAGGACCATGGGGTCGTATAACCCATTCCGAATACGTGATACGTCGTTATGAATTGCATTCGAAGACCGATGTTGAAGACCGGATATTTTTGAAAATGGAAGGATTACCGTCGAGTTACTCTACATCGGCTGATCTCCGATTTAGAGGTTTTATCACCCTTAGTGATGGGAAGTCCTGACGTGATTGAAAATTATCCGGAATTGCAAGGGCTTCGTGAGAAGTGCCTTCGGTTCTGTTCGATCCCGGAACAGACTTATATGGATTGTGTGTCTGACGTTACAATTTGAGATATAGAGCTGATTTCTTTCAAATACATTTCTGTTGGTGGCGGAGAATTTATTCTCTTAGCTTAACACCCTTCTCTGAGACGTACGAGCTCAGAGGTTATGTAGTTGAAATTTATCAGCGATATATCCCAATTTGGTAATGTGGCATACTGAGTGTTGCTGTGAAATGATCAGTGTTTGATCATTTGCGATATGATCATTTGTTTGATCTTATATCTTTGTGATCATAGGTTGATCATTTTGTTTGACCCGAAGCAGGGCTTTGTAGAAAGCGTAGCTTTGTGGACGAGACTTCGTCGAGCCTCACACCCCGGAAATGGTCGAAACAGGAAGGATGCGGCAAGGTTCTAGGGAGTAGCGCCCCTTTGTAACGACCCGTATTTTTCACGGATCGAAAAGTGTGTCAAATCTGGGATTTTCAGCATTTTCTAGTTGTTTCAGACTTTAGTTGAAATTGCCTAAGTCCTAGGTCGTACGCGACCTAGAGAACTAAATGTTGTAGGCAAGTTATGAGATAAGTCTAGGTCAAGTTGCCGACTTAGGGTAGTGACCGACCTAAGTGATAAGTCGTGACCGACTTAAGAGGCTTAGGCGACCTAAGGAAGAGTAGTAGGCGACCTAAGTATTCTGGGGTAGAGTTAAGTCGGCAACGACCTAAGGAAACTTGTGAGCGACCTAAGAGTTTCGGTGAGCTAAGTGTTAGGTCGGCAGGGCGAGTTAGCGACCTAATGGTTGCCGTGTTAGCGACCTAAGGAGTTAGCTTGTTAGCGACCTAAGGAGTTGCCGTGTTAGCGACCTAAGGAGTTAGCTTGTTAGCGACCTAAGGAGTTGCCGTGTTAGCGACCTAAGGAGATAGGTCGCATAAGTGTTAGGTCGTAGCACTGATAGGTCGTGTGGGTCTAAGTGTTAGGTCGTAACATCGTTAGGTCGTCTAGACGACGTAGGAGTGGTTGAGTATCTGTGATTGGTTAAGTCGTAGGTCACGTGATGTTATTTGGTCACGTGTTGGCTTAAGTGTTAGGTCGGCAACGACCTAAGTTAGGTCGTAGACTCCTAAGGTTGTTAAGTCGCCATGTGTTAGGTCGCGTAGAAGTCTAAGTTGTTAGGTCGCAACCCAACTAAGTCATTGGTCGAAGGAAAGCGCATTGCTTTAGGTCGTCAAGTGTTAGGTCGCTGAGGAGTACATCTGTTAGGTCGGAGAGGCTTAGGTCGGAGAGGCTTAGGTCGGAAGCGACTTAGGGAGATGGCCAGATTTCGACTTAAGGACAGATTTCAGCTATAAATAGGAGGGGTTGTTCTCACTTTTTGGGATCCGGATTTTTGAAGCGACGAAGTGCTGCCATTTTGAGAGCTCGACTTCTACACTTCTTCACTTCTTTTCTCCACTCTAATCTTGTGCTTCCATCCATCCAAATCGAAGATCAGGATTGAAGATTCAAGAGCTTAGATTGAAGATCTTCATCTTTTCATGAGAGATTTCTTCATTTGAGGCGGATTTGTGATAGATCAAGCTTCACCCTTCGCTGTCCAGATCTGAAGCGTGTTGATTTGGGTTTGTTTAGGTGATTTGGTGAGTGGTGATTATCTCTCACACGGATCCAAAGGAGTATATCGGATTGTTGGCTCGATTTGGTGTTAAAATAGAGATTTCCATGCATTTTCTTCATCCTATGTGTAGATCCATATAGATCCATTGTTCTTGATGATGTTACATCCATTTTATCATATGTTAACCTATGCAAGTTCATTCATCAAGTTTGTAGAGATATAATCCATATTTTCATGCTTATTGGACTTTCAACTCTTTAATTACGAAAATGCCATTATTGTTATAATTGTCTACTTAGATCATATTTGAATGCTTGATTGCTTGGATTGATGTTTGATTTGATTGTTTGTTATGAACTAGATGATTGATGATTAGATTTAGATCGAAGATGATTCAAAAGCTAAGGGAAAGGCTCTTGAATTGGGAAAGCTGCTCGTGGCATATGTAGCGGGATGATGAAGCTCTTATGCATAGATTTGATGATGTGATGATGAGATGAGGCTTTGCGAGGATGTAATGAAGCGAGGCAATCATGTGATGAAGACTTGGTCTAATCCAGACGGGATCATTCCAAGCATGTTGATAACTCGGTGATATGATTCGAGTTGAGGATAATGAATGGATATGAGAATAGTCGTCGAGGAGGATGACTAGGAGGCTTGGGTAGCATCGTTGTTGAAGGTTCTAGCATGCTCTAAGCAAGAGTACGTTTGGGCAGATTCGATAGTCCCAACGGCCAACTGTTGATGGTCGAGTACTCTGGGCAGATTCGATAGTCCTAGGCACGGGCTGCGACGACGTGCGGGAGTTATGTCTAGAACCGGGGTTTCCATTAGCCCTTGACGGACGGCTGAAAGAATGTGCCGGTCATTCAATTAACGGTGATATCGAAGCAATGATAACAGTGATAGCCAGAGTCATGGATGTTTGGTTGTATCGTCATTCGGACTCAAGAGCGGTATTTTCTGGGTGCTTATCTGATTTAGGCCTTGGTACTTGGAAAACATCGCCCTTGACTCGAGTGATAGTAGTTTTACTTTAAATTGTATGCTCTGCTATGCTTGCTTCTGCTTAGTGTGTGTCTGGGGGCTATCACTGTAGAATGAGGTTGGAGTGGGAGGGTTGTATTCCTATTCCTTTTCCTTTATGCTCTTTTGGTATGTTGTTAGTTAATTTACTGCTCACTAAGACTGTTGTCTGACTCAAGGCTTTATGTTTTTAATTCTTATTGCCTTGGGCTGTTCGTCCATTTTGGGACGGGCAGACTAGGTAGCAGGTGACAGGTGCTGTTCTCTTCTCACGATGCTGATACCGAAGACGAGCTAGAGGGTTGCATATTATCTTCTTATATGTACTGGATATTCCGCTGTTTTGTATTCTCTGAGAGTTATGTAGTGAGGCTGGATGTATTGACTATGTGATGCTTGTATTCAACTATTATGGAGTTTTATATGATGTCATTTTGTTTTGTAAAGCTTCACTATACATATGTTCTATTGTATTTTGTCCATGCGCTGTGAGTAATGCGATAGATTCTGTTGTTTTTAATCTTACCTTGACAATCGTCCATGGTCGCCTGGCACACTTTACAGCGCTCTATCTCTAGATTCGGTGCAGGGGTCATGGGCGGTCGTCACATTTGGTATCAGAGCATTGGTTAATCGATTTTACCCAACGCTCGCTGAAGTAACTACGTATGAGAGACGTAATTGTATTTTGATGGATGATTACTATATATAATATAGTAGCTTAGTAGAGTTTGAGTCCTTTATGCAGTTGTTTCTCTAGATGTTCTAATCATTCCTTTTTATAGATATTGAGAATGAGTCGAAGAGGGAGACCAACTGCTAGGGAAGGCCGTGCTACTGAAGAGACTGCTGATTATGCAGCCATGTTCGAAGCTATGATGACTTCGATCATGAGAAGGATACCAGTTCCGGGGGCAGCGGTTGATGTTAGAGTTCAAGTCCAAACTCCGAAACCAGTGGATTTTGCTAAGTTGTGCAAGGATTATACTGCTCTTGGAGGGAAGGTTTTCTTGGGAACAGAATCAACTATTGAGGTCCAGAGGTGGATAGATGCTTGTAGAAGGATCTTTGGTGATTTGGGAATTGATGATGCAACTAAGAGGAAGTTGGCATCAAGGCAGCTTCAAGGAAGAGCTTCTGATTGGTGGAACTCTATTACCATCACTACTTCGGAGGAAGAGATTACTTGGGAGCAATTCCAAGTCAGATTTGAAGCTAAGTTCATTTCTACAGCTCAGAAGTCTGTTCTGTTCAAGAGGTTTGTGGAGCTCAAGCAAGGTGGAAGATCAGTTCTTGAGTATGTTTCTGAGTTTGAAGCTTTGTCCAAGTATGCCCGGTCGTATATTGAATCTGCTTATCAGAAGAATGAGAAGTTTGTGACCGGCTTGGATAGTTATCTTGGGAGACAGTTGGTGGATCATTTGGACGATTCATTTGAGAAGCTTGTGGAGAAAGCTCTTAGGCATGAGAGTCTGTTTCCTAAGGAAGGACCTGTTGTTGCTGTTACCAAGGGAGAATCTAAACCACAACAGGGTGGAAACCAGAAGAGGAAGCAGCAGCAGCAGAAGGGTAAGGATGGCCAGAAGAAGCCGAAAGGCGAGGTGACTTGCTACAATTGTCAGCAGAAGGGCCATTTCTCTAAGGATTGTAAGAATCCGAAGGCACCGATGAAGTGTCACAACTGTGACAAGCCAGGGCATTTCAGGAAGAATTGTCCAGAACCGAGGAAGGACAGGCAGATTGTGCAAGCCTATGCTTTAGGAGCTGTTCCATCGTCTTCGAAAGCTCCTACTGCTGAAGAGAAGGGAAAGAGTGTGGTTGTTCAAGGTACTCTTTTCCTATGTGGTGTTCCAGTTAGAGTTCTGTTTGATACTGGAGCGTCGCATTCATTTGTTTGTAATGAACTAGTAGGCCGGTTAGGTTTGGAACCGGATATTGTTGATAGGCCATTGGTTGTGACTAATCCAGTTGGGGGTTCGTCTTGTTTGTGTATGTTATGCCGTGATCTAGTTGTGTCGAGTCATGGTTGCTCTTTTGTTTGTGATTGCTTTGTTCTGAACTTTGCGGGGTTCGGAATTATCTTGGGTATGGACTGGCTTAGGAAGTATGCGGCAAAGGTTGATTGCGAAAGGTTGGAAGTGACAGTCGAGAATGTGGAGGGGCGAAAGATTGTGATACGATGTAAGCATGAAGAAGGCGTCTTCATGAGCTTCATGTATTCGCTAGTTGTTCCACGGGATGGACTGTCATCAGTGCCGATCGCTAATGGATTCGAGGATGTCTTTGACGAAGTCAAAGGGTTGCCGCCGCATAGAGAGATCGAGTTTCGTATAGATCTAGTTGAAGGAGCCAGACCTGTTGTGATGCCTCTTAGGCGGATGGCGCCTAGGGAACAGCAGGAGTTGAGGGTGCAAGTTGATGACCTTTTACAGAAAGGATTCATTCGGCGTAGTGTGTCCGAGTGGGGTGCACCAGTTGTGTTTGCAACCAAGGCAGATGGGTCGTTGAGATTGTGCGTCGATTATCGTGAGCTGAATAAGGTGACTAAGAAGAACAAGTATCCATTGCCGAGAATAGATGACTTGTTTGATCAGCTTCACGAGGCTAAGGTGTTTTCTCAGATGGATTTGGCAACGGGATTTCACCAGTTGAGAGTGGCTAAGGATAGTGTGCCGAAGACTGCTTTTAGGACACCATCCGGTTTCTTTGAGTGGTTGGTAATGCCGTTTGGATTGACTAACGTGCCAGCATATTTTGTGGATCTTATGAATAGAGTGTTCAGAGATCAGTTGAACAAGTTTGTACTTGTGTTCGTGGATGATATTCTTATTTATTCCAGAACGGAAGAAGAGCACAAGACGCACTTGCGTATTGTTTTGGAGATCTTACGGAAACATCAGCTAAAGGCTAAGTTTTCAAAGTGTCACTTCTGGAAGAGTGAAGTGAGGTTCTTAGGCCATGTGATTTCTGGAAGTGGAATAGCGGTTGATCCCGCTAAGGTGGCAGCAATTCAGGATTGGGTTAGACCTAAGAATGCATCTGATGTAAGAAGTTTTCTTGGATTAGCAGGATATTATCGACGGTTTATCAAAGACTTCTCCAAGATAGCTGCACCGTTAACAGGATTGACTAAGAAGAACCAAGTGTTCAGTTGGGATGCTAAGTGTGAGCAAGCTTTCGGAATCCTGAAAGAGAGATTGACGAGTGCTCCTGTTTTGACTATTCCAAGTGGGAATGATGAGATGGTGGTTTACACCGACGCATGTGGTACTGGACTTGGAGCAGTGCTGATGCAGAAGAATAAAGTTGTTGCGTATGCAAGTCGACAACTGAAGCCGCATGAAAGGAATTACCCAACTCATGATTTGGAGTTAGCGGCGATTGTATTTGCTCTGAAGATGTGGAGGCATTATCTGTTGGGAGTTCGATTCGAGTTGTTTACGGATCACAAGTCGTTGAAGTATCTTTTCTCCCAAAAGGATTTGAATCTTCGGCAGCAACGTTGGCTAGAGTTTTTGACATCATATGATTTTGGTATAGCTTATACTCCGGGAAAAGGTAACGCAGTGGCAGATGCGTTAAGTCGAAAACATGCAGGATTGGGAGCCATGTTTTCAGAATGGAAGAGTCTTGAGTATTTAGCTGGATTTGACTTCAGGCCTAGATGCGGATTGGAACCTGAGATGTTGGCAAACTTATCAATAAGACCCACTCTTGTGGAAAGGATTGGTGAGAGCCAAAAGCGAGATGATAAGCTTGTCAAGATTATCCGTGAATTGGAATCTGGATTGGAGCCAGAAAAGGGTAAAGGATTCGAGGTCGATAGAGAAGGTTGGCTTCGAAAGCAAGGACGGCTAGTTGTTCCCGATATAGATGAATTGAGGAGTGAAGTTCTGAAGGAAAGTCATCACTCGAAGCTGACCATTCATCCAGGAGGAAATAAGATGTATCGGGATATGAAGAGAACCTACTACTGGGAAGGTATGAAGAAGGATGTTGGAAATTTTATTTCCAAATGTATGAATTGCCAGTTGGTAAAAGCCGAACAGAAGAAGCCAAGCGGATTGCTTCAGCCCTTAGAAGTTCCTACATGGAAGTGGGAACAAGTGTCGATGGATTTTATTGATGGATTGCCTAGAACCAGAACGGGAAATGAAGGAATTTGGGTCATTGTGGATCGTCTGACTAAGAGTGCACGATTCATTCCTGTTCGATCGACTAGGACTGCATCAAAGTTGGCTGAGTTGTATGTTAAGTGGATAGTCCGATTCCATGGTATTCCGAAGAGTATAGTGAGCGATCGAGATCCATTGTTCACTAGTGGATTTTGGAAGAGCTTCCAGGAAGTTTTGGGAACCGAGTTGTGTTTGAGTACAGCTTATCACCCTCAAACAGATGGTCAGACCGAGAGAGTCAACCGAGTTTTGGAAGATCTTCTTAGAGCTTGTGTTTTGGATTTCGGAGGATCATGGGAAGATCACCTTCATTTGGTGGAGTTTGCGTACAACAACAGTTACCAGTCAAGTATTGGTATGGCACCGTATGAGGCGTTGTATGGAAGACCGTGTAACTCTCCGACATGTTGGATAGAGACAGGAGAAAAGCTGATGCTTGGGCCAGAGATGATTCGACAGACTTCGGATTGCATAGAGATCATTCGGCAACGGATGAAGGCAGCCCAAGACCGTCAGAAGAGTTATGCCGATAAGCGTCGAAAGGATTTGGAATTCGACGTAGGAGATATGGTTTTTGTGAAGGTTTCTCCTCTGAAGAATGTTATTCGATTCGGGAAGAAAGGGAAATTAACTCCGAGATTTGTTGGACCATTCCCGATCATCGAGCGAATTGGAAAGCTCGCCTACAGATTGGAGTTACCGGAGAAGATGTCGAGTGTGCACAATGTTTTTCACGTATCATATCTACGGAAGTATGTGCATGACTCGAATACCGTAGTTTCTGCTGATAGCTGTGAAGACTTCGAAGTTGATCCAGTCGATAGAAGACCTCGTAAGCCGCTTCGTGTTGTTGAAACTGACACGAAACAGCTTAGGAGGAAGGTGGTTAAGTTGCTCAAGATACAATGGAGTGATGATGATAACGACTGTACGTGGGAGGTGGAAGAGAGGATGAAGGCAGCTCATCCTGAACTCTTCGAGGTATGGCCCTAAGGTGTCGTGTCATCTCGCGATATTGTAACTTGTTCTAAGTCTTAGAATTCTGTACGCTAAGTTAGAATTGGATGCATGGTTTGATGATTGCTATGGATGGTAGGCGTACAGAATAGTTTTGATTGCTATGATTGTTTGGGAATTTCGGGGGCGAAATTCCTAAGGGGGAGAGAATGTAACGACCCGTATTTTTCACGGATCGAAAAGTGTGTCAAATCTGGGATTTTTAGCATTTTCTAGTTGTTTCAGACTTTAGTTGAAATTGCCTAAGTCCTAGGTCGTACGCGACCTAGAGAACTAAATGTTGTAGGCAAGTTATGAGATAAGTCTGGGTCGAGTTGCCGACTTAGGGTAGTGACCGACCTAAGTGATAAGTCGTGACCGACTTAAGAGGCTTAGGCGACCTAAGGAAGAGTAGTAGGCGACCTAAGTATTCTGGGGTAGAGTTAGGTCGGCAACGACCTAAGGAAACTTGTGAGCGACCTAAGAGTTTCGGTGAGCTAAGTGTTAGGTCGGCAGGGCGAGTTAGCGACCTAATGGTTGCCGTGTTAGCGACCTAAGGAGTTAGCTTGTTAGCGACCTAAGGAGTTGCCGTGTTAGCGACCTAAGGAGTTAGCTTGTTAGCGACCTAAGGAGTTGCCGTGTTAGCGACCTAAGGAGATAGGTCGCATAAGTGTTAGGTCGTAGCACTGATAGGTCGTGTGGGTCTAAGTGTTAGGTCGTAACATCGTTAGGTCGTCTAGACGACGTAGGAGTGGTTGAGTATCTGTGATTGGTTAAGTCGTAGGTCACGTGATGTTATTTGGTCACGTGTTGGCTTAAGTGTTAGGTCGGCAACGACCTAAGTTAGGTCGTAGACTCCTAAGGTTGTTAAGTCGCCATGTGTTAGGTCGCGTAGAAGTCTAAGTTGTTAGGTCGCAACCCAACTAAGTCATTGGTCGAAGGAAAGCGCATTGCTTTAGGTCGTCAAGTGTTAGGTCGCTGAGGAGTACATCTGTTAGGTCGGAGAGGCTTAGGTCGGAGAGGCTTAGGTCGGAAGCGACTTAGGGAGATGGCCAGATTTCGACTTAAGGACAGATTTCAGCTATAAATAGGAGGGGTTGTTCTCACTTTTTGGGATCCGGATTTTTGAAGCGACGAAGTGCTGCCATTTTGAGAGCTCGACTTCTACACTTCTTCACTTCTTTTCTCCACTCTAATCTTGTGCTTCCATCCATCCAAATCGAAGATCAGGATTGAAGATTCAAGAGCTTAGATTGAAGATCTTCATCTTTTCATGAGAGATTTCTTCATTTGAGGCGGATTTGTGATAGATCAAGCTTCACCCTTCGCTGTCCAGATCTGAAGCGTGTTGATTTGGGTTTGTTTAGGTGATTTGGTGAGTGGTGATTATCTCTCACACGGATCCAAAGGAGTATATCGGATTGTTGGCTCGATTTGGTGTTAAAATAGAGATTTCCATGCATTTTCTTCATCCTATGTGTAGATCCATATAGATCCATTGTTCTTGATGATGTTACATCCATTTTATCATATGTTAACCTATGCAAGTTCATTCATCAAGTTTGTAGAGATATAATCCATATTTTCATGCTTATTGGACTTTCAACTCTTTAATTACGAAAATGCCATTATTGTTATAATTGTCTACTTAGATCATATTTGAATGCTTGATTGCTTGGATTGATGTTTGATTTGATTGTTTGTTATGAACTAGATGATTGATGATTAGATTTAGATCGAAGACGATTCAAAAGCTAAGGGAAAGGCTCTTGAATTGGGAAAGCTGCTCGTGGCATATGTAGCGGGATGATGAAGCTCTTATGCATAGATTTGATGATGTGATGATGAGATGAGGCTTTGCGAGGATGTAATGAAGCGAGGCAATCATGTGATGAAGACTTGGTCTAATCCAGACGGGATCATTCCAAGCATGTTGATAACTCGGTGATATGATTCGAGTTGAGGATAATGAATGGATATGAGAATAGTCGTCGAGGAGGATGACTAGGAGGCTTGGGTAGCATCGTTGTTGAAGGTTCTAGCATGCTCTAAGCAAGAGTACGTTTGGGCAGATTCGATAGTCCCAACGGCCAACTGTTGATGGTCGAGTACTCTGGGCAGATTCGATAGTCCTAGGCACGGGCTGCGACGACGTGCGGGAGTTATGTCTAGAACCGGGGTTTCCATTAGCCCTTGACGGACGGCTGAAAGAATGTGCCGGTCATTCAATTAACGGTGATATCGAAGCAATGATAACAGTGATAGCCAGAGTCATGGATGTTTGGTTGTATCGTCATTCGGACTCAAGAGCGGTATTTTCTGGGTGCTTATCTGATTTAGGCCTTGGTACTTGGAAAACATCGCCCTTGACTCGAGTGATAGTAGTTTTACTTTAAATTGTATGCTCTGCTATGCTTGCTTCTGCTTAGTGTGTGTCTGGGGGCTATCACTGTAGAATGAGGTTGGAGTGGGAGGGTTGTATTCCTATTCCTTTTCCTTTATGCTCTTTTGGTATGTTGTTAGTTAATTTACTGCTCACTAAGACTGTTGTCTGACTCAAGGCTTTATGTTTTTAATTCTTATTGCCTTGGGCTGTTCGTCCATTTTGGGACGGGCAGACTAGGTAGCAGGTGACAGGTGCTGTTCTCTTCTCACGATGCTGATACCGAAGACGAGCTAGAGGGTTGCATATTATCTTCTTATATGTACTGGATATTCCGCTGTTTTGTATTCTCTGAGAGTTATGTAGTGAGGCTGGATGTATTGACTATGTGATGCTTGTATTCAACTATTATGGAGTTTTATATGATGTCATTTTGTTTTGTAAAGCTTCACTATACATATGTTCTATTGTATTTTGTCCATGCGCTGTGAGTAATGCGATAGATTCTGTTGTTTTTAATCTTACCTTGACAATCGTCCATGGTCGCCTGGCACACTTTACAGCGCTCTATCTCTAGATTTGGTGCAGGGGTCATGGGCGGTCGTCACACCCTTAGTGTATGTCATTCCTTCTGGATAGAGGTGGTATCATGGTATGGAGCCCAGATACTTAACCTATGTGGTTGCTGCATTATTATCTATGTGGTTTGTTGGAAATCGGGGATCCTCGGGAAGATCGGTTACGATCGGGGGATGACATACGCGTGTCAGTAGTTACCTATTTTTGCAGAGGTAACCCGGCCTTGTGTTGGCAGAGATCCGGTTAGGTTCTCGGGTCGTCTATTCCAGGGACGTACCCATCGTGGAAAAGGAAGTTCCTTAGCCTGGCCATTTGTTGGAAATCCAAAGAAACAATACGATCTTGTACGGTTTTAGTTGTAGAACCTATCATTCACTTATGGTGGTCACCACTGTTTGGATGGTAGCTATAGTAGGCATAAGTGCGGAATGCCTATGCTGGCTAAGATTAATATTATACTTTCGAAATGTTTTCTACACTATGCACTAATAATAATATCAAAAATGATTTGATTTTGCGTATCAAGCATCTTTGACTATCATAAGAAGAAATCTCCTCCAAGTCTGCGTTTGCATTGTGTGTGTGGTGGGAGGTCTTATGGTAGTCTCATTTTCCGAAAAGCATTGCGAATTTACTTTAAAATTTTTCTGTTGATTATTTTAAAGAATAACTGTTTTACGATCTCACACCAGTCACCATGACTGACTCGGAGTTTATTGTTCCCTTCTAAACTCTGGGTGCCCACCAATTTCCACACGGGCAGCCTAGAGTTATATTATCAGGATATTCAGGATATTCTGGAGCTTTGGAGATAAGCTGGAGGACGAGACGTAGTATTTGTGTCTGATATTATTTATTCCGCTGTGTATTCTGTATGAGGACAAGTTATATAAATGTCCATTGTTGTATATTGACTCTGATGATTGATATATGTATAAACTGATATAGCTCTTTGTTTAAAAAGACTAGTGTTATTTATTATATATTGTTCCGCTGCGATATGTGAGATTCTGATATTGTTTTCTGTTCTGATGTTGTTCTCTTGTTCTTCTTTCTTTCTCTTCTATCTTTTCTTCTACTTTTTCTTTCAAAACCCTCACTATTGGAGTTTCCGGCACTCGATTGCTCGACAGTCGATAAAGTGAGTATCGATGTCGAATTTTCGAAAGTCGAAAATTCCGGTATGTGACACAAAACATCTACAATTAGATGATAATCAAGATAATATAAAGTGAGTTTTAGCAATATAGAGTTGAATAGAAAAAGTTGTGAATAACATAAGAGACTGAGATCAATTTCATATCAAATTCATCCATAACAACAAACAACCGAAAACATTCATCTATAGGCTAGAAGTGTGAGATTAACTCACCGAATTGAACTTGAATTAGTGCTACAATCTCAGATTCTCCTAGGTCAATATTTGTTAGCTACAACCAAGGTTTGATTTGGACAATTTCAAAAGAAGGAATTACAATAAAAGGCAAAACTAAAACTAATTACTTGAATTGATGCAAAAAGAGGTGGAGAAGATTACCTGAACTTGATTTCTTTTATTATTGATAAAAAGTCCTTTGATTTACACTTGATTTAGGGATTAATTTTATTTCTAGGGTTATGGAAATAAGAGGATTTTGTTTCAGGTTTTTGAGCTGAAATGAGAATGAAAAAACAACGTACAGAACCTGTTTTCTCATTTAATATTTCTTACTACATGGTCCAAGAGGGTATTACACGAACCTAATAAAGAAATGTTACTAACTCCTTTGTTTTCCAATTTAAAATACTATTCTACACTTTAAAATAATGTTCTATAAAATACAAACTGATTTCTCAAAATTACAAATGACCAACGTGTCCAAAATTCCCATTTATATTAATATCGAGATATTTTGTAAAATTAAACATAATTTTTGAAATTAAAAGTTATTTTCATTATTTTTATTAAAAATAAACTATTAACTGTAAAATCTCATTTTAAACAATAAATATCAATATTAACATTTCTATTAAATTTACAACATTTTTGTTGCACTACTTTCAAATGGAAAATATCTATCACAACTTTTCATTCAAAAGAATAAGTGAATGTAATATCTTTGTTCTCATCGTAATTATAAAAATTATTATCCATATATTTTATTAAATTCTAATTTTTCCCCAAATTATTCTTATATTAACAAATATAAGATTTAAGTTACACAAAAAGATAGTTTATGAAATATCCAATTTAACTAATCCCAAATCTATTTCAATATGAAAATTAACAAATAAAATTCCTCAAATTCATCTTTAAATTAATTAAGATAATTTAAATCATTTTTTCTAGATTTAATTCAAGGTAATCTCAACCAGGGTTGTTATAAACTTCCCCCTTTACAAAAATTGTGTCCTGCAATTTCCTTAAAGTGAAAGTCCATAACAAATTACAAAGAACGAATCCATTCAAAGGAAATTGAACTATTGTAACGACCCGCTATTTTGGACCATTCAAATCGACAATAAATCCACACATGTCGGACTCGAATACTTCAAAACAGTGGATTGTTAATTTAAATTTGGCAAAACTCAGCATATACAGTAAATAAATCAATCACAGACACAGAGTAATACAATAATACGCAGCGGAATAGATAAAATAGTAGTTCATGAAGCTACTATATAAACATCAGAGTTAGAAATAAAATACAATAGAATATCTCAAATGCAGTGAAGTCTCCAGTACAACAGATGACTTCTCTGAACAAATCAACTAGAAGAGCTGAAAGCTGAGGCGATAGTTGGATCTCCAAAGGAAGCTCCAAACTCCAAAGGTGAGTCTCAAATGTTGTATCACTCAGTCTGACCCGAGCGTAAAGCAAAACAAAAAACACTCGAGTCAGGATTAACATTCTTATATCAATAAATCCAACTCAAGTGAAATATCAACTGAAATAAAAGTAACTCAAAGGATGTTTGGGATAACCATCCTCTAAGGATCCGTGGAACTATCTACAATGTAGAAATATACACTATAACACCGTGGTCATTTCAATTTAATTTATACTTCAAACCCAAATATCATTTCATTTCAAAAATATCTATTTTCCAAAATAGTATATATAGGTTAAATAATTTATAAAGTAAAGTATTTATAATTTCCTCAAGTCTCACAAATTGATTCAAATCAACTCAAATTCCAAATTCAAATGTATTCAAAGCTCAATTCATCAATTCAATTCAGTTCTTAATAGACCATTTAAATTTCAGTATATTTCAAAGCTTTAATATTCAACATTTTCAAAGCTAAATTTAACAGTTTCATATAGCTCTTGATTTAATTTCATTATTATTTAATTAGGGAATATTCATTTAATAAATTCAATATCATTTAACTAACCTTAAATTTCATTTTTACTAAATATTTCCTTCAATTTTTTTAAACAAGAAATATTCATTAAATTATTTAAATCAAACCCAAGTTATAAATCATATCTTAAATCTCAATTTCAATAAGTTTCAAATCGGTTTAATTAAATAAAATTCTTTAATGAATACAATTTCAACTAAATTTAAATTATCTTCCCAACCTTAACTTATTCAAATTATTACCAAAATCTATTATGAAATATAAATTTTATACTTAACATATTATATGTATTAAATCAATCTTAATTAAATTAAATATTATTATTAAATCTGTATATATCATTACCATTTATATATAAATATTTTAGAATCAACATTTATTAAAACCATATATTTCTTTCCGAAACCATGGAATTTATTTTCAAAATATTTATATATAGACCTACGGTGTTTGTATATAATTTCCTATCTATGGTCAAGTGATACGGATATTTATCATTTCAATCCGTAAATTTAAATACATACGGATAGATGTCATCTCAACCCGTAATCCTAAATTCAATTCAAATGAAAATCGCTTGGGTTTATCATTTCAACCCATAACGAAATTCTCTTATTCTAAAGTCCGTTCGGGTATGTATCATTTCAACCCATAGTGAATTCTAAATTACAGGGAACTTGCAGAGTGATAACAGATAATATAATAATATAACATGCATTTATCATCAATAACGGTATAATATAGACAATAGGATATGGTGTCATATCCCACAGGTGAACAGTTACAGATAATGTAATATCCCGGAATTTATGGACAATACCAATTTAATAATCTGTTTAAATAATTAAATTGATTTGATAACATTGGATAATAAAAATTTGAATTGGTTAATAATCTAATTAAATAGATATTTAATTAGTGAAATTTTATCTTTTATAAGTTAATAAAATGATTTCTATCTATAATATATATATGAGTATATATACTGTAAATAGATTGCCTTTGATTTGAAAGTTAATAAATAATGAAATCTTGTTTTAAATTTCTAATATATATATATTGATAATTTTGAGATTATGATTTATTTAATATTTGCTTTTTAAAGCTATTTAAAACAAAATATCTATATGGTTTTAAATAAGATTTATAATAAGGATTATTTTATTTTCTTATTAAATATGATTTAAAAGTGAATATATATATATATATATATAAGTTTAAAATACAATTTACATTTGATATGTTAATTCATTTAATAATAGTAGTAATTTATAATCTCTCTTAAATATTATTTTAAATTGACAAATTTGCTATTTTTAAAACAATATAAATAATATATTGTTTTATATATAGATAAATAGACATTAGTAAAATAGGATTGTTATTTCAAATTTAAGGTGTTGTTAAAATTACTTTAAATTAGATTTTCATTTAGAATTCAAGAGGTAATATTTAAATAGTTTTGGATTTCAAAATATATGTTAACTTTTGTTTGTAATAATTAGTTTTGTTTCTTTATAATTAATATATATACATAAGCATTTATAAATAAAGGAAAGGGATTTTATTTACATTTAAAATAAATAGGATTACTTAAATAACATGTGTAAGTCTATAAAGTCACCTAAATAACAAGTGTTAATTAATTAACAAAGGAGAATGACAAATGTCAAGTTTTAAACTTTTGTTTTCTTTTATTTTTGAATAAATCATTTACACTTATAAAACATGTTTTCACCTTCTTCATTCCTTTCTAATCTTCATTTTTCAAAAATCTGAAAATTTGTTTTCCACTTCTAAAAGCAAAACCAGAAAATCAAATTCAACATTCTCAAACAAAATTCCTCTAAACAAAATTTCCAGAAAAACAAATCTGTAATCAAATACTCCTCAAACTATAATCTCAAACCAATAACCTGTAATCTCATTTTCAAAGAGTCAGTTTCAAATTCAAAGCAGAGATCATAAAAACAATTTTCTCTGTTTTGAAAACAAGTCTGTAAACATTTCTTCAACCTGCAATTCATTTTCAACATCAAAATTGGAGCATGCAAAGCATTTTCAAATTAAAGAAAAAAGACCTATAGCAGATAATTAAAAGCAAGTCTGGAATCAAGCAGTAATCTCTGCAACAAGCTTTTCAGATCAAAACAATTCAAGTTTTAAATCAAAGGAAATTGCCAGATCAAAATTTGAAGCCCGGAAATTTCTCTGCCTTTTAAAATGGTGAGTAACAATACTTTTAAAAATTTAAGGATAAAATCTGGTTGCATGCTTACCTCTAAAAATAAGTTATCTGTGAATATATTTTTAGGTATATCTCTATGCATGCATGTATATATGTTGATGTGCATATATGTTACCTGTGATAGCTCTGTTCTTCAAATCTTTTTTGAAAATCTGTGAATAACCTCATTTTTGAACTTAAAGTATAAATTAGTTTGAATATTAATGCTGTGATTAATATTGTATTTGTGAAGAATGATTGCATGTTTATAATTGCTGAAGTATGTGGTATGCAGGCATGTGAATATCTATACTCTTCTGTTTACAGTGTTTTGTTCAAGTCTTGATTTAAATTCAAGTTCTTTCATTTAATCTTCGTTTGGACTTAAGACTTAGAAGAACATTGTTTGTTTCATTCCAACCTCTAGTTTAGGATTGACTTAAGTTAAATTGCATTGGTAATGATTCAATAACTCAAGAAAACAGTGCCAACTTGAAATATGACAAAAATTCGAACTTTTAAATTTCTAAATTCAGACATGTAAACTAAATCATTAACTAGAAACTTGATTTTTAAAGGTAAAATCATAATTTTTAACATTGGAATGAAGGAGCAGTTCGAGTGGACTAAGTTTTGAAGTTATAGGCGATTTCTGGTGATCGAGTAGACTAGAACGTTCGGGGTTCACTGTGGTGATGGAATAGTGAACGGAGATGCAGGTAAAAATAAAGGAAGGCGCTGAAGTTCGCCGTGGTGGCAACGGCGATGGAATTCTGTCTGTAAACCTAGTTTTTGCCATATCTACATTTTGGTCTCGTTCGAATGCCACAGGGGATCGAGTTCGACCGGTGTTTGGGGATGAGTAGAGGGGGAGTAGGTGAAGGCATGGCCGGTGGCAGTGATGTTTCTGGTGATCGGAGAATGGAGTTTGATGATGTTCCAGTTTTGGGTTTCCTTCCTGTTCCTGTGACAGGTATCTCGATTTCGACAGAGGGATTTGTTCGAGGTTCAGGGGATCGAGACCGTGAGGGGTGATCGGAGACGATATGTTGGCGTCGGAGTCGATGGTCTGAGGCGAGCATTTCGCCTGTGCATGTGCACATGTACATTTCGTACATCTGGAAGAAGTTGGGTTAGAGGTAGAAGGAGATGAAGTCTCTGTGACTCGAAGTCATGCCGTGATTGTTGGGATCTGGCTCGAGTTGTTTCCAAGGGAAACTCGTATGGGTTGTAACAGTTTTAGAGATAAAACAGAGGGAAGTCTCGAGTTTTCGCGTGTAAGGCTCGGAGCAATTGGGTTTTGACTCGAAGTTAATTCAGTTTTGTCTCGGGTAGATTTTGTGTTCAGTTTAAAAGGCTGACAGTTTTTTTTAATTTAAAATGAGTTTTTTTTTTTTTACTTTAAAAAGCAGGATTTAAACTATGTTTTAAATCAAGTTAAAAATATGGGTTCAAGTTTATTTTGTATCCCAGATGTGAAATGAATAAGTTTGTATTATAATATTTAAACAAAATTTAAGATGTTTAAAGTAAAATTAAAAAGGTTTGAATTTTAAAGAATGAATTTAAAAATCTTGTAAATTCTTTTATAAATGTTAAGTGTTCTTTAACATTTGGTTTTTAAAAGGGAATTGTAAATTTAATTTAAATTTGGTTAAAGTTAAATTTATAATTTATTTTAAATCTTTAATTTGAAATGAAATAAAAGAAAGATTTAAAAGTAAAAGATTCAAAGCTTTTGTAAATGATAATTAAAGTAGTTATAAATAGTTATACTTTAATTTAGAGGTTTAATGATATAGGAATCATTAAATAAATAAAGTAATTAAAGAATTGTTAATATTAATGATAAATCATTAATTAAAGATTATTAAATACTTAGTTAATATGATTAATTTTGATAATCAATTAGATTAAGTAATTAATAATCATCATTTATAAATGGGTTAAGTTTAATTTATTTAATGGAAGTAACTAAAGTAATTAATTACTTAAGGTAACTATCAAATAAATTTGATAGTTTAAATTAATTAATTAAATTAATTTAAGAAAATCACTTGGTGATTTGTTAGGTAATTACTTAAATGTAATTAGTGAAGCATACTTACTTAGGAAAGAGTAATTAAAGGTAATTACTGGATGTAATTAAATGGAGATAATGAAAGAAATTTGAGTTTAATTATTTTGAATAATTAATCAAGGGATTAATTAAAAGATAATTAATTAATGAGTAATTAATTTATGGAAAAGTAATTAAGAGTAGTTAATTACTAAATGAGATTAATCAAAGGTGATTAATAAATGTGATTAATTAATTATTATATGTAATTAATTTAAATAAGATAATTAATTAAGAGTAATTAAGGATCATTAATTAATATAATTAATGATGTAATTAAGGATTGATTAATTAAGATTAATTAATAAATAATAAGTGATTAAGTAATTAATTAATTGTAATTAATTAAGGATTAATGTAATTAAGTACAGTTAATTAATTAATGAAGTAATTAAAGATTAATTACTGAATGGGTTAAGATAATTAATTTGTGAAATTAATTAAGGATAGATTACTTAAAGTAATTAAAGGATTATTAATCAGAAATGATTAATTAAGATGATACTTAAAGTATGATTAATTAATTTGTTTAATTAATAATTAAGTAAGCAGGATTTATAAAAATGAAGTAATTAATTTAATTCACTTTAAATTAATTAGAGATAATATAAATCATTACTTAAGGATGGATGAACGATATTGAATGCTTTGCATTGTTAATATCTCTGATAAGAGATGTGCTGATCTATGATATAGATGTTTGGTTGAATTGAATGATGATATGAATTATCTGTTTGGATGATAATGTAGATTATCTATTGAGTTATCTATCTGTGTGTAGTATAGATAAGAACTGAATTGTTTTAACATTAAAACAACTTGGCCTTAAAAGATACGTTTTGGATTTCGATGAGACCGGGATTGGGTTTCCGTATACCGGAATTCCAGGTCTGGAGACCCGAATACCACATCGATCCAAATTAACGATAGGTCGTGAATCTCAAGTGAAGATGAAGATTCAGAGTGCAAGGGTTATTGTCGTTAACTCTGAGGGTGATTCCAACACGAGTGTAACGAGATAATGCCTTCGGTTTCGTTCGAACCCGGAACGAACTTGTATGGATTGAATGCTTTCAGAACATCGTCAGGAGGACGATGAGCATTCTAAGTGATGTGATCTGATTAAAGGTAATCGTGACCTCAAGCCTCATCAACCGGGAATGGCTAAAACAGGGGAGGTGCAGCAAGGCTTCGTGGGTAGCACCCACTGAGAGTAAGGTCATCCCTGTCTAGAGAGTTCCTTCTTTTATTTCGGCTTAGTGGTGCAGTTGGCGACGGCCATCTGTGGGGTGATTTTATTCGGGATTATCCAGTAAGGGATGGTTCCGGCTTTGTGTTGCAGGGGATTGGGAGTGATCCTCGGTACGGTGATCTAGGCCCCGTACTGTGATGAGCGGTACCCCGGTAGCTCTGCCATTGTATGGAAATCCAAATTTCAATAAGTGATAACGGATTTGATTGTATACTTATGTATGCTGGAATTTAATAATGTAACAATTTCGGCTATTTCATATTTATTTGAAAACCCTAGACCTTATTATGATACAAATGAATTTCCTATCAAATGTTTTGGTTAGCGTAAGGTAAAAACTTACCCATGTTTATTTGTGGGGAGTCTTACGTGATACCTTTTTCTTTAAAAAGGTTTTGAAGTTAAACAAGTTTAACCTGTTACTCACACCAGACCCATGTCTGACCCAAGTTGTTTATTTCTGTTTTATAAACTCTTGGGTACTCAAATTTTTTTACGAGTAGCCAAGGGATTCAGGTTTAGCTTTGACGAATTGTGGAGGAGTAATGGAGCAGGAGGCTTCAGCATTATAGATAGTAGTTCCGCTGTGTTTGTATCTCTGTAGTGTATTGAGTTGTAATATCTAGACAGATGTCTATAACTGTCTAGTATGTGTTGTATAGTTGTGTAAACTCTGATAAGTGTTGTATACTTTGTAACAGTTTATGTTATTAATATAATTTATTCGTTCCGCTGTGAGATCGTTCTTATTGTTTCTTTCTTTCTTCTCTTCTTTTCTATTTTCTACCCCTTTCTTTCTTATTAATGAGGCGTCATTCTGTGGAATGAGTGGCGGGTCGTTACAGTTGGTATCAGAGCATAGGTTGAGCGAATGCCTAAGCTTTTGATTAAGTAAATATCAGAACACTAGGTTGAGTGAATACCTAGGTTCGGAAGGATTGTTCATTAGAGATAGGATCTGTGGCAACCTGTTTGAGTCCGAGTGTAAATATATATACGAGAGTGCGTATTTGTTAGTTATATAAAATGGCTTTATATTGTGTTAATTGATCGGTTGGGTGGTATATAGATTCTGGTCAATACGAGTAGCTACCGTTATTGATAGGGATCTCTAAACACTTGGACCAGGCCAACGGACACAATATTGTTTTAAAAGGGAAGGTGAAATAATTTTTACCCAGATATATTTTCTATATATAAAAAGTATCATTTTAAGAGTACATGGTATTTGTGATGATTGGTTGAGATGATAATAATTTATCATCTAGGATTTAGTGGTCTTAGTTGTCAACCTTGTGTATTTTACTGGTTGCCTTTTTACTTAAGTATACCCTAAATTCCTTAGAAAGCTGAACCCTTTAGGATTCGAATCTTGGAAAGTAAATTTTACTGAGTTTATTTACTAGAGAAATTTGGAAACTTTTTGACTAATAAATTTTTAAGAAATTTTCCATCCTTTAAAAGATAATTTTAGAATAATGGGTTTCTAAAAAGAGATGTTTAAAAAAAAAAAAAAAAAAACCTTATAACAATTTATTTATAATCTATATATACATATATAAATATGAATTTATGAATTAAAGGAATACTGAGTTTATAAACTTACTATATATGTGTGTATTTTCTCTACCTATAATCACTTTTCAAAAATATCTTAAATTATTTTGAAATAATGATTTTATGAAAATCTTAGGTAATAAGAATCTAAAAGGGAATAAATTTTGAAGTATTGATCTTGATATACTCTTAGTCTATATAAGTCTAAACCTTAGATCTCACCTTTGGATTTTGGTATTAATTTTAGAGAACCCGTAGCGTTTGTCGTGGAGTCTTGGCTAAGGCAAGAAGAGATGGTGATGTTGAAAAGGTTAGAAGAATTTTATCAGAACTTAGACAACCGTCCGTATATGAAGAAGAGCCTAATAAGCAGCCTCAGCCTCCAGAAGAAGAATTTGAGGAAGAAGAAGAATTTGAGGAAGAAGAAGAATTTGAGGAAGAAGAAGAATTTGAGGAAGAAGAAGAATTTGAGGAAGAAGAAGAATTTGAGGAAGAAGAAGAAATTGAGGACGAAGAAGAATTCGAAGAAGAGAAAGACTCCGAATCAGAAAATGATGATGCCATTATTTGGAATTTAGATAATGGATTAGAAAGGCCGGCTAATGGTGTGAGTTTCATTCCTTGGGTAGGTGATCCAGAGGATGTTTCAGAACCAGATAGTGATTGGGAGGACAGGGTGTTGTCAGGACCTGAGGGGGAGGACTCCAGTAGCAAGAGTCCATAGTTGATTAGGGTGTTTTCTTTTTAGTATGTGTCTTTTTGTATGTGTCTATGACCCTTGGACGTCATGGATGTTAGGTGTTAAATGTTAGTAAGGTGATATATGTATCTGTATATATAGGCATGCTTGTATGGGAATGATAGCACCTGTAAAAATATTTTTACTGGTACTAAATATAATATATTTTGATATACATTATGAATCTATGTATTGATGTAGTTTAGATTGTTTGTAGAGCGAGTATCCCGGTATATATATACTTGGGGAAACTCGAGGAAATTGGATTCAGCATTTTGTCTGGATAATTAGAATTGTTTGATTGGATAAATTGGTCGCTATGGTTGTTAGCATATGCATGATAATATTTGATTGTGATTTAAAAAGATTATTAAAATACCTTTGTTTTAAATTTCGGGGACGAAATTATTTTAAGGGGGAAGGAATGTAATATCCCGGAATTTATGGACAATACCAATTTAATAATCTGTTTAAATAATTAAATTGATTTGATAACATTGGATAATAAAAATTTGAATTGGTTAATAATCTAATTAAATAGATATTTAATTAGTGAAATTTTATCTTTTATAAGTTAATAAAATGATTTCTATCTATAATATATATATGAGTATATATACTGTAAATAGATTGCCTTTGATTTGAAAGTTAATAAATAATGAAATCTTGTTTTAAATTTCTAATATATATATATTGATAATTTTGAGATTATGATTTATTTAATATTTGCTTTTTAAAGCTATTTAAAACAAAATATCTATATGGTTTTAAATAAGATTTATAATAAGGATTATTTTATTTTCTTATTAAATATGATTTAAAAGTGAATATATATATATATATATATATAAGTTTAAAATACAATTTACATTTGATATGTTAATTCATTTAATAATAGTAGTAATTTATAATCTCTCTTAAATATTATTTTAAATTGACAAATTTGCTATTTTTAAAACAATATAAATAATATATTGTTTTATATATAGATAAATAGACATTAGTAAAATAGGATTGTTATTTCAAATTTAAGGTGTTGTTAAAATTACTTTAAATTAGATTTTCATTTAGAATTCAAGAGGTAATATTTAAATAGTTTTGGATTTCAAAATATATGTTAACTTTTGTTTGTAATAATTAGTTTTGTTTCTTTATAATTAATATATATACATAAGCATTTATAAATAAAGGAAAGGGATTTTATTTACATTTAAAATAAATAGGATTACTTAAATAACATGTGTAAGTCTATAAAGTCACCTAAATAACAAGTGTTAATTAATTAACAAAGGAGAATGACAAATGTCAAGTTTTAAACTTTTGTTTTCTTTTATTTTTGAATAAATCATTTACACTTATAAAACATGTTTTCACCTTCTTCATTCCTTTCTAATCTTCATTTTTCAAAAATCTGAAAATTTGTTTTCCACTTCTAAAAGCAAAACCAGAAAATCAAATTCAACATTCTCAAACAAAATTCCTCTAAACAAAATTTCCAGAAAAACAAATCTGTAATCAAATACTCCTCAAACTATAATCTCAAACCAATAACCTGTAATCTCATTTTCAAAGAGTCAGTTTCAAATTCAAAGCAGAGATCATAAAAACAATTTTCTCTGTTTTGAAAACAAGTCTGTAAACATTTCTTCAACCTGCAATTCTTTTTCAACATCAAAATTGGAGCATGCAAAGCATTTTCAAATTAAAGAAAAAAGACCTATAGCAGATAATCAAAAGCAAGTCTGGAATCAAGCAGTAATCTCTGCAACAAGCTTTTCAGATCAAAACAATTCAAGTTTTAAATCAAAGGAAATTGCCAGATCAAAATTTGAAGCCCGGAAATTTCTCTGCCTTTTAAAATGGTGAGTAACAATACTTTTAAAAATTTAAGGATAAAATCTGGTTGCATGCTTACCTCTAAAAATAAGTTATCTGTGAATATATTTTTAGGTATATCTCTATGCATGCATGTATATATGTTGATGTGCATATATGTTACCTGTGATAGCTCTGTTCTTCAAATCTTTTTTGAAAATCTGTGAATAACCTCATTTTTGAACTTAAAGTATAAATTAGTTTGAATATTAATGCTGTGATTAATATTGTATTTGTGAAGAATGATTGCATGTTTATAATTGCTGAAGTATGTGGTATGCAGGCATGTGAATATCTATACTCTTCTGTTTACAGTGTTTTGTTCAAGTCTTGATTTAAATTCAAGTTCTTTCATTTAATCTTCGTTTGGACTTAAGACTTAGAAGAACATTGTTTGTTTCATTCCAACCTCTAGTTTAGGATTGACTTAAGTTAAATTGCATTGGTAATGATTCAATAACTCAAGAAAACAGTGCCAACTTGAAATATGACAAAAATTCGAACTTTTAAATTTCTAAATTCAGACATGTAAACTAAATCATTAACTAGAAACTTGATTTTTAAAGGTAAAATCATAATTTTTAACATTGGAATGAAGGAGCAGTTCGAGTGGACTAAGTTTTGAAGTTATAGGCGATTTCTGGTGATCGAGTAGACTAGAACGTTCGGGGTTCACTGTGGTGATGGAATAGTGAACGGAGATGCAGGTAAAAATAAAGGAAGGCGCTGAAGTTCGCCGTGGTGGCAACGGCGATGGAATTCTGTCTGTAAACCTAGTTTTTGCCATATCTACATTTTGGTCTCGTTCGAATGCCACAGGGGATCGAGTTCGACCGGTGTTTGGGGATGAGTAGAGGGGGAGTAGGTGAAGGCATGGCCGGTGGCAGTGATGTTTCTGGTGATCGGAGAATGGAGTTTGATGATGTTCCAGTTTTGGGTTTCCTTCCTGTTCCTGTGACAGGTATCTCGATTTCGACAGAGGGATTTGTTCGAGGTTCAGGGGATCGAGACCGTGAGGGGTGATCGGAGACGATATGTTGGCGTCGGAGTCGATGGTCTGAGGCGAGCATTTCGCCTGTGCATGTGCACATGTACATTTCGTACATCTGGAAGAAGTTGGGTTAGAGGTAGAAGGAGATGAAGTCTCTGTGACTCGAAGTCATGCCGTGATTGTTGGGATCTGGCTCGAGTTGTTTCCAAGGGAAACTCGTATGGGTTGTAACAGTTTTAGAGATAAAACAGAGGGAAGTCTCGAGTTTTCGCGTGTAAGGCTCGGAGCAATTGGGTTTTGACTCGAAGTTAATTCAGTTTTGTCTCGGGTAGATTTTGTGTTCAGTTTAAAAGGCTGACAGTTTTTTTTTAATTTAAAATGAGTTTTTTTTTTTTTTTACTTTAAAAAGCAGGATTTAAACTATGTTTTAAATCAAGTTAAAAATATGGGTTCAAGTTTATTTTGTATCCCAGATGTGAAATGAATAAGTTTGTATTATAATATTTAAACAAAATTTAAGATGTTTAAAGTAAAATTAAAAAGGTTTGAATTTTAAAGAATGAATTTAAAAATCTTGTAAATTCTTTTATAAATGTTAAGTGTTCTTTAACATTTGGTTTTTAAAAGGGAATTGTAAATTTAATTTAAATTTGGTTAAAGTTAAATTTATAATTTATTTTAAATCTTTAATTTGAAATGAAATAAAAGAAAGATTTAAAAGTAAAAGATTCAAAGCTTTTGTAAATGATAATTAAAGTAGTTATAAATAGTTATACTTTAATTTAGAGGTTTAATGATATAGGAATCATTAAATAAATAAAGTAATTAAAGAATTGTTAATATTAATGATAAATCATTAATTAAAGATTATTAAATACTTAGTTAATATGATTAATTTTGATAATCAATTAGATTAAGTAATTAATAATCATCATTTATAAATGGGTTAAGTTTAATTTATTTAATGGAAGTAACTAAAGTAATTAATTACTTAAGGTAACTATCAAATAAATTTGATAGTTTAAATTAATTAATTAAATTAATTTAAGAAAATCACTTGGTGATTTGTTAGGTAATTACTTAAATGTAATTAGTGAAGCATACTTACTTAGGAAAGAGTAATTAAAGGTAATTACTGGATGTAATTAAATGGAGATAATGAAAGAAATTTGAGTTTAATTATTTTGAATAATTAATCAAGGGATTAATTAAAAGATAATTAATTAATGAGTAATTAATTTATGGAAAAGTAATTAAGAGTAGTTAATTACTAAATGAGATTAATCAAAGGTGATTAATAAATGTGATTAATTAATTATTATATGTAATTAATTTAAATAAGATAATTAATTAAGAGTAATTAAGGATCATTAATTAATATAATTAATGATGTAATTAAGGATTGATTAATTAAGATTAATTAATAAATAATAAGTGATTAAGTAATTAATTAATTGTAATTAATTAAGGATTAATGTAATTAAGTACAGTTAATTAATTAATGAAGTAATTAAAGATTAATTACTGAATGGGTTAAGATAATTAATTTGTGAAATTAATTAAGGATAGATTACTTAAAGTAATTAAAGGATTATTAATCAGAAATGATTAATTAAGATGATACTTAAAGTATGATTAATTAATTTGTTTAATTAATAATTAAGTAAGCAGGATTTATAAAAATGAAGTAATTAATTTAATTCACTTTAAATTAATTAGAGATAATATAAATCATTACTTAAGGATGGATGAACGATATTGAATGCTTTGCATTGTTAATATCTCTGATAAGAGATGTGCTGATCTATGATATAGATGTTTGGTTGAATTGAATGATGATATGAATTATCTGTTTGGATGATAATGTAGATTATCTATTGAGTTATCTATCTGTGTGTAGTATAGATAAGAACTGAATTGTTTTAACATTAAAACAACTTGGCCTTAAAAGATACGTTTTGGATTTCGATGAGACCGGGATTGGGTTTCCGTATACCGGAATTCCAGGTCTGGAGACCCGAATACCACATCGATCCAAATTAACGATAGGTCGTGAATCTCAAGTGAAGATGAAGATTCAGAGTGCAAGGGTTATTGTCGTTAACTCTGAGGGTGATTCCAACACGAGTGTAACGAGATAATGCCTTCGGTTTCGTTCGAACCCGGAACGAACTTGTATGGATTGAATGCTTTCAGAACATCGTCAGGAGGACGATGAGCATTCTAAGTGATGTGATCTGATTAAAGGTAATCGTGACCTCAAGCCTCATCAACCGGGAATGGCTAAAACAGGGGAGGTGCAGCAAGGCTTCGTGGGTAGCACCCACTGAGAGTAAGGTCATCCCTGTCTAGAGAGTTCCTTCTTTTATTTCGGCTTAGTGGTGCAGTTGGCGACGGCCATCTGTGGGGTGATTTTATTCGGGATTATCCAGTAAGGGATGGTTCCGGCTTTGTGTTGCAGGGGATTGGGAGTGATCCTCGGTACGGTGATCTAGGCCCCGTACTGTGATGAGCGGTACCCCGGTAGCTCTGCCATTGTATGGAAATCCAAATTTCAATAAGTGATAACGGATTTGATTGTATACTTATGTATGCTGGAATTTAATAATGTAACAATTTCGGCTATTTCATATTTATTTGAAAACCCTAGACCTTATTATGATACAAATGAATTTCCTATCAAATGTTTTGGTTAGCGTAAGGTAAAAACTTACCCATGTTTATTTGTGGGGAGTCTTACGTGATACCTTTTTCTTTAAAAAGGTTTTGAAGTTAAACAAGTTTAACCTGTTACTCACACCAGACCCATGTCTGACCCAAGTTGTTTATTTCTGTTTTATAAACTCTTGGGTACTCAAATTTTTTTACGAGTAGCCAAGGGATTCAGGTTTAGCTTTGACGAATTGTGGAGGAGCAATGGAGCAGGAGGCTTCAGCATTATAGATAGTAGTTCCGCTGTGTTTGTATCTCTGTAGTGTATTGAGTTGTAATATCTAGACAGATGTCTATAACTGTCTAGTATGTGTTGTATAGTTGTGTAAACTCTGATAAGTGTTGTATACTTTGTAACAGTTTATGTTATTAATATAATTTATTCGTTCCGCTGTGAGATCGTTGTTATTGTTTCTTTCTTTCTTCTCTTCTTTTCTATTTTCTACCCCTTTCTTTCTTATTAATGAGGCGTCATTCTGTGGAATGAGTGGCGGGTCGTTACAGATAATAGCATATATATAATAATGTAAATAACTAATAGCAGCATATTTCAATTGACGTTTCAATTGAAATCAAATTTAATAAATATAAGAACATTAATCGTGAGTGATTGCTCACCTTCCGAGGCAAGAGAGGATAGACAATGAAACGAGCTACGAATTCTAAAGCAATGCTAGATGGACATGATTCGATGAAGAAAACAGACACGACGGACAAACTGATAGATTGGAAATCAAGGACCAAATCAGTTTGGTAAAACAGCAATTTTATATATTAATATTATTATTATCTTTCCATAAAATCCATATCAAAATTTAAGATGAATATTAAAATAATATATATATATATATAAAATAATTAAAAATCATTGTTTACATTTAAACACATATCATATTACCTAACTTATTCATTTTAAACAACTTATATTTATGTATATATGAATTCAAGAATCAATATTTATAAACCCATGCATATATAAACAGAATAGATGAACAAATATATATATATATATACCGAACTTACACACTATATTGCAAAGTCAGAAAATAATATATTTATGTATGAATATCATTATAGATATGATTTGGAACCAGAATATATATATATATATAACATATACATATTAAATAAATATAGGACAAAACATATAATTATAAAATGTATAATATTTCCTAGATGACAAAATGGTATACATAAAACGTAAAATATATATATAAGTTTAAGCACATATCACTAGAAATATGCAGATTATCCTTATAAACAAATATATATACAAAGCTAGACTATACTATATGTAAGTACAACTGACACAAATCTTATAAAATTAACATATATATCTTACGAACACAACAAATCTATATTATCAACATAAAATAGATACCGCATGTAAGTATGTTTAACTAGTATATAGGCTGACCTTAAACTCAAAAAAAAAATTCCAAACCGATCATTATATGATATCTATACAAGATTAAAACAGGCTAAATTTTTATATTAGCAGTATAAAACGAGCCTAGGAACTTACAGATATAATGACAGACACATAACATACTCATATATATATACTTTAATATACTTACTGTAACCTATATAACTAAATTATGTAGACATATATAATTACAAACCAATACTTTTATATAACAAATTTATAACAGCAACCAAAAGGAAAAAGAGACCCTAACAAATAACTTTACATATAACAACCATTGTTTTTCAATACATACGTACAAATATATCTTAAGTGTTTTTATAAACCAAACCAGAGAACCAACCTTATAATATACATATACAAATGTATATACGGGTTTCTATATATATGATATACTTATTTTCTCCTATTCAATACAAAGATACAACTTAAAAAGGCGAAACATATATATATAATTGAACAACTTTTATATAAACTTTGGAACCATAAGTATGATATATTCAACTTAACAAACTTGCAAACCGATATATATATACACTTTATACATACGAAACAGGTAAATAAGTATTTGAAATATATGATACAATATAATGAAATTTGATATAATATAATATAAACTAGAAAAAATATTACTATAAGTTATGCAAATCAAAATAAAGTAGAACAAGAGCAAACAACAGCCTTTAAATCATAAAAATATGTGCAGCCATAATATAAACTATATAGAAATCTATATATGTGGACTTACATGCAAATGACTTACACCTAAAAGAAGAAGAGGCTGCAATGGCCAAAGCAAGGAGATGACGTTGGGAGGTGATGGGGGCTTGGTCAGCGTGCAGTGAAAGAGAGGAGAACAAAGGTGTTGGCATGGGGCAGAGAAATGAAGGAGGAGATGGAAGGGAAGGGGAGACAAGGCCATAGATGCGTTGATGCCTTGGCGAGGCTAGGTGGCAGCCATTGTCTGGAGATGGGTTGAGAATGGTGGCAGGAGTGGAAAGAAAAGGAAGGGCTGAAAATTAGAAGGGGAAGGAGAAGTTTCGTGGAAGGAGAGAGGTCTCAGGCAAAAGAAAAGGACAGGTGAGAATATATTATATATCCATAAATTTTCCAAGTAACGTAAGCAAATGAAAAATGTGAAAGAATATTATAATGAAAAAATAGACGGAGTAGTTTAAGCAAAGATGGAAACGTACGTAAATAAATGGGCAACCAATATAACCCAAATAAATGGTAAAGGTACAGTTCCCTTGATTTCAGCTGAAAAGCTATTTAATGCAATTGATTATTTGCTTGAGCTGCATGGTAAAGATTTGAAAAGGATTGGAAAGTTAAAATTCATAATTAAAGGTGCCGTTACAACGAACACTTTATTGCTTCTGTCGCGTACCGGGCCTCAAAATACATAAATAAATATACCATGGAGATCAGCACGACGATACGATCAAAACGGTATATGGATATCTGTGGTACGATCATCCGATCAAAAGTCGATAATCGGTACCGAAAATGCTGCTATTTTGCCAGAAATAAGATAAACGGAGCAATAGCAGTCCAAATTTGGAAAATAGAAAGATGACGTCTCCCTCAGAAGACGACTTAGAAATTTATTGTATTAAAATATTCAAGTTTGGAAAACATTTAATTACCACCAATATTTAACTAATTTAAATTTGAAATAAAATTACACAATAAAATAAACTTCCATAAAATTAATTGAAAATTTACCAGTTGCTATGTTTAAATAGATGTATTCCAAATAATAAATTTTAAATTTCAAATTTTATTGTTTAAAATTTCACAAAAGCTCAATTAATTAAATAAATAAAATCACTAAAATTTTGGGTCGTTACACTCTCCCCCACTCAAAACTTTTCGTCCCCGAAAAGGAAGGAGGTAGGAGAATAGAACAACCAGAAATAGAAGTAGATTGAAAGTCAATATTAAACAATTAATTTGAAACTATATAAATTTTACTTGAAATATTCATTTGAAAACTTCATTTTCAAAACCCATTTGTAAAATTTCCTACTTCCTTTATAAATACCATTTATATGTTTAAATAACATCTTTATAAATATATGAAAACTATTTGAAAGCAATTATTTACATTATTACTTATTTTTACAAAGAAGCTATTTGAAAACATTAAATCCATAATTCATAAATTTATTAATTTTTATCTCAAGATACTTTTCAAATATTATTAATAAATCAATAATCATTTTCTTTAAATATGTTTTATTTAATTAATAACTTCTAAAATAAATAAATAAAAATATTTCTATTAAACCATGTAGTATATAAATAAGCAATATTTTAAACATTATATTCAAAAAGGAAAGGAAGGTGGATATGGAAAAAAACAGAACATATAGGTGAATAAATAAAGCTGAACGGATAAGGTAGATTCAAAAGAATAGTATCAGGCATGAATAATTAATTCAAACCATAAGAATTTAAATTTCAAATATTAATACAAAATTTCTTTGCTGGAAATACTTTTATAATAAAATGCCTTTATAACGAAACAAATTTCTTTTCGAAAATACTTTTATAACTCGATGTTTCAACAAGTTTATCCTCGTTCCTGCAGACTCTGGCAGTGCGTTGATCAGGCGCAAAGCTAGAATTCTCCAGGTACTTAGTAGACTAGTTTCAACACCCAGTGAAAATACTGGAAAACTTAAAAAAACAGATATGGAAAGTACAATCCAAACAAAAAAACAAACAAATCATGGATCGCAGATACACAATGGTTACGCCTGGGTCCCCCAGGAAACATCCGTACCTTTTAAGCATTCACTGCCTTACGAATTTCGCCATGATAACAAAACTGTGGACCGCAGGATACATAACAATGGTTACGCCTGGATCCCCCAGGAAACATCCATACCCTTTAAGCAATCTCTGCCTTGCGGATTACGCCACTAACACGACCATAGATCGCAGATACACAATGGTTACGCCTGGATCCCCGAGGAAACATCCGTACCTTTTAAGCAATCACTGCCTTGCGAATTACGCTATGCAGTCGAGTTCGTAAGACCATGGGTAACGCCATGGAATTCGAAGGACACTCGAGTATCATATCCGGAAAACCAAAAATCAGAGAGAATAATATCGATAGAATGAATCCAAGATATGGCCACAAATCGGATATCAAGCAGAAGGCACTTTCCATATCTTTACTTCGAAAATATGTATCATATAGTACCTTTCAAATTAATTTCAAATATCATACTTATATAAAGTCCATTATATATAAGATTTCATTTTCAAATCAAATACATTCCAAAATCAATAGTATATCAAATCACACTTATATAGACTTCAATTATATAAGATTTCACTTTTCAAATTGAGTACCTTTTCAAATCCATAGTTTTCGAATCAACATCATACTTATACAGAAATTTTTTTTTATATAAGTTCGATAACTCCCAAATCAAGTTTTTAGTAACACAAGGTTCTCAATTTCAATTTGTTTCAATATCAATGTATTTTTCAAAATCATATACGCTTTCACCAAATCATTCTTCCAAATCAAATATCTTCAGTTCCAAAGTTTCCAACATAATAAATTTAGAAAATAATCCAAGTTTCTAAATCAATATCATTTTAGTCAACCAATTCATTTCCAAAATCAATGGTTTTCAAAATCAATCTTATACCTACATAAGGTCCATCTTATATCAGGATCAAAAATTTCAAAAATAAATTTCGCTGTACGAAGAGCTATATGGGATTGAACATCTTTGCTTACTAAAAGTTTTGAATTTAGAATAGTTTTGTCTATAAAATAGTTTGAAAAATAGTTTTGTAAATAGTTTGTAAATACAATAGTTTAAAATAGTTTGTTTTAAGAAGAATAAAAGAAAAATAGTTTGAAAATGGTTTTAAATTGATAGTAGTTTTGCACAAAAGAAAAATTCCAATTAAATTACAAAGATATCCAACCCAACAACTTCCAATTTCAGCGTCAAAATATATCAATGATATTAGAACATAAGATGTACATACGCCATCATTTCGCAAAATTACATTCGATCGCTTGCTCGATCACACAAGTTCGCTTTCGAACTAGTATTGTCCATTCACTTCCCTAATGCGGATTTCGATATGGTTTCTTGACTAGAAACCATCAGTCTCCTTGCATAGCCATATACTATGATAGAGAATTCTAGAATCAAGCCCAAAATCCATATCAAATATTCGCCATCGAGAATCAAATGAAAAATCCTAACACGAAATGGTGTAATTCACCTCAAACTTGTGTACTCAAACTTGGATCAAATTATTTATGCGAATAAAACAGCATATGTACAAC
Organism: Allium fistulosum; assembly: GCA_030737815.1. Lineage (NCBI taxonomy): Eukaryota > Viridiplantae > Streptophyta > Magnoliopsida > Asparagales > Amaryllidaceae > Allium > Allium fistulosum. The sequence continues at coordinate 1,101,576,633 of CM060904.1, read as the reverse complement.
TTGTTAAATATATAGTTTCATAAAGATGTTACTAAGTTAAAACATTTAAACTAAATTTTATTCAAAATATTTTGAAGACCAAATTCTTTTCAAAACATTTCAAATCTAAATTTCATATCAGAAAGATTCAAAATAGCCTTATTCATTTACTTAACAAAACAGTTTCAACTTATTTAAATCATATTACTACGTACTTTAAACATACATACCAAACTTATATAATTTATACTTCAAAATTTCTTAGCTTTTGAAAAGTTAACCATGATTTGGAAGTGCTCGAACCTTCAAAATAGTCGAAGAAATCATATTTCAATCCAAGAGTTGGAAATCACCAACAAATCAGTAAATCAATTCCAAAAGGTAGGGTTATATCAAATCAAATCCAAAACTCAAGGAATGAACACCGGCTCATTTCAAATCGTTTCAAATACATATACATATATCTTTCAAATATCAAATCATACTTCAAAATTTGAAATCAAAATTGGTTTCACAAAATCACTTGCGTAGCAATGCTACTAAAGTGGCCTATCCCCCACTCTGAAACTCGAAAGTCAATGTCGATGATGCGTGCAGTCATTACCGAAATTATTTTCCAGCGACATAAGTGAGTTCTGGACTTCTATTTTCTCAAACTTCTTTTGAAATTTCTTCGAAATCATTCGAAACTCATTAAAATCATTTGAAACATTTCTTATTCGGAAAGTACTTTTAAATCATATTATTATTATATATTTCAAAATCTTAAAACCAACTTCAAAATGTCGGGTTCAATATCTCCAATTTCAAATTCAACTCTTCAGTTATAAATCATTTTTATATAAATCAATTTCTTATATAACTTTTAAATTTTCAAATCCTTTCGAAACATCAATTTCTCATTTTAAAAGGTATGTAATCCTTATCGAAAACACTTTCACTTTAATATATAGACTAAAATCATACTTATCAAAATAATAATTTCGGTTTAGAAAACAATTTCTAGAATACAAACAAACTCGATTTTCAAAGGATGATTCAAGGATGGATTTCAGAACAAAGATAGAGATTCAAATTAGAGGGACTCTAATCAAATAGAATTCTGATTCGAAGATAGGCTCGAACGAAGATGAGATAATTAAATTTCAAAATAGAAGATGGATATACATATATAAATCGCGGGCGACCTTAACCGGTCAACCGTGACTTCAGGAACAAGATCGATGCAGAATTCCAAGAAAAATCAACATTCGATCGCAAGAGATAGCGGCATCTAAACCAAAGATATAGAAATCTCCGGTGAATCAATGCCAATTGTGAAGGAGTTTCACCCCTTCACAAATCATTCAAAGATTGGTGGGATCCTATTCTTATAGAGATCATTCGAAGTGGAGTTATGGGATACTCCAGAATCAAAAGAATACAAATAGGGAGAGACAAGAATGAATTTTGGAACCGCAAGAAATGTTCCAAAGTTCAAAGGAAATCGAGTCAAACGGAAGAGATTCAAACTCGAACGAAAGTGATTCTGTAAATAAATTTACTATATATGCTAAGTTTTGCCTAGAACCAAAGCTCTGATACCAACTGTAACGACCCGCTATTTTGGACCATTCAAATTGACAATAAATCCACACATGTCAGACTCGAATACTTCAAAACAGTGGATTGTTAATTTAAATTTGGCAAAACTCAGCATATACAGTAAATAAATCAATCACAGACACAGAGTAATACAATGATACGCAGCGGAATAGATAAAATAGTAGTTCATGAAGCTACTATATATACACCAGAGTTAGAAATAAAATACAACAGAATATCTCAAATGCAGTGAAGTCTCCAGTACAACAGATGACTTCTCTGAACAAATCAACTAGAAGAGCTGAAAGTTGAGGCGATAGTTGGATCTCCAAAGGAAGCTCCAAACTCCAAAAGTGAGTCTCAAATGCTGTACCACTCAGTCTGACCCGAGCGTAAAGCAAAACAAAAAACACTCGAGTCAGGATTAACATTCTTATATCAATAAATCCAACTCAAGTGAAATATCAACTGAAATACAAGTAACTCAAAGGATGTTTGGGATAACCATCCTCTAAGGATCCGTGGAACTATCTACAATGTAGAAATATACACTATAACACCGTGGTCATTTCAATTTAATTTATACTTCAAACCCAAATATCATTTCATTTTAAATATATCTTGTAACGACCCGGAATTTTCGACTCCGAAAATCCCGAATTGTTAAGGAAAAGAAAAAGAAACAGGTAGAAGAAGAATAGAAAACAAAACTCAGAATCACATATTCTCACATTCGCAACGGATAAAATATAATATCAAATAATATTATTTACATAAAGAAAGCTGTAATTGTTATTTTACATCCACTACATCAGAGTTATAACCATTTACAAATATATTAGACAGTTAGAATTAACATGTCTCAGATAAACAACAGTAATATGCTCAGCGGAATACACTCCATACGTTCCTACCATCCAGCTTTCCACCTGAGCTCCAGAACGTCCTAACCTGAAAATCTGTAATACTCGGTCTGACTCGAGCATTACATTAAAGTAACACCCGGGTCAGGCTGGAAACCAGCGTAAGTAAACTCATCTAACATGAAATTTCAATTCATAGAACTTATATAAACCCGGGGTAACTCGTACTTTACTATAAGTAAACAACTTATATATCAACACTTATTTTCACAAAACAATATCTAAGTATTCAACTTAGTTTAAATAGTCCATATTATCCAAAAACCGGCCTATTGATTTCACATATCAATCTATAAAGAATTATAGAAGATTTCAAATCGAAGTGGTTTCGGGCATTTACTAATACCCGACTCCGGTCTCTTCGAATCATCTTAAGCAAAGCTGTTTAAATTTAAAACAATTCCATTTATATCTAGAATTACATATTTATATAGCCATTTATCATAGATAGACAAACCATACGTTTCAATCCAAACATATCATATCACACAAATCACATGGGGATGTCAACTATTTTAAGGCATACAATATCACATAATCATTCATAAGTAAGATTAATTAGTCCCACCATTTCTAATTAATTTAAATAAATTAAATTAATTACTTCAATCATTTTTAATCCTACTTACTTAATATTAATTAATTACAAACCATTAATTAGTCATCCCTTAATTATCCTCTCTGATTACATTCAGTAATCAGCTTTTAATTAATTACCCAAATTAATTAACCTTCACCATTTCACATTAATTTATTAACTATAATTAATTAAATTAATCAAATATAATTAATTACATTAATCCTTAATTACATCAATTAATTACTTCATTTATTAATTATTTCTTAATTAATCAATTCTTAAATACATCATTAATTATATTAATTAATGATCCTTAATTACATTTTTATTATTAATTACTATAATTAAATTAATCACATTAACCTTTAATTAAACCATATTTATTAATCACTCTTGATTAATCTCATTCAGTAATTAACTACCCTTAATTACTTTTATTAACTAAATTAATTACTCCTTAATTAATGTCTTAATTAATCCCTTGATTAATTCACAAGTAATTAAACTCAAATTACTTCCATTAATATATCACCATTCAATTAATTACTTCCAGTAATTATCTATTATTTACTTCCCTAAATAATCATACCTTTTTAATTACATTAAGTAATTATTTATCAAATCATCCATTGATTATTCTAAATTAATTAAACTTAATTAATTAACTTAAACTAATCAAATTAACTTAATTAATTACAATGAGTAATTAATTCCTTAATTACTTTCATTTAGTAATTACACTTAAACAATTCCATAAATGATTATCCTTAATTAATTGATCTCATTAATTATCAAAATTAATCACATTAGTTAATTATTAAATAATCTCAAATTAATGACCTTCATTAACAATTATTTAATTACTTTTCTTAAGTAATTAACTTGGATTAACCATTATTAATTTCAAATCAATAAATCTTATTAACCAATTAATTAATCTCTAATTATTTAATTAATTAAGTGTTAATCATAACTTAATTAATCTTTAATTACTTTATTAATTAATTCTTAATCATTAATTAATATTCTAATTTATAATCCTTAATTACAAATTAATTATTCTATTTAATTAATCTTAAACCTTAATAAAGTTAATTTAAATCCTTAATTTTAACATACCTAAAATCTTTGAAAATTCTTTTAAACATGTTTTAATTAAATTAACCAAATATTCAATTTTGAAAACTTGATTATCATATTCTTTAAAACTTATTTACTTAATTTTATTTTAAAACTTGTTAAACATTCATCTTTGAAAACAAGATTATTTACTTTGTTTTTGAACTTGAAAAACATTTTTAAAATCAAGCTCTCAGTTTTAAAACCAGAACAACCCGAGTAAACCCCACCAAAAACACGAGCCTACCCCGAGTCCACGCGAACATCCATCTGCTTCGAGTCGAACACGCAAAACTTCGAGCAATGACCCGAGTTTCTTCCTTCTTCCCCAAAGTCTCGAACTCCAGTACACCAACGTATACTGTGCACGTGCACAGTACTTCCAGCCTCCGGTGATCGTCATGGCAGCTCACGACAACCACTTGAACTCACGCGACTACAATCAAGAACCCAGATCATACAAATGTCACACGAATCGAAATCGAGCCTCCTCGTTCAAAAACAGGAACGAACGCACTCGACAAAATCATCTCGCCGTCGATGATCAAGAGGACTGGAACCACGACACTCATCCCAGAGCATCACCACATCGCCACGCTTCTGAATTCCCTCACGCGATCACCTCTGGTGCTCCACCTATGTCGAAACTGCTTCGACAACCCAAACGAACAAAACTCCACCTAAAACCCTAGTTTGTCATCGTTTCTCCACCTCGATCATTAATAAATCCAATTAGGATTTTTCTGATGATCACAAGACCCCCGACCACCTCCAGCATCAATCTCGACCCACTGATCGTCGTCGTTCGTCAGATATTACCAAAAATACCCAAAACGAACAACTACAAAATTCCCATTGTTTAACAATCTAAAAATCATGAAAAGTATATTAAAATTCGTGATTTGCAATCATGAATTCATTTATGTAATTCAAATCAAAAATTAAGATTGTTGATTTTTAACATAAATTTGGGTTTCACTGTTATTTCCCTTTTAAAAATTTATTTGTTGAATTAAAAATCTTGAAACTATTTTTAAAATCATCTTCATATCCTAAGAAACAACTTTCATTTATATAACAAAGTCAAATATAGATTCTATTGTGAGATTTTGAATTTATAATATCAAACCATAACCTGAAACAAGAACAGAGCATAAATAGACAGGTATCATTTCTTCTCAACTATATATATACATGCATTCATATCAGTTCCATATAAACAATTTAATCTATCACTGATATCAATTATAATCATCAAGTTAAAACTGTTTTTAAAATAAATTTACTCACCTGTTCTTTGAAGACAGAACCTTATTTTGAAATCTAGAAATGTTCTAAAACTGGGAATTGATCTTGTCACATGATTTAAATCCTAGCTTGAATCTGATGTTGCTGAATCCTTTTTGAATTAGCTTAGCTTTAGGTTTCAAATTGTAAAGATGATTGATAGTTGGTTGCTTCCATTGATTTGTTTACTGGTTCTAGTGTTATAGGTTTTGTTTTGAATTTGTGATTTGTTTTACAGGGTTGAGTTTTGATCTAGATGAGGAACGTTTAACAGATTTGAGTTTTCTTTGCAATGAAAATGAAGAATATGAAAAGAATTTAAGAAAAAGGGAAAGATGTATATATAGACTAAATTAAGATTTATGAAAAATATAAAAGAAAATAAAATAATAAGTGACACTTGTAAGAAAAATAAACATTTGTCATTTAGGCTTGTTAATCTAATTACACATGTTATTTAGAGAGGTTTAAATCTTAACACATGTAACTTACATGCATAAATATTTTTAAATGTTTTTTAAAAAAGCTTTTTTTTTATAACTATTTTCCTAACTAATAAATACATATATAAATAAATTCTTTTAAAAAGAAAATAATATAAAACAATCTATATTCAAAATATAATATATTCTCAAATCCAAAATATATTTAAGATATATCTCTATCTTTTGAATTTCCAATTCAAATTCAATTTTAATTTAAAATCTAATTAAAACTCAACACACACACAGATATATATATATATATATACACACACACATTTAAACAACACAAATTTAATTTGTTTGAAATAATAATTTTTCTATTTAAAATCTTCTTATATCTATATAACAATCATTATTATTTGTTTTCAGAAAAATAATTTGCAAATTTTAAGTAATTATATTAGGAGATTATCGAATATTTATCCAGATATCTTTTATTATTAAAAAATTTATCTGTTCAATTGAATAATTAGTTAATTATCCAATTATCAGATGTCCCAAAAATACGGGTTATCACATTCCTCCCCCTTTAGAATCTTTTCGTCCTCGAAAAGGAACGAAGCCAAAATTTATTCAATACTTAAAATCTGATAAATTTTTCTTTGATCATATTTAAAACACTTCTTAAAAATCTATATAATATTACCAAAATAGTTTTATAAAAAAATATTTTTTTATAACTCGATGTTTCAACAAGTCCATCCTCGTATTTACAGAAATTCGGTCATACGTTGATCATGCGTAAGACTGAAAATCTATAAGTACTCGGTAAACCCGTTTTCAACACCCAGTGAAAATACTAGGAAAATAATTTTATTGAAAATATAGAAAACAATTTTTTGAAAATAGAGGAAATATCTTTGGTGAGAATGCTCTGGAAATCATCACCCCCATCCATGGTCACAGTTACATCACGGGTTATGTTGCCATCGCAGCAAAAGTCCATGTAACTGATTACACAATGAACCCACAACAGATCGCAGTTACATTCCAGGGTTACATTGCCATCGCAGCAAAAGTCCATGTAACTGTTGGCTCTCAGCGGCACACACGATTTCGCTGTCAAAATAAAACTTCTCCACTCTACATAGGTCGCAGTCTACCGATATAAAATCATGCGCAGACTGTTGGCTCTCAATGGCACACATGACTTTCGCTATGTTACCATAGTGTCGCAATCTACCGATATAAAATCAAACGTAGACTGTTGGCTCTCAGCGGCACAAACGACTTTCGCTATAGTCTGTAGTAGATCGCAGTGACATCGAGTTAAACTGTCGTCACAGCATAACCCAAAATGCCTCTGTGGACACCAGCCCCTCGACTTTCGCTACACAAATAATCCTCAGGAACTAGTTTTGTCCGGACTCCTCACAGGATCAACTTTAGAATCCCCCTTTGGGGTTCAAGGCAGTACCACCCTGTGGAACTCCTGAGAAGTTCATTTCAAGGGAGCGCCTTTTTTCCCAAAGCCATTCTCAAAACACTTTATACTATATACTCATAGTATCTTCAAATCATACCCTTTATGATTTATATCAAAATCTTCTTTACACAAAATCGATAGTTCCAAACTTGGCTTTCCAAAATTTAAAATTGATTTTTCCAAAAATCAAAAGCCTTTCCAAAATCCATAGGTTCCCAAAACCTTTTCCAAAATCATTCTCAAAAGATCTTTTATATATATATATATAACTTTGAAAATCTTTGGATCATTTCAAACTTGTATAAAACCTCTTTTATTCTTCAAATATTTTCAAAACCCTTTTCTTCTGGCAATAGATTCAACAAGGGAAGATTTATCTTATATAACAAAGATATATAACTTTGTTTATTTCAAATAAAATATTCAAATTTGATAAACCTGTTATAAAGTTATTAACCATATTACTTTTCATTTCAAAAACCATTTTACAGTTCTTATCCACAAATTTCAATATCAATTTCATTCAAACTCATACAATGTACACATATCATCCGTACGCTATATCAATTTGATCGCTCACTCGATTACACAATTTCACTTCCGAACTAGTATCGTCCACCCGAATTCCTAGTGCGGACTCAGATCTGGTTTCTTGATCAGAAACCGTCATTCTCCTTGCATAGTCACAACTATGATAGAGAATATCCAGAACCAATCAAAAATCCATATCCAGGTTCGCCGTCGAAAATCGAGCGAAAAATCCCAACTCGGATCGATAATATTATCTCGAAATTTTGTGCTCGAATCTGGATCAAATCACTATGCGAATAGAATAATATACGTATATCCTACGTATTTATCTTTATTGGTTATCAGCCAAATCAATTCCCTTTTCTATTCACATTTCCTTTAATTCTATTCACTTATTCTCAATTACTTCCATTTCCAATTGAGTTATTACTTCAATTACAAACAGTTTGAACTCTGACCTATTTAAATTTAAAAATAGCTTGAAAAAGTTTAAAATAGATAAGTAGTTGAAAAATAGTTATTAGTTTGTAAAATAGCTGTAAAATAGTTAAGTAGGTATAAAATAGTTAGATAATTGCAAAATAGTTTTTTTTTATAGTGATTAGATATAAGTAACTGAAAAATAGTAATTAGTTTATAAGACAGTTTCCAAAATAGTTGAATAGTTCCAAAATAATTGTAAAATAATTATAAGATAGTCTGGGGTTTAAGGAGAAAGATTGTTTAGTAAATAGTTTGGAAAAAATATATTTGTATTAAAACAATTTATTTTGAAAATAATCTAGAGCCAAACTGTTTAATTTCCCAATCTCCATTACCAATTAATTTCCCATCAATTCAATTTAAATTTCCACTTCCATTTAAATTTAAATTGACTCAATATTTCAATTTCCATTGAAATTGATTTAATCCCAATTCAAGTTGAATTAACCTAAATTCCTTTCCAAATTCAAATTAAATTTCATTTGATTTTTAAACTTATTCAACTTTAATCACAATTCCAAATTATTTCAAATCAATTTGGATTAATTTCAAATTGAACCAGCTTCAATTTCAAATCATTTCAATTCTAATTTACCATTTGAATTTTTAAACTTATACATCTTAAATCACAATTCTAATTAATTCAAATCAATTCAATTTGAACTAATTCTATTCAAATCTCAACCTAAAACCATCTCGAATTATATAAATTCGAGTTAAATTTTAAATGTTGATTTAATCCATTAAATCAAATTAACCTTAATTTTTAATTTAACAACTTAAATCTTTAAACCATTTAATTCTGAATCCAATTTCCAAAATTCCATTTTAAAATTATCTTTACTTGAATTATTTCAAAGTTTAAATTAGAGTTCAAAACTTTTTAAATGATTAAATCTTCAGAATCCAATCAACCTTACTCAATTTGAATCCTCCATTTCAAATTTTAAACTTCTCATTAATAAACTTTCCATTTAAGTTTAAAAAAACTTACTTCACTTTGGATTTCACATCACATCCAAAGAAAATTCAAAACTCAACCTTAGAGTTTATTTCCAAATATACATATTTATTTCCTTTACACATCAAGTTGTCTTAAACTTTAAACCACCTTTGGTTTTTAAATTCAAAACAAATTCCTTTAAAATTTTCAAACCACTCTTGTTTGAATCAAGCTCTTTCATTCAAATAATATTATTTATTATTTCTTTATCACTTTGAAACAATTTTCAAATTTCTGGACCTAGATTTAAAACTTTCACAATTTAAAACCCACTTCAATTTACAAGTCATACTTGCCTAAATGTTTAAAATGTTTTACTTCCCTAAAACATTTCATTTTGCTTAATCATTAACAACATTTCATTATTAAACACAACAACCATTTATGATAATAACCAAGATTATCATATCTGGAAACCAATTCATTATTATCTTTATTCTGATAACACTTCTACAAATTCAAGATTTTAATTTTAGTTTGGATCCATTTCAAACTTATCTTTATTCAATTTCAATTTGGTTGTATTACAATTACCACTTAATTCTTATTATTTTATTTAATTCCAATGATTCAACAACCAATTTATTAATATATTTAATAATTAGAAAATTATTTCTATATATATCAAACGATAAACTTATATAAAAATCATTTATTTTTAAAACCATTTTAAAACCTTTATATAAGAAAATAACAAGTACGCTCTTATATATATATATATACACTCAACTCATCTTAGGGTACCATTGACCCTATCCTTAATGAGTAATCCCACCAGAGCCAAGGTTCTCGCTTAACCTTCAGCTCTGATACCAAATGTAACGACCCGGAATTTTCGACTTCGAAAATCCCGAATTGTTAAGGAAAAGAAAAGGAAAGATGTAGAAGAAGAATAGAAAACAAAACTCAGAATCACATATTCTCACATTCGCAACGGATAAAATATAATATCAAATAATATTATTTACATAAAGAAAGCTGTAATTGTTATTTTACATCCACTACATCAGAGTTATAACCATTTACAAATATATTAGACAGTTAGAATTAACATGTCTCAGATAAACAACAGTAATATGCTCAGCGGAATACACTCCATACGTTCCTACCATCCAGCTTGCCACCTGAGCTCCAGAACGTCCTAACCTGAAAATCTGTAATACTCGGTCTGACCCGAGCATTACATTAAAGTAACACCCGGGTCAGGCTGGAAACCAGCGTGAGTAAACTCATCTAACATGAAATTTCAATTCATAGAACTTATATAAACCCGGGGTAACTCGTACTTTACTATAAGTAAACAACTTATATATCAACACTTATTTTCACAAAACAATATCTAAGTATTCAACTTAGTTTAAATGGTCCATATTATCCAAAAACCGGCCTATTGATTTCACATATCAATCTATAAAGAATTATAGAAGATTTCAAATCGAAGTGGTTTCGGGCATTTACTAATACCCGACTCCGGTCTCTTTGAATCATCTTAAGCAAAGCTGTTTAAATTTAAAACAATTCCATTTATATCTAGAATTACATATTTATATAGCCATTTATCATAGATAGACAAACCATACGTTTCAATCCAAACATATCATATCACACAAATCACATGGGGATGTCAACTATTTTAAGGCATACAATATCACATAATCATTCATAAGTAAGATTAATTAGTCCCACCATTTCTAATTAATTTAAATAAATTAAATTAATTACTTCAATCATTTTTAATCCTACTTACTTAATATTAATTAATTACAAACCATTAATTAGTCATCCCTTAATTATCCTCTCTGATTACATTCAGTAATCAGCCTTTAATTAATTACCCAAATTAATTAACCTTCACCATTTCACATTAATTTATTAACTATAATTAATTAAATTAATCAAATATAATTAATTACATTAATCCTTAATTACATCAATTAATTACTTCATTTATTAATTATTTCTTAATTAATCAATTCTTAAATACATCATTAATTATATTAATTAATGATCCTTAATTACATTTTTATTATTAATTACTATAATTAAATTAATTACATTAACCTTTAATTAAACCATATTTATTAATCACTCTTGATTAATCTCATTCAGTAATTAACTACCCTTAATTACTTTTATTAACTAAATTAATTACTCCTTAATTAATTTCTTAATTAATCCCTTGATTAATTCACAAGTAATTAAACTCAAATTACTTCCATTAATATATCACCATTCAATTAATTACTTCCAGTAATTATCTATTATTTACTTCCCTAAATAATCATACCTTATTAATTACATTAAGTAATTATTTATCAAATCATCCATTGATTATTCTAAATTAATTAAACTTAATTAATTAACTTAAACTAATCAAATTAACTTAATTAATTACAATGAGTAATTAATTCCTTAATTACTTTCATTTAGTAATTACACTTAAACAATTCCATAAATGATTATCCTTAATTAATTGATCTCATTAATTATCAAAATTAATCACATTAGTTAATTATTAAATAATCTCAAATTAATGACCTTCATTAACAATTATTTAATTACTTTTCTTAAGTAATTAACTTGGATTAACCATTATTAATTTCAAATCAATAAATCTTAATAACCAATTAATTAATCTCTAATTATTTAATTAATTAAGTGTTAATCATAACTTAATTAATCTTTAATTACTTTATTAATTAATTCTTAATCATTAATTAATATTCTAATTTATAATCCTTAATTACAAATTAATTATTCTATTTAATTAATCTTAAACCTTAATTAAGTTAATTTAAATCCTTAATTTTAACATACCTAAAATCTTTGAAAATTCTTTTAAACATGTTTTAATTAAATTAACCAAATATTCAATTTTGAAAACTTGATTATCATATTCTTTAAAACTTATTTACTTAATTTTATTTTAAAACTTGTTAAACATTCATCTTTGAAAACAAGATTATTTACTTTGTTTTTGAACTTGAAAAACATTTTTAAAATCAAGCTCTCAGTTTTAAAACCAGAACAACCCGAGTAAACCCCACCAAAAACACGAGCCTACCCCGAGTCCACGCGAACATCCATCTGCTTCGAGTCGAACACGCAAAACTTCGAGCAATGACCCGAGTTTCTCCCTTCTTCCCCAAAGTCTCGAACTCCAGTACACCAACGTACACTGTGCACGTGCACAGTACTTCCAGCCTCCGGTGATCGTCACGGCAGCTCACGACAACCACTTGAACTCACGGGACTACAATCAAGAACCCAGATCGTACAAATGTCACACGAATCGAAATCGAGCCTCCTCGTTCAAAAACAGGAACGAACGCACTCGACAAAATCATCTCGCCGTCGATGATCAAGAGGACTGGAACCACGACACTCATCCCAGAGCATCACCACATCGCCACGCTTCTGAATTCCCTCACGCGATCACCTCCGGTGCTCCACCTATGTCGAAACTGCTTCGACAACCCAGACGAACAAAACTCCACCTAAAACCCTAGTTTGTCATCATTTCGCCACCTCGATCATTAATAAATCCAATTAGGATTTTTCCGATGATCATAAGACCCCCGACCACCTCCAGCATCAATCTCGACCCACTGATCGTCGTCGTTCGTCAGATATTACCAAAAATACCCAAAACGAACAACTACAAAATTCCCATTGTTTAACAATCTAAAAATCATGAAAAGTATATTAAAATTCGTGATTTGCAATCATGAATTCATTTATGTAATTCAAATCAAAAATTAAGATTGTTGATTTTTAACATAAATTTGGGTTTCACTGTTATTTCCCTTTTAAAAATTTATTTGTTGAATTAAAAATCTTGAAACTATTTTTAAAATCATCTTCATATCCTAAGAAACAACTTTCATTTATATAACAAAGTCAAATATAGATTCTATTGTGAGATTTTGAATTTATAATATCAAACCATAACCTGAAACAAGAACAGAGCATAAATAGACAGGTATCATTTCTTCTCAACTATATATATACATGCATTCATATCAGTTCCATATAAACAATTTAATCTATCACTGATATCAATTATAATCATCAGGTTAAAACTGTTTTTAAAATAAATTTACTCACCTGTTCTTTGAAGACAGAACCTTATTTTGAAATCTGGAAATGTTCTAAAACTGGGAATTGATCTTGTCACATGATTTAAATCCTAGCTTGAATCTGATGTTGCTGAATCCTTTTTGAATTAGCTTAGCTTCAGGTTTCAAATTGTAAAGATGATTGATAGTTGGTTGCTTCCATTGATTTGTTTACTGGTTCTAGTGTTATAGGTTTTGTTTTGAATTTGTGATTTGTTTTACAGGGTTGAGTTTTGATCTAGATGAGGAACGTTTAACAGATTTGAGTTTTCTTTGCAATGAAAATGAAGAATATGAAAAGAATTTAAGAAAAAGGGAAAGATGTATATATAGACTAAATTAGGATTTATGAAAAATATAAAAGAAAATAAAATAATAAGTGACACTTGTAAGAAAAATAAACATTTGTCATTTAGGCTTGTTAATCTAATTACACATGTTATTTAGAGAGGTTTAAATCTTAACACATGTAACTTACATGCATAAATATTTTTAAATGTTTTTTAAAAAAGCTTTTTTTTAATAACTATTTTCCTAACTAATAAATACATATATAAATAAATTCTTTTAAAAAGAAAATAATATAAAACAATCTATATTCAAAATATAATATATTCTCAAATCCAAAATATATTTAAGATATATCTCTATCTTTTGAATTTCCAATTCAAATTCAATTTTAATTTAAAATCTAATTAAAACTCAACACACACACAGATATATATATATATATATATATACACACACACATTTAAACAACACAAATTTAATTTGTTTGAAATAATAATTTTTCTATTTAAAATCTTCTTATATCTATATAACAATCATTATTATTTGTTTTCAGAAAAATAATTTGCAAATTTTAAGTAATTATATTAGGAGATTATCGAATATTTATCCAGATATCTTTTATTATCAAAAAATTTATCTGTTCAATTGAATAATTAGTTAATTATCCAATTATCAGATGTCCCAAAAATACGGGTTATCACATATCTATTTTCCAAAATAGTATATATAGGTTAAATAATTTATAAAGTAAAGTATTTATAATTTCCTTAAGTCTCACAAATTGATTCAAATCAACTCAAATTCCAAATTCAAATGTATTCAAAGCTCAATTCATCAATTCAATTCAGTTCTTAATAGACCATTTAAATTTCAGTATATTTCAAAGCTTTAATATTCAACATTTTCAAAGTTAAATTTAACAGTTTCATATAGCTCTTGATTTAATTTCATTATTATTTAATCAGGGAATATTCATTTAATAAATTCAATATCATTTAACTAGCCTTAAATATCATTTTTACTAAATATTTCCTTCAATTTTTTTAAACAAGAAATATTCATTAAATTATTTAAATCAAACCCAAGTTATAAATCATATCTTAAATCTCAATTTCAATAAGTTTCAAATCGGTTTAATTAAATAAAATTCTTTAATGAATACAATTTCAACTAAATTCAAATTATCTTCCCAACCTTAACTTATTCAAATTATTACCAAAATCTATTATGAAATATAAATTTTATACTTAACATATTATATTTATTAAATCAATCTTAATTAAATTAAATATTATTATTAAATCTGTATATATCATTACCATTTATATATAAAAATTTTACAATCAACATTTATTAAAACCATATATTTCTTTCCGAAACCATGGAATTTATTTTCAAAATATTTATATATGGACCTACGGTGTCTGTATATAATTTCCTATCTATGGTCAAGTGATACGGATATTTATCATTTCAATCCGTAAATTTAAATACATACGGGTAGATGTCATCTCAACCCGTAATCCTAAATTCAATTCAAATGAAAATCGCTTGGGTTTATCATTTCAACCCATAATCAAATTCTCCTATTCTAAAGTCCGTTCGGGTATGTATCATTTCAACCCATAGTGAATTCTAAATTACAGGGAACTTGCAGAGTGATAACAGATAATATAATAATATAACAGGCATATATCATCAATAACCGTATAATATAGACAATAGGATATGGTGTCATATCCCACAGGTGAACAGTTACAGATAATAACATATATATAACAATGTAAATAACTAACAGCAGCATATTTCAATTGACGTTTCAATTGAAATCAAATTTAATAAATATAGGAACATTAATCATGAGTGATTGCTCACCTTCCGAGGCAAGAGAGGATAGACAATGGAACGAGCTATGAATTCCAAAGCAATGCTAGATGGACATGATTCGATGAAGAAAACAGGCACGATGGACAAAGCTGATAGATTGGAAATCAAGGACCAAATCAGTTTGGTAAAACAACAATTTTATATATTAATATTATTATTATCATTTCCATAAAATCCATATCAAAATTTAAGATGAATATTAAAATAATATATATATATATAAAATAATTAAAAATCATTGTTTACATTTAAACACATATCATATTACCTAACTTATTCATTTTAAACAACTTATATTTATGTATATATGAATTCAAGAATCAATATTTATAAACCCATGCATATATAAACAGAATAGATGAACAAATATATATATATATATATATATATATATAAACCGAACTTACACACTATATTGCAAAGTCAGAAAATAATATATTTATGTATGAATATCATTATAGATATGATTTGGAACCAGAATATATATATAACATATACATATTAAATAAATATAGGACAAAACATATAGTTATAAAATGTATAATATTTCCTAGATGACAAAATGGTATACATAAAACGTAAAATATACATATAAGTTTAAGCACATATCACTAGAAATATGCAGATTATCCTTATAAACAAATATATATACAAAGCTAGACTATACTATATGTAAGTACAACTGACACAAATCTTATAAAATTAACATATATATCTTACGAACACAACAAATCTATATTATCAACATAAAATAGATACAGCATGTAAGTATGTTTAACTAGTAGTGTAACGATCCGATATTTTGGACCATTCGCGTCCATTATAAGTGTATAGGTAGACACTCATGCCGGAGTTGAATTGCTCAAAATACCGCGTTGTTAATTTAAATTTGGCAAAACTGAACATATACAGCAAATAAATAATCACAGATCACAGACACAGAGTAATAAATGCAGCGGAAGTAAAAGAGATAGTAATTCATGAAGCTACTATATGAATATATAAGATACATCAGAGTTTACAACAGAAGAGTAATACGATACATCAGAGTTAAACCAGATACAACGAAAGAGTAACACGATACATCAGATACAAGTCAGAATACATCACTGGAATCATCGAATACTGAAAGCAGAATAGATGGCTGGATCTTCAAGCAAAGCTCCAACTCCAAAGGTGAGTCTCGAATACTGGTACACTCAGTCTGACCCGAGCGTAAAGCAAAATACAAAACACTCGAGTTAGGATTAACATTCTTATATTAATAAATCCAACTCAAGTGAAATAGCAATTGAAATACAAGTAACTCAAAGGATGTTTGGAATCACCATCCTTTAAGGATCCGTTAAACTATCTACTAGGTAGTAATATACGCTAAGTAGATAATGTCTATCAGTAATATAAAAGATATCAAAATAGTGTTAAGTCATGGCCCATTCCACCCTTAACACATTTTTATTCCCAAAAGCATATACAAGACCGTAGTTTCCCCAAAACCGGAAGTCACCAGAGGGCAATCCATATACTAAAGGTACAAAACAGATTCGTAGTGGTCGCGAATAGGGAATACAAGTATGACAAGGCACATGAGGCAATACCCAAGGTAGTGATACTACCATTTGCCTGATCTGGACTGGTGAGAACGCAACGCCGCAGCGCCCGCAACACCGTGAAACAACACTCCCAAAATCAAGGGTGCACCAATCGACAACAAGTAATGAGTAGTTCGAAGAAGTGTGTTCACTTGAGGTAGCTGACCTCCATTGGCCCGGCACGGCTCCTGTTTTAGTCATTTCCAATTTGACACAAGTGTCAAGGTTATCCATTATCGTTCTCTTTCTTCAATCATCACGTACATTAATCCAACCACTTCATTCTGGATCATCACTCCGCGTATAGTTATTAAAGTGGTTTTCGGTTTAGATAGAGAGTATATCCATAACCGATTCCGGTCTCTTTAATAACTTCCGTAATTATTACACCAATTGGTCATTTAATATATTTCAAAACCAAATCAATTTCAATTCAATTAGAATTCGTAAATCAACATTTCATTTGTCTTTCGAAATCAATTTCCAAAATTTACGTTTCAAAACTTCCAAATTCATAATTTCAAAATCTTATAATTCAATTTCAATCTTTATTTAAACAATTCAAATATTGATTCAAGTTCGTATATAAGTGTCTTTTCAAAAACATTAAATTAATTTAATCTAACATTTAAATCAATTTAAATTCATTTATCGATTTCATTCAATATTCATTAAGTAAATTTGCCATTCAAACAATTTCTATTAAATTTCCAATTCATTAAATCAATTTCTTAAGTTCAACTTCATTAAATCAAAACTTACAATTTTGAATTAAATTAAATTCATCAAATCAAATTCTTTAAATTTCAAGTCTTGCATTAATTTCAATAAATCACATTTTATTTCTTGTTAAAGAAATTCAATTTCACTTATTTACTTACTTAAATAAATTTCCAAAACTTAATTAATAAAGAAACTCAATTTCAATTATTTACGAAGTAAAATTCACTTATTCAAAAATTCAATTTCACTTATTAAAGAATTCAAATCAATTTAATCATTAAATAATTCGATCTTATTTAATTATTAACTAATTCAAAACTTAATTATTAAATAATTTCAAAGTTTAATAATTTCAAACTTAATTATAATTTCAAACTTGATTGTTAAATCATTTCAAACTTAATAATTTCAAACTTAATTCAATCAGTTCTCAAATCAAACAACATTCTTTCATCAATTACATTGTTAATATTTTGTTTCAGATTATTAAATATTAACATTTTCCTTTCAATAAAATTCAAATTTCAACTTCATTTCAAAACAATATTATTTATTCAAATAAAATCTTCGTTTACTTTTCAAATCAAATTATTTGACCAATCGGGTTTTATTTAATTCTTTATATCCAAGGTCAAAGTTCAATTTGGGTATTTATCATTTCAACCCGATTCCAATTCAATTAAAAATCAAAGCATAACAAAGGGAACTTGCAGTGCGATAACTGGGATGGTGTCAAAGTAAATAAACAAGCAATAACAACAAATCAATAACAATCCAATAATCAATTCAAATAATCCCGAAATAATCGTATTAATTCGCATTGTTATTTGTACGAATTAATATAATTATTTCTAGAATCTACACTATCATTTCATGTAGATTAAAGATTATTACATTACTGTTTTCACTTATCATCTATTACAATTTCATCCATCATCAATTTAACAACATACATTCAGTGGTTCAAGATGTAATTAAACAAATCCTACGTGTCAATAAATTTTGACAGTTAAATGGGTCATATTATACCAATGTCATTTAATCAAATTTAACATTTAACTATCCTATATCAATTTCAATTGCATACTATTTATCATTTTAACATTAACAATTTAACGTCCAATATAAACATCAACAATCAATCAATTTATCAGCCAAACTGTATTATCATCGCATAAATAATTAACAGATAATGGTGTCAGATTTCACAGGTGAACTGATACAGGTAATAGCATATATAACAGTGTAATTAACTAACAACAGCATATTTCAATTGTCGTTTCAATTGAAATCAAATTTAATAAATAAAAGAACGTTAATCGTGAGTGAGTGCTCACCTTTCGAGGCTAGAGGGAAAGGAGAATGAGATGAGTTACGAATCCCGGCACGAACCCCAAACAAAGCTAGACTGGCACGAATTTGATGAGCGAAGCTGATAGATAGGAATCGATAAGAATAGGATATATATAATTTAAAGTTTAATATCTACTCTTAAAAAAAATTATTTATACAAAACCCAAAAATAAATTTAAAATATATAAAAAATTCTCAAAAATAAATTTAACATATAGTTAAAATAGAATATATATTTAATTTCAAACCAATATTTACCATAAATCAATATAAACGATCCATTATAATATATATATATATGTATGTATATGAACTTAACCAGAAATGAAATATTTAAAATTTATATATAACTAATATAACAACAGATAGGTATATATCCTATCAGTATAAATATATATATCTGGATAAAATATTAGATATAACTATAGATATATAGTATAGAACATGTATACTATACAAAGTAACATACATAGACTAATATACATACCTCCCTGATACTGTAATAATATATGACTAATAGTAATTGAAAATTTCAAAATCTAAGTGTTATATTTTCAAAACACGATATCTATATATATTCACTGCTACAAAATAAAATGTTGTAGGCTTATATATATCCACCTTTAATTTATTGGCATATATATAACTAGACTAAAGTAAACATGCATGCGGACCCAACTAAATGTGTCTATGCTATTCAAAAGTTGGGAACTGCAACTTGTAAATTAATAATAAGCTTTATATAATATATATATATACACAAACACATTTAAATAAAAGCATGCAACTGGATAAACTACAGAATATATACTTTTAAAGATCAGGATATTAATACACATCATATTAAAATCTATACAGACTATGTATATACATCTATACACAACTATCACTTATAACTTATATATATACTTTCATACAGTATATATTATAAAATCAGCACTTTTATAAAACAATGCAACTGGCCAAAACTATCCATATATATAATACTTGATATATAATAGAATAAAGCAAAGCAACCTTGTACATAGGCTGTAACCAAACAGTGTATATAAATTTTCTCTTCGCAGCAAAACCCACCTACTCTGCCATACTTTATATATACCATTGTATACAACTTACATAGATATTATTT
The DNA here is from genome assembly GCA_030737815.1 of Allium fistulosum. Taxonomy (NCBI): domain Eukaryota; kingdom Viridiplantae; phylum Streptophyta; class Magnoliopsida; order Asparagales; family Amaryllidaceae; genus Allium; species Allium fistulosum. The sequence continues at coordinate 1,101,556,137 of CM060904.1, read as the reverse complement.
TCAAAATCAATGTTAAAAATAAAATTAATCTAAACTTATATAAACAGATTAGATACATATATAATACTAATACAAAACTATACAAACAGATAAGATATCAAATACTATTACAAACTTATACCTAATAGACAATAATACATTTTTATGTTTACACAGTTTAGAAGTCATTTCTTAATAACAAATATATATTACTACTTCGTGCAATAACCCAACAATATATGAAATATTATATATAACGTCTATATACTATAACAAAATGTAATATATATACCTCTATATATATAAGAACGAGATGAATAGCAACCGCGAGGTGAAGTGCTGACGTGGTGGAAGGGAATGAGCTGTTATTGGAGGCAATCTTGGTTGTAAGGTGGTGAGGAGGCGGAGATTGGCAAGGCAAGAATGGGAGGTCGGAGAGGCTGTCACATCACTGGTGGAGGAGTGGAAGTGGAGAAGTGTGGTTCGGGTTCAGGGGTTCTCTGGTCGGACTGGGTGTGCCAGGGGAAGGGTGTCGGCTGAGGTCAGGTGTTGGGGAATCCTCGTTTCAGGGGGAACGTGGGGTGTTGGCAGCAGTGGTCGTAGGCGGAGGGTGAGGGGTGTTTTCTGGGTCGTGGGTTTTGGTCGATGGAGGAATTTGTGTTCGGCCATGGCCAGAAGTGGGGACGTGCAGATGGAGAGGATGGTGGCAGCAGGGTTTCGACATGGCTATTGGATGTGGAAGCAGTGAGAAGGAGGAGAGGCGGACCGGAGGAGAGGCGGACCGGAGGTGAGGTGGAGTATGGGTTCTTGGTTTTGCAAGTGGAGGATGAGCAGAGAACGAAAGAGAAAGAAATGAAGGTGAACCCCAAATGAAATGAACCAGAATTTACATTAAAACCATAGGAATAACAAGAGTCAATTACGTTGAATCCAAGATGATAATAAAAGCTGATGGCTATTCGTATTACGATGTATAACGAATGGACAAAAGAGATCAAAAGGCTCAATACGGTTAACGATACGAAAAATAGTTTTACCAATTTCGCGGCGTACCGGACTCCGAATTTGACAATCGAATATGTCGTAGAGATCAGCACGACGAGACGATCAAAACGATATATGGATATCAGTGGTATGATTGAATTATAAAAATTCGAATTTTCTAATAGCGGAAAATGCAAGAAAAACGCTGAAAAATAAGATCGACGGAGCCAAAGATGTCCGAATTTGGAAAAACGACAAACTGACATTTTGCCCAGAAGATGGTTTAGAATTTTTCTATGTAAAAATATTTAGGTTTCGGAAATATTTTATTTTCATCACTTTTTAACTGATTTAAATTGAAGTAAATTTACGCGCGAAATAAACTTTCATATTTTCAGACGATAATTTACCAATTGCTATGTTTAACTAAACGCATTCCAAATATCAAATTTATATTTCAAAATTTTATCGTTTAAATTTTCACAGAATTTTAACTAATTACGTTATTAAAACAGTTGAAATTTACGGGTCGTTACACTCTCCCCCACCCAAAACTTTTCGTCCCCGAAAAGGAACGAGGTAGGAGAATAGAAACAACCAGAAAGAAAAACAGATTTGAAATACAAAATAACAATTAATTTAAACCATATAAATTCAAATTTAAATTAATTGATATTCAATAATTGATTTAATCCATTTGATTTCATTAAAATCAATCTCAACTATTTCTAAATTCATTATCTTATTATCCGATTTCTTCAATTTACAATTTCTAAAACCATAAATTTGAATAGTCTTTTATTATAATCATATTTTCTTCAACAATTTTAAATTCTTCTTTATTTCAAATTATTGTTAAATTTATTCTACTTAATATATCTACTCACATATATTTAACCTATATAAATTAATTTAAACCATAAAAGTTTCGGTTTAAATTAATTTATTATTTACTAATTGCTTTTAAATTCAAAGTATTTTCATAAGTTGATCAAATTTCAATTTATTAATTCTTTCAAAACAAATTTATTAATTCTTTCAAAACAAATTTATTTCATTATTAACTGAGTTTACTTATTATCTTATCTAACTCTATCAACATCTTTATAATCAAAATTCAGTGTATAACATTTATTATAAACACTCAAATTTTATTTATAAATTCAATTTATCTTATATATTATCCAATTACATATTCAACTTCTGAATTTAGGTAAGTTGTATTAGAATGCAATTGAATAACATACAAATAAAATTTTCCCAATTCAATTATTCGAGTTTAAATATTTATTCCAAATTTTGGTTTTATTTATAATTAAAATCATCTTTTAACAAAATTTAAGAATTAGATTTCCGATTAACTTTAAACAATTTAGAGATATATATAATATTATTTATATCAAATCAAATTAAATTTTAAAATAAGATACCCATATATATATATATATAAATCAAATTATACTGAAGAAATTCAAATCAAAATATTTTTCAAAACAAAACCGTAGCAAAGCTACAGAATGGTTTCTCCACTTCGAAACTCGAAAATGAATGTCGATGATGCGGCCGCCATCACCGAAATTATTTTTCAGCGACAAAGAGAAGAGCACTGGTTTCACTATTTTAAAATTCTTTGAAAACGGTTTCTATTTGAAAATACCTTCAATAATATACATTTTAAAATTTTAAAAACCAAAGCTTGAAATCACTGGAAATTAAATTCTCAAATTCTAAATTTTAAATTCATTTAAATTTCAAATCAGTTTATAATCCATGTTAAAAAAAATCATTTATAGAACAATAAATGATAATCAATTATTATCATTTCTACAACCAATTCAATTAACTTATTAAATTTCAGAAAATTTTACTTATATATATCTATAATATATTCATACAAATTTATTCCATTTTCCAAATTTGAAAATAATATTGTGTCAGTTTGCTCTGTTCAAGTGTTTTGGAAATCCTATCGATAGCGTTGATCAGACGAATCGATCGGAAGCCCAAATCAACATCAACAACTCAAACAACACAGCATATATTAAAACATTTAAAATATAAATTTACAAATACACTTCCTTTGCTCGACGATGCAGGAATGAATTTTCAAAATAAGGATAGGGTTTCAAATTTGATGGGCTCAAATAAAAGAGAATTTTGATTCGAAAATAAGTTTGAAACAGAAGATAAGATAATTCAATTATCACAATCGGGAGATGGATGAGTTTATTTAATTCACGGGCAACCTTAACCGGGTCGTCCGTAACTTCAAGAATAAGATCGATGCTGAATTCCGAGGTAAATCAACACTCGATCTCAAGAGATGGAATTCAGGTATAGCAGGTAATAGATAGCATCGTAAACCGAGGTTACAGAAATCTCCGGTAAATCAATGCCTATTATAAAGGAGTTTAATCCTTTACGAATCATTCGAAGATTGGCGAGATCGCCGATCTATTATAGATATCATTCAAAATGGAGTTATGGGGTGCTCCAGAATTGAAAGAAGACGAATAGTGAAGGACACAAATGAATTTCGAAACCGAGGGGAACGTTCCAAAATTCAAAGGAATTGAGTCAAAGGAAGAGATTGAAACTCGAATGAGAGTGATTCTGTAAATACATTTACCCTATATGCTAAGTTTTGCCTAGAGCTACCAAAGCTCTGATACCAACTGTAACGACCCGATATTTTAGACCATTCGCGTCCATTATAAGTGTATAGGTAGACACTCATGCCGGAGTTGAATTGCTCAAAATACCGGGTTGTTAATTTAAATTTGGCAAAACTGAACATATACAGCAAATAAATAATCACAGATCACAGACAAAGAGTAATAAATGCAGCGGAAGTAAAAGAGATAGTAGTTCATGAAGCTACTATATGAATATATAAGATACATCAGAGTTTACAACAGAAGAGTAATACGATACATCAGAGTTAAACCAGATACAACGGAAGAGTAACACGATACATCAGATACAAGTCAGAATACATCACTGGAATCATCGAATACTGAAAGCAGAATAGATGGCTGGATCTTCAAGCAAAGCTCCAACTCCAAAGGTGAGTCTCGAATACTGGTACACTCAGTCTGACCCGAGCGTAAAGCAAAATACAAAACACTCGAGTCAGGATTAACATTCTTATATTAATAAATCCAACTCAAGTGAAATAGCAATTGAAATACAAGTAACTCAAAGGATGTTTGGAATAACCATCCTTTAAGGATCCGTTAAACTATCTACTAGGTAGTAATATACGCTAAGTAGATAATGTCTATTAGTAATATAAAAGATATCAAAATAGTGTTAAGTCATGGCCCATTCCACCCTTAACACATTTTTATTCCCAAAAGCATATACAAGACCATAGTTTCCCCAAAACCGGAAGTCACCAGAGGGCAATCCATATACTAAAGGTACAAAACAGATTCGTAGTGGTCGCGAATAGGGAATACAAGTATGACAAGGCACATGAGGCAATACCCAAGGTAGTGATACTACCGTTTGCCTGATCCGGACTGGTGAGAACGCAACGCCGCAACGCCCGCAACACCGTGAAACAACACTCCCAAAATCAAGGGTGCACCAATCGACAACAAGTAATGAGTAGTTCGAAGAAGTGTGTTCACTTGAGGTAGCTGACCTCCATTGGCCCGGCACGGCTCCTGTTTTAGTCATTTCCAATTTGACACAAGTGTCAAGGTTATCCATTATCGTTCTCTTTCTTCAATCATCGCGTACATCAATCCAACCACTTCATTTTGGATCATCACTCCGCGTATAGTTATTAAAGTGGTTTTCGGTTTAGATAGAGAGTATATCCATAACCGATTCCGGTCTCTTTAATAACTTCCGTAATTATTACACCAATTGGTCATTTAATATATTTCAAAACAAAATCAATTTCAATTCAATTAGAATTCGTAAATCAACATTTCATTTGTCTTTCGAAATCAATTTCCAAAATTTACGTTTCAAAACTTCCAAATTCATAATTTCAAAATCTTATAATTCAATTTCAATCTTTATTTAAACAATTCAAATATTGATTCAAGTTCGTATATAAGTGTCTTTTCAAAAACATTAAATTAATTTAATCTAACATTTAAATCAATTTAAATTCATTTATCGATTTCATTCAATATTCATTAAGTAAATTTGCCATTCAAACAATTTCTATTAAATTTCCAATTCATTAAATCAATTTCTTAAGTTCAACTTCATTAAATCAAAACTTACAATTTTGAATTAAATTAAGGGTAAGTTTGGCTCACATCCCTAATAAGTTTCAAAATAAACAAAACATCCTTCACATACAAAACTTACATTTCCGCCCCCAATTTTCAAATTCGCGCAAGCAAAAATACACAAATACCCTTTATGTTTTTAACATTTCAAACGCGTATAACTTTATGTACAAAAACCGGATCAACAAACCGTTTTCACCAAAAAATCACAAATTTTATGATCTTCGAAATGAGATCCATTGTTGATACCAAAAATTCATATTTGTAGTAAAGTTGCAATTATTTCAAATATTTGCAGACAATTCAGCAAATATTGAACATTTTCGATTTTTTTTTCAAATTTATAAAAATTGCAAAAAATGCAGATATTTCTGCAACTATATAGTATATTTGCAGAAATGTCTGCAACTATTGGGTATAGTTGCAGAAATTTATGCAACTATATTGTATAGTTGCATAAATATCTGCAACTATTGCATATAGTTGCAGACATTTCTACAACTATTGCAAAAATAGTTGCAGAAATGCAACTATTGCAAATAGTTGCAGAAATGTCTGCAACTATTGCGTATAGTTGCAGAAATTTCTGCAACTATTGCTTATAGTTGCAGAAATAACTGCAACTATTGCGTATAGTTGCAGACATTTATGCAACTATTGCATATAGTTGCAGAAATGCAACTATTGCAAATAATTGCAGAAATTTCTGCAACTATTGCGTATAGTTGCAGACATTTCTGCAACTATTGCATATAGTTGCACAAATGCAACTATTGCGTATAGTTGCAGAAATGTCTGCAACTATTGCGTATAGTTGCAGAAATTTCTGCAACTATCGCATATATTTGCAGAAATTTGTTGCGATTATTTATAACTGCAAATATTAAGAATATCATATTTCAATAAAAAAACTTGATTCGTCTTCAATTTAATTGCAGTTTTCCATTTAAATCGAAAAATAAGAAGAAGAATTAGAGCTCGACATTGAAGCGCAGGGGTAATTGGGGGAATAAATTAGCGGAAAACAGAAATAGGGATGTAGAAAATATGTTTTTTATGACAGGGATCTGCTGTGATATTAAGTTTCGTTTTAAGGATGTGTGACTAATTTTCACTTAAATTAAATTCGTCAAATCAAATTCTTTAAATTTCAAGTCTTGCATTAATTTTAATAAATCACATTTTATTTCTTGTTAAAGAAATTCAATTTCACTTATTTACTTACTTAAATAAATTTCCAAAACTTAATTAATAAAGAAACTCAATTTCAATTATTTACGAAGTAAAATTCACTTATTCAAAAATTCAATTTCACTTACTAAAGATTTCAAATCAATTTAATCATTAAATAATTCGATCTTATTTAATTATTAACTAATTCAAAACTTAATTATTAAATAATTTCAAAGTTTAATAATTTCAAACTTAATTATAATTTAAAACTTGATTGTTAAATCATTTCAAACTTAATAATTTCAAACTTAATTCAATCATTTCTCAAATCAAACAACATTCTTTCATCAATTACATTGTTAATATTTTGTTTCAGATTATTAAATATTAACATTTTCCTTTCAATAAAATTCAAATTTCAACTTCATTTCAAAACAATATTATTTATTCAAATAAAATCTTCGTTTACTTTTTAAATCAAATTATTTGACCAATCGGGTTTTATTTAATTCTCTATATCCAAGGTCAAAGTTCAATTTGGGTATTTATCATTTCAACCCGATTCCAATTCAATTAAAAATCAAAGCATAACAAAGGGAACTTGTAGTGTGATAACTGGGATGGTGTCAAAGTAAATAAACAAGCAATAACAACAAATCAATAACAATCCAATAATCAATTCAAATAATCCCGACCGTATTAATTCGCATTGTTATTTGTACGAATTAATATAATTATTTCTAGAATCTACACTATCATTTCATGTAGATTAAAGATTATTACATTACTGTTTTCACTTGTCATCTATTACAATTTCATCCATCATCAATTTAACAACATACATTCAGTGGTTCAAGATGTAATTAAACAAATCCTACGTGTCAATAAATTTTGACAGTTAAATGGGTCATATTATACAAATGTCATTTAATCAAATTTAACATTTAACTATCCTATATCAATTTCAATTGCATACTATTTATCATTTTAACATTAACAATTTAACGTCCAATATAAACATCAACAATCAATCAATTTATCAGCCAAACTGTATTATCATCGCATAAATAATTAACAGATAATGGTGTCAGATGTCACAGGTGAACTGATACAGGTAATAGCATATATAACCGTGTAATTAACTAACAACAGCATATTTCAATTGTCGTTTCAATTGAAATCAAATTTAATAAATAAAAGAACATTAATCGTGAGTGAGTGCTCACCTTTCGAGGCTAGAGGGAAAGGAGAATGAGATGAGTTACGAATCCCGGCACGAACCCCAAACAAAGCTAGACTGGCACGAATTTGACGAGCGAAGCTGATAGATAGGAATCGATAAGAATAGGATATATATAATTTAAAGTCTAATATCTACTCTAAAAAAAATTATTTATACAAAACCCAAAAATAAATTTAAAATATATATAAAATTCTCAAAAATAAATTTAACATATAGTTAAAATAGAATATATATTTAATTTCAAAATAATATTTACCATAAATCAATATAAACGATCCATTATAATATATATATATATATGTATATGAACTTAACCAGAAATGAAATATTTAAAATTTATATATAACTAATATAACAACAGATAGGTATATATCCTATCAGTATAAATATATATATCTGGATAAAATATTAGATATAACTATAGATATATAGTATAGAACATGTATACTATACAAAGTAACATACATAGACTAATATACATACCTCCTTGATACTGTAATAATATATGACTAATAGTAATTGAAAATTTCAAAATCTAAGTGTTATATTTTCAAAACACGATATCTATATATATTCACTGCTACAAAATAAAATGTTGTAGGCTTATATATATCCACCTTTAATTTATTGGCATATATATAACTAGACTAAAGTAAACATGCATGCGGACCCAACTAAATGTGTCTATGCTATTCAAAAGTTGGGAACTGCAACTTGTAAATTAATAATAAGCTTTATAGAATATATATATATATACACAAACACATTTAAATAAAATCATGCAACTGGATAAACTACAGAATATATACTTTTAAAGATCAGGATATGAATACACATCATATTAAAATCTATATAGACTATGTATATACATCTATACACAACTATCACTTATAACTTATATATATACTTTCATACAGTATATATTATAAAATCAGCACTTTTATAAAACAATGCAACTGGCCAAAACTATCCATATATATAATACTTTATATAACAGAATAAAGCAAAGCAACCTTGTACATAGGGTGTAACCAAACAGTGTATATAAATTTTCTCTTCGCAGCAAAACCTGTAACATCCCGAAAATTTTCGACTTTCGAAAATTCAACATCGATACTCACTTTATCGACTGCTGAGCCATCGAATGCCGGAAACCCGAAAAGTTATGGTTTTAAGAAAGAAGAAAAGTTAGAAGAAGAAGATAGAAGAAAAAGAAAGAAGAACAACAACAGAACAACAGAACAGCAACAGAAAACAATATCAGAATCTTACACATCGCAGCGGAACAATATATAATAGATAATCAATAGTCTTTTAAAACAAAGAACTATATCAGTTTATACATACATCAATCAGAGTCAATATACAACTCAATACAATACATCACATCAATGGACAGTTATATAACTTGTCCTCATACAGAATACACAGTGGGATAAATACTATCAGATACAAATACTACGTCTCGTCCTCCAGCTTATCTCCAAAGCTCCAGAATATCCAGAATATCCTGATAACATAACTCTAGGCTGCCCGTGTGGAAATTTGTGGGCACCCAGAGTTTAGAAGGGAACAATAAACTCCGAGTCAGTCATGGTGACTGGTGTGAGATCGTAAAACAGTTATTCTTATTTATAACAACAAAATAATTTTTAAAGTCAATTCGAAATGCTTTTGGAAAATGAAACTACCATAAGACCTCCCACCACACACACAATGCAAACGCAGACTTTGAGGAGATTTCTTCTTATGATAGTCAAAGATGCTTACTACGCAAAAATCAAATTCTTTTTGGATATTATTATTAGTGCATAGTGGAAAACATTTCGAAAGTATAATATAAATCTTAGCCAGCATAGGTACCATTATATTATGCCTGCTATAGCTGCCTCCTGAGGAGACAGGTTATACAATTGAAATCGTAAAGGCTCGTATTGTTTCTTTGGATTTCCAACAAATGGTCAGGCTAAGGAACTTCCTATCCACGATGGGTACGTCCCTGGAATAGACGACCCGAGAACCTAATCGGATCTCTGCCAACACAAGGCCGGGTTACCTCTGCAAAAATAGGTAACTACTGACACGCGTATGCCATCCCCCGATCGTCACCGATCTTCCCGAGGATCCCCGATTCCAACAAACCACAAAGTAATAATAACTGTGCAGCAACCACAGAGGTTAAGTATCTGGGCTCCATACCATGATACCACCTTTATCCAGAAGGAATGACATACACTAAGGGGCGCTACTCCCTAGAACCTTGCTGCATTCGTCCTGTTTCGACCATTTCCGGGGTGTGAGGCTCGACGAAGTCTCGTCCACAAAGCTACGCTTTCTACAAAAAGCCCTGCTTCGGGTCAAACAAAATGATCAACCTATGAACACAAAGATATAAGATCAAACAAATGATCATATCACAAATGATCAAACACTGATCATTTCACAGCAACACTCAGTGTGCCACGTTACCAAATTGGGATATATCGTTGATAAATTTCAACCACATAACCTCTGAGCTCGTACGTCTTAGAGAAGGGTGTTAAGCTAAGAGAATAAATTCTCCGCCACCAACAGAAATGTATTTGAAAGAAATCAGCTTTATATCTCAAATTGTAACGTCAGACACACAATCCATACAAGTCTGTTCCGGGATCGAACAGAACCGAAGGCACTTCTCACGAAGCCCTTGCATTTCCGGATAAATTTTTAATCACGTCAGGACTTCCCGTCACTGAGGGTGATAAAACCTCTAAACCGAAGGTCAGTCGGTGTAGAGTAACTCGACGGTAATCCTTCCATTTTCAAAAATATCCAGTCTTCAACACCGGTCTTCAAATGCGATTCATAACGACGTATCACATATTCGGAATGGGTTATACGACCCCATGGTCCTTTCCCGGCTAACCCGAATAGTGAGCGTTTATTTAAAAACAAGTGTGGCATTCAAATTCATCCAATCACAACAAATACCTATCTAAAGGTAATTATTGATAGTCGGTTATTTAACTATCAATAAAGATGCGCAACATCATCAGATTCCAAATAATTTTCCAAATTATTTCATCTTCAAAAATATCTTTTACTAGGTATAAAATTTCCACACTTCAAAAATAAATCAACGTTTATTTTTAAAACGAATTCCCATTTCTTTATAAATTCCATATTGAATTTATATTTTCAAAATATCTTCTGATATACGATTTTCAAATCGATTTTCAATATTCAATTTCAATTTATCTTTTACAAAGATAAATTCTCAAAACGTTCATTTCATTGGAAAAGCATTTCCATACTTATTTAAAAATAAGTATTTCACAAATCATTTATTTTCAACACTTGGAAAATATTCAATATACTTAAATCAATATTAAGTATATATTCATTCTTTAAGGAAAACATTTACTATAACAACATTTATTTGAGTCAAAACGAATGTTACGTAAAACATCGTTACGACGACTCAAAATCACTAGTATAGGGATTCGGAATTAAGATAGATATATAAATCCCAATACTACATCAAAACATTTTCTTCCGAAAATCATTTACTATAACAACAGTGTTATAGTCCATCATTTCCTTATATTTTCGAAAACGCCTATTTCAACAATAAAAATGTTGAAATCTATGTTTTCGATTCACAATACATTTTAAAAACATCTCTAAAATGTTTAACTTCATTTTCAATGCCACTTTTCCAAAACTATCCATTTTACTTAACAATATATTCACTGTCCAAAATCGTGAATATAATTCACTTAACCCAATTTCAATCATTTCTACACATTTTTATCTCAATAAAAATTCGCTATCCAAAATCGCGAATATATCTTCTTTAAAAATCTTCTATATTTAATTTCTCAAATCCCATTGATTTCGAATTTATAAAACAACGTTTATAAATTCTATTTCTATTTTATAACAACTTCGATTTAATAAATCTCCTTTTATTTACAAATTCGATCAATATTCCATTTAAAGGCAAAAATCCCATTTATAAGTTAATCTCTTATAAATCTTTTATGCTACCGTTTCATCCATTTTATAACTTCATACTTTATAAATCTATAAAATTCATATTTTCACAATTTATAATTTTATAAATCTCATGTCTTTACAATTTATAATTCTATAAATCTCTAACACTTATAAACACTCGTTTTAAAATTCCAACACTTTAAATTGATAAATATCAATTCTGTACATCTTTTATATACATCATTTTTTAGTAATTCAAAAGAAATCCAACTTAAACTATTTTATTTATCACTTGACTATTTATTTCAAAATCACCTTTCAGGTATATTTCTCAATTTAAAATTTTTCATAACTTTAAATTTATAACATTTATTTATTTAAGATAAATAAATTCCAAATTTTAATAAATCGTATACTTTCCAAAAATCACTTCAAAATCCCTTTTAAAGTAAAAATCGTTTATTTTTAAACTTTAAAATTGAACCCGATGATGCAACGCATCAATTAGTCCATCACACATCAAACATCATATATCATCATATGATGACAGAATATATATCAACATCTGTAAATAAATAAATACAGTTGAGGAATCCAGTTGGATCCCCCCAACCTGTTTCCCTGCATCCAAAGACGTCAGCACAATACCAATTCCGCTCCAGTACGGAATTATCGCGGTATATAGGTTTTTATAAATCCGCTTACTAACGGCGCAATAGGGTCTCATCCGCTATACGAGGCGGGAAATCATCAATCCAATATATACATATGCCAATATGTATATATTGCTATATATAGATATATATCCTATAATATCTAATAGCACATCAAAACAGTCAATCATCAATCAATAACTGTAAATAATTCCACATTCAATTTGAGTGAGAAAATCTCACCTTGATTTTAAATTCCATTCCAGCGTTTATTTCGAATAAATTAAACAGACGTTTAATTTAACTCAAAAATTTCACTGACTTCGGTCGCTTCCAATCCAGTTGCATCGCGTAGTATTCGACGATACGATTCCAATGCTTCCTGTTTCGTCGAATTTCGACAACATATGACGAAGTTATAGCATTACAAAGTTTTATACGAATTTAATTAAAATAATTTTACAATATTTATTTATTTTTTTATAACCTAATTCATCACAGCCGTTTGATCTGCTACCCCCAAATCTTGGCCGCATGATAATTCTTCTTCCCTACCATCGTTACTTCCAGGTGACGAACGCACCCACTGCCGCCTCTATGCCCTAATACACGCGACCGCATCGATGACTTCGACGACGATCAGAAAGTGCCGTTCCACTCGCCTCCACGTGCTCCACCAACGACCGGAGTGGCTTCGAACTCGGTGGTCCCCTCAGCTCCAAAAAACGTACGAAAGCGAGCACGAACGCGACCATCTCTTGGCCCCCATGCTACACTGCAACCCATCATCGCCGTACAGATCTGACGATCTTGTCGAGCACTACAACATTGTAGTTAATGCTTTCTCGAATTGATGCACAGATTTAAAGAAATTAAAGGATGAAGATAGGAGATTCTCGGTCGTTCGTGGAGATAGTGGCGGCTGTTGCTTTTTAGGGTTAGGTTTTATTTATTTTCTTGAAAATGAAATAAATGAAGTGCTTATATAGAGAAACGACGAACACTATTCACTCGATTTCCCGAACTCCGATTTACGCGCGGTAACTGACGTTTCTAGGGTTTAACCCGCGTTCCGGACACAATGGAACAGGTTTCAGAAGCTAATTCGATCGTATGTGTGAGATATGGCAATAAACGATCAATTTAAATTAAACCGATTTAAATCGATTTCGAGGCGTTTTAATTCGTACCGGACAAATGGTAAATCCAAAAATTACGAAATTTGAAATCTTACAATAATATCACATTACGGATCCGATGAAACTGGTTTCGTCGAAATCCGAGACCGTTTGAAAAATGACTATTTTAACTCAACGATTTAAAATTAAAACGATATCGATGCGTTTCGAGCTGCCACGGTCAAACGACAACTCCGATTGATATGAAAATTGAAATCCGATAATAACTAACTATTACGGATCCAATGGAACTGGTCTCGTTCAATTCTGAGACTGTTCAAAAATTGGCTATTTTTACAGTCGATAATTAAATATTAAAATATTCAATTTTCACAGTTTAATTCTAAATTCAATTTTAAAAGTTCTATAACCTTTCTATAACTCCAGTATGATTAAATAAAATTTTACAAATCATTTTCAATCATTTTAAACTCGATTTACAATTATCTCTGGAATTTCAATCGTTAAATTATCGATTTAAATTATCAAATTAAATCCAATATCCTTTAAATAAATTATTCGACTTATAAATTCCACTTATTAATATTTAAAATCAATTAAATATTCAAATTTTAATTATCAAAAATTCTGGGTCGTTACAAACTTCCCCCCTTAAAAGAATTTCGTCCTCGAAATTACAAGTCAGGAAGAAAGGTCCTTAGCTCGTCTACTGTTTTTCAACATCTAAGTAGTTTTATCAACTTATCAAAACAAATCTTCTACTAAAGATTCATTATTAATTCAACTAAATTTCAACTTCAACTATAAGTTCAAACAACATTGTTTAACTTCTCAATTCACATTCAAGTTTAAATTAAAATTTTAAACTTTCAAAAATTTATCAAAAATTTTCAAACACTCGAAATTTCCGAAAAATTTCGCCAGCGTCTCCTTTGCGCGGTTAACATGGCACGACTACAAAACGTCCCTACGGACTCTCAGATTTCAAAAAGAAAAGAAAAAGCCAAGCGGCTACACAAGAAATCATCAAATCTCATATTCAAATTTAAATACTTACCTTTTGTCGAGCAATTCAAATTTATCTTCAAAATTAAATTCCAATTCCTTTATACCTGTATATCCTACTAGCCATAATATCTAGTTACATATATTCAAACCATTTTGCACATTCTGTTACAAAATTTTCAATATAACTGCTTATACATCCTTTAAGTTCGCTATTGCAGTTTCATATTCATTCAATTTCACATTTCAAATTTCATTTGAATTTAATTCACAATTCCAACCTTATTTGGATTCTATTTAACTTCTGAATATTGAATTTTATCAATTATCTTTCATTCATAACCGCACTCTTTTTAAATTAGTTTCAATTACTAATTCATCACAGATTGCAATTCACTTATTCAAATTTGTTTTCAACATTCAGTTTCAATTCCAGTTTTATTCTTTCGTTCATTCCCAAAATTTATTTTCAATCCACTATTTTGGTTTATAACCACTTATATTAAACTGGATTTCAAATTTCATACGAAATTTAATTCATCTCAAACCATATTAATTTGTCATTTCTTTAATTAGTTTCAATTACTAATTTTATTTCAATACATTACTTTACAAATTCGAAATGAATTTTTCAATATTCAATTTACTTTCATTAAATTGATTCACCTATACTTGCTTTAATTTTTAACTTCATTCTTTAAGTTAAATTTATTCTATCAAAATTCAAACTGTATAAGTTATCAACTTATTTCTTATTTCACAAGTATTTTTATATAGTATTCCAGAGTTTACCAACATTTCAAAAACCATTTTTGAAAACAGTTCAAATTATCCTTTGAATTTCCAAAACAAAACCCAAATTTTCCAAACAACTTCCTTTTAAAACAATTAGGCAGCAATTTCCTCTTTTGGAAACCCGAAAATGAACACCAACGATGCCGCGGTCATCATCGAAGTTATTTTCCATCGACCGAAAAGAGTTTAGAGCTTTTCATTCCCTCAAAACATTTTTCAAAACCCTTGAAATTCATTTTCCACTCCAAAAAGAATTTTAAACTTTCCAAATCTCCAAAATTCTCAAATTCTTTTCAAAACATTTCCAAAAACTTCTCTGGAATCTCATTTTAAATTACAAATCACATTTATAATTTATATTCTCAAATTCATTTGCATGTGAATTTCTTTCTTAACTTTGGAGTTACGATTTCAATTTCTTATTCAATTTCATTGATAATAATTTAATATTATCAACTCTAACAACCATGCAACCATATATCATAGTACTTTATAGAAAAACATTTATTTTCTATACAAAAATAGTTTTGGGCAAAATTATCTCATTTACCCCATTTTAAAACAATACTGTGCCGAATTGTTCTATATAAGTGTTTAGAGATCCCTATCGATAGAGTTGTACGGACAATACCGACCAGAATCCATATACCACTCAACAAATCAATCATCACAATATAAAACAATTTTATATTCAATAACAAATACACGCTCATATCTATTATTACACTCAACTCATTCTAGAGTACTGCTGACTCTATCTCTAATGAGTAACACCCAACAGAGCAGGGTTGTCGCTTAACCATATGCTCTGATACCAAATGTAACATCCCGAAAATTTTCGACTTTCGAAAATTCAACATCGATACTCACTTTATCGACTGCTGAGCCATCGAATGCCGGAAACCCGAAAAGTTATGGTTTTAAGAAAGAAGAAAAGTTAGAAGAAGAAGATAGAAGAAAAAGAAAGAAGAACAACAACAGAACAACAGAACAGCAACAGAAAACAATATCAGAATCTTACACATCGCAGCGGAACAATATATAATAGATAATCAATAGTCTTTTAAAACAAAGAACTATATCAGTTTATACATACATCAATCAGAGTCAATATACAACTCAATACAATACATCACATCAATGGACAGTTATATAACTTTTCCTCATACAGAATACACAGTGGGATAAATACTATCAGATACAAATACTACGTCTCGTCCTCCAGCTTATCTCCAAAGCTCCAGAATATCCAGAATATCCTGATAACATAACTCTAGGCTGCCCGTGTGGAAATTTGTGGGCACCCAGAGTTTAGAAGGGAACAATAAACTCCGAGTCAGTCATGGTGACTGGTGTGAGATCGTAAAACAGTTATTCTTATTTATAACAACAAAATAATTTTTAAAGTCAATTCGAAATGCTTTTGGAAAATGAAACTACCATAAGACCTCCCACCACACACACAATGCAAACGCAGACTTGGAGGAGATTTCTTCTTATGATAGTCAAAGATGCTTACTACGCAAAAATCAAATTCTTTTTGGATATTATTATTAGTGCATAGTGGAAAACATTTCGAAAGTATAATATAAATCTTAGCCAGCATAGGTACCATTATATTATGCCTGCTATAGCTGCCTTCTGAGGAGACAGGTTATACAATTGAAATCGTAAAGGCTCGTATTGTTTCTTTGGATTTCCAACAAATGGTCAGGCTAAGGAACTTCCTATCCACGATGGGTACGTCCCTGGAATAGACGACCCGAGAACCTAACCGGATCTCTGCCAACACAAGGCCGGGTTACCTCTGCAAAAATAGGTAACTACTGACACGCGTATGCCATCCCCCGATCGTCACCGATCTTCCCGAGGATCCCCGATTCCAACAAACCACAAAGTAATAATAACTGTGCAGCAACCACAGAGGTTAAGTATCTGGGCTCCATACCATGATACCACCTTTATCCAGAAGGAATGACATACACTAAGGGGCGCTACTCCCTAGAACCTTGCTGCATTCGTCCTGTTTCGACCATTTCCGGGGTGTGAGGCTCGACGAAGTCTCGTCCACAAAGCTACGCTTTCTACAAAAAGCCCTGCTTCGGGTCAAACAAAATGATCAACCTATGATCACAAAGATATAAGATCAAACAAATGATCATATCACAAATGATCAAACACTGATCATTTCACAGCAACACTCAGTATGCCACGTTACCAAATTGGGATATATCGCTGATAAATTTCAACCACATAACCTCTGAGCTCGTACGTCTCAGAGAAGGGTGTTAAGCTAAGAGAATAAATTCTCCGCCACCAACAGAAATGTATTTGAAAGAAATCAGCTTTATATCTCAAATTGTAACGTCAGACACACAATCCATACAAGTCTGTTCCGGGATCGAACAGAACCGAAGGCACTTCTCACGAAGCCCTTGCATTTCCGGATAAATTTTTAATCACGTCAGGACTTCCCGTCACTGAGGGTGATAAAACCTCTAAACCGAAGGTCAGTCGGTGTAGAGTAACTCGACGGTAATCCTTCCGTTTTCAAAAATATCCGGTCTTCAACACCGGTCTTCAAATGCGATTCATAACGACGTATCACATATTCGGAATGGGTTATACGACCCCATGGTCCTTTCCCGGCTAACCCGAATAGTGAGCGTTTATTTAAAAACAAGTGTGGCATTCAAATTCATCCAATCACAACAAATACCTATCTAAAGGTAATTATTGATAGTCGGTTATTTAACTATCAATAAAGATGCGCAACATCATCAGATTCCAAATAATTTTCCAAATTATTTCATCTTCAAAAATATCTTTTACTAGGTATAAAATTTCCACACTTCAAAAATAAATCAACGTTTATTTTTAAAACGAATTCCCATTTCTTTATAAATTCCATATTGAATTTATATTTTCAAAATATCTTCTGATATACGATTTTCAAATCGATTTTCAATATTCAATTTCAATTTATCTTTTACAAAGATAAATTCTCAAAACGTTCATTTCATTGGAAAAGCATTTCCATACTTATTTAAAAATAAGTATTTCACAAATCATTTATTTTCAACACTTGGAAAATATTCAATATACTTAAATCAATATTAAGTATATATTCATTCTTTAAGGAAAACATTTACTGTAACAACATTTATTTGAGTCAAAACGAATGTTACGTAAAACATCGTTACGACGACTCAAAATCACTAGTATAGGGATTCGGAATTAAGATAGATATATAAATCCCAATACTACATCAAAACATTTTCTTCCGAAAATCATTTACTATAACAACAGTGTTATAGTCCATCATTTCCTTATATTTTCGAAAACGCCTATTTCAACAATAAAAATGTTGAAATCTATGTTTTCGATTCACAATACATTTTAAAAACATCTCTAAAATGTTTAACTTCATTTTCAATGCCACTTTTCCAAAACTATCCATTTTACTTAACAATATATTCACTGTCCAAAATCGTGAATATAATTCACTTAACCCAATTTCAATCATTTCTACACATTTTTATCTCAATAAAAATTCGCTATCCAAAATCGCGAATATATCTTCTTTAAAAATCTTCTATATTTAATTTCTCAAATCCCATTGATTTCGAATTTATAAAACAACGTTTATAAATTCTATTTCTATTTTATAACAACTTCGATTTAATAAATCTCCTTTTATTTACAAATTCGATCAATATTCCATTTAAAGGCAAAAATCCCATTTATAAGTTAATCTCTTATAAATCTTTTATGCTACCGTTTCATCCATTTTATAACTTCATACTTTATAAATCTATAAAATTCATATTTTCACAATTTATAATTTTATAAATCTCATGTCTTTACAATTTATAATTCTATAAATCTCTAACACTTATAAACACTCGTTTTAAAATTCCAACACTTTAAATTGATAAATATCAATTCTGTACATCTTTTATATACATCATTTTTTAGTAATTCAAAAGAAATCCAACTTAAACTATTTTATTTATCACTTGACTATTTATTTCAAAATCACCTTTCAGGTATATTTCTCAATTTAAAATTTTTCATAACTTTAAATTTATAACATTTATTTATTTAAGATAAATAAATTCCAAATTTTAATAAATCGTATACTTTCCAAAAATCACTTCAAAATCCCTTTTAAAGTAAAAATCGTTTATTTTTAAACTTTAAAATTGAACCCGATGATGCAACGCATCAATTAGTCCATCACACATCAAACATCATATATCATCATATGATGACAGAATATATATCAACATCTGTAAATAAATAAATACAGTTGAGGAATCCAGTTGGATCCCCCCAACCTGTTTCCCTGCATCCAAAGACGTCAGCACAATACCAATTCCGCTCCAGTACGGAATTATCGCGGTATATAGGTTTTTATAAATCCGCTTACTAACGGCGCAATAGGGTCTCATCCGCTATACGAGGCGGGAAATCATCAATCCAATATATACATATGCCAATATGTATATATTGCTATATATAGATATATATCCTATAATATCTAATAGCACATCAAAACAGTCAATCATCAATCAATAACTGTAAATAATTCCACATTCAATTTGAGTGAGAAAATCTCACCTTGATTTTAAATTCCATTCCAGCGTTTATTTCGAATAAATTAAACAGACGTTTAATTTAACTCAAAAATTTCACTGACTTCGGTCGCTTCCAATCCAGTTGCATCGCGTAGTATTCGACGATACGATTCCAATGCTTCCTGTTTCGTCGAATTTCGACAACATATGACGAAGTTATAGCATTACAAAGTTTTATACGAATTTAATTAAAATAATTTTACAATATTTATTTATTTTTTTATAACCTAATTCATCACAGCCGTTTGATCTGCTACCCCCAAATCTTGGCCGCATGATAATTCTTCTTCCCTACCATCGTTACTTCCAGGTGACGAACGCACCCACTGCCGCCTCTATGCCCTAATACACGCGACCGCATCGATGACTTCGACGACGATCAGAAAGTGCCGTTCCACTCGCCTCCACGTGCTCCACCAACGACCGGAGTGGCTTCGAACTCGGTGGTCCCCTCAGCTCCAAAAAACGTACGAAAGCGAGCACGAACGCGACCATCTCTTGGCCCCCATGCTACACTGCAACCCATCATCGCCGTACAGATCTGACGATCTTGTCGAGCACTACAACATTGTAGTTAATGCTTTCTCGAATTGATGCACAGATTTAAAGAAATTAAAGGATGAAGATAGGAGATTCTCGGTCGTTCGTGGAGATAGTGGCGGCTGTTGCTTTTTAGGGTTAGGTTTTATTTATTTTCTTGAAAATGAAATAAATGAAGTGCTTATATAGAGAAACGACGAACACTATTCACTCGATTTCCCGAACTCCGATTTACGCGCGGTAACTGACGTTTCTAGGGTTTAACCCGCGTTCCGGACACAATGGAACAGGTTTCAGAAGCTAATTCGATCGTATGTGTGAGATATGGCAATAAACGATCAATTTAAATTAAACCGATTTAAATCGATTTCGAGGCGTTTTAATTCGTACCGGACAAATGGTAAATCCAAAAATTACGAAATTTGAAATCTTACAATAATATCACATTACGGATCCGATGAAACTGGTTTCGTCGAAATCCGAGACCGTTTGAAAAATGACTATTTTAACTCAACGATTTAAAATTAAAACGATATCGATGCGTTTCGAGCTGCCACGGTCAAACGACAACTCCGATTGATACGAAAATTGAAATCCGATAATAACTAACTATTACGGATCCAATGGAACTGGTCTCGTTCAATTCTGAGACTGTTCAAAAATTGGCTATTTTTACAGTCGATAATTAAATATTAAAATATTCAATTTTCACAGTTTAATTCTAAATTCAATTTTAAAAGTTCTATAACCTTTCTATAACTCCAGTATGATTAAATAAAATTTTACAAATCATTTTCAATCATTTTAAACTCGATTTACAATTATCTCTGGAATTTCAATCGTTAAATTATCGATTTAAATTATCAAATTAAATCCAATATCCTTTAAATAAATTATTCGACTTATAAATTCCACTTATTAATATTTAAAATCAATTAAATATTCAAATTTTAATTATCAAAAATTCTGGGTCGTTACAAAACCCACCTACTCTGCCATACTTTATATATACCATTGTATACAACTTACATAGATATTATTTTCAAAATCAATGTTAAAAATAAAATTAATCTAAACTTATATAAACAGATTAGATACATATATAATACTAATACAAAACTATACAAACAGATAAGATATCAAATACTATTATAAACTTATACCTAATAGACAATAATACATTTTTTTGTTTACACAGTTTAGAAGTCATTTCTTAATAACAAATATATATTACTACTTCGTGCAATAACCCAACAATATATGAAATATTATATATAACGTCTATATACTATAACAAAATGTAATATATATACCTCTATATATATAAGAACGAGATGAATAGCAGCCGCGAGGTGAAGTGCTGACGTGGTGGAAGGGAAGATGAGCTGTTATCGGAGGCAATCTTGGTTGTAAGGTGGTGAGGAGGCGGAGATTGGCAAGGCAAGAATGGGAGGTCGGAGAGGCTGTCACATCACTGGTGGAGGAGTGGAAGTGGAGAAGTGTGGTTCGGGTTCAGGGGTTCTCTGGTCGGACTGAGTGTGCCAGGGGAAGGGTGTCGGCTGAGGTCAGGTGTTGGGGAATCCTCGTTTCAGGGGGAACGTGGGGTGTTGGCAGAAGTGGTCGTAGGCAGAGGGTGAGGGGTGTTTTCTGGGTCGTGGGTTTTGGTCGATGGAGGAATTTGTGTTCGGCCATGGCCAGAAGTGGGGACGTGCAGATGGAGAGGATGGTGGCAGCGGGGTTTCGACATGGCTATTGGATGTGGAAGCAGTGAGAAGGAGGAGAGGCGGACCGGAGGTGAGGTGGAGAATGGGTTCTTGGTTTTGCAAGTGGAGGATGAGCAGAGAACGAAAGAGAAAGAAATGAAGGTGAACCCCAAATGAAATGAACCAGAATTTACATTAAAACCATAGGAATAACAAGAGTCAATTACGTTGAATCCAAGATGATAATAAAAGCTGATGGCTATTCGTATTACGATGTATAACGAATGGACAAAAGAGATCAAAAGGCTCAATACGGTTAACGATACGAAAAATCGTTTTACCAATTTCGCGGCGTACCGGACTCCGAATTTGACAATCGAATATGTCGTAGAGATCAGCACGACGAGACGATCAAAACGGTATATGGATATCAGTGGTATGATTGAATTATAAAAATTCGAATTTTCTAATAGCGGAAAATGCAAGAAAAACGCTGAAAAATAAGATCGACGGAACCAAAGATGTCCGAATTTGGAAAAACGACAAACTGACATTTTGCCCAGAAGATGGTTTAGAATTTTTCTATGTAAAAATATTTAGATTTCGGAAACATTTTATTTTCATCGCTTTTTAAATGATTTAAATTGAAGTAAATTTACGCGCGAAATAAACTTTCATATTTTCAGACGAAAATTTACCAGTTGCTATGTTTAACTAAACGCATTCCAAATATCAAATTTATATTTCAAAATTTTATCGTTTAGAATTTCACAGAATTTTAACTAATTACGTTATTAAAACAGTTGAAATTTACGGGTCGTTACAAGTATATAGGCTGACCTTAAACTCAAAAAAAAAAAATCCAAACCGATCATTATATGATATCTATACAAGATTAAAACAGGCTAAATTTTTATATTAGCAGTATAAAACTAGCCTAGGAACTTACAGATATAACGACAAACACATAACATACTCATATATATATATATACTTTAATATACTTACTGTAACCTTTATAACTAAATTATGTAGACATATATAATTACAAACCAATACTTTTATATAACAAATTTATAACAGCAACCAAAAGGAAAAAGAGACCCTAACAAATAACTTTACATATAACAACCATTGTTTTTCAATACATACGTACAAAATATATCTTAAGTGTTTTTATAAACCAAACCAGAGAACCAACCTTATAATATACATATACAAATGTATATACAGGTTTCTATATATATGATATACTTATTTTCTCCTATTCAATACAAAGATACAACTTAAAAAGGCGAAACATATATATATAATTGAACAGCTTTTATATAAACTTTGGAACTATTAGTATGATATATTCAACTTAACAAACTTGCAAACCGATATATATATATACACTTTATACATACGAAACAGGTAAATAAGTATTTGAAATATATGATACAATATAATGAAATTTGATACAATATAATATAAACTAGAAAAAATATTACTATAAGTTATGCAAATCAAAATAAAGTAGAACAAGAGCAAACAACAGCCTTTAAATCATAAAAATATGTACAGCCATAATATAAACTATATAGAAATCTATATATATGGACTTACATGCAAATGACTTACACCTAAAAGAAGAAGAGGCTGCAATGGCCAAAGCAAGGAGATGACGTTGGGTGGTGATGGGGGCTTGGTCAGCGTGCAGTGAAAGAGAGGAGAACAAAGGTGTTGGCATGGGGCAGAGAAATGAAGGAGGATATGGAAGGGAAGGGGTGACGAGGCCATAGGTGCGTTGATGCCTTGGCGAGGCTAGGTGGCAGCCATTGTCTGGAGATGGGTTGAGAATGGTGGCAAGAGTGGAAAGAAAAGGAAGGGCTGAAAATTAGAAGGGGAAGGAGAAGTTTCATGGAAGGAGAGAGGTCTCAGGCAAAAGAAAAGGATAGGTGAGAATATATTATATATCCATAAATTTTCCAAGTAACGTAAGCAAATGAAAAATGTGAAAGAATATTATAATGGAAAAATAGACGGAGAAGTTTAAGCAAAGATGGAAACGTACGTAAATAAATGGGCAACCAATATAACCCAAATAAATGGTAAAGGTACAGTTCCCTTGATTTCAGTTGAAAAGCTATTTAATGCAATTGATTATTTGCTTGAGCTGCATGGTAAAGATTTGAAAAGGATTGGAAAGTTAAAATTCATAATTAAAGGTGCCGTTACAACGAACACTTTATTGCTTCTGTCGCGTACCGGGCCTCAAAATACAGAAGTAAATATACCATGGAGATCAGCACGACGATACGATCATAACGGTATATGGATATCTGTGGTACGATCATCTGATCAAAAGTCGATAATCGGTACCGAAAATGCTGCTATCTTGCCAGAAATAAGATAAACGGAGCAATCGCAGTCCAAATTTGGAAAATAGAAAGATGACGTCTCCCTCAGAAGACGACTTAGAAATTTATTGTATAAAAATATTCAAGTTTGGAAAACATTTAATTACCACCAATATTTAACTGATTTAAATTTGAAATAAAATTACACAATAAAATAAACTTCCATAAAATTAATTGAAAATTTACCAGTTGCTATGTTTAAATAGACGTATTCCAAATAATAAATTTCAAATTTCAAATTTTATTGTTTAAAATTTCACAAAAGCTCAATTAATTAAATAAATAAAATCACTAAAATTTTGGGTCGTTACAACTATGATTGAAGGATAACTCAAAACAAGAAACTCACCACACAAGAATTCAAGAAAATACATAGGATGCATTCGCTCCATGAACTCTCTAGTTCCACAAGAATAGTCCTTAGGATCATCTCGCTATATGACTTAGATGAGCGAAACAACTTTATTTCGAAGGTGTTTAACCTTCGAGGCTACATGTGAATAGAGTCGGAACTTAAGATTAATATCTTTCCTTGACTTAAGCTAACAAGAGAGTGATCAATATGGTCTTATAAATAAAATCCCAAGAGGAGACGTATCAGTGCTGGATTGGAAACTATCAACAATAGGAAAATTTCTATCAAGGTAGATATGATCCTCCTAGCTTCTATTAGGGTCAAAAATACATGCTTGAGGTAGATCTCTAAGATCTTATCAACATTCAAACCATTAGAAGCTCCTTATTTAATTTTCCATAAGATGCATTCTTATATTTTTATTAATTTGAGATGAACTCAATCGGTTGGTTTGAACTCTCAAAATTTCTATAACCTATTACTTTTAGAGATTTCATGGTTTTCTCATTCTTAGATCTCACTATAGATTACTCCTATAACTTGTTTTAGGATTAATAATTTTACAAATTTCAACCTCATCCAATCAAACAAGGCTATAACCCAGAAGAGGTTCTTAGTTGTAAATTTCTGAATAAGTTTGGAACTTAGTTTTTACATTTCAATTTACTAAAAGTATTTTCTCTATTCAAAATACCTACCATTCTTAATGTTTTAAGATACTTGTTTAAGAAATGATATTCTGGTTTTGAAGAATAAACTATTTTTAAATGACCACGGTGTTATAATAACGATTGGTTGTTAAAGAGACCGGGATCGGATATGGGCATACTCTCTGTCGATACCGAAAACCACTTTAACAACTATGTACGCGGTGGAGATTCCAGAATGAAGTAGGATGGTGGCGACGATCCTATATGAGGTATATACGTGGACCCGACTCCCATGAGTTGGCATATGGTGGCTAAAACAGGAGCAATTCCGGGCCAATGAGGTAGCTCCTCTGATCGGACACACTCCATCGTATGCCATTCTATTACTTGTGATTGATTTGGTGCGCACCCTTGATTCGGGAGTGTGGCTCGAAGTGGGCGATTGCTGCGGCTCTGCGTTACCACCAGTCCGAATGCGTAATTGGTATATCTACCTTGGCATTGCCTTGTTGTGCCGTGTCACCTACCCTAGCGTGCTTTACTACGAATTTGTTTTGTACCATACCTATGGAGTGCCCTCTGACGATGCCCATTACGGGGGAGATTACGGTACTGTATAGACTATGGGAATATATAAAATATGTTAAGGGGGATATGGATAATGCCTTAACGCTATTTTGATAGTTTACTTTACTTTAGACATTATTATAATAGTGTATATTCCTACATAGTACATAGTGTAACGGATCCTTAGAGGATGGTTATCCCAAACATCCTTTGAGTTACTTGTATTTCAGTTGATATTTTACTTGAGTTGGATTTATTGATATAAGAATGTTAATCCCGACTCGAGTGTTTTGTGTTTTGCTTTACGCTCGGGTCAGACTGAGTGGCTCAGTGTTCGAGACTCACCTTCGGAGTTGGAGCTTCGCTTGGAGGTCCAGCTATATCTATTCAGCTTGCAGTTATTCGGTTGACTCCAGATATATATTCAGATCTTGTATTTGATTATTGCATTGAGACTTCTTTGTATTCGAGACTTCTGTTATATCTTGTTTAACTCTTTTATATATATAGTAGCTTCATGAACTACTATTCTTTTGTTTCCGCTGCATTATTGTTATATTACTCAATGTCTGTGATTCTGTGATTATTTATTTACTGTATATGCTTCGTCTTGCCAAATTTAAATTATAAATCTGATATTTTGAGCAATTCAAATCCGACTTGTATGGATGCGAATGGTTGAAAATTTCAGGATGTTACATGTGGTATCAAAGCTCTGGTTTTAGGAAAACTTAGCATATGCAGTAAATTTGATTACAGAATCATTTTCATTCGAGCTTGAATCTCTTCCTCTTTGACTCGGTTTCCTTTGAATTTTGGAACGTTCCCTTCGGTTCCAAAATCCATTCTTGTCTCCCCTATTCGTGTTTCCTTGATTCCAGAGCAACCCATAACTTCACTAAATGATTTGTAAACGGGTGAAACTCCTTTACAACAACATTGATTCACCGGAGATTTCTGTATCCTCGGTTCAGATGCTGCTATCTCTTGCTATGCTAAATTTTATCTCTTGCGATCGAATGTTGATTTGCTCCAGAATTCTACCTCGATCTTATTTTGAAGTCACGGTTCACCCGGTTAAGGCTGCCCGCGATTTATATAAGTTTATCCATTTGTTTCTCTCTTTGAAATCTATTTATCTCCCTATCGAGCCTATCTTCTAGTTTAACTCTTTTGGTTAGGATCCCTCTATATTTGGATCTCTATCCTTGTTTTGGAATCCATCCTGGAATCATCGAGTGAGGGAGTGTATTTGTAATTAATATTAAAATGTTTTATAGTGTGTTGTTTGAGTTGTTAATGTTGATTTGGATTTTTGATCGATTCGTCTGATCAATGCTATCGATAGGAATTCCAAAACACTTAAACATAGCAAACTGACACAATATTATTTTCAAATTTGGGAAATGAAATAAATTTGTATGATTATATTATAAATATATAAGTAAATTTTCTGAAATTTAATAAGTTAATTAAATTGGTTGTTTGAAATGATAATATTTGATTATCATTTATTGTTCTATAAATGAATTTATAAACATGGTTTATGATTTGATTTGGAATTTAAATGAATTTAAATCTAGAATTTGAGAATTTAATTTCCGGAGATTTCAAACTTTGGTTTTAAAGTTTTAAAATGCATATTATTTAAAGTAATTTTGAATATAAATTGTTTCCAAAGAATTTTAAATGTTGAAATCAGTGTTCTCCTCTTTTGTCGCTGGAAAATAATTTCGGTGATGACGGCCGCATCATCGACATTCATTTTCGAGTTTCGAAGTGGAGAGACCATTCTATAGCTTTACTACACTTTTGTTTTGGAAAATAAATTGATATAAATTCTTGATTATGACTTGATTTATTATAGGTATATGATTATAGATTTGATTTGATATATAGTATATATATTTATCTCTAAATGGTTTGAAGTGAATCGAAAATTTAATTCTTAAATTTATGTTAAAGGATGATTTTAAATAAAGCCAAAATTTTGGATAAATATTTAAACTTGAAATAATTGAATTGGAAAATTTTATTTGTATAATACTAAATTGCATTCCAATATAACTTACCTAAATTATTCAGAAGTTAGGTATGTAATTGAATAATATACAATATAAAATGGTGTTAAAGGAATTTATAAATAAACTTGAGTAGTTATGATAAGAGTAAATATACTTAATATATGTGATAAGATATACTAAGTGGAATAAATTTAATAATAATTTGGGAAAAAGAGGAATTAGTTTATTGAATAAAATATGATTATAATAAATGTTTATATTTAATTTATGACTATAGAAGTTGATAATTGAAGATAATAAGATAAAGAATCTAGAAATAGTTAAGACTGATTTAACTTAAGTGAAATCAAATGGCTTAAATCAATTAGTGAATATCAATTAATTTAAATTGAAATTTATATGGTTTAAATTAATTGATTTGAATCTATTTTTTTCTAGGTGTTGCTATTTTCCTACCTCATTCCTTTTCGGGGACGAAAAGTTTTGAGTGGGGGAGAGTGTAACGACCCGCAAATTTTTAATAATTTTATTTGTTTTATTTATATATTTAATTGAAATTTTGTGAAATTTTAAACAATAAATTTTAATATTTGGAATATGTCTAATCTATGCAATTAAAGCGCTCGGCAGATTCAATGCGGTGGAGGTGCAAAAAGTCATAGCGGGGATACAGCGAGGATATAGCGGATGACTCTAAAATAGCATATAACACTCGTACTTAATGTTTCTACTAATATATAAATGGTAATTAAATGAAAAATTAACATTCAATTGAATTATAATTAATACATGAATAATTTTAAATAAAAACATGTGCGAATATACTATAAATAAACGTAAAACTGTTATATAACATAATTGAATTTAGTAGAATATTAGAGTATTTTCATTTCTGAAAATATATTAAAAATTCAATTAAATAAATTAACTTCATAAATTTTATAATGTATAATTTTCATTTTTCAATTCATTTCTTTTAAAGAAGATATAGCGGAAATAGGGGAATATAGCGGAAATAACGGGATATAGCGGAAATAGCGGGGCTTAAAGCGAAAAGGCTATATTTGGGGCTATATGGAAAAATCGTAGCGGTAGATGTGACGACCGCCCATGACCCCTGCATTGAACCTAGAGATAGTGCGCTGTAAAGTGTGCCAGGTGACCATGGACGATTGCCAAGGTAAATTAAAACAACAGAATCTATCGTATTACTCACAGCGCATGGACAAAATACAATAGAACATATATATAGTGAAGCTTCACAGAGTAGAATCTCATCAATAAAACTTCATAATAGTTGAATACAACCATCAGAATAGTCAATACATTAAGCCTCACTACATAACACTCAGAGAAAATACAAACAGCGGAACACCCAGTACATATAAGATGAAAATATGCAACCCTCCAGCTCGTCTTCGATATCAGCATCGTGAGAAGCAAGAACAGCACCTGTCACCTGCTACCTAGTCTGCCCGTCCCAAAATGGACGAACAGCCCAAGGCAATAAGAATTAAAACATAAAGCCATGAGTCAGACAATAGTCTTAGTGAGTGGTAAATTAACTAACAACATACCAAAAGAGTACAAAGGAAAAGGAATAGGAATACAACCCTCCCACTCCAACCTCTTTCTACAGTGATAGCCCCCAGACACACACTAAGCAGAAGCAAACATAGCAGATCATACAAATTAAAATAAAGTAATTATCACTCGAGTCAAGGGCGATGTTTTCCAAGTACAAACCCCCAAGGCCTAAACCAAGATCAGATAAGCACCCAGAAGATACCGTTCTTGAGATCGAATGACGATACAACCAAACATCCATGACTCTGGCTATCACTGTTATCATTGCTTCGATATCACCGTTAATTGAATGACCGGCACATTCTTTCAGCCGTCCGTCAAGGGCTAATGGAAACCCCGGTTCTAGACATAACTCCCGCACGTCATCGTGACCCGTGCCTAGGACTATCGAATCTGCCCAGAGTACTTGACTACCAATCCGTAGCCTTCGGGGACTATCGAATCTGCCCAACGTACCCTTGCTTTGAGCATGCTAGAACCTTCAACAACGATGAGATCTCAGCCTTCTAGTCATCCTCCTCGACGACTATTTACATACTAGCTCAAGCGCCTCTCGAGCAAACCATTATCCTCTAACTCGAACCCTTTCACCGAGTTATCAACTTGCTTGGAATGATCCCGCCTAGATTAGACCAAGACTATCTCATATCATGCTTCGCCTCATCATCATCATAGCAAAGCTTCATCTCAACATCATCATCAAATCTATTCATATGAGCTTCATCATCCGCTACATATGCCACGGGCAGCTTTTCCAATTCAAGAGCCTTTCCCTCAGCTTTCGAATCATCTTTGGTCTAAATCAAATCACCAATCATCTAATTCATAGAAATCAATCAAATCAAACATTAATCCAAGTAATCAAGCATTCAAATATGATCTAAATAGGCAATTATAACAATAATGGCAATTTCGTAATTAAAGAGTCAAAAGTCTAACAAGCATGAAAACAAGAGCAATATCTCTATAATCTTGATGAATGAACTTTCATAGGTTAACATGTAGTAAAATGGATGCCAAATCATCATGAACAATGGATCTATATATGGATCTATACTTAGGATTAGGAAAATGCATGGAAATCACTATTTTAACACCAAATCAAGCCAACGATCCGATATACTCCTTTGGATCCGTGTGAGAGATAATCACCACTCACCAAATCACCTAAACAACCCCAAATCAACACACTTTAGATCTGGACAGCAAAGGATCTAGCTTGATCTATCACGAATCCGCTTCAAACGATGAAATCTCACTTCAATGGATGAAGATAAGCTCTTGAATCTTCAACTTGATCTTCGATTTGGATGGATGGAATCACTAGATTAGAGTGGAGAAAAGAAGTGAAGAAGTGTAGAAGTCGAGCTCTCAAAATGGCAGCACTTCGTCGCTTCGAAATCTGGATCCCAAAAATGAAGAAATGGACGAGTATTTATAGCAGAAAACCCCCTTAACTCGTCCGCCTTCTTAAGTCGTTGCCGACTTAACTCCTTCTCCGACCTAACACTCCAGACGACCTACGACTTAGCTGCTGTGCCGACCTAACACTCCAGACGACCTACGACTTAGCTGCTATGCCGACCTAACACTCCAGACGACCTACGACTTAGCTAACTCACCTGTCTACGACTTAACCAAGACGCGAACTAACACTTAGCTATCCTCCTTAGGTCGCTTACAAGCTAACAACTCACGCGACCTAACGCAACACAGAACCCACGACCTAACTCTTAGGTATACGTCATAACGACTTAACTGGGTATACGACATAACGACCTATCTCTGGCCGACTTAACACACACGCGACCTAACGACTCATCACCCTATTCCCTTAACTCGGCCACGACTCAACCGAGTTATGACTTAACTGCTAGACTTAGGTCGCTCACATCCTAACTCCAACACTCCTTAAGTCGTTAACTCGCCCAGCCGACCTAACATTTAACCCGTCCATTCTCTTAGGTCGTCGCCGACCTACCCTTTAGGTCGTCACCGACTTAAGTCTTCTATCTATAAGTCGGTCATTACCTTAAGCATGCCTATCCTTGAGTCGCCAAATTCTTAAGTCGTCCCAATCTCTCCTAAGTCGGTCAGTTCCTTAGATCGTCTATCTCTTAGGTCGTACACTTCCTAAGTCGGTCACTCGACCTAAGCCACCCCATATGACCTAATTTCCCCGCGACTTATCCCAATGCCTAGGTCGCTCCAAACCTTCCTACGACCTAAGACTTAGACTCTAGACGACTTATCAACAATGCGACCAATTGTCAACTGTTCTACGATATTTCGATCCGTAAAAATACGAGTCCTTACAGTAGATATCCACTATGAGATATAGTAGGATTATAGCAAGGTAATAGCGGGGCATTAACTACATAGTGTCTAATTAAACATAGCAAATGGTAAATTTTCATCAGATAATATGAAAGTTTATTTTATTGTGTAATTTTATTTAAAGTTAAATCAGTTAATAATTGATGATAATAAAATGTTTTCCAAACCTGAATATTTTTATATAGAAAATTTTTAAATCATCTTCTGAGTGAGACGTCGTTCTTCGTTTCATCAAATTTGGACTTCTCTAGCTCCGTTTGTCTTATTTTCGATAAAATTGCAGCATTTTTGTACCGATATCGACTTTTGGTACGGTGATCGTACCACTGAAATATGTATACCGTTTTGATCGTCTCGACGTGCTGATCGCCGCGGTATATTCGCTTCTGTGTTTCGGTGTCCGGTTCGCGGCAAAACCGCGAAACGGCTAACCATATCGGTACCCGATTGCAATCTGTTCTGTGACTTTTCGTTATCCTCCGTGTAAACAGATAGCCTTTAGCATTCCCAAAATTCACACATCTGACCATTGTGATTCGGTGACCTTTTATCTTTCCATTGTTTTAATAGTTGTACTATCGGTTATAGTTTGCACGTCTCTTCATTTTCAAGCATGTCCATTTTTCTTCCTTTGATAGTTTGCATTCCTTTCTCTCTGCAAACCCATTTGCTTTCTTCCTTCCCACACTTGCATGGCCTTCCACCAAGCTACGCCTTCAAGTGCCGAACCATCCACCCTGTCTCTCTAGTCTCCTGCTGTGACGACCCGGAATTTTTGTATATTTGAAATATGAATATTTAATTTATTTTAAATATTCGGAGGGAAAATTTAACTTTAATTTCAAATATACAGTATTTATTTGGATAATTAATTATTAAATTTAATTATCGGGATTGGGTAAAATATTGAATCTTGATTTTTAGCCTGTTAAAAATAGTTCAAAGGTTCAGAAAATTTATATTGTTAATACTGAAGATGATAGAACTTTTAAAATGGAATTTTAAAGAGTTTTGTTCAGTTTTAAAAATATATCGTTGAAATTGAATTTAAAAATAGCCGTCCGAGGCACAGTCTCGGAATGCGACGAAACCAGTTCCATTGGATCCGTAATATTGTATTATTATCGGATTTCAAATTTTGTAGTGTTTGGAATTGTTGTGTGAGTGTACGATATATAAACGTGCTGAAATTTATATCGGAAATCCAATATAATAACTGGTTCAAAAAGCTATCTTCTCCATACGACCGAGTTAGGACTCGAAACCTTTTCCATTATGTTCGAAATAGGGGTTTAACATTTTAAACGTCTGGCGGCACTCATCGATAGGAGGTCGAGATTTTGAGTTGCGTAATTTGAGACGATTTTGGGTTTAAATAATTTATATTCAAATTTGTTTTGACAAAAGTTATTTCTTTCCAACAGCCTTTCTCTTCTTTCAAACACGTGTTTCACTGGGTATAACACTTGTCTACCCATATTAACACGCGTCATCGATTGCCTCAATACTTCGTTTCATCCTCGAGTTCCCCTTTTCAATTTTTTCCTCGTTCAAAATCAATAACCGATTGAGATCGGTTCATTCTAAAAATAAAAAGAACTAAAAAAAAAAGATGGAGACCAAACGAAGCCAGAAATCTCGCTGTTCACTTTTGGTCAAGGTAGTAGATGCTCGAATTCGAATAAAGCTAATTCGCGATAGAGAGGACAGGCAATCGCGTTCGTATGCGATGAAGGCAGGGGGTTCGCGTGGGGCCTGAGGTCATCGGGAGTTGGCAACGGTGCGCGTCTGGAGGAGTCGATGGCCGCGAATTTTTGGGTTGCGCGAG
This sequence comes from Allium fistulosum, assembly GCA_030737815.1. Lineage (NCBI taxonomy): Eukaryota > Viridiplantae > Streptophyta > Magnoliopsida > Asparagales > Amaryllidaceae > Allium > Allium fistulosum. The sequence goes on along the minus strand of CM060904.1, from coordinate 1,101,522,302 downwards.
AACTAGGGCACGAGTTTCGAGCGATGGGTTGGATTTGGGAGTCGTGAGCGTGTCAGTGAGGGGAAGGCTTCGATTTGGGGACGAAGCTAGGCGCGATCAATGGTTCGGCATTCGATAACGGAGGGGTTTGCTGTGAGGTACCCATTTATTTTATTTAAATTAAACAAGCATTCATACATTGGAAAAGATTAACAGTAAAATTAGTTACTGTTTTACAATAATGATTATTATTGTTTACCGAAAAGATAAGCAGGAAGAAAAGAAATTAATTAGACAACTAGATCTAAAATAGTTTTGTTTTTAAATTCAAATTTGGATTATTAATTAGTTCTGTACAAGATAAATGTATGCACCAGACATCTATGTAAGGTATTGGAAGGAAATTTTATAAAGGATTTGTGATAAAGTTTTACGATTTACTTACTTAATTTATTTTTGTTCTGAAAGATGTAATAAAAGAAAATTTGTCAAAAATTAATAATCAGACAAATCAGAATTTTAGTTGAAACTAAATAAATAAATGGAAATTTATTTGTTTGATTTATTCAAATAGTAATAAATCGTAAATTGTTTATTCAAGGTCATAAATCGAGAAACCAAGTCGAGATGGAATGGACTGCAAATTAAAAAGCAAAGGTGAGTTAATCTCACTCAGTTAGATTTAAATTTAAATGGTTAAATTTAAATAATTGATTGGATGATTGCATTGATTGATGTGCTATATATAGTAGTATATAGCAATATACACATATTGGCATATGTGTATATTGGAGTTGTTGATATTCCCACAGTATATAGTGGATGAGACCCTATGCGCCGCATAATAGCGGATGATATTTTATAAACCCATATACCGCGATATTCCACCTCGAAGTGGAATTGGTATTGTGCTAACGTCTGTGGATGCAGGGAAACAGGTTGGAGGGATCCAACTGGATTCCTCAAAATTTATCTAGACTGTTTTATATTCTGTGTTATGAATATTGATATCCTGTGATGATTTTATTGATGATTGAAATGTTGGATTGAATATGTAAGTAGAATGAGTTATTAAAATCTATAGAATTGGATTTTTAAAAGAAATAAAAGAATAAAATTTAAAGTAAAATAATTCAAGTAAATTGGAATAAGGGAATTTTGAATTAACAAGAGAAATATGTAGTTGTAAAGCTTAAGAGATATTATCTGAAAGAATAAAGAATTTATTTTTAAATGTAAGGATTAAGTTTAATTAAGGGATAAGGAAAGAATTTTGGAAGTTTAAAATTGGTATTTTCAGTTAAAAGGTTTTTAACTCATAATAAGGAAATAAATCTAAAAGTTAAAGTATTTTGGAATAAATGGAGCAAGCAAGAAATTTATTTCAAAGTAAAGTAAATCGGAAATCAATTTGGAATTTGATTTAAGTGTTAAAACGGGATTTTTAAAGGAGAAATGAAATTTTGAAGATATAAACTGGGTTTATCAAGTAAAATAAAATATCAGTGGATATTTGAAAATATAAATTCAAAGTGGGAATTTATAAAAGGATATGGTTTGGTTTAAGAATAAATGTTGATTTATTTTTAAAAGATGGGAGTGAGAAGGGTATTTCTCTGGATAGCCAAGTATGTTTTCAAAGAAATTTTTAATATAAGTTAAAAGTTCTAATTGTGTTTTTAAAAGCATATTTTAGAAATTGATTATTTCTAAATATTAAGTATGTTTGGAAAATCTATTCTTTTTAAATGTTTAAAATTTAAAGTAAGTATTTTTCAAATCTATTATTGTAGTAATTATATAAAAGTGATTGGGTATTATGTTTTAAAAAGAGAAATTAGTTTATATTTGTAAAGTAGTTCCATTTTATTATTCCTTAAGTATATATTTTGTTAAGGTATTAAAGTAGTTTTTAAATTTCAATATTATTAAGTATATTTATAGTAAAGTGTTTTAAGATTTTTTTAAAATCTAAGTGTTTTGTACTTGGTGTTTCAGAGGAAATAAATATTTGGAAATGTATTCCGTAAGCGGAAACTGTTTTGAAATTGTTTTCAAATGAGTTATGAAAATTCGGAATTATATCTTGGAAAGATATTTGGGCAAATAAATAATGTGGGAAATTATTTAATTGTGTGATGGTTGCTTGTGGATGTTAATTGATAGTTAAATAACCGACTATCAATATTGGCCAATGCGCTGATCGTTTCGAAGAGACCGGGATCGAGTTTCCGTATACCGGGATTCTAGGTCTGGAGACTCGAATACCACTTCGATCCGGTTTGTACGTTTCGTGTAACGATTTCGGAGTCGAAGATGGAGCTGTGAAGTGCAAGGGCTAGTCGCTACTAATCCTGAGGATATTTCCAAAATGGATGTAGTAGGAATAGTGCCTTCGGTTCCGTTCAAACCCAGGACGGACTTGTATGGACGAATGCTTGCGAAACATCGTCAGCGGACGATGGGCATTCTAAGGGATATGTTCTCTAAAAGGTATCGTTTAGCCTCGAACCTCATCAACCGGGAATGACTGAAAATCAGGGGTTATGCAGCAAGGCTTCGTGGGTAGCTTCCACTGGAGGGTAAGGTCATCCCTGTCTAGATGTCCCTTTTTATTTCGGCTTAGTGGTGCGGTTGCTGATCCCAACCGTGGGGTGATTTTATTCGGGATCATCCAGTAAGGGATGGTTCCGGCCTTGTGTTGCAGGGGAGCGGGCGTACTCCTCGGTACGGTGATCTAGGCCACGTACTGTGATAGGTGGTACCCCAGTGCCTAGTCATTCGTTGGAAATCCATTCTCCCTACGTGCCTGTACGGTTTTGATTGTGCCCAACTATTGTTGAAATGTGAGATGCAAGCATTTCAGCTAGATTATATTTTACTTTCTGTAGACACTATTATAATATCAGAGGATTTTGATATAAAGTGTTTTAGCTATCGTAAGGTAAAAACCCGACATGTTTATTTGTGGCGTGGTCTTACGAGATGCTTTTATTTTCAAAAGGATTTTTGAAACTTTAAAAATCAATTTGAGTGTGATTTTCTCACGCTGGTTTTCCAGACTGACTCGGGTATTGTTTTATATGATGCTCGGGTCAGACCGAGATAAACAGGTTCAGGATATGATGCTGTGGAGCTCAGGAGACGAGCTGGATGACGATACGTACACCCGTACTTGCTATTATATTTCCGTTGTGTATTCAGTTGTATGTTATGGATGTTGATGTACTCTGATGTATACTCTGATGATATATTGTATAAAACAGATATAGTTTGATTTGTGTAAAGATCTGTTGATATATATTATATTTTATTCCGCTGCGTATGTGAGATTCTGCTGTTGTTTTTCTATTTTCTTCTTCTTCTACCTCTTCTTCTTAACAAATGGTCCGGTTTTTCGTGTTAGAAAAACTCGGGTTGTTACAGTGGTATCAGAGCTTAGGCTAGCGATAACCTTGGCTCTGGTGGAAATTTTGAGAGTACTAATAGATATGAGCGCGTATTTGTTAGTGAATATAAAATGGTTTTATATTGTGTTGGTTGGTTTATTGAGTGGCATATGAACCTTCGTCGGCACAGTCTGGACAACTGTATCGAAGGGGTTTCTAAACACTTGAATAGAACAGTTCGACACAATATTGTTTTAAATAGGGTGAATGAAATAATTTTACCCAAATTATTTTGTATATAAAAGAAATAATTATTTGAAATTATTATAGTTATATATTTGGATGCTTGGTTGTTAGAAAATGACAATAATGAGTTAGTCTCATTATTGAGTAGAAATTGAAACTTATAACCTAAGTTGAAGAATAAATTTATATAACAAAATGGAATTTGAAATATAGACTATAAATGAAATTTATAAATTGAGATAAACTTTATATACAAATGTGAATTACAAATATGATTTATAATCAAATGAGGTAAATTCATAAACAAATGAAATTTGTAAATGTAAATTGTAAATGTGACTTATAACTTGAAATAAAATGGGATAGAATTCCAGAGTAATGTTTGGATATAAAATTGGATGGATTTTGAATTTGAAGTTTTGGGAAAGGTTTAAATTCCTTTGGATTTAACAATAGTTTTTAAAGGTTTTGGGGAAATAATAGTGATATTATTTCATGAATATTTTTGAAATTGAATTGAAATCTGGTGGGATTTGGGATTTAAAAATGTTTGAAATGTTTAGAGTGATAAAAGCATTAAATTCTCTTTCGGTCGCTGGAAAATAATTTCGGTGATGACTGCAGCATCATCGATGTCTATTTTCGAGTTTCCAAAGAGAAATTGCTACCAAACTGTTTTAAATTGTAAATGATTGTGAATTGGGTTAGTTTTGAAATTCAAAGGGAAATTTTTTTTGGTAAAAGCAGATTGTTTTGGAAATTGGGATTTGAGGTGATATACCAGATATGTATGAGTTATTTATGGATTCAAAATGGTTTTGAAATAAAACCGGGCAATTGAATTCTGGGAATTCTATTTAAAATTTAAATGTGGAAATTTAAATGAATCAACAACATAAAGTATAGAATGAAGTTGATTGAAAAAAGAAGGGAATGAAAGTTTAATTCTGGGATTATAATTATGAGATAAAATTAACTCAATGAGTAATATAAGTTGGTAGATAAAAGAGTTAGAGAACTTGAAGGTGAATGAATTGTAAAACTTGTATAAAATTGTATCCTAGAATTAAAATTTAATTCGAGTATATGAAGGAGAATAAATATATTTGAATTTAACTTAAGATAAGTTAAATAAAATTGAGAATTGGAATTGAATTAAATGTAAATAAGTTGAAGTCGAATTGAATTGGATATAAAGGTAATGTAAAATGCTTATAATTGTGTAAAGAAATTCATATTCTTAAGTTCTTAAGTGTAATAATTTGAAATTTGATATGAAGATGGAAATGGACTTAAATGAATAGTCCTAGATCTTAAGTAAGTAAGTTAAAACTTATGAATAAAAATAAAATTGTAAGTTATAAATGGGAATTCATTTCTTTGAACCATTAAGAGTTATAATTTGAAATTGTAATTATCAAATGGAAACGACTAAGATGAGCAATCTTAATTTTTAAATAAATCCAAACTTGAATTATAAAATATATTGAACTTAAGAAAATTAAGTGAAGTGATATTTGGAATTAAAAAGCAAGTATTTAATTTTAACCAGCGAAGGAACTAATGAGATAATAAATTAGTTAATGGAATTGGATTAAAATAATGATGGTTTGGATTGCGAATGAAATCCAAATAAGTGAAAATAAATTGGAAATGACCTGGTTATTAATAAATCATTCCAGATGAATTGAGTATGGAAAATAAAATTCATAATGATTGAGTGAATGAACCACTTATATTAAATAAATAAATGGATGGAATTTGATTAAATAAGAATCAAATGAAAAGATGGAAATAAAATTTTAAAGGGTTGGTTAAATGGAAAATAAACTTAAGTTATTGACTTAAGTAAATGTTGAATGGAAACTGAACTCAACAGAGGAGTGGTTTAAATAAGTTGAGAAATAGTTATTGAATGAATTAACTTGGATTGTTTTCGAGCTAAATAAAAATTCAATTTTTGGAAGTTGGAGATGAATTGAATTTAAGAAAATTATTAGAAATGAAAATCTTTATGAAATATGGAATAAGTATTTATATTTGAAATGAAGTAGTAAATTGGAATTCATATGAAATGGGATTCGGTTTGAATATATACACTTCAGTGGTGAAGTAGTAAATAAATATAAGAAAATTTATATTGAACTTAAGAATTGAAGAATGAAATTCTTAAGAAAATTTGTATTGGAAATATACTTAGTAATTTTGGAATGGAAATATATATATATACTAAGTGAATAGTTGAATGAAGACTAAAACTGAAGTTGTGAAATGGGATAGTTGTGAATAAGGGGATAACAATCAAAAAGGAATGTGAATAAAAGAGAATTGATGAAATTGGTAATCAATTGGAATTTATATGTAAGGTGTACGTATATTATTTTATTCGCATAGCTATTTGGTCCAGATGTCGAACACAGAATTTCGAGATAATTTTATCGATCCGAATCAGGATTTTTCACTCGATATTCAACGGCGAACCTGGATATGGATTGTTGATTGATTCTGGATATTCTCTATCATAGTTTGTGGCTATGCAAGGAGAATGATGGTTTCTGATCAAGGAACCAGATCTGAGTCCGCACTAGGAAGTCGGATGGACGATACTAGTTCGGAAGTGGAATTGTGTGATTGATTGAGCGATCGAATGTGATATTGCGTACGGATGATATATGTGCATCGTACGGGCTTAAGTAAAGCAAATATTGGAAATTTGTAAAGGAAAGTATAGAATGGTTTTGAAATTGTGATTGAATATTATTGCTTAGTAGGATATACAGGAGTATAAAAGCAATGGATAAATTGGGATTTTTGATTTAGAAGATAAAATTTAATGGCCCGACAAAAAGGTATGTATTTAAATTTCTATATGAAATTTGATTGGGTTTTTGGATCCAGCCACTTGGCTTTTTGTTTTCTTTTTGAGATTGGGAGGCCGTAGAGCCATTTTGTAGTAGTATCGAGCTAGCCGCGCAAAGGAGACGCTGGCGAAATTTTTCGGAAATTTAGGGAGTTAGAAAAATTTTGGAAAATTTTTGATAATTCAAAATTTGAATTCAAATTTAAATTTGAATGGATAAGTAGGTGATATGGGTTGAACTTATGAATAAGTTTGGGAAGTTAAAAGATGATTAGTGTATCATTAATAAAGAATTGTTTGGGTATTGTTAAAACTGTTTGAACTTGGGAGATAGTAATGGGTATTGAGACATTCTTCTTAACTGGTAATTTCGGGGACGAAATTCTTTTAAGGGGGGAGGAATGTGACGACCCGGAATTTTTGTATATTTGAAATATGAATATTTAATTTATTTTAAATATTCGGAGGGAAAATTTAACTTTAATTTCAAATATACAGTATTTATTTGGATAATTAATTATTAAATTTAATTATCGGGATTGGGTAAAATATTGAATCTTGATTTTTAGCCTGTTAAAAATAGTTCAAAGGTTCAGAAAATTTATATTGTTAATACTGAAAATGATAGAACTTTTAAAATGGAATTTTAAAGAGTTTTGTTCAGTTTTAAAAATATATCGTTGAAATTGAATTTAAAAATAGCCTTCCGAGGCACAGTCTCGGAATGCGACGAAACCAGTTCCATTGGATCCGTAATATTGTATTATTATCGGATTTCAAATTTTGTAGTGTTTGGAATTGTTGTGTGAGTGTACGATATATAAACGTGCTGAAATTTATATCGGAAATCCAATATAATAACTGGTTCAAAAAGCTATCTTCTCCATACGACCGAGTTAGGACTCGAAACCTTTTCCATTATGTTCGAAATAGGGGTTTAACATTTTAAACGTCTGGCGGCACTCATCGATAGGAGGTCGAGATTTTGAGTTGCGTAATTTGAGACGATTTTGGGTTTAAATAATTTATATTCAAATTTGTTTTGACAAAAGTTATTTCTTTCCAACAGCCTTTCTCTTCTTTCAAACACGTGTTTCACTGGGTATAACACTTGTCTACCCATATTAACACGCGTCATCGATTGCCTCAATACTTCGTTTCATCCTCGAGTTCCCCTTTTCAATTTTTTCCTCGTTCAAAATCAATAACCCATTGAGATCGGTTCATTCTAAAAATAAAAAGAACTAAAAAAAAGATGGAGACCAAACGAAGCCAGAAATCTCGCTGTTCACTTTTGGTCAAGGTAGTAGATGCTCGAATTCGAATAAAGCTAATTCGCGATAGAGAGGACAGGCAATCGCGTTCGTATGCGATGAAGGCAGGGGGTTCGCGTGGGGCCTAAGGTCATCGGGAGTTGGCAACGGTGCGCGTCTGGAGGAGTCGATGGCCGCGAATTTTTGGGTTGCGCGAGAACTAGGGCACGAGTTTCGAGCGATGGGTTGGATTTGGGAGTCGTGAGCGTGTCAGTGAGGGGAAGGCTTCGATTTGGGGACGAAGCTAGGCGCGATCAATGGTTCGGCATTCGATAACGGAGGGGTTTGCTGTGAGGTACCCATTTATTTTATTTAAATTAAACAAGCATTCATACATTGGAAAAGATTAACAGTAAAATTAGTTACTGTTTTACAATAATGATTATTATTGTTTACCGGAAAGATAAGCAGGAAGAAAAGAAATTAATTAGACAACTAGATCTAAAATAGTTTTGTTTTTAAATTCAAATTTGGATTATTAATTAGTTCTGTACAAGATAAATGTATGCACCAGACATCTATGTAAGGTATTGGAAGGAAATTTTATAAAGGATTTGTGATAAAGTTTTACGATTTACTTACTTAATTTATTTTTGTTCTGAAAGATGTAATAAAAGAAAATTTGTCAAAAATTAATAATCAGACAAATCAGAATTTTAGTTGAAACTAAATAAATAAATGGAAATTTATTTGTTTGATTTATTCAAATAGTAATAAATCGTAAATTGTTTATTCAAGGTCATAAATCGAGAAACCAAGTCGAGATGGAATGGACTGCAAATTAAAAAGCAAAGGTGAGTTAATCTCACTCAGTTAGATTTAAATTTAAATGGTTAAATTTAAATAATTGATTGGATGATTGCATTGATTGATGTGCTATATATAGTAGTATATAGCAATATACACATATTGGCATATGTGTATATTGGAGTTGTTGATATTCCCACAGTATATAGTGGATGAGACCCTATGCGCCGCATAATAGCGGATGATATTTTATAAACCCATATACCGCGATATTCCACCTCGAAGTGGAATTGGTATTGTGCTAACGTCTGTGGATGCAGGGAAACAGGTTGGAGGGATCCAACTGGATTCCTCAAAATTTATCTAGACTGTTTTATATTCTGTGTTATGAATATTGATATCCTGTGATGATTTTATTGATGATTGAAATGTTGGATTGAATATGTAAGTAGAATGAGTTATTAAAATCTATAGAATTGGATTTTTAAAAGAAATAAAAGAATAAAATTTAAAGTAAAATAATTCAAGTAAATTGGAATAAGGGAATTTTGAATTAACAAGAGAAATATGTAGTTGTAAAGCTTAAGAGATATTATCTGAAAGAATAAAGAATTTATTTTTAAATGTAAGGATTAAGTTTAATTAAGGGATAAGGAAAGAATTTTGGAAGTTTAAAATTGGTATTTTCAGTTAAAAGGTTTTTAACTCATAATAAGGAAATAAATCTAAAAGTTAAAGTATTTTGGAATAAATGGAGCAAGCAAGAAATTTATTTCAAAGTAAAGTAAATCGGAAATCAATTTGGAATTTGATTTAAGTGTTAAAACGGGATTTTTAAAGGAGAAATGAAATTTTGAAGATATAAACTGGATTTATCAAGTAAAATAAAATATCAGTGGATATTTGAAAATATAAATTCAAAGTGGGAATTTATAAAAGGATATGGTTTGGTTTAAGAATAAATGTTGATTTATTTTTAAAAGATGGGAGTGAGAAGGGTATTTCTCTGGATAGCCAAGTATGTTTTCAAAGAAATTTTTAATATAAGTTAAAAGTTCTAATTGTGTTTTTAAAAGCATATTTTAGAAATTGATTATTTCTAAATATTAAGTATGTTTGGAAAATCTATTCTTTTTAAATGTTTAAAATTTAAAGTAAGTATTTTTCAAATCTATTATTGTAGTAATTATATAAAAGTGATTGGGTATTATGTTTTAAAAAGAGAAATTAGTTTATATTTGTAAAGTAGTTCCATTTTATTATTCCTTAAGTATATATTTTGTTAAGGTATTAAAGTAGTTTTTAAATTTCAATATTATTAAGTATATTTATAGTAAAGTGTTTTAAGATTTTTTTAAAATCTAAGTGTTTTCTACTTGGTGTTTCAGAGGAAATAAATATTTGGAAATGTATTCCGTAAGCGGAAACTGTTTTGAAATTGTTTTCAAATGAGTTTTGAAAATTCGGAATTATATCTTGGAAAGATATTTGGGCAAATAAATAATGTGGGAAATTATTTAATTGTGTGATGGTTGCTTGTGGATGTTAATTGATAGTTAAATAACCGACTATCAATATTGGCCAATGCGCTGATCGTTTCGAAGAGACCGGGATCGAGTTTCCGTATACCGGGATTCTAGGTCTGGAGACTCGAATACCACTTCGATCCGGTTTGTACGTTTCGTGTAACGATTTCGGAGTCGAAGATGGAGCTGTGAAGTGCAAGGGCTAGTCGCTACTAATCCTGAGGATATTTCCAAAATGGATGTAGTAGGAATAGTGCCTTCGGTTCCGTTCAAACCCAGGACGGACTTGTATGGACGAATGCTTGCGAAACATCGTCAGCGGACGATGGGCATTCTAAGGGATATGTTCTCTAAAAGGTATCGTTTAGCCTCGAACCTCATCAACCGGGAATGACTGAAAATCAGGGGTTATGCAGCAAGGCTTCGTGGGTAGCTTCCACTGGAGGGTAAGGTCATCCCTGTCTAGATGTCCCTTTTTATTTTGGCTTAGTGGTGCGGTTGCTGATCCCAACCGTGGGGTGATTTTATTCGGGATCATCCAGTAAGGGATGGTTCCGGCCTTGTGTTGCAGGGGAGCGGGCGTACTCCTCGGTACGGTGATCTAGGCCACGTACTGTGATAGGTGGTACCCCAGTGCCTAGTCATTCGTTGGAAATCCATTCTCCCTACGTGCCTGTACGGTTTTGATTGTGCCCAACTATTGTTGAAATGTGAGATGCAAGCATTTCAGCTAGATTATATTTTACTTTCTGTAGACACTATTATAATATCAGAGGATTTTGATATAAAGTGTTTTAGCTATCGTAAGGTAAAAACCCGACATGTTTATTTGTAGCGTGGTCTTACGAGATGCTTTTATTTTCAAAAGGATTTTTGAAACTTTAAAAATCAATTTGAGTGTGATTTTCTCACGCTGGTTTTCCAGACTGACTCGGGTATTGTTTTATATGATGCTCGGGTCAGACCGAGATAAACAGGTTCAGGATATGATGCTGTGGAGCTCAGGAGACGAGCTGGATGACGATACGTACACCCGTACTTGCTATTATATTTCCGTTGTGTATTCAGTTGTATGTTATGGATGTTGATGTACTCTGATGTATACTCTGATGATATATTGTATAAAACAGATATAGTTTGATTTGTGTAAAGATCTGTTGATATATATTATATTTTATTCCGCTGCGTATGTGAGATTCTGCTGTTGTTTTTCTATTTTCTTCTTCTTCTACCTCTTCTTCTTAACAAATGGTCCGGTTTTTCGTGTTAGAAAAACTCGGGTTGTTACACCTGCCCTCCGAGCCAAAGTCCGACCATCATCACGTGAAGCCCCGCCACACCATCTTGCCTCGCCACTACTCCGCTAGGAAATTATCCACAACCGCTCACTACCACCGTTCCTCCCTTCTAGCAACCGAAACCCTGGCCATGCACCGAGCTCCTCCGCTCACGCTGCCACGCCTTGACAGCACCTCTCCCCTCTTCCATCCGTGCCCAGACCCACATGCCACCTACTGTGAGCAAGCCACCATTTCCTTTCGGCTTCTCCATCATCCAGGAAGGTATATAAAATATAATATATAGGTTTATACATAACTGTTTTGATTTCTTTATATATATATTTATAGTGCTAGTTATTCTTTTATTTTGAAGAAAGAAAAATACGTATGTTGTTTGGGGTTTACAAATATGATTCTCATATGTTCACAGTATGAGTTGTATATATATAGCTTACATTAGTTAGTTGTAGCATATTATAAAGTTTGTACAGTATAAAGAAATTACATGTTTACTGTATATTATATATTAAGGGAAGTGTTATATATATTCTATTCATAATTGTTATTTTTCTATACAAGGCATATTGAAGTTTTCTTAAATGGTTATATATATACTATATATTTTGTTGATATAATAGTTATATAGATAAGTTTACAATATAGCCTGCCATATATATTAGTTATATATACATTATGTTAATCTATTTACTTAAGTTATGCAGTATCTTGAGACGGTTTTTATAATAATGTATACATTGTTTTATATATAAGTATGTTAAGTGTTTGTTATATATAGAATGAACTTATATATGTTGTTTTCTATGTGATAATAGCATGTTGTCTATATTTATAAATTTTTATAAGATATACATTGGTAGTTTTTGAAAGATACTTTGTCTTCTTTTGTTTATACTGTACAGTCTTATACACGTAATAAAAAATATTTTGAAAAAGGGATATGTGTTTTATTTTATGTGTATAGGTATTTTTATATGAAAGTACACGTTAGTATACATGTGCTGTGTAGTTGTATATATATATTTCAAAATCTGGAAGCTACTTTGTACTTTGTTTCTTCTGTCAGTGTTATACCATAAGTTATAGTCTGTTGCAAATAAATAATAAAGAGTATTAAGTTAAAATGGTTTATACATGTACATTCTGTTGGATTTCTAAATATATGCGTTTTGAAAATATATAGAGTTCCTTTTTAATATGGGTTTAAAGTTAATATTTGATTTCAGAATATTATATGTATGTGAGGTTTTATTTTATATTTGTGTTTTAAATATAAACAATAATCCTTAATTAAATATATATATATATATATTAATTTTCGACTTAAATTTGATATTGATTTCATAGAAAAATATTAATATATATTCTGTCTCTATCTAGATGATTCTGATTCGTTCCCATTAATTCAAACTATCAGCTTTATTTGTCGAATCGTGTCCATCTAGCTTCGATTTGGAAGTAGTGCTTGCATTTCATAACATAATTTCATTGTCTATCATCTCTAGCCTCGAAAGGTGAGCAATCACTCACGATTAACGTTCTTATATTTATTAAATTTGATTTCAATTGATACGACAATTGAAATATGCTGCTGTTAGTTATTTACATTGCTATATATATACTGTTATTTGTATCTGTTCACCTGTGACATCTGACACCCATATCTGTTATTTATATTGATGATATATGCTTGTTACTGATTGTTATATTATTATCATATCTGTTATCACTCTGCAAGTTCCCTGTTAGTATAGAATTCACTATGGGTTGAAATGATACATACCCGAACGATATGTAGAATAGGAGAAAATCGTTATGGGTTGAAATGATAAACCCAAGCGATTTTCATTTGAATTGAATTTGGGACTGCGGGTTGAAATGATATATACCCGTATGTATTTAATGTAACGACCCGTAAAATTTGATAATTAAATTGGGTAATTTAATAAGATTTTTGTAACTAAATTTAGAAAGAAATAAAAAAAACTTTATAACTTATAATGAAGCAAATGTTAGAAATGAATGTAGCTTTGGTAATTAAAATTAATTATGTAAAATTGAAGTGAAATCCCAATAATGAAATAGTGTAAATTGTTGCACTTGGTTATAAAATAGAAATAAGTAAATAAGAATAAGTATTGGATTAACCGAGGAAATAATATGTAACGCCCCACCTCTATGCTCATAATAACAAAGAGTATTAAAAGGAATACTGTCTATTATTACGAAGAATAAGGCTGGATAGGAGCGACCATCCGTAATTGGCCTTACACTAATATTGGTTATCTCGATAGGAGTGGTATATACTTTTTCTTTTTCATCTATTAATTATTTACTCCCATCGACATATCCAATTATCAGTATAAAACAAACTACGATAGTTCATAATAGTTTAGGACATTAGATATAACAATAACACAGATAATATAAATGCGGAACACAGATAAAAACAAAAGTCTCAGATATATATAACTGATGTCAGTTAATACATAGTTGACACTATACATATGATACAACTACAACTGTCGACTCTAGAAGTTATATATACAAGTACATTATCAACTAATATACAAGAATACATATCATTCTATACAATGACACGACTACTACAAAATGACTGACAACTTCAGAAGATGTGAAAAGTCTTCAATCCCGAACAGCAACTCAAAGAAAGAAATCTACAACCTGAAATACTCGGGTCTGACCCGAGTATTACATTCAAAAGAAAATAATACCCAGGTCAGTCTAATTCAAACCAGTTTATTAGTGCATATAGGCAGTAATAATTCTAATAGATGACAGTCACAATAATTCCCGTCTATCCGATTCTTTAAACAAAGAAACCGAATAACGGTCAATATAACACTTAACAGTGTTTAACAAAAATCAGCAGATTTAAATCATCAACAGAGATAAATAAACAATTTATCAAATCGACTAAATCAATTTAAAACTGTCAAATCTGATAGGGCTGCAGTACACGCACGCGTGTACTGCCTCGCCACTATCGTAGGAGATACACAAAAGCTCAGCGAAAGTCACAAATGATCACAAGGTCAAACCCTGAATCCGGGTTCAACACAAGTGCGATAACAACACAAATGACTAAATTGCAACTGCGTGCAAACAGCCTCAAAACCCGAATGAACGAATTGCACATAAATATAGTACTGTAAACTGGACAGTATTAACATCATAATCATACCGCAGTAATAACCATCATGGCATCAACTCGAAACAATGAACCAACAAACCAAGCTCACCTAATTCGAGCAAATGGAAACTTCCAAAATGTCAGACTCGAAACAGAGACAAGTACAACCAGTGCCCAAGTTTATATGCAAATAATAGTGCAGTTATGTACAATAGCATAGGACCAGAGCCATGCAAGAGAGGCCATACAACTAAGACTTTATGGTGCACTAAGTAAGTGGCCATATCATGAAGCTCCAACCAAGTAATTATTGGATATGTACACAAGGATGTACAAAACCAACTGTACATGGCAAAATGAATCAAAGGTGAACAAAGAAATGGCGCAGGCATGTGCAGGTCTGAAACTACAAGGACAATGATAGCGTTTTCATGCAATACTAGTTAAATGTGAGCAATGTGCCCGGCAACACTTCAAGTGGACTAATGCAAAATGTATAATACATCAAGACCAAATGCAATTGCAATATGGACCTGTCAGTATACAAGTAATACTGTCTCAAGGTAAATAGGCAGTGCCACTAAAACATGCATAACTACAAATTATAAAGTGACACAAGGATGAACAGTCGACCAGTGTAAACTGCACCTAAGACAGCAACTACGTGAAGACCCGACCACATTTTTTAATTACCATGGTGTGTATATCACTTAGGCCAAGATTCAAGTGTCAACCAAACTACAAATTCAAGTGCAAACTGTACCACATGAACCACAACTCTTACATAAGTAAATTCTCAATTACACCAATCAGTAAAGAATACATTGATATCGGAAGCATATCGAAGTAAACAAGAAATTCTCGATTTCAAAACTGACAGAAAACAATGTACGAACCGGTCGTAAATCATCAACAACAACCCAAGTCGAACGAAATTACTTCGTCAAATCAAGTAACGGCCAAGGCCAACTTTAACACATTTTTAAGTGATCGAAATAGCAGGTAACACAAAATCATCTTATTTACAACTGGCCAACAGGGAATACAAAACTACGGTCAACGACCTAAGTAGAGAAGAACGACACAACCCAACTAAAAAGAAACAACATTATCAAAATTCAAAGCCGAAGGCAGGAATAAACTCGAGAATTCGAAGATTACGAACTCCATATACATCATCGACAAATTAATCCAAAACCATAGATCACAAGTTCGAAAATCGAACAAAACCAGAATCATCATAAAATCAGGGAAAGTAAAAGGGGCAACATGAATCGAAATCAAACATTCCCAGCACAAGACAAAATCGAACTGCCTTAATTACTGTATATCGAATTAGATGTGAGGGAATTAACCACTCACCTTTGTCACGAATTTGAGTAGCCGCGTTCAAACTGAAGAAATTGACGCCGAGCGCTCTCGAGATCGAGCGAAGCAAGGGACGAGTCGAAGCCCTAATATTTGACGAAGAGGAGGGAACGGGTCAAAGAAAATGCCGCCATTCTTTCTTTTCTTTTTTCGTGGTTATGCCTTAGGGTTTTTTTTTTTGAACTGGAGGGGTCGGGTTAGATATTATCACGGCGTCAAAAATAAATGGGCCAAGTTGATTCTTTTTTTTAAGCCCACAACCCTTTTTCAACCAATTTCAAAAGAATTTCTACTAATTAAAAACTCCAACAACAATTAACAAACGATATAAATCGTCCAATGATGATAATAAATAAAATGCGAAATCCCGGGTTGTTACATAATATATTGATTAATAGTAACTAGATGTAAATTAATGTAATTAGGTTTATGCAAGTTGATAAACAACTAATTTAGTGCAACCAAGGGATATAATGATTGAACATTAAGTTAATTTAAAAGAGAAAAATAAACTTGTGTAACTTTCAATTTCATTCTTAAAGGCTTAAATATAACTTACCAATTATAAAAGTTGAGATGTTAATAAGGAAGTGTAATGGAAAATTATACAAGTAAACCTAAAAGTAATGAAAGTATTCAATGCATTCTTTAATAGATAAGGATTTATTTGTTAGAGTTGTTATGAACTTAAGTATAATTGAAAATGTTATTAATTAAATATAATAGAAATGTAAGTATTATAGGAAAATGATTATAAACTTAAGTAAATAAATTGATATGCTAAGAGATTTGAAGTGAACATAAATATCATAATTAAATAGATGTAAATAAATGAAATTAAGTAATAATGAATGAATGAATAAATATAATGCAATAAAAAAAAGAAGAAACTGACATGACACTAATAAATGAAAACGAATATTTGTAAGTAATAAATGAAAATAAATGAAATAAACGCTGAATCAATGAATAATAGTAAATGTTTGTAAGAAGTAAATGTAAATTAAAAAGACAAATCATTATATAAATGAAAAAGAAATAAAACAATAAATGTTATGAGATGAAATTTATAATAATAAACTTAATTTATTGTTTGAAATAGTTGTCTGTCTTGGTTTATGGGTTGTTTGGGTAAAAGATACTTTAATTGCTTAGATGTATGAATAATCTATGGAATTTATCTAAGAATGTTGAGTAAATGGAATACTTCATAGTTAATTGTCATTTTAGGTGATATAAAGTGTCTTAACCCAAACAAACCAATTGTTTGTCTTGCTTGAATGGTTGATTTGTATATGATGTGTATGTTGTTTGTTCTAAATGATGGTTGTTTATATTGATTAGTTGGTTAGCGGTTGAAACAACTTTAAATATTTCATTTTACATAATTATTAACTCTTTTTGGATTATATAAGTGAAATACAGGTTATGGAAGCAATTGCAACTGCTTTTGGTTCCATAATTAAGCGTTGTTTGCCCGACAAATAGGTACGTTCTCGGATTACGGTTTTATAGCGTTATTATATTATTTTTCCCGTGTTGGGATATATTATTTTGGAAAATATATGTTATATATTGTTATATTTGCTATTATATTTTGTCCCGAGCCTCTCTGTACAAAGGAGACTCTGCCAAAATTTTCTGTAAATTGTGGACTTAGAAATTTTTTGAAAATGTTTTCCAAACTTTATTAATTTGAGTATAAAAAGATTTAATGGTTATAAATTTGTATATTTTATTTAAATAAATTAATTTTGTAAATTTCATTGTTTATAAAGTTAATATTTTGGAATAAGATATATTGATTTCTAAATTCTTCTTTCCCTTCTTCTTCCTTTTCGGGGTCGAAAAGTTTTGAGTGGGGGAGAGTGTAACGACCCGTAAAATTTGATAATTAAATTGGGTAATTTAATAAGATTTTTGTAACTAAATTTAGAAAGAAATAAAAAAAACTTTATAACTTATAATGAAGCAAATGTTAGAAATGAATGTAGCTTTGGTAATTAAAATTAATTATGTAAAATTGAAGTGAAATCCCAATAATGAAATAGTGTAAATTGTTGCACTTGGTTATCAAATAGAAATAAGTAAATAAGAATAAGTATTGGATTAACCGAGGAAATAATATATTGATTAATAGTAACTGGATGTAAATTAATGTAAATAGGTTTATGCAAGTTGATAAACAACTAATTTAGTGCAATATCAATTAATTGAAACAATTGTAAGGTTATAATTGATTGGAATTAGTAAATTGGGAAATAAATTCAAAGTTACATTAGTTGATGGAATAATACGTAATAAATTGCAATTTGATAGAATCAATGCTAGATAAGTAATTTTATTAATTGTTGGTTGATAATTAAGTATGAATGTGAGTAAATTAGGCTAATAGTGATAATTATTAATTGTTTACCCATTCATTTAATTTATTGAATTAGATCTAAATTAATTGCAACATTTGTTTGTTAATAATAGCTTATAAGTGAAACTAAACGTAAATGGTAACAATTATTATAAGTAACCATTTATGTAGTATATTAAATATAAACTGGTAATCAATTGCAATAAATCTAAATTAAAAGTTATGTTAGTGTAAATTTAGGAAATAATGTCAATTCAATTTATAATATGACCATTGGTTGCACAAAAGGAATGAAAATAAAGTTTTATCAATATATTGGAATTTAAACTATAATAATTGGATCAATTACAATTAAATGATAACGAATTATTATAAGTTACCTGTTTTGACAAAATTTGAATTGGAAATAAAGTTTAATAAATGTAAATAAATGTTACATTAATGTGAAATGTAATACAATGATTAGGAGTTGTTAAATTTGAGTATATTAAGGTAATGAAGGGAAAAAACAAGATAACTAAGTTTATAGAGTAGAAATGAACTTAATAAAAAGATTTGAATTGAAACAAATCAATCCATTGAAATCCAATTTATAATAAGTGAAATTATTGTAGCAATTGAAATTAAATATTATGCAATTGAAATAAAGATAAAATAGGAAATCAATAATGTTATATTTATAGGTATTAATGCAATGACTGAAGGTGTGTATGTAATAAATGAATAGAAACGTAAATGTATTCATAAGGTAGTAATTGATGAATTAATTGAGAATATAAATGGTAATTAATGTATTTACTTGGCAAACACAATAAAATGGAAATAGTAGTTAATACAAAATGGATATTTGAATATAGTAGGGTAATTAAAGACAAACAAATATTAAGAAGGTTTATAGAGTAATATAGACTTAATAAAAAGATTAGGATTGAATCAAATCAGTTTAATTGAAATTAATTATAATTAATTGGATTCAATTTATAATAATTAGGTTTATGGTAAGAAATTGGAATTTGATACTATGGTAAACTGGAATTAAGATGAATTTGGGAATATTAGTGTAATAGATATAAACTCATGTTGACATCACCTTTAATATGGTAAGTTAATAATTGATTCATAACAGGATTTAAAATCAGATGAATGGATTTATTGACTTGAAAGTTAATAAATTTACCGGAATTGGAATTTATACTATAACTGCTGAATTAAGTAACTTTAAATTGATATGGAAATTTGTTATAAAGGATTTTAAATTTCTAAAGGAATACAAGATGATAAAATTTATGAATTATAGAATTTGAATTTAAATAGTGATTTAATTAATTTAATATTAAATTATTTAATTAATTGGAAAATAGCCATTTTTGCTACTGACTCGGATTTCGACGAAACCAGTTTCATCGGATCCGTAACGGTGAATTATTGTAGGATTTCAAGTTTCATAATGATCGGACTTGTCGTTTGATTGTATAGGCTTGAAACGCCTTGGAATAAATTTAATTGAAATTAATTGAAATCAATTTGAAATAAATTGAATTTAGCATAACTTCTTCATACGATGGAATTTGGACTTGAAACCTGTTCCATTGATTTTAAAATATTTGAAAACATCTATTTTGATATATGTGTTGATCCAATTTCGTTTCGGAGTCGAAATGGGCTTTTCAGGTCAGTATCATTCAACTTTCCAAACCAATCGAGCCCATTCAATTCTATCTTGTTTTGCCTATAAATATATCGTTATAAACCCTAATTGTTCCTCATTGTCATTTGTCTATACATACATCTCCTTCTTAGCTCCTCATTCCAATGGCAGACAAAACCTAATTCCCAAATTCCAAAATCTAATTTCAAAAAAAAAGGAAAAAAAATTGCAAACCTGCAGCTCGAGTCGCGCTTCGTGTTTCAGAGGCAAAAACCCTGGAGATACTTCAGGTCAGGAAGAAAATGACTCGAGTCTCCGGGTCGTTTTGGCAAAAACTCAGAGCAAGCACCGGGGATTTGGGCGCCGGACCGAAGTTGAACCCGAAGTCGAACCAGGACCGGAATTTTTCAATCTTCAAATTTTCATAACTTTTTCATATGAGATCGGATTCATGCGCGGTTTGTTTTGCTGGGATCGTATCGGAATTCCGGACATTTTGACGCTGGTTTGGACAAATTCTGAGACTGTTTAAATTTTGGGTTTAAATTGGATTTAAATTCAATTTAAATCCAAAGGTGAGTGTTTTAACCCACTCACAACTACTGAAATTTCTTATGTGTGTTAAATTAATTGTTGATATGATTAAAAGGTTATTTATCACTGTTTGGCATATTTTTAATCACCATCTCAGTTAAATTGAATTTATTGGATTAAGTTGTTATTTAATTTATTATTGCATTTAAACTGCCAGTTACATTATTATTTGATTTATTATTGCATTTAAACTGCTAGTTAAATTTTTATATAATTTATTTTTGAATATAAACTGCCAGTAAATACCTTTTATTTATTTTCTGTTCTATTTTGATATTATTGATTTAATTGGATGATGATTGTGATAAATGCTTGATGATTGATATTGGATGAATGGATGTTTTATTTTATATCATTATAATCTGCAAGTTCGTTATGGATTTATTTTATTCGGGATTGCGGTTTGAAATGATATATAACCGTATTTTTATTTTTTAAATTGCGGATTGAAATGATAAATATCCGTATCACTTGAACATAGGATAGAAAATTATATACAGCCATAGTTGGTATATATATATATATATATATATATATTTGAAATGATTTCTATGGCTTTTGGAAAAATAAGGGTTTATATAAATACTGATTTTGATATTAAATAAATATTATTTTATATATAGTTAAATTTTTAAAATTTAAGCTATGTATAACTTGATGATGTTTTAAGTTGATTTACGAATATTTCAAGTTTGAGCTTTATGTAAATGCTATTGAATTTATTTAATAAATAATTTTAAACTAAATAATAGTAAATTGAATTAAGAAATATATGAGATTATCAGTTTTGGTTTGGAAATTTTGGAATATTTAAAGATTTGAAATATATATCAAAATTGAAATTTTTTATCGGAATTAAAGTATTATTGTTTCAAAGTGTTGGTTTTGAAACTGTTATAACTACGAAAGAAATATGGTTTGAAAAATGAATTTATTTGAAATAGAATTTATTTAAGAATTATCTTTGAATATATTGATTTGAAACCGATTGAAATTTTGAGATTAAGAATATGACTGCATTATGTGATTTGGGTTTAAGATGGTTTTAAAGAATATTTCAAGTTTTATAAATAAAGGTAAGAATAGTGATTTAAAATTTTGATTTTATTTAAATGATATATTATTGAATTTGGTTTTAAAGTATATACTATTTTGAAGTAAAGGATATGGTTTTGAAATGGCAATAATATTTTGGTCTTTGAAGTATATGCTATTTTGTAATAAAGAATATGTTTTGAAAGGGCAATGATTGTGTTTTTAAAAGTATATATATTTTTAAATGACCACGGTGTTATAATAACGTTTGGTTGTTAAAGAGACCGGGATCAGATATGGACATACTCTCTGTCGATACCGAAAACCACTTTGACAACTGTGTACGCGGTGGAGTTTCCAGAATGAAGTAGGATGGTGGCGACGATCCTAAGGTAGATACGTGGACCCAACTCCCGTGAGTTGGCATAAGGTGGCTAAAAGAGGAGCGATCTCGGACCAGTGAGGTAGCACCTCTTATCGGACGCACTTCTTCGATACCATTCTATTACTTTGTAATTTTTGGTGGCCACCCTTCGATTTGGGAGTGTTGTTCGAGGTGGAGCGGTAGTGGCTGCTATGCGTTTCCATCAGTCCGTGTGCATAATTGGTATATCTACCCTAGCATTGCCTTGTGTGCCATGTCACCTACCATATCGAGCTTTACTACGAGTTATGATTTCTCCCGTAGCCTGTGGAGTATCGAGGGTAGCCCCCATTTTGGGAGTATGCTAATACTGGATAGACTACTGGGACTATTACGTGTTAAGGTGGAAAATGTAAAGCCTTAATGCTATTTAAAAGTATGTTTATTTTATGTTAGACATTATTATAATAGCGAATATTACTACATAGTAAATAGTTTAACGGATCCTTAGGGGATGTGAATCCCGAGTATCTCTTAAGTTATTGCACTCATGTTAGACACTGGATAGGAGATGTCAAATCCCGTAAACATTTCTGACGCCGTTCCACTCATATATTTATCATTGATTTAACTTACATAAGATCTTTTAGTTCTGACTCGAGTGTTTTGTCTTTTCAATTCGCTCAGGTCAGCCTGAGCATTTCAGGATTTGAAGGCCTTAATTCTGGAGGACGAAGACGAAGAATTATTATTACTATTTGTTATATATTCCACTACACCATTGTATTCCACTGCATTATTAATATTCTCGGGTATGTGTAACTCTGATATGTATTGTATAAGTATAATCAAATGTTTGTAAAACAGCTTCATGAACTGTTATTTGATTATTATATTTTATCGTTCCGCTGCAAGATTCTATTTTGTTGCTTTTATTTCTCCACTTTTTCTTATTTACCCCATAACAATCCACCCTTCTGTATGGTATAAGTTGGCACGTGTGTCTGCTTAAGCGTACAAAAAGGTGGGATGTTACATTTAAATTGCGGATTGAAATGATAAATATCCGTATCACTTGACCATAGGATAGAAAATTATATACAGACACCGTTGGTCTATATATAAATATTTTGAAAATGATTTCTATGATTTTGAAAAGACATATATGGTTTTAATAAATATTGATTTTTAAAGATTTATTAAAGTTGATTTAATAAATTTGATATATAATATGTTTAAGTATTTATTTAATATATTTATCTTCAAATATAGAGTTTATAATGATTCAAGTTGGAAAGATAAATTTGAAATTGATTTGAAATTATATCTATTTAAGAATTTTACTTAAATAAGTTTGACTTGAAATTTATTAAATTTGAAATTTTAAAGATATGTTTTATAACTTGAATTTGATTATAAGTGACTTAAATGAATATTTCAAACTTGTATAAATTTAAATGGGATATTTTGTTTATTTAAATTGTAAATTGAAGTTGTATTTAGATGTTGTTGAAATGATTAAGTAAATATTTCAAAACTAAATAATAGTAAAGTGAATTTGATATATATATGAAATTATCGAATTTAGTTTTGAAATGTTGAATATTTAAAGCTTTGAAAAATATTGAAATGGTTTGTTTGTGGTTCAAATCGGTATTTGAAATCAATAAAATTTGAAATATTTAATTGAATTGAAATTGAAATTGATGATTTGAGATTGGATTAATTTGAATTTGAAATTCGAGTTGATTTGAATCGATTTGTGAAATTTGAGGAAGCTATTTTATTTTATAAAGTATTTTTAAACTATATCTAAAACTATTTATATTTTACTTTATAAACTATTTTAATATAAACTATTTTAATATAAACTATTTTATATAAATCATTTTCAATATAAATTATTTTATTATAAACTATTTTAACTTATAACTATTTTATATAAACTATTTTTATTTTATAAACAATTTTATTATATACACTAAATTTTATTATCTAAACTGTTTAAGAGGAAAGTGTTATGGATTCCAAAATGTTATGATTTCAAGCTATGATTTCAAAGTGTTATGAATTTCAAGGTTTTGATTTCCAAAGTGTTTTGATTTTAAAAGACTTATGATTTCGAAAGCGATATAACTTTGGAAAGTGATATGATTTTGGAAATGTATTTATTTGAAGTGAAAATGATATCGTTTTGATATGGTTTGAAAAGGAAATTATATTCTGGTTTTGAAGTATAAACTATTTTTTAAATGACCACGATGTTATAATAACGATTGGTTGTTAAAGAGACTGGGATCGGATATGGGCACTCTCTGTCGATACCGAAAACCACTTTAACAACTATGTACACGGTGGAGATTCCAGAATGAAGTAGGATGGTGGCGACGATCCTATATGAGGTATATACGTGGACCCGACTACCGTGAGTTGGCATAAGGTGGCTAAAACATGAGCAATTCCGGGCCAGTGAGGTAGCTCCTCTGATCGGACACACTCCATTGTATGCCATTCTATTACTTGTGATTGATTTGGTGTGCACCCTTGATTCGGGAGTGTGGCTCGAGGTGGGCGATTGCTGCGGCTCTGCGTTACCACCAGTCCGGATGCGTAATTGGTATATCTACCCTGGCATTGCCTTGTTGTGCCGTGTCAACTACCCTAGTGACTCGAGTGTTTTGTGTTTTGCTTTACGCTCGGGTCAGACTGAGTGGCTAGTGTTCGAGACTCACCTTTGGAGTTGGAGCTTCACTTGGAGATCCAGCTATATCTATTCAGCTTGTAGTTATTCAGTTGACTCCAGATATATATTCTGATCTTGTATTTGATTATTGTATTGAGACTTCTTTGTATTCGAGACTTCTGTTGTATCTTGTTTAGCTCTGTTATATATATATAGTAGCTTCATGAACTACTATTCTTTTGTTTCCGCTGCATTATTGTTATAATACTCTATGTTTGTGATTCTGTGATTATTTATTTACTGTATATGCCGAGTCTTGCCAAATTTAAATTAACAGTCTGATATTTTGAGCAATTCAAATCCGACATGTATGGATGCGAATGGTTGAAAATTTCAGGATGTTACACCACACGTGGTCGCGGCCACTCGGACATCAAGAACGGCCGGCACCGTCGCCGTTGGTTATAGGCCAATTCTGGCGATTCGAGCAACCTACTCCATCAACGAACGACATGGATGACCTCTACTCGACAAGCTCTATGTGATGGTGCATCCCGATCGTCGCTAGGACGAAGATCCACCGTTAAACAATTAAAACCCTAATACGGACATTTAACATTCAATCTCTGTTTCTGGAAAAACGATGATCCGATGACAGAAACTAATCGTAGATCAGGGTTACGCTCGTCGAGAGCCTCAAAACGGTATATAATTCGATAAAGTTTGGAGGAGTTTGATTTTTGGATTTGAATTTGATTTGCAATTTGGTCTGAAATTTAGGTTTTCTGCCATTTGAAGGAAGGAAGGAATAGATGGAGTTGTACGTACTGAAGTCAGAAATAAGAAATAACATAAGGTTTATAACGAGATATATATAGGCAGATCAAAAATAAAACAAATGGGCTATATCGATTATGGGTTTTGAACGATAAACGACCCAAAAAGCCCGTTCTGTCACTGGAACGAAAATGGGTCATCCCATATATCAAAATAGATGCTTTCAAATATTTTAAACTCAATCGAACAGGTTTCAAGTCCTAATTCCATCGTATGAAGATGTTATGCCTTGATTTCAATTAATTTTAATTAAATTAATTTCTAGGCGTTTCGAGTCCATACGATCAAACGACAAATCCGATCGCTACGAAACTTAATACCCTACAATAATTCACTGTTACAGATCCGATGAAACTAGTTTCGTCAAAATCCGAGTTAGTGGCCAAAATGGCTATTTTCAAGTTAATTAAATAAATTAATTATTAAATTAAATAAATCACTTTTAATTCAAATTTAACTATTTACAATTTCTATCATTTTGGATTACTTAGTCACTTAAAATAATTTAAACAAATTTAGATGTCAATTTAAAGTTGATTAATCCATCAATTCCAGTGTTTAATTTCAATTTCATTAAATTCGGAAATTATAAATTAAATTTTCAATAATTCCATATAATTGACCTTTCATCCTATTATTCAATCCATTATTATCAAATGGATGAAATTAACATTGGTTCATGATCTATTACATTAATATTCTCAAATTTCATCTTAATCTTCATTAACGTAATATTTAAATATTTAATTTCATTTATTTGCAATTAATCCAATTATTAAAATTTGAATTCCAATATATTAATAAATCTTGATTTCCATGCTTTTTATTCAACCAATTGTCATATTATGAATAAAATTAACATTATTTCCAAATATTAATTTAATTTGCATTAACATAATATTAAATTATAATTATTGTAATTGATTTCCAATTTAAACTAACAGGCTAAATAAATAGGTAACATATAATAATTGTTACCGTTAACTTTTAATTACACTATAAGTTTATTACGTTCAAACAAAGGTTATAAATACTTACATAACACCAATTTTATTCAATTACCATTTAATATGTATTATTTCATTGGTTAATTCAATATTTCCAGTTGGTTTCCTCATATTCAATATATAGCCAAGTATAACTTATATATATTATTTCAATTAATTGGAATTCATTCAATTTATTAATAATTAACTTAAATTGACATTGTTACCGTTCGTTCTAGATATTGTTTCATTCATAACTCACAAATTTTTATTTATTTCAACATTAAATTGCAAAACTTAACTTAATTAACAATTTTTAATTATCGAAAATTACGGGTCGTTACACTCTCCCCCACTCAAAACTTTTCGTCCCCGAAAAGGAAAAAGGAGGGAAAAGAAGGGATTTTAAAAATCAATATCTTATTCAAAATATTAAATTTATAAACAATTAATTTACATAATTAAATAATTTAAATAAAATATATTAATTTTAACAATTTAAGTCCTTTCATATTCAAGTTAACAAAAGTTTGGAAAACATTTAATAAAAATTTTTAAGTCCAAAATTCACGAAAAATTTCGGCAGAGTCTCCTTTGTACGGAGAGGCTCAGGAGAAAATAATAATATCAATAATAATAATATATATCAAAATTTTCAAAATAATATATCCCAACAGTGGAAAAATAATATAATATCGCTATAAAATCGTAATCTGAGAACGTACCTATTTGTTGAGCAAACAACGCTTAATTACGAAACCAAAAGTAGTGGTAATTGCTTCCATAACCTGTATTTCACTTATATAATCTAAAAGAATTAATAATTATATAAAATGAAATATTTAAAGTTGTTTCAACACTAACAAACAAATCAATATAAACAACAATCACTTGCAATCACAGCATACAATCATCATATGAAATCAATAAAATCAACTATCCATCCATAGCAAACAAACAAATGGTTTGTTCGGGTTCAGAAATTTTTTAACCGCCTAGAATGACAAATAAACTACTGAGTGCACAATTTACTCAACAGTCTTAGATGAACTCAATAGATTATTCATACATCTTAAACAATTAGAAGTATCCTATCCCAATCAACCCATAAACCAAAACAAACAATAATTTACAACGTACTTGAGTTATTCTTATTAAATTTCTTTCACAACATTTACAGTTTTTATTTTTCTTTTCATTTATACAAGGATTATTTCTTTAACTTACATTTATCTCTTACAAAATTTTATTCCCATTCATTCATTCAGTGTTTATTTCATTTATTTTTCCTTTATTACTTCCAAAAATTCATTTTCATTTATTCATATCATGTCAATTTCTTTTTATTGCATTGCATTCATTCATTCATTTATTACTTAATTTCATTTGTTTATAATATTCATGTCCAATTCAATTAATTAGCATATCAATTCATTAACTTAAGTTTTTAATCATCTGCTAACAATACTTACTTCCCTTACATAAGTTTTACTTGTAAAATTCCCATTACATATTCTTTTAACATTTCCTCTTTTATAATTGGTAAGATATATATATATATATATATGTCTTTAAGAATGCAATTGAAAGTTACACAAGTTTGACTTACTTATTTTAATTAACTTAAGGTTCAATAGTTATCATTTCTTATTTTCATATTCTTTCCATTTATAAGTTACAAATTTAAAATTCCCTATATATTTCAGTTATAACTTAGCATATCATTTCTAATTTTCATTTAGAAGTTTCAACTATTATGTAACGACCCGTATTTTACGGATCGAAAAGTTCGTAAAAATCTGGAATTCTTAGCGTTGTTAAGTCATTTCAGATTTTGGGCAGAATTTTGTTCAAGTCCTAAGTCGTGACCGACTTATAGATTGGACGACTTAAGGGAAGGAAGACTTAAGTCGGTGACGACTTAAGAGTTAGATCGTTTGGTAGCTTAGGTCGTGAGCGACTTAGGAGCGTGATAAGTCGTGAGCAACTTAGGAGCGTGTCAGGGTTAGGTCGTAAGATCTATTAAGCCTAGGTTATGGGATAGGTTAGGTCGTTTGACCGACCTAAGTATTTGACCGACCTATAGGATAGGCGACCTAAGGTTTTGAGCGACCTAAGGGATAGGTCGGCAGCGACCTAAGGAGAACCAGTAGTTAGCGGGTTAGTGATGTTAGGTCGTATCCTAGCTAAAAGTTAGGTCGTAGGCGACCTAAGATAGTTAGGTCGCGTGAGTTGTTAGGTCGCGACTTATGGTAAGTCGTAGGTCGAAGGGTTGTTAGGTCACAAGGAAGCGGTCTGTGTTAGGTCACACATTCGCTAGGTCGTAAGTCGTGTCCTAGTTGGATCGTGTGTGGTAGGTCGCGACTTTGTTAAGTCGCAATGGTGCTTAGTCGTTAAGTCGCCCAGACGACTTAGGAGGGAACGCGCACACGTATTATGTTGTATACCTGTTAAGTCGTAAGTCGCGCGTAAGTGTTAAGTCGCACAAATATTAGGTCGAGAGGTCTGTTAGGTCGTATGTCGTCTGGAGTGTTAGGTCGGAGAGAGAGTTGAGTCGGAGACGACTTAAGGGGCGGACGACCTAAAAATCTGCCTATAAATAGGAGGGTTCCTCTTCATTTTTGGGATCCGGATTTCGAAGCGACGAAGTGCTGCCATTTTGAGAGCTCGACTTCTACACTTCTTCACTTCTTTTCTCCACTCTAATCTAGTGATTTCTTCCATCCAAATCGAAGATCAAGTTGAAGATTCAAGAGCTTATCTACATTCTTCGAAGAGAGATTTCATCGTTTGAAGCGGATTTGTGATAGATCGAGTTAGATCCTTCGCTGTCCAGATTTGAAGCATGTTGATTTGGGGTTGTTTAGGTGTTTTGGTGAGTGGTGATTATCTCTCACACGGATCCAAAGGAGTATATCGGATCGTTGGCTTGATTTTAGTGTAAAGTAGTGATTTTCATGCATCTTTGTAAACTTTAGTATAGATCCACATAGATCCATTGTTTATGATGATTTGACAACCATTTTACTACATGCTAACTTATGCAAGTTCATTCATCAAGATTATAGAGACATTGCTCATGTTTTCATGCTTGTTAGACTTTCGACTCTTTAATTACGAAATTGCCATTATTGTTATAATTGTCTATTTAGACCATATTTGAATGCTTGATTACTTGGATTAATGTTTGACTTGATTGATTGCTATGAATTAGATGATTGATGATTTGATTTAGACCGAAGATGATTCAAAGCTAAGGGAAAGGCTCTTGAATTGGAGAAGCTGCTCGTGGCATATGTAGCGGAAGATGAAGCTCTTATGCATAGATTTGATGATGATGATGTTGAGATGAAGCTTTGCGAGGATATGATGAAGCGAAGCATGATATGAGATAGTCTTGGTATAATCCAGACGGGATTATTCCAAGCATGTTGATAACTCGGTGATATGGTTCGAGTTGAGGATAATGGTTGGCTTGAGAGGCGCTTGAGCTAGTATGAAAATAGTCGTCAAGGAGGATGACTAGAAGGCTGAGATCTCATTGTTGTTGAAGGTTCTAGCATGCTCAAAGCAAGAGTACGTTGGGCAGATTCGATAGTCCCTGAAGGCTAATGATTGATAGTCAAGTACTCTGGGCAGATTCGATAGTCCTAGGCACGGGTCACGATGACGTGCAGAGTTATGTCTAGAACTGGGGTTTCCATTAGCCCTTGACGGACGGCTGAAAGAATGTGCCGGTCATTCAATTAACGATGATATCAAGGCAATGATAACAGTGATAGCCAGAGTCATGGATGTTTGGTTGTATCGTCATTCGGTCTCAAGAGCGGTATTTTCTGGGTGCTTGTCTGATCTTGGTTTAGGCGTTGGGGGTTTGTACTTGGAAAACATCGCCCTTGACTCGAGTGATAATTGCTTTACCTTAAATTGTGTGTTTTGCTATGTTTGCTTCTACTTAGTGTGTGTCTGGGGGCTATCACTGTAGAAAGAGGTGGAGTGGGAGGGTTGTATTCCTATTCCTTTTCCTTTATGCTCTTTTGGTATGTTGTTAGTTAATTTACTGCTCACTAAGACTGTTGTCTGACTCAAGGCTTTATGTTTTAACTCTTATTGCCTTGGGCTGTTCGTCCATTTTGGGACGGGCAGACTAGGTAGCAGGTGACAGGTGCTGTTCTTGCTTTCCACGGTGTTGATATCGAAGACGAGCTGGAGGGTTGCATATTATCTTCTTATTATAAGTACTGGATGTTCCGCTATTTGTATATTCTCTGAGTGTTATGTAGTGAGGCTTGATGTATTGACTATTCAGATGTTTGTATTCAACCATTAAGAAGTTTTATATGATGACATTTTGTTCTGTAAAGCTTCACTATACATATGTTCTATTGTATTTTATCCATGCGCTGTGAGTAATACAATAGATTCTGATGTTTTAATTTACCTTGACAATCGTCCATGGTCGCCTGGCACACTTTACAGCGCACTTTCTCTAGGTGCAGTGCAGGGGTCATGGGAGGTCGTCACATTTGGTATCAGAGCCTTGGTTAATCGATTTTACCCAACGCTCGCTGACGTAAATACGTATGAGAGACGTAATTGTATTTTGATGGATGATTACTATATATAATATAGTAGCTTAGAAGAGTTTGAGTCCTTTATGCAGTTGTTTCTCTAGATGTGCTAATCATTCCTTTTTATAGATATTGAGAATGAGTCGAAGAGGGAGACCAGCTGCTAGGGAAGGTCGTGCTACTAAGGGGGATGCTAATTATGCTGCTATGTTCGAAGCTATGATGACTTCGATCATGAGAAGGATGCCAGCTCCGGGGCCATCGGTGGATGTTGGAGTTCAAGTTCAAACTCCAAAGCCGGTGGACTTTGCTAAGTTGTGTAAGGATTATACTGCTCTTGGAGGAAAGGTTTTCTTGGGACAGAATCAACCATTGAAGTCCAGAGGTGGATAGATGCTTGTAGAAGGATCTTTGGTGACTTGGGAATTGAGGATGCAACTAAGAGGAAGCTTGCATCAAGACAGCTTCAAGGAAGAGCTTCTGATTGGTGGAATTCTATCACTATTGATACTCCGGAGGAAGAGATCACTTGGGTGCAATTCCAAGCCAGATTTGAAGCTAAGTTCATTTCTACTGCTCAGAAGTTTGTTCTGTTCAAAAAGTTTGTGGAGCTCAAGCAAGGTGGAAGACCAGTTCTTGAGTACGTTTCTGAGTTTGAAGCTTTTTCCAAGTATGCCCGGTCGTATATTGAATCTGCTTATCAGAAGAATGAGAAGTTTGTGACAGGCTTGGACAGTTATCTTGGGAGGCAGTTAGTGGATCATTTGGACGATTCATTTGAGAAGCTTGTGGAGAAAGCTCTCAGGCATGAGAGTCTGTTTCCTAAAGAAGGATCTGTTGTTGTTGTGACTAGGGAAGAGTCTAAACCATAGCAGGGTGGAAACAAGAAGAGGAAGCAGCAGCAGCAAAAGGGTTAGGATAGCCAGAAGAAGCCGAAAGGCGAGGTGACCTGCTACAATTGTCAGCAGAAGGGCCATTTCTCTAGGGATTGCAAGAATCCGAAGGTGCCGATGAAGTGTCACAACTGTGACAAGCCGGGGCATATCAGGAAGAATTGTCCAGAACCAAGGAGGGACAAGCAGATTGTGCAAGCCTATGCTTTGGGGGCTGTTCCTTAGTCTTCGAGAGCTCCTACCGCTGAAGAGAAAGGAAAGAGTGTAGTGGTTCAAGGTACTCTTTCCATATGTGGTGTTCCAGTTAGAGTTCTGTTTGACACTGGGGCGTCGCATTCGTTTGTTTGTAGTGAACTTGTAGGCCGGTTGGGTTTAGAACCGGATATTGTTGATAGGCCATTGGTTGTGACTAATCCAGTTGGGGGTTCGTCTTGTTTGTGTATGCTATGCCGTGGTCTGATTGTATCGAGTCATGATTGCTCTTTTGTTTGTGCTTGTTTTGTTCTGAACTTTGCGAGGTTCGGAATTATTTTGGGTATGGATTGGCTTAGGAAGTATGCGGCAAAGGTTGATTGTGAAAGGTTGGAGGTGACAGTCGAGAATGTGGAGGGGCGAAAGATTGTGATACGATGTAAGCATGAAGAAGGCATCTTCATGAGCTTCATGTATTCGCTGGTTGTTCCACGGGATGGACTGTCATCTGTGCCGATCGCTAATGGATTTGAGGATATCTTTGACGAGGTCAAAGGGTTACCACCGCATAGAGAGATCGAGTTTCGTATAGATCTAGTTAAAGGAGCCAGACCTGTTGTGATGCCTCTTAGGCGGATGGCGCCTAGGGAACAGTAGGAGTTGAGGGTGTAGGTTGATGATCTTTTGCAGAAAGGATTCATTCGGCGTAGTGTGTCCGAATGGGGTGCACCAGTTGTGTTTGCAACCAAGGCAGATGGATCATTGAGATTGTGTGTGGATTATCGTGAGTTGAATAAGGTGACTAAGAAGAACAAGTATCCATTGCCGAGAATAGATGACTTGTTCGATCAGCTTCACGAAGCGAAGGTGTTTTCTTAGATGGATTTGGCAACGGGATTTCACCAGTTGAGAGTGGCTAAGGATAGTGTGCCGAAGACTTCTTTTAGGACACCATCCGGTTTCTTTGAGTGGCTGGTAATGCCGTTTGGGTTGACTAACGCGCCAGCATATTTTGTGGATCTTATGAATAGAGTGTTCAGAGATCAGTTGAACAAGTTTGTACTTGTGTTCGTGGATGATATTCTGATTTATTCCAGAACTGAAGAAGAGCACAAGACACATTTGCGTATTGTTTTGGAAATCTTACGGAAACATCAGCTGAAGGCTAAGTTTTCGAAGTGCCACTTCTGGAAGAGTGAAGTGAGGTTCTTAGGCCATGTTATCTCTGGAAACGGAATAGCGGTTGATCCCGCTAAGGTGGCAGCAATCCAGGATTGGGTTAGACCTAAGAATGCATCTGATGTGAGAAGTTTTCTTGGATTAGCAGGATATTATCGACGGTTTGTCAAAGACTTCTCCAAGGTGGCTGCACCGTTAACAGAATTGACGAAGAAGAACCAAGTGTTCAGATGGGAAGATAAGTGTGAGCAAGCTTTCGGAATCCTGAAAGAGAGATTGACAAGTGCTCCTGTTTTGACTATTCCAAGTGGGAATGATGAGATGGTGGTTTTCACCGACGCATGTGGTACTGGACTTGGAGCAGTGCAGATGCAGAGGGATAAAGTTGTTGCGTATGCAAGTCGACAACTAAAGCCGCATGAAAGGAATTATCCGACTCATGATTTGGAGTTAGCGGCGATTGTTTTCGCTCTGAAGATGTAGAGACATTATCTGTTGGGAGTTCGATTCGAGTTGTTTACAGATCATAAGTCGTTGAAGTATCTTTTCTCCCAAAAGGATTTGAATATTCGGCAGCAACGATGGCTAGAGTTTTTGGCATCATATGATTTTGGTATAGCTTATACTCCGGGAAAAGGTAACGCAGTGGCAGATGCGTTAAGTCGAAGACATGCAGGATTGGGAGCCATGTTTTCAGAATGGAAGAGTCTCGAGTATTTAGCCGGATTTGACTTCAGGCGTAGATGTGAATTGGAACCTGAGATGTTGGCAAACTTATCGATAAGACCGACTCTTGTAGAAAGGATTGGCGAGAGCCAAAAGCGAGACGATAAGCTTGTCAAGATTTTCCATGATTTGGAATCTGGATTGGACCCAGAAAAGGATAAAGGATTCGAGGTCGATCGAGAGGGTTGGCTTCGGAAGCAAGGACGACTAGTTGTTCCCGATATAGATGAATTGAGGAGTGAAGTTCTGAAGGAAAGTCATCACTCGAAGCTGACAATTCATCCAGGTGGAAATAAGATGTATCGGGATATGAAGAGAACCTACTACTGGGAAGGTATGAAGAAGGATGTTGGAAATTTTATTTCCAAGTGTATGAACTGCCGGTTGGTAAAGGCCGAACAGAAGAAGCCAAGTGGATTGCTTCAGCCATTAGAAGTTCCTACATGGAAGTGGGAGCAAGTATCGATGGATTTTATTGATGGACTACCTAGAACAAGAGCGGGAAATGAAGGGATTTGGGTCATCGTAGATCGTCTGACTAAGAGTGCAAGATTCATTCCTGTTCGATCGACTAGGACTGCATCAAAGTTGGCTGAGTTGTATGTTAAGTGGATAGTTCGATTCCATGGTATTCCGAAGAGTATAGTGAGCGATCGAGATCCATTGTTCACTAGTGGATTTTGGAAGAGCTTCCAGGAAGTTTTGGGAACCGAGTTGTGTTTGAGTACAGCTTATCACCCTCAAACAAATGGTCAGACCGAGAGAGTCAACCGAGTTTTGGAAGATCTCCTCAGAGCTTGTGTCTTGGACTTCGGAGGATCATGGGAAGATCACCTTCATTTGGTAGAATTTTCATATAACAACAGTTACCAGTCGAGCATTGGTATGGCACCATATGAGGCATTGTATGGAAGACCGTGTAACTCTCCGACATGTTGGTTAGAGACAGGAGAAAAGCTGATACTTGGGCCAGAGATGATTCGACAGACTTCAGATTGTATAGAGATCATTCGGCAACGAATGAAGGCAGCCCAAGATCGTCAGAAAAGTTATGCCGATAAGCGTCGTAAGGATTTGGAATTCGACGTAGGAGATATGGTTTTTGTGAAGATTTCTCAACTGAAGAATGTTATTCGATTCGGGAAGAAAGGAAAATTGACTCCGAGATTTGTTGGACCATTCCCGATCATCGAGCGAATTGGAAAGCTCGCCTATAGATTGGAGTTACCGGAGAAGATGTCGGGTGTGAACAATGTTTTTCACGTATCGTATCTACGGAAGTATGTGCACGACTCGAATACAGTGATTTCTGTTGATAGCTGTGAAGATTTCGAAGTTGATCCAGTCGATAGAAGACCTCGTAAGCCGCTTCGTGTTGTGG
Organism: Allium fistulosum; assembly: GCA_030737815.1. Classification (NCBI taxonomy): domain Eukaryota; kingdom Viridiplantae; phylum Streptophyta; class Magnoliopsida; order Asparagales; family Amaryllidaceae; genus Allium; species Allium fistulosum. The sequence goes on along the minus strand of CM060904.1, from coordinate 1,101,486,968 downwards.
AAACCGACACGAAACAGCTTAGGAGGAAGATAGTTAAGTTGCTCAAGATACAATGGAGTGATGATGATAACGACTGTACATGGGAGGTGGAAGAGAGGATGAAGGCAGCTCATCCTGAACTCTTCAAGGTATGGCCCTAAGGTGTCGTGTCATCTCACGATATTGTAACTTGTTCTGGTTTTAGAATTCTGCATGCTAAGCTAGAATTGGATGCATGGTTTGTTGATTGCTATGGATGGTAGGCGTGTAGAATAGTCTTTGATTGCTCTTGTTTGTTTGGAATTTCAGGGGCAAAATTCCTAAGGGGGAGAGAATGTAACGACCCGTATTTTATGGATCGAACAGTTCGTAAAAATCTGGAATTCTTAGCGTTGTTAAGTCGTTTCAGATTTTGGGCATAATTTTGTTCAAGTCCTAAGTCGTGACCGACTTATGGATTGGACGACTTAAGGGAAGGAAGACTTAAGTCGGTGATGACTTAAGAGTTAGATCGTTTGGTAGCTTAGGTCGTGAGCGACTTAGGAGCGTGATAAGTCGTGAGCGACTTAGGAGCGTGTCAGGGTTAGGTCGTAAGATCTATTAAGCCTAGGTTGTGGGATAGGTTAGGTCGTTTGACCGACCTAAGTATTTGACCGACCTATAGGATAGGCGACCTAAGGTTTTGAGCGACCTAAGGGATAGGTCGGCAGCGACCTAAGGAGAACCAGTAGTTAGCGGGTTAGTGATGTTAGGTCGTATCCTAGCTAAAAGTTAGGTCGTAGGCGACTTAAGATAGTTAGGTCGCGTGAGTTGTTAGGTCGCGACTTATGGTAAGTCGTAGGTCGAAGGGTTGTTAGGTCGCAAGGAAGCGGTCTGTGTTAGGTCGCACATTCGCTAGGTCGTAAGTCGTGTCCCAGTTGGATCGTGTGTGGTTAGGTCGCGACTTTGTTAAGTAGCAATGGTGCATAGTCGTTAAGTCGTCCAGACGACTTAGGAGGGAACGCGCGCACGTATTATGTCGTATACCTGTTAAGTCGTAAGTCACGCGTAAGTGTTAAGTCGCTCAAATATTAGGTCGAGAGGTCTGTTAGGTCGTATGTCGTCTGGAGTGTTAGGTCGGAGAGAGAGTTGAGTCGGAGAGGACTTAAGGGGCGGACGACCTAAAAATCTGCCTATAAATAGGAGGGTTCCTCTTCATTTTTAGGATCCGAATTTCGAAGCGACGAAGTGCTGCCATTTTGAGAGCTCGACTTCTACACTACTTCACTTCTTTTCTCCACTCTAATCTAGTGATTTCTTCCATCCAAATCGAAGATCAAGTTGAAGATTCAAGAACTTATCTACATTCTTCGAAGAAAGATTTCATCGTTTGAAGCGGATTTGTGATAGATCGAGTTAGATCCTTCGCTGTCCAGATCTGAAGCATGTTGATTTGGGGTTGTTTAGGTGTTTTGGTGAGTGGTGATTATCTCTCACACGGATCCAAAGGAGTATATCGGATCGTTGGCTTGATTTTAGTGTAAAGTAGTGATTTTCATGCATCTTTGTAAACTTGAGTATAGATCCACATAGATCCATTGTTTATGATGATTTGACAACCATTTTACTACATGTTAACTTATGCAAGTTCATTCATCAAGATTATAGAGACATTGCTCATGTTTTCATGCTTGTTAGACTTTCGACTCTTTAATTACGAAATTGCCATTATTGTTATAATTGTCTATTTAGATCATATTTGAATGCTTGATTACTTGGATTAATGTTTGACTTGATTGATTGCTATGAATTAGATGATTGATGATTTGATTTAGACCGAAGATGATTCAAAGCTAAGGGAAAGGCTCTTGAATTGGAGAAGCTGCTCGTGGCATATGTAGCGGATGATGAAGCTCTTATGCATAGATTTGATGATGATGATGTTGAGATGAAGCTTTGCGAGGATATGATGAAGCGAAGCATGATATGAGATAGTCTTGGTCTAATCCAGACGGGATTATTCCAAGCATGTTGATAACTCGGTGATATGGTTCGAGTTGAGGATAATGGTTGGCTTGAGAGGCGCTTGAGCTAGTATGAAAATAGTCGTCGAGGAGGATGACTAGAAGGCTGAGATCTCATTGTTGTTGAAGGTTCTAGCATGCTCAAAGCAAGAGTACGTTGGGCAGATTCGATAGTCCCTGAAGGCTAATGATTGATAGTCAAGTACTCTGGGCAGATTCGATAGTCCTAGGCATGGGTCATGATGACGTGCAGAGTTATATATAGAACCGGGGTTCCATTAGCCCTTGACGGACGGCTGAAAGAATGTGCCGGTCATTCAATTAACGATGATATCAAGGCAATGATAACAGTGATAGCCAGAGTCATGGATGTTTGGTTGTATCGTCATTCAGTCTCAAGAGCGGTATTTTCTGGGTGCTTGTCTGATCTTGGTTTAGGCCTTGGGGGTTTGTATTTGGAAAACATCGCCCTTGACTCGAGTGATAATTGCTTTACCTTAAATTGTGTGTTTTTCTATGTTTGCTTCTACTTAGTGTGTGTCTGGGGGCTATCACTGTAGAAAGAGGTGGAGTGGGAGGGTTGTATTCCTATTCCTTTTCCTTTGTGCTCTTTTGGTATGTTGTTAGTTAATTTACTGCTCACTAAGACTGTTGTCTGACTCAAGGCTTTATGTTTTAACTCTTATAGCCTTGGGCTATTCGTCCATTTTGGGACGGGCAGACTAGGTAGCAGGTGACAGGTGCTGTTCTTGCTTTCCACGGTGTTGATATCGAAGACGAGCTGGAGGGTTGCATATTATCTTCTTATTATATGTACTGGATGTTCCGCTGTTTGTATATTCTCTGAGTGTTATGTAGTGAGGCTTGATGTATTGACTATTCAGATGTTTGTATTCAACCATTAAGAAGTTTTATATGATGACATTTTGTTCTGTAAAGCTTCACTATACATATGTTCTATTGTATTTTATCCATGCGCTGTGAGTAATACTATAGATTCTGATGTTTTAATTTACCTTGACAATCGTCCATGGTCGCCTGGCACACTTTACAGCGCACTTTCTCTAGGTTCAGTGCAGGGGTCATGGGCGGTCATCACATTTGGTATCAGAGCCTTGGTTAATCGATTTTACCCAACGCTCGCTGACATAAATACGTATGAGAGACGTAATTGTATTTTGATGGATGATTACTATATATAATATAGTAGCTTAGAAGAGTTTGAGTCCTTTATGCAGTTGTTTCTCTAGATGTGCTAATCATTCCTTTTTATAGATATTGAGAATGAGTCGAAGAGGGAGACCAGCTGCTAGGGAAGGCCGTGCTACTGAGGGGGCTGCTGATTATGCTGCTATGTTCGAAGCTATGATGACTTTGATCATGAGAAGGATGCCAGCTCCGGGGCCATCGGTGGATGTTGTAGTTCAAGTTCAAACTCCAAAGCCGGTGGACTTTGCTAAGTTGTGTAAGGATTATACTGCTCTTGGAGGAAAGGTTTTCTTGGGAACAGAATCAACCATTGAAGTCCAGAGGTGGATAGATGCTTGTAGAAGGATCTTTGGTGACATGGGAATTGAGGATACAACTAAGAGGAAGCTTGCATCAAGACAGCTTCAAGGAAGAGCTTCTGATTGGTGGAATTCTATCACTATTGATACTCCGGAGGAAGAGATCACTTGGGTGCAATTCCAAGCCAGATTTGAAGCTAAGTTCATTTCTACTGCTCAGAAGTTTGTTATGTTCAAAAAGTTTGTGGAGCTCAAGCAAGGTGGAAGACCAGTTCTTGAGTACGTTTCTGAGTTTGAAGCTTTGTCCAAGTATGCCCGGTCGTATATTGAATCTGCTTATCAGAAGAATGAGAAGTTTGTGACAGGCTTGGACGGTTATCTTGGGAGGCAGTTAGTGGATCATTTGGACGATTCATTTGAGAAGCTTGTGGAGAAAGCTCTCAGGCATGAGAGTCTGTTTCCTAAGGAAGGATCTGTTGTTGCTGTGACCAGGGAAGAGTCTAAACCACAGCAGGGTGGAAACAAGAAGAGGAAGCAGCAGCAGCAAAAGGGTTAGGATGGCCAGAAGAAGCCGAAAGGCGAGGTGACCTGCTACAATTGTCAGCATAATGGCCATTTCTCTAGGGATTGCAAGAATCCGAAGGTGCCAATGAAGTGTCACAACTGTGACAAGCCGGGGCATATCAGGAAGAATTGTCCAGAACCGAGGAGGGACAAGCAGATTGTGCAAGCCTATGCTTTGGGGGCTGTTCCATCGTCTTCGAGAGCTCCTACCACTGAAGAGAAAGGAAAGAGTGTAGTGGTTCAAGGTACTCTTTCCATATGTGGTGTTCCAGTTAGAGTTCTGTTTGACACTGGGGCGTCGCATTCGTTTGTTTGTAGTGAACTTGTAGGCCGGTTGGGTTTAGAACCGGATATTGTTGATAGGCCATTGGTTGTGACTAATCCAGTTGGGGGTTCGTCTTGTTTGTGTATGCTATGCCGTGGTCTGATTGTATCGAGTCATGATTGCTCTTTTGTTTGTGATTGTTTTGTTCTGAACTTTGAGGGGTTCGGAATTATTTTGGGTATGGACTGGCTTAGGAAGTATGCGGCAAAGGTTGATTGTGAAAGGTTGGAGGTGACAGTCGAGAATGTGGAGGGGCGAAAGATTGTGATACGATGTAAGCATGAAGAAGGCGTCTTCATGAACTTCATGTATTCGCTGGTTGTTCCACGGGATGGACTGTCATCTGTGCCGATCGCTAATGGATTTGAGGATGTCTTTGACGAGGTCAAAGGGTTACCGCCGCATAGAGAGATCGAGTTTCGTATAGATCTAGTTGAAGGAGCCAGACCTGTTGTGATGCCTCTTAGGCGGATGGCGCCTAGGGAACAACAGGAGTTGAGGGTGCAGGTTGATGATCTTTTGCAGAAAGGATTCATTCGGCATAGTGTGTCCGAATGGGGTGCACCAGTTGTGTTTGCAACCAAGGCAGATGGATCATTGAGATTGTGCGTGGATTATCGTGAGCTGAATAAGGTGACTAAGAAGAACAAGTATCCATTGCCGAGAATAGATGACTTGTTCGATCAGCTTCACAAAGCGAAGGTGTTTTCTTAGATGGATTTGGCAACGAGATTTCACCAGTTGAGAGTGGCTAAGGATAGTGTGCCGAAGACTGCTTTTAGGACACCATCCGGTTTCTTTGAGTGGCTGGTAATGCCGTTTGGGTTGACTAACGCGCCAGCATATTTTGTGGATCTTATGAATAGAGAGTTCAGAGATCAGTTGAACAAGTTTGTACTTGTGTTCGTGGATGATATTCTGATTTATTCCAGAACTGAAGAAGAGCACAAGACACATTTGCGTATTATTTTGGAAATCTTACGGAAACATCAGCTGAAGGCTAAGTTTTCGAAGTGCCACTTCTGGAAGAGTGAAGTGAGGTTCTTAGGCCATGTTATCTCTGGAAATGGAATAGCGGTTGATCCCGCTAAGGTGGCAGCAATCCAGGATTGGGTTAGACCTAAGAATGCATCTGATGTGAGAAGTTTTCTTGGATTAGCAGGATATTATCGACGGTTTATCAAAGACTTCTCCAAGGTGGCTGCACCGTTAACAGAATTGACGAAGAAGAACCAAGTGTTCAGATGGGAAGATAAGTGTGAGCAAGCTTTCGGAATCCTGAAAGAGAGATTGACAAGTGCTCCTGTTTTGACTATTCCAAGTGGGAATGATGAGATGGTGGTTTACACCGACGCATGTGGTACTGGACTTGGAGCAGTGCTGATGCAGAGGGATAAAGTTGTTGCGTATGCAAGTCGACAACTAAAGCCGCATGAAAGGAATTATCCGACTCATGATTTGGAGTTAGCGGCGATTGTTTTCGCTCTGAAGATGTGGAGACATTATCTGTTGGGAGTTCGATTCGAGTTGTTTACAGATCATAAGTCGTTGAAGTATCTTTTCTCCCAAAAGGATTTGAATCTTCGGCAGCAACGGTGGCTAGAGTTTTTGGCATCATATGATTTTGGTATAGCTTATACTCCGGGAAAAGGTAACGCAGTGGCAGATGCGTTAAGTCGAAGACATGCAGGATTGGGAGCCATGTTTTCAGAATGGAAGGGTCTCGAGTATTTAGCCGGATTTGACTTCAGGCGTAGATGTGAATTGGAACCTGAGATGTTGGCAAACTTATCGATAAGACCGACTCTTGTAGAAAGGATTGGCGAGAGCCAAAAGCGAGACGATAAGCTTGTCAAGATTTTCCATGATTTGGAATCTGGATTGGACCCAGAAAAGGATAAAGGATTCGAGGTCGATCGAGAGGGTTGGCTTCGGAAGCAAGGACGACTAGTTGTTCCCGATATAGATGAATTGAGGAGTGAAGTTCTGAAGGAAAGTCATCACTCGAAGCTGATAATTCATCCAGGTGGAAATAAGATGTATCGGGATATGAAGAGAACCTACTACTGGGAAGGTATGAAGAAGGATGTTGGAAATTTTATTTCCAAGTGTATGAACTGCCAGTTGGTAAAGGCCGAACAGAAGAAGCCAAGTGGATTGCTTCAGCCATTAGAAGTTCCTACATGGAAGTGGGAGCAAGTATCGATGGATTTTATTGATGGACTACCTAGAACAAGAGCGGGAAATGAAGGGATTTGGGTCATCGTAGATCGTCTGACTAAGAGTGCAAGATTCATTCCTGTTCGATCGACTAGGACAACATCAAAGTTGGCTGAGTTGTATGTTAAGTGGATAGTTCAATTCCATGGTATTCCGAAGAGTATAGTGAGCGATCGAGATCCATTGTTCACTAGTGGATTTTGGAAGAGCTTCCAGGAAGTTTTGGGAACCGAGTTGTGTTTGAGTACAGCTTATCACCCTCAAACAAATGGTCAGACCGAGAGAGTCAACCGAGTTTTGGAAGATCTCCTCAGAGCTTGTGTCTTGGACTTCGGAGGATCATGGGAAGATCACCTTCATTTGGTAGAATTTTCATATAACAACAGTTACCAGTCGAGCATTGGTATGGCACAGTATGAGGCATTGTATGGAAGACCATGTAACTCTCCGACATGTTGGTTAGAGACAGGAGAAAAGCTGATACTTGGGCCAGAGATGATTCGACAGACTTCAGATTGTATAGAGATCATTCGGCAACGAATGAAGGCAGCCCAAGATCGTTAGAAAAGTTATGCCGATAAGCGTCGTAAGGATTTGGAATTCGACGTAGGAGATATGGTTTTTGTGAAGATTTCTCCACTGAAGAATGTTATTCGATTCGGGAAGAAAGGAAAATTGACTCCGAGATTTGTTGGACCATTCCCGATCATCGAGCGAATTGGAAAGCTCGCCTATAGATTGGAGTTACCGGAGAAGATGTCGGGTGTGCACAATGTTTTTCACGTATCGTATCTACGGAAGTATGTGCACGACTCGAATACAGTGATTTCTGCTGATAGCTGTGAAGATTTCGAAGTTGATCCAGTCGATAGAAGACCTCGTAAGCCGCTTCGTGTTGTGGAAACCGACACAAAACAGCTTAGGAGGAAGATAGTTAAGTGGCTCAAGATACAATGGAGTGATGATGATAACGACTATACATGGGAGGTGGAAGAGAGGATGAAGGCAGCTCATCCTGAACTCTTCAAGGTATGGCCCTAAGGTGTCGTGTCATCTCACGATATTGTAACTTGTTCTGGTTTTAGAATTCTGCATGCTAAGCTAGAATTGGATGCATGGTTTGTTGATTGCTATGGATGGTAGGCGTGTAGAATAGTCTTTGATTGCTCTTGTTTGTTTGGAATTTCGGCGGCGAAATTCCTAAGGGGGAGAGAATGTAACGACCCGTATTTTACGGATCGAAAAGTTCGTAAAAATCTGGAATTCTTAGCGTTGTTAAGTCGTTTCAGATTTTGGGCAGAATTTTGTTCAAGTCCTAAGTCGTGACCGACTTATGGATTGGACGACTTAAGGGAAGGAAGACTTAAGTCGGTGATGACTTAAGAGTTAGATCGTTTGGTAGCTTAGGTCGTGAGCGACTTAGGAGCGTGATAAGTCGTGAGCGACTTAGGAGCGTGTCAGGGTTAGGTCGTAAGATCTATTAAGCCTAGGTTGTGGGATAGGTTAGGTCGTTTGACCGACCTATAGGATAGGCGACCTAAGGTTTTGAGCGACCTAAGGGATAGGTCGGCAGTGACCTAAGGAGAACCAGTAGTTAGCGGGTTAGTGATGTTAGGTCGTATCCTAGCTAAAAGTTAGGTCGTAGGCGACCTAAGATAGTTAGGTCGCGTGAGTTGTTAGGTCGCGACTTATGGTAAGTCGTAGGTCGAAGGGTTGTTAGGTCGCAAGGAAGCGGTCTGTGTTAGGTCGCACATTCGCTAGGTCATAAGTCGTGTCCCAGTTGGATCGTGTGTGGTTAGGTCGCGACTTTGTTAAGTCGCAATGGTGCTTAGTCGTTAAGTCGTCCAGACGACTTAGGAGGGAACGCGCGCACGTATTATGTCGTATACCTGTTAAGTCGTAAGTCACGCGTAAGTGTTAAGTCGCACAAATATTAGGTCGAGAGGTCTGTTAGGTCGTATGTCGTCTGGAGTGTTAGGTCGGAGAGAGAGTTGAGTCGGAGAGGACTTAAGGGGCGGACGACCTAAAAATCTGCATATAAATAGGAGGGTTCCTCTTCATTTTTGGTATCCGGATTTCGAAGCGACGAAGTGCTGCCATTTTGAGAGCTCGACTTCTACACTTCTTCACTTCTTTTCTCCACTCTAATCTAGTGATTTCTTCCATCCAAATCGAAGATCAAGTTGAAGATTCAAGAACTTATCTACATTCTTCGAAGAAAGATTTCATCGTTTGAAGCGGATTTGTGATAGATCGAGTTAGATCCTTCGCTGTCCAGATCTGAAGCATGTTGATTTGGGGTTGTTTAGGTGTTTTGGTGAGTGGTGATTATCTCTCACACGGATCCAAAGGAGTATATCGGATCGTTGGCTTGATTTTGGTGTAAAGTAGTGATTTTCATGCATCTTTGTAAACTTTAGTATAGATCCACATAGATCCATTGTTTATGATGATTTGACAACCATTTTACTACATGCTAACTTATGCAAGTTCATTCATCAAGATTATAGAGACATTGCTCATGTTTTCATGCTTGTTAGACTTTCGACTCTTTAATTACGAAATTTCCATTTTTGTTATAATTGTCTATTTAGACCATATTTGAATGCTTGATTACTTGGATTAATGTTTGACTTGATTGATTGCTATGAATTAGATGATTGATGATTTGATTTAGACCGAAGATGATTCAAAGCTAAGGGCAAGGCTCTTGAATTGGAGAAGCTTCTCGTGGCATATGTAGTGGATGATGAAGCTCTTATGCATAGATTTGATGATGATGATGTTGAGATGAAGCTTTGCGAGGATATGATGAAGCGAATCATGATATGAGATAGTCTTGGTCTAATACAGACGGGATTATTCCAAGCATGTTGATAACTCGGTGATATGGTTCGAGTTGAGGATAATGGTTGGCTTGAGAGGCGCTTGAGCTAGTATGAAAATAGTCGTCGAGGAGGATGACTAGAAGGCTGAGATCTCATTGTTGTTGAAGGTTCTAGCATGCTCAAAGCAAGAGTACGTTGGGCAGATTCGATAGTCCCTGAAGGCTAATGATTGATAGTCAAGTACTCTGGGCAGATTCGATAGTCCTAGGCACGGGTCACGATGACGTGCAGAGTTATGTCTAGAATCAGGGTTTCCATTAGCCCTTGACGGACGGCTGAAAGAATGTGCCGGTCATTCAATTAACGATGATATCAAGGCAATGATAACAGTGATAGCCAGAGTCATGGATGTTTGGTTGTATCTTCATTCGGTCTCAAGAGCGGTATTTTCTGGGTGCTTATCTGATCTTGGTTTAGGCCTTGGGGGTTTGTACTTGGAAAACATCGCCCTTGACTCGAGTGATAATTGCTTTACCTTAAATTGTGTGTTTTGCTATGTTTGCTTCTACTTAGTGTGTGTCTGGGGGCTATCACTGTAGAAAGAGGTGGAGTGGGAGGGTTGTATTCCTATTCCTTTTCCTTTATGCTCTTTTGGTATGTTGTTAGTTAATTTACTGCTCACTAAGACTGTTGTCTGACACAAGGCTTTATGTTTTAACTCTTATTGCCTTGGGCTGTTCGTCCATTTTGGGACGGGCAGACTAGGTAGCAGGTGACAGGTGCTGTTCTTGCTTTCCACGGTGTTGATATCGAAGACGAGCTGGAGGGTTGCATATTATCTTCTTATTATATGTACTGGATGTTCCGCTGTTTGTATATTCTCTGAGTGTTATGTAGTGAGGCTTGATGTATTGACTATTCAGATGTTTGTATTCAACCATTAAGAAGTTTTATATGATGACATTTTGTTCTGTAAAGCTTCACTATACATATGTTCTATTGTATTTTATCCTTGCGTTGTGAGTAATACGATAGATTCTGATGTTTTAATTTACCCTGACAATCTTCCATGGTCGCCTGGCACACTTTACAGCGCACTTTCTCTAGGTTCAGTGCAGGGGTCATGGGCGGTCGTCACATATTAAATAGTTAAATTTTTTATTCCATTACAATGATTGAAATCTCTAGTTTATAAAAATTTAAGAGCTAAATTTCAGGTTCCATTTTTAAATCATTTAAAATAACATCTACATATATATATATACTCATAACTTTTATCCAATCATATTTAAACTTAAATTTTTTATTTGTTTATCAAAATAGATCTGTAGTAAAACTACTAAAATGGCCTTTCCACTTTGAAACTCGAAAATGAACGTCGATGATGCATGCACTCATCACCTAAATTATTTTCCAACGACAGAGAGGGGAGTTTAGAACTTATTTCTTTCCAAAATTTCTTTAATACATTTCCTTCAAATTATATTGAAATATTTATATAAGAAATACTTTTAAATAATACAAATATTATATTCCAAATCCTTTGAAAGTTTTTAAAAAATCCCGGACTTAAGTTCTCGAATTCCAATTTATATTCATTTTATTTGTAAATTTTATTTTACAACCAATATTTATAAATTTCACTACCTAACAACCAACATATTACAACCAAATATATATCATTTATAAATCATTATTTTATATAAAAATATACAATAGGTAAAATTATTTCATTTACCTATATTTCAAAACAAATATTGTGTCCGTCTGTTCTATTAAGAGTTTAGAATCCCTACCGATGTCATAGCATCCTATGCACCAACCAGAATTTATAAATACAAAACGGAACAAATTAACACAATATAAAAACCTTTTTATAACACTAACAAATACACTCTCTCATATATATATACTCTCAATGACTCATTCTAGAGTATTACTACCCTATTTTTAAAGAGTCAGACCCCACCAAGCTAAGGTTATCGCTAAACCTGGCTCTGATACCAACTGTAACATCCCGCCTTTTTGTACGTTTTAAGCAGACACACATGCCAACTCAAACCATACAGAAGGGCGGATTGTTATTGGGGTGAATAAGAAAAAGCAGAGAAAGAAAAAAACAAAATGGAATCTCGCAGCGGAATGAAAAAATATAATAATCAAATAACAGTTGATGAAGCTGTATACAAAACATTTGATTATACTTATACAATACAAAATCAGAGTTACACATATCATAGATAAATAAATGATAATGCAGCGGAACAGTATGATGTAGAGGAATAATATAGTAAATAATACAATCTTCGTCTTCGTCCTCCAGAAACAAGTCTTCGAATCCTGAAATGCTAAGGCTGACCCGAGCGAATTGAAAAGACAAAACACTCGAGTCAGAACTAAAAGACCTTATGTAAGTTAAATCAATGGTAAATAAATATGAGTGGAACGGCGTCGGAGATGTTTAGGGGTTTGATATCTCCTATCCAGTGGCTAACTTGAGTGCAGTAACTTAAGGGATGTTTGGGATTCACATCTCCTAAGGATCTGTTAAACTATCTACTATGTAGTACAATACGCTATTATAATATGTCTACAGTAAGATAAACTATTAAAATAGCGTTAAGGCGTTACCCATTTCCCCCTTAACACATTTTTATATATTCCCATAGTCTATACAGTACCGTAATCCCGTCCATACTAGACGTTGTCAGAGGGCACTCCATAGGTATGGTACAAAACAAACTCGTAGTGGTCTCGATAGGGTAGGTGACACGGCACAACTAGGCAATGCCAGGGTAGATATACCAATTACACTTCCGGACTGGTGGTAACACATAGCAGCTACTACCACCCACCTCAGAACACACTTCCAAATCAAAAATCGAGGGTGGCCACCAAATCTATCGCAAAGTCAGAATATAGTATCGAAGTGCCCGATCGGAGGAATGACCTCACTTGGCCCGTCAATTGCTCCTGTTTTAGCCACCTTAAGCTAACTCATGGGAGTCAGGTCCACGTATATACCTCATATAGGATCGTCACCAACCATCCTACTTTATTCTGGAATCTCCACCGCATACACAGTTGTCAAAGTGGTTTTCGGTATTGGCAGAGAGTATGACAATATCCGATCCCGGTCTCTTTAACAACCAATCGCTTATTACACACCGGATGGTTCTTTTACATTTCCAAAATCATTTCATAATTGATATCAAAATATCATATTCAATTCAAATCATATCATTTTCGAAATCATTACTTACTTTTTTTCGAAATCATATTCACCTTTGAAATCATATCACATTTGAAATCATAGTTCGAAATTATATTTCCTTTCAAAAGTCATATTTCCAAAATAGGCTAAACTCTCACTTCAAAATATCATATTAAACCAAATATGTTATTTAAATCCCAACTTAGGTTATAACATCATTAACCATATTCACTTAAAAATCGAGAATTTGAATATAAACCCATCCATTTTACTTAGTTTGGAATTTAGAAAAAAAAGTAGTTTTAAATAGTTATAAATAGTTATAAATAGTTATAAATAGTTAATATAGATTTAAAATAGATTAAATATAACTAAAATAGATTAAATAGCTCTAAAATAGATTAATTAGATTTAAAATAAGTTAAAATAGGTTAATTAGTTTAAATAAATTAAATGGTTTAAAATAGGTTAAAATGATTTAATATGATTAATACAGGTTAAAATAGTATAATACTTTGAAATCTTAGTAATTAGAAATTTTGAAATAATTTTTTTTTAAAACAGTTTATATTAAAACATGAATTTGGAATTAATATCAGATTAAACTATTCATTTCATTTCAACACGTTTGGACCATATTCAATTTCCAAGTCAACAAACCAAATTCCAAACCTTTCAATTTCAAAATATTTCAAATTTATTTTCAAACAACTTCAATAACTTAATTTTGATAGAATTTCATTTATACTTAAAAGTTTAACTTTAAACTTTCAATTTAATTTCTTAAAGTAATTCCTTTTAAACCAATTCACATTTCAACACAAAACTTGATTTTCCAATAATACTTCAATTTATATACATCACATTTTTTTCAATATATTATTTTTATTAATTCAAAAATTTAGAAGTTAAAAATCATTAAATTTAACCAATCCGATGTCCGTATATAATTTTTTACCCTAGGTTCAAGTGATACGGATATTTATCATTTCAATCCGCAATTTAAAATTTTACGGTTATATATCATTTCAAACCGCAATCCCGAATTAATAATAAAATCCATAAAATCGCCCTAGTCTATCATTTCAACCCATAACGATTTTTCCCTAATTTATAAATCATTCGGGTATGTATCATTTCAACCCATAGTGAACTTGCAGTTTATAACGATATAAAATAAAACATCCATTCATCCAATATCAACAATCAACATCCACTACAAACATCATCCAAATCAATCAATAAATATCAATATAGAACTGATAATCAATAACAGGTATTTAACTGGCAATTTATATTCAATAATAAATTAAATAACGAAAATTCAAATTAACTGAGATGATGATTTAAAATATACCAAACAGTCATAAATAATTTCTAATCACATCATAAATTTAATTTAACAAACATAAGAAATTTTAGAAGTTGTGAGTGGGTTAAAACACTCACCTTTGAATTTGAATCGAATTTAAATCTAATTTAAGCCCAAAATTCAAACAGTCTCTGAATTCGTCCAAACTAATGCCAAAATGTCCTGAATTTCGATACGATCCCAATGAAGCAAACCGCGTCCAAATCCGACTTTGTATGTAAAAGTTATACGCGTTAGAACATTTGAAAATTAAATTATAAAACAATTTAATAAAATATATAAATTACCACGTCATTCATCTATACTCGCAGCAAACGAAATCCTACGTACCCGAACCCATTGAGCCGTCACCACGTCCAACCTTAACCGGATTTTCGCCGCGCCTCCGCCCATCATCTCCTCGATCTGACCTCGCCAACGTCACAGCAACGTCGAGCCGCCCCTCCAACGTGGTCGCGGGCACTCGCGATGTCAAGGACGGCCGGCGCCGTCGCCGATGGTTATAGGCCAATTCTGGCGATTCGAGCAACCTACTCCAACAACGAACGACATGGATGACCTCTACTCGACGAGCTCTATGCGATGGTGCATCCCGATCGTCGCCAGGACGAAGATCCACCGTTAAACAATTAAAACCCTAATATGGACGGTTGACATTCAATCTCAGTTTCTGGAAAAACGATGATCCGATGACAGAAACTAATAATATATCTGGGTTACGCTCGTCGAGAGCTTCAAAATGGTATATAATTCGATATAGTTTGGAGGAGTTTGATTTTTGGATTTGAATTTGATTTGCAATTTGGTCTGAAATTTTGGTTTTCTGCCATTGGAAGGAAGGAAGGAATAGATGGAGTTGTATGTACTGAAGTCAGAAATAAGAAATAACTAGGGTTTATAATGAGATATATATAGGCAGATCAAAAATAAAAACAAATGGGCTCTATTGATTGTGGGTTTTGAACGATAAACGACCCGAAAAGCCCGTTCTGTCACCGGAACGAAAATGGGTCATCCCATATATCAAAACAAATGCTTTCAAATATTTTAAACTCAATGAAACAAGTTTTCAAGTCCTAATTCCATCGTATGAAGAAGTTATGCAAAAATCAGCTTATTTCAAATTGATTTTAATTGATTTAATTAAATTGATTTCTAGGCGTTTCGAGTCCGTACGATCAAACGACAAGTCCGATCGCTACGAAACTTAAAATCCTACAATAATTCACTGTTACGGATCCGATGAAACTGATTTCGTCGAAATCCGAGTCAGTGGCCAAAATGGCTATTTTCAAGTTAATTAAATAAATTAATTATTAAATTAAATAAATCACTTTTTAGTTCAAATTTAACAATTTACAATTTCTATCATTTTGAATTACTTAGTCACTTCAAATAATTTAAACAAATTTAGATGTCAATTTAAAGTTGATTAATCCATCAATTCCAGTGTTTAATTTCAATTTCATTAAATTCAGAAATTATAAATTAAAATTTCAATAATTTCATTTAATTGACCTTTCATCCTATTATTCAATCCATTATTATCAAATGGATGAAATTAACATTGGTTCATGATATATTACATTAATATTCTCAAATTTCATCTTAATCTTCATTAACGTAATATTTAAATATTTAATTTCATTTATTTGCAATTAATCCAGTTATTAAAATTTGAATTCCAATAAATTAATAAATCTTGATTTCCATTCTTTTTATTCAACCAATTGTCATATTATGAATAAAATTAACATTATTTCCAAATATTAATTTAATTGACATTAACATAATATTAAATTATAATTACTATAATTGATTTCCAATTTAAACTAACAGGCTAAATAAATAGGTAACATACAATAATTGTTACCGTTAACTTTTAATTACACTATAAGTTTATTACTTTCAAACAAAGGTTATAAATACTTACATAACACCAATTTTATTCAATTACCATTTAATATGTATTATTTCACTGGTTAATTCAATATTTCCAGTTGGTATCCTCATACTCAGTTTATAGCCAAGTATAACTTATATATATTATTTCAATTAATTGGAATTCATTCAATTTATTAATAATTAACTTAAATTGACATTGTTACCGTTCATTCTAGATATTGTTTCATTCAAAACTCACAAATTTTTCTTTATTTCAACATTAAATTGCAAAACTTAACTAAATTAACAATTTTTAATTATCGAAAATTATGGGTCGTTACACACAATCTGTCTAAATTCAACAAGGTAGTTCTCAGCCAGGTAACGAGCAGGACTTATCGGTGCACCACGAATCACCATAGCAATGCAGCCGAAGGTTTAAGTACCTTCAGAGAAATAATTCAGTATAATATTTACGAATCACTATAATATTTATAACTGATTATTGCTCTACCGTAGCCTAGACACCAAGAAATTAAATTGTTCAAAGAAAACAACTTGTTAATATGCAATTAAGGATTATTGATGTATAACCGTTATTATTAATCAAAATCTAAGACGAAATGCAAAGCAGAAATTAAATGTGTATTAACAATGCAACTACAAATGGATTTTTGTTTTTTTTTTGAAATCTTTTTTCTTTAAAATGCAAGCAAACAACAATGCAAATAAGTAATAATAAAAAAAATAAGCAAGCAATTTATTTGGAAAGCAGAGTAGCAGTTTTCAGCAAGCTATTCTCCTCCTTCTGATATTCTGCTTTTCCCACCTGAAACTAAGAGCACGATATATACAGTTTTTTTAACACAGAATAGAGGATAACAAAAGCCAAAAAATCACAATACAATCAAACTCTAAACAAAATAAAATCTTAAACAAAACAAAATTATTGAATTATTTTCTTTTTCTTTTTTTTGTTTTTTGTTTTTTGTTTTTTTTTGGAGAAACTTAAAACTTAAACTAAAGGAAAATAAAAAAAGAAATCAAACCAACCCACTCTTTTTTTTGAATGGCCTAAAGAAAAACTAAACAAATTACAACAAAAGAAAGCAAATAAAAAAAAATTATAGTCCTATAAAAGTAAATGCCACCCGACACACTTGCAAATTAACTTAAACCACTCTGAATCAATTCATACCATCGTTGCTTTTCCCTTTCTCTCTTCATATTATAAAAAAAGTCGAAATAACCGAAAACCACTGCGGGAAATTCCAAAAGGAAAAAAATACACAAACAATTTAAAAACAAAACAAAAATACATGATTTCATTTTCTATTTGCATTTCATTTTACCATTTTTATTTACATTGCTCCAATCCTCTAAATTGTGCACTATCACAAACATCCTGTACAAACTTTTAGCTTTCTGTTTCCCTCCCCATTCACTTCATTCACTGTCATTCATCAGCAAACATCCATCACCATTCATTACCATTAAAATCCCCTGACCACCAATTGTTCACCATTGCCTACAACAACAAACTCTACATTTCACAGCCTCACAAACATTCTCTGCATTCCACTCAAACACCCCCTTCTAACTGTCGCTCTTCCTAACAAGACTGCCACACAGTGCAACACAACCCCCGCCAATATCTCCATCATTCACATCAAACTGTGCTACATACATCTTGCAACTGCAAACCACCCATAACATTTACACCTCTTTCACGCGAACACCACTTATGTTCAATCTTCCCTTCTGCCCTGACCATCAAGTAGCTCCACCATAACCACAACACATCATAGCAGCTCAACCTTCTCGCCGTCTTCGAACTACACAATACATCAAACCAGACTGTCACTCAACCACAAATTCACCTCTAGTTCAGTGCACTGACCACTGCAGTGCACAACTGCTGATATTAATCACAACCATAATTTATTGCCATTCTTCAAACTGCCTGTGCCATACTTCAACTTGCCATCATTTCAATCATTGCTGACCACCTCTACTGTATATCACTTCTAACAGCCTGCATATCCTCCACTACAACTTTCCTTTTTAACCCCCTGTCTATCACTCATTCCTCTCATCACATCAAACCACCCACTTCATCCAAAGTCAATACCCTGCAGTCACCTTCAAGGTACTACTAGCAATTATACACTCAACATTCAACTAGCAAACAACCACCCACTTCAAACATCCAATCACACTTCACTGACCGCCACAAAAACCAAACTTCAACCCCCTGTCATATACCATTCATCGCTACCTTACCACAAACCATTGTTGCATAAAAAACTCCCAAACAATTTACCCACTGGCATATCACCTATTTCCATCACCACTACCATGACTGCCTCTCATCTCCAACCAAAAAAAACTCACTGTTAAACTTCTCGCTGCAATGCAATCCATCAAATACAATTTCTATCCTGCCTTAAACAACTACATTTGCACTGTAACTTCAACAAGACCACTGGCAACAAACTCCCAGCCACCATAATCTCTAATCTAAACTACTACCATCCACTGTTGCACCACAATTTCTAACCATCAGTGCACAAACAAAACCTCCAGAGGCACAAACCCCACTTCGTCTACCCGCCATCCATTCTTTTTCCAATCACCCTGCTTTCCTCTAAAAACTACTACAACTCCACAATCGAACTGCAAACCATCAGTGTCGACCAAACCCACATTCGCGAACCTATACCAGAACACTCCAACTCAAACTCACTCCAGCAATCGACCAGTCAAGAGCACCCAAACACACGCCTTCCTTTACATCGACCTGAACCACGTCTATTGCCTGAACCTATCGCTTCCACCAAGTAAAAAAAAACAGTGCCGCAAGACAACCTCAAATAGCAACTGCAATCTCACTTACCTAACGGTTTACAACACTCTCAACCGCGCCAAAAACTTGTTTAATCGGCTAGTTTTCTATTAATTTAGAAAATAGTCGAGAAATTTCAAATTAAATTTACCGCAAGCACATGGCATACAAAAGTTAGTATGTGGCGAGTACGGATCGATCCGTAGGGAATTGTTAGATTTTAAAAATCTATTCAATCAAATTAAACCAAAGTTGAGGGATTGTTAACTAACTAAAAGAAAGTACAAACAAGCTAAAACTAATAAGAATAAAAATAAGAGATTAAAGAGCAATTTAGAGTCAAATCCCCTCTCATGATCACATAAATCAACATAATGAAACTATGATCTCTTTTTGGTCATTTGTGAGTTTAGTTGATGCATTTATCATAAGCATGGCCTAATTGTGTTATTAATTAACACACTTAAACCATCAAACTTTAATGCACCCTCTAACCCACTTACTAACTTCAATGAAAATGATATGATATTAAAAGTAGAATCTATTTTAAGCATGCATTATTAACTATTGAATTAGAAACATAAACCATCAAATTTTGATTATAAATCCACTTTCATTACCATGATCATATGTAGATGAAAAGGTAATTAGTATTCATGTGACTAAGCATAACCTATTTGTTTTGAACAACGTAAGCTATCAAACTAAATATTAAACACAAAATCACACAAACATCTAACTTTCCATTAAGCACAAAAGAGACATAAATGAGAAATTATGTTGCATCTACATGATTCAAGAGAGCTTCATTACCCCTAAATTGAAGGGATTAGCCTCTCATTTGTGTTATCATATCAACACGAGTAGAAAGCAACATGAAATAAACAAAAACAAAAAGAAAAGGAAAATGAAAGCTAATGGAAAAGAGAACTAATCTAATTGCATAAAATAAAATCTACACTACTAACATGAAAGAAAGAGAGCATGTAAGTAAGATAAAACACTAATTAACATTGCATAAAAAAAGAGGAAAAGTACATGAAATAAAAATGGCTAAGTAGCCATGAAAAGAGAAAGAGAACTTGTCTTTTTATTTTGAGCCTAAACTAAAGAGAATTCAATATCATAATAAAAGAGAATTCAATATCATAATAAAAGAAGACAGACTAGAATAGAAAAGAGACGCTTGCAATTATATTTATAACATGTAGATTATAAAAGAATATAGAAGTAACAATTGCAAGTATAATTATAACATAGGTTATAATTAGAGATTACATAAAAGGCTTATTTTAAAACTTACACTAAGTTAATAAGCAAACATAAAAGAAAGGCCATACAAACCGCATTCCCTTTCAGTCAGGAACTGATGGTCTCACAATAGTTAGGTGAGGTTGGGACACGCTTATGCTGATTAGGGAAAATAAGTAGCCAACGGAATTAGAAAGGAAACTAAACGCAGAATAAAAGATTAGACGTAGGGTCTAATAAAATGGTAAGATGCATTTGGAGCAGCTCAAAGGATGAAGAGCCTAACGAAGCAGTTCATCACAGCTTTTTAGCACAGAAATAACACGTCCAACTTAGTTAATTTGGCTAAAAGGAAGTACGAGACTTCAACGGGACGTGAGGGTACTCTAGGATGGCCCTCTGGGGTAGGCCTAACGAAGCTGTACCCCGGAGGCAGGTTTGTAGGCGTTCCATCAAGAGAGTATGCCTTGACTGATTTTGCCATTCAAGCCTAACGAAGCGGACCTTTGTAGGCAGTCAAAAGGTTGATGAATGGAATAGGATATTCGTATGACACCATACTCTGACTTGCAAGTAGGTTTTAGCGAGCATGACCCAAAAGGATAGTCAGATATGGAGATCAAGCCATCATCAACCAAGAGCGAGTTCGGGAAAGACTGGAGTTAAACCAACATGCCAATGATTCTTTCACTATCGAGACATTGGATGAGGGGTGCAGCCAATTGGATGTTTAGATTGTTTGCAGTAGGGCACAACCATTTAGCTCTTTAGAGGTCTTTCGATTAGTTGTGGGGTGGCTGCGTGGGGCCATAGCCATGATGAGAAAAGAGACAGACCAAGTAGAATATCTATATTGTAGGCCTAACGAAGCTGTCCTTTACAGATATAGAAAATCCCCGACTGAGTTCCGTACAAGGTAGACCTTGTTGGCGGGATTTAGGGAGTAGATAGAACGATTACATATAGTCCTCAAAGTACGCACTGGGTCCTACATTGTGGATGTCCGAGCATTAGTATAGGCTAGTGCGGACGCAGTTTTATGTTTTCATAGTAGACGAAGGAACATCTGTATTATAGACCTCACGAAGCTGTTCTTTACAGATGTAGTTACAGTACGCTCCAGCGGCGAGACGATGGAGTCCTTTTCGAGGCGGATACGGAAGGTACTAAGGGTAGTACCTAGGACTGATGCGGTCATTGGGAATATAGCTACATATATTAATTATTAGGTTTTAATCTACTAGGGAGTAGATGGGTACGATTCACGCTTAAAGGCGAGAGTATTATAAACCCAGTAAACCTAATATAACAGAAAATGGAAATAAAACGGTAAATGTAGAATTAAGCTTTGAAGTGTATAATTTGTCCATTCACCGGAACTTTAGTTATGACCCCCTCCTCATAACATCCTCAAGGTTAGGTAGACGGCAGAGACTTTCCAGCTTTAAGACACTTGTTTAGAAAGTGTTATTATCTTGGTGAGTATTTACTTACTATTATGTTTTAGTCGGTTCTGTTTTGAGATATTTATCTGAGCACTGATATATCTGTCTTTGCCTATTTACAGGATACCAGATACCCAACTCGGGCTTTAGTAGGCTTGGATTTTAGCATATTTGCAGAAATTCCGGACCCACTGGAATTCGGGTTGTTACAAATCTTCTGATATGAATGCAACTATATACTTGAGGGGGGTATGGGTTAGACGTGGGGAAGCATGGCCTGTACATTTTTGGGGTAAGGTAGGAGTATGATTGAGTATGGGAATTAATATATATATATATATATATATATTTGAAAATATTAAGTTACAAAACGCCCAAAAATATCGAACCCCGATAAGGACATGCCGCCTTGCGTTCTATATGTAATACCCCTATTTCAAACACAATGGAACTTGTTTCGAGACCAAATTCGATCGTATGCAGAAGATAGCCTTTTCAAACCCAATTATATTATAAATTTCTAAAATTAATTTATACCTGTTTCGATCTCTCACGTCCAAATGATATGTCCGATCGACATAAAATTCGACGGCATACAATAATACACTATTACAGATCCAATGAAACTAGTTTCGTTGAAATCCGAGACAGTTCCCCGGAAAGCTATTTTTACACGTTAATTAAAAGGAAATTATTATGAAAACCAAATTAATCACTTTTAAATCTACATTAAAAGTGTATTATTACCATTGTTATTTTTATAAAAATCATTTTCATTCTCATAAAATCAAGATTCAATTATTTAAACAATCCAAATTATTAAATTCAAAATTTAAATTATCCAATAAATTGCTATATTTGAAGTTCAAGTTATTTAATCTATAAAATTAACTTTTCAATATTTAAAATTAATTAAATATTCCAATTTCGAATGACTAAATTTTTTGGTCTTTACATTCTTCCCTCTTAAAAGAATTTCGTCCTCGAAATTATTAAGTAAGGAAAATGCCCAAACCCATTAACCTTTTTAAAACCAATTAGTTGAAATAGGTTTTTAAATCCTTTTAAATCTTTAACTCCCCAAAATCAATTTGTTGAAACCCTGTTATTACTTTTACTAAGTTCTCCAAATTCATTCATAGATTCTAACTAATATCATCCTATTCAATTATTTCAGGTTATAACCATAAATCAAATTTTAGCTATCAAAAATTTTCTTCAAAAACTTTTTAACTCTTAAATTTCCAAAAAAAGTCAGCAGCGTCTCCTTTGCATGGCTAGATCAAAACAACTACAAATCGCCACTACGGGCTCAAACCAACAAAGAAAACAAAAGCTAAGTGGCTTAATCATAAAACCATCCAACAATAATTTAAACATGTACCTTTTACTCGGGCAACCAAATTTTACTTATGAAACCAAAGGCATCAAACTAGCTCTTGCTTTTATATATCTGCATCTTATTTACCAATGATATTCAATCATATAGTTCACAATCATATTACTTTGTATTTTCAATTGTCAACATTTGCTTCACTAAAACCCATACAATGTACATGTATCTTCCGTATGCTATATCAAATCTGTTCGCTCGCTCAATCACATAATTTCACTTCCGAACTAGTATCGTTCACACGATCACTCTATTGCAGATTCATATCCGGTTCCTCGATTGGAAACTGCCATTCTCCTTACATAGCTATATACTATGATAGAGAATTTTAGAATCGATCAAACATCAATATCAGTGTTCGCCGTCGAGAATTGAGTAAAAAATCCCAACTCGGACCGATGTAAATCATCTCGAAATCATGTACTCGAATCTGGATCAAATCATTATGCGAATAAAATAATATACATACACGTTACGTATTTATTTCAATTGATTTCTTAGCTATATCAAATTCCTTTTTATTCACATTCACTTCATTCTCATTCACTTTTATTTATATTCAACTATTCACATTCAATTATTCACATTGCTTCATTATCATTCTTTTTTTTATCCATAGCATATTCTTTCAATACTAACATCATTTAAGAACTACTCCATCAAATTTTATGTTTAACAACATTTCACTCCATACTAAATTCATTTATGAATCATTTCATAAAAAATTACTTAAGTTTATAAACATTTTATACAACTCTTCTCATGTTTATTACCACTTGACAACTTAAGTCCATATCCATTACAAATCAATTTCAATTCCATTTAACTCAATTCATTTTCCAATTTCAATATTCAATTTTATCAACCATATTCCATATCCAATTCACCAATTTATTTAATTAGTCCATTCATTAATTCATTTCAATCACAATCAATTTCATTTCCAAAAATCACTTCATATACCCTTTTACTTAAGTCAAATTTCCTTTCAAAATTCATTTTATTTAACTTATCTTCAGTTAAATTTCATTACATAGTTAAATTTCAAATTTACTTTTCTTAACCTTCATATCCAACAAATTTAAAAAATTTGTTTTAACTACTAATTCTCAAATTTATAAGTCATAAAACTTATTTTCTCATATTTTCATAAAACACTCGATTGAAAATTTCAAAGTCTAAACGTCCTGTTCTCATTTATTTCAAATCAATTTGACATCATATATATATATATATATATATATATATCCCCTTGGCATATCTGTGATACCAGTGAGCTAAGAAATTAAAGGAAAAATTCAATATATGCTGATATTTAGTGGTCGAGACAATGATATCTGGGTTTGGAAGCATTCTGGAAATGAATTTACCACTAAATTAGCTTGGAATGAGGTAAGACATAAAGATAATAAAGTAGAATGGAGCAAAATCATCTGGAATCGTGTCAATACTCCTAAAATGGCTTTTACTGCGTATAAAGTGGTGCTCAAAAGACTACCCACAAAGGATAGACTTTCAAACTGGGGATTATAATAGATAAGAAATGTGTGTTATGTAATCAAGAAGAAGAAACTCATGAACATCTCTTTTTTTCCTGCAATTTTTCGACAGAGGTGTGGAATCTGTGTAAAATCTCAATAAATTCATCGACTCAGACTCACTTATTAGCAGATGAAATAAATTACCTGATTCAGAAAAGGGACGGCGAAGACATGGAAACCAAATTGGGCAGCATTGCTATTACTGTAACAGTTTGGAGTGTGTGGAAGGAGAGAAATCGCCGAGTATTTCAGAACAACCAATGAAATTACACTGAAGTCAGTAAGCTTGCTTTAAGCGACATGCGACTGGTGCAACGAAGAATCAAAAACTGGAATCTCACCTCATGGGAATGAGACGGAGCACAAATTGGAGAAGGGGATCTGAACTATCCATTGGCAAATAACCCAAGTACAAGCTATCTTTCTCACCTCCGGCCGCCATGAACTATGAAGAAGAAGGAGCAGAAGATCGGATTTACTTTTCTTTTTTAGGAAAGGTCGAGAGTTCTGTTGCTTTTAACAAATATAAATGGTTTGTATGTATGACTTGGGCCCGTGATTTTGGTTCTCATTCTTGGGCTGAAATGCCTTAATAAAGCTCTTACCTATTTTCAAAAAAAATCCCCTTGGCATATCAAATCATTCTTTTGAATTTTAAATCAAAACTAGTTTTACCAAAACAAAACTTTAATAGTTGCAATTCCTCTCTTGGAAACCCAAAAATGAACGTCGATGATGCAACAGTCATCATCGAAATTATTTTCCAGCAACCGAAGTGGGTTCAATGCTTTCTATCTCTTAAAATCCCTTTTTAAGTATTTCTATTAAAAACATTTTCTAAATAATAATATTATTATTTTCCAAAACTTTGAAAAATAATTCCAAAACCAACGGGTTATAAATTCTCAAATTTCCAACTTTTAAATTCTTTAAATTTGCAAGTCATATTTATGAAATTTCATTTCCTTTCCTTTTATAAGCCACATTTATAAATCATATATTTATACAATCTCACTTTAGTTATATAAAACCGTTTCATTATTTTTAATCTTGTTTACATTATAATATCAAATTTTATTCAATCACAAATGACAAACAACAAATGATAATAATCTAACATTATCATTTCCTAATAACCAAGCACACCACATATACCATAATAATTTTCTGAAAAATTATTCCTTTATATATAAAAGGGACAGTTTGGCACAGGTCCCTAATAAGTTTCAAAATACACAAAAAACCCCAATAAAAAAAAGTTTGTAAATTAGGTTCCTAGAATCAAGTTACCGAATAATGACATACACTTATGCAATTATTCAGTGAATAATTGCAGACAGTTATGCAATTATATCAAAAAATTGCAGACATTTCCACAATTATTCACTGAAAAATTGCATAAATTTCCTCAATTATTTTCAAAAATTTGCAGAAAATTCCGCAATTATTCACCAAAAAAATTGCGGAAATTTCCGCAATTATTAACCAAAAAAATTGCATAAATTTATGCAACTTTTGGATATAATTGCATAAATGTCTGCAATTATTCAGTGAATAATTGCCTAATTATATGCAATTACTTAGTAACTTAATTCTAAGGACCTAATTTACATACTTTTTTTTACTGGGGTTTTTGTGTATTTTGAAACTTATTAGGGACATGAGCCTAATATTCAATATATAAAATATAATAAAGGTAATATTATTTCATTTACACAATTTCAAAACAATACCATGCCGAATTGCTTTGTTCAAGTGTTTGGAGATCCTTATCAATAATGTTAATTACTCGTATTGACCGGAATCCATAAGCCAATCAATAGATCAACCAACCCAATATAAAACAATCTTATATCACTAACAAATACGCGCTCATACACACACACACACACTCAAACCCATTCTAGGGTGCTACTGACCCTATCTCAAATGAGTACCCCACCAAATCCAAGGTTCTCATTTAACCTTCAGATCTGATACCAAATGCAACGACTAGGATTTTCGACCCTTGAAATTAGACACTACCACATCCACTATATTGCATGCCGAGCAATCGAATGTCGAAAAACCTAAAAGTTAGGGAAAAGAAAGAAGGAAAAAGGAAGAAAAACAGACAACAAAGAATCTCATAGTGGAATGGATAATCTATAATATACAACAAATCTTTACACAAAAGCAAAACTATAATATGTATATACAGACATCAATTAGAGTATACTAACCTATTTCAGCCTAGACAGTTATAACAACCTGTCCTTACAATTGCTAATAATACCATCAGTGAATACAGCGGAAAATAACCATATATGTAAATACATCTCTGGGCCTCCAGCTCGTCTCCTAAAGCTCCCAACTAAAATCTAAAAATATGCCTGGTCTAACCCGAGCATTATAATAAAATAACACCCGAGTCAGTTTGGAAAACCAACGTGAGAAAACACACCCAACTGGATTTAAAGTTATAAGAAAAATATTTGGAAATCAAAGGTATCTCATAAGACCACACCGCACATAAACACGGACGGGTTTTTATCTTACGACAACCAAAACCTTTTCTGTAGAAATCCATTGATATCATAATAATGTCTAAGGGTGAAAATAATAATAATCAAGTAGCTGTGATGCTTGTGAGTGTACATCACAACAATACTAGGTATAAAATCAAAAATTGATAAGGCATGTTCGCTAATTATGAAGGATTCCACGGAGATGCCCTCGGTACTTCGAGAAATGGTCCTCCTGTACAAGGATCAAACATATCATTTCGAAGCAGCATACATCCCTAGTGATGTACCATAGAAAAAACATAACTGGTCTCGCTAAGACCGAATGCATCACCCCAGGCATGCATAACAACTGAAAGTAATGTCTAGGCGGAGCCAACTGCACCCTATTGGTTTGCCAACCCTACTGGCCATGCCTCATATCTCTGTTTTAGCCATTACCACTGATGAGGCTACGTCCGGTGCTCCAGCTCACGCACCGCACCTAATAGATTATGGAATCCCACATGGATTCCTATACCTCAACGGGTTTCGAAACCATACAAGATTCCAACATTTCAATATAAGTTTGGAAACTCCTCCATAGAACCGTATATGGTTTCGAAGTTGTTACAGTTTTTGAGTCATCCCTTATGAGTACACTCTTCTGTTTCCCTGGTGCTCCAAAATCCAATCGTCGATTTTTCGAAATGCTCAATACTGGTTCTTTGGGAAATAATCAAATAATACCCAAGAGCGGGGATCACTCCCTAACCGTTTAAGTGGACGGACCACCTCATCATTTATCTTAGAAGAACAAAACGAGTTTATATGTAACATCCGCTTCCGGAGGCCCAAAACTAACTGCTACGGATGCTGCAGTCATCCATAAGTGTTAGTTTTGAGTGATCGAAATCAGAAACTTAAAACTATTGGCAACACGGAAACACAAGAATATGAAAAATTTTAAACTTCAACAAAACAGAATTTCTCATTTCTTATGAATAATATTCAGATTTAATTACATAATCCTAGACGTTAACCACGTTCAGATCACATATACATGTAAAAAATACGATAAGAGCGACATATGAAGATGTCCCCTTATGATGATCAAAGAACTAATAATATCAACTTTACAGTTCTTAGTACATCATAACGGAATACACAAAATAGCTCCTATATAGCTAACACTGCCTCCTGCACGTCTTCGGAAGCTTATTCGTCCAAAAACCTGAAAGTCTCCCACTCTCAGACTACTCAAACTATTTTTGAGTAACCGAGAGTTTGTGGAGAAACACGAACTTCGAGTCAAACAATAAGTCTGGTATGAATAATCCTCTATCATCTCTTATCATAAATAGATATCAAGTGAGATCACGCCGCTTAACGGAACGGGTTGTCCCCTCACTAGTATCCAAAATAGAACATGCAAATCATTTACTATGCTCCTACACCCAAAATGATTAGTCTTAACATAATATGAAATAAAATCATAAATCATATATATTGGATATCTCATCCACCCATTCATTAGATATCCCATCTAAAAACAATTTATTAAATTTCCCATCAAAATCAATTTGTTAGAGTTCCCCTCTAAAACCTTTAAAATAACTATCCATCATAATTTAATAGGACTATCCATCCCAAATCCATTTAAAATAAATGCAGATTATCCATCATGCATTATTTTATAAAAGATGGTGTGGGCTATCCACCGCACAGTACATAGTTTTCCTAGGACGACTATGAACCCTTGGGTGCCAAATCCTGAGGATAACCACCTCTGGAAAAATATTATTTTCTTTAGGAATTTGATGTGGGATACCACCACACATTCCATGGTTTTCCTAGGTTAACCAAGAACCCAACACTTGGTCAATTAAAACATCACGATCCCCAGGATTATTTGTAGAAATTCATGATTCCCATGATTACTTATTTTCCCCAGGTATACCACCTGTTTAACCTATTCCCATTAGTAGCCCCAATTAGGTTAAATTAAATAAAAACACATTGATAGCCCCAATGTATATTTTCGAAAGCATATTTCTGTTTGTAACCCCAAACTATGTATCGAAAACATTAAACCCACCCAGTGTCCCTAAGGTTTATTAACATTCATCTTATATATTGATCCCTCTAACATATTCAAACAAAGATAAGTATTTTATGCTATAACCCTTCGAAGTAACCCCTTTGACTTAGCAAAATTCCACGTAAGAAAAATGGCTAAAACATCCCTTTAAAACCCTTCTAATGAAGTCCCATTCGAAAGCAAATAAACACCCAAAGTTAGCCCCTTCGGAAACCTTTCTTTTGAAAGTATCATAAAATCATACCTTTCGACCTTGTCGGAAGGTCCCACCTTTCGACCTTGTTGGAAGGTTTCTTTTCTACCTAGTCGAAAGGTTCTACCTTTCGACTTTTTCGAAAGCCTGGGGTATCCCCCTTATAAAACCATTTATAAACCTTTCAAAAGCAATGAAACTCAAAACCTTTCAAAATCATTGAAACTCAAAACCTTTTGCGATCATTGAAGATAACCTCTTCAAAACTTTTCAAAATCAAACCTTTTGAAACCATTCAAAAACAATAAAGTGTTGGTGTTGGAACCAACCCTTCAAAGGTATACTTTCGACCTTGTCGAAAGGTTTACCTTTTGACTTTGTCGAAAGGTATTAAAACTTTTATTTTAAAAACAATGGGAGGTTCTGAAGTAACCCCTTCTTCTTCCCCTTCTTTCCCTTCGACTTTGTCGAAGGCACCCCTTTGACTTAGTCGAAAGGATTAAAACACCTTTTGAAAAAACATTTTAAACAATTCTTTTGAAGGGTTTGGCTTTCAAAGATCCCCTTCGAAACCCCTTCTTGAATATATACAAATTTTAGTCTTTTATAAAATGATAGAGTCGAAGGATCCGCCTTCAACTTAATCGAAAGTAATTACGTTTCTATTCGAAAGCAATTACGTTTCTATTCGAAAGCAAAGGAGACAGCCTCCACATCCCTTCGCCCCTCTTTCCTTCAATATCGTGCCTACCTTTCGACTTAGGCGGAGGGTAATTGTTTACCTTCTGTCTTAGACGAAAGGGTAAAAGCGGGCTTATTGGAGTCGAAGGCAGAACCGGGCTTACTGAAGTGATGTTTTATCTTGCTTGTTTAATTTTGATTGGCTGAGGAGCCTTCTCCTGTACTTCCAAATAGTAAAAAGTATACAAAAGTTAACCTTTTTCTTAAAACACTATTCTTCTTCCTCAATTAAAATTTTGAATTGCAGCCTTCCCTCTGAATTGACTAATTCGAAGGCAATTTTGCAGTTTAGCCCTTAGGCTTAACTTATTTAATTACCTTAGTAAATCACTAAGGAAAATCCCCAAAAATCACCAAAAATCACCAAAAATCTGATATATCATATACTTCAACATATTAAAATTTCAAAGCATATGAAGATCAAAACAACTCGGAACTTAACCAAAACCGAATAAAAACGTGTTAATTAGCCCATTAACATTTAAAACACCTATGTCTTATCCAAACAAGGTATAAATGGTTATATCCTAACCAAAAGCACAAACATGAATTAGGTATAACCCATAAATGATCCAAGCGTAGAAAAATGAAATGATAAACATGATTATTCACCTTGATTCGTTGATTGGAGAATGAGATAATTTCCTAGTTTTAATTCCTTAGCCTTTTTCTTCAATCTATGCTCTTCCTGAGGCTTTTAATAGTCGGCCGAAAGTTGGTGAGGAGTTATGAATGAGAAAGTAAAAGTTTATTAAGGTGGAGGAAGAGATTTATAATAAGAAATGTAGCCCCATTTCCAAGTTTACCCCTTAGGAAATTCCTCCTTCTTAATTTAGTTAAGTCTTATTTTAGTTCATTCATTAAGACACGACCATTGGATTTATTAATCTCATCTCCCTAATTATTCACATCATTCTATTTAATTTATCCAATTAAATATCCCAAATAATGTAAATTAAAATTCAGGGGCATTATAGACTCCCCCTTAAAGAATTTCGTCCCCGAAATTTCAGTAAGGACAAAACTACAAGCATATAACCCATGCAAGCAAAGCTAGTATAACCTACCAGCCAAATTCTATATAAACCCTATATAGAACTTATCATCTAATACAGCCTAGGAAAAGTAGCCCTAATCATTTCTTCTGTCTCCCAAGTATAGTCCTTCAAGTTGTCGCTCCACTGAACTTTCATCAACCTGACCGTCTTGTTCCTTAACCTCATCTTATCTTTTGCCATAACACGAATTGGTTGCCTCACAAAAGTCATACCTGGTTCCACCACTAAGTCCTCCAGTGTCGTCAGAGCGATAGTAGTTTCTAGATCATGAACACACTTCCTAAGATGAGAAACATGAAACACATTATGGACCCCGGCCAAACTACTCGGCAAATCTACTCGGTATGCGAGTCTCCCAATCCTCTCTGATATAGGAAATGGTCCATCATATCTCAGTGCTACCTTCCCGGTCTTCCCGAACCAAACCACACCTTTCATCGGTGATACCTTGATGAAAACTCTATCTCCAACTGAGAACTCTAGGTCCATACGCCTTTTGTCCGCGTAACTCTTCTACCTAAACTGAGCTTCCATCATTCTTTCCCGTATCAACTCGATCTTTTCATCACCTCTCTCACCAAATTTGGACCAAGGACCAACCTGTCTCCGGTCTCTAACCAACATACTGGTGATTTGCATGGCCTTCCATACAAAGCTTCAAAAGGCGACATTCCTATAGTAGTCTGATAACTATTATTATAGAAAAACTCCACTAAGCGCAGGTGATCTTCCCAAGAACCACTAAAATCCAGCACACAAGCCCTCAACAGGTCTTCCAGTACCTTGTTGACTCTCTCTGTCTGCTCATCCGTCTGAGGATGATATGCAGTACTCATCTTGAGCTTAGTGCCTAACACACTATGCAGGCTCTTCCAGAACTTGCAAGTAAATAAAGCATCTCTATCATTGACGATACGACTAGGAATTCCATGCAGTCTAACGATGTTCTTCATGAACAACTTAGCCAAAACAAGTGCTGTCCTGGTTGACCTTACCATAATGAAATGGGCACTCTTGGTCAATCTGTCCACTATGACCTATATACTTTCATTGCCCCAGTTTGACCTTGGCAACCCGTCAATAAAATCCATGGATATCGAGTCCCACTTCCAAACTGGAACATCCAAAGGCTGAAGCAAACCACTTGGTTTCTGATATTCGGCTTTAACTTGTTGATAGTTCAAACATTGTTTTACCCATAAGCAAACATCCCTCTTCATTCCTTCCCAAAAGAAACTTATCTTCATATCCCGATACATCTTGGTTCCCCCAGGATGAATCGTAAACTTCAATCGATGACATTCCTTAAGAACTTCCTTCTTATGGTTTCCAACATCCGGAACACATAACCGTTCCTTCTTTCTCAACCAACCCCTGCTGTCAAGAATAAAATCCTTTAAGTCATCAATCGCGATTCTAGCTTCTGACCTTCTAATCCTCTCAGCTAACACTGGATCCTCTTTCTACCTAGAACCAATTCGTTCGATCAAAACTGGTCAAACTTCCAAACAAGACGTCATGGCGATATTCTGACTAGATACAACAGTCGACCTCAACTGCATACTGTATGCAGCCAGTGCTTCTAAGTCTTTCCATTCCTCCAACATAGCTAACGCCACATTCTGATGTTTCCTGCTAAGCGCATTCGCTACCTTATTTCCTTTTCCTGGTGTATACTCGATGCTGAAATAATAAGCTGCAACAAACTCCAGCCATCTTTGCTGTCTCATGTTCAGCTCCTTCTGGGAGAATAAATACCACAGAGACTTATGATCTGTAAATAGCTCAAATCTTTCTCCCAAAAGATAATGTCTCTACACCTTCAATGCGAAGATTATCGCTGCCAACTCCAAATCATGAGTAGGGTATCTCACTTCATGCGGTCTAAGCTGTCTAGAAGCATAGGCAATAACCTTTCCATTCTACATTAGCACAACACCTAACCCAGTACCACATGCATCGATGTAAACTACCAACCCCTAATTCCCATCTGGAACTACTAACACGGGCGCATTGGTTAACAAATGTTTCAATCTAAGGAATGCTTCCTCACATTTGTCAGACCAAACAAACTTCACGTCCTTCCTGGTTAGCATAGTCAAGGATGCCGCTATCCGTGAGAAATCCTTAATGAACATTCGGTAGTATCCTGCAAGTCCAAGAAAACTTCTAATCTCGCTTACCATCTCTGGTCTTTTCCAATTGTTAACAGCTTCAATCTTATCCGGATCAACTGCTAACCCTTTCTCGGAAACTACATGACCAAGGAACTTCACTTCCTTCTTCCAGAAATGACACTTGGAGAACTTCGCCTTCAGCTGATGTTGCCTTAGCGTCTCCAACACTATTTTAAGATGATCTGCATGGTCCTTCTCATTCTTAGAATATATCAAAATGTCATCAATAAAAACAAACACGAACCTACCCAAATGATTTCAGAAAATTCAGTTCATCAAATCCGCGAAGAAAGCTGGCGCATTAGTAAGCCCGAATGGCATAACCAACCACTCGTAAGACCCATATCTAGTCCTAAACGTGTCAAAAGAATACTATCCTCTACCACTCTTAGCTGATGGTAACCTTTCGCCAAATCTAGCTAGGAAAACAATTTGGCTCCACTCAACTGATCGAATTAGTCATCGATCCTCGGCAAAGGATATCCATTCTTGATCGTCCTCTCGTTCAATATATGATAGATGATACACATCCTTAACGACCCATCTGGCTTCTTCACGAATACCGTGGCCGTTTCCCAAGACGAACTGCTTAGACGAATGAAATTCTTTCCTTCCAATTCCACTAGCTGCACCTTCAATTCCTTCGTCTCGGTTGGTGACACCCTGCTAGGTGGTCTACTTATGGGTTCAGCACCCGGTACGAGATCTATCCGAAACTCGATTGCTCTTTTCGACGGCATGCCCGAAACTAGTTCAAACACATCCGCAAACTCTCTTGCAACATAAACTTGCTTCAACTCTACATCTGTTCCCATAGCACCTAATAATGCATCAGCATTTCTGTTCAAACTCCTTACCGAGTAAATGACTCGGTTATGGCTATTAGGGTGTTTCAATAATATTTCCCTCTCCTGGAAAAATATGCTAGCATCATATCTATCTAACCAATCCATACCCAATATGATCCCAAAACCCACGAAATCAAAAACATATAAACTGCATGCAAACATACGACCAAACAAATCAAGTTCTAACTGGGTATATCTCATTCCCATAGTTGCATACCCTCCTATAGGATTCATAACCCTTAAAGGAGTAATAAGGTATAAAGGTTCCAGACATAAGCAATCTACCAAATACTGAGATATAAATGAGTGCGATGCACCGGTATCAAATAGTATCCTAACTGGAGTACTATGAATCATAAGCGTACCTTCCATCATAGCTTTTCCTTTCTCAACAGTCGTTGGTCTAGAGGATGACGGTTCCAATGCAAGACCTTTCCCTTTCCAACCTTAGCAGCCTCGGGACACTTGTCCTTGTAATTCCCCATTTGGCCATAGTTGTAGCAGTTCACATTCGGCCTCACTGCAACTGCCCTTCCATCACCCGAGCGACACTCATTAGCATAGTGCCCCTTCTTGTCACACTTGTAACAAACAATTTCAACCTTGCTCTTCTTAGCTGTTACCCCCGATTGGGCACCTTACTTCTTGAAGAACTTCCGCTTCTTACTTTGAAAATTTTGAACCTCAACAGGTTTCCCTTTTCCAAAAGTAGAAAGCATCTCTTCATTCCAAATAGCCAACTCAACAACAATATGACACTGATCCCGGAGGTTTGGCATGGTGTCTCTGGCGATCTCAGGATTCAACCACCTGATAAACTTATCATTCCTCCGAATGACAGTATCCAAAATAGCATATCCATAATGGGACAGCTCATCAAACTCCGAAGCATATTCAATCACCAATCTATCCCCTGGACTAAATCTACAAACTTCCTGAGCAATGCTGACTTGGCAACCTCTGATAGAAATCTTTCTTCGAACATCCTTTGAAATTCAGCTCAAGTCAGGTCTTCCTCTGGCTCTCCTACGGTAACTCTGTTCCACCAAAACAATATTGCTCCTTGCAATTTCCTTGAAGCAAGTCTCCTCCTCTGCATATCCATCAATCCGAGACCTAAAATTATCCTTTCACAATGCAATAGCCAGTTCTCCACTCCTACTGCATCCTCGGTTCCCAAAAAAGGCATTCCTCCAAGACTAAAGTAATCCTTGCTTAGCTTGGCATAATTATTTCCAACTGGGGCTACCGGATTAGCTCCTCCAGCATTCCCTACAGCCACTCCCGCAGCTGCTCTAGCTTGCATCATATTCATGAAGAATTTATACATTATCCCCATATCAACCAGCGGAATCTCAGCACCAACATTGGCATTTTCATATGGGTTTGCATTTGCCTATCGACCCTGGTTGCTCCAAGTATTTGGTCGAACATTTGCACTTGTTGCAGTGCGTCTTCCACCTTGATTCACTCTTCCATTTCCTGCCTCCATATCTTACTTCCCTACTACCATAAATCCAATCTTAGTAAGATATAGAAGAACGGTCTAAGAGAGTGGGGAATACATACTTAGGTATTTGTAGCAAAGTACACATACGTTACTATAACGCTTACCCAAGCCCAACCATAATTTAGATTCATTAGATTATGCTTTTAAAAAATCTTTTAAGGTTTAAATTCCTTTTAAGTACATAAACCAAGCTCTGATACCAACATGTAACATCTCGCTTCCGGAGGCCCAAAACTAACTGCTACGGATGCTGCAGTCATCCATAGGTGTTATTTTTGAATGACTGAAATCGAAATCTTGAAACTATTGGCAACACAGAAACACAAGAATATGAAAAAAATTAAACTTCAACAAAACATAATCTCATTTCTTATGAATAATATTCAGATTTAATTACATAATCCCAGACGTTAACAATATTCACATCACATATACATGTAAAAAATACGATAAGAGCTACATACGAAGATGTCCCCTTATGATGATCAGAGAACTAATAATATGAACTTTACAGTTCTTAGTACATCACAGCGGAATGCACAAAATAGCTCCTATATAGCCAACACTGCCTCCTGCATGTCTCCGGAAGCTTATTTGTCCAAAAACCTGAAAGTCTCCCACTCTCAGACTACTCAAATTAATTTTGAGTGCCCGAGAGTTTGTGGAGAAACACAAACTTCGAGTCAGACAATAAGTCTAGTATAATAATCCCCTATCATCTCTTATCATAAATAGATATCTAGTGAGACCACGCCGCTTAGCGGAATGGGTTGTCCCCTTACTAGTATCCAAAATAGAACATGCAAATCATTTACTATGCGGAGCACCCAAAATGATTAGTCTTAACATAATATGAAATAAAATCATAAATCATATATATCAGATATCCCATCCACCCATTCATTAGATATCCCGTAACAACCCGCATATTTTACGATTATATATTTAAATGTTTTATTTAAATATAGCATCATTAGTTGAATTTAAAGTCCGAAATGTGACTTTTTGTAAACAGTCGAATCTGGACTCAAGACCACTTCCATTGATTTAAAATGACGTTTACAACTTGTTTAAGTATAAACATCGATATGTTTAGAGTTGATTAGGATTTTAGTATTTTCATTTGGGCTTTGGGTTTGTTTCTAACCCACCAACCCAACAAGATAACCCTAACTCCACTCCTCTTCATTCATTCCTTTCATAATTTCCTAACACTCTCAGACAAAAGGGAAAATGGGGAAAAAGAAAGGAAATCAAAATTCCTAAGCCCTAGTTTTGTTAGGAAATTCATTACATTTGATAATAGACTGAAGATTCTAGAGGTGCTGTTGAAGAGAAAACAATCTTAGCTTGTTTTAGAGCATCTTATTTCTATATTTCAGTTTAAAGGTGAGTTCTTGAACTCACATCTATGTCTGTAGCTTTCATTGTTGTTAGGTATGAATTCCTAACATCTATTTCATGTTCTTTTTCTTTTGATTTGAATTGATTTGGTGAATTTTCCAATTTTGTTGTTTTGAAGTCAAAATCTTTAAAGATCCAATCTTGGATGTTCGGACATATTATTTGGGGTGTATCGAAGAACCTATAGGGCTGGGTTGCCATTTGGCATAAATCCCTAGCCTTCATCGCTCGTCCGATCTCTTCCGAATTGATTTGGCCATCAATGGCCTAGGCAAACTGTTGCCCAGTACAAGCAACCAGACGTCTGGTTGAAGAATCCAGATGTCTGGTTAGGGCACTGGAAGGAAAAAAAGAAATGGAAGAAAAAATAAAATGGTAGAGCCCATAACCAGATGTCTGGTTAAACCATTCCAGACGTCTGGTAGGCTTTGGGAAATAAAAAAAGGGACAAAAAAATATGAAATCTTTAGAACCCAGGGTCAGACGTCTGGTTAAACTGGTCAGACGTCTGGTCCTATTGAATTTTGCCTATTTTGCCTGTTTTTGAGTGGATTTCCGATTTTTATCAATTTTTGTTGATCTGGTTAGTTGTTGTCGTTTATTATCGACTTTGATGACTTCTTTTTTGGATTTTTGGGAATATCCATTTGATGGATTTGATATTGATTTTTATGGTTTTAATTCATGCAAACGAATGTGGATTTTGGTGATAGATTGTTTTCACAATCAATTCTATGATTTGTCACTTTAAAATACAAAGGTTTTTATAATAGTAATAAATACTCAATGTCTTTCACAAAAAATGATTTCAACATTTACTTTTAATACAAAGCTCGTTTTTAAATCTGTTTTCCAATATATTAGTATATACAAACCTTTACTTCATTCATATGAGAAATCCAATTAAATGACTTAGCAAAACAAGTGGTATGAAATGCTTGCGTTTACTTCGTCGGTTAATTCTTGGACTTGTTCGATTGAACTCTCTTAATAATTTTCGAGTGGAAATCTACAATCTATTCGTAAAATATTTAAGTTATGCTAGTGGTTATGGAACATGAAGCTAAAATCATTTATTTACTAGCTTAGTGTAATTTACACTTATCGATCAATGATGATCATTTTGTGATTTAGACTAGCGATGTGCGATGTCTCTTTGTCTGTGTGGGGGGCTAAACCCCATTTGTGGGGCCTCAGCTCAAATAGGTGGGGTAGCGACCCATGGTCTTCGGGCTATCTGTGGAGCTTCGGCTCAAATTTAATGGGTTAGCGACCATGGAATAGCGTTCCGTTTGTGATACACGTGTTGTGAATTTTCATGCTCCCATTTGTGATAGGCCTCCTCCTTTGTGTTTTCTGGATTTCTAATTATTGATTTCTGGAATTTGTGTTTCACCAATTTTTGCAATTTGCATTGATATGCTTTGTCAGTATTTGAGGTTTGGTGAATAAGCTAAAGAATATGATATTCTTTTTGGATATTTGAGGAGATTTGAGATATTAAATGATTTTCATTGTTATCAAATATATACTTGTCATAGCATGGTATTATTGTTATCATATTTTTTTTCATATCTCTTATCCTATCTCATCATGATATTTATAGCTAGACTGATCCGTTTATTATTTTTCTTCTTAAATAATACTAGGGTTAGACCGAGGGGTTTTAGGTCCTTTCACTTGACTTCTTAGTAGGGACTAGCTTTTGACTTTTGGCTAACTACTTTAGGTTAGTAGTTTTTGTTTTTATACATTCGAGATAGAGACTCAATGATGTATACATATTCTTTTGTCTAGCACTTGTAACTATTCTTTTGTGATGTAGTGGATCTTGTATGACCACTACTTTGATGTTCACTTCTATGTGTTATATTCATATCTGTTTCCGCCTTAGTGATATGAATATCTGTGACTGATTTGTGTTATGCTTATTTTATATTTGTTTCCGAAGGCCTCATAGCCATTGTGTAGTAGCTTTGAGTTTGTATTGCGTATGTCAGATTTCCTCTTGAAATGAAATGCATGTCATACTATTTGACATATCGGTACTCGCACAAAGCAATTACACAGATGGTCGCTCCTCAATAGCCTTATTCTTTGTGCTAGTTGACGGCATTACCCCATAGTGTCCTTAGCTAGTGTAATTATAGAGGTAGGGCGTCATAGCTTGGTATTAGAGCCAAACTTCGAAATAATATAGAGTATTATGACAAGGATCATTGTCCTAAGTCTCTCTTAGGAATCATGCCTTAGGATTCAATAGAGTCTTAGGACCCATTCTATCCTATTTTCTTCTATGATGCCTTGTTTTATCAATTAAGTTTGTTTGATATTCATTCTTAGAATAACCTTTTTCCTCTTCTTTCTTTCTTTCTTAAAGAAGATCAATGGTTAGACCTGGCCGTCCTAGCGCTGGTCAATCCAGTGCTACTCCTCAGGATGGCATGTTCATGTCTGCCCAACAGCTTTTGGATCTTGTAAAGAATGCCCAAGCTGCCGGACCCATTCCAAAGTGTACTCATCCTAAATCCGAGTTTGCACGCTTGTGCGGTGATTACACCAATTTGGGTGGAAGGTCATTCAAGGGTTCCGAAAGCGTTATAGAGGTCCAAGCTTGGCTTAGAACATGCAATCGCATCTTTTCTTGCATGAATCTTGTGGATTTACATCGAGTCCAAGTGGCTTCTAGCATGCTGCAAGAGAGAGCATTAGATTGGTATGAGCTTTTGATTTCGGAAATTGTTGAAGTGGATCTTACTTGGGAGCAATTCCGGGAAAGGTTCGAGTTGAAGTTTGTGCCAAAGGCTGAAAAGGTAACTTTAGCTCGACGCTTTATTAAACTTGTTCAAGGTGAATCTTCTGTGATAGATTATGTTGCATCTTTTGAATCCCTCTCTAAATATGGGGTCAATTATATTAATACCCCATTGAAGAAAAATCAGAGGTTAATCTATGGATTGAATAAGAATCTCAAAAAGGCTTAACTTATGAAACTAGAAGTTCCTTTTGATCAGCTTGTAGATATCGCTCTTCGACTTGAAGAGGCCAATAAAGAAAGTGATGGTGATGTTGGGGGTGCCAAACAGAACTTCAATAACAATAAGAAGAGGCAACTTGACAGTAAGTTCAAAGGCCCTAATCCCAACAAGAAAGGGAAGAAAGTAACTTCGGTAGCAAAAACTCTTACCTCTAGTCGTGGAGAATGCTACAATTGTGGATCTAAGGACCACTATGCAAATAAGTGTCCGAAGCCCCTTACTTGTCGCTATTGCAAAAGTTCGGGTCATCCTAAATCTTCATGTCCCAAACTTCAAAGCAAGAAAGAGGGAAAGCTGAATGTTGTGCAAGCCCGTAGTAACACTTCTCTTGGTCAAGGTATTTCTCAGTCTGTCCTTGATGGCATATCGTGATCATCCTATTCGAGTTCTTTTTGATACGGGTGCACTCACTCTTTTATATCAAAAGAACTTATTGATACTTTGTCTTTAAATGTTATGGGCTTGATGACTTCCCTGAGAATTGCGATTCCGGTTAGTGGATCCGCCACACTCAGTTTATTTTGTAAGGATGTTGAAATTATTCTATGTGATTATGCTTTCCGTGCCAATTTGCATGTTATGCGTTACTTAGGTTTCGGAATGATTTTGTAAATGGATTGCCTTAATCGTTATGAAGCCCACATTCTATGTCCCGAGAGCACTATCCATCTTCGACATCCCCAATCTGCTAAGCAGATTTGTATTGTTCTTAAAGTTTCAGATTCCAATTTGGGAGCATCCTTATTGTTATCCCACCTTTTGGTCAAGGTTGGAATATCAAAAATTGGCAAGGAATGATGGATATCAGGATCGAGGATCGATTAGAAACAAGGCTGCAATGGATGTCGTCAAAATTTGACCGGGCTCCGATCGGGACGGAATCGATTGGAGATGATGATCAATGCTAAAAAAGGCTACATTCCAAATTTCAGGTTAATCAGAGTTCGTATGGGGGAGATATGATCGATGCAAGTTAAAAGAAATATGTTGTTCGTATCCATCAAAGAGTCAAGGTGATGATCCATTCGAATCCATCAGATTCATATTCATCGGGGAACTGAAGTGGTGGTTTATTCGAATCCATCAAATTCGTATCGATCGAATGACACCGCCTCAGTCTATTCGAACCCACCATGTTTTGTTTGGTTCGAATCCATCGGGAGCTGACGACTTCGAATTGATCATCACCGAATCGATGGGGCACGAATCTGTCCGTGATCCTGCTATTCGAAACCATTTTGTTTGTATCGTTCCAGAAAGAAACGCATCGGTATTATTCGCATCCCTTTACTACGCAGTTCGTACCGATCACCAAACAACTATTTCGTATCGATCGGTCGATAGTCGATCGATACGAACGAAACCATAATTGATCGATGCAAACAAGGAGACGAACGATGCTAATACTATCGGTGCAAAGTCAACACGGACAAGATGGGATATGAATTAGGCTTCAATCTTGGAACGAACAAGGCGCGAATGCCTAGTCAATGCGCCACAAAAATCGGATCGATCCGGGCATCCCGCACCACGCCACTGCGCGCTCACATGTCCAGATCGATTCGAAAGGGATGGATGCTGTAACGACCCGATATTTTGGACCATTCGCATCCATTATAAGTGTATAGGTAGACACTCATGCCGGAGTTGAATTGCTCAAATTACCGCGTTGTTAATTTAAATTGGCAAAACTGAACATATACAGTAAATAAAATAATCACAGATCACAGACACAGAGTAATAAATGCAGCGGAAATAAAAGAGATAGTAGTTCATGAAGCTACTATATGAATATGTAAAATACATCAGAGTTTACAACAGAAGAGTAATACGATACATCAATACAAGTCAGAATACATCACTGGAATCATCGAATATCTGAATGCTGGATAGATAGCTGGATCTCCAAGCGAAGCTCCAACTCCAAAGGTGAGTCTCGAAAGCTGAACCACTCAGTCTGACCCGAGCGTAAAGCAAAACACAAGACACTCGAGTCAGGATTAACATTCTTATATTAATAAATCCAACTCAAGTGAAATAGCAATTGAAATACAAGTAACTCAAAGGATGTTTGGAATAACCATCCCTTAAGGATCCGTTAAACTATCTACTATGTAGTAGTGTACGATAAGTAGATAATGTCTATCAGTAATATAAAGATATCAAAATAGCGTTAAGTCATGGCCCATTCCACCCTTAACACATTTTTATTCCCACAAGCATATACAAGACCGTAGTTTCCCCAAAACCGGAAGTCACCAGAGGGCAATCCATATACTCAAGGTACAAAACAAAATCGTAGTGGTCGCGCATAAATGGAATACAAGTATGACAAGGCACATGAGGCTATACCCAAGGTAGTGATACTACCGTTCGCCTGATCCGGACTGGTGAGAACGCAACGCCGCAGCGCCCGCAACACCGTGAAACAACACTCCCAAAATCAAGGGTGCACCAATCGACAACAAGTATAAGTAGTTCGAAGAAGTGTGTCCACTTGAGGTATCAATCCTCCATTGGCCCGGCACAG
The DNA here is from genome assembly GCA_030737815.1 of Allium fistulosum. Taxonomy (NCBI): domain Eukaryota; kingdom Viridiplantae; phylum Streptophyta; class Magnoliopsida; order Asparagales; family Amaryllidaceae; genus Allium; species Allium fistulosum. The sequence continues at coordinate 1,101,444,513 of CM060904.1, read as the reverse complement.
CTCCTGTTTTAGTCATTTCCAATTTGACACAAGTGTCAAGGCTATCCATCATCGTTCTCTTTCTTCAATCATCACATACATCATTCAACCACTTCATTCTGGATCATCACTCCGCGTATAGTTATTAAAGTGGTTTTCGGTTTAGATAGAGAGTATATCCATAACCGAATTCCGGTCTCTTCAATAACTTTCGTAATTATTACACCGATTGGTCGTTTGTTTATTTCAAAACCAAATCAATTTCAATTTCAAATAGAATTCGTAAATCAACATTTCATTTGTCTTTCAAAACCAATTTCCGATAATTTACGTTTCAAAACTTCCAAATTATCATTTCAAAATCTTATAATTCAAATTCAATATCTATTTAAAACCATTCAAATATTGATTCAAGTTCGAGTACGAGTTTCATTTCGAAAACATTTAAATTAAATCTTATTTAACATTCAAATCAATTTAAAATCATTTGTCAATTTCATTCAATATTCATTAAGTTACTATGCCATTCAAAACAATTTCCATTAAATTTCCAATTCATTAAATCCATTATTCCAATTCAACTTCATTAAATCAATCTAAAATTTTGAATTAAATTCAATTCGTCAAATCAATTCTTTCAATTACAAGTCTTACATTAATTCCAAAAATATCACATTTTCATTTCTTGTTAAAGAAATTCAATTTCACTTATTTACTTACTTAAATAATTTTCCAAAACTTAATTTATAAAGAAACTCAATTTCAATTATTTACGAAGAAAAATTTCACTTATTCAAAAGTTCAATTTTCTGATTAAAGAATTTCAATTCAATTTAATCATTAAATAATTTAATCTTATTTAAGTATTAAATAATTCAAAACTTAATTATTAAATAATTTCAAAGTTTAATAATTTCAAACTTAATTATAATTTCGAACTTAATTATTAAATCATTTCAACTTAATTGAATCATTTCTCAAATTAAACATTTTCCTTTCAATAAAAATTCAAATTTCAATTTCATTTCAAAACCGTATTATTTATTTAAATAAAATCTTCATTTTTATTTTAAATCAAATTATTGACCAATCGGTTTTATTTAATTTTCTATATCCAAGGTCAAAGTTCAATTTTGGGTATTTATCATTTCAACCCGATTCCAATTCCATTCCAAAATCAAAGCATAGTAAAGGGAACTTGCAGTGTGATAACTGGGATGGTGTCAAAGTAAATAAACAAGCAATAACAACAATCAATATCAATCCAATAATCAATTCAAATAATCCCGAAATAATCGTATTAATTCGCATTGTTATTTGTACGAATTAATATAATTATTTCTAGAATCTACACTATCATTTCATGTAGATTAAAGATTATTACATTACGGTTTTCACTTGTCATTCAATTTACAATTTCATACATCATCAATTTAACAACATACATTTGATGGTTCAAGGTGTAGTTAAACAATCCTACGTGTCAATAAATTTAACAGTTTAAAGGGATCATATTATACAAATGTCAGTTAATCAAATTTAACATTTAACTATCCTATATCAAGTTCAATTTCATACTATTTATCATTTTTAACATTAACGATTTAACGTCTAATATAAACATCAACAATCAATCAATTATCAGCCAAACTGTATTATCATCGCATAAATAATTAACAGATAATGGTGTCAGGTGTCACAGGTAAACTGATACAGGTAATAGCATATATAACAGTGTAATTAACTAACAGCAGTATATTTCAATTGTCGTTTCAATTGAAATCAAATCTAATAAATAAAAGAACGTTAATCGTGAGTGAGTGCTCACCTTTCGAGGCTAAAGAAGTTCGACAATGGAATGAAGTTACGGATCCAAGCACGAATTTCAAAGCGAACCGAGATGGGCATGAATTTGTCGATCAAAGCTGATAAATGGAATCGATGAAAACGCATCAAATCAGATTGGACTTACAATGATGATTGGTATAAGAAAAATGGTATAGATACAACACAACATCGTATTCTAATTTCAATTAAATATGTATATATATATACACACATGTAGTTCAAAGCTCATTGGTTTAAATTTAAAACATAACAAGGTCTCTATATGTAAATCTTAAAACTAAACTAATGCATACCTAAAATCAATATCCAGACTATATTTTTTAACAGTGCATATATGCTATTGAATCAATTATACATGCCAGACACCTAATACAAAACTAGCACGCATATACTAATATATATATCAGCCTTCATATCTGACTGCATACTTTTTTAAACATACATTTAAAAAGGTCTAAATTTATCAAAACAAATATCTTACCATTGTAAAATCTATACAAATACTCAACTATATTCTAGTATCACCATGTACGATTTGCATAGTACTTTAGAAATCTAAAAGAAACTAAGTATCATATATATAATATATAATTTGCTGCAAAAATCTATCTTTGACAAATAATAATATAAATTTAAATGAACATAGTTCTTACGCAACTCTATATATAACTTCTCTAAACATAACATGCTACATGCATATATATTAAAATATACCTTCATAATTTTTTTTTTATAAAACAGACATATACATAAAATTAACTACTTATAACTAATATATTCTCTCCAAAATATACACAGACGCATTATAAAACTACAACCATACCAATCTACTCAACATTATATATGCCTTCAAATCAAAAATTTACCCATAGAATAAGTATAAGCAAATATATGGAAATACATATAACCAGAGATAATATAAACTAAGATAACTAACTAGTATATAAATTAATACTCTATATTTAGACTTGCCTTTATAAAAGCTGTAAAATGAACAGTAATTTGAACAAATATACTATACATATGTAAACTAGCATATATAACTCACGCTTTATGATTCTGTTAAAATTTCCAGATTAATTTACCAACATATATACATTATATTTTAAGTCAAACACATACTCACTTTATTAAAGTAAAATTTATATCAACAGGTCAGATACTAATAAACTTATATATACATCACACATAATATATATATATATATAACTTATATCAAAATGAGCAGTATATCAAATGTATATATTCTTCTCTATATATATATTTAAAAAAATTACAGTATATAAGTATATAACAGACAAACATCAAACATTTTAATATATATAACAGACAAGGATCCTAGATCCTATATAACAGACAAATATAAGTATATAGTTTTTCTCAAACATCAGTACCCAATTACTAACCTATTTTAAAAATTCATATAAACTACATAATATATAATATATATACTATACTTACATACTCAAACATTTTAATAGCAGACGAGGAGGAGGAGGAGACTGCGATGATCGGCGCTAGGGAAAACAAGGCATGTCGAAGTTGAGTGGGAAGGCAGCGGCGATAATTTTGGGCCGAGATGGGTGGACACGGTGGCTGGAGGGAGGAAAGTGGAGCACACGGGTCAAACTGTGCGGTCAAGGCAATGGAGAGGGCGGAGCTCACGGCGATGCGGTGACGGGTCTCGGGATGCGGCTTGAGCTCGAGCTGGACGGTGGTGGGTGGAAGATGCTCGGTTCGAGCATGAGCAGTAAAAATAAGGAGACAGGCAAGGGGAGGAGGTGGATCGGTGGTTTCGGAGTTCGGAGAAGTGGAGGCGAGTTATGGAGAAGGGAAGTGACGAGTTTGAGGGCGAAGGGAACGTGGCGGTGAAGGTCGAGAAAGTAAGTGTCAGGAGCAGCTTACAAACCAAAAGAACGGATGCAAACTATATATATTCTTGTATTTTATTCATTTGCCTCTTTCTTACTTTTAGAATGAAACACACATAAGAGAAGAGAATGAGAAAGTAACGAACAGCTGTATATTGGAATGTAGGGAATAGTGACAGCCCATTATTGAATCCTGTGAAATATTCATTGCTGGTGGCCATTGGTTTTCCAACGGGTGAATAAATGCATGGTCATTGAAATTCGAAATTTTTCGAAACCGATACAGAAATCGTTACGCAAAGTGCAACGTACAATGGAACTCCGAATTTGACAATCGAATATACCGTAGAGATCGGCACGACGAGACGATCAAAACGGTATATAGAAATCAGTGGTACGATCATCCGATAAAAATCGATATCGGTACCAGAATGCTGCATTTTGCAGAAAATAAGAACGACGGAGCCAAAGATGTCCAAATTTGGAAAAACGTCAAACTGACATCTTGCTCAGAAGATGGTTTAGAATTTTTCTATGTAAAAATATTTAGGTTTCGGAAACATTTTATTTTCAACACTTTTTAACTGATTAAATTGAAGTGAATTTACGCGCGAAATAAACTTTCATATTTTCGGACGAAAATTTACCAGTCGCTATGTTTAATTAGACGTATTCCAAATATTAAATTTTTATTTCAAAATTTTATTGTTTAAAATTTCACAAAATTTCAACTAATTACGTTATTAAAACAGTTGAAATTTACGGGTCGTTACACTCTCCCCCACTCAAAACTTTTCGTCCCCGAAAAGGAACGAGGTAGGAGAATAGAAACAACCAGAAGAAAACAGATTTGAAATACAAAATAATAATTAATTTAAACCATATAAATTCAAATTTAAATTGATTGTTATTCAATAATTGATTTAATCCATTTGATTTCACCAAAATAAATCTCAACTATTTCTAAATTCATTATCTTATTATCCAATTACCCTAAATTTTCAATTCCTTAAACCATAAATTTGAATAATCTTTTATTATAATCATATTTTATTTTCAACAGATTTAATTCTTTAATTCCAAATTATTATAAATTTTATTTCACTTAATATATCTTATTACATATTTTTAAACCATATAAATTAATTTAAACCATAAAAGTTTCGATTTAAATTAATTTATATTTACTAATTGCTTTTAAATTCAAAGTATTTTCATAAGTTGATCAGATTTCAATTTATTAATTCTTTCAAAACAAATTTATTAATTCTTTCAAAACAAAGTTATTTCATTATTAACTGAATTTACTTATTATCTTATCTAGTTCTATTAACATCTTTATAATCAAAATTCAGTGTATAACATTTATTATAAACACTCAATTTTATTTATAAATTCAATTTATCTTATATATTATCCAATCACATATTCAACTTCTGAATGATTTAGGTAAGTTGTATTAGAATGCAGTTGAACAATATACAAATAATTTTTTTTTCTCAATTCAATTATTCAAGTTTAAATATTTATTCCAAATTTTGGTCTTATTTATAATTAAAATCATCCTTTAACAAAATTTAAGAATTATATTTCCGATTTCTGATTAACTTTAACAATTTAGGGATATATATAATATATTTATATCAAATCAAATTAAATTTTAAAATAAGATACCTATATATAGATAAATCAAATTATACTGAAGAAATTTAAATCAAAATATTTTTCAAAACAAAACCGTAGCAAAGCTACAGAATGATATCTCCACTTCGAAACTCGAAAATGGATGTCGATGATGCGGCCGCCATCACCGAAATTTATTTTCCAGCGACAAAGAGAAGAGCACTGATTTCAACATTTTAAAAATTCTTTGAAACGATTTCTATTCGAAAATACTTCCAATACTATATACTTTAAAAAAAATTTTAAAAACCAAAGTTCGAAATCACCGGAAACTAAATTCTCAAATTTCTGAATTAAGTTCATTTTAAATTCCAAATCAATTTATAAACCATAATTATAAATTCATTTAGAATAATAAATGATAATCAAATATTATCATTTCAAACAACCAATTTAATTATCCCCAAAATTCCAGAAAATTTCCCTATGTTTTATACAATATAATCAAACAAATTTGAAAACAATATTGTGTCCGTTTGCTCTGCTCAAGTGTTTTGGAAATTCTATCGATAGCGTTGATCAGACGAATCGATCGAAAACCCAAATCAACATCAGCAACTCAAACAACACAATATATAAAACATTTTAAAATTAATTTATAAATACACTTCCTTGCTCGACGATACAGGAATGAATTTTCAAAATAAGGATAGGGATTCAATTTTGATAGAAATCAAATCAAAGAGAATTTTTGATTCGAAGATAAGTCCGAAACAGAAGATAAGATGATTTAAATAACAAATAAGAAGATGGAGGAGTTTATATAAATCGCGGGCAACCTTAACCGGGTCAACCGTGACTTCAAGAATAAGATCGTTGTAGAATTTCGAGGTAAATTGACATTTGATCTCAAGAAATAAAATTCAGGTATAGCAGGAGATAGATAGCATCGTAACCGAGGATACAGAAATCTCCGGTAAATCAATGCCGGTTGTAAAGGAGTTTTGCTCCTTCACGAATCATTCGAAGATTGGCGAGACTGCCGATATTATAGATATCATTCAAAATGGAGTTATGGGGTGCTCCAGAATTGAAAGAAAATGAATAGTGAGGGACACGAATGAATTTCGGAACCGAGGAGAACGTTCCAAAATTCAAAGGAATTGAGTCAAAGGAAGAGATTGAAACTCGAATGAGAGTGATTCTGTAAATACATTTACCCTATATGTTAAGTTTTGCCTAGAGCTACCAAAGCTCTGATACCAACTGTAACGACCCGATATTTTGGACCATTCGCATCCATTATAAGTGTATAGGTAGACACTCATGCCGGAGTTGAATTGCTCAAATTACCGCGTTGTTAATTTAAATTGGCAAAACTGAACATATACAGTAAATAAAATAATCACAGATCACAGACACAGAGTAATAAATGCAGCGGAAATAAAAGAGATAGTAGTTCATGAAGCTACTATATGAATATGTAAAATACATCAGAGTTTACAACAGAAGAGTAATACGATACATCAATACAAGTCAGAATACATCACTGGAATCATCGAATATCTGAATGCTGGATAGATAGCTGGATCTCCAAGCGAAGCTCCAACTCCAAAGGTGAGTCTCGAAAGCTGAACCACTCAGTCTGACCCGAGCGTAAAGCAAAACACAAGACACTCGAGTCAGGATTAACATTCTTATATTAATAAATCCAACTCAAGTGAAATAGCAATTGAAATACAAGTAACTCAAAGGATGTTTGGAATAACCATCCCTTAAGGATCCGTTAAACTATCTACTATGTAGTAGTGTACGATAAGTAGATAATGTCTATCAGTAATATAAAGATATCAAAATAGCGTTAAGTCATGGCCCATTCCACCCTTAACACATTTTTATTCCCACAAGCATATACAAGACCGTAGTTTCCCCAAAACCGGAAGTCACCAGAGGGCAATCCATATACTCAAGGTACAAAACAAAATCGTAGTGGTCGCGCATAAATGGAATACAAGTATGACAAGGCACATGAGGCTATACCCAAGGTAGTGATACTACCGTTCGCCTGATCCGGACTGGTGAGAACGCAACGCCGCAGCGCCCGCAACACCGTGAAACAACACTCCCAAAATCAAGGGTGCACCAATCGACAACAAGTATAAGTAGTTCGAAGAAGTGTGTCCACTTGAGGTATCAATCCTCCATTGGCCCGGCACAGCTCCTGTTTTAGTCATTTCCAATTTGACACAAGTGTCAAGGCTATCCATCATCGTTCTCTTTCTTCAATCATCACATACATCATTCAACCACTTCATTCTGGATCATCACTCCGCGTATAGTTATTAAAGTGGTTTTCGGTTTAGATAGAGAGTATATCCATAACCGAATTCCGGTCTCTTCAATAACTTTCGTAATTATTACACCGATTGGTCGTTTGTTTATTTCAAAACCAAATCAATTTCAATTTCAAATAGAATTCGTAAATCAACATTTCATTTGTCTTTCAAAACCAATTTCCGATAATTTACGTTTCAAAACTTCCAAATTATCATTTCAAAATCTTATAATTCAAATTCAATATCTATTTAAAACCATTCAAATATTGATTCAACTTCGAGTACGAGTTTCATTTCGAAAACATTTAAATTAAATCTTATTTAACATTCAAATCAATTTAAAATCATTTGTCAATTTCATTCAATATTCGTTAAGTTACTATGCCATTCAAAACAATTTCCATTAAATTTCCAATTCATTAAATCCATTATTCCAATTCAACTTCATTAAATCAATCTAAAATTTTGAATTAAATTCAATTCGTCAAATCAATTCTTTCAATTACAAGTCTTACATTAATTCCAAAAATATCACATTTTCATTTCTTGTTAAAGAAATTCAATTTCACTTATTTACTTACTTAAATAATTTTCCAAAACTTAATTTATAAAGAAACTCAATTTCAATTATTTACGAAGAAAAATTTCACTTATTCAAAAGTTCAATTTTCTGATTAAAGAATTTCAATTCAATTTAATCATTAAATAATTTAATCTTATTTAAGTATTAAATAATTCAAAACTTAATTATTAAATAATTTCAAAGTTTAATAATTTCAAACTTAATTATAATTTCGAACTTAATTATTAAATCATTTCAACTTAATTGAATCATTTCTCAAATTAAACATTTTCCTTTCAATAAAAATTCAAATTTCAATTTCATTTCAAAACCGTATTATTTATTTAAATAAAATCTTCATTTTTATTTTAAATCAAATTATTGACCAATCGGTTTTATTTAATTTTCTATATCCAAGGTCAAAGTTCAATTTTGGGTATTTATCATTTCAACCCGATTCCAATTCCATTCCAAAATCAAAGCATAGTAAAGGGAACTTGCAGTGTGATAACTGGGATGGTGTCAAAGTAAATAAACAAGCAATAACAACAATCAATATCAATCCAATAATCAATTCAAATAATCCCGAAATAATCGTATTAATTCGCATTGTTATTTGTACGAATTAATATAATTATTTCTAGAATCTACACTATCATTTCATGTAGATTAAAGATTATTACATTACGGTTTTCACTTGTCATTCAATTTACAATTTCATACATCATCAATTTAACAACATACATTTGATGGTTCAAGGTGTAGTTAAACAATCCTACGTGTCAATAAATTTAACAGTTTAAAGGGATCATATTATACAAATGTCAGTTAATCAAATTTAACATTTAACTATCCTATATCAAGTTCAATTTCATACTATTTATCATTTTTAACATTAACGATTTAACGTCTAATATAAACATCAACAATCAATCAATTATCAGCCAAACTGTATTATCATCGCATAAATAATTAACAGATAATGGTGTCAGGTGTCACAGGTAAACTGATACAGGTAATAGCATATATAACAGTGTAATTAACTAACAGCAGTATATTTCAATTGTCGTTTCAATTGAAATCAAATCTAATAAATAAAAGAACGTTAATCGTGAGTGAGTGCTCACCTTTCGAGGCTAAAGAAGTTCGACAATGGAATGAAGTTACGGATCCAAGCACGAATTTCAAAGCGAACCGAGATGGGCATGAATTTGTCGATCAAAGCTGATAAATGGAATCGATGAAAACGCATCAAATCAGATTGGACTTACAATGATGATTGGTATAAGAAAAATGGTATAGATACAACACAACATCGTATTCTAATTTCAATTAAATATGTATATATATATACACACATGTAGTTCAAAGCTCATTGGTTTAAATTTAAAACATAACAAGGTCTCTATATGTAAATCTTAAAACTAAACTAATGCATACCTAAAATCAATATCCAGACTATATTTTTTAACAGTGCATATATGCTATTGAATCAATTATACATGCCAGACACCTAATACAAAACTAGCACGCATATACTAATATATATATCAGCCTTCATATCTGACTGCATACTTTTTTAAACATACATTTAAAAAGGTCTAAATTTATCAAAACAAATATCTTACCATTGTAAAATCTATACAAATACTCAACTATATTCTAGTATCACCATGTACGATTTGCATAGTACTTTAGAAATCTAAAAGAAACTAAGTATCATATATATAATATATAATTTGCTGCAAAAATCTATCTTTGACAAATAATAATATAAATTTAAATGAACATAGTTCTTACGCAACTCTATATATAACTTCTCTAAACATAACATGCTACATGCATATATATTAAAATATACCTTCATAATTTTTTTTTTATAAAACAGACATATACATAAAATTAACTACTTATAACTAATATATTCTCTCCAAAATATACACAGACGCATTATAAAACTACAACCATACCAATCTACTCAACATTATATATGCCTTCAAATCAAAAATTTACCCATAGAATAAGTATAAGCAAATATATGGAAATACATATAACCAGAGATAATATAAACTAAGATAACTAACTAGTATATAAATTAATACTCTATATTTAGACTTGCCTTTATAAAAGCTGTAAAATGAACAGTAATTTGAACAAATATACTATACATATGTAAACTAGCATATATAACTCACGCTTTATGATTCTGTTAAAATTTCCAGATTAATTTACCAACATATATACATTATATTTTAAGTCAAACACATACTCACTTTATTAAAGTAAAATTTATATCAAATGGTCAGATACTAATAAACTTATATATACATCACACATAATATATATATATATATATAACTTATATCAAAATGAGCAGTATATCAAATGTATATATTCTTCTCTATATATATATTTAAAAAAATTACAGTATATAAGTATATAACAGACAAACATCAAACATTTTAATATATATAACAGACAAGGATCCTAGATCCTATATAACAGACAAATATAAGTATATAGTTTTTCTCAAACATCAGTACCCAATTACTAACCTATTTTAAAAATTCATATAAACTACACAATATATAATATATATACTATACTTACATACTCAAACATTTTAATAGCAGACGAGGAGGAGGAGGAGACTGCGATGATCGGCGCTAGGGAAAACAAGGCATGTCGAAGTTGAGTGGGAAGGCAGCGGCGATAATTTTGGGCCGAGATGGGTGGACACGGTGGCTGGAGGGAGGAAAGTGGAGCACACGGGTCAAACTGTGCGGTCAAGGCAATGGAGAGGGCGGAGCTCACGGCGATGCGGTGACGGGTCTCGGGATGCGGCTTGAGCTCGAGCTGGACGGTGGTGGGTGGAAGATGCTCGGTTCGAGCATGAGCAGTAAAAATAAGGAGACAGGCAAGGGGAGGAGGTGGATCGGTGGTTTCGGAGTTCGGAGAAGTGGAGGCGAGTTATGGAGAAGGGAAGTGACGAGTTTGAGGGCGAAGGGAACGTGGCGGTGAAGGTCGAGAAAGTAAGTGTCAGGAGCAGCTTACAAACCAAAAGAACGGATGCAAACTATATATATTCTTGTATTTTATTCATTTGCCTCTTTCTTACTTTTAGAATGAAACACACATAAGAGAAGAGAATGAGAAAGTAACGAACAGCTGTATATTGGAATGTAGGGAATAGTGACAGCCCATTATTGAATCCTGTGAAATATTCATTGCTGGTGGCCATTGGTTTTCCAACGGGTGAATAAATGCATGGTCATTGAAATTCGAAATTTTTCGAAACCGATACAGAAATCGTTACGCAAAGTGCAACGTACAATGGAACTCCGAATTTGACAATCGAATATACCGTAGAGATCGGCACGACGAGACGATCAAAACGGTATATAGAAATCAGTGGTACGATCATCCGATAAAAATCGATATCGGTACCAGAATGCTGCATTTTGCAGAAAATAAGAACGACGGAGCCAAAGATGTCCAAATTTGGAAAAACGTCAAACTGACATCTTGCTCAGAAGATGGTTTAGAATTTTTCTATGTAAAAATATTTAGGTTTCGGAAACATTTTATTTTCAACACTTTTTAACTGATTAAATTGAAGTGAATTTACGCGCGAAATAAACTTTCATATTTTCGGACGAAAATTTACCAGTCGCTATGTTTAATTAGACGTATTCCAAATATTAAATTTTTATTTCAAAATTTTATTGTTTAAAATTTCACAAAATTTCAACTAATTACGTTATTAAAACAGTTGAAATTTACGGGTCGTTACAGATGCGATACCATGGATTCGAACGCGACAGTGCACACGAAAATACAATCTTGCATCGATCATATCTCATGATCTACAGATCCAAATGCTACGAAATTTTCATAGGAGCTTACGCACAAGGTAAAGAATGTCTCTGCCAAGTTTCAGCTCGATTGGATGATTTCTTGATCGATATGAAATGGATTCGTATCGATCACAGATCGAGTCGAAACTTGGCGGGGTCGGTCGCGTGGGCCCCCTCACGTTCCAGAAGAAGTCTCCCGATGTTTGAGCGCGATATCAGTATCCTACGCCTATAAATAGCCCCCTGAAGCCTACAGAAAGGGGATCTTTGGCCATCCAATGTCCAGACTCTACCGGATTCAATTCTACGCTTCAACACAATCATTGTACTCGAAATTCTTCATTGTAACTGCTGTAATCATCTGTAACCAGCAAGGATAATCAATAAAAGATAAAACTTTGAAGTGGATGTAGGCCGGAGATAGCTGAACCACTATAAATTATGTGTTTCTGTTCATTATTTCTGGATTGCTGTTTTTTGCTTGCTTAGATCTGTGATTTTTGTTTGGAATATTGCTGATCTACATTCATAACTTGGTGCTTTCACGATATTTGGGGTTTGTGACCATTTTTGGCGCAAACACTTTGGTGCTTTCACTGAGAAGGACTAGCACCCACTACATCGGATTGAAGTTCAGATTCGGAAAGCGTGAAGAGTTTAGATTTGAAAGACAATGACTCGACAAACAAGACAAAGAGCTGAGAGAAGTCAACAAGAAGGAAGTCAAGAGGCATCCTCCGAAGCTGGAGAAGGACAAGCTTCGATTTACATTACCAGAGATGAAATGGAAGCTATGGCAAATTCATTGCAAGAGAGATTGTTAAAGAGTCAACAAGAGATGATGCAGACTTTCTTCGAGCAGATGAGAGCTGCAGGGACACAGAACCTTGGACCAACTACAGCGACTGCAAATGTGGAACAAGGAACTAGGGTTGCGGAACCCAACAGAGGACAGAATACAGAACCAGAGGGCAATCGGCAAAGGCTTGGGGGCAGGCCCACAGGATCTGACAGTGGAAGACCTTTGGATGGAGTCCAACAGGCTAGGATGAACGCTGATGTTAATGAACCGCATGAAGAATATGTACCAGAATTCCTTCAAAGACATAGGGGGGAACCTTTGACGGACAATGCTGCATTAGTTGAGATTATTAGGAGAACTGTGCGTGGAGGTTTGACCAGTAGAGATTTGGAAGGAGTGAACAGGAGTCCGTTTACTCAGGAAATCAGGACAGCTCAGAATCCACCCAAGTTCAAGCTGCCTAGCGTGGAAGTGTATGATGGCAAGGCTGACCCAACCGATCACTTGATGAGATATACCAGGCACATGGAAGTGCTAGGTGCATCGGAGGAAGTGATGGCCCGATGTTTCCCTTTGTACTTGGCGGATCTAGCTGCAATGTGGTTTAGGCAGCTGGAAGAAGGATCTATCAGGACTTGGAGGGAATTGGTGGATAGGTTTTTAGGACAGTTTCGGGTTCATATCAAAAGACCTAAGAACGTGATGACGTTAACATCGGTAAAGCAAAGGACGGATGAATCGCTTAGAGCATTTCTAACTCGATTCAATGCGGCAGTTGCTTCGGTGGATCGGCCGGATCCATCGATGGTTTTAATGGCGGCGGTGTCAGGAGTCAGGGAGGATTCGGATTTCAAGGTATCTTTAATACGAGGCCCACCACTGGATCTCGGAGAATTCTTTCATGAGGCTGAGAGGTTCCTCCGGCAAGAGGATGCTTGTGCAGATTTAAAGTTAAAGGAGGTGAATGCGACCGAGGGTGGAGGACCATCCAACGGAAACCCGGATAAAGACAAAGGAAAGAGGAAGCTGGATGACGATTCAAGAAAAGCCAGGAAGCGATGGAAGGATCCAAAGTTTTCCACATACACAGGATTAAACGAGACGCTGGAGCGGATATACATGGAAACCCGGAATCGCCTTCCTTACCGAAGGCCAGCTAGGAGAGAACCTTCTGAACGAGAAAGGGCATCAGGAAGGCACTGTCTCTTCCATGATTTGGATGGACACGATACCAGTTGCAGGCACTTAAAGGACATAATTGAGGAGCATGTGAGGAATGGACAATTGAGGCAGTATGTTGGGGCACGGAATGCAGCGGTGGAGCAGGAGCAACTACCGCCTACCTCAAGCCATGATGGTGTGAGGCCCAGGAATGATGGTCGATTGGTTATCAATTGACCGGGGTAATACGAAATAAGTAACAAACCATTGGCAAGCAACCAAGTCATTTACACATGTTTGGGGACGGAGATAGCCCCTAGGCATGCTTTGAATGATGATAAACTGCGAAGCCATGGTTTGCGAAATCTGTCTTTTGTTTTTGGATTGGATAGTCGTTTTTCTGGTTTGGTTTTGGAGTTTGGTTTGAACTCCTGGTTTTGTTTGCTTGCTGGTTTGGATTTTCGTTTAGATGATGGTTTTTTGTTTTGGATGTTGGTTCGGATTTCTGATTTTCGGATTTGATTTGGATTTTGGATTGGATTTTGATTGGATTTTTTTTGGTTTTTGATGAATGGTCCTCGGGTATGGATAATACCCGGCAAGGGGTGAGTCACTTTGCCCGAATGTGGTAAATTGATTCATTCAGGTCGTCAAGTATGGACTATGCTCGACAAGGGTCCGGAGAGACCAGGATTCGGCCTAGGACTTAGGCCCTATATTACCGGTTATTGTTTCAGGTCATTGGGTATGGACTATGCTCAACAAAGGTCCGGAGCGACCGGGATTCGGCTTAGAACTTAAGCCATGGCATTATACAGCGTCCAGGGACACTGGATCACCATCGTCGAGTGTGGATTGCGCTTGGCAAGAACCTGGAGAGGTTAGCTCAACGTCCAGGGACACTGGACCAAGGTTGTCAAGTGTAGATTGCGCTTGGCAGGTACCCGGAGAGGTTATGGATTTGGATATCGACCCGGAGAGGTCCTGGATTCGGTTGTTGGATAAGGATGGACTAAAAACTCAGTCATCGAGTTCGGATGGATATGGAATTGGCTATGGACTTTGGATATCGGATTCAGAGTTATACAAAACACACCTTCTTACCACAAGGCATGTTTTGGGGGGCAAATGTTATCCCACCTTTTGGTCAAGGCTGGAATATCAATAAATTGGCAAGGAATGATGGATATCAGGATCGGGGATCGATTAGAAACAAGGCTGCAATAGATGTCATCAAAATTTGACCGGGCTCCGATCGGGACGGAATCGATTGGAGATGATGATCAATGCTAAGAAAGGCTACATTCCAAATTTCAGGTTAATCGGAGTTCGTATGGGGGAGATATGATCGATGCAAGTTAAAAGAAATATGTTGTTCGTATCCATCAAAGAGTCAAGGTGATGATCCATTCGAATCCATCAGATTCGTATCCATCGGATAACTGAAGTGGTGGTTTATTCGAATCCATCAAATTCGTATCGATCGAATGACACCACCTCAGTCTATTCGAACCCACCATGTTTTGTTTGGTTCGAATCCATCGGGAGCTGACGACATCGAATCGATCATCACCGAATCGATAGGGCACGAATCGGTCCATGGTCCTGCTATTCGAAACCATTTTGTTCGTATCGTTCCAGAAAGAAACGCATCTGTATTATTCGCATCCCTTTACTACGCAGTTCGTATCGATCACCAGACAACTATTTCGTATCGATCGGTCGATAGTCGATCGATACGAACGAAACCACAATTGATCGATGCGAACAAGGAGACGAACGATGCTAATACTATCGGTGCAAATTCAACATGGACAAGATGGGATATGAATTAGGCTTCAATCTTGGAACGAACAAGGCGCGAATGCCCAGTCAATGCGCCACAAAAATCGGATCGATCCGGGCATCCCGCACCACGTCACTGCGCGCTCACGTGTCCAGATCGATTCGAAAGGGATGGATGCGATACCATGGATTCGAACGCGACAGTGCACACGAAAATACAATCTTGCATCGATCATATCTCACGATCTACAGATCCAAATGCTACGAAATTTTCACAGGATCTTACGCACAAGGTAAAGAATGTCTCTGCCAAGTTTCAGCTCGATTGGATGATTTCTTGATCGATACGAAATGGATTCGTATCGATCACAGATCGAGTCGAAACTTGGTGGGGTCGGTCGCGTGGGCCCCCTCACGTGCCAGAAGAAGTCTCCCGAAGTTTGAGCGCGATATCAGCCTCTTACGCCTATAAATAGCCCCCTGAAGCCTATAGAAAGGGGATCTTTGGCCATCCAACGTCCAGACTCTGCCGGATTCAATTCTACGCTTCAACACAATCATTGTACTCGAAATTCTTCATTGTAACTGCTGTAATCATCTGTAACCAGCAAGGATAATCAATAAAAGATAAAACTTTGAAGCGGATGTAGGCCGGAGATAGCCGAACCACTATAAATTGTGTGTTTCTGTTCATTATTTCTGGATTGCTGTTTTTTGCTTGCTTAGATCTGTGATTTTTGTTTGGAATATTGCTGATCTACATTCATAACTTGGTGCTTTCACGATATTTGGGGTTTGTGACCATTTTTGGCGCAAACACTTATATTCTCTAAATCCATTTGATGATGATAATGATGATGAGGAAGATGTCATTTCCCTCATTCACGTTGTTCGTGAATTTACCGATATATTTGAGCCCGTTTTAGGATTACCACCTAAGCGAGCAATTGAGTTCAGAATTAATCTAATCCATGGAGCTCTACCAATCACTCGTCCTCCTTATCGTATGTCCAATAAGGAAAATCAGGAGATGCATAAACAATTATCCGAATTGGAAGCAAAACAGTTTATTCGATCTAGTTCCTCTCCTTGGGGAGCTTCAACTATTTTTGTGAAGAAATCTGATGGTACACTTAGGGTTTGCGTTGACTACCGCAAGCTTAACGATCTCACCATCAAGAATAAATATCCCTTACCTCGGATTGATGATCTATTCGATCAACTTAGCAGTGCTAGAGTCTTTTCATAGTTAGACTTAGCAACCGGTTTTCATCAGCTTCGTATTGTAGGGGATAGCATTCCTTTGACATCGTTCTGTACTCTTTATGAATCTTATGAATGACTTGTTATTCCATTTGGTTTAATGAATGCTACAGCTTATTTCGTTGACCTTATGAATCGAGTTTTCAAAGACTTCCTCGATCGATTTTTTCTCATCTTTATAGATGATATTCTTGTTTACTCTAAAACCGAGGAAGATCATGAAAAACATCTTCGGATTGTGTTGGAAACTCTTAGGAGCAATCAATTGAAAGCAAAATTTTCTGAGAGCCACTTTTGGCAATCCCGTGTGAAATTTTTAGGACATTATTTCTAAATCCGGAATTTCCGTGGATCCTTCAAAGATTGAAGCGATTCAAAATTGGAAGAGACCGGAAAGTGTGACGGAAATCCGTAGTTTTCTTGGGTTGGCGGGCTATTACCGTCGTTTCATAAAAGACATTTCTAAAATTTCCGTACCTCTTACTAGTCTGACAAAGAAGGGAGTTAAGTACATTTGGTCAAACAAATGTGAAGCTACTTTTCAGAAATTAAAAGAACTCCTTTCCGATGCTCCTATTCTTGTGATTCCCGAAGGGAACCAAGACTTGATTGTTTATACCGATGCTAGTCATGTTGGTTTGGGAGCCGTTCTCATGCAGAGGGAACGTGTTATAGCTTATGCTTCTAGGCAATTAAAGCCTGCCGAGACTAGATATGCCACTCATGATTTAGAGCTCGCGGCCATTGTTTTCGCCATTAGAATTTGGCGTCATTATCTTTTAGGAGAGAAATTTGTTCTCTACACCGATCAAAAATCTTTGAAGTATTTGTTTTCTCAAAAGGAACTTAATTTGCATCAACAATGTTGGCTCGAATTTCTTGCATCTTATGATCTTGATATTCTTTATTCTCCTGGAAAGGGAAATCGTGTTGTCGATGCCCTTAGTCGTAAGCAACAAGCGGTTCTTTCCATGATGATATCTGAATGGAATGATCTCGAGACTTTGTCCACTTGTGAAATTCGAGATCGTGAATCTGATTCATGTTCATCTCTTGTTTTATGTAGCCTTGAGGCTCATCCATCTCTTTTAGACCGCATTCTTGAAGCTCAAAAGCATGATCCCGAATTGGCTCATCTTAGCCAAAGTTGTAGGGATAAAATTGATACTGATGGTTTGAAAGACTTTGAAATCGATGCTCGCGGTGGCATTCGAAAATTTGGTAGACTTATTGTGCCAAATATTATTGATCTTCGTAAAGACATTTTAGAAGATTCTCATCGTTCTAAATTTACCATTCATCCCGGTAGTAGTAAAATGTACGAGGACATGAAGCGACTTTATTATTGGGATGGAATGAAATCTAATATTGCTAACTTCATTAAGCATTGCATGACTTGCCAACTTGTTAAGGCCGAGCATCAAAGGCCCAGTGGGTTATTGCAACCTTTGGACATTCCAGTTTGGAAGTGGGATCAAGTCTCCATGGACTTTATTGACGGTCTTTGTAACGACCGTGATTTTATTATGGTCGAAATAAAAATTTTAAATCTTGAAATTTGAAAAAATAATAATTTGCAAAGTCAGTTGCAAATAGCTTGGCTGTGTTGAAAAATAACCAAGTTATATTTTCATTTTTCTTTCACGAGTGTAGTGGTCCATTTCAAAAGCAAAATGAAACCTATCTGTTAGTAGTGCTGTCACATTCTTTTTATGCAGTGTGAACATTTTGCTTTTCTATCATCATTATATTAGCCGTGTGTACTTTCTCCTTGTAGTTCACGTCAAATTAAATACATTTGTACCTAAGTAGCCAGCACATCTTTATTTGCGTTGACTTGTATACTCAGTTGTGAAGAGAAAAGTAAGCTGCTTCATAAATTAGTTTCATTCTTTTGTTCAAAACTTCAGTAGTTCGGTGAAAACTTTAATGGCAGCTCACCCTTGATTCCTTTGGATTCCTGCTTGCTAGTTGCTTTGAAACGAGTTAAAGGTGATTGAAAAACTCACATTTCTAATTCAAAAACAACGCTGCTTGTTTTTGTTGTGTGGTTTTATTTTTGGGTTGAAACTTTTCATTGCTAAATTGTTCACATTGTATGCAACATTTTCGCATGAAATATCTTTTGAATTCTGGAAAATTGTCCAGGTTGCAAACTAACGATACCGATTATCGTTGCTTTTTTCCTAATTCTTCTTCATTCTTTTCATCACTTTTTAAATTAAAACATACCTATACTAGCGTACCCAAGCTTATAGCCGCGAAACACTTTTCAATTTGGATGTTACTGTATTCCTTTCTCCTCATCAAATATTAAGTGTATGAATGGTAGTATACACGTGCTCATGTTTCATTGCCTTCAAACTCAAGCACGTGTAAATGGTAGTGCACTAGTAAGTATAGGCATTTATTTTGTTTTCTCAATTCGTGCGTGCACATATATAGTGTGCCGAGTCACGTAGTTTGTTTCTTGCGTGCATATTGTAATTAAGGCGTGGAAAATTTTATAGTAATCAAGCCTTGCTTTGTAAAACATGCGAAATATGCGTGCAAGGGAAAGATATGAGTCATCTTCCTCTGTATATTACGTGAGTGTGTTACATTTTTGCATCAGTAAGTGGGTAGGCATGCAAATGAATCAAGTTTTACAAGATACAACATTCTAGTCGCTTTGGTCTATTAGATTTTGAG
This sequence comes from Allium fistulosum, assembly GCA_030737815.1. Lineage (NCBI taxonomy): Eukaryota > Viridiplantae > Streptophyta > Magnoliopsida > Asparagales > Amaryllidaceae > Allium > Allium fistulosum. The sequence continues at coordinate 1,101,424,735 of CM060904.1, read as the reverse complement.
CATACACGTGTGAGTTTATATTGGCATAATTTATTTTCACATGGGTTTACAGTTTGCACAATTTATAGTTTGGACAGGTCAAAATGTGTCCAGGCTAATATACCTATGCACGTGCAAGTTGAATAGCACAATAGTGTTTTAAATACCACTGTCTAAATGGCTTTGAACCGGTGGTTGGTTTTAAAGCGAATTTTGCTGCCGTTATTTTTATAACGGATTTTTATGCCGGTATTATATTTTTGAACGCGTGTTGTTTTGATGACATTTTTAACGAATAAAATTACTGTTGTTTTGACTTCAGTAACCGTCAATTTTAAAGTGAATTTTCAAGCGGTTATTCCGCATCGCTGATTTGGTATCCGTTTTTACGGTGTTTTGTGAAGTGCAATTTCCTCGTCGAAATTGCTACAGATGTTGCTGTTTTAATCACGTATTTTAAAAATCGTTTTAAAATAAAAGTGTTTCCAAAAATTTTACAGTTTGCGCTTTCAAAAGAATGAGGAAGCGATTTAAACGACTCAGCAAAATTGAGGACTATGAACCCTTACTTTTACTGATTCGGTTAATTCCGGACTTGTCCGTTTGAGAACGTAAAATGTTATTTTATAAAATACACAATTTTGCACTTTCAAGGAAACGATGAAGAGATTTAAACGATTTAGCAAAAGTACGGAGTATGGAACCATACCTTTACTATTCCGGCTAATTTTGGACTCGTTAATTGAAACATCTGCTATTTGATGACTCTGATGATTTTTTTAGGCTTCCCGAGCCACTTTGCTGGACCTTCGGGTCATCTGATGGACCTTCGGGTCAATTACCAGTACTAGACCTTCGGGTCACTCTGCGGACCTTCCGGTCATCTGATGGCGTCAAAATTTATAGTACTTGGTAGGCTTCGGCCATTTGAGATGCACGTGCGGCGTAGCTAAAACTCGCCATCTGCTGGGATCGATCCACTTTTATACTGATTTTTCTAGTTATCTTATTTTTGATTTCTAGATTTTTCGACTGATGATTTTCTAGTTATCTATTTTGATTTCTAGATTTTGTGAATTGCTGCTTTGAATTCAATTATGAATTTGAAAGTTGAGTTTGAGCATAGTCTCATCTGAGATTATAAATTTGCGTAATGTTGTTTTAAATTCGAGTGTGAATTTGAAAATTGATTTTGATGGAGTTTAAATTGATATTTCTTCATTTAAACATGTTGATTATTTATGCTGAACAGTCTCATTCGAGACTATAATTATTTGTTTAAGTGTTGTCTATCATACACTTATTTCTGAGTTTAAATTAGACTGATCCGTTTATTATTTTCTTTTAAATAATACTCGGGTCAGACCGAGTTATTTCAGGGTAATCTCTATCTCTGATTCAGTTGCAGCTTCAGCTTTTGGGATTTCGCATCATCTTTTGTCTAGACTTCGAGGAGTTCTTTTGGTTTATTGACTCTCATCTCATGTATGTTATGATGTGTATGTATATGTATTGGTTCATGCGAACTATCGATTGTTGTAGCATGTATTCCAGACTAGTCTTCCGCTATATATCTGATATTTCTGTTCTGATGTGATTATACTATTAGTGTTATTATTATTATGAGTTGTTCTGAATTTTTCTTTAGCCACTGTAGTTTCGGTTTAGATTTGGATTGAATATATATCTTTGGGAGTAATTTATACAACTCATATCGATGTAATCAATACTCGTCTAAGGCATAACTTACGGATGGTCGCTTCTAACAAGCCTTATTCTTCGCAATAGCAGACGTTATTCCTTATAATAACCTTTGTTATTGTGTGTATAGAGGTGGGGCGTCACAGTTGGTATCAAAGCTGAAATTCAGAACAAATTATAATGAAACACATAACAGAAACAGAATGAAACATTTGTTACAACTATTCGAGGGTTTTATTCGTGCCTTTCTAATCTATTATTTCCACTTTAACATGTGGAGTATGTCTAGGAATAAATTTTATATTCCGTAGTATTCCATATATTAATTTTTTTATCAATTGTGTACTGTTTAACTAATCCTTATCTTCTCTTGTTCTCTTAGCCCATGGCTGGAAGAGGTAGAGGGAAGCGTTCTACTGCAGGCCCGTCTAGTGGTTCTCATCCGGACGGAGTCTATATGTTAGCTGATCAGTTTATGGAGCTATTTCGGGGTACTCAGCCTCCTGTTGCTACTCCCGCTGCTCCTAATCACAAGTCTGCCTTCGCCCGCATGTGTAGTGACTATTCTCACCTTGGAGGTCAGCCTTTCAAGGGATCGGAAAGTGTTATGGAGGTTCAGACTTGGTTGCACACTTGTGAGCGCATATTTTCTCGGATGGATCTTTCGGATCATCATCGCATTCTCGTGGCATCTAGCATGTTGCAAGAGCGTGCGCTTGACTGGTATGAGCTCTTTATTGCGGAAGTTGATGAGTCCTCTCTCTCGTGGATTCAATTTAAGGAACGATTCGAACTTAATTTCGTTCCTGAATCAGAAAAGTTTAATCTTGCTCGTAGTTTCCTTGAGTTGAAGCAAGGAAAGTCCTCTGTTTCTGATTATGTTGCATCTTTCGAGGCCTTGTCCAAATATGGAGTTGAGTTCATTAATACTCCGTGTAAGAAGAATCTTCGTTTTGTTGATGGTTTAAAGAAGTATTTGAAGAAAGTTCTTTTGCTTCAGCTTAAGCTCTCTTTTGAGGAGCTGGTTGATTCGGCTCTTTGTCTTGAAGCCGTTGAGAAGGAACGTGATAGTGGTGATGATGTTGAGGTTTCTAAGAACCCCAACAAGAAGAGGTTTCCTTTTCATAAGCCTAATTCTTCTAATCAGAAGAAGAAGAAGAAGCAAGCTACCTCTAGTTCTCAGCCTAGTAGTGCACCTTCTGTTTAGAGGGCGTGCTATAATTGTGGTTCTCTGGATCATCTTCACCGTAATTGTCCTAAGCCTCGTATTTGCCGCTATTGCAAGAAATAGGGTCATTGGATTTCCGATTGCCCTACTGCTTCTAGGGGTCTCAAATCAGGGAAGCTTAATGTTGCTAAAGCTTCTGGTGTTTCTTCTCAGCCCAAAGGTATTACTCCTTCTGTTTGGGCAGGTTTTGTTATATTTCATGGCTGTTCTATTAGAGTTCTTTTCGATACAGGTGCATCGCATTCATTCATGTCAAAGGAGCTTGTTGATATTATTCCTTTGGATGTTATTACTCTTTGCGACCCTGTGAGGATCGTAAATCCTATTAGTGGATCCGCTACTCTTGGCTTGTTGTGTGTTGATGTTGAGATTATTCTTTGTGATTTTACCTTTCATGCGAATCTGCATGTTATGGATCATCTTGGTTTTGATATGATATTGGGAATGGATTGGCTCATTCGTTATGAAGTTCAAATTCTATGTCCCGAAAGAACTTTATATCTCAAGCATCCCGATGCTATCGAGCAGTTATCTATTATATTTCGAAGCGTGGATCATGCTTCGAATGCTCTTATTTCTTTCTTCGAATCGGAGAATGCCATAGCTAATATTCCAGTTTTTTGTGGTTTTTCTGATGTCTTTGAACCTATTTCATGTTTGCCGCCGAAGAGGGCAATTGAGTTCCGTATTGATCTTATCTCTGGTGCATATCCTGTCAGTCGTCCTCCCACGAGGATGTCTGCTAAGGAAAATGAGGAACTCAAGCAACAATTATATGAGTTGGAAGCCAAAAATTTTATTCGTTCTAGCTCGTCTCCTTGGGGCGCCGCCGTTGTCTTTGTTAAGAAGCCAGATGGTACTCTTAGGCTTTGCATTGATTATCACAAGCTTAACGAGCTTACTATCAAAAATATGTATCCATTACCTAGGATCGATGACATGTTCGATCAATTGAGTGGCGCTAAACTGTTCTCCCAACTCGATCATGCTACCGGTTTTCATCAATTATGAGTTGCGGAAGATAGCATTCCTCTTACCGCATGCCATACTCAATATGGTTTTACGAATGGCTTGTTATGCCGTTCGGTTTGACGAACGCTCCAGCATATTTTGTAGATCTTATGAATTGAATATTCCGGGAATATCTCGATAAGTTCGTCTTGGTTTTCATTGATGATATTCTTATTTATTCCAAATCTGAAGCCGATCATATTCAGCATTTGGAGATTGTTTTGAGCACTCTTTGTCAGCATCAGCTTTATGCCAAATTCTCCAAGTGTCACTTCTGGGAGAATAAGGTGAAGTTTCTCGGTCATATTGTTTCTTCCGATGGTATTTCTATCGATCCTGTCAATATCGAATCTATTCAGTATTGGAAGAGGCCCGAGACCGTGAGATCCATAGTTTTCTTGGTTTGGTGGGTTATTATCGCCGGTTTATTAAGGACTTTTCTCGTATTGCTTTACCACTCTCACGAGAAAAGCTGTTCCTTTTATTTGGTCTGATAAGTGTGAGAATTCTTTCTTGAAGTTAAAAGATCTCCTTACTCATGCTCCTATCTTAGTGGTTACCGAAGGGAATCATGATCTGGTTGTTTATACTAATGCCAGTGGTTTTGGACTCGGTGCTGTTCTCATGCAAAAAGATAAAGTAGTTGCCTATGCTTCTAGACAACTAAAGCCTAACGAGATTCGTTATGCTACCCATAATTTGGAGTTAGCCGCCATAGTCATTGCTCTAAAGATTTGGCGACATTATTTATTGGGAGAGCGTTTTATTCTCTTCACTGATCACAAATCTCTGAAGTATTTATTTACTCAGAAAGAGCTTAATATGAGGCAACAACGTTGGCTCGAATTTCTTGCTTCATATGATTTCGATATTCAGTATACCCCTGGTAAGGGTAATAGAGTTGCTGATGCGCTTAGTCGCAAGCAGAAGGTTGTTGTTTCCATGATGCTAGCAGAGTGGAATATTTTGGAAGCTTGATCTCTTTGTGATATTAGAGACCGTCCTTCAATTTCTGATTCTCCCGTGCTTTTATTTAGCATGGAAGCTCGTTCTAGTTTGTTGGATCGTGTTGCCGATGCCCAGAAACAAGATCCACATATTGCTTTTCTTATTCAAAGTTGTAAATCGGAATCCCGAAGTGATGATCTGAAGGATTTCGATATTGATATTCATGGTTGTATTCGGAAGAAGAGTAGATTGATCGTGCCTGATATTTCTAATCTTAGAAATGACATTCTTGAGGACCGTCATTGTTCTAAGTATACTATCCATCCAGGCAGTAGCAAGATGTATGCTGATATGAAACGCTTATACTATTGGGAAGGTATGAAGCGTGATGTTGCAAGTTATGTAAGTCGTTGCATGACTTGTCAACTTATTAAAGCAGAACACCAGCGTCCCAGTGGTCTTTTGCAGCCTCTTGAGATTCCATTATGGAAATGAGATCAAATTTCCATGGACTTCGTTGATGATCCACCTCTTTCGAGGTCGGGCCATACTAGTATTTGGGTGATTGTTGACCGATTGACTAAATCAGCCCATTTTATTCCTATCAAGTCCAATCGGACTGCTCCTTTGTTGGCTAAGCTGTTTATTAAAGAAGTCGTTCGACTTCATGGTGTGCCTAGTTCTATTGTTAGTGACAGAGATCCGCTTTTTACTAGTGGTTTTTGGCAGAGCCTTCAGAAAGCTTTGGGCACTAAGCTCAATCTCGGTATAGCTTATCATCCACAGTCTGACGGTCAGACTGAAAGGGTGAATCAAGTTTTGGAGGATCTCCTTCGAACTTGCATTCTTGATTTTGGTGGTAGTTGGGAAGACCACTTATCTCTTGTTGAGTTCTCTTACAACAACAGTTTTCAATCCAGTATCGGTATGGCTTCTTTCGAGGCTCTTTACGGAAGGCCGTGTCGATCACCATCTTGTTGGTTGGAATCAGGGGAAAAGCTAGTTCTCGGCTCCGATTATATTTGTGATTCTTTTGAGAGGATTGATATTATTAGACAGAGAATGAAAGAGGCTCAGAATAGACCGAAATCTTATGCCGATCATCGTAGGAAGCCTTTGGAATTTTCTGTTGACGATCTCGTATTCATTTGTGTTTCCTCGATGAAGGGTGTGGTGCGTTTTAGTAGCTCCGGGAAATTGGCTCCTCGTTATATTGGACCGTTTCCTATTACGGAACGCATTAGCCCTGTTGCTTATCGTATATCGCTACCTATTCAGTTTTCGGGAATTCATGACGTATTTCATGTATCCCAGCTTCGTTGATGCCTTCGAGATTCAGATTCTATTATTGATCCTCATGTGCTACAAGATCTTGAGATCTCACCCGACTTGTCTATTGTGCAAAATCCAATTCGTGTGCTAGCTACGGAGGTTAAACGCCTTCGGAATAAAGAAGTTCTGCTTGTGAAAATTCAATGGTCCGCAAACCCCAAAGATTGCACTTGAGAAACTAGAGAATTCATCGAGCGTTTTTATCCCGGCTTTCTCTCCTCTTCGGGTGGGGGTAAGCCTTCGTATCCATCTTTTCTATTTTGAATCTTTGTTGTGATGAATTATTTGTGTTATTGACTGCCTCTAGTATGAAAATTGCAGGGACGCAATTTTTATAAGGGGTGAAGTCTGTAACCACCATGATTTTATTACGGTCGAAATAAAAATTTTAAATCTTGAAATTTGAAAAAAAAAAAAATTTGCAAAGTTAGTTGCAAATAGCTTGGCTGTGTTGAAAAATAACCAAGATATATTTTCATTTTTCTTTCACGAGTGTAGTGGTCCATTTCAAAAGCAAAATGAAACCTATCTTTAGTAGTGCAGTCACATTCTTTTTATGAAGTGTGAACATTTTGCTTTTCAATCATCATTATATTAGCCGTGTGTACTTTCTCCCTGTAGTTCACGTCAAATTAAATACATTTGTACCTAAGTAGCCAGCACATCTTTATTTGTGTTGACTTGTATACTCAGTTGTGAAGAGAAAAGTAAGCTGCTTTATAAATTAGTTTCATTCTTTTGTTCAAAACATAAGTAGTTCGGTGAAAACTTTAATGGCAGCTCACCCTTGATTCCTTTGGATTCCTGCTTGCTAGGTGCTTTGAAACGAGTTAAAGATGAGTGAAAAACTCACATTTCTAATTTTAAAACAACGTTGCTTGTTTTGTTGTGTGGTTTTATTTTTGGGTTGAAACTTTTCATTGCTAAATTGTTCACGTTGTATGCAACATTTTCGCATGAAATATCTTTGAATTCTGGAAAATTGTCCAGGTTGCAAACTAACGATACTGATTATCGTTGCTTTTTTCCTAATACTTCTTTATTCTTTCCATCACTTTTTAAATTAAAACATACCTATACTAGCGAACCCAAGCTTATAGCCGCGAAACACTTTTTAATTTGGATGTTACTGTATTCCTTTCTCCTCATCAAATATTAAGTTTATGAATGGTAGTATACACGTGCTCATGTTTCATTGCCTTCAAACTCATGCACGTGTAAATGGTAGTGCACTAGTAAGTACAGGCATTTATTTTGTTTTCTCAATTCGTGCGTGCACATATATAGTGTGCCGAGTCACGTAGTTTGTTTCTTGCATGCATATTGTAATTCAGGCGTGGAAAATTTTATAGTAATCAAGCCTTGCTTTGTAAAACATGCGAAATATGCATGCAAGAGAAAGATATGAGTCATCTTCCTCTGTATATTACGTGCGTGTGTTACATTTTTGCATCAGTAAGTGGGTAGGCATGCAAATGAATCAAGTTTTACAAGATACAACATTCTAGTCGCCTTGGTCTGTTAGATTTTGAGCATACACGTGTGAGTTTATATTGGCATAATTTATTTTCACATGGGTTTACAATTTACACAATTTATAGTTTGGACAGGTCAAAATGTGTCCAGGCTAATATACCTATGCACCTGCAAGTTGAATAGCACAATAGTGTTTTAAATACCAATGTCTAAATGGCTTTGAACCAGTGTGTGGTTTTAAAGCGAATTTTGCTGCCGTTATTTTTATAACGGATTTTTATGCCGGTATTATATTTTTAAACGCATGTTGTTTTGATGACATTTTTAACGAATAAAATTACTGTTGTTTTGACTTCAGTAACCGTCAATTTTAAAGTGAATTTTCAAGCGGTTATTACGCAACGCTGATTTGTTATCCGTTTTTACGTTGTTTTGCGAAGTGCAATTTCCTGGGCGAAATTGCTACAGATGTTGCTGTTTTAATCACGTATTTTAAAAATCGTTTTAAAATAAAAGTGTTTCCAAAAATTTTACAGTTTGCGCTTTCAAAAGAATGAGGAAGCGATTTAAACGACTCAGCAAAATTGAGGACTATGAATCCTTACTTTTACTGATTCAGTTAATTCCGGACTTGTCCGTTTGAGAACGTAAAATGTTATTTTATAAAATACACAATTTTGCACTTTCAAGGAAACGATGAAGAGATTTAAACGATTTAGCAAAAGTACGGAGTATGGAACCATACTTTTACTATTTCGGTTAATTCCGGACTCGTTAATTGAAACATCTGCTGTTTGATGACTCTGATGATTTTTTAGGCTTCCGAGCCACTTTGCTGGACCTTCGGGTCATCTGATGGACCTTCGGGTCAATTACTAGTACTAGACCTTCGGGTCACTCTACGGACCTTCGGGTCACTCTACGGACCTTCGGGTCATCTGATGGGTGCCAAAATTTATAGTACTTGGTAGGCTTCGGCCATTTGAGATGCACGTGCGGCGTAGCTAAAACTCGCCATCTGCTGGGATCGATCCACTTTTATACTGATTTTTCTAGTTATCTTATTTTTGATTTCTAGATTTTGCGACTGCTGATTTTCTAGTTATCTATTTTGATTTCTAGATTTTGTGAATTGCTGCTTTGAATTCAATTATGAATTTGGAAGTTGAGTTTGAGCATAGTCTCATCTGAGATTATAAATTTGCGTAATGCTGTTTTAAATTCGAGTGTGAATTTGAAAATGGATTTTGATGGAGTTTAAATTGATATTTCTTCATTTAAACTATGTTGATTATTTATGCTGCATAGTCTCATTCGAGACTATAATTATTTGTTTAAGTGTTGTCTATCATACACTTATTTCTGAGTTTAAATTAGACTGATCCGTTTATTATTTTCTTTTAAATAATACTCGGGTCAGACCGAGTTATTTCAGGGTAATCTCTATCTCTGATTCAGTTGCAGCTTCAGCTTTTGGGATTTCGCATCATCTTTTGTCTAGACTTCGAGGAGTTCTTTTGGTTTATTGACTCTCATCTCATGTATGTTATGATGTGTATGTATATGTATTGGTTCATGTGAACTATCGATTGTTGTAGCATGTATTCCAGACTAGTCTTCCGCTATATATCTGATATTTCTGTTCTGATGTGATTATACTATTAGTGTTGTTATTATTATGAGTTGTTCTGAATTTTTCTCTTGCCACTGTAGTTTCGTTTTAGATTTGGATTGAATATATATCTTTGGGAGTAATTTATACAACTCCTATCGATGTAATCAATACTCGTCTGAGGCATAACTTACGGATGGTCGCTTCTAACAAGCCTTATTCTTTGCAATAGCAGACGTTATTCCTTATAATAACCTTTGTTATTGTGAGTATAGAGGTGGGGCGTCACAGTCTTCCCCGTTCTCATTCGGATCATGACAGTCTATGGGTGATACTAGATAAACTTACAAAATCTACCCATTTTCTTCCCGTACCTCTTTTAGATAAACTCTATGTTAAAGAAATTGTTAAATTGCATGGAGTTCCTACTTCTATTGTTAGTGATCATGATCCATTATTTACTAGTGGATTTTGGAAGAGTCTTCAAAAAGCTTTGGGAACGAAGTTTAATTTTAGCACCGCTTATCATCCTTAGTCCAATGGACAAACAGAGCATGTGAATCAAACTCTTGAAGATCTTCTTCGTGCATGTGTTCTTGATTTTGGTGGAAGTTGGGAAGATCATATTTCCCTTGTTGAGTTTTCTTATAATAATAGCTTCCAATATAGTATTGGTATGGCACCTTTCAAGGCACTCTACGGAAGGCCATGCCGATCACCTTCGTGTTGGCTTGAAGCCGGTGAGAAGCCAGTTTTAGGTCCATATTTTATTCTGATTCCACAGAAAAGATTGACCTTATTCGTCATAGGATGAGAGAAGCTCAAAGTAGACAAAAATCCTATGCCAATAACCGAAGGAGGAATTTAGCATTTTATGTGGGAGATTTGGTGTTCATTCGTGTTTCACCTATGAAGGGTGTTGTGCATTTCAGTCGATCGGGAAAACTAGCACCTCGATACATTGGCCCATTCCCCATCACCGAACGCATTGGGTCCATGGCTTATTGCCTTTTATTACAGGCTCAATTTTCTGCTATTCATGACGTATTCTACGTCTCTCAACTACGGAAATGCCTTAGCGATTCCGATTCTATTCTTGAGCCTGGTGTTATTAAATAAGTTGAAGTTTCACCTAATTTTACTTATGAGCAACATCCTATTCGTATCATAATTAAGAAGGTTAAACGCCTTCGTAATAAAGATGTTCCGCTTGTATTGTTATTCCTTAGAGTGGTTGTTACTCTTTCTTTTCTTCTTAAGTATTGCGAGGACGCAATTTCTTTAAGAAGGGAAGTCTGTAACAACCCGCATATTTTACGATTATATATTTAAATGTTTTATTTAAATATAGCATCATTAGTTGAATTTAAAGTCCGAAATGTGACTTTTTGTAAACAGTCGAATTTGGACTCGAGACCACTTCCATTGAATTTAAAACGACGTTTACAAGTTGTTTAAGTATAACCATCGATATGTTTGGAGTTGATTAGGATTTTGGTATTTTCATTTTAGGCTTTGGGTTTGGTTCTAGCCCACCAACCCAACAAGATAACCCTAACTCCACTCCCCTTCATTCATTCCTTTCATAATTTCCTAATACTCTCAGGCAAAAGGAAATATGGAGGAAAAGAAAGGAAATTAAAATTCCTAAGCCCTAGTTTTCTTAGGAAATTCATTGCATTTGATAATAGATTGAAGATTCTAGAGGTGTTGTTGAAGAGAAATCAATCTTACCTTGTTTTAGAGCTTCTCATTTCTATATTTGAGTTTAAAGGTTAGTTCTTGAACTCACATCTATGTCTATAGCTTTCATTGTTGTTAGGTATGAATTCCTAACATCTATTTCATGTTCATTTGCTTTTGATTTGAATTGATTTGTTGAATTTTCCAATTTTAGTGTTTTGAAGTCAAAATCTTTAAAGATCCTATCTTAGATGTTCGGACATGTTATTTGGGGTGTATCAAAGAGCTTATAGGGCTGGGTTGTCGTTTGGCATAAATCCCTAGCCTCTGTCACTCGTCCGATCTCTTCCGAATTGATTTGGCTATCAATGGCCTAGGCAAACTATTGCCCAGTACAGGTAGCCAGATGTCTGGTTGAAGAATCCAGACGTCTGGTTAGGGCACCAGAAGGAAAAAAAGAAACGGTAGAAAAAATAAAATGGCAGAGCCCAGAACCAGACGTCTGGTTAAACCATTCCAGACGTCTGGTAGGCTTTGGGAAATAAAAATAAAAGGGAGAAAAAATATGAAATCTCCATAACCCAGGGTCAGACATCCGGTTAAACTGGTCAGACGTCTGGTCCTATTGAATTTTGCCTATTTTTGAGTGGATTTTCGATTTTTATCGATTTTTGTTGATCCGGTTAGTTGTTGTCATTTATTATCGACTTTGATGACTTCTTTTTTGGATTTTTGGGAATATCCATTTGATGGATTTGGTATCGATTTTTATGGTTTTAATTCACGTCATCGAATGTGGATTTTGGTGATAGTTTGTTTTTACAATCATTTCTGTGATTTGTCGCTTTAAAATACAAAGGTTTTTATACTAGTAGTAAATACTCAAACTCTTTCACAAAAAATGATTTCAACATTTACTTTTAGTACAAAGCTCGTTTTTATATCCGTTTTCCATTCTATTAGTATATATAAACCTTTACCTCATTCGTATGAGAAATCCAATTAAACGACTTAGCAAAACCAGTGGTACGAAACGCTTGCGTTTACTTCGTCGGTTAATTTTTGGACTTGTTCGATTGAACTCTCGTGATAATTTTCGAGTGGAAATCTACAATCTGTTCGTAAATATTTAAGTTAAGCTAGTGGTTATGGGACATGAAGTTAAACTCATTTATTTACTAGCTTAGTGTAATTTACACTTATCGATCAATGATGATCATTTTGTGATTTAGACTAGCGATGTGCGATGTCTCTTTGTCTGTGTGGGGGACTAAACCCGTTTGTGGAGCCTTGGCTCAAATTGGTGGGGTAGCGACCCATGGTCTTCAGGCCGTTTGTGGAGCTTCGGCTCAAATTTGATGGGTTAGTGACCATGGAATAGTGTTCCATTTGTGATACACGTGTTGGTGAGTTTTCATGCTCCCATTTATGATAGGCCTCCCCTTTGTGTTTTCTGGATTTCTAATTATTGATTTCTGGAATTTGTGTTTCACCAATTTTTTCGATTTGCATTGATATGTTTTGTCATGATTTGAGGTTTGGTGAATAAGCTAAAGAATATGATATTCTTTTTGGATATTTGAGGAGATTTGAGATATTAGATGATTTTCATTGTTATCAAATATATACTTGTCGTAGCATGGTATTATTGTTATCATATGTTTTTGTCATATCTCTTATCCTATCTCATCTTACATGATATTTATAGCTAGACTAATCCGTTTATTATTTTTCTTCTTAAATAATACTCGGGTCAGACCGAGGTGTTTTAGGTGCTTTCACTTGACTTCTTAGCCAAGACTAGCTTCTTACTTTTGGCTAACTACTTTAGCTTAGTAGTTTTTGTTTTTATACATTCGAGATAGAGACTCCTTGATGTATACATATTATTTTGTCTAGCACTTGTAACTATTCTTTTGTGATGTAGTTGATCTTGTATGACCACTACTTTGATGTTCACTTCTATGTGTTATATTCATATCTGTTTCCGCCTTAGTGATATGAATATCTGCGACTGATTTGTGTTATGCTTATTTTATATTTGTTTCCGAAGGCCTCATAACCACTGTGTAGTAGCTTTGAGTTTGTATTATAACACAAAGCAATTACACAGATGGTCGCTCCTTAATAGCCTTATTCTTCGTGCTAGTTGACGGCATTACCCCGTAGTGTCCTTGGCTAATGTGAGTATAGAGGTGGGGCGTCACATATCCCATCTAAAAACAATTTATTAGATTTCCCATCTAAATCAATTTGTTAGATTTCCCCTCTAAAACCTTTAAAATGACTATCCGTCATAATTTAATAGGACTATCCATCCCAAATCCTTTTAAAGTAAATGCAGATTATCCATCGTACATTGTTTTATAAAAGATGGTATGGGCTATCCACCGCACACTACATAGTTTTCCTAGGATGACTATGAACACTTCGGTGCGAAATCCCGAGGCTAACCACCTTTGGAAAACATTCTTTTCTTTAGAAATTTGATGGGGGCTATCCAATGCACATTCCATGGTTTTCCTAGGTTAACCAAGAACCCAACACTTGGCCAATTAAAACATCATGATCCTCATGATTATTTATAAAAATTCATGATCCCCATGATTACTTATTTTCCCCAGGTATACCACATGTTTAACCTATTCCCATTGGTAGCCCCAATTAGGTTAAATTAAATAAAAACACATTGATAGCCCCAATGTATATTTTCGAAAGCATATTTTTGTTTGTAACCCCAAACTATGTATCATAAACATTAAACCCACCCGGTGTCCCCAAGGTTTACTAACATTCATCTTATATAAAATCCCCCTTACATATTCAAACAAAGATAAGTATTTTATGCTATAACCCTATGAAGTAACCCCTTCGAATTATCAAAATTTTACTTAAGAAAAATGGGTAAGAACATCCCTTTAAAACCCTTCGATTGAAGTCCCATTCGAAAGCAAATAAACATCCAAATTTAGCCCCTTCGGAAACCTTTCTTTTGAAAGCATCACAAAATCATACCTTTCAACCTTATTGAAAGGTTTCTTTTCGACCTAGTCGAAAGGTTCTACCTTTCAACCTTGTCGAAGGCCTGGGGTATCCTCCCTTACAAAACCATTTATAAACGTTTCAAAAGCAATGAAACTCAAAACCTTTCGAAATCATTGAAACTCAAAACCTTTCGTAACAATAAAGGTAACCCCTTCGAAACCATTCAAAAACAATGAAGTGTTGGTGTTAAGACCAACCCTTTGAAAGTATACTTCCGACTTTGCTAGAAGGTTTAGCTTTTGAATTTGTCTAAAGGTATTAAAACTTTTATTTCAAAAACAATGGGAGGTTTAGAAGTAACCCCTTCTTCTTCCTCTTCTTTCCCTTCGACTTAGTCGAAAGGATTAAAACACCTTTTAGAAACATTTTAAACAATTCTTTTGAAGGGTTTGGCTTTAGAAGATCCCCTTCAAAACCCCTTCTTAAATATATAAAAAAAATTAGTTTTTTATAAAATGATAGAGTCGAAGGATCCCCCTTCAACTTATTCAAAAGCAATTACATTTCTATTTGAAAGCAAAGGAAGCAGCCTCCCCATCCCTTCGCCCATCTTCCCTTCGACACCGTGCCTACCTTTCGACTTAGGCGGAGGGTAATTGTTTACCTTCCGTCTTAGACGAAAGGTACCTTTCGACTTTGTCGAAAGGGTGAAAGCGGGCTTGTTGGAGTCGAAGGCAGAACTGGGCCTACTAAAGTGATGTTTTATCTTGCTTGTCTAATTTTGATTGGCTGAGGAGCCTTCTCCTGTAATTCCAAATAGTAAAAAGTATACAAAAGTTAACCTTTTTCTTAAAACACTATTCTTCTTTCCCAATTAAAATTTTGAATTGTAGCCTTCCCTCCGAATTGACTAATTCGAAGCCAATTTTGCAGTTTAGCCCTTAGGCTTAAATAATTTAATTACCTTAGTGAATCACTAAGGAAAATCCCCAAAAATAACCAAAAATATGATAAATCATATACTTCAACATATTAAAATTTCAGAGCATATGAAGATCAAAACAACTCGGAATTTAATCAAAACCAAATAAATATGTGTTAATTAGCCCATTAACATTTAAAACAACTATGCCTTATCCAAACAAAGGTTTAAATGGTTATATCCTAACCAAAATCACAAACATGAATCGGTTATAACCTATAACCAATCCAAACACAGAAAAATGAGATGATAAACATGATTATTCACCTTGATTATTTGATTGGAGAATGAGATAATTTCCTAGCTTTAATTCCTTAGCCTTTTTCTTCAATTTATGCTCTTCCTGGAGCTTTTAATGGCCGACCGAAAGTTGGTAAGGAGTTATGAATGAGAAAGTAAAAGTTTATTAAGGTGGAGGAAGAGATTTATACTAAGAAATGTAGCCCCATTTCCAAGCTTAATCCTTAGGAAATTCCTCCTTAATTTAGTTAAGTCTTATTTTAGTTCATTCATTAAGACACGTCCATTGGATTTATTAATCTCATCTCCCTAATTATTCACATTATTCTATTTTTATGCAATTAAATATCCCAAATAATGTAAATTAAAATTCAAGGACATTACATTATATATAAAGTATAGCACCACCGACGGTAACTGTACTATATAATTCCTGTGTTTCTCCTAGATATTTTCCGAGTTAAAATCTTTCGGTGTTAAGTAGAAAATATTTCCGTACGACCAAAATTAAGAAGGGTTACATATTTAGGCCAAGATTTTTATAGTCGGTTATTTAACTATAAAATAAACAAACATTCAAACAAAGATTTATTCCATAGGGAAAACCCAACATTAATTAAGCATATAAGCAACCACTAGCCTCCGTCAATAAATCTTGCCTTCATTAAAATTACTTTATAAGTTACTTGTATATAAATACTTTTACAAAGTTATTCCACAAATCCCTATATTTTCAATACTTGGAAAATATTCATATACTTATTTCAACGGTATAAGTATATTCCCACACATTACACCTCGCATCTTAGAAAATGCACTCCTATACTTATCTCTACGGTATAAGTATATATACAAAATTGGGGAAGATTTTATTTTTATTCGATTCTGAAATCATTTATAAATTCCTTACAATTCTCCAAAACCATTTATAAACCATTTTATAAATCTCCGAAAAACCATTTATAATCCCTTATAAAAATTCAATCACTTATAAACTCATTGTACATTTCAAAAATCACATTAATAAACCCTTTTTAAATCCATAAAACCATTTATAAAACTCCTTTTATAAATATATGAACCCATTTCTAAAATTCGTTTATAAATATCTAACCATTTATAAACTCTTTCACCTTGTAAATAATCTTCCCTTAAGTCTTCAAACCATTTTATAAACTCCTTTATAAAATCCAAGTCTTTCAACTCTATTCATGGGTTTCAGAAACATTTATAAATAATTAAAATTCTTTTACTACAACACCATTATATAATAATAATTATTAATAATAAACATTATAAATAAATGAAAATTATTAACTTTAAAACACCTTAAAAATAATAATCAATAATTTCAAACTATTGTTAAAAAACAATAATAATTAATCTTTACCATTTTTATAAATAATAATAATAATTTATTTTCAGAACCTTATTAATAATCCTTACTATTAATTTCAAATCATAATTATTCTTAAAGTAATCGACCTTTCAAAATACTAACATTTTGATAAATTCATTAAAATAATATTAACTATAAACCAATAACTTTTAAAACAATTA
Source organism: Allium fistulosum (assembly GCA_030737815.1). Classification (NCBI taxonomy): domain Eukaryota; kingdom Viridiplantae; phylum Streptophyta; class Magnoliopsida; order Asparagales; family Amaryllidaceae; genus Allium; species Allium fistulosum. Next base: position 1,101,407,998 of record CM060904.1, on the reverse strand, counting down.
TAATTAAATAACCTTAATAATATTACTATAATTAAATAACTTTAAAAGATGTTAATATAATTAAATAACTTTAAAATAATATTACTATAATTAAATAAATTTAAAAAATTATTAATACAATTAAATAACTTTAAAACAATATATTTCTGAAACCCAATTTCGGGTATAAAATCATTTCCTGTCTCAAAACTAATTTCAACACAAATGGCAATTTATAGTATTTTTAAAATACTAATTTGAGGCCAATAGCTGCCTAATGCTCAACCAATTTCAGTATTGATTTTCTATCACTACTGGGTTTTAGTTTTTAACATATAATGATGTCATAACCAATAATTCCATAAATCAGGTTTATTATCCAATAATTCATATGACTGGAATATTATTGAAATCAATTCAACAATAACGAGGAATCCCGTTGGATTCCTCCAACCTGTCCCATTGTGTCACACTTATATATATCAGCACATATATATATGTAAGTAAAATCAGCATTGGTGAGGAATCCTGTTGGATCCCTCCGACCGGTTTCCCCTACACCACAAACGTTATATAATCATAAAATATAAATCAACCGCTTCGAGGTGGGATTCGTATACAAAGGGTCATCCGCTCTTACATGGGAATGTGATAGGTCTCATTCGTTCCATGGGCGAGAATAAACCTAAACCAACTAATAAATATAATAATTCATCCAAATAATCATTTAACAATTTTTATCAACTATATATCATACTATTTAACCAAATAGGTGAGTTTAATTCACTGAAATTTTCTTTCGCCGCCGAGGTGTGACGACCGCCCATGACCCCTGCACTGAACATTGAAATAGTGCGCTGTAAAGTGTGCCAGGCAGCCATGGACGATGGCCAAGGTTAAGTTAAAACAGCAGAATCTATCGTATAACTCACAGCGCATGGATAAAATACAATAAAAAGTATATATAGTGAAGCTTTACAGAACATAATCTCTATTAAACCTCATAATAGTTTGGTACAACATCTGAATAGTCAATACATCAAGCCTCACTACATATCACTCAGAGATTATACAAGCAGCGGAACATCCAGTACATATAGTAAGTAACTAATACGCAAGCCTCCAGCTCGTCTTCGTCATCAGCATCGTCGGTCACTAAGAACAGCACCTGTCACCTGCTACCTAGTCTGCCCATCCCAAAATGGATGAACAGCCCAAGGTAATAAGAGTTGAACATAAAACCTAGAGTCAGACAATAGTCTTAGTGAGCGGTAAATTAACTAACAACATACCAAAAGAGCATAAAGGTAAAAGGAATAGGAATCCAACCCTCCCACTCCACCTCTTTCTACAGTGATAGCCCCCAGACACACTAAGCAGAAGTAAACATAGCAAAGCAAACATTTAAAGTAAAGTAATTATCACTCGAGTCAAGGGCGATGTTTTCTAAGCACAAACCCCCAAGGCCTAAACCAAGATCAGATAAGCACCCAGAAAACACTGCTCTTGAGACCGAATGACGATACAACCAAACATCCATGACTCTGGCTATTACTGTTATCATTGCTTCGATACCACCATTAATTGAATGACCGGCACATTCTTTTAGCCGTCCATCAAGGGTTAATGGCAACCCCGGTTCTAGACATAACTCCGCACGTCGTCGCAGCCCGTGCCTAAGACTATCGAATCTGCCCAGAGCACTCGACTACAATCATAGTCTTTAGGGACTATCGAATCTGCCCAACGTACTCTTGCTTTGAGTCTGCTAGAACCTTCAACAACGATGAAACCTCAGCCTTCTAGTCATCCTCCTCGACGACTATTTCCATACTAGCTCAAGCGCCTCTCGAGCCAACCATTATCCCCAAACCCGAACCATTTCACCGAGTTATCAACATGCTTGGAATGATCCCGTCTGGATTAAACCAAGGCTATCTCACATCATGCCTCGCTTCATCTCATCATAGCAAAGCCTCATCTCAACATCAACATCATCAAATCTATCCATATGAGCTTCATCATCCGTCACATATGCCACGAGCAGCTTTTTCAATTCAAGAGCCTTTCCCTTAGCTTTTGAATTATCTTCGACCATCTTGTCCAAATCAAATCATCAATCAACTAATTTATAACAATCAATCAAGTAAATCATTAATCCAAGTAATCAAGCATTCAAACATGATCTAATAAACAATTATAACAATAATGGCAATTTCGTAAATAAAGAGTCCAAATCTAACAAGCATGAATCATGTGCAATATCTCTACAACTTGATGAATGAACTTACATAGATTAACATGTAGTAAAATGGATGTCAAATCATCATGAATAATAGATCTACACTTAAGTTTATGAAAATGCATGGAAATCACTATTTTAACACATAATCAAGCCACCAATCCGATATACTCCTTTGGATCCGTGTGAGAGATAATCACCACTCACCGAATCACCTAAACACCTCAAAAGCAACACACTTCAGATCTGGACAGCGAAGGATCTAGCTCGATCCGTCAAAGCTCCGCTTCAAACGATGAAATCTCTTTTCAATGAATGAAGATCTTCAATCTAAGCTCTTTGATCTTCGATTTGGATGGAAGGAATCACAAGATTAGAGTGGAGAAAAGAAGTGAAGAAGTGTTGAACTCGAGCTCTCAAAATAGCAGGACTTCGTCGCTTCAAAATCCGGATCCCAAAAAGTGAAGAAAAACCCCGTATTTATAGGCTGTTTCCTTAAGTCGTCCGCCCCCCCTTAAGTCGTCCACGACTTATGAAACCCCTACGACTTACGACTTAGCAACCCTACGACTCAACTTCATAAGCCCTTGCACGAAATACGACTTAGCAGATCCTACGACTCAACACACATAAGCGGCTTAGCAACAATGCCAACCTACGAGTTAACTGGGATACGACTTAACGCGTGCGCGAAAGTGCTCGACCTAACGACTTATCACTAAGCCAAGCCCCAACGACTTACGACTCACCAACTCAATGACTTAACGACCTTGCGACTTAACGCTACACAACCTAACTGAGATGCCGACCTAGCATAAGTCGTCTACGACCTAACCCAGACACAGGGTCTCACGACCTAAACTTTAACGACTTATCCCATAATCCTTAAGTCGCTCGAACGACCTAACTATCACACGACCTAACCCCTTAGGTCATCTAAACTCTTAAGTCGTCTACCCCATAAGTCGTCCACTCCTTAAGTCGCTCACTTTCTTAGAACGCCAACTCCCCTTAGGTCGCCAACCTTGTTGAGTCGCTAACCCTTAGATCGTCCACTTCCTTAGGTCGCTCCAATCCTTAAGTCGTTCACCCGACCTAACCTACTACCCGACCTAAGCCACCACACGACTCATCTCCCAGACGACCTAAGCTACACACGGCTTAACGACCTAACTTCTACACGACTTAAGCTCTAGTCGTCTTAAACTCTGAACGGTCTAACTTATGGACGATCTAACTCTGAACGAATTTAACAACACTAACGACCTAATAACAACAGTTACAAACATTCGATCCGTAAAAATACGGGTCGTTACACGAGGCATTTTGGTTTGGAACTAAAACGGAACGACGTTCGATTTTTGCCCAATTTCAAATGACTCCAAATTCGTCCTAACAAGTTCATTTGTGAAGTTTACGTCATTACGAGTGCAATGCAAAAAGTTTCATTTCGATCGGACCTCGCATGAAGAAGTTATCAAAATTTTAAGTTATGGTATTTAAATTAAAAATTAAACAAACTAATTACATAATTCATTATTAATCACCATATTCCACTAATCCCTTTACATTGTTCCAGGCCGCTCCTTCTTCTTTTTTTATAAATAAAACGACGGTGACTCCATCACGCTGCCACGGCCTCTGCGCCAACTTATACCGCCGCACACTGCTAGAAGATGGTGCAGCCTGCCCTTGCTCCGATTACGACCGGTCCCACCTTCTATAGCTCGAGAACGAGTTGAAATTCCATTTTTCGCTCATCCACCCCTTGACGCCGCCATAGGCCATCGGCTTCCACCGCACCCACGCCGTAGCATGCCCACAACACCACCTTCCCAACACCACCAACCTCAGCCTCCAACTCCGTCTGTAGCGTCGTCGCGAACTCCATTTAGCTGCCGACGTTCATCTCCACCTAGGTGCCGCAACGAACCACCATTATCGATCTCCATCTTTCACTTAGTTAACTTTATCGACGCGAACAATTTTCTAGTTATGACCTAGGCCTAAAAACGGCTTGAGGCGGCGCCGATGAGCTCGGGCCGATGGATGAGGGGAATGATCAAATTTGAAAATTTGGAACCTATCTTTTGATATGAATGCAATTATATACTTGAGGGGGTATGGGTTTAAACGTGGGGGAAGTATGGCTTGTACGTTTTTGGGGGTAAGGTAGGAGTATGGTTGAGTATGGGAATTATAATATATATATATATATATATGTATATATATTCAAAAATATCAAGTAACAAAACGCTTGAAAATATTAAACCCCTATCGAGATGAGCCGCCTAACGTTCTATATGTAATACCCCTATTTCGAACAATGGAACTTGTTTCGAGACCTAATTCGATCGTATGCAGAAGACAGCTTTTTCAAACCCAATTATATTATAAATTTCTGAAATTAATTTATACGCCTTTTGATCTTGCATGACCAAACGATATGTTCGATCGACATGAAATTCGACGGCATACAATAATACACTTTTATGGATCCAATGAAACTAGTTTCGTCGAAATCCGAGATAGTGCCCCGAAAGGCTATTTTTACACGTTAATTAAAAGGAAATTATTCTGAAAACCAAATTAATCACTTTTATTCTACATTAGAAGATCATTATTACCATTCTTATTTAAATAAATTTTCAAAATCATTTTCATTCTCATAAAATCAAGATTCAATTATTTAAACAATCCAAATTATTAAATTCAAAAATTAAATTATCCAATAAATTGTTATATTTGAAGTTCAAGTTATTTAATCTATAAAATTAACTTTTCAATATTTAAAATTAATTAAACATTCCAATTTCAAATGAATAGAATTCTGGGTTATTACATTAAGGAAGAAAACTATTTAAACTTAAATAGTCAAGAGCTTCAACGTATCATGAAAATTTTAATGATGGCTTTATGAATTAATTTATCTCTTAGATATTAATTAAAATATTAAGAGAAAATTTGTTACAATCCTAAGAAAAGGTTGGTAAATTGTGACGACCCACATTTCGGAAGATTTAAATCGACAATAATCCACACATGTCCGACTTAAACAATCCAAAACGTAGAAAATCAATGGGGTTAATTAAGAAAAATAAGAAAAGGAGAAGAAAATAAACACAGAATCTCACAGCGGAATGATAAAATATAATAATCACATAAACAGTTCATGAAGCTATTTACTATAAATATGATTAAAATCTATACACAGTTATCAGAGTTAATTATATACATCAGAGTAAATAAATCGGTACAACAGAAATAACATGATGTAGACAATAATAATAGCAGTAATATACCAAGTCTTCGTCTTCGTCCTCTAGAGAATAATCTTCGATGTATTGGAAAAAAACTCAGGTCTGACCCGAGCGTAATGAAAAGACAAAACACTCGAGTCAGGACTAAAATACTCTTACGTAAGTCAAATCAATATCACAGAATATGAGTGCAATAACTTAAGAGATGTTACGGGATTTTCCATCTCCTAAGGATCCGTTAAACTATTTATATATAATAGTATACGCTATAATAGATAATGTCTATCAGTAAAATAAATATCAAAATAGCGTTAAGGCTTTACATTGATCCACCTTAACACATTTTTACAGTTTTAAACCAAAGTCGTAATGGGCTCGTATAGGGATAAATATGACAAGGCACGTGAGGCAATGCCCAAGGTAGGATTCTACCAGTTTAACCTTTCTAGCTGGTCGTAACCCATCCGTGGCCGACCGCGACAATCAATCCAAACGACAAATAAGGTGCACCCATCGAATCCGAAACCACAATAGTAATATGAGGGATCAACGTCGCTAGAGGTAGCTAACCTCAATGGCCAGACATAGGCTCCTGTTTTAGTCATTTTAATTATGACACGAATGTCAAGGCTATCCATCATCATTCTCTTACTTCATTCCAGTAAACGTCGCCAATTCAACCACTACATTCTGGATATCATCCACCACGTACACAGTTGTCAAAGTGGTTCCAATACTGAAAGAGAGTATTTCAATAAGAGGCCCTGGTCTCTTTAACAACCAATCGTCATTTTACACACCGGTTGGTTCTTTTACATTTCAAAAACAATTTGCACTTGATATCAAAGTATCATATTCGTTTCAAAATCAAATCCATTTCAAAATTATCATATATTCTCTTTAAAATCAAATCCATTTCGAAATTTACCATATATTCAAAATTATCAAATTTGTCCAATAAATCGATTTTACTTCCAAAATTTGATTCGAATTCAATTTAGGTTATAATCTCCACTTTAACTTAGTTCGTATTTAAATCCAAGGTTTAAATATAAACATTTCCGTCTCTTTAACCAGTTTGAATTTTAGAAAATAGTTTGGAAAATCAAAATAATTTGAAAAATAATTCCAAAGTCAAACCGATCAACTTCCCAAACTTCCTATCCCAATCAATTCCAAATTCCATTTCGATTTAGTCGATTCATTCCAATTTCAAATTGAATAAATTTCTATTCCACATAAATTTCGATTTCAATTCACAAATTTCTTTAAATTTCAATTCAATTCCAAATTAATTAAATCTCAATTTCAAATAAATTTTCAATTCCAATTCCGATTTAATTTAAATTCCAATTTCAAATTAATTTCCAATTTAAATTCCAATTCCAAATTCAATTTCAAGATATCGATTCAAACACTTAAATCAAATTTACTTTTAATGCCTAATTTTAAATCAAATTTTCAATTCCAAACTCAAACTTGAAATATCATTTCATATAAATTTTGTTAGAAATATTCAGAGTTCGATTAAAAGTCCAATCTTTTAAAACAAAACAACTTTCAAAAATTTACGCCGTATTTCAATTTTTTACTTAAAAACTAAACTTTGAATAATTAAACAATTTCATTTACCAAGTTTAAATTCCAACATTTCGAGCTTCAATTCAAAATAATTCAATTTCCATAAATTGGATTTTATTTTTAAAATCAATTCATTTAAATAATTTCAAAACAACTTTTAAAATCATTTAATTTAACCAACCCGGTGTTTGTATATAATTTTCTAACCTATGGCCAAGTGGATAATTATTTCAATTTAATTTCAAGGATGGATATATATCATTTCAATCCAAATAGATGTCATAGGTATATATCATTTCAACCTATTTCTTAATTTATTCAAAATAATTCGGTTTACAGTTTTATATGCAATAAACAATTTACAGGATGATAGCATGATATATCAAAATAAATAAACAACCAATATCGACCAATAGCATCCATCACAACCAATCAATCATAAAGCCAATAACATTCACAAATTCCAATTTTTACCATATCGGGTAATATACTGCCAATTAAATTTTAAATTTATTTAATGGTCAATTGAAATTCTATCAATTAATTCATATACTAATTTAAATAACAATTAAACCTACCAAACAACAGCCAATAAATTTCATATCACTTCAGAATATAAATATAACCAACATAAAATTATTTTAGTCAATTGTGAGCGTATAAACACTCACCTTTGATTTATCGACGATTTAAACCCAAATAAAGGCCCTGTAACGACCCGTAAATTTTTAATAATTTTAATGGTTTTATTTAACATATTTAATGGAATTTTGGTAAAATTTTAAATAAATTAATTTGCAAATAAAAATTTGATATTTGGAATATGTCTATTTTAACATAACAACTGGTAAATTTTCATCTGATAATATTGAAGTTTGTTTTATTGTGTAATTCTATTTCAATTTAAATCAGTTAATAATTGATGGTAATAAAATATTTTTCAAAGAAGAATATTTTTTTATAGAAAATTTCTAAATCCTCTTCTGAGTGAGACGTCATCTTTTGTTTTTCCAAATTTGGACAGTTATTGCTCCGTTTATCTTATTTTCGGCAAATTAGCAGCATTTTCGGCCCTGATTTTCGACTTTTGATCGGATGATCGTACCACCAATATTTGTATACCGTTTTGATTGTCTCGTCGTGCTGATCTCTGCGGTATATTCAATTTCGTGTTTTGAAGTATGGTATGCGGTGGAATCTACGAAAACGATTTCGTATCGGTACCGGTTTTCCTTCTGGTTTTCCTTACTTTTTTATATTCCACCGTTTAAACCCAACATTCATTTCCTTTTTATATTCCAAAACTTTTGGCTTTTATAAACCGTTGTTTTTTCTTAATATTGACGATTGCCGTGATATATGTTCATTGTTTCAGAAAGGAAACCGCATACAAGAACTTAATACAAGTATATGTATCGGTCCAGTTCCTTCACCCGTCCATTTTTCCTTTCCTTTTATTCTCTTGATAACCGCTCTTCTTCTGGTTCCATACAAGTATATTACAAAGCACGTATATATGGCTTGAGAAGGCTATCGCATGTTCCCTTCTTCCATTCCTTGACCGCCTCTCATCCCATACTCTCCCCACCGTGCCAAGCAAACCACCCGCATCACCATCCCCATCCCATCACCCAATCTCCACGCCGACCACCACCAAGCTCCGGCCGAGCAAACCCGCACTCTCCTCCCTCCATCGCTGACCAGCCGCAACCTCCTTCATAAACCGACATAGCCACATTTTCTCCAAGCCTGCATCACTCTTCGGCCTCTACTTCTCCCCTCTACCGCCTTGGCAACCCAACTCGAGCCAATGTTGCTGCTTGTCCTCCATTCCCTTATATAGCTTCCTCTTTAAGGTCCGTCTTCAACTTTTGTGTGTTGGTTAGTTGTATATTTGTCAGTTATATATATTTATATAATTTTTACAAATCACAGTTTATGTCGTGTATATATTATGTTTATAAGCCATACCATATGTTGTTTGTAGGTAAGAGATTTCAACCATATTTTATGTAGTATATATAAAGGTTATATAAGTTTCTGTTTTATACAAGTCATATATATATATATGGAGGGTATGTTGTTATATGTTCTAGTTGTTGTTTTAAAGGAAGTTGTATATAAATACTTTATTATAAAAGTTACCCGTTAGTTATAAAGTTTGTATAATAGAATTATTTACAATCTGTTAATGGTATGTAAATTTATGTAAGTATATATATATAGATTTTACAAATCTTTTCGTCTGTATTCAATTTGATTTTTTATTATAAATGTGTCTGCATACAAATGGATTGACATTTTATATACGAAATTTTGAAAAAGGAAATTTGTGAGTTGGTTGATATATAATAACATAGGTTATATATATTTGATCATATGGGTTTAAGATTTGGAGTTGTATTTGTTTTTAAAGGCAATATCTTTCCTGTATGTTTGGACCTTAAATGTTATATATTTAAACATATATGTACGGTCATATAAATAGTTATATTATAGGTCGTATATATATAGATATTTTCAATCTGGTAGCTACCTTGTTATTTGTCTTATAATATAGGCATAAGTTCTGTTTTGTGTGTATATACACACACACACACACATTTATGCAAATGCCATTTTGTGTCTGTTTTATACCTTTAGGTTGATTTGAAATATAGTTTCTTTTTTTTAAAAACAAGTATTATATATATATATATATATGTTAGTTAGTTATATTCAAAGTTATATGTAGTTTATACATTAGTTATATATATACATATATAGGCATTCATAGTTTTGCCAGTTGTATTATTCATAGTAGATGTTGGGTTATAACATATATTCTGTATGAAAGTATACATATATAAGTATAATTGGTTTCACGCTCAATTGATGGCAGTATGTATATATAATTTATGACACTATTTTATTTTAAGATTAGTTATATCTATATATTATATAAGTTAAATATAGGCATGTACATCCTATGTACCAACGTATATATATATTTTCCGTTTAAATGTTCTATTGTGTGTGTGTATTCATTTATTTATTTGTTTGTTTGTTTATTTAAAATTTTACTATGTAGAAATGTTGTTTATATTGGTTTTATTTAAAAACAATGATTTTGGGATATATATATAATATAATTTGTGTTTAAAATTTATTTGATTTGAAAATAGATATAATATATATGTATATATATATATATATATCTTATTTTAAATGTATGTCTAAAATCGGTTTAGAGAGAAGTATAACATATATTTTGTTTCGATTATATCAAGACGATTCTGATTCATTTCCATCAATCCCTATCTTTCAGCTTTTCCCGTCAAATCCACTTTCAGCTTACTTCGCTTTGAGATTGTTGTTTGGATTTGTTCGACTGTCTAGATCGTGATCCAATTCATAGCTCAATTGATCGTCAAATCATCCCTAGCCTCGAAAGGTGAGCAATCACTCACGATTAACATTCTTTTATTTATTAAATTTGATTTCAATTGAAATGACAATTGAAATATGCTGCTGTTAGTTATTTACACTGTTATATATATGCTATTACCTGTATCTGTTCACCTGTGACATCTGACATAATTATCTGTTATTTATATTGATGATATATGCCTATTATTATTATTATTATCATATCTGTTATCACTCTGCAAGTTCCCTGCTAGTATAGAATTCACTATGGGTTGAAATGATACATACCCGAACGGACTTTAGAATAGGAGAAAATCGTTATGGGTTGAAATGATAGACCCAAGCGATTTTAATTTGAATTGGATTGGGATTATGGGTCGAAATGATATCTACCCGTATATATTTAAATTACGGATTGAAATGATAAATATATGTATTACATAACCATACGATAGAATTATATACAGACGCCGTTGGTCTATTTTAAATATTTTGAAAATATATTCTATGGTTTTGGGAAGAAGTATATATGGTTTTAAATAAACGTTGATTTTTAAATATTTATATATAAATGATATTTTATATATAGATTTAACAACAATATTTAATTGAATGAAGATTTATTTAATTAATATATGATATGTTTAAGTATTTTTGTAATATATATTTTTGAATAGATTGTTGCAATAATTTGAATAAGTTAAGGTTGAGAAAATAAAGTGGAATTAATGGGAATTGTATTTATTTCAAAATTCTACTAAATTAAATCGATTTGAACTGTTAAATTTGAAGTTTAAGACTTGATTTTATAACTTGATTTTGATTTAAAATGATTAATTGGATATTTAAGTTTAAATAAATTGAAAGGAATAATTGTTTTAAAGGTAAATTAAGGTTATTTAAATGATAGTGAATTTATTAAGTGGATATTTCAAGACTAAATAATAATGAGATTAAATCAGGATCTATATGAAATCGCCTTGAAATATAATGGAATTTATATGGTTTATTTTGTGATTTAAACTTGTATCTGAAATCTATATAATTTGAATGTGTATTTAGAAATTGAATTGAATTAAAACGGATAAGTCTAGATTGAATAAAATTTGAATTTGGGAATTGAGTTGATTTGAATCGTAACTTTGAAAGTGATAAAATTTGAATATATATATATATATATTTGAAATGGGAATGATATTGTGATTTTGAAGTATAAATTAATTTGAAAACGACCACGGTGTTCTAGTGTATATTTCAACATTGCAAATAGTTACACAGATCCTTAGAGGATGGTTATCCCAAACATCCTTTGAGTTACCCGTATTTCAGTTGTTATTTCACTTGAGTTGGATTTATTGATATAAGAATGTTAATCCTGACTCGAGTGTTTTGTGTTTTGCTTTACGCTCGGGTCAGACTGAGTGATACAGCTTTTTGAGACTCACCTTTGGAGTTTGGAGCTTCGTTGGAGATCCAACTATCGATTCAGCTTTCAGCTATTCCAGTTGATTGGTTCAGAGAAGTCATCTGTTGCATTGGAGACTTCACTGTATTTGAGATATCCTGTTGTATTTTATTTTCTAACTCTGATGTATATAGTAGCTTCATGAACTACTATTATTTTATCTATTCCGCTGCATTATACTACTCTGTGTCTGTGATCTGTGATATTTATTTACTGTTTATGCTGAGTTTTGTCAAATTTTATTTACAATTCGGTATTTTGAATTATTCAAGTCAGAAATGTATGGTTTTATTGTCGATTTGAATGGTCCAAAATACCGGATCGTTACTGTTGGTATCAGAGCTTTGGCTCTAGGCGAAACTTAGCATATATTGTAAATTTATTTACAGAATCACTTTCGTTCGAGTTTAATCTCTTCCTATTGACTCTATTTCCTTTGAAATTTGGAACGTTCCCTACGGTTTCAAAATTCATTCTTGTCCCTCTCTATTGGTATTCTTTTGATTCTGGAGTATCCCATAACTCCACTTCGAATGATCTCTATAAGAATAGGCGATCCCGCCGATCTTTGAATGTTTTGTAAAGGGGTGAAACTCCTTTACAATTGGCATTGATTCACCGAAGATTTATATATCACTCGGTTTGGATGCTGCTATCTCTTGATATGCCGAATTCTATCTCTGGCGATCGAATGTCGATTTGCCTTAGATTTCCACGTCGATTATATTCTTGAAGTCACGGTTGACCTGGTTAAGGTCGCCCGCGATTTATATAAGTGTATCCATCTACTGTTTTGTAATTAATTATCTCATTTTCGTTCGAACTTATCTTCGAATCAGAATCCTATTTGATTAGAGTCCCTCTAAATTGAATCTCTATCTTTGTTTTGAAATCCGTCTGTGAATCGTTTTTTGAAAATCGGGTTTGTTTATATTTTAGAAATTGTTTTCTAAACCGAAATTATTATTTTGATAAGTATGATTATATTCTATATATAAAAGTGAAATGTTTTCGATAAAGATTTAATACCCTTTTTAAAATGAGAATTTGAGGTTTCGAAAGGATTTGTGATTTTGAAAAATTATATAACAAATTTGATTTATCTAAAAAAATGATTTATGACTGAAGGATTTTAAATTTGAAATTCGAGAATTGAACCCCGGTGTTTTAAATTGGTTTTAAGATTTTTTTTGAAATATATAATAATAATATGATTTAAAAGTATCTTTTCCGAATAAGTAATGTTTCAAATGATTTTAATGAGTTTCGAATGATTTCGAAGAAATTTCAAAAGAAGTTTGAGAAAATAGAAGTCCAGAACTCACTTATGTCTCTGGAAAATAATTTCGGTGATGAGTGCACGCATCATTGACATTGATTTTCGAGTTTCAGAGTGGGGGATAGGCCACTTCAGTAGCTTTGCTATGCGAGTGATTTTGTGAAACCATTTTGATTTCAAATTTTGAAGTATGATTTGATATTCGAAAGATATATGTATATATATTTGAAATGATTTGAAGTAAGCCGGTGTTCAGTCCTTGAGTTTTGGATCTGATTTGATATAACCCTGTCTTGTGGAATTGATTTACTGATTTGTTGGTGATTTCCAACTCTTGGATTTGAAAATATGATTTCTTCAACTATTTTGAAGGTTCGAGTACTTCCAAATCGAGGTTAACTTTTCCAAGCTATGTAATTTTGAAAAGTATAAAGTATATAAGTTTGATATGTATGTTTAAAAATATGTAGTAATATGATTTAAATAAGTTGAAACTGTTTTGTTAGTAAACAAATAAGGCTATTTTGAATTTCCTAATATGAAATTTAGATTTGAAATGTTTTGAAAGGAATTTGGTCTTCAAAATATTTTGAATAAACTTTAGTTTAAATATTTTAACTTTGTAACATCTTTATGAAACTATATATTTAACAAGTTGGAATAAATTATAAGTTGTACGTATGCTGTTTTATTCGCATAATTAATTTGATCCAGGTTTGAGTACACAAGTTTGAGGTGAATTACACCATTTCGTGTTAGGATTTTTCATTCGATTCTTGACGGCGAATATTGGATATGGATTTTGGACTCGATTCTAGAATTCTCTATCATAGTATATGGCTATGCAAGGAGACTGATGGCTTCTAGTCGAGAAACCATATCGAAATCCGCATTAGGGAAGTCGAATGGACAATACTAGTTCGAAAGCGAACTTGTGTGATCGAGCGAGCGATCAAATGTGATTTTGCGAAATGATGACGTATGTACATCTTATATTCTAACATCAGTGATATATTTTGACGCTGAAATTGAAAGCTGTCGGGTTAGAATATCTTTGCTTACTAAAAGAAAATTTCCAATTTAAATTACAAAGATATATAACCCATAAAAGCAAAGATATTCAATCCCATATGGCTCTTCATACAGCGAAATTTATTTTGTAAAATTTGGTCCTTATATAAGATGGACCTTATGTAGGTATAAGATTGATTTTGAAAACCATTGATTTTGGAAATGAATTAGTTGACTTAAATGATATTAATTTAGAAACTTGGATTATTTTCTAAATTTATTATGTTGGAAACTAAAGATATTTGAATTGAGAAGAAATAATTTGGTGGGATTGTATATGATTTTGAAACTGAACTGATATTGAAACAAATTGAAATTTGAGAACCTTATTTTTTTACTAAATACCTGATTTGGGAGTTATCGAACTTATATAAAAATTTGGTTTGTATAAGTATGAGGTTGATTCGAAAACTATAGATTTGAAAAGGTACTCAATTTGAAAAGTGAAATCTTATATAATTGAAGTCTATATAAGTGTGATTTGATATACTATTGATTTTGGAAAGGTATTTGATTTGAAAATTTAATCTTATATATAATGGACTTTATATAAGTATGATATTTTAAAGTGATTTGAAAAGGTACTATATGATACATATTTTCGAAGTAAAGATATGGAAAGTGCCTTCTGCTTGATATCCGCTTTGTGGCCACATTGTGGATTCATTCTATCGATATTCTATGATTTTTGGTTTTCCGGATATGATACTCGAGTTTCCATCGAATTCCATGGCGTTACCCATGGTCTTACGAGCGCGGATGCATAGCGCAACTGCCTGGCTGAGTCTTGCCTAGGGGTACGGATTGTTTCCTGGGGGATCCAGGCGTAACCATTGTGTATCCTGCAATCTGTGTAGGTCGCGAATAGTAGCGCAACTGCTTGGCTGAGTCTTGCCTAGGGGTACGGATTGTTTCCTGGGGGATCCAGGCGTAACCATTGTGTATCCTGCATTCTACTAGTCATCATGGCATAACTCGCTGGGCTGAGAAAGCTTACGGATATGGATTGTTTCCTGGGGGATCCAAGCGTAACCATTGTGTATCTGCGAACCATGGTTAGACAAATGTTTTGTTTATTTTTTTGTTTGGATTGTACTTTCCATATCTGTTTTTAAAAGTTTTTCCAGTATTTTCACTGGGTGTTGAAACAAGTCTACTAAGTACTTGGAGAATTCTAGCTTTGCGCCTGATCAACGCACTGCCAGAGTCTGCAAGAACGAGGATACACTTGTTGAAACATCGAGTTATAAAAGTATTTTCGAAAGGAAAATTTGTTTCGATATAAAGGTATTTTATTACAAAAGTATTTTCCAACAAAGAAATTTTGTATTAATATTTGAAATTGAAACTCTGATGGTTTGAATTAATTATTCATGCCCGATACAATCCTTTTGAACCTATCTTATCTGCTCAGCTTTATTTACTCACCTCTATCCCATTTTTTTATGAATCTACCTTCTTTCCCTTTTTGGAATATATCCTTTTAAATACTGTTTATTTATATACCACATTGTTTAATAGAAATTTTAGTGTTATAAATATTTTAGAAGTTATTAATTAAATAAAACCATATTTAAAGTAAATGATTATAGATTTATTAATAATGTTTGAAAAGTATCTTGAGATAAAATTTATAAATTATGAATTATGGATATAATGTTTTCTATAGCTTCTTTGTAAATATAAGTAATTGATTTTATAAATAAGTGAATGGATTTTAATAAAATGAGATTAACCAAATTTATTGAATATTAATTAATTTAAATTGAAATTTATATGGCTTTAAATTAACTATTTTATTTTGTTTTCCAAGTCTAATTTTCTTCTGGTTGTTTCTACTCTCCTACCTCCTTCCTTTTCGGGGACGAAAAGTTTTGAGTGGGGGAGAGTGTAACGACCCATAAATTTTTAATAATTTTAATGGTTTTATTTAACATATTCAATGGAATTTTGGTAAAATTTTAAATAAATTAATTTCCAAATAAAAATTTGATATTTGGAATATGTCTATTTTAACATAGCAACCGGTAAATTTTCATCTGATAATATTGAAGTTTGTTTTATTGTGTAATTCTATTTCAATTTAAATCAGTTAATAATTGATGGTAATAAAATATTTTTCAAAGCAGAATATTTTTTTATAGAAAAATTCAAAATCCTCTTCTGAGTGAGACGTCATCTTTTGTTTTTCCAAATTTGGACTGTTATTGCTCCGTTTATCTTATTTTCGGCAAATTAGCAGCATTTTCGGCCCTGAATTTCGACTTTTGATCGGATGATCGTACCACCAATATTTGTATACCGTTTTGATTGTCTCGTCGTGCTGATCTCCACGGTATATTCAATTTCGTGTTTTGAAGTATGGTATGCAGCGGAATCTACGAAAACGATTTCGTATCGGTACCGGTTTTCCTTTTGGTTTTCCTTACTTTTTTATATTCCACCGTTTAAACCCAACATTCATTTCCTTTTTATATATTCCAAAACTTTTGGCTTTTATAAACCGTTGTTTTTTCTCAATATTGACGATTGTCGTGATATATGTTCATTGTTTCAGAAAGGAAACCGCATACAAGAACTTAATACAAGTATATGTATCGGTCCAGTTCCTTCACCCGTCCATTTTTCCTTTCCTTTTATTCTCTTGATAACCGCTCTTCTTCTGGTTCCATACAAGTATATTACAAAGCACGTATATATGGCTTGAGAAGCCTGTCGCATGTTCCCTTCTTCCATTCCTTGACCGCCTCTCATCCCATGCTCTCCCCACCGTGCCAAGCAAACCACCCGCATCACCATCCCCATCCCATCACCCAATCTCCACGCCGACCTCCACCAAGCTCCGGCCGAGCAAACCCGCACTCGCCTCCCACCATCGCTTACCAGCCGCAACCTCCTTCATAAACCGACATAGCCACATGTTCTCCAAGCCTGCATCACTCTTCGGCCTCTACTTCTCCCCTCTTCCGCCTTGGCAACCCAACTCGAGCCAATGTTGCTGCTTGTCCTCCATTCCCTTATATAGCTTCCTCTTTAAGGTCCGTCTTCAACTTTTGTGTGTTGGTTAGTTGTATATTTGTCAGTTATATATATATTTATATAATTTTTACAAATCACAGTTTATGTCGTGTATATATTATGTTTATAAGCCATACCATATGTTGTTCGTAGGTAAGAGATTTCAACCATATTTTATGTAGTATATATAAAGGTTATATAAGTTTCTGTTTTATACAAGTCATATATATATGGAGGGTATGTTGTTATATGTTCTAGTTGTTGTTTTAAAGGAAGTTGTATATAAATACTTTGTTATAAAAGTTACCCGTTAGTTATAAAGTTTGTATAATAGAATAATTTACAATCTGTTAATGGTATGTAAATTTATGTAAGTATATATATATAGATTTTACAAATCTTTTCGTCTGTATTCAATTTGATTTTTTTATTAATGTGTCTGCATACAAATGGATTGACATTTTATATACGAAATTTTGAAAAAGGAAATTTGTGAGTTGGGTGATATATAATAACATAGGTTATATATATTTGATCATATGGGTTTAAGATTTGGAGTTGTATTTGTTTTTAAAGGCAATATCTTTCCTGTATGTTTGGACCTTAAATGTTATATATTTAAACATATATGTACGGTCATATATATAGTTATATTATAGGTCGTATATATATAGATATTTTCAATCTGGTAGCTACCTTGTTCTTTGTCTTATAATATAGGCATAAGTTCTGTTTTGTGTGTACACACACACACACACACACATTTATGCAAATGCCATTTTGTGTCTGTTTTATACCTTTAGGTTGATTTGAAATATAGTTTCTTTTTTTAAAAACAAGTATTATATATATATGTTAGTTAGTTATATTCAAAGTTATATGTAGTTTATACATTAGTTATATATATACATATATAGGTATTCATAGTTTTGCCAGTTGTATTATTCATAGTAGATGTTGGGTTATAACATATATTCTGTATGAAAGTATACGTATATAAGTATAATTGGTTTCACGCTCAATTGATGGCAGTATGTATATATAATTTATGACACTATTTTATTTTAAGATTAGTTATATCTATATATATTATATAAGTTAAATATAGGCATGTACATCCTATGTACCAACGTATATATATATTTTCCGTTTAAATGTTTTATTGTGTGTGTGTATTCATTTATTTATTTGTTTGTTTGTTTATTTAAAATTTTACTATGTAGAAATGTTGTTTATATTGGTTTTATTTAAAAACAATGATTTTGGGATATATATATATAATATAATTTGTGTTTAAAATTTAATTGATTTGAAAATAGATATAATATATATGTATATATATATATATATCTTATTTTAAATGTATGTCTAAAATCGGTTTAAAGAGAAGTATAACATATATTTTGTTTCGATTATATCAAGACGATTCTGATTCATTTCCATCAATCCCTATCTTTCAGCTTTGCCCGTCAAATCCACTTTCAGCTTACTTCGCTTTGAGATTGTTGTTTGGATTTGTTCGACTGTCTAGATCGTGATCCAATTCGTAGCTCAATTGATCGTCAAATCATCCCCAGCCTTGAAAGGTGAGCAATCACTCACGATTAACGTTCTTTTATTTATTAAATTTGATTTCAATTGAAATGACAATTGAAATATGCTGTTGTTAGTTATTTACACTGTTATATATATGCTATTACCTGTATCTGTTCACCTGTGACACTTGACATCATTATCTGTTATTTATATTGATGATATATGCCTGTTATTATTATTATTATCATATCTGTTATCACTCTGCAAGTTCCCTGCTAGTATAGAATTCACTATGGGTTGAAATGATACATACCCGAACGGACTTTAGAATAGGAGAAAATCGTTATGGGTTGAAATGATAGACCCAAGCAATTTTAGTTTGAATTGGATTGGGATTACGTGTCGAAATGATATCTACCCGTATATATTTAAATTACGGATTGAAATGATAAATATCTGTATTACATAACCATACGATAGAATTATATACAG
Organism: Allium fistulosum; assembly: GCA_030737815.1. Taxonomy (NCBI): domain Eukaryota; kingdom Viridiplantae; phylum Streptophyta; class Magnoliopsida; order Asparagales; family Amaryllidaceae; genus Allium; species Allium fistulosum. The sequence goes on along the minus strand of CM060904.1, from coordinate 1,101,388,667 downwards.
ACGTCGTTGGTCTATTTTAAATATTTTAAAAATATATTCTATGGTTTTGGGAAGAAGTATATATGGTTTTAAATAAACGTTGATTTTTAAATATTTATATATAAATGATATTTTATATATAGATTTAACAACAATATTTAATTGAATGAAGATTTATTTAATTAATATATGATATGTTTAAGTATTTTTGTAATCTATATTTTTGAATAGATTGTTGCAATAATTTGAATAAGTTAAGGTTGAGAAAATAAAGTAGAATTAATGGGAATTGTATTTATTTCAAAATTCTACTAAATTAAATCGATATGAACTGTTAAATTTGAAGTTTAAGACTTGATTTTATAAATTGATTTTGATTTAAAATGATTAATTGGATATTTAAGTTTAAATAAATTGAAAGGAATAATTGTTTTAAAGGTAAATTAAGGTTATTTAAATGATAGTGAATTTATTAAGTGGATATTTCAAGACTAAATAATAATGAGATTAAATCAGGATCTATATGAAATCGCCTTGAAATATAGTGGAATTTATATGGTTTATTTTGTGATTTAAACTTGTATCTGAATTCTATATAATTTGAATGTGTATTTAGAAATTGAATTGAATTAAAACGGATAAGTCTAGATTGAATAAAATTTGAATTTGGGAATTGAGTTGATTTGAATCGTAACTTTGAAAGTGATAAAATTTGAATATATATATATATATATTTGAAATGGGAATGATATTGTGATTTTGAAGTATAAATTAATTTGAAAACGACCACGGTGTTCTAGTGTATATTTCAACATTGCAAATAGTTACACAGATCCTTAGAGGATGGTTATCCCAAACATCCTTTGAGTTACCCGTATTTCAGTTGTTATTTCACTTGAGTTGGATTTATTGATATAAGAATGTTAATCCTGACTCGAGTGTTTTGTGTTTTGCTTTACGCTCGGGTCAGACTGAGTGATACAGCTTTTTGAGACTCACTTTTGGAGTTTGGAGCTTCGTTGGAGATCCAACTATCGATTCAGCTTTCAGCTACTCCAGTTGATTGGTTCAGAGAAGTCATCTATTGCATTGGAGACTTCACTGTATTTGAGATATCCTGTTGTATTTTATTTTCTAACTCTGATGTATATAGTAGCTTCATGAACTACTATTATTTTATCTATTCCGCTGCATTATACTACTCTGTGTCTATGATCTGTGATATTTATTTACTGTTTATGCTGAGTTTTGTCAAATTTTATTTACAATTCGGTATTTTGAATTATTCAAGTCGGACATGTATGGTTTTATTGTCGATTTGAATGGTCCAAAATACCGGGTCGTTACAGGCCCAAATTTGAACAGTCTCGAAATCCAACCAAACTAGCTCCATGCTGTCTGGAATTTCGATACCAACGCAACGGAGAAAACGGCACGTCGATCCGAGCTCGTATGCAAAAGTTATTCGAGTTAGAACATTTGCATTTGAATATAAAATAATTAATTAATAAAATATACAATATACTATCTTCTTCCCCAAAGAATACAGCCGAACCCATCACGCACGCCAAATTCAAACACACGCACGCCTACAACGTCGACCGAACAATGATCAGGATGTTCCTACGCGAGCGCCTCCAGGAGAGCCACCCACGTCAGAAGTTGTGCCGCCCCATGCCACGGCATTTTCTCGAAAAACATGAAAATACGCACGACATTCAAAGCCAGATCCTGGCGAATCCGTGACGTATTACCAGCAATCAACCGCATGGATTTAAAGAGCTCGCCAAGATCTACAGCTTTGCTTTTGGAATTTTCGATTTCGTTGAACGGATTGAGAGATAAAGAGGAAAGAAGATCGGCAATTTCTGGCCATTGGAATAGGCGGCAGCCATGGTTTGAATTAGGATTTCTGAAATAAAAAAATAATAAAACTGTCTCGGTTTGCGTGCGTATTTATATAGGTAGGTCCAAAATCGTCCGAACTCCAATCAAGACGTGCCGCCAGGCGTTTATAATGCTTTACCTCCATTCCAAACACAATGGAACTAGTTTCGAGGCCTAATTCGATCATATATGGAAGATAGCTTTTTAAAGTCGATTAATTTAATTAAATTCGAAATTAAATTTCTACGCGTTTCAAGCTCGCACGGCCAAACGACAAGTCCGATTGCTACGAAAATTGAAGTCCTACAATAATTCACTATTACGGATCCGATGAAACTAGTTTCGTCGAAATCCGAGATCGTTGCCAAAATGGCTATCTTTACTCGTTAATTACAATATAAAATTTCAATTTCTAATTTTCCACATTTAAATCCAATTTTAAATGTTAACCATCTTAATTTTTATTTATATAAAATTTAAATCAGCTTACGACATCATTTTCTATCATATTAATTCAAAATTTAATTATTCAAATAATCTCCAATATTAAATTATTCAACAAATTACATTAATAACAATTTTCATTCAATAATCACCTTAAATTTAATAATTAAAAATAGCTGAAAATACGGGTCGTTACATACTCCCCCACTCAAAACTTTTCGTCCTCGAAAAGGCGTTTAGTACAGAATTTAACACTACAATGAATTTTATTCAAATAATCACTTATAACCTTAAAATCTTATTAGAAAATATTTACTATGCTTTTACTACGCCACTCCGCTATTGGTTCACGGAAAATGTAATTTGTATATAAAAATAAGTTATAAAATTTTAAACTTCAAAATTTTTCTAACTTCCGGATTTACGGAAAATTTCGGCAGAGTCTCCTTTGCGCGGCTCGATCGGGAAAAATTTACAATTCAGTATATAACATAAATATAACCAATATATATCAAATATACATCTCATCTCAATGATGAGGCATCCCGAAGGGCAAAAATATAAAATCGCAGTATGTAATCCGAGATACATACCTTATTATTTATAATATGAGCGAGTTCGCTCGTATTAAGCACGCAAAAACATATAAATCTTTGTATATGCCCCAAACTGTCTTCGTATGTACCTATCTCAACTCAACTTAAAATATTAGTTGCATATAACGGTATAGAAGCATATATAAGTCTAATACAACCATATAACATGGATTTTTGAGTCCAAACAATAAATACAAGTACAAATACGCAACATACAGCAATCATATGCAATCAAAACAGTAATAACAATGGTTTGGAACAAAGAAACCATCCAACCATCAACATCCGTCCAATTAATCCAATTAATTCATAACCATGTGAATTTTCATTATCCAATGTCAATTTTTTTTGTTTATACCCTTCATTTCTTATTAACATACATTTCATTAACAATTTAATTGATTCATTTCAATTTATTTGCATTCAATCAACTTTTATTCAATTAGATTCACATTCAATTGATTTTTCATTCAGTTTATTTACTTCTAATTGATTTGCATGCAATTATCAATATTAATAAATTTACATTCTATTAATTTACACTCGTTTATGGCTACATTTTTTCTTCACTTCATTATTTAATTCCAATAAGTCATATAATTAATTACACTTAAGAAGTAATTTAATTTCATACCACATTCCATATATTTTACATTGATTCACAATCACTAATTAATATTTATTTCATTAATCATACAATGGAGTTATATTCAATTTATTCACTTTTAATTAGTTTACATTCAACAAATTTGGTTTCAATTCATTCTTTCTTTCGATCAATATTTATTGCATTCACATTTGATTTATTACAATTCAATATACTATTTACATTCCATCGATTTGTTTCTATTTTATTAAAATTCATCACAAATTCATTATATTCACTTTTTATTCAATTCAATCTATGAAATTCCAATTTGTTTCACTTTTTTTAACCTATTTCATATAAATTCATTTATGAATCATTTATAAAAATTATTCCACTTAACCATACTTAAGTAAATTTATTTCCACTTAGTATATTCTCTCTCCCTTTTTTTTACATTATTTATAAACCATCTAAATTCATTATAAATAATATATACACACAATTCATATTATTAATTTACCAAAATAAATTTTATTTTATAACTCAATTCATATTAATAACCCTTTTTTTCACAATTAATTCATTCAGCTTCCCTTAAGTCCACGTTAATTTATAATAAATTTTTTTCAATAACTTATTCCATATTATATTAGTTAACATTCATATTTTTATTTAAACTACTCCACTTGCAATTTAAAGCTTTCTTTATCTAGTTTTAATCAAATCCAATTACTCATACTAATTTTTTCTTACATTCATTATTTTATTTAATCTCTTTCACACTTAAATTACATTTCATTTTAAAATTCAATTTCCTATTCATTTTTAATCCATTTTATAGTTTATATGAAATTTTTTTCACTTTACTAATTTATCCAGTTTCATTTAATATCCAATTCAACTTATTTAGTTGAACATAATTTCATTTTAATCTATTACTCATTTTATTTAAATCTTATTCAAGTTAAATTTCTTATCATTCCATTTTTTATTAAAGCTTCTTGGGTTAAATGTATTTTATTTACTTCATTTTAATAACTCCATTTAGTTTACAATGCTAAGCCAATTATTTTATTTGTATCTCAAATTTAAAGTTTTCTTTCATCTGTTTGTTTAACCAAACTTTTAACCATTTAAATTTGGTTTCATTTTCCTATTTAAATTTATAAGTTATAAACTTATTTCTTTTTTTTCAAATATATAAGTTACAAGCTAATTTCTTTTATACTATTCTCAGTTATAAGTACAAAACTATTTTCATAAATTTATCAAATCATATTTAGAATATTTTCACAATCAAAACTTGTTTTAATCGAAAATAAATTTCTTTCGGTATCAATTCTCACTCAAAACTCGGAAATGAACACTGGCGATGCTGCAGTCATCCCCAGAATTATTTCCCAACGACCAAGCGAGTTTAATGCTTTTGTTTCTTCCAAAAATCCTTTCAAAATATTTTCTCGTCAAACTCTTTTAAATAATATTCATATTAATTTTTGAAGGCTTCGAAAACAAATTTTGAAAAAAAAACGGATTTAAAATTCTAAAATTCTCAATTTTAAAAATCATTTCTATTTATATGTTATTTTTAAATATACTTATACAAATTACCTTAACCTATTTTCAAAATATTCCATTAATTTACATTTGGTCATTTTAACCAAATTTTATTGCAATTATATTTCAATTCAATTTAATTATCAATGCTTTACAAAATAAAATTCACTAAGTATTTGTTTTATTTTTAATTCAACCAATAATCGATGATAATTAAATATTATTATCCTCAATCAACTCATTCATTAAGAATTATCACTTTATATAATATAATAATATAATTAAGTAGAATTATTTCATTATCCGATTTTAAAACGATATTATGTCGACTTGCCTCGTTTAAGTGTTTAGAAACCCCTATCGATGACACGGCGTCCCGCACACCGACCAGAATTCATAAACAACTCAACGGATAAGTAAACACAATATAAAACATTTTATAACACTAACAAGTACGCTCTCTCATACTCATTCTAGGGTATTACTACCCTATCTCTAATGAGTCAAACCCCACAAAGCCAATGTTTTCGCTAAACCTTCGCTCTGATACCAACTGTGACGACCCACATTTCGGAAGATTTAAATCGACAATAATCCACACATGTCCGACTTAAACAATCCGGAACGTAGAAAATCAATGGGGTTAATTAAGAAAAATAAGAAAAGGAGAAGAAAATAAACACAGAATCTCTGAGCGGAATGATAAAATATAATAATCACATAAACAGTTCATGAAGCTGTTTACTATAAATATGATTAAAATCTATACACAGTTATCTGAGTTAATTATATACATCAGAGTAAATAAATCGGTACAACAGAAATAACATGATGCAAACAATAATAATAGTAGTAATATACCAAGTCTTCGTCTTCGTCCTCTAGAGAATAATCTTCGATGTACTAAAAAAAAACTCAGGACTGACCCGAGCGTAATGAAAAGACAAAACACTCGAGTCAGGACTAAAATCGCGGCATTTTCAATACCGTAAGGAGCGAAATTAGGATAACTTACAAATGATTCTTCAAAGATTTTGGCGTCTTGAAGTTGTATCCATCTTTGAAGTGCTACATCATTGACAAGCCATGAGGCAATTTGAGTATCTACTGGAGTAGATGAAGATGAAGCATTGGTAGTCTTTGTTTTCTTCTTGGGAGCCATTGTTTTTTGAAGAATAGATAAAAATTTGAGAAATTTTAATGGGGGCTAGGGTAAAAAAAAACTGAAATTGGGAAAGTAAAAGTGAAGAGGTAGGTTGAAAAGGTGAATTGATGGGTTACTAATCTGAAGTAAAAAACAACAGAATACACGTTCGGTCGACCGAAAATCTGGGTCGGCTGACCGACTGGGTTATCTGAGACTAGCTGAAACTTTCGGGATGGGTTCGGCTGACCGACTCAGGGTCTTCGATTGACCGACCCTGTTAGAAATGCACATTTTTGCTGTTTTCAAAAAAAATTATAGAAATATAAATTTTATTATCATTGCACTATATTTATACATCTTATTGAAAACAACAACATATATATATATAATGTTTAGCCACCGTTCGTTAAAATCTACGTTCCCATGAGTTTGGAGACGGAACATCTTCTATAGGTGACCATCTTGGAGCTATTGGAGTTTGAACAGGGTTTGAAGAGGATGAAGGTCTATAAGTAGGTTCAGCAACATCATCCTTCTTTGATGAACAAACTTTCATAGCCATCTGTTCTAGAAAGCTCAAACGTCGTGACGTAATCTTTTGCTCATAGTATAACTCCTTTTGTAGGTCCAATTGTTGCTGTTGATAGTGATGTATCTCATCTATTTTCTGTTTAGTTGATGGAGATATGACCATTGCTTTCTTGCCTTTCTTCTTTTCCGGTGTATAACCGGTATGAGTGTTCTTCCAGCCATGTCGAGGGTCTTTATCCGGAGAAGGAGAGAATTTAAGGACACGATTAGGTAAGGGAAACATAGGATAGGGTCCGTTTTTAGGAATGTGGTCGGAACCATCATCGTCCGGAGATGTATATGATAGATGAGAGTTGTCTGAATTATAGAAGTCATTGTTTGAAGACATTTTCAAGTTTTGATTTTAAAACTTTCTTAGTATATGTTTTGAAACATAAGCATAGTATATATAAGCATTTTGTTTGCTGAAAAATAAGTGGTTAGGAACTAGTTTTAATTATAATCACATAAGTTTTAATAATAAAGCCGTTTGTAAATGTAGGATTATAAATATAGAACTAAGAATAGTTTTTCTGAAACCAAAACAAATAAAACAATCTTTAAAGAAAACTGAGACAAGAAACACCCATAGCTCAAGAAGCTATAACACAACATCTAACAAGCAAGTCAGATGTCATGAGTTCGAGTTTCGCTTTGGTCAGAAATAATTTTTTTTTTGTTTTTCAATATTTTGGCATATTTTTATTTATAAATCTTTTAAAGACATTATTCCTAAGTCACGTCTAAGTTTTCTAAAAATATTTTCATTTAGCGGTTTAGTAAAAATGTCAGCAATTTGATTTTCAGTATTAATAAATTCTAAATTTATTAATCCTTTATCCAAACAATCACGAAGAAAGTGATGACGAATATCGATGTGTTTTGTTCGTGAGTGATTGACCAGATTTTTAGAAAGATTTATTATTGCACTAGTATTATCACAATAAATTATAGATTTTTCAAGATGACAATTAAAATCTTGTAGTGTTTGTTGCATGTATACGACTTGTGCACATGCCAAAGCAGCAGATATATATTCTGCTTCACATGTCGATAAAGAAACACAGCTTTGTTTCTTACTAAACCATGAGACTAAAGAACGTCCAATGAAATGACACGTTCCGCTCGTACTTTTTCGATCCGTCCGACTTCCTCCAAAATCAGCATCGCTATAGGAGACTAATTCGAAAGGACATTCTTTCGGATAAAATAGCCCGAAATCTTTGGTTTTAGTTAGATAACGAACAATACGTTTATCTGCTCGCATATGTGATTCTTTGGGATTTGCTTGAAATCGAGCACATAAGCAAACACTCATCATTATATCGGGTCGACTTGTTGTTAAATATAGTAAAGATCCAATCATACTACGATATATGTTCTGATCAACACTTTTGCCCTCCTCATCTCTATCGAGATGAATCGTTGTGCTCATTGGAGTTGGTTTGGCAGCAGTGTTTTCCAAACTGAATCGTTTAATTAAATTATAACAACATTTTTCTTGATTAATAAAAAATCCATTTTCAATTTGTTTAATTTGTAATCCAAGAAAATATGACAATTCTCCCATATGAGACATTTCAAATTCATTTGTCATTATAGTCGAAAATTCCTGACATATTTTTTCATTTGTCGAGCCAAAAATAATATCATCAACATATATTTGAATTATTAAAATATCTTTCTTAGTTTTCTTAATAAAAAGTGTTTGATCTACTTTACCAATTTCAAAACCAGATTCTAATAAATAGCTTTTAAGACGATCATACCAAGCACGTGGTGCTTGTTTTAAACCGTATAACGCTTTTTTGAGTTTATAAACATGATCTGGAAATTTTTCATGGTTAAAAAGAGGTGGTTGTTCCACAAAAACATTTTATTTTATGTATCCATTTAAAAATGCACTTTTAACATCCATTTGATAAAGTTTAAAATTATGAAAACATGCGAAAGCTAATAAGATTCGTATTGCTTCAAGTCGGGCGACTGGAGCAAACGTTTCTTCGTAGTCTATTCCCTCTTCTTGATTATATCCTTGTGCAACTAATCTAGCTTTATTCCTGGTTATATTTCCTAGTTCATCTGCTTTATTTTTGAAAACCCATTTAGTACCGATGACTGATTGATCACTAGGTCCAGGAACGAGTTCCCAAACTTCATTTCGTTCGAATTGATTTAGTTCTTCTTGCATGGCAAGAATCCAGTAGTCATCAGTTGAGGCTTCTTTTATATTCTTAGGTTCTATGTTAGAGAGAAAAGCTACATGACCAACTTGATTTAATTGATGTCTGGTTTTAACGTTCGTATTTACTTCTCCAATTATGTTTTGTACAGGATGATCCCGTTAAATTCTAGGTGGAGGTTTTATTATATTAGGAGTAATGTTTGTATTTTCATTAATTTCATGAATATCAAAATTTTCATTTGTATTACTATTTTCATTCTGAGTAGTTTCATCATCAGAATCGATAGTAATATTTGGATTTGTATTTTTAAAATTTTCGTCAAATGAAACATGTAAACTTTCTTCAATAATTTGAGTTCTTTTATTATAAATTCGATAAGCTTTGCTTCATTCCGAATATCCAACGAATATTCCTTCATCGGATTTTGGATCGAATTTTCCTAGTTGATCTTTAGTATTTAAAATAAAACATTTAGAGCCAAAAACTTTAAGATATGAAATATTAGGTTTTCTTCCATTTAGAAGTTCATATGGAGTATTCTTAGTTAACGGTCGAATAGAAACACGATTCAATACATAACGAGCAGTAGCTACAGCTTCTTCCCAAAAGTGTTTCGATAAAGTGGTTCCATTTAATAAAGTTCTTGCACATTCTTGTAACGTTCTATTTTTCCTTTCTACAACTCCATTTTGTTGTGGTGTTCTAGGAAACAAAAAATTATGGTTAATACCTTTCTTGTTACAAAATTGTTCAAAAGCTTCATTTTCAAATTCTCCTCCATGATCACTTCTTATATTTTTAATTTTCAAACTTTTAATATTTTGGATTCTTTTAACAAAAACTTTAAAATTATCAAAAGTATCACTTTTATTTTTCAAAAAGAAAATCCAAGTATATCTAGAAAAATCATCTACAATAACAAATACATATCTATTATGATTAATAGACTGCACTTGAGTTGGTCCAAAATGATCCATGTGTAAAAGTTCAAGTGGTTGCTCTGTAGATACTACTTTTTTTGATTTAAAAGAAGATTTTGTTAATTTTCCTAATTTACATGCATCACAAAATATATTAGTTTTGAATTTTATATTGGGTAATCCTTTAACTAATTTGTTTTTAGCTAGTTTGTTGATAGTATTAAAATTGATGTGACAAAATCTTTTGTGCCAAAGACAAGAATCGTTTTCTTTAGCTACTAAACATAAATTTGAATCATTATTAACATTCATATTTAAAATATAAATGTTTTTATCTCTTTTTCCTTCGAAAATAGTGTTATGATTTTTATCGAAAATATTACATTTATTTTCTGAAAAAGTTATATTAAAACCTTTATCGCATAGCTGACTAATACTTAATAAATTGTGTTTTAAATTTTTTAACTAATAAAACATCAGTAATGAGAGGTAAATTTGAGGTACCGTTGCTACTGACATCGCCTTTGCCGATGATATATCCTTTTGAGTTATCTGCAAAGGTGACTGCTCCTCCATTTGAGTATATAATGTTTGACAACATTTCTTTGTTTCCAGTCATGTGTTTTGAGCAACCGCTATCTAAAATCCATTTTCCTCTCTTCTTATGTGGTACCTGCAAAAAGTTTATAAAAAGTTGGTACCCAATCTTTTTAGGGTCCTAAGAGTTAGATCATAGGAAGCCAAACCCATACGGGTTCAAAATTCACTTTATAAACATAATTCTTGTTATTATGAACAGTTTCGATAAACATTTTGATATGTTTGTTCCTTATCAAAATATTATTTGTTTTAGGAATCCATATCTTGATGGTTTTAGTGTTTGGGTAAACTGTTTTCTTAATATCCTTCTTAATATTATTATTAATCCTACTTTTAGCAAAATTATTTTGTTTCTTAAATCCTAGTCCAGATTTATTGTTGAGGATTGAAAATTTTCAAGTATTCTAGAAAGATTCTCTCTTCCTTTATTGAAATTAGATACATTTTTAGAAATATCATCAAATTTTATTTTAAGACTAGATTTTCTAACTTTAAATCCTTAATCTTAGAGTTTAAACTATTATTTTCGAAAAGTAAAACATCATTTTTATTTTTCTGAATTTCTAGTTCTTTAGATATTGACGAAATTTGAGAAGATAAGTTAGAATTTGATTGTCGAGAAATTTCAAGTTCTTCTTCTACTATTTTCTTCTCATCTTTCAGCATATCTACTTCTAAGACTGTCCTATCTAACTTTCTTTGCAACTCCTTATTTTTCTTTTTAAGTTGCTTTGCTAAATCTACTAATTCAGAATTAATTTCAATTAAATCTTCAAAAGTAAAATCACTTACATCGTCTGACGAAGCCATGAAGCACACATTTGCTTGTTCATTATCACTTTCACTCTCTGATGAGGATGATGAGTCAGTGTCGTCCCAAGTGACTGAAAAAGCTTTTCGTTTGGTTTTGTCCTTCTTGAAATTATTCTTTTTACGTTCTGGACAATCCTTCTTCATGTGTCCTTTCTTATGACATTCATAACATTCCATTGCTGAAGATGATGGTTTGCTGCTATTGGAATTGTTTTTGTTTCCCTTGAATTTGTTTCTATTGAATTTCAAAAAAAATTTGAAATTTTTAGCGATCATTGCCATATCTTCATTATCTGAGTCGGAATCATCTTTTTCTGCTTGGAATGCCACATTTTTTTTCTTGTGCTCCATTTATTTTTGCCTGCAAATTTACTTCGTAGGACATTAAATTACCTATCAATTCTTCTGGTTTTAATGTTGACAAATCACTTGCTTCTTCAATGGCTAGGACTTTTCTTTCCCATTCGTCCGTTAAAGAATTTAAGATTTTTGTGACAATATCAAAATCAGTAAATTTTTGTTCTAATGATAGTAGAGCATGTTAAATATCCTGGAATCTAGAGTACATATCATTTATAGATTCATTTGGCCTCATTTTGAAATTTTCAAATTGATTTTTCAACATAGAGATTTTGCTTAATTTAACTTTGTTCGTTCCTTCATGTGTTATCTTAAGTGTTCTCCAAATTTCATAACCAGAAGTGCACATGCTAACTCTATTGAATTCATTTCTATCTAATGCACAAAATAAAATATTCATAGCCTTTTCATTTGATGTAGCATCTAGTTTTTGTGTGTTACTCCAAGTTGAGTATTCTCCAGTAGGAATTGTGTACTCACTTTGTATAACATTCCAGATATCAAATCCACTAGATTGCATGTAGATTCTCATTCTAGTTGACCAATAATTATAATTTATACCATTAAAAAGTGGAGGTCGTGAAGTTGATTGACCCTCTGTGAAACTAGTATTAGTGTCAAAATCGTTAGTATGTGTTGTTGCCATATTACTAGAAATAGATATCAAATAACTTTCTGATGGTTATAGGATAACCCGCTCTGATACCAAATGAAAGTGTACGTGCAGTACTAAGGATCGTGTAATCTATTACTTATAAAGGAAAGGAGAATCCACACACTACTTATTCGACACCTGTCCTTTCTTAGCATCCGACAGATGGCAAAATTAGCTACCCCATTGATTTCCACGCTCCTTTGCATACTCCATTAGGTAGTTATTATTTCTCAGAACGCCCTCCCAAAAAAAACTCAACACTGTGACAAATCCCAAATTGACATTCTCAGTTAGGCCGACGAACCATATCTCCCCGATAACAACGCCGTGCTGTCCATAGTATCGCCTAAATCTCAATGTCACCAGTGACGATGACTTCACCGACATCTACCCTTTCGATTCTCCCATTGAGGCTACTCATGAGGTAATTGAATCCAAAATCTACAAATTTCATGCGATTAAATTCTAACAACGTACATGTCTTCCTATGCTTTTGCGAATATTTATCCTGTCAGATTAGGACAGGAGAATATGTTGTCTACGAAGTAATAGAAGAAAAATTCCATTCTCAAATGATGCTTTACCAAAGCTTAAATAAATTGATTATAATACAGAATTTATTGTGTACTGTTGTGGTCATATGGAAAATTATAAGTTAGTACAGCCTTAATATTGGTACTATTCAACGGATTTTACATTTTTAGAATTGACTTCTTATATTAATGGTACTTTTGATTTAATAAATTATCAATTTGAATTTACTAAATAAACCATCACAACAACACTTTTTAATGTATTTCAACAAAGGAATCAATGTCTCATGGGGGTGGCAGCAAGTTCATTAGGACACTTCTACTTGGATCATTTACTGAAGGTCAGAATTTATTATTGATAAGTAGTTTATTTTTTATGATTCATAGAAAATATGCGTTATAAAATTGTGAGAAGACTTAATGAATGTATTATTTAGAGTTCTCTTTTTAGGAACTTAAAAACTTCAAATACTACCTTTTATTTTAGCATTAGTCTGTTTCAGGCTTTGATGTGCATATAACAAGTTTGGATGGAATGCATCTTTATTCTTCAACGATGAACTAAATCCAACTTTTGATATAGTAATCCAACATTTGCACTATGCTTATGTCTATAATATACAAAAATTTATTATTATTATAAGCTTGAAGTTGAAATTGTTTGGGAAAGAAGAAAACTACTATAGGGATCAACTCCAAGTGATATTTACTCGCATCTCTTCGATAATCACTATTTTAAAACCATATTTTTTTTATTGATAAAAAGCTACCTAATCTCATGAATTCACTTGAATTGAAAACATGTGGAATGATAAAGATAACCCATATGCTAAAGGATGTGAAATATTTACATATAAGGGATTCATAATGATGAAAGAAATTAATATATGAGTGGGTAGTTATTATTGAAATTGTGCTTTTTTATCACTGGCTAATCTCTTGGTTAAATGGGAAAGTTGAAATTGCAATTTGCTTGCTGACTTGACAGGCATCTCCATATGATGTGGCATAAGTATGATAAATGCTGATATAAGTCCCTCCATTTTATTTCATTTTGTTTGACCCCATTAAATCTAAATTGAGGAGCGATTAATTTGTACGGTTTTAGCTCCTGCAAATAGGATTCAAACGTCTTTGTTTAATTCTGTTCATCAAATCAAACATGAGTAACAGGACTACATATTATCTCTTCATATTCAGTTCGCTTCTTCCATAAGCCCTAATTCTGAAAAGTGTAACCTGAATGGTTTATTCTTATCTTATTCAATCAACATGACTATCTCAAAAAGGTATAACCATATAAGAGAATACAACTTTAGTCACACAATGATTTCTCAATGTTATGACCATAAAATGCACTTATATCTTATGCATAGTTAGGATTGGTGTTAAAAAACAGGTTCTATAGAGAAATGGAATGGGGATGATGATAAAATGCACTGCACCATTATCACCTTTATTAGGATTACACTAGAACCTAAAGGCCGTCTTCCTGAATTTTACTTGATTCCCTGCCTTCCATACATGATTCAAAGTCAAGATGTAGTTCATATCCATTATGTCCTTTCACGTTCATTCATAATAGATGAGAAACATGTACCAAAGGACATTCCAAATTAAAAAAGGTGATATTTTTTCACTTCCATGTCAGTAAAGTTTGCATGCAGACGGCATATTTGTGTTGAATAGATAGAAACCACATAAAGCAATTTTCAAGGTTACATGGACGAAGGTAAAGAAGTTTTCTATGTGCATTTGCGGACAAATTGGATAAAAGGTTAAAGTTTAGAGTGTTTGCGGACAAATTGTTTTATTAGAGGTTGGGTAAGATGTAAAAAATTTAGTTTCAAAAAAACTGATATAACAATTTTAAAGTCCGACGTATTGGAGATAAGTCATATTTAAAAGTTATGTTTTAGAAAAACTTTGGAAATTGAACCATTGAATTGCTTCTTTTCCCGCCGTTGACTTAATTTCTAAGTCTGACATTAAAAACCGCTGTCGCTTTTCCTCCCAATTGTTATTCCGTTAATGCACCCAATGAATTGATGTATACAAAGGTTATAGAGAATTTATAGAATTGATTTAATCATATAACTTTCTTAGTGAAATAATCCTATAATTTCTTTGCCTATTGCATGTAAAAGGTCTTTAACTATATCTTGACGGTGCTCTGTGCTATTAAGCAATTGACAACGGCTCAATTTTCAAGATTGGATTCATGCACTTTGATGCTATGTTTGGTGATAATTGTTTCAATAACCGTAGCTGTACTAATTTCAGCTTTCACATTTCTTTTCCATAATAATATAACTTTTGCTTAATTAATAAGAAACCGGATAGATTGTAGGTTGGGACTTGAGATCTCTCACAAACTGTATGCTCCTAACTTTGTCGACTCCTTCATGATGCGGAACCTTAAAATAGATGACAATAATTGTTAACATTTATGAGTCCCACATGAAGAATTTACTCCCTGAAAGGTGTATTTTGTTTGGAATAAGAGGTGTAATTTTCGAATTTTGATTAGTTTTAAATACCTTATTTAAAAATATATTCTTATGATTATCAATTACGTTAATAATGTAACGTATATCAACTTTGGAATGGACAAGATACTGTTTAATTCATAATAAATAGAAATAGTATCACAATTGCAACTGTTCTAACAACTAAATAACATCCGCACTTTTTCATATTAGTGGCTAAGTTTATGCCTTTTATTAAGGCATATTTTAGTAATTGTTTTCTCATTGATATTGAAGCTAATTATTTTCATTGCAAAACATTGATGAACCGTACATTGATTCTGCATGTGTCAATACTTCTATGTCTTAATTTGTAATGACAGTCTAAACCTGTCGTGACAAAAACATGTTTAATTTGCAAATGCATATAAGACAACATAGCAAATTCATACCCTTTTTAGCTGTGTAGAAAATGCCATAACCGATCATTTGTTATGTGTGCTACCTTATCCACTTTTCTTTCCTACATCAAGTAGTAAAATATTCCTCTCATCTTTATCCACCTACCTCTTTTACCCTTGATGGGCTGTTAAATTTCCAACCTTAATAGGTAATTATTTCAGAAGGTAATTATTTCCCATAAATATCTATTAATTTCCACAAATATCTTTTTGAGAAATAAAAATTTAAGGAAAGTTAATGGCGGAAGTGCAAATAAACAATTGTTCATGCTGCTGAAGAAATTCAAAGTTTTTTTTAATGTGTGTTCCTATTGACACCTGTTTTTTCTTGTGGCCATCAAAAATAAAGATCACCTTAAACATTTTATTTTTTTCTTTCTAACACCAATCACTAATTTTTTTTACATGAACAGACATCCAAAATTCAAAATGCTTATTTTCCTTTTCCTTTCAGAACGAACGTTGCCGTCGAATGAAAAAAATCAAGCCGTTTGTTAGCAAGTCAAAAGCTCACCACCTCACAATAACCTACATAGTCCGTATTTCAGTTTTTTTTCAACTTCCCCACAATTGTTCCCACTATCTGCACCGTGTTCATCTCTTCGTCACGTTCATTCTCTATCATCCTTCTTCTCTTTTCACTCTCTTCTCTTCTTGAAATCACCCCAAAAACAAAAATCATCCGCACAAATTTACATTTTTCCTCAATATCCACACTCTCTTCCTCGAATTCTCCCTCTGTCGCAAGGGCTGTATTCTCCATTTACATTTTGTCATAAGGGTTGTACTCTGCCGTAATCTCCTTCTAATCCACAATCTATAACGTAATGCTACTGGAAATAATGGTGATGCTCTCCCTTTTCAATTTGCATTGATTTTAATATTGTTGTTTTCATCTGTTACATGATTTACTAATGTTTAAATTATTGAGTGCTCAGAGCATTCGTCCCCAAATCTGCAGAGCTATGTCTGTTCCGCATTAAAATACAAAATCTTAAATCCTTTTCAACATCGTCAATTTTTTGTAGATTCTATGGTATTCAATTTTGCTTTTTTATTCACTGTCGTTCTTTCGATGCCTGATTTAATGATTTTCAGTAGTATTATTTTCCATGTTCCATTTCATCTGATATACTCTAGCTTCTTTTTTAATTTCTGCAGTATTTTGGATTCTAATGTCAATGTTTATTTCCTGCAATTTTATAGTCAGTAATATTTGCCACATCTTCGCTAATTACGATTGTTTGCTTTTGAATAGTACTATAGTTGATTTTCTGAAGTGACTATATGCGAATTTAGTTACTGAACTAAATGTTAGAATGCAATTTTCCTAATAACTTTTTTTGTTGCCTGATACACTATTTAATGTTAGCATTTTACTTGCAATCATATAACAAATAAAAGTTTGACCTTTGGTTTTAGGATGCCAACTGGCTGTAATATTGAAAAAACCACTTTGATCTCAGTTGTTTTCCATACTTAAATGACGTTATAACTGGTGCAAACATAGTTGCAACACATTTCTATTGTCTTAGATGACTTTATACATTGCCTCGAACTTATCATCTGTAATACTATGCAACTATTTGAGTTATTGCTTAACTGATACATATAAATATATAAATAGATACATAAATACATAAACACATACACACATAAACACAGAAGCAAACAGTTAGAAATCCTGTTACCTATTTGTGTTTTGTATTTATAGACATTTTAGTTAGTATGTAAACATATATAAAACTTTTTAAACTGTTAGTTCGGCCATTAATTACAAACACATAAATGATTTTATTCCTTGCAACGAGTTAAATTTATGCGTATCCTTATTTTAGTTGTAAATTAAAATAAAGAATAATGTGCAGTCTATTAGTAAATTAAAATTATTGAAATAACTTCATATTTGCTTAACAATATAACACAACTCCAGTCAGTTGTTCGTACAGTTTATGAACAAATTAAGCTGATCATTTATTGATGGTGTGTCCCACTTTCACAATAGCTTTATAGATGTGATGACAGGTTTATTAAAGTTTGGTTAAATGTGGATACACTGAAAGCTTTAATCTAGCTAGCAGAGAAGGTACCATGTCTAACCTTTCATGGGATTTGTCATGTTCATTAATTTTTTTAGGCTACTATATTCTTTTATTTAAAAGTCTCATCAAGTTGAATGTGCTCGCTGAAATTTAATTATACATTTGCTTATAATTGATCAATTGCTCAGTCATTACACAACTACAATCTATTTAATTTTTCCAGGTCCATGATCCGGTTTCGCTAATAAAATATCAAAATAACCTAACACCATACTTATCAAATTGACTATTTTCAGTTGTTTGTCAAAAGAGATCATGGAAAAATACATTGGTTTTGGAAACTCAATGATAATGGCACTGCTGGACCTCTGTTTTTGGGATGTTCATGGATGGATTTCTCAGTCACTGTTTTTGTGTAGATCTATATGGGATTATGGTCGACCAGTTTGGATGTTTGTTCTAGGTCATCGGAATGCATTTGCAATATACCATATATTATGTAGACCTTAGAAATATGGGTTGGCCAGTCTGGATGGGTGTTTATGTTATAGGAATGCATCTGCCATATACCATCTATTATGTAATGTATTATGGAAATTTGGGTAATTTTGAATATTTTGGGTTGTCTTATGTTCAAGTGGATGAAAATAACAGTGTGCAATAGCTTATTCCACTTTGTATATCGATCGAAATTATATGTTTACACTACAATTTGTATGAATGGTGCTTTTTGTGAAACGTGTGTGTGTGTCTCTATATATATATATTGCTATTTGAGATATTGAGTTGAAATATTGATTTTGTTGTTAATGCAGAATTTACTGCATAATGTAATATCCCAGTTTTTATTTTCAAATGCATTTTATCTCATATACCTTATCTTAGTTTCTAACTCTAGAATTCAGTTTGTTTGATTCATATTTTTGAACCAATGTGGTATAGAAGGCAATCAGTCTGGGCTTCGTAATCATCATCATAAAATCAGAAGAAAATATAGCTAAACACAAAGCCAAATTAATGTTCGCTTGCTTGCGATGGAGGCGGTGTGTATAAAAGGCATGCTAAAAAGAATAAGGATTCTGAAAAACCAGAGAAGAAAATAGCCAAAAAGAGAGAGGGTCATAGTTATGCTGGTAGGTATTAAGCGAGTATGAGAAAGTACTGTTGCTGGCATGTATAAGGCATGTGTGAAGCCCAGGGAGATTTTATCTGCTATAAATTGTATGGTAACCAATGACCATTAGTTAGCAAATATTTACTTCTGATTTAGCAAAAGTGGACTTATCTGTAACTTGATTGGTTGCAGGAAACACGTATTTACTTTTTATGGAACAAATGAAAACTATCAAGAAATACGGTCAATGTGAAAGATGCTTTACAAGAAAGCAGACAGAAAGGAACCTTTTATTAACATTAGTTGTATATGATTTTCATATCATATTCGTTGAGTCATTGCTGCGTGTAATATGATGCAGGCTAGAAAATATAGCATGAAATCTACATATCACTTGAAATATAGCAATAAAGTCAATAAATACTTATCCAATTCATTGAATGGCTGACAGTGTTACATGTCATAGCTACCTAACACCAAACTTTCAAACCACCTAATCTGCTACCTCAAACCTTTCCATGCTTATACGTTGCTAGCTCCAGAATTACTCAATTCATATTACTCACATGAGTCACATCATCCGAAACTGAATAAGCTTATTTTTAATCATATGTTAACTGCAATGGATGTGAAAAACAATGGTGCTGTTATTGGAGTTTCAGTTGCAAATGTTTCATATGCTACTGAAGTACCAATGACAGAAGAACCTAAATCCCTTCATGATTTATGTCATAACTGCAAACAAGGTATTGAAAATTTCATTAATTGATTTTATAGGAACATCTTTACTTTCGTTTTATCATGTTTTACATATAAAGTACGAAAATCTGCAGGGCTTTAAATTTTAAACTGGTAAACATTAATTCAAGAAATAAACAAAATAATGTATTTTTCTTTCAGATTAAATGCAGTCAGCAGTACTAATTTTTGTTTAGTTTCATCTACCTGATATAAATTCAGTACATTAAGTTGCTTATCTACTTTTGTATGGAATTTGTAGATAGAACATTTTTGATAAGCAATTGGCTGTCCAAATTCAAAATCAAAGCAAACAACCATGTAGAGGACATCGTGAATGTTGGTATTTGATTTCCGAACTAATCATATAAACTTACTGCACTCTTAATATGAGTTATCTTATACTATTTCTTTTAAATTTTAATAGTGAATTTAAGACCAAAGTTTTCTCAAACTGTGAGAAGAAATTTAGACAGGGGAGCAAGGTTTATAAAAACAGGTGGAAAAAGAAGAGTATTCAAAAAATTATTCTCAGTTGATGGTTGATGGAAATGAGAAGCTTGTGATTTCTTCTACTGTTATTTATTCACAACTGCTGGTCCAATAGCAGGAACGCTCTTCATTTCCAACATAAAGATTGCATTTTTAAAGTGATAAATTGCTTAAATTACAATCGACATGCAATGAAAAGACGATGAGTTTTCGCTACAAGGTATATATGACAGATAAAGTATAACTCATGGAATTTTCTACAAGTATGGGCATTAATGTCCTGAGCAAATACACTACTACTGCAATAGAATTTTAGACAAACATGTACGAATAAAACAAATTTTAGACAAACAATATAGCCCCCCGACCTGATCGGTCAGGTCGACCGCCGTCAGCGGGGGCGTTGCCTCTCCCTACATAGAAGAAGGGGTGGGACTACCTTGAAAATTATAGGTTTACTTAATGGATTTAGTGACTTTGAAATGAAGTAGATAAGGTGCATATGAAAAGAGATTGGGCATAGTCTACAAAAAGTTGAATTTCATTGTTTGTACTTTTTTTTTCTGATTTATACTGGGTTTTTAATGCTTAAATGAATTTTCTTTCCTCTACACTTACTATTTTCATACATTCTACTGGAACATATTTATGGTTTTCTTTCTTCGGTACAATGATTCAATCTGATAGTATACATATAATACAAAATCAGTTAACACTTAATATGTATTCCCAATTGTTGTTGCATATTACTAGCTGTACTACAAAAATATTTACCAGTAGATTATAAAGTATACTGCCATGATTATGAAACTGTAAATTAGAATTGAAAATTTTGGACATACCTAACTGTAAATATACAAGACATCACTGACATATGCTTCTAAAACCTTTCCATATTCGAAGACATTCTTCCTTATATATCACATTTTGTGGCATGTAACCGACGATCAAGAATATATATAACTGATTCATATACTTCATTTTTTCAATTCTACATGTAGTGATTGCTAATAAAAAGATCAATACTGGAACAAGGTATACCCTTACTTTACCGATATTTGAATTTTTTTTCGAAAGGGCAAGATGTATACAAATTTGACTTTTTTCGAACATTGTAAACATTAATCAAAATTTAGTGCTTTTTGCATTTTCATCCTATGCTATTCTATTTGCATTTTACTATATTTTAAACAAGCGTTTTGAAGAAAAAATTGAACATTTCAATTTATATTAAAAATCTACTGTATTTAAAAAAAAATAACACACAAACATGTTTGTGTATATACATATGTTACATTTGCAAAGACACACCAAAATATACTAGAAGTCTACCTTCCTCTCCTACATAAAATTCCTTTATGTTACTACATTATATTCTAAGTAACTTTTAACATTAATTTAATTTCCAACCATGCCCGTGTGCGTAGCACGGGCCACACACTAGTATGATATATAAATGCGGAAACTGATAATAGCAGTAAAATAAAAATTAAAGTAAGCACGCCAGGAATTTTTATACTGGTTCGAACTTCCCATTCTACGTCCAGTCCCAGAATACCCTCTGGATTTAAACTAAACCCCTCACTTAACCCGGAGGAATAGGTATACGACACCTGAGCAGCCGAACAGGAATTTTTCCGCCTCAACAGCCGAAGAGGACTTCAACTTAATACAAATAATTTGTTGATGAATGTGTTCTGAATTACACTGATTGTCTTTTGATAGTACAGCTTTCCTATAATCAAATCCTCAAGAGTATATGTGTGTGTGAAGATTTAGAAGGAAAATAATCACGTAGAATCGAAGTATATGAATTTATTCAAGGATTTTAGTGATATTGAATGTGAATGAATGCTTTTTATTTGCAGAGAATAATAGAGAATAGATTTCAGAATTATAAACAAGAATTGGTGTTTGTAGAAGTGAATTGAACATGTTTATATAGTTGTAGAATAGTTACAATCTTTCATGAAGAGTTTCAATCAAAAGTTGTGTCCGTATCTCTTGGATTGAAGGACATTCCTCTTTATGAATGATCGCAACTCTTCAGAAAAACTAGCCGTTATGTTCAGGTCGGTTGACCGAGAAAACTGGCCGGTCAGCTAAGTTTACATATGTGTATAAAACAGTGCATATCTGTGCACTTGACACAGAGTCGGTCGACCGAGGATCCTGGTCGGTCAGCCGACCTGTTGTCATTTGTACAGTGCACACTTATTTATGTATAATTCAATATAAATCAATTTGTGTGTGTGTGTGACTACTTGAGGAATGATTTTAACAATATTCTAAGACTCAATACACTAAAATATTCATACTAATCTCTGGATTGTAGTCTTGTCTCCATTGTAGTGCACAATATACGTTTATTCTCTTTTTGTCGCTTTCGTATAGTATTCTCTTTGTAATTCGTCGTATGATCTCTGAAGCTTGTGTCATGAATCAAAACTCATGAATCAACAACAAATTCCAATTTTTACCATATCGGGTAATATACTGCTAATTAAATTTTAAATTTATTTAATGGTCAATTGAAATTCTATCAATTAATTCATATACTAATTTAAATAACAATTAAACCTACCAAACAATAGCCAATAAATTTCATATCACTTTAGAATATAAATATAACTAACATAAAATTATTTTAGTCAATTGTGAGTGTATAAACACTCACCTTTGATTTATCGACGATTTAAACCCAAATAGAGGCCCAAATTTGAACAGTCTCAGAATCAAACCAAACTAGCTCTATGTTGTCTAGAATTTCGATACGAATGCAACGGAGAAAACCGCGCGTCGATCCAAGCTCGTATGCAAAAGTTATTCGAGTTAGAACATTTGCATTTGAATATAAAATAATTAATTAATAAAATAAACAATATATCATCTTCTTCCCCAAATAATACAGCCGAACCCATCACGCACGCCAAATTCAAACACACGCACGCCTACAACGTCGACCGAACGATGATCAAGATGTTCCTACGCGAGCGTCTCCAGGAGAGCCACCCACGTCAGAAGTTGCGCCGCCCCATGCCACGCCATTTTCTCGAAAAACGTGAAAATACGCATGACATTCAAAGCCAGATCCTGGCGAATCCATGACGTATTACCAGCAATCAACTGTATGGATTTGAAGAGCTCGCCAAGATCTACAACTTTGCTTTTGGAATTTTTCGATTTCGTTGAACGGATTGAGAGATAAAGAGGAAAGAAGATCGGCAATTTCTGGCCATTGGAATAGGTGGCGGCCATGGTTTAAAATTAGGGTTTCTGAAATAAAAAAATAATAAAACTGTCTCGGTTTGCGTGCGTATTTATATAGGTAGGTCCAAAATCGTCCGAACTCTAAACATAACGTGCCGCCAGGCGTTTATAATGTTTTACCCCCATTCCTAACGCAATGGAACTAGTTTCGAGGCCTAATTCGATCATATATGGAAGATAGCTTTTTAAAGTCGATTAATTTAATTAAATTCGAAATTAAATTTCGACGCGTTTCAAGCTCGCACGGCCAAACGACAAGTCTGATTGCTACAAAAATTGAAATCCTACAATAATTCACTATTATGGATCTGATGAAACTGGTTTCGTCAAAATCCAAGATCGTTGCCAAAATGGCTATCTTTACTCGTTAATTACAATATAAAATTTCAATTTCTAATTTTCCACATTTAAATCCAATTTTAAATGTTAACCATCTAAATTTTTATTTATATAAAATTTAAATCAGCTTACGACATCATTTTCTATCATTTTAATTCAAAATTTAATTATTCAAATAGTCTCCAATATTAAATTATTCAACAAATTACATTAATAACAATTTTCATTCAATAATCACCTTAAATTTAATAATTAAAAATAGCTGAAAATACGGGTCGTTACATAAATTGAATCTATGATATATATATTGTATGTTTATGCATGTGTGGTGATTCAACATCAAATTAAGTAATGTCTAAGATTTTGAACTTGCACTAAAAAAGGATTTATTTTCCAAATGAAAATAATCGGGGATTGGAAAATATTGTTTCTATGAAATTTCAAAAGATGAGAAATTTTAAATAGAAAAGACAGGGGTAAGAAATAAGGCTAGAAGTATTGTTGGGTTTTTACCCAATATAAGCTTTGTTGAATATTGAGACAAGAAAATAACTAAGAGATTTAGAAATTTTATTTCTTAATTAAAATGAAGTTTTGGAAATTAAGGAAGGAGTTCATGTAAATGATTTTCTAATGGAAAATGAATTTTGGAGACTTGGTTATTATAATAATAATTTCGTAGGAAGCTAATTCTTTTATTTTTATCATAAAAGAAAATGGAAGATTTAACTAGTAAATTTTTGAATTGATTAAAATTAATTGAAGGATCCTATTGATTTATATGCATGTTATGCAATAAAGGTAAAGTGCACAGGTAAAAGTAATACTTGAACTTTAAGGGCTTTAACTACAAAATCCCCTTTGGAATTTTTTTTAAATTTTCAAAACTTGATATTAATTTTGAGAATAACCGAAAGAAGTTCTTTATATGGCTAAAATATTAGTGTAGTGCATTATAAAAAGGAGGTGAATTGAATGTACCCGCACTACTTTACTAATTAAAGCAGTGTACTTTGAATGTTTATCTCGTGAATAAGAGACAACTTCAGAAGGTTAGAAATTATAAACTAGAACTTCTTTTTTTGGAGAATAATTCAAAATGAGAAATAAATATATAGAAAAGAAAAATAATTGGGATTCCTTTGTTAAAGAGTAATCTTAATTTTGAAATGAAATTTATAGTGTAAGACTATAAAGAAAATTTAGTTAAGCAATCTGAATACTTTAGAATGAGTAATATAAAGTGAGCCTTTCAAATTTTAAAAAAATTAGAGTTATATTTGACATAGAAATAAGTAAGATGTAAGTTTAAAAAAAAATTGTACTTTGGGTTTGTGTGAATTTTGAAAATTTAAAAATCCCTTTGGGAAAGAATTTCATGATGAGATAAATCCATATTATGTGTAACGACCCGTATTTTTACGGATCGGAAAGTTCGTAAGAATCTGGAATTCTTAGCGTTGTTAAGTCGTTTCAGATTTTGGGTAGAATTTTGTTCAAGTCCTAAGTCGTGACCGACTTATAGATTGGACGACTTAAGGGATAGGTCGGCAACGACCTAAGGAACTGGTGAGTAGCGACCTATGGGTTAGTATCCTACGGTAGTTAGCAACCTAGTGGTTAGCGTAGTTGGGTCGTAGACAACCTAAGAGTTAGGTCGTGAGCGACCTAGTGTTCAGTTAGGTTGTGAGCGACCTAAGTTTGGAAGTTGGATAGTTAGGTCGTCTAGACGACTTAGGAGTTAGGTCGGATTATCCTGTGTATAGTTAGGTCGTTAAACGACCTAAGGTGTTAAGTCGTTAGGTCGTAACTCGTTGAGTCGAGTAAAGTGATAGGTCGTTAAGGCGCATCTCAGTTAAGTCGCGTGGATGCGCATATACGTTAGGTCGCGTGAGGGCTTATCAGTTAGGTCGTAGGTCGGAGACCCTGTTAAGTCGTATAGGTTTTTAGGTCGGCAAAGCATTAGGTCGTATGAATGCACTGGACTGATGAGTGTTAGGTCGTAAGTCGTAGTAGCTTGGGATTGTTGAGTCGGAGGTTGTTAGGTCGAAGACTTTAGGTCGGTGGGGTTTTAGGTCGTAAGTCGTGGACGACCTAACTCCGAGGGGAGGACTTAAGGAGGATTTCAGCCTATAAATAGGAGGGTTTTTCTCACTTTTTGGGATCCGGATTTCGAAGCGACGAAGTGCTGCCATTTTGAGAGCTCGACTTCTACACTTCTTCACTTCTTTTCTCCACTCTAATCTAGTGATTCCATCCATCCAAGTTGAAGATCAAATTGAAGATTCAAGAGCTTAGATTGAAGATCTACATCCATTGAAGTGAGATTTCATCGTTTGAAGCGGATTGGTGATAGATCAAGTTAGATCCTTCGCTGTCCAGATCTGAAGTGGGTTTCTTTTGAGGTGTTTAGGTGATTTGGTGAGTGGTGATTATCTCTCACACGGATCCAAAGGAGTATATCGGATTGTTGGCTTGATTTTGGTGTAAAGTAGTGATTTTCATGCATCTTTGTAAACTTAAGTATAGATCCATATAGATCCATTGTTTATGATGATTTGACAACCATTTTACTAAGTGTTAACCTATGCAAGTTCATTCATCAAGATTATAGAGACATTGCTCATGTTTTCATGCTTGTTGGACTTTTGACTCTTTATTTACGAAATTGCCATTATTGTTATAATTGTCTATTTAGATCATATTTGAATGCTTGATTACTTGGATTAATGTTTGACTTGATTGATTGCTATGAATTAGATGATTGATGATTTGATTTAGACAAGTTGGTCGAAGATGATTCAAAAGCTAAGAGAAAGGCTCTTGAATTGGGAAAGCTGCTCGTGGCATATGTAGCGGATGATGAAGCTCTTATGCATAGATTCGATGATGATGATGTTGAGATGAAGCTTTGCTATGATGATGATGAGACGAAGCATGAGATGAGATAGTCTTGGTCTAATCCAGACGGGATCATTCCAAGCATGTTGTTAACTCGGTGATATGGTTTGAGTTAGAGGATAATGGTTTGCTCGAGAGGTGCTTGGGCTAGTATGGAAATAGTCGTCGAGGAGGATGACTAGAAGGCTGAGATCTCATCGTTGTTGAAGGTTCTAGCATGCTCAAAGCAAGAGTACGTTGGGCAGATTCGATAGTCCCTGAAGGCTAATGATTGATAGTCAAGTACTCTGGGCATATTCGATAGTCCTAGGCACGGGTCATGACGACGTGCGGGAGTAATGTCTAGAACCAAGGTTTCCATTAGCCCTTGACGGACGGCTGAAAGAATGTGTCGGTCATTCAATTAACGGTGAAATCGAAGCAAATGATAACAGTGATAGCCAGAGTCATGGATGTTTGGTTGTATAGTCATTCGGTCTCAAGAGCAGTGTTTTCTGGGTGCTTATCTGATCTTGGTTTAGGCCTTGGGGGTTTGTGCTTGGAAAACATCGCCCTTGACTCGAATGATAATTGCTTTACTTTACATTGTATGCTCTGCTATGTTTGCTTCTACTTAGTGTGTGTCTGGGGGCTATCACTGTAGAAAGAGGTTGGAGTGGGAGGGTTGTATTCCTATTCCTTTTCCTTTATGCTCTTTTGGTATGTTGTTAGTTAATTTACTGCTCACTAAGAGTGTTGTCTGACTCAAGGCTTTATGTTTTAACTCTTATTGCCTTGGGCTGTTCGTCCATTTTGGGACGGGCAGACTAGGTAGCAGGTGACAGGTGTTGTTCTCGCTTTCCACGGTGTTGATATCGAAGACGAGCTGGAGGGTTGCATATTATCTTCTTATTATATGTACTAGGTGTTCCGCTGTTTGTATTTTCTTTGAGTGTTATGTAGTGAGGCTTGTTGTATTGACTACTCAGATGTTTGTATTCAACTATTATGAGATTCTATTTTATGAAGCTTCACTATGTATATATTCTATTGTATTTTGTCCATGCGCTGTGAGTAATACGATAGATTTTGTTGTTCTTTTAATTTACCCTGACAATTGTCCATGGTCGCCTGGCACACTTTACAGCGCACTTTCTCTAGGTCCAGTGCAGGGGTCATGGGTGGTCGTCACATTTGGTATCAGAGCCTTGGTTAATCGAATTTACCCAACGCTCGCTGACGTAACTACGTATGAGAGACGTAATTGTATTTTGATGGATGATTACTATATATAATATAGTAGCTTAGTAGGGTTTGAGTCTTTTATGCAGTTGTTTCTCTAAGATGTTCTGATCATTCCTTTTTATAGATATTGAGAATGAGTCGAAGAGGGAGACCAGCTGCTAGGGAAGGCCGTGCTGCTGAGGGGACTGCTGATTATGCAGCTATGTTCGAAGCTATGATGACTTCGATCATGAGAAGGATGCCAGTTCCGGGGACAGCAGTTGATGTTCGAGTTTAAGTCCAAACTCCAAAGCCGGTGGATTTTGCTAAGCTGTGTAAGGACTATACTGCTCTTGGAGGAAAAGTTTTCTTGGGAACAGAATCAACCATTGAGGTCCAGAGATGGATAGATGCTTGTAGAAGGATCTTTGGTGACTTGGGAATTGAGGATGCGACTAAGAGGAAGTTAGCATCAAGGCAGCTTCAAGGGAGAGCTTCTGATTAGTGGAACTCTATCACCATTGATACTCCGGAGGAAGAGATTACTTGGGTGCAGTTCCAAGCCAGATTTGAAGCTAAGTTCATTTCTACTGCTCAGAAGTCTGTTCTGTTCAAGAAGTTTGTGGAGCTCAAGCAAGGTGGAAGACCAGTTCTTGAGTATGTTTCTGAGTTTGAAGCTTTGTCCAAGTATGCCCGGTCGTATATAGAATCTTCGTATCAGAAGAATGAGAAGTTTGTGACAGGCTTGGATAGTTATCTTGGGAGGCAGTTAGTGGATTATTTGGACGATTCATTTGAGAAGCTTGTGGAGAAAGCTCTCAGGCATGAGAGTCTGTTTCCTAAGGAAGGATCTGTTGTTGCTGTGACCAGGGGAGAGTCTAAACCATAGCAGAGTGGAAACAAGAAGAGGAAGCAACAGCAGCAGAAGGGTAAGGATGGCCAGAAGAAGCCGAAGAGTGAAGTGACTTGCTACAATTGTCAGCAGAAGAGCCATTTCTCTAGGGATTGCAAGAATCCAAAGGTGCCGATGAAGTGTCACAACTGTGACAAGCCGGGGCATATCAGGAAGAATTGTCCAGAACCGAGGAAGGACAAGCAGATTGTGCAAGCTTATGCTTTGGGAGCTGTTCCATCGTCTTCGAAAGCTCCTACCGCTGAAGAGAAAGGAAAGAGTGTGGTCGTTCAAGGTACTCTTTTCATATGTGGTGTTCCAGTTAGAGTTCTGTTTGATACTGGGGCGTCGCATTCGTTTGTTTGTAGCGAACTTGTAGGCCGGTTGGGTTTAGAACCGGATATTGTTGATAGGCCATTGGTTGTGACTAATCCAGTTGGGGGTTCGTCTTGTTTGTGTATGCTATGCCGTGGTCTGATTGTATCGAGTCATGGTTGCTCTTTTGTTTGTGATTGTTTTGTTCTGAACTTTGCGGGGTTCGGAATTATTTTGGGTATGGACTGGCTTAGGAAGTACGCGGCAAAGGTTGATTGTGAAAGGTTGGAGGTGACAGTCGAGAATGTGGAGGGGCGAAAGATTGTGATACGATGTAAGCATGAAGAAGACGTCTTCATGAGCTTCATGTATTCGCTGGTTGTTCCACGGGATGGACTGTCATCTGTGCCAATCGCTAATGGATTTGAGGATGTCTTTGACGAAGTCAAAGGGTTACCGCCGCATAGAGAGATCGAGTTTCGTATAGATCTAGTTGAAGGAGCCAGACCTGTTGTGATGCCTCTTAGGCGGATGGTGCCTAGAGAACAGTAGAATTGAGGGTGCAAGTTGATGATCTTTTGCAGAAAGGATTCATTCGGCGTAGTGTATCCGAATGGGGTGCACTAGTTGTGTTTGCAACCAAGGCAGATGGATCGTTAAGGTTGTGCGTGGATTATCGTGAGCTGAATAAGGTGACTAAGAAGAACAAGTATCCATTGCCGAGAATAGATGACTTGTTCGATCAGCTTCACGAAGCGAAGGTGTTTTCTCAGATGGATTTGGCAACGGGATTTCACCAGTTGAGAGTGGCTAAGGATAGTGTGCCGAAGACTGCTTTTAGGACACCATCCGGTTTCTTTGAGTGGTTGGTAATGCCGTTTGGATTGACAAACGCGCCAGCATATTTTGTGGATCTTATGAATAGAGTGTTCAAAGATCAGTTGAACAAGTTCGTGCTTGTGTTCGTGGATGATATTCTGATTTATTCCAGAACTGAAGAAGAGCACAAGACGCACTTGCGTATTGTTTTGGAAATCTTGCGGAAACATCAGCTGAAGGCTAAGTTTTCGAAGTGTCACTTCTGGAAGAGTGAAGTGAGGTTCTTAGGCCATGTTATCTCTGGAAATGGAATAGCGGTTGATCCCGCTAAGGTGGCAGCAATCCAGGATTGGGTTAGACCTAAGAATGCATCTGATGTGAGAAGTTTTCTTGGATTAGCAGGATATTATCGACGGTTTATCAAAGACTTCTCCAAGGTAGCTACACCGTTAACAGGATTGACAAAGAAGAACCTAGTGTTCAGATGGGATGATAAGTGTGAGCAAGCTTTCAGAATCCTGAAAGAGCGATTGACAAGTGCTCCTGTTTTGACTATTCCGAGTGGGAATGATGAGATGGTGGTTTACACCGACGCATGTGGTACTGGACTTGGAGCAGTGCTAATGCAGAGGGATAAAGTTGTTGCATATGCTAGTCGACAACTGAAGCCGCATGAAAGGAATTACCCGACTCATGATTTGGAGTTAGCGGCGATTGTTTTTGCTCTGAAGATGTGGAGACATTATCTATTGGGAGTTCGATTCGAGTTGTTTACAGATCATAAGTCGTTGAAGTATCTTTTCTCCCAAAAGGATTTGAATCTTCGGCAGCAACGTTGGCTAGAGTTTTTGGCATCGTATGACTTTGGTATAGCTTATACTCCGGGAAAAGGTAACGCAGTGGCAGATGCGTTAAGTCGAAGACATGCAGGATTGGGAGCCATGTTTTAAGAATGGAAGAATCTCGAGTATTTAGCTGGATTTGACTTCAGGCCCAGATGCGAATTGGAACCTGAGATGTTGGCAAACTTATCGATAAGACCTACTCTTGTAGAAAGGATTGGCGAGAGCCAAAAGCTAGACGATAAGCTTGTCAAGATTATCCGTGATTTGGAATCTGGATTGGACCCAGAAAAGGATAAAGGATTCGAGGTCGATCGAGAGGGTTGGCTTCGGAAGCAAGGACGACTAGTTGTTCCCGATATAGATGAATTGAGGAGTGAAGTTCTGAAGGAAAGTCATTACTCGAAGCTGACAATTCATCCAGGTGGAAATAAGATGTATCGGGATATGAAGAGAATCTACTACTGGGAAGGTATGAAGAAGGATGTTGAAAATTTTATTTCCAAGTGTATGAACTGCCAGTTGGTAAAATCCGAACAGAAGAAGCCAAGTGGATTGCTTCAGCCATTAGAAGTTCCTACATGGAAGTGGGAGCAAGTGTCGATGGATTTTATTGATGGACTACCTAGAACCAGAACGGGAAATGAAGGGATTTGGGTCATTGTAGATCGTTTGACTAAGAGTGCAAGATTTATTCCTGTTCGATCGACTAGGACTGCATCAAAGTTGGCTGAGTTGTATGTTAAGTGGATAGTTCGATTTCATGGTATTCCGAAGAGTATAGTGAGCGATCGAGACCCATTATTCACTAGTGGATTTTGGAAGAGCTTCTAGGAAGTTTTGGGAACCGAGTTGTGTTTGAGTATAGTTTATCACTCTCAAACAGATGGTCAGACCGAGAGAGTCAACTGAGTTTTGGAAGATCTCCTCAGAGCTTGTGTTTTGGACTTCGGAGGATCATGGGAAGATCACCTTCATTTGGTAGAATTTTCATATAACAACAGTTACCAGTCGAGCATTAGTATGGCACCATATGAGGCATTGTATGGAAGACCGTGTAACTCTCCGACATGTTGGTTAGAGACCGGAGAAAAGCTGATGCTTGGGCCAGAGATGATTCGACAGACTTCAGATTTTATAGAGATCATTCGGCAATGAATGAAGGCAGCCCAAGACCGTCAGAAAAGTTATGCCGATAAGCGTCGTAAGGATTTGGAATTCGACGTAGGTGATATGGTTTTTGTGAAGATTTCTCCACTGAAGAATGTTATTCGATTCGGGAAGAAAGGGAAATTGACTCCGAGATTTGTTGGACCATTCCCGATCATCGAGCGAATTGGAAAGCTCGCCTATAGATTGGAGTTACCGGAGAAGATGTCGGGTGTGCACAATGTTTTTCACATATCGTATCTACGGAAGTATGTGCACGACTCGAATACAGTGGTTTCTGCGGATAGCTGTGAAGATTTCGAAGTTGATCCAGTCGATAGAAGACCTCGTAAGCCACTTCGTGTTCTGGAAACCGACACGAAACATCTTAGGAGGAAGATAGTTAAGTTTCTCAAGATACAATGGAGTGATGATGATAACGACTGTACGTGGGAGGTGGAAGAGAGGATGAAAACAGCTTATCCTGAACTCTTTAAGGTATGGCCCTAAGGTGTCGTGTCATCTCACGATATTGTAACTTGTTCTGGTTTTAGAATTCTGCATGCTAAGCTAGAATTGGATGCATGGTTTATTGATTGCTATGGATGGTAGGCGTGCAGAATAGTCTTTGATTGCTCTTGTTTGTTTGGAATTTCGGGGGCGAAATTCCTAAGGGGGAGAGAATGTAACGACCCGTATTTTTACGGATCGGAAAGTTCGTAAGAATCTGAAATTCTTAGCGTTGTTAAGTCGTTTCAGATTTTGGGCAGAATTTTGTTCAAGTCCTAAGTCGTGACCGACTTATAGATTGGACGACTTAAGGGATAGGTCGGCAACGACCTAAGGAACTGGTGAGTAGCGACCTAAGGGTTAGTATCCTACGGTAGTTAGCGACCTAGTGGTTAACGTAGTTGGGTCGTAGACGACCTAAGAGTTAGGTCGTGAGCGACCTAGTGTTCAGTTAGGTTGTGAGCGACCTAAGTTTGGAAGTTGGATAGTTAGGTCGTCTAGACGACTTAGGAGTTAGGTCGGATTATCCTGTGTATAGTGAGGTCGTTAAACGACCTAAGGTGTTAAGTCGTTAGGTCGTAACTCGTTGAGTCGAGTAAAGTGATAGGTCGTTAAGGCGCATCTCAGTTAAGTCGCGTGGATGCGCATATACATTAGGTCGCGTGAGGGCTTATCAGTTAGGTCGTAGGTCGGAGACCCTGTTAAGTCGTATAGGTTTTTAGGTCGGCAAAGCGTTAGGTCGTATGAATGCACTGGACTGATGAGTGTTAGGTCGTAAGTCGTAGTAGCTTGGGGTTGTTGAGTCGGAGGTTGTTAGGTCGAAGACTTTAGGTCGGTGGGGTTTTAGGTCGTAAGTCATGGACGACCTAACTCCAAGGGGACGACTTAAGGAGGATTTCAGCCTATAAATAGGAGGGTTTTTCTCACTTTTTGGGATCCGGATTTCGAAGCGACGAAGTGCTGCCATTTTGAGAGCTCGACTTCTACACTTCTTCACTTCTTTTCTCCACTCTAATCTAGTGATTCCATCCATCCAAGTTGAAGATCAAATTGAAGATTCAAGAGCTTAGATTGAAGATCTACATCCATTGAAGTGAGATTTCATCGTTTGAAGCGGATTGGTGATAGATCAAGTTAGATCCTTCGCTGTCCAGATCTGAAGTGGGTTTCTTTTGAGGTGTTTAGGTGATTTGGTGAGTGGTGATTATCTCTCACACAGATCCAAAGGAGTATATCGGATTGTTGGCTTGATTTTGGTGTAAAGTAGTGATTTTCATGCATCTTTGTAAACTTAAGTATAGATCCATATAGATCCATTGTTTATGATGATTTGACAACCATTTTACTAAGTGTTAACCTATGCAAGTTCATTCATCAAGATTATAGAGACATTGCTCATGTTTTCATGCTTGTTGGACTTTTGACTCTTTATTTACGAAATTGCCATTATTGTTATAATTGTCTATTTAGATCATATTTGAATGCTTGATTACGTGGATTAATGTTTGACTTGATTGATTGCTATGAATTAGATGATTGATGATTTGATTTAGACAAGTTGGTCGAAGATGATTCAAAAGCTAAGAAAAAGGCTCTTGAATTGGGAAAGCTGCTCGTGGCATATGTAGCGGATGATGAAGCTCTTATGCATAGATTCGATGATGATGATGTTGAGATGAAGCTTTTCTATGATGATGATGAGACGAAGCATGAGATAAGATAGTCTTGGTCTAATCCAGACGGGATCATTCCAAGCATGTTGTTAACTCGGTGATATGGTTCGAGTTAGAGGATAATGGTTTGCTCGAGAGGCGCTTGGGCTAGTATGGAAATAGTCGTCGAGGAGGATGACTAGAAGGCTGAGATCTCATCGTTGTTGAAGGTTCTAGCATGCTCAAAGCAAGAGTACGTTGGGCAGATTCGATAGTCCCTGAAGGCTAATGATTGATAGTCAAGTACTCTGGGAAGATTCGATAGTCCTAGGCACGGGTCGTGACGACGTGCGGGAGTAATGTCTAGAACCGAGGTTTCCATTAGCCCTTGACGGACGGCTGAAAGAATGTGCCGGTCATTCAATTAACGGTGAAATCGAAGCAAATGATAACAGTGATAGCCAGAGTCATGGATGTTTGGTTGTATCGTCATTCGGTCTCAAGAGCAGTGTTTTCTGGGTGCTTATCTGATCTTGGTTTAGGCCTTGGGGGTTTGTGCTTGGAAAACATCGCCCTTGACTTGAATGATAATTGCTTTACTTTACATTGTATGCTCTGCTATGTTTGCTTCTACTTAGTGTGTGTATGGGGGCTATCACTGTAGAAAGAGGTTGGAGTGGGAGGGTTGTATTCCTATTCCTTTTCCTTTATGCTCTTTTGGTATGTTGTTAGTTAATTTACTGCTCACTAAGACTATTGTCTGACTCAAGGCTTTATGTTTTAACTCTTATTGCCTTAGGCTGTTCGTCCATTTTGGGACGGGCAGACTAGGTAGCAGGTGACAGGTGCTGTTTTCGCTTTCCACGGTGTTGATATCGAAGACGAGCTGGAGGGTTGCATATTATCTTCTTATTATATGTACTGGGTGTTCCGCTGTTTGTATTTTCTCTGAGTGTTATGTAGTGAGGCTTGTTGTATTGACTACTCAGATGTTTGTATTCAACTATTATGAGATTCTATTCTATGAAGCTTCACTATGTATATATTCTATTGTATTTTGTCCATACGCTGTGAGTAATACGATAGATTCTGTTTTTTTTAATTTACCCTGACAATTGTCCATGGTCGCCTGGCACACTTTACAGCGCACTTTCTCTAGGTCCAGTGCAGGGGTTATGGGTGGTCGTCACATTATGAATCTAGAAGTCATATCAAGGAGAAATCCTTGAATTAATCCACCACTCTTGAATATGATTAACTTTTCAAACCATATCAAAACAATATCACTTTCACTTCAAATAAATCCATTACCAAAATCATATCACTTTCCAAAGTTATATCGCTTTCGAAATCATAAGTCTTTTAAAATCAAAACACTTTGGAAATCAAAACCTTGAAATTCATAACACTTTGAAATCATAGCTTGAAATCATAACATTTTGGAATCCATAACACTTTCCTCTTAAACAGTTTAGATATTAAAATTTAGTGTATATAATAAAATAGTTTATAAAATAAAAATCGTTTATATAAAATAGTTATAAGTTGAAATAGTTTATAATAAAATAATTTATATTGAAAATGATTTATATAAAATAGTTTATATTAAAATAGTTTATAAAGTAAAATATAAATAGTTTTAGATATAGTTTAAAAATACTTTATAAAATAAAATAGCTTCCTAAAATTTCACAGATCGATTCAAATCAACTCGAATTCCAAATTCAAATTAATCCAATCTCAAATCATCAATTTCAATTTCAATTCAATTAAACATTTCAATTTTTATTGATTTCAAATACTGATTTGAACCACAAACAAACCATTTCAATTTCAATATTTTTCAAAGCTTTAAATATTCAACATTTCAAAACTAAATTCGATAATTTCATATATATATCAAATTCACTTTACTATTATTTAGTTTTGAAATATTTACTTAATCATTTCAACAACATCTAAATACAACTTCAATTTACAATTTAAATAAACAAAATATCCCATTTAAATTTATATAAGTTTGAAATATTCATTTAAGTCGCTTTTAATCAAATTCAAGTTATAAAACATATCTTTAAAATTTCAAATTTAATAAATTTCAAGTCAAACTTATTTAAGTAAAATTCTTAAAAAGATATAATTTCAAATCAATTTCAAATTTATCTTTCCAACCTGAATCATTATAAACTCTATATTTGAAGATACATATATATATATATATATATATATTAAATAAATACTTAAACATATTATATATCAACTTTATTAAATCAACTTTAATAAATCTTTAAAAATCAATATTTATTAAAACCATATATGTCTTTTCAAAATCATAGAAATCATTTTCAAAATATTTATATATAGACCAACGGTGCCTGTATATAATTTTCTATCCTATGGTCAAGTGATACAGATATTTATCATCTCAATCCGCAATTTAAATATACACGGGTATATATCATTTCAACCCTCAATCCCAAATTCAATTCAAATGAAAATCGCTTGGGTTTATCATTTCAACCCATAACGATTTTCTCCTATTCTACAGATCGTTGGGGGTATGTATCATTTCAACCCATAGTGAATTCTATACTAACAGAGAACTTGTAGAGTGATAACAGATATGATAATAATATAACAATCAGTAACATGCATATATCATCAATATAAATAACAGATAAGGGTGTCAGATGTCACAGGTGAACAGATACAAATAACAGTATATATATAGCAATGTAAATACCTAACAACAGCATATTTCAATTTTCGTTTCAATTGAAATCAAATTTAATAAATATAAGAACGTTAATCGTGAGTGGTTGCTCAACTATCGAGGCTAGAGAGGATAGACAATGAAATTGTGTTACGAAATGCAAGCATTGCTTCAAAATCGAAGCTAGATGGACACGATTCGACGAACAAAGCTGATAGTTTGAATTAATGAGAACGAATCAGAATCATCTAGACAGAGAGAGAATATATATTAATATTTTTCTATGAAATCAATATCAAATTTAAGACAAATATTAAAATAAAAATATATTTAATTAAGGATTATTGTTTATATTTAAAACACAAATATAAAATAAAACCTCACATACATATAATATTCTGAAATCAAATATTAACTTTAAACCCATCCTAAAAAGGAACTCTATATATTTTCAAAATGCATATATTTAGAAATCCAATAGAATGTACATGTATAAACCTTTTTAACTTAATACTCTTTATTATTTATTTGCAACAGACTATAACTTATGGTATAACACTAACAGAAGAAATAAAGTACAAAGTAGCTTCCAGATTGTGAAAAATATATATATACAACTGCACATCATATGTATACTAACGGGTACTTTCATATCAAAATACCTATATACATAAAATAAAAAACATATCCCTTTTTCAAAATATATGTTTATTACGTATATAAGACTGTAAAGTATAAACAAAAGAAGACAAAGTATCTTTCAAAAACTACCAATGTATATCTTATGAAAATTTATAAATATAGACAACAGGCTATTATCACATAGAAAACAACATATATAGGTTCATTCTATATATAACAAACACTTAACATACTTATATATAAAACAATGTATACATTATTATAAAAAAAGTCTCAAGATACTACATAACTTAAGTAAATAGATTAACATAATGTATATATAACTAATATATATGGTAGGCTACATTGTAAACTTATGTATATAACTATTATATCAACAAAATATATAGTACATATATATAACCATTTAAGAAAACTTCAATATGCCCTGTATAGAAAAATAACAATTATGAATAGAATATATATAACACTTCCCTTAATATATAATATACAGTAAACATGTAATTTCTTTATACTGTACAAAATTTATAATATGCTACAACTAACTAATGTAAGATATATATATATATATATACAACTCATACTGTAAACATATGAGAATCATATTTGCAAACCCCAAAAAACATACGTATTTTTCTTTCTTCAAAATA
The DNA here is from genome assembly GCA_030737815.1 of Allium fistulosum. Lineage (NCBI taxonomy): Eukaryota > Viridiplantae > Streptophyta > Magnoliopsida > Asparagales > Amaryllidaceae > Allium > Allium fistulosum. Next base: position 1,101,350,619 of record CM060904.1, on the reverse strand, counting down.
AAAGAATAACTAACACTATAAATATATATATAAAGAAATCAAAACAGTTATGTATAAACCTATATATTATATTTTATATACCTTCTTGGATGATGGAGAAGCCGAAATGAAATGGTGGCTTGCTCACAGTAAATGGCATGTGGGTGTGGGTACGGATGAAAGAGGGGAGAGGTGCTTTAAGGTGTGGCAGAGCGGAGGAGCTCGGTGCATGGTCAGGGTTTCGGTTGCTAGAAGGGAGGAACGGTGGCGGTGAGCGGTTGTGGATAATTGCCTAGCGGAGCAGTGGTGAGGCAAGATGGTGTGGCGGGGCTTCACGTGATGATGGTTGGACTTTGGCTCGAAGGGTAGGACACTAGAGAGACAGGGTGGATGGTTCGGCATTTGAAGGCGTAGCTTAGTAGAAGGCCATGCAAGTGTGGGAAGGAAGAAAGCAATTGGGTTTGTAGAGAGAAAGGAACAGAAACTATCAAAGGAAGAAAAATGGACATGCTTGAAAATTAAGAGACGTGCAAACTATAATCGATAGTACAACTATTAAAACAATGGAAAGATAAAAGGTCACCGAATCACAATGTAACAACCCTATATTTTGTGATTATTTTAATTATTTATTTTGGTTATTTTAATTGATTTCCTGATTTAAAAACTTTATTTTATTTATTAAAATGAATAAATTTTGTTATTTTAAATATAATTTTGATTTTGATGTGAATTAGAATTCCAAACATGACTAAAAAGGATATTTTCCAGAAAAGTGAATTTTGGTCAATATGGTCAAACTTTGACTTTTAATTTAGAAATTTTAAAGTTTGAAAATTTGAATTTTATCTTTTATTATGAAAGTAAATAAAATTTTAAGAATAATGCTTTTCGTTTCGTTAAAATCTGATTTATAATGTGAAAGTTATACCCTTTTAAATATTGTGTGTAATTTGTTGTATTTAACAAAATTATTTATTTTAAATTATAAAAAAATAATATTTTATTTGGTCATGTAATATTATAATTTATATTTATATGGGTAAAATAACATGTTATGTATATACTTTGGTTTTAAAACATTTTAAAGATATAATTGGCATTTTCCAGTGTTAGCTGTATTTTGTTTAAAATTCTAATTTCCAGTTTCAATTAATTAAAGTAATTCTTTATTTGTTTTTCTATTTTTTTCTTAAAATCTTATTTTATTCTCATTCCCACTTTATTTTGTTCCTCATTTATTTTATTTATTTGACCTTTTATTTGTTTAAAGTGAAATAGAAATTTTATAAGGCTAGTGATATTTATTTGTAATTTTCATGTCTTATTTCCAATTTTTAAACATTTTTCTTTAGTTTTTTTCTATTTTTTCTAAATTAAATTATTTATTTCACTTTGAAAATACTTTAGAAATTATTTTATTTCAAAATTTTTCTTTAGAATATTTTTAAAATGAAGTAGATAATTTTCCAAAGACAATCGTGATTTATTTGTAATTTCTAGACCCTGTTTTCAATTTTTAAGCAATTTCTTATATTCTTTTTCCATTTTCTTTAAAATTAATTAATTATTTTTATTTTATATTACTTTGTTTCGGTTTTAAAGTCAATTTACTGATTTTATTTTTGTTTTATTTGAATTTAAAGAAAAAGAAATATGAAGGGTTTTAAAAGCTTATTTACCTTAAGTCCTTTCATCTCCTTTGTCCTTTCATTTGCCATAACTCCTCAATTACTATCTTGGCTGTGCATTTTTGGTTTGTAGCCGTGATTTTTCAGCCTCCATTCACCCAAAAACATTTTACCTTCTCATTCATTCATGGCTTCAAGAAAATCTATGGGTAATGGCTACTTTTTTTACACTTTTCTTCTCATTTTTCATGTATTTTGCCTTGTTTTCTTTGCTTCTTTGAATGGCCTCCACTCCATATCCACGGCCACCACCCCCTACATCTCTTCCCTGCCATCACCACCAGCTACTCCTCTAGTCTTGACCAAGGCCGAGCCATCATGATGCCAAAACTCCACAAAAATTGCAACACAAGCCATAAAAACATGTTGTTTGACCACTATTTGTTCACCACTTCATTTTCCACCACCACCACCACCTTAGGCCGCCTCCACCACCTCTGGCCAGACCACCACACACCTTTCCTTCCACTGACCTGATCCATACCTCTCTGACCTGACCACACAAGCCCATGGCCAAGCCATTTTTGTGAACAAAACCCACCAATTTTGCCTTAAACTCTTCATATTCCTTTGTATAAACTTTCTCCTCATATTCTACTACCTAGGCCATGCATACACATGACCAAACCTGAGCCAAACTTGTTCAAACCAGAGCCAAAAACATCCCTAGGCCATGACAAAAGAATAGAGAAAGCAAGGCAAAAGATTTGGCATTCGTATCTCTTTTTATTTAAAAGTTATGTCATTTCTAGTGTATTGAAATTTATGGTTTGCTTTGATTTTTGTTTGGGTTGTAACACAAGATCTATATCATTGGATTTTCTCTCCACACTCAAATTGTATTAGAGTTGTCGTGCCTTCATAATCTTTGTGTTGTGAGCTTTGTTGGCAAATCTCCAGCTTAACAGGTGAGTTATTCTCACCAGACAATATGTACATATATAACTAGTGAATTGACCCCTTTTGAATCTGTAAAATGCATTATCATGTTACACTTGCTATGTTATGATTTATGATGTTCACCAATGCTTAAACACCTATTATATTATATGTTACTGTTATATTATGTTGTTCTATTATTTTTATCAGTTTATCACACTGCAAGTTCCCTTTAGATTAGAATCACTATGGGTTAAAATGATATATACCCGAACGGACTTTAGAATAGGAGAAAATCATTATGGGCTGAAATGATAGGCCTGAATGATTTTCAATTATTTTTCATTTCCTTGGGATTGCGGGTTTGAAATGATCAAACCCGGGTTTTCTTTGTAAATTACGGGTTGAAATGATATATTACCCGTATCACTTTACTTAGACTAGAAATGAAATACAGACCCGTTGTTAAAATATGTTTTTATAAAAATCTTAAAAATATTTTTGAAATGTAAATATTATAATATTTGATTTAAACTAAATAAAAAAATGATTTATGTAAGCATTATTGATTTTTTGAAAATTTATAAGTGAAATAAATTATTGGTAAAACTAGAAAATTTGAAATGTAAGTTATTTTGGGAAATTTTAATTGGGTGATAATTGGAATTTAAATTAAATATGAAATGTGATAACTTCATGATAATTTGGATTAAAGTGAATTTAAATGATTTTTATATTATAGTAATGATTTTGAATAAAGTTAAAATGTGAAATGAATGAATATTTAAGTTGAAATTTTGAAATATAACTAAAATTGGAAATTTGTGAATTTGGCTTAAGAGTGAACTTTAAGTTAAGTAAATAAAAATGGAATTAGGTTATTTTGAAAATTTAAAATTAAGTGTTAAGTTAATTTAATTTAATGAATTTATAATTTAAAATTGGAATTTAATAAGTGAATTATTATTAAATTTTGATTTTTGAATGGAGTTTTAACTTTATAAAATCATGAATATAAGGGTATTTGAATAATTGTTTTAAAAGTGAAATTATATGATTTTATAAGTAAAAAATGATTTATATAAAAATATAATTGTTTGTGAAATTATACTGAATATTTGAAGTTAGTTAACTGCATTTCTGAAACGCTATTAAATTCTAATGTAAATGATAATACAACATTTGTAAATGCTGTAGTTGATAATAATGAACCAAATGGCTAAATTTAATTAAAGGCTATTATAGCATTTTTGTAAATGTTATAATGGTTGAATTTAACTAAGTTTATTTGAAACTAATGTAACCATATTATAGAATTTTAAATGTTGTCTTTTGTTAAATCGAACTATTTTAAATGTGACTTTCCGTAGCATTTTCTAAATGCTGCGAAAGTTGAAATTTCATTGTTTTAATTAATTTAAGTGAACGAATGAACTTTGAAAAGTTAAATTTTTGGAAATTTAAAATTTTAATTATTAAATATACTAACTTCATTTTTATGATTTAAAATGAAGTAATTTGTTTCGAAATATAAATTATTTTGAAATATGATATTTTGATATTTTGAAATGGATTTTATAAGGATATTGAATTTTGAAATGATATTTGATTTCGAAGTATAAAATACCATTTTTAAATTTTAACCACGGGATGTATTTAATTTATAGTTTAACTGATCCTTAAAGGATGGGCGATCCCAAGCATCCTTTGAGTTATTGTGCATTTCTACTACAGTTCACTTGAGTTGGTTTACATTATATAAGTATATATTGTCCTGACTCGAGTGTTTTGTGTTTTACTTTACGCTCGGGTCAGCCTGAGTATTTACAGCTTAGCTTTGGATTTCTTTCTGGAGCTAGGAATCCCTGGAGATTCTGCTTGTCTAGTTATCTGTTCCTTTCAGTTCAGTTGTTCTATTTCAGTTCTAGTATTCATAAACTTCTATTTATTTGAGATGTCTATTGTATATGTTTTCAAGCAGATATTATGTATTATGTTTTGAGAGTTTGTTATAGTAGCTTCATGAACTACTATGGTTTTTTATATTCCGCTGCGAGTTATTCTGATATGTTCTGTGTCTGTGATTCTGTGTATTTGATTTCATTTGCTCCAAATTTATTTACAATCTGTTATTTTGAATTATTCAAGCCAGACATGTGTGGATTATTGTCGATTTGAATGGTCCAAAATACCGGGTGGTTACAGTTGGTATCAGAGCTTTGGTTTTAGGCAAACCTTAGCCTGCGGAGCAAAAACTCATTAGAGATAGGGTAGAAATACCCTAGAATAAGTGAAATCAATCTCAGAATCATTTCTTTGTGAGAGAACGTATTTTCGAAGTATAAAATGATTTTCAAATGATTTTTAAAGAATTTTCAAAGATTATTTTGATATAAATTTCCTTGCTTTAAAAGTAAAATATTTCTTAAACTTCATTCCTTTCGTATCCACCTTGTTAGTAATTTCTTTGATTAGGATCCTCTAAAATTTTGAACTTCTCTCTTGATTGATCTAGATCCTTTGTTGATAGGAATCTATTTTAGGTATGGCAAAATCAGTAGTTTGTTAGGATGCTTTGAGTAAACTCTGTTGTATCTTTTGCTTAGCTAAAGTTGTCCAACTAAAGATATTTAAGCTTCTGTTTTCGTATGTTATGAATTCGAGTCTTTCCAAATTTTGAATGGGAATTTTTCTGTATCGATATAGGTTATATTTCTCTAATCTTCGTTTGGATTCTTATCGAATAAGATTCCTTTGAATTTTGGAATGCTCACTTGTTCCGAAATCCATTCCTATCTCCCCTAATTGTATTCTTTTGATTTTGGAGCATTGCATCACTCCACTTTGTATGACCTTGATAGGGTGGCGATTCCGCCAATCTTTGAATGATTATAATTGGCATTGATTCACCGGAGATTTCTGTATCCTCGGTTTACGATGTTTTCTATCTTCTGCTATATTTAGATTCTATCTCTGGCAATCGAAGGTCGATTTTCCTTAGATTTTCGCATCGATTATATTCCTGAAATCACGGTTGACCGGTTAAGGTCGTCCGCGATTCATATAGGCTTATCCATCTTGTATTTGGTAATTTAATTATCTTATCTTCGTTTGAGCCTATCTTTGAATTAGAATTCTATTTGATTAGAGTCCTTCTAAATTTGAATCTATGTTTTGCTTTGAAATCCATCCTTGAATCGTCCCTTGGAAAGTTTATGGTTGATTGTCTTTTAAAATTTTTGTATTCATCGTAGTTTTATTTTGATAAGGATGACCATATTTTTATATAAAGATGAAATGTTTTTTATAAGGATTATATACCTTTTAAAAAAAATGAGAATTTGAAGTTTTAAAAGGATTTGAAATTGTGAAAATTTTATAAGAAATGGTTTCATATAAAATGATTTATAACTGAAGGTTTTGAATCTGAATTTAAGTGATTGAACTCCGGCATTTTGGAACTGGTTTTAAGATTTTGAAATAATAAATAATATGATTGAAATTATTTTTCCGAATAAGTAATGTTTCAATGATTTTAATGGGTTTTAATGATTTTGAAGGAATTTCAAAGAAGTTTTCAAAGTAAATGGAAGTCCAGAACTCACTTGTGTCGCTGGAAAATAATTTCGGTGATGAGTGCACGCATCATCGACATTGATTTTCGAGTTTCTGAGTGAGGGAGAGGCCACTTCGGTAGCATTGCTATGCGATTGATTTGTGAAACCAATTTAGATTTCAAATTCCGAAGTGTGATGTGATATTCGAAAGATATATGTATATATATTTGTAAAATTTGAAATGAGCCGGTGTTCAGTCCTTGAGTTTTGGATTTGATTTGATATAACCCTATTTTTGGAATGGATTTACTGATTTAATTGTGATTTCCAACTCTTGGATTGAAATATGATTTCTTCAACTATTTTAAAGGTTCGAGCACTTCCAAATCAAGGTTAATTTTTCAAAGCTAAGAAATTTTGAAAAGTAATTTAATAAAGTATATAAGTTTGTTTTGAATGTTTAAGTATGAAGTAATATGATTTAAATAAGTTGAAACTGTTTGGTTAAGTAAATGAATAAAGCAATTTTAAAATTTTCTAATATGAAATTTAGATTTGAAATGTTTTGAAAAGAATTTGGTCTTCAAAATATTTTGAATAAAATTTAGTTTAAATGTTTTTACTTAGTAACATCTTTATGAAACTATATATTTAACAAGTTGAAATAAATATATAAGTTGTACGTATGCTGTTTTATTCGCATAATTAATTTGATCCAAGTTTGAGTACACAAGTTCGAGGTGGATTACACCATTTCGTGTTAGGATTTTTTCATTCGATTCTTGATGGCGAATATTTGATATGGATTTTGGGCTTGATTCTAGAATTCTCTATCATAGTATATGGCTATGCAAGGAGACTGATGGCTTCTAGTCGAGAAACCATATCGAAGTCCGCATTAGGGAAATCGAATGGACAATACTAGTTCGAAAGCGAACTTGTGTGATCGAGCGAGCGACCAAATGTGATTTTGCGAAATGATGACGTGTGTACATCTTATATTCTAATATCAGTGATATATTTTGACGCTGAAATTGAAAGCTGTCGGGTTAGAATATCTTTGCTTACTTTTCCAATTTAAATTACAAAGATATATAACCTATAAAAGCAAAGATATTCAAATCCCATATGGCTCTTCATACAGCGAAATTTATTTTGGAAAATTTGATCCTTATATAAGACGGACCTTACGTAAGTATAAGATGATTTTGAAAACATTTGATTTTGGAAATGAATTGGTTGACTTAAATTATATTGATTTGGAAATTTGGATTTATTTTCAAAAATCTATTATTTTGGAAACTTTGAAACTAAAGATATTTAATTTGAGAACAAAATAATTTGGTGAAATTGTATATGATTTTGAAATTGAACTGATATTGAAACAAATTTAAATTTGAGAACCTTATGTTACTAAACACTTGATTTGGGAGTTGTCGAACTTATATAAAATTGATTTGTATGAGTATGAAATTGATTCAAAAACTATAGATTTGAAAAGGTACTCAATTTGAAAGTGAAATCTTATATAATTGAAGTCTATATAAGTATGATTTGATATACTATTGATTTTGGAAAGTATTTGATTTGAAAATTAAATCTTATATATAATGGATTTTATATAAGTACGATATTTGAAAGTGATTTGAAAAGGTACTATATGATACATATTTTCGAAGTAAAGATATGGAAAGTGCCTTCTGCTTGATATCCGATTTGTGGCCACATCTTGGATTCATTCTATCGATATTATTCTCTCTGATTTTTGGTTTTCCGGATATGATACTCGAGTGTCCTTCGAATTCCATGGCGTTACCCATGGTCTTACGATCGTGACTGCATAGCGCAACTGCCTGGCTGAGTCTTGCATAGGGGTACGGATTGTTTCCTGGGGGATCCAGGCGTAACCATTGTGTATCCTGCATTCTACTAGTCATCATGGCGTAACTCGCAGGGCTGAGAAAGCTTACGGATATGGATTGTTTCCTGGGGGATCCAGGCGTAACCATTGTGTATCTGCGAACCATGGTTAGACAAAGGTTTTGTTTGTTTTTGTTTGGATTGTACTTTCCATATCTGTTTTTAAAAGTTTTTCCAGTATTTTCACTGGGTGTTGAAACAAGTCTACTAAGTACCTGGAGAATTCTAGTTTTGCGCCTGATCAACGCACTACCAGAGTCTACAGGAACAAGGATAAACTTGTTAAGACATCGAGTTATAAAAGTATTTTGATAAAATATTATATAAATGATACTTTGATTAGTTATTTCCTTTTTAAACGATTTTAAAGTGTTTTAAATATTTTACCTCTTCAACCAACAATTTTAAATTAATGGCTCATCCTTGTCTTTCGTCCTATTTTCCCTTCTAGCTATTCCTATTCTCCACCTTATTAAACTTACCCATAACAATAGTTATCAGGTATAATTTTAATCTTCTTGTCATCTTGCCTTAATCCTATTCCATTTTATCTTTTCTGTGTTTTCCGTACCTCATTCCTTTTCGAGGACGAAAAGATTTGAGTGGGGGAGAGTGTAACAACCCTATATTTTGTGATTATTTTAATTATTTATTTTGGTTATTTTAATTGATTTCCTGATTTAAAAACTTTATTTTATTTATTAAAATGAATAAATTTTGTTATTTTAAATATAATTTTGATTTTGATGTGAATTAGAATTCCAAACATGACTAAAAAGGATATTTTCCAGAAAAGTGAATTTTGGTCAATATGGTCAAACTTTGACTTTTAATTTAGAAATTTTAAAGTTTGAAAATTTGAATTTTATCTTTTATTATGAAAGTAAATAAAATTTTAAGAATAATGCTTTTCGTTTCGTTAAAATCTGATTTATAATGTGAAAGTTATACCCTTTTAAATATTGTGTGTAATTTGTTGTATTTAACAAAATTATTTATTTTAAATTATAAAAAAATAATATTTTATTTGGTCATGTAATATTATAATTTATATTTATATGGGTAAAATAACATGTTATGTATATACTTTGGTTTTAAAACATTTTAAAGATATAATTGGCATTTTCCAGTGTTAGCTGTATTTTGTTTAAAATTCTAATTTCCAGTTTCAATTAATTAAAGTAATTCTTTATTTGTTTTTCTATTTTTTTCTTAAAATCTTATTTTATTCTCATTCCCACTTTATTTTGTTCCTCATTTATTTTATTTATTTGACCTTTTATTTGTTTAAAGTGAAATAGAAATTTTATAAGGCTAGTGATATTTATTTGTAATTTTCATGTCTTATTTCCAATTTTTAAACATTTTTCTTTAGTTTTTTTCTATTTTTTCTAAATTAAATTATTTATTTCACTTTGAAAATACTTTAGAAATTATTTTATTTCAAAATTTTTCTTTAGAATATTTTTAAAATGAAGTAGATAATTTTCCAAAGACAATCGTGATTTATTTGTAATTTCTAGACCCTGTTTTCAATTTTTAAGCAATTTCTTATATTCTTTTTCCATTTTCTTTCAAATTAATTAATTATTTTTATTTTATATTACTTTGTTTCGGTTTTAAAGTCAATTTACTGATTTTATTTTTGTTTTATTTGAATTTAAAGAAAAAGAAATATGAAGAGTTTTAAAAGCTTATTTACCTTAAGTCCTTTCATCTCCTTTGTCCTTTCATTTGCCATAACTCCTCAATTACTATCTTGGCTGTGCATTTTTGGTTTGTAGCCGTGATTTTTCAGCCTCCATTCACCCAAAAACATTTTACCTTCTCATTCATTCATGGCTTCAAGAAAATCTATGGGTAATGGCTACTTTTTTTACACTTTTCTTCTCATTTTTCATGTATTTTGCCTTGTTTTCTTTGCTTCTTTGAATGGCCTCCACTCCATATCCACGGCCACCACCCCCTACATCTCTTCCCTGCCATCACCACCAGCTACTCCTCTAGTCTTGACCAAGGCCGAGCCATCATGATGCCAAAACTCCACAAAAATTGCAACACAAGCCATAAAAACATGTTGTTTGACCACTATTTGTTCACCACTTCATTTTCCACCACCACCACCACCTTAGGCCGCCTCCACCACCTCTGGCCAGACCACCACACACCTTTACTTCCACTGACCTGATCCATACCTCTCTGACCTGACCACACAAGCCCATGGCCAAGCCATTTTTGTGAACAAAACCCACCAATTTTGCCTTAAACTCTTCATATTCCTTTGTATAAACTTTCTCCTCATATTCTACTACCTAGGCCATGCATACACATGACCAAACCTGAGCCAAACTTGTTCAAACCAGAGCCAAAAACATCCCTAGGCCATGACAAAAGAATAGAGAAAGCAAGGCAAAAGATTTGGCATTCGTATCTCTTTTTATTTAAAAGTTATGTCATTTCTAGTGTATTGAAATTTATGGTTTGCTTTGATTTTTGTTTGGGTTGTAACACAAGATCTATATCATTGGATTTTCTCTCCACACTCAAATTGTATTAGAGTTGTCGTGCCTTCATAATCTTTGTGTTGTGAGCTTTGTTGGCAAATCTCCAGCTTAACAGGTGAGTTATTCTCACCAGACAATATGTACATATATAACTAGTGAATTGACCCCTTTTGAATCTGTAAAATGCATTATCATGTTACACTTGCTATGTTATGATTTATGATGTTCACCAATGCTTAAACACCTATTATATTATATGTTACTGTTATATTATGCTGTTCTATTATTTTTATCAGTTTATCACACTGCAAGTTCCCTTTAGATTAGAATCACTATGGGTTAAAATGATATATACCCGAACGGACTTTAGAATAGGAGAAAATCATTATGGGCTGAAATGATAGGCCTGAATGATTTTCAATTATTTTTCATTTCCTTGGGATTGCGGGTTTGAAATGATCAAACCCGGGTTTTCTTTGTAAATTACGGGTTGAAATGATATATTACCCGTATCACTTTACTTAGACTAGAAATGAAATACAGACCCATTGTTAAAATATGTTTTTATAAAAATCTTAAAAATATTTTTGAAATATAAATATTATAATATTTGATTTAAACTAAATAAAAAAATGATTTATGTAAGCATTATTGATTTTTTGAAAATTTATAAGTGAAATAAATTATTGGTAAAACTAGAAAATTTGAAATGTAAGTTATTTTGGGAAATTTTAATTGGGTGATAATTGGAATTTAAATTAAATATGAAATGTGATAACTTCATGATAATTTGGATTAAAGTGAATTTAAATGATTTTTATATTATATTAATGATTTTGAATAAAGTTAAAATGTGAAATGAATGAATATTTAAGTTGAAATTTTGAAATATAACTAAAATTGGAAATTTGTGAATTTGGCTTAAGAGTGAACTTTAAGTTAAGTAAATAAAAATGGAATTAGGTTATTTTGAAATTTTAAAATTAAGTGTTAAGTTAATTTAATTTAATGAATTTATAATTTAAAATTGGAATTTAATAAGTGAATTATTATTAAATTTTGATTTTTGAATGGAGTTTTAACTTTATAAAATCATGAATATAAGGGTATTTGAATAATTGTTTTAAAAGTGAAATTATATGATTTTATAAGTAAAAAATGATTTATATAAAAATATAATTGTTTGTGAAATTATACTGAATATTTGAAGTTAGTTAACTGCATTTCTGAAACGCTATTAAATTCTAATGTAAATGATAATACAACATTTGTAAATGCTGTAGTTGATAATAATGAACCAAATGGCTAAATTTAATTAAAGGCTATTATAGCATTTTTGTAAATGTTATAATGGTTGAATTTAACTAAGTTTATTTGAAACTAATGTAACCATATTATAGAATTTTAAATGTTGTCTTTTGTTAAATCGAACTATTTTAAATGTGACTTTCCGTAGCATTTTCTAAATGCTGCGAAAGTTGAAATTTCATTGTTTTAATTAATTTAAGTGAACGAATGAACTTTGAAAAGTTAAATTTTTGGAAATTTAAAATTTTAATTATTAAATATACTAACTTCATTTTTATGATTTAAAATGAAGTAATTTGTTTCGAAATATAAATTATTTTTAAATATGATATTTTGATATTTTGAAATGGATTTTATAAGGATATTGAATTTTGAAATGATATTTGATTTCGAAGTATAAAATACCATTTTTAAATTTTAACCACGGGATGTATTTAATTTATAGTTTAACTGATCCTTAAAGGATGGGCGATCCCAAGCATCCTTTGAGTTATTGTGCATTTCTACTACAGTTCACTTGAGTTGGTTTACATTATATAAGTATATATTGTCCTGACTCGAGTGTTTTGTGTTTTACTTTACGCTCGGGTCAGCCTGAGTATTTACAGCTTAGCTTTGGATTTCTTTCTGGAGCTAGGAATCCCTGGAGATTCTGCTTGTCTAGTTATCTGTTCCTTTCAGTTCAGTTGTTCTATTTCAGTTCTGGTATTCATAAACTTCTATTTATTTGAGATGTCTATTGTATATGTTTTCAAGCAGATATTATGTATTATGTTTTGAGAGTTTGTTATAGTAGCTTCATGAACTACTATGGTTTTTTATATTCCGCTGCGAGTTATTCTGATATGTTCTGTGTCTGTGATTCTGTGTATTTGATTTCATTTGCTCCAAATTTATTTACAATCTGTTATTTTGAATTATTCAAGCCAGACATGTGTGGATTATTGTCGATTTGAATGGTCCAAAATACCGGGTGGTTACACACAATGATCAGATGCGTGAATTTTGGGAATGCTATAGGCTATCTGTTTACACGGAGGATAACGAAAAGTCATAGAACAGATTGCAATCGGGTACCGACATGGTTAGCTGTTTCGCGGTTTTGCCGCGAACCGGACACCGAAACACAGAAGCGAATATACCGCAGCGATCAGAATGTCGAGACGATCAAAACGGTATACTGATTTCAGTGGTACGATCACCATACCAAAAGTCGATATCGGTACAAAAATGCTGCAATTTTATCGAAAATAAGACAAACGGAGCTAAAGAAGTCCAAATTTGACGAAACAAAGAAGGACGTCTCACTCAGAAGATGATTTACAAATTTTCTATATAAAAATATTCAGGTTTGGAAAACATTTTATTATCATCAATTATTAACTGATTTAACTTTAAATAAAATTACACAATAAAATAAACTTTCATCTTATCTGATGAGAATTTACCATTTGCTATGTTTAATTAGACGTATTCCAAATATTAATTTTTTAATTTCAAAATTTTATTGTTTAAAATTTCACAAAATTTCAATTAAATATATAAATAAAACAAATAAAATTATTAAAAATTTATGGGTCGTTACATGTGGGGGAGGGCGGCTCGACGTTGCTGTGACGTTGGCGAGGTCAGATCAAGGAGATGATGGGCGGAGGCGCGGCGAAAATCTGGTGAAGGTTGGACGTGGTGACAGCTCAATGGGTTCGGGTACGTAGGGTTTCGTTTGCTGCGAGTATAGATGGATGACGTGGTAATTTATGTATTTTATTAAATTGTTTTATAATTTAATTTTCAAATGTTCTAATGCATATAACTTTTGCATACAAATTCGGATTTGGACGCGGTTTGCTTCATTGGGATCGTATCGAAATTCAGGACATTTTGACCCTAGTTTGGACGAATTCTAAGACTGTTTGAATTTTAGGCTTAAATTGGATTTAAATTCGATTCAAATTCAAAGTTGAGTGTTTTAACCCACTCACAACTTATAAAATTTCTTATGTTTGCTAAATTAAATTTATGATGTGATTAGAAATTTATTTATGACTGTTTTGTATATTTTAAATCATCATCTCAGTTAATTTGATTTTATTTGAATTAAATTGTTATTTAATTTATTATTAAATATAAATTGCCAGTTAAATACCTGTTATTGATTATTAGTTCTATATTGATATTTATTAATTGATTTGGATGATGTTTGTAATGGATGTTGATTGTTGATATTGGATGAATGGATGTTTTATTTTATATCGTTATAAACTGCAAGTTCACTATGAGTTGAAATGATACATACCCGAATGATTTATATATTAGGGAAAATCGTTATGGGTTGAAATGATAGACTCGAGCGACTTTATGGATTTTATTATTAATTTGGGATTGCGGTTTGAAATGATATATAACCGTAAAATTTTAAATTACGGATTGAAATGATAAATATCCATATCACTTGACCCTAGGGTAGAATTTATATACAGACAACAGATTGGATAAATTTAATGATTTTGAACTTCTAAAGTTTTGAATTATTAAAAATAATATCTTGAAAAAAATTTGATGTATATAAATTGAAGTATTATTGGAAAATCAAGTTTTGCGTTGAAATGTGAATTGGTTTAAAAGGAATTGCTTTAAGAAATTAAATTGGAAGTTTAAAGTTAAACTTTTAAGTATAAATGAAATTCTATCGAAATTAAGTTATTGAAGTTGTTTGAAAATAACTTTGAAATATTTTGAAATTGAAAGGTTTGGAATTTGGTTTGTTGACTTGGAAATTGAAAATGGTCCAAAGGTGTTGAAATGAAATGAATAGTTTAATTTGATATTAATTCCAAATTCATGTTTTAATATAAATTGTTTAAAAAAAATATTATTTCAAAATTTCTAATTATTAAGATTTCAAAGTATTAAACTATTTTAACCTGTATTAATCATATTAAATCATTTTAACCTATTTTAAACCATTTAATTTATTTAAACTAATTAACCTGTTTTAACTTATTTTAAATCTAATTAATCTATTTTAAAGCTATTTAATCTATTTTAATTATATTTAATCTATTTTAAATCTATATTAACTATTTATAACTATTTATAACTATTTAAAACTTTTTTTTCTAAATTCCAAACTAAGTAAATGGATGGGTTTATATTCAAATTCTTGATTTTTAAGTAAATATGGTTAATGATGTTATAACCTAAGTTGGGATTTAAATAACATATTTGGTTTAATATGATATTTTGAAGTGAGAGTTTAGCCTATTTTGGAAATATGACTTTTGAAAGGAAATAAAATTTCAAACTATGATTTCAAATGTGATATAATTTCAAAGGTGAATATGATTTCGAAAGTAAGTAACGATTTCGAAAATGATATGATTTGAATTGAATATGAGATTTTTATATCAATTATGAAATGATTTTGGAAATGTAAAAGAACCATCCGGTGTGTAATAAGCGATTGGTTGTTAAAGAGACCGAGATTGGATATTATCATACTCTCTGCCAATACCGAAAACCACTTTGACAACTATGTACGCGGTGGAGATTCCAGAATGAAGTAGGATGGTTGGCGACGATCCTATATGAGGTATATACATGGACCTGACTCCTATGAGTTAGCTTAAGGTGGCTAAAACATGAGAAATTGACGGGCCAAGTGAGGTCATTCCTCTGATCGGGCACACTCCTTCGATACTATATTCGGACTTTGCGATTGATTTGGTGGCCACCCTCGATTTTTGATTTGGGATTGTGTTCCGAGGTGGGGGGTAGTAGCTGCTATGCATTACCACTAGTCTTGAAGTGTAATTGGTATATCTACCCTGGCATTGCCTAGTTGTGCCGTGTCACCTACCCTATCGAAACCACTACGATTTTGTTTTGTACCATACCTATGGAGTGCCCTCTGACGATCTCTAGTGCAGACGGGATTACGGTACTGTATAGACTATGGGAATATATAAAAATGTGTTAAGGGGGAAATGGGTAACGCCTTAATGCTATTTTAATAGTTTATCTTACTGTAGACATATTATAATAGTGTATTGTACTACATAGTAGATAGTTTAACGGATCCTTAGAAGATGTGAATCCCGAATGTCACATACCGGAATTTTCGACTATCGAAAATTCGACATCGATACTCACTTTATCGACTGCCGAGCAATCGAGTGCCGGAAACTCCAATAGTGATGGTTTTAGACAGAAGAGGTAGAAGAAGAAGAAAGCAGAAGAAAGAGAGAAGAACAACAGAACAACATCAGAACAGAAAACAATATCAGAATCTCACATATCGCAGCGGAACAATATATAATAGATAATTACTAGCCTTTTAAAACAAAGAACTATATCAGTTTTTATACATACATCAATCAGAGTCAATATACAACAATGGACAGTTATATAAACTTGTCCTCATACAGAATACACAGCGGAATAAATAATTTCAGATACAAATACTACGTCTCGCCATCCAGCTTGCTTCCAAAACTCCAGAATATCCAGAATATCCTGATAACATAACTCTAGACTGCCCGTGTGGAAATTTGTGGGCACCCAGAGTTTAGAAGGGAACAATAAACTCCGAGTCAGTCATGGTGACTGGTGTGAGATCGTAAAATAGTTATTTTTCACAAAGAAAATAAAAAAATTCGCAATGCTTTTGGAAAATGAAACTACCATAAGACCTCCCGCCACACACACAATGCAAACGCAGAATTGGAGGAGATTTCTTCTTATGATAGTCAAAGATGCTTACTATGCAAAATCAATTCTTTTTGATATTATTTTTAGTGCATAGTGTAGAAATCATTTCGAAAGTACAATATAAATCTTAGCCAGCATAGGTACCATTATAGTATGCTTGCTATAGCTACCATATTAGATGGCAGGTTCTACAACTAAAACCGTACAAGTCACGCATTGGAGTTTGGATTTCCAACAAATGGTCAGGCCAAGGAACTTCCTATGCCACGATGGGTACGTCCCTGGAATAGACGACCCGAGAACCTAACCGGATCTCTGCCAACACAAGGCCGGGTTACCTCTGCAAAAATAGGTAACTACTGACACGCGTATGCCATCCCCCGATCGTAACCGATCATCCCGAGGATCCCCGATTTCCAACAACCACATAATAATAATAATGCAGTAACCACATAGGTTAAGTATCTGGGCTCCATACCATGATACCACCTCTATCCAGAAGGAATGACATACACTAAGGGGCGCTACTCCCTAGAACCTTGCTGCATCCTTCCTGTTTCGACCATTTCCGGGGTGTGAGGCTCATCGAAGTCTCGCCCACAAAGCTACGCTTTCTACAAAGCCATGCTTCGGGTCAAACAAATGATCAACCTATGATCACAAAGATATAAGATCAAACAAATGATCATATCGCAAATGATCAAACACTGATCATTTCACAGCAACACTCAGTATGCCACGTTACCAAATTGGGAGTATATCGCTGATAAATTTCAACTACATAACCTCTGAGCTCGTACGTCTCAGAGAAGGGTGTTAAGCTAAGAGAATAAATTCTCCGCCACCAACAGAAATGTATTTGAAAGAAATCAGCTTTATATCTCAAATTGTAACGTCAGACATACAATCCATACAAGTCTGTTCCGGGATCGAACAGAACCGAAGGCACTTCTCACGAAGCCCTTGCACATCCGGATAATTTTCTAATCACGTCCGGACTTCCCGTCACTAAGGGTGATAAAACCTCTAAATCGGAGATCAGCCGATGTAGAGTAACACGACGGTAATCCTTCCGTTTTCAAAAATATCCGGTCTTCAACACCGGTCTTCGAATGCAATTCATAACGACGTATCACATATTCGGAATGGGTTATACGACCCCATGGTCCTTTCCCGGCTAACCCGAATAGTGAGCGTTTATTTAAAAACAAAGTGTGGCATTCAAATTCATCCAATTCACAACAAATACCTATCTAAAGGTAATTATTGATAGTCGGTTATTTAACTATCAATAAAGATGCGTAACATCATCAGATTCCAAATAATTTTCCAAATTATTTATCTTCCAAAATGTCTTTACTAGATATAAAATTTCCACACTTAATCATTTGAAAACAATTTCAAATCAATTTCCACATTTCATTTTATCTTTGAAGATAAAATCTCAAAACAGTTCATTTCATATTGGAAAAGCATTTCCATACTTATTTAAAAATAAGTATTTCACAAATCTATTTATTTTCAACATTTGAAAATATTCGATATACTTAAATCAATATTAAGTATATATTTCGTTCTTTCAGGAAATCATTTACTATAACAACATTTATTTGAGTCAAAACGAATGTTACGTAAAACATTGTTACGACGACTCAAAATCATTAGTATAGGGATTCGGATTTTGATAGATATATAAATCCCAATACTACATCAAATCATTTCCTTTCGGAAATCATTTACTATAACAACAGTGTTATAGTCCATCATTTCCTTATTCCTCGAAAACGTCTATTTCAACAATGAATGTTGAAATCTATGATTTCGATATTCATTATATTTGAAAACATCTTTAAAACAATTAACTTTATTTCAAATATCACTTTCCCAAAACCATATCCATTTTACTTAAAAATATATTCACTGTCCAAAATCGTGAATATACTTCACTAACCCCATTTCAATATTTTCTACACATTTTATTTCAATAATAAATCGCTATCCAAAATCGCGAATATATCTCCTTTAACAACCTTCTATATTTAATTTATCAAATCCAATTGATTTCGAATTTATAAAACAACGTTTATAAATTCTATTTCTATTGTCTAACAACTTCAATTTAATAAATCTCCTTTATTAGCAATTCGATTCATAACTCAAATCTTATACCAACAATCCATATTATAAGTTAAGTACTTATAATTCCTTTATCTTACAAAATCATTTCCATTTATAAGTTCACAATTTATAAATTTCATTTACTTATAAATTCTTAAAAATTCATTTTAACGCTTATAAAAAACTCGTTTTATAATACCAACATTTTAAAGTTATAAATATCAATCTTGTACATCTTTTACATACATCGTTTTTAATAATTCAAAAATTCCCATTTAAAACCATTTTATAAATTTCTTAACTATTTATTTCAAAAGAAATTACCTTTTGGTTATAATTCACAAATCTTAACTTTTATAACTTTAAAGTTTGAACGTTTATAAATCAATTCAAAAATTCCATAAAACGTATATTTTCAAATATCACTTTAAAATCCTTTTAAAGTAAAAGTCATTATTTTTAAACTTCAAAACTTGAATCCGATGATGCAACAGCACCAATTAGTCAATCACAACAACAAACATCATATATCAATATGATAACAGAATATACATCAATATCTGTAAATAAATAAATACTGGTGAGGAATCCAGTTGGATCCCTCCAACCTGTTTCTCTGCATCCACAGATGTTAGCACAATACCATTCCACTTCGAGGTGGAATATCGCGGTATATGGGTTTTATAAAAATCATCCGCTTACTAACGGCGCAATAGGGTCTCATCCGCTATACGAGGCGGGAAATCAATCAATCCAATATATACATATGCCAATATGTATATATTGCTATATATATAGATATATCCTACTATATCTAATATCACATCCAAATAGCAATCATATCAGTCAATAAATAACTGCAATACAAAATTTATTTGAGTGAGAAAGATCTCACCTTTGCTATTTATTTTTTTGCAATCCATTTTTGTTCCAGTTTGTTTTCTCCAAATATTTGACCTCGTACAACAATGTATAAAATTTATTAATATTCGAATTTAATCGAATCAACAATTTTCGTTTTGATAGTTTTAATCAGTTAATGGTTTTATTTCAAACCAGTTTCATTTAATAAAATTCGCTAAACTAGAAATTTACTTTAAAACTAAATTCCCCTTTAAAAATTTCTGAGTAAAAATAAAAATAAGTTAAACACCCTAAATGAATTATTTATCAACCCAGTAAAGCAAATCCTACTTCTTCTTTTTTCTCTAACCCATATATATATGCAGACATTTGAACAAATTCATATATCATTTATTTAATAGGTTTTAATCTTTCTGTAACATTTTACTGGAGAATCTTTAATAAGTTAATTTACCAAAATAAAAATCGAATTACCTTACTGCTATTTGAAACACGAGACCCAATTCAAACCGAGATCGCGACACTACCAATATCGAGCGCCACCGTTTGATGAACTCGTCGCAGCACCCAACGAGCTCGCGACTACCCCCACAGCTCCCTGAAATCTCGAACTCCGAGCACACACGCCGCCTCGATTCACGATAACCACCCAAAACCGAGCTTGTAACGACCCGTAAATTTTAATAATTTTTATAACGTAATTTATTGAATTTTTGTGAAATTTTTAAATAATAAAATTTTGAAATAAAAATATAATATTTGGGATACATATTTAAAAACATAGCAAATGGTAAATTTTTATCAGAAAATACGGAAGTTTATTTTATTGTGTAATTCCATTTCAATTTAAATCAGTTAAAATTGATGGTAATAAATTTATTTCAAAACTTGAATATTTTTCTATAGAAAATTTCTAAATCATCTTCTGAGCAAGTCGCCATTTTTCGTTTCTCAAAATTTCGACTGTTATTGCTCCGTCGATCTTATTTTCGATGAAATAGCAGCATTTTCGCACTGATTATCGACTTTTGATTGGATGATCGTACCACAAATATCCATATACCGTTTTGATCATCTCGTCGTGCTGATCTCCACGGTATATTTATTCCTGCCTTTTGAGGTCTGTTACGTGACAGAAACAATAAACTGTTCGTTATAACGTACCTTAAACCGTGACTCTACAAATTTCCTTTGGGTTCAAAATTTGAAACGTACGGTCCAATCAAGCAATAAATTGCATTAATAACATTGCTGAATCAATGGTCATTTCAAATTTATTATTTGTCTGTACGTTTATTCTGGGTCACTTCATTCTCCACTATTCATGTTTTATATATTTATTTCCTCTGATGTTGTTTCTTCCTGTAGCATTTCGAAAAAAAGGGAAACGCATAAAATTAGTGTACGTTTCACATTCATTTATTTTGAACGGTTCACTTTGTTTTCTAATTTGCTTTTTTAACTTCGTTTCCTTCACTTCCTTTCTTAATTCAACTTTACTGTCACTTCTTTCTTCCTTTCCTTTTTCTTCTTTTCTTTTTCCTCTGTCACTTTGCTTTCTTTTATTTCTTTATGACCAAAGCTATATTTACTTTTGCTGTAACCTCATTCTCGTCCCCTTCCTTTTATTCTTTTTGCCTTCCTCTTATCACCGAACCCAAGCTTTCCTCCACCAAAACAATCGCCGAGCCAGCCCTTCCAGCCGACCCGCATCGCCATCTACCCCTTCACCACACTTCGCACACGATCTCGCACTCAGCCACCAGATCCCCACGTCTCTCCCTACCTCACGCCGACCTCCTCACTCCACCGCAAGCCACAGCTCACCATCGTTCACCACAGCCTTCCACTGTTCCACTCTCCAAACCCGACCACCACTTCCCAGAACCCACCACCACATTCCCCTAGCAACCGCATAGCCTTCCAGCCTCCTTTTCCATTGTCAAACTCACGGTATGTATTATATGTTTGTATACATTTGTTTGTATAAGGAATAAGATATGTTGCTTTATAATTATGAATTATATTAGTTATATATATAGTATAATTTACTGATAACCTGATTCGATACATATATACGCATATGGGTTTAATATAAATATATATATCTATATATGAAAGCATATAGTTTATTTAGTATATATATGTATATCAGATTGCTTATTCAGACTTTCATTAATATTGTTTTAAGTGTTTCTATATCCTAGTTTACATGGGTATATGCATAGTCTGACATTCTCTAATTGCTTATAAAATTATATCAGTACATATATGTAAGAGTTTACAAGTTGTATAAGTGTTTATTTCAAAAATATTAGTATACATAGTATTTAGTCGTCAGTTATATGTGAAACTATATGTTCTAATGTTTTATTCGTCTGTTTATTTATAGTGACGTGTAGGTATTGATATCTATATCTCATATTTCTAAAGTTAAAATATAAATTCTACATAGTTTGTATATTTATATATAGGATATTTTGGAATGATAATATTATTGTTTATTAAATATTGATTTAAATTGTTATATATATGTGGGCGTGAGTGTACATATATATATACACACGTCAGTTTACTTGTATTAGTCTATGTAGATGTACAATAGGTTAGCTATGCTGTTTGCATATAGGTATGTCAGTACTTGCTTAAAATGATATATGTTGTCTCTGTTATAAAAAAAAAGGTTATCTGTTAGGAACACCTTTTATATATGTTTATTTTGTAATGTATCTATATGCAATTTTATGAGGTTTATAAAGATCTGTTTGAATCCATAAAACGGTGTAAAGTAATATTATATATATTTTATAAACATTGATTTTTTTTTGATATAACATATAGGTAAGGGTATGTAGATATACATATGGGGTTGCAATGTTGCATAGTAGCATGTTTACTTTATATTATTATCTTTTTAACCTGATATATTACTAAGTTTGTAATTCATGTATTATAATACTCTGTGCATATAAATTTCTGGTTTATTTTAGGTCTTCTGTATATATATAAAGTCGGTTTATAATAGGATATATATGCATATATTCATTAGACATATATAGAGTTTTTGTAATATATAATATACATGTTGGTTTATTTGTATTAAATAAAGCAAGTTTATATAAATTTCATTTTTAACTATCAATTTTAAAAGGTATAGCATGTATGCAAGTATTTTGCACTTCAATAAGTGTGTGTGTATATATATATATGTTTGTTTATTTTGTATATAAGTAGTTATATACAGTATATTTTTTTTACTTATACCAATTATCATCATCAATCCAAGTTTGACTTGATTTCATAAATCCCTATTTATCAGCTTCGTTCGTCGATTCGAGTTCAATCTTGCCTTGTGTTGAGACTTCGTGCCTGGATTTCGTAACCACTTCATTGTCTATCTCTCTAACCTCGAAAGGTGAGCAATCACTCACGATTAACATTCTTTTATTTATTAAATTTGATTTCAATTGAAACGTCAATTGAAATATTACTGCTATTAGTAAATTTTATTGTTGTATATATGCTATTATCTGTATCTGTTCACCTGTGACATCTGACACCAGTATCTAGTATTATAGGCCTGTTATTACTATTATTTGTATCTGTTCACCTGTGACATCTGACTCCCGTATCTGTTATTTATACTGATGATATATGCCTGTTGTTATATTTTGTTTAATATCTGTTATCACTCTGCAAGTTCCCTGTTAGTCTAGAATTCACTATTTGTTGAAATGATACATACCCGAACGGACTTTAGAATAGGAGAAAATCGTTATGGGTTGAAATGATAAACCCAAGCGATTTTCATTTGAATTAAAATTGGGATTACGGGTCGAAATGATATCTACCCGTATATATTTAAATTTCGGATTGAAATGATAAATATCCATATCACTTAACCATATGATAAATATATATACAAACACCGTTGGTCCATATATATATAAATATTTTGAAATTGAATTCTATGGTTTTGGAAAGAAATATATGGTTTTAACAAATGTTGATTCTTAAAATTTTATATATAAATGGTAATGATATATATAGATTTAGTAATGATATTTAATTTAATTAAGATGGATTTAATACATATAATATGTTAAGTATAAAATTTATATTTCAAAATAGATTTTGGTAAAAATTTGAATAAGTTAAGGTGGGGATGAAAATTTGAATTTAGGAAAGATAATTTTATTTAATAAAACCGATTTGAAACTTATTGAAATCGAGATTTAAGATATGATTTATAACTTGGGTTTGATTTAAGTAAAAATGAAATTTAAGGCTAGTTAAATGATATTGAATTTATTAAACGAATATTCCCTGATTAAATAATAATAAAGTTAAATCAAGAGCTATATGAAACTGTTAAATTTAACTTTGAAAATGTTGGATATTAAAGCCTTGAAATATATTGAAAATTTAAATGGTATATTTAGAACTGAATTGAATTGATGAATTGAGCTTGAATAAATTTGAATTTGGAATTCGAAGTTGATTTGAATCGATTTGCGAGACTTGAGAAAATTATAAATGCTTTACTTTATAAATTAATTAATATATATACTATCTTGGAAAATAGTTATATTTGAAATGAAGTAATATTTGGGTTTCGAAGTATAAATTAAATTGAAATGACCACGGTGTTATAGTGTAGATTCCCACCTTGTAGATAGTTCTGAAGATCCTTAGAGGATGGTTATCCCAAACATCCTTTAAGTTACTTGTATTTCAGTTGATATTTCACTTGAGTTGGATTTATTGATATAAGAATGTTAATCCTGACTCGAGTGTTTTGTGTTTTGCTTTACGCTCGGGTCAGACTGAGTGATACAGCATTCGAGACTCACCTTTGGAGTTTGGAGCTTCGTTTGGAGATCCAACTTTTGATTCAGCTTCCAGCTTTCCAGTTGATTCGTTCACAGAAGTCATCTGTTTGGATTGGAGACTTCATTGTATTTGAGATATTCTGTTGTATTTTATTTCTAACTCTGATGTTTATATAGTAGCTTCATGAACTACTATTTTATCTATTCCGCTGCGTATTATTGTATTACTCTGTGTCTGTGATTCTGTGATTGATTTATTTACTGCATATGCTGAGTTTTGCCAAATTTAAATTGACAACACGGTATATTGAGCAATTCAATTCCGGCATGAGTGTCTACCTATGCACTTGTAATGGATGCGAATGGTCCAAAATATCGGGTCGTTACAGTTGGTATCAGAGCCAGGTTCTAGGCGAAACTTAACATATATTGTAAATTTATTTACAGAATCACTTTCGTTTGAGTTTAATCTCTTCCTTTTGACTCGATTTCCTTTGAACTTTAGAACGTTCCCTACGGTTCCAAAATTCATTCTTGTCTCTCTCTATTGGTATTCTTTTGATTCTGGAGTATCCCATAACTCCACTTCGAATAATCTCTATAAGAATAGGCGATCCCGCCGATCTTTGAATGTTGTGTAAAGGGGTGAAACTCCTTTACAATTGGCATTGATTCACCGGAGATTTATATATCCCTCGGTTTAGATGCTGCTATCTCTTGTTATGTCGAATTCTATCTCTGGCGATCGAATGTCGATTTGCCTCAGAATTTTGCACTGATCTTATTTTGAAATCACGGTTGATCGGTTAGGGTCGCCCGCGATTTATATAAGTATATCCCTTATTTGTTTTGTAATTGATTATCTCATTTTCGTTCGAACTTATCTTCGAATCAGAATCCAATTTGATTAGAGTCCCTCTAAGTTGAATTTCTATCTTTGTTTTGAAATCCATTCTTGAACCATCCTTTGAAAAATCAGGCTTGTTTATATTTTTGAAATTGTTTTATATATCTGAATTATTATATTCTATATATAAAAGTGTAATGTTTTCGATAAAGATTATAAACCCTTTTAAAATAAGAATTTGAGTTTTCGAAAGGATTTGTAATTTTGAAAAACTATATAAGAAATTTGATTTATCTAAAAATGATTTATAACTGAAGGATTTTAAAATTTGAAATTCGAGAATTGAACCCCGGTGTTTTGAAATTGGTTTTAAGATTTTGAAATATATAATAATAATATGATTTAGAAGTATTTTCCGAATAAGAAATGTTTCAAATGATTTTAATAAGTTTTTAATGAGTTTCGAAGAAATTTAAAAAGAAGTTTGAGTAAATAGAAGTCTAGAACTCACTTATGTCGCTGGAAAATAATTTCGGTGATGAGTGCACGCATCATCGACATTGATTTTTGAGTTTCAGAGTGAGGGAAAGGCCAATTTAATAGCATTGCTATGCGAGTGATTTTGTGGAACCATTTTGATTTCAAATTCCGAAGTAAGATTTGATATTCAAAAGATATATGTATATTTGAAATGATTTGAAGTAAGCCGGTGTTCGTTCCTCGAGTTTCGGATTTGATATAACCCTATCTATTAAAATTGATTTACTGATTTGTTGTTGATTTCCAACTCTTGAATTTGAAAATGATTTCTTCAACTATTTTGAAGGTTCGAGCACTTCCAAATCAAGGTTATCTTTTCAAAGCTAAGAAATTTTGAAAAGTATAAAGTATATAAGTTTGGTATGTTTGTTAAGGTCTGTAGTAATATGATTTAAATAAGTTGAAACTGTTTTGTTAAGTAAATGAATAAGGCAATTTTAAATTTTTCTAATATGAAATTTAGATTTGAAATGTTTCGAAAAGAATTTGGTCTTCAAAATATTTTGAATAAAGTTTAGTTTAAATGTTTTAACTTAGTAACATCTTTATGAAACTTGTAACGACCACGACTTTCTCTCCATAGAAAGTCGCATCGTTAATAAGAAAGAAAGGGGTAGAAAATAGAAAAGAAGAGAAGAAAGAAAGAAACAACAACAACGATCTCACAGCGGAACGAATAAATTATATTAATAACATAAACTATTACATAGTATACAACACTTATCAGAGTTTACACAACTATACAACACATACTAGACAGTTATAAACATCTGCCTAGACATTACAACTTAAATACAAGACAAGACACTATCACAGATATCAACACAGCGGAATACTATATCTACGAACGCCGAAGCCTCCTGCTCCATTGCTCCTCCAGAATATTCGTCAAAGCTAAACCTGGATCCCTTGGCTACTCGTAAAAATTTGAGTACCCAAGAGTTTATATAAAACAGAAATAAACAACTTGGGTCAGACATGGGTCTGGTGTGAGTAACAGATTAAACTTGCTTAACTTCAAAACCTTTAGAAATAAAAAGTATCACGTAAGACTCCCCACAAATAAACATGGGTAAGTTTTTACCTTACGCTAACCAAAACATTTGATAGGAAATCCAGTTATATTATAATAGGGTCTAGGGTTTTCAAGTAAAATACAGAAATAGCTGAAATGCTTACATCTCACATTCCAACATAGTTGGGCACAACTAATACGTACGGCACTTATTGGAGTTTGGATTCCATACAATGGCAGGGCTACTGGGGTACCGCCCGTCACAGTACGTGGCCTAGATCACCGTACCGAGGAGTACGCCCGCTCCCCTGCAACACAAAGCCGGAACCATCCCTTACTGGATAATCCCGAACAAGATAACCCCGTGGTTGGCGCGACCAACCACACACTAAGCCGAATATAAAAAGAAAAGGGACCTCTAGACAGGGATCTATCTTGCTCTCAGTGGGTGCTACCCACGAAGCCTTGCTGCACCTCCCCTGTTTTAGCCATTCCCGGTTGATGAGGCTTGAGGTTACGATTACCTTAATCAGAACATATCACTTAGAATGCTCATCGTCCGCCTGACGATGTGCTGAAAGCATTCAATCCATACAAGTTCGTTCCGGGTTCGAACGAAACCGAAGGCATTATCTCGTTACACTCGTTTTGGAATCACCCTCAGAGTTAACGACAATAACCCTTGCACTCTGAATCTTCATCTTCACTTGAGATTCACGACCTATCGTTAATTTGGATCGATGTGGTATTCGGGTCTCCAGACCTGGAATTCCGGTATACGGAAACCCGATCCCGGTCTCATCGAAATCCAAAACGTATCTTTTAAGGTCAAGTTGTTTTAAGGTTAAAACAATTCAATTCAGTTATCTATACTACACAGATAGATAATTCACAATAGATAATCTACATTATCACAAACAGATAATTCATATTATCATTACAATTCAACCAAACATCCATATCCCATATCATATATCTCATCAGAGATATCAAACAATACAAAGCATTCAATAATATTCATCCATCCTAAGTAATGATTTATATCATCTCTAATTAATTTAAAATGAATTAAATTAATTACTTCATTCTATAAATCCTGCTTACTTAATTATTAATTAAACCAATTAATTAATCATACTTTAAGTGTCATCTTAATTAATCAATCCTGATTAATTATACTTTAATTACCTTAAGTAATTAACTCTTAATTAATTTTACAAATTAACTAACTTAAACCATCCAGTAATTAATCTTTAATTACTTCATTAATTAATTAACTATATTTAATTACATTAATCCTTAATTAATTATAATTAATTAATTACTTTAATCACTAATTATATTAATTAATCTTAATTAATCAATTCCTAATTACATCATTAATTATATTAATTAATGATCCTTAATTACTCTTAATTAATTATCTTATTTAAATTAATTACATTTAATAATTAATTAGTCACATTATTAATCACCTTTGATTAATCTCATTTAGTAATTAACTTCCCTTAATTACTCCACTTCATAAATTAATTACTCGTTAATTAATTATCCTTTAATTAATCCCTTGATTAATTATTCAAAAGTAATTAACTCAAATTACTTTTATTATTAAATCATCTTCAGTTAATTACATCTAGTAATTACCTTTAATTACTTTCCTAAGTAATTATACTTTCACTAATTACATTTAAGTAATTATCAAATTTCCAAATCATTATCTTAAATTAATTTAACTAATTAATTTAAACTTATCAAATTTATTTAATTAATTACCTTAAGTAATTAATTACTTTAATTACTTCCATTAAGTAATTATACTTAACCCATTTTCATATTAACTAATTAATCTAATTGATTATCAAGTTTAATCATATTAATTAATTAATAATCCTTAATTAATGATCTCTCATTAATTATTAAAAATTCTTTAATTATATACTTTCTTTAAATAATTAATCTTTAATAAACTATTTATTAATTACCACTTTAATAAATTCTTAATTACCAATTAATTAATTAAATTATTAAATTATTCTTTAATTATCCTATTAATTTAATGAACCTAAATCATTAAATCTGAATTAATTTCTAAATTAAAGTATTAACCTTTATAACTACTTTAATTATCATTTACAAAAGGCTTTGAAACATTTTACCTTTAAATTTTATTTTAAATTGTTGATTTAAAATAAATAACAATTTATCTTAACAAAATTAAAGCTCAATTTTAAAACTTTTAAAATCACAAGTTAAAGAATACTTATAATTTAAAAAGAGATTTTAAAAGTATTTAAACCAATTTCCTTTAAATTTCAAATCATTTATAATTTACTTTAACATTCAAAGTGGTTAAACATTTGAAATTTTATAAAGCTTTATTTTACTTCAACTAGGATTCAATTTGATTTGAATCTATTCTTAAACTTAGATTTAAAACATTGTTTAAATCTTTTATCTTAAATTTTTAAACCACTTTAACAATCAAACAGACAGGTTTAACAGGAAACCTGTAACCAACATCTACCCCGAGCAATCCCTAATTTACTTCGAGAAAACCCTGCACTGCTTCGAGTCGAAACTCGAATTACCCGAGAGTCACTCGAGTTTAAACCCTGCAACCCCAATTCGATAAATTCCAAAGAACTGCACCGTGCACGTGCACGGTAACTCAGGTCAACTCCGATCATCATCGTCGACTACATCACGTCGGAAAACATCACTCCACTCGAAATCGATCACCAGAACGACATTCCCTACTCGAAATTCGAATTCGAGCATTATCCAGACCTGGAACTACATCAGAACCCATCCACGAAAGCCTGTCAACGCCTCGCCCACGATCCTCCGATCACCGTTACATCGAAAACTCTGGCAACGACTTCGTCAGTCTTCTCGCTACCAGTTCCCAGAGTTTTGTGGAACTCGATCCACCAGGGATATCGTGACGAACACAATTCCTCATCTTACCAAAACTAGGTTTAGAAACTCAATCGAACTACCACCATCGCCACGGTCATCTATACGGCCATCCTATATTTTTCTCGAACTCTCCGATCACTCTTCCATTACCAGAATAAAGCCCAGCCTCCCAGATCCTCGGAATCATAAGAATTTCTCAAAAACCCCAAAAACAGTGCAACCCCGACATGCTCTTCAATTCCATTTTAGAAATTATGGTATAGATCTTAAAAATCCTATTTTTGAATCAGTATTCGATTTATAATCCTAAATAAAAGAATTACAATGTTTGAATTTTTACTAAAAACTTAACTTACCTGTTGTTTTTGTTTCCAGAGCAAATTACAATTTGTTTTAGTTTAAATAAAAGTTTAAAGCTTTCATTATAATATATCAGACAGATATCATTTGAATCCTAAATCCTAATATGAACTTGTTTAAAAGAAAAAATGGATTTTTATCAAAATCCTTGCTTCTGAAACCAAGTACAGGCAAACAGATTCACAACACATTCAATCATCTATATATATATACTTATAGCAATGCATTTAAAAATTATACACCCAAACATACTAATCAACATGCATCCAGATATTCATACACAAAGCATACTTATTCCAGTCATAAATCAAGCAACAGATTATACTTAAGTTTATATTTAAATGAAAAAGTTACTCACCTATTGAGAATGAACAGAGCATATTAAATCCTGGAAACTTGAACTGGAATACTTGCTTTGATTTAAACTGAGTTGCTTTTTTTTTTTATCTTTAAAAACTTTTAACTTGAATACTTTCTGTAGAACTTGCATGCATGCTATGAAACTTGTTTGTGATGTGTTGCTTAGATTCCAGGATTGCTTGTTTTGAACATACTTCCAGATTACAGAAAAAATGATGAAGAAGATTTTTACAGGCTCTTTGTTTCCAGGTTTTTAAAGAAATGCAGTCTTGATTTTGAAAAATGGTTAACAGGGATTTGATCTGAGATTATGGTTTGAGGAAGATGTTTTGCATATTTCTTTGATCTTTGAAGACGTACAGGATTGAAATATGCAGGCTTGATTTTGGTTTTAAAAAGAATTTGATTTGAACATGATTCTGGTTTTGAGGAGTTTGGTTACTGATTTGTGAATGTTGTTACCAGATTTCATTTTTGAGAAGCTTGAGTTTTTCTTTGCTTTTGAAAATGAAGATTAGAAAAGAAATGAGGAGGAGGAAAACATGTTTTTTTTATAAGTATAAATGATTTATTTTAAAAATAAAAGAAAAATTAAAAACAAAAAATGACACTTGTCTAATCTATTACATTTGTCATGAGCATAAATTAACACTTGTTGTATTAGGCTCAATATATTTACACTTGTCCTATAAGTAATTTTACTTATTTTTATTTAATATAAAAGTAAATACAACTCTTTCTTTATTTATTAAATGCTTATATATATATATATGAATTACTTTTATATGTAAATGTATATGTGCATTCCTTTTTTTAAAGAAAATGAAATAAAACAATACATATAAAAATGAAAGCTTACTTACATAATTTAAATATGTTTATTCATTTGAATTCAAAATAAATTCAAATTCAAATTCTATTTATATTTGAAAATCCAATTTTTAAAACTAATTTATATCAACATATTTTAATTTTAAAATAATAATATTGTCTTTTAAAATCTATCTATATTTATACATTTATTACTATTATTTGAAAATAACTCATTTACCAATTTTAAATCATTATAAAAGAAATTATAAATTACTTATCTTATTTATCTTAATTAAATGCATTAATGTTAAATTTTTAAATGATATTTTAAATTTTCATATAAAATTTCCAAATTATAAAAATGAATATTAGAATTTAAAAACAAGATTTTATTCATTAAATCCAAACCTATTTATTCACAATATATATATCTATATATATATACATTATAAATAGGAAAACATTTTATTAGCTTTTAAAAGATAAATTTCACTAATTAAATATTTATATAATTAGATTATTAACCAATTCAAATTTTTATTATCAAAGATTAACAAATCAATTTAATTATTTAAACAGATTATTAAATTGATATTGCCTCAAATTTCCGGGATATTACATTCCTCCCCCCTTAAAATAATTTCGTCCCCGAAATTTAAAACAAAGGTAATTTAATAATCTATTTAAATCACAACCATAAATTATCATCCATATGCTAACAACCATAGCAAACAATTTACTCAATCAAACAATTCAAACTATCCAGAAAAATTCTAGATAGAATTTCCTCGAGTTTCCCCCAAGTATATATATACCGGGATACTCGCTCTACAGAATCCAAACAATAAATACCACTAAGCTATAGAGCTTCTACTCATCTAGATCTATAGAACTAAACAAGATATCAGACTACAGACGAGTCTGACTCAACAACCAAATCTTCCAGAACTGCTGGTTCCAAAACCAAAGATAGATCAAACACGTATTCCCTCAGAGATACGTAAAATACATTGAATTCCAGTTATCCAAACTGACAATTCAACCTTGTGTATCAAAGTACTTATCCAAATTAGATCATAGAAAAGATCCAAAATAACTCGGAGCTGACTTCCCAGACTTACCCAATCTTATAGCTACCTTTTACCAGAGAAAACTTCAACAACAACGAAGTCTCCAACTTCGAATTCCAAATTCCTCCGCCTCTTATCCTCAAAATCCTTCAGACGATCCTGAGCTGACTACATCCTTCCTGATCAGTTCAACCTTCGCCGATGCTTTTCGAAACAAACAGGACCAAAAACAATCTAATAAACGGATCCTCTCAAGATCTACAAAAATCCAGAACTCAAACTCTACTCCTCAATCATCAGTAGATTCCAAATACTTCTTCTATCTGGACAAGACAAAACAGATGCTCTCACCAATCTGACCTCCAAATCTTGAAAAGCTTCCTGTAGGAATCCTTTAATCCAAACACTGCAACTTCCGATTGCTTCTACTCTAAAACAACTGCTACCCAGCTTTCGCTGCTCAACTCTGATCTAGATGTCGTCGATGAACTCGAGCACCAACTAGACCATCACATTCCAGAAAAATCTCTGACAACTCTATAACTCCTACATCTTCTAGAGATGCCTCAAACTCAAGCAAAAGATTTCCCAAGAGAATACTCAATTATCGCAAGTCACTTTTGCGATTCTATCCAGTCTAATATCCAAAAATTACTGTTCTTCCTTAATCCATCAGAACAATCTATACTTGACCAATCCATTTGGAAAAATGAATCTACTCTGCAGCTTCTGAACTCCACTCTAAGAAAACTGTTAAGCCAAAAGATCTTTCAGCAGGAACACAGAACACTCGAGCTGCACCGCTAACACGGATGACAAAGACTCCTTATCCAAAGCTTCTAGAGAACCCGGACCTCAGACCAAACACAAACATCCTGCTGAACTCAGCCACACACCGAAGCAGACCTACTTCCTCAAACTTGCTTCAAAAGAGAACATCGTCGGAGATATCCATAGTCACTGCATTTCATCATGCAGTTACTACTTTCCGAGATACCATCACACACTTCTGCTTAACCGACAGATCCAAACTCTACTCATCCAACTGCACTTCAAAGATCGACTCCGAACCTTAACAGGTTTCCTTCAGAGATCAATGAAATTCTTACACCATATCAAAGTTCACTCGAGACGGTATTCGGTCTATAGTCTCGACAGATACTTCCAATCTCAACACTCAGACTCCTAATCCTAGATGATAAATTATTATCATCTCAACCAATCATTACAAATACCATATACATTTAAAATGATACTTTTTATATAGAAATTATATCTGGGTAAAATTATTTCATCTACCTCTTTAAAACAATATTGTGTCCGTTGGCCTGGTCAAGTGTTTAGAGATCCCTATCAATAACGTTAGCTACTCGTATTGACCAGAATCCATATACCACTCAACCGATCAATTAACACAATATAAAACCATTTTATATAACTACAAATACGCGCTCTCGTATATATATATATATATACTCAGACTCAACAGGTTGCTACAGATCCTATCTCTAATGAACAATCCTTCCGAACCTAGGTATTCACTCAACCTAGTGTTCTGAGATTCACTTAACCAAAAGCTTAGGCATTCGCTCAACCTGGCTCTGATACCACTGTAACGACCACGACTTTCTCTCCATAGAAAGTCGCATCGTTAATAAGAAAGAAAGGGGTAGAAAATAGAAAAGAAGAGAAGAAAGAAAGAAACAACAACAACGATCTCACAGCGGAACGAATAAATTATATTAATAACATAAACTATTACATAGTATACAACACTTATCAGAGTTTACACAACTATACAACACATACTAGACAGTTATAAACATCTGCCTAGACATTACAACTTAAATACAAGACAAGACACTATCACAGATATCAACACAGCGGAATACTATATCTACGAACGCCGAAGCCTCCTGCTCCATTGCTCCTCCAGAATATTCGTCAAAGCTAAACCTGGATCCCTTGGCTACTCGTAAAAATTTGAGTACCCAAGAGTTTATATAAAACAGAAATAAACAACTTGGGTCAGACATGGGTCTGGTGTGAGTAACAGATTAAACTTGCTTAACTTCAAAACCTTTAGAAATAAAAAGTATCACGTAAGACTCCCCACAAATAAACATGGGTAAGTTTTTACCTTACGCTAACCAAAACATTTGATAGGAAATCCAGTTATATTATAATAGGGTCTAGGGTTTTCAAGTAAAATACAGAAATAGCTGAAATGCTTACATCTCACATTCCAACATAGTTGGGCACAACTAATACGTACGGCACTTATTGGAGTTTGGATTCCATACAATGGCAGGGCTACTGGGGTACCGCCCGTCACAGTACGTGGCCTAGATCACCGTACCGAGGAGTACGCCCGCTCCCCTGCAACACAAAGCCGGAACCATCCCTTACTGGATAATCCCGAACAAGATAACCCCGTGGTTGGCGCGACCAACCACACACTAAGCCGAATATAAAAAGAAAAGGGACCTCTAGACAGGGATCTATCTTGCTCTCAGTGGGTGCTACCCACGAAGCCTTGCTGCACCTCCCCTGTTTTAGCCATTCCCGGTTGATGAGGCTTGAGGTTACGATTACCTTAATCAGAACATATCACTTAGAATGCTCATCGTCCGCCTGACGATGTGCTGAAAGCATTCAATCCATACAAGTTCGTTCCGGGTTCGAACGAAACCGAAGGCATTATCTCGTTACACTCGTTTTGGAATCACCCTCAGAGTTAACGACAATAACCCTTGCACTCTGAATCTTCATCTTCACTTGAGATTCACGACCTATCGTTAATTTGGATCGATGTGGTATTCGGGTCTTCAGACCTGGAATTCCGGTATACGGAAACCCGATCCCGGTCTCATCGAAATCCAAAACGTATCTTTTAAGGTCAAGTTGTTTTAAGGTTAAAACAATTCAATTCAGTTATCTATACTACACAGATAGATAATTCACAATAGATAATCTACATTATCACAAACAGATAATTCATATTATCATTACAATTCAACCAAACATCCATATCCCATATCATATATCTCATCAGAGATATCAAACAATACAAAGCATTCAATAATATTCATCCATCCTAAGTAATGATTTATATCATCTCTAATTAATTTAAAATGAATTAAATTAATTACTTCATTCTATAAATCCTGCTTACTTAATTATTAATTAAACCAATTAATTAATCATACTTTAAGTGTCATCTTAATTAATCAATCCTGATTAATTATACTTTAATTACCTTAAGTAATTAACTCTTAATTAATTTTACAAATTAACTAACTTAAACCATCCAGTAATTAATCTTTAATTACTTCATTAATTAATTAACTATATTTAATTACATTAATCCTTAATTAATTATAATTAATTAATTACTTTAATCACTAATTATATTAATTAATCTTAATTAATCAATTCCTAATTACATCATTAATTATATTAATTAATGATCCTTAATTACTCTTAATTAATTATCTTATTTAAATTAATTACATTTAATAATTAATTAGTCACATTATTAATCACCTTTGATTAATCTCATTTAGTAATTAACTTCCCTTAATTACTCCACTTCATAAATTAATTACTCGTTAATTAATTATCCTTTAATTAATCCCTTGATTAATTATTCAAAAGTAATTAACTCAAATTACTTTTATTATTAAATCATCTTCAGTTAATTACATCTAGTAATTACCTTTAATTACTTTCCTAAGTAATTATACTTTCACTAATTACATTTAAGTAATTATCAAATTTCCAAATCATTATCTTAAATTAATTTAACTAATTAATTTAAACTTATCAAATTTATTTAATTAATTACCTTAAGTAATTAATTACTTTAATTACTTCCATTAAGTAATTATACTTAACCCATTTTCATATTAACTAATTAATCTAATTGATTATCAAGTTTAATCATATTAATTAATTAATAATCCTTAATTAATGATCTCTCATTAATTATTAAAAATTCTTTAATTATATACTTTCTTTAAATAATTAATCTTTAATAAACTATTTATTAATTACCACTTTAATAAATTCTTAATTACCAATTAATTAATTAAATTATTAAATTATTCTTTAATTATCCTATTAATTTAATGAACCTAAATCATTAAATCTGAATTAATTTCTAAATTAAAGTATTAACCTTTATAACTACTTTAATTATCATTTACAAAAGGCTTTGAAACATTTTACCTTTAAATTTTATTTTAAATTGTTGATTTAAAATAAATAACAATTTATCTTAACAAAATTAAAGCTCAATTTTAAAACTTTTAAAATCACAAGTTAAAGAATACTTATAATTTAAAAAGAGATTTTAAAAGTATTTAAACCAATTTCCTTTAAATTTCAAATCATTTATAATTTACTTTAACATTCAAAGTGGTTAAACATTTGAAATTTTATAAAGCTTTATTTTACTTCAACTAGGATTCAATTTGATTTGAATCTATTCTTAAACTTAGATTTAAAACATTGTTTAAATCTTTTATCTTAAATTTTTAAACCACTTTAACAATCAAACAGACAGGTTTAACAGGAAACCTGTAACCAACATCTACCCCGAGCAATCCCTAATTTACTTCGAGAAAACCCTGCACTGCTTCGAGTCGAAACTCGAATTACCCGAGAGTCACTCGAGTTTAAACCCTGCAACCCCAATTCGATAAATTCCAAAGAACTGCACCGTGCACGTGCACGGTAACTCAGGTCAACTCCGATCATCATCGTCGACTACATCACGTCGGAAAACATCACTCCACTCGAAATCGATCACCAGAACGACATTCCCTACTCGAAATTCGAATTCGAGCATTATCCAGACCTGGAACTACATCAGAACCCATCCACGAAAGCCTGTCAACGCCTCGCCCACGATCCTCCGATCACCGTTACATCGAAAACTCTGGCAACGACTTCGTCAGTCTTCTCGCTACCAGTTCCCAGAGTTTTGTGGAACTCGATCCACCATGGATATCGTGACGAACACAATTCCTCATCTTACCAAAACTAGGTTTAGAAACTCAATCGAACTACCACCATCGCCACGGTCATCTATACGGCCATCCTATATTTTTCTCGAACTCTCCGATCACTCTTCCATTACCAGAATAAAGCCCAGCCTCCCAGATCC
The DNA here is from genome assembly GCA_030737815.1 of Allium fistulosum. Taxonomy (NCBI): domain Eukaryota; kingdom Viridiplantae; phylum Streptophyta; class Magnoliopsida; order Asparagales; family Amaryllidaceae; genus Allium; species Allium fistulosum. The sequence goes on along the minus strand of CM060904.1, from coordinate 1,101,313,160 downwards.
TCGGAATCATAAGAATTTCTCAAAAACCCCAAAAACAGTGCAACCCCGACATGCTCTTCAATTCCATTTTAGAAATTATGGTATAGATCTTAAAAATCCTATTTTTGAATCAGTATTCGATTTATAATCCTAAATAAAAGAATTACAATGTTTGAATTTTTACTAAAAACTTAACTTACCTGTTGTTTTTGTTTCCAGAGCAAATTACAATTTGTTTTAGTTTAAATAAAAGTTTAAAGCTTTCATTATAATATATCAGACAGATATCATTTGAATCCTAAATCCTAATATGAACTTGTTTAAAAGAAAAAATGGATTTTTATCAAAATCCTTGCTTCTGAAACCAAGTACAGGCAAACAGATTCACAACACATTCAATCATCTATATATATATACTTATAGCAATGCATTTAAAAATTATACACCCAAACATACTAATCAACATGCATCCAGATATTCATACACAAAGCATACTTATTCCAGTCATAAATCAAGCAACAGATTATACTTAAGTTTATATTTAAATGAAAAAGTTACTCACCTATTGAGAATGAACAGAGCATATTAAATCCTGGAAACTTGAACTGGAATACTTGCTTTGATTTAAACTGAGTTGCTTTTTTTTTTGATCTTTAAAAACTTTTAACTTGAATACTTTCTGTAGAACTTGCATGCATGCTATGAAACTTGTTTGTGATGTGTTGCTTAGATTCCAGGATTGCTTGTTTTGAACATACTTCCAGATTACAGAAAAAATGATGAAGAAGATTTTTACAGGCTCTTTGTTTCCAGGTTTTTAAAGAAATGCAGTCTTGATTTTGAAAAATGGTTAACAGGGATTTGATCTGAGATTATGGTTTGAGGAAGATGTTTTGCATATTTCTTTGATCTTTGAAGACGTACAGGATTGAAATATGCAGGCTTGATTTTGGTTTTAAAAAGAATTTGATTTGAACATGATTCTGGTTTTGAGGAGTTTGGTTACTGATTTGTGAATGTTGTTACCAGATTTCATTTTTGAGAAGCTTGAGTTTTTCTTTGCTTTTGAAAATGAAGATTAGAAAAGAAATGAGGAGGAGGAAAACATGTTTTTTTTATAAGTATAAATGATTTATTTTAAAAATAAAAGAAAAATTAAAAACAAAAAATGACACTTGTCTAATCTATTACATTTGTCATGAGCATAAATTAACACTTGTTGTATTAGGCTCAATATATTTACACTTGTCCTATAAGTAATTTTACTTATTTTTATTTAATATAAAAGTAAATACAACTCTTTCTTTATTTATTAAATGCTTATATATATATATATGAATTACTTTTATATGTAAATGTATATGTGCATTCCTTTTTTTAAAGAAAATGAAATAAAACAATACATATAAAAATGAAAGCTTACTTACATAATTTAAATATGTTTATTCATTTGAATTCAAAATAATTTCAAATTCAAATTCTATTTATATTTGAAAATCCAATTTTTAAAACTAATTTATATCAACATATTTTAATTTTAAAATAATAATATTGTCTTTTAAAATCTATCTATATTTATACATTTATTACTATTATTTGAAAATAACTCATTTACCAATTTTAAATCATTATAAAAGAAATTATAAATTACTTATCTTATTTATCTTAATTAAATGCATTAATGTTAAATTTTTAAATGATATTTTAAATTTTCATATAAAATTTCCAAATTATAAAAATGAATATTAGAATTTAAAAACAAGATTTTATTCATTAAATCCAAACCTATTTATTCACAATATATATATCTATATATATATACATTATAAATAGGAAAACATTTTATTAGCTTTTAAAAGATAAATTTCACTAATTAAATATTTATATAATTAGATTATTAACCAATTCAAATTTTTATTATCAAAGATTAACAAATCAATTTAATTATTTAAACAGATTATTAAATTGATATTGCCTCAAATTTCCGGGATATTACATTCCTCCCCCCTTAAAATAATTTCGTCCCCGAAATTTAAAACAAAGGTAATTTAATAATCTATTTAAATCACAACCATAAATTATCATCCATATGCTAACAACCATAGCAAACAATTTACTCAATCAAACAATTCAAACTATCCAGAAAAATTCTAGATAGAATTTCCTCGAGTTTCCCCCAAGTATATATATACCGGGATACTCGCTCTACAGAATCCAAACAATAAATACCACTAAGCTATAGAGCTTCTACTCATCTAGATCTATAGAACTAAACAAGATATCAGACTACAGACGAGTCTGACTCAACAACCAAATCTTCCAGAACTGCTGGTTCCAAAACCAAAGATAGATCAAACACGTATTCCCTCAGAGATACGTAAAATACATTGAATTCCAGTTATCCAAACTGACAATTCAACCTTGTGTATCAAAGTACTTATCCAAATTAGATCACAGAAAAGATCCAAAATAACTCGGAGCTGACTTCCCAGACTTACCCAATCTTATAGCTACCTTTTACCAGAGAAAACTTCAACAACAACGAAGTCTCCAACTTCGAATTCCAAATTCCTCCGCCTCTTATCCTCAAAATCCTTCAGACGATCCTGAGCTGACTACATCCTTCCTGATCAGTTCAACCTTCGCCGATGCTTTTCGAAACAAACAGGACCAAAAACAATCTAATAAACGGATCCTCTCAAGATCTACAAAAATCCAGAACTCAAACTCTACTCCTCAATCATCAGTAGATTCCAAATACTTCTTCTATCTGGACAAGACAAAACAGATGCTCTCACCAATCTGACCTCCAAATCTTGAAAAGCTTCCTGTAGGAATCCTTTAATCCAAACACTGCAACTTCCGATTGCTTCTACTCTAAAACAACTGCTACCCAGCTTTCGCTGCTCAACTCTGATCTAGATGTCGTCGATGAACTCGAGCACCAACTAGACCATCACATTCCAGAAAAATCTCTGACAACTCTATAACTCCTACATCTTCTAGAGATGCCTCAAACTCAAGCAAAAGATTTCCCAAGAGAATACTCAATTATCGCAAGTCACTTTTGCGATTCTATCCAGTCTAATATCCAAAAATTACTGTTCTTCCTTAATCCATCAGAACAATCTATACTTGACCAATCCATTTGGAAAAATGAATCTACTCTGCAGCTTCTGAACTCCACTCTAAGAAAACTGTTAAGCCAAAAGATCTTTCAGCAGGAACACAGAACACTCGAGCTGCACCGCTAACACGGATGACAAAGACTCCTTATCCAAAGCTTCTAGAGAACCCGGACCTCAGACCAAACACAAACATCCTGCTGAACTCAGCCACACACCGAAGCAGACCTACTTCCTCAAACTTGCTTCAAAAGAGAACATCGTCGGAGATATCCATAGTCACTGCATTTCATCATGCAGTTACTACTTTCCGAGATACCATCACACACTTCTGCTTAACCGACAGATCCAAACTCTACTCATCCAACTGCACTTCAAAGATCGACTCCGAACCTTAACAGGTTTCCTTCAGAGATCAATGAAATTCTTACACCATATCAAAGTTCACTCGAGACGGTATTCGGTCTATAGTCTCGACAGATACTTCCAATCTCAACACTCAGACTCCTAATCCTAGATGATAAATTATTATCATCTCAACCAATCATTACAAATACCATATACATTTAAAATGATACTTTTTATATAGAAATTATATCTGGGTAAAATTATTTCATCTACCTCTTTAAAACAATATTGTGTCCGTTGGCCTGGTCAAGTGTTTAGAGATCCCTATCAATAACGTTAGCTACTCGTATTGACCAGAATCCATATACCACTCAACCGATCAATTAACACAATATAAAACCATTTTATATAACTACAAATACGCGCTCTCGTATATATATATATATATACTCAGACTCAACAGGTTGCTACAGATCCTATCTCTAATGAACAATCCTTCCGAACCTAGGTATTCACTCAACCTAGTGTTCTGAGATTCACTTAACCAAAAGCTTAGGCATTCGCTCAACCTGGCTCTGATACCACTGTAACGACCACGACTTTCTCTCCATAGAAAGTCGCATCGTTAATAAGAAAGAAAGGGGTAGAAAATAGAAAAGAAGAGAAGAAAGAAAGAAACAACAACAACGATCTCACAGCGGAACGAATAAATTATATTAATAACATAAACTATTACATAGTATACAACACTTATCAGAGTTTACACAACTATACAACACATACTAGACAGTTATAAACATCTGCCTAGACATTACAACTTAAATACAAGACAAGACACTATCACAGATATCAACACAGCGGAATACTATATCTACGAACGCCGAAGCCTCCTGCTCCATTGCTCCTCCAGAATATTCGTCAAAGCTAAACCTGGATCCCTTGGCTACTCGTAAAAATTTGAGTACCCAAGAGTTTATATAAAACAGAAATAAACAACTTGGGTCAGACATGGGTCTGGTGTGAGTAACAGATTAAACTTGCTTAACTTCAAAACCTTTAGAAATAAAAAGTATCACGTAAGACTCCCCACAAATAAACATGGGTAAGTTTTTACCTTACGCTAACCAAAACATTTGATAGGAAATCCAGTTATATTATAATAGGGTCTAGGGTTTTCAAGTAAAATACAGAAATAGCTGAAATGCTTACATCTCACATTCCAACATAGTTGGGCACAACTAATACGTACGGCACTTATTGGAGTTTGGATTCCATACAATGGCAGGGCTACTGGGGTACCGCCCGTCACAGTACGTGGCCTAGATCACCGTACCGAGGAGTACGCCCGCTCCCCTGCAACACAAAGCCGGAACCATCCCTTACTGGATAATCCCGAACAAGATAACCCCGTGGTTGGCGCGACCAACCACACACTAAGCCGAATATAAAAAGAAAAGGGACCTCTAGACAGGGATCTATCTTGCTCTCAGTGGGTGCTACCCACGAAGCCTTGCTGCACCTCCCCTGTTTTAGCCATTCCCGGTTGATGAGGCTTGAGGTTACGATTACCTTAATCAGAACATATCACTTAGAATGCTCATCGTCCGCCTGACGATGTGCTGAAAGCATTCAATCCATACAAGTTCGTTCCGGGTTCGAACGAAACCGAAGGCATTATCTCGTTACACTCGTTTTGGAATCACCCTCAGAGTTAACGACAATAACCCTTGCACTCTGAATCTTCATCTTCACTTGAGATTCACGACCTATCGTTAATTTGGATCGATGTGGTATTCGGGTCTCCAGACCTGGAATTCCGGTATACGGAAACCCGATCCCGGTCTCATCGAAATCCAAAACGTATCTTTTAAGGTCAAGTTGTTTTAAGGTTAAAACAATTCAATTCAGTTATCTATACTACACAGATAGATAATTCACAATAGATAATCTACATTATCACAAACAGATAATTCATATTATCATTACAATTCAACCAAACATCCATATCCCATATCATATATCTCATCAGAGATATCAAACAATACAAAGCATTCAATAATATTCATCCATCCTAAGTAATGATTTATATCATCTCTAATTAATTTAAAATGAATTAAATTAATTACTTCATTCTATAAATCCTGCTTACTTAATTATTAATTAAACCAATTAATTAATCATACTTTAAGTGTCATCTTAATTAATCAATCCTGATTAATTATACTTTAATTACCTTAAGTAATTAACTCTTAATTAATTTTACAAATTAACTAACTTAAACCATCCAGTAATTAATCTTTAATTACTTCATTAATTAATTAACTATATTTAATTACATTAATCCTTAATTAATTATAATTAATTAATTACTTTAATCACTAATTATATTAATTAATCTTAATTAATCAATTCCTAATTACATCATTAATTATATTAATTAATGATCCTTAATTACTCTTAATTAATTATCTTATTTAAATTAATTACATTTAATAATTAATTAGTCACATTATTAATCACCTTTGATTAATCTCATTTAGTAATTAACTTCCCTTAATTACTCCACTTCATAAATTAATTACTCGTTAATTAATTATCCTTTAATTAATCCCTTGATTAATTATTCAAAAGTAATTAACTCAAATTACTTTTATTATTAAATCATCTTCAGTTAATTACATCTAGTAATTACCTTTAATTACTTTCCTAAGTAATTATACTTTCACTAATTACATTTAAGTAATTATCAAATTTCCAAATCATTATCTTAAATTAATTTAACTAATTAATTTAAACTTATCAAATTTATTTAATTAATTACCTTAAGTAATTAATTACTTTAATTACTTCCATTAAGTAATTATACTTAACCCATTTTCATATTAACTAATTAATCTAATTGATTATCAAGTTTAATCATATTAATTAATTAATAATCCTTAATTAATGATCTCTCATTAATTATTAAAAATTCTTTAATTATATACTTTCTTTAAATAATTAATCTTTAATAAACTATTTATTAATTACCACTTTAATAAATTCTTAATTACCAATTAATTAATTAAATTATTAAATTATTCTTTAATTATCCTATTAATTTAATGAACCTAAATCATTAAATCTGAATTAATTTCTAAATTAAAGTATTAACCTTTATAACTACTTTAATTATCATTTACAAAAGGCTTTGAAACATTTTACCTTTAAATTTTATTTTAAATTGTTGATTTAAAATAAATAACAATTTATCTTAACAAAATTAAAGCTCAATTTTAAAACTTTTAAAATCACAAGTTAAAGAATACTTATAATTTAAAAAGAGATTTTAAAAGTATTTAAACCAATTTCCTTTAAATTTCAAATCATTTATAATTTACTTTAACATTCAAAGTGGTTAAACATTTGAAATTTTATAAAGCTTTATTTTACTTCAACTAGGATTCAATTTGATTTGAATCTATTCTTAAACTTAGATTTAAAACATTGTTTAAATCTTTTATCTTAAATTTTTAAACCACTTTAACAATCAAACAGACAGGTTTAACAGGAAACCTGTAACCAACATCTACCCCGAGCAATCCCTAATTTACTTCGAGAAAACCCTGCACTGCTTCGAGTCGAAACTCGAATTACCCGAGAGTCACTCGAGTTTAAACCCTGCAACCCCAATTCGATAAATTCCAAAGAACTGCACCGTGCACGTGCACGGTAACTCAGGTCAACTCCGATCATCATCGTCGACTACATCACGTCGGAAAACATCACTCCACTCGAAATCGATCACCAGAACGACATTCCCTACTCGAAATTCGAATTCGAGCATTATCCAGACCTGGAACTACATCAGAACCCATCCACGAAAGCCTGTCAACGCCTCGCCCACGATCCTCCGATCACCGTTACATCGAAAACTCTGGCAACGACTTCGTCAGTCTTCTCGCTACCAGTTCCCAGAGTTTTGTGGAACTCGATCCACCATGGATATCGTGACGAACACAATTCCTCATCTTACCAAAACTAGGTTTAGAAACTCAATCGAACTACCACCATCGCCACGGTCATCTATACGGCCATCCTATATTTTTCTCGAACTCTCCGATCACTCTTCCATTACCAGAATAAAGCCCAGCCTCCCAGATCCTCGGAATCATAAGAATTTCTCAAAAACCCCAAAAACAGTGCAACCCCGACATGCTCTTCAATTCCATTTTAGAAATTATGGTATAGATCTTAAAAATCCTATTTTTGAATCAGTATTCGATTTATAATCCTAAATAAAAGAATTACAATGTTTGAATTTTTACTAAAAACTTAACTTACCTGTTGTTTTTGTTTCCAGAGCAAATTACAATTTGTTTTAGTTTAAATAAAAGTTTAAAGCTTTCATTATAATATATCAGACAGATATCATTTGAATCCTAAATCCTAATATGAACTTGTTTAAAAGAAAAAATGGATTTTTATCAAAATCCTTGCTTCTGAAACCAAGTACAGGCAAACAGATTCACAACACATTCAATCATCTATATATATATACTTATAGCAATGCATTTAAAAATTATACACCCAAACATACTAATCAACATGCATCCAGATATTCATACACAAAGCATACTTATTCCAGTCATAAATCAAGCAACAGATTATACTTAAGTTTATATTTAAATGAAAAAGTTACTCACCTATTGAGAATGAACAGAGCATATTAAATCCTGGAAACTTGAACTGGAATACTTGCTTTGATTTAAACTGAGTTGCTTTTTTTTTTGATCTTTAAAAACTTTTAACTTGAATACTTTCTGTAGAACTTGCATGCATGCTATGAAACTTGTTTGTGATGTGTTGCTTAGATTCCAGGATTGCTTGTTTTGAACATACTTCCAGATTACAGAAAAAATGATGAAGAAGATTTTTACAGGCTCTTTGTTTCCAGGTTTTTAAAGAAATGCAGTCTTGATTTTGAAAAATGGTTAACAGGGATTTGATCTGAGATTATGGTTTGAGGAAGATGTTTTGCATATTTCTTTGATCTTTGAAGACGTACAGGATTGAAATATGCAGGCTTGATTTTGGTTTTAAAAAGAATTTGATTTGAACATGATTCTGGTTTTGAGGAGTTTGGTTACTGATTTGTGAATGTTGTTACCAGATTTCATTTTTGAGAAGCTTGAGTTTTTCTTTGCTTTTGAAAATGAAGATTAGAAAAGAAATGAGGAGGAGGAAAACATGTTTTTTTTATAAGTATAAATGATTTATTTTAAAAATAAAAGAAAAATTAAAAACAAAAAATGACACTTGTCTAATCTATTACATTTGTCATGAGCATAAATTAACACTTGTTGTATTAGGCTCAATATATTTACACTTGTCCTATAAGTAATTTTACTTATTTTTATTTAATATAAAAGTAAATACAACTCTTTCTTTATTTATTAAATGCTTATATATATATATATGAATTACTTTTATATGTAAATGTATATGTGCATTCCTTTTTTTAAAGAAAATGAAATAAAACAATACATATAAAAATGAAAGCTTACTTACATAATTTAAATATGTTTATTCATTTGAATTCAAAATAAATTCAAATTCAAATTCTATTTATATTTGAAAATCCAATTTTTAAAACTAATTTATATCAACATATTTTAATTTTAAAATAATAATATTGTCTTTTAAAATCTATCTATATTTATACATTTATTACTATTATTTGAAAATAACTCATTTACCAATTTTAAATCATTATAAAAGAAATTATAAATTACTTATCTTATTTATCTTAATTAAATGCATTAATGTTAAATTTTTAAATGATATTTTAAATTTTCATATAAAATTTCCAAATTATAAAAATGAATATTAGAATTTAAAAACAAGATTTTATTCATTAAATCCAAACCTATTTATTCACAATATATATATCTATATATATATACATTATAAATAGGAAAACATTTTATTAGCTTTTAAAAGATAAATTTCACTAATTAAATATTTATATAATTAGATTATTAACCAATTCAAATTTTTATTATCAAAGATTAACAAATCAATTTAATTATTTAAACAGATTATTAAATTGATATTGCCTCAAATTTCCGGGATATTACAAAACTATATATTTAACAAGTTGGAATAAAAATATAAGTTGTACGTATGCTGTTTTATTCGCATAATTGAATTGATCCAAGTTTGAGTACACAAGTTCGAGGTGAATTACACCATTTCGTGTTAGGATTTTTCATTCGATTCTTGATGGCGAATATTTGTTATGGATTTTGGGCTTGACTCTAGAATTCTCTATCATAGTATATGGCTATGCAAGGAGACTGATGGCTTCTAGTCGAGAAACCATATCGAAGTCCGCATTAGGGAAATCGAATGGACAATACTAGTTCGAAAGCGAACTTGTGTGATCGAGCGAACGATCAAATGTGATTTTGTGAAATGATGGCGTATGTACATCTTATATTCTATTATCATTGATATATTTTGACGCTGAAATTGAAAGCTGTCGGGTTAGAATATCTTTACTTACTAAAAGAAAATTTCCAATTTAAAATTACAAAGATATATAACCCATAAAAGCAAAGATATTCAAATCTCATATGGCTCTTCATACAGCGAAATTTATTTTGTAAAATTTGATCCTTATATAAGATAGACCTTACATAAGTATAAGATGATTCTGAAAACATTTGATTTTGGAAATGAATTGGTTGACTTAAATTATTGATTTGGAAATTTGGATTTATTTTCTAAATATATTATTTTAGAAACTTTGAAACTAAAGATAATTAAATTGAGAAGAAATAATTTGGTGAAATTGTATATGATTTTGAAATTGAACTGATATTGAAACAAATTGAAATTTGAGAACCTTGTGTTACTAAATACTTGATTTGGGAGTTGTCGAACTTATATAAAATTGATTTGTATGAGTATGAAATTGATTGGAAAACTATGGATTTGAAAAGGGTACTCAAATTTGGAAGTGAAATCTTATATAATTGAAGTCTATATAAGTATGATTTGATATACTATTGATTTTGGAAAGTATTTGATTTGAGAATTTAATCTTATATATAATGGATTTTATATAAGTACGGTATTTGAAAGTGATTTGAAAAGGTACTATATGATACATATTTTCGAAGTAAAGATATGGAAAGTGCCTTCTGCTTGATATCCGATTTGCGGCCACATCTTGGATTCATTCTATCGATATTATTCTCTCCGATTTTTGGTTTTCCGGATATGATACTCGAGTGTCCTTCGAATTCCATGGCGTTACCCATGGTCTTACGAACTCGACTGCATAGCGTAATTCGCAAGGCAGTGATTGCTTAAAAGGTACGGATGTTTCCTGGGGGATCCAGGCGTAACCATTGTGTATCTGCGATCTATGGTCGTGTTAGTGGCGTAATCCACAAGGCAGAGATTGCTTACGGGGTATGGATGTTTCCTAGGGGATCCAGGCGTAACCATTTTTATGTATCCTGCGGTCCACAGTTTTGTTGCATGGCGAAATTCGCAAGGCAGTGAATGCTTAAAAGGTACGGATGTTTCCTGGGGGACCCAGGCGTAACCATTGTGTATCTGCGATCCATGATTTGATTCGTTTTGTTTTGTTTGGATTGTACTTTCCATATCTGTTTTTAAAGGTTTTCCAGTATTTTCACTGGGTGTTGAAACAAGTCTACTAAGTACCTGGAGAATTCTAGTTTTGCGCCTGATCAACGCACTACCAGAGTCTACAGGAACAAGGATAAACTTGTTGAAACATCGAGTTATAAAAATATTTTATTATAAAGGTATTTTCAACAAATGAAATTCTATATTAATATTTGAAATTAAAACCTTATGGTTCTAAAAATATTATTCGTGCCTGATACTATTCTTTTGAATCTACCTTATTTGCTCAGTCTTATTCATTCACTCATCATCTGTTTTCCAAATCCTCCTTGTTTTCCTTGTTGATTTTATATATATATATATATGTTTTTTTATATTTTATTTATATCCTACATGGTTTAATAGAAATTTTAGTGTTATAAATATTTTAGAAGTTATAAATTAAATAAAACATTTTTAAAGTAAATGATTATTTGTTTATTAATAATATTTGAAAGTATCTTGAGATAAATTAATAAAGTTATGAATTATGGATTTTAATGTTTTCAATAGCCTCTTTGTAAATATAAGTAATAATGTAAATAATTGTTTTCAAATAGTTTTCATATATTTATAAGGGTGTTATTTTAACATATAAATGGTATTTATAAAGGAAGAAAGAAAATTTTACAAATGGGTTTTGAAAAGTATTAAATTATTAAAAATAATTGATTTGCAAATGAAGTTTCAAATGAATATTTCAAGTAAAATTTATATAGTTTTAAATTAATTGTTTAATCTTAACTTTCAATCTATTTTTCTTTCTGGTTGTTTCTATTCTTCTACCTCCTTTCTTTTCGGGGACGAAAAGTTTTGAGTGGGGGAGAGTGTAACGACCCGTAAATTTTAATAATTTTTATAACGTAATTTATTGAATTTTTGTGAAATTTTTAAATAATAAAATTTTGAAATAAAAATATAATATTTGGGATACATATTTAAAAACATAGCAAATGGTAAATTTTCATTAGAAAATATGGAAGTTTATTTTATTGTGTAATTCCATTTCAATTTAAATCAGTTAAAATTGATGGTAATAAATTTATTTCAAAACTTGAATATTTTTCTATAGAAAATTTCTAAATCATCTTCTGAGCAAGACGTCATTTTTCGTTTCTCAAAATTTCGACTGTTATTGCTCCGTCGATCTTATTTTCGATGAAATAACAGCATTTTCGCACTGATTATCGACTTTTGATCGGATGATCGTACCACAAATATCCATATACCGTTTTGATCATCTCGTCGTGCTGATCTCCACGGTATATTTATTCCTGCCTTTTGAGGTCTGTTACGTGACAGAAACAATAAACAATTCGTTATAACGTACCTTAAACTGTGACTCTACAAATTTCCTTTGGGTTCAAAATTTGAAACGTACGGTCCAATCAAGCAATAAATTGCATTAATAACATTGCTGAATCAATGGTCATTTCAAATTTATTATTTGTCTGTACGTTTATTCTGGGTCACTTCATTCTCCACTATTCATGTTTTATATATTTATTTCCTCTGATGTTGTTTCTTCCTGTAGCATTTCGAAAAAAAGGGAAACATATAAAATTAGTGTACGTTTCACATTCATTTATTTTGAACGGTTCACTTTGTTTTCTAATTTGCTTTTTTAACTTCGTTTCCTTCACTTCCTTTCTTAATTCAACTTTACTGTCACTTCTTTCTTCCTTTCCTTTTTCTTCTTTTCTTTTTCCTCTGTCACTTTGCTTTCTTTTATTTCTTTATGGCCAAAGCTAGATTTACTTTTGCTGTAACCTCATTCTCGTCCCCTTCCTTCTATTCTTTTTGCCTTCCTCTTATCACCGAACCCAAGCTTTCCTCCACCAAAACAATCGCCGAGCCAGCCCTTCCAGCTGACCCGCATCGCCATCTACCCCTTCACCACACTTCGCACACGATCTCGCACTCAGCCACCAGATCCCCACGTCTCTCCCTACCTCACGCCGACCTCCTCACTCCACCGCAAGCCACAGCTCACCATCGTTCACCACAGCCTTCTACTGTTCCACTCTCCAAACCCGACCACCACATTCCCCTAGCAACCGCATAGCCTTCCAGCCTCCTTTTCCATTGTCAAACTCACGGTATGTATTATATGTTTGTATACATTTGTTTGTATAAGGAATAAGATATGTTGCTTTATAATTATGAATTATATTAGTTATATATATAGTATAATTTACTGATAACCTGATTCGATACATATATACGCATATGGGTTTAATATAAATATATATATCTATATATGAAAGCATATAGTTTATTTAGTATATATATGTATATCAGATTGCTTATTCAGACTTTCATTAATATTGTTTTAAGTGTTTCTATATCCTAGTTTACATGGGTATATGCATAGTCTGACATTCTCTAATTGCTTATAAAATTATATCAGTACATATATGTAAGAGTTTACAAGTTGTATAAGTGTTTATTTCAAAAATATTAGTATACATAGTATTTAGTCGTTAGTTATATGTGAAACTATATGTTCTAATGTTTTATTCGTCTGTTTATTTATAGTGACGTGTAGGTATTGATATCTATATCTCATATTTCTAAAGTTAAAATATAAATTCTACATAGTTTGTATATTTATATATAGGATATTTTGGAATGATAATATTATTGTTTATTAAATATTGATTTAAATTGTTATATATATGTGGGCGTGAGTGTACATATATATATACACACGTCAGTTTACTTGTATTAGTCTATGTAGATGTACAATAGGTTAGCTATGCTGTTTGCATATAGGTATGTCAGTACTTGCTTAAAATGATATATGTTGTCTCTGTTATAAAAAAAAGGTTATCTGTTAGGAACACCTTTTATATATGTTTATTTTGTAATGTATCTATATGCAATTTTATGAGGTTTATAAAGGTCTGTTTGAATCCATAAAACGGTGTAAAGTAATATTATATATATATTTTATAAACATTGTTTTTTTTGATATAATATATAGGTAAGGGTATGTAGATATACATATGGGGTTGCAATGTTGCATAGTAGCATGTTTACTTTATATTATTATCTTTTTAACCTGATATATTACTAAGTTTGTAATTCATGTATTATAATACTCTGTGCATATAAATTTCTGGTTTATTTTAGGTCTTCTGTATATATATAAAGTCGGTTTATAATAGGATATATATGCATATATTCATTAGACATATATAGAGTTTTTGTAATATATAATATACATGTTGGTTTATTTGTATTAAATAAAGCAAGTTTATATAAATTTCATTTTTAACTATCAATTTTAAAAGGTATAGCATGTATGCAAGTATTTTGCACTTCAATAAGTGTGTGTATATATATATATGTTTGTTTATTTTGTATATAAGTAGTTATATATAGTATATATTTTTTTACTTATACCAATTATCATCATCAATCCAAGTTTGACTTGATTTCATAAATCCCTATTTATCAGCTTCGTTCGTCGATTCGAGTTCAATCTTGCCTTGTGTTGAGACTTCGTGCCTGGATTTCGTAACCACTTCATTGTCTATCTCTCTAACCTCGAAAGGTGAGCAATCACTCACGATTAACATTCTTTTATTTATTAAATTTGATTTCAATTGAAACGTCAATCGAAATATTACTGCTATTAGTAAATTTTATTGTTGTATATATGCTATTATTTGTATCTGTTCACCTGTGACATCTGACACCAGTATCTAATATTATAGGCCTGTTATTACTATTATTTGTATCTATTCACCTGTGACATCTGACACCCGTATCTGTTATTTATACTGATGATATATGCCTGTTGTTATATTTTGTTTAATATCTGTTATCACTCTGCAAGTTCCCTGTTAGTATAGAATTCACTATGGGTTGAAATGATACATACCCGAACGGACTTTAGAATAGGAGAAAATCGTTATGGGTTGAAATGATAAACCCAAGCGATTTTCATTTGAATTAAAATTGGGATTACGGGTCGAAATGATATCTACCCGTATATATTTAAATTTCGGATTGAAATGATAAATATCCATATCACTTAACCATATGATAAATATATATACAAACACCGTTGGTCCATATATATATAAATATTTTGAAATTGAATTCTATGGTTTTGGAAAGAAATATATGGTTTTAACAAATGTTGATTCTTAAAATTTTATATATAAATGGTAATGATATATATAGATTTAGTAATGATATTTAATTTAATTAAGATGGATTTAATACATATAATATGTTAAGTATAAAATTTATATTTCAAAATAGATTTTGGTAAAAATTTGAATAAGTTAAGGTGGGGATGAAAATTTGAATTTAGGAAAGATAATTTTATTTAATTAAACCGATTTGAAACTTATTGAAATTGAGATTTAAGATATGATTTATAACTTGGGTTTGATTTAAGTAAAAATGAAATTTAAGGCTAGTTAAATGATATTGAATTTATTAAACGAATATTCCCTGATTAAATAATAATAAAGTTAAATCAAGAGCTATATGAAACTATTAAATTTAACTTTGAAAATATTGGATATTAAAGCCTTGAAATATATTGAAAATTTAAATGGTATATTTAGAACTGAATTGAATTGATGAATTGAGCTTGAATAAATTTGAATTTGGAATTCGAAGTTGATTTGAATCGATTTGCGAGACTTGAGAAAATTATAAATGCTTTACTTTATAAATTAATTAATATATATACTATCTTGGAAAATAGTTATATTTGAAATGAAGTAATATTTGGGTTTCGAAGTATAAATTAAATTGAAATGACCACGGTGTTATAGTGTAGATTCCCACCTTGTAGATAGTTCTGAAGATCCTTAGAGGATGGTTATCCCAAACATCCTTTAAGTTACTTGTATTTCAGTTGATATTTCACTTGAGTTGGATTTATTGATATAAGAATGTTAATCCTGACTCGAGTGTTTTGTGTTTTGCTTTACGCTCGGGTCAGACTGAGTGATACAGCATTCGAGACTCACCTTTGGAGTTTGGAGCTTCGTTTGGAGATCCAACTTTTGATTCAGCTTCCAGCTTTCCAGTTGATTCGTTCACAGAAGTCATCTGTTTGGATTGGAGACTTCATTGTATTTGAGATATTCTGTTGTATTTTATTTCTAACTCTGATGTTTATATAGTAGCTTCATGAACTACTATTTTATCTATTCCGCTGCGTATTATTGTATTACTCTGTGTCTGTGATTCTGTGATTGATTTATTTACTGCATATGCTGAGTTTTGCCAAATTTAAATTAACAACGCGGTATATTGAGCAATTCAATTCCGGCATGAGTGTCTACCTATGCACTTGTAATGGATGCGAATGGTCTAAAATATCGGGTCGTTACAGAGCTTGAACGCGAGCACTTGCGAACGCGGCTCCGCCCCAGCACTTGACAGCGACGAACCCTCCATCGCGAAAACAGTATTAGTATAAAGAGACTGCAGCAGGGCTTCAAATCGACAGTAGAAAATATCACGTAGGAGGCAAAGACGAGTCGACGATGGCTGATGGAATAGCCGAGTATGCAGCGATGATTTCCTCGAAGGCGTTGATTTACGAAACCCTAGTTTTCACGGGTTCAAGCATCGCGACATGGAGATTGCTATTGAACTGTACTTCGACTTTGATTCCAGCCCTCTATCGCGACCACGTAATCGGCATTGATTTGAGAAATAATTTGGAAAGGGGAAAGTTATTTTCGCTCGGCTCTGAATAGAAAAGGGAAAGGAGGAGTGCGACTTCGTTTTGATTTTGAAACTGAATTGATCGGTGATTTAAAAGTAGAAGGAGGGAGACAGGAGAACAATTGTGTGATATCAGATGGGAATGGGTACGAACGAGACAAAAGGGAGGCGAATTGTACTTATGGTCGGATAAGAGAAAAGCAACCATATTTTATTTAGATTCAATTCGTTTCCAAACAAAGTCCAACGCGTTTAAATATCGTATGCTCACACAACAACTCCAAAAATTACGAAAATTGAAATCCGATAATAATACAATATTACGGACCCAATGGAACTGGTTTCGTCGAATTCCGAGACTGTGACTCGGACGGATATTTTTAAATATCAGTTGAATGATATAAATTTCAAAACTGAACAATTCACTCCCAAATTCGATTCTGAAGCTTCTGTTATCTTTAGTATTGTCAATACGAATTTTAAAAGCTTTTGAAATATTTTTCTTCAACTTAAAACTGAAGATACAAATTTTTATTCAACTTACAATAGATTAAATTTTAAAGTTTAATCGCAAATTTTCAAAGTCATATCGGGGATTCAAATTAAATCACCGTTCAAATATTTAAAATTAATTAAATATTCTCAATTTAATTTGTTCAAAATTCTGGGTCGTTACACCGAACATCTCTTAAGTTATTGCACTCACGTTAGACACTGGATAGGAGATGTCAAACCACGTAAACATCTCCGACGCCGTTCCACTCATATTTATTTATTTACCGTTGATTTAACTTACATAAAATCTTTTAGTTCTGACTCGAGTGTTTTGTCTTTTTAATTCGTTCGGGTCAGCCTGAGCATTTTAGGATTCGAAGACTTGTTTCTGGAGGACGAAGACGAAGATTGTATTATTTACTATATTATTCCACTACATCATACTATTCCGCTGCATTATCATTTATTTATCACTGATATGTGTAACTCTGATTTTGTATTGTATAAGTATAATCAAATGTTTTGTACACAGCTGCATGAACTCTTATTTGATTATTATATTTTGTCATTCCGCTGCGAGATTCCGTTTTGTTTTTTTCTTTTTCTGCTTTTTCTTATTCACTCCAATAACAATCTGCCCTTCTGCATGGTTTGAGTCGGCATGTGTGTCTGCTTAAAACGTACAAAAAGGCGGGATGTTACATTGTGATTATACAATTTTGGGTTAACTTAGTATAAATCATTTGTAATTAACCCTTGCATTCATTTAGTTGCATTATTCATGCATATTTAAAAAAAACAACAAAAAAAAACTCAAAATCCAAAACTAAAAAAAATTGTAAATATTTCTTAACTTAGTTTTTGTTAAAAAACCTTTTCCTTTGAAAATTTTTAAAATCAAAATTCCACAAAGAAAATTCTTACTTCATTTTATTTTAGAAAATCAAATATATATATATATATATATATAATCTTTTCAAAAACAAAAAAAGTTAAAAATCCAAAAACAAAAACAAAAAAAAATCAATTTTCCATTTTGAAAAATAAATTCTATTTATAAATATTTTTCCTTAAAAAAATTTTCTTGAAAATGTCCGAGTTTCCATTTCCTTACTCACTTGAATTTTACAATAATTGTGAAAATCAATATAATCCATATGATTTCACTCCAAATTCGTATGGATTTTAACGAAAACTATTCTATAAACAATTCGAATTTTGAACAACAAAGTTTTCAAAACGATGACCAACCCTCGACTCTTGAAAATAACATTTCATCTTTACTTGAATTCTCTACACAACAAAATCAAAGTATAAATGATTTGTGTAATAACTCAAGTCAAGGATTTCAAAATTTGAATTCAATTCAAAATTCAAACCATTTCGATTATAACCCATGCCAATTCAATTTTGAACTCCAAAATGAATTTCAAACTCAAAATGAAAATGGAAACAACTTTTCGAACGAATTTGGCAATAATCTTAACCACGTTACGATTGAAAATCTTTGTTCTCAACAATTTCAAAGTGAAAATCCTCATGTTAATAACTATAAATTGGATTTTGTTGAGAAAATGGACGAAATTTACAATGATCACACGGATTTGTTGATTGAAACATATATGAAACAACGTGATAAACAAAATCAAATCCCAATGTGTGATGAGTCATGTGATAATCCATCTTTTACCCAATTTTACAATTTTCAAACAACAACTTTTGAAATTGAAAACGAAAATCTTAACGAAGTTGTTGAAAATACGGTAATTAAGTTGGATTTCAATTCTTTTGAGGGTATAGAACCAAATTTAAAATTCGATCTTCCTTTCTCTAATTTTGAAAATTTGAATACAAAAACTTTAGATTTCGAAATTGATTCATGCAATGAAGTTGTTGATAAACCAACAAAGGAAGATGAATTCAACGAACATGATTTCTTTGGACTTTTTGAAAATGAGTTGTTAAGTTCTCAAGGGGAAGAGTTAAATCACCATTTTGATTTTGAATTCGATAATTCTAAAGAAGATTTCAACAATAAGTTTGAATTTCAATTTGGTGAAAATAAACTTGAATTTCAATCAATTATTCTATCAACCCCGAAAATTATCGAAAATAAAACAACTTGAATGACTTTTAATAAAACGAAATTTGTTTTTCCGAATCAACATTCAACTTTGAAATCTTTTATGGTTTGGTTTTCCGAGCTTGAGCTGTGTCTCGCATACTTGACGAGACAAATGAATCGGTCTTTGGAAGACCGTTTCATTTACTTTTTGATGATATACTTTCTAAACTCTTGTAAATAATAATCTTTTCGTTTTCATGTAAATATAGATCATATTTTTATTTTCTTATTTCCTTCCCTTAGGTTGACTGTAGGGACATAGTCAAAATCAAGTGTGGGGGTAGACTCATCTTCATTTTTAAAGTTTTCATGTTTTATTTTTGCTTTTTCTTTTTAAAAAAAACTCAAAAAATTTTTTAAAAAAATCCCAAAAACAAATTTTCTTTTGATTTATTTTTAAAGAAACAATATAGTATAAATATATGGTTTTCGTTTATTAAATTGAAATTTTTGAAAATTTATTTGTCTTAACAAAAGTAAAAATGAAGTTTGATTACAAATAACAATGGTTTAACTAGTATATAGGAAGATTCATATGTGTTAATTTTGAAATACATCCTTATTGAAAATCTTTGTTTTAAAAAGTGGTTGATTTAAAGTAAAGATATAACATTTTTTTTCTTCTAAGTTAAATGGTGCTAAGACGATAGTGCAGAACTCTCTTTTAAAAAAAAATTTCTTGTATATATGTATATATTTTTTAATAAACACCTAGAGTCATGTGTTCACACTCGTGTGTTCATTCGCCATGCTCGATACCCTTCTCACGTAAGTCCGAAAGGCAGTGCACGATCGGTATATCTGGCCTCAGTTTATCTGAGTTAGGTGTATATATATAAAATTCTTTTTAATAACGCCTATAGTCGATAGGTGTTCACATTCCTGTGTTCACTCGCCACGCTCTGTATTCCCCTCATGTAAGACCGCAAGGCAGTGCATGGGTAATATATCTAGCCTTAGTTTATCTGAGTTAGGCATATGTAAATATTAATATCAATAAAATTTTCAAATAAGAGAGAGTATGTAACAACCCATATTTTTAACAAATATTTTAAATTTATTTTATTTGAAAACTTTGATTTTAAATCATTTTCAATTGAAATATTGGAATTTTGCAATGTAATTTTAGATTTTGTTTGTAATTTATTTTCCAAATATAATAAAATAATGATTTTATGAAAATTTTATATTTTGGTCAACTATGGTCAAACTTTGACTTTCAGTTAAAATTTCTAAATTTGAATTTTAAATTTTTGATCTTTTTCTTTGAAGCAATATTTGTTTCTAATATTTGTCCTGCTTTTCGTTTCGTCAAATTCTGTTTTATACTTTTAAAATTGGATAAAATACAACGTTTTACACGCAATGATTTTCTGTATTTTATTTTCTATTTTCCTATGTTTATTTCTCTATTTTATTTTGTTTAGACTTTGATTTATTTATTGGATTTTATTTTGATTTTTTTTGCTTTGGAAATTTCAAGAGACTTTGGTTTCTCTTTATAACTTATGCCTTTTGATTTGCCTAGCTATTCACATCCCTTAGCCGTTCATTCTCCACCTCATAGCCGTACAAAACATTTCATTATCCCACACTTCTCATTTCATTTTTCACGTACATTTCTCATCTCCTCTTTCTCAAGTTTTCATGGCTCCTCTTCTTCCTCCTTTTCCATTTTCTTTTTCTCTTTTCTTTGTTGGCTTCAAGCTATGCTCGGCCTCCACCTTCACCATGCTTTAGCCGAGCACAACTCCTCACCACCACCACTTATGACCGGCCATCATCTCTTTCAACCATGGCCGTGACCCATAGATCCAAAACCACCACCAAAACTTTGATGAAAACCATAGCCGAACCCTATGTATACATTACCTTCCTCCTTACTAGCCTCGGCCACCCCTTATTCCTCCATTCCCTTTGCCTTTGCCATGACCAGAACCATCCCTGGCCATGACCTGATGTGACCTGACCCAAGTTTAGAACCATAGACCGAGCCACTTTAGCATAGGGCCGAACCTAATAGTGCATGCCTTTCCCCTTTTGCCTTCCATGTGTTATAACTTCCATCTCTTCACATTCTCTAGCCATAGCCGTACACTATTGCCTACCATAGCCGAGCCTAGTTTGCATAAAACCCATCATGGCCGAGCCACATGATGATGGTCTAGCCTATTGTGACCATGGCCGAGCATACTTGTTGATGAAGCAAAGGTTATGGCATTTTAATTCATATCTTTTCATTGTTTTGATTCTAATCTTGGTGTTGTAAATTATATACTTATAATTGTTGTATTTTTTTGAATACAAGATTGGATTTTTACTCTCCATCTACTCAAGTTTGATTCATGCTTTGTCGTGCTTTTTGAAGTTTGGTTGTGTGTCTCTAATCTATCAATTATAGCTTCAAAAGGTGAGTTTATCACTCTCGACATTCGTACTTATATAATTGTGAAACAATGACATGTGAATTGTAGAAATTAATATGCTATGTTCATATATGCCTGTGATATGATTATATGATGTTATATACTGCTTATATATTTATTACATCACCTGATATGATATTATATGCTCTACTGTTATTTTATTTTCTGTATCTCACACTGCAAGTTCCCTTTTCACTATGGGTTGAAATGATACATACCCGAACGGACTTTAGAATAGGGAAAAATCATTATGAGCTGAAATGATAGGCTCGAGTGATTTTTATTGTATTCGTTTGACTTGGGATTGCGGGTTTGAAATGATAGAACCTGGATTTTTCTTTTTAAATTACGGATTGAAATGATACATATCTGTATCACTTGACCTAGGTTAGAAAATATTATACAGACCCATGGATAATTTTAAATAATATTTTCCTAAAGATTATTAAGTATTTTGAATTTTATTTTCTGAAATTTTAACTTAAATTGTGGTTTAGTGATTTACAATATAAAGATACATTGGTTTTCTATAAGTTAAAATTTTATAAGTCAATAAGTGGTTTTACTTGAAATTTTAAAGATATATTGGTTTTAAATTGAATCTAAAGATCTTCATGGATGATAAATAATTTAATAATTAAATTTGAATTGATATGGAATTTTAAATCTAACCTAGTGATTTTAATAGATTTTATTTTATGAAATGGATTTGTTTTGTAAATTAAATAATTATGATTTAAATGGAAAAATGTATCTTAAATTATGACTTAACTTTATAATGGAAAGCTTGGTCTCAATTGCAAATGTGAAGTTTGACTTATTAAAAGAATATTTTCTTTATGAAATGGGTATTTCAAATAAAGTGTTAAGTTATTTGTTAAAATAAAAGTTAAGTAAATTAATGTATTTGACTTGATAAATGAATTATAATTTTAAATTGGATATTGGTTAAATAAATGTTATTTTATTAAAAATTATGAGTTAAGTAATATCCAAATAAATAATTTTGAAAAGTGAAATATGTTTGATTAGTTAAAAATGGGAAAAGTTGAAGATATATTGTTTTAAATTGTTATAGTAAAAAAAACTTATAATAGTATTTGTAGCATTTCTGAAATGCTATGGGTTTCAGGTAACATTCTATAAGTGCTACCATTGTTGGAAATGAACGGTTTTTGAAATACTAATATATCTACTGCAGTAGTTTATAAGTGCTGCTGTTTCTGAAATTAAACTAAGTTTTGAAATACTAAAATACTTACTGTAGCACTTTGTAAGTGCAGCTGTTTCTGAAACTGAACTGTTTCGCAACACTAAAATACCTACTATAGCACTTTATAAGTGCTGCTGTTCTGAATTTGGCAATGTTTTTGAAATGTTAACATATTTACTGTAACACTTTATAAGTGCTGTTGTGGCTGAAATTTCAATGAACTTTGGAAATGAATATTATTTTGGAAGATTTTGACATTGAATTTAAATGAATATGTTTTGAGGTGAAATATAAACCATTTTTGAAATTTATAAGTTAATACAATGTTTTCGAAATTGGTATAATTGAATGAATGAACTTAATAATGCTATAACTTTGGTAATGAATATTATTTTTAAGGGTGTTATGATTTTTCTAAATATTATGATTTCCAAATGATAACATTTTAAAATTGATAAGGTTTCAAAGTATTATGGTTTCAAAGTGTTTGGTTTCAAAGGTGTTATAACTTTGAAAGTACTATGATTTTGGAAATGAATTTATTTGAAATAGTATTTGATTAAGAATTGTTTTGAATATATTGATTTGCAATTTAAGATTTAAAAATATGGCTTTATAAAGTGGTTTTGTTTTAAGATGATTTAAAAAGGAATATTTCAAGTTTAAATAAATTGAAAGAAATATTCAGTGATTGGAAATTTGGGTTTGTTCAAATGATATTTTGGTTTTGAAGTATAAACTAGTTTGAAATGGATATGATATTTTGGTTTTGAAGCATTAACTAGTTTGAAATGAATATGTTTGAATTGAAATATAAACCATTTTGAATTTATAACCACGGGTAATAATAACGATTGGTTGGCAAAGAGACCGGGATCGTATATGGGCATACTCTCTGTCGATACCGAAAGCCACTTTGACAACTGTGTACGCGGTGGAGATTCCAGAATTAAGTAGGATGGTGGCGACGATCCTATTGAGGTATGAACGTGGACCCGACTTTCGTGAGTTGGCTTAAGGTGGCTAAACCAGGAGCGATCTCGGGCCAATGAGGTAGCACCTCTAATCGGACACATTTCTTCGATACCATTCTATTACTTTGTGATTGATTTGGTGGCCACCCTTCGATTTTTGATTTGGGAGTGTGTTCCGAGGTGGACGGTAGTGGCTGCTATGCATTTCCACCAGCCCATGTTCGTAATTGGTATATCTACCCTGGCATTGCCTCGTTGTGCCATGTCACCTACCATAGCGAGCTTTACTACGAGTTTGGTTTTGTGCCGTAGCCTGTGGAGTATTTAGGGTAGCCTCCCGATCTGGAGGTATGCTGATACTGGATAGACTACTGGGACTATTATGTGTTAAGGTGGAAAAATGTAAAGCCTTAATGCTATTTAAAAGTAAGTTTATTTTACTATTAGACACTATTATAATAGCGTATATTACTACATAGTAGATAGTTTATCGGATCCTTAAAGAATGGGCGATCCCAAGCATTCTTTAAGTTACTTGTGCATTTTTATTACAGTTCACTTGAGTTGGTTTACATTGTATAAGTATGTATGTCCTTACTCGAGTGTTTTGTGATTTGCTTTACGCTCGGGTCAGACTGAGTTGTACCAGTATTCGAGACTCACCTTTGGAATTGGAGCTTCGCTTGGATCCATCCATTGATTCTGCTTTCAGTCATTCAGTTGATTCCAGTGATGTATTCAGATCTTGTATTTGACTATTGTATTGAGACATCTTTGTATTCGTGATTTCTGTTGTATCTTGTTAACTCTGATGTATACATATATAGTAGCTTCATGAACTACTATTTCTTTGCTTCCGCTGCATTATTATATTACTCTGTCTCTGTGATCTGTGATTTATTTACTGTATATTCTGAGTTTTGCCAAATTTATATTACAATTCGGTATTTGGAGCAATTCAAGTCCGACATGTGCGGATGCGAATGGTTGAAAATATCGGGTCGTTACAGAGTAAGCAAATGAAATCCAAGCACTATTTTAACTTATTTGATTTGACTTGTTATTGAAAAGAAATGAAAATACCACTTTGATAATCAACTAAGGATCTATTTCATAGTTACACTGTGTTATCAACCGAAACAATGAGTTAAATATAGTATATTTTCTTTAATAACTTCGTTTTTATTGGAAATTTTGACCAGTAAATGACTTAAATTTTCAAGATAATGACCAAAACTTATATTTAACTTATTTGTGTCAATTTAAAAGCAAATCCTTCATTTGTAAATATTTTAAAAAACTTGCATCCATATCATTGTAAATAAATCTTGCATTTATGAATTTTTAATTTTGTAAATATTTTCACTTTGCATTTGGATTTTGTGGGTAGTATACGCTGAAAACCCTCACGAGACAACACTCGTCCTACTGGGGACACCCAGAGGTTTAAGGCTTGTTGCATACGCTCAATGCAATCGTGCTCCCTACGAAAACAGATTTATCTTAGTTTTAGTTTATTCGAGGACAAATAAAAAGATAAGTGTGGGAGTATTTGATGTGCACGTAAATGTGCATATTTTTACCACCATATTTAATCTATTTAAATTAAATAAATGATCATATTGGATATTTTAACTTTTTTAAACCAAAATTCAAATTATTTGAAATTGTCACATATTCATCTTCATGTAGGGGCAAAATGGTCATTTTTATGCATTTAATAAATTGTGAAAATTTACTTGGAATTTTCTATGTTGTTTTGTAGGAAATTTGGTGAATTTTACAAGTGGTTTCATGATGATATATGCATGCACAAGAGTAAAGAGAACAAATGAAGATGGAAATAATTCAAAGTGATGAACTTGGAGGACCTCACCCACTTACCTTGATTTTCAATTAGGAGCTAATGCTCATGCTAAAAGGCCATTAAAGTTTCATGTACATTTAAGTGGGTGATTATTGGAGCAAATGATTACTTGGTGACCACACTACCTCAAGGGTATTTTGGCATTCCCCAAAAATATGAATTAAGGTTTAACACATGTATAATACCCCTTATGTTTCATGTATCCCTCTTCTTCCTGAGTCTCTCTTTAGTTTAGTTTAGGCTCAAAATAAAAAGACAAGCTCTCTTTCTCTTTTCATGGCTACTTAGCCATTTTTATTTCATGTACTTTTCCTCTTTTTTTATGCAATGTTAATTAGTGTTTTATCTTACTTACATGCTCTCTTTCTTTCATGTTAATAGTGTAGGTTTTATTTTATGCAATTATATTAGTTCTCTTTTCCATTAGCTTTCATTTTCCTTTTCTTTTTGTTTTTGTTTATTTCATGTTGCTTTCTACTTGTGTTGATATGATAACACAAATGAGAGACTAATCCCTTCAATTTAGGGGTAATGAAGCTCTCTTGAATCATGTGGATGCAACATAATTTCTCATTTATGTCACTTTTGTGCTTAATGGAAAGTTAGATGTTTGTGTGATTTTTTGTTTAATATTTAGTTTGATAGCTTATGTTGTTCAAAACAAATAGGCTATGCTTAGTCATATGAATCACTAATTACCTATTCATCTACATATGATCATGGTAATGAAAGTGGATTTAGAATCAAAATTTGATGGTTTTTGTTTCTAATTCAATAGTTAATAATCCATGCTTAAAATAGATTCTACTTTTAATTTCATATCATTTTCATTGAAATTTGTAAGTGGGTTAGAGGGTGAATTAAAGTTTGATGGTTTAAGCGTGTTAATTAATATGATCATGAGAGGGGATTTGCCTTTAAATTGCGCTTTAATCTCATATTTTTATTCTCCTTATTTTTAGCTTGTTTTTACTTTCTTTTAGTTAGTTAACAATCCCTCGACTTTGGTTTAATTTGATTGAATAGATTTTTAAAATCTAACATTTCCCTGCGGATCGACCCGTACTCGCCACGTACTAACTTTTGTACGCCGTGCGCTTGCCGTAAATTTAATTGAAAATTTTCAACTATTTTCTAAATCGATAGAAAACTAGCCGATTAAACAGGGATTAGAACTAAAGTTCTGGTGAATGGATAAATTATACACTTCTAAGCTTAATTCTACATATACTTTTTATTCCATTTTCTGTTATATTAGGTTTACTGGGTTTATAATACTCTTGCCTCTAAGCGTGAATCGTACCCATATACTCCCTAATAGATTAAAACCTAATAACTAATATATGTAGCTATATGACCAATGACCGCATCAGTCCTAGGTACTACCCTTAGTACCTTCCGTATCCACCTCGAAAAGGACTCCATCATCTCACCGCTGGAGCGTACTGTAACTACTTCTGTAAAGGACAGCTTCGTGAGGTCTATAATACAAATATTCCATCGTCTAATATGAAAACATAAAACTACGTCTGCACTAGCCTATACTAATGCTTGGACATCCACAATGTACCACCCAGTGCATACTTTGAGGACTATATGTAATTGTTCTATCTACTCCCTGAATCCCGCCAACAAGGTCTACTTTATACGGAACTCGGTTGGGGATTTTCTATATCTATAAAGGACAACTTCGTTAGGCCTACAATACAGATATTCTACTTGGTCTTTCTCTTTTCTCATCGTGGTTATGGCCCCACGCAGCCACCCTTCAACTAATCGAAGACCACTAAAGAGCTAAATGGTTGTGCCCTACTGCAAACAATCTAAACATCAAATTGGCTGCACCCCTCATCCAATGTCTCGATAGTGAAAGAATCATTTGCCTGTTGGTTTAACTCTAGTCTTTACCGAACTCGCTCTTGGTTGACGATGGCTTGATCTCATCATGTGACTATCCTTTTGGGTTCTTCCCACTAAAACCTACTCGCAAGTCAGAGTATGGTGTCATACGAATATTCTACTCCATTCATCAACCTTTTGACTGCTTACAAAGGTCTGCTTCGTTAGGCCTGCAATGCAAAAGCAGTCAAGGCATACTCTCTTGATGGAACGCCTACAGAACTGCCTTCGGGGGTGCAGCTTCGTTAGGCCTACCACAGAGGGCCATCCTAGAGTGCCCTCACATCCTGTTGAAGTCTCGTACTTCCTTCTAGCCCAAATTAACTAAGTTGGACTTGTTATTTCTGTGCTAAAAATCTGTGACGAACTGCTTCGTTAGGGTCTTCATCCTTTGGGCTGCTCCAAACGCATCTTACCATTTTATTAGACCCTACGCCTAATCTTTTATTATGCGTTTAGTTTACTTTTCTAATTCCGCTGGCTACTTATTTACCCTAATTAGCATAAGCGTGTCCCAGCCACACCTAACTATTATGAGACCATCAGTTCTTGACTGAAAGGGAATGTTGTTGGTATGGCATTTCTTCTATGTTTGCTTATTAACTTAGTGTAAGTTTTAAAATAAGCCTTTTCTGTTATCTCTAATTATAACCTATGTTATAATTATACTTGCAATTGTTACTTCTATATTCTTTTATAATCTACATGTTATAAATATAATTGCAAGCGTCTCTTTTCTATTCTAGTCTGTCTTCTTTTATTATGATATTGAATTCTCTTTAGTTCTCTTATATTATATGACAATATTGGCTTGGGACTACGTCCGACTGTCACAAATTTACTTATTATAATAATTTCTTAGCTTTTATTCTACTATCTGTGCAGTAAATGCAGATCTAGGCGCATTTCTATTTATTGTTTCTAGTCTTGTCAAATAATTAACTTGATTTCTTCTTTAATTTCATTAACTCTTCACTTTATTCTCTTTTATTCTAGGAAGTAGTTCTATTCTATTTGGTTGGTTACAAAAACTGTGCTAAAAATCCATTTTCATATTTTAATACTAAATAATGCTATAAATAATAACTCGAAATTGCAAGATATTTCTTTTACTGTTTCTTTAACTATTGGGTAATGCAAAATACAGAAATGTCTCTATTTTACACCAATTTCCTGTTTCTTTCTTTTATTCTTGCAATTATGTTTATAGTTATTTTTGCAATTTTAAACTATGGAAATGTATTCTCTTTTCTAAACCAACCAACTAATCTATCACTAACTTTCAAATCAAGTTATTAGATTTTCCCCCTTTTAATTTATTTCTCCCGTTTTAGCATAATTTACTGTAAATTTCTTGCTTTTAGGCTTCAACCTTTCTCTATAACTATTAAGCCTAATATTATTCATATTTAATTGGATTTCTTTCTTTCGTTTCCATATAAATAATAATTAAATATAAGTTCTCATATAAAATTTACAGTTTCAACATAACTAACTAACAGAATTAATTATTGAAATAAATGCTGAATAAAAATATTTAACGTGAATCTAATGATAAAATATCATGAACGTAAAAGCTGTATAATTTAAATCCACTCACCTGTCGTCCTTAGCTTTGCTTGTCCTTAGTTTTGCTCCATGGCCTTCCTAGATCCCTTTCTAAGGTGACTAATATTTTTATTAAGAAGATCTTCTCCCTATAAATATTTTCTATTTAGGGTTCAACCTCAAGCGATGAACCCAATTAGGAGAAAATCTGATTGTGAGAAAATAGCTAGGCCTAGGGTTCTATTTATAAGAGAGTTTGGGGATCCTAGATCATCGGATTTTTGGATTGAATCTGGTGCAACCATGTCACAGGCTTGCCGCAGATCATTAGATTTAGAAACCAGTGTTTGAGATTGCACAAAAATTGAACTAAATAGGCTCGGCACATCCCTAGACGAATTCACGTCCTAGGGAAAACACGAGTTGACCTATAAGTCGACCTATGTTCATCAGGGGTTGACCTTAGGGTCGACCCTTGTGAACTATGGGTCGACCTATGGGTCGACCCATGTGCCTTATTTTTTTTATTTTTTTCATTCGTCTGATTTTCGTTTCTCTCGTAACTTCTTTGTATTAACTCGGATTTTGACAAGTTATATATGGAATTTGATCATAAAATCACCACAAACACAGTGGTATAATATTTGGGGCCATATTCTGGCAATTCCAAAATGTTTATTTTCACTGTTCAACGTTATTTGATTATTTAATTATCTAAAACTGTGGGGTGTTACAAGATCGGTTCCAAATTTTCAAATTTGATCATTCCCCTCATCTAACGGCCTAAGCTCATCGGCGTTACCTTCGAGCCTTTTCAGGCCTAGGACATAACTAGGAAATTGTTCGCGTCGATGAAATGAACTAAGTGAACGGTGGAGATCGATAATGGTGGCTCGTTGCGGCAGCTAGGTAGAGATGAACGTCGGCAGCTAAATGGAGTTTGCGGCTGCGCTATAGGCAGAGTTGGAGGCTGAGGTTGGTGGCGTTAGAAAGGTGGTGTCGTGGGCATGCTGTGGCGTAGGCATGGTGGAGGCCGATGGCCAGTGGCAGCGACAAGGGGTGGATGAACGAAAAATGGAATTTTAGCTCGTTCTCGAGCTACTGACCATGGTTGAAGGTGGGACATGTTGCAATAGGAGCAGAGTAGGCTGCGCCGTCTTCTGGCAGTGTGCGACGGTCTAAGTAGGCGCGGTGGCAGCGGTGGCGTGATGGAGCCGCGGTCGGTTTTTTTAATAAAAAGACAAATAAGAAAGAGTGGCCTGGAATGGTGTAAAGGTATTAGTGGAATATGGTGATTAGTTAGTGAATTGTATAATTAGTTTTTTTAATTATTAATTTAAATATCATAACTTAAAATTTTTATTACTTCTTCATGCGAGGTCCGATACGAACGAAACTTTTTACGTTGCACTCGTAATGACGTAAGCTTCACAATGGAACTTGTTTAGAAGAATTTGTAGACAGTTGAAATTTGGGCTAAAATCGGACGTCGTTCGGTTTTAGTTCCAAACCAGAACGCCTCGGCGGCGACAGAAAATTTTGGTGAGTTAAACTCACCTTTTTGGTTAACTAGTCTGATATATAGTTAATAAAAATTGTTGAACGATTGTTTCGATGAATTACTATATTTATTAGTTGGTTTGGATATATTCCCGACTCTGGAGCGGATGAGATCCTATTACGTTCCCGTGTAAGAGCAGATGACCCTTTGTATACGAATTCCACCGCAAAGCAGTTGATTTATATTTTATGATTATATAACGTTTTTAAAGCAGGGGAAACAGGTCGGAGGGATCCAACAGTATTCCTCACCAATGTTGATTTTACTTACATATATATTTGTGCTGATATATATGAGTGTGATGTAGGGGACATGTTGGAGGGATCCAACGAGATTCCTCGTTATTGTTGAAATGGAAAATCCTATAAATAGCGCTTAACCTTCTTTCATTTGGCTAAACTCTAACCCTAAATCTATTTTAGCCGCCATTAAAACGAATACCATCCAACATCCAACAATGATCAGCGTCACCACATTCATTTTTAAGCTTCGACCCCAACAACAAAGTTGTTCGCTCGATGAAAGGAAGCTATCTACCGGTTGGATCAAGCCAAAGTTAAGCGAGGCGGCGGCTAGGGGGCTACGACGCAAGCTGTAGTTTTGGGTATTATGTCGCGTTTGTACGCGCATTCAGGCGAGGGCGGTGGCAGTGGAGGTGAGCTTAGCGGTGGTTCGGCGTCGTCGACGTCGCAGTTGGTGGTAAAGAGTTCAAATGATTTGCGTTCGAGCATAAAAAAAGAAGAAGCGAATGAGGCGGTCTGGGTGCATGCATGAGCAAATAAGAAGAATGTGGTAGAGTTTCAATTAATTTTATTAAGTTAATTATCATTTAATTTTATCGTATGTTCATAAATTCTTAACTTTTTCATGCGAGGTATGTTTCAAGCAAAACAAGTTGCGTTGGATTCGTATCGACATCTTTTACGACATGGAGTTGGATTGGAATTTATTTGAATCTGAAAAAAATTTCAATTTTAAATAAAGGCGATTGTTTTAAACCGCTCACAAAATACTAAAATATTTTGATGTTAGCTAAATTGAAATCATGAAGTGATTTATTTTATTGATTGTTATTTGGTAATTTAACTGACTTTGAATTTGGCATATGAATTGAACTATTCGGAAATTTAATCGACAGTTAATTTTGAAAGTGAATTTGAAATTGTTAGTTAAACACCCGATATTGATAACTAGTTAACTATTGTGATATATTGACTGTTTTGGACGTTGATTGTGATGGATGACTATTGGTTGGTACATTGGATTATTTGATGTTTATTTATTTACAATATCTTGTTATCACCCTATATATTGTTGACAGTATGTAAAACTGTAAATTGAATTATTTCGAATAAATCAAAAAATAGGTTGAAACGATATATACCTATGACACTAAGATTTGGATTGAAATGATATATATCCATCCCTACAATTAAAAATTGAAATAAATATTCACTTGGCCATAAGACGGAAAATTATATACGAACACCAAATTGGTTAGATTAAATAGTTTTAAAATCTTGAATTTGAATTTGCTTAAATGATTTTTTTTAAAGAAATAAAAAAATTGAATTTATAAAATTGAATTATTTTCAAATTTGAGCTTTGAAATGTTGAAGGTGAAATTTGTAAGAGAAATTATTAAAGAATTTATTTGGAATTGGAAGTTAAATCGATATACGACATGAATTGTGGGAATTGAATTACTTTAAGGGTTTGAACTTTATTCGAACTTTGAAAATCTATCCTGGTTAAAGTACTTTAGATTGATATTTCAGATTTGAGCTCGAAATTGAATTATTTTAAAGATTTGAAACTTAAATTGAACTTTGAAGTTTAATTTATTTAAGTGATTTAAATGGGTATTTTAGAATTGGAATTGAAATTTATATAAATTGAAATGGTTTAAAATGAGAATTGAATTGAAACTTTAGCCATTGAATCGAATAGTTGAATCGAATTTGAAGTTAAAATGAAACGTTTTGAAACTGAAATTAATTCGAATTGAAATCGAAATTGAGTTGATTTGAATAAACATCGAAACTGAGTCGAATTAAAATTGATTTGAGATTGAAGATGATTTGAACTGAAAGATTTGAAATTGAATCAATTTGATTGGAATTTTGGACCCGAGTCCAGATTATTGAAAATGGAAAGAAACAGTTTTAAATTTGAAACTATTTTACAATAAACTATTTTACTATAAACTGTTTTAAAATTCTTTTTTTTTAATTTTCAAATTATTTAAATTATCAAATCATTTAATATATAACCTATTTTAATATCTAAACTATCAACTATTTTAACTATTC
Organism: Allium fistulosum; assembly: GCA_030737815.1. Taxonomy (NCBI): domain Eukaryota; kingdom Viridiplantae; phylum Streptophyta; class Magnoliopsida; order Asparagales; family Amaryllidaceae; genus Allium; species Allium fistulosum. The sequence goes on along the minus strand of CM060904.1, from coordinate 1,101,279,902 downwards.
AAACCATTTTAACCACTCAAACTTTTTTAACTATTCAAACTATTTTAACTATTTAAACTATTTAAATAATTCAAACTATTTTCAAAATTCAAGTTGTTTAAGGTCGGAACTGCTTATGTCTAAATCATTGATTTAAATATGAATGTGGTTAAAATGAAGTTATAACCTAAGTAGAAATTTGAAATGATTTTGAAATGAAATTGATTTCGAAGTGAATAAAATGATTTTGAAATGAAATTGATTTTGAAATGAATAAAATGATTTTGAAATGAAATTGATTTTGAAGTGAATATGATACTTTGATATCAAGTATGAATCATTTCAAAATGTAAAAGAACCAATCGGTTTGTAAATTGGCATTTGGTTACTAAAGAGACAGGGGCCGATTATTGGCATACTCTCTATCAATGTCGAAACCACTTTAACAATTGTGTATGTGGAGGAGACTCCAGAATGAAGTGATTGGATTTGATGTACGTTGCTGGATTTGAAGGAAGAGAACGATGATGGATAGACCTGACACTTGTGTCAATTTGAAATGACTAAAAAAGGATGGCTTGAACTAGGCCAAGTGAGCTAGCTACCCCTAGCGGACACCCATTCTTCGATTTTTCTTGTGGACTTGGTCCTTACTATTACCTTTTCTGTTGGTCCTGATTGGTTTACCTTGATTGGGATAACCTCCCTTTAACTCGATATGGGATGGGTGGAGGTGGTGGGCGGTCGTTGCGGCGATGCGTTACCGCCAGCCTGGCGACTCGAAATGGTAGCATACTACCTTAGGCATTGCAACACGTTCCTTGTCATACTTTTATCCTTATACGAGACAACTACGAGTTTGGTTTAGTGTTGTCGTATCTCGACGCATCCCTATCTACCGATGTTCTATTGGTTGTGTTATATGTAAACTGTATGACAATGCTTAAAAACGCGTTAAGGGGGATTAACATAAAGCCTTAATGCTAGGAAAAATATTTATTTTATTGATAAGACATTACATATATAGCGTATTCTACTATATATAGATTTTTTGATGGATCCTTATGAGATGGAAAATCCTTAACATCTCTTATCTTATTGCACGCACGTTGTACATTGGATAGGATATATAAAACCCCGTAAACATCTCTGACGCTATTACACTCCTGTTATATGTGATATTGATTTGACTCACATAAGAATATTTTAGTTCTGGCTCGAGTATAATGTTTTACTTTATACTCGGGTCAGCCCTGAGGTTTTAGTGCATTGAAGATCATATTATTCTTGAGGACGAAGATGAAAATTTGGTATATTATATTACAAGTATTATTCCCCTGCATCATGTTGTTCTGCTGCATTATTTTATTTTATCTCTATTGTATGTATCACTCTGACTGATGCTATAAAAGTAGAATCAAATGTATCGTGTAAACAGCTTCACGAACTGTTCATTTGATTGTTATATTTTGTCATTCCGTTGTGAGATTCGGTGTTTGTTTTCGTCTCTTCTTTTTTCTTAATTAACCCCTTTGGTTATCTGTGTTCCAGATTGCTTTGAGTTGGACATGTGTGGTTTATTATTGACTTAAACCTCCCGAAATGTCGGTCGTCACAGTTGGTATCAGAGCTTTGGTTTAGCGATAACCATAGCTTTAACGGGGATTGACTCATTAGAGATAGGGTAGTAATACCTTAGAATTAGTTTGTGTTTGTGTGTGTGTGTGTGAGAGCGCGTACTTGTTAGTGTTATAAAAATTTTTGTATTGTGTTTACTTATCCGCTGAATTGTTTATGAATTCTAGTCGGTACATGAGGCGCCACGTTATCGATATGGGTTTCTAAACACTTAAACGAGGCAAGTCAACATAATATTGTTTTGAAATAGAGTAAATGAAATAATTTTACCTAAATTTTATTTTATATATAAAAATGAAATAATCTTCCATAAATAACTATATAGGTTATGAAAATACGAATTTTTTTGGATGTTTGTTTGTTAGGAGATGATAATATTTAGTTATCATTGATTATTGTTTGAATTAAACTAAAAAACGAATACTTTATGAACTCTATTTCAAGAAACGTTCGATGATTATATTGAATTGAAATCTAATTACAATTAGAATTGTTTATAATAATAAAAATGTAAATTAACAAAATGTTTTCATAATAAGGTAATGAAATTGTATAAGTATATTTCTAATATGGTTTATAAATACAAAGGATTTAAAAGCTGAGAATTTTAGAATTTAAATCCCGTAGCTTTCAAATTTGTTTTCAAAGCCTTCAGAATTAATAATAGTATTATTTTGAAAGTATTTTGACTATAAATATATTTTTAAAAAGATTTTAAAAGAAATAAAAGCACTGAACTCACTTTAGTCGCTGTGAAATAATTCTGAGGATGACTATAGCATCGTTAGTATTCATTTTCGAGTTTCTGAGTGAGAATTGCTACCAAAAGGAATTTATTTCTGGTGAAAACAAGTTTTTTTATATTTAAATGATATAATTTGATATATAAAGTAATATGTATGATATTATTTCAAAATGATTTGAAATGTAAAATTTGGTGTTTAAATTTTGAGATTTCCAACTAAGCATGGTTATAATGTGATTATGTGAATTTCAAAGATATTTGAACTTGTTTGGAAAAGTTTTAAAGGTGTTTGAACTTGTTTATAATAGTTTGGAATATAAATTAAAATACATGCGCCGCGTTTTGGAAGTTCGCGATTTTTTAAACGAACGTGTAGGAATCAGTATAAGTTGGAATTCATGTAAACAAGAATTTTTCGGACCATTATTATAATCATAGTTTTCATATGATAATGGAAAATCAAGATTATGTTTAATAAAACTTAAGTTATGTCCAAATCAAAATTTCAAAACCGTCACGTTTTGGTAGTTCGTAAATTATATTATTTTAGAACTATTAAAATAGTGAATAAATAGGGTTTGGAATTTTTTTAATAAATTTGGATATGTAAAATAAATCCGAATTGGTATATATACTCTTTTGGATAGAAGAGTATTATATTAGTTCGGACTTGAATAAAGAAATGTTTATACACTTTAGTAAAAGTGGTAAAAGATGTTTTAAAACTTAAGTATTGTATTGGTGAATGTTTATAAAATCAAGTTTGTAAGTATTAACTTATCAAATTTTTGTTTATGGATATTTATGAACTTAGGTAATGAACTAAAGTAAAATCTAACTTTAGTTTAAGTTAAAAGAAAGAAATTAGACTAAGAATTTGAGAATTTAAATCCCGGTGCTTTTGAAATTGTTTTCTAAGATTTTGAAAATAATATTAGTATTATTTAAAAATATATACGAATAGAAGTTGGTTTCATTTAAAAGGAAGTAAGTCCTGCAGTCCCCTCTTCTATTGTTGGAAAATCATTTTGGTGATGACGGTCGCATCCTCGACATTCATTTTCGAGTCTCAAAGTGGGGAAGGCCAGCTAGTAGCTCTGCCACACATTTGGTTCGATAAACAAATTTTGATTTAAAATTTCTAAATCTGATTTGATATATAAAAAGGATATGAGTGTGTGTGTATATATATATATATTATTTTAAAATGATTTGGAAAGAAACCCGATGTTTAGCTCTTACATTCTCTGTAAATTAATAATTTTCACTTATTGAAATGAAATGAATAAATAAAATATATAAAATGGTCCATGAATTATTTGATATGAAATTTGTTAAAAATAAAGTGAAATAATTGAAATTTGAATAAATTGAATGTAAATGAAATAGATGTGAATAAATTTAAAGTAAGTCAATTGGATGTTAATAAAGTATGGATATTAATAAGAAATGATAGTGTATAAATTAACTATTGACATTGGAAAATGTAAATTGTGATAGTTATTGTGACGACCGCCCATGACCCCCGCACGGAATCTAGAGATAGTGCGCTGTAAAGTATGCCAGGCGACCATGGACGATTGTCAAGGTAAATTAAAACAACAGAATCTATCTAATTACTCACAGCGCGTGGACAAAATACAATAGAACATATATGTAGTGAAGCTTCACAGAATAAAATCCCATCAATAAAACTTCATAATAGTTGAATACAAGCATCTGAATAGTCAATACAACATGCCTCACTACATAACACTCAGAGAATACAAACAGCGGAACATCCAGTACATATAATAAGAAGATAATATGCAACCCTCCAGCTCGTCTTCGATATCAACAACACGGGAAGCAAGAACAGCACCTGTCACCTGCTACCTAGTCTGCCCATCCCAAAATGGACGAACAGCCCAAGGCGATAAGAATTAAAACATAAAGCCTTGAGTCAGACAACAGTCTTAGTGAGCAGTAAATTAACTAACAACATACCAAAAGAGCATAAAGGAAAAGGAATAGGAATACAACCCTCCCACTCCACCTCTTTCTACAGTGATAGCCCCCAGACACACACTAAGCAGAAGAAACATAGCAGAGCATACAATTCAAAGTAAAGTAATAATCATTTGAGTCAAGGGCGATGTTTTCCAAGTACCAAGGCCTAAATCAGATAAGCACCCAGAAAATACCGCTCTTGAGTCCGAATGACGATACAACCAAACATCCATGACTCTGGCTATCACTGTTATCAGTTCTTCGGTATCACCGTTAATTGAATGACCGGCACATTCTTTCAGCCGTCCGTCAAGGGTTAATGGAAACCCTGGTTCTAGACATAACTCCCGCATGTCATCGTGACCCGTGCCTAGGACTATCGAATCTGCCCAGAGTACTCGACCATCAACAGTTAGCCGTTGGGACTATCGAATCTGCCCAAACGTACTCTTGCTTGGAGCATGCTAGAACCTTCAACAACGATGAGACCCAAGCCTCCTAGTCATCCTCCTTGACGACTATCCCCATAACCATCCATTATCCTCAACTCGAACCATTCACCGAGTTATCATCATGCTTGGGATGATCCCGTCTAGATTAAACCAAGTCTTCATCACATGATGCTTCGCTTCATCACATCCTCGCAAAGCCTCATCTCAACATTACATCATCAAATCTATGCATAAGAGCTTCATCATCCCGCTACATATGCCACGAGCAGCTTTCCCAATCCAAGAGCCTTTCCCTTAGCTTTTGAATCATCTTCGACCATCTTGTCTAAAACCAATCAACAATCATCTAATTCACAGCAATCAATCATGTCAAACATCAATCCAAGTAACCAAGCATTCAAATATAAGCAAAATGGACAATTATAACAATAATGGCAATTTCGCAATTAAGGAGTTGAAAGTCTAACAAGCATGAAAACATGAGAATTATCTCTACAACTTGATGAATGAACTTGCATAGGTTAATCATATACAAAAATAGTTGTCAAATCATCATGAACAATGGATCTACATGGATCTACACTTAGGTTTACAAAAATGCATAGAAATCACTATTTTAACACCAAATCAAGCCAACAATCCGATCTACTCCTTTGGATCCGTGTGAGAGATAATCACCACTCACCAAATCACCTAAACAACCCCAAATCAACACGCTTCAGATCTGGACAGCGAAGGATCAAGCTTGATCTATCACGAATCCGCTTCGAACGAAGAAATCTCACTTCGATGGATGAAGATCTTCAACTTTAGCTCTTGGATCTTCGATCTTGATCTTCGATTTGGATGAAAGGAAGCACTAGATTAGAGTGGAGAAAAGAAGTGAAGAAGTGTAGAAGTCGAGCTCTCAAAATGGCAGCACTTTGTCGCTTCGAAATCCGGATCCCAAAAAGTGAGAAAAACCCTTCCTATTTATAGCAGAAATTTCCTTAAGTTGTAACTCGGCTAACTCCATAAGTCGTCTCCGACTTACGACCTAAGACCCCTCCGACTTAAGCCTTCACCGACTTAACACCTAAGCCACTGTGACTTACGACTTAGCTCTCCTTCGACCTAACACGTGCGCGCGCCTATTCGACCTAACAGAATCACCTGCCTACGACTTATAGCTTAGCAGCGCTCGCGACCTAACAAAGATACGACTTACGACTTAACAAGTAACTGGGTTACGACTTAACCCCATACAACCTAAACAACAGCCGACTCAAAAACTCACTTGCTTAAACGACTTAGCAGCTAACTCCTAACTCGGTCACGACTTAACACAGCAGCCTACCTACGACTTAACATAGCAGCTTTGCCGATCTATCAGGATAAGACTCAACTCCTAAGTCGTCCATGTCTTAAGTCGACCACTACCTTAACTCGGTCACGACTCAACTGAGTTACAACTTAACTTCTAGACTTAGGTCGCTCACATCCTATCTCCACCCTAAGTCGTTCACTTGGTCAGCCGACTTAACACTTAACTCAAAACCTTAAGTCGTCTACAATAAGTCGGCCACGACTTATCTCTTAGGTCGCTTACGACCTAGGACTTAAACAAATAGGACCGAAAAGACAAACATACTAAGTCGCATACGACCTATATCATACCCTGGGTCGTCCACGACTTACCACCTCAACTTGCTAACTCGCTGATTCCTTAAGTCGCGCCTATTCCCTAAGTCGTATACGACTTACGACCTATACTAAGTCGTGAACGACTTAGGACTTAGCCATATTTCGCCTAAAATCCGAAACGACTTAAAATGCTGAAAATTCCAAATTTGAACGAACTTTTCAATCCGTAAAAATACGGGTCGTTACATTCTCTCCCCCTTAGCAATTTTGCCCCCGAAATTCCAAACAAACAAAGCAATCAAAGACTATTCTGCACGCCTATCATCCATAACAATCAACAAACCATGCATCCAATTCTAGCTTAGCGTGCAGAATTCTAAAACTTAGAACAAGTTACAACGTTGTTAGATGACACGACACCTTAGGGTCATACCTTGAAGAGTTCAGGATGAGCTGCTTTCATCCTCTCTTCCACCTCCCACGTATAGTCGTTATCATCATCACTCCATTGTATCTTGAGCAACTTAACTACCTTCCTCCTAAGCTGTTTCGTGTCGATTTCCAAAACACGAAGCGGCTTACGAGGTCTTCTATCGACTGGATCAACTTCGAAATCTTCACAGCTATCAGCAGAAACCACCGTATTCGAGTCGTGCACATACTTTCGTAGATACGATACATGGAAAACATTGTGCACACTCGACATCTTCTCCAGTAATTCCAATCTATAGGCGAGCTTTCCAATTCGCTCGATGATCTGGAATGGTCCAACAAATCTCGGAGTCAATTTCCCTTTCTTCCCGAATCGGATAACATTCTTCAGTGGAGAAATCTTCATAAAAACCATATCTCCTACGTCGAATTCCAAATCTTTTCGACGCTTATCGGCATAACTCTTCTGACGGTCTTGGACTGCCTTCATTCATTGCCGAATGATCTCTATACACTCCGTAGTCTGTCGAATCATCTCTGGCCCAAGCATCATCTTTTCTCCAGTCTCTATCCAACATGTCGGAGAGTTACACGGTCTTCCATACAATGCCTCATACGGTGCCATACCAATACTTGACTGGTAACTGTTGTGTACGCAAACTCCACCAAATGAAGGTGATCTTCCCATGATCCTCCGAAGTCCAAAACACATGCTCTAAGAAGATCTTCCAATACTCGGTTGACTCTCTCGGTCTGACCATCTGTTTGAGGGTGATAAGCTGTACTCAAACACAACTTGGTTCCCAAAACTTCCTGGAAGCTCTTCCAAAATCCACTAGTGAACAATGGATCTCGATCGCTCACTATACTCTTTGGGATACCATGGAATCGAACTATCCACTTAACATACAACTCAGCCAACTTTGATGCAGTCCTAGTCGATCGAACAGGAACGAACCTCGCACTCTTAGTCAAACGATCTACAATGACCCAAATACCTTCGTTTCCCGTTCTTGTTCTAGGTAATCCATCAATAAAATCCATCGATATCTGCTCCCACTTCCATGTAGGAACTTCTAATGGCTGAAGTAATCCACTTGGCTTCTTCTGTTCAGCCTTTACCAACTGGCAGTTCATACATTTGGAAATAAAATTTCCAACATCCTTCTTCATACCTTCCCAGTAGTAGGTTCTCTTCATATCCCGATACATCTTATTTCCACCTGGATGAATTGTCAGCTTCGAGTGATGACTTTCCTTCAGCACTTCACTCCTCAATTCATCTATATTGGGAACAACTAATCGTCCTTGCTTTCGAAGCCAACCCTCTCGATCGACCTCGAATCCTTTATCCTTTTATGGATCCAATCCAGATTCCAAATCACGGATAATCTTGACAAGCTTATCATCTCGCTTTTGGCTCTCGCCAATCCTTTCCACAAGAGAAGGTCTTATCGATAAGTTTGCCAACATCTCAGGTTCTAATTCACATCTAGGCCTGAAGTCGAATCCAGCTAAATCCTCGAGACTCTTCCATTCTGAAAACATGGCTCCCAATCCTGCATGTCTTCGACTTAACGCATCTGCCACTGCGTTACCTTTTCCCGGAGTATAAGCTATACCAAAATCATATAATGCCAAAAACTCTAGCCATCGCTGCTGCCGAAGATTCAAATCCTTTTGGGAGAAAAGATACTTCAATGACTTGTGATCCGTAAACAACTCGAATCGAACTCCCAGTAGATAATGTCTCCACATCTTCAGAGCAAAAACAATCGCCGCCAACTCCAAATCATGAGTCGGATAATTCCTTTCATGCGGCTTCAGTTGTCGACTGGCATATGCAACAACTTTATCTCTCTGCATCAGCACTACTCCAAGTCCAGTACCACATGCGTCGGTGTAAACCACCATCTCATCATTCCCACTAGGAATAGTCAGAACAGGAGCACTCGTCAATCTCTCTTTCAGGATTCCGAAAGCTTGCTCACACTTAGCATCCCAACTGAACACTTGGTTCTTCTTCGTCAATCCTGTTAACGGTGCAGCTATCTTGGAGAAGTCTTTGATAAACCGTCGATAATATCCTGCTAATCCAAGAAAACTTCTCACATCAGATGCATTCTTAGGTCTAACCCAATCCTGGATTGCTGCTACCTTAGCGGGATCAACCGCTATTCCATTTCCCGAAATAACATGGCCTAAGAACCTCACTTCGCTCTTCCAGAAGTGACACTTCGAAAACTTAGCCTTCAGCTGATGTTTCCGCAAGATTTCCAAAACAATATGCAAGTGCGTCTTGTGCTCTTCTTCAGTTCTGGAATAAATCAGAATATCATCCACGAACACAAGTACGAACTTGTTCAACTGATCTTGGAACACTCTATTCATAAGATCCACAAAATATGCTGGCACGTTAGTCAATCCAAACGGCATTACCAGCCACTCAAAGAAACCGGATGGTGTCCTAAAAGCAGTCTTCGGCACACTATCCTTAGCCACTCTCAACTGGTGAAATCCCGTTGCCAAATCCATCTGAGAAAACACCTTAGCTTCGTGAAGCTGATCAAACAAGTCATCTATTCTCGGCAATGGATACTTGTTCTTCTTAGTCACCTTATTCAGCTCACGATAATCCACACACAACCTCAGCGATCCATCTGCTTTGGTTACAAACACAACTAGTGCACCCCATTCGGACACACTACGCCGAATGAATCCTTTCTATAAAAGATCATCAACCTGCACCCTCAACTCCTGCTGTTCCCTAGGCGCCATCCGCCTAAGAGGCATCACAACAGGTCTGGCTCCTTCAACTAGATCTATACGAAACTCGATCTCTCTATGCGGCGGCAATCCTTTGACTTTGTCAAAGACATCCTCGAATCCATTCGCGATTGGCACTAATAACAGTCCATCCCGTGGAACAACTAACGAATACATGAAGCTCATGAAGACGCCTTATTCATGCTTACATCGTATAACAACCTTTCGCCCCTCCACATTCTCGACTGTCACCTCCAACTTTTCGCAATCAACCTTAGCCGCATACTTCCTAAGCCAGTCCATACCCAAAATAATTCCGAACCTCGCAAAGTTCAGAACAAAACAATCACAAACAAAAGAGCAACCATGACTCGACACAATCAGACCACGGCATAACATACACAAACAAGACGAACCCCCAACTGGATTAGTCACAACCAATGGCCTATCAACAATATCCGGTTCCAAACCTAACCGGCTTACGAGTTCACTACAAACAAACGAATGCGACGCCACAGTATCAAACAGAACTCTAACTGGAACACCACATAAGAAAAGAGTACCTTGAACAACCACACTCTTTCCTTTCTCTTCAGCGGTAGGAGCTTTTGAAGACGACGGAACAGCTCCCAAAGCATAAGCTTGCACAATCTGCTTGTCCCTCCTCGGTTCTGGACAATTCTTCCTGAAATGCCCCGGCTTGTCACAGTTGTGACACTTCATCGGTGCCTTCGGATTCTTACAATCCTTCGAGAAATGGCCCTTCTGCTGACAATTGTAGCAAGTCACTTCGCCCTTCGGCTTCTTCTGGCCATCCTTACCCTTCTGCTGCTGCTGCTTCCTCTTCTTGTTCCCACCCTGCTGGGGTTTAGACTCTTCCCTGGTCACAGCAACAACAGATCCTTCCTTAGGAAACAGACTCTCATGCCTAAGAGCTTTCTCCACAAGCTTCTCAAATGAATCGTCCAAATGATCTACCAACTGTCTCCCAAGAGAACTGTCCAAGCCTGTCACAAACTTCTCATTCTTCTGATAAGCAGATTCAATATATGACCGGGCATACTTGGACAAAGCTTCAAACTCAGAAACATACTCAAGAATTGGTCTTCCACCTTGCTTGAGCTCCACGAACTTCTTGAACAGAACAGACTTCTAAGCTGTGGAAATGAACTTAGCTTCAAATCTAGCTTGGAATTGCTCCCAAGTAATCTCTTCCTACGCAGTATTGATGGTAATAGAGTTCCACCAATCAGAGGCTCTCCCTTGAAGCTGCCTTGATGCCAACTTCCTCTTAGTTGCATCATCAATTCCCAAATCACCAAAGATCCTTCTACAAGCATCTATCCACCTCTGGACCTCAATAGTTGATTCTGTTCCCAAGAAAACCTTCCCTCCAAGAGCAGTATAGTCCTTGCACAACTTAGCAAAATCCACTGGTTTCGGAGTTTGGACTTGAACTCCAACATCTAATGCTGCCCCCGGAACTGGTATCCTTCTTATGATCGAAGTCATCATAGCTTCGAACATTGCTGCATAATCAGCAGTCCCCTCAGTAGCACGGCCTTCCCTAGCAGCTGGTCTCCCTCTTCGACTCATTCTCAATATCTATAAAAAGGGAATGATTAGAACATCTTGAGAAACAACTGCATAAAGGACTCAAACTCAACTAAACTACTATATTATATATAGTATTCATCCATCAAAATACAATTACATCTCTCATACGTAGTTACGTCAGCGAGCGTTGGGTAAAATCGATTAACCAATGCTCTGATACCAAATGTGACGACCGCCCATGACCCCCGCATGAAATCTAGAGATAGTGCGCTGTAAAGTATGCCAGGCGACCATGGACGATTGTCAAGGTAAATTAAAACAACAGAATCTATCGTATTACTCACAGCGCGTGGACAAAATACAATAGAACATATATGTAGTGAAGCTTCACAGAATAAAATCCCATCAATAAAACTTCATAATAGTTGAATACAAGCATCTGAATAGTCAATACAACATGCCTCACTACATAACACTCAGAGAATACAAACAGCGGAACATCCAGTACATATAATAAGAAGATAATATGCAACCCTCCAGCTCGTCTTCGATATCAACAACACGGGAAGCAAGAACAGCACCTGTCACCTGCTACCTAGTCTGCCCGTCCCAAAATGGACGAACAGCCCAAGGCGATAAGAATTAAAACATAAAGCCTTGAGTCAGACAACAGTCTTAGTGAGCAATAAATTAACTAACAACATACCAAAAGAGCATAAAGGAAAAGGAATAGGAATACAACCCTCCCACTCCACCTCTTTCTACAGTGATAGCCCCCAGACACACACTAAGCAGAAGCAACATAGCAGAGCATACAATTCAAAGTAAAGTAATAATCATTTGAGTCAAGGGCGATGTTTTCCAAGTACCAAGGCCTAAATCAGATAAGCACCCAGAAAATACCGCTCTTGAGTCCGAATGACGATACAACCAAACATCCATGACTCTGGCTATCACTGTTATCACTGCTTCGGTATCACCGTTAATTGAATGACCGGCACATTCTTTCAGCCGTCCGTCAAGGGTTAATGGAAACCCCGGTTCTAGACATAACTCCCGCATGTCATCGTGACCCGTGCCTAGGACTATCGAATCTGCCCAGAGTACTCGACCATCAACAGTTAGCCATTGGGACTATCGAATCTGCCCAAACGTACTCTTGCTTGGAGCATGCTAGAACCTTCAACAACGATGAGACCCAAGCCTCCTAGTCATCCTCCTTGACGACTATCCCCATAACCATCCATTATCCTCAACTCGAACCATTCACCGAGTTATCGTCATGCTTGGGATGATCCCATCTGGATTAAACCAAGTCTTCATCACATGATGCTTCGCTTCATCACATCCTCGCAAAGCCTCATCTCAACATTACATCATCAAATCTATGCATAAGAGCATCATCATCCCGCTACATATGCCACGAGCAGCTTTCCCAATCCAAGAGCCTTTCCCTTAGCTTTTGAATCATCTTCGACCATCTTGTCTAAAACCAATCAACAATCATCTAATTCACAGCAATCAATCATGTCAAACATCAATCCAAGTAACCAAGCATTCAAATATAAGCAAAATGGACAATTATAACAATAATGGCAATTTCGTAATTAAGGAGTTGAAAGTCTAACAAGCATGAAAACATGAGAATTATCTCTACAACTTGATGAATGAACTTGCATAGGTTAATCATATACAAAAATAGTTGTCAAATCATCATGAACAATGGATCTACATGGATCTACACTTAGGTTTACAAAAATGCATAGAAATCACTATTTTAACACCAAATCAAGCCAACAATCCGATCTACTCCTTTGGATCCGTGTGAGAGATAATCACCACTCACCAAATCACCTAAACAACCCCAAATCAACACGCTTCAGATCTGGACAGCGAAGGATCAAGCTTGATCTATCACGAATCCGCTTCGAACGAAGAAATCTCACGTCGATGGATGAAGATCTTCAACTTTAGCTCTTGGATCTTCGATCTTGATCTTCGATTTGGATGAAAGGAAGCACTAGATTAGAGTGGAGAAAAGAAGTGAAGAAGTTAGAAGTCGAGCTCTCAAAATGGCAGCACTTCGTCGCTTCGAAATCCGGATCCCAAAAAGTGAGAAAAACCCTTCCTATTTATAGTAGAAATTTCCTTAAGTCGTAACTCGGCTAACTCCATAAGTCGTCTCCGACTTACGACCTAAGACCCCTCCGACTTAAGCCTTCACCGACTTAACACCTAAGCCACTGTGACTTACGACTTAGCTCTCCTTCGACCTAACACGTGCGCACGCCTATTCGACCTAACAGAATCACCTGCCTACGACTTATAGCTTAGCAGCGCTCGCGACCTAACAAAGATACGACTTACGACTTAACAAGTAACTGGGTTACGACTTAACCCCATACAACCTAAACAACAGCCGAATCAAAAACTCACTTGCTTAAACGACTTAGCAGCTAACTCCTAACTCGGTCACGACTTAACACAGCAGCCTACCTACGACTTAACATAGCAGCTTTGCCGATCTATCAGGATAAGACTCAACTCCTAAGTCGTCCATGTCTTAAGTCGACCACTACCTTAACTCGGTCACGACTCAACTGAGTTAAAACTTAACTTCTAGACTTAGGTCGCTCACATCCTATCTCCACCCTAAGTCGTTCACTCGGTCAGCCGACTTAACACTTAACTCAAAACCTTAAGTCGTCTACAATAAGTCGGCCACGACTTATCTCTTAGGTCGCTTACGACCTAGGACTTAAACAAATAGAACCGAAAAGACAAACATACTAAGTCGCATACGACCTATATCATACCCTGGGTCGTCCACGACTTACCACCTCAACTTGCTAACTCGCTGATTCCTTAAGTCGCGCATATTCCCTAAGTCGTATACGACTTACGACCTATACTAAGTCGTGAACGACTTAGGACTTAGCCATATTTCGCCTAAAATCTGAAACGACTTAAAATGCTGAAAATTCCAGATTTGAACGAACTTTTCGATCCGTAAAAATACGGGTCATTACAGTTATGAAATAATAAGATGAATATTATTTGTTGAACAAGTTCTTTTATTGTAAATCATTGTTATAATTGTTTTGGTTACATATGATCGTTATACTGTGTATTAGTGCTTATGCTTACGATTCGAAATTCTTATATGGTCCTATTAAACTCATTCATGCTTTCTATATCTTTCTATAAGCAACTAATATTAAAATTGAGTTGAGATAGGTACATGTGTAGCTCGTATTAACAATAATAAGGTACATATCTCCGATTACATACCATACTTTTATATTTTTCCCTAAGAGATGCCTCATCATCAAGATGAGATGTATATTTGTTATATATGTGTGTTGTAAATTTTTCCGATCGAGCCGCACAAAGGAGACCTGCCGAAATTTTCCGTAAATTCGGGTGTTAGAAAAATTTTGAGACTTTAAAATTTATAACTTGTTTACAAATGAGTCGATATCAGAGTAGCATAGCGAAAGCATGGTAAAAGGTTTTGCAAAATAGATTTTATGTTTTATATGTTGATTATTTTGAGTAAAATATATCAAATGTATGATTCCTTACTTAATTCCTTTTCGAGGATGAAAAGTTTTGAGTAGGGGAGATTGTAATGACCCGTATTTTTAACCATTTAGAAATATCGAATTTAATATGATTATTGAATAAAAATAGTTAGAAATAAAAATTTATGTTTTATTTATGTAATTTATTTAATATGAACTTGAATAAAATTTTGAAATAACAAGTTTAATAAGATTTAAGGAAATTATTTGTATTAGAATGAAGTTCAATATATTTAATGTGTTGTAATCAATAGCAAGAATTGAATAATAAATTTTGAATTATTTGGATGAAAATAAAATAACCAAGTTTTAACTAGAATTCATTTGAAATCTAATATTGATTCGTCGCAAATTGAATTATTGTGATGCTTTGATTTAAGAAGTGAAACTAATTGTAGTTTTTGAAGTTAAGGCAAGAACATTCGTTGTATAGAATTTGAACGAACATTTTATTTAATAGAATGATATTTGAGATAAATTTAGAGATATGTTTTATTTGACTATGGTTATAATTTTATAAAGAAGGTGATAGTTGTTTATAAATGGAATTTGTTTTAGAACTTAATATTTAATCTTGTAATTTATAAGCAAAGTATTTGAAAATTTATTGGTTAAAATCAGCTAAGTTGTTTATGTTGATTTGTAAGTAGTATTTTCAATCTAAAAAAATGATTTCCAAAACCTATTTATATTTTATTTAACCAAAAATGAAGACCGTTAACCTTTAAATTTGAATTTAGAAGCGATTAGATTTATTTTGGAAATTTCTCAGTTTAATTAACATGTAGAAATAGTCTTTTGGGCACTGTCTTGGATTTTGACAAAACCAGTTCATCGGATCTAAAATAGTGAATTATTATAGGATTTCAAGTTTCGTGACGATTGGACTTATCATTTGGTCGTCTGAGCTTGAAACACGTAGAATTTAATTTTTGAACTTTAATTAATATAATTCGATTTTGAAAAGCTATCTTCTGAATATGATGAAATTGACTCTCAATACATATTCCATTGTGTCGGGTGGGGGTATAACATATAGAACGCCAAGCGGCACGCTTCGTTTGGAGTTCGAAAATTTCACGGATGAATAGTGCCATTGAAATTTGCTATAAATAGCCCTTAACCTTCTTTCATTTGGCTAAACCCTAACCTTAAATCTATTTCAACCGCCATTAAAACGAATTCCATCCAACGACCAACAACGATCGGCGCCAGCACGTTCATTTTTAAGCTTCAACCTCAGTAGCAAAGTTGTTCGGCTTAATGAGAGGAAGCTATCTATCGGTTGGATCAAGCTGAAACGGAGCGAGGCGGCAGTTAGGGGCCTGCGTCATGAGCTGCAGTTTTGGGTTTCGGGTCGCGTTCCTATGCGCGTGACGCGTGCACAGGCGAGGGCGGTGGAGGCGGATTCGACGGTGGTTCGGCGGCGTCGACGTTGCAACTGGTGGGGGAGCATTCGAACGATTTGCGTTTGAGCATAAAAAGAAGAAGAAGTGAACGAGGCGACCTGGGTGCGTGCACGAGCAGATAGGAAGAATGTGGTAGAGTTTAATTAAATTTATTAAGTTAGATATAACTTAATTTTATCATATGTTCAAAAATCCATAACCTTTTCATGCGAGGTCCGTTTCGAGCGAAACAACTTGTGTTTGATTTGTATCAACATCATCTACGACATGGAGTTAGATTGAAATTTATTTGAATCTGAAAAAATTTCAGTTTCAAATAAAGGTGAGTGTTTTGAACTGCTTACGAAATATAAAATATTCTATGCCAGTTAAATTGAAATCATGAAGTGATTTACTTTTACTGACTATTGTTTGGTAATTTAACTGACATTTAAATTAACATAAGAATTGAACTGTTAGGAATTTTAATCGACAGTTAAATTTGAAAGTGATTTTGAAATTGCTAGTTGAACACCCGATATTGATAACTAGTTATTTGTTGTGATATATTGACTAATTTGGATGTTGATTGTGATAGATGACTATTGGTCGATATATTGGATCATTTGATGTTTACTTATTTACATATATCCTGTAATCACCCTGTGTATTATTGATAGTATATAAAACTGTAAATTGAATTATTTCGAATAAATTAAGAAATAGACTGAAACGATTTATACCTATGACACTGAGATATGGATTGAAATGATATATATCCATCCCTGCAATTAAAAATTGAAATAACCATTCACTTGGCCATAGGATAGAAAATTATATACGAACACGGATTGGCTAAATTAAATGGTTTTAAATTCTTGAATTTGAATTTAATTAAATGATTTTGTTTTAAAGAAATAAAGATAATCGAATTTATAAAGATTGAATTATTTGTAAATTTGAGCTTTAAAATGTTGAAGGTGAAATTTACAAGGGAAATTGTTTAAAGAATTTATTTGGAATTTGAAGTTATAATTGATATACGACTTGAATTATGAGAACTTAATTGCTTTAAAGATTTGAATTTTATTCGAACTTTGAAAATCTATCTTGGTTAAAGTAATTTAGATCGATATTTCAGATTTGAGCTCAGAATTGAATTATCTTAAAGATCTGAACCTTAAATTGAACTTTGAAATTTAATTTGATTTAAGTGATTTAAATTGGTATTTCAAAATTGGAATTGGAATTTATATAAATTAAAATGGTTTAAAATGAGAATTGAATTGAAACTTAAGCCATCGAAATGAATTGTTGAATCGAATTTGAAGTTAAAATGAAATGTTTCAAAATTGAAATTAATTCGAATTGAAATCAAAATTGAGTTAATTTGAACTTGAATTGAAATAGAGTCGGTTTAAAATTGATTTGAGATGTAAGATGATTTGAAGTGAAAGATTTAAATTGAATCAGTTTGATTGGAATTTCGGACCTGAGTCTAGATTATTGGAAATGGAAAGAAACGGTTTTAAATTTGAAACTATTTTCACTATAAACTATTTTACTATAAAATGTTTTAAAATTCATTTTTTTAAATTTTCAAATTATTTAAATTTTTAAATCTTTTAATATATAGCCTATTTTAATATCTAAACTATTTTAACTATTCAAACTACTTTAACTATTCAAATTATTTTAACTATTTTAACTATTCAAACTATTTTAACTATTTGAACTATTTTAACTATTCAAAATATTTTAACTATTTAAACTATTTAAACTATTTAACTATTTAAATTATTCAAACTATTTTCAAAATTCAAGCTGATTAAGGTTGGAACTGTTTATGTTTAAATCGTTGATTTAAATACGAATATGGTTAAAAGGAAGTTATAACCTAAGTCGAAATTCGTAATGATTTTGAAATGAAATTGATTTCGAAGCGAATAAAATGATTTTGAAATGAAATTGATTTCGAAGCGAATAAATTGATTTTGAAATGAAATTAATTTCAAAGTGAATAAAATGATTTTGAAATTAAATTGATTTTTAAGTGAATATGATACTTTGATATCAAGTATGAATCATTTCGAAATGTAAAAGAACTAACCGGTGTGTAAAATGATGTTTGGTTGTTAAAGAGACAGGGGCCGACTATTGGCATATTCTCTATCAATGTCGGAACTACTTTAACAACTGTGTACGTCGAGAAGACTCTAGAATGAAATGGTTGTATTTGGTATACGTTGCTAAATTTGAAGAAAGAGAACAATGATTGACAGACCCAACACTTGTGTAAATTTGAAATGACTAAAACAGGACGGCTTGAACCAGGCCAAGTGGGCTAGCTACCCCTAGCGGACACCCGTTCTTCGATTTTTCTTATGGAATCGATCCATACTATAACCTTTATTATTAGTTTCGATTGGTGCACCTTGATTGGGATAACCTCCCTTTTACTCGATACGGGATGGGTGGACGTGGTGGGCGGTCGTTGCGGCGATGTATTACCACCAGCTTGGCGACTCGAACCGGTAGCGTACTACTTTAGGCATTGCCTCACGTGCCTTGTCATACTTTTATCCTTATATGAGACAACTATGAGTTTTGTTTAGTGCTGTCGTATCACGGCGCATCCCTATCTACCGACGTTCTACTGGTTGTGTTATATGCAAACTGTACGACAATGCTTAAAAACATGTTATGGGGGATTAATATAAAGCCTTAACTCTAGGAAAAATATTTATTTTATTGATTAGACATTACATATATAGCGTATTCTACTATATATAGATATTTTGACGGATCCTTATAAGATGGAAAATCCCATAACATCTCTTAAGTTATTGCATGCATGTTGTACACTAGATAGGAGATGTAAAATCCCGTAAACATCTATTACGCTATTACACTCCTGTTATATGTGATATTGATTTGACTCACATAAGAATATTTTAGTTCTGACTCGAGTATATTCTTTTACTTTATGCTCGGATCAGCCTTGAGTTTTCAGTGCATTGAAGATCATATTATTCTGGAGGACGAAGACGAAGATTTGGTATATTATATTACTAGTATTATTCCCCTGCATCATGTTATTCTGCTGCCTTGTTTTATTTTGTCTCTGCTGTATGTATAACTCTAATTGATGTTGTAAAAGTATAATCAAATGTATAGTGTTAAACAACTTCATGAACTGTTTATTTGATTATTATATTTTGTTATTCCACCATGAGATTCTGTGTTTGTTTCTTATTCTTAATTAACCCCGTTGATTATTTGTATTCTATATTGCTTTGAGTTGGACATGTGTGGTTTATTGTTGACTTAAACCTTCCGAAATGTGGTTCATCACATGTACACTGATGAGCATCATAACTACTTGACTATTATTATTTTCACCCTTAGACATTATTATAATATCAAAGGATTTCTATAGAAAAGGTTTTGGTTTTCGTAAGGTAAACACCCATCCGTGTTTATATGCGGCATGGTCTTACGAGATACCTTTGATTTCAAAGATTTTTCTTATAACTTTAAATCCAGTTGGGTGTGATTTCTCGCGCTGGTTTTCCAGACCGACTCGGGTATTAATTTAAGATTGAGCATATTTACATATTTTAGTTGGTTGCTTTGGAGCTTCAGGAGACAAGCTGGAGGCCCAAAGACGTATTCACGTATATGGTTATTTTTCACTGTATTCATTGATGGTATTTATCAGCAATTGTAAGGATCGGCTATTATAAATGTCAAGGCTAAAATAGGTTAGTATACTCTAATTAATGTATGTATATATACATATTACAGTTTTTCTTTTGTGTAAAGATTTGTTGTATATTATAGACTATTTGTTCTGCTGTGCGATTCTTTGTTGTTTGTTTTTCTTTCTTTTTTCTTTCCCCTAACTTTTAGGTTTTCTTGCATTCGATTGCTCGGCACGCAATATAGTGGACGTGTTAGTATCGATTTTCGAGGGTCAAAAATCCCGGTCGTTGCACTTATTAACAAGT
The DNA here is from genome assembly GCA_030737815.1 of Allium fistulosum. NCBI lineage: Eukaryota > Viridiplantae > Streptophyta > Magnoliopsida > Asparagales > Amaryllidaceae > Allium > Allium fistulosum. Next base: position 1,101,259,739 of record CM060904.1, on the reverse strand, counting down.
TTGAATAGTGAGTCAAAGTATATAACATACGCTCCATAAAGTATTATCAAAAACTTCTTTTAATACTAGAACTAGTATCCAAAAGATGAATTAATTCATAAAGTTATTTCCATAGATTGTTATTTCAAATACAATTGGAGATGGTATCTCAAAATTTCATATTATATAGCCTAAATTTATTTTTGAACTTAAATGTTTGCCTCTTTTTAACATTCAAAATTTGCTTCCAATTGATTTAAATAAAAGAACCATGCTTCTATTTAGCTTTGTTGATTTGGCTATTTAAGGATTTACATTTATATGTCTTTACTTAGATTATAATGGTCTTTCATAGCCTATCTAAAGCACTATACCGAATTCAATTTTTTAGAGAAAATAAAAAATTCCCAAATATCATAAACAACACATAATGTTATCTCTCCATTTATCATAACAAATTGCCTTGACCAGTAGCTGCGGTGTTAATTATAAATTCAACATCGCCTTGCCATTGTTCGCGACGATCTCTAAGATTATGCATCTAAGACCATTATTAAATTATTAACTCATATAATACATCTTTATTGATATTTCTATTCTTATGATAATATAGAAATACTCTTATACTTCCAAAACCTTAATATATATTTATATACATACCTTTGTATGTGTTTCCTGATATCATTTTATTTTAATCCACATTAGTTTTCAAAAATATTTTTATTCCTTTTTGAATTAACATATTTTTAAAAATATGATTTTCCAAAATACTTATTTTAAATAAAAGTGCATGTTCGATTGTCTCGTTTGAATGTTTAAGAATCCCTATCGACTACGTTGGCCAGACGTCCCGACCAAAATCCTTATAACATCCAACGGGCAATTTAACGCCCATAAATATATATATACTTCAAAAATCCTCTTTTAAAATGAAGAGTACTTGTATCTTTATATACTCTAGTTTATACATATAATAACAAGCTCATAGTCATCACCATTAAACATCTTATAAAAAAATCATAGGATGATATTTCCTAATTAGGCGATGATTGCATCAAAATAATTCTTAATCAAACTCTTGTTTTAGAGTAAATAATAAATAATTTATTTTTCGTTAACTGGTAATCAAATACCAAAACTTATTTCCATTTCCAACCGGTTAATTTTTATAATGAAAAGATTTGGTCTTTGGTTATTCTAAAACCAATAAATCTAATATCTCTTGTGGTAGTTTCTAATACGAAGATACTACAAGATTCAATTATTAACCTTCAAATAGAATTCTAATTATCAAGGGACAATTCTTAATTGAATCTGAATTGTCATTAAGAATCCTATGCAAACAAATATCTAATCAACCAACAATACAGTCACAAATACTAGATAATGTGCCCAACGGAACCATCTGTCTGCTTCCGCTATGCAACTCTGATCATATAAAATCGAACAACAAACTTGTAACGACCCATAAATTTTGATTGGTTTCAATAACATATTTAACTGAAATTTTGTGAAAATTTAAATAATTGAATTTTGAATTAAAATATTTATATTTGGAATACGTATTTAAAAACATAGCAATTGGTAAATTTTCATCAGAAAATATGGAAGTTTATTTTATTGTGTAATTTTATCTTAATTTAAATCAGTTAATAACAGTTGAATTTAAAAGTGTTCCGAAACCTAAATATGTCAACATGAGAAAATTTATTTAGAACACTCTGAATCTGACTGTGAAATTCGTTTCGTGAAATTCGGACGTTTCTAGCTCCGTTTGGATTTTTCCGTACGAAATAGCAACGTATATCAGGGTCCGTATGGACTTTTGATAGGAAGGTCCTGACACTGATATTTCGATTTCCTCTTGTTCATCTCATCGCGCTGATCACTGTGATGTATTCATCGGTGTATTTCGGAGTCTTGTGCGCGACGGAATCAACAAAATGCAAAATGTGACGATTCGCCAAATTGGATCCATTTGCAATTCTGTGTCCTCCATCTGGTTCAGCTTGTTATGTTAATCACATATATAACCGGTGTCCTTTTATATTCGACAGTTTTGACACTCAAAAGTCGAAAAATCTGAAAAGACAAACGTTTTCTGGGTGCACGTATATTTTCATTTCTCTTTCATTTGTTTTCATTTCTTTTGCATTCGTTCTTTTCCTCTTCATTTCTCTGTCTCCACCCCATACGCCGAAGCTTCCCAAACACCTCCACATAGCAGCCGAGTGCAACACTTCGACCACCACTGCCCGAGCACACGTGTCTCCCAGTCACCTTCCATCCCCTAGCCGTACACCCTCCTTGCTTCACAGACCCTAGCACCTGACCCCCTCCGTCTCTCGGCCTCTCTTCTCCCATCATCCCTTCGGTCTTCATCTTTTCCTCACTCGTTTTGCCTCTGAAGTTATATAAGGTATATATATATCATATTTTATACTTAAACTTAGTTTATATATATTGTTTTTAAATCTATATACGTGTGTTTTCATATCTTGTTTTATATATATATTATAGTTACTATGGTATATATGAGTATGCTTATCTTTACATTTTCATTTGGATTTATATGTATGTATATTTTATAATAGAAGTATGATATTTATATGGTATGTTTCGAAAGTACATAATATGTGCATTGTTTAATGATATGTTGTACAAGTTGATAGGGCAGTATATATAATACGTATATGTACATTATGTTTTTAATAAGTAAGCTATTTGGTATATGCATAGTTATATATAATTTATATATATATGATCATAAGTATATTTGTTTTATTTAAGCATTGATGTAGATTGCATATGTAAGATTATATACATATTAGTCTATGCATTAGTTTATATATAAGTAATTCCTTGATTATAAAATATTAGATTTGAATATAATAGTTATATATTTACTTTTTCATGTGCTGTGTTTGTACTTGAGAGAAAAGGGCAGATATATAAGATGTTTTGATTTGTTAAGTATTAAAGATTTTAAATGTATGGATGTTGATTTAAAATTCTATTTTATTATAAATGGATGCTTTAATTTACAAGTATATTGATTGAAACACTGATTTTTAAAGTCCTGTTATTGTATATATTATCAACTGTGAATATGGTATTGATAGTGCTTATATATATTAGTGTTTATATATATATATTACTTTATATATATATGGTCTGTGAAGTTTCATTTTAAAGTCTATATATATAACCTGCAGCCTATATACTTAAGTTAGAAAATCTGTTATGGGTTTTATAGCTTCATACTTTTCTCTTATTTCATAGTGGGTATATATACAGTTATGTTTAGTTATTTAATAGCCTACTCATGTATAAAGTTGCATATATGATGATTGTTATACGCATTGATTTCAAATAAAAATGTATATATATACTTTAAGCTCTGTTATATGTATAATAAGTTATATAAAATACTATGTGTGTGCACATGTTATAAAAGTTATATATATTTGTATGTTGCTTATATATGTGTTTGGTTTGAGATATGCGTGGCTGCTCTGTTATATTAAGGTGTTCTTGTTTACATATGTAATCATTTGTGTATATATAATATGGGTATTAGTTTATAGATGTTACTGTATGTAGATGAGGGTATATATGTTAGATTATATATATTATAGTATATTTATATTTTTCAATTAGCAGTTATACAATATTTATATATATATATATATTATTTTACATACATATTTTTCACTTTTGTAGTTTTCAGGTGGGTTCATCAAAATACACTGTTTTCAAGTTGCAGTTTTATTATATATACATATATTATCTTAAGTATAAGGTTGATTTTTGATGTATGTATTTAATTTAAAACAATGATTTTGTAATATTTATATATATTCAATTTAAAATGTGTTTGTATTTAGAATATGTTTATATATAAAAATAGTTATATTTAGTTATATACATAAGTTCGCTTATACCATATATCTGCATCGACTCAGTTCTGATTTGAATTGTTTTATCATTTCCTCATTATCAGCTTTGTCCGTCCAATTCGTGCCAATTCTGTTTTGCTTTGGAATTCATGCTTGGATCCGTAACTCCTTTCATTGTCTATTCTCTCTTGCCTCGAAAGGTGAGTAATCACTCACGATTTAACGTTCTTATATTTATTAAATTTGATTTCAATTGAAACGACAATTGAAATATGCTGCTGTAGTTATTTAAATTGTTATATATGCTATTATCTGTAACTGTTCACATGTGGGATATGACACCATATCCTATTGTTTATATTCTATTATTATTGATGATATATGCCCGTTGTTGTATTTTATATTATATGTTATCACTCTACAAGTTCCCTGTTAGTATAGAATTCACTAAGGGTTGAAATGATACATACCCGGACATACTTTAGAATAGGAGAAAATCATTATGGGTTGAAATGATAAACCCAAGCGATTTTCATTTGATTCAAATTTAAGAACGTTGAAATGATATCTACCCATATATATTTAAATTACGGATTGAAATGAAAAATATCCGTATCACTTAACCATATGATAGATATATATATATATATATACAGACACCATTAGTCCGTATATATAAATATTTTGAAAATAAATTCTATGGATTTGGGAAGAAATATATGGTTTTAATAAATGTTGATTCTTAAAATATTATATATAAATGGTAATGATATATATATATATATATAGATTTAATAATAATATTTAATTTCAAAACCTTTCCCTTTTTCTCTTTTTCCTTTAATGGCATAGCTCAACCTTTCTCCTTCCCTTCCAGCCCATCCTTTGCCTTCCCATGTCCCTCCTGTGCCTGACCCTGATCCCCCTCCCTTACTCTCTGGCCATCCTTTTGCCTCTTCCTCTTCAAGCATTCCTAACTCCTCTCCTCCTATGTATGTTTAGTTTAACCCTCCTATCAGCAACTCAAGTTAACAACCATGGACTTCTCTATTCAAGAACAAACCGCGCAATGCGGGGAAGTACATGCCTGTTACTTCATCAATGAATTTGATGGGGATGCATTGGTGCTTCCTGACTCTGTTCAAGAAGCTGGGCAAAGTATATGGCAAGATTATGTGGTTGGATTTTTCCTAGACGAACCCCTATCATTTACAGTTGTGGTGCAACACCTTAAGAGAGTGTGGAGATTGAAGGGCAGCATTAAGGTTAAATCAGATGGAGTAGTCTTTATGTTCCTATTTTCTAGTGACGATGATCGGAGAAAAATCATCCAGGCTGATCCAATAATCATGAGGAATAAATTGTTTATTGTTAAACAATGGGACCCCACAGTAAGCAATATTTGTGGCTCTGTCACTTCAGTTCCTATTTGGATGCATATCTACAACATACCACTAGCAGCGTGGTCCCCTCTAGGCATCAATTGGATTGCTGGAAGAATAGGGTGTGTTAAATGTTTGGATGAAAGTACAGAAAGAATGGACAGGTTGACCTATGCTAAAGCATTGGTGGAAGTGACACCCATCTCCGAATTAGTTGATAGCTTTCAAGTACTGTGTAAGGATGGAACAAAACAGACTGTTTTTGTGGATTATCAGTGGAGGCCACAAGCTTGTACAACTTGTAAGGTGTTTGGGCATGATAACTCTAGTTGCAAAAATAGTGTTAAATCAGATGAAGCTATAAAGAATGATACAAAAACTTTGTCAAAACAAGCTCCTAATAAAGGTTCCCTGGTGAAAGATCAAAATGTCAATATAATACATAATAAGTCCGCTAGAGTTTGGAAAAAAGTTGAGCATGGGAGCAAAAGAAAGTGTGTTGTATTAAAGACTAAGGAAGATGGTGGGAGTGGTAGGGATGGAAGTGACAAAGAAAATGAAACTAGGAAAGTAGGAATTGAAACTTATAATAACAAGGGCAATGTTGTGGATTTAGTTGAAGAAGGAGAAGTTGTTGAGGAATTAGAGAATAATACGGGCAATAAATTTCAAGTGCTGCAAAATTTAACTGAGGAAAATGGAGAACTAAGTATTGGATGTAGTGGAAATAAAGTTTATAATGAACAGTTATATGGTGCAACTGGTTTGACCACTGAGGAAGCAATAATGGCTAATGAAAGTTTGGGTGAAGATAAGGAGAAGAATTCAGTAGTGCAAATTAATGAAGCAGATCGAGAAGCTAATTCTCAACTTGCTAATAACTATGGGATGCTAGTTCGGGAATTGGTTGGGGTAAGAAAGGCAAAAGAGTATGAACTAACAAATGGAAAACAAAAGGTAGATATGCAAGCTGAAACAAATAAGTATTCAGAAAGTAATGGAAGCAAAGACAATTTGGGTAGAAATTGTGTGCTCTCCCTGTTACCTAGTAAGCTGACTCAAAACTCTATGTCCAAATCTTCTCATTCCATCAATATGCTCAATCATCATGACCAAACTGAAATGTCATATGCACATAATGTCAGTGTGCATGGTCCAGAAGTAACAAAAACCCCTATTTGTCAATCCATTCCTCCTTATTCTCATATATCTCCCCCTCCTAGTTATATTCCTCCTCCTGAACACCCACAATCCAATCTGTCCAAAACTCCTATCCCTCAATATAAGAATCACAGCAGTATTAAGAGGAAAAAAGAAAGTTCCCTGTCAGATTTTGACAAAGGCAAGGATGTTGACTTTGTTGAAACATTACCTGAAAAGGATACAACCCCAAATTCAGGCCTTAGAAGGTCTACGAGATTACAAACTAATCAACCATTAGTTTAATCCATGTTACAAAAATTGGGTTTTGGAATATAAGAGGTGCACATTTGGAAATAAAACTTGTGCAAGCAAAACAAATTATCTCTAATAATAATCTTGGAATCTTTGGCACTCTAGAGACCAAACTTAACCTTGATCTTACCCTCAAAGCTGCTAATCTTATTAATCCTCAATGGAGTGTTCATCATAATCTGTTTGAGGCTCCTTATGGCAGAATTATGGTTCTTTCTGATCCAACCTTTTATACTCTCACTCCAATTATATCCCACAAACAATTCATTCATTTCCATGCCTTGCATTTACCTACCACTACTTCCTTCTATCTGACCTTTATTTATGGGGAAAATCATGTTGCAGCAAGACAAGATATGCTGAACTATTTACCACATCTTAGGCAGGAAACACATCCTTGGTTTGTGTTAGGAGATTTTAATTGTATGTTAGCTACTGATGATCGTTGTGGTGGCACTCCCCTTTCTATTTCTGACATTGCTCCTCTCAACCATGCTATCTCTTCCTCCAATTTACATGAAGCTGCCTATGTTGGTCCAAAATTCACCTGGAACAACAAAAGTAGATCATGAGTGATAACCATGAGTAGACTTGACTTAAGCTTTCTCAACACCAAAGCTCTAACTCAATTCCCTAATTCTCTGAATCACATCCTCCCTCCTCTACTCTCTGACCATTCTCCTGTTTTTTTAGCCACTGAATGCAATGCCATTAAAAGGAACTCTAGTTTTAAATTTTTTAACTCGTGGATCAAAGATCCAGAATTTATGCCTTTAGTTGTTAATGTATGGAATCATCCTAAATTTGGTAACAAAATGTCTATTTTGCAGCAAAAATTGAAAGCAACCAAGGAAGCTTTAATGAGAAGGGCAAAGAATAAGTATGGTGATGGTAATAAGAGCTCCAATAATCTCCAGTTTCAACTGTCTACTATTCAATTGAGTATGCTTGAAGATCCAGGTAATAGCAGTCTATCTGAGCAAGAACATGTCCTAACTCAGCTTTTAACAGAAGCAATGGCCTCTGAGATGAGCATGAAGAAACAAAAATTGAGGAAGCAGTGGGATTTGTATGGTGATAGAAATTCTAAACTGTATCATAGTACCCTAAAAATTAAAAATGCAAAAAGAAATATCCACCAGATACAAGATGAGGAAGGAAGGATTTTAAACAAGCCAGATGAAATTGACAAAGCTTTCATTGATCATTATATTAAACTTTACTCCCCAAATGAAGCTTGGAACCCTATCTCTCATGAGGTCATGTCTACTCCTTTGCCTGTCCTGTCTGAGACTGATATCCAATTTTTTTCTTCAAGAGTAACTGATGAAGAAATATATAATGCTATGTTTGGTATGAAGAGGGATTCTTGTGGTGGTCTCGATGGTTTTAATGTTGTCTTCTTTATTCATTGTTGGGATGTCATTGCTAATGACTTCAAGGCAGCCATGCATAATTTTTTTGACCACAATAAATTGCCTATTCCCATAAATGCTACCAACTTATGTTTGGTGCCAAAAGGTAAGCATGATGCTACTCTTAATGCATTTTGACCTATTGCTTGCTGTAACATAATATACAAATGCACATCTAAAGTTATTGCTGCTAGGCTTAGACATGTTCTTCCTTCTGTGATTTCTGAGAACCAAGCTACTTTTTTAAAGTATCCTCGATAATGTGCTAGTTGCACATGAACTTCTTAATGGTTATGGTAGAGCTCATGTTTCTCTAAGAGCAATGATGAAGCTTGATATAAGAAGAGCCTATGATACAGTTAGCTGGGAAGCTCTGATTAGTATTATGGGATTAATGGGGTTTCCTTGCCACTTTGTTAGCTGGATATATACATGCATTTCAACAGTCTCCTTCTCATTATGTTACAATGGTGGCACTGTTGGATATTTTAGGAGTTAGAGAGGAATAAGACAGGGAGAACAAATGTCTTCTTATTTGTTCATAATTATGATGGAATTCTTTACTCAACTTATTAACAGTCAAGTCAGGAACAACAATTTCAAGTTGCATCCCAAATGCAGGAATCCTCTCATTACCTCTCTTCTTTTTGCTGATGATGTTATTCTGTTCATTAAGCCTAATGTTTCTTCTATGGAATGTGTCAAAGGCATCCTTCATACTTTTGAGAAGTGCACTGGTCTTCAAGTCAACAGAAGCAAGTCATTCCTAATGGTGGTAGGTCTCAATGACACTGACAATCAGAACATGCACCATGAAAGTCAACTTCCTAATCTTCTTGAGGGTACCATGCATCTGGGTATTCCTTTGTGCTCTAGGAAAATTGGAGAAACTGCTTGTTTGCCTCTGTTTGAAAGAATAACTGAAGCTATGAATAGATGGGCAAGCAATAAGTTATCTCAGGTTGGCAGAACCACAATCATTAAATCTATAATACAAGCAATGACTGTTTATTGGTGCAGGTGCTTTATTTTACCATCTGCTCTTTTAGCTAGCATCAGGAAAGCTATGAATCATTTTCTATGGACTGGGGATATGTATTCTACAAAACTCATTCCAATTGCTTTTGCGAAATTGGAGAAACCTCAAAAATATGGTGGATTGGGTATTAAATGTATGAAGACTTGGAATCAAGCTGCATTTTCTAAGCACTTTGACAATCTGATTAATGAAAAACCTAATTTGTGGGTAAAATGGGCTAGGTATCATCATCTTGGCAATAAGAACTTCTGGAAAATTGAACCCTCTCCTCTATGTGGTTGGGTGTGGAGATCTATCCTTAAACTCAGGGGCAGTTTACTTCCTCATGTCCAGCTTGTGCTTGGCCCTAATAGTAAAGCTAAATTCTGGTTTGAACCATGGGTGGGAAGAGGAATTATATTGCATGATTTGCTCTCCTATGAGCAGAGGAATCAATCTGGCATCCCTTTAAATGCCAAGGCTATTGATTATTTTTATAATGGTGAAATTGTTTTTCCTTACTCCTCCAACCCTATCATCAATCAGCTGTGGGCAGTAGTGCAAAGCAAGAAGTATCCTATTGGTAATGATGGGTATGTTTGGACTGCTAATCTTGAGTGGCACTCCATTTCAAGAATTTATAAAGCATTGATAAGAGATGAGAATAGCCCTATCTTTAGATGGCATGCTAGAGTCTGGAATACAAACACTTCTCAAAAACTGAACTTCTTTTTATGGAAAGTCCTAAGAAATGCTCTCATGACCAAGGATAAATTATGTAGGAGAGGTTTTGTTGTGGACTTGATGTGTAACTTCTGCAATAATCATATTGAAGATGGCTCTCACCTTTATTTTGATTGTATGGTTACTAAAAGAATCTGGAAAGCTATTCTCTTGTATGGAGGATTTTCTGAGCCAATATTGAATGGTAGTGCTGAATGGAACAGAGTCTTCAGAAGAACAAGATGGAAGGAAGCCTCTTCTTATAGGCTGTTACTGATTCTGAAAGTTTATGTGGATGTGATATGGGCTGAGAGAAATGCTAGAGTTTTTGAGAATAAAATGAAACTTGAAAGTGCCTTGATAAACATCATAATATCTAGAGTCAAGGAAAAGTCCTCCATGAATGTTGCATATGGCTTTCTGGATTAGGGTTTTTATTGCCTTTCCTTGTACTGTCTTGTTTGGTTTGTTTGTGTCTTTCATTCTCATTTCTTCTTGGTCTTTGCTGTTTGCTTTTGAGAGCTCTAGCTTGTTATTGCTCTCTTTTGTTTTTGATTTTGTTTATGTGTGGTTAATAAATATGGTAAGGGTCCATTCAACCCTGCTTGCCTTTCAAAAAAAAAATTTAATTTAATTAAGACTGATCTAATACATATAATATGTTTAAGTGTTTAAATTTATATTTCAAACTAGATTTTGGTAATAATTTGAATAAGTTAAGGTTGGGAAGATAATGTGAATTTAGTTGAAATTGTATTCAATAAAGAATTTTATTTAGTTAAACCTATTTGAAACTCATTGAAATTGAGATTTAAGATATGATTTATAACTTGGGTTTGATTTAAGAAAATTAATGAATATTTCTTGTTTAAATAAATTTAAGGAAATATTTAGTGAAAAAAATGTAATTTAAGGCTAGTTAAATGATATTGAATCTATTAAGTGAATATTCCCTGATTAAATAATAATGAAGTTAAATCAAGAGCTATATGAAACTGTTAAATTTAACTTTGAAAATGTTGAATATTAAAGCTTTGAAATATATTGAAAATTTATATGGTCTATTTAGAACTGAATTGAATTGATGAATTGAGCTTTGAATAAATTTGAATTTGGAACTTGAGTTTATTTGAATTGATTTGTGAGACTTGAGGAAATTAAATACTTTACCTTATAAATTATTTAACATATATATATATATATATATATTATTTAGGAAAATAGATATATTTGAAATGAAATGATATTTGGGTTTGAAGAATAAATTAATTTGAAATGACCACGGTGTTATAGTGTATATTTCTACCTTGTAGATAGTTCCGCAGATCCTTAGAGGATGGTTACCCCAAACATCCTTTAAGTTACTTGTATTTCAGTTGATATTTCACTTGAGTTGGATTTATTGATATAAGAATGTTAATCCTGACTCGAGTGTTTTGTGTTTTGCTTTACGCTTGGGTCAGACTGAGTGATACAGCATTTGAGACTCGCTTTTGGAGTTTGGAGCTTCTTTTGGAGATCCAACTATCGATTCAGCTTCCAGCTTTTCCAGATGATTTGTTCACCGTAGTCATCTGCTTGGATTGGAGACTTCACTGTATTTGAGATATTCTGTTGTATTTTTATTTCTAACTCTGATATTTATACAGTAGCTTCATGAACTACTATTTATCTATTCCGCTGCATTATTGTTATATTACTCTGTATCTGTGATTCTATGATTGTTTTATTCACTGTATATTCTGAGTTTGCCAAATTTTAAATTAACAATCGGATATTTTGGGCAATTCAAGTCCGACATATGTGGATGCGAATGGTTGAAAATATCGGGTCGTTACAGTTGGTATCAGAGCTTTGGCTCTAGGCAAACTTAGCATATATGGTAAATTTATTTACAAAATCACTTTCGTTCGAGTTTGAATCTCTTCCTTTTGATTCGATTTGCTTTGGACTTTGGAACGTTCCCTGCGGTTCCAAAATCCATTATCTTCTCTCCCTATTCGTTTTTCTTGATTCTGGAATATCCCATAACCCCACTTCGAATGATCTCTATAAGAATAGGCGATCCCACCAATCTTTGAATGATTTGTGAAGGGGTGAAACTCCTTTACAATTGGCATTGATTCATCGGAGATTTATATATCCCTCGGTTTAGATGCTGCTATCTCTTGGTATGCCGAATTATATCTCTGGCGATCGAATGTCGATTTGCCTCAGAATTCTGCACCGACCTTATTTTGAAATCACGGTTGACTAGTTAAGGTCGCCCGCGATTTATATAAGTATATCCATCTTCTAATTTGTAATTTAATTATCTCATCTTCATTTGAGCCTATCTTCGAATCGGAATTCTATTTGATTAGAGTTCCTCTAATTTGAATCTCTATCTTTGTTTTGGAATCCATTCGTGAATCATCCTTTGAAAAACATCGGGTTTGTTTATATTTTAGAAATTGTTTTATATATCGAAATTATTTTGATAAGTATGATTATATTCTATATATAAAAGTGAAAATGTTTTCGAAAGGATTATATACCTTTTAAAAACAAGAATTTGAAATTTCGAAAGGATTTGAAATTTTGAAAATTTTATAAGAAATTTGATTTATATAAAAATGATTTATAACTGAAAGGGTTTTGAATTTGAAATTCGAGAGATTGGACTCTGGTGTTTTGAAATTGGTTTTAAGATTTTGGAAAATATATAATAATACGATTAAAAAGTATTCTCCGAATAAGAAATGTTTCAAATGACTTCAAATGAGTTCCAATGATTTCGAAGAAATTTCAAAGAAGTTTTCAAGAAAATAGAAGTCCAGAACTCACTTATGTCGCTGGAAAATAATTTCGGTAATGAGTGCACGCATCATCGACATTGATTTTCGAGTTTCAGAGTGAGGGAGAGGCCACTTTAATAGCTTTGCTATACGAGTGATTTTGTGAAACCAAATTTTGATTTCAAATTCTGAAGTATGATTTGATTTTCAAAAGATATATGTATATATATTTGAAATGATTTGAAGTGAGCCGGTGTTCAGTCCTTGAGTTTTGGATTTGATTTGATATAATCCTATCTTATGGAATTGATTTACTGATTTATTGATGATTTCCAACTCTTGGATTTTAAATATGATTTCTCGACTATTTTGAATGTTCGAACACTACCAAATCAAGGTTTAATTTTCAAAGCTAAGCAATTTTGAAAAGTATAAATTATTTGATAAAGTATATAAGTTTAGTCTTGTATGTTTAAAGTATGAAGTAATATGACTTTAATAAGTTCAAACTTTTTGTTAAGTAAATGAATAAGACTATTTTGAATTATACTAATATGAAATTTAGTTTTCAAAATATTTTGAATAAAATTTAGTTTTAAATGTTTTAACTTAGTAACATCTTTTATAAAACCATATATATACAATAATAATAATAATTTTCAAAGGGTAAAGTGGATCTTTCAAATAAAAAGATATAAATAGTTTAAAAAGGATTTAAAGGGAGGGTTATAAACTTGGTAATCATTTTGGGTATAATTGATTTTTGAGAAAATATTTGGTTCGAAAATAGATTGGAATTTAAAACCCAGTATTTATATGATGATTTTGGAAATGAATTGGTTGACTTAAATTTTGTTGATTTAGAAATTTGGATTATTTTCTAAACTTATGATTTTGGAAACTGTATTGATATAGAAACAAATTGAAATTGAGAACCTTGTGTTACTAAATACTTGATTTGGGAGTTATCGAACTTATATATAAAAATTGGTTTGTATAAGTATGATGTTGATTCGAAGACTATGGATTTGAAAAGGTACTCAATTTGAAAAGTGAAATCTTATATAATTAAAGTCTATATAAGTGTGATTTGATATACTATTGATTTTGGAAAGTATTTGATTTGAAAATGAAATCTTATATATAATGGACATTATATAAGTATGATATTTGAAAGTTATTTGAAAAGGTACTATATGATACATATTTTCGAAGTAAAGATATGGAAAGTGCCTTCTGCTTGATATCCACTTTGCGGCCACATTGTGGATTCATTCTATCGATATTTCTCTGATTTTTGGTTTTCCGGATATGATACTCGAGTTTCCATCGAATTCCATGGCAATCTCCATGGTCTTACGAGCGCAACTTCATGGCATAATCGCAGGGTTGGGGGGCGGCCTACGGGTACAGATGTTTCCTAGGAGATCCAGGCGTAACCATTGTGTATCTGCGATCTATTGGGTTGCTTGGTAGCGTAATCAGCAGGGGCTGCGAGAGCCTAGGGTACGGATGTTTCCTGGGAGACCCAGGCATAACCATTGTGTATCTGCAGTACTACCAGTCTTCATGGCATAATCGCAAGGTTGGGGGGCGGCCTACGGGTACAGATGTTTCCTAGGGGACCCAGGCGTAACCATTGTGTATCTGCGATCCATGATCGACATGTTTTTTTTTTTTTGGATTGTACTTTCCATATCTGTTTTTAAAAGTTTTTCCAGTATTTTCACTAGGTGTTGAAACAAGTCTACTAAGTACCTGGAGAATTCTAGCTTTGCGCCTGATCAACGCACTGCCAGAGTCTGTAGGAACGAGGATAAACTTATTGAAACATCGAGTTATAAAAGTATTTTCGAAAGGAAATTTGTTTCGTTATAAAGGTATTTTATCATAAAAGTATTTCCAACAAAGAAATTTTGTATTAATATTTGAAATTGAAATTCTTATGGTTTGAATTAATTATTCATGCCCAATACTATTCTTTTGAATCTACCTTATATGCCCAGCTTTATTTATTCACCTATATTCTGTTTTTCCAAATCCTCCTTCTTTTCCTTGTTGACTATATCCTTTTTAAATATATTTTTTATATACTACATGGTTTAATAGTAAATTATAAGTGTTATAAATATTTTTGAAGTTATTAATTAAATAAAACATATTTAAAGTAAATGATATTGATTTATTAATAATATTTGAAAAGTATCTTGAAATGAAATTTATAAATTTATGAATTATGGATTTAAATGTTTTCAATAGCTTCTTTGTAAAAATAAGTAATAATGTAAATAATTGCTTTCAAATAATTTTCATATATTTATAAAGGTGTTATTTAAACATATAAATGGTAATTATAAAGGAAGCAAAAATTTTACAAATTGGTTTTGAAAAGTATTAAAGATAATTGATTTGCACATGAAGCTTTCAAATGAATATTTCAAGTAAAATATATATATATAGTTTCAAATTAATTGTTTAATCTTGACATTCAATCTATTTTTTCTTTCTGGTTGTTTCTATTCTCCTACCTTCTTCCTTTTCGGGGACGAAAAGTTTTGAGTGGGGGAGAGTGTAACGACCCATAAATTTTGATTGGTTTTAATAACGTATTTAACTGAAATTTTGTGAAATTTTTAAATAATTGAATTTTGAAATAAAATTTTTATATTTGGAATACGTATTTAAAAACATAGCAATTGGTAAATTTTCATCAGAAAATATGGAAGTTTATTTTATTGTGTAATTTTATCTCAATTTAAATCAGTTAATAACAGTTGAATTTAAAAGTGTTTCGAAACCTAAATATGTCAACATGAGAAAATTTATTTAGAACACTCTGAATCTGACTGTGAAATTCGTTTTGCAAAATTCGGACGTTTCTAGCTCCGTTTGGATTTTTCCGTACGAAATAGCAACGTATATCAGGGTCCGTATGGACTTTTGATAGGAAGGTCCTGACACTGATATTTCTGTTTCCTCTTGTCCGTCTCATCGCGCTGATCATTGTGATGTATTCATCGGTGTATTTCAGTGTCCGGTGCGCGATGGAATCAACAGAATGCAAAATGTGACGATTCGCCAAATTGGATCCATTTGCAATTCTGTATCCTCCATCTGGTTCAGCTTATTGTGTTAATCACATATAATAACCTATGTCCTTTTATATTCGACAGTTTTGACACTCAAAAGTCAAAAAATCTAAAAAGAAAAACGTTTTCTGGGTGCACGTATATTTTCATTTCTCTTTCATTTGTTTTCATTTCTTTTGCATTCGTTCTTTTCCTCTTCATTTCTCTGTCTCCACCCCCTACGCCGAAGCTTCCCAAACACCTCCACATAGCAGCCGAGTGCAACACTTCGACCACCACTGCCCGAGCACACATGCCTCCCAGTCACCTTCCATCCCCTAGCCGTACACCATCCTTGCTTCACAGACCCTAGCACCTGACCCCCTCCCTCTCTCGGCCTCACTTATCCCATCATCCCTTCGGTCTTCATCTTTCCCTCACTCGTTTTGCCTCTGAAGTTATATAAGGTATATATATATATATCATATTTTATACTTAAACTTAGTTTATATATATTGTTTTTAAATCTATATACGTGTGTTTTCATATCTTGTTTTATATATATTATAGTTACTGTGGTATATATGAGTATGCTTATCTTTACATTTTCATTTGGATTTATATGTATATATATTTTATAATAGAAGTATAATATTTATATGGTATGTTTCGAAAGTACATAATATGTGCATTGTTTAATGATATGTTGTACAAGTTGATAGGGCAGTATATATAATACGTATATGTACATTATGTTTTCAATAAGTAAGCTATTTGGTATATGCATAGTTATATATAATTTATATATATATGATCATAAGTATATTTGTTTTATTTAAGCATTGATGTAGATTGCATATGTAAGATTATATACATATTAGTCTATGCATTGGTTTATATATAAGTAATTCCTTGATTATAAAATATTAGATTTGAATATAATAGTTATATATTTACTTTTTCATGTGCTGTGTTTATACTTGAGAGAAAAGGGCAGATATATAAGATGTTTTGATTTGTTAAGTATTACAAATTTTAAATGTATGGATGTTGATTTAAAATTCAGCTTTATTATAAATGGATGCTTTAATTTACAAGTATATTGATTGAAACACTGATTTTTAAAGTCATGTTATTGTATATATTATCAACTGTGAATATGGTATTGACAGTGCTTATATATATATATATTACTTTATATATATGGTCTGTGAAGTTTCATTTTAAAGTCTATATATATAACCTGCAGCCTATATACTTAAGTTAGAAAATCTGTTATGGGTTTTATAGCTTCATACTTTTCTCTTATTTCACAGTGGGTATATATACAGTTATGTTTAGTTATTTAATAGCCTACTCATGTATAAAGTTGCATATATGATGATTGTTATACGCATTGATTTCAAATAAAAATGTATATATATACTTTAAGCTCTGTTATATGTATAATAAGTTATATAAAATATTGTATGTGTGCACATGTTATTAAAGTTATATATATTTGTATGTTGCTTATATATGTGTTTGGTTTGAGATATGCGTGGCTGCTCTGTTATATTAAGGTGTTGTTGTTTACATATGTTATCATTTGTGTATATATAATATGGGTATTAGTTTATAGATGTTACTATATGTAGATGAGGGTAGATATGTTAGCTTATAAATATTATAGTATATTTATATTTTTCAATTAGCAGTTATACAGTATATATATATATTTATATATTTATTTATTAGTTTACATACATATTTTTCACGTTTGTAGTTTTCAGGTGGGTTCATCAAAATACTCTGTTTTCAGGTTGCAGTTTTATTATATATATATTATCTTAAGTATAAGGTTGATTTTTGATGTATGTATTTAATTAAAAACAATGATTTTGAAATGTTTATATATATTCAATTTAAAATGTGTTTGTATTTAGAATATGTTTATATATAAAAATAGTTATATTTAGTTATATACATAAGTTCGCTTATACCATATATCTGCATCGACTCAGTTTTGATTTGAATTGTTTTATCATTTCCTCATTATCAGCTTTGTCTGTCCAATTCGTGCCAATTATGTTTTGCTTTGGAATTCATGCTTGGATCCGTAACTCCTTTCATTCTCTATTCTCTCTTGCCTCGAAAGGTGAGTAATCACTCCCGATTTAACGTTCTTGTATTTATTAAATTTGATTTCAATTGAAACGACAATTGAAATATGCTGCTGTAGTTATTTAAATTGTTATATATGCTATTATCTGTAACTGTTCACCTGTGGGATATGACACCATATCCTGTTGTTTATATTCTATTATTATTGATGATATATGCATGTTGTTGTATTTTATATTATCTGTTATCACTCTGCAAGTTCCCTGTTAGTATAGAATTCACTATGGGTTGAAATGATACATACCTGAATGGAATTTAGAATAGGAGAAAATCGTTATAGGTTGAAATTATAAACCCAAGCGATTTTCATTTGAATTGAAATTGGGATTACGGGTTGAAATGATATTTACCAGTATATATTTAAATTACGGATTGAAATGATAAATATCCGTATAACTTAACCATATGATATATATATATATATACAGACACCGTTGGTCCATATATATAAATATTTTGAAAATAAATTCTATGGATTTGGGAAGAAATATATGGTTTTAATAAATGTTGATTCTTAAAATATTATATATAAATGATAATGATATATATATATATATAGATTTAATAATAATATTTAATTTCAAAACCTTTCCCTTTTTCTCTTTTTCCTTTAATGGCATAGCTCAACCTTTCTCCTTCCCTTCCAGCCCATCCTTAGCCTTCCCATGTCCCTCCTGTGCCTGACCCTGATCCCCCTCCCTTACTCTCTGGCCATCCTTTTGCCTCTTCCTCTTCAAGCATTCCTAACTCCTCTCCTCCTATGTATGTTTAGTTTAACCCTCCTATCAGCAACTCAAGTTAACAACCATGGACTTCTCTATTCAAGAACAAACCGCGCAATGCGGGGAAGTACATGCCTGTTACTTCATCAATGAATTTAGTTGAAATTGTATTCAATAAAGAATTTTATTTAGTTAAACCGATTTGAAACTCATTGAAATTGAGATTTAAGATATGATTTATAACTTGGGTTTGATTTAAAGTAAATTAATGAATATTTCTTGTTTAAATAAATTGAAGGAAATATTTAGTGAAAAAAATGTAATTTAAGGCTAGTTAAATGATATTGAATCTATTAAGTGAATATTCCCGGATTAAATAATAATGAAGTTAAATCAAGAGCTATATGAAAATGTTAAATTTAACTTTGTAAATGTTGAATATTAAAGCTTTGAAATATATTGAAAATTTATATGGTCTATTTAGAACTGAATTGAATTGATGAATTGAGCTTTGAATAAATTTGAATTTGGAACTTGAGTTGATTTGAATCGATTTGTGAGACTTGAGGAAATTAAATACTTTACCTTATAAATTATTTAAGCTATATATATTATTTAGGAAAATAGATATATTTGAAATGAAATGATATTTGGGTTTGAAGAATAAATTAATTTGAAATGACCACGGTGTTATAGTGTATATTTCTACCTTGTAGATTGTTCCGCTGATCCTTAGAGGATGGTTATCCCAAACATCCTTTAAGTTACTTGTATTTCAGTTGATATTTCACTTGAGTTGGATTTATTGATATAAGAATGTTAATCCTGACTCGAGTGTTTTATGTTTTGCTTTACGCTCGGGTCAGACTGAGTGATACAGCATTTGAGACTCGCTTTTGGAGTTTGGAGCTTCTTTTGGAGATCCAACTATCGATTCAGCTTCCAGCTTTTCCAGTTGATTTGTTCACAGAAGTCATCTGCTTGGATTGGAGACTTCACAATATTTGAGATATTCTGTTGTATTTTTATTTCTAACTCTGATGTTTATATAGTAGCTTAATGAACTACTATTTATCTATTCTGCCGCATTATTGTTATATTACTCTGTATCTGTGATTATGTGATTGTTTTATTCACTGTATATTCTGAGTTTGCCAAATTTTAAATTAACAATCGGATATTTTGAGCAATTCAAGTCCGACATGTGCGGATGTGAATGGTTGAAAATATCGGATCGTTACAAAACTTCATGGTTTGATGGGTGGACAAAGTACTACCTCTCAATTGGGCTCGCTGGATTGCCTAATAATAGAATGAGTGACTCTGCCACTAGCCAACCTCACTTTCGAAATATATAAGAATGGATCAAAGATTGTTTAGGCATCACATGATTCGATAATAGGAACATCAAAGAGTGGAAACGAAGGAAAACGTTCTTAGAATCCCAAAAGACACTTCTTATTCTAAAGGAATTGATTCCTACTATCTGCCCTGAGAACCCCTAATGGACAGTCTCTAAGACTCATCTAGGCCAAGATTTGTGCCTGGAATATCATATTTTGTTCTGAACTCAGCTCTGATACAAAGCAGTTACGCCCCACCCTAAGACCCACACTAACAAAGCGTGTTACTGGGTAATAATTCTTGTTAGTATAGAGAATATGGCTGGTAGGAACGACCATTGTTGATAACGATAGAAATTTCTATCGATTAGAAAACCATCATTAAAAAAATAATCGTTATAAAAACCGCAAGCGCAAGGCATACAATCGTAGTACGTATGCGAGTACTGGTCGATCCGTAGGGAAAGAATTAAATTCTGATAATACTCAATCAAATTAACCCAAGGTTTTTGAAATTGTCTTAAACTAGAAAATTGTAGAAAGTAAGTTGGAGGAAAAGTGAATAGAACTATGATATTAAGGAGCAATTTAGAGGCAAATCCACTTCCAATCATTCATATAAATCAAAATAAAGTTCATTTATAACCTCTCTTCAAAATATTAAATAGAAATGATTGATGTGTTTATTATAAGTATGGTTTATTTGTGCTATTAATTACACAACTTAAACCATCAAACTCTAACAGACCATTCAAACCCACTTATCAACTCTCATGAACATGACATGAAATTAAAAATAAAATCTATTTTAAGTATGATTTATTTACTATTAATTAGTAACATAGACCATCAAATTTTGATTCTAGCTTAACTTTCACATCAAAATCACTTAGGCAAATGAACAAATAGTTTATGCTTACGATGGCATAAGCATAGCCTATTTGGGATGTCAACATAGACTATCAAAATTCACTAAATAAAAGGGACATAAACCATCATCATTTAAAGTGTCCATTAAGCACAAAAGAGAGATCACAAATGAAATCATTATGTTAATTTAATATGATTCATGAGAGCTTCATTACCCTTGAAGGGGTTTAGCTACTCATATTTGAAAACATTTTAACATAAAACGATTTTAACATTAAAACAAGGAAAATAGGAGATTATTAAAATAAAAGAGAGCTAACTACTTGCATGAAATAAAACTAAACTAATTACAAGAATTAAATCTATGCTACTAACATGAAATAAAAGAAGCATAAACTAAGTAGGAGAGCATGAAATAAAAATAGCATGAAACGAGAGCATAAATTTTTTTGCATGAAAGTAAAAACAAGGCTAAGAAGCCATTAAAGAAATTTTTATTTAACTCTGATTTGTGGCTACAATATTGCATGAAAAGAAGAATATGATTACATGAAGCATAAGAGGTATTTATACATGCTTGAAACCCTAGTTCATGTTTTAGGGGACTACCTAAAATGCCCTTGAGAAAGCGTAACCTCCAAGTAATCATTAGGGAAATAATTAATCCCCACTAACATACCTTTAAGCCTCCATCAACATGTGCATGTGCTTTTAATTATGGACCATTAGTTAGTGGATATGTGGGCTCCTCCATGTTGCATGAATTCTTTTATTTCCATTCTTCATTAGCTTTCAACATGTGTGCATGTATTCATCCATGAAACTTCTTCATATATGCACTCCATTTCTTATAAATAAAAATAAAAATGTGCAAATAAATTCTCTCGAATTAAATTAAACACAAAATTATCATTTTACCCCCAAATAAAAATGAATGAATGATGATTTGAAAACAATTTAAATTTTGTTTTAAACATGTAAAATACCCTAATATGCTCATTTATTTAAATAAAAGTAGATTAAATATGGGAGTAAAAATATACACTTTTACATGCACATCAAATACCCCCACATTTATCTTTTTATTTGTCCTCGAATAAATTAAAAATAGGATAAATCTATTTACATAGGAAACATGATTGCATTAAGCGTATTAAACAAGCCGTTAAACCTCTAGGTGCCCCTAGTAGGATGAATGTTGTCTCGTGAGGGTTTTTAGCGGATACTACCCATAAAATCCAAATGCGATATGCAAATTCTAATGCGACTACATGATGCAAGTTTCCAAAAATATTTACAAATGAAGAATTTACTTTTAAATTGACACAAGTAGGTTAAATATAAGTTTTGGTCGTTATCAAGAAACTTTAGTCCTTTTACCCATCAAAACTTCCAACAAAAATTAAGTTATCGCACCTAGACTAGTTTGTCTAGTTGTTTCGCCTGATAACATAGTGCAACTATGAAATGGATCATTTGGTTGATTATCAAAGTTTTGCAAAGTGGTATTTTTATTTCTTTTGAATAATAAGTCGAATCAAATAAGTGAAAAATAGTGCTTGGATTTCAATTTCTTGCTCTCTATTTTGAAAAAATATTAACATTATTATTATTTACACACCTAACTTAGATAAACTGAGGCCAGATATACTGATTATGCACCGCCTTTCGAGCTTACGTGAGAAGGGTACCAAGCATGGTGAGTGTACACACTTGCGTATGAACACATAACTCTAGGTATTTATTGTTATTATTATTTTAATTTTATTTACATACACCTAAATCAGATAAACTGAGGCCAGATATACCGATCATGCACTGCCTTTCGGGCTAACGTGAGAAGGGTATAGAGCATGGCGAGTGTACACACTTACGTGTGAACACCTGACTCTAGGTGTTCTTTTTTTTAAAAAAAAACTATATATATATATATATATATATATGTATATATATATATTTGAAAAGAGAGAGTTATGAAAAATCATCTTAACACCACTTAACGTAGAAGATCAAAAATGTTATCGCCTTTACTTTAAATCAACCACTCTTTTAAACAAAGATTACAATTAGGATATACTTCATAATTATCACATATGAACCTTCCTATATACTAGTTAAACCATATTTACTTGTAATCAAACTTTTATTTTTATTTTTGTTGAGACAAGTAATTTTTCAAAAATTTCAATTTAATAATCAAAAACTTATACTTATCCTATAGTAATTCTTCAAAAATATATCAATATGCTAAAAAGAATTTTTTTTGAATTTTTTTCTTTTTATATTTTTTTGGAAAGAAAATGCAAAATAAACCATGAAAAGTTAAAATAAACATGAGACTCCCCCATACTTAATTTTGACTGTGCCCCCATAGTCAACGCATGATATAATAAGTGTAATGGAGAAAAATATGTACATATTCATAAGAGAGGGTTAAAATTTCTTACTAGACATAGTGTGGCTCATGAAGAATCATGAGCTCATCCTCTCGATCACTTGCCAACTCCAAGTAAGATTTAAACAATGACCATTGACTTTAAAAATCGAACCATCCCTAGGGTTTTCTATTTCTATGGCACCGTGTGGAAAAAATAGTACGTACAATGTATGGTCCTATCCACCTTGATTTTAATTTCCTAGGGAATAGATGAAGCCGGGAGTCATATAAAAGTACCTTTTGGTTTGGCAAAAATGTTTTCCTTAGGATTGATTTGTCATGAAAAACTTTTTTTCTTTCTTTGTAAATTTTCTCGTTTTCATACGCATCGTTCCTAATCTGCTCTAATTCATTGATTTGCAATTTCCTATTTTCGCCAGCTTTTTCAGGATCAAAATTTATGTTTTTACATCTTAATCGCCCGCAATGTTTATATTCAAATTCGACGGGTAAATGTCACGCTTTACCATGTACAAGCCTAAAAGGAGACATCCTAAGATTGGTTTTATATGCAGTTCTATAAGCCCAAAGCGCATCTGTCAATTTTTGTGACCAATCTTTTCGATTTTTATTCACAATTTTCTCTAAAATTTGTTTGACTTGGCGATTTGAAACTTCAACTTGGCTACAAGTTCGAGGATGATAAGGAGTGGGTAACTTATGAGTTATTGAGTATTTCTTCACTAGAGTTTCAAATGACCGATTACAGAAATGGGTTCCATTATCGCTAATTATTGTTCGAGGTGTTCCAAATCTTGAATTTTCTTTTATGAATTTAACAACAACTTTGTGGTCATTTGTTTTACAAGGAATGGCTTCAACCCATTAGAGACGTAATCAACAGCAAGAAGAATGTATAGATTTTCGAAAGAGTTAGGAAATAGTCCCATAAAATTAGTACCCCAAACGTTGAAGATTTCAATCGTAAGAATGGGTTTCAAAGGCATCATTTTCATCGAGATTCTTCCTAACATTTGGCAACGATCGCAAGTTTTACAAAACTCGAATGCGTCTTTGATGAGTGTAGGCGAGTAAAAACCACATTGAAAGCACCTTTTCCGCTATTTTCTTTAGACCGAAGTGACCACCACAAGCTTGCTCATGACAAAATGAAAGAACACTTATTATTTTGCAATCCTGGATGCAACTTGAATGATTTGGTCCGAACAATACTTGAACAAGTATGGATCATTCCAATAGAAGAACTTGACTTGGGAAAGAAATTTATATTTATATTGTTTCGACCAAAACGAAGGAGTTTCCTTAGTGACTAAATAGTTCACTGTATCAGCATACCATGGATCGATGGAAACGGAAAGGAGTTGTTCATTAGGAAAATTCTCATTAATCGGTAAAGAAGATGATGCATTTGGAAGACGTGATAGATGATCAGCAGGGACATTGTCGGATCCATTTTTGTCTTTGATCGTAAGGTCAAATTATTGGAGTAAAAGGATCCAATGAATTAAATGAGACTTAGCATCCCTTTTAGCGAAAAGGTACCTAAGAGGGGAATAGTTAGTGTAAATAGTAATGTGTGAGCCAATCAAATAAGGTCAGAATTTTTCAAGCATGAAGACTACTACTATAAGCTTTTTTTAGTGGTTTTGTAATTAAGTTGAGCATCGTTTAAAGTCATACTAGCATAGTAGATGACATGTAGAATTTTGTTGATGCGCTGTCCTAAGATAGCACCAATTGGAAGTTAGAAGCGCCACATATTATTTCGAAAGGAAGATCCCAATTGGGTGAGCAAATAATGGGAGCGGAAATGAGTTCGTTTTTGAGACATTTGAAAGCAGAAATACAATCAAAATTAACTTCAAATGGAATGTCTTTTCCAAGAAAAGTCGTCAGAGGTCGAGCAATTTTACAAAAGTCTTTCAAAAAGCGTCGATAAAAACCAACGTGTTTATTATCCGGTGTTTTAACCCAGCAGGATCCAATAGAAGACGGAATAAGATGATGACATCAAAATGGCTCGAAACTCATATTAGTAAAGCATTGATTGAATTTGATTAAACCAAGGGACCAAAGTCCGTTCAGTCCAACCAGTAGCTAAGCACAACCAGCTAGAAGATCGTTATTAAAATGGAGCAACGTGCAACGAAACTACGCGAACAACGACGATACAAGACCATGAAGCATTCCAAACTTCAAACTCCAAAAATGGTTTAAGTACTTGGATCGCCATCAATCCATACTCTATGGATTGCCAGCGATCCATGCAACATGATGGCTCTCTATGACACATGGAAGCAAAGAGGCCAAGAGAGGCAACGGAAGAAAATATGCAAGTGTATGGATCGCTAGCGATCCATACACTATGGATCATCAGTGATCCATACTTGTCCATGGATCTTCAACGAGCTAGCTAGATGAAGAAATGAGATAGGAGCTAAGCAATTAACTCGCGCGCGAGCTAAGTCTATGGATCACTAGCGATCTATGGATGGTTTTGGCTCAGGCCATGAGCTAAACTCCTTTAGGTCATATTGTGTCCATCTGCAAGTGACTGACAAGCGGGTTTGGTCCAGAGGCTCTCCGATCTCTATAAATACCGTCCTGCCTACAACATAAATAGGAGCTTCTCCGGACTGGTAGCTGAAGCTCTGCTATAAACTTTCTTCTTCTCTACCTACCTCACAACAATCTCCAAAGAGATTCACTGTGATTCTCCAGTGGATTCCAACTTTGGGAATTCAATCTAGCTAAGGATAATCAAAAGCCTTGTAATCAAACATTACTTGTAACAACAATCGGTCATAATAAAACTATAATGTGGATGTAGGCTTTGTTAATAACCAAACCACTATAAAAATTCCTTGTCTTCTTTCTTTTACTGTCTTTTTCTATACATGTTATCTGTGTTATTTCTCTGTCAGAATAGGGATGGTATTTTCATACTCAAACCAGGGTATTGATCCACTTTTGGTTAACATTTTAGTGCTTTCACTGAGAACTCCAACTCAGGGTTCAGATCTAGCTATCTAGGTTAGATCCCATAGGTCTAAAAGTTAGATCCTCAATCTTTGCTTGAAAAATCCACTCTTTGGAATCAATGGCTCCTGGAAGAAGAAGAACTACCTCTGGAAGATCCATAGGGGTGGTAATAGCTGGAGAAGATGTTAATCCCCAACAAACTGAAGTGAATAGCACTAACTTGGGAAATTAAGCGCCAACATCCTCCAGCCAGCATGAAGTTGTCACCAAAGATGAGTTGAATAAGATGGTTAATGAGATCAACCAAAAAATGGAAAGTAGCCAAAATGCTGTAATAGATAAGCTTAATGCTCTCTTAACCTTATAGTCAAACCCTGCTCCAAGGACTATGCATGAACCCGCGGCTGCTATAGAACAAAAGAATTATTCTGTTTCTGGTCTACATAAGAAACAAAAAAAACCACAAAAAGGGCGATAATAGGACTTCATGTGGACGGAAATGCAAGTACTCCATTCGCCACAAGGCAACTAATTCTGAACTTGAATCAGGGGGCCAAGAGCCCACAAGAAGATGTAACTATGGATCTCTCTGATTCAGAAGATGGAGAGGAAGACCATCAATTGGAAGAGAATATTAATGCATTCGATGATGCTAGGAACGTCCAAACCGCCCCCAATCAGGCCAACTGCAAGCCAACGGAGTCTCGTGGGAATAGCTCTCCCGAAGACAGGAGAGCCTATGCATCAGCCCACGCGCCAAGACCGTTTGCAAAGCTAAACACTTGGTGTAGTGATTGATTGTCATCCCTAGGATTACTGAACATCAGAGGCATACATAGCAGACATGGTCAAACGGTTGATGGATGAGAGTAAAAACCGAAGAGATGATGAATGGGAATCTGCTCCAAGTCGGACTCCCTTTACCGATGAAAACTTGAATGAATAATATCTAGACAAATTCACAATGCCAACTATCCCATTCTACGACGGGACGAAGGACACAAAACCCCATCTATACAAGTATAGTTGGTATATGGACGGAGCCAACGCTCCAGAGGCCATTCGTTGCTGATGTTTCCCTATCTTTCTAGAAGGAGTATCGTTTATGTGGTTCACCAGACTTCCCCCGAGATCTATCTCCACCTTTGACCAATTAGCCATAAAGTTCCTTCACCAATTCAGGCTCCATATTGCGCAACCAAAAGATGTCATGTCCCTATCCAAATTGTTCCAAGGACGTAACGAGTCGCTAAAATCTTTCATGAACCAGTTCAATACCGCGGTGACGGAAGTAAGTAATCCCAATAAGGACATGTTTTTATGGCGTTAGTTCGTGCCATTCACCTGGAGACTGAATTCGGGAAATGGATTAAAATGAAGCAATCTACCACAAGGAATGACTTCAATTGTAAAGCAAGTTAGTACTTAAGGTTGGAGGAAACATAGGAGATGGAAGGAAAGTCAATTGGTGTGCAACCAACGAGCATCAGACATAGTAATGTGGCAATGAATCAGAATGCGCACGATTCTTGAACTACTCAAGGAGTCGTCGAGAAAGATGGGAATCAAAAGAGGAAAAATCAGAACTCCAATAAAAGAAATAACAATGGTAGCAATAACAGGTATAAAGAGTTCATACAGGAAGATTATACCCCTCTAAATGACACTTCGGAAAATATTTATCTCGCAATACAGGAAACTGAAGAATACAAGAAACCCCCTAGGAGGGAGGCAACTGAGCAACAAAAGCGCTCAGGGAAATTCTGCCGCTTCCACGAAACACATAGCCACAATACGAACGAGTGTCGCCACCTAAAGAATCTCATTGAAGAGTTGATTTGGGACAACAAACTCCAGTAGTACGTGAGAAATCCACAAAATCCCAATCAACCTACGGTTCCTCAGCCTCCTAGAGAACGAAGAAATCAAGTTGGAACCAGTGACGAAGGGTCGAAACGAACCAACCGAAGGCTTATTATTGGAACAATATCTAGGGGACCACAACCCGCACAAAGGAGTTGGGGAGAAATGGAACGGTACGTGAGTTCGTTGAAACATGCTCTGAAAGGCTTGTGTCTTACAATAGATGATGAAACTTTGGTCAAGCTGCAAAAGGTTTTGAGTGACGACATAGTGTTCTGGAATCGGAACACTAAAGGGATTGAAGCTCCAACTCTAGATCCAATGGTGGTGACGAAAGGAATCCGACCTACTGTAGTTCGACAAGTGTTGGTCGATAGTGGCAGTTCTATTAATATACTTTTCAAGCGTACTTTTGACCATATGAAAATCGGCATGAAAAGCGTGTCTGCATGCCAAACAAAGATCCAAGGGTTCACTAGTGAGCCAAGCAACCTGTAGGAACAATCGACCTGCCAATGGAGTTTGGAGAGGGTGATCGAAGAGTCACTCTCATTCAGACTTTTGTAATTGTGGATGAAATGTCACATATAATGCCTTCTTGGGCAGCCCGCTCTAGCAGATTTTAAAATAACTCTGGCCCAATGG
Source organism: Allium fistulosum (assembly GCA_030737815.1). NCBI lineage: Eukaryota > Viridiplantae > Streptophyta > Magnoliopsida > Asparagales > Amaryllidaceae > Allium > Allium fistulosum. The sequence goes on along the minus strand of CM060904.1, from coordinate 1,101,231,037 downwards.
TGTCTAACCATGAAGTTCCCTATTGTAAATGGAATCGGAGTGGTGAAAGGAGATTAGTGTGTTGCCAGAGAATGTTACATTGCAGAATTACGCAAATCCAGAAGAAATGAAAAAAGGAAGGACGTAGGGAGAACTCTCCACATCCGTGAACCCTCTGAATAGCAACTACAGAGCCGCCCCTGGCTTGGAGACCATAGCCGATTCGACAAGGCACTGGACCCTATAAAGAAGAGCTCAGGGGAGGAACGGGCGGCGCCGGTCGAATTGACGGTGTCCGTTTCTATCGACATGGATGACCCAACTAAAGTTCTAAAAATCAGACCGCACCTTGGAAATAAGATGCGTATGGAGCTTACTAAATTTCTCCATGCCAACTTGGAAGTGTTCGCATGGACGCATTCCGATATGTGCGGTCTCCAGAAATTGCATGTCACATGCTCAAAATAGACCCCATGTTCACACTAGTAAAGAAAAAAGGCGCAGCCTAGGTCCCGAACGATCCAAGGCGCTAAGAGAAGAAGTGGACAAGTTAATGGCCAACGGTTTTATCTACGATGCAACCTATCTGGAGTGGGTATCTAATCCGGCCTTAGTCAAAAAGTAGGGAAGTGGCGAACCTGTATCGACCACTTAGACTTAAACAAAGCTTTCCCAAAGACAGCTTTCCTCTCCCTAGAATAGACCAACTTGTGGACGGAATGGCAGGACACGAGCTGTTATCATTCATGGACGCATACTCCGGGTACAACAAATCCTGATGCACGAACCAGATCAAGAAAACATCAGCTTCTTCAGCGACCTTGGTCTATAGTACTACAGAGTAATGCCATTTGGTTTAAAGAATGCCGGGGCAACTTATCAAATGTTGGTAAATACCATATTCAAGCACCAGATCGGGAAAACGATGGAGGTTTATGTGGATGACATGCTAGTCAAATCGCGAGCAGCTCTTAACCACCTGGATTTGAAATGTTCGAAATACTCCGAAAGTACGAAATGAAACTCAATCCAATCAAGTGTCACTACGGAGTGGCCTCTGGTAAATTCCTAGGATTCATCGTAAGTGCTAGAGGCATTGAAGCAAATCCTAAACAAAAAATGGCACTACGAGAAGTCCAAGCTCTGAAGAATAAGAAGGAACTGCAAAGTTTGAATGGAAATATTGCAGCGCTAAGTCAGTTTATCTCGAAAGCCACCGATAAGTGTGTAACATCCCCTACTTTGAGGCTCAAAACCAACGGCTATGGATGTTGCAGTCATCCATAGTTATTAATCTTCGGCGACCAAATACGACGGTGTTATATTCATTGATACACAGATCACATAAATATGGTAAAATTTTAACAATTCAAAAATACATTTCCATATTCAAATCAAAGCATTTCAAGTTCATTACATAATCCCAAATTACATTAGCCACGTTCAGCAAAATATAATCATAATAAATACGTAAAGAGCGACATATGAAGATGCCCCCTTGGTTGATCAGACTATATAGTAAGACTCATAAATCTGCCTTTACAAACAAACACCCAACGGACAAGAAAACCTTAATTAACTATCTGCCTCCTGCACGTCTCCGGAAGCTTTATTCATCTTAGAAGAGAACCTGAAAACCTTAAATCTCAAACTACTCAAAATCAATTGAGTACCAGAGAGTTTAAGGGGAAAAAAAACTTCCAGTCAGACATAAACCCTGGTATGGATAATAATCTAACATCTCGATCCTTTTAGATATCTAGTGAGACCACGCCGCAAAGCAGAATGGGTTTTTCCCTCGCTAGTATCCTAAAACCTTTATGAAATGACCCACTTAAAACTTCCTAATTTTTTTTACAGTGGCCATTTAATCAAGAAAATATTACACTCTAATATTTTCTTCTATCCAGGATCTTTATGCCAATAAGAATATTGGTTTGCTTAGATCATCTTAAACTTACATATATGAAGATATATAAGCTACATTTTACTTGAATTAGAGCATAAAAGTTTGTAAGTAAAATCTGTTTGGGAATCACTTTGAAGAAATAATCCCTACATAGCAATTGTGTTTTAACAACCAGATTTTCCAAATGTACTTAGATTATTGCATAGCTATTGGTTTCATATCTAAAGACTTAGCATTTTACCTATATTCCCATAATTTTGTTACTGTATGAACTGGGCTTTTGCATGTGCATGTGTGTGCATGTTCCTATGCATGTGTGTGTCTGTGCTCTTGCATGTGCCTAATTTCTTCCTCCTCTTGTTAGCAAAAGGTACGAGTCTACCCTATATTTGGGTTGTAAAAACATAACTGAAAATTTAGTTTAAAAACTCTTTAGTACTGGCTTAACCCAGGCTCAATAAAATGGTTATGTTAGCCATATTCAGCTTGCACTGTTTCTTAACAAAATACATGTTATTTTGTTTTCTTTTCAAAGCAACTCAAACCCTCATTCTGCTAGGTTTTATTTCAACTTAAACATGGGTTTTCTGATGTTAAATATTTGGATATACATTCAATCCACAAATCCTTTCAATCTCAGATTTTCAACTATTTTAAACTAACTGTTATTGAAGCTTAAAAATTCGATTTCTTAGCAAAGCATTTTGCAAAACAAAACACATAAGTTTCAGCTAATACACATATAGGTTCAACACTTGATCATGGTAGTAGTTTTACAATACATCAGTTTTCTAATCAAGTGTAAACAAAATAGTTAACATAATTCAGCATAAACATTTATTTTAACTTCAACAAATCCTTAAAGATAGCATCCAATTCCTTAAGCAGCTAAACATCCAAAGCCTGATCAAAGGAATTCTTACTTTCCTGCAAAACCACCATGAACTGCCCCATATAAACATGAGACACCCAATGGTGCATAAAACACACAAGGGTCAGACTAAATCCTGGTATGAGCAATCTAACTGAAAACATGATTTATATGACACTTATTCATATTCAAATAACTTCAAAATGGATAAAGGAACTCAGTACCACTCTGGTGCATGTTTCTGTGATACATGTGTATATACATCAGTGCACAACAGATTATATGTGATTCAATGGTTTAGTTCAGTGATAGCAATCATAGGATTCATCCATAAAATATTATAAACCAATCAACATATTCATCAATTCAATCATCAAGCCTTTTTACCAAATTACTGGCCATCAGGGATTTTACCCAAGCCCTCTCATGAACCTATTTCTATTGTTCACTATCAAGTATATTATGGTCTTTAGCTACTTTCTCCTGTTAAACCACACACTGCCTGGGACATATCTCTGTTAACCCAACACACTCAGGCCCCTGGGTATAAGCATACCATGTGTGAGCTTGCAATGTTCACCTTGCCAAGCCATATTTTGTAGCCCTAAGATCCAAAAGTCCTTAGTTAAATTACTAAGTGTTATTTTCCCTTGCTCATTCCTATGCTAATCCCTTCTGCATATCATATTTTAATCAAAGAAATAAACCTACATTCAGCCAACATATATTCATCCAGAGATTGGTAAGTCATGTTCTCATAAGCAATCATTTTATCATGCAAACAGATGTGGTTTCTAAGCATATTATTTTTGTCTATGGGTTTCAGTGGATCAAGTTACAAACATATGGTCATAAATAATTTTCTGGTTGTCTCCTTTTACCACTGGTTCAATCAGACCTTTGTTGATTTAAGATCTGGCAAAACCACAAGTATATGTTTTGATTTGGAGAGTTCGTAAAACATAGAAGCTCAGCACATGTATAACATTGCACCTCTACATTTATCTTTATTTTAGATGATGTGAGACATAAGCAACAACATAATGTTGCAGCCCCACATTTTCTTTCATTTTCAGACCATACATCTACACCATCAATCCTGGGTTTTAAAATAAATAAATGCCTAAAGAAAAACCCATAAAAGTCTACTTCATCTCAAAGTTAAATATAACTCAGATAACCATATTCAACCATGAAATCCATGACTCTTGTATACGGGATAATGTCATTATAAAGGGTTATACACTTAAGCAGATCATTGACAAGCCAAACTTATCAAATCATAAAATGAACATAGCTTGTAAAAGTGAAATATAAATTTAATTAGGCTGCCTCAATATTCAGGACTTATTGCCAAAGTTTCTAGTGAGGTTACTCACCTTAATCCTTCTTTTTCCTAAGCTTTTTGAATCCTTTTTAGTCTTCTTCCTTCTTCTAATTCTAATGGCTGATGCTCCTTTTTTTTCTTTGGCTTATATTTTATTTTCTTTTTTTTAAATGATGGAGAGCAAATTCTGTAAGATCTCACTACACTAAGCCTCCTTATACAAAATTCCTGACTGCAACAAGGGTTTAACAAAATTACCCAATGTCATTTTTACCCTATACAAAACATGGTCTGCCTCTTATTTGATTCAAGAAAATAAAAGGGTATGTGGTCCTTGTCTTTATTTTCTGAAATAAGCCTTAGCTCCTTACCCCGGTCATGTTATATGCATGACTCTCATTTTCCAAATTAAAGAAATTACTGGAAATGGATAAAGTGTTTGCTTAAGGGTTCATGCCATTTCCATGCAATATTTATTTTCTTCCAACAAATGTTTGCTTGTGCACATGTATATGTATGCCTATTATTTTTTTCTGCCTAGCTTTTATTTTCTTTGTGCCAGATTTATTAAAGACATAATCCTATTTTCATACATATGTATTTCTAAATTATTTATTCTAATTTATAAATTGATTTCTGCCTATTTCATTATACAGAAAAATGTGTGCATTTGTGTGCACTGTCTTGTGCACATGTACATGCTTAAACCATACATTTGCAATCAGTTTCCATTTCTATTTTTCTCAATGCAATTTTTAAACAAACATATACTAAATTAAATCATGAAATTGCTCACAAAATCAGGGTTATCACATATACACCTCCTTTTAGGAATTGTGTCCCACAATTCTCTCATACTTAACTTAAGTATCATTAATTCAGAAAAATCAACTTTTCTGATCTCAAACCATTCTCAAGCCAATCACTTGATTAAACTCTATGCATATTAAAACAAAAATCATAATGCATATTCAATCAAAACATTCATCAGTATATATAAATTTACCTTTCATTCAATCAAACAGTTGTGGATAATCATTTCTGATTTTATCCTCCACTTCCCATGTGCAATCATTTGGGTCAAGACTCCATTGCACTTTTACTAGTTTAATTTCTTTGTTTCTCAATTTCTTGGTTTCTCTAGCAACTATGCCTACTGGCTCCTTTTCATAGATCATCTTGGGGTCAATCTACACATCCTTAGGGGATTCTAGGATTGCCTCCTTATCATGAACCCATCTTCTTAGTTGAGACACATGAAAAACATCATGCATTGCTCTCATTTCTTCTGGCAATTCCAGCTTATAGGCTACAGTTCCTATTCTCTCTAGAATTTTATATGGCCCTATGTATCTAGGAATCAACTTTCCTTGTTTCCCAAACCTTAGAACCTTCTTCATGGGTGATATTTTGATAAATACATAATCCCCAACACCATATTGTACTGCCTTCCTTCTTTGATCTGCATATTTCTTTTGCCTATCCTGGGCAGAAGCAATTCTTTTTGTGATCAAAGCTATTTTCTCTGAAGTTTCCTTCACACTCTCTGGCCCTAAGACCACTTTTTCCCCAGATTCAAGCCAACTTGAGGGTGATAAACATGGTCTCCCATAGAGAGCTTCAAAGGGTGCCATGCCTATGCTACTATGATTGCTATTGTTGTATGCAAATTTAGCTAAAAAGATATGATCCTCCCAACTTCCTCCCCAATCCAACACACAAGTTCTCAGCATGTCTTCAAGCAATTTGTTAACAATTTCTGTTTGACCATCAGATTGAGGATGGTATGCTGTGCTTAAGCATAAATCAGTCCCCATTGCCTTGTGAAAACTCTACCAAAATTTTGAAGTGAAGATAGTATCTCTGTCACTTACTATAGTCTTTGGTATATCATGTAGCCTAACCACTTCCTTGATAAACAACTGAGCTAGTGTACATGCATTTCTTTCTGACTTTACTGGTATAAAGTGGGCTGACTTGGTTAACCTATCAACCACTACCCAAATGCTATCATTTCCCCTCCTAGTTCTAGGCAAACCATCAATGAAATCCATTGATATATCCTCCCATTTCCACTGTGGTATTTGCAAAGGTTGAAGCATTCCTGAGGGTTTTTGATATTCAACCTTAATTTGTTGGCAAACCATACATTTAGATACATAGGTTGCCACTGCACTCTACATACCACTCCACCAATAATCCCTCTTGAGGTTGTGATACATCCTTGTGCTTCCTGGGTGTATAGTGTATTTGCTTTTGTGGTAAGCATCCAAGATTTCTTGCTTCAACTCATCAATTGCTGGAACACATATCCTTTTTCCTTTCTTCAAATGGCCTTGATCATTCAACTGAAAACCTTCCACTGCTTCACCATTTGATATCTGAGTTTTCTTTTCAAATAAAAATGGATCTTGGTCTTGCAACTTTACAACTTTGTTTTTCAATTCTGATTCCAGAGTGATAAAGCTTAACTTTCCCATTTCAACATGCTCACTGCATAGGCTCATGTTTTCTACATTATCACTTTCTATCTCTAAATCAGTTAATAATGATAAAGTGTTAAACTCTTCTATCATTAATCTAGCCACTTTAGCATGTTGTCTACTTAGGGCATTTGCTACTTTATTAGCCTTACCAGGGGTATATAATAATTCAAAGTCATATGAGGCTAGGAGTTCAATCCACCTTTTCTGCCTCATATTCAATTCTTTTTGTGAAAATAAATATTTAAGTGACTTGTGGTCGGTGTAAACTTCAAACCTTGCCCCTAATAAGTAGTGTCTCCATAGCTTAAGAGCATACACTATAGCAGCTAATTCAAGGTCATGAGTAGCATATCTTACCTCACTTGGTTTCAATTGCCTAGAAGCATAAGCTATCACTTGATGTTGTTGCATCAATACTGCCCCAAGCCCTTGTCCACTTGCATCAGTATATACCACCAAATTTTCATTCCCTTCAGGTACTTTGAGGATTGGAGCTTGCACTAGTGCTTCCTTTAATTTCCCAAAGGCTTTCTCACACTCTTCAGTCCAAGTAAACACTTGATTTTTCCTAGTCAATCTGGTTAATGGGATTGAAATTTTTGCAAAATCTTTTATAAACCTTCTATAGTAACCAGCCATTCCCATGAATGATCTGACCTCAGTGACATTGGTAGGCCTTTTCCAAGCTTGCACTACAATGAACTTATTAGGATCCACAAATATTCCTTTTTCTGATATAATATGGCCTAGAAAATTCACTTCATTTTGCCAAAAAGTGCATTTTGAAAACTTTGCTTTCAAGTCTTCCTGCCTCAATTTCTCAAATAACATATGCAAATGATTTTCATGCTCTCTAATTGACTTAGAATAAATTCGTATGTCATCAATAAATATCAATACAAATTTATCCAAATATTCTCTAAAAATTCTATTCATCAAATCAACAAAATAGGAAGGAGCATTTGTCAAGCCAAATGGCATTACTAAAAATTCATAAAGTCCATATCTTGTGTTAAAGGCTGCATACTTAATGCTTTCCTCTTCTACTTTCATCTGATGAAAGCCTGAAGCTAAATCAAGCCTAGAAAATATTTTTGCACCACTCAATTGATCAAAGAGATCATCAATTCTTGGTAAAGGATATTTATTTTTAATTGTTACTTTATTTAATTCTCTATAGTCAATACATAACCTAAGGGATCCATCTTGTTTCTTAACAAAGACTAATGGTGCTCCCCATGATGAGCTACTGGGTCTAATAAAGCCTCAGTCATCTAATTCAACCAATTGCCTTTTCAATTCTATCAACTCCTTAGGCCCCATTCTGGTTGGTCTTTTAACCACTGGGCTAGCTCCTGGAATTATTCTAATTGAAAACTCAACTGGTCTGTGGTTTGGAACTCCCCTAACTTCACCAAACACATCTGTATATTGATTCACTATGGGGATTTCTTTTAATGCAGGTATGGGTTTTTCACTAGACAATGCAAAAAGGTTGGCTATATTTCTATTCTTGTCTGCCTCACAAAGAACAACTACCCTTTGTCCATCATAAATTTTCAATGATATGGTGGATGTCTCCATATTTATGATAGCCTTATATTTACTCAACCAATCAACTCCTATAATAACCCCTATGCCCGGATATTGCAAGACATATAGGTCTGAGTTAAACACATATCCCCCTATACCTAACCCTAGTTGCATACACATCATACCCAGTGCACATGAGCTACCTATAGGGCTTCTAATAAACCGTGGCTTATCAACAATCATACAATTCAATTTTAATTGTTGTGCAATATCATGGGAAATCAATGAGTGTGTAGCCCCAGAATCATACACTACTGCAAAAGGTATTGAATTAATAAACAAGGTACCTTCAACTTGGCCATGTTTTTCAACATTTAATCCCTCAGTTGCCTTGCCTTTTCCTTCCAAAGCCCCTAATTTTCCTTGCTTAAAATCTGGACAATTCCTCTTTATGTGAACTTCCTTCCCACAATGGTGACATTTGAAGGATGCTGGCCTAACATTTGTGCACCTGTTCTTCATATGCCCTTCTTGGCCACAGTTATAACAAGTAATCTTCTTCTTAATTTCAGCAGCATTGGCTTCTTCTGGTTTCTTGGTGGAAGTTGTGTCTACTTTCCTCTTATCATAAGGGTGAAATTTGCCCTTTCCTTTCTTGTTTTGGCCATTCTTGAATGCCCTGAAATTCTCTCTAGCCTTATCATGTTGTTCAATGCTCAAAGTCAAGTCCAAAACTTGATCAAAAGTCATGTCCTTGTATGGTAGCATGGCTCTACTAAGGCTAGGGTTTAGCCCTTGAATATATCTGCCATTCTTAGCCTCCTCAGTGGTGATGAGTACATCACCATACTTTGCCAATGATTCAAACCTCTGAGTGTACTCAGTGACACTCATAGTCCCTTGCCTTAATTTGATGAATTCCTCTTGCAAAGACTCCTTGGCTGATGTAGGGACAAACCTACCTTCCAGCATTGCTTTAAATTGATCCCATGTCACTTCTCCTTCAGGTCTTCCAGCTATGATAACCTCCCACCAATCCAAAGTTGCTCCTCTCAATTGTCTGGATGCAATTTGCCTCTTCCTTTGGTCTTCAACTTGCATGTCTGCAAAGATTCTTTCCAAAATCCTAAGCCAATTTTGAACTCCCATAACTCCTTCTGTGCCATCAAAAGTTTTGCCTCGAAGGTTGGTAAAAGTCTTGAGTAGTTTGGAAAGCTCCTCATCTGGATTTTCCTGCCTATTGCCTACTCCATCCCTTATGGCTCTCATGAATTCTTGCACATTCACCATGGGTGGTTCACTTGTTCCTACATTTTGATGTCTGGGTCCTACCATAACTCTATGGATATAACACTTAGCTTAGTCCATTTTGCCTGATACTCTATAGATTAATTCATTTCAATCTATCCCTATTCAGTTATAATAGATATTAGTAGTATAAGCACTAACAAAACAAAGCATCCAAGGTAGTCAACACTTCCATACATCCAATGCAATCAAGTTCATACAAAATTTTGCTATGTTATTTAACAACATAGCTCTGATACCAAATGAAATGACCCACTTAAAACTTCCTAATTTTTTTTTTACAGTGGCCATTTAATCAAGAAAATATTACACTCTAATATTTTCTTCTATCCAGGATCTTTATGCCAATAAGAATATTGGTTTGCTTAGACCATCTTAAACTTACATATATAAAGATATATAAGCTACTTTTTACTTGAATCAGAGTATAAAAGTTTGTAAGTAAACTCTGTTTGGGAATCACTTTGAAGAAATAATCCCTACATAGCAATTGTGTTTTAAAAACCAGATTTTCCAAATGTACTTAGATTATTGCATAGCTATTGGTTTCATATCTAAAGACTTAGCATTTTACCTGTATTCCCATAATTTTGTTACTGTATGAACTGGGCTTTTGCATGTGCATGTGTGTGCATGTTCCTGTGCATGTGTGTGTCTGTGCTCTTGCATGTGCCTAATTTCTTCCTCCTCTTGTTAGCAAAAGGTCTGAGTCTACCCTATATTTGGGTTATAAATACATAACTGAAAAATTAGTTTAAAAACTCTTTAGTGCTGGCTTAACCCAGGCTCAATAAAATGGTTATGTTAGCCATATTCAGCTTGCACTGTTTCTTAACAAAATACATGTTATTTTGTTTTCTTTTCAAAGCAACTCAAACCCTCATTCTGCCAGGTTTTATTTCAACTTAAACATGGGTTTTCTGATGTTAAATATTTGGATATACATTCAATCCACAAATCCTTTCAATCTCATATTTTCAACCATTTTAAACTAACTATTATTGAAGCTTAAAAATTACATTTCTTAGCAAAGCATTTTGCAAAACAAAACACATAAGTTTCAGCTAATACACATATAGGTTCAACACTTGATCATCGCAGTAGTTTTACAATACATCAGTTTTCTAATCAAGTGTAAACAAAATAGTTAACATAATTCAGCATAAACATCTACTTTAACTTCAACAAATCCTTAAAGATAGCATCCAATTCCTTAAGCAGCTAAACATCCAAAGCCTGATCAAAGGAATTCTTACTTTCCTGCAAAACCACCATGAACTGCCCCATATAAACATGAGACACCCAATGGTGCATAAAACACACAAGGGTCAGACTAAATCCTGGTATGAGCAATCTAACTGAAAACATGATTTATATGACACTTATTCATATTCAAATAACTTCAAAATGGATAAAGGAACTCAGTACCACTCTGGTGCATGTTTCTGTGATACATGTGTATATACATCAGTGCACAACAGATTATATGTGATTCAATGGTTTAGTTCAGTGATAGCAATCATAGGATTCATCCATAAAATATTATAAACCAATCAACATATTCATCAATTCAATCATCAAGCCTTTTTACCAAATTACTGGCCATCAGGGATTTTACCCAAGCCCTCTCATGAACCTATTTCTATTGTTCACTATCAAGTATATTATGGTCTTTAGCTACTTTCTCCTGTTAAACCACACATTGCCTGGGACATATCTCTGTTAACCCAGCACACTCAGGCCCCTGGGTATAAGCATACCATGTGTGAGCTTGCAATGTTCACCTTGCCAAGCCATATTTTGTAGCCCTAAGATCCAAAAGTCCTTAGTTAAATTACTAAGTGTTATTTTCCCTTGCTCATTCCTATGCTAATCCCTTCTGCATATCATATTTTAATCAAAGAAATAAACCTACATTCAGCCAACATATATTCATCCAGAGATTGGTAAGTCATGTTCTCATAAGCAATCATTTTATCATGCAAACAGATGTGGTTTCTAAGCATATTATTTTTGTCTATGGGTTTCAGTGGATCAAGTTACAAACATATGGTCATAAATAATTTTCTGGTTGTCTCCTTTTACCTCTGGTTCAATCAGACCTTTGTTGATTTAAGATCTGGCTAAACCACAAGTATATGTTTTGAGTTGGAGAGTTCGTAAAACATAGAAGCTCAGCACATGTATAACATTGCACCTCTACATTTATCTTTATTTTAGATGATGTGAGACATAAGCAACAACACAATGTTGCAGCCCCACATTTTCTTTCATTTTCAGACCATACATCTACACCATCAATCCTGGGTTTTAAAATAAATAAATGCCTAAAGAAAAACCCATAAAAGTCTACTTCATCTCAAACTTAAACATAACACAGATAACCATATTCAACCATGAAATCCATGACTCTTGTATACGGGATAATGTCATTATAAAGGGTTATACACTTAAGCAGATCATTGACAAGCCAAATTTATCAAATCATAAAATGAACATAGCTTGTAAAAGTGAAATATAAATTTAATTAGGCTGCCTCAATATTCAGGACTTATTGCCAAAGTTTCCAGTGAGGTTACTCACCTTAATATTTCTTTTTCCTAAGCTTTTTGAATCCTTTTTAGTCTTCTTCCTTCTTCTAATTCTAATGGTTGATGCTTCTTGTTTTTTTCTCTGGCTTATATATTTTTTTAAATGATGGAGAGCAAATTCTGTAAGATCTCACTACACTAAGCCTCCTTATACAAAATTCCTGACTGCAACTAGGGTTTAACAAAATTACCCAATGTCATTTTTACCCTATACAAAACATGGTCTGCCTCTTATTTGATTCAAGAAAATAAAAGGGTATGTGGTCCTTGTCTTTATTTTCAGAAATAAGCCTTAGCACTTTACCCCGGTCATGTTATATGCATGACTCTCATTTTCCAAATTAAAGAAATTACTGGAAATGGATAAAGTGTTTGCTTAAGGGTTCATGCCATTTCCATGCAATATTTGTTTTCTTCCAACAAATGTTTGCTTGTGCACATGTATATGTATGCCTATTTTTTTTCTGCCTAGCTTTTATTTTCTTTGTGCCAGATTTATTAAAGACATAATCCTATTTTCATACATATGTATTTCTAAATTATTTATTCTAATTTATAAATTGATTTCTGCCTATTTCATTATACAGAAAAATGTGTGCATGTGTGTGTACTGTCTTGTGCACATGTACATGGTTAAACCATACATTTGCAATCAGTTTCCATTTCTATTTTTCTCAATGCAATTTTTAAACAAACATATACTAATTTAAATCATGAAATTGCTCACAAAATCAGGGTTATCACATATACCCCTCCTTTTAGGAATTGTGTCCCACAATTCTCTCATACTTAACTTAAGTATCATTAAATCAGAAAAATCAACTTTTCTGATCTCAAACCATTCTCAAGCCAATCACATGATTAAACTCTATGCATATTAAAACAAAAATCATAATGCATATTCAATTAAAACATTCATCAGTATATATAAATTTACCTTTCATTCAATCAAACAGTTGTGGATAATCATTTCTGATTTTATTCTCCACTTCCCATGTGCAATCATTTGGGCCAGGACTCCATAGCACTTTACTAGTTTAATTTCTTTGTTTCTCAATTTCTTGGTTTCTCTAGCAACTATGCCTACTGGCTCCTTTTCATAGATCATCCTGGGGTCAATCTGCACATCCTTAGGGGATTCTAGGATTGCCTCCTTATCATGAACCCATCTTCTTAGTTGATTGTTGGGCGTATTCTCACCACCGAACCAAGGCCCTACCGAACCACTCCCTACCGGACCACTCACTGCCGAGCCAAGGCCCTAACGAACCACTCCCTACCGAGTCAATCACCTACTCCCACCACCGGACCAACCCATTTCTCCACTCACCACCAGACCAAGGCATCGCCGGACCAACTCGCTTCCAAAGCCTAGCCGAATCAACACCAATCCTCTACTACCGGATCAATCCATGCCTCCACCCATGGCCGAACCAACGTTGCTAGGCCAGATTGCATCAGCCCAGGCCCACCAGCAGCTACATACATCCAAGACCCCTACCCCCAACCTCACTCTATAAATAGAGGGGCAAGGGTACAATAATGGCGGACAAGTTGGAGAGCTCAAGAACGGACAGAACTTTCAAACAACTTTCATACACTTGTAATCAAAGCTTTGTACTTGTAATCTGAACAGTAAAGGAGAATAAGATATAAAGTGGACATAGGCACATTCTGGCCGAACCACTACAAACCTGTGTGTCTTTTACAGTTTAGTCCCTGCTTTTTACATATTTGCATAAAGTATCCAGATCACTAAGAACAACAGAAAATCGACTAAATCATACGACTTGGAGGTGTTTGCCCATTTTTTGTGCAAACGTTTTTGGTGCTTTCATTGAGAGTTGAACTCAAGACTTCAGCTTCTCCCACTTAACCTTCTTCCTAACAGCATCGCTCATTGCTTGGAAGACATGCCTCCCAAGCAGAAGAAAGATGTTAACAAAGGAAAAAACATCGCAACCAGCAGTATTCCTGATCCAGTGGTCACAGATCAAGTAAATCATCCCATTCCAACATCAGTACCAAATGGAGGTCAAGCAAATCCGACAACCCCTGCCACGGGACAGCCGGCAGCAATTACTAGGGCAGATCTAGACAGGGTTGTGGCTAAAGTGACTAACCGCTTCACATCCCAACAGGAAGCCTTGGTGAACCAACTCATGTCACGCTTAAGGGATGCTGAAGAGTCCAACCGCAACACTGAATCATGGGGTGAGTCCCAGTCTGGAGGATCTCGGAGGCGACAAAGATCTTCCTTCTTCGAAGAAGCTAACGACAGAAGCAGCCATGGTAGGAGCTGAGACCGAACTCAGTCCGAACTCCGACCCGAGGAAACGCTTGGAACCGAACCCAACGGGGGAAGTACCAGGCGGAGGTCAACTGTAGCTGAGCCTGTCATGCTGCCTAACCACGGAAACGCCAATGAACGGGGCCGAGCTAGAGTCCAGCCCGAAGTTGGACCCGAGGAAGTGCTTAGAACAGAACCCAGCAGGGGAAGATCAAGGCAAGGGCCAACTGTAGCTGACCCTAGCATGCTCCCAGAAGACCAAAGACAACCACTGGAAAATATTAGGAATGATAGACGATACCATCCCTACAGGTCATCTGGACGGAATTAATCCCACAGAGAAGAACCGAACTCATTTCTATCTGCTCCAAATTCTGATGAAAGGATGGCACGCTTGTTCAGAGAGTGTGTCCAACGGGATCAAAGAGATCGAGGGATAGGCGCTAGGGTAACCAGCCCTTTCGCCCGCAATATCGAAATTGCCATCACCCCCCGAGAATGGAAAATGCCAAAAATGGAACCTTACAAGGGAACCTCTGACCCCGTTGTACACTTACAGAGATACACACAGCATATGCTCATGAGCGGAGCAACAGAAGGAGTACTGTGCAAATGCTTTCCACTATTCTTAGTAGATATAGCTACCTCCTGGTTCTGCCATCTACCACAAGGATCCATCAGCTCATGGGAGATGTTGAAAGAAAAGTTCATCAGCCAGTTCCGCATTCATGTGGAGCAACCCAAGGACGCTTATTCCTTATCCAGTATCAAACAGAAACCTGGAGGTAAAGTGCAGCAATATCTAACCCGATTCAATGCCGCAGCAGCCGCAGTCCAAGATGCCGATGAGAAGCTTATCTTAATG
Source organism: Allium fistulosum (assembly GCA_030737815.1). Taxonomy (NCBI): domain Eukaryota; kingdom Viridiplantae; phylum Streptophyta; class Magnoliopsida; order Asparagales; family Amaryllidaceae; genus Allium; species Allium fistulosum. The sequence continues at coordinate 1,101,215,878 of CM060904.1, read as the reverse complement.
GCCCTCTGTAGTGGTGTGCATCCGGATACTAAATTTGCTAGAAGCTTGACAAAAGAAAAACTAGCTACTTTACCCGATTTCTTCCATGAAGCTGGGAAATATATGAGACTTGAAGATGCTGCTACTGAGAGGCAGACATGGCAACAAAATAAGGCAGCTCACGGCAATACGCCCGCTGTAGCAAAGGACGTTCGAAGAAATGACTCTAGAGACAATGCTGGGGGCAAGAAGGGAGAAAAGCGTCTATATCGGCCAAGATCGAGATTTGATGCTTACACCCCTTTGAATGAAACGATCGAAAACATCTTCCTGGCCACTCAAGACGAAGTTAAATACAAACGCCCCCCGTACAAGAAGGAATCAGATAACGCAATTAAGTCTGGAAAATTCTGCCGCTTCCACGAATCCCATGGGCATGATACCAATGAATACCATCATCTCCGGGACTTGATTGAAGAACACATCAGAAGAAAGAGACTAGAACGCTATGTAAAAGGTCATAACAGGACTCCAGCTCCTGCCAATAAGAACCCAAGGCTACCCTCCCCAGAAATAGGCAGAGGAAATTGCAACACCAGCGGCTCCAGTCAAGAGAAGATAGTGGTCCATACCATCTCGGGAGGGCCACACATCGCCGACGGAAGCTGGGCGGAGATGGAAAGGTACGGAAAGTCACTTAGAAACAATGAAAAATGCGTTAATTCTATTATAGAAGAACGCCACCCGAAGTGGATAGAGAATGATGACATCACATTCAGTAGGCGTGACCTGGAGGGAAGGCAGTACCCTCACACGGACCCCATGGTTATCTCTGCCCGGCTCGGTCCAGCCGAAGTTTTCCGAATTCTAGTAGACACTGGAAGCTCAGTGAATGTCCTATTCAAGCATGCATTCGACAAAATGAAGCTGTCAATAATGGATGTTTTTCCCTGCAATAAACCACTACATGGTTTCACTGGAAATGCAAAGATGCCCCTCGGGCGACTGGACCTCTTTGTTGAAATTGGAAGTCATCCATGCTCCGTTGTGCGGAAACAAACATTTGTGCTGATAGAAAAACACTCGGCCTACAACGCCTTCTTAGGAAGACCAGCCTTGTCTGACTTCCAAATTGTCCTGGCTCCGTGGTGCCTGAAGATGAAATTTCCAACGGACAATGGAATAGGGGAAGTAGAGGGAGACCAGGACATCGCTCGAGATTGCTCTGTAACTGAACTTCGCAATAACCGCAGGAAGGATATAGGGAAGAGTGCAGAGACTACCCTCTGCACGAAAAATTTGGAAGCATAGCAACTAAAGAAAGCCCCTCCTCTTCGATATACCAGTGACCTTTTCAATGAATTAGACCCCAGGGACAAAGAGGAGGAGGCCACTGCCGAGCCTGCAGAGGCTATAGAATTTGTATCTGTGGACAAACACGACTCGAGTAGACTATTGAAAGTCGGGTCCCAACTAAAAGCAGAATTGAAGGAACAACTCATTGATTTTCTCCGCCACAACTTGGATGTATTTGAATGGATGCACGCTGACATGACTGGAATCTCCCCAGACATAGCATGCCACGTACTAAACATCGATCCTACCAAGGCGCCAGTAAAATAGAAAAAGAGAAGTATGGGGGCAGAACGATCAACAGCCCTCGATGAAGAAGTAAAAAACCTACTTGCCAATGACTTCATACGAGAAGCCATCTACCCAGAGTGGATCGCTAACCCGGTACTAGTAAAGAAGGCTAATGGGAAGTGGCGAACATGCATTGACTTCTCCAACTTAAATGACGCCTGCCCGAAGGATTGCTTCCCACTTCCCCGAATCGATCAGCTTGTGGACAGCATAGCCAGGCACGAACTCTTATCTTTTATGGATGCATACTCAGGATATAACCAAATTCCTATTCATGCTCCCGATCAAGACCACACTAGTTTCATCACTGACCGGGGATTGTACTGCTACAAAGTAATGCCTTTTGGACTTAAAAACGCAGGAGCCACCTATCAGCGCCTTGTCAACAAGATGTTTGCGGGGCTAATAGGAAAAACTATGGAAGCTTATGTGGATGACATGCTGGTAAAGTCAAGGAAAGCCGACGATCACGTAAGCCACCTGGGCGAGATGTTTCAAGTACTTCGCCAATATGGAATGAAGCTGAATCCTCTAAAGTGCTCCTTCGGAGTATCATCAGGAAAGTTCCTGGGATTCATCGTCCATGCCAGAGGAATTGAAGCAAACCCTGAACAAGTCCGAGCTCTGAAAGATATCAGGATACCTTCTACCCAAAAAGAAATGCAAAGCCTAAATGGGAAGGTGGCCGCCCTGAGCAAATTCATCTCTAAAGCAACTGACAAATGCATCCCCTTCTTCGAAGCTCTAAAGAAAGACAAAGGAAAGTTCGAATGGACTGACGAATGCTTAACAGCTTTCCTTAACTTAATCGAACACCTCCAGAGACCACCAGTACTTTCAACTCCGAACAAAGGCGAAGAGCTATACCTATACCTTGCTGTGTCATCTCATGCTCTAAGCGCCGCCATGGTGAGAGAAGACAAACGCACGCAGCGGCCAGTATACTTTGTAAGCAAGAGGTTTACAGGGGCGGAAGCCAGATATCCTAAACTTGAGAAACTAGCGTACTGTTTACTAATCACATCACGGAAACTGCATCACTATTTCCAATCTCATTCCATTAGAGTTCTGACCGATCAACCGCTAAGGTAGGTACTCCATCGTCCCGACACTTCTGGGCGACTACTTAAATGGTGCATTGAACTAAGTCAATATGATATCACCTACCATCCTCGCACCGCCATCAAGGGACAAGCCATGGCCGATTTCATTGCCGAATTCACTACCAACGAAGGTAAGGAGCAATCGGAAATAGCAGAAGACATCAAGTGGAATCTCTTTGTGGATGGAGTGTCAAACGAACAAGGCTCGGGGGCAGGTGTGGTAATAATCACTCCCAGGGGAAATAAGCTACACTATGCTCTAAAGTTGGAATTCGCTGCCACCAACAACGATGCAGAGTATGAAGCAGTGATAGCTGGATTAGAACTTGCCTTAGAGATTGGAGCCAATTCTTTATGTCTTCATAGTGATTCTCAACTTATTGTAAATCAAATACTAGGAGAATTTAAGGCTCGAGAAGAACGACTCACGGCATATCTAAAGAAGACCAAGCTGCTTCTCGATCAATTGGATCACTATTTAATCAAACACATCCCTCGGGAAGAGAACCAAGAGGCCGACGAATTGGCAAAGCAAGCTAGCATGAGAGACGACACTATTTCTGGAGCAGTGGCCATCTCAAAGCAACTGACCCCGAGTTTCGAGCAGGTGAATCTGATAGATGCAATCAAAGAGGAAACTTGGATGACTCCCATCCAAAAATACTTACAAGACAGCACACTGCCCGACAAGCATAACGAAGTCAAGAAAATCTTGAGGAGAGCTTCCCGCTACACAATACAAGAAGGCACCCTTTATCGGTGCGGCTTCTCTAACCCCTTATTAAGGTGTGTCGCTGGAAGGGAAGCAAAGGAAATCTTATCCAACATCCATCAAGGAAGCTGCGGAGATCACACTGGAGGGCAGACTCTGGCAAAGAAGATACTCCGATATGGATATTTCTGGCCCACCTTAAGCAAAGACGCCTTAGATTTCGTCAAAAAATGTGACAGATGTCAGAAATTTGCTAAGATTCCGCGGCTACCAACAACTGAGATTACTCAAATGACCAGCCCTTGGCCCTTTGCAGTATGGGGAATTGACTTGATTGGCGAACTGCCAATAGGCCGAGGCGGAGCCAAATATGCTATAGTGGCAGTCGACTATTTCACCAAATGGGTGGAAGCAGAACCCCTAAATAAAGTATCTTTAGCAAATGTTATTAACTTCTTGATCAAAAATGTTCTATGCAGGTACGGAGTCCCACTTAAAATCATATCGGACAATGGACTTCAGTTTGACAGCGAGGAGTTCGCCAACTGGTGCCAAGAGCACGGAATTCACAAAGGCTTCTCATCTGTAGCTTATCCCCAGGCAAACGGACAAGTCGAAGCTGTCAACAAAATTCTCAAAACTGTAATAAAAAAGAAACTTGAAAAGTCAAAAGGCGCTTGGGTGGATGAACTTCCTACGGCACTTTGGGCCTATCGCACATCTTTCAGAACATCAACGGGGCATACTCCTTTCTCTTTGGCATACGGATCGGAGGCTATGCTCCCAGTTGAAACTATAGTGCCTTCCCACCATAGGATCCACTATAACCCAGAAGAGAACGAAGAACTCCTTCACATGTCTTTGGATCTAATTGAGGAAAGAAGAAATGACGCAGCCCTCAAAGCAGCAGCTCACAAGAAAAAAGTGGCAACGCAATACAACTCCAAAGTCAAGCATCGTAGCTTACAAAAAGGAGATCTTGTCCTTAAGCAAATCTTCCCGCGCCCCGGAGCGCAAGATCCAATCTGGGACGGACCATATGTAATTCATAAAGATCTCCACAACGGAGCTTATATTTTGTCAACAGTGGACGGAGAGGTGTTCCAGAGGGCATGGAACATCCAACATCTTCGTCGATACTTTTCTTAACTTGTACTGCCCATGTGAAGTGAATTAACAAAGAGAATCAGTGGACGTAGGCATTTTCGTGCCGAACCACTTTAAAAACTTGTCTCTTTTTAACTTATTCCTTTATATCTTGGCTGCTTGTTAACCTTATCCTTTTCTGTTGAACGAAATCCTGTGTAATGGCATTTCCATTCAAGACACATCATGGCGCGACTTCACCTGAACAAGACCTAACAGGTACTATGCGAATCAATGCCCTCGCCAATGAGACACTTTTGCTCCAACATCCCTCTGCTGCGGGTTAACTCATTGCTCGCGATCTGCCCTTAAAGCCAACTATAATGAGCTGATTATAAGCCACCGAGTAAGCCGACCATAGCCTAGGCAGCTCATTACGGCATTCGGCTCGCCGGCAACCGTGAACCTACTTTAAGCCCCAACATGAGGTGTGGCCAGCCAGGGGTAGTTCACGGTTGACGATCGGCACCCACGCTAGCGGGCCACGGTAAATCGAATAATACCCACGATTATGGGCCATAATGGCCCGTGTAGTTACTGTGCGCGGTCTCGGCTCCGAGTGTCTTAAGTACGGCTGTGGTAAAAAAGATAAACTCCCCGCGGAGGCATAAGATGGGTGACAAATGTCTCCAAGACCCACAGCTAGGGAAAGTGACTACAAAACCCGTTCGCCTCGAACTTAAGCACATCGCAGGCCTTCCGTGATTGGAAGTTTTACTTTTTCTTATATTTCTATCTTATTTAAAAAACTTTCCCCTATCCTCTATAACGATCCCTAAAGTACATGACACAAAGTAGGAGACGCTCACCGATGGGGACAAGAACTCACAATGGGATGACAGGTCAATCAACTACATTCCATACCCAGTCATATAAGACATTCAAAGCTACCATCTACAACTAAGACATGAAGGGCGGTACTTTCTTCTCTTGTAAATAAATACATAGCTATAATTTATTCGAACATCACATTAACTTTGCAAGGTATGAAATTATATCTTAAGCAAGAAACTGGCATCAAACACGATGGAATCACAGGCATGTGCACAGCTGTATTTCTTATGCAACACATCAAAATAACTAAGGCAGTCAAATATGACAGAATTAGTTTAAGTTAAAAATTACAGGCTAAGAATACAGTCATTTGTTACCAATAACATAATTACAGCCTAAAAATTACGTTAATGTTTTAGAGATAGCGTAGACAGCAATGTCAAACAAACCAAAAAGACATCCAGGTCAAGTCAGGGAGTCAGCCGCATCGGAGCTTCGCCTCTATCCTGCTGGCCCTCCAAGATCTACTTAGCCACGGGATCGGAACTCTCAGCATGCTGGCCGGAGGTAGTCGGTACTTCGGAGGTCTCACCTGTCCAATCCAGAAGGAGAATCCATTAGATAAGCGATAAGCAGTCAGGTTACAAAAAGCTAAAAGAGAAGACTTACCAGCCTCTACTCCTTGATCATCATCCTCCAACTGCACACCAACCTCCTCAGCAGCAAGCAGCCGCATACCCTCTTTCACTGCCACCTTCTCCTCCTTAGTGAATTGAGCCGTAACCACATCCATTCTAAAGGCCATGCCACCCTCCTTATCTGCATCGAACTTAGCCTCCTCCAGGGCCCTGAGATAAATCCTGGCCATGACTCGGGGGTAATCATCCATCCAAGATAAGTTGCCTTGTTTCCAAGTGCGAAAGTATATATCTTGAAGCATCTCATCCACTATCCCCTCATTCTCCTCGATCTCCCTTATTCGGTCCTCAGAGGCCAACAGCTTTGCAATGGTGGCGTCCCTCTCCGATTGGTATCGCGAGCAGTCAGCCTGAAAGGTTTTTCTCATCGCCTCCATCTCCTCCTTCAGCTTGGTTTGAGCAAGCTCCACAGCCTCAAGTTTCCCGGACAACTCCTGTACCCGCTCGAGATCCGCTTTCCGAACCTCATCTACCGTTGCAATAGCCATATCAATCCGTTCCTTACAAACGGCCTCCATTTTCCTCATCTCTGCCCTGCTGACCTCTTCCATGGTCTTCTTTAGTTGCCTAGATGCGATCTCATGTTGAGAGATCTGGATGTCTTGATCAACGAGTTGTTTGGCCTGGTCGGAAACCATTAAACGCAGTCGAATGTTAGCACTGCTGATTTCTTCTCCAGCCTTAACCAGTCGAGCATGGTGCCCCATCAGCTTCATGGTTTCCTCAGCAACCCGGTCAATGTTTGCCTTAGCTTCGTCCCCCAAGGTTACAACCCGAGTGGTAAGCAAATCAAGGTCCAGGGACTTGGCCTCGTCAAGCACCCTTACCATGGGATTACGAGGGAGAAGGTGCTCACCAGTAGCCTCATCAAGGGAAATATCGTGAGAACCCGGATCCAGATCCGGATGACCCGCAAACGGATTACGAGCCAAGCCAGGATGGTCTATCGGGGTAACGGTAGGATTTTCAGACGGGTGCGGGGAAGGAATAAGCTCAGTATTCTCCTCTGTGGTATCTTGAAGAGGCTGAGTCGGGGGCTGAGGGTCAGGTGGAGATTCCAACAAGGAGCGACTCCTCTTCTTCTTTTGGATATCCTCTTCGATAACTCCAAGAAGAGGACGGTAGCCGACTACGTCTCCAGGGCGGTTAGTCGGAGGCTTTGGCTTAGTGGAAGCCTTTAGAAGCTTATATTGTTCAAGACGGTGCCGAACACTCGATGTCTTGGCCACTTTACCCGATCCTGGGACAAAAACCAAGTATTACAAGCAGACGTTGAACTATAATTCAAGAAATATGTCAAGTTAGGAAAAGTAAGGAGACACTTTTGTTATACAAACCCTGCGGAGGAATGGGATACTGCAATAAGTCCTGGATCTCATTCCAGGACAGGAGCTGACCATAAAATATTCCTAAGTCCTTATCATAAATGGAGTCTGCAGAAGTCAAAAATTCACCTTGAGTCGCGGAGGCTGCCTCAACTAGAACACTTTTGGAAGATGAGTCGGCGCCGGCTCCGACCTTGTCAGCTTTCTTAGGCTCCTCTACCAGAGCCGGTTCTTCCTCCAGCCCTTCGAAAGCTAGGCGGAAAGCATCGTCCGTCCACTCCTGGATCACACCCGCTTGCTTAGAAGATAAAGCCCCAGCACCATCACCACTCTGTCCGTCGCCACCATCATCAACACTTTGTCCATCACCTTCTCCACCACTTCCACTCTCCGCCTCACCTCCTTCACCCTCGCCTCTTTCCTCCTCCTCATCTTCCTCCTCCGGAACGTCTGGACATGTGCTGGGGGAGGGTCCATCGGATTTCTTAAGTTTCTTCCCACCAGCAATTGGATGCTTTGAGAAGGGTTTCCTTTTACTGCTCTTCGCCGTAGCCCCTCCTTTAGCTTTGACGACCCTCTCCTCAGCTATGTCTCTCTGCTTGACCACAGACTGACGTGGCAGAATCAGGTTGAGCCCTAGAAGAGTAGCGTTCCTGAACAAATAAGAAGCCGCCCTCTCCCCTTCCGGAATGGCTTCTATTTCCTCAGCCATCCGAACCAGACGATCGTTCTCTACAACCGCAGAGCCACCTATCGCTAGCAAGAAATAAAGCACGTAAGGAGTATTGCAGTCAGAACAAAAATCATAAATGAGATTCAACTTACAGCCAGAGGTGAAGCTGCGGAAAGAAACAGAGTCATCTTTTACAAAAAACCATTCCTTCTTGAACATGCTGAATTTCGAATATAAATCCAGGACTGGCTTGAAGGACACAGCCGACTCTAAGCTATCATACGGAGACCCCTTCTTGTAGCCTCTCAAGTTGTACAAGTACCGGATTTCCCGGTTGGAAGGAGGACGCCCGTATCTCCTCTGGAAGATAATAAACAAACTCACCAAGATAGCATAGGAATTAGGCTGAAGCTGGAAAGGAGCCACCTTCAAATATGTGATGAAGCTGACTATCCAGGCGTTAATCAGAGGGATGGCACCGCACATGCAATGATACCTGCTGTAAAAAAATATCCTTCTGGGGGGTTATACGGCATCACTCCGTTCCCCGGCAACCTCATCCGTGCTCTATCAATCCCAAAAGATCTAGATATAGCGTCAAGCTGCTCATCTTTGAGGGAGCTGGGAAAGCAGTCAGGCTGTGAGTTCAAGAGCACTTGTGGACCGTACCCGTCCACTAACGATCTCGGGGTAGGTCCATGTCGTCCCGGTTCTGCCTGGACTGGGGGCACGATGGAGGACTCTCCTTTATCCTTAGATTTCTTTTTATCAGAACGGGTTTCTACTTTATGAGACATTATCTGCAAACACGAGAAAATGTATTGTTAGAACAAGGATTATAGAAATATAAACAAGCAAATACCTAACAGTCTGGAGTCTCATTTATAGTTCAAAACATAAAAGTACTGTTCGGTAATTCGAGACTTGAAGTTCATTCGGCACTTACGCTCCTTAGGAGATCATTCGGTAATTCAAGCATAAAGTTTATTCGGTGGAAGAAAAGCTCACCTGGTCCGGCAATCAAACTGGTTCGGTGAAATGATTGATTCGGCAGGCAAGAATTTGGTTCGGCTATTTCAGATAGTAAGGAATAACTAGAGCATAAGGCCCTTACTTATAGGCAAGCATAGGATAACCGGACTAGCTGGTTCAGCACTTGGGCCGAATGGGAGAATCCAAACTGAAAAAAAAAGAAAAAAAAAAGAAAAAAGAAAAAAACAAAGCACGACATATGCAGGCATATGCCCCACTTTGGGGGGCAAATGTTGGGCGTATTCTCACCACCGAACCACTCCCTACCGAACCACTCACTGCCTAGCCAAGGCCCTACCGAACCACTCCCTACCGAGTCAATCACCTACTCCCACCACCGGACCAACCCATTTCTCCACTCACCACCGGACCAGGGCATCGCCGGACCAACTCGCTTCCAAAGCCTAGCCGAATCAACACCAATCCTCTACTACCAGATCAATCCACGCCTCCACCCATGGCCGAACCAACGTTGCTAGGCTAGATTGCATCAGCCCAGGCCCACCAGCAGCTACATACATCCAAGACCCCTACCCCCAACCTCACTCTATAAATAGAGGGGCAATGGTACAACAATGGCGGACAAGTTGGAGAGCTCAAGAACGGACAGAATTTTCAAACAACTTTCATACACTTGTAATCAAAGGTTTGTACTTGTAATCTGAACAGTAAAGGAGAATAAGATATAAAGTGGACGTAGGCACATTCTGGCCGAACCACTATAAACAGGTGTGTCTTTTACAGTTTAGTCCCTGCTTTTTACATATTTGCATAAAGTATCCAGATCACTAAGAACAACAGAAAATCGACTAAATCATACGACTTGGAGGTGTTTGCCCATTTTTTATGCAAACATTGAGACACATGAAAAACATCATGCATTGCTCTCATTTTTTCTGGCAATTCCAACTTATAGGCTACAGTTCCTATTCTCTCTAGAATTTTATATGGCCCTATGTATCTAGGAATCAACTTTCCTTGTTTCCCAAACCTTAGAACCTTCTTCATGGATGATATTTTGATAAATACATAATCCCCAACACCATATTGTACTGCCTTCCTTCTTTGATCTGCATGTTTCTTTTGCCTATCCTAGGCAGAAGCAATTCTTTTTCTGATCAAAGCTATTTTCTCTGAAGTTTCCTTCGCACTCTTTGGCCCTAAGACCACTATTTCCCCAGATTCAAGCCAACTTGAGGGTGATAAACATGGTCTCCCATAGAGAGCTTCAAAGGGTGTCATGCCTATGCTACTATGATGGCTATTGTTGTATGCAAATTCAGCTAAAAAGATATGATCCTCCCAACTTCCTCCCCAATCCAACACACAAGTTCTCAACATGTCTTCAAGCAATTTGTTAACAATTTCTGTTTGACCATCAGATTGAGGATGGTATGCTGTGCTTAAGCATAAATCAGTCCCCATTGCCTTGTGAAAACTCTGCCAAAATTTTGAAGTGAAGATAGTATCTCTGTCACTTACTATAGTCTTTGGTATACCATGTAGCCTAACCACTTCCTTGATAAACATCTAAGCTAGTGTACATGCATTTCTTTCTGACTTTACTGGTATAAAGTGGGCTGACTTGGTTAACCTATCAACCACTACGCAAATGCTATCATTTCCCCTCCTAGTTCTAGGCAAACCATCAATGAAATACATTGATATATCCTCCCATTTCCACTGTGGTATTTGCAAAGGTTGAAGCATTCCTGAGGGTTTTTGATATTCAGCCTTAATTTGTTGGCAAACCATACATTTAGATACATAGGTTGCCACTGCACTCTTCATACCACTCCACCAATAATCCCTCTTGAGGTTGTGATACATCCTTGTGCTTCCTGGGTGTATAGTGTATTTGCTTTTGTGGTAAGCATCCAAGATTTCTTACTTCAACTCATCAATTGCTGGAACACATATCCTTTTTCCTTTCTTCAAATGGCCTTGATCATTCAACTGAAAACCTTCCACTGCTTCACCATTTGATATCTGAGTTTTCTTTTCAAATAAAAATGGATCTTGGTCTTGCAAATTTACAACTTTGTTTTTCAATTCTGATTCCAGAGTGATAAAGCTTAACTTTCCCATTTCTACATGCTCACTGCATAGGCTCATGTTTTCTACATTATCACTTTCTATCTCTAAATCAGTTAATAATGATAAAGTGTTAAACTCTTCTATCATTAATCTAGCCACTTTAGCATGTTGTCTACTTAGGGCATCTGCTACTTTATTAGCCTTACCAGGGGTATATAAAATTTCAAAGTCATATGAGGCTAGGAGTTCAATCCACCTTTGCTGCCTCATATTCAATTCTTTTTGTGAAAATAAATATTTAAGTGACTTGTGGTCGGTGTAAACTTCAAACCTTGCCCCTAATAAGTAGTGTCTCCATAGCTTAAGAGCATACACTATAGCAGCTAATTCAAGGTCATGAGTAGCATATCTTACCTCACTTGGTTTCAATTGCCTAGAAGCATAAGCTATCACTTGATATTGTTGCATCAATACTGCCCCAAGCCCTTGTCCACTTGCACCAGTATATACCACCAAATTTTCATTCCCTTCAAGTACTTTGAGGATTGGAGCTTGCACTAGTGCTTCCTTTAATTTCCCAAAGGCTTTCTCACACTCTTCAGTCCAAGTAAACACTTGATTTTTCCTAGTCAATCTGGTTAATGGGATTGAAATTTTTGCAAAATCTTTTATAAACCTTCTATAGTAACCAACCATTCCCATGAATGATCTTACCTCAGTGACATTGGTAGGCCTTTTCCAAGCTTGAACTGCAATGACCTTATTAGGATCCATAGATATTCCTTTTTCTGATATAATGTGGCCTAGAAAATTCACTTCATTTTGCCAAAAAGTGCATTTTGAAAACTTTGCTTTCAAGTCTTCCTGCCTCAATTTCTCAAATACCATATGCAAATGATTTTCATGCTCTCTAATTGACTTAGAATAAATTAGTATGTCATTAATAAATATCAATACAAATTTATCCAAATATTCTTTAAAAATTCTATTCATCAAATCAACAAAATAGGAAGGAGCATTTGTCAAGCCAAATGGCATTACTAAAAATTCATAAAGTCCATATCTTGTGTTAAAGGCTGTATACTTAATGCTTTCCTCTTCTACTTTCATCTGATGAAAGCCTAAAGCTAAATCAAGCCTAGAAAATATTTTTGCACCACTCAATTGATCAAAGAGATCATCAATTCTTGGTAAAGGATATTTATTTTTAATTGTGACTTTATTTAATTCCCTATAGTCAATACATAACCTAAGGGATCCATCTTGTTTCTTAACAAAGACTACTGGTGCTCCCCATGATGAGCTACTGGGTCTAATAAAGCCTCTTTCTTCTAATTCAACCAATTTCTTTTTCAATTCTATCAACTCCTTAGGCCCCATTCTGGTTGGTCTTTTAACCACTGGGCTAGCTCCTGGAATTATTCTAATTGAAAACTCAACTGGTCTGTGGTTTGGAACTCCCCTAACTTCACCAAACACATCTGTATATTGATTCACTATGGGGATTTCTTCTAATGCAGGCATGGGTTTTTTACTAGACAATGCAAAAAGGTTGGCTATATTTCTATTCTTGTTTGCCTCACAAAGAACAACTACCCTTTGTCCATCAGAAATTTTCAATGATATGGTGGATGTCTCCATATTTATGATAGCCTTATATTTACTCAACCAATCAACTCCTAGAATAACCCCTATGCCCGGATTTTGCAACACATATAGGTCTGAGTTAAACACATATCCCCCTATATCTAACCCCAGTTGCTTACACATCATACCCAGAGCACATGAGCTACCTATAGGGCTTCTAATAAACCGTGGCTTATCAACAATCATACAATTCAATTTTAATTGTTGTGCAATATCATGGGAAATCAATGAGTGTGTAGCCCCAGAATCATACACTACTGCAAAAGGTATTGAATTAATAAACAAGGTACCTTCAACTTGGCCATGTTTTTCAACATTTAATCCCTCAGTTGCCTTGCCTTTTCCTTCCAAAGCCCCTAATTTTCCTTGCTTAAAATCTGGACAATTCCTCTTTATGTGAACTTCCTTCCCACAATGGTGACATTTGAAGGATGCTGGCCTAACATTTGTGCACCTGTTCTTCATATGCCCTTCTTGGCCACAGTTATAACAAGTAATCTTCTTCTTAATTTCAGCAGCACTGGCTTCTTCTGGTTACCTGGTGGAAGCTGTGTCTACTTTCCTCTTATCATAAGGGTGAAATTTGCCCTTTCCTTTCTTGTTTTGGCCATTCTTGAATGCCCTGAAATTCTCTCTAGCCTTATCATGTTGTTCAATGCTCAAAGTCAAGTCCAAAACTTGATCAAAAGTCATGTCCTTGTATGGTAGCATGGCTCTACTAAGGCTAGGGTTTAGCCCTTGAATATATCTTCCATTCTTAGCCTCCTCAGTGGTGATGAGTACAACACCATACTTTGCCAATGATTCAAACCTCTGAGTGTACTCAGTGACACTCATAGTCCCTTGCCTTAATTTGATGAATTCCTCTAGCAAAGACTCCTTGGCTGATGCAGGGACAAACCTACCTTCCAGCATTGCTTTAAATTGATCCCATGTCACTTCTCCTTTAGGTCTTCCAGCTATGATAACCTCCCACCAATCCAAAGCTGCTCCTCTCAATTGTCTGGATGCAATTTGCCTCTTCCTTTGGTCTTCAACTTGCATGTCTGCAAAGATTCTTTCCAAAATCCTGAGCCAATTTTGAACTCCTATAACTCCTTCTGTGCCATCAAAAGTTTTTCCTCCAAGGTTGGTAAAAGTCTTGAGTAGTTTGGAAAGCTCCTCATGTGGATTTTCCTACCTATTGCCTACTCCATCCCTTATGGCTCTCATGAATTCTTGCACATTCACCATGGGTGGTTCACTTGTTTCTACATTTTGATGTCTGGGTCCTACCATAACTCTATGGATATAACACTTAGGTTAGTCCATTTTGCCTGATACTCTATAGATTAATTCATTTCAATCTATCACTATTCAGCCTAAAACCTTTATAAAACCATATACTGTGCTCCTGCATCCACAATGGTTAAAACATACATTTCCAAACATTTTGATGATATGCATACTTGAAAATAGTTTAGTCTGACATTATGTCATAAATATAGTTTCTAGGGTCACTATTAACCCTTTTTAGTTTTCGTGGGTTTACTAATAACCTTGTCCTAATTAATAGACATTCTGTCTTATTCATAGTTTTCATGGGAACACTAAGAACCTATAGGCTCCTGCCAGATAACTTAATCAATTCATGGGTCCTCCTTAACCTATTGGACTTTCCAATAACAAATCATCTTATCCTAGTTTTCATGGGTTTACTAGAAACCTATGGATTTATCCAGTAACTCACTTCACACTCTAGTTTTCATTGGTCGACTAGGAAACTACTGATACATCCATTAACCACTTAGTTTTCCTAGTTTTCATGGGTTTACTACGAACCTATTAGCTGATGTCAATTCTTAATCCGGATATAGTTTTCATGGGTTCACTACAAACCAATTAGCCCCTGCCAACTACTCTTAATACATAGTTTTCATGGGTTTACTATGAGCCTTTTGGTATACACCAAAAACTACAAAGTTTAGGAATCCTATATTTTTGGTCACCTTGACTCCATGGATGCGATTCTACTCATTCAGGAGTTTAAACAATTTATATTCACTATTGAGTTAACCTAGCTGGTTCTTCTACCCCTTTTTCCCAAAATATATTTATGGGTTATCATGTGAATATACTCATTTTTGAAGAAGCAAAACAACAATTTAACCATACACTCCAATGGGTTTAAAGTCCTTGAAATATATATATATATAATTCATAATATAGTTAACCTCTTTAACTTATATCTTTATTGAGGAAATACTTCCTCAAAACCACATACTTAAAGCCATTATGAAACTCCTTTATATAAGCTGTGGGTTTTCCTTTAAAATTAGAGTATGGGTTTTCAAACCTTCCAAAGCCAAACCTTTCGACCTTGTCACAAGGTCTACAAAACAACCTTTTGAAACCTTTGAAACTATTCGGCAATTTAAACCTTTCGGAAGCATTCAACCCTTATGACATATACCTTTTGAAAACTTACTGGGTTCAAGATAAAACATGCGGAATGTCCTCTTTTAAAACCTTACGAATACAAAGGAAGCAACCTTTCGACCTTGCCGGAAGGTCTACTTCGAAAGCTTAAATAATTTCTTTTAAAACAATAGTCCTCCGCCTTTTAAAGCAACTCCTTCGAAAGCTTGGGTTATACTTCAATCATAAATCAAGGGTAAATCATTAAAATCAAAATCCTTGAAACCTTTCGGAAACAATGAGAGAATCAACAGGTTTCTAAAACAGGTAAACCTTTCGACTAAGCCGAAAGCTCCTGCTCTCGACCCTTTCGAAGGGTTTAAAAAAAATAAAGGCGGCAGTTCTTATTCAAAATCCTTTGAAACAACCTTTTGGAATTTAACCTTTCGACCTTGCCGAAAGGTCTCTTAAATCCTTTCAAGACCTAACCTTTCGACTGTGTCGAAAGCTCTTATATATATATATAACAACTTATAAAAGTCAAACCTTTTGACTACATCAGAAGGTTCAAAACAAACAATAAAAAGTGGCAGTAACCTTTCGACTTTGTTGAAAGGTTTAAAACCTTTTTTTAAACATTTGACCTGATTGGAAGCAACCAAGTTGAAAGCTCTAATTTGAATGCAAAGCAGGTAAAAAATTTAGTTTATTAAAACAAACATATCCCAACCTCTTCGTCCATCAACCTTTCGACTTCAAACCCTTCGACTCTATCCAATTCATTATGCACCAAGTACTCGATACCATATGCATTGGTTTGACCTTGCCGAAAGGTTTAATCCTTTCGACTTATACGAAAGGTCTGGGTCGGAAGGTATTATGCCTAAAATGGCCGAAACATGCTAAAAGTATGATTTTCTTATTTTTAACTTAAAGAATGTAACTTTTTTACTAACCTTCCTCTTTTTATCAAATTCTTATTGGTTAACACTTTACTTTTCGAAAAAATTCTATCGCAAATTCAGATTTAAATAATAATTTTATTTTATGAAATGCCCCTTCTCCTTAGATAAATATATAAACAATTAAGTCCCATACCATAAACAATTTTATATATTCATCAAAACACATAGGAAAAATCTGGAAAATTCCCAGAAAATCTATTTTAATATGTTTTCCCACATATAAAAATTTCAAACTCAAATGATTATTATTTTTGCGTAAATAATTTATAACCCAATAATTCATTTTCTTCACTAGAAAATTCATATAAATTCCATATGCACTCGATAAATTATAAGAATTGACACCCATCTCCAAAATCTTGTTTTCTATAACATAAAATTTTCCCATGGCATTTAAAAATCATATCATCTCGGTTTTACCCTAAAACTGTGCATATCCCTTATTAAACAACCTTGTTTAAACACTTATAAATCATAACAAGCATATCATCATTCAATATATCATAAAACAGATTTATATTTAAATCTGAAACCATTTGATGTAAAAATTAAAATAGAGATGTAGAAATTATTATTCACCTTGCTTGAGATAAGGTGATCAGAGATTGTTTGGGATTGATTTTCGTCTAGCTTGAATCCTAAGCTTTTCTTAAGTTTTCTTCTTCTCTTCTAATGGCCGGCCTTGTTTCTCACGGTTGTATTTTTGTTTTGGTGAAATGAACATGTAAAACCTAATGAGAATAGTATAAGGGTGGGAATTGTGGGCGACTATTTACCCTAATGCCCTTATGTTTATCTTCTTAACCATTTATATAAATTCATTAGTTTAATCAGCACGACCACCTAATTAATTAATCAACCACAATCCCCTCATCTACATTATTCTATTTATTTTATTCTAATTAAATCTCCTGAATAATGTCAATAAAATTAGGATTGCTACAGGCTCCCCTCTTCAAAGAATTTCATCCTCAAAATTCAGTAAGGACTAACTGGCAAACATAGTAATCATCTGTAATATCTCCTAACAACCATACTAGCCTATCTGACTAGCAACCAATTTATATAAATCTGATATAGACATACCATTAAAGCAGATCAGGATAAGCCTCTCGAATCCTGTCCTCCGTCTCTCAGGTACAGTCTTTCTCGTTGTCGCTCCACTGAACCTTCACCAACTTGACTTTCTTGGTCCACAACCTCTTCTCATCCCTCGCTACAACCTGAACTGGTTGTCTAACAAAAGTCAAATCAGGCTCTACTACCATGTCCTCCAACTCTGTCTGAGGAATAGTAGCCTTTGGATCATGCACATACTTACGAAGATGAGACACATGGAATACATTATGGACACCTGCCAAACTTCTTGGCAACTCTACTCTATAGGCGAGCAGTCCAATCCTTTCTTTAATCTGAAATGGACCAATATACCTCGAGGCCAACTTTCTCGATTTCCCAAATCGTACCACACCCTTCATCGGTGATACTTTAATGAAAACTTTGTCTCCCACTAAGAACTCTAGGTCTTTACACCTTCTATCTGCGTAACTCTTCTGCCTGGATTGAGCTTACTTCATCTATCCTTGGATTATCTCAATCTTTTCTAACGCTTCTTTAACCAAATCTGGACCTAAGACCAATCTGTCTCCAGTCTCAAACCTACATGCCGGCGATCTACATGGCCTTCCACACAAAGCTTCAAAAGGCGCCATTCCTAGACTAGTCTGATAAATATTGTTATTGGAAAACTCAATCAGATGTAGGCGATCTTCCCAAGATCCACCAAAGTCCAACACACAAGCTCTCAATAATACTTCGAGTATCTTATTGACTCTCTCTACTACCCATCCGTCTGTGGGTGATATACGGTACTCATCTTGAGCTTGGTACCTAATACCTCTTGTAGACTACTCCAAAATTTGCTAGTGAATAATGCATCTCTATCGCTGACTATGATACTAGGAATCCCATGAAGTTTAACTATGTTCTTCATGAACAACTTTGCTAGAACAGGTGCCGTCCTGGTTGACTTTACCGGGATGAAATGGCACTCTTGGTCAGCATGTCCACTATAACCATATGCTTTCATTTCCTCTATTTGACCTTGGAAACCCATCTATAAAATCCATTGATATCGAATCCCATTTCCAAACTGAAATATCTAAAGGCTAAAGTAACCCACTTGGCTTCTGATGTTTGGCTTTCACTTGTTGACAGTTAACACACTGCCTAACCCACAAGCCAACATCCCTCTTCTTGCCTTCCCAATAGAAGCTCCTCTTCATATCTCGATACATCTTGGTTCCTTCAGGATGAATCGTAAACTTGGATCGATGATATTCTTCTAGAACTTCTTTCCTTAAGTTCTCTACATCTGGAACACATAATCGTTTCATCTTCCTCAACCATCCTCTTTGGTCAAGACTAAAATCTTTTAGGTCATCAATTTCTGATCCTCCTTCAAGTCTTCTAATCCTCTCAGCTAAAACTGAATCCTCTTTTTGCTTAGAAGCTATCCTTTCGATCAGCACTGGTCGAACTTCTAAACAAGATAATATGGCAGTGCCCTAACTAGAACTAGCTGTAGATCTCAACTGCACACCACAACTAGCTAAAGCTTCTAGATCCTTCCATTCCGCCAACATCGCTAATACTACATTCTGATGTTTTCTACTGAGAGCATCTGCTACCTTATTTCCTTTTCCCAGAGTATACTCTACACCGAAATCATAAGCAGCCAAAAACTCCAGCCATCTCTATTGGCTCATATTCAACTCCTTTCGAGAGAATAAATACTTTAATGACTTATAATCGGTATACAACTCAAATCTCTTTCCCAACAGATAATGCCTCCAAATCTTCAAGGCAAAAATCACCGCAGCTAACTCCAAGTCGTGAATAGGGTACCTTACCTCATGCGGTCTAAGCTAGCTAGATGTATAAGTGATTACTTTGCCTTTCTACATCAATACTGCTCCCAATCCAGTGCCACATGCATCAGTGTAGACTACCAACCCTTGGTTACCATTTGGAACTACTAACACTGGAGCATTGGTCAACAAATGCTTTAACTTAAGGAATGCTTCCTCACATTTGTCGAACCAAACAAATCTCATGGCTTTCCTGGTCAACTTAGTCAAAGGCGCTGCTATCCATAAGAAATCCTTGATGAATTTCTGGTAATAGCCTGCCAGTCCAAGAACCATTCTGACCTCGGTTACCGTCTCTGGTCTCTTCCAATTATCGACTGCCTCGATCTTAATTGGGTCAACTGACAATCCTTCCTCTGAATCCACATGACCAAGAAACTTAACTTCTCTCTTCTAGAAATGACACTTGTAAAACTTCGCCTTCAGCTGATTTTTCCTCAGCGTCTCCAACACCACTCTAGATGAATCTCATGCTCTCTTTCATCTTTAGAGTACACCCAAATGTCATCTATGAACACCAACACAAACCTATCCAAGTGCTCTCTGAAAACTCGGTTCATTAAATCAATGAGAAAAGCAGGCGCATTCGTCAATCCGAATGAAGTTACTTACCATTCATATGAACCATACCTAGTTCGGAATGCAGTCAAAGGAATACTGTCCTCCGCCACTCTCAACCGATGGAACCCCGTCGCCAAATCCAATTGGGAAAATATTCTGGCTCCGCTCAATTGATCAAAAAGATCATCAATCCTTGATAGAGGGTACCCATTGTTGATCGTCCTTTCATTCAACTTACGATAGTCGATGCACATCATTAATGACCCATCTGGTTTCTTTGCAAACATCGCAGTTGCTCCCCAAGGCGAACTGCTTGGTCAGATAAAATTTCTTCCCACGAGATCCACTAACTACACCTTTAATTCCTTCATCTTTGTGGGCGTCATCCTGCTAGGTGGTCTACAAACAGGTTCAGCTCCCGGTATAAGGTATATTCGGAACTCAACATCTCGTTTCAGGGGTAATCTAGTGACCGGCTCAAATACATCTGCAAACTCTCTAACCACACGAATCTGAATAAGTTCTTCTTCTCCTCCATGGCACTCAACAAAGCACAAACACTCTTGCTGGAATTCTCCACTGAGAAAATGATTCGGTTATGACTATCGGGGTGCCTTAACGATATAACCTGATCTTGGAAAAATATCCTAGCCTCATACTTACCCAACCAAACCATACCTAAGATGATCCCAAAATCTACAAAATCATATACATACAAACTGCATGCAAACTTATGACCTAACAAATCAAGTTCCAACTGGTCACATCTCATCCCAAGAGGTTCATATCCTCCTATTGGATTCGCAACCCTCAAGGACGTAACAAGGTATGTGGGTTCTATACAAATCCAATCAACCAAACACTAGGATATAAATGAATATGATGCAACGATATCAAAAAGTACCCTAACAGGTATACTCTGAATCAAAAGCATACCTTCCATCACAGTCTTTCCTTTCTCCACTGCAGTGGGTTTAGAAGAAGATGGTGGTCCAATAGCAAACACCTTCCTCTGTACGCCTTGACTGGCTCTGGACAGTGGTTCTTATAATGCCTAACCTGGTCACAGTTGAAGCATTTCACACTCTTCTTCTCCGCAGGCTTCTTTCCTTTTCCAGTTCTACACTCATGGGCATATTGGCCCTTCTTATCACACTTATAACACACCATATCAGCCTTTTCCTTCTTAGCTGCCTCTCCCTTCTAGGCTCCTTTCTTCTTAAAGAATTTCTTTTTCTTCCCTGAGAACCTTGGGATTCAACTGGCTTCTCCCTAGCCAAAACAACAAACATCTCCTTATGGTGGACGGTCATTTCCACCATCACATGATAAGATTCTCTGATATGAGTCATAGTCATCCTTCCTAGCTCTGGCCTCAATCCTCTAATAAATTGCTTATTCCTTCTGACATGCCGGTCAACCAAAGCCTAACCATATCGAGATAGCTCGTCAAACTTAGTAGCATACTCGATCACAGACATATGTCCTTGGACAAGATCCATAAACTTCCGCATTAACACCGATTTGGCAACCTCCGACAAGAACCTCCACTCAAACTTCCTCTTGAAGTCATCCCAAGTCAACTCTTCCTCTAGCACTCCGGCTGTCATAATATTCCACCAATGAAGTGCTAACCCTTGCAACTATCTCGAGGCTAGCCTTCTCTTCTCACCATCATTCAAGCCTAAATCGGTAAAGATCCTTTCATAATTTAACAGCCAGTTCTCTACTTCTACATCATCTTCTGTTCCAGCGAACGGCTTTCCTCCCAGACTAACATAGTCTCTACTCAACTTAGCATAGTTATAACCAGCTGGAACTATAGGATTAGCTCCACCAATAATCCCAGCAGCTCCTTCTTGCAACAAATTAGCCAACAACTGATACACCATTCTCGCATCTATTGGCAGATTTCTAGCACCTACATTAGCCTCAGCATTTTGATTATCATTGGCCTACCGACCTTGGTTTCTCCGAGTATTAGGTCGAACATTTCCATTGGATGTGGTGCTTCCACCCAGATTTCCTCTTCCGTTTCCTACCTCCATATCCTCTTTCTTGTATATCTACATACGAGCCTTAGTAAAATATAGAAGAACGGTCTAAGAGAAAGGGAATACATACTTAGATATATACCTATATATCAAATACAAATACCTTACTATAGCGTTAACCCAAAACCCCGATCATATTTTATTCATTGGATTATGTTTGAAAAAAGCTTTTAGGTTTAACTTTTCTTTTAAAGCTTCATAAACCTATGCCCAGATACCAACTTATAACATTCCCCTACTTGGAGGTCCAAAACTAACGGCTACAGATGGTGCAGTCATCCATAGTTATTAATCTTCGGGCGACCAAATACGACGGTGTTATATTCATTGATACACAGATCATAGAAATATGGTAAAATTTTAACAATTCAATAATACATTTCCATATTCAAATCAAAACATTTCAAGTTCATTACATAATACCAAATTACGTTAGCCACATTCAACAAATTATAGTCATTACAAATACGCAAAGAGCGACATATGAAGCTGCCTCCTTAGTTGATCAGAGTATATAGTAAGGTTCATAAATATGCCTTTACAAACAAACACACAACGGACAAGAAAACCTTTATTAACTATCTGCCTCCTGCACGTCTCTGGAAGCTTTATTCATCTTAGAACAGAACTTGGAAACCTTAAATCTAAAACTACTCAAAATCAATTGAGTACCCGAGAGTCTAAGGGGAAAACAAAAACTTCGAGTCATACATAAAGCCTTGTATGAATAATAATCTAACATCTCAATCCTTTTAGATATCTAGTGAGACCACGCCACATAACGGAACGGGTTTTCCCCTCACTAGTATCCTAAAACCTTTATGAAACCATATACTGTGCTCATGCATCTACATTGGTTAAAACATACATTTCAAAATATTATGATGATATGCATACTTGAAAATAGTTTAGTCTGACACTCTGTCATAAATATAGTTTTTAGGGTCACTATTAACACTTTTTAGTTTTCATGGGTTTACTAATAACATTGTCCTAATTAATAGACATTCTATCTTATTCATAGTTTTCATGGGATCACTAAGAACCTATAGGCTCCTGCCAGATAACTTAATCAATTCATGGGTCCTTCTGAACCTATTGGACTTTCCAATAACAAATCACGTTATCCTAGTTTTCATGGGTTTACTAGAAACCTATGGATTTATCCAGTAACTCACTTCACACCCTAGTTTTCATGGGTTGCCTAGGAACATACTGATACATCCATTAACCACTTACTTATCCTAGTTTTCATGGGTTTACTAGGAACCTATTGACTGATGTCAATTCTAAATCCAGATATAGTTTTCATGGGTTCACTACAAACCAATTAGCCCCTACCAACTACTCTTAATACATAATTATGATGGGTTTACTATGAACCTTTTTGTAACGACCCAGAATTTTCGAACCCGAAAATTCCAGATAGTTAGGAAAGAAGAAAGAGATAGAAGAAAAAGATAGAAGGAGAAGAAACAGAAACACATCACAGATTCTCACATTCGCAGCGGATAAAATATAATATCAAATAATATCATTTATGCAAAGGAAAACTGTAATTGTTACTTTACATTTAATACATCAGAGTTACAATCATATACACATAACTGGACAGTTATATCAACTTATCTCAGACTAATATCATAACACTCTCAAATACACAGTGGAATACACTCCATACGTTCCTGCCATCCAGCTCGCCTCCTGAGCTCCAGAAAGTCCTTACCTGGAAATTTGTAATACTCGGTCTGACCCGAGCATTACCACAAAGTAACACCCGGGTCAGGCTGGAAACCAGCGTGAGTAAACCCATATAATTTGAAATACTAAGTTATAAAACTTATTTGAAACCAGGGTAACTCGTATCTTCTACGAGTTCTTACTTATTTTATTCAAACAATTATTTCACAAAATAATATCTAAGTATCGTTACTTAGTTCCAATGGTCCAGACTACTCAATTTATTTCATCCCAGCCTATTTGATTTACAATTCAAATCTATAGAGAATTTAGATTACTAATCGAAGTGGTTTCGGATATTTACTAATACCTGACCCCGGTCTCTTCGAATTCAATATCATCTTAACCCAGGTTATTCAAATGAATACAATTCAATTTTAAATATAGAGTGTCACTTTTACACAGCAAATTATCATAGGTAAACACATCATCATTGTTCACCCAAACATATAATATTACAAAAATATGGCAGATCACATAGCATCACAATCACATACCCGAGATAACAAATAGTCCAAGACATTCAATATCATTCAGTCACCCATAAGCAAGGTAAATCACTTCCAAAATTAATTTAATTTATCTTTAATTAAATTAATTACAAATCTTTAATCACTTAGATTATCTTTACTCAACATTAATTAATTACAAACCAATTAATTAATCATCCATTAAGTATCCATCTTAATTAATCACTCTTGATTAATTGTTCTTTTTAATTTCATTACATAATTAGCCTTTAATAACATAAATTATTAACCTTTTATTTATTTATTTATTTAATTGAGGATTATTAAACAATGGGATAATCACATTAATTAATGATCCTTAATTAATTACTTTCATTAACAAATTAACTATAGTTAATTACATTGATCTTTAATTAATTACATTAATTAATTAATCATACTTTAAATTAATCACTTCTATTAATTAATTACTCATTTAATTACCTTAGCAAATAATTAATCACATTATTAATTAATCCTTAACTCTCTAATTAATTAATTACTCTTTAATTAATTAATTAACTCATTAATTAATTGTATTAATAAATCCTTTAATTAATAACATTAAGTGATTAACCTCTAATTAATTAAGTAAATTAATTATTCTTTAACCATTACCATTAATTATCCTTTAATTAATTTCCTTATCTTAATCTAAATACTTTATTACATCATTAACTTTATTTTAGAAACCATTTAGAAATTAATTAGACCAATTGTTATTTTAAAACTTTAAAAACAGGCTAAACACCTTCCTCCCTTCCTCTGCTTCGAGTCAAACCCGCGTTCTACTCGAGATTGCTACGAGTTTCCCCTTGCATCTTCTTCTTCTTCCCTCAGTTTTATTTTAAAACTAAAACTGCTAATTCACTCCTCTTCGACACGAACGAAAACTCGAGACTAACCCCCAAAACCCCGATATCCCTTCGAGTCGCCCACGCACTCATCTCTCCTGACACACGATCATCGTTGTGCATGTGCACAGCAATTCTGGCCATCTCCGACGAACTTGGCCATCTCCGGCAAGTCGTAAATCATCACGCCATTCGACTACGATCATCCAACCGAGAGTAATTAGCCTAAAACGAAATCAAGCCTTCCACTTGAAAACAGAAGTCATCATCACCGGAATGAAAACGTCTCGCCATCACGTCTCCGACCAACGTTCAATCTGAAACTCCGGCCATAACTCCCCATGTCATTCACGCATCCATCCCCATCACTCCGGAGACACTCGATCCACCATAGATGACCCAGTCATCCTATTTCCCACCACGACCAAAACAATTGTTAAACCCTAGTTCGTCAGATTTCCATCGCCACGGTGAATGATAAATTCTTTTGATATTTTTCTCGACATTCCTGACCATCAATCAAGCTTCGATCAAAACCCCGAGATCCAAATGTCATTTGATCGCCAGAAAATGGTGAAAACCCATTTCAAGTTCAACTCTCATATGCTCTTAACTTACTAAATTAAAAATCACCATATTTGATTTAAAAATCTTATTTTTCTGAGTTAATTCAGATTATATAATTTAATTAGCAAATTGCAATACTTGATTTAACATGTTATAAAATTTGACACTGTATATTTCTTAATTCCAGTCGATTTCAAAGCTAAGATACTTAACCATATTTTTAAAAAGCTAAATTATATTTAAACAAGCTTATCTTGTTTGTAAACAAAGGCTTAACAGAGAATAGAGAAGGAGAATTTGAATTTTTGATTTAATCTAAACTCTGTAACTTAAAAACAGAGAAGTACAGACATGCCCAATTCAACACAAAACAATATACAGATCTACACTTGTATATATATACATGTAGAGCACAAATCATTCCAGAAACACACATGCACAAACATTTATCACCTAAGCATTCTAGTTAGATGTTTACTCACCTTTTTAAAATGAACAGAGTCTCTTTGAAACTGCATTTGAAAAGCCTTTGAATGCTTTTAAACTGAGATGCCCTTTGATCTTTAAAACTTTTTTTTTAAACTTGAATGCTTGCTAGAAAACTTGCATGCATGCTTTGATTATTTAGGTGTGTTGCTATAGATCCCAGGTTTACTTGCTTCCAGACTTTGAAGAAAATATGCAGGCTTTGATGTTGAAAAAGAATTGCAGGCTAGAGTTCCAGATTTTAAAAGAATTTGCAGGCTGAACTTTGATTTTGGAAAATGAGTTAACAGGTTGAAGAAATGTTGATTTCGGTTTGAGGAAGATGATTATCAGATTTGATTTTGGGAATTTATATTCATTTTTCTCTTAGTTTTTGAAAAGAAGGGGATAGGAAAAGAATGAAGGGAAGAAAAACAATGTATTTATAAAGGCTGATTTATAAATATAAATAAAAGAAAAAATTAAAAATTAAAGATGACACTTGGTTTAAAATTCAACATTTGTCACATAGAGTTGTTAATTAATTAACACTTGTTAAAACAAAGCCTTTAGAGAATTACACATGTCTTTTAAGTAATTTATATTTAATTTTAAAATGTTAGTAAAAGCCTTTACTAAATTTATTTATTGTTATGTAAATGTATATATGAGTTTATTTTTAAAGAAAATGTAATAAAACAAATTATATATATATATATATATAAAAGCTTATACATATATTTTAAATCTAAATATTTTTAAAATGTCTATCTTTTGAATTACTTAATAAATCCAAATTCATATTCAAATTAATTTTGAAAAATCTAATTTAAAATCAAGTCAACAATTCATATATATTTTAAACAAACCCAAATTCAATTTGTAATAATAATTCTATTTAATATATATATATACACACACACACAACACATTTATTATTATTGGTTTGAAATTAACAATTTGGCCAAATTTTAAATAATTTATACTGGAGATTATCACATCTAAATTTGTTCAATTTATAAATCAGTATTTTTAAAAATTAAATCAGATAACTATCCAATTATCTGATGCCCGAAAATCCGGGATATCACATTCCTTCCCCCTTTAAATCTTTTCGTCCTCGAAAAGGAATGAAGCAAGAATTTTATTACAGTTAAATTATTCCTTAGACATCTTAACTCTTAACTCTCTTTATTTAAATTTTCAAAACATTTTTTTAAAAATTTACATAATATTATCAAAATATTTTTTATAAAAATATTTTTTATAACTCGATGTCTCAACCAGTCCATCCTTGTTCTCACAGAAATTCGGTCATACGTTGATCAGGCGTAAGACTGAAAATCTATCAGTACTTGGTAAACCCGTTTTCAACACCCAGTGAAAATAATTGGAAAATAATTTATGAAAATATAGAAACAGTTTTGAAAATAGAGGAAATATCATTGGTGAGAATGCTCTGGAAATCATCACTCCCATCCATGGTCGCAGTTAACCCGATGGTTACGTTGCCATCCCGGCAAAATCCACAGATAACTGTAGGTCTCCGCGCTCCTCGATTACGCCATGGAACCCGCTACAGATCGCAGTTATACCTGGGCCTTACGTTGCTATCACAGCACAAACCCATATAACTGTAGGCATCAACGCCACCGAATTTCGCTGCCAAATAATGAAACTTCTCCCACATAGGTCGCAGTCTACCGATATAAAATCAAACGTAGATAGTTGGCTCTCAGCGGCACAAACGACTTTCGCTATGTTACCATAGTGTCACAGTCTACCGATATAAAATCAAACGTAGACAGTTGGCTCTCAGCGGCACACATGACTTTCGCTATGGTCTGCAGTAGATCGCAGTGACATTGAGTTACACTATCGTCACAGCATAACCCAAATGCCTCTGTGGGCACCAGCCCCTCGACTTTCGCTACACAAATAATCCTCAGGAACTAGTTTTGTCCGAACTCCTCACAGGATCAACTTTAGAAACCCCCCTTGGGGCTCAAGGCAGTACCACCCAGTGGTACTCTTGAGAAGTTCATTTCAAGGGACCGCCTTTTTCCCCAGAGCTATACTCTAAACATTTTATACTATATACTTATAGTATCTTCAAATCATACCCTTTATGATTTATCAAAATCTCCTTTACACAAAATTGATTACCAAAATCGATAATTCTCAAACTAGGGTTTTCAAAATCCAAAATTGATTTTCCAAAAATCAAAAGCCTTTTCCAAATTATATAGGTTCCCAAAACCTTTTCCAAAATCATTCTCATAAAATTCTTTATATATATATAGATATAGATATATATAACTTTAAAAATCTTTGGATCATTTCAAACTTGTATAAAACCTCTTTTATACTTCAAATATTTCAAAACCCTTTTTATTCTGGCTAGATTCAATAAGGGAAGTTTATCATATTACAAAATATAACTTTATTTATTGCCAAATCAAATATTCAAGTTTGATTTCTTTATAAAGTTATTTACCATTTACTTATCTCTATAAAGTAAATTTCAACCAAAGAAATATCCAATTCCATTATATTTCACAAATATACTTTTCATTTCAAAGATCATTTTACAATCCTTATCCACAACTTCAATATCAATTTCATTCAAACCCGTACGATGTACACATATCATCCGTACGCAATATCAGTCTGATCACTCAATCGATCACACAATTTCACTTCCGAACTAGTATCGTCCACCTGACTTCCTAGTGCGGACTCAGATCTGGTTTCTTGATTAGAAACCGTCATTCTCCTTGCATAGTCACAACTATGATAGAGAATATCCAGAACTAATCAAAAATCCATATCCAGGTTCGCCGTCGAAAATCGAGCGAAAAATCCCAACTCGGATCGATAATACTATCTCGAAATTCTGTGTTCGAATCTGGATCAAATCACTATGCGAATAGAATAATATACGTATATCCTACGTATTTATCTTTGTTGGTTATTAGCCAAATCAATTCTCTTTTCTATTCACATTTCCTTTAATTCCATTCACTTATTCTCAATTACTTCATTTCCCATTTGAGTTATTACTTCAATTACAAACCGTTTGAACTCTGACCAATTTAAATTTAAAAATAGCTTGAAAAGGTTTTAAAATAGATAAGTAGTTGAAAAATAGTTATTAAGTTGTAAAATAGCTGTAAAATAGTTAAGTAGGTATAAAATAGTTAGATAATTGCAAAATAGTTTTTTTTTATAGTGATTAGATATAAATAACAGAAAAATAGTAATTAGTTTATAAGACAGTTTCAAAATAGTTAAATAATTTCAAAATAATTGTAAAATAAGTATAAGATAGTTTGGGGTTTGAGAAGAAAGATTGTATAGTAAATAGTTTGGAAAAATATATTTATATTAAAACAATTTACTTTGAAAATAGTCCAGAGCCAAACTGTTTAATTTCCCAATCTCCATTTCCAATTAATTTCCCATTAATTCAATTTAAATTTCCACTTTCATTTAAATTGACTCAATACTTCAATTTCCATTGAAATTGATTTAATCCCAATTCAAGTTGAATTAACCTTAATTCCTTTCCAAATTCAAATCAAATTCCATTTGATTTTTTAAACTTATTTAACTTCCTCCAAGTTAAATTAAATTTACTTAATCCGGTCAACTTTACACAATTTGAATTCCCATTCAAATTTTAAACTTCAGATTAATAATCTTTCCCCTTTAGTTTAAAAACTTACTTCACTTTGGGTTTCACATCACATTCCAATGAAAGTTCAAAACTCAACCTTAGAGTTTATTTCCAAATATAGATATTTATTTCCTTTACACAAGTTATACCTTAAATTTTTAAATCATTCTTGGTTTTTAATTTCAAACAGATTTCTTTAAAATAATTTCAAGTTTTCTGGATTTAGATTTAAAATTTCACAATTTTAAATTATCTTCAATTCCAATTTATAAGTCATATTCACCTAAAAGTTTACTTCCCTAAAACATTTCATTTTGCTTAATCATTAACAACATTCATTATTAAGCACAACTACCATTTATGATAATAACCAAGATTATCATATCTGGAAACCAATTCATTATTATCTTTATTCTGATAATACTTCTATAAATTCAAGATTTTAAATTTTCAGTATGAATCCATTTCAAACTTATCTTTATTCAATTTTAATTTGGTTGTATTACTATTACCACTTAATTTAATTCCAATATTTTAACAACCAATTACCTTAATATTTATTAGAAAGAAATATCATTTTATATATATCAAAATATATTCTTATATAAAATCATTTAAAATCTTTATATATGAAAATAACAAGTACGCTCTCATATATATATACACTCAACTCGTTCTAGGGTACCATTGACCCTATCCTTCACGAGTAATCCCAACAGAGCCAAGGTTCTCGCTTAACCTCGCTCTGATACCAAGTGTAATGGGACGAGCCAGTGGCGACTGGTAGGCTTTGCAACCATCCCAGACCCACCGTGGCATACAGTGATACCTCGAATTTGCTTTTACGGCCAGCCTCTCGACTCGCAACCAACCCCTCAATGGGACATGTAGGGGTAAGAGTCTCCCGTTCGCCACCAATCCGCGAAGCGAGAACCCCCTATCACGCTGTAATGTAGCAAACCCGATCCCGGTCTCTTCGAATTCAATATCATCTTAACCCAGGTTATTCAAATGAATACAATTCAATTTTAAATATAGAGTGTCACTTTTACACAGCAAATTATCATAGGTAAACACATCATCATTGTTCACCCAAACATATAATATTACAAAAATATGGCAGATCACATAGCATCACAATCACATACCCGAGATAACAAATAGTCCAAGGCATTCAATATCATTCAGTCACCCATAAGCAAGGTAAATCACTTCCAAAATTAATTTAATTTATCTTTAATTAAATTAATTACAAATCTTTAATCACTTAGATTATCTTTACTCAACATTAATTAATTACAAACCAATTAATTAATCATCCATTAAGTATCCATCTTAATTAATCACTCTTGATTAATTGTTCTTTTTAATTTCATTACATAATTAGCCTTTAATAACATAAATTAATTAACCTTTTATTTATTTATTTATTTAATTGAGGATTATTAAACAATGGGATAATCACATTAATTAATGATCCTTAATTAATTACTTTCATTAACAAATTAACTATAGTTAATTACATTGATCTTTAATTAATTACATTAATTAATTAATCATACTTTAAATTAATCACTTCCATTAATTAATTACTCATTTAATTACCTTAGCAAATAATTAATCACATTATTAATTAATCCTTAACTCTCTAATTAATTAATTACTCTTTAATTAATTAATTAACTCATTAATTAATTGTATTAATAAATCCTTTAATTAATAACATTAAGTGATTAACCTCTAATTAATTAAGTAAATTAATTATTCTTTAACCATTACCATTAATTATCCTTTAATTAATTTCCTTATCTTAATCTAAATACTTTATTACATCATTAACTTTATTTTAGAAACCATTTAGAAATTAATTAGACCAATTGTTATTTTAAAACTTTAAAAACAGGCTAAACACCTTCCTCCCTTCCTCTGCTTCGAGTCAAACCCGCGTTCTACTCGAGATTGCTACGAGTTTCCCCTTGCATCTTCTTCTTCTTCCCTCAGTTTTATTTTAAAACTAAAACTGCTAATTCACTCCTCTTCGACACGAACGAAAACTCGAGACTAACCCCCAAAACCCCGATATCCCTTCGAGTCGCCCACGCACTCATCTCTCCTGACACACGATCATCGTTGTGCATGTGCACAGCAATTCTGGCCATCTCCGACGAACTTGGCCATCTCCGGCAAGTCGTAAATCATCACGCCATTCGACTACGATCATCCAACCGAGAGTAATTAGCCTAAAACGAAATCAAGCCTTCCACTTGAAAACAGAAGTCATCATCACCGGAATGAAAACATCTCGCCATCACGTCTCCGACCAACGTTCAATCTGAAACTCCGGCCATAACTCCCCATGTCATTCACGCATCCATCCCCATCACTCCGGAGACACTCGATCCACCATAGATGACCCAGTCATCCTATTTCCCACCACGACCAAAACAATTGTTAAACCCTAGTTCGTCAGATTTCCATCGCCACGGTGAATGATAAATTCTTTTGATATTTTTCTCGACATTCCTGACCATCAATCAAGCTTCGATCAAAACCCCGAGATCCAAATGTCATTTGATCGCCAGAAAATGGTGAAAACCCATTTCAAGTTCAACTCTCATCTGCTCTTAACTTACTAAATTAAAAATCACCATATTTGATTTAAAAATCTTATTTTTCTGAGTTAATTCAGATTATATAATTTAATTAGCAAATTGCAATACTTGATTTAACATGTTATAAAATTTGACACTGTATATTTCTTAATTCCAGTCGATTTCAAAGCTAAGATACTTAACCATATTTTTAAAAAGCTAAATTATATTTAAACAAGCTTATCTTGTTTGTAAACAAAGGCTTAACAGAGAATAGAGAAGGAGAATTTGAATTTTTGATTTAATCTAAACTCTGTAACTTAAAAACAGAGAAGTACAGACATGCCCAATTCAACACAAAACAATATACAGATCTACACTTGTATATATATACATGTAGAGCACAAATCATTTCAGAAACACACATGCACAAACATTTATCACCTAAGCATTCTAGTTAGATGTTTACTCACCTTTTTAAAATGAACAGAGTCTCTTTGAAACTGCATTTGAAAAGCCTTTGAATGCTTTTAAACTGAGATGCCCTTTGATCTTTAAAACTTTTTTTTTTATACTTGAATGCTTGCTAGAAAACTTGCATGCATGCTTTGATTATTTAGGTGTGTTGCTATAGATCCCAGGTTTACTTGCTTCCAGACTTTGAAGAAAATATGCAGGCTTTGATGTTGAAAAAGAATTGCAGGCTAGAGTTCCAGATTTTAAAAGAATTTGCAGGCTGAACTTTGATTTTGGAAAATGAGTTAACAGGTTGAAGAAATGTTGATTTCGGTTTGAGGAAGATGATTATCAGATTTGATTTTGGGAATTTATATTCATTTTTCTCTTAGTTTTTGAAAAGAAGGGGATAGGAAAAGAATGAAGGGAAGAAAAACAATGTATTTATAAAGGCTGATTTATAAATATAAATAAAAGAAAAAATTAAAAATTAAAGATGACACTTGGTTTAAAATTCAACATTTGTCACATAGAGTTGTTAATTAATTAACACTTGTTAAAACAAAGCCTTTAGAGAATTACACATGTCTTTTAAGTAATTTATATTTAATTTTAAAATGTTAGTAAAAGCCTTTACTAAATTTATTTATTGTTATGTAAATGTATATATGAGTTTATTTTTAAAGAAAATGTAATAAAACAAATTATATATATATATATAAATAAAAGCTTATACATATATTTTAAATCTAAATATTTTTAAAATGTCTATCTTTTGAATTACTTAATAAATCCAAATT
Organism: Allium fistulosum; assembly: GCA_030737815.1. NCBI lineage: Eukaryota > Viridiplantae > Streptophyta > Magnoliopsida > Asparagales > Amaryllidaceae > Allium > Allium fistulosum. Next base: position 1,101,182,540 of record CM060904.1, on the reverse strand, counting down.
CATATTCAAATTAATTTTGAAAAATCTAATTTAAAATCAAGTCAACAATTCATATATATTTTAAACAAACCCAAATTCAATTTGTAATAATAATTCTATTTAATATATATATATACACACACACACACAACACATTTATTATTATTGGTTTGAAATTAACAATTTGGCCAAATTTTAAATAATTTATACTGGAGATTATCACATCTAAATTTGTTCAATTTATAAATCAGTATTTTTAAAAATTAAATCAGATAACTATCCAATTATCTGATGCCCGAAAATCCGGGATATCACACTTTTGGTATGCACCAAAAACTACAAAGTTTAGGCATCCTATATTTTTGGTCACGCTGACTCCATGGATGCGATTCTACTCATTCAGGAGTTTAAACAATTTATATTCACTATTGAGTTAACCTAGCTGGTTATTCTACCCCTTTTTCCCAAAATATAGTTATGGGTTATCATGTGAATATACTCATTTTTGATGAAGCAAAACAACAATTTAACCATACCACTCCTATGGGTTTAAAGTCCTTGAAATATATATATAAATCATAATATAGTTAACCTCTTTAACTTTTATCTTCATCAAGGAAATACTTCCTCAAAACCACATACTTAAAGCCATTATGAAACTCCTTTATAAAAGCCGTGGGTTTTCCTTTAAAAATTAGAGTATGGGTTTTCAAACCTTCCAAAGCCAAACCTTACGACCTTGTCACAAGGTCTACAAAACAACCTTTTGAAACCATTGAAACTATTCGGCAATTTAAACCTTTCGGAAGAATTCAACCCTTATGACATATACCTTTCAAAAACTTACTAGGTTCAAGTTAAAACATGCGGAAGGTCCTCTTTTTAAACCTTTCGAATACAAAGGAAGCAACCTTTTGACCTTGCTGGAAGGTCTACTTCGAAAGGTTAAATCATTTCATTTAAAATAATAGTCCTCCGCCTTTTAAAGCAAATCTTTCGAAAGCTTGGGTTATACTTCAGTCATAAATCAAGGGTAAATCATTAAAATCAAAAGCCTTGAAACCTTTCGAAAACAATGGGAGAAACGGTAGGTTTTTAAAACAGGTAAAACCTTTCGACTAAGCCGAAAGCTCCTGCTTTTGACCCATTCGAAGGGTTTTAACAAAATAAATGCGGCAGTTCTTATTCAAAATTCTTTGAACAACCTTTTAGAATTTAACCTTTCGACTATACCGAAAGGTCTCTTAAATCCATTCAAGGCCTAACCTTTCGACTGTGTTGGAAGATCTTATATATATAACAACTTATAAAAGTCAAACCTTTCGACTGCATTGAATGGTTCAAAACAAACAATAAAAAGTGGCAGTAACCTTCGACTTTGTCGAAAGGTTTAAAACCTTTCTTTAAACATTTGACCTAATTGGAAGCAACCAAGTCGAAAGCTCTAATTCGAAAGCAAAGCAGGTAAAAACTTTAGTTTATTTAAACAAACATATCCCAACCTCTTCGGTCATCAACCTTTCGACTGCAAACCCTTCGACTCTATCCAATTCATAATGCACCAAGTACTTGATACCATATGCATTGGTTTGACCTTGCTAAAAGGTTTAATCCTTTCGACTTAAACGAATGGTCTGGGTCAGAAGGTATTATGGCTAAAATGGCTGAAACATGTTAAAAGCATGATTTTCTTATTTTTAGCTTAAAGAATGTAACTTTTTAACTAACCTGCCGCTTTTTATCAAATTCTCATTGGTTAACACTTTACTTTTCGGAAAAATGCTGCCGCAAATTCATATTTAAATACTAGTTTTATTTAATAAAATGCTCCTTCTCCTTAGATAAATATATAAAACATTTAAGTCCCATACCTTAAATAATTTTATATATTCATCAAAATACATAGGAAAAATCTAGAAAAATCCCAGAAAATCTATTTTAATATGATTTCCAACATATAAAACTTTCAAACCCAAATGATCATTATTTTTGCCGTAAATAATTTATAACCCAATAATTCATTTTCTTCACTAGAAAATTCGTATAAAATCCATATGCACTTGGGAAATTATAATAATTGAAACCCATCTCCAAAATCATGTTTTATCTAACATAAAATTTTTCCATGGCATTTAAAAATCATATCATCTCGGTTTTACTCTAAAACCGTGCATATCCCTTATTAAACAACCTTGTTTAAACACTTATAAATCATAACAAGCATATCATCATTCAATATATCATAAAACATATTTGTATTTAAATTCAAAACCATTTGATGTAAAAATCAAAATAGAGATGTAGAAATTATTATTCATCTTGCTTCAGATAAGGAGATTAGAGATTGTTTGGGATTGATTTTCCTCTAGATTGAATCCAAAGATTTTCTTAAGTTTTCTTCTTCTCTTCTAATGGCCGGCCTTGCTTCTCGCGGTTGTAAGTATTTTTGTTTTGGTGAAACGAATGTGTAAAACCTTATGAGAATAGTATAAGGGTGGGAAGTGTGGGCGGCTATTTACCCTAATGCCCTTATGGTTATCTTCTTAACCATTTATATAAATTCATTAGTTTAATAAGCACGACCAACTAATTAATTAATCAACTTCAATCCCCTCATCTACATTATTTTATTTTATTTATTCTAATTAAATCTCCTGAATAATGTCAATAAAATTAGGGGTGTTACAAAGTGTATACCATTCTTCGATGCGCTGAAAAAAGGAAAGAAGAACTTCAAATGGAGTGAAACTTGTCAAACAACATTCGAAGAACTACTATGGCACATGGATGCTCCACCAATCCTATCAAAGCCTGTGGATGGTGAAGACCTATTCGTTTACTTAGCAATCTCACCCCAAGCATTGAGCGCCGCTCTGGTGTGTGAAGAAGCAAAAATCCAACGACCCGTGTATTACATTAGCAAGCGGTTTACTGGAGCAGAGAAAAACTATCCGAAAGTGGAAAAGCTAGAATATTGCCTCTTGATAACATCTTGGACGTTATGGTCAAACTTTCAGGCTCATCCAATTAAAGTGTTGACTGACCAGCCCCTGAAACAAGTGTTATACCGATCGGAAACTTCCAGATGACTACTCAAGTGGAATATAGAATTGAGTCAATATAATATCACATACCACCCAAAGAAATCCATCAATGGGTAAGCGTTGGCCGACTTCATCGCCGAATTTACTATACGGGATGACGAGGAAGAAGTTTAGCTGGAAGTAGACATGCAATGGAAGCTCTTTGTCGATGGCGCATCTAACAACCTCTGTTCGGGAGCAGGATTAGTGCTTGAAACCCCCAAAGGGCGAGCCATTAGCTATGCTTTGCACTAGGAATTCCTTGCCATAAACAACGAAGTGGAGTACGAAGCACTAATTGCTGGATTGAAAGTTGTGAAAGAACTCAAGATAAAATATATTCTCATATATAGCGACTCCCAACTGGTCGTCTGTCAAGTAAAAGGGGAGTACCAGGCTCATGGGGAGAATCTTGCCCCGTACCTGTCATTGGGGCTAGTCCCAGTTGAGACTATAACCAACCCAAGCATAAACAAAATGGACGACGGCTGGATTCTCAAATTCACCGTCGAACCAAAAACGTTGATGACATTGATAAATGACTATTTACTTGCTGCGACCCTTCCAACTGACCGGAATCAACGGAAAAAGCTTCTTCAAAAAGCACACTGATTCATGATACAAGATGGAATACTCTACCGAAGAGGATTTCTCGACCCCCTTTCTTAGGTGTGCATCCGACGACGAAGCCCGACGAATCCTAAAGGAAGTGCACGTAGGCGAATGCGGAGACCATACTGGGGGCAAACCCTTGCAAAGAAAGTCCTACGGCGTGGATACTTCTGGACAACAATAAACCGTAACGCTGCATGTAACATCCCGTATGTGGAGGTCAAAAGCTAAGCACTACAGATGGTGCAGTCATCCATGTATTAACTTCTGGTGACAAATTACGGTAATGATAACGGTATCCATAATATCAAAAGCACTTGAATATGAACAAAATCACATATTTCCAAAAGCAACATTTTACTGATTACATTTCAAAACAAATTCATATTCAAGTTACATAATCCCGTATCGTTTCCAAGGTAAAGATTAATTGTAATCATTACAAAAATATGCCAGTCATTACAAAAATATGCCAAGAGCGACATGATGATGCCCCCTTGATTGATCAATCTATAACTCCTAATTAGCTATCCGTCAGCTGCTTGCTCGTCTCCGAAAGCTTTATTCGCCAAAATTTCTAAACCTAAAAACCTTAACCCTCAGCCTACAAATCAATTTTGAGCACTCGAGAGTTTAAGGGGAAACAAAAACTTCGAGTCAGACAAAAAGCCTGGATTGAATAATTCCGTTACATCTCGGTTTGCTGATATTAAGTGAGACCACGCCGCTTAGTGAAACGGGTTTCCCCTTACTAATATCCTCTTTACAACATATATTTTGCAAATCCTTTCCTGCAAAAAAACTGGTTAATCAAACTTATTATTTCAAAATAGCAATATCCTTTATGTTTATAAATGGACTATCTGTCCATAAAACAGGTAATAAGTGGACTATATGCCCACAACATAATAGCAAGGTCTGTTATGCTAACAAATGGACTATTTGTCCATAAAACTGGGCTGACTGCCTGAAAACTGGACTAACTTTCCGAATAAAAATGGACTAATTGTCCGAATCATTTTCTTAGGGTAAACTACCCTTTATCTTTTTCCTTGAAAACCTTTTCAAAATGATTTAACCTTTTAAATCATACTTATACAAGGAAAATATAATCTTAGCTTTATTCTAATCTATTTTGCTATGATATATATACTTTACTCAAAATAATGTTGATGAATTTTAATGAGGATTAGCTATCCTTCCAAAATAAGTTAAAACCCTTTTTAACTTAAAAAACTTAAGCTATATTGTCTAGTAAATACCTTCGAAACCTTTGTTTAAAACCTTTAAATAACTCTTTCGAAACCCTTGAAGGTAACCCTTTCGAAACCATTGAAAGTAACCCTTTCGAAACCATTAAAAGCCTTTCCTTTGAAAGTTTAAAAACATTAGACGTCCCTCTTTAGAACCTTTAAATATTTCCTTACAAAACAATTAAAAGCCTTTCCTTTGAAAGCTTAAAAACATTAGACATCCCTCTTTAAAACCAAATTAACATTTTCTTTACTGGAAAATTTATATAAATTCCACAAAAGTCCTAAAAATTCAGAAAATTGAAACCCATGTCCAGAATAATATTTATGATCTTCATAAAAATTCGCAAGGCATTTGGATGTCATTTTATAGGGTTTACACCCTAAAACATATCATAAATTCAATATGAACAACTATAATTCATCAATAAGTATATATAATTATTCCATTATTCAAAAACATGGCAAATCAATGCAAAATATTTGGAATTCATCTTAAAACCGAACATAATAAAAATTTGAGATGTAAAATTTATTCACCTTAGCTTTAGAGATTATAGAGATTGAGACGTGAATAGATTTGATTTGAATTAGCTTCTTTCTTAGCTTTTCTCTATCTTCTTCCTCTTTCTCTTGTTAATGTTGGTCGTCCTTAGTTTTTAATTTTTTTTATAAAATGAAAATGAACGTATATAAGGGATACACGACCAAGTTTAAGGGATATAGGAATGACCTCTTTCCTATTTTACCCCTCCTCTAATTCATTTTAACCTTTTCTTAATTTATTGTTAAATGGCATGGCTACACCTTAATTAAATATTAAATCTCAATCCCATAATCAACGCATTATTTTATTTATTTTAGATAATTAATTATCCTAAATAATATTACCAAAAATCTAGGGTGTTACAGACTCCCCTCCATAAAGAATTTCTTCCTCAAAATTACGATAAGGTACACAACAAATAAAACAAGAAGGTAAAACATACCATCAAATAAGTCAGGATAAGTATCTCTAATCCTGCTCTCAATCTCCCAAGTACAGTCTCTGTAATCGCCACTCCACTAGACTTTGACTAATCTGGCCGTCTTGGTTCTATGCCTCTTCTCATCTCTCGCAACAATATGAATAGGCTTCCACACTATAGTCAAATCTGTTTCTACCACTAAATCATCTAGCACAGTCGGTGCAATAGTAGTCTCCGAGTCTCTAACACACTTTCTGAGATGAGAAACATGAAAAACATCGTGGCCTCCTGCTAAACTGCTCCGCAACTCAACTCTATATGCGAGTTTCCCGATCCTCTCAACAATAGGAGAAAGTCCAACGAATCTCGGTGCTAACTTTCCTGATTTCTCAAATCTAATTACACCCTTCATCAGTGAAACTTTGACAAAAACCTGATCTCCAACTGAGAACTCTAAATCTTTCTGTCTCTTATCTGCATAACTCTTCTGCCTAGATTGAGCCTCTTTCATTCTACCCTGAATGACCTTAGTCTTTCCTACAGCTTCTCTAACCAAATCTGGACCAAGAACCAACCTACCCTATTCTATAACCAACATATGGGAGATTTGCATGGCCTTCCATACAAAGATTCAAACGGCACCATCCTAATACTAGTCTGATAATTGTTGTTATACGAAAACTCGACTAAATGCAGATGGTCTTCTCATGATCCTCCGAAATCTAGAACACAAGCCCTTAACAAATTTTCCAAGATTTTGTTAACTCTTTCTGTTTTCCCATTTGTTTGTGGATGGTAAGCGGTACTCATCTTGAGCTTGGTTCCCAAAACTTCCTTCAAACTCTTCCAGAACTGACTAGTGAATAAAGGATCTCTATCACTAACTATGCTACTATGGATTCCATGCAGTCTAACCACATTCTTCATAAACAACCTTGCTAAAACAGATGCCATTCTGGTTGACTTAACTAGAATGAATTGGGCACTCTTGGTTAATCTGTCCACTATAACCCATATACTTTCATTTCCTCTGTTCGACCTTGGCAACCCGTCAAAAAAATCCATGGAAATAGAATCCCACTTCCATACCAGAACATCTAATGGCTGAAGCAACCCACTTGGCTTCTGGTGCTCGGCCTTTGCCTGCTGGCAAATCAAGTACTGCTTTACACACAAACCAATATCTCGCTTCATACCTTCTCAGAAGAAACTCCGCTTTATATCCTGATACATCTTAGTACCTCTTGGATGAATAGAGAATTTCGAACGATGGCATTCCTCTAAGACTTCTTTCCTTATGCTTCCCACACTCGAAACACATAATCTTACTTTCTTTCTCAACCTCCCATTCTGGTTAAGACCAAAATCTTTCAAGTCATCGCTCTCGATTCCATTCCTTAACATCCTAATCCGTTCAGCTAATATTGGATCTTCTTCCTATATAGAAAAAATCCTTTCAGTCATCACTGGTCGAACTTCCAAACAAGATAACACTATGGTTTCTCCGCTAGATCCAGCCTAAGGTCTCCACGGCACTCTGCAATCTACCAATGCTTCCAAATCTTTCCACTCAGTAATCATTGCCAATACTACATTCCGATGTTTCCTGTTAGGTGCATCTGCAAACTTGTTTCCTTTCCTTGGTGGGTAGTCAATCCCAAAATCATAAGCGGCTATAAACTCTAACCATCTCTGTTGTCTCATGTTCAACTCCTTCTGAGAGAACAAATACTTCAGCGACTTATGGTCTATATATAACTCAAACCTCTCTCCTAAAAGGTAATGTCTCAACACCTTCAAAGAAAAATAATCGCAGCCAATTCTAAATCATGCGTTGTATATCTGACCTTATGCGGCCTAAGCTGTCTAGAAGCATAGGCGATCACTTTGCCTCTCTGCATCAGCACACCTCCCAATCCTGCTCCACACGCATCGGTATAAACCACCAAATCCTGATTCCCTTCCGGAACAACCAACACAGGTGTATGGGTCAATAAGTGTTTCAAATTCTGGAATGCTTCCTCACACTTATTGATCCACACAAAATCGGCATCCTTTCTCATTAGCTTGGTCATCGGTGCTGCTATCAATGAAAAATCCTTAATGAACCTCTGATAATACCTAGCCAACCCAAGGAAACTCTTTATCTCCGTCACTGTCTCGGGACTCTTCCAACTATTCACCGCTTCAATCTTAGTCGGATCTACTGACAACCTTTCCTCTAAGACTACATGACCAAGAAACTTCACTTCTTTCTTCCAGAAATGACACTTCGAAAACTTCGCCTTTAGGTGATGCTGCCTCAGCATCTTAAGCACTACTCTAGGATGAACTTCATGCTCTCTTTCATCCTTAGAGTATATCAAGATATCATCTATGAAAACCAATACGAACATATCCAAGTGCTCTCGGAAAACCCGGTTCATCAAATCCACAAAGAAAGCTGGCACATTAGTCTGTCTGAATGGCATAACTAACCATTAATATGACCCATATCTGGTCCTAAATGCTGTGAACGGTATATTATCCTCCGCTACTCTGAGTTGATGGAAACCTGTCGCCAAATCCAACTGCGAGAATGCCTTGGCTTCACTCAACTCGTCGAACAAATCATCAATCCTGTAACGACCCTGAAATTTTGATATTGGAAATCAGGATATTTAATTGATTTTAAATATCTGGGATTCAATTTAATTTGAAATTCAAATATCAAAGTGAATTTGGTAAATAAATTATTGAATTTAATAGTTAAATCTGGATAAAAATTTGAATCTTCATTTTTAAGCTGATTAAAAATATTTTCAAGGCTTAGAAAATTTATATTGATAATACTGAAGATAATATAACTTTCAGAATTGGAATTGAAGCTGTTTTGTTCAGTTTTGAAATTTTCTTGTTTAAATTGAATTTAAAAATAGCGTTTCGGGGCACAGTCTCGGAATTCGACGAAACCAGTTCCATTAGATCCGTAATATTGTATTATTATCGGATTTCAATATTCGTAACATTTGGAGTTGTTGTGTTAGCATCATGGTTTTAAATCTCCTATATATCGCCCGAGATCTCCTCCGAGATCTCCTTTTCACATTTAAACGAGACGAGACATCAAATATCCTCCATATCTCCCTCAACACTCATCTCGTCCGACATATTCAAATCTCACCCGAAATATGGATCGAAATCTCAATCCGAGATCTCACCCGAAATTATGCAATTTTCTTATTTTCTATAATATTTTTTATTTTCATATTGATTCAAAAGAAACCACTCAGTCCAATTATAAATTACCAACTTCTTGAACATATTCTTTACTTTTTATCTTAATGAGTCGTAACGAAAGGTTTCGCTTCTTTATTATGTTCAAATAAAAGGATATTATTCAATCATTACCAAATCAATTAAGCTAATCAAGCTACCACTCTTCTAAAAATATTCCTTTTTCCATGTAAATCAAGTATGTTGTCATTTTTATTTTTACTAAGAAAGTTATAACCGTTAAATAAATTTTTGACACATCAATTTTAGACACATAAGTACATCTGAGATATTCCCGAGATGCATTATAAGACCCGAGATGTACACCCGGTATGTACTCATCTCGTCCGAGATCTCCCCGATACGAGATAACTTATGTAAAATTTCCGAGACGAAACGTGACCGAAATCCGATATTTAAAACCTTGGTTAGCATACGATATATAAACGCATTGGAATTTATATCGAAATTTAATTTAATAACTGGTTAAAAGGCACTGTAGCTAGATATTTTTTTAAGCACGCTTCTTTTGCCTTCTCGAACATACTTCCTCGATCTTTCAAAGTCCAGATGCTTCATTCTCATTTAGAAGAAAGAAAAAAAATAAGAAAGAAACAAACAAAACATTTTCTTTCGTTCAAAATAAAAAGAAATGGCAGAACAAAATACTTTCTCCTTCAATTGATTTCAAGTCAACATAAAATAATAACTGTCGAGCATCTCCAATTCAAATCAAAGTAGAAAAATGGGGAACTCAGTGCATTCGAACAAAATTCTATTCTTCGTTCGAGTATAAGGAATTTTCAAACTCGAAGTCGAATTTGTATTCGAAACCCTACCCTTCAGAACGAAATCCTCGTTCGATTTCAAAATCAAAAGTCGCGTGATTGAGTGGCTTCGACGACTTCAAAGGAGGCCGGAGGGAGGGAAAGCTGAAAGCGACGACGAATTTGTACTCGAGTTCAGATTTGTGGCGACATAGTGGGGAGCTCTACAAGCTAGGGCTACTCGTCTTCGTACGCAAGTCAGGTGGGGGATAGGCAGTTCATCGAGGGACAGCAGTCAGATGGGGGATTCGCGATGAACTCGAGCTCGAGACGCTTGGCCAGATCGATGCAGGTCAGAGTGGAGCACGTGGGCTGCGACTTAAGGGGCAACTCGATCGTGGAGGCATCGCGAGGCTCGAAAAGCAAATGGTTTCGACTGCAGTGTTCGATTTTCTCAGTAAGGTATCTATTTTAGGTTTTTATTTTCAAAAATAATTTGTTAAGTAGAAATAACGATGATTATTATTTTCAGATATATATGTTTGAACCAGACGATTTTTATGTATATATGAAATCAGAAAAGGAAGATATGTTACAGTGATATATATATATATAGAGAATTTTATATATAGAAATTTAAATCCAATTTTTATTTTTACTAAAACAGTGAATATACATATATATGATTTCGTGAAAATAAAATAGATAATAGATATTATAAAGGTAGTTTTATATTTAATAAAACTTATTTAATTATTTAAAGCAAAGGTTATTTTATTAAAATTTAGTTTTGAAAGTTAAATTTTAGTTAAATAAATTATTATAGAAAAAAATTGGTTTAAAATAAAATCAATGAATAATTAAAATTAACAAACACAAAAATAAAATATAAATTGGTTATTTGATTACTTCGAATACTAATGAATTGTATAATTGTTATACAAGGTCTAATCCAGTGGAGAAAACAGTCTGAAATGAAAATGGATTGCAAAATAAAAGCAAAGGTGAGATCTTCTCAATCAAAAGAAAAAAATTTTGATTTTTGCAGTTATTAATTGATTGCTATTTGTATGTGATATTAGATATAATAGGATATATCTATATATATAGCAATATATACATATTGGCATATGTATATATTGGAGTTGTTGATTTCCCGCACTATTGACGCAGCGGATTATTCAAAACAATGTAGATCGGTGCAAGTAGCAGTCGATGGATTGATGAATGCTGAATTGCCCGAATTCGTTGATCCGAAGATACCGAACTCTAGCTATCTCGAACTCGTTGATCGCGCACGATACCGGGTTCAAAGATCTTCAATTCTTCAAGCGTTGATCAAGCGCACTTGATTCCGCGAATCGGCTTCTACAATCGTTGAATCGAGCGCACTCGATTATCCGAAAGAGGAGATAGGAGATTACACTCAACTACCAATTTGGAATGAAAGCACAAAGCAATCAAAAGAGAATTTTATTCAAAAATCAACAACAACCTTTACAAATGACTTCACTTGCCTATTTATAGGCTACAACACACCAAAACAGAAAAAGTACAAGTCATAAGTCGGCAACCGACTTATCAACCTTGCCGACTTAACATAAGTCGCCTTATTTACAACACAGTTCAGAAAGCTTAAAAATATTACAAGTACTAAGTCGGTTCCGACTTATCAAATCCTTCGACTCAACATAAGTCGTACACGACTTAAGCCCAAGTAGTTACAACATACCGACTTACAACAGAAAATACAACAGACAACTCCTTAAGTCGTTGCCGACTTACAACTCTACACGACTCAACTATTAACGACTTAAGAATAGCGGTCCAGATTAACTCGGCATCAAGATCAACGGCAACAGCTTCAGCAACTTAAAACATGCGGCATCTCAAAAGAACCAATGGTGGAGGTTAACTCGGCAGAGGAATCAACGGCATCAGGGCTTTCGCGACTTAAAATTTCGACCGACTTAAATAAGTCGTAACTCGGTGCCGACCTATCTCTTTTCTTAAGTCGGGGTCGACTTAACACTTGTGCCTTGTAACTCGGTGCCGACTCATCACCTTCCTTAAGTCGGTGCCGACTTAAATCCGCTTCGTTAAGTCGCAACCTTGAAGCAACGTCCCCTTTGTTTTTCCAGTTGAGTCGGAGACGACTCATCACCGCCTCCTTAAGTCGGTTACGACTTATGCCTTCACCCCAGTTGAGTCGGTCACGACTCATGCCTGTTTTCTTAACTCGTAGATGACTCATAGCTCCTTCCATAAGTCGCCTACGACTTATGCCTTCATCTCCGGTCTGAGCTACATCATCCTCCCCATGTTGAGAGAAATTCGACCTCGAATTTGCACACTCGTCATCCCCAACAAACTCATTCCCATGATATGGTACGAGATGCTTAACATTGAATACGTCAGACGTATACACATTATCCGGCAGCTTTAGTTTATAAGCATTTTCATTGATTCGTTTCACAACTTTCACCGGACCAATTTTCCTGGCTTTCAACTTGTTATAAGCGCCTACTGGAAAACGATCTTTTGTTAATACTGCATAAACCAAATCTCCTTTGTTAAACTCAACATTTCGTCGTTTCAAATCTGCAGCTCGTTTATATTTCTCATTTGCTTTCTCTAATCGTTCTTGAACGATTTTATGACACTCCGTCAGCCCTTCAACAAAATCAACAGCTTTCTTAATTGTCCCCTTCGAGTGTGGTATCATCGTTAAATCTAACGGTCCCTTCGGTAAACTTGAATAAACAATCTGGAACGGACTGAACCCAGTACTTCGATTCACTGCATGATTATGGGCAAACTCTGCCTGGCATAACTTCACGTCCCAACTCTTCAGATTATCTTGCACAAGACATCTCAACAAGTTTCCCAATGATCTGTTAACCACCTCAGTCTGTCCGTCCGTTTGCGGGTGATAAGCACTACTAAATTTCAGCTTCGTTCCCACCATTTTCCACAAGCTCAACCAAAAGTGACTCAGAAATCGAGTATCTCTATCCGACACAATAGATTCTGGCAATCCATGAAGTCGATAGATCTCCTTGAAAAACAACTGAGCAACATGAACAGCATCTGCCGTCTTCTTGCAAGCAATAAAATGTGCCATCTTCGAAAATCTATCAACTACCACATAAATGGAATCATTACCACGCTGCGTTCTCGGCAGTCCCAACACAAAGTCCATACTCACATCAACCCATGGTTTACTTGGTACAGGTAATGGCATATATAAACCAGCATTAGTCGCAGTTCCTTTCGAAACCTGACAAATATGACAACGCTCCACAAACCTCTCCACTTCTTTCCTCATCGATGGCCAAAAGTAGGATTGTGAAATCAACTGTAAGGTACGGTCTCTTCCAACATGCCCTTCTTCGTGTAACTCCTTGATAATCTTCATTCTCAGACTACCCTCCGGTATGCATAATCGACTTCCTTTAAAAAGAAAACCATCTACCATCAAAAACTCATCCGTCTTTCCCTCCTTAACTTTATCAACAAACTTCATGAAGTAAGGATCTTCAACAAATAATTCTGGCAATATTTCAAACCCCGTCACTTCAACTTTCAGCGTAGCCAACAAATGACTCCTCCTACTCAAAGCATCAGCCACTCGATTTGTCACCCCTGACTTGTGTTTCACAACAAAAGTAAACTGTTGTAGATATGCAATCCACGATGCATGTCTCGATGAAATCTTGTCTTGCCCTTGCAAATGCTTCAATGCTTCATGATCGGTGTAAAGAACAAACTCCTTCTGAAATAGATAGTGTCTCCAGTGTTTGATAGATTGTACAACAGCATAAAACTCCACATCATATGTACTGTATCGTATCTTCGCTCCTGACAACTTCTCACTGAAATATGCAATTGGACGCCCCTTCTGACTCAACACCCCTCCAATCCCAACCTTGGATGCATCAGTATGTAGTTCAAAAACTAACTGAAAATCAGGTAGCACTAGAATTGGTGCAGACGTCAGCAATTCCTTGATCTTCCCAAAAGCAACCCCTGCTTCTTCTGACCATGAAAACTGTTTGCCTTTCATACAATCTGTAACAGGTGCCATCACACTACTAAAGTGTGGAATGAACCTTCGATAGAATGAAGCCAACCCATGAAAACTACGAACTTCCGTTATCGTCTTGGGTTGCGGCCAATTTCTGATCGCCTCGACTTTACTTTGGTCAACCTGTATTCCTTTCTCTGAAACAACATACCCCAAAAATAAAACACTGTGCGTCATGAACACGCATTTCTTCGTAGCAGCATAAAATTGTTCTTGTCTTAGTACCATCAGCACTTCTCTAAGATGATTCAGATGTTCCTCTGAACTCCCACTGTAAATAAGAATATCATCGAAATATACCACCACAAATTTCCCAATGAACGGTCGAAAAATCTGATTCATCACCCTCATGAAAGTACTTGGTGCATTGGATAAACCAAATGGCATGACCAACCACTCGTATAGACCCTCCCTGGTTTTAAAAGCAGTCTTCCACTCATCGCCTGGTCTGATACGAATTTGATGATATCCGCTCTTCAAATCAATCTTCGAAAAGATAATAGCTCCGCTTATTTGATCTAACAAGTCATCCAACCTCGGCATCGGAAATCTATATCTCACAGTAATCTTGTTCAATGCTCGACTGTCAGTGCACATTCTCCATGTCCCATCCTTCTTGGGTACCAATAAAGCTGGTACAGCACAAGGACTCAGACTCTCCTGCACACACCCCTGCTCAAGCAATTCCTCTACCTGCCTCCGCAATTCTTCATGTTCCTTCGGACTCATTCGATAATGTGGTCTGTGTGGCAATACAGCACCGGGAACAAGATCTATCTGATGTTGTATATCCCTCAACGGTGGCAACTCCGTTGGTAACTCCTCTGGAAATACATCGTCAAATTCTTTCAGAACTGGTTTAACTTCTTCTGGAATTTCAACCTCTTCACTGCTCTCACGCCCAATCAACAAGAATACTTCCGGCTCTTCTTCAACTTCTTTAACAAACTCCTTTAAAGTCAATAAAGTTTTCAGCTCTTCAATTTCTTCGGACTTACTTTCTTCTTGTGATCTCTTCTTCGGAACTAAGATAATCTTCGTGCCTTTAAACATAAAACTGTAACTATTGGTCCGACCGTCATGTTGTACTGCTCGATCATACTGCCATGGTCTTCCCAATAATAAGTGGCAAACATCCATCTCTACTACATCACACCATATTTCATCTTTGTATTTCTTCCCAATAGAGAATGGTACACGAACTCGTCTATCCACTTTCACTTCTCCTCCTTTTCTCAACCATGCTAACTTGTATGGACTCGGATGTTTCTCTGTCTTCAATTTCAACTTCGTCACAGCTTCGGTTGAAATAATATTATCACAGCTTCCTGCGTCGATCACAAACTTACACACCTTCCCCAGAATAGTACATGTTGACTGAAAGATATTACTCCTCAACCAACTAGCTTCCTCCTGCTTCGGTGTTAAACACGATCTCCTCAGCATTAGGTTACAACCTTCGTCTCCTGACGCAATATCCTGCTCATCTTCCTCAACTAGATTAGAACAATCCTCAACAACATCCTCATCGTCAACTTCCACAATCATGGTTCTCTTCTTTGGCTTTGGACACTCACTGCTTTTATAACCCAATTCCTGACAATTGTAACATTTGAAACCATTGTTAACTTTCGCCTTCTCAGCCTCTTTCACCACTGGTCTACTGATAGTTTTAGAAACATTAGAACTTCCTCCAACACCCTTCGCTTGATTGTAAGAATTAGAAAACACACCACTTCCTCGTCTCCCTTGTTTTTCCCAAGCCAACGCTTTCTGATGTGCTTCTGCTACAGATCTTGGATCGAACATATTCACCATATCCTGAATCTGCATTCTCAATCCTCCAATGAACCTAGATGTCAGCTGCTCTTCTGTTTCCATAATATCGTTCCTTGCAATGAGTTGATAAAATTCATCAGCATAGTCATTAACTGTCTTCGTGCCCTGCCTCAAGTTCTGCAAACGTTGATACATAAAAGATTGATAATTGTATGGTAAGAACGTTGCTTTCATCAATTTCTTCATCTTCTCCCAAGATTCAATCTTTGACTTCCCCATACGTTCACGTGTAAGCTTGGTTTGCTGCCACCATGCCAAAGCTCTACCCCTCAGCCTCGTAGCAACCAACTTCACTCTACGATGTTCTGGAACTTCTTTAAAGTCAAAAATCTCCTCTACATTAGCCACCCAATCTAGAAACTCCTCCGCTTGCATACCACCCTTGAATTCAGGAATTTCTGTCTTCATCCCCGACTCCCATTTGTGATCATACTCAGAATAGTTTCTTCCTTGACCTCTTCCTTGAATACTACCACCATCATACTCCTCTTCAAAATCAGATGCATAACGATGTCGATTCTGACCACCAACATCTCTACTACCATTGCGCCTTTCACCATCATTCCTTCTATCGACATTCCTCCGTTCACGATCATTCACGTTCCTCCCACGTCCTTGATCATTTTCAACACTTCTGTCTCGATTGGAATGTGGCGAGACTCTACTACCCCCATGGTTAGATTCGGGTGAAACCCTTCTCCGATTTTGATTCATCTCCGTCATAAGCCTCTCTAACCGGCCAATTCCTTCATTAAGCTTCTCACTAAAATTCTCATTGATTCTTTGCTCCATCTCATCAGCCTCTTCTCTTCGATATAAAGCTTCTACGTTCTGGTGGCGATTAGCTCTTCTTGGCGGCATACTTGAACTTCTCAAATTCTCCAAATTCAAACACAATTCGAACTTTGATCCAAAATGAAATGGATCGAAAACTTCCACTTTGTAGCAAATCGCGATGAACACGATGGACAAAGTTTCGGCCTCCCACTACAAATTCGATCAAACAATCTTCAATGCAAGGTCGAACAACTTCACTTGCTCACGGCTCACACCTCAAGCTCTCGGCTATCACTTCAAACTTCAAATCTCTTCAAATGATTAGGCTCCAAGTCTCGATCTAGCTATGATTGGCTAGAACAAGCTCTGATACCAAACTGACGCAGCGGATTATTCAAAACAATGTAGATCGGTGCAAGTAGCAGTCGATGGATTGATGAATGCTGAATTGCCCGAATTCGTTGATCCGAAGATACCGAACTCTAGCTATCTCGAACTCGTTGATCGCGCACGATACCGGGTTCAAAGATCTTCAATTCTTCAAGCGTTGATCAAGCGCACTTGATTCCGCGAATCGGCTTCTACAATCGTTGAATCGAGCGCACTCGATTATCCGAAAGAGGAGATAGGAGATTACACTCAACTACCAATTTGGAATGAAAGCACAAAGCAATCAAAAGAGAATTTTATTCAAAAATCAACAACAACCTTTACAAATGACTTCACTTGCCTATTTATAGGCTACAACACACCAAAACAGAAAAAGTACAAGTCATAAGTCGGCAACCGACTTATCAACCTTGCCGACTTAACATAAGTCGCCTTATTTACAACACAGTTCAGAAAGCTTAAAAATATTACAAGTACTAAGTCGGTTCCGACTTATCAAATCCTTCGACTCAACATAAGTCGTACACGACTTAAGCCCAAGTAGTTACAACATACCGACTTACAACAGAAAATACAACAGACAACTCCTTAAGTCGTTGCCGACTTACAACTCTACACGACTCAACTATTAACGACTTAAGAATAGCGGTCCAGATTAACTCGGCATCAAGATCAACGGCAACAGCTTCAGCAACTTAAAACATGCGGCATCTCAAAAGAACCAATGGTGGAGGTTAACTCGGCAGAGGAATCAACGGCATCAGGGCTTTCGCGACTTAAAATTTCGACCGACTTAAATAAGTCGTAACTCGGTGCCGACCTATCTCTTTTCTTAAGTCGGGGTCGACTTAACACTTGTGCCTTGTAACTCGGTGCCGACTCATCACCTTCCTTAAGTCGGTGCCGACTTAAATCCGCTTCGTTAAGTCGCAACCTTGAAGCAACGTCCCCTTTGTTTTTCCAGTTGAGTCGGAGACGACTCATCACCGCCTCCTTAAGTCGGTTACGACTTATGCCTTCACCCCAGTTGAGTCGGTCACGACTCATGCCTGTTTTCTTAACTCGTGGATGACTCATAGCTCCTTCCATAAGTCGCCTACGACTTATGCCTTCATCTCCGGTCTGAGCTACATCAACTATATAGCGAATGAGACCCTATTGCGCCGCATAATAGCGGATTGATATTTTTATAAATCCCGTATACCGCGATATTCCACCTCGAAGTGGAATTGGTATTGTACTAACATCTATGGATGCAGGGAAACAGGTTGGAGGGATCCAACTGGATTCCTCAAATTGTTTGAATATTATTTCATATGTGAATGATGTGATTATTGATAATCTGTGGATGATTTATTGATAATTGTAATTGTTGAAGGCTAAAATTTAGCCGAATGTATTTTTGGTATCGTTGGATACCAGAAATGAATATAAATTGGATTTTGAAATTTAAGTGAAAAATTTTAAGTGAATTTATTTTTAAGAATTGAATTTATTGAAAGAAGGAATTTTAAAGTATTAAAATTTGATTTTTCGAAATTTTACCGAATAAATTCCAAAATATGAAAAAATGAGTTTTGAATAATATTGTTTCAAAAGTTGAAGAATTCATTTAAAAATGGAATTTTGAATAATTTGGAAAGAACAAAGGAATTTATTTAAAAGTGATAAACTCTTAGAAATCAATTTGAAATTGACTTGGTATTGGAAAATGAACCTTTGAGAAATCGATATGGAAATTTATTTGGAGTTGAAAATAAATTTAGAAATCAAATTTGTAATTAATTTGGTAATGGAAAATAAATCATTGGAAAATTTATTTGAAATTGATTTAGTGTTTGAAAAATGAATTTGGAAGTCAATTTGCAAATAGTTTGTTATTTGGAGATAAACTTAGAAATAAATTGCAATGTTTTGTTCTATTGAAATAAAACTTAGAAATCAATTTGTAATTGATTCGATATTGAAATAAAATTAGAAATCAATTTGGAATTTGATTTTGGGTTTAAAAGTGACTATTTGGGAATGTAAATTCAAAATGGAATTTATGAAATGAAAGGGAAATTTGTTTTAAAAATAACCATTGATTATTTTTAAAGTGTGAAAGTAAATTTACGGATTTGGAACGTAAATTTAAAATAAATCGATAAGGATTTATTAAATTGGTTTAAATGGACCATTTTGAAATAGAAGTGTATTTTCCTTGAAAAACCGAGTATATTCTAAAGTACCTTTTTAAAATATAAATTAAAGGTTTTTGAAAAGATATATTTGGAAATATATTCCGTGTAAGGAAATTGATTTGAAATTTATTTTCAAAAGTTGAAAGGTGAAAAGTGATTTGAAATTGGTTTTCAAATGTTGAAGTGTGGAAATATATATATATCTTGTGAAGATATTTTGAAATTAAATAATTTGGAAAAATTATTGAACTCTGATGATTGTTGTGAATATTGTTGATAGTTAAATCACCGACTATCAATATTGCCTTTGAAATGGCACTTGAATTATTTTTAAAACAAACGCTTATTATTCGGTTTAGCCGGGAAAGGACTTCGTGTCAGATAACCCATTCCGAATAATAATAATACGACGATATGGATCGTATTGAAGACCGGTGGTGAAGACCAGGTATTTGTGAAAACGATAGGATGACCTATCGATTGTCTCTGCACCGTTAGCTACGGTATTGAGATTTCCTTTGTGATGGGAAGTTTTATCGGGATTGTGAATATCCGGATTGCAAGGGCTTCTTTTTGAAGTGCCTTCGGTTCTGTTCGAACCCGGAACAGACTTGTATGGTTACGTGTCTGACATTACATTTTGAGATATAGAGCTGATTTCTTTCAAATACATTTCTGTTGGTGGCGGAGAATTTATTCTCTTAGCTTAACACCCTTCTCTGAGACGTACGAGCTAAGAGGTTATGTAGTTGAAATTTATCAGCGATATATTCCCAATTTGGTAATGTGGCATGCTGAGTGTTGCTGTAATGATGATCATATTTATTGATCATTTGGGATCAAAGCGTGGCTTTGTGAAAAAGCGTAGCTTTGTGGACGAGACTTTGTCAGGGCCTCACAACCCGGAAATGGTTGAAACAGGAATGTTGCGGCAAGGTTATGAGGGTCGCGCCCTTTAGGGTATGTCATTTCCTTCTAGAAAGAGGTGGTATCATGGTATGGAGCCCAGATACTTACTCATGTGGACACACTTTATTTATTATGTGATGTTGGTTAACGAGCGCTCAGATAAAGGTCCCAAAGGACCGGAGGATGACATATTCGTGAGTTACCTAGTTACAGGGGTAACCCGACCTTGTTTGGCAGAGAGCAGTTTGTCTCTCGGGACGTCCAGCCAGAGGCGATCCCATTCGCCAGTAGGAAAGGAAGTTCCTTAGCCTGACCATTTGTTGGAAATCCATTTCCCAATACGAAATTGTACGGTTTTAGTTGTAGAACCTGACATTTACTTATGGTGGTCACCACTGTTTAGATGGTAGCTATAGTAGGCATACGATACTGGTCGTATGCTGGCTGAAATGACCCTCCTGTTTACACACTAATTTTATTAGTGATTTTTTTTTTTAGAGATATATATATTTCCAGGGTCATTTTCTTTTCTCTAATAAACAAAATATATCCAGGATCTTTCACAATATAGAAATATTGTTTTAATTCAAAATCAATTTTTAACATACATATATGAAGATATCTATGTTATATTCTACTTGAATCAGAGCATGATAATAAGTAGAAATCCTTTTTAAATTTGCATAAGTGTGATAAATTCCCTTTAAATTAATACTTAATGTATCCTGATTTTTGACTATAGTGTCTACTGATAATATGTACTTTAGGCTGTTATTAAACTTAAGAAATAACCAAGCAATAATCAGTGGAAAGCAAACTTATAATATAGATGATTGTCTTAAAGTCTGAATATTATCAAACTCAGGTTAAAAGAAAGTGGATCCTAAGTGAACACAAGCAACATCTAGGCGTAATGGAAACGCGCCTAACTTATTCATACAAGGTCACTGGTTCAAGTACTATGCTGGTCGGTTCAAACACAATTTTTGTTTTTCTTTTTATTTTCTCTTGTATGGCTGAAATCTGATACCTACCTATAATTGTACATATATATATTTAATTTTTGCCTGTAACCTAACATACAAAACAATTCTTCTTGCATAACTATTTTTAAACCCATTCTTACAACTGTTTCAAGAATTTCCATTTATATTTTTGCCCAATATCAACATGTACACAGATATACATGTACATGTCAGTGTTTTTGTTCTTTTTCCAGAAAACTGAGCTCAATTGTTCCCTTACTTCATTGATTTGAAGTGAAACATTTGGCCTGACCTATGGCCTAACCATATGGTTACCCTGGCCTGTCTTTTGTTTGCATTTTTAAAACCCAGACTATACACAAAACATTGATACCTTTCTTTTCCAAAAGCATGTATATATATTTGTATGAATCAGACATTTTGTGATCAGATATGTATCATTCTTCCTAATCATACTTCTCTTTTAAAATACATTTTCAGGGTATAAACACTTTTTCTTGCATCTGGACTTATGTTAATATCATAAATTGGAGATATAACAGTTTAATTCTTTTCTGGGTTTTCCCAATATTATTTTTCTGTGTATCTATATTCTTTTTGATTGAACTCAGGATTAACTGAAATCATCATAAAATGATTATACTTATAAAATCCAGGTTTTTTCCTCTAAATCAAAACAACTTTAGCAAATAGGTTTTCAAATCAGTTTAACATCAATATCCTTAGTACATACCAAATCAGAAATAACCAGAAACAACATAGCACATGTCTCTTACAAGTTCTTCCTACTTAATACATTTAGATAGCCATATTAATCAGGGAATACATGCTTGAATTAACACATTTTAGCTTTTATTTCTAATTATCTTAGCATCCTCTATTCCATATCTTTTTAATCTTGCTTACTTAGCTCCATCACAACCTGCAAAAGCATTAGTGGCTGCCCCATTATAAATGAGACACCCCCATGTGCCATGAGCAATAAGGGTCAGATCTATGATCTGGTGTGAGCATTTCTAACATATCCATGATATTAAGCTAAGAATACAGCATAAATATACTTTGCATACTTGACAGGTATTATCATGTACAATACATAAGAGCAAACATATGCAATAAAACAACTTTTATCTGGAACTACTAAGGTTGCCATTTTCTTCTTCTTATAAATTCCTGGCCTCATCTGCTATAAGGAATCAAAGGGACACATTGCCATGAACTAATTAACATTATGGCACAAAGATCTCAGGACTTAAACAAGCCATGTGCCAACTTGTCTACTTCAAATAGGACAAGCATTCCAGCAGCCTTCTTGGCACAAAATCCTTAGTTATATTACTAAGTGTATTTATGTTCATTCTATCAATGATAGATAGGTGTACATACCACCTGTACTCATGAAGCATACTAGTTACCTTGCAGACATAATATTGCAAGCAAGTTAAAGGTACTTTCTAGAGGTATAACACCCCAGTCATTCCATCTCACATTATTTAGCATATAAACACCCTATTCAAGCATATACCAGAATGTTTGCAACTGAGAATAAATGCATGGCTCTATTGGGTTTATTTTGATTTTGCAAGCAACTATATTTAGCCAGATTTTTAATCTTGTTTAAACATAGTTTTTAGGCTTGTAAATTTCTGTTTAGTTTAGGGCTCAGCACTTATAGAGAAAGACTCCATTGCACCCTTAACCAATTATTTCAAGCCTCAGCACCATACCAATGTATATGCAGCTCATAGTTTTCTTTTTCATTCTTTGTCTTAAGCCATGATTCAGACTAGTTACAAATACTCTATTATATATTCTTTAAGGTTTTGGTATAATCATATAGAGATGAAAACAGAACAACAAAGTTACACATCCATCATAGCAAATCATATATCATCAAGCATCCATGTAACCATCAGTAGCCAACATAGTTTGTAAATCAAAACATGCAAAATATAGCATATAAAAGCTTGGCTGCCTAATCCCAGGTCTTAATGCCATGTATATGAGTGAGGATACTCACCTAAATGCTTACACAAGCCTAAATCAGAAAACCCCTCAAATCTTTAGCCTTATTTTCCTCTTCTTCCTTAGGTTAATTAATTAGTGAGAGCAGTTTTCTGATTGGGCTCTTGGTTTAAATAAGGGTTCTGTCTAGGGTTTTGGGTGATGCAAAATCCCTATTTTAGCCCAGACCAGAATCATGCATTTGGCATTGCATATTCCCTCCCTCCTAACCCTTAATGTCCCGGCCAATATTTTAAAATAAGACTAAATTGTGCCTATTTTCCTTTCTTTTCAGAAAGTGATAATCTTTAAGTATTTTTATTATACTTACCTCAAACATGATAATGGTGTGACTTTCCATTTTCTGCCTATGTACATTTTCTTTCTTGCACCTTGGTTCTTACTGTTTTAGTGCTTCCTTTATTTATTTTCTGCTCAAATAATATCTGGATATATATATATTTATATATACATTTATACAACTATGGGTGTTAATTTAACTTTAACCATTTATTTGCAGAAAACATGTGCATACTTATGTGCATTTCTACACCTATTTAAAATTTCACTTATTCATTATAAATCAATGTTTTCTTCTGCCTTAATTTTCAGACAAGTCTTACATAGGCATATATATATAGATATATATATATATACACACATCCTCAGGAATTTTTAATACTCATGTCTAGGTCTATATTTTCTTTATTTAAAACATTTTATCTAAATGTTTTCCTTCCTTGTTTTATTATTCAGGAATTCTGGATTTTCCCTTAGTGCCATAACTAGTGTGCACGTGCACACATGCACACAACCTTGCACCACTGAAAATCCCACCTATATAATAAAAATTCTGATTTTCCCCTAGAATTTTAATCATTTATTTAAAAGAATTTTCCTCAAAATCTTGGGGTATTACACTGGCTAAGATTAATATTATACTTTCGAAATGTTTTCTACACTAGACATTAATAATAATATCCAATGATTGGCGTAGTAAGCATCTTTGACTATCATAAGAAGAAATCTCCTCCAATTCTGCGTTTGCATTGTGTGTGTGGCGGGAGGTCTTATGGTAGTTTCATTTTCCCAAAAGCATTGCGAATTTGTTTTATTCTCTTTGTGAAAATAACTGTTTTACGATCTCACACCAGTCACCATGACTGACTCGGAGTTTATTGTTCCCTTCTAAACTCTGGGTGCCCATAATTTTCCACACGGGCAGCCTAGAGTTATGTTATCAGGATATTCTGGATATTCTGGAGCTTTGGAAGCAAGCTGGATGGCGAGACGTACTCTCGTACTTATTTATTTATTCCGCTGTGTATTATGTATGAGGACAGGTTTATATAACTGTCTGTTGTTGTATTGAGTTGTATATTGACTCTGATTGATGTAATGTATAAAATGATATAGTTCTTTGATTTAAAAGATTATTCATTTATCTATTATATGTTGTTCTGCTGCGAATGTGAGATTCTGATATTGTTTATGTTTCTGTGTTTTTCTGTTGTTTCTTCTTTCTTTTTCTTCTGTCTTCTTCTACCTCTTCTTTTTTACCCTAATGGTTCGGTTTTCCGGCATTCGATTGCGCGGCATTTGATATAGTGGACGTATTAATGTCGACTTTCGAGCCTCGAAGTGGAATTGGTATTGTGCTAACATCTGTGGATGCAGGGAAATAGGTTGGAGGGATCCAACTGGATTCCTCAAATTGTTTGAATATTATTTCATATGTGAATGATGTGATTATTGATAATCTGTGGATGATTTATTGATAATTGTAATTGTTGAAGGCTAAAATTTAGCCGAATGTATTTTTGATATCGTTGGATACCAGAAATGAATATAAATTGGATTTTGAAATTTAAGTGAAAAATTTTAAGTGAATTTATTTTTAAGAATTGAATTTATTGAAAGAAGGAATTTTAAAGTATTAAAATTTGATTTTTCGAAATCTTACCGAATAAATTCCAAAATATGAAAAAAATGAGTTTTGAATAATATTGTTTCAAAAGTTGAAGAATTCATTTAAAAATGGAATTTTGAATAATTTGGAAAGAACAAAGGAATTTATTTAAAAGTGATAAACTCTTAGAAATCAATTTGAAATTGACTTGGTATTGGAAAATGAACCTTTGAGAAATTGATATGGAAATTTATTTGGAGTTGAAAATAAATTTAGAAATCAAATTTGTAATTAATTTGGTAATGGAAAATAAATCATTGGAAAATTTATTTGAAATTGATTTAGTGTTTGAAAAATGAATTTGGAAGTCAATTTGCAAATAGTTTGTTATTTGGAGATAAACTTAGAAATAAATTGCAATGTTTTGTTCTATTGAAATAAAACTTAGAAATCAATTTGTAATTGATTCGATATTGAAATAAAATTAGAAATCAATTTGGAATTTGATTTTGGGTTTAAAAGTGACTATTTGGGAATGTAAATTCAAAATGGAATTTATGAAATGAAAGGGAAATTTGTTTTAAAAATAACCATTGATTATTTTTAAAGTGTGAAAGTAAATTTACGGATTTGGAACGTAAATTTAAAATAAATCGATAAGGATTTATTAAATTGGTTTAAATGGACCATTTTGAAATAGAAGTGTATTTTCCTTGAAAAACCGAGTATATTCTAAAGTACCTTTTTAAAATATAAATTAAAGGTTTTTGAAAAGATATATTTGGAAATATATTCCATGTAAGGAAATTGATTTGAAATTTATTTTCAAAAGTTGAAAGGTAAAAAGTGATTTGAAATTGGTTTTCAAATGTTGAAGTGTGGAAATATATATATATCTTGTGAAGATATTTTGAAATTAAATAATTTGGAAAAATTATTGAACTCTGATGATTGTTGTGAATATTGTTGATAGTTAAATCACCGACTATCAATATTGCCTTTGAAATGGCACTTGAATTATTTTTAAAACAAACGCTTATTATTCGGTTTAGCCGGGAAAGGACTTCGTGTCAGATAACCCATTCCGAATAATAATAATACGACGATATGGATCGTATTGAAGACCGGTGGTGAAGACCGGGTATTTGTGAAAACGATAGGATGACCTATCGATTGTCTCTGCACCGTTAGCTACGGTATTGAGATTTCCTTTGTGATGGGAAGTTTTATCGGGATTGTGAATATCCGGATTGCAAGGGCTTCTTTTTGAAGTGCCTTCGGTTCTGTTCGAACCCGGAACAGACTTGTATGGTTACGTGTCTGACATTACATTTTGAGATATAGAGCTGATTTCTTTCAAATACATTTCTGTTGGTGGCGGAGAATTTATTCTCTTAGCTTAACACCCTTCTCTGAGACGTACGAGCTAAGAGGTTATGTAGTTGAAATTTATCAGCGATATATTCCCAATTTGGTAATGTGGCATGCTGAGTGTTGCTGTAATGATGATCATATTTATTGATCATTTGTGATCAAAGCGTGGCTTTGTGAAAAAGCGTAGCTTTGTGGACGAGACTTTGTCAGGGCCTCACAACCCGGAAATGGTTGAAACAGGAATGTTGCGGCAAGGTTATGAGGGTCGCGCCCTTTAGGGTATGTCATTTCCTTCTGGAAAGGGGTGGTATCATGGTATGGAGCCCAGATACTTACTCATGTGGACACACTTTATTTATTATGTGATGTTGGTTATCGAGCGCTCAGATAAAGGTCCCAAAGGACCGGGGGATGACATATTCGTGAGTTACCTAGTTACAGGGGTAACCCGGCCTTGTTTGGCAGAGAGCAGTTTGTCTCTCGGGACGTCCAGCCAGAGGCGATCCCATTCGCCAGTAGGAAAGGAAGTTCCTTAGCCTGACCATTTGTTGGAAATCCATTTCCCAATACGAAATTGTACGGTTTTAGTTGTAGAACCTGACATTTACTTATGGTGGTCACCACTGTTTAGATGGTAGCTATAGTAGGCATACGATACTGGTCGTATGCTGGCTAAGATTAATATTATACTTTCGAAATGTTTTCTACACTAGACATTAATAATAATATCCAATGATTGGCGTAGTAAGCATCTTTGACTATCATAAGAAGAAATCTCCTCCAATTCTGCGTTTGCATTGTGTGTGTGGCGGGAGGTCTTATGGTAGTTTCATTTTCCCAAAAGCATTGCGAATTTGTTTTATTCTCTTTGTGAAAATAACTGTTTTACGATCTCACACCAGTCACCATGACTGACTCGGAGTTTATTGTTCCCTTCTAAACTCTGGGTGCCCATAATTTTCCACACGGGCAGCCTAGAGTTATGTTATCAGGATATTCTGGATATTCTGGAGCTTTGGAAGCAAGCTGGATGGCGAGACGTACTCTCGTACTTGTTTATTTATTCCGCTGTGTATTATGTATGAGGACAGGTTTATATAACTGTCTGTTGTTGTATTGAGTTGTATATTGACTCTGATTGATGTAATGTATAAAATGATATAGTTCTTTGATTTAAAAAATTATTCATTTATCTATTATATGTTGTTCTGCTGCGAATGTGAGATTCTGATATTGTTTATGTTTCTGTGTTTTTCTGTTGTTTCTTCTTTCTTTTTCTTCTGTCTTCTTCTACCTCTTCTTTTTTACCCTAATGGTTCGGTTTTCCGGCATTCGATTGCGCGGCATTTGATATAGTGGACGTATTAATGTCGACTTTCGAGCGTCGAAAAGTCGAAATGTTACAAATCCTCGGCAATTGATACCGATTCTTTATCGTCCTCTCATTCAACTCATGATAATCGACACATAGCTGTAACGATTCGTCTGGCTTCTTAGCAAACACTACGGCTGCTCCCCAAGGCGAACTACTCGACCTGATAAAACTCTTAACTTCAAAATCCACCAACTGCATCTTCAACTCCCTCATCTCCGTAGAGGTCATCCTGCTTGGCGGTCTACTCACTGGTTCTGCTCCTAGAACCAAATCTATTCGAAACTCAATGGATCGTTTCGGTGGTAATCCCACTATAGGCTCCAAAACATATGTGAATTCTATAACCATGAAGACTTGATTCAGCTCATCTTTCGACTCCATGACACCCAGCAAGGCATTCACTTCAGTACTAGAACCTTCTATGGCATAAGCTATCCGATCACTACAATCTGGGTGTCTAAACGATATTTTCCTATCCTGACAAAATATCCTAGCATCGTACTTACTTAACCAATCCATTCAAGAATCATCTCGAACCCCACAAAATTAAACATATGCAAACTGCAAACAAAAGTATGACCTAATAGGTTAAACTCCAACTGGTCACATCTCAACCCTATAGTTGCATACCCTCCTATAGGATTCACAATGTAAGGAAGTTACTAAATATGTGGGCTCTAGGTTAAGCTTATCTATCAAAAATGTAGATATAAAAGAATGTGATGCACCGGTATCAAATAGAACGCTAACGGACATACCATGAATCTAAAGCGTACCTCCCAAAACTACCTTTCCCTTTTCCTGAGCCGTTGGCTTCAAAGTAGCAGGCTCCAATGCATACACCTTGCCCCTGCCATCCCTAGCAAGCTCCTTGCACTGGATCTGATAATGGCCAATATGGTCACAATTGAAGCACCTGACATTCTTCTTCCGGCCACTTCCTTAATGTTTCCAGCATGACACTCATTAGCGAAGTGCCCCTTCTTGTCGCATGTGAAACAAACAATCTCAGACTTCCCCTTCTTAGCTGCTCTACCCTTTTGAGCACCTTTCTTAGGAAAGAACCTCCTCTTCTGATTCTGCCCAACCTGAACTTCCTTAGCCTTACTTTACTCTAGAGAATCAAGAATCTCCTCATGCCTTAAAGCCATCTCCACTACAAAGTCAGAAAGATCTCTAATATGAGGTAATGTGACCCTAGCTAACTCAGGCTTTAACCCCTTGATAAACTTCTCATTCCTCTTCATGACTGTATCCACTGAAGCATACCCATATCCGGCCAACTCCTCAAACTTTCTAACATACTCCAGAACAGACATCTCTCCCTGCTCTAGCTCAGCAAATTTTCTGATCAGAGCGGACTGTGCCATTGCAGACATGAACCTCTCCTGGAACCTCTCCTTGAAATCTGCCCATGATAAAGTTTCCTCATCCACAACAGCTGTCACACAGTTCCACTAGAACAAAGCTGCTCCTTGAAGCTGTCTGGATGCCAATCTCCTCTTCTGCTCATCATTGAGCCCCAAATCTACAAAAATCCTTTCATAGTGCAACAACCAATTTTCCACCTTTATAGCATCCTCTATTCTCAAAAATGGCTTTCCCCCAAGCTTAGCGTAATCTCTGCTCAACTAAGCATAATGGTTAACGACCGGAACTTCCGAAACTACTGCCCCTACAACATCTCCTCCTAACAATCCAGCTGCAACTCCTGCTTGCATCATATTCATGAAAAACTAATACATAGCTTCCATTCCAACTTGCGGGATTCTAGCACCTACATTTTCTGCTTGTGCTTGACCTTGGGTTCTCCTTGCACTAGGTCTGGCATTCCCATCGGTGCCCTCCCCTCCAAGGTTAACTTTTCCTCTTCTACCATCCATATCTATATTCAAACCTCATGAGATACAGAAAATAACTTAACAAGGATAGGGGACTAGAGATAAAGCATATACTTATATATAGAAAATACAAGTACGTTACTATAGCGTTATCCCATACCCTAATCTTACTCTAATTCCTTAGAATTATGTTTTAAAAACATTTTTCATTAAAAAAATTTCATAAACCATGCTCTGATACCAAGTTGTAACATCCCGTATTTGGAGGTCAAAAGCTAAGCGCTACAGATGCTACAGTCATGCATTGTATTAACTTCTGGTGACAAAATACGGTAATGATAATGGTATCCATAATATCAGAAGCACTTGAATATGAACAAAATCATAGATTTCCCAAAACAAAATATTACTGATTACATTTAAAAACCAATTCATATTCAAGTTACATAATCCCATATCTTTTCCCAAGTAAAGATTATAATCATTACAAAATTACGCCAAAAGCAACATATGTTTGCACAAAAAATGGACAAACACGTCAAAGTTGTATGATTTAGTAGATCTTATGTTGTTCTTAGTGATTTTGGAGATTTATGCAAATATATGAAAAGCAGGGGCTAAACTGTAAAAAAGACACGCAGATTTATAGTGGTTCAGCCAGAATGTGCCTACGTCCACTTTATATGTTATTTCTCTTCTCTTGTTTTGATTACAAGTACAAAGCTTTGATACAAGTAAAAGAAAGTTGTTTGAAAGTTCTCTCCGTGCTTGAGCTCTCAAAATTGTCCCTCATTGTTGTACCCCTGCCCCTCTATTTATAGAGTGAGGCTGGGGGTAGGGGTCTTGGAGGTATATAGCAGCTGGCGGGCCTGGGCTGACGCAATCTGGCCTGGTGGAGCTGGTCCGGTTTACTCCGGTTCGGTGGAAGGAGGTGAGTAGGTTGGTCCGGTGGTACTTGGTTCGGTGGAAGGAGGTGAGTAGGTTGGTCCGGTGGTTCGGTGGAAGGAGGTGAGTAGGTTGGTCCGGTGGTTCGGTGATAGGAGATGGTTCGGCGGTGGAGTTGGTTCGGTGACTCCGTGATAGGGGATGGTTCAGAAGTGGAGTTGGTTCGGTGACTCGGTGGCAGGTTGTTCTAGATGGTTCGGTAGGTTGTTCTAGATGGTTCGGTAGGCTCCTGATTCGGCAGTGGCTCGGTGAAGTTTGGTTCGGCATCGCTCGGAGATGCATTGATTCGGTTGTAGGATGGTTTGGCCAAAGATCACACAACAACATATGACGATGCCCCCTTGATTGATCAAAGCAATATAGTCTTATCTTACTTAATACACATTGGAAGTAAAGAAAACAATCTGTAACTCCTAATTAGCTATCCGTCAGCCACTTGCTCGTCTTTAGAAGCTTTATTCAAATTTCTAAACATGTAAACCTTAACCCTCAGCTTACCCAAATCAATTTTGAGCACCCGAAAGTTTAAGGGGAAAAAACTTCGAGTTAGACATAAAGTTTAGTGTGAATAATTCTGTTACATCTTTGTTTATTGATATTAAGTGAGACCATGCCGCTTAGCGAAATGGGTTTCCCCTCACTAATATCCTCTTCAAAACATATATTTTGCAGATCCTTTCTTACAACCAAACTGGTAATCAAACTGATTATACCAAATACCAATGTCCTTTATGTTAATAAATGAACTATCTGTCCATAAAACAGGTAATAAGTGGACTATCTACCCATAACATAATAGCAAGGTCCGTTATGCTAACAAATGGACTATTTGTCCATAAAACTGGGCTGACTGCCCGCAAACTGGACTAACTGTCCGAATCAAAAAGGACTAATTGTCCGAATCATTTTCTTAGGATTAACTACGTTTATCTTTTTCCTTGAAAGCCTTTTCAAAATTATTTAACCTTTTAAATCATACTTATACAAGGAAAATATAATCTTAGCTTTATTCTAAGCTATTTTGCCATGATATATATACTTTACTCAAAATAATGTTGATGAATTTTAATGAGGATTAGCTATCCTTCCAAAATAAGTTAAAACCCTTTAAAACTTAAAAAACCTTAGGCTATGTTGCCTTGTAAATACATCTGAAACCTTTGTTTAAAACCTTTAAACAACCTTTTCAAAACCCTTGGAGGTAACCCCTTCGAAACCATTGAAAGTGACCCTTTCAAAACCATTAAAAGCCTTTCCTTTGAAAGCTTAAAAACATTAGACATCCCTCTTTAAAACCTTTAAATATTTCCTTTAAAAAACATAGGAAAAGCCCTTTCTTTCAATCCTTTCGAAACCCTGGGGAACTATCCCTTTCGAAACCATTCATTAAAACCTTTCGAAACAGTGAAAACTCAATCCTTTCGAAAGCACTTCGGGTTCAATTTAAAACATATGGAAACTTTTCGAAACCATTCAAAAATTTGCCCTTTCGAAATCATTGAAAAATATCTCGGTCAAAACCATTTGGATTATGCCTTCAAGTAGAGCAAAAGAATCAGAAACACATTAAAGTCAAAAGCATCTGTTTCGAAACCATTTAAGACTATCTCTTTCGAAACCATTTGGGTTTTACTTTACTTATATAAAAAAGGTCTTAAAAAAATTTAAGTCGAAAGCATCTGTTTTGAAACCATTTCCTAAGTAATGAAGTGATGGTGTCAAAACCATCCCTTCGAAAGCATTGGAGAGGTGGCAATATTTTAAAAACAAAGCAACCCTTTCGAAACCATCTGGGTCAAAAGGTAAAAAGGCGGCATCAAAAGGTTTCGACTTAGTCGAAAGAAATTACTTAAAAACAAAGGCGTAACCTAATCGAAACCATTTCCTTTAAATCATTTGACCTAGTCGAAAGCTAACTAAGTCGAAGCTACTTAGTCGAAAGCCATTTAGTCGAAAGTAAGTGGGTGTATTTTAATTTAAAAGCAAAGTACTATCTCAACCCCTTCGAAACCATTGGTTTCGACTACATACCTTTTGCCTTCTATCCAATTCGTTATGTACCAATACATTAATACCATGCACACTGGTTTCGATGGTGTTGAAGGCAGGGGGACTTAGTCGAAAGCCAACCAAGGCGGAAGCAGGTGCTGAAAGCATCAAAACAGTGAAAAACATGTAGCAAATAGTTCTTTTCATCTAACATGCTTTACATTTCAAATTTTGATTGGTTGCCTCTTTCTTTACCAATAAAAAGTACTACAATTTTCAAAAGTGCTACCAACTTTCCAGAATTAACAAATTTAAATTAATTTACAAAAAGCCCCTTCTCCTTCCTTAATTATATAAAACATTTAAGTCCCATACCTTAAATAATTTTATATAACCATTCAAACACTTAGGAAAAATCTACAAAAAGTCCAGAAAATCTCTTTTAATATGTTTTCCAACATATAAAAATTTCAGACCCAAATCTTTTATTATTTAACCGTAAATAATTTATAATCCAAATTAACATTTTCTTGACTAGAAAATTTATATAAATTGCACATAAATCCAGAAAATTATGAAAATTGAAACCCATGTCCAAAATAATATATAAGATCTTCATAAAAATTCGCAAGGCATTTGGATGTCATTTTATAGAGTTTTCACCTTAAAACATATCATAAATTCAATCTGAACAACTATAATTCATCAACAAGTATATATAATCATTCCATCATTCAAAAACGTGGCAAATCAATGCAAAATATTCGGAATTCATATTAAAACCAAAAATAATAAAAATTTGAGATGTAAATATTATTCACCTTAGCTTTAGAGATTATAGAGATTGAGATGTGAATAGATGATTTGAATTAGCTTCTTCCTTAGCTCTTCTCCGTCTTCTTCCTCTTTCTCTTGTTAATGATGGACGACCTTAGTTTTTAAATTTTTTTGATAAAATGAAAATGAATGTGTATGGGGGATACACGACAAAGTTTAAGGGATATAAGAATGGCTTCTTTCTTATTTTATCCCTCCTTTATTTCATTTTAACTCTTTCTTAATTCATTGTTAAATGGCACAAATACACCTTAAAATCTCAATCCCATAATCAACACATTATTTTATTTTATTTAGCCAATTAATTATCCTAAATAATGTTACAAAAAATCCGGGGTATTACACTGCATATTATGCCAGGAGATGTGATCGCTGCAAAAGATTCAGCAAAATTAAATGAACACCTTTCATAGAGTTAACACAGATGGTTAGGCCATGGCAATTCGCAATTTGGGGGATAAACTTGATTGGCGTCCTACCGATAGCAAAAGGAGGAGCCAAATATGGTATAGTTGCCATAGATTATTTCGCGAAATGGGCCGAACCGGAACCGCCGACCATCATAACCATAAAGAAAGTCATTAATTTTGTTACTAAAAACATTATTTGCAGGTTTAGTGTACCATAAAAAATCATCACTGACAATGAAACTCAATTCGAAAGCGCCAAGTTCAAAGACTTCTGCAAACGCTTTCAAACGGAGTAGAGCTTCTCAGTAGTAGCTCATCTACAGGCAAACGGGCAAGTGGAAGCAATAAATAAGATCATCAAATATACCATCAAAAAGCGACTAACTAAAGCCAGAGAAAACTAGGTTAATGAACTTCCACCTGCACTATGCGCTTACGAAACCACCCACAAAGCGGCAACCAGCCACACTCCATTCGCTATGGCGTATGGTTCAGAAGCAATGATTCTTGTTGAGTTAGAAGTCCCCTCTCATCGAAGGCAAAATTTCAACCAAAAGTAAAACGAGCAGCTCCTACTCGAATCACTAGATATGATTAAAGAAAATTGAGAAGAAGCCAAGTTGAGAACCGCCGCCTACCAAGAAGGGTAGCACGGTATTTCAACTCCAAAGTTCACAACCAAACCTTCGAAGTGGGAGATCTTGTGCTCAAACAAGTCTACCCCGTTCCAGGGACCTTCGGACCAAATTGGGAAGGACTGTACATCTTCAATCAATAGCTAAGAGATGAAACTTTCAAGCTAACAACCGTCTACAGAATTCAGATTCCCAGAGCATGGAATAGCGAATCATTCCGTCGTTACTTCATTTGAAAACTACTTTATGTATTATCTATTTTTCAACAAATAAACCATCTCGGAATCCTGGGGGCATTGTAAATAGGCAAAAAGTCTGCCATGCCTTCTAAAAACCGGCGTTTCTCCGACGACATCAGGAAGGCTTAAACACACGCTTCTCACGTTGCCCGAAGATGGGCAATGCCAAGAAGTATGAAAAGCCATGCATTTCATAAGCTGCGCCAAAACATACGCTCCTTACGTTGCCCGAATATAGGCAGCACCGAGGAGTACGAAAAGCCGTGCATTTCATAAGCCATGCAAAAACATACGCTCCTCACGTTGCCCGAAGATGGGAAACACCGAGGAGCGAAAAGCTGCGCATTTCATAAGCCGTGCCAAAACATACACTCCTCACGTTGCCCGAAGATAGGGAACACTGAGGAGTACCAAGGCCATGCACTCCATAAGTCGCGCCACTAAATCTCTAAAATTCAAACTCCTCATGCTGCCCGAAGATAGGCAACATCGAGGAGTACGAAAAGCCACACATTTCATAAGTTGCGCCAAATCATATGCTTCTCACGTTGCGCGAAGCTAGGCAACAACAAGAAGCACGAAAAGCCACGCATTTCATATTCCGCGCCAAAGCATACGCTCCTCACGTTGCCCAAAGATAGGCAATATCGAGGAGCACGAAAAGTCGTGCATTTCATAAGTCGTGCCAAAACATACAATCCTCACGTTGCTCGAAGATAGGCAAGACCGAGGAGTACTAAGGCCGCGAACTCCATAAGCCGCACCACTAACTCTCGAAAATTCAAACTCCTTGTGTTTCCCGAAGATAGGCAACATCGAGGAGTACAAAAAGCCGCGCCAAAACATACGCTCCTCACGTTGCACGAAGATAGCCACCGTCGAGGAGTACCAAAAGCCGCGCATTAAATTCCAAAATACCAACCCCTCACATTGCTCGAAAATAGGCAAAACCAAGGAGTATGAAAAATCGTGCACTGACTCTTAAAACTTAAACTCCTTATGCTACCCGAAGATAGGCAGCATCGTGGAGCACTAAAACCGTTCCGAACTAACGGACCATATCGATCCTGAAAACCGCGCATCTCATAACCAGCATCAAGTACTTTTATAATCGGAAATAATGGGCATAACTCTGACAAAATTGGAATGATACAAACCAATAGGAAAGTTTCAACCGACAACACTTAATGAATAAAACCGCCTTCAGTTAACCCATGCAATGTGCTCCTCTCAAACACGCATATATTGTATATTTACAAGAATATTACAAGAAATTTGGATTACGAGCCAAAGTTGCAAAACATCCAAAAAAAAGAAAATCAAGCTACGACTTAGCCAAATTTCAAGTTTAATATGAAAATTGTCTAAACTATAAGTTACCGGTCATTTGAAGTAGCTGCCCTGTGAACTAGGGGGCATACACCGGTACTTAAATAAAAACAATAAGTGTAAACAACTAGAAACAATAAATTTACAAGTTCCGTTATTCCAAAAAAGAATTGTTGCTCCAAATAAAATATTTGGCGGCAATTACAAAAATTGGATAAGTGTAAAGAAAACAAGCGCAAGCGCACAGAACACATATGAACAGGCAGATAAGAGTATAGTCAAAATATTAATGTATTGCTTATAATTTTCTTTTCATGGGGTCAAAATGTAGGGGCGTAACCACACACACCAGCAAACAAGAAAAAATACAGACTCCACTTCCAAAAACACTAAGTGCAGACTCTGCACTTGAACAAAATGACTCAAAAATATCCAAAATCAAATCGGTCTTCACACAAGCTCCTCAACACTTCCTTCCACTGCTCCCCTTTCCGCCATTTGTTGGCAGCTTCTACTTCTACTCGGGAGTGGTGTCGCTGTCGGTAATACCAACAAACTCCTTAGTAGAAACAGCCTCCTCTTGCTCTGTGGCCTTCTTAAAAGATTCTCCCTTTGCTTTGTGCTTCCGTGATTTGCGGGAGCTCTTCGAGGCTTTGTTCGCTTTGACCTTCTCCTTCTTGATAGTGACCAGTTCATGTTAAGTCTTACAGGCTACTCTATCTGAACATCATGCTCCTTAATTTCTACCGCTGTACGTCGCCTCCCAAAGACATAGAAGGTTCATCCAGGCAATGAAGCGCAGCTATCTTTTTGGACTCCGGCCCCCGCTACGAGCCAGACACGGACATGGAAAAAGGAATAGGAACAGAGACGAGCATGGAGGCTATAGAAATAGTAGCGGGTTCGAGCACTGAGGAAGCTGTCACATCAACAGGAAAGGTGGACGGACCTATAAGATAAAAAAAAACATTAAATTATCCCTGCTCTTGTGGCGTAAGTTGGTAGCTCTCGAACTCGGAGGAAGCAAGAACATTACTTGCACCGGAGGAATGGTCAAGAATGTCGACTTCGTACTCACCACCTTCATCTTCTTTCGATGGTTCCACTACCCGAGAAAAAGTCTCAAGCTCTAAACTTGTTGGTAGGTTGTGGGGCTGCCTTGATGGTTTGCCAGCGCCGGAAATAAAAGGCTTAGCGAGCGCTTCGACGGCAGCTATCAAGGCAACGTCGGTGGCTTCTTTCTCTCTTTCAACTCATAGAATCTCTCGGCCCTCAAGAAATTCCTTTTTTAAGTATTTATTAAGTTAGGTGTCCTCCAACTCCCGCTCAGTGTAGACGTCGCTGCTGTCAGAAAAACGGGATAGGATTTCTTCCCAGACCAAAGCTAGAGTGGACGGGAATTTCGAACCCAAGTAGTTGGGGCTTCTCTGGTGCAACAGGAAGTGTAACATCCCCCTACTTGGAGGCTCAAAACAAATGGCTACGGATGTTGTAGTCATCTATAGTTATTAATCCTCGGTGACCAAATACAGCGAA
Source organism: Allium fistulosum (assembly GCA_030737815.1). Lineage (NCBI taxonomy): Eukaryota > Viridiplantae > Streptophyta > Magnoliopsida > Asparagales > Amaryllidaceae > Allium > Allium fistulosum. The sequence continues at coordinate 1,101,145,029 of CM060904.1, read as the reverse complement.
GTTAGATTCATTGATACACAGAAATACATGAATATGGAAACAAAATCACATTTCATTTCAAAGTATTTCCAGTTCGTTACATAATCCCAAATTAGCAAATCACGTTCAAAGAAAATATATTTATTACAACATATTCCCAAGAGAGACATATGAAGATGCCCCCTTGGATGATCGGAGTATATACAGGTAATATAACAACTTTGCCATTACAAACAACACAGCAGAATCAAAAGAAAAGAGAACTCTAAATAGCTATCATGCCTTTTGCACATCCCCGGAAGCTTATTCCTCTTAAGAGGTATCTAAAAACCTCAATTCTCAAACTGCTCAAAATCAATTGAGGACATAAAGGCTGGTATGAATAATAATATACCATCTCAAATCATTTAAATATCTAGTGAGACCACGTCACTTAGCGGAACGAGTTTTCCACTCACTAGTATCTCAAAATCTTCATAAAATCATATAACGTGCTCCTGCATCCATAATGGTTAAAGTAATTCAAAACAGTATAATATAATGATATGAAAAACTAATGTATCAATTATGGATTACCCTTCTCCATTCATTTTAGACTATTTGTCTCAATTATAGTTTCTGGGATTACTATTAACCTATTAGTTTTCATGGGCTGACTAATAACCAGTTAAACATTTAAGGACTCCCTGTCTAATTTCATAGTTTTCATGGGATCACTAAGAACCAACTGGTAACTCTAATATCTTACTATTATCCTAGTTTTAATGGGTTGACTAGGATCCTATTGGTGACCCCAATATCCTTTCTTATTATCCTAGTTTTCATGGGCTGACTAGGAACCTATTGACATCTGTCAATATCTTAATCCGGATATAGTTTTCATGGGCTAAATACAAACCTACTGGCCCCCTACCAGTATCCAACCATAGTTTTCATGAGCTTACTATGAACCTGTCTTTCTTACATCTTCCATTATACATAGTTTTCATGGGTTAACTATGAACCTATTGGCCCCTGCCAATATCTTTTCCTATATACAGTTTTTCATGGGCTTACTGAGAACCTATTAGCCCCTGCCAATATCTTTCTTTTATATTTATCATCCTATATTCTGGTCTTCCTGACCTTTTCGATGCAATTTTACTCATTCAGGAGTTTAATCAATTTACATTCACTACTGGGTTATCCTAGTTGGTTCTTCTACTCTTTATCCCCAAAATGCAGTTATGGGTCCATTATAACGTGAATATATTTATATTTGAAGAAGCAAACATAACAACATGGCAATATCACTCCTGTGGGTTTAATATAAAACATGGTTAATCCCTTTAACATATTATTTTGTCAAATAAAGCTTCTTTTTAAAACCATCACAAAACTCCTTTATTTTAGCCATGGGGTTCTTCTTTTAAAAGTATAGTTTAGGTTACACAACCTTTCGAAACCTGGCTTTCGACTTCATAGGATGACCTCCTTCGAAAGCCTTAAAATATTTCTTCGAAGTATTAGGCTCCTGCCTTTTTAATACATTAAAACCTTCCTTTGGAAACCATTTGATTGTTGCAAAGTATTAATATTTAACTTTGGAAGCTTAGCTTCGAAACCAGTTGAAAGTACCCCTTTCGACACCATTTGAAGTAACCCTTCCAAAACCATTGAAAGTCCCCCTTTCGAAAGCATTGGGTTTATACTTAAAACTTTATTTGGGTCAAAATGAATATAGGCGAAAGCAACTCTTTCGAAACCATCCATTTTCATCCATAAAAATATTGGGGAAACATGAAGGCATCGACACCATCTCTTTCGAAAGCATAAAACATCCGGGTAAAATAATGGAAGGTTGGCGTCGAAACCCCTTCCGAAACCATTGCCTTCGAAACCCTTAATACCTTTCGAAAGCTATAGGAAGTGGCTTAAACTTATAAAACAAAGTACCCTTTCGATAGCATTGATATCTTCAGCACCATCGAAAGGTTAAAGAACGACAGTAGGGTTTCGAGTAGGTCGGAACCCCTTCTTTCAAAACATTTTTTCATAACCTCTTTTGAAACCATTTGCTTCGACTCCTTCGAAGGATAAAAAAACAAAGGCAGGTGCTTTTCTTTTAAAAACAAACCAAGGTTTTGCCTCCTTCGGAAGCTATGCTTTCGACACCTTACCTTTTTCCTTCCTCCAGTTCACTGCATACAATCTTTGTGATACCTTGTATATTGGTTTCTGATTAGTAGGTTATGACTTGGATGAAGGAGAAAGCTTCTGTGTTGAAAGGTACTTCCCAAAGTAGGCGAAACCCGCTTTTCTGAGTAAACCTTGTTTTGATACTACTTAAAGCAAATCTTTTTCTAACTAATCTACCACGTGTCAACATCTGATTGGTTGCTTTAACCTTATCAAATTCTTTTCCAAAATAACTGCCGCTAATTTTAGATCAAAACCATGGTTAAGTTAATCAATTAAGCCCTTCCATTAAGCAAAACAAATTTTACAAAGAAGTCCCTCTTATAAAATAATTTAATTTGCATAGCAAATCACTTTGGAAAATCCCCAAAAATTCTAGAAATTCACTTTAATCATGTTATCTAACATATCAAAATTCTAGACCCAAAATATTAATATATTTTCTATAATAAATTTATAAACCAAAATAAACATATTTTTCTTTGAAAATTCATAATAATCTTTCCATAGCTTGGAAAATTCTCAAAATTGAAACCCAACTCCAAAATCATATTTGTCATAACATAAAATTTTCCCATGGCTTTTAAACATATTAAATCTTGGTTTTGCCCTAAAACCGTGCATAACCTCTTTTAAACAATCTTGTTTAAATTATAAATCAAGCATATCATCATCCAATATATCATAAAAACGAATTTACCCTTAAATCCGAAAATATACGATTCAAAACAAAATAGAGATGGAATTATTATTCACCTTGATTTAGATAAGGAGATTGGATTGAGATTGATTTTCCCTAAGCTTGATTCTCTAGCTTTTAATTTGAATTCTTCTTGTTAATGGTCGGCCTCTCTCTTGCGTTTAGTATTCAAAATGACATGAATGAGAAGTAAAATGGTAGGAATGAAAATATATAAGGGTAAGGGTTATGGGCGGCGAATTTCCTAATATATCCTTATGTAATTTGATTAACCCATAACCATTCTTTAGCCCATTAATTATTATATTACGCTCGGCTTTAATTAAATTAATTCATGTCTCAATCCCATTATCACTTAACATTTACATTATTATATTTAATTTATCTAGTTAAATCTCCTGAATAATGTTATAAAAAATTAGGGTTGTTACAGGCTCCCCTCCTTAAAGAATTTCATCCTCGAAATTTAGTAAGGACTAAATACCAAACATATCAATCATCTGTAATGACTCCTAACAACCATACTAGTCTACCTGACTAGGAATTATCTATATTATTTTAATATAGACATACCCTCAAAGCAGATCAGGATAAGTATCTCATATCAGGTCCTTTGTCTCCCAAGTACAGTCGTTCTCATTGTCGCTCCACTGAACTTTCACCAACTTGACTATCTTGTTCCTCAATCTTTTCTCATCTCCCGCTACATCCTGAACGGGTTGTCTAACAAAAGTCAAATTTGGCTCTACTACTAGATCTTCCAACCCTGTCGGAGGAATAGTAGCCTCTGGATAATTCACAAATTTGCGAAGATGAGACACATGAATTACATTATGGACACCTGCCAAACTACTCAGCAACTCTACTTCGTATGCGAGCTTTCCAATCCTTTCTATAATCTGGAATGGACCAACATATCTTAGGGCCAACTTTCCCGACTTTCCAAGCCGTACCACACCCTTCATCGATGATACCTTAATGAAAACCCGGTCTCCCACTGAGATCTCTAGGTCTTTACACCTCTTATCTACGTAACTCTTCTTTCTAGATTGAGCTTTCTTCATCCGTTCTTGGATTAACTCAATCTTCTATGACGCCTCTCTTACCAAATCTGGACCTAAGAACAATCTATCTCTAGTCTCCAACCAACATACAGGGGATTTGCATGGTCTTCCATACAAAGCTTCAAAAGGCGCCATTCCTATACTGGGTAACTATTATTATAGGAAAATTCAACCAAATGTAGGTGATCCTCCCAAAATCCACCGAAATCCAACACACAAGCTCTCAACAAATCCTTGAGTACCTTATTGACTCTCTCTATGTTCCCATCCATCTGTGGGTGATATGCGGTACTCATATTGAGCTTAGTGCCTAACAAATCCTGTAGACTCTTCCAGAATTCGCTAGTAAATAACGCATCTCTGTCGTTGACTATGCTACTAGGAACTCCATGAAGTCTAACTATGTTCTTCATGAACAACCTTGCCAAAACTGGTGCCTTCCTAGTCGACTTGACTGGAATGAAATGGGCACTCTTGGTTAATCTGTCCACAATAACCCATATACTCTCATTTCCTCTCCTTAACCTTGGTAACCCATCAATAAAATCCATGGATATCAAACCCCATTTCCATATTGGAATCTCTAAAGGCTGAAGAAACCTACTTGGATTTTAATGTTCAACTTTCACTTTTTACAGTTTACACACTGCCTAACCCACAAGCCAACATCCCTCTTCATGCCTTCCCAATAAAAGCTCCTCTTACTATCTTGTTACATATTGGTCCATCCAGGATGAATCGTAAACTTCGATCCATGACATTCCTCAAGAACTTCTCTCCTTAAATTCCCAACATCTAGAACACATAATCGTCCTTTTTTTCTGAACCATACCTTCTGGTCAAGACAAAAATCTTTTAAATCATCGACCTCAGTTCCAATCTCGAGCCTTCTAATTCTCTCGACTAATATTGGATCCTCCTTCTGTTTAGAAGCAATTCTCTCGATCAACACTGGTCGAACTTCTAAACAGGACAACATTGTAGTATTCTGACTAAAACTAGCAGTCGATCTTAACTGCACACCGCAATTGGCCAAAGCTTCTAGATCCTTCCATTCTGCTAACATAGCGAACACCACATTCTGATGTCTTCTACTGAGAGCATCCACTACCTTATTACCTTTCCCTGGGTATATTCTATACCAAAATCATAAGCAGCCAAAAATTCCAGCCATCTCTGCTATCGCTTATTCAACTCCTTTTGAGAGAATAGATATCTTAAAAACTTATGATTGGTACATGGCTCGAATCTCTCCCTCAAGAGATAATGCCTCCAATTCTTCAAGGCAAAAATCATCGCAGCCAACTCCAAGTCATGAGTAGGATAGCTTAATTCATGCAGTCTAAGTTGCCTAGATGTGTAAGCAATGACTATGCCCCTCTGCATCAACACTGCTCCAAATCTATTCCCACATGCATTAGTGTATACTACCAACCCATGGTTTCCATATGGAACTACTAACACTGGAGCATTGCTCAACAAATGCTTTAACTTAAGGAATGCTTTCTCACATTTGTCGGACCAAAAAAATTTCACTTCCTTGCTGGTAAGCTTAGTCAAAGGCGCTGCTATCCGCGAGAAATCCTTAATGAATCTCCAAAAATTGCTAACAAGTCCAAGAAAACTTTTGATCTCGGTCACCGTCTCTGGTCTCTTCCAATTATTCACAGCTTCGATCTTATCTGGATAGACTGACAATCCATTCTCTGAAATCACATGACCAAGAAACTTAACCTCATTCTTCCAAAAATGACACTTGGAAAAATTCGCCTTTAGCTGATTCTGCCTCAGCGTCTCAAGCACAACTCTGAGATGATCTTCATGCTCTCTCTTATCCTTAGAGTATACCAAAATGTCATCTATAAACACCAACACGAATCTATCCAAATACTCTCGGAAGACTCGATTCATCAAATCCACAAAGAAAGCAGGTGCATTCATCAGCCCTAATGGCATCACTAACCACTCATACGAACCATATCTAGTTCGAAATGCTATCAAAGCAATGATGTCCTTCGCCACTCTCAACTAATGGAACCATATCACCATATCCAACTGGGAAAACACTCTAGCTCCACTCAACTGATCAAACAGATCATCAATCCTCGGTAGAGGATACTTATTATTTCTCGTCCTTTCGTTCAACTTACTATAGTCGATACAGATTCTTAATGACCCATCTGGTTTCTTCACGAATACCGCAACTGCTCCCCAAGGCGAACTGCTTAGTCTAATAAAATTTCTTCCTTCTAGATCCACTAGCCGCATCTTTAATTCCTTCATCTTAGTCGGTGTCATCTTGCTAGGTAATCTACTCACAGGTTCAGCTCCTAGCATAAGATCTATCTGAAACTCAACAACTTGTTTCGGTGGTAGTCCTGTGACTGGCTCAAAGACATCTGCAAACTCTTTTGCTACTCGAACCAGTTTAGCTCTTCTCCCACTTCCATTGCACTTAACAAAGCACAACTACTCTGGTCAGAATTCTGTACTGAGAATATAATTCGGTTATGACTATCAGGGTGTCTCAAAGATATCTCCCCATCCTGACAGAATATCCTAGCCTCATACCTTCTCAACCAATCCATACCCAAAATGATTTCGAAATCTACGATATCATAAACATACAAACTGCATGCAAACTTATGACCTAACAAATCGAGTTCTATCTGGTCACATCTCATCCCCAGAGTTGCATACCATCTTATTGGATTCGTACACGTTAAGGAAGTAATAAGGTATATGGGTTCTAATCATAACCTATCAACCAAACACTGTGATATAAATGAATGTGATGCACTGGTATCAAAAAGTATCCTAATTGGTATACTCTAAATCAAAATCGTACCTTCCATCATAGTCTTCTCTTTATCAGCTGTAGTTGGCCTAGCTGATGATCCAACAACAAAAACTTTCCCCTTGTCCACTCTGACTGGCTCTAGACACTGGTACTTGTAATGCCCAACTTGATCATAGTTGAAGCACTTCACATTCTTCTTATTTGCATCTTTCTTCCCCTTTCTTGACCGACACTCATTTACATAATGAACCTTCTTGTCACATTTGTAGCAAACTAAATCAGCCATTGCCTTCTTGGCAACATCCCCTTTTTGGGCTCCCTTCTTCTTAAAGAATTTCCTCTTCTTTCCCAGAGGATCCTGGGATTCTACTAGCTTCTCTCAAGTAGAAACTGCCAGCATCTCTTCATGGCGAATGGCCATCTCCACCACCACGTTACAAGGTTCTCAGATATGGGTTATGGTCATTTTAGCAAGCTTAGGTATCGGCCCTTAAATGAATCTCTCATTCCTTCTGACATTAGTGTCAACCATAGCATATCCATATCGAGACAGCTCATCACACTTAGCAGCATACTCGACCACTGGAATCTCTCCTTGAACTAGATCCATGAACTTCCTCATTAATGCTGACTTAGCAACCTCAGACAGAAACCTCTGCTCAAACCTTCTCTTGAAATCAGCCCATGTTAGCTCTTCCTCCAGTACCCAGGAGGTCACATTATTCCACCAGTGAAGTGCTGCCCCTTGCAACTGCCTAGAGGCCAGCCTCCTCTTTTTCCCATCATCCAAGCCTAGATCAGTATAGATTCTTTCACAGTGCAATAGCCAATTCTCAACTTCAACAGCATCCTCCGTTCCAGAAACAGCTTTCCATCCAGACTGGTGTAGTATTTGCTTAGCTTAGTATAGTTTTTCCTCACTGGAGCCACAAGATTAGCTCCTCCAACATTACCAGCAACTCCAGTGTTTGCACAAAAAATGGACAAACACCTCAAAGTTGTATGATTTGGTAGATCTTATGTGATTCTTAGTGATTCGAGCGATTTATGCAAATATGTAAAAAACAGGGGCTAAACTGTAAAAAGACACGCAGATTTATAGTGGTTCAGCCAGAATGTGCCTACGTCCACTTTATATGTTATTTCTCTTCAGTTATTCTGATTACAAGTACAAAGCTTTGATATCCGTAAAAGAAAGTTGTTTGAAAGTTCCTTCCGTGCTTGAGCTCTCAAACTTGTCCCCATTGTTGTACCCTTGCCCCTCTATTTATAGAGTGAGGCTGGGGGTAGGGGTCTAGGATGTGTGTAGTTGCTGATGGGCCTGGGCTGACGTGATCTGGCCTGGTACGTCTTGGTTATAGTCGGTTCGGCGAAGCCTGGAGACGGTTGGTTCGGTGGGAGGCTTGGTCCGGTGGGAGACTTGGTTCGGTGGGAGGCTAGGTCCGGTGGGAGACTTGGTCCGGTGGGAGGCTTGATCCGGTGGGAGACTTGGTCCGGTGGGAGGCTTGGTCCGGTGGGAGACTTGATCCGGTGGGAGACTTGATCAGGTGGGAGGCTTGATCCGGTGAGAGACTTGATCCGGTGGTCTTCGTTCGGCGATGAGGCCAGTTTGGTGTGGGCTTGGCTCGGTGGTGAGAAAATAGCCCAACATGTTCTGAAAGATGTGCGGTAAGCCCACAGTGCCGTAGGGAGTTCGTCCACCCAAGCGCCCTTTGACTTTTCGAGCTTCTTTTTGATCAGAGTCTTCAGAATTTTGTTGACTGCTTCGACTTGTCCGTTTGCCTGGGGATACGCTACGGATGAGAAGCTTTTATGAATTCCGTGCTCTCGGCACCAGTTGGCGAATTCCTCGCTGTCAAACTGAAGTCCATTGTCTGATATGATTTTGAGTGGGACCCCGTACCTACACAGAACATTTTTGATCAAGAAGTTAATAACTTTTGCTGAAGATACTTTATTCAGAGGTTCTGCTTCCACCCATTTGGTGAAATAATCAACTGCCACTATAGCATATTTGGCCCCGCCTCGGCCCATCGGTAGCTCGTCGATTAATTCGATTCCCCATATTGCGAAGGGCCAAGGGCTGGTCATTTGAGTAATCTCAGTTGTTGGTAGCCGTGGAATCTTAGCAAATTTTTGGCATCTGTCACACCTCTTGACGAAATCTAAAGCGTCCTTGCTTAAGGTGGGCCAGAAATATCCGTATCGGAGTATCTTTTTTGCTAATGTTTGCCCTCCGATGTGATCTCCACAGCTCCCCTGATGGATGTTGGATAAAATTTCCTTGGCTTCCCTTCCGGCGACACACCTTAATAATGGGTTAGAGAAACTGCGCCGATAGAGGATGTCTTCTTGTATTGTATAGCGGGACGCTTTCCTCAAGATTTTCTTGACTTCATTACGCCCGTCGGGTAGTGTGCCACTTTGTAGGTAGTTTCGGATGGGAGTCATCCAAGTTGCTTCCTCGGTTGCAGTTATCAGATTCAATTGTTCAAAACTTGGCGCCATTTGCTTTGAGATGGTCACTGCCCCGAAGATGGTGATGTCTCTCACACTTGCTTGCTTTGCTAATTCGTCGGCCTCTCGGTTCTCCTCCCGAGGGATGTGTTTGACTAAGTAGTGGTCCAATCGGCTGAGGAGTAATTTGGTCTTCTTTAGATATGCTATGAGTCGTTCTTCTCGAGCTTGGAATTCCCCTAGTATTTGATTAACAATAAGCTGAGAATCGCTGTGAAGACACAAAGAATTGGCTCTGATCTCGATGGCAATTTCTAGTCCGGCTATCACTGCTTCATATTCTGCATCGTTGTTGGTGGCAGCGAACTCCAACCTTATAGCATAGTGCAGTTTATTTCCCCTGGGAGTGATTATTACAACACCTGCCCCCGAGCCCTGTTCGTTCGACGCGCCATCCACAAAGAGATTCCATTTGATGTCTCCTGTTATTTCCAATTGCTCCTTATCTTCGTTGGTAGTGAATTCTGCAATGAAGTCAGCCATGGCCTGTCCCTTGATGGCGGTGCGAGGGTGATAGGTGATATCATACTGACTCAATTCAATGCACCATTTAAGTAGTCGCCCAGAAGTGTCGGGGCGATGGAGTACCTGCCTCAGTGGTTGATCGGTCAGAACTTTGATGGAATGGGACTGGAAGTAGTGACGCAGCTTCCGTGATGTGATAAGTAAACAGTATGCTAGCTTTTCAAGTTTAGGACATCTGACTTCTGCCCCAGTAAACCTTTTGCTGACGAAGTAAACTGGCCGCTGCGTGCGGTTGTCTTCCCTTACCAAGGCGGCGCTTAGGGCGTGGGATGACACAGCGAGGTATAGGTATAATTCTTCTCCTTCGCTTGGAGTTGAGAGCACCGGTGGTTTCTGGAGGTGTTCGATTAAGTGAAGGAAAGCGGTCAGGCATTCGTTAGTCCATTCGAACTTTCCCTTGTCTTTCTTTAGAGCTTCAAAAAAGGGGACGCACTTGTCCGTCGCCTTGGAGATGAATCGGCTTAGAGCGGCCACTTTTCCGTTCAAACTTTGCATTTCCTTCCGAGTGGAAGGTATCTTGATATCCCTTAGCGCTCGGACTTGTTCAGGGTTTGCTTCTATCCCTCTGGCATGAACGATGAATCCTAAGAACTTTCTAGATGACACTCCGAAGGAGCATTTTAGCGGATTCAACTTCATCCCATATTGTCAAAGTACTTGAAACATCTTGCCTAGGTGGCTCACGTGATCTTTGTCTTTCCTTGACTTTACTAGCATGTCATCCACATATACTTCCATAGTTTGTCCTATCAGCCCTGCAAACATCTTGTTGACGAGGCGTTGGTAGGTGGCTCCTGCATTTTTAAGTCCGAAAGGCATTACCTTATAGCAGTACAAGCCCCGGTCGGTGATAAAACTAGTGTGGTCTTGGTCGGGAGCATGCATAGGAATTTGGTTATATCCTGAGTATGCATCCATAAAGGATAGGAGTTCGTGCCCGGCTGTGCTGTCTACAAGTTGGTCGATTCTGGGAAGTGGGAAGCAATCCTTTGGGCAGGCATCGTTTAGGTTGGAAAAGTCAATGCAGGTTCGCCACTTCCCATTAGCCTTTTTTACCAGCACCGGGTTTGCGATCCATTCCGGGTAGATAGCTTCTCGTATGAAGTCATTGGCGAGTAGATTCTTTACTTCTTCATCGAGGGCTGCTGATCGCTCTGCCCCCATACTTTTCTTTCTTTGCTTTACAGGCGCCTTGGTAGGATCAATGTTTAATACGTGGCATGTTATGTCGGGGGAGATTCCGGTCATGTCAACGTGTGACCAAGCAAATACATCCAAGTTGTGGCGGAGAAAATCGATGAGTTGTTCCTTCAACTCGGTTTTTAGTTGGGACCCAATTTTCAACAGTCTACTTGAGTCGTGTTTGTCTACAGATATAAATTCCATAGCCTCTGCAGGCTCGGCGGTGGCCTCCTCCTCTTTGTCCCTAGGATCTAATTCATTGAAAGGGTCGCTGGTATATCGAAGAGGAGGGTCTTTCTTTAATTGCTACGCTTCTAGACTTTTTGTGCAGAGGGCAATCTCTACACCCTTCCCTTTATCCTTCCTGTGGTTGTTGCGAAGTTCAGTTACATAGCGGTCTCGAGCAACGTCCTGATCTCCTTCCACTTCCCCTACCCCATTGTCCGTTGGGAATTTCATCTTTAGGCACCATGGGGCTAAGACAACTTGGAAGTCAGACAAGGATGGCCTTCCCAAGAAGGCGTTGTAGGCTGACTGGTTTTCTATTAGCACAAATGTTTGTTTCCGTACAGCAGAGCGGGGATGGCTTCCAATCTCAACAAAAAGGTCTAGTTGCCCGAGGGGCATCTTCGCGTCTCCAGTGAAGCCGTGTAGTGGTTTATCGCAGGGGGATACATCCTTCATTGATAGCTTCATTTTGTCGAATGCGTGTTTGAACAGGATGTTTACCGAGCTTCCAGTGTCTACCAGGATTTGGTAGACTTCGGCGGGACCAAGTCGGGCAGAGATGACCATGGGATCCATGTGAGGGTACTGCCTTCCTTCTAGGTCACGCTTACCGAACGTGATGTCATTACTTTCTTTCCGCTTCGGGTGGCGCTCTTCTATAACCGAATTGACATAGTCTTTATTGTCTCTAAGCGACTTTCCGTATCTTTCCATCTCTTTCCAGCTTCTGTCTGCGATGTGTGGCCCTCCTGAGATGGTATGGACCACTATCTTTTCCTGACTAGAGCTGCTAGCGTTGCGGTTCCCCCTATCGGCCCCCGGGGAGGGTAGCCTTGGGTTTTCATTGGCAGGAGCTGGGGTCCTGTCCTGACCTTTTACATAACGTTCCAGTTTCTTTCTTCTGATGTGTTCCTCAATCAAATCTCGGAGATGATGGCATTCGTTGGTATCATGCCCGTGAGATTCGTGGAAGCGGCAGAATTTTCCAGACTTCTGTGCGTTATCTGATTCCTTCTTGTACAGTGGGCGTTTGTACCTAACTTCGCCTTGGGTGGCAAGGAAGATATTTTCGACGGTCTCGTTCAAAGGAGTGTAAGTGTCGAATCTTGGCCCTGGCCGATATAGGCGCTTTTCTCCCTTCTTGCCCCCAGCATTGTCTCTGGAATCAGTTCTTCGAACGTCCCTTGCCACAGCAGGAGCGTTGCCATGGGTTGTCTTATTTTGCTGTCCTGACTGCCCCTCAACGGCAGCATCCTCAAGCCTCATGTATTTCCCGACTTCATGGAAGAAATCGGGTAAAGTAGCTGGCTTTTCTTTTGTCAACCTTCTAGCAAATTTAGTGTCCGGATGCACACCACTGCAGAGGGCCATTAGGATAAGCTTCTCATCGGCATCTTGGACTGCGGCTGCTGCGGCGTTGAATCTGGTTAGGTATTGCTGCAGCTTTTCTCCAGGTTTCTATTTGACGCTGGATAAGGAATGAGCGTCCTTAGGTTGCTCCACATGAATGCGGAACTGACTGATAAATTTTTCTTTCAACATTTCCCACGAGCTGATGGATCCTTGGGGTAGATGACAGAACCAGGAGGTAGCAAGATCTGCTAAGAAGAGCGGAAAGCATTTGCACAGTACTCCCTCCGTTGCTCCACTCATGAGCATATGCTGCGTGTACCTTTGTAAGTGTACAACGGGATCGGAGGTTCCTTTGTAGGGTTCCATTGTTGGCATCTTCCATTCTTGGGGGGTGATAGCAATTTCGATATTGCGGGCGAAAGGACTGGTTACCCTAGCGCCTATCCCTCGATCTCTTTGCTCCCGTTGGACACACTCTCTGAATAAGCGTGCCATCCTTTCATCAGAACTTGGAGTAGACAGAAATGAGTTTGGTTCTGTTCTGTGGGATTGATTCCGTCCAGATGACCTATAGGGATGGTATCGTCTATCATTCCTCATATTTTCCAGTGGCTGCCTTTGATCTTCTGGGAGCATGCTTGGGTCAGCTACAGTTGGCCCTTGCCTTGATCTCCCCCTGTTGGGTTCTGATCTAAGCACTTCCTCGGGTCCAACTTCGGGCTGGACTCTAGCTCGGCCCCGTTCACTGGCGTTTCTGTGGTTAGGCAGCATGACAGGCTCAGCTACAGTTGACCTTCGCCCGGTACCTTCCCTGTTGGGTTCGGTAACAAACGTTTCCTCAGGCATAACTTCGGGCTGTGCTCGGTCTCGGCTCCTACCACGGCTACTTCTGCCGTTAGCTCCTTCGAAGAAGGGAGATCTTTGTTGTCTCTGAGATCCTCCAGACTGGGACTCGCCCCATGATTCAGTGTTGCGGTTGGATTCTTCAGCGTCCCTTAAGCGTGACATGAGATGGTCCACCAAGGCTTCCTGCTGGGACGTGAAGCGGTTAGTTACTTCAACCACAACTCTGTCCATATCTGCTCTAGTAATTGCTGCAGGCTGTTCTGTGGCAGGAGTAGTTGGGTTAGCCTGTTCTTCATTGGTTACTGTTGCTGGTGGAGGACGATCTACTTGATTCGTGACAGCTGGATCTGGAAGACTGCTGGATGCGATGTTTTTTTCCTTTGTTAACATCTTTTCCTTGTTTGGGAGGCATGTTTTCCAAGTGGCGGACAATGCTGTTAGGAAAACTTGTTAAGTGGATGAAGCTGAAGCTTCGAGCTTCTAGCTCTCAGTGAAAGCACCAAAAATGTTAGCACAAAAAATGGACAAACACCTCGAAGTTGTATGATTTAGTAGATCTTATGTGATTCTTAGTGATTCGAGCGATTTATGCAAATATGTAAAAAACAGGGGCTAAACTGTAAAAAGACACGCAGATTTATAGTGGTTCAGCGAGAATGTGCCTACGTCCACTTTATATGTTATTTCTCTTCAGTTATTCTGATTACAAGTACAAAGCTTTGACAGTAAAAGAAAGTTGTTTGAAAGTTCCTTCCGTGCTTGAGCTCTCAAACTTGTCCCCATTATTGTACCCCTGCCCCTCTATTTATAGAGTGAGGCTGGGGGTAGGGGTCTAGGATGTGTGTAGTTGCTGATGGGCCTGGGCTGACGTGATCTGGCCTGGTACGTCTTGGTTATAGTCGGTTCGGCGAAGCCTGGAGACGGTTGGTTCGGTGGGAGGCTTGGTCCGGTGGGAGACTTGGTTCGGTGGGAGGCTTGGTCCGGTGGGAGACTTGGTCCGGTGGGAGGCTTGATCCGGTGAGAGACTTGGTCCGGTGGGAGGCTTGGTCCGGTGGGAGACTTGATCCGGTGGGAGACTTGATCCGGTGGGAGGCTTGATCCGGTGGGAGACTTGATCCGGTGGTCTTCGTTCGGCGATGAGGCCAGTTTGGTGTGGGCTTGGCTCGGTGGTGAGAAAATAGCCCAACATCCAGCTTGCAAAATATTGGCTAACAACTGATACACTATCCGCGCATCTATTGGCGGATTTCCAGCACCTACATTGGCTTTAGCATTTGGGTTAGCATTAGGCTGTCGACCTTGATTCCTCCTGATATTTGGTCGAGCATTTCCGTTGGTTGTGGTGCTTCCTCCACCTAGATTTCCTCTTCTATTTTATGCTTCCATATCTTCTTTCTCATAAATCTGCATACGAGCCTTAGTAAGATACAAAAGAACGGTCTAAGAGAGAGAGGAACACGTACTTATATATATATATATATATATATATATCAAATACAAGTACATTACTATAGCGTTAACCCAAACCCTGATCATATTTTCAAATTCATTGGATTATGTTTGAAAATCTTTTAGGTTTAACTTTCTTTTAAAGTGACATTAACCTAAGCTCTGATAACAACTTGTAACATCCTCCTACTTAGAGGCCCAAAACTAACGGCTACAGATGCTGTAGTCATCCATAGTTATTAATCCTCGACGACCAAATAGGTGAAGTTAGATTCATTGATACATAGAAACACATGAATATGGCAAAATTTAAACTTCAAACAAAATCACATTTCATTTTAAAGTATTTCCAATTCATTACATAATCCCAAATTCGCAAATCATGTTTAGAGAAAATATATTTATTACAACACCAAGAGCGACATATGAAGATGCCCCATTGGATGATCAAAGTATATATATGCAATATAACGACTTTTCTATTACAAACAACACAACGGAATCAAAAGAAAAGAGAACTCTAAATAGATATCATGCCTCCTGCATGTCCTCAAAGCTTATTCGTCTTAAGAGGTATTTGAAAACCTCAACTCTCAAACTACTCAAAATCAATTGAGTACCCGAGAGTTTAAGGGGATAACATAAACTTTGAGTCAGACATAAAGCCTGGTATGAATAATAATCTACTGTCTCAAATCATTTAAATATCCAGTGAGACCACTCCGTTTAGAGGAACAGGTTTTCCGCTCACTAGTATCTCAAAGCCTTTATAAAATCATATACCATGTTCCTACATCCACAATGGTTAAAACTATTCAAAACAGTATAATATGATGATATGCAAAACTAATGTATCAATTCTGGATTACCCATCCCCATCATTTTAGACTATCTGTCTCAATTATAGTTTCGAGGATTACTATTAACCTATTAGTTTTCATGGGCTGACTATTAACCGATTAAACATTTAAGGACTCCCTGTCCAATTTCATAGTTTTCATGGGATCACTATGAACTTATTGGTAACTCCAATATCTTACTCTTATCCCAGTTTTCATGGGTTTACTAGGAACCTATTGGTGACCCTAATATCCTTTCTTCTTATCCTAGTTTTCATGGGCTGACTAGGAACTTATTGACATCTGTCAATACTTAATCCGAATATCATTTTCATGGGCTAACTACAAACCTAATGGCCTCAGCCAGTATCCAATCATAGTTTTCATGGGCTTACTATGAACTTGTCTTTCTGACATCTTCCTTTATTAATAGTTTTCATGGGCTAAATATGAACCTATTGGCCCCTTCCAATATCTTTTCCTATACATAGTTTTCATGGGCTTACTGAGAACCTATTGGCCCCTACCAATATCTTTCTTTTATATTTTAGCATCCTATATTCTGGTCTTCCTGACCTCCTAGATGCAATTCTATTCATTCGGGAGTTTAATCAATTTATATTCACTACTGGGTTAACCTAGTTGGTTCTTCTATCCTTTATCCCCCAAAATGTAGTTATGGGTCCATTATTTTTGAGAAAAATGTGTGATCCTCTAGAAGTAGAGGAGAGCGCACATGTAACTATATATATATCTGTATGTGTGTGTATGTATGTATCACAAAGCAAGGAGCTGGCAACATGCATACCAGGTAGCAAATCTAAGTACAAGTATCAAAGGAAAAAACTCAAGTACCCCTATAATGAGCTCCGGCAAGGCCACCGCCCATTGCACCCCAATATCAAGCTCCGGCATGGCCACCACCCGATATTAAAGTGTTAGAAGTACCTGAAAAACTAATGTATATCACAAAGCCAATGATACTGGTAGCCAGCACCATCTAATAATGAAGCTCCATGCTGCTGACTCAGAAGGAATGGAGATGTGACTAATCTGAAGTGGAACTGCTAATGATCCTAAATGGAAAACTCCGCTCTAAAGACTCAGTAAAACTGGAAGTAGCGCCTAGCTAAAGAGTGAACCCTCTTGAAAATAGAACGCCATAATGAAGATGAAGATGCACTAAGAAGAATCCCTCACTGCAATCAGCAATCCTACAATCAGCAATCTTGTGTACCTGTAAAAAGAAACTAACACCCTATCTAGCCCAGTGTACCTGAAAAGTAACTAAGGAAAATAGTCAATATAGTACACATATATGTATATAAATGAAATTTATATACATATATATATATATAAATGAGATTGAAGTAAATATATAAAAGTAAATCTTACAGGACAAAATAAAGTAAAGATTAGAAAAAGACTATAAAACAAACAAAAGATCTAATAAAATAAAGCTAATAGGATCCATAATCTAAAAAACTAAAAGATCTATAAACTAATAAAAATAATAACTAAAACAAATATAAAATTATCCTTATGGACCTCTGATCAAAAGTAAATTATGATACATAGTGAAATCATCATTTAAGTTAGAAAAAATATCAATACTACAATTATTAATGTCAAAAATATTATTTTTATGTTTAAATAAATTAATATTATTACTAACCTTATTAAGATATTCTTTAAATAGGTTATTTTTAGCTAATTTATATTTTAGATTAGAGATCGAATTAGAACAAAATGAAGAAATTATAAAAATCAATTTATTAAAGTGGCTATTATTATTATTAAAAATTCTCTGATTTCTTTCAAATCAAATATACGAACAAGTTATAATGAATAAAGTGTCAAGTAAGAGTATATTATCCTTTTTGAACATAAATCTAAAAGTATTCCAATAGAATTCACAATCAGAAATTTTAGTTATTATATTAAAGTTAAAGATTTTAAAGGTATTATTTAGAATGAAATAAGTATCCATGCAATCATCATATACATGTTTAATATCTTCAAAATGTAGGTTAGAAAATAACATTTATTATCAATTTGTATATTTTTTCTTTTTAAAAATTCTATAGTATTTAGTTTTTCGTGCAAAATTAACCACATGTGAATTTTAGATTTAGGAGGAGCATTTGATTTCCAAATAAATTTAAAAGCGTTATTAGTTACACCCGAAAAGTTAATAAATCTATAAAAAGAATTAGAAGTATATTTCTTACTCTTATCACATTCCCAACTAATATTATCATTATCAATATTATATAGATTTAATCTGGCATAAAGCAAAGAAAGCTGCCTAAGGGTTGAACCTACTAAAATTCTGTTAGAACTAAAATTCCAAGGAGGGTCATTTTCGGGAGAAATAACTTCTATAATTAAAGCATACTTAAAATTACCGATTTCATATAGCTCTCTAAATTCAATCCTAAGAGGGATAATGGAAATCCAACGGTCATGCCAAAAAGAAGTACTATTACCTAAATGGACTATTGTATTAGTGCCTAAATTAAAAATCTCATGACATTTTAAAATAGATTTCCAAAAATTTGATAGTTTACGAACGACTGAAGGAATAATTTGATATAAATTGTTACTACCATTATAGTAATATTTAGAAATGATTTCTTTCCAAGTAGCATTATCATTAATATCCTTAAACTTCCATAACCATTTACCTAATAAGGACAAATTCATATTACGCAAATTAATGACTCCTAAAGCATTATAATGTGAATATATTTACATTTGAAGAAGCAAACATAACAACATAGCAATACCACTCTTGTGGGTTTAATATAAAACATGGTTAATCCATTTAACCTATTATTTTATCAAAGAAAGCTACGTTTTAAAACTATCACAAAACTCCTTTAATTTAGCTATGGGTTTTTTCTTTTAAAAATAGAGTTTGGGTTAAACAACCTTTCGAAACCTTCGAAACCTGGCTTTCGACTTCATAAGATGACCTCCTTCGAAAGCCTTAAAATCTTACTTCAAAACATTAGGCTCTTGCCTTTTTAATACTTTAAAACCATCCTTTCAAAACCTTTCGATTGTAGTAAAGTATTAATATTTAACTTTGGAAGCTTAACTTCGAAACTAGTTGAAAGTACCCCTTTCGACACCATTGGAAGTAACCCTTCCAAAACCATTGGAAGTCCCTCTTTCGAAAGCATTGGGTATATACTGAAAACATTATTTGGGTCAAAGTGAATATAGGTGAAAGCAACTCTTTCGAAACCATCCTTTTTCATACATAAAAATATTGGGAAAACATGATGTCGTCGGCACTATCTCTTTCGAAAGCATAAAACATCTGGGTAAAATAATGGAAGGTTAGCGTCGAAACCCCTTTCGAAACCATTACCTTCGAAACCCTTAACCCCTTTCGAAAGCTATAGAAAGTGGCTTAAACTTATAAGACAAAGTACCCTTTCGACAACATTGATGTCTTTAACACCATCGAAAGGTTAAAAAATGGCAGTAGTGTTTCGACTGGGTCGGAACCTCTTCTTTCAAAACATTCTTTCATAATCCATTCGAAAGCAAACTTATTTTATGGCAACCCTTTTGAAACCTTTTTAAAACCTCTTTCGAAATCATTTGC
This sequence comes from Allium fistulosum, assembly GCA_030737815.1. NCBI lineage: Eukaryota > Viridiplantae > Streptophyta > Magnoliopsida > Asparagales > Amaryllidaceae > Allium > Allium fistulosum. Next base: position 1,101,125,750 of record CM060904.1, on the reverse strand, counting down.
TTTGACTACTTCAAAGGCTAAAACAAAACAAAGGCAGGCACTTTTCTTTTAAAAACAAACCAAGGTTTCAACTACTTCGGAAGCTTTGCTTTCGACACCACACCTTTCGCCTTCCTCCAATCCATTGTGTACCATCTTTGTGATACCTTGTGTATTGGATTCAGCTTAGTAGGTTTCGACTAGGATGAAGGCGATAGCTTCTGTTTCAAAATGTACTTCCCAAAGTAGGTGGAACCCCTTTTTTGAATAAACTTGGTTAATGCTACTTAAGCAAATCTTTTTCTAACTAACCTGCCACATGTCAACACCCGATTGGTTGTCTTAACCTTTTGAAATTCTTTTCAAAATAAATGCCACTAATTTCAAATCTAAACCATGGTTAAGTTAATCAATTAAGTCCTTCCATTAAGCAAAACCAATTTTACAAAGAAGTCCCTCTTCTAAAATAATTTAATTTGCATAGCAAATCACTTTGAAAAAATTCCCAAAAATTCCAGAAATTCACTTTAATCATGTTATCTAACATATCAAAATTCCAGACCAAAAATCTTAATAAATTTTCCAAAATAAATTTATAAACCCAAATAACCATATTTTCCTTTGAAAATTCATAATAATCTTTCCATAGCTTGGAAAATTATCAAAATTGAAACCTAACTCCAAAATCATATTTCTCATAACATAAAATTTTCCCATGGCATTTAAACATCATTAAATATCAGTTTTCCCCTAAAACCATGCATAACCTCTTTTAAACAATCTTGTTTAAATTATAAATCAAGCATATCATCATCAAATATATCTTAAAAAGGAATTTACCCTTAAATCCGAAATTATACGATTCAAAACAAAATAGAGATGGAATTATTATTCACCTTGATTTAGATAAGGAGATTGGATTGAGATTGATTTCCCCTAAGCTTGATTCTTTAGCTTTTAATTTGAATTCTTCTTATTAATGGCCGACCTCTCTCTTGCGTTTAGTATTCAAAATGACGTGAATGAGAAGTAAAATGGTAGGAACGAAAATATATAAGGGAAAGGATTATGGGAGGCAAATTTCCTAATATACCCTTATGTAATTTGATTAACCCAAAACCATTCTTTAGCACATTAATTAATATATTAGGCTCTTCCTTAATTAAATTAATTCAAGTCTCAATCCCTTTATCACTTAACATTTACATTATTCTATTTAATTTATCTAATTAAATCTCCTGAATAATGTTATCAAAAATTAGGTGTGCTACAAGGAGTTAACATAGAAATTCAGGATGGTCGCGTCCATCTTTTCCTTCTTTCTTTCAAAACCATTTTGAAGCTCCAAGTAATCCGCTCTAACGACAGCCTTCTCAATTTCAACAGAAGACTTATCGACGCTAAGCTGCATGACCTGGGCCTGTAACCTGGCAAGTATCTCAGCTTGGTCAGAAATAGTCTTATCATGCCCCTCAACGATAAGGTCGTGATCAGTAATGTTTTTCCTTTAGGCCTCAATGGTCGCGTTGCAAGCTTCCACCTCCTCTTTTAATTTGGCCTCTTCCACGTGAGTTTTCTTGATTTCATCCCAGTAGACGATCTCGATTATCGCTCGCGCCTCTTTCACTTCCTTTAGCAGGCTGGCGCTCTTTTTACTCTCACGAAGTGCCGATTCCTTCTCTTCCTCCAAAACTATTTAATCTTGGCACCACGGTCTGCTAATGCCCTCTCAAAGTCATCCTTCTCTAACTCAAAAGAGAGTATATTCTGATAATTATTGCGATTCATATCTACCAGTTGTTTACATAATCTCTCTCATCTTTCGGCCTTATCTAAGTCATTCTGAATAGCCCGATGGTGTGGCATGTATGAATCTTTGCGAACTGGGTGCATATCGCAGTCAAACTTAACTCCCCTCAAAAACCAACCAAGGAGCACTGCCTCAAGCTTAGGGTGGCCCAAAGGAAGAATATAGACAAGTCTCCGATGAGGATGTGAAGCACTGGGGCAATAACAATGGAAGATGGCGGGATGTTAGTTGAAGGTGGAATAGGGGCAGAAGTAACAAGAATTTCTTAGCCCGTTAAAGAGTGTGTTGGAGCAAAAGCTTGCTGCTCTGAAGATTGGGGACGATGATCAAACTTTGATCTCTTTGATGGCTCCTCCCTCTCATTAAAAGTCCTATGCTTCTCATACCCGCCTTGGTATAATCGGCTCCGATCTCTTTCTTCTTGACGACGGGTCTCGGCTTCCAAATCCTTTCTTCTCCTATGCTTTTCCTCCATCTCTTAGAGCTTATGATGGCCGGAAGAATGCCTAGACCAGCGCTGGGAGTCAGTGAATTCCTCGCAGTCATCATAGAGGCCATGTCCTCTTGTCATACCTGGCATGAAGCATAAATAAAAGTTTTCAGAAGCATAAAATTGACACAAAAAGAATGTCAGAAAGTAAGTGTAATCCTAGTGAGGTGTGTGGTGTGTTTCGGGGGAAGGCCTAAAGCGTCGTCACGAACTGGATCGGGCGGCCGTCGTAGGCGGGATCGGAATAACTTAGGCTGTCTTAGGCGGAATCGGGCTAACTTCGGGCGCCGTACCGCTTGAGCGGGGAGGCACCTCCTCAAATTTAAAATCCTCCTTCATAAGCGCATCAAAATCAATGTAAACGTCACTCAAATCTCCAAAATCCACCCTATCATCTTTACTTGGAGAATCTTGTTGCCCTTCGATCTCTGGGGCTCTGTCTTTTTTGCTCGTATCTGGAAGGGCTGAGCTCGGAAGGACGAGGTTCATTCCCGGAGTTTCATCGCATGATTTTGAATCCCCATCATCAAATTCTGCATAGAAGTCATCACTTGAAGTGGACTCATCGCTACTACTCTCGAGTTCCCCCTCTTCCTTTTCTAGGCCCAATGCAGCCTTGTCTTCCCTTTTCTTGAACTCCTCTTCTTCTTCTTCCAAGATCAAAGGCATTCTAACCGGGCATCTAAATCCAATCACAATAGCATCTCCTCCTTCGTGGGCCTTCCTGGTTGATTCTTCAGACAAGCCCTCTGTCTCTTGAGAGGGGCCTTCTTTGGAACTACGGGAAAAAGAAGTAGATTGTGTGCGAAACCTGGATCGAGCAGGAGAGGGGACCTCAACTTGAACAGTGGATCTACCCGGATATAGTAATCCATATCGGTGCAAGTTTTCATTGGTCAATAAAACTTTGACGGATCTCTCGTCAGCATCAATAGCCTTTATAGTCCGAAAAACTTCATTAAGAGACACGTTGCTGTTTGGCCTTGGAATAACTGCAAGAAGTGTACAGCTTGTTAGAAACTCCATAGTAACGCATCGGAACTCGATAAGTATGAAAAGGAACTTACCCCCTATCATCTAAAGATGGTTAAACCCCTTGGGGCACCTAATGAAGAAATACTACGTCTTGAACTAGGAAAAGTTACTCTGTAGATGCAAAATGATTTTCTGGTTCCTTTGAGCTTCAATTACGATCAAGGATGGACATTCATCCCTTCTTTTGAATGATAGAAAGTACTGCAACTCATCAAAGCTTGGAGCGCAGTTGAACGTCCATATGAAAAGAACATGTAAGCAAGTCAAGATGGCATAGTTGTTGGGAAGAATCTGGAACGGGGGAATGCCTAAGTTTGAAAGAGTCTCACGTATAAAGTTGTTAAAAGGAGGCACGACTCCATTCAAGCACATACCGATGGCAAGCGGTATATCCCGAGGGTGGCATGTGAGCAAACTCGTTCTTCTCCGGTAAACGTATGTCCTCCTTTGGTATACTATGCTATACACAGATATTGTGCAAAAATTTAGCGGAAACCAAAAAAGAAGCTCTATCTGGCAGGTTGAGTAGAACTCTAACGTTGGGAGGCATTTGATCCAAGACCGGACTAACCGGGACTAACTGACTGTATTTTGCCTATGAACTGGTAGGAAAAAGGGCGACGGATAACGACTCGGCTACCGAAAGTGCCAAACTTCCACCACATGATTTACGGCGCGTGGGTGCTTCATTCTAAAACAAGGGAACTCACATTCAAAACAGTCAGGTGATTTTATTCTAAATCAATAATTTCCCCCTACAACACTTGAATTCCGGAGAGATATCAATTCGTGCCCATGCGACAAACTTCGAGTGTGTACCGGGGCAAGTGCAGCATGCTGTCTATAGGGGTGAGATCGGTATCCGAAACACTACAAATGCTCTATGCTGTGTAGATAGTTCGCTCGCAATGGAAAAGGAAAAGAGTTTCTCGCATCGTTCCCTTCTATTTTTACTTCCTGTACACTTACCTGTTATCGGTCAATGATCGATAACGGATCCATTGTCTGAAGCGACGGGGAAAACTCTTTTCACTACAGGGACACCGAATGTGCAACAAGCATGAAAGATAAGTCCAAATCCTCCAGAAGAGTCGGGACCAATTAGGGATGTGTCGTGCAGTATCAGCTACGGAAGTTTGCACAAGTCAATTCTGGCCTAATGGATAAAGATAGCAAAACGTGTCAAGCATTGGGCCAAGGCCCAAATGTTGTTCCGGGAGAAACTCAAGACTCGATTTGCTATCTTCCTCTATTAGACCACAATCAACTCAAGCTTCTCACGATCAACATCACAAATGCGACCTTGCTAACAAATTGTTAAACGAACACTATGATAGCGACCCACCTTGGGTTAAACTCAAAACACGAAATTGGTCGAAGACTTAAAACAGTAATTCAAAGACAAGCTGGCAGCAAGCTAGGAATCAGGTCGGCAGCGATCTAATGATTGGTCAGGGGCGATTCAAAGCGCAAGCTAGCTGGGGTTTCGGTCAGAGATAAACCGGGGAGGTAGTAAAGCTCCGATGACGGTGGCACGAAAGGAAATCACAGTGAGAAGCTTGGACAAGGATGGATCTCAAGAATCACTGGATCGGGTCAAACAAGCTATGTCAAATCATCGAAAACCTTCAGATCGCATGAGAAAGTAGTTTGGGTCGTGTAAAAGTAAAGAGGAAGCTCGGCTCAAATGGATATATAGGAAACTGAAAAAAGAAAAAAGCAAAAAATTTCTAAGTTCTCGGGTCGCTCGTGATCCATCAGTTATGGATCGCGAGCGATCCATCAATAATGGGTCACCAACGATCCATCGGTTATGGATCGCCAGCGATCCATGGAATCGGCCATTATCAACTCCAAATTTGCATTGTGACATCCTCCTAGCACTTCAAGGAATACCGAGAGACTATGAAGAGAAGTTTGATCTGTTATGACAAGCAGTAGCAGAGGAGACCAAAACTAAGCGATCAGCATTGTGACCTATTACCTACCCGCAAAAATCTAATTCGATTACTTGGAATTCGACGAGCAGATATTAAAAGCAATAACTTCTAGAGCACGCCTTGTCTCCAATGAAGACGTACTCTGGGGGCCAAATGTTATTCGGGTTTTTAATCCAGTAGGATCTATTAGAAGACGAAATAGATGATGAAATCAGAATGGCTAGAAACTCATATTACTAAAGCATCGATTGAATTTGATTAAACCAAGGGACCAGAGTCCGTTCAGTCCAACCAGCAGCTAAGCACAACCAACTAGAAGATCATCATTGAAACATAGCAACGTGCAACGAGACTATGCGAACAACGATGATACAAGACCATGAAAGCATTCCAAACTTCAAACTCAAAAAATAATCCAAGTACTTGGATCACCAGCGATCCATGCAACATGATGCCTCGCTATGACACATTGAAGCAAAGAGGCCAAGAGAGGCAACACAAGAAAATATGCTAAGTGTATGGATCGCTAGCGATCCATACATCATGGATCGCCAGTGATTCATACTTGTACACGGGTCTTCAATGAGCTAGCCAGGCAAAGAAATGAGATAGGAGCTAAGCAATTAGCTCGTGCACGAGCTAAGTATATGGATCGCTGGTAGTCCATGGTTTTAGCTTGGGCCGCGAGCTAAACTACTCTAGGTCATACTGTGCCCATTTGCAAGTGACTGACAAGCGGGTTTGGTTCAGAGGCTCTCCGATCTCTATAAATACCATCTTGCCTGCAACATAAATAGGAGCTTCTTCGAACTGGTTGCTAAAGCTCTGCTGGAAACTTTATTCACTCTCTACTTCCCTCACAAGGGATTCACTGTGATTCTCTAGTGGATTACAACTTTGAGGATTCAATCTAGCTAAGGATAATCAAAAGGCTTGTAATCAAACACTACTTGTAACAGCAATCGGTTATAATAAAACTACAAAGTGGTCGTAGGGTTCTTTAATAGCCGAACCACTATAAAAATTCTTTGCCTTCTTTCTTTTACTGTCTTTTCTATACTGGTTATTTGTGTTATTGCTCTATCAGAACAGGGATGGTGCTTTCATACTCAAACCAGGGTGTTGATCCATTTTTTGGGTTAACAGTGTCAAATAAATGAATGAATGTCCTTGACAGATTTGAGAATGGGTAGATTCACAATTATTTCAACTTTCGCTTTATCTACATTATTTCCTTTGTTTGAAATGGCATGCCCAAGGACAATGCCATGTTTGACCATAAAATGATATTTTTACCCATTTAACGTTAAGTATTTGTCCTTACATCTATTCAGAACCAAATCAAGATGGTGTAAGCACTTAGAAAAAGAATTTCCAAAAATGCAAAAATCGTCCATAAACACTTCAAGAAAGTGTTTGATCATGTCAGAAAAGATGCTGACCATGCATCTTTGGGAAGTAGCAGGAGCATTGCAAAGGCCAAAAGGCATACATCGATATGCAAAAGTGGCAAAGGGATACATGAAAGTCATTTTCTCTTGATCTTTGAGAGCGCTTGGAATTTGGTTATAACCAGAATAACCATCAAGAAAGCAATAGAATTCGTGGCCGGCTAAACGTTCAAGCATTTGATCGATGAAAGGAAGAGGAAAGTGATCTTTACGTGTTGCAACATTTAATTTTCGATAATTAATGCAAATAAGCCAACACGTTTGAGTACGAGTTGGAATGAGTTCGTTAGAGTCGTTCCTGATAATGGTAAGTCCAGACATTTTAGGTATGACATGAATTGGGCTAACCCACGAACTATCAGAAATAGGATATATGATTCCATTATCAAGGAGTTTAAGAATTTCGTCTCGAACCGCATCCCACATTTTTAGGTTAAGCCTTTGTTGCATGTCACAAACAGGCTTGGCATCGTCAACTAAATGGATACGATGTTGATCAAGAGTAGGACTAATTCCATTTATATCAGTAATCGACCATCCAATTACTTCTTTGTTTTTCGACAGAATTGAAAGAAGGGAAGTTTCTTGATCAAGAGAAAGAGTTGAAGAAATTATAATAGGAAACGTTTCATTGTCACCTAGGTATGTGTATTTAATGTGATCGGGAAGGGGTTTGAGTTCCAACCTCGCGGGTTGCTTAATCAAAGAATTTGGTTGAAATTCTAAAACAGTAAGGGATTCAAACGAAAGCGCATTTTTAATTTCATTAGGCTCATCTTGAAACAGTTGTTCATATTCAGTCTCGCATTTGTGGTTTAGATCAACTGTTTCGTTATCAAAAATTTCTTGAATGGAGCTAACTTTCAGCGTTTGGTCATGTGGTTTGTTCGATTGGTTTTTAAGATTGAATATGTTAAGATCCAAAGTCATGTTTCCAAAAAAAAATTAATCGAACCGTTTCGACAATTGATTAGAGCATTTGAAGTAGCCAAGAAAGGTTGGCCTAAAATCAATGGAATTTGACTCATCAAATTGTTCACGGGTTTTGTCTCGTAAACGATGAAATCGATGGGGAATATAAATTGATCACGATTTCTCCCTGGGTTCCTTTATCGAATGGTCGAAAAATTGAAGAGTTACTTTTGTCGATTTTATTTCACCCAAGCCAAGTTGTTGGTAAACTGAATAAGGAATCAAATTGACATTCATACCCAAATCAAGTAAGCACTTATTAATCATTTTGTCCCCTATCATGACCGAAAGCAAAGAAAACTTTCTTGGGTACATGAGTGTGTCGTTTTTGAGTACACAAGTCTTTCAAGTATTTAGAATAAGTTGGGACTTGTTGAATGATATCAAGAAGAGGAATGTTAACCTTGACTCGTTTTAAAATTTCCAGCATCTTTTCCATTTGACCAGAGTGTTTCTTGGGTCGAAGACAATATGGAAATGGAACAAGATACTCAGTAGGTCGGTCTACTTAAGGAGAAGAAGAATTTGGATTGGTATCTGATTCGATGTTTGGTTCAATGCTTTGTTCTGAATCGCTTGTCGTTTTTGAATGTCAAGAGGAGCTTCTGGTAAATCATTTGGATTAACAACTTGATTATCGATTTGTTTACCTTAACTCAAAGTCGTGATAGCAATCATTTGGTTTACGTTGCTATCTTGAACAACATGGGCTTGATTCGAATTCGTATTTTGATTTCTACGATTCGGAACTAGCTGACTTGGGAATGTGCCTCATTCACGTTCACTCACAGAGGTGGCTAATTGACTTATTTTTATTTCAAGTTTAGCAATCGACTGACTCGTATTCTACATGTACAATGTTAACAAATTTTTCAAATTGCTATTTGATTGGAGGCTTTGAGTGGCTGTTTTAGCCAATGTTTCAAGACTTTTCCCAAGTGAAGTCAAATGTTTATCGTCATAGGGACCAAAAGATTGTTGCGGTAGATTTTGAGATGGACCCGCAAAATTTTGTTGAAAGTGATTAGGCTGAAAGGGAGGATTCGAAGAATTATTCGGAAATGCTTGAAAATTGGAACGAACCAAATTCGTGTTAGAATTATTTTGGTTCCATGCAAAGTTAGGATGATTTCTCTAACCAGAATTGTACATTGGAGAAAATGGGTCATTCTTAACCTTGTTAAAAGCATTAAGTTGTTCCATCGAGGTAGGACACTGATCGATAATGTGATTTGGATCGTTGCATTTATAACACATTGGTTGGGAAGCTTGGTTCATTTGGTTGGATGAGAAAACGTTATTAAATTTATTGATCATTGCATCAATTTTAGCTTCCAAAGCCAAAGATGATCCTATCGAGTGTGCGCTGGATCGTAAGTAAATGAATTTTTTGATAGAATGTTCCCATTGAGATGATTTTTCAACCAAGCTTCGTCGTGATGTTAGGCGAGAAAATTGCCTTGGCACATCGATTCAAGCATAGTTCGTAAGCTGTTTTCAAGTACATCGTATAAGGTTTGGCAAAGTGTCCATTTTTAGAAATTATGGTATGGACATTTTATCAAAAGCTTTTTAAATCTTTCAAAATATTTTCCTAAAGTTTCACATGAATTGATGAAAATTGACAATTTTGTTTCGGATTTTAGTTGTTTTTTCCAAGGGGTAGAACTTTTTTAAGAAAACTTTAAAATATTCTTTCCAAGTTTTAATTGAGTTCGACAGTAAGCTATACAACCTTTTTTCAGCGTAATTGGTAAAGGCAAATGGAATTAACCGAAGTTTGATTCTGTCATTACATAATTGTTGGAGTTCAATGGTTGCACATACTTGTTCGAATTTCGTTAAGAAGAGGTGTGGGTCATCGTGTTCAAAATTACCAAATTTGGGAGTGTGGCAATATGATTGGAATGAATTTCAAAATGGTTACTCGATGTGGTTGGTAGCGTGATACAAGAAGGGATAGAAACTCTATTGGGAAAGATTCTATCCATGAGAATTCGAGGGGGATTTTCGTTCGCCATCGTTGGAGGATCGTTTGTTCGAGTTAAACGATTTGTTGTTGTGTCACGAGTCCAGGTAGTCATGCACAAGTGAAAAGGTCAAGTAGAGAAAGAAGTGAGAATCAAGTTTAAAAGAATGAAACAAGGTTTAGAAGATGAAATGAAATGAAGTAAAAAAAAAATTATATTTTTTTTTCAAAGGAAAACTAATTACCAAAAAGAATTTATTTTTCAAAAGGGATATTTAATTTTTGTTATGTTTTTTAGATTTTAGATTTTTTTTAATGATTTATTGTTTTTTATTAGTTTTAGTTTTTTGTTTTTGAAAAGATTATTATTATTATTATTTTGGGATTTTATTTTTTCTTAAAAAAACTAGCTTAAGTAAAAATGCTTGTTTTTGGATTTTTGATTTTGTTTGATTATTTTTAAAGGAAAAGATTTGAAAAGATTTTTTTTATAAAAAAACTAAGTTAAGTAAAATGTAAAATTCTATTTTTACTTTTGGATTTTTTATATATGCATCAACTAATGCAACTAAATAAATACAAGGACTTAGTTACAAATTTTCTGTCCTTAGTAGCTCTTAACCCAAAATTGTATTATCACACTTTATCTTAATCCAAAAAATAGTTCTTAGCCATGTAACGGATAGGAGATATTCGTGCACCATGAATCACCATAGCAATACAACCGAATGTTTAAGCACCTTCAGAGAAACAATCACTATAATATTTAGGAATCACTATAATATTTATAAACGATTATTGCTCTGCCATAGCCTAGAAACCAAGAAGTTAGATTGTAAAAGAAGAAAACTTGTCAAGATACAATTAAGCCCTAGGTAAGCTCATGACACTCTGAAGTCCAACGTCTAACCGTTATTATTAGTCATAATCTATGATGAAATGCAATTTGTGGGCCAAGGAAGGGGTGATAAAATCCCCCACCTTATGTGGATTTAGGTGTTGTCCTTAGAAAATAAAAACAAGATGAACTGAATTCAAAACAGATATTAAACGTGATTTAACAATGCAACTATGAAGAAATTTTTTTTATTTTGTTTTTATATTTATTTTTAAAATGCAAGCAACCAACAATGCAATGAAAATATAAACAAGTGATAAAAGCATGATACCAGTGCGTGCAGAATTATTAGAAAATTTATTTAAAAGCGGCGATTTTTTGATCAGCAAGCAAAGCAGTTTTTAGCAAGCAAGTTATCTCCTTTTCTACAACCTAAAAAAAGTTGAACAAGATAGATAAAATATGTGTGTGTGTATATAGACACACACACACTTACTCTTAAACAAGAAAAACAAAACACTTAACAAACAAACAAAATCAAAACAAAAGATTGAATATTCAACTCAAAATAAAATAAGTGGATTTAAACAAAACACTAAAACAAACTAAACAAAATAAACTAAACAAAAACAATAAAATAAAAATCAAACTCAACCCAATAAGAAGCCCGCTGCCCATAATAGTTCCTCAACTCTTCTTTTCTCTATTCTAAAAAAACGTCAACTTTCCCCTTTCCTAAAAAAATAAAATAAAAGCAATTTTCAATTCGGCATTGTGAATTTCGAAGTCGTAATGGGGATTATGTTGCCGCTTTGTGAGTCGTAGGAGATTGCTTGGGTTTCTGGTCTTGTTTAAGGAGATTGAGGGGTTCAGGTTAAAGGGGATGTGGTTGCTTTGAAATCTGGAAGCGTGGTTTTGGTAGTGGTGGTTCTATCATTGGTGAATGATTGATGCGGTTTGTGGGTTCGAAAATTATTGGAGGTGAGTTGGTCGTAGTTGTACTCGAAGTTGAGGTAGGAGGAATTTATGTTTTTTTGATGTGAAGAAGAGTTGGAGCAGTTGCTGGTTGTTGCAGGCGTGGTAGAAGTAAACAACAAGTGTATATGGTTGGGGTCGATTACAGCAGTGGTTGATGTTGTATTGGCAGAGGAGGGTTTGTCTGAGGAGTTTTTCAGAGGTTTAGTGTGATGATGATGAAGTTATGGAGGAGGTTGCTTATTGTTGGTTGTAGAGGCTGCAGTCGTGAAGTGGTGGAGGCGGTTTTGTGATGCTTAACTATGTTGAGGAATTATTGTTAGTGTAAGGAGGCAATGGAGATGATAGATTCTGGTTGAGTATGGCAGTTTGTATGAGAAGATGGTGGTGGAGTTGCAGTGGATGATGGCAGTTTGATGAACTGTTGTTGATGGTGGTTTGTAAGTAGAAAGGATGGGAAGGAGGAGCAGTGTCAAGATGCTGGTTGATTGCTGTATGCTAAAGATAATGAAGGAGGCAATGGGACGATGTTGTTTGGGTGGTTTAGGTTCAGATTACGATCGGTTATTGGCAGCAATTTCTAGATGTGTGAGTGTTGATGGCTTGTGGAGATGGTTGTGTGGAGAAGAACAGTGGTATGTAAAATACTTGAATGGTTTATAGATCAGATTGTGGGTGGGTTTGTTGTGGTCGGATATGGTTGAAGCAAGGTTCTGGTTAGTGGAAATGGTTGTTTGAAGGTAGTGACGGGACGACAATTTGTAGTAAGGAATCGGGTTTGAGGTGTTTGAATTGGTGATGGTAGTAGTTTGGAATTGCAGAGGAAATTATGGTTGTTTGGTTGGAAGAGGCATGTAGTTGGTTTGGTTGAATGGAGATAGGCTTTGGGTTCCAGTGTGGTTTTGGGTTGCTGGAATAGTTTGGAATGATTATTGTTGTGGTTTGTTCGATTGGAGGAGGTGAAGGAGATGGATGCTGGAGGAACAGGGAGATAGAAACAACAGAGAATGCAATCAAAGGTAATTCAGAGAACATACTGCAATTGGATTTTTTTTTATGAAAATGAGATGTAAACAAAAACAGAAATACACAATGTTATTGAATCAAATGACTCTAGCAACCTGCAAAGGAAACATGAAAATGCTTATGTTTGATGTTTTTTTAATGATAGAGAAACTGGAAATGGAATTGAAAAGGGAAACAAACATGAAAATGCAACAGAGAAATGAAAACAAAATGAAATTCAAAGAAATGCAGCAGACACAACACAACATAACACAAGACTGCAAATCACAAAAACAAAAACAAGTGGACAGAATTTGTGAAAGACTGAAAACAAAAAAAACACAACACAAATGAAATGAGATTTTGACATTGTTTTTTTAATGCGAATGTAATGAAATGAACAACTTAATATTTTTTTAAGCGACACTAGAAAAATCAAAATGGAAAAATGCACACAAGTGGAACAAAAATGAAAATGCAATTATAAAAAAAATCCGTCAAGATGCAAACAAACAAGTGAACATTAACAAAATACAATGTAATAAATTTTTTTTTAAACAAACAAAAAATAAAAGAAAACAAACGTAAAAATAATTCGAAGAGTAAAATTAAAATTAAATTGCCCTTTCTGGCAATGGTGCCAAAAACTTGTTGATAACGACGGAAATTTCTATCGATTAGCAAACCATCGTTAAAAATATAATCGTTATAAAAACTGCAAACGCATGACGTACAATCGTAGTACATATGCGAATACGAGTCGACCCGCAGGGAAAGAATTAAATTCTAATAATACTCAATCAAATTCACTCAAGGTTTTTGAAATTGTTTTAAGCTAGAAAATTGTAGAAAATAAGCTAGAGTAAGAGTGAATAAAACTACGATATTAAGGAGCAATTTAGAGGCAATCCACTTCCAATCATTCATATAAATCAACACAAAATTCATTTATAACCTCTCTTTAAAATAGTAAGTAGAAATGATTGATGTATTTATTATAAGCATGATTTATTTGTGCTATTAATTAGCACAACTTAAACCATCAAACTCTAACACACCATTCAAACCCACTTATTAACTCTTATGAACATGACATGAAATTAAAAATAAAATCTACTTTAAATATGATCTATTTACTAATAATTAGTAACATAGACCATTAAATTTTAATTCTAGCTTAACTTTCACATCAAAATCACTTAGGCAAATGAGCAAATAGTTTATGTTTACAATGGAATAAGCATAGCCTATTGGAGATGTCAACATAAACTATCAAAATTCACTAAAAAAGAGACATAAACCATCATTATTCAAAATTTCCATTAAGCACAAAAAAGAGATCACAAATGCAACCATTATGTTAATTTAATATGTTTCATGAGAGCTTCATTACCCCTAAATTGAAGGGGTTTAGCTACTCATATTTGAAAACATGTTAACATAAAATGATTTCAATAATAAAAACAAGGAAAATGAGAGCTTATTAAAATAAAAGAGAGCTAACTACTTGCATGAAATAAAAATAAACTAATTACAAGAATTAAATCTATGCTATTAACATGAAATAAGAGAAGCATAAACTAAGAAAGAGAGCATAAAATAAAAATAACATGAAACGATAGCATAAAATAAAAAGTGCATGAAAGTAAAAACAAGGCTAAGGAGCCATTAAAGAAATTTTTATTTAACTTTGATTTGTGGCTATTGCATGAAATGAAGAAGATGATTATATGAAACATAAGGGGTATTTATATATGCTTGAAACCCTAATTCATATTTGAGGAGACTATCTAAAATGCCCTTGAGAAAGTGTAACCTTCAAGTAATTATTAGGGAAATAATTAATCCCCACTAACATGCCTTTAAGCCTCCATCAACATGTGCATATGTTTTTAATTATGGACCATTGGTTAGTGGGTATTTGGGTTCCTCCATGTTGCATGAATTCTTTTATTTCCATTCTTCATTAGCTTTCAACATGTGCGCATGCATTCATCCATGAAACTTCTTCATATTTGCACTCCATTTCCTATAAATAAAAATGCGCAAACAAATTTTCTCAAATTAAATTATACACAAAATTACCATTTTACCTCCAAATGAAGATTAATGAATGATGATTTGAAAACAATTTAAATTTTGGTTTAAACATGTAAAATACCCAAATATGTTCATTTATTTAAATAAAAGTAAATTAAATATTGCAGTCAAAATATACACTTTTACATGCATATCAACCTTAAGCGAGTATTGATATGTCGATTAATATGCTATATATTTCTTTCTCACGTGGAATCGACTTGTGCAATCTACGCTTAAAACAAAACTACAACGACTATAATAATAATTTAGAACAATATATGATAAATACGAATCACAAAATAATAGATCATAAAATATACACAACGAAATACAAATATATACAAGCATATCAAATTGAATAGATACATAATATCAAATACATGACTGTGGTCAAAATGATCCCTATTATACATCTGTACTACATCTCAAAGATTGGATATGTATACAAAATGAGTCTATCTCAGCAAAAGATGTATCATAAACATGAATATAAACATAATGATAACATGGAAAAGCATCTAGCTAACAAGTATGAAGTTCATCCTAAAGGCATCAAGCTGAAGGCACTGAAACATCTCAGTTTGACCCGCGTATTATAAAATAATAAACATGTCAGTCTAGACTAAGATAAATGAGTTAGCAAGATAAATGTTAGGTAAAATGAACTAGATCTCAAATATATTCACCCAGTCAAGTATCGATAAATATCAAGCATATTTTAATAACTTCAAGAATGAAATCACCAAATATCAAAACCCACGATAACTTTTAACTGCAAAATCCTTGAAAATATTTGGTGATAACACAAATAACATTGAATCCAAAAATCATAAACAGAAATCCATAAATCAGATAAAAGGGGAAAAGGCACCAAACTCCAAGATTGGTGATTAAATTCACCTACATGCATGTAATTCCAAGATAGACATATGTGTCTATAAAACCTCAAGATAGATATAATTCCCATAGTAACCTCAAGATAGGCAAGAGCCTATAGAACTTCAAGATAGGTGCGAGACCAATAAACTCCAAGATAGGTATAAGTCCTATAAACTACATTATAGGTACAAGAACTATGAAAACTTCAAGATAGGTACAAGACCTATAGAACTCCAAGGGCGAGTCATAAACTCGTTGATATAAGTTTCATGTACTTCTCAATAAAAACCAAATAGGTAATGATCATGTGCCCCATACCACACTGGTTTACTTAAACGTTTACTATAAGATAGTAAACTCCACTTGTGTGTATCAATGGTTCGATCGAACAAGTTCAGGAATTAACCGGTAAAACAAACGCGAGCATTCCGTACCACTCGTTTTATTTACCCATTAAAGTCAATTCCTCATTCGATCGATGTCATCCAATTTTATAAAAAATATTTTACTTTAAATCATTCTTAAAAAATACTAGTTTATAAGCTAAAATATATATGTATGTTGAAAACCTTGGTTATACATACATACATACATACATACACACACACATATATATATATATATATAAGTACTATTTTAACCCATTGCACCAAATCAAATATAAAACCATTTTTAATGAGAATAAATAGTGTGTGTGTATATATTCTAAATATTCTTTATATAAAAGTTATATTTATACTCAAAATGATTTTGATAAAATAGTTTGATTAAGAAATCGGCCTTTTATAAATTCAAGTTGAAAACGTGCATCAAATTTTTTGTATTGTGCCATGGACCCATATAGCAATTCTATGGTATAAAACACCAAAATGAATTCACCAATTCATAATTCAAAACACCGAAATAGCAATGAGATTGTTAGGGAAAACAACATCAAAATCAAGCAAATAGCGAAAAGGAGCCAAACGGATGAATGAACGGGTGAATTTGGTGCAAATTTGAGGGCTGAACGGAGTGACCTGGGGCTCTTCCTAGGTCACCACTGATGCACCAGTTTTGTAGGACAGGTCTACTAGTAGGCACGTACCATGACCTATAAATTAATCACTTTGAAATAAGATTATTTAATATATTTTTAAATAATCAATTAATGGATTTTATGCTAAAATAAAACTCTTTGAAATAATAAATAATGATGGTGAAATAGTTTTTAAAATAGTTTACAAAAATATTCAGTTCGAAGAAAAATCGAAATGTGATCGGAATTTGTTTTTCGAATTTTCCGCTTTTCATAGGCTAAAAGTTGTCAGAAAGGTTGTGAACCATAGTGTTAATATATTTACATTCATTTAGGATATTATGGTGTGTATATAGGTGTATATACTTAAGTATATAAGATTTAAAATAAAAAGTTTAATGAAATAAAAAATGCATGTCATATCAAATGAAACATGTTTTGACATTGGCAACTTAGTATACATATGCATTTATTTCATGTTGGCTTTGAAAATGGTTAAGGAGGACATGTAAATTTTGAAATATCGGTGGGGGAGACAATGGTGAGGTGGCATAATGTTGTGGAGGGTAAAGGACGAGGGGCGTTTTGGTAATTTCATTTATTCACTTTGTATATAAACAAATTCCTAATTTAATTTCTCATTTTTCATCCACTCTTCACTTTCTAAAACTTTTCCTTAAGCTCTTAAGAGAATTTCCATGGCTTCCATGGTTATTTCAAGGTGTTAAAGATCTAAATTTCCATCTCTTCCTTAAGTAAAAAGATCAATACCACATCCATCTTCACTCTCTATATTACCTAACTAAACAAATTTGACCCATATCAACTTCTTCACTTGCTTGGTCGAGCCTATTTCTATATAGGCCGAACTATATTGTCCACTTAAGTCCACTAAAGTACCATTTTTCCAAAGTAGAAGCAAAGATCTCGATCGTGTTCAAGTTCGTGCGAAAGGTAGAGTTGAATTTGCAAACTTTTTGTGAGTAAATATCTCACCTTTCAAACTAAAACTTTTAACTTTAATATTGCTTATTTTATAGCTTATGAATGCTTGTTTATATGCAATATCATGTGATGAATGTTGTTTTAGTTTATGCTTTGAAAAGTTGCCACCTTGATAGTTAGTAAGCGAGTTAATAAGCATCTTGAAAAGTAAGTAGTAAAAGTTAAACATATTGTTAGTGATTGCTTTCTACATGTTGTATAATAGTTAAGTACCTTATGTTATGCTTTTCTTA
Source organism: Allium fistulosum (assembly GCA_030737815.1). Lineage (NCBI taxonomy): Eukaryota > Viridiplantae > Streptophyta > Magnoliopsida > Asparagales > Amaryllidaceae > Allium > Allium fistulosum. The sequence continues at coordinate 1,101,108,069 of CM060904.1, read as the reverse complement.
TGGTTATGTGATGTGTAGATGTAAATAAGTGACATAAAAATAGTTGTCGAAGTGTTCGTATATCGATTATCGCTATATCGACACTTTCGACAAACACACTCTTATCGAAATCTTTCGGATTATTTTTTGACCTTGGGTTCGTTTTATAAGCTAAGAAAGTTTTTAAATAACAATGATTTCAAATTTCATTAATTATTTTAATAATGATTTTCTAAAAAAAGTTAATTAATTATTTAATTAGTACGGATTAAGGTTAATTAATTAACTTGTTAATGATGTGTTTAAATTTAATCAATTACTTGGTTAATGAAGTTTAAAATTAATAAATCATTTTACTTAATGATGTTTAACGATAATAAAATATTCAATAATGATGGACTAAAGTTAATTAATCAATTAACTAATAATGTTTTTAAAATTAATTAATCTTTTTAATTAATGACTTTTAAAAGTTAATCAATATGTTTAACTTTAATTAATCTTTCCTTTAATGATTTTTTTAAGTTAAGTAATAATTTTTAAATAATGATAATTATTTATTTATTAATTTATTTTAAATTAATTATACTTAATTTTTATTAATTAATTGATTTGATGATGTTTTAGAGGTGATTAAACCTTTTTAATAAAGGCATTTTAAGTTATTGAATCATACTATTTAATGAAGTTTTAAAATTAATTAATCAATGTAACAAGGATGTTTTAAGTTATTAAATCCTTTTTATTATGATGTTTTAAAGTTAATAAACTCTTTTAACAAAGTCTCTAAAGCTGAAACTTGTAATGTAAAGCCCAAGCATCAATTCAGTTTTCGAAAATAAAAGTTTGATTCGTTTATTAATCCGAATTAGTTCCGTAAAGCGATATCACTTATATGGAAAGTATTTATTTGTACGCTTAACATTAAATGTCGAAGAGGTAGACTTGTCCCTATTTTGAAAGTTAAAAATGGTCATAGGATAAGACTTTGAGGTCACACCACCTTAACTTGTCAAGTAGTATTGTTAACAAAGGAATAGTACAAATTTGAAATCGACGAGTAGTGATGGGTATACAAGATTTAATTTCCATATACGATCGATTTATATCCTTGATTGTTAGTTTCCCAACTATCGATTACCTCCGATTACTTTATTTTTCATCACTCTAAGATGATTTGTTACTCCATTGAGCTTTGTTATCCTTTGTCGGAAATGACTAAATCCAAAGCGCGGGAGGGGGCCAAGCTATGTAGGGTTGCTCCCATTAGAGTATTTTTACATCCACTCTAGATTGGATTTAGTCGTACACATTGAGATGTCAAATACTCGGATTCTTAGTAACAGTTGGCGGGGTCTGGTTTAGAGGTTTCCAAGAGCCATCAAAGTTCTCAAGTATATATTATAGAGGTATACTTTCGGTAAGGGAGTGCATCCTCCTAGTCATTGTTGGTAAATTCCTTACCTTATTGATTCGAACCTTCAAATTTATTTTACTTAAGTTGCATCGAGAAGAGTATAGCACTCTCCACGATGTTAATTATCTGTATCCATTCTTTACATTTGGATGTTGTTCTTGTGAGAGGAAACCCATTCTACGTTTGGCGACGTGGTTTCACATGTTGTTGTTTAACTATGCTTACCGTTCAGAGTTTTACTCATACCAGACATATTGTCTGACCGTGTTGTTTGTTTTCCCTAAACTCTCGGTACTCATTTATATTTGAGTAGTCCGAGAGTAGCAAGTATTTAGTGGGCTCTTTTGAAGATGGTGTCCGAGTAAGAGGCTTTATCTACTTAGCTGTCTATTCCACTGTTTATTAGTTTGTGTAAGTGTATTTTGTCTCAGCATATGTATAGGCAGGTTGTTATAACAACATAAGTTGATTGTAGTACTTTTGTGTAACTTTGATAACTCCAAGTTTGGGAGTAACCTTGTGTACTATATTACTGTTACATTTATTTACTAGTTTCATTGTGAGATTTCTGTTATGTTCTTTATTTTTACTCCATAACAATTCATCTATCAGATTCTTGGGAAACGACATATAAATATCGTGGATGTATTAAGTATCATTCTCAGGGTTAAGAAAGGTGGGTCATCACAGCATGCCTAGAGTGAGCCCCAAGCGGCTCCGACGGTGCTTCGTTGGTCTGTCATTGCTCGTTTCTTCATCGTTGCTCCTCTCGACCTCTGAACATGGACTTAACACTCATGCAAACACAAAAAATCCACAATTGGATGATAACCAAGATCATATAAAGTGGTTTCAACAACATAGAGTCAAATAGCAAAAGTTGTGAATAACATAAGAGATTGTGATCAATTTCGCATCAAATTCATCCATAACAACAAACAACTACAAACATTCATCTATAGGCTAGAAGTGGAGATTAACTCACCAAATGGAACTTTAATTAATGCTACAATCTTTTATTCTCCTAGGCCAATAGTTTTTAACTTTAATCTAGGTTTGATTTGAACAATTTCAAATGAAGGATTACAATCAAAGGAAAAACTAAAACTAATGACTTGAATTGATGCATAAAGAAGAGAAGAAGATTAGCTGAACTTGATTTCTTTTATTATTGACCAAAAGCCCTTTGATTTACACTTGATTTAGGGATTAATTTTGTTTCTAGGGTTATGGAAAAAAGAGGATTTTGCTTCTGGTTTTTGAGCTGAAATGAGAATGAAAAAAACAACGTACATAACTTGTTTTCTCATTTCATATTTCTTACTAGTTAGGTCAAAAGGGTATGGCATGGACCCAATAAGAGAAATTTTATTAGTTCCTTTGTTTTCCAATTTAAAATACTATTTCAAACTTTAAAACAATGTTCTATAAAAATACAAATTGATTTCCCAAAATTTACAAATCACCAACATGTCAAAAATTCCCATTTCTATTAATATCGAGATATTATGTAAAAATAAACATAACTTTTGAAATTAAAAGTTATTCTAAATAATTTTAATAAAAATAAACTATTAATTGTAAAATCTCATCTTAAACAATAAATATAAATATTAACATTTCCATTAAATTTACAACATTTTTGTTGCAATAGTTTCAAATGGAAAATATCTACCGTAACTTTTCATTCAAACAAATAAGTGAGTGTAATGTCTCTATTCTCATCTTAATTATAAAAATTATTTTTCATATATTTGATTAAATTCCAATTTTTTCCCAGATTATTCTTATATTAACATATATAATATTTAAGTTACACAAAAGGATATTTTATGAAATATCCAATTTAATTCATCCCAAATCTATTTAAATTTGAAAATTAAAAATTAAAATTCCCCAAATTCATCTTAAAATTAGTTAAGATAATTTAATCATTGTTTTTGGATTTATTTCTAGGTAATCCCTACTGAGGTTGTTACATAAAATGATCGTATATGGAAAGTAAATCTCATATTCTTACCACTACTCATCGATTTCAAACTTGTACTATTTCTTAATTAAAGATGAAGTCGGGCAAGTGAACGTAGTGTTACCACTAGGCATTGTCTTGACAACATTTTTAACTTTCGAGATAGGGATGCATTTCCATACCATGACGTTTAGTGCTAAGAGTATGACTAAATCCTTTATCTAAGCGATATCGGATTACTAAAAATTAAATTTTTATCCTTTTCGTAAGAAAATCAAACTTTTAAAACTGAACTTGTGCTTGGTTTTCACATCACAGATATTTGTAAAACACTTTAAAAATACTTTTTGAGAATATTCCTATTTAAAAAATTTCTCATTTATAAACAATTATTTATAAATTTCAACCAACATTTATTATGCCATAAGATAATAAATAAATTAAAATACTTTATAAATGTTATCCCGCCTTTTGGCAAGGCCGCGACACCAAGAGCTTGACTAAGAAACCAACGACTGTCCGTCTTAGAGATCGTTATACGCAGGTTCACCATGGATATCGGTGAATTTTGTCCGAGTCTGGATCGGGCTACAATCGACAAGACACGACGACGGAAGCCATAAAAGTCAACGTTCCAAATTTCAAGTCAATCCGAGTTCGTATGCTCAAGTTACGATCGATGCAAAATTGGATGAAAACCAACCACTGTTCGAATCGATCGGTTCGAATCCATCAGGGAAGCCTACTTCGACTTGATCAGCTCCGCATCGATCACCAAGCCTCTGTTCGACTCGACCGAGTTCGTAACCATCAGGAAGCCTCTGTTCGACTCGACCGAGTTCGTAACTATCAGGAAACCTCTGTTCGACTCGATCAGCCAGTGACCACTTCACATTCATCAGCAGAGTCTACTTCGCATCCATCAACTACAGCATGGGGGTCTACTTCGTATCCATCCAAAAGCGGCATACTTCGCATCAACCTTGTTCGTATCCATCAGCAAGCATTTGCTCGAATCGATCAGGATGTGCCATTTCGTATCCATCGAGAGAATATGCTTGTTCGTATAGATCTACTCAACTCCACCATCAAACAAGCTCCACTTCATACGGCAGTTGCCTAGTTCGTATCCATCCTGGAAGGCCTTATTCGAATCCATCAAGGCTCCTTAGTTCGTATCCATCAAGTAGTCGTTACTTCGTATCCATCACCTCATCTTCTGTTCGTATCCATCACATCTTCATTTTTTCGTATCCATCAAGTTGGAGCAACTTCATCGATACGAACGAGCCAAACTTCATCGATACGGACAGAGTGTGATCATCGATACGAACTGAGGAACCTACATCGATTCGAACTGCGCATCTTTTATCGATACGAACATGGCAGCACCATCGATACGAATGAGGCGAAGTTCAAGGACAACTCATTCAACTCGGCATCGAAGGCGGAGTGATCCAGAGATTCAAGCGCCATGCCATCTCACAGTCACGCACAGCCATCGAGTCGAACTAGATCGAGTCGAAATGAGGGAGTCGAACGAAACAACCAACCGAAGATCCTAATTCGTATCGATCATATCTCACGATCCACAAGTCCAAATGCTATGAAATTTTCACAGGAGCTTACGTACATGCTGAAGAATGTCCACGCCAAATTCCGATTCCATTGGATGAATTCTTGATCGATACGAAATCCGTTCGTATCGATCACGGATCGGGCCGAACTTCGCGGGCTTGGGCGCGCGGGCCTAGTCACGTGCTAGAGGGAGTCTTCCGAGATCTGAGCGAAATATCAGCCTCCTACACCTATAAATAGAGCCCCAGGGCATACATAAAAAGGGATCTTATTCTTCTTTGAGAACAAAACTCAATTTTTCTCCTGCTCCTTGGATCTCCTATCGATACCGGATTGCATAAATCCAAGAAGAAGATCCAGATCTCAGACTTTGAAGCCCTTCCATACTATTCAGATTTGCAAACAGATCTAGGAAAGGACTTCACTAATTCATCATGGTGAGTACACGTACCACTTCTACAACTGCTGATCAAGGAGGACGGGACAGACAGAATGCCGTGTAATTGCCTCCATCCAACCAAGATGCTGCCGGACCTTCAGATCCATCAGGCCCGGTCACTAGACAAGAATTCCAGATGTTGCTTCAAGAGTTGATCCAGAGTCGACAACAACTGACTGAACAACTGCGCGCAGACACAGAGTTGTCCAACCAGCTAAATCGCCAAAGGCGAAGAAGATCCAGAAGAGACCAAGGTTCTTATTCTTCCACAGAGAGTTCAGCCTCATCTGACGGTCATCACAGATCTACACGCCCACGGCTGGATGGAAGCTACACCCAGGCCACAGGACACCAACCTGCCTCAAATCTAGGACAACCCAGAACTGGACCATCCACTAGTCATCATACCGGACCTTCATCCCGAGGAGGCGCTGCTCCTTACCATGTCACAAGCAACATTGCTACTACCACCACTACCGAACAGAGGGTTGATGCTAGAAACCAAGCCGATCCTCAACGTAACCAATGAGATCATACTCCAGAGCCTTATGTCCCAGAAAATGTAGAACCAAGGAGGCGAGGCACGGACCGTCGACCGCGTCCGGTCTAGACTCGCGCTGTGGAACCCAACCACACCTTGGCCTAGCATGCTCCTAGTATCCGGATGCCGGATATACCAATGATGATTCGTTAAATGATCCGTGAAAGTTAGGGTCTCAGTAATGACGACTGGGGATCTCCCGGAGTCATACCCCTTCCACCGATGACATATTATATGCTGAACCACCTCGGCGCTTCAGGATGCCAACTTTGCCAGTCTACGAAGGGAGTTCTGATCCCAATCAACACATTCTGAAGTACGAATGGTTGATGAATGCTGCGAGAGCTGATGATGTAGTAAAATGTCGTAGTTTCCCCATTTCCCCGGGGGGCATTGCAACCATGTGGTTTACTCGTTTGTCACCACGATCCATTTCTAATTTTGACCAGATGGCCACCAAGTTTGTTGAACAATTCCGTATGCACGTAGCGAGGCCTAAAGATGTTAACACTCTGTCTAGTGTTACACAAGCTCCCGGAGAAACACTTAGACGTTACTTGGAGCGATTCCAAGCTGCGTGTGTAGAAATAAGCAATCCCAATGACAACTCTATCCTGATGGCATTGACTAAAGGGATTGACCCTGATTCCGAGTTCGGAAATTGGTTAGCTGGGAAACCACCTGCATCATTGGACCGTTTCTATTCCAAGGCAGCCCAATTCTTGAGAAGGGAGGATGCGAAACAGTCTAGGAAGCAGGATGATGCAGGGCCCAACATCGAAGGAATCCAGAGTAACATCGTCGTTAAACAGTCCGGAGATAGTTTTGGAAAAGTTCTGTTGAACATACAAAATAAACAGAATCAGCAAAGGGACAATGGAAATCAGGGAAAGAAACGAGATCAGAGCCGTGGTCCACGACGTAGAGCTCCCATGTTTGACAATTATTTTCCATTGAATACGTCGCTGGAAAATGTGTATTTGCAGACCTGCAATACCATGCAATACAAGAAACCTGCTCCGAAGCCACCAACGGAAAGACAGGTCCAAACAGGAAAGTTTTGCAGATTCCATGAAAGCTATGGCCATAATACTAATGAGTGTCGTCATTTGCAAGATCTCATTGAAAAATTGATACGTGAGCGGAAGTTAGATCAATATGTCCGGGCCCCGCAGTCGGGAGGTGCGGGCCCATCAAATCAGAATCGTGTGCCGAATCAGGAGAGACAGGAGGAACCTGCTCGTACAGGCGGGAGGTTGGTTATCAATACAATAAGTGGTGGTCCTCACCCAGTAGATCGAAGCTGGAAGGAAATGGAGTCGTATGCCAGTTCTATCATGCATGCAGACTTCGAGGGTTGTAGTAGTTTTTATGAAGGGGCTCCGGCCAAGCAACAGAAGACGATGACAGATGACATCATGTTCAGGAACAGAGACGTTGACAAAGTCGAAGCCCCCACTATCGACCCACTGGTCATCTCAGCTCAAGTAGGTCCTGCTTGGATGAAGAGGATCTTAGTTGACAGTGGAAACTCTGTGAATATCATGTTTAAACGAGCTTATGATCAAATGAAAATGGAAGCAAAGGACTTGAAACCCTGTCAATCTCGAATCCATGATTTCAACGGAAGTGCTACTATACCCACTGGAATGGTGGAACTTCCAGTGGAGTTGGGAGTTGGATAACGCCGGAGAGTACGGATGTTACAGTTCGTTGTGTTGGACATAGACTCCCCTTATAATGCTTTCTTGGGCCGATCGGCCCTCGCTGAATTCAGGGCAGCCATTCCCTCGTGGTGTTTGACTTTAAAATTTCCCACTGATCGTGGAGTGGGAATCATTCAAGGAGATATGGCTGTTGCAAGAGCCTGTTATGTTGCTGAGCTGCGAGAGGCGCAGCGAAAGGAGAAAGGAAAGGGCGTAGAGGAATCTCTCTGCGTCCGCTTTGCTGATAATTGACAATTAACGCTCGGGCCAAGGCCCGGACACCCCAGCCAATTCCAAAGGGATCTTGACCCAAGAGAAACTAAAGATGAAGGAGAATCTAAAGAAAGTCAAGCATCCCCGACCGAACTGATGATTGATGTCCCAATCGACAATGATGGTGATTCAAAGATGATAAAGATTGGCTCTCAGCTAAGCCAGCAACTCAAAGGGAATTGGTTGAATTTCTATGGGCGAATCTTGATGTATTTGCCTGGACGCATTCTGATATGTGTGGGATCTCACCGGACATCGCGAGCCACACTCTGAATGTTGACCCGCGGCATGTCCCGGTCAAGCAGAAAAGGCATGGTATGGATCCAGAGAGATCTGCCGCCCTTAAAGAAGAAGTAGAAAAGCTTAAAGCGAATGGGTTCATTCGAGATGCATTGTATCCAGAATGGGTGTCGATTCCCGTGCTCGTCCGAAAGTCAAACGGAAAGTGGAGAACATGTGTCGACTAATCCGATCTGAATAAAGCTTGTCCCAAAGATAGTTTCCCGCTTCCCAAAATTGATCAGCTAGTAGATTCGACAGTTGGGCATGAGCTCTTATCCTTCATGGACGCATATTCTGGCTACAATCAGATACCGATGCATTTATCCGATCAAGAACATACCACCTTCGTAACCAATCTGGGACTTTATTGCTACAAAGTTATGCCATTCGGACTCAAGAATGCCGGGGCTACTTATCAGCGATTGGTCAATCGGATGTTTGCCAATCAAATCGGGAAAACCATGGAAGTATATGTAGACGACATGCTTGTGAAGTCACGACTCTCCACTGACCATGTTAAAGACCTGGAAACTATGTTAAACATACTTCGAGAATACAAAATGAAGCTAAATCCCCTGAAATGTCACTTTGGAGTTGCATCCGGAAAATTCCTTGGGTTCATCGTCAACGCTCGAGGGATCGAAACTAATCCTGAAAAGATCTGGGCTATCAGAAATCTTGAAACTCCGAAAACCATAAAGCAAGTCCAGAGTCTCAATGGAAAAGTAGCAGCATTGAGCAGGTTCATTTCAAAGTCCATTGACAAATGCATTCCCTTCTTCGATCTGATCCTAAAGGGAAAAAAACTTTGAATGGACCACGGAGTATGAGGGTGCTTTCCAAGCGCTAGTTCAACATCTATCCACACCACCTATCCTGTCGAAGCCTATTGATCAGGAGAAGTTTTTCGTATATTTGGCGATATCAGAAAACGCTATCAGCGCTGCATTAATTCGAGAAGAAGACAAGATACAGAAGCCAGTATACTACGTCAACAAGCGATTGACTGAGGTTGAAAGGAATTATCCAAAATTAGAGAAGTTGGCTTATTGCCTTGTTATTGCATCAAGAAAACTCCGACCGTATTTCCAGGCACATCCCATTGTTGTTTACACCGACCAGCCATTACGACATGTCCTTTCGCGGCCTGAGACTTCTGGTAGGTTACTCAAGTGGAACATCGAACTGAGCCAGTTTGACATTACTTACACTCCAAGACGGGCCATTCAAGGACAAGTCCTAGCCGATTTCATAGCTGAATTTACCGTTCCAGAGGACTTGCCCGAAACTAGTGAATCCCCCGAGTACGTCTGGAAGCTTTATACTGACGGTGCATCAAACGACCGGTGTTCAGGCGCTGGTGTTGTACTTGAAACTCCTGAAGGTCGATCTATATGTTATGCTTTGAAGTTCGATTTTCATGCGACCAATAATGAAGCAGAATATGAAGCCCTCTTAGCTGGATTGAAACTTGCTAAAGATTTGTGAATTATCGCTATGGAAATTTATTGTGATTCACAGTTAGTTGTGTGTCAAGTACGGGGAGAGTATCAAGCGAGAGATCGAAGGTTGGCTGCTTACTTAGCTCGAGTTCAGGAAGTACTAAATCAGTTTGATTATTATGCAATTTATTGTATACCTCGAGAACGCAACCAAAAAGCCGATTCATTGGTGGAGCTAGCTAGCACAGGGGAAGCTCAACAGATGGGACTCGTTCCCGTAGAGACGTTAACTTCCCCAAGCATCGACCGGGCAGAAATAGACTGGGTATGCGAAACCGTCCCCGAAAAGGATTCATGGATGACTCCACTCAGAAATTACATTGAGCACGGAACCCTACCGGAGCGCAGGAGTGAAAAGAGACAAGTCCTTCGGAAGGTCGCACGATTCACTATCCAGAATGGAATCATGTACAGAAGAGGGTACTATGTTCCTCTACTCCGGTGCATCGCTCACGATGAAATAAAACGAGTATTGCACGATGTACACGAGTGAGAATGTGGCAATCACACCGGGGAGCAAGCACTTGCCAAGAAAATACTTCGATATGGATATTACTGGCCTGCTGTGAATCGCGATGCGTCGGATTATGTAAAGAAATGTGACAGGTGTCAAAAGCATGCTCGAATTCCTAGAGCCCCTCCTACCGAGATAACGCAAATGGTCAGCCCATGGCCGTTTGCAATGTGGGGCATCGACATCATTGGTACTCTACCTCTAGCAAAATGTGGTGCAAAATACGCCATCGTCGTAGTTGATTACTTTACAAAGTGGGCTGAAGCTCTTTCTACCATAACAACGAAGAAAGTAATCAACTTTGTAGTCTGCAACATCATCTGTCGATTCGGTCTTCTACACACCATTTGTTTGTACCAAAATTGGGCACAACACTCTTAAGAAGTCTTTGAAGAGATAAAATGAAGAAAATAAATGTAAAAAGAGGATTTATCTAACAAAAACTCCAAATCTCAGATATGAAACTAAGAAAAATGCAAGGAGACACAAGAATTTAGAGTGGTTCGGCGTATTGCCTACGTCCACTATGAAGTAGTTTGCTTTATTGATCTTTCTTTGATGTTTACAATTGATTTCAGCAAATTACAGCGAATAACAATGATTTGCAGCAGTGAAATTCATTGGTAGCAGCAGCAATGGAGTTCAAATCTGGATCTGGCGAAGTCTGGGCGTTGGAGATCTCAAAGAGGAAGAAGAACCCCTTTTCTGTTGGCTTTGGGGGTCTATTTATAGGTGTAGGAGGCTGATATTTCGCTCAAGTCTCGGGAGATCCTCTCTGGCACGTGACCAGGCCCGCGCGCCCAAGCCCGTGAAGTTTTGGTCCGATCCGTGATCGATACGAATAGATTTTGTATCGATCGAGATTTCATCCAATGGAGTTGAAATTTGGCATGGACATTCTTTAGCATGCACGTAGTCTTCTGTGAAAATTTCATAGCATTTGGACTTGTAGATTAGGAGATATGATAGATACGAATTGGGATTCTCGGTAGGCTGTTTGGTTCGACTCGCTTTTGTTTCCACTCACTTTTCATTCGACTCGGTTCGGTTTGACTCGGTGATGTGGCGCTAACTTGTATTGAATGTTGTGCTTTGCTTCACATCGATGGACATGAAGTAGAAGTCTTCGGATGAATGCGAAGTCGATGAAGTGGAGCGAGTCGAAGTATGGCTTGAGGCGGAGCTAGTCGAAGTATGGCTTGAGGCGGGGCGAGTCGAAGTATGGCTCGAGGCGGAGCGAGTTGAAGTGTGCACTGATCGAGCGAGTCGAAGAAGGCATCTGATGGAGGCGCAGCTGAGCGAGTCAAAGTAGTCACTTCTGAGTGTTGCGAAGCGATTCGAAGGGAGCGAGTCACCGGTGATTGATTTTCATCCAATTTTGTATCGTTCATAACTTGAGCATACGAACTCGGATTGACTTGAGATTTGGAACGTTGACTCTAATAGCTTAGCTTGTCATGTCCTACCAATTTTGGCTCGATCCGGACTTGGAAAAAATTCGTTGATATCCATAGTGAGCTTGTGCATAAATGATCTCTAGGGCGAGCCGTCATTGGTTACTAGTCAATTCCTTGGTGTCACGGCCTTGCCAAAATGCGGGATAACATTTGCCCCCCAAAGTACGTCTTGTGAAAACATGATGTGCTTTGAAGTGCTGCAATCTTCATTCTGAATAGTCATCGTCTTTTCAATGAAAGATGTAATCTTCGACTGTTTTTCTTGATAATGTAAGCTGTTGACGGTCAACTGCAGTACCCTATATTGCTGCGACTGATTGCTGTATGCTAGTGATTAGCCGTTTGCTGCTGTAATCGTTATTAGATGAGTTTCTGATTCCGGTAAATCTGGAATATTGAATATTAGTCTGATATACATGCTTATATGATAACCTGACTCTCGTTGACGTTTGTACGTTCACGAGTCGTTGTCAGTTTATTTTATATCGAATTTTGTATCGATCCTCTCCTGAACCGACGTGAAATTCGTTGCAACAACGCTTGATGGTTATTTTTTAAATTTTCCTTCATATCGATCCTCTCCTGAATCGATGTGGAAGGTTGAAGCATGGTTTTTGCATCAATATTCGTTGCATTGATGGATATGAGCAGTCAATTCGTATCGATGGAGTTGGCTTCTAGGAGCCGTGATTTGATGGAGTCGATCTGCACATGAGACGGAGTCGAAGGTGACTGATACGAAGTGTGGTCTCGTATCGATGGAGTCGAACTGGACGAGGGACGGAGTCGAAGGTGACCGATACGAAGTGTGGTATCGTATCGATGGAGTCGAACTGGATAGGGGATGGAGTCGTAGGGGAGATGGAGTCGAAATGATTGCTTGTTTTGCTGCACTGGAGACGGAGTCGAAGACAAGCGATACGAAGGGGAGCTTCACATCGACGCACTGGAGAGGGAGTCGAAACGCATGTTCGAATCTACCAGGATACGAATCGTTTATTCCCTTTGTTTTCGAGTCTATATAAATACTTTGTACTTAGCCGTTTTTCCATTTTTTACCTTTCGCTTTCCTTCCTTACCTTCGTATCGCTTGGAAACTCGAGAAGAAAGAAGAAAACAACCTTGCCCTTGAACTAACTCATACCTTCAATTGCTCGAACTAACCGACAGATTTAGGTAATCCTTTAAGCGGACCCAACACGTAAACGATGAGACTCGGTTTTTAACACCAAATCAACCAGAGTTGTGATCGATTGAAAATTCCATTGCCTTAGCTTCATGTCGATCCGAGTAGGGGTTTCGAGATGATGAGGCGGAGGCCTTCGTATCGATCGATGGTGGAGCTTTGGATCGAATCGAATGCTTTGGATACGTAGATTGATATGAAGGGGTTGCGTCTGATGGATTCGAAATGATGGCCTTCGACCGAGTCGAAGTGGATGGCACTGGATCGAGTCGAAGCGGCAGCCTTGGTTCGAGTCGAAGTGTGTGGCTTTGGATCGAGTCGAAGCTATAGCCTTGGATCGAGTCGAAGCGGAGGCTTTGAATTGAGTCGAAGCTGTAGCCTTGGATCGAGTCGAAGCGGAGGCTCTGAAGCGAGTCGAATTGTGCAGCCCTGGATAGAGTCGAGGCGAAGGCTCTGAAGTGAGTCGAATTGTGCAGCCCTGAGACCGATACGAACGCGTCCCTGAGTGATCGATTCGAACTCGAACCTTAGCGAGCGATTCGAACTTGCACTTTTGATGATTGACAATGAACTTAATTTAGACGATACCCAAAACTCCAGTGCATTTGAACGCCTAATTCCGATGAGCTTCAGACTTGCATAACTGGACTTAATCGTTTCACTGCATATCTGATTGCCTATCGAAGCTCGTCGATGGAACCGGAACTTACCAAAATGATAACAGACTTTAACTCGGACTAACAGCTAATAACTGGATGGCACGGTTGTGACGGTCAACGATGACGGTCCTTCCGACTGAATTCCAAAGTCTCGTCGTTTTCCTATTTTCTTCAATCCCGTAGATCTCTTCAAGTGATATACAATACTGCACCGCACATCACAATCACACACTACACTGGGGGATGCACGAGCGTTATTGTCTGTTTAACAATGATTTTTCATAAGCTAGCTATTCATGGAACCCTCAAGTTCACAGCAGCAGGAACTCCCGAGTTCTATTCCTCCAACCATAGAGATACCGGTTATTGAAGCCGAAGTTATAGAGCCAGCTCCGGACGATCGTCTAGGGGCTTGGTTTATTTGTAATCCATAAGATTCTGTGCTATTGGGTATCTCCGAAGATATGCTAGGACGGATCTGTTTAAGGCACGGTCTGTTGCTTGACGACGTGTTACTACCTGGGCCAAATGACAGGCCACACAATCCCCCGGAGGGGTTCACTGCCTTTAACCGTCATGCCTACACAGCGGGGACACTCCCTCCTATCAACCAATATATAAGGGAGATGTTATCGTTTCTTGGCATAGCTCCATCTCAGCTACATCCCAACGGGTATGCCTTGTTGAACATCACATTTGTCCTCTTTATGGAGATCCTCTTTCGACCGCCGAAGCTGATCGAAATCAGATATTTATTCAACGTTAAGAGCCGTGGAGACAGCCCTTCTTTCACCTTCCTGGAAGCGGTCAGAAACCGCCACATTGTACTGGGATCCTGGGGGAGGCTAAGTTACTACAAAACTGAATGGTTCTACGTTCGGTGCCCCCTGGATTTGCTAGGCGGTGGTTGGATAGACATAAGTGTTGCCATTTCTCTCTTGAATCATTGAGATATTAGTGACTGACTTCAAAACTGACATACTTTTCCTTTTTTATAGCTGCAATCTCTCGTGCTGACGACGCATACTTCAGTGAGCTTGTTCGGATTCTTCAAGCGTTTCCGGGCGAAGAGAGGCACATAGACTTGGTCCTGATCGATAGGAATTTGAGGACTGTCGGACTGATAGAACGACGGCAGAGAATTCGGCTGGAGGGGACACTTAAAGTGGTTTCTAAGAAACGGGTGAAGCGCAAAGCGCCCGTAGTCGTGATAACCGAGGAAGTTGATCCGGAGAGAACGCCTACCGATATCGAGCTTCCGGCCGGGCCTACTTCCGATGTTCAAGATTCCGGAGGAAAAAGAAAAGGCAAGGCTATTGCTCACAAACGTTCTAAATCCGAGAGATTTAAATCCGTGGTCGTGTCTTTGCCCGTCTCGGGGATTAGAATTGCGGAGGCTTCTCCCCCGCCGGTAGAGAATCTTTTTGAAGGGCTTGCCGATGTTCCGATTCCGGATTTTGTGTCGTCTCAACACGATGCCAGGATGGAGGAGCTTGATATCGCTCTTGAACTGAGCGGATCGCTTACTACGAGTGCGGTCGACATTTCCGGTTGGTCGGGGGGTTGCACATGCATACACTTCACTGCATGATTCACGACTGTAAATCGACCAACTTAAGAAGTCGCTAACTCTTTCTTCGTTTCTCATTCTCAGGTACTATGTCCGAAAGAGGATCGATGCTCGGGAATCTTCGCTCAGCCCGAAAAGCTTCTGGTTACTATGATTCCCGCAGGATGGATTCAGATAGAGATCGCGATCGTGAATACTCCAACCAGGGCAGGTATAGGCGTGACAGAGAGTATAGACATCGATCAAGATCACGCTCTCCTCCACTTAAACTTTCGTATCCTCCTCCTGTTCAAACTTCAAATCCACCAGAGCCTCCTCGTCAAAGGCCGTCTTCTTATGCTTCTAGGTCCGAAACTCATCTTCGGAGAATTGGGACTACGGTCTCCATGATTACAGAGCAGGTCCCCGCTGAGCCCACAGGAGAAGGGGCCCTTAAATTAGATCAGATGAGGAAGGATTTTCCGAATATCTGCTTCGACGGCTATGTCTTCCCTCCTCACTTAAAGAGAATTCCATCAGGGGTAGAAGGCACGATGCATGATTATGTCCACGACATCTACACCCAATACCGAGAGTGGGTTAAGGCTACAGAGAAGGCTTCTAAGGTGGCCTTTGAGCAAGCCAAAGCGCTTGAGAAGATGGAGACCGAGCTCGCTCAAAGGGATCGGATTATTCAAGTGCTTACTGCCGAAGCCGAGTCTTCTCGTAAATCGGAAATTGAGGCCACCAAAAAAGCCGACGAAGCGAAGGCGGCAATGGAGCGGTTGGGGCAGACACATGTTGCCCTGGTGGAGGAGATGGGCAACCAGAACACTAAAGTCACCACCGAGCGGGATGCGGCGGTCAAGGAGCTTAATGAACTCAAGGCCAAATTCGCCGACATGGCCAAGGAGAGTGATGATGCGAACAACGCAGCCCAGGAGGCGTGCGAACAAACTATTCTGCTCAGGGGTGAAGGAGATGCGGCTGTGGCTAAAGTCCGCACGGTGGAGGCTGAGGTTGAAGTTAAAGTGAAGTCGGTCGAGTCCAGGCTAGAGGCTGACATCAAAGACCTCCTCGTTATTTACAACGCTAACGTTCTGAGGCACAGGGGTCTAGCCTGGCTCGACGATTACCCAACACATGTTTATAACGCTTGGGGCCGACTGGTTGAGGAAGAGAAGGAGGCGCATCAGGGCAAGTCCGTGGACGAATTTGAACTCAAGAATCGCGTTTTGACTGAAGATGAAAAGAAGATTCTGCACGAGTCAATGATTCTGCACGAGATGGAAAGACTTGGCGCCCAGCACTTTGAAATAGGAGAGGGCTTAGGGGTTGATCACCATGAAGCGAGTCTTGAAGTTCACACGTCAACCCAACCCGAATCCTCGTCTGCGGTCGATCCCCAGACTGTTCTTGCTTATAATCGGATCAGCCGCAGATGTCTCCGGCTGCAGTGCATGTCACTGATGCCGCCGTGCCGCCTACGAGTCAAATTGAGGAAGTTATTCTGGACATTCCACATATCTTTCTTAAGTCGAAATCTTTGATTGAGTTAAGTTCTAACAGTTCTCTTATTCTTTGTCCAGAGATTGATGCTGCCCATGTCGAGCCTCCTGTTACTCAAGAATCACATCAGACACAGGAGGCCGTCGTTACCGAAGCGATCACCGTGACCACAACTGCTGCGTCTCTAGACGATATACAGGGGAGTACGCTTGTGTTCGATGAGCAGATGATAGACGAACTCTTTCGCCGTCATGGCGACCCTTTAGCTGATTTATCATTCGTCATGGGTGGAGGCATTCCTGCCACAAGCCTTTCGATGCCGACTACTGACACTCCCAGCGAGGCTCGGTCGGCTGCTGAAGAGGAAATCTTGGCACAAATCGCGGCTGAAATGGATGCCGCAACACATGGCGGCAGTTTTGGAGGTGGGACGGCGACACTTGGTCCAGCTCCGCTCAGAATGATATCGCCCGGCGGTACATTCTCCGATACTAATGCGGCTATTCCATCTTCCACGTTTGATCCTATCCCTCCGACTTCGCCCGCGGGGAGCATTCCTATTCACTTGAGTTCGGAGGAGGATGTTGACATAATGCTCTCGCCTGAAGACCAACCGCCGAAAAGAAAATGCTCGAAGAGGAATATTAGCGGTGGCTCCAGCGGGTCTACACCGAAGAGGAAGCCAAGGAAGAAGAAAGATTAAACATGCTTCCCCGGTTTATTTTGACTTGCATTTTGTTGGCCGTGTATAGATGCGGGTTCGGCCCCTGCTAGTAGGAATTCTTGGAACAAACTTGTACACGAACTTCTTTTATAAACAATAGAAATGAAACTTCACTTTTTTGACTTCTTTTTTGCCATTGTGTATTTGCCTAAGTGTTTTAATATCTGAAATGCACTTGTGAAGTTCCAGCTTCCGAATGAAGTTTGTTTTTGTTTCCCAAGTTCGAAAACTGTGGACATGGCTTGCGACCAGGAAGCGAGTTGAATTCTGACGTCGCATCGCTTCAATCAATGGTTGATGCTTAAGTCCTGCCCCCCAGTCTTGGGGTTGAGTTGTAAACCATCAGTCGATGATCGCTTCTTACTTATAACATGTTGAGTCTAGTGCCACCGAACGGATGTCTGAGGTAAGCTGAGATTGAGTAATGCATCCATGCTTGTTTGATTGCCGATGATCATATCCGAACTCCGGAGAGTCCCATTGGTTTGTCAGCGGTTGGTCACGCTGGCTTAAGTTTCAATCATATGCCCACGATCCGAGGACTTGGAATTGATGTTTATACTCCGACTCGTGCTCTAAGAGTTTGGAGTTGATATCTATACTTCGATTCATGCTTCGGGAACTTGAATTTGGTGTTTACGCTCCGTTTCTCACTCTGGGAATCCGGAGTCGATGCTTATACTTCGACTTGCACTCTGGGAGTTCGGAGTTGTTGTTTATACTCTGCTTCGCACTCTGGGAATATAGAGTTGAGGTTTATACTCCGCTTCGCACTCTGGGAATACGAAGTTGATGTTTATACTCCGGATCGCGCTCTGGGAACTCGGAGTTGATGTTTATACTCCGCTTCGAACTCTGGGAATACGGAGTTGAGGTTTATACTCCGCTTCGCACTCTGGGAATGCGAAGTTGATGTTTATACTCTGGTTCGTGCTCTGGGAACTCGGAGTTGAGGTTTATACTCCGCTTCGCACTCTGGGAATACAAAGTTCAGGTTTATACTCCGCTTCGCACTCTGGGAATGCGGAGTTGATGTTTATACTCTGGTTCGCGCTCTGGGAACTTAGAGTTAAGGTTTATACTCCGCTTCGCAATCTGGGAATACAGAGTTGATGTTTATACTCCGGATCGTGCTCTGGGAACTCGGAGTTGAGGTTTATACTCCGCTTCGCACTCTGGGAATACGGAGTTGATGTTTATACTCCAGATCGCGCTCTGGGAACTCGGAGTTGAGGTTTATACTCCGCTTCGCACTCTGGGAATACGGAGTTGATGTTTATACTCCGGTTCGCACTCCGAGAACTCGGAGTTGATGTTTATACTCCGACTCACGCTCTGGGAGTTCGGAGTTGTCGTTTATACTCCGGTTCGCACTTTGGGAACTCGGAGTTGATGTTTATACTCCGCTTTGCACTCTGGGAACTCGGAGTTGATGTTTATACTCCGACTCGCGCTCTGGGAGTTCGGAGTTGTCGTTTATACTCCGGTTCGCACTCTGGGAACTCGGAGTTGATGTTTATACTCCGCTTCGCGCTCTGGGAATACGGAGTTGATGTGGGATTTTCGTGTATCAACCCTTTTTTGACTTTGGTGTTATGGCTTGTCCCCGAGCTCGGGTTTCACTTAGCGAGTGATTGGTTGCATCGCAGCCACTCTCTATTTGAATAAATTCCACCGTATGGTGAAACTTAGCTCTCCATGCATAGTGATGGTCATATGAAGCATTTCAAGTAAATCACAGCTCTGGCTCGAAGAGATTGCATTTTATTGCTGAAATAAGAAAGTATGGCAAAGTCAGTTGCCTTATTACAAGTTCTAATTTCGAAATGCAGAAACAAATTGCAGAAAAGGAAAGTAAACTAAATGGATAAAGATAGCCTGTCAGGTGTAATAGCGGCGTAGGCTCTTGCTATTCCAAGCTCTCGGTAGAGTAAGACCGTCGACGGTCGATAACTTGAATGTGCCATCTCCAAGCTTTCGTTCAATAACATAGGTCCTTCCCATGTCGGCTTCATATGCGAAGGAACTGGATAGATTCTTTTTAAGACGAGATCACCTAGTTCGAAGGTTCGCGGACGGACCTTGGCGTTGTACAATCGAGCGACTCGACTTCGATGCGCAGCTGCCCTCAAATTAGCTTCTTCACGCTTCTCATCTAGTAGATCGAGAGATTCATCAAGTAATATAGCATTTGTCTTTGGATCATAGTATGTCACATGATGAGAAGGTACTTCTAGCTCGACTAGAATAACGGCTTCTGAAACGTAAGAAAGAGAAAATGGAGTGTGACCGGTCGCAGTCTTGTGGGTTGTTCGGTAAGCCCATAAAGCCATAGGAAGTTCATCGACCCACTTGCCACCGACCTTTTCCAGTCGTTTTTTCAGAATAGACTTTATAACTTTATTAACTGCTTCGACCTGTCCGTTTGCCTGAGGGTGTGCAACTACAGAGAATTTCTTTTGGATGAGAAATCGTTTGCAGAAATCTTTAAATTCAGCGCTGTCGAATTGGCTTCCGTTGTCCGTAATAATGGTGTGTGGGAGACCGAATCGATAGATGATGTTACGAATCACAAAGTTGATTACTTTCTTTGTTGTATTGGTAGCGAGAGCTTCGGCTTCAGCCCACTTTGTAAAGTAGTCAACTGTGACGATGGCGTACTTCGCACCACCTTTTGCCAGAGGTAGAGCACTGATGATGTCGATGCCCAACATTGCGAACGGCCATGGGCTGACCATTTGCGTTATCTCGGTAGGAGGAGCTCTAGGAATTCGAGCATATTTCTGGCACCTATCACATTTCTTTGCATAGTCCGACGCATCGCGATTCACGGTCGGCCAGTAGTATCCGTAGCGAAGTATTTTCTTGGCAAGTGCTTGCCCCCTAGTGTGATCGCCACATTATCCCTCGTGCACATCATGCAATACTTGTTTAATTTCATCATGAGCGATACACCGGAGTAGGGGGACTGAGTACCCCCTTCTGTACATGAGTCCATTCTGGATGGTAAATCGTGAGGCCTTCCGAAGGACTTGTCTTTTTTCACTCCTGCGCTCCGACAGGGTTCCGTGCTCGATGTAATTCCTGAGTGGAGTCATCCATGAATCTTTTTCAAGGACGGTTTTGTATACCCGGTCTATTTCTGCCCGGTCAATGCTTGGGGAAGATAGCGTTTCCACGGGAACGAGTCCCATTTGCTGAGCTTCACTTGTGCTGGCTAGTTTTGCCAATGAATCGGCCTTTTGGTTGCGCTCTCGAGGTATACAATAGATGGCGTAATAATCGAACTGATTCAGTACTTCCTGAACTCGAGCTAAGTAAGCAGCCAGCCTTCGATCTCTTGCTTGATACTCTCCCCGTACTTGACACACGACTAGTTGCGAGTCGCAATAAATTTCCCTAGCGATAATTTTCAGATCTTTGGCAAGTTTTAGTCCGGCTATGAGGGCTTCATATTCAGCTTCATTATTGGTTACGTGAAAGTCAAACTTCAAAGAATAGCATATAGATCAGCCTTCGGGGGTTTCGAGTACAACGCCAGCGCCCGAACACCGGTCGTTTGATGCACCATTAGTGTACAGCTTTCAGACGTATTCGGGGGATTTACTGGTTTTGGGCAAGTCCTCGGGAACGGTAAATTCAACTATGAAATCAACGAGGACTTGTCCTTGGATTGCTCGTCTTGGAGTGTAAGTAATATCAAACAGACTCAATTCGATGTTCAACTTGAGTAACCTACTAGACGTCTCAGGCCGCGAAAGGACCTGTCGTAACGGCTAGTCGGTGTAAACAACAATGGGATGTGCCTGGAAATACGGTCGGAGTTTTCTTGATGCAATTACAAGGCGGTAGGCCAACTTTTCTAGCTTTGGATAGTTCCTTTCAGCCCCAATCAATGGTTTGCTGACGTAGTATACAAGGCAGCGCTGAGTGCGTTTTCTCATATCGCCAAGTATGTTTATAACTTCTCATGATCAATAGGCTTTGACATGATCGGTGGTGTGGATAGATGTTGAACTAGTGCTTGGAAAGCGCCCTCGCACTCCATGGTCCATTCAAAGTTTCTTTTCCCTTTTCGGATCAGATCGAAGAAGGGAATGCATTTGTTAGTGGACTTTGAAATGAACCTGCTCAATGCCGCTACCTTTCCGTTGAGACTCTGGACTTGCTTTATAGTCTTTGGAGTTTCAAGATTTCTGATTGCCCAAATCTTTTCAGGATTAGCCTCGATTCCCTGAGCGTTAACGATGAACCCAAGGAACTTTCCGGACGCAACCCCAAAGTGACATTTTAGTGGGTTGAGCTTCATTTTGTATTCTCGAAATATGTCGAACATACTTTCCAGGTCTTTAACATGGTTGGTGGAGAGTCGTGACTTCACAAGCATGTCGTCTACATATACTTCCATTGTTTTCCTGATTTGATTGGCAAACATCCGATTGACCAATCGTTGATAAGTAGCCTCGGCGTTCTTGAGTCCGAATGGCATAACCTTGTAAAAGTAAAGTTCCAGATTGGTTACGAAGCTGGTATGTTCTTGATCGGGTAAATGCGTCGGTATCTGATTGTATCCAGAATACGCGTCCATGAAGGATAAGAGTTCATGCCCAGCTGTCGAATGTACTAGTTGATCAATTCTGGGAAGCGGGAAACTGTCTTTGGGACATGCTTTATTCAGATCGGAATAATCGACATACGTTATCCACTTTCCGTTCGGCTTTCGGACGAGCACGGGATTCGACACCCGTTTAGGATATAGGGCATCCCGAATGAACCCGTTCGCTTCAAGCTTTTCCACTTCTTCTTTAAGGGCGACAGATCTCTCTAGATCCATACCACGTCTTTTATGTCTGACCGGGACATGCCGCGGGTCAATGTTCAGGGTGTGGTTCGCGATGTCCGGCGAGATCCCACACATATCGGAATGTCTCCAGGCAAATACGTCAAGATTTACCCGTAGAAATTCAACCAATTCCTCTTGATTTTGCTGGCTTAGCTGAGATCCAATCTTTATCATTTTCAAATCATCGTCATTGTCAACTGGGACATCAATCGTTAGTTCAGCCGGGGATGCTTGACTTTCTTTAGATTCTCCTTCGTCTTCAGTTTCTCTTGGGTCAAGATCCTTGAGGAATTAGTTGGGTTGCCCGGGCCTACGCCTGGGCGTTAATTGTCAATTATCGGCAAAATGGGCGTAGAGAGATTCCTCTACGCCCTTTCCTTTCTCCTTTCGCTGCGCCTCCCGCAGTTCAGCAATATAGCAGGCTCTGGAAGCAGCCTGATCTCCCTGAATGATTCCTATTCCATGATCAGTGCGAAACTTTAAGGTCAAACACCACAGGGCGATGGCTGCCCTGAATCCAGCGAGGGTCGGTCGGCCCAAGAAAGCATTGTAAGAGGAGTCTATGTCCAAAACAATGAACTGCAACATCCGTACTCTCCGACGTTCTCCAACTCCCAACTCTACTGGCAGTTCCACCATTCCAGTGGGTATAGTAGCACTTTCGTTGAAACCATGGACTAGGGATTGACAAGGCTTCAAGTCTGTGGCTTCCATTTTCATTTGATCGTAAGCTCGCTTGAAAAAAATATTCACAGAGCTTCCACTATCAACCAAGATCCTTTTCATCCAAGCGGGACCTACTTGTGCTGAGATGACCAATGGATCGATAGTGGGAGCTTCGACTTTATCAGCGTCTCTGTTCCTGAACACGATGTCATCTGTCATCGTTTTCTGTTGCTTGGCCGGAGCCCCTTCATCAAAACTACTACAACACTCGAAGTCCGCATGCTTGATAGAACTGGCATACGACTCCATATCCTTCCAGCTTCGATCTGCTGGGTGAGGACCACCACTTATCGTATTGATGACCAACCTCCAGCCTGTACAAGCGGGTTCCTCCTGCCTTTCCTGATTCGGAGCACGATTTTGGTTTGATGGGCCCACACCACCAGACTGCGGCGCCCGCACATACTGATCCAACTTCCGCTCACGTATCCGTTTTTAAATGAGGTCTTGTAAGTGACGACACTCATTGGTGTTGTGGCCATAACTCTCATGGAATCTACAGAATTTTCCTGTTTGGATTTGTCTTTCAGTTGGTGGTTTCGGGGCATGTTTTTTGTATTGCAGGTCTGCAAATACACATTTTCCAATGACGTGTTCAACGGAGTGTAATTATCGTACATGGAAGCTCTACGCCGTGGACCACGATTCTGATCGTGCATTTTGTTCTGATTTCAATTGTCCCTTTGCTGATTCTGTTTATTTTGAAAGTTCAACTGAATTTTTCCAAAACTATCTCCGGATTGTTTAACAGCGATGTTACTTTGGATTCCTTCGATGTTGGGCCCTGCGTTATCCTGCTTCCTAGACTGTTTCGCATCCTCCCTTCCCAGGAATTGGGCTGCCTTGGAATAGAAACGGTCCAATGATGCAGGTGGTTTTCCAGCTAACCAATTTCCGAACTCGGAATCAACATTAATCCCTTTAGTCAGTGCCATCAGGATAGAGTTATCATTGGGATTGCTTATTTCTGCACACGCAGCGTGGAATCGCTCCAAGTAACGTCTAAGTGTTTCTCCGGGAGCTTGTGTAACACTAGACAAGGTGTTAATGTCCTTAGGCCTCGCCACGTGCATACAGAATTGTTTGACAAACTTGGTGGCCATCTGGTCAAAGTTAGAGATGGATCGTGGTGGCAAACGAGTGAACCACATGGTAGCGATGCCCCCTAGGGAAATGGGGAAACTACGGCACTTTACTGCGTCATCAACCCTCGCAGCATTCATCAGCCATTCGTATTTCATGACGTGTTGATTGGGATCAGAACTTCCTTCATAAACTGGCAAAGATGGCATCCTGAAGTGCCGAGGTTGTTCAGCATATAACACGTCATGTGTGAAAGGGGTATGACTCCGGGAGATTCCCCAGTCGTCATTACTGAGACCCTGACTTTCACAGATCATTTGACGAATCATCGTTGGTATATCCGGCGTTCGGATGATGGGAGCATGCTGGGCCAAGGTGTGGTCGGTTTCCACAGTGCGAGTCTGGACCGGACGCGGTCGACGGTCCATGCCTCGCCTCCTTGGTTCAACATCCTCAGGGACATAAGGCTCAAGAGTCTGCTCTCGTTGGTTACGTTGAGGATCAGCTTGGTTTCTAGCATCACCTCCTCATCCGGCAGCGGTGGTAGTAGCAATGTTGCCGGTGACATGGTAAGGAGCAGCACCTCCCTGAGACGAAGGTTCTGTACGGAGACTAGCGGATGGTCCAGTTATAAGTTGCCCAAGATTTGAAGCAGGTTGGTGTCCCGTGGCTTGGGTGTAGCTTACACCTAGCCGTGGGCGTGTGGATCTGGTTTGGCCATCAAAGGAGGCTGAACTCTCCGTGGAAGAATAAGAACCTTGGTCTCTTCTGGATCTTCTTCGCCTTTGGCGATTTAGCTGGTTAGTCAACTCTGTGTTGGCGGGGGCGAATCTAGGGTTAGTAATAATTAATAAATTAGACTACTTTGTTAAGTATATCCTCAATATAGAAATTAAAATTTTAAATTGCAGGATTCAAATCCCAACAAGTTTGAAATAAAATTAATAATATTTTTTATATTACATTACAAGGGAAAAAATCTTCTTATTCTAGAGATGAATGTGCAGCTGACTAGGTCCCGAAATGGGGCAGTATCCACGACTCCTTTTCGAGCTCCGTAGCAGGAAATTATATATTCTGTCAAAGAAAGTCCTTCACGTAAATTGCTTTGAATGGGTAAATCAATCATTTGACTTTTTCAGAACAGGTCCGAGTCAAATAGCAATGATTCAAACAGTTGTTCAGTTAACTGCTGTCGACTTTGGGTGAACTCTTGAAGCAATGTCTGGAATTCTTGTCTAGTGATTGGACCTGATGGATCTGAAGATCCTGCAGCATTTTGGTTGGATGGAGGTGATTGCACGGGATTTTGCCGGTCCCGTGCTCCTTGTTCAGCAGCTGTAGAAGTGGTACATGTGCTCACCATAATGGATTGATGAAGTCCTTTCCTAGATCTAATTGCGAATCTGAATAGAATGGAAGGGCTTCAAAGTTCTAGATCTGGATCTTCTTCTTAGATTTATGCAATCCAATATAGATAGGAGATCCAAAGAGCAGGAGAAAAATTTGGTTTTTTCTCAGTGAAAGCACCAAAGTGTTTGTACCAAAATTGGGCACAACACTCTTCGGAAGTCTTTGAAGAGATAAAATGAAGAAAATAAATGTAAAAAGAGGATTTATCTAACAAAAACTCGAAATCTCAGATATGAAACTAAGAAAAATGCAAGGAGACACAAGAATTTAGAGTGGTTCGGCGTATTGCCTACGTCCACTATGAAGTAGTTTGCTTTATTGATCTTTCTTTGATGTTTACAATTGATTTCAGCAAATTACAGCGAATAACAATGATTTGCAACAGTGAAATTCGTTGGTAGCAGCAGCAATGGAGTTCAGATCTGGATCTGGCGGAGTCCGGGCGTTGGAGATCTCAAAGAGGAAGAAGAACCCCTTTTATGTTTGCTTTGGGGGTCTATTTATAGGTGTAGGAGGCTGATATTTCGCTCAGATCTCGGGAGACCCTCTCTGGCACGTGACCAGGCCCGCGCGCCCAAGCCCGTGAAGTTTTGGTCTGATCCGTGATCGATACGAACAGATTTCGTATCGATTGAGATTTCATCCAATGGAGTCGAAATTTGGCATGGACATTCTTTAGCATGCACGTAGTCTTCTGTGAAAATTTCATAGCATTTGGACTTGTAGATTAGGAGATATGATCGATACGAATTGGGATTCTCGGTAGGCTATTTGGTTCGACTCGCTTTTGTTTCGACTCGCTTTTCATTCGACTCGGTTATGTTTGACTCGGTGATGTGGCGCTAACTTGTATTGATTGCTGTGCTTTGCTTCACATCGATGGACACGAAGTAGAAGTCTTCGGATGGATGCGAAGTCGACGAAGTGGAGCGAGTCGAAGTATGGCTTGAGGCGGAGCGAGTCGAAGTATGGCTTGAGGCGGAGCGAGTCGAAGTATGGCTTTAGGCGGAGCGAGTCGAAGTGTGCACTGATCGATTGAGTCGAAGAAGGCATCTGATGGAGGCCAAGCGGAGCGAGTCAAAGTAGTCACTTCTGAGTGTTGCGAAGCAAGTCGAAGGGAGCGAGTCGACCGGTGATTGGTTTTCATCCAATTTTGTATCATTCATAACTTGAGCATACGAACTCGGATTGACTTGAGATTTGGAACATTGACTCTCATAGTCTAGCTTGTCATGTCCTACCAATTTTGGCTCGATCCGGACTCGGACAAAATTCGTCGATATCCATAGTGAGCCTGTGCATAACTGATCTCTAGGACGGGCCGTCATTGGTTACTAAACAATTCCTTTTTGTCATGGCCTTGCCAAAAGGCGGGATAACACCATTATTACGGACAACGGAACCTAATTCGACAGTGTCGAATTTAAGATTTCTGCAAATGATTTCACATCCAAAAGAAATTCTCTGCAGTTGCGCACCCTCAGGCGAACGGACATGTCGAAGCAGTTAATAAAGTTATAAAATCCATTCTGAAGAAACGACTGGAAAAGGTCAGGAGCAAGTGGGTCGATGAACTTCATATGGCTTTATGGGTTTACCGAACAACCCACAACCGCGACCGGTTGCACTCCGTTCTCTCTTTCTTATGGTTCAAAAGCTGTTATTCCAGTCGAGCTAGAAGTACCTTCTCATCGTGCGACATACTATGATCCAAAGACAAAAGCTATATTACATGCCGAATCTCTCGATCTACTAGATGAGAAGCGTGAAGAGGCTGATTTGAGGGCAGCCGCGCATCGAAGTCGAGTCGCCCGATTGTACAACACCAAGGTCCGCCCGCGAAGCTTTGAACTAGGCGATCTCGTCCTGAAAAGAATTTATTCGGTTCCTTCACATATGAAGCCGACATGGGAAGGACCGTATGTTATTGAACGAAGGCTCGGAGATGGCACATTCAAACTATCGACCGTTGACGGTCTTACTCTGCCAAGACCTTGGAATAGCGAGAGTCTTCGTCGCTACTACACATGACATGCTATGTTTATTCATTTTGTTTATTTTTCATTTTGCAATTTGTTTCTGCATTTCGAAATTATAATTTGTAATAAGGCAACTTACTTTGCCATATTTTATTATTTCAGCAATAAAATGCAATCTCTTCGAGCCAGAGCTGTGATTTACTTGAAATGCTTCATATGATCATCACTATGCATGGAGAGCTAAGTTTCACCATACGGTGGAATTTATTCAAATAGAGAGTGACTATGATGCAACCGGTCACTCGCTAAGTGAAACCCGAGCTCGAGGACAAGCCATCACAACAAAGTCAAAAACGGATTGATACTCGACAATCCCTCACTTAACTCCCGGTTCACAGAGTGCGAACTGGAGTATTAAAAATACGTCTACGAAGTGGGTGGATCCGTCCGCCTAACGACTTCGTCCGTATCTGAACCAAGTTTGAGGAGGGTGGACCCGTCCATCTAACGACCTCACCTGTTAACTCAGGGTGGATGTGATCTGACCATCCATGATCCTGATACAACTCTGAACTCCCAGAGTGCGAGTCGGAGTATAAACATCAACTCCGAACTCCCAGAGTGCGAGTCGGAGTATAAACATCAACTCTGGATTCCCATAGTGTGAAACGGAGTATAAACATCAACTCCGAATTCCCAGAGTGCGAAACGGAGTATAAACAACAACTCTGAACTCCCAGAGTGCGAGTCGGGGTATAAACATCAACTCCGGATTCCCAGAGTGCGAAACGGAGTATAAACGTCAACTTTGAATTCCCAGAGTGCGAAACGGAGTATAAACAACAACTCCGAACTCCTAGAGTGCGAGTCGGAGTACAGATGTCGATTCCGGGTCCCTATAGCGCGGACGTATGATTTAAACTTAAGTCGGCGTGACCAACCACCAATAAACAAATGAGGATCCCCAGAGTGCGGATATGATCATCGACAATCGGACAAGCATGAATAAACCGCCAAATCTCCGCTTGCCTCAAACATCCATTCAGTGGCACAAGACTCAACACGTTATAAGTGAGAAGCGATCGCTGACTGATGTTCTACAACTCACCCCAAGGCTGGGGGGCAGAACTTAAGCGTCGACCATCGACTGAAGCAGTACGACATCAAAATTCAACCCAGTTCCTGGTCGCAAACCATGTCCACAGTTTCCGAACTTGGCGAACAAAAACAAACTTGATTCGGAAGCTGAAACTTCACAAGTGCACTTCAGATATTGAAACACTTAGGCAAATACACAATGACAGAAAAGAAGCCAAAAAAGAAAAGTTTCATTTCTATTGTCTGTAAAAGAAGTTCGTGTACAAGTTTGTTCCAAAAAATTCCTACTAGCAGGGGCCGAACCCGCATCTATACATGGCCAACAAAATGAAAATCAAAATAAACCAAGGAAGCATGTCTAATCTTTCTTCTTCCTCGGCTTCCTTTTTGGTGTAGGCCCGCTAGAGCCCCCACTATCTTTCCTCTTTGAGCCTTTGCATGTCGGTGGACGGTCTCCAGGCAGGGGCATGATTTCGACATCCTCCTCCGAACTCGAATGAACGGGGATGCTTCCTGCCAGTGGAGTCGGAGGGATAGGATGAAATGTGGAAGATGGAATGGCCGCATTGGTGTCGGAAAATGTACCGCCAGGCGATATCATTCTAAGCGGAGCTGGACCAAGTGCCGCCGTTCCACCTCCAAAACTGCCACCATGAACCGCTGCTGCCATTTCGGCGTTGATTTCGGCCAAAATCTCCTCTTCAGTAGTCACTCGGGCCCCGCCAGGAGCATCAGCAGTTGGCATCGAAAAGCTTGTAGCAGGAACGCCTCAGCCCATGACAAATGGTAAGTCAGCTAAAGGATCGCCATGACGGCGAAAGAGTTCGTCCATAACCTGCTCATCAAAAACAAGTGAGCTTCCTTGTATATCGTCAAGAGGCGCAGTAGTAGTCACGACGGTCGCTTCAGAAACGATAGCCCCCTGCGTCTGATATGATTCCTGAGTAGTAGGAGGCACGACCAGTGTATCGTCAACCACTGGACAAAAAATAAGAGAAATGTTAGAACTTAATCTGAGTGAAGGTTCCGACTTAAGACAGATATGTTGAATGTTCAGAATACCTTCCTCATTTTGACTAGTAAGCGGCTGAACGGCCTTAGTAACTCGCTCTATAGCCGGAGACATCTGCGGCTGATCCGGATTATAGGCAAGAACAGCTTGAGGATCGATCGCAGACGAGGATTCGGGCTGGGTTGACGCTGGAACTTCAAAACTCGCCTCATGATGGTCAACCCCTGAACCCTCTCCTACTTCGAAGTGCTGGGCGCCGAGTCTTTCCTTTTCATGCAGAATCATTGACTCATGAAGAATCTTCCTTTCATCTTCATTCAGAATGTGATTCTCGAGTTCAAACTCATCCACAGACTCACCCAGATGCGCCTCCTTCTCTTCTTCAACTAATCGGCCCAAGGCGTTGTATAGATGCGTCGGATAATCATCGAGCCAGGCTAGACCCCTGTGCCTCAGCACATTAGCGTTGTAAACAACGAGAAGGTCTTCGATATCAACTTCTAGCCTGGACTCGGCCGACTTCACTTTCTCCTCGACCTCAGTCTCCACCTTGCGGACTTTAGCCACGGCCACATCCCGTTCACCCCTAAGCAGAACAGCTTGTTCGCACGCCTCCTGGGCTACGTTGTTTGCATCATCCCTTTCCTTGGCCATGTCGTAAAATTAGGCCTTGAGCTCATTAAGTTCCTTAACCACTGCATCCCGTTTGGTGGGGACTGTGGTGTTCCGATGGCTCATGTCCTCCACCAAGGCAACATGTGTCTGCCTCAACTTATCCATCGCCACGGTCGCTTCGTCAGCTTTTTTGGTGGCCACAATTTCAGATTTTCGAGAAGACTCGGCCTCAGCAGTGAGCACTTGAATAATCCGGTCCCTTTGAGCGAGTTCGGTCTCCATTTTCTCAATCGCTTTGGCTCGCTCAAAGGCCACCTTAGAAGCTTTCCCTACAACCTTTACCCACTCTCTATACTGGGTGTAGATGTCATGAATGTAATCATGCATCGTGTTTTCCACTCCAGATGGGATTCTCTTTAAGTGAGGTGGGAAGACGTAGCCATCGAAGCATATGTTTGGAAACTCCTTCCTCAACTGAGCAATTTTAATAGCCCATTCTCCTGTGGGCTTAGTTGGGACCTGCTCTACAATTATGGAGGCTGTGGTTTCGACTCTCTGGATATGAGTCTCGGGCCTAGAAGTGTGAGAAGATGGCCTGTGACATGGAGGCTCTGGTGGATGTGGAACAAGAACAGGAGGTGGAGATGGAAGTCTAAGAGGAGGAGAGCGAGATCTAGATCGATGTTTGTATTCTCTGTCCCTGTCATGCCCATACATATCTTGGTTAGAGTACTCGCGATCGCGGTCTCTATCTGAATCCCTCCTACGGGAATCATAATAGGTAGAAGATTTTCAGGCAGAGAGAAGGTTCCCCAGCATCGATCCTTTCCCAAACATAGTACCTGAAAATAAGAGACGAAGGAAAAGTTAGTGACTTCTTAGGTTGGACGATTTACAGTTATGAATCATGTAGTGCAGTGAAGTGTATGCATGTGCAACCCCCCGACCAACCGGAAATGTCGGCCGCACTCATAGCAAGCGACCCGCTCAGTTCAAGAGCATTATCAAGCTCCTCCATCCCGGTGTCGTGTTGAAACGACACATAATCCGGAATCAGAATATCATCAAGCCCTTCAAAAGGGTTCTCTACTTGCAGGGGAGGAGCCCCCGAAATTCTAATCCCCGGGACGGGCAAGGACATAACCACGGATTTTAATCTCATGGATTTAGAACGCTTGTAAGCAACTGCCTTGCATTTTATCCTTCCTCCTGAATCTTAGACATCGGAAGAAGGCCCAGCCTGGAGCTCGGTATCAGTAGGCGTTCTCTCTGGATCAACTTCTTCTGCTATTACGACTTTGGGCGCCTTGCGCTTCGCCCGCTTCTTCGAGACTGCTCTAAGTGTCCCTTCCAGCCGTATGCTTTACTTGCGTTCGATCAACCCGACAATTCTCAAGTTTATGTATGTCAACCAAGTCAATGTGCCTCTCTTCGACCGGAACCGCTTGCAGAATCCGAACAAGCTCTCTAAAATATCCACCATTGGGTCAAGAAATTGGAGCTGAAAAAGAAGAGAAGTATGTCAGTTTTGAGGTCGGTCATTATTATCTCGATAATTCGATAGAAAGATTGCAACGCTTACGTCTATCCAACCACCCCCTAGCGAATCCAGGGGGTCATCGAACGTAGAACCATTCAGTCTTAAAGTAACTCAGCCTTCCCCAAGACCCAGTCACTATTTGAAAGTTCCTAACCGCTTCCAAGAAGGTGAAAGAAGGCTGTCTCCACGACTCTTAATGTTAAATAGATATCTGATCTCGATCGGCTTTGGTGGTCGAAAGATAATCTCCATAAACAGAATGAAGGTGTTGTTTAACAAAGCGTACCCGTTAGGGTGTAACTGGGATGGAGCTATTCCAAGGAATGATAACATCTCCCTTATATATTGATTGAAAGGAGGAAGTGTTCCCACCGTACAAGCATGACGGTTGAAAGTGGTAAACCCCTCCGTGGGAACATGTGGCCTGTCATTTGGCCCAGGCAGTAACACGTCGTCAAGCGACAAGCCGTGCCTTAAACAAATCCGTCCCAGCATATCTTCAGAGATGCCGGACGGCACATAATCTTATGGACGACAAATGAAACGGGCGCCTGGAAGCTCGTCCGAAGCTGGGTCTATAACTTCGGCTTCAATGACTGGTATCTCGATGGTTGAAGGAATTGAACTCGGGAGTTCCTGCTGCTGTGAACTTGAGGGTTCCATGACTAACTAGCTTATGAAAAATCATTGTTAAACAGACAATAACGCTCGTGCATCCCCCAGTGTAAAGTGTGTGAGTTTGTTGTGTAGTGCAGTACTGTATATCACTTGAGAAGTTCTACAGAATTGGAGAAAGCATGAAAACGATAAGACTTCAAAATTCAGTCGGAAAGACCATCATCGCTGACCGTCACAACCGTGCCATTCAGTTATTAGCGATCGATCCAAGTCAGAGTTTGTTAAAGTTTTGTTAAGTCACAATTCCATCGACGAGCTTCGATAGGCAGTTAAATATGCAGGGTAATAGTTGAGTCCGGATGTTCAAGAATGAAGCTCATCATAAATCATGTTATCAGTTATTCAAGGTTTCGTGTCCATCAAGATCCGGGTTCATATCAGTCGTCAGGAATTCACTTCGAATCGATCATTAATGTCTGATTTCGAATCGATCAAGGCTAGGGGAGCACCGGCTTCATATCGATCACGTTCGCTTGATGCATTTCGCATCGATACGAAGGAGTACTTTTCGAATCGATCCGAAGCCATGGACTTCGACTCGATCACATTCACTCGATACATTTCGTATCGATCGGAGGAGTATTCTTTGAATCGGTCTGAAACCAAGGACTTCGACTCGATCACATTCACCCGATACATTTCGTATCGATCGAAGGAGTATTCTTCGAATCGATCTGAAGCCAGGGACTTCGACTCGATCACTGGCCTTGTTCAGGCATCAAATTTTGGAGATAACGTTTCATATCGATCGTAAAAGATGAGTGTTTGTACCAAAATTGGGCACAACACTCTTCGGAAGTTTTTAAAGAGGTAAAGTGAAGAAATTAAATGGAAAAGGAGGATTATCTAACAAAAACTCCAAATTTCAGAAATGAGAATAATTAAAATGCACAGAGACACAAGAATTTAGAGTGGTTCGGCGTATCGCCTACGTCCACTATGAAGTTGATTTCTTTATTGATCTTTTCTTGAAGATTAAAAGTGAATTCAATGAATTACAGCAGGCAATTATGATTTGCAGCAGTGAATTTCGTTGTTGGCAGCAGCTTTTGGAGTTCAGATCTGGATCCGGCAGAGTCTGGGCGTTGGAGAATTCAAAGGAGAAGAAGCCCTTTTTCTGTATGCCCTGGGGCTCTATTTATAGGTGTAGGAGGCTGGTATTTCGCTCGGATCTCGGGAGACACTCTCTAGCACGTGACCAGGCCCACGCGCCCAAGCCCGTGAAGTTTTGGTCCGATCCGTAATCGATACGAATGGATTTCGTATCGATCAAGATTTCGTCCAATGGAGTCGAAATTTGACGTGGATATTCTTTAGCATGCACATAGTCTTTCGTGAAAATTTCATAGCATTTGGACTTGTAGATTAGGACATATGACCGATATGAAATAGGATCTTCGAATGGCTATTTCGTTCGACTCCCTCGCTTCGACTCGCTCTCGTTCGACTCGGTGACGTGGTGCTTGAATCTCTGGATCACTCTGCCTTTGATGCTGTTTTGATCAAATTGTTCTAGGATTTTTGCCTTGTTCGTATCGATGGTATTGTTTTGTTTGCATCGATAAAAGATGTGCAGTTCGCATCGACGGAGGTAGAAGTCTTTGGATGGATGCGAAGTGGAGCGAGTCGAAATGTGGCTCTCTGATGGAGTCGAACTAGATGGAGTCGAACAGTGGTCCTACGAAGGGGTCGAACTAGATGGAGTCGAACAGAGGTTCTCTGAAGGATGCGGAGCGGGTTGAACAGAGGTTCTGAGATGGAGTTGAAGTGGAGCGAGTCGAACAGTGGTTCTGAGATGGAGTCGAAGTGCACCGAGTCGAACAGTGGTTCTCTGATGGACGCGAAGTGGAACGAGTTGAAGTGGAGCGAGTCGAACAGTGGTTGATTTTCATCCAATTTTGTATCGTTCGTAACTTGAACATACGAGCTCGGATTGACTTGAAATTTGGAACCTTGACTCTCATAGCCTCGCTTGTCATGCCATATCAATTTAAGCTCAATCCGGACTCGGACAAAATTTGTCGATATCCATAGTAGGCCTGCATATAACCGATTCTCTTAGACGAACTGTCTTTGGTTTCTAGTCGAGTTTTTGGTATCACAGCCTTGCCAAAAGGTGGGATAACATTTTCCACCCAAAGTACGTCTTGTGGGAACAAGATGTGCTTTGAAATGCTGCAATCTTCATTCTGAATAGCTATCGTCTTTCCGATGAAAGCTGTAACCTTCGACTGTTTTTCTTGATAATGTAAACTGTTGACTATCAACTGATGTACCCTGTATTGTTGAACCTAATTGTTGTATGTCAGTGACTAGCCGTTTGTTGTTGTAATCGTTATCAAATGAGTTTTCAATTCCTATAAATCTGGAATATTGGATATTAGTCCGACATACATGCATATATGTTAATCTGACTCTCGTTGACATTCGTACGTTCACGAGTCGTTGTCAGTTTATTTTATATTGAATTCTGTACCGATCCTCTCTTGAACCGATGTGAAATTTGTTGTAACAACGCTCGATGGTTGTTTTTGAATGTTCCTTCGTAACGATCCTCTCCTGGATCGATGTGAAGGGTTGAAACATTGAATACGATTTTCATTGAATTTAGAGATGAAAAATGAGCATTTCGAATCGATATAGATGGAGTCACTGGATACGAACAGTCAATTCGTATCGATGGAGTTGGCCTCTGGAAGCATTGATTCGATGGATTCGAACTGCATAGGAGATGGAGTCGAAGATGAACGATACGAAGAGAGGCTTCGCATCGTTGTAGACTCGAGCCCATGGAGTCGAACAGCTTGTTCGAATCGATGCGGAGGCGACACGTTGTAACCGGTCATGTTTACTGGAATGCGTATTGTTTTTTCACTTTACCTTCGAATCCATATAAATATCGTGGACTTAGCCGTTTTTTCACTTTTTTACTTTTCTACTCTTGCACTCTCGCTTTCGTATCGCTCCGAGACTCGGGAAAATAAAGAACTGTTCTTTCCTTTGAACCGATTCAGATCTTCAATTACTCGAACTAACTGCCAGATTTAGGTAATCCACTAAGCGAAGCCAACGCGTAAACGATGAGATTCAACCTTTAACATCAAATTATCCGGAGTCGCGTTCGATCGAAGATTCCTCGGCCTTAGCTTCGCGTCGATCTGGAGTAGGGGTTTCGAGATGATGAGACGAAGGCCTTCGTATCGATCGATGGCTGAGCTTCACATCAAATTGAATGCTTCGAAGATGTGGATTGATACGAAGGGGTTGCGTCTGATCGATTAGAAATGGTGGCCTTGGATGGATTCGAAGTGGCGGCCTTGGATCGAGTCGAAGTGGATGGCTCTAGATCGATTCGAAGTAGCGGCCTTGGAATCGAGTCGAAGTGGATGGCTTTGGATCGATTCGAAGCGGCGGCCTTGGATCGAGTCGAAGTGGATGGCTTTGGATCGATTCGAAGCGGCGGCCTTGGAATCGAGTCTAAGTGGATGCCTTTGGATAGATTCGAAGCGGAGGCCTTGGATCGAGTCGAAGTGGATGGCTTTGGATCAATTCGAAGCAACGGCCTTGGAATCGAGTCGAAGTGGATGGCTTTGGATCGATTCGAACTGCGCAGCCCTTGGATCGATACGACAGTGTCCCTGAGTGATCGATACGAAATCGACCCTGATCGATGCGAACTTGAACTTGAGCGACCGATTCGAACATGAACTTTTGATGATTGACAATGAACCTAACTTTGATGATATTGAAAAAACCTTGTACATCTGAACATCTAACTCCAACGAGCTTCATTTTTGGCATAATTAGACTTGAACTTTGGACTGCATATTTGATTTCCCTTCGAAGCACGTCGATGGAACTGCAACCCTGATAAAATTTTAACAAACTTTAACTTGGATTGATTGCTAATTTCTGGATGGCATGGTTGTGACGGTCAGCGATGACGGTCACTCCGACTGAATTTCGAAGTCTCGTTGTTTACATGCTTTTTCCGATTCTGTAGAACTTCTTAACTGATATACAGTACCGCACTGCACAACACACTCACACACTTTACACTGGGGGATGCACGAGCGTTATTGTCTGTTTTGGGATTTTTCATAAGCTAGCTAGTCATGGAACCTTCAAGTTTTCAGCAGCAGGAACTCCCGAGTTCAATTCCTTCAACCATCGAAATACCTGTTATTGAAGCCGAAGTTATAGAGCCTGCTCCGGACGAGCATCTAGGTGCCCGTTTCATTTGTCGTCCACAAGATTCTGTGCCGTCTGGTATCTCCGAGGATATGCTCGGACGGATTTGTTTAAGGCACGGTTTGTCGCTTGACGACGTGTTACTGCCTGGGCCAAATGACAGGCAACATGATCCCCCGAAGGGGTTTACTGCTTTCAACCGTCACGCTTGCACAGCGGGGACACTTCCTCCCTTCAATCAATATATAAGGGAGATGTTATCATTCCTTGGAATAGCTCCAACCCAGCTGCACCCCAATGGGTATGCTTTGTTGAATAACACCTTTATCCTGTTTATGGAGATCCTCTTTCAACCACCAAAGCCGATCGAGATCAGATATTTATTTAATGTTAAGAGCCGTGGAGACAACCCTTCTTTCACCTTCTTGGAAGCGGTCAGGAACTGCCACATTGTAATGGGCTCCTAGGGAAGGCTAAGTTACTTCAAGACCGAACGGTTCTACGTTCGGTGCCCTCCTGGATTTGCTAGGCGATGGTTGTATAGACGTAAGCGTTGCAATCTTTCTCTTGAATTATCGAGATAATAATAACCGGTTTCAAAACTGATACACTTCTCCTCTTTTATAGCTGCAATCTCTCGACCTGACGGTGCATACTTCAGAGAGCTAGTTTGGATCCTCCAAGCGTTTTCGGGCGAAGAGAGGCATATCGACTTGGTTCTGACCGACAGAAATTTGAGGACCGTCGGGCTGATAGAACGGAGGCAGAGCATACGGCTGGAAGGGACACTTAGAGTGGTCTCGAAGAAACGGGCGAAGCGCAAAGCGCCCGCAGTTTTGATAATCGAAGAGGTTGATCCGGAGAGGATGCCTACCAATACCGAGCTCCCAGCTAGGCCTTCTTCTGATGTCCAAGATTCAGGAGGAAAGAGAAAAGGCAAGGCTGTTGCTCACAAGCGTTCTAAATCCGAGAGATTTAAATCCGTGGTTGTGTCCTTGCCCGTCCTGGGGATTAGAATTTCAGAGGCTCCTCCCCCACAAGTAGAGAATCCTTTTGAAGGGCTTGCTGATATTCCGATTCCGTATTTTTTGTCGTCTCAACACGACGCCGGGATGGAGGAGCTTGATAGTGCTCTTGAACTGAGCGGGTCGCTTGCTATGAGTGCTGCCGACATTTCCGGTTGGTCGGGGGGTTGCACATGCATACACTTCACTACACTACATGATTCACAACTGTAAATCGTCCGACTTAGGAAATCACTAACTCTTTTCTCGTTTTTCATTTTCAGGTACTATGTCTGGAAAAGGATCGATGCTCGGGAATCTTCGCTCGGCCTGAAAGGCTTCTTCCTATTATGAGTCCCGTAGAAGAGACTCAGATAGAGATCGCGATCGCGAGTACTCTAACCAAGATAGGTATGGGAGTGATAGGGACAGGGAATATAGACATCGGTCTAGATTACGCTCTCCTCCTCCTAGACTTCCATCCCCACCTCCCGTTTTTGTCCCACACCCGCCAGAGCCTCCTCGTCACAGGCCATCTTCTCATACTTCTAGATTTGAGACTCATCTTCAGAGAGTCGAGACCACGACCTCCATAATTGCAGAGCAGGTTCCAACTGAACCCACAGGAGAAGGGGCCCTTAAACTGGCTCAGATGAGGAAGGACTTTCCAAACATTTGCTTCGATGGCTATGTCTTCCTACCACACTTAAAAAGAATTCCGTTTGGAGTGGAAAACACGATGCATGAGTACGTTCATGACATCTACACCCAGTACAGAGAGTGGGTAAAGGCTGCAGAGAAAGCTTCTAAGGTGGCCTTTGAGCGAGCCAAAGCGCTTGAGAAAATGGAGACCGAACTCGCTCAAAGGGACCGAATTATTCAAGTGCTTAATGCTGAGGCCGAGTCTTCTCAGAAATCGGAAATTGAGGCCACCAAAAAAGCTGACGAAGCGAAGGCGGCAATGGAGAGGTTGGGGTAGACACATTTTGCCTTGGTGGAGGAGATGGGCCATCGGAACACTACAGTCACCGCCAAGCGGGATGCGGCGGTCGAGGAACTCAATGAACTCAAGGCCAAATTTGCCGACATGGCCAAGGAAAAAGATGATGCGAACAACGCAGCCCAGGAGGCATGCAAACAAGCTGTTCTACTCAGGGGTGAACGGGATGCGGCTGTGGCTAAAGACCACAAGGTGGAGACTGAGGTCGAGGAGAAAGTGAAGTTGGCCAAGTCCAGGCTAGAGGCTGACATCGAAGACCTTCTCGTTGTTTACAACGCTAACGTGCTGAGGCACATGGGTCTATCCCGGCTCGATGATTTTCTGATGCATATTTACAACGCTTGGAGCTGACTGGTTGAGGAAGAGAAGGAGGCGCATCTGGGTGAGTCTGTGGATGAATTTAAACTCGAGAATCGCATTCTGAATGAAGATGAAAGGAAGATTATTCACGAGTCAATGATTATGCATGAGAAGGAAAGACTTGGCGCCCAGCACTTTGAAGTAGGAGAGGGTTCAGGGGTTGACCACCATGAAACAAGTCTTGAAGTTCCCGCGTCAACCTAGCCCAAATCCTCGTCTGTGGTCAATCCCTAGGCTGTTTCTGCTTACAATCCAGATCAGCCGCTGATGTCTCCGGCTGCAGCGCAAGTCACTGATGTCGCTCTGCCACCTACGAGTCAAACTGTGGAAGGTATTCTGAACATTCCACATATCTTTATTAAGTCGAAATCTTCGATCGAGTTAAGTTCTAACAGTTCTCTTATTCTTTGTCCAGTGATCGATGCTACACATGTCGGGCCTCCTATTACTCAAGAATCACATCAGACACAGGAGGCTATCGTTACCGAAGCGATCACCATGGCTACAATTGCCCCATCCGATGATGCGCAGGGAGGCACACTTGTATTTGGTGAGCAGTTGATGGAAGAACTCTTTCGCCATCATGGTGATCCTTTAGCCGACTTATCATTCATCATGGGCGGAGGTGTTCCTGTCACACGCTCTTCGATGCCGACCACTGACGCTCCCAGTGAGGCTCGATCGGTTACTGAAGAGGAAATCTTGGTGCAAATCGCCGCTGAAATGGATGCCGCAACACATGGTGGCAATTTTGGAATTGGGATGGCGGCACTTGGTCTAGCTCTTCTTAGAATGATATTGCCTGGCACTACATTTTCCGATACTAGTGCGGCCATTCCATCTTCCACATTTGATCCTATCCCTCCGACTCAGCCGGCAGGAAGCATCCCCGTTCATTTGAGTTCAGAGGAGGACGTTGAAATTATGCCCCCGCCCGGAGACCGTCCACCGACAGGCAAAGGCTCAAAAAGGAAGGATAGTGGTGGCTCCAGTGGGCCTGCACCGAAAAGGAAGCCGCGGAAGAAGAAAGATTAGACATACTTTCTTGGTGTAATTCTGACTTTCATTTTGTTAGCCGTGTATAGATGCGGGTTCGGCCCCTGCTAGTAGGTATTTTTTGGAAACTTGTACATGAAATTCTTTTATAAACAATAGAAATGAAACTTCTCTTTTTCGACTTCTTTTCAGTCATTGTGTATTTGCCTAAGTGTTTCAATATCTGAAGTGCACTTGTGAAGTTTCAGCTTCCGAATAAAGTTTGTTTTTGTTCGCCAAGTTCGGGTACCGTGAACATGGTTTGCAACCGGGGAGCGAGTTGAATTTTTACGTCGCATCGCTTCAGTCAATAGTCGATGCTTAAGTCCTGCCCCCCAGTCTTGGGGGTGAGTTGTAGATCATCAGTCGACGATCGCTTCACACTTATAACATGTTGAGTCTAGTGCCACCGAATGGATGTCTGAGACAAGCGGAGATTGAGTAATTCATCCATGCTTGCTTGATTGTCGATGATCATATCCGCACTCCGGGGATTCCCATTTGTTTACCGGCGGTTGGTCACACCGGCTTATGTTTAAATCATACGTCCATGCTCTGGGGACTTGGAATCGACATTTACACTCCGACTCGCACTCTGGGAGTTCGAAGTTGATATTTGTACTTCAATTCACGCTCTAAGAACTTGAAGTTGCTGTTTATACTCCGTTTCACACTCTGGAGTTGGTGTTTATACTCCGACTCGCGCTTTGGGAGTTTGGAGTTGTATTTTATACTCCGTCTCGTGGGAATTCGGAGTTGATGTTTATACTCCGACTCGCACTCTGGGAGTTTGGAGTTGTTGTTTATACTCCGTTTCGCACTCTGGGAATCTGGAGTTGGTGTTTATACTCCGATTCGCACTCTGGGAGTTCGGAGTTGTTGTTTATACTCCGTTTCGCACTCTGGGAATCCGAAGTTTGTGTTTATACTCCGACTCGCAATCTGGGAGTTGGGAGTTGTATTTTATACTCCGTTTTGCACTCTGGGAATCCGAAGTTGATGTTTATACTCCGACTCGCACTCTGGGAGTTTGGAGTTGTATTTTATACTCCATTTCGCACTTTGGGAATCCGGAGTTGATGTTTATACTCCGACACGCACTCTGGGAGTTCGGAGTTATTGTTTATACTCCGTTTCGCGCTCTGGGAATCTGGAGTTGTATCAGGATCATGGACGGTCGGACCACATCCACCCTGAGTTAACAAGTGAGGTCGTTAGATGGCGGGTCCATCCTACTCAAACTTGGTTCAGATACGGACGAAGTCGTTAGGCGGACGGATCCACCCTCTTCGTAGGCGTATTTTTAATACTCCAGTTCGCACTCTGGGAACCGGGAGTTAAGTGAGGGGTTGTCGTGTATCAATCCGTTTTTGACTTTGATTTGATGGCTTGTCCCCGAGCTCAGGTTTTCACTTAGCGAGTGACCGGTTGCATCACAGTCACTCTCTATTTGAATAAATTCCACCGTAT
This sequence comes from Allium fistulosum, assembly GCA_030737815.1. Classification (NCBI taxonomy): domain Eukaryota; kingdom Viridiplantae; phylum Streptophyta; class Magnoliopsida; order Asparagales; family Amaryllidaceae; genus Allium; species Allium fistulosum. Next base: position 1,101,066,738 of record CM060904.1, on the reverse strand, counting down.
GGTGAAACTTAGCTCTCCGTGCATAGTGATGATCATATGAAGCATTTCAAGTAAATCACAGCTTTGGCTCGAAGAGATTGCATTTTATTGCTGAAATAAGAAAATATGGCAGAGTTAGTTGCCTTATTACAAATTCTGATTTCGAAATGCAGAAACAAATTGCGAAATGGAAAATAAACTAAATGGATAAACATAGCCTGTTATGTGTAGTAGCGACGAAGACTCTCGCTATTCCAGGCTCTTGGCAAAGTAAGACTATCAACGGTCGATAATTTGAATGTGCCATCTCCGAGCCTTCGTTCAATAACATACGACCCGTCCCATGTCGGCTTCATATGCGAAGGAACCGGATAAATTCTTTTTAGGACGAGATCGCCTAGTTCAAAGGTTCGCGGGCGGACCTTGGCATTATACAATCGGGCGACTCGACTTCGATGCGCGGCTGCCCTCAAATCGGCCTCTTCACGCTTCTCATCTAGTAGATCGAGAGATTCAGCAAGTAGTATAGAATTTATCTTTGGATCATAGTATGTCACACGATGAGAAGGTACTTCTAGTTCAACTGGAATAACGGCTTCTGAACCATAAGAGAGAGAGAATGGAGTGTGGCCGGTCACGGTCTTGTGTGTTGTTCGGTAAACCCATAAAGCCATAGGAAGTTCATCGACCCACTTGCCCCCGACCTTTTCCAGTCGCTTTTTCAGAATGGATTTTATAACTTTATTAACTGCTTCGACCTGTCCGTTTGCCTGAGGGTGTGCAACTGCAGAGAATTTCTTTTGGATGTGAAATCGTTTGCAGAAATCTTTAAATTCAGCGCTGTCGAATTGGGTTCCGTTGTCCGTAATAATGGTGTGTGGGAGACCGAATCAACAAATGATGTTGCGAACTACAAAGTTGATTACTTTCTTCATTGTTATGGTAGCAAGAGCTTCGGCTTCGGCCCACTTTGTAAAGTAATCAACTACAACGATGGCGTATTTCGCACCACCTTTTGCCAGCGGTAGAGCACCAATGATGTCGATGCCCCACATTGCAAACGACCATTGGCTGACCATTTGCGTTATCGCGGTAGGAGGAGCTCTAGGAATTCGGGCATATTTCTGGCACCTATCACATTTCTTTGAATAATCTGACGCATCGCGATTCACGGTCGGCCAGTAATATTCGTATCGAAGTATTTTCTTGGCAAGTGTTTACCCCCCGGTGTGATTGCCACATTCTCCCTCGTGCACATCGTGCAATACTCGTTTAATTTCATCGTGAGCGATACACCGGAGTAGAGGGACTGAGTACCCTCTTCTGTACATGATTCCATTCTGAATGGTAAATCATGAGGCCTTCCGAAGGACTTGTCTCTTTTCACTCCTGCGCTCCGACAGGGTTCCGTGCTCAATGTAATTTCTGAGTGGAGTCATCCATGAGTCCCTTTCGAGGATGGTTTCGCATACCCGGTCTATTTTTGTCCGGTCAATGCTTGGGGAGGATAACGCTTCTACGGGAACGAGTCCCATTTGCTGAGCTTCACCTGTGCTAGCTAGCTTCGCCAATGAATCGGGTTTTTGGTTGCGTTCTCGAGGTATACAATAAATGACATAATAATCAAACTGATTTAGTACTACCCGAACTCGAGCTAAGTAAGCAGCCAACCTTCGATCTCTCGCTTGATACTCTCCCCGTACTTGACACACAACTAATTGTGAGTCACGATAAATTTCCACTGTGATAATTCTCAAATATCTAGCAAGTTTCAAGCCAGCTAAGAGGGCTTCATATTCAGCTTCATTATTAGTCGCATGAAAATTGAACTTCAAAGCATAACATATGGATCGGCCTTCGGGAGTTTCAAGTACAACACCAGCGCCCGAACACCGGTCGTTTGATGCACCGTCGGTATAAAGCTTCCAGATGTATTCGGGGGATTCACTGGTTTCGGGAAATTCCTCTGGAATGGTAAATTCAACTATGAAATCGGCTAGGACTTGTCTTTGTATGGTCCGTCTTGGAGTGTAAGTAATGTCAAACTGGCTCAGTTCGACGTTCCACTTGAGTAACCTACCAGACGTCTCAGGCCGCGAAAGGACCTGTCGTAACGACTGGTCGGTGTAAACAATAATGGGATGCGCCTGGAAATACAGTCGGAGTTTTCTTGATGCAATAACAAGGCAATAAGCCAACTTCTATAATTTTGGATAATTCCTTTCGGCCCCAGTCAATCGCTTGCTGACGTAGTATGCTGGCTTCTGAATCTTTTCTTCTTCTCGAATTAATGCAGCGCTGATAGCGTTTTCTGATATCGCCAATTATACGAACAACTTCTCATGATCAATAAGCTTCGATAGGATAGGTGGTGTGGATAGATGTTGGAATAGTGCTTAGAAAGCACCTTCACACTCCGTGGTCCATTCAAAGTTTCGTTTCCCTTTTCGGATCAGATCGAAGAAGGGAATGCATTTGTCAGTGGACTTTGAAATGAACCTACTCAATGCTGCTACTTTCCCATTGAGACTCTGGACTTGCTTTATGGTTTTTGGAGTTTCAAGATTTCTGATAGCCCAGATCTTTTCAGGATTAGCTTTGATCCCTCGAGCATTGACGATGAACCCAAGGAATTTACCGGATGCAACTCCAAAATGACATTTCAGTGGATTTAACTTCATTTTGTATTCTCGAAGTATGTTGGACATAGTTTCCAGGTCTTTAACATGGTCGGTGGAGAGTCGTGACTTCACAAGCATGTCGTCTACATATACTTCCATTGTTTTCCCGATTTGATTGGCAAACATCCGATTGACCAATCGTTGATAAGTAGCCCCGGCATTCTTGAGTCCGAATGGCATAACTTTGTAACAGTAAAGTCCCAGATTGGTCATGAAACTGGTATGTTCTTGATCGGGTAAATGCATCGGTATCTGATTGTAGCCAGAATATGCGTCCATGAAGAATAAGAGTTCATGCCCAGTTGTCGAATCTACTAGCTGGTCAATTCTGGGAAGCAGGAAAGTGTCTTTGGGACATGCTTCATTCAGATCGGAATAATCAACACATGTTGTTATCCCGCCTTTTGGCAAGGCCATGACACCAAGAACTTGACTAGAAACCAATGATAGTTCGTCTTGGAGATCGGTTATACGCGGGCTCACTATGGATATCGACGAATTTTTTCTGAGTCCGGATCAAGCTAAAATTAATATGACACGATAAGCAAAGCTATGAGAGCCAACGTTCCAAATTTCAAGTCAATCGGAGTTCATATGCTCAAGATATTGATCGATCACGGTTGAGAAACCCAAACTTGCATCGATCATAACTCGAGATATGCAAACCCAAATGCCACCAAATTTTATCAGGAGCTTAAATATGACCTAAGGAATGTTCCTGCCAAATTTCGATTCGATCGGAGCAAGTCTTGACCGATTCGAAATTCATTCGTATCGATCGCGATGGAAAAACTCCAACTTGCATCGATCATATCTCGAGATCTACAAGTCCAAATGCTATGAAATATTCACAGCAGCTTAAGTACAACATGAAGAATGTTCCTGCCAAATTTCGACTCGATCGGAGCAAGTCTTGACCGAGTTGAAATTCGTTCGTATCGATCACGGATGGAAAAACTCCAACTTCCATCGATCATATCTCGAGATCTACAAGTCCAAATGCTATGAAATTTTCACAGCAGCTTAAGTACAACATGAAGAATGTTCCTGCCAAATTTCGACTCCGTTGGATGAAAACTTGATCGAGTCGAAATCTGTTCGTGTCGATCACGGATCGGACCGAAACTTCACGGGCTTGGGCGTGCGGGCCTGGTCACGTGCCAGAGAGGGTCTCCCGAGATCTGAGCGAAATACCAGCCTCCTACGCCTATAAATAGACCCCCAAAGCCAACAGAAAAAAGGGGTTCTTCTTCCTGGAGCTTTCCAATGCCCATACTCTGCCGGATCCAGATCTAAACTCCATTGCTGCTGCTAATAACCAAAATTACTGTTGCAAAATCATAATCATCTGCTGTAGCTCATTGAATTCACTTGTAATCTTCAAAGAAAGTTCAATAAAGCTATCAACTTCATAGTGGACGTAGGCGTTACGCCGAACCACTCTAAATTCTTGTGTCTCCTTGCATTTTAATTATTTTCAAATTTGAAATTTGGAGTTTTTGTTAGATAATTCTTTTCTTTCCATTTAATTTCTTCATTTTATCTCTTCAAAAACTTCCGAAGAGTGTTGTGCCCAATTTTGGTACAAACACTTTGGTGCTTTCATTGAGAAAACCTTGCTTTTCTCCTGCTCTGTGGATCTACTACCGTAGTTGGATTGCAAAATCTAAGGAGGAGATCCAGATCTGTCGTCAAGTGGTTCCATCTATTCTATTCAGATTGCTCCAGATCTAAGAGGAAATGCATTCATCTAGATTTTTGTATCCAGAAAATATGGTCATTTTCGTATCCATATTTTCGTATCCATGAAAATATGGTGTTTTTCGTATCCATGTTTTCGTATCCAGAAAATATGGTGATTTTTCGAATCCATCATTTCATATCCATTTAATATGGTCATTTTTGAATCCATCATTTCGTATCCAGAAAATATGGTCATTTTCGTATCCATATTTTCGTATCCATGAAAATATGGTGTTTTTCGTATCCATGTTTTCGTATCCAGAAAATATGGTCATTTTCGTATCCATATTTTCGTATCCATGAAAATATGGTGTTTTTCGTATCCAGAAAATATGGTGATTTTTGAATCCATCATTTCATATCCAGAGTATATGGTCGTTTTCGAATCCATCATTTCATATCCAGAAAATATGGTCATTTTCGTATCCATATTTTCGTATCCATGAAAATATGGTGTTTTTCGTATCCATGTTTTCGTATCCAGAAAATATGGTCATTTTCGTATCCATATTTTCGTATCCATGAAAATATGGTGTTTTTCGTATCCATGTTTTCGTATCCAGAAAATATGGTCATTTTCGTATCCATATTTTCGTATCCATGAAAATATGGTGTTTTTCGTATCCATGTTTTCATATCCAGAAAATATGGTGATTTTTCGAATCCATCATTTCGTATCCAGAGAATATGGTCATTTTCGAATCCATCATTTCGTATCCAAAAAATATGGTCATTTTCGTATCCATATTTTCATATCCATGAAAATATGGTGTTTTTCGTATCCATGTTTTCGTATCCAGAAAATATGGTCATTTTCGTATCCATATTTTCGTATCCATGAAAATATGGTGTTTTTCGTATCCATGTTTTCGTATCTAGAAATATGGTCATTTTCGTATCCATATTTTCATATCCATGAAAATATGGTGTTTTTCGTATCCATGTTTTCGTATCTAGAAAATATGGTGATTTTCGAATCCATCATTTCGTATCCAGAGAATATGGTCATTTTCGAATCCATCATTTCGTATCCAGAAAATATGGTCATTTTCATATCCATATTTTCGTATCCATGAAAATATGGTATTTTTCGTATCCATGTTTTCGTATCCAGAAAATATGGTCATTTTCGTATCCATGAAAATATGGTGTTTTTCGTATCCATGTTTTCGTATCCAGAAAATATGGTGATTTTCGAATCCATCATTTCGTATCCAAAGAATATGGTCATTTTCGAATCCATCATTTCGTATCCAGAAAATATGGTCATTTTCGTATCCATATTTTCGTATCCATGAAATTATGGTCATTTTCGTATCCATGTTTTCGTATCCATGAAAATATGGTGTTTTTCGTATCCATGTTTTCGTATCCAGAAAATATGGGCATTTTCTTATCCATATTTTTGTATCCATGAAAATATGGTGTTTTTTATATCCATGTTTTCGTATCCAGAAAATATGTCAAAGTTTGTATCGATCAAGAGTGACCATTTCAACTTGCTCTGCTCCGAGCCATTCTTCGACTCGCTCCAGTTCGAGACCATCGGAAGTGCGCACTTCGACTCGCTCCGCTCCAAGCCATTCTTCGACTCGCTCCAGTTCGAGTCCATCGGAAGTGCGCACTTCGACTTGCTCGCTCCGAGCCATTCTTCGACTCGCTCCAGTTCGAGTCCATCGGAAGTGCGCACTTCGACTCGCTCCGCTCCGAGCCATTCTTCGACTCGCTCCAGTTCGAGTCCATCGGAAGTGCGCACTTCGACTCGCTCCGCTCCGAGCCATTCTTCGATTCGCTCCAGTTCGAGCCATACTTCGACTCGCTCCAGTTCGAATCCATCGGAAGTGCACACTTCGACTCGCTCCGCTCCGAGCCATTCTTCGACTTGCTCCAGTTCGAATCCATCGGAAGTGCACACTTCGACTCGCTCCGCTTCAAGCCATACTTCGACTCGCTCCAGTTCGAGTCCATCGGAGAGCCTCTGTTCGACTCGATCTGCTTCGCATCGCGCTATTCGTATCGATCGCTTGTGCTCTGTTTGTATCGATCGCAACTGCTCCAATTCATATCGATACTCACACGATGTTCGTATCGATCCATCTGCGTCCAATTCGTATCGATACGAAATTTCAAAAAAAAATATTTTTCGGGTACGACCCAGATTTCCTAAAAAGAGGCTAAAAAAAATTTCGGGGTAAACCCCCCGAACCCTAGCCGCAGCGCAAAGCACCCACATAGTGAATCCAAAGCTCAATTTAATGAAGGAACATTCCATCCGTGCTTCTAATTGTTCCATGACTAAACAAGACATAGGAGATCACAACAACAAATGTTGAGTTGCAATCAAGGAATAGGTAAAGAAATACTACTCAACCGTACTCCCAGAGGCTGGAGAATCTAGCTAATATGCCAAGAACCGGAGTTGATTAATATATCATGCTTTTAAGGTGGAATGCAACTTCCTCCAATTGACCAACTTTTAAACTCCTGAATTGACAACTATGGTACAATGGCTAATATGACGACTGCCCTACAATGTCTACTCTGCCAACTCAAAACATAGCTGGTCACCGCCGAACCATCTTCAAATGCCCACATCTTAATCATTCCACGTCTACATGACTAAAAGCATGACATACAACCTCAAGAGGACTTCCTTAATACCCTATATAGGTCTCCTATCTGGATGAAAGTTTGGGATAAACACCAATCTATTAGCCCATTTTAACCAACTCGCCGTCCAATCGGCGTTACCAACCACTCAAACGTTGGACAATCGTGCATACATCATTCACCAGTGTTAAAAGACCCCTTGGCAATAAAATGGACCTGATCATAATGTCGATTGGAGAATATTTCCCAGTTGAGACCTATTCGTTAAAACCATCCTACATGCAGAACTTCCAGTGAAAATTCAACATGTTAACTATGTCGGTGCACTATGGAAATACAACCCTCAACACTACCTTATGAAGTGGGAATGGCACGTGGATTTCTCCAAGGGCGATGAATGCCATCAAATGCAGATGTCTTCCCTCATTCCTCAGAGAAGACCGTCAATCACGACTTTGATAAGAGAATTGGTGGATAGCCGCCGACGACTACACCAACATGTCTAGGCCAATATTGAGTTGATGAATCAGATGAAGGATCAACATAGCAAGATAAGGAGGGGACTTACTCCGTACTCTAGATCAAAAAACTCCTCTTCTCTAGATGGCTACCATGAACGCCAACGCCATAAGGCTGCTCCGGAAAGGATGGCTCCAACAATATGTGCTAGCCCTATAAAATGAAGGACCGAGAACATCCGACCCCTATCGATCAAGGACTTTGATTAAATTGAACCATTTGCGTTAGACTTCCAACTGAGAAGGGCTGGACTGAAGTGCAATAGCGAGCATACGACGCTGCCTCACTTATAATTGAGATTTGATCTGATCTCTTTTGAATTATTTCTAATTCAATTTCATTTACGTTGCGAAATATGACCTACTTGAATTAAACTACTTGCAAATGATGTAGGTAATCGAGTACTTAAGATTGGGTGCAAAATAACCTCTGCGGACTATGATCAAATCATTGAGGTATCATCATGACGAGCATGATTCAACCACTCATCGGCTACTATATGCCCCTGACTGGGGGTAAGGCATCAAAGCGGAAGAGACTTACAAGGTCAGGACTCTAGTACAAAGTGGATGCAACCGACCATCCCCTCATCCGCCTATGCAATTTAATTAGAAGATTTAAGAAAGAGTTGGAGTTATATGTCCCAACAATGCACTCTCCATCTCATGTTTGAAGCTCACCAAAATACTTATGCTTCTTCTGATGCCCGATAAAATCGGAATCACACCAAGGGTGGACGTGATGTCACCATCCTGCATCCAATCCTACATTGAACATTTGGGATTATTTGAGGGAACACATGTTTAAAGGTCCAACCCTCAATTTAAAGTCATCAACGACTGACTGCCTACTCGCTAACCATCACGAGCTGTCATTTCAACTTTCTTCCTTAGCTCGATCGAAAGAATGCAAAGTATAAATTGGACGTGACTCGACTGTCTGCTCTCCAATTCTTGCACCCGACTTAAGGGAAAATATACAACTCAAAGTGGATGTAGTTCGACCATCCTTTCCTATGCTCGAGCACAAAGCTTGCCAGAACACTAATCTTACTCCTTAGGCTTAGCAAAAGCGGAATCCAAATGAACATGGACGTGATCTAACCGTCCATAAACTAAATCTCATCCTTCGTTGAGGGGCCTATAAGTGGAAGTTAATCGGGATCCCACCGATCACTCGCTAAGTGAAACCGCGAGCTCAGGGACAAGCCATCACACTGCGGCAATAAGGGATTGATACACGACAATCCTCTAACTAACTCAGGCTCCCAAAGTGTGAGCTGGAGTATAAACTTACGGACATTTGCTTGAGGAGGATGGATCCGTCCATCTAACGACTTCGCTCGTGTTCAACCTAAACCCGAGGAGGATGGATCAGTACATCTAACGACCTCGCCTTCCATATTTACAAGCTCGAGGAGGATGGATCCGTCCATCTAACGACTTCGCTTGCCTACTCAGGGTGGATATGATACAACCGTCCACGTACCTGATCAACTAACTCCTGATTCACAGAGTGCGAACTGGAGTATAAACATCAACTCCGGATTCCCAGAGTGCAAAACGGAGTATAAACATCAACTTCGAACTCCCAGAGTGCGAGTCGGAGTATAAACATCAACTCCGAACTCCCAGAGTGCGAGTCGGAGTATAAACATTAACTCCAGATTCCCAGAGCGCGAACTGGAGTATAAACATCAACTCCGGATTCCCAGAGTACGAAACGGAGTATAAACATCAACTCCAAACTCCCAAAGTGCGAGTCGGAGTATAAACATCAACTCTGGATTCCCAGAGTGCGAAACAGAGTATAAACATCAATTCCGAACTCCCAAAGTGCGAGTCGGAGTATAAACATCAACTCCAGATTCCCAGAGTGCGAACTGGAGTATAAACATCAACCAACTCCGAACTCCCAGAGTGCGAACTGGAGTATAAACATCAACTAACTCTAGATTCCCAGGGTGCGAACTGGAGTATAAACATCAACTCCGGATTCCCAGAGTGCGAAACGGAGTATAAACATCAACTCCGAACTCCCAGAGTGCGAGTCGAAGTATAAACATTAACTCCAGATTCCCAGAGTGCGAACTGGAGTATAAACATCAACCAACTCCGAACTCCTAGAGTGCGAGTCGGAGTATAAACATCAACTCCAGATTCCTAGAGTGCGAACTGGAGTATAAAAATCAACAACTCCAGATTCCCAGAGCACGAACTGGAGTATAAACATCAACTAACTCCAGATTCCCAGAGCGCAAACTGGAGTATAAACATCAACTAACTCCAGATTCCTAAAGTGCGAACTAGAGAATAAAACTTCAACTAACTCTAAGTCCCCGGAGTGTGGACTGGAGTATAAACACCAATTGGGTGCGAATGACCACCCATCAACTTGCTTCGGTCCCGAGAGCGCAGGCTAGAGTATAAACACCAATTGGGTGCGAATGACCACCCATCAACTTGCTTCGGTCCCGAGAGCGTAGGCTAGAGTATAAACATCAAATAGGTGTGATGAATGGCCCTTCAACTAACTCTGATATCCAAAGTGTGGCTACAAGAACAGACAAACGAATGAATGTGATTCGACCATTCATTCACCAACTCTGACCTAGACTCGACATGAGCAATATAAACTCACAACAGGTGCAATTAGACCATCCACAAACTAACTCTTCTAACTCAAGACTGGAGGTAGAAGTACAAATCACCGAAAGAAGAGAAAGGTGACTCGCTGCATCTCCAACTTAGCGTCCTTTACAACTTAAGGCAACGACTACTAGGAGACCCTAATGCTAACCAATCAGAATGATGCCCGAAGTCCTGGGCAACCAATTATATCATAACGCCAGATCGACGGGCAATATCGATATGCACCTTTCATATCATACCATTGAATCAACAAGAAATGAGGTCCGAGCATTCTACATCGTACCATTGAATCGACGGTCAATATCGGTCCTCTTCGTCTACAAGTCGATGTGACCCGAACTCCATCGAATACCTTTGACCAACAGAACATGGATAAAAGAATAAACCACGAATGGGTGTGACTTGACCATTCGTCCTCCGTTACCTTCCTTCGATCCGTCAGGAAGAGCATGAGACCAGATGAGCATGACATGACCACATTCGAACCTACTTTATCCCTAAATCTGACGGGAGAACGTAAATCGAAATGGACATTGTTGATCACCCAACTCCAAATGAATGCAACGCGACCATTCATTCATTGACTCTTACCATGATCCGACTAAAAGAGCGATTGAAAACAAGTGCAACCTAAACATCTGCACACTGATTCTTACCCTGGATTCGACAAGGGAAGCATCAATCCTGCATTAGATCTGACTGGACGATTCACTCTTCAGTTTTTGCCCAAAGTATGGCGACATAAGCAGCAGAGCGAATGTCATTGACCATCCAGAATCTAGCTTATGTCCTAATGTCAGCAAAGTAACAATGTATTCCGCCTAGAGGAAAGAACTAGAACATAATGCAGGATAGGCACGACTCTGCCTTTCGTCGGTTAACTCGATCCCATGGTTCAATGGAATAGAATACAAAATTGAAGCGGACATTGTCTACCCTGCCACTTATCAAGTTATTCCCCAGACTTTGGGGCACGAGCAAGAAGATAAGATTAATATGATTCAACCATTCATCAATCAACTCTGATTCTTAAAGCTTGAACTATAGTATAAACACAGCTAGGATGAGACTAGACCATCCGCGTAATGCATCCGCCAACCCGAGACTTGGGGCAAAAGAGTAATTATCCGAGAGTTGACTATGACAATTTGAACCTATGACCCATGCCTGATATTCATAACAACTCAAGGTTATGCTTGAAAGGATGCCTAGAGATAGAATCATCAGATCATAACCCGAACTCATGGGCGACTAATCATCATTCCAACCCTTACAATGAGCAACGGATCGCGAGTACATTGAATGAAAAGCGCATCATTTAGAAACACAAGTGAATTCAATCTCAAAGTTGGTGCCAGCTATGTAGCAGCGTGTAGTACAAGGCTAAGTTCTACTAATCCTTTGATTCAACGTCCTTATAAGCCTGATCATTTACTACTGCAAATAAACACATGAGGCGCCTACAACCCATCATGAGTACTGTAGATCAGATCACAACTCTGCGCAATGGTGAAGAAAGAGTCAACTGTTTTACTTCAGGAGAATCTTGATGTGTTCGCTTGGACTCGATCATATATATATATATATATGGACTTTCGCCAGCCATGAAGAACCATGCATTAAATGTCGACCCGAGGCATGTCTTGGTGAATAAAAGCGATGCGAGATGGATCCGGAGAGATCTGTTGCACTTAAAGAGGAGGCGAATCTGCTCAAAACCAGTGGGTTTATCCATGATGCCCTCCAACCAAAATGAGTATCCAATCCTTTACTTATAAGAAAAACAAATAGGGAGTGGAGGACATACGTCAACTACTCAGATTTGCATGGGGTATGACAAAGCACAGCTTTCCACTTCCAATGATCAACCAACTTATGGACCCGACCATCAGACATGAATTACTCACATCCATGGATGAAAAATCCAGATACAATCAGATACTGAAGCATGTCCCAGACCAGGAATACAACTGTTTCGCTACTAACCTTGGTTTATAGTGCTATGCTGCAATCTATAGATTCAAACTTAAGGACACTTGTGCTACTTACAAAAGGGCGATTAACAGATCATTCAAAAATTAGATCGACCGATCGATAAAGGTAGATGTGGTTAATATGCTCGTGAGATCATGACTATTAAACAACCACGTCGATGACTTCGTAGAGATATTTAGTGCTCTCCAGAAAATGCAGGATCAAACTCAATCCTTCGAAATGCTCTTTCACCATTACATCAGAAAGATTCTTTGTTTTCATCATCAATTCTCATGGAATCAAGACTAATTTCTAGAAAATTCGAACAATTAGAGACACCCATGTACCGAGGACAACCAAGCAGCTCTGATAGATCGCTTAAAGAGACCTCCCATTTTACCTAAACTTTTGGATCGCGAAAATTTATACATCAATTGGGCCATGTCAACACACGCCATAAGCGTCGCAATCCTATATGAAAAGAAACGAATCCAAAGACCCATATATGATGAAGACTGGCTATTGGCAAGCTCACCCCGTTAACATCCATATCGACCAACCGTTACGATAGGTCCAATAGAAACCTTAGATGTCTGAAAAGTTACTCAAATGGAGTATCAAGCTAAGCCAATTTGATATCACTTATCTCCCTCGGAGAGCTCACCATGGTCAAACATTAGCATACTTCATATCTGAATTCACTACATCGGATGATTATCCGAAGAACAGTGGAGAACCGTCCAACCAATGGAGAACGTACACCGATGGAACTTCCAATAATCGGCTTTCTAACATCGAAGTTACGTTAATGACTACTGAGGAACGAACGATCTGCTACGCCCTGAAACTCAACTTCCCTGCAACAAATAACGAAGCTGAGTATGAAGCCTTGGCGCTCAAACTTGCAAGTAAACTAGGAGTGTAAACTTTACATGTCTTATGTGATTACTGGTTAGTAGTATGCCAAGTCAGGGACGATTATCTGACTAGGGGGCAATGTCTTGCTCCTTATCTCAACGGGGTCCAAAAGCTACTAGCCGACTTCGACTGTTGCACCACTACACAAATCTCAGAGAACAAAACGAAAAGGCCGAATCACTCGCCAAGCTAGCCAGTTATGGGGATGCGCGACAAATAGACTTTGTCTCAGTTAAAATGCTTATTATTCCAGGCATTGACATATGAAGATCAACTAGATCTTGGGGACATATCTAGAAAAAGAGTCATGGATGACTTCTATCAAAGATTATCCACAATCGGGGATTCTTATTGAATAAAGGAATGAGAAATGGCATATCCTCCATGAAGCATCACTGCATGATTATGTCTCGATCGTTCGACTCCATCGATACAAAGCATTACTCCTGTATCCGCCAGTCCGAGACCCAATATGACGTATCCATCGATACGGAGCATACATTCCAACATCTCAGATCGATCCAGGAGAGGATCGATACAAAGGAAGGACTTAAAACAACCATCGAACGTTGTTACAACTCGAATTTCACATCGATCCAGGAGAGGGTCATTACGAAACTCGATAAAAAAAACTTGACAACGACCCATGAACGTGCAAACATTGACAGGAGTCAGGTTAACATACGTACACGTATGACGAACTAATATTCAATTTTTAAAAAATTTACAGGAATTGAATGCTCACCTGATGACAATTACAACAGCGAACAACAAATCGCTAGCACTCGACACTCAGTTACAAAAATGCACTACATAATCATTGGCAGTCAACAAATCAACATTTATATTATTGGAAATCAATCGAAGGTTACATCTTTTGACGAAAAGATAGCAACTACTCAACGAATCAGATAGAACTTTTTCAGAATGAAGGATGCAGCATTTCAAAGCACGTCATGTTCACACAAGATGTACTTTGGGGGGCAAATGTTATCCCGCCTTTTGGCGAGGCCGTGACACCAAGAACTTGACTAGAAACCAATGACAGTTCGTCTTGGAGATCGGTTATACGCGGGCTCACTATGGATATCGATGAATTTTTTTCGAGTCCGGGTCAAGCTAAAATTGATATGACATGACAAGCAAAGCTATGAGAGCCAACGTTCCGAATTTCACGTCAATCGGAGTTCGTAAGCTCAAGATATTGATCGATCACGGTTGAGAAATCCAAACTTGCATCGATCATAACTCGAGATCTATAAACCCAAATGCCACCAAATTTAAACAGGAGCTTAAATATGACCTAAGGAATGTTCCTGCCAAATTTTGACTCGATCGGAGCAAGTCTTGACCGAGTCGAAATTCGTTCGTATCGATCGCGGATGGAAAAACTCCAACTTGCATCGATCATATCTCAAGATCTACAAGTCCAAATGCTATGAAATTTTCACAGCAGCTTAAGTACAATATGAAGAATGTTCCTATGAAATTTTGACTCGATCGGAGCAAGTCTTGACCGAGTCGAAATTCGTTCATATCGATCGTGGATGGAAAAACTCCAACTTGCATCGATCATATCTCGAGATCTACAAGTCCAAATGCTATGAAATTTTCATAGTAGCTCAAGTACAACATTAAGAATGTTCCTGCCAAATTTCGACTCGATCGGAGCAAGTCTTGACCGAGTCAAAATTCGTTCGTATAGATCGCGGATGGAAAAACTCCAACTTGCATCGATCATATCTCGAGATCTACAAGTCCAAATGCTATGAAATTTTCACTGCAGCTTAAGTACAACATGAAGAATGTTCGTGCCAAATTTTTACTCGATCGGAGAAAGTCTTGACCGAGTCGAAATTCGTTCGTATCGATCGCGGATGGAAAAACTCCAACTTACATCGATCATATCTCGAGATCTACAAGTCCAAATGATATGAAATTTTCACAGCAGCTTAAGTACAACATGAAGAATGTTCCGGGCAAATTTCGACTCGATCGGAGCAAGTCTTGACCGAGTCGAAATTCGTTCGTATCGATCACGGATGGAAAAACTCCAACTTGCGTCAATCATATCTCGAGATCTACAAGTCCAAATGCTATGAAATTTTCACAGCAGCTTAAGTACAATATGAAGAATGTTCCTGCCAAATTTCGACTCGATCGAAGCAAGTCTTGACCGAGTCGAAATTCGTTCGTATCGATCACGGATGGAAAAACTCCAACTTGCATCGATCATATCTCGAGATCTACAAGTCCAAATGCTATGAAATTTTCACAACAGCTTAAGTACAACATGAAGAATGTTCCTGCCAAATTTCGACTCCATTGGATGAAATCTTGATCGAGTCGAAATCTAATCGTGTCGATCACGGATCAGACCGAAACTTCACGGGCTTGGGCGTGCGGGCCTGGTCACGTGCCAACCCCCAAAGCCAACAGAAAAAAAGGGTTCTTCTTCTTCCTGGAGCTTTCCAATGCCCATACTCTGCCGGATCCAGATTTAAACTCCATTGCTGCTGCTAATAACCAAAATTACTGTTGCAAAATCATAATCATCTGTTGTAGCTCATTGAATTCATTTGTAATCTTCAAAGAAAGTTCAATAAAGCTATCAACTTCATAGTGGACGTAGGCGATACGCCGAACCACTCTAAATTCTTGTGTCTCCTTGCATTTTAATTATTTTCATATCTGAAATTTGGAGTTTTTGTTAGATAATTCCTCTCTTTCCATTTAATTTCATCATTTTATCTCTTCAAAAACTTCCGAAGAGTGTTGTGCCCAATTTTGGTACAAACACATGTTCTCCACTTTTCGTTCGGCTTTCGGACGAGCATGGGATTCGACACCCATTCAGGATATAGCGCGTCTCGAATAAACCCCTTTACTTTAAGCTTTTCTACTTCTTCTTTAAGGGCGGCAGATCTCTTTGGATCCATACCATGCCTTTTCTGTTTGACCGGGACATGTCGCGGGTCAATATTCAAAGTGTGGCTCGCGATGTCCGCTGAGATCCCACACATGTCGGAATGCATCCAGGCAAATACATCATGATTCTCCCATAGAAATTCAACCAATTCCTCTTGAGCTTGCTGGCTTAGCTGAGACCCAATCTTTATCATCTTCGAATCATCATCACCGTCAATTGGGATGTCGATTGTCAGTTCGGCCGAGGATGCTTGACTTTCTTTAGATTCTCCTTCGTCTTCAGTTTCTCTCGGGTCAAGATCCTTGAGGAATTGGCTGGGGTGCCCGGGCCTGGGCCTGGGTGTTAATTGTCAATTATCGGCAAAATGAACACAGAGAGATTCCTCCACGCCCTTTCCTTTCTCCTTTCGCTGCGCCTCCCGCAGCTCAGCAACATAACAGGCGCTGGCAGCAGCCTGATCTCCTTGAACGACTCCCACTCCACGATCAGTGGGAAATTTTAAAGTCAAACACCACGGGGCAATGGCTGCCCTGAATTCAGCGAGGGCCGGTCGGCCCAAGAAAGCATTGTAAGGGGAGTCTGTGTCCAAAACAATAAACTGTAACATCCGTACTCTCCGACGTTCTCCAACTCCCAACTCTACTGGCAGTTCCACCATTCCAGTGGGTATAGTAGCACTTCCGTTGAAACCGTGGATTTGGGATTGACAATGTTTCAAGTCCGTGGCCTCCATTCTCATTTGATCGTAGGCTCGCTTAAACAAAATATTCACAGAGCTTCCACTGTCAACCAAGATCCTCTTCATCCAAGCAGGACCTACTTGAGCTGAGATGACCAGCGGGTCGATAGCAGGGGATTCGACTTTATCAGCATCTCGGTTCCTGAACACGATGTCATCTGTCATCATCTTCTGTTGCATGGCCGGAGCCCCTTCATCAAAACTACTACAACACTCGAAGTCCGCATGCCTGATAGAACTGGCATACGACTCCATTTCCTTCCAGCTTCGATCTGCTGGATGAGGACCACCACTTATTGTATTGATAACCAACCTCCCGCCGGTACTAGTGGGTTCCTCCTGTCTTTCCTGATTCGGCGCACGATTCTGATTTGATGGGCCCGCACCACCAGACTGCGGCGCCCGCACATACTGATCCAACTTCCGTTCACGTATCAGTTTTTCAATGAGGTCTTGTAAGTGACGACACTCATTGGTGTTGTGGCCATAACTCTCATGGAATCTACAGAATTTTCCTGTTTGGATTTGTCTTTCAGTTGGTGGTTTCGGGGAAGGTTTCTTATATTGCATGGTATTGCAGGTCTGCAAATACACATTTTCCAACGACCTGTTCAATGAAGTGTAAGTATCGTACATGGAAGATCTACGCCGTGGACCACGATTCTGATTGCGTTTTTTGCTTTGATTTCCATTGTCCCTCTGCTGATTCTGTTTATTTTGTACGTTCAACTGGACTTTTCCAGAACTATCTTCGGACTGTTTAACAGCGATATTACTTTGGATTCCTTCGATGTTGGGCCCTGCATCATCCTACTTCCTAGACTGTTTCGCATCCTCCCTTCTCAAGAATTGGGCTGCCTTGGAATAGAAACGGTCCAATGACGCAGGTGGTTTTCCATCTAACCAATTCCCAAACTCGGAATCAGCATCAATCCCCTAAGTCAACGCCATCAGGATAGAGTTATCATTGGGATTGCTTATTTCTGCACACACACACCATGGAATCGCTCCAGGTAATGTATAAGTGTTTCTCCGGGAGCTTGTGTAACACTAGATAGAGTGTTGATGTCTTTAGGCCTCGCCATGTGCATACGGAATTGTTCAACAAACTTGGTGGCCATCTGGTCAAAGTTAGAGATGGATCGTGGTGGAAAACGAGTAAACCACATGGTAGCGAGGCCCCCTAGGGAAATGGGGAAACTACTGCACTTTACTGCATCGTCAGCCCTCGGAGCATTCATCAGCCATTCGTACTTCAGGATGTGTTGATTGGGATCAGAACTCCCTTCGTAGATTGGCAAAGTTGGCATCCTGAAGCGCCGAGATGGTTCAGCATATAAAACGTCATCGATGAAAGGGGCATGACTCCGGGAGATTCCCCAGTCGTCATTAGAGAGACCTTGACTTTTGCGAATCATTTGGTGGATCATCGTTGGTATATCCGGCATACGGATACTAGGAGCATGCTGTGCCAAGGTGTGGTCGGGTTCCACATCGTGAGTCTAGACCGGACGCAGTCGACGGTCCGTGCCTCGCCTCCTTGGTTCAACATCCTCAGGGACATAAGGCTCAAGAGTCTGCTCTCGTTAGTTACGTTGAGGATCAGCTTGGTTTCTAGCATCACCTACTCGTTCGGTAGTGGTGGTGGTCGCAATGTTGCCTGTTACATGGTAAGGAGCAGCACCTCCTCGAGATGAGGGTTCTGTACGGTGACTAACGGATGGTCCAGTTCTGGGTTGTCCAAGATTCGAAGTAGGTCGGTGCCCTGTGGCCTAGGTGTAGCTTACATCCAACCGTTGGCACGTGGATTGGTGATGACCGTCAGATGAGGCTGAACTCTCTGTGGAAGAATAAGAACCTTGGTCTCTTTTGGACCTTCTGTGCCTTTGGCGATTTAATTGGTTGGTCAACTCTGTGTTGGCGCGCAGTTGTTTAGTTAGCTGTTGTCGACTCTGGGTCAACTCTTGAAGCAACGTCTGGAATTCTTGTCTGGTGACCGGACCTGATGGATCTGAAGGTCCAGCGGCATCTTGGGTTGATGGAGGCAATTGCGCGGGATTCTGCCTGTCCCGTCCTCCCTGATCAGTAGCTGTAGAGGTAGTTCGCGTACTTACCATGGTGAATTGATGGAAGTCCTTTCCTAGATCTGATGCAGATCTGAATAGAATGGAAGGGCTTCAAAGTTCTAGATCTGGATCTTCTTCTTGGATTTATGCAATCCGATAAAGATAAAAGATCCAAAGAGCAGGAGAAAAATTGGGTTGTTCTTAGTGAAAGCACCAAAGTGTTTGTACCAAAATTGGGCACAACACTCTTCGGAAGTTTTTGAAAAGATAAAGTGAAGAAATTAAATGGAAAAAGAGTTTTATCTAACAAGAACTCCAAATTTCAGAAATGAGAATAATTAAAATGCACAGAAACACAAGAATTTAGAGTGGTTCGGCGTATCGCCTACGTCCACTATGAAGTTGATTGCTTTATTGATCTTTTCTTGAAGATTACAAGTAAATTCAATGAATTACAGCAGGCAATTATGATTTGCAGCAGTGAATTTCGTTATTGGCAGCAGCTTTTGGAGTTCAGATCTGGATCCGGCAGAGTCTGGGCGTTGGAGAATTCAAAGGAGAAGAAGCCCTTTTTCTGTATGCCCTGGGGCTCTATTTATAGGTGTAGGAGGCTGGTATTTCGCTCGGATCTCGGGAGACCCTCTCTGGCACGTGACCAGGCCCGCGCGCCCAAGCCCGTGAAGTTTCGGTCCGATCCATGATCGATACGAACGGATTTCGTATCGATCAAGATTTTGTCCAATGGAGTCGAAATTTGGCGTGGATATTCTTTAGCATGCACGTAGTCTTCCATGAAAATTTCATAGCATTTGGACTTGTAGATTAGGAGATATGACCGATACGAAATGCGATCTTCGGTTGGCTGTTTCGTTCGACTCCCTCGCTTCGACTCTCTCTCGTTCGACTCGGTGATGTGGCGCTTGAATCTCTGGATCACTCCACCTTTGATGTTGTTTTGATCGAATCGTTATAGGACTTTTGCCCTGTTCGTATCGATGGTATTGTTTTGTTTGCATCGATAAAAGATGTGCAGTTCGCATCGATGGAGGTAGAAGTCTTCGGATGGATACGAAGTGGAGCGAGTCAAAATGTGGCTCTCTGATGGAGTCGAACTAGATGGAGTCGAATAGTGGTCCTGCGAAGGGGTCGAACTAGATGGAGTCGAACAGAGGTTCTTTGAAGGATGCGGAGCGGGTCGAACAGAGGTTCTCAGATTGAGTCGAAGTGGAGAGAGTCGAACAGTGGTTCTGAGATGGAGTCGAAGTGGAGCGAGTCGAACAGTGGTTCTCTGATGGACGCGAAGTGGAGCGAGTCGAACAGTGGTTGGTTTTCATCCAATTTTGTATCGTTCGTAACTTCAACATACGAGCTCGGATTGACTTGAGATTTGGAATGTTGACTCTCATAGCCTCGCTTGTCGTGCCATATCAATTTAAGCTCGATCCGTACTCGGACAAAATTTGTCGATATCCATAGTGGGCATGTGTATAACCGATTCTCTTGGACGAACTGTCTTTGGTTTCTAGTCGAGTTCTTGGTGTCACGGACTTGCCAAAAGGCGGGATAACAATGAGCCCATGCAACAATCATTGCAGATCGACACGAAAAGAACATCAAGCCATCCTCCTCCATACTCATCTTCCCCAGATCGATTCGAACAACATTTTATCCTTCCTCGACCTCACACGTTATCTACTTCCTCGAGCAACTTTCGGGCATGAGTTCGAATGGAATGGCATGAGAATCTGGATCTCATCGTTTTAGGACTGATTTTGTTCAATGGATTACCTGATTTCGACTACTGGTTAAAGGGTTTAAAGATTTTGGTTCGATTCGAAGTCGAGCAGTTTTCCTTTCTTAGTCTCAGAAGCGATACGAAAGCAAGGCACAAAAGTAAAAAGTGAAAAGTGAAAAATGGCTAAGTCCACAGTATTTATATGGACTCGAGCGTGAAGGCAAAAAATGATTCGCATCCCAATGGATTCGACCGGTTACAAAACATCACCACGGGATCGATTCGAACAAGCCATTCGAATCCATGGACTCGAGTCCGTATCGATACGAAGTCGACACTAAATCCATCGATGCGAAGCCCTTCTTTGTATCGACCACTTTCGACTCCATATCCAGTGCAGCGATACAAACGATCAGTTCGAATCCATCAAATCACAGCTCCCAGAAGCCAATGCCCATTGATACGAATTGTCTATTCGTATCAAATGACACCAGATCCATTGATTCGAAATACACAACAGGGGCTGTTCTGAAGACATTGAACTCTATCGATACGAACGACCATTTCGTATCCATCAATACAATAAATACCGATGCAAAAACAATGTTTTAACCTTCTACACCGATTCAGGAGAGGATCGATATGAAGGAACATTCAAAAACGACCATCGAGCGTTGTTACAATTCAAATATACAATCAGTTCAGGAGAGGATCGATACGGAATTCGATACGGGATAAACTGACAACGACTCGTAAACGTACAAACGTCAACGAGAGTCAGATTAACGGATATGCATATATGTCGGACTAATATTCAATATTCCAGATTTATAGGAATTGGAAACTCATTTGATAACGATTACGACAACGAACGGCTAATCACTAGCATACGACAATCAGCTGCAACAATACAGGGTACAGCAGTTGACAGTCAACAGTTTACATTATCGAGAAAATCAGTCGAAGATTACAACTTTCATCGGAAAGACGATAACTATTCAGAATGAAGATTGCAGCATTTCAAACCACGTCATGTTTCCACAAAACGTATTTTGGGGGGCAAATGTTATCCCGCCTTTTGGCAAGGCGCGACACCAAGAGCTTGACTAAGAAACCAACGACTGTCCGTCTTAGAGATCGGTTATACGCAGGTTCACCATGGATATCGGTGAATTTTGTCCGAGTCCGGATCGGGCTACAATCGACAAGACGCGACGAGGGAAGCCATAAAAGTTAACGTTCCAAATTTCAAGTCAATCCGAGTTCGTATGCTCAAGTTACGATCGATGCGAAATTGGATGAAAACCAACTACTGTTCGAATCGATCGGTTTGAATCCATCAGGGAAGCCTACTTCGACTCGATCAGCTCCGCATCGATCACTAAGCCTCTGTTCGACTCAATCGAGTTCGTAACCATCAGGAAGCCTATGTTCGACTCGATCGAGTTCGTAACCATCAGGAAACCTCTGTTCGACTCGATCAGCTAGTGACCACTTCACATTCATCACCAGAGTCTACTTCGCATCCATCAACTACAACACGGGGGTCTACTTCATATCCATCCAAAAGCGGCATACTTCGCATCGACCTTGTTCGTATCCATCACCAAGCATTTGCTCGAATCGATCAGGATGTGCCATTTCGTATCCATCGAGAGAATATGCTTGTTCGTATCGATCTACTCAACTCCACCATCAAACAGGCTCAAATTCATACGGCAGTTGCTTAGTTCGTATCCATCCTGGAAGGCCTTATTCGAATCCATCATGGCTCCTTAGTTCATAACCATCAAGTAGTCGTTACTTCGTATCCATCACCTCATCTGCTGTTCGTATTCATCACATCTTCATTTGTTCGTATCCATCAAGTTGGAGCAACTTCATCGATACGAACGAGCCTACCTTCATCGATACGAACAGAGTGCGATCATCGATACGAACTGAGGAACCTTCATCGATCCGAACTGCGCATCTTTTAACGATACGAACAAGGCAGCACCATCAATATGAATGAGGCAAAGTTCAAGGAAAACTCATTCAAATCGACATCGAAGGCGGAGTGATCCAGAGATTCAAGCGCCACGTCATCTCACATTCACGCGCAGCCATCGAGTCGAACTAGATCGAGTCGAAATGAGGGAGTCGAACGAAACAGCCAACCGAAGATCCTAATTTGTATTAATCATATCTCATGATCCACAAGTCCAAATGCTATGAAATTTTCACAGGAGCTTACGTACAAGCTGAAGAATGTCCATGCCAAATTTCGACTCCATTGGATGAAATCTTGATCGATACGAAATCTGTTCGTATCGATCACGGATCGGGCCGAAACTTCGTGGGCTTGGGCGCGCGGGCCTAGTCACGTGCCAGAGGGTGTCTCCCAAGATTTGAGCGAAATATCAGCCTCCTACACCTATAAATAGAGCCGTAGGGCATACAGAAAAAGGGATCATCTTCTGCTTTGAAATCATTGTTATTTGTTTTAACCCGCTGAAATCAATTGTAATCATCAAAGAAAGATCAATAAAGCGATCAACTTCATAGTGGACGTAGGCAATACGCCGAACCACTCTAAATTCTTGTGTCTCTGTGCATTTTAATTACTTTCATATCTGTAATTTGGAGTTTTTGTTAGATAATCCTCTTTTTCCATTTAATTTCTTCATTTTATCTCTTTAAAAACTTCCGAAGAGTGTTGTGCCAAATTTTGGTACAAACAATAAATTAAAAATCACATTAATTATCACAAAAGAGAATAAATCAACTTTATAGCTCCTTTAATGATAAATCAACTATCTTAAACACCTTTATTAAATCAGATAATTAATTTTAAATACCTTTATTTAAACCATTTAATTAACTTTAAACATCATTTAATAAAATGATTAATTAATCTTTAAAAATTTATTAAAATAATTAATTATTTTTAAACTCCTTTATTGAATCAGTTAATTAACTTCAGTAACTTTTATTAAATCAATTAATTAACTCTGTAATTCCAAATTGTCGAAGAATCATGTCTACCTCCCCTTGAGAGGTAATGAAAGATTGGTTAAACCTTTAGTCTCGTTTCTTTGTAGAAGGAGAAGGTTTGGAGCTCTTGCTTGGCTTTTTGCTGTCCATTTGTATGCTAGGAAATGTTACACAAAATCAAAGAAGTATTGCACATTTTACAAAATTTGGAATGCACATAAATGCAAAACAGACAATTAAATGCCTGACCAAGGAATTGTTAATGAATTGAAAATTATTCAAGTCACAATGGAAAAGTATCGAAATCCAAAATTATCTGTAACATTTGCGACAAGTTAATAACCCATTAAGTAGCCCATTTATAGACATCAGGTTTATAATGAGATGTCTAATTTGTTAAGTGCTTAGGAAATTTATAATCGGTAGAAGATTTATTAACAATTTTTAGATTGATGAAGAGATGTTAACTAGTCAATAAGGCCTAATTGAAATATTATACAAATAGCATCTTAAATCGAAGGCCAAATCAATAATAAGATATCGAATTCATAGGATATCGTCCTTTAAAAAAACATAATGGGAAGTCGAAAACCTTATGTCAAATTATATGGTTATCAAATTTGTAAATAATTAGTAATGTTAAATTAGCTTAGAAGAGCTTTAACCAATTGTTAAGTTCATAAAGATGTTGAGTGATTAAGTCATTTATAAACCTGTTATACAATAACTATATTACAAACTAATAATGTTGTATAAGACGTAAGCAGGATACCAAATTTACCACAATACATCAACACTATAAATAGTTGTTAGATTTGTAAAAGAACAGTGAATGAATGTGAGGAATTAGGATCCGTAACTTAAGCAATAGCCCTTCAAAATAGATGTCAAACTTTTAAATGGATATCGCGTTTTTAATTGATTGCCGGCACTGTAAAGGCTTCATTATCTTAATTTAGTTGTCGAATTTATGAATGGATTCCGAGCTTCTAACTAATTGCCAAACAACGGCTAAAGGGAAAAGCCTTTTAGGATATCGAACATTAGCTTAAATGTTGGGTTTCGAAAGGCAATAACTTCAAAACCAAGCAGTTATCAAATTTTGAAGCGGGACTGGTTTCTCACAAGCAACCAAGTTGTAACAACTTAGAATTTCAAATACTTCGTATTTAAATATCTGAATTAATTAAATATTTAAATCTTTGATCAAATGTTATTAAAAAGATTCAATAAGCATTTTAACCCCCTTTTAAATCATAACTAATGATGGTAAACTTGCTTTGGAAAAATGTTTACAAAAATATATTTTTTGGTAAAATATCGATAATGTGAACGAAAATCGCTTTATATAAATAGCTTTCTAACCATCGGAAGTTGTTCAGATTATTTTACATACGCTTATTTACTTAAGAAATCTTTAATGAAATAAAAATATTTTACCATCTATGGAAATAAACTTTATGTATGATGTAACGATCGTCCTACACCAATGGTGTAGACTGGTTGTCAATAGGAAAGAAAAAGAAATAAGATGAAGAAATAGAAGAGGAAAGAATGAAAAACGAAGAAAAAAGGAGCATCTACCAACCAAATTACCTGTCACATATCTCACGACGCATCAGAGTAAATATAATAATCGATACAGGTAAAACAATAGAGACAATAATAACAATGTGAAATAATCATTTGAATAAAGATCCATAAAGTTATACAACACCTAATAGAGTTTATACAACGGGAAAGTATAATCAACTGGTATATTGTCTCATAATAGCAAATTAACACCGTCAAGGCTACACAGTGTCACACATCAAAAACATAATAGCAAATGCACATATAAGTATGGATAACCGTCACCTCTTGTTGGTCGATCTGTAGAACTCCATAATCATCCACCTGCTCTCAATTTACTCATTTAAGAGTATCCGAGATAATAAAAAGCAAAGAATAAAACCTTGAGTTAGACAACAGTCTAGTGTGGGTGATACCAAATCTTAAAATACTATAAAGCTCGACAATTTACGAAACAGAGGGTATATAAACCATACATGATCTGTCCCTGCAGGCATAGAGTCAGCACATAAACTGTAACACCCATATTTTTAGTAACATTATTTAGGATATATAATTAGATAAAGTAAATAAAATAATGTAATGTGATGATTGGGGGATTGAGATTTGTGATTAAACTAACGGGTAGCCGTGTCATATAAACAATGAACTAAAGATAAGTTAAAATGAAATAGAGAAGGGGTAAATTAGGAAAAAGAGTATTCTAATACCCTAAACCCTTAACCCCATCATTCTCAAGTTCATTATAAATTCACAAATCAAAAAAACAAGCTAGAGGCTGGCCACTATTAAGAAAAGCAAAGAGAAGATTTCAAGAGGAAAAGCTTAAGCAACTTAATCAAGATTAAATCTCAAATCCTTAATCTCAAAGCTAAGGTGAATAATGACTAAATCTCATATTTCTTAATTGTTTCGGTTTTAAGGCTAATCTAATTTATTTTGCAATGTTATGCCATGATTTTGATGGATAAAATGTTTATATATGTTTGTTGATGATTTATGCTCATTCATATAGGTTTTATGATATGTTTTAATGTGGAAACCCTATTTAATAACATCCAAATGCCTTGAGATTTTAGATTTAGGTAAGAAATGATATTTTAGAGATGGGTTTAGTTTTCTTAATTTTTTGAATTAATGTGGATTTTATATTAATTTTTTAGTGAGGAAAATGATTATTTGGGTTTAAAATTATTTATGGTTAAATAATATAAGTTTTAGGTCTGAAATTAATATATGTTAGAAATCATATTAAAAATGATTTTTTGGAATTTTTGTAGAATTCTCCTAAGTGTTTATTAGATATATATAACTATTAAGGTATGCGACTTAAATGTTTTATATATTTACAAAGGAGAAGGGGTATTTTATATATAAATAAAGTTGTTTATTTCTGAAATATTGACAACACTTTTTAGAAAAGAATTTAGGAACCAATAATATTTTGACAAACAAGGCAGGTTATTTGAAAAGAATTGTTTTTTAAAGTTAAAATCAGTTTTAACACGCTTTTAACATGTTTCGCCACTTTCGGTACCTAGGTTCCGACCTAGTAGTTCCGCCACCACCACCATCAAAACCAATGTGCATGGCATCAAAGACTTGGTGCGCGACGAATTAGATATAGGCAGAAGGTATTTGGTCGAAACCAGGGTTTCTGAAGGGGTCGAAGCGCTACTTTGCTTTCAAATGGAAACGCGAATGCTTTGCTTTCGAAAATAATGCTTTCGACTTGGTTGGCTTCCGACCGGGTCAAATTGTTTTAAGGAATGGTTAAGAACAGGGGTGCGCCTTTGTTTTAAGTAAATTCTTTCGAATAAGGTCAAAATCCCTAGCTGTCGCTTTTCTACCTTTCAAAGCCAATGGTTTCAAAAGGTATAATTTGTTTAAAAAACCCAAGCTGCTTCTCCAATGCTTTTAAAAGGTTGGTTTTGACAACAAAACTTCTTTACTTAGCAATGCTTTCGAAAGGAGTGCTTTCAACTTAAATGTTTTATGATCCTTTTACTCTGTTGAAGGTAGAACCCAAAGGTTTCGACGGAGATAGTTTTAAATGGTTTCGAAATGCTATTCCACATGTTTTACTTAAACCCAAATGCTTTTGAAAGGTTTTAAAGAATGGTTTCGAAGGGGTGGTTCCCCAAAGGTTTCGAAAGGTTTAAAATGAAGGTTTCGAAAAGTTTGAAAGTAAAGGTTTTCCAATGTTTTCAAAAGGCAATGTTTAAGTGTTTTAAAGATAGGATGTATAAGGTTTTATAGCTTTCGAAGGAAAAGTTATTCAATGGTTTCGAAAGGTTTATATGAATGATTTCGAAAGGAATATTTTGGTCTTTCGGCCTAAGTGAAAGAAAAAGATTTACTTGGTTTCGGGAGGGATACTTTCAATGGGATCGAAAGGGGTCCTTTCAAAGGTTTAAATGTTTTTATCAACAAAGATTTTGAGTAAAGTATATATAACATGGCAAGATGATCTTCAGTGAACCATAGAGTATATATTTTCCTTGTTTAAATTTCATTTAAGGGTTTTAAATCAATTTGAGATGAAAAGGTTTTCAAGGAAATTTAAGGGAAGGTTACCCTAAGTAAAATGCCTCAGATATTCAAATACTAGATAGGACTGGAATAGGGTTGCACCCTATACATTAGCTATTAGTCCTACCTAATTTAGTCCAGTGTGTATGCCTTCATCACTTGTGAGACTAAATTTATGATTACATGCATAAGGGAATATATATTTGTACAGAGATAGGTTAATGGTGAGTCTGCCAAACCATTAGGATCAGGTGACCCTGAGAGGAGATAAGTTCGGGACAGACCATCCCGAAGAGGAGTACCTAACAGATAAGTTTGGGACAGACCGTCCAGAGGAGGAGTATCTAATGGGTATTAGATTATTTTTTTATATTGTTTGGTAGGCCCGAGTCAGCCAAAGGTTAGTAGTTAGCCAAATAAAACTATAGTGTTCGGACAGATAGCCCATTTATTACCTGATATGTATGTTTATATGATAATGCTTTACAGTTTTAACCAGTTTTTGTTGCAGGATTATGATTTGCTAAATATATGTTTTAAAAGGATATTAGTGAGGGGAATTCCATTCCGTTAATCGGTGTGGTCTCACTTAATATCAAACAACCGAGATGTATAGTATTATTCACACCAGGCTTTATGTTTGACTCGAAGTTTATGTTTTTCCCTTTAAACTCTCGGATGCTCAAAATTGATTTGAGTAGGCTGAGGGTTGAGGTTTATAGGTTTTTAGTAGGTTGGCGAATGAAGTTCCGGAGACAAGTAGGTGGCTGGTGGATAACTATTTAGGAGATGCTATTTTATTTTGTTTAATTTCGCCGTGTTGTATTAAGTCAGTTATGACTATTTAGTACTCTGGTCATCCAAAGGGCATCTTCATATGTCTCCCTTGGCGTATTTTATAATAATTATATTTTATCTGAACCTGGGAAACGAATATGGGATTATGTAATTTGAATGTGAAACAAGTGTTTTGTGAAATGTAATCAGAAAAGTTGTTTTGTGAAATCTATGATTTTGTTTCATATTCATGTGCTTCTGATATTACGGATACCACTAACATTACCATATTTGGTCATCGAAAGTTAATAATATGGATGACTGCAGCATCTGTAGCACTTAGCTTCGGACCTCCAGATATGGGATGTTACATAAACATAAGTAATATGCTACTCTATAACATCGTAAAAAGTGTATACCACAATCAGCATCTGTTAAGGTACGCAGGTATCTCCACCTATTATCCCTACTCCACACTAAGTAAACTTCAGTTATCAAGGTATCTATATCCGTACCTACTCCATGCTAAGTCAAATCAGGGTATTTAGGTATCCCTACCAAAATACCTACATAGTGTGACATCCGTAGGGTGATAGGTGACTAGTGAGCAACCATAACAAACATAACATCCATCAAACAATACTAACAGTCACCCAATGTGCCAGATATATGATGACTCATATGACCCTCTACAACTGTCAAGGACAAGTGCAAATCCAAGTTCTCTGTCGTACTCACGTACAAACGGGTTTGTTTCAAACCCGGTATGTTGCCATGGCCCAGTACTCTCCCATACCCGCTTGAAACTAAACCCCCTCCAGGCGGTCTAGGGTGCACGACCATCGCTACCAGCCCTCGGGTATCACCCGCATATAGTACCTCTGCTCCGAGCATGATAGAAAACACTCCGAGTCATCAACGATCCCTAGGCACAAACACATCCATCACGCATGTTATCCGGGTTTTTAACCAAGAAAAAACCAATAGAAGACAGAACAACCTTGTGTAGACAGGATGGTTCAGGACCTAACCAGAAAAGCTAAGACAAGAGATCGACAAGAGTCAAGCTATACGACTGAGACAACGATTGGAATCAACGGGGCTGAGAGATCAGCATTCCTTTAGTCCAATCAACAGCTGAATGTAATTTGCTAGTGACTTACCATCAAAACGTAATAACAATGATAAAAGGCTATGGAAACATCTCCAATTCCAGACTCCAGAAAATCATAAGTGCTTAGATCGTCAAAGATCCCTGCTTCTCCTTGAACCTTCAAACCAACCAATCGTGGAACACTAAAAAAGAGGCGATACGTTGGCCCGCAAGACGAACCAAGGCCATGGGTCGCCAGCAACCTATGGTTTCAGCTCGTTTTGTGAGCCAGAGTCCCCTTAAGTCATCTACTATTTACCTGCGAATTGATGAAGGCTTGGCAGCTCCATGATCTCTATAAATACCATCCTACCTGCAACATAAAGGGGATCTTCTCCGGACTGGTTGCTAAAGCACTGCTGGAATTATTCTTCACTCTCTATCTTCCCCACAATAATCTCCGAAGGAATTCACTGTGATTCTCCAGTGGATTCCAGCTCCGGGGATTCAATCTAGCTAGGAAACAATCAAAGCCTTGTAATCAAACAACTCTTGTAACAGCAACCAGTCTATAGTAAAGCTATAAAGTGGACGTAGGCTTCATTAACAGTCGAACCACTATAAAAATTCTCAGTCTTCTTTCTTTTACGGTTCCTTTTCTATATCTATTATCTATGATATTGCTCTATCAGAACAGGGCTGGTGCTTTCAAACTCTAACTAGGGTGTTGGTCCATTTTTTGGGTCAACATTTTGGTGGTTTCACTGAGAACACATAACTCAGGATCCAAATCTAGCTATCTACTTTGGATCCCATAGGTCCAGAAGTTAGATCCTTATCTTTTCTTAAAGAATCCACCATTTGGAATCAATGGCTCTTGTAAGAGGAAGAACCGCCTCTGGAAGATCTATATGGGCAGTAGTAGCCGGAGGAGAGTTAATCCCTTACAAACCGAAGTGAATGGTGCTAACTTAGGGAATAAGGCGCTTGCCTCCTCCAGTCAGCATGAAGTTGTTACCAGGCATGAGTTAAATAAAATGGTTGATGAGATCAACCAAAAAATGGAGAGTAGCTATAAAGCTCTAATGGATAAGCTTAACGCTCTCCTAACCCTACTGTCAAATCCTGCTCCAAGGACTATGCCCGAACCCACGACTGCTATGGAACAAGAGAATTCCTCCATTTCTGGTACACATAGAAGAAACAGTAAACAACCACAAAAAAGGGTGACAATGGGACTTAATGTGGATGGAAATGCAAGTACTCCGTATGCCACAAGGCAACCTATTATGAATTTGAGTTAGGGGGCAAAGGCCCCCGTAGAATACATAGCTATGGATCTTTCCGACTTAGAGGACTGAGAGCCAGACGAAAAATTGGAAGAAGACGCCAATGTATTTGATAATGCAAAGAATACCCAAACTGCTCCAGTGAGACCAATCGCAAGCCAACGAGACCCTGTAGAAGTGGCTCTCCCAAAGACAGGAGAGCCTAGGCCTCAGCCCACTCACCAAGACTGTTTGCAAAGTCAAACACTTGGCGCAGTGACTGATCGCCATCTTTAGGACAACTAGACATCAGAGGCATACATAGCGACATGCTTAAACACCTGATGGAGTAGAGTAAATATAGAAGAGATGATGAGCGGAGATCTGCGCCAAGTCGGACTCCCTTCACCGATGAAATCCTAAACGAGAGATATCCAAAAAAGTTCACAATGTCAACTATTCCATCCTATGACGGAGCAAAGGACCCGAAGCCTCACTTGTACAAATACAGTTGGTATATGGGCGGAGCGAATGCCTTTGAAGCTGTATGATGTAGATGCTTCCCTATCTTTTTGGAAGGGGATGCGTCAATATGGTTCACTATGCTTCCACCAAGATCTATCTCTACTTTTGATCAACTAGCGAAAAGGTTCCTTGATCGTTTCAGACTCCATACTGTGCAACCAAAAGATGTCATGTCCCTCTCCGGGTTGTTCCAAGGGCGCAACGAATCACTGAAGTGTTTCATGAATAGGTTTAACACCGCGGTGAAGGAAGTAAGCAACCCTAACGAAGACATGGTTTTCATGGCATTAGTTCATGCCATTCAACCGGAAACTGAATTCAGAAAGTGGATTAAAATGAAGCAACCTACCACCATGAAAGATTTCAATCGCAAAGCAAGTCAGTACCTAAGGTTAGAGGAAGCGCAGGAATTGATAGAGAAGTATACTAGTGTGCAACCGGAAAATCCGGACAAAATGATTTAGCAATGAATAAAATGTGCACACTTCTCGAACTGCTGAAGGAACCACTGGGGAAGAAGAGAATTCAAAGAGAAAAGGTCAAAAATTCAACAAGAAGAATGGTAATGGCAGTAATAATAAGCTCAAAGGGTTTAGGCCTGAAGGCTACACTCCCCTGAGTGACACACCAGAAAACATTTTTCTCCCAATTTAAGGAACCGGGAAATGCAAAAAGCCACCCAAAAAAGAGGCGACCAAGCAGCAAAAGCGCTCAGGAAAGTTCTGCCGCTTCCATGAAACACACGGCCACAATACGAACGAATGCCACCACCTAAAAAATCTCATTGAGGAAGCAAGCAGAAACTAGTGAAGAAGGGTTGAAACGAAATGACCAGAGACTCATCATCGGAAA
Organism: Allium fistulosum; assembly: GCA_030737815.1. NCBI lineage: Eukaryota > Viridiplantae > Streptophyta > Magnoliopsida > Asparagales > Amaryllidaceae > Allium > Allium fistulosum. The sequence continues at coordinate 1,101,034,599 of CM060904.1, read as the reverse complement.
AATATCCGGCGGACCACATCCCGCACAAAGTAGTTGGTGGGAAATGGAGCGGTATGCAAGTTCGTTGAAGCACGCTCCATAGTAATCATGTTTGTCTATGGAAGATGAAACTCCAGTTAAGATGCAAAGGATCTTGAATGATGATATTGTGTTCCGAAATCGGGACACCGAAGGGATCGAAGTTCCAACTCTCGATCTGATGGTGGTGACGGTAGGAATTGGGCCTGCTGTAGTTCGACGGGTATTGGTTGACAGCGGTAGCTTCGTTAACATTCTCTTAAAATGCACTTTCGATCGAATGAAGATTGGCATGAAAAGTGTGTTCGCGTGCCAAAAAAAGATTCAGGGGTTTACTGGTGAACCCAAGCAACCGGTGGGAACAATTGACCTACCCGGGGAGCTCGGAGAGGGTGAGCGAAGCGTCACCCTCATTCATACTTTTGTGATCGTGGATGAAATGTCAAATACAATGCCTTTTTGGGACGGCCCGCATTAGCCGACTTCAGAATAGCACTGGATCAATGGTGCCTTACAATGAAGTTCCCTACGAAACATGGAGTCGGAATTGTGAAAGGAGACCAAAGCGCCGCCCGAGAATGCTACATTGTAAAATTGCATGAGTCGAGAAGAAAGGAAAAATGAAAGGATGTGGGGAAAACCCTCCACATCCGTGAACCCTTCGAATAGCAACTACGGAACTGCCCCTTCCTAGGGGACCATAGCCGATTTGACAAGGCTTTGGACACTAGAAAGAAGAGCTCAGGGGTGGATCGGGCAGCACCGGCTGAATTAACGGTGCATGTCCCAGTCTCTATCGATGAACCAACACGGGTCTTGAAAATTGAGTCGTAGCTTGGAAACAAGATGCGGTCAGAACTAACCAAATTCCTTCACGCCAATTTGGAAGTATTTGCTTGGACACACTCTGATATGAGTGGGGTATCACCTGAAATTGCCTGCCACACTCTTTATATTGACCCCAAATTCACACCGGTAAAGCAAAAAAGCGCAGCTTGGGCTCCGAACAGTCCAAGGCATTGAGAGAAGAAGTGGACATACTGATGGCTAATGACTTCATTTGAAACACAACCTACTCTGAATGGGTATCGAACCCAGTCCTAGTGAAGAAGTCCAATGGAAAATGGCGAACTTGTATTGATTTCTTAGACCTCAACAAAGCCTGTCCGAAGGATAGCTTCCCGCTCCCGAGAATTGATCAACTGGTGGATGGAACAGCGGGACATGAGCTGCTGTGATTTATGGATGCGTACTCGAGCTATACCAAGATCCTGATGCATGAACTAGACCAAGAGAACACCAGCTTCATCACCGATCTGGGACTGTACTGCTATAGAGTAATGCCATTCGGTTTGAAAAAATGCAGGGGCGACGTATCAAAGGCTAGTAAATATATGTTCAAACGCCAGATTGGGAAGACTATGGAAGTTTACGTAGACGATATGTTAGTCAAATCCCAAGTAGCTGCTAACCATCTATATAATCTCGCTAAAATGTTCGAAATACTCCGCAAATACGGAATGAAGCTCAACCTGCTTAAATGTCACATTGGAGTAACCTCTGTGAAATTCCTTGGATTCATAGTAAGTGCCCGGGTCATCGAAGCAAATCCAGAGCAAATAACAGCGTTACAGGAAGTCCAAGCCCCTTGAAATAAGAGAGAACTTCAAAGCTTGAATGGAAAGGTCGCAGCACTGAGTCGGTTCATCTCTAAATCTACAGACAAGTGCATACCGTTCTTCGATGCACTGAAGAAAGGAAGGAAAAACTTCGAATGGAGCAAAGCTTGCCAGACAGCTTTCGAGGAACTGCTATGACACATGGAAGCTCCCTCGATTTTATCAAAGCCGGTTGACGGAGAAGACCTATTCATCTATTTAGCGGTTTCCCCGCACTCACTGAGCACGGCTCTCGTGCGGGAAGAAGTGAGAATCCAACAACCTGTGTACTACATTAGCAAACCGGAGCTGAAAAGAATTACCCAAAGTTGGAAAAGCTAGCGTATTGCCTTTTGATTGCATCCCGAAAATTAAGACCGTACTTCCAGGCTCATCCGATTAAAGTATTGATTGACCAACCCATGAAGCAAGTTTTATACTTGCCAGAAACTTCTGGATGGCTATTCGATTGGAATATAGAATTGAGCCAATACAATATCACATACCATCCAAGGAAAATAATCAACGGGCAAGCGTTGGACGACTTCATTGCCGAATTTAGCAAAAGAGACGACGAGGAGGAAATTCAGTCGAAAACGGACGCGCAATGGAAGCTCTTCGTCGATGGCGCATCAAACAACTTCTATTTGGGCGTTGGGATAGTACTCAAAACCCCCGAGGAGCAAGCCATTAGCAACACTTTGCGCCTGGAGTTCCAGCTACGAATAACGAAGTGGAATACAAGGCACTGGTCGTAGGACTGAAGGTTGTGAAGGAATTCAAAATAAGGTCTATCCACATATATAGCGACTCCCAACTAGTCATATGCCAAGTGAAAGGAGAGTACCAGGCGTGCGGAGAAAATCTCTCCCCGTACCTGTCCAAAGTACAAGTTCTGTTAAGTGATATCGAGCACTACACTATAGCTCACATCCCCCGAGAGCAAAACGCCAAGGCAAACTATTTGGCCAAGCTTGCAAGCTCCGGAGAAGCCTGGTCATTAGGATTGGTTTTGGATGAAACGCTAACCAACCCGAGCATAGACGAAATGGAGATAGACTAGATTCTAGAGACTACCGTCGTGCTAGATACATGGGTGACACCGATAAAGGACTACCTACTTGCAGGAACCCTACCAACTGACCGAAAGCAACAGAAGAAGCACCTCCGCAAGGCGCCAAAGTTCGTGATTCAGGATGGGATACTCTATCGAAGGGGATTCTCGACCCCTCTTCTTAGGTGTGTGATCAATGATGAAGCACGACGAATCCTGAAGGAAGTACATGAAGGCGAATGCGGAGACCACACTGGGGTGGGGGGGCAGATGTTGGCCAAGAAAGTCCTTCGATAAGGATATTTTTGGCCAATAATAAATCATGATGCTGTAGATCACGTCAAAAGATGCGATCGCCGTCAAAGATTCAACAAAAATTAAGATAACTCCTTAAACGAAACGTACACAAATGGTCAGCCCCCGGCCATTTGCCATATTGCGGATCGATCTAATTGGTGTCCTTCCAATAGCTAAAGGAGGAGCCAAATATGCTACAGTTGCCGTAGATTATTTCATAAAATGGGCGGAAGCAGAACCGCTGGCCACCATAACCACAAAGAAAGTTATTAACTTTGTCACTAAAAACATCATTTGGGGCTGAGTACATACAAGAAACTAAAGAGAAAATTGAGCTGGTAAGGAGGAGAATTGCAGCAGCTCAAGATAGGCAAAAGAAATTTGCAGAAATGAAAAGAAAGCAAGTGGAATATGAAGTAGGAGACTTTGTTTTCATAAAGGCTTCACCTATGAAAAAGGTCTTGAGATTTGGCAAGCAAGGAAAACTCACACCAAGATATATTGGGCCATACAAAATTCTGGAAAGAATTGGTTCCTTGGCATATAAGTTGGAATTACCAGAAAACATGCAAGGGATGCATGATGTTTTTCATGTATCACAGTTGATAAGGTGGGTTCATGACAAGGCAGAAATTCTTGAGACCCCAACCCAAGTGCAAATAAATCCTAATTTGATTTATGAAAAGGATCCAGTGGGAATTTTGGCAAAGAATGTGAAGAAGTTGAGGAATAAATCATTGAAACTTGTGAAGGTACAGTGGAGTCTTGATCCTAGTGATTGCACATGGGAATTATAAGACAAGGTTAGGATGAACTATCCTAAGCTATTTTCAGATTAAAGGTAATTCTGATTTTTAATTTGTTTTCCTTTTGGATGCATGTATTTTTAGTTATTGTGATAGAACTAAAAATCTATTTGGTTGAGAATGTATTTGTTCTCTGAATTAAGTTTAAATTTGATTTAAGCTTAGGAAAAATTATGGGAAACAATTTCTAAAAGTTGGGGTATATGTAATGACCCAAGATTTTAGGAATTTATTTTGAAAATATAAATAAGTTTAAAATAATTTTTAAACTAATTTTTAAAAGGAATTGATATGGCTTGATATGGTGTAGCTATATGTGTACATGTGTGCACAGGAAATACACATGAATAGAAGCTTAATTCCTGGATGATATGAATGAACATATGTTGATGTGTATGAAAAATATATATATATATATACAGATAAATAGATTAAATCCTTAAAAGCTATATGTATAAATATATATGGATGCTACTAGTTGTATTTGAGTGTATATGTGCATATGTGTTCAGTAAAAAATAATGTATAAACATATATATGTATTGATTATTTATGTAAGACATATATATACATATATGTATGCTAATCAAATGCAAGTGTTCAAATCAGTAAAATAAAAATACGCAAATGTATTTTAACTATAGGCAGAAAGCAAGAATGAAGATATAAAAGGAGCAATTCTTTTATAAATAAATAAGAGAAGCACATGCTATTTAAGTGAAAGCTAAAAATAGAAAAGTAAGATAAACTAGTGATATGTTTTGTATAGGTAGAATTAGGAAGAACCCTTGGCATATATATATATGATAAATTAATGGAAATCAAGTCACACCTTTAGCATGATATTAGATAAGAGAAAAAGCATTTTCTGGAAAAGCAAATTTCTGAAAATAACCAAAATGATAAAACCTCTTTTCTCTCCACAAACTTGAGCCAGGGAGGGTAGGATTTTGGGTTTAAACTAAATGCATATGACATGATTTTGGGTGGGCAAAAATGACTTTAGCTAGCACCTTAAACCCTAGAAGAACCCTACATAAATAAGCAGTGATAAGAGGGGCCTTCTCTTCTTCCCGGATAGCTTTTGAAAAAAAAACATCATATATATATAAGACAAGTGAAGAAAAGGATTTGGGGGTAAAGGCAGAAGCTTATCAATCAACTAAGAAGTGAAGGAGAGCTAGGTGAGAAAACTCACTCAAAAATCTAAGGCACTAAGTCCTAATGAAGGCAGCCAATTTATAAGTTGATCTTTCTTAAAATGTATTTTTATATGTGGTTATCTTTCTTTGATTTCTAAGATGAAAATGCTTTGATCTTTAGTTTGGTTGTTCTGCTTGATCTATTATGTGAAAGTTCTAAGTATTATTAGTAAATATGTTTTTATAAACTCAGATCTCTCTGATATGTTAATATTAGGAAAAAAATAAGTGAATACCAATAGAATCAAATGATGAATATAGGCAAGTAGTGTTGGTTCTGGCATAACCCAGAGAATATAAACATGTTGAGCTGCAATATATATGTGTATAGGTGTTGAGGCTTAAGAAAAAGAGGAATTAGGGGTGCAATAGGGTTGCCTATGTGCTGATGCTCCTAATTCAATGAAAAAAATATAAATAGCCATATACATAGCAAATAAATTTGTGATTCAGTGAAACTTGGTCATTCTGAGTTTAACTTAAGCACAGATGTTTGCAAGATGAAAAACTCTCTCAAAAGCCATAAGCCAATGTTAGTTGCCTATACCCCTTTTAAAATGCAAGTATATATATATGGATGCATAATCTTATTTATTAGACACCTATGTTTAATTGCCTGCTTGTCTTTGTTTGGTTAGGAAAGATATGAAATGCCATGACATGGATGTTTGTTTTAGTGAAATGATTCACTGAATGGTTTAGTCATGAAAATCAAAAGAGTTATTATCAAATTAAAACTAACTAGGAAATGGGGTCAAGAGCACTGTAGGAATGACTTGTGTTCTTGAGCAATACAAGTTGACACATGGCTTGTTTAAGTCCTGAGATCTTTGTGTAATGGAGTGAGTTAGTCCATTACAATGTGTCCATTGATTCATATGATTGCAGATGAGACCAAGATAGATAAATATATCAATGTAAGAAAATTTGATATAAGGAGGAACTAGAGTTTTCCTGGATGAAATCTGAGTAGGGAATAAATGATTTAATTCATTTTGGTGATTTCCCTGTTTTGTGAGGATGCTTATTTGATTTATGGCTGATTTGTATGAATGTATGCCTGTTCCATATCTTTATAATGTTTCTGGAAAGAAAGATTTAAGTGTGCACATGCACACTAACACAGAACATGCACACTATGACTTACTTGTTTTCTAAAGGCAGGATATATTGATTTACATATGTTTCAACTTTAACTTGATTTACCAATTGTTTTAGTGGATTTTCTCATACCAGACATGTGTCTGACCCTAGTGTGCTAATGGCATATGGGGTGTCTCATTTAATATGGGGCAGCTTCAAATGCTTTTTCAGGAATTGCAGCAACTAAGTAGGAGTAGGAGCAAGGCTTTGAGAAGAAGATTATAGCATGCTAAAATTAGTTAGATAAGAGCTTAAAATATGAAATCTGCCTGTATTGATATTTTTAAATTATCACTTGTATTAAGTACTGAATGATGGATGGATATTTTGCTAAGTATTTTGCTAAGGAATTGACTTGTAACTGGAGTTATAAATTTGGATATTATCTGAAAAGTTGAAGAAGTTAACCTATAATTTTGTATGAAAATCTGAGCAAGAATACTATGATAAATAGGATGGTTATATTTTATAAATGTATTAGTCAATCTTGAGTCTTTGAAAAGGATTAAGTATTGAGTTTGGGGGAAAATATGGGTTAAACTAGAGAAATTCTTTTAAGTATTTAATTGCCCTTCACTGAAATATTTTGTAAAAAGATTCAAGTCCATTTCTGGGTTGTTTGAGAAGAGTAAATACAAAGCAAAGAAAAAAAAAGCTTCAGATGCTATGCAAATAAATGGCATACCATTGTTCCATGATCAAAGTGTCTGGCTGACACAATCACATAAATTAACCAGCATCAAAAGAATGGAGTTCTGGTTGAACATGTTTGATTATATTTTGATAGAAAAAGGCACTTCAAAATCTTTAGTTTTCTTTTGCAAATGTTTAACCTAAAACCCTCTTTAAAATGCTATAAAAAGATGTGCATTTTGAACTGGCTTGAACTATCAAATCAGGAGACACATAAATTGAAAATGATAGATGTAAATATCATTTTCTAGTACTTAGCCACATTTCAAACATTTGATCTATGCTAAAAAAAATGATAATCTCAAGTTTTCTGAGATTATCTGCCAGGATAAAAATTAACAGAAAAATCATGGTTAGCATGACCAAATCTAGTATAAATAAATTTTCACAGGACCTACTTATATACTTTAAATATCAAAGAATCTGGGAATTTAATTATGAGTAGATTAATTTAAATTTCAAAGCAAACATAACTTGCTCTTGTTTACAAAATTTAAATATATATATATTTATATATATATATATATATACTCTGATTTAAACAAGAGGGACATATACATCATCATATGTATATGTATATTTTTATGATTAAACTGATATTTTTATATTAGTAGGAATTTTAAAATCCTAGACAAATTATTTGAAAAAGAAAATGACTCTAAGAATTAAATTAAATTGTAAATTAAAAAAAAATTCCCATTAAAATTAAGGTAAAATTTGGAGGGTCATTTCACTCTCCTCTACCAAGCATATATAAAATGTCCTTTAACTCTTCGTCCTCACCTTGCCTTGCTCCAATCTGCTCCATCAAAGTAGGCTGGACGTCGAGGGCTGCTAACAATCCCGGAGCTAAATCTGATGGAGGTATAAAATCAAAGTTAGCAATGTACTCCAAATGCTTCCATTCCAAAAACAGAGAACTTAAAACCACTTTGTGTATACTCAATGCATCTGCCACTACATTACCCTTGCCATGGGTATAGGAAATATCAAAGTCATAAGAGGCTAAAAACTCCATCCATCTTTGCTGTCTCAAATTCAAGTCTTTCTAAGAGAATATATACTTCAAAAACTTATGATCCATGAAAAGCTCAAATCTTTCTCCTAAGAGATAGTGCCTCCAAGACCTGAGAGCAAAAACTATAGCTGCCAACTCAAGATCATGTGTCGGGTAGTTCTTCTCATGCATTTTCAACTCTCTAATCGCATAGCACACTATCCTACCCTCTTGCATCAGTACCACCCCTAGCCCCGTACCACAAGCATCCGTATAAACTGAGAAAGGCTTGGTTCCATCTGGTAATACCAATACGGGTGCGGTAGTCAAAGCTTCCTTCAATCGACCAAAGTCATCCTCACACTTGGCATTCTAAACAAAAGCTGAGTTCTTCTTGGTAAGGCGGGTAAGTGGAGCTGATATCCTAGCGAAGTCCTTAATGAACTACCCATAGTAGCTCGCAAGACCAAGGAAACTCCTTACATCAGTGGCATCCTTAGGACTCTACTCATCCTGTACTGCTGCCACTTTCGCCGGATCTACTACAAGTCCATCCTCCAAAACGATGTGTCCCAAAAAGCAAACCTCATCCCTCCAAAAGTGGCACTTGGAGAACTTCGCCTTCAACTTATGTGCTCGTAGGGTCCTAAGAACTTCTTCCAAGTGAACAACGCTCCTCCTTGCTTCGCGAATAAACCAAAATGTCGTCGACGAACACTACCACAAACTTGTTCAACGATTCGCGAAATACTCGACTCATCGGGTCCATAAAATATGTCAGAGCATTGGTTACCCAAATGGCATGACTAACCACTCAAATAATCCAACTGGAGTCCTAAATGCAGTTTTCTCGATGATATCCTCCGCCACACGCAACTGATGAAATCTCGTGGCCAAATCGAGCTACGAAAATACCTTGGCTCCTACTAGCTGGTCGAAGAGATCGTCTATACGGGGAAGAGGATAACGATTCTTCTTCGTCTACTTATTAAGCTCCCTATAATCCACGCAAAGCCTGAGAGAGCCATCCACCTTAGTGGCAAAGACGACGGGTGTGCCCCACTTAGAAATGCTCCTACGAATGAAGCCATTCTCTAATCTGGTTGCTCAACTCACAACGTTCCTTAGGAGCCATATGTCTTACCGGTAAAGCAACCAGTTTGGCATTATCGACAAGATAAATCTTGAACTTGATCTCTCTTCAAGGTGGAAGGCCAGCAACCTCCTCGAGCACATATGGAAAGTTTCTAACAATGGGTATCGAACTCAAACTATCGGGTGATAAGTCAAGAGAATAAAGGTAGCTCAACATGACTGATCCTCTAGGATCACAAGATACCTCCAAGGTACGTTCACTACAAGTGCCTAACCTCACTACCCTCTTATCGCAATCAAGAACAACACCATACATGGATAGCCAATACATACCAAGAATCAACCCGAACGTGGAAAATCCTAATACAAAGGCACTATAGTCAAACTCAACCCCTAAAATAAACAATTTCAAATAACGACATAACATGGACCGATAGGCCGATCCTCCTACGGGATTTGATACTGCTACCGGGTCGGTGACTAAGCAAGCATCAAGACCAAGACCCTCTACCAGAGTACTAGATATTAAAGAGTGCGAAGCTCCAGAATCAAATAGGGTATGAACAGGAAAATCAGAGATAGATAACACACCTTCGATGATCCCTTCTTTCCCTTGTCCACAACTGGACGAGTACTAGAGAAAGGAGCTACCTCTAAAGCATAAGCCTGAGCAGGTTGTGAAGATGTCTGTGAATTGTCCTTGGGCTTCGATGTACAATCCTTTTTCATATGCCCCACTTGATCGCAAAGATAGCACCTCAGTTTCGGTCGCTCTCCTGCCCCTCTACAATCCTTAGAAAGATGACCTGGTTTCCCACAAGTATTGCACTTCCAGTCCTTCCTTGGAACTTTCCTTTTTCCACCTGACCCTCCTCCTCCTCTCCTCTTTCCTTTCCACTGCTTCTTCCCATCACTCTTCTACGCCACATCTCCTTTCTTCTCAGTATCAGCAAGTAAATCCATCTCTACCAATCCCTCAAAAGTGGCTCCCATCGGAATGTGGCTCACCGCCAAAATCTGTAGTGGCTGACTCAAAACCTTACGAACTTCAACGCCTTCTTGTGAGGAGTATCGATCAGGTCTAGTCCAAATCTGGCAAGCTTGTTGAATTTATTAACATATTCCTTAACTGTCATATCCCCTTGCTTGAGCTGTGTAAATTTCTCTAGCTGCACTCCCTCTTCAGCCTACGATGAATTTCCTCTTCGAACCTAGTACGAAAATCCGCCCAAGTCAAATTATCAGCCTCAGCCTCTACAATCTCCCACGAACAAAGAGCCTCTCCCTGCAACTGCTATGAAGCCAACTGCCTCTGAGCCAAGTCCTCCAATCCCATAAGTCCAAATATCCGCTCAAAACTACGGATCCAAGCTCTCACCTTAGTATATGACTCGGTGCCAAGAAACGGCATGCCTCCTAAGCTGGTGTAGTCCTTGCATAACTTGGGAAAATCGGGAATGCCTAGCGGACGGGCTGGAGCCCCTTCCGCCAGAGCAGCATCCCTACTTGGTGGCTCTGCTCTTGCAGTAGCCTGCAAATAACATATGAACCAAGCATGCATATTAAGGACGGGAACTTCGGGGATATCTTGTGGTTCGGATATTTCTATCTGTGGATTTTAAAAAGATGGGATTAGGTACTCCATAAATAGTTCAATAAATAAGGAGGAAGAGATATGAGGGACCCATTTCTAAAATTTCTTTTTTCCCAAAATAAGTACATATACTTTTAACAGTATTATTTGGAATATCCTTTAAAATTTATTAGAAAACCTTTATATTTTTAAACTATTTTTAAGATTACCGAAACCTTAGCTCTAATACCAACTATGACACACCGCACCTCTAGGCACCATGAAAATCGGACATGACTAGATGTACGGGTGGTCGGGTGAAATAAAAATCCATAACATAGCACAGAGACTAAAGTAACATCATAAAATGACTAAAATATTAGAGCGGAAGAAAACTTTCACTAATTATAAATTAATAGCAAAACAGCTTCATCAAAAACACATTATCCCAAATTTATTTCTGAAACCAAAAGTACCAAGTAGTCTCCACCAAAACATAAAACATAACAAAGTTCACAATATAGGTCCCCATATATAGAGTAAAGTATGGAAAAGAGAAAAAAAGTACATGAAACAAAAGAAACAAACGCTGAAGATAACAACTGCTCCAATGACCTTCCAAGCTGCAAAGAACTACAACCTGGACCTGCCCTCCTATGATTTGGAGAAAATAGGAATAGGTCAGACATAAAGTCTGGTGAATGAGAAATAAAATGAAGCAGAAAGAATAAAACAGTTTAATTTTGGGTCTTCCCTGGATATCGCAGAGGGTGAATAATATAATGTCGTGAATCCCTCTTTGGTACAGTTCCTAAGAAGCCAAAGTTTGTGGTCACTCTAGGAAAGTCAGCCATGCAGTAATACTAAACGTCAATCGGCCTATCGGACCTGCTGTCCTTACCAATCCACGTGCTAACGCGTGAAAGTCGTGCTCTTCACCCGTGCACTTTGACTAAATGCGTCTTACGTCTGACCGACGCCGACTTAAACAACCTCGCAGGACCCCGAAGTTGCGCTCAGGCTCCGCCAAACTGGACTCCTATTCTCCTGTCTCCTCGTTCACCAATGTGGACTTGACCCTATCCAAAGTGTCGATCATCCTCCCGAAGCCCTCATTATGTGACTATATGGATTCTGACTATGTGGATTGCGATCTATAAAAATTCGCAGGATGGTGTGCATGGTCGAGAGGAACACAATGGTAATCGTCGATCCATCCATCATCGCTCCAAGTTCCGACAATCCCTAACCCTAGTTCCACTTGAAAATTTCGATCTTGACTAATGGAATCATCATCGAATCGAGGATATAAGATCGAAGTCCTCATCAATATGAGCTCACTGGAATTGGTTTCGTTATTTTTAGTGGAGCAGATTGGGAGAATTCGACTTTTGAATAAAAGAAATGAAGTTCGGCCATGAATTTTTCTCTTCAGACATAAACAATGAAATGGAACTAGGAATTTTGGAAGGAGAGATTTAAAGTGGATATTTATAATATTTTATATCCCATTTATTTATTCCCTCTAATAAATGGTTGTATGTTACGAGCCTGTGCGATCACACGACGCGTCTGATCACCACGAAACTCACATGTGTTCACCACCTTATTTTTTCGAATCTAATGGTACTAATCTCATCGCCATCTAAGACTGCATCTCGGAATGCTAATTTCTCGTATTTCGAGACCGTTTAAGCCATCGGATCATCCAATGTCAAAATATAGTGATCCTTATGCTCATTTCAATTAGCAACAGCAATTCGAACTCAATGGAAGTGTTCTCGAGTCCTGATTCGGCCGTATGCGAAAAATCACATTTTTGGGCTTTATTTTATTAATGATTAAATACTTAAATTAACTATTTAAATATCCGATTGTTAAAAATAAGGGTCTTACATTCACCTCTCCTTAAAAAAAATTCATCCCCGAAATCACAAAGAAAAGAGAACGTCTCCTAACCTATCGACCCACAAAAATCTATCAGATTCTGGAAAAATTCAACAGAACCTCCTTTTGGACGACTAAGTCCAAAAAACTCTACTGCAACAAAGATATGTATAAAACTCATATCTTTAACTATACTAGATCATCTATAGCAATCATCAAACAAGAATGCTATACCAAATAATAACTATCCCGCATGCCTAACAACCATACAACAAAAACTATCATCTCAAATGCTAACAATCAAATCAAAAATGCATACATAAGATCTAACATCCAAAAATAACATCCATCCCTATCCTAACATAAAGAATACTAAATCATCTAGTATAAACATCCAATATGATATCCATAATGAAAGTTGACGATAAAAACAAAATCTCATCGTCTAAAGAGCTCTGGACTAATGGTCCCCATGCTTCCCACAATCTACCTTAACCTATCGCCTTCACTTTCATTCCACTGAAACCTACTACTCATTCGGCCTCCTCCAACCTGATTCGTATCACATCCACCGGCACGAATAGGCTTATAAGGACTCTAATTCTATGTTTCATTGTCGTACCATCTAATCCATTTAGTGCCAAATATCCAAACGCCTCTTATAAGTTCTCCCAAAATCCTTTATCGAACAATGATTCTTAGCCACTTACAATGCTCTTGGCACATAATGGAATCACACTGTTTGTACCAAAATTGGGCATAACACTCTTCAGAAGTTTTTGAAGAGATAAAATGAAGAAACTAAATGGAAAAGGAGGGTTATCTAACAAAAACTCCAAAAACAGATAATGAAAATAATAAAAACGCACAGAAACACAAGAATTTAGAGTGGTTCGGTGTGTTGCCTACGTCCACTATGAAGTTGATTGCTTTATTGATGTTTATTTGATGATTACAGTTGATTTCAGCGGATTACAGCAAATAACAATGATTTATAGCAGTGAAATTCATTAGCAGCAGCAACAATGGAGTTTAGAACTGGATCCGGCAGAGTCTGGGCATTGGAGAATTCAAAGAAGAAGAAGATCCCTTTTCTGTTGGCTTTGGGGGTCTATTTATAGGTGTAGGAGGCGGCTATCACGCTCAGATCTCGGGAGACTACTTCTGGCATGTGAGTAGGCCCGCACGATCAAGCCCATGAAGTTTCGGCCCGATCCGTGATCGATTTGAACGGATTTCGTATCGATCAAGATTGCGTCTGATGGAGTCGAAATTCGGCAGTTCATTTCGTTCGACTTGATCACTTCGAATCGATGGTCGCGCATGATCAAGTGGTGACGTGGCGAGCATCCCTTGTATCGATCCACTTTCTTTACCGAGTTGGCCGAGTCATCCTTAATCTTCGCCTTGTTCGCATCGAAGTCCGTTGTCCAGTTCGAATCGATCAACAGCAGTCTTCTTCGTATCGATTTGTAGCATGCCTTGTTCGAGTCGATGGAGGTGGTTTGTTCATATCGATGATGGTGACTCTGTTCGTATCGATGAAGGTAGCCCTTGTTCGTATCGATCATAGTCACTTTGACTTGATGCATACGAATAAGCAACTTTGTGATGGATACGAATAGTGCAATGCTCGATGGATATGAATATCACAATTCTCAATGGATACGAACAGAAGTCCCACGATCGATACGAAATAGCAGTCGTCTGATGGATACGAACAGAGGGTTGCTGGTCGATACAAACGAAACATACTCGATGGATTCGAACAACTAGAACCTGATGGATGCGGAGTTGATCGACACGAACTGGAGCCTTCTGATCGATACGAAGCTAATGGATTCGAATAGAGGCTTATCTATGGATACGAAAATTGAGTTGTTTCCTTCATTTTGCATCGATCGTAACTTGAGCGAACTCAGATTGACTTGAAATTTGGAACGTTGATTTTCATTGCTTCGCTCGCCGTGTCTTGTCGATTGTAGCTTGATTCGGACTCGGACAAAATTCGTCAATATCCATGGTGAGTCTGCGTATAACCGATCTCTAAGACGAACCGTCATTGGTTTCTAGTCAAGTTCTTGGTGTCACAGCCTTGCCAAAAGGTGGGATAACATTTGCCCCCCAAAGTACGTCTTGTGGAAACATGATGTGCTTTGGAAAGCCGCAGTCTTTATTCTGAACAACTATCGTCTTTCCACTGAAAGTTGTAATCTTTGTATGATTTTCTCTGTAACATGAACTGTTGATTGTCAACTGCTGTACTCTGTACTGTTGTAACTGATTGCTGAGTGTTAGTGATTAGCTGTTTGTTGTTGTAATCATTATTAGATAAGTATCCAATTCCTGTGGATGTTGAAAATTGAATATTAGTCTGACATATATACATATATGTTAATCTGACTCTCGTTGACGTTTGCACATTCACGAGTCGTTGTCAGTTTATCTCGTATCAAATTCCGTATCGATCCTCTCCTGAACCGATGTGAAATTCGAATTGTAACAACGCTCGATGGTTGTTTTTGAATGTTCCTTCGTATCGATCCTCTCCTGAATCGATGTAAAAGGTTGGAACGTTATCTTTGCATCGACATGCATCACATGGATGGATGCGTAATGAACATTTCGAATCGATGGATGTGAGGTTCGATGAATATGAAGCGTTTGTTCGTATCGATGGAGTTCGATGCCTTCAGAACAGCCCTTGTTGTGTATTTCGAATCGATGGATCTGGTGTCATTGGATACAAATAGACAATTCGTATCGATGGGTATTGGCTTCTGTAAGCTACGATTTGATGGATTCGAACTGATCGTTCGCATCGATGCTCTGGGGAAGGAGTTGAAAATGATCGATACGAACAAGGATTTTGTATCGATGGATTGTGAATGGAGTCGGAAGTAGTGGATACGAACAATAGTCTCGTATCGATGGACCTTGGTGATTCAGAAAAAATCCCTGTTACAAATTTCGTATCGATGAAAGCTCGAGTTGATGGATTTGAATAGCTTGTTCGAATCGATCCCGTGGTGATATTTTGCAACCGATCAATTTTACTGGGAGGTGAATCGTTTCTCCCTTCACATTCGAGTCCATATAAATACTGTGGACTTAGCCACTTTTCACTTTTTACTCTTTACTCTTCTGCCTTGTCTTCGTATCGATAAAAAACTCGAGAAAGAAACATTGCCTTCGAACCAAACAATCCATCGATCCTTTGAATCGATCCAACTTATTCCTTAATCTAGCGCGACAACATCTGACTTTAGGTAAATAAACAATGAATCCATTCTGAAAAGGATGAGACTCGAATCTTAGTGCCAGTTCGTTCGATGTCGTCATGGATTCCGTCATTGTTGATGCCGGGACTTGGTCGACGTTGAATCGAGAAGGAGTAACGGCACGTTAATTGCTTGGGGAAGAAGGAGCAAGGAGGGATACGAAGGAAATGGTCGTTCCGAATTTCGTATCGATTGATTAGGGAAGAAGTTGTTTTGCCTCGTATCGATCCAAAAGGGAAATCTCGTATCGTTGTCTCGCTTTGGGCTTCGTATCGATCATGGAGCAGTTACTTAGCATCGGCTATTTCGAAACGATATTGATCGATACGAAGTAAGCATTTTCTGATCTATTCGAAGTAGACGTTTTCTGATCGGTACGAACTATATGCCATGGGATCGATACGAAATTGTCTCTGAACGATCGATACGAATTTGAACCTGTATCCCTGATGGATACGAACAACTTCACGGATCGATGTGAACTCGAACTTTGATGATCGACAATGAGCCTAACTTCAATGATATCAAAAACTCTTGTGCATTTGAACATCTAACTGTGACGAGCTTCATTTTGGCACAATTGGATTTGACCGTTGGACCGCATATTTGATTTCCCTTCAAAGCTCGTTGATGGAACTGCAACTTTAACAAAATTTTAACAAACTTTAACTTGGATTGATTGATAATATCAGGATGGCACGGTTCAGACGGTCAGCGATGACGGTCCTTCCGACAGAATTTCGAAGTCTCGTCGTTTAAATGCTTTCTCCAATTCTGTAGAACTTCTCAAGTGATATACAGTACTGCACTGCACAACACACTCACACACTTTACACTGGGGGATGCACGAGCGTTATTGTCTGTTTAACAATGATTTTTCGTAAGCTTGTTAGTCATGGAACCTTCAAGTTCACAGCAGTAGGAACTCCAGAGTTCAATTCCTTCAGCCATCGACATACCGGTCATTGAAGCCGAAGTCATGGATCCAGCTCTGGACGAGTTTCCAAACGCCCGGTTCGTTATGAATCCACAAGATTCTGTGTCATCCGGCATTTCTGAAGATATGCTAGGACGGATATTCTTAAGACATGGCTTGTCGCTTGACGACGTATTACTCGCAGGGCCAAATGATAGACCACATGCTCCCCCGGAGGGGTTTACTGCTTTCAACCGTCATGCTTGCACAGCGGGGACACTTCCTCCATTTAATCAATACATAAGGGAAATGCTGTCATTCCTTGGAATCGCCCCGTCCTAGCTACACCCCAACGGATACGCCTTATTGAATAGTACTTTCATTATGTTCATGGAAATTCTCTTTCGACCACCGAAGCCGATCGAGATTAGATAACTCTTCAACATCAAGAGCCGCGGAGATAGTCCTTCTTTCACATTCTTGGAAGCGATCAGGAACTGTCAAATTGTAATGGGATCCTGGGGAAGGCTAAGTTATTTTAAAATGGAATGGTTCTACGTTCGATGCCCCCCTGGATTCGGTAGGCGATGGTTGGATAGACGTAAGTGTTGTAGTCTCTTTCGTGAATTATCGTGAGAGTAATAATCATTCTCAAAACTGACATACTACTCTTCTTTTACAGCCGCAATTTCTCGACCCGATGGTGGGTATTTCAGAGAGTTAGTTCGGATCATCCAGGCAGTTCCGGGTGAAGATAGGAACATTGACTTGGTTCTAACCGACAGAAACTTGAGGACTGTCGGGATGATTGAACGGAGGCAAAGCATAAGGCTGGAAGGGACACTTAGAGCAGTCTCGAAGAAGCGGGTGAAACGCAAGGCGCCCGCAGTCGTAATAGCTGAAGAAGTTGATCCGGAAAGAATGCCTACTGATAATGAACTCCAAGTTGGGCCTTCTTCCGATGTTCAAGACTCAGGAGGAAGGAGAAAAGGCAAGGCAGTTGCTCACAAGCGTTCTAAATCCATGAGATTGAAATCCATGGTTATGTCTTTGCCTGTTCAGGGGATTAGAATTTCGGAGGCTCCTCCCCCGCAAGTAGAGAATCCTTTCGAAGGGCTTGCTGGTATTCCGATTTCAGATTATGTGTCGTTTCAACACGACACTGGGATGGAGGAGCTTGATAATGCTCTTGAACTGAGCGAGTCGCTTGCTATGAGTGCGGCCGACATTTCCGGTTGGTCGGGGGGTTGCACATGCATACACTTCACTGCACTACATGATTCATAATTGTAAATCGTCCAACCTAAGAAATCACTAACTTTTCCTTCGTCTCTCATTTTCAGGTACGATGTCCTAAAGGGGATCAATGCTTGGGAATCTTCGCTCGGCTCGAAAGTCTTCTACCTATTATGATTCCCGTAGGAGAGACTCTGATAGAGACCGCGATCGCGGGTACTCTAATCAAGAGAGGTACGAGTGGGATAGGGACAGAGAATACAGACATCGATCTAGGTCTCACTCTCCACCTCTTAGACTTCCATCTCCACCTCATGTTCTTGTTCCACATCCACTAGAGCCTCCACGTCATAGGCCATCTTCTCACACTTCTAGATCCAATACTCATCTCCGGAGAGTCGAAACCACGGCCTCCATAATTGTAGAGCAGGTCCCAACTGAGCCCACAGGAGAAGGGGCCATTAAATTGGCTCAGATGAGGAAGGAGTTCCCGAACATATGCTTCGATGGCTATGTCTTCCCACCACACTTAAAAAGAATTCCATCAGGGGTGGAAAACACGGTGCATGATAACGTTCATGACATCTACACCCACTATAGAGAGTGGGTAAAGGCTGCAGAGAAGGCTTCCAAGGTGGCTTTTGATCGAGCCAAAGCAATCGAGAAGATGGAATCCGAGCTCGCTCAAAGGGACCGGATCATTCAGGTGCTCACTGCTGAGGGGGAGTCTTCTCGGAAATCTGAAATTGAGGCCACCAAAAAAGCTGATGAAGTGAACGTGGCAATGGAGAGGTTGAGGCAGACACATGTTGCCTTGGTGGAGGAGATGGGCCATCGGAATACCACAGTCACCGCCGAACGGGATGTGGCGGTTAAGGAACTCAACGAGCTTAAGGCCAAGTATGCAGACATGGCCAAGGAAAAGGATGATGCGAACAACGCGGCCCAGGAGGCGTGCGAGCAGGCTGTCTTGCTCCGGGGTGAAAGGGACGCGGCTGTGGGTAAGGTCCATGTGGTGGAGACTGAGGTTGAGGAGAAAGTGAAATCGGCCGAGTCCAGGCTAGAGGCTGATATCGAAGACCTTCTCGTTGTTTACAACGCTAACGTGCTGAGGCACAGGGGTCTAGCCTGGCTCGATGATTATCCGGCGCATCTATACAACGCCTGGGGCCGATTAGTTGAAGAAGAGAAGGAGGCGCATCTGGGCGAGTCTGTAGATGAATTTGAACTCGAGAATCGCATTCTGAATGAAGATGAAAGGAAGATTCTCCACGAGTCAATGATTCTGCATGAAAAGGAAAGGCTCGGCACCCAACAGTTTGAACTAGGAGAGGGTTCAGGGGTTGACCATCATGAGGCGAGTATTTAAGTTCCAGCGTCAACCCAGCCTGAATCCTTGTCTGCGGTCGATCCACAAGCTGTTCCTGCCTACAATCCGGATCAGCCGCAGATGTCTCCGGCTACAGTGCAAGTTAATGAAGCCGTTCAGCCGCTTACAAGTCAAACTGAGGAAGGTATTCTGAACATTCCACATATCTGTCTTAAGTCGGAATCCTTTCTCGAATTAAGTTCTAACAGTTCTCTTATTCTTTGTCCAGTGATCGATGCTGCACATGTCGGGCCTCCAGTTACTCAAGAATCATATCAGACACAGGAGGCTGTCGTTACCGAAGCGATCACTATAACTACAACTGCGCCTCTTGACGATATGCAGGGAAGCTCTCTTGTTTTTGACGAGCAGTTGATGGAGGAACTTTTTCGCCGTCATGGTGATCCTTTAGCTGACTTACCATTTGTCATGGGCGGAGGCATTCCTGCTTCAAGCTTTTCGATGCCAACTGCTGATGTTCCCAGCGAGGCCCGAGTGATTACTGAAGAGGAGATTTTGGCCAAAATCAATGCTGAAATGGCGGCAGCGGCTCAAGGTGGCAGTTTTGGAGGTGGAACGGCGACACTTGGTCCAGCTCCGCTTAGAGTGATATCGCCTAGCGGTACAGTTTTCGATACCAGAGCGCCCATTCCATCTTCTATACTTGATCTTGTTCCTCCGACTCCGCCTGTAGGAAGTATCCCGGTCCATTCGAGCTTTGAGGAGGATGTTCAGATCATGCCCCCACCTGGAGACCGACCACCGAAAAGCAAAGGCTCAAAGAGGAAAGGTAAGTGTGGTTCCAGCGGGTCTACACCAAAAAGGAAGCCGAGGAAGAAGAAAGATTAGACATGCTTACTCGGTTCATTTTGACTTTTATTTTGTTGGCCGTGTATAGGTGCGGGTTCGGCCCCCGCTAGTAGGATTTTTTGGAGTAAACTTGTATATGAAATTTTTTCACAGAAAATAGAAATGAAACTTTTCTTTTTTGGCTTCTTCTCAGTTATTGCATATTTGCCTAAGTGTTTCAATGTCTGAAGTACACTTGTGAAGTTTCATGTTCCGAGTCAAGTTTGTTTTTGTTTGCTAGGTCCGGAAACTGTGGACATGGTTTACGACCAGGAAGTGAGTTGAATTTTGACGTCACACCGCTTCAGTTAATGGTCGATGCTTAAGTCCTGCCCCCCAATCTTGGGGGTGAGTTGTAGGACATTAGTCAGTGATCGCTTCTCATTTATAACATGTTGAGTCTAGTGCCTCTGAACGGATGTTTGAGACAAGCAGAGACCGAGCGGTTTATCTACGCTTATGTGATTGTCGACGATCATATCCACGCTCCGGGGATTCTCATTTGTTTATTTGCGGTTGGTCACGCCGGCTTAAGTTTAAATCGTACGTCCGCGCTCTGGGGACTCGGAATCGACATTTATACTCCGACTCGCACTCTGGAGTTCGGAGTTGATATTTATACTTCAATTCACGCTCTGGGAATTTGAAGTTGATGTTTATACTCCGTTTCGCACTCTAGGAATCCGGAGTTGATGTTTATACTCCGTTTCGCACTTTGGGAATCCGGAGTTGATTTTTATACTCCGACTCGCACTCTGGGAATTCAGAGATTATGTTTATACTCCGACTCGCACTCTAGGAGTTCGAAGTTGTTGTTTATACTCCGTTTCGCACTCTGGGAATTCAGAGTTAATGTTTATACTCCGTATCACACTCTGGGAGTTCGGAGTTGATGTTTATACCCCGTCTCACACTCTGGGAGTTCGGAGTTGGTAAGCAGACGGTCAGTCACATCCGCTGTGTGTTTTTGGATTTCACTCGCACTCTGGGAACGAAAGGTGTATCAAGATCGTGGATGGTCGGATCACATCTACCCTGAGTTAACACGTGAGGTCGTTAGATTGACGGGTCCACCCTCCTCAAACTTGGTGCAGATACAGACAAAGTCGTTAGGCGGACGGATCCACCCTCTTCGTAGATGTATTTTTATACTCCAGTTCGCACTCTGGGAATCTGGAGTCAAGTGAAAGATTGTCGTGTATCAATCCTTTTTTGACTTTGATGTGATGGATTGTCCCCGAGCTCAGGTTTCACTTAGCGAGTGACCAGTTGCATCACGCTCACTCCCTATTTGAATAAATTCCACCGTATGGTGAAACTTAGCTCTCCGTGCATAGTGATGATCATTTGAAGCATTTCAAGTAAATCACAGCTCTGGCTTGAAGAAATTACATTTTATTGCTGAAATAAGAAAATATGGCAAAGTCAGTTGCCTTATTACAACTTCTAATTTCGAAATGCAGAAACAGATTGCAAAAACGGAAAATAAACTAAATGAAATAACATAGCCTGTTATGTGTAGTAGCGACGAAGACTCTCGCTATTCCAGGCTCTCGGCAAAGTAAGACCGTCAACGATCGATAATTTGAATGTTCCATCTCCGAGCCTTCGTTCAATGACATACGGTCCTTCCCATGTCGGCTTCATATGTGAAGGAACCGGATAGATTCTTTTCAGGACGAGATCTCCTAGTTCAAAGGTTCGCGGACGAACCTTGGCATTGTACAATCGGGCGACTCGACTTCGATGTGCGGCTGCCCTCAAATCAACCTCTTCACGCTTCTCATGTAGTAAATCGAGAGACTCAACAAGTAATATAGCATTTGTCTTTGGATCGTAGCATGTCACACGATGAGAAGGTACTTCTAGCTCAATTGGAATAACGGCTTCTGCTCCATAAGAGAGAGAGAATGGACTGTATCCGGTCGCGGACTTGTGGGTTGTTCGGTAAGCCCACAAGGCCATAGGAAGTTCATCGACCCACTTGCCCCCGACCTTTTCCAGTCATTTCTTCGGAATGGACTTTATAACTTTATTGACCGCTTCAACTTGTCCGTTCGCGTGAGGGTGCGCAACTACAGAAAATTTCTTTTGGATGTGAAATCATTTGCAAAAATATTTAAATTCAGCACTGTCGAATTGGGTTCCGTTGTCAGTAATAATGGTGTGTGGGAGACCAAATCGACAAATAATGTTGCAGACTACAAAGTTGATTATATTTTTCGTCGTTATGGTAGCAAGAGGCTCAGCTTCAGCCCACTTTGTAAAGTAATCAACTGCGATGTTTGCACAAAAAATGGGCAAACACCTCCAATTCGTATGATTTAGTTGATTTTATGTTGTTTTTAGTGATTTGGGAGATTTATGCAAATATGTAAAAAGCAGGGACTAAACTGTAAAAGACACGCAGATTTATAGTGGTTCAGCCAGAATATGCCTACGTCCACTTTATATATTATTTTTCTTTTCTTGTTCAGATTACAAGTACAAAGCTTTGATACCAGTAAAAGAAAGTTGTTTGAAAGTTCTATCCGTGCTTGAGCTCTCGAACTTGTCCGCCATTGTTGTACCCCTGCCACTCTATTTATAGACTGAGGCTGAGGGCAGGGGTCTTGGATGTATATAGTTGCTGGTGGGCCTGGGCTGATGCGATCTGGCCTGGCAGTGTTGGTTCGGTACGCCTTGGTCCGGTGGTGAGTGATCCGGTGGTGCTTTGGTTCGGTGATGGGTGGAGTAGGTTGGTTCGGTAGAGGTTGGTCCGGCATCATTGGTCTTGGGAGATGGTTCAGTAGAGGTTGGTCCGGCATCATTGGTCTTGGGTGATGGTTCGGTAGAGGTTGGTCCGGCATCATTGGTCTTGGGTGATGGTTCGGTAGAGGTTGGTCCGGCATCATTGGTCTTGGGTGATGGTTCGGTAGTCATGAGGAAGGAGATGGTTCGGTAGAGGCACCTTGCTCTGATTCGACAGGTAGTGGAACAAGGACTGGTTCGGCTCTGCGTGGGAAGAGTGTTGGATCGGTAGGAGGTGGAAACATGCCCAACATTTGCCCCCCAAAGTGGGGCATATGTCAGCATATGTCGCGCTTTGTTTGAGGCCAGTTAGCTTGGGGGAATTCTTATCTGGTCCTGTGTGCCGAACCCATTGGTCCGGTTGTTGATACTTGCCTATAAGTAGGGGCTTCAAGTTACGGTTTATTCCTTACCAAGAGGGATAGTCGAACCAGATTTCCTTGCTGAATCAAACCTACTGCCGAATCGTGTTAGAATACCGAATCAGGTGATTTAGCCTTCCCTCGCCGAATGGCTCTTTTTTTTTTGACTTTGATTTACCGAATGGGCAAGGGACCATAAGTACCGGATGAAACCGATGACTTTGATTTACCGAATGGGCAAGGGTCCATAAGTACCGGATGAAACCGATGACTTTGATTTACCGAATGGGCAAGTACCAGATGAAACTGATGACTTTGATTTACCGAATGGGCAAGGGACCATAAGTACCGGATGAAACCGATGACTTTGGTTTACCGAATGGGCAAGGGTCCTTAAGTACCGAATGAAACTGATGACTCTGATTTATCGAATGAGCTTTTATGTTTTGAATTACGAGTGAAGTTCCAGACTACATACTCTTATACTTTCTTATGTTGCAGATAAATGTCTCACAAAGTTGAAACCCGATCAAAAAAGAAGAAATCCCAGGACAGAGAAGAGCCTTCCGCCGTGCCCCCAGTCCAGTCAGGACCGGGACGTTATGGGCCAACCCTGAGATCATTGGTAGATGGATATGGTCCTCAGGAGCTTCTGAACTCACCTCCTGATTGTTTCCCTAGCTCACTCAAAGGCGAGCAGCTTGATGTTATTTCTCGCTCCTTTGGGATTGACAGAGCACGCATGCTATTGCCGGGGGAAGAAGTGATGCCATATGACCCCCCTGAAGGCTACTTTGCTTACAGCAGGTATCACTGTATGTGCAGTGCCATCCCGCCTCTCAATGCCTGGATAGCCAGCTTTGTCACATATCTGAAGGTGGCTCCATTCCAGCTTCAGCCTAACTCCTACGCCATTCTGGAGAGCCTGTTTGTCATTTTCCAAAGGAGATACGGGCGTCCTCCCTCCAACAGGGAGATCCGGTATTTGTACAACTTGAGAGGCTATAAGAAGGGGTCTCCATACATCAGCTTGGAATCAGCCGTATCTTTCAAGCCGGTCCTGGACTTATATTCGAAGTTCAACATGTTTAAGAAAGAATGGTTTTTTGTCATGGATGACTCTGTTTCCATCCGTCGCTTCACCTCCGGTTGTAAGTGTGAAGCTTTATTTATAATTTCCGTTATAACTACAATGCTTCTTCTCATGTGTTTTTATTTCTTGCTAGCGACAGGTGGCTTTGCGGTCGTGGAGAATGATCGCCTGGTTCAGATGGCTGTGGAAATAGAGGCCATTACGGGAAGGGACAGGTCGGCTTCTTACTTGATTAGGAATGCTACACTTCTGGGGCACAACCTGATCCTTCCATATCAGTCCATGGTCAAGCAGAGAGACACGGCGGAGGAGAGAGCTGCCAAAGTTACCGAAGGGGCCACAGCGAAAAGCAGCAAAAGGAGACCCTTCTCGATGCATCCAGTTGCCGAGGGGAAGAAACTTAAGAAGTCCGATGGACCCTCTCCCAGCACACATCCAGATGCTCAGAAAGAGGAAAAAGGTGAGGACGAAGGAGGTGAGGCGGAGAGCGGAAGTGGTAGAGAAGGTGACGGTGATCGTCATGGTGATGATGGTGGCGAAGGACAGGGCGGTGATGGCACCAAGGCTTTGCCTCTCGGGCAGGCGGGCGTGATTCAAGAGTGGACAGATGACGCTCTCCGCCAAGCCTTCGAAGAGTTGGAGGAAACGGAGAAGTCCAAGAAAGCTGGTAAGGTCGGGACCGGTGCCGATTTATCTTTCGGGAGCGCTTCTACTGAGGCAACTTCTGCGATTCAAGGTGAATCTCTCTTTATTCTTTTTAATTCTTGAATGATGGCTCAATACATGCTGGTGACACTTGGTTTTCATTCCAGGAGCGGGTAAAACGGCCAAGACCTCAGATCTTCGGCATAGGCTTGAACAATACAAACTCCTCAAAGCTTCCGCCAAGCCGAAGCCTCCTATTAACCGTCCTGGAGACGTAGTCGGCTATCGTCCTCTTCTTGGAGTTATTGAAGAAGATATACAAAAGAGGAAGAGGATTCGATCTACGTTCGAATCTCTTCCTGGTCTTCCGGCCCTACTCCAGCCTATTCACGATATTACGGAGTATGATTTTGAGTTTATGCCTTCCCCACATCCGTCTAAGTATCCAACCTTCACCCCGATAGATCACCCTGGCTTGGTTCGTAACCCGTTTGTGGGTCATCCAGACCTGGACCCGGCCTCTCATGACATCTCCTTCGATGAGGTTACTGGTGAGCATCTTCTCCCTCGCAATCCTATGGTACGGGTGCTTGACGAAGCTAAGTCCCTGGACCTCGATTTTCTTACTACCCCGGGTTGTAACTCTGGGGGATGAAGCTAAGGCGAATATTGACCGGGTTGCTGAGGAGACCAGGAAATTGATGGGGCATCATGCCCGACTAGTCAAGGCCGTGGAAGAAATTGGGAGTGCCAACATTCGGCTACGGTTAATGGTCTCCGACCAGGCTAAGAAACTTGCCGACGAAGCCATCCAAATTTCTTAGCACGAGGCCACATCCAGGCAACTGAAGAAGACTATGGAAGCGGCCAGCAGGGCAGAGTTGCGAAAAATGGAGGCCGCCTGCAAGGAGCGGATTGACATGGCCATTGCGACGGTGGATGAGGTCCGACAAGCGGACCTAGAGCGGGCGCAGGAATTATCGGGGAGACTTGAGGCCGCGGAGCTCGCTCAGTCCAGGTTGAAGGAGGAGATGGAGGCGATGAGGATATCCCTTCAGGCTGACTGCTCATGATACCGATCGGAGAGGGATGCTGTCGTTACTAAGCTGCGTGCTTCTGAGGCCCGAATGAGGGAGCTTGAGGAAAACGAGGGGATGATGGATGAGATGCTCCAGGATATGTATTTCCGCACTTGGAAACATGGTAACCTATCCTGGATGAATGATTACCCCCGAGTTATGGCCAGGATTTATCTCCAGGCTCTGGAGGAGGCTAGGGCTGATGCGGATAAAGAGGGTGGCGCGGTCTTCAGAATGGATGTGGTCACTGCCCAGTTTACCAAGGAGGAGAAGATGGCGGTGAAGGAGGGTATGCGGCTGCTTGCTGCTGAGGAGGCAGGTGTGCAAGTAGAGGATGATGACCAGGCTGGTCAGGAAGCAGGTGCTGGTAAGTCTTCCTTTCTAGTCCTTCCGTTAACTTGGTTTCTTATCACTAACGAATTCTTTCTTTGACCGGACAGGTGGACAACAGGACAAGGATAAAACTTCGACGCAGCCGGCTCCTCGATTTGACCTGGATATCTTTTTTGTGGACTTGACATTGTTGTATATGTTAGTCTCAAAACAGTAACGTAACTTTTAGGTTGTAATTATGCTACTTGTAATAAACAACATTATTCTTGACGTGTATTTTTTTAACTTAAGCTGATTCTGTCGTTTTTGAATGTTTTTGCTGTTTTGACATGTTGTATGAGAAATATAGCTATGCATATGCTTGTAATTCAATTGTGTTTGATGTCAAGTTCTTGCTTAAAACATAATTTCATGTCTTGCAATGTTAGCGTGATATGCGAATAAATTATAGCCACATGTTTATACATGAAAAGAAGAAAATACCGCCCTTCATATTTTACTTGTAGATGGCAGCTTCGAATGTCTTGCGTGACTGAGTGTGGAATGCGGTCCAGTGTCTTGCTGTGAGTATCCGCTTCCATTAGCGAGTGTCCCCTATTCTGTGCCCTGTACTTTAGGGATTGTCACAGAGGATAGGAGAAAAGTTTTTTTTTTAAATAAAATTGAAATTTGAGAAATAGTAAAACTTCCAATCACGGAAGGCCTTCGATGTGCTTAAGTTCGTGGCAAACGGGCTTTGTAGTCACTTTCCCTAGCTGTGGGTCTTGGAGACATTTGTCACCCATCTTACGCCTCCGTGGGGAGTTAATCTTTTTTACCACAGCCGTACTTAAGACACGTCGGAGCCGAGATCGCGCACAGTAACTACCTAGGCCATTATGGCCCGTAATCATGGGTATTATTCGATTTACTATGGCCGGCTAGCGTGGGTGCCGATCGTCAACCGTGAACTACCCCTGGCTGGCCACACCTTATGTTGGGCCTTAAAGTAGGTTCACAGTTGCCGGCGAGCCGAACGCCGTAATGAGCTGCCATGGCTATAGTCGGCCTTCTTGATGGCTTATAATCGGCTTATTACAGTCGGAGCAAAAGTGTCTCATTGGCGAGGGCATAGATTCGCATAGTACCTGTTAGGTGTTGTCCAGGTGAAGTTGCGCTGTGGAGTGCCTTGAATGGAAATGCTATATGCATAAGATTTTGTTCAACAGAAAACGATAAAGTTAACAAGCAACCAAGATATAAAGGAACAAGTTAAAAAAAAGAGACAAGGTTTTTTAAAGTGGTTCGGCACGAAAATGCCTACGTCCACTGATTCTCTTTGTTAATTCACTTCATATGGGCAGTACAAGTTAAGAAAAGTATCGACAAAGGTGTTGGATGTTCCATGCCCTCTGGAACACCTCTCCGTCCACTGTTGACAAAATATAAGCTCCATTGTGGAGATCTTTATGAATTACATATGGTCCATCCCAGATTGGATATAGTGCCCCGGGGCGAGGGAAGATTCCCTTGAGGACAAGATCTCCTTCTTGTAAGGTACGACGCTTGACCCTGGAGTTGTATTGTGCTGCCACTTTTTGCTTGTGGGCTGCTGCTTTGAGGGCTGCATCATTTCTTCTCTATGTGAAGGAGTTCTTCATTCTCTTTTGGGTTATAGTGGATCCTACGGTGGGAAGGCACGATGGTTTCAACTGGGAGCATAGCCTCTGATCCGTATGCCAAAGAGAAAGGAGTATGCCCCGTCGATGTTCTGAAAGATGTGTGATAGGCCCACAGTGCTGTAGGGAGTTCATCCACCCAAGCGCCCTTTGACTTTTCGAGTTTCTTTTTGATTAGAGTTTTCAGAATTTTGTTGACAGCTTTGACTTGTCCGTTTGCCTGGGGATAAGCTACGGATGAGAAGCTATTGTGAATTTCGTGCTCTTGGCACCAGTTGGCGAACTCTTCGCTGTCAAACTGAAGTCCATTGTTTGATATAATTTTGAATGGGACTCCATACCTGCATAGAACATTTTTGATCAAGAAGTTAATAACTTTCGCTGAAGATACTTTATTCAGGGGTTCTGCTTCCACCCATTTGGTGAAATAGTCGACTGCCACTATAGCATATTTGGCCCCACCTCGGCTCATTGGCAGTTCGCCGATTAAGTCAATTCCCCATACTATGAAGGGCCAAGGGATGGTCATTTGAGTAATCTCAGTTGTTGGTAGCCCTGGAATCTTAGCAATCTTCTGGCATCTGTCACATTTTCTGACGAAATCTAAGGCGTCCTTGCTTAAGGTGGGCTAGAAATATCCATATCGGAGTATCTTTTTTGCCAAAGTTTGCCCTCCGGTGTGATCTCCGCAGCTTCCTTGATGAATGTTGGAAAAGATTTCCTTGGCTTCCCTTCCAGCAACACACCTTAATAAGGGGTTAGAGAAACCGCGCCGATAGAGGGTGTCCTCTTGTATTGTGTAGCGGGAAGCTTTCCTCAAGATTTTCTTGACTTCGTTACGCCCGTTGGGTAGTGTTCCACTTTGTAAGTAGTCTCAGATGGTAGCCATCCAAGTTGCTTCTTCGGTTGCAGCTATCAGATTCACTTGCTCAAAACTTGGGGTCAGTTGCTTTGAGATGGCTACTGATCCGGAAATAGCGCCGTCTCTCATACTAGCTTGCTTCGCCAATTCGTCGGCCTCTTGGTTCTCTTCCCGAGGGATGTGTTTGACTAAGTAGTGGTCCAATCGATTGAGAAGTAACTTGGTCTTCTTTAAATATGCTATGAGTCGTTCTTCTCGAGCCTGGAATTCTCCTAGTATTTGATTAACAATAAGTTGAGAATCGCTATGAAGCCACAAAGAATTGGCTCTGATTTCTAAGGCAAGTTCTAATCCAGCTATCACTGCTTCATATTCTGCATCGTTGTTGGTGGCAGCGAACTCCAACCTTATAGCATAGTGCAGCTTATTTCCTCTGGGAGTGATTATTACCACACCTGCCCCTGAGCCTTGTTCGTTTGACGCACCATCCACAAAGAGATTCCACTTGATGTCTTCTGCTATTTCCGATTGCTCCTTACCTTCGTTGGTAGTGAATTCTGCAATGAAATCGGCCATGGCTTGTCCCTTGATGGCGGTACGAGGGTGGTAGGTGATATCATATTGACTTAGTTCAATGCACCATTTAAGTAGTCGCCCAGAAGTGTCGGGACGATGGAGTACCTGCCTTAGTGGTTGATCGGTCAGAACTTTGATGGAATGGGACTGGAAGTAGTGACGTAGTTTCTGTGATGTGATTAGCAAACAGTACGCTAGCTTCTCAAGTTTAGGATATCTGACTTCTGCCCCCGTAAACTTCTTACTTACAAAGTAGACTGGCCGCTGCGTGCGGTTGTCTTCTCTTACCAAAGCAGCACTTAGAGCGTGAGATGATACAGTAAGGTATAGGTATAACTCTTCGCCTTCGTTTGGAGTTGAGAGTATCGGCGGTTTCTGGAGGTGTTCAATTAGGTTAAGGAAAGCTGCTAAGCATTCGTCAGTCCGTTCAAACTTTCCTTTGTCTTTCTTTAGAGCTTCGAAGAAGGGGACGCACTTGTCCGTTGCTTTGGAGATGAATCGGCTTAGGGCGGCCACTTTCCCGTTCAGACTTTGCATTTCCTTTCGAGTGGTAGGTATCTTGATATCTCTCAGAGCTTGGACTTGTTCAGGGTTTGCTTCAATTCCTCTGGCATGGACGATGAATCCTAGGAACTTTCCTGATGATACTCCGAAGGAGCACTTTAGAGGATTCAACTTCATTCCATACTGGCGAAGTACTTGAAACATTTCGCTTAGGTAGCTTACGTGATTGTCGGCTTCCCTTGACTTTACCAGCATGTCATCCACATAAACTTCCATAGTTTGTCCTATTAGCCCTGCAAACATCTTGTTGACGAGGCGCTAATAGGTGGCTCCTGCGTTTTTAAGTCCAAAAGGCATTACCTTGTAGCAGTACAATCCCCGGTCAGTGATGAAACTAGTGTGGTCTTCATCGGGAGCATGCACAGGAATTTGGTTATATCCTGAGTATGCGTCCATAAAAGATAAGAGTTCGTGCCCGGTTGTGCTGTCTACAAGCTGATCGATTCGGGGAAGTGGGAAGCAATCCTTCAGGCAGGCGTCATTTAAGTTGGAGAAGTCAATGCATGTTCGCCGCTTCCCATTAGCCTTCTTTACCAGCATCGGATTAGCGATCCACTCTGGGTAGATGGCTTCTCGTATGAAGTCATTGGCAAGTAGATTCCTTACTTCTTCATCGAGGGCTGCTGATCGTTCTGCCCCCATGCTTCTCTTTCTTTGTTTTATGGGCGTCTTGGTAGGATCAATGTTTAGTACGTGGCATGCTATGTCAGGGGTGATTCCGGTCATGTCATCATGTGACCATGCAAATACATCCAAGTTGTGGCGGAGAAAGTCAATGAGTTGTTCCTTCAACTCTGCTTTTAGTTGGGACTCGATTTTCAATAGTCTACTCGAGTCATGTTTGTTTACAGATACAAATTCCAGAGCCTCTGCAGGCTCGGCGGTGGCCTCCTCCTCTTTGTCCCTAGGGTCTAATTCATTGAAAGGGTCGCTGGTATATCGAAGAGGAGGGGCTTTCTTTAGTTGCTATGCTTCCAAACTTTTTGTGCAGAGGGCAACCTCTACACTCTTCCCTTTATCCTTCCTGTGGTTGTTGCGAAGTTCAGTTACATAGTAGTCTCGAGCAACGTCCTGGTCTCCTTCTACTTCCCCTACTCCATTGTCCGTTGGAAATTTCATCTTTAGGCACCATGGGGCCAGGACAATTTGGAAGTCAGACAAGGCTGGCCTTCCTAAGAAGGCGTTGTAGGCCGAGTGGTGTTCTATCAGCACAAATGTCTGTTTCCGCACAACGGAGCGGGGATGACTTCCAATTTCAACAAAGAGGTCCAGTTGCCCGAGGGGCATCTTTGCATCTCCAGTGAAACCGTGTAGTGGTTTATTGCAGGGAGAAACGTCCTTTATTGATAGCTTCATTTTGTCGAATGCATGCTTGAATAAGATATTTACCGAGCCGGGCAGAGATAACCATGGGATCCATATGAGGGTACTGCCTTCCCTCTAGGTCACGCCTACTGAATGTGATTTCATCACTCTCTTTCCGCTTCGGGTGGCGTTCTTCTATAACAGAATTAACACAGTCTTCATTGTTTCTAAGCGACTTTCCAAATCTTTCCATTTCTGCCCAGCTTCTGTCGGCGATGTGCGGTCCTCCCGAAATGGTATGGACCACTATCTTCTCTTGACTGGAGCCGCTAGTGTTGCGATTTCCACTGCCTACCTCTGGTGAGGGTAGCCTTGGGTTCTCATTGGCAAGAGCTGGAGTCCTGTTCTGACCTTTTACATAGCGTTCCAGTCTCTTCCTTCTGATGTGTTCTTCAATCAAGTCCCGGAGATGATGGCATTCATTGGTGTCATGCCCATGAGATTCGTGAAAGCGGCAGAACTTTCCAGATTTTTGTGCGTTATCTGATTCCTTCTTGTATGGTGGGCGTTTGTATCTAACTTCGTCTTGGGTGGCAAGGAAGATGTTTTCAATGGTTTCATTCAAAGGAGTGTAAGTGTCGAATCTCGGTCCTGGCCGATATAGGCATTTTTCTCCCTTCTTGCCCTCAGCGTTGTCTCTAGAATCATTTCTTCGAACCTCCTTCGCTGCAGCGGGCGTGTTGCCGTGAGCTGCCTTATTTTGTTGCCCTGACTGCCCCTCAGTGGCAGCATCTTCAAGCCTCATATATTTCCCGGCTTCATGGAAGAAATCGGGTAAAGTAGCTGGTTTTTCTTTTGTCAACCTTCTAGCAAATTTAGTATCCGGATGCACACCACTACAGAGGGCCATTAGGATAAGCTTTTCGTTGCCATCTTGGACTACGGCCGTTGCGGCATTGAATCGGGTTAGGTATTGCTGCAGCTTCTCTCCAGGTTTCTGTTTGATACTGGATAAGGAATAAGCGTCCTTGGGTTGTTCCACATGAATGCGGAACTGGCTGATAAACTTTTCTTTCAACATCTCCCATGAGTTGATGGATCCTTGGGGTAGATGGCAGAACCAGGAGGTAGCTAGATCTGCTAAGAACAGTGGAAAGCATTTGCATAGTACTCCCTCTGTTGCTCCGCTCATGAGCATATGCTGTGTGTATCTCTGAAAGTGTACAACGGGGCCAGAGGTTCCTTTGTAAGGTTCCATTGTTGGCATTTTCCATTCTCGGGGGGTGATAGCAATTTCGATATTGCGGGCGAAAGGGCTGGTTACCCTAGCGCCTATCCCTCGATCTCTTTGATCCTGTTGGACACACTCACTGAACAAGCGTGCCATCCTTTCATCAGAATTTGGAGCAGATAGAAACGAGTTCGGTTCTGTTCTGTGGGATTGATTCCGTCCAGATGACCTGTAGGGATGGTATCGTCTATCATTCCTCATATTTTCCAGTGGCTGCCTTTGGTCTTCTGGGAGCATGCTAGGGTCAGCTATAGTTGGCCCTTGCCTTGATCTTCCCCTGCTGGGTTCTGATCTAAGCACTTCCTCGGGTCTAACTTCGGGCTGGACTCTAGCTCGGCCCCGTTCATTGTTGTTTCCATGGTTAGGCAGTACGACCGGCTCAGCTACAGTTGACCTCCGCCCGGTACCTCCCCCATTGGGTTCGGTTCCAAGCGTTTCCTCAGGCCTAACTTCGGGCTATGCTCGATCTCGGCTCCTTCCATGGTCGCTTCTGCCGTTAGATCCTTCGAAGAAGGAAGATCTTTGTTGTCTCTGAGATCCTCCAGACTGGGACTCACCCCATGATTCATTGTTGCGGTTGGACTCTTCAGCATCCCTTAAGCGTGACATGAGATGGTCCACCAAGGCTTCCTGCTGGGACGTGAAGCGGTTAGTCACTTCAGCCACAACCCTGTTTAGATCTGCCATAGTAATTGCTGCCGGCTGTTCTGCGGCAGGGGTGGTCGGACTTGCCTGACCTTCATTTGGTACCGCTGCTGGAGGGGGACGATTTACTTGATCTGTGACCACTGGATCTGGAAGACTGCTGGTTGCGATGTTTTTTCCTTTGTTATCATCTTTCTTTTGCTTGGGAGGCATGTTTTCCAAGCAATGAACGATGCTGTTAGGAAGAAGGTTAAGTGGAACAGAAAATGGGCAAACACCTCCAATTCGTATGATTTAGTTGATTTTATGTTGTTTTTAGTGATTTGGGAGATTTATGCAAATATGTAAAAAGCAGGGACTAAACTGTAAAAGACACGCAGATTTATAGTGGTTCAGCCAGAATATGCCTACGTCCACTTTATATATTATTTTTCCTTTCTTGTTCAGATTACAAGTACAAAGCTTTGATACCAGTAAAAGAAAGTTGTTTGAAAGTTCTATCCGTGCTTGAGCTCTCAAACTTGTCCGCCATTGTTGTACCCCTGCCCCTCTATTTATAGAGTGAGGCTGGGGGCAGGGGTCTTGGATGTATATAGCTGCTGGTGGGCCTGGGCTGATGCGATCTGGCCTGGCAGTGTTGGTTCGGTATGCCTTGGTCCGGTGGAACTTGGTCCGGTGGTGAGTGATCCGGTGGTGCTTTGGTTCGGCGATGGGTGGAGTAGGTTGGTTCGGTAGAGGTTGGTCCGGCATCATTGGTCTTGGGATATGGTTCGGTAGAGGTTGGTCCGGCATCATTGGTCTTGGGTGATGGTTCGGTAGAGGTTGGTCCGGCATCATTGGTCTTGGGTGATGGTTCGGTAGAGGTTGGTCCGGCATCATTGGTCTTGGGTGATGGTTCGGTAGAGGTTGGTCCGGCATCATTGGTCTTGGGTGATGGTTCGGTAGTCATGAGGAAGGAGATGGTTCGGTAGAGGCACCTTGCTCTGATTTGGCAGGTAGTGGAACAAGGACTGGTTCGGCTCTGCGTGGGAAGAGTGTTGGATCGGTAGGAGGTGGAAACACGCCCAACATGCGACGATGGCGTACTTCACACCGCCTTTTGCCAGAGGTAAAGTACCAATGATGTCGATGCCCCACATTGCAAATGGCCATGGGCTGACCATTTGCGTTATCTCGGTAGGCGGGGCTCTTGGAATTCGAGCATGCTTCTGACATCTATCACACTTCTTCGCATAATCTGACGCATCGCGATTCACAGTCAGCCAATAATATCAGTATCGAAGTATTTTCTTGGCTAGTGCTTGCCCCCCGGTGTGATCGCCACATTCTCCCTCGTGTACATCGTGCAATACTCGTTTAATTTCATCGTGAGCGATACACCGGAGTAGAGGAACAGAGTACCCTCTTCTGTACATGATTCCATTCTGGATGGTGAATCGTGAGGCCTTCCGAAGGACTTGTCTCTTTTCACTCCTGCGCTCCGGCAGGGTTCCATGCTCAATGTAATTTCTGAGTGGAGTCATCCATGAATCCTTATCGGGATCGGTTTTGCATACCCAGTCTATTTCTGCCCGGTCGATGCTTGGGGAAGATAACGTCTCTACGGGAACGAGTCCCATTTGCTGAGCTTCACCTGTGCTGGCTAACTTCGCCAATGAATCAGCCTTTTGGTTGCGTTCTCGAGGTATACAATAAATGGCATAATAATCAAACTGATTTAGCACTTCCTGAACTCGAGCTAAGTAAGCAGCCAGCCTTCGATCTCTCGCTTGATACTCTCCCCGTACCTGACATACAACTAACTGTGAATCACAATAAATTTCCACAGCGATAATTCTCAAATCTCTAGCAAGCTTTAGTCCAGCTAAGAGGGCTTTATATTCAGCTTCATTATTGGTTGCATGAAAATCGAACTTCAAAGCATAACATATAGATTGGCCTTCGGGAGTTTCAAGTACAACACCAGCGCCCGAACACCGGTCGTTTGATGCACCATTAGTATATAGCTTCCAGACATATTCGGGAGATTCACTAGTTCGGGCAAGTCCTCTAGAACGGTAAATTCAGCTATAAAATCGGCTAGGCTTGTCCTTGAATGGCTCATCTTGGAGTGTAAGTAATATCAAACTGGCTCAGTTCGATGTTCCACTTGAGTA
Organism: Allium fistulosum; assembly: GCA_030737815.1. Taxonomy (NCBI): domain Eukaryota; kingdom Viridiplantae; phylum Streptophyta; class Magnoliopsida; order Asparagales; family Amaryllidaceae; genus Allium; species Allium fistulosum. The sequence goes on along the minus strand of CM060904.1, from coordinate 1,100,999,166 downwards.
AACTACCAGACGTCTCAGACCACGAAAGGACCTGTCGTAACGGCTGGTCGGTGTAAACAATAATCGGATGTGCCTGGAAAAATGGTCGGTGCTTCCTTGATGCAATAACTAGGCAATAAGCCAACTTCTCTAGCTTCGGATAATTCCTTTCAGCTCCAGTCAATCATTTGCTGACGTAGTATACTGGCTTCTGTATCCTGTCTTCTTCTCGAATTAAGGCAGCGCTGATAGTGTTTTCTGATATCGCCAAATATACATACAACTTCTCATGACCAATAGGCTTTAACAGGATAGGTGGTGTGGATAGATGTTGAACTAGTGCTTGGAAAGCGCCCTCACACACCGTGGTCCATTCAAAGTTTCGTTTTCCTTTTCGAATCAGGTCGAAGAAGGGAATGCATTTGTCAGTGTACTTTGAAATGAACCTGCTCAATGCCGCTACTTTCCCATTGAGACTCTGTACTTGCTTTATAGTTTTCGAAGTTTCAAGATTTTTGATAGCCCAGATCTTTTCAGCATTTGCTTCGATCCCTCGGGCGTTGACGATGAACCCAAGGAATTTTCCGAATGCAACTCCGAAATGACATTTCAATGGGTTAAGCTTCATTTTGTATTCTCGAAGTATGTTGAACATGGTTTCCAAGTCTTTAATATGGTCAGTGGAAAGTTGTGACTTCACAAGCATGTCGTCGACATATACTTCCATAGTTTTCCCAATTTGATTGGCAAACATCCGATTGACCAATCGTTGATAAGTAGCTCCGGCATTCTTGAGCCCGAAGGGCATAACTTTGTAACAATAAAGTCCCAGATTGGTTACGAAGCTGGTATGTTCTTGATCAGGGAAATACATTGGTATCTGATTGTAGCCAGAATATGCGTCCATGAAGGATAAAAGCTCATGCCCGGCTGTTGAATCTACTAGTTGATCAATTCTGGGAAGCAGGAAACTGTCTTTGGGACAAGCTTTATTCAGATCAAATTAATCGACACATGTTCTCCATTTTCCATTCGGCTTTCGAACGAGCACGGGATTCGATACCCATTTAGGATATAGCGCATCTCGAATGAACCCGTTCGCTTTAAGCTTTTCTACTTCTTCTTTAAGGGCGGCAGATCTCTCTGGATCCATACCACGTTTTTTCTGTTTGACCGGGACATGCCGCGGGTCAATATTCAGAGTGTGGCTCGCGATGTCCGGCGAGATCCCATACATGTCAGAATGCGTCCAGGCGAATACGTCAAGATTCGCTCGTAGAAATTCAAACAATTCCTCTTGAGCTTGCTGGCTTAGCTGAGACCCAATCTTTATCATCTTCGAATCATCATCATTGTCAATTAGAACATCGGTCGTCAGTTCGGCCGGGGATGCTTGACTTTCTTTAGATTCTCCTTCGTCTTCAGTTTCTCTTGGGTCAAGATCCCTTTGGAATTGGCTGGGGTGCCCGGGCCTAGTCCCGGGCGTTAATTGTCAATTATCAGCAAAACTGACGCAGAGAGATTCCTCTACGCCCTTTCCTTTCTCCTTTCACTGCGCCTCCCGTAGCTCGGCAACATAACAGGCTTTCCTAGCAGCCTGATCTCCTTGAATGATTCCCACTCCACGATCAGTGGGAAACGTTAAAGTCAAACACCACGGGGCAATGGCGGCCTAAATTCAGCGAGGCCGGTCGGCCCAAGAAAGCATTATAAGGGGAGTCTATGTCCAACACAACGAACTGCAATATCCGCACTCTCCGGCGTTCTCCAACTCCCAACTCCACCGGCAGCTCCACTACTCCAGTGGGTATAGTAGCACTTCCATTGAAACCATGGATTCGAGATTGACAAGGTTTCAAATCTTTGGCTTCCATTATCATCTGATCATAAGCTCGTTTAAACATAATATTCACAGAGCTTCCACTGTCAACTAAGATCCTCTTCATCTAAGCAGGACCTACTTGCACTGAGATGACTAGTGGATCGATAGTGGGGGCGTCGACTTTATCAGTGTCTCTGTTTCTGAACACGATGTCATTTGTCATCGTTTTCAGGTGCTTGGCCGGAGTCCCTTCATCAAAACTACTACAACACTCGAAGTCTGCATGCCTGATAGAGCCGGCATACGACTCCATTTCCTTCCAGCTTCGGTCTGCTGGATGAGGACCACCACTTATTGTATTGATAGCCAACCTCCCGCCAGTACGAGCGGGTTCCTCCTGTCTTTCCTGATTCGGCGTACGATTCTGATTTGATGGGCCCGCACCTCCTGACTGCGGCGTCTGCACATACTGATCCAACTTGCGCTCACGTATCAACTTCTCAATGAGATCTTGTAAATGATGACACTCATTTGTATTATGGCCATAACTTTCGTGGAATCTACAAAACTTCCCTGTTTGGACCTACCATTCTGTCGACAGCTTCGGGGCAGGTTTCTTGTATTGCATGCTATTGTAGGTTTGCAAATACACATTTTCCAGCGACGTATTCAATGGAGTATAATTGTCAAACATGGGAGCTCTACGTCGTGGACCACGGCTTTGATCTCACTTCTTTTCTTGATTTCCATTGTTCCTCTGCTGATTCTGTTTATTTTGTATAATCAACTGAAATTTTCCAGATCTCTCCCCGGATTGTTTAACGGCGATGTTACTCTGAATTCCTTCAATATTGGGCCCTATGTCATCCTGCTTCCTAGACTGTTTCGCATCCTCCTTTCTCAAGAATTGGGCTTCCTTGGAATAGAAATGGTCCAATGACGCACGCGGTTTCCCAGCTAACCAATTTCCGAACTCGGAATCAGGATCAATCCCCTTAGTCAATGCCATTAGGATAGAGTTGTCATTGGGATTGCTTATTTCTACACACGCAGCATGGAATCGCTCCAACTAACGCCTAAGTGTTTCTCCGGGAGCTTGAGTGACACTAGACAGAGTGTTAACATCTTTAGGCCTTGTTACGTGCATACGGAACTGTTCAACAAACTTGGTGGCCATCTGGTCAAAATTAGAAATGGATCGTGGGGGAAAATGAGTAAACCACATAGTTGCAATGCCCCCCAGGGAAATGGGGAAACAACGGCATTTTACTATGTCATCAGCTCTCGCAGCATTCATCAGCCATTCATACTTCAGGATGTGTTGGTTGGGATCAGAACTTCCTTCGTAGACTGGTAAAGTTGGCATTCTGAAGCGCCGAGGTGGTTTAGCATACAATATGTCATCGGTGAAAGGGGTATGACTCAAGGAGATTCCCCAGTCGTCGTTAGTGAGACCTTAACATTCACGGATCATTTGACGAATCATCGTTGGTATATCGACATCCGGATATTAGGAGCATGCTGTGCCAAGGTGTGGTCGGGTTCCACAGCACGAGTTTGGACCGGACGCGGTCGACGGTCCATGCCTCGCCTCCTTGTTTCAACATTTTCTGGGACATAAGGCTCTGGAGTATGATCTCGTTGGCTACGATGAGGATCAACTTGATTTCTAGCATCAACTCCTTGTTCGGTAGTGGTGGTAGTAGCAATGTTGCCTGTGACATGGTAAGGAGCAGCACCTCCTCAGGATGAAGGTCTGGTATGATGACTAGTGGATGGTCCAGTTCTGGGTTGTCCTAGATTCGAGGTTGGTTGGTGTCCTGTGGCCTGGGTGTAGCTTACATCCAGCCATGGGCATGTGGATCTGTGATGATCATCAGATGAGGTTGAACTCTCTGTGGAAGAATAAGAACCTTGGTCTCTTCTGGATCTTCTTCGCCTTTGGCGATTTAGCTGGTTGGTCAACTCTGTGTTGGCACGTAGTTGTTCAGTAAGTTGTTGCCGACTCTGGGTAAACTCTTGAAGCAGCATCTGAAACCCTTGTCTGGTAACCGGGCCTGATGGATCTGAAGGTCCGGCAGCATCTTGATTGGATGGAGGCAACTGCACTGGATTCTGTCTGTCCCGTGCTTCATGATCAGTAGCTGTAGAGGTACTTCGTGTACTTACTATAGTGAATTAATGAAAGTCCTTTCCTAGATCTGATGCAAATCTAAATAGAATGGAAGGGCTTCAAAGTCTGAGATCTGGATCTTCTTCTTGGATTTATGCAATCCGGTATCGATAGGAGATCCAAGGAGCAGGAGAAAATTTGGGTTTTCTCAGTGAAAGCACCAAAGAGTTTGTACCAAAATTGGGCACAACACTCTTCAGAAGTTTTTGAAGAGATAAAATGAAGAAAATAAATGGAAAAAGAGGATTATCTAACAAAAACTCCAAAAACAGATAATGAAAATAATAAAAACGCACAGAAACACAAGAATTTAGAGTGGTTCGGCGTGTTGCCTACATCCACTATGAAGTTGATTGCTTTATTGATGTTTCTTTGATGATTACAGTTGATTTCAGTGGATTACAGCAAATAACAATGATTTACAGCAGTGAAATTTGTTAGTAGTAGCAGCAATGGAGTTTAGAAATGGATCCGGCAGAGTCTGGGCGTTGGAGAATTCAAAGAAGAAGAAGATCCCTTTTTTGTTGGCTTGGGGGTTTATTTATAGGTGTAGGAGGCGGATATCTCACTCAGATCTCGGGAGACTACTTCTGGCATGTGAGTAGGCCCGCGCGACCAAGCCCGTGAAGTTTCGGCCCGATCTGTGATCGATACGAAAGGATTTCGTATTGATCAAGATTGCATCCGATGGAGTCGAAATTTGGCATGGACATTCCTAAGCATGCACGTAAGCTTCTGTGAAAATTTCATAGCATTTGGACTTGTGGATCTCGAGATATGATTGATACGAAATGGAGACTTTTGGTAGTTCATTTCGTTCGACTCGATCATTTCGACACGATCACTTCGAATCGATGGTCGTGCGTGATCAGGTGGTGACATGGCGTGTATTCCTTGTATCGATCCACTTTCTTTGCCGAGTTGGTCGAGTAATCCTTGATCTTCTCCTTGTTCGCATCGAAGTCCGTTGCCCAGTTCAAATCGATCAACAGCGGTCTCCTTCGTATCGATTTGTAGCATGCCTTGTTCGAATCAATGGAGGTGGTTTGTTCGTATCGATGATGGTGACCCTGTTCGTATCGATGAAGGTAGCCCTTGTTCATATCGATCATAGTCATTTCGACTTGATGGATACAAACAATAAACTTTGTGATGGATACGAATAGTGCAATGCTCGATGGATACGAATAGCGCAATGCTCAATGGATACGAACAGAAGTCCCATGATCGATACGAAATAGCAATCGTCTAATGGATACAAACAGAGGGTTGCTGGTCGATACAAACGAAACATACTCAATGGATTCGAACAACTGGAACCTGATGGATGCGGAGTTGATCGACACGAACCGGGGCCTTCTGATCGATACGAAGCCGATGGATTCGAATAGAGGCTTAGCTATGGATACGAAAATTGAGTTGTTTCCTTCATTTTACATCGATCGTAACTTGAACATACGAACTTGGATTGACTTGAAATTTAGAACGTTGACTTTCATTGCTTCGCTCGCCATGTCTTGTCGATTCTAGCTTGATTCGAACTTAGAAAAAATTCGTCGATATCCATGGTGAGTCTGCATATAACCGATCTCTAAGACGAACCGTCATTGGTTTCTAGTCAATTTCTTTGTGTCACGGCCTTGCCAAATGGCGGGATAACACACACCAACCATCCCTCAAACAACACAACAAAAACAGATGTCGTATTACTTGACTTGAGGAATTCAAATCTAGCATATCTGTCAACCAATCAACTGCGACTCGAATGTTATCTCTCTATCCTTAGTCATCGACAATCCTTTGATGTAGTCCCAAAACATTTATTCTCACTACTCGAGAACAAATAATCTCTATGGAACTGACAGTCTCTGTCGGGTCCGCACTTCGCATCTTATCAGACACTACTCATTCTTCAAATTTATCACAATCTGTACTAGTCAAGCTTAACGCCTTTGACTAGTGTCAATCAGCTAAATCAAAGTAGGTCTGACGGTCAAACTAGCCATCACACCAAGCCAAAGCTTATCAAGTCTTTGAGTCGTAACTAGTGATAAGCTCGGGTAATATCCAATCTAGGAATATCGCTCCCAAACTGGTAATTCTCCTGCTCGAATACCAACCACCACATTTCCGTTCAAATGTCTAGAAGATGTCAAAACCATTGGAGGCTAAGAACTCCAACCATTGCTACAGGCGAAGGTTGAGATCCCCTCAGAGAAGTGATACTACAATGATGTGGATTCGCTGAACAGCTCGAGCTCCTCTTCAAACAGACAATGCCTCCATATCCAAAAGCGAACTCTATCGCGTCCAACTCTAAACCAAGAGTTGGATAATACCTCTCGACATCACTACCATACCTAGTTAAGTACCATAGGTGTTTGTACCAAAAATGGGCACAACACTCTTCGGAAGTTATTTGAAGAGATAAAATGAAGATTGTAAATGTAAAACAGAAATTATCTAACAAAAACTCCAACAAACAGAAACGTAAGATGCAAAGACAATCGATTTAGAGTGGTTTGGCGTGTTCCCTACGTCCACTATGAAGTTTTGATGATTTTATTGATTCTCTTTCAATGATTACAAGCGATTACAGCGAACAACAACGAATTACAGTTTAGAATTCGAATTCAACAGTAAAAGTGGGATGCAAATCTCAATCCGGCAGAGTCTGGGCGCTTGAGAATCAAAAAGTCCCTTTTCTGTATGCTCTGGGGCTCTATTTATAGGCGTAGGAGGCTGAGATTTCGCTCAAACTTCGGGAGACTTGGTCTGGCACGTGAGGTGGCCCACGCGACCGTTTCCAGAAAGTTTTTCCCCGATCTGTGATCGATACGAACTCATTTCATATCGATCAAGATGTTGTCCAATCGAGCTGAAATTTGGCAGAGACATTCTTTAGTGAGTATGCAATCTCCTGTGAAAATCTCATCGAATTTGGATCAGTAGATTTTGAGATATAATCAATACAAGTTGCAGTTTTTCAGTGGGCTGTTTGTTTCGAGTCCATCATTTTGAATCCATGCCTTCGAATCGATGGTTGCACGCGTTTCTGAGATGATGTGGTGCGCGCACTTCGCCTCGATCCGGGTTTCATTCCTAGTTGACCGCGTCGACTACATAAATCTGGCCTTGTTCGTATCGAATCTGACATGTCACCCAGGCTTGTTGACTCGATGTATACGAAGTAGCGAAGGCCGATGGTTACGAACTGGCCTCTCCTTGATGGATACGAGCCACATAGTTTCCCTAATGGACACGAAGTCAATCGATGCGAACCGAAGTCTTTTGATGAATACGGAGTAAGGTAACCTGATGTATACGAATCGCTCTGCCCAGATGGATACGAAGAGAGGTTCCCATGATGGATACGAAGCAAACGTTTGGTCAGTTGATACGAGTTGTACTAACTATCGATGGACACGAAATCCATCGATACAAACTCGATGGATTCGAAACACGGCTACCTCTATCGATACGAAACGATGCTCCCTGATGGGTACGAAATGGATCTCATTGATGGATACGAAAATATGCTTTTCCCTCCAACTTACATCCATCATAACTCGAGCATATGAACTTGGATTGACTTGAAACTTGGAACGTTGACTTCCTTTTCTTTCCTAGTCATGTCTTATCAATTGTAGCTCGATCCGGACTCGAACAAAAACCATCGATATCCACGACAAACGACATTTGGAATACAATCAATTCCTTGGTGTCCCGACCTTGCCAAAAGGCGAGATAACATTTGCCCCCCAAAGCATGTCTTGTGGAAACATGACGTGCTTTGAAAAGCTGCAGGTTCTCTCCGAACAATTTGAAAGTTGTACTCTGTATCGCTGTAATTGACTACTGTGTGATAATGATTAGCCTACTCTTGTTAACGTTGCACGCTCACGAGTCATCGTTAGTTTTCTTGCATCGAATTTCATATCGATCCTTTCCTGAACCGATTTGAAATTCAAGTCGAAACAATGCTTGATGGTTGCTCTTCGACTATCCCCTTATATCGATCCTCTCCTGAATCGATATAAAAGGTCGAAAAATAGCTTTCTATATCGACGCGGTTTTCATTGATGGATACGAAATGATCGTTCGCATCGATGAGTTTTGATGGATACGAAATCGACGTTCGCACCGATAGATCCGCACTGTTGAGAGTCGATGGTTGTAAAATAGTCATTTCGAATCGACCAGTGCTGCATCACCTCGTATCAATGGATCTTGTGTCGTTAGATGCGATTAGGCACCTTTTCAATTAGCCTCGATAAATATTGTCCCCTGGGGGCTAAGACTTGTAGGATTCGAACGGCATAGTTCGCAGCGGTAGATTGAGGGTGGAGTCGAATCGAATTGGTGCTTCGAGCCGATGGATTCTGGTGGTTATTTGGCTTCAATGAGGGCAAAGTCCGTTGGATTCGAAACAAGCATTCGCATCATTCCGTTGCTTGACTGGTTGCGACCGGTCAAAATGACTGGGAGGCGAATCGTCCCAGTTTACCCTTAGGCTCTATATAAATACTTGGGACTTAGCCCATTCTCACTTTTTACTTTTTACTGCCGCTCTCTGTTTTTAACTTCGCATCGATAGACCGAGAGAAAGAACATTGCTTGCCTTTGAATCGAACCAAACCTTCGATCCTTTGAGTATAATCGCTAAAATCAGGTAATTAATGGATAAAATCATGTTAAGAATGACGAAACTCGAGATCCCAATCATCCTTCTTGCTTTTACGACCAGTTTTGATGAACATAAGATCTGGACGAGAGAAAGCAAGATTGGGGGATGGAGCATGGCCATGGAGTTGAGATCCTTTGGAGAAGGAGATGCGGAGGAATCACCCTAACTTCATTTCGTGTTGACCTGGAATGGGAGTACTTGAATCGATCCAGATGGTATACGTTCGTATTGGTATGGAGACGAGAGCGGCGATCGATGCGAAGCCATTGTTTTCAGATCGATGCGAGATCGGTGAACCTGATCGATACGAAGCACTCTCATCCCAGCCTGATCGAAACGAACGTATCGATTCGAACCTGATCGATACGAAACACTCCTATCTCAAGACGATCGATACGAATGTATCAATTCGAACGCGGTCGGGTTAAAATGCGTGATCCTCCTGACTCGATACGAAAACAAAATGCGGCGATCGATTCCAACCAAAATTTTGACAAACTTAGGGAAATTTAGAATACTTGAACACTTGACTCCGACGAGCTTCTGCCTTGCATAACTGAACTTGATCACAGACATGCATATTTGACTGCCTTTCGAAGCTCGTCGACGGAACTGTAACTCAACGGTGTGATAATGGACTTTAACTTGAATTGATCGTTAGCATCTGGATGACGTGGTTGTGACGGTCAGCGATGACGGTCATTCCTACTGGACCTCGAAACCTTGTCGTTTGCATATTTTCTTTTAATTATGCAGAATTTGCTCAAATCATGCACAACACTTGCACTGCACAACTCATTCATACACTTTACACTGGGGAATGCACGGGCTTTTTATCGTCTAATGATGATTTCTCGTGAGTTAGCTAGTTATGGAACCATCAAGTTCGCAGCAGCAAGAAACTCATAATCTAACCCCTCCCGGACTTGAGATTCCGGACATCGAGGCCGAAGTCATCGGTCCAGCCCCGGACGAGTTGCCTGACGTGTCCTTCATTAACAGTCCACCTGACTCTGTCCCGTCCAATATTTCCGAAGATATGCTAGGGAGACTATGCTTAAGGCATGGTCTATCGCTGGACGACGTAATATTGCCAGGACCAGATGACAGACCGCATAATCCCCCGGAGGGATACACTGCATTTTATCGTCATGCGTGCGCAACCGGGACACTTCCTCCGTTTAACGACTATATAAGAGAAGTGCTGGCTTATCTGTGGATCGCCCCATCTCATCTTCACCCGAATGGATATGCTTCGCTCAACAGCCTGTTCATTGCATTTATGGAGTACCTATATCGACCTCCTCGCATGACCGATATAAGATATTTGTTCAACTTTAAAAGTCGGATTGATAGTCCATCTTTCACATTCCTGGAGTCTGTAAGAAATTACCAAGTGGTCATAGGGTCTTGGACGAGACTGAGCTACTTCAAGTCGGAATGGTTTTACGTCCGATGTCCTCCAGGATTCGCCAGAAGATGGCTATTCAGACGTGAGTACCGTCATTCTCCCAAGTTGTTGACAAGGCAATTCATGAATGAAATTGAACTCATATTTTCTTTTTCTTTTCTTTCAGTAATAATCCAGCGACCCGAAGGTGGTTATTATAAAGAGATAGTCCGGGTTCTCCAAGAAATTCCAAGTGAAGAGAGGAATATCGAACTGCTGCTGACGGACCGAAATCTCAGAAATCTCGGGTTGATCGGGCGGAGATAGAGCATAAGGCTTGATGGCGTATTAAGGACTGTCTCGAGAGAAAAATTCAAACGGAAGAAACCCAAAGTCGTTATAATCGAGGAAGCTGACTCCGAAAGAACTCATACCGATGAGGAACCATTGGTCGGGCGTGCTAACGGGACCCCGGACTCTGAGGAAAAGAGAAAAGGCAAGGCAGTGGATTCTAAATAGTCTAAATCTGGGAGGCAGAAGTCTGTGGTCACAAACCGCCCCCTTTATAGAGTTAGAATCTCGGAATCATCCCCCCTGCAGACGGAAAGCTCCTTCGAAGGGCTCGCCGACCTTCCAATTCCGGACCTTGTGTTCACACAGCATGATGTTGGGTTGGATGAACTGCAACATACTCTCGATGTTAGCAAGTCTCTTACTACCAGTGTGGTCGACACTTCTGGTTGGTCTGGGGGGTTACACATCCATAGACTCTTCACGGCACTACACAATTTTGACCGCAAATCGCATATCATAAATGATTGCTAATCCTCCTTGTTTTATTTTTTAGGTACGATGTCTGGTCGCGGCTCTGTGCTTGGCAGTTTGCGCAACAAGCACCGTTATTATGAACCAGGAAGGAAAGAGGGAGATAGAGATTACGAATCGGGGCATTCCGGTCAGGAAAGGTCTAACAGAGATAGGGGATATATATGCCAGTCTCGATCCCTCTCTCCTCCTCCTAGGACCTCTGTACCGCCCACAGTTCTGGTTACACGTCCTCCTGAGACGTTAGGGCCCAAGCCACCCTCTCACATTCCTAGATCGGATCCTCCCCGTGGAACTGAAATAGCCACCTCCTCAGCTACTACACCGGTCGTGACCGATCCGACCGGGGAAGGAGCACTCAAACTGGCACAGATGAGGAAGGAATTTCCCGACATCTGTTTTGATGGTTACATCTTTCCTCCCCACTTGAAGAGAATTCCGCCAACATCTGAAAATACTATCCATGATTATGTTGCAGACATTTTCTTTCAGTACAAGGAGTGGGCGAGGGCCGCGAGGAAAGCATCTAAAGTGGCATTTGATCGAGCCGCTGCTATCGAAAAGCTGCAGAAGGAGTTGGGTCAAAAAGACCGAATTATGCAAGTGCTCAACACCGAGGCTGAGTCTTCCCGCAAATCTGAAATGGAAGCCCTGAAAAAGGTCGACGATGCAAACTCGTCCATGAAGAGAATGAAACAAGAGCACTACTTTGCCATCGAAGAGATGGGTCATAGGAACACCACCATCACTACCGAGAGAGACGCAGCCCTCAAGGAGCTTAATGAGCTGAAATCTAAGTTCTCCGAAATTGCGAGGGAGAAAGATGCGGCCAACGTCTCCGCGCAAGAAGCCTATGATCAGGCGATGGTGCTTTGGAAGGAGAAGGACGCAACTGAGGAAAAGGTCCGCGAAGTTGAAACTGGGGTTGATGAGAAGGTCCGACAGGCGGAAGCCAGGGTTGAGGCTGAGGTAGAAGAGCTACTCGTCACTTACAATGCCAACGTGCTAAGGCACCGAGATCTGACTTGGCTCGATGATTATCCAACACATCTCTACAATGCCTGGAACCTATTGGTTGAGGTGGAGAAATCTGGGCATCCTGATGAAGCCTTTGATGAATTTGAGCTGGAGAACCGCATACTCAATGATGATGAAAAGAAGGTTCTTCATGACTCCATGATTTCTCGTGAGAAGGAAAAGCTTGGTACCCAGTTTCAGGAAGTTGGAGAAGGCTCTGGTGCTGAGCACCATATTACGAGTTCCGAGATTGTCACGTCATCTCAATCTGAGCCAACTTCGATGATCGACTCCCAGCCTATACCGGCTTATGATCTGGACCAGCCGCATCTATCTCCTATTAAGGAGCACCCTTCAGAAGTCGTTCAAACGACATTGGGCCAAACTGAGGAAGGTACTCTGAACTAATCCCTTGTACATTTGGACTGAAGAATTTGTAGAGAAGTGTATATTAACAAATGCTTCTTTTCTTTGCTCAGTGACCGAAGTTGCACCGACAATGCTTCCTGCAATCCAGGAATCATGCCAAGCGCAGGAAGCGATCATTTCTGAAGCGACCTCTGTTGTATCGGTTGCGCCTGTCAAAGTAACGCAGGGGAGCTCAATCTCTTTTGATGAACAGATGATAAACGAGCTCCTTGGTCGATAGAGTGACCCCTTTGCGGATATACCATTTGGTTTGGGTGGATTTTCATCCACTTCAGATACTTCGGCACAAACTACCACGGCGCACAATGAAGCCCGAGCCCTCCGAGATGCAAGTATTCTGGCTGAAATTAACGCCGAGATGGAGGCAGCAGCACATGGTGGCAGCTCAGGGAGCGGAGCAGCGGTGCATGACCCAACACCACTTATGATGATATCCCCTGGGGGCACGCTTGTCGATACTAAAGCGCCAGTCCCGCCTTTGGCAGTAGATCCCGTTCCTCTGACTCCTCTTGTGGGAAGCATTGCCTTAGACTCCAGTTCGGAGGAGGACGTCGACATCATGCCCCCGTCCGGAGAGAGTCTTCCCAAAGAAAAGGGCTCAAAGCGGAAGATCATTGGCGGCTCCAGCGGCTCTTCGTCGAAGAAGAAGCTAAGAAAAAAAGAGAGTAGATAGACTATTTTTAGGCATGTATTTCCTTTTGCAGTTAGGAATTTTGTCATCTTTTTTCTTTCATAGGCCATGTATAGATGCGGGTTCGGCCCCCGCTAGTAGGAATTATTTGGAAAGGCTCATCTATGAACCATTGCTTTTGATTAGTTGAAATAAAAAAAATTTCTTCTTGTTTCAACTTTCATTCCTTCTATGCTTAAGTGTTGCAGTGTTTGAACCTCAGTTCTGTGTACTTGCATTATTCTAACTCTTAAGCATAGCTTGTTTCATCTGACAAGTCTTGGAAATTACGAACTTAAGTGGTAACCGAAGATTGAGTCGGACTTGAATGTCATACCATTTCGGGTAGTGATTAACACTTGAACCTGCTCCCAGTACCGGGGTCAAGTTATGATGATCAGCTTGCGATCGTAATAAGTGAGGATCGAACGGTCGAACTACACTCGCTTCCTCATGAATCATCTCATCCTCTCTGATGGTTTGCTCTTGCATTCTCGCGGTCAGTCATAGCCGTCGAATGCTTTCAAGTATTACTCCACACTCTGGGGATACCAGTCATCTCGTGAGCGGTTGCTCACACTCTGAGAACTTAAGATTGTCGTTAGTAATCCAACCCATATTATGGGAAATTGGAGTTAGTGTTCACATTCCGACTCGCACTCCGGTAGTTTGGAGCTGAACGTTTATACTCCGCCTCGCACTCTGGGAATACGGAGTCGAATGTTTATACTCCGCTTCGCACTCTGGGAATACGGAGTTGAGTGTTTATACTCCGCTTCGCACTCTGGGAATACAGAGTTGAATGTTTATACTCTGCTTCGCACTCTGGGAATACGGAGTTGACTGTTTATACTCCGCTTCGCACTCTGGGAATACGGAGTTGAACGAAAAATGGTCAGTCACGTTTGTTTGGATACTTGGTCTACATTCGCACTCTGGGAATGGCCGATTAATCAAGATCGTGGATGGTTGACTCACATCCATCCTGAGTCGACAAGCGAGGTCGCTAGATAGACGGTCCATCCTTCTCGAGCTTGTTTAAGGTACAGCCGAAGTCGTTAGGTGGATAGGTTCACCCTCTTCGGAACTGTATTTAATCGCAATACGGTCGAGGTCATTAGGTGGACGGATCCGTCCTCCTCGGAACCGTATTTGTTCGATGTTTATATTCAAGCTCACACTCTGGGAGTTTGGAATTAGTTATAGGATTGTCGTGTATCAATCCTATTTATCATTGGTGTAATGACTTGCCCCCGAGCTCGGGTTTCGCTTAGCGAGTGGCCGGTCGTATCACAGCCACTTTCTATTTGAATAAATCCCATTGCATGATGGAATTTAGCTCTCCGTGCATCGTGATGTCATACATTGTATTCAATGAATCATAGCTCTGGCTCGAAGAGATGGCATTTTATTGCTGAAGTAAGAAAATACGGCAAAGCTAGTTGCCTTATTACAGAATTCAAACTTAAAAATGCGGAAACAAACTGCAAATGGAAAAATAGAATGAAACAAATAAAGCCCGTCAAGTGTAATAGCGACGGAGACTCTCGATATTCTAGGACCTTGGCAAAGTAAGACCGTCAACGGTCGATAACTTGAATGTGCCATCTCCAAGATTCTGTGTGATCACGTATGGTCCTTCCCAATTTGGTTTCATGTGTGAAGGGACCGGATAGATTCTCTTGAGGACGAGATCGCTGAGTTCAAAGGTTCGAGGTCGAACTTTGGTATTGTATAATCGGGCGACTCAAGTCCGATGTGCGGCTGCTCTCAAATCAGCCTCTTCCCGCTTCTCATCCAGTAGATCCAATGATTCGGCAAGCACTATAGCGTTTGTTTTCGGATCATAGTAAGTCACGCGATGGGAAGACACTTCCATCTCGACTGGAATAACGTCTTTTGAGCCATAAGATAGGGAAAACGGGGTGTGCCCGGTCGCCGTCTTGTGGGTCGTTTGATAGGCCCATAAAGCCATAGGAAGTTCATCAACCCATTTGCCCCCAGCCTTTTCCAGTCGTTTCTTTAGAATGGATTTTATGACTTTATTGACGGCCTTGACCTGACTGTTTGCCTGAGGATGCGCGACTTCCGAGAAATTTTTATGAATATGGAACCGTTGACAGAAATTCTTGAATTCTGCACTACTGAATTGGGCTCCGTTATCGGTGATGATGGTATTCGGGAGTCCAAATCGACAGGTAATGTTGCAAACTACAAAATTGATTACTTTCTTCGTCGTAATGGTTGCAAGGGGTTCTGCTTCTGCCCACTTGGTGAAGTAATCAACTGCAACGATGGCATATCTTGCCCCACCTTTGGCCAGAGGTAGTGTGCCGATGATATCGATGATCCACATCGCAAATGGCCAGGGACTGACCATTTGGGTTATTTCGGTAGGTGGGGCTCTTGGAATTCGGGCGTGTTTCTAGCACTTATCGCATTTTTTGGCATAGTTCGCTGCATCTCGGTTCACAGTCGGCCAGTAGTATCCGTATCGGAGTATCTTCTTAGCGAGAGCTTGTCCACCGGTGTGATCGCCACATTCTCCCTCGTGTACGTTTTGTAACACTTTCTTGATTTCATCATGCGCGATACATCGGAGAAGAGGAACAGAATATCCTCTTCTATACATAACTCCGTTCTGAATGATGAAACGTGAAGCTTTTCGTAGAATCTTTCTTTTCTCATTTCTGCACTCAGGCAATGTCCCATTCTCGATGTAGTTTCGGTATGGAGTCATCCACGATTCTCTACTGGGAGCGGTTTCAAACACAAAATTCGTCTCTATTTGATCAAGGAAGACAAAGTTTCGACAGGGACAAGTCCCATTTGCTGTGCTTCACCCGTACTTGCCAGCTTTGCCAGTGAGTCAGCCTTTTGATTACGCTCTCGAGGTATATGGTAAATAGCATAGTAATCGAATTGACTTAATGCTTCTTGAACTCGGGTTAGGTAGGCAGCTAGTCGTCGATCCTTGGCCTGATATTCGCCCAAAACTTGATATACAACCAACTGGGAATCGCAGTAGATTTCCACAGCAACAATCTTTAGATCGCAAGCAAGTTTTAATCCGGCAAGTAAAGCTTCGTACTCGGCTTCATTGTTGGTTGCGCGAAATTCAAACCTCAGAGCGTAGCATATGGATCGGCCTTTGGGAGTTTCAAGTACTACTCCGGCACCGAAACACTGATCGTTTGATGCACCATCAGTGTGCAACTTCCAAATGCATTTAAGAGGTATAAAGGCTTCAGGCAGACCCTCTAAAACAGTGAATTCGGCTGTAAAATCCGCTAGGACTTGTCCTTGAATGGCTCTTTGCGGAGCATAAGTGATATCAAATTGGCTTAGTTCAATGTTCCACTTGAGTAACCTACCAGACGTCTTAGGCCGCGTGAGGACCTGTCGTAACGGCTGATCGGTGTACACAATAAGGGAATGAGCTTGGAAATAAGGGCGAAGCTTCCTTGAGGCAATGACCAGGCAGTACGCCAGTTTCTCTAGTCTTGGGTAATTTCTTTCAGCTCCTGTTAGCCGTTTACTAACGTAGTAGACTAGTTTCTGCACTCGGTCTTCTACCCGAACTAAAGCAGCGCTGATTGCATGTTCTGATACTACCAGATAAAGGTACAATTGCTCGTGGTCAATCGGCTTTGACAAGATCGGTGGTGTGGAATGATGTTGAACGAGCGATCGGAATGCGTCTTCACACTCCATGGTCCATTCAAAGTTTCGCTTTCCTTTCCGGATTAGATCGAAGAAAGGATTGCATTTATCGGTGGATTTTTAAATGAACCTGCTCAGTGCTACTACTTTCCCGTTGAGACTCTAGACTTGTTTTATGGTTCTTGGGGTTTGCAGGTTTCTTATCGCCCAGATCTTTTCGGGATTTGCTTCTATCCCTCGAGCGTTGACGATGAACCCGAGGAACTTTCCAGAGGCGACACCAAAGTGACATTTTAATGGATAGAGCTTCATTCCATATTCCCGAAGGATACAGAACATCGAATCTAAATCTCTGACGTGATCTATGCAGAAACGAGATTTCACTAGCATGTCATCTACATAAACCTCCATGGTCTTCCCAATCTGGTTGGCGAACATCCGGTTGACCAAGCGTTGGTATGTTGCTCCGGCGTTTTTTAGACCGAATGGCATGACTTTGTAGCAGTAGAGTCCCAGATCGGTCACGAAACTGGTATGTTCTTGATCAGGCAAATGCATAGGTATTTGATTGTAGCCAGAATAAGCATCCATGAAAGATAATAATTCATGTCCAGCTGTCGAATCTACGAGCTGGTCAATTCGAGGAAGTGGAAAACTATCCTTTCGACAAGCCTTATTCAAGTCAGAGTAGTCAATGCAAGTTCTCCATTTCCCATTCGGTTTTCGAACCAACACGAGATTTGACACCCATTCTGGATACAAAGCATCTCGAATGAACCCATTTGATCGTAATTTATCAACCTCTTCTTTAAGGGCGGCAGATCTCTCTGGATCCATACCACGCCTTTTCTGCTTGACCGGGACATACCGCGGATCGATATTCAGGGAATGACTCGCGATGTCCGGCGAGATCCAGCACATATCAGAGTGTGTCCAGGCGAAAACGTTGAGATTTGCCCGGAGAAATTCAACCAATTCCTGTTGTGTTTGTTTGCCCAGTTGAGACCCAACTTTTAGCATCCTCGAATCATCATCCTCACTAATTGGGACGTCCACAGTTAGTTCGGCCGGGGAAGCTTGATTCTCTTTAGATTCGTCTTTATCTTCGTTGTCTCTAGGGTCAAGGTCTTTCTGGAATTGGTTGTGGTCCCCGGGCCGGGGCCCAGGCATTAGTTGTCAATTATCAGCAGAACGAACGCAGAGAGATTCCTCTATGCCCTTTCCTTTCTCCTTTCGCTGTACTCCTCGTAGTTCAGCAACATAACAGGCCCTCCCCGCTGCCTGATCTCCTTGAATGACTCCGACCCCGTGAACAGTAGGGAACTTCAGAGTCAAGCACCAGGGGGCAATGGCTGCCCTGAATTTAGCAAGGGCCGGTCGGCCCAAAAATGCATTATAAGGTGAATCAATGTCCAAAACAGCAAACTGCAACATTCGGACTCTCCGGCGTTCTCCAACCCCCAACTTCACTGGTAATTTCATCACTCCAGTGGGTATTGTAGCACTTCCATTGAAGCCGTGGACTCGAGATTGGCAAGGTTTCAAATCCTTTGCTTCCATTTTCATTAAATCGTATGCCCATTTAAGTAAGATGTTTACAGAGCTCCCACTGTCAACCAGGATCCTCTTCATCCAAGCAGGACCTACCTGGGCAGATATGACTAGTGGGTCAATTGTAGGGGCTTCGACCTTATCAGCGTCTCGTCTTCTAAATACGATATCATCAGACATTATCTTCTGTTGTTTAGCCGGAGTTCCATCTTCACAATTACTGCAACATTCGAAGTCCGCATGCCTTATCGAACTAGCATACGACTCCATTTCCCTCCAGCTTTGGTCTGCTGGGTTGGGACCACCACTTATTGTATTTATCACTAGCCTTCCGCCCATACGAGCGGGTTCCTCCTATCTTTCTTGATTTTGCACACGATTCTGATTCGACGGGCCCGCACCACCGGACTGCGGCGCCCGCATGAACTGATCTAACTTTCTTTCTCTGATCAACTTCTCAATGAGGTCCTGCAAGTGTCGACACTCATTTGTATTGTGGCCATAACTCTCGTGGAATCTACAAAACTTCCCTGTTTGAACCTGCCTCTCCGACGAGGGTTTTGGAGCAGGCTTCTTATATTGCACAGTGTTGCAAGTTTGTAGGTACACGTTTTCCAATGATGTATTAAACGGCGTGTAATTATCGAACATGGGAGCCCTACGCCGTGGGCCTCGATTCTGATCTCTTTTCTTATCCCGACCATTGTTGCCTCGCGGCTGGGTCTGTTTGTTCTGTATATTTAACTGGACTTTTCCGGAACTCTCACCGGACTGCTTAACTGCTACGTTACTTTGTATCCCTTCACTCCTGGGCCTCACATCATCCTGCTTCCTAGACTGTTTCGCGTCCTCTTGCCGTAAGAATTGAGCGGCTTTGGAGTAGAAACGGTCCAACGATGCGGGTGGTTTCCCAGCTAGCCAATTTCCAAATTCAGAATCAGGATCGATCCCTTTGGTTAAAGCCATCAAGATTGAGTTATCGTTGGGATTACTATTCTCCACACATGCTGCGTGGAACCTTTCTAAATAACGCCTGAGTGTTTCCCCAGGAGCTTGGGTGACACTAGACAGGGTGTTAACGTCTTTAGGTCTAGCAACATGCATAAGAAATTGTTCGACAAATTTCTTAGCCAGTTGATCGAACGAAGAGATAGATCTAGGTGGCAACCTTGTAAACCACATTGTTGCGATCCCTTCCAAAGAGATAGGGAAACTTCGGCATTTCACTGCATCATCAGCCCTTGCAGCGCTCATTGACCACTCATACTTCAAAATATGCTGATTGGAGTCACTACTTCCTTCGTACATTGGGAGAGTTGGCATTCTGAATCGCCGAGGAGGATTAGCGTATAATATCTCGTCTGTGAAAGGAGTGTGACTACGGGAGATTCCCCAGTCGTCATTGGTAAGCACTTGGCTTTCGCGAATCATCTGACGTATCATGGTTGAAAGATCTGGCATCGACACATTCTGTGCTTGCTGAGCTAAGGTGTGGTCGGGTTCCACAGTGCGGGTTTGGACCGGACGCTGTCGACGGTCCATGTCTCGCCTCCTTGGCTCAGTATCTTCCGGGATGTATGGCTCAGGAGTATGCCCATGTTGCTGATTGTTCGGATTTGACAGATTTCGGGTATCAACCCTTGTTTCTGCTGCGGCGGTTGTAGTGCGGTTGTCCGTGGTATACTGTGGAACAGCACCTCCTCTTGATGAGGGCCCGGTCTGGAAGCTGGTTGACGGCCCAACCCTCAACTGTCCTACGGTCAAGGCAAGTTGATATCCGGTAGCTTGTGTGTGACTCACGTCTAATCGGGGACGTGTAGATCTGCCGTGATAGTCAGATGAAGCAGAACTTTCGGTGGACGAGTGGGAAACATCATCCCTCCTGATCCTCCTGCGCCTTCGGCGATTTAATTGGTTGGTCAATTCAGCGTTAACGCGCAACTGCTCAGTCAATTGCTGCCGGCTTTGAGTCAGTTCTTGGAGCAACACTTGGAACTCTTGTCTGGAGACTGGTCCGGACGGATCTGATTGAGCAGTGTTGTCTTGATTGGATGGCGGCTGCTGTGTAGGATTTTGCCTATCCCGACCTTCTTGATCAGCAGCTGTAGAGGCGGTTCTTGTGCTAACCATCTTGAGTGGTGGAGTCCTTTCCTAGACTTTACGCACATCTGAATAGGATGGAAGGATTCCGGATTAGAGATCTGGATCTTCCTCTTGGATTTATGCAATCCGGTGTCGATAGTAGATCCAAGGAGCAGGAGAAAAACTGGTTTTTCTCAGTGAAAGCACCAAAGTGTTTGTACCAAAAATGGGCACAACACTCTTCGGAAGTTATTTGAAGAGATAAAATGAAGATTGTAAATGTAAAACAGAAATTATCTAACAAAAACTCCAACAAACAGAAACGTAAGATGCAAAGACAAACGATTTAGAGTGGTTCGGCGTGTTGCCTACGTCCATTATGAAGTTTTGATGATTTTATTGATTCTCTTTCAATAATTACAAGCAATTACAGCGAATTACAGTTTAGAATTCGAATTCAACAGTAAAAGTGGGATGCAAATCTCAATCCGGCAGAGTCTAGGCACTTGAGAATCAAAATGTCCCTTTTCTGTATGCTTTGGGGCTCTATTTATAGGCGTAGGAGGCTGAGATTTCTTTCAAACTTCGGGAGACTTGGTCTGGCACGTAAGGGGGCCCACGCGACCGTTTCCAGAAAGTTTTGCCCAGATCTGTGATCGATACGAACTCATTTCGTATCGATCAAGATGTTGTCTAATCGAGCTGAAATTTGGCAGAGACATTCTTTAGTGAGTATGCAAGCTCTTGTGAAAATCTCATCGAATTTGGATCAGTAGATTTTGAGATATGATCGATACGAGTTGCAGTTTTTTAGTTGGCTGTTTGTTTCGAGTCCATCATTTCAAATCCATGCCTTCGAATCGATGGTTGCACAAGTTTCTGAGATGATGTGGTGCGCGCACTTCGCCTCGATCCGAGTTTCATTCCTAGTTGACCGCGTCGACTCCATAAATCTCGCCTTGTTCGTATTGAATCTGACACGTCACCCAGGCTTGTTGACTCGATGGATACGAAGTAGCGAAGGCCGATGGTTACGAACTGGCCTCTCCTTGATGGATACGAGCCACATAGCTTCCCTAATGGACACGAAGTCAATCGATGCGAACCGGAGTCTTTTGATGAATACGTAGTAAGGTAACCTGATGGATACGAATCGCTCTGCCCAGATGGATACGAAGAGAGGTTCCCATGATGGATACAAAGCAGACGTTTGGTCAGTTGATACGAGTTGTACTAACTATCGATGGACACGAAATCCATCGATACGAACTCCATGGATTCGAAACACGGCTACCTCTATCGATACGAAACGATGCTCCCTGATGGGTAGGAAATGGATCTCATTGATGGATACGAAAACATGCTTTTCCCTCCAACTTACATCCATCATAACTCGAGCATATGAACTTGGATTGACTTGAAACTTGGAACGTTGACTTCCTTTGCTTTCCTAGTCATGTCTTATCAATTGTAGCTCGATCCGGACTCGAACAAAAACCATCGATATCCATGACAAATGACATTTGGAATCCAATCAATTCCTTGGTGTCCCGGCCTTGCCAAAAGGTGGGATAACAATAGGCAAGTTCATACTATCATCTCTTCATTCCCGCTCTAAATAAGTACCATCAGTGTACTCGTCAACCTCTAAGTCAGACTCACTAATGCATGTTTATACCTCAAGTTTCAAACAAAAGTTTGATCCTCTCTCTTACAATAGGTTAATGATACTGCTATCTTGGGTCTATCTAGATTCCTGACTGCCATAACTAAAGGATCTACAGCGACGCACTACTCTGAAACAACATGACCCAAGCATCTCACTCCACTCCTTCAGGAGTGATACAATCAAAATCTCATCACTAACCGTGTCCTGTGGTCCTCTTCCATCCATGGGTAGACGAAAGTATCATCAATGAACACAAGCATAACCTACTCAAGTGACCACTCTAAACATGGTCCATGAGATCCACAACATATGCCGACACATTGGTTAACTCGAATGACATAACCAACCTAAAATCAAGGTAGTGTGTGAAACACTATAATCGGCACACTCATCCAAATTATTCTCAGTTGGTGCAACCTCACTGCAGTTTCCAACTAAGAGAACATCCTTATGCTTTAGAGCTTATCGAACAAGTCATCAACAAATGGGAGTACGAACATGTTCGTCGTCTCATCCAGCTCACAACAACCAACAAACAACTCCAAAGAGCCATCCGTCTTATTCACGAACACAACAGGTCCATCCTACCCAAAATATACACCCATGGATGAAACATCACCTAAACAGGTCATCTGCTTGCACCTTTAATATCATAAGCTCTTTGGACACCCTATTCCTTAAAGGCATATCTACCGGTCCAAATCCTATAACCGGATCAATATGAAACTCTACATTTATGCGGTGATAATCTGGTCACCTCCTCGAGTATGCCTAGACAATCTCCAGCTATAGGCACAGATGACATCCTATCATATGGAATATCGAGTGAATATATAAGGCTCCTCTACTGGAAGCCAATCACTACCTTTCGCTACTCCACAACCCTAGTCGTCATCAACAACCTCTTTTTGTCCACCACTATTCTGTATCCACTTCAGCCAGTCCATTCTCAAACTATAATACCAAAAATAAACCCCAAACAATCAATGTCTAAAAAAACAAACAACCATGACTCAAAAGGGCAAGGTCTCGACAAACCCCGTATAGGCTGGTTGAGCCCTTAACTAGGTCTGTCATAATCAAATATCGATAATTATCTCGAGTCTCTATCCCAGTATTTAACCATCGAATCTAGATATAAAGGAATACAAATCTTGACATCAAATAAAACACATATGGAAGCACCATATGCGAAAATCATGCTTCAAACTGTGATGCCATTTCACTTCTCTTTCAATGATGGAGCAATCGACGAAACCGGAATGACGATCAATACATATGCTCCTCGATCCATCCCTACACAACTTGGTATGGGATAACTCTTCAATACTAGGCACTTCTCGATCATCCTCTCGAAGTCCTCTTCAATGCGACGAATCAATCGACCCCTAAGATCATCTTTGTAACATCCCTCTACTTGGAGGCCCAAAACTAACAGCTACAGATGCTGCAGTCGTCCATAGTTATTAATCCTCGGTGACCAAATACGGCAATGTTAGATACATTGATACATAGATCACAAAAATATGGAAAAAAAATTAAAAACATCAAAACACATTTCCACATTTCATTCAAAACATTTCATGTTCAGTACAAAATCCCACAAACGTTAACTATGTTAAGAAAAATATATTTATTACACATACGCCAAGAGCGACATAAGAAGATGCCACATTGGTTGATCTTAGTATATAATAAGGTAGTAAAACAAGTCTGCCTTTACATCCAAAATACATGGCGGAATAAAATAACTCTAAATAACTAGCATGCCTCCTTCACGTCTCCGAATGCTTTATTCGTCTAAGAAGAGAACCAACTTTGACATAAATGAGAAGTGATGTGTGTAACCAATAATGTTAGGGCTTTGAGGTGTTTTTCATATTTTCCCATCACATTCCTAGGGCTATATAAGGAGGGATACACCCTTAGGAATAAATCACAAATAATTAAAAAGCTTGAGGTGTAAAAATCAATGGCTTCTCTTCTTCTTCCTCTCTTATGTTCTAAAAAGAAGTAGTTGCAAATCTACTCCAAATTACTTCAAACTTAGCCACGAGGCTTAGTATAATATTAGAAACCCTTCCATCATACAAAAATATAAAGAAGTGAAGCACAACTCCCCACCCAAGCATAGGCCGTGAGCATATTAGGAAGGGAGGAGGCAAATGAGCAAGGTGAAAGCAAGGAAAAGAGGAAGGAAGGAGTTGGTCGCAAGTGGGGTTAGGCTTGGGTTCTTGGATCTTGGTTATAGTTGGGTTAAAGGTGAGTTAAAACATCACTTTAAATGAAAAATATAACACATAAATGTTGGTATTTTATTGTATTAATGTTGTTTGAATTGTTGTTTACTTATGTTGAAAACAGTGGTTGTAAATTCTTGCTTTAAAAGTAAGTGAAAATATGTGATCCGTGTACATGGACTTAAATAAACTTGGAATGAACTTGAATGGACTTATGTGATATGTGAATTAACCTTGAACAAAACATAGGTTATAGATGGACTTGGATTTAGAAGTGCACTTATAGCGGAAATCGCTATAGAAGTAGTGTTTGCGCCAAAAATGGTCACAAACACCCAATTGCAGATGAAAGCACCAAATTACAGTCACAGATAGATTGTATGTAATAGAATTAAATATGAAGAACACTCAAAAAATTAAAAGGAAAGTAGTAGAAAGACAAGATTTATAGTGGTTCGGCGTTGTAGCCTACATCACTTTGAAGAGTTGCTATTTTATTGATGATTCTCTACTGATTTACAAGAGTCCAATTGATAGTATCCAAGTTACAATGGAGTTCCGTAGAGTAACAGCGTAGAAGAGCCAAAAAGATCCCTTTTTGAAGCTCATAGACCACTATTTATAGGTGTAGGCTGCAAATATCTCGCCCAGACCTCGGAAGACTCCTTCTCTCACGTGGGAGGGCCCACGTGATCGATCCCCTGTCATTTCGACTCAATCCATGATCGATACGAACCAAATTTGTATCGATCCAAAACTGCTCCTTTTGGGTTGGGATCGATCATGGACATTCTTGAGGTTGTATGCAAGCTCTTGTGAAAATTTGGTGGCATTTGGACTTGTAGATTGTGAGATATGATCGATGCAAGCTTCGATCTTCAATGTGCAAGCGGGTTCGTATCACTTCCATTCGTGTCGCTTCACTTCGTATCGATAGCATGCACGTGTTGACTAGGTGACATGGCGTTATCTTTTAGGATCGATTTACTATGCATGCCGAGTTGATTGCTTCCTCATTCGTATCCATCGGCTGTTATGTTCTTCGTTTCGATCGTGAATTCTTACTTTTGTATCGATCAGTTGCCAAGCCTTTTGTATCGATCCACATCTCGTTCCTTCGTATCGGCGTTTTTGGTTTCATTTTGTATCGATATTTGGAGCCGTTTCGTATTGGTGCAGCCTGACTCTCTTCGTATGGATCATCTAGTAGTCGGTTTCGTACCGATGTTTTTAGGTGTTGTTTTGCATCGATCATTCGTGGCACATTTCGTATCGATCGTTGATTGATCGATACGAACTGTGTAAATGATAGACCGATACAAATTGTGTATAAGTGGAGCGATACGAAACATCTTTATATGATGGATACGAGATAGAGCAGACATGATGGATGCAAAGTAGGACTGGTGCGGTGGATACGAAATGGTGCATACATGATCGATACGAAATGGTGCTTGTGGAATGGATACGAACGAGATGTGAATGGACACGAAGTGGCAGGCGCAGTTTGATGGATACGAACTGATGTAGCTTGAGGGATGGATACGAAATAAAGGCTTACGATTTGATGGGTACAAATTCCCATGGATACGAATGAGGTTGGTCTCCTTGACATTGCTCAATCAATATATTGAGCATACGAACTCCGATTGACTTGAGATTTGGAACGTTGACTTTTATAGCCTTGGTTGTCGTACCATATCAATTGTAGCTCGATCTGGACTCGGGCAACGTTTGTTAGTATCCATAGCGAACCTGTGTATAAATAATCTTCGGAACTGATTATCTTCAATTTTTAGTCAATTCTTTGGTATCATGGCCTGGTCAAAAGGCAGGATAACACTTTCCCCCCAAAAAATGCCTTGCGATAGGAAGGTATGTTTTGTAGTTTGATAAGCTGGATGTTCGTATCCTGTTAATGACCTATAAAGAGATTGATAATCTTCCTTGACTGTGAATAGTGATCGTTCGCGATCGTATGCCGTTCGGGGCGGTATGTGACCGTTCACGGTCAGGGTGCCGTTCGTGGAAAATGGTGATCGTTCGCGATCGTATGCCATTCGGGGCGGTATGTGAACGTTCACGGTCAGGGTGCCGTTCGTGGCAAATGGTGACCGTTCGCGGTCGGGTGCCGTTCGAGACGAATTGTGACCATTCGAGGTCGGGTGCCGTTCGAGGCGGATTATGACCGTTCGCGGCCGGGTGCCATTCGTGGTGAGTTGTGTGTGCCCGAGGGAGGACTTAGTATCATTAATGTCGGAGTTCACGTTTGAGTGAATTTTCGAATCGTTTGTTATGGCGGTATATCGCCATCTCAGAGCATGCCTGAGGACCGTTCGCGATCACGTACATGTGTAAGTGACTTAGCCATTATGGAATTACATATACCAGATTTACCTTCAAAATGAGTCTTACAAACAAAATGTTCAACCAAATAAAGTCCATATGCAAAGAATAGAAAACAAAAGCGAAGCAGAGACGTCAAAGTGCAGACACCTACACTAATGCGGTTGATAGTCGTCTCAGAGCACGCCTAAGGACCGTTCATGATCCTGTACATGTGTAAGTGACTTAACCGCACTAGTGTGGAGTTTGCGACTTATTCGTCATTGTTTCAATCAGTTAATGACAAGCTGATGCCTCGATCCCAAGCCGTCCCCAGTTGATGCGGATGGTGGTTGTTCTTGCTCCACCGTTGCTGCTCACCTTCTCACGTACTGTGATAGCATGTCGTTCCAGATATGCCCTTCTATCTCGTCCCTCAAGTGTCTGCAATCATTTTTACTATGGCTGCTTAGCTCATGGAATAAGCAGTACTTGTCTGATTTCCTCTCATTGTTGGTAGGATCCCTCCTCATTGGCTTTCGATAGGGAACCTGCCCCCTAGTGTACTGGTAGATCCGTTCTAAAGTTTCATTCAACTCCGTATAAGAGGTGAATCTCGGTTCCTTTCACGGTCACTTTTGTCCATCATCGTTATCCTCGGCTTTTCGTTTCCCTTTATCCTTGCCAGAATCTTTTTCGGGAGGATTTCTGCCTTTGACTGCATAAACTTCAACTCCCTCTCCTTCCTCTCTCTCAGGATTTGCATCCTCTTGTCGCAAAAACCTTTCTGCCTCATGGTAAAACTCTCCTAAGTCCATAGGTGGATCCCTCGTCAGCGAATTCTTAAATTCTGAGCCATCAGCTATGCCAGATATAGCTGCCATCAGAACCATGGATGGATCTGGCCGATCCACTGATGTTGTTGCCGCATTGAATCATGTTAAGAAGTTCCTCAAAGACTCTCCGGTCTTTTGCATCAGTGTCGTCAGACTCATCACATTCTTGGGCCTCGAGATGTGAACCCTGAACTGCCTCATAAACTTTTCAGTCAACTCAGTCCATGTTCCAATCGAACTGTTCTCCAATTGTCTAAACCATAATGCTGCTATGTCTGTCAAACACAGTGGGAAACATCGGGCCATGATCTCCTCTCATGCCCCAGTACTTCCATATGCCGCATATACCTCGTCAGATGAATAGCAGGGTCTGTCCTTCCATCATACATCTCCAATGTCGGTAGCTTGAATTCTAGAGGATTTCTGGCATGCCTAATTGCGGGAGCAAAGGGGCTCTTGTTAACATCTTCCAGATATATATTCACTAATATGCCTCTCATGGCTCATTTGACCATCTCCGCCAATCTATCACTGTCATCAAGCTGTAGTCCTTGTTTGTTGCCTCCGATCTGCCCCCCGAGTTCGCGAGGGAATCCTGGAATCTGCTCTCCTGAATGGTCATCCATTCCTCTATCAACGCCGTGTTGAACAGCTCCTCCTGGTATCTTGCCTAAGGTTGGATAAACATGCTCCTGGGGAGTGCCCCTCAACTCATGGGCTGCTCTTGATGGTCCTGCTCTATTTTGAACCCTGGTTGTTCCATGCCCCTGATCCCTATCTATAGCACCCCTTGCAGTAGCGTTCTCTTGATTCTGCACTCTA
The DNA here is from genome assembly GCA_030737815.1 of Allium fistulosum. Lineage (NCBI taxonomy): Eukaryota > Viridiplantae > Streptophyta > Magnoliopsida > Asparagales > Amaryllidaceae > Allium > Allium fistulosum. The sequence goes on along the minus strand of CM060904.1, from coordinate 1,100,970,986 downwards.
GCTTGTCCAATTTGCTGGAGTAGGTTCTGCATCATCTCTTCTTTCCTTTTCAGCATTCCCTCCTGCATAGCTTCCATCATCATCCCCATCTCGTCTCGGGTGATGAAGGCTGAGCCCTGATTCGCTCCCGAGGAAGCCTCCCGACTTCTTTCATGCTGGCTCCTTTCTGCTCTTGGTCTTCTGGTTGATAGCTTGGCCATGGTTCCTCCTAGATCTAAGTCCTTAAGCCTTCAGATCCAAATTCCAAGCTGTAGAATCCCTGAGATCAATTCTCAGTGAAAGCACCAAAGTGTTTGGGCCAAAAATGGTCATAAACACCCAATTGCAGATTAAAGCACCAAATCACAGTCACAGATCACAGATAGATTGTATGTAATAGAATTAAATATGAAGAACACTCAAAAAATTAAAAGGAAAGCAGTAGGATGATAAGATTTATAGTGGGTGGGCCCACGTGATCGATCCCCTATCATTTCGACTCGATCCATGATCGATACGAACCAAATTCGTATCGATCAAAAACTGCTCCTTTTGGGTTGGGATCGATCATGGACATTCTTGAGGTTGTACCCAACCTCCTGTGAAAATTTGGTGGCATTTGGACTTGTAGATTTTGAGATATGATCGATGCAAGCTTCGATTTTCAATGTGCAAGCGGGTTCGTATCGCTTCCATTTGTGTCGCTTCACTTCGTATCGATAGCATGCACGTGTTGACTAGGTGACATGGCGTTATCTTTTAGGATCGATTTACTATGCATGCCGAGTTGACTGCTTCCTCATTCGTATCCATCGGATGTTATGTTCTTCGTTTCGATCGTGAATCCTTACTTTCGTATCGATCAGTTGCCAAGCCTTTTATATCGATCCACATCTCGTTCCTTCGTGTCGGTGTTTTTGGTTTCATTTCGTATCGATATTTGGAGACGTTTTGTATTGATGTAGCCCGACTCTCTTCATATCAATCATCGAGTAGTTGGTTTCGTATTTAGGTGTTGTTTCGCATCCATCATTCGTGGCACATTTTGTATCGATCGTTGATTGATCGATACGAACTATGTAAATGATAGACCGATACAAATTGTGTATAAGTGGTGCGATACGAAACATCTTCAGATGATGGATACGAGACAGAGTAGACATGATGGATGCGAAGTAGGACCGGTGCGGTGGATACGAAATGGTGCACACACGATTGATACGAAATGGTGCTTGTGGGATGGATACGAACGAGATGTGAATGGACACGAAGTGGCAGGCGCAGTTTGATGGATATGAACTGATGTAGCTCGAGGGATGGATACGAAATAAAGGCTTACGAGTTGATGGTACGAAATCCCATGGATACAAATGAGGTTGGTCTCCTTGATTTTGATCAATCAATATCTTGAGCATACGAACTCCGATTGACTTGATATTTGGAACGTTGACTTTTATAGCCTTGGTTGTCGTACCATATCAATTGTAGCTCAATCCGGGCTCGGGAAAAGTTTATTAGTATCCATAGCGAACCTTTGTATAACTAATCTTCGGAACTGATTATCTTCGGTTTTTAGTCAATTCTTCGGTATCATGGCCTTGCCAAAAGGCAGAATAACAAGTAGTTTGGAATTGCCTTGTTTTTGGCAATTATTATGGAACTTTGTAGAGGGATCCTTAAAAGTTTCACCCCATATCTATATTGTTATATATATATATATTCTATTAAAAGACTGAATAGTAAAATGTTAAGTAACATCTCGAAAACGGCCAAAACATCAATAATGCAAAACAACCTCGTTTAGACTTGATTGGGTTTATAAGGTTTGAAAAGATATTTAGATTTAAGTATTTTGTTTCATTATTTTTACAAGTGGTTACTAACTATTTTTAGATTACTTTAAAAATAGTTTGAGATATTTATGAATTTATAAGAATTAGTTGTGAATTTTAAAAGGAGAGATATTTTGTTAAACATGTCGTTTTCAAGTTTCTAATGATTTTTCAAACTTGTTATTTTCAGTGATATTTTAAATGAATGTTTTAAAACATATAAATAAGTATTTTGAATTATAAATATCTATATAAATATCTTAAAAAATTTCTTAAAAAATTTCTTATATAAATATCTTGTTTTAGATTATAAAACAAATTGTTTAGAAAGGGGTTAGTATTTGCTAAATGGTTAAAAAAATTAACTACATATTAGGAAAGCAATTAACTATGCTTAACACTAATAAGTCGATGAAGTAATCTTATCTATTTGTGAGAGTTAAGATTGATGTCGAGGTGGGATAGAGCAATAAAGCTCTAACCTACCAGGTTTTCCTCTGAACCAGGGAATAGGTAAGTGGAAATTGTCGAAAACATGTTAATCATATTGATTTTTTTTGTTTATCGAAATCATTAATACTATACTTAACACTAAAAGCCATCGAGATAGGCTTAACTATTTGCGAAATTCAAGACCGAAGTGTCTAAGCAAGGTTTAGAGTAACCAGTGCCCAAACTTACTTGCTTCACTCTTGAGCGAGGAATAGTTAAGTTGGAATATAAGTGTACGTATCTTCATTTGTATAAGCAATCGTCTTTAGAACTTGATAGTTAACTAGTCCATACTGAACTAGACTGAATATGAACTTAGATCTTTAAAACAATGGTTTGTAAAGATAGGAAGAAGTGGGAAAATGGTTTGTGTTTTTTGTGATAATGTGTTAATCACATTCGTCTTTAAACCTTTTCGATTATACTTAAGGATGTAAATAGATCTTTAAATGATTGATTTAACGATAAGAAAAAGTGTAATGGTTTTGGGTTTGTAGTGACAATGTTTGAGTTACATTCATCTCAAACATTTTGAATGGATTTGTGAAAGTACTTAGATCATTAAAATGGATATCTTAAAGGAAATAGTAAGTAATGGAATCTTTTGTGAAAAGGTAGAATTTCATTAGATAAATGTTGTTTAATAAAAGGACTAATTAAATGGGTGTGATTAGGAGTTACTTAAGTAACTTAACCATAATTTGTGCTGCTTGATTGTGTTACAGATGATGATAATGTTTTGTGTGTTTATTTGTTTATGGAAGGTAATCTAGACTTGGTTTCCATTAACAAACATCTATCTTATAATAGATAGTCGATTAGTTGACTATCGAAATTGACCAAATATGACATAAGAAGTTATCGAAAGGCTTTACAATTTCATACCAATAGGAACCCCCATGAAGGAGTATTTGTACAAAACGTCTCTAGCTTTCACTTACTTCTAAGAGAACTAGATTGAGTTAACAAAAAAATTTCATCGATTGGGTTTGAAGAGACCGGGATTGGTAAGTGTTCTACTTATCGAATACCACTTCAAACTAGTACATGACCTATGTTCTGGAAGCAGTTGTGAAGTGGAATGTTATAGAGTGAAATGTCTATTTCAAAGGTTAAGTCCAAGGGAGAGGATAGTGATAACATTTCAAATGGTGCTATCGTGTAGGACTATCTATTTTAAGGAGTACTCTAAGAGAGAGGAAAGTGTTAGCATTTGTCAGGGGACTTATGTAGGGGAACTTTCGTGATCTGTTCGAGATCTATGCTAGATGCTCGAATCCATATAGTGATTCGTGATCTGTTCGAGATGAGGATTCAATATGGGATTCATGTTTTGTTCGAGTGATGAAGACTCATGTGAAAGATGCCGAACGAGACCTCGCCGTCAGAAATGGCTAAAAATAGAGTAGGCCCCACAACTTATGGTTAGCAACCTATGTCAGGGAATTACCAACTCATATCTCGACTTATCGATTGTTGGCCTGTAGGAGTTGATGATATTTGTTTCACATTGCTCATGTTTATGTTCAAACCCTGAGCCACTTGTGTTTACCTTAATGGTATATTTAATCTAAAGATATATGATTCTTAAAAGGTACCTTCTGATTCAAGTGCAGGGATTAAATCTAGCTCCACTAGAGAGATCTCCAAGGAAAATCCATTATGTGAACGTTCCTTATAGATTTTGGTTGTACCCTCTAATATTCTGTTGAATGTAACCTATGTAACCATTCCAGCTATGTCATAATATTTATATTCTACACCATAGACATTATTATAATATCGTAGGATTTATAATAGAATGGTTGGGTTATCATTAGGACAAGTTGTTATAACTGTCAGGGCTGATTATTGTAACATTGAAAAAATTTGTACCTTAGGATGAAAAACTATATTTTGATATTATATATATTCGTTCCATTGTGATATTTTGATATTGTGTTCCTTTTTCCTTGTTCTATTTCATTTTCTTTTATTTAACCCAAACAATTCATTTTTTCGGCACTTGGATGCTCAATGCACGAATATCATGGATGTAATAGTGTCGACATTTGAGGGTTGAAAAGGCAAGTCATGACAGTTGGTATCAGAGCTGAAGGTTAAGCGAGAACCTTGGCTTTGATGGGTATGGCTCATTAAGAAATAGGGTAATGGAATGCCCAAGCGTGATTTGAAGTATTATACATATGAGAGCGTATTTGTTAGTACTATAAAAATGTTTTATATTGTATTAATTGGTCTATTGAGTAGTTTATGAATTCCAGTCGATGCCCTTGATCAACGTTATCGATAGGGTTCCTAAACACTTAAACGAGGCAATCCGACAATATTATTTTGGAAATTGGCAAATGAAATAATTTTACCTAGGATTATATTTTGCATATAAATTTTTTTTCACAAATTGATATAGTATGATATGGTTGTTTGTTAGGAAATGATAATATTATATTATTATCATTTATTTTTTGATTAGTTGTGCTTTGCCAGTTTATGAGAATTGACTATAGTTTGTTGATTTATAAGAAATTTACCTTCTTACGATAAGGGTTGGGTAAATAATAATCTATGGGAACATTATATAAGAACACCTTGTGAATTCTGTTTCATGGTTTTATTACAAGGCGTTCGATGATAATATTGGGTTAAAATTGAATTTTAACAAGAGTTGTTTATTATATTCTAAAAAAAATATACATTTTTGAAATGATTTAGATAAGGAAGCAACTTTATATATGAATAAGATTTTATATAAGTATGGTTCATAAAAAAAAGGAGTTAAATATAGAATTTGAGAACGTAATCTTTGTAATCTTTGAAATTGTTTTTCAAGATTTTGGAAAAAATAATAGTATTATTATTTGAAAATAAGTATTTGGGAAATTAGTTTATGAAATTGAGATCATAGTACTTAGTAACATTTATGATGTATTTGATACCATTTTAAAATGATTTTGATTAAGTCCAGAAGGCATCGATTAGATCTACTGAACTCAGTCATGTCGCTTGAAAATAATTCTAATGATGACTTCAACATCATCAGCTTTAATTTTTAGGTTTCTAAGTATAGGATGCTACAAATGTTTTTTGAAAAATAGATTTTGATTTAGTCCCCAAGTAAGATTTGATATACAAATGTTATATGTATATATTATTTCAAAATGATTTGAAATGAAATCTGGTGTTTAGTTCTAAAATTTTCTTATTGAGTTATTTCATGGGTACATGTAGTTTATGCATTAGAAAAGTATGAAAGTGCACTATGATATAATATGTTGTTTGGCAGTTTTCATTCGTTAAAATGAAATGGAACTTTTTGATGATTTTGGATAATCGAAACTTCAAGATGGTTATAGAACTTGTAATTAAGTGTTTTAAAGGTATAAAGTTAAGTTTATATATAACACTTGAATTGAGAAGATATCAAGTTAAAACAATTTTAAATTTATTGAGCATACTTGTAAAGTAAAACAAATTTGATATTTGTATATAGTCTTACGATATAATGGAGTATTATATGAGTATGAATTCAATTTATAAAATGTTTATAAACTTAAAGTTATGATTTATGAAATGACTCATAAAAAGAGATATACTATTTGGATAAATGAATGTGATTAAAAAGGAATTGGTGTAGTTAAGAAACCAATAGGATAAATACGTAAATTGTACGTAGAGCATTTTTTCCGCATGACTGTTCTTGATCCAGTATTTGAGTACATGTTTTCGAGGTAGTTTACACCGGTCTGAAAAGAATTTTTAACTCGATTCTTAATGATGAACACTTGATACAGATTCTTGATAAGATTCCAAAATTTTCTATCATGGTATATGGCTATGTAAGAAGAATAGTGGTTTCTAATCAAGCAACCTGATCAAAGTCCGCACTAGAGATGTCAAGTGAACTATACTAGTTTGGAAGTGAAATCTATGTGATCGAGCAAGTGATCAGATAAGATAATGTGTTGGATGATATATGTATATCATATAGGCTATAGTACATTATGATGTGTTAAGTTGACTTATGAAGAGTTCGAGGAATGACTTTTATCTGTTATGAGGTATTCTAAATCGTCGCCTAAGTAATAACCTAAGGTTGTTAAGCGTAAGGTATGCTCAGTAGACTGTTTATCATCCTTGTGCGATGAGAAGGTTTTAAACTTGGGCAAACCATTAATTTTGTTTGCTAGTGATTGAATACTACTAAGTATTGCTTTTTGATCATTTCTGTGGTTGCTCACATTGAAATTTTGAGGATGAAATATTCTAAGTGAGGGAGAATGTAATGACCCGGAATTTCAAACACTTCATATTTAAATATCTGAATTAATTAAATATTTGGACCTTTGATAAAATGTTATTAAAATGATTTACTAAGCATTTTAACCCCTTTTAAATCATAACTAATGATGGTAAACTTGTTTTGGAGAAATTTTATAAAAATATATTCTTTGGAAAAATATCGATAATGTGATCGAAAATCATTTTATCAATAAATAGCTTTTTAACTGTCAGAAGAAGTTCAAATTGTTTTTACATACACTTCTTTGCTTAGGAAATCAATTTAATTAAATAAAAATAGTTTCCATTTATGGAAATAAAATTTATGGATAATGTCATGCACGAGCTAAGGGGAGATATTTAGGAAATGAGCAAATATGGAAAGTCCTTAACCTTTAAGCAACTTTGACATAAAGGAGAGGTGATGTGTTAATCAATTATGTTAGGGCTTTAAGGGGTTTATGGTCTTTTTCCATCATGTCCCTAAATCTATATAAGGAGGGTATACCTTTAGGAATAAATCACAAATAATTACAAAGCTTGAGTTGTAAAAATCGACGGCTTCTCTTCTTCTTCCTCTCTTATGTTCTAAAAAGAAGTAGTTGCAAATCAACTCCAAATCACTTCAAACTTTGCCACAAGGCTTAGTATAATATTAGAAGCCCTTCCACCATGCCAAAACATGAAGAAGTGAAGCACACCTCTCCACCAAAGCATAGGCCATGAGCATATTAAGAAGGGAGGAGGCAAATGAGCAAGTGAAAGCAAGGAAGGGAAGAAAGGAGGTGGCTACAAGTTGGGTTAGGCTTGGACTCTTGGATCTTGGTTATGATTGAGTTAAAGGTGAGTTAACACATCACTTTGAATGAAAATATAACACATAAACGTTAGTATTTTATTGTGTTAGTGTTGTTTGAATTATTATTAACTTATGTTGAAAACAGTGGTTGTAACTTCTTACTTTAAAAGTAAGTGACATATGTGATCCATGTACATGGACTTGAATAATTTTGTAATGAAATTGAATGGAATTATGATAGGCGACTTGATCTTGAAAAAATCACATAGGTTATAGATGGAGTTTGGTTTAGTATGAACTTGGATTTAGAAGTGCACTTATAGCGATAGCCGCTATAGAAGTAGTTTGGAATTGCCTTGTTTTTGGCAATTGTTATGGAACTTTGTAGAGAGATCCTTAGGGGTTTCTTACCATATTTATATTGTTATATATATGTATGTTTGTTTCTATTAAAATATTGAATAGTAAAAAGTTAAGTAACATCTCGACAATGGCCAAAACATCACTAGTGCAAAACTGTCCCGTTTAGACTTGATTTTTGGACTTAAAAGGTTTGAAAAGATATTTAGATTTTAGAATTTTGTTTCATTCTTTTTATAAGTGGTTACTAACAATTTTTAGAGTACTTGAAAAGTGGTTTGAGATATTTATGAATTTATATTAATTAGTTGTGAAGTTTCAAGGGAGAGATATTTTGTTAAAACATATCGTTTTAAAGTTTCCAATGATTTTTCAAACTTGTTATTTTAAAGTTATATTTCTAAGGAATGTTTTAAAACATATTCTAAGTATTTTGAAGTATATATATCTAATATAACTACCTTGGAAAATATATTATATAAATATCTTAATTTAGATTATAAAATAAAAGGTTTAGAAAAGGGATTAGTAATTGCTAAATCGCTAAATGGTTAAATTGTTTATTTAACTACTTATTAGGAATGTAATTAACTATACCTAAACTAATAAGCCGATAACTAATCTTATGTATTGGCGAGAGTTAAGATTGATGTCGAGTAGGGACAGAGCAATTGAGCTCAACCGGGCTTCCCACTTAACCAAGGAACATGTAAGTGAAAAATGTCGGAAATGTATTAATCATGTTGATTTCTTATTGTTTATGGAAATCATTAATACTATACTTAACACTAAAAGCCGATGAGGTAGACTTATCTATTTATGAAATTCAAGATTGAAATGTCTAGGTAAGGCTTGGAGCAATCAGTGCCCAAACTTACCTTACTTCACTCTTGGACGAGGAATAGTTAAGTTGGAATATCGAAAACGAGTTAAGCATATGAATCGTGATTAGTATAAGCAATCATCTTTAGAACTTGATAATTATCTAGTCCATACTAAAGTTGACTGAATATGAACTTAGATCTTTGAAACAATGGTTTGTAAAGATAGGAACAAGTAGGAAAATGGTTTGGATTTGTTGTGACAATGTGTTAATCACATTCGTCTTTTACCCTTTTCAATTATACTTAGGGATGTAAATATATCTTTAAGAAATGATTTACAAGTAAGTAAAAGCGAAATAGTATAGGGTTTGTAGTGGAAATATCCGAGTAACATCCATCTTAAACCTTTTGAATGGATTTGTGAAAGTATTTAGATACTTAAAATGGATATTTTGAAGGAAATAGTAAGTAATGGAATCTTTTGAAAAGAGATAGAAAAAGTAGAAGTTTATTAGATAAATGAAGTTTACTAATAAAGGAGTTTTAATTAATAATAGGATTAATTAAATGGAAGAGATTAAGAGTTACTTAAGTAACTTAACCATACTTTGTGTGGCTTGATTGTGTTTTGGATGAGGATAGTGTTTTGTGTGTCTATTTGTTTATCAAAGGTAACCTAGACTTGTTTCCATTTACAACATCTACCTTATACTAGATAGTCGATTAGTTGACTATCGAAATTGATCAAATACTACTAAAGAAGTTATTGAAGGGATTTGCGATTTCATACAAATAAGAACCCCCGAGGAGTAGTATTGGTATGAAACGTCTGTACCTTTCGCTTATTTCTGAGAAAACCATAATTGAGTTAACCAGAAAATTCATCTATTGGTTTTGTAACGACCCGATATTTTCAACCATTCGCATCCGCACATGTTGGACTTGAATTGATCAAAATACCGAATTGTTAATTTATATTTGGCAAATTCATCATATACAGTAAATAAATAATCACAGATCACAGACACAAAGTAATATAATGTAGCGGAAACAAAGAAATAGCAGTTCATGAAGCTACTATATAAATACATCAAAGTTAATTAAGATACAATAGGAGTAACAGTATGATAATCAGGTACAACTCAGAATACAACTGGAATCAACTGGATAACAAAATGAATAGATATCTGGATCTTTAAAGCAAAACTCCAGCTCCAAAGGTGAGTCTCGAATGATATATCACTCAGTCTGACCCGAGCGTAAAGAAAAACACAAAACACTCGAGTCAGGACATACATACTTATACAATGTAAACCAACTCAAGTGAACTGTAATAAAGGTACAAGTAACTTAAAGAATGCTTGGGATCGCCCATTCTTTAAGGATCCGTTAAACTATTTACTATGTAGTAATATTGCGCTATTATAATAATGTCTAATATAAAATAAACATACTTTAAAATAGGATTAGGGCTTTACATTTAATCCGAACTCACCTTAACACGTAATAGTGCCAATAGTCTATACAGTACCTGCATACCTCGAAAGGCTATGAGAAGATACTCCATAGGTACGACACAAATAGAAACTCGTAGTAAAGCTCGATATGGTAAGTGACACGGCACAACTAGGCAATGCCGGGGTAGATATACCAATTACGCATCTGGGCTGGTGGTGACACATAGCAGCCACTACCGCCCACCTCGAACAACACTCCCAAATCAAGGGTTGCACCCAATCAATCACAAAGTAATAGAATGGTATCGAAGAAGTGTGTCCGATCAGAGGTGCTACCTCATTGGCCCGTCAATCGCTCCTGTTTTAGCCACTTTATGCCAACTCACGGGAGTTGGGTCCACGTATATACCTGTGACGACCCAACTTTCTACCATCAGAAAGTTGCATCATCTTTAAGAAAGAAAGAGGTGAGAAATAGAAAAGATAGAGAAGAAAGAAGAAAACAACATCAGAATCTCAACAGCGGAACGAATGAAATATAATATATCACATAAGAGATTACATAGTATCATATACATCAGAGTTACACAGATAATACATCACATACTAGACAGTTATAAACACCTGTCTAGTTAATACAACTCGATACAACTCAAATACAACACAGATACAACACAGAGATACCAACACAGCGGAAAACTATATATCTATAATGCTGAAGCCTCCTGCTCCATTGCTCCTCCACAATTCGTCAAAGCTAACCTGAATCCCTTGGCTACTCGTAAAAATTTGAGTACCCGAGAGTTTAAGAAAAACATAAATAAACTCCGGGTCAGACATGGGTCTGGTATGAGTAACAGGTTAAAGTTGCTTAACTTTGAAAATCCTTTGAAAACAAAAGGTATCATGTAAGACTTCCCACATAAACATGGAAAAGTTTTTACCTTACGCTAACCAAACATTTGATAGGAAATTCAGTGATATTATAATAGTGTCTAGGGTTTTCAAGTAAATAGAAAATAGCCGAAATTGTTACATCTATTAAATTCCAGCATACTAGGTTTACAATCAAATCCGATGGCACTTATTGGATTTTGGATTCCATACAATGGCAGGGCTACTGGGATACCGCCCGTCACAGTACCTGGCCTAGATCAGCGTACCGAGGACCCACCCTAAGTCCCCTGCAACACAAAGCCGGAACCATCCCTTACTGGACAGTCCCAAACAAGACAACCCCAGCAGTTGGAGCTCAAAACTGCCCACACAACCGAAATAAAAAGGGACATCTAGACAGGGGTAAATCTCGCTCTCAAGTGGGTGCGACCCACGAAGCCTTGCTGCATCTCCCCTGTTTTAGCCATTCCCGGTTGATGAGGCTTGAGGTCACGATTACCTTATCAGAACTCATCACTTAGAATGCTCATCGTCCACCTGACGATGTTCTGAAAGCATTCAATCCATACAAGTTCGTTCCGGGTTCGAACGAAACCGAAGGCATTATCTCGTTACACTCATTTTGGAATCATCCTCAGAGTTAACGACCACAAAACTTGCACTCTGAATCTTCATCTTCACTTGAGATTCACGACCTATCGTTAATTTGGATCGATGTGGTTTTCGCATATCCAAATCTGGAAACCCGATCCCGGTCTCATCGAAATCCAAACCGTATCTTTTAAGGCCAAGTTGTTTTAAAGTTAAAACAATTCATTTCATTATCTATATACACACAGACAGATAATTCATAATATCACAGATAGATAATCTACAATATCATCATAAATAGACAATCCATATCACACAGCATTACTTATCTCATAACTGAGATCTCAACCATTCAAGGAAATCAATATCATCCATCAATACATAAGCAAGGATTCATAAACACACCATTTATAATTAGTTTAAAATGAATTAAATTAATTACTTCATCTCTAATTAATTTAAAGTAAATTAAATTAATTACCTCATTCTATAAATCTTGCTTGCTTAACCATTAATTAATTACAAATCAATTAATTAATCATTCTCTAGATTTCCATCTTAATTAATCATCCTGGATTAATTATCCTTTAATTACATTCAAGTAATTATTCTTTAATTAATTATCTATAACCAAATACAGTAATTATCTTTAATTACTCTATTTATTAATTAACCATAATTAATTACATTTATCCTCAATTAATTACAATTAATTAATTACTCAAAATCACTTATTATTGATTAATTAGTCTTAGTGAATCAATCCTTTAATTACATCATTAATTATATAAATTAATGATCCTTAATTACATTCTTGATTTAATTATCCCATTAAAATAAATTACATTAAGTAATTAATCTTTAACTAAACCACATTTATTAATCAGTCTTGATTAATTCCATTCAGTAATTAACTACCCTTAATTACTTCACTTAATAAATTAATTACTCCTTAATTAATTATCTCAATTAATCCCTTGATTAATTTCACAAAGTAATTTAATCCAAATTACTATCATACTTAAATCTTCTTCAATTAATTACATACAGTAATTACCATTAATTACTTCACTATGTAATTATACTTCATTTATTACATTAAGTAATTTACACTTATCAACCTATCAAGTGATTAAATTAATTAAACTTAATTAATTAACTTAAATAAATCACATTAAACTCCATTAATTACATTAAGTAATTAATTTCTTAATTACTTCCATTAAGTAATTTCACTTAAACATTTCACAATTGATTATCTCTAAATTAATTAACCTAATTAATTATTAAAATTAATCACATTAATTGATTGTTAAATAATCTTAAGTTAATGACCTTCATTAACTATTATCAACTCTTTTAATTACTTTTCTTAAGTAATTAACTTAGATTAACCATTTTTAATTACAAGTTAATTAATCTTTAATTACCCATTAATTAATCTCTAATTATTAAATTAATTAAGTGTTTAACTGTAACTTAATTAATCTTAATTACTTGATTAATTGATTCTTAATCATTAATTAAAAATCTTAACTCATCAAATTAATGATCTTTATTTTCAAATTTATTTATCCTTTAATTAATCACTTAATCCTTAATTACTTTATTTTATTAATACTAAATCATTAATTTATTAACTTATCTAATTATTACTCATTAAAATCTAATTATCTTTAAGATAAATCATTTCTTCTTATTAATGATTAAATTATCATTTACAAATGCATTTGAAAACATTTTCCTTTTGAATATTTACTTTTAAATTCAATTTCAATTTAGGATTCAAAATAAATACAAATTTAACTTAACAAAGTTTTTTAAAAACAGATTTAAAAAACTTTTACGTCACATGTTAAAGACACACTTGTTTTATAAAAGAAATTTACAAGAGTTCTCAAACCCAAATTCAATTTTAAATTCAAATCACTTTCTAAAATATACTTTAACTTTTTAAAGTTGTTTAACATAAAACTTATTTATTTTAAAACTAGAATCAGATCTATTCTGAATCCAGGCTTTAAAACTTTTTTTTAAACTTTGTTTAAATCTGACTTTCACAATTTTTTCATTTCAATTAAAATCAACACTGATAGGTTTTAAACCTGTGACACAAAACTTACCCGAGCCCATCCTATTTTGCTTCGAGCAAAAATCGAATAGCTTCGAGTCGAACACTCGATTAACTCGAGAATTTCCCGAGAACAAAAACCCCTGGCCAAACCAACATCACCAGACAACCAGTGCACCGTGCACGTACACGGTGACTTTGTTCGCCTCCGACCAACTCCACTGATCTTCCCACATCGGCAAACAACTCCACCTCCTACCCTGATCATCAGATCGCCACCCAAAGCTCGAAATCAAATTCGAGACTACAAACCCAAACTGGAACCAGAAACTGGAACCATCATCAAAAGCCTGTCATCGCCTCGCCCACGATCCTCCGACCACCATTACATCGGAAACTCTGGCCAAACACTCGTCAACCTCCCCTCTTACGTCCCCCAGAACCACGTTGAACTCGGTCGATCGAAGAAGACGAACGAATCGAAACACTAAGCCTCGTCAAAACAGTGCGTTAAACCCTAATTTCAATTCGACTTACACAACCTTGCATTAGAAAAAATTTCCAATATTTTTCCTATATCCACTAATCAATGATTTAACTCCATAACAAATTCCAGCATCAACAATTTAATAAATCGGGAGAACTTTGTAAAAGAACGATTTTTGTTCATCTGTAACTGCTCCTTTATTTCTCAATGAAAATTTTCCATTTTTTTTTAAAAATCAAGTTTTAACTTTAGCTTTTGATTCATACACCTGAATCTATAATCTACGACCAATAAATTTTGACTTAATTGAAGGTTTCATTGTGTTTATATTTCCTGAAAATTACCCTGTTATTTTAAATAACTATATATTTTTAAACTAACATTTATGGTATAACATTCATACTTCATTTGTATTTCAAAACTTAACAGAGCCTAGATCACGAGATAAAGAAATATGAAAACAAACTTAACTAGGAAATTTAAAACAGAGGTGTTAAGTGCTACAGATGTACATATCAGATATGCATGCTTACATATATTCATAACCACAGAGTTAACACTTATATATGCATAAACAAAGTATCATCCATCACAGGGCTTCACAAACAAGCAGACATCTATATACTTAGTTTTTAAATTTAAATGTTACTCACCTGATTTGAAAATGAAGACAGAGTACATCAATTTTGACCCAAGCATGAAGTTGCAAGCTGGAAACTTCTCCTCTAGATCTCTGATTTTTATTGATGTTTAAATTGATTTTTTTGTTTAAGTTTGAAAGGTTGTTTATAGTTGAGTTGTTGCTTGCTTATCCTCTGGTTTGCTTATATTTCGATAAACGAAATGAAATGGAAAAGGTTGATAAAGAAAAGAGTTTACAGGCTATGTTACTTCACTGGTACAAGATTGTTCAGAGATTTTTTTCTCTATGGGGGCTGAAGTGATCTATACAATGTACTAGAGATATAAACATTAAATGCCTTGTGTCCTTATGTCTACACATACATATCTCATACTTTATTTCGTATGTACTTATCTTCATTGTATATATTTTTCAAGTGTACAAAGTTATTTCCCTATAACATGAATATATTTTCTTGCCTTCAACATGAAGATATCTTTTCTTTTACTTTGTTTATTCTTGCCCTTCAAATTTCCTTACAGCCTTGCGTCTACATTTGTTCCCAGAACTATCAATATCTTATGCTTTGAAATATAGATAAGTTTTCTATACTTGACAAGATGAAAGAATTTAACCAATGTATATTTTACTTTATATATATCTATTCCTACTACTAACTACTAATTTATATTTCTTTTTAAAACTTAAGCATCAACATTTTACTTTATATTCATATTTTATTTTTAAATTAAAACTTTATTCTTATGAATTACTTTTTAGAGAAAATAAATTAAAGCTATGTATATATATACAAATAAAAGCTTATACAAATGTCTTTAAAATCCAACATTTTAAATATTTACTCTATTTAATTTCAAGGCTTTTAAATTCAAACTAAATTCTAAATCCAATTTTAAAAATCAAGTTATATATATACATAACAACATATTAAATTTGAAAATAACACTTCTATTTTAAAGTCTATTCATATTTATATATATAAACAATACATTACTAAATGTTATTTGAAAACAATAATTTGTCAAATTAAATAATTTATAAAAGAGATTATAACTTCCTATTATTATTTAAATGAATTAATATATCATATTTATTAAACAACATTTTAAAACAACCCTTTTTAATTAACCTTAAACTTAAGCTAAGAGATAAATTTAAATCAATTAAACATTTACCATAACTATTTTAAAACCATATATTCTATATTAAATCCTAATTTCCAAATTACCAAAAATATATTAGAATTTGAAAACAAGCTTTATTTATTTATTAAATTCAAACCAAAGATTTCTATTTACAATATATATACAAATATATATACATTATAAATAGAACAATTTATTAGCTTTTAAAAGATAAATTCTCAGTTAAATATTTATTCAAAAGAAGATTATTAAATCAATTTGAATTTATCAACAAAAATTATCAAATCAATTTAATTTTCAACACATATTATTAAATTGATATTGCTAGAAATTCCGGGATGTCACATTCCTTCCCCCTTAAAAGAATTTCGTCCCCGAAATTTAAAACAAAGGTAATTTAATAATTCCATTAAAGATTTAATTTTAAAAACACAAGCATATATTAATTATATGCTAACAACCATAGCAACCAACTCATCCAATCAAACAAATCTAACTATCCAGACAAAATCAGGATAGGACTATCTAGAGTTTCCCAAGTAAAATAATGGGATACTCGCTCTATAGAATCCAACAGAACTATACTACTAAGCTGCAGAGCTCCTATTCATCTATATCTACCAAACTAGACAGGATATCAGACTATAGACAAGTCTGACTCATCAACCAAATCTCTAGAACTGCTGATTCCAAAACCAAAGATAGATCATACACGTACTCCCTTAGAGATACGTGAAAACAACGAATCCCAGTTATCCAAACTGGCAATTCACTCCTGAAGATCAAACACTTATCCAAAATCAAATCTCCGATTCTTATCCACAAAATTCTTCGGACAATTCTGGGCTACCTACATCCTTCCTGATCAGCTTATCCTTCGCTGATGCCCTTAGAACAACCCGAACCAAAACAATCTAACAAAATGATCTTTCCAAGATCAACCAAAACTCAGAACTCCACTCTACTCCAAAATCAGAAGACAGATCTCACTACTCTTATCCGAAAGAGATAAAACAGATGCACCACAACCTGACCTTAAGATCCTAAATTTTTTTTTTCATGTAGAAACTCTCTAATCCAAAACACTGCAACTTCCAGTTGCTTCCACACTAAAACAGCTGCCACCATGCTTCCACTGCGCAACTCTGACTGAACAGATGAAAATGCTGATGACGAACACAAGCACGGACTGGACAATACATTCCAAAAATATGGCTCAACAGATCCATAAAACTCAGAAGTTCCTCCAAAACTGAGCTGCTTCACTAAAATCTTTCTCTAGAAACTATCCTACTACTAAGCTGAACCACCAGTACCATTTCTGGAATCCAGTCGATACCAACTCAATCTTCTGATGCGGACAAAACTCCGACTTCCTGAAGACATCCAGAAAAATCTCAAAAAACACAAGAGAACACTCAAACTATCGCAAGTCGCTTTTGCGATCAATCCGGCCTAATTCCAAAGAAAAACTGTTCTCTCTTTACTAATCAGAACAGCTTATGCTTATGAAGCCAATCCATCGAAGAAATGGAACCACGCCGCTGCTTCTGAACTCCACCGCTAAGCTAGAAAGCTTCCTTGCCAACACAGAACACTCCGTGCTGCACTGCTGACACCAATGCCAAGGAATTCCTAATCCAAAGCTCTTCGAGAAATTCGGACCTCAAACCAAACAAAAACATCCTACTGAACACAGCCACAACACCGAAGCAGGCACACTTCCTTAACTTGTTCCAAAGAAAACATCTTTGGAGATATCCATAGTCACTGTGTCTCATCACACAGCTACTAATTCCTGAGGTATCAAGATATCATGACTTGCTTCTGCCTAGCCGACAGATCCAAACTCTAGCTGATCCAAACTCTCGAAAATCCGCTCACACGAGCGCGATCATCTTACACTTAAATGCTGGACTCCGAACCTTAACAGGTTTCCTTCAGAGATCAATAAAATCCTTGCACCACTCAAAGCTCACTCGAGACGGTATTAGGTCTACAGTCTCGACATATACCCTTCCAACCATTGGTAGTCGTGTTACACACACTACTACCTTATCTACCTTTATAACTTATGTTGGAAAACCCGAACAGATAACCCAACAGATAGGTAGAATGTATATATATATATATATATATAAAATTACAAATACGCTCTCTCACGATAGACACCACTCCAAAGCTTAGGTATTCACTCAACCTAACGCTCTGATACCAACTGTGACGACCCAACTTTCTACCATCAGAAAGTTGCATCATCTTTAAGAAAGAAAGGGGTGAGAAATAGAAAAGATAGAGAAGAAAGAAGAAAACAACATCAGAATCTCAACAGCGGAACGAATGAAATATAATATATCACATAAGAGATTACATAGTATCATATACATCAGAGTTACACAGATAATACATCACATACTAGACAGTTATAAACACCTGTCTAGTTAATACAACTCGATACAACTCAAATACAACACAGATACAATACAGAGATACCAACACAGCGGAAAACTATATATCTATAATGCTGAAGCCTCCTGCTCCATTGCTCCTCCACAATTCGTCAAAGCTAACCTGAATCCCTTGGCTACTCGTAAAAATTTGAGTACCCGAGAGTTGAAGAAAAACAGAAATAAACCCCGGGTCAGACATGGGTCTGGTATGAGTAAAAAGTTAAAGTTGCTTAACTTTGAAAAGCCTTTGAAAACAAAAGGTATCACGTAAGACTTCCCACATAAACATGGAAAAGTTTTTACCTTACGCTAACCAAACATTTGATAGGAAATTCAGTGATATTATAATAGTGTCTAGGGTTTTCAAGTAAATAGAAAATAGCCGAAATTGTTACATCTATTAAATTCCAGCATACTAGGTTTACAATCAAATCCGATGGCACTTATTGGATTTTGGATTCCATACAATGGCAGGGCTACTGGGGTACCGCCCGTCACAGTACCTGGCCTAGATCAGCGTACCAAGGACCCACCCTATGTCCCCTGCAACACAAAGCCGGAACAATCCCTTACTGGACAGTCCCAAACAAGACAACCCCGGGAGTTGGAGCTCAAAACTGCCCACATAACCGAAATAAAAAGGGACATCTAGACAGGGGTAAATCTCGCTCTCAAGTGGGTGCGACCCACGAAGCCTTGCTGCACCTCCCCTGTTTTAGCCATTCCCGGTTGATGAGGCTTGAGGTCACGATTACCTTATTAGAACTCATCACTTAGAATGCTCATCGTCCACTTGACGATGTTCTGAAAGCATTCAATCCATACAAGTTCGTTCCGGGTTCGAATGAAACCGAAGGCATTATCTCGTTACACTCATTTTGGAATCATCCTCAGAGTTAACGACAACAACCCTTGCACTCTGAATCTTCATCTTCACTTGAGATTCACGACCTATCGTTAATTTGGATCGATGTGGTTTTCGCATATCCAAATCTGGAAACCCGATCCCGGTCTCATCGAAATCCAAACCGTATCATTTAAGGCCAAGTTGTTTTAAAGTTAAAACAATTCATTTCATTATCAATATACACACAGACAGATAATTCATAATATCACAGATAGATAATCTACAATATCATCATAAATAGACAATCCATATCACACAGCATTACTTATCTCATAACTGAGATCTCAACCATTCAAGGAAATCAATATCATCCATCAATACATAAGCAAGGATTCATAAACACACCATTTATAATTAATTTAAAATGAATTAAATTAATTACTTCATCTCTAATTAATTTAAAGTAAATTAAATTAATTACCTCATTCTATAAATCTTGCTTACTTAACCATTAATTAATTACAAATCAATTAATTAATCATTCTCTAGATTTCCATCTTAATTAATCATCCTGGATTAATTATCCTTTAATTACATTCAAGTAATTATTCTTTAATTAATTATCTATAACCAAATACAGTAATTAACTTTAATTACTCTATTTATTAATTAACCATAATTAATTACATTTATCCTCAATTAATTACAATTAATTAATTACTCAAAAACACTTATTATTGATTAATTAGTCTTAGTGAATCAATCCTTTAATTACATCATTAATTATATAAATTAATGACCCTTAATTACATTCTTGATTTAATTATCCCATTAAAATAAATTACATTAAGTAATTAATCTTTAACTAAACCACATTTATTAATCAGTCTTGATTAATTCCATTCAGTAATTAACTACCCTTAATTACTTCACCTAATAAATTAATTACTCCTTAATTAATTATCTCAATTAATCCCTTGATTAATTTCACAAAGTAATTTAATCCAAATTACTATCATACTTAAATCTTCTTCAATTAATTACATACAGTAATTACCATTAATTACTTCACTATGTAATTATACTTCATTTATTACATTAAGTAATTTACACTTATCAACCTATCAAGTGATTAAATTAATTAAACTTAATTAATTAACTTAAATAAATCACATTAAACTCCATTAATTACATTAAGTAATTAATTTCTTAATTATTTCCATTAAGTAATTTCACTTAAACATTTCACAATTGATTATCTCTAAATTAATTAACCTAATTAATTATTAAAATTAATCACATTAATTGATTGTTAAATAATCTCAAGTTAATGACCTTCATTAACTATTATCAACTCTTTTAATTACTTTTCTTAAGTAATTAACTTAGATTAAACATTTTTAATTACAAGTTAATTAATCTTTAATTACCCATTAATTAATCTCTAATTATTAAATTAATTAAGTGTTTAACTGTAACTTAATTAATCTTAATTACTTGATTAATTGATTCTTAATCATTAATTAAAAATCTTAACTCATCAAATTAATGATCTTTATTTTCAAATTTATTTATCCTTTAATTAATCACTTAATCCTTAATTACTTTATTTTATTAATACTAAATCATTAATTTATTAACTTATCTAATTATTACTCATTAAAATCTAATTATCTTTAAGATAAATCATTTCTTCTTATTAAAGATTAAATTATCATTTACAAATGCATTTGAAAACTTTTTCCTTTTGAATATTTACTTTTAAATTCAATTTCAATTTAGGATTCAAAATAAATACAAATTTAACTTAACAAAGTTTTTTAAAAACAGATTTAAAAAACTTTTACGTCACATGTTAAAGACACACTTGTTTTATAAAAGAAATTTACAAGAGTTCTCAAACCCAAATTCAATTTTAAATTCAAATCACTTTCTAAAATATACTTTAACTTTTTAAAGTTGTTTAACATAAAACTTATTTATTTTAAAACTAGAATCAGATCTATTCTGAATCCAGGCTTTAAAACTTTTTTTTAAACTTTGTTTAAATCTGACTTTCATAATTTTTTCATTTCAATTAAAATCAACACCGACAGGTTTTAAACCTGTGACACAAAACTTACCCGAGCCCATCCTATTTTGCTTCGAGCAAAAATCGAATAGCTTCGAGTCGAACACTCGATTAACTCGAGAATTTCCCGAGAACAAAAACCCCTGGCCAAACCAACATCATCAGACAACCAGTGCACCGTGCACGTACACGGTGACTTTGTTCGCCTCCGACCAACTCCACTAATCTTCCCACATCGGCAAACAACTCCACCTCCTACCCTGATCATCAGATCGCCACCCAAAGCTCGAAATCAAATTCGAGACTATAAACCCAAACTGGAACTAGAAACTGGAACCATCATCAAAAGCCTGTCATCGCCTCGCCCACGATCCTCCGACCACCATTACATCGGAAACTCCGGCCAAACACTCATCAACCTCCCCTCTTACATCCCCTAGAACCACGTTGAACTCGGTCGATCGAAGAAGACGAACGAATCGAAACACTAAGCCTCGTCAAAACAGTGCGTTAAACCCTAATTTCAATTCGAGTTACACAATCTTGCATTAGAAAAATTTTCCAATATTTTTCCTATATGCACTAATCAATGATTTAACTCCATAACAAATTCCAGCATCAACAATTTAATAAATCGGCAGAACTTTGTAAAAGAACGATTTTTGTTCATCTGTAACTGCTCCTTTATTTCTCAATGAAAAATTTCCATTTTTGTTTTAAAAATCAAGTTTTAACTTTAGCTTTTGATTCATACACCTGAATCTATAATCTACGACAAATAAATTTTGACTTAATTGAAGGTTTCACTGTGTTTATATTTCCTGAACATTACCTTGTTATTTTAAATAACTATATATTTTTAAACTAACATTTATGGTATAACATTCATACTTCATTTGTATTTCAAAACTTAACAGAGCCTAGATCACGAGATAAAGAAATATGAAAACAAACTTAACTAGGAAATTTAAAACAGAGGTGTTAAGTGCTACAGATGTACATATCAGATATGCATGCTTACATATATTCATAACCACAGAGTTAACACTTATATATGCATAAACAAAGTATCATCCATCACAGGGCTTCACAAACAAGCAGACATCTATATACTTAGTTTTTAAATTTAAATGTTACTCACCTGATTTTAAAATGAAGACAGAGTACATCAATTTTGACCCAGGCATGAAGTTGCAAGCTGGAAACTTCTCCTCTAGATCTCTGATTTTTATTGATGTTTAAACTGAGTTTTTTGTTTAAGTTTGAAAGGTTGTTTATAGTTGAGTTATTGCTTGCTTATCCTGTGGTTTGCTTATATTTCGATAAACGAAATGAAATGGAAAAGGTTGATAAAGAAAAGAGTTTACAGGCTATGTTACTTCACTGGTACAAGATTGTTCAGAGATTTATTTCTCTATGGGGGCTGAAGTGATCTATACAATGTACTAGAGATATAAACATTAAATGCCTTGTGTCCTTATGTCTACACATACATATCTCATACTTTATTTCGTATGTACTTATCTTCGTTGTATATATTTTTCAAGTGTACAAAGTTGTTTCCCTATAACATGAATATATTTTTCTTGCCTTCAACATGAAGATATATTTTCTTTTACTTTGTTTATTCTTGCCCTTCAAATTTACTTACAGCCTTGCGTCTACATTTGTTCCCAGAACTATCAAGTGTCTTATGCTTTGAAATATAGATAAGTTTTCTATACTTGACAAGATGAAAGAATTTAACCAATGTATATTTTACTTTATATATATCTATTCCTACTACTAACTACTAATTTATATTTCTTTTTAAAACTTAAGCATCAACATTTTACTTTATATTCATATTTTATTTTTAAATTAAAACTTTATTCTTATGAATTACTTTTTAGAGAAAATAAATTAAAGCTATGTATATATATATACAAATAAAAGCTTATACAAATGTTTTTAAAATCCAACATTTTAAATATTTACTCTATTTAATTTCAAGGCTTTTAAATTCAAACTAAATTCTAAATCCAATTTTAAAAATCAAGTTATATATATACATAACAACATATTAAATTTGAAAATAACACTTCTATTTTAAAGTCTATTCATATTTATATATATAAAACAATACATTACTAAATGTTATTTGAAAACAATAATTTGTCAAATTAAATAATTTATAAAAGAGATTATAACTTCCTATTATTATTTAAATGAATTAATATATCATATTTATTAAACAACATTTTAAAACAACCCTTTTTAATTAACCTTAAACTTAAGCTAAGAGATAAATTTAAATCAATTAAACATTTACCATAACTATTTTAAAACCAAATATTCTATATTAAATCCTAATTTCCAAATTACCAAAAATATATTAAAATTTGAAAACAAGCTTTATTTATTTATTAAATTCAAACCAAAGATTTCTATTTACAATATATATACAAATATATATACATTATAAATAGAACAATTTATTAGCTTTTAAAAGATAAATTCTCAGTTAAATATTTATTCAAAAGAAGATTATTAAATCAATTTGAATTTATAAACAAAAATTATCAAATCAATTTAATTTTCAACATAGATTATTAAATTGATATTGCTAGAAATTCCGGGATGTCACAATACCGTAGGATCGTCGCCACCATCCTACTTCATTCTGGAAACTCCACCGCGTACACAGTTGTCAAAGTGGTTTTCGGTATCGACAGAGAGTATGTCCATATCCGATCCCGGTCTCTTTAACAACCAATCGTTATTATAACCCGTGGTTATAAATTTAAAAACAGTTTATACTTCAAAATAGAATATCATTTCAAATCCAAATCTTTATCAAAATAAAGATTAAATCAATTCCAAACCATTTCAGTATATTTAAAATATCATATCATTTCAAAACTTCATTTCAAATCATTTCAATATATCAAAATATCATATCCTTTTGAAAACTTCATTTCAAATAATTTTAATATATCAAAACATCATATCATTTCAAAACTTCATTTCAAATCATTTTAATATATCAAAATATCATATCCTTTCAAAAACTTCATTTCAAATCATTTACTTGAGTTCAAATCCAAATATTCAACTTTAAATACCTTTAAATTCAAAGATATCATTCATTTATTATCATTTCAAGTCACCTTTTAAATAGTTTATATTTCAATCAAAATAATTCATCTAAACCATTTAAAAGTGTAATTATTATACTTTCAAATCAAGTATTCAATTTCCAAAGTTTTAAACTATTCTGAGTTCATTTGCTAAGTTAAAAAGCATAAACATTGAAAATTTCAGCCTTTCACAGCATTCAAAAAAAGCTGTTATAAGTTATCCTTGAAAACATTTTTAATTTAGCAAAGACAGCATTTTAAAACTGCTGTTAAATCTTAATTTAGTTGCTATTTAGTTTAAAACAGCAAAGACAGCATTTTCAGAAATGCTGTAATAGCTCAGGTTTCAAATTAAAGTGTTTCATTAAAGTGAAAATTAGGGTCACATCCCTAAAACCAAACGTAATTCACAAAAACTCCTTCCGTTCGAAACTTTATAAATCCGGTCCCTATTTTTGTTTCGGCTTAATTCTTTTCCATAAATACCCTCGTTTATACCGTGCTCCATTTTTTCTATCTGTGATTATTTGGTTTATATTGAACGATAAAATTATCTTTGCTTAATGATTTATCTGTTTGCAATAAAAGATTTTTACTGAAATACCGTGTAAGTTCGTTTTCTGCAACTATTTGCAATAGTTGCAGAAATGTCTGCAACTATATGCAATAGTTGCAGAAATGTCTGCAACTATATGCAATAGTTGCAGACATTTCTGCAACTATTTGCAATAGTTGCATCTGCAACTATTTGCATTTCTGCAACTATATGCAATAGTTGTAGAAATGTCTGCAACTATATGAAATAGTTGCAGACATTTCTGCAACTATTTGCAATAGTTGCATCTGCAACTATTTGCAATAGTTGCATAAATGTCTACAACTATTGCATATAGTTGCAGACATTTCAGCAACTATACCATATAGTTGCAGAAATATCTGCAACTATATGTAATAGTTGCAGACATTTCTGCAACTATATCATATAGTTGCAGAAATATCTGCAATTTTTATATATTTGAAAAAAAAATCGAAAATGTTCAATATTTGCTGAATTGTCTGCAAATATTTGAAATAATTGCAGATTTAATACAAATTTAAATTTTTGGTATCAACAATGGATCTCATTTTAAAGATCATAAAATTTGCGATTTTTTGGTGAAAACGTTATGTTGATCCGGTTTTTGTAAATAAAGTTATACACGTTTGAAAAGTTAAAAACATAAAGGGTATTTCGGTCTTTTTGCGTGCGTGAATTTGAAAACAGAGAGCGGAAACGTAAATGTTGGTTGGGAAGGATGTTTTCTGTATTTTAAAACTTGTTAGGGATGTGAGCCAAACTTACCCTTCATTAAATTCAGCAAAGACTGCAGACCACTGCAGCAATTACAGAACTGCTGTAATAGGCCTTTATCAAGTTTTAGTCCTTTAATTTACTTTAGCAACTATAGCATTACAGAAATGATGTAATAGCCTCTTATTAAGTTTTAGTTCATTTACAGAAATCATAACATTTCTGAATGCTATTAAAAGTATTTTCCAGATTTTAGTGTATTTCCAGCAAATAATAAACTTCATTTTAAACCCTTTTAAACATTATAAAAATCATATTTTGACATTCAAAAATGTTCATTAAAATTACTCTTTTAATTTATGATTTTTATAAGAAACATTTACAGTAAAATCCAAATTTCCAATAATTTTACTTAACAAATCCAAATGTACAATTTTCTTTTCTTCACATTTTTAACAAATAAACTTAACACTTATATTTTATTTCCATTCCACAAATTAAACTAAATTTTCAATTTTATTTAATTAACATAAACCTTTAATAAAAACCAAATTCACATTTCCAAGTCAAGTTATATTTTAAAATTACACTTTTAAGCATTCATTTATTTAACTATTTTAATACATAGAAAAAATCAATAATACTTCTTAAATCATTTAAATTCAAATTCAAATCAAATTATCATAGTTACCATTTTCGAAATATGATTAAATTTCCATTTTATTTATATAACTTAAATATCATTTTAAAACCAAAATTCCAAATTTCCAACCTTAAGTTATATTTCAAAAATTCACTTTTATTAGGATATAAATATTTAAATGCTTTATCATGGCAGACCTTCCCATCCTTTCTGTCCTTCCTCCGTCCACTCCCTTACCACCCCTGTCCTCCACCTCTCATCACACGTCTTCTCCATCAAGTCCCCTCCGTCCTTCCCCTGATCCCCCTCCTCCACCTCTGCCTTCTTCGTCATCTGTCAACGTCCGTTCCTCATCCCCTGTCCTTGTTTCTTCAGCTGCTCTTCCCCCCTCAAATCTTCCTCTTTCTCCTCAACTGCAATGGACTTCCCTTTTCAAGCGTAAACCAAGTAACGCAGGGAAGTACATTCCAGTTGAGATGACCCCAGAGTTTGTGAATGAGATTATGATTCCTCCTCCTAGTGTCATTGAAGCTGGAGCTGAAGTATGGAGTAGTTATCTAGTTGGATTTTTCCTTGACAAGCCACTGCCGTATTTCGTGGTCAGTAATTTTCTGAAGAAGTACTGGAAATTGAAAGGATCGATCAAGGTCCGTTCAAATGGTTTTTTGTTTTTATTTCACTTTGCTTGTGATGAAGACAGGATCAGAATCTTACAAGGAGAACCCATAGTTATGCAAAACAAACTCTTTATAGTGAAGCAATGGGATCCTTCAGTTGGTAATGCTTGTGCATCTATTTCGTCAGTGCCAGTGCGGGTTAAACACTCTAATATCCCCATCTTTGCTTGGTCCCGTATTGGCATTAATTAGTTGGCAAGCAGATTGGGTAGGCTCATTTGTATGGATGAATCCACTAAGAAATTGGAGAGATTGTCGTTTGCAAAGTGTTTAGTTGCAATAAAACCAGATCAGGGTCTCATTGATTCCTTCCCTGTCCATCTGCCTGACGGTGGAACCCAGCATATCCAAATTGAATATCAATGGTGTTTGCGCCAAAATTGGTCACAAACACCCGATAGTCGTTGAAAGCACCAGTACGCAATCACAATTCACAGATAACAAATATGTAGAGAAACAAAGATGAAGAACACTCAGAAAATTGAAAAGAACAGCAGTAAACAACTCAGATTTTATAGTGGTTCGGCGATCTTGCCTATGTCCACTTTGAAGCTTATGATTTTATTGATTCACTTGATAACTTCAATCTGTTACAGTAGATTACAATTGATGATGTTTGCACAAAAAATGGACAAACACCTCGAAGTTGTATGATTTAGTAGATCTTATGTGATTCTTAGTGATTCGAGCGATTTATGCAAATACGTAAAAAACAGGGGCTAAACTGTAAAACGACACGCAGATTTATAGTGGTTCAGCCAGAATGTGCCTACGTCCACTTTATATGTTATTTCTCTTCAGTTATTCTGATTACAAGTACAAAGCTTTGATATAAGTAAAAGAAAGTTGTTTGAAAGTTCCTTCCGTGCTTGAGCTCTCAAACTTGTCCCCCATTGCTGTACCCCTGCCCCCTCTATTTATAGAGTGAGGCTGGGGGTAGGGGTCTTGGAGGTATATAGCAGCTGGTGGGCCTGGGCTGCTACAATCTGGCCTGATAGGACTTTGGTTCGGTGGTTGGAGGCGAGGCTTGGTCCGACAATGAGTTGGTTCGGTGGTTGGAGGCGAGGTTTGGACCGGCAGGAGGGTTGGTCCGGTTGGTTCGGCAGGAGATTTGGACCGGCAATGGGTTGGTCCGGTTGGAGTTAGGAAGGCTTTGATTCGGTGTGAGTTAGGAAGGCTTTGATTCGGTGGGAGTTAGGAAGGCTTTGATTCGGTGGGAGACTTTTGGGTGGTCCGGCATGTCTGGTTCGGGGAGACCGGATGAAACATCTCCAACACTTGCCCCCCAAAGTGGGGCACGTGCTAATAGGTGCCGCGCTTTGTTCCAGCTGAGCCATTATATTTGGCCTGAGGACCATTCCATCTGGTCCGGCTATCAAACCTTGCTTTATAAATAGGAGTCTCTAACCTTCACATTTCCTTACCAACTGCGATAACCGAATCAATCATTCGAACTGCCGAATCAGGTGAGCTTGTTTTCTGTCGAACGAACTTCTAGGGCTAGGCTACCAAATGAACTCGGAAATTTTGGACCCCTGACTAACCGAATGAATTCTCACATTGAGATGCCGAATGAGCTATTGATTGGATTGACCGAATGAACTCTCACATTGGGATGCCGAATGAGTTTTACACTTGAGTAACCAGATGAACTCAGGGATCTTGAATTCCGAATGAAAATGATACTGAATATGTTTTTACTGAATGACGTCATATACTTGTTTACATCTTCTGTTCTAACAATGTGTTTTCCGGTATTGTAGATAATGTCTCGCAAAGCGGAAACTCGATCAGACAAGAAGAAATCCGCGGGCGAAGGAGGTTCCTCTATCGTGCCCCCAGCTCAGCCGAATCCAGAACATCACGGACCAACCCCGAGATCACTAATGGACGGGTACGGCCCTCAGGAACTTCTGAACTCCCCGCCCGATTGTTTTCCTAGTTCCCTCAAGGAGGAGCAGCTTGATGTCATCTCCCGATCCTTTGGAATCGATAGGGCGCGCTTGCTATTGCCTGGGAGAGATGTTATGCCGTATGATCCTCCTGAAGGGTACTTCGCCTACAGCAGATACCACTGCATGTGTGGTGCCATCCCTCCTCTGAACGCTTGGATAGCTAGCTTCCTCACATACCTTAAGGTGGCCCCGTTCCAGCTTCAACCCAACTCCTATGCTATACTGGTGAGCCTCTTCGTCATTTTCCGGAGGAAGTATGGTCGTGCTCCTTCCAACCGAGAGATCCGGTATCTATATAACCTGAGGGGCTATAAGAAGGGGTCCCCATACATTAGCTTGGAGTCAGCTGTGACCTTCAAGCCGGTCTTGGATCTGTATTCCAAATTCAGCATGTTCAAGAGGGAATGGTTCTTTGTTAGGGACGACTCTGTTTCAATTCGGCGCTTTACTTCGGGATGTAAGTCGAATGCTTTTACTTATAATTTCCATTATGATTGCAGTGCTTTTTCTCATACTTCCTCATTTTTGCTAGCGACAGGTGGCTTTGCGGTTGTGGAGACTGACCGCCTGGTTCAGAAGGCGGCTGAGATAGAAGCTATTCTTGGGAAATATAGATCATCTGCCTTCTTGATCAGAAATGCGATTCTTCTGGAGTATAACTTAATCCTTCCACAGCAGTCAGTAGTTAAGCTGAGGGAAACGGCGGAGGAGAGGGTGGCTGCTCAGACCAAGGAAGGTGTTACGGTAGAGAGTAGCAAGAGGAAACCTTTCACAAAACCTCCAGCTGTCGGAGGTAAGAAACTCAAGAAGTCGGACGGTCCCTCCCCCAGCAATTGTCCGCTTACCCGGGAGGAGGAAGACATAGAGGAGGAAAGAGGCGAGGGTGAAGATGGTCGGGAAGATGATAAAGGTGGCGATGGCATCGGGGCCTTGCTTCCTGGGCAAGCGGGCGAGATTCAGGAGTGGACGGACGATGCGTTCCACCAGGCTTTCGAGGGGCTGGACGAAGATCCGGCTTTGGTAGAGAAAATCGGGAAAGCGGACAAGGCCGGGACCGGTGCAAGCGAGTCTTCCCAGACCATTCCAGCCAGGGTGGCTCCGACGACTCAAGGTGAACTCTTGACTCCTGCATGCTTCACTAATGATAGGGACTTAGGAATATTTTATGACCCGCTCCCGTCCTGGAATGAAATCCAGGACCTATTGCAGTATCCTACTCCTCCCCAGGGTTTGTACAACCACAGATGTGTTTCTCTCCTTTTAATTTGCCGTGTTTTCTCGAAGTATAGAACAATATATGCTTGTGACACTTTTTCTTCATATCAGGAGCAGGTAAAACGGTCAAAGCCTCAGATTTTCGGCACAGGCTTGAACAGTACAAGCTTTCCAAAACTTCTGTCAAGCCGAAGCCTTCGACCCACCGCTCCGGGGATGTAGTCGGCTACCATCCTCTTCTCAGGGTTATCGAAGAGGGTATTCAGCAGAGAAAGAGGAGTCATCCTTTATCCGAACCTTCGCCTGGTCCTCAGTTCCCGGCTCAGCCTCTTCATGATATCATGGAGGAGGATAGCGAGTTTGCACCTTCTCCGCACCCGTCCGGAAACCCTTCTGTTACTCATATCGACCGTCCTGACTTGGCTCGTAATCCATTTGCGGGTCATCCTGATCTGGATCCAAGCTCTCATGATATTACCTTTGACGAAGTCACCGGTGAACACCTTCTCCCCCGCAACCCCATGGTACGAGTACTTGATGAAGCTAAGTCCTTAGATCTCGATTTACTCACTACTCGTATAATCACTATGGGAGACGAGGCCAAGGCTAATATTGATCGGGTGGCGGAGGAGACTAAGAAGCTGATGGGGCATCATGCCCGGCTGGTTAAGGCCGGAGAGGAGATTGGGAGCGCCAATATCCGACTTCGATTGGTGGTTTCGGATCAGGCCAAACAGCTTGCGGATCAGGCTATTCAGATTTCTCAGCATGAGGCTGCTACTGGACGATTAAGGAAAACCATGGAAGAGGCCAGTCGGGCCGAATTGCGGAAAATGGAAGCTACTTGCAAAGAACGGATTGACATGGCTATTGCCACGGTGGACGAGGTTCGGAAAGCGGATCTTGAGCAGGTGGAGGAATTGTCCGGGAAACTTGAGGCTGCAGAGCTTGCTCAAGCCAAGTTGAGGGAGGAGATGGAGGCAATGCGGGGATCCCTTCTAGCCGACTGCTCGAGATACCGATCGGAGAGAGATGCTGCCGTTGGGAGGTTGTTGGCTTCCGAGGCCCGGATGAGGGAGTTTGAGGAGAATGAGGGGATGATGGACGAAATGCTTCAGGACATGTACTTCCGAACCTGGAAGCAGGGCAACCTATCCTGGATGGATGATTATCCCAGGATCATGGCTAAGATCTATCTTCGGGCTCTGGAGGAGGCCAAGGCCGATGCGGATAAAGATGGTGGCATGGCCTTCAGCATGGATGCGGTCACTGCCCAGTTTGCCAAGGAGGAGAAGGTGGCGGTGAAGGAAGGTATGCGGTTGCTTGCCGCTGAGGAGGTAGGCGTGCAGGTAGAGGATGACGATCAGGATAGTCAGGAAGCAGGCGCTGGTAAGTCTCCCTTTTTAGTTTCTCCATCAATTTGGTTGCTTATTGCTAATGAGTCCTTTTTTTTTTGACTGGACAGGGGGTCAACAGGGCAAGGATAAAGCTCCACTGCAGCCGGCTCCTTGATTATACCTGGAAAAACTCCTTTTGTGGATTCGACAGTGTTGTATATGTTAGTCGAAAAATAGTAACGTAGCCTTTAGGTTGTGATATTTTGCCACTTGTAATAAATAGTCTTATTTTTAACGAGTAATTCTTTAACTTAAGCTGATTTTGTCGTCTTTTGAATGTTTGCTGTTATTTTGGCATATCGTATGAGAAATATAGCTATGTATATTCTTGTAATTAAATTGTGTTTGATGTTAGATTCTGGTTCTAAATCATAATTTCATGACTTGCAATATTAGCGTGTGGTGTGAACAAATTATAGTCATGTATTTGTACATAAAAGAAGAAAATACCGCCTTTCATGTTTTAATCGTAGATGGCAGTCTTGAATATCTTGTATGACCGAGCATGGAATGTAGTCGAATGTCCTGCCACTGTGAGTCCCTACACCCATTGGCGAGTATCTCCTACTCTGTATCATGTACTTTAGGGATTGTTATAGAGGATAGGGAAAAAGCTTTTTAAGTAAAATTGAAATACGTGAAAAGGTAAAACTTCCAATCACGGAAGGCCTTCGATGTGCTTAAGTTCGTGGCAAACGGGTTTTGTAGTCACTTTCCCTAGCTGTGGGTCTTGGAGACATTCGTCACCCATCTTACGCCTCCGCGGGGAGTTAATTCTTTTTTACCACAGCCGCACTTAAGACACATCGGAGCCGAGATCGTGCACAGTAACTACCCGGGCCATTATGGCCCGTAATCGTGGGTATTATTCGATTTACTATGGCCGGCTAGCGTGGGTGCCGATCGTCAACTGTGAACTGCCCCTGGCTGGCCACACCTTATGTTGGGGCTTATAGTCGGTTCACAGTTGCCGGCGAGCCTAACGCCGTAATGAGCTGCCTCGGCTATAGTCGGCCTTCTCGGTGGCTTATAATCGGCTCATTACAGTTGGCTTTAAGGGCCGTCGCGAGCAATGAGTTAACCCGCAGCAGAGGGATGCTGGAGCAAAAGTGTCTCATTGGCGAGGGCATAGATTCGCATAGTACCTGTTGGGTCTTGTCCAGGTGAAGTTGCGTTGTGGAGTGCTTTGAATAGAAATGCTATATACTCAGGATTTTGTTCAACAGAAAAGGATAAAGTTAACAAGCAGCCAAGATACAAAGGAACAAGTTAAAAAAGAGACAAGGTTTTTTAAAGTGGTTCGGCACGAAAATGCCTACGTCCACTGATTCTCTTTGTTAATTCACTTCATATGGGCAATACAAGTTAAGAAAAGTATCGACGGAGGTGTTGGATGTTCCATGCCCTCTGGAACACCTCTCCGTCCACTGTTGACAAAATATAGGCTCCGTTGTGGAGATCTTTATGAATTACATATGGTCCATCCCAGATTGGGTCTAGTGCTCCGGGGCGAGGGAAGATTCGCTTGAGGACAAGATCCCCTTCCTGTAAGGTACGATGCTTGACTTTGGAGTTGTAGTGTGCCGCCACTTTTTGTTTGTGGGCTGCTGCTTTAAGGACTGCATCATTTCTTCTTTCCTCGACTAGATCCAAAGACATGTTGAGGAGCTCTTCATTCTCTTCTGGGTTATAGTGGATCCTACGGTGGGAAGGCACAATGGTTTCAACTGGGAGCATAGCCTCCGATCCGTAAGCCAAAGAGAAAGGAGTGTGCCCCGTTGATGTTCTGAAAGATGTGCGGTAAGCCCACAGTGCCGTAGGGAGTTCGTCCACCCAAGCGCCCTTTGACTTTTCGAGCTTCTTTTTGATCAGAGTCTTCAGAATTTTGTTGACTGCTTCGACTTGTCCGTTTGCCTGGGGATACGCTACGGATGAGAAGCTTTTATGAATTCCGTGCTCTCGGCACCAGTTGGCGAATTCCTTGCTGTCAAACTGAAGTCCATTGTCTGATATGATTTTGAGTGGGACTCCATACCTGCACAGAACATTTTTGATCAAGAAGTTAATAACTTTTGCTGAAGATACTTTATTCAGAGGTTCTGCTTCCACCCATTTGGTTAAATAATCAACTGCCACTATAGCATATTTGGCCCCGCCTCGGCCCATCGGTAGCTCGCCGATTAAGTCAATTCCCCATATTGCGAAGGGCCAAGGGCTGGTCATTTGAGTAATCTCAGTTGTTGGTAGCCGTGGAATCTTAGCAAATTTTTGGCATCTGTCACACCTCTTGACGAAATCTAAGGCGTCCTTGCTTAAGGTGGGCCAGAAATATCCATATCGGAGTATCTTTTTTGCTAATGTTTGCCCTCCGGTGTGATCTCCACAGCTTCCCTGATGGATGTTGGATAAGATTTCCTTGGCTTCCCTTCCGACGACACACCTTAATAATGGGTTAGAGAAACCGCACCAATAGAGGATGTCTTCTTGTATTGTATAGCGGGACGCTTTCCTCAAGATTTTCTTGACTTCATTACGCCCGTCGGGTAGTGTGCCACTTTGTAGGTAGTTTCGGATGGGAGTCATCCAAGTTGCTTCCTCGGTTGCAGTTATCAGATTCACTTGTTCAAAACTTGGCGCCATTTTCTTTGAGATGGTCACTGCCCCGAAGATGGTGATGTCTCTCACACTTGCTTGCTTTGCTAATTCGTCGGCCTCTCGGTTCTCCTCCCGAGGGATGTGTTTGACTAAGTAGTGGTCCAATCGGCTGAGAAGTAATTTGGTCTTCTTTAGATATGCTATGAGTCGTTCTTCTCGAGCTTGGAATTCCCCTAGTATTTGATTAACAATAAGCTGAGAATCGCTGTGAAGACACAAAGAATTGGCTCCGATCTCGATGGCAATTTCTAGTCCGGCTATCACTGCTTCATATTCTGCATCGTTGTTGGTGGCAGCGAACTCCAACCTTATAGCATAGTGCAGTTTATTTCCCCTGGGAGTGATTATTATAACACCTGCCCCCGAGCCCTGTTCGTTCGACGCGCCATCCACAAAGAGATTCCATTTGATGTCTCTTGTTATTTCCAATTGCTCCTTATCTTCGTTGGTAGTGAATTCTGCAATGAAGTCAGCCATGGCCTGTCCCTTGATGGCGGTGCGAGGGTGATAGGTGATATCATACTGACTCAGTTCAATGCACCATTTAAGTAGTCGCCCAGAAGTGTCGGGGCGATGGAGTACCTGCCTCAGTGGTTGATCGGTCAGAACTTTGATGGAATGGGACTGGAAGTAGTGACGCAGCTTCCGTGATGTGATAAGTAAACAGTATGCTAGTTTTTCAAGTTTAGGATATCTGACTTCTGCCCCAGTAAACCTTTTGCTGACGAAGTAAACTGGCTGCTGCCTGCGGTTATCTTCCCTTACCAAGGCGACGCTTAGGGCGTGGGATGACACAGCGAGGTATAGGTATAATTCTTCTCCTTCGCTTGGAGTTGAGAGCACCGGTGGTTTCTGGAGGTGTTCGATTAAGTGAAGGAAAGCGGTCAGGCATTCGTCAGTCCATTCGAACTTTCCCTTGTCTTTCTTTAGAGCTTCAAAAAAGGGGACGCACTTGTCCGTCGCCTTGGAGATGAATCGGCTTAGAGCGGCCACTTTTCCGTTCAAACTTTGCATTTCCTTCCGAGTGGAAGGTATCTTGATATCCCTTAGCGCTCGGACTTGTTCAGGGTTTGTTTCTATCCCTCTGGCATGAACGATGAATCCTAAGAACTTTCCAGATGACACTCCGAAGGAGCATTTTAGCGGATTCAACTTCATTCCAAATTGTCCAAGTACTTGAAACATCTTGCCTAGGTGGCTCACGTGATCTATGTCTTTCCTTGACTTTACTAGCATGTCATCCACATATACTTCCATAGTTTGTCCTATCAGCCCTGCAAACATCTTGTTGACGAGGCGCTGGTAGGTGGCTCCTGCATTTTTAAGTCCGAAAGGCATTACCTTATAGCAGTACAAGCCCTGGTCGGTGATAAAACTAGTGTGGTCTTGGTCGGGAGCATGCATAGGAATTTGGTTATATCTTGAGTATGCATCCATAAAGGATAGGAGTTCGTGCCCGGTTGTGCTGTCTACAAGTTGGTCGATTCTGGGAAGCGGGAAGCAATCCTTTGGGCATGCATCGTTTAGGTTGGAAAAGTCAATGCAGGTTCGCCACTTCCCATTAGCCTTTTTTACCAGCACCGGGTTTGCGATCCATTCCGGGTAGATAGCTTCTCGTATGAAGTCATTGGCGAGTAGATTCTTTACTTCTTCATCGAGGGCTGCTGATCGCTCTGCCCCCATACTTCTCTTTCTTTGCTTTACAGGCGCCTTGGTAGGATCAATGTTTAATACGTGGCATGCTATGTCGGGGGAGATTCCGGTCATGTCAGCGTGTGACCAAGCAAATACATCCAAGTTGTGGTGGAGAAAATCGATGAGTTGTTCCTTCAACTCGGTTTTTAGTTGGGACCCAATTTTCAACAGTCTACTTGAGTCGTGTTTGTCTACAGATATAAATTCCATAGCCTCTGCAGGCTCGGCGGTGGCCTCCTCCTCTTTGTCCCTAGGATCTAATTCATTGAAAGGGTCGCTGGTATATCGAAGAGGAGGGGCTTTCTTTAATTGCTACGCTTCTAGAATTTTTGTGCAGAGGGCAATCTCTA
Organism: Allium fistulosum; assembly: GCA_030737815.1. Lineage (NCBI taxonomy): Eukaryota > Viridiplantae > Streptophyta > Magnoliopsida > Asparagales > Amaryllidaceae > Allium > Allium fistulosum. The sequence continues at coordinate 1,100,934,766 of CM060904.1, read as the reverse complement.
CACCCTTCCCTTTATCCTTCCTGTGGTTGTTGCGAAGTTCAGTCACATAGCAGTCTCGAGCAACGTCCTGATCTCCTTCCACTTCCCCTACTCCATTGTCCGTTTGGAATTTCATCTTTAGGCACCATGGGGCTAAGACAACTTGGAAGTCAGACAAGGATGGCCTTCCCAAGAAGGCGTTGTAGGCTGACTGGTTTTCTATTAGCACAAATGTTTGTTTCCGTACAGCAGAGCGGGGATGGCTTCCAATCTCAACAAAAAGGTCCAGTTGCCCGAGGGGCATCTTCGCGTCTCCAGTGAAGCCGTGTAGTGGTTTATCGCAGGGGGATACATCCTTCATTGATAACTTCATTTTGTCGAATGCGTGTTTGAACAGGATGTTTACCGAGCTTCCAGTGTCTACCAGGATTCGGTAGACTTCGGCGGGACCAAGTCGGGCAGAGATGACCATGGGATCCATGTGAGAGTACTGCCTTCCTTCTAGGTCACGCTTACCGAACGTGATGTCATTACTTTCTTTCCGCTTCGGGTGGCGCTCTTCTATAACCGAATTGACATAGTCTTTATTGTCTCTAAGCGACTTTCCGTATCTTTCCATCTCTTTCCAGCTTCTGTCTGCGATGTGTGGCCCTCCTGAGATGGTATGGACCACTATCTTTTCCTGACTAGAGCTGCTAGCGTTGCGGTTCCCCCTGTCGGCCCCCGGAGAGGCTAGCCTTGGGTTTTCATTGGCAGGAGCTGGGGTCCTGTCCTGACCTTTTACATAACGTTCCAGTTTCTTTCTTCTGATGTGTTCCTCAATCAGATCTCGGAGATGATGGCATTCGTTGGTATCATGCCCGTGAGATTCGTGGAAGCGGCAGAATTTTCCAAACTTCTGTGCGTTATCTGATTCCTTCTTGTACGGTGGGCGTTTGTACCTAACTTCGCCTTGGGTGGCAAGGAAGATATTTTCGACGGTCTCGTTCAAAGGAGTGTAAGTGTCGAATCTTGGCCCTGGCCGATATAGGCGCTTTTCTCCCTTCTTGCCCCCAGCATTGTCTCTGGAATAAGTTCTTCTAACGTCCCTTGCCACAGCAGGGGCTTTGCCATGGGTTGTCTTATTTTGTTGTCCTGACTGCCCCTCAACGGCAGCATCCTCAAGCCTCATGTATTTCCCGGCTTCATGGAAGAAATTGGGTAAAGTAGCTTGCTTTTCTTTTGTCAACCTTCTAGCAAATTTAGTGTCCGGATGCACACCACTGCAGAGGGCCATTAGGATAAGCTTCTCATCGGCATCTTGGACTGCGGCTGCTGCGGCGTTGAATCTGGTTAGGTATTGCTGCAGCTTTTCTCCAGGTTTCTGTTTGACGCTGGATAAGGAATAAGCGTCCTTAGGTTGCTCCACATGAATGCGGAACTGACTGATAAATTTTTCTTTCAACATTTCCCACGAGTTGATGGATCCTTAGGGTAGATGACAGAACCAGGAGGTAGCAAGATCTGCTAAGAAGAGCGGAAAGCATTTGCACAGTACTCCCTCTGTTGCTCCACTCATGAGCATATGCTGCGTGTACCTTTGTAAGTGTACAACGGGATCGGAGGTTCCTTTGTAGGGTTCCATTGTTGGCATCTTCCATTCTCTGGGGGTGATAGCAATTTCGATATTGCGGGCGAAAGGACTGGTTACCCTAGCGCCTATCCCTCGATCTCTTTGCTCCCGTTGGACACACTCTCTGAATAAGCGTGCCATCCTTTCATCAGAACTTGGAGTAGACAGAAATGAGTTTGGTTCTGTTCTGTGGGATTGATTCCGTCCAGATGACCTGTAGGGATGGTATCGTCTATCATTCCTCATATTTTCCAGTGGCTGCCTTTGATCTTCTGGGAGCATGCTTGGGTCAGCTACAGTTGGCCCTTGCCTTGATCTCCCCCTGTTGGGTTCTGATCTGAGCACTTCCTCGGGTCCAACTTCGGGCTGGACTCTAGCTCGGCCCCGTTCACTGGCGTTTCTGTGGTTAGGCAGCATGACAGGCTCAGCTACAGTTGACCTTCGCCCGGTACCTTCCCTGTTGGGTTCGGTACCAAACGTTTCCTCAGGCCTAACTTCGGGCTGTGCTCGGTCTCGGCTCCTACCATGGCTACTTCTGCCGTTAGCTCCTTCGAAGAAGGGAGATCTTTGTTGTCTCTGAGATCCTCCAGACTGGGACTCGCCCCATGATTCAGTGTTGCAGTTGGATTCTTCAGCGTCCCTTAAGCGTGACATGAGATGGTCCACCAAGGCTTCCTGCTGGGACGTGAAGCGGTTAGTTACTTCAACCACAACTCTGTCCAGATCTGCTCTAGTAATTGCTGCAGGCTGTTCTGTGGCAGGAGTAGTTGGGTTAGCCTGTTCTTCATTGGTTACTGTTGCTGGAGGAGGACGATCTACTTGATTCGTGACAGCTGGATCTGGAAGACTGCTGGATGCGATGTTTTTTCCTTTGCTAACATCTTTTCTCTGTTTGGGAGGCATGTTTTCCAAGTGGGGACAATGCTGTTAGGAAAACTTGTTAAGTGGATGAAGCTGAAGCTTCGAGCTTCTAGTTCTCAGTGAAAGAACAAAAAATGTTTGCACAAAAAATGGACAAACACCTCGAAGTTGTATGATTTAGTAGATCTTATGTGATTCTTAGTGATTCGAGCGATTTATGCAAATACGTAAAAAACAGGGGCTAAACTGTAAAAAGACACGCAGATTTATAGTGGTTCAGCCAGAATGTGCCTACGTCCACTTTATATGTTATTTCTCTTCAGTTATTCTGATTACAAGTACAAAGCTTTGATATAAGTAAAAGAAAGTTGTTTGAAAGTTCCTTCCGTGCTTGAGCTCTCAAACTTGTCCCCCATTGTTGTACCCCTGCCCCTCTATTTATAGAGTGAGGCTGGGGGTAGGGGTCTTGGAGGTATATAGCAGCTGGTGGGCCTGGGCTGCTACAATCTGGCCTGATAGGACTTTGGTTCGGTGGTTGGAGGCGAGGCTTGGTCCGGCAATGAGTTGGTTCGGTGGTTGGAGGCGAGGTTTGGACCGGCAGGAGGGTTGGTCCGGTTGGTTCGGCAGGAGATTTGGACCGGCAATGGGTTGGTCCGGTTGGAGTTAGGAAGGCTTTGATTCGGTGGGAGTTAGGAAGGCTTTGATTCGGTGGGAGTTAGGAAGGCTTTGATTCGGTGGGAGACTTTTGGGTGGTCCGGCATGTCTGGTTCGGGGAGACCGGATGAAACATCTCCAACAGATGATAGCTCTGAAATTCGAATACAACAGTGATCATAAGACGTAGAATTGAATCCGGCAGAGTCTGGACGTTGAATTCCCCAAAAAGATCCTTTTTCTGTAGGCTTCAAGGGGCTATTTATAGGCGTAGGAGGCTGAGATCGCGCTCAAACTTCGGGAGACTTCTTCTGGCATGTGAGTGGGCCCACGCGCCCAGTCCCACCAAGTTTCGACTCAATCTGTGATCGATTCGAAACAACTTCGTATCGATCAAAAAACGCCGGCAGGAGGGTTCTTTACCTTGTATGGAAGCTACTGTGAAAATTTCATGGCATTTGGATCAGGGATTTGTGAGATATGATCGATACGAGATCAAGGTTCCGTGTGCGCTGCCTTGTTCGAATCCATGGTTTCGTATCGATGACCTTCGCATCGATAAAGCACGTGGTTTTGCAGTGGCGTGGCGCGCATCCTTCGGGTAGATCCATCTTTTACTCCGAGTCGACCGCGTCTCCCCTTAAACTTCGCCTTACTCGTATCAAAGACGTTGCCCGAATCCATCGATGCCAGTTGGATACGAAGACATACGAAATCAAGGCTTCCCGATGGATTCGACCAAGTCTCCTTTCTCTTATCGATTCGATATGAACTAAGGCTTATGGGTACGAAACCGACCGACTCGGAGCAAGGTGCACCGATGGATGCGAAGCAGCGTGGATTGATCGAGTCGAACGTCATGGATTCGAACATGCGGACACAAGAACACCTGATGGATTCGATCTACGCAAATATAATGGATACGAATCTGATCGATTCGAACGGGTTTTTGATGGATACGAACAGCGCATTTTATCTAACTTGTATCGATCATATCTCATTCATACGAAATCCGATTAACCTGAAATTTGGAATGCTGGTTCCCATGATTTAGCTCGTCGTGTCCTATCAATTGTAGCCTGATCCGGGCTCGGACAAAATTCATCGATATCCATGGTGAAACAGTGTATAACGAACTTTTACGACGATCTGTCTTTAGTTTCCCAGTCAACATTTTGGTGTCACGGCCTTGCCAAAAGGCGGGATAACATTTGCCCCCCAAAACATGCCTTGCGATAGGAAGGTGTGTTTTGTAGTTCCATAAGCTGGATGTTCATATCCTGTCTTCGACCTGTAACCATGAATGACGATCGTTCGCGACCGTATGTCATTTGAGGTGATATGTGACCTTTCGAGGTCGGATGCCGTTCGCGGCGAAGTGTGTGATCGTTCGCGATCGACTATTAAACTAGATGAAGTGTGACCATTCGCGGTCGAATGCCGTACGAGGCAGATTGTGACCGTTCGAGGTCGGGTGCCGTTCGAGGCTAAAGGTGACCGTTCGAGGTCGGGTGCCGTTCGAGGCGAATGAGTGTGCCCGGGGGGGACTTAGTATTATCGATGTCAGGTTCATGTGAATTTCTGAATCAGTGATCGTGGCGGTTCGTCGCCATATAAGGTGTGCTTGTGGACCGTTCGCGATCCAAAGCATACGCGAGTAATTTCTTCTACAGCATTGCAAATATCAAATTAACGTTCACATGAATTCCATAACAGAAATGTCCAAACAAGCAAAGTTTAAATGTCCAAATCAACATGAAACAAAAGCAAAGCAAGGATGTCAAAGTGTAAATTCTCACTACGAGACGGTCAATAATCATTCAGAGCATGCCTGTGGATCGTTCGCGATCTCATACATGTGTAAATGGTTTGATGGTGTCAGTGAGAAGTTTATGACTCGTTCATCGTTATTTAAATCAATTGATAACCATACGGTGCCCCGGCTCGGGGTTACCCCTAGCTGATGTAGATTGTGGCCGCTTTGGTTCCACCGTTGGAGCTCGCCTTCTCACATACTGAAGTAGCCTACCGTTCCTGATATGCCCTTCTACCTCATCCTTCAGGTGTCTACAGTCATTTGTGCTATGTCCATTCAGCTCGTGGAATAAGCAATATTTGTTTGATTTTCTCTCGTCGGTAGTTGGATCCCGTCGCATTGGTCTACGATAGGCAACTTGCTCTCGGGTGTCTTGGTAGATTCGCTCCAAACCCTCGTTCAGTTCTGAATAGGTGGTGAATCGCGGCTCCCTCCGTTACCGCTTTGATCTGTCATCATTTTCTTCAGCCTTTCGCTTCCCTTTACTAGTCTCTGCACCTTTTCCAGGTGAATTACCGCCTCTAACTGCGTAAACATCAATTTCTTCTTCTCTTTCCGTACGAGCATCCTCTAATCGCAAAAACTTTTTGGCTTCATGATAAAACTCTCCCAGGTCCGTAGGTGGATCCTTAGTTAGTGAATTCTTGAACTCCGTGGCATCAGATATTCCAGATACAGCTGCCATCATGACCATAGATGGATCTGGTCGATCCACTGATGCTGTTGCCACATTAAATCGCGTCTGAAAACTCCTCAAAGATTCCCCAGCTTTTTGCTTTAGAGTTGCCAAACTCATCACGTTCTTAGGTCTCGAAATATGAACCCTGAATTGTCTCATAAACCTTTCTGTCAAATCTTTCCAAGTCCCAATGGAGCCACTCTCCAGTTGTCTAAACCATAGCGTTGCAATGTCCATCAAATACAATGGAAATCACCGGGCCATGACTTCCTGTGATGCCCCCAACACTTCCATGTGCCTCATATACTTCGTTAGATGGACCGTTGGATCTGTCCGCCCATCATACATTTCCACCGATGGTAGCTTGAAGTTTGGTGGATTCCTGGCCTGCCTGATCGTAGGAGTAAAGGGACTCCTATGTACATCCTCCAGATCTCTATTGATTAGTCCGCCTCTCATGGCCCGTCTGACCATCTCTGCCAACCTGTCGTTGTCGTCAGGCTGTGATCTTTGAGTGTCACCTTCGTTCTGCCCCCCTAGCTGAGCGTTCATCCCTCTATTGGCACCAGGTTGCTCGGATGTCCCTGAATCTCTTCCCGGGATTGGATCAGCATGCTCTAAGTGCGTGCCCCCCAGCTCCGGTGCTGCGCCAGATGGTCCTGCTCCATTCTGGACTCTGGTTGCTCCTTGATTTTGCGCTCCAAGTTGTCCAATCTATTGAAGCAAATTCTAGATCATTTCTTCCTGTCTCTTCATCATTGTCTCCATCTCATCCCTGGTGATGAAGATCGATGCTTGGTTTGCCCCTGAGGAAGCCTCTTGACTCCCTTCATGCTGACTTTGCTCTGGTCTCTGCCTTCTACTTGTTTGTCTTGTCATGATTCTTCGGATCTAAGTCTCTTAGCCTTCTGATTCAACTTTCAAATGATAGAACTCCTGAATTAACGTTCTCAGTGAAAGCACCAAAATGTTTGCGCCAAAAATGGTCACAAACACCCAATAGTCTTTGAAAGCACCAGTACGCAATCACAATTCACAGATAACAAATACGTAGAGAAACAAAGATGAAGAACACTCAGAAAATTGAAAAGAACAGCAGTAAACAACTCAGATTTTATAGTGGTTCGGCGATCTTGCCTACGTCCACTCTGAAGCTTATGATTTTATTGATTCACTTAATAACTTCAATCTGTTACAGCAGATTACAATTGATGATAGCTCTGAAATTCGAATACAACAGTGATCATAAGACGTAGAATTGAATCCGGCAGAGTCTGGACGTTGAATTCCCCAAAAAGATCCTTTTTCTGTAGGCTTCAGGGGGCTATTTATAGGCGTAGAAGGCTGAGATCGCGCTCAAACTTCGGGAGACTTCTTCTAGCACGTGAGTGGGCCCACGCGCCCGGTCCCACCAAGTTTCGACTCAATCTGTGATCGATTCGAAACAACTTCGTATCGATCAAAAAATGCTCCAATCGAGCTGAAACTCGGCATGAGGGTTCTTTACCTTGTATGGAAGCTACTATGAAAATTTCATGGCATTTGGATCAGGGATTTGTGAGATATGATCGATACGAGATCAAGGTTCCGTGTGCGCTGCCTTGTTCGAATCCATGGTTTCGTATCGATGACCTTCGCATCGATAAAGCACGTGGTTTTGCAGTGGCGTGGCGCGCATCCTTCGGGTAGATCCACCTTTTACTCCGAGTCGACCGCGTCTCCCCTTAAACTACGCCTTACTCATATCAAAGACGTTGCCTGAATCCATCGATGCCAGTTGGATACGAAGACATACGAAATCAAGGCTTCCCGATGGATTCGACCAAGTCTCCTTTCTCTTATGGATTCGATACGAACTAAGGCTTATGGTTACGAAACCGACCGACTCGGAGCAAGGTGCACCGATGGATGCAAAGCAGCGTGGATTGATCGAGCCGAACGTCATGGATTTGAACATGCGGACACGAGAACACCTGATGGATTCGATCTACGCAAATATAATGGATACGAATCTGATCGATTCGAACAGGTTTTTGATGGATACGAACAGCGCATTTTATCTAACTTGTATCAATCATATCTCATTCATACGAAATCCGATTAACCTGAAATTTGGAATGCTGGTTCCCATGACTTAGCTCGTCGTGTCCTATCAATTGTAGCCTGATCCGGGCTCGGACAATATTCATCGATATCCATGGTGAAACAGTGTATAATGAACTTTTACGACGAACCGTCTTTAGTTTCCCAGTCAACTTTTTGGTGTCACGGCCTTGCCAAAAGGCGGGATAACAAATGGAAGCCTGATATATGTGTTCGTTGTCATATATTTGGTCACATAGAGTCGAATTGTGAAAAATTACTATTTTCAGCTAGTTTTGAGAAGAATGAAAAGCAAACTAACTTAGAAGCAGACAATTATAAAGGGCTTAAGGAAAATAATAAAGATAAAGGTATAATGAAGAGACGTAAGAAAAAAAATGGCAAATAGTTAACAGAACTAGAAGACAGAAAACTACTTCATCTGGTATGAAAATCCACCTTCAGGATGACCCTGAGGTAAGCAACACTGATCTAAATAAGAGGTCACGTGGTGAAATATATGAGGAAGGTATGATTGGAAATGTGCTGCCTGTTAAGTCTGTTGGGAATAAGGAGACTACTGATAATGAAAACTCTAATATCCTAGGAAATAATATTTATCATGTGCTTTCTGAGTTGTGTGAGAGTGAAACTGTAGTGGAAAAATGCAAGAATTATGGTAATGAGAAGAAAATAAGTGATGGCACGCACAATTCTGATGGTTCTCTTGAAGTTATATCCCCTGATGCAAGTAACAAACCTTATACCACCACCCTCCCTGTTCCACCAAGCAAAACCAATTGTGCTGCTTCCATTCCATCTTCAACTCCAATTTTGTCATTTGCTCATTCTTGCATTGACAAAGAAAGTGTGAGTGTCATCAACCAAAATTCCACTCCCTCCCAAGACAGGGCAGAGCATTCTGTGCACGTGCACATCTCTAAAGACACTAATAGCAGTTCTGTTCTTTCAAAGTCTCCAATTCCAAAAACTTCTGCTAATCATCATGAAAATGATCATCCATATATTCATATTCCTGCTCCCCTTGCATTGAAACCCCCTACACATTCTATGAATCTTTCCACTTCAAGCCCTCCCCTCATTTCTGACAAGCAGCTTGTGATAGTACAAGTAAGCAATTCCCCAGTTCGTAACAGTAAGTCTATCAAATCTAATTTACACTCAGTCATGGACCTTAACCCCTGTGATGGTACAACTTCATCATCTCCAGTTCCAGAAACTAACGTTTAATCTACTCCTCTAACCAAGGGTAATAAGAAGAAACTCCAACAACAACAATTGTTTGATCAATGATGAACAACATTGCTGCATGGAATATCAGAGAAGCCCACTCGGAAGTTAAACTAAACCAATGTAAAAACATCATTACTGCTCATTCGTTGAGTCTTCTTGCTATTCTTGAAACTAAGCTTAACGCTACTCTATCATCCAAGGCTTCTACCTTCATTAATCCATCCTGGAATATGATAAATAATCTATCTGAAGCTCCATACGGAAGAATCCTGATTCTATATAACCCCACTATTCTGTTGCTATCGCCTATCATCAAAACTTCTCAACTCATTCACCTTCACTGCTCCCATATTTCAACTTAGACTTCCTTTTATCTTACTGTTATTTACGGTCATAACTCAGTCACAGCTAGACAGTCTTTTCTTGATCTTCTTCCTTCATTTCGTCAAGAAACTCATCCATGAATAACAATTGGAGATTTTAAATGCTCATTCCAATTATCTCACAGACAGGGTGGTAATCCCTTATCTCTTCGTCAAATAAGACCCCTTGGCTGTTCAATCTCCCAATCTGACCTCATTGAGATTAATTCTGTCGGTGCCCCTTTCTCTTGGAACAACTCAAGACGTACTTCTCCGCGTACCTTCTCCAAAATTGACTTCTCATTTTCGAATCTCAATGCTCTATCCAAATGGCCTAACTTATTTAACCTTCTCCCTATGCCTGGCCTATCTGATCACTCCCTCAAATCTTATCCTTTGGTGCTGCCTTTAGAAAAGAAACGCAAATTTTAAATTTTTTAATGCTTGGGTTCTTCAACCTGAATTTCATCAAATTGTCAACAAGTCTTGGTCCACTAATTTCTTTGGTAATCCTATGTTTATCTTACAGTGTAAACTGAAGGCATTTAAAGCTAACTTGAAAGAGTAGGCGTTGAACAAATTTGGTCAGGGCAAATTGGCTTCTACCTCTCTCTCTCATGAACTCCTTCATATTCAGGAATCGATGATGTTTGACATTACAAATAGTGAGTTGGCAGCTAAAGAGGCTACTGTATCATCCCAACATTTTGAAGCCTTAAAGATTGAATGTGATATGGTAAAACAGAAGACGAGGATGCAATGGTTTAAAGACGGTGATAGGAATTCTGCTTTCTACCATTCCTCCCTTAAAGCCAAACAGTCACGCGAGTCAATTCATTCCCTTATTGATGTTAATGGTGAGTTCATCAGTGACCCTACCCTTATTTCTAATATGTTTCTTGACCATTTCAGTAATTTGCTTGGAAATTGTAATCAATCCACTCCATCGCTTGAGCTCCTTGACTCGATAAATATTCCCAGAATATCTCCTGAAGAAAATGCTTTGCTTTCCTCTGCTATTCCTGACTTTGAAATTAAAGATGCCTTATTCTTTCTTAATGCCAACTCCTCTGGCGGTCCTGATGGCTTCAATGCCTATTTTTTTACTACTTGTTGGGAAATTGTTGGCCAATCTTTCTTGAAGGCTGTTCAAATTTTTTTTAATAAATGCAAAATGATAGGTTCCATCAATGCCACTAATATTGCCCTTATCCCAAAGGTGAAGTGTTAACCCGCCTTTTGGCAAGGCCGCGAACAGACGGATTTAACTTAAACAACTTCACAACTATCGAGACTAAAGTATGATGGGTTTGGTTTAAAATGATGATAGGCAGTTTGGCAGATGTCGCTCGGCATTGGGATGGTTCGGCGTTGGAGGTTGTTCGGCATAGAGAGATCGTCGTTCGACATAGAGGGATCGATCAGCATTCCAGGAGCACTCGGCATTCGGTAGCACTCGGCATCCAGGAGCGCTCGGCATTTAGAGGCGCTCGGCATTAGAGATCGTTCGGCATGACGGGCGCTCGGCATTAGAAACTGTTCGGCATCAGACATGGTTCGGCATGATGGAGGTTCGGCATTAAGTATCGTTCGGCATTGGATGGAGCGCTCGGCATAAATCTCGTTCGGCATTGGATGGATCGTTCGGCATTAAGGAGCGTTTGACATTGGATGCGTCGTTCGGCATACCTCACCTCGCTCGACATTGCACCTCGCACCTCCATATCTTGGTACCTCGCACCTCCATACCTCGGTACCTCGCACCTCCATATCTTGGTACCTCGCACCTCCATACCTCGGTACCTCGCACCTCCATATCTTGGTACCTCGCACCTCCATATCTTGGTACCTCGCACCTCCATACCTCGGTACCTCGCACCTCCGTACCTCGATACCTCGGTACCTCGCACCTCCCAACGTTCGGCATGAGGAGATCGTTCGGCATTCACACCTTGTTCGGCATTCAGCGTTCGGCATCTATGGTTCGGCATATGGAGACCACTCCATTTGGGCTGAGGTACTCGGCTACCAGGCCCACCAGGGAAGTCCAACCCATCTTTGTCTATAAATAGAGAGGCAGGGGAACAGTAAAAGGGGATCTTCTTTCTGCTCTCTTACTTTCGCTTTTCTAAGGCTAAGGCAACTCTGCCATTTTGTAACTGGAATCGATTATTACAGCAATAAAAAGCAAACTTCTGGGGTGGACGTAGGCCGGAGTTAGCCGAACCACTATAAAATCTGTTGTTCTTTACTGCTTTCATTTCAGTTTTAACTATTCTTCACATTATTACTCTCTACATACATTCTATCTCTGAGTTGTGATTGGTATTTGGTGCTTTCATCTGGATTTGGGGGTTAGTGATCAATTTTGGCGCTAACACTTTGGTGCTTTCACTGAGAATTGAAACACTCAGGAATTTTGGAGTTAGGAACTTGGATCTTAGAAAGCAATGGCAAGACCACCAACGAGGAAGCAAGCAGTGGAAAGGAGCAATCAGGAAGGAAGTCAAGCGGCATCTTCTGGAGCTGTGGAGGGTCATGCATCCATCTACATAACTCGGGACGAGATGCAAGTGATGATGAATTCTATGTAAGAGCAGATGATGAAACGGCAAGAGGAGATAATGCAGGCTCTTCTTAGGCAATTTGGACAACCAGGAACTGCAGTTGCTCAAGATCGTGGAGCTGGACCAGAGGAACTCAACCAACGGACAGATGGAGTGAATCAGCAGGGGGCAGCTCCCAATCAACAAATAGTTAACAATCTAGATGGACCTAGACTCGGGGGCACACCACCAGGTGATGCTGGACCAGTTCATGGAGGGATACCGGATAACGCTACGCGGCCTGGCATCGATAGGAATACAGGAGTACGTGATGAAGAATATGTGCCAGAATTTCCTCGGGGACTTGGGGGGCAGTCTGGATTGGTTGGAAACACTGGATTGGCTGACATTATCAGGCGGACTATTCGCGGAGGTCTGACAAACAGGGATTCAGAGGGAGTTAACAAAAGTCCGTTTACCCGGAACATCAGGACAGCTAGGAATCCGTCCGATTTCAAACTACCCACTCTGGAAGTATACAACGGGAAGACAGATCCCACCGACCACTTGATGAAATACACTAGGCATATGGAAGTGCTGGGGGCAACAGAGGAGGTTATGGCCCGATGTTTCCCCCTGTACTTGACTGAAATTGCTGCTATGTGGTTTAGACAGCTGGAGGATGGATCCATTGGAACATGGACAGAACTGGTGGACAAGTTCTTAAGTCAGTTTCGAGTTCACATAAAAAGGCCAAAGAACGTGATGACGCTAACGTCAGTCAAACAGGGGGCAGATGAATCGCTCAGGACATTCTTAACTCGATTTAATGCAGCAGTTGCTTCGGTGGATCGGCCAAATCCATCAATGGTTCTGATGGTTGCGGTATTAGGAGTCAGAGATAACTCGGATTTCAAAGTATCATTGGTACGGGACCCACCGTTGGATCTTGGGGAATATTTTCATGAAGCTGAAAGATTTCTTCGACAAGAGGTTGCATGTTTGGACATGAGGTCAAAGGAAGTAAACATGACTAAGGATGGAGGACTACCCGACGAAAGCTCGGGTGGGGGCAAGGATAAAGGGAAAAGGAAGCGCTGGGGAGAACCAAAGTTCTCCACTTACACAGGATTGAACGCAACATTAGAGCGGATTTTCTTAGATACTCGATATCGCCTTTCTTATCGAAGGCCAGCAAGGAGGGAACCCTTAGAACGAGAAAGGGCGTCAGGAAGGCACTGTCTTTTTCATGACCTGGACGGGCATGACACTAACAGCTGTCGGCATTTGAAGGACATAATCGAGGAGCATATAAGGAATGGTCAGTTGCGACAGTATGTCGGAAATCGGAATGCGGCGGTGGAACAGGAGCAGCCACCGCCTGCCTTGAACGACGAGGGCATGAGGCCCAGGAATGGTGGCCGATTGGTCATTAACTAATCTTGATGGTTTGGAATAGGTAACAAACTCCGGGCAAACAGTTAAATCACTTACTCATGTACGGGGTCGGAGATAACCCTCAGGCATGCTCTGAGATGATGGCTTACCGAAACGCCCGGGTTTGTGAAATCTGTTTTTTCCTTTGACTTGGACATTTGCTTTTTCTGGTTTGGTTTTGGAGTTTGGTTTGAACTCCCTGTTTTGCTCATTTTCTGGTTTGGATTCTGGTTTGGATGTTTGTTTTTTGGTATGGATTTTCGATATGGGTTTCTGGTTTTCTATTTTGGATTTGGATTTCGGATCGGATTTTGATTGGATTTTCTCTGGATTTTGGCTAAAAGGTCGTCGAGTATGGACTATGCTCGGCAAGGGTCCGAAGAGACCAGGATTCGGCCTAGGACTTAGGCCATATATTATCGGTTACTATTTAGATCGTCGAGTATGGACTATGCTCGGCAAGGGTCCGGAGTGACCAGGATTCGGCTTAGGACTTAAGCCACGGCATTCTTCGACGTTCAGGGACATTGAACCATGAACACCATGGAATTACTTAACGTAGGTCGTCAAGTGTGGATTGCGCTTGGTAAGAACCCGGAGAGGTTACGGATTTGGATATTGGCTATGGATAGCTAAGGATTCAGACAAGGACCCGGAGCGGTCCCGGATTTGGATATCGACCCAGAGAGGTCATGGATATGGTTATAGGTTATTGGATATGGATGGATTGGAACTCGGTAGTCGGGTTCAGATGGATGTGGAATTGGGTAAGGACTTGGTTACTGGATAAGAATCAGACATCGACTCGGAACAGTCGCGGAAATGGATCAAGATATGGCCGTGGTACTCGGATAAGATGGCTTGGTAATGGATTGGGTTATGAATCGGAAAGTATGGATGTGGATAACATACATACTTGGGATATTGGACTTGAGGCTATTAATAACACACCTTTCACAGCAAGGCATGTTTTAGGGGGCAAGTGTTAACCCGCCTTTTGGCAAGGCCGCGGACAAACGGATTTAACTTAAACAACTTCACAACTATCGAGACTAAAGTATGATGGATTCGGTTTAAAATGATGATAGGCAGTTTGGCAGATGTCGCTCGGCATTGGGATGGTTCGGCGTTGGAGGCTGTTCGGCATAGAGAGATCGTCGTTCGACATAGAGGGATCGATCGGCATTCCAGGAGCACTCGGCATTCGGTAGCACTCGGCATCTAGGAGCACTCGACATTTAGAGGCGCTCGACATTAGAGATCGTTCGGCATGACGGGCGCTCGGCATTAGAAACTGTTCGGCATCATACATGGTTCGGCATGATGGAGGTTCGGCATTAAGTATCGTTCGGCATTGGATGGAGCGCTCGACATAAATCTCGTTCGGCATTGGATGGATCGTTCGGCATTAAGGAGCGTTCGACATTGGATGGGTCGTTCGGCATACCTCACCTCGCTCGACATTGCACCTCGCACCTCCATATCTTGGTACCTCGCACCTCCATACCTCGGTACCTCGCACCTCCATATCTTGGTACCTCGCACCTCCATACCTCGGTACCTCGCACCTCCATATCTTGGTACCTCGCACCTCCATATCTTGGTACCTCTCACCTCCATACCTCGGTACCTCGCACCTCCATACCTCGGTACCTCGCACCTCCCAACGTTCGCCATGAGGAGATCGTTCGGCATTCACACCTTGTTCGGCATTCAGCGTTCGGCATCTATGGTTCGGCATATGGAGACCAATCCATTTGGGCTGAGGTACTCGACTACCAGGCCCACCAGGGAAGTCCAACCCATCTTTATCTATAAATAGAGAAGCAGGGGCACAGTAAAAGGGGATCTTCTTTCTGCTCTCTTACTTTCGCTTTTCTAAGGCTAAGGCAACTCTGCCATTTTGTAACTGTAATCGATTATTACAGCAATAAAAAGCAAACTTCTGGAGTGGACGTAGGCCGGAGTTAGCCGAACCACTATAAAATCTGTTTTTCTTTACTGCTTTCATTTCAGTTTTAACTGTTCTTCACATTATTACTCTCTACATACATTCTATCTCTGAGCTGTGATTGGTATTTGGTGCTTTCATCTGGATTTGGGGGTTAGTGATCAATTTTGGCGCTAACATGAAGAATGCTTGATGTGTTAATGATTTCAGACCTAATTCATGTTGTAACACCATATACAAGTGTATTTCGAAGGTTATTGCTAACAGGCTCAAAGTGGTTCTTTCCAGTGTCATATCCTCCAACCAAGTTGCATTTCTAAAAGGAAGAAGCATTCTCGACAATGTTATGATGTTCCACGAACTGCTGAAAGGCTACAACAACTCCCATGTTTCCCCCAGAGCAATGTTCAAGCTTGACATCTCGAAAGCTTTTGACTCTCTGCAATGGGACTCGGTGGTTAGGATCATGGGGTTAATGAACTTCCCCAAACACTTTGTAGCATGGATCCACTCCTGTATATCAACGCCGAGTTATCCATCATGGTCAACAACTGTAATGTTGGATATTTTCATGGTAAACAGGGAGTTCGACATGGAGACCCTATGTCTGCATATTTATTTATTATTGTGATGGAAGTGCTAACCCAAATCCTTAACCAATTTGTCCTTGATGGTAGCTTCATTCTCTATCCGAAATGTAAAAATCCCCTTGTGACATCTCTTATGTTTGCTGATGACCTGGTTATCTTTTTCAAGCCTGAAATGACCCTACTATTTCCACCCTAATTTCATAAGGATTTTTTTTTTTTTGCTAAGAGATGATATATAGATATATCATTCATTGCAAATATCTTTTCCAAGGTCATTTTCTTTTTCCAATAAACAAAATATATCCAGGATCAAAATAACTTACCAATATAAATATATCAGTGTATATCTAATAACATACACATACATATGAAGATGTATGTGATCTTCTTATCTAAGTTCAGAGTGTATACTTCATTTTTTTTTGTACAAGAACATTCTGTTTGATTTAGATCTTTAGCAATTCAGATAAATTATTGTATTCAGATTTTTGGCCATAATATCCACTAGAAACATGTACTTTAGTCTGTCATTAGGATTAAGAAATGATTAAGTAATAATCAGTGGTAAACAAGCTTTTAATATAGATGATTATGTTAAAGTCTGGATAATATCAAATTCAGTATAAAAGTAAGTGGATCCTAAGTGAACACAAGCAACATCTAGGCGTAATGGAAACGCGCCTAACTTATACATGAAAGGTCACGAGTTCGAGTGCTATGCTGGTCGGTTCAAACACAATTTTTGGTTTTTCTTTTTTTATTTTTTCTCCTGTATGGTTAGAAATCTGATACCTACCTATAATTGTGCATATATATTTGATTTTGCCTATAACCTAACATACAAAACAATTCTTTTTACATAACTATTTTTAAAACCCATTCCTACAACTGTTTTAAGAATTTAAATTTATATTTTTGCCCTATTTATCAACATGTACACAGGTATTTATGTACATGTCATTACCTTTGCCCAGTTTCCAGAAAACTGAGTGAAACAATTGCTAAATGTACTATGCTTTGAAATGCATCTATATTTTCAAGATACAATCTATCATGATCAACCAATACTTCATTTAGTTGAGGCTGGTTAACTCATGAGTCTTGTATATGCTATACACTAGTTCAAAAACAAGGGAGATACCCTTCATTTCATTCTATCTGAAGCTTTTAGAAAAACATTTTACTTTTCCTAATTCAATTCAGAAATGAATTCAGATTTATTTACAAAGCATTTCAGTAAAAAGAAAATAAAATCCTTTAAGTTTACTTCTTGCTAAATCCAGATTTTAGTTCTAAAACTCAGTGCTCTGTTATTTCTCAAGGTTAACTAATACATAATATAAATTATACAAAACAGTAGCTCAACTACATGTGCATATTTCTCTTCCAAACATTCATATCAATAATTAAAATCATTTCATTGTTTCCCAGTCAGATTTTTCCTTTGAGATTTTAAACCTTAGTGCATAACAATATATTTAACATGATACAACTAGTTCATCTAACCATAATAGAATTCATTACATGACTGGAAGTCTTAGAAACATAATATTTTTCCTGAATACATGCAGATATAATCAATTTAAACTCTTATTGAGACTAGCTAGCATGTTCATTCACTCCTCCATAAAAGCCATAACTTCATTTTTACTTAGTGCCTGGGTTACCTGAAAGAACATAAGTGGCTGCCTCATTTTAAAATGAGACACCCCAGATGCCATGAGCAAACAAGGGTCAGATCTATGATCTGGTATGAATAACATCAATTCATTCATGATATTAAGCAATAGAGAATATAAGGGTACTAACTTGTTATTTAAGCAAATTTCTGCAATCAAATATTTTAACATAGTATAATTAAGTTGATTCAGGTATGATATATTCACTTATCATTCCTTCACTTGCATACATAATCATGCAAACATGATTATCTATTGGCATCAATTTCATTTACTGGAATCATCTTGGTTCCATACCATTCAACCTAAGAAATATCCACATTCCTATTTCTTCATTTACAGGTTGTAATATTCAATTTAAATCCCTGCCTCATCTGCTATTAAGGAATCACTGGGACACATTGCAATGAACTAATTCACATCATTGCACAAAGATCTCAGGGCTTAAACAAACCATGTGCCAACTTGCATACTTCAAATATGACAAGCATTCCAGCAGTCATCTTGGCCTTCCCTTCCCTAGTTTATTTACTAGTGTATTGTCTTAAATCCTAACATCAAATATGCTAAGTGAACATGTCACTGCAAACATGGAAACATCCATAATTTCTTCTAGCATAATTTCCCCTCAGAAATAATCAGACAGTCATTTCCTAAATGGGGTCAATATGTCTTGATCTTAGTAAATATAAGAACATTTTCAACTGTAAAAGAGGCATGGCATGTTATACTGATCTGCAAGCCTTTATGATTGATTCAGATTCAAGATCTGGTTCAATCATTATTTTAGCTTGTGGGTTTTTTTTTTGATTAAGGGCTCAGCACTTAGAAAATTTCTATTGCACCCTTAACATTTTTCTTTTCAAGCCTCAGCACTTATACCAAGTATAATGCAGCTCCAATCATTTTTATAAGGTTTCCATGCCATAGATCTATAACAGTTGAGAGTATTCTCTATATAATTTTTAAGATCCTAAACTTTAACATTTATGAGTATAAATAAAACAGTATGATACTCATCCAAAGACAAATGTCTCAACCAATCAAAGATCATCAAAATCATCCATATTAAATCATATCAGATTTAAAATAAAACATCCAAAAAGCATTGATGAAATCATATACATCAAAACCAGAAATACATAAATGGCAATATAAAAAGTGGCTGCCTCAACTCAGGTCTTAATGCCATGAACTCAGTGAGATTACTCACCTAAATGTTTCTTCTTATTAATCCAGAAAATTCTTGTTTGAGTGTTTTCTCCTTCCTTTCAATATTTTCTTCTTCTTTTCTTATTTTTATGCAGCTCGGGGTAAAATAATTCTACTGGCTAAACTGCCTATTTATAAGCATTTTTCCTCTAGGGTTTTATTGAAACAGAATTCCATTTCTGTCCTGGCTTAGCATCATGCATTTTTCCTTCATATTACCCCGGCCATATTAACCAATTTAAAGGCTGCATTTTCTTTCTTTTACTTTTTCAGAAAATGGCCACTCACTTAGTCATGTCAAAAGTGTGACTATTCTATTTATTTTAATTATTTCTGAAAATCCCCTTTGCTATTTTTGCCTACACAAGCATATTGACTTGTATCACATTTCATGTCATTTTAATGTTATGGTTTCACTTGCTAATATATATATATGTACTTTTCAGTATTTAAAAATGTATATTTGTATACATATCTTATCTAGGCTTATTTTAATTCCTCTTTTAAATTCAGAAACATATGCACCTATATGTATACAAGTTTACAAATATATATATATTATTTTCTTTTCTGGGTTTTAAATAAATTTGTTTACTGATCTAAAGTAAAACTTACTTTTCTTATTTTCTAAGATGACCCATAAAATCTCAGAAATCAAATAACCATGTTGCAAAATCATGTTTGTATTGCTCTTTAATTCTTGTTTTAAATCCAAGAAATCTGGAGTTCTTTCTTGTGCCATTTCAGTGTGCACGTGCACACATATACTTGCACACTATTTATTCCAGAAATTTCACCATATTTAAATCTAAATATTTCAAAATTAAATCATTTTACAAAAATGATTTTTCACAAAATTTTGGGGTATTACATTCACCCCTCCTTTTAGGAATTGTGTCCTCACAATTTTTCTAACATTTAGTAAGCATCATTTTTCTTTTCTGAAAACTTATCAAATATATGCATAAGCAAACAAATTCAACCATATCAACCATGCATAACAAATAACTTTTCCAGAAGAAAAAAAAAATTACCTTTTAATTTGCAAAAAGCTTAGGATAATCCATTCTAATCTTATCCTCTAACTCCCATGTGCAGTCATTAGGATCACTACTCCACTGGATCTTAACTAGTTTCAAGGTTTTGCTCCTTAATTTCTTTTCTTCCTTGGCTATAATCCCCACTGGTTCTTTTTCATAAACCAAGTCAGGATTTATTTGAATTTTGGTAGGCTTTTCCAAAATGTCTTCCTTATCATGTACCCATTTTCTAAGTTGGGACACATGAAAAACATTATGCATTGCTTTCATCTCCTCTGGTAGTTCTAATTTGTAAGCCAATGAACCAATTCTTTCCAGAATTTTATAGGGTCCAACATACCTTGGTGTAAGCTTACCTTGCTTGCCAAATCTCATGACTTTCTTCATAGGTGAAATCTTGATGAAAACAAAGTCTCCCACTTCATATTCCACTTGCTTTCTCTTCCTATCTGCAAATTTCTTTTGCCTATCTTGAGCTGCTGCTATTCTTTTTCTTATTAACCCAATTTTCTCTGTGGTTTCTTTAACATATTCAGGTCCAAGAATAGCCCTTTCTCCAGCCTCTACCCAGCATATAGGTGATAAACATGGCTTGCCATATAAGGCTTCAAATGGTGCCATCCCTATGGTGCTTTGGTAACTGTTATTGTAGGTGAATTCAGCTAGATGGAGGTGGTCTTCCCAGTTGCCTCCAAAGTCCAGTGTACATGCTCTCAACAAATCCTCTAAGACTTTGTTCACCACCTCAGTTTGACCATCTGATTGTGGATGGTAGGCAGTGCTTAAGCACAATTCACTCCCCATAGCCTCTTGAAAACTTTTCCAAAATCTTGAGGTGAAGATGGTATCCCTATCACTCACAATGGTTTTGGGTATGCCATGCAACCTTACTACCTCTTTCATGAATATTTGAGCCAATTTTGGAGCATTTCTTTCTGTTTTAACTGGGATAAAATGTGCTACCTTAGTTAGCCTATCCACTATTACCCATATACTTGTGTTTTCCTTCTTAGATCTAGGAAGACCATCTATGAAATCCATAGATATATCCTCCCACTTCCACTGTGGTATACTAAGGGGTTGCAATAGTCCTGATGGCCTTTGTGTCTCTGCCTTGACTTGTTGGCAAGTCATGCACCTTGCAACATATCTGGCCACATCTGACTTCATCCCCTTCCACCAAAGATTTCTTTTCAAATTTTGATACATCTTGGTGCTACCTGGGTGTATGGAGTACTTACTCCTATGGTACTCATTTAATATTTCCTCTTTCAATTCTATATTTTCTGGAACACATATCCTATTTTTATTCCTTAAATAACCATTTTTATCAATTTGATAATTTATTACTTCCTCCCCTTTTGATATGAGCATTTTCTTTTCCATCATGTTTAAGTCTTGTTCCTGCATTTGTCCAATCTTAAGAAGTAAATCTGATTGCAGAGATATCATACTTAATTTTCCTTTACCTTTACCTTCTTCAATAGGCATCATTTGTTCCTCACTGTTTTCCTCAATTTCCAAATCAGTAAGTATAGACAAATCCCTAAACTCTTCCATCATCAACATGGCTACCTTGGCATGTTGTCTACTCAAGGCATCTGCAACTTTATTTGCCTTGCCTGGTGTATACAGTATATCTAGGTCATAGGCAGCTAGGAACTCTACCCATCTATGTTGCCTCATGTTCAAATCTTTTTGTGAGAATAAATATTTCAGTGCCTTATGATCAGTGTACAAAATGAATTTGGCACCTAACAAATAATGTCTCCAAAGTTTCAAAGCATACACAACTGCTGCTAGTTCATGATCATGGGTTGCATACCTGGTTTCATGTGGCTTTAATTGCCTAGATGCATAGGCTACCACCTGGTCTTGCTGCATCAACACAGCCCCTAACCCAGAGCCACTTGCATCAGTGTACACAACCAAATTTTCATTTCCTTCTGGCACTCTCAATACTAGTGCATCAATCAGGGCTTCTTTTATTTTGATAAAAGCTTGCTCACATTTTTCTGTCCATACAAAGGCTTGGTTCTTTCTAGTTAAATTGGTAAGTGGTGATGATATTTTTGAGAAATCTTTTATGAATCTCCTATAATATCCTGCCATCCCCATAAATGATCTAATCTCACTGATGGTGCTAGGCCTTTTCCATGCTTGGATTGCCACTACTTTGTTAGGGTTTACTGATATTCCTTTGGCAGAGATGACATGCCCAAGGAAATGCACTTCTTCCTTCCAAAATGCACATTTTGAAAATTTTGCCTTTAAATCATTTTCCCTTAGTCTTGACAAAACTAAATGCAAATGATTTTTATGCTCTTCCACTGTCTTAGAATAAATCAAAATGTCATCAATAAAAATCAGTACAAACTTGTCTAGATAATCTCTAAATATTCTATTCATCAAATCAACAAAATATGAAGGAGCATTTGTCAAACCAAATGGCATGACCAAAAATTCATATAAGCCATATCTTGTGTTAAATGCAGTATACTTAACACTTGAGTCTTCAACCTTCATTTGATGGAATCCTGATGCTAAGTCTAGCCTAGAAAATATTTTAGCTTCACTGAGTTGGTCAAAGAGATCATCTATTCTAGGCAATGGGTATTTATTCTTGATGGTTACTTTATTTAGTTCTCTGTAATCTATGCACATTCTCAAGGTACCATCATGTTTTCTTACAAACACTACTGGAGAACCCCAGCAAGAGTTGCTTGGCCTTATAAATCCCTTGCCTTCTAATTCTTCCAACTGATTTTTCAATTCTTTCAGTTCACTTGGCCCCATTCTATAAGGTTTCTTGATTATTGGACTTGCTCCTGGAATGAGATTAATTTGGAACTCAACTGGTCTGTGGTGTGGAACACCCTTAACTTCCCCAAACACATCCAAGTATTCATTAACTATGGGAATTTCTTTAATGGTTAGTTCACTCAGATCTTTTTCTAAGTCAACTAAATGATACAATTTCCCTTCCTTAGCTATTTCACATAGAACTGTGATTCTCTGGCCTCTAGAATCTTGCAATGATATGGTGGATGAGTCTAAATTAATTATGGCTTTAAATTGCCTTAACCAATCTACCCCCAATATAACTCCTATATTTGGGTAATTTAAAACATATAAATTGGAAATAAAAATATTTCCTCCTATGTTTAACTCCACATCCACACAATTCATGTTCAAAACACTAGAACTCCCTAGGGGACTTTGTACAAGCAATGGGGTTTCAACCAATTTGCAGTTTAATTTTAACACTTTAACTAATTCATAGGAAATCAAAGAGTGTGTTGCTCCAGTATCATATACTACTGGTATGGGTATGGCACAAATGAGTAATGTACCTTCCACTTGGCCATGATTTTCAGCATCAATTTTCACTGCAGATTTGCCTTTTCCTTCCAAAGTTGCCAATTTCCCTTGCTGTTTATTCTCAGGACAGTTCCTCTTCATATGCCCCTCTTTCCCACATAGGTAGCATTTGAAGACTCCTCCTTTTAACTCTGGGCACCTTGGTTTGATGTGTCCTTCTTTTCCACAATGATGGCAAACCAATTTCTTCTTAGTATCATTGGCTTTAGTATCTTTACTCTTCCTGTTGTCTGCCTCCTCCTTCTTTTTATCATAAGGGTGATATCTTCCCTTATCCTTCTTGTTGTTGCTCTTAAAATTCCTATATTTCTCTCTTTCTTTGTCATGTTGTTCCAGTTTCAAAGCCAGATCAATTACTTGATCAAATGTTCTATCTGCATATGGTAGCATAGCTCTGCTAAGTCCTGGGTTCAGCCCTTTTATATACCTATCATTCTTGGATGCTTCATCTGCCACTAGCATTGCTCCATAATTAGATAGCCCCTCAAACTTTTGAGTGTATTCAGTGACATTCAAAGTTCCCTGCCTAAGTTTGATAAATTCTTCAAGCAAAATGGTCTTGGCTGATGCTGGTACAAATCTTGCCTCCAACATCTCCTTGAACTGATTCCAAGTGATTTCATTTTCATTTCTTCCAGCTATGATCACCTCCCACCAGCTTAAAGCTACCCCTTTCAGTTGTCTAGAAGCTACTTGCCTCTTTCTTTGGTCATCCAACTGCATGTCATTGAAAATCCTATCAAGTGTTCTCAACCATGCTTGAATTTCCATCACACTCTCTGTTCCTTCAAAACTCTTGCCTCCCAAATTGGAATAAGTCTTCAGTAGTTTTGAAAGCTCTTCATGTGGGTTCTCAGGCCTATGCCCAATTCCATCTCTTAAAACCCTCACAAATTCTTGCATATCAAGCATTTGAGGTGCACTGGTTCCTGCATTGTGATGAGATCCTCTTCCTACCATGTTCTGCTAACTAAATTCTGGGTAAATGGTATTAGTATATTATGAGTGCTTCTATAATTTCTAATTTCTTATCTAAATTATTTCATCCAAAACAAACAGACATTATACATTTCTATAATACTTAACAATCAATGCAACCAAGTGCTTTGATACCAACTGAAATGACCCTACTATTTCCACCCTAATTTCATAAGGATTTTTTTTTTTTTTGCTAAGAGATGATATATAGATATATCATTCATTGCAAATATCTTTTCCAAGGTCATTTTCTTTTTCCAATAAACAAAATATATCCAGGATCAAAATAACTTACCAATATAAATATATCAGTGTATATCTAATAACATACACATACATATGAAGATGTATGTGATCTTCTTATCTAAGTTCAGAGTGTATACTTCATTTTTTTTTGTACAAGAACATTCTGTTTGATTTAGATCTTTAGCAATTCAGATAAATTATTGTATTCAGATTTTTGGCCATAATATCCACTAGAAACATGTACTTTAGTCTGTCATTAGGATTAAGAAATGATCAAGTAATAATCAGTGGTAAACAAGCTTTTAATATAGATGATTATGTTAAAGTCTGGATAATATCAAATTCAGTATAAAAGTAAGTGGATCCTAAGTGAACACAAGCAACATCTAGGCGTAATGGAAACGCGCCTAACTTATACATGAAAGGTCACGAGTTCGAGTGCTATGCTGGTCGGTTCAAACACAATTTTTGGTTTTTCTTTTTTTATTTTTTCTCCTGTATGGTTAGAAATCTGATACCTACCTATAATTGTGCATATATATTTGATTTTGCCTATAACCTAACATACAAAACAATTCTTTTTACATAACTATTTTTAAAACCCATTCCTACAACTGTTTTAAGAATTTAAATTTATATTTTTGCCCAATTTATCAACATGTACACAGGTATTTATGTACATGTCATTACCTTTGCCCAGTTTCCAGAAAACTGAGTGAAACAATTGCTAAATGTACTATGCTTTGAAATGCATCTATATTTTCAAGATACAATCTATCATGATCAACCAATACTTCATTTAGTTGAGGCTGGTTAACTCATGAGTCTTGTATATGCTATACACTAGTTCAAAAACAAGGGAGATACCCTTCATTTCATTCTATCTGAAGCTTTTAGAAAAACATTTTACTTTTCCTAATTCAATTCAGAAATGAATTCAGATTTATTTACAAAGCATTTCAGTAAAAAGAAAATAAAATCCTTTAAGTTTACTTCTTGCTAAATCCAGATTTTAGTTCTAAAACTCAGTGCTCTGTTATTTCTCAAGGTTAACTAATACATAATATAAATTATACAAAACAGTAGCTCAACTACATGTGCATATTTCTCTTCCAAACATTCATATCAATAATTAAAATCATTTCATTGTTTCCCAGTCAGATTTTTCCTTTGAGATTTTAAACCTTAGTGCATAACAATATATTTAACATGATACAACTAGTTCATCTAACCATAATAGAATTCATTACATGACTGGAAGTCTTAGAAACATAATATTTTTCCTGAATACATGCAGATATAATCAATTTAAACTCTTATTGAGACTAGCTAGCATGTTCATTCACTCCTCCATAAAAGCCATAACTTCATTTTTACTTAGTGCCTGGGTTACCTGAAAGAACATAAGTGGCTGCCTCATTTTAAAATGAGATACCCCAGATGCCATGAGCAAACAAGGGTCAGATCTATGATCTGGTATGAATAACATCAATTCATTCATGATATTAAGCAATAGAGAATATAAGGGTACTAACTTGTTATTTAAGCAAATTTCTGCAATCAAATATTTTAACATAGTATAATTAAGTTGATTCAGGTATGATATATTCACTTATCATTCCTTCACTTGCATACATAATCATGCAAACATGATTATCTATTGGCATCAATTTCATTTACTGGAATCATCTTGGTTCCATACCATTCAACCTAAGAAATATCCACATTCCTATTTCTTCATTTACAGGTTGTAATATTCAATTTAAATCCCTGCCTCATCTGCTATTAAGGAATCACTGGGACACATTGCAATGAACTAATTCACATCATTGCACAAAGATCTCAGGGCTTAAACAAACCATGTGCCAACTTGCATACTTCAAATATGACAAGCATTCCAGCAGTCATCTTGGCCTTCCCTTCCCTAGTTTATTTACTAGTGTATTGTCTTAAATCCTAACATCAAATATGCTAAGTGAACATGTCACTGCAAACATGGAAACATCCATAATTTCTTCTAGCATAATTTCCCCTCAGAAATAATCAGACAGTCATTTCCTAAATGGGGTCAATATGTCTTGATCTTAGTAAATATAAGAACATTTTCAACTGTAAAAGAGGCATGGCATGTTATACTGATCTGCAAGCCTTTATGATTGATTCAGATTCAAGATCTGGTTCAATCATTATTTTAGCTTGTGGGTTTTTTTTTTGATTAAGGGCTCAGCACTTAGAAAATTTCTATTGCACCCTTAACATTTTTCTTTTCAAGCCTCAGCACTTATACCAAGTATAATGCAGCTCCAATCATTTTTATAAGGTTTCCATGCCATAGATCTATAACAGTTGAGAGTATTCTCTATATAATTTTTAAGATCCTAAACTTTAACATTTATGAGTATAAATAAAACAGTATGATACTCATCCAAAGACAAATGTCTCAACCAATCAAAGATCATCAAAATCATCCATATTAAATCATATCAGATTTAAAATAAAACATCCAAAAAGCATTGATGAAATCATATACATCAAAACCAGAAATACATAAATGGCAATATAAAAAGTGGCTGCCTCAACTCAGGTCTTAATGCCATGAACTCAGTGAGATTACTCACCTAAATGTTTCTTCTTATTAATCCAGAAAATTCTTGTTTGAGTGTTTTCTCCTTCCTTTCAATATTTTCTTCTTCTTTTCTTATTTTTATGCAGCTCGGGGTAAAATAATTCTACTGGCTAAACTGCCTATTTATAAGCATTTTTCCTCTAGGGTTTTATTGAAACAGAATTCCATTTCTGTCCTGGCTTAGCATCATGCATTTTTCCTTCATATTACCCCGGCCATATTAACCAATTTAAAGGCTGCATTTTCTTTCTTTTACTTTTTCAGAAAATGGCCACTCACTTAGTCAT
The DNA here is from genome assembly GCA_030737815.1 of Allium fistulosum. Lineage (NCBI taxonomy): Eukaryota > Viridiplantae > Streptophyta > Magnoliopsida > Asparagales > Amaryllidaceae > Allium > Allium fistulosum. The sequence goes on along the minus strand of CM060904.1, from coordinate 1,100,907,494 downwards.
GTCAAAAGTGTGACTATTCTATTTATTTTAATTATTTCTGAAAATCCCCTTTGCTATTTTTGCCTACACAAGCATATTGACTTGTATCACATTTCATGTCATTTTAATGTTATGGTTTCACTTGCTAATATATATATATGTACTTTTCAGTATTTAAAAATGTATATTTGTATACATATCTTATCTAGGCTTATTTTAATTCCTCTTTTAAATTCAGAAACATATGCACCTATATGTATACAAGTTTACAAATATATATATATTATTTTCTTTTCTGGGTTTTAAATAAATTTGTTTACTGATCTAAAGTAAAACTTACTTTTCTTATTTTCTAAGATGACCCATAAAATCTCAGAAATCAAATAACCATGTTGCAAAATCATGTTTGTATTGCTCTTTAATTCTTGTTTTAAATCCAAGAAATCTGGAGTTCTTTCTTGTGCCATTTCAGTGTGCACGTGCACACATATACTTGCACACTATTTATTCCAGAAATTTCACCATATTTAAATCTAAATATTTCAAAATTAAATCATTTTACAAAAATGATTTTTCACAAAATTTTGGGGTATTACAAAGCCAAATATGATGACAGTTAAATCTATCATGGATGGTCTCGATATATTCTTCAAGATCTCTGGCTTATCCATTAACTTGTCGAAGTCTGACTTAATGATAGCTGGAGTGGATTCTGTCCTTATCTCTCAAATCACTAGTTTTTCTGCAATTTCGCGTAGAGCGGAGACATCCATGTACCTTGGCATCCCTTTAGCAACATCGAGAGTGTCGTTTGCTTAGTGTATTGCTCTGTTTGATAGAATAACATCAAGACTTTCCCTGTGGACCAATAGATTTCTTAGTTAGGCAGGAAGGCTCACTCTGATCAATTCTATTATCTTCTCCATGACTGCGTATAGGTCTCGATCCTTCATTCTTCCAATTAGGTTAATCAAGATGATCAGAAGGGCTATGTCTAACTTCTTTTGGCATGGTACGATTAATTCAAATAAGCTTTCTCCTTGTGCATTCTCCTCTCTTGAAAAGCCTAAGTCAAGAGGTGGTCTTGGAATTAAAAACTTGCTTTTGTGGAATCGTGCGACGATGGTGTATCACATTGACAATCTTTTGAATCATAAGGACAGCTTATGGGTGAAATGGTCCTACAAAAATATTATTGGCAACAAAAACTTCTGGCTATGGATATTCCTCCTGCATGCAGTTGGACTTGGCGAAGTATTCTCAAGATCAGATCCGATATCCTTCCTTACGCTAGAAGTCGAATTGGTATTAATGGTCATGTTTCATTCTGGCACGACCCTTGGGTGAATAAAGGGACGATTATGGGTTGCCTTCTATCTTTCAACAGTCAAGCTCAGAGTGGGATTAGTATTAATGCCTTGGCAGTGGATTTCATTACCGATGGTCGTGTTCTACTCCCTTACTCTAGTAAAATGAATGTTCGACTACTCTGGAATCACTTGAGTGGTTGTCATGTCCTGTTTTCGCCAAAAGATGGTATCACCTGGTCCTGTTGCAATGAGAAATTCACGATAAAAGCAATGTACAAGCAATTTGTTTGCCATGACAATCCAGTTACTCTCAGTTGGCATAAACGCATTTGGTTGAATCATAACTCAGTTGGACAAAATCTAATGCTATGGAAGATTTTTGGTAATGCATTAAAAACAAAAGTTAAACTGAGTCAGAGAGGTCTTCTAATTGATACTACGTGTAGTTTTTGCCTTGCTGCGGATGAGCACACGCTCCACCTGTTCTTCAACTGTCCATACGTCAACAGATTATGGGGTTGTACGAATTCCATCATCTCAGGTCGAACTGTTTCTACTGATAGTGAGGAAGAATGGAATATTATTTTCAAGGCTACTAGATAGAGAGGAGAATCATCCTATGTGCTGCTGTTCACCCTGAAAACATCCATTAAGATAATATGGGAGGAGAGAAATGCTATTATATTCACTGGAAAAAGGAAATCATTTATTCATATGAATGATAGTATCGTCGGAGGATTAAAACTTGGAATTGCTGCATCTAGCTTTTGCTTTGCTCCTGAATTCTTGTCTGCCCTTTCCAGATTCTAGGCGGATTTCGTGTTTCTATGTTGTGTTTGTCTTCGCTGTTCCTTTGATATACCTGTTTTCCCTGTAATTTGTATCTTTCCCTTGTTGTTCTTCATTCTTGGTATATCAATAAATGGTAGGGGTCCATTTCTAACCACGCTGGCCTTGCAAAAAAAATAACTTTTACCATTCATTTAAATTACATTTTTAACTTCTAGAAAAATCCAAATTTCTTTATTTAAACATTAAAAATCCAATTTAAAACAAATTTTCATAATTTTACACTTTTAAAAATATTTAAATATTCAAAATACTTTATAAAAATAACCACGGGCCTATATATAGTTTTCTAACCTAGGTCAAGTGATACGGATATGTATCATTTCAATCCGCAGTTTAAAAAGCAAAAATCGGGGTTCTATCATTTCAAACCCGCAATCCCAAGTTAAAATAAATAAATAAAAACCGTTCAGGCCTATCATTTCATCCCATAACGATTTTTCCATATTCTAAAGTCCGTTCGGGTATGTATCATTTCAACCCATAGTGAATGTAATCTACATGGAACTTGCAGTGTGATAAACATATATAAAATGAACAACATACAATATATAACAGTAACAGATGAGATGACAAGTAAATTAACAGGTTTAACATCATATAATTAAATCATCACAGGCAGTTATAACATATCATAATATTATACACATTCAATTGTTGTCGCTTCACATTTGCATAAGTATAAAATGTTGTGTGAGATTTACTCGCCTTTTTAAGCTGAAGTTTGCAAATCAAATGACACAACGAATTCCAGAAAGCACGATATGGCACGACCTTTGATTTGAATGAATGGGAGCCTAGATGATCTTGTAAGCAACAAACCAACAAGACAATGTATACATAAATATATAACACAAAACAATATCGAAATGACTAGAAATAAAAAGCAACAAAGGACAAAGTGATTCGACCTTTCTTTAACCATTCAAGAGCTCGACCAAGGGGATCTTTTGCTCGGCCATTGAAGTGGGTTTGGGTCAGGTATGGTATCATATAGGTTAGGTTACAAGTGGATGAAGGTGGTGGAAGAGTTACAACATGGAGCATACATGGGTTCAAGGAAAATAGGTGAAGTTTTGGTGCATTTTGGCTCGGCTATGACCACATATAGGCTCGGCCATGGGGTCTTCATGTCAGGTCAGATCTGGACAGTAGTGAAAGGGGTGGCCAGAGGTGAAGTATATGATGGTGGTGGTGGCTAAGGGGGTGGCCAAGGTGATAGATGAAAGGTAGGTGAAGCATATATGGTCTAGGCATTGTTTTCAAGTGGATCTTTGCAAAATTGTGGAGCTAGCATCATAAGAAGGCCACGGCCTGGACTTGGTCAAAGGAGAGGGAGAATGTGCTGCTGTAGATGGTGGTGGTTATGGTGATGTGGTGGTGAAGAGGTAGTGACCGAGCAAACTAGAAGAAGAGGTAAGGAAAAAATCATTGAAAAAGAGGAGAGAAGTGAAATAAGGAAGAAGCCATTAGCATTTTTATTCAAAGAATGATAGCCGTGAGTTTTAGAAATGGTGAGAAAGAATTATTCACGTGAAAAAAAGATGAATGAAGTGTACGGCCAGCAAGAGAAAAGGAAAAGGCAAAGCAAGCGAAGAGACAAGGCAATGAAAGGTCATAAGCAAATGAAGAGTCAAAAGCAAATGAAGAGGCTTGTCTCTTGGAATTTCCAAATTTATTTATACAAAATAAACTAAATAAATTTCAGTAAATAAAAATAAAAAGCTGAAAAAAATAAAGTGAAAAAGAAAATAAAAAAAATATTTAAGTAAAAATAGAAAATAATTAAGAAAATAGCTAATATATTGAAACTAACATTTAAAATATAAACAATGTACAATAAACATTTAAAAATTATAACAACACTTTTAAACAAATAAAAGTCAAGTAAATAAAATAAATGCTGAACAAAATAAAGTGGAAATGAAAATAAAATAAGATTTTAAGAAAATAGAAAATAAATAAAGAATTTCTTTAATTAAATGAAACTGGAAATTAGAAATTATAGGCAGAATACAACTGACATTGGAAAATGTCGATTACACTTTGAAAAATGTTTTAAAACCAAAATATATACATAACAAGTTATTTTACCCATATAAACATAAATTAGAACATTACATGACCAAATAAAAATATAATTTATATAATTTAAAATAAACAATTTTGTTAAATACAACAAATTACACACAATATTTAAAAGCGCATAACTTTCACAATATAAATCAGATTTCAACGAAACGAAAAGCAGTATTCTTGAAATTTTATTTACTTTCATAATAAAAGATGAAATTCAAAAATTTCAACTATTAAAATTTTAAATTAAAAGTCAAAGTTTGACTATAATGACCAAAATTCACATTTCTGGAAAATACTCTATTTATTCTTGTTTGGAATTATAATTCACATAAAAATCAAAATTAATATTTAAAATAACAAAAATTATTCATTTTAATAAATAAAATAAAGTTTTTAAATCAGGAATTAAATTAAGATAAATACAAAATATAGGGTTGTTACACTCTCCCCCACTCAAAACTTTTCGTCCCCAAAAAGGAATGAGGTACGGGAAAGCACAAAAAAATATAAAATGAAATAAGACTAAGGCAAGATGACAAGAAGATTGAAATTGTACCTGATAACTGTTATTATATGTAAGTTTAACAAGGTGGGGATGATCTTCCCAAGATCCTCCAGAACAAGAACACAAGCACGAAAAATGTCATCGAGAATCTGATTCACCCTTTCCGTTTGACCGTCGGTCTGTGGATGGTAAGCAGTGCTCAGATTCAGAATAAGGAGAAGTAAGAACCACAGAAGAGATAGAAAAGTTAAATGATGTAGGAAAAAGAGAAAGAAAGAAAGACTAGAACAACTTATTAAGCACAATACGAAAACATGATTCATCAAATCAGCAAAGAGAGCATGAGCATTAGTCAAACCAAAAGGCATGACTAACTATTCATAGAAAAACCATTTTCAGTACGGAAAGCATTCTCGGGAATACTTTCCTCAGCAACCCTGAGTTGGTGAAAATCAGAGACAAGATCAAGCTGAAAGAGAACAATAGCTCTAAGGCTAACCAATTAGAATTTGATTTCCTACTTAGAATGTAGGAGAATGGAAACAACCAGAAAGAAAATAGATTAGAAAACAGAATAAGATAATAAATTTAAAACCATGAAAATTTCAACTTACATTAATAATAAATTTCATCCATTTGATTTCAATTGAGTTAAATAAATCGTAATTATTTTTAAATCTCATTATCTCATCATCAAATCAACAATTTATAAAGTCATGAATTTGAACAATTATTTATTATATTCATTTTTATTCGTTAAATTTCATTCTTCTTTATTCCAATTCATTCTTTAAATTTATTCCACTTAATATATCAAATCCTATATATATTAAGTTTATTTCACTTATTATAACTATTTCAATATATTTATAATTTTTTTAACTATCATTATATTGTAAATTATTCAATTAACCCTTTTTCTCTATTTACCTCTATTGATCCTTTATAAATAAAATTTAAGTGTATAACATTTATTATAACCACTCAAATTTTATTTATAAATCCCCTTTATATTGTATGTTCTCCAATTACATATTTAACTTTTAATAATTTAGGTAAGTTATATTGGAATGTAATTGAGTATTATACAAACAAATTCTTTCTAATTCAATTATAAAAGTTTACATATTTATTCAAACTTTGATTTCCTTTTATAATTGAGATTATTTTTAAGATGAAATTTAAGAATTAAATTTCTGATTATCTTCAAACTATTTAGAAATAATTAAATATACACAATATATATCAAATCAAATTTAAATCATATATCTATATAATATAAGTCAAGTCATATTTAGAAATTCAAATCAATTAAATTTTTCCAAAGCAAAACTGTAGCAAAGCTACAGTATGGTTTCTTCGCTTAGAAACTAGAAAATGAATGTCGATGATGCTGCAGTCATCACCGAAAATATTTTCCAGCGACAAAGAAAAGAGCACTGATTTACAAATTAAAAATCCTTTGAAACAATTTCTACTAGAAATACTTTTAAATAATATATCCTTTTAAAACTTTCAAAACAAAGTTCGAAATCATCGGAAATTAAATTCTCACATTCTTGATTTAAATATATTTAAATTTCCAAATTAATTTATAACCATGTTTAATTATTTAGATATGAAACTAAAGCCAATGATTATAAAATACATGCAAAGTTAAATATTATTTCTTAACACCCAATTCCATTAATTATCAAAATTTAGAAAATTAACCTTATACATATAATAATTATACAAAATTTATCTATCTACTAAATTTAAAAACCATATTGTGTCAGTTGCTCTGTTCGAGTGTTTTGGAGATCCTATCGATAGCGTTGATCAGACGAACCGATCGGAAACCCAAATCAACATCAACAACTCAAACAACACAATATAAAACATCTTTAAAATATAAAATTTTCAAATACAAGATTAATGTTTCAAAATAAGAATAGGGATTCAAATTGATGGACTCAAATTAAAGAGAATTCTATTTTGAAGATAAATTGGAGACAAAGATAAGATGATTAAATAACATAATAGGAAGATGAGTAAGCCTATAGATATCGCGGGCAACCTTAACCAGGTCAACCGTGACTTAATGAATAAGATCGATGTGGATTTTCTGGGGTAAATCTACATTCGATCTCAAGAGATAGAATTCAGGCATAGCAAGAGATAGTAGCATTGTAAACCAAGGATACAGAAGTTTTCGGTGAATCAATGCTTTTTGTAAAGAAGTTTCACCCCTTTACAAGTCATTAGAATATTGGCGGGACCGCCAATTCATTAGAAAGATTATTCAGAGTGGAGTTATGGGACACTTCGGAATCAAGAAGACACGAATAGGGGAGGACAAGAATGGACTTTGAAACCGAAGGGAACATTCCAAAATTCAAAGAAAACCGAATCGAAGAAGAAGGAATTCAAGTTCGAACGAAAGTGATTCTGTAATTAAATTTACTCTATATGCTGAGTTTGCCTAAAACCAGAGCTCTGATACCGACTATAACGGGCCGCGCCAGTGGGGTAACGCCCACCGTAGCATACAGCTGTACCTGTGTTCTGCCTTTACGGCCAGCCTCTCGACTGCACCAACCACGCAGGGACATGTAGGAGTAAGAGTCATCCACTCGGTACCAAACCCAAATTGGAGAACCCCCTATCATGCTGCACCCGCCAAGTGCATAGGCGGACACACATGTCGGACTTGAATTGCTCAAAATACTGAATTGTTAATTTATATATGGCAAACTCATCATATACAGTAAATAAATAATCACAAATCACAGACACAGAGTAATATAATGCAGCGGAAACAAAGAAATAGCAGTTCATGAAGCTACTATATAAATACATCAGAGTTAATTAAGATACAATAGGAGTAATAGTATGATAATCACGTACAACTCAGAATACAACTGGAATCAACTGGATAACAAAATGAATAGATATCTGGATCTTCAAAGCAAAACTCCAGCTCCAAAGGTGAGTCTCGAATGTTGTATCACTCAGTCTGACCCGAGCGTAAAGCAAAACACAAAACACTCGAGTCGGGACATACATACTTATACAATGTAAACCAACTCAAGTGAACTGTAAAAAAGGTACAAGTAACTTAAAGAATGCTTGGGATTGCCCATACTTTAAGGATCCGTTAAACTATTTACTATGTAGTAATATTGCGCTATTATAATAATGTCTAATATAAAATAAACATACTTTAAAATAGCATTAGGGCTTTACATTTAATCCGAACTCACCCTAACACGTAATCGTGCAAATAGTCTATACAGTACCTGCATACCTCGAAAGGCTATGAGAAGATACTCAATAGGTACGACACAAATAGAAACTCGTAGTAAAGCTCGATATGGTAAGTGACACGGCACAACTAGGCAATGCCGGGGTAGATATACCAATTACGCATCCGGGCTGGTGGTGACGCATAGCAGTCACTACCGCCCACCTCGAACAACACTCCCAAATCAAGGGGTGCACCCAATCAATCACAAAGTAATAGAATGGTATCGAAGAAGTGTGTCCGATCAGAGGTGCTACCTCATTGGCCCGTCAATCGCTCCTGTTTTAGCCACTTTATGCCAACTCACGGGAGTTGGGTCCACGTATATACCTTAGGATCATCGCCACCATCCTACTTCATTTTGGAAACTCCACCGCGTACACAGTTGTCAAAGTGGTTTTCGGTATCGACAGAGAGTATGTCCATATCCGATCCCGGTCTCTTTAACAACCAATCGTTATTATAACCCGTGGTTATAAATTTAAAAACAGTTTATACTTCAAAATAGAATATGATTTCAAATCCAAATCTTTATCAAAATAAAGATTAAATCAATTCCAAACCATTTCAATATATTTAAAATATCATATCATTTCAAAACTTCATTTCAAATCATTTCAATATATCAAAATATCATATCCTTTCGAAAACTTCATTTCAAATCATTTTAATATATCAAAACATCATATCATTTCAAAACTTCATTTCAATCATTTTAATATATCAAAATATCATATCCTTTCAAAAACTTCATTTCAAATCATTTATTTGAGTTCAAATCCAAATATTCAACTTTAAATACCTTTAAATTCAAAGATATCATTCATTTATTATCATTTCAAGTCACCTTTTAAATAGTTTATATTTCAATCATAATAATTCATCTAAACCATTTAAAAGTGTAATTATTATACTTTCAAATCAAGTATTCAATTTTCAAAGTTTTAAACTATTCTGAGTTCATTTACTAAGTTAAAAACCATAAACATTGAAAATTTCAGCCTTTCACAGCATTCAGAAAAAGATGTTATAAGTTATTCTTGAAAACATTTTTAATTTAGCAAAGATAGCATTTTAAAACTGCTGTTAAATCTCAATTTAGTTATAATTTAGTTTAAAACAGCAAAGACAGCATTTCCAGAAATGCTGTAATAGCTCAGGTTTCAAATTAAAGGGTTTCATTAAATTCGGCAAAGACAACAGACCACTACAGCAATTACAGAACTGCTGTAATAGGCCTTTATCAAGTTTTAGCCTTTTAATTTACTTCAGCAACTATAGCATTACAGAACTGCTGTAATAGCCTCTTATTTAAGTTTTAGTTCATTTACAGAAATCATAACATTTCTGAATGCTATTAAAAGTATTTTCCAGATTTTAGTGTATTTCCAGCAAATAATAAACTTCATTTTAAACCCTTTTAAACATTATAAAAATCATATTTTGACATTCAAAAATGTTGATTAAAATTACTCTTTTAATTTATGAATTTTATAAGAAACATTTACAGTAAAATCCAAATTTCCAATAATTTTACTTAACAAATCCAAATGTACAATTTTCTTTTCTTCACATTTTTAACAAATAAACTTAACACTTCTATTTTATTTCCATTCCACAAATTAAACTAAATTTTCAATTTTATTTAATTAACTTAAACCTTTAATAAAAACCAAATTCACATTTCCAAGTCAAGTTATATTTTAAAATTACACTTTTAAGCATTCATTTATTTAACCATTTTAATACATAGAAAAAATCAATAATACTTCTTAAATCATTTAAATTCATATTCAAATCAAATTATCATATTTACCATTTTCCAAATATGATTAAATTTCCATTTTATTTATATAACTTAAATATCATTTTCAAACCAAAATTCCAAACTTAAGTTATATTTCAAAAATTCACTTTTACCATTCATTTAAATTACATTTTTAACTTCTAGAAAAATCCAAATTTCTTTATTTAAACATCAAAAATCCAATTTAAATCAAATTTTCATAATTTTACACTTTTAAAAATATTTAAATATTCAAAATACTTTATAAAAATAACCACGGACCTGTATATAGTTTTCTAACCTAGGCAAGTGATACAGATATGTATCATTTCAATCCGTAGTTTAAAAGAAAAAATCCAGGTTCTATCATTTCAAACCCGCAATCCCAAGTTAAAATAAATAAATAAAAACCATTCAAGCCTATCATTTGTGACGACCGCCCATGACCCCTGCACCGATCATAGAAACGGTGCGCTGTAAAGTGTGCCAGGCAGCCATGGACGGTTGCCAAGGTTAAGTTAAAACAGCAGAATCTATCATATAACTCACAGCGCATGGATAAAATACAATAGAAAGTATATATAGTGAAGCTTTACAGAACAGAATCTCTATTAAACCTCATAATAGTTTGATACAAACATCTAAATAGTCAATACATCAAGCCTCACTACATAACACTCAGAGAATTATACAAAGCAGCGGAACATCCAGTACATATAGTAAGAAAATAATATGCAAGCCTCCAGCTCGTCTTCATCATCAGCATCGTCGGAAACTAAGAATAGCACTTGTCACCTGCTACCTAGTCTGCCCATCCCAAAGCAGATGAACAGCCCAAGGCAATAAGAGTTAAACATAAAGCCTTGAGTCAGACAACAGTCTTAGTGAGCGGTAAATTAACTAACAACATACCAAAAGAGCATAAAGGAAAAAGGAATAGAAATCCAACCCTCCCACTCCACCTCTTTCTACAGTGATAGCCCCCAGACACACTAAGCAGAAGTAAACACAGCAAACAGACATTTAAAGTAAAGCAATTATCACTCGAGTCAAGGTCGGTGTTTTCCAAGTACAAACCCCCAAGGCCTAAACCAAGATCAGATAAGCATCCAGAAAACAACGCTCTTGAGACCGAATGACGATACAACCAAACATCCATGACTCTGGCTATCACTGTTATCAATGCTTCGATACCACCGTTAATTGAATGACTGGCACATTCTTTCAGCCGTCCGTCAAGGGTTAATGGCAACCCCGGTTCTAGACATAACTCCGCACGTCGTCGCAGCCCGTGCCTAGGACTATCGAATCTGCCCAAAGTACTCGACTACAATCATAGTCTTTAGGGACTATCGAATCTGCCCAACGTACTCTTGCTTTGAGCCTGCTAGAACCTTCAACAACGATGAAATCTCAGCCTTCTAGTCATCCTCCTCGAAGACTATTTCCATACTAGCTCAAGCGCCTCTCGAGCAAACCATTATCCTCAACTCGAACCATTTCACCGAGTTATCAACATGCTTGGAATGATCCCGTCTGGATTGATCCAAGGCTATCTCATACCATGCCTCGCTTCATCTCATCATAGCAAAGCCTCATCTCAACATCAACATCATCAAAACTATCCATATGAGCTTCATCATCCGCCACATATGCCACGAGCAGCTTTTCCAATTCAAGAGCCTTTCCCTTAGCTTTTGAATCATCTTCGACTAACTTGTCCAAATCAATTCATCAATCAACTAATTTACAACAATCAATCAAGGCAAACGTTAATCCAAGTAATCAAGCATTCAAACATGATCAAATAAACAATTTTAACAATAATGGCAATCTTGTAATTAAAGAGTCTAAATCTAACAAGCATGAATCATGAACAATATCTCTACAACTTGATGAATGAACTTGCATAGGTTAACATATAGTAAAATGGATGTCAAATCATCATGAACAATAGATCTACACTTAAGTTTATGAAAAAGCATGGAAAACACTAGTTTAACACCAAATCAAGCCATCAATCCGATATACTCCTTTGGATCCGTGTGAGAGATAATCACCACTCACCGAATCACCTAAACACCTCAAAAGCAACACACTTCAGATCTGGACAGTGAAGAATCTAACTCGATCTATCAAAACTCCGCTTTAAACGATGAAATCTCTCTTCGATGGATGAAGATCTTCAATCTAAGCTCTTGGATCTTCGATTTGGATGGAAGGAAGCACAAGATTAATGTGGAGAAAAGAAGTGAAGAAGTATAGAACTCGAGCTCTCAAAATGGCAGCATTTCGTCGCTTCGAAATCCGGATCCCAAAAAGTGAAGTAGAACCCGCTATTTATAGGCAGATTTCCTTAGGTCGTCCGCCCCCTTAGGTCGTCCACGACCTAACTTCCTTCACGACCTACGACCTAACACACTCAAGCGGCTTAGCAACAGTGCCGACCTAACAACCTAACAGAAGCCACGACCTAATGCATGCGCGCGACCTACCAGCTTAGCCTCTATGCGACCTAACATAAGTCGTCTACGACCTAACGACTTATCATAAGTCGTGACCTAAAATGCCACGACCTAATAATGCCACGACCTAACTGAGATGCTAACAGAAGTCGCGACCTAACAACTCACGACCTAACATTCTTAGGTTGTCTAGCGACCTAACTAACACGGCATAGACTCAACGACCTAATCACTTAACTTGTCCACAACCTAACTACCTTAGGTCATTAACTCACTCAACCCTTAGGTCGCTAAACCCCTTAAGTCGCCAACTCGCCCAGTTTCTTATACCGCTAACTCTTAGGTCGCCGTCTTCCTTAAGTCGCCTATTCCTTAGGTCGGTCAAATCCTATAGGTCGTCCCAAACTAGCATACGACCTAAACCAGTACGACCTAAACCAATATGCTAACTACTAGGTCGTTAACTCTTAAGTCATTCACTCGACCTAAGCCACCACACGACCTAACTTCTACACGACTTATCCCATAATCCTTAGGTCGCCAACTTCCTTAGGTCGCTCCACTCCGACCTAACTACTATACGACCTAAGCCTTATCTCGTCCACGACTTAGACTCTGGACGACTTATCAACATTGCGACCTGATGACAACTGTTTTACGATGTTTTGATCCGTAAAAATACGGGTCGTTACATTCTCTCCCCCTTAGGAAGTTCGCCCCCGAAATTCCAAACAAACAAGAGCAATCAATACTATTCCGCATGCCTATCATCCATAGCAATCAACAAACCATGAATCCAATTCTAGCCTAGCATGCAGAATTCTAAAACTGGAACAAGTTACAATGTCATGAGATGACACGACACCTTATGGCCATACCTTAAAGAGTTCAGGATGAGCTGCCTTCATCCTCTCTTCCACCTCCCATGTACAGTCGTTAACATCATCACTCCATTGTACCTTGAGCGACCTAACTACCTTCCTCCTAAGCTGTTTCGTGTCAGTTTCCACAACACGAAGCGGCTTACGAGGTCTCTTCTCGACTGGATAATTCTCAAAATCTTCACAGCTATCTGCAGAAACCACTGTATTCGAGTCGTGCACATACTTCCGTAGATATGATACATGAAAAACATTGTGCACACTCGACATCTTTTCTGGTAACTCCAATTTGTAGGCGAGCTTTCCAATTCGCTCGATAATCGGGAATGGTCCAACAAATCTCGGAGTCAATTTCCCTTTCTTCCCAAATCGAATAACATTCTTCAGTGGAGAAATCTTCACAAAAACCATATCACCTACGTCGAACTCCAAATCCTTACGACGCTTATCGGCATAACTTTTCTGACGATCTTGGGCTGCCTTTATCCGTCGTCGAATGATCTCTATACAATCTGAAGTCTGTCGAATCATTTCTGGCCCAAGTTTCAGCTTTTCTCCTGTTTCTAACCAACATGTCGGAGAGTTACACGGTCTTCCATACAATGCCTCATATGGTGCCATACCAATGCTTGACTGGTAACTGTTATTATACGAAAATTCCACTAAATGAAGGTGATCTTCCCATGATCCTTCGAAATCTAAAACACAAGCTCTAAGAAGATCTTCCAAAACTCGGTTGACTCTTTCAGTTTGACCATCTGTTTGGGGGTGATAAGTTGTACTCAAACACAACTCGGTTCCCAAAACTTCCTGGAAGCTCTTCCAAAATCCACTAGTGAACAATGGATCTCGATCGCTCACTATACTCTTCGGAATACCATGGAATCGAACTATCCACTTAACATACAGCTTAGCCAACTTCGATGCAGTCCTGTTGATCGAACAGGAATGAATCTTGCACTTTTAGTCAAACGATCTATGATGACCCAAATCCCCTCATTTCCCGCTCTGGTTCTAGGTAACCCATCGATAAAATCCATCGATATTTGCTCCCACTTCCATGTAGGAACTTCTAATGGCTGAAGCAATCCACTTGGCATCTTCTGCTCGGCTTTTACCAACTGGCAGTTCATGCACTTGGAAATAAAATTTCCAACATCCTTCTTCATACCTTCCCAGTAATAGGTTCTCTTCATATCCCGATACATCTTATTTCCACCTGGATGAATTGTCAACTTCGAGTGATGACTTTCCCTCAGAACTTCATTTCTCAATTCATCTCTATCGGGAACAACTAGTCGTCCTTGCTTCCGAAGCCAACCCTCTCGATCGATCTCGAATCCTTTATCCTTTTTTGGGTCCAATTCAGATTCCAAATCACGGATAATCTTGACAAGCTTATCGTCTCGCTTTTGGCTCTCGCCAATCCTTTCCACAAGAGTCGGTCTTATTGATAAGTTTGCCAACATCTCAGGTTCCAATTCACATCTGGGCCTGAAGTCAAATCCAGCTAGATACTCGATATTCTTCCATTCTGAAAACATGGCTCCTAATCCTGCATGTCTTCGACTTAACGCATCTGCCACTGCGTTACCTTTTCCCGGAGTATAGGCTATACCAAAATCAGATGATGCCAAAAAACTCAAGCCATCGTTGCTGCCGAAGATTCAAATCCTTTTGGGAGAAAAGATACTTCAACGACTTATGATCTGTAAACAACTCAAATTGAACTCCCAATAGATAATGTCTCCATATCTTCAGAGCAAAAACAATCGCCGCTAACTCCAAATCATGAGTCGGATAATTCCTTTCATGCGGCTTCAGTTGTCGACTGGCATACGCAACAACTTTATCCTTCTGCATTAGCACTGCTCCAAGTCCAGTACCACATGCGTCGGTGTAAACCACCATCTCATCATTTCCACTTGGGATAGTCAAAACAGGAGCACTTGTCAGTCGCTCTTTCAGGATTCCGAAAGCTTGCTCACACTTAGCATCCCATCTGAACACTTGGCTCTTTTTCGTCAATCCTGTTAATGGTGCAGCTACCTTGGAAAAGTCCTTGATAAATCGACGATAATATCCTGCTAATCCAAGAAAACTTCTCACTTCAGATGCATTCTTAGGTCTAACCCAATCCTGGATTGCTGCCACCTTAGCGGGATCAACCGCTATTCCATTTCCAGAGATAATATGGCCTAAGAACCTCACTTCACTCTTCCAGAAGTGACACTTTGAAAACTTAGTCTTCAGCTGATGTTTCCGTAAGATTTCCAAAACAATACGCAAGTGCGTCTTGTGCTCTTCTTCAGTTCTGGAGTAAATCAAAATATCATCCACGAACACTAGCACGAACTTGTTCAACTGATCTCTGAACACTCTATTCATAAGATCCACAAAATATGCTGGTGCATTGGTCAATCCAAACGGCATTACCAGCCACTCAAAGAAACCCGATGGTGTCCTGAAAGCAGTCTTCGGCACACTATCCTTTGCCACTCTTAACTGGTGAAATCCCGTTGCTAAATCCATCTGAGAAAACACCTTAGCTTCGTGAAGCTGATCAAACAAGTCATCTATTCTCGGCAATGGATACTTGTTCTTCTTAGTTACTTTATTCAGCTCACGATAATCCACACACAACCTCAGCGATCCATCCTCTTTGGTTACAAACGCAACTGGTGCACCCCATTCGGACACACTACGCCGAATGAATCCTTTCTGTAAAAGATCATCAACTTTCACCTTCAACTCTTGCTGTTCCCTAGGCGCCATCCGCCTAAGAGGCATCACAACAGGTCTGGCTCCTTCAACTAAATCGATACGAAACTCGATCTCTCTATGCGGCGGTAACCCTTTGACTTCATCAAAGACATCCTCAAATCCATTAGCGATTGGCACAGATGACAGTCCATCCCGTGGAACAACCAGCGAATACATGAAGCTCATGAAGACGCCTTCCTCATGCTTACATCGTATCACAACCTTTCGCCCTTCCACATTCTCGACTGTCACCTCCAACCTTTCACAATCAACCTTTGCCGCATACTTCCTAAGCCAGTCCATACCCAAAATAATTCCGAACCCCGCAAAGTTCAGAACAAAACAATCACAAACAAAAGAGCAATCATGACTCGATACAATTAGACCATGGCATAACATACACAGACAAGACGAACCCCCAACTGGATTAGTCACAACCAATGGCCTATCAACAATATCCGGTTCTAAACCCAACCGGCCTACAAGTTCATTACAAACAAAAGAATGTGACGCTCCAGTATCAAATAACACTCTAACTGGAACACCACAAATGGAAAGAGTACCTTGAACCACCACACTCTTTCCTTTCTCTTCAGCGGTAGAGGCTTTCGAAGATGATGGAACAGCCCCCAAAGCATAAGCTTGCACAATCTGCTTGTCCTTCCGCGGTTCTGGACAATTCTTCCTGATATGCCCCGGCTTGTCACAGTTGTGGCACTTCACCGGTACCTTCGGATTCTTGCAATCTCTGGAGAAATGGCCCTTCTGCTGACAATTGTAGCAGGTCACGTCACCCTTCGGCTTCTTTTGGCCATCCTTACCCTTTTGTTGCTGCTGCTTCCTCTTCTTGTTTCCACCCTGCTGTGGTTTAGACTCTTCCTTGGTCATAGCAACAACAGATCCTTCTTTAGGAAACAAATTCTCATGCCTGAGAGCTTTCTCCACAAGCTTCTCAAATGAATCGTCCAAATGATCCACCAACTGCCTCCCAAGATAACTGTCCAAGCCTGTCACAAACTTCCCATTCTTCTGGTACGAAGATTCAATATACGACCGGGCATACTTGGACAAAGCTTCAAACTCAGAAGCATACTCAAGAACTGGTCTTCCACCTGGCTTGAGCTCCATAAACTTCTTGAACAGAACAGAATTCTGAGCTGTAGAAATGAACTTAGCTTCAAATCTGGCTTGGAATTGCTCCCAAGTAATCTCTTCCTCCGGAGTATCAATGGTGATAGAGTTCCACCAATCAGAAGCTCTTCCTTGAAGCTGTCTTGATGCAAGCTTCCTTTTAGTTGCATCCTCGATTCCCAAACCACCAAAGATCCTTCTGCAAGCATCTATCCATCTCTGAACTTCAATAGTTGACTCTGTTCCCAAGAAAACCTTTCCTCCAAGAGTAATATAGTCTTTACACAACTTAGCAAAATCCACCGGTTTTGGAGTTTGAACTTGAACTCCAACATCTACTGATGGCCCCGGAGCTGGCATCCTTCTCATGATCGAAGTCATCATAGCTTCAAACATAGCAACATAATCAGCAGCTCCTTCAGCAGCACGACCTTCCCTAGCAGCTGGTCTCCCTCTTCGACGCATCCTTAATATCTATAAAAGGAATGATTAGCACACCTTGAGAAACAACTGCACAAAGGGTTCAAATCATTCTAAGCTACTATATTATATATAGTAATCATCCATCAAAATACAATTACGTCTCTCATATGTAGTTACGTCAGCGAGCGTTGGGTTAAATCGATTAACCAAAGCTCTGATACCAAATGTGACGACCGCCCATGACCCCTGCACCGATCATAGAAACGGTGCGCTGTAAAGTGTGCCAGGCAGCCATGGACGGTTGCCAAGGTTAAGTTAAAACAGCGGAATCTATCGTATAACTCACAGCGCATGGATAAAATACAATAGAAAGTATATATAGTGAAGCTTTACAGAACAGAATCTCTATTAAACCTCATAATAGTTGGATACAAACATCTGAATAGTCAATACATCAAGCCTCACTACATAACACTCAGAGAATTGTACAAAGCAGCGGAACATCCAGTACATATAGTAAGAAAATAATATGCATGCCTCCAGCTCGTCTTCGTCATCAGCATCGTCGGAAACTAAGAACAGCACCTGTCACATGCTACCTAGTCTGCCCATCCCAAAGCGGATGAACAACCCAAGGCAATAAGAGTTAAACATAAAGCCTTGAGTCAGACAACAGTCTTAGTGAGCGGTAAATTAACTAACAACATACCAAAAGAGCATAAAGGAAAAAGGAATAGGAATGCAACCCTCCCACTCCACCTCTTTCTACAGTGATAGCCCCCAGACACACTAAGCAGAAGTAAACACAGCAAAGCAGACATTTAAAGTAAAGCAATTATCACTCGAGTTAAGGTCGGTGTTTTCCAAGTACAAACCCCCAAGGCCTAAACCAAGATCAGATAAGCACCCAGAAAACATCGCTCTTGAGACCGAATGACGATACAACCAAACATCCATGACTCTGGCTATCACTGTTATCAATGCTTCGATACCACCGTTAATTGAATGACCGGCACATTCTTTCAGCCGTCCGTCAAGGGTTAATGGCAACCCCGGTTCTAGACATAACTCTGCACGTCGTCGCAGCCCGTGCCTAGGACTATTGAATCTGCCCAAAGTACTCGACTACAATCATAGTCTTTAGGGACTATCGAATCTGCCCAACGTACTCTTGCTTTGAGCCTGCTAGAACCTTCAACAACGATGAAATCTTAGCCTTCTAGTCATCCTCCTCGAAGACTATTTCCATACTAACTCAAGCGCCTCTCGAGCAAACCATTATCCTCAACTCGAACCATTTCACCGAGTTATCAACATGCTTGGAATGATCCCGTCTGGATTGATCCAAGGCTATCTCATACCATGCCTCGCTTCATCCCATCATAGAAAAGCCTCATCTCAACATCAACATCATCAAAACTATCCATATGAGCTTCATCATCCGCCACATATGCCACGAGCAGCTTTTCCAATTCAAGAGCCTTTCCCTTAGCTTTTGAATCATCTTCGACTAACTTGTCCAAATCAATTCATCAATCAACTAATTTACAACAATCAATCAAGGCAAACGTTAATCCAAGTAATCAAGCATTCAAACATGATCAAATAAACAATTTTAACAATAATGGCAATCTTGTAATTAAAGAGTCTAAATCTAACAAGCATGAATCATGAACAATATCTCTACAACTTGATGAATGAACTTGCATAGGTTAACATATAGTAAAATGGATGTCAAATCATCATGAACAATAGATCTACACTTAAGTTTATGAAAAAGCATGGAGAACACTAGTTTAACACCAAATCAAGCCATCAATCCGATATACTCCTTTGGATCCGTGTGAGAGATAATCACCACTCACCGAATCACCTAAACACCTCAAAAGCAACACACTTCAGATCTGGACAGCGAAGAATATAACTCGATCTATCAAAACTCCGCTTTAAACGATGAAATCTCTCTTCGATGGATGAAGATCTTCAATCTAAGCTCTTGGATCTTCGATTTGGATGGAAGGAAGCACAAGATTAAAGTGGAGAAAAGAAGTGAAGAAGTATAGAACTCGAGCTCTCAAAATGGCAGCACTTCGTCGCTTCGAAATCCGGATCCCAAAAAGTGAAGTAGAACCCGCTATTTATAGGCAGATTTCCTTAGGTCGTCCGCCCCCTTAGGTCGTCCACGACCTAACTTCCTTCACGACCTACGACCTAACACACTCAAGCGGCTTAGCAACAGTGCCGACCTAATGACCTAACAGAAGCCACGACCTAACACATGCGCGCGACCTACCAGCTTAGCCTCTACGCGACCTAACAAAAGTCGTCTACGACCTAATGACTTATCATAAGTCGCGACCTAAATTGCCACGACCTAATAATGCCACGACCTAACTGAGATGCTAACAGAAGTCGCGACCTAACAACTCACGACCTAACATTCTTAGGTTGTCTAGCGACCTAACTAACACGGCATAGACTCAACGACCTAATCACTTAACTTGTCCACGACCTAACTACCTTAGGTCGTTAACTCACTCAACCCTTAGGTCGCTAAACCCCTTAAGTCGCCAACTCGCCCAGTTTCTTATACCGCTAACTCTTAGGTCGCCGTCTTCCTTAAGTCGCCTATTCCTTAGGTCGGTCAAATCCTATAGGTCGTCCCAAACTAGCATACGACCTAAACCAGTACGACCTAAACCAATACGCTAACTACTAGGTCGTTAACTCTTAAGTCATTCACTCGACCTAAGCCACCACACGACCTAACTTCTACACGACTTATCCCATAATCCTTAGGTCGCCAACTTCCTTAGGTCGCTCCACTCCGACCTAACTACTATACGACCTAAGCCTTATCTCGTCCACGACTTAGACTCTGGACGACTTATCAACATTGCGACCTGATGAAAACTGTTTTACGATGTTTCGATCCGTAAAAATACGGGTCGTTACATCATTTCAGCCCATAACGATTTTTCCCTATTCTAAAGTCCGTTCGGGTATGTATCATTTCAACCCATAGTGAATCTAATCTACAGGGAACTTGTAGTGTAATAAACAGATATAAAATGAACAGTATACAATATATAACAGTAATAGATGAGATGACAAGTAAATTAACAGGTTTAACATCATATAATTAAATCATCACAGGCAATTATAACATATCATAATATTCTACACATTCAATTGTTGTCGCTTCACATTTGCATAAGTATAAAATGTCGTGTGAGATTTACTCACCTTTTTAAGCTGAAGTTTGCAAATCAAATGACACAACGAATTCCAGAAAGCACGATATGACACGACCTTTGATTTGAATGAATGGGAGCCTAGATGATCTTGTAAGCAACAAACCAACAAGACAATGTATACATAAATATATAACAATGTTACAAGTGGATGAAAGTGGTGGAAGAGTTACAACATGGAGCATACATGGGTTCAAGGCAAATAGGTGAAGTTTTGGTGCATTTTGGCTCGGCTATGACCACATATAGGCTCGGCCATGGGGTCTTCATGTCAGGTTCGATCTAGATAGTAGTGAAAGGGGTGGCCAGAGGTGAAGTAGATGATGGTGGTGGTGGCTAAGGGGGTGGCCAAGGTGATAGGTGAAAGGTAGGTGAAGTATATATGGTCTAGGCAATGTTTTCAAGTGGATCTTTGCAAAATTGTGGAGCTAGCATCATAGGAAGGCCACGGCCTGGACTTGGTCAGAGGAGAGGGAGAAGGTGCTGCTATAGATGGTGGTGGTGATGGTGATGTGGTGGTGAAGAGGTAGTGACCGAGCAAACTAGAAGAAGAGGTAAGGCAAAAATCATTGAAAAAGAGGAGAGAAGTGAGATAAGGAAGAAGCCATTAGCATTTTTCTTCAAAGAATGATAGCCGTGAGTTTTAGAAATGGTGAGAAAGAATTATTCACGTGAAAAAAAGATGAATGAAGTGTACGGCCAGCAAGAGAAAAGGAAAAGGCAAAGCAAGCTAAGAGACAAGGCAATGAAAGGTCATAAGCAAATGAAGAGTCAAAAGCAAATGAAGAGGCTTGTCTCTGGGAATTTCCAAATTTATTTATACAAAATAAACTAAATAAATTTCAGTAAATAAAAATAAAAAGCTGAACAAATTAAAGTGAAAAAGAAAATAAAAAAATATTTAAGTAAAAATAGAAAATAATTAAGAAAATAGCTAATATATTGAAACTAGCATTTAAAATATAAACAATGTACAATAAACATTTAAAAATTATAACAACACTTTTAAACAAATAAAAGTCAAGTAAATAAAATAAATGCTGAACAAAATAAAGTGGAAATGAAAATAAAATAAGATTTTAAGAAAATAGAAAATAAATAAAGAATTTCTTTAATTAAATGAAACTGGAAATTAGAAATTATAGACAGAATACAACTGACATTGGAAAATGTCAATTACACTTTGAAAAATGTTTTAAAACCAAAATATATACATAACAAGTTATTTTACCCATATAAACATAAATTAGAATATTACATGACTAAATAAAAATATTATTTATATAATTTAAAATAAACAATTTTGTTAAATACAGCAAATTACACACAATATTTAAAAGGGCATAACTTTCACAATATAAATCAGATTTCAACGAAACGAAAAGTAGTATTCTTGAAATTGTATTTACTTTCATAATAAAAGATAAAATTCAAAAATTTTAAATTTTAAATTTTTAAATTAAAAGTCAAAGTTTGACCATAATGACCAAAATTCACATTTCTGGAAAATACTCTATTTATTCTTGTTTGGAATTATAATTCACATAAAAATCAAAATTAATATTTAAAATAACAAAAATTATTCATTTTAATAAATAAAATAAAGTTTTTAAATCAAGAATTAAATTAAGATAAATACAAAATATAGGGTTGTTACAGGTTTTAAAGAGACCGGGATTGGTAAGTGTTCTACTTATCGAATACCACTTCAATACTAGGACGTGATCTATGTTTTGGAAACGCTTGCGAAGTGGAATGTTATAGAGTATATTGTCTATACCTTCAAGAATTAAATTAAGATAAATACAAAATATAGGGTTGTTACAGGTTTTAAAGAGACCGGGATTGGTAAGTGTTCTACTTATCGAATACCACTTCAATACTAGGACGTGATCTATGTTTTGGAAGCGGTTGCGAAGTGGAATGTTATTGAGTATATTGTCTATACCTATGGTTAAGCCTAAGGGAGAGGTCAGTGTTAATATTTCGAATGGTGCTACCATGTGGGACTATATATTTTGAGGAGTATTCCAAGAGATAGGACAGTGATCGCATCCTTTAGAGGACTTACATAGGGGAACTTATGTGGAGGTTCGAGATTTGTTCTAGATGCTTTAATCCATATAGTGATTCATGGTCTATTCGAGATAAGGATCTAATTTAGGATTCATGTTCTATTTGAGTGACGAAGACTAGTGTGAAAGATGCCAAAAGTAACCTCGACATCGAAAATGGCTAAAAACAGAGTAGACCTGACAACCTGGGGTAGAAACCCATGTCAGGGTATTATCAACTCCATATCTAGAGATACTTATCGAGTAACATCCCGCCTTTTTGGACGTTTAAAGCAGGCACACGTTGTAACGACCCGTAAATTTCAACCGTTTTAATAATGTTATTAATTGAAATTTTGCGAAATTTTAAACGATAAAATTTTGAAATATAAATTTGATATTTGGAATGTGTTTAGTTAAACATAGCAACTGGTAAATTTTCGTCCGAAAATATGAAAGTTTATTTCGCGCGTAAATTCACTTCAATTTAATCAGTTAAAAGCGATGAAAATAAAATGTTTCCGAAACCTAAATATTTTACATAGAAAAATTCTAAATTGTCTTCTGAGCAAGACTCTATTTTTCGTTTTTCAAAATTCGGAATTATTTAGCTCCGTCGATCTTATTTTCTGCGTTTTTCTTGCATTTTCCGCCAGTTGAAAATTCGAATTTTTATAATTAAATCGTATCGATGATATTTGTATACCGTTTTGATCGTCTCGGTGTACATATCTCTGCGGTATATTCACTTCGGTATTTCGGAGTCCGGTGTGCGGTGCAATCTGCGACACGCTCAGCGTATCGGTTCCGCAACCGAGTCTTTTGGATTTCTGGTGACTATTAGCTATTCAACTTGAAACCAATAGCCACTTAATAAATTCAAAGTTAATTATCGCCTTTACTATTCCCTATCGTTTTATGAATTCAGCTGTCATCTTCATTCGAGAAAAAAAAAAGAAGAAAAATTTAATTTTGGTTCCTGTAGCTTGAATATGCAGATCCACTCATCCCTTCTTCATTCTTCCCTTCGTTTTCCCACGTCTTACCACTCCCTGACCATACCACAATCCCTTCCTGCTGCAGGCGAAAAAAAAAATTCAATCACCTCATCTTACTCCGGTCTCCACTTCGATCATTCAATCCACGTTCTTAGACCCCAATTTGAATTGAAGTCTTATTATTGTGCCCACACCGATCGTGCTAGAGTTGAGCCGCAAATCTTTGGTGTTACAAAAGTCAATACTTCTCCATTTCATGTTCGAGGTTGAGCCACCGATTTTTGGTGTTAAAAAGTCGATACTTCTCCATTTCGAGTTCGAGGTAGAGCCGATGTTCGCGTCAGACAACAACTCAGGCTGATTCCAGTTCATAGCCGCCAATTCTTTATGCTATAACAGCCGATCTTCCTATAGCTAGTGATTTTTACTGATGTTGGATTTCTGAAGGGAGCTCCAAATGTTGGTGTCCATGGATTTAACGTATACCACAAAATCTTGGTACTCATATTCTCTTTGTTCATTGTTTTCATTGGTGGCTCAATATTATGACCATCATTTCTGACTTCTTTTATAAAAAGCACACTTATGTAGCGTTTAAGTGCAAACTGATTGCATGATGCTTAATCTTTCGAAAGCAGATGTCATTAACTGAAAAGTACTTAAATGCGCTTAAGCAGTGCTTAATAGCTCATCTTTCCATTTCAAGCAAAAATTGAGTGACCCAGCTTAAAAATTAAATTATGGATTAATTTGCAAAATTCTATTACAATGAAAAAAAATATATAAGGATAGTCGACCACACATATAGTATATTTGGTGTTGTTATTTGCCAACCTGATTGTTATTTATACATATAATAATTATGTAGATTTATATATATAATAAACTATTTTGTCTGCAAAGAAGAAAAAGGGCTTTTACATATTAATTGTTAATATATACAAATATATATATATATATATCCCAACATATCCTACATTTCTAAAGGATATAGGTTAAAGTATATTGCGTTGCATATCAAAAAGAGGCCTGCATCTATTTGTTGGTATGCATATAATTTAAGTATGTACGTATATGTGCAGTATATAGACTTACAGTACATTATATTAATAAAAGTGTTATATATTCTGTTATAAAGTTGCTTATACAGTTTGTTTATTTACAGTGTGTCTTTCCAGTTTGTATAAAGGAAATATTCGAAAGGCATATGTCATACAGTAGTATATATATAGGGTTTTATATATTGATGAATATATAGATTTTTTTAGTTACAGTGGTTACAATATAAAGGCTATTAATATAAAAGGTTTGAAAGCCTATGTATACACTCGGCCATATGTCTAATGCTAAATTATATAGCTACTGTAGATGTATTAGAAAAAGAAATAAAGTATAGTGTTTACAGTATCTTATTTTGTAATGGAAGTATGCATATGTTTTGGTGGTATGAAACGTTTATTTTGTCTGTCTATGGTCGTCTGCATATGTTGTAGCATGCGTGTATGCATATAATTGTAGTTCATATTTATAACGCTTGCATCTATATAGCATGTTTAAGAACATTGAGTCGTACGTATTTTAGTAGATAAGGTTTAAGGCTGCATTTGGTTAAACTATTTGATTTTTCTTTAAGAATTATATAAAATGTATATGTACTTTAATTTGAATACTGGGTTTAAGGAGGATAATAATATAATATAGATCTCATCTAAATTTCTATATATCAAGCTAATTTGATCTGTTTCCATCGATTTCTATTATCAGCTCTGTTCATCAAACTTGTTTCCATCTAGCGTTGCTTTGGATTTCGTAACTCAATTCATTGTCGAATCTCTCTCCAGCCTCGAAAGGTGAGCAATCACTCACGATTAATGTTCTTTTATTCATTAAATCCGATTTCAATTGAAACGACAATTGAAATATGCAACTGTTAGTTATTTACACTGTTATATCTGTTATTACCTGAATCAGTTCACCTGTGACATCTGACACCATTATCTGCTATTTATACAATGATAATCCAGTTTAGTTGATAAATTGATTGATTGTTTGATTGTTTATATTGGATTCTAAATTGTAATGTATAAAGTGATAAATATTATGCAAGTGTATTTGACGTAGGATAATTAAAAATTTGAATCGACATATATGTTGAATTTGATTAGTTGAATATGACCCCTTTTAATTGTTAAATTAATTGACATGTAAAATAGTGATAATTACACTTTGAACCATTGAACGTATAATGGATTAATTGTTGTAGTGTTAAAATTGTAATTGAATGACAAGTGAAAAACCGTATAAATAATCAGTGTAATAAATCTTTAATCTACATGAAATGATAGTGTAGATTCTAGAAATAATTATATTAATTTGCACAAACAACAATGTGAATTAATACGATTATTTCGGGATTATTTGAATTGATTATTGGATTGATATTGGTTGTTGTTATTGCTTGTTTATTTACTTTGACACCATCCCAGTTATCACACTGCAAGTTCCCTTTGCTATGCTTTGATTTTGAATTGAAATGGAATCGGGTTGAAATGATAAATACCCAAATGAACTTGACTTAGGATAGAGAATTAAATGAAACCCGATTGGTCAATAATTTGATTTAAAACTAAAATGAAGATTTTATTTGAATAAATAATACGGTTTTGAAACGAAGTTGGAAATTGAATTTTAATGAAATTTAAATGTGAATATTTAATAATCTGAAATAAAATATTAATAAAGAAATTGATGAAAGAATGTTGTTTAATTTAAGAAATGATTGATTTAAGTTTTGAAATTATTTAATAATTTAATGAGATTGAATTATTTAATAATTGAATAAAATTGAATCCTTTGATAATAAAAATTGAACTTTTTAATTAGTGAAATTTAGTTCTTTATTAATTGAGCTTTGAAATTGTAACTAAGTAAATAAATATGTGAAATTGAATTTCTTTATCAAGAAATGCAAATGTGATTTTTGAAATTAATGTAAGGCTTGTAATTGAAAGAATTGATTTGATGAATTTAATTTAATTCAAAATTGTAAGTTTTGATTTAATGAAGTTGAACTTAAGTAATTGATTTAATGAATTGGAAATTAAATAGAAATTGTTTTGAATGACAAATTTACTTAATGAATACTGAATAAAATCGATCAAAGAAGTTAAATTGATTTGAATGTTAAATTAAATTAATTTAAATGATTTGGAATGAAACTTATTTACGAACTTGAATCAATATTTGAATTGTTTTAATAAGAAATTCGAATTGAATTATAAGATTTTGAAATTATGAATTTGGAAGTTTTGAAACGTAAATTATGGAAATTGTTTTAGAAAGACAAATGAAATGTTGATTTATAAATTCTAATTGAAATTGAATTTGATTTGGTTTTGAAATATATAAACGACCAATCGGTGAAATAATGACGAAAGTTATTAAAGAGACCGGAATCGGTTATGGACATACTCTCTGTCTAAATCGAAAACCACTTTAATAACTATACACGGAGTGGTGATCCAGAATGAAGTGGTTGGAATGATGTACGTGATGACTGAAGAAAGAGAACGATGTTGGATAGCCTTGACACTTGTGTCAAATTGGAAATGACTAAAACAGGAGCCGTGCCGGGCCAATGGAGGTCAGCTACCTCAAGCGAACACACTTCTTCGAAAATTACTCATTACTTGTTGTCGATTGGTGCACCCTTGATTTTGGGAGTGTTGTTTCATGGTGTTGCGGTCGCTGCGGCGATGCGTTCTCACCAGTCCGGATCAGGCAAACGGTAGTTTCACTACCTTGGGTATTGCCTCATGTGCCTTGTCATACTTGTATCCCTATACGCAACCACTACGATTTGTTTTGTACCTTTAGTATATGGATTGCCCTCTGGTTACTTCCGGTTTTGGGGAAACTACGGTCTTGTATATGCTCTTGGGAATAAAAATGTGTTAAGGGTGGAATGGGCCATGACTTAACACTATTTTGATATTTTATATTACTGATAGGCATTATCTACTTATCGTACACTACTACATAGTAGATAGTTTAATGGATCCTTAAAGGATGGTTATTCCAAACATCCTTTGAGTTACTTGTATTTCAATTGCTATTTCACTTGAGTTGGATTTATTGATATAAGAATGTTAATCCTAAATCGAGTGTTTTGTGTTTTGTGTTTTGCTTTACGCTCGGGTCAGACTGAGTGTACCAGTATTCGAGACGCACCTTTGGAGTTGGAGCTTTGCTTGAAGATCCAGCCATCTATTCTGCTTTCAGTATTCGATGATTCCAGAGATGTATTTTGATTTGTATCTGATGTATCGTATTACTCTTCCGTTGTATCTAGTTTAACCCTGATGTAACTTATATATTTATATAGTAGCTTCATGAACTACTATCTCTTTTATTTCCGCTGCATATTTATTACTCTGTGTCTGTGATATATGATTATTCATTTACGGTATATGTTCAGTTTTGCCAAATTTAAATTAACAACGCGGTATTTTGAGCAATTCAACTCCGGCATGAGTGTCTACCTATACACTTATAATGGATGCGAATGGTCCAAAATATCGGGTCGTTACAGTTAGTATCGGAGTTTTGGTAGCTCTAGGCAAAACTTAACATATAGGGTAAATGTATTTACAGAATCACTCTCAATCGAGTTTCAATCTCTTCCTTTTGACTCGATCCCTTTGAATTTTGGAACGTTCCCTGCGGTTCGAAAATCCTTTCGTGTCCCTCACTATTCGTCTTCTTTCGATTCTGGAGCACCCCATAACTCCATTTTGAATGATATCTATAATAGATCGGCGGTCTCGCCAATCTTCGAATGATTCATAAAGGAGCAAAACTCCTTTATAATAAGCATCGATTTACCGGAGATTTCTATATCCTCGGTTTACGATGCTATCTATTCCCTGCTATACCTGAATTCCATCTCTTGAGATCGAGTGTTGATTTACCTCGGAATTCAGCCTCGGTCTTATTCTTGAAGTTACGTACGACCCGGTTAAGGTTGCCCGTGAATTAAATACGCTTATCCATCTTCCGATTCTGTTAATTGAATCATCTTATCTTTTCTTTCAAACTTGTATTCAAATCAGAATTCTCTTTAATTTGAGTCCATCAAATTTGAAACCCTATCCTTATTTTGAAAATTCATTCCTGTATCGTCGAGCAAAGAAATGTATTTGTAAACTAATACATATAAATGTTTTAATATATGCTGTGTGGTTTGAGTTGTTGATGTTGATTTTGGTTTTCGATCGATTCGTCTGATCAACGCTATTGATAGGATTTCCAAAACACTTGAGCAGAGCAAACTGACACAATATCGTTTTCAAATTTGATAAATAAAATAGAAGTTTTGTATGATTATATTATATATAAATATAAGTTTTCTGAAATTAAATTGTTAATGAATTTGTTGTCTGAAATAATAATATTTGATTTTCATTTATTTTTTTGTAAACCATTGACTATTGCATAATATAAATAAATGAATTTATAAACTTGGTTATAAATTGATTGGAATTTGAAATGAATTTAATTCAGAAATTTGAGAATTTATTAGTTTCCGGTGATTTCGAACTTTGGTTTTTTAAATTTTTAAAGTATATATTATTGATAGTATTTTCGAATAGAAATCATTTTCAAAGAATTTTTTAAAATGTTGAAATCAGTGCTCTTCTCTTTGTCGTTGGAAAATAATTTCGGTGATGGCGGCCGCATCATCGACATTCATTTTCGAGTTTCGAAGTGGAGAAACCATTCTGTAGCTTTGCTACGGTTTTGTTTGGAAAATATTTTAATTTGAATTTCTTAAGTATGATTTGATTTATATATATATATATGGGTATATTATTTTAAATTTGATTTGATATATATATAGTATATACATAATTATCTCTAAAGGGTTTGAAATTAAACGGAAATTTAAATTCTTAAATTTTGTTAAAGGATGATTTTAATTATAAATAAAACCAAAATTTGGAATAAATATTTAAACTTGAATAATTGAATTGGGAAAATTTTATTTGTATATTGTTCAACTGCATTCTAATACAACTTACCTAAATCATTCAGAAGTTGAATATGTAATTGGATAATATATAAGATAAATTAAATTTATAAATAAAATTTGAGTGTTTATAATAAATGTTATACACTAAATTTTGATTATAAAGATGTTAATAGAGTTAGATAGGATAATAAGTAAACTCAGTTAATAATGAAATAAGTTTGTTTTGAAAGAATTAATAAATTTGTTTTGAAAGAATTAATAAATGGAAATTTGATCAACATATGAAAATACCTTGAATTTAAAAGAAATTAATAGATGTAAATTAATTTAAATCGAAACTTTTATGTTTTAAATTAATTTATATGGGTTAAATATATGTGAGTAGATATATTAAGTAGAATAAATTTAACAGTAATTTGGAATAAAGAAGAATTTAAAATTGTTGAATAAAATATGATTATAATAAAAGACTATTCAAATTTATGGTTTTAGAAATTGTAAATTGAAGAAAATGGGATAATAAAATAATGAATTTAGAAATAGTTGAGATTGATTTTAGTGAAATCAAATGGATTAAATCAATTATTGAATATCAATTAATTTAAATTTGGATTTATATGGTTTAAATTAATTGTTATTTTGTATTTCAAATCTGTTTTCTTTCTGGTTGTTTCTATCCTCCTACCTCCTTCCTTTTCGGGGACGAAATGTTTTGAGTGGGGGAGAGTGTAACGACCCGTAAATTTCAACCGTTTTAATAACGTTATTAATTGAAATTTTGCTAAATTTTAAACGATAAAATTTTGAAATATAAATTTGATATTTGGAATGCGTTTAGTTAAACATAGCAACTGGTAAATTTTCGTCCGAAAATATGGAAGTTTATTTCGCGCGTAAATTCACTTCAATTTAATCAGTTAAAAGCGATGAAAATAAAATGTTTCCGAAACCTAAATATTTTACATAGAAAAATTCTAAATTATCTTTTGAGCAAGACTCTATTTTTCATTTTTCAAAATTAGGAATTCTTTAGCTCCGTCGATCTTATTTTCTGCGTTTTTCTTGCATTTTCCGCCAGTTGAAAATTCGAATTTTTATAATTAAATCGTATCGATGATATTTGTATACCGTTTTGATCGTCTCGGTGTACAGATCTCTGCGGTATATTCACTTCGGTATTTCGGAGTCCGGTGTGCGGTGCAATCTGCGACACGCTCAGCGTATCGGTTCCGCAACCGAGTCTTTTGGATTTCTGGTGACTATTAGCTATTCAACTTGAAACCAATAGCCACTTAATAAATTCAAAGTTAATTATGGCCTTTACTATTCCCTATCGTTTTATGAATTCAGCTGTCATCTTCATTCGAGAAAAAAAAGAGAAGGAAAATTTAATTTTGGTTCCTGTAGCTTGAATATACAGATCCACTCATCCCTTCTTCATTCTTCCCTTCCTTTTCCCACGTCTTACCACTCCCTGACCATACCACAATCCCTTCCAGCTGCAGGCGAAAAAAAAAATTCAATCGCCTCATCTTACTCCGGTCTCCACTTCGATCATTCAATCCACGTTCTTAGACCCCAATTTGAATTGAAGTCTGATTATCGTGCCCACACCGATCGTGCTAGAGTTGAGCCGCAAATCTTTGGTGTTACAAAAGTCAATACTTCTCCATTTCATGTTTGAGGTTGAGCCACCGATTTTTGGTGTTAAAAAGTCGATACTTCTCCATTTCGAGTTCGAGGTAGAGCCGATGTTCGCGTCAGACAACAACTCAGGCTCATTCCAGTTCATAGCCGCCAATTCTTTATGCTATAACAACCGATCTTCCTATAGCTAGTGATTTTTACTGATGTTGGATTTCTGAAGGGAGCTCCAAATGTTGGTGTCCATGGATTTAACGTATACCACAAAAATCTTGGTACTCATATTCTCTTTGTTCAGTGTTTTCATTGGTGGCTCAATATTATGACCATCATTTCTGACTTCTTTTATAAAAAGCACACTTATGTAGCGTTTAAGTGCAAACTAATTGCATGATGCTTAATCTTTCGAAAGCAGATGTCATTAATTGAAAAGTACTTAAATGTGCTTAAGCAGTGCTTAATAGCTCATCTATCCATTTCAAGCAAAAATTGAGTGACCCAGCTTAAAAATTAAATTATGGATTAATTTGCAAAATTCTATTACAATGAAAAAAATATATAAGGATAGTCGACCACACATATAGTATATTTGGTGTTGTTATTTGCCAACCTGATTGTTATTTATACATATAATAATTATGTAGATTTATATATATATAATAAACTATCTTGTCTGCAAAGAAGAAAAAGGGCTTTTACATATTAATTGTTAATATATACAAATATATATATATATATATCCCAACATATCCTACATTTCTAAAGGATATAGGTTAAAGTATATTGGGTTGCATATCAAAAAGACGCCTGCATCTATTTGTTGGTATGCATATAATTTAAGTATGTACGTATATGTGCAGTATATAGACTTACAGTACATTATATTAATAAAAGTGTTATATATTCTGTTATAAAGTTGCTTATACAGTTTGTTTATTTACAGTGTGTCTTTCCAGTTTGTATAAAGGAAATATTCGAAAGGCATATGTCATACAGTAGTATATATATAGGGTTTTATATATTGATGAATATATAGATTTTTTTAGTTACAGTGGTTACAATATAAAGGCTATTAATATAAAAGGTTTGAAAGCCTATGTATACACTCGGCCATATGTCTAATGCTAAATTATATAGCTACTGTAGATGTATTAGAAAAAGAAATAAAGTATAGTGTTTACAGTATCTTATTTTGTAATGGAAGTATGCATATGTTTTTTTTTTTGGCAAGGCCGACGGGGTTGGATGGTCCCCGACCATTTTATTGCAGCACCACGAAGTTTACAAAACAGATAACAGTGAGCAAGCTCAGAGAATACAGAGGAAAACCAAGCGCTACAAAAAAACTGGAAACTAAAAGAAAAAAGACAGAAACATATAAAGGAAAAACACACACTTAGAATGAGTTATAGATGCCTGGATCAATGCTAAAGGAGAGCATACTCAGAGCATTCTTGGTTTCATGCATCACCCAAGTCTCAAATATTGCTTCAGATTTTGCTTTGGCCGGTTCGAACACCCTAGTGTTTCGTTCCTTCCAAACCGTAGCTATAAAGCTTTTCAAGACAGCAAGATATAATCTCTTGTCTTTACGCATAAGCCCAGTTTTCGCATAAGCCCAGTTCCTTATAAAGTATGCATATGTTTTGGTGGTATGAAACGTTTATTTTGTCTGTCTATGGTCGTCTGCATATGTTGTAGCATGCGTGTATGCATATAATTGTAGTTCATATTTATAACGCTTGCATCTATATAGCATGTTTAAGAACATTGAGTCGTACGTATTTTAGTAGATAAGGTTTAAGGCTGCATTTGGTTAAACTATTTGATTTTTCTTTAAGAATTATATAAAATGTATATGTACTTTAATTTGAATACTGGGTTTAAGGAGGATAATAATATAATATAGATCTCATCTAAATTTCTATATATCAAGCTAATTTGATCTGTTTCCATCGATTTCTATTATCAGCTCTGTTCATCAAACTTGTTTCCATCTAGCGTTGCTTTGGATTTCGTAACTCAATTCATTGTCGAATCTCTCTCCAGCCTCGAAAGGTGAGCAATCACTCACGATTAATGTTCTTTTATTCATTAAATCCGATTTCAATTGAAACGACAATTGAAATATGCAACTATTAGTTATTTACACTGTTATATCTGTTATTACCTGAATCAGTTCACCTGTGACATCTGACACCATTATCTGCTATTTATACAATGATAATCCAGTTTAGTTGATAAATTGATTGATTTTTTGATTGTTTATATTGGATGCTAAATTGTAATGTATAAAGTGATAAATATTATGCAAGTAAATTTGACGTAGGATAATTAAAAATTTGAATCGACATATATGTTGAATTTGATTAGTTGAATATGACCCCTTTTAATTGTTAAATTAATTGACATGTAAAATAGTGATAATTACACTTTGAACCATTGAACGTATAATGGATTAATTGTTGTAGTGTT
Source organism: Allium fistulosum (assembly GCA_030737815.1). NCBI lineage: Eukaryota > Viridiplantae > Streptophyta > Magnoliopsida > Asparagales > Amaryllidaceae > Allium > Allium fistulosum. The sequence continues at coordinate 1,100,873,581 of CM060904.1, read as the reverse complement.
AAAATTGTAATTGAATGACAAGTGAAAAACCGTATAAATAATCAGTGTAATAAATCTTTAATCTACATGAAATGATAGTGTAGATTCTAGAAATAATTATATTAATTTGCACAAACAACAATGTGAATTAATACGATTATTTCGGGATTATTTGAATTGATTATTGGATTGATATTGGTTGTTGTTATTGCTTGTTTATTTACTTTGACACCATCCCAGTTATCACACTGCAAGTTCCCTTTGCTATGCTTTGATTTTGAATTGAAATGGAATCGGGTTGAAATGATAAATACCCAAATGAACTTGACTTAGGATAGAGAATTAAATGAAACCCGATTGGTCAATAATTTGATTTAAAACTAAAATGAAGATTTTATTTGAATAAATAATACGGTTTTGAAACGAAGTTGGAAATTGAATTTTAATGAAATTTAAATGTGAATATTTAATAATCTGAAATAAAATATTAATAAAGAAATTGATGAAAGAATGTTGTTTAATTTAAGAAATGATTGATTTAAGTTTTGAAATTATTTAATAATTTAATGAGATTGAATTATTTAATAATTGAATAAAATTGAATCCTTTGATAATAAAAATTGAACTTTTTAATTAGTGAAATTTAGTTCTTTATTAATTGAGCTTTGAAATTGTAACTAAGTAAATAAATATGTGAAATTGAATTTCTTTATCAAGAAATGCAAATGTGATTTTTGAAATTAATGTAAGGCTTGTAATTGAAAGAATTGATTTGATGAATTTAATTTAATTCAAAATTGTAAGTTTTGATTTAATGAAGTTGAACTTAAGTAATTGATTTAATGAATTGGAAATTAAATAGAAATTGTTTTGAATGACAAATTTACTTAATGAATACTGAATAAAATCGATCAAAGAAGTTAAATTGATTTGAATGTTAAATTAAATTAATTTAAATGATTTGGAATGAAACTTATTTACGAACTTGAATCAATATTTGAATTGTTTTAAAAAGAAATTCGAATTGAATTATAAGATTTTGAAATTATGAATTTGGAAGTTTTGAAACGTAAATTATGGAAATTGTTTTAGAAAGACAAATGAAATGTTGATTTACAAATTCTAATTGAAATTGAATTTGATTTGGTTTTGAAATATATAAACGACCAATCGGTGAAATAATGACGAAAGTTATTAAAGAGACCGGAATCGGTTATGGACATACTCTCTGTCTAAATCGAAAACCACTTTAATAACTATACGCGGAGTGGTGATCCAGAATGAAGTGGTTGGAATGCTGTACGTGATGACTGAAGAAAGAGAACGATGATGGATAGCCTTGACACTTGTGTCAAATTGGAAATGACTAAAACAGGAGCCGTGCCGGGCCAATGGAGGTCAGCTACTTCAAGCGAACACACTTCTTCGAAAATTACTCATTACTTGTTTTCGATTGGTGCACCCTTGATTTTGGGAGTGTTGTTTCGCGGTGTTGCGGTCGCTGCGGCGATGCGTTCTCACCAGTCCGGATCAGGCAAACGGTAGTTTCACTACCTTGGGTATTGCCTCATGTGCCTCGTCATACTTGTATCCCTATACGCAACCACTACGATTTGTTATGTACCTTTAGTATATGGATTGCCCTCTGGTGACTTCCGGTTTTGGGGAAACTACGGTCTTGTATATGCTCTTGGGAATAAAAATGTGTTAAGGGTGGAATGGGCCATGACTTAACACTATTTTGATATTTTATATTACTGATAGGCATTATCTACTTATCGTACACTACTACATAGTAGATAGTTTAACGGATCCTTAAAGGATGGTTATTCCAAACATCCTTTGAGTTACTTGTATTTCAATTGCTATTTCACCTGAGTTGGATTTATTGATATAAGAATGTTATTCCTAACTCGAGTGTTTTGTGTTTTGCTTTACGCTCGGGTCAGACTGAGTGTACCAGTATTCGAGACTCACCTTTGGAGTTGGAGCTTTGCTTGAAGATCCAGCCATCTATTCTGCTTTCAGTATTCGATGATTCCAGAGATGTATTTTGATTTGTATCTGATGTATCGTATTACTCTTCTGTTGTATCTGGTTTAACCCTGATGTAACTTATATATTTATATAGTAGCTTCATGAACTACTATCTCTTTTATTTCCGCTGCATATTTATTACTCTGTGTCTGTGATCTGTGATTATTCATTTACGGTATATGTTCAGTTTTGCCAAATTTAAATTAACAACGCGGTATTTTGAGCAATTCAACTCCGGCATGAGTGTCTACCTATACACTTATAATGGATGCGAATAGTCCAAAATATCGGGTCGTTACACACGTGCCGACTCAAACCATACAGAAGGGCGAATTGTTATTGGGGTGAATAAGAAAAAAGTAGAGAAAGAAAAAAAAAACAGAATCTCGCAGCGGAATGACAAAATATAATAATCAAACAACAGTTTATGAAGTTGTATTCAAAAACATTTGATTATACTTATACAATACAAAAATCAGAGTTACACAAACCAGAGATAAACAAATAATGCAGCGGAACAGTATGAAAGTAGTAGAATAAATATAGTAAATAATAGTAGTACAAATCTTCGTCTTCATCCTCCAGAAATAAGGTCTTCAAATCCTGAAATGCTAAGGCTGACCCGAGCGAATTGAAAAGACAAAACACTCGAGCCAGAACTAAAAGATCTTATGTAAGTTAAATCAACGGTAAATAAATAAATATGTGTGGAACGACATCAGAGATGTTTACGGGGTTTGACATCTCCTATCCAGTGGCTAACGTGAGTGCAATAACTTAAGAGATGTTCGGGATTCACATCTCCTAAGGATCCATTTAACTATCTACTATGCAGTACAATACGCTATTATAATATGTCTATAGTAAGATAAACTATTAAAATAGCATTATGCGTTACACATTTCCCCCTTAACACATTTTTATATATTCCCATAGTCTATACAGTACCATAATCCCGTCCGTACTGGACGTTGTCAGAGGGCACTCCATAGGTATGGTACAAAACAAACTCGTAGTGGTCTCGATAGGGTAGGTGACACGGCACAACTAGGCAATGCCAGGGTCGATATACCAATTACACTTCCGGACTGGTGGTAATGCATAGCAGCTACTACCGCCCACCTCGGAACACACTCCCAAATCAAAAATCACGGGTGGCCACCAAATCAATCACAAAGTCAGAATATAGTATCGAAGGAGTGTGCCCGATCGGAGGAATGACCTTACTTGGCCCGTCAATTTCTCCTGTTTTAGCCACCTTAAGCTAACTCATGGGAGTCAGGTCCACGTATATACCTTATGTAGGATCGTCGCCAACCATCCTACTTCATTCTGGAATCTCCACCACGTACACAGTTGTCAAAGTGGTTTTCGGTATTGGCAGAGAGTATGATAATATCTGATCCCGGTCTCTTTAACAACGAATCGCTTATTACACACCGGATGGTTCTTTTACATTTCCAAAATCATTTCATAATTGATATCAAAATATGATATTCAATTCAAATCATATCATTTTCGAAATCATTACTTACTTTCGAAATCATATTCACCTTTGAAATCATATCACATTTGAAATCATAGTTCGAAATTATATTTCCTTACAAAAGTCATATTTCCAAAATAGGCTAAACTCTCATTTCAAAATATCATATTAAACCAAATATGTTATTTAATTACCAACTTAGGTTATAACATCATTAACCATGTTCACTTAAAAGAATCGAGAATTTGAATATAAACCCATCCATTTTACTTAGTTTGGAATTTAGAAGAAAATAGTTTTAAATAGTTATAAATAGTTAATATAGATTAAAATAGATTAAATATAATTAAAATAGATTAAGTAGCTTTAAAATAGATTAATTAGATTTAAAATAAGTTAAAACAGGTTAATTAGTTTAAATAAATTAAATGGTTTAAAATAGGTTAAAATGATTTAATATAATTAATATAGGTTAAACTAGTTTAATACTTTGAAAATCTTAATAATTAGAAATTTTGAAATAATATATTTTTAAAACAGTTTATATTAAAACGTGGATTTGGAATTAAAATATCAAATTAAACTATTCATTTCATTTCAACACATTTAGACCATTTTCAATTTCCAAGTGTGACGCCCCACCTCTATACTCATGCTAGCCAAGGATACTACGGGGTAATGACATCGACTAACATGAAGAATAAGGCTGTTGAGGAGCGACCATCTGTGTAATTGCTTTGTGCGAGTACCGATATGTCAGATAATATAACTTACATTTCATTTCAAGAGGAAATCCGACATATCAAATACAAACTCAAAGCTACTACACAGTGGCTAAGTGGCCTTCGAAAACAAATATAGAAATAAACATAACACAAATCAGTCACAGATATTCATATCACAAAGGCGGAAACAGATATGAATATAACACATAGAAGTGTACATCAAAATTGTGGTCATAGAGGATCCACTACATCACAAAAGAATAGGTACAAGTGCTAGACAAAAGAGTAATTATACATCAAGGATGTCTCTATCTCGAATGTATAATAACAAAAACTACTGATCTAAAGTAGTTAGCTCAAAGTCAGGTGACTGACCCTGATAAGAAGTCAAGGAGGAGCACCTGAAATACCTCAGTCTGACCCGAGTATTATTTTAAGAAGGAAATAATAAACGGATCAGTCTAGCTATAAATATCAGATAAAATGAGATAGGATAAGAGATATGACCAAAAACATATGATAACAATAATGCCATACTGTGACAAGTATACATCAAATAACAACAAAAATCATACAATATCTCAAGAATCTCAAAGCACCAAAAAGAATCACATATTCTTTAAATAATTCACCAAAACATAAATATTGACAAAGCATATCAATGCCAATCCACAAAAATTGGTGAAACACAAATTCTAGAAATCATTAACTAGAAATCCAGAAATCACAAAAAGGGGAAGGCCTATCACAAACGGGAGCATGGAAACTCACCAATACGTGTATCACAAACGGTGCAACGGCGTAGTGCAATAACGGTACGCCCGAAGAACCTAAAACTCAAATGAGTTGGAACAACGACATAGTGCAATAACGGTACGCCCGATGAACCTGAGACTCAAATATTTTGGAACAACGACGTAGTGCAATAACGGTAGGCCCGATGATCCCGAAACTCAAATAATTCTGAACACCGATGCAGTACAATAACGGTACGTCCAATGTACCAAAACTCAAATAATTCGGAACACTGACGCAGTACAATAACGGTACGTCCAATGAACCGAAACTCCATAAAAGATCATGGGTCGCTAGCTGTAAGGACCCAGTATTTTGAACCATTCAAATCGATAATAAATCCACACATGCCAGGCTTGAATAATTCAAAACAATGGATTGTAAATAAAATTTGGCAAAACTCAGCATATATAGTAAATAAAATAATCACAGATCACAGACACAAAGTAATATAACAATAATGCAGCGGAAATAAAAGAATAGTAGTTCATGAAGCTACTATAAATATATAACAGAGTTAAACAAGATACAACAGAAGTCATGAATACATAGATGTCTCAATAAAATAGTCAAAAACAAGATCTGAATACATCATTGAATAACTGATAGCAGAATCGATAGATAGCTGGATCTCCAAACGAAGCTCCAACTCCAAAGGTGAGTCTCAAATGTTGTATCACTCAGTCTGACCTGAGCGTAAAGCAAAACACAAAACACTCGAGTCAGGATTAACATTCTTATATCAATAAATCTAACCCAAGTGAAATATCAACTGAAATACAAGTAACTCAAAGGATTTTTGGGATAACCATCCTCTAAGGATTCGTTAAAGTATCTACTATGTAGTAATATACGCTATTATAATAATGTCTAATATAAAATAAACTTACTTTTAAATAGTGTTAAGGAGTGACCCAATATTCCCCTTAACACAAAATAGTGCCAATAGTCTATACAGTACCTGCATACCCCGGGAGGCTACGAGAAGATACTCCATAGGTACGACATAAATAGAAACTCATAGTAAAGCTCGATATGGTAGGTGACACGGCACACAAGGCAATGCCAGGGTAGATATACCAATTACGCACACGGACTGATGGAAACGAATAACAGCCACCTATCGCTCCACCTCGGACAACACTCCCAAATCAAGGGGTGCACCCAAACAATCACAAAGTAATAGAATGGTATCGAAGAAGTGCATCCGATTGGAGGTGCTACCTCACTAGTCCAAGATCGCTCCTGTTTTAGCCACCTTATGCCAACTCACGGGAGTTGGGTCCACGTATATACCTTAGGATCGTCGCCACCATCCTACTTCATTCTGGAATCTCCACCGCATACACAGTTGTTAAAGTGGTTTTCGGTATCGACAGAGAGTATGTCCATATTCGATCCCGGTCTCTTTAACAACCAATCGTTATTATAACCCATGGTTATAAATTTCAAAATAGTTTATGTTTCAAATCAAAATACATCCTTTAAACCATTTCAAAAATCATATCATTTATTTCAAAATAATACATACTTTCAAACCCAAAACATATCCATTTCAAAACCAATTCAAAAATATATCATTTCCATTTCAAAACCAATTCAATAATATATCATTTCCATTTCAAAACCAATTCAATAATATATCATTTCCATTTCAAAAATCAAAGCAATAATATCTTATTTAAATTCCAAAAAACCAAATCAATATATCATCTATATTTCAAAAATCAAAGCAATAATATATCATTTAAATTCCAAAAAAAACCAAATCAATATATCATCTATATTTCAAAAATATACATTTCCAAAATCATATCACTTTCCAAATTTATAACGCTTTCGAAATCATAGTCTTTAAAAATCAAAACACTTCGGAAATCACAGCATTGAAATCATAGCATTTTGGAAATCATAATACTTTGAAATTATAGCATTTCCCTTAAACCGTTTAGATATCAATAACAGTATATATAATAAAATATTTTATAAGATAAAATAATTTATATAAATAGTTATAAGTTAAAATAGTTTAAGATAAAATAGTTAGTAAAATAGTTTATATTAAAATAATTTATATTGAAATTGATTTGTATTAAATTAGTTTATATTACAATAATTATAAGTTAAAGTATAAAATAGTTTAAATATAGTTTAAATACTTTATATAATAAAATATTTTCCTCAAATACACAAATCGATTCCAATCAACTCAACTTCCTAATTCAACTTAATTCAAATCTCAATTCATAATTTCAACTTACATTCAATTAAACATTTCAAATTATATCGATTTCAAATACCGATTTGAACCACAAATAAACCATTTCAATTTCAATATATTTCAATGCTTTAAATATTCAACATTTCAAAACTAAATTCGATAAATTTATATACATATCAAATTCACTTTACAATTATTTAGTTTAAAATATTAACTTAATCATTTCCATAATATTTAAATACAACTTCAATTTAAAATATCCCATTTAAATTTATATAAGTTTGAAATATCCATTTAAGCCACCTTTAATCAAATTTCAAGTTGTAAAACACTTCTTTAAAATTTAAAATTTAATAAATTTCAAATCAACTTATTTAAGTATAATTCTTAAATAAATAAAATTTCAAATCAATTTCAAATTTATCTTTACAACCCGAATCATTACAAACTCTATATTCGAAAATATAAATTTTAAATAAATACTTAAACATATCATATATCAACTTTATTAAATCAACTTTAATAAATCTTTAAAATCAATATTTATCAAAACCATATATTTTCTTTCAAAACCATAGAAATCATTTCAATCCACAATTTAAATGTATACGGGTATATATCATTTCAACCCGCATTCCCAATTCAATTCAATGAAAATCGCTTGGATTTATCATTTCAACCCATAACGATTTTCTCCTAATTCTACAGATCGTTCGGGTATATATCATTTTAACCCATAGTGAATTCTATACTAACAGGGAACCTGCAGAGTGATAACAGATATGATAATAACATAGCAGGCATAAATCATCAATATAAATAACAGATAATGGTGTCAGATGTCACAGGTGAACAGATACAGATAATAGCATATATAACAATGTAAATAACTAACAGCAGCATATTTCAATTGAAATCAAATTTAATAAATATAAGAACGTTAATCTGAGTGATTACTCACCTTTTTGGCTAGGGAGATGAACTGAAATGGAAGCAGATTGTGGATCCAAACACGAATTCCAAAACGGAACAAGATGGGCACGAATTTCGATGATCAAAACAAGGCTGAAATCGATGAGAACAAATTAAATCAGTCTTGATATAAACTAAATATATATATTTGTACATTCTTATTATCATGAAATCAATATTTAATTTTAAACAAATATTAAAATAATATATATAATTAAAATCATTGTTTTAATTAAACACATAAAATATGTGTTATATAAAAAATCAAGACTTGATAACCTTATAGCCTTTATAAACAGGCAAAATCAGAAACTTTCTATATCATATTTAGATCAATACAAAAATCAATGCATATATGTTATATAAGATATATAACATATGTACCATATTTGGAATCCTTTACTCAACCCTGATATCATGTGTGTGTGTGTGTATATATATATATATATATATACAGTAACATCTCTACATATACTTTATTCAAAACCCAGACCCAAATATATTTTATCTCTATATCCTTTAAAGCCAACCCATATCTAAGTACTATCTTTATATATGTATAATATATATAACAAACCCACAGATCAAACTAAATATTACATAAACATATCATATAACTGCGGCACGCTATATATAATTTGTAATACACGTATGAACAACTTGTATACTCTATATTTATGATCAACAACAGTTTATATACTTACATATATACACGTAAACAATATATAAAATATGAGTAACCATTCTACCATGTAACCCGACTTTGGTCAGAAGACATGCAAAACAATACATATGCATAAACTGACTATAAAGGAAAATTACAACAAAACTTATATAACTAATATACATAATAGATTATAATTAAACCTGTTTAACTATATATATATTTACCATTATATATACAGACTCAACATATATAAGTTTATACTATATATATAAAATAAACACCTAACATACTTATAATTATACAATATATCTGTTATGCCATAACATATATATATATAAATCATTTAACAAACATAGTAATTTCTTCAAAGTAAAACCATATATATATTACATATATGATTGGATGCAACTATAATAGTATATATAAGTACCCAGTGAAAATCAATTTTAGACTATACATACCCAATATATAGGAAGGCCGAGCAGCTGCTAGATGAAGGACAGTGGGGTCGTAGACGATGGTGGGTAGACGGTCTGGGTCGAGTAGGCTGCTCGCGTGCCGTTGTAGAGACGCTGGAGGTTCAGGCTGTGGCACGTGAGGGGAAAGGTGGTGCTTTGTTGGCATTCATGGGTGGGTGGAAGGTGAGGATTTGCATATGAAGGCGGAGAGGAACGGGGAAATTTAAAGGGCCGAAAGAAAATGTATGCCTATCCTCAGTTGAAAAGAAGAATGAAACTTTAGAAGGAAGGAAATGCAAGAGAGAAAGAGAAGTATAGGCCTTATTCCTAGGCAACGTTCCAAAAGAAAACGTTTAAATGAACATGAACGGACGGAAAAAAAATATATAATTATAAACGCAAAAGGACATGAATGGAAATGAAACTTGAATAGTGGAATAGAAATGGTCAAGCATAGGAATCTAGGAATTGTAAATGTTCACAGCTATTTGCATTGTACGGTGTATAAATGAAAAGTCACAAAAAAAACGGACACAAAACCGGTACCGATACAGTTGCCGTTTTTCATGGATTCTACTGCTTATCAAACTTCAAAACACAGAATTGAATATACCGTAGAGATCAGCACGATGAGACGATCAAAATGGTATACTGATATCAGTGGTACGATCATCTTATCAAAAGTCGATATCGGTACAAAAATGCTGTTATTTCGTTGAAAATAAGATCGACGGAGCAATAACAGTCAAAATTTGGAGAAACGAAATATGACGTCTCACTCAGAAGATGATTTACAAATCTCCTATGTAAAAATATTTAGGTTTGGAGAACATTTTTTTTAACTGATATAAATTTAAATAAAATTACACAAGAAAATAAACTTCCAAATTATCTGATGAAAATTTACCAGTTGCTATGTTTAAACAGACGTATTCCAAATATCAAATTTTTATTTCAAAGTTTTATTGTTTAAAATTTCACAAAATTTCAATTAAACAAGTTATTAAAACAGTTAAAATTTACGGGTCGTTACACTCTCCCCCACTCAAAACTTTTCGTCCCCGAAAAGGAAGGAGGTAGGAGAATAGAAACAACCAGAAAAAAAATAGATTGAAATACAAAAGAAAACAATTAAATTAATCGTATAAATTTCGAATTAAACTAATTAATATTCAGCATTTTGGTTTAATCCATTTGAGTTCACTTAAGTTAAATCAATCAATCTATTTCTAAATTCATTATCTTTTTATCTAGTCATCCTTAATTAACAAATTTCTAAATCATTAATTTGTATAATCATTTATTATACTCATATTTTATTCAACAAATTTAATTCTTTTATTAAGTTTATTCCACTTAATATATCTTATCACATCCATTTAATCCATATAAATTAAATTAACCCATATAAATTAATTTAAACCATATAAATTTCAATTTAAATTAATTTATATTCAATAATTGATTTTAAATTCCAGGTATTCCATAAGTAAATCTAATTTCAACTTATTAATTCCTTCAAAACAAATGTATTTGTTTCATCTATTATTCAATTAACTTATTATTCTATTTATCTCAATTAACATCTTTATAATAAAATTTAAGTGTATAACATTTATTATAACATTCAAATTTTTTTTCTTATAAATTCATTTTATATTGTATACTGTCCAATTACATTTTAACTTTTGAAAATTTTAGGTAAGTTATGTTGAGATGTAATTGAGTATTATACAAATAAGATTTTACAATTTAGTTATTCGCAGTTAAATATTTATCTAAGAATTTTGACTTCAGTTTATAATTGAAATCATCTTTAGCCTAAAATTTAGGAATTTAAATCTCTGATTTACTTCAAACAATTTAGAGATATATATATAATATATTTATATCAAATCAAATTAAATTTTAAAATAAGATACCTATATATATATAAATCAAATTATACTGAAGAAATTCAAATCAATATATATATATATATATATATATATTTCAAAACAAAACCGTATCAAAGCTACAGAATAGTCTCTCCACTTCGAAACTCGAAAATGAATGTCGATGATGTGGCCGCCATCACCAAAATTATTTTCCAACGACAAAGAGAAGAGCACTGATTTCAACATTTTAATTTTTTTTTAAAAACGGTTTCTATTCGAAAATACCTTCAATACTATATATTTTAAAATTTAAAAACTAAAGCTTGAAATCACTGGAAATTAAATTCTCAAATTCCTGACTTAAACTCATTTCAAATTCCAAATCAATTTATAAACCATGTTTATAAATTCATTTATAGAACAATAAATGGTAATCAAATATTATCATTTCAAACAACCATTTTAATTAACTTATTAAATTCCAGAATATTTTACTTATATTTTTATAATATAATCATACAAATTTATTTCACTTACCAAATTTGAAAATAATATTGTGTCAGTCTGCTCTGTTCAAGTGTTTTGGAAATCCTATCGATATCGTTGATCAGACGAATCGATCGAAGACCCAAATCAACATCAACAACTCAAACAACACAATATATAAAATATTTTAATATAAATTACAAACACTCCTCACTTGACAATTCAAGAATTGATTTCAAAGCAAAGATGGGATTCAAAGTAGAGGAACTCTAATCAAATATAATTCAACTAAGAAAATAGACTCGATAGGGAGATAAGATGATTGAATTTCAAATTGGAAGATGGATAGATTTATATAAATCATGGGTAATCTTAACCGGGTCAACCGAGACTTCGAAATAAGATCGAGGTAGAATTCTGGGCAAATCGACATCCGATCGCCAAAGATAGAATTCAGGTATAGCAGGAGATAGCAGTATTGTAAAATGAGGATACGGAAATCTCTGGTGAATAAATACCGATTGTAAAGGAGTTTCACCCCTTTACAGATTATTCAAAGATTGGCGAGACCGCCGATTTATTTTAGAGATCATTCGAAGTGGAGGTATGGGATACTCCAGAATCAAAAGACACGAATAAGGGAGACACGAATGGACTTTGGAACCGAAGGGAACATTCCAAAATTCAAAGAAACCGAGTCAAAGAAGAAGGAATTCAAGCTCGAACGAAAGTGATTCTGTAATCGAATTTTACTTTATATGCTGAGTTTTGCCTAAACCCAGAGCTCTGATACCACATGTAATGACCCAGTATTTTGGACCATTCAAATCGACAATAAATCCACACATGCCGGACTTGAATAATTCAAAACAATGGATTGTAAATAAAATTTGGCAAAACTCAGCATATATAGTAAATAAAATAATCACAAATCACAAACACAGAGTAATATAACAATAATGCAGCGGAAATAAAAGAATAGTAGTTCATGAAGCTACTAGAAATATATAACAGAGTTAAACAAGATACAACAGAAGTCACGAATACATAGATGTCTCAATAAAATAGTCAAAAACAAGATCTGAATACATCACTAAATAACTGATAGCAGAATCGATAGATAGTTGGATCTCCAAACGAAGCTCCAACTCCAAATGTGAGTCTCAAATGCTGTATCACTCAGTCTGACCCGAGCGTAAAGCAAAACACAAAACACTCGAGTCAGGATTAACATTCTTATATCAATAAATCTAACTCAAGTGAAATATCAACTGAAATACAAGTAACTCAAAGGATGTTTGGGATAACCATCCTCTAAGGATCCGTTAAAGTATCTACTATGTAGTAATATACGCTATTATAATAATGTCTAATATAAAATAAACTTACTTTTAAATAGCGTTAAGGAGTGACCCAATATTCCCCTTAACACAAAATAGTGCCAATAGTCTATACAGTACCTGCATACCCCGAGAGTCTACGAGAAGATACTCTATAGGTACGACACAAATAGAAACTCGTAGTAAAGCTCGATATGGTAGGTGACACGGCACACAAGGCAATGCCAGGGTAGATATACCAATTACGCACACGGACTGATGGAAACGCATAGCAGCCACTACCGCTCCACCTCGGACAACACTCCCAAATCAAGGGGTGCACCCAAACAATCACAAAGTAATAGAATGGTATCGAATAAGTGTGTCGGATAAGAGGTGCTACCTCACTGGTCTGAGATCGCTCCTGTTTTAGCCACCTTATGCCAACTCACGGGAGTTGGGTCCATGTATATACCTTAGGATCGTCGCCACCATCCTACTTCATTCTGGAATCTCCACCGCGTACATAGTTTTTAAAGTGGTTTTCGGTATCGACAGAGAGTATGTCCATATCCGATCCCGGTCTCTTTAACAACCAATCGTTATTATAACCCGTGGTTATAAATTTCAAAATAGTTTATGTTTCAAATCAAAATACATCCTTTAAACCATTTCAAAAATCATATCATTTATTTCAAAATAATACATACTTTCAAACCAAAAACATATCCATTTCAAAACCAATTCAAAAATATATCATTTCCATTTCAAAACCAATTCAATAATATATCATTTCCATTTCAAAACCAATTCAATAATATATCATTTCCATTCCAAAAATCAAAGCAATAATATCTCATTTAAATTCCAAAAAATCAAATCAATATATCATCTATATTTCAAAAATCAAAGCAATAATATATCACTTAAATTCCAAAAAAAACCAAATCAATATATCATCTATATTTCAAAAATATACATTTCCAAAATCATATCACTTTCGAAAGTTATAACGCTTTCGAAATCATAGTCTTTAAAAATCAAAACACTTCAGAAATCACAACATTGAAATCATAGCATTTTGGAGATCATAATACTTTGAAATTATAGCATTTCCCTTAAACCGTTTAGATATCAATAATAGTATATATAATAAAATAGTTTATAAGATAAAATAATTTATATAAATAGTTATAAGTTAAAATAGTTTAAGATAAAATAGTTAGTAAAATAGTTTATATTAAATTAATTTATACTGAAATTGATTTGTATTAAATTAGTTTATATTACAACAATTATAAGTTAAAGTATAAAATAGTTTAAATATAGTTAAAATACTTTATATAATAAAATATTTTCCTCAAATTCACAAATCGATTCAAATCAACTCGACTTCCTAATTCAACTTAATTCAAATCTCAATTCATAATTTCAACTTCTATTCAATTAAACATTTCAAATTATATGGATTTCAAATACCGATTTGAACCACAAATAAACCATTTCAATTTCAATATATTTCAATGCTTTAAGTATTCAACATTTCAAAACTAAATTCAGTAAATTTATATACATATCAAATTCACTTTTACAATTATTTAGTTTTGAAATATTAACTTAATCATTTCCATAATATTTAAATACAACTTCAATTTAAAAATATCCCATTTAAATTTATATAAGTTTGAAATATCCATTTAAGCCACCTTTAATCAAATTTCAAGTTGTAAAACACTTCTTCAAAATTTCAAATTCAATAAATTTCAAATCAACTTATTTAAGTATAATTCTTAAATAAATAAAATTTCAAATCAATTTCAAATTTATCTTTACAACCCGAATCATTACAAACTCTATATTCAAAAATATAAATTTTAAATAAATACTTAAACATATCATATATCAACTTTATTAAATCAACTTTAATAAATCTTTAAAATCAATATCTATCAAAACCATATATTTTCTTTCAAAACCATAGAAATCATTTTTCAAAATATTTATATATATACCAACGGTGTCTGTATATAATTATCTACCCTATGGTCAAGTGATACGGATATTTATCATTTCAATCTGCAATTTAAATGTATACGGGTATATATCATTTCAACCCGCAATCCTAATTCAATTCAATGAAAATCGCTTGGGTTTATCATTTCAACCCATAACGATTTCTCCTAATTCTACAGATCGTTCGGGTATATATCATTTTAACCCATAGTGAATTCTATACTAACAGGGAACTTGCAGAGTGATAACAGGTATGATAATAACATAGCAGGCATAAATCATCAAATTAGATAACAGATAATGGTGTCAGATGTCATAGGTGAACAGATACAGATAATAGCATATATAACAATGTAAATAACTAACAGCAGCATATTTCAATTGACGTTTCAATTGAAATCAAATTTAATAAATAAAAGAACGTTAATCTGAGTGATTACTCACCTTTTTGGCTAGGGAGATGAACTGAAATGGAAGTGGATTGTGGATCCAAACACGAATTCCAAAACGGAACAAGATGGGCACGAATTTCGATGATCAAAACAAGGCTGAAATCGATGAGAACAAATTAAATCAGTCTTGATATAAACTAAATATAAATATATGTACATTCTTATTATCATGAAATCAATATTTAATTTTAAACAAATATTAAAATAATATATATAATTAAAATCATTGTTTAATTAAACACATAAAATATGTGTTATATAAAAAATCAAGACATGATAACCATATAGCCTTTATAAATAGGCAAAATGAGAAACTTTCTATATCATATTTAGATCAATACAAAAATCAATGCATATATGTTATATAAGATATATAACATATGTACCCTATTTGGAATCCTTTACTCAGCCCCGATATAATGTGTATAGAAATATATATATATATATATATATATATATACAGTAACATCTCTACATATACTTTATTCAAAACCCAGACCCAAATATATTTTATCTCTATATCCTTTAAAGCCAACCTATATCTAAGTACTATCTTTATATATGTATAGTATATATAACAAACCCACAGATCAAACTAAATATTACATAAACATATCATATAACTGCGGCACGCTATATATAATTTGTAATACACGTATGAACAACTTATACACCCTATATTTATGATCAACAACAGTTTATATACTTACATATATACACGTAAACAGTATATAAAATATGAGTAACCATTTCATGTAACCCGACTTTGGTCAGAAGACATGCAAAACAATACATATGCATAAACTGACTATAAAGGAAAATTACAACAAAACTTATATAACTAATATACATAATAGATTATAATTAAACCTGTCTAAATATATATATATATATATATATTTACCATTATATATACAGACTCAACATATATAAGTTTATACTATATATATAAAATAAATACCTAACATACTTATAATTATACAATATATTTGTTATGCTATAACATATATATATATATCATTTAACAAACATAGTAATTTCTTCAAAGTAAAACCATATATATATTACATATATGACTGGATGCAACTATAATAGTATATATAAGTACCTAGTGAAAATCAATTTTAGACTATACATACCCATCATATAGGAAGGCCGAGTAGCTGCTAGATGAAGGACAGTGGGGTTGCAGGCGATGGTGGGTAGACGGTCTGGGTCGGGTAGGCCGCTCGCGTGCCTTTATAGAGACGCTGGAGGTTCAGGCTGTGGCACGTGAGGGGAAAGGCGGTGCTTTGTTGGCATTCATGGGTGGGTGGAAGGTGAGGGTTTGCATATGAAGGCGGAGAGGAATGGGGAAATTTGAAGGGCCGAAAGAAAATGTATGCCTATCCTCAGTTGAAAAGAAGAATGGAACTTTAGAAGGAAGGAAATGCGAGAGAGAAAGAGAAGTATAGGCCTTATTCCTAGGCAACGTTCCAAAAGAGAACGTTTAAATGCACATGGACGGACGGAAAAATAATAATAATTATAAATGCAAAAGGACATGAACGGAAATGAAACTTGAACAGTGGAATAGAAATGGTCAATCACAAGAATCTAGGAATTGTAAATGTTCACAGCTGTTTGCATTGTACGGTGTATAAATGAAAAGTCACAAAAAAACAACGGACACAAAACCGGTACCGATACAGTTACCGTTTTTGTGGATTCTGCTGCTTATCAGACTTCAAAACACAGAATTGAATATACCACAGAGATCAGCACGACGAGATGATCAAAACGGTATACTGATATCAGTGATACGATCATCTTATCAAAAGTCGATATCGGTACAAAAATGCTATTATTTCATCGAAAATTAGATCGACGGAGCAATAACAGTCAAAATTTGGAGAAACGAAATATGTTGTCTTACTCAGAAGATGATTTACAAATTTCTTATGTAAATATATTTAGGTTTGGAAAACATTTTTTTTAACTGATATAAATTTAAATAAAATTACACAAGAAAATAAACTTCCAAATTATCTGATGAAAATTTACCAGTTGCTATGTTTAAACAAACGTATTCCAAATATCAAATTTTTATTTCAAAATTTTATTGTTTAAAATTTCACAAAATTTCAATTAAACAAGTTATTAAAACAGTTAAAATTTACGAGTCGTTACACTAGCCCATGAAAATGAGACGAAGCTCAATAGATCTGGGTACAGTCCCCCACGCGGACAAAGAGACATCGCACATCGCTAGTCTAAACCATAAAATGATCATCATCGATCGTCAAGAAGTGTGGATTACACTAATCTAACAAAAAAATAAAGGAGTTTAGCTTCATGTCCCATAACCACTAGCTTAACTTAAATATTTACGAACAAATTGTAGATTTCCACTCGAAAATTGTCACAAGAGTTCAATCGAACAAGTCCAAGAATTAACCGACGAAGTAAACGCAAGCGTTTCATACCACTTGTTTTACTAAGCCGTTTAATTAGATTTCTCATACGAATGAGGTAAAGGTTTGTATATACTAATAGATTGGAAAACGGTTTTATAAACGAGCTTTGTATTAAAAATAATGTTGAAATCGGTTTTGTGAAAGAGTTTGAATATTTAATACTAGTATAGAAACCTTTGTATTTTAAAGTGACAAGTCAGTGAAATGATTGTAGATACATTCAATCACCAAAATCCACATTCGAAGACGTGAATCAAATCCATAAAAATCGATACAGAATCCATCAAAATGGATATTCTCAAAAATCCCGAAAAAGAAGTCATCAAAGTCGATAAATGATAACAACAATTTGGATCATCAAAAATCGATTAAAAACCGGAAATCCCACACAAAACTGCATAAAATAGGCAATTTGCTCTCTGCCCAGATTCAATCGACTGGACTGAATAGGTCAGTCGACTGATCCATGCCCAGAAATTCTCGGGTTCCAGGTTCAGTCGACTGAACTATATAGTCAGTCGACTGACACTGGAACAGAAAGTTTTCTGTTCCCAGGTTCAGTCGACTGACCAATACGTTCAGTCGACTGAACTGTCTTTTGCAGCATTTCCAGCCTAGCCCCATGAAGGGCAAAATCCACACCGGAATGATCGGACGAGCAACGGAGACTAGGGATTTATGCCAAGCGACAATCCAGCCATATAGGCTCTTCGATACACCCCGACAACATGATCAAAACATCTTTTTAAAGATTTGACTTCAAAACACCAAAAATTGGAATATTCACCAAATCAATCCAAATCAAAAGCAAATGAACATGAATAGATGTTAGGAATTCATACCTAACAACAATGAGAGCTATAGACGTAGATGTGAGTTAAAGAACTCACCTTTAAACCCAAAAACAATGAATGAGAAGCTTTGAAATCAAAAGAAAGATCAACCACACTTCAACTTCAACTCTAGAAGCTCCAATCTAAGATTACATCGAATATTTCCTAAGTTAGTTAATAGGAAATTTCTGAAATTGGAGAGAGATTGAGATGGAGAAGAAGAAGAGGATGCTTACCTAAGCTTCTATTTGATTTTGGAGCTTGAACTTGAATTTGCAAAGGAAACTAGGGCTTAGGATTTTAGTTTCCAATCTCTTCCCCCATTTTTACTAAAGCTTGAAGTGTTAGGAAAATAATAGAATGAATGAAGAGGAGAGGGGGTGGAGTTAGGATATAAGATGAGTTGGGTTAGTGGGCTGAAACCCAAACCCAAGCCCAAAGCCCTAAGTGAAAATGTCAAAATTCTACTTAACTCCAAACATATCGATGTTTATACTGAAAAAGGTCGAAAACGCCATTTTGGACTCAATGGGAGTGGTCTCGAGTGCAATTCGACTGTTTGCAAAAAGTAGCTTTTCGGACTTAAATCCGACTAACGATGCTATATTTAAATAAGTCATTTAAATACACAATCGTAAAATATGCGGGTTGTTACAGACTCCCCTCCTTAAAGAAATTGTGTCCTCGCAATATTTAAGAAGAAAATAAAGAGTAACAACCATAAAAGCATATCAACACAAAAGACAATTTGAAATAAGAAGTTCACCATAAAGAGCACGAAAGAGTAAGTCCGGATGTGTTTGCTCGATGAATTCTCAAGATTCCCAAGAGAAATCCTTAGGATTTGAGGACCATTGAACTTTCACAAGAAAAACATCTTTATTTCGAAGTCATTTAACCTCCGAAGTAATGATACGAATATAATGTTTCTCATAAGTTAAATTTGGTGAAACCTTAATTTCTTCAATAACACCGGGCTCAAAAATAGAATCGGAATTTCTAAAGCATTTCCGTAGTTGAGAGATGTGGAAAACCTCATGAATAGCAAAAAACTGAGCCGGTAATAAAAGGCGATAAGCCACGGAACCAATACGTTCGGTGATGGGAAATGGACCAACATATCGAGATGCTAATTTTCCCGATCCACTGAAACGCACAACACCCTTCATAGGTGAAACAAAAAAGAATACCAATAAAATCTGGACCTAATACCAGCTTCTCAACGGCTTCAAGCCAACACGAAGGAAATCGACATAGCCTTCCGTAGAGTGCCTCGAAAGGTGCCCTACCAATACTAGGTTGGAAGCTATTATTGGAAGAAAACTCGACAAGAGAAATATGATCTTCCCAACTTCCACCAAAATCAAGAACACATGCACAAAGAAGATCTTCAAGAGTTTGATTCACACGCTCGGTTGGTCCATCGGATTGAGGACGATAAGCGGTGCAAAAATTAAGCTTTGTTCCCAAAGCTTTTGAAGACCTTACCAAAAATCCACTAGTAAAATAATGGATCACGATCACTAACAATAGAAGTAGGAACTCCATGCAATTTGATAATTCCTTTGACATAGAGTTTAGCCAAAAGAGGTATGGTCCAAAAGAGAAGGATGAGCCTTAAGGCTACACAAAACAAGAGATGAACATGAATCGGATTCACGATCTCGAATCTCACAAGTGGATAAAGTCTCGAGATCACTCCATTCGAATATCATCCTTGAAACAACCGCTTGTTGCTTTCGACTAAGGGCATTGGCAACTCGATTACCCTTTCCGGAAGTATAGAGAATATCAAGATCATAAGATGCAAGGAACTCGAGCCAACGTTGTTGATGCAGATTAAGTTCCTTTTGAGAAAATAAATACTTCAAAGATTTATGATCGGAGTAGAGAACAAATTTCTCTCCCAAAAGATAACGATGCCAAATTCTAAAAGAGAAAACAATGGCCATGAGCACCCGATCATGAATGGCATAACTAGTCTCGGCAGGCTTTAATTGCCTAGAAGCATAAGCGATAACACATTCCCGTTTTCATGATAACGACACCCAAGCCAATACGACTAGTATCAGTACAAACAATAAAGTCTTGGTTCCCTTCGGGAATCGCAAGAATAAAAGCATCGGAAAAGAGTTCTTTTCAATGATCCTCTTTCCCGAAAAGCTAAGACATTCAAAATTATAATTAACTTTATATAATCATCATTTTTTAGAAAAATTTACTTATTACAAGTCAATTTACTATGTCTGACTGTCTCATCATAGCGTTTAGGAGATTCCTATCGATAACGTTGATCAAGCGCACCGACCAGAATTCTTAAAGCACTCAATGGGCGAAATAACACAAAATCATATTCTATTTGATAAACATGTCTCTTAGAAAATTTACAAATATTCTTTGCTCGATTTAAGAACAAAATCCAATCATACTTATAAATATCTTATTAAAAAGATTTGCAAATTTTAAATTGTTGTTTTCATCCATAATCAATAAATACAAGGATAAACTCATCGAGATATTCGTAGAATACTCGATTCCTAAGATGGATGAAACAAGATAGAAGGTTCGTCAAACCTAATGACATAACGAACCACTCACAAGAATCATAACGAGTGCGGAATGCGGTAAGTGGAATTCTATCCTGCGCAACTCGTAGTTGATGAAAACCGGTGGCAAGGTCGAGCTGAAAAGACCTTAACACCACACAATAGATTGCTTAGGTGATAATCCTAAGACAAATCTCAAAAATACCGGAAAATTCAAAAACTACTTGAATGAGAGAAATAACACTTTCCTCATCAAGTGGGTTTAAAGAATAAAATGATGCCACCGAATTTGGAAATCAAAATCATTAAGAACAATAGAAATCTGCTTAACAGATTGAGAATGTCGAAGATATATAGTCCGATCAGGACATAGGATGTGGGCTTAATAATGATCAAGCCAATCCTTTCCCAAAAAATCAATTTCGAAGCCTAAGTAACGCATAACATGCAAATCGGCTCGAAAAGAATAATCACATAAAATAATCTCGACATTTTTCACAAAACAAACTGAGTGTTGCAGATCCACCAACCGGATTCGCAATTCTCAATGAAGTAATCATGCCCAAAATATATAAAGAAAAAGTATCAACAAATTCTTTTGACATAAAAGAAGGAGATGCACTCATATCAAAATAATTCGAATAGAAAAATCATGAAACAAAATAATGCCATCAAGGATAAAAGGAGAAATACCTTGACCAAGAGAAGTGTCACTAGGGGCTTGCGCAACATTTAGCTTTCCCTCTCTCTTGTTTGGAAGTTTGGGGCATGAAGATAAAATATGTCCCAAACCTTTGCAATAACGACAAAAAAAGGTTTCGGACACTCATTAGCATAGTGGTCCGTAGAACCACAATTGTAGCATCGTCCACGACTATAGGTAGGAGACTTTGATATCGAAGTTTCTTGCTTCCCTTTCTTGTTGGGATTGGGGCCTTTGAACTTAATGGGCCTCTTCATGTTATTGTTGAAGTTCTGTTTGGCACGCACAACTTCAACATCACTTTCTTTATCGGCCTCTTCAAGTCGAAGAGCGATATCTACAAGCTGATCGAAAGAAACTTCTAGTTTCAGAAGTAAAGGCTTTTTGAGGTTCTTATTCAACCCATAAACAAATCTCTGATTTTTCTTCAATGGGGTATTAATTTATTCGACCCCATATTTAGAGAGAGATTCAAAAGATGCGACGTAATCCATCACGGAAGATTCACCTTGAACAAGGTCAATAAAGCGCCGAGCTAAAGTTGCTTTTTCAGCTTCCGGCACAAACTTCAATTCGAACCTTTCCCGGAATTGCTCCCAAGTAAGATCCGCTTCAATAATTTCCAAAATCAAAAGCTCATACCAATCTAATGCTCTTTCTTGGAGCATACTAGAAGCCACTTGGACTCGAAGTGAATCAATAAGATCCATGCGGGAAAAGATGCGATCGCAAGATCTAAGCCAAGCTTGGATTTCTATAACGTTTTCGGATCCCTTGAATGGCCTTCCACCCAAAGCGGTATAATCTCTGCACAAGCGTGCAAACCCGGATTTAGGGTGAGTAGGCGTTAGAACAGGTCCGGTAGCTTGGGCATTATTCATAAGATCTAAAAGTTGTTGAGATGACATAAATACTCCATCCTGAGGAGTAACACTCGATTGACCGGCGCTGGGACGGCCTGGTCTAACCATTTCTCTTCTTTAAGAAAGAAAGAAGAGGAAAAAGGTTATTCACAAAATGAATATCAAACAAACTTGATTGATAAAACAAGGCATCATAAAAAGAAATAGGATAGAACGGTACGAAGACTCGAATTAAATCCTATGGCACGATTCCTAAGAAAGACTTAGGACAATGATCCTTGCTAGATTATTCTACATTGTTCCGAAGTTTGGCTCTGATACCAAGCTGTGACGCCCCACCTCTATATTCATGCTAGCCAAGGACACTACGGGGTAATGCCGTCGACTAACACGAAGAATAAGGCTGTTGAGGAGCGACCATCTGTGTAATTGCTTTGTGCGAGTACCGATATGTCAGATAATATAACTTACATTTCATTTCAAGAGGAAATCCGACATATCAAATACAAACTCAAAGCTACTACACAGTGGCTAAGTGGCCTTCAGAAATAAATATAGAAATAAACATAGCACAAATCAGTCATAGATATTCATATCACAAAGGCGGAAACAGATATGAATATAACACATAGAAGTGTACATCAAAATTGTGGTCATAGAAGATCCACTACATCACAAAAGAATAGGTACAAGTGCTAGAAAAAAGAGTAATTATACATCAAGGATATCTCTATCTCGAATGTATAATAACAAAAACTACTGATCTAAAGTAGTTAGCTAAAAGTCAGGTGACGGACCCTGATAAGAAGTCAAGCAGGAGCACCTGAAATACCTCGGTCTGACCCGAGTATTATTTTAAGAAGGAAATAATAAACGGATCAGTCTAGCTATAAATATCAGATAAAATGAGATAGGATAAGAGATATGACCAAAAACGTATGATAACAATAATTCCATACTGTGACAAGTATACATCAAATAACAACAAAAATCATACAATATCTCAAGAATCTCAAAGCACCAAAAAGAATCACATATTCTTTAAATAATTCACCAAAACACAAATATTGACAAAGCATATCAATGCCAATCCACAAAAATTGGTGAAACACAAATTCTAGAAATCATCAACTAGAAATCCAAAAATCACAAAAAGGGGAAGGCCTATCACAAACGGGAGCATGGAAACTCACCAACACGTGTATCACAAACGGTGCAACGGCAATAACGGTACGCCCGAAGAACCTGAAACTCAAATGAGTTGGAACAACGACGTAGTGTAACAACGGTACGCCCGATGAACCTGAGACTCAAATATTTCAGAACAACGACGTAGTGCAATAACGGTACGCCCGACGATCCCGAAACTCAAATAATTCTGAACACCGACGCAGTACAATAACGGTATGTCCAATGTACCAAAACTCAAATAATTTGGAACACCAGCGCAGTACAATAACGGTACGTCCAATGAACCGAAACTCCATAAAAGATCATGGGTCGCTAGCCCATGAAAATGAGACGAAGCTCAATAGATCTGGGTGCAGTCCCCCACGCGGACAAAGAGACATCGCACATCGCTAGTCTAAACCATAAAATGATCATCATCGATCATCAAGAAGTGTGAATTACACTAAGCCAGTAAATAAATGAGTTTAGCTTCATGTCCCATAACCACTAGCTTAACTTAAATATTTACGAACAAATTGTAGATTTCCACTCGAAAATTGTCACAATAGTTCAATCGAACAAGTCCAATAATTAACCGACGAAGTAAACGCAAGCGTTTCATACGACTTGTTTTACTAAGCCGTTTAATTAGATTTCTCATACGAATGAGGTAAAGGTTTGTATATACTAATAGATTGGAAAATGGTTTTATAAACGAGCTTTGTATTAAAAATAACGTTGAAATCGGTTTTGTGAAAGAGTTTGAATATTTACTACTAGTATAGAAACCTTTGTATTTTAAAGTGACAAGTCACAGAAATGATTGTAGAAATAATCAATCACCAAAATCCACATTCGAAGACGTGAATCAAATCCATAAAAATCGATACAGAATCCATCAAAATGGATATTCTCAAAAATCCCGAAAAAGAAGTCATCAAAGTCGATAAATTATAACAACAATTTGGATCATCAAAAATCGATTAAAAACCGAAAATCCCACACAAAAATGCATAAAATAGGCAATCTGCTCTGCCCAGATTTAGTCGACTAGACTAAATAGGTCAGTCGACTGATCCATGCCCAGAAAATCTCGGGTTCCAGGTTCAGTCGACTGAACTATATGGTCAGTCGACTGACGTTGGAACAAAAAGTTTTCTGTTCCCAGGTTCAGTCGACTGACCAATATGTTCAGTCGACTGAACTGTTTTCTGCAGCATTTCCAGCCTAGCCCCATGAAGGGCAAAATCCACACCGGAATGATCGGACGAGCAACGGAAACTAGGGATTTATGCCAAGCGACAACCCAGCCATATAGGCTCTTCGGTACACCGCAACAACATAATCAAAACATCAAAGATAGGATTTTTAAAGATTTGACTTCAAAACACCAAAAATTGGAATATTCACCAAATAAATCCAAATCAAAAGCAAATGAACATGAATAGATGTTAGGAAGTCATACCTAACAACAATGAGAGCTATTGACGTAGATGTGAGTTAAAGAACTCACCTTTAAACCCAAAAACAATGAATGAGAAGCTTTGAAATCAAAAGAAAGATCAGCCACACTTCAACTCTAGAAGCTCCAATCTAAGATTACAACGAATATTTCCTAAATTAGGTCATAGGAAATTTCTGAAATTGGAGAGAGATTGAGATGGAGAAGAAGAAGAGGATGCTTACCTAAGCTTCTCTTTGATTTTGGAGCTAGAACTTGAATTTGCAAAGGAAACTAGGGCTTAGGGTTTTAGTTTCCAATCTCTTCCCCCATTTTTACTAAAGCTTGAAGTGTTAGGAAAATAATAGAATGAATGAAGAGGAGAGGGGGTGGAGTTAGGATATAAGATGAGTTGGGTTAGTGGGCGGAAACCCAAACCCAAGCCCAAAGCCCTAAGTGAAAATGTCAAAATTCTACTTAACTCCAAACATATTGATGTTTATACTCAAAAAGGTCGCAAATGCCATTTTGGACTCAATGGGAGTGGTCTCGAGTCCCAATTCGACTGTTTGCAAAAAGTAGCTTTTCGGACTTAAATCCGACTAACGATGCTATATTTAAACAAATCATTTAAATACACAATCGTAAAATCTGAGGGTTGTTACACCAAGTCAACAAACCAAATTTCAACCTTTTAATTTTTAAGTTTCAATAAACTATGGAATTTCATCCCGTTTCAATTCAGTTTCAAATATCAATTCGAATTGCTCCAATTTCAAAATATTTTGAAGTTATATTTCAAACAATTTCAATAGCCCAATTCCGATAGAATTTCATTTATACTTAAAATTTTACTTTAAACTTCCACTTTAATTTCTTAAAGCAATTCCTTTAAACCATTTCACATTTCATCATAAACTTGATTTTCCAATAATACTTCAATTTACATAAATCAAATTTTATTTCAAAATATCATTTAATTAAATTCGAAAATTAAGGATTTTAAAATCATTTAATTTAACCAATCCGGGGTCCATATATAATTATCTACCTTAGGGTCAAGTGATACGAATATTTATCATTTCAATCCGTAATTTAAAATGTTACGGTTATATATCATTTCAAACCGCAATTTAAAATGTTACGGTTATATATCATTTCAAACCGCAATCCTGAATTAATAATAAAAGCCATAAAATCGCTCGAGTCTATCATTTCAACCCATAACGATTTTTCCTTAATCTATTGATCATTCGGGTATGTATCATTTCAACCCATAGTGAACTTGCAGTTTATAACGATATAAAATAAAACATCCATTCATCGAATATCAACCATCAACATCCATTATAAACATCATCCAAATCAATCAGTAAATATCAATATAGAACTGATAATAAATAACAGGTATTTAACTGGCAATTTATATTCAATAATAAATTAAATAACGATTCAATTCAAATAAATTCAAATTAACTGAGATCATGATTTAAACTATACCAAACAGTCATAAATAAATTTCTAATCACATCATAAATTTAATTTAACAAGCATAAGAAATTTTAGAAGTTGTGAGTGGGTTAAAACACTCACCTTTGAATTTAAATTGAATTAAATTCAAAATAAGCCCAAAATTTGTACTGCCTCAGAATTCATCCAAACTAGGGTCAACATGTCTGGAATTTTACTACGATCCCAACCCAAGAAACCGCGCGTGAAAAGGACCTCGTATGCAAAAGATATAAGAGTTTGAACGATTGCATTCAAAAAAAAATTAAATTAAATAAATAGAAAAGGATTGGGCTAGGTCACCATGCAAAATCAGCCGCGTAACCCTAGCCAGCAACTCGAAATCCTCGCGTTCGAACTGGAACGAGCTGTCGCTATCTCCTCGTCAGTTTCACCGCCGCCACATGCTCGACCACCACGATCAAAGACCACCATCACCCTGCTCTCTCCAGGCCGCACCTCTAGCCAGAAGGTAATTGATTCTGGCGCCTCCCTGGTCGTGCGCCACCATGCCTATTCGAGGCCAAATCACGGCGAATCCCTAGGCATTTAGCACAAACGAACGACACCATGAGGACCTGCTCGACGTCCTCTACCGTGCAGCGCAACCCGATCGTCTTTTCGACGAAAATCCACCGTTGGATCGAGATTGTGACTTATGAACGGCCGAGGTTTATCTTGAATTTCTGGACAGCTGATGCATCAAATCGAAAAATGAATCACGGAATTTAGATGTGCTCGTCGAGCGCTTCAAAACGGTATATAATTTGATAGGGTTTGGAGGAGTTTAATTTTTGGAATTGAATTTGATTTGAAATTGCAATTGGGAATTAGGGTTTGTCTGCCATCGGAAAGAGTGGAACACATGAAATTGTACGTACAGACAAACTGAGATAAGAAATGACCTAGGGTTTATAACGGGTTATTTATAGACATTACTAAAAAAAATAATGAATGGATACGATTTATTTACTCGTTGAATGATAAATGACCCGAAAAGCTCGTTCTGTCTCCGGAATGAAAATGGGTAATCCTATATATCAAAATAAATGTTTTCAAATATTTTAAACTCAATGGAACAGGTTTCAAGTCCTAATTCCATCGTATGAAGAAGTTATGTTAAAATCAGCTTATTTCAAATTGATTTCTAGGCGTTTCGAGTCCGTTCGATCAAACGACAAATCGTATCGCTAAGAAACTTGAAATCCTATAATAATTCACCGTTATGGATCCGATGAAACTAGTTTCGTCGAAATCCGAGTCAGTGGCCAAAATGGCTATTTTCACGTTAAATAAATTAATAATTAATTAATCAAATCACTTTTTCAGTTTAAATTTTAATAATTTACAATTTCTATCATTTTTGATTTCTTAATCACTTACAATAATTTAACAAATTTAGATGTCAATTTAAAGTTGATTAATCCATCAATTCCAGTGTTTAATTTCAATTTCATTAAATTCAAAAATTATAAATTAAATTTTCAATAATTCCATTTAATTGACCTTTCATCCTATTATTCAATCCATTATTATCAAATGGATGAAATTAACATTGGTTCATGATCTATTACATTAATATTCTCAAATTTCATCTTAATCTCCATTAACGTAATATTTAAATATTTAATTTCATTTATTTGCAATTAATCCAATTATTATAATTTGAATTCCAATAAATTAATAAATCTTGATTTCCATTCTTTTTATTCAACCAATTGTCATATTATGAATAAAATTAACATTATTTCCAAATATTAATTTAATTTACATTAACATAATATTAAATTATAATTATTGTAATTGATTTTGAATTTAAACTAACATGCTAAATAAATAGGCAACATACAATAATTGTTACCGTTAGCTTTTAATTACACTATAAGTTTATTACTTTCAAACAAAGGTTATAAATACTTACATAACACCAATTTTATTCAATTACCAATTAATATGTATTATTTCATTGGTTAATTCAATATTTCCAGTTGGTTTACTCATATTCAATTTATAGCCAAGTATAACTTATATATATTATTTCAATTAATTGTAATTCATTTAATTTATTAATAATTAACTTAAATTGACATTGTTACAGTTCATTCTAGATATTGTTTCATTCATAACTCACAATTTTTTATTTATTTCAACATTAAATTGCAAAACTCAACTAAATTAACAATTTTTAATTATCGAAAATTACGGGTTGTTACACTCTCCCCCACTCAAAACTTTTCGTCCCCGAAAAGAGAAAAGAGGGGAAAAGAAGAAATTAAGAAATTTATATATATCTTATTTAAAAATATTAAATTTATAACAATTAATTTACAAAAACAAATAATTTAAATAAAATATATTATAACACTTAAATCCTTTTATATTCAAGTAAATAAAAGTTTGGAAAATATTTCACAAAATTTTCTAAGTCTAAAATTCACAAAAAATTTCGGTAGAGTCTCCTTTGTACGGAGAGGCTCAGGAGAAAATAATAATATCTATAATAATAATATATATCAAACATTTTCAAAATAATATATCCCAACGGTGGAAAAATAATATAATATCGCTATAAAACCGTAATCCGAGAACGTACCTATTTCTCGAGCAAACATCGCTTAATTACGAAACCAAAAGCAGTGGCATTGCTTCCATAACCTGTATTTCACTTATATAATCTAAAAGTGTTAATAATTATATAAAATGAAATATTTAAAGTTGTTTCAACCACCAACAAACAAATCAATATAAACAACAATCACTGGCAACCACGACATACAATCATCGTATGAAATCAAAAGAATCAACTATCCATCCATAGCAAACAAACAAATGGTTTGTTCGGGTTCAGAAATTTTTAACCGCCTAGAATGACAAATAAACTACTGAGTGCACCATTTACTCAACAATCTTAGATGAACTCAATAGATTATCCATACATCTTAAACAATTAGAAGTATCCTATCCCAAACAACCCATAAACAAAAACAAACAATAATTTACAATGTACTTGAGTTATTCTTATTAAATTTCTTTCACAACATTTACAGTTTTTTTATTTTTCTTTACATTCATACAAGGATTATTTCTTTAACTTACATTGATCTCTTACAAAATTTTATTCCCATTCATTCATTTAGTGTTTATTTCATTTATTTTTCCTTTATTACTTACAAAAATTCATTTTCATTTATTCATATCATGTCAATTTATTTTATTGCATTACATTCATTTTATTATTTACTTTAATTATAAATAGTTTCAATATTAACTTATGTTCAAAATCCTTTACTTACAGTACTCATTTTATATTTCATTTAATTAGTAGTATTAAAATTTTAACTCAAGTTTATAACCATTATCATATCAAATTTCTTATTTATAAAATTAAGTTTCATTGAACACTTCCATTACATAAGTTTTACTTGTAAAAAATTTCATTGCATATTCTTTTAACATTCAAACTTTTTATAATTGGTAAGTTATATATATATATATGTATGTCTTTAAGAATGCAATTGAAAGTTACACAAGTTTGACTTACTTATTTTAATTAACTTAAGGTTCAATAATTATCATTTCTTAATTTCGTATCCTCTTCGTTTACAAGTTACAAATTTCAAATTCCTTGTATATTTCAGTTATAACTTAGCATATAATTTCTTATCTTCATTTAGAAGTTTCAATTATTAAATAGTTAAATTTTTTTATTCCATTTCAATAATTGAAATCTCTAATTCATAGAAATTTAAGAACTAAATGCCGGGTTCCATTTCAAATCATTTAAAATAATATATATATATACTCATAACTTTTATATCCAATCATATTTAAACTTTAAATTTTTTATTTGTTTATCAAAATAGATCTATAGTAAAACTACTAAAATGGCCTTCCCACTTGAAACTCAAAAATGAATGTCGATGATGCGTGCACTCATCACCGAAATTATTTTCCAGCGATAGAGAGGGGAGTACAGAACTTATTTCTTTTCAAAATCTCATTAAAACAATTCTTTCAAATTATATTGAAATATTTATATCAGAAATTACTTCTAATAATATTATTATTATATCCCAAAATCATTCGAAAGAAATTTTCAAAAAACCCCGGAACTTAATTTCTAAATTTCCAAATTTCATTTATTTTATTTTCAAATCTTATTTCCAACCAATATTTATAAATTTCACTACTTAACAACCAACATATTACAACCAAATATATATCATTTATAAATCATTATTTTATATATAAAAATGTACAATAGGTAAAATTATTTCATTTACCTACATTTCAAAACAAATATTGTGTCGGTCTATCCTATTAAGTGTTTAGAAATCCCTATCGATGTCATAGCGTCCTATGCATCAACCATAATTTATAAATACAAAACGGAACAAATGAACACAATATAAACAATCTTTTATAACACTAACAAATATGCTCTCTCATATATATACACTCAGCGACTCATTCTAGGGTATTACTGAAAGTGTACGTGTAGTACTAAGGATCGTGTAATATGGTATATAGATGCGGAAACTGGTAATAACAGTAAAGTAAAAATTAAAGTAAGCACACCAGGAATTTTTATACTGGTTCGAACTTCCCGTTCTACGTCCAGTCCCAGAATACCCTCTGGATTTAAACTAAACCCCTCACTTAACCCGGAGGAATAGGTATACGACACCTGAGCAGCCGAACAGGAATTTTTCCGCCTCAACAGCCGAAGAGGACTTCAACTTAATACAAAATGTTTGTTGACGAATGTGTTCTAAATAACACTGATAGTCTTTTGATAGTACAATTTTCCTATAATCAAATCCTCAAGAGTATGTATGTGTGTGAAGATTTAGAAGGAAGATAATCACGTAGAATCGAAGTATATATGAATTAAAACAAGGATTCTAGTGATATTAATTAAGAATGAAAACTTTTATTTGCAGAAATGCATAGAGATTAGATTTCAGAAATATAAACAAGAATCGGTGATTGTAGAAGTGAATTGAATATGTTTATATAGTTGTAGAAGAGTTGTAATCTTTTATGAAGAGTTTTAGTTAACAGTTGTGTCCATACCTCTTGAAATAGAGGACATTCCTCTTCATGAAACGATCGCATCTCTTCGGTAAACTAGCCGTTATTCTCTGGTCGGTCGACCGGAAAACCTGGTCGGTCAGCTGAGTTTGAAAACGTATACAAAACAGAAAGTAGCTGTGCACATGATACAGGGTCGGTCGACCGAGGATCCTGGTCGGTCGGCCGACCTGGTGTTATTTGCACAGTGAACACAGTTTTAATATAAAATGTTTTGTGTGCGTGTGTGACTATTTGAGGAATGATTTTAACAATATTCTAAGACTCAATAAAATAAAATATCCATACTAATCTCTGGATTGTAGTATTGTCTCCTTTGTAGTGCACAATATGCACTTATTCTCTTTTTGTCGCTTTCATATAGTATTCTCGTCGTATGATCTCTGAAGCTTGTGTCATGAATCAAAACTCATGAATCAACATTCTCCCCCTTTTTGATTGATGACAATACTTATGTGACGAAGTAATATTGACATATATATTATAATTCTCCCTCTGAATATATGGCGACTTTTCTGCAAAAATTCATTAGTTTGCATACATTTCTCCCCCTTTGTCATCGACAAAAAGGAATACTTATAACATATTAAACTAATGCGAAACATTTAAATTTACATAGTACATATTTAAGCCTAAATAGAAATAATTTAAAGATGTTTGCTTAGTACATAACAATAATTAAGAAAAAAATAGAGTGCAAGAACAGAAATTCTTGAAAGTAAATAAATTGTAAAATACTACAATTACTCCTCATCATCGTCGGTATCCCACTCTTCTGGACGAATATTTTCATCGAGAGGAGTCTGTTCCTTACCCCGTCTTTGAGTGGTAGGTGCGGGAGTTGCCGATGTGTTGGAACTTGTGTTATCGGATGTTGACCAAGAGAAATTTGGTGCTGGTCTTTTTCCAGGAGCAACAAATGAAGCACCGGCTTCAGAAGTACAGGATAAGGCATCCCATAAATTTACGAAGAAGCCTTTGATCTTCTTGAAACGCCCATCAATTTTTCGAAGGCGAGAATCCAAAGCTAGTTGATTTTGAGCCAAAATATCAATGGCAGCCGCTGTGCTAGTACCGGGAGGTGGTCGTTGAACTGAGGTTTGACGAGTTATACGTTCTGTAGAATGAGTGGATGGTTGAGGTGTAGAATAGCTGCGACGTAGTTGTTCTCGCGGAGCAGTACGCCATTGCTGAAAAGTTGTAATTTGGGACGGTGCATCGGGTAACTTCATTAGTTTTATGGTTCGTGAGTCAAAGGTACGAACTTTGGATGTTTCGGATTCCGGAGCATGTGTGACAAAGTTATTAATCAACCGCATTATGTATTCTCCATAATAAATATGGAGCATCTTTCCTTGGTTGAACGTAAGGAATTCATCCATAAGAAGTTGTGTCCAATTTACTCGAATATTTCCACACATAGCATATAACGCCTTGAAGTTTTCGGGATATACTAAGTGGTATGACCCTCCTCTTGGAACAATAGACTTCATCATGAATCGATGAAAGAGTCGGGCTTTAGGTCGGAGGGATGAAGTTTGCCTTAAATCGGTAGCGTCATCTTCAAAAAATAGATGACTTAGACGGTCACGAGTCGATGTATTACAATCTACATCATGTAAAGAAATTCCACCCGGTCGAGCATTTAAAATGTGGTTAATTCGATCAATAGATAGAAAAATCGAAGTGCCACACACCGATGTCCAAACACAATTTTCAGTGTTTCTTGGTGGATTTACAAGGTTGAGATTTGCTAAAAATAACTTGACCATTATATGATTAATTTTAAAGTTATTTTTCCTATGGTCTAGAAATGTATCAAGACCACTTTCAAGGGCGGCATTTTCAATACCGTAGGCGGTAAAATCAGGATAACTTACGAATGATTCCTCAAAAATTTTGGCATCTTGAAGCCTTATCCATCTCTCTAAAGCTTTGTCACTTACTAGCCAAGAAGCAATTTGAGAGTCTACAGGAGTTGATGAAGATGAGCCAGCAGTAGTCTTAGATTTCTTCTTAGGGGCCATTTTTTCTTTGAAGAATTTGAAAAAGTTTGGGGATGTTGTAATGGGGGCTAGGGTTAAAATCTGTTTTGGGAGAGTAAAAGTGAATAGGTAAGATGAAAAAAGTGAATGGATGGGTTAAAATATGTAGGCAATTTCACCAGAATTATCACGCTCGGTCGACTGATAGACCTGGGTCGGTTGACCGACTTGAGGTTCAAAAACTTTCGGGAAGAGCTTCGGTCGACTGGTGCAGGATACTCGGTTGACCGACAAAAAAAAAATGATTGTTGCTTCTTTGGGATACAGGGTCAGCTGACCGACAAAAAAAAACTGATTGTTGCTTCTTTGGGATACAGGGTCAGCTGACCGACTCAGATAATTCGGTCGACCGACCTGGCAGAAAATTGTTTTTAAAACATCTCGGGATTAATTCGGCTGACCGATTCAGGCTCTTCGGTCGACCGAGTTATGTGAAACAACCAAATTTCTGCTGTTTTTCAATAGAAAATTATAGAAATATAAATTATATTATTACATTATTTATATCTATACATCTTATTCAAAATAATAACATATATATTATTAAATTATAGCCATGGTTCATCAGCATCTACGTTCCCATGAATTTGGAGACGGAACATTTTCTACCGGTGACCATATTGGAGCTATTGGAGTTTGAACATGGTCTGAAGGAGATGGAGTTCTGTAAGAGGGTTCAGCAACATCATCCTTCTTAGATGAAAAAATTTTCATGGCAATCTTTTCAAGAAAACTTAAACGTCTTGCCGTGACTTTTTGTTCATAATAGAGTTCCCATTGCATATTCATTTGCTGTTGTTGGTAGTGATGTGTTTCATCAATCTTTTTTTTGGTTGATGGAGATACTACCATTGCATTTTTCCCTTTCTTTTTATCAGGTGTATAGCCTGTATGGGAGTCTTCCCATGGTTTCCACCTGTGTCGGGGGTCATTATCTGGAGAGGAGAATTCTAGAACACAGTTAGGCATTGGAAAAGTAGGATAGGGACCATTTTCGGGGATGCGATCAGAACAGTCGTCGTCCGGAGATGTGTATGAAAGATGAGAATTTTCAGAATTGTAGACGTCATTGTTAGAAGACATTTTTGTTTCAAGTTTTGTTTTGTAAGAAGATTTTTGTATTATATGTTCTATTCAATAAACATAGTAAATATATATAACCATTTATTTTCTAAAAAAATAGTGGTTTAAAACAAATTTTAATTTTAATCACAGAACTTTTTAAACAAAAACTGTTTGTAATTGTATGATATATAATGCTTTAGAGTCAAAAATAGTTTGTTTTGAAATTAAGGTTAATGGTACAGATTGTAAATAGAGCTGGAACAAGAAACACCCATAGCTCAAGTGGCTATAATACAACATCTAACATATAAGTCAAAGGTCATGAGTTCGAGTTCCGCTTTGGTCAGAAATAAAATAATTTTTTTGTTTTTCCATATTTTTACATATTTTTATTTATAAGTCTTTAAACGACATTATACCTAAATCACGTCTTAGTTTTATAAAAGTATTTTCATTTAGCGGTTTAGTAAAAATGTCAGCTATTTGATTTTCAGTGTTGATAAATTCTAGATTTATTAATCCTTTTTCCAAACAATCACGAAGAAAGTGATGACGAATATCAATGTGTTTTGTTCGTGAGTGATTGACCGGATTTTTCGAAAGATTTATTGCACTAGTATTATCACAATAAATTATTGATTTTTAAAGATGACAATTAAAATCTTGTAGTGTCTGTTGCATATATACGACTTGTGCACATGCCAAAGCAGCAGATATATATTCTGCTTCAAACGTTGATAAAGAAACACAGTTTTGTTTCTTACTAAACCAAGAAACTAAGGAACGTCCAATGAAGTGACACGTTCCGCTCGTACTTTTTCGATCCGTCCGACTTCCTCCAAAATCAGCATCACTATAGGAAACTAATTCGAAAGGACATTCTTTCGGATAAAATAGTCCGAAATCTTTGGTTTTAGTTAGATAACGAATAATGCGTTTAACTGCTCTCATATGTGATTCTTTGGGATTTTCTTGAAATCGAGCACATAAACAAACACTCATCATAATATCGGGTCTACTCGCTGTTAAATAAAGTAAAGAACCTATCATACTACGATATAACTTTTGATCAACACTTTTGCCATCTTCATCTCTATCGAGATGAATCGTTGTACTCATAGGAGTTGGTTTGGCAGTAGTGTTTTCCAGACCAAAACGTTTGATTAAATTATAACAATATTTTTCTTGATTAATAAAAATTCCATTTTCAATTTGTTTTGTAATCCAAGAAAATATGACAATTCTCCCATATTAGACATTTCAAATTCATTTGTCATTATAGTTGAAAATTCTTGACATAGTTTTTCATTTGTCGAGCCGAAAATAATATCGTCAACATATATTTGAATTATTAAAATATCTATATTAGTTTTCTTAATAAAGAGTGTTTGATCTACTTTACCGATTTCAAAACCAGATTCTAATAAATAACTTTTAAGACGATCATACCAAGCACGTGGTGCTTGTTTTAAACCGTATAACGCCTTTTTAAGTTTATATACATGATCCGGAAATTTTTCATGATTGAACAAAGGTGGTTTTTCAACAAAAACATTTTCTTTTATGAATCCATTTAAAAATGCACTTTTAACATTCATTTGATAGAGTTTAAAATTATGAAAACACGCGTAAGCTAATAATATTCGTATTGCTTCAAGTCGGGCGACTGGAGCAAATGTCTCTTCGTAATCAATTCCTTCTTCTTGATTATATCCTTGTGCAACTAATCTAGCTTTATTCCTTGTTATATTTTCTAGTTCATCTACTTTATTTTTGAAAACCCATTTAGTACCGATGACTGATTGATCACTGGGTCTAGGAACGAGTTCCCAAACTTCGTTTCGTTCGAATTGATTTAATTCTTCTTGCATGGCAAGTATCCAGTAGTCATTAGTTGAAGCTTCTTTTATATTCTTAGGTTCTATGTTAGAGAGAAAAGCTACATGACCAACTTGATTTAGTCGATGTCTGGTTTTAACATTCGTATTAACTTCTCCAATTATATTTTGCACAGGATGATCTCTTAAAATTCTAGGTGGAGATTTTATTCTATTAGAAGTAACGTTTGTATTGGTTTCATGAATATCAAGATTTTCATTTGTATTATTATTTTCATTTTGAGTAGATTCATCATCAGAATCAGTAGTAACACTTGGATTTATATTTTAAAATTTTCGTTGAAAGAAACATGTAAACTTTCTTCAATAATTTGAGTTCATTTATTATAAATTCGATAAGCCTTGCTTCGTTCCGAATATCCAACGAATATTCCTTCATCGGATTTTGGATCGAATTTGCCTAGTTGATCTTTAGTATTTAAAATAAAACATTTGGAACCAAAAACTTTTAGATATGAAATATTTGGTTTTCTTCCATTTAGAAGTTCATATGGGGTATTTTTAGTTAATGGTCGAATAGAAACGCGATTCAGTACATAACAAGCAGTAGCTACAGCTTCTGCCCAAAAATGTTTCGATAAAGTTGTTCCATTTAGTAAAGTTCTTGCACATTCTTGTAACGTTCTATTTTTCCTTTCTACAACTCCATTTTGTTGTGGTGTTCTAGGAAACGAAAAATTGTGGTTAATACCTTTCTTGTTACAAAATTATTCAAAAACTTCATTCTCAAATTCGCCTCCATGATCACTTCTTATATTTTTAATTTTCAATGTTTTAATATTTTGAATTCTTTTAACAAAAACTTTAAAATTATCAAAAGTATCACTTTTATTTTTCAAAAAGAAAATCCAAGTATATCTAGAGAAATCATCTACAATAACAAAAACATATCTATTATGATTAATAGACTGCACTTGAGTTGGACCAAAAAGATCCATGTGTAAAAGTTCAAGTGGTTGTTCTGTAGATATTACTTTCTTTGATTTAAAAGAAGATTTTTGTTAATTTTCCTAATTTACATGCATCACAAAATATGTTAGTTTCGAATTTTATATTTGGTAAACCTTTAACTAATTTATTTTTAGCTAGTTTGTTGATGGTATTAAAATTGTTGTGACAAAATATTTTGTGCCAAAGACAAGAATCGTTTTCTTTAGCAACTAGACACAAATTTGAATTATTATTAACGTTCATATTTAAGATGTAAATATTTTTATCTCTTTTTCCTTCGAAAATAATGTTATGATTTTTATCAAAAATGTTACATTTATTTTTTGAAAAAGTTATGTTAAAACCTTTATCGCAAAGTTGACTAATACTTAATAAATTATGTTTTAAATTTTTAACTAATAAAACATCAGTAATGAGAGGTAAATTAGATATACCGTTGCTATTGACATTGCCTTTGCCGATGATATATCCTTTTGAGTTATCTCCAAAGGTGACTGCTCCTCCATTTGAGTATATAATGTTTGACAACATTTCTTTGTTTCCAGTCATATGTTTTGAGCAACCGCTATCTAAAATCCATTTTTCTCTCTTCTTATGTGGTACCTGCAAAAAGTTTATAAAAAGTTGGTACCCAATCTTTTTAGGGTCCTAAGAGTTAGATCTTAGGAAGCCAAACCCATACGGGTTCAGAATTCCCTTTATAAACATAATTTTGGTTATTATGAACAGTTTCCATAAAAAATTTGATATGTTTATTCCTTATTAATATATTATTTGTTTTTGGAATCCATATCTTAATAGTTTTAGTATTTGAATAAACTGTTTTCTTAATATCTTTCTTAATTTTATTATTAATTTTACTTTTAGCAAAATTATTTTGTTTCTTAAATCCTAGTCCAGATTTATTGTTAGAGGATTGAGAGTTTTCTAGTATACTAAAAAGATTTTCTCTTCCTTTATTGAAATTAGAAACATTTTTAGAAATATCATCAAATTTTATTTTCAGACTAGATTTTTCTAACTCTAAATCCTTAATCTTAGATATTAAATTATTATTTTCGAAAAGTGAAATATCATTTTTATTTTTTCTGAATTTCTAGTTCTTCAGATATTGACGTAATTTGAGAAGATAAGTTAGAATTCGATTGTTGAGAAATTTCAAGTTCTTCTTCCAATATTATCTTCTCATCTTTTAACATATCTACTTCTAAAACTGTTCTATCTAACTTTCTTTGCAATTCTTTATTTTTCTTTTTAAGTTGTTTTGTTAAATTTACTAATTCAGAATTTATTTCAATTAAATCTTCAAAAGTAAAATCACTTACATCGTCTGACAATGCCATGAAGCATACATTTGCTTGTTCATTATCACTTTCACTCTCTGATGAGGATGATGAGTCAGTGTCGTCCCAAGTGACTGAAAAAGCCTTTCGTTTGGTTTTATCCTTCTTAGAGTTATTCTTTTTACGATCTGGACAATCCTTCTTCATGTGTCCTTTCTTGTGACATTCATAACATTCCATTGTTGAAGATGATGGTTTGCTGCTATTGGAATTGTTGTTGGAATTATTTTTGTTTCCCTTGAATCTGTTTTTGTTGAATTTCAAAAACTTTTTGAAATTTTTAGCGATCATTTCCATATCTTCATTATCTGAGTCGGAATCATCTTTTTCTGCTTGGAATGCCACATTTTTCTTTTCTTGTGCACCATTTCGTTTTGCCTGCAAATTTACTTCGTAGGACATTAAATTACCTATCAATTCTTCTGGTTTTAATGTTAACAAATCAGTCGCTTCTTCAATAGCTAGGACTTTTCGTTCCCATTCGTCCGTTAAAGAATTTAAGATTTTTGTAACAACATCAAAATCAGTAAACTTTTGTTCTAGTGATAATAAAGCATGATAAATATCCTGAAATCTAGAGTACATGTCATTTATAGATTCATTTGGCCTCATTTTAAAATTTTCAAATTGATGTTTCAACATAGAAATTTTGCTTAATTTAACTTTGTTCGTTCCTTCATGTAAAACTTTAAGATTTCTCCAAATTTCATAACCGGAAGTGCACATGCTAACTCTATTGAATTCATTTCTATCTAATGCACAAAATAAAATATTCATAGCCTTAGCATTTGATGTAGCATCTAGTTTTTGTGTGTTACTCCAAGTTGATTATTCTCCAGTAGGAGTTGTGTACTCACTTTGTATAATATTCCAGATATCAAATCCACTTGATTGCATATAGATTCTCATTATAGTTGACCAATAATTGTAATTTATACCATTGAAAAGTGGAGGTCGTGATGTCGATTGACCTTCTGTGAAACTTGAATTAGTGTGAGTGTTAACATCATTAATTTGTGTGGTTGCCATATTACTAGAAATAAATATCAAATAACTTTGTGATGGTTATAGGATGACCTTGCTCTGATACCAAATGAAAGTGTACGTGTAGTACTAAGGATCGTGTAATATGGTATATAGATGCGGAAACTGGTAATAACAGTAAAGTAAAAATTAAAGTAAGCACACCAGGAATTTTTATACTGGTTCGAACTTCCCGTTCTACGTCCAGTCCCAGAATACCCTCTGGATTTAAACTAAACCCCTCACTTAACCCGGAGGAATAGGTATACGACACCTGAGTAGCCGAACATGAATTTTTCCGCCTCAACAGCCGAAGAGGACTTCAACTTAATACAAAATGTTTGTTGACGAATGTGTTCTAAATAACACTGATAGTCTTTTGATAGTACAATTTTCCTATAATCAAATCCTCAAGAGTATGTATGTGTGTGAAGATTTAGAAGGAAGATAATCACGTAGAATCGAAGTATATATGAATTAAAACAAGGATTCTAGTGATATTAATTAAGAATGAAAACTTTTATTTGCAGAAATGAATAGAGATTAGATTTCAGAAATATAAACAAGAATCGGTGATTGTAGAAGTGAATTGAATATGTTTATATAGTTGTAGAAGAGTTGTAATCTTTTATGAAGAGTTTTAGTTAACAGTTGTGTCCATACCTCTTGAAATAGAGGACATTCCTCTTCATGAAATGATCGCATCTCTTCAGTAAACTAGCCGTTATTCTCTGGTCGGTCGACCGAAAAACCTGGCCGGTCAGCTGAGTTTGAAAACGTATACAAAACAGAAAGTAGCTGTGCACATGATACAGGGTCGGTCGACCGAGGATCCTGGTCGGTCGGCCAACCTGGTGTTATTTGCACAGTGAACACAGTTTTAATATAAAATGTTTTGTGTGCATGTGTGACTATTTGAGGAATGATTTTAACAATATTCTAAGACTCAATAAAATAAAATATCCATACTAATCTCTGGATTGTAGTATTGTCTCCTTTGTAGTGCACAATATACACTTATTCTCTTTTTGTCGCTTTCATATAGTATTCTCGTCGTATGATCTCTGAAGCTTGTGTCATGAATCAAAACTCATGAATCAACAATTACTACCCTATTTTATATGACCCCACAAAGCTAAAGTTATCGCTAAACCTGGCTCTGATACCAACTATAATATCCCACCTTTTTGGACGTTTTAAGCAGGCACACGTGCTGACTAAAACCATACAGAAGGGTGGATTGTTATTGGGGTGAATAAGAAAAAAGCAGAGAAAGAAAAAAAAATCTTACAGCGGAATGACAAAATATAATAATCAAATAACAGATCATGAAGCTGTATTCAAAACATTTGATTATACTTATCCAATACAAAAATCAGAGTTACACATATCAGAGATAAACAAATAATGCAGCGAAACAGTATGAATGCAGTGGAATAAATATAGCAAATAATAGTAGTACAAATCTTCGTCTTCGTCCTCTAGAAATAAGGTCTTTAAATTCTGAAATGCTCAGGCTGACCCGAGCGAATTAAAAAGACAAAACACTCAAGTCAGAATAAAAAGATCTTATGTAAGTTAAATCAATGGTAAATAAATAAATATGAGTGGAACGACGTCGGAGATGTTTATGGGGTTTGGCATATCCTATCCAGTGTCTAACGTGAGTGTAGTAACTTAAGAGATGTTCGGGATTCACATCTCCTAAGGATCCATTAAACTATCTACTATGTAGTACAATACGCTATTATAATATGTCTAAAGTAAGATAAACTATTAAAATAGCATTAAGGCGTTACCCATTTCCCCCTTAACACATTTTTATATATTCCCATAGTCTATACAGTACCGTAATCCCGTCCGTACTGGACGTCGTCAGAGGGCACTCCATAGGTATGGTACAAAACAAACTCGTAGTGGTCTCGATAGGGTAGGTGACACGGCACAACTAGGCAATGCCAGGGTAGATATACCAATTACACTTCCGGACTGGTGGTAACGCATAGCAGCTAGTACCGCCCACCTCGGAACACACTCCAAAATCAAAAATTGAGGGTGGCCACCAAATCAATCACAAAGTCAGAATATAGTATCGAAGGAGTGTGCCCGATCGGAGGAATGACCTCACTTGGCCCTTCAATTGCTCATGTTTTAGCCACCTTAAGCTAACTCATGGGAGTCAGGTCCACGTATATACCTTATATAGGATCATCGCAAACCATCCTACTTCATTCTGGAATCACCACCGTGTACACAGTTGTCAAAGTGGTTTTCGGTATTGGCAGAGAGTATGACAATATCTGATCCCGGTCTCTTTAACAACCAATCGCTTATTACACACCGGATGGTTCTTTTACATTTTCAAAATCATTTCATAATTGATATCAAAATATCATCTTCAATTCAAATCATATCATTTTAGAAATCATTACTTACTTTCGAAATCATATTCACCTTTGAAATCATATCACATTTGAAATCATAGTTCGAAATTATATTTCCTTTCAAAAGTCATATTTTCAAAATAGGCTAAACTCTCATTTCAAAATATCATATTAAACCAAATATGTTATTTAAAATAGATTAATTAGATTTAAAATAAGTTAAAACAGGTTAATTAGTTTAAATAATTTAAATGTTTTAAAATTGGTTAAAATGGTTTAATATAATTAATACAGGTTAAAATAGTTTAATACTATGAAAATCTTAATAATTAGAAATTTTGAAATAATATATTTTTAAAACAGTTTATATTAAAACATGAATTTGGAATTAAAATCAAATTAAACTATTCATTTCATTTCAACACATTTGGACCATTTTCAATTTCCAAGTCAACAAACCAAATTTCAAACCTTCAATTTTTAAGTTTGAATAAACTATGGAATTTCATCCCGTTTCAATTCAGTTTCAAATATTAATTCGGATTGCTCCAATTTCAAAATATTTCGAAGTTATATTTCAAACAATTTCAATAGCCCAATTCCGATAGAATTTCATTTATACTTAAAATTTTACTTTAAACTTCCACTTTAATTTCTTCAAGCAATTCCTTTAAACCATTTCACATTTCATCAAAAATTTGATTTTCCAATAATACTTCAATTTACATAAATCAAATTTTATTTCAAAATATCATTTCATTAAATTCGAAAATTTAAGGATTTTAAAATCATTTAATTTAACCAATCCGATGTCCGTATATAATTCTCTACCCTAGGGTCAAGTGATACAGATATTTATCATTTCAATCCATAATTTAAAATGTTACGGTTATATATCATTTCAAACCGCAATTTAAAATGTTACGGTTATATATCATTTCAAACAGCAATCCCGAATTAATAATAAAATCCATAAAATCGCTCAAGTCTATCATTCCAACCCATAACGATTTTTCCTTAATCTATTGATCATTCGGGTATGTATCATTTGAACCCATAGTGAACTTGCAGTTTATAACGATATAAAATAAAACATCCATTCATCCAATATCAAACATCAACATCCATTATAAACATCATCCAAATCAATCAATAAATATCAATATAGAACTGATAATCAATAACTGGTATTTAACTGGCAATTTATATTCAATAATAAATTAAATAACGATTTAATTCAAATAAATTCAAATTAACCGAGATGATGATTTAAAATATACCAAACAGTCATAAATAAATTTCTAATCACAACATAAATTTAATTTAACAAACATAAGAAATTTTAGAAGTTGTGAGTGGGTTTAAACACTCACCTTTGAATTTAAATCCAATTTAAATTCAAAATAAACCCAAAATTTGAATGGCCTCAGAATTCGTCCAAGCCAGGGTCAAAATGTCCGGAATTTTACTACGATCCCAACGCAAGAAACCACGCGTGAAACAGACCTCGTATACAAAAGATATAAGAGTTAGAACGATTAAATTCAAAAAAAAATTAAATTAAATAAATAGAAAAGGATTGGGCTATGTCACCACGCAAAATCAGCCACGTAACCCTAGCCAGCAACTCGAAACCCTCGCATTCGAACTGGAATGAGCCATCGCCATCTCCTCGTCAGTTTCGCCGTCGCCACATGCTCGCCCACCACGATCAAAGACCACCATCACCCAGCTCTCTCCAGGCCGCACCTCTGGCCAGAAGGCAATTGATTTCGGCGCCTCCCTAGCCGTGCGCTGCCGTGCCTATTCGAGGCCAAATCATGGTGAATCCCTAGGCATTTAGCACAAACGAACGACACCACGAGGACCTGCTCGACGTCCACTACCGTGCAGCGCAACCCCATCGTCTTTGCGACGAAAATCCACCGTTGGATCGAGATTGTGACTTATGAACGGCCGAGGTTCATCTGGAATATTTGGACAAACGATGCATCAAATCGGAAAATGAATCATAGAATTGAGATGTGCTCATCGAGAGCTTCAAAACGGTATATAATTTGATTGGGTTTGGAGGAGTTTAACTTTTGGAATTAA
Source organism: Allium fistulosum (assembly GCA_030737815.1). Taxonomy (NCBI): domain Eukaryota; kingdom Viridiplantae; phylum Streptophyta; class Magnoliopsida; order Asparagales; family Amaryllidaceae; genus Allium; species Allium fistulosum. Next base: position 1,100,828,676 of record CM060904.1, on the reverse strand, counting down.
ATTTTATTTGAAATTGCAATTGGGAATTAGGGTTTGTCTGCCATTGGAAAGAGAGGAGCACAGGAAATTGTACGTACAAACAAACTGAGATAAGAAATGACCTAGGGTTTATAACGGGTTATTTATAGACATAATTGAAAAATAGAATGAATGGATACGATTTATTTACTCATTGAATGATAAATGACCCGAAAACCTCGTTCTGTCTCCGAAACGAAAATGGGTAAACCCATATTTCAAAATAGATGTTTTCAAATATTTTAAACTCAACGTAACAGGTTTCAAGTCCTAATTCCATCGTATGAAGAAGTTATGTTAAAATAAGCTTATTTCAAATTGATTTCAATTAAATTGATTTCTAGGCGTTTCGAGTCCGTTCGATCAAACGACAAATCCAATCGCTACGAAACTTGAAATCCTATAATAATTCACCGTTACGGATCCGATGAAACTGGTTTCATCGAAATCCGAGTCAGTGGCCAAAATGGATATTTTCACATTAATTAAATAAATTAATAATTAATTATTCAAATTACTTTTTCCGTTTAAATTTTAATCATTTACAACTTCTATCGTTTTTGATTTCTTAATCAATTACAATAATTTAACAAATTTAGATGTCAATTTAAAGTTGATTAATCCATCAATTCCAGTGTTAAATTTCAATTTCATTAAATTCAGAAATTTTAAATTAAATTTTCAATAATTCCATTTAATTGACCTTTCATCCTATTATTCAATCCATTATTATCAAATGGATGAAATTAACATTGGTTCATGATCTATTACATTAATATTCTCAAATTTCATCTTAATCTCCATTAACGTAATATTTAAATATTTAATTTAATTTATTTGCAATTAATCCAATTATTATAATTTGAATTCCAATAAATTAATTAATCTTGATTTCCATTCTTTTTATTCAACCAATTGTCATATTTTGAATAAAATTAACATTATTTGCAAATATTAATTTAATTTACATTAACATAATATTAAATTATAATTATTGTAATTGATTTCCAATTTAAACTAATAGGCTAAATAAATAGGCAACATACAATAATTGTTACCGTTAGCTTTTAATTACACTATTAGTTTATTACTTTCAAACAAAGGTTATAAATACTTACATAACACCAATTTTATTCAACTACCATTTAATGTGTATTATTTCATTGGTTAATTCAATATTTCCAGTTGGTTTCCTCATATTCAATTTATAGCCAAGTATAACTTATATATATTATTTCAATTAATTGGAATTCATTCAATTTATTAATAATTAACTTCAATTGACATTGTTACCGTTCATTCTAGATATTGTTTCATTCATAACTCACAAATTTTTATTTATTTCAACATTAAATTTCAAAACTCAACTAAATTAACAATTTTTAATTATTGAAAATTATGGGTCATTACATATCGATTGTTGGCCGATTGGGGTTGGTGATATTTGGTTCACGTTGTTCATGTTTATGTTCCAACGCTGGGCCGCTTGTGTTTACCTAAATGGTATATTTTACCTAGAGATATACATCGCTAAGAAGTTACTTTCTGATCCTTGTGTAGGGGATTGGATCTGGCTCCACCAAGGAGATCTTCATGGAAAATCCATTATGCGAACATTCCTTATCGATTTTGGTTGTACCCTCTAATATGTTGTTGAATGTAACCAATGTAACCATTCCAGCTATGTTATAATATTTATATTCTACACCCTAGACATTATTATAGTATCACTGGATTTATAATAGAAATGGTTTGGTTATCGTGAGGTTAAAACTCATCCATGTTTAACGGCACAGTCTTACGAGATACCCTTATTTTGAAGGGTATTATAAATATAACAATCCATATATTCTTATGTTTCTCACATTTGTTTACCAGACTGATCCGGGTGTTATTTTCTTTTAATACTTGGGTCTGCCCCGTGTATGTTTCTAGGTTTAGCTTTGGATGCTTTGGAGATTCTCGAGAAGAGTTGGAGTTCTACTTATCGTAATATTTATTTCCTCTATATTACTTTGTGTGTATCATCGGCATTTTTTTGGACAGGTTGTTATAACTATTAGGGCTGATTATTGTAACTTTGAGAAACTTTGTATCTTATGATGAAAGTTTATACTATCTTTTGATATTATATATGATCATTCTTTGTGAGATTCTAATATTGTGTTCCTTCCTCCTTATTCCTTTTTCTTTTATTTGACCTTAATAATTCATCTTTCTAGCACTTGGATGTTTTACACACGAATACCGTGGATGTATTAGTGCCGACATTCAAGGATTGAAAAGGCGGGTCGTTACACAAGTTCTTAAATAAACAGCAGAGCCCTAGGTTATCAAATACTACCAATAAGCTTTAATCAATCAATTAACGACTTTTCAATTCCACCTAGAAGCATAATAAATATATGATTTTTAACCTACAATCCAAAGATTAACTACCAAAACCAAATTAATAAACCCTAACATTGATTCAAAATCAAAAACACCCAAATTAAACCCTAGCTTTAATTCAAGTGGAGCTTGAAGTCGAAAGGTTGGAAATTTTTGAATAAATTTGAAAATTAAAAATTTCGTTTCGAGTTGATTTCGCAGGTAAAAGAAGGAAGAGGAAGAAGAATGAGTATTTATTGGAGGAGAGAGGAAAAGCTAGAGCCTTAGATCGTAATTTAAATGAATGCAAAGATTTCTGTGTAATGTCAATAGGCGGCAAGCACTAATATTGAGGTATCGACTTGAAAATTCAACATTTTCCCCACACTAGGAAGCAAATGTTACTACAAACAATAACATCAAAAATTAGGAAGAGCACATCAAAATCCAAGACATCGAAGGGAAAGCCAGGAAGTATACAGCAAGGGATATCGCATTTCATTGTGTTTCAGGAAGATATCAGATCTCTATAGTAGGGGATGTCAAATGCTTGAGAATGGATGACCAACTTTCAACAATTTCAAAATTTAGGTGCTTAAGGATAAGAAGAGGAGATATCGAATATCATCAATATAAACGACATAGGTGTCGCAAGTCATGAGTCAACAAAGGTTCCATATATCATCAACAAAGTAAGAAGGTTGTATATTGTCAATATAAGGACCGATGTCATAGATTTATAATAAGGCAAGATGCCATGCTTGATCAATATAATAGCGGATATCGAATACTAGCAAGTTGAAGGGCCCTAAGTTTCACAAAATATGAGAGGATATAAATGTTAAAAATGTAAAGAAGGATGTCAAAATTCATCCTTATGCCCAGGGATATCATATGCTATCAACATAGCAAACAATGTCGAGACTTAACAATGTGTTTGAGATATCAAATATCTGAAGTCATAAGAGATGCCACCTTCGATTAGTGTAAATAAAGATTTCGTATTCAATCAGGATGAGGAAGGTTTTCACATATCAACAATATGAAGGGATGTCAGACGTCTACTATGAATCATAATGCTAAATGCCAACAACATTATACCAGTGCTAAATCATCAGCATTCAACAAGATGTCATGAACTATAAATTCTTAAGAGGATGCCGCATGCCATGAACACAATGAATGATGAAGAAAACCGAGGATGCCATAAGCCATGCGGTAGTCATGCTACTTAACCCCACCCTTATAAATATGGACCCCAGGCAATGTAAATGGAGTGAATATTTTTCACCACTTTTCTTACGTTTTAAAGTTGTAGCCCTAAATCGATTTGGGGATTTCATTAGCAATTGAAAACTTATGACATTTCATATATTGGAATTTTTGACTATAGATTCTTATACTGCATATCATGGAATAAATAATTTGAACAACGAAATGTTTTTTGTCTAGCATATGATCTTTATACTTTAGAGATATACTCTGTGGCTAAAACTATGGACCGAGTATTATAAAATAACACAGGGGTCAGACTATGTCTGATCAATGGTATATAATAATAGCAACACAATATAAACACAAAATAATAATATGACAGCATTAACATCGATAATCAAATCATAAGATGACATGCCAAAGATGCATATAAATATGGTAATGTATGCCTAATACACACACACACGATGCTATAAACAATCATCAAGGCATCACATCATCCATATAACTCAAATCCATATGAAACAGTTAACACTGATATATAAAGATGTCATCATCCATATAGAAACACATTAAATCAAGAATAATTGAATTAAAAAAAAGGGTGAATCATACATAACCAAAAATCATCATCAAATCTAGAAATATCAATAGATGAGATATCACTAAGTAAATAAGACTAACATGAAGCATTGCCCACCTATATCTCTAAATTTCAATAAAAATAATCAATACATATAAAATAGGATAGGATGCCTATAAGATACTGAGAATCCACTATATACTAGATATGTATCACATGTATAATCTCATCTCCTCATATAACATCTATCTATAAATATCATGATGGAAATGACTGTATGCCAAGCACAAAGTCCTAAGTAGAGTCATATATATAGTAATATGTGGCACCTGACCCACTTCAATGCCACAGTGAGGTATATCATCATATATGCCAATCTACTACTTCGTCAGTACCAGAAGGGAGACTGATAGCACGCATGCAAGTTGCAAGAGCACGGAGTATCTACAGTCCTTAGTTACCTCCACAGTCATCGTGGCATGTATTCACCGGTGTGTTCGTCAACGCGAGGACTCTTAAGTCATGACACTCAAATAGCACCAATAGGTAATAGACTACTTGCCTAGGTGACATAGGGGCAAATGCGCAAATAAGGGTAGCACAAAGCTATGTAGCATGAAGCTATATAATATAGTGTCATAGAACTAAGGAGCGACCCCACGATCAAGTTGCTAGGGTGGATTAAAGCCATCTGATCCTCTCCAACAAACATAATTGGAGTACATCGTAATAACGGCATATAGAATCAATACATATAGATTTGAATTCATGCTCATCATCGGGCATGGAGCCATACTCGCTGTAGAGCCATATATTACTACATGTATCACCTCACACTATCTACTATATTCCCGTCACATGAGTGTCATCTACTTACAATGAATAACAACATAAATATCATAAAAACGTCTCATACCATTGTGTGATACTCAAACATTTATGCACTGCTTATAAGCTACACTCAATCCACTCAATATTCTATAAAATGGGTCCAAAGAATAAGCAGAGAAATATTATTGAATGCCCCATCCCAAATGGTTTTATAATTCTGTTTATTCAGATTTCACAAAGAATTAAATAAAATCTTATCAAGGATGTCATCACCATATCATATTAAACTCCAATCAAATCCAAATCAACGGTGAATCATTCATTTGAACTGATTCAATATACATGAAAAGAATAATCAAGAAACTAATATAAATGTAGTTTATTCAAGTAAATATGAAATAAAAAAATTAATATTTAATAATAAATCATTTACAAAATATAATTTTATATAGCCAAATAAATGCTAAGAAATAGATTGAATACTTATTCAATAATTAATTAACAATTATCTAAACTTAAATATAGCTTAATAATTACAGTAACGAACTAAGTCCTTATCATTATATAAAATAAATCAATTATTAAATATATATTAAGAACATGAGAAAACTTATTATAAACTCACAAAATAGTTTACAAAGATAAATATTACAAATAGGCATTATTCTAATTTACTATGATTAGATACTATTTTGAATAATTATAGAACATTCAATTAGTTAAATTTGTCATAATCAATTAAATACATTTTCCAAAACTTGAATTATATTTATATATTAAAATCTAACACTTTATGACATTATTATTAAAACTATATAAATAATTTAATTAAATTCGTATTATTAGAAAGAAAATCTGCTAACCTACAACCAACCAACATTGGGCAGAATGATATGGCGATAAACCAAGATATAGACACCTCTGGGACCGCTGAATGGAACGTAGGAAAGAAAGGGAATCAGAAAAGGAAGAACCAGAATTCTAACAAGCAAGACGGAAGTAGCAGGCGACTCAAAGGATTGCGGCCCGAAGAATACACCCGCTCAACGATACTCCAGAAAACATCTATCTCACGATGCAAGGGATGGAAGTACAAGAAGCCGCCTAAAAACGAAGTAATCGAACAGCACCAGCATTCTGGAAAGTACTGTTGCTTCCATGAGGCACATGGCCACAACATGAATGAGTGTCGTCACCTAAAGAACTTGATTGAGGAGTTGATTCAAGAAAACAAGCTTCAGCAGTATGTGCGGAAACTACTAAATCTTGATCAACCCATAACTCTCCAAGCTCCTAGTGACCAAGGTAACCAAGCTGGAACCAGCAAAGAGGGACCTAGATGGACTGACCAATGACTTATAATCGGAACGATATCGGGAGGGCCCCATCCCGTGCAGAATATTTAGGGGAAATGGATCGGTATGCGACCTCATTGAAGCACGCTCAGAAAGATGCATGCTTTGCGATCAAAAATGGAACCCTTGCTAAGTAGCAGAGAACCTTGAACGATGACATAGTACTCTAGAATCAAGACACTAAAGGAATAGAAGCTCCGACTCTTGACCCTATGGTCATGACAGTAGGAATTAGAGCCGCCATGGTCCGACGAGTACTGGTAGACATCGACAGCTCTATGAATATCCTTTTTAAATGCACCTTTGATCAGATAAGATCGGTATGAAAGATGTATTCGCCTGCCAACAAAGATTCTGGGATTCACCAGTGAACCCAAACAACCTGTAGGAACAATTGACCTACCCATAGAGCTTGGAGAAGGTGACCGAAAACCCTCATCCAAACCTTTGTGATCATAGATGAAATTTCCACCTACAATGCTTTTCTGGGGTAGCCCGCCTTGGTAGATTTCAGGATTGCTTTAGCTTAATTATGTCTAACTATGAAATATCCGATGGAAAATGGAGTCGGGGTTATCATGGGAGACCAAAGCACCACTAGGGAATATTATATCGCAGAACTACGTGAGTTTAAAGGAAAAGAAAAAGGGAAGAGTGTGGGGAGAACTCTCCACATTCGTGAACTTTCTAAATAGCAACTATAGAGCCGCTCCTGGCTTAGGGATGATAGCTGATTCGATAAGGCTTTGGACCCTAGAAAGAAGAGTTCAGGGGAGGAACGGACAACACTGGTGGAATTGATGATGTCTGTCCCAGTCGACATGGTTGACCCAAAACCGGTCCTTTAAATTGGATCGCATTTTGGAAACAAGATGCCTGGAACACATCAAATTTCTTCGGGCTAATCTGGATGTATTCGCTTGGACGAATTTCGATATGTTCGGGGTGTCGTTGGATATAGCTTGCCACGCACTTAACATTGATCCCAAGTATACTCCCATGAAGCAGAAAAGGCGCATCTTAGGGCTCGAGCAGTCCAAAGCGCTAAGAGAAGAAGTGGACAAGCTGATGGCCAATGGCTTTATCCGTTGTGCAACTTACCCTGAATGGGTATCTAACCCGGTTTTGGTCAAGAAATCCAATGGGAACTGGAGAACCTTATTTGACTACTCGGCTCTAAACAAAGCTTGCCGAAAGACAGCTTTCCTTTGCCCAAATCATGATGCCCGAAATCAGGTGTGGATGCATATTCGAGGTACAACCAAATCATGATGCACAAAGCGGATCAAGACAATACCAGCTTCATTACTGATCCGGGGCTATATTGCTACAAAGTAATGGCATTCGGCTTAAAGAATGCTGGGGCAACTTACTAGCGACTAGTGAATGCCATGTTTAAACGTCAGATTGGCAAGACAGTGGAAGTTTATGTAGACGATATGTTAGTTAAATCATGCATAACTTCAAATCACTTAGACAACTTTGCTGAAATGTTCGAAATACTCCACAAATATGGAATGAAGCTCAATCCACTTAAGTGTAATTTTGGAGTAGCCTCGGGAAAGTTACTGGGATTTATTGTAAGCACCACAAGCATCGAGACAAATCCCGAGCAAATAACCGCCATGCGGGAAGTCGAGACTCCGAGGAACAAGAAGAATTACAAAGCCTGAATGGAAAGGTTGTACCACTGAATCGGTTTATCCCAAAAGCAACCGACAAATGTATACCATTCTTTGCATTGCTAAACAAGGGAAAGAAAAACTTTGAATGGAATCAAGCTTGTCAAACCGAGTTCGAGGAGCTGCTGCGACATATGGAAACTCAACCAATTCTATCCAAGCTAGTAGATGGAGAAGATTTGTACATCTACTTAGCAGTCTCACCACATGCATTGAGTGTCGCGCTCGTACAAGAAGAAGCTAAGATCCATCAACCCATATATTACTGTTATCCCGCCTTTTGGCAAGGCCTTGACACCAAGAACTTGACTAGAACCAAAGATAGTTCGTCTAGAAAATCGGTTATACGCAGGCCCACTATGGATATCGACAAATTTTGTCCGAGTCCAGATTGAGCTTAAATTGATATAACACGACAAGCGAAGCTATGAGGGTCAACGTTCCAAAACTCAAGTCAATCCGAGTTCGTATGTTCAAATTACGATCGATACAAAATTGGATGAAAACCAACCACTGTTCGAATCGCTCAGTTCGAATCCATCAGGAATGCCTACTTCGACTCGCTCCGCTTCGCATCCATCAGATAGCCTCTGTTCGACTCGCTACGCATCCATTAGAGAGCCTCTGTTCGACTCGCTTCGCATCCATCAGATAGCCTATGTTCGACTCGCTTCACATCCATCAGATAGCCTCTGTTCGACTGGCTACGCATCCATCAGAGAACAACAGTTCGACTCGATCGTCTAATGCCTACTTCGAATCCATCAGCTGGAGCGTGTTGCTCGAATCCATCGAGCAACAGTAGTTCGTGTCCCTCATTTGTCCAGTTCGTATCCATACTGGAAAAGCCCTGTTCGAATCCATCAAGTTCCGGTACTTCGTATCCATCGTGGATCCACTGACTGAATCCATCGTGTTTCCGTATTCGAATCAATCGACCGGAGTTGAGTTCCATCGATACGAACAGAACCCTACTAAAAATGCATGCAACTCACTTTCTATTGATACGAAAAGAGGGCGTTTCCATCGATACGAACAAGGCAAGGTCCAAGAATGAGAGCAATCCAGAAATTCAAGCGCCACTTTATCGAGTCGAATAAGAGCGAGTCGAAATGAGGGAGTCGAACGAAATAGCCAACCGAAGATCCCAATTTGTATCGATCATATCTCCTAATCTACAAGTCCAAATGCTATGAAATTTTCACAAAAGGCTACATGCATGCTAAAGAATGTCCATGCCAAATTTTGAGTCCATCGAACACAATCTTGATTGATACGAAATCCGTTCGTATCGATCACGGATCGGACCGAAACTTCGCGGGCTTGGGCGCGCGGGCCTAGTCACGTGCCAAAGAGGGTCTCCCGAGATCTGAGAGAAATATCAGCCTCCTACACCTATAAATAGAGCCCCAGGGCATACAAAAAAGGGGCTTCTTCTTCTTTGAATTCTCCAACGCCCAGACTCTGCCGGATCCAGATCTAAACTCCCTTGCTGCTGCCAATAACGAAATTCACTGTTGCAAATCATAATTATCTATTGTAATTGATTGAATTCACTTGTAATCTTCAAAGAAAGATCAATAAAGCTATCAACTTCATAGTGGACGTAGGCGATACGCCGAACCACTCAAAATTCTTGTGTCTCCTTGCATTTTAATTATTTTCATATCTGAAATTTGGAGTTTTTGTTAGATAATCCTCTTTTTCCATTTAATTTCTTCACTTTATCTCTTCAAAAACTTCCGAAGAGTGTTGTACCCAATTTTGGTACAAACACTTTGGTGCTTTCACTGAGAAAACCCAATTTTTCTCCTGCTCTTTGGATCTCCTATCTATATCGGATTGCATAAATCCAAGAAGAAGATCTAGATCTATAACTTTGAAGCCCTTCTATTATATCAGATTTGCATCAGATCTAGGAAAGGACTTTCACCAATTCACCATGGTAAGTACACGGACTACTTCTACAGCTGTTGATCAGGGAGGACGGGACAGGAAAAATCCCGTGCAATTTCCTCCATCAAACCAAGATGTCGCCGGACCTTCAAATCCAACAGGCCCGGTTACCAGACAAGAGTTCCAAATGCTGTTCCAAGAATTGACCCAGAGTCGGCAATAGCTAACTGAACAACTGCGCACCTACGCAGAGTTGACCAACCAGTTAAATCGCCAAAGGCGCAGAAGAGACCAAGGTTCTTATTCTTCCACAGAGAGTTCAGCCTCATTTGACGGTCATCACCGATCCACGCGCCTGCGGTTTGATGTAAGCTACACCCAGGCCATAGGGTACCGGCCTGCTTCGAATCTTGGACAACCTAGAACTGGACCATCCACTAGTCATCATACAGAACCTTCATCCCGAGGAGGTGCTGCTCCTTATCATGTCACAGGCAACATCGCTACTACCACCACTACCGAACAAGGGGTTGATGCTAGAAACCAAGCTGATCCTCAACGTAACCAACGGGAGCAGACTCCAGAACCTTATGTCCCAGAAAATGTTGAACCAATGAGGCGAGGCATGGAACGTCGACCGCGTCCGGTCCAGACTCGCGCTGTGGAACTCGACCACACCTTGGCACAACATGCTCAAAGTATCTGAATGCCGGACATACCAACGATGATTCGTCAAATGATCCGTGAAAGTCAGGGTCTCAGTAATGACGACTGGGGAATCTCCCGGAGTCATACCCCTTTCACCGATGACATATTATATGTTGAACCACCTCGGCGCTTCAGGATGCCAACTTTGCCAGTTTGCGAAGGGAGTTCTGATCCCAATCAACACATCCTGAAGTACGAATGGCTGATGAATGCTACGAGGGCTGACGATGCAGCAAAGTGCCGTAGTTTCCCCATTTCCCTAGGGGGCATCGCTACCATGTGGTTTACTCGTTTGCCACCACGATCCATCTCTAACTTTGACCAGATGGCCACCAAGTTTGTTGAACAATTCCGTATGCACGTGGCGAGGCCTAAAGACGTTAACACTCTGTCAAGTGTTACACAAGCTCCCGGAGAAACACTTAGACGTTACCTGGAGCGATTCCATGCTGCGTGTGCAGAAATAAGCAATCCCAATGATAACTCTATCCTGATGGCGTTGACTAAGGGGATTGATGCTGATTCCGAGTTCAGCAATTGGTTAGCTGGAAAACCACCTGCGTCATTGTACCGTTTCTATTCCAAGGTAGCCCAATTCTTGAGAAGGGAGGATGCGAAACAGTCTAGGAAGCAGGATGATGCAGGGTCCAACATCGAGGGAATCCAGAGTAACATCACTGTCAAATAGTCCGAAGAGAGTTCTGGAAAAGTTCAGTTGAACGTACAAAATAAACAGAATCAGCAGAGGGATAATGGAAATCAAAGCAAAAAGCGCGATCAGAATCATGGTCCACAGCGTGAGCTTCCATGCACGATAAATACACTCCATTGAATACGTCGCTGGAAAATGTGTATTTACAAACCTGCAATACCATGAAATACAAGAAACCAGCTCCAAAGCCACCAACTGAAAGACAAATCCAAATACAAAATTTTTTCATATTTCATGAGAGTTATGGCCACAACACCAATGAGTGTCGTCACTTACAAGACCTCATTGAAAAACTGATACGTGAACGGAAGTTGGATCAGTATGTGCGGGCGCCATAGTCTGGTGGTGCGGGCCCATCAAATCAGAATCGTGCGCCGAATCAGGAAAGACAGGAGGAACCCGCTCGTACAGGCGGGAGGTTGGTTATCAATACAATAAGTGGTGGTCCTCATCCAACAGATCGAAGCTAGAAGGAAATGGAGTCGTATGCCAGTTCTATCAGGCATGCGGACTTCGAGTGTTGTAGTAGTTTTGATGAAGGGGCTCCGGCCAAGCAATAGAAAACGATGACATATGACATCGTGTTCAGGAACCGAGACGCTGACAAAGTCGAATCCCCCACTATCGACCCGCCAGTCATCTCAGCTCAATAAGGTCCTGCTTGGATGAAGAGGATCTTAGTTGATAGTGGAAGCTCTGTGTATATCATGTTTAAATGAGCTAATGATCAAATGAGGATGGAAGCAAAGGACTTGAAACCCTATCAATCTCGAATCCATGGTTTCAACGGAAGTGCTATAATACCCACCGGAATGGTGGAACTACCAGTGGAGTTGGGAGTTGGAGAACGCCGGAGAGTACGAATGTTACAGTTTGTTGTATTGGACATAGAATCCCCTTATAATGTTTTCTTGGGCCGACCGATCCTCGTTGAATTCAAGACAGCCAATGCCCCGTGGTGTTTGACTTTAAAATTTCCCATTGATTGTGGAGTGGGAATCATTCAAGGAGATCAGGCTGCTGCCAGAGCCTGTTATGTTGTTGAGCTACGGGAGGCGCAGCGAAAGGAGAAAGGAAAGAGCGTAAGGGAATCTCTCTGCGTCTGTTTTGCCAATAATTGACAATTAACGCCCGAGCCTAGGCCCGGGCACCCCAGCCAATTCCTCAAGGATCTTTACCCAAGAGAAACTGAAAACGAAGGACAATCTAAAGAAAGTCAAGCATCCCCGGCCGAACTGACAATCGATGTCCCAATTGACAATGATGATGATTCAAAAATGATAAAGATTGGGTCTTAGCTAAGCCAACAAACTCAAGATGAATTGGTTGATTTCTACAAGCAAATCTTGATGTATTCGCCTGGACGCATTCCGACATGTGTGGGATCTCGCCGGACATCGCGAGCCACACTCTAAATATTGACCTGCGGCTTGTCCCGGTCAAATAGAAAAGGCGTGGTATGGATCAAGAGAGATCTGCCGCCCTTAAAGAAAAAGTAGAAAAGCTTAAAGCGAACGGGTTTATTCTAGATGCGCTATATCCTGAATGGGTGTCGAATCCCGTGCTCGTCCGAAAGCCGAACAGAAAGTGGAGAACATGTCTCGATCATTACGATCTGAATAAAGCATGTCCCAAAGACAGTTTCCCGCTTCCCAGAATTGATCAGCTAGTAGATTCGACAGCTGGGCATGAACTCTTATCCTTCATGGAAGCGTATTCTGGCTATAATCAGATACCGATGCATTTACCTGATCAAGAACATACCAGCTTCGTAACCAATTTTGGACTTTACTGTTACAAATTTATGCCATTCGGACTCAAGAATGCCCGGGCTACTTATCAACGATTGGTCAATCGGATGTTTGCCAATCAAATCGGGAAAACAATGGAAGTATATGTAGACGACATGCTTGTGAAGTCACGACTCTCCACCGACCATATTAAAGACCTGGAAACTATGTTCAACATACTTCGAGAATACAAAATGAAGCTAAATCCACTGAAATGTCACTTTGGAGTTGCATCCGGAAAATTCCTTGGGTTCATCGTCAACGCTCGAGGGATCGAAGCTAATCCTGAAAAGATATGGGCTATCAGAAATCTCGAAACTCCGAAAACCATAAAGCAAGTTCAGAGTCTCAATGGGAAAGTAGCAGCATTGAGCAGGTTCATTTCAAAGTCCACTGACAAATGTATCCCCTTCTTCGATCTGATCCGAAAAGGGAAGCGAAACTTTGAATGGACCACGGAGTGTGAAGGCGCTTTCCAAGCACTAGTGCAACATCTATCCACACCACCAATCCTGTCGAAGCCTATTGATCATGAGAAGTTGTTCATATATTTGGCGATATCAGAAAACGCTATCATCACTGCATTAATTCGAGAAGAAGACAAGATACAGAAGCCAGTATACTACGTCAGCAAGCGATTGACTGGGGCCGAAAGGAATTATCCGAAATTAGATAAGTTGGCTTATTGCCTTGTTATTGCATCAAAAAAACTCCGACCATATTTCCAGGCACATCCCATTATTGTTTACACCGACCAGCCGTTACGACATGTCATTTCGCGGCCTGACACGTCTGGTAGGTTACTAAAGTGGAACATCGAACTAAGCCAGTTTGACATTACTTACACTCCAAGACGGGCCATACAAGGACAAGTCCTAGCCGATTTCATAGTTGAATTTACCATTCCAGAGGACTTGCCCGAAACCACTGAATCCCCCGAATACGTCTGGAAGCTTTATACCGACGGTGCATCAAACGACCGGTGTTCGAGCGCTGGTGTTGTACTTGAAACTCCCGAAGGCCGATCCATATGCTATGCTTTGAAGTTTGATTTTTATGCGACTAATAATGAAGCTGAATATGAAGCCCTCTTAGCTGGCTTGAAACTTGCAAGAGATCTAAAAATTATCGCTATGGAAATTTATTGCGATTCACAATTAGTCGTGTGTCAAGTTCAGGGAGAATATCAAGCGAGAGACCGAAGACTGGCTACTTACTTAGCTCGAGTTCAGGAAGTACTAAATCAGTTTAATTATTATGCCATTTATTGTATACCTTGAGAACGCAACCAAAAAGCTGATTCATTGGCGAAGCTAGCTAGCACAGGCAAAGCTCAGTAAATAGGACTCGTTCCCGTAGAAGCGTTATCCTCCCCGAGCATTGACCGGGCAGAAATAGACCGGGTATGCGAAACCGTCCTCGAAAAGGATTCAAGGATGACTCCACTCAGAAATTACATTGAACACGGAACCCTGCCAGAGCGCAGGAGTGAAAGAGACAAGTCCTTCGGAAGGCCTCACGATTTACCATCCAGAATGGAATCATGTACAGAAGAGGGTACTCAGTCCCTCTACTCCGGTGTATCGCTCACGATGAAATCAAACGAGTATTACATGATGTGCACGAGAGAGAATGTGGCGATCACACTGGGGGGCAAGCACTTGCCAAGAAAATACTTCGATACGGATATTACTGGCCGACCATGAATCGCGATGCGTCGGATTATGCAAAGAAATGTGACAGGTGCCAGAAATATGCCCGAATTCCTAGAGCTCCCCCTACCGAGATAACGCAAATGGTCAGCCTGTGGACATTTGCAATGTGGGGCATCGACATCATTGGTGCTCTACCTCTGGCAAAAGGTTGTGCGAAATACGCCATCGTCGTAGTTGATTACTTTACAAAGTGGGCTGAAGCCGAAGCTCTTGGTACCATAACAACGAAGAAAGTAATCAACTTTGTAGTTCGCAACAACATCTGTCGATTCGGTCTCCCACACACCATTATTACGGACAACGGAACCCAATTCGACAGTGCTGAATTTAAAGATTTCTGCAAACGATTCCACATCCAAAAGAAATTCTCTGCAGTTGCACACCCTCAGGCAAACGGATAGGTCGAAGCAGTTAATAAAGTTATAAAATCCATTCTGAAAAAACGATTGGAAAAGGTCGGGGGCAAGTGGGTCGATGAACTTCCTATGGCTTTATGGGCTTACCGAACAACCCACAAGACCGCGACCGGCCACACTCCATTCTCTCTCTCTTATGGTTCAGAAGCCGTTATTCCAATTGAACTAGGAGTACCTTCTCATCGTGTGACATACTAGATCCAAAGACAAATGCATATTACTTGCTGAATCTCTCAATCTACTAGATGAGAAGCGTGAAGAGGCTAATTTGAGGGCAGTCGCGCATCGAAGTCGAGTCGCCCGATTGTATAATGCCAAGGTCCGCCCGCGAACCTTTGAACTAGGCGATCTCGTCCTGAAAAGAATTTATCTGGTTCCTTCGCATATGAAGCCGACATGGGAAGGACCGTATGTTATTGAACGAAGGCTTGGAGATGGCACATTCAAATTATCGACCGTTGACGGTCTTACTTTGCCAAGAGCCTGGAATAGCGAGATTCTTCGCCGCTACTACACATAACAGGCTATGTTCATCCATTTAGTTTATTTTCCATTTCGCAATTTGTTTCTGCATTTTGAAATTAGAATTTGTAATAAGGCAACTGACTTTGCCATATTTTCTTATTTCAGCAATAAAATGCAATCTCTTCGAGCCAGAGTTGTGATTTACTTGAAATGCCTCATATGATCATCACTATGCACGGAGAGCTAAGTTTCACCATACGGTGGAATTTATTCAAATAGAGAGTGACTGTGATGCAACCGGTCACTCGCTAAGCGAAACCCGAGCTCGGGGACAAGCCATCACATCAAAGTCAAAAACAGATTGATACACGACAATCCCTCACTTAACTCCCGGTTCCCAGAGTGCGAACTGGAGTATTAAAAATACGTCTACGAAGAGGGTGGATCCGTCCGCCTAACGACTTCGCCCGTATCTGAACCAGGTTCGAGGAGGGTGGACCCGTATATCTAACGACCTCACTTGTTAACTCAGGGTGGATGTGACCCGACCATCCATGATCCTGATACAGCTCTGAACTCCCAGAGTGCGAGTCGGAGTATAAACACCAACTCCGGATTCCTAGAGTGCGAAACTGAGTATAAACAACAGCCGAACTCCCAGAGTGCGAGACGGAGTATAAATACCAACTCCGGATTCCCAGAGTGCGAAATATAAACAACAACTCCGAACTCCCAGAGTGCGAGTCGGTGTATAAACATCAACTCCGAATTCCCAGAGTGTGAAACGGAGTATAAACAACAACTCAGAATTCCCAGAGTGCGAAACGGAGTATAAGCATCAACTACGAATTCCCAGAGTGCGAAACGGAGTATAAACAACAGCTCTGAACTCCCAGAGTGCGAGTCGGAGTATAAACACCAACTCCAGAATCCCAGAGTGTGAAACGGAGTATAAACAACAACTCTGAACTCCAAGAGTGCGAGTCGGAGTATAACATCAACTCCGAATTCCCAGAGTGCGAAACGGAGTATAAACAACAACTCTGAATTCCCAGAGTGCGAAACAGAGTATAAGCATCAACTTCGAATTCCAAGAGTGCGAAACAGAGTATAAACAATAGCTCCGAACTCCCAGAGTGCGAGTCGGAGTATAAACACCAACTCCGGATTCCCAAAGTGCGAAACGGAGTATAAACAACAACTTCAAGTTCCCAGAGCGTGAATTGAAGTACAAATATCAACTCCGAACTCCCAGAGTGCGAGTCGGAGTATAAACGTCGATTCCAAGTCCCCAGAGCAAGGACGTATGATTTAAACTTAAGCCAGCGTGACCAACCGCCGATAAACAAATGAGAATCCCCGGAGTGCGGATATGATCATCGACAATCAAACAAGCATGGATGAATTACTCAATCTCCGCTTGTCTCAGACATCCGTTCGGTGGCACTAGACTCAACATGTTATAAGTAAGAAGCGATTGTCGACTGATGTTCCACAACTCAACCCCAAGACTGGGTGGCAGGACTTAAGCATCAACCATTGACCGAAGTGATGCGACATCAAAATTCAACTCGCTTCCCGGTCGCAAACCATGTCCACAGTTTCCGAACTTGGCGAACAAAAACAAACTTGATTCGGAAGCAGAAACTTCACAAGTGCACTTCAGATATTGAAACACTTAGACAAATACACAATGACAGAAAAGAAATCAAAAAAGAGAAGTTTCATTTCTATTGTTTGTAAAAAAAAAAAAGTTCGTGTACAAGTTTGTTCCAAAAATTCCTACTAGCAGGGGCCGAACCCGCATCTATACATGGTTAACAAAATGAAAGTCAAAATTACACCAAGGAAGCATGTCTAATCTTTCTTCTTCTTCGACTTCCTTTTCGGTGCAGGCCCACTGGAGCCACCACTATCCTTCCTCTTTGAGCCTTTGCCTGTCGATGGATGGTCTCCGGGCAGGGGCATAATTTCAACGTCCTTCTCTGAACTCGAATGAACGGGGATGCTTCCTGCCGGTGGAGTCGGAGGGATATGATCAAATGTGGAAGATGGTATGGCCGCACTAGTGTCGGAAAATGTACCGCCAGGCGATATCATTCTAAGCGGAGCTGGACCAAGTGCCGCCGTCCCACCTCCCAAACTGCCACCATGTGTTGCGGCATCCATTTCAGCGGCAATTTGTGCCAAGATTTCTTCTTCAGTAACCGATCGAGCCTCGTTGGGAGCATCAATAGTCGGCATCGAAGAGCTTGTGGCAGGAACACCTCCGCCATGATGAATGATAAGTCGGCTAAAGGATCGCCATGACGGCGAAAGATTTCTTCCATCAACTGCTCATCAAATACAAGTGTGGTTCCCTGCACATCGTCGGGTGGGGCAGTTGTAGTTACGGTGATCGCTTCGGTCACGATAGCCTCCTGCGTCTGGTATAATTCTTGAGTAGCAAGAGGCATGGCCGGTGCAGCATCAATCACTGGACAAAAATAAGAGAACTGTCAGAATTTAATTCAGATAAAGATTCCGGCTTGAGGCAGATATGTGAAATGTTCAGAATACCTTCCTCAGTTTGATTTGTAGGCGGCGGAACGGCTTCAGTAACTTGCGCTACAGCCGGATACATCTACGGCTGATCCGGATTATAGGCAAGAACAGCTTGGGGATCAACCGTAGATGAGGATTCGGGCTGGGTTGACACTGAAACTTCAAGACTCGCCTCATGATGGTCAACCCCTGAACCCTCTCCTATTTCAAAGTGCTCGACACCAAGTCTTTCCTTCTCATGCAGAATCATTGACTCATGAAGAATCTTCATTTCATCTTCAGTCAGGATGCGATTCTCGAGTTCAAACTCGTCCAAAGACTCACCCAGATGCACCTCCTTCTCTTCCTCAACCAGTCGGCCCCAAGCGTTGTAAAGATGCGCCGGATAATCATCAAGCCATACCAGACTCCTGTGCCCCAGCACGTTAGCGTTGTAAACAATGAGAAGGTCCTCGATATCAGCATGGACTCGGCCGACTTCACTTTCTCCTCAACCTCAGTCTCCACCTTGCGGACTTTAGCCATAGCCGCATCCCGCTCACCCCTAAGCAGAACATCTTGTTTGCACGCCTCCTGGGCTGCGTTGTTTGCATCATCCTTTTCCTTAGCCATATCGGAAAATTTGGCTTTGAGCTCGTTAAGTTCCTTGACCGCCGCATCGCGTTCGGCGGTAACAGTGGTATTCCGATGGCTCATCTCCTCCACCAAGGCAACGTGTGTCTGCCTCAACCTCTCCATTGCCACGTTCGCTTCATCAGCTTTTTTGGTGGCATCCATCTCAGATTTCCGAGAAGACTCAGCCTCAGCGGTGATCACTTGGATAATCCGATCCATTTGAGCGAGTTCGGTCTCCATTTTCTCGATCGCTTTAGCTCGCTCAAAGGCCACCTTAGAAGCTTTCTCTACAGCCTTTACCCACTCTCTATACTGTGTGTAGATGTCATGAACGTAATAATGCATCGTGCCTTCCACCCCTGATGGAATTCTTTTCAAGTGTGGAGTGAAGACATAGCCATCGAAGCAAATGTTCGGAAAATCCTTCCTAATCTGAGACAATTTAATAGCCCCTTCTTCTGTAGGCTCAACCGGGACCTGCTCTGTAATTATGGAGGCCATGGTCTCAACTCTCTGGGGATGAATTTCGGATCGAGAAGTGTGAGAAGATGGTCTGTGACGAGGAGGCTCTAGTGGGTGCGGAACAAGAACGGGAGGTGGAGATGGATGTCTAAAGGAGGAGAGCGTGATCTAGACCGATGTTTGTATTCTCTGTCCCTATCACACCAATGCCTATCTTGGTTAGAGTACTCGCGATCGCGATCTCTATCCGAGTCCCTCCTGCGGGAATCGTAATAGGAAGAAGCCTTTCGGGCCGAGCGAAGATTCTGAGCATCGATCCTTTCCCAAACATAGTACCTGAAAATGAGAAACGAAGGAAGAGTTAGTGGTTTCTTAAGTTGGACGATTTACAGTTATGAATCATGTAGTGCAGTGAAGTTTATGCATGTGCAACCCCCCGACTAACCGTAAATGTCGGCCGCACTCATAGCAAGCGACCCACTCAGTTCGAGAGCAATATCAAGCTCCTCCATCCCGGCGTTGTGTTGAGACGACACATAATCCGGAATTGGAATATCAGCAAGCCCTTCAAAAGGATTCTCTACTGGCGGGGGAGGAGCCTCCGAAATTCTAATCCCCGAGACGGGCAAGGACATGACCACGGATTTAAACCTCTCGGATTTAAAACGCTTGTGAGCAACAGCCTTGCCTTTTCTCTTCCCTCCTGAATCCTGGACATCGGAAGAAGGCCCAGCTTGGAGCTCGATATCGGTAGGCGTTCTCTCCGGATCAACTTCTTCGGTTATTACGACTCTGGGCGCTTTGCGCTTCACCCGTTTCTTCGGGACCACTCTAAGTGTCCCTTCCAACCATATGCTCTGCCTCCGTTCAATTAGCCCTACAGTTCTCAAGTTTCTGTCCGTCAGAACCAAGTCGATATGCCACTCTTCGCCCGGAACCGCTTGGAGGATCCGAACTAGCTCTCTGAAGTATGCACCGTCAGGTCGAGAGATTGTAGCTATAAAGGAGGAGAAGTATGTCAGTTTTGAAGTCGGTCATTACCATCTCGATGATTAAAGAGAAAGAATTGTAACACTTACGTCTATCCAACCATCGCCTAGCAAATCCAGAGGGGCACCGAACATAGAACCATTCAGTTTTAAAATAACTTAGCCTTCCCCAGGAGCCCATTACAATGTGGCAGTTCCTGACCGCTTCCAAGAAGGTCAAAGAAGGGCTATCTCCATGACTCTTAACGTTAAATAGATATCTAATCTCGATCGGCTTTGGTGGTCGAAAGAGAATCTCCATAAACAGATGAAAGTGCTATTCAGCAGGGCATATCCGTTGGGAAGTAGCTGGGATAGAGCTATTCCAAGGAATGATAACATCTTGCATATATATTGGTTGAAAGGAGGAAGCGTTCCCGCCGTACAGGCATGACAGTTAAAAGCAGTAAACCCCTCCGGGGGATCATGCGGCCTATCCTTTGGCCCAGGCAGTAGCATGTCATCGAGCGACAAGCCGTGTCTTAAACAAATCCAT
This sequence comes from Allium fistulosum, assembly GCA_030737815.1. Lineage (NCBI taxonomy): Eukaryota > Viridiplantae > Streptophyta > Magnoliopsida > Asparagales > Amaryllidaceae > Allium > Allium fistulosum. The sequence goes on along the minus strand of CM060904.1, from coordinate 1,100,807,775 downwards.
CCCAGCATATTTTCAGAGATACCAGACGGCACAGAATCTTGCGGACGACAAATGAACCGGGCACCTGGATGCTCGTCCGGAGCTGGGTCCATAACTTCGGCTTCAATGACCGGTATTTCGATGGTTGAAGGAATTGAACTCGGGAGTTCCTGCTGCTGAGAACTTGAAAGTTCCATGACTAGCTAGCTTATGAATAATCATTTTAAAAAAGACAATAACGCTCGTGCATCCCCCAGTGTAAAGTGTGTGAGTGTGTTGTGCAGTGCGGTACTGTATATCACTTGAGAAGTTCTACCGAATTGGAGAAAACATGTAAACGACGAGACTTTGAAATTCAATCGGAATGACCGTCATCGCTGACCGTCGCAACCGTGCCATCCAGAAATTAGCAACCAATCCAAGTTAAAGTTTGTTAAAATTTTGTTGAAGTTGCAGTTCCATCGACGAGCTTCGAAGGGAAATCAAATATGCAGTCCAAAGGTTAAGTCTAATTATGCCAAAATGAAGCTCGTTGGAGTTAGATGTTCAAATGAACAAGGTTTTTCGATATCATCGAAGTTAGGTTCATTGTCAATCATCAAAAGTTCAGGTTCAAATCGATTGCTCAGGTTCAAGTTCGCATCGATCAGGTTCGATTTCGTATCGATCGCTCAGGGACACTTTCGTATCGGTCCTAGGGCTACGCAGTTCGAATCGATCCAAGGACTCCACTTCGAATTGATCCAAGGCCGCCACTTCGAATCGATCCAAAGCCTCCACTTCGAATCGATCCAAGGCCGCCACTTCGAATCGATTCAAAGCCTCTAGTTCGAATCAGTCCAAGGCCTCCACTTCGAATCGATCCAAGGGTTCGAATCGGTCCAAGGCCTCCACTTCGAATCGATCTAAGGCCACCATTTCGAATCGATCAGACGCAACCCCTTCGTATCAATCCACATATTCGAAGCACTCGATTCGATGCAAAGATCAGCCATCGATCGATACGAAGGCCTCCGTCTCATCATCTCGAAGCCCCTATTCCACATCGACGCGAAGCTAAGGCCAAGGAATCTTCGATCGACCACGACCTCGGGTGATTTGATGTTAAAGATCGAGTCTCATCGTTTACACGTTGGCTTCGCTTAGTGGATTACCTAAATCTGGCAGTTAGTTTGAGTAATTGAGGATCTGAATCGGTTCAAAGGCAAGAACAGTTTCTTCTTTTCCCGAGTCTCTGAACGATACAAAAGCAAGAGCGCAAGAATAGAAAAGTAAAAAGTGAAAAAATGGCTAAGTCCACGGTATTTATATGGATTCGAAGGTGAAGAGAAAAAACGATACGCATTCCAGTAAGCTCGACCGGTTGCAAAGTGTCTCCTCCGCATCGATTCGAACAAGCTGTTCGACTCCATGGACTCGAGTCTGCATCGATGCGAAGCCCTTCTTTGTATCGATCGTCTTCGACTCCATCTCTAGAGCATCGATACGAATAGTCAGTTCGAATCCATAAAGCCACGACATCTAGAGGCCAATATTCATCGATGCGAAGGCGCGTTTCGTATCCATTTTTATGGTCCACATCGATTCGAAAACGGAGACAATTGCATTGGGACCCACCGAAGTCCGTAACCATCAATACGAATGATCATTTCATATCCATCCAAGCTCATATTCATCAATGTGGGCTGCTCATTTCGTATCCATCAATGCAATGGATACCGATGCGAAAACAATATTTCAATCCTTCACATCGATTCAGGAGAGGATCGTTACGAAGGAACATTCAAAAAACAACCATCGAGCGTTGTTACAACGAATTTCACGTCGGTTCAGGAGAGGATCGATATGGAATTCAATATAAGATAAACTGACAACGACTCGTGAACGTCAGCGAGAGTCAGATTAACATATATTGAGTCGTATTAACATATATGCATATATGTCGGACTAATATTCAATACTCCAGATTTATAGGAATTGGAAACTCGTTTGATAACGATTACAACAACAAACGGCTAATCACTAGCGTACAGCAATCAGTTGCCACAATACCAGATGCAGCAGCTGACAGTCAATAGTTTACATTATCGAGAAAATCAGTCGAAGGTTACAGCTTTCATAAAAAAGATGATAACTATTCAGAATGAAGGTTGCAGCATTTCAAAGCACATCATGTTCCCACAAGACGTACTTTGGTGGGAAAATGTTATCCCGCCTTTTGGCAAGGCCGTGACACCAAGAACTTGACTAGAAACCAAAGACAGTTCGTCTAGAAAATAGGTTATACGGAGGCACACTATGGATATCGACAAATTTTGTTCGAGTCCGGATCGAGCTTAAATTGATATAACACGACAAGCGAAGCTATGAGGTTCAACGTTCCAAATCTCATGTCAATCCGAGTTCGTATGTTCAAATTACGATTGATACAAAATTGGATGAAAACCAACCACTGTTCAAATCGCTCAGTTCAAATTCATCAGGAATGCCTACTTCGACTCGCTCCGCTTCGCATCCATCAGATAGCCTCTGTTCGACTCGCTTCGCATCCATCAGATAGCCTCTGTTCGACTCACTTCGCGTCCATCAGATAGCCTCTGTTCGACTCGCTTCGCATCCATCAGATAGCCTCTGTTCGACTCTCTTCGCATCCATTAGAGAACAACAGTTCGACTCGATCGTCTAATGCCTACTTCGAATCCATCAGCTGGAGCGCGTTGCTCGAATCCATCGAGCAACAGTAGTTCGTGTCCCTCATTTGTCCAGTTCGTATCCATACTGGAAAAGCCCTGTTCGAATCCATCAAGTTCCGGTACTTCGTATCCATCGTGGATCCACTGATCGAATCCATCGTGTTGCCGTATTCGAATCAATCGGCCGGAGTTGAGTTCCATCGATACAAACAGAACCCTACTAACAATGCGTGCAACTCACTTTCTATCGATACGAAAAGAGGGCGTTTCCATCGATACGAACAAGGCAAGGTCCAAGAATGACTCAGCCAACTCGGCATCAAAGACGGAGCAATCCAGAAATTCAAGTGCCATGTCATCGAGTCGAATAAGAGCGAGTCGAAATGAGGGAGTCGAACGAAATAGCCAACCGAAGATCCCAATTCGTATCGATCATATCTCCTAATCTACAAGTCCAAATGCTATGAAATTTTTACAAAAGGCTACGTGCATGCTAAAGAATGTCCATGCCAAATTTCGACTCCATCGGACACAATCTTGATCGATACGAAATCCGTTCGTATCGATCACGGATCGGACCGAAACTTCGCGGGCTTGGGCGCGCGGGCCTAGTCACGTGCCAGAGAGGGTCTCCCGAGATCTGAGCAAAATATCAGCCTCCTACACCTATAAATAGAGCACCAGGGCATACAAAAAAGGGGATTCTTCTTCTTTGAATTCTCCAACGCCCAGACTCTGCCGGATCTAGATCTAAACTCCCTTGCTGCTGCCAATAATGAAATTCACTGCTGCAAATCATAATTATCTGTTGTAATTCATTGAATTCACTTGTAATCTTCAAAGAAAGATCAATAAAGCTATCAACTTCATAGTGGAGTAGGCGATACGCCGAACCACTCTAAATTCTTGTGTCTTCTTGCATTTTAATTATTTTCATATCTGAAATTTGGAGTTTTTGTTAGATAATCCTCTTTTTCCATTTAATTTCTTCACTTTATCTCTTCAAAAACTTCCGAAGAGTGTTGTGCCCAATTTTGGTACAAACAATTACATTAGTAAACGGTTCACTGGAGGAGGAAAGAATTATCCAAAACTGGAAAAAGTGGCATATTGCCTCTTGATTGCATCCAGAAAATTATGGTCGTACTTCCAAGCACACCCTATTAGATAGATTAACCCATGAAGCTAGTGTTATACCGCCTCGAGACCTCTGGATGGCTTATCAAGTGGAATATCGAATTAAGTCGGTATGAAATCACATACCATCCTCGAAAGGCGATCAACGGGCAGACGCTGGCAGATTTCATTGTCGAATTTACAATACGAGATAGCGAGGAAGGAATGACTTCGAAATTAGAGGCACGTTGGAAGTTGTTCGTCGATGGTGCATATAACAACTTTTGCTCGGGAGTAGGGGTAGTGCTTGAGATTCCCAAAGCTCGATCCGTTTGCTATGCCATGCGCTTGGAATTCCCTACAACAAATAATGAAGCAGAATACGAAGCATTGATAGCTAGGCTATAGGTTGTGAGGGAACTCGAGATAAAATCCATACACATCTATAGCGACTCTCAGCTAGTCGTCTGTCAGGTGAAAGGTGGGGCTGGTCCTACTTGAAACCCTGACCACTCCGAGCATAAGCGAAATGGACATCGACTGGATTTTTGAGGCGACTAAGGAATCGGAGACATGGAAGACGCCGATTAAAAACTACCTGCTCACAGGAGCTCTCCCCATAGATAAGAACCAGCAGAAAAAGCTTCTTCAGAAGGCACTACAATTTGTAACGCAGGATGGGGTACTCTACCGGAGGGGATTCTCTACCACATTGCTCAGATTTTTGACCAACAATGAAGCTTGAAGAATCCTAAAAGAGGTTCATGAAGGCGACTGCGAGATCATACCGGGGGGCAAACCCTTGCAAAGAATGTTCTTTGGTATGGGTACTTTTGGCCAACAGTAAACCGCGACGCAGCAGATTACGCCAGATGGTGCGATCAATGCCAAAGATTCAGCAAGTTCAAAAGAACCCCCTTGATGGAGCTAAAACAGATGGTCAGCCCATGGCTGTTCGCAAATTAGGGAATTGATTTGATTGGCGCATTACCAACGGCTAAAGGGGGAGCCAAATATGCTATTGTTGCTATTGACTATTTCACCAAATGGGTCGAAGCGGAACCACTAGCCACTATTACCACAAAGGAAGCCATTAACTTTGTTACTAAAAATATCATTTGTAGGTTTGGGTGCCAAAGAAAATTATCATGGATAAGGGACTCAGTCTGAAAACGTTGAGTTCAAAAAAATTTGCAAATGCTTTTGAATCGAGAAGAGCTTTTCTCCTATTGCGCACTCATAGGCAAATGGGCAAGTGGAAGTCGTAAATAAGACCATCAAGTCCACCATCAAAAAATGGCTAACTAAAGCAAAATGAAATTGAGTCGATGAACTTCCACTCGCAGTATGGGCCTACAGGACAACGCATAAATCTACAACTGGGCACTCTCCATTCGCACTAGCATATGGTTCAGAGGCAATAATCCTAGTTGAACCATAATTCCCTTCTCATCTGAAGAAAAACTTTGACTAAAGGCAGAATAAACAACTCCTATTCGAGTGACTCGATATGGTCAATGAAAAGAGAGTGGAAGCCGAATTAAGGATTGCCTCTCACCAAAAAAGGGTCGCACGGTGCTTCAACTCCATAGTTCATAATAGCACCTTCGAAGTGGGAGACCTTGTCCTTAATAGGGTTTATCCTGTATTAAGCATTTGGACCAAACTGGAAAGGACCCTATGTGATTGGTCAAAAACTAGGGGATGGCACATTCAAGCTAACAACCGTTGAAGGAATCCCTATTCCCTAAGCATGGAACATGGAATCGCTGCGTCGTTACTTTACCTAAGATTGTCTTATGTATTTCGTATTTCCAGCAAATAAGCTATCCGGTAATATCGGTGGCATTGTAAATAGGAAAATCTTGCCCAACTTTCATTAATAAAATTGCTTTGCTTTCTGAACCAATAAAACCTTGTTCACCAAAGTAACACGCCAAGTTGACGGGGTCATATCGAGTCAAAATCATCCGATCACTGCTTGGGATAGTGGAACCATGCTCATGTACGCCTCACTTACCCGTCGAAATGATGGAAGCAAATCGACTCAAACCATTGGATCGGCGGAACCCGATCTTTACCTTCTAAGAACCGGTGCTGCTCCGGCAACGTCGGAAAGGCCTAAATAAAAGCCATGCAGTTCGTAAGTTGTGCACCACTTCTTGAATTGTGGAATCACATCCAAGCAAGCACAACCTTAAAAGTTGCACACCCCCATAAGCCATGCATTACTTTTTGAGCTGTGGAAACACTCTCTTGAAACATGAACTCTTCACATTGCCCGAAGATTGGTAACATCAAGAAATTCCAAACCGTTTTGGATCGACGGTCATATCAATCCCAAAAGCCACGCATCTCATAATCCGCGCACACTCTTAAGTACCGACATTGCCCCGGCAGTGCTGGGAAAAACGTCTACTATAGGACTAACAAGAATCAATCTACTCCCACTATCATGAATAATGGGTTTGAGTCCAGCAATGTCAAACGACTATGAATCAGCCAAAAATTCCGATTGTTGGCCGATAATGTCTCTGGAATCGAGGCATTCAAATCACAAGTTCCCGAAGATAGGAACCGTAAAACAGGTCCGATTATGTACATAAAAAATAGACTTGGATCAACCGGTCATTTGTAAAGTGTTTGAAGCAAACAGCCCCGTGAACTGGGGGCGCACACCGATACTCAAAAACCAAAAAAACCATGTACTTCACAGTTTTGTTACTCCAAACAAGAATTTTGGTGGTAATTACATGGCTAGATAAAATAAAATAACAGTAAATAAAATTGGCATATGTGCATGGAACGTAGATAAGTAAACAGATAAAGTTACAATCAAAATGTCATCATTGTATTAATTATAGCATTTTCTACACAAAGTCAAAATGTGGGGGTCATACCCACACAATATAGGCCAATAAAAAGGGAAATATAGATGCTACAAATATCAAAGCAATAAGTGCAGACTCTGCACTTGAACAAAACATGTATCAAAAAAATATAATGTCCAAAAAAATGGCTCCACTGTTACCCGAGCCTATCAATGCTTCTTTCCACCGCTCCCCTCCCACCTTTATTTAGAAGTTTCTGCTTCCTCTCAGATTCCTTGCAATGAGTAGTGTCACTGCTTGATATATCAACTATCTCCTCTATGCCAGCACCTCCTCCCTGCTCTTCAATCTTCTAGGAAAACTCCCCATTGATCTTGCACTTACGGGACTTGTGGGAGCTCCTTGAGGATTTTCTCTCCTTGAACTTTTTCTTCTTAACAGCCACCATCTGCTGTTTGGATTTATGTAGCTGGCCAGTTTGGTGCTCCTGCTTTCGAGCTTCAACTGCCGTGAAATCGCCCTCCAAAGGTATGGAAGGGTCGTCTAGACCGTGCAGTGCAGCAATCTTCTCAGAGTCCGGCCCTGGTTGTGAGCCAAACACAGGTGTAGCAAATCAGAGCAACTATGTAAATAAGTGTGGAGGCGGTTGAAATAGCAACAAGCCCAAGGATTGAGGAAATCGGTAGGTCGGTAGGTAAAGAAGACGGAACTATAAGATCAAAAATGAAATTATTAAGTTCGTCTTGTTCTTGCGGTGTGGGATGAAAATTCTCAAACTCGAGGGAAACAAGAAGGTTACCTGCATCAGAGAAATGGCTAAGAATTTCAATCTCATATTTCTTGCCTTCTCCTTTTTTGGATGGCAGCATGATCTTCGAGGAAGTTCCAAGACCACCCAAAGTTTCAGAGGCAGCTGCCCGAGAGGCAGACGATAAGGCAGCATCGTCGGAACTCGCTAACTGATCATGAAGCTATTTTGATGATTTGCTAGGCCCGAAAATGAAAGCCTTTGGCAACATTTTGGTATTTGTAGTTATAGTAGCACCGACAGCCTCCTGTTCCCTCTCAATTCGAATGATCTCCCAACCCTCTATCAGAGCTCTCTTCGATTCTTCATTGTGGTAGGCATCGTCCAACCCTTTCTCGGTGTACACATTCTCGTTCTCTCAGAAAAGGGCCATAATTTCTTCCCAAACCACGGCAAGAGTACGTTGGAATTTGGGACCCAAATAGCTGAGGCTCCCCTAATGTACCAAGGAGTTAACATAGAAATTTAAGATGGTATCATCCATCTTCTCCATCTTCTTTTCAAAAATATCCTGCAACTCGAAGTAATCCGCTGTTATGGCGGCCTTCTCAACTTCCACTCGGGACTTCTCGGCACTAAGTTGCGTGACCTTTTCCTGGAGCGAAGCAATCATTTGAGCTTGATCAAAAATGGTCTTATCGTGGGATTCCACAATTCCCATGTAATCAGCAGTTGTCTTTTTATAGGACTCAACAACTGCGTTATAATCAGCAATAGTTTTCTTCCGAGCTTCAATGATCACGTCATGGGCTTTAAGCTCGTCTTTTAGCTTAACTTCGTCCACATGGGCCTTCTTGATTTCATCTCGGAATATGATCTCTATTTTTGCATGGGCCTTTTTCAGTTCCTTCAGTAAGCTAGCATTGTTCTTACTCTCTCGGAATGCAACGTCCTTCACTTGTGATAATCGCCCAATTCTGTCGTCGCATTCCGCTAACGCTCTCTCATAATCATCTTTCTTTGATTCAAAGGAGAGGATATCTTGATAATTGTTGTGGTTCGTGTCTTCCAGCTACTTGCATAACTTTTCCCATCCCTCGGCTTGATCTAAATCACTTTGAATCGCCTGAAGATGGGGCATATAGGAATCTTTACGAATTGGACGAAGATCGCGGAAAAATTTAACTCCCTTTAGAAACCACCTAAGGAGCGCAGCTTTGAGTCGAAGGGGACCGGACGGAAGAGTATAAGCCGGCCTCCTGCGAGGACGTGAAGAACCAGAAGCTGGCACCATGTGAGTCGATGGGGCTTGGGATGAAGATGAAACTTGGACAGTGGAAGCCGGAACTTCAAATCCAACAGAGATTGGGGCCAGGGCAAAAGCTTGATGCTTAGAAGGATGAGAACCACGATCTGCCTTTGGCTTCTTGGGCAGCTCTTCTCGATCATCAGCAGTTTTTCTCTTCTTGTAACCACTCATATAAACTCTACCATGTTCTTTGTCGTCCCAATGACTAGCTTCGGCCTCCAAGTTTTTCGATCTTCTCCACTCTTCCTCGGTTCATGGGACTGGCGGCGGCTTGAAGACCGTCTTGACCAACGTTGCAAATCAGTGAACTGTTCAAGATCCTCGTAGAGTCCATGGCCTCTCATAGTATCTGATATAAAGAATATATAAAGAGCTTTAGCGATGATAAATGGACCTAAATAATGAATGTGTAAGTGAATGTGACCCTAATGAAATGTGTAATATGTCTTAGGCGACAAAAAATGTACCTAAATAATGCATGTCTTAGGCGGCCTAAAAGGACGTCACAAACCGGATCGGAAAGCCACTGTGGTAGAAATCGAGCTAACCCTAGACACAATATGATCGGGCCGAGGAGATGATCCCTCGAATTCAAAATCTTCTCCTATGAGTTCATCGATATCTATGTAAACGTTTCTCAAATCCCCAAAGTCAATATTGGCTTCTTTAAACGGAGAATCCTGAAGTCGCTCAACTACTGGAGGAGCATCTTTATCGTGAATCTCTCAGGGAGGTGAATCCGGGAGAACGGGATTCATTCCCGGAGTTTCAACATACAATTCGAAGATTCCATCACCGGAACTTGCATTGAATTCATCATCGTTGGATGAAGAATCATAACTACTGTTGCCTTCAACTTCACCCTCCCCTTTTTCTGTTGTCACTACAGCCTTGCCCTTATGCTGCTTGAATTCTTCTCCTCCTCCTCCAAAATTGGGGGCATTCTGGCCAGGCTGCTAGCTCTAGTCGTAACACCCCTTCCTTCAAGGATTTTCTCGGTTGACTCACCAGATGGACCTTCTCTTTCTAGAAGATCATCCTCTTCGGAGCCGTGTGATGAAGAAGTGGAACATGTTCGTATTCTGGAATGGGAAGGAGACGGGACTTTGATGGCCACGGTAGATCTCCCAGGATGCAACAACCCATACCGAAGCAAATTCTTGTCTGTTAGTAAATATTTGACGATCTCTCCTTGGTTTCTATGGCCTTCAGAGTATGGAAAATTAGATCGAGTAATGAATCTTTGTTCGGCCTTGGAATAAATGCAAGAAGTATTCTATCTATCAAAAATCCCATAGCGGCATATTGAAACTCAATAAGTAAAAGAGAGAACTTACCCCCCATCGTCTATAGGTGATTAAATCCCTCAGGACACCTAACAAAGAAATACTAGGTCTTGAATTGAGACAGTTTGCTTAAAAGCTGCAACATGATCTTGCGTTTTCTTTGGGCCTCAATAACTACAAGGGATGGACACACTCTCTCTCTTCTTGAATGAGAGAAAGTATCCCAATTCATCGAAACTTGGGGCACGATTAGATGTCCGCATAAACATGACGTGAAGGCAGTTCAAGATCGCATACCCATTAGGATGAATTTGAAATGGAGCAATTTCCAATTTCAGAAGAGTTTCTTTCAAGTAGTGATTCAAGGGGGGCACCACACTATTTAAACACATATACCGATGGCAAGCAGTGTACCATGAAGGCGGAATATATGCAAACTCATTCTTCGATGGAAGGCACATGTCATCGTCCAAAATGTCGTGTGGTAAGTTAATGTTATATAGAACTTTAGCAGAGATTAAGGATGATGCTCTCTCCGGAGGATTAAGTAGAACTCTAAAATTTGGAGGAGTCCGGTCTACAACTGGAACCAGTTTACCGTATTTGACTCGCGGCACTGAAGAGGTAGGTGCTATGGAAACTGTTTGCGAAGGCACAATGGATGATGATTCAGCTCTTGTAAGTGTTGGACTTCCTCCACAGGACTTACGACGAGCGGTCGGGTGCGTCATTCTATACAACAGAACTTGCATCTAATGCGGTCAGGTAATTCTATCATTAAGTAAAAGCCTTCCTACGACACTTGAACTCCGAAAAAGTATCGATTTAATCCAGCACATCATGTTCCAAGTGTTGATTAGGGCATGTGCAATGTGTTATCTATGTGGGATGGGCTCGGTGTCCTGAACGCTACAAATGCTCTATCCTCTGTAGATAGTTCACTCGTAGTGAAGAAAGAAAAGAGCTTTCGGTATCATTTATTGAAGTTATTTCTCTTACACTTACCCGTTATCGATCAACGATCGATAACGGATCCGCTGTTTGAAGCGACGCGGGAAGCTCTTCCCATTCCAGGTACACCAAATGTGTAATAACTGGACCAATCCAAAGTGAGCAACTATAGATTAATGGGTCCAAATTAAGTAGAGAATTCTCGGCATGAGTTGGTTTTAGCTCTCCGGAAGGCTATAACAACATAAGCTACACACGAGACGCTACTCCAAGCTATTATCACCCCTTAGAAAAACCAAAACCAATTTGTGAGATGTCGTGATAGGTTAACAATGCAACTAAGAGCAAGCTAATTCTGATTCTGTGGACGAAGATAGCAAAACATGTCAAGCATCGATACAAAACTCGAACTTCATTCCGTGAAGAACTCAAGACTCGGTTTACTATTTTTTTCCACAAAATCGCAATCAGCTCGAATTCTCCATTATGATCGCTACCAATACAACCTCATCGTTTGAACTGCTAAACAAACGTCAAAATCCGCATTACCCACCTCTAATCAAGAATCAAAAGGAGAACACAAATGAACTTGGGATGTTGGCGACCTAATGCTAGAAAGATCGGCGACGATCCAAGGATGAGGGTCGGCGGTGATCCAAAATGGTAAAGTAACAAGGACATGTGGCTAGGACAAAGCGACGGCAAAGTCAAGTATGGTTAAAGTCAAGAAGCTCGGGTGGTGAAGAACAGCGGCGGCGATGGAAAACGAGGAGTTAAGTTTCGAATTTCCTACGTCGTGTCGCGAGGCAGAAGGGTCGAGTCATAGAAGAAGATAAGATATTAAAGTAGGTCGGCTAGAATGGATTAAATAGGACATTGCAAAAGAAAATATACGGTAAGTCCTTGGATCGCTAGCAATCCACGGACTATGGATCACTAGCGATCCATGTAATTGCAACCAAATTCACATACAAATTCAACAGACGGTTGAATAAACCAAAGCCAAGTGAACATGATGGCCTCAACACGATCACTTGAACCTCACCAAATGGGAACTCAAAAGCAATGATTCCAGAGCATGCCTTGTTTTGAACGAAAGCATACTTTGGGGGACAAACGTTATCCAAGTTTTTGACCCAATGGAATTCAAAGGAAGTCAGAACATCAACGTCAAGTTAGAACAACTCAATAGTCAACCAAAAGGACTAGAAGAAGGAACCAAGAAGGACTCAAGAAAAAAAGTCAAAAATCTGCTAAGGTGATGGACTGCTAGCGATCCATCTCCTATAGATCGCTAGCGATCCATATGGGTCGCTCGTGGATCCTCCTATCCTCTTGCACCATGATCTAATAATATTTCTAGGGATGTCTACTAAGTTTGACGATATTCCAAGCTAGCTAGAGCGAAAAGTGAGCATTCATCTTATTCCAGCGAAAGTTTAGTGAAATCAGTAGATGAATCATCATAAAAAAGAAGCATCTAGTCATGAAATTACACTGAGAGCATGTACACAAGGCAGGAAACATGATCCAAAAGAAACGAGCTAAAATTACTCTAACTCCAGGGATCGCTAGCGATCCATCATATTAGGTCGGCTCATTCTGGAATTTTTTAGCCCCTTCGTACCTTCAAATGTAAGTCTATGACAATGTGGCTTAGGTTGAAGTGCTCTCCAACCCCTATATATACAACCCGACCTTGAACATAAAGGGGTTTTTCTGGACTAGCTACTGAAATTCTGCATAAACTATTCTTCACACTTCTCCTCCCACACAACAGTCATCTAAATGGTTCACTATGATTCTCCAATGAAAACTAACACTGATGACTTGATCTAACTTACAAGATCCAATCAAATTGTAATCAGATTCAACTTGTAATTGCAGTCGGTCAATAATAAAAGTTATAAAGTGGATGTAGGCTTCATTAACGGCTGAACCACTATAAAAATCTTCTTGTTTCTTTATTTTTTCTACGATCTACAGTTGCTTTTTCTATTTTATTTGCCTTGATAAATAGGGTTGGTGCTTTCGCACTCAATCCAGGGTGTTGATCCATTTTTGGTTAATAAACGTATTAATTTTCGATCATAAAATGCGGTCATGTTAAATGTATCAATAACTTCAAAAGCACAAGAAATTGAAAATTGTCAAACATATTTCGATAGTAAACTTTTTCCTTTCATAAATAAATAAAATTTCATATTCATTACATAATCCCATTCGATCCCACACTCAAAAAAAATTAATTACTATAAAATACTCTAAGAGCGACATATGAAGATGCTCGTTGGTTGATAGGAATCTAATACTTGACAGTTATAACTTTTATCGTTACATCCATTTAGACATAAAACAACACAGTAGGAAATAAAAGCTCCTACTAATAGCTAGCTTGTCTCATGCACATCTTCGGAAGCTTATTCGTTTGATCTGGAAACTTGAAAACCCTTTGTAACAACCCACGTTTTTGTCCCTTAGAAGTTGACACTAATACATCCAAGATATTCATGTGCCGAGCATCGAAGTGTCCGAAAGACAGTTTGTTGGGGTGTAAGAAAGAAAAGAAAGAACAAAATCTCATATCATGACGAGAAATGTATAATATACACAATATCTTTACAAAAAGAAATCATATTTATTATACATACATAACACAAATCAGAGTACAGTGGCATATTGCAAAACCTGGACAGTTATAACAACCTGTCCTTACAATTGTTGATAAATACAGACAAAAACCAAGAACAACAAAATAGCGGAAGAATGTAAGATACATGAATATGTCTTGGAGAATCCAGTTCATCTCCTTAAAGCTCCAAAGCATCCAACTAAATCTGGAAAATATGCTCGGGCTGACCCAAGCATTATAGGAAAACAACGCCCAGGTCAGTCTGGTAAAACCAACATGAGAAAACTTGAATCAAATCATATTGATCACTATATTTGAAAAACCATTCAGAATAAAAGGTATCTCGTAAGACCATACCGCATATAAACACGGATGAGTTTTTACCTTACGATAACCAAACCATTTTGATTATAAAATATAATGGTATTATAATAGCATCTAGGGTTTGAAAATAAATATTGAATCATAGCCGAAATGGTTACATTAATTACATTTTAGCATACTAGGTTCTATAGTCAATACCATAAGGCTCGTATAAGGAAATGGATTCCAACATGGCGAGGTCAGGGACTACCTTCTGAAAGTACACCTCTTAAAAAATGTACTTGAGGCTATACCCAGTTGCACCTCTACTACACAAAGTCGACTGCCCCTTTAACATGACAAGTCAGATTACATCATCCCTTAACATTAAGGCTGCCTTAATTTCCCCTTGGTGCCTGTGTGCATACCAACTCAAGGAAACCAATCTAGATAGAAGAATGATGCTCCTAATGAGGGCTACCCACATAGCTCTGTTGCATCCCCTATTTTAGCCATTCCCCAGTTGTGAGGCTGATGAGGTCACACTTACCTTTTCCTCTTAGCAATTCCCACTCAGAATGCTAATACCGCTCTCTAGGCATCAATGCAATGCTAGCATTCATCAATAAAAGTTGTCCAGGATAAGAACAAACCAAAGGCACTACTTCTACTACATCCATTATGGAATCACCCTCAGGATTAATATCAAGTAGCTCTTGTACTTCAATAGCTTGATTCCATCATCTTGAACCTCTTCCAAAACGTAGAACATGCATATGTTTTTGGATGGTTGCGGTATAAAGTCATATCATGTTAGTACAATCTATCCACTTGCCGGTCGCCCCAAAACCAAATCGTTAGTTCTGGTAAACTCAACTTTGGTTCTTTAAAAAAATTAGACAATACATAAAAGCGGAGATCACCTCCTTACTGTTTATGCGGACAAATTTCCGTAACATTTGTCCTAAGGGAGAAAAACAAGGTTATCCATACAGTATAACACTGCCAATGGTAACTATACCATATAATCCCCGTGTTTCTTCTAGATATTTCTAGAGTTATATCCTTCGGTGTTAAGTATGGAAAGAATACTTGCCTAGCTCCAAAATTAAGAAGGATTATTTAATTTAGGCCAAGTTGTTGACAGTCCGTTATTTAACTATCAATTAAAAAAAATTCAAACAGAAATTACATTTTCCACCGAAACCAACGAGCGTCTTAAATTAATCTTTTATTTATTTGAAAATCACCCTCCAAATATTTATTAAATATTCATATACTTATCTCACCGGTATAAGTATATTCCGAACCATTTCACTTTCAAAACTTGGAAAACCTTCCATATACTTATACGATGGCATAAGTATATTCAAAAACATTTAAGAAAGATTTCTTATTTTTAAAATCATAATAAATGAATCAAAAGAATTGTCATTAAAACTGAGACATTAATAACCCAAAACACGATACCTTTTATAAATCCCTTTTATTTTATAAATATCTCTTTTATAAATTTCCAAATATATTTATAAAACTTTTTTATAAAGCTCTAAGTTTATTTATAAGACTTTGTTTATAAATTTCCAAATCTATTTAAATTTTTTTTTTATAAATCTCCAAGTTTATTTATAAAATTTATTTATAAATTTCCAAAATCATTTATAAAACTCCTTTGATAAATCTTTGCAACCATTAAACCAAACTTCTATCCAGTTTCCTAAAATTTCTTTCCAAATTTATAAACTCCTTTAATGAATTTTTTCATTGAATAAAACCCTTTATATGATTCTTTCCATTTAAAATGATTCCTTTTTAAATAAATAGTTTATTATTTTTAAACCCCTTTCATAATACAATCTATTATTTAAAACACTTTTAAATAAAATAATTTATTATCTAAAACATCTTAAATAAATAAATAATTATTTTTAAACCATATTTAAAATATCATTAAGTAAAGTAACATCCGCCACTTGGAGGCCCAAAACTAACGGCTACGAATGCTGTAGTCATCCATAGTTATTAATCCTCTACGACAAAATACGGTAATGTTAGGTACATTGATACACAGAAACACATGAATATGGAAAAAAATTAAATCATCAAAACACATTCCATATTCCATTTAAAAATATTCCAAATTAATTACATAATCCCATTTCGCAGTCCACGTTCAGATAACATATAATTATTACAAAATACGCCAAGAGCGACATATGAAGATGCCCCCTTGGATGATCAGAGTATATAAATTGCAAAGATCATTACTGCAAACTCCAAATATTGAGTCAGATAACTAAGTTCATGAGGTCCAAGCTAGCGAGAAGCATAGGTAATCACTTTACCTCTTTGCATCCACATAGCTCCTAATCCTATTCCACATGCATCTGTATACACCACCAAATCCCGATTACCATCTAGTACAACTAACACGGGTGCATTGGTCCATAAATGCTTTAGCATCTGGAACACTTTCTCGCATTTACTAGACCAAATAAACTTTACGTCCTTTTTGGTTAGTTTAGTCAGAGGTGCTGCTATCCGAGAGAAATCCTTAATGAAACTTTGGTAGTAGCCAGCTAATCTAAGAAAAGTTTTTACCTCGGTCACCATCTTGGGTCTCTTCTAATTATTTACAGCTTCAATCTTAGCTGGAACCACAAATAACCATTCTTCTAAAAGTACATGATCAAGAAATTTCACTTCTTTCATTCAAAAATGACACTTCAAAAACTTCGTTTTTAGTTGATGCTGCCTCAACGTCTCAAGCACTATTCTAAGATGAATCTCATGATCTCTTTCATCCTTAGAATATATCAAAATGCCATTAATGAATACCAACATGAACCTATCCAAGTGCTTTCCAATTCTTCCTATAATAGGGAATGGTCCAACATATGTGGGTGCTAGTTTCTCTGACTTTCCAAATTGTAACACATACTTCATCGGTGATACTTTAATGAAAACACGATTCCAACTTAGAACTCTAGATCCTTACGCCTCTTATCTGTGTAATTTTTCTGCCTAGACTGAACTTCCCTTATCCTACCTTGCATTAACTCAATCTTCTCTATGGCTTCTCCTACTATATCTAGATCAAGAACCAAGCTGTCTTCGATCTCCAACCAACATGCTAGTGATTTGCATGGCCTTCCATACTGAACTTCGAATGGCACCATTCTTATACTAGTCTGACAACTATTATTATTGGAAAACTCGACTAAGTGAAAATGGTATTCTTATGGCCCACCAAAATATAGTATGCAAGCTCTTAGCAAATCTTTTATTACCTTATTGACTCTTTCTGTCTGCTCAGTCTATGGGTGATAAGCGGTACTCATCTTAATCTTTGTACCTAATCCTCCTGTAGGCTCTTCCAGAATTCACTAGTAAACAAAGTACATTTGTTGCTGACTATACTACTAGAAATTCCATGCAATCTAACAATGTTATTCATAAACAACTAAGTCAATACAGGTGTCGTCCTGGTCGACTTAACAGAAATGAAATGTGCACTCTTGGTCAGTCTATCCACTATAACCCAAATACTCTCATTTCCTCTATTCGACCTTGGCAACCCATCAATAAAATCCTTCGATATAGAATCCCATTTTCAAACCGGTATATCTAAAGGCTAAAGCAATCCACTTGCCTTTTGATGCTCGGCTTTCACTTGCTGGCAATTAAAACATTGTTTTACCCGTAAGCCTATGTGATAACCCAGATTTTTGGATACCTGTTAATTGGTAATTAAAAGGATTAAAAATTTTTAAATACTAAATTTGTAAATTTGAACAAATAAAATTCTGATACATATACCTAAATATGTACATAGATGAATTTGAACTATAATAAATATTTGGATAATTATTTGTTTGATAATCTCCTGATATAATTGTTGAATTTGACAATATTAGTTTAATGACCTTCTTTTATAAATATTCAATTTGGCAAAATTTATACATGTTTTAATTATGATGTATATAAAGAAATATATATCATCATAGATTAATAAAAACAAATATTTAGTAGTTCAAAATATAATAGCCTAAAATAAGATTTAAGGGTTTAAATACACTTTCTTTTATATTTGAAATTTATGCACTTTGTATATATATATATATAGATAATACATATTAATATAAATACACATAAGAAATATTTAAAATAAATTTTTAATATTTGTAAATATATAAAGCATGTAAAATACAAGTGGAAGCTAAGGATAATATGCATTAAACATTTGTAAGCTAAAGATTACATGCAAAGACAAGTGGCATTTGTTTCTTTTAATTGGAAAGAAAATATAATTAACATATTGGAGAACAAGGTTGTAGGGATATTCATTTTTAACAAACCAGACATTTCCTTTTCTTTCTTCTCTAAAAAAAAGATCAAACTAAAGAAAATCTGAGCAACAACTTCTTTCAAGTTTGCAACCTGATTCAAGCAATTCATGTTCAACTCAAATGTAAAACAAAGATACAACTGGAATCAAGCAACCACTTTTTCAACCTGAATCATCAAACTAAATCAAAACAAGATCAACTCAACTAAGCAAATTTACCAGTTTCCAGTTTTCAATTTCAAAAGGGCTGCTCTGTTCAAACAAAATAGGTGAGTACACTACCCTTTAACATCTTAAATCTGTCTGTATCTTGATCTGCATGTGATGGTCATTGATGAATGGATATAAATTATGATTGCATGTGTGTATGAAGGTTTATATGTGCATGTTTGTACCATGTATAAACTACTCTGTTCAAAGTACAGGTTTCAAAACCTGTTAAAAAAAATCTAAGATCTTTTCCCCTCATCCTTTTCATGCTTAAAGATATAAACAAATTATGTTTATAAAATCAAGATATAAGTTCTAAAAATATTTTTAGGATAAACCAGAAGCTAAATTTGACTGAAAAGAAAATATAACAGTGAAACTTGAAAACATGTCAAATTTGAATTTCATAATTCTTTGTTTCACCTACCTTATCTATTTCAATTTGGAAAACTATGATTTTTAAAAATAAAATGAGGATTTTTAAGATGGTATTTTGGGTGTAAATGAATGATGAACGGAAATTGTAATTGGGTCAATTCCTGGTGATCGCGGAGGTCAGGGCCCTCGGGGTTGTGGCCAGAGAAGGGTTGTAGGCTGGGGATTCATGGAAAAATGCTCGAGAAAATTTTTGTTGATCGTGGTGGTTGGTCAGCGTCATTTTAGGGTTTTGTCGCCTGTTTGGGTAGTCCGTGTGTTCGAGGCGAATGCGGCAGGGATGGTGTACCGGAGTAGATCACATAGGGGGGGATCGATGCTGGAAGTCGTGGCGAAGCTTTGGTGGGAACTGCGAGGGTTCTCGAGGTGTAGTTCGTCGGCGATTGATGATGTTCTGATTGGGTTTTGTTCCAGTGGTACTCGTCACTCTCGATTTCGATTTTGTGTTTGTTTCAGGGTTCTGGGTGGTCGAGTCGTTCGAGTGTGTCATTGGCGATAGATCTGAGGTGGCATCGATGATCGGAGCGATGACGATGCGGTGTGCACGTGCACGCATATCTCGGCGTGTCTAATGTGGTTAAAATAGAAGAGAGAAGGTATGGTTTCGGGTTCGACTCGAAGTTTTTTTCGCGTGATAACTCGAAGACGAGAGAGATGGGAAAAACTCGAAGATGGGCTCGAAAAAATGAAGTAGAAGCTCGGGTCTGTTTAAAACTAATACCAGGTTTTCAAATTGTAAAGAAAACATGTTTCAGGTTTTAAGATTTTTTGAAAGTAAATTTTGTACAGATTTTAAAAGCAAACAAAATCCAAGTTTTAAAATTTAAAATAAAACAATTTTTAGAATTTTATTCTTAAAACAAATTTCTTTATATAATAAAAGTTTATTTCATTTTGGGTGGATAAAAGTTCTATAGTTTATTTTGACTTAAAATTAATTAAGCTTTGTTTTCTTAAGTCTATTTTGAAATAAAATATAATAGTCTAATTAAGAAGCTAAATGGTTTATCTTAAAATAATGTTTTGATTAATAATTAACTTGAAGGTATTAAGTTAATTTATATGTTAATGATAATTTATTTTCAAGGGTTATTAAATAAAGATTTAAATGATAATTAAGGGTTAATTACTTAATGTCATAAATTAAGGTGATTATTTAATATAAGTAATTAAAGAATAATTACTCAATGTAATTAATTTGTGATTTATTAATATAAGTGATTAGGGATAATCACTTATTGTAATTAATTAGGATAATTAATTAAATGGTTAATTAATTGATGTAATTAATTAAGGAAAATTAATTAAGGATAATTTAATAATTAAAGATTAGTTAATTTATTAATAAATGATTAAAGAATAATTAATTAAAATGGTTTGTAATTAATTAATGTTAGGTAAGCAGGGTTTAAAAGCAATTAAATTTATTATACCATTAATTAATTAAGGATAATTAACCAATGGATAATTACTTAAGGGAAGTAATTATGGATGATTAATAGATAATTAAAAGATGATTATTTAATTTATTTGCAATTAATTAATGTTAAGTAAAGGTAATCCAAGTGATTAAAGTTAATAATTAATTTAATTTGAGATAAATTAAATTAATTTTGGAAATGATCAATCTTGCTTATGAAATGATTGAATGATGTAAATACCTTGAATTGGCTGATATCTTTGATATGAAATGTTTTCTGACATGATATGTTTGGATAGACAGTGATAGTATGTTGGTATATCGTTGATGAATTGCTGTGTATAAAAGTTACAATCTTGTATTTAAAGTTGAATTGTATTTCACTTGAATAACTTGAATTAAGATAGAATTGAATTCGAAGAGACCGAGGTCGGGTATCAATAAATACCCGAACCCACTTCGATTTGTAACCTACATTTATTCTTTATAGATTGATTTGTGAAATCAATAGGTAGAAATGGAATAATTTAAATGACTGGACATTTAAAACTAAGTAAAAGTACTTAGGAATTGAAAATAAATGTTGACCATAGCAAGTTGTGAACTTGTAGTAATGAACATGTTACCCCTGGTTTTAAATAAGTTTCATATTGAATATGTCATGTTAGATGGATTTACTCACGCTGGTTTCCAGCCTGACCCGGGTGTTACTTTGTTGTAATGCTCGGGTCAGACC
Organism: Allium fistulosum; assembly: GCA_030737815.1. Classification (NCBI taxonomy): domain Eukaryota; kingdom Viridiplantae; phylum Streptophyta; class Magnoliopsida; order Asparagales; family Amaryllidaceae; genus Allium; species Allium fistulosum. Next base: position 1,100,786,778 of record CM060904.1, on the reverse strand, counting down.
GAGTTTTACAGATTTCCAAGTAAGGACGTTCTGGAGCTCAGGAGGCGAGCTAGATGACAGGAACGTATGGAGTGTATTCCGCTGTGATATATTATATTTTTGTTTATCTGAGGCATGTTGAATTGTATATGTCCAGTGTTTGTGTATGTGTGTAACTCTGATGTATTAAAATGTAATTGACTGATACAGCTTTCTTTGTGTAAAGAATATTATTTGATATCATATTTTATCCGCTGCGAATGTGAGATTCTGAGTTTTGGTGTTTCTGTTTCTTCTTCTTCTACCTCTTTCTTCTTCTTTTCCCTAATTATCCGGAATTTTCGGGGTCGAAAATTCCGGGTCGTTACAGTTGGTATCAGAGCAGACGGTTAAGCGAGAACCTTGGCTCTGTTGGGATTACTCTTTAAGGATAGGGTCAATGGTAACCTAGAACGAGTTGAGTGTATATTTATATATGAGAGCGTACTTGTTATTTTCTTATATAAAGGTTTTAAAATGGTTTTAAAATAAATGATTTTTATATAAGTTTATCTTTTGAAATATATATAGAAATAATTTTCTAATTATTAAATATATTAAATTGGTTGTTGAATCATTGGAATTAAATAAAATAATGAGAATTAAGTGGTAATAGTAATACAACCAAATTGAAATTGAATGAAGATAAGTTTGAAATGGATCCAAACTAAAATTAAAATCTTGAATTTGTAGAATAAAGATAATAATCAATTGGTTTCCAGATATGATAATCTGGGTTATTATCATAAATGGGTGTTGTGTTTAATAATGAAATGTTGTTAATGATTAAGCAAAATGAAATGTTTTAGGGAAGTAAACTTTTAGGTGAGTATGACTTATAAATTGGTATTGAAGTTAGAAATATATAATAAATTAAAATCTGAAGATTTAATTGTTTTTGAATTCTTATTTGAACTTTGTAATAAGTTAAGTAAAGATAATTTTAAAATGGAATTTTGGAATTTGGGTTCAGAATTAAATGGTTTAAAGATTTAAGTTATTAAATAAAAAAATAAAGGTGGATTGATTTAAAAGTAAGGGTTAATTTGACTTAAGGGATTAAATCAACATTTAAATATTTAACTCGAATTTATATAATTCGAGATGGTTTTAAGTTGAGATTTGAATAGAATTAGTTCAAATTGAATTTGATTTGAATTAATTAGAATTGTGATTGAAGATGTATAAGTTTAAAAATTCAAATGGTAAATTAGAATTGAAATGATTTGAAATTGAAGCTGGTCCAATTTTAAATTAATCCAAATTGATTTGAAATAATTTAGAATTGTGATTAAAGTTGAATAAGTTTAAAAATCAAATGGAATTTGATTTGAATTTGGAAAGGAATTAAGGTTAATTCAACTTGAATTGGGATTAAATCAATTTCAATAGAAATTAAAGTATTGAGTCAATTTAAATGGAAGTGGAAATTTAAATTGATGGGAAATTAATTGGAAATGGAGATTGGGAAATTAAACAGTTTGGCTCTGGATTATTTTCAAAATAAATTGTTTTAATACAAATATATTTTTCCAAACTATTTACTATACAATCTTTCTTCTTAAACCCCAAAGTATCTTATACTTATTTTACAATTATTTTGGAACTATTTAACTATTTTGAAACTGTCTTATAAACTCATTACTATTTTTCAGTTACCTACATCTAATCACTATTTTAAAAACTATTTTGCAATTATCTAACTATTTTATATCTACTTAATTATTTTACAGCTATTTTACAAACTAACAACTATTTTTCAACTACTTATCTATTTTAAACTTTTTCAAGCTATTTTTAAATTTAAATAGGTCAAAGTTCAAACTGTTTGTAATTGAAGTAATATCTCAATTGGAAATGGAAGCAATTGAGAATAAGTGAATGGAATTAAAGGAAATGTGAATAGAAAAGAGAATTGATTTGGCTAATAACCAATAAAGATAAATACGTAGGATATACGTATATTATTCTACTCGCATAGTGATTTGATCCAGATTCGAGCACAGAATTTCGAGATAGTATTATCGATCCGAGTTGGGATTTTTCGCTCGATTTCGACGGCGAACCTGGATATGGATTTTGATTGGTTCTGGATATTCTCTATCATAGTTGTGACTATGCAAGGAGAATGACGGTTTCTGATTAAGAAACCAGATCTGAGTCCGCACTAGGAAGTCGGGTGAACGATACTAGTTCGGAAGAGAAATTGTGTGATCGAGTGAGCGATCAGATTGATATTGCGTACGGATGATATGTGTACATCGTACGGATTTGAATAAAATTGATATTAAAATTTGTGGATAAAAACTGTAAAATGATTTTGAAATGGAAGGGTATATTTTGAAAAATAAATGATGAAATAAAATGGGAGTTGAATATTTCTGTGATTAGAACTCATTTTATAGAAAAGTGATATGGTTAATAACTTTATAAAAAGAATAATCAAATTTGAATATTTGATTTGGAATGAACAAAGTTGTGTATATATAAGATAAATCTTCCCTTGTTGAGTCTATTGCTAGAAGAAAAAGGTTTTTGAAAATATTTGAAGTATAAAAGAGGTTTTATACAAGTTTGAAATGATCCAAAGAGTTTCAAAGATATATATCTATATATATATAAAGGATTTTTTTGAGAATGATTTTGGAAAAGGTTTTGGGAACCTATGGATTTCTAAAAAGGCTTTTGATTTTTGGAAAAAAATCGATTTTGGGAATTTGGAAAGCCTAGTTTGAGAATTATCGATTTTGGGAATCGATTTTATGTAAAGGAGATTTTGATATAAATCATAAAGAGTATGATTTGAAGATACTATAAGTGTATAGTATAAAGTGTTTTGAGAATAGCTTTGGGGAAAAAGGCGCTCCCTTGAAATGAACTTCTCAGGAGTGCCACAGGGTGGTACTGCCTTGAGCCCCAAGGGGGGTTTCTAAAGTTGATCCTGTGAGGAGTCCGGACAAAACTAGTTCCTGAGGATTATTTGTGTAGCGAAAGTCGAGGGGCTGGTGCCCACAGAGGCATTTGGGTTATGCTGTGACGACAGTGTAACTCAATGTCACTGCGATCTACTGCAGACCATAGCGAAAGTCGTGTGCGTCGCTGAGAGCCAACAGTCTACGTTTGATTTTATATCGGTAGACTGCGACACTATGGTAACATAGCGAAAGTCATGTGTGCCGCTGAGAGCCAACAGTCTGCGTTTGATTTTATATCAGTAGACTGCGACCTATGTAGAGTGGAGAAGTTTCATTTTGACAGCGAAATCGTGTGTGCCGCTGAGAGCCAACAGTTACATGGACTTTTGCTGCGATGACAACGTAACCCTGGAATGTAACTGCGATTTGTTGTGGGTTCCATGCTGTTATTAGTTACATGGACTTTTGCTGCGATGGCAACGTAACCCGTGATGTAACTATGACCATGGATGGGGGTGATGATTTCCAGAGCATTCTCACCAAAGATATTTCCTCTATTTTCAAAACTGTTTTCTATATTTTCATAAATGATTTTCCAAGTATTTTCACTGGGTGTTGAGGATGGGTTTACCAAGTACTTATAGATTTTCAATCCTACGCCTTATCAACGTATGACCGAATTTCTGTGAGAACGAGGATGGACTTGTTAAAACATCGAGTTATAAAAGTATTTTTATAAAACTATTTTGACAATATTATATATATTTTAAAGTGATTTAAAATAAGAAAAAAATAAAAAAATGATAAGAGAATGATTTATCTGATTTTAAGTATTAAATAAATTCTGGCTTCGTTCCTTTTCGAGGACGAAAAGATTTAAAGGCGGGAGGAATGTGATAACCCAGATTTTTGGATACCTGTTAATTGGTTAAAAGGATTAAATTTTTTTAAATACTAAATTTGTAAATTTGAACAAATAAAATTCTGATACATATACCTAAATATGTACATAGATGAATTTGAACTATAATAAATATTTGTATAATTATTTGTTTGATAATCTCCTGATATAATTGTTGAATTTGACAATATTAGTTTAATGACCTTCTTTTATAAATATTCAATTTGGCAAAATTTATACATGTTTTAATTATGATGTATATAAAGAAATATATATCATCATAGACTAATAAAAACAAATATTTGGTAGTTCAAAATATAATAGCCTAAAATAAGATTTAACAAGGGTTTAAATACACTTTCTTTTATATTTGAAATTTATGCACTTTGTATATATATAGATAATACATATTAATATAAATACACATAAGAAATATTTAAAATAATATTTGTAAATATATAAAGCATGTAAAATACAAGTGGAAGCTAAGGATAATATGCATTAAACATTTGTAAGCTAAAGATTACATGCAAAGACAAGTGGCATTTGTTTCTTTTAATTGGAAAGAAAATATAATTAACATATTGGAGAACAAGGTTGTAGGGATATTCATTTTTAACAAACCAGACATTTCCTTTTCTTTCTTCTCTAAAAAAAAGATCAAACTAAAGAAAATCTGAGCAACAACTTCTTTCAAGTTTGCAACCTGATTCAAGCAATTCATGTTCAACTCAAATGTAAAACAAAGATACAACTGGAATCAAGCAACCACTTTTTCAACCTTAATCATCAAGCTAAATCAAAACAAGATCAACTCAACTAAGCAAATTTACCAGTTTCCAGTTTTCAATTTCAAAAGGGCTGCTCTGTTCAAACAAAATAGGTGAGTAAACTACCCTTTAACATCTTAAATCTGTCTGTATCTTGATCTGCATGTGATGGTCATTGATGAATGGATATAAATTATGATTGCATGTGTGTATGAAGGTTTATATGTGCATGTTTGTACCATGTATAAACTACTCTGTTCAAAGTACAGGTTTCAAAACCTGTTAAAAAAAATCTAAGATCTTTTCCCCTCATCCTTTTCATGCTTAAAGATATAAACAAATTATGTTTATAAAATCAAGATATAAGTTCTAAAAATATTTTTAGGATAAACCAGAAGCTAAATTTGACTGAAAAGAAAATATAACAGTGAAACTTGAAAACATGTCAAATTTGAATTTCATAATTCTTTGTTTCACCTACCTTATCTATTTCAATTTGGAAAACTATGATTTTTAAAAATAAAATGAGGATTTTTAAGATGGTATTTTGGGTGTAAATGAATGATGAACGGAAATTGTAATTGGGTCAATTCCTGGTGATCGCGGAGGTCAGGGCCCTCGGGGTTGTGGCCAGAGAAGGGTTGTAGGCTGGGGATTCATGGAAAAATGCTCGAGAAAATTTTTGTTGATCGTGGTGGTTGGTCGGCGTCATTTTAGGGTTTTGTCGCCTGTTTGGGTAGTCCGTGTGTTCGAGGCGAATGCGGCAGGGATGGTGTACCAGAGTAGATCACATAGGGGGGATCGATGCTGGAAGTCGTGGCGAAGCTTTGGTGGGAACGGCGAGGGTTCTCGAGGTGTAGTTCGTCGGCGATTGATGATGTTCTGATTGGGTTTTGTTCCAGTGGTACTCGTCACTCTCGATTTCGATTTTGGGTTTGTTTCAGGGTTCTAGGTGGTCGAGTCGTTCGAGTGTGTCGTTGGCGATAGATCTGAGGTGGCATCGATGATCGGAGCGACGACGATGCGGTGTGCACATGCACGCATATCTCGGCGTGTCTGCTGTGGTTAAAATAGAAGAGAGAAGGTATGGTTTCGGGTTCGACTCGAAGTTTTTTTCGTGTGATAACTCGAAGACGAGAGAGATGGGAAAAACTCGAAGATGGGCTCGAAAAAATGAAGTAGAAGCTCGGGTCTGTTTAAAACTAATACCAGGTTTTCAAATTGTAAAGAAAACATGTTTCAGGTTTTAAGATTTTTTGAAAGTAAATTTTGTACAGATTTTAAAAGCAAACAAAATCCAAGTTTTAAAATTTAAAATAAAACAATTTTTAGAATTTTATTCTTAAAACAAATTTCTTTATATAATAAAAGTTTATTTCATTTTGGGTGGATAAAAGTTCTATAGTTTATTTTGACTTAAAATTAATTAAGCTTTGTTTTCTTAAGTCTATTTTGAAATAAAATTTAATAGTCTAATTAAGAAGCTAAATGGTTTATCTTAAAATAATGTTTTGATTAATAATTAACTTGAAGGTATTAGGTTAATTTATATGTTAATGATAATTTATTTTCAAGGGTTATTAAATAAAGATTTAAATGATAATTAAGGGTTAATTACTTAATGTCATAAATTAAGGTGATTATTTAATATAAGTAATTAAAGAATAATTACTCAATGTAATTAATTTGTGATTTATTAATATAAGTGATTAGGGATAATCACTTATTGTAATTAATTAGGATAATTAATTAAATGGTTAATTAATTGATGTAATTAATTAAGGAAAATTAATTAAGGATAATTTAATAATTAAAGATTAGTTAATTTATTAATAAATGATTAAAGAATAATTAATTAAAATGGTTTGTAATTAATTAATGTTAGGTAAGCAGGGTTTAAAAGCAATTAAATTTATTATACCATTAATTAATTAAGGATAATTAACCAATGGATAATTACTTAAGGGAAGTAATTATGGATGATTAATAGATAATTAAAAGATGATTATTTAATTGATTTGCAATTAATTAATGTTAAGTAAAGGTAATCCAAGTGATTAAAGTTAATAATTAATTTAATTTGAGATAAATTAAATTAATTTTGGAAATGATCAATCTTGCTTATGAAATGATTGAATGATGTAAATACCTTGAATTGGCTGATATCTCTGATATGAAATGTTTTCTGACATGATATGTTTGGATAGACAGTGATAGTATGTTGGTATATCGTTGATGAATTGCTGTGTATAAAAGTGACAATCTTGTATTTAAAGTTGAATTGTATTTCACTTGAATAACTTGAATTAAGATAGAATTGAATTCGAAGAGACCGAGGTCGGGTATCAATAAATACCCGAACCCACTTCGATTTGTAACCTACATTTATTCTTTATAGATTGATTTGTGAAATCAATAGGTATAAATGGAATAATTTAAATGACTGGACATTTAAAACTAAGTAAAAGTACTTAGGAATTGAAAATAAATGTTGACCATAGCAAGTTGTGAACTTGTAGTAATGAACATGTTACCCCGGGTTTTAAATAAGTTTCATATTGAATATGTCATGTTAGATGGATTTACTCACGCTGGTTTCTAGCCTGACCCGGGTGTTACTTGTTGTAATGCTCGGGTCAGACCGAGTATTACAGATTTCCAGGTAAGGACATTCTGGAGCTCAGGAGGCGAGCTGGATGACAGGAACGTATGGAGTGTATTCCGCTGTGATATATTATATTTTTGTTTATCTGAGGCATGTTGAATTGTATATGTCCAGTGTTTGTGTATGTGTGTAACTCTGATGTATTAAAATGTAATTGACTGATACAGCTTTCTTTGTGTAAAGAATATTATTTGATATTATATTTTATCCGCTGCGAATGTGAGATTCTGAGTTTTGGTATTTCTGTTTCTTCTTCTTCTACCTCTTTCTTCTTCTTTTCCCTAACTATCAGGAATTTTCGGGGTCGAAAATTCCGTGTCGTTACAGCCTATATCCATTTTCATTACTTTCTAGAAGAAAATCCTCTTCATATCCCGATACATCTTAGTTCGTCCAGAATGAATAGCAAACTTCGATCGATGACATTCCCTATGAACTTCCATTCTTAGGTCACCAACATCTAGAACACACAATCATCCCTTCTTTCTTAACCATCAATTCTAGTCAGGACTAAAATCCTTTAAATTATCAATCTCAGTTCCACCTTCAAGCCTTCTAATCCTTTCGGCTAGCAATAGCTTATCTTTCTACTTAGAAGCAATCATTTCGATCATCATTGGTCGAACTTCCAAACATGAAAATGTGGTAGTTTCCCGACTAGAACTAGCCATTGATCTTAACTGCACACCACAAGTAGTCAATGCTTCTAAATCCTTCAATTCTGCTATCATAGCTAACACCACATTCTGATGTTTTCTACTAGGTGCATCAGCAACTTTATTTCCTTTTCCTAGCATATATACTCAATACCAAAATCATAAGCTGTTAAAAACTCTAGCCATCTCTGTTGTCTCATATTCAGCTCTTTTTGAGAGAATAAATACCTCAAAGACTTATGATCCATAAACAACTCGAATCTTTCTCCTAAGAGGTAGTTTCTCTATACCTTCAAAGCAAAGATCATTGCTGCAAACTCCAAATCTTGAGTTAGATACCTAACTTCATATGGTCTAACTATCGAGAAGCATAGGTAATCAATTTACCTCTTTTCATCAACATAGCTCCTAATCCTATTCCATATGCATCTGTATACACCACCAAATCCCGATTACCATCTGGCACAAATAACACGGATACAGTGGTTCATAAATGCTTTAGCTTCTAGAACACTTTCTCACATTTGCTACACCAAATAAACTTTACATCCTTTCTGCTTAGTTTAGTCAAGGGTGCCGCTATTCGAGAGAAATCCTTAATGAATCTTTGGTAGTAGCCAGCTAATCTAAGAAAAGTTTTTACCACGGTCACCATCTTGGGTCTCTTCTAATTATTTATAGCTTCAATCTTAGTTGGATCCATAAATAGTCGTTCTTCTAAAACTACATGATCAAGAAATTTCAATTCTTTCTTTCAAAAATGACACGTCAAAAACTTCATTTTTAGTTGATGCTGCCTCAACGTCTCAAGTGCTATTCTAAGATGAATCTCATGATCTCTTTCATCCTTAGAATATATCAAAATGCTATCAATGAACACAACATGAACCATCCAAGTGCTCTTGAAAAATTTGATTCATTAAGACCACAAAGAAAGTAGGCGCATTAGTCAACTCGAATGGCATGACTAACCACTCATACGAACCATAACTTGTTCGAAATGCCATCAAAGGAATACTATCCTTCACCACCTTTGGGATGAAACACTGTTGCCAAATCTAATTAGGAAAACACTTTGGCTCCACTAAATTGATCAAATAAATCATCAATTCTCGACATAGGATATCTATTATTTATCATCGTCTCATTTAGCTTATGATAACCAATATACAACCTCAATGACCCATTTGGTTTCTTTATGAACACCGTGGTTGCTCCCCAAGGTGAAATGCTTGGCCTAATAAAACTCTTTCCTTCTAAGTCCACTAGCTATACTTTTAACTCTTTCATCTCAGTAGGCGTAATTCTACTAGGCGGTCTACTTACGGGTTCCGCTCTAGGTACAAGGTCAATTCAGAACTTAATAGCTCTCCTTAGTGGTAATCCTATAACTGGTTCAAAATCATCTACAAATTCTCTTACAAGTAAAACCCTACTCAACTCATCTTCCACTTCTGCTGCACCCAATAAAGCACAAACATCTAAACTCAAATTCTCAATTGAGTATATAATTTGATGCTACTATTAGGGTGTCTTAATGGTATTTTTCTATCCAAGCATCATATTTGGTCAACCAATCCATACCCAAAATAATCCCATAGCTCACAGAATCAAACACAAATAAACTGCAGGAAAAAGTATGACCTAATAACTCAAATTCTTGATGGTTACATCTCATCCCAAGGGTTACATACCCTCCTATTGGATTTGCAACCCTTAGGAAAGTAACAAGGCATGATGGCAATAAATCTAACTTAGCTACCAAGCACCGAAAGATAAAAGAATGTGAAGCACCAGTATCAAATGATACTCTAACGGGTATGCCACGAATCAAAAGCGTACCTCTTATCACAACCTTTCCCTTCTCCTCTTATGTTGGTCTAGAAGATGATGGATCCAAAGCAAAGACCTTTCCTTTTTCCACCTTGGCCGCTTCTGGAAATTTATTCCTATAATGCCCCACCTGGTTGCAGTTATAGCATTTCACATTCTTCTTTTCTACAACCATCTTATCATCACCATATCGACACTCATTAGCATAGCGCCCCTTCTTGTCACACTTGTAACAAACGATATCAGTTTTCCCTTTCTCTGTAGCTCCACCCTTCTAAGCTTCCTACCCTTGAAGAATTTCTCTTCGTACATTGAGAACTCTAGGTTTCCACCTGCTGCTCCTTTCCAAAAGTTGAATGCATCTCCTCGTTCCTTATGGCCATTTCCACCACTACATTACTTGGATCTCTGAGATGTGGCCTAGTTTCCCTAGAAAACTCCGGCCTCAAACCCCGAATAAAATACTCATTCCTCTTGATTAAGTATCAATGGTGGCATATCCACATTTGGACAACTCATCAAACTTAGTTGCATACTCTAGAATAGACATCTCTCTTTGCTCCAATTCCATAAATTTTCTGAGCAAAGTTGACTTGGCTATCTCAGGCAAGAACTTCTCCTCAAATCTCCTTCTAAACTTAGCCCAAGTCAATTCCTCTTCTGGTATACCTACACTCACCACGTGCCACCAGTACAAAGTGGCTCCCCACAACTGCCTCGAAGCCAATCTCGTTTTCTGCTCATCGTTCATACCTAGATCCGCAAAAATCCTCTCACAGTGTAATAGTCAGTTCTCTACTTCAGTAGCATCTTCAATTCTAAGAAAAGGCTTTCCTCCAAGACTGGTGTAATTCTTGCTCAATTTAGCATAGTTATTGCCAATATGCACTATGGGATTAGCTCCTCCTGCATTAGCTGCATTCCGTCCAACCAAACCATCAGCAGCTCCAGCTTGCATCATGTTGACAAAGAAGTGATACATACTCCTCATATCTACTAGTAGGGTTGCAACACCTACATTAATATTAGCTTGTCGCCCCGAATTTCGTTTGGTCTTGGGCCGAACATTTCCACTGGTCGTGGTGCTTCCTCTACCTAGATTCACTCTTCCATTTCCTGCTTCCATATCTTTCTTTCTCATAATCTGCATATGAACCTTAATAAGGTAAAGAAGAACAATCTAAGAGAGAGGAGAGAATACATACTATATATGGAAAATACAAGTATGTTACTAAGGCTTAATCCCATACCCTGATCTTATTCTCTGATTCATTGGATTAGGTTTACAAAAACTTTTAATCTTTTAAATTTTTACTTAAACCTATGCTCTGATACTAAACTATAACATCTTCCATTTTGAGGCCCAAAAATAAGTGCTACGGATGATGTAGTCGTCCACAGTATTAATTTCCGATGATAAAATGCGATCATGTTAATTGCATCGATAACATCAAAACATAAGAATATGAAAATTTGCAAATACATCTCAATAGTAAATTTTCATTTCATAAATAAATAAAATTTCAAATTCATTATATAATTTCAATCAATCCTACGCTTAGAGAGAATACAATTATTACAAAATACTCCAAGAGCGACATATAAAGATGCCTCCTTGGTTGATCAGAGTCTAACACTTGATAGTTATAACTTTTGTCATTACATCCATTTAGACATAAAACAACACAATGGAAAATAAAAACTCATACTAATAGCTAGCATGCCTTTTGCACATCTCCAAAAGCTTATTCGTCTAATCTGGAAACCTGAAAACCTTACTCCCGGCCTACTCAAATGAGTATCAAAGAGTTTAAGGGGAAAAAACTTCGGGTCAGACAAAAGTCTAGTGTGAATAATAACCTACCATCTCGAATAAAAATAGATATCTAGTGAGGCCACGCCGTAGATTGAATGGGTTTTCACCTCACTTGTATCTTAAGCAATTATAATAATCAAAATTTATGCACCTGCAACCATAATGGTTAGAATAAAGAAAATAATAATCATTTGTAGACATGCAACATGGGTAAGTTTGACTAATCTGTCTTCACTATGTTATACACTCCCTTACCCCCTAAAGAATCATACAATGGATTATCTATCCCAATTTAGCAGACTATCTGTCTAAATTTAATCTGATTGTCTGTCTAAATTTAATCCGACTGTCCGTCTTATTTTTATGTGGACTACCCATCTTACATATAAACATTATATGGACTATCTATCCTAGGCCGTATGGACTAAACATCACACATGGTTTATCTAACTAAAATTCATGTAGACTATCCATTACACATGTCTCATTTGTCTAAGATTATGTGGACCATCCATCACATATATCATAGTTTTTAGGAAGACTATAAACCCATCATAAACCATATAAAGACTATACATCTCTGGCATTGTGTGGATTATCCATCACATGTCTCATAGTTTTCCTATCATAAATTTGAACCCATCAAATGTCGATTTATAATTTGAATATAACATTATTCACCCAAGTGCCCAACCCTTGTCTATCAGCATCCCTAATTATGTTTTCAAACTTTAAACTTATAGCATATTAAAAATAATATATATTGGGATCCGCAATGAAGTTGTTGAACTCATAAAACATATGGCTTGCCAAGCCGTTAATATAACTGTCTAGAAGTAAGTCTCCTCTTCTGCTCACCATCTAATCGCAAGTCAGCGAAAATTCTTTCGTAGTGCAATAACCAGTTTTCTACTTCAACAGCATTCTCCGTTCCAAAAAACGGCTTCTTACCAAGACTGGTGTAAACCCTGCTCGACTTGGCATAGTTATTGCCAACTGGGGCCATAGGAATAGATCCTTCAACAGTCATGGCATTTCACCCAGCTACTAATACAGCTGCTCCAGCTTGCATTTAATTGACGAAGAACTGATACATCATCCCCATATCTACTGGCAGGGTTCCAGCACATACATTGGCATTTGCGTTTGAATTAGCATTTGCATGTCGACCCGGATTCCTCCTAGTATTAAGTCGAGCATTTTCATTAGTCATGATGTTTCCTCCACCTAGATTTCCTCTTGCATTTCCTACCTCCATATCTTTTGTTTTCGTACATCTGCATACGAGCCTTGGTAAGATACGGAAGAACAATTTAAGAGTGAGGGGAACACATACTTATATATAACATACTTGAATTATATATATATATATATATATATATATAATGCAAGTATGTTACTATAGTGTTAACCCAAACCCCGATCTCATTTTCTAATTCATTGGGTTATGTTTTGAAATTCTTATAAGTACAAATTTCTTTTAAATTTACATAAACCTGTGCTTTGATAGTAACTTGTAACATCACCCATTTGGAGGCCCAAAAATAACTGCTATGGATGCTGCAGTCATCCATAGTTATTAATTCTTGGTGATCAAATGTGGTAAAGTTAGATACATTGGTATACTAGAAAGACATGAATTTGAGCAATTTTAAACTCAATTTAAAACAAGTTTCTCATTTCACTAGAAATAGCATTTCAGATTCATTACATAATCCCATACATAAGCCATGTTTAGAGAAATTACAATTTATTACAAAATACGCCAAGAGCGACATATGAAGATGTCCCTTGGTTGATCAGATTCTAAATATAGGCAGTAAACAACTTTTCCATTGCATCTAATTACACAGAGGAATCTTAGAAAGAAATCCTAATAGCTAGCTTGCATCCTGCACATCTCCGAAATGTAGGTGAAATCGAACGATCCAAAAAGTAGACAATTGGGTCGATATGAAAGGCGTACAGCTGGACCGATATGAAGTGGATGTGAGTATCGATACGAATTGGACACAGATGGATCGATACGAACAGCGTGTGGAAATCAATACGAATTGGACGTAGATGGATCGATACGAACTGCGTGTGAGAATCGATACGAATAGGACGCAGATGGATCGATACGAACCGCGATCGATACGAACAGAGCAGTTGCGATCGATACGAAACAGAGCAGTTGCGATCGATACGAAGAGAGCGGTTGCGATCGATACGAACCGAGCGGTTGCGATCGATACGAACAGGATGTGAGGATCGATATGAACAGGATGTGAGTATCGATACGAACAGGATGTGAGTATCGATACGAATTGGACGCGGATGGATCGATACGAATTGCACGCAGATGGATCGATACGAACTACGTGTATCGATACGAAAAGTGATCGATACGAAAAGTGATCGATACAAAGTTCGATCGATACGAATGTTGTCATATTTTCTGGATGTGAATACATGGATATGAAAATATGGATATGAAATTCACCATATTTTCTAGATACGAAAACATGGATACTATAATCACCATATTTTCTGGATACGAAAACTTGGTTACGAAAATCACCATATTTTCTAGATACGAAAACATGGATACGAAAATGATCATATTTATTGGATACGAAAATATGGATACGAAATTCACCATATTTTCTGGATACGAAAACATGGATACGAAATTCACCATATTTTCTGGATATGAAAACATGGATACGAATTTCACCATATTTTCTGGATACGAAAACATGGATACGAAAATCACCATATTTTCTGGATATGAAAACATGAATACGAAAATGATCATATTTTCTGGATACGAAAATATGAATACGAAATTCACCATATTTTCTGGATACGAAAACATGGGTACGAAAATCACCATATTTTCTGGATACGAAAACATGGGTACGAAATTCACCATATTTTCTGGATACGAAAACATGGGTACGAAATTGATCATATTTTCTGGATGCGAAAATATGGGTACGAAATTGATCATATTTTCTGGATACGAAAATATGGGTACGAAATTGATCATATTTTCTGGATACGAAAATATGGGTACGAAATTCACCATATTTTCTGGATACGAAAATATGGGTACGAAATTGATCATATTTTCTGAATACGAAAATATGGGTACGAAATTCATTATGAATGTAGTTCCTCTTAGATCTGGAGCAATCTAAATAGAATAGAAGAAACCACTGAACGACAATTTGGATCTCCTCCTTAGATTTTTGCAATCCAATGATGGTAGGAGATCCACAGAGCAAGAGAAAAGTTGGGTTTTTCTCAGTGAAAGCACCAAAGTGTTTGTACCAAAATTGGGCACAACACTCTTCGGATGTGTTTGAAGAGATAAAATGAAGGAAATAAATGTAAAACGAAGCATATCTGACAAACACATCAATAAACATATAAGAAAATGCACAGAAACACATGGATTTAGAGTGGTTCGGCGAATTGCCTACGTCCACTATGAAATGATTGATATTTCTTGAATTTCACTCGCTGTTTACAAAAGATTACAACAATATAACTGAAGTTTGATAATCATTTCAGCAGAATATTAGCGTAGAGAGGCCAAAAAGTCCTTCTTCTATAGGCCCTTGGGCTCTATTTATAGGCGTAGGAGGCAAATATCTTGCTCAGATCTCGGGAGACTTCTTCTGGCACGTAGGTGGGCGCACGCGATCGATACCAGGAGATTTCGACTCGATCTGTGATCGATATGAACGAATTTCGTATTGATCAAGACTTGCTCCAATCGAGTCGAAATTTGGCAGGAACATTCTTTATGTTGTACGTAAGCTCCTGTGAAAATTTCATAGCATTTGGACTTGCAGATCTCGAGTTATGATCGATGCAAGTTTGGATTTCTCAACCGTGATCGATCAATATCATGAGCATACGAACTCTGAATGACTTAAAATTTGGAATGTTGGCTCTCATAGCTTCGCTTGTCGTGTCATATCAAATTTAGCTCGATCCAGACTCGGACAAAATTCGTCGATATCCATAGTGAGCCTGTGTATAACCGATCTCCAAGATGAACTGTCATTGGTTTCTAGTCAAGTTCTTGGTGTCACGGCCTTGCCAAAAGGTGGGATAACAGGTCACATCTCTTCCCTAGAGTTGCATATCCTCCGATCAGATTCAAAACCCTTAAGGAAGTAACAAGGTATGAGGGTTCTAAACATAACTTATCTACCAAACACTGAGATATAAATGAATGTGATGCACTGATATCAAATAGTGATCTAACTAGTCTACTATGAAACAAAAGCATACCTTCCATAATAGTCTTTCCTTTATCAGCAGCAGTTGGTCTAGAAGATGATAGTTCCAAGGCAAAACCTTTTCCCTTGTCTGCTCTAACCAGTTCTTGACATTGATTCTTGTAATGCCCAATATGGTCACTATTGAAGCACTTTACTCCTTTCTTATCTACAACCTTCTTTCCTTTTCCAATTCGATATTCATGAGCAAAATGTAATTTCTTGTTGCACTTGTAGCGAACTACATCGACCATCCCTTTCTTAGCAGCTCCTCCTTTCTGAGCTCCTTTCTTCTTAAAGAATTTCCTCTTCTTACCTTAAGAATCCTGGGTTTCCAACCTGCTTCTCTTTCCCAAAAGTAGAGAGCATCTCTTCATTCCTGATTGTCATCTCTACTACAACTTACTTGAATCACGGATACGTGGCATAGTCACCTTAGCAATCGATGGCCTCAACCCTCTAATAAACTTCTCATTTCTTTTGATGATAATGTCAATGGTAACATATTCGTATCTGGATAACTCATCAAACTTCGTAGCATAATCAATCATCGACATCTCACCTTGCACTAAGTCCATGAACTTTCTCATCAATACTGACTTGGAAACTTTAGATAAGAACCTCTCTTCGAATCTCCTTCGAAACTATGCCCAAGTTAACTATTCCTCGGGAACTCTGATGATAATACCATTCCACCAATAAAGTGCTGCTCCCTGTAATTGTCTACAAGCAAGTCTCCTCTTCTACTTATTTTCTAATCCCAAGTCAACGAAAATTCTTTCATAGTGCAATAACCAGTTTTCTACTTCGTCGGCATTCTCTGTTCCTAAAATGGCTTTGCACTAAGACTGGTGTAAACCCTGCTCAGCTTGGAAGAGTTATTGCTAAATGGGGCCATGGGATTAGCTCCTCCAGTATTTACGGCATTACCCCCAGCTACTCCTGCAGTTGCTGCAGCTTGCATCAGATTGATGAAGAACTGATACATCATCCCCATATCTACTGGTGGGATACTAGCACCTACATTGGCATTTGCGTTTGGATTCGCATTTGCCTGTTCACCCAAATTCCTCCTAGTATTGGGTCAAGCATTTTCATTGGTTATGGTGCTTCCTCCACCTAGATTTTCTCTTCCGTTTCTTGCCTCCATATCTTCCTTTCTCATATATTTGCGTACGAGTCTTGGAAAGATATGAAAGAACTGTCTAAGAGAGAGGGGAATATGCACTTATATATATATATAACAAGTGCAAGTACGTTAATATAGCGTTAACCCAAACCCCGGTCTCATTTTCCGATTCATTGGGTTATGTTTTGAAAATCTTTTAGGTTCAAATTTCTTTTAAATTTACATAAACCTATGCTTCGATTCCAACTTCTAACATCCCCCATTTAGAGGCCCAAAACAAACTACTACAAATGCTACAATCATCCACAGTTATTAATTCTCAGTAACCAAATGTGGTAATGTTAAATACATTTATATACCAGAAACACATGAATATAAGAAACTTTAAACTCAATTTAAAACAAGTTTCTCATTTCATTACAAATAGCATTTCAGATTCATTACATAATCCCATACGTAGGCCACATTTAGAAAAATTATAATTTATTATAAAATACGCCAAGAGAGACATATGAAGATGCCTCCTTAGTTGATCCGAGTCTAAATATAGGCACTAAACAACTTTGTTATTACATCCAATTATATAGCGGAATCAAACAGGAAGATCTCCTAATAGTTAGCTTGCCTCCTGCACATCCCCGGAAGCTTATTTGTCTAAAGGAGAACCTGAAAACCTTAACCCTCAAACTACTCAAAATCAATTGAGCACCTAAGAGTTTAAGGAGAAAACATAAACTTAGAGTCAGATAAAAAGTGTTGTGTGAATAATAACCTACCATCTCGAACCATATAAATACCCGTGAGACTACGCCGCTTATCGAAATGGGTTTTCCCGTCATTAGTAACTTAACCTAATTTTATAATAACCATATACTGTGCACCTGCATCCACAATGGTTAAGACATAACATAGTAAAATGTATCATGATGACATGCAAACATGCAATATGCTTTGGATTTCCCATCCCCATTCACCTGACTATCTATCTCAAGTTATAGTTTCTAGGGTCACTATTGACCTATTAGTTTTCATGGGCTAACTATAACCTGTTCTAGGCTTACGGACTATCTGTGTTGTTTCATGGTTTTTATGGGATCAATAAGAACCTATTGGTATTTACCAACAACATCTTCCAATCATAGTTTTCATGGGGTCACTATGAACCTATTGGATCCTCTAATAACATCCCTCGGGTCATACTTTTCATGGGCCGACTTTGAACCTATTGATCTCTATCAATAACCTGTTTCGGCCATAGTTTTCATGGAATCACTAAGAACAGATTTGCCCCTGCCAAAAACAATTTCCCTAACATAATTTTTATGGGCTTACTAAGAACCTGTCTAAACCAATAATCTTTTTATCAGTCTTGGGCATCCTATATTCTGGTTTATCTGACCTCTTGGATGCTATTCTACTTACACAGGAGGTAATTCATCGTGTATTCATTGCTGGGTCGAACTAGCCTATTATTCTGCACTTAACATCCCAAAATGCAGTTATGGGTTAATAATGAAGTGAATATGATTACAATAGCATACATGATAACTAATCAAATAACACAACAATACAAACATCCATGGTTTAATTCCTTGTAATTATTTTCTAATGAAATATAATTAATACCCTTAACCTACTATATTCAGCAAGGAAAGCTTCCTCTAAAATTTCAAAGTTAAATGCCATTTCAAAACTCTTTTACATTGCCATGGGTTTTCTTTAAAATTGAGATTGTGTTCTCTAATTTGAAAACTAAGGCTTTCGACCATATCCTTTGGATCATTGTGACATCATGAGTCACCCTCCATCATTCTCCCTTTCGACATCATAGGACAACCAAGCACTCCGTCCCCTTCCATTTAACTAACGGGTTAGAAGCAAGTGGTTATGCCTCTTTTGCCACTTTACTCTAGTGGCAGGATCTTTCGAATTCATTGCTCAAAATTTTTAGACATCCTCTTTCAAAACCATGAAATATATCTTTAGAACACTTGGAAACATTCCTCTCAAAACATTCAAAACATACCTTTCAAAACACTCAAAACATACCTTTCGAAACTCTTACAACATACCTTTCGAAGGCATTGGGTTCAAGTAAGAAGTTATAGAAGCATAGCTTCAAAACCAATTAAAAGTATTACTTTCGAAACCATAGTTTAAAAAAATTATAAAGTATAAAAGGGGTATATATTCGAAAGCTACCCTTTTGAAAACTTTGTGGAAGGCGACTTGTATAGAATGCGGAAGGTACATAAGCGAAAGCTTCCCTTTCGCATCATTGTTTTGAGGTTACAAAAAGCGGCCACTAACTAAGGTAGAAGAATTTGTGTGGCAACTAGAGTAACAAAGGAGTTCAAAAGCGGCAACCCTTTCGAAAGCATACTTTTAGAACAAGGATGAGTCAATGGGTTCGAAAGCAAATAAAAGCAGCTTCAACCCTTTTGCAAGCATACTTTCGACACCATCCTTTCCTTCCGCTTTTATCCAATACATTATGTACCAAATGCTTGATACCATGTGCATTGGTTTCGAATGGGTGCGAAAGGTTTACAAGTGGTATGGTGATGGAAGCAAGCCTTGTTAGTGGCGAAGCTGTAATTTAATTTAAAACTGATTTTGTACCTTTTAAAGTAATTTCCTTTCACCTAATTTACATAATTTTCCGAAATATGATTGGTTGCTAATACTTTACCAAAATTCTTTTCAGAAAAGCTACCGAACTCTGCATTGAACAATTGAAAACATTTTAGCAAATAACCCATTCTTCTTCTTAAAATAATTAAAACATTTAATCCCTTCAACCTAAATAATTTATTAACTATAATTAAACACTTAGGAAAAATCCCCAAAAATCAAATTAAATCAAATTAACAATTCTCTTCCCCATATCCAAACTTATAGGCTAAAAACATATTTTAACCATTTAAATTATCTAAAGCCGAATTAATCATTTTCTAGACTTAGATAATTCACCATAAATCCATATTAATTTGGAAAATTATAAAACTTGAAATCCACTACTGAAATAAAAATTCCCATGTCATATCTAATTCTCAAGCCAATCGGACGTCATATGATAAGTTTTCTAATCTAACCATATCATAAAATACATATTAAATCATATAAATCATCAACAAGCATATATATCCATTTAATCTGTCAAAACATATTATCATTCATCTAATCTTAGGGTTTAAAACCTCAATCCCGAACTAAATCATTGAAGATGCCTTATATGAGATGGTTTAGATCATTATTCACCTTGTTTGGATAAGGAACTTGAGTATTGTTCTTGCTTTAATCTTCCTAACTTGAATCTTAGCCTCTAAATGGATTTTGTGCTCCTCTTCTTCTTAGGGTTATGGCTGACCTTCAACTCTCTTTGGTTTATGTTTTTTTATGAAAATGTGAATGAGAATGAGGTAAGGGGTTTCGGCATTATGGTATATGGCTATTCCCATATTGCCATTGCCTTATTCTCCTAGGTTTTTAAGTCATAGCTCTTTCTCATTAATTAATTTAGTTAAGGCATAACCTTAAATGGTTTCAAATCTCAATTCTCTTATCACTCCAGTCTCTACGTTATTCTATATAACTTATCTAATTAAATCTCCTAAATAATGCTATTTAAAATTAGGGGTGTTATAGATATGGGTTTTAAAACAAAAGGACTAGGGATGTCGTGCTTTAGAAGACAAAGTTGACCTTCGAAATCAAGATCAGATATGTTTACCAACGAGATGCCACATTCCTCCTATGACGGATGTCGGATATCATGAGGGGATGCCGCATGTCATTGATGGAATTACCATAATGAATATTTGTTTGGAACAAAATTAGGCACAACACTCTTCGGAAGTCTTTGAAGAGATAAAGCAAAGAAATTAAATGAAAAAAGGGGAATTATCTAACAAAAACTCCAAATTTCAGAAATGAGAATAATTAAAGTGCAAGGAGACACAAGAATTTAGAGTGTTCGGCGTATAGCCTACGTTCACTATGAAGTAGTTTGCTTTATTAATCTTTCTTTTGTGTTTACAAGTGAATTCAATGATTTACAGTGAATAACAGTGATTTGCAGCAGTGAAATTCGTTGGTGGCAGCAGGCTAGCAGCAACGGAGTTCAGATCTGGATCTGGCGGAGTCCGGGCGTTGGAGATCTCAAAGAGGAAGAAGAACCCTTTTTCTTTTGGCTTTGGGGGTCTATTTATAGGTGTAGGAGGCTGGTATTTCGCTCAGATCTCGAAAGACCCTCTCTGGCACGTGACCAGGCCCGCATGCCCAAGCCCGTGATGTTTCGGTCCGATCCGTGATCGATACGAGCATATTTCGACTCGCTCGAGATTTCATCCAATGGAGTCGAAATTTGGCGTGTACATTCTTTAGCATGCATGTAGTCTTCTGTGAAAATTTCAAAGCATTTGGACTTGTAGATTGGGAGATATGATCGATACGAAATAGAGTTCTTGGCAGGCTGTTTCCTTCGACTCGCTTCCCGTTTCGACTCGCTTCTCTTCGACTCGATGGCGTGGCTTTCGATTCTCACTCTGTCCTGGATGTTGCTTCGAGCGAGTCGAAGTAAGCATGTGGTCGAGCGAGTCGAAGCAAGTGTTGGTCGAGCGAGTCGAAGCTATCACTGGGAGAGCGAGTCGAAGCTATCACTGGGAGAGCGAGTCGAAATGGGAAGCGAGTCGAAGTTGTGCTTTCGATGCTTTCGAACTGGAGCGAGTCAAAGTGAACAGCTCTGAGGGATGTGGAGTGAGTCGAATCCAGGTTGACTCGAAGTTGGCCTCTGAGCGAAGCGAGTCGAAGTTGTCACTCCTGGACGTTGCGAAGCGAGTCGAAGGAGCGACTCGAAGGAGCGAGTCGATTGGTAATTAATCTTCATCCAATCTTGTATCGCTCATAACTTGCGAACTCGGATTGACTTGAGATTTGAAATGTTGGCTGTCATGGCTTAGCTTGTCATGTCCTACCAATTTTGGCTCGACCGGACTCGGACAAAATTCATCGATATCCGTAGTGAGCCCATGTATAACTGATCTCTAGGACGGACCGTCACTGGTTACTAGTCAATTCCTTGGTGTTACGGCCTTGTCAAAAGGCGGGATAACATTTGCCCCCCAAAGTACATCTTGTGAAAACATGATGTGCTTTGAAGTGCTGCAGCCTTTATTCTGAATAGTTATCGTCTTCTCGATGAATGTTGTAATCTTTGACCGTTCTTCTTGATAATGTAAACTGTTGACTGTTGGCTGCTGTGCCCTGTATCATTGCAACTGATTGCTGTTTGCTAGTGGTTATCCGTTTGCTGTTGTAGTTGTTACCAGATGAATTTCTGACTCTTAAAAATCTGGAGCATTGAATATTAGTCCGTCATTCATGCATATACGTTAATCTGACTCCTGCTGATGTTTGTACGTTCTCGAGTCGTCGTCAGTTTATTGTTTTTGAATTCTGTACCGACCCTCTCTTGAACCGACGTGAAACCCATTGTAGCATTGCTCGACGGTTGTCTAATGTCCCTTTGTAACGATCCCCTCCTGAATCGTTGTGAAGGATTGAAACGTCGAAGATAATTTTCATTGGATTTGTGGATGCGAAGTAAGCATGTTGAGCCGATAGCGGACTTGAACTGAGCGAGTCGAGGTGGAGCGAGTTGAAGTTGACTCCTTGATGGAGTCGAACCGGTCGTTCGACTCGGTCTTGGATTCGAATCGTAGAGAAGCAAATCGAAGTACACAGGAGGCCGAGGAGCGAGTCGAGACGTTTACTGATCGAGCGAGTCAAAGTGATGTCTCTTATGGCTGCATGAGGGAGTCGAACTAGTCACGGGGAAGGAGTCGAAGGAGCGATACGAAAAGGAGCTCCGTATTGGTGCACTGAAGAGGGAGTCGAAGCACGTGCTCGACCCTACTGGAATTCGAATCGGTTATTCCTCTTATTTTCTACTCCATATAAATACCTGGCACTTAGCCGTTTTCACTTTGTACCTTTCATCCTTATTTTCCTTGCCTTCCAATCGCTCTGTGATTTAGAGAAAGCAAAGAAGAAAAGAATACTCTTGCCTTCAAACTGATTTGCATCTTCAATTACTCGAACCAATTAACTAATTGAGGTAATCCATCGTGTGAAAACATCTTGTAAACGAGGAGACTCGATTCTTAACACTAAATCAATCAGATTCGTGATCGATCGAAGAGTCCCTAGCCTTAGCCTCGTGTCGATTTGGAGTAGTGATTTCGAGATGATGAGGCGGAGGCCTTCGTGTCGATCGATGGTGGAGCTTCGTATCGAGTCGAATGCTTTGATTCTGTTGATCGATACGAAGGGGCTGTGTCTTATCGACTCGAAATGGTGGCTTTCGATCGAGTCGAAGTTGGTGGCCTTGGGTCGAGTCGAAGTAGCTTCTTGGGATCGAGTCGAAACGTGTGACTTCGGAGCAAGTCGAAGTGCGTGATTTCGGAGCGAGTCGTATTGGTTGCTTTGGACCGAGTCAAAACGCATGACTTTTGGATAGAGTTGAAGGAGATGGCTCTGGAACGAGTCGAACTTGCACTCCATCCTTTTGACCGAGTATAACTCAAACGCACATGACTATAATTTATCGATGCAAACCTGGCTCTCGTGAGCCATAAAAATTTGATCATTAAAAACTTTTAAATTTTTCACACACTCGAACAACTACCTCCGACGAGCTTCAAATTGGCATACTTGGACTTAACCAATTCACTGCATATCTGACTTCCTATCGAAGCTCGTCGATGAAACTGCAACTTATAAAAGATAACACCAAACTTCGATTTGGAGTGATAGTTAATAACTGGATGGCATGGTTGTGACGGTCAGCGATGACGGTCCTTCTGACTGAATTACGAAGTCTCGTTCTTCATACGCTTCATTCAATCCTGTTGATCTTCTCAAATAACATATTGTACTCTGCACAACATGCTCACACACTTTACACTGGGGGATGCACGAGTGTTATTTGTCAGCTTAACAATGATTTTTTATAAGCTAGCTAGAAAATGGACCCTTCAAGTTCTCAGCAGCCGGAAATTCCAAGTTCTATTCCTCCAACCATAGAGATACCGGTTATCGAAGCCGAAGTCGTAGAGCTAGCTCCGGATGAGCGTCCAGGTGCTCGGTTTATACTCAATCCATCAGATTCCGTGCCGTCGGGTATCTCTGAAGATATGCTTGGACGGATTTGCTTAAGGCACGGTTTGTCGCTTGACGACGTGTTACTTCCTGGGCACTCTGACAGGCCACACAATCCCCCGGAGGGGTATACCACTTTCAACCATCACGCTTGCACAGCGGCGACACTTCCTCCCTTCAATGACTATATAAGGGAGATGTTATCGTTTCTTGGCATAGCTCCATCTCAGCTACATCCCAACGGGTTCGCCTTATTGAAAAATATCTTTGTTCTCTTCATGGAGATCCTTTTTCGTCCACCGAAGCCGATCGAGATCCGATATTTATTCAATGTTAAGAGCCATGGAGACAGCCCTTCTTTCACCTTCCTAGAAGCGGTCAGGAGCTGCCACATTGTACAGGGCTCCTGGGGAAGGCTAAGTTATTATAAAACCGAATGGTTCTACGTTCGGTGCCCCCCTGGGTTTGCTGGGCGGTGGTTGGATAGGCGTAAGTGTTGTCACTTCTCTCTTGAGTCATCGAGATACTAGTAACTGACTTCAAAAACTGACACACTTTTCCCTTCTTACAGCTGCAATCTCTCGTCCTGATGGCTCGTACTTCAGAGAGCTTGTTCGGATTCTTCAAGCGTTTCCGAGCGAAGAAAGGCACATAGACTTAGTCCTGACCGACAAGAATTTGAGGTCTATCGGGCTAATAGAGCGGAGACAGAGCATACATCTGGAAGTGGTACATAGAGTGATCCCAAAGAAACGTGTGAAGCGCAAAGCGCCCCTAGTTATGATCACCGAAGAAGTTGACCCAGAAAGAACGCCCACCGATACCGAGCTTCCAGCCGGGCCTTCTTCCGACGTCCTGGACTCGGGTGGAAGAAGAAAAGGCAAGGCCGCTGCTTACAAACGCCCTAAATCAAAGAGATTTAAATCCATAGTCGTGTCTTTACCTTCCCAGGGGATTAGAATTTCAGAGGCTCCTCCCCCGCAGGTGGAGAGTCCTTTTGCCGGGTTTGATGATATTCCGATCCCGGATTACGTGTCATCTCCTCACGATGCCGGGATGGAAGGGCTTGATAGTGATTTTGAACCGAGCGGGTCGCTTGCTATGGGTGCGGCCGACATTTCTGGTTGGTCAGGGGATTGCACATGCATACACATCACTACACTACATGATCCACAACTGTACTTCGTCCAACTTAGGAAGTTGCTAACTCTTTCTTCACTTCTCATTTTCAGGTACCATGTCCGGGAGAGGATCAATGCTGAACAGTCTTCGTTCGGCTCGAAAGGCTTCTGGTTACTATGATTCCCATAGGAGGGATTCTGATAGGGATCGCGATCGCGAGCATTCTAGTCAGGATAAGTATGGGTGCGACAGGGATAGAGAATACAGACGCCGGTCTAGATCATGCTCTCCTCCTTCTAGGCTTCCATCTCATCCTCCTGTTCAAACTTCACATCCACTGGAGCCTCCTCGTCACAGGCCTTCTTCTCACACTTCCAGATCTGAGACCTATCTCCAGAGAGTCGAGACTACATCTTCCATGGTTACAGAGCAGGTCCCCGTTGATCCCACTAGAGAAGGGGCCCTTAAGTTGGCTCAAATGAAGAAGGATTTTCCTAATATTTGCTTCGACGGTTATGTTTTTCCTCCCCACTTGAAGAGAATTCCATCGTCGGTAGAAGGCACGATGCATGATTTTGTTCACGACATCTATACCCAATATCGAGAGTGGGCGAAGGCTGCCGAAAAAGCTTCCAAAGTGGCCTTCGAGCAGGCTAAAGAGATCGAGAAGATGGAGACCGAGCTTGCGAAAAGGGATCGTATCATTCAGGTACTCTCTGCTGAGTCTGAGTCTTCTCGGAAATCTAAGATTGAGGCCATTAAGAAGGTCGATGAAGCGAAGGTGGAGATGGAGAGGTTGGGGCAGACACACGTTGCCCTGGTGGAGGAGATGGGCCACTGGAATACCAAAGTTATCGCCGAGCGGGATGCGGCGGTCAAGGAGCTTAATGAACTAAAAGCCAAGTTTGCCAGCTTGGTCAAAGAAAAAGATGACGCGAACAACGCAGCCCAGGAGGCGTGCGATCAGGCTGTTCTGCTCAAGGGAGAACGAGATGCGGCGGTGGCCAAAGTCCAGAAAGTGGAGATTGAGGTCGAGGAAAGGGTGAAATTGGCCGAGTCCAGGCTAGAGGCCGATATCGAAGACCTCCTCATTGTCTATAATGCTAACGTGCTGAGGCACAGGGGTCTGGCCTGGCTCGATGATTATTCGACGCATCTCCACAATGCTTGTGGCCGACTGGTCGAAGAAGAGAAAGAGGCGCACTCGGGTGAATCTGTGGATGAATTCGAGCTCGAGAATCGCTTGTTAACTAATGACGAAAAGAAGATTCTCCATGATTCAATGATCTCTTATGAGAAGGAGAGGCTCGACACTCAGCACCTGGAAGTAGGAGAAGGCTCTGGGGTTGGACATCATGATGCAAGTCTTGATCTCCCGGTGTCAACCGAGCATGAATCCTTGCCTGCGGTTGATGCTCAAGTTGTTCCTGCTTATAATCCGGATCAGCCGCGGATGTCTCTGATTACAGCGCAAGCGACTGAAGCCGCCCCGTCGCTTATAAGCCAAACTGAGGAAGGTACTCCGAACATTCCACATGTCTTTCATGAATCGAAGCTTTCGACAGAGTTTAAGTTCTAACAATTCTCTCATTCTTTGTCCAGTGATTGACGTCGCGCCGCACATGCCTACTGCCACTCAAGAATCGCATCAGACGCAGGAGGCTATCATGACCGAAGCAACCACGGTGAGTACAGCTGCCTCGATTGATGATACGCAGGGGAGCACAATCGTGTTCAATGAGCAGCTGATGGATGAACTTTTTCGCTGCCACGGCGATCCTCATGCTGACTTGCCATCTATTATGAGCGAAACTGACCTGCTGCAAGCTTTTCAATGCCGACTGCTGGTGCCCCCAGCGGGGCTCAAGCAGTAACCGAAGAGGAGATGTTTGCTCAGATTGACGCTAAACTGGCGGCAGCTGGTTATAGCGGCAACTTTGGAGGAGGGATGGCAGCATCGGGACCTGCCCCGCTTGGAATGATGTCTCCTGGTGGTTCTGTCTTTCTCACCAGCCTGCCCATTCCTCCTTCTGCAATTGATCCCGTTCCTCCGACTCCGCCCGTAGGAAGCATTCTCATTCACACGAGTTCGGAGAAGGACGTTGACATAATGCCATTACCGAAAGACCAGCCGCCAAAAGGCACATGCTTGAAGAGGAAAATTGGCGATGGCTCGAGCGGGTCCACACTGAAGAGGAAGCCAAGGAAGAAGAGAGACTAGGCATGATTGTCTGACGCATTTTGATTTTTTGCATTTTGTTAGCCGTGTATAGATGTGGGTTTGGCCCCTGCTAGTAGGAATTTTTTGGAAACTTGTACACGAACGTCTTCTATAATCAATAGAAATGAAACTTTTCTTTTTTTTTCATTGTGTATTTGTCTAAGTGTTTCAGTGTCCGAAATGCACTTGTGAAGTTTCAGGTTCCAAACCAAGTTTGTTTTGGTTTGCCAAGTTCGGGAACTATGGACATGGCTTGCGACCGGGAAGCGAGTTGAATTCTGACAATCGCATTGCTTCAATCGGTGGTTGATGCCTAAGTCCTACCCCCCAATCTTGGGGATGAGTTGTAAACCGTCAACTGACGATCGCTTCTTACTTGTAGCATGTTGAGTCTCGCGCCACCGAACGGATGTCTGAAGTAAGCGGAGATTGAGTAATGCATCCATGCTTGTTTGATTGTCGACAATCATTTTCGTACTTCGGGGATTCCCATTCATTCATCAGTGGCTGGTTACGCTGGCTTAAGTTTCGATCATATGTCTGCGATTGGGAGACTTAGAATTGGCACTTGCATTCTGGGAATCCGGAGTTGATGTTTATACTCCGCTTCGTGCTCTGGGAATACAGAGTTGAATGTTTATACTCCGGTTCGCGCTCTGGGAATTCGGAGTTGAATGTTTATACTCCGGTTCGCGCTTTGGGAATTCAGAGTTGGATGTTTATACTCCACTTCACACTCCGGGAATATGGAGTTGAATGTTTATACTCCGGTTCGCGCTTTGAATAAATCCCATCGTATGATGAGACTTAGCTCTCCGTGCATAGTGATGGTCATATGAAGTATTTCAAGTGAATCACAGCTCTGGCTCGAAGAGGTTGCATTTTATTGCTGAAATAAGAAAGTATGGCAAAGTCAGTTGCCTTATTACAAGTTCTAATTTCGAAATGCATAAACAAATTGCAGAAAAGGAAAGTAAACTAAATGGATAAAGATAGCCTGTCAGGTGTAATAGCGGCGAAGGCTCTCGCTGTTCCAAGCTCTTGGCAAGGTAAGACCGTCGATGGTTGATAACTTGAATGTGCCATCTCCGAGCTTTCGTTCAATAACATATGGTCCTTCCCATGTTGGCTTCATATGTGAAGGAATCAGATAGACTCTTTTTAAGACGAGATCGCCTAACTCGAAGGTTCGCGGATGGACCTTGGCGTTGTACAATCGGGCGACTCAACTTCGATGCGCAGCCGCCCTCAAGTCAGCTTCCTCCCGCTTCTCATCTAGTAGATCGAGAGATTCAGCAAGCAATATAGCATTTGTTTTTGGATCATAGTATGTCACACGATGAGAAGGTACTTCTAGCTCGACTGGAATAATGGACTCTGAACCGTAGGAAAGAGAGAACGGAGTGTGGCCAGTCGCGGTCTTGTGGGTTGTTCGGTAAGCCAATAGAGCCATAGGAAGTTCATCGACCCACTTGCCCCCGACCTTTTCCAGTCGTTTCTTCAGGATCGATTTTATAACTTCATTAACTGCTTCGACCTGTCCGTTTGCTTGAGGATGTGCAACTGCGGAGAATTTCTTTGGATGTGAAATCGTTTGTAGAAATCTTTGAATTCAGCACTATCGAATTGGGTTCCGTTGTCCATGATTATGGTGCGTGGGAGACCGAATCGACAGTTGATGTTACGAACCACAAAGTTGATTACTTTCTTCATTGTAATGGTAACGAGAGCTTCGGCTTCAGCCCACTTTGTAAAGTAATCAACTGCGACGATGGCGTACTTCGCACCACCTTTTGCCAGAGGTAGAGCACCGATGATGTCGATGCCCCACATTGCGAACGGCCATGGGCTGACCATTTGCGTTATCTCAGTAGGAGGATCTCTAGGAATTCGGGCATATTTCTGGCACCTATCACATTTCTTCACATATTCCAACGCATCACGATTCACGGTAGGCCAGTAATATCCGTAGCGAAGTATTTTCTTGGCAAGTGCTTGCCCCCCGGTGTGATCACCACATTCTCCGTCATGCACATCGCGTAGCACTTGTTTGATTTCATCGTGAGCGATACATCGGAGTAGGGGAACCGAGTACCCCCTTCTGTACATGAGTCTATTTTGGACGGTAAACCTTGATGCCTTTCGAAGGACTTGTCATTTTTCACTCCTGTGCTCCGGCAGGGTTCCGTGCTCAATGTAATTTTTGAGTGGAGTCATCTATGAATCCCTTTCGGGGACGGTTTTGCATACCCGGTTCGTTTCCGCCCGGTCGATACTTGGGGAAGATAGTGTTTCTACGGGAACGAGTCCCATTCGTTGAGCTTCGCCTATGTTGGCTAGCTTCGCCAACGAATCGGCCTTTTGGTTGCATTCTCGAGGTATACTGTAGATGGCGTAGTAATCGAAATGGTCTAGTACTTCCTTAACTCGAGCTAAGTAGGCAGCCAACCTTCGATCTCTTGGTTGATATTCTCCTCGTACCTGACACACAACTAATTGTGAATCACAATAAATTTCCACTACGATAATTCTCAAATCTCTAGGCAAGTTTCAAGCCAGCTAGGAGGGCTTCATATTCAGCTTCATTATTAGTCGCGTGGAAATCAAACTTTAAGGCATAACATATGGATCGACCCTCGGGAGTTTCAAGCACAATACCAGCGCCCGAACACCGGTCATTTGATGCTCCATCGGTATAAAGTTTCCAGACGTATTCGGGGTATTCACTGGCTTCAGGCAAGTCCTCTGGGACAGTAAATTCAGCTATGAAATCGACTAGGACTTGCCCTTGTATGGCCCATCTCGGAGCATAAGTAAGGTCAAACTAGCTTAGTTCGATGTTCCACTTGAGTAACCTACCAGACGTCTCAGGCCGTGAAAGGACCTGTCGTAACGGCTGGTCGGTGTAAACAATAATGGAATGTGCCTGGAAGTATGGTCGGAGTTTCCTTGATGCAATGACAAGGAAGTAAGCCAGCTTTTCCAGCTTCGGATAATTTCTTTCATCCCCAGTCAATCGTTTGCTGACATAGTATACTGGCCTCTGTATCTTGTCTTCTTCTCGGATTAATGCAGCGCTGATAGCGTTTTCTGATATCGCCAAATATACGAACAGCTTTTCATGATCAATAGGCTTTGACAGTATCTGTGGTGTAGACAGATGTTGGACTAGTGCTTGGAAAGCGCCCTCGCACTCTGTGGTCCATTCAAAGTTTTGTTTCCCTTTTCGAATCAGATCGAAGAAGGGAATGCACTTGTCAGTGGATTTTGAAATGAACATGCTCGATGCTGCTACCTTTCCATTGAGACTCTGGACTTGTTTTATAGTTTTGGGAGTTTCAAGATTTCTGATTGCCCAAATCTTTTCAGGATTGGCTTCGATTCCCCGTGCGTTGACGATGAACCCAAGGAATTTTCTGGACGCAACTCCAAAGTGATATTTCAGTGGGTTGAGCTTCATCTTGTACTCCCGAAGTATGTTGAACATAGTTTCCAGATCTTTTACATGGTCGATGGAGAGTCGTGACTTCACAAGCATGTCGTCTACATATACTTCCATTGTCTTCCCGATTTGATTAGCGAACATCTGATTGACCAACCGTTGGTAAGTAGCTCCGGCGTTCTTGAGTCCGAACGGCATAACCTTGTAACAGTAAAGTCCCAGATTGGTCACGAAGCTGGTGTGTTCTTGATCGGGTAAATGCATCGGTATCTAATTGTAGCCTGAATACGCATCCATGAAGGATAAGAGTTCATGTCCAGCCGTCGAATCCACTAGCTGATCGATCCTAGGAAGCGGGAAACTGTCTTTGGGGCATGCTTTATTCAGATCGGAATAGTCGACACATGTTCTCCACTTCCCATTTGGCTTTCGGACGAGCATGAGATTTGACACCCATTCAGGATATAGCGCATCTCGAATGAATCCGTTCGCTTCAAGCTTTTCTACTTCCTCTTTAAGGGCGGCGGATCTCTCTGGATCCATACCGCGCCTTTTTTGTTTGACCGGGACATGCCGCGGGTCAATGTTCAAAGTGTGGCTCGCGATGTCCGGCGAAATCCCACACATATCAGAATGTGTCCAGGAAAATACGTCAAGATTTGCCCGTAGAAATTCAACCAATTCCTCTTGAGTTTGCTGGCTTAGCTGAGATCCAATCTTTATTATTTTTGAATCATCGTTATTGTCAATTGGGACATCAATTGTCAGTTCGGCTGGGGATGCTTGACTTTCTTTAGATCTTCCTTCGTCTTCAGTTTCTCTCGGGTCAAGGTCCTTGAGGAATTGGCTGGGGTGCCCGGGCCCGGGCGTTAATTGTCAATTGTCGGCGAAACGGACGCAGAGAGATTCCTCTACGCCCTTTCCCTTCTCCTTACGCTGCGCCTCCCGTAGCTCAGCAACGTAACAGGCTCTAGCAGTGGCCTGATCTCCATGAACGATCCCTATTCCATGATCAGTGGGAAATTTCAAGGTCAAACACCATGGGGCAATGGCTACCCAGAATTCAACGAGGGCTGGTCGGCCCAAGAAAGCATTGTAAGGGGAGTCTATGTCTAGAACGATGAATTGCAACATTCGTACTCTCCGACGTTCTCCTACTTCCAACTCCACTGGCAGTTCCACCATCCCAGTGGGAATTGTGGCACTTCCATTGAAACCATGGACTCGAGACTGACAAGGCTTCAAGTCTGCGGCTTCCATCTTCATTTGATCATAAGCTCGCTTGAACAAAATATTCACAGAGCTTCCCATGTCAACTAAGATCCTTTTTATCCAAGAGGGACCTACTTGTGCAGAGATGACCAGTGGGTCGATAGTGGGAGCTTCGATTTTATCTGCGTCTCTGCTTCTGAACACGATGTCATCTGTCATCGTTTTCTGTTGCTTGGCCGAAGCCCCCTCGTCAAGACTACTACAACACTCGAAGTCCGCATGCCTGATAGAACTGGCATACGACTGCATTTCCTTCCAGCTTCGATCTGCTGGGTGAGGACCACCACTTATTGTATTGATGACCAACCTCCCGTCCGCACGAGCGGGTTCTTCCTGCCTTTCCTGGTTCGGTGCACGATTCTGATTTGATGGGCCCGCACCACCGGATTGCGGCGCCCGTACATACTGATCCAACTTCTGCTCTCGTATCAATTTTTCAATGAGGTCTTGTAAGTGACGACTCTCATTGGTGTTGTGGCCATAACTCTCATGGAATCTACAGAACTTTCCTGTTTGGATTTGTCTTTCAGTTGGTGGTTTCGGGGCAGGCTTCTTATACTGCATGGTATTGCAGGTCTGCAAGTACATATTTTCCAACGACGTGTTCAATGGAGTGTAGTTTTCGTACATGGAAGCTCTACGTCGTGGTTCGCGATCCTAATCGCGTTTTTTGTTCTGATTTCTATTGTCCCTCTGCTGATTCTGTTTATTTTGGACGTTCAACTGAACTTTTCCAGAACTATTTCCAGACTGTTTAACAGCGAAGTTACTCTGGATACCTTCAATGTTGGGTCCTACGTCATCCTGCTTCCTAGACTTTCTCGCATCCTCCCTTCTCAGGAATTGGGCTGCCTTGGAATAGAAACGGTCCAATGACGCAGGTGGTTTCCAGCTAACCAATTTTCGAACTCGGAATCAGCATGAATCCCCTTAGTCAGAGCCATCAGGATAGAGTTATTGTTGGGATTTCTTATTTCCGCACACGCGGCATGGAATCGCTCCAAGTAACGTCTAAGCGTTTCTCCGGGAGCTTGTGTAACACTAGACAGAGTGTTAATGTCCTTTGGCCTCGCCACATGCATACAGAATTGTTCTGAAATGACCCTAATTCTTAAGCAATTAATTTTTTTTTCATACTTAGCTAAGACTACCTAGGGTCATCCTTCCCTATTCTCATATTATCCAGGATCTTTCACAATATAAAAATATTGTTTTAAATCTAAATCATTCCTAACATACATATATGAAGATATCTATGTTATATTCTACTAGAATCAGAGCATGATAATATGTAAGTAGAAATCCTTTTAAATCTATCAAAATGTGATAATTCCCTGATAAAAGATTAATTATTGTATCCTGATTTTTGACCATAGAATCCACTGGAAACATGTACTTTAGTCTGTTATTCTAATTAAGAAATGATCAAGTAATGATCAGGTGGAAGAAAGCTTTAATATGGATGATTGTGTTAAAGTCTGTATAGTATCAAACTCAGGCTAAAAGAAAGTGGATCATAAGTGAACACAAGCAACATCTAGGCGTAATGGAAATGCGCCTAACTTACACATGAGAGGTCACGAGTTCGAGTGCTATGCTGGTCGGTTCAAACCCAATTTTTGTTTTTCTTTTTATTTTTCTCCTGTATGGTTTGAAATCTGATATCTACCTATATCTGCACATATATACTTAATTTTTGCCTATAATCTAACATACAAAACAATATTTCTTGCTTTATTATTTTTGAAACCCATTCCTACAACTGTTCTAGGAATTTATGTTTATATTTTTGCCCAAATATCAACATGTACACAGATATACATGTACATGTCAATATCTTTGCTCATTTTCCAGAAAACTGGGTTCAAATGGTTCCTTGCTTCATTGATTTGAAGTGAACATTTGGCCTGACCTATGGTCTAACCATGTGGTTAATCTGACCATTCTTTTATTTGCATTTTACAAACCAGAATCTACCCAAAACATTGATACTCCTTCTTTTCAAAAACATGTTTATATTTGTATGAATCAGACACCTTGTGATCAGATATATATATCATCCTTCCTAACCATAATTCTCTTTTAAAAATGCATATTCAGGGTATATACACTTTTACTTGCATTTGGACATATATCAATATCATGACTTGAAAATACAACAGTTATAATTCTTTCTGGATTTTCCCAATATAATTTCCTATATATCTATCTTTTGAAAGGACTTAGGATGAACTAAAATCATCATAAAATGATTATGCTTATAAAATCCAGGTTTTTTCCTCTAAATCAAAAACAACTTTAGCAAATAGATTTTCAAATCAGTTTAACATCAATATCCTTAATACATACCAAACCAGAAATAACCAGAAACAACATAACACATATTTCTTACAAGTTCTTCCTACTTAATACATTTAGATAGCCATATCAATCAGGAAATACATGCATGAATTAACTCATTCTAGCTCTTATTTCTAATTATCTTAGCATCCTCTATTCCATATCTTTTTAATCTTGCTTACTTAGCTCCATCACAACCTGCAAAAGCATTAGTGGCTGCCCCATTATGAATGAGACACCCCCATGTGCCATGAGCAATAAGGGTCAGATCTATGATCTGGTGTGAGCATTTCTAACATATCCATGATATTAAGCTAAGGATACAGCATAAATATACCTTGCATAACTTGACAGGTATTATCATGAATGATTAATGTATAAATTGATCAGGTATTACCATATACATACACAAGAGCAATCATATGCATTAAAACAATTTTTATCTGGAACTACTAAGGTTCCTCATACCAACCCTGATCCCGAAAAGACTCAAGTTTCCTATATCATCATTTAAGGTTGCCTTTTCTTCTTATAAATTCCTGGCCTCATCTGCTATAAGGAATCAAAGGGACACATTGCCATGAACTAATTAACATCATGGCACAAAGATCTCAGGACTTAAACAAGCCATGTGTCAACTTGTCTACTTCAAATAGGACAAGAATTCCAGCAGCCTTCTTGGCACAAAATCCTTAGTTATATTACTAAGTGTATTCATGTTCATTTTATCAATGATAGCTAGGTGTACAGACCACTTGTACACATGAGACATACTAGTTACCTTGCAGACATAATATTGCAAGCAAGTAAAAGGTTACTTTCTAGAGGTATAATCACCCAGTCATTCCATCTCACATTATTTAGCATATAAACACACTATTCAAACATATACCAGAATGTTTGCAACTGAGAATAAATGCATGGCTCTATTGGGTTTATTTTGATTTTGCAAGCAACTATGTTTAGCCAGATTTTTAGCCTTGTTTAAACATAATTTTTAGGCTTGTAAATTTTCTGTTTGGTTTAGGGCTCAGCACTTATAGAGAAAGACTCCATTGCACCCTTAACCAATTATTTCAAGCCTCAGCACTATACCATTGTATATGCAGCTCATAGTTTTTTTTCTTCATTCTTTGTCTTAAGCCATGATTCAGACTAGTTACAAATACTCTCTTACATGTTCTTTAAGGTTTTGGTATAACATATAGGGATGAAAATAGAACAACAAAGTTATACATCCATCATAACAGATCATATCTCATCAAGCATTCATGAAACCATCAGAAGTCAACATGGTTTGTAAATCAAAACATGCAAAATATAGCATATAAAAGCTTGGCTGCCTAATCTCAGGTCTTAATGCCATGTATATGAGTGAGGATACTCACCTAAATGCTTACACAAGCTTAATCCAGAAACCCCTCAAATCTTTAGCCTTTTCTTCCTCTTCTTCCTTAGGTTAATTAATTCAGTGAGAGAGTAGTTTTCTGGTTAGGCTCTTGATTTATATAAGGGTTCTACCTAGGGTTTTGGGTGATGCAAAATCCCTATTTTAGCCCAAACCAGAATCATGCATTTGGCATTGCATATTCTCTCCCTCCTAACCCTTAATATCCCGGCCAATATTTTAAAACAAGGCTAAGTTGTGCCTATTTTCTTTCCTTTTCAGAAAGTGATTACTTTAAGTATTTTTATTATACTTACCTCAAACATGATAATGGTGTGACTTTCTATTTCCTGCCTTTATACATTTGCTTTCTTGCACTTTGGTTCTTACTATTTTAGTGCTTCCTTTACTTATTTTTCCTTTATTAATTTTCTGCTCAAATAATATCTGTATATATATATACATTTATACAACTATGGGTGTTAGTTTAACTTTAACCTTCTTTTATTTGCAGAAAACATGTGAATTCTTATATGCATTTCTACACTCCTATTATTCAAATAAAATTTCACTTATTCATTATAAATCAATGTTCTCTTCTGTCTTAATTTCCACACAAGTCATACATATGCATATATATATATAGATATATATATATATATATATACACATATCCTCAGGAATTTTAATATTCATGTCTAGGCCTATATTTCCTTTATTTAAAACATTTTATCTAAATGTTTTCCTTCTTTGTTTTATTATTCAGGAATTCTGGATTTTCTCTTAGTGCCATAACTAGTGTGCACGTGCACACATGCACACAACCTTGCACCACTGAAAATCCCACCTATATAATAATTCTGTTTTTTCCCCCAGAATTTTAATCATTTATTTAAAAGAATTTTCCTCAAAATCTTGGGGTATTACAATCACCCCTTCTTTTAGGAATTGTGTCCTCACAATTTGCAACATAATCTTTGAGTACTTCTAATTTCTTAGGGAAAAATTATTCAGCATATGCAAGAGCAAATCAATTAGTCACTGTCTATCATACATATTAAACTTTCTTAGTAATCTAAGAATTCACCTTTTAAATTTGCAAAGAGCCTAGGGTAATCCATCCTGATTTTATCCTCTAGCTCCCAAGTACAATCACTAGGATCTATACTCCATTGAATCTTTACAAGCTTCAATGTCTTGTTTCTTAATTTCTTTTCTTCCCTTGCCACAATTCCCACTGGCTCTTTCTCATAGATTAGATCTGGATTAATCTGAACTTCAGTAGGCTTTTCTAAGATTTCCTCCTAGTCATGTACCCATCTCCTTAGTTGTGACACATGAAACACATTGTGCATTGCACTCATCCCCTCTGGAAGCTCCAGCTTATAGGCTAGTGAGCCTATCCTCTCCAAAATCTTGTATGGTCCTACATATCTGGGTCTGAGTTTCCCTTGCTTGCCAAATCTCAAGACTTTCTTCATTGGTGAAACCTTAATGAAGACATAATCACCTACTTTGAACTCCACTGACTTCCTCTTTGCATCATCATATTTCTTTTGCCTATCTTGAGCTGCTGCCATCCTCTTTCTCACCAGTCCTATTTTCTCTGTGATGTCCTTGACATATTCTGGCCCTAGGATAGCTTTCTCTCCTGCCTCAGCCCAACAAATAGGTGATAGACATGGCTTTCCATATAGGGCTTCAAAGGGTGCCATTCCAATTGTGCTTTGGTGGCTATTATTGTATGTGAACTCAGCCAAATGGAGATGGTCCTCCCAATTTCCTCCAAAGTCTAACACACATGCTCTAAGCAAATCCTCTAAAATCTTGTTTACCACTTCTGTTTGCCCATCTGATTGAGGGTGTTAAGCAGTGCTTAGGCACAATTCACTCCCCATAGCTTCTTGGAAGCTCTTCCAGAATCTTGAAGTGAAGATTGTATCCCTATCACTCACTATAGTTTTAGGAACACCATGCAACTTTACCACTTCTCTCATAAAAGTTTGGGCTAGCCTAGGTGCATTTCTGTCTGCTTTTACTGGTATGAAGTGGGCTACTTTAGTCAGCCTATCTACAATTACCCAAATACTTGTATTTCCCCTCTTGGATCTAGGAAGACCATCTATAAAATCCATAGATATGTTTTCCCACTTCCACTGTGGTATGCTAAGTGGCTGCAACAACCCTGAAGGTCTTTGGGTCTCAGCTTTTATTTGTTGACAAACCATGCACTTAGCAACATGTCTTGCTACATTAGACTTCATTCCCTTCCACCAATAGTCCCTTTATAAGTTTTGGTACATCTTGGTGCTGCCTAGATGTATGGAATATTTGCTCCTATGGTACTCATTAAGGATTTCTTCTTTCAATTCTATGATGTTTGGGACACATATCCTACCCTTGTACCTTAGGTATCCTTTTTCATCAATGTGATAATCCTTCACTTCCTCCTTCTTTAATAGGAGAGACCTCTTTTCTGCTAAGTCTTGATCTTCTTCTTGCATCTTTGCCACCTTCAAGACCAAATTTGATTGTAAAGTAATTAAACTTAACCTTCCTTTACTCCTTTCTTCCTCAACTATCTCCATACTTATCCCACTGCTCTCATCTATTTCCAAATCAGTGAGCATGGTCAAGTCTCTAAACTCCTCCATCATCAACATGGCCACTTTTGCATGCTGCCTACTCAATGCATCTGCCACTTTATTAGCCTTGCCTGGTGTATAAAGTATATCTAAGTCATAAGCAGCAAGAAATTCAACCCATCTGAGTTGTCTCATATTCAAATCTTTCTGTGAAAAGAGATACTTTAAGGCCTTGTGATCAGTGTATAAAATGAACTTTGCACCTAATAAGTAATGCCTCCAGAGCTTCAAGGCATATACTACTGCTGCCAACTCAAGATCATGAGTTGCATATCTAGTTTCATGGGGTTTTAGTTGTCTAGATGCATAGGCTATGACCAGATCTTGCTGCATCAACACAGCCCCTAGCCCTGACCCACATGCATCTGTATATACAACTAATCCCTCATTGCCTTCTGGTACTCTCAACACTGGTGATTTTACCAAAGCCTCCTTGATCTGGGTGAAAGCTTGTTCACACTTATCAGTCCATATAAACTTTTGGTTCTTCCTAGTCAGGTTAGTGAGTGGCATTGCCATTTTAGAAAATCCTTGTATAAACCTCCTATAGTATCCTGCCATCCCCATGAATGACCTAACTTCACTAAAATTGTTAGGCTTCTTCCATGCTTGGATTGCTACTATCTTATTGGGGTTTACAGAAATCCCTCTAGCAGAGACAACATGTCCAAGAAAATGTACTTCCTCTTGCCAGAACACACACTTAGAGAACTTTGCTTTCAAATCTTTTTCTCTTAATCTAGATAAGACCAAATGTAAGTGGTTCTCATGTTCCTCTATTGTTTTAGAATAGATTAGAATGTCATCTATAAAAATCAGAACAAACTTGTCTAAGTAATCTCTGAATATCCTATTCATTAGGTCTACAAAGTAAGAAGGGGCATTTGTTAGCCCAAATGGCATAACCAGAAACTCATACAAACCATATCTTGTGTTAAATGCTGTATATTTAACACTTGAATCCTCAACCTTCATCTGATGAAACCCAGATGCCAAGTCTAGCCTAGAAAACACTTTAGCTCCACTGAGTTGATCAAAGAGATCATCTATCCTGGGTAATGGGTATTTGTTTTTGATGGTTACTTTGTTTAATTCTCTATAATCTATACACATTCTTAAGGTACCATCATGCTTTTTAACAAATACTACAGGAGCACCCCAGCATGAATTACTTGGCCTTATAAACCCCTTGGCTTCTAATTCTTCCAACTGGTTCTTTAGCTCCTTTAATTCACTTGGCCCCATCCTTGTAGGCTTTTTGATAATTGGGCTAGCCCCAGGCATAAGGTTAATCTGGAATTCAACAGGTCTATGGTGTGAGACACCTTTTACTTCCCCAAATACATCCAAGTATTCTTTAACTATGGGGATTTCATTAATAGCTATTTCCTTGGGATTATTTTCTAATTCAATTAAATGATTTAGCCTGTTTTCTTTGATAGGTTCACACAGAATTGTAACCCTTTGGCCTTTAGAATTTTGTAGTGAAATGGTGGATGCATCTATGTCAATTATGGCTTTGAATTGTCTTAGCCAATCTGCCCCTAATATAACTCCTATATTTGGGAAATTTAGAACATATAAATTGGAAACAAATGTGTTTCCCCCTATGTTCAAATTCACATCCACACAAATCATATCTAATACACTAGAACTTCCTAAAGGGCTTTGTATTAACAAAGGTATTTCAGCCAAATTGCAGTTCATTTTCAACCTTTTAACTATTTCATGAGAAATGAGTGAGTGGGTTGCCCCGGTATCATATATTACAGCTAAAGGTATGGTACAAATAAATAGTGTACCTTCCACTTGACCATGGTTTTCAGCATTAGCCTCAATTATGGCCTTGCCCCTACCTTCCAAGTTTGCCACTTTCCCTTGTTGCTTGTATTCTGGGCAATTTCTTTTCATATGCCCTTCCTTCCCACATAGAAAGCATTTGAAAGCTCCCCCTTTAAGCTCTGGGCATCTTGGCTTAATATGGCCTTCTTTCCCACAATGGTTACAAACTATTTTTCTTTTGGCTTCATTGGGTTTTGCATCTACTGCCTTCTTACCATCTGCCTCTCCTTTCTTCTTATCATAAGGATGGTACTTCCCTTTGTTCTTCTTGTTGCTATTGTTTTTGAAGCTCCTAAACTTATCTCTTTCCTTGTCATGCTGCTCAATCTTCAGAGCCAAATCTATCACTTGATCAAAAGTTCTGTCAGCATAAGGTAATATAGCCCTGCTAAGCCCTGGGTTCAATCCCTTGATGTATCTATCATTTTTGGATGCTTCATCAGCCACTAACATTGCCCCATAGGTTGACAATCCCTCAAACTTCTGGGTGTATTCTGTGACATTCATAGTCCCCTGTCTAAGTTTGATGAACTCCTCAAGTAAAGTGGTTTTTGCTGAGGCTGGAACAAACCTTGCCTCTAACATCTCCTTAAATTGATTCCAATTAATATCATTTTCATTCCGGCCAGCTATGATCACCTCCCACCAACTCAAAGCTGCACCTTTTAATTGCCTTGAGGCCACTTGCCTCTTCCTTTGGTCATCTAGTTGCATATCAGTGAAGATCCTCTCTAATGTCCTCAGCCATGCTTGAATCTCCATTACACTTTCAGTTCCTTCAAAGCTCTTGCCTCCCAAACTGGTATAAGTCTTCACTAACTTGGAGAGCTCCTCATATGGGTTCTCAGGTCTGTGCCCAATTCCATCTCTCAAAACTCTCACAAATTCCTGCATGTCAAGCATTTGTGGTGTGCTAGATCCTCCTTGATGATGGGACCCTCTTCCTACCATATTTCTAAAAGTATATGTATTTCATTATATTAGTTTATAATACTTCGGTTTAATTTTAAATTGGTTGTATCTTTCCTATTTAATCATTGTGTATGTCACATGCACACACATACATTCAGGGAATACTTATAAACAGTCAAATATATCACAAACAAACCTAGTATAAACATAAGCACACAAATATTTTGCTATGTTAATTAAAACATAGCTCTGATACCAAATGAAATGACCCTAATTCTTAAGCAATTAAATTTTTTTTTTCATACTTAGCTAAGACTACCTAGGGTCATCCTTCCCTATTCTCATATTATCCAGGATCTTTCACAATATAAAAATATTGTTTTAAATCTAAATCATTCCTAACATACATATATGAAGATATCTATGTTATATTCTACTAGAATCAGAGCATGATAATATGTAAGTAGAAATCCTTTTAAATCTATCAAAATGTGATAATTCCCTGATAAAAGATTAATTATTGTATCCTGATTTTTGACCATAGAATCCACTGGAAACATGTACTTTAGTCTGTTATTCTAATTAAGAAATGATCAAGTAATGATCAGGTGGAAGAAAGCTTTAATATGGATGATTGTGTTAAAGTCTGTATAGTATCAAACTCAGGCTAAAAGAAAGTGGATCATAAGTGAACACAAGCAACATCTAGGCGTAATGGAAATGCGCCTAACTTACACATGAGAGGTCACGAGTTCGAGTGCTATGCTGGTCGGTTCAAACCCAATTTTTGTTTTTCTTTTTATTTTTCTCCTGTATGGTTTGAAATCTGATATCTACCTATATCTGCACATATATACTTAATTTTTGCCTATAATCTAACATACAAAACAATATTTCTTGCTTTATTATTTTTGAAATCCATTCCTACAACTGTTCTAGGAATTTATGTTTATATTTTTGCCCAAATATCAACATGTACACAGATATACATGTACATGTCAATATCTTTGCTCATTTTCCAGAAAACTGGGTTCAAATGGTTCCTTGCTTCATTGATTTGAAGTGAACATTTGGCCTGACCTATGGTCTAACCATGTGGTTAATCTGACCATTCTTTTATTTGCATTTTACAAACCAGAATCTACCCAAAACATTGATACTCCTTCTTTTCAAAAACATGTTTATATTTGTATGAATCAGACACCTTGTGATCAGATATATATATCATCCTTCCTAACCATAATTCTCTTTTAAAAATGCATATTCAGGGTATATACACTTTTACTTGCATTTGGACATATATCAATATCATGACTTGAAAATACAACAGTTATAATTCTTTCTGGATTTTCCCAATATAATTTCCTATATATCTATCTTTTGAAAGGACTTAGGATGAACTTAAATCATCATAAAATGATTATGCTTATAAAATCCAGGTTTTTTCCTCTAAATCAAAAACAACTTTAGCAAATAGATTTTCAAATCAGTTTAAAATCAATATCCTTAATACATACCAAACCAGAAATAACCAGAAACAACATAACACATATTTCTTACAAGTTCTTCCTACTTAATACATTTAGATAGCCATATCAATCAGGAAATACATGCATGAATCAACTCATTCTAGCTCTTATTTCTAATTATCTTAGCATCCTCTATTCCATATCTTTTTAATCTTGCTTACTTAGCTCCATCACAACCTGCAAAAGCATTAGTGGCTGCCCCATTATGAATGAGACACCCCCATGTGCCATGAGCAATAAGGGTCAGATCTATGATCTGGTGTGAGCATTTCTAACATATCCATGATATTAAGCTAAGGATACAGCATAAATATACCTTGCATAACTTGACAGGTATTATCATGAATGATTAATGTATAAATTGATCAGGTATTACCATATACATACACAAGAGCAATCATATGCATTAAAACAATTTTTATCTGGAACTACTAAGGTTCCTCATACCAACCCTGATCCCGGAAAGACTCAAGTTTCCTATATCATCATTTAAGGTTGCCTTTTCTTCTTATAAATTCCTAGCCTCATCTGCTATAAGGAATCAAAGGGACACATTGCCATGAACTAATTAACATCATGGCACAAAGATCTCAGGACTTAAACAAGCCATGTGTCAACTTGTCTACTTCAAATAGGACAAGCATTCCAGCAGCCTTCTTGGCACAAAATCCTTAGTTATATTACTAAGTGTATTCATGTTCATTTTATCAATGATAGCTAGGTGTACATACCACTTGTACACATGAGACATACTAGTTACCTTGCAGACATAATATTGCAAGCAAGTAAAAGGTTACTTTCTAGAGGTATAATCACCCAGTCATTCCATCTCACATTATTTAGCATATAAACACCCTATTCAAACATATACCAGAATGTTTGCAACTGAGAATAAATGCATGGCTCTATTGGGTTTATTTTGATTTTGCAAGCAACTATGTTTAGCCAGATTTTTAGCCTTGTTTAAACATAATTTTTAGGCTTGTAAATTTTCTGTTTGGTTTAGGGCTCAGCACTTATAGAGAAAGACTCCATTGCACCCTTAACCAATTATTTCAAGCCTCAGCACTATACCATTGTATATGCAGCTCATAGTTTTTTTTTTTCTTCATTCTTTGTCTTAAGCCATGATTCAGACTAGTTACAAATACTCTCTTACATGTTCTTTAAGGTTTTGGTATAACATATAGGGATGAAAATAGAACAACAAAGTTATACATCCATCATAACAGATCATATCTCATCAAGCATTCATGAAACCATCAGAAGTCAACATGGTTTGTAAATCAAAACATGCAAAATATAGCATATAAAAGCTTGGCTGCCTAATCTCAGGTCTTAATGCCATGTATATGAGTGAGGATACTCACCTAAATGCTTACACAAGCTTAATCCAGAAACCCCTCAAATCTTTAGCCTTTTCTTCCTCTTCTTCCTTAGGTTAATTAATTCAGTGAGAGAATAGTTTTCTGGTTAGGCTCTTGATTTATATAAGGGTTCTACCTAGGGTTTTGGGTGATGCAAAATCCCTATTTTAGCCCAAACCAGAATCATGCATTTGGCATTGCATATTCTCTCCCTCCTAACCCTTAATATCCCGGCCAATATTTTAAAACAAGGCTAAGTTGTGCCTATTTTCTTTCCTTTTCAGAAAGTGATTACTTTAAGTATTTTTATTATACTTACCTCAAACATGATAATGGTGTGACTTTCTATTTCCTGCCTTTATACATTTGCTTTCTTGCACTTTGGTTCTTACTATTTTAGTGCTTCCTTTACTTATTTTTCCTTTATTAATTTTCTGCTCAAATAATATCTGTATATATATATATACATTTATACAACTATGGGTGTTAGTTTAACTTTAACCTTCTTTTATTTGCAGAAAACATGTGAATTCTTATATGCATTTCTACACTCCTATTATTCAAATAAAATTTCACTTATTCATTATAAATCAATGTTCTCTTCTGTCTTAATTTCCAGACAAGTCATACATATGCATATATATAT
The DNA here is from genome assembly GCA_030737815.1 of Allium fistulosum. Taxonomy (NCBI): domain Eukaryota; kingdom Viridiplantae; phylum Streptophyta; class Magnoliopsida; order Asparagales; family Amaryllidaceae; genus Allium; species Allium fistulosum. The sequence continues at coordinate 1,100,741,912 of CM060904.1, read as the reverse complement.
AGATATATATATATATATACATATCCTTAGGAATTTTAATATTCATGTCCAGGCCTATATTTCCTTTATTTAAAACATTTTATCTAAATGTTTTCCTTCTTTGTTTTATTATTCAGGAATTCTGGATTTTCTCTTAGTGCCATAACTAGTGTGCACGTGCACACATGCACACAACCTTGCACCACTGAAAATCCCACCTATATAATAATTCTGATTTTTCCCCTAGAATTTTAATCATTTATTTAAAAGAATTTTCCTCAAAATCTTGGGGTATTACATGTTCGACAAACTTGGTGGCCATCTGGTCAAAGTTAGAGATGGATCGCGGTGGCAAACGAGTGAACCGCATGGTAGCGATGCCCCCCAGGGAGATGGGGAAACTACGACACTTTACTGCATCATCAGCTCTAGCAGCATTCATCAGCTATTCGTATTTCAGGACGTGTTGATTGGGGTCAGAACTCCCTTCATAAACTGGCAAAGCTGGCATCCTGAAGTGCCGAGGTGGTTCAGCATATAAAACATCATCGGTGAAAGGGGTATGACTTCGGGAGATTCCCCAGTCGTCATTAGATAGACCCTGACTTTCACGGACCATTTGGCGGATCATCGCCGGTATATCTATCGCTTGGACACTTGGAGCATGTTGTGCCAAGGTGTGGTTGGGTTCCACAGCGCGAGTCTGGACCGGACGCGGTCGACGGTCCGTGTCTCGCCTCCTTGGTTCAACATCCTCAAGGACATAAGGTTCAGGAGTTTGCTCCCATCGACTATGTTGAGGATCAGCTAGGTTCCTAGCACCACCTCCTCGTCCAGCGGTGGTGGTAGTAGCAATGTTACTGGTAACATGGTAAGGAGCAGCCCCTCCCCGAGTTGTAGGTTTTGTGCGGAGGCTAACGGATGGTCCAGCTCTTGGTTGCCCAAGGTTCGAAGCAGGTTGGTGTCCCGTGGCCTGGGTGTAGCTTCCACCCAACCGTGGACGTGTGGATCTAGTTTGGCCATCGGAGGAGGCTGAGCTCTCTATGGAGGAGTGAGAGCCTTGGTCTCTTCTAGATCTTCTTCGCCTTTGGCGATTTAGCTGGTTAGTCAATTCCGTGTTGGCGCGTGGTTGCTCCGCCAACTGCTGTCGACTTTGGGTCAACTCCTGAAGCAATGTCTGGAATTATTGTCTAGTGATTGGACCTGATGGATCTGAAGGTCCTGCAGCATTTTGGTTGGAGGGAGGTAATTGCGCGGGATTTTGTCGATCCCGCGCTCCCTGATCAGCAGTTGTAGAGGTGGTACGTGTGCTCACCATAATGAACTGATGAAGTCCTTTCCTAGATCTGATTGCAAATCTGAGTAGAATGGAAGGGCTTTGAAATTCTAGATCTTGATCTTCTTCTTAGATTTATGCAATCCAATATAGATAGGAGATCCAAAGAGTGGGAGAAAAATTGAGTTTTCTCAGTGAAAGCACCAAAGTGTTTGGACCAAAATTGGGCACAACACTCTTCGGAAGTCTTTGAAGAGATAAAGTGAAGAAATTAAATGAAAAATGAAGAATTATCTAACAAAAACTCCAAATTTCAGAAATGAGAATAATTAAAGTGCAAGGAGACACAAGAATTTAGAGTGGTTCGGCGTATAGCCTACGTCCACTATGAAGTAGTTTGCTTTATTAATCTTTCTTTTGTGTTTACAAGTGAATTCAATGATTTACAGTGAATAACAATGATTTGCGGCAGTGAAATTCGTTGGTGGCAGCAGCAACGGAGTTCAAATCTGGATCTGGCGGAGTCCGGGCGTTGGAGATCTCAAAGAGGAAGAAGAACCCTTTTTCTGTTGGCTTTGGGGGTCTATTTATAGGTGTAGGAGGCTGGTATTTCGCTCAGATCTCGAAAGACCCTCTCTGGCACGTGACCAGGCCTGCATGCCCAAGCCCGTGATGTTTCGGTCCGATCCGTGATCGATACGAGCATATTTCGACTCGCTCGAGATTTCATCCAATGGAGTCGAAATTTGGTGTGTACATTCTTTAGCATGCATGTAGTCTTCTGTGAAAATTTCAAAGCATTTGGACTTGTAGATTGGGAGATATGATCGATACGAAATAGAGTTCTTGGCAGGCTGTTTCCATCGACTCGCTTCCCGTTTCGACTCGCTTCTCTTCGACTCGATGGCGTGGCATTCGATTCTCACTTTGTCCTGGATGTTGCTTCGAGCGAGTCGAAGTAAGCATGTGGTCGAGCGAGTCGAAGCGAGTGTTGGTCGAGCGAGTCGAAGCTATCACTGGGAGAGCGAGTCGAAGCTATCACTGGGAGAGCGAGTCGAAATGGGAAGCGAGTCGAAGTTGTGCTTTCGATGCTTTCGAACTGGAGCGAGTCGAAGTGAGCAGCTCTGAGGGATGTGGAGTGATTCGAATCCAGGTTGACTTGAAGTTGGCCTCTGAGCGAAGCGAGTCGAAGTTGTCGCTCCTGGACGTTGCGAAGCGAGTCGAAGGAGCGAGTCGAAGGAGCGAGTCGATTGGTAATTGATCTTCATCCAATCTTGTATCGCTCATAACTTGAGCATACGAACTCGGATTGACTTGAGATTTGAAACGTTGGCTCTCATGGCTTAGCTTGTCATGTCCTACCAATTTTGGCTCGATCCGGACTCGGACAAAATTCATCGATATCCGTAGTGAGCCCATGTATAACTGATTTCTAGGACGGACCGTTACTGGTTACTAGTCAATTCCTTGGTGTTACGGCCTTGTTAAAAGGCGGGATAACAATATTAAAACTGTTTTCTTTCCTTTTTAAACCAAATTCTTTATACCAACTCTAATCCCTTGTCAATTTTCTATTAGTTAAAACAAACTTTATCAATTTATTTTCAAAAAACTACTAAAAATCAGTTTTATCTTTCCAAAAACATTTACTAACTTAATTAACTAATATTTTTAGTTAATATTAATTTAAATGTTTTTCTAGCATAATAAATTCATATAAATTCATAATCACTTGGGCAAAATTCCCAAAAATCATTAAAAATCATAATTTATATATTCTTTCTTCTATAAAAATTTCGAGGCCAAAATAATTATTTAATAATTTTAATAATAAAACCCAAAATAAACACTATTTCCTTCTTAGGAAATTTAATAAATATTCATATTAACTTAGAAAATTATGAAATTAAAAACTCATCTCCAAAGTAATGCTTTACACAACATACTAGAAAACCAAATCAATTAGAGATTAAAAACTTAGGTTCTACCTTTAAAACCTATCATAATAATTCCATAAAGTTTCCATAAATCATTATTCTATCCAAACAATGATCGAATATCCGTAACATGGCAAAACCATCAAGATCAATTTGCAAATTAGCCATAACCGAATTCAAACACAAATAATAGAGATGGTTAATTATTATTCATCTTATATTGGATGATGAGATTGAGATTTGATAGAGTTTAACTTCCCTAAGCTTTGCCCTTGAATACCCTTTAATTTCCTTTTCTTTCTTCTTTGATTATGGCCGACCTCTCTAGTTTCTTTTGATTGTTTTGTGAATGTAAAATGAGAATGAATGAGAGAGGGAGGGATTAAGGGAAATAAGGCTTAGGATTTATTCCTAATTTGCCCCTCTTATGTATTCCCTTTTATATTAAGTTTTAAAACAATCTTATTATTTGATTAGTTAAGACCTAACCCAATTAATTATCAAATCTCAGCCTCCTTATCTTACTACATTATTCTATTTAATCTATCTAATTAAATCTCTTGAATAATGTTAAACTAAAATTAAGGGTGTTACACAACTGCTGTTGAGTAATGGAGTTCGTGGATGAAGACATGATGGAGCATTTCCTGACAACCTACAGTTATAAATAGGAGGCTAGAGGCTCATTTTCGAGGATCTTTTTGCTTTCTTGCAATTATTATATATTTCCTTGTAATCATCCGTGGAGTGGTACTGAACCATGAGAACTTTACTTGTAAAACAAAAAGATAATCAATAGAAATCTCAAATGGATGTAGGCAATGATTAGCCGAACCACTATAAAGTTTTGGTGTCTTATTTTTACTCATTTTCCATTTAAATTTCTTTATTTCACTCTCTACTCTAATTTCTTGGGTGTCTGTACCACTTTTGGTACTAACATTTTGGTGCTTTCATTGAGAACTTGATTCTTAGTTGTTTGGATCCATCAACTACTATTGGATTACATTAATTCGAGAGATAGACCTAGTTTTCTTCATTTTTGGAATTTTTAACTACTTGGATTTTTATAAAATCTACGTAAGTGCTCTTTACCGTGGCCTCTAGAAGATTACGATCCAACACTTCACATGCTGCTGAAGATGTTGAGGATGTCAACCATCGAGCAGTTGAAGAAGTTGCACAATCGGATGCCGCATATATGCAGAACTCAATAGATTTGGTAACCAGAATTGAGATGGACTGTATGATGAAGAAAATGGAAAGTACGCTCCTGGAAAGCCACAATGAATTGAACCGGCAAGTGAAGCAGAGCTTGGATTTGTTGAATCGACTAAAAAATAACCACAGGAGAAGTATGAAGGAGTTGGCACTTTTTGGTTCAAAATCTGACAGTTCCCATCATTGGAGGAAAGGTGGTGGGACACAAAGCATAAGATTCTTAGGAAGGTGACCGGGAAGTCGAAACAGAAGTTATGACCAAACTACAACAAAGGTCTATGAATCAATACCGATCCATCAGGAGGGATCGGTACCGAACCATCTAATCTTGGTTTGGGTGGTCGACTTCTGAGAGATGGTGCTAGTTTAGCTTTTGGTCATGCTATGGATGGCTAGAATGTTTGAGATCAGGCGGCTGCTGCAGATCGGCCATGAAGGGACTAAGTACATGGAAGTGCTGAATGAATGGTTCTCCTAGAGTTTGAGCGCGTTTGCTAGACCAAACACTCGGGGAGGATCACGATTATCGCTATTTAGGAAATCCACCTGAGATGGATTTGACTGAAATAGTAAGGAGACTTATAAATGAGAGCCAACATTTGACAAATGATAATTGGGGCTCCTCCCAAGCTAGAATCTATTCACAGAAGAGATTCTATGCAAGGAATACCCAAGCAGATTTATGATGCCGACAATGCCATCATATAGTGGGAAGATCGATCCTAAGCTACATCTAATGAAGTACGACTGACATATGCACTCTGTTAGAGCTACTAATGTTGTACGATGTTGTTATTTCTCGATTTTCCTAGAAGGAGTAGCAATGATGTGGTTCATCTGGTGTCGTCGATATCCATATCGTCTTTCGAGCAATTAGCATGGATGTTCATTGAGTAATTCTGTATGCATACCACCCATCCAAAGGACGTCATGTCACTTTCTAACCTCTTCTAGGGAACGGGAGAGTCTTTGAAAGATTTCTTACATCAGTTCAATACCGCAGTGACTAAGGTAAGTAATGCTCAAGAAGATATTATGCTGATGGAACCGATTAGGGGGTTTATCCGGAGATTGATTTCGGGAGGTGGTTGAAGAGGAAACCCCCACCGATGATGGACATGTTCTATAGAAAGGAGAATTGGTTCTTGTGCTTGGGGAGGCAAGTATTACCACCAAGAAGTTCTATGCTCGTCAATCAGTCAAAGTGATATAAAGTAATGTTGCTAAAAAAAAGTCTGAAGGGAATTTCGGAAGTGTCGATGTTAATGTGGAAAAAGAAGTGGTGGACACAAAAAGAATGACAATGGAGCTAAAAATAAGAAATCGGATTCAAGGAGCTATCCAAAAATCCTAAAATTTGACAACTAAACTCCATTAAATAACTCAATTGAGAATATATACTTGGCTACTCAAGGAAAAGGGTAGCGTAGAAAGCCGGCTTCGAGGGGGTCGACTAAAAAAGAGAAGCAGTCTGGCGAGTTCTACAGATTTCATGAAATGTATGGTGACAATACCAACAAAGCAGGCATTTGCATGATATAATCAAGAATTTGAACGTTAAGAAGAAATTACAACAGTTTGTACATTCTCCGTAGAATGGCGGGTAAGGAAGTTCAAACCCCCGGTAGGAGGCCCATGTAGCTTGTGAAGCGATTGGTGATCAATACCATTATTGGATGAACACATCCAACTAAGAAGAGCTGGAACGAGATGGAGCAATATGTCAGTGCATTGAAACACATAGTGAATGAGAGTTGTTTCTCCATTGAAGATGATGTTTCCGAAAAAACAACTTAGAGCCATGACAGATGAAATTGTTTTTCAAAATAGAGATGCTAATGGGGTAGAGGCTCCGACGATTGATCCGTTAGTGATGCCAGCCATGATAGGCCCAACTGTGGTAAGGAAGGTGTTGGTTGACTGTGGGAGTTCAGTTAACATTCTATTTAAGAGAGCCTACGAACAGATGCTTCTAGAGGTCAAAGACATAAAGCCATGTAAATCTCGGATCCAGGGATTTAACGGGATTGCTACTGAGCTAGTGGGAAGTGTGGATCTGCCGATTGTGCTTGGAGACGGCTACTGCAAGAGAGTGCGGGTCATTCCTTTTGTTGTGCTGGATATTTATTCAGCTTATAATGCATTTTTGGAAGACTGGCCATTGCTAAATTTCGAGCGGCCATTGCTCCATAGTGCTTAACATTGAAGTTCCCAACGGAGAATTGTGTGGGATAAGTATAGGGTTATCGGGGGCTTGGCCACTAGTGCTATGTTACCGAGCTTAAAGAGACGAGGTGAAGAGAGAAAGGAAAGGGTATGGAGAGGAGTATCTGCATCAAGGCTTTGGATGCATAGCAACCACTTCTTGAGCCTTGGCTTGGGCAACATAGTTGGTTCGATAAGAATATGGATTCGTGGAAAGAGCCGGAGGATGGAACGGCAGCACCAGCCAAATTGACAATCAACATCCCAATCAGCCAGGATGATCCTACAAGGGTCCTGAAGGTCGGATCATAGCTTGGTGTGAAAATAATAAAAGAGTCAGTTATTTTCTTCAGGCGAACCTGGGTGTGTTTGCAGACTCACTCAGACATGTGTGAAATATTGTTAGAGACAGCGAGCCACACGTTAAACATAAATCCTAAATGCATTCTCATGAAACAAAAATGCCGCGGCCGGGGTCTGTAGAGATTTGCTGTACTTAGAGAAGAAGTGGAGAAGTTGAAAGACGGTGGCTTCATCCACGATGCCTTATACCCAAAGTGGCTATCTATTCCAGTCCTGGTGAAAAAGTCTAATGGGAAGTGGAGGACATGCATTGACTATTCTGACCTGAATAAGTCATGCCCGAAGGACAACTTCCCACTCTCGAGGGTTGATTAGCTGGTAGACTCGATGGTCGGACATGAATAGCTATCGTTCATGGATGCGTATTTCAGATATAATAATATTCCAATCCACGTCCCAACCAAGAACACACCAGCTTTGTTATTGACCTAGGACTATACTGCTATCTGTTCATGCCCTTTGGATTGAAGAACGCTAGAGCAACTTACCAAAGGTAGGTGAATAGGATGTTCAAGGATCAAATTGGGCACTCGATGGAGGTCTATGTAGACGATATGCTCATGAAGTAATGGCGATTGAGGAACCGCATTGATGACTAAGCAGAGATGTTCAACATTCTCAAAAAATATGGGATGAAGCGTAACCCTTTGAAATTCTCATTCATCATCGAGTCATCAAAATTCTTAGGCTTCATCATGAACTCCTATAAAATCGAAACCAATCGGAGAAGATTGAAGACTGAGGTACATCAAACCCCGAAAACCATCAAAGATGTTCAGAGATTGAATGGAAAGGTCGCCACCCTAAGTACATTCATTTCTAGAGCCATGACAAATGCATTCCTTTTCTCTACATGATCAACAAAGGGTACAAGAATTTCACATGGATGCAAGAGTGTATAGACACATTCTAGGTTTTGGTTGATCGCATAGAGAGACCACCCATTCTATTAAAGCCATTAGAAGATGGGGACTTGTTTATTTATTTGGCAATGTTGGTGCACGCTTTAAGTATCACACACATACGTAAGGAGTCCCGAATCTAGAGGCTGTTGGACTACACTAGTAAGCGGTTGACAGGAGTAGAAAAAAATATCCGAAGCTGGAAAAGCTTGCATATCGCTTGTTGATTGCTTCAAGAAAGCTCCTCCCTATATTCAGGCTCATCCGATCAAAGTTCTAACCGATTATCCTTTGAGACAAGTCCTGCGGTGACTTGAGAATTATATAAGTCTATTAAAATTAAATATTGAATTGAGCATGTATGACCTAACCTATCACTCTTGGAGAGCGATCCAGGATCAAGCTTTGACGTATTTCATTGCTGAATACACTATGCGAGATGATACTCAAGAGAGCAGTGGAGAACAAGATGCTAGAAAGAAAATGCACATGGACGATGCATCCAATAAATGTTGTTCTAGTGCTAGAGTCATGCTAGTGACTCTTGAGGAACGTTTGATTTCTTACGCTCTGAAACTCAATTTTCCTATAACAAATGATGAAGCTAAGTACGAGGCCTTAATAATAGGACCCAAGATTGCCAAGGAGCTGGCAGTTAAAATTTTTCATATCTTCTGTGATTCCCAACAAGTGGTGTGTCAAGTTAGAAAAGAGTTTCAGGCAAAAGGAGCAAGGCTGGTTCCTTATCTCAACCAAGCCCTTAAGCTGCTTAGCGATATTGAATATTACACCATAATGCATATTCCTAAAGTGGAAAATGCGAAGACCGACTCACTACCTACGTTAGCTAGTTCTGGAGATGAGCAGCTCATTGGTCCCGGTGGATGTGTTATCAGCTCCAAACATCGATCAGATGGACATTAATTAGATCTTGGAGGCCCAATGTGAGAATGAGTCATGGATGATTCCGACAAAAAATTCTCTACAGAAAGGAGTCCTTCCTGATAGAAAAAGCGAGCAATGTTAGCTTTTCATAAATCTTCAAGATTCATCATGCAAGAGGGAGCACTTTATAGGAAGGGATTTTTAGTTCCTATGCTTCGGTGTGTTGCCAACGATGAGGCTAAGCAAGTCCTAAGAGAAGTACATGAAAGGGCCCGCGGTGACTACACCGGAGGGCAAACCTTAATGAAGAAGATCCTTTATTATGGGCATTTTTGGCCTAATATCAACCAAGATGCAGCCGATTACACTAGAACGTGTGACAAGCGCAAGAGATTCACTAAGATTCTAAGAGCACCTCCGACGGTTATGACTCAAAAGGTCGGTCCTTAGCCATTGCAGTTTGGGGAATCGATATCACTGGTGTGCTACTAATGTCTATAGGTGACGCAAAGTAAGTCATCGCTGCTGTTGATTACTTCACTAAATGGGGAGTGGTAAAGCCATTAGCTACAATCACCACAAGAAAGTGATCAACTTCGTGGTCAAAAACATCATCTATCGTTTTGGATTCTGAAAATGGTCATTTCCATTAACGGAACCCAATTCAATAACATCCAATTTAAACATTTCTACAGCCGACATAAGATTGAGAAGAGATTTGCAACGGTGGCACTCCCTTAGATGAATGGCCATGTCAAATTAATAATTGAGATTATCAAGTTCATTCTTAAGAAATGGTTTGAGAAGGCCAAGGGCAAGTGGATTGATGAACTTCCATTGGCACTTTGGGCTTATTGAACGACCCACAAGTCCGCGATCGGCCATTCTCCATTCACCCTGGCTTACAAATGAGAGGCAATGATCTCAATTGAACTTGATGTACCTTCTTATCGAGTAACGCACTATAATCCATGAACGAATGAGAAACTCCTACCGAAGTCCCTCAATATGATTTATGAGAAAACCAATGAAGCCAACTTGAGGACAGCCACCCATCGAATCGCACGATACTATAATGCTAAGGTCGAGACTCGGACCATTGAAATTGCCGACCTCATTCTCAAACGAATCTTCCCAAAGCCTAAGATGTTGGGCCCAAGTTGGAAAGTCCATACGCAATTGAACAAAAACTTAGAGATTGCATGTTTAAGCTAGCGACGATGGACAAAACTTCACAACCGCGGGCGTGGAATAGTGAGCACTTACGATGCTATTTCACTTGAATGTAAATTTGTACATATTTAATAAAAGCTATCTAGCCAGACAGAATATGTCATTTCTAATTTTTATAAAAGAAGTGACTGCTGGAGCTTTTGAATCTATTTATACTTAATTTTACACTGTGAACGGTTTTGTGTTTAAATGAACCTGCATGTACAAAATGCAGGTTCCCAGAGATAGCTACCGACTAAGCTTCCGTAGCCCGTGATCGGATGCACAAAGCTTAACCACACTTGTTATACAATGATAGATACCCAGCAACTCCTCTAACCTATGACTTGGGAGTATAAACATTCAAAGGTTGAACGAGATAGTTTGCCTTTACATCTCATGCCTAGAGTTTGGCAAAGCATCCATACCTTTCCCAGAGTAAGTAAGATGAAAGGTCTGTGCCCAAAGTTAGGTGGGATCTCCTACAAACTTCGATCGAACCGCGGAGTTAGGCGCGACCACAAGCGAACATCTTGGATATGGATGTTTTAACCACTACCTTAAAATATTAACTCTCAACTGAAGCACAATGTTTGGCATGGTCAAAGCATGCGTCCCGAAGTAGGGTGCCTAAATTACCATCCAAAGATGAATTGTTTCGATTGAAGCCCATTGTTAGGTGCAATCACACTCAAAACATCCCCAAAACAAGTGTGTAAGTTATTTCTCCAAGAAATTGGAATTTGACCAAGTTCCGGAGTAGAACATGGTCATGGGCAGGCATGTGTGGATAAATGCTTTGAAAATCGTCCCTTATTTACCTAAATAATGGAATGGGCTAGTAACTTGTTCAATGATGATGATGAGATGTGGATTGCAAACATGTTAAATATAAAGTGCATTTCTCAAACACTTAGTCAAATTCACACAACATTTGTGTGTAATAAAAATTCTGTATTACTCACAGTCAAAATAAGACTGAAGAAAAGTACAAATGTTATTGACATCTAAACTAAAAGAAAAAGTGGGGGCCGAACCCATACAAAGTTGGCTTGAAAATAAAAATCAAAAGAGGTCCTATGGCTATACAACCAAAAACATGAAGGAGATAGATGATCACTTCTTTGACTTCTTCTTCTTTGACCGGTTTTATGTGTGCCTTCTCAAATATGGGTGAAGTCAACGATACAACTCTGCCAGATTAAGGCTCCATATAAACGGATATACCATTTGAATTTCCTTCTTGAATGAAGATAGCATGCTTTTTTTCTATATTTGCGGTGCATCCGAACTGTATGAAGGTATATACATAGCAATAGATGCAGCTGGGGGTCTAGAAGTAAGACCTGTAGCAAACTCCTTAGGAGTAGTGTAGGAGCCTTTGGCTTGATCTTTTTAAATTGTAATTTCCAACCCTAGGTGTAAGATAAGCTCACCTGCTCTGAGCGCTTCAATTTGTGCTCTACTTAAAATCTTTCTCTCTAGCTCTGTTAGATTTACTTCACCTCCTTCTACATGTTATTGTTATTGCCGCATAATCTACTCCCAGGCCAGCACTAGTGCTAGAGGATAACCTTTACCAAGCCATGCCAAATGTCGAAACTTGAGTATGTTGATGTTGTAATTGGTCATGAGTCGCTTAAACTTGTTTTTAACCTGCCTCTCTGCGGTTGCCACAAACTCATCAACTTTCTTGGTTTTTTTCTAATGCATCGTCCCTCTATTTATGAGAGTCGAGCATTTCTTCATAGTAGTTTTGGGCTATTCGAAGGGCTTCGTCTTTCTCCTTCTTTTATTTTTTGAGTCGTGCCTCCAGCTCCTTTACCTATTCAGCTAGCTCAAAATTCTTTTGATGAACAGATTCAATTTGGCTTAAGTGGTCTTTTCTTTCCCACTCAATTGCCATGTTTTAGTCCTTCACTTTCTGATCGGCTTCCACCTTCGCCATTTTCAGCTCGGCGGCTTCTGAATTGAGATGAGCGATAGTCCCATCATTCTATTTTACCATAAGCCATAGTATCATAGCCATATTTTCCAAGCCATCAGTATATTCATAAATTTGCTCAGCCAACCTCCTCCAAGTGAAGTACTGACCATACACATTACCAACGTTCGCTACTGTCTGACCCTTAATATTATAAGGAATGTCTTTCAAATTAGGGATAAATTAGCAACTTTTAAAGTTGATTTTTGGAAAGCAATATTACGGTTCAGCTATATGAGGATTTGAAGAAATCAGCTACTCTATTTTTGCAACAAGCTATTCAATAGGCTATTCGATAGGCTCATTATCAGCTTTGTTTCGAGAGGAATCAGAAGTAGTAGATTTTGAAGGATGATCAGAAGGTCGAGAAGCATGAGACGACACCGCCTATTAAGTAGAGAGTGTAGCATAAGTAGCATAATGAATGTCATCGTAGTAGCTAGAGTGCCTTTCCAAACCCCTGGATAAAGGCGACCAAGATCTAGATCGATGCCTAGACGCCGAGTCGTATGACCTATACTCCTTCGCTCTACCTCCTCGATCATTGTTTAAGAATCGGCTAGAATGGGAATAATAACTGGATTTGTAGGATCATATGGTTGGTTTGCATCGGCTGATATGTTATCTGATCCTCATACAAATCGTGTCTTTCCATTGAACTTGCAAATTAAGCAAACAAAAATACAACATATGCTGAGCAAAGTGCAGTGCATGGCTGTGTGCATGGAAGTATCCTAGTGTCCAGCCAATGGAGCGCGGGTTTGAATTTTGCTAACAGGGGTAATCTCCCCCGCTTTAGTTGAAGGTACACCTTCTTAGGAACGAATGGGTGATCCAACATCCCCAATGCTCATATTACCAATGCTAAAAGAGTCGATTACGTCTGGGATTGGCCCAAAGTTTACATAAGGATCACCCAAAGGCTGTACAGGAGTTTCAAATGCAGTTATAGCCAGAGGAGTCGGAGTTGGAGTCAGAATCTTCCTTTCGGTGAGAATCTTAATACTTCTCCTTTGGAAAGGTTATTGGTCGTTCTCATCCTCATCAACAGATGTGTCATGGCCCACATCATTGTCATTACGACCAACTACATCACCTTCACCTTCATCAAAGTGTTCTCCTACTCTTCTAGCCTCAATATTTGGACTTTGAATTGAGGGCACCAATGAGTGATCCCCATTATCCATGGATGAAGAATCATCCTTATCGCTATCAATTGCTTCAGGAGCCAAACCGACACTATGATCCATGTCAAACAAGTTATAAGCTCGTAGATCCTCATCGCTAAACAATGTCTTAGCCTCTTTCTTCCTTTGGAATTTCAAGAAGCTGTCAGAGAGTCTCCAGCAGAGATGCATTTTCGGGTCTGTGTGGTACATCTACAAAGAATGAAAAAGACATTCAGTTATAGAAAATTATGAACCTGGACTTGTGCAATAAGGATAAGAATAGAATTTACGGGGAGACAACCATCGCTATGCAAATCCAGGAGGACAATGAACAAAAAAGAATTTGTACTTCAAATAGCTTAATTTATTCCAGGCACCAACCACAATCCGGCAACCCTTGGATGGCTTTAAGAAAATGAAGGAAAGATTTCCCTTGCAGCGCTGAATAGATATTGGATCTCTTGGTTATTGGGAACCCTGTCGAAACGGCGAGCAAAGATTATAAACAAGCTATGAAGGAATGCATAGTAGTTCAGAATGAGCTGAGCTGGAGCCAGCTTCATAAAATATATAACTCGTCGGATGAACTAATTAAATGGTGGGACGCATTTTGCTAAGCACATATACTTGTTACATACTATGTACCCATTTAAGGGATGGTGAGCCCTTTGGTGGCCTGTAGGAACTAACACGTCCTCAAACAGGATATCATGTTTATCAAAGATCCTCCTGAGTGACCCCTCCTCAATTTTAAATGATATTAAATTTATTGGATCATCTAATATAATATCATAATCAAGAGTGTCGGGAGAGTCTTCAATTGCTGGGCCTTCCACAGGTTCTATGGGAACTTCCTGAGCGGGTTAACCTATTTGTAGATTTCAATTTGAGGAATAGGTTGCACCAAAGTTTTCCATGCAAATGGAACTATGCTCGAGCTCAACTTGGTATCTGATTCGGAATATCTGGAAAACGATGGACCTACTGCTTGAGCGAAGAGACGCTCGAAACGTCTATCACCTATAACTATGAAAATTCAATATGCAAGTTATATCAGAAGGATTAAAAGACTGCCCCCTATTATAGTGAATGCCGAGTGTGGATAGTATCGTATAATGTAGTGCAGTGTTAGTTTTTGATAGTATACTACAGTTCATTTCAAAGTCTAGATGTCATCCGAAGCCATAGTTGCCGCCAACCATCCCAACATGCCTCATTAAGTTAGCTGTATACTGGAAATGATTTGGCAATGGGGAGATGACATTTGGTATGACTCAAATAACTAATCAATAAGGCAATGTTAAAGAAGGAGTTTGAAATCCAAAATCCACTAAGGGTTGGATCGATACTGATCCATACCCTAGGATGGATTTCGGCCTCCTCTTCCATCCTCTTCCTCGATTGAAAGCACGACCTTCCATGTAAAGCACCTCCAACCTCTCTATCAACGTCGCTGCCTACCTATGGATGTTGAAACTTAAAGAGATAGCTGAATTGGAATTTGGATTGAAGGTTCGGTTCGAGTTCGAAGTGGATTGGGTCCGATCCAAGAGTGCCACTAGATGGTATTAAGCTTAGATGTTGGACGAGTGATAGTGACATTTCAAGTGTCCAGAGGCGACGGAGCCAAGCTCAAAGTCAAACAGTAGAAATAAAGTGAAGAAGGGAATTGAGATGGGTTGGGTATATAATTGTTGGCAAGAAATTTAGTCAACATCTCACAGTAAAGTTTATGAAGGGAAATATAATCTTTTTGAACTCCTTTCGATTGAGTCGAAAGGGTCATTATACCTAAAAGGGGAACTCTTTCGAAGGTATAGATTCTACTATCATGGAGATGATTCCTTCGAAAGGTCTTATACATTTTGAAATATTCAAGCACCTTTCAAAGAATTCCTCTCAAGGGAGGTGACTTCAATGATCACTTAATGAACCCCTTCGAAACCCCTTTCGAATGAATCGAGAGGATCTTTATGCCTTCGAAGGGGCTCAAAATATAGCTTATATGACAAATAAGAAGTAAATTCGATTTCCTATGGAATCTTATCTTGGATAATTGATTCAAGTCCCATTGACTTCATAATATTGGATTATCATCACCAAATCAACTTTGTATTAGTTGGGCTTTAAATGCAATAATAATATGTTTCTGAATCAAAATATCCAACTAAACTCCATAACATTGCATATGATAAATAGGGGTTAGGAAATTAGTTAGTATCATGTGCAATAGGTCATTAGTCAAGCTAATGGCCGAAATGATCTTCCACGTATTCGAAATCGATATTAGATCCATGCATCCTCTCATTTTTATTTGTTTAAATTGGATACAAGTAAGAGAATTTTCCCCAAATTAGTCTAGGGTTACAAGAATTTGATTTCGCTAAGAAGTGAGAAAGAAATTCCAAAATCCAAAATTCGGTCCGTAACTTGGACCCCTAGGGTTGTATTTATAGACGCAGATTGACCCTTCTCGCTCCTATCCTTTCGAAGCCGTCAAAAGGTCTCTCTTCAAACCTTTCGTGCCCATCCTTTCGCCTTTGTCCTTCCGCTTCCATAGTTTCAAAGGTAGATACCTAGTCTCTTATTACGCTTGGATTAGTCCTTTCACCTCCCTCAAAAGTACACTAACAACGGATACTATTTCAACATTCCTCAATATTGCTTTCTTATACTTCTAGAACCTTTCGACACCTTCGAAAGGTATGCCACTTTTAGTAGCGAACGGGTCTCGATTCCCTATGTGTTATTTGGATGTAAGCGGAAGCACTCCCAACTCCTTCTTCTCCTTCGAAACATCTCCTTTGTTGCTTTGACCAGGTGCTAATCATGATGAGCGGTTATTTGAGTGAGTTAGGAAGTGCTTTCAAATGTTTTTGAAAGGAATAGTAGGTGATGAGAGGATCATTGCGAAATTTCACATAGTCTCATGTGAAGTTTTCTTTATGCTTGCCGAAGGGTCCAACCATTTCGAAAGGCTTATCTTTGCTTTCGAAAGGTAGACGTTGGTAAAATGTCCCTATGTGGAAGATTAACAATGGCAAAACCAACTATTTTGAAGGTTTTGGGTCTTGCATGTGAGCTTGTTATTCAATACCTTCGAAAGGTGAATCGAACTCATACAAGACTCTTTCATGTATGCGGAATCAACTGTGTTGAATGGATTAACTGAGGTGGAAGGGTAGCCTTGCCTCCCATTCGAAAGCTCTTGTTTCACTCAATCCTTGAAGGTGCATCAGGTGCTTGTGGCACCAATTTAACCTCTTCGAAAGCTACTTCAATGCCTTCAAAACACTGCTTTTGAATCATAGAAGAACCCTTCTTTTCAATTCTTGCAAAGTTTTTTTTTCAACACTTTTATGGGCCTTCTTTCATGCATTTATTCTTAATTGATTTTTGTGGTCAACATTTTGCCCAAAGAAGCTTTTGTTCTTTAGAACAAAAATCAAATAACTTTCATTTTAGATTATTGCATCCTTAATGACCTAATTTCCCTACAAGGTACAGAGTAGGTAACATTCTTTATTATCAGTTCAGAATTCATGTAAAAATATGTTCAGTGATTTGTTCGTAATATGATTGAAGATAATATTAGCATTTCTAATAATAGAATTCTTGAATTCAAATTCTGGAAATAACAGAAATTATAGACCATCATCTGGAGTTGACAAGTGATAAGAAATCCACAACTAGGAATGATTGAACCCTTGTTATATTAATAGAAGACCCGGCATATAATTTAGATCACTATTAATTGAAGTTCAAAAGCTTTCTTATTGTGATTACAATTGTTTGATGATAAAAGTCCAGAAATTATGATATTGAAATAAGTCATAGAAAATCAAGAATCCTCATTTGGGGATAAATAATATAAATTTAGAAATCCTTTCTGAAAATAACTGATAGAAGACCAAGAATAATCATTTAATAATAAAAGTCCGGAGACCATTATCTGGAGATAAGTCATAAAAGACTAAGGATCCTCTTTTGTGAACAAATAATATGAGTCTGGAAATCCTTTTCCGGCAATAATAGAAGATCCAAAACCTAAATTCAGATATTAGTAAGATAGACCCATGAATTAATAGAAGATCGAAAATCCATAATAGAGGTCTTAATAATAGAGGTCCTGAAGCCTAGATTTTGGCATTAATGAATGAAGTCTAGAAATCAATGGTTAGAGACTCGAAACCTAGATTCGGGTATAGTGGAAACCATGAATCAATACTAAGAGATCTGAAACTCAGATTCGGGTATTAATAAATAAAGTCCATAAATCCTCTTTTGGAAATTAATCAAAGGTTGTAGATTCTTATTTGAGCCTTTTGTTTTGCACCACCTTTTGGGTTTTGATTCTTTTGACATGTGCCATCTTTTAGGATCTGTATGCTGTCGTTGTTTGATGTGCCGCTTCTCGGGCTTGGACGTCTTAGCCCATTGTTGTTTGGTGTGCTTGGTTAACTTGTCCACAAGTAGGACCCAAGGACTAACCCAACCTCCCTCCAGTAGGCACTCAGCTAGGCCTTATAGGTGGAACTGAAAGCTTGTTCGATACCTTGGCTAGGCCATAGCATGGCAGGACCAAGGACTTACTCTGTCCTCCCTCCCGGATGTGCTCCGAACAGGCCTTATGGCGGGACTAAAGCCTTGTTCGGTGCTTTGGCCATGCCATACGGTCGCGGGACCAAGGGCTTAGCCCGTCCCCCCTCCAGGGGCACCTTGACCTGGCCATAGCATTGCGCGATCAAGGGCTTGCAGATACTTTATCATATCCATAGTGTGGCATGGATAAAGATTTCTCTATCCACCCTCTAGGAGGTGCTTTGACCTAGCCATCTCAGCATGGACAAAGGCTTATGACCATTTAAGGTAGTTTCCAAATTTAAGAAGAATTTTACTCCCAACCATGTAGACTTTTCTTAAGGAAGAGGTGCTTTATTCGTTCACCGTGAGAAAATATTTGTCGCAAAAGTTCCACATTTCACGTTCTTGGAACCATATTGCCATTTGGTTGACACAATTTGTAAGCTCCAGGAGGAATTACTTTGCATACGATTAAGGGACTCTCCCAATTTGGTCTTAATGGTCCATCTGCAGGATATCTCATGTTTGCATCACCCTTCAGAGTACTAAATCTCCCTTTTGAAATGATCTTGTCTTTACTTTTGAGTTGTAGTATTTGAGATTCTCCTTTGATATTTTGTAGTCCGAATAGCTGCTTCATCTCTCAGCTCACGTATTAAATTCAATGATTCTTTCTTCAATTCTTAGATTGGATCAAATGCATATGCGATTCTTCGATGTGAGGGTACCTTAATTTCAACTAGTAATACTGCTTCATAACCATATGTTAGAGAGTTTAAGGGATATGACCCATTGCAGTTTTGGTGGATGTACGATAGGCCCAAAGTACAAGTGGCAATTCTTCTACCCAATTTCCTTTGGCTTTATTCAATCGTTTTTTTAGGATAGTCATAATAGTTTTGTTTGCCGCATCAACGACTTCATTAGCCTTTGGATGTACCACTGAAGAAAAGCTTTTGATAATTCCATTCTTATGGCAAAACCGAGATTATTCTTCACTTTTAAATTGCATTCCATTGTCATATATAATCATGTGAGAGATCCCAAATTTGGTAAAGATGTTTTTAATAACAAATCCAATTACTTTTCCAGAAGTGATTTTATAAAGTGGCTCTACTTCCACCCACTTAGTGAAGTAATCAATGGCGACTACAGCAAATTTTGCACCTCATTTGGAAATCGGCAATAGCCCCATTAAATCGATTCCCCATACATCAAAGGGCCACAGACTAGGGATCAGAGTTAATTGGCTTGGTGGTAAATGGGGAATTTTCGAGTATTTCTAGCACCTTTCACATTACTTTACATACTCTATAGCTTGACTTGTTATTTGAGGCCAATAGAAACATTGTCTCATTATTTACTTAGTTAATTTTATCTTATTGGAACGATCTCCACAAAATCCTTCATGTGCTTCTCTTAATAATTTCATTCTATTCTCCGGGCTTATACATCTCAAACAAAGAAGGGTGTATCCTCTCTTATAATGAATTCCATCTATCATGATAAAGGTTGGAGCCTATCGTCTGATTCTCCTAACATCCATTTTGTCAAATGGTAATATCCCATTGGTAAGATATTTTACAATAGGTGCCATCCAAGTGTCACTGTAGCAGTCATTTGCCCTTGGGTGACTGGGCTCTTCATATGGAGTTTCTTCATCAATTTCCTTTTCTTCTCTTTATTGTGCCATGGCTTGGGATCTAGTTAAAACCAATAACTCTTTGCCTGGTTCGAGCATTTTCACTTCAATACCGGGATTTGCTTGATATCTTACTAGTACAATAGGGGTCTCTGGGGCTCCTCTTGAACTAGCCAACTTTGCCAACGAATCTACTTGAGAGTTGTCTCCCCTGGAACTTATTGTATAAAAAAAACTTCAAATAAGGTAAGCATTTTAAAACTTACTTAACATATAGGGATAGTTCGTCATCTTTAGTCTAATATATTTGCTTTATCCGATTACCATCAGTTGAGAATAGCTAAAGATTTGAAACTGTGGGATTTTAAGTTGCGATGCCAAAGTTAATCCTACCACAATCGATTCATATTCAGCTACGTTATTTGTTGCAGCAAACCCTAACTTCATTGTAAAATGTAAGCGATGCCCATCGGGTGTAATTATGACATACCCTACTCCAGCTCCCTTCTCATTTGATGCTCCATCCACAAATAGTTGCCATATGGGTTTTTGATCTCTCTCTTTCTCGAACTGTTCCTTAACGAAATTTGTAATTCATTGATAAAGTCTGCTAACACCTACTCTTTAATTGTTGTTTGTGGCTGAAATTCAATGTCATATTGGCTAATCCCTATTTTACTAGTTTCCCTGAAGTCTCAGGTTTACTGAAAAATTGTTTGAATGGAAAGTTAGTCAATACTCTAAATGGATGCGCTTGAAAGTACGCTCTGAGTTTCTATGCTGCCAGTATCAAATAGTAAGCTAACTTTTCTATGACTAGATATCGAACCTCGGCATCCTTCAATTGTCTGCTTACATAATAAATGGAAAGTTGAGTTTCAGTTTTCCTCTCTAATCAGCATCGAACTAATGCATGTTCTGAAACTACCGTATACAAATATAGGCTTTCTCCATCCTCAAGGCTGGATAATATTGGTGGACTTTCTAAATGATTTTTTAATTCTTGGAAGGCTTTCTTACAATCTTCTCCCCACTCAAAATTCTTTCTTTTCTTAATCACATTGAAGAAGGGGATGCATTTATCGGTTGCCTTGGAGATAAATTTGCTTAGGGCTGCAGTTTTACCATTCAAACTCATTACATCTTTGCTGGTCTTGGGCTCCGCCATGTGTTTGATAGCTTGTATCTGGTCGGGACTGGCTTTGATTCCTTGTGCACTAACGATGTAACCTAAGAATTTTCTAGAATGAACTCCAAAAGATTTGAGGATTCAGTCTCATTTGATACTTTTATAATACTTTAAACATTTCTTCAAGGTCCTTAAGGTGATTCTCCGCTTCATGAGACTTTACTAGCATGTCGTCCACATAAACTTCCATATTTCGTCCAATCAACTCCTTGAACGTTCTGTTGACCAACTCTGATAAGTAGCACCCGCATTGTTCAGTCCAAAAGCATTGCTTTCTAATAGAAAGTTCCCCCACCGGTAATGAAGGTTGTATGTTCTTTGTCTGATTTGAACATGGGTATCTGGTTATATCCTGAATAAGCATCCATGAGGGACAATAGCTTATGACCACTACTTGCACCAACTAACTGATCTATTCTGGGCAATGGATAACAATATTTCGGGCATGCTTTGTTTAGATCAGTGTAATCGATGCATGTTCTCCATTTTCCATTTTCCTTTTTTACTAACACTGGATTTTCTAACCATTCTGAATAAAAAACTTCTCGAATGAATCCATTTTCGAGCAGCCTTTTAACCTCTTCTTTCAAGGCGTCAGATCGAACCTTATAAAATTGCCTCTTCTTTTGTCTTATGGGGGTCACATTTGGATCAATATTTAGTGCATGGCACATAAGTGATGGATTAATCTCGATCATATCTGAGTGAGTCCATGCAAATAAGTCTTTGTTAGCTTTAAGGAACTAAATTAAATCTGCTTTTAGGTTGTCCTTTAGTTCCTTTCCCACTTTAACAATCTTAGCCAAATCAGCTTGATCTATAAATTTCTCCTCGAGATTATCTATAGGCTTTATCCTCTCCATTTCCCCTCGACAATCCAATTCTATAATGATCTTGCTTTCTTCTATTGAGTTGGCATCAGTCCTCTTCCTTTTGTTCCTAGATGAGTTGTACCTTCCAAACACACATTTATTTATTTTATTAGATCTTATTTTTGCTTCAAATGTTGGATGTACAAATCTATTATCTAAAGGCTGAAAAATAGTAGAGGAATCATAATAATAAGGGTACTATTTTTTATATTGACTAAGAGTGGAAAAATACATCTTGCGGGAGCTAAATTGTTCTCCTCGAATGGCACCCCAACCTCTTTTAGTTAAGAATTTCACCATCAGACAGTTCGGTAAGACAAATGCATCTACCTCATCCAAAATAGAATGACCAAAGATGGATTATAATATGATGGCTGATTGATGATCATAAAAAGAGTTTCAAAAATCTACAGCATGGCGGTACTCCCATTTGTACTAGCAGCTTTACTTGCCCCATCGGAGTTGACTCTTTGTTATTGTACCCAAAGATAGGTTCAAGATTATGCTTTAGCTTACCTTCAAGAATGCCCATTTGACCAAAGGTGTGCTTGACAATGACGTTGACTGCACTTCCAGTGTCAACCAGGATCTTGGCCACTATAGAGAGCCCGATTTGAGCAGTGATCGTAAGAGAGTCATTACGGGGGTGATGAATTCACTTTTTGAGTTCTTGGGGGAGTGATGATAAGATTAGGCATTTGTATATTAAGCCGTAGATATTTAAGTGGGAACTCTTCCTGAATAGAGAATACACCTTCCTTTGCTTCTTGATATATCTGTTTCTGGCTCCTTTACTAGTTCCCACCGGATGCGGTCCTTCATGGTTTACATTAATCCTATTCATGGGTGGGCTCAAGTTTAATGGATCTTCGTCTTCTAATATATTCACGGCATTTTTAGGGAACTTTTGCGGTCCATCACCAATCCGGGGTAATTTCTATTTTTCTTGGATGAATTATTTTCAAGTGTCCTTCACGGATCAGTTTTTAAATGATTCTGACAAGTACTCAACACTCATCAGTTTTGTGGGCATTTGCCTTATGGTAAGCGCAATAATCATCTTCCTCTCTTTGTTCGGGGTAGTTTCTGCCTTGAACGAAGTTAGGAAGTTAACCTTCTCTTTAGTTTTAGCATAGATATAAGACAATGGCTTGTCCAAAGCGATTGAATTAGTGTTAAGCTCTTCCCACCTTCTCCTTTTGTGCCCTGATCAAATGCAAATCTTCCACTCTATTTCTGAGGTTTAGCTTTCTTTTTAGCATAATATAATTCATCCATTCGAATGAATTTATCAGCCTGAAAGTGGAAGTCTTGTAAATCCTTACACCCATGAACGAAGAGATCCTTCCAAAATGGTGTTTTTTCTATCAACCTACAATGCACCGTAATTAGATTATCTCTATCATTCATGTCTTTGGCTTTTAATGCCTCTATATTAAACCTTCTGAGGTAATCACCTAGCGATTCTCCCTGCCCTTGCTCAATGTTTGCTAAAACAGTATAATCGATAGTTGGATCCTTACATATTCAGAATTGAGCGGAGAATTCATAAGAAAATTATTTCAATGAGTAAATAGTCTTCTCTCGATACTGACGGTACCATTTTGCAGTAGCTCCTTGAAGGGTTACTAGGAATAGCCTGCACCATACTGCCCTAGAAGCATTATATAGATTCATTTGGCTGTCAAAAGCCATTAAGTGGTCATTGGGATAGGTAGTGCCATGATATTTCATGGTTGGAATTTTAAAATGAGATGGAATCACCACTGACATGATTTCATCAGTAAACAGCGCTTTTCGTTCATTGTCATTTACTCGCTCATCTAGAGTTCTCTTGCCTTTTACGTTTTAGCATATCTTTGACAGCCTTCTCTGCAACTCTTTCGAATAAGCTTCAGCATCATGATAGTTTTTCAAATTTGGGTTGTATTTGTTTGAAGTTGAGCTTCCAGATTGATCCAGAGATTTATCTTGTATTCTCCCTTGATGATCAACTTTAGTTGTATGATGTTCTTTGACGATGTTAAGTCCACATTGCTTTCACCATCGTACGTATGAGCTTTCAAATTTCTCCTTTAGGAGAATACCTCGTCTCCCATTGTTGGTTTAGGAGTTTCAAATGAATCTGAGATAGAGTTGCTTTCAGAAGCTCTTGCATTTCTTGTAGTTGTTGCTCTAAATGCCTTATCTTGACTGCATTATCATCCAGTTGTGCTGGAGTTGATGGTTGTCCTTGCAAAACTCCCTCCATGTTGAAAGTGTAGGTAATATTTTCCTCCAAATTTGTTGTGTGTGCTGCTTACTCATCCATTTGACTAAGTCTTTTCGATTTTATTTTCCTACAACAAGTCAAAGTTCCATAATTAATCTATAAGAAAACAACAAGTTCGGAGGTTCAAGCCCTCATTCTAGCGCCAAAAATGTTGATAAGAAATTTAGTCAACATCTCATAGCAAAGTTTATGAAGGAAATATACTCTTTCGGAACCACTTTCGATTGAGTCGAAAGGGTCATTATACCTAAAAGCGAAACCCTTTCGAAGGTATAGACTCTACTATCATGGAGATGATTCCTTCGAAAGGTCTAATATGTTTCGAAATATTCAAGCACCTTTCAAAGAAGTCCTCTCAAAGGAGGTGATTTCGATGATCACTTAATGAACCCCTTCGAAAAATCCTTTCGAATGAATCGAGAGGATCTTTATGCCTTCGAAGTGGCTTCTAATATAGCTTACATAACAAATCAGAAGTAAATTTGATTTACTATGGAATCTTATCATGGATAGATGATTCAAGTCCCATTGACTTAACAATATTGGATTATCATCACCACATCAACTTTGTATTATACGGACTTTAAAAGCGATAATAATATGTTTTTGAATCAAATATACAAATGAACTCCATAGCATTGTCATGACAAATAAGGGTTAGGAAAACAAGTGAGTATCATGTGCAATAGGTCACTAGTCAAGCTAATGGCCGAAATGATCTTCCTCGTATTCGAAATCGATATTAGATCCATACATCCTCTCATTTTAATTTCTTTAAATTGGATTTCAAGTAAGAGAATTTTTCCCAAATTTGTCTAGGGTACCGAACTTGATTTCGCTATGAAGTGAGAAAGAAATTCTAGAATCCAAAATTCGGTCCCCAACTTGGACCCCTAGGGTCGTATTTACAGATGCAGATTATCCCCTTCCGCTCCTATCCTTTCAAAGCTGTTGAAAGGTCTCTCTCCCAACCTTTTGCGCTCGTCCATTCGCCTTTGTCCTTCCGCTTCCAAAGCTTCAAAGGCGGATACCTAGTCTCTTATTACGCTTGGATTAGTCCTTTCACCTTGATATGCACGTAAATGTACATATTTTTACTTCCATATTTAATCTAATTTAATTAACTAAATGTGCATATAGTGTATTTTAGCATTTTTAAACCAAAATTTCAATTATTTTCAAATCATCATTTATTCATCTTTATATAGGGAAAAATGGTCATTTTGTGCATGTATTAATTTCAAGAATATTTATTTGTGCATTAAATTTTTATTTATAGGAATTTGAATGGAAATATGAAGAAGCCTTCATGGAAATATGTAAGCACAAGTGAAGAAGGCAAAATGAAGATGGAAATAGATCATTTTATGAAATCATGGAGGACCCCACCTACCCACTTACCTTGACCTACAATTAGAAGCTAATTCACACATTAGTGGAGCTAAAAGTTACATGCACATTTAATGAAGGATTAAGCTCTTGCTAATGACAACTTGGTGGCCACACTTACTCAAGGGTATTTTGGGTAGTCCCTAAAAATATGATTAGGGTATCAAAACATGTATAAATACCCCTTATGTTTCACATAATGAGCCTAAGCCTCCTCTTTAGTTAGTTTAGTTTTAGGCTAAAAAATAAACAAAAAACTCTCTTTTCTTTTTCATGGCTACTTAGCTATTTTCTTCTTATGTAATTTTCCTATATGCAATTTTAATTCATGCTCTTTTATATTTGCATGCTTTCTTTTCTTTTATGTTAGTAGCTTAGATTTTATTTTCTACAAGTAGATTAGCTCTCATTTTATTTTAATAAGCTCTCTTTTTTCTTTTGCTTTTGTTTTATGCTGAAGTCTACATTTGTTGACATGATAACACATATGAGAAGCTAAACCCCTTCAATTTAGGGGTAATGAAGCTCTCTTAATAATGTAGATTCAATATTTTGATAAATTGTGATCTCTTTTTATGCTTAATGACAATGTTTGATGTGGTTAAACTTTATTGTTTTAGCTTTGAATTTGATAGCCTATGTTGTTGACATCAAATAGGCTATGCTTAAACAAACATAAACACAAATTACCTCTTCATCTACATATGATTATGGTAATGAAGTGAATTTTAAAATCAAAATTTGATGGTCTATATCAGTAATCAATAGTGAATAGATCATGCTTAGAATGGATTTTATTTTCAAGTTCATTAACATATTCATGAGAGTTAACAAGTGCTTTAGTGGGTATGTTAAAGTTTGGTGGTTTATGTTGGGCTAATTAATAGTACAAATAGGCCACACTTATGATAAACATATAAACTAAATTCACTAATGACCAAAAGAGAGATCATAATTTCATTTTGTTGATTTATGTGATCATGAGAAGGAAATTACCTCTAAATTGCCTTCTACTCTCATTTTTTTATCCACTTTTATTTCTTGTTAGTTTCTAGAAATATTTAGCTAAACTTATTCTCAAATTCTTGGTTTAATTTGATTGAGTAGAAAATTTAAAATCAATACAATTCCCTGTGGATCGATACATACTCGCCACGTGCTAAAATTGTACGTCGTGCACTTGTGGTTATTTTTAATTAAATTTTTATCGGCTATTTTCTAATTTGATAGAAAGTTAGTCGATTCAACACACCTTCCTCAAAAGTACACTAACAATGGATACTGTTCCAACATTCCTCAATACTGCTTTCATGTACTTCTGGAATGTTTCGATGCCTTCGAAAGGTATGCCTCTTTTAGTAGCGAAAGGGTCTCGATTCCCTATCGTGTTATTTGGATGTAAGCGGAAGCACTCCCAACTCCTTCTTTTTCTTTGAAACATCTCCTTGGTTTCTTTGGCTTGGTGCTAATCATGATGAGTGATTATTTGAGTGAGTGAGGAAGTGCTTTTGAATGGTTTTGAAAGGACTAGTAGGTGATGAGAGGATCATTGACAAAGGTCGGTTAGTCTCATGTGAAGTTTTCTTTATGTTTGCGGAAAGTTCCAACCATTTCGAAAGGCTTATCTTTGCTTTCGAAAGGTATATATTGGTAAAACGTCCTTATGTGGAAGACTAATAGTGGCGAAACCAACTATTTCGAAGGGTTTGGTCTTGCATGCGAGCCTATTATTCAATACCTTCTAAAGGAGCCTCGAACTCACAAAAGATTCTTTCATGTATGAAGAATCAACTATGTCGAAAGGATTAACTGAGGTGGAAGGGTAGCCTTACTTCCTTTTGACTCCTTCGAAAGCTCTTGTTTCACTCAATCCTTGTAAGTGCATCAGGTGCTTGTGGCACCAATCTAACCTCTTCGAAAGCTACTTCAATGCCTTTAAAATATTGCTTTTGAATCATAACGAAACCGTTCTTTTCAATTCTTGCGAAGCTTTTTTCAACACTTTTATGGGCCTTCTTTCATGCCTTTGTTCTTAAGTGAGTCTTATGGATAACAATAATACCCTGAAACCTAGGTGGTTGAAACGCCCAATCTTAAGGCTTTGATTGGTACCAATCCATGCCCATTGATCGGTAACGAACGATCCATTTTTTTTGAAAAAAAGGAAGTAAAGAATGATGATTGGTATGTCCATGTACATACGCTTAGGAGAGTCCACAAGAGTGTGTAGGTTTATACATGTACATGTGCATGTTTGACATGCAATGACTGGAGTCAAGGAAAAGCAAGTTCAGACCTGAAAAATCTAAAAAAGTAACTAGTTCAAAATTATCGAGCTTGAAATGATTGATCATGGGATCACACTCCAGTTTTATAGTTCCGAATGCTAGTGAAGCATCGTAACGAATAGCTAGAGACATGGCATGTTACCGGAAAGGTCTGCAGGAAGGATAACAACTACTCGAAGCACGGTTTGCAATCCAATATGGCAATCCTGACATATCTTGATTCAAAGTACATCATATTTGAAACTAGATGTACTTTGGGAGACAAGTGCTATCCAACCTTTTGACCAGGCAGTATCTAGAAAATTTTGATGGATCGAACTTGAAAGCTATCAAGGCAAGAGGATATGAGAGATAGCCCCAAAGTCCAGAAGTCAAGTACAATCAAGATATAAGATGGAAGCCAAGCCATCCAACAAAATTCCAAAGCAATATCCATCCAAATGATGGATCGGTACCGATCTATAGAACTTCTCCAATAATGCTTCATCTTCTTCCTACTACCAAGTTATGGTTCCAACAATCAATTTCAATCCCCACCGATCATTTGCATGTTTTTTGTTATTGAATGGCTCGAGCACCAGAAACCAGCAACTCTACTCCTTCATCTATCCATTTTATTAGCCCAGAAACAAGCTCATAACCATGCAAATACGATAAGAATTGTGAAGCAAACAACAAGGCGACATTTCACAAGGCAATGTAATCGATCCATAAGTGAATCGTATGGATCGGTACAGATCCATGCCTATGGATCGGTACTGATTCATAGCTGCATGTTGACATGGCCACGTTTTCTTAAGGACAACCGCTACTGAGTAGTGGATGTCGTGGAGGAAGATGTGGTGGAGCATTTTTGGCAACGTACAACTATAAATAGGAGGCTAGGGGCTCATTCGAGGATCTTTTTACTTCCTTGCAATTATCGTCTATTTCCTTTTAATCATCCATGTAGTGATACCGAAACATAAGAACTATACTTGTAAAACAGCAAGATAATCAATCGAAATATCAAGCGGATGTATGCAATGGTTAGCCGAACCATTATAAATGTTTGGTGTCTCGTTTTTACTCATTTTCCATTTACATTTCTTCATGTCATTATTTACTCTAATTTCTTGGGTTTTTGTGCCACTTTTGGTACTAACATATTAAAATAGTAGAATTTATCCTGTTATTGCAATTTAAATATTTTATATTCTATTCCACTTCCAACTTTTCTCTTTTGTTGTGAAAAAGGGTTTAAAATGAAAATAGATTAGGACATGGTGTGTAAAGTATTAAGTCTCCTATTCATAGTTTGCACTTTTTATTTTTGTAATTTAAATATGAATCCATTTTCCATCATATATGTAAAAGTTGAATAAAATATAAAGGGTTTAAATAGTAAGTTTTATAGGTGCTGATTGTACTATGTTATTGTAAAATAAGTTTAGTATTTGATTCTAATTTTTTATGCAAGTCTATTGTTTGGCTAAGCATATTAGCTAATTTGTAAGTTGTTATATGGAGTTAGACATTTTTAAATTGGAAGTTTTGACACTAAAAATGATTAGCATAGGACGTAAATTCTTCACATGCATACGAATATATAGTTTGCCTAATTTATGTATATGTGTGTAGCATGTAAATATATTATTAATGTATATTTTATAATGCAATAATCACGTAGTATAATAGGTTAGTAATTGGCATTAAAATTCATAGGAAGGAAGTTAACGATAATTAAGGAAATTAATCATTAATTAAAAATGGAATAAGGAGTTTTCCTTATATGTCCTTAATACAAAACGAGGTAAGGTGTATATGGTAGTATGTTAGGAGAGTGGAATTATGAGTACGTTATAAGAGTGCAAGGTCAGTCAAAAGCACACAGAAGTCTACTCAGTTAATTTGGCTACTGATAGTGTTGCTTTGAGACTGATGTGAAACATCGTCTATAATAAGTAACCATAGAAGACGCAACGTTAGTCCCAATTCAATTGGGTAATCTGGCTACCAGCGCCTCTGAATAGTCAGACAAATGTGAGATGTTACACTTTGGGTTACGGGTCATAATGCGTAGGACTTGCTTCTAAGTTAAGGGTACTAAGTGACTATGTAGGATCCACCTCCTTCCCACTTAAGAAATATTAAATGATCAAGGTTATCATTTAAGTGCGGTAGTAGGGTGTTATCCCGCCTTTTGGCAAGGCTGTGACACCAAGGAATTGACTAGTAACCAATGACGGTTCGTCTTAGAGATCGGTTATACAGGCTCACTATGGATATCGACGAATTTTGTCCGAGTCCAGATTGAGCTAAAATTGATATGACACGACAAGCGAAGCTATGAGAGCCAACGTTCCAAATTTCAAGTCAATCCGAGTTCATATGCTCAAGTTATGATCGATGCAAGTTGGAAAACCCATCTATTCGTATCCATCGTTTCAAATCGATTGGAGTCGCAACCCATCATTTCTCATCGGTCGTTTTTGTATCCATCAGTAGGTAAGTGCACTTCGTATCCATCAGGAAGCTTACTTCGACTCGATTAGCTCCGCATCCACCACCAAGCCTCTATTCGACTCAATCAAGTTCGTAACCATCGGGAAGCCTCTGTTCGACTTGATCGAGTTCGTAACCATCAGGAAACCTCTGTTTGACTCGATCAGCCAGTGACCACTTCACATTCATCACCAAAGTCTACTTCGCATCCATCGCCTGAAGAGCTCTGTTCGAATCCATCAGGCTTCTATAGTTCGTATCCATCAGTTGACCTTACTTCGTATCCATCAAGAAGTATTTGTTCGCATCAATCCACATCATGGTTATTCGTATCGATGATAGCTAACAGTGTTCGAGTCCACCTCGCCACGTCAACTTCGTATCGATCAAATGGAGCCATTTCCAATCGATACGAACAAGGCCACGCAATCGAGTTATTCCATGTGCACTCCATCGACACGAAACAAGGGCCACCTTCTATCGATTCGAACAACACAAGTGCCTCGATACGAACAGAGAGAAAGTCCTAGAGCAACTCGATCGACTCAGCGAAGAAGGTGACTCGATCCGGAGAATGCTCGCCACATCACCACTTGATCACACACAGCTATCGAGTCGAACGCGAATGAGTCGAAATGATGGAGTCGAACGAAACAACCAACCGAAAGTTCTAATTCGTATCGATCATATCTCCTTATCTACAAGTCCAAATGCTATGAAATTTTCGCAGAAGCTTACGTACATGCTAAAGAATGTCCACGCCAAATTTTGACTCCATTGGATGAAATCTTGATCGATATGAAATCTGTCCGCATCGATCACGGATCAGGCCGAAACTTCACAGGCTTGGGCGCGCAGGCCTAGTCACGTGCCAGGGGGAGTCTCCCGAGATCTGAGCGAAATATCAGCCTCCTACACCTATAAATAGAGCCCCAGGGCATACAGAAAATGGAGGCTTCTTCTTCTTTGAATTCTCCAACGCCCAGACTCTGTCGGATCCAGTTCTAAACTCCATTGCTGCTGCTACTAACGAATTTTACTGCTGTAAATCATTGTTATCTATTGTAACCCTCTGAAATCAATTGTAATCATCAAAGAAACATCAATAAAGCAATCAACTTCATAATGGATGTAGGCAACACGCCGAACCACTCTAAATTCTTGTGTTTATGTGCATTCTTATTACTTTCATTATCTATTTTTGGAGTTTTTTTAGATAATCCTCTTTTTCCATTTAATTTCTTCATTTTATCTCTTCAAAAACTTCCGAAGAGTGTTGTGCCCAATTTTGGTACAAACACTTTGGTGCTTTCACCGAGAAAAAACCCAATTTTTCTCCTGCTCCTTAGATCTCCTATCTATACTGGATTGCAGAAATCCAAGAAGAAGATCCAGATCTCAGACTTTGAAGCCCTTCCATTTTATTCAGATTTGCATCAGATCTAGGAAAGGATTTCATCAATTCATCATGATGAGTACACGTACCACTTCTACAGCTGCTGATCAAGGAGGACGGGACAAACCGAATCCCGTGCAATTGCCTCCATCCAACCAAGATGCTGCCGGACCTTCAGATCCATCAGGCCCGGTCACCAGACAAGAATTCCAGATAATGCTTCAAGAGTTGACCCAGAGTCGACAACAACATACTGAACAACTGCGCGCCAACACAGAGTTGACCAACCAGCTGAATTGCCAAAGGCGAAGAAGATCTAGAAGAGACCAAGGTTCTTATTCTTCCACCGAGAGTTCAGCCTCATCTGACGGTCATCACAGATCCACACGCCCACGGCTGGATGTAAGCTACACCCAGGCCACAGGACACCAACTTGCCTCGAATCTAGGACAACCCAGAACTGGACCATCCACTAGTCATCATACCGGACCTTCGTCCCGAGGAGGTGCTGCTCCTTATCATGTCACAAGCAACCTCGCTACCACCACCACTACCGAACAAGGGGTTGATGCCAGAAACCAAACTGATCCTCAATGTAACCAACGAGAGTAGACTCTAGAGCCTTATGTCCCAGAAAATGTTGAACCAAGGAGGCGAGGCACAAACCATCGACGGCGCCCGGTCCAGACTCGCACTGT
Organism: Allium fistulosum; assembly: GCA_030737815.1. Lineage (NCBI taxonomy): Eukaryota > Viridiplantae > Streptophyta > Magnoliopsida > Asparagales > Amaryllidaceae > Allium > Allium fistulosum. The sequence continues at coordinate 1,100,709,965 of CM060904.1, read as the reverse complement.
GGAACCCTACCACACCTTGGCACAACATGCTCTAAGTATCCGGATGCCGGATATATCGACGATGATTCGTCAGATGATCCGTGAAAGTCAGGGTCTCATTAACGACGACTGGGGAATCTCCCGGAGTCATACCCCTTTCACCGATGATATACTATATGCTGAACCACCTCGGCGCTTCAGGATGCCAACTTTGCTGGTCTATGAAGGAAGTTTTGATCCCAATCAACACATCCTGAAGTATGAATGGCTAATGAATGCTGCGAGAGCTGATGATGCAGTAAAATGCCGTAGTTTCCCTATTTCCTTAGGGGGTATTGCAACCATGTGGTTTACTCATTTGCCACCACAATCCATTTCTAATTTTGACCAGATGGCCACCAAGTTTGTTGAACAATTCCGTAGGCACGTAGCAAGGCCTAAAGATGTTAACACTCTATCTAGTGTTACTCAAGCTCTCGGAGAAACACTTAGATGTTACTTGGAGCGATTCCATGCTGCGTGTGCAGAAATAAGCAATCCCAATGATAACTCTATCCTGATGGCATTGACTAAAGGGATTGATCCTGATTCCGAGTTCGGAAATTGGTTAGCTGGGATGCCACCTGCGTCATTGGACCGTTTCTATTCCAAGGCAGCCTAATTCTTGAGAAGGGAGGATGCGAAACAGTCTAGGAAGCAGGATGACGTAGGGCCCAACATCGAGGGAATTCATAGTAACATCGCCGTTAAACAATCCAGGAAGAGTTTCAGAAAAGTCCAGTTGAATATACAAAATAAATAGAATCAGCAGAGGGATAGTGGAAATCAAGGTAAGAAGCGAGATCAAAGCCGTGGTCCACAGCGCAGAGCTCCCGTGTTCGACAGTTATACTCCATTGAATACATCGTTGGAAAATGTGTGTTTACAGACTTGTAATACCATGCAATATAAGAAACCTGCCCTGAAGCCGTCAACAGAAAGACATGTCCAAACAGGGAAGTTCTGCAGATTCCATGAGAGTTATGGTCATAACACAAATGAGTGTCGACACTTACAAGACCTCGTTGAAAAGTTGATCCGCGAGAGGAAGTTAGATCAGTATGTGCAGGTGCCGCAGTCGGGGGTTGCGGTCCCATCCAATCAAATTCATGCGCCAGACCAGGCAAGACAGGAGGAACCCGCTCGTACTGGCGGGAGGTTGGTGATAAACGCAGTTAGTGGTGGTCCTCGTCCAGCAGACCGAAGCTGGAAGGAAATGGAGTCGTATGCCAGCTCTATCAGGCATGCGGACTTAGAGTGTTATAGTAGTTCTAATGAAGGAGCTCCGACCAAGTGACAGAAGACGATGACTGATGATATTGATTTTCGAAATAGAGAAGCTGACAGGGTCGGAGCCCCAGTCACTGATCCATTGGTTATATCAGCTCAGGTAGGTCATGCTTGGATGAAAAGGATTCTAGTCAATAGTGGAAGTTCTGTGAATATAATATTTAAACGAGCTTATGATCAAATGAACATGGAAGCCAAAGATTTGAAACCTTGTCAATCTCGAATCCATGGTTTCAATGGAAGCGCTACTATACCCACTAGAGTAGTGGAACTACCAGTGGAGCTGGGAACTGGAGAACACTGGAGAGTACGGATGTTGCAATTTGTTGTATTGAACATAGATTCGCCATACAACGCCTTCTTGGGCCTACCGGCCCTTGCTGAATTTAGGGCTGTTATTGCCCCGTGGTGTTTAACTTTAAAATTCCCTACCGCCAATGAAGTTGGGGTCGTTCAAGGGGATCTGGCTGACTCGAGAGCGGCCGTGTATCGAAATCAAGTCCCCCGAATGACCAGTGTCAAAGTCCGACCCTAAACTTTCGGACTCGGCGATTTTGTCCACAACATAATCTTCCCGATGCCTCCGCATGCGAAACCAATGTGGGAAGGACCATATGTGATCAAACAAAAGCTCGAAAATGACACATTTAAGTTAGCGATCGTTGGTGGACCTGCTCTGCCAAGAGCCTGGAACAGCGAGAGTCTTCGCCGCTACTACACATAACATGCTATGTTTATTCATTTAGTTTATTTTCCATTTGAAATTTGTTTTTGAATTTCAAAATTATAATTTGTAATAAGGCAACTGACTTTGCCATATTTTCTTATTTCAGCAACAAAATGCAATCTCGTCGAGCCAGAGCAGTGATTTACTTGAAATGCTTCATATGATCATCACTACGCACGGAGAGCTAAGTCTCACCATACGGTGGGATTTATTCAAATAGGGAGTGACCGTGATGCAACCAGCCACTCGCTAAGTGAAACCATCACACCAAAGTCAAAAAGGGATTGATACATGACAGTCCTTCAATCAACTCCAGATTCCCAGAGTGCGAACTGGAGTATAAAATACGTCTACGAAGAGGGTGGATCCGTTCGCCTAACGACTTCGTCCGTATCTGAACCAAGTTTGAGGAGGGTGGACCTGTCCATCTAACGACATCACTTGTTAACTTAGGATGGATGTGATCCGACCATCCACGATCCTGATACACCGTTTGTTCCCAGAGTGCGAGCGAAATCCAAAAACATACAGCAGATGTGACTGACCGTCTTTTTATCAACTCCGGATTCCTAGAGTGCGAAATGGAGTATAAACAATAACTCTGAACTCCCAGAGTGCGAGTCGGAGTATAAACATCAACTCCAGATTCTCGGAGTGCGAAACGGAGTATAAACATCAACTCCAAGTTCCCAGAGCACGAATTGGAGTATAAACACCAACTCCGAACTCCTAGAGTGCGAGTCGGAGTCCAAATATTGACTCCGGATTCCCAGAGTGCGAAACGGAGTATAAACATCAACTCCGAACTCCCAGAGTGCGAGTCGGAGTATAAACATCAACTCCGAACTCCCAGAGTGCGAGTTGGAGTATAAACATCAACTCCGAACTCCCAGAGTGCGAGTCGGAGTATAAACATCAACTCCAGATTCCCAGAGTGCGAACTGGAGTATAAACATCAACCAACTCCAAGTTCCCAGAGCGCGAATTGGAGTATAAACACCAACTCCGAACTCCAGAGTGCGAGTCGGAGTATAAACAACAACTCCGAACTCCTAGAGTGCGAGTCGGAGTATAAACAACAACTCTGAACTCCCAGAGTGCGAGTCGGAGTATAAACATTAACTTCGGATTCCCAGAGTGCGAAACGGAGTGTAAACATCAACTTCAAGTTTCCGGAGCGTGAATCGAAGTATAAATATCAACTCCGAACTCCCAGAGCGCGAGTCGGAGTACAAATGTCGATTCCGAGTCCCCAGAGCGTGAACGTATGATTTAAACTTAAGTCGACGTGACCAACCGCCAATAAACAAATGAGAATCCCCGGAGTGCGGATATGATCGTCGACAATCGGACAAGCGCGAATAAACCGCTCAATCTCCGCTTGTCTCAAACATCCATTCAGTGGCACTAGACTCAACATGTTATAAGTAAAAAGAAATCGCTGACTGATGTTCTACAACTCATCCCCCAAACTGGGGGGCAGGACTTAAGCATCGACCATTGACTGAAGCGGTGCGACGTCAAAATTCAACTCGCTTCCCAATCGCGAACCATGTCCGCAGTTTCCAGACTTGGTGCAAAAAGACAAACTTGACTCGAAAGCTGAAACTTTAGAAGTACGTTTCAAACATTGAAACACTTAAAAAAATACACAAGAAGCTCAAAAAGAAAAGTTTCATTTCTACTATTTATGAAAGAAATTCATGTACAAGTTTGTTCCCAAAAAATTCCTACTAGCAGCGGCCGAACCCGCATCTATACACGGCCAACAAAATGAAAATCAAAATAAACCGAGTAGGCACATCTAATATTTCTTCTTCCTTGGCTTCCTTCTCGGTGTAGACCCGCTGGAGCCGCCACTCCCCTTCCTCTTTGAGCCTTTGCTTTTCGGTGGCCGGTCTCCAGGCGGGGGCATGACCTTAACATCCTCCTCCGAGCTCGTGTGGATAGGAATGCTACCTACGGGAGGAGTCGGAGGAACAGGATCAAGTGCAGAAGGTGGAATGGGCACGCTGGTGATAAAAACTGTACCACCAGGAGATATCATTCTGAGCAGAGCTGGACCGGGAGCCCCCATCCCACCTCCGAAACTGCCACCATGAGCCGCTGCTTCTTTTTCAGCGTCGATTTGTGCGAACATCTCCTCTTCAATAACCGCATGAGCCTCGCCGAGAGCGTCAATAGTTGGCATTGAGGAACTTATGGCAAGAGCTCCTCCGCCCATGACAAATGGTAAGTCAGCTAAAGGATCGCCATGACGGCGAAAGAGTTCCTCCATCAACTGCTCATCAAACACAAGTGTGTTTCCCTACGTATCGTCAAGTGGGGCAGTTGTAGTTACGGTGATTGCTTCGATAGCGATACACTCCTACGTCTGATACGATTCTTGAGTAACATGAGGCCCGACAGGTGCAGCATCGATCACTGGATAAAGAGTAAGAGAACTGTTAGAACTTAACTCGAGCAAAGATTTCGACTTAAGAAAGATATGTGGAATGTTCAGAATACCTTCCTCAATTTGACTTGTAGGCGGCAGAACGGCTTCAGTAACTTGCGATGCAGCCGGAGACATCTGCGGCTGATCCGGATTGTAGGCAGGAACAGCTTGGGGATCGACCGCACACGAGGATTCGGGCTGGGTTGACGCTGGAACTTCAAGACTCGCCTCATGATGGTCAACCCCTGAACCCTCTCCTACTTCGAAGTGTTGGGCGCCGAGTCTTTCCTTTTCATGCAGAATCATTGACTCATGAAGAATCTTCCTCTCATCTTCAGTCAGAATGCGATTCTCGTGTTCAAACTCATCCACAAACTCACCCAGATGTGCCTCCTTCTCCTCTTCAATTAATCGGCCCCAAGCGTTGTATAGATGCATCGGATAATCATCAAGCCAGGCTAGACCCCTGTGCCTCAGCACATTAGCGTTGTAAACAACGAGAAGGTCTTCGATATCAGCCTCTAGCCTGGACTCGGTCGACTTCACTTTCTCCTCGACCTCAGTCTCCACCTTGCGGACTTTAGCCACAGCCGCATCCCATTCACCCCTAAGTAGAACAGCTTGTTCGCACGCCTCCTTGGCTGCATTGTTTGCATCATCCCTTTCCTTGGCCATGTCGGAAAATTTGGCCTTGAGCTCGTTAAGTTCCTTGACCGCCGCATCCCGTTCGGCGGTAACAGTAGTATTCCGATGGCCCATCTCCTCCACCAAGGCAACATGTGTCTGCCTCAACCTCTCCATGGCCACATTCGCTTCGTCAGCTTTTTTGGTGGCCTCAATTTCAGATTTCCGAGAAGACTCGGCCTCAGCAGTGAGCACTTGAATGATCCGGTCCCTTTGAGCGAGTTCGGTCTGGGTGTAGATGTCAAGAATCTAGAAGTGTGGTGGAAAGACATAGCCATCAAAGCATATGTTCGGAAAATCCTTCCTCATCTGAACCAATTTAATGGCCCCTTCTCCTGTGGGCTCAGCTGGGACCTGCTCTGCAATTATGGAGGCCGTGGTTTCGACCCTCTAGAGATGAGTCTCGGATCTAGAAGTGTGAGAAGATGGCCTGTGACGTGGAGGCTCTGGTGGATGTGGAACAAGAACAGGAGGTGGAGATGGAAGTCTAGGAGTTGGAGAGCGAGACCTAGAGCGATGTCTGTATTCTCTGTCCCTGTCCCGCTCGTACCTTTCTTGGTTAGAGTACCCGTGATCGCAGTCTCTATCAGAGTCTCTCCTGCGGGAATCATAATATGTAGAAGATTTTTGAGCCGAGCGGAGATTCCCTAGCATCGATCCTTTACCAGACATAGCACCTGAAAATGAGAGACGAAGAAAGAGTTAGTGATTTCTTGAGTTGGACGATTTACAGTTATGAATCATGTAGTGCAGTGAAGTGTATGCATGTGCAACCCCCCGACCAACCGGAAATGTCGGTCGCACTCATATCAAGCGACCCGCTCAGTTCAAGAGCATTATCAAGCTCCTCCATCCTGGCGTCGTGTTGAAACGACACATAATCCGGAATCGGAATATCAGCAGGCCCTTCAAAAGGATTCTCTACTTGCGGGGGAGGAGCCTCCGAAATTCTAATCCCCAGGACGGGCAAGAACATAACCACAGATTTTAATCTCATGGATTTAGAACGCTTGTGAGCAACTGCCTTGCCTTTTTTCCTTCCTCCTGAATCCTGGACATCGTAAGAAGGCCCAGCCTGGAGCTCGGTATCAGTAAGCCTTCTCTTCGAATCAACTTCTTCAGCTATTACGACTTCGGGCGCCTTGCGCTTCACCCGCTTCTTCGAGACAACTCTAAAAGTCCCTTCCAGCCGTATGCTTTGCTTGCGTTCGATCAACCCGATAATTCTCAAGTTTCTATCGGTCAAAACCAAGTCAATGTGCCTCTCTTCGCCCGGAACCGTTTGGAGGATCCGAACTAGCTCTCTGAAGTATCCACCGTTAGGTCGGGAGATTGCGGCTGTGAAAGAAGAGAAGCATGTCAGTTTTGAGGTCGGTTATAATTATCTCGATAATTCAAGAGAAAGATTGCAACGCTTACGTCTATCCAACCATCGCTTGGCGAATCCAGGGGGGCACAGAACGTAGAACCATTCAGTTTTAAAGTAACTCAGCCGTCCCCAGGACCCAGTTACTATTTGACAGTTCCTAACCGCTTCCAAGAAGGTGAAAGAAGGGCTGTCTCCACAACTCTTAACGTTAAATAGATATCTAATCTCGATCAGCTTTGGTGGTCGAAAGAGGATCTCCATAAACAGAATGAAGGCGCTATTCAACAAAGCGTACCCGTTGGGTTGTAGATGGGATGGAGCTATTCCAAGGAATGATAACATCTCCCTTATATATTGATTGAAAGGAGGAAGTGTCCCCGCTGTGCAAGCGTGACGGTTGAAAGCAGTAAACCCCTTCGGGGGAGCATGAAAGTCTATATGGATCGATAATATAGTTAAACTACGACTAGCAAGTGCGGAATTATAAATAATAGTAAATAGCAGTAAAAATGACACCAGGGATTTTTATACTGGTTCGAACTTCTCGTTCTACGTCCAGTCCCAGACTCCTTCTGGAATTTCTCTAACAACCCTCACTTAACCCGGAGGAACAGGTATTACACCGCCTGAGCAACCGAACAGGACTTTCCGCCTAAGCAACCGAATAGGACTTCAAATACAATTTGGTAAATTGTTTCTTGACTTGTGTGTTCTTTGAATAACACGAATATAGTCAATGTAGTACACCCTTTCTATAATCTTCTTGATATGATGATTTGAATGTGCAAAGATAGGAAGTATAGATTGAAAATCACTTGATATTATAACAATATAAGATCAGAATAGATAGAAAGAATTGGTAATTGAAATAGTGAATTTTCATCTCTATTTATAGTATTGAATAGTCTTAATTTAATAGTTGCAACTATTTGAAGAAGTGCAACTCTTGGTGAAGAAGACAACTCTTCAGATTTTGATATTTCATGAAGAGATGCTTCAGTTCGTCAAGTTCAGATGTCTGAGATAAAAGTGACAGATGTCTGAATAAATTTCGAAATTCAAAAAATAAAAGAAAGGCAAAAACAGTCAATTTAGACGTTTGTCTTTTAATTCAGACGTCTGTCTAGGATGACAGACGTCTGTTATTAAATTGACAGACGTCTATTTCATATAGAAATAGAGGCACTCAAAGCATAGAGTTCAGACGTCTGTTATATTACTTTTAGACGTCTGATATTGATGTCAGACGTCTGAAATAATATACAGACGTGTAATTCTGTACTGTTTTGTTCCTTCCTTTATTTTAGCACTTTTGAACTTGAGATAATATATAATTTTGAAAATACCTTTTTATATCTTTTAAATAATAAAAAGATATTTATTTTAAAACATGATTTTCAAAAGTATATTTGTGTGTGTGTGTTTCATCATCATATCAAAGATTGTACATAGATATCTAAATAGAATTTTGAGACCTTTAATCTTGTAGATGATATGATAATAGCTTCTTTTGTAGATTCCTGCAAGAATATTTGACATTATAGTATATAGATTGAAATATATAGTTGTCGCATTAAAATCGAAGAAGGCAGGTTCCAACATTCTCCCCCTTTTTGATGATGACAACTATATAATTCAACGATTAGTATAACCATACCTTTTGCTCCCCCTGTCAATATGACCATAATATATAGCAGAAATGTTATTATTTCTCCCCCTTTGTCATTAACAAAAAGAATTGTTGGGGGTGTTTAGATAAAAAGAAGTAACAAAGCTATGAATAACAAAATAATTAAGAAATGTAAACAAACCAAGCTTGTTCCAAAATGATAATAACAAATCAATGTTTAAGACACAGCATTTGTTTACCCAACACAGTTGACTAAGAAAGACAGATAAAATTATACAATCAACTTAGAAGTTTTTTTTAAAAAAATTTTATGAAATAAAATTTGTTTGAACCAAAAGACAAACCAAAAGAAAACCATCTTCATTCACCATTCTCCCCAAGTTGGAGAAGAAGGAGGAGAAGATCCATGAGACTTTTTCCATAATTGACGAAGAATTGTCTTGATATTTTTCAATTATTGTGCATTCTCTTCGACTTTGGCATCTAAAACATCGAATCTAGAATTGATGGAAGAAAAGCCTTGTGCTATTTGTTGAGAAATTTTCTTTTGATTTTTAGATATAGTGATGTCGGATTTGAGCTTTTCATTTTTAGTATAAGTGCGTGAAGTACCAGAAATTAGTTCAATTTCGTAATTTTCCGAGTTTGAGCTTTGGATAAAAGCTTGCTCAAAAGCTTCATCTTCTTCTTCTTCTTCATCTTCCCTTTCTTCATCATCCCTTTCTTGTTCAGTATCTCCTTTATCTCCAACATTTCCGGAACTGCCTACTTTTGTTTTACCTTTTTCTTTTTGTAAAGCTAGTTGTTCCCTTTATAATCATTATATGTTGGAAATGTCGAAGGAGATTCCGGTAATCCCATCAAAATAAAGAAGCGAATGTTGGATACCTTGATCTTTTCAAATTCAATTGACGGACTTTGAATATAGAAGGCAGATAGAATTCGAGTAATATAAGGAGCATAGACAATTGAACGTTTCTTGGAGTCATGATAAGTACGAAAAGCATCATAAAAGTATTGAGCCCAATTGATCTGAGTATTTGATAAAATTGATTGAAGCGCCTTATCTTCATCATCGTAAATGACCTCATGGCTTCCTTGCCGGGGAAAAATTGTTTTTATAAGCATTCTAAGCAATAGTCGAGGTCGAGGATGAAGATGATTTGATCTATCTGTGGACTTTTCAGGTTCAAAAAGATAATATTCTATATGTTTAAGTTCCTCCCCTTCTAACTTAAAGTCGTCTAAGTCAACCCCATCCGAGCTACATTTCAAAACTCGTCCAATGTCAGAGGGAGTTATTTGCAGAATGTTTCCAAATACGCTTGTCCAAAGCGTTCCTTTATCTCGATGAAGTCTAATTTTTGGATTGTTAACATTTGCAAGAAATAATAAGACACTAAGTTTACAAATGTTGACTTGATTATCTTTGAAATCAATAAGACTTGTAATCTGTGATCTATCAGTATAGAGCCTAAGTTTGTACGTATGAAAATGATCAAGATCATGAAAAATACCATGAAAAGATGGTAGAGAAGATAAATGCTTGTAACGAGCCATACTTCGGGGTTCGTGGTATAACCAAGCTACAATTTGATCTTCCGAAGGAAGAATATGAGGAGGTTGTTGAGATGAATCTCCTTTTTGTTTCTTTGATTTGGGCGCCATTTGTTTAATTTGAAGAAGGCTAGGGTTTGGAGTTTGAGAGAAAATAGACGTGAAGAAAAGAATAAACCGTTGGTATGATTTAAATAGTTTTCTTCTTAACAGGGTTTCAGACGTCTAAAGAATATACAGACGTCTGAGGTTCTGTAGATTAGAATCAAGGACGAAAAGATTAGACGTCTAAAAATTTATAACAGACGGCTAAAAGGTATGACAGACGTCTAAAAAAAATTGACAGACGGCTCAGAAGGTTTAAATTGAAACAGAGAGTAAAAAACATTTTAAACTAAATTCAGACGTTTGATAATTTTATGTTTAGACGTCTATTTTGAATAACAGACGTCTGTTATTTTTAAACAGACGGCTAATTGTAAGCAGAAAATTTATACTTTGATTTAGACGTCTGTGATAAATGATTCAGACGTCTGTGTAGCTGAAAACAGTAAAAGTAGTTGTTTTACAGACGTTTGTTGAAAGATGTAGACGTCTGTATGTCTGATGATGAAAGTTTTTGCTAAGTTTAAAGAAAAGAAAAAATATTCAATTATTTATTTATTTTGATAAAAACAAAGCAAATATGAATAACCAAATCAACATACAATCATATATATATATATTTTCTACTTAGGAGTCTTTGGAGTTTTTGGAGACTTCGGAGACTTCCCTTTGGATGATTCGTGTTGATTTTGTTCATCAGACTGTTTAATGGGAGACCATTGAGGCTATCGATCCCATGAATTTGGGGAAACATGAGGACGTTGAGGTGAAAGAATATATGCATTTGTGTTGATCGGAGATGAACCACATATTTTTGCAGCACACCGTTCAAGAAAACTGAGTCGTCTTGCATGACTCTTTTGCTCAAAATACATTTCTCGCTGAAGATTAAGTGTTTCCCTCTGATAGTGATGTAAGTCATCTATCTTTTCCTTAGTAGTTGGAGATGGAAATAAATTTCTTCGCTTGCGTTTATTTTCCGGCGTATACCCCGTATGATGACTTTGAGGTGGACATATCGGAATATAAGCTGGAGTTGGAGTCGGAAGTTCGGAAGACCCAGAACTAGGTGTTTCAAAATTAATTGATGAATATTCAGATGAATAGGAAGGCTCATCTGAGGATGAACCAGCCATGGTATATATGAATAATGCAAAGTTAAAAAGCATATTTGAATTTTTGCTTTCACCTTTTAAGAAAATAAAATAGATAAGCTGAATGACAATTTTCTTCGGAAAGAAAGAATTTATAGAAAACTGAAGGCTAAAAAATAAATGGTTAAGATTAAAAGAAGAAAAAATTTAATGTTAACCAGAAACAATATGTGTGGATAGAAACAAGTTAAATAAAAACAGAATAGTTGAAGTAAACTTCATAAATTTTTGAGAGAGATAATTCCAAGTTCTCGTCTCAATTTTACAAAAGTGTTTTCATTTGATGGTTTGGTAAAAATATCTGCTAATTGATTTTCCGAAAATACAAATTCTAGATTGATTATCTCTTTTTCAATATTATCACGAAGAAAATGATGACGAATATCAATATGTTTTGTCCGTGAATGATTTACTGGATTTTTAGATAAATTAATAGCACTAGAGTTATCACAGAAGATTGTAGATTTGGATAAGTTAAAACCAAAATCTTGAAGAGTTTGTTGCATATAAATTACTTGAGCACATGCCAAAGCTGCAGATATATATTCTGCTTCACAAGTAGAAAGTGATACACAATTTTGTTTCTTACTGAACCAAGATACTAGAGACCGTCCAATGAAGTGACAAGTCCCACTTGTACTTTTTCTACTCGTCCGACTTCCTCCAAAATCAGCATCACTATATGATACTAATTCAAAAGGACATTCTTTCAGATAAAATAGTCCAAAATCTTTGGTTTTGTTGAGATAACGTAAAATACGTTTCACTGCTCTAATATGTGATTCTTTAGGATCGGCTTGAAATCGTGCACACAAACAAACACTCATCATTATATCGGGTCTACTAGCGGTTAAATATAATAAAGATCCAATCATACTTCGATATAATTTTTGGTCTACACTCTTGCCATTTTCATCTTTTTCAAGATGTATGGTTGTACTCATAGGAGTTGGTTTGGCAGAAGTATTTTCCATACCAAAGCGTTTGATTAAATTATTACAATATTTTTCTTGATTTATAAAAATACCATTATTAACTTGTTTAATTTGAAGTCCAAGAAAATATGTTAATATTCCCATATGAGACATTTCAAATTCATTTGTCATTATTTTAGAAAATTCTTGACATAATTTATCATTAGTTGATCCAAAAATAATATCATCTACATAAATTAGAACAATTAAGATATCATGTTTCTTTTTCTTAATAAAAAGAGTTTGATCAACCTTTCCAATTTCAAAACCAGAATTGATTAAATAACTTTTTAAACGATCATACCAAGCACGAGGTGCTTGTTTCAAACCGTATAAAGCCTTTTTAAGTTTATAAACATGTTCTGGAAATTGTTCGTGTATAAACAAGGGAGGTTGTTCAACATAAACATTTTCTTTAATAAATCCATTTAAAAAAGCACTTTTAACATCCATTTGATATAATTTGAAATCATGAAAGCAAGCATAGGCTAATAGAATTCGTATTGCTTCTAATCTTGCGACAGGAGCAAATGTTTCTTCATAGTCAATTCCTTCTTCCTAATTATATCCTTGAGCAACTAATCTAGCTTTATTTCTAGTGATATTACCATTTTCATCAGCTTTATTTTTACAAACCCATTTAGTGCCAATAACTGTTTGATCATTTGGGCGTGGAACTAAATCCCAAACGTCATTTCTTTCGAATTGGTTTAGTTCTTCTTGCATCGCAATAATCCAATAATCATCAGTTGAGGCTTCCTTAATATTTTTTGGTTCTATATTAGAAAGAAACGCTATATGACCCATTTGATTTAGTTGATTTCTTGTTTTAACTCTTTCAACAATTTCTCCTATTATATTTTGAATTGGATGATCTTTTAAAATTCTTGGTGGAGATTTTAATTCAGTTTCAAATTGATTTATAGAAGTGATATTGTCAGGTGTATTGTTGTCAAAAGTAGAATTTGAATTTATTACAATGTCTTCATCATCATTTGTTTTAATTTTGAAATTTTCATCAAATGATACATGAAGTGTTTCTTCAATAGATTTAGTTCTTATATTATAGATTCTATATGCTTTGCTTCGTTCTGAATATCCGATGAATATACATTCATCCGATTTTGGATCAAACTTACCTAATTGATCTTTTGTATTTAAAGCAAAACATTTAGAACCAAAAATTTTAAAGATATATTAGGTTTTCTACCGATGAAGAGTTCATATGGATTATGTTTAGTTAAAGGTCGAATAGATACACGATTTAGGACATAACAAGCAGTAGCAACGGCTTCTGCCCAAAATTGTTTTGGAAGAGTGGTTCCATTCAATAAAGTCCTAGCACATTCTTGAAGTGGTCTATTTTTACGTTCAACAACTCCATTTTGTTGAGGCGTTCTTGGAAATGAAAAGTTATGAAATATTCCTTTCTTATTACAAAACTTCTCAAACATTTCATTTTCAAATTCTCCTCCATGATCACTTCTAATATTTTTAATTTTTAGATTTTTAATATTTTGAATACGTTTAGCAAAGATTTTGAAATTTTCAAAAGTATCACTTTTGTTTTTCGTAAATAAAGTCCAAGTATATCTAGAGAAGTCATCAACTATTACAAAGACATATCTATTGTGATTAACAGATTGAGTCTGAGTTGGTCCAAATAAGTCTAGATGCAATAATTCAAGAGGTTGCAAAGTTGAGATGATCTTCTTGGATTTAAAAGTAGATTTAGTTAGCTTTCCTAGTTGACAAGCATCACAAATGCTATTTACCTTAAAATTCATTTTAGGTAATCCTTTTACCAAATTATTTTTGGATAATTTATTAATAGCTTTGAAATTTATATGACAAAATCTTTTATGCCATAGCCAAGGATCATTTTCTTTGACTAATAAGCACATATTTGTATTATGAATTATTTTCATATTTAAAATATAAATATTATGATCTCTTACTCCTTCGAAAATAATATTTTTGTTATGATAAAAAATATTGCATTTATTTTCAGAAAATACTATGTTAAAACCTTTATCACATAATTGACTAATACTTAGTAAGTTATGTTTTAAATTTTTAACTAATAAGACATTTGTAATAAGAGGTAATTTAGATGTACCGTCATTGCTCACATCGCCTTTGCCGATGATGTAACCTTTTGAATTATCTCCAAAAGTGACAGATCCTCCATCTGAGTAGATAATGTTAGTTAACATATTTTTGTTGCCTGTCATGTGTTTTGAGCAACCACTGTCTAGAATCCATTTTCCTCTTTTCTTAATCGGTACCTGCAAAAAATATTGAAATTCTATTGGTACCCACTTCCTCTATAGGGTCCTAAGGGTTAAATCTTAGGAAGCCAAACCCAGTTGGGTTTAGAGTTCCCTTTAAAAATAAAATTTCCATTCTTATGTACAGACATAATAAAAGATTTAATGTAGTTTTTCCTAATCAAATTATTATTAGTTTTTGGAACCCAAATCATAATTGATTTTGGATGAATAATTTTTGAAGAAGTTTTTTGAGTAGATATAGATTCCTTTTTCTTAAAATTAGTATATAAAGAACCATTATTTTTAGAATGCTTTTGTATTGGTTTTTTATATCCTAACCCCTTTTTATTTGAACAAGTTTGAGAATTCTCAATTATTTTAGAGAGACTCTCTCTTCCACTGTTAAATTTAGAAACATATTTAGAAATATTTTCCAGTTTTGTTTTAAGATGTGATACTTCTATATCAAGTGTTTTAATATTAGAGTTTAAATCATAATTCTCTTCTGCCAATTTAACATTCTCATATTTGTGTTTTTCCATTTCACTGCTTAAATCAGTAAATTGAGATGTTATATTAACATAAGATTCTTGAGATTTTACTAATTCTTCCTCTAATATTTTCTTTTCATCTTTTAACATGTCAGTTTCTATTTCAGTTCTATTTAATCTTCCTAAAGCATCTTTATATTTACTCTTTAGGATTCTAAGTTTATCTAACAATTCAGAGTTTATTTCAATTAAATCATCAAAAGTTAGATCACTTACATCATCATTTGTTGCCATAAAACAAACATTGGCTTGTTCTGAATCACTGTCATTATCACTGTCTGACGAAGAAGATTCTGTATCATCCCATGTAACTGAGAAGGCTTGTTTCTTTTTATATTTGTCCTTTTTGAGATTATTCTCTTTCTTCCGATCAGGACAATCTTTCTTTATGTGGCCCTTCTTGTGACATTCGTAGCATTCAAGAGATGAGCTTGATGGCTTATTAAAACCCTTGTTATTTCCAAATTTATTACCCTTTTTGAATTTTAAAAACTTTTTGAAATTCTTAGCTATAAATGCCATATCATCTTCTGATTCAGAGTCTTCTTTTTCTGCTTGAAAAGCGATAGTTTTCTTGTCCTGTGCTTGTGCTCGTCTTGCCTGCAAATTTACTTCATAGGACATTAGATTTCCTATTAACTCTTCTGTTTTTATGGTTGAAATATCATTAGCTTCCTCGATAGCTAAGACTTTTCGTTCCCATTCATCAGTTAAAGAGTTAAGGATTTTTGATACAACATCAGATTCAGTAAAAGTGACTTCTAAAGCTAAGAGTGAGTGATAAATATCCTGGAATCTAGAGTACAGTTCACTAATACTTTCTCCTTGTTTCATCCTAAAGTTTTGAAATTGGTTTTTAAGCATAGAGATCTTTCTTTGTTTTACTTTATTTGTTCCTTCGTGTGTAACCTTAAGAGTATTCCAAATTTCATATCCAGTTTTACAGATACTGACTCGATTGAATTCATTTTTGTCTAATGCGGAAAATAACATGGTCATTGCTTTTGTGTTTGCAATAGCATCTAGTTTTTGTGTATTATACCAAGCAGCATACCCTGTAGTAGGAATATGATATTCAGTTTGAATGATATTCCAGGTTTCAAATCCACTTGCTTGCATAAAAATTCTCATTCTAGTTGACCAATAACTATAATTTAATCCGTTAAACAATGGTGGTCGTGTAGTGGCTTGTCCCTCAGTGAAACTGTTGCTAGTGTTATTGTCCATATTAAAAAATATATCAGATAACTATGTTATAGTTATGTGATGACCAAGCTCTGATACCAAATGAAAGTCTATATGGATCGATAATATAGTTAAACTACGACTAGCAAGTGCGGAATTATAAATAATAGTAAATAGCAGTAAAAATGACACCAGGGATTTTTATACTGGTTCGAACTTCTCGTTCTACGTCCAGTCCCAGACTCCTTCTGGAATTTCTCTAACAACCCTCACTTAACCCGGAGGAACATGTATTACACCACCTGAGCAACCGAACAGGACTTTCCGCCTAAGCAACCGAATAGGGCTTCAAATACAATTTGGTATATTGTTTCTTGACTTGTGTGTTCTTTGAATAACACGAATATAGTCAATGTAGTTCACCCTTCCTATAATCTTCTTGATATGATGATTTGAATGTGCAAAGATAGGAAGTATAGATTGAAAATCACTTGATATTATAACAATATAAGATCAGAATAGATAGAAAGAATTGGTAATTGAAATAGTGAATTTTCATCTCTATTTATAGTATTGAATAGTCTTAATTTAATAGTTGCAACTATTTGAAGAAGTGCAACTCTTGGTGAAGAAGACAACTCTTCAGATTTTGATATTTCATGAAGAGATGCTTCAGTTCGTCAAGTTCAGACGTCTGAGATAAAAGTGACAGATGTTTGAATAAATTTTGAAATTCAAAAAATAAAAGAAAGACAAAAACAGTCAATTTAGATGTCTGTCTTTTAATTCAGACGTCTGTCTAGGATGACAGACGTCTGTTATTAAATTGACAGACGTCTATTTCATATAGAAATAGAGGCACTCAAAGCATAGAGTTCAGACGTCTGTTATATTACTTTTAGATGTCTGATATTGATGTCAGACGTCTGAAATAATATACAGACGTCTAATTCTGTACTGTTTTGTTCCTTCCTTTATTTTAGCACTTTTGAACTTGAGATAATATATAATTTTTAAAATACCTTTTTATATCTTTTAAATAACAAAAAGATATTTATTTTAAAACATGATTTTCAAAAGTATATTTGTGTGTGTGTGTTTCATCATCATATCAAAGATTGTACATAGATATCTAAATAGAATTTTGAGACCTTTAATCTTGTAGATGATATGATAATAGCTTCTTTTGTAGATTCCTGCAAGAATATTTGACATTATAGTATATAGATTGAAATATATAGTTGTCGCATTAAAATCGAATAAGGCAGGTTCCAACAGAGCATGTGGCCTATCATTTGGCCCAGGCAGTAACACGTCGTCAAGCGACAAGCCGTGCCTTAAACAAATCCATCCCAGCATGTCTTCAGAGATGCCGTACGGCACAGAATCTTACGGACGACAAATGAACCGGGCGCCTAGAAGCTCGTCCGGAGCTGGATTTATAACTTCGGCTTCAATGACCGGTATCTCTATGGTTGAAGGAATTGAACTTGGGAGTTCCTGCTGCTGTGAACTTGAAGGTTCCATGACTAACTAGCTTATGAAAAATCATTGTTAAACAGACAATATCGCTCGTGCATCCCCCAGTGTAAAGTGTGTGAGTGTGTTGTGCATTGCAGTATTGTATATCACTTGAGAAGTTCTACAGAATTGGAGAAGGCATGTAAACGACGGTCGGAAGGACCGTCATCGCTGACCGTCACAACCGTGCCATCCGAATATTAGCAATCAATCCAAGTTAAAGTTTGTTAAAATTTTGTTAAAGTTGTAGTTCCATCGACGAGCTTCGGAGGGAAATCAAATATGCAGTCCAATGGTCAAGTCCAATTATGCCAAAATGAAGCTCGTCGGAATTAGATGTTCAAATGCACAAGAGTTTTCGATATCATCGAAGTTAGGCCCATTTTCGATCATCAAAGTTCGAGTTTACATCGATCTGTGTAGTAGTTCGTATCCATCAGGGGAACGGATTCGAGTTTGTATTGATCGCTCAAAGACATTTTCGTATCGATCCCATGGCTCGCAGAACGAATCGATCGGAGCTTATTACTTCGTATCGATCAGAAAAGCATCTACTTCGAATCGATAAAAAAGAGCATCGATTTCGTATTGATCATCGAATGTCAATTTCGTATCTATCAATTTCAATTCGAAACTGTCATTGCTAGGTAACTGTTCCGTGGCCGATACGAAGCCCAAGGCAAGAAAGTGATACGAGATTTCAATTCGGGGATCGACACAAAGCAAAACACTCTCTTCCTCAATCGATACGAGATTGTGGCCAAAAGACTGCCCACCAACCATTTTGAATCTGTTGTTTCTCCTTCTTCCCAGATCGATTCGAACTCCATTCCTTCCTTCCTTGACCTCGCATGTTATCCACTTCCTCGAGTAACGTCCGGACACGAGCTCGAATGGAAAAGAGTGGCACGAGAATTTGGACCTCATCGTTTTAGGACTGGTTTTGTTCATTTGAATACCTGATTTAGATAACTGGTTAAGGGAGTTAAAGGTTTTGACTCGATTCGAAGTCGAGCAGTTTTCTTTTTTCCAAGTCTCTGGAGCGATACGAAGACAAGGTGCAAGAGTAAAAAGTAAAAACTGAAAAGGGGCAAGTCCACAGTATTTATATGGACTTGAGGGTGAACGGAATAAACGACTCGCCTCCCAATGGATTCGACCGGTTGCAAGGCGTCACCACGGGATCGATTCGAACAAGCCATTTGAATCCATCAACATGAGCCTTTATCGAAGCGAATCGCCAACGAAAGCTTTTCTGAGTCACCCAAGTCCATCGATACGAAACCACTGTTCGTATCGATCATCTTCGACTCCATCTCCAGTACATCGATACGAAACCACTGTTCGTATCGATCATCCTCGACTCCATCTCCAGTACATCGATACGAAACCACTGTTCTTATCGATCATCTTCGACTCCATCTCCAGTACATCGATACAAAACCACTATTCATATCGATCATCTTCGACTCCATCTCCAGTACATCGATACGAAACCACTGTTCGTATCGATCATCCTCGACTCCATTTCCAGTACATCGGTATGAACGATCAGTTTGAACACATCGATACGAATTGTCTATTCGTATCCAATGACACCAGATCCATCGATTAGAAATACACAACATGGGCTGTTCTGAAGGCATTGAACTCCATCGATACGAACGACCGCTTCGTATCCATCGAACCTAGGGCAGTTATGGTAACGGTTACCGTTACCGTTATACAAATACCACTACCATACAATTTTCTTCGGTAAATAAAAAACGCTTACCGTTACCGTTACCAATACGTCGGTAACCGTTTTGTCGGTATACCGATATGTCGGTAACCATTTTGTCGGTAACGGTAAATTACCGTTTTCTGAAAATAGTAAATATTTATACTTCTGTAGTTGTACCAGATCATGTACCAAAGGTCTAAATATGTACCAAATCATGCAGAATAAATCAAAAAACATATTAAATAGTAAATACATCACATACATGCTATATCATATCAGTTTTAAATCTCACTGATAGAAAACAACAAAGTGAAACATACAATAACGAACAGTTTAAGTGAAATAAAAACACATGCAAAATGGAAATAAATCTCCACAGGTTGAAAACATCATGTATGTCAAGTTGTCAACAATTCAAGTGAAATAACAAGCACATATATGGTACATAAATAATAAATTTAGGATTACAGTTTTAAATAGAGTTAATGAAGCCAATAAACAACCATGGATGTCCCAGTTTTCTCATCTGTAGTAGATCATATGATGTATCTCCCAACTCCCAACAGTGTAGTCAACTTGGTGAATTGGAGGAAGATGGTCGATCTGAAGGTGGAGCTTTATCATTCAAGCCTGTGAAGGTAAAAATATGAGAAACATTTTATGGATTCCACAAATGATTTCAAACTGTTCAAATTTTATTCTTGCATTTCCAGATATTACGAGGCTTCTACAATGCAGAATCCATATATTGCTAATTATTATTTACATTCACAATTAATATTATTCTTATATACTTTCTGAAATTTCCTTGCTACATTCAGTATCGTATGAACTAAGTAAAATTTATAATGTTAGGGTAATACTCTAAGCCATAATATCTGAAAGAGCTGTGTAACTCTCGTTGAAAGCAATGCTAATTGTTAATTATGAGTTTTCTTATATTTGTTGCTGTCTGTATATACATAACTCTAAACCATCTATGTTTTAATGATATATATGAAAATGTCTTGCGATCAAAGAGTTTATGTATAAACTATTACTTAACATTCTGTCCTTTCTGATTTGACAAATATAATTGAAAAAAATTCACCAACAACTGCAGTCTAAGAAAAACCAATTTATAGCCAAAAAATTAAAGAGCACATGGTCCATGACATAGAAGAATGAAATGAAATAGAATGTGTACTGTGTATCTACATTATGTGTACTGTGCATCTACATTTTAAATGTTGATAAGTGCTCAATTTGAACTGTAAATATGAGCTGCAAATTCAAATTGAGATATGAATAGTGTTATCAAAGTCTACAACGATCAAAGTCTACAACGCAAAATATTGTAAACGACGTTGTGATTTTGGCAATAATAAAATGCTGAACTGTAGAAAAGAAGTGAAAATGTTGATAAGTGATAAATGCTTGTCAATGCTCTACAATTTAATAAGGCACACATATATTCTTTTATGACTCTTCTTATTATCATTTGGCAATTTATTTTAAATGTTGATAAGTGATAAATGCTTTTCAATGCTCTACAATTTAATAAGACACAAATATATTCTTTTATGGCTCAGTCAATGTTTTAAGATATCTTTTCAGTTAAAACCACCTTGAATTTTATTAGATAATAGATGTTGTACCATATTTTTTTGATAAAATTTAACAAATGCTTACTTGTTTCAAATTCTTCAAGTTCCTTGTAGAAAGAGACATCATCTTTGCTCGGCTCCTTATAGAAATTGAATTCATCTCCCCTAAGCCAATCATTTGTACAAACCAATGCCTCAACCATCTTTGGAGTTAATGAAGCTCTAAAAGGGTCAACAATTCTCCTTCCCAAACTAAAAGCATTCTCACTAGCCACGGTTGAACTTGGAATTGAAAATAAATCTTTGGCAACTAACAAAAGAATTGGATACCACGCTTGATTCACCTTCCACCATTTGCATCTTTTCTTATTTCTTTGACAGCATATTTCCATACCCAGGAAGTTTTTTTCTTACCTAAGTTAAATAAATAATGAAAACATTGAAAGTGAGAAAGTGAACATTCCATAATCTATTTTAAAGTGAGTAAGTGTGCATGTGTATATGCAATTTTCACAAAATTAGTTATTACTGATATAGCACATATGTGCCTAAAACTGACATAGGTGCCGAAATGATGTTTTTATTATTGTTCATGAAGCAATATTACAAACGTTATTATTTTGATAAACATATATTACCTGTTGCACTAACGATGGAGCGGGATGATTTAGCTTGATTTGTAGGTATAGAATCTGATGTATGTTCCTCCACGCCCTCAACATTATCACCTAGGCTTGACTGTGTTGATGTCATATCTTTTACTGCTAAGTGGCTAACTATAAAAAAAATGGTCACCCATTGACTATGTCTAAAACACAATACAGAAAATACATCATGATATATTGTACAATGCAAAATCTTTTATAACAAATCATGTAGCATATGTTAGTGAATAACATTACATTTTGCACAAAATAATTAGCATGTTGATGGCCCATAAAACTCTCCACACACAGTTAGCATGTTCATGTAAATAATGCGAAATGCATGTTGTCAAACAGGTTCGCAAATAATAAGATAAATTTCTAATTGTGTGGACAACCATACGGTTCATTTATGATTTCAAAGCAATTATATATGTGGATAGCACGTCATATGCAGTTTCAAATTTCACCATTTATGACTTTGCTTTGATTGGTTGGTTTGTTTCTTTTTTTTCCCATGCCATGCTTACTGTAAAATCACATAAAACAAAAATGCAGAGTTCAGTTAATGACAACAGCCAATTTGTTATATTGTTTGTATAACATAATCTTCTTCATTTCCTCTTGAACCTATTCTCATGTTTATGTTCTAACTTGCTCTCATGCCTGCACTATATCTGTTCCTTTAAATATTAGTATTAGGCGAGGACTTAGGATGAGATATGCTAGCTTGTTACTGAATGGCATTGTAACAGCGGATTTTCTTTTTGAATGTGGATTTTTAGGAGTATCTTTAAAATATTGCCAGTCTTGATGAGTACCAAATGGGAAGATCCTATCCCTACTTAACTTCTAAATTTCTAACATAATTCTAATAAGTAGCGGTTATATCATAAAAGCAATTTTTAACATTATTAACCCTTCGCTAACATACGTCTCTAAGTGGATTACCATCCACCGTTACTAAGTTTTAAATTTTTAATTGCAGAAGCAACAATTCTATCCAGAGAAAAATTAATGGAAACAAATTAATAATAGAAGGAACAAGTATGAAAATAGGTAAGGACATATTAGTACTTTCTACATAAGCAGGTCATCAAAACTCTAATATTTGCGAAAGTTTGATAAAAAAGAACATAATATTTTATAAAAACATTGATGCCTAAGTAAGAATTTTTGCAAAAGCAACAAAGCATGTCGTGAAAGAGATCCAAAAGTTACATGATTTTAGTGATCATGTATGCAAAATATTGTAAATTGCGTTGTGATCCAAACGATCCAAAAGCTAGCAAATACTTGTACAAAATAAGGAGAATGACTAAATTAAGAGTCTGCGGTTGTGATTTTAGTGATGTCATTCTCACAAGTAATCAAATACTCAATCTCAATCCATCTTCCCTTAACCCAAAGACTGAATTAAAACTCGGCATGACTAAATTAAACTATTAAAGCACAAAAGAAACTTAAAAACGTAACAATTTAATTAATCTGGTTCAATCAAAACTCAAAAACCTCTAGTCGGCAACTGAAAGAAGGAGAAAGGAGAGGATTGAGCTGCGACAGCCATGATAAGTCGGTAATTGTCTAATCGGCGGCAGACGAGGACGAGGTCACGAGAAATGAAAAGAACGAAGAAGATAAAAAAGATTAAAAGAGCGGCTGTGTTATTTTTCTTCTCTTAGATAGATGAAAGTTTGAAACCCTAGATTTTAGCAGCGACGGATGTAAAAATTCCATAATCCAACGGTCCAAAATAGAAGAAAGTTTGAGACAAATCAATTTATCGATAAATTACCGATACCGACGGTTCACAATTTTTTTTACCAATAATTTACCGCTTGTAACGGTAAAATTACCGTTACCGTACCAAATGTGTTGGTATACCGTTTTATTTTGTAATCGGTAACCAATTTATCGATAACGGTATGGTAACGGTAAATTTATCGTTACCATAACAGCCCTAATCGAACCCCACATCCATCGGTTCGAAATGCTCATTTCGTATCCATCAATACAATGAATACCGATGCAAAAACAATGTTTTAACCTTCTACACCGATTCAGGAGAGGATCGATACGAAGGAACATTCAAAAACGACCATCGAGCATTGTTACAATTCGAATCTCACATCGGGTCAGGAGAGGATCGATACGGAATCCGATATGGGATAAACTGACAATGACTCGTAAACGTACAAACGTCAACGAGAGTCAGATTAACATATGTGCATATATGTCGGACTAATATTCAATATTCCAGATTTACAGGAATCGAAAGCTCATTTAATAACGATTACAACAACAAATGGCTAATCACTAGCATACAGCAATCAGTTGCAACAATACAGGGTACATCAGTTGACATTCAACAGTTTACATTATCGAGGAAATCAGTCGAAGATTACAGCTTTCATCGAAAAGACGATAACTATCCAGAATGAAGATTGCAACATTTCAAAGCACATCATGTTTCCACAAGACGTACATTGGGGGGCAAATGTTATCCCATCTTTTGGCAAGGAAGTGACGCCAAGGAATTGACTAGTAACCAATGACGGTTCGTCTTAGAGATCGGTTATACACAGGCTCACTATGGATATCGATGAATTTTGTCCGAGTCCGGATCGAGCTAAAATTGATATGACACGACAAATGAAGCTATGAGAGCCAACGTTCATAATTTCAAGTCAATCCGAGTTCATATGCTCAAGTTATGATCGATGCAAGTTGGAAAACCCATCTATTCGTATCCATCGTTTCGAATCGATTGGAGTCGCAACCCATCATTTCGCATCGGTCTTTTTCGTATCCATCAGCAGGTAAGTGCACTTCGTATCCATCAGGAAGCTTACTTGGACTTGATCAGCTCCGCATCCACCACCAAGCCTATGTTCGACTCGATCATGTTCGTAACCATCGGGAAGCCTCTGTTCGACTCGATCGAGTTCGTAACCATCAGGAAACCTCTATTCGACTCGATCAGCCAGTGACCACTTCATATTCATCACCAAAGTCTACTTCGCATCCATCGCCTGAAGAGCTCTGTTCGAATCCATCAGGCTTCTACAGTTCATATCCATCAGTTGACCTTACTTCGTATCCATCAAGAAGTACTTGTTCGCATCGATCCATGTCATGGTTATTCGTATCGATCGATAGCTAACAGTGTTCGATTCCACCTCACCACCTCAACTTCATATGGATCAAATGGAGCCATTTCCAATCGATACGAACAAGGCCACGCAGTCGAGTTATTCTATGTGCACTCCATCGACACGAAACAAGGGCCACCTTCTATCGATTTGAACAACAAAAGTGCCTCGATACGAACAGAGTGAAAGTCCTAGAACAACTCGATCGACTCAGAAAAGAAGGTGACTCGATCCGGAGAATGCTCGCCACGTCACCACTTGATCACACGCAGCTATCAAGTCGAACGTGAACGAGTCGAAATGATGGAGTCGAACGAAACAGCCGACCGAAAGTCCTAATTCGTATCGATCATATCTCCTAATCTACAAATCCAAATGCTATGAAATTTTTACAAAAGCTTGCGTACATGCTAAAGAATGTCCACGCCAAATTTCGACTCCATTGGATGAAATCTTGATCGATACGAAATCCGTTCGCATCGATCACGGATCATGCCGAAACTTCACATGCTTGGGCGCGCCGGCCTAGTCACGTGCCGGGGGAGTCTCCCGAGATCTGAGCGAAATATCAGCCTCCTACACCTATAAATAGAGCCCCAGGGCATACAGAAAATGGGGGCTTCTTCTTCTTTGAATTCTCCAACGCCCAGACTCTACCGAATCCAGCTCTAAACTCCATTGCTGGTGCTACTAACGAATTTCACTGCTGTAAATCATTGTTATCTGCTGTAACCCTCTGAAATCAATTGTAATCATCAAAGAAATGTCAATAAAGCAATCAACTTCATAGTGGACGTAGGCAACACACCGAACCACTCTAAATTCTTGTGTTTCTATGCGTTCTTATTACTTTCATTATCTGTTTTTGGAGTTTTTGTTAGATAATCCTCATTTTCCATTTAATTTCTTCATTTTATCTCTTCAAAAACTTCCGAAGAGTGTTGTCCCCAATTTTGGTACAAACATAGGGAAAACTCTAGAGGGATCTGTTTTGGGGTTGAGGTATTAAGTGGTTATTGTAGGGTCCGCCTCACATTCTTGTAGGGATGCCATAATGGTTCAAGCGATACCTAAGGCATGTAGGTCAAGTTCCCATTCTTCAACAAGTGTACTAGTGGCACCCACTACTCCGCTTGTTGAAGAAGCACCTCACCTATTAGATTTCCCTAAATTATGTAAATATTTCTAGAATATAGAAGGAAGAATGTATGCGGGAGCTGAAGGTTTCCTGGAGATGAAGGCTTGGATTGATGAATGTAAGCATATATTTCAAGAGCCAAGATGGGAAGACTAGATCATAAAGAGGATGTAATAACCTGTCTTTTTGACCATCGAAAGTTGGTACATAATACATCCATGGTATTCAAATTTCGTGCATCCAAGTGCCGAAAAGGTAGATTGGTAGGGTAAAAGAAAACGAAAAGAATAAGGAAATAAAATCTCACAGTGGAACATAACATATAGTATAATAAAGACAGTAAAAGCTGTCACTCTAAAATACATGGTATATCAGAGTTAAAAACAAACTTCATCAGCCTAGACAATTATAATTTCCCGACCTTGCAATTGCTGATGGATGTATATATATATATATGTAATAATAAAACAACGAAAAATAGAAATACTACGACAAGTGAACATCCAGCTCTACTCCATTAGCTCCATGTCCCACCGACGACAACCTATAAAATACTCGATCTAACCCGAGCATTATTATAAAACAACACCCGGATTAATCTAAAAAACTAGCATGCAAAAACTTTAGAAATATGGTGAATATATAATAATTCTGTGTGACCATGTCGCTAAACACGGAACGGGTTTTACCTCACAAGAACAAAATCTATAGATGAAAGAATAGAAACAAGCCGGAACAAAATCAAACTTGAAATAATGAAAATAAATAATTAAACATCGAGAAGAGCTCTAGGTGCTTTTTGATAAAATTAAGAAAACAATTCAAAGATTTGAATCAAATAAGGAAAATGAATTTTCCCAACAATGAGTAGGAGGGTGTGCCCCCAATCGAAAGTATACATCTAGAGAATATACTTGAGAGGGACATTTTCCCTATGACTCTCTTGGAAATATACAAGTCGGACCCTGCCAACCTTATCGAGAATCCGAGTATTTCACATCTCCGTGCACATACAACCGAAAGCAATCTAGAGTAGATGTTAAGATACCCTAATGGGAGCAACCCCATATAGCTTGACGTACACTTGATTTTTCGTTTTAGTCATTTCTAGCAAAGGATATCAACTCTCAAATGAGCAACAAATCATCTTAAAATGATGAAACTCAAAGAAGAAAGATAATCGACGGTCAGTAAATCAAATTCGAGGAAAACAAAAAGGTCTTATATGAAAATTTAATCTCTTAAAACAATCGACTCACACTTATGCTTTACTTTCACATCGTAAATATTTGTAAAACACCTATATTTTTTTTAAAAAAAATATTACTTTTGAAGTGAAAATTATATTTCTAACTATATTATAAAGAAAGGTCAAAAATAAATCTCATTAAAACATTGTTTACTATAAAAGCCAAGTGTGATATCCCGGGTTTTTGGGCAATATAAATTTAATAATCAGTATTGATAATTTATTTGGATTGATAATTTTCTTTATAATTTTAATTTAAAATTGGTTAATTTAATATTTTAAAGGTTAATAAATATATAATCTGGAAATATTGATTTAAAATTGATAAGATTTATTTTCAAAGCTAATAAAGTTTTAATCTATTTATAATATATATTAATATATATATTGTGAATAGAGAATCTTTTGTTTAAATAAAAGATATATTTTCAAATTTAATATATATGAATGTATATGTTATAATTTGGATTGTTTTGAATTTAATTTAATCTATCGATAATTTATATATATATGAATTGTAATTTAAAGCTTTGTTTTAAAATTAATATTTTTCAAAGGTTAGTTTAGATTAATTCAATTGTTTTCAAAATATAAGATAATTGTTTATTTTAAAATATGATAGTTTAAATAAGATTTAATAAAAAGATTTATTTTATCTTGTTTTCTTTTAATAAGTACTTAATCTAAAATGATTAAATATATATATAGTTTTAAATAAACTCTCTTTTTAGAATATCTCTTAAACTAAATAGTTTGTAAATAAATTTATAAAACATGAATTTATATAAATCCATATCTACATAATTAATATAATATAAATATTTTAAGACAAGGATTTAAACATAATTTTTGCTTGTTTTTAACACTTGTAAAACATATGAAACAAGTTGGACATTTGGCTAATTAGTAATATAACAAGTGGCAACATTTTCTTTATTTAAAATTTTATTTTATAAATAATGTAGTTGTTAGAGAAACCTGGTCATTTTCTTTCCCGTTCAAAGTTTTTCCAGTTCAAATCTTTTTCCTTTCTAAAACATTTTCTTCTTCCGAAACTAAAAGCTGAAAACAAGAAACTCCAACCTGAAATTCAAAATTAAGCAAAGTTCTTCACAACTTTTTCAAACTTCAACCTGAGATACTTCAAAACAAGAAATCAATGCTAACAGCAACTTCAACCTGGAAACTAAATTAAAATCAAAGAAAATCAAAAGCTGTTTCAACTTTAAACAACATCAAATTGAAGGCATGCAAGTATTAAAATTCAACAGCAAGGCAATTTAAAACAACTCAGCTTTCAAAGCCTGGAAAACTGCTCTGTTTTGTTCCCTGCTTCTTTAAATATAAGGTGAGTAAATTTCTTTTTAAAACAGTTTTAAAAATCTGTTGTTATGATGCATGTGATGAAATCTTGTAGTAATATAGTATATAATGTTGCATGAATGTATGGATGTGAATGCATGTATATATATATTGATATGCCTGTGAATGACTGTGAATATGTACATATATAAGCTTTGTTTATATTACAGGCTCAACTTCCCTAAAGGAAAATTCAATTGCTCTTCATCCAAGTGATATTAGGCGTCGATCTTTAAATGAATAATGATTGTAAGATTATAACTTCATTTTTAAAAATAACGATGCGACTTCCTAGTGGTAGGAGGTCGGGTCGTTACAGTTGGTATTAGAGCAGTAGGTTGAGTGAATACCTTAGCTCTGGAGTGGTGTCTATTCTTGAGAGAGCGTATTTGGAATTTTTATATAACTATATATATATATATATTTAAGTCTACTTATTTGTTGGGTTACCCGTACAGGTTTTCCAATTTGAGTTATAAAGATAGATAGGGTGGTGGTGTGTGTAACACGACCACCAATGGTTGGAGTTTGAATGTTTGAGGTTGAAAGTTTCTATCGAGACTGTAAACCTAATACCATCTCGAGTAAGTTTGGCAGTATGGTGTAAGGATTTCTCGGATCTCTGAAGGAAATCTTTTTCAAGATTCGGAGTCCATTATTGAAGTGTAAGTTTGGTTGAGCTCGGGTGAGCGGAATTTCTAGAGTTTGGATCTGTCTATAAGCAGAAGCAAGTAATGGTATATTGGCAACTTCAGGAAGGAGCAGCTATGTGATGAGACGCAGTATCTATGGATGTTCCCGAAAGAGATGTTCTTTTTGGAGCAAGATTAAGAAGAGTAAGTTGTTGGCGTTTGGTTTGGAGCCCGAGTTTCTTTTGGATTGGGATGTCTGCCATCTTAGAGGTTCGTTGTGAGGGTTGTTGATGGTTTTAGTTTCGAGGAGCCTTTGGCTTAGAAGTTTTTGGGTTAGCTATGGTAGCAGTGCAGCTCGAAGTGTTCGGTGTGATGACGAGGAGGTCTTTGGCTTAGCAATGTTCTAGAGATAGAGTTTGGAAGCAGCAGCGTGGTCCGTTTCTTCGATGGTTCAGGAATCTTTGTGGTTCTTCTTTCAGCAGTCCGGGCAGATGGTGAATGTTTTCTTGAAAGGTTAACTTTGTTTGGAAAAGCTTAAGGCTGTTTTAAATTGGTAAAGAGAAAACAGTTTCATTGGAATCCGAACTAGGTAGGATCGCAAAAGTGACTTGCGATTAGTTTGGGAATTTATCTGGGGTAATCTTTTGCTTGAGATTGAGTTTTTTCTCATGTGGAAGTAAGAGCTACTGCTGTAGTCAGCAATTTTTCCGGATGTTTTCGAAGAAGTAGAAGTTAGTCTGCATTTAGAGTTGAGTTCCGTATCGACTTGGTTCCAGAAGCGATACTGATGGTTAGTCGGGTAGTAGGATGTTTCCTAGAAAAGAAGAGTTGATGTAGCAGCTCAGAAATGTTTGGAAATGGATTGGTCAGATCTAGTTTTCAAGTTTGGATTTCAGCAGATTTTGGAAAGATCATATTGTTGATAGGATCTAGAAATCACTTGTGCTTGGTTCAGAATTATTTCAAAAAGCATCAGCAAGGGTTAAGCTGATCAGGAAGAGATGAGGTACGTAGCTCAGGATCGTCTGGTGAGTTATGCAGATATGAGTCAGAGTTTGGAATTCGGAATTGGAGATTGGAAATTTGTTTAAGTTTTCTCCGATTTAAGAGCTATAAGATTTGGTAAAGTTTGGAAAGTTAGCTCCGAAGTATTTTGGATTTTTCGGTGTTCTCGAGAGAATAGTTCTTTATCTACAGGATTGAATGGCCAGTTTGGATATCTGGAATTCATTGTATTTCACAGGAAGTACATGTATGATTCATTGCTGGTTGTGGAATCTGCAGTTCAGATGGATTTGGAAATTGTGCTGGACTTGGGTATAGTCTGATATCTTGTTCAGATTAGTTGATCTAGAGAAGTGAGGAGCTCTGGATCATAGTGGTGTAGTTTGTTTAGCTTCTGTAGAGCGAGTCTCCCGGTGATTTATACTTGGGAAACTCTAGATAGTGTTAGTAGATCTATCCTGATTTGTATCAGAATAGTTAGTTAGGTTTGATTGTTTGATTGGTTGCTTTGGTTGTTAGTAACTGGATGATAGGTATGCTTTGCTGTTTGAGATTGAAATCTTTGCTGGATTATTAAATTAACTTTTTTTTTAATTTCGGGGACGAAATTATTTTAAGGGGGAAGGAATGTGATATCCCGGGTTTTTGGGCAATATAAATTTAATAATCAGTATTGATAATTTATTTGGATTGATAATTTTCTTTATAATTTTAATTTAAAATTGGTTAATTTAATATTTTAAAGGTTAATAAATATATAATCTGGAAATATTGATTTAAAATTGATAAGATTTATTTTCAAAGCTAATAAAGTTTTAATCTATTTATAATATATATTAATATATATATTGTGAATAGAGAATCTTTTGTTTAAATAAAAGATATATTTTCAAATTTAATATATATGAATGTATATGTTATAATTTGGATTGTTTTGAATTTAATTTAATCTATCGATAATTTATATATATATATATGAATTGTAATTTAAAGCTTTGTTTTAAAATTAATATTTTTCAAAGGTTAGTTTAGATTAATTCAATTGTTTTCAAAATATAAGATAATTGTTTATTTTAAAATATGATAGTTTAAATAAGATTTAATAAAAAGATTTATTTTATCTTGTTTTCTTTTAATAAGTACTTAATCTAAAATGATTAAATATATATATAGTTTTAAATAAACTCTCTTTTTAGAATATCTCTTAAACTAAATAGTTTGTAAATAAATTTATAAAACATGAATTTATATAAATCCATATCTACATAATTAATATAATATAAATATTTTAAGACAAGGATTTAAACATAATTTTTGCTTGTTTTTAATACTTGTAAAACATATAAAACAAGTTGGACATTTGGCTAATTAGTAATATAACAAGTGGCAACATTTTCTTTATTTAAAATTTTATTTTATAAATAATGTAGTTGTTAGAGAAACCTGGTCATTTTCTTTCCCGTTCAAAGTTTTTCCAGTTCAAATCTTTTTCCTTTCTAAAACATTTTCTTCTTCCTAAACTAAAAGCTGAAAACAAGAAACTCCAACCTGAAATTCAAAATTAAGCAAAGTTCTTCACAACTTTTTCAAACTTCAACCTGAGATACTTCAAAACAAGAAATCAATGCTAACAGCAACTTCAACCTGGAAACTAAATTCAAATCAAAGAAAATCAAAAGCTGTTTCAACTTTAAACAACATCAAATTGAAGGCATGCAAGTATTAAAATTCAACAGCAAGGCAATTTAAAACAACTCAGCTTTCAAAGCCTGGAAAACTGCTCTGTTTTGTTCCCTGCTTCTTTAAATATAAGGTGAGTAAATTTCTTTTAAAAACAGTTTTAAAAATCTGTTGTTATGATGCATGTGATGAAATCTTGTAGTAATATAGTATATAATGTTGCATGAATGTATGGATGTGAATGCATGTATATATATTGATATGCCTGTGAATGACTGTGAATATGTACATATATAAGCTTTGTTTATATTACAGGCTCAACTTCCCTAAAGGAAAATTCAATTGCTCTTCATCCAAGTGATATTAGGCTTCGATCTTTAAATGAATAATGATTGTAAGATTATAACTTCATTTTTAAAAATAACGATGCGACTTCCTAGTGGTAGGAGGTCGGGTCGCTACACCAAGACAATTTACACTTAGCTTTATTTTTGTATATTCCTATTTTAAGATTTTCTTATTTATAAACTATCGTTTATAAATTTTTAAACAAGATTTATTATCATAGAAGATAATTAATCAATTTAAAATATCTATATAAATTTAAAACAATGTTAATCATCTAGAAAGATAAATGATATAGCTCTTTTATAAACTTAAAAGCACAATAATTATCCTTAAAGAAGGTTAATCAAATTTATAAGTTTTTTTATATGTTTAAAACAACATTAATTATCCTAAAGATAATTAAATCAAATTTATAACCTTTTTATATATTTAAACAACATTAATTATCCTGAAAGATAATAACTCAAATTTGTAAGTTTTTATAAATTTAAAACAACATTAATTATCCTGAAAGATAATTACTAAAATTTATAATCTTTTTATAAATTTAAAACAACATTAATCATAACAAAAGATATGTAATCAAATTTGTAATCTTTTTACAGATTTAAAACAACATGAGTTATCCCAAGAGATAATTAATCGAATATATAACTACTTTTATCAATTTTAAACGACACTTCCCCTTTATTTCAAAATACTAAAAAATACGTGAAATTATAGTAACAACTTTAAAAGGGCAAAAAGGCAGCCAAATGTTTGTTTTGTAAAAATACAAGCATAGGTTCAACACACAGATTGATTTAAAGAGTTGATATTTTATAAGTAACGATATAGCGATAATTACTATAACAACACTTACACAGATCAAACGGTATGTCAAAAATATTTCAACCAAACATCAATATAACCAGCATAAGAATATAAGTAAGATGCATATAAAAATAAATTAATAATGGCGAGAAACCCCTCAGGGTCTCTCTACAAAGTCCCTGCAAAACATGGTTATTTATAAAATCTTCTATTCAAGCGAGAATTCAAATCCAAACAAATAATCAAACAATAATAACATATTATTATCAACAATTAGCAATCAATAGCTAACATGACATTTATCAATTAATCCACATATTAATTAACTTCAAAAGTAATCTTTTTACTTGGCAAGCACATAACGGTGATTTATTCTGCTTGATAGATATCCAAAATAATTTATTTAATTTAATTATAGTAGAATGGTGTTTGATTCTGCTAAATCGATATCACAAACGAAGTATAACTAATTTGACTATGTTGAAAGTAGTTAAATTAAATCATTATAATTTTATCATTAATTTACTCTTCATTAAAACTATCAACTTTTATCCAAGCATTCAATAATAATATGTAGCAACGCAAATATCATATAGTTTATTTAGAGGTGAGTAAACTCACCAAAATTCTAGTTGACGCTTTCACAATCCGGTTTGATTTAAAATCGAACGGCGTTCAACTTTAGCCAAAATTCTACTAGCTCCAAATCCAACGAATCCAACTACAATGCGTAGATAATGCTCCCGCAAGCGCAAATCAAAAGATCGCATCCAAATCCGACCTCGCAAGAGCAAGATATTGAAATTATAAGATTTAGGATTAATCAAATTAATTAATCACTTAATTAAATTTTAATTACCCTTAATACTTCTCTATCCCCAAATCAAGCATGCATTGAAACACGCCAAAACAACCTACTCCAACATCATGCATTCCTATAGTGACATGGAGCTCTGGTTCTTTGTTTGACAAACTGATTTCTCCGTTGATCGAAACTGGACTTGAGAGAGACTAGACTTCTAGTCTCAATCTTCCTATGGATCAAAGGCTATGCTATCTTTAACTCGACTCTAGTGAAGAGGCAGAGTTACCTCACGAATTGGATTTGAACCAATATCAAGCCCATCAATAGGGGACTATCCCATAACATTGGAAGTTGCTTCTTGGAATGCCGCCGTGCTTGGTAATATTCCATTCCTTTAAAGCCAGTGGATACTAGAGCCAGTGAAACAGTAGCTACTAAAGCGTTAATAGCTCGTTTTTCCTTCCCCGCCAGTATAACATGATGAGCCCAAGTTACGGCAGCTTCGGATGAAGGGAGAATATGGGTATTAAGAAAAGGGATTTCCCAAGGATCTAAAACCCCAATCCCTTTTGGGGGCCAAATACCCGAAATCATGCAACTCGATCAACTCTTGGCCAAAGCGACTTATATCCCTCCATGCTACAATGAACAGATGTAAACCACCTCGAGCCGCCTTAACGACACTGAACACTACCAAACGACTTCCCACGCCACCCTTAATTCAACCATCCCTTCAAGCCAATCTCCGGCCACCTCTGCAATTTTCCGACCACTATAGCCCTCCATTGTTGCATTTTGCTACAACTAGCTGCACCATCGCTAACCTATCACCTCTAACTCGCTTGCTCCAAGAAGCATGACCATGGCCTCAAATTCATCTAGCTCTGCTTGTAACTTTAGCTAGGAGAAACTCTAGTTTGCGACTCCATTACCGATCATCACCAAACAACAATGCACCCATCCAAACAAATATTGATTTGAAGCCTATACTCATACGAGTTCAAAGAAATTATTTTCATGATTTTTAGCGGAGGAGGTGAATTAATTTCTAATTTTGAAGGAGGAGGCCATGTTTTTTGTTTGTAGGAAAAGAAAGTAAAGAGAGAGGGAAAATGAAAAGACAGAGAGAATGAGGAAAGTTGAAAAATTAGGAAAATCCTAAGTGTGGATGTATGCATATTTATTAAAAAAATCATTTTCTTTACTTCTAACTCAAGCTAAACAAAATTCTCAAGTTAACCAAAAATTCAAGCAACACATCATATCACAATTAATGCTAGTTGAAAATATTGAATTTTAATTTGATTTAAAAAGTTTTGAAAATATGGTTTTTGCGGTATTTCGCTACATAATATTCCATTCGCGTATGAACCGCGAATGATAAAAGTAAAAATATGATTGCGAACAAAAATGTTATACGATCCCAAAATAATAATAATATATGCTGGTAATCTTATGTGAGAAATGCGGATTACGGATCTTAAGGCTAGTATAAACACTAGAGGGGGTGAATAGTGTTTTAAGGAATTACTAATTCTTTTCGAGTTTATATTAATTTGAACACAAATGTATGCAATATTTAGACACAGATATGATCACAGATTCAAACACAGATGCAAATACAAAGTAAAAGCAGTAAAGGAAAGAACACACCGGATTTTATACTGGTTCGGAGTTACCCTACATCCAGTCCCGCACACAAGTATGGATTTCCTTTCAAAAGCAATCTTTACAATTACAACCCTCGATTTCAAGGCCACGAGGTACACCACTCCAAATTCACAATCCTCTGGGTAGAGATACTTGAT
Source organism: Allium fistulosum (assembly GCA_030737815.1). Classification (NCBI taxonomy): domain Eukaryota; kingdom Viridiplantae; phylum Streptophyta; class Magnoliopsida; order Asparagales; family Amaryllidaceae; genus Allium; species Allium fistulosum. The sequence goes on along the minus strand of CM060904.1, from coordinate 1,100,674,545 downwards.
TTCCCGGGCAACAAGTTCACCCAATTGATTTCCTAGGCTACAATCACACCTTTTCTTACTTGATTGATTTCCAAGGCTACAATCACACCTTTTCTCACTTGATTGATTACAAAGAAGCCTATAACTCTGAATAGCACTGGGATCTTGTTGAGATAGCGATAGAGAATCAAACCAGAAATGATCTAGTTAAATTCATTGGTGATTTCGACAGAGTAATGGTAAGAATATATGTAAAGAAATGTGGAAGAAGAAGAGGAGTGAAAACCAGAAAAATATTGTTAAAAATTCGTTGAAAACATCCCCTATTTATAGAAGAACAACAACCATGTCTATTCGTGAAAGGTTATGACGAATAAACACTTCTTTTGAAATTCAAATTTTTGAAACCAACTGCCACTATGTTGACATGGGTAACTTGGGTATGTCGACATCCCAAAGAAAATTTTGGTGATTTGTTTTTCTTTGAAAATTAATTCTATCTTATATTAAACTATTTTAAACTTTATAAATATACTTAACTATAGTTAAAATACATAAGTAAATATAGAGAATAATATATATATAATTTTACTATAATTTTATATTTAAATCTAAGTATAAATATTAAATTTATTATTAAAGATAGTTTAAAACAAACGAAGTTTAAAACAAGAGTTTATTTAAAAACAAAATCAAATAATATTTTAAGGCTAAAACATCTTTTCGAAAATCATTTGAAAATATAATTTTTAAGGCTAAAACATTTTGAAAAGCAGTTTTGAAAATCATTTTGAAGTAGTTTTGCTAGCTTCTTCCTTCAGAATATCTCATCACATCAGGACTCGAGAACTTGTACAAAACCAAGATGTTCGTGGGTTTGTAAGTGTGACGACCCTGAATTTTTGACATTGGAAATTAGAATATTTAATTGATTTTAAATATATGGAAGTTAGTTTAATTTGAAATTCAAATATCAGAATGAATTTGGCAATGTAATTATTGAATTTAATTTATTGAAAGTTGGGTAAATTATTCAATCTTAAGTTTTAAGCCTGTAAAAAATAATTTGAAGGCTTGGAAAATTTACATTAATAATACTGAAGGTGATAGAAATTTTGAAATTGAATTTAAATGTGTTTTGTTCAGTTTTGAAAATATGTCATTTAAATCGGTATTTAACAATAGCCTTCCGAGGCACAGTCTCGGAATTCGACAAAACCAGTTCCATTAGATCTGTAAAATTTATTATTATCGGATTTCAATTTTCGTAGTGATTGGAGTTATTGTGTGAGCATACGACATATAAACGCGCTGGAATTTATATCGAATTTAATATAATAGCTGGGTCCAAAAAAAAGCTATCTTCTCCATACGATCGAATTAGGACTCGGAACCATTTCCATTGCGTTCGAAATAGGGATATAACATTATAAATGCCTGGCGGTACGCCTCGATAGGAGGTCAGGATTTTGAGTTGCGGATTCGGGTCGATTTAAATTTATATATATATATATATATATATATATTTCAACATTAAAAATCTATATTCCCATCAGCCTATTTTCTATCTCCCATCAGCCGTTATTTTGTCATCCTTCAAATCACTGCAGCTAGATTTTTCACGCAACCCATCACCTCGAGTTCAAATCCTGTCTCCCTGATTTTTTTTAATCTCACGCAAAGAGAAAATGAAATGGTAGATAGAATTGAATGCGTTTCCTCTTCAAATTCAGAAAAGTATGAAATCAATTCGTTCCTCAAAATTCAAATTCAAACTCGTAGCAGTCGAAAAAAAAAATGGCTGCAATTAAATCGCGCCCTCTGTCGTTCCATCCACAAAATTCTCGACCGAAACAAAATCAATTCGAGTAATCTCGGGAACGATTCGAAGCCAAATATCGAGTTAATTTGATAATCAAGAGGGGGCGACGAGTCGCTCGCTCATCATCGTTTCGTAGTCGATTCGTTCTTCTTTGTTGGTAATCGCGAACTCGATTGGGGAAGAGGGGTCGCTCGCAAATTGGGGTTCGCGTACGACATTTGGGGGTTTGGGAGCTCTGCTTGCTCGATTGGAAGGAGGCTAGGGTTTTGCGCGCAAGGCTAGAGGAGGTCGAATGGCATGGCTCGTTCGTGTCGAGATCTGCGGCAGTGTGTTCTTCGAGGCGAACTCGTGCTCGTCTGGTAAGGCTTGAAGCTCGGCGGCGCATCTATCAAGGGGAACGGCGGTGCAGGCGAAGCGAAGCTAGGGTTTCGCTCGTTGTCGAACTCTGCAGCAAGGTATATAGATTGTATCTTTAGATTAATTCAATATATATATATATATATACTTTTACAGAAAAGAGAAATAATAATAATAATATATAGATAGATGGGTTTTAAATCTATAGTTAAGGGAAATGTAATACAAATATAAGATATATGTATTCCTGCCTATTTTAATTTAAATATGTATATAAAGATAAAACAGGAATTATGTATACAGATCAGATTTTTAATATATATGTATATATGGATTTTACAAATGTTTAAAAATTTAAAATCATTTGTTAAGTACAATTTTAAATGAGATTAAATTGTTTGATTTATTCGAATATTAATAAAACCTTATATTATTGTTACAAGGTCCAAAAAATTTGGAGAAAACAAATCGGAATGGAAAATGGATTGCATGCATCGTTAAGGTGAGATCTTCTCACTCAAATTAAAATTGGAATTTCAGTTATTGATTGTTTGGATGCGACAGTATATATAGTAGTATATATATATTTGGAGTTGTTGATTTCCCGCATTATATAGCGGATGAGACTCTATGCGCCGCATAATAGCGGATAATATTTTATAAATCCCATATACCGCGATATTCCACCTCGTAGTGGAATGGGTATTTAATTGTTGTGTGAACATCTGTGGATGCAGGGAAACAGGTTGGAGGGATCCAACTGGATTCCTCAAATTGTATGAATTTGTTTCATATGTTGTGTGATGATTTATTGATAATCTGTGAATGGTTATATTGATGATTGAATTTGTTGAAGGCTATAATTTAGCCGAATGTATTTTTGGTATCGTTGGATACCGGAAATAAATAAAATTGGATTTTTGAAATTAAAGTAGGGAATATTAAGTAAATTCCTTTTGAAAGAATTGGGTGAATTTAAAAGAAGGAATTTTAAAGCATAAAGTTGATTTTTGAAATCTTATCGAATTATTTCTAAAATAGGGGAAAGGATACTAATAAAAGAGTTTTGAATAATATAATTTAAAAGTTGAAGAATTTATTGATAATGGAATTTTAAATAGTATGAGAGGAATAAAGGGATTTATTTTAAAAAGGAAATAAATTTTTAGAAATCAATTTGATAATTGATTTGGCATTGGAAAATAAATTTTTAAAAAATCAATATGAAAATTGATTGGTGTTTTGAATGAAAATGATTTGGTAATTGGAAATAAATTTAGAAATGGATTTGCAAATAATTTGGTATTTGGGATTAAACTTAGAAATCAATTTGTAATTGATTTGGTGCTTAAAAAGAAATTAGAAATCAATTTGGAATTTGATTTGGTGTTTGAAAGTGAATATTTGGAAATATAAATTCACAATGGAATTTATAAAGAAAAAGTGGAAATAAATAATATTGGGAATTTTATTCCGCGGGTGAAAAGTGATTTGAAATTGGTTTTCAAAGCGATGAAGTGTGGAAAATATATATCTTGCAAAGATATTTTGAAATATAATAATTTGGAAAAATTATTTAGATTCGATGATTGTTGTGAATGTTGTTGATAGTTACATAACCGACTATCAATATTTGCCTTTGAAATGGCACTTGAATTTGTTTTTAAAACAAGCGCTCATTATTCGGTTTAGCCGGGAGAGGACTTTGTATCATATAACCCATTCCGAATAATGATACGTCGTTATGGATTGCAATTGGAAACCGAATTTGCAAGGGCTTCTTTGGAAATGCCTTCGGTTCTGTTCGAACCCGGAACAGACTTGTATGGATGTATGTCTCACGCTACCCTTTGAGATATAAAGCAGATTTCTTTCAAATACATTTCTGTTTGGTGGCGGAGAATTTATTCTCTTAGCTTAACACCCTTCTCTGAGACGTACGAGCTCAGAGGTTATGTAGTTGAAGGTTATCAGTGATATACTCCCAATTTGGTAGTGTGGCATGCTAAGTGTTGTTGTGTGTTGCTGATCATTTGTTGATCAAAGCATGGCTTTCGTGTAAAGCGTAGCTTTGTGGACGAGACCTCAACGAGCCTCACAAACCGGTAATGGTCGAAACAGGAAAATGCAGCAAGGTTATGAGGGTCGCACCCTTTGGGGTATGTCATTTCCTTCTGTAAAAAGGTGGTATCATGGTATGGAGCCCAGATATTTTACCTGTGTGGTTGCTCCAATCTCATTTACTGTGTGATTGTTGCTTTGTGATCGAGGGCCCTCGGATAAAGGTCGCAAACGACCGGGGGGTGGCATACTCGTGTAGTAGTTACCTAGTAAGAGGTAACCCGGCCTTGTGTTGGCAGAGAGCTGGTTAAGTTCTCGGGACGTCCCTCCAGAGGTGTACCCATGTGGCATAGGAAGTTCCTTAGCCTGACCATTTGTTGGAAAATCCAAAGAAACAATACGAACCTTGTACGGTTTTAGTTGTATAACCTGCCATGGAATGTGGTGGTAACCTGCGATTGAACATGGTAGCTATAGTAGGCATACAATAATGGTTGTATGCTGGCTAATATTAATATTATACTTTCAAACTGTTTTCCACACTAGGCACTAATGATAATATTAAAAAAAGATTTTACGTATCAAGCATGTTTGACTATCATTAGGAGAAATCTCCTCCAATTTTGCGTTTGCATTGTGTGTGTAGCAGGAGGCCTTATGGTAGTTTCATTTTCCAAAAGCATTGCGAATTTCTTTTATTTTCTTTGTGAAAATAACTGTTTTTAAGATCTCACACCAGTCCCACGACTGACCTGGAGTTTATTGTTCCCTTTCTAAACTCTGGGTGCCCATAATTTTCCACACGGGCAGCCTAGAATCAGGTAATCGATTGTATCTGGATGGATTGCTTTGGAAATCTGGAGGCGAGCTGGATTGCGAGACGTATCACTTATACTAGTATTATTCCACTTTGTATTCTGTTATGAGGACAAGTTTATATAACTGTCCAGTGTTGTGTTGTTGTTGTAAACTCTGATGATGTATTGTATAAACTGATATAGTTCTTGTTATAAAGATTATTCATTCATCTATTATAAATTGTTCCGCTGCGAATGTGAGATTCTGTTGTTGTTTCTGTTTCTTCTTTCTTTCTTCCTTCTTCCACCTCTTATTTTTAACCCTAATGATTCGGTTTTCCGGCATTCGATTGTGCGGCATTTGATACAGTGGACGTATTAATGTCGACTTTCGAGCGTCGAAAGATCGAAATGTTACATGTGGTATCAGAGCAATTGGTTAAGCGACAACCCTGGCTCTGTTGGGTGTTACTCATTAGAGATAGAGTCAGTAGTACTCTAGAATGAGTGTGAGTGTAATAATAGATATGAGCGCGTATTTGTTAGTGAATAATTTTTTTTTATTGTGTTGACTTATTAGTTGATTGTTTATAGATTCTGGTCGGTGCAGTTTGGCCAACTGTAATCGATAGGGGTTTCTAAACTCTTAAACAAGATAAACTGATACAGTATTGTTTTAAATAGGGTAAATGAAATAATTTTGCCCAAACCTATTTTTTTATAGAAAAGAAATGATTTTCTATGAATTATTATTGTATATGGTTGCTTGGTTGTTAGGAAGTGATAATATTGAATTATTATCATTGTTATATAGAAATGGAATAAGAAATAATGGTATAACCAAAGATTTGGAGATAAATTCATTTAACAAATGAAATTTATAATATGAATAGAAAGGATAAGGAAATGAATTTATATACGAATGGGATTTGTAAATGTAAATTGTAAATGTGATTTATAATTTGAAATAGAATTCCAGAGAAATATTTGAAAATGTTTTTGAAAGGTTTTAAAATTTGAAATTTTGGTGGAAAATTTAAATTCCCTTTGATTTAAAAATGGTTTTCAATGGATTTGGAAAAATGTTTTTGAAGGGATGAAAGCACTAAACTCTTTTCGATCGTTGGAAAATAATTCCGATGATGATTGCGACATCACCGGTGTTCATTTTCGAGTTTCCAGAAGAGGAATTGCTGCCGAATTATTTTAAATAAAAGTTGTTTGGAAAACTGGGGATGGTTTTGGAAATTCAAAAGATAATTTGAATTGATTTAAAAAAATGGTTTTGGAAAAATGGAAAAACTTTGGAATCTTATTTAAAATATTCGTAGAATATAATTGAGTTTGGAAACTTACTTTGATTTGTGATAAACAAAGTAAAGTGGAAAATTTGTCAAGTTGGAACAAATGAATTGAAGTATTGAAATAAAAATTGGATTCAATATTTATGAAATGAAAGGTAAATTGAAATCTAGTTTAAATATAAGTGGTTATTAACAAAAATGGTGAATTGGAAGTAAATATGGAAACTATATAGAATATTGATATTGAATTTAAGAAGTAAATGATGAAATTCTTAAGTAGAATTTGGAGTTGAGAAAATACTCTAAGTTAATGAAGATTAAACTGGAAATTGTGAAATGGTAATTGTGAATAAGGGAATGAATGAATGAATAAAATTGGAATTGAAACTGAATATTGAAATTCAGCTTAAATTGTGTAGAATAAAATGAAGTTGTAGAATTAGTTCGAAGCGGACTAATGATAATAAAGGTTGGAAATAAAAATGGTTTGAATTTGCATATAAATTCAAGTGAGTAATAGAAATAAATTGAAATTTCCTTGATAAAGATAAAGTAAATTCAAGATAAATTGAATATGGAAATTTGAAATTTAAAAAGGATAAGTGAATACCTAATTGAATTAAATTAGTAGATGGAATGGGTTTGATAAATGAAAAAAATCAAATCAAAGATTTAATTTAGAAATTGTTTACAAGGAAAATGAACTTGAGTTTTGAATTGAAATAACTTAAGCAATATTTGGATAAATGCTCGACTTAAGTAAAATTGTGAAATGGTTGTTGTCGAATTTTATTGAATGGTTTTCAATGAAATTCATTTGATTATTGAATGCAAATTGAATTGAATGGAATCAATTGGAAATGAAATGGAAGTAAAATAAATTGAGTTGGTATCAATTTAAATTAGTTATAAACTAGAATGGATATTCTATTAAGTGAATATCGTTGACTTTGCATATAATGTTTGTCGTTTGACGTAAACGAGGTTATATAAAATTCTATGAGTTATTAAAAGAAAATAAAATTTGATTTTTGAATCAATTGAAATGGATATGAATTCGTTTCGCTTAAAAATGAATTGAGTGAGTTGTAAATCACTTAAATTGAATGGAATGGTATGTGATTTGGTTGCAAACAATTTAAAACTAGTGTCGAAACCTTGCATATATGCTTATGAATGTATACTACATGCATTACTTATGAAATCCATGTGTTAGCTATTTGAAAATAGGTGAAATGCTAGTAAATTGCATATATTTAGTGCTTACATGTTTAAATTGAGTAAGTACAGGTATTGGGAAGCCGTTTGGCTGCATTTGGTTGCGCAAAATGCTTAAAAATAACCGCTTTGCTTAAAATGCTAATAAAGGTACGCCTACGCAATACAAAGTTAGGAAATATGAACTGTTTTTGTTTTCCGACCGTGTGGGTCGATGTATATATATTTATATCTATTGTCAAATTGCAAAAGCTCCTCCATACAAAGGAGACTCTGCCAAAAAAATTCGGAAATTTTGGGAGTTAGAATTTTTTTAAAATTTTCACTAATGACAGCTGATTTAAAATTAGAATTTGAGATAAAGGTAAATAAGATTCAATCGTTGAAGTTAAAGATGAATCGAATTCAAGTAAAATTTGAAATGAAAATCTGAATGAAAATTTGGAAATAAAGGTATTGAGATTTAAAATGAATTAGTAAATTGAAGCAAATTGATTTTATATGGAATTGGAATCCAATTTGAATAGAAGTAAATTAAAACCAAGTGGTATAGTGAAAGTAATAATATAAGGATATACAAAGTGCCTATATTGAACTTAAGAAATGAATGGAGAAAGTTCTTAAGTAAATTTGGTATTGGAAGTATACTAAGTTAATAATTGGATGAAAATCAAATTGGAATGTTGTGTTTGGATATTATTGCAGAGTAGTATACAGGTAATTTAAAAACAAGAGAAATTGGGATTTTGATTGCAGAAGATAAATAAAATTTCTCAACAAAAGGTATGTATTTAAAATTTCTATATGAATTTTGATTGGGTTTTTGATCTAGCCACTTGGCGTTTTGTTTTCTTTTGGAATCTGGGAGTCCGTAGGGACATTTTGTAGTTGTACCGAGCTAACCGCGCAAAGGTTTGAAATTAAAGTAGGGAATTTTAAGTAAATTCCTTTTGAAAGAATTGGGTGAATTTAAAAGAAGGTATTTTAAAGCATAAAGTTGATTTTTGAAATCTTATCGAATTATTTATAAAATAGGGGAAAGGATACTAATAAATGAGTTTTGAAAAATATTGTTTAAAAGTTGAAGAATTTGTTGAAAATGGAATTTTAAATAGTTTGGGAGGAATAAAGGGATTTATTTTAAAAAGGAAATAAATTTTTAGAAATAAATTTGATAATTGATTTGGCATTGGAAAATAAATTTTTGAAAAATCAATATGAAAATTGATTGGTGCTTTGAATGAAAATGATTTGGTAATTGGAAATAAATTTAGAAATGGATTTGCAAATAATTTGGTATTTGGATTAAACTTAGAAATCAATTTGTAATTGATTTGGTGCTTAAAAAGAAATTAGAAATCAATTTGGAATTTGATTTGGTGTTTGAAAGTGAATATTTGGAAATTTAAATTCACAATGGAATTTATAAAGAAAAAGTGGAAATAAAGAATATTGGGAATTTTATTCCGCGGGTGAAAAGTGATTTGAAATTGGTTTTCAAAGTGATGAAGTGTAGAAAATATATATCTTGCAAAGATATTTTGAAATTTAATAATTTGGAAAAATTATTTAGATTGGATGATTGTTGTGAATGTTGTTGATAGTTACATAACCGACTATCAATATTTCCCTTTGAAATGGCACTTGAATTTGTTTTTAAAAAAAGCGCTCATTATTCGGTTTAGCCGGGAGAGGACTGTGTGTCATATAACCCATTCCGAATAATGATATGACGTTATGGATTGCAATTGAAAACCGGATTTGCAAGGGCTTCTTTGGAAATGCCTTCCTTTCTGTTCGAACCCGGAACAGACTTATATGGATGTATGTCTGACGCTACACTTTGAGATATAAAGCAGATTTCTTTCAAATACATTTCTGTTTGGTGGCGGAGAATTTATTCTCTTAGCTTAACACCCTTCTCTGAGACGTACGAGCTCAGAGGTTATGTAGTTGAAGGTTATCCGTGATATACTCCCAATTTGGTAGTGTGGCATGCTAAGTGTTGTTGTGTGTTGCTCATCATTTGTTGATCAAAGCATGGCTTTCTTGTAAAGCGTAGCTTTGTGGACGAGACCTCATCGAGCCTCACAAACCGGTAATGGTCGAAACAGGAAAATGAGGCAAGGTTATGAGGGTCGCACCCTTTGGGGTATGTCATTTCCTTCTGGAAAAAGGTGGTATCATGGTATGGAGCCCAGATATTTTACCTGTGTGGTTGCTCCAATCTCATTTACTGTGTGATTGTTGCTTTGTGATCGAGGGCCCTCGGATAAAGGTCGCAAACGACTGGGGGGGGTGGCATACTCGTGTAGTAGTTACCTAGTAAGAGGTAACCCGGCCTTGTGTTGGCAGAGAGCTGGTTAAGTTCTCGGGACGTCCCTCCAGAGGTGTACCCATGTGGCATAGGAAGTTCCTTAGCCTGACCATTTGTTGGAAAATCCAAAGAAACAATACGAACCTTGTACGGTTTTAGTTGTATAACCTGCCATGGAATGTGGTGGTAACCTGTTATTGAACATGGTAGCTATAGTAGGCATACAATAATGGTTGTATGCTGGCTAAGATTAATATTATACTTTCGAAATGTTTTCCACACTAGGCACTAATGATAATATTGAAAAAAAGATTTTGCGTATCAAGCATGTTTGACTATCATAAGGAGAAATCTCCTCCAATTCTGCGTTTGCATTGTGTGTGTGGCGGGAGGCCTTATGGTAGTTTCATTTTCCAAAATCATTGCGAATTTCTTTTATTTTCTTTGTGAAAATAACTGTTTTTAAATTCTCACACCAGTACCACGACTGACCTGGAGTTTATTGTTCCCTTTCTAAACTCTGGGTGCCCATAATTTTCCATACGGGCAGCCTAGAATCAGGTTATCGATTGTATCTAGATGGATTGCTTTGGAGATCTGGAGGCAAGCTGGATGGCGAGACGTATCACTTATACTAGTATTATTCCGCTGTGTATTCTGTTATGAGGACAAGTTTATATAACTGTCCAGTGTTGTGTTGTTGTTGTAAACTCTGTTGATGTATTGTATAAACTGATATAGTTCTTGTTATAAAGATTATTCATTCATCTATTATATATTGTTCCGCTGCGAATGTGAGATTCTGTTGTTGTTTCTGCTTCTTCTTTCTTTCTTCCTTCTTCTACCTCTTCTTTTTAACCCTAATGATTCGGTTTTCCGGCATTCGATTGTGCGGCATTTGATACAGTGGACGTATTAATGTCGACTTTCGAGCGTCGAAAGATCGAAATGTTACAGTAAGCCACTTGTCGTATGTTTGTAAGCTACTTGTCATGGGTTTGTAAGCCACTAAAAAGGTAGAAATGGGTTCCATCCCAAAGGAAATATGGAGTGAAGATTTCAGTGCTATTATGAAGTTTTAACATAATTCTAGACTCAATACTTATCTTGTACTATTTGATAATCTTGCTATTCTTGATATTCTTCATACTCATGAGTCTTCAATCTTAATATCTTGAATCTCTATACTGTACAGTCTTTATTCTTGATACCTGCATGGTTAAATCCTACATATACATATATATCTAAACTATAATGTTATTATTTATATTTTATAATCTTATTCTAAGGTTGTTGTCATCAAAACCATCATCTCAAGGACTGACAACTTATTCTATAAAATCACAAAAATGCCATCTTTTTGTAAAATACATTAAACGACAAATTAAATATTTTCCAAATTAAAAATTATGCAAAAATATTATAAATTAAAATAAAATTATGTCATTAAAAATCAAGTCGTTTTATGACAATTGATTTTCTTGTTATTTATTCGAACTATTAGTTATTTGAAATAAATTGACAAAATGAGTTCACCGTTATTATTAATTAATTAAAAAGAGTTAAATAAGGTTATTAAATCCATTTGATTCACAATTCAAATATTTAAATAATTCCTATATTTGGATTCAAGTTATTAAACTTTAAAAACCAAGTATTTAAATATTTAAGTTTAATTAAATATTCAAAATCATAACGATAAAGTTCCAGGGTGTTATATTTTCCCCCATTAAAAGAATTTCGTTCCGGAAATTCCCAATGGAAGAAAATGTCCCCAAATCCTAAAGTTTACTATTAATTAAAATGAGTTCTTAAAATTTTAAAAGTCCCTTATGTCATAGAAAATTTTGACCACCTTCTTTGTGCGGCTGATCCGATAAAACCACAACTGGCTCAAATGAACAATGAAAACAAAAGCTAAGTGGCCTTTCATATATGGGGCATAAAATTATCAATCTATAAATAGACTACATATCTCTTTTGCATTTGAATTTTTTATTTTTGCAAGCAACTTACTATCTCGATGCAAATGCAAATGCAAGTGCATAAGAAATCAAATAGTAATCTCTCGCTTCCTTGTACCTATCTTATATTTAAATACTTCAAAAGAGAATCTTGTAGACAAAAGAACAATATACTAGCAACATAAATAATATTGAATAAGGGACCAATTCAGATTTATGCAACAAAAGAGCAATAACAACATATGCAACAAAAGTACGGAGAATACTCTATAATAAATACTATGCATCCAATCTTTCCAAAAGATAAATTTAGAACTAAATGCTTGGGTTTTATATTCAATTTTTTTTAAATTCCTCCAAAATGGAATATATCAAAACCAAAATCAATTATAATAAGGAAGGGGTTGTTCCTACCAAAGCATGGTATAACTCTAAAATCAAAACAACATAAAGCATCCAGTGGTATTTCGGTTCCCCCCAAAACAATAACTAGAGAAAACAAATATACCTGGCGAGTCTTCCAAATCAGAAAACTCCCAATCGCCCAACTTTAGTTATAACCCAAAATATTTGAAAACCACTTCACAAAAACTCATTTCAAATATCCTATAATAATAATATTTCACCAAAGTTTTCAAAGCAATATTATTTGTTAACCCAAAAAAAGGATTAACACCCGAAAATCGGATGAAAGCACCAGTATAGATTAAATAAATAGAAAAGCAACATAAAGAGACACAATTTTTATTGTGGTTCGGCGTAATCTCCAGCCTATGTCCACTTCAACATTTTATTAGTTATTTTCAAGATTACAACTTGTTAGATCTGACCTAGCCGTTGTCTAGTGGATCCTAGATTTACAATTGAGTTAAGAATGTTGTTTGAGAAGAATAGAAGTGAAGAAAGTGTAATGGAAGCTCCAAGTACAAGAGTGCTAATGGATATCCAGTAGAGAGAAGATCCTTTTCTGGTAGCAGATAGGTCGGTATTCATAAAGGAATTAAGCAGCATAGAGTTAGAGGCCCCATAGCAATGAAGTCATTAGGAGATAGCACAACGTATTGCTAAAAGACCCAAGCAAACCCGAGTCAAATCCTAAACTCATGCCGAGTTAAGATCCGTAAACTCGGGTTTTATGTGCTTGGACCAATCATGGTGAAACTTTCCCAAGCCCTTCTTTTACCTTTTCTAAGTGCTCTCGTCTAATTTCAAGTCATTCTGATTTCATCTTGATGTTCTCCTTAACTCGGGATGAGTTAAGGTCCTTAACTTAGGGTTGAGTTAAAGCCTTAACTCAGGGTTAAGTTTAATTGGTGGAGCCAACACACTCTAAACCTTTTCTAAGTCCTTCCTTGAGTTTCTCTAAGTGTACGTACATGTCAAATTTCAAGTTGTTTCATCTTCATCTCAAACTTCTATGTCCAGGTGAAGATGCTTTAGTGCTAACTCGGTACCAACTCAAATCCTTAGCTTGGTAACAACTCAAATCCTTAACTCGTCAAAATCCTTAACTCATCAAAATCCCTACCTCGTCGAAATCCTTAACACATCGGAGTCCTTAACTCAAGTGGTTGACTTAAGGCCTTAATTCGAGGGTGAGTTAAGGATTTAGCCAATTTTTCAACCAAAATTCCTGAGCTCAATTCTCTATTCTTTCTTAAGGTGTTTCCAAGTCCGTGAATCATTATGCCTTTTCTTTGACCTTCTAAGTCTAGTTGGAATCTGCTTTGCTAAAAAGTGGGTTAACACTTGCCGCCCAAAGTACACCTTTCGAATCTAAGCCGTGCTTTGCTCAAGAACAAGTTCCAGTATTCAGTCTTCGATTGAGCTCTTTGACTACTTCAATCTTGGTGCATCATTTAGTTCCTTCGAATTCTTTTATCAATCTTGGGTCATTCCAAACCCGTTACAATCTAAGACTCTAGACTCTGACTAAGTGTAATCTATACACCACAATAATTCGGATTTCATTCGAAGTTATTACATGACATATCTCATATTACATCACAAATCTGATTTCATTCGATGTTATTACATCATATATCAAAATCATCCCATGTTCATCCAGGGTTTAACTGTTTTATTCTAATCATAAGGCGTTCGAATCCTTTTAGCAAAATAAAATTTATTTTCATTCTAAGGTTCGATCTCTCCGGATCATTTTATATTCAAGTTAATGCACGATCTCTCCAGATCGTTTATTGCTAAGTTTGATGCGCGATCTCTCTGGATCACTTTTTAAGTTGATATGATAATTTATCCGAATCGTTTAATGTTTAATTTATGAGGACAATCTCTCCGGATCATTTTATGTTTAATTTATGAGGACAAACTCTCCAGACCGTATATTATTTAAGTTAAGGTTTCAATCTCTCTGGGCTTGTTCAATCTGTTCGCTCTTCGAAAAAGGAACTTAACGGCCAAGTAAGCCCATCTGCTCACTCTTTGGTGAGGGGACTTACTTCTTGCACTCCAGTCTCGTCTCTCTGGTCTGGACTCTAAGGTAATCAATATCGTATAAGTCTACCCGCTCGCTCTCCGGCAAGGGGACTTGCACCTTACACTCTGATCCCGTCTCTCTAGTAAGGCGAAGGGACTTGCAACATACACTTCGATCTAGTCACTCTGGTCAGGATGCTAGGGCGATCAAAATCAGTCCTCACTGTCTGGTGGAATTTCAAAATTCAAATATCCAAATCATGGCAAATAAGCATAAATCCTAATTATCTATCCCATACATCCAACTCAGAGCGTGAGTAATGTCCAATCAAGGTTTTTTACACATTTGAGTGGTCATGGGTTATTATTATCCTAAGCGATCACCCCAGACATCCAAATTTTAGCATAATTACGGACCAATCTAGGTTTTGTGCATGTCTTAGTTGTCTGGGGTTATTATTTTCCTAAATAGTAATCTCAGGCATCCAACTCAGAGCATGCCAAGGGACTGTTCGGGATCTTATACAATGTTAGTGGCTTGAGGTTATACTGAATCATTTATTCAAAGTCAGGGTAAACGAATCAAACCTAACCCCAATCCATCCTGATCATGGGGTTGTCATCCAATGGAAATCTCTAATCCATAACTTCATTCTACTCCATGTTCAAATGGTGGGCTTTTGATTCCAGCCGCTACTGTCATGTTTTTGCATTCTGATTTGCCACTCTGCTTCAAAATCACCTCTTCCAGGCATCAAAGCTCATCCTAGATCCAAATTGATCGCGCCCTAAGTTATGGATGCATTGTTTCAGTTTTCTTTGTGCTATCTCCAAATGCTTCTACGTTGGTTTCTAGTTTTTTGTTTTGAGTTCCAACTGCTCTGGTCTTGCATTGTTGATATATTCTTCTAAGAAATCCCTTCAGCATTTCCTACAATCAAGCCATTATTCCATATTGTATTTATTTCATCATTCTTTCCATCTCTTCTCTGGTCATATAGTTCGACTAATGTGAATTTAAGGGCACCTATTGGCTTCCTCTAGGCTCTGGTTGACTTGGTCCAATTTTAGATCTAGTATTAGGCCTCTTCATCTTCTCCGAATCGCATATTCAAGCTTCATGTTTTCAGATATTGTCCGGGGTTCTCAGTGAAAGCACCAAAATATTAACACAAAAAATGGATCAACACCAGAAAATCGAATGAAAGCACCAGTTTCAGATTACATAAATAGAAAAGTAGTAAAAAGAGACACAATTTTTATAGTGGTTCACCGTAATATCCGGTCTACATCCACTTCAATCTTTTATTAGTTGTTCTTTCTCTGGGTTACAACTTGTTAGATCCGATCAGGCCACTGTCTAGTGGATCCCAAATTTTTAATGGAGTTAAGAATGTTATTTAAGGAGAATATAAGTGAAGAAAGTGTAATGGAAGCTCCAAGTCCAAAAGTGTTAATGGACATCCAACAAAGAGAAGATCCTTTTCTAGTAGCAGGTAGGTTGGTATTTATAGAGGAATTGAGTAGCATAGAGTCAGAGGCATAATGGAAATAAAGTCCAGGAGATAGCACAAAGTCATGCCAAAAGACCTAGGTCCACCCGAGTCAAATCCTAAAATCGTGCCTAGTTAAGGTCCTTAACTCGGGGTTGAATTTAGGTGCTTGGCCCAATCATGGTGAAACTCTCTCAAGCCCTTCTTTTGCCTTTTGTGAGTGCTCTCGACAAATTTCAAGTCAATCTGATTTCGTCTCAATGTTCTTCTTAACTTGGGATGATTTAGGATCCTTAACTCGGTGTTGAGTTAAGGTCTTAACTCGGGGTTGAGTTCAACTGGTGGGGCCAAACCACTCCAAAAAATTTCAAAGTCTTCCTTGTGTTTTTCTAAGTGTACTTGTTAAATTTTAGGTTGTTTCATCTCCGTCTCAATCTTCTACATCCAATTAAAGATGTTTTGGTGTTTATTTTATACCAACTCAAATCCTTAACTCGTTAAAATCCTTCACTCATCGAAATCCTTAACTCTTCGAAGTCCTTAACTCGAGGGAATGAATTAAGGCTTTAATTTAAGGGGTTGATTTTAGCTTTAACTTGGGGATGAGTTAAGGACTTGGTTAATTTTTCAGCCAAACTTCTCGAGCTCAATTCTCTAGTCTTTCTCAGGGTGTTTCCAAGTCTGTGAATCATTACGCCTTTGCTTTGACCTTCTAAGTACAGTTGGAATCTACTTTGCTAAAAAGCTGGTTAACATTATTATTATTTCTTTCACAAATTCTTCCAAAATCAATTTTCAAAAGCACCAAGTATAAAGTCCTAATAAATACCAATTTTATAAACTGTAGTCTATAAAATCACACTACCACTTAAATCAAATTCCATAAAGGTATAAACTAACACTTAACATTATTTAAAATTCTACTTAGGTTTACAACCTTTTCGATTGCCTAAGGATATAGAAAATTTCCTAAGCATACCATTACGCTAATCAGCCTTTGGTTATTGCTTAGAAGATTATCTAAGCTCCCTCAAAAATAAAATTGAAAGTCACTCCCCAAATTTCCCTAAGCAACTAGACATAGTTTACAAATATACTTAATCCCATAAGATGTAAGATGTACATAAATCATCCATATGCAATATCTGATCGGATCACTTGCTCAGACACATAAACTTTACTTCCAAACTAATATCGCTCACTCGACCTCCCTAGTGCGAACTACGATCAGGTTCCTTAATTAGGAATATCTGTTCTCCTTACATAGCCATGTACTATGATAGAAAACTTTGATACCATATCGAGAATCTGAATCAAGTGTTTGCTGATAAGAATCAAGTGAGAAATCCTTTTTCAAACTGTCGCGAATCACCTTAAAGTTATCTACTCGAATCCTAGATCAAGAAACGTGCGAATAAAATAATCAACGTACAATTTACGTACTTAATCCGATTGGTTTCTTAATTACACCAATCTTTTTATAAATCGCTTTCATTTTCATTTCAAGTATTTCATTCAATACTAAAATTATTTCACAAATTTCCACTTAAGTTTATAAACATTTTATAAAGACGCAACTTTATAAAACATTAATTTAAACTCACTCCACTTTTATTTACTTGTATAATACTCTTCTAAATCCTAAGAGTATATACAAAATGTCAATTTTATTTTATTTTATTTATTTATTTATATTTATTTTTTTCCAAAATTCAAATGGAGGCCCAAACAAAATATAGGTCTTTAAAACTAAGTCTACTACTTCAACCTTTTACCTATCTGGTCCGGTAAGTAGCTAAGAAGAGTAGGATGTTGGTATCCAACTCAGTCTCAGAGTCTACTTTCCTTAGACATCCTCAAGGTGAAGATGTTTATATAGTTGGCCAAATATCATCAAATAGTTTATGGAACTTAGACGTTTAAAATAAAAACTATGGTTTTAATAAAACAATGCTTATTAAAACCTTCCGATCCAATTCAATCCATTTAAAAACTTTGAGATAAATTGTCCCTTCTCTATCTAAGAGTCTAAAAAATTTCATTTATCAAAACAAATACTTTTTATTTTAAATAAATTTCCTTTAAGGAAACATAAGAACTAAATACCCGATTTATATTTCAAAACCCTTTTTGATATCATACTACATATATTTCTATATATAAAATAACTCCAACACCTTATTCACTAACACTCACCTTGGATTTTTTTGAATTCGAATTCATCTCGATCACACAGTGATTAAGAGAGTACTTTACTAAGTGCACAACAACGTTCGCCAAAGCAACATTCGATTGTCGCTTAGAAAATTATTCAGATTACCACAAAACTAATCGAAATGTTTACTTCGAACTACCCAAAGAAAATGTATCTTTCTTAAAAATTCTCCTCGAAATATTTATACTTACAGATATTTCTAAGTAATACTTCCATTATTTTTCTCATAAATTTTTTTGAAATCAATTCAAGCAATACCGGGATTTAAATTCTCAAAAACCCTTAATAAATCATGTAAATCATTTTATATACCATACTCGTATAAATGTACCTTTAAAATCATCTTATGTATTAATAACTTTCTTTTATTATAATAAACCTTCCATAAATATTTATTCTCTAAATGTCTTATCTTCCCATTTAGATTGTATTAAACAACTTTTATTAAAAGATGACTTTTAACTTAACATTTTCTTCGAACACCTTATTGTCAAATTGTGAAACTGAATTCACAAAGGGTTTGTTTTTAAATTGAGGAAATAAACGCTCATAAATAAGCTGAGCATAAATAATTAGCAATCAACAAACAACAGTCAATGAACTTAAACTAATCGAGCATGACTAATCGAACAATAATGACAATAAATAAATATTATCAATTTCAAACAAGCAAACACAACATTAATAACCATATCAATTTGAAATCTTTTCCTTCATATATATAAAATATGTAATCCTAGGTAAAATATTTCATTTACTGATTTTCAGAAATCAATATCATGTATGTTTTCCATGTTCAAGTGTTTAGAAATCCATATTGACACCATGGTGTCCCGTGTCTCGACCATAATTCATAAACCATTCAATAGACCAATTAACACTATATGTTTTTAGAGCAATAACAAATATGTACTCGTATATATAATACTCCGAACTCATTCTAGCATGTCACTTAACCTATCTCTAATGAGTTTACCTCATCAACCCAAGGTTCTCGCTTAACCTTCAGCTCTGATACCAAATGTAATGACCTGCCTTTTCGGAAGGTCGACACTCAATTCATCCATGATATTCAAATACCGAGCATCCAAGTGCCGGAAAAGCAGATGATATGGTAAAATGAAAAAGAAAAAGAAAAGAACAGGGAAATAAGATCTTACAGCGGAACGATAACATATATTATAACAAAGGTAGTAAAAGTTGTCACTCTAAAAGACATGGTATATCAAAGTTAAAAACAAACCTCATCGGCCTAGACAGTCATAATTTTCTGACCTTGCAATTGTTGATGGGTATATATATAATAATACAGTGGAAAATAAAAATACTATGACAGGTGATCATCCACCTCTACTTCATGATCTCCTTTTTCCACCAATGACAACATGGAAAAATACTTGGTCTAACCTGAGCATTATAATAAAATAACACCCGGACCAGTTTGGAAAACCAGCGTACGAAAACTCTAGAAATATGGTGAGCATATAATTATTCTATGAGTCCATGCCGCTAAACAGGGAATGAGCTTTACCTTACAAGAACAACATACATAGGTGGAAGAATGG
This sequence comes from Allium fistulosum, assembly GCA_030737815.1. Taxonomy (NCBI): domain Eukaryota; kingdom Viridiplantae; phylum Streptophyta; class Magnoliopsida; order Asparagales; family Amaryllidaceae; genus Allium; species Allium fistulosum. The sequence goes on along the minus strand of CM060904.1, from coordinate 1,100,655,014 downwards.
AAATAAGTCAAAAAAATCGGACTTAGAAGAATGGAAACAAATAATTAAACATCGAGAAGAGGTCCAAACACCTCTCAATGCAATTAAGAAAACAATTCAAAGATTTGAATCTAATAAGGAAAAGAATTTTTCCAACAATGACTAGGCGGGTGCGCACATCTTACCGAAAGTATAACTTTACACAATATACTTGAGAGGGACATTTTCTTTGTGACTTTCTCGGAAATGTACAAGCCGGACCCTGCTAACTTTCTAACTGTAACGACCCAGAATTTTAGTCATTCGAATTTGGAATATTTAGTTTATTTTAAATATTTACAAATTAATTTTATAAGTTGAATAAATTATATTTCAAATATAATGATTTATTTGATAATTAAATTGTTAAATTTAATATTTGAAATTGTTTAAATAATTGAATCTTGAATTTAATATGAATGAAAAATGATTGCAAAAGTTGATTAAAATTCTATTTAAATAAGGATGAAGACAGTCAACTTTTAATTTTGATTTAAAAGCGAATAAAAATAAATTGGAAATTACTCGTTTTAATTAATGTGTAAAAGTAGTCTTTTTGGGCACTATCTCGGATTTCGATGAAACCAGTTTCATTGGATCCGTAATAGTGAATTATAGTATGTTGTCGAATTTTGTGTCGATTGGACTTACAATTTCGTCGTGCGAGTTCGAAACACGTAGAAATTGATTAAAGGAATTTGAACTAAAATAATCTGATTTTGAAAAGCTATCTTCTGAATATGATGGAATTGGCTTTTTATATATATTTCACTGTGTTCGGAATAGGGGTATAACATATAGAACGCCAGGTGGCACGCTTCGTTTTGACTTCGGAATTTTCACGGATGAATAGTGTCGAGTTTAGCCCCCAACCTTCTTCCATTTGTAAACCAAAACCCAAGCTTCTATTTTCAGCCGCCATTAAAACTCAACAATCCAACGGCCATTATTGCACGACGTGCTAGGAGCAAAATTAGCCGAAACGTCCAACATGAAAGTTGGAGAGCTCGACTCCACGGACGAATCATCGACCGAGGCGACCAAAATTAGGATGTGTTCATGGCTGTAGTTGGGTTCAAGCAGTGGGTTTTTGCGCGAAGCACGCGTAGTGCTGGTGGTTGCGAGCTGGAGCAGATGGGCATGCAGGAGGTGGCCTGAGCGTTGGTCAGCGATCAAGCGGAGAGCGCGACGGCGTGGGTGCAAGCGGGGGCGTTCGATCTAGGCGCGCGCAGGTAATGGGGGCGGTGCGAGGACCCATTTTTTCGACTCTCGAAAATCGAACTAATACATTCTCTCACGTGCCATAAATCCAAGTGCCGGAGAAGCGAATTCTCAAGGGTAAGAAAGAAAAACAAAGACATAACATAATTTCAGATATATTATTTCAACAAATAATTTTTACAGCGGATATTTAAATACATTTATCAGAGTTAAAAACATGGACAGTTATATATTCATGTACCTTACGAATGTGGAATACTATAGCACAAGAGTGTGGTGGAAATAGACCAAAATCTTCAGAAAAATCTTCTAACTCAATGCTTCGAGCTCCATCCAGATTTCTTCTAAACTAAACCTAATTATTAGGCTACTCGAGAAAATTAGGGCATCCAGAGTTCAAGGGAAAGGAAAATAAACTACAAGTCGGTCATGGGATTGGTGTGAGAACTCAAAAATGCGCATTTTGAAAACAAAAAAGTATCTCATAAGACCATGCCACACATAAAGATGGAACAGGTTTTTTACCTTATGATAACCAAATCTTTATTACGTAAAAATAAGGGATATTATTTTTAATGACATTCATTTAAAAACATTTGCAAGTAAACTTATTAACCATAGCCGAAATTGTTACATTATTAAATTCCAACATACTAGCCACAAATGCGGGTTCTACAAACAAAATGGTAGGCACTTATTGGAGAATGGATTTTCATACAAATGACCAGGTGAAGGGACTACCTTCCGGCAATACATCTCTAGAGTAATGTACCGTGGCCCAACTGATGGTCCTCTACCAACACAAGACCGGCCTACCTCTTCCTAGATAATTCCGAATATGTCATTAACCCGGTCATTACCGACCTATCCAAGAGCCCTCATAGCATACATCCACAATAATTTAAGTCCCAAATGTCATAGTGAGAATAAATATCCTAAAGGGGATGATCATATCCTAATGGTTGCGAACCACACAGCCTTGCTGCATCTACCCTATTTCAGCCATTTCTGGGTGTGACATTTGAGGTAACGATTACCTATTTACTTTAAATGCCACATTGACATTCCATCGATCACTATTGACTTCCACAAACATGCAACCTCTGAGCTCATATGTCTCAGAGAAGGGTGTTAAGCTAAGAGAAGTTTCCTTCTCTACCACCAAACAAATGTATATTTATAAAAGTCAATGATGAAATCTCAAAAATGCGATGTTAGACATCCGTCTATACAAGTTCTTTCTAGGATTGAACGAAACCAAAGGCACCCTCCCACCACATCCTATCGGGAATTAACCCTAGGATTAGTAGCGAGAAGTCCTTGTAACCCAAAGAGTTTCAGAAATGGAGGGACCACTGCTACTTTAGTATTTGGGAGCTAACCAGAATTATCAACAAGCAGTCCTTTCACCCCAAAAATCCTTGGTCTTCATCCTTCATTTTCTTTGCCAGTCTTTATTTTTCGAATGCATATATCTATTCGAAGTGGATTTCGGAGAGGAATTACCCTAGATCCTACCCCGATTCCTTCGAACTAATCATCGATAAAAGGTTGTCCTATGAATAGGGGAACATTCTTTAATTGGTTTAGTTCTTTTTATCAAAATTTCTTCTAGAGATATATATTTTTAAAACATTCTTCCTGGTATATACAGAATCATTAAATCTCTCTTATTAATTCCTTGATTGCTTAAAACCCATTTTAAACTTGGAATAATTCTAAATCATTTCATTTTCACTTAGGAAAACATTTCCAAAATTATTTCATCTAAACCTTAACAGAGATTTCCTAGTTCAAAACTCATAATTTTGATTGAGTTAAAACCATGTTATCTAGGATGTTAATCCAAAACTAGTAAATGCTAAATGAGCAGAATCTAGAGAAATCATCTAATTCTACACAAAACCAATTTCCGTATTCGACAAATACTATATGCGGAATAAAGGCGAAATCACCTTTTAAATTCCACTAATAGTACGAGTTTCCTCTTCAAGATTTAACAACAAATGTAAGAAGATCATCTCTATACAATCAAGTTGTATTTAATTTAAATTTGAAAAATGTAAATCTTTTTATACTTAACTCGTTTTTGACATTTCGACCTTATCTATCCCTCACCCAGGGAAGAGGCCAGGTGAGCCAGGGCACTAGTTGCACCTGAACATCTCCTTAGTTTAAGTACCTCACATCCGGATCTCACCAATAGAAAAATCCAATCTACTCGCCGGCTTTTAAAGTAAAGGTAAAACCACTTAATTTGCAATAGCTTTTCTTTACATCGTTTATTTAAACTTTCTTAAATAAGCTAGAAAACTTCCAATCATTATTAAAACACTTAATTATCCTTTTGAAAATATTCATAAAAGATTTGGAAAAGAGTTGTGTGACGACTGCCCATGACCCCTGCACCGAATCTAAAGATAGAGCGCTGTAAAGTGTGCCAGGCGACCATGGACGATTGTCAAGGTAAGATTTAAAACAACAGAATCTATCGTATTACTCACAGCGCATGGACAAAATACAATAGAACATATGTATAGTGAAGCTTTACAGAACAAAATGACATCATATAAAAACTCCATAGTAGTTGAATACAAGCATCCACATAGTCAATACATCTAGCCTCACTACATATCTCTCAGAGAATACAACACAGCGGAATATCCAGTACATATAATAAGAAGATAATATGCAACCCTCCAGCTCGTCTTCGATATCAGCATCGTGAGAAGAGAATAGCACCTGTCACCTGCTACCTAGTCTGCCCATCCCAAAATGGACGAACAGCCCAAGGCGATAAGAATTAAAACATAAAGCCTTGAGTCAGACAACAGTCTTAGTGAGCAGTAAATTAACTAACAACATACCAAAAGAGCATAAAGGAAAAGGAATAGGAATACAACCCTCCCACTCCAACCTCATTCTACAGTGATAGCCCCCAGACACACACTAAGCAGAAGCAAACATAGCAGAGCATACAATTTAAAGTAAAGCTACTATCACTCGAGTCAAGGGCGATGTTTTCCAAGTACCAAGGCCTAAATCAGATAAGCACCCAGAAAATACCGCTCTTGAGTCCGAATGACGATACAACCAAACATCCATGACTCTGGCTATCACTGTTATCATTGCCTCGATATCACCGTTAATTGAATGACCGGCACATTCTTTCAGCCGTCCGTCAAGGGCTAATAGAAACCCCGGTTCTAGACATAACTCCCGCACGTCGTCGCAGCCCGTGCCTAGGACTATCGAATCTGCCCAGAGTACTCGACCATCAACAGTTGGTCGTTGGGACTATCGAATCTACCCAAACGTACTCTTGCTTAGAGCATGCTAGAACCTTCAACAACGATGCTATCCAAGCCTCCTAGTCATCCTCCTCGACGACTATTCTCATATCCATTCATTATCCTCAACTCGAATCATATCACCGAGTTATCAACATGCTTGGAATGATCCCGTCTGGATTAGACCAAGTCTTCATCACATGATTGCCTCGCTTCATTACATCCTCGCAAAGCCTCATCTCAACATCACATCATCGAATCTATGCATAAGAGCTTCATCATCCCGCTAACTATGCCACGAGCAGCTTTCCCAATTCAAGAGCCTTTCCCTTAGCTTTTGAATCATCTTCGATCTAAATCTAATCATCAATCATCTAGTTCATAACAAGCAATCAAATCAAACATCAATCCAAGCAATCAAGCATTCAAATATGACCTAAGTAGACAATTATAACAATAATGGCATTTTCGTAATTAAAGAGTTGAAAGTCCAATAAACATGAAAACATGGATTATATCTCTACAAACTTGATGAATGAACTTGCATAGGTTAACATATGATAAAATGGATGTAACATCATCATGAACAATGGATCTATATGGATCTACACATAGGATGAAGAAAATGCATGGAAATCTCTATTTTAACACCAAATCGAGCCAACAATCCGATCTACTCCTTTGGATCCGTGTGAGAGATAATCACCACTCACCAAATCACCTAAACCAACCCAAATCAACACGCTTCAGATCTGGACAGCAAAGGATGAAGCTTGATCTATCACGAATCCGCTTCAAACGAAGAACTCTCTCTTGAAAAGATGAAGATTCTTCAATCTAAGCTCTTGGATCTTCAATCTTGATCTTCGATTTGGATGGATGGAAGCACTAGATTAGAGTGGAGAAAAGAAGTGAAGAAGTGTAGAAGTCGAGCTCTCAAAATGGCAGCACTTCGTCGCTTCAAAATCCGGATCCCAAAAATGAAGAGAAGCTCTCCTATTTATAGCAGAAAATACCCTAAGTCGTAACTCGGTTATCTTCTTAAGTCGCTGCCGACTTAACACTATGCCGACCTACGACCTAACGCTTTGCCATCCTACGACTTAACCAGAAGCACCTGCGACCTAACAACTGCTATCTCCTAAGTCGGTCACGACTTATAGCATGCGCGCCTACGACTTAAGACTCATGCGCCTCTAGCGACTTAACAACCTAACGACTTAACTACCTACGACTCAGTTGGGTTGCGACCTAACAACTTAGGCTTCTACGCGACCTAACATATGTCGACCTAAAACAACATACGACCTAACAGTTAGATCCACGCGACCTAACACTTAAACTATCCTAGCGACCTAACAACTTACGCGACTTACGACTTAGCAAACTCGCGACCTAACACAACACTAAACAGGGCCTCCGACTTAACACTTGTCTCCTTAGGTCGTCTACCGACCTAACTATGCCCTAGGTCGCTAAACTACCCATTTCCTAACTCCTTAAGTCGTTGCCGACCTATCCCCCTTAGGTCGCTAACTCACCCAGAAGCCCACAACCTATCTTAGGTCGCCAATCCTATAAGTCGGTCACGACTTATCACTTAGGTCATTCACTATTAACCCCAGCTTCCTTAATTCGTCGCCGACCTACCCCTTAAGTCATCCACTACCTTAGGTCGCTCCAACACCCTACGACTTAAGCTGCTACGACTCAACTCCTAACTCGCCGAATGCCTTAACTCGGTCACGACTTAGCTCTTAGGTCGTTCACGACCTAGGACTTAGACAAATCTGCCTAAAAATCTGAAATGACTTGAAAGTGCTAAAATTTCAGATTTTGACGAAATTTTCGATCCGTAAAAATACGGGTCGTTACATTCTCTCCCCCTTAGGAATTTCGTCCCCGAAATTCCAAGCAAACAAAGCAATCAAAGACTATTCTGTACGCCTACCATCCATAGCAATCAACAAACCATGCATCCAATTCTAACTTAGCGTACAGAATTCTAAGACTTAGAACAAGTTACAATATCGCGAGATGACACGACACCTTAGGGCCATACCTCGAAGAGTTCAGGATGAGCTGCCTTCATCCCCTCTTCCACCTCCCACGTACAGCCGTTATCATCATCACTCCATTGTATCTTGAGCAACTTAACCACCTTCCTCCTAAGCTGTTTCGTGTCAGTTTCAACAACACGAAGCGGCCTACGAGGTCTTCTATCGACTGGATCAACTTCTAAGTCTTCACAGCTATCAGCGGAAACTACCGTACTCGAGTCGTGCACATACTTCCGTAGATATGATACATGAAAAACATTGTGCACACTCGACATCTTCTCTGGTAACTCCAATCTGTAAGCGAGCTTTCCAATTCGCTCGATAATCGGGAATGGTCCAACAAATCTCGGAGTCAATTTTCCTTTCTTCCCGAATCGAATAACATTCTTCAGTGGAGAAATCTTCACAAAAACCATATCTCCTACGTCGAATTCCAAATCCTTTCGACGCTTATCGGCATAACTCTTCTGACGGTCTTGGGCTGCCTTCATTCGTTGCCGAATGATCTCTATACAATCTGAAGTCTGACGAATCATCTCTGGCCCAAGCATCAGCTTTTCTCCAGTTTCCAACCAACATGTTGGAGAGTTACACGGTCTTCCATACAATGCCTCATACGGTGCCATACCAATGCTTGACTGGTAACTGTTGTTGTATGCAAACTCCACCAAATGAAGGTGATCTTCCCATGATCCTCCGAAGTCCAAAACACAAGCTCTGAGGAGATCTTCCAAAACTCGGTTGACTCTCTCGGTCTGACCATCTGTTTGGGGGTGATAAGCTGTACTCAAACACAACTCGGTTCCCAAGACTTCCTGGAAGCTCTTCCAGAATCCACTAGTGAACAACGAGTCTCGATCGCTCACTATACTCTTCGGAATACCATGGAATCGAACTATCCACTTAACATACAACTCAGCCAACTTTGATGCCGTCCTAGTCGATCGAACAGGAATGAATCTTGCACTCTTGGTTAAACGATCAACGATAACCCAAATCCCTTCATTTCCCATTCTGGTTCTAGGCAATCCATCAATAAAATCCATCGACACTTGTTCCCACTTCCATGTAGGAACTTCTAATGGCTGAAGCAATCCGCTTGGCTTCTTCTGTTCGGCTTTTACCAACTGGCAGTTCATACATTTGGAAATAAAATTTCCAACATCCTTCTTCATACCTTCCCAGTAGTAGGTTCTCTTCATATCCCGATACATCTTATTTCCACCTGGATGAATTGTGAGCTTCGAGTGATGACCTTCCTTCAGAACTTCACTCCTTAACTCATCTATATCGGGAACAACTAGTCGTCCTTGCTTCCGAAGCCAACCCTCTCGATCGACCTCGAATCCTTTATCCTTTTCTGGATCCAATCCAGATTCCAATTCACGGATAATCTTGACAAGCTTATCATCTCGCTTTTGGATCTCGCCAATCCTTTCCACAAGAGTGGGTCTTATTGATATGTTTGCCAACATCTCAGGTTCCAATTCGCATCTAGGCCTGAAGTCAAATCCAGCTAAATACTCGAGACTCTTCCATTCTGAAAACATGGCTCCCAATCCTGCATGTCTCCGACTTAACGCATCTGCCACTGCGTTACCTTTTCTCGGAGTATAAGCTATACCAAAATCATATGATGCTAAAAACTCTAGCCAACGTTGCTGCCGAAGATTCAAATCCTTTTGGGAGAAAAGATACTTCAATGACTTGTGATCCGTGAACAACTCAAATCGAACTCCCAACAGATAATGTCTCCACATCTTCAGAGCAAATACAATCGCCGCTAACTCCAAATCATGAGTCGGGTAATTCCTTTCATGCGGCTTCAATTGTCGACTGGCATACGCAACAACTTTATCCTTCTGCATCAGCACTGCTCCAAGTCCAGTACCACATGCGTCGGTGTAAACCACCATCTCATCATTCCCACTTGGAATAGTCAAAACAGGAGCACTCGTCAATCTCTCTTTCAGGATTCCACAAGCTTCCTCACACTTAGCATCCCAACTGAACACTTGGTTCTTTTTCGTCAATCCTGTTAACGGTGCAGCTACCTTGGAGAAGTCTTTGATAAACCGTCGATAATATCCTGCTAATCCAAGAAAACTTCTCACATCAGATGCATTCTTAGGTCTAACCCAATCCTGGATTGCTGCCACCTTAGCGGGATCAACCGCTATTCCACTTCCAGAAATCACATGGCCTAAGAACCTCACTTCACTCTTCCAGAAGTGACACTTCGAAAACTTAGCCTTCAGCTGATGTTTCCGTAAGATCTCTAAAACAATACGCAAGTGCGTCTTGTGCTCTTCCTCCGTTCTGGAATAAATCAGGATATCATCCACGAACACAAGTACGAACTTGTTCAACTGATCTCTGAACACTCTATTCATAAGATCCACAAAATACGCTGGCGCGTTAGTCAATCCAAACGGCATTACCAGCCACTCAAAGAAACCGGTTGGTGTCCTAAAAGCAGTCTTCGGCACACTATCCTTAGCTACTCTCAACTGGTGAAATCCCGTTGCCAAATCCATCTGAGAAAACACCTTAGCTTCGTGAAGCTGATCAAACAAGTCATCTATCCTCGGCAATGGATACTTGTTCTTCTTAGTCACTTTATTCAGCTCACGATAATCCACACACAATCTCAACGACCCATCTGCCTTGGTTGCGAACACAACTGGTGCACCCCACTCGGACACACTACGCCGAATGAATCCTTTCTGTAAAAGGTCATCAACTTGCACCCTCAACTCCTGCTGTTCCCTAGGCGCCATCCGCCTAAGAGGCATCACAACAGGTCTGGCTCCTTCAACTAGATCTATACGAAACTCGATCTCTCTATGCGGCGGCAACCCTTTGACTTCGTCAAAGACATCCTCGAATCCATTAGCGATCGGCACTGATGACAGTCCATCCCGTGGAACAACTAGCGAATACATGAAGCTCATGAAGACGCCTTCTTCATGCTTACATCGTATCACAATCTTTCGCCCCTCCACATTCTCGACTGTCACTTCCAACCTTTCGCAATCAACCTTAGCCGCATACTTCCTAAGCCAGTCCATACCCAAAATAATTCCGAACCCCGCAAAGTTCAGAACAAAGCAATCACAAACAAAAGAGCAACCATGACTCGATACAACTAGACCACGACATAACATACACAAACAAGACGAACCCCCAACTGGATTAGTCACAACCAATGGCCTATCAACAATATCCGGTTCCAAACCTAACCGGCCTACGAGTTCATTACAAACAAACGAATGCGATGCTCCAGTATCAAACAAAACTCTAACTGGAACACCACATAGGAAAAGAGTACCTTGAACAACCACACTCTTTCCCTTCTCTTCAGCAGTAGGAGCTTTCGAAGACGACGGAACAGCTCCTAAAGCATAGGCTTGCACAATCTGCCTATCTCTCCTCGGTTCTGGACAATTCTTCCTGAAATGCCCTGGCTTGTCACAGTTGTGACACTTCATCGGTACCTTAGGATTCTTACAATCCTTCGAGAAATGGCCCTTCTGCTGACAGTTGTAGCAAGTCACCTCGCCTTTCGGCTTCTTCTGGCCATCCTTACCCTTCTGCTGCCGCTGCTTCCTCTTCTTATTTCCACCTTGCTGGGGTTTAGACTCTTCCCTGGTCACAGCAACAACAGATCCATCCTTAGGAAACAGACTCTCATGCCTAAGAGCTTTCTCCACAAGCTTCTCAAATGAATCATCCAAATGATCCACCAACTGTCTCCCAAGATAACTATCCAAGCCGGTCACAAACTTCTCATTCTTCTGGTAAGCAGACTCAATATGTAACATCCCGTATTTTTAAGCTATTGAATTTGAACATTTAATTCGTTTTAAATGTTAATGTGGGTCCTTAATTGATTTTGTAATGAATGGATTCGGGTTCATTCAATAAAATAAGCTATAATTTTTAATTATAGAAATCCTGGTTGAATTTGAATAATGGGGAAATAATAAATTAAATATTCGGGATTGGGATAAAAAGGTGGATTTGGGTGTAAATAGCTATTAAATGGTGTTTAAATGTATTTTTAGGTTCGATTGGTTATAAACAATATTATTGGAATTTTAGAAGAATTTTAAAGTCGATAAATTATTATTTGGGATTTTATATTAATTTAAAAATGAATTTAATATTATTAAAATGCAAATTAATCAGATTTTAGTCCGGAATGAGCCAGGATGATTCTTAATGTGTTTATAAATTTTATATGATTTATTGTTAAGTTATTAAAATTTTAAAAGTGAAATTTTAAGCATATTCGTTAATCTTGAAAATCACACGATTTAATAGACGAGTTAAAATAGCCTTCCGGGGCGCAGTCTCAGAATTCGACGAAACCAGTTCCATTGGATCCGTAATAGTTAATTATTATCGGATTTCAATTTTCGTAGCAATCGGAGTTGTCGTTGGACCGTGGCAGCTCGAAACGCCTAGAAATCGATTTAACCGATTTAATTTTAAATTTATCGTTTAATTTCGTATCTCGCGCATACGATCAAATTAGCTTACGAAACCTCTTCCATTTCGTCCGGAACGTGGAAAAACCCTAGGATAGCCTGTCGGAACGTGATAATTTGGAGTTTATTTGCGTATCTTGTTAACTTGAGAATTTTATTATTTAAATAATATTAAACAATCATATAAATTCACGTTATTATCAAAACCCTAGTCAATACGTTCCAGCCGCCACTTTTGCATTTAATGGCCGGTAATCATCCAATTTCTTCTCCTATTTTCGATCAATCCACTCACTTATAGCTTTAAACTCCAACTAGCGAATTGAAGATCTCATCGAGTGCTTTAGATCCTACGGTTGAGATCTGAGATGGTGGAGTAGATTGGTGGCTACGGAGGCTCGAAGGGGTTTCGTTCGTGGGCGTTTTTCTCGGCCAAGGGGAGACCGAGTTCAGCGTGGCTCACGGCGTGGGTAGAGAGTGGAGATAGCGTTCGTTTGGGGGTGGTGTGATCGGAAATGGTGAAGTTTGGTGGCAGCGTTTCTAAACCCTAGTTGATCGAAGATGGGTTCGATGTTGTCTGGGCATGCGAACGTGAAGATGAAGGAAGAGGGCGGGCCACGTTTCTTTGGTAAAAAAAAAAAAAGAGAGTTTAAATTTAATTCAAACTTTGTAAATTCATAATGAGTTCATACGTGCTCAGATTTAGACGATTTTGGATGCGTTGGAATTGCAGAGAGATGCTCTACGCGATGGTGCAAATCCGGAGTCATTCCGGGCAAGTAAAAATTTAAGTTAAATCGGACACCGTCCGGTTTAATTTAAATTTCGAACGCTCGCCGAAACTCAAAGTGAGTTATTCTCACTCACATCTGGATGCTAGACATTATAAATAGTTGATATTTAAATATCTATGTGAATGGTTGATTATATCTGTGATTATCAGTCTGGTTGATATTTATATTGCGATGTGCTAATATCTGTGATGCAGGGAGAAACAGGTTGGAGGGATCCAACTGGATTCCTCACAATTGTAGCAATTATTTTATAATTGTTAGTGAATACCTGTTTATATGTTGTGATTGATAAATCTGGAAATTTAATTGTGTTGTGAAATTGTTGTATAAATCATAGTTACATAATTTAATTTATAAATGGACAAAATTGGGTTTTTACGAAATAAGTAAATTGTTAAATTTAGAATTTTTGAAAAATAGAATTTGAAATCTGGTTTGGAATGGGAAATGAAAAATTGGTAAAATTGGGATTTAATATTGTGGAAAAATTTATCAATCGATAAATATGAAATATAAATTTTTCTGGAGATTAAATTTATGAAATTATAAATTGTTTAAAATAATGGTGTTATTTTAATAATGACTAATGTTATCCGGAAATTAAAAATATGTTAAAATGGAGTTTTCGAATATAAATTAACAAGTTCAAATGAAAAATAGAATGTTTTGAAATGCAGTATTTCATTGGAATTTAATTAAGTGAATTGGAAATTTGGCTTCCATTGGAAATTCACCAAAAATGTTAAATTTAAAATGTTTTAAACTATGATTTAAAAATGAATTTCCGGATATGGGAAATTGGGTGTGAACTTCGGAGGAAGTTATAGTTAAATATGGGATTTGGGATTTATGTTGAAAACATAATTGACTTGAAATAAATCAGTGGATTTATATGAAAGAGTACTTTGGAATGTTTGAAACGGGAAAGTGTTTCCCTAGGAAAACCAAGTAAATGTTTATAAAAAGATTTTATTTAACTAAAGGTTAAGTTTTAAATCGTTTTAAAAAGTATTTTTAAGAAATCGTTATTTTTAAAGAAATAAATTAATAATTTTAATACCGTAAATAATTTGGGAGTATACTAGCAATTATTTTTACAAATGGATTATTTAAAAGTTGGTTTTAGCTTAAGTTGTTAAAATTAGCATTTTTCTTCTTATAACGCTATTTTGAATTTAGTTAAACTAAAACCCTTATTTTTAAAATCAAAGTTTATGTGTTAATGACTAGTTTTCTTCACATATTTTAAATTTATATTTTTAGTAAATAAATAGAAGTAATTTTCATATTTTAAAGTATATTTCAGTATAAAGTATTTTTAACGGTTTTAAATGCAAATTGTTTTATACTTGGTTATTCCCGATGGGAATAAAGGGTAAAAGATCTACCTTGTAAAGGAAGAGTGTAAATTGTTTTCATACGAGTTTTGAAAATTTGAAATATATATCTTTGAAAGATATTAGAGGCAAATAAATAATATGGAGATTATTTATTGTGTGATGGATGTGTATGGATGTTTGTGAACATTAATTGATAGTTAAATCACCGACTATCAATATTGGCCAAATGCGCTGATCGTTTCGAAGAGACCGGGATCGAGTTTCCGTATACCAGGATTCTAGGTCTGGAGACTCGAAAACCACTTCGATCCGGTTTGTACGTTTCGCAAAAACGATTTCGGAGTCGAAGATGGAGCAGTGAAGTGCAAGGGCTAGTCGCTACTAATCCTGAGGATATTTCCAAAATGGATGTAGTAGGGGTAGTGCCTTCGGTTCCGTTCGGACCCGGGACGGACTTGTATGGACGAATGCTTTCGTGACATCATCAGGTGGACGATGGGCATTCTAAGGGATATGTGCTGTAAAGGTAACGCTTAGCCTCAAGCCTCATCAACCGGGAATGACTGAAAATCAGGGGTTATGCAGCAAGGCTTCGTGGGTAGCCCCCACTTGAGAGTAAGGTCATCCCTGTCTAGATGTCCCTTTTATTTCGGCTTAGTGGTGCGGTTGCTGATCACAACCGTGGGGTGATTTTACTTGGAATTATCCAGTAAGTGATGATTCCGGTCTTGTGTTGCAGGGGAGCGGGCGTACTCCTCGGTACTGTGATCTAGGCCACGTACTGTGATAGGTGGTACCCCAGTGCCTAGTCATTCGTTGGAAATCCATTCTCCCTACGTGCCTTGTACGAGTTTTGTTTGTATTACCCACGTTGTGGCTAGTATGCCGGAATTTAATAGATGTAACAATTTCGGCTATTTTATAAGTATTTGTAAATAGACACTATTATAATATCAGAGGATTTTTATAAAAAGTGTTTTAGCTATCGTAAGGTAAAAACCCAACATATTTATTTGTGGCGTGGTCTTACGAGATGCTTTTGTTTTCAAAGGATTTTTGAAACTTTAATAATCAGTTTGGATGTATTTATGATGCGCTGGTATTCCAGACTGACTCGGGTGTTATTTTATTATAATGCTCGGGTCAGACCGAGTATATTTACAGGATAGGATGCTATGGAGCTCAGGAGAGGAGCTGGAGTTCGAGACGTATTTCTCGTACTTGTATTATTCCGCTGCTGTGATTATTGAGATTGTTTGACTGGTTATGGTTGGTTGTATTGATATACTCTGATGATGATGTATTGTATATAAACAGATATAGTTTTGATTTGTGTAAAGTTCTGTTCTATATATTATATTTTATTCCGCTGCGACTGTGAGGTTCTGATGTTGTTTAGTTCATTCTTCTTCTTCTACCTTCTTTCTTTTCCTACAATCTGTCTTTTCCGGCGTTCGATCGTCGGCATATTATAGTGTTGAGTATTTTGTGTCGATTTTCGAGGGCCGAGAAGGGCGGGTCGTGACAGTTGGTATCAGAGCATAGGTTGGCGACAACCTAGGCTTTGGTGGGGAAATTTACTCATTTTAAATAGAGTCAATAGTACTCTATTATGAGTTGAGTGTATTAATAGCTATGAGAGCGTACTTGTTAGTGGATATAAAATTGTTTTTATACTGTGTTGACTTATCGGTTGAGTGTTTATGAATTCTGGTCGGTGCGGGAAGTACAACCGTATCGATAGGGGTTTCTAAACTCTTAAACAAGATAAACCGACATAGTATTATTTTTAAAAGTGGGTAAATGAAATAATTTTACCCAAAATTGTATTTTGATATAAAAAGAAATGGTTTTCTAAATTATTATATATATTGGATGCTTGTTTGGTTGTTTCTTCTATAATCAAATAAGAAATTAAAACATGATCTAAAATTTGAAATGATATATATAAGAAAATAAGAAGTTAAAATATTAAAATGGTTTATAACCAAATGGAATTGACTGGATATGTTTTAAATAAGAAAAGTAAAAATTAAAATTTGATTTAAACTAGAATTTTGACCCCGGAAATTTTGAAAGGGATTTCAATGGAATTAAACAAAGTTTTGGGAATTTGACTTGGTGGAAATGTTAGAAATGTTTTCAAAAGCATTTGTAAGAATGGAGTATATTTTGGGGAAATATTTTGAATAGAAATTGTTTTGAGGTGGATTTTGGAAGTGGAAAGCATTGAACTCACTTCAGTCGCTGGAAAATAATCCTGATGATGCTGGCCACATCATTAGAATTCATTTTCGAGTTTCTAAGGTGATGGATTGCTTCCGTGGTGATTGGTTAAGATATTTGTTTATACTTGTTTATATACAAGTCGTTTTAACAATTTTAAAGGGGAAAATTGTTTTGGTAAAAGCAGATTGTTTTGGAATTTGGTATTTGATTTAGATATCAAATGGGAATGTGTTGATTTATATTTCAAATTGGTTTTGAAATAAATCCGGGTAAATTGAATTCTGGGAATTCTATTTTAAAATGAAAATGTGAAAGTTGAAATGATTCAACTATATAACTTATAAAGGAAAGTTGATTTAAAGAAGAATTGAGTATATATGGAATGTAAATTTACTTTGAATAAATGAAGGTGAATGAAATATATCTGGATTTAACTTATGATAAGTTAAATAAAATTAAGGATTTGAAATTGAATTAAATCTAAATAAATTGGAATTAAATGGAAGTTGAGATAACGGTGAAATGTAAATGCTTATGATTGTGCAAATGAATTCATATTCTTAAGTTATTAAGTGTTGAAATTTGACATTGTGATTATAAAAATGTGAATTGGTTTGAAATGAGCAATATAAACTTACAAGTAAATAGTTGGAGAACTTGAGAATGGAAAATCTGATTTTAACTCAAGTAAAATGGAATTATAATCACAAATAAAAATGGTTAAGTGGAATGGTGAATTCGAACTTAATTTTAAATGGAATGCAAAGTAAGGTGAAACAATTATATAATATAAAAGGGGTAAGTGAACTGAAGTTAGTAAATAAGTTGAACTTGGATATGGAGAATTAAGATTAAATTGAATTTGGTCTAACTTCGACTAAAATGGAATTAAGCTGAATATTAAAATTTCTGTTGTGTTATGAATAAGAATGAATGTAATTAAATTCTTATTTAAAGTAGTAAAGGAAATGGTTTAAATTCAGGTGGGCTAGATAAAATTTAGATGAACTTGAATTAATTCTGGAAAGGAATTAAATTGAAAATGCATATATAATTTAGTTAACCTTGAACTAAATTTGGATAAGAATTTAATTAAATGGAAATTTAATTTAGTTGAAGTGATGTTGAATGAAGTAAATGTTTACTCAATTAAATCCAAATGATTGTTTGGAAATAAATCTTGTGTAAGCTAAATTAAATGGAATTTGTATTGCAATAAATAGGATTTTGATAGTTGGTCAAAGTTTGAAAGGTAAATAAAATCCAGTTTTGGGATGGAATTTAAGTTTGGCAATAAATGTTGGAAGTGAGAATGAATAATGTAATTAGCTTATAATAGTGATGGTTTGAATTGTAAATAAAATTGAATGACATGGAAATTTGCATGTATTCAGAATTGAGTTGTTTAAAGAGCAATTGAAGTTGACCTTTGACTAAATTGATATGGATTGGATCTAATTTAAAGAGTTTGTAAATGAATGCAAGTAAATTGATGTAAAGTAGCAAATGGAATGGATTTTAAATCAACTGGAATGAGTTGATATTTTATTAAGTAATTTTGTATATGGATAGAAATGCAAATGATTCAAGTTTAAAATAAAATTTGATTGCAAATCAAATTGGGAATGTAAGTTAAAATAAAGAAAATGTAAGAAAGGCATATGTAATCATGTTGAAGTGGAAATGAATTGATGAAATAAATATGAATGGTATATGGTGAACTTGAATGTAAATCATTCAAATGAAATAAAATGAAGTAGACTTGAATAAGTAATTCGAATGTGATTGAAACCTTTAAATTGTTGATAAAATATGGTTAACATTGTTAATGATGAAGTTTGCTTGGTTTGGTTATGAAATGGATATGTTTGGCTTGCATTTGTGTTGGAAATGTTATTAAAATGCTCATATCATTGGATCTGATGAGTTTGTTGAGTTTAGTACAGGTGCGGGAGGCGTTCGAGAGAGTTGGAGCGCGTATATGCGTTATCTTAGCCGCTCGCTATTAAAAATTTGCTAAAAGGTACGCCTACGCAAATATAATTGGAAAATGATATATATTTTGTGATATATTTTGGTTTCCGGCCATGTGAGCCGATGTATATATATTTGTGTATCCTGCGATATCGCAGAAGCTCCTCCGTGCAAAGGAGACTCTGCCAAAAATTTTCAAAAATTTTGGGAGTTAGAAAATTTTTGGGGTTTTGGAAAATTTTTTATTAACTAGTAAAGTTATTTTGGAAGCGAATGTTAAAATGAAGGCTTTAGAGTAAAGAAAGCAAATGGTTTTGAAATGGAGCAGAAACTTCTTGGGAAAGTGAATA
The DNA here is from genome assembly GCA_030737815.1 of Allium fistulosum. NCBI lineage: Eukaryota > Viridiplantae > Streptophyta > Magnoliopsida > Asparagales > Amaryllidaceae > Allium > Allium fistulosum. The sequence goes on along the minus strand of CM060904.1, from coordinate 1,100,637,245 downwards.
TAAGTTTTAACTAAGTGGATGGGGTAAGTGGTTACTACCTTAGCAAATTTCGGGGACGAAATTTTTTTAAGGAGGGAGGAATGTAACATCCCGTATTTTTAAGCTATTGAATTTGAACATTTAATTCGTTTTAAATGTTAATGTGGGTCCTTAATTGATTTTGTAATGAATGGATTCGGGTTCATTCAATAAAATAAGCTATAATTTTTAATTATAGAAATCCTGGTTGAATTTGAATAATGGGGAAATAATAAATTAAATATTCGGGATTGGGATAAAAAGGTGGATTTGGGTGTAAATAGCTATTAAATGGTGTTTAAATGTATTTTTAGGTTCGATTGGTTATAAACAATATTATTGGAATTTTAGAAGAATTTTAAAGTCGATAAATTATTATTTGGGATTTTATATTAATTTAAAAATGAATTTAATATTATTAAAATGCAAATTAATCAGATTTTAGTCCGGAATGAGCCAGGATGATTCTTAATGTGTTTATAAATTTTATATGATTTATTGTTAAGTTATTAAAATTTTAAAAGTGAAATTTTAAGCATATTCGTTAATCTTGAAAATCACACGATTTAATAGACGAGTTAAAATAGCCTTCCGGGGCGCAGTCTCGGAATTCGACGAAACCAGTTCCATTGGATCCGTAATAGTTAATTATTATCGGATTTCAATTTTCGTAGCAATCGGAGTTGTCGTTTGACCGTGGCAGCTCGAAACGCCTAGAAATCGATTTAACCGATTTAATTTTAAATTTATCGTTTAATTTCGTATCTCGCGCATACGATCAAATTAGCTTACGAAACCTCTTCCATTGCGTCCGGAACGTGGAAAAACCCTAGGATAGCCTGTCGGAACGTGATAATTTGGAGTTTATTTGCGTATCTTGTTAACTTGAGAATTTTATTATTTAAATAATATTAAACAATCATATAAATTCACGTTATTATCAAAACCCTAGTCAATACGTTCCAGCCGCCACTTTTGCATTTAATGGCCGGTAATCATCCAATTTCTTCTCCTATTTTCGATCAATCCACTCACTTATAGCTTTAAACTCCAACTAGCGAATTGAAGATCTCATCGAGTGCTTTAGATCCTACGGTTGAGATCTGAGATGGTGGAGTAGATTGGTGGCTACGGAGGCTCGAAGGGGTTTCGTTCGTGGGCGTTTTTCTCGGCCAAGGGGAGACCGAGTTCAGCGTGGCTCACGGCGTGGGTAGAGAGTGGAGATAGCGTTCGTTTGGGGGTGGTGTGATCGGAAATGGTGAAGTTTGGTGGCAGCGTTTCTAAACCCTAGTTGATCGAAGATGGGTTCGATGTTGTCTGGGCATGCGAACGTGAAGATGAAGGAAGAGGGCGGGCCACGTTTCTTTGGTAAAAAAAAAAAAAAAGAGAGTTTAAATTTAATTCAAACTTTGTAAATTCATAATGAGTTCATACGTGCTCAGATTCAGACGATTTTGGATGCGTTGGAATTGCAGAGAGATGCTCTACGCGATGGTGCAAATCCGGAGTCATTCCGGGCAAGTAAAAATTTAAGTTAAATCGGACACCGTCCGGTTTAATTTAAATTTCGAACGCTCGCCGAAACTCAAAGTGAGTTATTCTCACTCACATCTGGATGCTAGACATTATAAATAGTTGATATTTAAATATCTATGTGAATGGTTGATTATATCTGTGATTATCAGTCTGGTTGATATTTATATTGCGATGTGCTAATATCTGTGATGCAGGGAGAAACAGGTTGGAGGGATCCAACTGGATTCCTCACAATTGTAGCAATTATTTTATAATTGTTAGTGAATACCTGTTTATATGTTGTGATTGATAAATCTGGAAATTTAATTGTGTTGTGAAATTGTTGTATAAATCATAGTTACATAATTTAATTTATAAATGGACAAAATTGGGTTTTTACGAAATAAGTAAATTGTTAAATTTAGAATTTTTGAAAAATAGAATTTGAAATCTGGTTTGGAATGGGAAATGAAAAATTGGTAAAATTGGGATTTAATATTGTGGAAAAATTTATCAATCGATAAATATGAAATATAAATTTTTCTGGAGATTAAATTTATGAAATTATAAATTGTTTAAAATAACGGTGTTATTTTAATAATGACTAATGTTATCCGGAAATTAAAAATATGTTAAAATGGAGTTTTCGAATATAAATTAACAAGTTCAAATGAAAAATAGAATGTTTTGAAATGCAGTATTTCATTGGAATTTAATTAAGTGAATTGGAAATTTGGCTTCCATTGGAAATTCACCAAAAATGTTTAATTTAAAATGTTTTAAACTATGATTTAAAAATGAATTTCCGGATATGGGAAATTGGGTGTGAACTTCGGAGGAAGTTATAGTTAAATATGGGATTTGGGATTTATGTTGAAAACATAATTGACTTGAAATAAATCAGTGGATTTATATGAAAGAGTACTTTGGAATGTTTGAAACGGGAAAGTGTTTCCCTAGGAAAACCAAGTAAATGTTTATAAAAAGATTTTATTTAACTAAAGGTTAAGTTTTAAATCGTTTTAAAAAGTATTTTTAAGAAATCGTTATTTTTAAAGAAATAAATTAATAATTTTAATACCGTAAATAATTTGGGAGTATACTAGCAATTATTTTTACAAATGGATTATTTAAAAGTTGGTTTTAGCTTAAGTTGTTAAAATTAGCATTTTTCTTCTTATAACGCTATTTTGAATTTAGTTAAACTAAAACCCTTATTTTTAAAATCAAAGTTTATGTGTTAATGACTAGTTTTCTTCACATATTTTAAATTTATATTTTTAGTAAATAAATAGAAGTAATTTTCATATTTTAAAGTATATTTCAGTATAAAGTTTTTTAACGGTTTTAAATGCAAATTGTTTTATACTTGGTTATTCCCGATGGGAATAAAGGGTAAAAGATCTACCTTGTAAAGGAAGAGTGTAAATTGTTTTCATACGAGTTTTGAAAATTTGAAATATATATCTTTGAAAGATATTAGAGGCAAATAAATAATATGGAGATTATTTATTGTGTGATGGATGTGTATGGATGTTTGTGAACATTAATTGATAGTTAAATCACCGACTATCAATATTGGCCAAATGCGCTGATCGTTTCGAAGAGACCGGGATCGAGTTTCCGTATACCAGGATTCTAGGTCTGGAGACTCGAAAACCACTTCGATCCGGTTTGTACGTTTCGCAAAAACGATTTCGGAGTCGAAGATGGAGCAGTGAAGTGCAAGGGCTAGTCGCTACTAATCCTGAGGATATTTCCAAAATGGATGTAGTAGGGGTAGTGCCTTCGGTTCCGTTCGGACCCGGGACGGACTTGTATGGACGAATACTTTCGTGACATCGTCAGGTGGACGATGGGCATTCTAAGGGATATGTGCTGTAAAGGTAACACTTAGCCTCAAGCCTCATCAACCGGGAATGACTGAAAATCAGGGGTTATGCAGCAAGGCTTCGTGGGTAGCCCCCACTTGAGAGTAAGGTCATCCCTGTCTAGATGTCCCATTTATTTCGGCTTAGTGGTGCGGTTGCTGATCACAACCGTGGGGTGATTTTACTTGGAATTATCCAGTAAGTGATGATTCCGGTCTTGTGTTGCAGGGGAGCGGGCGTACTCCTCGGTACTGTGATCTAGGCCACGTACTGTGATAGGTGGTACCCCAGTGCCTAGTCATTCGTTGGAAATCCATTCTCCCTACGTGCCTTGTACGAGTTTTGTTTGTATTACCCACGTTGTGGCTAGTATGCCGGAATTTAATAGATGTAACAATTTCGGCTATTTTATAAGTATTTGTAAATAGACACTATTATAATATCAGAGGATTTTTATAAAAAGTGTTTTAGCTATCGTAAGGTAAAAACCCGACATATTTATTTGTGGCGTGGTCTTACGAGATGCTTTTGTTTTCAAAGGATTTTTGAAACTTTAATAATCAGTTTGGATGTATTTATGATGCGCTGGTATTCCAGACTGACTCGGGTGTTATTTTATTATAATGCTCGGGTCAGACCGAGTATATTTACAGGATAGGATGCTATGGAGCTCAGGAGAGGAGCTGGAGTTCGAGACGTATTTCTCGTACTTGTATTATTCCGCTGCTGTGATTATTGAGATTGTTTGACTGGTTATGGTTGGTTGTATTGATATACTCTGATGATGATGTATTGTATATAAACAGATATAGTTTTGATTTGTGTAAAGTTCTGTTCTATATATTATATTTTATTCCGCTGCGACTGTGAGGTTCTGATGTTGTTTAGTTCATTCTTCTTCTTCTACCTTCTTTCTTTTCCTACAATCTGTCTTTTCCGGCGTTCGATCGTCGGCATATTATACTGTTGAGTATTTTGTGTCGATTTTCGAGGGCCGAGAAGGGCGGGTCGTGACAGAATATATGACCGGGCATACTTGGACAAAGCTTCAAACTCAGAAACATACTCAAGAACAGATCTTCCACCCTGCTTGAGCTCCACAAACCTCTTGAACAGAACAGACTTCTGAGCTGTAGAAATGAACTTAGCTTCAAATCTGACTTGGAATTGCTCCCAAGTAATCTCCTCCTCCGCAGTATTGATGGTAATAGAGTTCCACCAATCAGAGGCTCTCCCTTGAAGCTGCCTTGATGCCAACTTCCTCTTAGTTGCATCATCAATTCCCAAATCACCAAAGATCCTTCTATAAGCATCTATCCATCTCTGGACTTCGATAGTTGATTCTGTTCCCAAGAAAACCTTCCCTCCAAGAGCAGTATAGTCCTTGCACAACTTAGCAAAATCCACTGGTTTCGGAGTTTGAACTTGAACTCCAACATCAACTGCTGCCCCCGGAACTGGTATCCTTCTCATGATCGAAGTCATCATAGCTTCGAACATGGCTGCATAATCAGTAGTCTCTTCAGTAGCACGGCCTTCCCTAGCAGCTGGTCTCCCTCTTCGACTCATTCTCAATATCTATAAAAAGGAATGATTAGAACATCTAGAGAAACAACTGCATAAAGGACTCAAACTCAACTAAACTACTATATTATATATAGTATTTATCCATCAAAATACAATTACGTCTCTCATACGTAGTTACTTCAGCAAGCGTTGGGTAAAATCGATTAACCAATGCTCTGATACCAAATGTGACGACCGCCCATGACCCCTGCACCGAATCTAAAGATAGAGCGCTGTAAAGTGTGCCAGGCGACCATGGACGATTGTCAAGGTAAGATTTAAAACAACAGAATCTATCGTATTACTCACAGCGCATGGACAAAATACAATAGAACATATGTATAGTGAAGCTTTACAGAACAAAATGACATCATATAAAAACTCCATAGTAGTTGAATACAAGCATCCACATAGTCAATACATCTAGCCTCACTACATATCTCTCAGAGAATACAACACAGCGGAATATCCAGTACATATAATAAGAAGATAATATGCAACCCTCCAGCTCGTCTTCGATATCAGCATCATGAGAAGAGAACAGCACCTGTCACCTGCTACCTAGTCTGCCCGTCCCAAAATGGACGAACAGCCCAAGGCGATAAGAATTAAAACATAAAGCCTTGAGTCAGACAACAGTCTTAGTGAGCAGTAAATTAACTAACAACATACCAAAAGAGCATAAAGGAAAAGGAATAGGAATACAACCCTCCCACTCCAACCTCATTCTACAGTGATAGCCCCCAAACACACACTAAGCAGAAGCAAACATAGCAGAGCATACAATTTAAAGTAAAGCTACTATCACTCGAGTCAAGGGCGATGTTTTCCAAGTACCAAGGCCTAAATCAGATAAGCACCCAGAAAATACCGCTCTTGAGTCCGAATGACGATACAACCAAACATCCATGACTCTGGCTATCACTGTTATCATTGCCTCGATATCACCGTTAATTGAATGACCGGCACATTCTTTCAGCCGTCCGTCAAGGGCTAATGGAAACCCCGGTTCTAGACATAACTCCCGCACGTCGTCGCAGCCCGTGCCTAGGACTATCGAATCTGCCCAGAGTACTCGACCATCAACAGTTGGTCGTTGGGACTATCGAATCTGCCCAAACGTACTCTTGCTTAGAGCATGCTAGAACCTTCAACAACGATGCTATCCAAGCCTCCTAGTCATCCTCCTCGACGACTATTCTCATATCCATTCATTATCCTCAACTCGAATCATATCACCGAGTTATCAACATGCTTGGAATGATCCCGTCTGGATTAGACCAAGTCTTCATCACATGATTGCCTCGCTTCATTACATCCTCGCAAAGCCTCATCTCAACATCACATCATCGAATCTATGCATAAGAGCTTCATCATCCCGCTACCTATGCCACGAGCAGCTTTCCCAATTCAAGAGCCTTTCCCTTAGCTTTTGAATCATCTTCGATCTAAATCTAATCATCAATCATCTAGTTCATAACAAGCAATCAAATCAAACATCAATCCAAGCAATCAAGCATTCAAATATGACCTAAGTAGACAATTATAACAATAATGGCATTTTCGTAATTAAAGAGTTGAAAGTCCAATAAACATGAAAACATGGATTATATCTCTACAAACTTGATGAATGAACTTGCATAGGTTAACATATGATAAAATGGATGTAACATCATCATGAACAATGGATCTATATGGATCTACACATAGGATGAAGAAAATGCATGGAAATCTCTATTTTAACACCAAATCGAGCCAACAATCCGATCTACTCCTTTGGATCCGTGTGAGAGATAATCACCACTCACCAAATCACCTAAACCAACCCAAATCAACACGCTTCAGATCTGGACAGCAAAGGATGAAGCTTGATCTATCACGAATCCGCTTCAAACGAAGAACTCTCTCTTGAAAAGATGAAGATTCTTCAATCTAAGCTCTTGGATCTTCAATCTTCATCTTCGATTTGGATGGATGGAAGCACTAGATTAGAGTGGAGAAAAGAAGTGAAGAAGTGTAGAAGTCGAGCTCTCAAAATGGCAGCACTTCTTCGCTTCAAAATCCGGATCCCAAAAATGAAGAGAAGCTCTCCTATTTATAGCAGAAAATACCCTAAGTCGTAACTCGGTTATCTTCTTAAGTCGCTGCCGACTTAACACTATGCCGACCTACGACCTAACGCTTTGCCATCCTACGACTTAACCAGAAGCACCTGCGACCTAACAACTGCTATCTCCTAAGTCGGTCACGACTTATAGCATGCGTGCCTACGACTTAAGACTCATGCGCCTCTAGCGACTTAACAACCTAACGACTTAACTACCTACGACTCAGTTGGGTTGCGACCTAACAACTTAGGCTTCTATGCGACCTAACATATGTCGACCTAAAACAACATACGACCTAACAGTTAGATCCACGCGACCTAACACTTAAACTATCCTAGCGACCTAACAACTTACGCGACTTACGACTTAGCAAACTCGCGACCTAACACAACACTAAACAGGGCCTCCGACTTAACACTTGTCTCCTTAGGTCGTCTACCGACCTAACTATGCCCTAGGTCACTAAACTACCCATTTCCTAACTCCTTAAGTCGTTGCCGACCTATCCCCCTTAGGTCGCTAACTCACCCAGAAGCCCACAACCTATCTTAGGTCGCCAATCCTATAAGTCGGTCACGACTTATCACTTAGGTCATTCACTATTAACCCCAGCTTCCTTAAGTCGTCGCCGACCTACCCCTTAAGTCATCCACTACCTTAGGTCGCTCCAACACCCTACGACTTAAGCTGCTACGACTCAACTCCTAACTCGCCGAATGCCTTAACTCGGTCACGACTTAGCTCTTAGGTCGTTCACGACCTAGGACTTAGACAAATCTGCCTAAAAATCTGAAATGACTTGAAAGTGCTAAAATTCCAGATTTTGACGAACTTTTCGATCCGTAAAAATACGGGTCGTTACAAGGTGTTAAGTTTAAAGCTATATTTCAAAGGTTATAGAAAAGTGCTACAGAAAAGTGCTGTGGAATGTGCTCTTTTAAGTTATATTGACCAAAACGACTTTTATATCATTTGGGGATTCATTTTTATAACTCAAATCACTTTTAACATATTTTAAAAGATTTTTAGAATTTATTTCATATTTTTAAACAATTTTAAAACATCATTTTCAAAGAAATCCAGTTTTGGATTCCGAATTGCAAAACCGCGATTTTTCAAAAAGCTTGTTTACTCATATCTCGAAATCTACTTATCGAAATATCAATTTTCTTTTCTTTGTTGGAAAACTATGGATATAATAGTTTGGAAAATTCTTATCTCAAAGAATTCCGAGCTATATTCCAACTTCTACACTTGTTTGGCTTCTATGGCGTGAAATCGCAAACTGCCGTTACGTGACAAGCCTATTTTTGACTAAATTTTCAATTCACATTCAAACTTCACCAAAACAATTTTAAATATTTATAAAAAAATTCAAACTCTTTTTAAACCATTTTAACGAGGTTTAACATTCCATATACACCAATTCATTAATGTAGAGAAAAGTGGTTTCCTTTGTGCTTATCGACATGTGTTTCCGTGACTTGCATATATATTCAACATTCATATTTAAAAAACCAAACTTGATGATCAAAGAATATTAAACATCCATTTGCAAACATCATATCGTCATCCAAAATATAATATAATAGTTTAGGAGTTCTTACCTTCATTTTCCCTTTCAGCTAATAGAAAATCGGCTATAACTCCGCTACGATCGAACCAAAACAAATGAAACTAAGCCTACAACCTATGGGAGAGCTCGGTCTAGCCTTGATGGTGATGGTGCTCATGGCCTAAGTGGTGTAGGGTGGTGGCTGTGGACTTTGGAAGAGTAGAGGAGGTGTTTAGAACTAGTTTTGAAGTGGATCGATATTATAAACTGGTGTATAAATTTTCCTCTTTTATTTGATATATTTTTTTCTAACTTTTCTAAAATATTTTTTTTCATGAATAAGAAGCCATTAAAGAGGCTCTTAGAATGCTTGAAAAGAAGAGGAAGAAGAAGAAGAACTGGAATGGTATTAGGATTTTTTGTGAGAAGAGGGGTGGTATTTATAGAAAAAACCTTAGAATAAAATATTATATTGCATAGTTACCTAAATGCCCCTAGCCCACACACCTCCCTTAGCCTCTAACGCACAGATTCCCCTCCAAAGCCAAGTGATGGTTGATGTGAGGTGATGGTGAGTGATGTTTTCTTTATGGTTACTTAAAGGTTAAGCTTAGGAATTATTAAATCATTTTGTACTATTTATATATATATGTATGTATGTATGTATGTATGTATGTATGTATGTATATGTATTTATGTATGTATGTGCATGTTATCATATGCATGTGACATATATATGTATGTACATGTAGGTTCATAACACTTTGAACGTCTTCCAACAACTTTTGTTCGTTAAATCGTTGAAATTCGGAGAACCAATTATCGGTCACATTTTCACTTATTTATTAACATATATATATTCGTAAAAAAGATTAAAAACTAAATTTCTTATCATTTTAAACTAATTAAAATGATCACATTTCATTGATAAAACCATATAAATTAATATTAAAAATCATTTACAAAAATTGCCATTATACCGATAAAGCGATATTGATTTTTCTTTATCAAATAAATTATATATCTTTATAAAACTATAATAAATGATTCATTATCACTTTATATTTAATGAAAATGAAATATCATCATTTAAAGTAATTATTTGGATAATTAAAAAATTATTAAATCATTAAATCTTAATTTAAATTTATAAATCTTTATTTCAATTCAATGTTATCTTATCGATATAAATTTCAAGGAAAATATTTTTTTAAATATTTATTCAAAATAAGATTACTATTACTTATTATCACTTCAAAAAATATTATCCTTTTATTTGCATAAATTAAAAAATAAATCCAATTTATCAAAGTGATAAATTAGCGGGTCATTACAAACTCCCTTCCTTAGAAGAATTTCGTCCCTAAACTACCTAAAACAAAAACCCAAAGGTTTTGTCCAACAAAATTTATTTTTAAATTTATACCCATACGATGTATATAGATCACTTGTACTTAATATCTGATTCGATCTTCTCTTCGAATTCACAACTTTACTTCCAAACTAGCACTGATCCTCCGATCCTTCGGTGCGGACTCTGACCAGGCTTTCTGATCAGAACTTTAGTTCTTCCTTGCATAGCTTTCAACTATGATAGAAAATTCAAGTATCCAACCAAAAACCCTCATCAATGTTCGTTGTCAAGAATCGAGTGATAAATCCTTTTTCGGATCGGTGTAAACACTTCCAAGTTCCGTATTCGAATCATAGATCAAATTTTGCGACGAAAGAATCTACATACTTCATATGAATTTAATAATCTTTCCAAAATTCTTGTGAAAATACTTTCATAAAAATTTCATCTTTAATTCAACTTTTATAAAGATGCTTCTTTATACATACCCATTTTACATTTTTATTCCCAAATATTCCAACTTAAAGAAAACATTTCTTTCCAAAAGATAAACATCTTTTTATTATATTACATTTCTAAACATATCTTAATGGTTTCTGCAAAACTTATTTTCAAAATAATTCATTAAATTGATAAATCACCATAAATTTCTTATAGTTAATATCAAATGTGAAAACATTCTTTATTTTAGTTAAAACTTTCTTTATTAATACTCTTTTATTAATTAGAACTTTCTTTATATATGTATATGTACATATATTCCTTACTTATACCAGTTTTAACATGTAAAAGTATTTATATACCTATTAAATGTTATAAGTATATTTAACAAGTTTTTCTCACTTTAAAATACAATCAAAGTGATTAAATCAATTATTACCTAAACATTGTTATAATGAACTTCTCTTTTCTTTTATAATTTGAACTCATAACTTTTCTATCTTTATATAAAAGATTCCAATATTTTTTATTATCTTTAAAATCCCATTATTAAAGATTTAAATATACCTTGAAAATTTCTTCCAAAGTGTCATTTAAGGGTTTAAAAATAAATGTTGCTAAAACATCGTTTACTACAAACCCAAAACCATTCATTAATAACTTTAAACATTTATTTTAAAGATCGATGCTAATGAGAAGTTAGGACAACATCATTTTGAAAATTTGGAGGCTTGGGTCTAGAAAGAAAAATTCCCCTTCCTTACTCTAATACAATTTGAAACACTAAATCAAAAATATACATCCATCCATACTCATACATACTAGAATTATCCTTAATTCCTCAAAATCTCTATTCTTATTCTTCCATGTCCGAAGATAACGGTGGACTCCAACATCTCGATCAATCATCACTTCACCTTCTCCTTCTTCATCGCTATCCAGTTCATTGTCAGCTTCATTGACGTCTTCTTCTAGTATTTCTCCCATTACCTGAGGTAACCATGGTTGGTTCCATAGGACATGTCCCATGCCGACTGGTATTCCAGGGATGAATCCTCCTTCTTCTAACTCCTCCAAGCCTTGCAGGTTTTCCTCCCAAGGGTTCTCAAATTCTCCGACCCCCTCCTCTTCTTCTTCTATTGCTTCTTCATTGTTGCTTCCTATCTCGTTCCAGTTTATGTATGAACTAGATAATCCTTCCTGCCAAATGACACGTTCCCCGTTCATATCGCATATTACATTACTACATTTGCTTGATATGATAGCATCAGGGTCTTCCATCGACTCTGATTCTTTCTCCATGGGCTCTATTTCCTCTTCCATGGGTTCTGATTCTTCTTCCATAAGCTCAATCTCTTCTATTGGTTCCAAAATGGAGCTAGCGGGATCTGCTATCCAGTTTCCTCTAAGGCCTGCCCGGGTTCATCATTGCTAGAGATCATAATTACTTTTAGAGCTGGGCCAGTATAAGCATTTTGGCCATAGGATGTCCATTTTCACCTCTCTGAGTGTATGGGGGCATATTCACCTTCGATCGAAAACCCACTATTGTTAGGTGGATATTCTTATTACTCATCTTCATCACTAGAGAGAACAATGAGGCTATCTTTCTTGCCCAACTCGCCCTAGAAGACTCCCATTTCACGTAATTTCCCCCATATAGTTTCTATAAGGTAAACAATTATTCTTTTAGACCATAAGTAGTAGGTAATTACTAGCATATTCTTAGGTAGAGAGGTTTGGTCAATACTCAAAAAATGTTTTGAGATTTATTTCTAAAAATGGCTTTTTAGTTTGTTTGTACAAAATGTTTATCATTTCGAGAACTTTTTGCAAACTTTTACCAGAATATTCTTTTCTTTACAAATATATATATATATATATATATTTAGGCAAAAATGATTTCATATAAAACCATATTGTAACAACTCTAGATTTTTGCCTATATTTTTTAAATTTGACTTTAATTTTTTTGTTTTGAAATTTATTTTAAACTTGTTTTATTTCAAACATTACATTTTTAAATACAAATTTTGATTATTATGTAAATTATAATTTCAAACTGGTATAAATTGGATATTTTACTTAAAAGTGAAATTCTGTTCAAATTGGTCAAACATTGACCTTTAAATTTTAAATTCAAATATTTTAATTCTTAAATTTTATCTTTTATTATGAAATGATATTTTATATCATGAATACTGCTTTTCGTTTCATTGAAATTGGATTTAAATTGTGAAAGTTATACCCTTTACAATATTGTGTGTGTATTGAATTATTTAGCAATATTCTTCATTTTAAATTATATCAATAATATTTTTATTTTTCATATCTTATTCTAATTTGTATTATATGTTATTTTACTTATATTTTTGTCTTTTAAATATTTTAAAGTGATGATAAGATTTTTCAAAAGCTTATTGAATTTATTTTCTATTTTTAAAGGCTAGTTTCTATTTTTCTGCTATTTTCTTCAATTAAATTATATTTAATTTAAATTTATTTATTCATTTTTGTGAATGAATTTTTAGTTTTGTTCTTCTCTTTATTTATAAATATTTTCCCAAGTCCATATGAATTTTCCAAAATGTATTCTGTTTATTTTCAAATTTTCTAGACTAGTTTGCAATTCTGTGCTATTTTCTTATTTTAACCTTATATAATTAATAAATATTTATATATATTTTATATTTTGTTAAATTTTCGAAATTGTGACTGAAATTATTATTATTTTCAGTAATATAAACTTATATAAATAAATTAAAGGTAATTTGAAAAGGTTTTGACTCTTGGTTTCCAATGGCCTTTTGTATTCACACCTTTCACATTGCAACCAACACCTTTTCATTTTTGCTGCCATAACTCCTACCTTCAGCCAACTTCACTCTTTCATTTTCACGTGAATTGTTGTCTTCCTCATCACAAAAAAAATTCGGCCCCTTCCTGTACAAGAAAATTTGGTAAAAAATTTCATTTCTCTTCTTTCTTTTGTTTATTTCTTATTGTTTTGACATTGTTTTGCACTTTGTTCTTTCTCCTTAGGCTCGGCCCCACCACTCCTTCAGCTTGGCCGCCTCCACCACCACTTGAACCCATCACCACTACCTCCTCCTCACTGACCATCCCAAGCCGAGCCACCCTAGTTTGATGATCCACCACCAAATGCATGAACTCCTCTTGAAATAGCTTAGCCGAGCACAATCATCCACATCCACCACTTCCACCACCCATGGCCGCCACCAACATCACCTCCACCACCTCCAGCACCACTTGAACTCTCGGCCACACCATCACTGTGGACCCCACAGTGCAGGCCGTGACCTTTATGCCCATGGCCGAGCCTATTTAGGCCTTGAAACCACTTGCAGTGGCCTTGTTTTGTGAATTCTAGCCCACCAAACTTTGCACCATCATTAAACCCATGTTTGGCCGACCCATATCAACCCAAACCAGATCCAAACTCTCACCGTAGCTATGTGTTTCTGACCCTAGGCTGAAGCACAAGTTGTTGGAAGAAAGTGCAAAGTTTTTAGCTTTGTTTTATGCAGTTAATTCTAACATTGTTTAATCGTATTTTGGGTGGAAAACTTATGTTGGTTGCATTGTTTTGTTTGACTTATATTCAAGAGAATTGATACTTTGGCTCTTCCACTCGAATCTTGTCGTGCTATCATGCTTGTGTGGATCTCTTTTGTGCATTCGTTGTTGTGTCTCCAGCTTAAACTAGTGAGTTATTCTCACCAGACAATTTTATACTTATATAACTAGTAAATCGATCACATTTGAATCTGTAAAATGCATTACCATGTTATATCTGCTATGTTATGATCATATGATGTTCACCCATGCTTATTTACCTGTTATATCATATATTACTATTATTTTATGCTGTTCTGTTATTTTTATCAGTTTATCACTGCAAGTTCCCTTTAGATTAGAATCACTATGGGTTGAAATGATACATACCCGAACGGACTTTAGAATAGGAGAAAATCATTATGGGCTGAAATGATAGGCCTGAATGATTTTCAATTATTTTCATTTACTTGGGATTGCGGGTTTAAAATGATCAAACCCGGGTTTTTCTTTGTAAATTACGGGTTGAAATGTTATATTACCCGTATCACTTTACTTAGCGTAGAAAATTAAATACAGACCCATAGTTAAAATATGTTTTTCTAAAAATTTTAATATATTTTAGAAATGTAAATATTATAATATTTTGATTTAAATTTGATTAAAAATGATTTTTAGTAAAGTATTATTGATTTTCTAAAAATTTATAAGTTAAATAAATTATGGAGGTTAGAAAGTTTGAAATGTAAGTTATTTTAGGAAATTTTAATTTGGGGATAATTGGAATTTAAATTAAATATGAAATATGATAAATTCATGATAATTTGTATTAAAGTGAATTTAAATGATTTTATAATATATTAATGATTTTTTAATAAAGTTAAAATATGAAATGAATGAATATTTAAGTTGAAATTTTGAAATATAACTAAAATTGGAAATTTGTGAAATTGGCTTAAATGTGAATTTTAAGTTAAGTAAATAAAAATGAAATTAAGTTATATTTGAAACTTAAACTTAAGTTTAAGTTAAAATTTAATTTAATGAATTTAAATTTAGTGTTGGAATTTAATAAGTGAACTATTGTTAGATATTGATTTTTGAATGGAAATTTAACTTTATAAAATAATGAATTTAAGGAAAATAAAATGATGATTTTAAAAGTGAAAATATATGATTTGATAAGTTAAAATGTTTTAAATAAAAATATAATTGTTTATGAAATTATATTGAATATTTGAAGTTAATTAACTGCATCTTTTGAAATGCTATTATTTCTAATGTAAATGATTTTACAACATTTGTAAATGCTGTAGTTGATAATAATGAACTAAATGGCTAAATTTAATTAAAGGCTATTATATCATTTATGTAAGTGCTATAATTGTTGAATGTAACTAAGTTTCTTTAAAACTAATGTAACCTATTACAGCATTCTTAAATGCTGTCTTTTGTTGAATTGAACTGTTTTGTATGTGACTTTTCGT
Source organism: Allium fistulosum (assembly GCA_030737815.1). Taxonomy (NCBI): domain Eukaryota; kingdom Viridiplantae; phylum Streptophyta; class Magnoliopsida; order Asparagales; family Amaryllidaceae; genus Allium; species Allium fistulosum. Next base: position 1,100,621,754 of record CM060904.1, on the reverse strand, counting down.
AGCATTTTCTAAATGCAACGAAAGGTGAATTTTCACTGTTTTGATAAGATTAAGTGAATGAATGAACTTTGAAAAGTTAAATTTTTGGAAATTTAATAATTTAATTATTAAATATAATAACTTCATTTTTTGATTTAAATGAAGTAATTTGTTTTGAAATATAAACCATTTTGAAATGTGTGTTGAAGTGGTATTTTAAATAAATGAATGTGGTTTGGAAGATACGATATTTTGATATTTTGAAATGGATTTTTGAATGATATTGAATTTTGAAATGATATTTGATTTCGAAGTATAAAATACCATTTTAAAATTTTAACCACGGGATGTATTTAATTTATAGTTTAACTGATCCTTAAAGGATGGGCGGTCCCAAGCATCCTTTGAGTTATTGTGCATTTCTACTACAGTTCACTTGAGTTGGTTTACATTATATAAGTATTTATTGTCCTGACTCGAGTGTTTTGTGTTTTACTTTACGCTCGGGTCAGCCTGAGTATTTACAGCTTAGCTTTGGATTTCTTTCTGGAGCTAGGAATCGCTGGAGATTCTGCTTGTCTAGTTATATGTTCCATTCAGTTCAGTTGTTCTATTTCCGTTCTGGTATTTATAAACTTCTATGTATTTGGGATTTCTATTGTATATGTTTTCTGAATGATATTATGTATTATGTTTTGAGAGTTTGTATATAGTAGCTTCATGAACTACTATGGTATTTTATTTCCACTGCGAGTTATTCTGATATTTCTATTTTTGTGATTCTGTATTTGATTTTATTTGCTCCAAATTTATTTACAATGCGTTATTTTGAGCAATTCAAGTCCGACATGTGTGTCTGCCTATGACTTGGTCGGTACAGCATGATAGGGGGTTCTCGCATTTGGTTTTGTAGCAAGCAAATGACTCTTACTCCTACATGTCTCTGCGGGGTTGGTTCAGTCGAGAGGCTGGCTGTAAAGGCAGAACACAGGTACAGCTGTATGCTACGGTGGGCGTTACCCCACTGACGCGGTCTGTTACAGTTGGTATCAGAGCTTTGGTTTTAGGCAAACCTTAGCATGCGGAGCAAAAACTCATTAGAGATGTGGTAGAAATACCCTAGAATGAGTGAAATCAATCTCAGAATCATTTCTTTGTGAGAGAACGTATTTTCGAAGTATAAAATGATTTTCAAATGATTTTTTAAAGAATTTTCAAAGATTATTTTGATATAAATTTTCTTGCCTTGAAAGTAAAATTTTCTAAACTTCAGTCCTTTCGTATCCACCTTGTTAGTAATTTCTTTGATTAGGATCCTTTAAAATTTTGAACTTTTCTCTTGATTGATCTAGATCCATTGTGGATAGGAATCTATTTTGGGTATGGAAAAATCAGTAGTTTGTTAGGTTGCTTTGAGTAAACTCTGTTGTATCTTTTGCTTAGCTGAAGTTGTCCAACTAAAGATATTTATGCTTCTGTTTTCGTATGTTATGAATTTGAGTCTTTCCAAATTTTGAATGGGAATTCTTTTGTATTAATATAGGTTATGTATCTCTAATCTTGGTTTGGATTTTTATCGATTAGGATTCCTTTGAACTTTGGAATGCTCCCACTTGTTCTGAAATCTATTCCTGTCTTCCTTATTTGTATTCCTTGATCTATGGAGCATTCCGTAACTCCACTTTGAATGACCTTTATAAGGTGGCGATTCCGCCAATCTTTGAATGATTTGTAAAAGGGGTGAAACTCCATTATAATTGGCATTGATTCACCGGAGATTTCTGTATCCTCGGTTTATGATGCTATTTATCTTCTGCTATATTTAGATTCTATCTCTGGCGATCGAATGTCGATTTGCCTTAGATTTTCGTATCGATTATATTCCCGAAGTCACGGTTGACCCTATTAACGTCGCCCGCGATTTATATAGGCTTATCCATCTTCTATTTTGGTAATTTAATGATCTTATCTTTGTTTGTGCTTATCTTCGAATCAGAATTCTATTTAATTAGAGTTTCTCTAAATTTGAATCTCTGTTTTGCTTTGAAATCCATCCTTGAATCATCCCTTGAAAAATTTGTGGTTGATTGTCTTTTGAAAATTGTGTATTAATCAAAGTTATTATTTTGATAAGGATGACCATATTTTATATATAAAAGTGAAATGTTTTCGATAAGGATTATATACCCTTTTAAAATGATAATTTGACGTTTTGAAAGGATTTGAAATTTTGAAAATTTTATAAGAAATGGTTTCATATAGAATGATTTATAACTGAAGGTTTTGAATCTGAATTTGAGTAATTGAACTCCGGCATTTTGGAACTGGTTTTAAGATTTTGAAATTAATAACATGATTTGAAAGTATTTTTCCAAATATGAAATGTTTCAAATGATTTTTATGAGTTTCAAATGATTTCGAAGAAATTTCAAAAGAAGTTTGAGAAAATAGAAGTCCAGAACCCACTTATGTCGCTGGAAAATAATTTCGGTGATGAATGCATGCATCATCGACATTGATTTTCGAGTTTCTGAGTGGGGGAGAGGCCACTTCGGTAACTTTGCTATGCGATTGATTTGTGAAACCAATTTTGATTTCAAATTCCGAAGTGTGATGTGATATTCGAAAGATATATGTATATATATTTGAACAATTTGAAATGAGCCGGTGTTCAGTCCTCGAGTTTGGATTTGATTTGATATAACCCTATTTTTGGAATTGATTTACTAATTTATTTGTGATTTCCAACTCTTGGATTGAAATATGATTTCTTCGACTATTTTGAAGGTTCGAGCACTTCCAAATCAAGGTTAACTTTTCAAAAGCTAAGAAATTTTGAAGTATAAAGTATATAAGTTTGGTATGTATGTTTAAAGTATGTAGTAATCTAATTTAAATAGGTTGAAACTGTTTTGTTAAGTAAACGAATAAGGCTATTTTGAATTTTTCTAATATGAAATTTAGATTTGAAATATTTTGAAAAGAATGTGGTCTTTAATATATTTTGAATTAAATTTAGTTAAATGATTTAATTGGGTAACATCTTTATAAAACTATACATTTAAAAAGTTGGAATAAATACATAAGTTGTACGTATGCTGTTTTATTCGCATAATTAAATTGATCCAAGTTTGAGTACACAAGTTCGAGGTGAACTACACCATTTCGTGTTAGGATTTTTCATTCAATTCTTGACGGCGAATATTTGATATGGATTTTGGGCTTGATTCTAGAATTCTCTATCATAGTATATGGCTATGCAAGGAGACTGATGGTTTCTAGTCGAGAAACCATATCGAAATCCGCATTAGGGAAGTCGAATGGACAATACTAGTTCGAAAGCGAACTTGTGTGATCAAGGGAGCGATCGAATGTGATTTTGCGAAATGATGACATATGTACATCTTATATTCTAATATCATTGATATACTTGACGTTGAAATTGGAAGTTGTTGGGTTGGATATCTTTTTAATTTAATTGGAATTTTTCTTTTATGCAAAACTACTATGAATTTAAAACCATTTTTCAAAACTAATTTCCCTTTTATTCTTCTTAAACAAACTATTTTATTTTATTTTACATACAAAACTATTTTATTTAAAACCATTTTCCAAAAAAAAACTATTTTATATACAAAACTATTTTTTTTTCTTTTCAAAACTATTTTATATGCACACTATTTTACCAACTATTTTATATACAAAACTATTCTAAATTAAAATCTTTTATAAAGCAAAGATGTTCAATCCCATATGACTCTTCATGCAGTGAAATTGATTTTTGAAAAAATATTGATCCTTATATAAGATAGACTTTATGTAAATATAAGATGATTTTGGAAACAAATTGTTTGACTTAAATTATATTGATTTGGAAATTTGGATTTATTTTCTAAATTTATTATTTTGGAAACTTTGGAACTGAAGATATTTGATTTGGAAGAATAATTTGGTGAAAGCGTATATGATTTTGAAAATTGTATTGATATTGAAACAAATTGAAATTTGAGAACCTTGTGTTACTAAATACTTGATTTGGGAGTTATCGAACTTATATAAAATTTAGTTTGTATAAGTATGATGTTGATTCGAAAACTAAGGATTTGAAAAGGTATTCAATTTGAAAAGTGAAATCTTATATAATTGAAGTCTATATAAGTGTGATTTGATATAATATTGATTTTGGAAAGTATTTGATTTGAAAATGAAATCTTATATATAATAGACTTTATATAAGTATGATATTTGAAGGTGATTTTGAAAGGTACTATATGATACATATTTTCGAAGTAAAGATATGGAAAGTGCCTTCTGCTTGATATCCGCTTTGTGGCCACACTGTGGATTCATTCTATCGATATTATTCTCTCTGATTTGGGTTTTCCGGATATGATACTCGAGTGTCCACGAATTCCATGGCGTTACCCATGGTCTTACAAGCGCGACTGCATAGCGCAACTGCCTGGCTGAGATGGCCTGGGGGTACGGATTGTTTCCTAGGGGATCCAGGCGTAACCATTGTGTATCCTGCACTCTATGTAGGTCGCATTAGTAGCGAAAAAGCCTGGCTGAGATGGCCTAGGGGTACGGATTGTATCCTGGGGGAACCAGGCGTAACCATTGTGTATCCTGCATTTTACTAGTCATCATGGCGTAACTCGCAGGGCTGAGAAAGCTTACGGATATGGATTGTTTCCTGGGGGATCCAGGCGTAACCATTGTGTATTTGCGAACCATGGTTAGACAAAGGTTTTGTTTGTTTTTTTGTTTGGATTGTACTTTCCATATCTGTTTATAAAAAGTTTTCCAGTATTTTTACTGGGTGTTGAAACAAGTCTACTAAGTACCTGGAGAATTCTAGCTTTGCGCATGATCAACGTACTGCCAGAGTCTGCAGGATCGAGGATAAACTTGTTAAGACATCGAGTTATAAAAGTATTTTGATAAAGTACTATATAAAGGATATTCTGATCATTTATTTTCCCATCTATAGATTTTAAAATGTTTTAAATAATGGTTCATCCTTGTATTTCAACCTGCCTTCCCACCTAGCACTTTTTCCCTACCTTCTTTCGGGATGTCTTCCAACCTATTGTTCTTTCTAGTTGTTCCCAGCTTCCTTCCTTTTCGAGGACGAAAAGATTTGAGTGGGGGAGAGTGTAACAACTCTAGATTTTTGCTTATATTTTTTAAATTTGACTTTAATTTTTTTTGTTTTGAAATTTATTTTAAACTTGTTTTATTTCAAACATTTCATTTTTAAATATAAATTTTGATTATTATGTAAATTATAATTTCAAACTGGTATAAATTGGATATTTTACTGAAAAGTGAAATTATGTTCAAATTGGTCAAACTTTGACCTTTAAATTTTAAATTCAAATATTTGAATTCTTAAATTTTATCTTTTATTATGAAATTAGATTTTATATCATGAATACTGCTTTTCGTTTCGTTGAAATTGGATTTAAATTGTGAAAGTTATACCCTTTACAATATTGTGTGTATATTGAATTATTTAGCAATATTCTTCATTTTAAATTATATAAATAATATTTTTATTTGTCATATCTTATTATAATTTGTATTATATGTTATTTTACTTATATTTTTGTCTTTTAAATATTTTAAAGTGATGATAAGATTTTTCAAAAGCTTATTGAATTTATTTTCTATTTTTAAAGGCTAGTTTCTATTTTTCTGTTATTTTCTTCAATTAAATTATATTTAATTTAAATTTATTTATTAATTTTTGTGAATGTATTTTTATTTTTGTTCTTATCTTTATTTATAAATATTTTCCCAAGTCCAGATGAATTTTCCAAAATTTATTCTATTTATTTTCAAATTTTCTAGACTAGTTTGCAATTCTGTGCTATTTTCTTATTTTAACCTTATATAATTAATAAATATTTATATATATTTTATATTTTGTTAAATTTTAGAAATTGTGACTGAAATTATTATTATTTTCATTAATATAAACTTATATAAATAAATTAAAGGTAATTTGAAAAGGTTTTGACTCTTGGTTTCCAATGACCTTTTGTATTCACACCTTTCACATTTCAACCAACACCTTTTCATTTTTGCTGCCATAACTCCTACCTTCAGCCGACTTCACTCTTTCATTTTCACGTGAATTGTTTTCTTCCTCATAACAAAAAAATTCGGCCCCTTCCTGTACAAGAAAATTTGGTAAAAAATTTCATTTCTCTTCTTTCTTTTGTTTATTTCTTATTGTTTTGACATTGTTTTGCACTTTGTTCTTCCTCCTTAGGCTCGGCCCCACCACTCCTTCAGCTTGGCCGCCTCCACCACCACTTGAACCCATCACCACTACCTCCTCCTCACTGACCATCCCAAGCCGAGCCACCCTAGTTTGATGATCCACCACCAAATGCATGAACTCCTCTTGTAATAGCTTAGCCGAGCACAATCATCCACATCCACCACTTCCACCACCCATGGCCGCCACCAACATCACCTCCACCACCTCCAGCACCACCTGAAATCTCGGCCACACCATCACCTTGGACCCCACAGTGCAGGCCGTGACCTTTATGCCCATGGCCGAGCCTATTTAGGCCTTGAAACCACTTGTAGTGGCCTTGTTTTGTGAATTCTAGCCCACCAAACTTTGCACCATCATTAAACCCATGTTTGGCCGACCCATATCAACCCAAACCAGATCCAAACTCTCATTATAGCTATGTATTTCTGACCCTAGGCTGAAGCACAAGTTGTTGGAAGAAAGTGCAAAGATTTTAGCTTGGTTTTATGCAGTTAATTCTAACATTGTTTAATCGTATTTTGGGTGGAAAACTTATGTTGGTTGCATTGTTTTGTTTGACTTGTATTCAAGAGAATTGATACTTTGGCTCTTCCAGTCGAATCTTGTCATGCTATCGTGCTTGTGTGGATCTCTTTTGTGCATTCGTTGTTGTGTCTCCAGCTTAAACCAGTGAGTTATTCTCACCAGACAATTTTATACTTATATAACTAGTAAATCGATCACATTTGAATCTGTAAAATGCATTACCATGTTATATCTACTATGTTATGATCATATGATGTTCACCCATGCTTATTTACCTGTTATATCATATATTATTGTTATTTTATGTTGTTCTATTATTTTTATCAGTTTATCACTGCAAGTTCCCTTTAGATTAGAATCACTATGGGTTGAAATGATACATACCCGAACAGACTTTAGAATAGGAGAAAATCGTTATGGGCTGAAATGATAGGCCTGAATGATTTTCAATTATTTTCATTTACTTGGGATTGCGGGTTTGAAATGATCAAACCCGGGTTTTTCTTTGTAAATTACGGGTTGAAATGATATATTACCCGTATCACTTTACCTAGCATGGAAAATTAAATACAGACCCGTAGTTAAAATATGTTTTCCTAAATATTTTAATATATTTTAGAAATGTAAATATTATAATATTTTGATTTAAATTTGATTAAAAATGATTTTTAGTAAAGTATTATTGATTTTCTGAAAATTTATAAGTTAAATAAATTATGGAGGTTAGAAAGTTTGAATTGTAAGTTATTTTAGGAAATTTTAATTTGGGGATAATTGGAATTTAAATTAAATATGAAATATGATAAATTCATGATAATTTGGATTAAAGTGAATTTAAATGATTTTATAATATATTAATGATTTTTTAATAAAGTTAAAATATGAAATGAATGAATATTTAAGTTGAAATTTTGAAATATAACTAAAATTGGAAATTTGTGAATTTGGCTTAAATGTGAATTTTAAGTTAAGTAAATAAAAATGAAATTAAGTTATATTTGAAACTTAAACTTAAGTTTAAGTTAAAATTTAATTTAATGAATTTAAATTTAGTGTTGGAATTTAATAAGTGAACTATTGTTAGATATTGATTTTTGAATGGAAATTTAACTTTATAAAATAATGAATTTAAGGAAAATAAAATTATGATTTTAAAAGTAAAAATATATGATTTGATAAGTTAAAATGTTTTAAATAAAAATATAATTGTTTATGAAATTATATTGAATATTTGAAGTTAATTAACTGCATCTTTTGAAATGCTATTATTTCTAATGTAAATGATTTTACAGCATTTGTAAATGCTGTAGTTGATAATTATGAACTAAATGGCTAAATTTAATTAAAGGCTATTATATCATTTATGTAAGTGCTATAATTGTTGAATGTAACTAAGTTTCTTTAAAACTAATGTAACCTATTACAGCATTCTTAAATGCTGTCTTTTGTTGAATTGAACTGTTTTGAATGTGACTTTTCGTAGCATTTTCTAAATGCAACGAAAGGTGAATTTTCACTGTTTTGATAAGATTAAGTGAATGAATGAACTTTGAAAAGTTAAATTTTTGGAAATTTAATAATTTAATTATTAAATATAATAACTTCATTTTTTGATTTAAATGAAGTAATTTGTTTTGAAATATAAACCATTTTGAAATGTGTGTTGAAGTGGTATTTTAAATAAATGAATGTGGTTTGGAAGATACGATATTTTGATATTTTGAAATGGATTTTTGAATGATATTGAATTTTGAAATGATATTTGATTTCGAAGTATAAAATACCATTTTAAAATTTTAACCACGGGATGTATTTAATTTATAGTTTAATTGATCCTTAAAGGATGGGCGGTCCCAAGCATCCTTTGAGTTATTGTGCATTTCTACTACAGTTCACTTGAGTTGGTTTACATTATATAAGTATATATTGTCCTGACTCGAGTGTTTTGTGTTTTACTTTACGCTCGGGTCAGCCTGAGTATTTACAGCTTAGCTTTGGATTTCTTTCTTGAGCTAGGAATCGCTGGAGATTCTGCTTGTCTAGTTATATGTTCCATTCAGTTCAGTTGTTCTATTTCCGTTCTAGTATTTATAAACTTCTATGTATTTGGGATTTCTATTGTATATGTTTTCTGAATGATATTATGTATTATGTTTTGAGAGTTTGTATATAGTAGCTTCATGAACTACTATGGTATTTTATTTCCGCTGCGAGTTATTCTGATATTTCTATTTCTGTGATTCTGTATTTGATTTTATTTGCTCCAAATTTATTTACAATGCGTTATTTTGAGCAATTCAAGTCCGACATGTGCGGATGCGAATGGTTGAAAATATCGGGTTGTTACACATATCCATTTGTATATGATATTAACAAATACGCACTCATACACACACACACATATACTCAAACTCATTCTAGGGCATAACTATTCCTATCTCTAATGAGTTACCCATCCTAGGGTATTACTAACCCTATCTCTAATGAGTCTTTTACCCTTATTAGGCTAAGGTATTCGCTCAACCTAAGCTCTGATACCACGATGTGTGGACTCGTTTCTTCAACTCTCGAAAATCGACACTAATACATCCTCGATATTCACGTGCTGTAAATCCAAGTGCCGGAGAAGCGGATTCTCAAGGGTAAGAAAGAAAAATAAAGACAAAACAAAATGTCACATATATTATTTCAACATTTATTCTTTACAGCAGAAATTTAAATACATTTATTAGAGTTAAAAACATGGAAAGTTACAAATTCCTGTCCTTACAAATGCAGAATACTATAGCACAAGAGTATGGCGGAAATAGACCAAAATCTTTAGAAAAATCTTATAATTCTATGCTTCGAGCTCCATCCAGATTTCTTCAAAACTAAACCAGACTATAAGGCCGCCCGAGAAAATTAGGGCACTCAGAGTTTAAGGGAAAGGAAACTAAACTCCGGGTCAGTTATAAGACTGGTGTGAGAACTCAAAAATAAGCGTTTTGAAAACAAAAAGGTATCTTATAAGACCACGCCGCACATAAACATGGAACATGTTTTTACCTTATGATAACCAAATCTTTATTATGTAAAAGTAAGGGATATTATTTTAAAGACGTTCTTTTAAAAATGTTTGCATGTAAACTTATTAACCTTAGCCGAAATTGTTACATTACTAAATTCTAGCATACTAGCCACAAACGTGGGTTATACAAACAAAATGGCAGGCACTTATTAGAGAATGGATTTTCATACAAATGACCAGGTGAAGGGACTACCTTCCAGCAGTACATCTCTAGAGGAATGTACCAAGGCCAAACTGATGGTCCTTTACCAACACAAAACTGGCCTACCTCTTCCTAGATAATACTGAATATGTCATCACCCTAGAGGGCCCTCATAGCATACATCCAAAATAATTTAAAACCCAAACGTCATAGAGAGAAAACATATATCTAGAAGGGGATAATTAAAATGATCACATTTCATTTATAAAACCATATAAATTGATATTAAAAATTATTTACAAAAATTGCCATTATACCAATAAAGCAATATCGGTTTTTCCTTATATTTTCAAATCAAATATATACCTTTATAAAACTATTATAAATGATTCATTTTCACTTTATAACTATTCAAAAAGAATTATCACCATTTTAAATAATTATTTGGATAATAAAAATTATTAAATCATTAAATCTTAATTTAAATTCATAAATCTTTATTTAAATTGTATGTTATCTTATCGATATAAATTTCAAGGAAAATATTTTATTTAAATATTTATTCAAAATAATATTATCTTTACTTATTAGCACTTGAAATAATATTATCCTTTTATTTGCATTAATTAAAAAATAAATCCAATTCATTAAAGTGTTAAATTGGTGGGTCGTTACAAGCGGCGTCTTAGTGAGCGCGGCGGTGGGCGGCATCGTCGGTGGCGGTCGTAGCAGGGCTCTGGGGTGGCGCGGCATGGGGTTGGTCGGTGGTAGGTGGTGGCTGGCGCGAGCGATTCGAATGAAGAAAAAAACAAAAATCGCGTTGCCTAGGAAGGATGCATGCGTGTGTAGGGGTATAGAGGAAGTAGGTTAAAAAGTTTTAATTTTTATTTTAATTTAGTTAATTAAATATTAATTATGTTCAAATGTTCAATAATTCATAATTTTCTCGTACGTGGTTCGTTTGGAGCACGACAAATTGCATTGTGTTCGTATCAGCGAGCATTATGCTATGGAGTCGGATTAGATGAATTCAGAGCTAGTAGGGATTTTGAGTTAAATTGAATGACCTTTCAATTTTAATTCAATCTGGAGCGCTTAGGTTATTTCTGGCATTTTTGTGAGTTAACTCACCTCTCTAGCCTGCTTATATTTTTATATAAGTGGAAATATATATGTGTGTGTGTGTGTGTTGATTGATGCTTGTTTGGATGATATACTAAATATATTAGTTGGTTTGGATATGTTCCCTCCTATTGGAGCGGATGAGACCATATTACATTCCCGTGTAAGAGCGGATGACCCTTTGTATATGATTCCCGCCTCGAAGCGATTGATTTATATTTTATGATTATATGCCGTCTGTGATGCAGGGGGAAAAGTTAAAGGGATCCAACAGGATTCCCCACCACTATTGATTTGCTTTTCATATATATGTTGTCATGATGATGTCTTCGATGTGATTTGACTTATTTAGTGCTATGGTAGCAGTGGGCCTTATTTTTTGTGTTTTGAAATATTGAAATTATGATTTTGTTTTTAAAAGTATTTCGAAGTAATTTTGAAAGTATATATGTTTTAATGATTTTGAAATTATTAAAAGGAATGATTTTATTTTTAAAGAAATAAAAGTTATGATTTTTTATGTTATAAAAATATAGTTTTGAGAAATACTTTGATTTGGGATTTTTGAATAAGTTTGTATAAAAGATTTATAATGGTGATATTTTATAAATAAAGAAATGGATTTTATAAAGAAATGGATTTATAAGTGGATTTTGGATAATAAAATTAGTTTTCATAGAAGAATGGATTTATAAATAGAATTTTGTAAATAAAGGAATTTTATAAATAGAAGTTTTATAAAATCAAAAGGAGACTTACAAAATAGTTTTATAAATATGGAAATGATTTACGTGAAATTTAAATTTGGATTTCTATTTAAATGAATGGTTGAAAGAAATATTTTGATGGAGTTATGGTTTTAAAAGAAATTTATCTTTTAAAAGTAAGGTTTTAGAAGTAATAATTCCAAATGGAATTTAATGGTTTTGAAAATGTTTTAAATGTGATATGCATCGGAAACATAGATTTCAACATTTATTGTTGTAATAGACGTTTTCGGGAAGTAATGAAGGCATGGACTATAACACTATAGTTATAGTAAATGATATCCAAAAATAAATGTTTATATAGTATGTGGGATTTATCTATATATAATTTACCGAATCCCTATACTAATGTTTTTGGATTATCGTAACGATGTTTTACGCAACATTCATTTTGACCCAATAAATTATGTTTTGACCTACCATCGTGAAATACACGAATTAGTTCTTATGATCGTACTAAAGGCTTGGTGGTGTAGGAGCATTATTTCAAATACTTAACACCTGTCCGGAGGTGAACGAACTCTGGAGTTGTATGGTTATAGAAATCTATTTGGCGTGTCTCCAAATGGTAGTGTTATGAAATTTACTTATACCGTTGATATAAGTATATGGAAATATTTTTGAATTGTTGAAAGTGAAATGAGTATTTGGAGATTGATTTAAGTAATAAGAAATTAATTAAATGGGCCTAGTGACTGCTTATGTAACAACCCGGTATTTCGCATCAATTAATAATCGACATTTAAACGATAAATATTGTTGCAAATTGCCAATTGAAGTTTTTAAATTGTGTTAAAATTCTTTAATAAATGGTTAAAAGGATTTTTGGGCATTGAATTCTCGTCCCACGTTTTCATTTGTTTGGATCGTGAAAATTTGCAAAAGCAAATAAACCATTCCCTCCTCTTTAACCTTTTCATTCTCAACCCTAAAAAAATAAGCGAACAATAATGGCGGCCTCTCTCGTTCTTCCCCTTTCGAAACTAGGGCTTCAAAATAAATGGCGTTCGTTCTCGTCTTCGTTCGCCTCTAGAATTAGGGTTTTTCAAAGTCGCTTGCTCGATCAAAAACAAGGACGTGTTCAAAGTCGAAGATGCTGACTTCTTCAATTCAATCGTATTCGACTTCGTTGGTACTTGGAGTCTCTGCTCGATTCAATCTTCAGCAGCTAGGGCTTAACTTCGTTCGTTTTCTTCGATTGCTTCGGCCTCGACTTCGACAACTCCATTCGTGGCAAAGGTGAGTAATTTATATTACTCACATCTAATTCGAAAATCGTTCGACCTTGTTTGCTTATTCTATTTTTGATGGCTTTGGTTTCAACTTGATTTTATTGATGTTGATTTCCTTTGACTTCGCCTGTTTCTTCGATTTCGTGAAATTCTGATTGACTTCGACTTTCACTTGATTTTTGTGTTCACTGACCTATCCATGTGATGCTTGATTTTGGGCTCTGACTTGGGTTGATACATGTTTGTGTCTTCGTTTACTTTTGTCACCCTATTTTTATAACTGCTGTTGACAACAGTTTCTTGGTCGAACTTGTTGCCACACTCCCGAGCTTGTTTTATTGATACATTGAGCTCGTGTAGTCTTCATTTAGGGTAGTCTGCACTGCATCATGTTGTATTCATCCCCTGATTGCTCTGTACTTTCGTGGCTAATCATTTGTATACATACATTCATGTATGTATATAGTTGTATGACCATTGGCTGCACTCTGTAATCTTGAGTTGTATTGGTGAACTTCACTTTCATTGTCATCTGTATGCATGCCTTATCATTCACTTGACCATTCATAAGCTTTGATGTTGTATATGTGATGCATTTGTCATTGATACTGTTGTTCAATTTTCTTCCATTAACTTGACCATTTGTATACATACATCGTATGTTTCTCTGTTGCACTTTGATCATTTGAATTTGCACTGCTTCATGTTGTCGCTTGATCTGTTTCACTATGGTTCCATGCCTTGTAGTTGCATTACATTTGTGTTTGCTGTCACATTGGGCTTGTAGTTGATGTAGCTCTCTGCATTTACTACTTCATGTATGGCTGTTCTGATTTGTTGAAGCTTTGAACTGTTTGCAACTTGACATTGTTGTACACTTGTTGTCTGCATTTCATATGCTTGCAACCTTGTTTCATACCTCTGGCTTGTTTCACTGTCTTGATACACTACATATATGTGTCTGTTCATATTTTAATTTTCATTTTACCTTGTATCATTCTTGAGCTTGTTCTCGAGTTGGTACTATTTGCTTTTGATTCGTTGATCTTTTGTGTTATTCTATAGTGGCGAGGCAGTACACGTAAGCGTGTACTGCAGCCCTATCAGATTGGATGTTTTGAATTGATATTTCAAAGTTGCATTAAGTCGCGATAGCACTGACTTTTTGGAATACAGTCTACATTTACTTCGAGATAGTCTTAGTTGCAAGTGCAATTGTAGTTTTGCTTTTGTTTGATTCGAGGACATTTGAGTTCGTCTTTGTTTTGATGGTTTTGTTCGAACTATTTTTTGGCATTTGAATATGCTAAGTGCTGTTTCATTTGGTGTAGATATGTATGTGTATTCATACATATGCATACATGCACCCTTGTTGATTTCGATTATTCTAGGTGCATTATTTAGGCTTGTCTGTTTTGGAATTTGCCATGTGCATGCTGGTTTGCTGTTTAACACTGATATGTGTTATATCTATCGTTATCCAATTTCTTATTAAAGGATTGGATATATGAGATTTCTATGACTTTCGTCTGTTTGATATTTAATTATTATTGCTTCTGTGCATTAATAGCTGAGTTTGAATTAGACTGACCCGTGTATTATTTTCTTTTGAATTTAATACTCGGGTCAGACCCGAGTTTTTTCAGGATGTAGATATCTTGCTTCGGGTTGCTGCTAGAGCTATGAAGACTTTTCATATTTTTGGGAGATGTCGTGTCATAGTATAGGTGGATATGTATTCATGTATATTAGTCGATAATTTACTTGTATATATAACTTCCTGTGTTGACAGTTGTAGTTGTATCATATGTACCGTGTCAAATGTATTGTAACTGACATCAGTTATTTATATATTTGACTTTTTGTTCTATCTGTGTTCCACATTTATATTATCTGTGTTATTTTTATATTTATTGTCCTAAACTATTATAGCCACTGTGTAGTAGTTTTGAGTTTGTATCGGTGTGTCGGATTTCCTCCTTAAATAAAAATGCATGTTATACTATCTGACATATCGGTGCTCACACAAAGCAATTACATGGATGGTCGCTCCTCAACAGCCTTATTCTCCATGCTAGTTGACAACATTACACCGTAATGTTCTTGGCTAGCGTAGGTATAGAGGTGGGGCGTCACAGCTTATGTACTAGATATTATTTGTTTGCGTTGATAGTTAAATAACCGACCATCTAATATTTAGCATTTTTATTATTGTTGGTCCAGAGAGAATGGGGTCGGATTTATCCGAGAACCACTTCGGATAAACGTATATGCATTCGAATGTGCAGGTATCGAAAGTTATTAATATTTGGGATTTTCGTAGTGACTGCTTGTTGATCATTTGGGGATAAACTCCCAATATACATATAGTAGCAGTGGCCTCTTCATTATGGAATATCCAATGTAAGGACTAACCACTACTAATCCTAGGTGTAATTCCCGATAGGATATGGTAGGAGAGTGCCTTCAGTTTGTCCTGTTCTTGGACAACTTGTATAGATGGATGTGTGATAGTGCATTCTTGAGATTACAGTGTTGACTTTTATAAACGTACATCTATTTGGTGGCGGAGAAGGCAACTTCTCTTAGCTTAACACCCTTCTATGACACGTATGAGCTCAAAGGTTGTATGTTTGTGAAAGTCAATAGTGATCGAAGGAATGACGATGTGGCATTCAAAGAAAGATTATGTGCAATGTGAAAGGTAAACGTGACCTTTCACATCATACCCGTAAATGACCAAAACCGGGTAGATGCGGTAAGGCTATGTGGTTCACAGCTATTAGGATATGATCATCCCCTTCTAGATATATTTATTCCTGCTATGACGTTTGGGTTTTAAATTATTGTGGTTGTATGCTATGAGGGCACTCGGATAGGTCGGTAACGACCGGGGTGATGACATATTCGATACTATCTAGTTAGAGGTAGGCCGGTCTTGTGTTGGTAGAGGACCATCAGTTGGGCCTCTGTACATTCCTCTAGAGATGTACTGCGGGAAGGTAGTCCCTTCACCTGGTCATTTGTATGGAAATCCATTCTCCACTATGTGCCTGCCATTTTATTTGTAGAACCCGCTTTTGTGGCTAGTATGCTGGAATTTAATAATGGTAACAATTTTGGCTATTTGAAATATTATTTGTATACTAGACACTAGTATAATATAACAGAATTTATGAATGTTTTGGTTATCGTAAGGTAAAAACCCATCTGTGCTTATGTGTGGGCGTGGTCTTACGAGATACTTTGTTTTGATAAAAGAAAGTTTTATAACTTTAAAATTCAGTTGAGATATGTTTTCCCACGCTAGTTCACCAAACGGATCTGAGCGTTCTTCCCTTTTCAATCTCGAGTCAGACCGAGTATATTTACAAATGTAGATTTGGATGCTTTGGAGCTTCAGTAGGCGACCTGGAAGTTTTCTAGTCGTATTCACGTATATGTTTATTTTTCCTCTACATTGTTGTTTAAATTATCAGCAATTGTAAGGACAGGTTATTATATTTGTCCACGCCGATGATCGTGATTGATTGTTGTACTCTGATGGATGTATGTATATCATAATACAACTTATTTTTTATAAAGATCATTGATATGATATTATACGTTGTTCCACTACGATTGTGAGATTCTGTAATTGTTTTAGTTTCTTTCTCTTTTCTTCTTCTCTCTTTCTTTCTTTCTCATGATTATCCGTCTTTCCGTTCGGTTTAGGTTGGACATGTGTGGTTTATCGTCAGCTCTAAACGGGTCGGATTGGCGGGTCGTCACACCGAGTATTAGAGTATTTCACATCCATATGCGCATACAACCGAATCGAATCTAGAGTAGATGTGAAGATACCCTAACGGGAGCAACCCCACATAGCTTGACATATACTCGCTTTATAGTTTTTGTTGTTTTCGACAATGGATATCAATGCTCAAATGAGTAACAAGTCGTCTTAAAATGATAAAAAATTCAAAGAAGATAGAATAATCGATAGTCAATAAATAAACTATCGAGAATAACTAAATGGCCGTATATGAAAATTTAACCTCTTAAAACATTTGACTCACAACTATACATGACTGTCACATCACAAATATTTGTAAAACAACATTAAAACATTCTCTAAAATATTCTTTTTAAAGAGAAAATTATATTTGTATGTATATTATAAAAAAGGGTCAAAATAAAATATATAAAAACACTGTTTACTATAAACCAAGAACAATTTACAGTTAGCTTTATTTTTATACAATCCTTTTTAAAGATTTTCTTATTTATAAGCTGTCATTTATAAATTTTTGAACAACATTTATTATCCCAGAAGATAATACATCAATTTAGAATATCTTTATAAATTTGAAATAATGTTAATCATCCCAAAAGATAATTGATATAACTCTTTTATAAAATTAAAACCACATTAATTATCCTGAAAGAAGATTAATCAAATTTGTAATCTTTTTATATATTTAAAACAACATTAATTACCCTAAGGATAATTAAATCAAATTTATAATCCTTTTATATATTTGAACAACATTAATTATCCCGAAAGACAATTACTCAAATTTATAATCTTTTTACAAAATTAAAACAATATTAATTATCTCGAAAGATAATTATTAAAATTTATAATCTTTTTATAAATTTAAAACAACATTAATTATCCCGAAGATAGTTAATCAAATTTGTGATCTTTTTATAGATTCGGAAAAAACATTAATTATCTAGAGTGACAATTAACCAAATATATAACTCCTTTTATAAATTTTAAAGAACACTTACCGTATATTTTAAAATTTTCAAAAAAACTTGAAATATAGTTTAAACAACTTTAAAAGGGAAAAAATGCAACTAAACATTTATTTTGTCAAAATACAAACACAAATTCAACACATACAGATTTAAGGAGACGACATTTCATGAGTGATGACATAGCGATAATTGCTATAACGACACTTACCAAGATCAAATAGTATGTCATAAATATTTTAATCAAACATCAGTATAAGCAGCATAAGAATATAATAAGATGCATATAATAGTAAATCAATAATGGCAAAAAACCCCTTAGGGTCTCTCTATAAAAGTCCCATGCAAAACAATGGTCATTTTTACAATCCGCTTTTCAAATGGGAATTCAAATCCAAACAAATAATCAAACAATAATAACAAACATATTATTATCAATAATTAGCAATCAATAGCTAATAGAACATTTATTAATTAATCCATACAACAATTAACTTCAAAAATAATCTTTTTACTTTATAAGCATAGAACGCTGATTTATTCTGCTCGATAGATGTCCAAAATAACTTATTCAATTTAATTATAGCAGAACGGTGTTTTATTCTACCAAAAAATATCACAAACGAAGTATAACTAATTTGATTATGTTGAATGTAACTAAATTAAATCGCTATAATTTTATTATTAATTTATACTTTAATAAACTATCGACTATCATCCAAGCATTCAATAATAATCTATAGCAACACAGATATCATATAGTTTATTTAGAGGTGGGTAAACTCACCAAAATTCCAATTGATGCTTTCACATTCCAGTTTGATCTTAAATTGAATGGCATTCAATTTTACCTCAAAACTCTACCGGGTCTAAATCCAACGAATCCAATTCCAATGCATAGATAATGCTATCACGAGTGTAACCAAAAGATCGCATCCAAATCCGACCTCGCATAAGCAAGATATTGAATTTATAAGATTTGGGATTAATTAATCACTTAATTGAATTTTAATTATCCTGAATACTTCTCCATCCCCAAATCAAACATTCACAGAGACCTGCCAAAACAACCTACTCCAACGCCGTAGATTCCTATAGTGATACGGAGCTCCGGTCCTCCATTCGACGAACGGATTTCACTGTTGTTCCTCTATTCGTGTGCTCAACTCGTTGGACCCGAAATCATGCAACACGATCAAGTCTTAGTTGTAGCGACTTGTAGCCCTCCATGCTATAGTAAATGGATGCAAACCACCTCGGGCCACCTAAACGCCTCTGAACACCACAAAATGACTTCCGGCGCCTCCATGAGTTCAACCATCCCTTCAAACCAACTTCGAGTCACATCTGTAATTTTTTGATACTTATAGCCCTCCACTATCGCATTTCACTACATCTAGCCACACCACCTCTAACCTATCACCTCCGACTCGCTTTGCTCTAAGAAGCACGACCATGGCCTCGAATTCATTTAGCTCCACCTATAACTTTAACTAGGCGAAACCTTAGTTCATGCCTCTATCGCCGATCGTCACCACAAAACATCGCACCCATCCAAACATATATTGATTTGAAGCCTATACTCATACGAGTTCAAAGAATCTATATCATGATTTTTAATAGAGTGGGTGAATTGATTTCTAATTTTAAAGGAGGAGGCCATGTTGTTCATCCGCTGGTAATGATAGTAAAGAGGGAGGGAAAATGAAAATATAAAGAATGAGGGAAAGTTGAAAAATAAGGAAAATCATATGTGTCCATGTTTGCATATTTATAAACAAAAATCATTTTCTTTACTTCTAACTCAAGCTAAACAAAAATTTTATTAAACCAAAAATTCCAAGTAACTTATCATATCATTATTAATGCTAGTTGAAAATATTGTGGTATTCTACATAATATTTCATTTACGTATGAACCATAAACGAAAGAAGTAAAAATACAATTGTGCACAAATATACGATACGAACTCAAAACAATAGTAATATACACTGGTTATCTTATTTTGTAAAATCATAAAAATACTACCATTTGTAGTAAAATACGTTAAACAACAAATTAAATATTTTTCAAATTAAAAATTATGGATAAATCCTATAAATTCAAATAAAAGTACATCATTAAAAGTCAAGTCATTTTATGACAATTCATTTTCTTATTATTTATTCAAACTATTTATTATTGTAAATAAATTTACAAAATGAGTTCACCGTTATTATTTATTAATTAAACAGAGTTAAATAAGGTTATTAAATCTAGTTAGTTAATATTTAATTCATAATTCAAATATTTAAATAATCTATATATTTGAATTCAAGCTATTAAACTTTAAAAACTAATTATTTAAATATTTAAAATTAATTAAATATTCAAAATCAAGACGATAAAATTCTGGGATGTCATAGGATTGCTGGATGGCATCTAAAAGGAGAGGCCTTAGACTAGTGGACTATAATGGCTGAGGAAGAAATTACTTAGGGTGAATTTAGAACTTGCTTTGAGTCCCGATTCATGTCTGTTTTAAACTAAGTTTGCAATTGGAGAAGCTTATACAACTTAGGCAAGGAGAATCCATGTTGAAGGAGTATACCAATAAGTTCATGATTCTAGCTAAGTTCTGATTGAGTTTGATTGACACCCCTACGAAAAAGGCTATGAAGTTTATTATAGACTTGAATTCTCCACTTAGGTAACTACTTTTGACCTAAGTACTCATGGGTGCCACTTATGAGATGGTAGTTGAAATGGCACTGTTGTAAACTGTCGGCACTATAGAGAAGGAGAAGATGGAACCGGCAAAAATCAAGATGGAGCTAAGAAAGGAGGATTTTGGGCTAATAAGATGACCAATGGAGAGATTAAGAAAAAAGTATAACATGCCGTATATGTCAGAAGAAATGCCAAGTTGCTAAGGACTATAGGGTGAGTTTAATGAGGAAGGGATTTAAAGGGAGATGCACCACTATTCTGGGGAGGAAAATTACAAGAATCGGTGTCCAAAGCTAGTTAAGGAGGGTCAAAGTGGGCAATCTTATGCCATTGAGACTGTACCTATTTCAAGTAGACTTCCTCCTAAAGATCAAGGAAAAGCTACAATGGAAGATACAATTATTATTTTCAGGAATACTATTCGTACCTTATTTTACTCGTGAGCATCATGTTCATCGTAGCTAGAAATCTGGTTAACTCCTTGAGTCTAAAAACCCAAGTTTTCACCAACCCAGCAGTAGTGTTAAATCCTATTAAAGGGTCGACATACCTTTCTTTAGTTTGCAAAGACATAGTTGTGGATATATGTAATGTCGATTTATATGTAACGCATATGGCCATGGTGTTTAAAGGGATGGACTTATCTTAAGATGTATTGACTACCTTACTATGGGGTTATCATAGATTATGATAGGAGGATTTTATGGTTAAGGACTTGTAATGGGTGAGATATAGATGTTTGTTGTACACCCTAAAACTTAGTCGGGTTAAGTTATTTATATTCTCTAAGCCTATCACAAGATGATCACTCATCTGTGCCCGTAGTTCGAGAATTTCCTAACAATTTTGGACAAGTCCCAAGTATCCTGCCCTAAAGGGTGATTGAATTTGGATTGATTTGGAGAAGGATGCTAGACATGTCACGCAACAGTTAAGGCATATGGCCCTAAAAAAAGGCGAGAGTTGGACAAGCAGATTTCGAAGCTATTGCAAAATGGATTTATTCATCGAAGTACTTTTGAATGGGGAGTAGTTATTGTCTTTGCCACTAACGTAGACGGTTCTTTAACGCTATGTATTGACTATAGTGAACTCAACAAGTTGATCAGGAAGAATATGTATCCCTTACCTATAATAGATGATTTCTACGACCAGCTTGTTGGTGCCAAAATCTTTTCCTAATTGGACTTATCCATTATATTTCATAAATTGAGGATAGCCGATGATAGTAAGCACAAGGCCACATTTGTACTCTGGACAGACTGTATGAATGGGAAGTAATGTCTTTCAGTTTGACGAATGCCTCTGCATACTATGTAAATTTGATGAGTAGAGTCTTTATAGGACATCTAGAAAAGTTCATCGTAGTATTTGTGGAAGATGTTCTAGCATTCTCTAAAAGTGAAGTTGAGAATGAAAATCACTTAAGGGGGTTACTAGGGACTTTGAGAAGGCACCAACAAAAAGCCAAATTCTCAAAGTGTAACTTTTGAAGGAAAGAGTTGAGATCTCTCGGTTATATTTCGAGAAGGGATTTTCCATGGACCCCCACGATGGTAAAAGCTATTCAAGACTGGAAGATTCCATAGAATGCCATAGAAGTTAGGGGTTTTCTTGGGCTGGTAGGTTACTATAGGAAGTTCATCAAGGAATTTGGTAAGATAGTAGTCCCACTAACTCCTTTAACCAAGAAAAATCTAGTTTGCATGGGATGAGAAATGCATGGAAGCATTTGAGAAGCCGAAGGATTTGTTGACTACTGCGCCAGCACTTACCATTCTCGATAGGATGATGCCTTTCACCGTTTACACTGACACAAGTGGTATAGGATTTGGAGCTTACCTTATACCAAAGGGTAGAGTGATAACATATGCAAGTAGGCAGTTGAAGGACCATGAGAAGTGGTACCCAACCTATGACTTAAAGTTGGCTTCTATCATCTTTGCTTTGAAGATATGGAGATATTATCTTTTAGGAGAAAGGTTTAAGTTGTTTATTGACCATAGATCCCTTAAATGTCTATTTTCCTAAAAAAGATTTGAATCTTAGACAGTATAGATGGATGGATTTCATAGCATCATATGACTTTGAGATACAATATACCTTTGGAAAAGGGAATATTGTAGTTGACCCCCTTAGCCGGAGGAATGCTACTCTGGGTGTTATATATAAGTGGAGGTATTTGGAGTTCCTCTTTAATTTCAATTTCCAACCTCCAACATGACCCATTTTAGTATATTTGACAGCACTAAAGGTTAGACCAACATTAATGGACCTCATCGGGCATGAGCGGAAGCAAGATGCGATGATAGTTGATGTTTTCTGCAAGATAAGTAGAGGAGAGCATTTTACCTATGGTGGTAGGTATGGGATAGATGAATGAGGATGTTTGAAAGAGATGCATGCCTTTGCATTCCTTTAGTGGAGAATGTTTTGGCGGAAGTTTTGGCTAAATGTCACCATTCTCGAATGACCATTCACCCCGGTGGAGATAAAATACATAGGGATATAAAGCAGATTTTCTATTGGCCCGGGATAATGAAAAGGATAGTGGAGTTTGCCTCTATCTGTTTGACGTGCGAAAAGGTAAAGGTGGAAGAAAGGAAGCTCGGAGGATTGTTATTACCGTTAGAGGTGCCAACTTGGAAATGGGAGCATATATTGATGGACTTTATAGACGGATTCGCTGGGAGTCAAATAGGCAATGAACCTATTTGGGTAATAGTGAATAAACTCACTAAAAGTGCCCATTTCATTCTCGTTAGGAGAATAGGACTGTAGCATCTCTAGCTCAAATTCGTATCAAGGAAGTAGTATGACTGCATGGAATCAATTAGCATTGTTAATGATAGGGACCCCCTATTCACTAGCGAATTTTGAAGGAGTTTGCAGTCAGCTTTAGGAATGACATTAAATATTAGCACTACTTATCACCCACAAATCAATGGTCTGACCGAAAGTGTATTTTGGAGGATTCGCTGAGAGCTTGCATTATGGATTTCGAAGGACACTAGGAGTAGCACTCATCCTTAGTAGAATTCATCTACTATAATAGTTACCAAGCGACGATTGGCATGGCACCCTTTGAAGTGCTTTATGGGAGGCCGTGCAAATCGCCTAATTGTTGGTGGAGAACCACTGATAAATACTACTTGGACCAGATCTGACTGGTGAGGCGTTGGGAAAAAAAGATTATTATGCAGCGAATGAAGGTCGTACCGGACCGTTAGAAGTCTTATGCTGATAAACGAAGGAAGGAATTGAAGTTTGCAGTATGCGACAAGGTGTTCGTTAAGGTTTCCCTCTTAGGAAGGTTATGAGGTTTGGTACATCAGGGAAGTTAGGATCAAGATTTGTTGGGCCTTTCTCGATTTTAGAAAGTGTTGGAAAACTAGCATATTGAGTAGAGCTTCCGAATAAATTGGCACAAGCCATGACATATTTCATGTTATGCAGTCGAGGAGATGGCTTCATGACACTGCCACTATACTAGAGCTTGATTGGTCTGTAGATATTGAGATAGATCCACCATCATCCAATGCCATCGCACACTTAGTGGAGCATAGAACTAGGAAGCTCCGCAACAAGAAAAATATGCTAGTCTGAGTACAATGAGGAGATAATTTTTGACCACCTACACCTCCCGACACACCGATCCAAAGCCTAGGGTGATATTCAGACTCATGATGATGCCGAGAAATATGGGTTATTGGTGTTTTTAAACATTACAGAGACTAAGAATTAAAACATATATGCGCTAAGAACTTCTACACTTTCAGATCTCACACTGGGAGGCAACAAAATATAAAATATAGAAAATAACCAACTCAGAAAATATCTAAAAACATAGTCTTTGAAAACAATACATAGTCAAATCCAGAGTACGTAGAAATACTATACATAGTATGATAAATACAAAGTACTGAATATGATAAGTAAATACATGGAAAGAAATGAAAAAATATATCGCAACTTTAAAGCTAAGCTCTCGGCTCTCCACATACTGTTCTCAGGCCTATTACTTGCCGCCATGTCCTCCAATAGTGGGGAAAAAGAAAGGAAAATGGGTGGGTCAAACAAAAGTGTGGTGAATGAATACATCATTAATATATATGGTGATTAGATGTAGTTGATTTTAGTAATACTCTACGTGACTTAGAATGTTCTACAAGTGTTTGTGAGTTACTTATTTTCTTTACTTAAGGGGTTTAACTCAATACAGTTATACTAACTACTTGTGCATGCCCATACTTATGGTCAAACAACTAATCAAACTTCTAGATAACTAATGATCTGCTAATAGTTACTAAAACTATTCCATATAGGATTACCCTAAAATTTCTCTCATTACGATTACACATAATTATTCCAACATAGGTTTTCCCTAAAATTTATATCATGGAACTAAGTTTCCTACAACTATGACTAAACGTACCGAAGTTACGCATTGAGGGGGAGCCCGTAAAGCCGACTCGTCGAAGTGTCTCATCGTCTACATTCGTGTCCATCCCTCAATGGTAATGTAATGCCTCATATTGCATGTGTCGGGGTCCAACAACAACACAACACCATGTCGTGTCATCCATGAGTACTAAGGAACTCCCGTTGTGTCGGGCTACACACTTCATCTTGAAAGAGTCTATGCGGTAGGATCGTATAATATGGAATAGTGAAATGATCTAAGTAGTAAGTAAAGTAGACACCAAGACTTTATACTGGTTCGGACCTCTTGTCCTACGTCCAGTCCCTAAGCTCCTCTTAGGAATTCAACTAACCAACAACCCTCACTTAACCCGGAGGAATAGGTTTACAACTTACCCGAACAACCGAACGGGATTTCTTGCCTCAACTACCGAAGAGGTCTTCAAACTGGATACAAAAGGTATTTCTGACTTGTTGTGTTCTTTATAACACTAATGAGTCAAATTGAGTACAACTTTCCTATAATCTTATCCTTGAGAGTATATAAAGTGTTTGTGAAGATTTTAGGAAATGTGAATTGCTATGAATCAAAAGGTGTTATAGTTAAAACAGAGATTCAAGCAATTGGTTTGTGATTGCTTTTGAAAACTTAAGAAATCTGAAAGTATGTTCAAGTAAATAGGAAGATTAAAGCAATTAGAATTGGTGAATCAAATGATGTTAGAATCATGTATTTATTCTTGTAGAAGAGGTGCATGTGTTGCCAAAGGTTGCAGACAAGAGATGCTTCTATATCCATTGGAGAATGGTTGCAACTGTTGGGAAGAGGAAGGTGTCTATTCAAAAAAAATTCGCTGGTTTAAATTCAGTCGACTGAGCAGGATATTCAGTCGACTGAAAATATAAAGAAAAATTTCCAGGAAAACTTTCAGTCGACTGCGCAGGAAATTCAGTCGACTGAAACTGTGCATATTTGTAAATGTGTGCCAGTTTCAGTCGACTGTCCATGCCTGTTCAGTCGACTGAACTATAAAAGTATGCACAGTGAATGTGTGAATAAAAATGAAGTTTTATGAATGTGTTTTAGTGTTCGTGCAAATCTCTTGAGGATAGATTTTAACAAATAATCTAGACTTTAGACCTATAAAAATCATACTCATGTTTATACTTTGGTCTTCATCGATCTTCCTCTGATTTTGCATATATCTCTTCCTTTTTGTTGAAGCACATTGTCATTGATCAAAATCTTCGTGTATCAACATTCTCCCCCTTTTTGATTGATGACAACACTAATGTGTTATAGAGATGTATTTACTAATTTTCTCCCCCTGAATGTATGCACTTATCTTTCCTACAAAACAAAGTTAGCTACATAGATTTCTCCCCCTTTGTCATCGACAAAAAGGAAGTAATAATCATAGATGTATAATATAAAAACAATCACTGAACAATAACATTGTAAGATTATCAGAGAATAGCATAGTCAATAAAAAAAGTTGCATAAGTAGCATAGATGCACGATTTAAACAAGTTAAAACATATAACAACAAACCATAAAAAATTACTGATCTTTATCCCAATCGTAAGAGCCTTCACGATCTCCTTCAGGTTCTCGAATAACAGGTCCACCTGTGGGTGGTCTATAAGCTCTTCCTCCTTGGCCACCACTTGTTCCGCTTGTACTGCTGCTTGTATGCTCTTCGGATGATGTCCAAGTGAAAGTTGGTGCCGGACGTTTGCCAAGTGATGTTGAAGCGGTAGTGGAGCTTGAGCATGAGATGGCATTCCATAACTTGTTGAAGAATCCTTTAATTTTATCAAGCTTGTGATCTACCTTCTTGAGACGATTATCAAGAATTTGTTGATTCCTTGATAAGATCCCCAATGATTGATTGGTGGAAGTATAACCAGGCTCAATGATATGAATTTCATCATCTTGGTCTAAATGTTCTTCTTGTTGAGGTGGAGGAGGTTGATGTTGTTCTTGATGTCTAGCTTCCCATTCGGCAAGAGATATAATGCGAGGAGGTCTTGCCGGAAGTTGCATTAGGCTTATGGTCCGATGGTTTATTTGGTGCACCATTGTATTCTCGGACTCAGGTAATGGCATATGAACATTGAGAAGTAATCGCATGATATACTCACCAAAATAGATTGTCCTCATTTTTCCATTATTGAATGTTAGGAATTCATCAAGAATCAATTGAATCCAATTAACTTGATAATTACCCCAAAGTGCATAGAGTGCGCGATAGTTGTTAGGGTATACAAGTTCATATGAGCCCGTTCTTGGGGTGATTGTTCTCATAAGAGCTTTGTGGAGAATTCTAGCTCTAAGACGTAAGGAAGTGGATTTAAGATCCCCGATGTTGATGTTATCATCCAAAAATTGATGATTGATGTTGTCGCGAATACGAGGGTTAAAGTCCATTTCTTCAAGCTTGCTACCAAAGTTTGGAGAACCTAAAATGTGTGAAATGCGGTCGAGGGAGAACAAAACTTTCTTTCCACATACCATACTCTAAACACTATCATTTGGATTTCTTGGAGTTTGGTGTCCAAGATTAAGATTAGCATAAAATAATTTTACCATGATATGATTTATTGCATGGTCGTTTCTTTTTAAATCTAAGAGAGAAGTGAGACCTGCTTGATACGTTAATGCTTGGATGTTGTACGTCTAAAGGCTTTGAAAATCAACAAAAGAATGTTCGAAGATACAAGAATTCTTCATCTTATTCCATCTAGTGACAGCTACTCCATCGTAAAGCCATTGTGCTATTTGAGCATCAATTGGCTCGGAGGATGAGGAGGAAGAAGCTCTAGATCTCTTTGGGGCCATTTGTATATAATTTGAGTGAGATTGGAGTAATTCAAGAGCTAGGGTTTTGAAACTAATTGGGGAAGAAGATGTTGTTGTAGATAAAAAGTGAAAGGGTAGGTAAACATGTGATGGTTAAAAAGAAAAAAACAGTCTGAAAATTGGCGTTCAGTCGACTGAATAGTCTGTTCAGTCGACTGAATCAAAGTATCAAATATTTCTGTGTTAGATTCAGTCGACTGAATAGTATATTTAGTCGATTGAATTTTTAGCTGAAATTTTCTGTTGAACTTTTAGTCGACTGTACAGATGGTTCCAGTCGATTGAGCTACGTAAATATTGTTTTTCTCTTTAAGTTCAGTCGACTGAGCAGTGGGTTTCAGTTGACTGACACATGCATTTTTGTTGTTTCTTTTAATTTTTGAAAGTAAACAATTTATTTAAAAGAAATAGCTACAGTTATATAGATGTAACATCATGAAAATACATTAAAAATGACTATTTCTTCGGGGATGGACTTGGAGTTTTTTCTTCGTTCTTCCCATAATTTATTTCCTATGAATTTGGAGTATACTGAGGAGTCTTTGGGGACGTCCAAGGATTCAAGGGATCAGCCGGTGTACGGTAAGATGAAGATTGATCGAACACACTACTTGGTCGAGGTAAGGGTTCGCTCACCTCATTTTTCTTTGAACTACAAAAATGTAAACCAATTTTCTCAAGAAAAATTAGTCGTCTTGCCGTTACTTTATGTTCAAAATATAATTCTCGTTGGAGATTAATTTGTTGTTGTTGAAAATGATGAATCTCGTCAATCTTTCTTTTTGTATCAGGGGAGGTAAAAAGGCCACGTTTTGCCTTCTTTGATTCCGGTGTGTAACCAGTGCGATAGTTTTCCCATTTATACACTGGTTCATGCTTTGGTGTTGGCGTTGGAAGATTTGGTGATGCATGAGTGTTTTCGACTGAGGAGGTGATGTTGATATGTGAGTTTGAGCTATCGTAAGACATTTTTATATAGAATTTTCAAACTTTGTAATTCTTTTGAAAATAATTATTGTATAAAAGTATATTTATAGTATAAAAATGCTAAAAAAATGTGGTGGAAAATTAATAAGGTTTTAGAACCAATCATTGATTTATTGGATAAAAAAAATGAAAAAAAAAATTGGTTAGAAATGGGTGGATTAGAGACATCCTTTAATCTATTATGTATTAGGTAGAGAAATATATATATTGAATAATTTTGTTTTAGTTATTCAGTTGTATTTTTATAAAATTTGCTATAAAATATCTTTAAAAGAAATTATTCCTAATTCTCGTCACAATTTTATAAATGAGTTTTCTAATAAAGGTTTAGTAAATATATCGGCAATCTGATTTTCGGTAGAAATATGTTCTAAATTTATGATTCCTTTTTCGATATTGTCACATAGAAAGTGGTGACGAATATCTATATGTTTTGTACGAGAGTGATTAACTGGATTTTTAGATAAATTTATTGTACTTGTATTATCACAATATATTGTAGAGTTTGTTAAATTTATATTAAAATCCTTAAGTGTTTGTTGCATGTAAATAACTTGAGTACAAGCTAAAGCGGCTGATATATACTCTGCTTCACAGGTTGAAAGCGAGACACAATTTTGTTTCTTACTAAACCAAGATACAAGTGATTTTCCAATGAAATGGCACGTACCACTTGTACTTTTTCTATCTGTTCGAGATCCACCAAAATCGGCATCACTGAATGATACTAACTCAAATGGACACTCTTTTGGATAGAAAAGACCAAAATCTTTAGTATTGTTAAGATATCGTATAATTCGTTTTACCGCTCTTAGATGTGATTCTTTAGGATTAGATTGAAATCGTGCACATAAACATACACTCATCATTATGTCTGGTCTACTAGCGGTTAAGTAAAGTAAGGAACCTATCATACTTCTAAACAATTTTTGATCTATACTTTTGCCATTTTCATCTCGACCGAGATGAGTTGTGGTACTCATAGGAGTAGGCTTTCCAAAAGTGTTTTCCAGTCCAAAACGTTTAATTAGATTAGCACAATATTTTTCTTGATTTAAGAAAATTCCATTTGTTAATTGTTTAATTTGTAACCCGAGAAAATAAGATAATTCTCCCATGTGTGACATTTCGAACTCCTTAGTCATTATATTTGAAAATTCTTTACATAAGTTTTCATTAGTTGAACCAAATATAATGTCATCTACATATATTTGAATTATTAGAATGTCATTAGTAGTGTTTTTAATAGATAGAGTTTGATCTACTTTTCCGATTTGAAATCCTGAATCTAATAAATAGCTTTTAAGTCTCTCATACCAAGCACGAGGTGCTTGTTTAAGACCATATAGGGCTTTCTTTAATTTATATACATGATACGAATATTTTTCGTGTGTGAATAAAGGGGGTTGTTCTACGTACACATTTTCTTTTATAAAACCATTTAGAAAAGCACTTTTAACATCCATTTGATAAAGTTTAAAATTGTGAAAACAAGCGAAGGCTAATAGAATACGTATTGCTTCAAGTCTTGCAACGGGAGCAAATGTTTCTTCAAAGTCGATACCTTCTTCTTGATTATATCCTTGTGCTACTAGTCTAGCTTTATTTCTAGTTATATTTCCTTGTTCATCTACTTTATTTTTGTAAACCCATTTTGTTCCTATAACAGATTGATTATTAGGACGAGAAACTAAATCCCAAACATCGTTACGTTCGAATTGATTTAATTCTTCTAGCATAGCAACAATCCAGTAGTCATATGTTGATGCTTCTTTAGGATTTTTAGGTTCTAATGTAGAAATGAAAGCAACATGTCCCATTTGGTTTAGCTGACTTCTAGTTTTAAATTGAGAATCAATTTCACCGATTATGTTTTGTACAGGGTGATCACGTAAGATTCTAGGTAGAGATCTAAGTTCGATATTATTTATATTTTCAACATTTGTATTGTCTGTATTTCTATAAATTCATCATCATCTTTTATATTCAAATTTTTATTAAAGTTTTCATCAAAAGATACATGTAAAGTTTCTTCGATTATATTTGTTCGTTTATTAAAAACTCGATATGCCTTACTTCGTTCTGAGTATCCTACAAAAATTCCTTCATCAGCTTTTGGATCGAATTTTCCTAGTTGGTCTTTTGTATTTAAAATAAAACATTTTGATCCAAATATTTTAAAATATGAGATATTTGGCTTTCTATTGTTAAAAAGTTCATATGAAGTATTTTTAGTTAATGGTCGAATAGAAATACGATTTAATACATAACATGCAGTAGCTACGGCTTCTGCCCAAAAATATTTTGGTAGAAGGCTTCCATTTAATAATGTTCTTGCACATTCTTGTAATGTTCTATTCTTTCTTTCCACTACTCCATTTTGTTGAGGAGTTCTAGGAAATGAAAAGTTATGATTTATTCCTTTCTTTTTACAGAAAGATTCAAAAGCTTCATTTTCGAATTCACCACCATGATCACTTCGTATATTCTTAATTTTCAAATCTTTAGTGTTTTGAATTCTTTTGACAAATGTTTTAAAGTGCTCAAATGTATCACTTTTATTTTTCATAAAAATAGTCCATGTATATCTTAAAAAATCATCAACTATTACAAATACATATCGATTATGATTAATGGATTGAACTTGTGTTGGTCCAAAAAGGTCCATATGAAGTAATTCTAGTGGTTGTAAAGTTGAAATATTTTTCTTAGATTTGAAAGATGATTTTGTTAATTTTCCTATTTGACAATCATCACAAAGATTTTTTATCTTAAAGTTTATCTTAGGTAAACCTCTTACTAATTCATTTTTAGAAAGTTTTCTAATAGTTTTGAAATTAATATGACAAAATCTTTTGTGCCACAACCAAGGATCATTATCTTTGGCTAGTAAACACATATTTGTATTATGATTAATTTTCATATTTAAAACATAAATATTCCTATCTCTATTTCCCTCAAAAACAAGATTTTAGTTTTGATCAAAAATACTACATTTATTTTCCGAAAAAGTTATTTTAAAGCCTTTGTCACAAAGTTGACTTATGCTTAGTAGATTATGTTTTAGATTTTTAACTAATGAAGCATTTGTAATAAAAGGTAAATTTGATGTACCGTAATTGCTCATATCTCCTTTGCCAATGATATAGCCTTTTGAATTGTCTCCGAAGGTAACCGAGCCACCATCAAAGTATGTGATGTTTGTAAGCATATCTTTGTCGCTGGTCATGTGTTTTGAGCAACCACTGTCTAGTATCCATTTCTTCTTTTTGAGTGGGACCTGAAAATAAATACAAAATTATTGGTACCCACCTTTCAATAGGGTCCTAAAAGTTAGAACTTAGGAAACCAAACCCAATTTGGTTCAGTATCCTTTTTATAAATATAATTTTTATTATTATGAACACTATCCATAAATGCTTTGATATATTTATTCCTTATCAAAATATTGTTAGTCTTTGGAACCCAAATTTTAACTATATTAGTTTCTTCTTTTGTTCTAATAGGTTTTCTTAACAACATTTGTTGTTTTGAATCAATATTCCTCTTAAAATTTGTATTTATCTTTTTAGGAATTTTTGGTTCCTTTTTATATCCTAATCCATGTTTATTCGAGGAAGATTGAGAATTTTCTAAAATCTTAGATAAATTTTCTCTTCCTTTGTTAAAGTTAGAAACATTTTTAGTGATATTATCTAATCTAACTTGAAGACTATTATTTTCTAGCTCAACTTGTTTAATCTGAATTTTTAACTCATGATTTTCAGAAACAATTATATCATTTTTTGCCTTTTGATTTTCAATTTCTTGACTTAAAAAAGATAATTGAGTTTCCGAATTTGAAAGAGACTCTTGAACTTTTTCAAGTTCTTCTTCTAGAATTTTATTTTCATCTTTTAACATATCCCTTTTATTAACGCTAAAAAGTGAACGCTAACACCCGGTGTGTGTAGTAGAATTGTGAAAGCACCACCCGTGTGACGGGAACAAGAAGTAAGCAGTAAAATAGCGAAAAAGTAGTAAAAGACAGCAATTTATAGTGGTTCGGCTTGAGATCGATCCTACGTCCACTTTGAATCTCTTTATTACTGAATTCGATTACAAGACGATACAATACACTTATCAAAACAATACAACTTGATCACAAAGACAATCTTGACTACTAGCTCAAACTTCGATGATGAAACCCGATGAATCCGTGTTGGATGTAGGAAATTCCTCTCGAAGCTTGTTGTAGTGTCTCGAATGTTTGAAGATCTTCAATTGTCGAATGAGTTTAGAGTTCGACAGAGTAACGATGCTTTGAGAAATGATCGGCCAAAAGTCCTTTTGTCGTTGGAGTTAGGGGGGTATTTATAGAGCAGAATTTGAACAGGGAATTTTCCACCAAGTCTTAAGTTGTGTACGACTTAGGATATGTCGCGTCCGACTTAAGATAGGTAGCAGCCGACTCATGCTAGGTTGTGAGTCATCGTCATCCCCTTCTGGCCTATGTTTCGAGGCAGCAGACTTATCATTTAACAGTTTTAGGTCAAGCACGACTTAGTGACTTTAGGTCGTGTACGACTTAGTGACTTTAGGTCGTAAGTTGTAGGTAATCGCTAAGTTGTAGACTTCCCTAGGTTGTAAGTCGTAGGTAATCGCTAAGTCGTAGACTTCCCTAGGTCGTAAGTCGTAGGAAACTTCAATCCTTAGGTCGTCTAGACCTTAACGTATTAAGTCATCCAGACCTTAAGTCGTAGGTCGTGAAGTATGGAGCCATTAGATCGCTAACTTCTTTAGATCGTTAGGTCGTAGAGAAGTTAGGTCGTAGAGAAGTTAGGTCGTAGACTTTTAGGTCGTGAAGTCCCTTAAGTCGTAACCCATTAAGTCGGTCCTGTAGCTTAAGTCGCATACTGCCTTAGATCGGAACCTTCCTTAACTCGTAAACCGTTAAGTCGAACCATTCCTTAGGTCGGAGCCTGTTGAGTCGTAGGCCTCTTTAAGTCGTGAGCTGGTGGCTTCCTTGAGTCGTAGATCATCCAAGCCTTAACTCGTTAAGTCGCACAATCCCTTAACTCGTTAAGTCTTGAGTCGTGTACTTTTCCTGACTCGCACAGTTCCTTGACTCGCTAAGTTGCACACCCTGCTTGAATCGTGCCATTCTTAAGTCGTGGAGAATTAAGGGTTAACATTTGCCCCTCGAAGTACACACCTAAGTCGTAGGTCGTGTGCTTCGACTCATCTTAACTCGTGTGGGCCGATTCAAATTCCGTTGCTCCGAGGTATAAAAAACTTAAGTCGTTCCTCTTATCTTCTTCTTCTCATTAACATTTTTCCCAACCGCGTCTGCCATTAACACTTTTCCAAGCTTTCTAAGGCGATTTCGATTTGATTCTTCTTCGATCATCCCTAGCATCATACTGCGTAAGCATTTTCGCCTCTTTTCCAATCACCGATTATCATCAATCCTTTGTCTCAAGTTTGCTCCCTTGAACCTTGCAAATATCGTCACACTGGACATTGATGGACTTAGGGTAGTTCGATATGACTTGATTCGTGTTTTGCGGTGGTTTAGTGGCATGTCAGAACTAGGGTTGATGGTTGTGATGTTATCGGGTTAATGGGTTAAGCGTTGAATGGTTCTCGAGTTAGGGATTAACGAGTTAGAAAGTAAACGGGTTAGGAATTGGATGGATAGATGGTTAATGAGTTAAGGATTAAACAAGTCAGGAGTTAGATGGATTGGTGATTTCGCGTGATCCAGCAATTCTGATGATTTAACTACGGATCGACTTATCACTTTCTGCGACTTAAGCACTGAGTCGTAGCCGAGCTAGGACTCGGGAGTTTTTGTTGCTTTAAATTGGAGCTTCTTTTATCCTACACGACTTACAACTTAGAGCACGGCTGACCTTAACCCATAAGAAGCAATTTTTAAGTCGCAGCTGAGCTAGCACCCAAGTCGTTGCCGAGTCAATGCTTGAATCGTGGGCGACTTATCACTTGAGTTGTTCACGACTTATCACTTGAGTCGTTCGCGACTTATCACTTGAGTCGTTCACGACTTATCACTTGAGTCGTTCACGACTCAGTACTTGCAATTTTCAGATTTTGCTTGAGCTTTGAACTAGTGTTTGGACTTTAAACTGTTAAACTTTGCTGCATTCTTTCACAGATTATTTTGACTTGCGGGCTTACAACCTGTTCAACTCAACATTCACAGAAAATTGGGACTAATATACTGCCACTGACTGCCCACATCAAATGACAGATTAGTTAATAACAAATAATTAACTCAAACAGATCGTGTGAACGAAGTGCCTTAAACCAACTAATTCAAGCAAAGCGTCAAAGCAACATTGGAGTAGTCAACTAAACTTACATGTTTGCATTAATACTGTGCCTGAATTTTAAAACCAACAAGTCCTGAAATTTAGTAATTGATCAATTGTCGACTAGTTTAATCCAAGTTATATTTACTTGTTCTTTTCATTAGTTTTGCACAACACCTCACACTCTTTAGGAAACGTGCACCTTCATATTTGAATGTCCAGTTGCTTGTGTAGAATGACTTCTCTGCGAGAAGATACTACAGTCCAGGCTGAAGAAGCCACTTTTATTCCGGCTCCATTAGTCAACCCTCCAGAAAGGGCCTCTACCACTTTATCGTACAAAGTTTTCCGGCAGTTGTGCGCTCAATTCGGCATTGCTGAAGCTGATGCCATTCTTCCCGAGAAAAGCAACACTGTTGATGCAGCACCTCCTGGCTTTGTAACAGTTAATTGACAAATGTGCCTGAGCGGAGCCATTCCGCCTTTCAACAACTTTTTCCAGCATCTTCTTCGACAACTGGCCATTTCCCCATTTCAGCTACATCCCAATGGCTATGCCATTCTAATGGGGTTGTGTGTGCTATTTGGGAGAATCCTCGAGCGACTTCCGAGCTTTGACGAGATTTGATACTTGTGTTCCTTTACCAGAACTAAAGATCATCCTTCGATAACTGTTATGAGAAGCGCCAGAAATCGTAAATGATTGTCGGCCTCCCTGATAGTGCTCATGGGTTTTTGACTCAGTTCTTTTACGTTCGCTGTCCCCCGGGGTTTTATGCTATGTGGAGGGAAGGAAGTAAGATCATCTATCTCTACTTCTTTTATTCTCTGAGTTTTGTGAAGTCCAAACTGCCAAATGTTAATTTCGCTTTTTCATTTCAGCGCTCCCCCCTCCTTCTAGGGATCCCAGCCACAGGCCAACTCTAGAGAGACTCATGACCGTTCCAACTGAAGAGCGGGACGCGAAATTCTTATTGAAGGACGAATTTCTCCACCATTTTGGACTTCATCACTCTTCTCGCTCTACATAGCCTTATGAAGTCCCTGATTCTCCAGGAAAGGCATCAGATGCCCCTGCCCCTGCTGAAGATCCTATGCTGAAAGAAATCTCCACTGAGACTTCACTGGTGAAGTCTTCTGCTTCTACTGGCATTGTGGGGTCGTCCAGCAAATTAACACTTTCCCCCGTTATTGAAGAGGAAGAAAATCCTCGAATTTCTGAGAAGACGGTTGATGTGGAAGTTGAAAAAGAGAGTTCTGCTGGGTATCATGGCGATGACACCTTTGATAACTTGAGTGACATAATGATAACTTCTCAAGAGCTTTTTAAAGACGATACTTCAAAAGCGATATCTCCTGTTGTTGAAGCGACCTCTTTTTTGCAACAAACTTCAACACCTACCACACAATTGCCATTTCCACACCCAAAAGTGGTTTGTAGTATGACGCGCGTAGTTTGCACATCACACACACTTAGGATTTTTGGCACTTATATGCACTTAGCTTCTTTAATTTGAAGATTTCTAAGACTTGTCTTTTCTTCAATTTCAGGTTCTTTGATAGGGCGAAGTGGATCGTATTACGACAAATTTCAGCGTCATGGAAGCCGCGATGCTTATGATTTTAGGCGTTATCTTCCTTCCTGTCAGGAGAGTAACGAAGAAAGGGCCGCTAGAAAAGCTCGAGAGAGATGGGATTATGAGGAGCACCGCAGAATAGAAGATGAACAACACTATGGGAATAGAGACGAGCGATACGACTCTTCCCGCAGAAGTGACGATTCTCATAAAAGGAAATCTCACGACAACAAGGGGAAGAGTCACATTGCTGATGATTCTAGTAAGCGGACCAAACTTGGCGAAAAGGACGCATCTGCAATTTCGGAAAAGACTGACGCTCCCATCTCTCTTAATATTCCATCCGGCTCTCCTGCTTTAAAGAAATTTGATATCCAAGCGATCATCCAAAGGCCCCGGTACCAAGTTAAAGATGGTCCTCCAACACTTCAGAGCCGATTTTCGAATTGGTGCCTAAGAGGAGTGCGCTTTGACTTAGATCTAGTTCCGATCGATAAACAAGCCATGCTCAGAAATCATGATGCGGTTAGGCTTGACATTAAGAGGATGTCGCAATGGCAAAAGCTTGTTGATGAACTCCAAAGAGTCAACCACATGAATCTCGAAAACATGCTGACTCTGGAGAACGATAAGGCTGAATGGGATAAATGGTGCAAGCAGCATGATGCCGAGATGACGAGCATCGCAGATGACAATGTAAGGCTTGAATCTGAAGTCAAGCGACTTAAGGAAGATCTCGTCACTTCTTCTGCATCGTATACTCAGAAAGAAGAAGTCTTTCATAAGCAAGTGCGGGACGCACACGCTGCGCAGAGGGATGCTGAAATGAAGCTTACAGCTGAACAGCATGTTACCGAGAAATACCGCAAAGAAAACGCTGAGCTGCGGGAAACAGCTATTTCCCAAAACGTGGAGATTGAGAAGTTAAAAGCTCGACTTTTTAAAGTTGAGAAAGAGCGTGATGAGGCTGTTGCTGGTCGAGTTGCAGCCGTTGCTGAAAAAGAAGCGGCTGAAGAATCCCATAAGGCAACTAGAGCCACCATCGATACGACTTTGTTTGACTTTTATATCCATTGCGTCTTGGGGCATGGGAGCCTTTCATTTTTGGGACCGGAATATGAAATCACTTTAGCTGAAGTATGGGAGGCGATCATTGACATGTTCGGCGGTGCCGGTTATGCTGAAGTAGATCTTCAAGCTACCTACTTAGATGAGAGCGCCTGCGCTGCCCTTGCCAAAGGAAAAGAGCAGCGTACCCGAGTGCGAGCCGAAGCGACGGGAGAGAAGCTTCCTGAGAAAGAAATACTTCCTATTGCCTCTGTTCATATTTCGGCTTCAGCTCATGTGGATATTGCTGGCTCTAGCTCTCACTCTTCGCTTCCCGCTAAAGTTGACCAAGAAACTATGACCACTCCCACAGAGGAAGAGGCTATGGAAGACTTTAAAGCTCAGAAATTTGAGATTGATTTCGCCAAACTGACTTCTCCAGGTAATTTTGACATCGACCCATCTCTAGTGAGTTACTTATTAGATTTGACTGAGCTTGATGAACTTCTCACTTATTACTTAAGCCTGGACGAACCAATATCTTCTCTTAACTTGGAGAATACTGATTTTAACTTCTTTTCTTCTGTAGCGGAAGCATCGAAAGCTGCGCCAACTTCTCCTTCTTCAGCTACCGTTCCTCCTTCTTCTCAAGTTACTCCTCTTCCAGCTTCTCAACCAGGATCGCAAGAAGAGAAAATTGAAGCCCTCAAAGACTTGAACGATCCGGTTGTTTCGCAAGAGCCAAAGACAGGGGAACTTGAAGAAGGCGAGAAGACTCCGGAGCAGTCTTATGACGACGACACGAAGCTTTCAGAGTTTTTTACTCCAGGTAGTGAGTCTTCCTCGAAAAAGAAGGGGAAACGCGTAATTTCGAAGAGAGGCAAGAAAAGCTCTTCTGCCGCTGGAGAGGAAGCAGAAGTTGGTTCGGTTGTGCCTCTTTCTCCTTCTTCTCCGACTCAACCACAACGGCCTCCGAAGCTAATTATCAGGCCGGGTAAAAGCTCTAAAGGCGGGAAGAAGGAGAAATGAGCTTGATTTTGCCTTTTCTGCTTTTTGCATGTATTGACCGGAGATTGTGCGGATACCGGTCTCCGCTTTTTTGAACCCTTCATATGTAAAGAATTTTCATAGTATTGAATAAAATAATCCTTTTACTTGAACGAATTCTTGCTAGCATATGTGAACACATCTATTTCTTGTTTTTAGTGTAGAATAAATGATTCCTTTACTTGTGCAAATTTTATATCCGTGCTTGATGATACATTTATTCCACATCTTTTTGCGTGATATTGTGATGAACTTGTGGTATGCTGCTTTTATTACTGTAACTAAATTGTACAACATTGCCCCTATATCACAAGTGCATTGCAATATCTTTTTATTTTGATGAGACTTGTACTCTTATTTTTGGAGAACAACTGTTCCACCTTTGAGGAAACCATTATTCTACTTTAATGGAGCATGTCTCGTTTTTGGAGAAGTTTTTACACTTCACCCTTAGGAGATGGTCACTTCATATTTTTGGGGAGTGAATTCTCCTTCGCAGTGAAGCGAGTTTCTGAAGAATGTTTTGACATTTCAATTTTGGTGATGTGTGCCCCCGAAGAGGTCTTTTTGGCATTTCAGCTCTGGTGAAGTGGGCCTCCGAAGAGAGATTTTTACACTTCAACTCCGGTGAAATGTGCCCCCGAAGAGGTCTTTTTGGCATTTCAGCTCTGGTGAAGTGGGCCTCCGAAGAGAGATTTTTACACTTCAACTCCGGTGAAATGTGCCCCCGGAGAGGTCTTTTTGGCATTTCAGCTCTGGTGAAGTGGGCCTCCGAAGAGAGATTTTTACATTTCAGCTCCGGTGAAATGTGCCCCCGAAGGGGTCTTTTTGGCATTTCAGCTCTGGTGAAGTGGGCCTCCGAAGAGAGATTTTTACACTTCAGCTCCGGTGAAATGTGCCCCCGAAGAGGTCTTTTTGGCATTTCAGCTCTGGTGAAGTGGGCCTCCGAAGAGAGATTTTTACACTTCAGCTCCGGTGAAATGTGCCCCCGAAGAGGTCTTTTTGGCATTTCAGCTCTGGTGAAGTGGGCCTCCGAAGAGAGATTTTTACACTTCAGCTCCGGTGAAATGTGCCCCCGAAGAGGTCTTTTTGGCATTTCAGCTCTAGTGAAGTGGGCCTCCGAAGAGAGATTTTTACACTTTATCTCCGGTGAAATGTGCCTCCGAAGAGGTCTTTTTAGCATTTCAGCTCTGGTGAAGTGGGCCTCCGAAGAGAGATTTTTACACTTCAACTCCGGTGAAATGTGCCCCCGGAGAGGTCTTTTTGGCATTTCAGCTCTGGTGAAGTGGGCCTCCGAAGAGAGATTTTTACACTTCAACTCCGGTGAAATGTGCCCCCGGAGAGGTCTTTTTGGACTCCGAAGAATAGCAATTGTTACTTTTGCTCTTTCGTCATCTGCTCCTTAGTGATTCCTTGTTATTACTTCAAGTACATGCCCCATTCTTTTGCAAGTTGCTTGCTTTTTGCTAGGGAAATGTACGTTATTGTTGATTGATTTATGGGAATCGCTGAGTCTCGTGACGTCTTGAATAAGTAAGCTATGCTTTAATTGCCTGCAATATTAAATCGACATTTTAGCAATATATTTAAGATATTTGCATATCGAAATGAAACAGGCATTATATAGCAGTAGAACACAAGATTTTAAAGTTCTTTATTATTAATCCGCACTGATTTCTCGGTGGTTTTCGATACAAGAGTTGTACATTCATCATCATTTTACAAATTTAAGCAATGCTGTTAAGTAAAAAAAATGGATGCAAATGAATGTTGTTCCGGAATCTTGAGATTGAATCTTCATCTTTACTGGAATCATTGTTCCCGATCCATATGCCAATCAGAATAGAATGCGGTCAAATGCTGTGTGGGGACCCCTTGTAACAACATTAATGACAAACCTCCCTAATTCCTGCTCTGCGATTTCGTTGACTGCGCCGTATTGATGATCAGGAAGTTGTCGTTCCTGAGTGGATGAAGATGGGTCATTCCTATTTTTCTTGACATACTGTTGAAGTTTGTTCTCTTTCAACAGCTTTTCAATCAGATCCTTCAAGTGGCGGCACTCGTTAGTGTCATGGCCAGGTTGGTTGTGGAACTTACAGAATCTTTCACTCTGAGTGGCATTTTTCCCAAGTCTTAACTTATGAGGTTTAGGATATTCGACAGTGTCCTTAGTTGCAAAGAAAATATTCTCTAGAGTGTCGGTCAAGGGGGTGAGATCCAGAGATTCAAAGTGGCGAGTTTTCTTCACGTTTCCCTGCTTTTTCTCGTCATCTTTTTCCCTTTTCTGTCCTCTAAATTCTCTTCTATTAGAAGCAACACTGTTATTCTGGATTTCAGCCACAGCTACCTTCGCTGGTGCAGAAAGGCTTTCTATGCGCATGAATTCGTCGGCCTTTTATAGAATTTTTCAAGTGAGTTTGGCTCCTTCATTTTTAGCCATCTTCCGAATTCACTTGATTTGTTGATGGCTCGCATCAGATAAGTCAGGATCATACGGGGTTCTGCATTGTCCACTTCGGCTAAAGCTACATTGAAATGGTTCAAGAAAGATCTGATAGATTCTCCGGAAGCTTGCTCAAGGCTCCATAGTGACATTATATCTTTAGCTTTTGAAGCATACAATCTGAACTGATCGTTGAACTTTCTGGTCAAATCAGAGAATTGATCTACAGACCGAATTGGTAACTTAGTGAACCAAAGTAGAGCAACCCCTTCCAAGTACACTGGAAAGTATCGGCATTTAATCTCATCTGATGCTCTTGCACCGGTCATATGCCAGTCGTACTTATACAAGAAATGATTAGGGTCACTTGTCCCTATATAAGCGTGGATAGTAGGAGGTACAAATTTTCTTGGAAATTCTGCTTTCAGGATCCTTTCAGTAAACGGAGTTCTGCTTGGTGCAAATCCCCAGTCGTTCTCATTCTCTTCCCTCTGCATACTCTCTTTCATGATTTGGCGAACCATCCCTGATAGGTACTCCTCGTTGCTCAGAGGCGTTGCCGGGCAGACGTCAGCTCTCCTTTCGGAAGTTTGTCTGGGCAAATATTCGCAAAAAGTTGGCTGCTGCCTTGAACCTTCAGCTTGGGAAGGTGGTATTTCGACAGTGCCAGCTGCTCTTTGAGGAATATCTTTCTCCTGGGGATTACGAGCATCTTCAGTGAAGACTGATTCATTGTTTTTTGGCTGTTGATTCGCCCCAAGCAGAGCGTTTAATCTGTCCATCATTAAATCATTTTGAGCTTCAATCTGCTGATATAATCCTGACACCGCGTTGTCTAACTCAGCCC
This sequence comes from Allium fistulosum, assembly GCA_030737815.1. Taxonomy (NCBI): domain Eukaryota; kingdom Viridiplantae; phylum Streptophyta; class Magnoliopsida; order Asparagales; family Amaryllidaceae; genus Allium; species Allium fistulosum. Next base: position 1,100,579,620 of record CM060904.1, on the reverse strand, counting down.
TTGTGATTCCAACAGCAGGAGTTGCCTGATTTGTTGTTGGGGAAGTGGAGGTTCCCTCTTGAGCATTCCCGGATCTGGTAGGTCTACCCTCTCTCTCAGGAGCTATGATTTCAGATAAACTTCTGGTCTTTAGAGAGATTCCTTCAACAAACTTTCGCGGAGCAATGGTGAGAATATTCCTGAGTTCAATTCTCAGTGAAAGCACCAAAATGTTAACGCTAAAAAGTGAACGCTAACACCCGGTGTGTGTAGTAGAATTGTGAAAGCACCACCCGTGTGACGGGAACAAGAAGTAAGCAGTAAAATAGCGAAAAAGCAGTAAAAGACAGCAATTTATAGTGGTTCGGCTTGAGATCGATCCTACGTCCACTTTGAATCTCTTTATTACTGAATACGATTACAAGACGATACAATACACTTATCAAAACAATACAACTTGATCACAAAGACAATCTTGACTACTAGCTCAAACTTCGATGATGAAACCCGATGAATCCGTGTTGGATGTAGGAAATTCCTCTCGAAGCTTGTTGTAGTGTCTCGAATGTTTGAAGATCTTCAATTGTCGAATGAGTTTAGATTTCGGCAGAGTAACGATGCTTTGAGAAATGATCGGCCAAAAGTCCTTTTGTCGTTGGAGTTAGGGGGGTATTTATAGAGCAGAATTTGAACAGGGAATTTTCCACCAAGTCTTAAGTCGTGTACGACTTAGGATAAGTCGCGTCCGACTTAAGATAGGTCGCAGCCGACTCATGCTAGGTTGTGAGTCAACGTCATCCCCTTCCGGCCTAAGTTTCGAGGCAGCAGACTTATCATTTAACAGTTTTAGGTCGTGCACAACTTAGTGACTTTAGGTCGTGTACGACTTAGTGACTTTAGGTCATAAGTTGCAGGTAATCGCTAAGTTGTAGACTTCCCTAGGTCGTAAGTCGTAGGTAATCGCTAAGTCGTAGACTTCCCTAGGTCGTAAGTCGTAGGCAACTTCAATCCTTAGGTCGTCTAGACCTTAACGTATTAAGTCATCCAGACCTTAAGTCGTAGGTCGTGAAGTATGGAGCCACTAGATCGCTAACTTCTTTAGATCGTTAGGTCGTAGAGAAGTTAGGTCATAGAGAAGTTAGGTCATAGACTTTTAGGTTGCGAAGTCCCTTAAGTCGTAACCCATTAAGTCGGTCCTGTAGCTTAAGTCGCATACTGCCTTAGATCAGAACCTTCCTTAACTCGTAAACCGTTAAGTCGGACCATTCCTTAGGTCGGAGCCTGTTGAGTCGTAGGCCTTTTTAAGTCGTGAGCTGGTGGCTTCCTTGAGTCGTAGATCATCCAAGCCTTAACTCGTTAAGTCGCACAATCCCTTAACTCGTTAAGTCTTGAGTCGTGTACTTTTCCCGACTCGCACAGTTCCTTGACTCGCTAAGTCGCACACCCTGCTTGAATCATGCCATTCTTAAGTCGTGGAGAATTAAGGGTTAACACCTTTCAAACTCAGCTTTATTCTGATTTTCACGAGTTTCCTTAAGTTTATTTTTAATATTTTTTATTGTACTCAATAGTTCAGTATTTACATCAATTAAATCGTCGAAAGTTAAATTACTAACCTCAGAATCTTGAGCCATAAAGCATACATTCGCTTGTTCATTGTCGCTATCATTTTCACTTTCAGATGAAGATGAATCTGAATCATCCCATGTTACAGAGAATGCCTTCTTTTTGAATTTTTCTTTCTTGTTTTTGTTCTGATTCTCCTTCTTTTTCTCTGGACAATCCTTTTGCATGTGACCTTTCTTGTGATAGTTGAAGCATTCTATATTCGAGGATGAAGGTTTGTTCAAGAAATTCTTTTTGAATCCGTTTTTATTTTCTTTTCTATATCTTAAGAATTTCTTGAAATTTTTTGGCTATAAATGCTAAATCCTAATCTTCAGACTCTGATTCTTCCTTTTCCACATGAAAAGCTACATTTTTCCTTTCTTGTGCTTGATCTTTCTTGGCTTGCATATTTACTTCATTCGACATAAGATTTCCAATTAATTCTTCTGGTTTCATTGTAGATAGATCATTTGCTTCTTCGATTGCTAAGACTTTTCTCTCCCATTCATCAGTGAGTGAATTTAGAACTTTAGATACAATATCAAAATCCGTGTATTTTTCTCCTAGTCCTATTAAGGCATGATGAATGTCTTGAAACATTGAGTACATGTCATTGATCGATTCATTCTGTCGCATTCTAAAGTTTTGGAACTGGTTCTTTAGCATGGAGATCTTTGTTTGTTTAACCTTGTTTGTGCCTTCATGTATGGTTTTAAGTGTGCTCCATATCTGATGTGCAGTAGTACAAATGCTTACACGATTGAATTCATTTCTGTCCAAAGCACAAAATAACATATTCATAGCTTTGGCATTTGCACTAACTTCATTCTTCTGAGCTTGTGTCCATGTAGAATATTCCGTTGTGGGTACAACGAGTTCTGCTTGTGTTGCATTCCAGGCTTCAAAACTTGTTACTTGCATATAAATCCTCATCCTTGTAGCCCAATAATTATAGTTTAGTCCATTGAATAGAGGGGGTCTTTGAGTGGATTGTCCTTCCGCAAATGTAGAGTTATAGGTAGATGTTGTGCTTGTGTTGTTTTCCATATTATAAATATGTCAAATAACGGTGTTATATAGAGTATAGTGATGATAGTAATACTGTAAATAGTGCGGAATATAAAAGCAGTATAGTAAAATGACACCAGAGATTTTTATACTGGTTCGGAGCACCGTCCTACATCCAGTCCCAGACTCCTTCTGGAATTTCACTAAAACAACAACCCTCACTTAACCCGGAGGAACAGGTCTATACAACACTTGAGCAGCCGAACAAGGACCTGAGCAGCAGAACAGGATTTCGCCTCAGCAGCCGAAGAGGACTTCACACGCCTGAGCAGCAGAACATGACTTCAACAAATACAAAAGATTGTTTTGACTTTGTGTGTTCTAATAACACGGATTTGTCACTTGTAGTACACCCTTCCTATAATCTTTTCCTCAAGTATGATGTGTGTAGTTGTGTGTATATGAAGACTAGGAAGTTTCAAATTGCTTGAAGAATATGGAAATGAATACGTAAGCAATGAATGTATGAATTCAAGAGAGTAGTTAATTCAGAAAATATGATTCAAGTATAAGCAAGTAAGTGAAGTTAGTCAAGTGATTTGATCTTGAAATTCATGCATATACATAGTAGTTAAGGAGTTGCAACTGCTGGTGAAGAGTTCTCTGCGAATAGCAATGGTTGCAACCCTTCGGGAGGAAGAAGGCTATTCAAAAGAGGAAGTGACTTTTCACAAAAAAATGACTGTTGTAGAATTCAGTCGACTAAATAGTCTGAGTCAGTCGACTGATTACAGAGTGTAAACTATCGGGTTCAGATTCAGTCGACTGACTCAGATTATTCAGTCGACTGAATTTAAAAACATGCATGTATATGTTAAACTTCACAGATTCAGTCGATTGACTCAGGTTATTCAGTCGACTGAATTTTGTTGTTAAGCAAAAACTATAGTAGCTCATTTGGTTAGAGTACTTGCCTTCCAAACAAGTGACCAAGGTTCGAGCCTCGCTCCATGCATTTTTTGAAAACTTGATTTTGATTAAAATATGCATTCAAGTTTATGTGAATGATGATTCCTGAGGAAATATTTTAACAAAGCACTAAACTAGACTTTATATACTCATTTGATGACTCTTGTTAACTATACAAACCATATATTGAGCCGATGAGTCTGGATGTTATCGTAGTCGTAGATTCGTGAATTTTTGTTTCATGTCAGCAATCAAAACCTATGATCCAACATTCTCCCCCTTTTTGATGATGACAACTCCATTTGCTACGGACGAATCTTCGACAAGCTTTGTTGACTTATAGATTTCTCCCCTGAATCTATGCTATATATTTCTGTAAATAATTAATCTTTTCTCCCCCTTAATCTGTGCTTGCATCGTTTATTCCTGCAAACTGTGTTAGAGCAATATCTTTGTCCCCCTTTGTCATCGACAAAAAGGAGATTTTATATGATGACATAAATTATATTCCACATAAGTATTTAACATAGAACAATATAAAATAACTACTACTTATAATGTAAGGTATCAGAAAAAAATTAACATTTAAAGCATGCGATACCCAAGGTTCTTATAATTTCCTAATTTTTAGGAAACCATACCCATTTAGGTGTGGTTAAACCTTTATAGATATAGTTTTCATTACAAATCACATTCTTATAATAGTTGCTAATATAAAGTTGTTTATCATGATCAGTCATATTAGCTGGAATCCATATCTTAATATTATTAGTCATTAGCTTAGTACTTGAAAAATAATTTATACCATTTCTAAACAAAGTACTATTATGACTATAACTGGTTTTAAAACTATCTTGGTTACTAGTACTAGTACTATAATTAGTATACAAAAAAGCATATCTAGTACTATTTTTACTTTTAGCTTGTTTATAGCCTAAACCGCTTTTATCATTGTGAGCTTTTGAATTCTTAACATAACCTAATCCCTTCTTATTTGAAGCAGGTTGAGAATTTTCAATAATTCTGGATAAATTTTCTCTCCCTTTATTAAAATTGAAAATATTTTTAGTAATGTTATCAAGCTTAGTTTTGAGACTAGTGTTATCTAACTCAACAATTTTAATTTTTGTTTTTAACTCATGATTTTCAGAAGCTAGAGCATTATTCTTTTCTTTTTGAGCTTCTATTTCTTGATTTAATAGAGCGAGTTGAGAATTGTCAGAGAGTGAATCTTGGATTTTCTCAAGTTCTTCTTCTAATATTTTCTTCTCGTCTTTAAGCATATCTCTTTCGAATTCTGCTTTCTTCTGATTTTGCACAGCTTCCTTATATTTTCTTTTGAGATTTTTTAAAGTGTATAGAAGTTCTGAATTTATTTCTATCATATCATCAAAAGTTAGATCAATAACCTCATTATCTTTTGCCATGAAGCATTTGTTTGTTTGCTCCTTTGATTTTTCTTTATTGCTCTTCCTCTTCTTATTGCCTTGACTAGATCTCTTTATAGCCATTTATTCTAGGATGTTGTTACGATCTCTAGAATACCAGGCTCTGATACCAATTGAAAGAGTCTATGCGGTAGGATCGTATAATATGGAATAGTGAAATGATCTAAGTAATAAGTAAAGTAGACACCAAGACTTTATACTGGTTCGGACCTCTTGTCCTACGTCCAGTCCCTAAGCTCCTCTTAGGAATTCAACTAACCAACAACCCTCACTTAACCCGGAGGAATAGGTTTACAACTTACCCGAACAACCGAACGGGATTTCTTGCCTTAACTACCGAAGAGGTCTTCAAACTGGATACAAAAGGTATTTCTGACTTGTTGTGTTCTTTATAACACTAATGAGTCAAATTGAGTACAACTTTCCTATAATCTTATCCTCGAGAGTATATAAAGTGTTTGTGAAGATTTTAGGAAATGTGAATTGCTATGAATCAAAAGGTGTTATAGTTAAAACAGAGATTCAAGCAATTGGTTTGTGATTGCTTTTGAAAACTTAAGAAATCTGAAAGTATGTTCAAGTAAATAGGAAGATTAAAGCAATTAGAATTGGTGAATCAAATGATGTTAGAATCATGTATTTATTCTTGTAGAAGAGGTGCATGTGTTGCCAAAGGTTGTAGACAAGAGATGCTTCTATATCCATTGGAGAATGGTTGCAACTGTTGGGAAGAGGAAGGTGTCTATTCAGAAAAAATTCGCTGGTTTAAATTCAGTCGACTGAGCATGATATACAGTCGACTGAAAATATAAAGAAAAATTTCCAGGAAAACTTTCAGTCGACTGCGTAGGAAATTCAGTCGACTGAAACTGTGCATATTTGTAAATGTGTGCCAGTTTCAGTCGACTGTCCATGCCTGTTCAGTCGACTAAACTAAAAGTATGCACAGTGAATGTGTGAATAAAAATGAAGTTTTATGAATGTTTTTTAGTGTTCGTGCAAATCTCTTGAGGATAGATTTTAACAAATAATCTAGACTTTAGACCTATAAAAATCATACTCATGTTTATACTTTGGTCTTCATCGATCTTCCTCTGATTTTGCATATATCTCTTCCTTTTTGTTGAAGCACATTGTCATTGATCAAAATCTTCGTGTATCAACACATCTAGCATCCATCAATGCAATGCATCTACCGTAGAAACTCGTGTGGGTGCAATTTGCAATAGAATCGCCCTCGGTCGAATATCGACTCCCATTGGATAAATAGCATTTATTCAACCCTGAAACATCCTAGTGTCTCCCATAGGGAACCAGCTTCCTTACTCCTAACATCCACACACACACATATATATAAAAATATATATACACACTAGAAACTATATTATCTATAACCCATGCCTCAAGCCAAGGTTTATATTGCGCTTCTGAAATGCTAACTGGCTGACCCCCTATATAATGGGCCAGTCCACCACTTGCTGTTGACCGCTCTAGTGAGAGTAGTCGACCGGTCATCGCTATTAAATTAGAGTTTTCTTAGGGTTTTTAATTATTTGGTTAATTATGTTTGTCCCAAATTTCCATTATAGTAGTTTACAGTTTAATCTTACAGTGAACCCAAGTTTTCAATTATCAAAATCTCTTATTAAAATTTCAGTATACAATTTACATTAAAAACAGTTCAACCTAGGGATACTATTAACATCAATATTAACAGGTTATATGAATTCATACTTGATTAAAAAAGGGATTTAACCTAGATCAATTTCTATTTAACAGGTTCTCACCAACTTACATTTATTATTCTATCTTAGATCTAAACATCAAGATCCTTAATTTTGTTATTAAAAATCAAAATCAGATAAGGTATACTAAAATTATCTATGTATAAATCATCTTATTAAAGATATACCCACTCACCTCAGATCCAAGCTTTACCCTTTGAATCTCGTCCGGAAAACTCTCTATTCATTATCTCTTCGTTTGATTTGACCACCTTAGATCTCTCTACTTTTATTTTATTTATTTTGAATAATTTTATAAGTTGAGGGGAAAATGAATTGATAGAGTTTGGGTGCACAGACTAATTTCTTATGAATTAGGGCTTATATTACTTGTGCACTTACAGGGTTTTAAACTAATACAAATCGTTAATGGACTCCGGAAAAATATGTTTTTACATCCTGATCGCTAAATGTTTATTTTGCTGCTAAAAAATATATATGATCAAATTTGGGCCATTGGTGTTACAAACCCACCTCTATATCCATATTATCTAAGAGTATTACTAAAGAATACCGTCAGATAATATGAAGAATAAAGTGATATGAGGTACGCATGAAAATATTACCTTGGCCTAAAAATAATATGTATTATAACATCAAATATAATTCACCAACAAATGTACACAATATCGGCACAAAGCAATAAACACGTATGCCTCTAGATAGAACAATACATAATATACAACAAATATCAGAGATCACAGAGTTAGTCGCAGCGATAATATACAATATTGGTTCAACACAAATCACAACAATACACACACAAGTGATTATACAATACATCATGATAATCTAAAGTACTAAATATCCAATCTCCTTTATGCCCATATAATACAAGCCGATGTCGTTGTCCTCGAACTTGTAATGTCTCGAACTGACCCGAGTATTATATAAATAATAAGTGGGTTAGACTATATCTAAAATTATAGATGTAATATAACATACAGTCATAGTATAAGAAGTACAATAAATTACAGTCTCATAATATTCATGCACATTTACAGCAAACCTAAACAGGAAAGCGTCATCACTCATATAAAATACATCAAATTAGAATTAACATAGAACAACATCTAATGGGTGAATCATCCATATCTTGGAACCATTATCAAATTCGAAAACCACAATACATGAGATATCATCAAGTACTATCAGGCAAGGACAAAGTAATGCCCAAATAAATCTCTCAATCTCAATTATAAATTATCATCATCAAATCATCAAAATCAACATGAAAGATTTGAGCCAGCTCAGAACAATATACAAATATCAATAATAAATAGGCCGTGTGCCTGAGAAGGATATGAGATCGATTATACTCTAGACACAGTCTCTGGTATAATCTCATCTATACATAATACATGTCTATCTACTACCTACATACATACACATATACCACATACGCCAAAACCAGACGGGACTGACAACACGTCTGCTTGCCCCAGGGCAACACGTGGTCCATATAAAAAGACACCTATAGTGATCGGTTACTATTATCTCTCTTCTCTCGGTATTGTGACAGTGATCCACCATATGCTCGACAATGTCTAACTTCTTCGACCATGACTATTGACATGTGCCCCTAATGTAACTGACTACTGGCATACGCGACACAAATGGCACCTAACTTCCAATCTTGTGATGCACATCAATTATCATAAACAACAATGGTGTCGTGGATCTTGGGCGTGACCCCAAGATCAGACCGCCAGGGTGGATACTGGCCAATCTGGTTCGCTCCCAAAATGAAAAGGGAGTTTGACAAGGGTAAATAAACACATAATGTACACATACTATGTGCCTAACAAGCAGCCTCCATAAGTGCTCACCACAGCGAGTCGTACGCAACATCAACATACACCTATATTAATTTCATCCACGAGCAAAGAATAACTGAATAAATAATACAATGGCGTCTCATACCACCACGTGTTACTTGTCCATTTATTCAGCGCTCACACATCACACTCGCTCCTTTGATATTCTATATAACGAGTCCAAAGAATAACCAGAAAAGTTTTACTAAAAGCCCCATATCAAACGGTATCACTAAATCGTCTTTCAAATTTCTTATTACATAGAATAGAAATATTACAAAATCCTACCAAAGAATGTCATCACCACATCATATTAAAATCACCAAACCAAATCTATATCACAAACATTATCGACGGTGAATCATTCATACAAATAAATCAATGTAAAAGGAATAAGAAATTATAATAATATAATAAAATAATATTTAATCTAATATATATATATATAATAATAATTTAATTAATTATAATTAGCTCTTAAAAATTGGTACTTTGGGTAATACCTTTGACATATATATTTTTTCAAAATAAGAGTTGAATATAAAAATTTACTGTTAATTCTACATTTAAATACAGTTATCCCAATACAAAATTTAAATATAGAAATTCTTTTATAAATTAATATTTATATAAATTTTATAATGCATACTTCCAAAATTACTCCAATTTATTTCCAACTCCTTCCATACATATTTTTTTCTTCAAATCATCAAAACTCGATTTACAAATCAAAACTAATTATATATATTATTTTATAATTTTCTAAAACTAAATAATACTTTTAAGATAAATTTTAAGTCTGAAAATAAATTTTTTCATCTCAAACTGTAATTTATGATTCAAAATATTCACATTATACTCAAACATATAAAAATAAACAAATTTGGAAATAGCTTTTATATCCAAAATAATCTCCAAGAAATCAACATATTTTCCAACCAATTTATTTTATTTATAAATATACTTCAACTTAATTTTAAAATATTAAAAATATTTTATCAATATCTTTAAAAATATTTTAAAACCATAGAATCAATTGAACTTCCAAAAATATGAATTATGGGGCAAAATCCTCTAAAATCGATAACAATCACTAATACAAATTTTAACGTATTGCTAGGTCGAATTCTATCGATTTTCGGCCATTCATACAATACACATGCAATACAAATAAATTTTTAAAAGTAAAATATAAATTGACAGCATCTTGTTTGCATTTTGGACATTCGAAAAAAATAAAACTCAACTATCAATCTCCAAATTAACATCCAAACAATTCAATTTTATTCAATATCACATAATTTAATCCAATACCCCAACCAAATGATTTATCCAAACGACTCAATAATTATTCATAACTATTCAACCGAGCATATTCAACTAAATTATTTAAATAATCACGTAAATAGTCAGGATAATAATGCATAAGAAAAAGTGGAAATTAGGGAGGCATCCGTATCATACTTTCATATTGTAAAGCGGGTCCCTATCAAAGTTTCATTGTAAAGCGGGTCCCTGTTTTCTGGAAACGAAGAAAAATTATTGCTGAAATGTCAGCAACTTTTATAAATAAGTGCTGAATTTCAACAACTATCTGTGTCAAAGTTTTATTGTAAAAACAAAGAAAAATTATTGCTGAAATGTCAGCAACTTTTATAAATAAGTGCTGATATTTCAGCAACTTTCATAAACTGTGTTCATAGTGTACATAAATGTTGCTGAAATATCAGCAACTTTTATAAATAAGTTTTGATATTTCAGCAACTTTCATACACTACGTTCACAGTGTACAGAAATGTTGCGGAAATGTCAGCAACTTTTATGAAATGTTGCATCATGCTCTGCAATAATCGTGAATAAAAAACAGGGACCTAATTTACACTGAAATTTAGTGAAGGACTTTTCGTGAATTTTGAAACTTAATAAGGACCTGTGCCAAAAGTACCCTAAGAAAAACGCGAATGGAGTTAGATATTGATGTGAGTGAGTAATACTCACCAAAATCGAAGCTTTGCTCCTACCAAAATTCACCATCGCTGTCCTAGCCAAATGCCAAAGCCACTACAGTCATTTCCTTTATCTCTATAACACCAAGCACCATCAAACCTCACACTTCTTTCCAAGCTCAGTCACCCATATCCGTCATCACAATAACACACAACATTTCCAGTTCATGCTAACATCAGAACTGCACCTGCCTACTCCACACTCAACCATCATCACACTCCTCCTTGACATAGCCAAGCCTAAGTCACGCAGCCCCAAGACGATTGCCTCTACCCTTCATCGTTACATCAAAACGCTATCCCTAATCCACCGCACTAGACCACTAATTGCTTCGGCTATACACTACCACGTGTTTGCGCCAAAATTGGTCACAAACACCTAATTGCCGAAGAAAACACCAACCCACAATCACAGACCACAGATAAATAATATATAGAGAATATAAATGTGAAGAACACTCAAATTTAAAAAGAAAGCGGTAATAAGACAGGTTTTATAGTGGTTTTGCATTGTAGCCTACGTCCACTTTGAAGATTCACTGTTTTATTGATGATTCTCAACTGGTTTGCAACAGTACAAGTGATAGTATTCAAATTACAATGGAGTTCCAACAGAGTAACAACGTAGAAGAACCAAAAGTCCCTTTTTTAAAGGCATAGGGCTGCTATTTATAGGTGCAGTCTGGAAATATCTGACTTATATCTCGGAATACCTCTTCTCCCACGTGGGTGGCCCCACATGATCGATCTGGGCTCCATCGAACCATTTTTGGATCGATATGAAATGCATAGGGATCGATCCTTGATCGATCCCTATGCATTTCATATCGATCCAAAAATGGTTCGATGGTGATGGGATCGATCATGAACGTTATTCTAGTGGTATGCAAGCTATGGTGAAATTTAAAGGCATTTGGACATGTAGATTTTGATTTATGATTGATCCAAGTTCATATTTGAAGTTGGCTGCTGAGTTTGTATCGATCCATGTTCGAATCGATCACTTCGTATCAATGCTTATGCGTATCTGTTAGGTGACATGGAGCGATAGTCCAGGAGAGATCCACTTTTCATGCCGCATGACTGTTTCCTTCCCTTGGCTGTGTGTTGGTATCGATCTGGAGTAACTTCTTTCGTATCAATGATTTAGAGGCTGCTTCGTATCGATAGAAAATGATGATATTCGTATCGATCTGTCATATGTTCTTCGTATCAATCAATGGATGATCGATACGAAATACATGAATGGGAGGATCGATACGAAGCGTGTAGAAATTTGGTCGATACGAAATGATGACTTCCCATGGATACGAATAAGGTCAACTCCGATGGACCGCTTCTATCATTAGATAATGCTTTTTGTATCCATCATGCAGATTGCTTTTTGTATCGATATTTGAGGGCATCTTCATATCCATGCCGCATCGTACTGATCGATGTTGGCACATGTTCTTCGTATCGATTGTTTAGTGGTTGGTTTCGTATCAATCATATGCTGATCGATATAAAATGTGTGGAAGGAGGGGTCGATACGAAGTGGGTGATAGTTGAGCAGACGAACCCAAATCGAGGCCAACACTCGATGGATACGAAGGAAGAGGGTGTAGACTTGATGGATACAAAGCCGTATTGATACGAAGAAGGGGTAAAGCGATGGATATGAAATGATGTGAATCCCAGGTTATCGACCGATCAACTCGAAGTAGCTGCCTTCTTGACTCAAAGTGAACCTGTCTCTGACTTGAACTGTGGTGTTCGATGACTTGAAGTAGCTCGTAAGTACGCCAATCCCTCAAAAACCCGAAGTAAGCCCTTCTCTTACCCGAAGTAACCTGCCTGAAAACTCGAAGCAAACATGAAGGTGACTCGGAGCAGACTCCAAGCAACTTGAAGCGACTTGATCTTTGTCGAAACCATATTTTAAACAGTTTGCATTGTTTGTCCATCGATCATGCCATATCCTGGCCTTATAATCATGTTTATTACCCATGAAATTCCAGCTTCAATCATTGTGGAGTCGAGTGGGTTAAATCCGCCTGTACGTTGCCTTGTAAAAAGGCGGGTTAACACTTTGCCCCACCAAAACATGCCCTGCGATAGGAACGTGCGTTTTGTAGTGTCATAAGCTAGATGTTCATGGCCAGTTGATGACCTATAAAGAGATCGATAATCTTATCTGATTGTGAATAGCGACTGTTAGAGATCGTATGCCATTCGAGGCGATATATGTGACCGTTAGAGGTCAAATGCCGTTCGAGGCGAATAGTGACTGTTCGTGGTCGGGTACGGTTCGTGGCGAATGGTGACCGTTCGTGGTCGGGTGCCATTCGAGGCGAATTATGAACGTTCGAGGTCGGGTGCCGTTCGTGGAAAATGGTAATCGTTCGTGGTCAGGTGCCGTTCGAGGCGAATTGTGTGTGCCCGGGGGAGACTTAGTATTATTAATGTCAGATTTCATGTTCGAGTGAGCTTCTAAATCATTTGTTATGGCGGTTCATCGCCATCTTAGAGCATGCCTAAGGACCATTTGCAATCCCGTACATGTGTAAGTGACTTGGCTGTTATGGAATTATGAATACCAGATTTACATTCAAATGAGTCTTGTAACAAAAAAGTCCAACTAAATCAAGTTCAGATGCGAAAACTAGAAAACAAAAACAAAACAAAAACGTCAAAGTGTAAACACCTTCACTGTTGCAGTTTATAGTCGTCTCAGAGCATGCCTGAGGACCGTTCGTGATCCTGTACATGTGTAAGCGACCTAACCGTTTTTACCATGGAATTTGCTACTTATTCGTCACTATTCCAATCAATTGATGATAAGCTGACGATGCCTAGATCCGTAGCCATCCTCATTTGGTGCGGTTGGTGGTCGCTCATGCTCCACCGCCACTGCTCGCCTTTTCACGTACTGCAATAGCATGTCGTTCCAGATATGTCCTTCAACTTCATCCTTCAAGTTCCTGCAACCGTTTGTACTATGGCCGCTTAGTTCGTGGAATAGGCAGTACTTGTCTGATTTTCTTTCATTATTGGTTGGATCCCTCCTGATTGGCCTTCGATAGGGAACCTGACCCATAGTGTCTTAGTAGATTCGTTCTAAAGTCTCATTCAACTCCGTATAAGAGGTGAATCTCGGTTTCTTTCGCGGCCGCTTTGGCTCATCATAGCTATTCTCTGCTTTCTGCTTCCCTTTATCCTTGCTTGAATCCTTCCCGGGCGGATCTCCGCTTTTGACTGCATAAACATCAACTCCCTCTCCTTCCTCTCTCTTAGCATTTGCATCCTCTTGTCGTAGAAACCTTTCTACCTCGTTGTAAAACTCTCCTAGATCCATAGGTGGATCCATTTTCAATGGATTCTTGAATTCTGTGCCACCAACTATGCCAGATACAGCAGCCATCAAAACCATTGACGGATCTGGGCGATCCACCAGTGTCGCTGCTGCATTGAATCGTGTTAGAAAACTCCTCAAAGGCTCCCTGGTTTTCTGCTTCAATGTTGTCAAACTCATCACATTCTTGGGCCTCGAGATGTGAACTCTAAACCGCCTCATTAACTTTTCAATAAACTCGGTCCACGTTCCAATTGAACCGCTTTCCTATTGTCTGAACCACAGTGCTGCTATGTCCGTCAAATACAATGGGAAGCACCACGCCATGACCTTCTCTGATGCCCCCAGTACTTCCATATGCCTCATATACCTTGTCAGATGAACAACACGATCTGTCCTTCCATTGTACGTCTCCAATGTTAGTAGCTTGAATTCAGGTGGATTCCTAGCCTGCCTAATTGCGGGAGCGAAGGTGCTCCTGTTCACATCTTCCAGATCTCTATTCACTAGTGCTCCTCTCATGGCCCGTCCGACCATCGCTGCCAATCTATCACTGTCTCCAAGCAGCATTCCTTGTCCGTTGCCTACAATCTGCCCCCCGAGTTCAAGAGGGAATCCTAGAATCTACCCTCTTGGACGAGCATCCATTCCTTTATTAATGCCATGTTGCACAGTTCCACCTGGTATCCTACCTGAGGTTGGATCAACATGCTCTGGAGGAGTGTCCCATAGCTCAAGGGCTGCTCTTAATGGTCCCGCTCTATTCTGAATCCTGGTTGTTCCATGCTCCTGATCCCTATTTCCAACACTTCCTGCAGTTGCGTTCTCTTGATTCTACACTCTAGCTTGTCCAATCTACTGGAGTAGGTTCTGCATCATCTCCTCCTACCTTTTTAGCATCCCTTCCTGCATAGCCTCCATCATCATCTTCATCTCGTCTCTGGTGATGAAAACTGAAGTTTGATTAGCTCCTGAGGATGCCTCTTGGCTTCCTTCATGCTGACTCCTTTCCGCTCTTTGTCTTCTTGTTGATTGCTTCGTCATAGCTTTCCAGACCCAAGCCCTTAAGCCTTCAGATCCAAAATCCAAGCTGTAAAATCCTTGAATGCTAGCCTTCTCATTGAAAGCACCAAAATGATTGCGTCAAAATTGGTCACAAACACCCAATTGCCGATGAAAGCACCAACCCACAATCACAGATCATAGATAGACAATATATAAAGAAAATAAATGTGAAGAACACTCATAATTAAAAAGAAAGCAGTAATAAGATAGGTTTTATAGTGGTTCGGCATTTTAGCTGTTTGCGCCAAAAATGGTCACAAACCCCAAGTGTTGTGAAAGCACCAGCGTATGAATACAAATCAACAGTATTCACACACAAATCACAGATTTAAGCAAATAACAAGCAACAATACAGAAATAATGAACAGTGACACGCAATTTATAGTGGTTCGGCTATCTCCGGCCTACGTCCACTTCAAAATTTTTATCTTTTATTACTCGATGCTTGAAGATTACAATTTCGTGTGTTGTATTACAACTGATTTGCTGAGCTAAGTCTGAATCTAAGGCAGAAATGGTGATCTGGAGTAAATCAGGCAGAGTCTGGGTGCTCTTTATCTCTCAAAATTGTCCGACCCCTTTTCTGAATGAGCAGGGGCTCTATTTATAGGTGTAGGAGGCTGATATTTCGCCTAAAATGAAGGGAGACCAGTTTTGGTACGTCAGGGGGCCCACATGGCCGAAATCTGGAGATTCGGGCCCACTTTGGGATCGATTCGACCGTTGGTTCGAATCGATCAAGAAATTGTCCAATCAAGCTGAAATTTGGTATGGACATTCTTCAACATGTGCTCAAGCTTCTGTGAAAATTTCATAGCATTTGGATGTGTAGATCTCAAGTTATGATCGATTCAAGTTGAATATTTTCGCTTCCTGGAGTCGTTCGAATCGATACCTTCGAATCCATAGGGTCGACTCCATCTCTTTGCACGTGAAGGTAATGACGTGGTGCGTGTGCTTCGGGTCAACCCTCTTTAATCTCCGAGTTTTACTGAGTTGTACTCGGGGTTTTAGCTGTGTAGACGTGGTGGATTCGAGGTGATCGATTCGAAGACGTGCTTCCTTCGAATCGATCTGGGTAACCTTCAGTCGATTGATACGAAGACCCCACTGTTCGAAGGGGTTCGAAGGTGGGAATGTTCCAATGGACTCGAACTATCGGAGTCGAACTAATGCTTGCTCAATGGAGTCAAAGCAAGGCTTGTCGTGATCGATTCGAGGCAAAGGCTTGATCGATGGAGTCGAAGCTACGGTCCTTTTCATGGATTCGAACTTGTGGCATATTGGGACGGATTCGAACTAGGTTCTCGTGGATGGATTCGAACCAACGATGTCTTTAGTCGATTCGAACATAAGCCCTGCCGATGGATATGAAGTAAATTGAGTCGAACCAGATGGAGTCGAAACTGATGGATTCGACTCATATGGATGCGAACCCGAGGTTATGTTTTCCACTTGCTTCGATGATATCTTGAGCGTACGACTTCGGATTGACTTGATATTTGGAACGTTGACTTTCACGGCTCTGCTTGACGTGTCTTGTCAATTGTAGCCCGATCCGGACTCGAACAAAATTCATCGATATCCATGGTGAACCTGCGATGCACAATCGATGTTCATGACTAATAATCATTGATTTTCAGTTAATCTTTGGGTATCTCGGCTTTGCCAAAAGTTGGATAACATTTTGCCCCCCAAAATATGCCTTTTGTTAAAAGGCGTGTTTTGATCAGTCTCAAGTTAAATGCAGTGAGTTCATGTTTTACTCATAGCTTATAGCATTTTCAATCAAGTCCATGGCTGTTCGAAGCCGAATTGTTATCAATTTTTTCCAGTGGAAGTTAAGAATGAAATTCTACGGTCTCTCCGTACTATTGATGGTCACTCCGGACCCTTGTCAAACCCATTCTAGATTTAGCGATTGAATAGAAAGATCCTATTGCACTCCGGCGTTGCTTTCTATCCCTTGCACTCTGGCCCCAGCTAGGGCGTATAGCGATGTCTTGGTCGTTCTCGACCGATCATAGCCTCTCCGGGCTCATGCTGGATCCCAACCTTTCACTCTCCGGTGAAGGGGAAACAACGTTAAGTGAGTCAATCCTGTCGCTCTCCGGCGAAGCGACTCACCTCCTGCACTCCGGTTCAGTGTATCTGAACATTAAGCGATGTCATGACCTGAATCGTCGGTCGATCACAGCCTCTCCGGGCTCATGTTGGATCCCATCCTGTCACTCTCCGGTGAAGTGGAAACAACGTTAAGTGAGTCAATCCTGTCGCTCTCCGGCGAAGCGACTCACCTCCTGCACTCCGGTTCAGTGTATCTGAACATTAAGCGATGTCATGGCCTAAATCGTGGGCTGATCATAGCCTCTCCGGGCTCTTATCGAATCCTGATCCAATCACTCTGCGGTGAATAGGAAACGATGCTTAAGTGAGTTGATCCTGTCGCTCTCCGGCGAAGCAACTCACTTCTTGCACTCCGGACCCTGCCTCTCCGGGTAGGATAATAAAGCGATCATGTTTATATTGATATTAAATGTTTATCCTTTAACTCTCCGGTCAAAGGTTTGTTTTTATAAGTGTTTCTTTATTAAATTCAAATCCTAGATGCTCAATCTCAAACACCAGGAAAAACAAGACAATGCCTCTCCGGGCGGAGCGGTCTATATCCATCTCAGAGCATGCCTAGGGATCTCTCCGGTTCCCGTACATGAGTAAGTGGGATAGCCGCTTTATTTTGGAAATCAAATCTAAGAAAACTAATCGACCAGAGTCTAGATCTTGAACTTGGCCCTTGCCATCACAATCAGTTGATGACGAGTCGTGATCCCGATCCAGGATCATTCCTGTTTGGTTGAGGCGCTAGTTGTTCGGGTCTAACCGCCGTCGTACGATCTCTGACATACTGCGGTAATCTACCACTCCTGGCATGTTCTTCCACCTCATCCTTCAGGTGGCGGCATTCATCGGTAGTGTGCCCATCCAGCTCATGGAATAGGCAGTACTTTCCAGTCCTACGTTCCCGCTCCATGGGATCTCTCCTGGGTGGTTTTCGATAGGGGAGTTGCCCCCGAGTTTCGGTGTAAATTCGTTCCAGTCCTGCCACCAAGTCTGTGTATTGCCTGAATCTGGGCTCTCGGAATTTCTTCTGTTTATCAGGACCATCATGTGCGTCATCCTGCTTTCTCTTTCCTTTGTCTGCCCTGGACTGTTCCCTGGCGGTTCCTTCGCCTTGTGCAACATTTATTTCCTGCCTCTCGGCTCGTGATTCCTCTAATCGAATGAATTTTTCAGCTTCATGGAAAAACTCTCCAAGATCTTGTTGTGGATCTTTAGTCAAAGAGTCTTTGAATTCGGTGCCTTCTCCAACTCCTGCCACTGCCGCCATCAAAATCATCGATGGGTCCGGGCGATCTACAGAAGTCACCGTCGCATTAAATCGTAACAATAAATCTTTTATGGACTCTCCGGTCCTTTGTTTTATTGATGCCAAAGTCATCACGCTCTTAGGTCGCGTCACGTGAACCCTAAACTGCTTCATGAAGCAATCCACAAGCTCGCCCCATGTCCTGATTGATCCGGTTTCTAGCTGCCTAAACCAAAGCGCAGCCAAATCTGATAAGAATAAGGGGAAACATCGTGCCATCACTTCTTCGGATGCCCCCAGCACTTCCATGTGTCTGATATATCTGGTGATATGCATGGTCGGGTCTGACTTTCCGTCATAAGGATTCAGCGTTGGTAGTTTGAACTTCGGAGGGTTCCTTGCATTCCTGATATTCGGAGTGAACGGACTCCGACTAACTTCTTCCAATCCTCCTCCTGAAAACCCTCCTCTCATGAGTCGTCTCACTAGGCCGATCATTCTTTCATCTCCATCTAGGGGTTGCCCCCTTGTCATGTCTCTGTCTTGCCCTCCGAGTCTTGTAAGGAATTCTGGTATGTACTCTTCGGGTGGCTCGTTAGCATTTGTGTTGGCCCTAGCCGGTTGAGCTCCTTCCAAAGGTACTTCTGCGTTGGATCCTACGGGCCTGCCCCCAAGCCCTTGTTGATTGCCTTCTGGTTCTGCATTCTGTCCTCCGTTGGGTTCCATAGCCCTAGCTCCTTGTTCCACATTCACAGCCGCTATAGCTGGTCCAGGGTTCTGCGTCCCTGTAGCTCTCATCTGCTCGAAGAAATTCTGCAGCATCTCTTGTTGGCTTTTCATCATTCTTTCTTGCATTAAGTTATTCATCGCTTCCATCTCATCTCTAGTAATGTAGATCGAAGCTTGCCCTTCTCCAGCGCCAGAGGATGCCTCTTGACTTCCTGCCTGTTGGCTCCTCTCAGTTCTTTGTCTAGTTTGTCGAGTCATTGTAGAGTCAAATCTGAATCCTTAAAATTCCAAATCTAAATTTTGAATTTGGTGTAGCGGGTGCTAGTTCTTCTCAGTGAAAGCAACAAAGTGTTTGCGCCAAAAATGGTCACAAATCCCAAGTGTTGTGAAAGCACCAGCGTATGAATACAAATCAACAGTATTCACACACAAATCACATATTTAAGCAAATAACAAGCAACAATACAGAAATAATGAACAGTGACACGCAATTTATAGTGGTTCGGCTATCTCCGGCCTACGTCCACTTCAAAGTTTTTATCTTTTATTACTCGATGCTTGAAGATTACAATTTCGTGTGTTGTATTACAACTGATTTGCTGAGCTAAGTCTGAATCTAAGGCAGCAATGGTGATCTGGAGTAAATCAGACAGAGTCTGGGCGCTCTTTATCTCTCAAAATTGTCGGACCCCTTTTCTGAATGAGCAGGGGCTCTATTTATAGGTGTAGGAGGCTGATATTTCGCCTAAAATGAAGGGAGACCAGTTCAGGTACGTCAGGGGGCTCACATGGCCGAAATCTGGAGATTCGGGCCCACTTTGGGATCGATTCGACCCTTGGTTCGAATCGATCAAGAAATTGTCCAATCAAGCTAAAATTTGGTATGGACATTCTTCAACATGTGCTCAAGCTTCTGTGAAAATTTCATAGCATTTGGATGTGTAGATCTCAAGTTATGATCGATTCAAGTTGAATATTTTCGCTTCCTGGAGTCGTTCGAATCGATACCTTCGAATCCATAGGGTCGACTCCATCTCTTTGCACATGAAGGTAATGACATGGTGCGCGTGCTTCGGGTCAACCCTCTTTTATCTCCGAGTTTTACTGAGTCGTACCCGGGGTTTTAGCTGTGTAGACATGGTGGATTCGAGGTGATCGATTCGAAGACGTGCTTCCTTCGAATCGATCTGGGTAACCTTCAGTCGATTGATACGAAGACCCCACTGTTCGAAGGGGTTCGAAGGTGGGAATGTTCCAATGGACTCGAACTATCGGAGTCGAACTAATGCTTGCTCAATGGAGTCGAAGCAAGGCTTGTCGTGATCGATTCAAGGCAAAGGCTTGATCGATGGAGTCGAAGCTACGGTCCTTTTCATGGATTCGAACTTGTGGCCTATTGGGACGGATTCGAACTAGGTTCTCGTGGATGGATTCGAACCAACGATGTCTTTAGTCGAATCGAACATAAGCCTTGCCGATGGATATGAAGTAAATTGAGTCGAACCAGATGGAGTCGAAACTGATGGATTCGACTCATATGGATGCGAACCCGAGGTTATGTTTTCCACTTGCTTCGATGATATCTTGAGCGTACGACTTCGGATTGACTTGATATTTGGAACGTTGACTTTCATGGCTCTGCTTGACGTGTCTTGTCAATTGTAGCCCGATCCGGACTTGGACAAAATTCATCGATATCCATGGTGAACCTGCGATGCACAATCGATGTTCATGACTAATAATCATTGATTTTCAGTTAATCTTTGGGTATCTCGGCTTTGCCAAAAGTTGGATAACTTTAGCCTACGTACACTTTGAAGATTCACTGTTTTATTGATGATTCTCAACTGGTTTACAATGATACAAGTGATAGTATTTAAGTTACAATGGAGTTCTAGCAGAGTAACAGTGTAGAAGAACCAAAAAGTCCCTTTTTCTGAAGGCATAGGGCTGCTATTTATAGGTGCAGTCTGGAAATATTTGACTTCGATCTCGGAATACCACTTCTCCCATGTGGGTGGGCCCACATGATCGATCTGGGCTGGTTCAGGATCGATCCTTGATCGATCCCTATGCATTTCGTATCAATCCAAAAATGGTCCGATGGTGATGGGATGGATCACGAACGTTCTTTTGGTGGTATGCAAGCTATGATTAAAATTTGAAGGCATTTGAACCTGTAGATTTTGAGTTATGATCGATCCAAGTTCAAATTTGCAGTTGGCTGCCGAGTTCGTATCGATCCATGTTCGAATCGATCACTTCTTATCGATGCTTGTGCGTATCAATTAGGTGACATGGAGCGATAGTCTAGGAGAGATCCACTTTTCATGCTGCATGATCATTTCCTTCCCTTAGTTATGCCTTATTCGTATCGATCTGAAGTAACTTCTTTCGTATCCATGTTTTAGAGGCTGCTACGTATCGATCGAAAATGATGATATTCGTATCGATCTGTCATCTGTTCTTCGTATCGATCAATGGCCGATCGATAAGAAATGTATGAATAGGAGGATCGATACGAAGCGTGTAGAAATTTGATCGATACGAAATGACGACTTCCCATGGATACGAATAAGGTCGACTCCGATGGACCGCTTCTATCATTAGACCATGCTTTTCGTATCCATACTGTAGATTTCTTTTCGTATCGATATTTAAGGGCGTCTTCGTATCCATGCTTACATGTCGCTTCTTACCGATCGATGTTGGCACGTGTTCTTAGTATCGATTGTTTAGTGGTAGGTTTCGTATCGATCATATGGTGATCGATACAAAATGTGTGGAAGGGGGGATCGATACGAAGTGGGTGGTAGTTGATCAGACGAACCCAGACCGATGCCAACACTCAATGGATACGAAGGAAGAGGGTGTAGACTTGATGGATACGAAGCCGTATCGATACAAAGAAGGGGTAAAGCGATGGATACAAAATGATGTGAATCCCAGGTTGTCGACCGATCCACTTGAAGTAGCTGCCTGTTTGACTCGAAGTGAACCTGTCTCTGACTGGAAGTGTGGTGTTCGATGACTCGAAGTAGCTCGTAAGTACTCCAATCCATCAAAAACCCAAAGCAAGCCCTTCTCTGACCCGAAGTAACCTGCCTGAAAACCCAAAGCCAACGGGAAGGTGACTCGAAGCGGACTCCAAGCAACTTCAAGCGACTCGATCTTTGTCGAAACCATATTTTAAATATTTTGCGCTATTTGCCCATCGACAATGCTTTATCCTAGCCTTATAATCCTGTTTATTACCTATGAAAGTCCAGCTTCGATCATTGTGGAGTCGAGTGGGTTAAATCTACATGTATGTTGCCTTGTAAAAAGGCTAGTTAACACCACGCAACCTCCAGAATAATTTTTCATCGTCCAAGCTGAGCATGGCCTCGTTCGCGCATGCGTCTCCCCTCAAACGCATGCACCAATCTACGTCGAGGCTTTCACCACGTGCAACCCCAAGTCGATTGTGACCCTTGCTTTATCAATGTCGAGCACACAAGCGATTGGATCGTTTGTTTTTTTAAGTGACGAATTCCTTTTCTGATTTTGAATATTTAGGAATAAAATGAGATAGGGCAATTCAAGTAATAAGAAGAAGCAGATAGAAATTTCGAGAAGCAGTAAGATATTGGGAACTAGTTTTGGGGTTAGTTGCTATGCGCTTTCAATTTATTAATTCATTTTTGTTTTACTAAATTTCCAATGCATTTAAATTTTAAATTTTAAATCTTTGAAATGAATTTCAGTCTAGAATAAATTGTTTCATAATCCATTCTACAAATTACATCTTGATAGTTGATGATTTTATTCAATTCGACACTCGCTTATTTTTATTTAGTCATTTATCGCTCTCTAACAAAATATGTTTTTTAACTATTCGAATCATATTTGAAATTATTTACCCTTCACAATATTTTATATTGATAAAAACATCTTATTTAATTTTAAATAGATTATCCAAAAAGAAATTATTTATTTAATTTAGTTTATTACAATAAAATCTCTTATTATATTTAATTAGTTAACTAAAAATGTTATTTTAATAATATAAATCATCTCATATCAAACTCAAGCACTTTTATTTTATTAAATTTTTTTAATTTATATTGCGTAGAAAGTTGGGCTGTTATAATTGGCCAACCAAAATCCTCGCTGTTATAATACTACCAGTCGACTGCATTGATTTGGACAGCCGACCGCTTATGGTCGACCATTCCCAATCATGCTGTCGACTAGTGGGTTTTCTCATTTATAAACATTATTTATCTTTCTTTTATTTAATTAATTGCAATTTTGAATTTTCAAACATTTATAACTTCTTCATATTAGCTTCGATTTCAAAATGTTATATATAAAAATCGTTCAGAAAATTGCTACGAACACAATTGTGCATGTTTCATAGCCAGATTCAAATGTTTTCAAAAATTCTATTTTTGCCTTTGTTATATTTAAATTTAACTATTTTATTTAATTTTCACTTCAATTGTTAGGGTGTTACATTCTTCCCCCTTAAAAGGATTTAATCCTCAAAATCTCCTAGGATAGAAAAATGTAACTCATACGTACAAAAATCAATGACTATAACCAGCTACTCATCCTTCATCCGCTGATATCATTGTCTTTAGTTATCTTTTGAATACAATATGTTCATGGAGGCGTGAAATGCATATGAACCTATACTAATGTAAAAAATTAGGCTGTCTCCTAATCTAATCGATCTCCTAAAATGCAAGTGCTTATGCCATGTATCCAAATGTATGCAACATCCTTGGTAAATATACATGCAATTATACATATATGCACAACAATTCAATCCATATCAACAACCATATGCATATAAGTCGATACGGTAGAACGTGTGATGGTATAAGTGTGTGTACTAACTCAAGAATATATATGTATTGCCTGTGTGTGTAAAGATATATTCAATAAATACAGTCACTAACATCCATTAACCAAAACATGTCCTAATGACACGTTCACAACTGTAACAACCCTTGTTTTGATTACCTAAAATTAAATTAGAGTACAATTTAAAATGGTAGTAATTGAATAATTAGGAAGTTTGATGATTTTTATTTCCAAATTAAAGTGAAATTTGGATTTAAATAGTAAGTGAACATATATAAATGATTTTTTCTGTGTGGTTTAATTCTTTTATTTAATAAGAAAAGGAAATGGGAAACTAAGTTAATGTAATAATCCAACAGACTTAAAATATGGGATCCAAGTAAAACAAAGTGTAACCTTTGGAAAATACGGTGTTAACAATAATGAATGGTAAAAAATAATTTAAAATATAGTATAGTGGAATAATGAAGTATGAAATCAATTTATTAACAAGTGAAATTGCATAACTTATTTTATCACTATTAAGTACATAATAATGAATTTGATGAAAATGTATTTTAATTTAAAGTGGTTATGGTTTATTATCAAAATGGAGTTTTATTACTTAATAGGGTATTTATTTCAAATTAACTAAGAATAATAGGAATAATATTTATTGTTAAAAAAATTGAGTTGTCAATTTATCTCTTTTGTGATAAATAAAATGTAAAAAATAAAATGGTGTTGTCGGTTGGAGAGAGTGAATTTAATTCATGCTTTTAAGGAATTTTAACTATATAAATTATTCCTTTGTAAATTGAAATAATATGGCAACTTCATTTATTTTGTCAAAAAATATGCAAACCTTGGCCTAAATAGTGTTAAACTAACTAAGGTATTAGTCGAGAAAGAAATAATTACATGTACGTTCACTTTCTCTCTCATTTCTCTTTTTCCTGTAAATAGAACTTATAGTAAAAACATTGTTTTGCCCTCTTTCTCAAACCCTAGCAGCAAAACTTCTCATTTAAATTCAAATAAAAATGTCAAAAAATTTCCAAAATTCAAATCATAGCTTCTTCAAACCACTATCCATCCCTTTGAATAAAGAGAGAGAGAGAGAGCTTTAGGCATGGTTAGAGGTCGGAATTGGTAGAACAGCAAGTGGGAAAGTGAAAATCTGATGCTAAAAACGCCTATCACTAGGAAATCGACTAATTCAAGAAAAATCAAAAAAATACGAAATTTTGATATGTTTCTCCTTAACTCAAATATGCACCTTCAGTTAAAATTTCGTGGAAAAATATTTAGATTTGTTATGGAAAATTTGCACAGCACCAAGGACAAAATTCATGATTGTTTTAGTTGATTTGGCTTTAGGTTGATGCATGTAACTTTGAAGCTTTTTGGATGCTACGGCGAGTACTCTCATAAATTCTAGTTATAGTTCATATGCATGTGATATTTGATTGAATGGTTGAGAAAATAGTTGATTCTAATCTAAATTTTGGGATCAATCTGTTGTTTGGTTTTCTTTCTGTCGGTAATATCTCTGTCTACTATTTTCAACTATGCTTCCCTTACTCATTTGCTATATCAATTATGAAATGTATGCTTGCAAGTAGTGGGATGTTTATAGTCAAAATATATTGCCTAAAACAAAGAAAATGGCATCGAATTAGTTGGTCATCGGTGGGGAGCCGAGACCTGGAGCACGGGCATTTCAGGTCTTCCCACTAGTTGATCATACGTATAGGACTGGTCGACCATACCAGTACCTAGAGCGGTGCTTGTTCCAAGCACTTTCTCTTCACCCTAATCTCACTTTGTTTTGCATTTTCTTTGCTTGAGTTGTTGCCTTGTCTTGATTATTTTAATACTATCAAATGCTTCTGATTTTCTGAGTTTATCTTGATGATTTGAATTTGTGACAAATTGGTTTTAAATATATGTCATATATATATATATATATATCTGTGTGTGTGTGTGTAGAGCTTTCTAAAAGGACTTTTAGAGTAATTTATTTAATTACGCAACTTGATTTTTTTATATCCAACTTTCAAATAAAATATTTAATACTATTTATTATATAGAAACCTTATTTCAAAGCTTATCAACTTTATTTTTCTAAATTAATATTTTTACAAAGGATTTCCAAAATTGATTTTAATATATATGCTATTATTTCATTCAGATAAGGAATTCAATTAAATGATTTAGTGAAACAAGTGGCATGAAATGCTTGTGTTTGTTCCATCGGTTAATTCCAAGACTTATTCGATTGAGCCCTTTTTATTCTTGAGTGGAGTTTATTAACGTATAGTAAATAATTTAGTAAACCTGTACAGTATGGGACGTACAGTCGTTACTTAATTAGTTATGTTCGAAAGTAGATAAACACACTAAGACAAATTTACATACTTGTCTTCTATGTTTACCCATTTATGGACGGATCTATGAATTGTGGGCTTTATGCTCATATGTAGAGCTTCTTGCTCATCTTTGGAGCTTCTTGATCGTCTATGTTTTATGGGTCCTCATACCCATTTGTGGGTCCTCTAGACTATCTTTGTATAACACACGTGTTCGGTGAGTTTACATGCTCAACAATCTATGTGTTTTTGGATTTCTATTTTGATTTCTGGATTTTATAGGATTTCTATTTAATCAAATACTTCTTGGGAATTGTTTCTATAAGCTAATAATAATTTTGGGATTTGGTGAACAAGATTTAAGAATGTTAATACTCTTCTGAGTTTTAACACTGTATGGATATGTATTATTATTGAGATTTGTTATACTATTGTCACTATTATCTCACTTACTTGAATTATAACTAGACTGGCCTGTTTATTATTTTTATATAATACTCAAGTCAGACCGAGGTGTTTTAGGTTCTTCAGCATGATGACTTTAGGCTTAGACTAGTTTCGTGCTATTTAATATGCTTTAGTAGACTAGTTACATAGTAGTATATGTAGTCTATTATGTAGGTTGAGATAAAGACTCATTTTGTTGTATATTCTTTCGGGTTGTCTTATGTATCTCATATGTATATCGTGGATCTCTTATGACCACTCTTTTGAAGTCCAATCCATGTATTATATCTATGTCTCTTTCAGCTTTATGAGATATGTATATTTCTCTATTGTATTCTATGATTCTGTGATATGTAATAGTTTATATTGTTCTGAATTATTTAAGACACTATATTAATGTTTTGCACCTGGATCGGATATGTCGAGTCCTCTCTTGCAAGGAAAGGGAAAAAATGTTCACCTAATTCGACATATCGTTAATCGCCCAAAGAAATAATATGGATGGTTGCTCCTAACCTGCCTTATTCTCCACATTAGTAGACGATATTACATAGTAATGTCCTTTGTAAATGAGGGCATAAAGGTGGGGCGTTAAAACTTGGTATCAGCATTGAGTTCAGAATAATATACAATATTTAAGACATGAATCTTGTCCTGGACAGGCTTAGAGTCCTGTCCCTTGGGGTGTTGGGTAAACATTTAGAATTTATTTCCAAATTAGGATAGGAATATAGATGATTATTATGGAATAATCATCCGGATGTAATTGCATGATTTTTTATGAATATAAAAAATTAGTATTATGGATTGTATAAGTTGGACCTTAAATGGCTTATGATTTAATTGTTGTATCCAAATCCATTAATGATCAGAGTTGCGTTGCGGAAGCGGATGGGCTGCTTTCCACTGAGCATATTAACTAGTTTATTTTTATGCATGTATGATTGATTAGTTGTTGGATGCACTGTTGCTTAAAAAAATTTAGTAACAATTTAAAATTTAGTTTGAGTAGGAATCGTCACTTGAGAGTTTTGAAACCTGTCCAATATTAATAATAAGAACTTGCGGTGTCTTCAGTGATGTAGTACCGCAAGAAGTATTGAAGTTTTAAATTTATATAAAAGGAAATGTTAATCCTTATGTGTGATTAATTAAAAATTTAATGTTTTTTTGAGGTATATATATTGATGAATATGTGCGGTATAGAATTGTAATTATAAATTATTATTTCTATGATAATATTAAGATTAATTAAAAGGATTTTATTAAAAGCAAGTATCTATTTAAATAAAAAATCTTTCAATAAGGGATATACATAAATGTGGAATTTGATTATATTTATTATAATCAAGCAAATATTTTAGGGAAAGCTTAAAAGTATGGAAAGATACATGTATATAATATGAAAATAAATTTTCTATTAAATTACTCGTTGAGTGTCTTAAGAATCCTGGTCGATGCGCACGATCAACGTTATCGATAGTAATTCCTGAACATTAGGACGAGACAGTCGGACACAAAAATTTGAGTTATAATATTTAAAATATTATAAATAAGTAAGAATGCATTAAAAATAATGTTAAAAAGGAAATAAAGTTTTAAGTGAGTTAAATATTATTTTAAAATAGAGAGAATGTTTGAAAATGTGTATATACATATGTAATGAATTTTTGTGAGAAAATGTCTTAAGGATAAATAATATTTTAAGAAGTGTTTTGAATCATATATTCTATGTTGAAGGGTAGAATAATATGAAATTTTGATGATAAACTGAAAGTGGTTTGATATGAGGTTAAAAATTGCTTAAAAAGATAAAATAGATTTTGGAAAATTTTGAGAAGAAAATTATATTTATTATGAAAATAATCTATACTTAAAAATATTTTACGGTTGAAATAAATGCAATAAAAACAATAAATATACTTACAAGTATAGATTTCATTTTGAATGAGAAATGCATCCATCGATCATTAGTGTAATCGAAGTCAGTTGTGAGGCAGTATTGATCTCTTTAACAAAATTGCAGCCAATTAACGAAGTAATTCACTATAAATAGACGGCAATGCAATGTTATTATATTATTTGGTATTTGTGAATTTGTATAGGTCCATTTATAAGATATATGTTTAAGGAAATTGTGTATGTTACTTTAATTGGTTATGTATGGCATATGGTGATTTATGTGAAAGTTAAAAAGATACTTTTTGAGTTATAAATTAATGGAAGTTTATATAAAAAACCTAAGTTATTTATCTATCCGATAATTTGATTTTATGGATAAGAAATATTTCAAGAAATTTGTTTTTATATATACAACTTAGTTCAAGAAGTTTGGTATTATACAATTCTTCAATTTGAAAAGTGAGAATTTATTTTGGAAATAGTTAAAGGTTGAACAATCATAACTTGTCATAATTCTTCAATTGGATAGAAAAGTAAATCCCTTAGAAATGTAATTTTTGTGTTAGAAATTTTGAATTAATAAGGGCTATAACATCTAGACGAAAAAACCCTTTTCGTGTATTTTATATTCTTGTTTGTAGATTGAAATATTAAAGATGTTAAATATCTTGAATACCTTAGAGTGTTAGAATTTTAGATTTGTAAAGGATATCGAAGTTTCGAAAGAATGTAACATGGTTGTATAAACAAGTTTTATAAATTTTAAATATGGGAAAATATTTAAAGTAAGATTAACTTTGTATTTTGATGATTTGAATTAAAAGAATAATTGGTGTTAACAGAGTGATTTTAATGATAAATAAATTGGGAACAATTATAGTATCTGTAAAACACAACATTTTGAAATTTAGTGTGGAAAAAAGTAATCAAGAATGTGATAGTTTAACTTATAGAGAATTTTGAACTTTGCTGAAATGGGAAGTGATTTGGTTAGCTTTATAATTATCTTTTCATTAAAAGGTTGAATTTTACATATAGTTCTAACAATTCAAAGAAAACTTAATTATTAAAGAAATTTATTTTTCTCAATCTTTATAAAGATTTAATGGTAAGAGATTTAAAGAAAGAATAATAATGTTATTAATATTATTATTATTGGGTTATGTTCAAAGTTTGAAGCTAACAGTTGATTTGGTAACAATAAAAGAAAAAATGGGTGTTAATTTAAATTAATGGTCTACCAAACTAGTTTGTTTTCTTTTCATTAGTAAATTTAAAGGAAAAGTATAGACAAGTTAAGTCTAAAGTATGTCTTAAAATGGAAATAATAATATTTGATTTTAATCTTTAAAAATCTATTTAGTAAGGCAAGTCAGAAATATAAAAAGTATTTTCATATTTATGTACTTGTTAGCTAATAATAATCATGATTAACAGCTCTTAGCTTTCTAGAATATCCTAAAAAAATGGTTTAAAGGATTTCAGAGAGATATTGTTGTCTTGATGTAATATTTTGGATTAGGATGAAAATTTCAAATGACTAGGTTGCGGAAATTTTGTCTTCAAAATGATTGTAGTGAAACGACCATATCTTTTGACTCTTTTGTCCGTATGTATTGATTATTTTTGAATTTGAAAGACCTTTCAGTAGTGAACAACATTTATTTAGATCATTTTCTCAATTTCTATAGACTTCATGAGATAAATATTATTTCATACACAACAGTAAATTCTGGCCCGTGGTAAAATTCCTAAGTTTAAACATCATCTTTTTTTTATCATAAAATTTTAACGGTAAATCTGATTTCAATAATTTTGCCCATTCCGAAAAGCTAAGAGTATAAGCTATAACTTATATTTTAAGTGTTCCGAAATCCAAAATTTTTAAGGTTTACTAGGTTAAAAATGTGATTTTATGGTTAGACCTATATTTTTTTATACAAAAATCTAAGCTAGTTAACTTTATAAAATCCTTCATAACTTGAGTTGTACTTCATGTTTTTGTAATCTAAAAGATGTTTCGAGAAATTAACATATTATGGGACAATCCATTCTTTGAAATCATAACTTAGTTTAGTCATTTGACCCTCAAAATTTAGTTAGAAAGTGTTAAAATTCAATAGTGATGTTGCTTCTTTTTTTATATAATGCATATTCTTGTAACTTATCTATATGTGGCTAACATGTAATTTTAATTTGAGAATAGAAGCATAAGAGGACTAGTTGTGCTATACGGTAACTTTAGCTTGCCTTCGCTTTCATATTAGTAAGGAAAATTGCTTAAAAATGCTAAAAATATTGAGATATATTGTGTTTCCGACCATGTGGTCCATGTATATTGTTTATATTATAATTGTGGAATTGCAAACGGTTCCCCATGCAAATGCGACTCTGACAAAAGTTTTGTAAATTTTCGATAGTTAGAAAAAAATTTGAATTTTTTTTATATGTTTCATAATTAGAGAAATTTTTTTTTGAAGAGAACTATTGAAAACTATACGTATATAAATCGCTATATTTATAATATCGTATGGGTAATTTGGATGAAATAAAATTTATTAAACAGTCACTAGGAAAGTGCATAACGAATATATGTCTATAATATTTTGTAATCAATATTATTGATTAATCGATTATAGTATTCTCTAGCGAATTGCGAGGGCGCAATTTTTGTAAGGGAGGGAGTCTATAACAACCCTGGTTTTCATAACCTGAAATTAAATTAGATTACAATTTAAAACGGTAATAATTGAATTATTAGGAGGTTTGAGGATTGTTTTTTCCAAATCAAAGTGAAATTTGGACTTAACTAGAAAGAGAACATATGTAAATGATTTTTTTCTATGCGGTTTAATTCATTTCTTTAATAATAAATGGAAATGTTAAACTAAATTAATGGAATACTCAAATAGATTTAAAATATAGGATCCAAGTAAAATAATATTTTAGTTGAATGAAAAGTGTAATCTTTGGAAAATATGGAGCTAACAATAATGAATAGTAAATAGTAGTTTAAAATAAGTACAACGGAATAATGAAGTATGAAAACAATTTATTTACAAGTGAAATTGCATAACTTATTTTATCAATGTTAAGTACATGACAATGAATTTAATGAAAATGTATTTTAATTTAAAGCGGTTATGGTCTATTATCAAAATGGAGTTTTATAACATAACAGGCTATTCATTTCAAATTAACTAAGAACAATATGAATAATTTTTATTGTTAAAAAAAATTGTGTTGTGAATTTATCTCTTTTGTGACAAATAAAATGTAATAAATAAAATGGTATTGTTGGTTGGAGAGAGTGAATTTAATTCATGCTTTTGAGAAATTTTAATTATGTAAACTATTCCTTCATAAATTGAAAAATACGACAATTATGTTTCTTTTGTCAAATAATATGCAAACCTTGGCGCAAATAGTGTTAAACTAACTAAGGTACTGGTTGAGAAAGAAATAATAACATGTATGTTCACTTTTTCTTTCTCATTTCTCTTTTTCCTGTAAACAGAACTTATAGAAAAACATTATTTTGCTCGCTTTCTCAAACCTTAGTAGTAAATCTTCTTATTTAAATTCAAATATGTCAGAAAATTCCGAAATTCAAATCATAGCTTCTCTAAACCACTATCCATCTCTTAGAACAAAAAGAGAGAGAGAGAGCTTTAGGCATGATTGGAGTTCGGAATTGGTAGAACAACAAATAGGAAAGTTAAAATCTGAAGTTGAAAATGTCTATCACTAGGAAATTCACCAATTCTGGAAAAATGAGAAAAATATGAAATTTTGGTATGTTTTCCTTAACTCATCTATGCATCTTAAGCTAAAATTTCGTGGAAAAATATTTGGATTTGCTATGTTAAATTCGCAGAGCACCCGAGACAAAATTCATGATTGTTTTAGTTGATTTGGCTTTAGGTTGATGTA
Source organism: Allium fistulosum (assembly GCA_030737815.1). Taxonomy (NCBI): domain Eukaryota; kingdom Viridiplantae; phylum Streptophyta; class Magnoliopsida; order Asparagales; family Amaryllidaceae; genus Allium; species Allium fistulosum. The sequence goes on along the minus strand of CM060904.1, from coordinate 1,100,547,022 downwards.
GGTAACTTTGAAGCTTTTTGGATGCCAAGGTGAGTACTCTCATAAATTCTAGTTATAGTTCATATGCATGTGATATTTTATTGAATGGTTAACAAAATAGTTTATTCTAATCTCAGTTTTGGGATCAATCTGTTGTTTGGTTTTCTTTCTGTTAGTAGTATCTATGTCTACTATTTTAAGTTGTGCTTCCCTTACTCATTTGTTATATCAATTATGAAATGTATGCATGCAAGAAGTAGGATGTTTATAGTCAAAATATATTGCCAAAACCAAAGAATACAGCATTGAATTAGTTGGTCATTGGTGGGGAGCAAAGACATGGAGCACAGATGCTCCAGGTCTTCCTACTGGTTAACCGGACCTATAGGACCGTTCAACCAATCTAGTACCTGGAGCAGTGCTTGCTCCAAGCACTTTCTCCTCACCCAAACTTATTTCTTTCTTTGTTTCGCATTTTCATTGCTTGAGTTGTTGCCTTGTTTTTATTTTTTTAATACTATCAAATGCTTCTAAGTTTTTAGGTTTATCTTGATGATTTGAATTTTGGGACAAATTGGTTTTAAATAAATGTCAATTATATATAAATATATATGTATGTATGGATGCATGTATGTGTAGAGCTTTCTAAAAGGATCTTTAGAGTAATTTATTTAATTATGCAACTTGATTTTTTTATAGGGTGTGCCTGGCTCACATTCCTAATATGTTTCAAGATACACAAAACATCCTCCCCAAAAATAACTTACAAATTACATCCCTATTTTTCAATTTCTTTATTGTACTTCCCAAATTACCCACGGCCTCATCAAATAAATTCACGCACGTATTTCCCTTCCATTCTTCATCGATTTTATAGTAAATTATCAATAATTTTATTAACAACAAGTCGACAATTTCATTATTAACAAATCGATTTACAGAAGTATCGTCAGATTCAATTTCAACATTTGGATTTTGAATCGAACATCAAAATCAAACTAAAACTACAAATCTTCAAATTTTCTCAATTATTGCATAATATTCTTCAATGTTGTTATTGTACTGATATTTTAATTTTCAATGATCATGAGAAATGTTATGTAAGAGTTTTTCAACAAATAATTATATTTTTTCTAATTTTCTACTGATATTGATAATATTAGCAGATAAATCTGCAATTATTCACAACACTTGCAGATTTTGTTGCAACTATTGCTTAGAATAATGCAAATACTGTTTATATATACAGTAGAAAATGCAATAAACCAAAATAAACATTGCAAGATTTTTTTCGAGCTTATAAAGATTAAATTCATCTCTCTCTACGATTATTTAGAGTAATTGCAAATATATATATGTAATCATTATGATTTATTGCATGTATTTATGTAATTATTCTAAATAATTGCATTCTTATCAGCAATTATTCATATAAAATATTTGCAAAAAAAATTAAAAAAAACTCTTGCAGCTCTAGCATATATTATTACATTTTTTAATGCAAATATTAATCATATTTGCAGTATTTTAAGCAAAAATTCTCAATATTTGTAGGGCTTTCTACAATTATTAAGAATAATTGCAGCAATAACTGCAAGTATTCAGAATCTTTGCATAAAAATGATCAAATATTTGCTAAGAAAATTCTTACATTTTTATTTATACAATTAGATGTTTTACTGCAAATATCGATAATATTTCCAGTATTTTATGCAAGTATTCTCAATATCTGCAGATTTTTCTGCAAATATTGAGAATAATTGTAGAAAAAACTGCAAATAATGTAATATTTGCAATATTTATGCACATAGTATGAATATTTGCATAAAAACTTCAAACATTAAACTGTAATCATTTCTCGTTATCATTAATGAATTCAAACATCAACACAACACCAACAGTCCCTAAAAAATCAGCAACAATTCATATTTTGCAAGAAAGATTGATTTGTTTTCGAATAGTTGTAGTTTTCCGTTGAAATCGAGAAAGATGAACTCACCATTGAAAAAGAAGATGAAATCGAGAAAGATGAGCTCGCCATTGAAGAAGAAGATGAAATCAAGAAAGATGAGCTCACCATTAAAGTCAATGCTGTAAGAAATGAAGGGATATTTTGGGGAAGAAAATAACCGTAAATAAAAACAGGGACCTGCAAAGTATGTTTTTTGTAGGCGGAGTTTTGATGAATTAAGTTTGTTTTTAGGGATGTGTGCCTAATATTCACTTTTTTATATCCTATTTTCAAATAAAATATTCAATACTATTTATTATATAGAAACCATATTCCAAAGCTTATCAACTCTATTTTTCTAAGTTAATAGTTTTACCAAGGATTTCCAAAATTGATTTTAATATATATGTTATTATTTCATTCCGATGAGGAATTCAATTAAACTATTTAGTAAAACAAGTGGTATAGAACGCTTATGTTTACTTTATTGGTTTATTCCAGGACTTATTTGATTGAGCCATATTTTCTTCTTGAGTGGAGTTTATTAACGTATAGTAAATATTTGAGTAAACATGTACGATATGGGACGTACAAAATCGTTACACATATGTTACTATTCAAAAGTAGATAACACTTACTAAGAAAGTTTACAGACTCATTGTTGGGAGTGTTTCCACCTACTACCGGACCAACTTCCTTCCTATGCATAGCCGAACCAAACCTCTTCCTATGTATAGCCGAACCAACCTCTGCTCCACTGCCTACCGAACCAACCTCTGCTCCACTGCCTACCGAACCAACCTCTGCTCCACTGCCTACCGAACAAACCTCTGCTCCACACTACCGAACCAACCTACTCCACCTACCACCGAACCAACTCGCTTCCCAACGTACTACCAGACCAGGGAGTACCGAACCAACCTTGCCAGGCCAGATTGCATCAGCCCAGGCCCACCAGCAGCTATATACATCCAAGATCCCTACCCCCAACCTCACTCTATAAATAGAGGGGCAGGGGTACAACAATGGCGGACAGGTTTTGAGAGCTCAAGCATGGATAGAACTTTCAAACAACTTTCATATACTTGTATCAAAGCTTTGTACTTGTAATCTGAACAGTAAAGGAGAATAACATATAAAGTGGACGTAGGCACGTTCTGGCCGAACCACTATAAATATGCGTGCCTTTTACAGTTTACTCCCTGCTTTTCATATATTTGCATTAATCACCCAGATCACTAAAAACAACATAAAATCAACTAAATCATACGAGTTGGAGGTGTTTGCCCATTTTTTGTGGAAACATTTTTGGTGCTTTCACTGAGAACGCTGAACCCCGGACTTCAGCTTCTCCCACGTAACTTTCTTCCTATTAGCATCGCACATTGCTTGGAAGACATGCCTCCCAAGCAGAAGAAAGATGTTAACAAAGGAAAAAACATCGCAACCAGCAGTCTTCCAGATCCAGTGGTCACAGATCAAGTAAATCGTCCCCTTCCAGCAGCAGTACCAAATGAAGGTCAGGCAAATCCAACAACCCCTGCCACAGAACAGCCGGCAGCAATTACTAGTGCAGATCTAGACAGGGTTGTGGCTGAAGTGACTAACCGCTTCACATCCCAGCAGGACGCCTTGGTGGACCAACTCATGTCATGCTTAAGGGATGCTGAAGAGTCCAACTGCAACACTGATTGATGGGGTGAGTCCCAGTCTGGAGGATCTCAGGGACAACAAAGATCTTCCTTCTTCGAAGGAGCTAACGACAGAAGCGGCCATGGTAGGAGTCGAGACCGAGCTCAGCCCGAAGTTAGACCTGAGGAAACGCTTGGAACCGAACCCAACGGGGGAGATACCGGGCGGAGGTCAACTATAGCCGAGCCTGTCGTACTGCCTAACCACGGAAACACCAGTGAACGGGGACGAGCTAGAGTCCGGCCCGAAGTTGGACCCGAGGAAGTGCTTAGATCAGAACCCAGCAGGGGAAGATCAAGGCAAGGGCCAACTGTAGCTGACCCTAGCATGCTCCCAGAAGATCAAAGACAGCCACTGGAAAATATCAGGAATGATAGACGATACCATCCCTACAGGTCATCTGGACGGAATCAGTCCCACAGAGAAGAACCGAACTCATTTCTATCTGCTCCAAATTCTGATGAAAGGATGACACGCTTGTTCAGAGAGTGCGTCCAATGGGATCAAAGAGATCGAGGGATAGGCGCTAGGGTAACCAGCCCCTTCGCCCGCAATATCAAAATTGCCATCACCCCCCGAGAATGGAAAATGCCAACAATGGAACCTTACAAAGGAACCTCCGACCCCGTTGTACACTTACAGAGATACACACAGCATATGCTCATGAGTGGCAACGGAGGGAGTACTGTGCAAATGCTTTCCACTATTCTTAGCAGATCTAGCTACCTCCTGGTTCTTTCATCTACCCCAAGGACCCATCATCTCGTGGGAGATGCTGAAAGAAAAGTTTATCAGCCAGTTCCGCATTCATGTGGAACAACCCAAGGACGCTTATTCCTTATCCAGTATCAAACAGAAACCTGGAGAGAAGCTGCAGCAATACCTAACCCGATTCAATGTCGCAGCGGCCGTAGTCTAAGATGCCGATGAGAAGCTTATCTTAATGGCCCTCTGTAGTGGTGTGCATCCAGATACTAAATTTTCTAGAAGATTGACAAAAGAGAAACCAGCTACTTTACCCGATTTCTTCCATGAAGCCGGGAAATATATGAGGCTTGAAGACGCTGCCACTGAGGGCAGTCAGGGCAACAAAATAAGGCAGCTCACAGCAACACGCCCGCTGTAGCAAAGGACGTTCGAAGAAACGATTCTAGAGACAATGCTGGGGGCAAGAAGGGAGAAAAGTGCCTATATCGGCCAGGACTGAGGTTCGACACTTACACTCCTTTGAATGAAACCGTCGAAAACATCTTCCTTGCCACCCAAGACGAAGTTAGATACAAACGTCCACCATACAAGAAGGAATCAGATAACGCACTGAAATCTGGAAAGTTCTGCCACTTCCATGTATCTCATGGGCATGATACCAATGAATGCCATCATCTCCGGGACTTGATTGAAGAACACATCAGAAGGAAGAGACTGGAACGCTATGTAAAAGGTCAGAACAGGACTCCAGCTCTTGCTAATGAGAACCCAAGGCTACCCTCCCTAGAGATACGCAGAGGAAACCGCAACACTAGCGGCTCCAGTCAAGAGAAGATAGTGGTCCATACCATCTCGGGAGGACCACACATCGCCGACAGAAGCTGGGCAGAGATGGAAAGATATGGAAAGTCAATTAGAAACAATGAAGACTGCATTAATTCTGTTATAGAAGAGCGCCACCCGAAGCGGAAAGAGAGTGATGACATCACATTCAGTAGGCGTGATCTAGACGGAAGGCAGTACCCTCACATGGATCCCATGGTTATCTCTGCTCGGCTCGGTCCAGCCGAAGTTTTCCGAATTCTAGTAGACACTGGAAGCTCAGTAAATATCCTATTCAAGCATGCATTCGACAAAATGAAACTGTCAATGAAGGACGTTTCTCCCTGCAATAAACCACTACACGGTTTCACGTGAGATGCGAAGATGCCCCTCGGACAACTAGACCTCTTCATTGAAATAGGAAGTCATCCCCGCTCCGTTGTGCGGAAACAGACATTTGTGCTGATAGAAAACCACTCGACCTACAACTCCTTCTTAGGAAGACCAGCCTTGTCTGACTTCCAAATTATCCTGGCCCCATGGTGCCTGAAGATGAAATTTCCAACGGACAATGGAATAGGGGAAGTAGAAGGAGACCAGGACATTGCTCGAGACTGCTATGTAACTGAACTTCGCAACAATCATAGGAAGGATAAAGGGAAGAGTGTAGAGATTGCCCTCTGCACAAAAAGTTTGGAAGCATAGCAACTAAAGAAATCCCCTCCTCTTCGATATACCAGCGACCCTTTCAATGAATTAGACCCCAGGGACAAAGAGGAGGAGGGCACCGCCGAGCCTGCAGAAGCTATGGAATTTGTATCTGTAGACCGACATGACTCGAGTAGACTATTGAAAGTCGGGACCCAACTAAAAGCAGAATTGAAGGAACAACTCATTGATTTTCTCCGCCACAACTTGGATGTATTTGCATGGTCACATGCTGACATGACCGGAATCTCCCCTGACATAGCATGCCACGTACTAAACATTGACCCTACCAAGGCGCCAATAAAACAGAAAAAGAGAAGTATGGGGGCAGAACAATCAGCAGCCCTCGATGAAGAAGTAAAGAACCTACTTGCCAATGACTTCATACGAGAAGCCATCTACCCAGAGTGGATCGCCAACCCGGTGCTGGTAAATAAGGCTAATGGGAAGTGGCGAACATGCATTGACTTCTCCAACTTAAATGACGCCTGCCCGAAGGATTGCTTCCCACTTCCCCGAATCGATCAGCTTGTGGACAGCACAGCTGGGCACAAACTCTTATCTTTTATGGACGCATACTCAGGATATAACCAAATTCCTATGCATGCTCCCGATCAAGACCACACCAGTTTCATCACTGATCGGGGATTGTACTGCTACAAAGTAATGCCTTTCGGACTTAAAAACGCAGGGGCCACCTATCAGCGCCTCGTCAACAAGATGTTTGCAGGGCTACTAGGACAAACTATGGAAGTTTATGTGGATGACATGCTGGTAAAGTCAAGGGGAGCCGACGATCACGAAAGCCACCTGGATGAAATGTTTCAAGTACTTCGTCAATATGGAATGAAGCTGAATCCTCTAAAGTGCTCCTTCGGAGTATCATCAGGAAAGTTTCTAGGATTCATCATCCATGCCAGAGGAATTGAAGCAAACCCTGAACAAGTCCGAGCTTTGAAAGATATCAGGATACCTTCTACCCGAAAGGAAATGCAAAGCCTAAATGGGAAGGTGGCCGCCTTGAGCAGATTCATCTCTAAAGCGACCGACAAATGCATCCCCTTCTTCGAAGCTCTAAAGAAAGAGAAAGGAAAATTCGAATGGACTGACGAATGCTTAACAGCTTTCCTTAACTTAATCGAACACCTCCAGAGACCACCAGTACTCTCAACTCCGAACAAAGGCGAAGAGCTATACATATACCTTGCTGTGTCATCTCATTCTCTAAGCGCCGCATTGGTTAGAGAAGACGAATGCACGCAGCGGCCAGTATACTTTGTAAGTAAGAGGTTTACAAGGGCGGAAGCCAGATATCCTAAACTTGAGAAACTAGCGTACTGTTTGCTAATCACATCACGGAAACTGCGTCACTACTTCCAGTCCCATTCCATCAGAGTTCTGACCGATCAACCACTAAGGCAGGTACTCCACCGTCCCGACACTTCTGAGCGACTACTTAAATGGTGCATTGAACTAAGTCAATATGATATCACCTACCATCCTCGCACCGCCATCAAGGGACAAGCCATGGACGATTTCATTGCCGAATTCACTACCAACGAAGGTAAGGAGCAATCGGAAGTAGCAGAAGACATCAAGTGGAATCTCTTTGTGGATGGTGCGTCAAACGAACAAGGCTTGGGGGCAGGTGTGGTAATAATCACTCCCAGGGGAAATAAGCTACACTATGATATAAGGTTGGAATTTGCTGCCACCAACAACGATGCAGAGTATGAAGCAGTTATAGCTGGATTAGAACTTGCCTTAGAAATCGGAGCCAATTCTTTGTGTCTTCATAGCGATTCTCAACTTATTGTAAATCAAATACTAGGAGAATTCCAGGCTCGAGAAGAACGACTCGCGGCATATTTAAAGAAGACCAAGTTGCTTCTCAATCGATTGGATCACTATTTAATCAAACACATCCCCCGGGAAGAGAACCAAGAGGCCGACGAATTGGCGAAGCAAGCTAGCATGAGAGACGGCGCTATTTCCGGAGCAGTGTCCATCTCGAAGCAATTGACCACAAGTTTTGAGCAAGTAAATCTGATAGCTGCAACCGAAGGAGCAACTTGGATGACCCCCATCCGAGACTACTTAAAAAGTGGCACACTATCCAATGGGCGTAACGAAGTCAAGAAAATCTTGAGGAAAGCTTCCCGCTACACAATACAAGAAGGCATCCTCTATCGGCGCGGCTTCTCTAACCCCTTATTAAGGTGTGTCGCTGGAAGGGAAGCCAAGGAAATCTTATCCAACATCCATCAAGGAAGCTGCGGAGATCACACTGGAGGGTAGACTTTGGCAAAATAGATACTCCGATATGGATATTTCTGGCCCACCTTAAGCAAGGACGCCTTAGATTTCGTCAGAAAATGCGACAGATGTCAGAAGTTTGCTAAGATTCCGCGGCTACCAACAACTGAGATTACTCAAATGACCAGCCCTTGGCCCTTTGCAGTATGGGGAATTGACTTGATCGGCGAACTGCCAATGGGCCGAGGCGGGGCCAATATGCTATAGTGGCAGTCGACTATTTCACCAAATGGGTGGAAGCAGAACCCCTGAATAAGTTATTAACTTCTTGATCAAAAATGTTCTATGCAGGTACAGAGTCCCATTCAAAATTATATCGGACAATGGACTTCAGTTTGACAGCAAGGAGTTCGCCAACTGGTGCCAAGAGCACAGAATTCACAAAAGCTTCTCTTCCGTAGCTTATCCCCAAGTAAACGGACAAGTCGAAGCCGTCAACAAAATTCTGAAAACTCTAATAAAAAAGAAACTCGAAAAGTCAAAGGGCGCTTGGGTGGATGAACTCCCTACGGCACTGTGGGCCTATCACACATCTTTCAGAACATCAATGGGGCATACTCCTTTCTCTTTGGCATACGGATCGGAGGCTATGCTCCCAGTTGAAACCATCGTACCTTCCCACCGTAGGATCCACTATAACCTAGAAGAGAATGAAGAACTCCTTCACATGTCTTTGGATCTAATTGAGGAGAGAAGAAATGATGCAGCCCTCAAAGCAGCAGCCCACAAGCAAAAAGTGGCAGTACAATACAACTCCAAGGTCAAACATCGTATCTTACAAGAAGGAGATCTTGTCCTCAAGCGAATCTTCCCTCGCCCCGGAGCACTAGATCCAATTTGGGATGGACCATATGTAATTCATAAAGATCTCCACAATGGAGCTTATATTTTGTCAACAGTGGACGGAGAGGTGTTCCAGAGGGCATGGAACATCCAACACCTCCGTCGATACTTTTCTTAACTTGTACTGCCCATATGAAGTGAATTAACAAAGAGAATCAGTGGACGTAGGCATTTTCGTGCCGAACCACTTTAAAAACCTTGTATTTTTTTAGCTTGTTCCTTTATATCTTGGCTGCTTGTTAACTTTATCCTTTTCTGTGGAACAAAACCCTGTGCAAATAGCATTTTCACTCAAGGCGCTCCACAGCGCGACTTCTCTTGGACAAGACCTAACGGTACTATACGAATCTATGCCCTCGCCAATGAGACACTTTTGCTCCGGCATCCCTCTGCTGCGGGTTAACTCATTGCTCACGACGGCCCTCAAAGCCAATTGTAATGAGCCGATTATAAGCCACCGAGAAGGCCGACTATAGCCGAGGCAGCTCATTACGGCGTTCGGCTCGCCGGCAGCCGTGAACATACTTTAAGCCCCAACATAAGGTGTGGCCAGCCAGGGGTAGTTCACGGTTGACGATCGGCACCCACGCTAGCCGGCCACAGTAAATCGAATAATACCCACGATTACGGGCCATAATGGCCCGGGTAGTTACTGTGCGTGATCTCGGCTCCGGTGTGTCTTAAGTATGGCTGTGGTACAAAAGATTAACTCCCCACGGAGGCGTAAGATGGGTGACAAATGTCTCCAAGACCCACAGCTAGGGAAAGTGACTACAAAGCCCGTTTTCCACGAACTTAAGCACATCGAAGGCCTTCCGTGATTGGAAGTTTTTACTTTATCTCATATTTCAATTTTATTTAAAAGACTTTTCTCCTATCCTCTATAACGATCCCTAAAGTACAGGACACAGAATAGGAGATATTCGCTAATGGGATTGGGAACTCACAACGGGACACTAGGCCGCTTTCCATACTCGGCCATACAAGATATTCAAAAACTACCGTCTACAATTAAAACATGAAAGGCGGTATTTTCTTCTTTTGTGTACAAATACATGGCTATAACTTATTCATACATCACACTAGCATTGCAAGGCATGAAATTATGTTTTCAGCGAGAACTTGACATCAAACACAATTGAATTACAAGCATGCGCACAACTATATTTCTCACACAACGTGTCAAAATAGCAAACAACATTCAAAAGCGACAAAATCAGCTTAGGTTAAAAAATTACACGTCAAGAATAATGTTGTTTATTACAAGTAGCATAATTACAACCTAAAAGTTACATTACTGTTTTGGGACTAACATATACAACAATGTCAAGTCCACAAAAAGATATCCAGGTCAAGTCAAGGAGCCAGCTGCATCGGAGCTTTGCCCATGTCCTGCTGCCCACCTGTCCGGTCAAAGAAAGAATTCATTAGTGATAAGCAGCCAAGTTAACGGAAAGACTAGGAGGGTAGGCTTACCAGCGCCTGCTTCCTGACCATCCTGATCATCATCCTCCACTTGCACACCTGCCTCCTCAGCGGCAAGCAGCCGTATACCCTCCTTCACCACCACCTTCTCCTCCTCGGTAAACTGGGCAGTGACCACATCCATTCTGAAGACCGCACCACCCTCTTTATCCGCATCAGCCTTAGCCTCCTCTAGAGCCCTGAGATAAATCCTGGCCATAACTCGGGGGTAATCATCCATCCAGGATAAGTTACCCTGTTTCCAAGTGCGGAAATACATATCCTGGAGCATCTCATCCATCATCCCCTCGTTTTCCTCAAGCTCCCTCATTCGGGCCTCAGAAGCATGCAGCTTTGCAACGGCAGCATCCCTCTCCGATCGATATCGTGAGCGGTCAGCCTGAAGGGATATCCTCATCGCCTCCATCTCCTCCTTCAACCTGGACTGAGCAAGCTCCGCGGCCTCGAGTCTCCCCGATAACTCCTGTACCCGCTCGAGGTCCGCTTGTCGAACCTCATCCACCGTCGCAATGGCCATGTCAATCCGCTCCTTGCAGGCGGCCTCCATTTTTCGCAACTCTGCCCTACTGGCCTCTTCCATAGTCTTCTTCAGTTGCCTGGATGCGGCCTCGTGCTGAGAAATTTGAATGGCTTGATCGGCAAGTTTCTTAGCCTGGTCGGACACCATTAACCGTAATCGAATGTTCGCACTCCCAATTTCCTCCCCGGCCTTGACTAGTCGGGCATGATGACCCATCAATTTCTTGGTCTCCTCGGCAACCCGGTCGATGTTTGCCTTAGCTTCATCCCCCAGAGTTACAACCCGGGTGGTAAGCAAATCAAGGTCCAGGGACTTAGCTTCGTCAAGCACCCGTACCATAGGATTGCGAGGGAGAAGGTGCTTACCAGTAGCCTCATCGAAGGAGATGTCATGAGAGGCCGGGTCCAGGTCTGGATGACCCGCAAACGGGTTACGAACCAAGCCAGGGTGATCTATCGGGGTGAAGGTTGGATTCTCAGACGGATGTGGGGAAGGCATAAACTCAGTATCATCCTCCGTAATATCATGAATAGGCTGGAGTCGGGCCGGAGGACCAGGAAGAGATTCAAACGAAGATCGACTCCTCTTCCTCTTTTGTATGTCTTCTTCAATAACTCCAAGAAGAGGACGATAACCGACTACGTCTCCAGGGCGGTTAGTAGGAGGCTTCGGCTTGGCCGAAGCTTTAAGGAGTCTGTATTGTTCAAGCCTGTGCCGAAGATCCGAGGTCTTAGCCGTTTTGCCTGCTCCTGGAATAAAAACCGAGTATCACCAACATGCATTGAGCCATCATTCAAGAATTAAAAAGAATAAAGAGAAATTCACCTTGAATTGCAGAAGTTGCCTCAGTAGAAGCACTCCCGGAAGATAAATCGGCGCCGGTCCCGGCCTTATCAGCTTTCTTGGGCTTCTCCGCCAAGGCCGGTTCTTCCTCCAACTCTTCAAAGGCTTGGCGGAGAGCGTCATCTGTCCACTCTTGAATCACGCCTGCCTGCCCAGGAGGCAAAGCCCTGGTACCATCACCGCCCTGTCCTTCGCCACCATCATCGCCGTGAAAATCAGTGTCACCTTCTCTACCACTTCCGCTCTCCGCCTCACCTCCTTCATCCTCGCCTTTTTCCCCCTCCACTTCTTCCTCCTCCTGAACATCTGGATGTGTGCTGGGAGAGGGTCCATCGGATTTTTTGAGTTTCTTCCCCCCGGCAACTGGATGCATCGAGAAGGGTCTCCTTTTACTGCTCTTCGCCGTGACCACTCCTGTAGCTTTGGCAGCCCTCTCCTCCGCCGTGTCTCTCTGTTTGACCACGGACCGATGTGGTAGAATCAGGCTGTGCCCCAGAAGTGTAGCGTTCCTGATCAAGTAAGAAGCCGACCTATCCCTTCCCGTAATGGCTTCTATTTCCACAGCCATCTGAACCAGGCGATCGTTTTCCACGACCGCAAAGCCACCTGTCGCTAGCAAGAAATAAAAGCACATGAGAAGAAGCATTGCAGTCAGAACGAAAATCATAAATAAGCTCCAACTTACAGCCAGAGGTGAAGCGACGGATGGAACAGAGTCATCCTTGATGAAAAACCATTCTTTTTTAAACATGCTGAACTTCGAATATAAGTCCAGGACCGACTCGAAAGATACGGCTGATTCCAAGCTAATGTATGGAGACCCCTTCTTATAGCCTCTCAGATTGTACAAATACCGGATCTCCCGGTTGGAGGGAGGACGCCGGTATCTCCTCTGAAAAATGTCAAATAGGCTCACCAGGATGGCGTAGGAGTTAGGCTGAAGCTGAAATGGAGCCACCTTCAAGTAGGTGATGAAGCTGAGTATCCAAGCATTGATCGGGGGGGTGGCCCCACACATACAATGGTACCTACTGTAAGCGAAATATCCTTCGGGGGGATTATATGGCATCACCCCTTCCCTTGGCAACAACATACGCGCTCTGTCAATCCCAAAAGAGCGAGAAATGACATCAAGCTGCTCGTCTTTGAGGGAGCTAGGGAAGCAATCAGGAGGTGAGTTCAGAAGCTCTTGAGGACCGTACCCGTCCACTAGCGATCTCGGGGGGGGGGGGTTGTCCATGTCGTTCTGGATTCGGCTAAACTAGGGGCACAACGGGGGACTCTCTTCTGTCCGTAGATTTCTTCTTGTCGGAACGAGTTTCCACTTTATGAGACATTTATCTGCAAACACAAAGAAGTGCGTCGTTAGAATGAAGGAAGTAAACAAGCAACTGTATGAAGACTAGAATTTCATTTATAAGTTAAAACATAAAATCTCATTCGGCATTCAAACTCCCAATCTCATTTGGCATTCAAACTCCCAATCTCATTCGGCAATCATACTCCTCATGGTCATTCGGTATTTCAAGCACGAAGTTCATTCGGCAAAAGAATGTCTCACCTGGTTCGGCGATCAGAACTAGTTCGGCACTATAAATGGTTCGGCAGTCAAAACCGGTTCGGCACTATAATCGATTCGGCAGTCAAGAATTTGGTCCGGCTATTTCAAATGGTAAGGAATAACGAAAGCCTCAAGCCCATACTTATAGGCAAGCACAAAATAGCCGGACCAGATAATTCGGCATTTAGAACCGGATGAGGGCGTCCAGATAAACAAAGCGCTCCATACGCAATCATATGCCCCACTTTGGGGGGCAAATGTTAGGAGTGTTTCCACCTACTACTGAAATGACCCTAATTCTTAACCAAGAATTTTTTTTTCATACTTAGCTAAGACTACCTAGGGTCATCCTTCCCTATTCTCATGTTATCCAGGATCTTTCACAATATAAAAATATTGTTTTAAATCTAAATCATTCCTAACATACATATATGAAGATATCTATGTTATATTCTACTAGAATCAGAGCATGATAATATGTAAGTAGAAATCCTTTTAAATCTATTAAAATGTGATAATTCCCTGATAAAAGATTAATTATTGTATCCTGATTTTTGACCATAGAATCCACTGGAAACATGTACTTTAGTCTGTTATTCTAATTAAGAAATGAGCAAGTAATAATCAGTGGGAAGCAAGCTTTTAATATGGATGATTGTGTTAAAGTCTGTATAGTATCAAACTCAGGCTAAAAGAAAGTGGATCATAAGTGAACACAAGCAACATCTAGGCGTAATGGAAACGCGCTTAACTTACACATGAGAGGTCATGAGTTCAAGTACTATGCTGGTCGGTTCAAACCCAATTTTTGTTTTTCTTTTTATTTTTCTCCTGTATGGTTTAAAATCTGATATCTACCTATATCTGCACCTATATACTTAATTTTTGCCTATAATCTAACATACAAAACAATATTTCTTGCTTTATTATTTTTGAAACCCATTCCTACAACTGTTCTAGGAATTTATGTTTATATTTTTGCCCAAATATCAACATGTACACAGATATACATGTACATGTCAATGTCTTTGCTCATTTTCCAGAAAACTGGGTTCAAATGGTTCCTTGCTTCATTGATTTGAAGTGAACATTTGGCCTGACCTATGGTCTAACCATGTGGTTAATCTGACCATTCTTTTATTTTCATTTTACAAACCAGAATCTACCCAAAACATTGCTACTCCTTCTTTTCAAAAGCATGTTTATATATATATGAATCAGACACCTTGTGATCAGATTTATATCATCCTTCCTAACCATAATTCTCTATTAAAAATGCATATTCAGGGTATATACACTTTTACTTGCATTTGGACATATATCAATATCATGACTTGAAAATATAGCAGTTATAATTCTTTCTGGATTTTCCCCATATAATTTCCTATGTATCTATCTTTTGAAAGGACTTAGGATGAACTAAAATCATCATAAAATGATTATGCTTATAAAATCCAGGTTTTTCCTCTAAATCAAAAACAACTTTAGCAAATAGATTTTCAAATCAGTTTAACATCAATATCCTTAATACATACCAAACCAGAAATAACCAGAAACAACATAACACATATTTCTTACAAGTTCTTCCTACTTAATACATTTAGATAGCCATATCAATCAGGAAATACATGCATGAATTAACACATTCTAGCTCTTATTTCTAATTATCTTAGCATCCTCTATTCCATATCTTTTTAATCTTGCTTACTTAGCTCCATCACAACCTGCAAAAGCATTAGTGGCTGCCCCATTATGAATGAGACACCCCCATGTGCCATGAGCAATAAGGGTCAGATCTATGATCTGGTGTGAGCATTTCTAACATATCCATGATATTAAGCTAAGGATACAGCATAAATATACCTTGCATAACTTGACAGGTATTATCATGAATGATTAATGTATAAATTGATCAGGTATTCCCATATACATACACAAGAGCAAACATATGGATTAAAACAATTTTTATCTGGAACTACTAAGGTTCCTCATACCAACCCTAATCCCGGAAAGGCCCAAGTTTCCTATATCATCATTTAAGGTTGCCTTTTCTTCTTATAAATTCTTGGCCTCATCTGCTATAAGGAATCAAAGGGACACATTGCCATGAACTAATTAACATCATGGCACAAAGATCTCAGGACTTAAACAAGCCATGTGTCAACTTGTCTACTTCAAATAGGACAAGCATTCCAGCAGCCTTCTTGGCACAAAGTCCTTAGTTATATTACTAAGTGTATTCATGTTCATTTTTATCAATGATAGCTAGGTGTACAGACCACTTGTACACATGAAACATACTAGTTACCTTGCAGACATAATATTGCAAGCAAGTTAAAGGTTACTTTCTAGAGGTATAACACAGTCATTCCATCTCACATCATTTAGCACATAAACACCCTATTCAAACATATACCAGAATGTTTGCAACTGAGAATAAATGCATGGCTCTATTGGGTTTATTTTGATTTTGCAAGCAACTATGTTTAGCCAGATTTTTAATCTTGTTTAAACATAATTTTTAGGCTTATAAATTTTCTGTTTGGTTTAGGGCTCAGCACTTATAGAGAAAGACTCCATTGCACCCTTAACCAATTATTTCAAGCCTCAGCACTATACCATTGTATATGCAGCTCATAGTTTTTTTTTCTTCATTCTTTGTCTTAAGCCATGATTCAGACTAGTTACAAATACTCTCTTACATGTTCTTTAAGGTTTTGGTATAACATACAGGAATGAAAATAGAACAACAAAGTTATACATCCATCATAGCAGATCATATCTCATCAAGCATTCATGAAACCATCAGTAGTCAACATGGTTTGTAAATCAAAACATGCAAAATATAGCATATAAAATCTTGGCTGCCTAATCTCAGGTCTTAATGCCATGTATATGAGTGAGAATACTCACATTATTTGCTTACACAAGCTTAATCCAGAAAACCCCTCAAATCTTTAGCCTTTTCTTCCTCTTCTTCCTTAGGTTAATTAATTCAGTGAGAGAGCAGTTTTCTGGTTAGGCTCTTGATTTATATAAGGGTTCTACCTAGGGTTTTGGGTGATGCAAAATCCCTATTTTAGCCCAAACCAGAATCATGCATTTGGCATTGCATATTCTCTCCCTCCTAACCCTTAATGTCCCGGCCAATATTTTAAAACAAGGCTAAGTTGTGCCCATTTTCTTTTCTTTTCAGAACGTGATTACTTTAAGTATTTTTATTATACTTACCTCAAACATGATAATGGTGTGACTTTCTATTTTATGCCTTTACACATTTGCTTTCTTGCACTTTGGTTCTTACTATTTTAGTGCTTCTTTTACTCATTTTTCCTTTATTAATTTTCTGCTCAAATAATATCTGTATATATACATTTATACAACTATGGGTGTTAGTTTAACTTTAACCTTCTTTTATTTGCAGAAAACATGTGCATTCTTATATGCATTTCTACACTCCTATTATTCAAATAAAATTTCACTTATTCATTATAAATCAATGTTCTCTTCTGTCTTAATTTCCAAACAAGTTATACATATGCATATATATATAGATATATATATATATATATACATATCCTCAGGAATTTTAATATTCATGTCTAGGCCTATATTTCCTTTATTTGAAACATTTTATCTAAATGTTTTCCTTCTTTGTTTTATTATTCAGGAATTCTGGATTTTCTCTTAGTGCCATAACTAGTGTGCACGTGCACACATGCACACAACCTTGCACCACTGAAAATCCCACCTATATAATAATTCTGATTTTTCCCCCAGAATTTTAATCATTTATTTAAAAGAATTTTCCTCAAAATCTTGGGGTATTACAATCACCCCTTCTTTTAGGAATTGTGTCCTCACAATTTGCAACATAATCTTTGAGTACTTCTAATTTCTTAGGGAAAAATTATTCAGCATATGCATGAGCAAATCAATTAGTCACTGTCTATCATACATATTAAACTTTCTTAGTAATCTAAGAATTTACCTTTTAAATTTGCAAAGAGCCTAGGGTAATCCATCCTGATTTTATCCTCTAGCTCCCAAGTACAATCACTAGGATCTATACTCCATTGAATCTTTACAAGCTTCAATGTCTTGTTTCTTAATTTCTTTTCTTCCCTTGCCACAATTCCCACTGGATCTTTCTCATAGATTAGATCTGGATTAATCTGAACTTCAGTAGGCTTTTCTAAGATTTCCTCCTTGTCATGTACCCATCTCCTTAGTTGTGACACATGAAACACATTGTGCATTGCACTCATCTCCTCTGGAAGCTCCAGCTTATAGGCTAGTGAGCCTATCCTCTCCAAAATCTTGTATGGTCCAACATATCTGGGTCTGAGTTTCCCTTGCTTGCCAAATCTCAAGACTTTCTTCATTGGTGAAACCTTAATGAAGACATAATCACCTACTTTGAATTCCACTGACTTCCTCTTTGCATCAGCATATTTCTTTTGCCTGTCTTGAGCTGCTGCCATCCTCTTTCTCACCAGTCCTATTTTCTCTGTGATGTCCTTGACATATTCTGGCCCTAGGATAGCTTTCTCTCCTGCCTCAGCCCAACATATAGGTGATAGACATGGCTTTCCATATAGGGCTTCAAAAGGTGCCATCCCAATTGTGCTTTGGTGGCTATTATTGTATGTGAACTCAGCCAAATGGAGATGGTCCTCCCAATTTCCTCCAAAGTCTAACACACATGCTCTAAGCAAATCCTCTAAAATCTTGTTTACCACTTCTGTTTGCCCATTTGATTGGGGGTGATAAGCAGTGCTTAGGCACAATTCACTCCCCATAGCTTCTTGGAAGCTCTTCCAGAATCTTGAAGTGAAGATTGTATCCCTATCACTCACTATAGTTTTAGGAACACCATGCAACTTTACCACTTCTTTCATAAAAGTTTGGGCTAGCCTAGGTGCATTTCTGTCTGCTTTTACTGGTATGAAGTGGGCTACTTTAGTCAGCCTATCTACAATTACCCAAACACTTGTATTTCCCTTCTTGGATCTAGGAAGACCATCTATAAAATCCATAGATATGTTTTCCCACTTCCACTGTGGTATGCTAAGTGGCTGCAGCAACCCTGAAGGTCTTTGGGTCTCAGCTTTTATTTGTTGACAAACCATGCACTTAGCAACATGTCTAGCTACATTAGACTTCATTCCCTTCCACCAATAGTCCCTTTTTAAGTTTTGGTACATCTTGGTGCTGCCTGGATGTATGGAATATTTGCTCCTATGGTACTCATTAAGGATTTCTTCTTTCAATTCTATGATGTTTGGGACACATATCCTACCCTTGTACCTTAGGTATCCTTTTCCATCAATGTGATAATCCTTCACTTCCTCCTTCTTTAATAGGAGAGACCTCTTTTCTGCTAAGTCTTGATCTTCTTCTTGCATCTTTGCCACCTTCAAGACCAAATTTGATTGTAAAGTAATTAAACTTAACCTTCCTTTACTCCTTTCTTCCTCAACTATCTCCATACTTATCCCACTGCTCTCATCTATTTCCAAATCAGTGAGCATGGTCAAGTCTCTAAACTCCTCCATCATCAACATGGCCACTTTTGCATGCTGCCTACTCAATGCATCTGCCACTTTATTAGCCTTGCCTGGTGTATAAAGTATATCTAAGTCATAAGCAGCAAGAAATTCAACCCATCTGTGTTGTCTCATATTCAAATCTTTCTGTGAAAAGAGATACTTTAAGGCCTTGTGATCAGTGTATAAAATGAGCTTTGCACCTAATAAGTAATGCCTCCAGAGCTTCAAGGCATATACTACTGCTGCCAACTCAAGATCATGAGTTGCATATCTAGTTTCATGGGGTTTTAGTTGTCTAGATGCATAGGCTATGACCTGATCTTGCTGCATCAACACAGCCCCTAGCCCTGACCCACATGCATCTGTATATACAACTAATCCCTCATTGCCTTCTGGTACTCTCAACACTGGTGATTTTACCAAAGCCTCCTTGATCTGGGTGAAAGCTTGTTCATACTTATCAGTCCATATAAACTTTTGGTTCTTCCTAGTCAGGTTAGTGAGTGGCATTGCTATTTTAGAAAATCCTTGTATAAACCTCCTATAGTATCCTGCCATCCCCATGAATGACCTAACTTCACTAACATTGTTAGGCTTCTTCCATGCTTGGAATGCTACTATCTTATTGGGGTTTACAGAAATCCCTCTAGCAGAGACAACATGTCCAAGAAAATGTACTTCCTCTTGCCAGAACACACACTTAGAGAACTTTGCTTTCAAATCTTTTCTCTTAATCTAGATAAGACCAAATGTAAGTGGTTCTCATGTTCCTTTATTGTTTTAGAATAGATTAGAATGTCATCTATAAAAATCAGAACAAACTTGTCTAAGTAATCTCTGAATATCCTATTCATTAGGTCTACAAAGTAAGAAGGGGCATTTGTTAGCCCAAATGGCATAACCAGAAACTCATACAAACCATATCTTGTGTTAAATGCTGTATATTTAACACTTGAATCCTCAACCTTCATCTGATGAAACCCAGATGCCAAGTCTAGCCTAGAAAACACTTTAGCTCCACTGAGTTGATCAAAGAGATCATCTATCCTGGGTAATGGGTATTTGTTTTTGATGGTTACTTTGTTTAATTCTCTATAATCTATACACATTCTTAAGGTACCATCATGCTTTTTAACAAATACTACAGGAGCACCCCAGCATGAATTACTTGGCCTTATAAACCCCTTGGCTTCTAATTCTTCCAGCTGGTTCTTTAGCTCCTTTAATTCACTTGGCCCCATCCTTGTAGGCTTTTTGATAATTGGGCTAGCCCCAGGCATAAGGTTAATCTGGAATTCAACAGGTCTATGGTGTGAGACACATTTTACTTCCCCAAATACATCCAAGTATTCTTTAACTATGGGGATTTCATTAATAGCTATTTCCTTGGGATTATTTTCTAATTCAATTAAATGATTTAGCCTGTTTTCTTTGATAGGTTCACACAGAATTGTAACCCTTTGGCCTTTAGAATTTTGTAGTGAAATGGTGGATGCATCTAGGTCAATTATGGCTTTGAATTGTCTTAGCCAATCTGCCCCTAATATAACTCCTATATTTGGGAAATTTAGAACATATAAATTGGAAACAAATGCGTTTCCCCCTATGTTCAAATTCACATCCACACAAATCATATCTAATACACTAGAACTTCCTAAAGGGCTTTGTATTAACAGAGGTATTTCAGCCAAATTGTAGTTCATTTTCAACCTTTTAACTATTTCATGGGAAATGAGTGAGTGGGTTGCCCCGGTATCATATATTACAGCTAAAGGTATGGTACAAATAAATAGTGTACCTTCCACTTGACCATGGTTTTCAGCATTAGCCTCAATTATGGCCTTGCCCCTACCTTCCAGGTTTGCCACTTTCCCTTGTTGCTTGTATTCTGGGCAATTTCTTTTCATATGCCCTTCCTTCCCACATAGAAAGCATTTGAAAGCTCCCCCTTTAAGCTCTGGGCATCTTGGCTTAATATGGCCTTCTTTCCCACAATGGTTGCAAACTATTTTTCTTTTGGCTTCATTGGATTTTGCATCTACTGCCTTCTTACCATCTGCCTCTCCTTTCTTCTTATCATAAGGATGGTACTTCCCTTTGTTCTTCTTGTTACTATTGTTTTTGAAGCTCCTAAACTTATCTCTTTCCTTGTCATGCTGCTCAATCTTCAGAGCCAAATCTATCACTTGATCAAAAGTTCTGTCAGCATAAGGTAATATAGCCCTGCTAAGCCCTGGGTTCAATCCCTTGATGTATCTATCTTTTTTGGATGCTTCATCAGCCACTAACATTGCCCCATAGGTTGACAATCCCTCAAACTTCTGGGTGTATTCTGTGACATTCATAGTCCCCTGTCTAAGTTTGATGAACTCCTCAAGTAAAGTGGTTTTTGCTGAGGCTGGAACAAACCTTGCCTCTAACATCTCCTTAAATTGATTCCAATTAATATCATTTTCATTCCGGCCAGCTATGATCACCTCCCACCAACTCAAAGCTGCACCTTTTAATTGCCTTGAGGCCACTTGCCTCTTCCTTTGGTCATCTAGTTGCATATCAGTGAAGATCCTCTCTAATGTCCTCAGCCATGCTTGAATCTCCATTACACTTTCAGTTCCTTCAAAGCTCTTGCCTCCCAAATTGGTATAAGTCTTCACTAACTTGGAGAGCTCCTCATATGGGTTCTCAGGTCTGTGCCCAATTCCATCTCTCAAAACTCTCACAAATTCCTGCATGTCAAGCATTTGTGGTGTGCTAGATCCTCCTTGATGATGAGACCCTCTTCCTACCATATTTCTAAAAGTATATGTATTTCATTATATTAGTTTATAATACCTTACTTTAATTTTAAATTGGTTGTATCTTTCCTATTTAATCATTGTGTATGTCACATGCACACACATACATTCAGGGAATACTTATAAACAGTCAAATATATCACAAACAAACCTAGTATAAACATAAGAATACAAATATTTTGCTATGTTAATTAAAACATAGCTCTGATACCAAATGAAATGACCCTAATTCTTAACCAAGAATTTTTTTTTCATACTTAGCTAAGACTACCTAGGGTCATCCTTCCCTATTCTCATGTTATCCAGGATCTTTCACAATATAAAAATATTGTTTTAAATCTAAATCATTCCTAACATACATATATGAAGATATCTATGTTATATTCTACTAGAATCAGAGCATGATAATATGTAAGTAGAAATCCTTTTAAATCTATTAAAATGTGATAATTCCCTGATAAAAGATTAATTATTGTATCCTGATTTTTGACCATAGAATCCACTGGAAACATGTACTTTAGTCTGTTATTCTAATTAAGAAATGAGCAAGTAATAATCAGTGGGAAGCAAGCTTTTAATATGGATGATTGTGTTAAAGTCTGTATAGTATCAAACTCAGGCTAAAAGAAAGTGGATCATAAGTGAACACAAGCAACATCTAGGCGTAATGGAAACGCGCCTAACTTACACATGAGAGGTCACGAGTTCAAGTACTATGCTGGTCGGTTCAAACCCAATTTTTGTTTTTCTTTTTATTTTTCTCCTGTATGGTTTAAAATCTGATATCTACCTATATCTGCACCTATATACTTAATTTTTGCCTATAATCTTACATACAAAACAATATTTCTTGCTTTATTATTTTTGAAACCCATTCCTACAACTGTTCTAGGAATTTATGTTTATATTTTTGCCCAAATATCAACATGTACACAGATATACATGTACATGTCAATGTCTTTGCTCATTTTCCAGAAAACTGGGTTCAAATGGTTCCTTGCTTCATTGATTTGAAGTGAACATTTGGCCTGACCTATGGTCAAACCATGTGGTTAATCTGACCATTCTTTTATTTGCATTTTACAAACCAGAATCTACCCAAAACATTTCTACTCCTTCTTTTCAAAAGCATGTTTATATATATATGAATCAGACACCTTGTGATCAGATTTATATCATCCTTCCTAACCATAATTCTCTATTAAAAATGCATATTCAGGGTATATACACTTTTACTTGCATTTGGACATATATCAATATCATGAATTGAAAATATTGCAGTTATAATTCTTTCTGGATTTTCCCCATATAATTTCCTATATATCTATCTTTTGAAAGGAATTAGGATGAACTAAAATCATCATAAAATGATTATGCTTATAAAATCCAGGTTTTTCCTCTAAATCAAAAACAACTTTAGCAAATAGATTTTCAAATCAGTTTAACATCAATATCCTTAATACATACCAAACCAGAAATAACCAGAAACAACATAACACATATTTCTTACAAGTTCTTCCTACTTAATACATTTAGATAGCCATATCAATCACGAAATACATGCATGAATTAACACATTCTAGCTCTTATTTCTAATTATCTTAGCATCCTCTATTCCATATCTTTTTAATCTTGCTTACTTAGCTCCATCACAACCTGCAAAAGCATTAGTGGCTGCCCCATTATGAATGAGACACCCCCATGTGCCATGAGCAATAAGGGTCAGATCTATGATCTGGTGTGAGCATTTCTAACATATCCATGATATTAAGCTAAGGATACAGCATAAATATACCTTGCATAACTTGACAGGTATTATCATGAATGATTAATGTATAAATTGATCAGGTATTCCCATATACATACACAAGAGCAAACATATGCATTAAAACAATTTTTATCTGGAACTACTAAGGTTCCTCATACCAACCCTAATCCCGGAAAGGCCCAAGTTTCCTATATCATCATTTAAGGTTGCCTTTTCTTCTTATAAATTCCTGGCCTCATCTGCTATAAGGAATCAAAGGGACACATTGCCATGAACTAATTAACATCATGGCACAAAGATCTCAGGACTTAAACAAGCCATGTGTCAACTTGTCTACTTCAAATAGGACAAGCATTCCAGCAGCCTTCTTGGCACAAAGTCCTTAGTTATATTACTAAGTGTATTCATGTTCATTTTTATCAATGATAGCTAGGTGTACAGACCACTTGTACACATGAAACATACTAGTTACCTTGCAGACATAATATTGCAAGCAAGTTAAAGGTTACTTTCTAGAGGTATAACACCCAGTCATTCCATCTCACATCATTTAGCACATAAACACCCTATTCAAACATATACCAGAATGTTTGCAACTGAGAATAAATGCATGGCTCTATTGGGTTTATTTTGATTTTGCAAGCAACTATGTTTAGCCAGATTTTTAATCTTGTTTAAACATAATTTTTAGGCTTGTAAATTTTCTGTTTGGTTTAGGGCTCAGCACTTATAGAGAAAGACTCCATTGCACCCTTAACCAATTATTTCAAGCCTCAGCACTATACCATTGTATATGCAGCTCATAGTTTTTTTTTCTTCATTCTTTGTCTTAAGCCATGATTCAGACTAGTTACAAATACTCTCTTACATGTTCTTTAAGGTTTTGGTATAACATACAGGAATGAAAATAGAACAACAAAGTTATACATCCATCATAGCAGATCATATCTCATCAAGCATTCATGAAACCATCAGTAGTCAACATGGTTTGTAAATCAAAACATGCAAAATATAGCATATAAAATCTTGGCTGCCTAATCTCAGGTCTTAATGCCATGTATATGAGTGAGAATACTCACATTATTTGCTTACACAAGCTTAATCCAGAAAACCCCTCAAATCTTTAGCCTTTTCTTCCTCTTCTTCCTTAGGTTAATTAATTCAGTGAGAGAGCAGTTTTCTGGTTAGGCTCTTGATTTATATAAGGGTTCTACCTAGGGTTTTGGGTGATGCAAAATCCCTATTTTAGCCCAAACCAGAATCATGCATTTGGCATTGCATATTCTCTCCCTCCTAACCCTTAATGTCCCGGCCAATATTTTAAAACAAGGCTAAGTTGTGCCCATTTTCTTTTCTTTTCAAAACGTGATTACTTTAAGTATTTTTATTATACTTACCTCAAACATGATAATGGTGTGACTTTCTATTTTCTGCCTTTACACATTTGCTTTCTTGCACTTTGGTTCTTACTATTTTAGTGCTTCTTTTACTGATTTTTCCTTTATTAATTTTCTGCTCAAATAATATCTGTATATATACATTTATACAACTATGGGTGTTAGTTTAACTTTAACCTTCTTTTATTTGCAGAAAACATGTGCATTCTTATATGCATTTCTACACTCCTATTATTCAAATAAAATTTCACTTATTCATTATAAATCAATGTTCTCTTCTGTCTTAATTTCCAGACAAGTTATACATATGCATATATATATATATATATACATATCCTCAGGAATTTTAATATTCATGTCTAGGCCTATATTTCCTTTATTTGAAACATTTTATCTAAATGTTTTCCTTCTTTGTTTTATTATTCAGGAATTCTGGATTTTCTCTTAGTGCCATAACTAGTGTGCACGTGCACACATGCACACAACCTTGCACCACTGAAAATCCCACCTATATAATAATTCTGATTTTTCCCCCAGAATTTTAATCATTTATTTAAAAGAATTTTCCTCAAAATCTTGGGGTATTACAACTACCGGACCAACTTCCTTCCTAAGCATAGCCGAACCAACCTCTGCTCCACTGCCTACCGAACCAACCTTTGCTCCAGTGCCTACCGAACCAACCTCTGCTCCACTGCCTACCGAACCAACCTCTGCTCCACTACCTACCAAACCAACCTCTGCTCCACACTACCGAACCAACCTCTGCTCCACACTACCGAACCAACCTACTCCACCTACCACCGAACCAACTTGCTTCCCAACGTACTACCGGACCAGGGAGTACCGAACCAACCTTGCCAGGCCAGATTGCATCAGCCCAGGCCCACCAGCAGCTATATACATCCAAGACCCCTACCCCCAACCTCACTCTATAAATAGAGGGGTAGGGGTACAACAATGGCGGACAGGTTTTGAGAGCTCAAGCACGGATAAAACTTTCAAACAACTTTCATATACTTGTATCAAAGCTTTGTACTTGTAATTTGAATAGTAAAGGAGAATAACATATAAAGTGGACGTAGGCACGTTCTGGCCGAACCACTATAAATCTGCGTGCCTTTTACAGTTTAGTCCTCTGCTTTTCATATATTTGCATTAATCACCCAAATCACTAAAAACAACATAAAATCAACTAAATCATACGACTTGGAGGTGTTTGCCCATTTTTTGTGCAAACACTCATCTTCTATATTTATTTATTTATGGACGGATCTATGAATTATGGGCTTTATGCTCATCTATGGAGCTTCTTGCTTATATGTGGAACTTTATACTCATTTGTGGGTCCTCTGGACCAACAGTGTATAACACGATGATCGGTGAGTTTACATGCTCACCAACCTGTGATAGGCGCCACCCCCTTTGTGTTTCTGGATTTCTATTTTCATTTTGGATTCATGAGATTTCTGTTTCACTAAATATTTTTTGGGAATGGCTTTTATAAGTTAATATTAGTTTAGGGATTTGGTGAACAAGATTTAAGAATGTTAATACTCTTCGGAGTTTAAACACTATATGGACATGTGTTCTTATTGAGATTTGTTATACCATTACAACTATTTTCTCACATTTACTTGGATTATAACTAGACTGGCCTGTTTATTATTTTTATATAATACTCAAGTCAGACCGAGGTGTTTTAGGTTCTTCAGCATGATGACTTTAGGCTTAGACTAGTTTCGTGCTATTTAATATGCTTTAGTAGACTAGTTACATAGTAGTATATGTAGTCTATTATGTAGGTTGAGATAAAGACTCATTTTGTTGTATATTCTTTCGGGTTGTCTTATGTATCTCATATGTATATCGTGGAATCTTATGACCACTCTTTGGAAGTCCACTCCATGTATTATATCTATGTCTCTTTCAGCTTTACGAGATATGTATATTTCTCTATTGTATTCTATGATTATGTGATATGTAATAGTTTATATTGTTCTGAATTATTATAAGCCACTATATTACTGTTTTGCGCTTGGATCGGATATGTCGAATCCTCTCTTTCAAGGAAAGAAAAAAATGTTCACCAAATTCGACATATGGATACTCACCCAAAGCAATAATATGGATGGTCGTTCCTAATCAGCCTTATTCTACGCCTTACCAGACGATATTACATAGTAATGTACTTTGTTAATGAAGGCATAAAGGGGAGGTGTTACAATAACCATTCCTACCATTCAATTGTCACTAACTATGGGATAAACCAAGCTAGAAGTTAAAAGCATAAGTGACATATACTTAATTATCTAAAACGGAAACGTACTAGAAAAGAGTTGTTGGTGGGTTGCTTGGATCCTCCCCTCAGGCTCCCATGTGCTCTTTACTAGATAGTTTCCTCACCGAACCTTAACAAGCCTGATAACCTTACTGCGGAGTCGCTTTGTACCATGCTCAAGAATACAAGTGGGTGTATGGTGAACAAGTGACTCTCTCTACATCCACTTCCTCTACCTGACTCGTCTCGACTACAACGGCTGTATCATTTAAACACATTTGCAAGTGTGGCATATGGAAAATGTCGTGTACTCATGCTATCTTCTCAGGAAGATTCACCCTATAAGCTAACTTCCCAACCCTAAGAGAGCCCCAATAGACCTCGGTGCCAGCTTTTTTGAACTACTGAATCTCAGAACAAGCCTGAACGATAAGACCTTTACAAAAACCTTATCGTCCACTGTGAACTCCAACTCTGTATGTTTCCCGTCAACTTAGGCCTTCCGCCTATCCCGAACAATCTTCATTCTCCTATAGATCCAGTCTAATTTTATAATGTCTCCCTCACCATATCTATTCCAGGAATAATCATATCCTTAGTGTTCCACCAACATGACGGTAATCTACAAGGACTCCCATATAGTGCCTCGATTGGTGCAATCCTAATACATGCGTGATATATGTTATTATAGATTGTTACACTAGTGGCTAGTGATCTTCCCAAGAGCCGCCAAAATCCAATACGCATGTTTGAATTAAGTCCTCCAACACTCAGTTAATTCTCTCTATCTATCCATCCGTTTATGGGTGATAGGTGGTAATCAAGCTCAACTCGATGCCCAAAACCTCCTGTAGACCCCTCCAAAACTCGTTGGTAAAAAGCGAATCTCGATCGCTAAAGATGTTAGAAGGAACTCCATGTAATCTTAGTTACATGACGATCTTCCTTGAGTATAGTGTCGCCAAAGAGGCCGCAGTTCTTGTACTCCTAGCTGAAATAAAATGAGTGCATTTGGTCAGTTGATCGACCATGACCCAAATACTCTCATTCCCTCTCCTACTCTTTGGCAGTCCATCGATGAAGTCCAAAGAAATACTCTTCCACTTCCACTATAGAATATCCTATGGTTGCAACAATCCTGCCAGCTTCTTCTGCTCCGCCTTTACCCTCTGGAAACTCATACATTGGGCTACATACTCTACCACATGTTTCTTCATATCAGGCCAATAAAGGACTCTCTTTATGTCATGGTACATTTTGTCTCTACTGAGATGAATGGTCATCCTAGAGCGATGAGATCAGCTAGTACCATGTTGATCAAATCCATAATGAGAAGAACACATATATTACCATCTCTCCATAGCCACCCCTTTGGGTCAATGGTACAATGCGTCAAGTGACTCGACTGCTCTCCTCCACAAATCTTCTTAAAAATATCTACTAGCTCCTTATCTTGCTTTTGACTTGACCCAATACGGTCCATAAGTATAGGCTGCACATCCAAAGTTGCTAACAATCCTGAAGTAATGTCTGATGATGGCTGGAAATCAAATGTATAAATAAACTCCAAGTGCTTCCCCTCTATGAACATGTGACTCAACATCGCATGCTTCCTACTCAAGGCATCGGCTACAACATTGCCCTTGCCTGGAGTATAGGAAATATTTGTTAACCCAAAAAAATGGATCAACACCCAGGATCAAGATGAAAGCATCAATTTAGATTAAATAAACAGAAAAGCAGTAGAAAAGTAAAGAACACACAAGAATTTTTATAGTTGTTCGGCGTAATCTCCGGCTTACTTCCACTTCAATCTTTTATAGTTGCTTTCTCTCTTGATTACAACTAGTTTCCTTTGATCTAACCATAATCAAGTGGATCTTAGGTTTACAATAATGTTTCTAGAGTGTTTGTAAGTCACTAGTACTAAGAGTTTGCTGATCTAAATCCTAGATCAGTAAATAGATGTTTGTTGGGTGACTTTAATGGAGGAGAGATGAGAGATGAAGAAGTAGCAGAGTCTAGGTAGTTAGAGAATTCAGATCCTTTTTTGGTTTCTCTATGGTTTGTATTTATAGGGGTAGTAGTCGTATTGGGCCGAATAGAGATTTTGAGCTGAACCCAAAAGAAAGGCCAAGATAGTGCCTGAAGTCGTGAACCCATCTAGGTTAACACCATATGTCGGTACCGAACTATGAGTTCGGTGCCGACGTCTGTGGTTAAACCCAAATAGGTTGATTCCTTTTGCATGCTTTATCCTACATTATTTCAAGGTATCTCATGTTGTTTCCATCGATCGCTGGTCATCCAAAACAAATGGTCATCTACTTCTCTCTGAAACAGCCCGGTATTAGCCTTTTTTCCTAAGAGGTCAGTGGTGACATTTTTTCATAGCTCGAAATAACTTGTAATTTTTATAGCACTCTTATAATTCCATATGGAGGTGTTCCAAGAAGTCGCAACCACAATCGAGTTAATATAAGAAGTCAGTACCTACATTAGAGGTCGGTACTAACATCTCTCCTTAGTGAATTTTGACTTCAGATTTCTTGAGCTCAATTCTCCAGTGATTTTAGGTGTGCCTCCAAATTTTCAAGTCGTTTTGTCCTTGTATGAATCTTCTATGTCCAGTTGAAATCTTCTTTGCTAAAACGCGGGTTAACACTTGCCCCCCCCCCCCCAAAGTATGCCTTTTGAATATAAGGTGTGCTTTGCTCAAGAACAAGTTCTAGAAATCAGCCTTGGATTGTTAAGCTCTCCGGCTACTTCAATCTTTGTGAATCATGCAATTTCTTTGGATTCTCTTGTCAATCACGAGTCATTCCAAACCTATTACAGCCTAAGACTCTAGACACCACTTAAGTGTAATTTATACATCACAATCATTCCAATTTCATTCATAGTTATTACATCACATATCTTATATTACATCAATTATCTGAAATCATCCCGTGTTCGTCCAGGATTTATCATTTTTATTATATTATAAGGTGTCCAAATCCTTTTATTAAGGCCATTTCCATTATAGGGTTTGATCTCTATGGATCATCTTCCATTTAATTTAACACTTAATCTTTCCAGATCGTTTATTATTTGAGTTAAGAGAACGATCTCTTCGGATCATTTAGTGTTCCAATCTTGGGTTTCAATCTCTCTGGATCCTTGTTGAGACCGTTCGTTCTCTAGCAAAGGGACCCAATGACCAGGCAACCCATCCACTCACTCTTTGGTGAAGGGACCTACTTCTTGCACTCCGGCCCGCCTCTCTGGGCAGTAGCTCTATAGCGACCAAAGAAGCCCATTCTTTTCACTTTTCGACGATATAGCTCACTTCTTGCACTTTGGCCCTATCTCTCTGGATGGTAGCTTTAAGGTGATCCAAATCCATACAAGCCTATCCCCTTGCTCTCCGATAAGGGGACTTGCACCATGCACTCTGGCTCCATCTCTCCGGATGGAAGCTCTAAGGCTATCTGAATCCGTACAAGCCTATCCACTTGCTTTTTGGCAAGGGGACTTGCACCTTTCACTTTGGTCTTGTCTCTCCAAACGAGACATAAAGCGATAAATATCAATCATCATGTTCTTATGGATTTTTCGAAATTCAAATTGAAACAAATAAGAAGAAATCATAAATATTCATCTCGGGCATCCGACTCAGAGCATGCCTAAGGTCCAATCCAAATCTCATACACATGTAAGCGTTCATAATCCTAAGTAGTCATCCCATACATCCGACTTAGAGCATGATTAAGGACCTATCTATATTTTGTGCATGTCTAAGCGGTCTGTGGTTATTATCCTAATTATCAAAAGCAAGAAAAAGCAGAGTGCAAGAGATGAACGTGCCCCCCGTCCATCCCGATAATGGGATTACGGGTCTCAAAACAGATCCCCGGTTGATCCTTGGTGCATTGGCTGTAGATGGTGGTTGCTCTGGCTGCACCACTTCCTTTTGATTTCTGATGTACTGTTGCAACTGGTTGTTCCGAATTAGTTCCTCAATCTTGTCTCGATGGTGTCTGCACTCGTTTGCTTCATGTCCTTCTAGTTCATGAAATATGCAATACTTCTCGGATCTTTTCTCTCGATCCAAAAGTTCTCACCTAGCCGGCTTTTGATAGGTGATGTGCCCCTAGTTTCCAAGTAGATCCTTTCTGGGGTTTCAGTTAGCTCGACATAGGAAGATAACTTCGGTCCTCTCCTTAACTGCTTAGATTCTCCATCGTCATCACCAGCTTTCCATTTCCCTTTGTCCTTACCATATCCAGCTCCAAAGGGTCCTCCACCATCCACAGTGTTGAATTAATCAAGTTCAATGTCTTCAACTTCAATGTTTTCCTGATTAAAGTATCTTTCTGCTTCATGGTA
The DNA here is from genome assembly GCA_030737815.1 of Allium fistulosum. Lineage (NCBI taxonomy): Eukaryota > Viridiplantae > Streptophyta > Magnoliopsida > Asparagales > Amaryllidaceae > Allium > Allium fistulosum. The sequence continues at coordinate 1,100,515,430 of CM060904.1, read as the reverse complement.
GAAATCCATGAGATCCATCAGTGGGTCCCTTTGCAGAGCAACCTTGAAATCAGTTTTGCTGGCCAGTCCTGAAATCACCGTCATCAAAATTATTGACGAATCAGGTCTTTCCATGGCAGCAATCGCTGCATTGAATCTTGTCAAGTAGCTCCTCAGGCTCTCTCTGGGCCTTTGCTTTACAGTCGAATGCGTCATTATGTTCTTTGGTTTTGAGACATGAACTCTGAACTACCTCAAGAATCGATCCACTAATTTAGTCTAAGTACGGATATATCCATTTTCTAGTTGTTGAAATCACATCATAGCCAAATTCATCAAGTATAACAAGAAGCATCAACCCATTATCTCCTCCGAAGCACTCAACACCTCCATGTGTCAAATGTATCTCATCAAGTGAATTTTTAGATCTGATCTCCCATCATACATCTCAAACATTAAAAGCTTGAAATCAGGGGGATTCCTCGCATTCTAGATATTTGAAGTGAACGGGTTCCTACTCATGTCCTCCAAGCCTTGTTTGGGGTTCCACCTCTAATCATCTTCTGTTCCAACTCAACTAGTTTGTTTTCACCGTCCAACGAAGGTCCTCGTCTAAAAGCAATACTTTGCGCCATATTCCTATAGGGGAATCCTAGAACATAATCTGGCATATATTCCTCATGTTTCACATTAGCATTCTAATTTATAGCTTTGGTTTCATTCTGTCCTCCGTACCTATGGGGAAGTTCTAGCACATATCCCTTCGGTTGCTATGCATTTACATTTTGATTTGCATTTCTAGCTCCATCGTTGTCCATTCCCAGCATTTCAACAGTCACACCAACATTACCTCCAAGTATCGGTTGTTCTATTGGTGGCTGCATTGCTCCAACTTGCTCGCCTCTAATGCCTGCAACTCCTACACTGGTTCCTGGCACTTGGTCCTGAATCTAGCACTTCTAGCTATTCCCTGCTATCCAATCCTTTAGAAAAATCCTTCTAGTATCTCCCGTTGTCTAGTTATCATCCTATCTTGCATCTCCTTCATCATTCTCTCCATCTCTTCCTTGGTGACATGGATGGATTGATTAGAATTTAAAGACACCTTCTAGCTACCCCTAGGCTATGTTTGACTTACTCCAGCCCTGGTTCTTCTATTAGGCCTTATCATATTTTCCAAATCGTAGATTCAAGCTTTAAGTTTTCAAATCTATCATTGTTCTCAATGAAAGCACAAAAATTTTAACCCAAGAAATGGATCAACACCTATGATCAAGATGAAAGCATCAGTTTAGATTAAATAAACAGAAAAGAAGTAGAAAAGTAAAGAACACACAAGAATTTTTATAGTTGTTCGGTGTAATCTCCGGCCAACTTCCACTTTAATCTTTTATCAGTTGCTTTCTCTTTGGATTATGACTAGTTTTCTTTGATCTAACCATAATCAAGTGGATCTCAGATTTATAATAATGTTTCTAGAGTGTTTGTAAGTCAGTAGTACTAAGAATTCGCTAATCTAAGTCCTAGAACAGCAAAGAGATATTTCCTATGTGACTTTAATAAAGGAGAGATGAGAGGTGAAGAAGTAGCAGAGTCTCCGTGGTCATAGAATTTGAATCCTGTTTTGGTTGCTCTTTGGTTCGTATTTATAGGGATAGCAGTCATATTGGGCCAAATAGAGAGTTGGAGTTGAACTCAGAAGAAAGCCCGAGCTAGTGCATGAGGTCATGAAATCATCTGGGTTAACACCACATGTTGGTACCGACCGCTAAATTCGGTGCCAACATATGTGGTTAAACCCAAATGGGTTGATTCCTCTTGCTGCTTCATCCTACTTGATTTCAAGGTATCTCATGCTATTTCAATCGATCGTTGGTCATCCAAAATAAGTCATTGTAACATCCCCTATCTGGAGGCCCGAAGCTAAGCGCTATAGATGCTGCAATCATCTATAGTATTAACTTCTGGTGACTAAGTATGGTAATGCTAGTGGTATCCATAATATCAGAAGCACTTGAATATTAAATAAAATCATTACATATTAAAACACTTTCTGATTTCATTTCAAAACAACATTTCATATCCAGGTTACATAATTGCAAATGTTTTCCAGGTTCAGGTCAAATATAATTATTAAAAATACGTCAAGAGCGACATATGAAGATGCCTCTTGGATGACCAGAGTACTAAATAGTCATAACAAACTTAATATAACACAGCGGAAATAAAACAAAACAACTCCTAAATATAGCTAGCATCAGGCTCCTGCTCATCTTTGGAAGCTTAATTCGTCCACCTACTAAAACCTAAAAATCCTCAACCCTCAGCCTACTCAAATCAATTTTGAGCACCCGAGAGTTTAAGGGGTAAAACATAAATTTTGAGTCTGACATAAAGCATGGTGTGAATAATACTATACATCTCGGTTATTTGATAATAAGTGAGACCACGCTGATTGGCAGAATGGGTTTCTCCTCACTAATATCCTTTTAAAACATATCTTATGCAAATTTTAATCCTGCAACCAAAACTGGTTAAAAAAATTAACCAATATCATGTAAGCATATAAATCAGGTAACAAATGGACTATCTGTCCGAACATTTATAACTTTGTTTAGCTAACTACTAACCTTTGGCTAACTCGGGCCTACCAGACAAAATAAACATATATTCTAACTTCTGTCAGATACTCATCTTTTGGACGTCTGTCCCTAACATGCTTCTCCCAAGGTCAACTAATCCTAATGGTTTTGTAGGCTCACCAATAACCTATCCTCACTCTGTATATTCCTTTTTGTGTATAACCTCATTTTAGTCTTACCTGTGACAAAGCCTTAACACTGGAATTTTGGACTAAATTAGCTAGGGGCTAATAGCTAATGTGTAGGGCGCATCCCTATACCGGTCCCATCTAGTATTTTAATATCCGAGTCATTTTACTTAGGGTCATCTGCCCATAAAATTCTCCTTGAAAATAATTTCTCTCAAATTTATTTAAACCTTTAAATCATACTTTAAATAAGGAAAATATACTCTATGCTTTACTCAAATCACCTTGCCATGTTATATACACTTTACACAAAACTTTGTTGATGAAAACACCTAAACCTTTGAAGTACCCCTTTCGAAACCATTGAAAGTACCCCGTTCGAAACAAAGTAAAATCTTAGGCCGAAAGGCCAAAACATACCTTTCGAAACCATTCTTAAGAAACCTTTCGAAAACATTAAAAAGCCTTTCTTTTGAAAGCTTTAAAACCTATACATTCTTATATAAAAACAATATAAACATTGCCTTTCAAAAACATTGGAATCTTCCATTTAATACCTTTTAAAACTATTGGGGAACCACTACTTCGAAACCTTTATCTTAAACCTTTCGAAAGCACTAAATCCTTTTTATAAAATCAAACTTCTAAAACCATTTGGGATTAAGTAAAACATGTGGAATAACCATTCGAAACCATTTAATACTATTCCTTTCGAAAATAGTTGAGTTTAACTTTCAATAGCACAAAGGGTCATAAAACAACTAAGTCAAAAGCACTCTTCCGTAAGCTATTTCCTAGTAAAGAAGTGATGGTTTCGAAACCAAACCTTCGAAAGCATTGGAGAAGTGGGTAAGTTTTAAAACAAAGAAACCCTTTCGAAGGCATCGCTTCGAAAGGTAAGGTGCGGTAGCTAAGGGTTTCGACCTTGTCAAAAGCTTTTTTATAAAACAAAAGACGCAACTCTTTCGGAACTATTCCTTAAAACTATTTAACCAAGGAGAAAGCTAACTAAGTCAAAAGCATCCTTTTTGAAAGAAAAGCAAGTGCATTTTCTTTTAAAAACAAAGTAAGGCTTCGACCCCTTCGGAACCACATGCTTCGGTTACATACCTTCCGCCTATGTCCAATTCGCTGCGTACCAAGTCTTTGATACCATGCGCATTGGTTTCGATAGTGATGGAGACGGTGGAACTTAGTCGAAAGTTAGGTGCCGAATGTGGTGAAACTTGTGAAAAGCATGTTTAAACTGATTTTTAACTTTCTAAAGCAATTCTTTTCGACTAACCTGCCTTGTTTTTCAAAACATGATTGGTTTCTAATTTCTTTTCTAAAAGTATCGTTGAAATTTCTGAAATGAACAATTTAAATTATTAACAAAATTCCCCTTCTCCTTTTATAAATATATAAAACATTTAAGTTCTATACCTTAAATAATTTTATATACTTATTAAAACACTTAGGAAAAATCTATAAAAATTTCTGTAAATCATTTTTAATATGTTTTCTAACAAATATTAATTTCTGACCCAAAATCATTATATAGTAGCCGTAATTAATTTAAACCTAAAATAACTATTTCCCTCACTAGAAAATTCATACTAAATTCAGATTAATTCAGAAAATTATGAAATTTAAAACCCATTTCCAAAATATCATTTCCGCAAGGCATTTGGATGTATTTAATAGGGTTTTCACCTTAAAACATATCATAAATTTTATATGAATTAGCATAAATCATCATAAAGCATATATATCCAATTTAACAATAAAAACATGGCAAAACCTTGCAGGATAGATCAGATTTAATCTAAAACTGAAATCAATTAAAAACATGAGATGTAGTTATTATTCACCTTAGCTTTGTGATTAAGGAGTTGAGATTTGATCTTAATTTAAGTTGTTTAAGCTTCCTTCCTTTAGAATCTTGTTTATCTTCTTCTTCCTCTTCCTTAATGGTGGCCGACCTCTATAGTGTTTGGTTTATGTTTATGAACATGAGAAAGAAAGTGCATGTGGGTTTAGAGTGTTAGAATATGTCTTATTCCTATTTTTCCCCTCATCTATTAGCCTTATCCATTTCATTTTAGTTTCCCTTTAGTTCATTTGTTATTAAGCACGGTTACCCCTTATTTACACAAATCTCAATCCTTTAATCATTCACATTATTTTATTTTATTTGACTAATTACATGTTGTAACGACCCGCCATTTTTGACCGTTCAAGTCGACAATAATCCACACATGTCCAACTCAAACCGTTCAAAAAGGCAGATGGTTATTGGGGTTAAATAAGAAAAGAAAAGAAAGAATAGGAACAAACACAGAATCTCGCAGCGGAAAGAACAAGATATAATAATAAAATAACAGTTCATGAAGTTGTTAAATAAATAAATTTGATTATTATTATACATCATAAATCAGAGTTACATACATATCAGAGATAATACAATAATGCAATGGAAAAATAATATGGTAGTAGAATACAAATGATGTGATACCAAACTCCCTCTTCGTCCTCCAGAATAGATCTTCAACCTAATCTGAAATGCTCAGGCTGACCCGAGCGTAATGAAAAGACAAAACACTCGAGTCAGGACTAAAATATCTCATGTAAGTCAAATCGAATAAGAAATATGAGTGTGACGGCGTCAAAGATGTTTACGGGGTTTGACATCTCCTATCCAGTGTCAACGTGAGTGCAATAACTTAAGAGATGTTACGGGATTTTCCATCTCTCAAGGATCCGTTAAACTATCTACTATGTAGTACAATACGCTATTATAATATGTCTACATTAAAGTAAAAGTATTAAAATAGCGTTAAGCCATGGCCCATTCCACCCTTAACACATTTTTATTCCCAAAAGCATATACAAGACCGTAGTTTCCCCAAAACCGGAAGTCACCAGAGGGCAATCCATATACTAAAGGTACAAACCAAAACGTAGTGGTCGCGAATAGGATAATCAGTATGACAAGGTACATGAGGCGATACCAACTAGGATACTAGTAGTTGCGTCATCCGGACTGATGTTGGGCATAGCAGCTACTACCCCAACACTGCGAAACAACACTCCCATAATCGAGGGGTGCACCCAAATCGAATCACAAAAGTAATAGATATGGTAACGAAGAAGTGTGTCCGCTAGAGGTGGCGAACCTCAATGGCCCGGCAGGGCTCCTGTTTTAGTCATGTCAGGGGTCATCCAAAATCGTTCTCTTTCTTCAGTCAACGCGTTCACCAAAACCATCCACTTCATTCTGGATCAACACTCCACGTGTATTAGTTATTAAAGTGGTTTTCGGTATCGATAGAGAGTATGTCCATATCCGATCCCGGTCTCTTTAATAACTACGTATTATTACACCGGTGGCTCTTTTACATTTCAAATCGATTCATAATTGATATCAAAATATCATATTCGCTTCAAAATCAAATCCATTCAAATATCATCATATCTATTCAAGATGTAAGATTCCGTTTCAAAATCATTTTCGCCTCAATATCTCATTTCGATTTCAAAATCATTAATTTCAACTCGATTTAGCTTTTCAATAAACCATTTCAAATTATCAATTTCAAATACATATTTGAACCACAAAATAAACAATTTCACTTTCAATATATTTCGAAACTTTAAATATTTCACATTTCAAAACAGCTCATATATTTATATAAGAATTTAAGATTCGCTATAAAATCATTTCATATTCAAATTAGAATATACTTCAAATTAAACATCCGTATTAAGTAGTTTACTTAATTTCTGGAACAATTCCAATTCAATAAACTTAGATTAACATTCGGATTTCAAGAATTCATTTAAGTATTACATTCCAAATCAATTTCAGTTCAAATCCTATTTAAATCAATTTTATCTTCAAATTTAATTCAATAGTTTCAATTTAGTCCAATTCACAAATTTCTTTGAATTTCAATTAAATTCCAAATTAATTAAATCTCAATTTCAAATTAATTTCCAATTCCAAACTCAAACTTGAAATATCATTTCATATAAATTTTCTTAGAAATATTTAGAGTTCGATTAAAAGTCCAATCTTTTAAAACAAATCAACTTTCGAAAATTTACGTCGTATTTTCAATCTTTTTCTTAAAAATCTAAACTTCGAATAATTAAACAATTTCATTTACCAAGTTTAAATTCCAACATCTCGAGCTTCAATTCAAAATAATTCAATTTCCATAAATTGGATTTTATTCTTAAAATCAATTCATTTAAATAATTTCAAAAAACTTTTAAAATCATTTAATTTAACCAACCCGGTGTCGGTATATAATTTTCTAACCTATGGCCAAGTGGATAATTATTTCAATTTTAATTTCAAGGATGGATATATATCATTTCAATCCAAATAGATGTCATAGGTATATCATTTCAACTTATTCCTTAATTTATTCGAAATGATTCCGTTTACAGTTTTATATGCAATAAACAATATACATGATGATAGCATGATATATCAAAATAAATAAACAACCAATATCGACCAATAGCATCCATCACAACCAATCAACCATAAAGCCAACAACATTCACAACAATTTTATAATTATCAATATCGAATAATATACTGCCAATTTAAATTTAAATTTATTTTAACGGTCAATTTAAATTCTATCAATTAATTCATATATCAAGACAGATGATAAGTAAACCTACCAAACAACAGCCAATAAATTTCATGTCACTTCAGAATATAAATTTAACTAACAAAAATTATTTTAGTCAATTGTGAGCGTATAAACACTCACTTTGATTTTCTGTTGTCGCCGAGACGTTCCGGTTTGGAACTGAAACTGGACGACGCCCAACTTTAGCCCAAATTTCCACCGTCTCCAAATCCACCCAAACCAGTTTCATTTTGAAGCTCTCGTCATTATGATCGCAACGCAAAAAGTTTCGTTCCAATCGGACCTCGTATGAAAAAGTTATGCTATTTTAAAGTTTACACGAATTTAAATAAACAATTTCAGCTTTTAATTTAAATTTCAAACCATAGATTCGATCCTAGCCCTTGATTCCATCTGCACCAGATCTGGGCCGTTCCTCCCATCTTCTCCAAAACGTGAAAAGCACGTACAGTCTCAACCCATTCCTTCCAACCTTTGACCGACGATTTCTCCACCATCACTCGACGAGAAGTTGATCGGAGACCCACGTTAGAAGCGCCTACGCAAGAGCTACCCATGGCCATGAGGTGGTTAAACTCGGCTCCCCCCATCACCTTGATTTGCGTGAAAAACGCAGCGACTTCGAGCTCGATTTCCCGTTGATTCGTTGCTCCGTTTTCGATCATCTCTGTATGGATTTGAAGCTCTCATCGTCCTCTACAACTTTGTAGTTGACGACTTTTGCTAATTGTTAATGGATGAGAGGAAAATGAAGAAGAAGTTTCGAAATTTTCTGGCCATTGAATTGAAAGTGGCGGCTAAGGGCTGAAACCCTAGGGTTTTTTGAAAATAGAGAAAGTGAGGGGCTTTTATAGAAAAATACGCGACACTATTCATCCCGGATTTTCCGAACTCCAAATGAAGCGTGCCGACTGACGTTTCTAAGGTTTACCCCGCGTTCCGAACGCAATGGAACATGTTTCGGAGGCTCATTCGGTCATCTGTGCGAGTTACGGCAATAAACGATCGATTTAAAATTAAATCGGTTAATCAAATTTCTGTGCGTTTGGGCTCGCCCCGGACAAATGGTAAATCTGATTGACACGAAATTTGAAACCTTACAATAATATGACATTACGGATCCGATGAAACTGGTTTCGTCGAAATCCGAGACTTTTTGAAAAATGACTATTTTCTCTCGCCGAATAAATATTAAAAACAATTCGATGCGTTTCGAGCTGCCACGGTCAAACGATAACTCTGATTGCTACGAAAATGGAAACCGACAATAACAAACTATTACGGATCCAATGGAATGAGTTTCGTTCAATTCTGAGACTGTTCGAAAAATGGCTATTTTTCAGTCGATAATTAAATATTAAAATATTCAATTTTCACAAATTAACTTTAAATTAAATTTTAAAAGTTCTATAACATTACTATAACTCCAATATGATAAGATAAATTTTACAAATCATTTTCAATCATATTCAACTCGATTTTCAATTATTTCTGAAATTTAACTTATTAAATTATCGATTTAATTGTCTAATTAAATCCAATATTCGAAAAATAAATTATTCGACTGTTTAATTTCAATATAAAATTCCCAATTTTAAATTATTAACTTTTAAATCAAATTTCAATTGTTCACAAATTCCATTTTTAATTTCACAGTAATTAACAATATTATACAATGCAATTTTCCATTATAAATCCAATATAAAAGATTATATTAGATTCCACGTTCAATTATATTGTAATTCAAATCCAAGTTATTTAATTCCAAATGAATTCTTTTATTTCGATTTACACTTTCATTATTGAATCAACCTTTTACTTATACATTATTATCAATAGTTTATAATTCATTTACTTTCATTTTCTTCAGCTATCATCTTATTTAAATTCACAGTAATATTAAATTACATTCATTTACGTTGATTTCCATATTATAACTTCAATATTAAATGTAACATTTTATTTATTTCGTTGTTTACAATCAAATTCAATTCAATTCAATTACTTGTTATATTCAAATTTAAATCTTTACTTACGTTCAATTACTAGTTAACATCCATATTTAATTTACAAATAAGTTATTTCAGAATTCAGTTTTGTATTTTAACTTGTAATTCACATTTAACAACACAAAATTTTATTTCCTTCGGATTTTTATCCAAAAATTTCATTTTAATTCGTATTTTAAAGTCTTAAAAATACGGGTCGTTACACATGTCTTAAATAATGTTACTAAAAATTAGCGTCGTTACAGACTCCCCTCCTTAAAGAATTTCTTCCTCGAAATTGCGATAAGGAACTCAACAATCAATCAAAAGGGTAAAACATACCGTCAAACAAATCAGGATAAGCATCTCTAATCCTACTCTCAGTCTCCCAAGTACAATCTTTCCCATCATCGCTCCACTGGACCTTAACTAATCCGACTGACTTGTACCTTAGCCTCTTCTCATCTCTCATGACTATACGAACTGGCTTTTTTACTATTGTCAAATTCGGCTCTACTACTAAGTCCTTTAACATAGTCGGTGCTATAGTAGTCTTCGGATCTCTAATACACTTTCTTAGATGAGAAATATGAATAACATCGTGGACTACTACCAAACTGTTGGGTAACTCTACTTTATATTTGAGTTTCTTAATCCTTTCTATAATAGGAAATGGTCCTACAAATCTCGGTGCCAATTTCCCTGACTTCCCGAATCGAATTTCACCTTTCATTGGTGATACCTTAATGAAACCATGATCTCCAATAGAGAACTATGAGTCTTTTCGTCTTCTATTTGCATAACTCTTCTACCTATACTGAGCTTCTTTCATCTTAGCTCAAATCAACTCAATCTTCTCGGCAGCTTCGCTAACTAAATTCGAACCAAGAAACAACCTATCCCCGATCTCTAACTAATAAACTGGAGATTTGCATGGTCTTCCATACAAAGCTTCAAATGGTGACATCCCTATACTAGCATGATAACCGTTGTTATACAAAAACTCGACTAAATGTAGATGGTCTTCCCATGATCCTCCAAAATCTAGTACACAAGCTCGTAACAAATCTTCTAAGACTTTGTTAACTTTTTCCTTTTGCCCATCAGTCCGGATTATAAGCGATATTCATCCTGAGCTTGGTACCTAAGGTATCCTGTGGACTCTTCCAAAACTCACTAGCGAACGAGGAATCTCTATCACTTACTATACTACTAGGAATTCCATGAAGTCTACCTATATTTCACAAACAACATAGCTAAAAGAGGTGCCGACTTAGTTGACTTAATTGGAATGAAATGGGAACTCTTGGTCAATCTATCCACTATAACCCATATACGTTCATTTCTCCGATTTGATCTTGGAAACCCATTTATAAAATGCATAGAAATAGAATCCCACTTTCGTACTGGAATATCTAATGGCTGAAGTAACCCACTTGGCTTTTGATGTTCGGCTTTTACCTGTTGACAGTTCAAACACGGTTCACCCATAAACCTACATCCCTCTTCATAACTTCCCAAAAGAAACTTCTCTTCATAGCTTGATACATTTTAGTTCCTCCCGGATGAATAGTGAACTTCGAACGATGGCATTCCTCAAGAAGTTCCTTCCTAATGCTTCCTACATTCGTAACACATAACCTTCCTTTCTTTCTCAACCACCCATTCGGGTCGAGACCAAAATCCTTCAAGTCATCGCTCTATGTTCCATCCCTTAATTTTCTGATCCGCTCAACTAATACTGGATTCTTTCCTTGCTTAGAGGCAATCCTTTCAATTATCACTGGTTAAAATTAAAAACATGACAACATAATTGTTTCCTTACTAGATCTGGCTTCAGATCTCCACTGTACTCTACATGTCGTCAACGTTTCCAAATCTTTCCACTCAACTATCATCGCCGACACTGCATTCTGATGTTTTCTGCTAAGTGCATCTGCAACCTTATTGCCTTTTACCTGTGTGTACTCAATACAAAAGTCATAAGCGTCTAAAAACTCTAACCACCTCTACTATCTTATATTCAACTCCTTCTGAGTGAATAAATACTTTAGTGATTTATGATCCATGTATGACTCGAATCTTTCTCCCAAAAGATATTGCTCCACACCTTCAATGCAAAAATCACCGTAGCAAATTCCAAATCGTTAGTTGGGTACCTAACCTCGTATGGTCTAAGCTGTCGAGATGCATAGACAATCACTTTACCTCTCTACATTAACATAGCTCCTAACCCTGTTCTACATGAATCTGTATATACCACTAAATCCTGGTTCCCTTCTGGAACAACTAATACATGTGCATTAGTCAATAATTGTTTCAGCTTCTGGAATGCCTCCTCACACTTATCGGTCCGAACGAACTTCACATTTTTTTCGTGTTAGCTTGGTCATCAGTGCTGCTATCCACGAGAAATCCTTAATAAATCTTCCATAATATCTAGCTAATCCAAGAAAACTCTTTATCCTGGTCACTATCTCGGGTCTCTTCCAATTATTCACTACCTCGATCTTAGTTAGATCTATAGACAACCCTTTCCTTGAGACTACATGACTAACAAACTTCACTTCCTTCTTTTAGAAATGACACTTCGAAAGTTTTGCTTTTAGCTAATGCTGCTTCAGCATCTCAAGCATCACTCTAAGATGAACTTCATGCTCTCTTTCATCCTCAGATTATATCAAAATATCATCTGTGAAAACTAACACGAACATGTCCAAGTGCTCTCGGAGAACTTGGTTCATCAAATCGACCAAGAACGCTGGCGCATTAGTTAGTCTGAATGGCATCAGTAACCATTGGTATGATCCATATCTAGTTCTAAATGCCATCAAAGGAATACTATCCTCTGCAACTCTAAGCCGATGGAAACATGTTGCTAAATCCAACCGAGAGAATACTTTGGCTCCACTCAATGGGTCGAACAAATCGTCAATTCTAGGTAACAGATATTGATTCTTTATCGTCTTCTCATTCAACTTACGATAATCGATACATAACCTTAATGATTCATCCATCTTCTTAGCAAACACTACGGCTGCTCCCCAAGGTGAACTACTTGGCCTAATAAAATTCATGCCTTTCAAATCCACCAACTGCATCTTCAACTCCATCATCTCGGTAGGTGTCATCCTGCTTGGTAGTCTACTCACTAGTTCTTCTCCCGACACTAAATCTATCTAAAACTCAGTGGCACATTTCGGTGGTAATCCTACTATAGGTTCAAAGACTTCTGCGAATTTTCTAACCATGAAAATGCGATTCAACTTGTTTTCTACCTTCGCAATTCCCAACAGAGCATTAACCTCATAACTAAGGTTTTCTACGGAGTATACTATCTGATCTCTACAGTCAGACTGTCTAAGTGATATTACCCTATTATGCAAAAATACCCTTGCATCATATTTACTTAACCAATCCATACCCAATATAGTTCAGAACCCTATGAATCAAACACATGCAAACTACAAACTAAGGTATGAACTAACAAATCTAACTTTAGGTGGTCACACATCATCTCAAGTGTCGCATACCCTCCTATCAAATTTACAACCCTTAGGGAAGTAACTAAGTATGAGGGTTTTAGGTTAAGCTTATCTACCAAACAATGAGATATAAAAGAATGTGACGCACCAGTATCAAACAGATTTTGTTCAATGTTAAATTTTCTATCGGATTAGAAAATCACCGAAAAATGTAATAATGAAAATAACCGCAATTGCATGGCGTACAATTTTAGTACGTGGTGAGTACGGGTCGATCCACAAGGAATTCTAGTGATTTTAAATTCTATTCAATAAAATTAAACCAAACTTGATATTGTTTTAAGATAAGAAAATGGAAAACTAGCAAGAACAAGGTGAAGGAAAATATCAGATTAGAAAACAATTTAGAGGCAAATCCACTCTCATGTTTTTACATAAATCAACACACAAACATTCTATGATCTCTCTTCTTTGATCTTAAGTGGAATTAGTGATGTATTTATCATAAGTGTGGCCTATTTATGTTATTAACTAACATAACTTAAACCATCAAACTATAATACAACAATTAAAACCACTTATCAATTGTAATGAATATGAAGTCAAAGCAAAAGCTATTTTAAGTATGATCTATTTACTATTTTATTTAGTAACATAGATCATCAAATTTTGATTCTACTTTTAATTTCATAGGCAAAAACCAATTAGTAAAATGATGATGTAAATTGTGTTTATATTTGAGTAAGAATAACATATTTGTGAATACAACATAGGATATCAAATTCACTAATAAACTTACATCAATCATCCACATTTTCATAAAGCATAAAAGAGATCATAAATCATAAAATATATTGAATTTACATAATTTTAGAGAGCTTCATTACCCCTAAATTGAAGGGGTTTAGCTACTCATTTGTGTTACCATTTCAACACTTGTAATTTTCAACATAAAAAGCAAGCATAGTAAGAGCTAATAAAAAGAGAATTAATCTACTTGCATAAAATAAATCTAAGCTATTAATATAAAAGAAAAGAGAGCATAAAAATGAAAATGAGCATAAAAGATAATTAAAGCCTGTAGAAAAAGAAGAAGAAAAGGAGGCTTAGGAAGCCATTTTATTTCTCACTAGTTTTGTGTTTACAATTTGCATTATATGATAAGAGGATAAAAGGTTATTACATGAACATAAGAGGGTTATTTATACATGCCTAAAATCCTAATCCATATTTTAGGGGACTACCCAAAATATCCCTTAGGAAATGTGGCCACCAAGTTATTATTAGCTCGAACTAATCCTCCATTAAGTGTGCATGTGCTTTTAATCCCCACTTACTTAGATTAGCTACAAACTGTGGATTATGGTAAGTGGGTAGGTGAGGTCCTCCATGATTTCATGAATCCATTTATTTTCATCTTCATTTGCCTTCTTCTCTTGTGCATGCATATCTTCATGAAGTTTTCTTCATATTTCCATCCAAATTCCTACAAATAAAACTAAAATGCACAAATAAATATTCTTCAAAATTAATATATGCACAAAATTACCATTTTGCCCCTAAATGGAGATGAATGAGTGATGATATTTGAATTTTGGTAAAAGCATGTAAAATTACCCAATTAGGACATTTATTTAAATAAAAGTAGATTAAATATGGAAGTAAAAATATAGACATTTACGTGCACATCAAATGCCCCCACACATTTTATTATTCATCCTCGAATAAACTAAGACTAAGATAAATCTGTTTTCATAGGAAACACGATTGCATTGAGTGTATGCAACAAGCCGTTAAACCTCTAGGTGTCCCTAGTAGGACGAGTGTTGTTTCGTGAGGGTTTTCAGCGGAAATTACCCACAAAATCCAAATGCAACATGAAATATTTCTAAATGCAAGATTTATTTACAAAGAGATGGATGCAAGTTTTTGATGGTATTTACAAATGAAGAATTTAATTTTAAATTGACACAAATAAGTTAAATATAAGTTTCGGTCATGATCATGAAATTTTAGTCATTTTACTCATCAAAAAATCCAAAAAAATTTAAGTTATCATCACAATTAGACTCGAGTTTGGCTAGTCGTTTCGGTTGATAACATAGTGCAACTATGAAATGGATCCTTAGTTGATTATCAAAGTTTTTCAAAGTGGTATTTTTATTTCTTTTGAATAACAAGTCGAATCAACTAAGTGCAAATAGTGCTTGGATTTCAGTTGCTTCTCTCCATTTTTGAAAAGTACTAACATTATTATTATTTACACACCTAACTCAGATAAACTGAGGGTAGATATACTGATCATGAACTATTTTTTGGACTTACATGAGAAGAGTACAGAGCGTGGCAAGTGGACACACATGTGTATGAACACATGACTCTAGGTGGTTATTTTTATTAAATTTATTTACATACATCTAACTCAGATATACTGAGGCCAGATATACTGATCCTGCACTGCCTTTTGGGCTTACGTGAGAAGAGTACAGAGCATGGCGAATGTACACACTTGCGTGTGAACACATGACTCTAGGTGTTTCTTATTTTCACAAAAACCATTTTTTTTCTTTTTTTATGTTTTTTATGAAAAGAGAGTTTGCAAAATCATCTTAGCACCACCTAACTTAGAAGATCAAAAACATTATCGCCTTTACTTTAAATCCACCACTCTTTTAAACAAAGATTTCTATTAGGATATACTTCATAACTTACACCCATGAACCTTCCTATATACTAGTTAAACAACAATTACTTGTAATCAAACTTTATTTTTATTTTTGTTTAGACAAATAAATTTTCAAAAATTTCAATCAAATAACCAAAATGTATACTTATCCTATAGTGTTTTTCAAAAGTAAATAAAAACGATAAAAAGAAAATTTGTTTTGGGTTTTTTGTTTTTTTTTAAGTTTTATGTTTTGGAAAGAAGATGCAAAAAATAAACCATGAAAAATCAAAAATGAAGACGAGACTTCCCCCCCCACACTTAATTTTGACTGTGTCCCCACAGTCAGTGCATGATATAGCGAGTGTAACGGGGGAAAATATGTACATGTTTACAAAAGAGGGCTAACATTTCTTAATAGACGTAGCATGACTCATAAAGAATCATGAGCTCCTCTCTTGATTACTTGGAAATTCCAAGTAAAGTTTCACGCGATGACCATTGACTTTGAAAATTGTTCCATCCCTGGGGTTTTGTATTTCTATGGTACCGTGTGGAAAACAGTTCGTACGGTATATGGTCTGGTCCATCTTGATTTTAATTTCCAAAGGAATAAGCGAAGTCTAGAGTCATACAAAAGAACTTTTTGGTTTGGCAAAAAAATTTATCTGAGGATAGAGTTGTCATGAAAAACTTTTGTTCTTTCTTTGTAAATTTTTTCGTTTTCATACGCATCATTTCTGATCTCTTCTAATTCGTTGATCTGCAGTTTTCTATTTTCACTAGCTCTTTCAAGATTATAGTTTAAGTTCTTCACTTCCCACAATGCTTTATGTTCAATCTCAACTGGTAAATGGCATGCTTTCCCGTAAACTAAACAAAATGGTAAGTCCAAAGTGCGTCAGTCAATTTCGGAGACCAATCTTTTCGATTTTTAATAACGGTTTTCTCCAAAAAAAATTATTTGTCGATTTGAAACTTCAACTTGACGACAAGTTTGTGGATGATACAGAGTGGATAACTTGAGGGTTATCGAGTATTTCATCATTAGAGTTTCAAAAGATCGATTGCAAAAATGTGTTCTGTTATCGCTTATTATTGTTCGAGGTGGGCTGAACCTTGAAAAGATGTTTTCATTAAGGAATTTCACAACAACTTTATAGTCATTTGTTTTACATGGAACAGATTTGGTCCATTTGGAGACGTAATCAATAGCAAGAAGAATGTACAAATTTCCAAAAGAATTGGGAAACAGTCCCATAATATCAATACCCCAAATGTCAAAGATCTCAATCGTAAGGATGGGGTTCAAAGGCATCATATTTCGTCGAGAGATTCTTCTTACCATTTGGCAGCGACTGCGAGTTTTACAAAATTCGAATGAGTCTTTGAAAATAGTGGGCCAGTAAAAGCAACACTGAAGTACTTTTTCAGCAGTTTTCTTAGGACCAAAGTGACCACCACAAGCTTGGTCATGGCAAAACGAAAGAACACTCTTCATTTAACAATCTGAAATGCAATGTCGAATGATTTGGTCGGAAAAGTATTTAAATAAGTATGGATCACCCGAATAGAAGTACTTGACTTGGGAAAGAAATTTATATTTATCTTGTTTCGACCAAAATGAAGGAGTTTCCTTAGTGACTAGATAGTTCTCTATGTCGGCATACCATGGATCGATAGAAATAGAAAGGATTTGTTCATCAGGAAAGTTCTTGTAGATCGGTAAAGGAGATGGTGCATTTGGAAGACGCGACAGATGATCGACGATGACATTGTCGGATCCTTTTTTATCTTTGATCGTAAGATCAAATTCTTGGAGTAAAAGGATCCAACAGATCAAACGAGACTTCACATTCTTTTTAGCGAAAAGGCACCTATGAGCGGAATGGTCAGTGTAAACCATAATGTGTGAGCCTTCAAACGCAAAGACTACTGCTAGAAGCTCTTTTCCAGTGGTCGTGTAATTGAGTAGAGCATCATTTAGAGTCACACTAGCGTAGTAGATAACATGAAGAACTTTGTTGATGCATTGTCCTAAGACAGCACCAACCACGAAGTTATCACACATTATTTCAAAAGGAAGATCCCAATTGGGCGAGAAAATGATGGGAGCAAAAATGAGTTCGTTTTTAAGACATTCAAAAGCAGAAACATAGCCAGAATTAAAGTCGAAAGGAACGTCTTTTCACAGAAGAGTCGTAAGAGGTCGAGCAATTTTACTGAAATCCTTCACAAAACGTCGATAGAAGCCAGCATGTCCACGGAATAAATGAATGTCTTTGACAGATTTGGGCATGGGTAGATTCGCAATTACATTAACTTTTGCTTTATCTACCTCAATGCCTTTGTTTGAAATGACATGTCCAAGGACAATGCCGTGTTTGACCATAAAATGGCAATTTTTCCCAATTTAACGTTAAGTGTTTGTCCTTGCATTGTTCAAGAACCAATTCAACATGGTGTAATCACTCGAAAAAAGAGTTTCCAAGATGGAGAAATCATCCATAAACACTTCAAGAAAATGTTCGATCATATTGGAAAAGATGTTGACCATGCATATTTGAAATGTAGCAAGAGCATTGCAAAGGCCAAATGGAATACGTCGATAAGGTAAAGTTCCAAAGAAACACGTGAAAGTCGTTTTCTCTTGATCTTCGGGAGCGATTGGAATTTGGTTATAGTCGAAATAACCATCAAGAAAGCAATAGAATTCGTGGACGGCTAATCGTATAAGCATTTAGTTGATGAAAGGAAGAGGAAAGTGATCCTTACGTGTTACCGCATTTAATTTTTGATAATCAATGCGAACATGCCAACCCGTTTGAATACGAGTTGGAATGAGTTCGTTTGAGTCGTTCTTGATAATGGTAAGTCTAGACTTTTTAGGCATGACATGAATTGGGCTAACCCACAAACTATCGGAGATTGGGTATATGATTCCGTTATCGATAAGTTTAAGAATTTCATCATGAACTACATCCTTCATTTTTGGGTTAAGCCTTTGTTGCGTGTCATGTACAGGCTTGGCATTGTCAACTAAATGGATACAATGTTGAACAAGAGGGGGACTAATTCTCTTTATATCGGTGATCGACCATCCAACTGCTTCTTTGTTTTTCGATTGAACTGAAAGTAAGGAGGTTTCTTGATCAAGAGAGAGAGCTTAAGAGATTATAATGGGAAATGTTTCGTTGTCACCTAAGTATGCGTACTTAAGGTGATCGGGAAGTGGTTTAAGGTCCAACCTCAGGGGTTGCTCAATCAAAGTCTTAGGTTGAAGAGCTGACTCAATAGTGAGTGGTTCAAATGGATGCACAATTTCAATCTCATTAGGCTTATCTTGAAAGAGGTGTTCATATTCGGTCTCACGTTCATGGTTTAGGTCAACTGTTTTGTTATCGAAATTTTCTTGAATGAAGCTAGTTTCCAACGTTTGGTCATATGGTTTGTTCGGTCGATTTTCAAGATTGAAGATGTTAAGATCCAAAGTCATGTTTCCAAAAGAAATTTTCATCGAACTGTTTCAAAATTTTATTAGAGCATTCGAAGTAGCCAAGAAAGGTCAGCCTAAGATTAATGGAATTTGACTCATTAGATTATTCACAGGTTGAGTCTCCAAAACGATGAAATCGACGGGGAATATGAATTGACCAATTTTGATGAGTATGTCCTTGATTTCTCCTGCCGGTTTCTTTATCGAATGATCGGCAAATGGAAGAGTTACTTTCGTTGGTTTTAGTTCACCCAAGCCAAGTTGCTAGTAAATGGAATAAGGAATCAAATTGAAACTCGCACCAAAATCGAGTAAGCATTTGTTAATCATTTTGTCTCCTATCGTGCACGAGATCGTCGAACATCCATGATCTTTGTATTTGATGGGAATTGATTGAGACAAGACTTCGCTAAGTCCAGCGGCTAAGAAGACTTTCCTGGGTACATGAATATGTCGTTTTTGAGTACACATGTCCTTGAGAAATTTAGCATAAGTTGGGACTTCTTGCACGATATCAAGAAGCAGAATGTTTACTTTGACTTGTTTACAATTTCCAACATCTTTTCCATTTGGTCAGAGTGTTTCTTGGGTCGAAAATGGTGTGGAAATGGAACACTATACTCAGTAGGTGGGTCTACTTAAGTAGAGGAAGAATCTGGATTAACATTGGATTCAATATTTGGCTCTACGTTTTGTTCAGATTCGTTTGTTGTTTTAGAAGTGTCGAGAGGGGTTTTGGTAAATCGTTTGGATTTTCAACTTGGTTATCGATTTGTTTACCGGAATGCAAAGTCATGAAAGCATTCATTTGGGTTATGTTGCTATCTTAAACAACATGGGCTTGATTCGAATTCATGTTCTGATTTCTAGGATTCGGAACTGGCTGACCTGGGAATGTGCTTCATTCACGCTCGGCTAATTGACTCATTTGCATTTCATGTTTAGCAATTGATTAACCTGTATTTTTCCTGTACGAGGTTAACAAAGTTTGAAAATTAATTTTTGATTGGAGGCTTTGAATGGTTGCTTAGGCCAAAGTTCCAAGACTTTTTTCAAGTGAACTTAATTGTTTATCATCTTGGGGAGCAAAAGATTGTTGCGGTTGATTTTGAGACGGACCCGCAAAATTTTGTTGAAAATGATTGGGTTGAAAGGGAGGATTCGAAGCATTATTCAAAAATGCTTGAAAAGTGGGTCAAACCAAATTTGTGTTGGGATTATTTTGGTTCCAAGCAAAGTTCGGATGATTTCTCCAACCAGGATTGTACGTTGGAGAAGACGGGTCGTTTTTAACTTTGTTGAAAGCGTTGAGTTGTTCGATCGAATTAGGGCACCGACCGACTATGTGATTCGGATCATTACATTTATAACACATGGGTTAGGAAGCTTGGTTCATTTGGTTAGATGAGAAAACGTTGTCTAATTTATTAATTATTGCATCGATTTTTGCTTCCAAAGCCAAAGATGATCCTATCGAGTGTGCACTCGATCATTAGTAAATTGGATTTTCATTAGAACATTCTCATTGGGATGATTTTTGGGCTAGGTTTTCAAGAAATTGCCAAGCATCGTTATGATGTTGGATGAGAAAGTTACCTTGGAATGGTTCGCTTCAAGCATGGTTCACGAGCTATTTTCAAGGCCATCGTATAAGATTTGGCAAAGGGTCTATTTTTCAAAATTATGGTGTGGACATTTATCAAAAGCTCTTTAAATATTTCAAAATAATTTTCAAATGGTTCACCCCTGAATTGATGAAAAGTTACAATTTCATTTTGGATCTTAGTTTTTTTCCAAGGGGTAGAACTTTTCTAAAAAACCATAACGAATTCTTCCCAAGTTTTAATCGAGTTTGAGGGTAAGCTATACAACCATTTTTCAGCATAATCGGTAAGAGTAAATATAATTAATCGAGGTTTGATTCCATCATCAGAAAGTTGTTGGTGTTTAATGGTTGCGCAAACTTGCTCGAATTTCGTTAAGAAAATGTAAGGATCATCGTGTATAAAATTGATAAATTTTGGAAGCGTGGCAATATGGTTTGAATAAATTTTGAAATGATTTTGCATAGGGGCAGGTAACGTGATACAAGAAGGGATAGAAACTCTATTAGGAAAGATTCGATCCATAAGAGTACGAAGGGCGTTCTCATTCGCCATTTAATTAGGATCATTTTTTCGAGTTAAATGATTTGTAGAAGGGTCACGAGTCCAAGTACTCATGCATTAGCAAAAGTCGAGAAGAGAAAGAAATTAGAATCGAGTTTAAGAGAAAGAAGCAAGTTTAGAAAATGAAGTGAAAAACTGTTTTTATAAAAGGAAAAATATTTACCAAAAAGGATTTATTTTTCAAAAGAGAGATTTTTTTTGTTTTTTTTTATATTCAAAATTTTTTCTTTTTTTATATGTTTTTGTTTTTTTAGTTTATTTTGTTTTTGAAAAGATTATATTTTTTTGGATTTTTGTTTTTCTAAAGAAAAATTAACTCAATTTTTTTATTTTTGATTTTGATTGAAAAATCTCAAAGGAAAAGATTTAAAAGGATTTTTTTATTTTGGATTAAACAAGAATTAAGTTAAGTAAAATGTACAATTTTTTTAGTTTTGGATTTTTGTTGCTTTTTTTAGAAAAATATGCATGAACTAATGCAACTAAATGAATGCAAGGACTTAACCACAAATTTTTTGTCCTTAGTAGCTCCTAACCCAAAATTGTATAATCACATTTTCCTTAACCCAACAAATATTTCTTAGCCAGGTAACGTGCAGGAGTTATCGGTGCTCCACGAATCACCGTAGCAATGCAGCCGAAGGTTTAAGTACCTTCAAAGAAACAATCAGTGTCATATTTACGAATCACTGTAATATTTATAAATGATTATTGCTCTGTCGTAGCCTAGACACCAAGAAATAAAATTGTTCAATGAAGACAAGTGTCAAATACAATTAAGCCTTAGATGAGCTCGCGACTCCCTTAAGTCAAATGTCTAACCATTATTATTAGTCAAAATTCTAAAATGAAATGCAATTTGTAGGCAAAGGAAGAGGTGATGAAATCCCTAACCTTATGTGGACTTGGGTGGCGCCCTCAAAAAATAAAATAAGATGGTATGAATGCAAAATAGAAATTAAAAGTGATTTTAACTATGCAACAATTAATGAAATTTTATTTTTGTTTTTATTTTTGATTTTTTTATAATGCAAGAAACCAACGTTGCAAAGAAAATAAAAACAAGAGATGAGGGCATGATACCAAAGCTTGCAGAATTATTAGCAATTTATTTTAAAGTGGTAATTTTTTTATAAGCAAACTAAGTAGACCAGTATTCTAGCAGCAAATCCTTTCCTTGATTTCCTGCAACTTGAAAATTTTGAATAAGATAGATATATTTTTTATGAATTTTTTTATATATCAAAGAAGAAACTTAAAATAAATGAAACCAATTTCACTTGCCAAATGAAACTTAAAACTACTCTTTTGTTTAGAGAAGATGGAAAAATAAAAAGGTAAATGGACTTTAAAAAAGAAAATGCAAACTAAACAAAACCAAATAATCAAAAACGAATAAAACCCACCCAGCCAAATACGAAAGATAATACTTTCACAACTTCACCAAACCACTTCGATTTTCAAAATCGTAAATTATTTTTCTCTAAAATCAGAAATTGGAATTTCCCAAACCAATTCGCAATTCAGAATCCAAATTTGATGACTTTGTTATGGTCTTGGTTAGAGGCGGTTAAGGTAATTGCTGGAGTTGCGATGATTTAGGGAATTGGGTAGAGGTCATAATTTTGTGGTGGGCCTGCGTTGTAGTTTGAAGAAGAGGCGGTGAAGGTTAGCAGATTGTTGGTTTGGTGATGGTTAAGTGCAAGGAGTAGATTGATGTGGCTATGAGGTGGAAGTGATGAAGTGAAGGTTTGTGGTCAAGGCTGGTTAGTTTTGAATATTATGTGTTTGAAGATGTAGTGAGCAGGGTGGCAGTTGGTTGGTGGAGTTTTAGAAGTTTGGAACAATGGAGTTGATGTTTGTTTGCAGTGGTTATGGTTGAATGTGCAGCAATGTATGAACTGCACTGATATTGTTGCAGTGTGGCTGTTGTAGGGTAATGGGAAGGATGTGAATGTTGAAAAGTTTTGAGAAGTGGAGAGGATGTGTACAGAGATGTTTGTTTGTATGTACAGTTTGGTTTGTATGAACCGATGACAGTTGTGATGTTTGTTGATGGGTGTGGTTGGTCAGTGGAGCAAGGTTGTTTGTGTGGTTGACAATATTTGTGTGCACAGTTGTGATGTGGATGATGCAGTAGATGATATAGGAGCAACAATGTTCTATGATGACAGAGATGGTTGTGTGGTTGACTGTGTGTAGTTGGATGAAAAGATGTTTGTTTAGGTTGAAGGAGGTGGGTGATGAATTATGGCAGAAGTTTGTGTAACAGAGTGGAAGGTAAGGTTCCGGTTGTTCCGCTGATGTTGTGGCTGTGGCAGTTTTTCAGGTTGATGTAGAGGGTTGAAATGCATTGTTGAAGTGTTTGAATGAGGATAATAATAGTGGAGTTAGCAGTAACTTGGATGAAGGTTGAAGGAATAGTGGGGATGCTTAAGGCAGAGGAATTGAGGACAGTGGGAATGGGTATGCAGTGGTATGCCCAGAGAAGTGAGATTGCTGAGATGCACAGTAGTGGACCGAAATGATGTAAAACTTTTATGTAAATGAAAATGAGATTGTAATCTATAAATGAAAAGATAAAAAAAAAATATATATTTTTAAATTATGTATATTTTTTATAGAAATGCAAATGAAAATAAAAAAACAACAAACACACAAACAAAATGAAAACAAAAATTACACACAAACACACAACCAATTTTTTTTAATGCAATTCAACACACAAGATAAACACATAATAAAATCAAAGAAAAGTAATTCGAAGAGTAGAAATGAAATCAAATTGCAATTCCTCAGCAACAGCGCCAAAAACTTTTTTAACGGCTAATTTTCTATCGGATTAGAAAATCATCGAAAAATATAATAATAAAAATAACAGCAAGCGCAAGACGTACAATTTTAGTACGTGGCGAGTACGGGTCAATCCGCAGGAAATTGAAGTGATTTTAAATTCTATTCACTTAAATTAAATCAAACTTGAGATTGTTTTAAGCTAGGAAAAACGGAAAACTAGCTAGAATAAGGTGACTGAAAATATGAGATTAGAAAACAATTTAGAGGCGAATCCACTCTTATGTTTTATATAAATCAATACACAAACAATGTGTGATCTCTCTACTTTGATCTTAAGTGGAATTAGTGATGTATTTATCATAAGTTTGGTCTATTATGTTATTAACTAACATAACTTAATCCATCAAACTATAATACAACAATTAAAACCACTTATCAATTGTAATGAAAATGAAGTCAAAGCAAAAGCTATTTTGAGTATGATCTATTCACTATTTTAGTTAGTAACATAGATTATCAAATTTTGATTCTACTTTTAATTTCATAATCAAAAATCAATTAGTAAAATGATGATGTAAATTGTGTTTATATTTAAGTAAGAATAGCTTATTTATTAATACAACATAGTCTATCAAATTCACTAATAAACTTAAATTAATCATCCACATTTTCATGAAGCATAAAAGAGATCATAAATCACAAAATATGTTGAATTTACATAATTTTAGAGAGCTTCATTACCCCTAATTGAAGGGGTTTAGCTACACATTTATGTTTTCAACACTTGTAATTTTCAACATAAAACGCAAGTAAAGTAAGAGCTAATAAAAAGAGAATTAATTTAGTTGCATGAAATAAATCTAATCTACTAACATAAAAGAAAAAGAGCATATAAATGAAAAAATGAGCATAAAAGAAAATTAAAGCATGTAGAAAAAGAAGAAGAAAAAGAAGAAGAAAAGGAGGCTTAGGAAGTCAATTTATTTCTCACTAATTTTGTGGTTACAATTTGCATTATATGATAAGAGGATAAAAGCTTATTACATGAACATAAGAGGGTTATTTACACATGCCTAAAACCCTAATCCATATTTTAGGGGACTACCCAAAATACCCCTTAGGAAGTGTGGCTACCAAGTTATCATTAGCATGAACTAATCCTCCAAGTGTACATGTGTAACGACCCGTAAATTTCGACCATTTAATTTGTTAATTTAAATTGATTTTTGTAGTTTAATGTAGAAAGAAATGAAAATCTTATAATTTATATTGGAGCGAATGTTAGGAATTAAAGGTTGCATTGGTAAATAAAATAAATTCTTGACGATTGGAATGAAATCCAATTGAAGAAATAGTGGAAACCGTTATAATTGGTTAATTAAACTTGATTGTGTAATTAATACTGGAAGAAATAAATTGGAAATAGTATTAATGAAATAATAACTGAATTTAATTGCAACTATACAAATGGAAGTAAATTTGATTAAGTGGATGTCAATATTGAATAAATTAGTGGAAATAAAAGAGTTAATACGAATAAAGATGAGATTGGAAGATTTAGGTAGCAAAACATAACCAAAGGTTAAATATGTTTATAGGATAATAATTTGTTTGAATAATAAGAATGGGAATTAAGATTTGTTTATTTAATTGAATTTAAATTAGGAGAATTTGGTCATTGAAATTAATTGGAATTAAGTGTTAAATTTTACGTTAATAGAGATTTAAACTGAAATTCAAGAATATTAAAATAATAGTTTTGAACCCAACATTGAATCCATTCTACTTAAAAATTTATAGATGGAATAATCATTGATATTTAATTTAATAGAAATTTTGGGAACTTAATTTATAATTTTGAATATAATGAAATAAAAGATTTGACACTACAACTTATAGATTTATCAACTCTAAAATGGACATAAAGATTTGTTTAAATCATTGTAAATAATTGAGAAATATAAGGTGATAAAATTTGTGAGTTTAAAATTTAAAATTTGGAAGTTGATTTAATAATAAATTTTAATTTATTTAATTAATGAAAAAATAGCCATTTTGTCCACTAACTCGGATTTCGACGAAACCAGTTTCATCGGATCCGTAACGGTGAATTATAATAATGTTTCAAATTTCGTAGCAATCGGACTTGTCGTTTGATCGTACGGACTCGAAACGCCTTGAAATTTATGCAATTTAAATCAGTTAAAGTCAATTTGAAAACATTGTTTTTAGCATAACTTCTTCATACGACAGAATTTGAACCTGAAACCTTTTCCATTGCGTTTAAAATATTTTAAAACACCTATTTTGATATATGAGTTTATCCAATTTCGTTCCGGGGTCAGAACGGGCTTTTTGAGCCACTTTGGCGTTAGCGCGTACACTTGTTCTATCCATCTATTCTATTTTCAACATTCTCTATAAATATCCCGCTAAACCCTAGCCTCCGCCTATTCTCATTTGTCTGCGCGTAAAATTTCTTCAGCTTCTTCTCCTCCTCAATGGCAGACAAAATTTCAGATCCGGATCCATTTCAACATAAAGTCAAAAATTCAAAGTCCTCAGAAAAATCTCAAAATAATATATATTGAAGCTCTCAAACAGCTTAGTTTTCTGGTGTAATTCGTTTTTCATTTTGGTTCTTCCTCTGACCAGTAAAAATCGAAGAAGTTTCGGCCGTTCATCGCTCGACGATGAACTTTGTCGGATCGTCAAACTGTTTCTGGGTTTTGAAGAGAGAGCCGAGGGAAGTCGATCTATATGGTTCGTTCGTCGATTCGACGGCCAGATCGTCGTGATTTTTCGATTTAGGGTTTCGAAATCCTATAGTTCAACGGCGGCGGCGGCCTCCGTAGGCCAAGTGAGTGGCGCGCATAAGGGGGAATGGAGGCGGCTCGGCATGGGCTTCGAGATGGTGGTGGTTGGAGGCGGCCAGGTGGTTGGAGACGTTTGTATTTGATGGTCAAAGGGAGCGGAGCGTGGGTGCTAACTGCGAAGAGAGGCGGCGTGCGTTACTGGAGCGTGCTTGGGTTTCTGAAGATGATGACGTGGCAAGTATGTGAATGTGTTCTCTTTTTTTTTATTTTAAAATTTAAATTCAATCACAATAATCGCTATATTTTTCACATACGAACTCCGTTTCACGCGCGGTTTTTTTTGTTAGGATCGTATTGAAATTTCGGACCTGATGACACTGGTTTGGACGAATTCTGAGACGGTCAAATTTTTGGGTTTAAATTGAATTTAAATTCGATTTAAATTCAAAAGGTGAGTGTTTTAACCCACTCACAACTTCTAAGATTTCCTATGTTTGTTAAATTCATGTATGATGTGTTTAGAAATTTATTTATAGCTGTTTGGCATATATTTCATCATTATCTCAGTTAATTGCATTCATCGTAATTAAGTGTTAATTTATTTATTCATTGCATTTAAAACTGCCAATTAATTGTTAATTAATTTATTCGTTGCATATAAACTGCCAGTTGAAAGTTATTAATTTTTATTGAATATAAACTATTTGTTGATGCCTGTTATATTTTATATGCTTTATATTGATGTTTTGTTTAAATTGGATGATGATTGTAATAAATGGTTGTTCATTGATATTTGGATGAATGGATGCTATATTTGATATAAACTGCAAGTTATTATGCATTTTTCATTCCATTCGGGATTGCGGTTTGAAATGATATATAACCGTAGACCTTTATTTTTAAAATTACGGATTGAAATGATAAATATCTGTATCACTTGACCATAGGATAGAAAATTATATACAGGCACCGTGGTCTATATATAAAATATTTTAAAGTGATTTTCTATGGGTTTTGGAAAATAAGGGTTTATATATATACTAATTTTGATATTATATAAATATTATTTTATATATGGTTAAATTTTAAAAATTTAAGCTATGTATAACTTGATGATGTTTTAAGTTTGATTTACAAATATTTCAAGTTTGAGCTTTATTTAAGTGATATTGAATTTATTAAATAAATATTTCTACACTAAATAATAGTAAATTGAATTAAGGTATATATAAGATTATCAGATTTGGTTGGGAATTTTGGAAATATTTAAAGTCTTGAAATATATCAAATTGAAATGTTTTATTGAAATTAAGGTATTATTGTTTTCAAAGTATTGGTTTTCGAAATTGTTATAACTTTGAAAGTAATATGGTTTGAAAAATGAATTTATTTGAAATAGAACTTATTTAAGAATTATCTGTGAATATATGGATTTGAAACCTATTGAAATTGAAAATTTAGAAATACAACTTCAAAATGTGGTTTGGGTTTAAGATGATTTAAAAGAATATTTCAAGTTATCTAAATTTAAGGAAGATTAGTGATTGGAAATTTGGTTTTATTTAAATAAGATATTATTGAATTGTTTTGGAAATGGAAATGATATATTATTGAATTGGGTTTTGAAATGGAAATAATACATTGATAATTTGGGTTTGAAATAGTAAAAATATTTTGGTTTTAAAATATATACTATTTTGAAATAAAGAATATGTTTTGAAAGGGCAATGATTGTGTTTAAAAGTATATATATTTGTAAATGACCACGGTGTTATAATAACGATTGGTTGTTAAAGAGACCGGGATCGGATATGGACATACTCTCTGTCGATACCGAAAACCACTTTGACAACTGTGTACGCGGTGGAGTTTCCAGAATGAAGTAGGATGGTGGCGACGATCCTAAGGTATATACGTGGACCCAACTCCCGTGAGTTGGCATAAGGTGGCTAAAACAGGAGCGATCTCGGACCAGTGAGGTAGCACCTCTTCTCGGACACATTTCTTCGATATTATACTCTTACTTGTGATTTGACTAGATGGCCATCCTCCGATTTGGGAGTGTTGTTCGAGGTGGAACGGTAGTGGCTGCTATGCGTATCCATCAGTCCGTGTGCGTAATTGGTATATCTACCCTGGCATTGCCTAGTTGTGCCGTGTCACCTACCATATCGAGCTTTACTACGATTATGATTTTAAGATCCGACCGCGTTAAGGTTCTCCATCCCCTTAACGCTATTTTCTATATGATTATACTTTACTGATTAGACACTACTGTATATAGCGAATATTACTACATAGTAGATAGTTTAACGGATCCTTAAGAGATGTGAATCCCGAACATTTCTTAAGTTACTGCACTCACGTTAGACACTGGATAGGAGATGTCAAACCCTGTAAACATCTCTGACGCCGTTTACACTCATATTTATTTCATTGATTTAACTTACATAAGATCTTTTAGTTCTGACTCGAGTGTTTTGTCTTTTCAATTCGCTCGGGTCAGCCTGAGCATTTCAGGATTTAAAGGCCCTATTTCTGAAGGACGAAGACGAAGATTTTATTATTACTATTTGTTATATATTCCACTACACCATTGTATTCCGCTGCATAATTATCATTCTCTGGTATGTGTAACTCTGATATGTATTGTATAAGTATAATCAAATGTTTTGTAAAACAGCTTCATGAACTGTTATTTGATTATTATATTTTATCGTTCCGCTGCAAGATTCTATTTTGTTTCTTTTATTTCTCCACTTTTTCTTATTTACCCCATAACAATCCACCCTTCTGTATGGTTTAAGTTGGCACGTTTGTCTGCTTAAGCATACAAAAAGGTGGGATGTTACAGTTGGTATCAGAGCTTTGGTTTAGCGATAAACCTTAGCTTTGTGGGGTCTGACTGAGTGTATATATATGAGAGAGCGTATTTGTTAGTGTTATAAAAAGGTTTTAATATTGTGTTAATCTGTTCCGTTTTGTATTTATAAATTCTGGTTGGTGCATGGGACGCTATGACATCAATAGGGATTTCTAAACACTTAATAGGATAGACCGACATAATATTTGTTTTAATATAGGTGAATGAAATAACTTTGCCTATTATATTTTTCATATATAAAAATTATTTTATAAAGATATATATTTGGTTGCTATAGATTGGGTGTTAGGTAATGAAAATATAAATAATAGTTGAAACTAAGTTGAAAATAAAATAAATGAAAACTGGAAATTTAGAGCTTAAGTTCCGGGGTTTTTAAAGATTTCTTTCAATTGATTTTGGAATATAATAATAATATCGTTAGAAGTATTTTCTGATATAAATATTTCAATAGAATTTAAAGAAATGTTTTAAAAGAAATTCCGCAAGGAAATAAGTTGTACTCCCCTTTTTGTCGCTGGAAAATAATTTCGGTGATGGCGGCCGCATCATCGACATTCATTTTCGAGTTTCAAAGTGGGAAGGCCACTGTAGTAGTTTTACTACAAGATTATTTTATTTTAAATTGTTTTAAATATAATTGGATATATAAATTATAAGTATATATATTATCTATTATCTTAAAATGATTTTTGAATAAAACCCGGTATTTAATTCTTAAGTTTCCATTAATAAATAGTCCTAATTACTGAAGTGAATTGGAATGTAGGTAATTAATAAGTTGAAACCTCTAAAGGAAATAAGAGATTTAATGCTAGGATATAAATGGTATTAAATGAAAGTTGAAATTGTAACCTATGAAATAAAGGAAATAATTATTGAACATTAAAATAATTAAAAGAAATGAGAAAACTTGTACAACTTTCAATTTCAGTCTTTAAAAGCATAAATATAACTTACCAAAAATTTATAAAAGTTGAAAATGTTTAATAAGAAAATGTATAGTAAATTGTACAAGTAAACTTATGTAATGAAATATTCAGTAAATTTCTTTTATTAATAAGAATTAAAGTATAACTGTTATGCCAAGTAACTAAAATTGAACATGAATATTATTAATAAATGAATAAATAAAGTTAAGTAAATGAATAAATATGCAAAGTAAATTAATTTAAAAATGAATAAATGAAATTAATAAGTATTGATGTTCTAGTTGTTATGGACTTAAATGTTATATATAAATAATAATAAACTTAAGTAATAGGTTGAAGTTACCTTAGAATAAAAGATGAATACTGAGAAAATGACTGTAAAACTTAAGTATTAAATTTACCTACCAAGGAATTGGTTGAATGGATAAAAATAAATGATGAATAAAGAGGAAATCAAACAACAATATATGGAATGAAATTAATAATAATGAACTTGATCTATTGTTGAATTTATTGTTTGGTTGGCTTATGGTTGTTTAGGCAAGGATACTTTAATATTGTTTGGATGTAGGAATAATCTATTTAGTTTCACCTAAGACTGCTGAGTGAAGGGTACACTTAGTAGTTTATTCTTCATTCTGCACAATATAAAGTTATGAACCTGAACTACTATTTCTTTTGTTTGATATGAATGAATGATTGATTTTATGGTTGTATGCCTTGTTGCAAGTGTTTAAATTGTAATAGAATATTATGCAAGTAGAATTTTGAAATAATGAAAGTATTCAATGAAATTGCTGTTAAATGATAATTTAATGTTATAAACTTAAGTTATAATTGAAATTTTACCAAGTAAATATAATTAAAGGTAAGTGTGACAAATGAATGATTATAAACTTAAGTAATTAAAGTGTGGATAAATAAGATCATGAAATAATAAATGAATGAATAATAGTAAGTAGTAAGTGCAAATAAATGAGTGTAATATAATAAAGGGAAATTGTAAACTTAAGAAAAGGGTTGAAGTTATTTCTAAATAAAATAGGAAAAAAATATAATAAAATGAAAATAAATGAAGTAATCACTGAATAAATAAAAGAAAGAAAATCAAACAACTAAAGTATGAAATAAATTTATAATAAGTTAATTTGGTTTGTTGGTTTGAATTGTTATTGCTTGTTTTATGGTTGGTAGGGTAAGGAAATTTGAAGTTGTTGGATGAATACATAATCTATTTTTTTTTGTTCCATCTAAGACTGTTGAGTAAATGATGCACTTGATAGTTATTTTCATTCCGTACAATTTCAAGTTTTGAACCCGAACAACTATTTGTTTTTTTTATTGAATGGTTGTTTTGTATTTGTTGTGTATGCATGGTTGGAATTGATTGTTGTTGTATTGATAGTTGTTGTGGTTGAAACAACTCCAAATATTTCAATTTATATAATTTTTAACCCTTTTTGGATTATATAAGTGAAATACAGGTTATGGAAGCAATTTCTACTGCTTTTGGTTTCATAATTAAGCGTTGTTTGCCCGACAAATAGGTACGTTCTCGGATTACGGTTTTTATAGCGTTATTTTATTATTTTTCCCGTGTTGGGATATTAAATTTTGGATATTATATGTGGTATATTGATATATTTATATTATATTTTCTTCCGAGCCTCTCCGTACAAAGGAGACTCTGCCAAAATTTTCCGTAAATTTCGGACTTAGAAAATATTTTGAAAATGTTTTCCAAACTTTATTTATTTAAGTATAAAAAGATTTAATGATTATAAAATGGGTATATTTTGAATAGGATGTATGGTTTATTTAATTCTTCTTTTCCCTTCTTTTCCTTTTCGGGGACGAAAAGTTTTGAGTGGGGGAGAGTGTAACGACCCGTAAATTTCGACCATTTAATTTGTTAATTTAAATTGATTTTTGTAGTTTAATGTAGAAAGAAATGAAAATCTTATAATTTATATTGGAGCGAATGTTAGGAATTAAAGGTTGCATTGGTAAATAAAATAAATTCTTGACGATTGGAATGAAATCCAATTGAAGAAATAGTGGAAACCGTTATAATTGGTTAATTAAACTTGATTGTGTAATTAATACTGGAAGAAATAAATTGGAAATAGTATTAATGAAATAATAACTGAATTTAATTGCAACTATACAAATGGAAGTAAATTTGATTAAGTGGATGTCAATATTGAATAAATTAGTGGAAATAAAAGAGTTAATACGAATAAAGATGAGATTGGAAGATTTAGGTAGCAAAACATAACCAAAGGTTAAATATGTTTATAGGATAATAATTTGTTTGAATAATAAGAATGGGAATTAAGATTTGTTTATTTAATTGAATTTAAATTAGGAGAATTTGGTCATTGAAATTAATTGGAATTAAGTGTTAAATTTTACGTTAATAGAGATTTAAACTGAAATTCAAGAATATTAAAATAATAGTTTTGAACCCAACATTGAATCCATTCTACTTAAAAATTTATAGATGGAATAATCATTGATATTTAATTTAATAGAAATTTTGGGAACTTAATTTATAATTTTGAATATAATGAAATAAAAGATTTGACACTACAACTTATAGATTTATCAACTCTAAAATGGACATAAAGATTTGTTTAAATCATTGTAAATAATTGAGAAATATAAGGTGATAAAATTTGTGAGTTTAAAATTTAAAATTTGGAAGTTGATTTAATAATAAATTTTAATTTATTTAATTAATGAAAAAATAGCCATTTTGTCCACTAACTCGGATTTCGACGAAACCAGTTTCATCGGATCCGTAACGGTGAATTATAATAATGTTTCAAATTTCGTAGCAATCGGACTTGTCGTTTGATCGTACGGACTCGAAACGCCTTGAAATTTATGCAATTTAAATCAGTTAAAGTCAATTTGAAAACATTGTTTTTAGCATAACTTCTTCATACGACAGAATTTGAACCTGAAACCTTTTCCATTGCGTTTAAAATATTTTAAAACACCTATTTTGATATATGAGTTTATCCAATTTCGTTCCGGGGTCAGAACGGGCTTTTTGAGCCACTTTGGCGTTAGCGCGTACACTTGTTCTATCCATCTATTCTATTTTCAACATTCTCTATAAATATCCCGCTAAACCCTAGCCTCCGCCTATTCTCATTTGTCTGCGCGTAAAATTTCTTCAGCTTCTTCTCCTCCTCAATGGCAGACAAAATTTCAGATCCGGATCCATTTCAACATAAAGTCAAAAATTCAAAGTCCTCAGAAAAATCTCAAAATAATATATATTGAAGCTCTCAAACAGCTTAGTTTTCTGGTGTAATTCGTTTTTCATTTTGGTTCTTCCTCTGACCAGTAAAAATCGAAGAAGTTTCGGCCGTTCATCGCTCGACGATGAACTTTGTCGGATCGTCAAACTGTTTCTGGGTTTTGAAGAGAGAGCCGAGGGAAGTCGATCTATATGGTTCGTTCGTCGATTCGACGGCCAGATCGTCGTGATTTTTCGATTTAGGGTTTCGAAATCCTATAGTTCAACGGCGGCGGCGGCCTCCGTAGGCCAAGTGAGTGGCGCGCATAAGGGGGAATGGAGGCGGCTCGGCATGGGCTTCGAGATGGTGGTGGTTGGAGGCGGCCAGGTGGTTGGAGACGTTTGTATTTGATGGTCAAAGGGAGCGGAGCGTGGGTGCTAACTGCGAAGAGAGGCGGCGTGCGTTACTGGAGCGTGCTTGGGTTTCTGAAGATGATGACGTGGCAAGTATGTGAATGTGTTCTCTTTTTTTTTATTTTAAAATTTAAATTCAATCACAATAATCGCTATATTTTTCACATACGAACTCCGTTTCACGCGCGGTTTTTTTTTAGGATCGTATTGAAATTTCGGACCTGATGACACTGGTTTGGACGAATTCTGAGACGGTCAAATTTTTGGGTTTAAATTGAATTTAAATTCGATTTAAATTCAAAAGGTGAGTGTTTTAACCCACTCACAACTTCTAAGATTTCCTATGTTTGTTAAATTCATGTATGATGTGTTTAGAAATTTATTTATAGCTGTTTGGCATATATTTCATCATTATCTCAGTTAATTGCATTCATCGTAATTAAGTGTTAATTTATTTATTCATTGCATTTAAAACTGCCAATTAATTGTTAATTAATTTATTCGTTGCATATAAACTGCCAGTTGAAAGTTATTAATTTTTATTGAATATAAACTATTTGTTGATGCCTGTTATATTTTATATGCTTTATATTGATGTTTTGTTTAAATTGGATGATGATTGTAATAAATGGTTGTTCATTGATATTTGGATGAATGGATGCTATATTTGATATAAACTGCAAGTTATTATGCATTTTTCATTCCATTCGGGATTGCGGTTTGAAATGATATATAACCGTAGACCTTTATTTTTAAAATTACGGATTGAAATGATAAATATCTGTATCACTTGACCATAGGATAGAAAATTATATACAGGCACCGTGGTCTATATATAAAATATTTTAAAGTGATTTTCTATGGGTTTTGGAAAATAAGGGTTTATATATATACTAATTTTGATATTATATAAATATTATTTTATATATGGTTAAATTTTAAAAATTTAAGCTATGTATAACTTGATGATGTTTTAAGTTTGATTTACAAATATTTCAAGTTTGAGCTTTATTTAAGTGATATTGAATTTATTAAATAAATATTTCTACACTAAATAATAGTAAATTGAATTAAGGTATATATAAGATTATCAGATTTGGTTGGGAATTTTGGAAATATTTAAAGTCTTGAAATATATCAAATTGAAATGTTTTATTGAAATTAAGGTATTATTGTTTTCAAAGTATTGGTTTTCGAAATTGTTATAACTTTGAAAGTAATATGGTTTGAAAAATGAATTTATTTGAAATAGAACTTATTTAAGAATTATCTGTGAATATATGGATTTGAAACCTATTGAAATTGAAAATTTAGAAATACAACTTCAAAATGTGGTTTGGGTTTAAGATGATTTAAAAGAATATTTCAAGTTATCTAAATTTAAGGAAGATTAGTGATTGGAAATTTGGTTTTATTTAAATAAGATATTATTGAATTGTTTTGGAAATGGAAATGATATATTATTGAATTGGGTTTTGAAATGGAAATAATACATTGATAATTTGGGTTTGAAATAGTAAAAATATTTTGGTTTTAAAATATATACTATTTTGAAATAAAGAATATGTTTTGAAAGGGCAATGATTGTGTTTAAAAGTATATATATTTGTAAATGACCACGGTGTTATAATAACGATTGGTTGTTAAAGAGACCAGGATCGGATATGGACATACTCTCTGTCGATACCGAAAACCACTTTGACAACTGTGTACGCGGTGGAGTTTCCAGAATGAAGTAGGATGGTGGCGACGATCCTAAGGTATATACGTGGACCCAACTCCCGTGAGTTGGCATAAGGTGGCTAAAACAGGAGCGATCTCGGACCAGTGAGGTAGCACCTCTTCTCGGACACATTTCTTCGATATTATACTCTTACTTGTGATTTGACTAGATGGCTATCCTCCGATTTGGGAGTGTTGTTCGAGGTGGAACGGTAGTGGCTGCTATGCGTATCCATCAGTCCGTGTGCGTAATTGGTATATCTACCCTGGCATTGCCTAGTTGTGCCGTGTCACCTACCATATCGAGCTTTACTACGATTATGATTTTAAGATCCGACCGCGTTAAGGTTCTCCATCCCCTTAACGCTATTTTCTATATGATTATACTTTACTGATTAGACACTACTGTATATAGCGAATATTACTACATAGTAGATAGTTTAACGGATCCTTAAGAGATGTGAATCCCGAACATTTCTTAAGTTACTGCACTCACGTTAGACACTGGATAGGAGATGTCAAACCCCATAAACATCTCTGACGCCGTTTACACTCATATTTATTTCATTGATTTAACTTACATAAGATCTTTTAGTTCTGACTCGAGTGTTTTGTCTTTTCAATTCGCTCGGGTCAGCCTGAGCATTTCAGGATTTAAAGGCCCTATTTCTGAAGGACGAAGACGAAGATTTTATTATTACTATTTGTTATATATTCCACTACACCATTGTATTCCGCTGCATAATTATCATTCTCTGGTATGTGTAACTCTGATATGTATTGTATAAGTATAATCAAATGTTTTGTAAAACAGCTTCATGAACTGTTATTTGATTATTATATTTTATCGTTCCGCTGCAAGATTCTATTTTGTTTCTTTTATTTCTCCACTTTTTCTTATTTACCCCATAACAATCCACCCTTCTGTATGGTTTAAGTTGGCACGTTTGTCTGCTTAAGCATACAAAAAGGTGGGATGTTACAACATGTGCATTTAATCCCCATTAACTTGTGCATTAGCTACTAATTGTAGATTATGGTAAGTGGGTAGATGGGGTCCTACATGATTTCATGAATCTATTTGTTTCCATCTTCATTTGCCTTCTTCTCTTGTGTGTGCATATCTTCATGAAAGTTTCTTCATAGTTCCATCCAAATTCCCACAAATAAAACTAAAATGCAAATAAATATTCTCCAAAATTAATATATGCACAGAATTATCATTTTGCCCCTTAATGAAAATGAATGAGTGATGATTTGATGATATTTGAATTTTGGAAAAAACATGTAAAAATACCCAATTATGACATTTATTTAAATAAAAGTAGATTAAATATGGAAGTATAAATATATACATTTACGTGCACATCAGAACGCTAACTGACATACCATAAATTAGAAGCATACCTCCCAACACAGCTTTTCCTTTTTCCTCTGCTGTTGGCCTCGAGGTGGCTGGTTCCAATGCAAACACTTTTCCTTTTCCATTCTTAGCAGGCTCCTTGCATTGATTCTTATAATGTCCAATTTGATCGTCGTTGAAACACCTGATGCTCTTCTTTCCGATCACCTTCTTTCCCTCTCTAGAACGACATTCATTAGCAAAATGCCCTTTATTATCACACTTGTAGCAGACAACCTTCAACTTCCCCTTCTTTGTAGCTCCACCCTTCTGAACTCCTTTCTTATGGAAAAACTTCCTTTTTTGACTCTGCCCACCTGGACTTCCTTTGCTATATTTCTATCTAGAAAAGTAAGCATCTCCTCATTCCTCAAAGTCATTTCCACTACAACATCACATGGATCCCTAATATGTGGTAACATAGCCCTAGAAAGCTCAGGCTTCAACCCCCTGATGAACTTCTCGTTCCACTTAATCATAGTATCCACCATAGCATAACCATACCTTCCTAGCTCCTCAAACCTCGTCGTGTACTCAAGCACAGTCATGTCTCCCTGCTCCAATTCAGCACACTTTCTGAGCGGAGCAGACTTAGCAATCTCCGACATAAACCTCTCTCTGAACCTCCTCTTGAACTCAGCCCATGTCATTGTCTCCTCATTAACTCCAAATGTGACGCTGTTCCACCAGTACAATGCTGCTCCCTGAAGTTGTCTAGAAGCAAGTCTTCTCTTCTGCTTATCATTGAGCCCTAAGTCAGCAGAAATCCTCTCATAATGAAGCAACCAATTCTCTACTCTGATTGCATCTTCAGTACCAATAAATGGCTTTCCTCCCAACCGAGCATAATATCTACTCAGAATAGCATAATTGTTGACCATTGGAGCTTATTGACTTCCTCTTCCAACTACTCCAGCAGCAACTCCCACTTGCATCATGTTGACAAAGAACTGATACATTGCTCCCATGTCAACTTACGGGACTCCGGCACCCACATTTCCAGCTTGTGCCTGACCTTGGTTTCTCCTGGTATTAGGTCTGACATTTCCATTAGTCGTGGTGCTTCCCTCTCCAAGGTTAACTCTTCCACTTCTAGCATCCATATGTGTATTCTAGCCTTGTAAGATACAAAAGAATAGCCTAAGAGTGATAGGAGAATAGAGATATAGCGTATACTTATATATAGAAAATACAAATACATTACTATAGCATTATCCCATACCCCAATCTTTTCTCTAATTCCTAAGGATTATGTTTTCAAAAATCATTTTAGTTTAAAGTTTTTCATAAACCTATGCTCTGATACCAATTGTAACATCCCCTATCTGGAGGCCCGAAGCTAAGCTCTACAGATGATGTAGTCATCTATAGTATTAACTTCCGGTGACCAAATACGGTAATGTTAGTGGTATCCATAATATCAGAAGCACTTGAATATGAAATAAAATCATTACATATTAAAACACATTTCTGATTAAATTTCGAAAAAACATTTCATATCCAAGTTACATAATCCCAAACGTTTCCCAGGTTCAGATCAAATATAATTATTACAAAATAAGCCAAGAGCGAAATATGAAGATGCCCCCTTGATGAACAAAGTACTAAATAGTAATAACATACTCAATACAACATAGCGGAAATAAAACAAAATAACTCCTAAATATAGCTAGCAGCAGCCTCCTGCTCGTCTTCGGAAGCTTTATTCGTCCACCTTATAAAACCTGAAAATCCTTAACCCTCAGCCTACTCAAATCAAATTTGAGCACCCAAGAGTTTAAGGTGAAAAACATAAACTTCAAGCCAGACATAAAGCCTGGTGTGAATAATACTATACATCTCCGTTATTTGATATTAAGTGAGTCCACGCCGCTTGGCGGAACGGGTTTCCCCTCACTAATAACCTTTTAAAACATATCTTTTGCAAACCTTAATCCTGCAACAAAAACTAGTTAAAACAATAAAGCAATATCATGTAAGCATATAAATCAGGTAACAAATGGACTATCTGTCCGAACACTTATAGTTTTATTTGGCTAACTACTAACCTTTGGTTGACTCAGGCCTACCAAAAAAATAAAAAAATACTCTAACTTCTGTTAGATACTCCTCTTTTGGACGTCTATCCCTAACTTTCTTTTTCCAAGGTCAACTGATCCTAATCGTTTTGTGGGCTCACCAATTACCTATCCTCACTCTATATATTCCTTTCTATATTTAACTTCATTTTAGTCTTACCTGTGATAAAGCCCTACACACTAGAATTTAGGACTAAATTAGATAGGGGCTAATAGCTAATGTATAGGGCGTGGCCCAATACCAGTCACATATGGTATTCTAATATCCGAGTCATTTTACTTGGGGTCATCTGCCCATAAAATTTTCCACGAAATTACTTTCTCTCAAATTGATTTAAACCTTTAATCATACTTTAAACATGGAAATATACTCTATGCTTTAATCAGTTCACCTTGCCATGTTATATATATTTTACACAAAACTTTGTTGATGAAAACACTTAAACCTTTGAAAGTACCCCTTTAGAAACCATTGAAAGTACCTCTTTCGAAACCAAGTAAAACCTTAGGCCGAAAGGCCAAAACATACCTTTCGAAACCATTCTTAATAAACCTTTTAAAAGCAATAAAAAACCTTTCTTTCAAAAGCTTTAAAACCTTATACATCCTCTTATCAAAACACTATAAACATTGCCTTTCGAAAACATAATAATCTTCAATTTAAAACCTTTAGAAACTAGTAGGGAACCACCCTTTGAAACCTTTATCTTAAACCTTTCGAATGCACTAAATACATTTTATAAAATCAAACCTTTCAAAAGCAATTGGGTTTAAGTAAAACATGTAGATAACGTTTCAAAACCTATTAAAACTATACCTTTCGAAACCAGTTGGGTTTAACTTTCAATAGCACAAAGGGTCATAAAACAACTAAGTCGAAAGCACTCTTTCGAAAGCTATTTCCTAAGTAAAGAAGTGATGGTGTTGAAACCAACCCTTCGAAAGCATTGGAGAAGTGGCAAAGTTTTAAAACAAAGAAACCCTTTTGAAGGCATTGCTTCGAAAGGTAAGGTGTGACAACTAAGGGTTTCGACCCCTTCAAAAGCTTCTTTATAAAACAAAGGCGCAACCTCTTTCGGAACCATTCCTTAAAACCATTTAACCAAGTAGAAAGCTAACTAAGTCGAAAGCATCCTTTTCGAAAGCAAAGCAGGTGCATTTTCTTTTAAAAACAAAGTAAGGTTTCGACCCTTTCGGAACCCCATGCTTTGGCTACATACCTTCGGCCTATGTCCAATTCACTGCGTACCAAGTCTTTGATACCATACACATTAGTTTCGATGGTGATGGAGGCAGAGGAACTTAGTCGAAAGTTAGGTGCTGAAAGTGGTGAAACGTGTAAAAAGCAAGTTTAAACCAATTTTTAACTTTTTAAAGCAATTCTTTTCAACTAACCTACCTTGTTTCTCAAAACATGATTGGTTGCTAATTTCTTTTCTAAAAGTACTGCCGAAATTTCTAAAATGAACAACTTAAATTATTTAAAAAGTGCCCCTTCTCCTTTTATAAATATATAAAACATTTAAGTCTCATATCTTAAATAATTTTATGTACTTATTAAAACACTCAGGAAAAATCTTTAAAAATTTCCATAAATCACTTTTAATATGTTTTCTAACATATATTAATTTCTGACCCAAAATCATCATAAAATAGCCGTAATTAATTTAGACCCAAAATAACTATTTTATTCACTAGAAAAATATTCATAATAAATCCACATTAATTCAGAAAATTATGAAATTTGAAACCCATTTCCAAAGTATCATTTCTGACCTTATTCAAAAATCGCAAGGCATTTGGATGTCATTTATTAGGGTTTTCACCTTAAAACATATACTAAATTTTATATGAATTAGCATAAATCATCAACAAACATATCTATCCAATTAACAATCAAAAACATGGCAAAACTTTGCATGAAAGATCAGATTTAATCTAAAACCGAAATCAATTAAAAACATGAGATTTAGTTATTATTCACCTTAGCTTTGTGATTAAGGAGTTGAGATTTGATCTTGATTTAAGTTGTTTAACCTTCCTTCCTTTAGAATCCTGTTATCCTCTTCTTGCTCTTCCTTAATGATGGCCGGCCTCTATAGTATTTGATTTATGTTTATGAACGTGGGAATGAAAGTGCATTAGGGTTTAGGCTATTAGAATATGTCTTATTCCTACTTTGCCCCTCATCTATTAGCCTTATCCATTTCATTTTAGTTTCCCTTTAGTTCATTTATTATTAGGCATGGCTACCCCTATTTACACAAATCTTAATCCTTTAATCATTCACATTATTTTATTTAATTTGACTAATTAAATATCCTAAATAATGTTACTAAAAATTAGGGTCGTTACAACCGTCATCTACTTCTCTCCAAAAGCTTAATATCAGCCTTTTTGCTTAAGATGTCGGTCGTGGCTTTTTTCCTTAGCTCAGAATGACTTGTAATTTTTACAACGCTCTTATAATTCCATATGGAGGTGTCCCAAGAAGTCGTAACTAACAGTGGCGTTAATAAGAGAAGTCAATACCTAAATAAGAGGTCGGTATCGACATCTCTCCTTAGTGAATTTTGGCTTTAAATTTCTTTAGCTCAATTCTCTAGTGATTTTAGATATGCCTCCAAGTTTTCAAGTTGTTTTTTCCTCGTTTGAAT
Source organism: Allium fistulosum (assembly GCA_030737815.1). NCBI lineage: Eukaryota > Viridiplantae > Streptophyta > Magnoliopsida > Asparagales > Amaryllidaceae > Allium > Allium fistulosum. Next base: position 1,100,473,277 of record CM060904.1, on the reverse strand, counting down.
CTTCTAAGTCCGGTTGAAATCTTCTTTGCTAAAAAGAGGGTTAACAATATCGAAGTCGTATGATGCTAAAAACTCCACCCACCTCTGCTGCCTTAAATTCAAGTCCTTATGGGAGAACAAGTACTTTAGAGACTAATGATCCATATACATCTCTAAGCGCTCTCCAAATAGATAATGCCGCCATGACTTGTGCACATAAACAATGGTCGCCATCTCATGGTCATGGGTATGATAGTTTCTCCCGTGGACCTTCAACCATCGACTAGCATAGCTCACTACTCTTCCTTCCTAGATCAACACTTGGCTCAACCCCGTACCACAAGCGTCTGTATATACGGTGAATGCCATCGTGCCGTCGAGTAACACAAGAATGGTGCACTAGTCAATGCCTCTTTCATCTAATAAAAGCATCCTCATACATTACGTCCCATGATAAAACCAAATTCTTCTTGGTAAGGCAGGTTAGAGGGAAAGAGATTTTAGTGAAGTCCTTAATGAATTTCTTATAATAGCCTACCAAACAAAGGAAACTCCTTACTTCCTTGGCATACATCAACACATGCCCATCCTATACTGCAGCTACAATTTACTGGAATCAACCGCCAGCCCTTTTTCTAAGACAATATGTCCCAAAAAGCGTACCTCGTCACGCCAAAAGTGATAATAGAAAACTTTGCTTTCAACGTTTTCTCACGGAGTCTATTGAGCACTTCTTCCAAATGCAACTTATGCTCCTCCTTGCTTTTAGAATAGATTAATATGTCATCCACAAATACCACCACAAACTTATTGAGTGGTCTTTTGAAAACTGAGCTCATCAGATAAATAAAGTAGGCGTGTTCAGTCCAAAGGGCATGACTAACCACTCATAAAGTCAATCAGGCATATGAAAAGAATTTTTCTGAATATTATCCTCAGCTATACGTAACTGATGGAATTCGATAAGCTATGAGAACAGCTTCGCTCTAACTAAATGATCAAAGAGGTCGTCTATACGGGGCAATGGATAATGATTCTTCTTTGTCAGCTTATCCAGCTCCGTATAATCGATGCACAGCCTTAGAGAACCATCCACCTTGGTGGAAAAGACTATGGTTGCTCCCCATTACAAAATGCATCTTCTAATGAATCCCTTCTCCAATTGCTCATTTACTTGCTTGTTCAGTTTGTGTCTCTCCTTTGGAGCCATATGCTCAAGGGTAAGAGAAAATGTCAGGCATTCTCCACAAGATAAATTTGGAACTCGATCTTTATCTGGAGTAGGAGACTAGTAACCTCGAAAAAGACATCGATGTAATAACATGCACTGAATCTAACTCGTTATGTGATATGTCTAATGAATATAGGTAACTCAACATAAATGAGCCTCTAGGATCACAGTAAACCTCTAGATTATGCCTACTACAAGTAACCCACCTAACAACCTTCTTATTACAATCTAGAATAGACCTATATGTCGTCATCTAATCCATACCCAAAATTAACTCAAACCTAGAAAATCCTAAGAAAAAAGCATCGCAATCAAACTCGACCCCCATAATAAACAATTTCAAATCCCTACATATCATAAACAATTAAGCTAATCGAGCAACAGGGTTTGATACAATCATAGGGTCTATAACCATGCTAGTATCTAAGTGTAACTCATCTACAAGTCTATTGGAAATAAAAGAGTGTGATGCCCCAGTGTATCAAATAGGGTACAGATAAATAAACCAAATAGAGTTAACACACCTTCAATCACAATTTTCTTCCCTTTCTCTACTACTGGTGGCATACTCGAGCTAGGAACTGCGCCTAGTGCATAAAATGGATCAACCTAAGTAGTGGTCTTCTGAGTTGCTGTACACTCCTGCCTCATGTGCCTGATTTGATTGCAGTTGTAACACTTAACCTTCGAACCGTCTACCTTGCATTGCTTAGCGAAGTGCCCCTTCATACCATATCTCCTGCATTGCATATGTTGTTTCTTAATCTTTCCCTTGGGTCTTACTCCGCTCTTGCACTAATTCTACTATGGTGACTTTCCTCCTGACTTATTAGTTTCTACCTTTGTTTCCTTCTTGGAGATGATACTCGGCAAGGCCATCTCCACCAGACCCTTATAAGTCGCACCGATTGGAATATGACTAAGAGAAAAATCTTGAAGATGTTGATTCAGCCCCTTCACAAACTTCAGAGCCTTCTTTTGAGGGGTATTAAGCAGCTCTATCCCAAACCTAGCCAACTCACTTGAACTGATACATATATTCTTTCATTGATATCTCTCTCTATGAATAAACTTCTCCAACTATGCTCCCTCCTATGCTCTAGAAAGAAACTTCATCTCAAAACATCTCCTAAACTCCCCCAAGTGATCTCTCATCCATCATTCTCTGCCTTAACTACATCCCACCAATTCAGGGCCTCACCCTGTAAATGCCAAGTAGCAAGCTATCTCCTTACCTCGTTTGCAAGACCTATCAATCCAAAAATCCTCTCACAAGTACGAATCCATATCTCAAATCTATATATGACTCAGTTCCTACATACAGCTTCTCTCCTAGGCTCGCAAAGTCCTTACACATCTTAGAAAAATTAGCGACAGGTGGGTGAGTAGGAACTACACCTGGCACTCGCTCCATGGTTTCTCTATTAGGGTTAAACTCAGCTTGTCTCCTTGCTTGAAAATACAGGCCGAACAAAATTGGGACACTTCTATCTGGAATCTCAGCCGCGTCGCCTAAGCCTGAACCAACAGGGTCTCTCATCTTTTATTTGTGATTTTGGAATTTATTAGCAACTTTTCCATAGATAGTATTGGCAAGATAAGGGAAAGAGTTATTTGTGTTATGCTTATATAAAATCTTTTGAAAACTTTTATCTATACATACATACATATATGCATATATATACTTTGGAAACTCATTTCGAAAACTTTTTGGAAATCCCTCTGAAAAGTATTTAAAAACTTTTCTTTCCAAAACTTTTTTAAGTGCGTTCTCTCAATACGTCCCTAATATCTAGGAATTTCAAACATGAGCTTTGATACCAATGTGACAACCCGCACCTCCCGACACACTGATCCAAAGCTTATGTGACTTTCGAACTCACGTCGGTGCAAAAAAATACAAGCTGTTGGGGTTTTTAAACAATACAGAGACTAAGAATTAAAAACAGATATGATCTAAGATATTCTATACTTTCAAATCTCACAGCTGAAGGCAAAAAATATAAATATAGAAAATAACCATCTCAAAAGTCAGTCTCATAAAACAGTATGAATCCAATCTAGAGTAAATAGAAATATGTTACATTGCCTAATAAAGGCTAAGTACAGAATATGATAAGTAAATACATGGGGAGTAATGGAAAAATATATAGAAACTCAAAATCTAAGCTCAACCCTCTACATACTAGTCTTGGGCCTATCACCTACCGCCCTGTCCTCCTGTGGTGGGAAAAAGAAAGGAAAAGAGGTAGGTCAGACAAAAGTCTAGTGAATGTGTATGTCACTAATATATGGTAATCACATGCAGTTGATTTTAGTAGTGATCTATGTGACCTAGAATGTCCTACAAGTGTTCGTGAGTATTCTTTTTCTTTATGTAAGGGGTTTAACTCAATACACCTACACTAACTACTTATGTAGCCTCATACTTAGGATCGAACAACTAATCGAATCTCTAGATAACTAATGATCGGCTAATAGTTACTGGAACTATTCCATATAGGATTACCATACCATTTCCCATAATACGATTACACATCACTATTTCAACATAGGTTTCCCCTAAAATTTCTACAATGGGGCTAAGTTTCCCGCAACTACGACTACAATATCACAGTTACGCATTAAGGGGGAGCTTGCAATGCCGACTCGCCAAAAAATCTCATCGTTTTTATCTATATTCACATCGCAATGGTAACATAACGTCTCTTATTGCATGTGCCAGGATCTAACAACAACACGTCACATCACGTCATCCACGAGTACCAAAAAACTCCCCTTCTGTTAGGCCACACACTTCATCGAGCATCCATCAGGGCTTCATGTCCACCGTAGAACCTCCTATGAATGCATTTTGTAATAGAATCGCCTAGTCGAATATCGATCCTTGTTGAATAAGTAGCATTTGCCCAGCCCCAAAACATATTAGGATTGCCTCATAAGGGGGTAGCTTTCCTACTCCTAACATCTGCACACACACACAAACATATATATATATATATATATAATTTATACACACACTAGTAACTATTTTATTTATAACCTAGGCCTCAAGCCGATATTCTTATTGCGCTTCTAGAACACTAATCGGTCAACCGCTATATTCTAGAGCGGTCAACCGCATGCTGTCGATCACTCCAGTGAAAGCAATCGGTCGGTCATTGCTATACAATTAGAGTTTTTTTAGTGCTTTTAATTATTTGGTTAATTACGTTCGTTCCTAAATTTCCATTACAGTAATTTACAATTTCATCTTATAGTGGATACAACTTTGCAATTTTCAAAATCTCCTATTCAAATTTTAGGATACAAATTTACACTAAAAATAGTTCAACCAAGGGTTACTATTAATATCAATATTAATGGGCATGAATTCATACTTGATTAAAGAAATGAGTTTAACCTCGATCGATTTCTATTTAACGGGTTCTCATCGACTTATGTTTATTATTCAATATCAGATCTAAACATCAAGATCCTAAATTTAGTTTCTAATAATCTAATAGGGTAGACTGAAATTATCTACATATAAACTTTTTATTAAAAATACACACACTCACCTCAGATCCAAGCTTTACCCTTTGAACCTTATCTGAAAACCTCTCCGTTCGTTGTCTCTTCATTTGATTTGACCTTCTTAGATCTCTCTACTTTCAGTTTTATTTACTTTGAAGAATTTTGTAAGTTGAGGAGAAAAGGAATTGACCAAGTTTGGGTGCACAAACTAATTCCTTGTGAATTACGTTTATATTAGTTGTGTCTTTATAGGGTTTTATACTAACACGGACCATTGATGGACTTTGGAAAAATAGTTATTTACGTCTTGATCGCTAAATGTTTACTTCGTTTCCAAGAAAAATATGTGATCAAATCAGGATAGTTGGCCAATCTAAACCCTCGTCGGTATAACACTACCAACCGAAGGCTATTGATTGGGGCAGTCGACCGCTTGCGGTCGACCGATCCTAATCCTACCTTCAACCGTTGGGGTTTCTTATTTATTAATATTTATTTCCCTTTTTGTTTATTTAATTAATTGCAATTGTGAATTTTTAAACGCTTATAACCTCTTCATATTAGCTCCGATTTTAAAATGTTATCTACAAAAATCGTTTGGAAAATTGCAATGAATACATGATGCAAGTTTCATAGCCAAATTCATACTTTGAACAAAATTCATTTTTTCCATTGTTATCTTTAAATTTAATTATTTTATTAAATTTTCACTTCGATTTTTGGGGTGTTACATAATCCGGCGGACAGCACATGGGAAGCTGAAGAGTAGTTGAAGGCTTCTTATCCTAATCTTTTCTCTAGTAAACTTTCTCCCTCCAAAAATTTTGGTCCTTAGTTGCATCGTGGTTGCTAGATTGGACTGTAGGAGATGGTCGCCACAATTTTACCGTTATTTCGGTATTCATTTGGAATTTTATACATATTTAGGATGCTTGCATAGATGCTTATATGTCATGATCTTGCATTCATGCTAGGACCGAGCTCACCTGTAGTTGTTTCATACATAATCACATTGTACTTTTGGTTAAGTAGATAGCTGCGTAGATAACTTGGTTGTATAACATGGATGTTAAATACGCATTACGCTATCTGTCTCTTAGGGATTTCAGACCGAAATCCGTTTTTAGCAGGGGGAATGTAAAGCCTCGTAAAATTAATAAGAAACTAATTAATTAATAATAACGCTACAAACGGAAATTTTGTAAATGTCAAAATTTGGCCATGAAAGTTAAACCATTAAGTTCGTGGAAATTTTCTGATCTACTTTAATATATAAAGTTTTATCATTAGAGCTCAAATGGAATAGTTATTGACATTTGAAATTGTTGAATTTAAATAATTTGAAATGGATTTAAATTTAAAATTTTAATTAAAGTTAAAGTTTGAAATTTAAAATTTGATGGTTTCTTATAGTTTAAGCAATGTTGAGATAAACGTTTACATTAAAAATAAATATGGAAAGAAATAAATAAAAAAGGTCAACATTTATTACGTTCCTAAAATGTAAGGACCGGTCGACCGCCTTCCTAGGGCTGGTCAATCACTAGCGGTCGGCCACCTAGGAAAGAGCGGTCGACTGGTGAATGAGTGGCGACTAGTGTAATAACCCGCCTCGAAACGGACCTAATTTTCGACCTAGATTAGGCCCATCAAATCTTAGACTCATTCCAAAGCTGGATGTTGGTTAGTAATATTGAAGTAAAGAAGAATATACAGAGCTATCTATCTATACATTCAATACTCCACATCGAAAAGGATAAAATATATAATCAAAACAGTAGCCATTTATTAGAACTTCAAATGTCAATGACAGCAATAACATAATACCATATAACGACACCGAATATTTGTGGTACAATATCTTAAAACACATCATGTTTAAATGAGTACAACGAAAATAGAAAAACAACATAGATAGCAAAACAACTGCCATAAGTCTATGTCTCTGCCACCATCTTCGAAAATCAACATCATCATCTCTAACTTGTATTGTGATGAGGAGGGACTCATAACAACAATGTCTAGTGAATAAAATCTCAAGCATTTCTACAATAGAACTTGGGTAGCATAATTTAAATAAGGATATGTCTTATGTATCTTAACCATATTATAAGTCTTCCAACTATAAACCCTAAGGCTTGCCGAGTCCAATTCCATAACCACTATTCTTTCAATCCAATAACCTATATCTATCATCAATAATGTCCTAACAATATAAGAGAGAGCACCCAAGCCACTTAATACCTTTTTACTGGGAACTAAGCTGACTTTAACCATTTAATACTTCACCCAAGGTAAGTCCCCGTCATTTAATACCTATCCTGAGGTGGACTCCTCTCGGTACTATCCAGTTGACATTGCATGAAGTCATTTCAGGCCACTTAATACTTCAAATCTAAAGCAGACCCTTCTCAAAATATCCTCTACCGTGTCAAACCACTAACCCATACCATTTAATTCTTCTTTCGTAGGGAAGAGGCAGGCCCTTACCAGCTACTTAATACCTTCAACCTCGAAGAAGGTTCTTTGCATTATGACATGTAACCCAGCCATGACATCTCACATTAGTCTGACTATTGATAGGTATTGGTAGCTAGAATAAATGGATAGGTTTTCCCTATAGAATTTGGGACTAACTTCACATTTTCCGTGGGTACTTGTTATAGGCAATGTCTCATACTAGCCCTAAAGTCCTACTCCTGGTAGCCAGATTAGCTATGCAGACTTTTGTGTACTTTTGACCGACCATGCATCCTTATAACTTAGTCATAATGTACAACACTCTCTTAATACATTTTCACAAATCTCACCACATTCCATATCAAGGCCTTATAAGTAAACTCCTATTTCGCCTTTACAATTTAACTTCTTTCCTAAGGGAGGTTTAATGGTAATAAATATACACATACACACATAACATACATACAGATATAAAAATAAAAATGTCAGCCTAAAATATTTCTAAGCGTACAAAGATTGCGCCCTAAACTAACATTTAAATGTCAAAACTTCAAATTTATACAATCCAATTCCATATCAATAAATATACTATTTATCCAATATCCACACTTCAATAAACAGACTTGTATAAAATAGAATCCAGACCAAACTTATATATACTAAAATAGTGGAATCAACATTAATAAAAATGTATATTTCACGCTTTATTCAACTTCTTTGAATAAAATTGAAAAAAGGAATTTCTATTTAAATTGCGAGAATAGACGGTACATACTATGAATAAAAGAATCTGTACCTTACATATCATTTTCTAATTTACTATTTTCAAAACCCATAATCAGATACCAAGAAAAAGAATATAAAACATTAAAATAGCAATATTTACACAATTCCATTATTTTAATATAGAATAATTGAGATTGTAACTTAAGAACTGACATTTCACTTTAGGGGAATTTTGGATTTTTAGTGCGATATTTTGGTAAACAAAATCCCCAAAGATATATATCAAATTTAAATTATACTGCACAATTACTAAAATAAGAAAAATTAAGACTTTCACTCACAATCAATCCTTAGTTCTTTCCTTTTTGGATTTGATACGCCCGCTTTAGTCTCTTTTAGATCTATCCATTTAAAAATATGCAACAAGGGAATCGTATACGAATTAGATTTAGAAATATAGGGATTGGAGGATAAAAGGATTAGAAATTGAATAATACACATATAAAATTTCTTATCTGAAACCCTATAGTATTTTCTGAATCTTTAAGGAGAGAAACTGGTAGAGCTTCGCTTGGTTCACATAATAATTTGTGAAAAAAAGTGAGGGGGCAAGGCTCTTATTTATAGTGTTTCGAAAGAAATAGAACCTTCGGTTTTAAGCGGTTTAAAATAATAAAATCTAGAACATTTAAATGCATAAAACCCTAGCCGCCTCCATCATTCACTGGTCGATAGTTCTACACTAGGCAGTCGACCTGTCCTTGTTAATGGTTGACCAGTTCGCCTATTTTGGGACCGTTTCATACCATTGTATATTTATTTTGTTCCATAATTATCAATTACTGTTAATGTTTACTTTAACATTTAATTTATCCCCAAGTCAAATTAATATTATTCTTTCAATTTCAATTTTTGGAATAAATTATTAGTTTGAATTTGAATTTTATTTCAATTATTTTGAATCTGAAAACATCAAACTTTTAAGTTTGAGCTCCGTTTTCAAAACATTATATATGGAAATTGATCGGAAATCGCCACGAATGCAATGGCGTAACTTTCATGGCCAAATTCCGACTTTTACAAATTTTTTATTTTTAGTCTTATCTTATTTGATTAATTCATTTATTTGTTATTAATTTTTACGGGGTGTTATATTCTACCCTTTCAAAAATGATTCCATCCTCGAAATCTCCCTAAGGCGTGGACAGCGTAACACGCAATAAAAATCCATGTTATACAACCAAGTTATCTATGCATCCATCTACTCAACAAAAAGTGCAATGTGATTATGTATGCAGACATACTACATATGAGCTCAATCCTAGCGTGAGTGTATGATAGTGACATATAAGCATGTATGCAAGCATCCTAAACATGCATAAAAATTTCTATATGAGTGCAAAATGAAAGTGAAAAGTATGACAATCATCTCCTACCATCCAATCTAGTATCCATGATGCAACCAAAACCTAATTTTGGAGAGAAAAGTTTGCCAATGAAAAACTCAAGATGAGAAGTCTTCTTCTTTTTGGTTTCCCATGTGCTTTCCGTTGGGTTATCTCCCCATTGTACTCAAACCGGCCTAATTTCTTTGTTGCAGAGCTTCCTAGTTCCATACTCCACAATGCGTGTAGTGGCAGTGGATGAAATTAGCTCCGTCTCAATACCCTCCAATAGATCAGACACTACCACAATGGCTATGCTATGAGGCATTTTCTCATGTGCAAAATGTGAAAAACTTCATGGACTCCTGCCAACTTATCTGGTGGCTCCAAACGATAATCAATTTTTTCTATTCTTTCCAAAACTCAAGAAGGCCCAACAAATCTTGGTGCCAACTTTCTCAATTTCTCATATCTCATGACTTTCCTAAGAGGGAAAACTTTGATAAACACCATGTGTCCATCCTCGAACTCCAACTTCTTTCTTCTCATTACCATGTAGGATTTCCGACGGTCTTGAAAGGCCTTCATACGTTGCTTAATCAACTCTACCATTTTTGAAGATTTGCGAATTAAATCTAGACCGATAGGATTTTGTCGAGGGTTTCCCAGCAATAATTGGGCCATTTGCATGGCCTACCATAAATCGCTTCATAGTGTGTCATACCAATCGTCGCTTGGTGACCATTACTATAAGCGAATTGGACTAACGATAGGTGATGTTCCCAACGTCCTCCAAAGTCCACGATGCAAGCACTCAACAAATCCTTCAAGATCCTATTCACGCTTTCGGTTTGATAATTAAACTACGGGCGGTAAACAATGCTAAGATTCAATGAATTTCTCAATGCTACTCGTAAACTCCTCCAAAATTCACTATTAAATAAGGGTTCCCTATCACTAATACTGATAATCGAAATTCCATTAATTCGAACCACTTCCTTGACTTAAATCTGTACCAGCGATGCTACCTAATAGGAATAAAAGGGTGCTTTTAGTAAGTCAATCCACTGTGACCGAAATTGCTTTATTTCTTTGGCTCCTAAGCAACCCATCTATGAAGTCCATCAATACAAGCTTCCATTTCCAAGTCGGAATCTCCAAAGACAATAACAATCCTTTAGGCTTCCCTTGTTCATCCTTTATCTTTTGGCATGTTAAACATCTAGAAACAAATTTAGCTACCCTCTTCTTCTTTCCCGACCAATAGAAAATTCGCTTCATATTCCTGTAGTTCTTCTTTCCTCTAGGATGATTGGTCATCCTTGAATGGTGACACTCTACAAGTACTTCTTCTAATACACTATCAATCTTTGGAAAACAATTGCATCCATCTCTCCTCAAACATCTCTTCCCGTCAACTGCATATCTACCAATGTTAGGAAAATTTTCTCCTCTACTTAGCTTACCCAAAATATATATTATCCCATCATCCTTCTTTTACTCAAGTCCAATGTGATCCATCAATGTTGGTCTAACCTCTATTGCTGCCAAATTGCTTTGAGTGGGTTCTTTTGGCGGTTGGATGTTGAAATTTTAGAGGAACTCCAACTTCCTCCACTCAAATATAACACTTATGGTAGCGCCTCCGGCCAAAGGCATCGGCGACAACATTCCTTTTTCCATGGTTATACTATATTTCAAAGTCATAAGATGTTATACACTCCATCCACCTCTACTGCCTAAGATCTAAACCTTTTTGGGAAAATAGGTATTTGAGTGATTTATGGTTGGTGAACAACTCAAACCTTTCCCTCAAAAGATAACGCCTCCACATTTTCAAAGCAAAAACAATAACCGTTAACTCTAAGTCATGAGTTGGGTATCTCTTCTCATGATCCTTCAATTTCCTACTAGCATAAGCTATGACCCTTCCTTTTTACATAAGAACTGCTCTTAATCTTATGCCACATGCATCCTTGTTAATTGTAAAAGGCTTCATCTCATCGGGAATGGTAAGTGTTGGTGCATTTTTTAATAGCTCCTTTAGCTTCGCGAATGCTTCCGTGCATTTTTCATCCCATGCAAAGACTAGATTCTTCTTGGTTAAGCGAGTTATGCTATCTTTGCAAGGTCCTTTATGAATTTACTATAGTATCTTGCCAGCACAAGAAAACTCTTAACCTTCGTGGCACTTTTCGGAACCTTCTACCCTTGCATAGCTTCCACCTTTGTGGGGTCCACGACTAATTCATGCTTGGAAACAATATGCCTAAGAAATCTCACCTCCTTCTTCTAAAATTGACATTTTCAGAATTTGGCTTTAAGTTGGTGCCTTCTCAAATTTCCTAGTATCTCCCTTAAGTGATATTCATGCTCTCCTTCACTCTTGGAGAATACTAAGATGTGAATAACAAACACTACGATGAATTTATTTAGTTTCTCCTAAATACTCTACTCATCAATTTCGGGGCATTCGTCAATCAAAAAGGCATCACTTCTCAATTATTAGGTCCATAAGGAGTATGAAATGCGGTCTTTGGTTTGCTATCATCTGCTATCTATACGATCAATTTCACCCTAAAGGGGTGAATAGGGTGATACTAATAATAAAAAAAAATTATTGCGGAAATATGTAAAATAATTTCAACACAAATAATAGCAGAATAATAAAAGCAGAAATATAACAACACAAATTTACCCAGCTTCGACAAAACCCTGCCTACGTGCTGCCCTCAAGGTTTCTACTAGAAATTAAGTAGTCAGACGCTTACACATGTAAACTCGCGACACCCGCTATCGACTAACCTAACTCTACGCTCAAAACCCTGCCACAACTCAGCCACTGAGTTGCGAATTCTCGAACTACACCACCGTAGTTCGTCCCCTAGTCACACGACTAGAATTTTACAAAAGTTTAAAAGAAAAATACAAAAAATTACAAAACCTTATATAAAATTTAAGCCCAAATAATATTTACTAGACCGACCCACTTAAGAAAATAGCTTAAAAAAACGTCTCCCTCTATTCTTCTTCTTCGGCCGGTCCTTTACTTCGTGAAATTATCTGCCACTTTTTCCTTTGCTCGAGAACGTTCGTTCCTCTTCCAAAAAATTAGGGCTTTGTGATTTGTTGAAGTCACCACTTGAAAAATGATGCTCGAAACCTTTGTTGGTACGCTTGTATGAAATGAGGCTCGAATCATCTTTTGCTTTCGTTTCTTCGCGGCTGCTTCTCCATCAAGTTTGAATCGAAAAATACTGGTATGCAATTTCCTTTATTTATTCTCGTTGATATGCTTGAACTCGATACATTGATTACCGATGATGTTAATGGTTTAAATAGGGAATAAAACCCTAAATTATCGTTCGAATACTTTTCATTTGAATTCGTCTGTTAATTTAACTCAACCATACGATTATGCTTGAATGTTGTGATTTCATTAGACTAGTTCAATTTGAATATTTTCTGATGTGCTATGCTTGATTACCACGGCTTTGATTCTGACTTGTTCGATTCTACCTTGGTCACCACGGCTCTGACTTTGGTAATTAAAATTGCGATAATCTTTTGAGATGAGAACTTGACTTCGACTTGTTTAATTTTACTTTGGTCACCATGGCTTTATTTCAAATTTTTATTTACTGCCGTTCTTTCATTTTTGCTGGCAGTTTTTATTTGAACTGCTACCCGCTTTGTTACTTCGACTGCAAGCTTTCGTATGATTTAGTTTAAGTCTGGTTGTAGTGTTGTTTTGCATGATATTGCACTCGGTTTCACTTGAGTCTTGTTGCATCCCTTGTTTTCATTACATACATGATTTCACGTGTGTGTATTTTGTTGAGGCTCCATGTTAACTGTTAGCTCGATCTGACTTTGTTCCTCTTGAATTATGGTCTTTGGTTCATGTATGTTATATGTTGAACTAATTCTAGTTTTAGTGTGTATGCACACATCTCTGTTGCATATTCACTTAAGCCTGTTGAGTTGCTTGTAGTTTGGTCTGGTCAGCTTGCCTAAGTTATTGTGAACTTGTTCCATGCTTGAAATGATTTATTTGTGTCACCATGTATATACAAACATATGTATGTGTGTGTATATGTGTTGTGAGTTACTCGAGTTTAATTTGTTCACTACTTTGTTGAAACAGACATTGGTTATATGCATGGTTGAGTGTACTTGTATCCTCTGTTTATCTGTTTGTTGAGTCTGCATTGTTATGTGATTTGCTTCATGGGCTTGTTCTTGTGCACTTGTTGCTGTAGTCTGGATTCAAATGAACCTTTGAGCTTTGTACATGTTGAAAGTAGATTCTGTCATGTTGAGTTGCTTCACATGTACATCATCTGGTTTTTTCCTCTTCACTTTCATATATTTGTCACTTTGGTTTATTCACTTGGTTGCATTGTCAACTTTGCTGCATATGTTTGGTTCTTGATGTCTTCATGTGTACTCGAGTCTATCCTTGTTGTACCGATATGGTGAGATTGTCTTCTCTGACACATGTGCACTGACTTGATTTACATATTGAAACTCATGTGTGGTCTCATTGAAGTCTTTGTACGCCTGAGCTATTGTGTGTTTCTGATCTGGTTGTGATGGTTTGTTGGTTCATGTCTACACTTTGACTGTTGAGGTTGTGTTGGTTGATTGCTTTGATCGAGCATTTTCACTTGTACTTGACAATTTTTTGATGTTTTTGTGTTGCACCTGAGTTGAATCTCGCCTCGGCTCGGGTTTGACCTTGTGCTCACCTGTCCCTGTAGTTTTATCAAGTGTATATTGGTGTGCACGGCCTTGTGGCATGTATAGTGATACACTGTGCATGTCACAAGTTGTTCGTGTAGATGAATTCAAAAATAAATGCTGACGAACAACCCAAATAACTGAGGCAAATAATATTTTCAAGAACACACATTTTATTTTACACTGTAAAAATATTTCTTTTTCAATTTTACTGCGTCAGTGTTTATTTTGCAGATAATTCAGATGCTGGATACAGATTGGAATATAGTTGTAGAACAAATATGAGTGAATGTGTGATATGTAGTGAGGTGCAAATGTATGTATAGCGCAAAATTGTATTATAATTTGAAATTATATTGTAATGGAAATTGTATATATAGTGAGAGCTCAAATTTTGTACTGTTCAAAAATTGTAATAAAATATTTGTTTGAATAAAATATCTGTTTGACTTTAAATTCTATGCTATTTATTTTATTCAGCAAATATTAATTATATGAAAATAAAATAGTACAATAACAAATACATTTAAATGAATATATATATGTTTATTATTATCAAACAAAAATCATATACTAGCATATTCAACAATCTACCCCTTTTGATGATAACAAACATATATTTGAGATTTTGAATTTATTAAATGTATTTGATCATTCAATTTGCTCCCCCTATTTGAATGCTCCCTCTCTACAACAAAGCTCCCCCTTCATATATGCATGAACATAAGTAAAAATATGCAAATGATATATAAAAAATAAAATATTTGACCTTTATTTGCCAAAATCTTAACTTTTCTCTTCCCTTTTTGTTATCAGCAAAAGAGTAATAATGTTAGAAAAATAGATATAAAGTGATAGACATTAACACAATATTATTACCCAATCGAGTATAAATATTAAATTTCAATAAAAAATCAAATAAAAATCATAAATACTCTGTTAGGTGCATATTCCACTTTAGAATGATAGGGGTGATGTCGGTATATAAAACCATACAATTGTGTCTATTTGTGGTATATTTATATCAAGAATTTGAATACTTACTAACCATGCATAACCGTTAGGACTTTTAAATGAGATTAGTAGTATTCCCAATTTTTTTATAAAAAAAATTTCAAGTATCTTCTAACCCCGCATAGCCGTGAGGACTTTTAAATGGGATTAGAATCAACTCGTCTATTTAATAACCAATTTTGATATGTGTTCCATACATGCATAACCGTAAGGACTTTTAAATGAGCATGAACGCACATAAACAAATATTCCAAGTAATTCTCCCATTCATAACCGTGAGGACTTTTAAATGAGAGTGAATACTTTGGATGTTAAAAGAAATGAATAATTTCCTGTTTAAAATACCACATTTTGACATACTATATTCGATTTTGATGAGTGACAGACGTTAGAAATATGATAGAAATAGAGATGGTCATGGAATTTTTACCAACAAAAGTTATTATAAATCTTGTTTAAATTTTTAAAAGAAAGTAATTAAATATACTGTCTCAAGTCATAATATATGATTAATATCAACACTCATCACTTTTTCAATCACTATTTATCTTTTCGATAATCAGTAGGGAGTCAGATTAGTTAATGTAGTCATTTTAGATCAAAATTAAATTTTCTAAAATGACTAATTTGAAATGAAGTCAAGAAAAACTATTTTCTAGAAGGAGATTTTTTTTTAAATGTATGCCAATTAAAAATCAATTGAAATGAAAAATATGCAGATATTTTCTTTGAAAACGATGCAACTACAGAATGTCTCAACATAAATCACGTTCCACTAGTAATTTTTCTATCAACTAGATTACCAGTGTAATCTACATCCGAATTTCCTTTGACTCAAGATTATTATTAGTTGGATGTCATAGACCAGACCATGAATTTTGCAACAAATACCTTAAAATCTATTTACAGCTTTTAAATGAATTCTTTTTGAATTTGAATTAAAACCGTGCAAATAAACAAACAGTGAACATAGTGTCGGATTTAGAACAAATATATCCATGTGTATCTAGAATAATCATTAATCAATAAAACACCATCATTAGTCCAAACAAATCTATATGAACTAGTTCAAAGACTCAAGAGGTACTTATAGTGTTCTCGGCATAAAAATATAATTGACCAACAATTTTGCATAAATAAAAATCAACATTCATTTCTTTATCACATAGCTGGCTGATTTAAATTAGATTATGGTGCAGATTTTCAACATATAATATATTCTTCAAGAGAAATGTACTGTTACCTAATTTACCTTTACTGATAATTTTTTGTTGTTGCCCATTGTGATTCTGCCACCTTTGTACTAGGCTAAGGAACTTTGATTTGTCGCCCGTTATGTGCCTGGAATAGCCAAAATCCAGGTAACATTGTTGTTGTTCCTTAGCCTGCCACCACACCTACACGAGAAAAGATTTTTGTGACCTATTTGTTTTTATAGGTCCATGGTTGTTAGTGGCAAAAGATTTTTAAAAATATGTTTGTGTAGACCCAAAACAATCTATATTTGTTCCTTTCGGCACCTAGATTTGTTTGACTTTAAGGGATTTTATATTCATGCCTTTTGAAACCCAAATTGGTCTGGTTTTCACGTGTTTGGGTCAATGCCAAGAATTATTGTGATTGTGTCCAGTTTTTCCACAAATTGTGCACTTGGAATTGACTTGATTAATTTCACTTCTAACACGTTCAGATTGATTCTACCCAAGTCCCTGTCTAACAGGATTGATAGTTTGTTTCCCTAATAACATATTTAGTGATTTTTCTTCTTTGGAAAATTTTCCTAAAGTTGTAGGCAATTGTCGGACTTGTGTTTTGAGAGATTCATTTTCATTCAATAATTGAGTGCACTTTTTAATAGAATTTTCACTCCTAGTATTTTCACTTTCTTTCAAAATCAGAATTTCATTTTCAAGTGATTTAATTTTAATTTTTGATTTTTTAATCTCTTTATCAAATGATGGACACTTATCACACTTAATGCACTTGTTTTGATAGTTTTTAACCAATTGATCAAGCTGTTTATTTAGTTCTATCAAACTATCTCTTTGTGATTCAATTTTAATGTACTTCTCCCTAAGTCGTTCAAAGTAGCCATTTACTTCGTGAAAATATATAAGTAATTTTGAGTGAGTGAGTTTTGATACCTCGCTTGGCTCGTCATTATCGCTATCAGTAATATCACCTCGAAGACACAGATCTGCTTTTTCACTCTTACTGCTAGTGCGTTTATTATCGTCATCACTTTTATTCCACGTAGCTGCAAAACTTCTCCTTTTCGATTTCTTTCCTTGGCCGAGTCGATTCTGAGGACAATTGGGCTTGATGTGACCAGGTTTGTTGCACTTGTGACATATGATCTCCTGCTCTTCTAGGTTGTCTAGAACTTTGACTATTCTTCTTTTCAGTTGTTGATATAGAGCTGGATTTCCGTATTTGTGGTTCCACTTTTTGAATCTCTTTATTAGTAGCACCAGTTCAGCTGGTCCATCATCATCATCGTCATCTTCACTTTCAGTTGTTCCTTTGAGAGCTATTGATTTCTTTCGAGTATCACCTCCTTCACGTTCTTCCTTGAATTTCATTTCTAGCTCATAAGTGGTGAGATTTCCGATGAGTTCTTCAACTTCGATTTGTTTCAAATCCTTCGATTCTTGAATAGTAGTGACTTTGGCTTCAAAATTTCATGGAAGGACTCTGAGGATTTTTCGGACTATTTCCGATTCTGTGTATGGTTTTCTGAGAGCTTTTGATTTGTATACGAGATTAGAAAGTCATCCATACATCTCTTTTACATTCTCATCCTTGGCCATTATGAAGTTCTCGTATTCGCTACTAAGCATGGCAAGGCGAGAATCTTTGACTTGAGATGTTCGTTCGTGAGTCACTTCAAGTGTGTGCCAAATTTCCTGTGCAGTTAGATAATG
Organism: Allium fistulosum; assembly: GCA_030737815.1. NCBI lineage: Eukaryota > Viridiplantae > Streptophyta > Magnoliopsida > Asparagales > Amaryllidaceae > Allium > Allium fistulosum. Next base: position 1,100,455,299 of record CM060904.1, on the reverse strand, counting down.
TGAGACACGATTAAATTCAATTTGATATAATGAACAAATAATAGAATTCATTGCTTTAGCATTGGCATTTTGTAATTTATTTTCTAGATCTGTCCATTGATCCATCAGTTTATCTATTTCCTAATTATCTACCACTATAGTTGGTGTCCTATATCCCGTCTCAACAATATTCCAAGCATAAATGGTTTTTAGAAAAAATTTCATTTTATTTTTCCAATAAGCATATTCACCATTGAACATAGGTGGTCTAACTATGGACTTTCACTCAGCAAAAGCATTATTAAAAGAAGCCAATTAAAAAAAAATCAAATTTTTGAAAAATCAAAATTTTAAAACAAAAATTGGTTTTTGTTCCTAGCTTTGATACCACTTGTAGGATCGATTTCACCCTAGAGGAGGGTAGGTGAATAGGGTGATACTAATAATAATAAAAATTTATTGCGGAAATATATAAAATAATTGCAGCACAGATGATAGCAGAATAATAAAAGCAGAAATAGAACAACACAGATTTACCCAGCTTCGGAAAAACCCAGCCTACGTGTTGCCCCTAAGGTTTCTACTAGATATTAAGTAGTCAGACACTTACACACGTAAACTCGCGACACCCGCTATAGACTAACCTAACTCTACTCTCAAAACCCTACCACAACTCAACTACCGAGTTGCGAATTCTCGAACTACACCACCGTAGTTCATCCCCTAGTCACACGACTAGAATTTTATAAAATTTTAAAAGAAAAATACAAAATAAAATCAATTACAAAACCCTATATAAAATTTATGCCCAAATAATATTTACTAGACCGGCCCACTTAAGAAAATAGCTTAAAAAAATGTCTCCCTCTATTTTTCTTCGGCCGGTCCTTTACTTCATGAAATTATCTGCCTCCTTTTCCTTTTCTCGAGGACGTTCGTTCCTCTTCCAAACAATTAGGGCTTTGTGATTTGTTGAAGTCACCGCTTGAAAAATGATGCTCGAAACCTTTGTTAGTATGCTCGTAAGAAATGAGGCTTGAATCATCTTTCGCTTTCGTTTCTTCACGGCTGCTCCTTGATCGAGTTCGAATCGAAAAATACTGGTATGCGATTTCCTTTATTTATTCTCGTTGATATGCTTAAACTCAATGCATTGGTTGCCCATGATGTTAATGGTTTAAATAGGGAATAAAACTCTAAATTATGGTTCGAATATTTTCATTTGAATTCATCTGTTAATTTAACTCGGCCTTACGATTATGCTTGAATGCTAGTGATTTCTTTAGACTAGTTCAATTTGAATATTTTCTGATGTGCTATGCTTGATTACCATGGCTTTGATTCTGACTTGTTGGATTCTACCTTGGTCACCATGGCTCTGACTTTGGTAATTAAAATTGTGATAATCTTTTGAGATGATAACTTGACTTCGACTTGTTCAATTTTAGTTTGGTCACCATGGCTTTATTTCAAAAAAAAATTTACTACCATTCTTTCATTTTTGCTGGAAGTTTTTATTCAAACTGCTACCTGCTTTGTTACTTCGACTGCAAGCTTTTGTACGATTTACTTTAAGTCTGGTTAGTGTTTTTTTGCTTGATATTGCACTCGGTTTCACTTGAGTCTTGTTGCAGCCCTTGTTGTCACTACATACATGATTTCACGTGTGTATATTTTGTTAAGGCTCCATGTTAACTGTTAGCTCGATCTGACTTTGTTCCTCTTGAATTCTGGTCTTTGGTTCATGTCTGTTGTATGTTGAACTGATTCTGGTTTCAATGTGTATGCACACATCTCTGTTGCATATTCACTTAAGTCTGTTGAGTTGCTTGTAGTTTGGTCTGGTCAGCTTGCCTGAGTTATTGCGAACTTGTTCCACGCTTGAAATGATTTATTTGTGTCACCATGTGTATATATACATATGTATGTGTGTGTATATGTGTTGTGAGTTGCTCGAGTTTAATTTGTTCGCTGCTGTGTTGAAACAGACATTGGTTATTTGCATGGTTCAGTGCTTGTATCCTATGTTTCTCTGTTTGTTGAGTCTGCATTGTTATGTGATTTGTTTCATGGGCTTGTTTTTGTGCACTTGTTGCTGTAGTCTGGATTCAAATGAACCTTTGAGCTTTGTACATGTTGAAAGTAGATTCTGTCATGTTGAGTTGCTTCACATGTACATCATCTGGTTTTGTCCTCTTCACTTTCATATATTTGTCACTTTTGTTTGTGCACTTGGTTGCATTGTCAACTTTGCTGCATATGTTTGGTTCTTGATGTCTACATGTGTACTCGAGTCCATCCTTGCTGTACCGATATGGTGAGATTGTCTTCTCTGACTCATGTGCACTAACTTAATGTACATATTGAAACTCGTGTGCGGTCTCATTGAAGTTTTTGTACATTTGAGATGTTGTGTGTTTCTGATCTGGTTGTGATGGTTTGTTGGTTCATGTTTACACTTTGACTGTTGAGGCTGTGTTGCTTAAGTGCTTTGATCGAGTATTTTCACTTGTACTTGACAATTTTGTGACGTTTTTGTGTTGCACCTGAGTTGAATCCAGCCTCGGCTCGGGTTTGACCTTGTGCTCACCTTTCCTTGTAGTTTTACCAAGTGTATATCGTTGTGCACGGCCTTGTGGCCTGTACAGTGATACACTGTGCATGTCACAAGTTGTTCGTGTAGATGAATTCAAAAATAATGATGACGAACAACCCAAATAACTGAGGCAAATAATATTTTCAAAAATACACATTTTATTTTACACTGTAAAAATATTTCTTTTTCAATTTTACTGTGTTAGTGTTTATTTTGCAGATAATTCAGATGCTGGATATAGATTGGAATATAGTTGAAGAACAAATATGAGTGAACGAGTGACATGTAGTGAGGTGCAAATGTATGTATAGCGAAAAATTGTTTTATAATTTGAAATTGTATTGTAATGGAAATTGTGTATATAGTGAGAGCACAAATTTTGTACTAATCAAAAATTATAATAAAATATTTGTTTGAATAAAATATCTGTTTGATTTAAATTCTATGTTATTTATTTTATTAGCAAATATTAATTATGTGAAAATAAAATAGTACAATAACAAATACATTTAAATGAATTTATATATATATATATGTTTATTATCATCAAACAAAAATCATATACTAGCATATTCAACACTATCCTCAACTAATGAAATTAACTTGCCATGTCCGATTAGGAGAAGGTTTTTGCTCCATTAAGCTGATGTAACAAATCTTCTATCTTAGGTAAGGGGTACCTATTATTCTTCGTCACCTTGTTGAGTTCTCTATAATCGATGCATATCCTTAATGTACCATCTACCTTGGTGATAAGGACAACGGGGGCTCCTCATTCAAAAGTACTCCATCAGATAAACCTGTTCAGCAAAAACTCCAAGATATGCTTATCCAATTCTCGCCTTTATTTGGGGATCATGTGCCATAATGGTAGAGCGACTGGTCTAGCGTCCTTCTTCAAATCAATTCTAAACTCGATCTTCCTATGGGGCGGAGACCTGAGACTTCTTCAAAGATATTAGGAAATTCTCAACTGAATTTTCAAGTGTATAGAGTGCCCTTTTCTATTTTGTCCATACCACCCTCCTATTATAACCTAAGACAGCCTCGTAGTATGATAACCAATCCATTCCTTAGATAAGTCCATACCCCCTCAAAATTAAGAACGTACGCATTGCATATTAAATAACGTTACATTATCCACAACTAGGTCTTTGCAAATTAAAGAAAGATGTGTCGACCGCCAATAGGATTTGAGACTACTATTGGGTGGGTGACAATATGGGCTTGAAGATTCAAGGAGCTAACGACATTCCTAGCTATGAATGAATGTCATGCCCTAAAGTTGAACAGGGTACGAATTGTATTCCCACAAATAAAAGTTATATCTTAGATTGCAACCTTCTCTTGGTCTCTAGAGGGCGGTCTACTTGAGATAGAGGCAGCCTCAAGGACTTAGGCTAGCCTACTCTGCTCTTCCTTTGCAAGCATCAGAACCTAATTCTTGAAGTACCCCTTTACGTGGCAGTGGTAGCACTTTCCCTTAAAAGCTTCCTACAACGGGTTCAATTTACAATCTGTCATGATATGTTCCTTCTTTTGGCATCTCTTAGGCACTTTATCCTCCTTCTTGAATTCCGCTTCCATACGCTTATTCACCCAAAAGCCTCTCTTCTTGTCTCCTCCTTGATTTTGAGTAGGTCATGCTTTCTCTTTCTTATTCTTCTTCTCCTTCTCCTTCACATTAGCTATCTGCAACAAAGCCATCTCTAAGTGGGGAGTTCCGTCTTTGAAAAACATCATGGCATTTGTAATGTCCTTCACTAAAAGACCCCAAAATGAGCGTTATGATGATGCAGTCATCACCAAAATTATTTTCGTGTGACCAAGGGTAAGTTCCGTATTATTCAAAATAGTTTAAGTAAACAAAACAACAAATTATTTTAATTTCATTAAATTTATTTTAATATTCATTGCATTCATATTCAAAGTTAACCCCAAGTCATGCCCATGTAGTCGACAAAATATAATATATGTATACATAGAAGAGTGTTAGGCCAACATATGATGATGCCACCCAAACACTTTAAACAATGGAATGAAACATATGCTAACAAATACGTAGGCGTTCTGTGCCGTCTTTGGAGTTTTTCTTGCACTTAAAATAACTTACCAATCTAAAAAACTCGGCCTGCCTAAACGAGTGCACATGAGTTTATGGGGAAACAACGATAAAGACATGGGTCAGGCATAATGTTTGGTGTGAATAATACTTTCTGAAAAATACAATATAAATACATAGTGAGACCATATCATATAACTCGAAATGGGTTTCCCCCTTACTACATACAAAATAACATACATAATACTGCACATAAGTAAAGGTCATATATACTTACCCTGGAAGATCCCCAAGTTTTACTTAATACATTTACTACTACATCCCCGCGTAGTTCCTACCTAGTCCCAAATCGACCAAAGTGAAAATCGAATGCTGCTTGGAATCCTCCCCCAGCAACATCTCTTTGATTCTTTCTTTGTTTTACTCATACTGCACTGACCCTAGTCTTTGTAGTATTATTTCATTTGTTTATTGAATATTAGACTGCATGGAATCTCTCTGTAACACCCCTAATTTTCGATAACATTATTCAGAAGATTTAATTAGATAAATTAAATGGAATAATGTAAAAGTGAAGCGATAAGAGGATTGAGACTTGAATTAATTTAATTAAGGCCGAGCCTAATATAAAATTAATTGGCTTAAGAATGGGTTTTTGATTAGTTAAGTTAGATAAGGGTATATTAGGAATTTGCCGCCCAATGACCCTTACCCTTATATATTTTCATTCCTACCATTTTACTTCCTATTCACGTCATTTTTTAAAATGCAAATAAAAAGATAAAAGAATGACCGGCCATTAAGGAAGAGGAATACAAATTAAAAGCTAGAGAATCAAGCTTAGGGGGAAATCAATCTCAATCCAATCTTCTTATCTAGTTCAAGGTGAATAATAATTCCATCTTTATTTTGTTTTGAGGCGTATATTTTTAGATTTAAGGGTAAATTCATTTTTATGATATATTGGATGATGAAATGCTTGATTTAAAATTTATATGGTTTAAACTAGATTGTTTAAAAGGGGAAAAGCATGGTTTTAGGGTAAAATTGAGATTTAATGATGTTTAAATTCCAAGGGAAAACTTTAAGTTATGAGAATCATGATTTTGGAGTTGGGTTTCAATTTTGATAATTTTTCAAGATATGGAAATATTATTATGAATTTTAAAAGGAAAATATGGTTATTTGGATTTATAAATTTATTTTGGAAAATATATCAAGAATTTGGGTTTGGAATTTTGATATGTTAGATAACATGATTAAAGTGAATTTCTGGAATTTTTGGGTATTTTTTCAAAGTGATTTGCTATGCAAAATAAATTATTTTAGAAAAGGGACTTCTTTGCAAAATTGGTTTTGCTTAATGGAAGGGCTTAATCGATTAACTTAACCATGGTTTAGATCTAGATTAGCAGTAGTTATTTTTGAAAAAGAATTTTAAAACGTTAAGGCAACCAATCTAGTGTTGACACATGGTAGGTTAATTAGAGAAAAGTTTACTTTAAGAAGAACTAAACCAATTTTATTCAGCAAATTTGTTTCACCTACTTTGGAAAGCACCTTTCGACACAAAAGCTTCGGCCTTCATTTTAGTCGAAACAAACTATGCCAAAACCAATACACAAGGTATCACAAAGATGGTACGCAGTGGATTGGAGGAAGGTAGAAGGTAATGTGTCGAATGCATAGCTTCCGAAGGAGTCGAAACCTTGGTTTGTTTTTAAGAAAAGCACCTGCCTTTGTTTTGTTTTAGCCTTCGACGGTGTCGCAGCAAATGGTTTCGAAACAGGTTTTAAAGAAGGTTTTGAAAGTGTTGCCATTAACTTAATATTTCTTTCGATTGGGTTACATTACATATAAAAGAATGTTTTGAAAGAAGGGGTTCTGATCTAGTCGAAACCCAGCTGCTGTTCTTTAACCTTTTGATGGTCTTGAGATATTAATGCTATCGAAATAGTATTTTGTTTTATAAGTTTAAGCCACTTCCTATAACTTTCGAAAGGGTTTAGGGGTTTCGACGCCAACCTTCCAATATTTTACCCAGTTGTTTTATGCTTTCGAAAGAGATGGTGCCGACACTATCATGTTTCCCCAATATTTTTATATAATAAAGGATGGTGTCGAAAGAGATGCTTTCGCCTATATTCACTTTGACCCAAATAATGTTTTAAGTATAAACCAAATGCTTTCTAAAGGGGTACTTTCAATTGGTTTCGAAACTAAGCTTCTAAAGATTAAATATTAATACTTTACTACAATCGAATAGTTTCGAAAGGAAGGTTATAAAGTACAAAAAGGCAGGAGCCTAATGTTTCGAAGATATTTTTAAGGCTTTCGAAGGGGGGCATCCTATGAAGTTGAAAGCTAGGTTCCGAAGGTATCGAAAGGTTTTATAACCCATACTCTATTTTTAAAAGGAAAAAAACCATGGCTAAATTAAAGGAGTTTTATAATGGTTTTAAGAAGAAGCTTTATTTGATAAAGTAATAGGTTAAAGGAATTAACCATGTTTTATATTAAACCCACAAGAGTGGTATTGCCATGTTGTTATGTTTGCTTCTTCAAATATAAATATATTCACTTTATAATGGATCCATAACTGCATTTTGGGGATAAAGGGTAGAAGAACCAGCTAGTTTAACCCAGTAGTGAATATAAATTGATTAAACTCATGAATGAGTAGAATTGCATCTAGGAAGTTAGGAAGACCAAAACATAGGATGCTAAAATATAAAAGAAAGATATTGGCAGAGGCCAATAGGTTCTCAGTAAGCCCATGGAAACTACGTAGAGAAAAGATAGTGGCAGAGGCCAATAAGTTCATAGTCAGCCCATGAAAACTATGTATATAGGATGATGTCAGAAAGACAGGTTCATCGTAAGCCCATGAAAACTATGATTTGATACTGGCCGGGGCCAGTAGGTTTGTAGTTCGCCCATGAAAACTATATTCGGATGAAATATTGATAGATGTCAATGGGTTCCTAGTCAGCCCAAGAAAACTAGAGTAAAAGAAAGGATATTGGGGTTACCAGATTCCCGGTCAACCCGTGAAAACTAGGATAAGAGTAAGATATTGGAGTTACTAATAGGTTCTTAGTGATCCCATGAAAACTATGTAATTGGACAGGGAGTCCTCAAATGTTTAACCGGTTATTAGTCAGCCCATAAAAACTAATAGGTTAATAGTAATCCTAGAAACTATAATTGAGACCGATAGTCTAAAATGAATGGGGATGGGTAATCCAAAATTGATTCATTTGTTTTACATATCATCATATTATATTGTTTTGAATTGTTTTAACCATTGTGGATGCAGGAGCATAGTATATGGTTTTATAAAAGATTTGAGATACTAGTGAGGGAAAATCTTTTCCGCTAAGCGGCGTGGTCTCACTGGATATCTAAATGATTTGAGATGGTAGATTATTATTCATACCAGGCTTTGTTGTCTGACTCGAAGTTTATGTTTTCCCCTTAAACTCTCGGGTTTCAATTAATTTTGAGTAGTTTGAGAGTTGAGGTTTTCTGGTACCTCTTAAGACGAATAAGCTTCCAGGGATATGCAGGAGGCATGATAGCTATTTAGAGTTCTTTATTCTTTTGATTCCGCTGTGTTGTTTGTAATGACAAAGTTGTTATATTGCATGTATATACTCTGATCATCCAAGGGGGCATCTTCAAATGTCGCTCTTGGGCGTATGTTGTAATAAATATATTTTCTCTTAACATGATTTGTGAATTTTGGATTATGTAATGAATTGGTAATATTTTAAAATGATATTTGATTTTGTTTGAAGTTAAATTTTTTTCCATATCTATATGTTTATGTGTATCAATGTATCTAACTTCACCGTATTTGGTCGCCGAGGATTACTAACTATAGATGACTATAACATCCGTAGCTGTTAGTTTGGACCTCCAGGTAGGGGGATTTTACAAATTTGTATTAGAGCATAGGTTTATGAAACTTTAAAAGAAAGATAAACCAAAAAGATTTTCAAACATAATCCAATGAAATTGAAAATATCTTTGGGGTTTGGGTTAACACTATAGTAACGTACTTGTATTTGATATATATATATATATATAAGTACATGTTCCCCTCTCTCTTAGACTGTTCTTCTGTATCTCACTAAGGCTTGTAGAAATATTTACGAGAAAGAAGATATGGAAGCAAGAAACGGAAGAGGAAATCTAGGTGGAAGAAGCACAACAACCAATGAAAATGCTCGACCTAATACCAGGAGTAATCAAGGTCGACAGGCTAATGCTAATCCAAATGCCGAAACCAATGTATGTGCTGGAAATCCGCTAGTAGATATAGGGATGGTGTATCAGTTGTTAGCCAATCTTTTGCAAGCTGGCATTGCTAATAATGTTGGAAGAGCTAATCCTATGGCTCCAGTTGGGAATAACTATGCTAAGCTAAGCAGAGACTACACCAGACTGGATGGAAAACCGTTTGTTGGAATGGAGGATGCTGTTAAAGTTGAGAATTGTCTTTTGCACTGTGAAAGGATCTATACTGATATAGGCTTGGATGATGGGTAAAAGAGAAGTGTTGCAAGAGGCAGCACTTCATTGGTGGAATTGTAACAACCCGGGATTTGCATTACCAATTAATAAATAAAAGTTAGGATTTTATTTATTTTAATGAAGCATAAAAGGATTTGGAATAACAAAATTTATTTGAAAAAGGCTATTTTAATTAAATGGGAAATATGGGATTTTAAAATGAGGATAAAATGTTATTTTTGAAAAGTTAAATATTTTAGGAGAAGATTTAAAATGGGTTTGAATAAGAAAAGTGAGTTTTATAAACATATATGAACACTTAGAAATTTTTTGAAAACATGGAAATAACTCTCTTCATATTGGGTTATTAAACCTTACCCAATAACCCACCCTAAACTTCCTCTATAAATTATCTCAAACTCTCCTAACCTCATTCATCAAAACCCTAATCAAAACCCTAACCATTTCCTAAAGCTTTCATAACAAAAATGGCCTTCATCTTCATCTCCTTCTAGTTTTAGCTTATGCAAGTCATTCTATGAAAGGTAATGCAAATACCCACCTCAAATCCATATTTTATATCTTCATAATTTCTGAAATTTGATTAGTAACACATGTTTTATGTGTTTTTTTGATCTTATAGCCTCCTAATCACCTATTGCTAATTTGGGTTGATGCTATAATAGTATTTGTTGCTTTCAAGAGAGATATATTGCTAAAAACCTCTTCTAGCATGTGTTTAATCATCTTTTGATTTCAATAATCATTTAGTAACACATGTTTTCTTATGTAACATGTGAATCATAGCTCTTTGATCATCTTTTCTTTCATTTTGGGGTTGCACATAAGGTGTTTGTGATATTGCTTCATTAAGGTAATTAATATTTATTAGTAATTATTGCTAGTTATAATATTGGTGAAAAATTGATGCCAAAAACTGAAAAAAACACTCCAAAATCATCAAAATCCTCAAAACTAGTTGGCTGGAATGTTTCAGCCTGAAAACAGGCTGAAACAGTGATCTGGGTGCACCAGGGCAGGCCTGGGCTGCACCCAGGCTGCTGCAAACCCACCAGCCCAGCCCAGGTGGGCTGGGCCGAATCCCACCCCCTCCCTAGTGCAGGCGGGCTGGGGCAGAACCCCCCAGCCCGCTTGGGCTGGGGCAGAACCCCAAGCCCGCTTGGGTTGGGGCTCCCCAGCCCAGGCAGGTTGGGGCGGAATCAGACACTAGCCCGCATGGGCTGGGGCCTCCCCAGCCCAAGCGGGCTGGGGGCAGGAGAACCCCAGCCCGCGTGGGCTGGGGCGTCCCCAGCCCAAGCGGGCTGGGGCCTGGATGGACCCCAGCCCAGGCGGGCTGGGGCTCCCCTTCCACCCAGCCCAAACGGGCTGGGCTCCCCCTTACATCCCCAGCCCAGGCGGGCTGGGGGCTCCCCTTACCTTCCCAGTCCAAGAGGGCTGGGGGCTTCCCACCACATCCCAGTCCAGGCGGGCTGGGTCTGCTCCCAACTCCCCAGCCCATGCGGGCTGGGCCTGCCTCCCCCTCCTCAGCCCAGGCGGGCTGGGGGCCTGCTCTCACCTCCCCAGCCCAGGCGGGCTGGGGGCTTACTTCCATTTTCTCAGCCCAGACGGGCTGGGCTTGCCTGTTTCCAGGTTTTTTCCTCCACTTCGCGATGCCGCCACGATCGCATCCGAAGTCGGCATTCAACGTTTTTGGTCTCGTTGGAAAGGTGGAGTTTCGAACTCCATCTCTGGAAAGTTTGGGTAACATCGGAGTTCGTTTGTTACTTCAAATTTCGTGTCGAAGTTGAACTCTGGTCGCTGTTGGTAAACAGTATTAATCTTTTCCTGGGTCCAACTTTGAGATGTCTCTGCCACTTCGTATCAACTCGGAATCCAGAAATTCTTTTTGCATCTTAAAGTTGGGATGTTGGACAACATGCCTGCAAATTTTCATGACATTTGGACACAGTTTGCTGGTCCAAATAAATTGCCGAACTTGGGTTCGCAGCTGTTTTTGAATGTTTACAAACACTTAGAATATTTTTCATTGATTTTCTGGTTTTATTGATTTCTTTGAGATTTGTCTCTAGATTTCGTACACGGGTTTTATGAATCATTTTCAAAAGATTTTTCACTCCTAAATGGCTTTAGAAATTATTATATAATATTATTTTTAATTATTAAATTAATTACTCCATAATAGGAGAGTTTTCAAAAGCCGTTCTAAAGTGATTTCAAAATCAATTATAAATCCGTTTCGCACCATTATTTTCTATAATAAAAATCTCACACTCACTTTTTAGCACGTCGAGCGAAGTGGAAAGGTGCTTAAACGGTTAGGAAATCTCCGGCTTATGGAACCGTGTGTATTTTCTTTCTGGTTAATCCCCGACATATTCGATTGATCGTTTTGACCTCTGGGTCTAGTTTACCGATGATACGAGGTGGACTTTATATTGTTTGGAGTGTGAGCTTGCTATTGGTTAGTAAACCGTTTAGTGCGAACGTGGGGTATGAGACTCATTGTTAACACTTTACGGGTTCCTCTCCAAGAAGTTAGTGACACATTAGCCTCTGGGCGGCTAGTACTGTACCTCTGGGTCACCACGCCTCTGGGCAACCGTCTCTGGACACCTGCTCTATGGAGCAGTTTATTTTTCGGCATGCGCCTCTGGGCCTTTATCCTTCTGGGAAGGATCTTGCTGTCTCGCGTGTTCCGCATCTGTGCGAGTGATCGATCACAACTCTACAGTACTTGGCAACAATGACTCTGGTCGGTGCACGTTCAATATTGGTATTATTTGATGATTTTTATATCCATTCGAGTACCGCCATTCGGTGTTGGTTCTATGGAACCATACGTTGTAAGTGCGATTGCCTTGTGGATTCACAGTGTCTTTGGACACTGCTTTTCAGTGTTGGATTTCATTGACTTTTCAGTATATCCCCATTGCTCTTTGGAGCATCGATCTTTGCTTGGGCATTGATTACAGACTCTGGTCACTCTTGGGATTATTGCCTATGGGCATCTTTTTATAGCTTTGGCTACGCCGATGATATGAGGCGATTTTATTTATTATACACTTTAGTGTTGATTTCTCTTTGGAGATTTTTATTGTTTATTGATGATTAGGGATCGTCATTATATTCATGTGGTTCATAATATACTTCTCTTTGGATAAGTACTGTTTTATTTATGTACCGCATTATTATATATCTCAGTTATTACTGATTGTTTAGCTAGCCTGACCCGAGTGTTTTCGCTCGGGTCAGACCGAGTTGTTTCAGGTTAGGTCTCTGGACTTAGCTTCTGTGCTTCCGCTTGGACATTATCTGCTATGCTAATAGATAGCGCTTTTATTTGTCCACTATTCCGCTACTCTGTTATTATTCAGACTTTGATATGTACATATTTTTGACCCACATGTGTGGGCAGTGGCTTTGTACCCACTTATAGTATTTGGATCTGTATTGACGATGTATTGTTCTGGGATATTATATCTGTTATGTGATTCGGTTCTGTGATGTTTTATCATTTATTACTATGCTTTGTCCTGATAGATCTTTAGCCATTTGTAATTTCGTTATAAGTATTTACCGAATATGTCGAACCACTTGAAAAAAATATATAGATACCATCCTTTCGACGTATTCAGTAGATAGTTATAGCTTGATTACAAATGGTCGCTTCCACTATACTCTATTTTCCGCTTTAACAGACAGTATTACTCCCGTAATACTCTTTGTTACAGTGGGTCTCAGAGTGGGGCGTTACAGCTTGGTATCAGAGCCTGGTTTCAGGAATAAGCATAATAAACGCAGAACAGATACACTTAGTACAATACATTTTAATTGGATCCGAATTAAATCAAATCCCTTCCTTATGTTTGTTGATAGATAAGTTAGGAATATGTTTAGGAATCCGTTATATTCCGTAATATTCCTTAATTAATTATCTATTATTGAATCATGTCTAACTCTAATTCCCGTTTGACTTTCAGCTCGTCTGGGCTGGCTCCCCAGCCCAGGTGGGCTCTCCGACTTTCTTTGTCGATCTTATGAATCGAGGATTCTGGGAATACATCGATAGATTCGTTCTGGTTTTCATCGACGATATTTTTATTTATTCTAGATCCGAGGCAGAGCATGCTCATCAATTGTGGATCGTCTTGGATACTCTTCGTCAGCATCAGCTTAAGGCCAAGCTCTCCAAGTTCCATTTTTGGATGAGCAAGGTCAAGTTCTTGGGCCATATTGTATCATCTGAGGGTATTTCTGTCGATCCTGCCAAGATCGAAGCTATTCAGAATTGGAAGCAGCCCGAGAACGTTCATGATATTCGCAGCTTCCTTGGGCTGGCGGGTTATTACCATCGGTTTATCAAGGATTTCTCTCGAGTTGCACTTCCCCTTACGACGCTGACTCGTAAGGGTGTTCGCTTTATTTGGTCTGATAAGTGTGAAGCTTCCTTTCAGCGACTGAAGGAACTTCTCACTCATGCTCCTATTCTAGTGGTTCCAGAGAGTAACCATGATCTTGTTGTTTACACCGACGCTTGTGGTAGCGGCCTCGGTGCTGTGCTTATGCAGAAGGATCGGGTAGTTGCTTATGCTTCTAGGCAGCTACGTCCGAATGAGGTTCGCTATCCGACTCATGATCTTGAGTTGGTAGCTATCGTCTTTGCTTTGAAGACGTGGCGTCACTTTCTATTGGGCGAACGTTTCATTCTCTACACCGATCACAAGTCGCTGAAGTATTTATTCAGTCAGAAGGATCTCAATATGATGCAGCAGCGATGGCTTGAGTTTCTCGCCTCATATGACTTAGACATTCAGTATACCCCTGGCAAGGGTAATCGTGTGGCTGATGCACTCAGTCGCAAACACTCGGCAGTAGTTTCTATGATGATAGCCGAGTGGGATATTCTTGAGACTCTTTCTTTGTGTGATATCCAAAATCGAGCTCCGTCTTCTGATTCTCAGATCTTGTTATTCAGCTTGAAAGCTCGACCTATTCTATTGGATCGCATTGCCCATGCTCAGCGGCAGGATCTAGACTTGTTGCGATATATTCATCTCCTTGAATCGGGATCCAGTGATGAGACATTGTTGGATTATTCTATTGATTCTCATCGGTGTCTTCGCAGGAAGAACCGTATTTTGGTACCCTCTATTTTATCACTTAGGCATGACATTCTGGACGAGTGTCATCGCACTAAGTACACCATCCATCCCGGCTCGAGCAAGATGTATGCTGATATGTGTCGGGTTTATTATTGGGAAGGGTTGAAGAAAGATGTTGCAAGTTATGTGAGCGGTTGCATGACTTGTCAACGGATCAAGGCCGAACACCAGCGTCCATCCGGTCTTCTTCAGCCGCTAGGGATTCCACTGTGGAAATGGGATCAGATATCCATGGATTTTATTGACGGTCTGCCTCAATCGAGGTCGGGCCATACTTCTATTTGGGTCATCGTCGATCGCTTGACCAAATCAGCTCATTTCATTCCTATTGAGTCCACTCGGAATGCTCCTCGGCTTGCCAAGCTATATGTGAAGGAAGTCGTTCGACTTCATGGCATGCCTAGCTCTATCGTCTGTGATCGAGACACTATCTTTACTAGTCACTTCTGGAAGTGCCTATAGTCAGCTTTGGGCTCAAAGCTGAATTTCTCGACTGCTTATCATCCTCAGACCGACGGTCAGACGGAGAGGGTGAATCGTGTTTTAGAGGATCTTTTGCGCTGTTGTATTCTGGATTTCGGAGGTAGTTGGGAGGATCACTTACCGCTTGTAGAGTTCTCCTACAACAACAGCTTTCAGTCTAGTATCGGCATGGAACCTTTCGAGGCTCTTTACGGAAGGCCATGTCGCTCTCCTGCTTGTTGGTTAGAATCTGGTGAGAAGCACCTTCTTGGTCCAGATTCAGTTCGGGAATCTTCTGAGAAGATTATTCTTATCCGTCAGAGAATGAAAGAGGCACAGGACCGCCAGAAATCCTACGCGGACAACCGTAGGAAGCCTATTGAGTTCTCCATTGGTGATCATGTCTTTATTCGGATGTCTCCCATGAAGGGGGTTGTGCGTTTCAGCTCTATAGGGAAGTTGGCTCCTCGCTAAGTCGGACCATTTCCTATTACGGAACGCATCGGCCCCGTTGCTTATCGTGTGGCTCTACCTGCTCATTTCTCTGGAATACATGATGTGTTCCATGTTTCTCAGCTTCGCAAGTGTGTGCGCGACCCTGATTCTATTATCGAGCCTCATATCGTGCCCGATTTGGAGATCTCACCCGATCTATCTATAGAGCAGCAACCTCTTCGTGTGCTTGATTCGGAGATCAGACGTCTTCGAAACAAAGAGGTTCCGCTTGTGAAGATTCAATGGTCGTCTAATCCTAAGGAATGCACTTGGGAGACCAAAGAATTTATCGAGCGTACTTATCCTGGTTTTCTTCCATCTTCTGGCATGGGTGAGCATCCATATTTTATCTTCTGTCTTCCTTTTGTGGATTAGATGTTATAGACGACTTCTATATTTAAGGAATTGCGGGGACGCAATTTTCTTAAGGGGGGGAGTCTATAACAACCCGGGATTTGCATTACCAATTAATAAATAAAAGTTAGGATTTTATTTATTTTAATGAAGCATAAAAGGATTTGGAATAACAAAATTTATTTGAAAAAGGCTATTTTAATTAAATGGGAAATATGGGATTTTAAAATGAGGATAAAATGTTATTTTTGAAAAGTTAAATATTTTAGGAGAGGATTTAAAATGGGTTTGAATAAGAAAAGTGAGTTTTATAAACATATATGAACACTTAGAAAATTTTTGAAAACATGGAAATAACTCTCTTCATATTGGGTTATTAAACCTTACCCAATAACCCACCCTAAACTTCCTCTATAAATTATCTCAAACTCTCCTAACCTCATTCATCAAAACCCTAATCAAAACCCTAACCATTTCCTAAAGCTTTCATAACAAAAATGGCCTCCATCTTCATCTCCTTCTAGTTTTAGCTTATGCAAGTCATTCTATGCAAAGGTAATGCAAATACCCACCTCAAATCCATATTTTATATCTTCATAATTTCTAAAATTTGATTAGTAACACATGTTTTATGTGTTTTTTTGATCTTATAGCCTCCTAATCACCTTTTGCTAATTTGGGTTGATGCTATAATAGTATTTGTTGCTTTCAAGAGAGGTATATTGCTAAAAACCTCTTCTAGCATGTGTTTAATCATCTTTTGATTTCAATAATCATTTAGTAACACATGTTTTCTTATGTAACATGTGAATCATAGCTCTTTGATCATCTTTGCTTTCATTTTGGGGTTGCACATAAGGTGTTTGTGATATTGCTTCATTAAGGTAATTACTATTTATTAGTAATTATTGCTAGTTATAATATTGGTGAAAAATTGATGCCAAAAACTGAAAAAAACACTCCAAAATAATCAAAATCATCAAAACTAGTTGGCTGGAATGTTTCAGCCTGAAAACAGGCTCAGTGATCTGGGTGCACCAGGGCAGGCCAGGGCTGCACCCAGGCTGCTGCAAACCCACCAGCCCGGGCGGGCTGGGCCGAATCCCCCCTTCCCCAGTCCAAGCGGGCTGGGGCAGAACCCCCCAGCCCGCTTGGGCTGGGGAAGAACCCCCAGCCCGCTTGGGCTGGGGCCTCCCCAGCCCAGGCGGGCTGGGGGCAGGAGAACCCCAGCCCGCGTGGGCTGGGGCGTCCCCAGCCCAAGCGGGCTGGGGCCTGGATGGACCCCAGCCCAGGCGGGCTGGGGCTCCCCTTCCACCCAGCCCAAACGGGCTGGGCTCCCCCTTACATCCCCAGCCCAAGCGGGCTGGGGGCTCCCCTTACCTTCCTAGTCCAGGCGGGCTGGGGGCTTCCCACCACATCCCAGTCCAGAAGGGCTGCGTCTGCTCCCAGCTCCCCAGCCCAGGCGGGCTGAGCCTGCCTCCCCCTCCCCAGCCCAGGCAGGCTGGGGGCCTGCTCTCACTTCCACAGCCCAGGCGGGCTGGGTGCTTACTTCCATTTTCTCAGCCCAGACGGGCTGGGCTTGCCTGTTTCCAAGTTTTTACCTCCACTTCGCGATGCCGCCACGATCGCATCCGAAGTCGGAATTCAACGTTTTTGGTCTCAATGGAAATTTGGAGTTTCGAACTCCATCTCTGGAAAGTTTGGGTAACATCGGAGTTCGTTTGGTACTTCAAATTTCGTGTCGAAGTTGAACTCTGGTCGCTGTTGGTAAACAGTATGAATCTTTTCCTGGGTCCAACTTTGAGATGTCACTGCCACTTCGTCTCAACTCGGAATCCAGAAATTCTTTTTACATCTTAAAGTAGGGATGTTGGACAACATGCCTGCAAATTTTCATGACATTTGGACACAGTTTTCTGGTCCAAATAAATTGCCGAACATGGGTTCGCAGCTGTTTTTGAATGTTTACAAACACTTAGAATATTTTTCAGTGATTTTCTGGTTTTATTGATTTCTTTGAGATTTGTCTCTAGATTTCGTACACGGGTTTTATGAATCATTTTCAAAAGATTTTTCACTCCTAAATGGCTTTAGAAATTATTATATAATATTATTTTTAATTATTAAATTAATTACTCCATAATAGGAGAGTTTTCAAAAGCCGTTCTAAAGTGATTTCAAAATCAATTATAAATCCGTTTCGCACCATTATTTTCTATAATAAAAATCTCACACTCACTTTTTAGCACGTCGAGCGAAGTGGAAAGGTGCTTAAACGGTTAGGAAATCTCCGGCTTATGAAACCGTGTGTATTTTCTTTCTGGTTAATCCCCGACCTATTCGATTAATCGTTTTGACCTCTGGGTCTAGTTTACCGATGATATGAGGTGGACTTTTTATTGTTTGGAGTGTGAGCTTGCTATTGGTTAGTAAACCGTTTAGTGCGAACGTGGGGTATGGGACTCATTGTTAACACTTTACGGGTTCCTCTCCAAGAAGTTAGTGACACATTAGCCTCTGGGCGGCCAGTACTGGACCTCTGGGTCACCATGCCTCTGGGCAACCGTCTCTGGACACCTGCTCTATGGAGCAGTTTATTTTTCGGCATGCGCCTCTGGGCCTTTATCCTTCTGGGAAGGATCTTGCCGTCTCGCGCGTTCCGCATCTGTGCGAGTGATCGATCACCACTCTACAGTACTTGGCAACAACGACTCTGGTCGGTGCACGTGCAATATTGGTATTATTTGATGACTTTTATATCCATTCGAGTACCGCCATTCGGTGTTGGTTCTATGGAACCATACGATGTAAGTGCGATTGCCTTGTGGATTCACAGTGTCTCTGGACACTACTTTTCAGTGTTGGATTTCATTGAATTTTCAGTATATCCCCATTGCTCTTTGGAGCATCGATCTTTGCTTGGGCATTGATTACAGACTCTGGTCACTCTTGGGATTATTGCCTATGGGCATCTTTTTATAGCTTTGGCTACGCCGATGATATGAGGCGATTTTATTTATTATACACTTTGGTGTTGATTTCTCTTTGGAGATTTTTATTATTTATTGATGATTAGGGATCGTCATTATATTCATGTGGTTCATAATATACTTCTCTTTGGATAAGTTTGTTTTATTTATGTACCGCATTATTATATATCTCAGTTATTACTGATTGTTTAGCTAGCCTGACCCGAGTGTTTTCGCTCAGGTCAGACCGAGTTGTTTCAGGTTAGGTCTCTGGACTTAGCTTCTGTGCTTCCGCTTGGACATTATCTGCTATGCTAATAGATAGCGCTTTTATTTGTCCACTATTCCGCTACTCTGTTATTATTCAGACTTTGATATGTACATATTTTTGACCCACATGTGTGGGCAGTGGCTTTGTACCCACTTATAGTATTTGGATCTGTATTGACGATGTATTGTTCTGGGATTTTATATCTGTTATGTGATTCTGTTCTGTGATGTTTTATCATTTATTACTATGCTTTGTCCTGATAGATCTTTAGCCATTTGTAATTTCGTTATAAGTATTTACCGAATATGTCGAACCACTTGAAAAAAAAATATAGATACCATCCTTTCGACGTATTCAGTAGATAGTTATAGCTTGATTACAAATGGTCGCTTCCACTATACTCTATTCTCCGCTTTAACAGACAGTATTTCTCCCGTAATACTCTTTGTTACAGTGGGTCTCAGAGTGGGGCGTTACAGCTTGGTATCAGGGCATGGTTTCAGGAATAAGCATAATAAACGCAGAACAGATACACTTAGTACAATACATTTTAATTGGATCCGAATTAAATCAAATCCCTTCCTTATGTTTGTTGATAGATAAGTTAGGAATATGTTTAGGAATCCGTTATATTACGTAGTATTCCTTAATTAATTATCTATTATTGTATCATGTCTAACTCTAATTCCCGTTTGACTTTCAGCTCGTCTGGGCTGGCTCCCCAGCCCAAGCGGGCTCTCCGACTTTCTTTGTCGATCTTATGAATCGAGTATTCCGGGAATACATCGATAGATTCGTTCTGGTTTTCATCGACGATATTCTTATTTATTCTAGATCCGAGGCAGAGCATGCTCATCAATTGTGGATCATCTTGGATACTCTTCGTCAACATCAGCTTAAGGCCAAGCTCTCCAAGTTCCATTTTTGGATGAGCAAGGTCAAGTTCTTGGGCCATATTGTATCATCTGAGGGTATTTCTATCGATCCTGCCAAGATCGAAGCTATTCAGAATTGGAAGCAGCCCGAGAACGTTCATGATATTCGCAGCTTCCTTGGGCTGGCGGGTTATTACCGTCGGTTTATCAAGGATTTCTCTCGAGTTGCACTTCCCCTTACGACGCTGACTCGTAAGGGTGTTCGCTTTATTTGGTCTGATAAGTGTGAAGTTTCCTTTCAGCGACTGAAGGAAATTCTCACTCATGCTCCTATTCTAGTGGTTCCAGAGAGTAACCGTGATCTTGTTGTTTACACCGACGCTTGTGGTAGCGGCCTCGGTGCTGTGCTTATGCAGAAGGATCGGGTAGTTGCTTATGCTTCTAGGCAGCTACGTCCGAATGAGGTTCGCTATCCGACTCATGATCTTGAGTTGGCAGCTATCATCTTTGCTTTGAAGACGTGGCGTCACTTTCTATTGGGCGAACGTTTCATTCTCTACACTGATCACAAGTCGCTGAAGTATTTATTCAGTCAGAAGGATCTCAATATGAGGCAGCAGCTGTCACGACCCGACTTTCTATGCCCAGAAAGACGTATCGTGAATTAAGAAAGAAAGGGATAGAAGAAGAAAAGAAAGAAAAGAAAGAACTAAACAATATCAGAATCTCACAGCGGAACGAAACAAAATATAATATATCACATAACTACTACATAGTCTTTACATAATCAGAGTTACACAACTTATACAACAAAATAGACAGTTATAATTTCTGTCTATTATACAACTCAAGATACAATTCAAACAAAAGACTCAGATCAACCAACACAGCGGAATACTATCTATCTACGAATGCTGAAGCCTCCTGCTCCATATCTCCTCCATAGATTCGTCAAAGCTAACCTGAATCCCTTGGCTACTTGTAAAAATTTGAGTACCCAAGAGTTTATAAAACAGAAATAAACACTTGGGTCAGACATGGGTCTGGTGTGAGTAAACGGGTTAAGATTGCTTAACTTCAAAACCTTTTGAAAACAAAGGTATCACGTAAGACTTCCCACACATAAACATGGAAAAGTTTTTACCTTACGCTAACCAAAACATTTGATAGGAAATCTGATTATATTATAATAGGGGCTAGGGTTTTCAAGTAAAATACAGAAATAGCTGAAATGCTTACATCTCACATTCCAACATAGTTGGGCACAACTAATACGTACGGCACTTATTGGAGTTTGGATTCCATACAATGGCAGGGCTACTGGGGTACCGCCCGTCACAGTACGTGGCCTAGATCACCGTACCGAGGAGTACGCCCGCTCCCCTGCAACACAAAGCCGGAACCATCCCTTACTGGATAATCCCGAACAAGAAAATCCCGTAGTTGGCGCGACCAACCACACACTAAGCCGAATAAAAGAAAAGGGACCTCTAGACAGGGATCTATCTTGCTCTCAGTGGGTGATACCCACGAAACCTTGCTGCACCTCCCCTGTTTTAGCCATTCCCGGTTGATGAGGCTTGAGGTTACGATTACCTTTAATCAGAACATATCACTTAGAATGCTCATCGTCCGCCTGACGATGTGCTGAAAGCATTCAATCCATACAAGTTCGTTCCGGGTTCGAACGAAACCGAAGGCATTATCTCGTTACACTCGTTTTGGAATCACCCTCAGAGTTAACGACAATAACCCTTGCACTCTGAATCTTCATCTTCACTTGAGATTCACGACCTATCGTTAATTTGGATCGATGTGGTATTCGGGTCTCCAGACCTGGAAATCCGGTATACGGAAACCCGATCCCGGTCTCATCGAAATCCAAAACGTATCTTTTAAGGCCAAGTTGTTTAAAGGTTTAAACAATTTAACTTATCTATATTCATACAGATAGATAATTCATAATTCACAATTGATAATCACATTACCAAATATACAAATGATTCATAACCAATATGTAATCCATATCAACATCACAATAGTTAATCTACAATACCATCATAATACAACCAAGCATTCATACCATACAACATTACTTATCTCATTTCTGAGATTACATCCATTCAGGACAATCAATGTCATCCATTTATATAAGCAATGATTTACTTAATCACAACATAATTAATTTAAAATGAATTAAATTAACTATCTCTATCTTTAATTAATTTAAAGTGAATTAAATTAATTACTTCATCTCTTAATTAATTTAAAATAAATTAAATTAATTACTTCATTATAAACCTTACTTATATAATCATTAATTAATTATAAATTAATTAATTAATCTTCCTCTAAATTTCCACTTTAATTAATCACCCTGATTAATTATACTTTAATTACATTTAAGTAATTATCCTTAATTAATTTTCCAAATTAATTATCCTTAATCCAATACAGTAATTAACTTTTAATTACTTCATTAATTAATTAATTAATTACTTCATCTCTTAATTAATTACAATTAATCACTTATCATTTGATTAATTAATCTTAATTAATCAACTCTTAATCACATCATTAATTATAAACTAATGATCCCTAATTACACCTTTAATTAATTATTAATTACATTAAGTAATTAACCTTTAATTAAACCATAATTTATTAATCACCTTTAATTAAACTTAACCAGTAATTAACTCTAATTAATTATCTTCCTTAATTAATTATTTTTAATTAATTACCTTAACAAATAATTAATTACCTTATAATTAATCTTAATCCTTTAATTAACTTAATTAAATAATTTATTTAATTAATAACACTAAGTAATTAACCTTAATTACTTCTTATTTAATTACTTTCATAAAATAATTATCCTCTAATTATTTTATTAAATAACTTTCCTTTTACTTAATTACATTCAGTAATTATTCCTTAATCACTTCATCAAGTAATTATACTTAACTTAATTTATAAGTGATTATCTTAAGTAATCACAAATTAATTAATTTAACTTAATCATTTAAATTTAATTAAATGATTCTTAACTTATTATATTAAAGGTTCTTAATTAAGAAACTACTATCTTAATTTAAATCAATTATTTACCAATAACACTTTATAATTAAAATAATTTAATTTTCTAAATTTCCTTTTCAATTTAACTATCTTTAATTAAATCAACATTCTAAATACTTAAGAAAATTCCTATTTTAGTTGATTACTAAACACATTTTAACTTGAACCTTTAAATCTTTAAAACTTTTCCCAAGTTATTAAATATAATTAAATACAAATTTATTTCAAAATCTACTTATTTTATTTTAAAACTCAATATTATAAAATATATAAACTTGTTTAAACTCAGAAAATAATACAAAACAAAATTTCTTTTGTTTAAACTTTAAAACATTTCCTTGTAAATTCTTAATACCAGCTAATCCCAAACCCGAGTAAATCCTTAAGAATCTCGAAGTAACACTCGCGTCATCCTACCACTTCCCTGCTTCGAGTAAAACTCACAAATTCTCGAACGAACACCCGAGCCAACGCTTTCTTCCCCAAACCCAGATTTCTAGATGCACGCCAACGTGCTCGTGTACGTGCACACACCCACTGATCGACGACGAACTTCGTTCTGGCCTCCGGCAACTCGACTTCGACCACATATTCACGATCGACCACTAGTTTCTCTTCGATTCGAACGAAAATCGAATTGGGCTATCTAACCCATCAGCTTACAAACGACATCACCAGAAACCGCTTCCCTCCGATGATCTATGCCACGAGAAGCTTCGCCATCTTCCCCACAGCTTCGCCTCGACTACCAGCAACCACCAGACACCACGCGATCGATTCCGATCCCATCACGATGTCGCAACACCCATCTGAAAAATAACGATATAACCAGAGTCCTAAACCCTATCTCGATCGATTGCGACCAACTCAATCACCAATAAATTCACGAAAGATTTTTCCCAAGCTCACTACCTCCCCTTCCACCTTCGAGTTCACCCACGGCACGTCGATCGTCGCCGTTCACCGTGAATTGGCCATAATGCCAAAACAATCAAACCCCAAATTCTCTCGAAATTCAAATCTAAAAATCACGATACTAGCTTCAAAAATCACGATTTGCCATATTGAATTCAATGATATACTCAGAACTTAAAATTGAATCAATCAATTTTTAACCAAATTTATATTCTCTCTGCTGTTTATAAAATTTCAAGACAAGTTCTTTATAAAAATTCCACAACTTATTTTTATAAGTGATATTGCATGGTTTCCATCATTTTTCATTTACAAATCAAAGGCTAAAAATGATCAAGTGATGAAATATTGGTTTTATTTAAGAAGTCAAGACTGTTATTACTTACAGAGGCTAATACATAACTGTACAGGCTTTCAAATTTAACTATACAGGCATTCAATATTCATATACACACATGCATCCATTTTAATCCAAGCATTCAGACAACAGCATGAGTTTCATATATTAAAGTGGGATTCCAGAATCTAAAACTGTTTTTAAAATCTTAGTTTACTCACCTATATCAAAGAGCAGAGAACAGAAACTATTTCCAGGCTTGCATGTTGATTTTTGAATTTCTTGTTTAGTTGAATTTGAATTCTTGCTGTTGATCTTTGATTACTTGCTTGATTTCCTTTTTCTGAACTTCAAGTTGTATTTGAAGATTTGAAACTCTATTTGAATTTTGCCTTGATCTTTCTTTTGATTAGCAATTCCAGATTTTACTTCTTTCTTTGAATTTAAATTTCCAGTCTTCATTCTCTTAGCATTTTGATTTTCAGACTTTTATTTGATTTTAGATTCGAATATATTTTTAGTTGAGAAAAGAATAGTTTCAGCTGAAAGTAAAAATATTTCTTCTTTTATATGTTTTAATTTATTTATTTTAATCCTTAAAAGGAAATGTGGACATTTGTCCTTCTTAGATGTTAATTAGCTTACACTTATGCCTATTTTCTTACAAATGTCACTAAACCACCTTAATAAGCTTACAAGTGTTAATCTTGTTTTAATAAATTTATTTAAGTCATTTATGTGTATTTAAGAAATATTTATCTTTTTATAATTAAGCTATTACATTCCTATATAAATATACAAATGTGAAAAACTATTATTTAAATAACTTATGCTTATATCAAATAAATATAACATATTTATATATGCTTGAGAAATTGAGTTTAACTATATATATATTTTTACAAACCCATTTTGACTTATACTTGAATTTTAAAAGAGAAAAGATTATTAAAACAAATAAACTTCTTAATTTAAACCTTAACCAAAATAAAACTTAAAATATATGTTTATAATAAATAAGAAATTATTCTTGTTATTTAAACCTCAAATATCATTTTCAAAAGTATTAAGTCAAATTACAAATTATATAAATATATTAAAGTTTGAAAATACTTTATTAAATTCAAATTCAATATTCTTTTCATTCCAATATATGCAAATATATATATATTCTAAATGAAAAGTACTTTTAACATTAGCTTGATAATTATCCTATTGAATTTAATACATAACTTCAAATAACAATATATATATACATATATATTATAATTTGAAAACTTATCCTTTTATTAAATTAAAGACTCCCTATTTATAATATATATATACCTATATATATACATTATAAATATAAACACTTATATTAGTTTTAGAAAGATAAAACTTCCCAATTTAAAATTGTTAGAAAAGATATAAATAAATATTTCCAATATTTAAAATTTTATTAGCCTTTTAAAATAAATAAACTTGTCAATCTATAAAATAAATCAACAAATCAATTTAATTATTAATAAAGATTATTAAATTGATATTGCCAAAATTCCGGGATATCACATTCCTTCCCCCTTAAAATAATTTCGTCCTCGAAATTTAAAAGCAAAGATAATTTAATAATCCAGTAAAATTTTAATTTTAAACAGCAACCATACATATCAATCATATTCTAACAACCATAGCAACAATTTAATCAAACAAATTTAACTATCCAGACAAATTCTGGATAGAATTTCCTCGAGTTTCCCCCAGTATATATATATCGGGATACTCGTTCTACAGGATCTTAACTAACTATCTACAATAATCTAGAACTCCTTCCCTTCTAGATCACAATCTGAACAAGATATCAGACTAAACTCAAAACCATCCCAACTACCAAATCCTTCTTAACTGCTGATTTCATCCCTCGATGAATCATACACATATTCCTCAGAGATACGTGAAATACAATGAATTCCAGTTGTCCGAACTGGCAACTCAATCCTATAGATCGAAGAACTATTCCTCACGAGACAGAGAAAAATCTCATAATACTTCCGGAGCTAACTCTTCAGTCTTACTAAATCTTATATCTCCTTTGATCGGAGAAACTTAAACAATATCCAAATTTCAACTTCAAATTCCAAATTTCATCAATTCTTAACTGCATAACTCTCCTGACGATCCTGAGTCATTTCATCCTTCCCTGATCAGCTTAGCTCTTGCTGATGCCTCTTGAAACAGACTGGACCAACATCAAACCAATTTCTAGATCCTACTCAACCTAATGGTTTCCAAAAATACGCCGAAATCCAGAACAAAACTCTACTCCACAATATTAGAGCATTTCGAACTACTTCTCCTATCTGGAATAGCCAAACAGTTGCATTTGACAACCTTACCTCCAAATCCTGAAAAATCCTTCATACTTAGAGGTACACTTGAATTTCCTATAGGAATCCTTTACTCCAAGAAAATTACAACTCCCGGTTGCTCCCACTCTAGAATAGCTGCTATCTTGCTTTCGCTACACAACTCTGATCTTGAACAGATGAGAATGCCATCGGAGAAACTCGAGCAAACTTGATCATCCACAATTCACCATATCTATAAAATCTTAGTGAACCCTTCCACTTGGTCAAAAACATCCCAATAGAATACTTAAACAATCGCAAGTCACTTTTGCGATCAGCTCAGCCTAATTTCCAAAGATAACTGTTCTCTCTTCACTAATCAGAACAGCTTATACTTGACTAACCAATCCATCGAAGAAATGGATTCACTCAACTGTTTCTGAACTTCACCTTCAGAAAAACTGCTCAGCCAGAAACTTTCTGCCAACATAGAACACTCCGAGTCGCACTGCTGCCACAAACCAAAGACTTCTTATCCGAAACTCCTCGAGAAACTCGGACCTCAAAGCAAATAGAAACACCCCACTGGACTCAGCCACAACACCGAAACAGACTCACTTCTTCAAACTTGTTCCTAGAAGAAACATCTTCAGAAACGTCCATAACCACCGTGTCTTATCACACCGCTACTACTTCCTGAGGTTACCAAAATATCATCACTCTCTTCAGCTCATCCAATAGATCTATTCTATTCATCCAACTTCAAAGATAAACTCTAAACCATAACTGGTTTCCTTCAGAGATTGTGAAATCCTTACACAACTGTAAAGTTCACTCGAGATAGTATTAGGTCTACAGTCTCGTCAGATATACTTCCAATCTCAACACTCAAATTCCAACCATTGATAGTCGTGTTACACACACTACCCCCTTATCTACCTTTATAACTTATATTGGAAAACCCGAACAGGTAATCCAATAAATAGGTAGAAATACATAAATATATATATTTAAAATGA
Source organism: Allium fistulosum (assembly GCA_030737815.1). NCBI lineage: Eukaryota > Viridiplantae > Streptophyta > Magnoliopsida > Asparagales > Amaryllidaceae > Allium > Allium fistulosum. The sequence goes on along the minus strand of CM060904.1, from coordinate 1,100,427,856 downwards.
TATTTTTTTACATAGAAATTATTTCTGGGTAGAATTATTTCATCTACCTCTTTAAAACAATATTGTGTCCGTTGGCCTGGTCAAGTGTTTAGAGATCCCTATCAATAACGTTAGCTACTCGTATTGACCAGAATCCATATACCACTCAACCGATCAATTAACACAATATAAAACCATTTTATATAACTAACAAATACGCGCTCTCATATATATATATATATACACTCAAACAGGTTGCTACAAATCCTATCTCTAATGAACAATCCTTCCGAACCTAGGTATTCACTCAACCTAGTGTTCTGATATTCACTTAACCAAAAGCTTAGGCATTCGCTCAACCTATGCTCCGATACCATCTGTCACGACCCGACTTTCTATGCCCAGAAAGACGTATCGTGAATTAAGAAAGAAAGGGATAGAAGAAGAAAAGAAAGAAAAGAAAGAACTAAACAATATCAGAATCTCACAGCGGAACGAAACAAAATATAATATATCACATAACTATTACATAGACTTTACATAATCAGAGTTACACAACTTATACAACAAAATAGACAGTTATAATTTCTGTCTATTATACAACTCAAGATACAATTCAAACAAAAGACTCAGATCAACCAACACAGCGGAATACTATCTATCTACGAATGCTGAAGCCTCCTGCTCCATATCTCCTCCATAGATTCGTCAAAGCTAACCTGAATCCCTTGGCTACTCGTAAAAATTTGAGTACCCAAGAGTTTATAAAATAGAAATAAACACTTGGGTCAGACATGGGTCTGGTGTGAGTAAACGGGTTAAGATTGCTTAACTTCAAAACCTTTTGAAAACAAAGGTATCACGTAAGACTTCCCACACATAAACATGGAAAAGTTTTTACCTTACGCTAACCAAAACATTTGATAGGAAATCTGATTATATTATAATAGGGGCTAGGGTTTTCAAGTAAAATACAGAAATAGCTGAAATGCTTACATCTCACATTCCAACATAGTTGGGCACAACTAATACGTACGGCACTTATTGGAGTTTGGATTCCATACAATGGCAGGGCTACTGGGGTACCGCCCGTCACAGTACGTGGCCTAGATCACCGTACCGAGGAGTACGCCCGCTCCCCTGCAACACAAAGCCGGAACCATCCCTTACTGGATAATCCCGAACAAGAAAATCCCGTAGTTGGCGCGACCAACCACACACTAAGCCGAATAAAAGAAAAGGGACCTCTAGACAGGGATCTATCTTGCTCTCAGTGGGTGCTACCCACGAAACCTTGCTGCACCTCCCCTGTTTTAGCCATTCCCGGTTGATGAGGCTTGAGGTTACGATTACCTTTAATCAGAACATATCACTTAGAATGCTCATCGTCCGCTTGACGATGTGCTGAAAGCATTCAATCCATACAAGTTCGTTCCGGGTTCGAACGAAACCGAAGGCATTATCTCGTTACACTCGTTTTGGAATCACCCTCAGAGTTAACGACAATAACCCTTGCACTCTGAATCTTCATCTTCACTTGAGATTCACGACCTATCGTTAATTTGGATCGATGTGGTATTCAGGTCTCCAGACCTGGAAATCCGGTATACGGAAACCCGATCCCGGTCTCATCGAAATCCAAAACGTATCTTTTAAGGCCAAGTTGTTTAAAGGTTTAAACAATTTAACTTATCTATATTCATACAGATAGATAATTCATAATTCACAATTGATAATCACATTACCAAATATACAGATGATTCATAACCAATATGTAATCCATATCAACATCACAATAGTTAATCTACAATACCATCATAATACAACCAAGCATTCATACCATACAACATTACTTATCTCATTTCTGAGATTACATCCATTCAGGACAATCAATGTCATCCATTTATATAAGCAATGATTTACTTAATCACAACATAATTAATTTAAAATGAATTAAATTAACTATACTATCTTTAATTAATTTAAAGTGAATTAAATTAATTACTTCATCTCTTAATTAATTTAAAATAAATTAAATTAATTACTTCATTATAAACCTTACTTATATAATCATTAATTAATTATAAATTAATTAATTAATCTTCCTCTAAATTTCCACTTTAATTAATCACCCTGATTAATTATACTTTAATTACATTTAAGTAATTATCCTTAATTAATTTTCCAAATTAATTATCCTTAATCCAATACAGTAATTAACTTTTAATTACTTCATTAATTAATTAATTAATTACTTCATCTCTTAATTAATTACAATTAATCACTTATCATTTGATTAATTAATCTTAATTAATCAACTCTTAATCACATCATTAATTATAAACTAATGATCCCTAATTACACCTTTAATTAATTATTAATTACATTAAGTAATTAACCTTTAATTAAACCATAATTTATTAATCACCTTTAATTAAACTTAACCAGTAATTAACTCTAATTAATTATCTTCCTTAATTAATTATTTTTAATTAATTACCTTAACAAATAATTAATTACCTTATAATTAATCTTAATCCTTTAATTAACTTAATTAAATAATTTATTTAATTAATAACACTAAGTAATTAACCTTAATTACTTCTTATTTAATTACTTTCATAAAATAATTATCCTCTAATTATTTTATTAAATAACTTTCCTTTTACTTAATTACATTCAGTAATTATTCCTTAATCACTTCATCAAGTAATTATACTTAACTTAATTTATAAGTGATTATCTTAAGTAATCACAAATTAATTAATTTAACTTAATCATTTAAATTTAATTAAATGATTCTTAACTTATTATATTAAAGGTTCTTAATTAAGAAACTACTATCTTAATTTAAATCAATTATTTACCAATAACACTTTATAATTAAAATAATTTAATTTTCTAAATTTCCTTTTCAATTTAACTATCTTTAATTAAATCAACATTCTAAATACTTAAGAAAATTCCTATTTTAATTGATTACTAAACACATTTTAACTTGAACCTTTAAATCTTTAAAACTTTTCCCAAGTTATTAAATATAATTAAATACAAATTTATTTCAAAATCTACTTATTTTATTTTAAAACTCAATATTATAAAATATATAAACTTGTTTAAACTCAGAAAATATTACAAAACAAAATTTCTTTTGTTTAAACTTTAAAACATTTCCTTGTAAATTCTTAATACCAGCTAATCCCAAACCCGAGTAAATCCTTAAGAATCTCGAAGTAACACTCGCGTCATCCTACCACTTCCCTGCTTCGAGTAAAACTCACAAATTCTCGAACGAACACCCGAGCCAACGCTTTCTTCCCCAAACCCAGATTTCTAGATGCACGCCAACGTGCTCGTGTACGTGCACGCACCCACTGATCGACGACGAACTTCGTTCTGGCCTCCGGCAACTCGACTTCGACCACATCTTCACGATCGACCACTAGTTTCTCTTCGATTCGAACGAAAATCGAATTGGGCTATCTAACCCATCAGCTTACAAACGACATCACCAGAAACCGCTTCCCTCCGATGATCTATGCCACGAGAAGCTTCGCCATCTTCCCCACAGCTTCGCCTCGACTACCAGCAACCACCAGACACCACGCGATCGATTCCGATCCCATCACGACGTCGCAACACCCATCTGAAAAATAACGATATAACCAGAGTCCTAAACCCTATCTCGATCGATTGCGACCAACTCAATCACCAATAAATTCACGAAAGATTTTTCCCAAGCTCACTACCTCCCCTTCCACCTTCGAGTTCACCACGGCACGTCGATCGTCGCCGTTCACCGTGAATTGGCCATAATGCCAAAACAATCAAACCCCAAATTCTCTCGAAATTCAAATCTAAAAATCACGATACTAGCTTCAAAAATCACGATTTGCCATATTGAATTCAATGATATACTCAGAACTTAAAATTGAATCAATCAATTTTTAACCAAATTTATATTCTCTCTGCTGTTTATAAAATTTCAAGACAAGTTCTTTATAAAAATTCCACAACTTATTTTTATAAGTGATATTGCATGGTTTCCATCATTTTTCATTTACAAATCAAAGGCTAAAAATGATCAAGTGATGAAATATTGGTTTTATTTAAGAAGTCAAGACTGTTATTACTTACAGAGGCTAATACATAACTGTACATGCTTTCAAATTTAACTATACATGCATTCAATATTCATATACACACATGCATCCATTTTAATCCAAGCATTCAGACAACAGCATGAGTTTCATATATTAAAGTGGGATTCCAGAATCTAAAACTGTTTTTAAAATCTTAGTTTACTCACCTATATCAAAGAGCAGAGAACAGAAACTGTTTCCAGGCTTGCATGTTGATTTTTGAACTTCTTGTTTAGTTGAATTTGAATTCTTGCTGTTGATCTTTGATTACTTGCTTGATTTCCTTTTTCTGAACTTCAAGTTGTATTTGAAGATTTGAAACTCTATTTGAATTTTGCCTTGATCTTTCTTTTGATTAGCAATTCCAGATTTTACTTCTTTCTTTGAATTTAAATTTCCAGTCTTCATTCTCTTAGCATTTTGATTTTCAGACTTTTATTTGATTTTAGATTCGAATATATTTTTAGTTGAGAAAAGAATAGTTTCAGCTGAAAGTAAAAATATTTCTTCTTTTATATGTTTTAATTTATTTATTTTAATCCTTAAAAGGAAATGTGGACATTTGTCCTTCTTAGATGTTAATTAGCTTACACTTATGCCTATTTTCTTACAAATGTCACTAAACCACCTTAATAAGCTTACAAGCGTTAATCTTGTTTTAATAAATTTATTTAAGTCATTTATGTGTATTTAAGAAATATTTATCTTTTTATAATTAAGCTTTTACATTCCTATATAAATATACAAATGTGAAAAACTATTATTTAAATAACTTATGCTTATATCAAATAAATATAACATATTTATATATGCTTGAGAAATTGAGTTTAACTATATATATATTTTTACAAACCCATTTTGACTTATACTTGAATTTTAAAAGAGAAAAGATTATTAAAACAAATAAACTTCTTAATTTAAACCTTAACCAAAATAAAACTTAAAATATATGTTTATAATAAATAAGAAATTATTCTTGTTATTTAAACCTCAAATATCATTTTCAAAAGTATTAAGTCAAATTACAAATTATATAAATATATTAAAGTTTGAAAATACTTTATTAAATTCAAATTCAATATTCTTTTCATTCCAATATATGCAAATATATATATATTCTAAATGAAAAGTACTTTTAACATTAGCTTGATAATTATCCTATTGAATTTAATACATAACTTCAAATAACAATATATATACATATATATTATAATTTGAAAACTTATCCTTTTATTAAATTAAAGACTCCCTATTTATAATATATATATACCTATATATATACATTATAAATATAAACACTTATATTAGTTTTAGAAAGATAAAACTTCCCAATTTAAAATTGTTAGAAAAGATATAAATAAATATTTCCAATATTTAAAATTTTATTAGCCTTTTAAAATAAATAAACTTGTCAATCTATAAAATAAATCAACAAATCAATTTAATTATTAATAAAGATTATTAAATTGATATTGCCAAAATTCCGGGATATCACAGCAGCGATGGCTTGAGTTTCTCGCCTCATATGACTTAGACATTCAGTATACCCCTGACAAGGGTAATCGTGTGGCTGATGCACTCAGTCGCAAACACTCGGCAGTAGTTTCTATGATGATAGCCGAGTGGGATATTCTTGAGACTCTTTCTTTGTGTGATATCCGAAATCGAGCTCCGTCTTCTGATTCTTAGATCTTGTTATTCAGCTTGAAAGCTCGACCTATTCTATTGGATCGCATTGCCCATGCTCAGCGGCAGGATCTAGACTTGTTGCGATATATTCATCTCCTTGAATCGGGATCCAGTGATGAGACATTGTTGGATTATTCTATTGATTCTCATCGGTGTCTTCGCAGGAAGAACCGTATTTTGGTACTCTTTGATTTATCACTTAGGCATGACATTCTGGACGAGTGTCATCGCACTAAGTACACCATCCATCCCGGCTCGAGCAAGATGTATGCTGATATGTGTCGGGTTTATTATTGGGAAGGGTTGAAGAAAGATGTTGCAAGTTATGTGAGCGGTTGCATGACTTTTCTACAGATCAAGGCCGAACACCAGCGTCCATCCGGTCTTCTTCAGCCGCTAGAGATTCCACTGTGGAAATGGGATCAGATATCCATGGATTTTATTGACGGTTTGCCTCAATCGAGGTCGGGCCATACTTCTATTTTGGTCATCGTCGATCGCTTGACCAAATCAGCTCATTTCATTCCTATTGAGTCCACTCGGACTGCTCCTCAGCTTGCCAAGCTATATGTGAAGGAAGTCGTTCGACTTCATGGCATGCCTAGCTCTATCGTCTGTGATCGAGATACTATCTTTACTAGTCACTTCTGGAAGTGCCTACAGTCAGCTTTGGGCTCAAAGCTGAATTTCTCGACTGCTTATCATCCTCAGACCGACGGTCAGACGGAGAGGGTGAATCGTGTTTTAGAGGATCTTTTGCGCTGTTGTATTCTGGATTTCGGAGGTAGTTGGGAGGATCACTTACCGCTTGTAGAGTTCTCCTACAACAACAGCTTTCAGTCTAGTATCGGCATGGAACCTTTCGAGGCTCTTTACGGAAGGCCATGTCGCTCTCCTGCTTGTTGGTTAGAATCTGGTGAGAAGCACCTTCTTGGTCCAGATTCAGTTCAGGAATCTTCTGAGAAGATTATTCTTATCCGTCAGAGAATGAAAGAGGCACAGGACCGCCAGAAATCCTACGCGGACAACCGTAGGAAGCCTCTTGAGTTTTCCATTGGTGATCATGTCTTTATTCGGATATCTCCCATGAAGGGGGTTGTGCGTTTCAGCTCTATAGGGAAGTTGGCTCCTCGCTATGTCGGACCATTTCCTATTACGGAACGCATCGGCCCCGTTGCTTATCGTGTGGCTCTACCTGCTCATTTCTCTGGAATACATGATGTGTTCCATGTTTCTCAGCTTCGCAAGTGTGTGCGCGACCCTGATTCTATTATCGAGCCTCATATCGTGCCCGATTTGGAGATCTCACCCGATCTATCTATAGAGCAGCAACCTCTTCGTGTGCTTGATTCGGAGATCAGACGTCTTCGAAACAAAGAGGTTCAGCTTGTGAAGATTCAATGGTCGTCTAATCCTAAGGACTGCTCTTGGGAGACCAAAGAATTTATCGAGCGTACTTATCCTGGTTTTCTTCCATCTTCTGGCATGGGTGAGCATCCATATTTTATCTTCTGTCTTCCTTTTGTGGATTAGATGTTATAGACGACTTCTATATTTAAGGAATTGCGGGGACGCAATTTTCTTAAGGGGGGAGTCTGTAACAACCCGGGATTTGCATTACCAATTAATAAATAAAAGTTAGAATTTTATTTATTTTAATGAAGCATAAAAGGATTTGGAATAACAAAATTTATTTGAAAAAGGCTATTTTAATTAAATGGGAAATATGGGATTTTAAAATGAGGATAAAATGTTATTTTTGAAAAGTTAAATATTTTAGGAGAGGATTTAAAATGGGTTTGAATAAGAAAAGTGAGTTTTATAAACATATATGAACACTTAGAAATTTTTTGAAAACATGGAAATAACTCTCTTCATATTGGGTTATTAAACCTTACCCAATAACCCACCCTAAACTTCCTCTATAAATTATCTCAAACTCTCCTAACCTCATTCATCAAAACCCTAATCAAAACCCTAACCATTTCCTAAAGCTTTCATAACAAAAATGGCCTCCATCTTCATCTCCTTCTAGTTTTAGCTTATGCAAGTCATTCTATGCAAAGGTAATGCAAATACCCACCTCAAATCCATATTTTATATCTTCTTAATTTCTGAAATTTGATTAGTAACACATGTTTTATGTGTTTTTTTGATCTTATAGCCTCCTAATCACCTTTTGCTAATTTGGGTTGATGCTATAATAGTATTTGTTGCTTTCAAGAGAGGTATATTGCTAAAAACCTCTTCTAGCATGTGTTTAATCATCTTTTGATTTCAATAATCATTTAGTAACACATGTTTTCTTATGTAACATGTGAATCATAGCTCTTTGATCATCTTTGCTTTCATTTTGGGGTTGCACATAAGGTGTTTGTGATATTGCTTCATTAAGGTAATTACCATTTATTAGTAATTATTGCTAGTTATAATATTGGTGAAAAATTGATGCCAAAAACTGAAAAAAAACACTCCAAAATCATCAAAATCATCAAAACTAGTTGGCTGGAATGTTTCAGCCTGAAAACAGGCTGAAACAGTGATCTGGGTGCACTAGGGCAGGCCTGGGCTACACCCAGGCTGCTGCAAACCCACCAGCCCAGCCCAGGCGGGCTGGGCCAAATCCCCCCCCTCCCCAGTCCAGGCGGGCTGGGGCAGAACCCCCCAGCCCGCTTGGGCTGGGAAGAACCCCCAGCCCGCTTGGGCTGGGGCGGAATCAGACCCCAGCCCGCGTGGGCTGGGCCTCCCCAGCCCAGGCGGGCTGGGGGTAGGAGAACCCCAGCCCGCGAGGGCTGGGGCGTCCCCAGCCCAGGCGGGCTGGGGCTCCCCTTCCACCCAGCCCAAACGGGCTGGGCTCCCCCTTACATCCCCAGCCCAGGCGGGCTGGGGGCTCCCCTTACCTTCCCAGTCCAAGCGGGCTGGGGGTTTCCCACCACATCCCAGTCCAGGCGGGCTGGGTCTGCTCCCAACTCCCCAGCCCAGGCGGGCTGGGCCTGCCTCCCCCTCCCCAGCCCAGGCGGGCTGGGGGCCTGCTCTCACCTCCCCAGCCCAGGCGGGTTGGGGGCTTACTTCCATTTTCTCAGCCCAGACGGGCTGGGCTTCCCTGTTTCCCGGTTTTGACCTCCACTTCGCGATGCCGCCACGATCGCATCCGAAGTCGGAATTCAACTTTTTTGGTCTCGTTGGAAATGTGGAGTTTCGAACTCCATCTCTGGAAATTTTGGGTAACATCGGAGTTCGTTTTGTACTTCAAATTTCGTGTCGAAGTTGAACTCTGGTCGCTGTTGGTAAACAGTTTGAATCTTTTCCTGGGTCCAACTTTGAGATGTCGCTGCCACTTCGTCTCAACTCGGAATCCAGAAATTCTTTTTCCATCTTAAAGTAGGGATGTTGGACAACATGCCTGCAAATTTTCATGACATTTGGACATAGTTTTCTGGTCCAAATAAATTTCCGAACATGGGTTCGCAGCTGTTTTTGAATGTTTACAAACACTTAGAATATTTTTCAGTGATTTTCTGGTTTTATTGATTTCTTTGAGATTTGTCTCTAGATTTCGCACACGGGTTTTATGAATCATTTTCAAAAGATTTTTCACTCCTAAATGGCTTTAGAAATTATTATATAATATTATTTTTAATTATTAAATTAATTACTCCATAATAGGAGAGTTTTCAAAAGCCGTTCTAAAGTGATTTCAAAATCAATTATAAATCCATTTCGCACCATTATTTTCTATAATAAAAATCTCACACTCACTTTTAAGCACGTCGCGCGAAGTGGAAAGGTGCTTAAACGGTTAGGAAATCTCCGGCTTATGGAACCGTGTGTATTTTCTTTCCGGTTAATCCCCGACCTATTCGATTGATCATTTTGACCTCTGGGTCTAGTTTACCGATGATACGAGGTGGACTTTTTATTGTTTGGAGTGTGAGCTTGCTATTGGTTAGTAAACCGTTTAGTGTGAACGTGGGGTATGGGACTCATTGTTAACACTTTACGGGTTCCTCTCCAAGAAGTTAGTGACACATTAGCCTCTGGGCGGCCAGTACTGGACCTCTGGGTCAACACGCCTCCGGGCAACCGTCTCTGGACACTTGCTCTATGGAGCAGTTTATTTTTCGGCATGCACCTCTGGGCCTTTATCCTTCTGGGAAGGATCTTGTCGTCTCGCGCGTTCCGCATCTGTGCTAGTGATCGATCACAACTCTACAGTACTTGGCAACAACGACTCTAATCGGTGCACGTGCAATATTGGTATTATTTGATGATTTTTATATCCATTCGAGTACCGCCATTCGGTGTTGGTTCTATGGAACCATACGATGTAAGTGCGATTGCCTTGTGGATTCACAGTGTCTCTGGACACTGCTTTTCAGTGTTGGATTTCATTGACTTTTCAGTATATCCCCATTGCTCTTTGGAGCATCGATCTTTGCTTGGGCATTGATTACAAACTCTGGTCACTCTTGGGATTATTGCCTATGGGCATCTTTTTATAGCTTTGGCTACGCCGATGATATGAGGCGATTTTATTTATTATACACTTTGGTGTTGATTTCTCTTTGGAGATTTTTATTGTTTATTGATGATTAAGGATCATCATTATATTCATGTGGTTCATAATATACTTCTCTTTGGATAAGTACTGTTTTATTTATGTACCGCATTATTATATATCTCAGTTATTACTGATTTTTTAGCTAGCCTGACCCGAGTGTTTTCGCTCGGGTCAGACCGAGTTGTTTCAGGTTAGGTCTCTGGACTTAGCTTCTGTGCTTCCGCTTGGACATTATCTGCTATGCTAATAGATAGCGCTTTTATTTGTCCACTATTCCGCTACTCTGTTATTATTCAGACTTTGATATGTACATATTTTTGACCCACATGCGTGGGCAGTGGCTTTGTACCCACTTATAGTATTTGGATCTGTATTGACGATGTATGGTTCTGGGATTTTATATCTGTTATGTGATTCTGTTCTGTGATGTTTTATCATTTATTACTATGCTTTGTCCTGATAGATCTTTAGCCATTTGTAATTTCGTTATAAGTATTTACTGAATATGTCGAACCACTTGAAAAAAAATATAGATACCATCCTTTCGACGTATTCAGTAGATAGTTATAGCTTGATTACAAATGGTCGCTTCCACTATACTCTATTCTCCGCTTTAACAGACAGTATTACTCCCGTAATACTCTTTGTTACAGTGGGTCTCAGAGTGGGGCGTTACAGGAATAGTGTGGCCTCTAGAGTTCCGGACGAAGATCCAACATGGGCTGATTTCAGAAGGAGGTTTAAGCACAGGTTTCTGGCTAAGGATGCTGAGTCGGCATTGATGAGGAAGTTCACAGACCTAGTTCAAGGAGAGATGTCAGTGGTCGAGTACGCTGCTAAGTTTAATGAGCTGTTTCGATATGGATATGCTATGGTTGACACTGACGTCAGAAGGAATGAGAGGTTCATTCGAGGACTGAGACCTGAGCTTGTCAGAATGACCATGATCCATATCCGAGAACCCTGTAATGGGGTGGTGGAGATGGCCATTCGCCATGAAGAGATGCTTGCTATTTCTGCTAGAGAGAAGCTAGTAGAATCCCAGGGTCCTTGGGGAAAGAAGAGGAAATTCTTTAAGAAGAAGGGAGCCCAGAAAGGGGATGCTGCCAAGAAGTCAAAGACTGATTTAGTTTGCTAAAAGTGTGATAAGAAGGGACAATACGCAAGTGAGTGTCGGTCGGGATAGGGAAAGAAGACTGCAGATAAGATGAATGTGAAATGCTTTTACTACGATCAAGTTGGGCATTACAACAACCAATGTCCAGAGCCAGTTAGGGTTGACAAGGGGAAAGTTTTTGCTGTTGGATCATCAGCTAAGCCTACCGCAACTGATAAAGGAAAGACAGTGATGGAAGGTACGTTTTTGATTCAGAGTATATCAGTTTGGATACTTTTTGATACGGGTGCTTCACATTCATTTATATCCCAGTGTTTGGTTGATACGTTATGCTTAGAACCCACATACCTTGTTACTTCCTTAAGGGTTGTGAATCCAATAGGAGGGTATGCAACTCTGGGAATGAGATGTGACCAGTTAGAACTTGATTTGTTAAGTAATAAGTTTGCATGTAGTTTGTATGTTTACTGTAACAACCCGATATTTTCAACCATTCGCATTCATACATGTCGGATTTGAATTGCTCAAAATATCAGATTGTTAATTTAAATTTGGCAAAACTCAGCATATACAGTAAATAAAATAATCACATATCACAGACACAGAGTACTATAAGAATAATGCAGTGGAAACAAAAGAATAGTAGTTCATGAAGCTACTATATATATATATAACAGAGTTAAACAAGATACAACAGAATTCTCGAATACAATAGTCAAATACAAGATCAGAATACATCACTGGAATCAACTGAATATCTGAAAGCTGGATAGATAGCTGGATCTCCAAGCGAAGCTCCAACTCCAAAGGTGAGCCTCGAATACTGGTACACTCAGTCTGACCCGAGCATAAAGCAAAACACAAAACACTCGAGTCAGGATTTACATTCTTATATCAATAAATCCAACTCAAGCGAAATAATAACTAAAATACAAGTAACTCAAAGGATGTTTGGGATAACCATCCTCTAAGGATCCGCTAAACTATTTATATATAGTAGTTTACGCTAAGTAGATAATGCCTATCAGTAATATAAAGTATCAAAATAGCGTTAGGCGTTACCATTATCCCCCTTAACACATTTTATATAAGCGTCATAGTCTATACATCACTGTAAACTCCACCGTAAACTAGTGGGCTATCAGGGAGTACTCCATAGGTATAACACGAAACAAATCGTAGTGGTCGCACATAGGGATACAAGTATGACAAGGCACATGAGGCAATACCCAAGGTAGTGAAACTACCGTTTGCCTGATCCGGACTGGTGAGAACGCATCGCCGCAACGATCGCAACACCGTGAAACAAAACTCCCAATTCAAGGGTGCGCACCAATCAAAAACAAGTAATGAGTAGTTTACGAAGAAGTGTGTCTGCTAGAGGTAGCTAACCTCACTAGCCCGGCACAGCTCCTGTTTAAGTCATTTCAAATTTGACACAAGTGTCAAGGCTATCCATTATCGTTCTCTTTCTTCAAATCCAACAACGTCATCATTCCAACCACTTCATTCTGGATCACACTCCACGTATAATAGTTATTAAAGTGGTTTTCGGTTTAAACAGAGAGTATGTCCCTAACCGATCCCAGACTATTCAATAACTACACAATTATTACACTGATTGGTCGTTTAATAAACTTCCAAAATAGTTTATATTTCAAAACCGAAATATCATTGCCATTTCAGAACCATATCCATATGATATCATTTTCACTTCAAATAAATCCATTTCCAAAATCATATTACTTTCCAAAGTTATATCGCTTTCGAAATCGTAAGTCTTTTAAAATCAACGCTTTGGAAATCAAAACCTTGAAATTCATAACACTTTGAAACTATAGCTTGAAATCATAACATTTTGGAATCCATAACACTTTCCTCTTAAACAGTTTAGATATTAAAATTAGTGTATAAAATAAAATAGTTTATAAAATAAAAATAGTTTATATAAAATAGTTATAAGTTAAAATAGTTTATAATAAAATAATATATATTGAAAATGATTTATATAAAATAATTTATAAAGTAAAATATAATAGTTGTAGATATAGTTTAAAAATACTTTATAAAATAAAATAGCTTCCACGAATTCACAAATCGATTCAAATTAACTCGACTTCCAAATTCAACATAATTCAATCTCAATTCATAAATTTCAACTCAATTCAATTTCTCAATAAATCATTTTGACTTATAACGATTTCAAATACAGATTTGAAACACAAAATAAACCATTAAATTTCAATATATTTCAAAGCTTTAAATATTCCACATTTCAAAAACTAAATTTGATAATTCCATTTATATCTCAATTTAATTTCATTTCATTTAGTTTCTGAGATATTTCTTTAATCATTTCAATACATCTAAATACAACTTCAATTTACAAATTTATATAATCAAAATATCCTATTTAAATTTATATAAGTTTGAAATATTCATTTAAGCCACTTTTTAATCAAATTCAAGTTATAAAACATATCTTAAATTTCAAATTTAATAGATTTCATCAAACTTATTTAAGTATAATTCTTAAATAATAAAAAAATTCCAAATCAAATTCAAATTTATCTTTCAACCTGAAACATTATAAACTCTATATTTGAAAATATAATTTTTACATAAATACTTAAACATATTTTATATTGATTCAAATCAACTTTATTAAATCAACTCTAATAAATCTTTAAAATCAATATTTATTAAAACCATATATTTCTTATCAAAACCATAGAAATCATTTTTCAAAATATTTATATATAGACCAACGGTGTCTGTATAAAATTTCCTACCCTATGGTCAAGTGATACGGATATTTATCATTTCAATCCGCAATTTATATATATACGGGTATATATCTTTTAAACCCGCAATCCTAAATTCAATTCAATTGGAAATCGCTTGGGTTTATCATTTCAATCCATAACGATTTTCTCCTATTCTACAGATCGTTCGGGTATGTATCATTTCAACCCATAGTGAATACTAACAGGGAACTTGCAGTGTGATAATAGATATGATAAAAATATAATAGGCATATATCATCAATATAAATAACAGATAATGGTGTCAGATGTCACAGGTGAACTGATACAGATACCAACATATATAAAGCAATGTAAATAACTAGCAGCAGCATATTTCAATTGTCGTTTCAATTGAAATCAAATTTAATAAATAAAAGAACGTTAATCGTGAGCGATTACTCACCTTTCGAGGCTAGAGATTTGATAAAGAGATAAGCTACGAATCCAAGCACGAATTTCAAAGCAAAGCACGATTGAACACAATTTTGATGAGCAGAGCTGATCGCTCGGAATTGACGAAATCGAATCAACTGGATTTATGAAGATCAATGGTGTAAGTGAACATATATATAACTATATATATAAATCATATTTTAAATTCCAAACGTAAATTTTTACAAATATATACTGTACAGTACTACACTTAGAATTTAACAGATTTCCAAATCTTCTAAAAATTCCACAAATCTAACATTCAACAAAATTTCAAATATATACGTTTGACTATAAAATGGCAAATAAATTTATACTCCTATTACGTTATAAAATAAAATATTATAATATATATATAACAATCATTTATAAGATAGTATAACATATGTGTTTTTATAAGTAACTAGACATATATACATTAATATTCAAATAAACGTCATAACTCGATATATATAAAGTTATATAAACCTAATTAGATAATATACAAACATACTTATATATGTAAGAGATCAAATCTTCTCAAGCAAAACAAATCGGCAAGTTATACCTTAACACAAAGTAGATACACTCTCAATAGACTTGCATATAAACTTACAGATCAGGTAACTAAACTTACATATATTTTGTATTTATATATATAACAAACAACTTACTTTATAATAAACTATATACCATACGCCAAATCATTGAATAAACTAACATTTAATATATAAATAAGTATGTACACGATATATTTATAGATCAATATACAAAACAAGTAACAATTATATAATAGCTTAGTTAGATATATACGTTTGATAACTGATTGTATGCACAAATCCAATAGTACTGCAAATATGACCTTTATACTTTATATAATTTATAATGCCAGAATATTATAAAATACAGTATAATATATATATATATACACATATCACAGACTTAATACATATATATACGAACAAATACTATAAAATAAAAACTATTATAACTTATATACATATCACAGATTAGAACTTTAAGGGGAAATATCAACAACAGACTATTGTCCAATATATATTTATATATATACACCTACCCATCATGGAAGCGGCGAGATCGAACTAGCAATGAGAATAGGTGGCCGGAAGGGACCATAGAGGAACGATGAGGGAAGGCACTAGGTTCGGTCGGGTTGCTATGGAAGGAGGCGGGTCGCGTGCTCCGGTAGAGATCTGGCACCGGAAGAAGTGGGTGTGCCGTGACGGTGCTGTGGCTCGGGTTGCACGCACGGGAAATAGTGTAGAGGATACGCGATGGAACTGGTCAGTGGAAAAATGTGGGAAGATGAGGCTGCCGAGGCCAAGTGCCATGGGACGACCGGCTCCATGCCCAAAGTATGGAAGCTTTAAATATAAAGATTTCTCTTTTTTTTCTCAAAACAGTGGATACCCTCAAAGTAAAAGGGGGGAGAGAGAAGGGAACTACAGGATATAGATTATATAGAACGTTATAATATTATTTTACAAATGAACCGTTAGAAAAATGTAGAGTCTAAACGGAAGGATGAAAGAGATGTTAGCAATGAATTAAATATAGGGAACCGTGAAAGTAGCAAGAGAATTTATGAAATAATAAAGCAAATGACCATTGATTTTTTTTTTTGATATTTGAAAGGTCACACAACATTGGAACTCAAAATGGGTATCGATACAACGAACTGTTCTATCATTTCGTCGCGCATCGGACCTCAAAAATTCGGAAATGAATATACCGCAGAGATCAGCACGACGAGACGATCAAAATGGTATACAGATATTAGTGGTATGATCATCCTATCAATAGTCGATATCGGTACCCAAAATTCTACAAATTTGTCGAAAATAAGATAAACGGAGCAATAGAAGTCAAAATTTTGAGAAACAAAAGATGATGTTTCAGTCAGAAGATGATTTACAAATTTATTGTATAAAAATATTCAGCTTTTGAAATCATTTTATTACCATTAACTTTTTACTGATTAAATTGAAATAAAATTACACAAGAAAATAAACTTCCATATTTTCTGATGAAAATTCACCAGTTGCTATGTTTAATTAGACGTATTTCAAATATCAAATTTTTATTTATTTAAAATGTTATTAAAATTTCACAAAATTTCAAATAACTTAAATAATAAAACCACTAAAATTTTCGGGTCGTTACATTTAAAATTTCATGGATTTTGGAATCATTTTGGGTATGGATTGGTTGAGAAGGTATGAGGCTAGGATATTTTGCTAGGATGGGGACATATCTTTGAGACACCTCGATAGTCACAACCGAATTATATTCTCATAAAGAATTTTAACCGGAGTAGTTGTGCTTTGTTAAGTGCAAAGGAAGTGGAAGAAGGGAGTCAGGTTCGAATTGCAAGAGAGTTTGCAGATGTCTTTAAGCTAGCCGTAGGACTACCACCGAAATGAGCTGTTGAGTTTTGGATAGATTTTGTGCCAAGAGCTAAACCTGTGAGTAGACCACATAGCAGGATGACACCGACTAAGATGAAGGAATTGAAGGTGCAGCTAGTGGATCTAAAAGGAAGGAATTTTATTACACCAAGCAGTTCGCCTTAAGGTGCGGCCATGGTATTCATGAAGAAACCAGATAGGTCATTGAGGATGTGTATCGACTATCGTAAGTTATATAAAAGGATGATAAAGAATAAGTATCCTTTGCCGAGAACTGATGATCTATTTGATCAGTTGAGTGGAGCCAGAGTGTTTTCCTAGTTGGATTTGGCGATAGGGTTCCATCAGTTAAGAGTGGAAGAGGACATTATTCCTTTGACAGCATTACTGACTAGATATGGTTCGTATGAATGATTAGTAATGCCATTCGGGCTGACGAATGCACCTGCTTTCTTTGTGGATTTGATGAATCGAGTCTTCCAAGAGTATTTGGATAGATTCGTGTTAGTGTTTACAGATGACATTTTGGTGTACGCTAAGGATGAGAGAGAGCATGGGGATCATCAAAGAGTTGTACTTGAGACGCTGAGGTAGAATCAGCAAAAGGTGAAGTTTTCCAAGTGTTATTTTTGGAAGAAAGAGGTTAAGTTTCTTGGTCATGTGGTTTCAAAAACAGGATTGTCAGTCGATCCAGATTAGATCAAAGATGTGAACAATTGGTAGAGACCATAAACGGTGGTCGAGATCAAAAGTTTTCTTGGATTTGCTAGCTATTACCGGAGATTTATTAAAGATTTCTCGCGGATAGCAGCGCCTTTGACTATGCTTACCAAGAAGGAAGTGAATTTTGTTTGGTCTGACAAATGTGAGGAAGCATTCCTTAAGTTAAAGCGTTTGTTGACCAATGCTCTAGTGTTAGTAGTTTCAAATGGAAACCAAGGGTTGGTAGTATACACTAATGCATGTAGGACCGTATTGGGAGCATTGTTGATGTAGAAAGGAAAATTCGTTGCTTATGCATCTTGGCAGCTTAGACCGCAAGAAGTAAGATATCCTACTCATGACTTAGAGTTGGCTGTGGTGTTTTTTTCCTTGAAGATTTGGAGGCATTATCTCTTAGGGGAGAGATTTGAGTTGTCTAACGATCATAAGAATTTAAGATACTTATTCTCTCGAAAGAAGTTGAATATGCAACAGTAGAGATGGTTGGAATTTTTGGCTGCTTGTGATTTTGGTATAGAGTATACACCGGGGAAAGGTAATAGAGTGGTTGATGCTCTTAGCAGAAGGCATCAGAATTTGGTGGTGGCTTTGTTGGCAGAATGGAAAGATGTAGAAGCATTGGCCAGTTGTGGTGTGCACTTAAGATCGGCTGCTAGTTCTAGTAAAAGTACCGCCATGTCGTCCTGTTTAGAAGTTCGACCAGTGTTGATCGAGAGAATTGCTTCTAAGTAGAAGGAGGATCCATTATTAGCCGAGAGGATCAGAAGGCTTGAGGTTGGAACTAAGGTCGATGATTTGAAAGATTTTTGTCTTTACCACAGAGGATGGTTGAGAAAGAAGGGACGGTTATGTGTTCCAGATGTAGAGAACTTGAGAAGAGAAGTTCTTAAGAAATGCCATCGATCCAAGTTCACGATTCATCCTGGAAGGACCAAGATGTATCAAGATATGAAGAGGAGCTTCTACTGGGAAGGCATGAAGAGGGATGTTGGCTTGTGGGTTAGGCAGTGTGTAAACTGTCAACAAGTGAAGGCCGAATATCAGAAATCGAGTGGGTTACTTTAGCCTTTAAAGATTCCAGTATGGAAATGAGATTTGATATCCTTGGATTTTATAGATGGGTTGACAAGGTAAAGGAGAGGAAATGAGAGTATATGGGTTATTGTGGACAGGTTGACCAAGAGTACCCATTTCATTCCAGTAAAGTCGACTAGGACGACACCTATTTTGGCGAGGTTGTTCATGAAGAACATAATTAGACTTCATGGAGTTCTTAGTAGCATAGTCAGCGGCATAGATGCTTTATTCACTAGCGAATTATAGAAGAGTCTACAGGAGGTGTTAGGCACTAAGCTCAAGATGAGTACCGATGAGTACCGCATATCACCCATAGACAAATGGGAAAACAGAGAGAGTCAATAAGGTACTCGAGGATTTATTGAAAGCTTATGTGTTGGATTTTGGTTGATCTTAGGGGGATCAACTACATTTGATTGAGTTTTCCTATAATAATAGTTATCATACTAACATAGGAATGGCGCCTTTTGAAGCTTTCTATGGAAGGCCATGCAAATCACCCGCATGTTGGTTAGAGACTGAAGACCGATTGGTCTTAGGTCAAGATTTGGTTACTGAGGCATCAAAAAAGATTGAGTTGATCCGAGAATGGATGAAGGAAGCTCAATCCAGATAGATGATTTATGCAGATAAGAGGCGTAAAGACTTAGAGTTCTCATTGGGAGACAGGGTTTCAATAAAGGTATCACCGATGAAGTATGTGATACAGTTTGGGAAGTTAGGGAAACTGGCATCGAGATATGTTGGTCCATTCCAAATTGTAGAGAGGATTGGAAAGCTCGCATCCAGAGTAGAGTTGCAGAGCAGTATGGCAGGTGTCCATACTGTATTTCATGTGTCTCATCTTTGCAAGTATGTGCATGATCCAGAGGCTACTATTACTCCGACAGAGTTTGAAGATCTAGTGGTAGAGCCTAATTTGACTTTTGTTAGACAACCAGTTCGGGTTGTAGCGAGAGATGAGAAAAGATTGAAGAACAAGACAATCAAGTTGGTGAAAGTTCAGTGGAGCGACAACGAGAAGGACTGTACTTGGGAGACATAAGACAAGATTCGAGTACTTATCCTGATCTATTTTGAGGGTATGTCCATATTAAATTTATATAGATAATTCCTAGTCAGGTAGACTAGTATGCTTATTAGGATTCGTTATAGATGATTGCTATGTTTGGTATTTAGTCCTTACTGAATTTTGAGGATGAAATTCTTTAAAGAGGGGAGCCTGTAACATCCCTAATTTTTGATAACATTATTTAGGAGATTTAATTAGATAAATTGAATAGAATAATATAAAATTTAAGTGATGAGGGGATTGAGACTTGAATTAATTTAATTAAGGCCGAGCCTAATATAAAATTAATGGGCTTAAGGATGGGTTTTTGATTAGTTAAGTTACATAAGGCTATATTAGGAATTTGCCGCCCAATGACCCTTACCCTTATATATTTTCATTCCTACCATTTTACTTCCTATTCACGTCATTTTTGAATACACAAATCAAAAGATAAAAGAATGGCCGACCATTAAGGAAGAGGAATACAAATTAAAAGCTAGAGAATCAAGCTTGAGGGGAAATCAATCTCAATCCAATCTTCTTATCTAGATCAAGGTGAATAATAATTCCATCTCTATTTTATTAGAATAATATATTATCGGATTTAAGGGTAAATTTGTTATTATGTTATATTGGATGATGATATGCTTGATTTAAAATTTATATGGTTTAAACAAGAATGTTTAGAAGGGGAATATCATGTTTTAGGGTAAAACCGAGATTTAAAGATGTTTAAATGGCATGGGAAAATTTTATGTTATGAGAAACATGATTTTGGAGTTGGGTTTCAATTTTGATAATTTTTCAAGATATGGAAAGATTATTATGAATTTTAGAAGGAAAATATGGTTATTTGGGTTTATAAATTTAAGTTGGATAATATATTGAGAATTTGGTCTGGAATTTTTATATGTTAGATAACATGATTAAAGTGAATTTATGGAATTTTTGGGCATTTTTCCAAAGTGATTTGCTATGCAAAATAAATTATTTTAGAAGAGGGACTTCTTTGCAAAATTGATTTTGCTTAATGGAAGGGCTTAATTGATTAACTTAACCATGGTTTAGATCTAGATTAGCGGTAGTTATTTTTGGAAAATAATTTGAAAAAGCTAAGGCAACCAATCTGGTGTTGACACGTGGCAACTTAGTTAGAGAAAAGTTTACTTTAAGAACTAAACCAGGTTTATTCAGATTTTTGGTTCTGCCTACTTTAGAAAGCACCTTTCGAAAAAGAAGCTTATGCCTTCATCTTAGTCGAAACCAACCAACCTTGTTATCCCGCCTTTTGGTAAGGCCGTGACACCAAGGAATTGACTAGTAACCAATGACGGTTCGTCTTAGAGATTGGTTATACACAAGCTCACTATGGAAATCGATGAATTGTTTACGAGTCCGGATCGAGCTAAAATTGATATGAGAGTCAACGTTCCAAATTTCAAGTCAATCCGAGTTCGTATGCTCAAGTTACAATCGATGCAAAATTGAATGAAAACCAACCACTGTTCGAATCGATCAGTTCGAATCCATCAGGGAAGCTTACTTCGACTCGATCAGCTCCGCATCCATCACCAAGCCTCTGTTCGACTCGATCGAGTTCGTATCCATCGGGAAGCCTCTGTTCGACTCGATCAGCCAGTGACCACTTCACTTTCATCGCTAGAGTCTACTTCGCATCCATCACCTGAAGAGCCCTGCTCGAATCCATCAAGCTTCTTTACTTCGCATCCATCGACAAGCTCTGTTCGACTCGATCAACCAATGACTACTTCGTATCGATCCGCATCCATCAGGAAGCAACAGTTCGCCTCGATCGTCCAATGCCTACTTTGTATCCATCGGCAACAAACACTTTCATCTGCTTCGCATCGCTTAGTCTTAAAGGCTATCTTCGTATCGATCGATCACCAATCGATACGAAATGCACACCTCCCATCGATGCGAAGAAAAGAACAACAATCGATATGAACCAGGGCACTTTCATCGATACGAACTATGCAACTTTCATCGATGCGAACAAGCCAACATCCATCGAGTCGAACTAGGCTGTCTTCATTGATTCGAACTGGGTGTGCTACAGATCGATGCAAGGACATGCGCCATGTCAACCTGCCAACACATGCCGCCATTGATTCGAAACCATCGAGTCGAAATCATCGATGCGAACGAAATAGCCAATCGAAAGTCCCATTTCGTATCGATCATATCTCCTAATCTACAAATCCAAATGCTATGAAATTTTCACAGAAGCTTACGTGCATGCTAAGGAATGTCCACGCCAAATTTCGACTCCATCGGACGCAATTTTGATCGATACGAAATCTGTTCGTATCGATTACGGATCGGACCAAAACTTCGCGGGCTTGGGCACGTGGGCCTAGTCACGTGCCAGAGGGAGCCTCCCGAGATCTGAGCGAAATATCAGATTGTTGTTTTTACAAATATATAGATAGTAATTATGTGAAAAATTAACATTCGATTGAATTATAATTAATACAAAAATAATTTTAAATAAAAATATGTGTAAATGTATTGTAAATGAACGTAAAACTGTTATATAACTTAATTTAATTTAGTAGAATATTAGAGTATTATCATTTCTAAACATATATCAAAAATTCAATGAAATTAATTAATTTCATAATTTTTATAGCGTATAAATATCATTTTTCAATCCAATTTTTTATAGAAGATATAGCAGAAATAGCGGAATATAGCGGAAATAACGGGATATAGCGGAAATAGCGGGGATTAAAGTGGAAAGGCTATATGTTGGGGATATATGGGAAAATCGTAGCGGTAGGAATCCGCTATAAGATATATCGGAGTTATAGCGGGGATATAGCGGGGCATTAACTACACAGCTTGATGCTGCTATTAACGAAATTCACTGCTGCAAATCATAATTATCTGCTGTAACTCACTGAATTCACTTGTAATCCTCAAAGAAAGATCAATAAAGCAATCAACTTCATAGTGGACGTAGGCAATAAGCCGAACCACTCTAAATTCTTGTGTCTCTGTGCATTTTAATTACTTTCATATCTGAAATTTGGAGTTTTTGTTAGATAATCCTCTTTTTCCATTTAGTTTCTTCATTTTATCTCTTCAAAAACTTCCGAAGAGTATCATGCCCAATTTTGATGCAAACACTTTGGTACTTTCACTGAGAAAAAACCCAATTTTTCTCCTCCTCTTTGGATCTCCTATCGATACTAGATTGCATAAATCCAAGAAGAAGATCCAGATCTAGAACTTTGAAGCCCTTCCATTCTATTTAGGTTTGCATCAGATCTAGGAAAGGACTTCATCAATTCATCATGGTGAGTACACGTACCACTTCTACAGCTGTTGATCAAGGAGGACGGGACAGACAGAATCCTGTGCAATTGCCTCCATCCAACCAAGATGCTGCCGGCCCTTCAGATCCATCAAGCCCGGTCACTAGACAAGAATTCCAGATGTTGCTTCAAGAGTTGACCCAGAGTCGCCAACAGCTAACTGAACAACTGTGCGCCAACACAGAGTTGTCCAACCAGCTAAATCGCCAAAGGCGAAGAAGACAGAAGAGACCAAGGTTCTTATTCTTCCACGGAGAGTTCAGCCTCATCTGACAGTCATCACATATCCACACACCCACGGCTGGATGTAAGCTACACCCAGGCCACAGGACACCAACCTGCCTCAAATCTTGGACAACCAAGAGCTGGACCATCCACTAGTCGGCATACCGGACCTACATCCCAAGAAGGTGCTGCTCCTTACCATGTCACAGGCAACATTGCTACTACTACCACTACCGAACAAGGAGTTGATGCTAGAAACCAAGCTGATCCTCATCGTAGCCAACGAGAGCAGACTCCAGAGCCTTATGTCCCAGAAAATGTTGAACCAAGGAGGCGAGGCACGGACCGTCGACCGCGTCCGGTCCAGACCCGCGCTGTGGAACCCGACCACACCTTGGCCCAGCATGCTCCTAGTATCCGGATGCCGGATATACCGATGATGATTCGTCAAATGATCCATGAAAGCCAGGGTCTCACTAACGACGACTGGGGAATCTCCCGGAGTCATACCCCTTTCACCGATGATATATTGTATGCTGAACCACCTCAGCGCTTCAGGATGCCAACTTTACCAGCCTATGAAGGAAGTTCTGATCTCAACTAACACATCCTGAAGTATGATTGGCTGATGAACGCGGCGAGAGCTGATGACGCAGTAAAATGCCGTAGTTTCCCCATTTCCCTAGGGGGCATTGCATCTATGTGGTTTACTCGTTTGCCATCGCGTTCCATTTCTAATTTTGACCAGATGGCCACCAAGTTTTTCGAACAATTCTGTATGCATGTAGCGAGGCCTAAAGATGTTAACACTCTATCTAGTGTTACACAAGCTCCCGGAGAAACACTTAGATGTTACTTGGAGCGATTCCATGCTGCGTGTGCAGAAATAAGCAATCCCAATGACAATTCTATCTTGATGGCATTGACTAAAGGGATTGACCCTGATTTCGAATTTGGAAATTGGTTAGCTGGGAAACCACCTGCGTCATTGGACCGTTTCTATTCCATGGCAGCCCAATTCTTGACAAGGGAGGATGCGAAACAGTCTAGGAAGCAGGATGACGCAGGGCCCAACATCGAAGGAATCCAAAGTAACATCGCCGTTAAACAGTCCGGAGATAGTTCTGGAAAAGTTCAATTGAATATACAAAATAAACAGAATCAGCAGAGAGGCAATGGAAATCAGGGAAAGAAGCAAGATCAAAGTCGTGGTCCACGACGTAGAGCTCCCATGTTTGACAATTATACTCCATTGAACACGTCGTTGGAAAATGTGTATTTGCAGACTTGTAACACAATGCAATTTAAGAAACCTGCTCCGAAGCCACCAACGGAGAGACAAATCCAAACAGGAAAGTTTTGCAGATTCCACGAAAGCTATGGCCATAACACTAATGAGTGTCGTCATTTGCAAGATCTCATTGAAAAATTGATACGTGAGCGGAAGTTGGATCAATACGTCCGGGCGCCGCAGAATCATGCACCAAATCATGAAAGACAGGAGGAACCCGTTCGTACTGACGGGAGGTTGGTTATCAATACAATAAGTGGTGGTCCTCATCCAATAGACCGAAGCTGGAAGGAAATGGAGTTGTATGCCAGCTCCACCAGCCATGCGGACGTCGAGTGTTATAGCAGTTTTGATGAAGGGGCTCCGGCCAAGCAACATAAGACGATGACAGATGACATCGTGTTCAGGAACAGAGACGCTGAAAAAGTCGAAGCTCCCACTATCGATCCACTGGTCATCTCAGCTAAAGTAGGTCCTGCTTGGATGAAGAGGATTTTAGTTGAAAGTGGAAGCTCTGTGAATATCATGTTTAAACGAGCTTATGATCAAATGAGAATGGAAGCAAAGGACTTGAAACCTTGTCAATCTCGAATCTATGGTTTCAACGGAAGTGCTACTATACCCACTGGAATGGTGGAACTGCTAGTGGAGTTTGGAGTCGGAGAACGCCGAAGAGTACGGATGTTACAGTTCATTGTGTTGGACATAGACTCCATTTATAATGCTTTCTTGGGCCGACCGGCCCTCGCTGAATTCAGGGCAGCCATTGCCCCATGGTGTTTGACTTTAAAGTTTTTGACTGATCATGGAGTGGGAATCATTCAGGGAGATCAGGCTGCTGGAAGAGCCTGTTATGTCGCAGAGCTATGGGAGGTGCAGCTAAAGGAGAAAGGAAAGGGCGTAGAGGAATCTCTCTGCGTCCGCTTTGCTGATAATTGACAATTAACGCCCGGGCCTAGGCCCGGGCACCCCAACCAATTCCAAAGGGATCTTGACCTAAGAGAAACTGAAGATGAAGGAGAATCTAAAGAAAGTCAAGCATCCCCGGCGGAACTGACGATTGATGTCACAATTGACGATGACGATGATTCAAAAATGGTAAAGATTGGGTCTCAGCTAAGCCAGCAAACTCAAGAGGAATTGGCTGAATTTCTACAGGCGAATCTTGACATATTTGCTTGGACGCATTCTGACATGTGTGGGATCTCGCCTGACATCGCGAGCCACACTCTGAACATTGACCCGCGGCATGTCCCGGTCAAACAGAAAAGGCGTGGTATGGATCCAGAGAGATCTGCCGCCCTTAAAGAAGAAGTAGAAAAGCTTAAAGCAAACGGGTTCATTCGAGATGCGCTATATCCAGAATGGGTGTCGAATCCCGTGCTCGTCCGAAAGCCGAACGGAAAGTGGAGAACATGTGTCGACTATTCTGATCTGAATAAAGCTTGTCCCAAAGAGAGTTTCCCGCTTCCCAGAATTGATCAGCTAGTGGATTCGACAGCTGGGCATGAACTCTTATCCTTCATGGACGCGTATTCTGGCTACAACCAGATACCGATGCATTTACCCGATCAAGAACATACCAGCTTCATAACCAATCTGGGACTTTATTGTTACAAAGTTAGGCCATTCAGACTCAAGAATGCCGGGGCTACTTATCAATGATTGGTCAATCGGATGTTTGCCAATCAAATCGGGAAAACAATGGAAGTATATGTAGACGACATGCTTGTGAAGTCACGACTCTCCACTGACCATGTTAAAGACCTGGAAACTATGTTCAACATACTTCGAGAATACAAAATGAAGCTAAATCCATTGAAATGTCACTTTGGAGTTGCATCCGGAAAATTCCTTGGGTTCATCGTCAACGCTCGAGGGATCGAAGCTAATCCTGAAAAGATCTGGGCTATCAGAAATCTTGAAACTCCGAAAACTATAAAGCAAGTCTAGAGTCTCAATGGAAAAGTAGCAGCATTGAGCAGGTTCATTTCAAAGTCCACTGAAAAATGCATTCCCTTCTTCGATCTGATCCGAAAAGGGAAACGAAACTTTGAATGGACCACGGAGTCTGAGGGCGCTTTCCAAGCACTAGTTCAACATCTATCCACACCAACTATCATGTCGAAGCCTATTGATCATGAGAAGTTGTTCGTATATTTGGCGATATCAGAAAACGCTATCAGCGCTGCATTAATTCGAGAAGAAGACAAGATACATAAGCCAGTATACTACGTCCGCAAGCGATTGACTGGAGCTGAAAGGAATTATCCGAAATTAGAGAAGTTGGCTTATTGCCTTGTTATTGCATCAAGAAAACTCCGACCGTATTTCCAGGAATATCCCATTTTGTTTACACCGATCAGCCGTTACGACAGGTCCTTTCGCGGCCTGAGACGTCTGGTAGGTTACTCAAGTGGAACATCAAACTGATCCAGTTTGACATTACTTACACTCCAAGAAAAGCAATTCAAGGAAAAGTCTTAGTCAATTTCATAGCTGAATTTACCGTTCCAGAGGACTTGCCCGAAACCAGTGAATCCCCCGAATACGTCTGGAAGCTTTATACCGACGGTGCATCAAACGACCGGTGTTCGGGCGCTGGTGTTGTACTTGAAACTCCCGAGGGCCGATCCATATGTTATGCTTTGAAGTTCGATTTTCATGCGACTAATAATGAAGCTGAATATGAAGCCCTCTTAGCTGGCTTGAAACTTGCTAGAGATTTGAGAATTATCGCAGTGGAAATTTATTTTGATTCATAGTTAGTCGTGTGTCAAGTACGGGGAGAGTATCAAGCGAGAGATCGAAGGTTGGCTGCTTACTTAGCTCGAGTTCAGGAAGTACTAAATCAGTTTGATTATTATGCCATTTATTGTATACCTCGAGAACGCAACCAAAAAGCCGATTCATTGGCGAAGCTAGCCAGCACAGGTGAAGCTCAGCAAATGGGACTCGTTCCCGTAGAAGCATTATCCTCCCCAAGCATTGACCGGGTAGAAATAGACTGGGTATGCGAAACCGTCCCTGAAAAAGATTCGTGGATGACACACTCAGAAATTACATTGAGCACGGAACCCTGCCGGGGCGCAGGAGTAAAAAGAGGCAAGTCCTTCAAAAGGCCTCAATCATGTACAGAAGAGGGTACTCAGTCCCTCTACTCCGGTGTATCGCTCACGATGAAATTAAACGAGTATTACACGACGTGCACGAGGGAGAATGTGGCGATCACACCGGGGGGCAAGCACTTGCCAAGAAAATACTTCGATACGGTATTACTGGCCTACTGTGAATCGCGATGCATCAGATTATGCAAAGAAATGTGATAGGTGCAAGAAACACGCTCGAATTCCTAGAGCACCTCCAACCGAGATAACGCAAATGGTCAGCCCATGGCCGTTTGCAATGTGGGGCATCGACATCATTGGCACTCTGCCTCTGGCAAAAGGTGGTGCGAAATACACCATCATCGCAGTCGATTACTTTACAAAGTGGGCTGAAGCTGAAGCTCTTGCTACCATAACGACGAAGAAAGTAATAAACTTTGTAGTTCGCAACATCATCTGTCGATTCGGTCTCCCACACACCATTATTACGGACAACGAAACCCAAATCGACAGTGCTGAATTTAAAGATTTCTACAAACGATTCCACATCCAAAAGAAATTCTCCGTAGTTGCACACCCTCAGGCGAACAGACAGGTCGAAGCGCTTAATAAAGTTATAAAGTCCATTTTGAAAAAACGACTGGAAAAGGTCGGGGGCAAGTGGGTCGATGAACTTCCTATGGCTTTATGGGCTAACCGAACTACCCACAAGGCCACGACCGGTCACACTCCATTCTCTCTCTCTTATGGTTCAGAAGCCGTTATTCCAGTTGAGATAGAAGTACCTTCTCATCGTGTGACATACTATGATCCAAAGACAAATGCTATATTACTTGCTGAATCTCTCGATCTATTAGATGAGAAGCGTGAAGAGGCTGATTTGAGGGCAGCCGTGCATCGAAGTCGAGTCGCCCTATTGTACAATGCCAAGGTCCGCCCGCGAACCTTTGAACTAGGCGATCTCGTCCTGAAAAGAATTTATCCGGTTCCTTCGCATATGAAACCGACATGGGAAGGACCGTATGTCATTGAACAAAGGCTCGGGGATGGCACATTCAAATTATCGACCATTGACGGTCATACTCTGCCAAGAGCCTGGAATAGCGAGAGTCTTCGTCGCTACTACACATGACATGCTATGTTTATTCAGTTAGTTTATTTTCCATTTTGCAATTTGTTTCTGCATTTCGAAATTAGAATTTGTAATAAGGCAACTGACTTTGCCATATTTTCTTATTTCAGCAATAAAATGCAATCTCTTCGAGCCAGAGCTGTGATTTACTGGAAATGCTTTGTATGATCATCACTATGCACGAAGAGCTAAGTTTCACCATATGGTGGAATTTATTAAAATAGGGAGTGACTGTGATACAACCGGTCACTCGCTAAGTGAGACCCAAGCTTGGGGACAAGCCATCACATCAAAGTCAAAAACGAATTGATGCACGACAATCCCTCACTTAACTCCCGTTCCCAGAGTGCGAACTGGAGTATTAAAATACGTCTACGAAGAGGGTGGATCCGTCCACCTAACGACTTCGTCCGTATCTGCACCAAGTTTAAGGAGGATGGACCCGTCCATCTAGCGACCTCACTTGTTAACTCGGGGTGGATGTGATCCGACCATCCATAATCCTGATACGTCTTTCGTTCCCAGAGTGCGAGCGAAATCCAAAAATATACAGTAGATGTGACTGGCCATCTACTTATCAACTCCGAACTCCCAGACTGCGAGTCGGAGTATAAAAATCAACTCCAAACTCCCAGAGTGCGAGTCGGAGTATAAACATCAACTTCGGATTCCCAGAGTGCGAAACAGAGCATAAACAACAACTCCGAACTCCCAGAGTGCGAGTCGAAGTATAAACATCAACTCCGAATTCCCAGAGTCCGAAATAGAGTATAAACATCAACTTTAAGTTCCCAGAGCGTGAATTTAATTATAAATATCAACTCTGAACTCCCAGAGTGTGAGTTAGAGTACAAAGGTCGATTCCGAGTCCCTAGAGCATGGACGTATGATTTAAACTTAAGCCGGCGTGACCAACCGCCAGTAAACAAATGAGAATCCCCGAAGTGCGGATATGATCACCGATAGTCGAACAAGCATGGATGAACCACTCAATCTCCACTTGTCCCAGACATCCGTTCGGTGGCACTAGACTCAATATGCTATAAATAAGAAGCGATCGCTGACTAATGTCCTACAACTCACCCCCAAGGCTAGGGGCAGGACTTAAGCATCTACCATTGATTGAAGCGGTGCGACGTCAAAATTCAACTCACTCCCTGGTCGCGAACCATGTCCGCAGTTTCCAGGCTTGGTGCAAAAGGACAAACTTCACTCGGAACCAGGAACTCTACAAGTGCATTTCAAACATTGAAACACTTAAGCAAATACACGAGAAGCTAAAAAGAAAAGTTTCATTTCTACTATTTATGAAAAAAATTCATGTACAAGTTTGTTCCAAAAAATTCTTACTAGCAGGGGCCAAACCCGCATCTATACACGGCTGACAAAATACAAGTCAAAATAAACCGGGGAAGCATGTCTAATCTTTCTTCTTCCTCGGCTTCTTTCTCGGTGTAGACCCGCTAGAGCCGCCACTATTTTTCCACTTTGAGGCTTTGCCTTTTGGTGGACGGTCTCCAAGCGATGGCATAATCTCGACATCCTCCTCCGAGCTTGAGTGAATAGGGATGCTTCCTACGGGCGGAGTCGGAGGAACAGGATCAAGTACAGAAGGTGGAATGGGCACGCTGGTGATGAAAACAGTACCACCCGGAGATATCATTCTAAGCGGAGCTGGTCCCGGTGCTGCCATCCCACCTCCAAAACTGCCACCATGAGTCGCTGCTTCCATTTCAGCGTCGATTTGTGCGAACATCTCCTCTTCAGTGACCACTCGAGCCTCGCTAGGGGCATCAGTGGTTGGCATTGTAGAACTAGTAGCAGGAGCACCTCCACCCATGACGAATGACAAGTCAGCTAAAGGATCGCCATGACGGTGAAAGAGTTCTTCCATCGGCTACTCATCAAATACAAGTGTGCTTCCCTGCGCATCGTCAAGTGGGGCAGTTGTAGTTACGGTGATCGCTTCGGTCAAGATAGCCTCCTGCGTCTGATATGATTCTTGAGTAGCAGGAGGCATGGCCGGTGCAGCATCGATCACTGGACAAAAATAAGAGAACTATCAGAATTTAATTCAGATAAAGATTTCGACTTAAGGCAGATATGTGGAATGTTCAGAATACCTTCATCAGTTTGACTTGTAGGCGGCAAAACGACTTCTGTAACTTGCACTATAACCGGAGACATCTGCGGCTGATCCGGATTATAGGCAGGAACAGCTTGGGGATCGACCGCATATGAGAATTCGGGCTGGGCTGACGCTTGAACTTCAAGACTCGCCTCATGATGGTCAACCCCTGAACCCTCTCCTACTTCGAAGTGCTGGGCGCCGAGTCTTTCCTTTTCATGCAGAATCATTGACTCGTGAAGAATCTTCCTTTCATCTTCATTCAGAATGCAATTCTCGAGTTCAAACTCATCCACAGACTCACCCAGATGCGCCTCCTTCTCTTCTTCAACTAATCGGCCCCAGGCGTTGTATAGATGCGCCGGATAATCATCGAGCCAGGCTAGACCCCTGTGCCTCAGCACGTTAGCGTTGTAAACAACGATAAGGTCTTTGATATTAGCCTCTAGCCTGGACTCGGCCGATTTCACTTTCTCCTCGACCTCAGTCTCCACCTTGTGGACTTTAGCCACAGCCGCATCCCATTCATCCCTAAGCAGAACCACTTGTTTGCACGCCTCTTGGGATGCGTTATTCGCATCATCCTTTTCCTTGGCCATGTCGGAGAATTTAGCCTTAAGCTCGTCGAGTTCCTTGACCGCCACATCCCGTTCGGCGGTGACTGTAGTATTCCGATGGCCCATCTCCTCCACTAAGGCAACATGTGTCTGCCTCAACCTCTCCATGGCCACACTCGCTTCATCAGCTTTTTTGGTGGCCTCGATTTCAAATTTCCGAGAAGACTCGGCCTCAGCAGTGAGCACTTGAATGATCCGGTCCCTTTGAGCGAGTTCGGTCTCCATTTTCTCAAGCGCTTTGGCTCGCTCAAAGGCTACCTTAGAAGCTTTCTCTACAGCCTTTACCCACTCTCTGCACTGGGTGTAGATGTCATGAACGTAATCATGCATCGTGTTTTCCACTCTAGATGGGATTCTCTTTAAGTGAGGTGGAAAGACGTAGCCATCGAAGCATATGTTCGGAAAATCCTTCCTTATCTAAGCCAATTTAATAGCCCCTTCTCCTGTGGGCTCAACCGGGACCTGCTCTATAATTATGGAGGTCGTGGTCTCAACTCTCTAGAGAAGAGTTTCGGATCGAGAAGTGTGAGAAGATGGTATGTGACGAGGAGGCTCTGGCGGGTGCGGAACAAGAACGGGAGGTGGAGATGGAAGTCTAAGAGGAGGAGAGCGTGATCTAGATCGATGTCGGTATTCGCTGTCCCTGTCATGCCCATACCTATCTTGGGTAGAGTACTCGCGATCGCGGTCTCTATCTGAGTCTCTTCTATGGGAATCATAATAGGTAGAAGCCTTTCGGGCCGAGCGAAGATTCCCAAGCATTGATCCTCTTTCGGACATCGTACCTGAAAATGAGAGACGAAGGAAAAGTTAGTGATTTCCTAAGTTGGACGATTTACAATTATGAATCATGTAGTGCAGTGAAGTGTATGCATGTGCAACCCCCCGACCAACCGAAAATGTCGGCCGCACTCATAGCAAGCGACCCACTCAGCTCAAGAGCATTGTCAAGCTCCTCTATCCCGGTGTCGTGTTGAGACGACACATAATCCGGAATCGGAATATCAGCAAGCCCTTCAAAAGGATTCTCTACTGGCGAGGGAGGAGCCTCCGAAATTCTAATCCCAGGGATGGGCAAGGACATAACCACGTATTTTAATCTCTCGGATTTAGAACGCTTGTGAGCAACAACCTTGCCTTTTCTCCTTCCTCCTGAATCCTGGATATCGGAAGAAGGCCCAGCTTGGAGCTCGTTATCAGTAGGCGTTCTCTCCGGATCAACTTCTTCGACGATTACGACTCTGGGCACTTTGCGCTTCACCCGTTTCTTTGAGACCACTCTAAGTGTCTCTTCCAGCCGTATGCTCTGCCTTCGTTCAATTAGCCCGACAGTCCTCAAGTTTCCATCGGTCAGAACCAAGTCGATATGCCTCTCTTCGCCCGGAAACGCTTGGAGAATCCGAACTAGCTCTCTAAAATATCCACCGTCGGGTCGGGATATGGCGGCTGTGAAAGAAGAGAAGTATGTCAGTTTTGAGGTCGGTTATAACTATCTCGATAATTCAAGAGAAAGAATTGTAATGCTTACGTCTATCCAACCATCGCTTAGCAAAACCAGGGGGGCACCGAACGAAGAACCATTCAGTTTTAAAGTAACTTAGCCTTCCCCAGGAGCCCGTTACAATTTGGCAGTTCCTGACTGCTTCCAAGAAGGTGAAAGAAGGGCTGTCTCCACGACTCTTAATGTTAAATAGATATCTAATCTCGATCGGCTTTGGTGGTCGAAAGAGAATATCCATAAACAGAATGAAGGTGCTATTCAACAAAGCGTACCCGTTGGGGTGTAGCTGGGATGGAGCTATTCCAAGAAATGATAACATCTCCCTTATGTATTGATTGAAAGGAGGGAGTGTCCCCACTGTGCAAGCGTGACGGTTGAAAGTAGAAAACCCCTCTGGGGGATCATGTGGCCTGTTATTTGGCACAGGTAGTAACACGTCGTTGGGCGACAAGCCGTGCCTTAAACAAATCCATCCCAGCATATCTTCGGTGATACCGGACGGCACCGAATCTTGTGGACGACAAATGAACCGGGCGCTTGGAAGCTCGTCCGGAGCTGGGTCTATAACTTCGGCTTCAATGACCGGTACCTCGATGGTTGAAGGAATTGAACTCGGGAGTTCCTGCTGCTATGAACTTGAGTGTTCCATGACAAACTAGCTTATGAAAAATCATTATTAAACAGACAATAACGCTCGTGCATTCCCCAGTGTAAAGTGTGTGAGTGTGTTGTGCAGTGCAGTACTGTATATCACTTGAGAAGTTCTACAGAATTGGAGAAATCATGTAAACGATGAGACTTCGTAATTCAGTCGGAATGACCGTCATCGCTGACCGTCACAACCGTGCCATCCAGAAATTAGCAATCAGTCCAAGTTAAAGTTTGTTAAAATTTTGTTAGAGTTGCAGTTCCATCGACGAGCTTCGAAGGGAAATCAAATATGCAGTTCAACGGTTAAGTCCAATTATGCAAGTTTGAAGCTCGACGGAGTTAGTTGTTCAAGTGTGCAAGGAATTATAAATTCTTTAACGTTCAATTCGTATCAATCACAAGAGCCTTGTTCGCATCGATAAATCATGTTCATCCGCATGCGAGTTCGACTCGGTCCAAAGACTGGAGATTTCGAATCGATCCGGAGTGATCATTTCGCATCCATTAATTGGGTCGCATTCGTATTGATCCCTGGTGCATAATTCGAATCGATCGAAACCATGGGTTTCGAATCCATCAGATGCAACCCCTTCGTATCGATCAACACGCTCGAGACACTCATCGATACTAACCAACTCGATGCAACAATTTAGCCATCGATCGATACGAAGGCCTCCATCTCATCACCTCGAAGCCCTGACTCCGTATCGATGCGAAAACGAGGACCAGAAAACCATTTTATCTCCACACTCCTTCTTCCCCAGATCGATTCGAACAACGTTCTATCCCTCCCCGACCTCGCACATTATCTACTGCCTCGAGCAATGTTCAGGCACGAATTCAAATGGAATGGCATTAAAATTTGGATCTCATCGTGTTACGACTGGATTTGTTCAATTGATTACCTGATTTCGATAAATGGTTGAAGGGATTAAAGATTTTGGTTCGATTCAAAGTCGAGCAGTTTTCCTCTCTTGGTCTCAAAAGCGATACGAAAGCAAGGCACAAAAGTAAAAAGTGAAAATTGAATAGTGGCTAAGTCCACAGTATTTATATGGACTCGAGCATGAAGGCAAAAAACGATTCGCATCCCAGTAGATTTGACCGGTTGCAAAACATCACCACGGGATCGATTCGAACAAGCCCTTCGAATCCATCAACCCTCAGACGACTACTATTTTGTATCGATCGTGGGACTTCTGTTCGAATCCATTGAGCGTTGCACTGTTCGAATCCATCTACACAAGCCTTTATCGAAGCGAAGTTGCCAACAAAGGCTTTTCTGAGTCACCCAAATTCATCGATACAAAACCACTGTTCGTATCGATCATCTTCGACTCCATCTCCAGTGCAGCGATGTGAACTGTACAGTTCAAATCCATCGATACGAAACCGCATTTCGTATCCATCAAATCGCAGCTCCCAGAGGACAATGCCCATCGATGTGAATTGTCATTTCGTATCCAGAAACATCAGATCCATCGATTCGAAATACACAACAGGGGCCGTTCTGAAGGCATTGAACTCCATCGATACGAACGACTGTTTCTTGTCCATCGAACCCCACATCCAACGATTCGAAATGTTCATTTCGTATCCATCAATACAACGAATACCGATCCAAAAACAATGTTTCAACCCTTCACATCGATTCAAGAGAAGATCGTTACGAAGGAACATTCAAAAACAACCATCGAGCGTTGTTACAACGAATTTCACGTCGGTTCAGGAGAGGATCGATACGGAATTCAACATAAAATAAACTGACAACGACTCGTGAATGTCAGCGAGAGTCGGATTAACGTATATGCATATACGTCGGACTAATATTCAATATTCCAGATTTATAGGAATTGGAAACTCATTTGATAATGATTACAACAGCAAACAGCTAAGCACTAGCATGCAGCAATCAGTTGCAACAATACAGGGTACAACAGTTGACAGTCAACATTTTACATTACCGATAAAATCAGTCGAAGATTACAGCTTTCATCGAAAAGACAATAACTATTCAGAATGAAGATTGCAGCATTTCAAAGCACATCATGTTTCCACAAGATGTACTTTTGGGGGCAAATGTTATCCCACCTTTTGGCAAGGCCGTGACACCAAGGAATTGACTAGTAACCAATGACGGTTCGTCTTAGAGATTGGTTATACACAGGCTCATTATGGAAATCGTCGAATTTTGTCTGAGTTCGGATCGAGCTAAAATTGATATGACACGACAAGCGAGGCTATGAGAGTCAACGTTCCTAATTTCAAGTCAATCCGAGTTTGTATGCTCAAGTTACAATCGATGCAAAATTGGATGAAAACCAACCACTGTTCGAATCGATCAGTTCGAATCCATCAGGGAAGCTTACTTCGACTCGATCAGCTCCGCATCCATCACCAAGCCTCTGTTCGACTCAATCGAGTTCGTATCCATCAGGAAGCCTCTGTTCGACTCGATCAGCCAGTGACCACTTCACTTTCATCGCTAGAGTCTACTTCGCATCCATCGCCTGAAGAGCCCTGCTCGAATCCATCAAGCTTCTTTACTTCGCATCCATCGACAAGCTCTGTTCGACTCAATCAGCCAATGACCACTTCGTACCGATCCGCATCCATCAGGAAGCAACAGTTCGACTCGATCGTCCAATGCCCACTTCGTATCCATCGGCAACAAACACTTTCGTCTGCTTCGCATCGCTTAGTCTTAAAGGCTATCTTCGTATCGATCGATCACCAATCGATACGAAATGCACACCTCCCATCGATGCGAAGAAAAGAACAACAGTCGATATGAACCAGGGCACTTTCATCGATATGAACTATGCAACCTTCATCGATGGGAACAAGTCAACATCCATCGAGTCGAACTAGGCTGTCTTCATCGATTCGAACTTGGTGTGCTACAGATCGATGCGAAGGACGCGCGCCACGTCAACCTGCTAACACATGACGCCATCGATTCGAAACCATCGAGTCGAAATCATCGATGCGAACGAAACAGCCAACCGAAAGTCCCATTTCGTATCGATCATATATCCTAATCTAGAAATCCAAATGCTATAAAATTTTCACAGAAGCTTACGTGCATGCTAAGGAATGTCCACACCAAATTTCGACTCCATTGGACACAACTTTGATCGATATGAAATTCGTTCGTATCGATCACGGATCAGAACAAAACTTCGCGGGCTTGGGCACGCGGGCCGAGTCACATGCCAGAGGGAGCCTCCCGAGATCTGAGCGAAATATCAGCCTCCTACAGCTATAAATAGACCCCCAAAGCCAACAGAAAAAGGGATCTTCTTCTTCTTTGAATCCTCGAACGCCCAGACTATGCCGGATCCAGATCTAAACTCTCTTGCTGTTGCTACTAACGAAATTCACTGTTGCAAATCATAATTATCTGCTGTAACTCACTGAATTCACTTGTAATCCTCAAAGAAAGATCAATAGCAATCAACTTCATAGTGGACGTAGGCAATACGCCGAACCACTCTAAATTCTTGTGTCTTTGTGCATTTTAATTACTTTCATATCTGAAATTTGGAGTTTTTGTTAGATAATCCTCTTTTTCCATTTAGTTTCTTCATTTTATCTCTTCAAAAACATCCGAAGAGTGTCGTGCCCAATTTTGGTGCAAACAATCCCGAAACCAATACACAAGATATCACAAAGATGGTACGTAGTGGATTGGAGGAAGGCAGAAGGTAAGGTGTCGAAAGCATAGCTTCTGAAGGAGTCCAAACCTTTGTTTGTTTTTATAAGAAAAGCGCCTGCCATTGTTTTGTTATAGCCTTCGACAGTGTAGAATCAAATGGTTTCGAAAGAGGTTTTAAAGAAGGTTTCGAAAGTGTTGCCATTAACTTAAGATTGCTTTCGATTGGGTTCCTTTACTTACGAAAGAATGTTTTAAAAGAAGGGGTTCGATCTAGTCGAAATCGTCCTGCCATTCTCTAACCTTTCGATGGTGTTGAAGATATCAATGTTTTCGAAAGAGTATTTTGTTTTATAAGTTTAAGCCACTTCCTATAGCTTTCGAAAGGGGTTAGGTGTTTTGAAGGTGATGGTTTCGAAAGGGGCTTCGATGCCAACCTTCCAATATTTTACCTAGATGTTTTATGCTTACGAAAGAGATGGTGTCGACGTCATCATGTTTCCCCGATATTTTTATATGATGAAGGATGGTTTCGGAAGAGGTGCTTTCACCTATATTCACTTTGACCCAAATAATGTTTTAATATAAACCCAATGCCTTTGAAAGGGGTACTTTCAATGATTTCGGAAGGGTTATTTCCAATGGTGTCGAAAGGGGTACTTTCAACTGGTTCTAAAGCTAAGCTTCTAAAGGTTAAATATTGATACTTTACTACAATCAAAAGGTTTCGAAAAGAAGGTTATAAAGTATAAAAAGGCAGGAGCCTAATGTTTTGAAGATAGTGTTTTAAGGCTTTCGAAGGAGGTTGTCCTATGAAGTCGAAAGCTATGTTTCAAAGGCATCTAAAGGTTTTATAACCCAAACTCTATTTTTAAATGGAAAAAAACCCATGGCTAAATTAAAGGAGTTTTATAATGGTTTTAAGAAGAAGCATTCTTTGATAAAGTAATAGGTTAAAGGAATTAACCATGTTTTATATTAAACCCACAGGAGTGGTATTGCCATGTTGTTATGTTTACTTCTTCAAATATAAATATATTCACTTTATAATGGACCTATAACTACATTTGGGGATAAAGGGTAGAAGAACCAGCTTGGTTAACCCAGTAGCGAATATAAATTGATTAAACTCCTGAATGAGTAGAATTGCATCCAGGAAGTCAGGAAGACCAGAATATAGGATATGTTAAAATATAAAAGAAAGATATTGGCAGAGGCCAATAGGTTCTCATTAAGCCCATGGAAACTGTGTATAGAAAAGATATTGGTAGTGGCCAATAGGTTCATAGTTCACCCATGAAAATTATGTATAAAGGAAGATGTCAGAAAGAAAAGTTCATAGTAAGCCCATGAAAACTATGGTTTGATACTTGTTGGGGCTAGTAGGTTTGTAGTAACCTATGAAAACTATATCCGGATGAAATATTGACAGATGTCAATAGGTTCCTAGTCAGCCCAAGAAAATTAGGGTAAAAGAAAGGATATTGGGGTTACCAATAGGTTCCTAGTCAACCCATGAAAACGAGGATAAGAGTAAGATATTAGAGTTACCAATAGGCTCTTAGTGATCCCATGAAAACTATGTAATTGGACATGGAGTCCTTAAATGTTTTCCCGGTTATTAGTCAGCCCATAAAAACTAATAGGTTAATAGTAATCCTAGAAACTATAATTGAGACTGATAGTCTAAAATGAATGGGGATGGGTAATCCAGAATTGATTCATTTGTTTTACATATCATCATATTATATTGTTTTGAATTGTTTTAACCATTATGGATGTAGGAGCATGGTATATGGTTTTATAAAGGTTTTGAGATACTAGTGAGGGGAAAATCCGTTCCGCTAAGCGGCATGGTCTCACTAGATATCTAAATGATTTGAGATGGTAGATTATTATTCATACCAGGCTTTGTTGTCTGACTCGAAGTTTATGTTTTCGCCTTAAACTCTCGGGTTTCAATTGATTTTGAGTAGTTTTGGTTTGAGGTTTTCAGGTACCTCTTAAGACGAATAAGCTTCTAGGGACATGCAGAAGGCATGATAGCTATTTAGAGTTCTTTATTCATTTGATTCCGCTGTGTTGTTTGTAATGGCAAAGTTGTTATATTGCCTGTATATACTCTGATCATCCAAGGGGGCATCTTCATATGTCGCTCTTGGGAGTATGTTGTAATAAATATATTTTCTCTGAACATGATTTGCAAATTTGGGATTATGTAATGAATTGGTACAATTTTATAATGATATTTGATTTTGTTTGAAGTTAATTTTTTTTCCATATTCATATGTTTGTGTGTATCAATGAATCTAACTTCGCCGTATTTGGTCGCCGATGATTAATAAATATGGATGACTACATCTGTAGCCATTAGTTTTGGGCCTCCAAGTAAGGGGATGTTACAGTCTCCCTGCAGTATTGTTTTATTCAGCTCTGGGCTATTATGTTACCCAACCCATAGGCCCTCATTCTTATAAACGTATTAAATTCAAATCTACTATGAAACAACCACATGCGGATTCTCTTCTTTTATCTTTTATATTATTTGACAAGACCCGAGACCATTATGAATCAGCCACCTGCAGTCCTCTATCTAATATTAATTCATTTATTTCTAACCTTCTATGAATCAGCCACATGTAGGACCCATTTAATCACTATTTATCCTTGACTACAAGGAATTAGACACATATAGTCCCTTACTACATGGAATCAGCTACCTGTAGTGTTGTTTTATTTTAACTTGAGGTTGCATAGAATTGGCCCCTCTAGAACATGAATGCCTCTCCTCACCTGGAGTTTCTTCAGGTGCTCATTCAAGCAAGAATCCTTACTCGACGTCAATAGCCCTTTATTCCTTACTTCCGCTCATAGAATTTTGGTACAGTACACAATCTGCCTTGACCTACATGTGTAATACACTTCTTACTTATTGAGTGCATCCTTTTCCAAGTTGCAGTGTGGTATGGCTGCATAAATTGTCTTACTCTTTTCAAAATTGTAGCACTCCATCTTTTATGAAAATAGCGGCGTAGAACTACTTTCCGCGGAAAGTCCTTAGAATCCTCTAGCAAATCACTACCACACTAACCAATGCAGTATCATGGCGCAGTTCTCCTTTCAAAAGTTTGGCCACAGCCTCCTTAGCTCGGCATCTAACAATATCTGACATTTCTAACAAAGTGCGTTACCTCCTTTACACGTGTCGCTATTTGATACATTACCTTACCTTTTTTGACATTACAGAGTCCTTTATTTATCTTTTCGGCTGTTTTTATGGACCTGGTGCCGTTACATTATTATTTTAATACAAATATCATCTCCATCAATTCTCGGTCCAGATCCTCGTTCCACCGGCGCGGTTTTTAATTAGTTCTAGCTTATATTACATAGAAAAAGTCTTATAAAATTTCAAAAAATTCGTGAATAATTCTTTTATCCCTTCCTTATCTTTCATTTGAATTACAAGTTATATTCCTCATATATTTGTCTACTTCAGAAATTTATAACAAATTATTCCCAAGACATGAGCTTCTCAAATTTCTAACCCATCTTTAGAATAATAGTTAGGACAACATATCATGTTTTTATTTTGACATAAATCTATATGAATACCAACAAAAAAGGTGATCTAGATCAATCAAAACGTACTGAGTAAAGTGTTAAGTATTACTCACTAAAATCTTTAAGAAATCTTGTTTAGATCATTAAAAAAGCTGTTATTTTACTTTTATTAGAATGGAATGAATGAATGGAAATGACTCATGTTTATAGTCCTACAATTATTTGGGCTTTGGCCCACCTACTCCTTTTCATTAATCCATTACCCCCTTTATTTTCTTATTTACACCTTATTGTCCCTTTAATAAATTAATTAAATTAATCATAAATTATGGGTTGTTACGGCCTCCTCTCCTTAAAGGAATTTTACCCCTGAAATTCAATCAAGATTCGTTAATGATTTGCCAACTATCCCATGCTTACTCTAAGCATAATCATGAATTCCCAATCCATAAATAAAATGTACTAATGCTATTTACTAATACGAAAGTCAACAATAATACTCACACACACACACACAAACATATATATATATATACACACACACACACACATGATTCACAACTAACACAATATTTTACATAGCTCATATGCTAATCTGAAACAATATTTCAGATGGAGTCATCCCAATACTGCTCTGGTAGCAATTATTGTATGAAAATTCTACCAAATGTAAATAATCTTCCAAAGATCCATTGAAGTCTAAAACATAAGCTCTAAGCAAATCTTCTAGGACCTTTAACTCTCTCGGTCTGCCCATCTATTTTTCGATGGTACGCAGTACTGATGCACAATTTTGACCTCATAAACTCTATAAGCTATGCCAAAACTCACAAGCAAATAATGGATCACAGTCACTAAAAATAGTGCTTGGCACCCTATGCAATCTCATCACCGCCCTCATATATATCACTGCTAACATTAGCGTAGTTCTTTTGGCTTTTCTTGGAATGAAATGGGCACATATAGTTGGTTTGTGTACTAAAACCCATATGATGTCATTCCCTAACCTCGATCTCTGCAACCCATCTACGAAATCCATAGATACCAAATCCCATAATGAAATTGGAAATCTAAAGGTTGCAGAAGCCCACTTGGCTTCTGATGTTCTGCCTTCATTTGCTGGCATGTAAGACATTTTTTGACATATTCTCCCGCATCTTTCTTCATCCCTTCCTAGAAGAAACTCCTCTTCATAACTTAGTACATCTTCGTACCTTCATGGTGAATGGTAAATTTTGAACGATGATGTTCGTGCAATGTTTCCTTTCACAGTCCATCTACATCCGGAGCATACAACCTTCCATTCTTCCACAGTCTGCTTTTTCTATTAGCACTGAATCCCTTCAGCTCTACTGCCTTGACTCCTAAGTCCAAGCTCGTCATCAAGTCGGAGCATGACTTTTCTTTCTTCTGCAGTACGGCTATCCTTTCCACCAGTGTAGGCATGACTTCAAAGCATGCTAGCATTCTAAATGCGCCGCTCGAACCTGCATTAGGCCGGAACTGCACATCACATGTTGACAATGTTTCCAAAACGGCTCATTCCTCTATAATAGCCAAAACACAACTTTGTTATTTTCGACTTAAGATATCAGCTGCTTTGTTGCCTTTTCCTGGGGTATACTCCATCCTAAAATCATACGATGCCAGAGACTCTAACAAAATATGCTGCCTTATTTCAACTCCTTTTGAGAGAACAAATATCTCAATGATTTATGGTCAGTATACAACTCAAAGCTCTCCCCTAAGAGAAAATGTCTCCAAGTCTTCAATGCAAAGACAACTGCTGTTAACTCCAAATCATGAGTTGGATATCGAACTTCATGTGGTCGCAACTAACGAGATGCATATGCAATCACCTGCTCTTCTACATCAATACAATACCCAATTCTGCTCCTAAAGCATCAGTATACACAGTCATACCATCATTCCATTTGGGTATCACTAACACTGGCGCATCTGTCAACCGATGCTTTAATTCCTCGAATGCCTTCTCATGCTCCTAGGCCTAGACCCATTGCTCACTCTTCCTGGTTAGCCTAGTCATTGTTGTAGCTATGTGAGAGAAGTCCTTAATGAATCTCTGGTAATAGCCAGCCAATCCCAAAATACTTCGCACTTCAGTAATAGTTTCAGGTCTCTTCAACCCCTTCACTACATTAACTTTTGAAGGATCCATGGCTAACTCTTCTTTTGAAATCACATGGCCTAGGAACTTCACTTCCTTTCTTCAAAAATGAAACTTGGAGAACTTCGCCTTTAGCTTGTGCTCCTTCAATGTCTCCAACAAATGCCTTAGGTGAACTGTGTGCTCCTCCTCATTTCTGCAGTACACTAAGATGTCATATATGAACACCAACGTGAAATTACCTAACTGATCTCAGAAAACTCTATTCATCAAATCAATAAAGAATGTCGGTGCATTCGACGGCCCAAATGGCATCACTAGCTACTCATATGAACCGTACCTTGACCTAAACGCAGCCAAAAGAACATTGTCCTCTACAACCCTCAACTGATGGAACCCCATAGCTAAATGTAGCTGTGAAAATACCTTAGCTTCGTTCAATTGATCAAATAGGTCATCGATTCTAGGTAAAGGATATTGATTGTTCACCGTCCTTTCATTCAACTTCCAATAGTCTTAGTGACTAATCAGACTTTTTCATGAATACCGCCATTGCTCCATGGTGAGCTACTTAGCCTAACGAAGCTCTTACTTTCTAACTCTACCAACTGCTTCCTCAACCCCTCCGTCTCCTTCGAAGGGATCCTATTAGGACGTCAACTAAATGGTTCGGTCCCTGTTAGCAAATCTATATGAAACTCTACTGTTCTCAAGGTGGCAATCTCGAAACTGGTTTGAACACATCTCAGAACTCCTTCACTACCCATAATGCTCCTAGCACTTCTTTTGTTTCTGAAGTTAAAGAAAATGAAATGCTTCCACACTTAGCCTTATACTCCTCTAAGACCATGTGCATTCTATCTTCGTAGTCTGGATGGCTAAGAGTAATAGTTCTCTTAATACAGTACGCACTTCCGCGGTATCTTCCCAACAAATCCATCTATAAAATAACTCCAAAGCCTATGAAGTCCAATACGTAAGGATCATAAGAAAACTTGCACTCACCCGCACATCAATCAGGAGGCACGACCAAGAAAAGATATGCTAATATGAAGCCTGAAGCGATCTCCGAAGTACAGAGCACATTCTCAAAAGCATAAGAATGAAGTTCCAACTTTAATTAAACCAAATAGTTAAATTAAAATCAACCAGTTGATAACTACATCTCGAGACAACACTTGCACAATCAACCAAAGTTTACAGAATAGCAGTCCAAACTTGTT
Organism: Allium fistulosum; assembly: GCA_030737815.1. Classification (NCBI taxonomy): domain Eukaryota; kingdom Viridiplantae; phylum Streptophyta; class Magnoliopsida; order Asparagales; family Amaryllidaceae; genus Allium; species Allium fistulosum. The sequence goes on along the minus strand of CM060904.1, from coordinate 1,100,383,304 downwards.
TCAGTCTAGAGCACGCTTTATTTTCAATGAACGCATACTCTAGAAGGTAAATTTTAACAGGGTTTTTAATCAAACAAAAGTCAATATAAGTCAGAACAATAAGATAAAGACGAAATGACTCAAAAACTTGGAAAAAAAGAGATAGAGAAGTGGCTTGGGAAATGTTAACCCGCCTTTTGGCAAGGCAGCGTACATGCGGATTCAACCCAACCGACTGCATGGTTGTCGAGGGTTGAATACAATGGGTATGACTTGACTGGACGGATAGATGATCAATTACGGACGACAAACATGATTATGAAGCCGGGATTGGGCATAGTCAATGGATAGAAGACGTGGGATACTTGAAATACGAGTTTTGACAAAAGTTGAGTCGTTTCAGAATGCTTGGAGTTCGCTTTGAGTCACACCTAGGTCTTCTTTGAGTTTTCATGGCATTTGCTTCGGGTCATATTGAGTTGTGCTTCGAGTTGCTTGGGGTCAGTAGGAATTCATGGGATTGGCATCACGAGTGGATCGGCATCACGAGTGGATCGGCATCACGAGAGGATCGGCATCACGAGAGGATCGGCATCACGAGTGGATCGGCATCACGAGTGGATCGGCATCACGAGTGGATCGGCATCATGAGTGGATCGGTATTATGAGTGGATCGGCATCATGAGTGGATCGGTATGGTTGGGGTAGCTCGGGGTCGGCATCCCCAAAACTCTGGGTCGACACCGAGCTCCAGGGTCGGCGTATTGTTTGGGATCGGTGTATTTGCACTACTCGGGGTCGGTCATGGCTTTTCTCTAGGTCGGTAAGTGGAGATCAGGTCAGCAAGTATGGGGTCGGTGTTGGGGGAAATGGATCGGGTCGGCTGTGGTGAATCGTCGGGTCGGCCTTGGAATGAACCCGGGTCGGTGCTAGGAAGGAATTGGATCGGGTCGGCATCCTCAAAACTCTGGGTCGGCACATAGATAGGATCAATGTTTTGAGGGAGGAGGATCGGCATTAAGTTACTTCGAGCCCCGGCCTCATTTGCTTCAAGTCGCAGATAGGCATGCTTCCAGTCATCACCTAGGAAATATCAGGTCGGCATATTCAGAACTCAAGGTCGGTCGTAATGATAAATTTGGGGTCGGCTATGGTTTTGATGGGCCTGGACCACTCGGGAAACCCAGTAACTCAGATTTTGCCTAAAAATACAAAAGGCGGGGCTTCAGAAAAGGGGATCTTGATTCGGTTTCCCTTCTTCTTCTTCATTAAAGCTACTCTGCCATTATTGTTTTAAAAACTCTAGATTGTAACTGTAATTAATTCTCATATCAATATAAAGGAAATTTCTGTAGTGGACGTCGGCTAGAGTCATCCGAACCACTATAAATCTTATGTTTTTACTTCTTTCTTTTTAATTTTTACTGTTCTTCATATTTATACTCTGTACATACACTCTATCTATGATCTATAACTGTGATTTGGTGCTTCCACTGAGAAAGCTAGCGCTCAGGAATTGGAAAGCTTGGATTCTGGATTCAAAGGCTTAGGAACTTAGATTCCGGAGATTATGGCAAAGCAAACGACAAGGAGATAGAGGGCAGAAATAAGTCAGCAAGAAGGAAGTCAGGAAGCTTCCTTTGTAGTGAACCAAGCCTCAATCTATATTACTAGAGACGAGATGGAGACAATGCTGAAAAGGCAAGAGGACATGATACTAAACCTAATCCAGCAGATTGGACAAGTTGGAGTACAAAGTCAAGGGAATGGGCCAACCGCAGCTGTTGGCAATGCAGGACAAGGAACAGGAGCTGTAGAAGTCTTTGGAGGCCAAAACCAGGACCGGAATGGAGAGGTTGAAGGAAACCAGCAAAGGCCTGTGGGCAGACCCCGGGATTGGATACTGGAAGAGCTGTGAGTGAAGCTCAGCAAGCAGGGGCCAACACAACTGCAAATGAACGACACAAAGAATACTACCCAGAGTGCCCTCCAGGACATGGGGGCAGTTTAGAGATGCAAATAGGAAACCACTCTCGGACGGAGATGAGCGGATGGTTGGATTAATAAGAAGGATTATGAGAGGAGGACTACCGAGCAGAGGCTTGGAGGAAGTTAGTCGGAGTCCATTCCCTCCGAATATCAAAAGGCAAGGAACCCTCCAGAGTTCAAACTGCCAGCACTGGAGGCCTTTGATGGAAAATCAGATCCAACTATGCATGTAACCAGATACATCAGACATATGGAAGTGCGGGGGCATCTGAGGAGGTGATGGCAAGATGTTTCCCTCAATACTTGATGGATTTGGCTACGCTTTGGTTCAGGCAGCTAGAGAATGGATCAATCAGGACATGGGGCGAGCTAGTGGAATGCTTCATGAGACAGTTCAGGGTCTACGCAACGTGACCGAAGAAAGTGATAACATTTGAATCAATGAAGTAAAGGACCGGAGAGTCCGTGAGAGGTTTTCTAATGTGGTTCAATGCACCTATAGCTTTGGTAGATCACCCGAATCCATCACTGATTTTGATGGCGGCGGTAGCAAGAATTGCAGAAGGCACTGAGTTTACAGATTCATTTGCAAGGGATCCACCATAGGATCTTGGAGAATTCTATCATGAGGAAGAAAGATTTATTCGATTAGAGGAATCACACGATGAAAGGCAAGAAATAAACGCCGTGCAAGGTGAAGGAACGTCTAGAGAAGGACGAGGGATAGATAAAGGAAAGTGCAAATAGGATGATGGATATGGTGGTTCTGACAAGCGAAGGAGGGGTCGGGAACCCAAATTTACGATGTATGCGGACTTGACAAATAATTTGGAACGGGTTTATTTAGACACACGGGGCAGCTCCCCTATCGAAAACAACCTAGGAGGGATCCTACAGAATGGGAATGCAAGAGCGGGAAGTACTGCCTATTCCATGAGCTAGAAGGGCATGCCATGGATGACTGCCGCCACTTGAAGGATATGGTAGAGTAACATGTTTGAAGTGGTAGATTGCCATAGTATGTGAGGGACCGGACAAGAGCGGTAGAACACGAGCAGCTACCTCTTGGATCAAACAGGAATGACCCTGGATTGGGGTCACGACTCGTCATCCGCTGATGGCGATGGAAAGGGCCAAGTTCAGGACTTGGACTCTAGTTATCGAATAATCTTTTCTGATTTTGTTTTAAAAAATAAAAAGCAACTATGCCACTTACACATGTAAGGGAACCAGAGCGATTCCCAGGCATGCTCTGAGTAGGTTATAGGTTGCTCTACCCGGAGAGGCAGTACTTAATTTTCTCTATTTTTCTTATTCGACATTTGGAACTTGGATTAAATAAAAGAATTTGGACTTTATGAAACAAAACCCTAACCGGAGAGTTATGGGATGGACATTGGAAGTCGGCCGGAAATTAATTGCTTTATGTTCAGGGATACTAAACCGGAGTGCAGGGAGTGACGCTGCTTCGCCGGAGAGCGACAGGATCGGCTCACTAAACGTTGTTTCCCCTTCACCGGAGAGTGATAGGATGGGATCCAGTAAGAGCTCGGAGAGGCTGATATCGGTCCAGGAGGATCAGGGCATCGCTTAATGTTCAGGGACACTGAACCGGAGTGCAAGGGATGGGTTGTTTCGCCGGGGCTCGACAGGATTTGCCTATTCAATCGCTAAGTTTGGATTGAGCTTAACAAGGGTCCGGAGAGGCCGTCAATGATCCAAAGAGATCGTAGGATTTGATTACTGACTTCCAAGATGTGATATGGATTTGGATAGTGGCTTCGAACAGCCAAGGATTTGGCTAAGGACCCAGAGTGGTCCTGAATTTGGATATGGACCCGGTGAGGTCCCAATTTTGGATTAGGACTCGGAGAGGTCCCGGCTTTGGATTTGGACACGGTGAGGTCCTGGATTTGGATTACGGGACCCAGATAGGTCTCATACTTGAACCAAACGATCCAGAGAGATCGTGGATTCGATAAATGGATTTGGAAATAGATAATGACTCAGAACAGTCGTGGACCTTGGATATCAGATTTGAAGCTATTCAAAACATGCCTTCCGATCGCAGGGCATGTTTTGGGGGGAAAAGTGTTAACCCACCTTTTAAAAAGGCAGCGTACAGGCGGATTTAACCTAATCGGCTGCACGGTTGTCGAGGTTGAAATACAATGGGTTCGACTCGAGTAGACAGATATACGATCAATTACGGATGACAAACATGATTATGAAGTCGAGATTCGCCATAGTCGATGGACATAAGACGTGGGATACTTGAAATATGAGTTTTGACAAAAGTTGAGTCGTTTCAAATTGCTTGGAGTTTGCTTCGAGTCACACCTAGGTCTACTACAAGTTTTCATGGCGTTTTCTTCGGGTCATATTGAGTTGTGCTTCGAGTTGCTTGGGGTCGGTAGGAATTCATGGGATCGGCACCACGAGTGGATCAGCATCACGAGTGGATCGGCATCACGAGTGGATCGGCATCACGAGTGGATCGGTATGGTTGGGGTAGCTTGAAGTCGGCATCCCCAAAACTGCAGGGTCGACACTGAGCTCCTGGGTCGGCGTATTGTTTGGGATCGGTGTATTTGCACTACTCGGGGTCGGTCATGGCTTTTCTCTGGGTCGGTAAGTGGAGATCAGGTCAGCAAGTATGGGGTCGGCGTTGGAGGAAATGGATCGGGTCAGCTATGGTGAATCTTCGGGTCAGCCTTGGAAGTAACCCGGGTCAGTGCTAGGAAGGAATTGGATCAGGTCGACATCCTCAAAACCTAGGTCGGCACATGGATAGGATCGATGTTTTGAGGGAGGAGGATCGACATTGAGTTACTTTGAGTCCGAACCTCATTTTCTTCGAGTCGCAGATAGGCATGCTTCCGGTCATCACCTAGGAAATATTAGGTCGGCATATTCTGAACTCAGGGTCGGTCGTAATGATAGATTTGGGGTCAGCTATGTTCTTGATGGGCTCGGACCACTCGGGAAGCCCAATAACTCGGATTTTGCCTATAAATACAACAGGTGGGGCTTCAGAAAAGGGGATCTTGATTCGGTTTCCCTTCTTCTTCTTCATTAAAGCTACTTTGCCATTATTGTTTTAAAAACTCTGGATTGTAACTATAATTGATTCTCATATCAATATAAAGGAAATTTCTAAAGTGGACGTCGGCCAAAGTCAGCCGAACCACTATAAATCTTCTGTTTTTACTTCTTTCTTTTTAATTTTTACTGTTCTTCATATTTATACTCTCTACATACACTCTATCTGTGATCTATAACTGTGATTTGGTGCTTTCATATGGACTTGGGTGTTAGTGACCAATTTTGGCGCTAACAGGAAATTTTCGCTCGATTTAGAGCCAAGCACATAGCTCGGTATAAAGCTATGATAGGTCTGTATCGACCTATCATTTTCCCCCCATTCATCTCCCAAACTCCATACTTACCATACACCTCTCTAATAGCTTGTGATCCAGTTGTTTTCCCGAAGTATGGAAGACCAATTCCAAGGTTGATGAGAAGAAATCCAAGAATGCAGGATAACTCAAGTAGCAGAGGGAAGATTACTAGAGCCAACCAAAAGTCAATCAAAAGAGCTTAGAACCTATCAACTGAAAGATTGAAGAGCAGAGAAAGAGTCAAAGTTTGATTTGCACCAACGTTTATAGCTTGGTATCAAGCTATATATGTCGGTACCGACCTGTCTCCCTGGGTCTTGGCGCTCTGGTTTCTCTTGTGTGGCATTGGGCCTTTGTCTAGACTATATTGCAAGCAGGCTTGTGACCCATTACCTCTATTTCCCTATAAATACCAACCTAACTGCAACTAAAAAAGGTTCTAGTTTTTATTAACTCCATACGTGGAAGCTCTGCCTCTTCTTCATCCCTTATCTCCATAAATAGTCGCCTATGCAGCTACTCTTGGCAGTTCTTTGCCACAGAACTTGTCAAACCCTTGTACTAGTGACTTAAACTCTCTCTAATTCTTTTCCATCCAACACAAACTTTATCAAATCAATCAGTAAAAGCTATAAAGTGGACGTAGGCCAGATATTGCCAAACTACAATAAAAATCTTGTGTCTCCCTACTTTGTTTCTGCTATTTTTCTTTTATTTCAACCGTTATCAGCTAGATCTAGGTCTTATGGATTCTCTACAACCTAATCTTAGGTGTTGATCCATTTTTGTGGTTAACACAAAGCTTCGTCAATGTTCATAATGCGAGAACGTCCTATCACGATCCATCTACGAGCAATCGGGTCCGGTGAATAGAAATCTCAAGCCTTTCTATATCGGTACGTGGATAGTATAATTTAAACAAGAATATGTCTTTTGCATTTAAAAAATATTCAAAACCATTTAAACTTCATATAAGGAAAAGAGTCGGGCCCTCAAACAACCACTTAATAACTTCAATCCCCGAAGGAAGTCCTTCTTATTATCCAATCCCATAACCATCGTTGTTCATATTTACCAATGCGAGAGATAGTTTCCAAGTCACTTGTTTGCACAAAAAATGGACAAACACCTCAAAGTCGTATGATTTAATTGATTTTATGTTGTTCTTAGTGATTTGGGTGATTTATGCAGATATGTGAAAAGCAGGGACTAAACTGTAAAAGGCACGCAGATTTATAGTGGTTCAGCCAGAATGTGCCTACGTCCACTTTATATATTATTTCTCCTTTCTTGTTCAGTTTTCAAGTACAAAGCTTTGTTACAAGTAAATGAAAGTTGTTTGAAAGTTCTATCCGTGCTTGAGCTCTCAAACTTGTCCCTCATTGTTGTACCCCTGCCCCTCTATTTATAGAGTGAGGTTGGGGGCAGGGGTCTTGGATGTATATAGCTGATGGTGGGCCTGGGCTGATGCAATCTGGCCTGGCAACTTTGGTTCGGCAATGCCTTGGTTCGGTGGTAGATGGTTGGAGTTGAGGCCTCGGTCCGGTAGTACTTTGGCTCGGTGAGACTTTGGTCCGGTGGTCTGGTGTGGTGGTGTTGGATGGAATTGGTTCGGTGGTGAGATGTGGTATGTTGGTCCGGTGTGTCTTGTCCGGCAGGCTCCTGGTTCGGCAGTGGCTTGGAGTGTGTTGGTTCGGCATCACTTGGTTCGGCGGATTCGTTGGTCCGCTTTGGTTTGGAGGGTGGCTGGTCCGGTTATTCTGGTGGTGAGAATTCGCCCAACATTTGCCCCCCAAAGTGGGGCGTATGCTGGCATACGGCTTACTTTGTTTCTTGGTCATCTTCATTCGGTCCCTGAGTGCCAGTCCGGTGCCCTATATTTGCCTATAAGTAGAGTTTCGGGCCTTTGTACATCCTCCATTATTTGAGACAACCGATCCACATAAGCGCTAAATCAGTTAAGTGCCGATCCACTCAGTGCCGAATCATCTAGTGTTGAGTCATCTTAACGCCGAACCAGGCATGCTCTCTTTTGCTGAATGAGATTTTCCTTGTTTTACCGAATGAGCATAAATGTCTCTTAGTACCGAATGAAAAAACTTTTCATGCCGCGTTGACTTAATACCGGATGTACTTGATACTGGATAAACTTGAAAACTTTCTGTTGTATATCTCTACATCTCTTGTTTTAACGACGTGCTTTCTTGCGTTTGCAGATAAATGTCTCACAAAGTGGAAACCCAATCGGAGAAGAAGAGATCTCAGGATAGAGAAGAGCCTTCTGCCGTGCCCCCAGTCCAGTCAGGACCGGGACGTTATGGGCCCACCCCGAGATCATTGGTAGATGGATACGGTCCTCAGGAACTTCTTAACTTGCCTCCTGATTGCTTCCCTAGCTCACTCAAGGGCGAGCAACTTGATGTTATATCTCGCTCTTTCGGGATCGACCGAGCGCGCATGCTATTGCCGGATGCGGGAGTGATGCCGTATGATCCTCCCAAAGGATATTTTGCCTACAGCAGATACCATTGCATGTGTGGTGCCATCCTGCCTCTCAATGCCTGGGTAGTCAGCTTTCTCACATATCTAAAGGTAGCTCCATTCCAGCTTCAGCCCAACTCCTATGCCATTCTGGTGAGTCTTTTCGTCATCTTCCAGAGGAGATATGGGCGTCCTCCTTCCAACCGGGAGATCCGGTATTGTACAACTTGAGAGGCTATAAGAAGGGGTCTCCATACATCAGCTTGGAATCAGCCGTATCCTTTAAGCCGGTCTTGGATCTGTACTCCAAGTACAGCATGTTCAAGAAGGAATGGTTTTTTGTCAGGGTTGATTCCGTTTCTATTCGACGCTTCTCCTCTGGATGTAAGTCAAAGCTTTATTTTTAATTCCCGTTCTGGTTGCAATGCTCCTTCTTATGTGTTTTTATTTTTTGCTAGCGACAGGTGGTTTTGCGGTCGTGGAGAATGATCGCCTAGTTCAGACGGCAGCAGAAATAGAAGCTATTACTGGAAGAGATAGGTCGGCTACTTACCTGATCAGGAACGCTACACTTTTGGAGCACAACTTGATCCTTCCACAGCAGTCCGTGGTCAAGCAGAGGGACACGACCGAAGAGAAGGCTGCCCAAGCTAAAGAAGGGGCCGAGCCGAAGAGCAGCAAAAGGAGGCCCTTTCCGAAACATCCGATTGCCGGGGGGAAGAAGCTCAAAAAGTCTAACGGTCCCTCTCCCAGCACATGTCAGATATCCAGGAGGAGTGAGATGTGGAGGAAGAGCAAGGAGGAGATGGAGGAGAAGGCGCTGGAGGTGGCGACGGTTTCGGGGCTTTGTCTTCTAGGCAAGTAGGCGAGATGCAAGAGTGGACGGATGACTCTTTCCGCCAAGCCTTCGAAGGTTTGGAGGGAATAGAGAAGTCGAGGAAAGCTGAGAAAGTTGGGACCGGCGTCGATTTATCTTCAGGGAGCGCTTCTACTGAGGCAACCTCTGCGGTTCAAGGTGAATTTCCCTCTGTTCTTTTTAATTCTCGAATGATGGCTCAATGCATACTGGTGACACTTGATTTTTACTCCAGGAGTGGGCAAAACGGCCAAGACCTCAAATCTTCGGCATAGGCTTGAACAATACAAACTCCTCAAAGCTTCCGCCAAGCCGAAGCCTTCTACTAACCGCCCGGGAGACATAGTCGGCTATCGTCCTCTTCTCGGAGTTATCGAAGAAGATATACAGAAGAGGAAGAGGAGTCGATCTTCGTCTGAACCTCTTCTTGAACCCCCGGCCCCACTCCAGCCTATTCACGACATTAATGAGGAGGATACCGAGCTTATGCCCTCCCCCCATCCGTCTGAGAATCCAACCGTCATCCCGATAGATCATCATGGCTTAGTACGCAATCCGTTTGCGGGTCATCCGGACCTGGACCCGGCATCTCATGACATCTCTTTTGATGAGGTTACTGGTGAGCATCTCCTCCCTCGTAATCCTATGGTACGGGTGCTTGACGAAGCTAAGTCCCTGGACCTTGATCTGCTTACTACCCGGGTCATAACTCTGGGAGATGAGGCTAAGGCAAATATTGACCGGGTTGCCGAGGAGACCAGGAAATTGATAGGGCACCACGCCCGACTAGTCAAGGCTGGGGAAGAGATAGGAAGCGCCAACATTCGGCTGTGGTTGATGGTTTCTGACCAGGCTAAACAACTTGCCGACCAAGCCATCCAAATCTCCCAGCATGAGGCCGCATCCCGACAATTGAGGAAGACTATTGAAGAGGCCAGTAGGGCGGAGTTGCGGAGGATGGAGGCCGTCTGTAAGGAGCAGATTGACATGGCCATTGTCACGGTGGATGAGGTTCGGCAAGCGGACCTCGAGCGGGTAGAGGAACTATCGGGGAGACTTGAGGCTGTAGAGCTTGATCAGGCCAAGTCGAAGGAGGAGATGGAGGCGATGAGGAGGTCCCTTCAGGCCGACCGTTTACGGTATCGATCGGAGAGGGATGCTGTTGTTGCAAAGCTGCGGGCTTCTGAGGTTCGAATGAGGGAGTTTGAAGAGAACGAGGGGATTATGGATGGGATGCTCTAGGATATGTACTTCCGTACTTGGAGGCAGGGTAACTTGTCCTGGATGGATGACTACCCCCGGGTTATGGCTAGGATCTATCTCAGGGCTCTAGAGGAGGCCAAGGTTGAGGCGGATAAGGAGGGTGGTGTGGTCTTCAGGATGGATGTGGTTACCGCCCAGTTTACCAAGGAGGAGAAGGTGGCGGTGAAGGAGGGCATGCGGTTGCTTGCAGCTGAGGAGGCAGGTGTGGAAGTGGAGGATGGTGATCAAGATGATCAAGGAGCAGATGCTGGTAAGTCTTCCTTTCTAGTCTTTCCGTTAACTTGGTCGCTTATCACTAATGGATTCTTTCTATGACCGGACAGGTGGGCAATAGGACAAGGATAAGACTCCGACGCAGCCGGCTCCTTGATTGGACCTGGAAATCTTTTTGTGGGCTTGACATTATTGTATATGTTAGTCTTAAAACAGTAATGTAACTCTTAGGTTGTAATTATGCTACTTGTAATAAATAGCACTATTCTTGACGTGTAATTCTTTAACTTAAGCTGATTCTGTCGTCTTTTGAATGTTTTTGCTATTTTGACATGTTGTATGAGAAATATAGCTATGCATATTCTTGTAATTAAATTGTGCTTGACGTCAGGTTCTTGTTTAAAACATAATTTCATGACTTGCAATGTTAGCGTGAGGTGTGGATAAATTATAGTCACGTGTTTTCACATGAAAGAAGGAAATACCACCCTTTATATTTTGCTTGTATATGGCAGCTTTGAATGTCTTGTGTGACCGAGTATGGAATGCGGTCCAGTATCTTGGTGTGAGTATCCGCTTTCATTAGCAAATGTCTCTTGTTCTGTGTCCTGTACTTCAGGGATTGTTACATAGGATAGGAGAAAAGTTTCTTAAATAAAATTGAAATATGTGAAATAGTAAAACTTCCAATCACGGAAGGCCTTCGATGTGCTTAAGTTTGTGGCACACGGGCTTTGTAGTCACTTTCCCTAGCTGTGGGTCTTGGAGACATTTGTCACCCATCTTACGCCTCCGCGGGGAGTTAATTCTTTTTTACCGCAGCCGCACTTAAGACACATCGGAGCCGAGATCGCGCACAGTACTACTCGGGCCATTATGGCCCGTAATCGTGGGTATTATTCGATTTACTGTGGCCGGCTAGCGTGGGTGCCGATCGTTAACCGTGAACTGCCCCTGGCTGGCCACACCTTATGCTGGGGCTTATAGTCGGTTCACAGTTGCCGGCGAGCCGAACGCCGTAATGAGCTGCCTCGGCTATAGTCGGCCTTCTCGGTGGCTTATAATCGGCTCATTACAGTTGGCTTTAAGGGTCGTCGCGAGCAACGAGTTAACCCGCAGCAGAGGGATGCCGGAGCAAAAGTGTCTCATTGGCGAGGGCATAGATTCGCATAGTACCTGTTAGGTCTTGTCCAGGTGAAGTTGCGCTGTGGAGTGCTTTGAATGGAAATGCTACATGCATAGGATTTTGTTCAACAGAAAAGGACAAAGTTAACAAGCAGCCAAGATATAAAGGGACAAGTTAAAAAAGAGACAAGGTTTTTTAAAGTGGTTCGGCACGAAAATGCCTACGTCCACTGATTCTCTTTGTTAATTCACTTCATATGGGCAGTACAAGTTAAGAAAAGTATCGACGGAGGTGTTGAATGTTCCATGCCCTCTGGAACACCTCTCCGTCCACTGTTGACAAAATATAAGCTCCATTGTGGAGATCTTTATGAATTACATATGGTCCATCCCAGATTGGATCTAGTGCTCCGGGGCGAGGGAAGATTCGCTTGAGGACAAGATCCCCTTCTTGTAAGGTACGATGCTTGACTTTGGAGTTGTATTGTGCTGCCACTTTTTGCTTTTGGGCTGCTGCTTTGAGGACTGCATCATTTCTTCTCTCCTCAATTAGATCCAAAGACATGTGAAGGAGTTCTTCGTTCTCTTCTGGGTTATAGTGGATCCTACGGTGGGAAGGCACGATGGTTTCAACTGGGAGCATAGCCTCCGATCTGTATGCCAAAGAGAAAGGAGTATGCCCTGTTGATGTTCTGAAAGATGTGCGATAGGCCCATAGTGCCGTAGGGAGTTCATCCACCCAAGCGCCCTTTGACTTTTCGAGTTTCTTTTTGATTAGAGTTTTCAGAATTTTGTTGACGGCTTCGACTTGTCCGTTTGCCTGGGGATACGCTACGGATGAGAAGCTTTTGTGAATTCTGTGCTATCGGCACCAGTTGGCGAATTCCTCGCTGTCAAACTGAAGTCCATTGTCTGATATGATCTTGAATGGGACTCCGTACCTGCACAGAACATTTTTGGTCAAGAAGTTAATAACTTTTGCTGAAGATACTTTATTCAGGGGTTCTGCTTCCACCCATTTGGTGAAATAGTCGACTGCCACTTAGCATATTTGGCCCCGCCTCGGCCCATTGGTAGTTCACCGATTAAATCAATCCCCCATACTGTGAAGGGCCAAGGGCTGGTCATTTGAGTAATCTCAGTTGTTGGTAGCCGTGGAATCTTAGCAAACTTCTGGCATCTGTCACACTTTTTGACGAAATCTAAGGCGTCCTTGCTTAAGGTGGGCCAGAAATATCCATATCGGAGTATCTTTTTTGCTAAAGTTTGCCCTCCGGTGTGATCTCCGCAGCTTCCTCGATGAATGTTGGATAAGATTTCCTTGGCTTCCCTTCCAGCGACACACCTTAATAAGGGGTTAGAGAATCCGCGCCGATAGAGGATGTCCTCTTGTATTGTGTAGCGGGAAGCTTTCCTCAAGATTTTCTTGACTTCGTTACGCCCATTGGGTAGTGTGCCGCTTTGTAAGTAGTCTCGGATGGGAGTCATCCAAGTTGCTTCTTCGGTTGTAGCTATCAGATTCACTTGCTCAAAACTTGGGGTCAGTTGCCTTGAGATGGCTACCGCTTCGGAAATAGCGCCGTCTCTCACGCTTGCTTGCTTCACCAATTCGTCGGCCTCTCGGTTCTCTTCCCGAGGGATGTGTTTGACTAAGTAGTGGTCCAATCGATTGAGAAGTAACTTGGTCTTCTTTAAATATGCTATGAGTCGTTCTTCTTGAGCCTGGAATTCTCCTAGTATTTGATTAACAATAAGTTGAGAATCGCTATGAAGACACAAAGAATTGGCTCCGATTTCTGAGGCGAGTTCTAATCCAGCTATCACTGCTTCATACTCGGCATCGTTGTTGGTGGCAGCGAACTCCAACCTTATAGCATAGTGCAGCTTGTTTCCCCTAGGAGTGACTATTACCACACCTGCCCCCGAGCCTTGATCGTTTGACGCCCCATCCACGAAGAGATTCCACTTGATGTCTTCTACTATTTTCGATTGCTCCTTACCTTCGTTGGTAGTGAATTCTGCAATAAAATCGGCCATGGCTTGTCCCTTGATGGCGGTGCGAGGGTGATAGGTGATATCATACTGACTCAGTTCAATGCACCATTTAAGTAGTCACCCAGAAGTGTTGGGACGATGGAGTACTTGCCTCAGTGGTTGATCGGTCAGAACTTTGATGGAATGGGACTGGAAGTAGTGACGCAGTTTCCGTGACATGATCAGTAAACAGTATGCTAGCTTCTCAAGTTTAGGATATCTGACTTCTGCCCCCGCAAAACTCTTACTTACAAAGTAAACTGGCCGCTGCGTGCGGTTGTCTTCCCTTACCAAAGCAGCGCTTAGGGCGTGAGATGACATAGCAAGGTATAGGTATAACTCTTCGCCTTCGCTTGGAGTCGAGAGTACCGGCGGTTTCTGGAGGTGTTCGATTAAGTTAAGGAAAGCGGTTAAGCATTCGTCAGTCCATTCGAACTTTCCTTTGTCTTTCTTTAGAGCTTCAAAGAAGAGGACGCACTTGTCCGTTGCTTTGGAGATGAATCGGCTTAGGGCGGCCACTTTCCCATTCAGGCTTTGCATTTCCTTTCGAGTGGAAGGTATCTTGATATCTTTTAGAGCTCGGACCTGTTCAGGGTTTGCTTCAATCCCTCTGGCATGGACGATGAATCCCAAGAACTTTCCTGATGATACTCCGAAGGAGCATTTTAGAGGATTAAGATTCATTCCATATTGGCGAAGTACTTGAAACATCTCGCCCAGGTGGCTTACGTGATCGTCAGCTTTCCTTGACTTTACCAGCATGTCATCCACATACACTTCCATGGTTTGTCCTATTAGCCCTGAAAACATCTTGTTGACGAGGCACTGGTAGGTGGCTCCCGCGTTTTTAAGTCCGAAAGGCATTACCTTATAGCAGTACAAACCCCGGTCAGTGATGAAACTAGTGTGGTCTTGATCGGGAGTATGCATAGGAATTTGGCTATATCCTGAGTATGCATCCATAAAGGATAAGAGTTTGTGTCCGGCTGTGCTATCTACAAGTTGATCGATTCGGGGAAGTGGGAAGCAATCCTTCGGGAAGGCGTCATTTAAGTTGGAGAAGTCAATGCATGTTCGCCACTTCCCATTAGCCTTCTTTACCAGCACCGGGTTGGCGATCCACTCTGGGTAGATGGCTTCCCGTATAAAGTCATTGGCAAGTAGATTCTTTACTTCTTCATCGAGGGCTGCTGATCGTTCTGCCCCCATACTTCTCTTTCTTTGTTTTACGGGCGCCTTGGTAGGATCAATGTTTAGTACGTGGCATGCTATGTCAGGGGAGATTCCGGTCATGTCAGCATGTGACCATGCGAATACATCCAAGTTGTGGCGGAGAAAGTCAATGAGTTGCTCCTTCAACTCAGCTTCTAGTTGGGACCCGATTTTCAATTGTCTACTCGAGTCATGCTTGTCTACAGATACAAATTCCATAGCCTCTGCAGGCTCGGCGGTGGCCTCCTCCTCTTTGTCCCTGGGGTCTAATTCATTGAAAGGGTCGCTGGTATATCGAAGAGGAGGGGCTTTCTTTAGTTGCTATGCTTCCAAACTTTTTGTGCAGAGGGCAACCTCTACACTTTTCCCTTTATCCTTCCTGTGGTTGTTGCGAAGTTCAGTCACATAGCAGTCTCGAGCAACGTCCTGGTCTCCTTCTACTTCCCCTACTCCATTGTCCGTCGGAAATTTCATCTTTAGGCACCATGGGGCCAGGACAATTTGGAAGTCAGACAAGGCTGGCCTTCCTAAGAAAGCGTTGTAAGCCAAGTGGTTTTCTATCAGCACAAATGTCTGTTTCCGTACCACGGAGCGAGGATGACTTCCAATTTCGACAAAGAGGTCAAGTTGCCCGAGGGGCATCTTCGCATCCCCAGTGAAACCGTGTAGTGGTTTATTGCAGGGAGAAATATCCTTCATTGATAGTTTCATTTTGTCGAACGCATGCTTGAACAGGATATTTACCGAGCTTCCAGTGTCTACTAGAATTCGGAAAACTTCGGTTGGACCGAGCCGGGCAGAGATAACCATGGGATCCATGTGAGGGTATTGCCTTCCTTCTAGGTCATGCCTACCGAATGTGATGTCATGATTCTCTTTCCGCTTCGGGTGGCGCTCTTCTATAACAGAATTAACACAGTCTTCATTGTTTCTGAGCGACTTTCCATATCTTTCCATCTCTGCCCAGCTTCTATCGGCAATGTGCGGTCCTCCCGAGATGGTATGGACCACTATTTTCTCTTGACTAGAGCCGCTACTGTTGCGATTTCCCTTGCCTATCTCTGGTGAGGGTAGCCTTGGGTTCTCATTGGCAGGAGCTGGAGCCATGTTCTGACCTCTTACATAGCGTTCCAGTCTTTTCCTTCTGATGTGTTCTTCAATCAAGTCCCGGAGATGATGGCATTCATTGGTATCATGCCCATGAGATTCGTGGAAGCGGCAGAACTTTCCAGATTTCTGCGCGTTATCTGATTCCTTCTTGTATGGTGGATGTTTGTATCTAACTTCGTCCTGGGTGGCAAGGAAGATGTTTTCAATGGTTTCGTTCAAAGGAGTGTAAGTGTCGAACCTTGGTCCTGGCCGATATAGGCGCTTTTCTCCCTTCTTGCCCCCAGCGTTGTCTCTAGAATCATTTCTTCGAACATCCTTCGCTGCAGCGGGCGTGTTGCCGTGAGCCGCCTTATTTTGTTGCCCTGACTGCCCCTCAGTGGCAGCATCTTCAAGCCTCACATATTTCCCGGCTTCATGGAAGAAATCGGGTAAAGTAGCTGGTTTTTCTTTTGTTAACCTTCTAGCAAATTTAGTATCCGGATGCACACCACTACAGAGGGCCATTAGGATAAGCTTCTCATCGGCATCTTGGACTGTGGCCGCTACGACATTGAATCGGGTTAGGTATTGCTGCAGTCTCTCTCCAGGTTTCTGCTTGACACTGGATAAGGAATAAGCGTCCTAGGGTTGTTCCACATGAATGCGGAACTGACTGATAAACCTTTCTTTCAACATTTCCCACGAGCTAATGGATCCCTGGGGTAGATGACAAAACCAGGAGGTAGCTTGATCTGCTAAGAATAGTGGAAATCATTTGCACAGTACTCCCTCTGTTGCTCCACTCATGAGCATATGCTGTGTGTATCTCTGTAAGTGTACAACGGGGTCGGAGGTTCCTTTGTAAGGTTCCATTGTTGGAATTTTCCATTCTCGGGGGGTGATAGCAATTTCGATATTGCGGGCGAAAGGGCTGGTTACCCTAGCGCCTATCCCTCGATCTCTTTGATCCCGTTGGACGCACTCTCTGAACAAGCGTGCCATCCTTTCATCAGAATTTGGAGTAGATAGGAACGAGTTTGGTTCTGTTCTGTGGGATTGATTCCGTCCAGACGACCTGTAGGGATGGTATCGTCTATCATTCCTCATATTTTCCAGTGGCTGCCTTTGGTCTTCTGGGAGCATGCTAGGGTCAGCTACAGTTGGCCTTTGCCTTGATCTTCCCCTACTGGGTTCTGATCTAAGCACTTCCTCGGGTCCAACTTCGGGCTGGACCCTAGCTCGGCCCCGTTCACTGGCGTTTCTGTGGTTAGGCAGTATGACAGGCTCAGCTACAGTTGACCTCCGCCCAGTACCTCCCCCGTTGGGTTCGGTTCAAAGCGTTTCCTCAGGCCTAACTTCGGGCTGTGCTCGGTCTCGGCTCCTACCATGGCCGCTTCTGTTGTTAGGTCCTTCGAAGAAGGAAGATCTTTGTTGTCTCTGAGATCCTCCAGACTGGCACTCACCACATGATTCAGTGTTGCGGTTGGACTCTTCAGCATCCCTTAAGCGTGACATGAGATGGTCCACCAAGGCTTCCTGCTGGGACGTGAAGCGGTTAGTCACTTCAGCCATAACCCTGTCTAGATCTGCCCTAGTAATTGCCGCCGGCTGTTCTGCGGCAGGGGTGGTCGGATTTGCCTGACCTTCGTTTGGTACTGTTACTGGAGGGGGACGATTTACTTGATCTGTGACCACTGGATCTGGAAGACTGCTGGTTGCGATGTTTTTTCCTTTGTTAACATCTTTCTTCTGCTTGGGAGGCATGTTTTCCAAGCAATGAACGATGCTGTTAGGAAGAAGGTTAAGTGGAAGAAGCTGAAGCTTCGAGCTTCTAACTCTCAATGAAAGCACCAAAAATGTTTGCACAAAATATAGACAAACACCTCAAAGTCGTATGATTTAATTGATTTTATGTTGTTCTCAGTGATTTGGGTGATTTATGCAGATATGTGAAAAGCAGGGACTAAACTGTAAAGGACACGCGGATTTATAGTGGTTCAGCCAGAATGTTCCTACGTCCACTTTATATATTATTTCTCCTTTATTGTTCAGTTTACAAGTACAAAGCTTTGTTACAAGTAAATGAAAGTTGTTTGAAAGTTCTATCCGTGCTTGAGCTCTCAAACTTGTCCCTCATTGTTGTACCCCTGCCCCTCTATTTATAGAGTGAGGCTGGGGGTAGGGGTCTTGGATGTATATAGCTGATGGCGGGCCTCGGCTGATGCAATCTGGCCTGGCAACTTTGGTTCGGCAATGCCTTGGTTCGATGGTAGATGGTTGGGTTAAGGCCTCGGTCCGGTAGTACTTTGGCTCGGTGAGACTTTGGTCCGGTGGTCTGGTGTGGTGGTGTTGGATGGAGTTGGTTCGGTGGTGAGATGTGGTATGTTGGTCCAGTGTGTCTGGTCCGGCAGGCTCCTGGTTCGGCAGTGGCTTGGAGTGTGTTGGTTCGGCATCACTTGGTTCGGTGGATTCGTTGGTCTGCTTTGGTTTGGAGGGTGGCTGGTCCGGTTATTCTGGTGGTGAGAATTCGCCCAACATCACTTAATACTATTTAATGGAAAGTAGGTAGACATTGACCATTTAAGACCTCAATTGACGTAGGTCCCCATCATCTAATACCTATTTCCAAGGCGGACTCAACATGAGTATCTATCTAGCTAATATTGTAGGGAAATCTCTTCGAACACTTAATACTTCCATTGAAGCAGACCAATTTGAGATAGCCTCTACCGCATCTAAACAAAATCCTGATTATATAATATTCATATAAGGGAAAGAGGTGGGCCCTCAAACAACAACTTAGTACCTTCAATCCCTGAAGAAGGTCCTTTGTATTATGACACGTACTACACGGAGACATCTCACATTAGTCTAGCTATTCATAGGTACTGTTATCCATATTAGATGAGTAGATTTACCCTATAGAATTAGGTACTAACCTCGCATCATCCATAGTTACCTACTATACGTGATTTCTCACATCATCCCCGAAGTCACACTACTGGTAGCCAAATTAGCTGGGCAGACTTCTGTGTGCTTTTGACTAACTTTGCATCCTTATAACTTAGTCATATTTCATAATGCTTTCTAGGTATATTATCACACAACTCACCGTATTTATTATTTAGGCCTTATAAGAAATCCTTCTTATTTCGCATCTACAATTAATTACTTTCCTAAAAGGGATTTAATTGATTATTATTAGCCTAATTAACTACGCTATTTAATATATTATAATTATATGTTATTTACGCTAGTTTATATATATAAATATGTATAAATATATATATATGAAAAAATTTATTAGTTTCTTTGCATGCGGAGATTACGCCTTAAACTAACGTTTTAAAGATTGAATCTTCCAAAGTTATACAAGTCACATTTCCACAATAACATTTATACCATAAATCCAATATTCCAAAATCAAATAAATAGGCTTGTATATAGAATCCAAATCTAACTTATTTTATATTAAAACAATAAAATAAATCAATAATAAAGGAAACATACAATTTTATTAACTTTATGCTCTATTTAACATCTTTTACATGAAGCTAGACAAGGGAAATTCTATTCAATTTGTAGAAATAGGCGGTGTCAACTACGAATAAGAACTTGTACCTTACACACCATTTCTTAATTAAACCCCTTAAATAGATCTAAAGAAAAAAGAATAAGAAGTGGAATAGAATATAAAACACTTAGATTGCAAAATTCACACAAACTCCATAATTTAAATACAAAACAATCAAGATTCCAACCTAAGAATTGACATTTTTCTTTGGGGGAATTTTGGGAATTTTTAATGCGATGTTTTCGTAATCCAAAACTCACTAGGGCATATATAAAATCCGAAGTACACTATTCAGTTACTAAAATAGAAAAACTAAGATTTCTACTTATAGAAGTCCTTAGCTTTTCCTTCTCTTGGTTTTGACAATGTCTTCAATGAACCCTTTTAGACCTCTTCTTTTTGATATATACAGTAAGGGATTTGTATATACGTTAGTTTCATAAAATTAGAGGTTTGGAGGAGAAAAAGTTTAGAAAGTAAACAATAAACAAAAATATACATATAGGATTGCTTATCTGAAACCCTAATTGAGTTTCCTAAATCTATGAAGAAACGAATTGATAGAACTTTGCTAGTATTCCCAAAATATTTTGTCAATAAAAGGGAGGGAACTAGACTCTTATTTATAATGGTTGGAATGCACCAGAACTATTGGACTTAAGTCGGTTTAAAATAATTAAAATCTGGACTTTAACTGTTGAAAAAACTAAGCAACCACTAAGAGTGATCGGTCGACTACATCCTCCCCACCGGTCGATCGCTAGCGGTCAACCGGTCGAAGGTCAAGGGTTGACTGATCCCTTTTTTTGGAATGTTTGGATTGCATTGAATTATTTTTATTTAATTCCTTAATTATAATTCAATGTTTGCGTTAACTATAATGCTTAATTAATTAGTATTACATTTGAATTTCAAATCTTGTAATCAATTATTTATTTGAATTTGAATTCTATTTAAATTAATTTAATTCAAACATTCATAACCTCCTCATTTGAGCTTCGTTTTCAATATATTGTACATGTAAATTGATCAAAAAAGCGCCTTAATGCAATGGCAAAACTTTCATGTTTAAATTCTAAATTGTACAAAATTTCCAATTTTACTCCTATTTATTTAAATTAGTTTATCCAATTTATTTATATATGGTTGATTTTATGGAGTCTTACATTCTCCCCCTTTAAAAGGATTTCGTCCTCGAAATTTTTCCTAGGGCGAACAACATAATGCACAATAAACTTTCCATGTTATACAATAAAATTATCTAAGCAACCAGTACTCAATCGAGAGTGCAATGTGATTATGTACTGCAGACAAACTGTAAGTGAGCTATATCCTAGCCTAAGTGTGTGATTGTGACATATATGTATATATGCAAACATCCTAAACATGCATAATGATTTCTACATGAGTGCAAAGTGATAGTGAAAAGTATAGCCACCATCTCCTACCATCCAATATAAGAACCATGATGCAAAAAAAACCTAATTTGGTTAGGAAAGTTTAATAGAGAAAAACTTAGGATGAGAAGTTCCTATTCTTTCCGTCGGATTTCATCCCCATTGTACTCAGACTTGCCTAATTTCCTTGTTGCGGAGCTTCCTAGTTCCATCTCCACAATTCATGCGGTGGCATGAATGCTATTAGCTCTATATCAATATCCCCAATTAACCGGCAGAACACATATTCATAATTTAACATCATCCTCATGCAAAAATGGCGACCATCCTCTGTACTCTCCTAACCCCTCCGTACTTCGTCCTGTCCTTTCCACTTCGTCCCTTCCTCCTCATCTCTTTCTCATCTCAGATCTAAATGGAAAAGAATAGGTGTTCGTCGACGAAATGTCTATCGGTTTAGAAAACCGTCGAACGAATTTAAATTAAAAAACCGCAAGCGCACGGTGTACGAATGTAGCACGTGGCGAATACGGGTCGATCCGCAGGGAATTGATGATTTTAAAATTCTATTCAATCAAATTAAACCAAAGTCGAGTGAAAGTTAAGCTAGAGAATTAGAAAATTAGCTAACTAACTAAAAGAAAAGATATGCAAATATAAGAGTTAAATGACAATTTAGAGAATAAATCAACTCTCTAGATCATGTAGTTCAACACATATAAAATCATAATCTCTCTTTTTTGGTTATTAGTGCTTTAATTGATGTGTTTATCATAAGTATGGCATATTTGTGCTATTAATTAGCCAACATAAGCCATCAAACTATAACACACCCCTTAAACCACTTACTAACTTTCATGAAATTTGACAATGAAAATGAAAATGAAATCTATTTTAAGTATGGCCTATTAACTATTGATTAGAAATATAGACCATCAAATTTTAATTTCAAATCACTTTCTTTTGCCATAATCATATTTTGATGAAGAGGCAATTAGTGTTAGTGATTGTTTAAGCATAGTCTATTTGGTGTCAACAATATAGACTATCAAATTCGAGGCAAAAAAAAACAATGAAACCACTTCAATCATCATCATTAAGCACAAAAAGAGAGCATGAATTAATAAATAGTTGAAGCTACATAATTAGAGAGCTTCATTACCCCTAAATTGAAGGGATTTAGCCTCTCATATTTGTCATTTGATTAACAAATTTAGCTTGCAACATAGAACAAAACAAAGAGAAAAGGAGAGCTAAATGAAAGAAAGAAAAACTAATCTAATTGCATAAAATAAAATCTACACTACTTGCATAAATAAATAAATCTACACTACAACATGAAAGGAAATAAGCATGAAAAGGAAAAGAACATGTATTGAAGTTGCATAAAAAAGAAAGTACATGAGAATAAAAATGGCTAAGTAGCCATGAAAAGAGAAAGAGAACTTGTCTTTTTATTTTGAGGCTAAACTAACTAAAGAGAGACTAAGAGAGAGAGGGTTACATGAACATAATGGGTTATTTATACAAGCATGAAACCCTAATCCATAATTTGGGGAATGCCCAAACTACCCCTTAGGAAGTGTGGTGGCCAAGTAACCATTAGCATCCATTAATCATCATTTAAGTGTACATGAAGCCATTAATTCCATAAGCATGTGCATTAGCCTCTAATGTGTACATTAAGGTAGGTGGGTAGGTGGGGTCCTCCATTATCTTCACTTTGAATTATTTCCATCTTCATTTGTTCTCTTCACTCTTATGCATGCATATATCATCATGTAACCATTTGTAAAATTCACCAAATTTCCTACAAAACAACATTAAAATTCCAAGTAAATTTTCACAATTTAATAAATGCATAAAAATGACCATTTTGCCCTTGGATGAAGATGAATATATGACAATTTAAAATAATTTGAATTTTGGTTTAAACAAGTTAAAATACCCGATATGATCATTTATTTAATTTAAATAGATTAAATATGGTGGTAAAAATATACACATTTAAGTGCACATCAATAGGAAACTCAAGCCTACATTCGCGGCTTCACTTGCTTCTTCATCGCTTACAAGGTCTGGAATTCGTTTCTCGTCCTCTGATGCATTACCTAATCTAGCTGTGTCAAACGCTGTTGCCCAAGCTTCGTCTTCGATTCCGAGCGCTTCGCCTTCCACACGTTCTTTGATGAATATCGCTGCTGGTGTTGCTTTATGTTCGTCGGTACCAGATTCTCCTTTCGCAGGGACCGTTTTAAATGCTCCAAACCTAATTTTCCCACCCAAGCTGTCCTCCTCTCAAATTGCTTGTGAATTCGTGACAGATCCTTTAGCAAATTCGATGAGTGCATTATTATCAGAAATTGATGGTGTTAATAGGGTTGTTGGTTTGGACAGAAATTTTTTGGGTGAACATTCCTTAACCAATATGCTTGGTTCAGCTGTCAATGGTTCATCGTGGTCTGGAAATGTAGTTGAACTATCTTTAGGTGATGAGTCGAATGTTGATGATCATCTGGAACATGATATGTTGCATGCTGATCCGACTATTGGTATGCGCATACCACCTGCTTGTGGAAATGCTCAATCGAAAACTGAAGCTTTTAAGTCCATTTATACTCATTCATCCCCTACTGCAGCTAATCTAGGGGAAGTTTTGCCGAAATGGTCTTCTCTGTTCAAAGCCTTACCCAGGAATGCCGGTTCTTTCTCACCTAGGACATTTGATACGATTGTTAGCGATGGTGTCAATGTTTCACCGATTGAGGTCGTCCAAGAAGGAGTTAATTATTGGTCTGAATATTTGGTTGGTTTTTTCCAGGACTTTTCCGCTCCATATAAAGAAGTTCGTGACTACTGTAAATAGAAATGGAATTTGAAAGGTAGTCTTCATGTTCAGTTTTTCAACACTATGTTTTATTTCAAATTCTCTAACAAAAATGACAAGTTGAGAGCTCTTGAGACCAGTCCACTTATCATAGATGGGAAACCATTTATTATTACACCATGGAGCATTACTATTGATAAAGCTAGGGAGCAGGTGCTTTCTATTCCTGTTTGGGCTACTTTTACATATATTCCATCTGCCCTCCAGTCTTTGTTAGGTCTGAACTGGCTTGCCAGTCTCATAGGTGACCTCATGTGCTTTGATTCTAATACTAAAGCCCGCAAATCTCTACACTATGCAAGAGCTTTGATTGAGATCAAGCCTTCTAAACCTTTGTCGTCGTCGCTAAGGTGAGACTTGCTAATGGCCATGATGTGATAGTGGATGTGCAGTAAAAGTGGATACCTGAAATTTACTCATCTTGTAAGTCTTTTGGTCATTCGCTTGATGTGTGTTTGATTGGGCCCGATTCCCATCCTCCTCCGGCTAAGATTCCGCTTCCTCGGCCAGTTTTGAAGTGGGTCCCTAAGGTTATCATTCTGTCCCTGCCTGTTCCTCCCCCTATCCCTCCTGTTTAAACTACTGCTATGGCACATGTGTCCCCTGATAGTATATCTACTACATCGGCATATCCTGATTTGGATACCATTTCGTGGTTCCCGGAAGAGCGTACTTGGGTTCATTATTATTCAGGAATGAGATATGATCCGATTCTGAATAGCTATTATTTGTATATGGGCAAAGACGGGGAATCGAGGAGGTTATTTTATCGTGTGGATAGTGAAGGCCAGACACTACATACTCAAGGCGATTTTGGTTTACACAATTGGCATTTATTTTTGGACTCATCTTGGGATCGACAGTATCTTTAATCTTCCATGTCTCGGTCTTTTGGGCCTTCTCTTGCTATGCTGTTTTGTCAAGTTCTTCATGTTCTTGGTCCTTCGACTGACGATGTGGTCAGTCCTGTCTCTGCGAGACAGTTGTCCTTCTTGCTTTGTAGCTTAGACTTGTCTGTCTAGTCCCTGTTTTCTTTTTTTGTCTTAGCTGATCTGGAGCCTGTTTCGATCACCTGTTCTTTTAAACGTCTGGGGTAATAAATGTGGACGACACACGTTAAATGCTGTCTGGCTTCGCCAAAAAAAATCCCCAATTGATTAGGCTTTACCGCAATAGCTGTGTTATGAAAACATTTTCTCAAATATGAGTTGTGAAAAACATTATGGACACCTGCCTATTTTTTCGGTAACTCTGGAAGTTTTCCTATTTTCCCAAAATTAGGAAAGGCCCAATAATTCTTGGTGCCAACTTTCTCAACTTTCCAAATCTTACAACCTTCACATGCTGCCTAATCAACTTTATCTTTTCGAAGTCTCACGAACTAAATCTAATCCGAGTAGGATTTTATAGGTTGTTTCCCACTAACAATTTGGTGATATGCATGGCCTTCCATAAAGTGCTTCAAAGGGTGCCATACCAATCGTCGATTGGTGACTAT
This sequence comes from Allium fistulosum, assembly GCA_030737815.1. Classification (NCBI taxonomy): domain Eukaryota; kingdom Viridiplantae; phylum Streptophyta; class Magnoliopsida; order Asparagales; family Amaryllidaceae; genus Allium; species Allium fistulosum. The sequence continues at coordinate 1,100,358,306 of CM060904.1, read as the reverse complement.
TATTATACACAAATTCTACTAAAGATAAGTGCTACTCCTAGTGTCTTCCAAAGTCCATGATGCAAGCTCTTAACAAATCCTCCATGATCATATTCACTCTTCCAGCTCATCCGTCGTTCTATGTGTGGTAAGCAGTGCTAACATTCAACAAACTTCCTAAAGCTGTCTGCAAACTCCTTCAAAATTTTCTAGTAAACAATGGATTCCTATCACTGATGATGCAAACCGAAATTCCATGAAGTTGAATCACTTCTTGATATAAATCTATGCTAGAGACGCTACGATCTTATTGATCCTAACTGAAAATTATGCTACGTTCTTCTTCGTCTTTGTCCAATAGAAAATTCTCTTCACATCCTTATACATTCTATCCCTTCCTTGAATGGTGACATTCAACAAGCAAAATTTATTTTTTCCCAAATCCTTAAATTTTTGGGATTGAAGCATTCTTTTATTTCCAGTTGCTAACATAATTTCCTCATTACTTCCAGTCTTTTCTACGGTTCATTGCTAGTTAAGTGTCTTTATAAAATTTCTTTATTTATGTTGCTTCTCAACGCACATATATTTATCAAGCATTTCATTCACATCCATAAAATCAACACAGTGAAAAAACAGGGACATATCTTATACCATATCTTTGCTTTTTCAATAACTAAGGGAGACAACTAGCGATTATAACAAAAAAAACTGTAAAAGAAAATTTTGCTGGAAGCTACCATTTATCATCAACTAGTGTGAAGGTGTTAAATTCCTAATACTCCTTACTAAATCAAGATGGGCATTCCTAATATGTCATTCCTTCTTCTCCAACTTTCCTTAATTTTATTTCTAAGTTTCTAATAAATGTGGTCCATACATTACTTTAATTAATATACCTACACATTTGATTATTACTATCAAAATTAGACCATCTATATTCAATTCTTATTTAATCCTATAATCTTCTATAAATTTTAAAATCCATCTATTGCTTCAATTCAATTCCTTCATAAATGCCATAATAAATTTCCCTACACAGTCCCCATTTAATTTCTTTTTACTCTCATTAATTACAAATTTATTGCCCGTTAAATTTGTAATTAATGTCCATAAATCCTAATCTATTAATTACTAACTAATTCGTATATAATCGTAAATTATGTTGTATACATACATACATACATACATATATATATATATAATCGTTAAGCATGGTTATATGTGTATTTATATTTCTATCTACTAATCTCTAAACTAGAACACTTATTTCCACATTTTTATTTTATCAGAGCTATTCTCCTAAAAAGGATTACTGTTATAACTTCCCATAATTAACCACAAATGGAATTTTTGCTTTGTTTGAAATTACAAATAATTATTTCTTTGTTTTTATTGAGATAGATAGTGTAAACTATGAGAAAGGATGTCCATATCTTATACATCTCTTTCCCTTTGTAGTACAACCTTTGTCAATTCCAACAACACCCATTTATACGAGTATGATAATTTATGAAAAAACATAGAAATTTACATTCCAAGTCGCTTAGGGCAATCTAATTTACAACCCAATTATAGATCTGGAATATCTTAACGACTTTACCACCTTCAACAAATGAAGGGTTGGAATTGATTTCAAATTTTCGGATCAAGTTGTACATACTATTCTCATTTTATTCATGTCCTAAAACCCTTAACCTATCTCACCCTGGTAGTGATCCCTATCTACTCCATAAGAATTTGGTTTACCTTTAATCATTCCTTGAAAACTAAAATTTCATAACCATGAAGTACCAAATCCATAATATTTACCTTTGAAAATATAAATTTAGAAACATCTATCAAGAATTTGAAATTACTTAGTTTCAAAAAGGAGAAAAATAATTTTCTTCTCAGATACTTTCTACATTAAAGATTTATCCTTTTAAAAGTTGGACTTTTCATTCATAACATTTAAAAATTGGTAGGTTTCAAAAAGGAACTATGAAAAATTTCCCTTCTTAATTACTTCATGTAACAAAGGCTTTCTTATATTGAAAGTAGGAGTTTTAGCCAAAACATTCGAAAACTCAATTATCATACCTAATAATCATTTATTTCAATTTTCAAAAACATCTTGTATAACTTTAAACAATGAAAAGTGGAGTAGACAATGATAACTTACATCATATTATTTCCACTTATATTATTTCTAACTAGATTACTAATCATACTTTATATAAGTTTCTAATTCTATTACTATCTATCTCAGCTATTATTCTCCACGATTTCTTATACCTACCTTATCGAGCATTTTTTATCTTCTATTCTTTCTATCCTATTTTAGTCAAACGTCGCTTCCATTTATACACCCCTTTAAAAGAATTTTAAGGAAAAGAACATCCTATTTTATAAAGTAGGAAAATTTTCGAGTCTAACCTACATTCTACCATACATCTATTTCAAAAATGAAAAATCCCTTGATCAAAAATATTTAGACCAAAACCTTTTGCTCAATAAATTTTAAACCAAGAATTTCTAGAATACAAAATCCTTTTAAGTTAGAACTTTTTAACTCAACTACTTTTATAAATTATAAATTTCCAAATTTTCTTGCTCTTTCAAAATAAAATTTCCAAATTAATTATAAAGTGAGAAATATCATTGGATCCAACATACGCCCTACTTTGCATTTATTTAAAAAACAAAGAATCTAAAAATTGAAAGCTATTTAACTCAACTAATTTTAAGTTAAAAATTTCAAAAATGAAAAATTCCTTTTTCTTCAACTCTTCAAATCATCAAATTTACAATTTTATTTTTATAAAGTTTATCTACTACTTTATTTTTAAAACGTTCCACCACATTTAGAGTTACATCCTCTTCCCAAACTTTTCACAAATCAATTGGTAGCATATTTCCAAACCCAATGAAAATCACTTTCTTTTAGAAATAAATTTCAACTTATGATACATAAGATCTTCATTTTATAATCATTTGAAAAGATATTTCAAAACATATAAAGGAATTTGCAGAAATCTTTTTATCAAATTCTTTCTCATGGGGTTGGGTTTTAGAAATTGACTTTAATAGTTCCTTCTTTTGAACTTTCCTACTTAACTTTCAAAATCTTGTTATCTTGTTGTGGTGATTAATGCATACCTTCTTATGAAAGCTTGATTCGCTCCTTCTTCACATCTTTCTTCCAGATGTTAACAAATACATTGCCTTATAATATTTGATTACTACCAAACATGTCATTTGCTACTTCTATAAATGTCAATTGTCCGTAAAACGTGGTTATTATTCTGACGGATAATTCTTAAATACATTTATTTATTAATTCTAATTTTACCTATCATGCCTTCCTTATCTCACTATAATTTCTGTAATAATCTCTTTAATTTGTCCATTTATTTCTCTATTAAATTCTTGTAACTCCCTATTTATTCTATATTTATTGCCTCATTAATCTTGGAGTTACAACCTTTTCTATCCCTATTATTTAATATGCTTATCCACGATTATAAGGAAATCTATGTCCAACAAAGGAGTCAAGTGCCACTCAGCTTTTGGGGTGCTTCCATATGTCTTGGTCATGCTCTTCTTAGTCCACTCCTTGCGATACGACCTCTGTCCCATAGGTAATTGGAGCAGGAGTATAAATCTAACTCTATTTAATTTTTTTTCCAACTGATAATCGCTTCGTCCATCCTTTAGAAATATGGCTGCTACTACCTTTATAGTTGGAATTTATAAAGTTAGGCTTATATTCAAAATAAGTATACATATTTATATATAATAGGGTTTTGAAATATTCTTTCAAAAATAACAAATACTCTACTCATACATATATTTTTCCGAGTTGATTGGGTAACCTAGGCTTTGATACCAAATGTAACCTACCCCAAAACAGGCCAAAATCCCATCGAGAAAGGCCCATCAAAACTTAGTTCTACATTTTCGGGACATGTAGGGGTAAGAGACAAAATGTTAACCGGTTTTTAATCAACCAGAAGTTAACAAAAGTTAGAACGATAAGATGAAGATGAAATGACTCAAAAATTTGGCAAACAACTTAGAAGAGCTAGAGAAGTGACTTGGGAAATTTACACTCAATTTGGTGCCAAGCACATAACTCGGTACCGAGCTATGATAAGTTGGTACTGACCTATAATTTCCCCATATTCATCTCCCGAACTTCATACTTATCATACACCTCTCCAAATAGCTCATGGTCAAGTAGTTTTTCAAATGTTAGGTGACTAATTCTGTAACGACCCAGTTTTTCAACCATTCGAAACTGGAATATTTAATTTATTTTAAATATTCAAATGTAAATTTTATAAGCTGAATAACTTATATTTCAATTATAATGATTGATTTGATAATTAAATTGTTAATTAAATATTTGAAATTATTGAATGGAATATAATATGAATAAAAATGTTCTAACGTTGTTTAAATTCTATTTGAATTAGAATGAAGTAAGTAAACTTTTAAAATTGAATTAAAAGTTAATTTGCAGAAATAGAAAATTTTAGTATTCAATTTGACGAGTAAAAATAGCCATTCAGGACACTGTCTCGGAATTGGACAAAACTAGTTTCATTGGATCCATAATAGTGAGTAATTATATGATTTTAAATTTTGTGTCAATCAGACTTACGGTATGGTCGTGCATAGTTGAAAAGCACAAAAATTAATTAAAGGAAATTTAATTTAAAATAATTCGATTCGAAAACTTATCTTCCAAATACGATGGAATTGGCTCCTGATATATATTCCATTGTGTTCGGAATAAGGGTAAAACATTATAAACACCAGGCGGCACGCTTCGATTGGAGTTCAGAAATATTTCGCGTGAATAGTGTTTTAAAACGTTATCTGTATAAGGACCTTAAAACACAAACCCTAACCTAATGTTTCTCAGCCGCCACCAAAATTAGGATGGCCAGAAAATCATTACCTTTCTCTCTCAATATCTCATGATCCATTCATAATTAGGCTTCGGCATTTAAATGAAAAATGTAGAGCTCGACAAGATCTTGTAATCCAATGGCTGTGATCTGAATTGGAGCATCGTGGTGGCCGCTATGAGCCCACGTTTGGCACGTGTTTCGGGGAAAAATTTGAGGCAAAGAAGGAGCTAGGGGTGCGGTCCTTGGCCAGAGGTGGAGCTTGCGTAGGCGCACGCGTGGTTGGTGGTTGATCGTGTTCTAGTGTGATGTGGAGGGAGCGGTGATGGACGAGATGTGCGTGTACATAGGTTCTTTTGCGTGCTTATAAACTAGAAGAAGAAGAGGAAAAAAAGCAATGACCTAGATTTTTCATGGTTTAAAATACAAAAAAGTTATAAATTATATTGTATAAAAAATTATGTAACTTATAAGTTGCATAACTTTGTCAAACGAAGTCTGTTTCGCACGAAACGAATTGCATTGGGTTCGTGTCCACGAGCACTACATTTTAGAGCTCGTTTGGATGGATTTGGAGCTAGTGAAAATTTTGGTTAAAATTAAACGCTCGTTTAATTTCAATCGAAATAAACCGCGGCAACGACGACTGCAATCAAAGTGAGTAAAACTCACTCTCTCTGTCTCGCTTATATTTTTATATAAGTGAGGATAAATTTATTTTTGATGATTGATGCTATTTTGGATGATATATATATATATATATATTAGTTGGTTTACATATATTCTCGCATATTTAGCGGATGAGACCCTGTACGTTCCCGTGTATGAGTGGATGACACTCTGTACGCGTGTCTGCCTCGAAGCAGACATTGTACATATTTTCTCATATATATATTTGTTGCAAGTGACAGATTGGAGGGATCCAATAGGATTCCTCACTATGGTTGATGTTTATTTACACATATTGTTATATATGCTGTATTATGTGATCTTTGATAAGATGGATGACATGATTGTTATTATTGATGTGAATCCCCTTATTTAGTACTTTTGCAGCATTGGGCCATATTTTTGGAATTTAAAATATAGAAATGACGATTTCAATTTAAAAAGGATTTTAGAGTGATTTTGAAAATATATATGTTTTTAAGAATTTTTGAATGGTTAAAGAAACAGATTTATTTTAAATAAATAAAAAGTGTTATACCAACTTTTAGCAAAGTTGAGATACCCAAAACTGACTGAAAATCAATAATGACTAGCCATGAATATCAACTATGCATTGCAGAATAACCATGGATATCGATGAATTTTGTCCGAGTCCGGATCGGGCTACAACTGAAAAGACATGACAAGCAAAGCCATAAAAGCCAGTGTTCCAAATTGCAGGTTAATTGGAGTTCGTATGGACGAGATATGATCGATTTGAATTAAAGAAAGTATGCTATTTGTATCCATCAAAAGGTCAAGAAGATGTTCTATTCGAACCCATCGGATTTGTATTTGTTCGAATCCATCAGGTTCCATATGCTTCGAATCGATCGAGTTCGAATCGATCAGTAACGTGATACTGGTCTGTTCGAATCGATCAGCTTTGAATCTACCAAATAGACGTCGCCTCACTCTGTTCGAATCCATCGGATTCGTATCCATCAGGCATTGGCTTGTTCGAATCTTGGAACGAACAAAGCACAAGCAACCCAGTCAACACGCCACAGAGATCGGATCGATCCCTATTCCGATCGATACGACAGGGATGGATTCGAAATCATGGTTTCGAACTCGGCAACACACGAAAATTGCAATTTCGTATCGATCATATCTCACAAACCCTTGATCCAAATGCTATGAAATTTTCACAGAGGCTTGAACACAAGGTAAAGAATGTTCTTGCCAAGTTTCAGCTCGATTGGATCGTTTCTTGATGGATTCGAAATCATTTCGAATCGATCACAGATCGAGTTGAAACTTGGTGGAACTGGTCGCGTGGGTCCACTCACGTGGCAGAAGAAGTCTCCCGAAGTTTGAGCGCGATCTCAGCCTCCTACGCCTATAAATAGCCCCTTGGAGCCTACAGAAAGGGGATCTTTGGCTGACCGACGTCCAGACTCTGCCGGATTCAATTCTACTTCTTTCCATTGCTGTTATATTCGAATTCATTCATTGTATCTACTGTAGTCATCTGTAATCAGCGAAGAACATCAATAAAAGATAAAAATCATTGAAGTGGACGTAGGCCGGAGATAGCTGAACCATTATAAATCTCGTGTTCTTGTGATTTATTTCTGGATTGCTGTTTATTGCTAGCTTAGATCTGAGATTTGTGTCTGAATATTGCTGATTTGTATTCATACACTGGTGCTTTCACAATACTTGGGGGTTGTGACCATTTTTGGTGCAAACACTTTGGTGCTTTCATTGAGAGCTGAACTCAAGACCCGCTACACCAGATTCAAAGTTCAGATTTGAAAGTTTGAAGGATTCAGATTGACTCGACAATGACTCGACAAACAAGACAGAGAGCTGAGAGAAGCCAACAAGGAGGAAGTCAAGAGGAATCCTCTGGTGCTGGAGAAGGACAAGCTTTGATCTACATTACTAGAGATGAGATGGAGGCTATGAATAACCTAATGCATGAAAGAATGATGAAAAACCAACAAGAGATGCTGCAGAATTTCTTCGAACAGATGAGAGCTGCAGGAATACAGAACCTAGGACCAGCTACAGCGGCTATGAATGTGGAACAAGGAGCTAGGGTTGCGGAACCCAATGAAGGTCAGAATGTAGATCCAGAAGGAAATCAACAAGGACTTGGGGGCAGACCCTCAGGATCTGATATTGGAAGGCCTACAGATGGAGCTCAACAAGCTGGAGCCAAAGCTGATGCTAACGGGCCACACGAAGAGTACGTACCAGAATACCCTTCAAGACAAAGAGGGCAACCCCAGGATGGAGATGAAAAGATGGCTGGATTAGTCCGACGACTGATGAGAGGAGGATTGTCCAATGGAGGACTAGAGGAAGTTAGTCGGAGTTCGTTCACCCCGAATATCAGGAATGCAAGGAACCCTCCAAAGTTGAAACTGCCAATGCTGGATCCTTATGATGGGAAGTCAGACCCAACGATGCATATTACTCGATACATCAGGCACATGGAAGTGTTGGGGGCATCCAAGGAAGTGATGGCTCGATGCTTCCCTCTATACTTGTCAGATTTGGCTGCACTTTGGTTCAGGCAATTAGAAACCGGATCGATCCGCACATGGGGCGAGCTTGTAGATTGCGTCATGAGACAGTTTAGGGTCCACGTGACGCGACCCAAAAGTGTGATGACTTTGGCATCGATAAAACAAAGGACCGGAGAGCCCATAAAAGATTTTCTGTTACGATTTAATGCAACGGTGGCTTATGTAGATCGCCCAGATCCATCGATGATTTTGATGGCGGCAGTGGCAGGAGTTGGAGAAGGCACCGAATTCAAAGATTCTTTAACGAGAGACCCACCGCAAGATCTTGGAGAGTTTTACCATGAAGCTGAAAGATTCATTCGATTAGAAGAATCACTGCATTCGAGAGGCAGGAAATAAACGCTGTACAAGGCGAAGGAACCGCCAGGGAACAACCCAGGGTGGACAAAGGAAAGAGAAAGCAGGATGACGCACATGATGGTCTTGATAAACGGAAGAATTCCGAGAGCCCAGATTCAGGCAATACACAGATTTGGCGGCAAGCCTGGAACTAATTTACACTGAAACTCGGGGGCAACTCCCCTATCGAAAACCACCCAGGAGAGTTCCCACAGAGCGGGAGCGTAGAACCGGAAAATATTGCCTATTCCATGAGCTGGATGGGCATACAACCGACGAATGCCGCTACCTAAAGGATGAGGTGGAAGAACATGCCAGGAGTGGTAGATTGCTACAATATGTCAGAGAATGGGCAGCGGCGGTAAGGCCTGAACAACTACCGCCTCCACCTAACAAGAACGATCCTGGATCGGGATCGCGACTCATCATCAACTAATCAAGATGGCAAGGGCCAAGTTCAGGATTTGGACTTCGGTCAAATAATTTCATTAGATTTGTTTTCAGAATAAACGACTACTCCACTTACTCATGTACGGGAACCAAAGAGATCCCTAGGCATGCTCTGAGATGAAGGTAGACCGATCTGCCCGGAGAGGCAATGTTTAGTTTTTTCCTGATGTTTGAGATTGAACATCTACGACCTGAATTAAATAAATAAACTTGAATTTCTTGAAATAAACCTCTGACCAGAGAGTTAAAGGATGAGTATTAGATATCAATATAAAAATTATCGCTTTATGACCCTACCCGGAGAGACGGGGTCCAGAGTGCAAGAAGTGGGTTGCTTCGCCGGAGAGCGACAGGATCAACTGACTTAACGTCGTTTCCCATTCACCGGAGAGTGATTGGATCAGGATTCGATAAGAGCCCGGAGAGGCTATGGTCGGCCCACGATTTAGGCCATGACATCGCTTAATGTTCAGATACATTGAACCGGAGTGCAAGAAGTGAGTCGCTTCGCCGGAAAGCGACAGGATTGACTCACTTAACGCTGTTTCCCCTTCACCGGAGAGTGACAGGATGTGATCCAGCAGGAGCCCGGAGAGGCTACGATCGGTCCAGAACGACCAAGACAGCGCTTTATGCCCTAAATAGGGCCAGAGTGCAAGGGGTAGAAAGCAACGCCAGAGTGCAACAGAATCTTTCTATTCAATCGCCAAGTCTGGGATGGGCTTAGCAAGGGTCCGGAGTAACCGTTGATTGTCTGGAGAGACTACGGAGTTTCATTCTTAACTTCCACAGGAAGAAGTGGATAATGATTTGGCTTCGAGCAGCAATGAACTCGATTGAAAATACCATAAGATTTGAATAAAACATGAACTCACTGCATTCGATTTGAGACTGATCAAAACACACCTTTTACCAAAAGGCTTGTTTTGGGGGGGCAAAGTGTTATCCCAACTTTTAGCAAAGCTGAGATACCCAAAACTGACTGAAAATCAATAATGACTAGCCATGAATATCAACTATACATTGTAGGATAACCATGGATATTGATGAATTTTGTCTGAGTCCGGATTGGGCTACAACTGACAAGACATGACAAGCAAAGCCATAAAAGCCAGCGTTCCAAATTGCAGGTTAATTGGAGTTCGTATGGACGAGATATGATCGATTCGAATTAAAGAAAGTATGTCGTTCGTATCCATCAAAAGGTCAAGAAGATGTTCTGTTCGAACCCATCGGATTTGTAATTGTTCGAATCCAGCAGGTTCCATATGCTTCGAATCGATCGAGTTCGAATCGATTAGTAATGTGATACCGGTCTGTTCGAATCGATCAGCTTTGAATCTACCAAATAGACGTTGCCTCACTTTGTTCGAATCCATCGGATTCGTATCCATCAGGCATTGGCTTGTTCGAATATTGGAACGAACAAAGCGCAAGCAACCCAGTCAACACGCCACAGAGATCGGATCGATCCCTAAAATTAGCGCCATGTCACTACGCGCGCGTGCTTCCGATCGATACGACAGGGATGGATGCGAAATCATGGTTTCGAACTCGGCAACACACGAAAATTGCAATTTCGTATCGATCATATCTCACAAACCCTTGATCCAAATGCTACGAAATTTTCACAGAGGCTTGAACACAAGGTAAAGAATGTTCCTGCCAAGTTTTAGATCGATTGGATCATTTCTTGATGGATTCGAAATCATTTCGAATCGATCACAGATCGAGTCGAAACTTGGTGGAACTGGTCGCGTGGGTCCACTCACGTGCCAGAAGAAGTCTCCCAAAGTTTGAGCACGATCTCAGCCTCATACGCCTATAAATAGCCCCCTGGAGCCTACAGAAAGGGGATTATTGGCTGACCGATGTCCAGACTCTAACGGATTCAATTCTACTTCTTTCCATTGCTGTTATATTCGAATTCATTCATTGTATCTGTTGTAGTCATATGTAATCAGCGAAGAACATCAATAAAAGATAAAAATCATTGAAGTGGACGTAGGCCGGAGATAGCCGAACCACTATAAATCTCGTGTTCTTATGATTTATTTCTGGATTGTTGTTTATTGCTAGCTTAGATCTGAGATTTGTGTCTGAATATTGCTGATTTGTATTCATACACTGGTGCTTCCACAATACTTGGGGTTTGTGACCATTTTTGGCGCAAACAAAAAGTTATAATTTTTATGTTATAAAAAATTATGTTTTCGTGAAATATACTTAAATATGATTTTGTAAAATAAGTTAAATTGAGAATTTTGAACTTATTATAAATGATTTATATATAAGATTTATAAAATTGATGTTTTATAAATAAAAGTAATGGGATTATAAACGAGTTTTATAAGTGTTAAAATGAAGTTATAATTGAAACCTTATAAGTAAATGAGATTTATAAAGTAAGAAAGTTATAAAAGAAATGTTATTAATAAAGAGATTTAATGAAATAAATTTTATAAACGTGTTTTATAAATATTAGAAATGGAATTGTAATCAAATTTGTATATGGATTTGTAATTAAAATTTATAAATGAATTTATAATGGACTTTATAAATAATGAGATTACAAAAGAATGAATTTGTAAATAAAGAGATTTATAAGTAAATAAACTTATAATGGGATTTTGACATATTAATGAGATAAACGGGAAATTGGTTAATAATGGAATTTTATAAATGGAAGTTTTTATAAAATAGAAATGTGAATTATAAACACTGTTTTATAAATGTGAAATCAATTTGATTTGGTAAGCTAAATAGGGATTTTTATAAAAGGGCATATATTCACGTTTTTAAAGAGAATAATTCTTTAAATGAATGTTTTGGAAAGTGATATTATAAAATGGAGTTTAAATGGTTTGAAAATAAAATGATTTGTAAATCTGGTTATTATTAAAATAAGTATATGAAAATGTTTCCCAAATATCCGATAAGTGAAATGGTTTTGAATATTATCTTTTTAAAGATATTTTGAAGTGAATAATTGGAAAGTGATTTGTTTTATAAACGATTAATAAAATCAGGCCCAGTGACTACTTATGTGCTAGATTTTGTTTGTTGCTTTGATAGTTAGATAACCGACTATCAAATTTGGCCGTTTTAGTTTCTTGACTTAATGTAGAAACTAATTAGTCGTACATCTAGTACGTAACCGACCGTGTAGGCTTGATTATCGTTTGTGTTGAGAATGTTGATTCATGTAGCATGGAGTGATTACTCCAATCTATCGAGCTTCCTTGCCGAAGAATAGCAAGTTGATAGTTGGAAATGTGATAGTCTACGAGACTTGGTTTCTATTAGAGGTTGAGAAACGCTTTTGCATTGTTGGTGCGAGGAGGACGGGATCAGATTTATCTGAAAACCACTTCGGAGCAACGTATATGGGAAGATTGTGCAAGTTGGTCGATGATATTGAGATTTTGAATTTTGAAAGTGAAGGACTGCTTGTTGATCATTTGGGGTTAAAATCCTAATATACATATAGTAGCAGTAGTCTCTTCGTTATGAGATATCCTTTATAGAGGCTGTCGCTACTAGTCCTATAGGATGTGGTAGGAGAGTACCTTAGGTTTGTCCTATTCCTGGACAACTTGTTTGGACGAGTGTCTGACATTGCATTTCTAAGATTACGTACATTGGTTTTTTACAAACGTACATCATGTGGTGGCGGAGAAGGTAACTTCTCCTAGCTTAACACCCTCCTTGAGACATACGAGCTCAAGGGTTGTATTTTTGTGGAAGGCAATTAGTAGTTAACGGGAATGACAATGTCGCATTCAAAGATGATGATGATGTGATATGAGAAAGGTAATCAATACCTCTTTTGGCCTCACTCCCCGCAAAATGACTGAAACAGAGGTAGAAGCAGCAAGGCTAAGTGGGTCGCTCCCATTAGGAGAAGTCATCACTCTTCTAGATGTATCTTTAAATGTTATGACGTCGTGTATCTGATTATTGTTGATGTATGCTTATGGCCACGGATTAATGGTCGGTAACGCCAGAGTGATGACATATTCGGTACTATCCACCGAGGGGTAGGCCGATCTTGTGTTAGTTTAGGCGCTCAGTATCTGGGCCCTATGTACATCCCTCTAGAGGTGTATCGAGTTTCGCAAAGGTAGTCCCTTCACCTAATCATTTGTATGGAATCCAAAATCCACTACGCACCTGCCATTTTGTTTGCAGAGCGTAGTATTGTTGGAATTTAATAATGGTAACAGTTTCAGCTATGTTGATTATTATTTGTATATAGACACTATTATAATATAAGATGATTTGATATGAAAAGGTTTTGTTTATCGTAAGGGAAAAACACGTCTATGTTTATGTGTGGACGTGGTCTTACGAGATACCTTTTGTTTTGATAAAAGAAAAGTTTTGGTAATCTAAAAACTTTAAAATTCAGTTGAGATGTGTTTTTCTCACGCTGGTTTACCAGACTGATCCGGGTATTCTTCCCTTTCAAGCTCGGGTCAGACCAAGTATATTTACAGGTTCAGATTTGGTGCTTTTTGAGCTTCAGCATGCGAGATGGAGATCTTCATGTCGTATACACATATTTGTTTTTTTTTCTCGCTACATTGCATTGTTGTTGTTGTAAATTATCAGCATTTGTGAGGACAGGTTATTATAACTGTCCGAGCTGATGATTACTTATTATGTACTATGATATTGATTTATGTATATTACAGTTTCTCTTTGTAAAGATTATTGATTTATATTATATGTTATTTCGTTGCAATGTGAGATTCTGTATTGTTTTTGGTTTTCCTTCTCTCTTTTTCTCCTCCTCTCTTCTTCTTTCTTATCTCTTTCTTCTCACCCTCTCTTTTCTTTCTCATGATCATCTGCAATTCTGTTCACTCTTGGTCGACGGGCGTGGTTTGTTGTCAGTTCAGAGGGTACGGATTTATGGGTCGTCACAGTTGGTATCAGAGCTTAGGTTTAGTATACTCCTAGGCTTTGATGTGTACTCAGTATAGATAGGGTTAGTAGCGCCCTAGATTGAGTTTGAGTGAATTATATATATGAGCGCATATTTGTTAGTTATATAAAAATGTTTTATATTGTGTTGATTTATCTGTTGAGTGGCTTATGAATTATGGTTGGTATGTGGGACGCCACGTTATTGATAGGGGTTTCTAAACACTTGAATAAGGCATATCGACATAGTATTGTTTTTAAATTGGGTAAATGAAATAATTTTACCTCGATTATATTTTATATATAAAGGAACAATTTTCAGAAATTATTACAGTGTATATAAATTGATTGTTTGGTTGTTGGAAAACGTAAATATATATAAGGTAATAAAAGTTGTTCGAATAATCTAATTAAAGACAACAATTTTAAAAGAATAAATTATATAAGCAAGTGAAATATAAAGTATGTAATTATAATTAAAATGATTTACAATTGTGAAATAATCTTATATAAGAGATGAAACTACATGAGTATATTTATAAATATGAGTTATAAATAAAAATGGATTTAAACTAAGAATTTGAGAATTTGAATCCCATTGTTTTTTACAATTGTTTTGCAAAAGTTGAAGATGTTATTTACTATGTAGAAGTATTTTTATTAGAAATGACCTTTGAAAGAATTTAAAGCACTGAATTCACTACAGTTGCTGAGAAATAATAAGGATGATGCGGCCGCATCATCAGTATCGTTTTTGAGTTTCTGTGTGATGGATTTGCAACCTTAGTAAATTGATATTGAAGTTTTGCTGTGACAAAGAAGAATTGAAATTTAAAATCCAAGTATGGTTTGATAAATAAAGGAAAATGAGTTTTGAACTTATCAAATTTAAAGTGGCATAGATAAAGATATAAAATTGAATTTAACTTACGTGTAATTAAATAAATTAGAGCTAGTGAATTAAATGGATTACATGAACTGAAGTTCAAATTAAGTAAAGTTAAATGAATTGAATTTGAAATGAATATACCCTTAAGCTTTAAAGTGATTGTATAACCATGAATTTGAAATTGGAAATAACTAAGTTATATAACTTATACATTTAGTAATAACAAGTTAGAAACAAGATTTTGAAATTGTTAAAATATGAATGTTAAGCCATGGAAATCCAAATTTGATTTGTAAGATGAAACTTAAGTAATATTAAATGAAGTTGGAAAGAAATCTAACTTAAGTAATGTAGAATGAAATTGAAATTTAATATCGAAAGTAAATAATTAAGATTAACTTAAGTTAAACAAAGTGAATCGATGAACTGAAATAATTGGAATGAATATGAACTTGAGTTAATAAATGGAATTCAACTTAAGTATATAAATGAATTGGATATAAGTTGAAATGTTGTTAAACATGAATTGGAAGTAAAGTTAACAAATGTAAAGTGAATGTTAATATATGAATTGGAATGAATGTAAATTAGTTGAATGTGAACTATTTAAATATGAAGGAATGAATGCAAACTAAGTTGATGATGTTAGTTCCTGAGATGAATATTTTGATGACAACAACCTTAGGACTTGTTATAAAATATAAATACTAATATTCTTTTCTAGAGATATATGTATATGCAGGATATATATATATATATGGAGGTACTGAGAATGAAGACTGTACAGTATAAAGATTCAAGATTGAGTATAGAGATTCAAGACTAACGAATTCAAGATTGAAGAAATCAAGACTGAAGACTCATGAGTATCAAGAGTTCAAGAGTTCAAAATATCAAGATAAGTAATAGAGTCTAGATTTATGTTAAAACTTCATAATAGCACTAAAATCTTTATTCGGATTTTAATTGTGGAATGGAATCTACCTTCTTGCTTTAATAGTGGGATGGAACCCATGACCTCTTTAGTGGGATGGAACCCACGACCTTCTCTAGTGGAATGAAATCCACGAAAATTTCAAAATGATTTATTTTTTCAAAACTATCTTTTTAAAGTCATCTCTATCAATTTAAATATTTTATCCTTAATTTAAAAAACTATTTTTAATCATATTAATTACAAAATCATCTCTTGTTTTTTAAAACTATCTTCTGATTTTAATATTTTAGCTTTAATATATTTTAAAGAAATCTATAATTAGTTTTTAATATTACTTTTATATTATAGATTATATATTTTTTGATTACTTTCTAAAACTCTTTTATAAGTTTAAACTATATTCAAAATGGTTTACAAAGTTTAGAAATTGTTTTGACAAGTTTTAAAATAGAAATCATTTCAAAGCAAAATCTATTTTCAAAAATAACATAAGCATGTCGACATCTCTTATCCCCCCATTTCGACATGGTAGCCGTAGAATTCAAATTTCAAATTATCAAAGGAAGGGTCTATTCGTTATAACCATTCATGAATGGACATGATCGTTGTTCTCCTATGAATACAAGTTTTTTTTCAACGAATTTTATGTTAGTTTTTCTTCATTTCTTTACTCCTTCTTCTCCACTCAAATATCTTCTTATATTTCAAATGCTTTAACAAAATTCTGCCGAAATCCTAAGTGAACCAAAATCAATCGTCTCTACTTTGATTCTCTGCCACTCTCTCAAAGATCTCACTGCTATTCAGAGTTATAGGATCATTTGTAATCAAAGATAACATCGGCATGTCAACATCCCTCATCCCCCATGTCAACACGGTAGCCGTAGAATTCAAATTTCAAACTTTCAAAAGAAGTGTCTATTCGTCATAACCTTTCGTGAATGGACATGACCGTTGTTCTCATATAAATACTAGTTGTTTTTAATGAATTTTGTGTTAGTTTTTCTTCATTTCTTTAATCCTCTTTCTTCACTCAAATATTCTCTTATATTTCAAATGTTTTAACAAAATTTTGTCGAAATCCTAAGTGAATCAAACTCCGTCATCTCTAGTTTGATTCTCTGCCACACTCTCTCAAAGATCTCAGTGCTATTCAGAGTTATAGGATCATCTGTAATCAAAGAACGAAAGATCAAAGTGTATCGAGTCTCTCTCCATCAAAGTGTGATTGGAAATGGTGTGATTGTGGCCCGTAAATCAATTGGGTGTGATTGTAGCCCATAAATCAATTGGGGGTGATCTTGTAGCCTGGTTAAATCAAGAGAGTTTGCCCTGGACTCGAAGACAGGTGGGTATATCTCGTGGCCTTGCAATTGAGGTTGTGATATCGACATTATATTTGAAAAGAAATCTGCACAAGAAATTGTGTGGGACTGGATGTAGGGTAACTCCAAACCAGTATAAAATTCTGGTGTGTTCTTTCCTTTACTGCTTTCATTTATTATTTGCATCTATGTCTGATTCTGTGATTGTCTCTGTGTTTGTGAAATTGCATCCATATGTGTTTAATTTGAAAAGATTTCAAAAATTCCATAAAATCCATTAAACAATATTCACCCCCCTAGTGTTAATCCTGCCATAAGATCCGTAATCCGCATTTCCTATATTTTGTATCAGAGTATTGCTTTTCAAAGTTTTCATAATCTGATTTTTGAAGAGTTTTCAAATGGCTGCCAACACTGTAATGTCAACCCTATCACTAGTTCATTGGTAGAAGGTCAATTTACTACCACACCACCACTTTTTAATGGCAGTAACTATGCATATTGGGCATGTAGGATGAAAATCTGTATACAATCAATAGGATTAGACACTTGGAATATCACATAAACTGAGTACATTGAACCCACAACTGATTTTGCATAGTGGACTGCTGAGCAAAAGACTGCTGCACAAAACAATTCCAAAGCCATGAATATTATATTCCGTTCACTTGATAGGAATTAGTTTAATAGAGTGTGTGTCTATAAATCTGCATAAGAGATCTGAAAAACTTTGCAAGTTACTCATGAAGGAACAAGAAAAGTTAAACTGAACAAAATATCTATTTTGACCAATCAACTTCAATTATTCAAGATGAATCCAAATGAGTCCATTTCAAACATGTACAGTAGGTTTCATGACATTGTGCAGTCAGTAATTGCATTAGGAAAGAACTTTTTCGAAGAAGATCAAGTTAGCAAAATTATGAATTCACTCACTCCAAAATGGGATCAGAAGACTCTAGCAATTGAAGAGGCTAATGATATTAGTACTCTTAAAATTGAATAATTGTTTGGGAATTTGATGTCATTTGAAGTACAAATGCAAGGGAGAAGAGAAAGCAAGGCCTCAGAAAAGAAGTCAATAGCGTTCAATTCAATAACAGATGGTTCAGATTCAAACAGTGACAACGATGAAGAAATAGCCTTGATGACAAGTAATTTTAGAAAGTTTCTGAAATATAGAAAGATGAACAATTACAAGAAAAATTATCACAAGAATTCTAGAAATAGTAATGAGACTCAAAACAATGTCAAATGCTATAATTGTGATGAGCTAGGCCACTTAAAAAGAGATTGTCTGGATCCGTATAAACAGAAATTTTCTCCAAGTAATGATTCATCAAAGAAAAGAAAGAGAGCATATACTGCTACACCGGATGATTCAGACTCATCCTCTAGTGATGAAGATCAAGAGACGGAAAATTCAAACAAATGCTTTACAACTATTCACAAATCAGATGATCTCGGAAATATGGATCTAAAAATAGGTACGCATTTAAATTATATTGATTAAAATTGCTTATTAGAATGTTTGCATGTTTTGAAATTGCTTGTTGTTTGAGTTTAAAATTTTGATTTTCAAAATAATATTATTTTAATATTAAAATATTAATATTAAAGTGTTATTACATTTAATATTATTTCAGATAAAATATAAATTAGATTATAGGATATATATATATATATATTAAATAAAATAATAAAAATAAGTCACATGATTTAAGGGACCCATGTCGACATGACCCTACCCCCCATGTCGACATCCCTCCAGAAATTTGAAACTCAAATTTGAATTCAAAACTTTGAATTTCCCTCCTCCTTTTCACCAATTCCAAAGCTCTTAAAAGGTGTCTCTTGACTAGAGAACATGGCTCTTAGATATCTATTTATCTCCTTAACTTTATCCTATCTTTTCACTTTCATTTCAAAATTCAAACTCTCAAGCTCTCTACTTTCTTCAAAAATGGCTTCCTCAAGCGCTCCATCCATTATTAGACTGTCCAAGGCCACCAAAGAGTTCCTCTACAATGATCCGGAAGCTATTAAGGCTTACATAAGCTATGTAAACTTTGGAAAGGTCCATACGGGAAAATTTGCTATCTTTAATAATTTTTCTTCCTATCAAATCAATGTTCTTTTTGAAGAGAATCAAATTCTTAGCTTAGTTAATGATTCTCAAAATGATTTTGTTTGTTATCCGAATCTTGTCAAAACGTTTTATGCAAATTTGAATCGTGGTTTTTATGAAAGAAATGAAGGGGAAGTGTGGAGTAGCGTTAAAGGAAAGCGTATTATTTTAAATAGTGAGATTTTGGGTAACATTCTTGGTTGTAAGTATATGGGAATGGATGTTTCGGATTTTCAAATTGATGAACATGATTTGAGACATTTCATCACATTTTTGAAGGAGATGATAACTTTGAGTTTATAAACTGAAATTTCCGTCCTAAAGCTAGAATTGTAAACCTTCTTTTGCAACATACCATAACTCCAAGATCGGGAAATTTCAATCACCCTACTTTAAAAGTTTGTAAGGCACTTTTTGCTATTTTGGAGCACTGTGACATTAATTAGGCGGAAGTGATTTTGGATGAACTTCATCCCAAAATTTTTACTTTAGGTGAAAACACTTTATATCATAGGATTTATCTCACTCGGATTTTTAACTACTTCGGTGTTGATTATAAGAGGGAGGAGTTCGTTTCTAGAAAAATGTTTAACCATGCTAACATATCTCTCATGAAAATTCCATTTGTATTTCAACGATATGAAACACTTGCCGAAAAGGATGAGAGATTGGCTCATGAAGAGATGGAAGAAGAAGAAGAGGAGGAGGAAGAAGGGGAGGAGATGGAAATTGAAAAAGAAGGAGAGGAGGAGGAAGAGACTTCATTGGAAAGCATCGAATACTCTATCACTCATAACAATCCATCCAACAAAATGCTTCTCAAGAACCAAAAGATTATCGTGGAAAATCAACGGATTCTCAAAAGATCCATTAGTAAAAAGTTGAACAAGATTTCCAACTGAACGAACAGGTTCTTTGGGAAAGTGAGCCGCAAGCTTGGATTATCATCATCTTCGTCATCCTCTAACTAATACTAGTTTCATTCATGTTGTATTAGTTTGTATCTCTCTTTAGTTAATGTTATGCATCGTTTAATGTAATGTTAACTAGAATTATCAATGAAAACCCTTTATTTCTGTTTATTAGCTCTAAAATATCTCTGGAATGCTTGTTATTATATTATAAAAGTTTATATATATAGACTTGTATATAATATAAAGAAACAAAGCAAATTGCCATAATTAACAGGGGCATGTCGACATCCTCCTACCCCCCATGTCGACATGTAACGGCCAGAAAATGTTTTTTTTTTTAAATTGAAATGGACATAACTACCTTGTGTCTTTTCATTTCAAACGACTTTCTAACTCTTTAAATACCTGTTTCTTCCTGAAAAATGCATACTTTCAATTCTCTTTATTTTCTATTGAATTTCTTTATATTTTATCAAAAAATGACCTCTCCTATTCATAATCTAAGTGAGAATCTTGAAGAAACTCTCAAATCCTTCAAGAACATACTTACTATTATCCTTCGTAATCAACGTCACTTAGAACTACGCCAAATGCAGATGATAAAAGAACAAGAAAGGCATTTCAATGCCATTTGATGGATGATCTCAGCCCTCAACAAAGAAGAACTTGAAGCGAATTGAAAAGGAAATTTGAATAAAGATAATGAAGAATGGGATGCTATAAGGAAGATCCTATCTTCGGTGAAGAAGAATGGGTTTAAGTTCCAAGAAATGTTTGATTTGACATATGTGATTTGATTTACTTTGATTTGGTTTGAATTGTTTGGTTTGATTTGATTTAGTGTGGTTTGGATTGCTTTGAATATGGTGTGTAATATATGATTGAACATGGTGTGGTTTCATAAGAACATGATGGATATATTAATTGATTATGTTTGAAATTTTCATATCTCTCGCATTTACCTTACTATATTTTATTCATATCATTATCTGTCTCATATATATTCTACTATATTGTGTTATTATCCTATACAGTGCTATAGTACAAGATTTAGAGGGAGTTATGTAGTTTAGGATTAGTTTTTGTTGATAACAAAGGGGAGAATTATAAAATAGGTTAGTTAGGCTTAGATTATGGGGGAGTTAGTAGATTAAGGGGGAGTTGTTGAAATAAGGGGGAGTCAGTGTAGAATCAGAGTTTGGTGGAGCATATTTTATAAACAAAGGTTGTCATCATCAAAAAGGGGGAGATTGTTAGTTCCTGATGATGATTTTTATGACAACAACCTTAGGAATTGTTATAAAATATAAATACTAATATTCTTGTATAGAGATATATGTATATGCAAGATATATATATATATATATATATATATATGCAGGTACTGAGAATGAAGACTTTATAGTATAAAGATTCAAGACTGAGTATAGAGATTCAAGATTGATGAATTCAAGATTGAAGAAATCAAGACTGAAGACTCATGAGTATCAAGAGTTCAAGATATCAAGATAAGTAATAGAGTCTAGATTTATGTTAAAACTTCATAATAGCACTAAAATCTTTATTAGGATTTTAATTGTGGAATGGAATCCACCTTCTCGCTTTAATAGTGGGATGGAACCTAAGACCTCTTTAGTGGGATGGAACCCACGACCTTTTCTAGTGGAATGGAATCCACGAAATTTTCAAAATGATTTATTTTTTTAAAACTATCTTTTTAAAGTCATCTCCATCAATTTAAATATTTTAGCCTTAATTCAAAAACTATTTTTAATCATATTAATTTCAAAATCATCTCTTGTTTTTTAAAACTATCTCTTGATTTTAATATTTTAGCTTTAATATATTTTAAAGAAATCTATACTTAGTTTTTAATATTACTTTTATATTATAGATTATATATTTTAAGATTACTTTCTAAAACCCTTTTATAAGTTTAAACTATATTCAAAATGGTTAACAAAGTTTAGAAATTGTTTTGACGAGTTTTAGAATAGAAATCATTTTAAAGAAAAATCTATTTTCAAAAATAACATCGGCATGTCAACATCCCTCATCCCCCATGTCAACACGGTAGCCGTAGAATTCAAATTTCAAACTTTCAAAAGAAGTGTCTATTCGTCATAACCTTTCGTGAATGGACATGACCGTTGTTCTCATATAAATACTAGTTGTTTTTAATGAATTTTGTGTTAGTTTTTCTTCATTTCTTTAATCCTCTTTCTTCACTCAAATATTCTCTTATATTTCAAATGTTTTAACAAAATTTTGTCGAAATCCTAAGTGAATCAAACTCCGTCATCTCTAGTTTGATTCTCTGCCACACTCTCTCAAAGATCTCAGTGCTATTCAGAGTTATAGGATCATCTGTAATCAAAGAACGAAAGATCAAAGTGTATCGAGTCTCTCTCCATCAAAGTGTGATTGGAAATGGTGTGATTGTGGCCCGTAAATCAATTGGGTGTGATTGTAGCCCGTAAATCAATTGGGGGTGATCTTGTAGCCTGGTTAAATCAAGAGAGTTTGCCCTGGACTCGGAGACAGGTGGGTATATCTCGTGGCCTTGCAATCGAGGTTGTGATATCGACATTATATTTGAAAAGAAATCTGCACAAGAAATTGTGTGGGACTGGATGTAGGGTAACTCTGAACCAGTATAAAATTCTGGTGTGTTCTTTCCTTTACTGCTTTCATTTACTATTTGCATCTGTGTTTGTGAAATTGCTTCTGTATGTGTTTACTTTGAAAAGATTTCAAAAATTCCGAAAAATCCATTAAACGCTATTTACCCTCCCTTTAGTGTTAATCCAGCCTTAAGATCCATAATCCGCATTTCCTACAGATGAGAACCAAATGAATGTGAAATGAGAATGAATGTAATAAATTGATTATTATTTAAATTGAATACAAATTAGTTGGGTGAAAACTAAATAGTAAACGAATGAATTGATTAGTTGGATGTTAGTTGTTTGATGATTGCTTATATTGCATGTGTTTCATTTGCATATGATTATTGTATAGTTATGTTGTATATTGATATTATATGGTATATACATGTTTTCATTTAGTTTTTGAGTGTTTTAGTAGGTGCGGAAAGCATATGCTTTGCATTTGGAGCTCGTTTTGTGCTATACTGCTTATATATGCTTGTTAATAATATATAAGGTATATATCTCAGATTACATCTTTTACACTTTTTCCCAAAGGGATGCCTCATAATTGAGATGAGATGTATATTTGTTATATTATATATATTGTGATTTTTTTAGATCGAACCGTGCAAAGGATACTCTGGCGAAATTTTCTGAAAATTTAAGGCGTTAGAAATTTTTTAAGAATTGGGGGAAATTTTTGGTAACCAAAAATTTGATTATTGAGTAATAATTTGAAATGATATTAGTTAATTTTGAATGATATCGGTTAATAACGAAATGAATTGAAACTTAGAAAAGTTTTTATAAAGTTATAACTAAATGATTTATCTTGGAAAGTTAAACGACTTAAACGAATTTGATAATTTATTGTAGCTAGTTGATTTCGAAAAGCTAATGGGATTTTGGGTATTTTTCTTACTTAGTAATTTCGGGGACGAAATTCTTTTAAGGGGGGAACAACGTAACGATCCAGTTTTTCAGTCATTCGAAATTGGAATATTTAATTTATTTTAAATATTCAAAAGTATATTTTATAAGCTGAATAACTTATATTTCAAATATAATGATTGATTTGATAATTAAATTGTTAATTAAATATTTGAAATTATGGAAATAATTGAATGGAATCTAATATGAATAAAAATGATTTCTAACGTTGTTTTAAATTCTATTTGAATTAGAATGGAGTTAGTTAACTTTTAAAATTGAATTAAAAGTTAATTTACAGAAATTGGGAATTTTAATTTTTAATTCGATGAGTAAAAATAGCCATTTAGGACACTGTCTCAGAATTGGACGAAATCAGTTTCATTAGATCCGTAATAGTGAGTTATTATAGGATTTCAAATTTCGTGTTAATCAGACTTATGGTTTGGTCGTGCGAAGTTGAAATGCATAGAAATTAATTAAAGGAAATTTAATTTAAAATAATACAATTCGTAAACCTATCTTCCAAATACGATGGAGTTGGCTCCCGATATATATTCCATTGTGTTAGGAATAGGGGTAAAACAGTATAAACGCCAAGCGGCACGCTCCGATTGGAGTTCGAAAATATTTCATGTGAATAGTGTTTTAATACGTTGTCTATATAAGGACCCTAAAACCCAAAACCTAACCCTAATGTTTCTCAGCCACCACCAAAATTTGGATGGCCAGAAAATCATCGCCTTTCTCCCTCAATATCGAATGATCCGTTCACAATTAGGCTTCGGCATTTAAACGAAAACTGTAGAGCTCGACAAGATCTTGCAATCCAATGGCTATGATCTGAATTAGAGCATCATGGTAGCTGCTAGGAGCCCACATTTGGCACGCATTACGAGGAAAAAATTGAGGCAAAGAAGGAGCTAGAGGGGTGCGGTCCTTGGCCAGAGGTGAAGCTCGCGTAGGCGCACGCGTGGATGGTGGTTGTTCGTGTTCTAGTGCGACGTGGAAGGAGCGGCGATGGACGGGATGCGCGTGTACATGGGTTCTCTTGCACGCGTATAAACTGGAAGAAGAAGAGAGAAAAAAAAGCAATGGCCTGGATTTTTCAAGGTTTAAAATAAATAAAAAGTTATAAATTATATTGTATAAAAAATCGTGTAACTTATAAATTTCATAACTTTGTCATACGAGGTCCGTTTCGCACACAACGAATTGCGTTGGGTTCGTGTCGACAAGCACTACATTTTAGAGCTAGTTTGGATGGATTTGGAGCTAGCAATTTATTTTGGTTAAAATTAAACGCTCGTTTAATTTTAATCAAAATAAATCGCTGCAACGACGACTGCAATCAAAATGAGTAAAACTCACTCTCTCTGTCCCGCTTATATTTCTATACAAGTGAGAATAAATTTATTTATGATGATTGATGCTTTTTTGGATGATATATGATATATTATATATATTAGGTGGTTTGGATATATTCCCCCATATTTTAGCGGATGGAACCCTATACATTCCCGTGTATGAATGGATGACACTTTGTACACGCGTCTGCCTCGAAGCAGACATTGTACATATTTTCTCATATGTATATTTGTTGCAGATGATGGGTTGGAGGGACCAACAGGATTCCTCACTATGGTTGATGTTTATTTACACATATTCTTATATATGCTGTATTATGTGATGTTTGATATGATGGATGCCATGATTGTTATTATTGATGTGAATCCCCTTATTTAGTACTTTTGCAGCATTGGGCCATATTTTTGGAATTTAAAATATAGAAATGATGATTTCAATTTAAAAAGGATTTCAGAGTGATTTTGAAAATATATATGTTTTTAAGAATTTTTGAATGATTAAAGAAACAGATTTATTTTAAACAAATAAAACGTTATAATTTTTATGTTATAAAAAATTATGATTTTGTGAAATATACTTAAATATGATTTTGTAAAATAATTTAAATTGAGAATTTTGAACTTATTATAAATGTTATATATAAGATTTATAATATTGATATTTTATAAATAAAAGTAATGGGATTATAAACGAGTTTTATAAGTGTTAAGATGAAGTTATAATTGAAAACTTATAAGTAAATGAGATTTATAAAGTAAGGAAGTTATAAAAGAAATGTTATTAATAAAGAGATTTAATGAAATAAATTTTATAAACGATGTTTTATAAATATTAGAAATGGAATTGTAATCAAATTTGTATATGGATTTGTAATTAAAATTTAAAAATGAATTTATAATGGACTTTATAAGTAATGAGATTACAAAAGAATGAATTTGTAAATAAAGAGATTTTATAAGTAAATAAACTTATAATGGGATTTTGACATATAAATGAGATAAACAGGAAATTGGTTAATAATGGAATTTTATAAATGGAAGTTTTTATTTAATAGAAATGTGAATTATAAACACTGTTTTATGTTCACTCTCTCGTAAGATGTCTGCATCTTAGCATTCAGCCCTCTGGATAAGTGCACACAAAGCAACACTTGGTCTAAAAAAATTCGATTGAGCCCAAGTAAGAATAACCGCAAATTTAGCTAAATTCATAGTTTTATTGAACTAAACAGGGCATTTGGTGATAAATAATAAAGCAAAGTAATGGAGTATATTAAAGAAATTGCAGGAATATTATTTACATACACAGAGTTATGGTAAATAAACATACTGCAAAGAAATAGAAGTATATAATACATTAAATTATAGTATAAGAATTCATATTATATACAGATATATTTAAAAATGAACATGCACAGTGTATGAAACGCGGAGTGTATACCAGAAATATTACAAAGGTAAAGCAAATCTTTTATTACCACTAAAATCTTTTATATACAGGAAAAAAAGTGGGGGCTGTGCCTGCACAATATTGGCCTGTTTCTGACATAAAAAGATTATTGACTCAATTTCAAAAACATAAAAAAACCAAATTCTCAATCAACACATTATTGAGTCTTCTACTTCTTGGCACATCAACTGTTACCCGAATGGGTCTAAAGCTTTTCTCTCCCATTGGGTTCCCCACTAGGAGGAGTGCTGCCTTCTGAGTGAGCGGACCCCTCACCAGTAGTAGAACCATGCCCCCTGGACTTGATGGTGGGATCATCAGTGGCCTCGGTGGCCTCATCATGAATGCGCGAACTTTCTACTTTGCACTTGACAGTTTTGAGGATTCAGGCTTGGTGGTCCTGATCTCTTACTTCACCGTGATCTTCTCCAAGTCTTTCATCAACCTCTCAGCCATTGTTTCATGCTCGATCAATTTAGAAGCATAGGTGATAAAAACATCCTCCTTCTAAGAGACATAAATGTACTCCAAGCTCTCCAAAGCGGCTATCTTCTTGGAATCAGCACTCGGGCGGAACTGGAAACGGGAATGGATGTAGAAAACATCGCGGAGACAATGGTTGATGTAGTAAAGGTTGCTTTTGTCCCTAAACCATGTGAAGATGGAGGCGAAGAAGAAAAGTGAGGTAGACCTACAAGTTGGCAACCAGAGCGATAAAGTTTAATAATGGTTCTCTTGAGCAATGAAGTTTCTTGAAGATTGGAGAAACAAGAGATATACCTATAGTAGAATCCCGTTGGGGTACAATGAGTTCACCTGCTTCAGTCCCAAGCTCCCTAGGCTAGACACGATGGGAGGAATGGATTCATCATGAGGATAACTTATTAATAAAGCAGGAAGAACGTAAGTAGATGCAGAGTTGACTCCTATAGAAGCATGGATAGTTGCTACCGACTCTTGAGATTTGGAAGCGGATGTTTCACCCTAACCAAAAGAGATCGCGTCATCAAGACCTTTGGCAGCAGTAGCATCAGCGAA
Organism: Allium fistulosum; assembly: GCA_030737815.1. Taxonomy (NCBI): domain Eukaryota; kingdom Viridiplantae; phylum Streptophyta; class Magnoliopsida; order Asparagales; family Amaryllidaceae; genus Allium; species Allium fistulosum. Next base: position 1,100,330,834 of record CM060904.1, on the reverse strand, counting down.
ATATTTAGCAATGATAGCCTTTCCGACTAAATGAGATTGAAGATCTTCAACGTCAAAATTTGCGGCCAACGGCTCTTCTTTGGAGCGAATATCTCTAGCCTCTACATATTTGTGTAGTACTTCCTCCTAATTGCTAGCAAGTAGCTCGAGATAGTCATTTTTTAGCCATTTCAGATTCTTGAACATGACTATATTAGTATAATAGTATAGTATTTTAACATCATGCTCGACCAAAATCTTGGACTTCTCAACTTGAAGCTCTTTGAGCTCTTGCGTTGAAATTTCAAGCTCAATGTCACTACCGAGCTTTGTCATGAATAGATCATCAACCACCTCAAAGAGTTTCTATTTTTTGTCAACAAGCTTCTAATTCTCCTCGTAGAGTCTACTGAGTTCAGGGGCTTGCTCAGCAATGGTCAAATCCCGATCCAGGATTGTTTCGTCCTTAGCGGTAAGTTTCCTTTTCAATTCAGCACCCTTATTATATGCAAGCTTTAAATTGTTACACGTTACTATTTCAGTTTGCTTGTGAACGCACTTCAACTCTATCATCAGATTGTAGGTGCTTGCTTTTTTTTTCTATGCAAGGTCTCTCTCTCTTGTAACCTTGAGAAAATCATCGTCCGGCTCCTGAAGCATTCGCTTGAATGCTGCTCTCTCGGACTTAAAGGATTTGATGTTCGTATAGTCTATCTTGTTGACATCGGAGAGAGTTGCATAGTTTATTCCATTTATATTCTTCATCGATGCCCTGCTCAACGTTCTTTAGATGTTGCATCACAACTCTTTCGATGTGTCTAAGATATCCTGGTCAAACTTTGACACCATGTAGAAAGAGATTGGGGAATGCAGCCAATAAGTGTAGAGGACCAGCTGGAAGAGTAAATGAGGGAGCAGAGATTCCCCTAGGAGCAGGCGGGATGGTCGTAACCATAGCTTGGGAAACTAGAACTTACTGGACAGAAGAAGTTTGAGCCTCTGTATGAGATGGAATATTTGTAGAAGTAGGTCTGCAGCTCTCGAAGGTATCTCTAAGGCTCTTAGCAGGGTTGCAAGATAGCTCACCTTCAGCATCTCTCTTCTTTCTCTCCCTCTCCCTCCCCCTCTCTTGCTCTCTATCACCCTGCAAGCCTCATCGTACTTGTGGTCTTTTCACTTTCTCCTTTCTACTCAGATTCATAGCGATAAGATATATAGGGATCAGGGGTTTAGCCTCTATGTTCGCTGGCATGGTAGGAGAACTTTTTGTAATATCCACGGCTCATGGAACCTAATATAGAAAGAAAAGCGAAGCTAATAGTGAAACTATGAAGCTTGATTCAATGCAAGAATGAGAATCCATGATCCTAGTGAAATGTTATACCAGTGACTCCTTAAGTACTCTACCAACTGTATTAGCAAGGAGTTAAAGTGGGTGTTTCTCCACCTTCTTTTACAAAGCTCACTGGTGAACGAGAGAATTATGAACCGACATCCCATAGAATGTCGCTAATGGTGAAGTTAATCTCACTAATGTCACTTAAGTCAATGAATATATCGCCAACGGGGCGAGATTGGAGGGAAATTCCTATTTAAGGCAATGTAGATTGATCTTCAACCATTTTGGAAGTTTCTACGACAATTTGTTCCTAACGAGGCGAGCTGAGGAGGTCAAGGCTCACTTCGGGTGACTTACATTCATCCCTTCCTCGCTAGCATGGTATTCATATCATCTTGTCAATGTCATCTCCTTCCTCCTCATCTAACATTGGCTCTTTACCTTCTCTCTCTGCAACCAGTTCATCTTCCTTCGAAATTGGGGGCATTCTTTCTGCTTCACCTCCATCTCCCGAGACATCTCCTCCTCTAAACCCTTCGATCACCCTTTCAGGAACCTCTTTTGCATGCGCCTTACTAGAGGGACCCTTTACTTTCCATTGAACATTCTCATCAAAGTTACAAGTGGGGTGGAGGAGTGGGTATGAGCCAAGGAGACACTTTGCACTAAAGGCTTAGCAATGGCAAATCTATCTTGACAAAGCAAATAAACGGCCATTGATTTTAATTTGTATGAAGGAAAGCAACAATGCACTAATCGGGTCTGGCTACCTTCAAAGCATTAAGTGTCCTCTTATGTTCATCACTCTCATCTCGGGTCGTGATACCTACGTGGAAACACAGATTAAGTTAGAAACTTAGGAATTTTAACATAAGAGGGATTAAATAAAAGGAAAACACATCCAGATAACTAGAGCCGATTGAACCCGATCAGGCATCGCACGAAGAAATACTCGTTCTTGAAATAAGAACGCTTGTTGTCGAGCTTCTCAATCACTTTACATCCCTTTCGGGCTTTAATGATCAAATAAGATGGGGATCCTGCATTTTACTAAATCGAAGGAGATATTTAAGCTCATGGAATCTCAAAGGAATCTATTCATGAAAAGGACGTACAGCCAGCTCAAAAGAGAACAGCCATTTGGATGAACTTAGAACGGGATGAATCCATGTTCTTGTAGCATCGTCATAAGGAAAGGATTGAACAGTGGGATAGCACCGCCTAAGCATACGTATTGATTACATGCTATGAAGTCTAGCAGGGGATTGTGAGAAAATTTAGCCCTTATTGGCAGTTGGACATCATTCTCGAGGATGCCGTGTTGAAGACATATATTTCGAAGCGACTCGGTAGAAAGGATTGAAGGTACCTGCTCCGACGAATTGTTCAAAATTCCCAATCCCAAAGGTAGCTGACCCAATACTGGCTCAATTGGAACTATTTGACTTTAGGATTCAAAAGTCTCAAGATGACCTTGCCCGACAAGAATAGATGGCGAAGCAGAAGTTGTAGAAAACCAAACTTCGGGAGGAGTAGACATTCCTTCGTCGGGCTTAAAACGAGGTGATCGGCGAGCCATTCTAAACAATAAAACTTGACGTCCAACATGGTCATGTTGTTTTACTTTGAATAATAAACTCACATAACCAACACCCAGAATCCAAAGGATGTCGATATGTGTTGACCAATCAGATTCTAAGCGTTGACCGGGGCAAGTGCAGTGTGTTAATCTATGTAGTGTGAGTCAAGTATCCGGTATGCCACGAACGGACCATCTTATGTAGATAGCTTGCTCGTGCTAGAAAAACGAGCCATGTCGTACTTTAAAATTATATTTTGAAACTTACCCGGTATTGATGAGTAGTCGATAATTGATTTGCTGTTCGGAGCATCATGGAAAACTTTTCTTTTCAGGATCACTAGAAGTACAAAAGCAGGGAAAATGATATGATAGGATCATCTACTATGTCCAATTTTGGAATAAATTATCACGTTGGAATTCAACCAATGATTGAAAGTTAGCCTAGTTTCGAAGAGAGACAATTGAATCATAGAACAGTACTTATCCCAAGAACCTCGTGCATTTGGTCGGGGCAAAACTCAACTATACCACCGATCAAACAAACCTAAAATTCACTATCTCCTTTCAATTGCAATCAACTAAAGCCATATCACCATCACCATTGTCATCATCACGAAGCCAATCATCGCCAACCTCAAATTCAAAGTCAAGTGGAGATAGGGTTTCGAATTTGGATCGGGCCCAAGCTTTCTAAGCGGCGGATCTGGCGGCGGCGACATTGGTGAACTATGGCTGGTAGCTTCATATGGCGATGGCAGATGGTGGTAGCGGCATGAGTTGATCAAGGATGGAGTTGATTAGGTCAATGGAAGTTGTATTAGGTCTTAGAAGGCAAGAAGGCAAGGCAACAAGTAGCTCGGGTGAAAGGCAAGTAAGGAATGAAAAGAGCTTAGAATTATTTCAAAGTATTGAGTTATATATGGTTGGTGCTCGATGCCTTTTTGTTCTTCTCCCCGACACATAACCCAGGAGGCATAACAAAGAGAAGAAACGTTAATCTAAAGAGTGGAGCGATCTCTAAAGTGCAGGCCATGTTCTCAAATGTAGAAGAATGAAGTTCCAACAATTACTAAACCAAATAATTAAAAGAAAATCAACCAGGTGATAACTACATCTCGATATAGCACTTGAGCAATCAACCAGATTTTACAATTGTTATCCCGCCTTTTGGTAAGGCTGTGACACCAAGGTCTTGACTAGAAACTAAAGGTAATCTGTCCTGAAGATTGGTTATCTACTGGTCCACGATGGATACAAGCGAACTTGGTCCGAGTCCGGTTTGAGCTACAATTAGCATGGTACGACGAACAAATCTATGAAAGACAACATTCTAAATTTCAGGTCAATCGGAGTTCGTATGCTCAAGTTATGGATCGATCAAGGTTCACGTGAAACATATTCCCTTCGTATCCATCCTCCTTCGTATCCATCACTCCGCATCCATCCCACTCATATCCATCCTACTTCGTATCCATCGCTCTGCATCCATCCCCTTCGTATCCATCAAGCAATAACACCTCCCGAATCGATCGTAGTTCATTTGCCCAACAATTGCCCATTTCGTATCGATCAGCCAATCGATCGATACGAAACAAATGACCAAGCGTCGATACAAAGCCACACGTAAGGTATCGATATGAAAGCAATGGAAACTCATCGATATGAAGAGCTTGACACTAGATGGATACGAAAGACACAGTCAATCCAAAGGAAACAGTCTTTAGGCATGAAATATAGATCTCCATAGAACTCTCACGCCACGTCATCGACACGCAGCTGATCGATACACATCATATCGATATGAAGCCCATCGACACGCGTATCGATACGAATCCATCAGCCAACTGGCAAATCCAATCTTGGTTCGATCATAACTCAAAAACTACAAATGCCATGAAATTTTCACAAAAGCTTGCATATTAACTCAAGAGCTCTCCTGATCGATCGCAGCTTAAATGGAGCCAAATTTGGTCGATACGAAATGCACATGGATCGATCAGGATCGATCCCAAATGACCCAGATCGATCTGGTGGGCCCACCCACGTGTGAGAAGAGGTATTCTGAGGTTTGAGGAAGATATTTTCAGATCTAATCCTATAAATAGCACCCCTACACCTACTGAAAAAGGACCTTTTTGAAGCTTCTACGCCGTTACTCTACTTCATCTCCATTTTAACCCGAGTGTTAGTGATTTGTACTATTGAAACTCAGTTGAGAATCATCAATAAACAACAAACTCTTCAAAGTGGACGTAGGCTACAACGCCGAACCACTATAAATTCTTGTCTCTTTCTATTTTTGCTTGCTTTTATTGGTGTGATTGTTAGATTAGCCTCCTTTTCCATTTAATTTCTTCATTCTAATCTCTTAATTACATCCGAAGAGTGTTGTGCTCAACTTTGGTACAAACACTTTGGTGCTTTCACTGAGAAAACTGTGATTCTGTTTGATTCAATGGATCCCCTGCCGTTGTTGGATTGCTAAAATCTAAGGAGGAGATCCGGATCTGTCTTCCAATATTTCTTCCATTCTATTCAGATTACTCCAGATCTAAGAAAGGGCTACATTCATCATGGTGTGCACTACTAGAACTGCTTCAAATGCCGTAGATCCAGAGGGAAGGGATAGGCAAAATCCCATGCAGCTGACCATAGCAGGCCAAACATCAGTTGGAGCTCCAGATCCACAAAATCCTGACTGTAGAGGAGTTCTAGACCCTCATGCAAGAGCTTACTCAAAGCCGTCAAGAGCTCACTCAGCAGATCCGTGCCAACATGGAGCTCGCAAACCAACTAAAAATGAAAGGCGAAGGAGATCTAGAAGGGATCATGTCTCTCATTCCTCGACCGAAGGTTCGGCTTCATCTGACTTTAATCACAGATATACACGCCGTCCGCTAGATGGAAACAATGCAGAAGCCTTCAGGCATTAGCTTGCTGTGAATCTCGGACAAGTTGTGGTTGGTCCTTCTACAGGGCATCGAGCTGAACCTTCCTCCTGAGGAGAGGCACTTCCTTATCACCATTCATGACCACGCAGCTACTGCCGCCATAGATCTGGAAGCTGAGATCCAAAACCAACCAGATCTAGCTCATCGCCAACATGTTCACGCTCAGGATCCTCACTTCCCAGAAGATCGGGAGCCAAGGAGGCATGGAAGGAGCCGTAGACAGAGACCGGACCGTCCCCACAACATAGAACCCGACCATGCCTTGGTCATGAATATCCAGATGCCTGACATTCCAACCATGATATGCTAGATGATTAGAGAAAGTCAAGGCCTTACGAACGACAATTAGGGAATCTCCCAAAATCAGACTCTATTCACCAATGACATTCTTTATGCAGAGCTACCCCGTCGATTCAGGACGCCGACTCTGTCGGTATACGAAGGAAATTCATATCCTAACCAGCATATCTTGAAATATGAATGGCTCATGAACACCGCTCGAGCTGACGATGCAGTCAAGTGCAGGAGCTTCCCTATCTCCTTGGGAGGCATTGCAACTATGTGGTTCACTCGTTTACCACCCAAATCTATCTCATGTTTTAATCAATTGGCAACAAAGTTTGTCGAGCAGTTCTGTATGCATGCTACTAGACCAAAGGATGTCAACACCTTGTCAATTGTTACTCAAGCTCTAAGGGAGATCCTTAGATATTATCTGGAGAGGTTCCATGCTGCTTGTGCTGAGGTCAGCAACCACAATGATAATGCTATTCAAATGGCATTGACTAAAGGAATCGATCGTGATTCCGAGTTTGGTAATTGATTGGCTGGGAAACCCCTCCTTCATTGGATCATTTCTATGCTAAGGCGGCCCAGTTTCTGAGGAGAGAAGACGCTAAATGATCTAGGAAGCAGGATGTAACGGGGCCCAGTGGTGAAAGCATTCAGAGTAATGTTGCTATGAAACAAACCAGTGGGAATTCTGGTAAATTACAACTGAATATACAGAACAAGCAAGTTCAACAGAAGGGCAATGGGGGTTAGGGGAAAAAGAAAGACCCACCTCGCAGATCGAGACCCAAAGCTCCCATGTTCGACCGATATGCTCCCCTAAACATATCGTTGGACAATGTTTACCTTCAGACTTATAATACTGGACAGTACAAGAAGCTAGCTCTGAAACCATCATGTGAGAAACAAATTCAAACCGGGAAGTTCTGTAGATTCCACGATTGTTACGGCCATAACACTAATGAGTGCTGTCATTTGCAAGATATCATCGAGAGGTTGATTAGAGAAAGAAAGTTAGAGCAATTTTTTCAGGCTCTGCAGGATAGAGGTGTGGGCCCATCTAATCCAAATCAAGGTCAAGGCTAAGCTAGACTTGAAGAACCCACGTGTACTGGCAGGAGTTTGGTAATAAATACTATGAGTGGTGGTCCTCATCCGGCTGATCAGAGCTGGAAGGAAATGGAGTCATGTGGCAGTTGGATTAGGCATGTGGACATTGAATGTTGTAGCAATGATGATGATGGGGCCTCGACAAAACAATAGAGGATGATGACAGACAACATCGTTTTCAAGAACCGTGCTGACAGAGTCAAGGCCCCCACTATTGGTCCATTGGTCATCTCAGCCGAAATATGTCCTGCTTGGATGAAAAGGATCTTGGTTAACAGCGGAAGCTATATGAACAGTCTTTTCAAGCGCACTTACGACAAAATGGGGTTGGAGGAAAAAGATCTAAAACCGTGTCAATCACGTATTCATGGTTTTAACGGAAGTGCAACCATTCCAGCTGGGATGGTAGAGTTACTCGTTGAGTTGGGTATTGGAGATTGCCGGAGAGTCCAGAAGTTGTAGTTTGTTGTGTTGGATATACATTCCCCTTATAATGCTTATTTAGGCCGACCGACCCTCATGGAATTTAGGGAAGCGATTGCCCATTGGTACTTACCTCTGAAGTTCCTCACTGATAACGGGGTCGGAGTGGTGCATGGTGATTAGGCGATTGGGCGCGCTTGTTATGTTGCAGAGCTACGGGATGCGCAGCGGAAGAAGAAAGTAAAGGGCGCAGAGGAATCTCCTAGTGTCCGTTTTTCAAAAAATTGACAACTAATGCCCGGGCCTACGCTCGGGCGCCATAACCAGTTCCTTAAGGACCTCGATCCCAAAGAAAATAATGATGAGGAGGAAGCCAAAGACTGCCAGGCTTCCACGGCGGAGTTGACGATCGATGTTCCGATCCACGATGTCGATGATTCCAAAATGGTAAAGTTCGTGTTTGTACCAAAATTGGGCAGAACACTCTTCGGGTGTGTTTGAAGAGATAAAATGAAGTAAATGTAAAATGAGGTAGATCTAACAAACACACCAATCAACAGATAAGAAGTGCGGAAACACACAAATTTAGAGTAGTTCAGCGTATGGCCTACATCCACTATGAAATGATTGATGTTTATTGATTATAGCTTGCTGGTTACAGGTGGATTACAATATTACATTCAAAGTAGAGCAGCAATTTTGGCATAGTATCAACGTAAAGAAGCTAAAAGTCCCTTTTCTGTAGGTCCAGGGTCACCATTTATATGTGTACGTAGAAAATATCTCGCCAGATCTCAGAGGACTTCTTCTCTCACGTGGGTGGGCCCACGGGATCGAGTTCAGGCGATTTTGACTCGATATCTGAGCGATATGAATATAATTCATATCGATCAAGAATTGATCCTTTTTGGCTGAAATTGATCTGGTGCATTCTTGAGGTTGTAGGCAAGCTTCTGTGAAAATTTGGTGGCATTTGGACTTGTAGATAGTGAGATATGATTGATGCAAGTTTGGATTTGGAGTGTGCTATCGAATTTGTATCGATACGATTCGTATCGTTCTGGTTTGTATCTATGTTGTGCACGTGACTGCTAGATGATGTGGCGCTATATTCTAGGATCGATCCACTTTTCATGCCGAGAGACCGAGTCTTCCTCTCTTCTAGGCTTTGTTCGTATCGACTCAATGTGTTCACTGTGTATCGATGATTATTGCTCCATCTCATATCGATCAATCATATTCCCTTCATATAGCTTGTTTGATTTCGATTCGCATCGATAGCTTTTACTCCCATTCGTATCGATATAGGCTCAAGCTTTTCATATCGGTTGACGAGCGATACGAAATGTTGTCAAGTGATGGATACGAAGTGGAGTTCTTTCATGGATTCGAATTATTGTTTACTCGAGTGATACAGACTGTTGTCGGCCATGATGGATACATAGTAGGGTGAGCTTGATGGATACGAAGTAGTGGCCGCTTGGTGGATACGAAGAAGGGTAATGCCTGATGGGTATGAACGTGGCGTTCCCTCCATGGATACAAATTAGTTGTAATCTCCCTGACTTTGATGGATACGAAGTGATATATGCAATGGATACGAGATAGAGGAGCAAGGTGGATACGAATGGGCCTTCTTCCATAGATATGAATGTGGTTTTCTGGATGGATTCGAATGGAGTGGATACGAAGGAGGTGGTTGCTGAACTGATGGATACGAACTCAAGGGATACCCACCTTTCTTATGAAACTTGATCGGTTCATAACTCGGGCATACAAGCTCTAATTGACTCAAAACTTGAGACGCCGACTTTCATAGCTTTGCTTGTCATGTCATATCGATTGTAGCTCAATCCAGATTTGGGCAAAATTTATCACTATCCATAGTGAACTTTGTATGTAATCGATCTTCGGGACAAACTGTCCTTGGCTTCCAATCGAGTTCTTGGTGTCACGACCTTGCCAAAAGGCGGGATAACATTTGCCCCCCAAAGTACGTCTTGTGTGGACACGACGTGCTTTGAAAAGCTGCAATCTTCTGTCTGAGAAGTTCTATCTGATTCGATGTATAGTTGTTGTCTCTTCGTCAAAAGATGTAACCTTTGATTTTTTCTAAGTAATATAAATTCTGAATCGATGATTGCCAATGATTGCATTATTCACCTTTGTAACAGAGTGTTGAGAGCTATATTTCTATTGGTCATCGTTGTGATTGTCACTAGGTGAGCGCTTAATTCATGCAAATTTTTAAAATTGAATGTTAATTCATCACATACATAAATGCAAGTTAACCTGACTCCCGTTAACGTTCATACGTTCATGAGTCGTTGTCAGTTTTCTTGTATCGAATTCCGTATCGATCCTCTCCTGAATCGATGTGAAATTCGAGTTGTAACAACGCTTGACGGTTGTTTTGGAGTTTCTCTTTGTATCAACCCTCTCCTGGATCGATGTGAAAAGTTGAAAAATTATTTTCGTATCGATGTCGATCGAAACGAATTTGTTTGTTTTAATTTAGTTCGTATCGATGGATACGAGATCTTAGGGTCTTCGAATAGGGATGCGAAACTAGTACTTCATATCGATGGAGTTGAGTAGTTCAACTGAGATTTCATTGTGGTGTTCGTAACGATGATTACCAACGGATGCAAATAGGGAGCTTCGTATCGATGACCAAGATTCCCAGCAATCTTCAAAATGATGGACACGAAATGCCTAATTGTTTCCTAGAGCATCACTTGTATCGATGGGCTGAGGATACGAACAGGGGCCGCTTCGTGTCATTGCAAAATGAATACAAAAGTGTGCTTACTCGTATTGATTGGAGAAACCGATGCTCACCGGTGAAAGCTACCGGGAGACGAATAGCCATTCTCCCAGTATAAATATTTCGTACTTAGGATTTTCTCCGGTTACTTGCTCACTTTTTCTTTTCCTTCTTCATAACGCTCTGTCCAAAGAGAAAACAAACTTCATTTTTGCTACCATACTAATTCAAGCTTTTAAATCCTCGATCCAATCGTTAAAACTAGGTAAGCAGGCCATGATTTTGTGTTAAAAACGATGAGACCCCGAATCTATGTCCATTCCCACTAATTCCGCGACCGTTCCTGGTGAAGTGGTGGTCGTGGATGGCCGAAATGAAGTTGAGGATAGTGGAAGCGGTGTTTGAGTGGGAATGGAGAAGGAGTATCGGGATACAAAGTATCGATGGGGGAACTACTCGATTGTGAATTCGTATCGATGGGAGAAGGAAGTGAAGGGCTCTTTCATGTCGATCTGGAGCATGGAGTTCGTGTTGATTCAGGACCGAGGAGTAGAAGGATGTAATTCGTATCGGTTGGGACCTTAGGACTTCCTATCAATGTACGACTATCGATATGAAGCATTGCTGATGCGATCGATACGAACGGGAACCACGTGATCGATACGAACTTCATGTGAGTGATCGATACGAAGGCATTAGCTTTCTATTGATATGAAGCCTGTCCTTCATTGATCGATACGAAGTCCGTCTTCCACTGATCGATACGAATGAGTCTTCTTGGGATCGATCCGAGTTTGAACCTTACTGGATACGAATTATTTTGCACATCTGATCATTTGACTTCGATGAGCTTCTGCCTTGCATAATTTGACTTAATCATTTCACTGCATATTTGACTGCCCTTCGAAGCTTGTCGATGGAACTGTAACTTGACAAAGTTTGACGAATCTCGACTTGGATCGGTCTCCAAAGTATGGATGGTACGGGTGTGACGGTCAGTGATGACGGTCACTCCGGTTGAATTCTGAAGTCTCGTCATTCTTACAGTTTGTTAATCTTTGTAGAATTTTCTTAAGTATTACACAGCATTTCACTGCACAACATACTCATGCATTTCACCCTGGGGAAAACATGGGATTATTGTCACCTAATGATGGATATTACTAAGTTGATTAGCTATGGAACCCGGAAGCTAGCAACAACAAGAGGCTCAAAGCCTACCCCTTCCAATAATAGAGATGCCGGCTGTTGTTGCCAAAGTTATAAGTCCTGCTCTGGACGAGCTACCAGGAGCAGTTTTATTGAGAATCCTCAAGACTCGATTCTGTCTAATATTTCTGAAAAAATGTTAGTAAGGATTTGCCTAAGGCACGGGCTACCGTTGAATAACGTCTTGCTACTAGAGCCGAGCAATATGCCACATACTCCTCCAGAAGGGTATACCACTTTCAATAGATTTTCCTGCACAACCGGGACACTCCCACCATTCAATAAGTATATTCGGGAGGTGTATCTTATTTAGGGATTGCCCCATCGCAGTTGCATCTGAACAGGTACGCTCTGTTGAACAACCTACTCATCATTTTCATGGAGCACCTTTTCCATCTCCCGACTCTAGAGGAAGTCAGATTCTTGTTTAATGTAAAGAGTCGGGGATATAATAACTCATTCACATTCTTAGAGGGAGTTAGAAACTGCCAAATTTTGATTGGGACTTGGACCAAACTCAGCTACTTCAAAACCGTGTGGTTCTATGTTCGGTGCCCGCCGGGTTTCGCTAAACAATGGCTAGACAGACGTAAGTGTTTCAATTCCTCCAGTGACTAACTGGCTAATATCCATTGATATTGTGCTCAATGTCTCTTTCTTTTTACAGCATTGATTCCACAACCCGAAGGTGCTCAATTTAATGAACCCGTCAGGATTCTTCAGGAGGTCCCGGGCGAGTTTAGAGAGATCGAAGTGGTACTTACAGATGAAAATTTGAGGGCCGTTGGTGGTGATCGACAGAGATTAGAGCATAGGGCTTGAAGGATCTCTCAGAGCAGCTCCAGCAAGACATGCGAGACGAAGAGCACCCGGAAATGTAATCGCTGAGCAGGGTGGCGAAGTGGATGTGCCCACTGAAGATGAACCCGTAGCCGAGCCTTCAGATATCCCTCGACATCCAGAAAGGAGAAGAAAAGGCAAAGCAGTTGCTCGTAAACTCCACAAATCTACAAGATGAAAATCCATGGTTGTGTCTCTGCCAGCTACCGGTGTTGTAATTTCGGAGGCTCCCTCCTCACACATGGATGACCCCTTTGAAGGACTTGCAGTTATCCCAATCCCGGACTATGTATCGATCCAAGAAGATACCGGATTAGAAGGGCTTCAAAGCGCTTTAGATTTAGGCGAGTCAACTCCTTCGAGTATGGCCGACATAACCGGTTGGTCGGGAGGTTAACACATACATGCATACACTTCACAACATCACATACTCATTATTCACGAGTTGTCCAATCTCCGAAGATAACTAACTTTGCCTTTCTTTTAATTTTGCTGACCCGATGTCGAAGAAACCGTCTATGCTCGGTAGCCTCTGCATAGCACGTAAATCTTCCAGTTCTTACAGGGAATCTCGTAGGCGTGACTCGGACTATGAACACTGCCACTCTAGCCAAGAGAGGGAATATTATGATAGAGATAGAGCCAGGGAAAGGGAGAGGGAATGAGAGAGAAAAAGAGAGGCAAGATAGACGCCATTCCCGATCACGCTCCCCTCCAACCAGGATTCTGTTGCCACCTCCCAGTTCAGGGACACAGGCCGTTGTGACTTCACGCCAACCGGTGCCACCGGTAATTCCAAGACCCAGCGAACATCGTTGTATGACCAAGGCAGACACCTCTATTGCAGCTACTTCGATAGTTACAGAGTCGACAGGTGAGGGAGCCGCTTGGATAGCTCAATTGAAGAGAGATTTTCTGAACATATGCTTCGACGGCTTCCATTTTCCTCCAAATTTAATGGTGCTTCCAGATGGAGCAGAAAAAATCCTCCATGATCATGTCTATCATGCTTTTGGCAAATACCAAGAGTGGAAGAAGGCCGCCGAGAAAGTTTCGGCTGTGGCATTTGAGTGGGCGAAAAAATTGAAGAGCTCCAAGAAACCATCATCCAAAAGGATCAGATCGTCATAGTGCTCACTGGAGAGAATGATTCTTTAAGGAATTCCAAAACAGAGGCCCTGAAAAAGGTTGAGGAGGCCAATTGGGTGTTGGAGTGGATGAGGCAAGAGCATCTAAAGTTAGTAGATGATATGGGCCACATGAATTCCATAGTCACTGCTGAAAAAGATAAAGCATTCCAAGAGTTGGCAGAGCTTAAAGCTAAATACGACGAAGTCGTTAAGGAAAAAGATGAAGCTAATAAGATTGCTAAGGAGGCCTGCGACCAAATTGCGGAGGCTCGGAACGAGCAGGATGCGACGAAGTTGAAAGCTCAGGAGGCCGAGGCTAGGGTTGAGGTTGAGGTCAGGGCAGCGGAAGCCAGACTTGAGAGTGACATTGAAGATATTTTAGATACCTACAATGTCAACATTCTGAGATACCATGATTTGAACTGGCTCAGCGACTACCCAACTCACTTACATAGTGCCTTGCGCCATTTCTTGGTCGATGAGAAGGCAGGGCATCATACTGAATCCCTTGATGAATTTGATCTGGAAAACCGAATGTTAAACTAGGAAGAGAGGAGAATACTCCATAACGCAGCTATCGCCTTTGAGAAAGAGAAGCTCGCTACTCAGCACTCGAAGGGTGGAGAGGGCTCTGGTGTTGGGCATCAAGATACAAGCTCTGAGATCCCTGCATCAACCCAGTCTGAATCCGCTCCTGCAGTTGATCCTTTACCTGTGCCGACTTATGATCCGGATCAGCCACAGCTATCTCCAGCCCGCGAGCACGTGCCAGGAGGAACTCCAACCCCCGCCGCGAGCCAACCTGAGGAAGGTATTCCGAGCACTTCTCGAACTCATTCAAAGTCTGGAGTACTATCAAAGGAAATTTCTAATATTTTCTCTTATCTCCATTCAATTATAGAAGCAGCATCGTCCATGCCCCCTGCAACCCAGGAACAAAATCAAGAGCAGGAGGCTATCATAACGGAGGCTACGACGACCACCACTACTGCTACGGCCGGGGAAGTTGATGTCAGCGCTTTCACCTTTAACGAGCAAATGATGGATAAGCTTCTAGGCACCCACAGCGATCCACTTTTTGACTTGCCATTTGTTATGAGTGGAAGTGCATTCGCGGCCAGCTCTTCGGCTCCGACTGCCAACGTTCCGCTTGATGCTCAAGCAGCTCATGACGATGCAATAATGGTGGAAATTAACATTGAGATGGTGCACGCAACAATGGGTAGCACCACAGAAGGTGGAATGGCAGGACCCTGCCCAGCCCCTTTACTCATAATCTCTCCGGGTGGCACGATTATTGTTACTGGGGTTCCCCCCATATCGTCTCACATGGAAAGTGCCCCCGTCCCTCCGACCACGCACTCTGAAAGCATTCCGATTCTGGTGAGTTCGGAGGAGGAGACCAAGATACTTCCCCTGGCCTGGGACAAGCCTAGTAAAGGCAAAAGCTCGAAGCAGCATCATAGTGGCAGCTCCGGTGGGTCGACTCCAAAGAAGAAGAAGCATAAGAAGAAGAAGCCGCAGGAGTAGGAATGAATCTTGGCATCCATTTTTTGGTAGATAGTTGGGAACTTTCTTTTCGTTCTTGTAGGTCATGTATAGATGCAGGTTCGGCCCCTGCTAGTAAGATTTTCTGGCATAGACTCCTTGTATCTATTTTTCTTTTAAAGGATAAATGAAATAGAATTTCCTTTTGTTCTTTGCACAAATCCGCATTTATTTGTTTAAGTGTTGCATCACTCGAGTTTTCTTTCGACACATTTGTGCGGCATCAGCATTTGGATTGGACTTGTGTTCGGTTGTTAAGTCCTGGAGTCATGGCTTCGAATCGTAACCAAACGTCAAGTCGCTCTTCAACGTCGTATTGTCTCGATTAGTATTTGGTGCTGGAGTCATGCTACCAGTTCTGGGGATGAGTCGAAGTGGTCGGACGGTGGTTGCTTTTCACCTTCGACATTCTTAGCTTCACTCGATCGGAATGGAGTAGTAGAGAGATGAATTCGAGCGGTCGGGTTACACTCGCTCACTTATTGACAATCGCATCCACACTCTGGGGATTGAACTCGTATGCAAGCGGTCGATCATGCCTACTTAATGTTTTAAAGTTACATCCATACTTCAGGGACTTCAGTTTTTTTTGGGTGGTAAGTCACACCCATTTTTTAGTAATCGAAATTGTGTCCACACTCTGGGGACTTAGATTGAATTGTGGGTAGTCAGTCACACCTAGTCGAAGTTTATACTCTAGTCCACGCTCCAGGGACGTATAGTTAGTTGTGGGTGGTCAGTCACACCTGGTTAAAGTTTATACACCAGTCCGCACTCTAGGGACTTAGAGTTAGTCAACAGATAATCAGTCACATCTGTTTTGAGTTTTAGAATTTTGTTCGCACTCTGGGAACGATAGATTTATTAGGATCGTGGATGGTCAGGTCACATCCACCATGAGTTAACAAGCGAGGTTGTTAGATGGACGGATCCATCCTCCTCGGGCTTGGATTAAATATGGGAGAAGTCGTTTGCTGGATGGATCCACCCTCTTCGAGTTCACATTTGCAAGTTTATACTCCAGCTCGCACTCTAGGAGCTGGAGTTAGTTAGAGGATTGTCGTGTATCAATCCTTTTGGGCTTCAGCGTGATAGCTTGCCCCCGAGCTCGAGTTTCACTTAGCGAGCGACCGGTCGTATCACAGTCAATCCCTATTTGAATAAGTCCCATTGTAGGATGGAACTTAGTTGTTCATGCATTGTGATGGTCGTATGACGCATTTTAAGAACCACTACTCTGGCTCGAAGAGATTGCATTTTATTGCTTAAATAAGAAAGTATGGGAAAGTTAGTTGCCTTATTACAAATTTAAATTTTGAAATGCATAAAAAAATTGCAATAGAAAAGCAGACTGAATGAATAAACAAAGCCTGTTATTTGTAGTAGCGACGAAGACTCTCGCTGTTCCAGGCTCTCAGCAAAGTGAGACCATCAACGATCGAAAATTTAAATGTTCCATCTCCGAGTATTCGTTCAATAACATACAGTCCCTCCCACGTTGGTTTCATATGCGAAGGGACCGGGTAAATCCTTTTAAGGACGAGATCGCCAAGTTCGAAGGTTCGGGGTCGGACTTTAGCATTGTACAATCGGGCGACTCGACTTCGGTGTGCGGCTGCCCTCAAATCAACCTCTTCATGCTTCTCATCTAATAAGTCCATAGATTCGGTAAGTAATATAGCATTTGTCTTTGGATCATAGTAAGTCACACGAAGAGAAGGTATTTCCAACTCGATTGGAATAACGGCTTTTGAGCCGTAGGAAAGTGAAAATGGAGTGTGGCCGGTCGCGGACTTGTGGGTTGTTCGATATGCCCATAGGGCCATAGGAAGTTCATCGACCCATTTGACCCTGGCTTTTTCCAATTGTTTCTTCAGAATGGACTTTATGACTTTGTTAATAGCTTCGACATGTCCATTCGCTTGAGGATGTGCAACTGCAGAGAACTTCTTTCGGATATGGAATCGTTGATAGAAATTCTTGTACTCGACACTATCGAATTGGGCTTCGTTGTTAGTGATGATGGTATGTGGGAGACCAAATTGATAGATAATGTTGCGTACTACAAAGTTGATCACTTTCTTCGTCGTGATAGTAGTAAGGGGTCCGCTTTCGCCCATTTGGTAAAGTAATCAACTGCAATGATGGCATACTCCGTGCCACCTTTAACTAGAGGTAGAAACCCAATAATATCGATGCCCCATATTGCGAATGACCATGGGCTAACCATTTGGGTTATTTCGGTAGGCGGGGCTCTTGGAATCCGAGCATGCTTCTGACATATGTCACATTCCTGGCATAATCTGATGCATCGCGATTTACAGTCGGCCAATAATAACCATATCGGAGCACTTTCTTAGCAAGAGCTTGCTCCCCGGTGTGATCGTCACATTCTCCTTCATGCACATAATGTAATACTCGCTTAATTTCGTCGTGGGCGATACACCGGAGTAAAGGAATAGAGTATCCTCTTCTATACATGACTCCATTCTGAATAGTAAATTGCGAAGCTTTCCGGAGAACTTGTCGTTTCTCACTCCTACGCTCGAGCAGGGTCCCATGCTCGAGATAGTTTCTGAACGGAGTCATCCATGATTCCTTGTCGGGTATGACTTCATGTACCCAGTCGGTCTCCATTTGATCAATACTCGGGGAAGACAGTTCTCAATAGGAACGAGTCCCATTTGTTGTGCCTCACCGGTGTTGGCTAATTTTGCCAAGGAATCGGCCTTCTGATTGTGTTCTTGGGGTATGCAATAGATGGCATAATAATCGAACTAGTTCAATATTTCCTAGATCCGAGCAAGATAAGCAGCCAGTCTTCGGTCTCTGACCTGGTAGTCCCCCCGAACTTGGCACACAACCAATTGTGAATCGCAGTAAATCTCCACAGCAATAATTTTCAAGTATTTGGCGAGTCTGAGTCCGGCAAGTAAAGCTTCGTATTCGGCCTCATTGTTGGTCGCACGAAAATCAAACTTCAAAGCATAGCATATAGATCAGCCTTCAGGAGTTTCGAGCAAAATTCCAGCGCCTGAGCAGCGGTCATTTGATGCGCCATCAGTATACAGCTTCCAGACATATTTGGGAGATTCATTAGCTTCGGGCAAGTCCTCTAGGATAGGGAATTCGGTGATGAAGTCCGCTAGGACTTGTCCTTGAATAGCTCATCTTGGCGCGTAAGTGATGTCGAACTGACTCAACTCGATATTCCACTTGAGTAACCTACCAGACGTCTCAGGCCGCGTAACGACCTGTCGTAACGGTTGGTTGGTGTAGATAGTGATAGGATGAGCCTGGAAATACGGGCGAAGCTTCCTCGAGGCAATAACAAGATAGTAAGCTAACTTCTCCAATTTCAGATAGTTTCTCTCTGCCCCAGTCAGTCGTTTGCTGATGTAATAGACTGGTCGTTGTATCCGATCCTCCTCCCGAATAAAAGCAGCACTGATTTCGTTTTCTGACACTGCCAAGTAGATGTACAATCTCTCGTGATCAATAGGCTTTGACAAAATAGGTGGTATGGATAGGTGCTAAACCAGTGCTCAGAATTCACCTTCACATTCGGTAGTCCATTCAAAGTTCTGTTTGCCTTTCCTGATTAGGTCGAAGAAGGGGATGCATTTATTGGTGGACTTTGAGATGAACCTGCTCAGTGCTGCTACCTTCCCATTGAGGCTCTAAACTTGCTTTATGGTCCTTGGAGTCTCAAGATTCCTAATTGCCCAGATCTTCTTGGGATTGGCTTCGATTCCCCGAGCATTAACGATAAACCCAAGGAATTTTCCGAACGCGGCCCCAAAGTGACACTTTAATGGGTTGAGCTTCATTCTATGCTCTGGAAGGATTTTGAACATTGTTTCCAGGTCTTTGATATGACTGGTGGAGAATCGTGACTTTACAAGCATGTCGTCTACATATACCTCCATAGTTTTTTCGATCTGGTTAGCAAACATTCGATTAACTAGCCGTTGGTAAGTTGCTCCAGCATTTTTGAGTCCAAATGGCATGACTTTGTAGCAGTAAAGTCCCAGATCTGTGATGAAGCTGGTATGCTCCTGATCAAGCAGGTGCATGGGAATCTGATTGTAGTCGGAATATGCATCCATGAAGGATAGGAGCTCATGTCCAGCAGTTGAGTCTACAAGTTGATCCACCGGGGAAATGGTAAATTGTTTTTGGGGCAAGCTTTATTCAAGTTTGAGTAGTCAACGCATGTTCTCCATTTCTCATCCTAACAAGTACAAGGTTGGACACCCATTCTGGATATAGCGCATCTCGGATAAAACCGTTCGACTTGAGCTTATCTACCTCTTCCTTTAGGGCGGCAGATCTCTCTGGATCCATACCACACCTTTTTTACTTGACTGGGACATGCCGCGTGTCAATATGCAAGGTGTGGCTCATGATGTCCGACGAGATCCCACACATGTCAGAGTATGTCCAGGAAAACACGTCGAGGTTTGCCTAGAGAAAATCAACCAATTCCCCTTTCATCTGCTGGCTTAGCCGAGATCCAATCTTTATCATTCTAGAATCATCATCATTATCATCGAAACATCGATCGTCAGCTCTGCCGGAGAAGCCAGACTGTCTTTGACTTCGTCCTTGCTTTCAGTATCTCTTGGGTGAAGATCTCTTTGGAATTGGTTTTGGTGCCTGGGCCTAGGCCCAGGTGTTAACTGTCAATTATCTGCAAAGCGGACGTAGAGAGATTCCTCTACGCCCTTTCCCTTCTCTTTTCGTTGCGCCTCCCGGAGCTCAGCAACAAAATAGGCCTGTCCAACAGCCTGGTCTCCCTGAACAACTCCGACTCCATTGTCGGTAGGGAATATCAAAGTCAGACACCAAGGGGCGATAACAGCCTTGAACTCAGCTGGGTCGGTCGGCCCAAAAAAGCATTGTACGGCGAGTCAATATCCAATACGATAAATTGCAACATCCAGACTCTCCGGTGTTCCCCAATTCCCAACTCCGCTGGTATCTCCACCATCCCAGCGGGTATAGTCGCACTTCCATTGAAGCCATGAATATGATACTGACAAGGCTTCAAATCTTTCGCTTCCATCTTCATTTGATCGTAGGCTCGCTTAAAGAGTATGTTCACTGAACTTCCACTGTTCACTAAGATCCTCTTCATCCAAGCAGGACCTATCTGAGCTAAGATGACTAAGGGATCAATGGTAGGGGCTTCGACTCTGTCGGCATCCATGTCACGGAAAACGATGTCGTCTGTCATTGTCTTCTGTTGTTTGGCCGGAGCCACTTTTTCCAAGCTACTGCAACATTCGAAGGTCGCATGCCTAATAGAGCTGGCATACGACTCCATTTCCCTCCAGATCTGATCCGCTGAATGAGGACCACCACTAACAGTGTTAATTACTAACCTCCCGCCAGTACGTGCGGGTTCCTCTGGTTTAACCTGATTTGGTATTTGATTTTGATTTGATGGGCCTGCACCTCCAGCCTGCGGCGCCCGAACGAACTGCTCCAACTTTCTTTCTCGGATCAACTTCTCGATAATATCCTGTAGATAACGACATTCGTTTGTGTTGTGGCCATAACTATCGTGAAATCTACAAAACTTCCCAGTTTGAATTTGCTTCTCTGACGATTGCTTCGAAGCAGGTTTCTTATATTGGATAGTATTACAAGTTTGCAAGTACACATTTTCTAGGGATGTATTTATAGGAGTATAGGTGTAAAACATAGGAGCTCTATGCCACGGTCCGCGATTATGATCCCGCTTCTTACCCTGATTTCTGTCGCCTTTCTGCTAATTCTTCTTATTTTGTATATTTAACTGCACCTTTCCGGAACCCTCCCCGGTTTGTTTCACAGGGACATTGCTTTGGATTCCTTCAACACTGGGCCCTGCATCATCCTTTTTCCTAGACTGTTTTGCATCTTCTCTTCTCAAGAACTGAGTTGCCTTGGAATAGAAATGGTCCAATGACGCAGGGGGTTTTCCGGCCAACCAATTGCCAAATTCCAAATCGGGATCGATTCCCTTAGTCAGTGCCATCAGAATGGAATTGTCATTAGGATTACTAATCTCAGGGCATGCAGCGTGGAACCTCTCCAGGTAATGTCTGAGTGTCTCTCCGGGAGCTTGAGTGACACTGGACAAGGTATTAACATATTTGGGCCTTGTGACATGCATGTGAAACTGCTCGACAAACTTTGTAGCCAACTGGTCGAAACATGAAATAGATCGGGGTGGTAGACGAGTAAACCACATAGTCACGATGCCCCCTAGTGAGATTGGGAAACTTTGGCATTTAACCGCATCATCCGCCCATGCGGCATTCATCAACCATTCATACTTTAAAATGTGCTGGTTAGGGTCAAAGATCCATTCATAAACAGGTAGAGTTGGCATTCAAAATTTCCTAGGCGGTTCAGCGTAGAGAATGTCATCGGTGAAAGGGGTATGACTCTAGGAGATTCCCCAGTCGTCATTGGTTAGGCCTTGGCTTTCACGGATCATCTGGCGGATCATTGTCGGGATGTGTGGCATCTGGACATTCTGGGCATGCTGGGTCAAAGTGTTGTAACAACCCGTGATTGCGATTACCAAATAATAAATTAAAATTGGGATTTTAATTTAATTGGAGCTATTAATGATTTTTTTTATGTGACTAATTTGTTCGAAAGTTAGTTATTTTGAATAAATTAATATTTTGGACTTAAGTGTAAAATGGAGAACTTAATGGAAATTAATTAGAGTAAATGGAAATTTATAATATTGCAAAATTTTATATGTGTAAAATAGTGCAATATTTGAATTGGGAATTTAATTTACAATTTAATTGCAAAATGGTGATTTTTGGGCAATTTTGACTAAAAGGTGTTTTGGAATAATTAGGGGGGTTAAATTGTAAGTTGGCAAATATTGTGATGTAAAATTTTATAACTATAGCTAAATTATTTTGGTAACATATTTTAAAATTTTATGGGTAAATAATGTGTAGTTTGTACTTAGAGAAATTAGCTAACTTGAGATATAAAACATATTCCAAGTCCTAACGGCTATTAGGCCCACTAACCCACTTCCATTAGCCTATAAAACATATTCTATCTATTTGTTTCAGCCAACATCTCATTCCATAAACCCTTAAACCCTAAGAGCAAAACACTAAATAATGGCCTCCAAACCTAGAGCAAAGCTTCATTAATCTTCATCAAAGTCAAAGGGGTTTTAATCTAATCATTGAAAGGTAATAGCAATCACAAAACCCATCTTTATTCCATTGTTTAATTTCTGAAATTATTTTGTGATCCTCTTTTTTTTGTGCATTTATATTGTTGAAGCTCTTTGATCTACTTTTCATTACTTGGGAAAGAGGTAATACATGCTAGCTGAAATTAAAATTAGTATTTGCTGTTAGTAAATTAAGCATATCTCATTCATTTTAAATCGGAATTAAGATTTTCTTGATGTTCTGGAAAGCTTATTTTGTATTCTATAACTTCTATGTTTTGAACATTGCATGATTTTGATGTTTGAATGGTCGAAATCATGTTTGTTTGTTGCTGACCTGACAACAAACTACAGGGTTGATGAAATAAAAACCTGAAATTGTTTTGGCCATAAGTTACTCGTTTCTCATCCAAATCTAATAATTTTGGATGTTCTGGAAAGCATAGATATAGGGCTAAAAGTTTCATGTTTTGAGTTTTATGAAATTTCGAAGTTAATTTGGTCAAACCTGTGCATTCTTACTACTATCCCGAGAGCAAAACGACAGTGATATAGAATTTAGATCTAAGAATTGTTTTAGTCATAGAACTTTCATCCTTGATCGGAATTTGACGGTCTTGGTCATTCCAGAGAGCTTAGAAACTAAACTACAACTTTTCTTTTATTCATTTTGCCAGAATTTGAAGTTTACTATGCCAAAATTGTGGGTTTTCGTCTCTGACCTGTTAGTGCATAGCTATAGGCCTTAGTCTTTTTTCTCCCGTTGTTTTCAGCGCAGAACCCCGACTTTGCAACGCCATCCTGGGCTCGTCCGATGTCGGATTTCATCGATTTTGGCCTCGTTAGAAAGATGAGGTCGAGATATTAAATCCTGAAAAGTTTGGTTTAGATCTGGGTGCGTTAGATACTTCTTTTCTATTGCCGAAGTAGCACCCAGAAACTGTTTTACAATAGTGATCATTTTCAGTTATCGTCGGACCAACTTTGAAACATTGTCATTTCTTCATTTCAAGTCGGAACCGAACGATTCTTGTTTCATATCAAAGTCGGACCAACTTTGAAACATTGCCATTTCTTCGTTTCAAGTCGGAACCGAACGATTCTTGTCTTCGGACTGTCTCCTTTAGGTGTTGCCACTTAGCTAAAGTGATGGGTGTGTCACTGGGGTATATTACCTGTGTGATTGAGTATAGTACTAGCGCACTAATGTTTTCCTGTGTGATTTATATTCCCTCGTGTAGCGCCATTCGGTGATGGTTTTATGCAACCACACGATATAAGCGCAACTACCTTGTGGAACTTGTTTTATGCCTACACTGGCACTTGTGCTTATGTTATGCCGATGATATGAGGCTTGTTATACATCTCTATTTAGATGTTTGTTTCTTCTCTATGTGAGAAATTTTGGTCTTTATTACCATGATATATGTTTCTCTTTTGGAGATTATTATGTTATATGTTGCCTCATTATCTTATGATGATTATTGTTCAGTTTATCTAACTGATTTGTTTAGCTAGCCTGACCCGAGTATTTTATGCTCGGGTCAGACCGAGTTGTTTCAGGTTAGGTCGCTTTGGACTTAGCTTGCTTCGGTGCTTCCGCTTTGGATATATCCGCTATACTATAGATAGCTTTACTTGTTATCCATCCTTTATGATACTCTGATATTATGACTATCTTGTGTATACTTTTCTAACTCACGGATGTGTGAGTAGTGGCTTTGTACCCACTTTTATATTTGGATCTGTACTTGATGTTGTATTGTGCTGAGACTATTTGCTTATTATCTGATGTTGTTCTGTGATGATGTTCATTTTGCTATTATACTTTGTTCTAATATATCTTTTAGCCATTGTACTTTTGCTTTAAGTATTTATTGGATATGTCGAACCACATGAGATGAAAAAAATATATAGATTCCACTTTTCGACGTGTTCGGTAGATAGTTAAAGTAAGATTACACATGGTCGCTTCCATTATACTCTATTGTACGCATTAGCAGACGGTATTATCCATATAATACTCTTTGTTAATGAGGCTCTCGGAGTGGGGCGTTACAGCTTGGTATCAGAGCCAGGTTCAGAACTAAGTATAATAAACACAGAACAGTAACACATAGTACAATACATCCTAGTATGATTCAAATATTACAAAGCCCTTTCCTCATGACATTGGATAGATAAGTTAGGAATATGTTTAGGAATACATTTATACTCCGTAGTATTTCACTTTTAATTATCTATCTTTGAATCGTGCTTAACTCGTATTTTATCTTAACTTTCAGTATGTCTGGAAGAGGTAGGACCCATCATTCTGCAGATGCTGGGCAATCCGGTGACCCACATCCGAGAGTCATTTTTATGACTACCGATCAGATTATGGAGCTTGTTCGGAACTCTCAGCCTCCTACTCCAGCTTCTGATGCACCGCGCAAGTCTTCCTTTGCGCGACTTTGCAGTGATTTCTCACATCTCGGGGGCAAGCCATTCAATGGCTCCGAGTCTGTTCTTGAGGTCCAGGCATGGATCCGCGTATGCGAGTGCATCTTTTCTTGCATGACTCTTCCTGATCATGACAGAGTTCTTGTAGCTTCCAGTATGCTTCAGAACCGCACTTTGGATTGGTATGAGCTTCTCATTTCCGAGGTCGATGAGACCACTCTTACTTGGGCTCAGTTTCGTGAGCGTTTCGTGCTCAAATTTGTTTCGGAATCTGAGAAGATCTCTCTTGCCCGCCGCTTTATTGATCTTAAGCAAGGGAAATCCACTATTTCAGATTATGTTTCTTCTTTCGAGGCCCTGTCCAAGTAAGGCCTCGAGTTCATTAGCACACCACATAAGAAGAATCTCAAATTTGTTGAGGGTCTGAAGAAGTACCTCAAGAAGCAACTGATGCTTCAACTCAAGCTTTCATTTGAAGAGCTTGTAGGTTCGACACTTCACCCTGAAGCAGTCGAGAGGGAGAAGGATAGTGATGATGATGTTGAGGTTCCCAAGCACCCCAACAAGAAGAGGTTTTTCCATAAGCCTAATTCTTCCTCTTCCCAAAAGAAGAAGAAGAAGTTTACCAGTTCTGGTTCTGGTCCTCAGCCTCAGTCTCAGCCTAGTGGAACACCTTTCATTCGAAAGTGTTTCAACTATGGATCTACCGACCATATGGTTAGAGAGTGTGCCAAACCTCTTATCTGCCGCTATTGTAAGAAGGAGGGTCATCTTATTTCTGCTTGTCCTACTGCACCTCCTAGATCTGTCAAGCTTAATGCTGCCAAGGCTCCTGCATCTTCATCTCAGCCTCGAGGTACGCATCCTTCCGTTCTCGAAGGTTCTATTTTATTTCATGATCAGTTTATTAGAGTTCTCTTTGATACGGATGCTTCTCACTCATTCGTATCAAAGGAACTTGTTGATATTATGTCTTGGGATGTTTCTTGTTTGGTTTCTTCTCTAAGGATTGTGAATCCCATTGGCGGAACCACGACCCTTAGCTTGCTTTGTGAGAATGTTGATATTGATCTTTGTGGCTTTTCTTTCCATGCGAATCTGCATGTTATGGCTTATTTGGGTTTCGACATGATATTGGGGATGGATTGGCTCATTCGATACGATGCCAAGATCATTTGTTCTGAGCGGGTACTATTTCTTAGTCACCCTGACTCTTCCGCTCAGTTAGCTCTTGTTCTTCAGGATGTAGATATCTCCGAAGCTTCTCTATGTGCTCTTGATTCACGAGATGATGATTGTGATATATCTCATATTCCTATTGTTCGGGATTACCCCGATATTTTTGAGCCAGTTTCGAGTTTACCGCCTAAGCGGGTTATTGAGTTTCGTATTGATCTCGTTCCCGGTTCTCATCCAGTTAGTCGTCCTCCCACGAGGATGTCTACAAAGGAGAATGTGGAACTCAAGAAGCAATTAGTAGAACTCGAACCAAAGCATTTTATTCAGTCCAGTTCGTCGCCGTGGGGTACCGCGGTGGTCTTCATGAAGAAGTCTGATGGTTCTCTTAGGCTTTGCATTGATTACCGCAAGCTTAATGAGGTGACTATCAAGAATCGTTATCCATTGCCTCGGATTGACGATATGTTTGATCAGTTAAGTGGTGCAAAGGTCTTTTCTCAGCTTGACCTTGCCACAGGATTTCATCAGCTCCGAGTTGCGGATGATAGTGTGCCACTTATAGCTTTCCGCACTCGATATGGTTCATTTGAGTGGTTAGTCGTGCCATTCGGTTTGACGAACGCTCCTGCATTCTTTGTCGATCTCATGAATCGAGTATTCCGAGAATATCTCGATAAGTTTGTTCTTGTATTCATTGATGACATTCTGATATATTCTAGATCCGAGACAGAGCATACCCATCATTTGAGGATTGTCTTGGATACACTTCGTCTTCATCATCTTAGAGCCAAATTCTCCAAATGCCACTTTTGGGAGAATGAGGTTAGGTTCTTGGGTCATGTTGTATCTTCTGAATGCATATCTGTCGATCCCCCCAAGATCTAAGCCATTCAGAATTGGAAGCGACCCGAGAATGTTCATGAGATTCGTAGCTTCCTGGGACTGGCGGGTTATTACCGCCGGTTCATAAAGGACTTTTCCCGTGTTGTGCTTCCAATGACTACCCTTACTCGTAAGGGCGTCCGTTATATCTGGTCAGACAAGTGTAAAGATTCTTTTCAGGGATTGAAAGAACTTCTCACTCATGCTCCTATTCTTGTGGTTCCCGAAGGAAACCACGATCTTGTTGTCTATACTGATGCATGCGGTAGCAGTCTCGGTGCCGTTCTCATGCAGAAGGATCGGGTGGTTGCTTATGCTTCTAGGAAATAACGTCCGAATGAGGTTCGCTATCCTACTCATGATCTTCAGTTAGCTGCCATTGTCTTTGCCTTGAAGATGTGGCGCCATTATTTATTGGGCGAACGTTTCATTCTTTATACCGATCATAAGTCCTTGAAATATCTCTTCACTCAGAAGGATCTTAATATGAGGCAGCAGCGATGGCTTGAGTTCCTTGCCTCATATGACCTTGACATTTAGTATACCTCTGGCAAGGGTAATCGTGTAGCAGATGCGCTTAGTCGCAAGCATTCGGTTGTAGTTTCTATGATGATAGCCGAATGGGATATCCTTGAGACATTATCTATTTGTGATATTCATGATCGAGCTCCGCCTCCTGATTCTCCGATATTATTATTCGGTCTGGAAGCTCGACCTAGCTTATTGGATCGCATTGCCTAAGCTCAGCAGCAAGATCCAGATTTATTGCCTTTCATTCATCTTGTTGAGACTGGATCCAGTGATGAGACGTCATTTGATTACAGTATTGATTCTCATCAGTGCCTTCTGATTCTGCACTTAGGCGTGACATTCTTGACAATTGTCATCGTACTAAGTATACCATTCATCCTGGTTCTAGCAAGATGTACGCCGACATGTGTCGCTTATATTATTGGGAAGGCCTGAAGCGTGATGTTGCAAGTTATGTGAGCAATTGCATGACTTGTCAACTTATCAAGGCCGAGCATCAGCGCCCTTCCGGTCTTCTTCAGCCATTAGAGATTCCATTGTGGAAATGGGATCAGATTTCAATGGATTTTATTGGTGGTCTACCTCGATCGAGGTCGGGCCATACTTCTGTTTGGGTCATCGTTGATCGATTGACCAAGTCTGCTCAATTTATTCCGATTAAGTCCACGTGGACTGCTCCTCTTTTGGTTAAGCTTTATGTGAAAGAAGTCTTTCGACTTCATGGTATCCCTAGTTCTATTGTTTGTGACCGTGACCCGTTATTCACTAGTCACTTTTGGAAGTGTCTTCAATCATCTTTGGGCACAAAGCTGAATTTTTCTACTTCTTATCATCCTCAGACTGATGGTCAGACTGAGAGAGTGAATCGTGTCTTGGAAGATCTCCTTCGCTGTTGTATCCTTGATTTTAGAGCTATTTGGGAGGACCACTTGCCACTTGTGGAGTTCTCCTACAATAACAGTTTTCAGTCGAGTATTGGCATGGCTCCCTTCGAAGCCTTATACGGAAGGCCATATCGTTCTCCATCTTGTTGGTTAGAATCTGGCGATAAGCTTATTCTTGGTCCAGATTCAGTTCGGGAATCTTCTGAGAAGATTATTCTTATTCGTCAGAGAATGAAAGAGGCACAAAGCCGTCAGAAATCCTACGCGGACAACCGTAGGAGGCCTATTGAGTTCTCCACTGGTGATCTAGTATTCATTCGGATATCTCCTATAAGGGGATTGTGCGTTTCAGCTCCACAGGGAAATTGGCTCCTCGCTATGTCGGAGCATTTCCTATTACGGAACGCATTGGTCCCGTTGCTTATCGTATAGCTCTGCCTGCTCATTTTTTTGGAATGCATGACGTATTCCACGTTTCTCAGCTTTGCAAATGTGTTCGCGACCCTGATTCTGTTATTGATCCGCTTATTGCGCCGGATTTAGAGATTTCTCCTGATTTATCTATTGAGCAGCAACCTCTTCGTGTGCTTGATTCGGAGGTTAGACGCCTTCGAAACAAAGAGGTCCCGCTCATGAAGATTCAATGGTCGTCTAATCCTAAGGACTGCACTTGGGAGACCAGAGAGTTTATCGAGCGTACTTATCCTGGTTTTCTATCTTCATCTGTTGTTGGTGAGTATTTTTACTTCACCTTCGTTTGATTTATGTTCAGGATTAGATGTTATATATAACTTCCATGATAGGGAATTGCGGGGACGCAATTTTCTTAAGGGGGTGAGTCTGTAACAATCCGTGATTGCGATTACCAGATAATAAATTAAAATTGGGATTTTAATTTAATTGGAGCTATTAATGATTTTTTTATGTGACTAATTTGTTCGAAAGTTAGTTATTTTGAATAAATTAATATTTTGGGCTTAAGTGTAAAATGGAGAATTTAATGGAAATTAATTAGAGTAAATGGAAATTTATAATATTGCAAAATTTTATATGTGTAAAATGGTGCAATATTTGAATTGGGAATTTAATTTACAATTTAATTGCAAAACGGTGATTTTTGGGCAATTTTGACTAAAAGGTGTTTTGGAATAATTAGGGGGGTTAAATTGTAAGTTGGCAAATATCGTGATGTAAAATTTTATAACTATAGCTAAATTATTTTGGTAACATATTTTAAAATTTTATGGGTAAATAATGTGTAGTTTGTACTTAGAGAAATTAGCTAACTTGAGATATAGAACATATTCCAAGTCCTAATGGGTATTAGGCCCACTAACCCACTTCCATTAGCTTATAAACCATCTTCTACCCATTTGTATCAGCAAACATCTCATTCCATAAACCCTTAAACCCTAAGAGCAAAACACTCAATAATGGCCTCCAAACCTAGAGCAAAGCTTAATTAATCTTCATCAAAGTCAAAGGAGTTTTAATCTAATCATTGAAAGGTAATAGCAATCACAAAATCGATCTCTAATCCATTGTTTAATTTTTGAAATTATTTTGTGATCCTCTTTTTTTTGTGCATTTAGATTGTTGAAGCTCTTTGATCTTCTTTTCATTACTTGGGAAAGAGGTAATACATGCTAGCTGAAATTAAAATTAGTATATTACTGTTAGTAAATTAAGCATATCTCATTCATCTTAAATCGGAATTAAGATTTTCTTGATGTTATGGAAAGCTTATTTTGTAGTCTATAACTTCTTGTTTTGAGCTTTGCATGATTTTGAGGTTTGAATGGTCGAAATCACGTTTGTTTGTTGCTGACCTGACAACAAACTACAGGGTTGATAAAATAAAAACCTGAAATTGTTTTGGCTATAAGTTACTCGTTTCTTATCCAAATCTAATAATTTTTGATGATTTGGAAAGCCTAGATATAGGGCTAAAAGTTTCATGTTTTGAGTTTCATGAAATTTCGAAGTTAATTTGGTCAAAACTGTGCATTCTTACTACTATCCCGAGAGCAAAACGACAGTGATATAGAATTTAGATCTGAGAATTATTTTAGTCATAGAATTTTCATCCCTGATTGGAATTTGACGGTCTTGGTCGTTCCGGAAAGCTTATAAACTAAGCTACAACTTTTATTTTATTCATTTTGCCAGAATTTGAAGTTTACTATACCAAAATTGTGGGTTTTCGTCTATGGCCTGTTAGTGCATAGCTACAGGCCTTAG
Source organism: Allium fistulosum (assembly GCA_030737815.1). Classification (NCBI taxonomy): domain Eukaryota; kingdom Viridiplantae; phylum Streptophyta; class Magnoliopsida; order Asparagales; family Amaryllidaceae; genus Allium; species Allium fistulosum. Next base: position 1,100,300,302 of record CM060904.1, on the reverse strand, counting down.
TCTCTTTTCTCCCGTTGTTTTCAGCACAGAACCCCGACTTTGCGACGCCATCCCAGGCTCGTCCGATGTCGAATTTCATCGATTTTGGTCTCGTTGGAAAGATGAGGTCGAGATATTCAATCGTGGAAAATTTGGTTAAGATCTGGGAGCGTTTGATACTACGTTTTTATTGCCGAAGTAGCACCCAGAAACTGTTTTGAAAAACATTGATTAATTGTAGTTCAAACGTCCAACTTCGCGATCTCGCTGCGAGCAGGTCCGATGTTAGATTTCATCGATTTTGGTCTCGTTGGAAAGATGAGGTCGAGGTCTTAAATCCTGCAAAGTTTGGTTTAAATTTGGGTGCGTTAGATACTTCTTTTCTATTGCCGAAGTAGCACCCAGAAATTGTTTTACAATAGTGATCATTTTCAGTTATCGTCGGACCAAATTTGAAACATTTCCATTTCTTCGTTTCAAGTCGGAACCGAACGATTCTTATTGCATATCAATGTAGGAGTACTGTACTATGCTCCTGCAAATTTTCATCAAGATCTGGGTCCATATGACCCTTCGACCATGTCGTCGAAGTGGGACCTTTGCATTGTTTTGACACAGTAGAGTTTTGTGATTTTTGTCCGATTTTGATACGATGCAGTTTCTTCGTTTCAAGTCGGATTTGCCAAATTCTTTCTGCAGTTTGGAGCAGGTATGTTGGTCTACATGCCTGCCAATTTTCATGCCATTTGGACTTGGTTTGTAGGTTAAAATTTGCCGTCGAACTAGTGACTTCGACTTGTTTTCAGCGATTTTATACAGTATAATTTCGATTATTTTTCTGAGTTTTTTCCGATTTCTTTGACATTTGTCTCTAGATTTCATGCACGGATTTTATAAATCATTTTAAAGTGATTTTCCATCAAATTGGCTTTTGAAACTATTATTTAGTATTATTTTAAATATTAAATTAATTACTCCATAATAGGAGAATTTCAAAGACTATTTCTAAAGAGGTTTTCAAACGATTAAAAATCCGCTTTCTCCATCTATTTTATAAGTAAAATATACACTCTTCTGCACTTCGAGCGAAGTGGAAAGGTGATTAAATGATTTGGTAAAACACGGACCATGAATCCGCGCGTTTATCTTTCCGATTAATCCCCGACCTATTCGATTGATCGTTTTGGCCTTTTGGCCTAGTTTACCGATGACATGAGGTGAAATTTTTACTGCTTAGATTTTGGAAGCTTACGATGGTTAGTAAACCGTTTAGTGCGAACGTTGGGGTATGGGACTCACGTTACTACTTTACGGGTTCCTTGCTAAGAGTTCGTGACACATTCCTACCATTAGTGGTAAACGAGTACTGGGCCTACGAGCCTTTACCACTACGGCATGTTTCCTGAGTGATACCTTTGGGATAGTGTCTTCGGACTATCTCCCTTGGGTTTATCTGCCTTTGGGATAGTGTCTTCGGACTGTCTCCTTCTGGCTCATCACCTTCTGGATAGTGTCTTCGGACTGTCTCCTTTAGGTGTTGCCCCTTAGCTAAAGTGATGGGTGTGTCACTGGGCTATATTTCCTGTGTGATTGAGTACAATACTAGCGCGCTAATGTTTTCCTGTGTGATTTATATTCCCTCGTGTAGCGCCATTCGGTGATGGTTTTATGCAACCACACGATATAAGCGCGACTACCTTGTGGAACTTGTTTGATGCCTACACTGGCACTTGTGCTTATGTTATGCCGATGATATGAGGCTTGTTATACATCTTTATTTCGATGTTTGTTTCTTCTCTATGTGAGAAATTTTGGTCTTTATTACCATGATATATGTTTCTCTTTTGGAGATTATTATGTTATATGTTGCCTCATTATCTTATCATGATTATTTTTCAGTTTATCTAACTGATTTGTTTAGCTAGCCTGACCCGAGTATTTTATGCTCGGGTCAGACCGAGTTGTTTCAGGTTAGGTCGCTTTGGACTTCGCTTGCTTCGGTGCTTCCGCTTTGGATATATCCGCTATACTATAGATATCTTTACTTGTTATCCATCCTTTATGATACTCTGATATTATGACTATCTTCTGTATATTCTTTTGACTCACAGATGTATGAGTAGTGGCTTTGTACCCACTTTTATATTTGGATCTGTACTTGATGTTGTAATGTGCTGAGACTATTTGCTTATTATCTGATGTTGTTCTGTGATGATGTTCATTTTGCTATTATACTTTGTTCTGATAGATCATTTAGCCATTGTAGTTTTGCTTTAAGTATTTATTGGATATGTCGAACCACATGAGATCAAAAGAAAATATAGATTCCACTTTTCGACGTGTTCAGTAGATAGTTAAAGTAAGATTACACATGGTTGCTTCCATTATACTCTATTGTCCGCATTAGTAGACGGTATTATCCATATAATACTCTTTGTTAATGAGGCTCTCGGAGTGGGGCGTTACAAGTGTGGTCGGGTTCCACAATGCGAGGATGGGTCGGGCGCGGTCGACGGTCCATACCTCGCCTCCTTGGCTCTAGGTCTTCGGGAACGTAAGGCTTAGGAGTATAATCGCATTGGTGATGGTTCGGATCCGTTCGGTTTCGAGTGTCAGCTTCCAACTCGATGGCAGCGACAACAACGTGGTTGCCAGTAGTGTGATAGGGAATCGTCCCTCCTCGGGAGGAGGGTCCGACCTAATGGATGGTTGATGGACCAACTCTCGCTTTTCCAATAATCAAAGTACACCGATGTCCGGTGGCCTGCGTATAGCTTCCATCCAACCGTGGGCGCGTGGATCTGTGATTGTAATCTGAGGAAGCTGAACTTTCAGTAGATGAGTAAGAAGCCTGATCCATTCTGGATCTCCTCCGTCTTTCCCGGTTCAACCGATTGGTTAACTCCGTGTTGGCACGGAGCTACTGGGTAAGATGCTGGTAGCTTTGAGTCAGCTCTTGCATCAGTACCTGGAACTCCTCCCTGGTGACAGGCCTTGTGGATCTAAAGGTCCAGCAGTGTTCTGGTCTGAAGAGGGAATTGTGCGGGATTCTTCCTATCCCGTCCTTCTAGATCTGTAGCGGTTGAGGCAACCCTAATAGCGACCATGGTGAATAGTGAAGTTCACTCCTAGACTTGGTGCAAATCTGAATAGGATGGAAGAACTACTAGGCTTGAGATCTGGATCTTCTCCTTAGATTCTTGCAATCCGATATCGGCAGTAGATCCAATAAGCAGGAGAAAAGCTGGGTTCTCTCAATGAAAGCACCAAAGTTTTGTACCAAAATTGGGCACAACACTCTTCGGGTGTGTTTGAAGAGATAAAATGAAGAAAGTAAATGTAAAATGAGGCAGATCTAACAAACACACCAATCAACAGATAAGAAAAAGTGCGAAAACACACAAATTTATAGTGGTTCAGCGTATGGCATACGTCCACTATGAAATGATTGATGTTTATTGATTATAGCTTGCTGGTTACAAGTGGATTACAACAGTACATTCAAAGTAGGGCAGCAATTTCGGCAGAGTATCGACGTAAAGAAGCCAAAAGTCCCCTTTCTGTAGGTCCAGGGTCACTATTTATAGGCGTAGGCAGCAAATATCTCACCAGATCTTGGAGGACTTCTTCTCTCGCGTGGGTGGGTCCACGGGATCGAGTACAGCCGATTTCGACTCGATATCAGAGCGATACGAATATAATTCATATCGATCAAGAATTGATCCTTTTTGGCTGAAATTGATTTGGTACATTCTTGGGGTTATAGGCAAGCTCCTGTAAAAATTTGGTGGCATTTGGACTTGTAGATTGTGAGATATGATTGATGGAAGTTTGGATTTGGAGTGTGCTATCGAATTCGTATCGATACGATTCATATCGTTCTGGTTCGTATCCATGTTGTGCACATGACTACTAGATGATATGGTGCTATATTCTAGGATCGATCCACTTTTCATGCCGAGAGACTAAGTCTTCCTCTCTTCTAGGCTTTGTTCGTATCGACTCAGTGTGTTCTCTACGTATCGATGATTATTGCTCCATCTCGTATCGATCAAACATATTCCCTTCGTATCGCTTATTTGAGTTCAATTTGTATCAATGGCTTATACTCCCATTCATATCAATATAGGCTCAAGCTTTTCGTATCGGTTGACGAGCGATACGAAATGTTGTCAAGTGATGGATACGAAGTGGAGTTCTTTCATGGATTCGAATTATTGTTTACTCGAGCGATACGAACTGTTGTCGGCCGTGATGGAAACAAAGTTAGGTGAGCTCGATGGATATGCAGCAATGCACATTCGATGGATAAGAAGCAGTGGCCTCTTGGTAGATACGGAGGAGGGTAATGTCTGATGGGTACGAATGTGGCGTTCCCTCTATGGATACAAATTAGCTGTAATCTCCCTGACATTGATGGATACGAAGTGATATATGCCATGGATACGAGATAGAGGAGCAAAAAAACTTGTTCGTCGACGGAAATTCTATCGGTTTAGAAAACCGTCGAACGAATTTAGAAATAAAATTAACCGCAAGCGCACGGTGTACGAATGTAGCACGTGGTGAATATGGGTCGATCCGCAGGGAATTGATGATTTTAAAATTCTATTCAATCAAATTAAACCAAAGTCGAGTGAAAGTTAAGCTAGAGAATTAGAAAATTAGCTAACTAACTAAAAGAAAAGAGATACAAATATAAGAGTTAAATGACAATTTAGAGAATAAATCCACTCTCTAGATCATGTAGTTCAACACATATGAAATCATAATCTCTCTTTTATGGTCATTAGTGCTTTAATTGATGCGCCTATCATAAGTATGGCATATTTGTGCTATTAGTTAGCCAACATAAGCCATCAAACTTTGACACACCCCTTAAACCACTTACTAACTATCATGAAAATTGACAATGAAAATGAAATCTATTTTAAGTATGGCCTATTAACTATTGATTAGAAATATAGACCATCAAATTTTAATTTCAAATCACTTTCTTATGCCATAATCATATTTTGATGAAGAGGCATTTGTGTTAGTGATTGTTTAAGCATAGCCTATTTGGTGTCAACAATATAGGCTATCAAATTCAAAGCAAGAACAACAAATAAAACACTTCATTGATCATCATTAAGCACAAAAAGAGAGCATGAATTTACAAATAGTTGAAGCTACATAATTAGAGAGCTTCATTACCCCTAAATTGAAGGGGTTTAGCCTCTCATATTTGTCATTTGATTAACAAATGTAGCTAGCAACATGAAAGCAAAATGAAAGCAAAATGTAAGCTAAATGAAAGAAAACTATTCTAATTGCATAAAAGAAAATCTACACTACTAGCATGAAAGGAAATAAACATGTAATTAAAAGAAAACAATAATTACATTGCCTAAAAAAAGGAATTACATAAGAGAAGAAATGGCTAAGTAGCCATGAAAAGAAAGAGAGCTTTGAGTTTTATTTTTGAGCCTAAACTAAACTAAGAGAAAGTAAGGGAGGAGAGGGGTTACATGAAACATAAGGGGATTTTATACAAGTGTTAAACCCTAATTCATATTTTTGGAGAATGCCCAAAATACCCTCTTAGGAAGTGGGAGGCCAAGTAATCATTAGTTTCTAATAATCCTCATTTAAGTGTACATGAAGCCATTAATTCCATAAGCATGTGCATTAGCCTCAAATTTGTACATTAAGGTAGGTGGGTAGGTGGGGTCCTCCATTATCTTCACTTTGAATTATTTCCATCTTCATTTGTTCTCTTCGCTCTTGTGCATGCATATATCATCATGTAACCACTTGTAAAATTCACCAAATTTCCTACAAAACAACATAGAAAATTCCAAGTAAATTTTCACAATTTAATACATGCATAAAAATGACCATTTTGCCCCTATATGAAGATGAATATGTGACAATTTCAAATAATTTGAATTTTGGTTTAAACAAGTTAAAATACCCAATATGATCATTTATTTAATTTAAATAGATTAAATATGGTGGTAAAAATATGCACATTTACGTGCACATCAAATACCCCCACACTTATCTTTTTATTCGTCCTCGAATAAATGAAAAACTAAGATAAATCTGTTTTTATAGGGAGCACGATTGCATTGAGCGTATGCAACAAGCCGTTAAACCTCTGGGTGTCCCCAGTAGGACGAGTGTTGTCTCGTGAGGGTTTTCAGCGGATACTACCCACAAAATCCAAATGCAGGATGAAAATATTTACACAATGCAAGATTTATTTACAAAGGGATGAATGCAAGTTTTTGAAAATATTTACGAATGAAGGATTTACTTTTAAATTAACACAAATAAGTTAAATATAGGTTTGGTCATTATCTTAAAATTTAAGTCATTTACTCTTCAAAATTTCCAACAAAAATTAAGTTATCATAACAAATAGATAATAGTTTAACTCGTTTTTTCAGTTGATAACAAAGTTTAACCATGAAATAGGTCCTTAGTTGATTATCAAAGTTTATTAAAGTGGTATTTCATTTCATTTCAATAACAAATCAAACCAAATAAGTTAAAACAGTGCTTGGATTTCATTTGCTTACTCTCTTCATTTTTGAAAATTTTATTGATATTTACAATATTTACATATGCCTAACTTAGATAAACTGAGGCCAGATATATTACCCATGCACTGCCTTGCGGACTGATGTGAGGGGAATACAGAGCGTGGCGAGTGAACACACGAGTGTGAACACCTATTGACTGTAGGCGTTATCAAAAAGAATTTTTATATATATACACCTAGCTCAAATAAACTGAGGCCAGATATACCGATCATGCACCGCCTTTCGGGCTTACGTGAGAAAGGTACAGAGCATGGCGAATGTACACATAAGTATGCACAACTGTCGACTATTGGTGTTAATAGAAAATATTTACATATATACAAATGTTTTTTTTTTCTGTTTCAGATTTGTTTTTATAGAAAGAGAGAGTTTTTGCAAAATCATCTTAGCACCACTTAACTTAGAAGACAAAAAAAATGTTATATCCTTTACTTTAAATCAACCACTTTTTAAAACAAAGATTTTCAATTAGGATATATTTCATAATTATCACATATGAATCTTCCTATATACTAGTTAAACCATTATTATTTGTAATCAAACTTCATTTTTATTTTTATTAAGACGAATAAATTTTCAAAAATTTCAATTTAATAAACCAAAACCATATATTTATCTTATAGTGTTTCTTTAAAAATAAACTAAAATGCTTAAAAAAATTGTTTGTTTTTTTTTTGAGATTTTTTTAAAATTTTGGAAAATTTGAAAATGATGGTGAGTCTCCCCCCACACTTGATTTTGACTGTGTCCCCACAGTCAACCCAAGTGGAAGGAGAAAAATAAAAATAAAAACATGACCTTTATTAAAATGAAAATTAACGGTATTTACACGAGATCAGAAAGTATATCGTCAAAAAGTAAATGAAACGATCTTCCAAAGACCGATTCATTTGTCTCGTCAAGTATACGAGACACAACTCAAGCTCGAAAAACCAAATCGTAAAAGATTTCAAAGTTGAATGTTGATTTGGAAAAACGAATGTCCTTTTATTGAACATCGTACGAGTTGTTTTATTTTCGATGATTTTTGGGGTCGATAAAACAATTGATTGAAGTTCAAGTTTATTTTCACCAATTTGAAATTCAAACTTATCATTGAAAACTTCTTCAAAATTATTGATTTCAAAATCGAAGTGGTGATTTAAATCTTCCCCTTCGGAATTTAACAACTCGTTTTCAAAAATCCATAAAACTCGTGTTCGTTAAATTCGACTTCCTTTGTTGGATTATCAACAACTTTATTGCATAAATCAAGTTCAAAATTCAAAGTTGTTGTATTCAAATTTTCAGAAAAAGGAAGATCGAAATTTAAATCGAGTTTCTCACTCTCAAAAGAATTGAAATCCAACTCAATTACCAATTTTTCAACAACTTCGTTAAGATCTTCGTTTTCAATTTCAAAAGTTGTTATTTGAAAATCGTCGATTTGGGTAAAAGATGGATTATTGTTTGACTCGTCACACGTTGGAATTTGATTTTGTTGTCCACGTTGTTTCATATAAGTTTCAAACAACAAATCCGTGTGATCATTGTAAATTTCATTCATTTGCTCAACAAAATCCAATTTATAATTATTAGCTTGATGATTTTCGATTTGGATTTGTTGAGAACAAAAATTTTCACTTGCATCATAGTTAGATTATTCCCATTACCAAATTATTTGAAAAGTGGATCACATTTTCGTTTTGATTTTGAAATTCATTTTGGAGTTCAAAATTGAATTGGCATGGGTTACACTCGAAATCGTTTGAATTTTGAAGTGAATTCAAATTTTGATAATTTTGAAAACTTTGATTTGAATCATTGCCCAAACATGAATTACACAAATCATTTATCTCTTGATTTTGTTGTATAGAGATTTCAAGTAAAGACGAAATGTTATTTTCAAGATTTGAAGGTTGGTCATCATTTTGAAAATTTTGTCGTTCGAAATTCGAATCATTTAAACAGTAGTTGTTGTTAAAATATCCATACGAATTTGGAGTGAAATCATATGGATTATATTGATTTTCACAACTATTGTACAATTTAAATAAGTGGGGAAACTCGGACATTTTCAAGGATGTTTTTGTTTTTTTTTTCAATCAAGGAAAAATATTTACAAAAAGAATTTATTTTTCAAAAGGAAAAATTGATTTTTGTTATGTTTTTGGATTTTCAAAAAAAAATTGGCTTTTTTGAAAAGATTTTATATTTTTTTTGAATTTTTTTGAAATTTCAAAGAAAAAGAAAAGGAATATTTACAAGTTTTTTTTTGTTTTTTTTTTAAAAATATGCATGAACTAATGCAACTAAATGAATGTAGGGGTTAATTACAAATGATTTACCCAAAATTGTATAATTACAAATTGTCTTAAATCAACAAGATAGTTCTCAGCCAGGTAACGGGCAGGAGTTATCGGTGCACCACGAATCACCGTAGCAATGCAGCCGAAGGTTTAAGTACCTTCAGAGGAACAACCACTATAATATTTACGAATCACCGTAATATTTATAAATGGTTATTACTCTGCTGTAGCCTAGACACCAAGAAATTAAATTGATCAAAGAAGACAACTTGTCAATATACAATTAAAAGTTATCGATGTCTAATCGTTATTATTAATCAAAATCTAAGATGAAATGCAAAACTGAAATTAAACGTGAATTAACAATGCAACTACGAATGTATTTTTTTTGTTTTTTGTTTTTTAATTTTTTTTTTGGATTTTTGAATTTTTTATTATATACAAATGCAAATGCAAGCAACCAACAATGCAAGGAAAAACAAGAGATAAAAGCACAATAGATAGGGATTTAAAGCAGCAATATTTTTATAAGCAGGCAAGTAGTTATTATTATTTTTCGCAGCAATTCTTCTCTTGAATTTCCCCTTCTGCAACTTGAAAGATAAAACAAAAATATATACACAGTTTTTTTTTTCAATTTTTTTTTTAGGAAGGAAACTTAAAAGTAGAGTTTTACTTTAAAAAAAATTTAAATTTTAAGCAACTAGAACTAAACAAAGTAAATCAAAAAAACACAAACAAAAAAAAATTCCACAGCCCAAACTATCCACAGCTACTTCCTCTTTTTTTTTAAGTGCAAATCAAAACAAAAACAAATCAAAGCAAATCAAAGCCAAAATAAATCAAAACCAATGATTATCAAACTCGGCCCGTTCAACAAACCCACCCGGCCCAAAACCAATGATGCCTTAGTAAAATTAAAATAGATGAACCGCACTTACGATTCCTCTGCCCAATTTTCTCAGAAAACAGCTGAAAATAAAAATCATTGCAACCCAAATTAAATATTTGGAAGATCATGCGGCGTTCGATTCGAGTTGCCCGCGTTATTAGACGAGTCGATTGTTGATGGTCGGCGATTTTGGGTTGAAGTCGAGGTCTGCTTTCTCTGGTCGTGGAGTATTGAATGGTGATTTGAGGATGTAGGTCGCGTGGTGTGCTTTGGTGTACGAGGTTGGGTTCAATTTAAGGGATTTCGAGAGGCGGTGGGGTTGCGTGGAGGTAGCGATGTCAGGAGCAGTGAGTTTTGTTATTAGGTCGCGTTGATGTCAGCAACAGAATCATGGGATGATGTCGACGTGATTTGGGGATTGTCGGCTGTTATGGGTTTCGAGTTGTGGGTGTTTTTTGGAGTTTCGGTGCTGTGAATTGGATGAAGGCGTTGCGCCGTAGAGTTGGAGATGGAAGACAGTGGTGCAGTTTGATGTTCGGTCAACGGCGATGTAGTTTCAGGTGATTTGGAGGCTATTGCTAGAGGTGAAGGAGTTCGCAGTGGTAGAAGGTCTTTTTTTTTCAGGTCTGCGGTAGTTTAATGGTAAAGCACTGAATTGCAGTGCTTGATAGCAGGTGCTCGAAACTCGTTGAAGTCAAGGTAGTTGTTTGGAGGGTGAGGAGTATGACTGTTGTTCGGTGATTCTTTGTGTGCGAGATATGGTAGTGAATGATGATGGTTGATGAAGTTGTGCTTAATGGATGGTTGTTGTTTGTCTTCTGGTAGTGGAGGCAAGTATGTAGGGAAGTCTTTAAATGAAAATGCGAAGTGAGTTATGGTGGTGAGCAGACTGTTGGAATTGGAGTTACAGTGGTGAAGACTGTGAAGAGAAATGAATGTAGAATGGTGGTATGCTGTGATTTGTGGTATGTAATGTGGGTTATGGCAACAATGTGGTCAGATTGTGAAGTTTGGAATGTGATGATTACTGCAAATGAAATGTGATAAGCAGATGTTGTTTGTGGTGGGATGGTAGGCAGTTGGAATTGTAGGAAAACAGCAGTTGAGTTTTGAAGCGGAGGTGGTCGCGGCTATATCAGTTTGGAGAGTCAGTTTGTTGCGTTGCAGATGTTTGGCAATGAAGATGTTGTGCAGTTCAAAGATGGCAGAAGTTGTATTGTCTGGCAGTTTGGAGGTCTGAAGTGCTTTAGTTTTTGGTGATTGGGGTATATGTATGAAGACAGGGATGTGGAGATGACTGCTGTGAAGGTGGAGAAGTTGTGATGATGAGAGAACAGTAAAGCAGTTGGAAAAGAAGTATGATCGGCACTGCAGAGTGGAGATATGGTAGTGGAAGTGGAAGCAGTCTAGATATGGTATGTTTGATATGGTTGAGGAGATGGTTTAATAGGCCATTGACAGTGGCTATGAATGACTCGCGAATGATTGTTGTGATGATGAGAGTAGCTGGCAGGCAGTATGGATTGTAGAATTATTGAATGACAATATGAATGATGGACATGTTATGGTCAGGTGGCTGTTAATGGCAACAGAGGGTTGGTGGTGCTGATGATTGAAAGTGCACAGTTTTGTAAATGGTGTAGTGAAGTAGTATTTGACAGTAGGAGATGTATGACTATGGTGGTTATGTGACAAAAGTATGGTTTCGTATGTAATTTTGGCAAGTGATGGTCAGTGGCAATTTTTGGTAGATGAAGTGTGTAAGATGGAGTGGGTGAACTGGAGCACTGCAGAGAAGTGGATGGAACAAGTGAAGTTTGAAGCAGTAGTATGCGATTGGAGAAGTAATGGAACGGTTTTGATGACAGTTAAGGGTGATGTTTTGTGGTTGCAAGACAGCAAGATGGTTTGTTTAAAAGGTCTGGCAAAGCAATGTTGTGGAGGAAAATTTGAGAGTATGTAGCAAGTAGTTTTTAATGTGGAGGTAGAAGTGGCTGGAAGTTGCTTGAAGCAGTGGGTGATTTGGTGGTATATGGTGAAGTGGTGAGTTGTGTTGGGTTGTAGTGCACAGTTGCACAGTTATGAAAACAGAAAACAGAGAAGTGTAGTGTCTTTTTTTTTTGAAAGCAATGTAAACAAAAAAAGAAAGTGCAAATGATATGTGACTGCAATTTGAAATGAAATGATTTTTTTTCTTTTTTAATTGTGTATGTTTTTTTATAGAAAATGCAAATGCTAATGAAAAAGAAACTAGCAAACTACAAACAACAAAATCAAAATGCACACAAACACACGATATTTTTTGTTTTAGTTTTTTTTATAACGCAAACACACACACAATAAAAACACACAAAAATCAAATAAGGAAAAATAATCCGAAGAATAGAAAATCAAAATCAAAATCAAATCCCCGGCAACGGCGCCAAAAACTTGTTCGTCGACGGAAATTCTATCGGTTTAGAAAACCGTCGAACGAATTTAGAAATAAAATTAACCGCAAGCGCACGGTGTACGAATGTAGCACGTGGTGTATACGGGCCGATCCGCAGGGAATTGATGATTTTAAAATTCTATTCAATCAAATTAAACCAAAGTCGAGTGAAAGTTAAGCTAGAGAATTAGAAAATTAGCTAACTAACTAAAAGAAAAGAGATACAAATATAAGAGTTAAATGACAATTTAGAGAATAAATCCACTCTCTAGATCATGTAGTTCAACACATATGATATCATAATCTCTCTTTTATGGTCATTAGTGCTTTAATTGATGTGTCTATCATAAGTATGACATATTTGTGCTATTAGTTAGCCAACATAAGCCATCAAACTTTGACACACCCCTTAAACCACTTACTGACTATCATGAAAATTGACAATGAAAATGAAAATGAAATCTATTTTAACTATGGCTTATTAACTATTGATTAGAAATATAGACCATCAAATTTTAATTTCAAATCACTTTCTTATGCCATAATCATATTTTGATGAAGAGGCATTTGTGTTAGTGATTGTTTAAGCATAGCCTATTTGGTGTCAACAATATAGGCTATCAAATTCAAAGCAAGAACAACAAATAAAACACTTCATTGATCATCATTAAGCACAAAAAGAGAGCATGAATTTACAAATAGTTGAAGCTACATAATTAGAGAGCTTTATTACCCCTAAATTGAAGGGGTTTAGCCTCTCATATTTGTCATTTGATTAACAAATGTAGCTAGCAACATGAAAGCAAAATGAAAGGAAAATGTAAGCTAAATGAAAGAAAACTATTCTAATTGCATAAAAGAAAATCTACACTACTAGTATGAAAGGAAATAAACATGTAATTAAAAGAAAACAATAATTACATTGCATAAAAAAGGAATTACATAAGAGAAGAAATGGCTAAGTAGCCATGAAAAGAAAGAGAGCTTTGAGTTTTATTTTTGAGCCTAAACTAAACTAAGAGAAAGTAAGGGAGGAGAGGGGTTACATGAAACATAAGGGGATTTTATACAAGTGTTAAACCCTAATTCATATTTTTGGGGAATGCCCAAAATACCCTCTTAGGAAGTGTGGAGGCCAAGTAATCATTAGCTTCAAATAATCCTCATTTAAGTGTACATGAAGCCATTAATTCCATAAGCATGTACATTAGCCTCAAATTTGTACATTAAGGTAGGTGGGTAGGTGGGGTCCTCCATTATCTTCACTTTGAATTATTTCCATCTTCATTTGTTCTCTTCACTCTTGTGCATGCATATATCATCATGTAACCACTTGTAAAATTCACCAAATTTCCTACAAAACAACATAGAAAATTCCAAGTAAATTTTCACAATTTAATACATGCATAAAAATGACCATTTTACCCCTATATGAAGATGAATATGTGACAATTTCAAATAATTTGAATTTTGGTTTAAACAAGTTAAAATACCCAATATGATCATTTATTTAATTTAAATAGATTAAATATGGTGGTAAAAATATGCACATTTACGTGCACATCAAGCAAGGTGGATACGAATGGGCCTTCTTCCATGGATACGAATGTGGTTCTGAGGATGGATTCGAATGGAGTGGATACGAAGGAAGTGGTCGCTGAACTGATGGATACGAACTCAAGTGATACCCACCTTTCCTATGAAACTTGATCGATTCATAACTCGGGCATACGAGCTCTGATTGACCCGAAACTTGAGATGTCGGCTTTCATAGCTTTGCTTGTCATGTCATATCGATTGTAGCTCGATCTGGATTAGGGCAAAATTTATTAGTATCCATAGTGAACTTTGTATGTAATCGATCTTCTGGACAGACTGTCATTGGCTTCCAATCGAGTTCTTGGTGTCAAGGCCTTACCAAAAGGAGGGATAACAGGTTGGATCTCAACTCAGCCCCCAGATGAGACAAGAATGGGTTGATTTTCTCCAGGCAAACTTTGATCTGTTTGCCTGGACTCATTCAGACATGTGTGGGATCTCACCAGACATCACGAGCCATGCATTAAATATTGACCCGCGGCACGTCCCTGTTAAGTAGAAAAGACGAGTTATGGATCCAGAGAGATCTGCCGCCTTGAAGGAAGAAGTGGATAAACTCAAGACTAATGGGTTTATTCGAGATGCTTTATACCCGGAGTGGGTATCAAATCTAGTGCTTGTCAAAAAGTCAAATGGAAAGTGGCAACGCCTGCTCCAAAGACAGTTTCCCACTACCCAGAATCGACAACTTGTGGATTCAACAACCGGACATGAGCTCTTTTCTTTCATGGATGCATACTCCGGCTACAATCAAATCCCAATGCATCTTCCCAACCAAGAACATACTAGCTTTATCACTGATCTGGGAATTTATTGCTACAAGGTGATACCGTTCGGACTCAAGAACGCTGGAGCAACTTATCAGGGGCTTATGAACCGAATATTTGCCAACCAGATCAAAAAGACCATGGAGGTGTATGTGGACGATATGCTCGTGAAGTCGCGACTGTCCATCAACCATGTCGGTGATTTGGAAACGATGTTTAACATACTCCAACAGTACAGAATGAAGCTCAACCCGTTGAAGTGTCATTTCGGAGTAGCGTCAGGAAAATTCCTTGGATTCATCGTCAACGCTAGAGGGATTGAAGCCAATCCTGAAAAAATCTAGGCGATTCAAAATCTCGTAACTCCCAGAACCATAAAGCAGGTGCAAACCCTGAATAGGAAGGTGGCAGCCTTAAGCAGATTCATTTCCAAATCTACGGACAAGTGCATTCCCTTTTTCGAACTGATCAGAAAAGGAAAACGAAACTTCGAGTGGACAGAGGAGTGCGAGGGTGCATTCCAAGCACTAGTTCAACATCTGGCAACACCTCCCATTTTGTTGAAGCCAGTTGATCAAAAGAGATTGTATGTCTATCTGGCTGTTTCGGCTTATGCAATTAGTGCCACTTTGATTCGAGAAGAGGATCGGATCGAACGACCGGTCTATTATATCAACAAAAGGTTAACTGGGGCGGAAAGAAACTACCCGAAGGTGGACAAGCTGGCATATTGTCTCGTCATAGCCTCGAGGAAGCTCCGTCCATATATTCAGGCTCATCCGATCACTGTTTACACCGACCAGCTATTACGACAGATCTTGACATGACTTGAGATGTCTAGTAGATTGCTTAAATGGAATACCGAGCTGAGTCAATTTGATATATCTTATACACCGAGGCAAGCTATTCAAGGACAGGTTCTAGTGGACTTCATAGCTGACTTACCATACCGAAGGACTTGCCCGAAACCAGTGAATCTCCCAAGTGTACATGGAAGCTATACACTAATGGTGCGTCAAATGAACGTTCCTTAGGTGCTGGAGTAGAACTCGAAACCCCGGAAGGTCGATCTGTATGCTATGATTTGAAGTTTGACTTCCAAGCAACTAACAATGAAGCCGAGTATGAAGCTTTAATTGTTGGACTTAGGCTTGCCAGTGACTTGGAAATTATTGTTATGGAGATTTACAGTGATTCGCAATTGGTCGTATGTCAAGTTCGAGGGGAGTATCAAGCCAGAGACTGGAGATTAGCCACTTACCTTGCTCGGGTTCAAGAAGTGTTGAATCAGTTCGATTATTATGTTATTTATTGTATACCCCAAGAGCATAATCAGAAAGCCGATTCTTTAGTGAAATTGGCCAGCATTGGCGAAGCACAACAGATGGGACTCATCCCCGTCGAGACACTTACCGCTTCGAGTATCGATCAAATAGAGACAGACTGGGTCTACGAGGCAGCGCCCAAGAAGGAGTCGTGGATGACCCCATTCAGAAACCATCTCGAGCATGGAGCTTTACCCAAGCGTAGAAGTGATAAAAGACAGGTTCTTCGAAAAGCTTCACGATTTATTATCCAGAATGGAGTCCTGTACAGGACGGGATATTTAATCCGGTGTATCGCCCACGACGTGATCAAATGAGTGTTGCATGATGTGCATGAAGGAGAGTGTGGTGACCACACGGAGGGGGGGCAAGCCCTTGCGAAGAAAATACTCAGATATGGATATTACTGGCCAACCGTGAATCGAGACACATCAGATTACGCTAAGAAGTGCGATAGGTGCCAGAAGCATGCCAGGATTCCAAGAGCCCACCTCCCAAAATCACTCAGGTGGTCAGTCCATGGCCATTTTCCACATGGGGCATTGATATAATAGGGTCTCTACCTTTAGCCAAGGGTGATGCGAAGTACGCCATCGTTGCATTTGACTACTTTACTAAATGGGCGGAAGCTGAGCCCCTTGCCACTATCACGGTGAAGAAAGTAATCATATTTTTTGAGCGCAACATCATCTGTCGCTTTCGTCCACACACCATGTAACTGATAACTGGACCCAATTCGATATTGTCGAGTTCAAAGTTTCTGTCAAAGCTACCGCATCCAGAAGTTCTTAGCAGTAGCTCACCCTCAAGCGAAAGGGCAAGTCGAAGCTGTCAACAAAGTTATCAATCCCATAATAAAGAAACGACTGGAAAAAGCTGAAGGTAAGTGGGTCGATGAGCTTCCCATGGTCCTATGGGCATATTGAACTACCCACAAGTCTGCGACCAACCATACTCCATTTGCACTTTCCTATGGCTCCAAAGCTATTATTCCAATTGAACTAGAAGTACCTTCTCACCGTGTGACCTATTACGATCCAAAGATGAATGTCATCCTACTTGCAGAATATCTGGATTTACCGGATGAGAAGCACGAAGTGGCTGATTTGAGGGCAGCCACACATCATAGTCGAGTCGCCTGATTATACAATGCTAAGGTCCGACCCAGAACCTTCGAAGTTGGTGATCTCATACTTAAGTGAATTTATATAGTCCCTTCACACATGAAACTGACATGGGAAGGACCATATGTCATCGAGCAGAGACTTTGAGATGGCACATTCAAACTATCAACTGTTGGTGGTCTCACTTTACCAAGAGCATGGAACAACAAGAGTCTCCGTTGCTATTACACATAACTGGCTTTTATTCATTTAGTCTGCATTTCCTTTGAAATTTGTTTATGCATTTGTTGAATTTGAATTTGTAATAAGGCAACTGACTTTGCCGCACTTTCTTATTTCAACAATAAAGCGCAGACTCATCAAGCCAGATAGGCGATTCTTGAAGTGCTTCGTACGACCGTCACGATGTACAAAGAGCTGAGTTCCATCTTACGGTGGGAACATTCAAATAAGGAGCGACCGTGATCCAATCGGTCACTCGCTAAGTGAAACCCCAAGCTCGAAGGCAAGCAACAATAAAGTAAAGAAGGATTGAAACACGACGATCCTCTAATAAACTCCAACTCCCAAAGTGTGATATGAAGTACAAACTCCAAAATCTAGGCTCACGGAGGATGGATCCATCCATCCACGACCTCACCTCCCCTTCTCCAAGCTTGAAGAGGATGGATCCGTCCGTCTACGACTTCGCTTGCCAAATCAAGGTGGATGTGATCCGACCATCCACAACTTTGATCAATTCCTTGTTCCCAGAGTGCGAACGAGATCCTAATACCTAAATAGATGTGATTGACCGTCTGTCAACCAACTCTGGTCCCGAGAGCACGGACTAGAGTATAAACACCAAATGGGTATGACTGACCACCCATCAATCAACTCTAGTCCCGAGAGCGCGAAATGGAGTGTAAACACCAGACGGGTGTGACCGACCACCCGTAAACTAACTTATGTCCCAATTAACTTATGTGTCCTGAGTGCAGGTATAATTCCAAGCATTATACAGGCATGATTGACCGCCGACATACAAGTTCAATTCCCAGAGTGCGGATGCAAATACTAGCAGATAAGCGAGTGTGATCCGACCACTCAAACTCACTTCACTTTAACTTTTTTCCGACTAAGTTAAATTAAAGTTAGTAAAGGCGGAGAACGACTACCGAATGACTACATTGATTCTCCCCAGGACTGGGGGCATAACTCAAGTACCAACCACTGACCGAGACACCGTAACATTGATAATCAACTCGACGTTTGATTATGACCCGAAGCCTTGACTTCAGGACCTAATGACTGGACTAAAGTTCGACTCAGAAACTAAAGCCTCATAAGTACATTAAATGGAAACACGAGTGCTGAAATACTTAAACAAATGAACACAGAGTTGTGCTAAAAACAAAAGGAAAATTTATTTCCACTATTCTTTGAAAAAGTAAGTACAAAATCTATTCGAATAATTCCGATAAGCAGGGGCCAAACCTGCATCTATACATGGATTACATAAAATGAAAGAAAAGCCTATTCTAGCAGTGTACCAAAAAGAGAGGAAGCAAAAGTGCAAGTCCACGCTTTCGGTTTTCTGTCCTTCCTGCTTTTCTTTGGAGTAGACCCGCTAGAGCTACCACTCAGAACCCTCTCCCTCTTTGAACCTTTACCTCCCCGGCCTTCTCCAGTTGGCTTGTCTTCGGCCGGTGGAATTGAAGCAATCTCCTCCTGAGAACTCATAGGGACCGGAATATCCTCTCTGTGCGGAACTGGAGGAATGGTGGCACTCTCGATGTTAGAGGGAGGAGGCACACTAGTCTCAACGATAGTGCCACCCGGAGAAACGACAAATATCGGGATCGAACCAGGACCTACCGTGCCCCACCAGCTCTACGAACCTGCTTGGCTTGCTTGATTTTGGCTTTTATTTCCTCCATTAGTTGCTCTGCCCGGTCCACATGTATATCAATTGGAACGCTGCTGGTCAGGCCCAAGGTGCCCGTTTTGACTACGTCTACATCAAGATTGAAAGGCACTTCGATACTTGGATTACTTTGATGGCTGAAGACTGCTTCCACCAATTATTCATCAAGCAAGCAGCTGCTATCGTGCATCTCTCCAGCCGATGTAGTAGGCGCCATGGTTGTAACCTTTGTCACTAGCACCTCCTACTCATGATGTACTTCTTGAGCTGTAGGACGATTAGTCGACGTAGAATCTAAGACTGAATGAAGATAAGAGAATATATTAGTAATATCATATGATAGTGCTCCTGCATTTTGAGGAATAGGAGAAGTGTCTAGAATACCTTTTTAGGGTTGGCTCCCATGCTGAGCTGGCATGCCTTCTGAGCCGCGCTCGATTATCGGAGAAAGATGCGGTCTATCGGGGTCATATTCCGGAACAACTGGAGGATCGATAGAAGAAGTAATCTCAGATTGGGACACTAGAGGCACTTCGGAGTCTACTTCGTGATGTTCAATTCTAGATCCTTCCCTAGCTTCCGGATACATAGCGGCCAATTTTTCCTTCTCAAGAGAAATGATTGTATCATGGAGGACTTTAGGCTCATCTCTGACTAGCACTTGAGCTTCAAGTTCGAACTCATCGATAGTTGCGGCATTGTAGATCACCTTTTTGTCCTCTACCAAGTGACTCCAGGCCTTGTATAGTTAGAAATGATAATCTTTGCCGAGCCAGTTTAAGTAGCGGTTTTTCAAGACATTGGTGCTGTACGTGACTAGGAGATTTTCGAATCACTCTCCATCCTGGCTTCAACCCTTTAATTTCTCTCTCAATCCTGCCATCGGCCTCCTGGGCCTTTTAATTCGCTACATCCCTCTCCTCCTTGAGTACCACCGCCTGTTTACATGCCACTTGGGAGGCTTTGTTGGCCTTGTCTTTCTCCTTGATGGCCTCGGCTAGCTTTGCTTTTAGCTCCCCAACCTCTTTCCATGCAGGGTCCCTTTCCTGAGTAATGACAGTGTTATGGTGACTCATCTCCTGCACCAGATCCATATGAGTCTTTCTCATGTTTTCCATGGATTGTCTAGCCTCTTCGGCTATCTGGTCAGCCTCCTTCTCCATTTTCCTCGAAGACTCAAGCTCGTCAGTGAGCTCCATTATTATCCTGCCTTTTTGAGAAAGGTCGCTCTCCAATTTCTCGATCGTTTTCGCCCGCTTGAGAGATACTGCCGAAACCCTTTCAGTCGTCTTAACTCACTCCCGGTACTGGCTGTATACGTCATGCACGTAATCTTGTACTAGTTTTTCTATGTTGTTGGGGATTTTCATGTTTGGAAGGCAGTGGAAGCCATCAAAACAAATATTCGGGAAGTCTTTCTTTAACTTGGCGATTTGGATGGCTCCCTCCCCTGTGGGCTTTATAGCAGTGTTCTCGTTGACGATGGGAGCTTCCATTTCAGTTCTACGGCGTTGATCGCCGGATTTCGAACTGTGAGGTGGTACTATTTGGTGTGCAATTTCAGAAGATTGTCTACCAAAGCCGGATGGTTTTGAGGGTCCTTTAGGTTGTAGAGATCGCGACCGGGAACAGCGCCTACTTTGATATGACCTTTCCTTCTCCCTATCATAGCGTTCGCGCTCTTGGCTGGAGTAATAGTCGCAACCTTAGTCTCTCTCACTTTCACGCCGCTATGATTCAGAGTGTGAACCGGAAGAATGGTGTGAAGTGAGAAAATTTCTGAGCATCGACCCTTGTTTCACCATCGTGTTTGTAAAATGAAAAGAGAAGCAGAATTAGTTATCTCCACAAATTAAGAAGCATGCGATTAGAAGTCGTGTGGTGCCGTGAAGTGTGTGTATGCATGTGCGAACACCCCAATCAACCGATTGTGGTGGCCTTACTCGTGGGAGTTGGCTCCCCTATGTCTAAAGAAGTTAGGCCCGCGCCAGTTCATGGTGGGAAGTGGAGCCCCTCTAATCCAAGATCCTGGGACAAAGATATGTCATCCGGAATACAAACATCTGACTATCCTCTCAATGAACCTTCTGTTTGTGGAGAAGAGGTCTCCGGACCTGTAAAAGTTGTCATGGGTTGAGTTAACAACGGTCTTATGCCTCTTGGCTTTGTGGGCGAGAGTTTTTTCCTTTCTTTGTGGTTCTAATAATCGAAGGCCTTACGGAGGCGCAACTGCGGCCTTATGCCTAGCTACCGCACTCTCGTCATCACTCATTTTGGTAATTGTAACTCCAGACGCACTTTGAGCTCCCCCAGCTAGGGGCATGATGGGAGCTTTTCTTCCTCCTTGCCTTACCGGAGCCACCCTGAGAACTCCTGTTAGCCCAAGCATTGACCTCTCTCTATGAGCCCCACGACGATCAAGTTGTCATCACTAAGAACTTCATTTATTTCTCTAAGTTCAGCGGGCACCGCCTGGAGCGTTCTCACTATCTCCTTGAATCGCGCTCCTTCGGGTCATGGAAGTGAAGTTGTAAAAAGAAAGGCAGTAATTGATTCAGTGTCAATTTATGATATCCAGATAATTGACGAAGAATTTAAAGCACTTACGTCTGCCAAACCACCGTCTAGCAAATCCTGGTGGACATCTAACAAAGAACCATTCTGTCTTGAAGTAGCTTAACTTACTCCAAGCACCTGCCACGACTTGGCAGTTCCTTACCGCTTCTAGGAAAGTAAACGAAGGCATATCCCCATGACTCTTGACGTTAAATAGGTATCTGATTTCGTCGACTGTCGAGGGTCAGAGAAGATGCTCCATGAAGATAATATATAAGCTTTTGAGAAGTGCATATCCGTTCGGATGCAGTTGAGAAGGCATAATCCTTAGGAAGAATAGCATCCCGAATAAATTGGTTGAACTGGGGCAACATTCCGGCTATGCACATAAATCTGTTACAAGCAGTAAATCCTTCCGGGGGACTGTGCGCTCTGTCTTCCGGCCCCGGTAATAGAACGTCTTCCAAAGATAGTCCATGCCTAAGACGGATTTTGCCTAGCATATCTTCAAAAATCTTGGAATGGACTGAGTCCTCCGGATTTAGAACCAACACTGCACCCGGCAGTTCATCCGGAGCAGGACTTACTACGTCGGTTGCAATGTCTGGCATTTCTATTCTAGGGAGTGGAGGATTCTGCATTTCCTGTTGCTTAGAACTTCCAAGATCCGTGACTATTGAACTCAGTAAAAACCATTATTAGACGGCAAGAAACCCGTGTTCCCCCAGGTGTAAAGTGAGTGATCGTGTTGTGTAGTGAAGTGCTACATAATACTTTGAATTTCTACAAGTTTGAAAGATGGTAAAGCGACAAGACTTCAAGATACGACCGGAGCGACCATCAACCATCTCAACCATGCCATTCTGACTACGGAGAATGATCCATGTTAAGATTGGTTATGTTTATCAGGTTACAGTTCCATCGACAAGCTTTGAAGGATAATCATATATGCAGTTTTTTTAATCAAGTCCGAATATGCAAGGCTAAATCCCGTATCAGAGTTAAGTGTTCAAGTATGCAAAAGGCTATGTTTCGTATCCATCATGGTTCAACTTGGATCGTTCCTCTAAAGCCTATTTTCGTATCGATCCGAGAAGTTGGGTTTCGAATCGATCAATCCACACATTGCTGCACTTCATATCAATCATTCCAAGCATCGATACACTTCGTATCGATCCAAAGACCCTGGCTTCGGATCGATCACCACGCCTCTTTCATCGATACGAATTGCTTTATCCTTAATTGATCAGTGAACTACTCTATATATAAACTACTTCATAGTATTCCGATCGATCCATGTCTCGTATCGATACGAGTTCGAGCAAAATATTGGAAGTCAGTGACTCCATCGTCTCCATCGACTGCTCTCCTTCTTCCCCAAGCCTCCAAGGTGCCATTAATTACTTCTCAACCTTGCCCGAACCACGCTCCGCCACCAACGACACCGAAGATAAACTTTGCTATGGACGGAATGGCGTCAACTCGATACTTGTCACTTTAAACATGGGTCTACTAATCATTTACCTAGATTAAGTAAATTAGGTTAAGGATTAAAAGATGGTAGTGTGAAGACGAGAGCTTCTACGGTTCTATCTTTTTTCTTATCGATACGAAGTGAAGGCAGATGCAAGTGAAAATTTATATAAGTCCAAAATCTATTTATATGGCTTCGTATCCAAGGGAAGGCGTTTCGTATCCCAGATACTAATCCGAGAGAATCGGTCAACATCCATCGATATGAAGGTTGGCTTTCGTATCCATAAACACACAACATTTCAGAACTTAACACTTCTTATCCATCAGTGCTTTGTATCCATCAATGTGGATTGATCCAAAGACCACTATGTCGTATCCATCAATACGAAGGTTATTGCAAGGTCATGTCTGGACCATTCAACTCCATCGATACAAAATGTCAATTTCGTATCCATCTATTCGAGACCCAAAACTTCGTGTCCATCGTTACGAAACACTCCTAGAGACTATCTATCTGGCAATGATAGCCATCGATACGAAGCCTACACTCATACATCCCAAATCTATCCAGGATAGGATCGATACGAAAGAGTGAATCTAAGCGACCATCAATCGTTGTTACAACTTGAATTTCACATCGATCCAGGAGAGGATCAATATGAAACTCGATCCAAACAAGAATAAAGAAGCTTGACAACGACCCGTTAATGTGCAAACTTGAACAGGAGTCAGGTTAACATACGTGCATGTATGCTAACTTAACATTTGATTTTCAAAGTTGATAGGAATTGAATGCTTACCTGGTGACAACCAAGATAGTGAATAACAAATTGCTAGCACTTGACCTTCAATTACAACATAAAACTGCATGATCATTAGCAGTCTATGATTTAACATTTATATTACTGGAAATTAATCAAAGGATACATCTCTTGATGAAAAGACAACAACTATTCAACGAATCAGATAGAACTTTTTTCAGAATAGAGGTTGCGGCTTTTCAAAGCACATTATGTTCACACAGGACGTACTTTGGGGTGGAAAATGTTATCCCGCCTTTTGGCAAGGCCGTGACACTAAGGACTTGACTAGAAACTAAAGGTAATCCGTCCCGAAGATTGGTTATCTACAGGTCCACGATGGATACAGGAGAACTTGGTCCGAGTCCGGATTAAGCTACAATTAGCATGGTACGACGAACAAAGCTATGACAGACAACATTCCAAATTTCAGGTCAATCGGAGTTCGTATGCTCAGATTATGGATCGATCAAGGTTCACGTGAAACATATTCCCTTCATATTCATCCTCCTTCGTATCCATCACTCTGCATCCATCCCCTTCGTATCCATCCTTCTTCGTATCCATCACTCCGCATACATCCCCTTCGTATCCATCAAGCAATAGCACCTCCCAGATCGATCGTATTTCATTT
This sequence comes from Allium fistulosum, assembly GCA_030737815.1. Classification (NCBI taxonomy): domain Eukaryota; kingdom Viridiplantae; phylum Streptophyta; class Magnoliopsida; order Asparagales; family Amaryllidaceae; genus Allium; species Allium fistulosum. Next base: position 1,100,275,935 of record CM060904.1, on the reverse strand, counting down.
TCCCATTTCGTATCAATCAGGCAATCGATCGATACAAAACCAATGACCAACCGTTGATATGAAGCCACACATAAGGCATCGATACGAAAGAAATGGAAACTCATCGATACGAAGAGCTTGACACTAGATGGATATGAAGGACACAGTATAACCAAAGGAAACAGTCTTTAGGCGTGAAATATGGATCTCCACAGAATTGTCGCGCCACGTCATCAACATGCAGTTGATCGATACGCATCATATCGATACGAAGCCCATCGACATGTGTATCGATACGAATCCATCAGCCTACTGGCAAATCCAATCTTGTATCGATTATAACTTAAAAACTACAATTCCAAATGCCATGAAATTTTCACAAGAGCTTGCATATTAACTCAAGAGCTCCCCTGATCGATCGCAGCTCAAATGGAGCCAAATTTGATCGATACAAAATGCACTTGGATCGATCATGATCGATCCCAAATGACCCCATATCGATCTGGTGGGCCCACCCACTTGTGAGAAGAGGTATTCCAAGGTTTGAGGGAGATATTTTCAGATTTACTCCTATAAATAGCACCCCTACACCTACTGAAAAAGGACCTTTTTGAAGCTTTTACGCCGTTACTCTACTGCATCTCCATTGTAACCTGAGTGTTAGTGATTGTACTGTTGTAACTTAGTTGAGAATCATTAATAAACAACAATCTCTTGAAAGTGGATGTAGGCTACAACGTTGAACCACTATAAATTCTTGTCTCTTTCTATTTCTGCTTGCTTTTATTGGTGTGATTGTTAGATTAGCCTCTTTTCCATTTAACTTCTTCATTCTAATCTCTTCAATTACATCCAAAGAGTGTTGTGCCCAACTTTAGTATAAACAACAGTGTAGCATTCTAGAAATTATTTCAGAGAGCAGGCTTTGTTTTCAACGAAAGCATACTCTGAGGGGCATGTTCTAACCTAGTTTTTAGGCACACAGAAGTCAACTGAAGTTAGAACGATAAAACGAAGACAAAATGACTTGAAAACTTAGGAAAGCACTTAGAAGAGCTAGAGAAATGACTTGGGAAATTTTCACTCGATTTGCAGCCAAGAACATAGCTCGGTACTGACCTACAATTTTACCCTTATTCATCTCCCAAACTCCATACTTCTTATACACCCCTCCAATAGCTCGTGATCAAGTGATTTTTCCAAAGTATAGATGACGAATTCCAACGTAGATGAGAAAAAATCCAAGAAAGCGAGATAACTCAAGTGGTATAGTGAAGATTACTAGACTCAACCAAAAGTCAATGAAAAGAGTTTGGGAACTATCAACTAAAGGATAGTAGAGAAGAGCAAGAGTTGAAGTTGGATTTGCACCAACATTTATAGCTCAGTACCAAGCTACATCGGTCAGTAATGACCTATCTTCTTAGGTCATTGTGCTTTGGTTTCTATTGTATGACATTAGGCCTTTATATATACTCCAGTGCAAGCAAAATTCTAACCCATTACCTCTATTTTCCTATAAATAACAATCTAACTACAACTACAGAAGGATCTAATTTCTACTAGCTTTATGCATGGAAGCTCTGCCTTTTCTTCATCTCTCATCTCCACACACTAGTCACCTAGTGTAACGACCCACTATTTTGAACCATTCAAACTGACAATAAAACCACACATGTCAGACTTGAAGTGTTCAAAACAATAGATTGTTAATTATTTTGGGGTAAATAAAATCATTCACAAAATCATAGACACAGAACAAGCAAAATATCTCACAGTGGAATAAATAAAACATAGTAGTTCATGAAGCTACTAAATACATAGCCTCAAACAGATACATAATATCAGAGTCTTAAAGCAAATACAACTGAATGTCCAAATACGTAAGTCCACTAATACATAAGCAACTAACTGGAAAGGAAATAACTGAAATAGGAAATAATAGATAGATAGCTAAGCTCCAGCAGATCTCTAGCTCCAAATGGTGAATCCAAGGCTGTGATACTCAAGCTGAGACACTCAGGCAGACCCCGAGCATAAAGTCAAAATAAAACATTCGAGTCAAGACTAACATACTTATATAAGTAAACTAACTCAAGTGAACTGTACAATAAAATGCATCAGTAACTTAAAGGATGCTTGGGATCGCCCATCTTTTAAGGATCTGTAAAAAAAGAAAAATGTAAAATACGCTATTATACATAATGTCTATCAGTAAAGTATAATATTGAAAATAGCGTTAAGGCATTACCCATATCTCCCTTAGCACATTTTTATAATGCTGTAGACTATATAGTACTGTAAACTCCACCAAAACCGGTGGACTATCAGGGAGCACTCCATAGGTACAAAAAATAATCATAATGGGCTCGCTAGGGAAGATGACAAGGCACGCGAGGCTATACCGTGGGTAGGATTCTACCGTTTTGTGGCATAAGGCTGGTGGTAACGCATAGCAGCTACTGCCGCCCACCTTGGAACAACACTCCCATAATCAAAGGGGGCACAAATCAATCACAAAGTAATAGATATTGTATCGAAGAAGCGTGTCCGATAGGAGGAGCGACTTCACTTGGCCTGGTGATGGCTTCTGTTTTAGTCATCCAAATAGGCCATCGTTTCATACCTCAATGCAACAGCATCGCCAAACCATCCTACTTAGTTCTGGATCCTCCACCGTGTACACGGTTATCAAAGTGGTTTTGGTATTGACAGAGAGTATGCCAATAGTCGGCCCCGGTCTCTTTAACAATCAATCGTTATATTTTTCACACCGTGGTCGTTTTTATAAAACATAGTTTAAATAATTTAAGTTAAATCAAATCCAAAATATTAATTTCGAAATATATCATTTGAAATCACTTAACTCAAACCATTAAATTTATCGATGTTAACAAAATCAAGTTATTAAGTTTTATTTCTCAAATCAATTTATCAATTGACAAAATCATATCATAATAATAAAACTTAATAAAAATCTTAAACTTAACTTATCTTCTTAAAATATATTTATTAAAGGGACAGTTTGGCACAGGTCCCTAATAAGTTTCAAAATACACAAAAACCCCAGTAAAATAAAGTTTGTAAATTAGGTCCCTAGAATTAAGTTACTGAATAATGACATACACTTATGCAATTATTCAGTGAATAATTGCAGACATTTATGCAATTATATCAAAAAATTGCGGAAAATTCCACAATTATTCATCCAAAAAATTGCGGAAATTTACGCAATTTTTTCAAAAAATTGCGGAAAATTCCGCAATTATTCACCCAAAAAATTGCGGAAATTTACGCAATTTTTTCAAAAAGTTGCGGAAAATTCCGCAATTATTCACCAAAAAAATTGCATAACTATATGCAATTACTTAGTAACTTAATTCTAGGGACCTAATTTACACACTTTTTTTTACTGGGGTTTTTGTGTATTTTGAAACTTACTAGGGACCTGAGCCTAATATTCACTTTATTAAAGTTATAAAATGAGTCTTTATATAATTAAATTTTAATTTTAAAATAAATTTCTAAGTAAACTTTTAAACTGGTATATAAAAAAAATTAAATTTTGTTAAATTGTTTATTGAATTAAGTAATTAGGTTATATTAAATACAATATTTTAAATTAAACTTTTATATTAAATTAAAATCTAATTATTTTATTAATTAAATATTTAATTTAAAATAAATTAAGTTATATTAAAGTACCTTTTTTTACTAAGTAAAATATTTGAATTAAATCTTAAAATTTAAATTCAAAATCCACATATATATTTTAAACCTTAAATACATAATTAAATCTTAAACTTAAATTTTAAAACTTAAATTTAATTAAATATAAATTTTAAAACTTAATTCTTTTTTTTTAAATCAAATTTTTAATTTGTCAAAACATTTCAAATAGACCAACGGTGTTCGTATATAGATTTGTATCATATGGTCAAGTGATACATATATTTATCATTTTAATGCACAATAAATTAAAATTTCCAAATATATATCATTTCAACCCGCAATCCCAAGTCAATTTCAATATATTTTTTCTTTTTTTCCTAAATCTATACAGCCATTCGAGTATGTATCATTTCAACCCATAGTGATTTTTCAAGTAATCTAAGGGAACTTGCAGTGTGAGAATAATAAACATAACATAACATAGCATAACATAGCATATAACATATCAATGAGCATAACAGTATATATCATGTTAATTAGAACAATCCTAACCTTTTACTGTCAATTCAAATGGTGTCAATTCACTTAAAATAAGCATATCAGTCCTGAGTGATTGCTCACTTTTCGTGGCTAGAGAAATTGACAAGAACGGCGAATAGACACGACAAAACACGATAAATGGAAACGATGAACACATACGGAAATCGGATCCAAGCTAGCAAATCCAAACCTGAATCTAGCTATGAACCTTGAAGCAAACTTTTCTTTTTCTATTTTATGAGAGGTGGAGTTCGGCTAAGGGGTTCTAGGCCTTGGGCTAGGGCTGGACGACGGAGCTAGGGATGGCGCTGTGTAGGGCTGGTGGTGCCGGTGTTCATCGACAGGTGTGGCGGTGGTTCGGTGGCGGTGGCAAAAGAGGGGAAGGGGTGCGGCAAAAAGGAGGAAGAAAGAGGAGGAGATGGAGAGTTAATGTTAGGGTTTTGGGTGATGGAAGGAGATGGTGGCTAGGCTAGGGTTTGGGTGATGGAGTGGAGGAGCAAGGTGGAGGGATTTGGGAATTTAGGATTTAAATTTGCTTACTGGTTTATGGAGTTGAGAAGAAGGAGAAGGAGGAGATGAGAAAAATGTACGTACTTGTTATTCTGTACGTAGTCTAAACAGGTGGGTGAGGTGTTGGTTCAACCAAGAGGTGTTGGTTCAACCAACCCCCTTCAACTACCCCAAGGGTCAAGCATCTATTCACATATATACTAGTATAATACTGTATAAAATACTAGTATAAATACAAACAAAATATAGAGAGAAATACAGAGATAGATACAGGGAAAAATACACGTAAACTACGCACACAAACACCGTTAGAAATGCGCGTTTTTACGCTATAAGTTGCAGATTCGGAGCATTAGAAATCCGATTTCGACGAAACGAAAAGTGGAATGGAGATTTAAATTTTGTCTAGTATCATAAAAAAAATATATAAATTTCAAATTTGAAACTTTTAAATTTCTACAAAAAGTCAACGTTCGACCAAGTTTGACCAAAATTAGAAATTTCAGAAATTTTCTTATTTTGAAAATGTGAAAAAATATTTTACATAATGTTTCAAATTCATTATTTAAATTCAAATTTCAAAATTTAACTTAAATTCAAATATAAATTAATTTTTAAAATAGTTCAAATTTGAGAGTCGTTACACTCTCCTCCACTCAAAACTTTTCATCCTCGAAAAGGAACGAGACACAGGAATAGAAAAAAAAGAGGATAAGATAGATTCAACGAATAGTACCTGGAACAAACAACTTCGGATTCGAAGCACCCATGCTCTCCTCTGTCTCCTAGGTACAATCCTGATCATCAGTACTCCACTGCACTTTGACCAGGTGGACAGACTTCCTCCTTAACTGCTTTGTACCACGATCAATGATACGAAGTGGCTTCCTCTTAATGGTGAGATTCGTCTCAACATCCAAATTCTCAAGCAAGCAGGCCGAATAATTAAAGATGGATCATGAAGATACTTGCGAAGATGAGAGACATGGAACACATTATCTACTCCAAACAGCTTCTCTGGAATATCTACTCGATAAGCTAAAGGACCAACTCTCTCTAATATACGGAAAGGACCAGCAAATCTAGGAGTTAGCTTCCCTTTCCATCCAAAGAAAGCCACATTCTTCAATGGCGAGATCTTCAGAAAAACCTGATCACCCACTGCAAATTCCAAACTCCTCCTTCGCCTATAACCATATTTCTTCTACCTATCGTAAGCAATCCTTATCTTCCTCTTAATCTCCTCAACCTTCTAAGAAGCATCCAAAATCATATCAGGATCAAGAGCCAGACAATTACCGGATTCAATCTAGCAAGATGGAGAATTACAAGATCGAGCATAAAAGGCAGCGAACGAGGACATCTTAATACTCGCCTGAATTCAAAAAGTGGAGTTTAACTAATTTGATTTTATTAAGATCTAGATTTGAAATTAAAGATATACCTGATAGCTATTATTATAAGTGAACTCGACTAGATGGAGATGATCTTCCCAAGATCCTCCATAATCAAGAACACAAGCACGAAGAAGGTCTTTCAAAATCTGATTCACTCTTTCCGTTCGACCATCGGTCTGCGGATGATAAGCTGTCCTAAAATTCAACCGGGTACCCAATGCTTCTTGAAATGCCCTCCAAAAGTTACTGGTAAAGATGGGATCTCTATCACAAATTATGCTGATCGGAACACTATGAAGTTGAACAATCTCTCTCATATAAATCTCAACTAAACTCAAAGCAGTGCGGTTAGACCTGACCGGGATGAAATGAGCTGACTTGATCAGTCTATCCACACTACCCATATACTCTCATTACTCCTTCTAGTCCTCGGTAGATCATCAATAAAATCCATAGAAACCTGTTCCCATTTCCAATTGGGAATCTCAAGGGGTTGCAATAATCCAGCGGTCTTTTGATGATCGGCTTTAACCTGTTGACAAGTGGCACATCTACTAACATAAAGGGAGATATCACACTTCATACCACTCCACCAATACAACTTCTTCATTTTCTGGTACATCTTCATCACATCGGGATGAATAGATAGTCTAGACCGATGATTTTTCCACAGCAACTCTTGCCTCAATCTATAGACATTCGGGACACAAATCCGATTATTAATCCTCAAAATCCCTTTATCATCAATCTGTGCTCCCTTTCCATCTTGCTTACCACCTACCCTATTATGAACATTCTCCTTAGTAAGCCTTAACATCTCGTCTTCATCCTACTTAGCAACAGTACGATCCATAAGGGAGGAAGAAACAACAAGTTGACACAATATCGCCCTCTTTCGACTCAAGGCATCGGCTACAACATTAACTTTCCCGGGAGTGTAGTTGATGTCGAGGTCATAAGAAACTAGAAACTTGAGCCATCTAACCTGCCTCTGGTTCAAATGCTTTTGGAAGAAAATATACTTCAAAGATCGGTGATCCGTAAAGAGCTCAAACTTAGTTCCCAAAAGATGGTGCCTCCATAATTTCAAAGCAAAAACAACAGCAAGTAATCCAAATCATGAACTGCATAATTGGCTTCATGGGTCTTCAACTGACGACTGGCATAAGCAATAACCTTCCCATTCTTCATCAAGACAGCTCCTAAACCTTCTCGACTAGCATCAGTGTATACCGTTAATCCCTCATTTCCATTTGGAACGGTAAGAATAGGCAGAAGTTAGCTTGCGCTTTAACTCATTGAAGGCAGCTTCACACTTATCATTCCAAACAAACTTGGTATTCTTACGAGTCAAAACAGTGAGAGGTACAGCAATCCGAGCAAAATTCTCAATAAGCCTCCGATAATAACCAGTAAGACCTAAGAAGTTACGAATATTAGAAGGAGTCTTGGGTCTTTCCCAATCCTGAAATAGAATAGGGAATTTGAATTTCAAAGAAAGATAAGATAAGTTACAAAAGAAGAAAGAGGATAGACTTACATTGATCGCAGCGATCTTAACAAGATCAACTGAAACTCCATTTTCAGAAACAATATGTCCAAGAAATCGAATTTCATCCTTCCAAAAATGGCATTTCGAGAATTTAGCTTTCAATTGATGACTCCTTAGGGTTTCAAGAAGAAAACCCAAATGTGCTTCATGCTCCTTCTCTGTCTTAGAAAGACGAGGATATCATCAACGTAAACCAGAAAAAACTTATTAAGAACATCACGAAAGACACAATTGATAAGGTCAACAAAGAAAGCTGGGGCATTCGTTTAGCCAAAGGGCATAAATAACCATTCACAGAAACCATTCTCAGTGCGGAAAGCGGTTTCGGGAATGCTTTCCTCTACCATTCTAAGCTGGTGGAAACCTATGGCAAGATCAAGTTGAGAGAACACTTTAGCACCATGAAGCTAATCAAACATATCATTGATACGAGGCATAGGATATCTATTCTTCAGCGTGAGCTTATTCAGCTCCCTATAATCAACACACATCCTCAAAGAACCATCACACTTAGTGACAAACACCGCTGTTGCTCCCCATTCCGAGTGACTATGCCTAATCAAACCCTTAAAAAACAAATCCTCAATCTGATTCTTCAATTCGGCTTTCTCCTTAGGTGTCATCCTACGAGGAGGAAGAACTACAAGCCGGGCTCTAGGAACAAGATCAATATGGAATTCGATTTCCCGCTGAGGAAATAAAGATGTGACTTCACCAAATACATCGGGATAGAGTCGTACCACTGGAGTAGAATCAAGATTACTAAGAGGAGAATCAAGAGAAAAGATAAAGTTACCAGCATAATCCTGAGGCATACGGCATCTGATCACCAAAGGATTACCCTTATCATCAACTAAAGAAACAGTTCGGGCTTTGCAAGAGATAACGGCTTCATGCCTCTTCAACCAATCACCTCCAAGCAAAATGTCGAAAGCATCGAAACCAAGAACATAGAAATTTCCAATGAAACGATGCCTCTTGTAATGGAGTTTCACCCCTTTACAAGTCCTACAAAGGATTGCGGGACAACCAATAGGATTAGAAACACATAAGGATTCATTGGCATATTCAGGTAAAAGGATGTGCTCAAACTTGTTACAATGATCCACAGAGATAAAACTACGAGATGCGCCGCTGTTAAATAAAACACGAATAGGATGAGAATACAAAGTAAAGGTACCTTGAAGCATACCCTTAGTATCATCACCCGTAGGAGTGGAAGAAGTAACTGCAAAGATCCCAAATGACCTGCCCTTCTGCTGAGTAGGATAATCCTTCTTGAAGTGGCCAGGCTGCAAACAAATATGGCAAAGATCACGCCTAGTCATTTGAACTAAAGGAATAGAACCTCCGACTGAATTAGGATAGCTGTTGGCATAGTGTCTCTTCTGGGCACACTTGAAGCAAGTGATGGAAGATAGATCAATAGGCTGCCTCTGAGAAGAAGAAGATCCTAAACCTAAGTCTTCTGCCAATTCTTCTTCTACTGCTGGAAATTGAACTTCCTCTTCTTGGAGCTGCTGGAAGAAGGCTGAGATGAAGGTGGATGAACAACAGATGCTTCCTTAGAAGTGGGGTTCTCATATCTAATAGCCATATCCATCAATCCAGTAAAAGAGCCATGCACATGAGCAATCAGATGATCATAATACTCCAAGTGAGCTCCCGCTATAAACTTCTTATTCTACTTAAGTGGGGTATCAATCAAGCTAGGACCAAACTTGGACAGTTCGTTGAACTTCCTTTCATACTCGGAAAATGTCATATTCCCCTACTTAAGATCCATAAACTCCCTGTATAGCTGAGACTTCCCTGCTTCGGGCATCCACTTAGCTACAAAAGCTTCCCTGAAATAAGGTATTCAAGACTTAAGGAAGATTCCAAAGAGATAACTTAACCAAACTTGAATCCAACTCAAGATTATACCTAAACTGCTCCCAAGTTATATCTGCCTCAATGTTGTGGATTGTAATTGACTCCCACCAATCCTGGGCTGCCTCCTGCAACAGCCAAGCTGCTAACTGATGCTTCTGAGCATCGGTGATCTCAAGACCAGTGAAAATCCTCTCGAAACTCCTCAACCACTGCCGAACCTCAATGATACTCTCTGCTCCAATAAACTTGGTACCACCAAGCCGAGTGTACTCCTTATAGAGAGTGGTGAATCTAACAGGTGTAAAGGATTCTGGTGCTGGGGCAATTCCTCGACCCCTATCTTTGGCATGCCTACGACTCATCCTGGAAATTCAAGAATGGATTTTAGTACAAATGTAAAGATTCAGACTTAAGAAATCCTAATCAAAGAATTCAAACAAACAAGGTGGATTTGAAGGAAGGAATTTCAAGGAAAAGGATTAGATTTTAAAATAAATTTTTTTATATATTAAAAAATACTTTAAAAACTATTTGAAAATCATTTTATACTTTTAAAAATATGCTTTATCACAAGAAATGATTCTAAGACTGATTTTACTCATTCTAGGGTATCGCTACCCTATCTCCAATGAGTTTTTACCCCGTAGGCTACGGTTTTGCCTAAAAACCTGGCTCGGATACCAACTGTAACGACCTGCTATTTTGAACCATTCAAATCAACAATAAAACCACACATGTCAAACTTGAAGTGTTCAACACAACAGATTGTTTATTATTTTGGGGTAAATAAAATCAATCACAGAATCACAAACACAGAACAAGCAGAATAACTCACAGCGGAATAAATAAAACAAAGTAGTTCATGAAGCTACTAAATATATAGTCTCAAACAGACACATAATATCAGAGTCTTAAAGAAAATATAACTGAATGTCCAAATACGTAAGTCCACTAATACATAAGCAACTACCTGGAAAGGAAATAACTGAAATAGGAAATAATAGATAGATATCTAAGCTCCAACAGATCTCTAGCTCCAAATGGTGAATCCAAGGCTGTGATACTCAAGCTGAGACACTCAGGCAGATCAGAGCATAAAGTCAAACAAAACATTCGAGTCAGGACTAACATACTTATATAAGTAAACTAACTCGAGTGAACCGTACAATAAAATGCATCAGTAACTTAAAGGATGCTTGGGATCGCCCATCCTTTAAGGATCTGTAAAAAAAGGAAAATGTAAAATACACTATTATACATAATGTCTATCAGTAAAGTATAATATTGAAAATAGCGTTAAGGCGTTATCCATATGTCCCTTAGCACATTTTTATAATGTTGTAGTCTATACAGTATTGTAAACTCCACCAAAACTGGTTGGCTATCAAGGAGCACTCCACCGGTAAAACACAAAACAAAATCGTTGTGGGCTCGCTAGGGAAGATGACAAGGCACGCGAGGCTATACCCTAGGTAGGATTCTACCATTTTATGGCACCAGGCTGGTGGTAACGCATAGCAGCTACTACTGTTCATCTCGGAACAACAATCCCATCACCAAAGGGGCCACAAATCAATCACAAAGTAAAAGATATGTTATCGAAGAAGCGTGTTTGATAGGAGGAGCGACCTCACTTGGCCTGGTGATGGCTCCTGTTTTAGTCATCCAAATAGGCCATCGTTTCATACCTCAATGCAACAGCGTCGCCAAAACATCCTACTTCGTTCTAGATCCTCCACCGCGTATACGGTTATTAAAGTTAATCTGGTATTAACAGAGAGTATGCCAATAGTCGGCCACAGTCTCTTTAACAAACAAACGTTATATTTTTCACACCGTGGTCGTTTTTATAAAACATACATTAAATAATTTAAGTTAAATCAAATCCAAAATATTAATTTCAAAATATATCATTTGAAATCACTTAACTTAAAACATTAAATTTATCGATGTTAACAAAATCAAGTTATTAAGTTTTATTTCTCAAATCAATTTATTAACTGACAAAATCATATGATAATAATAAAACTTAATAAAAATCTTAAACTTAACTTATCTTCTTAAAATATACTTATTAAAGTTATAAAATGAGTCTTTATATAATTAAATTTTAAAACAAATTTCTAAGTAAACTTTAAAACTTATATAAAAAAATTAAATTTTGTTAAATTGTTTATTGAATTAAGTATTTAGGTTATATTAAATAAAATATTTTAAATAAAACTTTTTCTATTAAATTAAAAATCTAATTATTTTATTAATTAAATATTTAATTTAAAATAAATAAGTTATATTAAAGTACTTTTTTAACAAGTAAAATATTCGAATTAAATCTTAAAATTTAAATTCAAAATCGATATATATATATTTTAAACCTTAAATACATAATTAAATCTTAAACTTAAAATTTAAAATTTTAATTTAATTAAATGTAAATTTTAAAACTTAATTCTTTTATTTTTTTTATATCAAAATTTTAATTTTTCAAAACATTTCAAATAGACCAACGGTGTCCGTATATAGTATTCCCTATGGTCAAGTGATGTGGATATTTATCATTTCAATCCGCAATAAATTAAAATTTCCGGGTATATATCATTTCAACCCGCAATCCCAAGTCAATTTCAATATTTTCTTTTCTTTTTTTCCTAAATCTATACAGCCGTTCGGGTATGTTTCATTTCAATCCATAGTGATTTTCCTAGCAATTTAAAGGAACTTGCACTATGAGAATAATAAACATAACATAACATAACATAGCATATAACATATCAATGAGCATAACAATATATATCATGTTAATTGGAACAATCTTAACCTTTTACTATAAATTCAAATGGTGGCGATTCACTTAAAATAAGCATATCAATCATGAGTGATTGCTCACCTTTCGTGGCTTGAGAAATTGACAAGAACGGCGAATAGACACAACGAATGGACACGACGAACATGAATGGGAATCAGATCCAAGCTAGAAAATGCAAACCCGAATCAAACTATGAACAATGAAGCAAACGATTTTTCCTTTTTTATGAGAGGTGGAGTTCGGCCAAGGGGTTCTAGGTCGTGGGCTAGGGGTTGGATGGCGGAGCTAAAGGCTGCGCTGGGGAGGGCTGGTGGGGCTGATGGTTAGCGGTAGGTGTAGCGGCAGGTTGTGGGTCGGTGGCGGTGGCAAAGAAGGGAAGAGGTGTGGTAAAAAGGAGGAAGAAAGAGGAGGAGATGGAGAGCTAAGGTTAGGGTTTTGGGTAATGGAAGGAGATGGTGGCTAGGCTAGGGTTTAAGTGATGGAGTGGAGGAGCAAGGTGGAGGGATTTGGGAATTTAGGTTTTAGATTTGCTTACTGGTTTATGGAGTTGAGAAGAAGGAGAAGGAGGAGATGAGAAAAATGTACGTGCTTGTTATTTTGTATGTAGTCTAAACATGTGGGTGAGGTGTTGGTTCAACCAAGAGGTGTTGGTTCAACCAACCCCCTTCACCTACCCCAAGGGTCAAGCATCTATTCACATATATACTAGTATAATACTGTATAAAATACTAGTATAAATACAAACAAAATACAGGGAGAAATACAGAAATAGATACATGGAAAAATACAGGTAAACTACGCACACAAACACCGTCAAAAATTCATGTTTTTACTTTGTAAGTTGCAGATTCGAAGCATTAGAAATCCGATTTCGACGAAACAAAAAGCGAAGTGGAGATTAAAATTTTGTCTAGTATCATAAAAAAATTTCAAATTTGAAACTTTTTAAATTTCAACAAAAAGTCAACGTTTAACCAAGTTTAACCAAAATTTGAAATTACAGAAATTTTCTTATTCTAAAAATGTGGAAAAATATTATACTTAATATATAAAATTTGTTATTTAAATTCAAATTTCAAAATTTAACTTAAAATCAAATATAAAATAATTTTTAAAATAGTTCAAATTTGAGAGTCGTTACACATAGGCAGATGCTATTAGTAGTTCTTAGCCATAGAACTTGTCAAACTCTTGTACTAGTTACTTAAACTCTCTCTAATTCTTTGCAATCCGACACAAACTCTATTAAATCAATCAATAAAAGCTATAAAGTGGACATAGGCAAGAGATTGCCAAAACACTATAAAAATCTTGTGTCTCCCTACTTTAGTTAAGCTATTTTTTTATTTCAACCATTATTAGCTAGATCTTGGTCTCACAGGTCCTCTACAACTGAATCTTGGGTGTTGATCAATTTTTGACATCAACACAAAACTTTGCGATAGTTCACAATGCGAGAACCCCATATCATGATGCATCTACATGGAACTAGGTCTGGTGAATTGAAATCTCGAGCCTTTATATATTAGTACTTGGATAGTATAATTTAAATAAGAATATGTCTTTCGAATTTAAATAATATTCAAAACCATTTAATACCTTCAATCCTTGAAGTAGGTCCTTCGTATTATCCAATCCCATAACTATCGTTATTAATGTCTACCAATGCTCACTTAATACCTCTTAATGGAAAATATGCCGACTTTGACCATTTAAGACCTCAATTGAGTTAGGCCCCCACTATTTAATATATATTCCCTAAGCGAACTCCACATATGTATCTATCTAGCTAACATTACTTTAAAATCTCTTCGAACACTTAATGCTTCCATTGAAGCGGACCATTCCGGGATATCCTTAACCGTGCCTAAACCAAATCCCGACTATTTAATACTTCATATAAGGGAAAGAGGCGGGCTCTCAAACAATAAATTAATACCTTCAATCCCCGAAGCATGTTCTTCGTATTATGACTCATACCCCATGGAGAAACCTCACATTAGTCCGACTATTCGTTGGAATTAAGGACTGACCTTGCGTCATCTGCAGTTATTATACATGATGTCTCACATCATCCCTAAAGTCACACTATTGGTAGCCAGATTAGCTGGGTAGAAATCTGTGTACTTTCGACTGACCTTACATCCCTATAACTTAGTCATATTTCATAATACTCTCCAGTTATATTATCACACAACTCACCATACATTATTTAGGCCTTAGAAGAAATCCTTCTTATTTCACCTCTACAACTAATTACTTTCCTAAGGGCATTTAAATGATAATTATTAACCTAATTAAATATGCCATTTAATATGTTATAATTGTACATTATTTATGCTATTTTGTGTATATATAAATAAGCCTTTATTAATTTCTATGCATGCGGAGATTACTCCCTAAACTAACATTTTAAATGTCAAATCTTCCAAAGTTAAGTTTCATTTTCATAATAACATTTATACGATAAATCCAATATTCTAAAATCAAATCAATAGACCTATACTTAGAATCCAAATCCAACTTATTTTATATTAAAACAATGGATTAAATCAATAATAATGGAAACTTACAATTTAATTAATTTTATTTCTATTCGACTTCTTTTACATGCAGGTAGACAAGGGAAATTCTATTCAATTTGTAGAAACAGGCAGTGTAAACTATGAATAAGAATTCATACCATATACATCGTTTCTTAATTAAATCCCTTAATCTAATCCGAAGAAAAAAGAATAAGAAGTAGAATAGAAGGTAAAACACTTAGATTGCAAAATCCATACAAACTTTATAGTTTAATATAAAACAATTAAGATTCCAACCTAAGAATTGACATTTCATTTTAGGGGATTTTGGGAATTTTTAATGTGATGTTTTTGTAATCCAAAACTCCCTAAGGCATAAATAAAATCCAAAATACACTATTCAATTACTAAAATAGAAAAACTAAAATTTCCACTCAAGGAGGTCCTTAGGTTTGCATTCTCTTGGATTTGACACGCCTTCAATGAACCCTTTTAGATCTCTTTTTTTTATATATACAATAATGGATTTGTATATATGTTAGATTTAGAAAATTAGTTGTTTGGAGGAGGAAAACTTTAGAAAATAAACAATAAAAAAATAGATATATAGGATTTCTTACCTGAAACCCTAATGGAGTTTCCTGAAGCTATGAAGAGATGAACTAACAAGGCTTTGCCAATGTACCTAAAATATTTTATGGATAACAGTGAAGGGGATAGGCTCTTATTTATAGTGGATGGAATGCACCAGAACCATTGGATTTGGGTTGGTTTAAAACAATAAAGATTCAGATGTTAACTATTTCATAAACCCTAGCCGCCACTAAGCTTCACCAGTCGACAACCTCATCCCTACCGATTAACCTCCACCGGTCGACCGGTCAAAGGTCAGAGGTCAACCGATCCCTATTTTTGGAACATTTGCATTATCATTGATTTATTTTTATTTAGTTCCTTAATTATAATTCAACTTTTACTTTAACTTTAACGTTTACTTAATTACT
Organism: Allium fistulosum; assembly: GCA_030737815.1. NCBI lineage: Eukaryota > Viridiplantae > Streptophyta > Magnoliopsida > Asparagales > Amaryllidaceae > Allium > Allium fistulosum. The sequence goes on along the minus strand of CM060904.1, from coordinate 1,100,260,075 downwards.
ACTAACATCTGAATTTCAAACCTTACAATTAAATATTTAATTAAATTTGAATTCTATTTAAATTAATATAAATCTAGAAATTCAAACATCTATAATTTCCTCTTTTGAGCTCCGTTTTCAACATATTATATATGGAAATTGATTAGAAAATCGCAATGAACGTAACGACATTTGTTCAAATTCTTAATTTTACAAAATTTCCATTTTTGTCCCTATCTTTTTTAAATTAATTTATCCAATTTTTTAATTTATGGTTGATTTTACAGAGTGTTACATGATCTCCCTATCATACTTGGCCAAAGAATTAAACTTGTGAATGTGCACTTCCACAATAAGGTCTCCCTACTTCAAGTCTATGAACTCATCTAGGTAATCTCTTTCTGAGGTGTTCCAACAAAAACTGCCTCCCACCAATCCAAGGCATCTTCCTCCAGTTATCTCGATGCCAGCGTCCTCGTCTGCGCATCGTTCAAGCATATGTCTCCAAATACCTGTTTGTAATTTCTTAGCCAGTTTAGTACTTTAACCGCGGGCTCTCTCCCCATAAACGCCTTCCCTTCTAGGCTCTTGTAGTCTCTACACATCTTTGGGAAATCCTCTCTTACAACAAAGGCCCTTGGCTCAACCACTCCAGGCACATTCACCCTCATCATTTGTGCCACGAACTCTCTAAAGAAGGCATTCACATCCATGACCACCACATTTACTAGTTCTACGGCTTCTACACCTACTTCTCTTGGGACTTCTCCCACGTTTCCTTCATTGTTCTATGCACTTTTCGCATCTCTCCTCACACTTGCCCCTTCTAAGGAAATTTTCCTATTCTTCAAATCCACCTTCCTTTAAGGTTAAGAAACTCTTTGTTATAAATGAAAAGAAAGGGCGAAACAATAATACAGGGATAGATATATATATTTCTATGTATCAATACATCAGCTTACAAATAGGTTATATATATAATGGCTATGCAATCCCTAAGGCGTTCTTCTTATTCTAAGTGACTTATTCTTACTTCTAACTCTATTTTACTTAATTAACCTAAACCTAAGCTTTGATACCAACCGTAATGTCCCATATAGGAGACCCAAAAATGAACACCAATGATGTTGTACTCATCGCCATAATTATTTTTGTGCGACCAAGAGTGATTTCCTATTATTCAAAATAGTCTAAATAAATAGAACAACAAACTATTTTCATTTCATCAATTTTTTTTAATATTCTTTACATACATATGCAAAGTTAACCCCAAGTTGTATCTACATAAGGGTTAAAATATATCATAAGAATACATAGAAGAGTGTTAGGTCAATATTTGATGATGCCACCCAAACACTTTAAACATCGGAATAAAACATATGCTAAAAACTAAATAAGCCTTCTGTGTCATCTTCGATCTACGCCTAAAATAACCTTCTTATCTTATAAAATTATCCTACACAAATTAGTTCCCATGAGTTTATGGGGAAACAATGATAAAAACATGGGTTAAACATAAAGTCTGGTGCAAATAATTTTTTCTAGAAAATGCAACATAAATACATAGCGAGACCATGCCATATAATCCAGAATGGGTTCCCTCTCACTACTTACAAAATAGCATAAATAATATTGCACATAAGTAAAGGTCATATTTAATTACCTTGGAAGCTCCCCTAGTTTTACTTAATATAGTTACTATTGCATCCACATGCAGTTGCCACTCAGTCCCAAATTAACAAAACTGAAAATCTAGTGCTGCCTGAAATCCTTCCTTAGGAACATCTCTTTAATTATTTCTTTATTTTATTCATATTGTACTGATCCCAGTCTCCGCAATATTATTTTATTTGTTTATTGAATATTAGACTACATTGAATCTCTCCTCATAGTATTGTGTTATTCAGCTCTTGGCTACTATTTTACCCCACCCACAGCCCCATAGTCTTATAAACGTATTATATTCAAATATTCTATGAAACACCACCCGTAGATTCTTTCTTCTACCGTCTTTTATATTATTTGATTATACCTAGGACCATTATGAACCAGCCACCCGCAATTCCTTATCTAATATTTATTTATTTATTTCTGACCTACTATGAATCAGCCATCCATAGGACTCATTTAATTATTATTTACTATGAACTATAAGGAATCGACCACATGCAGTCCGTTATTGCATAGAATCAGCCTCTACAATATTACTTTATTTTAATTCAAGGTTGCATAGATCGGCCCCCTATAAACCACTGGTAGTTGAATGCCTCTCCCCACCTGGAGTTTGTTCAGGTGTGCATTTGGGTAAGCACCCTTACTCGACGCCAATAGCCCTTCTATTCCTTACTTCTATTCATAATACTTTGGTGCAGTACACTATACCCTTACCTACATATGCAATACACTCTTTACTTATTAAATGTGTTCTATTCGAAATCGCAGCATGGTATGGCTGTGCAATTTGTCTTACTCATTTCATAATTGTGACGCTCTGTCTATTATCAAAATAGCAGCACAGAACTACTTTCCCAAGAAATTCCCTAGAATCCTTTAGCAAATCACTACCTTACTACCCAATGCAGTTACATTTGGCACAATTCTCCTTTAAGACATTTGGCCATCGCCTCCTCAGCTCAACACCTAACAATATCTATCATTTTTGATAAAGAACGTTACCTCCTCTACACGTGTCGCTATTAAATACGTTACCTTACTATTTTTAACATTTACAGAGTGCTTTATTTATCTTTTAAGCCGTGTTTATGGATATTGTCCCCTTAACATTATTATTTTAATACAATATCATCTCCATCGGTTCTTAATGTAGATCCCTCTTCCACCAATGCAATTCTTCATTAGAACTAGCTTATTTTACGTAGAGAAAGTCTATAAACTTCCAGTAAATTCGTGAATAATTCCTTTATCCCTTCCTTATCTTTCATTTGAATTACAAGTTATTTTCCTTGTAGCTTTCCTAAATGTTTACTTTAGAAATTCATAACAATTTATTCCCAAGCTATGAGCTTCTCAAATTTCTAACCCATCTTTTGAGCAAGTGTTAGGACAACATTTCAAGTTTTTATTTTAACATAAATCTATATGAATACCAACAAAAAAATGCTATCTAAATCAACCCAAATTAATTGAATCAAAGGTTAGGTATTACTCACTTAAATCTTTAAGAAATCTTATTTAGATCTTCTTATCTTTTTCTTAGCTTGTATTTGCTTTTATTTCTTCCTTATTCGCATTTCCCTAAGCCACTACCATTAACGTAAATTTTAAGATTTTATTTTACTTTTATTAGAATGGAATAAATAAATGGAAAAGAGTCATGTTTATTGTCCCATAATTATTTGGGCTTTGGCCTACATACTCCTTTTCGTTACTTTATGGCCCCCTTTATTTTCTTATTTAGCTCCTCTTGTCCCTGTAATTAACTAGTTTAATTAATCATAAATTATGGTTGTTACAGCTTTCCTCGTGGGGGTATCAATCAAGCTCATTGTAAACTTAGTTAGCCTTGTGAATTTACTAATATACTCCTTTAGAGTGGAGCCCCCCGCCTAAGCTATATAAATCTCCCCAACTGAAAGCTTACCTCTTCCCTTGACATAAATTGCAACTCAAATCAGTGTTTGAACTCATTCCAAGCAATAATTCTACTCTCATTCCCCTCAGCCACAATCGTCCACCAATCTAAGGCCTCTCCTTTATGGTTCCAAGCTGCCATTCTTCGCTCAGTCTAGTCCAAGCTTTCGATATATCCTCTCACAATCATTTATCCATCCCTTTGTCACCATGAAACCTTCCATTCCTGAATACCCCCTTCCACCCATGTTTTGGAAATCCTTGGACATCTTTGAAAAGTTTATGGGATGTGATGTCTCTTCAATAGGTGGGGCTATGGTTGCTGCTGGTGCAATAGGTTGAGGAGTGGGAGCTTGTCCTACATGCCTGAGGTATTGTCCTAACCATTTAGGCATCCCTCGGATAATGGGTATCTCTTGGGAGGGGTTCCCAGTTTCAAAAGAATGATTTTCAACCATAGTTTACTATCAGTAGGTTAAAACTTCAGATATAATTTCCTAAATAGTATTATAAGTTGAAATAAGGTTTTCCTAGGGTGTTTGCATATGCTCAAAGCCAGTATGTATATATGTATAGTAGGGTTTTTGAAACTACTTTCAGAAATAATAAGTATGTCACTCATACATATGCCTATCCTCATTCATCGAGTAACTTAAGCCCTGATATCAAATGTAACAACTGCCTCGAACAGGGCATAATTTTTGACCCAAAAAAGGCCCATTGAATATTAGATCCATTCCAAAGTTGTTTGTTTGTTGGTAAAATTTATCTAAAGAACAATACACAGAGCTATCTATCTACACATATAGAATCTCACATCAAAAGGATAAAATATAATATCAAAACATTACTCATTCTTTAAAAAATCAAATGCCAAAGATGACAACAAATAATCCCACATAACGACACCAAATATTTTTGATATAATATCTTAAAATACATCATGTTTCAATGGGTACATCAGAATTAGAAAAATGACATAGATAGCTAGACAACTACCACAAGTCTTTGTCTCTGCCACCATCTTCGAAAATCTGCATTATCATCTCTAACCTGTGTTGTGATAAGGAGGGAGTCAGAACAACAATGTCTAGTGAATAAAATCTCGAGCCTTTCTATAATATTACTTGGGCAGTATAATTTAAATAAGAATATGTTATACGTATCTTAACCATATTATAAGTCTTCCAACTATAAACCTAAGGCTTTCCCAGTCCAATTGCATAACCATTATTCTTTCAATCCAATAACTATATCTATTGTTAATAATGTCCTAACAATATAAGAAATAGTAACCAAGCCACTTAATACCTTTTTACTGGGAATTACACTGACTTTGATTGTTTAATATCTCATTCAAGGAAGATCCCCGCCATTTAATATATATCCCAAGATGGACTCTTCTTCAGTACTATCTAGCTGACATTGCATAGAATTTTTTAGGCCACTTAATACCTAAAGCAAACCCTTCTCGAGATACCCTTTACCGGCCTAACTGCTAACTTGACCATTTAATACTTCTTTCATAGGGAAGAAGTAGGCCCTTAACTAGCCACTTAATATCTTCAACCCCAAAGCTGGTCCTTCATATTATTAACTGTAACCCAACAATGATGTCTCATATTAGTCCGACTATTCATAAGTACCAGTAGCCAGATTAACTTGGTAGGTTCACGTACAGAATTTATATAACAACCCTGCTTTCTACGTCATATACATTAAATTAATTAAAATAAAATTGTTTAGTTCAATATTAGATAACTGTTATTTTTGAAAATAAATATTTATTTAATTGAAATTTATTAATAAAATATTTCTAGTGCTAATAAATCAAAGTAAACTAATAAATTATTTTCAAATAATTTATTCAAGTTGAATAATTATTTTAATTGAATCTTAAAATATAAATAATATTTAGTGGAAATTAGCCACAAGGGCCTCTTTAGCAAGTGCAATTAGTTTATAGGACACACAACTGAAATAATTACTTTTTAGGACAAAATGCAAAATAATTAGTTTCTAAGGCCTAAAAACCTATGAAATTATGTCCTTGAAAGTAATTGGACTGTTGACTTTGTCCTTAAAAGTAATTATTCTACTGACTTTGGCCTTGAAATTAATTTATGTGGATGTGTGTCCTAGAAACTAATTGGACTGCAAAGTTTGTCCTTCTAGTGAAATGCCCCTAATATTTATGTGTTCAACATAGTTGAAATAAACAATTATTGAATTGAAGAAAATTGTGAAGTTGTCAACATATATTTTGAACAATGAATTATAAATCAATTTAAATTAGTTTGGAATTTATTTATAAATAAATTAAAGATATTGTGAAAAGAAAAGAAATTGAATAAATTTTTTAATTAAATGAAACTAAACCCAAAGTAAGGTCCAAGCCCGTTTGCCATTCCCTTCCCTCATTTTCTAGACTTCTTTTTATATTTCCTAAGCTAAAAAATTTATGCTTGCTCTTATCCTTTTTGGGCCTTAATTCCCTAGTTTATAAAATAAAATTATGATATTAAAAAAATTCGCACGAAGGCGTTTAAGGCTATTCGTGTAGTGTTGGCGCGATGAAGGCAATAAATAATTTGCTCGATTCGGTGAGTTTTATCACTCACATCTATATCTATATTTAATTCTTTATACAATTATCCCAATTATTGTCGAATTGCTTAATTGAGTGAATTGGATGATAAATTGGTTGAATTGATTGCTTGTGATTATTGTTGTTTATTTGGATTGTTAGGTATATTGGTATTAGATGTTGGTTGATTGTGTTGGTTAGAAATGTTGATTTGCAAATGAAACTCTATCTGTTTGCATTTTAAATTGTGTAATTGTTTATATTTGAATGTTTTTGAAATCATATAATGGTTTTAGTTATAAATATTTTAGATTCAAAATATATAGTTAAGTAAATAATAGTGTTTAATCTTTATTCTTGGTAATTATATAAATAAGGTAAACTTATTTGATATAAAGGTTTTACTGATTTTATTTTTATTGAAATATAAAATTTACTGAAGAAAAGTTCTATTCATAATTATTAATTTATTGAAAAGTAATCAGTAATTTATTTAAACGGTTATTTAAGAAATTTATATAGTTTTTGGAAATAAGAAATATTTTCTGATTAATATCTTAGATATTTTAAAGTTTATTCTGAAAAATTATGTGACTGCTTATGAATTAATAAAGTATGCTTTATATATATTTAAATAATTTATTTAATTTTTTAAAGAATTTTTTATTGAAAGTTATTATTAATTCATTACTGAATCAAATTAAAAATTTTATGTATGAATTCTATATTTCTAGTTTCTCATATTTCTTGTACTGATTTCGATATCATGAATGATTCACCATTGATCTAGATTTAATTAGTGATTTGATATGATAAGGTGATGACACCTTTTATGTGATTTCGTGGTAATTTCTATTCTGTGTAACGAGAATCTAAGTAAATGGTTTGGTTAACCATCAAATCCATTTGAGGACAAAGGTATGAAAGAAGATTAATAAAAGTGCCAGGCTCTACTAAAATTTCAAACATGGGTTTCGAAAAGGATCACGGAAGGATATTTCGGAGGCATTGAGAAGGCTTTCGAAGGAGTCGCAAGCACCAGGCGCTATCGCAAATGATAAATAGAGCAAAAACTTTCAAAAAGATGAAAAAGGAAGTAGGGCATCCCTTCCGCCTCATTCAAACCTTTCGATGTAGATGGATTTGCATATATAGAAAAAGCAGGAATGGGTTCGGAACCCCCTTTCGAAGGCAATGGTTAATAGCCCTTCATATGCGTGCCAAACCTTTCGAAACCAAAGGTTTCTCCTTCATTCAGACTACTTAGAAAGATACCTTGATCAAAACAACCCTTTCGGAAGCATAATCAAGCCTTTCGAATCGGCCAAAGCATGTAACATCAAAGGAAAGGTACCACATCAATTCGAAAGCATGCATTCGGAAGCTACATATCACATCGAAGCCGTTGACACTCCAACACCTTTGAAACCCTAGTAAACTATCTATCGATAGAGTTGGAGGCTCGTATCATTTCTTCTTATGACAACAAAGCAATACGAAAAGAAAAAGCGCATCAATCGCACTTTCGACGAAGTCGAAAGCAACCCAGGAGAAAGCAGCTAAAAGTGAAACCCGGAACTTAACAACAATGAAAGGTGGACAAGGGACCCTTTTGACTGGGTCGAAAGGTTTGAAATAAAGAAATAGGAAATGCAAGGATGAATGAGAGAACTCAAAAGAGAAGCCTTTCGACAGCATCGAAAGCAAGCACACTAAAGAAAGAGAGAGGCCTGTCGACCATGACGAAACGATGGAAGCAGAAGATTGGAGGATCTTTTGACTGGGTCAAAAGGAAGGGCACAAAAGGGGGTCGACCTACATCTATGAATAAGACCTTATGAGTCCGATTTTAGGGACCAGATTTTAGAATCCTAAACCCGTTCTACTACTTCTTTACAACAGTTAAATCTCTATAACTCTAAATTGATTTGGGAAAAAAGCTCAAACTTGTAACTCTTTTGTGGATTAATGGAAAAACAAGGAATGCATGGATTCGTTATAGATTTCGATTATGAGGAAGATCATTATGATCATTAGCTAGACTAATAATCAATTGCACATGATGCTACCTTATCTTCTTAACTTCTTTCTGTCTTATGCAAAGCCGTGAGATCAACTTGGATAGCATACATGCGAAACATATTGTCATCACGATAACAATATATCACGACGAATAAAGATGGTGATGATGTTTTGACAATGATAAGTTCATAGAACTTACAAATATCCAAGATGATCTTCTATCGTATACACAAAATGGATCTTGCATAATTGTGAATTAGGTCAGTTTCGAAAGGACGAAATCCCTTTCGACCTGGTCGAAAGGCATGTCTCGAAAGAAATCTGGTTCATAAATGACAAGCAATTATACGAGGTAGGATTCCTTCGAAAGAAACATACTCTCAATTACATCTTCAACCTTTACAAAGGAGTTCCTCCATAAAGATGAAATTTATGATACCAAAAGCAGTTATTTCTCTTTAAAGGCTAAGCAGACCTTCCGACATAGACGAAAGGGATTGAGTGGGCCCTTCGACATGGTCGAAACAAATGAATATTTAGTATAAATGGCTATTTTCAACTCATTCGAAAGAGGGGTTTCAAATAAGATGCTTTCTCCTTCACCTCCATTTTGATGAGGTTAGTTTGTTCAGTGATCCACTATTGATGCTTTACAAATTATCCTTCGATAGTAGTTTGACCAAGTCAACTGATCGGAAGAGGGGCTTCAAAGGAAGTAATCTCTTTCAAATTCCCTTTTAATAGTCTAACTTTGTTACATAAACAATCCTATTTATCATTCACATAGCTTTGGGGATGTTAACATGTTTTCTTGTTAACATTTTTGGCGCTAGAACGAGGGCTCAAACCTCCGACCATGTTATTATCTTATGGACTAATTATGGGTTGTTTAATTTGGTGTAGGAAAATGAAATCTAAGAGACTTAGCAGAATGGATGAGAAGGTTGTTCACACTACTACCTTAGAAGAAAATATCACTCCAACTTTCAATTTGGAGGGGGTTGTACTAGGACAGCCATCAGCATTAGCTCAACGAGATGATAACACCACCAAAATAAAGCGCTTAGAACAGCAATTGCTCAAGATGCAGGAACTACTCAAGATGGCATTGTCCCAAAAATCTTCTAAAACAGCAAGACCAACAAATGGAGATGAAGTGATCTCTCCTAGGAGGAATTCTAAGGCTTATGCTAACGAAGAAAAGAGTAAAATTGATATAACAACTTCAAAACAGAAAAGGCGACTTAGAACCAAAGCTGATCATCAAGGAAGAATATTAGATAAATCTCTTGAATAGTCCGGTAGCTCCACATCGAAAGAATACCATACAGACCAAAAAAGTTACCTTCACGTAGAGGCCTATCTAAAAGCTGTGGCAGAAAAAGCAATTAAAGATGTGCTCAATGCTAAAGGGAAGAGGACCCTCAATGAGAATGTGAATGATAACGAGCGTGTGCATCCTTTTATAGATGAAATCATGGAAACAGCTATTCCACCTTATGTGAAGATCCTGACTATGAAGGATCATGGGATCACAGATCCGGATGACCACTTGATGGCTTTCGATAGCCATATGGATCTATATAATGCATCAGGAGCTGTTCGTTGCAGGTTATTTCCAGTGCTCTCCAAGGTGTTGTAGGTTATCGACGATACCGAGAAAAGACGATCTACTCATTGAAGCAATTTTCTTATGTATTCTCTGCTCAGTTTTGCATATGCAAACACCCAACCATTAATTACACAGTCTTGGCTAACATAAACAGAGGTACAGAGAGTCTTTGGGAGACTATCTTAAAAGGTTCAACACTGAAGCGTTAAAGGCTAAGGACATGAATGACCATGATAAGCTCATTGCGGTGCATTCATGATTAATAGAAAATACCCCATTATGGAAACAACTCTTTTTTAATGGATGCAAAGATCTGCAAGACTTCCATTTTCAAGCGGACAAGTTCTTTCGAATGGATGAGCCGTATCATGCTAGAAGGAAAGCACTCCCCAAAAAGGAAAGAGGAACATATCGATTGGATCGAGGGCATAAAAGAGCAAGATGGAAAGAACATGTTGCTAATTCAATCGCCTTGAAGAAGTCGTTGTCTTACGTCTATGCCGTGGCAAAGGAGAGAGTTAATTTCCCAACTTCCTTCAAAGCCAAGAACTACCCAAAACAAAGAAAATGGGACGACTACTGTGTGCACCATAAAGCAAATGGTCATAAGACCGACGAATGTAGAGTCTTGGCAGGAATCATCCAGAAGTTGATTCGCGAGGGTCATTTAAAAGAGTTCATTGAAGACAAGCAGAAAGCTCCATGAACGGGAGATAGTCCACAAAAGCTCCCAAGTAATGCTGTTAATATTCTTAAGGAAGTTGACCCTCTGAGCTTAAGCCTGCCACTGAATAGGACCAATGTAATTCATGATGGGCCACATCCAGTGGGGATAAGCAAAGGGGCAAGGTGTAGATATATTAAGAAGGCTTGAGAGGGTGTATTCTCGGTCCAAGAAGAACCCCCATTGATGAATCCGCGACTCATTATTCCAGTGCCAAATCTTGTCATCACTCTCCAAGAGTTAAAGAAGGGAGTTCATCATCCATACAACGATCCCTTAATGATCACAGCTCAAATTGAACTGTCTATCGTGTCCAAAATTCTTGTGGATATAGGCAGTGCAGTTAATGTCATTTTTAAGCATGCCTTCGATCAGATGAACATCCCTGAGGACAAGGTAGAGCCCAGCATGGAACCAATCTTCAGGTTCAACAACAAAGGCTCGATTCTAGTGGGACAAGTAAAATTGCAAGAGAAAATGGGGGTGCCACCATTTTTCCGAACACTCGATATTCTCTATGTGCTCATCAACCAGCCATCCTACTACAATGCTTTCTTTGGCAGACCTGCGCTTGATGAAATAGATGCTTTAGTCTTGTCGAAGTACCTGATGGTGAAATTCTTGATGAAAAGAGGCTGGAGCACAGTTCATGGGGAACAATTCAGCTCTCGAGAAATGTATTTCGCTACAATTGATCAATATAAAAGGGAGTCTTCTGCTTACTTTGATTCTTCTACTACTTTTTAGCCTTTGGATTATGGATTTTTACATTCAACATTCGAAGCAAAATTAGATCTAATAAAGCTAGCAAACGCATGTTGAAGAAATCCCAATCGTCACTGAATTTGATTGCCGAGGGGAAACAGAAAGAATAAAGCCCACAGAAGACCTTGAGGAGACATGCATAGATTCAGATGATTCCACCAAGGTAGTCAAAGTGGGAAAGGAATTGGATAGCAACTTGAAGAAAGATTTAATCCAGTTCCTTAAGACCAATAGAGATGCATTCGCTTGATCTTATTCAGATATGGTGGGGATTGATCTGTCGATCATGTGCCATGCGCTAAACATTAATCCGGAAGCAACCTACATTAGACAGAAAAAGAGATAATTAGATAGAGTACGATCTGATGCCTTGAAAGAAGAAGTTAAAAGACTCCTTGAGAATGGATTTATTTGGGAAATTTATTACCCAAAATGGCTAGCAAACTCCGTGTTAAATCACATGGAAAGTAGAGGACTTGCATTGATTATACTAACTTGAACAAGGTTTGTCCAAAAGACTGTTTTCCATTACTGCGAATTGATCGATTTGTTGATGCTACTAGTTGGCACAAATTGTTATCTCTTATGGATGCATACTCTGGATATGATCAGATACCCATGTTCAAGCCGGATGAGGAGCACACTAGTTTCATTCCAAACTGGGGAATCTACTGCTATAAAGCAATGCCTTTCAGACTAAAGAATGCAGGGGCTATATATCAAAGGCGGGTCGACAGGATGTTTAAAGAGTAGATTGGCCGAAATATGGAGGTTTATGTGGATGACATGCTAGTGAAGTCTAACCAGGCTAAAAGTCATCTTGAAGATCAAGAAGAGATGTTTAAAATACTGCGGAAATACTAGATGAAACTAAACACACAGAAATGCTCCTTCGGAGTCCATTCAGGGAAATTTTTAGCCTACCTTGTGAGTGCTCAATGGATTAAAGCTAGCCCATACCAAATTCAACCTATCAAGGATATGGCCGAACCCAAAATTAGTAAAAAGGTAATGAGTTTGAATGGGAGGATAGCCGCTCTAAGCAAATTCATGTCCATAGCGACTGATAAGTGTATCCCTTTTTTCCATGTAATTAAGAAGAAGAAAAACATTAAATGAGGGGAAGATTGTAAGAAAGCTTTCGAGGAGTTAAAAAGACATTTGGAAAAGCCACCGATATTATCTAGTCTCGAGAATGGAAAATTTTTATACCTATACATGGAAGTTTTAGAATATGTGGTCAGTTTGGTGTTGATTAGAGAAGGAAGTGGGGCTCAACTTCTTGTGTACTATGTAAGCAGGCGATTAAAGGATGCGGAAGTTCAGTATCCAGTTATAGAAAACCTAGCTCATTGCTTAATACTTACAGCACAAAAACTGAGAGCATACTTTCAAGCACATCTAATCAAGGTATTGACCAACTTTCCCCTCAAACAAGTTTTCAGTAAGCTAGAAACTTCGAGTAGAGTGGTAAAATGGGGAATTAAGGTTAGCCAGTATTGAGCCACGAGCTGCTATAAAAGGGCAAGCATTGGCGTATTTTATTAATGAGTGTACTAACATTATAAAGGAACAATTAGAAAAAGAAAGGCATCAAAGACCTATGTGGCAATTATTTGTTGATGGTGCATCGAATGAACAAGGAGCAGGTATGGGATAGTTGATAATAACACCAGACGGACACCGATTACATTATGCCAAGAAGTTAGGATTTCCTGCAACAAACAATGTGGCTGAATATGAACCAATGGTGGCCGGGTTAACTTTGGCATTAACTCAAAATCCCACGGATTTAAATCTTTAGTGACTCCCAATTGATGGTAAATCAAATAAAGTAGGTATATTAGACAAAAGAAGCCAAGCTATCTTTATACGTAAAGAAGATATTGAAGACGTTGGCTTTATTTGAAGATTTTTCTATACATCAAGTTCCGAGAGGGGAAAACTCACAGGTGGATTCTTTAGCAAAATTGGCTAGTTCAAGGGGAGCCCCCAAAACTCGGATTGTGCTAGTGGGATATCAAGAAAATCCAAGTATAGAAGAGGGGACATCTGAACAAGAAAAGGAATTGTTAGTCTTGACCAAATCCCAAGCCAAGACGCGAGAACAAAAAGAAAAGGAAATCGATAGGGAAATCCCGAATGAGAGGGTTAACCAGCCAAGGGCAGGCTACTATTATGATAACACTTGGATGTCACCTATTGTCGAATATCTTTCAATGGGGAAATTTCCATCTAACAAGGGGGAAGGTAGGGAAATCAAGCTCCAACTTTCACGATAATGGATGGAATCCTTTATAAGAAAGGATATACATTATCTTATTTAAGATGTGTAAGCTTGGAGGATGGGATGAAATTGCTAGTAGAAGCACATGAAGGATTCTGTGGAAACCACTTTAACGGAACAAAACTAGCAAAAACGATAATGAGACAGGATTTTTATTGGCCTCGTATGGTAAGTCAAGACATAGAATATGTAAGGAGATGCAAGAAATGCCAAAAGTACTCAAAGATTCCCCGATTACCACCAAGTCAGTTAACACCAATGTCAAGTCCATGGCCCTTTGACATATGGGGAATTGATTTAATCGGCTCGTTGCCAATTTCTAAAGGGGAGCAAAATATGTTGTAGTTTCCATAAACTACTTCACTAAATGGGTTGAAGCAGAACTGCTCCCTAAGATCACTTCTGGAAAAGCACTCAGATTTGTCATCAAAAACATTATAACCAGATTTGGAATTCCCTATAAGATTATTTCCGACAGCGGAACATAGTTTGAGAGTGAAGAATTCTCTCGGTTTTGTCATAAGAATGGAATCATTAAGAGCTTTTCCTCAATTGCGCATCCGAAGGCAAATGAGGCCGTTGAGGCTGCAAATAAGACCATAAAGGCTACTTTGAAAAAGCGACTGAACAAAGCTAAAGGAAATTGGGTAAAAGAGTTGCCACTTGTATTATGGGCTTATTGAACATCTACCAGAGTAGCAACGTGACATACTCCCTATTCATTAACTTATGGGTGTGAGGCAAGGTTACCGATTGAGATTGAAATACCCTCACATCGAAGGATCGCATATGCATTCGATTTAAACCAAGAGCTAAAGAAAGAATCATTGGATTTGATACATGAGTTGAGAGATGAAGTAGCAATTTGAACAGTAGAATATCAATGAAAGATTTCAAAATATTAAAACTCAAAAGTAAGAACAAGATCATTTGAAGAAGGATATCTAGTGCTCCGAAGAGTAATGGAAAACACGAGAAATTCCACGTATGGACAACTAGGACCAAATTGGGAAGGACCACTAATCATATGCAATCCCCCAGGAGCTTACAAGTTATGTCGACCAGACGGCAATATGGTTCCTAGAACACGGAACGCAGAACATTTGAGAACATGTTTCCCTACAATTAATGAATAAAGCATCCCTTTCTTCAAAAGAAGAATCTACATGGTTGGGAGTAAAATGCTCCTTTCATTTGGACATTGTATTAAATGGTCAAAGCCTTTATCTGTACCGAGATGGCTAGGGCATAGCACCTGTTAGAGGGAGGAGTGTAAGCCTTTATCCGCGCCGAGACGGCTAAGTTAAAGCATCGACAAGGCTCTGTCCACCATGTTATGGCCAGGGCAGGGCACCACCTGAAGGGAGGAGTGTAAGCCTTTATTCGTGCCATACTATGGCTAGGTTAAAGCATCGACAAGCCCCTATCCGTGCCACGCTATGGCCAGGGCAAGGCACCTCCTGGAGGGAGGAGTGTAAGCCTTTATCCACGCCATGCTATGGCCAGGTTAAAGCATCAACAAGCCCTTGGCCGCGCCACGCTATGGCTAGGTTAAGGCACCTTCTAGAGGGAGGTTGGGTAAGTCCTTGGTTCTAGCTTGAGAATAAGCTAACCAAGAGCACCCGACAGTAATGAACTAAGATGTCCAAGCCCAAGAAGAGGCTCATCCAAAAGCCCAAGAAGGGGCTCATCCAATAATGGACTAAGATGTCTAAGCCCAAGATGAAGCTCATCCAACAATGGACTAAGATGTCCAAGCCTAAGAAGCGACACATCAAACATTGGACTAAGATGTCCAAGCCCAAGAACTGGCATATCAAATGATTGACTAAGTCGTCCAAGCTCGAGAAGCAGCTAATCAAACCGCAACTACATACAAGGTCTAAAGAGTTTACACATGTTGAAGGAGGCAGAATTTAAAGAATGGAACAGAACTCCACCTATTAATACCTATATCAAGGTTTCAGGATACTCATTTCTGGACTTCATCTTTTAAAGCCCGAATCTAGGTTTCGAAACTATTACCAAACTTCACTTATTAACGCCCTAATCTGGGCCTGAAATTTATATCATAAAGATAATCAATCATTATGGATTTCTAATTATCTATCATTAGTGCCCTAATCTGGGATTTAGATTTATATAATGAAGATGATTGTTACAGATTTCTGATTATCAAACATTATGCCCTAATCTGGGCTTGAGATTTCTTCCATGAAGACAGTTATTACAGATTTCTGATTATCCCTCACAAATACCTGAATCTGGGTTTAAGAGTTCCATCATGAAGACAATTTCTGAATTTCATTTCTTAAAACCCAAATCTTGCTATTAACTTCAAAACTCCACTTATTGATGCCCTAATCTGGGTTTTGGACTTCTTAACTCTATAATACCTTAATTTGAACTTCAGGTCTTTTATCATTAATTTTGAACTCCATCTACCAATTTCCAAATCTGGGTTTTAAAGAAGTAGTATTGAAACTGCAATGGACATCTAAGTCATTAACAAAAAAATTCAAGTTGGTCTACTTAATACCCAAATCAGGGTTATTAATTTGTAACTCTTAACGATGTTCGCCAACATTTGAATTTAGGTGCCTGGTTTATTTTTGTCTCCAAGAGGAGTTTCTAAATACATATTACTTATTCGCCCCAAATAAAGATTTATGGATCATAATGACTTAACTGCATATGATAACTTGTACCTCCTATTTCTAAACATTGGTTGTCTTCAACAGGAAATTCTTGGACTTCAATTATTATATGTCTGCATAACTATTAATTTCGTGGAAGTTCAACCACAAATTCCATTTTTAGCTATAAAAGTTAAATGGTGGGACTCATAATATTGCAGGATAAGAGTCCTTACTTCTCAGTCATTTATGTTTAAGGATTTCATATCCTTTATTAACTGAAGATTATGATTAATTAATCATTTGAGTTGAGAAACATTGATATATTGACTTTATTTCCAAATTATGAATCGCATATAAGATAATGAGTTAGCAATAGAAAATGTCACTTGCTTTGAATTTTGTAGGAAATCAGGGTTGTTAAAAGCAAAGTTGTGAAATTTTTGTACTAAAGAGTAAAAGCTTCTTTTATACAAGAAGGGCAAAATGTTAACCATCAAATCCACTTGAGGACAAAGGTATGAAAGAAGATTAAAAAGAGTGCAAGGCTCTACTAAAATTACAAACATGGGTTTCGACAAGGATCATGGAAGGATGTTTGGAAGGCATTGAGAAGGCTTTCAAAGGAGTCGCAAGCACCAGGCGCCATCGCAAAATAATAAATAAAGCAAAAGCTTTCGAAAAGATGAAAAAGGAAGTAGGGCATCCCTTCCGCCTCATTCAACTTTCGACGCAGATGGATTAGCATATATAGAAAAAGCAGAAATGGGTTCAGAACCCCTTTTGAAGGCAATGAATAACAGCCCTTCATATGGGCGCCAAACCTTTCGAAACCAAATTCGCCTTCATTCAGACTACTAAGAAAGATACCTTGATCAAAACAACCCTTATAATCAAGACTTTCGAATCGGTCGAACAATGTAACATCAAAGGAAAGGTACGACATCAATTCGAAAGCATGCATTCGGAAGCTACATACCATGTCGAAACCGTTGATAATCCAACACCTTTGAAACCCTAGTAAACTACCTATCGACAGGGTTGGAGGATCATATCTTTGCTTCTTATGACATCAAAGCAACACGAAAAGAAAAAAGCACATTAATTGCCCTTTTGACGAAGTTGAAAGCGACCCAGGTGAAAGTAGCTAAAAGAGAAACCTAGACCTTAACAATAGCGAAAGGTGGACAAAGTACCCTTTCGACTGGGTCGAAAGGTCTGAAATAGGAAAATAGGAACGTAGGGATAAATGAGAGAACTCGAAAGAGAAGCCTTTCGGAAACATCGAAAGCAAGCACACTAAAGAAAGCGAGAAGCCTTACGACCATAACGAAAGGATGGAAGCGGTAGATGGGAGGACCTTTCGACTGGGCCAAAAGGACGGGCGCGAAAGGGGGTCGACCTGCATCTATAAATAAGACCTTAGGAGTCCGATTTGGGGACCGGATTTTAGAATCCTAAACTCATTCTACTACTTCTTTGCAATAATTAAATCTTTGTTACCCTAAATTGATTTGGGGAAAAATCTCTCAAACTTGTAACTCTTTTGTAGATTAATGGAAAAAGAAGGAATGCACGGATCCATTAAGGATTTCGATTATTAGGAAGATCATTACGATCATTAGACAAACTAATAATCAATTGCTCGTGATGCTTCCTTATCTTCTTTACTTCTTTCTCTCTTATGCAAAGCCGTGAGATCAACTTGGATAGCATGCATGCGAAACACATTATCATCACGATAAACAATATATAATGACAAATAAAGATGGTGATGATGTTTCAACAATGATAAGTTCGTAGAACTTACAAATATCCAAGATGATCTTCTGTCATATACACCAAATGGAACTTGCACAATTGTGAATTAGATCAATTTCGAAAGGACGAAATCCATTTCGACCTGGTCGAAAGGGATGTCTCGAAAGAAATCTGGTTCATAAATGAAAAGCAATTATACAAGGATGGATTCCTTCGAAAGAAACATACTCCTAATTACATCTTCGACCCTTATGAAGGAGTTCCTTCATAAAGATGAAATCAATGACGTCGAAAGCAGTTATTCTATTTAAAGGCTAAGTAGACCTTCTGACATAGACAAAAGGGATTGAGTAGGCCCTTCGACATGGTCGAAAGGAATGAATGTCTATTATAAATGGCTATTTTCAAGTCATTCGAAAGAGGGGCTTCGAAGAAGATGCTTTCTCCTTAACCTCCATTTTGATGAGGTTAATTTCGTCAGCGATCAAATATTGGTACTTTACGAATTATCCACCAAATGTAGTTGGACCAAGTCAACCTGATCGGAAGAGGGGTTTCGAAGGAAGTAATCTCTATCAAATTCTTTTTTAATAGTCTAATTTTGTTACATAAACAATCCTATTTGTCATTCACATAGCTTTGGGGATGTTGACCAGTTTTCTTGTTAACAGGTTTTAGTGACACTTTTCCGATTATTCTTTGGACTCGTTTATTGAATAAATAAGGGAGAGTGTAATGTGCGAGCATTGAATAAACAACTAGTAATACGATATGTTATGGACACCATTATGGTTATTATTTAGTTATTCTTTTACCCATGAATGATACTAAATACGGGGTATGTTGCATGTGATATTCGTTGCGTTGAGTATTTGATAGTCATGTGGTGACCTATATCTAGAGCCACATGGTGGCTATTGTATATATTCTATGTGTCTGTCTACCTTTCTCCAGCTCCCCTTCATGGTTCGAGAGTAAACCAGATTGGCCAGTACCCACCCTGATGGCCTGATCGTGGGTCACGCCCTAGATCCTCTACACCATTGTTGTATATTATATCGGATTCATATCATAGTGGATGGATAGGTGCCCATAGCCCCTTGTTTCACTTAGGCTAGCAGTCTATTACCTATAGGGGCAAAGCAGGGTCATGATCGAGCTACGCGTTGATGAGCCGTTGGTGGATATGAGTCACAATTTCCATCGAGGTAACTAAGGCTATAGGAACAGATCCGGCTACATAGCACATAGCTAGTAAACCTTGGATTCCTAGAGCAGGCATACAACTATCAGTCTCCCGTTTGGTTTTGATTTGTGTATGGTATATAGGCATATATCAGACGAGATCATACCTAAGACCGTGTCCCAAGTATGGTCAACCTCATATCCTTCTTTAGCAGATGGCATACTTATTATTGATTATATTCAGGCATTATTATGACCGGCTCAAATCTTTCTTATTGATTCTAGTGATTTGGTGATGGTATTTTATAATATCAGATTAAGAGATATACTTGGCAACGCCATGAGCTAGCCTGACTATTTTTGGTAAGATCTCACTTATTATTGATTTCTGGGTTGTGGTTATGATTTCTAGATATTGATGATTAACGCATTTGATGATGTTTTGATTGGATAATATCAGATGTGATTTTATATAGATAATGATATTTTTGTGCCGGGATTTATGGTGTTCTACTCGTATAATATTTAGGATTATTTAAGAAAACATTTTTTTGTTTATTTATACCTAGTATATACAAAGTTCCACATGGTTATTGGCATTAGATTTAGATATAGTCTGACCCGTTTATTATGTATATAATACCCGGGTCAGTCCAAGACATTTCACTTATAGGGAAGGTATGATAGGCTTGTGTTTTCTAGGCATAGAGGAGAATATATATTCAATATTTTATATTATCATCCGGCATTGTATAGTCTCTTGTGTGTATCATTATGATGTATATTGGACATGTATATTTTGTATTATATATTATTGCTACGATTGACTTTGTGATCTCTATTATTTACTGTATATTGTGTGTTGTTCTATCCTAAAGGCACATGTGTCTATTACTTTGTGTTGATACTGTGTACATATAGGTGAGTTATTTATTTGATGTTTAAACACATACCAGTGCTACCTATGGAAATATTCACGTGTGTGCCCCATATCGCCTTATTCTCTATATTACATGACAGTATTACTTAGTAATACTCTAGAGTAGTATTGGTATAGACGTAGGGGCATTAGAATTTGTAACTAACCTCGTGTTCTCCGTGGGCACTTATTATAGAGATGTCTCACATTAGCCCCAAGTCACACTGTTGGTAGCCAGATTAGCTGGTCAGACTTCAGTGTTCTTTTAACTGACCATGCATCCCATAACTTAGTCATAATCTATAACAGTCTCTTAACATATTATCACAGGTCTCACTGCATTCCATATCAAGGCCTTATAATAAAACCATTATTTTTTCTTTACAACTTAACTTCTTTCCTAAGGGGGATTTATTGATAATTAATAGACTATTAACTATGCAATCAATATGTTATAATTATACGTTATTTATGCTAATACATATACATATGTAAATGCGTGCCTAAAATATTTCTAAGCATGCAAGATTGCATCCTAAACTAACGTTTAAATGTAAAAACATCAAATTTATACAAGTTAAATTACATATCAACAAATATGTTATATATCCAATATCCATAATTCAATTTATAGAATTGTATAAAATATAATCCATACTGTTATCCAACCTCATAACCAAGCCATAATCGGATAGATTGGACGAGTCGAACTTGGAGTTATGAAGGTACGAAGCCCAGAGAGATAGCCAAAGAGTCCAGAAACCAAACACAAATAGTCATAGAGCCAAAGCAGAAACAACTCAAGCGAAGATACATCCAAAATGGCCAAAGTTAGGGGTCGGTACCGACCCATGTTTTCTTTCTCATTGGGATCCAACTTCTACCTACTTCATCTACTTAAATGCCAAAAGCTCATTTACAATGTCGTTTTGTTGATCCAATGCAATTATCCATCAATCTCCAAGAGCACTTGAAGCTGCAACACTGGTTTTCCACAGCTCCATTATTTGGACTCAAAGACGAGCAAATATTGGTGCAAACAACTATGGGATCATGAAGCTAATCGCAAGATGAGCCAAGAAAAAGAGTTGAAGGTAGCCATATTGGCCATCTTATGGGTCGGTACAAACTCCTAACCTTGGAGTTGTACCAACCCAAAAAAATGATGATGTAGCATCCTATTTTCATAGAGATATTTTGAGCAAGATTTTAGGCTCCTACCACTAAAAATAGGAAGGTATGGCTCATTTCTGAGGATCTTTTGGCTCTTGTTCTTCTCTATCTTTAATACTTGTAACCAAGCATCGAGGTTGTACTAACCCATAAGAACTTCTACCTCCAAGTCAGAATATAAGGAACTAAATTATAAAGTGGACGTAGGCCTTGATTTGCCAAAACACTATAAATTGTTGTGTGTTCTTTCTTGCTCATTTTTCATTTAATTCTTCACTTTTTACTCTGTACATTAATCTACGTGTTTGTATCATTTTGTTTCAAATTTTTTGGTGCTTTTATTGAGAACTAAACTGAAGCTACTTGGCTCCATCATCTTCTGTTGGATTTTTAATTCTAAGAAATAGATCCTATTCTCCTACCTTATCTTCTACTATTTCGATTTTCTATAGTCTAAGAGAAGCTATTGCAATGGCCCCATCAAGAAGAGACCAATCTACCAATAACAGAGCTACTACTGAAGTTGAGAATCATAGTGCCCAGCATGTAGATGAAGTTGCATAACCAACTCAATCGAAGATCCAGAATCCAGCTGAATTCATGACTAGAATAGAGATGGATAAGATGATGAAGCAGATAAAAGATAGATTCCACGCTAGTTAGAATAAGATGAATTAATCGATGCGGCAGAGCTTGAGATTGGTGAATGAACTAACACAGAATAGCCGTAGGTGGAGTAGAAGAGATTTCAGTTTAGAGTCGGAAAGTTCTTCATCATTCAAGCAGAGACGGAGGAACAGGAAGCAAAAGAGGACTCAAAACGCTGCGGACCATCGTACTAGGGAAGAAGGCTGACCCCGAGCACAAATTTAGGGGTCAGTACTGAACCATCCAATGGTGTGCTCAGAGCCCATCATCTAGCGGGTAGGTTGGATTTGAATTCTGGATGCGCTGCCAATGATCAAAATCTGAAAAATCATGTTGCTACTGATGGTACTATTCACGGGAATC
This sequence comes from Allium fistulosum, assembly GCA_030737815.1. Taxonomy (NCBI): domain Eukaryota; kingdom Viridiplantae; phylum Streptophyta; class Magnoliopsida; order Asparagales; family Amaryllidaceae; genus Allium; species Allium fistulosum. The sequence continues at coordinate 1,100,237,823 of CM060904.1, read as the reverse complement.
AAACAGGCAGGACTGCTGGATGAATGGATCTCTCAAGGACTGGAGAACCAAGGCATCAAGAGCCAAACCGAGGGCGTCCACCTAGCCTATACTCAAGGCAAAGACCGATTACCGCCGTTCAGTCAAACCTGTTGACCTGGACTACTTGGTGGATATGGTTAAGAGACTAGTTAATGAAAATTGTTTCTAAAGCAATGATGAATGGGGTACCTCTCTAAGTCGAAATCCACTTACTGAGAACATTTTACGTGAGAGATACCCTTGGAGATTCGCAATGCCAACTATGCATTATATGGAGGGACGACGGATCTTAGGCAGCATTTGATGGGATATGAGTGGCATATGGATTCGGCCAGAGCTTTTGATGCCGTGAAATGTAGTTATTTTCCAATTTTCTTAGAAGGAGTAGCTACGATGTGGTTCACTTATCTTCCACCGAGGTCCATACGTCTTTCGTTGAGTTATCAAAGAAGTTTGCAGAATAATTTCGTTTACATGTTGCACGTTTGAAGTATGTGATGTCTTTATCAAACCTCTTCTAATCTGATGGAGAGTCGCTGAAGGTTTTCTTGAATCGATTCCACATAGCAGTGGCAAAAGTTATAGATCCCAAGGATGACATAGTGCTGATGGCATTAATTAGGGGGGTTCATCCCGATACGGAGTACGGGGAATGGTTGGAAAGGAAGCCCCATCGACAATGGATGCTTTTTATAGAAAAGCTAATGAGTACCTAAGCTTGGAGGAAGCGCGCAAGCATCTACTTAGGACTGGTGTTAAGAATTCAGACGAAGTGATACAAAGCAATGTTGCTATGAACCAGTTTGGAGGAAGCTCTAGAAATATAGATATGAATATTGGTAACCAAAATAATAACTGGAAACAGAATGATGAAGGGGCTAAAAAGAAGAAGGCAGATAACTTGAGTCGTATTAGGACTCCTAAGTATGGTAGATATAACAAACTGAACAACCTGATAGAGAATATCTATCTAGCAACTCAAAACATTGAGAAAAATAAAAAGCTGGCTCCAAGAGAGTCGACCGAGGAGGAGAGAAAGTCAGGAAAGTTCTATAGATTCCATGAAACTCACTATCACAATAACAATGAGTGCAGACACTTGCGGGATATGATTGACGAGTAGATTCGCAAGAAAAAGTTACAGCAATATATGAAAGCCCCGCTAGATGGCAGGCAAGGAAATTCTAACGCCCTTGGGTCATCTTCCAATAGGGGCAAGCTAAGCCTGGAGCAGATGCATTTAGGTGGCCAGAAAAAATGGTTGTTGATTAATACAATGATCAGTGGGCAACACCTAGCCGATAAGAGTCTAGCTGAGACGGATAGATATGTTGGTACAATGAATCATGCAAAGAGTGAAAGTTGATTCATTTTTGAAGATGGGACTCCATCAAAACAATGTAGAACGATGACTGACGGCATTTTTTTCGAAATAGAGATGCCGATGGAGTGGAAGCTCCAACGATCGACCCACTTATGATCGCGGCCATGATTGATCCTGCAATTGTTTGAAAGGTACTAGTTGTCTGTGGGAGTTCAGTCAATATCTTGTTTAAGAAAGCTTATGATCAAATGATGTTTGAAGAGAAGGACTTGAAAGCATGTAAGTCAAGAATACATGGGTTCAATGGGACGGCTACCGAAGCCGTAGGATATGTTGAATTACTGGTGGTACCCAGCGAGGGTGGCCGCAAGCAAGTACGAGTAATAAATTTTTTGGTGTCTGATATCTACTCGACGTACAATGCATTTCTAGGCCGACTACCTTGGCTGAATTCAGAGCGGTTATAGCTCATTAACGATGAAGTTTCCTACAGAGAATGGCGTAGAGATTGTCCAGGGAGATCAGGTGACTGGCCACGAATGCTACGTCGCCAAGCTAAAGGAGAAAGGAAAAAAATGGAGGGAACCCTTTGCATCAAGGCTTTGGACACATAACAACTACAGCCTAAGCCTCGGCTCAGGCATCCCAGTTGGTTCCTTGATGACATGGATCGACATAAAGTTCTAGAAGGTGGAAGAGCAGCTCCCGCCGAGTTAACAATCGTTGTTTCGGTTAGCCAGGATGATCTGAATCGAGTCTTGAAGGTCGGATCATAGCTCGGTGCAAGAGTGATGAAAGAGTTGGTTGGTTTTTTGGGGCAAACCTAGATGTGTTTGCCAAGCCACACCCAGATATGTCTGGGATCTCTATGGAGATAGCGAGTCATGCACTAAATATAAATCCCAAATTCTTTCTTGTGGAACAAAAATGTTGTAGTATGGGTCCGGAGAGGTCCACTGCACTCAAAGAAGAGGTGGATAAGTTGAAGGAAAATCACTTCATCTGTGATGCCTTATACCCGGAGTAGGTATCCAATCATGTCTCGGTAAGGAAAGCGAGTGGGAAGTGGAGGACATGCATTGACTATTCAGATTTGAATAAGGCATGCCCGAAAGAGAGCTTCTCGCTCCCATGGATCGATTTGCTTATGGATTCGACGGCTAAACTTGAGCTACTTTCATTCATAGATTCATACTTTGGATACAACCAAATGTCGATGCATATACCGGATCAGGAACACACCAGCTTCATAACCGACCTCGGACTATATTGCTATTTGGTCATGCCCTTTGGATTAATGAATGTAGGAGCAACTTACTAGAGGCTCATAAACGGTATGTTCAAAGATCAAATTGGATGTTTGATGGAAGTCTACAAGGATGACATGCCCATGAAGTTGTGGCATTCGACAAACCATGTTGATGATCTGGCAGAGATGTTTGGCGTCCTTCGAAAATACGAAATGATGCTCAATCCCTTAAAATGCTCTTTTGGCATTATGTTAGGGAAATTCTTTAGCTACATTGTGAATCCCATGGGATTGAAGCCAATACCAAAAAGATTGAGGCATTGAGAAAGATTAAAGCTTCGAAGACAATTAAGAAAGTCCAAAGCTTGAATAGGAAGGTTGCCGCCCTGAGTTAGGTCATCTCCAGAGCCACAAATAAATGTATTCCTTTCTTTAACGTCATTAAGAAAGGAAAAAGAAATTTCGAGTGGAATCTCGAATGTAAATACGCATTCCATGCTCTGATGGATCACTTGGAGAGACCGTCCATTCTCTCAAAGTCGTTGGATGATGAAGACCTATTTATATACCTAGTATGCTTTGAGTATCGCACACGTACGAAAGGAATCCTGCATCCAATGATCGGTCTATTATATTAGTAAGTGATTGATGTGAGTGGAAAGAAATATCCCAAGGTTGGAGCAGCTCGTCTATTGCCTATTGATCGCTTTGAGAATGCTCCACCCTTGCTTTCAGACTCATCCGAACAAAGTTCTTAATGACCAGCCTTTGCGACAAGGCTCGCAGCAACCTAAGACTTCTTAAAGGCTATTGAAATGGAACATTGAATTAAGCCAATATGACATAACCTATCACTCTTGGAGAGCAATCCAGTATCAAGTTTTGGTGGATTTCATAGCTGAATTCCCTACACGAGATGATCCTCCAGAGAGAAGTGGTGACAAAGACACTATGTGGAAGATGTATACGGATGGTGCATCTAATGAACAGTATTTCGGTGCTGGAGTTGTACTTGTCACTCCCAAGAATACCCGATCTATTATGCCTTTGAGCTTGACTTTCCGCTAACAAATAATAAAGCTGAATATGAGGCCTTGATTGCAGGACTCAAGATCGCTAAAGAGCTGGGATTAAAACTTTACACATTTTCTATGACTCCGAACTGGTGGTTGGCCTAGTTTGAATAGAGTTTCAAGCAAGAGGAACGAGACTAGATCCTTACCTAAATTGGGTCCTTAAGCTGCTCAATGACATAGAATATTAAATGATCGCTCATACTCATAGGGAGGAAAATAAAAAGGCCGACTCATTTGCTAAGTCAGCTAGTTTTGGGAATGCACATCTCATGGGCCTGGTCCGGGTGGAAGTACTGTCAACTCTGAGCATCAACTAGATGGATGTTGATTGGGTCTTGGAGGTTGAACATGAAAGGGAGTCATGAATGACTCCAATAAGAGATTATTTGCAAAGAGGAATCGTTACGGAAAGAAGGAATGAACAACGAAAGCTACCTCGACAAGCTTCAAGATATATCATATAAGAGGGAGTACTTTATAGGAGGGGATTCTCTGTCCCTATGCTTTGGTGTGTTGCCTGTGACGAGACCAAGCGAGTTCTAAAGAAGTTCATGAAGGGGTCTATGGCGGCCACACCGGGAGGCAAACGCTAGTAAAGAAGAAAAACCACTACGAATACTTCTAGCCGACTATCATCCGAGACATAGCTGATTACAGCAAAAAGTGTGACAAGTGCTAGAGATTTGCTAAAATACCGACTGCTCTGCCAATAGAGATTACTCAAATGGTCAGTCCTTGGCCATTCGCAGTTTGAGGAATTGATATCATCAATATGTTGCCAATATCTAAAGGTGTCACGATGTACGCCATCATCGTAGTCGACTACTTCACCAAATGGGTTGAGGCAGAGGCGTTGGCCATGATCACCACAAAGAAAGTAATCAATTTCATTGTCTGAAATATCATCTGTCATTTTAGGGTTCCACACGCAATCGTTACCGATAGTGGACCCAATTCGACGGTATCGAGTTTAAAGATTTCTTCCACCGGCATCGCATAGAGAAGAGATTTGCTGCAGTGGCACATCCCCAAGCGAATCAGGTTGAAGCTATAAATAAGATTATCAAGTCCATTCTTAAGAAGTGATTGGAAACGGCCAAGGGCAAGTAAGTCGATGAACTGCCACTAGCACTATGGGCTCATCCAACAACGCACATGTAAATGACTGGCAACCATCCATTTGCCCTAGCCTACAAATTAGAGGCTATGATTCTATTTGAACTGGAAGTACCTTCTCATCGAGTGATTCACTACAATCCATAGACTACTGAGCAACTCCTACTAGAGTCTTTTAATATGATTGATGAGAAGCGCGATGTAGCTGAGTTGAGGGCAGCTGCATATCGACACCAAGTCACACGATATTACAACACTAAGGTCAGGAATCAACCTTTGAAGTTGGCAACCTGGTTCCCTGGCCTCGGAAACTTGGGACTGACCTAGGAGGGTCCGTACACAATAGAGCAAAAGCTTGGAGATTGAACTTTCAGGCTTGCAACGATAAACGGGATTTCGCTCCCGAGGGCTTGGAATAGCAGGCACTTATGATGCTATTTTACATAGAAATAATTTCATAAATAATTGGATAGAGCCATGTAATAAGACAGATTATGTTATTTCCCGTCTTTTATGGAATATAATGGCTTTTCGAGTCCAAGACTCTATCTTTCCATTACTTAAGAGTTGTGACTTGGCGGACTCAAATGGATCTACATGTGAATAATGCAGCTGCGTAGGTACCCGGTGTTAGAAGCCAACCAAAACTTCTATGGTTCATGATAGAACCCTCGAAGTTTTTCTCCATATCCGAAGATAAATACCAGCTGACTCTTATCCTAAGATTGGGAGCAGGAGTATAAAATTAAACCTTACGTGACATGACCGTTTGTACGCTATCTCTCACCCTTGATGTAGGGGCAGGAGTATAAATCAAAACGAAGGTGATACGACCATCCACTCGCTCAACTCTTGCCCTCGGATTGGGGCCGTGAGTATAAACCGAAATGGATGTGATAAGAACGTCCAATCCTCAACGTTACGCCCGAAGTAGGCAAAATGAAAGGTACATACCCAACGTAAGGTTTATCTTAAATATGAACTTTGAATCGATTCCTGGAGTTTGGAGCGATTGTAAATAAACATCCTGGATTAGGATATGCGATACGTTATTCAGTAGTTAATTTAGAATCGGTGCCCATAGTTCAATGCAATTGAGTATTGTTATCCTGGAAAGGATACCCAGACAACCATCCTAAGTGGTAAAACCACAACTAATACCTAGAGTTGGCATGTTGACAATCACTTTACGTTCGCAAGAGCGACGAAAGGGTGGTAAATTACATAGTGGGCCGAGGATTTATTCCGATGATAAGCACTAAAAGAAATGGATCATAAGTACATTGAATGGAAAGTGCATTTTTAGAACAGCTTAGGAAAATTACATAAAGATTCGACAAAATAGAAAAGTTTATGTTATTAACATTCAAAATGAAACATTGAAAGCTATGTAAAAAAAATTACGCCTCCGAAAAAGAACAAAAGCGAAGGTCGGATCCAACACCGACCAAAAAAAGCAAAAGTAGGGGCACTAGAAAAAAGCCAAGTACTGCTATACAACCAAAAAGAACAAAGAAGACATCATCACTTCTTGGGCCTTTTCTTTCTTTCTTTCTTTTCCTTCTTCTCCATAGAAGAAGGCCTGCTACATTCTTCAAGCAACTTCCTTACTCTTCCTTGACTTCCTTTGCCCTTGGGTTGAGTGCTTTGCAAAGAACCTACAGGCACACTTTGAATGCTCCCGGGTGGAGGAATGGAGACTAAAGTGCTTTGCGAAGATCCCACTGCCAACTTTGATTGCTCCCAAGTGGAGGAATATGGACCAGGGCAAATATAGTCTGCTCGGACAAGGTGATCGATAAGGAGGAAGGATGGCCTTAAACTTCTCCTACTTAATCTATGTAGCAAGGAGGATGTGTTTCTCAATTTTCTCCAGCTTGGCCTCTTTTGTATGGCCAAGTTCTCATTCAGGTTGATTCATGGTGCGACCCGATAGGGACTCAGAAATTTTAGCTATCGCAACGTCGTCATCGATCTAAGCTTCACGAGTCTCACCGGCGCCCTCATCCACGAAGGCATCAATCATTTGATCATCAAGGCTGGGAGTTCCTTTAACCAGGATGGTTGGAATAGTTTATTGAAGTTGTAAAGGTTACTGATTCCGTTGTAGACGCTTATTGTCCTGGCCGAGAGTCCATATCAGGAAAAGGAGCAATTCGAGGCCAACCTGAAACTTGAGAGATATGAAAAGATAAATTAGTGACGTCAAACGGTGACACTTCAGCTTCTGTAATACAAGAGAAGTAAACTAGACACATTCTTCGGTATGGGGTTTTGGGTGGGCCGTAGTGTCGACGGAGTTCCAATTAGGAATGGGAGAAAGAATAGTGGGTTTGTGCATCTGAGGATGTTCTGGATCATACTCGGGATCGGATGATGAATCAGGAACGGCTTGGGACCCAAGTGTTTGGCTAGCAGTAGCATCATGTGGTGTCGATCTGGAACCTTTGACCGAGTCTTTTTGCACTATTGCGGTAGGTTCTCAATGGAGAATAAGCTGGCCATCCTTTAACACTTTGGGCTCATCTCCCACCAGGATTACTCTCTCGAGCTACTCCAAATTCACTTCACCACCCTTAAGATAAGCCTTTTCTTCTTTGTTAATTTGTTCCCATGCAAGGGCGAGGATTCTGTGATGATCTTCTTTGAACCACTCCAAGTTATGGAATTTGAGCATGTTAGCGTTGTATTTTATAAGTAGTGGCTTAAATTCTCTATCACCCGCTCTTTTGCCAGTTATTCTACAACCTCAACTTCCCTCTTGATAAGCGCGTCTACATCTTTATAGTGCTCGACCGCCTTGGCTATTCTCTCCTGGCATCAAGCAACTCATCACAATAAGTCTGAGCTTGTTGGAGCACTTTGTCCTTTTCTTTTTTTTCACGCTCAAGTGTGGTCTTCATCCCAGCCGCAGTCCTATTCCCGACATCTCTCTCCAGTACCAAATCATGATTTTGATGGAAGGATTTTCCATCTCATATCGATGCTTGGTCATCTCCTCTTCGAGTACCTTGACAACATCCTTAGCATTCTTCTCCACTAAGGCTTGAGATTTCCTTAAGTTTTTGACTTCAGCATTGAGAGTGGCTATGATCCTCTTGTTGTTAGCTTCGATGAGTATTTGATTTTCAATTTCGATCTTCCTTTCCTTTGATACCTTGGAGATTTTTCAGCAAATTTTGACCATTTGTTATACTAATTGTGGATGTTGGTCACGCATGCAATGGTCATGTCTTGGACTTCAAATGGAATTCTTTTCAAGTTGGGCACAAACTTAAGCCCACCGAAGTAGATATTTGGAAATTTCTACTTCAGTTCAACCATTCGATTGCTAGTAGCAAGTTGTTGCTCCATAGAGACGGTCTGAACCTCAGCAATTTCTTTTTTTATTTATGATGAGAAGTCTCTGAACCACTCATTTGGTGCTCATGATGAGAAGATCGACTGTGATGGGCTGAGATCAGCTGCTAAGTAAGAACAGAAGTTAGAGGTGGAGCACGAGAAGTACCGCCTGGCGGATTGTCATTATTACGATCAAAAGGCCTGTCTCGACCTCTAGAAGGAGGTGACCTAGACCTAGAGTGATGCTTGGAAGCGGAGTCATGTGAGGAGCGGTCTCTATCATAGCTGCTCCTATCTTGATTATCCCTATATCGGCTAGACCGATAACCTGATCCAGAATCTTGGCCACTCCTCTGATGATACGAGCTCGGATGATGCCTTTGGGATTAGGATACATTTTCCTCCAAAAATCGGTATATGTATTTCTTCTCCACCATGGATCCTGCAAATTAAAATGAGAGGATGTTAGATCCAATGAATCATGAACAGGAGCTTTACTCATGGGAGTGATCTCTCCCACACTGGTAGGGATGTTATCCTTATAAAAGCGAATAGGGGAGTCAATGCCTTCCAAACTAATGTTACCGACATCGAAGGAGCCAAACTTGGTAGGAATCTGGCCTAATCTAGCAAATGTGCCTGTTGATGGAATAGAAGTTGTAGTTGTGACCAACGAAGGCTGCATAGAAGTCCGAGCCTTTGAAATCTTTACTACTAGCCTCTTTCTCGGAGCAGACTATTGACCATCTTTAGATTGCTTAGTCTGGGACTCATGGCCCATGTCAATGATACCTTAGCCAGCTTCACAACTTTCACCCACTATCTTCCCTTTATCAGCGTATTCTTGTGCTTGCTCAACATTTTCTTCAACTTCCAGCCCATCTACCGACTCAACTAGATTCTTTGGAACTAATTGTTCAGTTTATGGATTTTCCTCTTGTTGTACAAGCTTTGCCAGAGTTTTCTATGCATATGGAGTCACAATTGAACTTGGCTCAACATTGGATTCAGCATATCTAGAAGTGGATGTATTGGCTTGAGTGACAAGATGTTTGGAACGTCTCTGATCCATTTCTATAAAATAAAAGTCGACGGATAGTCAACATTAAATTAACTACAAATTGTACCCCCTTACTAAGGTGAATCTTAGTGCGGTGTTATGCAATGTCTTGCAATTCCAATTTTTCGATATTATTTAACAGTTCATTTTAAATCCTAAATATCACTTGACGTGACCGCTATCGCTGACCATTCCGACAAGTTTCACCTTATTGGCCATGCTTTGGAAAGGGTTCAAGACCAAGAAAAGGTCGCTATTTCGCAAGGAAGTATTATCATGAGAACTAAAAGTTTAGAAATTTTCTTAAATGTTGGAGTTGCACAGCTCCAAAACTCAAAGGAAATTCCATTCCTCCTTCTTCTATCTTCACCGATCCCAAATCATGGCCATCACCACCTCCTCATCCACGTCCATGTCTAATCCCATCTACTTCCATGTCCAACACCTACCTAATCAAGGGAAGAAATTCGGTCAAAGAATCTAGATCTGGGTCTTGGTTCGGTCGAGTTAGGGCACCACGGAGTCATGCTCAAGCAAGGGGTCGAATGCCAGCACTAGAGGCATAGGGGTCGGAAGTGATGAACGCTGGCAAGGGAGAGGCGGCGGTGGTTTAAGGCTTCGGTGGAGGCGAGATTAAATTTGGGAGTTGAAGGTTTTAATGGCGGCTTGAACTTAGACCTGTTAGCGAATGAACCTCTGAGGAAATGAAGGGGAGAGCTTGGGTTATATACTCTCAAACCCGAAGTTGAAGGTAGTGAATTTGGGAAACCTCCAAAGTCTCAAGTCGGTACCGATCCCACTCTATTGATCAGTACCGAGTCTTATTCTAAAAAAAATACATATATACATAGGTATGTGCATATGTATGTATATTCGAAAAATTATCCAAGAGAATGCACATATTCATATGTGTGTGTACGTATCTGATACACGATGACCATAATCGAAAGAAATCATATTTAAACCTGAGAAACCCATGAAAGGATTCAGTTAAAATCATCAAGCTCGAAATGACATATTATGAGGACACATTCCCAATTTATAAGCCTAGATGTTGGTAGAGCATCACGATGGATGACTATAGACATAACTCTTCATAGAAACGGTTCACAGGAAGGATAACGACCATTCGAAACATAGAGTTGAGTGCTTTTTGTCAATTCCGACTTGTCTCGATTCAAATTACAACACGTTTGAAATGAAATGTACTTTAGAGGACAAGTGTTATCCAGCATCATGATCAGGCCGTATTAAAACAGATTGGACGAGCCGAACTTGGAGTTACGATGGTAGGAAGCATAGGTAGATAGCCCTAGAGTGCAAAAACCAAACACAAACAGAGTCACAGTTCCAAAGTAGAAACCACTCAAGCCAAGGCACACCCAAAATTGCCAAAGTTAGGGGTCGATACCAACCCCACCCTATGGGTCATTACCGACCATTATTTTCTTCCCCATTGGAATCCAACTTCTGCCTATGCCCTCTATTTGAAAGCCTATTTACAATGTCGTTTTGTTGATCCAATGCAATTCTCCATCAATCTCTACGAGTACTTGAAGCTGCAACTCTATTTGTTTGCGCCAAAAATGGTCACAAACCCCAAATGTAGTGAAAGCACCAGCGTATGAATTCAAATCAACAGTATTCACACACAAATCACAGATCTAAGCAAATAACAAGCAACAATCCAGAAATAATGAACAGTGACACGCAATTTATAGTGGTTCGGCTATCTCCGGCCTATGTCCACTTCAAAGTTTTTATCTTTTATTGATCGATGCTTGAAGATTACAATTTCCTATCGCGTAGTACAATGGATTTTATGATTATAATCTGAATCTAAGGCAGCAATGGTGATCTGGAGTAAATCTGGCACAGTCCGGGCGCTCTTTAGCTCTCAAAATTGTCCGACCCCTTTTCTGAATGACCAGGGGCTCTATTTATAGGTGTAGGAGGCTGATATTTCACCTAAACTGAAGGGAGACCAATTCTGGCACGTGAGGGGCCCACATGCCCGCTTTCTGGAAATCCGGGCCCACTTTGGGATCGATTCGAAGCTATGTTCGAATCGATCAAGAAATTGTCCAATCGAGCTGAAATTTGGCGTGAACATTCTTCAACATGCGACCAAGCTACTGTGAAAATTTCATAGCATTTGGGCTTGTAAATCTCAAGATATGATCGATTCGAGATCATGTTTTCGGTTGATAAGCTCCCTTCGAATCGATCTTCCTTCGAATCGATTAGGTCGAATCGATGGTGTCGCGTGCCCAAGTGATGACGTGGTGCGTGTTTCCTGGGTCAATCCTCCTTCCTCGCCATGTTGAACGCTTCCTTCCTGGATATGCGCTCGCATCCATACCTCGTGTCCAGTCCACATCCATCTATAGCCATAGCGTGCTTCGAATCCATTGCTTCGCATCCATTGCTTCGCATCCATAAAATCTGTTTTGTTCGTATCCATAACTTTGTATCCACGACTTCGTATCCACGAAGCCGTCTCCCAACGTATCCTTCTCGTATGCCTTTGATCTTCTTCGAATCGATCCGTATGCGAGTCCTTCGTATCGATTTTAGCATAGATCGATACGAACTGCATCGTCACTCCTTGCCTCCCTTCCGATACGAACTATATAGATACGAGGCATGTAGCCTGAATCCATCTTGATCGATACGAAACGTATCGATTCGAACAAACCTCTGCGTGCTTTCCTACCAATCTGGGCGTGTCACCATCGAGTCGAAATCCACCTAGCTTTCCTACCTGATCGATATGAACATGCTGCCATCCTTCACCATCTTATCGATACGAAGTTCCATCGATTCGAACCAACATCTATCGATATGAAGTTCCATCGATTCGAACCAACAAACCTATTTTCACATAATTTGACCCATCCATATTTTGAGCATACGAACTCCGATTAACCTGAAATTTGAAATGTAGCCTCTCCTAGTCCTCATCATCATCTCCAATCGATTCCGTCCTGATCGGAGCCCGGTCAAATTTTGACGACATCCATCGCAGCCTTGTTTCCAATCGACTTCCAATCCTGATATCCATCCTTTCCTGTCGATTTGTTTGATATTCCGGCTTTGACCAAAAAGCGGGATAATATTTGCCCCCCAAAACATGCCTTGTGATAAGAAGGCGTGTTTTGAATAATTCTGTATCTGATATTCAAAGTCCATAGCCAATTCCATGTCCATCCGTACTCGAAGACCGAGTTATTAATCCATCCTTATTCAACAACCGAATCCAAGACCTCTCCAGGTCGATATCCAAATCTGTAACCTCTCTGGGCTTTTGCCGAGCGCAATCCACACTTGACGACCGTGGTCCAGTGTCCCTGGATGTTGAGCTAACCTCTCCGGGTTCTTGCCAAGCGCAATCCACACCTGACGACCGTGGTCCAGTGTCCCTGGACGTTGAGCTAACCTCCCCGGGTTCTTGCCAAGCGCAATCCACAACTGACGACCGTGGTCCAGTGTCCCTGGACGTTGGTAATGCCGTGGCTTAAGTCCTAAGCCGAATCCTGGTCACTCCGGACCCTTGCCGAGCATAGTCCATACTCGACGACCTGAATGAGTCACTTTACCGCGCTCGGGCAGAACGACTCACCCCTTGCCAGGCATAATCCATACCTGACGACCGTTTATCAAAAACCAAAAAGAATCCAATCAAGATCCAATCCAAAATCCAAATCAAATCGAAAAACCAGAAATCCATATCAAAAATCGAAACCATCATCCAAAACGGAGAACAATAATCTGAATGAATGCCAAAACCAGAAAAACAAGCAAAATCAGGAGTTCAATCCAAACTCCAAAAACCAAACCAGAAAACTAAGTGTCCAAATCAAAAACAAAAGACAGATTTCGCAAACCATGGCTTTGCGGTTTATCATCACTTAGAGCATGCCTAGGGGCTATCTCCGTCCCCATACATGTGTAAATGACTCAGTTGCTCGCCAACGGTTTGTTACTTATTTCATATTATCCTGGTCAATGGATGACCAATCGACCATCATTCCTGGGCCTCGCACCATCATGGCTCGAGGTAGGCGGTGGTTGCTCCTGCTCCACCGCTGCGTTCCGTACTCCAACATACTGCCTCAACTGTCCATTCCTCACATGCTCCTCAATTATGTCCTTTAAATGCCTGCAGCTGTTGGTATCATGCCCGTCCAGATCGTGGAAGAGACAATGCTTTCCTGATGCCTTCTCCCGCTCGGATGGTTCTCTCCTAGCCGGCCTCCGATAAGGAAGGCGATTCCGAGTTTCCATGTATATCCGCTCCTGCGTCTCGTTTAATCCTGTGTATGTGGAAAACTTTGGATCCTTCCATCGCTTCCCGGCTTTTCCTGAATCGTCATCCAGCTTCCTTTTTCCTTTGTCTTTATCCGGGTTTCCGTTGGATGGTCCTCCACCCTTAGTCGCATTCACCTCCTTTAACTTTAAATCAGTACATGCGTCTTCTTGCCGAAGGAACCTTTCAGCTTCATGGAAGAATTCCCCAAGATCCAGTGGTGGGTCTCGTACTAAAGATACCTTAAAATCTGAATCCTCTCTGACTCCCGACACTGCCGCCATCAAAACCATCGATGGATCCGGCCGATCCACCGAAGCAACCGCCGCATTAAATCGAGTTAAAAATGCTCTAAGCGATTCATCCGTTCTTTGCTTTACCGATGTTAGCGTCATCACGTTCTTAGGTCTTTTGATATGAACCCGAAACTGTCCCAAAAACCTGTCCACCAATTCCCTCCAAGTCCTGATAGATCCTTCTTCCAGCTGCCTAAACCACATTGCAGCTAGGTCTGTTAAGTACAACGGGAAACATCTGGCCATTACTTCCTCCGATGCCCCCAGCACTTCCATGTGTCTAGTGTATCTCATTAAGTGATCAGTCGGGTCAGCCTTGCCATTATACGCTTCCACGCTGGGTAACTTGAACTTAGGTGGATTCTGAGCTATCCTGATTTCCCGAGCGAACGGACTCCTATTCACTCCTTCCAAATCTCTATTGGTCAAACCTCCACGCATAGTCTTCCTAATGATTTCCATTAATCCAGCGCTGCCTGTTAGGGGTTGCCCCCCATGCTCCCGAGGGAACTCCGGCACATATTCTTCACGTGGCTCATTAGCCGCAACGTTGGCCCTAGCCTGCTGAACTCCTTCCAAAGGTCCTTCTGCGTTGGATCCTGCGGGCCTGCCCCCAAGCCCTTGTTGATTGCCTTCCGGTTCTGTATTCTGTCCTCCATTGGGTTCCACAACCCTAGTTCCTTGCTCCACATTTGCAGTCGCTATAGTTGGTCCAAGGTTCTGTGTTCCTGCAGCTCTCATCTGCTCGAAGAAAGTCTGCATCATATCCTATTGACTCTTCAGCAACCTCTCATGCAATGAATTTGCCATAGCTTCCATCTCATCTCTGGTAATGTAAATCGGAGCTTGTCCTTCTCCAGCTCCGGAGGATGCCTCTTGACTTCCTCCCTGTTGGCTTCTCTCAGCTCTTTTTCTTCTACTTGTTTGTCGAGTCATTGTAGAGTCAATCTGAATCCTTCAAACTTTCGAATCTAAACTTTGAATCTGGTGTAGCGGGTGCTAGTTTTTCTCAGTGAAAGCACCAAAGTGTTTGCGCCAAAAATGGTCACAAACCCCAAATGTAGTGAAAGCACCAGCGTATGAATTCAAATCAACAGTATTCACATACAAATCACAGATCTAAGCAAATAACAAGCAACAATCCAGAAATAATGAACAGTGACACGCAATTTATAGTGGTTCGGCTATCTCCGGCCTACGTCCACTTCAAAGTTTTTATCTTTTATTGATCGATGCTTGAAGATTACAATTTCCTATCGCGTAGTACAACGGATTTTATGATTATAATCTGAATCTAAGGCAGCAATGGTGATCTGGAGTAAATCTGGCAGAGTCCGGGCGCTCTTTAGCTCTCAAAATTGTCCGACCCCTTTTCTGAATGACCAGGGGCTCTATTTATAGGTGTAGGAGGCTGATATTTCGCCTAAATTGAAGGGAGACCAATTCTGGCACGTGAGGGGGCCCACATGCCCGCTTTCTGGAAATCCGGGCCCACTTTGGGATCGATTCGAAGCTATGTTCGAATCGATCAAGAAATTGTCCAATCGAGCTGAAATTTGGCGTGAACATTCTTCAACATGCGACCAAGCTACTGTGAAAATTTCATAGCATTTGGGCTTGTAAATCTCAAGATATGATCGATTCGAGATCATGTTTTCGGTTGATAAGCTCCCTTCGAATCGATCTTCCTTCGAATCGATTAGGTCGAATCGATGGTGTCGCGTGCCCAAGTGATGACGTGGTGCGTGTTTCCTGGGTCAATCCTCCTTCCTTGCCATGTTGAACGCTTCCTTCCTGGATATGCGCTCGCATCCATACCTCGTGTCCAGTCCACATCCATCTATAGCCATAGCGTGCTTCGAATCCATTGCTTCGCATCCATAAAATCTGTTTTGTTCGTATCCACAACTTTGTATCCACGAAGCCGTCTCCCAACGTATCCTTCTCGTATGCCTTTGATCTTCTTCGAATCGATCCGTATGCGAGTCCTTCGTATCGATTTTAGCATAGATCGATACGAACTGCATCGTCACTCCTCGCCTCCCTTCCGATACGAACTATATAGATACGAGGCCTGTAGCCTGAATCCATCTTGATCGATACGAAACGTATCGATTCGAACAAACCTCTGTGTGCTTTCCTACCAATCTGGGTGTGTCACCATCGAGTCGAAATCCACCTAGCTTTCCTACCTGATAGATACGAACATGCTGTCATCCTTCACCATCTTATCGATACGAAGTTCCATCGATTCGAACCAACATCTATCGATACGAAGTTCCATCGATTCGAACCAACAAACCTATTTTCACATAATTTGACCCATCCATATTTTGAGCATACGAACTCCGATTAACCTGAAATTTGAAATGTAGCCTCTCCTAGTCCTCATCATCATCTCCAATCGATTCCGTCCTGATCGGAGCCCGGTCAAATTTTGACGACATCCATCGCAGCCTTGTTTCCAATCGACTTCCAATCCTGATATCCATCCTTTCCTGTCGATTTGTTTGATATTCCGGCTTTGACCAAAAAGCGGGATAACACTATTCTTCCACAACTCCATCATTTAGACTCAGAGACGGGCTAATATTGGTGTAAAAAACTATGAACTCACGAAGCTAACCACAAGACAAGCCAAGAAAAAGAGTTGAAGGTGGTCATATTGGCCATCTTATGGGTCAGTACTGATCCCTACCATTGTAGTTGTACCGACCTGATGTGCACGTAAATGTGCATATTTTTACATCCATATTTAATCTATTTTTATTTAAATAAATGACATAATTGGATATTTTTACATGTTTAAAACCAAATTTCAAAAATGCTTTCAAGTCATTATTCATGCATCAACTTGGGGGTAAAAAGGTAATTTTGTGTATATATTAATTTTGAGAATATTCACTTGCACATTTTATTTTTATTTGTAGAAATTTGGATGGAAATATGAAGAGGCTTTCATGTATTCATGCATGCACAAGAGAAGAAGGCAAATGAAGATGGAAATAAATCAACTCATGCATCATGAAGGACCCCACCTCTTACCTACCTTGATCTACAATTATGAGCTAGTGCACATGTTAGTGGAGATTAAAGTTACATGCATATTTGATGGAGGCTTAATTAGGGGCTAATGATAACTTGATGACCACACTTCCTAAGGGGTATTTTGGGTAGTCCCTTAAAATATGCATTAGGGTTTTAGGCTTGTATAAATACCCCTCTTATGTTCATGTAATGGAGTTATTTAGTTTTTACATTAGAATGAAAGTTGTAGCCTCAAATGAAATGAGAAATAAAATGGCTGCCTAAGCCTCTTCTTCTTTAATTGTTTTTATTTCATGTTCTTTTATGCTTATATTTAATTACATGCTCTCTTTTCTTTCATGTTAGTAGCTTAGTTGTATTTTTATACAAGTAGTTAGTTCATTTTTACTTTAATTAGCTTGCACTTTTCTTTTTTTTACGTTGAAGCTTACATGTGTTGAAATGATAACACAAATAAGTAGCTAAACCCCTTCAGTTTAGGGGTAATGAACCTCTCTAAAACTAGGTAAATTCAACATATTGTGTGATTAATGATCTCTTTTATGCTTCATGAAAAGTTAGTTTATGATTTAAGTTTACTAGTGAATTTGATAGTCATGTTGTTTATCACAAATAGGCAATTCTTATTCAAACATAAACACAATTTACATCATTGACTAACTAAGTGATTTTTGATTGTGAAATTAAAGTAGAATCAAAATTTGATGATCTATTTTACTAAATACAATAGTAAATAGATCATACTTAAAATAGCTTTTCTTTGACTTCATTTTTATTACAAATGATAAGTGGTTTTATATGTTGTATTATAGTTTGAAGGTTTAAGTTATGATAGTTAATAACATAAATAGACCATACTTATGATAAATACATTACTAATTCCACTTAAGATCAAAATAGGGAGATATGGATTATTTTTGTGTTGATTTATGTAAAAATATAAGAGTGGATTTGCCTCTAAATTGTTTTCTAATCTCATATTTCCATTCACTTGTTCTAGCTAGTTTAACATTTTTTAGCTTAAAAACAATCTCAAGTTTGGTTTAATTTGATTGAGTAGAATTTTTAAATCAATACAATTCCCTACAGATTGACCCGTACTCATTACATACTAAAATTATACGTCTTGCGCTTGCGGCTATTTTTATTACAATTTGTTCGGCTATTTTCTAATTCGATAGAAAATTAGCTGATCAACACGACCTATACAAATCAATGGTGTGGCATCCTATTTTCATGGAGAGCTAGTCTTTTGCGTGGAGAACGGTTTGGAGATATTTTGAGCGAGATTTTAGGCTCCTACCTCTATAAATAGGAAGGTAGGGTATATTTTTTAGGATCTTTTTGGCTCTTGTTTTTCTCTATCTTTAATTCTTGTAACCAAGCATTGGAGTTGTACCGACCCATTAAAACTTCTACCTCTAAGTTAGAATATAAGCAATAAAATTATAAAGTGGACGTAAGCCTTGGTTTTCCGAACTACTATAAGTTGTTATGCTTTTTTCTTGCTTATTTTTCATTTAATTGTTCACTTCTTATTCTCTACTTTAACTACTAGATGTTTGTGCTATTTTTGGTTCAAACACATACCAAACTTACTTTATACTAAAATATCTCAATCAACACTAATAAAAAATTGCAATTCAAATACTTTTACGCTCTATTCAACTTATTTTTTATAAAATTGAAAAAGGGAATTTCTATTTAAATTTCGAAAATGGGCGGTGCAAACTATGAATAAAAGAATCCGTACCTTACACACCATTTTCTAAATTATTCTTTTCAAAACCCCTAATCAGATCTGAAGAAAAAGAAATGTAGTGAAATAGAATGTATAACACTGAAATTGCAATATTTACACAATTCCATTATTTTAATATAGAATAATTGAGATTCTAAGTTAATAATTATCATTTCGTTTTAGGGAAATTTTAGGATTTTAGTGTGATGTTTGCATAAACAAAATTCTGCAAAGGCATATAGCAAACTCAAGTTATATTGTACAATTAATAAAACAAGAAAGATCAATATTTCCACTCACAATTTGTCCTTAGCTCTTCCCTTTTTGGATTTGATACGCCTGTTTTTATCTCTTATAGATCTCTCCTCTTAGAAATTTACAACAGGGCAATTATATATGAATTAGATTCAGAAATTTAGGATAGGAGTAGAAGAGGACTAGAAATTGAATAATAAACATCTAAATTTTTTAACCTAAAACCGTAGAGTACTTTTTGAATATTTAAGGAGAGAGTCTGGTAGAGCTTCGCTTGGTTCCCAAAATAATTTGTAAATAAAAGTGAGGGTCTAAGATCTTATTTATAGTGGTTAGAAAGCATCAGAACTATAAAATTTAAGTCGATTTAAAATAACAAAATCCAGACCGTTCAAACACACAAAACCCTAGCCCCGGCCATCGTTCATCGATCAACCTATCTACACTAGACGACCAACCGCTAGCGGCCTATCGGTCCTAGTGAGCGGTCGACCGGTTCACCTATTTTGGTACCATTTTATTTTCTATCATTGTATGTTTATTTCATTCCTTAGTTATCAATTAAAGTTAATGTTTATTTTAACGTTTACTTAACCCCCAAGTCTAATTACTATCAATTTTTGAATTTCAAATTTCAAAATAAATTATTAGTTTGAATTTGAATTTTATAAAATTATTTTGAATCCGGAAACTTCAAATATCCATAACTTTTCCATTTGAGCTCCGTTTTCAAAACATATATATGGAAATTGATCAGAAAATCGCCACAAACACAATGACATAACTTTTATAGTAAAATTTCAACTTTTACAAAATTTCCATTTTTAGCCCTATCTTATTTAATTAATTCATTTATTTCTTATTAATTTTTACGGGGTGTTATAACTAGTGTTTTCTAATATGTGAACAACCCATATATTATTATTTTAAACAAACTTAGGGTTCTTGTTGCATTTAACCACTATAAGTGAAGGGCTAGCCCCCTTACTTTTATTCACAAATTATTTGGAAACATTAGCAAAACTCTTTCGATCTTCTTCCCCGATTAAGTTTAAGAATTCAAATTCAACGGAACACGGTAATATGTTTATGTATTTATTCATTATTTTATTTTCATTCTCCCTAATCCTCAAATTCTGAATATAATTTATTTACAATCTAATTGTTCTATTTAAAAGAGAAGAGATATAGAGGAGCAATTAGGAAAAGGCGTAATCAAATCCAGAAGGAAGTTGGAAACTATCTATGAGTGGAAATCTTCATTTAGTGCATTTTTCCTATTTGTATAGTAGAATTTGTGGATTTGTTTTAACGTAGGCAATTTTGTTTATGTAAACCCTAAAAGTAAAACCTCGAAAATTTCCCCAAATGAAATTTCAACTCTTATGTTTATTGGGATCTCGATTCTTTTATATTAAAATAGTAGAATTTTTTTTATTGCAATTTGAATATTTTATATTCTATTCTACTTCCAATTTTTCTCTTCTGTTGTGGAAGAGGGTTCTAAAAAGAAAATAAGTTAGGAAATGGTATGTAAAGTACAAATGCTCATATTCGTAGTTTGCACTACCTATTTATATAATTTAAATGTGAATCCTTTTTCCATCGTATGTGCAAAAATTGAATATAATATAAAGGGTTTAAACTGTAAGTTTTCTATGTGTTGATTCTATTGTATTAATATAAAATAAGTTTGGTTTTTTATTCTATTTTTTATGCAAGTCTGTTGTTTGACTAAGGATATTAGCTAATTTGTAAGTTTGTATAGAGTTAGACTTGAAAAAATTGGAAGTTTTGACATTTAAAACAATTAGTATAGGATGCAAATTCTTCACACGCATAGGAATATTTAGTTAGCCTACTTTACACGTGTGTACACAAAGCATAAAAATCGCGGAAAGGCTTTAAGAGGGAACGGTTACAAAAACTGTAGTTCCACCCAAACCACTTGATCCACCTCCATCTTCCGATCCTTTCTGGCACCTCATCCTTGGAGAAAGACGTGGGCAGATGCTGTTCGGGGACATGCAATTGTGAAAGCGAAATCTTAAGGATCTTCAATTCGTGCAACATTATTTGATAATGGCGATCAAATGTTTATGTTACCAGAGACCAATAAAGAAGTGGCGTTTGATAAATGGAAGTTTTCTGTGGTAGTTCACGTGATTGGTAATCGTCCTTTATTTACTAAATTTACTAAATATATAGAGAAGTTTTGGAATCCTATTAATTCTTATGATATTTATTACAAACAAAAGGTTTTCATAGTAATTAGATTTCATTCTAAGGAAGATTATACTAAAATTCTAAAGTAAGGTCCATACACTCTTAGTTCGAAAATAATCATCCTTAAGCCTTGGAAAATTAGTATGAGATTTACACGTAATTATTTATCTACTAATCTTATTTTGGTTAAATTGCTTGAATTAAATTTGGAGATGTGGATTAAAGATAATATTATTCGAATTTCTTCCACTCTCGGAAAACTAATTTGAATGGACACTGATACGTTGAAGGAAACTAGGCTGCAATATACAAAAGTTTTGATTGAAATTGATTCATCGTTTCCATATCCAATGGTTGTTAGGGGTCTTAATTATGATGGTGAGAAGTCAGAAGTTCAAATTGCATACGAGTATACACCTAGACTATGTGAGAATGGCTGTGTATTTGGTCATAACACTAGAAACTGCACATTCACTAATCAACATACGTGGAGACCAAAGACGGTTGTTTTTTAGACCACTTAGTCTACAAAGAATATACAAACTTCTCAAATAAGTACATAGCCCTCTTTTACTGTTACACAAGATGCACAACAACTGATCAATGATTCAATACATAATGTCCACACTCTTACTAAAGGAAAAGATAAAATACATGTTTCTAATAGCTTTTCCATCTTGGAGAATGAGTCGGCTTTATCAGCCAATGACCCAACCACTGCTTTAGATCCTGATACTGCTTCTTATAATGTATACACTACAGAAGCATCATCTTCACACTCCATGCCTGATCCACCTATAACCCAGCCTGCCAAGGAAGACTCTGGTGGTCATCCAGCAGAAAAAGAAAAGGCAACAAGTGAAAAATCCTCTATTTCTGATTCAGAAGTTGTTAATAAGATTTCTTTTCAACACCCCAAAATTATACTAACGGATGTGAATTATCCTTTAATCAAGTAGAATAGAAGAGAAGGAGTGAATCCTAATAGAATTTCCTCTTTATTAGACTTTAGTAAGTTAATATTATCTAGACAGACTTTTCGACTGTGTCGAAAGGGTTAGGTTCCATGCTTGGTGACCTTTCGACTTTGTTGGGTTGGACTAACCTTCCCTTTGAAGGCTTTTCTTTCGAATTGGTAGAAGTATCTTAGAATGTTTTCCTTTAAAAGGTTTTGACCCTGTCGGAAGCCTTGTGGGTTGTATAGCTAGGACTTATTCCAAGAATCTGATATTGATGTTCTGACCCTGTCGGAAGCGTGGTAACCTTGATGATAAAAGTTGAATCAAGAAAATTGGTTTGAGCTCTGACCTTGTCAAGAACTTTGGGATTTAGAGTAGTTTAGGCTTTAGATTGGGATCTTAGGTGTGGGTTTCGATCTGGTCGAAAGTTGTGGATATAACTTCCTTGGGTTTGAATCAGTAATTTCAGGCTTCAGTGTTTAAAGGATGGGCTTCGATCTTGTTGAAGGCTTTAGCTTAGAAAGAAGATTGCTTTGAATTGGTTATGGAATTTATTAGAACTTATAGGGGTTTCGACTATGTCGATAGTAGCCCTTCGATGAAGGTCAAACCTGTAATATAAAGGTGAATCCAACAAAATCTTTAATGGAATAGTATGGTAGATTAAAGTATTTGAAACTTCACTTTATTCAGCTATAAAGACTTTATTTTTTCATACTCCCACATTGATTTACAAATTAGGGTTACAAGACTTTTCTTAAGAGTATACAAGTTGAGAATGAGAGGAATCGGATCCCCAAACCGTGACCCCTTAGGTCTTATTCATAGATGCGGCTCGACACCTTTCGACCTAAAGCTTTCGACTGGGTCGGGAGGTAGTTGCTGATAGACTTGAGCATGTTGCAACTTTTTCGAAAGATATGGTGATGCTCTTCTTCTTCGAATTGTCTTGTGAGTGCTTCTGAATCTATCGTTAGCCTTTGTTCATTTGTTTCGATGATGTTGATTACGCACATGCTCTTGTTTTTGATTTGAAGTGGAACCCTTCCTAGACCACACTGGTTTCTACCGATTCAAAAGGCTTACTATAGCTTTCGAAGCGGTCGCTCTAGACAATACTTACTTTCTAGTAGTTTGAATGAAGACGAAACCATTGGTATTGAATGGCTTGGCATATGCCCAAAGAGCTATTCTTCATTGTCTTCGGAAGGTGTGGCTTCACCTTAATCTAAAGGTCTTTAACTAGTCAAAGGATTATTAATGAGGGCAGAAGGGTGCTTTCGACTCCTTCATCTTCTTCGAAAGGTAAGGACTCACTTGATATTAACAGGAGAGACCTTTCGACACCTTCAAAAGGTGTTGAAACTTCCAAACTTTGATGGAAGCATCCCTTCGACTCCTTCGAAAGTTTTTACTGGAGCTTTTCTCTCTTGCTCTTTGCTTAAAGAGGTCTTGACTTGATCGGAAGGCGAATATTTGGAGTAACATTCCCTCCCCCCCACGAAGGGATGCTCTTGACTTTCCAAGTCATCTTTGTCGAAACCTAGATGCTTCCCGCTCTTGGCCTTCCTGCGTGGATCTGGGCCGTACATTTAAACCTTATCTAGTGGCTGTCAATCTGGGCAACTTTTCTTATAAAATATGCCTTTCTTCTTCTTCCCCCTTTACTTTTTTTGTAATCTAAATTTTAAACATGATTAACAGAATTCTACAAGTTCCCAAATTTCCAACTTGCTTCTAGAAATCAAAGCAATCAACAAATTCAACTCATAAGTTTAGATTTAATTTTATTTTCGCTTGTTTCAATCAATCTTCGCTTTTCCCAATTTCAAAATTGAAATTCGATTTCGAGATGTTTAATTTCCTAAAAAGCTTTTTCGAACTCTGTTTCAGGAATTTAATAGAATTTGTTTTTCGTTTATGATTTTTTAAATTGACAGCGGATGATATTAGGATCCATCTCCTTATCGGGTAAGGATTTTCAGTCCAAAATTTACTATTTTTGTCCACCGTTAGTAAATTTGAGTTTTCAGTTTGATAATCATTTTTATAATTTTGAAATTGAGATAGATCGATTTCTATTTGAATTAGATTTACTTAACAGTTTAGATTTACTTGCTCTTTAAGATTTTTTTTGAAAACCTAGAATTACAATCAGGTTTCGGGAAGTTGGTGGAACACGTTTTCTTCGCCCGGAAGTTTCAAACGTACGTATGAAAAATTGGCGCAACAAAATGACTTTTCTACCCCTTCGAAAGGGATTAAGGCGGCATCATTAGTTTTTCTTCCTTAGCCCCTTTTGATGGGGTCGAAAGGTGTTGTAATGCTAATTAGATCATCCTTGTCGAAAGGTTATGCTATTAAGTAGAGAGTAGGAACTCCTTCGATATCAAAACATTTCGACTTAGTTGAGACCCTTTGTTTCGATTGCCACCTATTCTCCTTAATTAATTTTTGGTATCATCAAACCCCTTCAACCCCCTTCGACGCCACCTTTATTTACTAGGTCGAAACCCCCCTAGAACTGTTTTTTTTCCAGCTTTGTCAAAACATCCTAAATGCATATGAGTTTAACTTAGAACCTTTCGACTTCAATGAATATGTTAGGTTTCGACAACGTTAATGTTTTCCTCAAGAACCCTAAGTGATTGGTTTCGATAGTGTAGAAAGGTCTTATTACTTGGTTTATTGAATGTTTGTAGTGTATATTATTGTTTAAGTTTTTGAGTTGATCTTATCTATCTCCCTTTAACAATTTGATTCCTTTGAAGCTTTCAACACTGTCGAAAAGTGTTAATTAAACAAATATTTTTTCTTATTCTTTCGACCTTGTCAATAGCTCAAGGAGACTTTTATTTAGGCTTTCAACAATGTTAAGATGTACTTTGTTAAGTGTTGATGTTCTTTTTCCTTTCGACTTTATCGAAAGCCTAATGACTTTGATTTTTAACTTAAACTTTTACTCAAATTTGAAGTTTTGTATTTGTTTATGTTTGGATTATCTAAGTAGGTTTCTTTGACTTGTTCTTAAAGATATGCTAAATTCATAATTAATCAAAAAATTTAATTGATATGCTTTCACCTGGCATAGTCATGAGTTCCCCAAAGAAAGGTGAAGCTATCTCCAAACACTCCCTAATATCAACTCTGGATGTAGTCGATGCCATCCTTAATGACTTTGGCATTACCGATATCGAAGCCATTCCCCGAAAAGAGACTGGCACCATCAACAACTCTTGAAGGGTTTTTTGCCTATACTGCCATCCACGTATGGCATGCTAGATTCTTGCCCTTCCTAGAATTCTTATCTATATTCCTCTCTCATGTCGGGATTTTTCCAATCCATTTGTCACCGAATGTCTATACTTATCTCTTACCTTTAGAAATGATGGCATTGGAATCCGGCTTTCCACCTCTCAACACCGAAGTATTGAATTATTTGACCCGGCTGGTCAAGTTGAGCAATCTTAATAATCAGATATACATAGCCAACCCCCAGAAAAATTTGATTTTAGATGGGGTTAATAAATTATGGGATTGGGAAAAACAGTTCTTCTTCATCAAATGCTCTCCTGACATCTGCGGGACTTTCGATTCTCCCCGTAAGTCTTGATTTTTGTTGCTTTTCCTTACTCGATGTTTTCTATCGCCTAATCTCTGCTTTTATCAGGTATGCCACCTAAAGAACTTAACAATGACGATAAGAAAACAATCAACTCTCTAATTGCAGCATCAAGACAAGTTGGGAGTAGATTGATGCTGTTGACTCCCACCAATCTACGAAAACACTCTTCTGCCAGCAGGCCAGAAGATTTTAGGAACTCCTTCATCTATCCAACACACTTCTCATGGCAAACACTTTCTCTCCCATGGAGACTCGTCAACTTTTTCTCCTATATCACCCATTTGCGCTGATCACTCTAGTATGTTATAGGTCAAATATTTGATTTCCATCCCTGGCGTTCTCTGAATTATTTGGCTGACTTCTTAATCTGTTTGAACTTGTTTTAGCTTCCACTCAAGTCACAGTGCCTGTCAGTAGTGCTGTACCTCTTCCTCCAACTTTCGGAGTGTCTTCAATTATAGAATCACTTGCTAAATCCAAGACAGCTTTTAAAAGGAAGTTAATGGAATCTTCTGAAGTTGAGCCTCCGAAGAAAGTTGCTAAAGTTATAGATGTGGAGAAAGAGGAGGAGCGCTTATATCTTGAAATGGTTCTAAAGAGCCCGATTGTGGAGGCTCCCAAAGATAAGCTAACAAAAACCCCAACTGCAGTTGATCCTATTACTCATATTTCTGTTTTAGATTCGCCAGCTGCTCTTGCCCAAATGCAGCTGGCCTTGAAAATTCCTCCTAACCCAAGGCATGCTCCTTCTCTACCGGAATCTTCTTCTCCTTCCACCATCAATTTTGAAGAGATGGTTGAGTCCATCCTTCACTTAAAATCTTTCATTTCTATTCATCCACATTCTTTTGCTCCAGATTTTGCAGGGCACTGTCGCTCTTTAATGGAGCAACAACTTCTGGTAAGCTCTTCTTCAATTGACCTTATCACTATTGGCTTTCTCTTAAATCTTTAACCTGTATTACATTTTTCTTTCAGATTTCTAAGAGTTGGTTAGCTTTGAATGAACATGATTCAAAGTCCTCTACGGAATCCTCCAAACTTCAGGAGAAAAATTTTGAGCTCAAAAATCAAGTGTCTTCTCTGTCTGCTGCTAAATATGACGCTTCCACAGAGTTGGAAAGAGTTAAAGCTTCTCTTGCTCGAGCTGAGACTGATTTAGAAACATAGAGGCAGGCACATCAACTCCTTACCGATGAGAAACTTGCCGTGGAGTTCACTTTAAAAGATTCTGAGGACGAGAAGGCTCGCTTGGTCATAAATAATATCTCACTAAAGAAAAAATTCAAAAAGACCAGAGTTTCGTTAAAACTTGTTGTTCATACCATTATCGATGACAAGTAGCGAGTGTCCCATTTTGTCGGTGCCACTCTAGGGAAAATGACCCTGAAGACTTATGAAGATACACTTATGCTTGTATACACCGACAACTATAAGAAATGCCCAGACTTTGGCTTTCCTTGCTTGATTCTGCCTTAGTCGATAAAGTGATAGGAAAAATTAATCAGATGAAGCAGGGGATTGAGCCAGTAGATGAAGAAGAAATTAATGCCTCTAAGATTCTTTCTATTGATGTCCCTTCTTTCAAAATCGAATTAAACTCCGAGGAAGAGAGTGACTAAGATGACGTCGTCGAGGCAAAAGGCGACGATGATGGCGATGGTAGTGACAATGATAATGATGATGATGATGATAACCTTGCTGGAGGTCAAGGTTTCGACAGATATAAAGGGGTCCTTCTGGAACTTCTGAAAAAGATGGTGATGACAATGCTGAGCCTCCTGAAAAAGAGCCATCTCCTTGGAAGGATGTTCATCCTGCATCCCCCAGACCTTCTACAGCTCTAGAGGATGAGTATGCTCTTGTTCATGCCGAAGATCCAAAAGGGAAAGAGCATGCCTCCTAAGGTTTTATCCCAGTTTCTCAGGTATGAGATTCTCTTTTTAAATATCTTTCACTTCAAAAATAATATTTAGTGCAAAATCATTTATCTTAGATGAGGAAGAAGTCCACTCTTCCCTATAGGACAAAACTTGAAAGAAAACAAGCCGAAATTAATAAGTTATATAGGGAATTAGATAAACAGATAAGGGAGCATAATGTACTCTCCAAAAAGTATCATAATCTCGATAGGAGTGCCTCGGTACTGGTGTCTTTTAAACATCAGAGGGCGCCTCCTTATTAAAGAGAGCACACCTTCGATACGACGCTCTCTTAAAGGAGAGCCGAGAATTGCTTACTTTATTTTGGATGCTGATTGAAGAGAGAGACATCTTAGTTAACTTTTTGTACAAAGCTTATTGTAGACATTCGATTATTGACTTTTCGTACTTAGGTGAATTCAGTGGGGGTCTACTTAGATGTTTCCACAAAAGATACTTAGATGAATTCGGATTTGACCCACATCCTGAGCTTGTTGGAATTTACCATGGGTCAGGTCGATTCCTCAAAATCTCCCCGCTGAAAAGCTTAAGTACTACAAAGATAAATTTGTATAAGAATTATTTTCTAAATCTGCATTGTATGAACCAGACGAGTAGTTGTAAAGAAATGTTATAATGTATCGATTTACAAATGTTTGCTTTAGTTTTAATTTTTATGCTTAGTTTAGCTTTATTATATTATTTCAGAGTGACTCTTTATTAGGTCGCCTTGTCTCTAGAGACCATTTAAGGCAATATGTCAAATTGAGATGATTTTATCTCGAAAAGGCATCGATTTTAAAATCTTCAAATTTAGCAAGATACTGCTTTCTCAAGGATTTACAAAACCTTTACTTGGAGTATCCTCGACTCTAATTTGATTTTCTTGGTGATGAGAAAGAGACATTCCTTCAAGAAATCAAGACATTTCACACAAAATTAATTTACGCCCGTGATAGTCCTCCAGTTTGGAAGTGGGATTATAGCAAATATGTAACGACCTGCCTTTTGGATAGTTTAAATCGACGATAAACCACACACGTCAGACTCAAACAATACAAAAGGGCAGATTGTTATTGGGGTAAATAAGAAAAAGAAGGGAAAGAGAAAAACAAATATAGAATCTCGCAGCGGAATGACAAAATATAATAATCAAATAAACAGTTCATGAAGCTGTTTTATAAATACATTTGATTATTCTTTTACAACACAAAATCAGAGTTACAGAAAATAGGAATAAATAAACTAAATAAATGCAGCAGAACAACATGATGCAACAGAATATAATAAATAATATTAGTACAAATCTTCAGCTTTGTCCTCCAGAAATAAGGTCTTCAACCCTGAAATGCTCGGGCTGACCCGAGCAAATTGAAAAGACAAAACACTCGAGTCTGAACTAAAAGATCTTATGTATGTTAAATCAACGGTAATAAATATGAGTGTAACGGTGTCGGAGAAGTTTACGGGGTTTGACATCTCTTATCCGGTGTCTTAACATGGGTGTAGTAACTTAAGAGATGTTCGGGATTCCAATCTCCTAAGGATCCGTTAAACTATCTACTATGTAGTACAATACGCTATTATAATATGTCCATAGTAAAGTAAAAATATTAAAATAGCGTTAAGGCGTTACCCATATCCCCCATAACACATTTTATATATTCCCATAGTTTATACAGTACCATACGCTCCTCCGTAAACTGGAGGTTTACACAGAGGGCACTCCATAGGTATGGTACAAAACAAACTCGTAGACGGCGCTCTAGGGCATGTGAACACGGCACTCGAGGCAATGCCAAGGTAGATATACCAATTGCGGATTCGGACTGGTGGTAACGCATAGCAGCTACTACCGCCCACCTCGGACACACTCCCAAATCAAAATCAAGGGTAGCCACCAAATCAATCACAAAAGGCAGAATATAGTATCGAAGAAGTGTGCCCGATAGGAGGAATGACCTCACATGGCCCGGCATGGCTCCTGTTTTAGTCACATCTAAGCTGACTCACGGGAGTCAGGGTCACGCCATACCTCATACAGAAATCGTTCGCCAAACCATCCTACTTCATTTCTGGAATCTCCACCATGTACACAGTTGTTAAAGTGGTTTTCGGTATTGGCAGAGAGTATGACAATATCTGATCCCAGTCTCTTTAACAACCAAACGCTTATTTCACACCGGATGGTTCTTTTACATTTCCAAAACCAGTTCATAATTAATATCAAAATATCATATTCGATTTCAAACCATATCACTTTCGAAATCATATTCACTTTCGAAACCATATTCACTTTCAAAATCATATTCACCTTCAAAATCATATTCACTTTTGAAATTATCAATAAGATAGGTTAATTAAAATCTCATTCCAAAATCATCATATTTACTCAAATATGTCATTTCACAAATGGTATCAATTTCAAATCCTAACTTAGGTTGTATCATTATCAAGGTATTAAATATAAATACTTCCAATTTACATAGTCTGAAATTTTAGAAAATAGTTTAGATAGTCATAAATAGTTATAATAGTTTAAGAATAGTTTAAAATAGTTAAAATACTCTAAAATAGTTTAACTGATTTAAAATAGTTTAACATAGATTAAAATTAGATTAAATAGTTAAAACAGTTTAAATATATTTAAATTAGATTTAAAAATGGTTTAAATAGATTTAAAATAGATTAAATAGATTTAAAATAGATTAAATAGATTTAAATTATATTAAATAGATTTAAAATGGATTAAATAGATTATAATAGATTAAATGAATTAAAATATTTTAAATTAGTGTAAAATAGATTTCAAAGTTATATCCAAACATTTTCAACAACTCAATTTCGATAAATTCATTTATATTTGACAATTCAACTTTGAAATTCCAATTTAAATCCTTCGAACAATTCATTAAATCAATTCCAATTTCAACACTAACGCTTGGATTTTCGAAAATAATTCAGTTTATATAAATCAATTTCTATTTCAAAATACCAGTTAACTGGATTCAAAAATTAAAGATAAAAAATCATTTAATTTAACCAATCCGGTGTTCGTATTTAATTTTCTACCCTATGGTCAAGTGATACGGATATTTATCATTTCAATCCGCCATTTAAAATTTTACGGGTATATATCATTTTAACCCGCAATCCCAAAATTTAATTTCAAATACATGAAATCGCTTGAGTCTATCATTTCAACGCATAACGATTTCTTCCTAACCTATCAGATCATTCGGGTATGTATCATTTCAACCCATAGGGAACTTGCAATGTTATAACAATATAAAATATAACATCCAATCATCCAATATCAACAAATCAAACATACATCACAATCATCATCCAAATCAACCAATAAACATCAAGCAACTGATTATCATACACTGGTATTAAATTGACAATTAAATTCAATATTAAATTAAATGATGATTAAATACAATAAAAGTCATATTTAACTGGAATGACAATTTAAATATACTAAACATCAATCAATCAATTTCTAATCACATCATAAAATTTATTTAACTAACATAAGAAAATTTAGTAGTCGTGAGTGGGTTAGAACACTTACCTTTGATTTTAGCCCATAAAAATCCAAACAGAAGCGCAAAAACTCAACAATCTCCAAATTCAACTAAATCAATTTCATGTTGTCTGGAATTTAAATATGAATCCAACAGAAGAAATCGCATGTGAATCAAAGTTTACATGCAAAGGACATTCATGTTATAAGAAATATTATTAAAATAAAAATTAGTACGCTTAAAAAAAATAAACAAATTTTAATACTTACGTTTTTCTCAAGATGTGGCTTAAGGAAAAGATTGAAGAACAACTAAGATGAGGACATGAAGTGCACAAAAATGAAAAATAAAAATCATGTTTTATAAAAGAAAGCTTTTGGATTTGCAAGAAGAAGAGCTTTTGAATATGAGGTGTCAAGAGAAACAAAACGCAGATGAAGAAATAAGCTGTAGGTTATTTATTATTAGGAAATGAAGGTGGAGAGACAAAAATAAATGTCACATTTTATTTTGAAAGCTTCAGGTATTAATAATGAATAAGAAAATGTACATAGGAATGGAAAAGTTTGCAAACGAAAGTAAAATTTTGTATATGTGAAAATGAGGTGGCAAAAATTAAATACAACCTAAAAGTCTAGGCTCAGGTATTAAATAGAATGAGAAATGAACGGATCAAGTATTAATAATAAGGTAACTATTTTAAAATGTTCATGCAACAATTAATAATAAAATAAATGAAGGTACCATGTACGTCGCACAACATTTTGAAATTCATTTTTTTTGAAACGTAACCAAATTAACTTCATTAACTCAAATAATATTAAAATTTATACGCATTTAGGTTTTTATCTATGCATAATAAAAATTTTATACTTACCTTAAAAATGAAAACATTTAATTTGGTTTTCCCAAAATGATCCTTTATTTCCATTAAAACACCCTTTTTGTTTAACACAAAACGTGCGTTTTTTTATTAAATCTATTAATTGCAATCAATGTTTTCTTTCCTTTTAATTGAAACATTTGATTACATTAATTGCAATTACTTACAAAGTTAAATTTTAAAATAGAAAACTAAAATGGATGAAAAATAGAACAATTGTTTATTTAAACACGTTCATAAATTTGTTGTTTATACACAAGAGTAATAAATAACTTACTAAAATAGATTATTTTTCTATTCTTGTAATCAAATGTAAGCTAGAACACGGTTCAAATAAACATATATATATCTTCTTTTAAAATCAATTATTCTATTCTTTATTTTAATGAAATTAAACCTACATTCACAAATGAAACATTTATTTTATTTGATGTAAATGTTCTTTTCATTAAATCAAACTTTCCTTATATTTTCACAAAACATAAGCTGCTTTTAATTACACCTATTAATTTACAATTAGTATTCACTCTCCTATTAATTGAAAATTTTCAATTACATTAATTTCAGTTGATTAAGTTTCAAAATGGACTAAATGAATGTAATGAGAAGTAAAACAATTTTCCTTATCTAATAGTAATTTAAACATATTTATACGCTATTGGATACAAACAGTAATTACACATTTCTTACTAAATAATAGTTTCTCGTCTCTACAATCAATCTTTCAACTATCAAACATTTCAAATAAATAAACATATGTTTACTCCTTTACTAAACTTATTCATTTTTATTCTTTTATTTTGATTTACACTCCTACTATTAAATCAACCAATACCTTATGAAATTATTAACATAGGTTTCTATCTTATTATCCTCATTTTCTACAATTGACCCTTTTCTTACATTACCCACAATATTTAATTACATTTAATTCCAATTAACTATATTCTAATTCCAATAAATTGATATAATCAATTTCAATCTTCTTATTCAATCCTTCATTACTCTATGTATATATTCAACATTGGTTTATAGCATATTACATTAATATTCTTCAATTATTACCTTAATTTACATTAACGTAATATTTAATTATATTTAATTGTAATGAATCCAATTATTAAAGTTTAAGTTCCAATAATTTGATCAAACTTGATTTCAATTCTTTTTATTCAATCAATTTTTACCTTATGAATAAAATTAACATTTCTGTTCCTTTTATTACATTCACAATTTATAGTTATTGTCTTAACTCACATTAATGTAACATTTAATGACATTCCATTGCAATTGATTAAATGAATTGGTAACAAATAACAATCGTCACCATTTCTATATTTAATCACATTTGTAAGTTTATTATTTACCACCAATTGTTATAACAACTTATACTATACAAATTCTATCCAATCACCATTTATTACACATTACTTTATTAATTAATCAGCATTTAAATTATCAATTACTCTTTTAATCCAATTATCAATTAATACATACTTTAGTATAATTTATTTACAATCTAATATCAATTATAATTCTTTAATCCTTTTAATTAATTGGAATTACATTTAAAGAAGTTATCAGTTACCTTAAATTAATACTATTACACTTTATTTTAGTTATGTTCTTATTATTAAATCACAAATTTTTATTTCTTCCAACATTAAATTACAAAACTTTATTAGATTAACAATTTTTAATTATTGAAAATTATGGGTCGTTACAAAATATCCCACACTATTAACCCCAAAGGGACTATCTATTCCTTTTGAGTCTATAGTTAATCTTTCTGCTGATTCGTTAAACAAAGTTAAAAACGTTATTTCTAAACTTTAGATGTTGATTAGTTGTCTATTGTATTTTTGACTTCGTTGTTGTTTGAATTGTAATCCTTTGTTGTAATAATAAAGATATATTACATTCTGATTTTGGTTCTGTTTCATTTCTTTTGCTTAAATATGAGCTACAGTTATCTACAACTTCTCTTCCTTATAATTTATCGTCATGTGTTGATGCTCTTAGAGAGAATTTGTTGCAAAGAAGTGTAGGGATTATGCTTAGCAACGACATCTTATTAGAACACTTTGGCGGTAATATCGAGGCTGTGGAATGGCACAAAAGATATGTTATTCAGAAAACCATCGCCAATGGCCAAAAAGATCACATCACCAATCTCAAGGTTGAAATTAAAAGTAAAGATGAAATGATTACCGTGCTTAAGTGACAACTGAAGACAAATCCCTCAATTGACTTTGATCACAAGATGTCAGAGCTTATTCAACAAATAAGTGACTTGGAGCAGAAATTAAAGGATAGTCAGGCACAATGTGCTTCTCTGGAATTCATTATAGGGGATAAAGTTTCAAGTATTGATTTGTCGGTCCCTCACCCTACTCCTACGACTACTAAACCAATAAGGTCGAAGCTTCTTGTGGCCCAAAAATTCTCTACCATGCTCAACCCTCCCCCGGGCTTAGATGAGAACGCCGTGGGCAACTGGTGTAGGGGATTCAAGTTTGAAATAGCCAAATATTTTGATGAGCAACAGAAAGTCAAATATTCCTAGACTATCAATGATTATGCTGCTAAAAATCTAGAGCTTGAACGCGATACGTATTCCCTTTTATAGCGCATCGTAGAGTTAGAAAGGGGTAACATAACTCTTAGGGCTGCGAACAGAGCTTTTAACCGTGCTTTGAGTACTAACATTAACACAATCGATGATGAAAATAGAGCTAGGAAGAAAGAAAAGAAACTCAAAGAGGCTCTTAGTGCTGCGATTCGTCATGTGATGGATCCTTCAGCCGTTGAGACTCTTGACAAGGCTGCCACAGACTTGTAATTTATTTGTATATTTGATTTGAATAAACTTATTTTGTATAAAGATGTGATTATCTTCATTATCCCACAACTTATATAAATTATATAAATTTGGAAAGTATCACCTGGTTTGCTATCCTTTTTTGTGATGTCATTTCTTGAATGCTTTTTGATAGCTCCTTCATTATTTCCGAATTTGCTGAATCTTTCATTTTTCTTTGTTATGCTGATTTCCCTTAAAAGTATGAAGTAAATAATATTTCTCATTGTTAGCTTGAAATTAACATACCAATCTATGTATATTATTTAATTAAATTACCAAATCATCTTGTTAATTGCATAAGAGATAATCTACATCAAACATTTAAATCACGTCTTCAAATGTGATAAGAAATGTTTTAGGATTTAACTTCAACCATTTGGCTAGAATATCTGAAATTTGCTGATAAAAAATCCTACTTATCACAAGAGCATAAATGTTGGAATTTAAACTTTAAGATATATTTAATAAAGAACTAAATTAAGAAACCGCCATTTGAATTTCGGAAGTAGAAATCCTTCGACCCATTCCTTGTCATTAATGGGATTGGGTAAATTAGAAATCCAAGACTCAGATTCGGAAACTCTTTACAGTGATCTTCATGACAATATTCCTTAACCCAGATTCGAGCATTTGTGATAGAAAAATAGAATTCCATTATTGAAATTTCACACCCAAATTAGAGTTCAAATAAGTAATCGTCTCGTTACCCCAATTCAGGTTTTTAAGATAATCAGTGATTGATAGGGATCCGAAACCCATATTCGGGTATTAATAAATAACTTTTACAAACGAAAGACCCGAAACCCATATTCGTGTATTAATATATGACATTTAGAAATAAAAGACCCGGAACCCAGATTCGGGTATTAATAGATGAATTTTCAGTATGAGACACTCGAGACCCAAATTTGGGTATTAACAAACGATGTTTATAAATAAAAATCCTGAAACCTAGATTCGGGTATTTATAAGTGGAGCTCCGTTCTACTCCTTTGACGTGTGAACCCTTCAAGTCTTGTATAGAAGTAATTTGTCTAGTTGTCTATTGAGCTTGGACGTCTTAGTCCATGATCTTATGAGCCTCTTCTTAGTCTTAGGCATTTTAGTCTATTACTGAATGTGCCTCCTCTTAGGCTTGGACGTCTTAGTCCATTATAGAATGTGCCTCTTCTTAGGCTTGGACATCTTAGTCCATTGTTTAATGGGCCTCTTCTTGGGCTTGGACATCTTAGTCCATTGTTGTTCGGTGCTCTTGATTAGCTCATCCTAGAGACCGGAACCAAGGACTTACCCGACCTCCCTCCAGGAGGCGCCCAGTCCTGGCCCTTTTGTGGCACGGACAGGGGCTTGTTTGGTGCTTTACCGTGGCCATCTTATGGCATGTTACTCCGTCTTTTCTCCAAGAGGTACCTTACGCTGGCCCTTTTGCAGTGCGGATAAGGGCTTGTTCGGTGCATTACCCTGGCCATCTTATGGCGCGAATAAAGGCTTACTCCGTCCTCCCTCCAGGAGGTGCCTTGACCTGACTAGAGGTGAGGCCAAGGGCTTGTCCGGTGGTTTAACCTGGCCATCTTATGCCGTGGCTAAAGGCTTACCCGCCATTCCTCCAGGAGGTGCTCTACCCTGGTCATCTCGGCGTGGACAAAGGCTTTTCTACCGTCTTAGGTAGTATCCAATTATAAGGAGCATTTTACTCCCAACCATGTAGATTTTTCTTTGAAAAGCAACTCTTTATTGATTCTTTCTCAAGTTTTCTTTACATATTCTTTAATCTTTCCTTGTTGAAAGAAATTTATAATCATTCCTTCCAGGGCTATGCAATATTTAGTTTCGTGACCATTCATCATGTGGTAATGACAATAGGATCATCCCTGGTTTCTTTCATTTTTGGCCTCCTTTTCTGTGATGGGCAGTAGTTAAGCTCATCTTTTGTAGAAAGTAGACATTCTCTATGAAAGTTGTCAAATTGCACTCTTTTGGAAGCCTAGATTTAAAACTTGATTCTTGTGGATGACGTGTCGACTATTTATTTCTTGGCCTTATTATTTCACACTCTTCGATTGCTTTTCTTTCTACCACCCTTTGAATTTCTTGAGTTGGAAGTGCTTTTGTTGTAATTGGTTGCCACTTATGTGCGAAGGCGTTGTAATCATCCATTATCTCCTTTTCAAAGATGGTGCCATTGGAATAATGTTGGATTGTTCTTCTCATTTGACTGAAGAATTGTCACTTCCATTTTTTTTTCTTTCCTAGTGCAAAGATGGGGGTGGGGCCAACTTTAAAATGATTTAGACTCCATTTCTCAGGATCAAAAGATTTTTTTTTCTTGTTTATAATTCTAATAGCTTCTAGCCTTAATCTTTGCTCTTCGTCTTGGTTGGAATCCTTGATGATCATTGGGGGGAATCTTTCCAAGTGGGGTTCAGTTGACTCTTGTTCAGATCCTTTTATCCTTATAGCCATGATCAAACCAAAGTAGATGAACTTAAGATAGTGTTAAGAATAGTATTGTTGGGGGTTTAACCAAGTCGGAGGTTCAAGCCCTCCTTCTAGCGCCAAAAATGTTAACAAGATTTCTTGTCGACACCCCAAAATTATGCTAAGGAATGTGAATTATCCTTTAATCAAGTAGAGAAGAAGAGAAGGAGTGAATCCTTTTAGAATTTCCTCTTGATTAGACTTTAGCAAGTTAGAATTATCCAGACAGACCTTTCGACTATGTAAAAAGGGTTAGGTTCTGTGCTTGGTGACCTTTTGGCTTTGTTGGGTTGGATTAACCTTCCCTTTGAAGGCTTTTCTTTCAAATTGGTAGAAGTATCTTAGAATGTTTTCCTTTAAAAGGTTTCGACCCTGTCGGAAGCCATGTGGGTTGTATAGCTAGGACTTATTCCAAGAATCTGATATTGAGGTTCCGACCCTGTCGGAAGTGTGGTAACCTTGATGATAAAACTTGAATCAAGAAAATTGGTCTGAGCTCCGGGATTTAGAGTAGTTTAGGCTTTGGATTGGGATCTTAGGTGGGTGTTTCGATCTGGTCGAAAGCCGTGGATATAATTTCCTTGGGTTTGAATCAGTAATTTCAGGCTTCAGTGTTTAGAGGATGGGTTGCGACCTTGTTGAAGGCTTTAGCTCAGAAAGAACATTGCTTTGAATTGGTTATGGAAGTTATTAAAACTTATAGGGGTTTCGACTATGTCGATAGTAGCCCTTCGATGAAGGTCAAACCTGAAATATAAAGGTGAATCCAACGAAATCTTTAGTGGAACAGTAAAGTAGATTAAAGTATTCGAAACTTCCCTTTATTCGGCTATAAAGACTTTATTTCTTCATACTCCCAAATTGATTTAAAAATTAGGGTTACAAGACTTTTCTTAAGAGTATACAAGTTGAGAATGAGAGGAATCAGATCCCCAAAACATGACCCCTTGTGTCTTATTTATAGATGCGGCTCGGCATCTCTCGACCCTGATGCTTTCGACTGGGTCGAAAGGTGGCTGTTGAGAGACTTGAGCATGTTGCCGCCTTTGTAGAAAGGTATGGTGACGCTCCTCTTCTTCGAATTGTCTTGTGAGTGCTTCCGACTCTGTCGTTCACCTTTGTTCATTGGTTTCGATGATGTTGATTACGCCCTTGCTCTTGTTTCTGATCTGATGCGGAACCCTTCCGGGACCACACTGGTTTCGACCGATTCGAAAGGCTTACTATAACTATATTAAGAAGCATGAGAAGAAGAGTACCAACACAAAATCTCCTCCTAGAAGAAGTACTAGGAACTCCGCTAAGTCAAAATGAATGTATGTGCATGGAATATGAGAGGCTTAGGTACACATAACAAAATGACATATGTACTTAAGTTTCTCTAACCACATAGGCTATCTTTGATAGCCTTGTATGAAACCAAGCTCTTTGATGTTGCAATTTCAACCTTATTACTCAAACTACCTCATAACTGGAACTGTATCCATAATAACTCTATAGGTACCAAAGGAGGCTTGTCTATTCCATTTTGTTATCTTAATAGTTTTAAAAATTGTATTTTATAATGTGGTCTTGTTGAATGTAATGTGCAAGGATGCAAATTTACATGGAGGAAAAGAGGTACGGTTACCAATATCGACAACTTCTTGGTGAATCTAGAGTTTATTAAGATCATACCAGTCTTGAAAACTATTGCTATCCCGACTACTTTATGTAATCATACCCCAATCATTATTAGTTTTAAAGACTCGGTCCAGACTGCTA
This sequence comes from Allium fistulosum, assembly GCA_030737815.1. Lineage (NCBI taxonomy): Eukaryota > Viridiplantae > Streptophyta > Magnoliopsida > Asparagales > Amaryllidaceae > Allium > Allium fistulosum. The sequence goes on along the minus strand of CM060904.1, from coordinate 1,100,198,736 downwards.
AAAACCTACCTTTTAGGTATGTCAATACATGGTGTAATGTTGAGGGATACATGACACGTATATTAGAAGGGCTCAAAGCAGAGACATGGAGGGATTATACATATCAATTTATTTTCAAACTCAAGCAAATAAAGGATAATCTACAAGTATGGAATAGAAATGTTAGGAAGCTAGATAATGTCAAGGACCTCTCCAACACTTATAATAGTATATACATGAAATTGGATCAAGACCCTGAGGATGTTACTCTATATGATCATATTGATGCAGGTGAAAATTTATCTTTAAAGATAGATGTAGTTACAATATGAGGAATTCATGCAAAAAAGTAAAACTCTGTGACTCACCGAAGAGGATACCAACTCCAATTTGTTCTTTGAAAAAATGTTGATATGGAAACATAAAAATAGGGTTCAAGCTTTATTTACCCCCACTGGTGATTACATCTATGATTCATAAGTGATAATTCAGGAATCTCTAAATTATAACTCAAATCTATATAAGGATATAACCGACTGTTATTTTTCTACTATTGACCTAAGAATGTTAATAAACCCAGAAGGTAAGGAGTACTTATCTGCTCTTATTCAGAGAGAGGAGGTTAATGAAGCTCTTTGTTCCATCCATGATGTAAAGAGTCCAGGCCCTGATGGATATTCAGCTAAGTTTTTTAAACTTCATTTTGATTTGCTGCAAGATGAAATGTATAATGTTATCACAGAGATTTTTCAAACTGCCAAATTTGCTAAAGGTGTAAATCATAACTTCCTTACATTGATACCAAAGAAGGGCAAGCCACAAACTCTAGCTGACTATAGGCTAATAGCTTAAGCAAATGTGATTTAAAAAATAGTCTCTAAGATCATATGTTATAGAATCAAGATATTTCTACCTTATTTAGTAGCTGAAAATCAGTCAGCATTTATCCCTGGTAGGAATATTGGCGAGAATATACTCCTTGCCCATGAACTTATACGGGATTTTAAGAAGTCATGGAAGCCTAGACTGTACATAAAAATTGATATTCAAAGGGCCTATGACATGATTAATAGGGAGTTCATTTGCCACATGCTAGCCTCTATGGGTTTTCCTACCTCTCTAATTGATTTGATTATGAATGCATAACCACGCCCACTTTTTTAGTTTTGTTGGAAGGAGTACCTCATGGATTCATTTACTCTAACAGGGGGCGAAGGTAAGGGAACCCCCTTTCCACTTACTTGTTTTGCATAGCATTAGAGTATCTTTCTCTCCAATTGGAGGAAAGTGTATCTCGGGGTAGATTGAGGCATATCTCTAAAATGCAATCAACTGTATCTCGTCTTATTTACGAAAATGATGTGATTTTCTTCCTAGAAGCTAACATGGAGAATGCTGAAGAACTAAATTTAACTTTGGAAGATCTAAACAAGTACACTGGTCTAAAAATTAATGAAATAAAGTCCAAGGTATACTTTAGTAATCATGTAACTGATAAGGATAGTATTCTACACAAACTTGGCATGATGGAGGGACATTTACCTGTCAAATACCTAGGTGTACCGCTGTAATTAGAGTATGTTAATTCTTCACTATGTAATTATTTAATTCAAAGATTAGCTACTAGGATGGGGAGTTGGGATAGCCAGTAACTCTCTACTACTGGAAAAGCACAATTAATACAGGAGGTTGTGACTCCTATTGTCTTGTATTTGCTTCTTATTTATCATCTACCATCTTTAGTTATTAATAAAATTGAGGCATTATGTGCTAAATATTTTTGGAGGGGTAGAAGACACAAAATTGCTGCCATATTTGTATAAGCCTAAATGTGAATGGGGAATAGGTCTACGTTTATTCAGCGATTTGCGTACCACAGCAACTATTAAGTTAATATGGAATATGCATACAAAAAATCATTATTGGCGCAATGGATGATAGTAAATATATGCAACATGCTAACTTCTATACTCTACAAACCAATAATAATTTCTTGGGGACTACGAAGCAGATGATCAGAGAAAAAGAAAATGCATCTAAATTATTTACTAGATGTATAGTTGATGGGACTTCTACTTCCTAGTGGTTAATCCTTGGATCAACCGTAAGTCTTTGGTCAATATATTAGGATGGCATATATTCGGGATATATAATTCCACATCCTATAGAGTTTCCAGCATTATCACAAATAACACTTTTAGACTAGAAACATTTGCAGAAACAAGATAGGTCCAACTACTTATCAATTAGATTCCTATACACATGGATCTTGATAAAGACTATTGGCTTATTGCAGGAGTAGAAAGATTTAAGTTCTCTACTGTCTGGAATGAATTACATGACAAATTACCTAAGGTGAACTAGCATCAGATTATGTGGAACAAATTTAGCTCGAAGAAAATGTTGATGTGTGCTTACAAGGTTGTGATTCAGAGGTTACCTACCACAGACCGGTTATCAAGTTAGGGACTTCAACTTGATAACCTCTGTGTTCTCTGCCAGAGGATGGAAGAATCCCACCATCACTTGTTCTTCGGATGTGAATAATCCTCGGCCATCTTGACCTACTTCAAACATAAGTTGGACATGCCGTTGATTAGCTTTGGTGAGATGAGCGAGGAACTTTGACACCTCAGATCTATTTTTAGTTTGAAGGGTCTTTGATAATGGTTCGTGTTTACATCACTTATGACAATTATCTACCATATTTGGGAGGAATGCAATCATAAGATTTTTGAGTGTAAATCGATGCTAGAGGTTCACCTTGCAAAGATTATTGAAAGAGACATTATTTGCCTAGTTATCAGGAGCAGGGCGAGAAACCAGTATGAGGAGGAGGATGTCGATTTCTTACTTCATTAGGGAGTGGAGTTATTTGATTGTGGCCAGGGCTTTAAAGGTTTTTTATACTGATTTGTTTACGGTGTTATTTATTAGGCCGACTTGGGTAGGCATTGTTAGATTGGTGGTGTTATTTATAGAGCTGTATTGAATTTTACTAGATATCATTTGGTTATCATACTCTTTTTCCTTACTACAATGGTAAGATTTTTTAAAGAGGTGGAACAATCGATGTTCTTTATATGTCTTTAAATAAAGAAACTCTTCTCAAATATATAAATATAAGCATATAAATAAATTATTAATGTATAATTAATAACGTATTAATCGCGTCGTATAATATGGTAGAAATTGAAATTAAAATCCATAGGAAGGAAGTTAAGGATAATTATGAAAATTAATCCATAATTAAAGGTGGAATAAGAGGTTTTGCTTATATAGCCTTACTACGAAATACAGTGAGGTGTATATATTAGTATATTAGGAGAGCGGAATTATGACTAAGTTATAGGGATGCGGGATTAGTTAAAAGCACACAGAAGTCTGTCCAACTAATCTAACAATCAGCAGTGTGACTTTGGGACAGATGTGAGACATCGGCTATAATAAGTACCTATGGAGTATGTGAGTTTAGTTCCAATTCTATAGGATAAATCTACCCAGTTAATTTGGCTACCAGCACCTACAAATAGTAGGACTAACATGAGACATTATAGTATGTGTTACAGGTCATAATGTCTTAGAGCTGCTTGTGGCTTAGGAGTATTAAGTGGTTGTTGTAGTGTCTGCCTCTTTCCCACTTAAGAAGTATTGAATGGTAGAGGTTATCATTTAGGTGCGGTAGTAGGAAAATCTCAAGAGGGGTCCGCTTTGGGGTCGAGGTATTAGGTGGATATTGTAGGATCCACATCTTCCTGTAAAGAAGTATCAAGTGGCCTGATGAAATTTTGTGCAATGTTGGTTATGGAGCACCACAGAGGGGACCACCTTGGATTATGTATTAAATGATGGGGATCTACTTACGTTATAAGTATTAAATGATCAAAATCTGCCCAATTCCCATTAAAGAGGAATTAAGTGACTTGGGTACTTTCTCTTGCACTATTAGGACACGATTGACGGTAGTTGCATGGGACTGGAATGAACATTTGGCCTATAGTTAAAGGCAAGTTATAGAGTTAGAATGGAAGAGTGCAAGTTGTAGAGTTAGACTTGGATAGCTTTCGAGCTTAAAGTTGGAGGTATCTTATGTAGGATATAGTATGTGATGCGTAAGATATATTACTTATCTAAATAATACCGCCCAAATACTATTACAGTAAGATTATATATTTTCATTCATCGGACATTTTCATTCTGACCCCCTCCTCAATACAACACACAGGTCAGGGGAGATGATGCTGATTGAGTGGATGAAGGAGGAGGCGAGGACTTATGGAAGTTGTCTATCTATTTATGTTTTTGTTATATTTTGGCGTACCCAGTTCAAACATGTTGTTATTTTGAGATGTAATATTTTGGATCTTTAAGATGACATGTTTGATTTCTGAGATTTGAATTTTTATGAGATGGGTACTTATTATTGATATTATATTTTATCCATTCCACTGTGAGATTCTGATAGCAGAAATAGATAGCTCTATATATTGTTCATTGTATCAATTTTACCAACCAAAAACCAACTTTGGAATGGGCCTAAGGTTTGAGCTTTTATTGGGTCGAAAATTAGGCCCATTTCGAGGTAGGTTGTTATAGTTCACGTTTTCTCCTTGTCATCACTGTATCGCTTGGATAAGTAGATCATGGTCAATGGTAAAATCTCCAATAATATGCATAGTTAATTTCATAGTACAACATTAAGGTCCATAATTCAATCTTAGAAAAAATTTAGATTAATTGATTCGGCCGAAGGCTTTGACTTTTAGTTGACTATCAATTATAGTGATGCAAATCTTCTATTCAAAGGAGACAAATCCTCTCTTGAATAGTGTTTCACTTCTAGTGGTTCAACTTTTAGCCAATTATGGCCTTAACAGATCATCGTTATCTTATGATTGACCATAATTAAACTATAGTTTGGACTACTATTCATCTTCACATGAGATTTTCTTTTTGAATTTTAACCTATAAAAGACACTTGGCGAGTTGGTCTGTAGTTCTTTCAAACAACACAAAGAGAAACTCCTTGGTGTGCCAATGGTCATGAGTAATTCACCCTCTATCATATGGAGAGATTTATGTACATTAGTCTTAATGGATATATTGATATCTCATTCTTGATGCATTTTGACTAGGAATATACAAGGATAAGTTTATATTTTATACCATTCAATAGCCATGGTTACGAACACATTTGTAACTACAATCGATTAAATAATTTTCCTATGGATTTTCCACTTATACATATTTCATATACTTAAAACATTATTTATATCCTAATATAACAATACATACGATAACCAAAAGCTTAGTTTATTTCTAATAGGATTCATTATAAAAGTTAATTTATATTATCAAGTCACATAATTGAGCCCATAGCACACCCTTAACTCTATCAATTTTTAACGTGCACTTAGGGCCAATTATGGTGACTCATAACCATACTCCCATTCATTATTCCTAGTCTAAACTGAGAAAGGGCTAAGTGAATCTATAATATTATTATTTCATATCTACTTTTTTATTATACTTTTCCATCACTGATAAATTATTTTATCATATGGTAATTATAGACAACATATCTCGATGTCTTATTGAATTATCGACACCTTATGAAATCTATGTTGTATCATTGGTATATAATACACTATTAGATTCTTAATGGTGGGAACCCTTCCTATTTTTTTTATAAATTTGTACACTATCCTAGTTTCATTGCGGCAGTATTCAAGGCAATGTACTTAGCCTTTATATTTGAATCGGCTACAACCTCTTATTTGGAACATTCCAAGTTAAAGCCCTTTTACCAAGGGTGAACAAAAATTTAATATCGACTTATTATTTTCAGTGTCTCTTATGAAGCTTGAGTCGGCACACTTCTTCATAAGGAATTTGTTGTTACTATAAACAATTATCTAGTATTTTGTAAATACTCAAGAATATTCTTAACTACTATTCGGTGATTTTAATTCAGATTTTATATTCGCTCACTACACCAAGTGCATAAGTGAAATTTGATCTAGCACATGACATGACATTATGATGGTTTCTATTGTTGATGTATAAGATATCTTTCTTGTATGCTCCATATTAAACATTTTAATATGATGTTTGTGTATATAAATTAGGACAATATCAGCATCCTTTTTAACCAAGTACAAAGGATGCAACTTCCAAATCCTTCATCGAGAATTAAATAACCAAGTTGTAACAACCCGCCTTGAAATGGGCTTAATTTTCGACCGAGAAAAGGCCCATCGAACATTAGACCCATTTCAAAGCCGGCTATTGATTGGTAAAAACAATATATGGATCTATCTACTGTTGCTTTCAAAATTTCATAGTTGAAAGGATAAAATTTAATATCAGAAACAATACCCATTTTATAAAAATTCATGTATCCTAACAAAACATAACATTCCAACATCCATGGTACAATTTCTCAAAATACAATAACATTATGTCTGAATGGGTATATCAAAATATAACAAAACAAAAGTAAATAGACAACTGCCACTAAGACTCCATCTCCGCCTTCATCTCCTAGTTCTGCATCGTCTTCCCTAATCTGTGTTGGAATGAGGAGGGAGTCAGAACAACAATGTTTGGTGAATAAAATCTTGAGTCTTTCAGTAATAGTACTTAGGCAGTATAATTTGGATAAGAATATGTCTTACGCATCTTAACAATATTTCTTATAAATACCTTCAACTGTAAGCCCTAAGGCTTTCCCAGTCCAATCCTAAAACTTACACTTCTCTAACCTAACTATATAACGTACCATCAACTATAGGCCTAAGGCTATTCCCAATCCCATGCATATACCGTCAATCATATCCTAATAATGTCAGGAAAAGTATTCAGGCCACTTAATACCTTTTTATTGGAAATTAGGTACACTGTAACAACCCGCACCTCACTTAACGCAGATATTGTCCCCAACTTAGTCATCTCCGCCTCATGGGCCAAGCCAAGGTGTGGGGTTTTGTTCCTCAAAAGGCATCGACGTTGTTATGAGGTGAAGGATTTGGTATATAAGCACCTGTTTGTACCAAAATTGGGCACAACACTCTTCGGAAGTTTTTTAAGAGATAAAGTGAAGAAATTAAATGGAAAAAGAGGAATTATCGAACAAAAACTCCATATCTCAGATATGAAAATAATTAACATGCAAGGAGACCCAAGAATTTAGAGTGGTTCGGCGTATTGCCTACGTCCACTATGAAGTAGTTTGCTTTATTGATCTTTCTTTGATGTTTACAATTGATTTCAGCAAATTACAACGAATAACAATGATTTGCAGCAGTGAAATTCGTTGGTAGCAGCAGCAATGGAGTTCAGATCTGGATACGGCGGAGTCTGGGCATTGGAGATCTCAAAGAGGAAGAAGAACCCCTTTTCTGTTGGCTTTGGAGGTCTATTTATAGGTGTAGGAGGCTGGTATTTCGCTCTGATCTCGGGAGAGCCTCTCTGGCACGTGACCAGGCCCGTGCGCCCAAGCCCGTGAAGTTCCGGTCTGATCCGTGATCGATACGAACAGATTTCGTATCGATCAATATTTCATCCAATGGAGTCGAAATTTGGCGTGGACATTCTTTAGCATGCACGTAGTCTTCTGTGAAAATTTCATAGCATTTGGACTTGTAGATTAGTAGATATGATCACGAATTGGGATTCTCGGTGGGCTGTTTCGTTCCACTCGCTCTTGTTTCGACTCGCTCTTTGTTCGACTTGGTTCCGTTTGACTTGGTGACGTGGCGTTTATTCGTATTGACCGTTGTGCCTTGCTTCGCACTGATGGACACGAAGTAGGAGTCTTTGGATGGATGCGAAGTTGACGAAGCGGAGCGAGTCGAAATGTGGCTCCCCGATGGAGTTGAACTAGATGGAGTCGAACAGTGGTCCTGCGAAGGAGTCGAACTAGATGGAGTCGAACTGTTGTTTTCTGAAGGATGCGGAGCGAGTCGAACAGAGGCTCTGAGATGGAATCGAAGTGGAGCGAGTCGAAATGGAGTGAGTCGATGTGGAGCGAGTCGAAATGGAGCGAGTCGATGTGGAGCGAGTCGAAGTAGGCTTCCATGACGGATTCGAGCAGAGCGAGTCGAAGTGGGCTTTCCTGAGGGATGCGAACCGAGCGAGTCAAAGAAGGCTGTTTTTAATCAATTTTGCATCGGTTGTAACTCGAGCATATGAGCTCGGATTGACTTGAGATTTGGAACGTTGACTCTCTTAACTTAGCTTGTCATGTTATATTAATTTAATCCTGATCCGGACTCGGACAAAATTCGTCGATATCCATAGTGAGCCTGTGTATAACCGATCTCTGGGATGGATCGTCATTGGTTTACTAGTCAATTCCTTGGTGTCACGGCCTTGCCAAAAGGCGGGATAACATTTGCCCCCCAAAGTACGTCTTGTGGAAACATGATGTGCTTTGAAATGCTGCCATCTTTACTCTGAATAGTTATTGTCTTTTCGATGAAAGTTGTAATCTTCGACTGATTTTCTCGATAATGTAAACTGTTGTCTGTCAGCTGTTGTATCCTGTATTGTTGAAACTAACTGCTGTATGCTAGCGATTAGCTGTTTGCTGTTGTAATCGTTATTAGATGAGTTTCTGATTCCTGTAAATCTGGAATCACTACACCAAACAACCCATTTTGTAACACTTTTCCGCTTTCAATTTACAACGCTAATAACCGTTAGAAATTTCTAACGCTTATATCGGTTACAACCATTTACAACGGGTTATTACCGTTAGTAAATATGGTAATTTCGCAAATAATTAAAAGCAGCGTGGATAATATTGTAAATTTATCTTCTTTCAATCGTTATCTCATTTCTCACGATAATCATTTCTCACTCTCTCACGTTTCGTTCGTACCGGGTTTTCTGCCACCGCCTCCGCCGTCTGCCACCGCCTCCGCCGTCTGCCACCGCCTCCGCCGTCTGCCACCGACTCCGCCGTCTGCCACCGCCTCCGCCGTCTGCCACCGCCTCAATCTTCTGCCACCGCCTCCTCCCATTGTCCTATCAAATCGACGAAGATGATGGAAGATCTGGGTTGCGAACTACAAATCTAGGGTTTCGCTTTTCCACTCCGTCTACCTAGGTATGAACATCAATTTCTTACATACGAATTGAAATCGGTAGCTCCAATTGAATGATGGCAACAAGAAATCCCCTTTTCCAGATGGAAGATTCTTCTTACAGGCATCGGCTCAAATAAGTCCAAAATTAATGAAACTTGCTTTATGTTAGTTGCTGCTTCATTTCTATGCTTCGATTTGAAAATAATACAATTACAATCTTGCAATATCAGCCGTAGTTATATGTTTGTATTTAGTTCTTTGCCTTGAAAATCACTCTGATTTCATTTAATCCAAATATGCCCGACTAGAGGACTGATTGCAACGTCTACATCTAAATGCAAGTGTTTAGATTTGAGTTTATTTGAAATCAGATCCAAAACTTCTAGCAGATTATTATGTTGACCAGACTGGAATTAAAGCATGGTCTTGATAGTTGACCTTGAATTCCTACTATATTCACACTGAATAAACAAACCGTCTCTTGATTCATTCTCTTTGGCACATAATTTGCAGATGGTTGATAGAATATTTGACCATCTGCAAAGTTTGTCTAAAGTTTTGTACTTGTTTTATACTCTGTACGCATAACGAATTTGGCAGTATTACATTGTTCCATAGTTGAGGACTTCATGTCTTGCTAGAATCCTTAGTTCTGATGCATCAGACAGATTTAAGACCGAATTCCCTATTATTTTTGGGTTCCACCACCAAAAATCATTAGGCTTATAATTGTGAATTTTAACTTGACTGATCTGATTGCAAATATGTTGAGGAATGTTTGATGTGTTAAAGCTCCAACCTATGTTAAAAATAAGAGTAGACATCCTTGTTTAGAGTTCCAATGATGCACATGTCGCCCCAACCTACAAACTGAGCAGAGAATTGATATGAATGGATATGCGATTGTTTGCTTGTCGCTTGGTAATCTGAATGTGACTTAGGTTTTATCAAATAGCCGCATTAGCTGTCGTAAACTAGAAGTATAGTTGCAAAATCAACGATATAATAGTTTCAAAGCTTTTGCATTTATAGCACACATCCGCTCGTTAATTTTTTTATTAAATAAAGATGCACATACGTGCGCTTTAAGTTTATAAACTAATTTCAAATGGTAACAAACTGATTATTCCTTGTGCATATCATTTCATTTGTATATGAGATATATGAATACCATAACTACCTACTTATTGTCATTATCAATTTGAAAGTTGATAAAAAATGTCAACGTGACTCGACTCGGCTCCAACACCTCTAGATTGATACTCAGAATCCTTAGCATTTTCCCAGTGGTCCTAGACAGCTATTTAATTATATTTTCGCAGTGTACATATTAGTCTCACAAAATCATTTTATTTTAGATGCTCATGTCCTCAGCATTAACAGTAATTTGGTAAAGTAAATCGTTTTTGATTTATTTGAGTTGTTCAATATTCTAAAAAAATAGCATCCTAAAATATTAATATCTTCTTGTCTTCACTTTGCTAGCAGGTTAACAATATTCCAATTACACATTAGATTATATATTCTTGGATATTTGAAAAGAGATCAACAAAGATTTGTTTAGGATCTGAGATGAGGTTACTTTTAGTATGGAGAATCATATATTTCTATATTCCAGTTCACAAGTGCTTTATATATCAAATTATAGTGTAATTAAACAAATGGAAGATATGGTTAGGTTGCATAACCTGTTCCACTTGCATTGTTGGTTATAACATAGCATGCAATGTTATTTTACTGTGCTTTTACATGAATTTGTGCAAAGGTTGATTATTAATATCAACCTTTTTTTACTATCTATTAGTTTTTCCTCTTTATACAAGTGGGATGAATCAGACATCACTACTTAATATAAAAAACTTGGTTCATTTGTTATGACTGCCTCTCTTGCTCTCTGTGGTGGTTTGAACATGCAATGAACCCAAAAAATAACAGAAAGAGACTAGATTTTTATGCCAAAGTAACAATATGGGTCAGGAACATGCATTCATATGTAATAACTCAGGTACATGCTTTTATACGTAATAGACATATTTTGATTGTTGCGTCTTAATAACAGTGATGTTGATGACCACTTATCCAACATAGACGCAATTAACAAAAGCAACAATTGATACATTTTAGCCAACTTTATATTATTTAAATGCAGTATTTCCTCTGTGCAATTATATTTTTTTACCTAATGACCTCACCGCTACAGATATAATCAAGTGCAGCACCTCTATTAGTTTTCATTGTTGATTTTTAATACGTAATCAGTTTTAATGCACCTCCTCACTTGTATTACATATTGAGTCTCAATCCTGGATATATACGGTTCTACTTCAACAAAGAATCATTTCGTAATGTTTAGACAGTATATCTTTTAGTCATCACTTATTAACAAGGACACCAATAGCAAAGGAGTAACATGCAAAATTACTCATCAGGTTACTCCTTCCAAATCATATGGCAATGTTCATTCCTTACATTTTACTATTGTTTAGATCCTAATTTTTTATATTTGTGCCACACTATTTTCAAATATTCCCTTGTTAAATTTTGGCGACACTGTTGTAGAGTTGAAGAAGATGGAAGTAGCTTAATATCGATGAAGACGGTTTGTGAATAGGAGCTCGGAAGAGGGAGATATCGTAGTTTGAAGCTAAAGTTTTGGGGTTCTTTCAATTCAGTGATGTGAAAGGGAGGTACTTGGGCGACCAATAAGTATCTATTAGTGTACGCATTTTGTTTCAAGATTTTGCTTCATTTTTATATTTTAATTAGTCTTTAGTAGAAATATATAATGCATCACATAGTTTACTATTGTTATCATCATTCATCATCAAATCCAATGAATGAATAAAAATATTTTGGAGATCACCAATATAAGAGCATCTTGAATAAATATATTATCACCCATTGACCTTTTTGAATTTAACATTTATTGAAGTCTTAGTTGTTTAAAACTTATCTAATATTTTGCCAGCAAGTCCATCGAAAGTGGATCCTACATAAAAGGCACAATCTTGAGTGCAAATTGCATGAATTGACAGTTTTCCTATTATTTTTCTTCATAGCAAGCTATGAAAACTTATGTCAAAAACTCACCATATCAATGTTTTCCTACTTCCTTTAAAAAACTGGGTACGGGAATTCCTTCAGTAAGTAACTTACTGGAAGTTGCTACTGTAAAAAACTGGTGGATGGATACAATAATCTTCCGAATAAGTCAAAAACTATTTTGATGAAATTAGAGTAACATGAGTTGATTGTTTTTGTTAAATATTGTTTTTGTTAGCTAATTAATATGCATTACTGTGTATATATAGTAGTAAACAATCAACAAGAAAAAAAGTTGCCAACCTTACTACTAAAAAGGATTAAAATGCAGTCTTTTGCGCTTGTGCGTTTTGATATTCAATATAGATGGGTTGTGTACGTTGCTCTAAAATAAAATAAACAAATCAACTTGACAGACTGATTGCATCAAGGAATGGGTCTCGGTTGTACATGCTTGAACTAAAACTAGAAAACTTTTAATTATGCTCAACAGGCACTCCCCATTATGCTCAACATTCATTTTTAGGTGCATGTTGTTACAAGTACATTTTTTCTCCATCTAAACAAAGTCAAAGACACTGACTTTTACACGTACATTTTGCATATGTTTAGATGCTAGCAAATTTTTAGCTATGCTTTATTGGTTACACGTCAACCAAGCTTAGAATATGGTCTCTAGCTTGAATTGTTACACATTCAATTCTGTATTGAACTTGAATTCACAAATGTCATTTACATGAAAACATGTCCGCTTTTTTCAGATAATGGATACATTTTTCTGATGAATTATCACAACCGGCAGCTCATAGTTGATGTTCGTGCACTGATGTTTGGAGATAAATATGGCAATGTAATACATTTAAATGAGAGAGGCAGTAGCTTGCAAAGAAGACACCAAAACATTATTGAAGGAGCTCCAGCAATAAATATACTTTATTTGTCCCTTCTTAATTCCCAGTGTATTTTTGTTTAGGCAGTTGGTTATTACAGTGCTGGGACAGTGGAATTCGTAATGGACACAGTTTCGGAAAATTTTTACTTCATGGAGATGAATACCCATCTTCAGGTACAATTTTATTTTACAAATGGTCTTATATGAAATATAATGACTAATTATTCATCACAGAAGAAATATAAAGTAGTAGTGCTCCATGAGTGGTTATCTGTCTACCTAATTCAGATTAGTTATATTGGCAGATTAGTAAATGGGTCTTCCACGAGAGAGGTCATCTAAAGGTAAATCGGTACATTATCTACGTACTACCCTACATCAATAGCCTATGCAGTTTACAGATTTTTTTTCCCGATTCATATGCATATTTAATCTCCTTGTCATCTTTATTTCATATTTCGTTATAGGCTATTAATGTCAAACATCACAAAATTGGGGAAACAAACGAGCCAGCAATGTATAGAATCACCGATGATCTGGTAGTTGCTTTGACTATGTTTGATTACTAGCATAACCAAGTTATAAAGGTGCCAATACTCACATTTGTAATCTGGTTTAAAGGAATACTCCGTTGAGATCTATGAATGGTCAGGAACGTCATGGATGCCATACATAGCAGATGATGTTCAACTTTAGTTTTATATGATGAGTCCTTATGTTCTTAAAACAATGTCCAATGACAAAAAGGTACATATGAAACAGTAATGTAGCTAACTGTGATTCTGCAACTTATTCTGTACTAAACTACCTTCAAATTTTCTCTTGCAGGGTTGGTATTCAACGTCATTCAAGGTTCCTAATGTTTATGGTGTTTTTCAATTCAACGTTAGTTTGATGCCTGAAAGGTCATTGTCACGCTCCTTGTTTGAAAGAATCCTGGTATCACATTGCTTAATAAATGGTTGTTTTTATACATAAATTTCAATTATGCTGGCTTTGTCTGGTACAATAGTCAGCAATCAGCATGTAGAGTTAGTCTATGCTTTTTCTTAATAAACAAGCATGTGATCTGAGTTTAGCAACATTATCTGAAAATCAAATGATGCACACATATATAATTAACTCAGCAGTCTTGTAAATTGCTCAATATTATGTTGTGTGTGATACATTTACTTATGATATCAAGAGTTTAAGAACTTACAATGTTTTATGAACAACATGTGAGCTGCGCATTTGTTTCTGCTAATCCGAATTGGGGGATTAGTTGAGTTTCGGTTTACAGTAACATTGCCAATTATATAGGCATGCGTATATGGTTTATTGGAAGCTTTTGGGATGGAATTTATGGCCTAAAATGTGCTAACCATTTTACTGACCTATGGTGTACATCAATGCTGTAGATATATTAGTTATTAGTTAACCATCGTGACAACACGTTTGGGATGGTCGTCATATTATGGTCAATGTGATAATTCAGCTGTAATTAGGATCGTGCAAGCGCTTATCATATCCAATTGAATTATTAAAATAATTGCTTGAAATGATCCTAAAAACGTAATTAACTCTAAATAGTTGAGTAACTAATTAAGAGGGAATTAGCACTGATAAAAAATATAATGTTATTAATGCGTAGATGATTCTGGGGACTGGGAGTTAATTTCATAGATTATTTTGTATGGTTTGGACTTGGGTACGAAGATTTGAATGATATGGGTTCATTTAATATTACTGATTTGCATTTGGGCTATCGAGTTAAAACCCATTAACCAAACCCACTATCCTAGTAATCTTATTCTTCGTTCTTTTCCCTCCATAATCAGGGTAACGTTAATTTTAGATAGTAGAAGTCAAGGGAGGCAAATATATACGTAAGTGTTCTTGATCTTTGGATTCAGGTTCGGTGTTGTTCTGGACTCGTTTTATTATTATTATTATTATTTGCTTGTTTTCTCTAAGCCTAATGCTCACACTCTTGAGACTATTTTTGGGTCCCTTCAATGTTTCAAGCTACTGACTGGGCTGCAAATTAATAATGCTAAGTCCTATATCCTATATTATGGAATGCAAGATCATGAAACGCTCTCACTTGAGCCCCTATATAATGTTTAATTTTTATCAATAACGACGTACATTTTTGAGTTTCAGCTGAAAGTAATCTTTACTGTTCTAGTTTTTGATGAACATTTAAACTTTTCTCAACGTACATGCACAAACCTTGCAGCGATGAATAAAAATGGAGGGATGATATAGTAAATGGGAAAGAGCCGATACCTACATAAATTTGTGTTTGCGCTTCAATTTGAACTTCGGCCCGATCGGACCACATGTCCCTATATATGTATGTATGTATGTAAAAGCCAAAATAATACTAGCGGCAGAAATGGTTACTTGTTTTCTAGGCAGAGAATTAGCTATATTTCCAAGCAATGTTTGTGTTAAGTTGATTTACTTGGAAAACAAACTTGCTTGCTCAATTATCTTTATCACATTGCAGATCCCAGTTCGACCTTTCAGGCATGATGAATATGAGAGATTCATTACTGCAGCTTATCCATATTATGGAGCATCATTTTCAATGGTAATTTGTTATTTGGCCTGAGTGTCGTGTTCGTTGTTTGTAGGATCTAGAATTTATTTTGAAGTAATGTTAGAACTTGTAATATTTTGATTTCATACTCTTTAGTTATGTATGATGAACTTGTGAAATTTCGAATCTTCCTTTAATTTGTTGTCAAATATTTGTGCAATTTAAGTTGTATGTTTGGATGCGTAATTGCTTATTGTTATCGAAATTCTGTAATTTTTGATATGTATGTACCTACTATATTATAATAGACAATTCTGTAGTGTAAATGCTAGCAAAAATGCAGCTCTACATGGTTTGGTAGCTGTAACGAATATATTCGTTACTAAAGACGAAATTTATAACGAGCATAGTTGTTACTATTGATGAAATTTGTAACGAACAAGTGCGTTACTAATGATGAAATTTGTAACGGACAAGGTCGTGATAATTTAGAATGACAACCCCTTCTTCCACCATGAAAGGGGAAACTAAGTAACGGAAAATACCCGTTACAAACCGATGCAACTAATAACAAACTATTTCGTTACAAAAATTTAGATTTCTAACGACAAAGTCCGTTGGTAAGTTATATATCTAATAACAGGTAGAGGCCGTTATAAATATTTGTAACGACATACCTCACGCCTGTACCGCTCACGACTATATCTGTTATAAATTTCATTTGTAACGACTATATTTGTTACAAATACACCTTTTTGGTGTTGTGAATATTAAATATTAGTCCGACATACATGCATATTTGTTAACTTGACTCTCGTTGACATTTGTACGTTCACGAGTCGTTGTCAGTTTATTTTATATTGAATTCCGTATCGATCCTCTCCTGAACCGATGTGAAATGTTGTAACAACGCTCGATGGTTTTTTTTGAATGATCCTTCATAACAATCCTCTCTCCTGAATCGATGTGAAGGGTTGAAACATCGAAGACGATTTTTATTGAATTTAGGGATGCGAATTGAATATTTCGAATCGATGGAGTTGGCCTCTGGAAGCCGTGATTCGATGGGTTCGAACTGACTGTTCGTATCGATGGACGCAGGGTTCGATGGATACGAAACGCTTGTTCGACTCGATGATGGATTCGAACTGCTTGTTCGACTCGGTCTGGATTCGAACTGCTTGTTCAACTCGGTCTTGTTGTGACACTTCGTAGCTAGTTGAACTCACTGGGGAGGCAAACCGTTTCTTACCTTTGTGCTCGAGTTCATATAAATACTCTGTACTTAGCCATTTTTCCACTTTTCACTTTCTGTTTTCCTGCCTCGCTTTCGTATCGCTCTGAGACTCGACAAAACAAAGAAGAAAACATTCTTGCCTTCGAAACGATTCATATCTTCAATTACTCGAACTAACCAACAGATTTAGGTAATCCACTAAGCGAATCCAACGCGTAAACGATGAGACTCGATTTTTAACACCAAATCAACCAGAGTCGTGATCGATCGAAAATTCCTTGGCCTCAGCATCGCGTCGATCTAGAGTAGGGATTTTGAGATGATGAGATGGAGGCCTTCGTATCGATCGATGGTTGAGCTTTGCATCGAATCGAATGCTTTGAATACGTAGATTGATACGAAGGGGTTGTGTCTGATCGATTCGAACTGATGGCCTTTGATCGAGTCGAAGTGGATTGGCTTTGGATCGAGTCGAAGCGGCAGCCTTGGATCGAGTCGAAGCGTGTGGATTTGGATCGAATCGAAGCGGAGGCTTTGGATCGAGTCGAAGCGTGTGGCTTTGGATCGAGTCGAAGCGGCAGCCTTGGATCGAGTCGAAGCGGAGGTTTTGAAGCGAGTCGAACAGTGCAGCCTGGGACCGATACGAACGTGTCCCTGAGCGATCGGTTCGAACTTGAATCTTTGAGCGACCGATTCGAACTTGTACTTTTGATGATTGATAATGAACTTAGTTTCGACGATACCGAAAACTCTAGTGCATTTGAATACCTGACTCCGACGAGCTTTAGACTTGCATAACCAGACTTAATCGTTTTACCGCATATCTGATTGCCTATCGAAGCTCGTCGATGAAACTGGAACTTATCAAAATGATAACACACTTTCAACTTGGACTGATAGCTAATGACTGGATGGAACGGTTGCGACGGTCAGCGATGATGGTCCTTCGGACTGAATTCCGAAGTCTCATCGTTTTCATGTTTTCCTCAGTCTTCTAGATCTTTTCAAGTGATACACAATACTGCACTGCACATCACACTCACACACATTACACTGGGGGACGCACGAGCATTATTGTTTGTTTAACAATGATTTTTCATAAGCTAGCTATTCATGGAACCCTCAAGTTCACAGCAGCAGGAACTCCCGAGTTCTATTCCTCCAACCATCGAAATACCGGTTATTGAAGCTAAAATTATAGAGCCGGCTCTGGACGAGCGTCTAGGTGCCCGGTTCATCTGTAGTCCACAAGATTATGTGCCGTCGGGTATCTCTAAGGATATGCTAGGAAGGATTTGTTTAAGGCACGGTTTGTCGCTTGACGACGTGTTACTGCCTGGGCCAAAAGACAGGCCACATGATCCCCCGGAGGGGTATACCATTTTCAACCGTCACGCTTGCACAGCAGGGACACTTCCTCTCTTCAATCAATATATAAGGGAGATGTTATCATTCCTTAGAATAGCTCCATCTCAGCTGCACCCAACGGGTATGCTTTGTTGAATAGCACATTCATCCTGTTTATGGAGATCCTCTTTCGACCACCGAAGCCGATCGAGATCAGATATTTATTTAATGTCAAGAGCCGTGGAGACAACCCTTCTTTCACCTTTTTGGAAGCGGTCAGGAACTGCCACATTGTACTAGGCTCCTGGGGAAGGCTAAGTTACTATAAAACTGAATGGTTCTACGTTCGGTGCCCCCTTGGATTTGCTATGCGATGGTTGGATAGACGTAAGTGTTGTCATTTTTCTCTAGAATCATCGAGATATTATTAATTGACTTCAAAACTGACATACTTCTCCTCTTTTATAGCCGCAGTCTCTCGACCTGACGGTGCATACTTCAGAGAGCTAGTCCAGATTCTTCATGCGTTTCTGGGCGAAGAGAGGCATATCGACTTGGTTCTGTCTGATAGAAAATTGAGGACTGTCGGACTGATAGAACGGAGGTAGAGCATACGGATGGAAGGGACACTTAGAGTGGTCCCGAAGAAACGGGTGAAGCGCAAAGCGCCCGCAGTCGTGATAACCGAAGAAGTTGATCCGGAGAGAACGCCTACCGATACCGAGCTCCCAGCTGGGCCTTCTTCCGATGTTCAGGATTCCGAAGGAAAGAGAAAAGGCAAGGCTGCTGCTCACAAACGCTCTAAATCCGAGAGATTTAAATCCATGGTCGTGTCCTTACCCTTCCCGAGGATTAGAATTTCGGAGGCTCCTCCCCCGCAAGTAGAGAGTCCTTTTGCAGGGCTTGCCGATATTCCGATTCCGGATTTTGAGTCGTCTCAACATGACGCCGGGATGGAGGAGCTTGATAATGCTTTTAAACTGAGTGGGTCGCTTACTATGAGTGCGGCCGACATTTCCGGTTGGTCGGGGGGTTGCACATGCATACACTTCACTACACTACATGATTCACAACTGTAAATCGTCCAACTTAGGAAATGATTAACTCTTCCTTCGTTTCTCATTTTCAGGTACTATGTCTGGAAAAGGATCGATGCTCGGGAATCTCCGCTCGGCCCGAAAGGCTTCTTCCTATTATGAGTCCCGTAGGAGAAACTCGGATAGAGATCGCGATCGCGAGTACTCTAACCAAGATAGGTATGGACGTGATAGGGACAGGAATACAGACATCGGTCTAGATCACGCTCCCCTCCTCCTAGACTTCCATCTCCACCTCCCGTCTTTGTTCCACACCCGCCAGAGCCTCCTCGTCACAGGCCATCTTCTCATACTTCTAGATCCGAGACTCATCTTCAGAGAGTCGAGACCACGGCCTCCATAATTACAAAGCAGGTCCCAGCCGAACCCACATGAGAAGGGGCCCTTAAGCTGGCTCAGATGAGGAAGGACTTTCCGAATATTTGCTTTGATGGCTATGTCTTTCCACCACACTTAAAATGAATTCCATCTGGGGTGGAAAACATGATGCATGAGTATGTTCATGACATCTACACCCAGTACAGAGAGTGGGTAAAGGCTGTAGAGAAAGCTTCTAAGGTGGCCTTTGAGCGAGCTAAAGCGCTTGAGAAACTGGAGACCGAACTCGCCCAAAGGGACCAGATCATACAAGTGCTTACTGATGAGGCCGATTCTTCTCGGAAATCGGAGATTGAGGCCACCAAAAAAGCTGACGAAGCGAAGGAGGCAATGGAGAGGTTGGGGCAGACACATGTTGCCCTGGTGGAGGAGATGGGCCACCGGAACACTACAGTCACCGCCGAGCGGGATGCGGCGGTCAAGGAACTCAATGAACTCAAGGCCAAATTCGCCGACATGGCCAAGGAAAAAGATGATGCGAACAACGTAGCCCAGGAGGCGTGCGAACAACTTGTTCTACTCAGGGGTGAACGGGATGCGGCTGTGGCTAAAGTCCACAAGGTGGAGACTGAGGTCGAGGAGAAAGTGAAGTTGGCCGAGTCTAGGCTAGAGGCTAACATTGAAGACCTTCTCGTTGTTTACAACGCTAACGTGCTGAGGCACAGGGGTCTAGCCTGGATCGATGATTTTTCGACGCATCTTTACAACGCTTGGGGTCGACTGGTTGAGGAAGAGAAGGAGGCGCATCAGGGCGAGTTTGTGGATGAATTTGAACTCGAGAATCACATTCTGACTGAAGATGAAAAGAAGATTCTTCACGAGTCAATGATTCTGCATGAGAAGGAAAGACTTGGCGCCCAGCACTTTGAAGTGGGAGAGGGTTCTGGAGTTGACCACCATGAAACAAGTCTTGAAGTTCCCGCGTCAACCCAGCCCGAATCCTCGTCCGCGGTCGATCCCCAGGCCGTTCCTTCTTACAATCCAAACCAACGGTAGATGTCTCCGGCTGCAGCGCAAGTCACTGATGTCGCTCTGCCGCCTACGAGTCAAATTGAGGAAGGTATTTTGAACATTCCACATATATTTCTTAAGTCGAAATCTTCGATCGGGTTAAGTTCTAACAGTTCTCTCATTCTTTGTCCAGTGATTGATGCTGCATCGGCCATGCCTCCTGCTACTCAAGAATCATATCAAACGTAGGAGGCTATCATGACCGAAGCAATCACCGTGAGTACAGCTGCCCCGCTTGACGACATGCAGGGGAGTACGATTGTGTTTGATGAGCAGCTTATGGATGAACTCTTTCGCCGTCACGGCGATCCTCTCGCTGACTTGTCATCTGTCATGAGTGGAACTGATCCTACTACAAGTTCTTCAATGTCGATTGCTGATGCCCCCAGCGGTGCTCGAGCAGTAACTGAAGAGGAGATGTTCGCTCAAATCGACGCTGAAATGGAAGCAGCGGCTCATGGTGGCAGTTTTGGAGGTGGGATGGCAGCAGCGGCTCATGGTGGCAGTTTTGGAGGTGGGATGGCAGCACCGGGACCTGCTCCGCTTAGAATGATATCTCCCGGTGGTACTGTTTTCATCACCAGCGTGCCCATTCCACCTTCTGTACTTGATCCCATTCCTCCGACTCCGCCCGTAGGGAGCATTCCTATCCACTCGAGTTCGGAGGATGATGTGGATATAATGCCCTCGCCTGAAGACCAACCATCGAAAAGCAAAGGCTCGAAGAGTAAGATTAGCGGTGGCTCCAGCGGGTCTACACCGAGAAGGAAGCCAAGGAAGAAGAAAGATTAAACATGCTTTCCCGGTTTATTTTGACTTGCATTTTGTTGGCCGTGTATAGACGCGGGTTCGGCCCCTGCTAGTAGGAATTTTTGGAAACTTGTACACGAACTTCTTTTATAAACAATAGACATGAAACTTCTCTTTTTTGACTTATTTTCTATCATTGTGTATTTGCCTAAGTGTTTCAATATCTGAAGTGCGCTTGTGAAGTTTCAGCTTCCGAATAAAGTTTGTTTTGTTTGTGTACTGTGGAAATGGTTTGCGACCAGGAAGCGAGCTAGATTTTCCACGTCGCATCGCTTCAGTCAATGGTCGATGCTTAAGTCCTGCCCCCAGCCTTGGGGGTGAGTAGTTGAACATCAATCAATGGTTGCCTCTTGCTTGCATCATGCTGAGTCTAGTGCCACCGAACGGATGTTTAAGGCAAGCGGAGATTGAGTAATTCATCCATGCTTGTTTGATTGTCGATGATCAATCCGCACTCTGGGGATTCCCATTCATTTATCGGCGGTTGGTCATGCCGGCTTAAGTTTCAATCATATGTCCGTGATCTGGGGACTTGGAATTGACATTTGTACTCCGATTCGTGCTCTGGGAGTTTGGAGTTGATATTTATACTTCGATTCATGCTTCGGGAACTTGAAGTTGGTGTTTACGCTCCGTTTCGCACTCTGGGAATCCGAAGTCGATGTTTATACTCCGACTTGCACTCTGGGAGTTAGGAGTTGTTGTTTATACTCCAATTCGCGCTCTTGGAATTTGGAGTTGATGTTTATACTCCGCTTCGCACTCTGGGAACACGGAGTTGATGTTTATACTCCGACTCGCACTCTGGGAGTTTGGGTTGATTTTTATACTCCAATTCGCACTTTGGGAACTCGGAGTTGATGTTTATACTCCAATTCGCACTCTTGGAATTTGGAGTTTATGTTTATACTCCAATTCGCACTCTAGGAATTTGGAGTTGATGTTTATACTCCGACTCGCACTCTGGGAGTTCGGAGTTGATGTTTATACTCCGGTTCGCACTCTGGGAACTCGGAGTTGATGTTTATACTCCAACTCGCACTCTGGGAGTTCGGAGTTGGTGTTTATACTCCAATTCACACTCTGGAAACTCGGAGTTGATGTTTATACTCTAATTCGCACTCTGGGAATTCGGAGTTGGTGTTTATACTCCGGTTCGCACTCTGGGAACTCGGAGTTGATGTTTATACTCCGACTCGCACGCTGGGAGTTCGGAGTTGAATGAAGGATTGTCGTGTATCAATCCTTACTTGACTTTGATGTGATGGCTGGTCCCCGAGCTCGGGTTTCGCTTAGCGAGTGATTGGTTGCATCCCAATCACTCCCTATTTGAATAAATTCCACCGTATGGTGGAACTTAGCTCTCCGTGCATAGTGATGATCATATGAAGCAATTCAAGTAAATCACAGCTCTGGCTCGAAGAGATTGCATTTTATTGCTGAAATAAGAAAATATGACAAAGTCAGTTGCCTTATTACAAATTCTAATTTCGAAATGCAGAAACAAATTGCAAAATGGAAAGTAATCTAAATGGATAAAGATAGCCTGTCATATGTAATAGCGGCGAAGGCTCTCGCTATTCTAGGCTCTTGGCAAAGTTAGACCGTCGACAGTCGATAATTTGAATGTGCCATCTTCGAGCCTTCGTTCGATAACATACGGTCCTTCCCATGTCGGTTTCATATGCGAAGGAACCAGATAGATTCTTTTGAGGACGTGATCGCCTAGTTCAAAGGTTCGCGGGTGGACCTTGGCGTTGTACAATCGGGCGACTCGACTTCGATGCGCAACTGCCCTCAAATCAGCTTCTTCATGCTTCTCATCTAGTAGATCAAGAGATTCAGCAAGTAATATAGCATTTGCCTTCGGATCATAGTATGTCACACGATGAGAAGGTACTTCTAGTTCAACTGGAATAACGGCTTCTGAGCCATATGAGAGAGAGAACGGAGTGTGACCGGTCGCGGTCTTGTGGGTTGTTCGGTAAGCCCATAAAGCCATAGGAAGTTCATTGACCCACTTGCCCTCGACCTTTTCCAGTCGTTATTTCAGAATGGATTTTATAACTTTATTAACTACTTCGACCTATCCGTTTGCCTGAGGGTGTGAAACTGTAGAGAATTTCTTTTGGATGTGAAATCGTTTGCAGAAATCTTTAAATTCAGCACTGTCGAATTGGGTTCCGTTGTCTGTAATAATGGTGTGTGGGAGACCGAATTGACAGATGATGTTGCGAACCACAAAGTTGATTACTTTCTTCGTTGTTATGGTAGCAAGAGCTTCAGCTTCAGCCCATTTTGTAAAGTAATCAACTGCGACGATGGTATATTTCGCACCACCTCTTGCCAGAGGTAGAGCTCCAATGATGTCGATGCCCCACATTGCAAACGGCCATGGGCTGACCATTTGCGTTATCTCGGTAGGAGGAGCTCTAGGAATTTGGGCATATTTCTGGCACCTATCACATTTCTTTGCATAGTCCGACGCATCGCGATTCACGGTCAGCCAGTAATATCCGTAATGAAGTATTTTCTTGGCAAATGCTTGCCCCCCGGTGTGATCGCCACATTCTCCCTCGTGCAAATCATGCAATACTTGTTTAATTTCATCGTGAGTGATACACCAGGGTAGAGGGACTGAGTACCCCCCTCTTGTACATGAGTCCATTCTGGATGGTAAATCGTGAGGCCTTCCGAAGGACTTGTCTCCTTTCACTCCTGCGCTTCGGTAGGGTTCCGTGCTCAATGTAGTTTCTGAGTGGGGTCATCCATGAATCCTTTTCGGGAATGGTTTCGCATTCCCAGTTTATTTCGGTCCGGTCGATGCTTGGAGAAGATAACGTCTCCACAGGAACGAGTCCCATCTGCTGAGCTTCACCTGTGCTGGCTAACTTCGCCAATGAGTCGGCTTTTTGGTTGCGCTCTCGAGGTATACAATAAATGGCATAGTAATCAAACTGATTTAGTACGTCCCGAACTTGAGCTAAGTAAGCAGCCAACCTTCGATCTCTTGCTTGATACTCTCCCCGTACTTGACACACAACTAGATGTGAATCACAATAAACTTCCACTATGATAATTCTCAAATCTCTAGCAAGTTTCAAGCCAGCTAAGAGGGCTTCATATTCAGCTTCATTATTGGTTGCATGAAAGTCAAACTTCAAAGCATAGCATATAGATCGACCTTCGGGGGTTTCGAGTACAACACCAGCGCCCGAACACCGGTCGTTTGATGCACCATCGGTATACAGCTTCTAGACGTATTCGGGGGATTTACTTGTTTCGGGCAAGTCCTCTGGAACGGTAAATTCAATTATGAAATCAACGAGGACTTGTCCTTGGATTGCTCGTCTTGGAGTGTAAGTAATATCAAACTGACTCAGTTCGATTTTCCACTTGAGTAACCTACCAGATGTCTCAGGCCGCGAAAGGACCTGTCGTAACGGCTGGTCAGTGTAAACAACAATGGGATGTGCTTGGAAATATGCTTGGAGTTTTCTTGATGCAATTATGTTCGACTACGGATTTTATATCGGTTTAGAAAACCGTCGAACGAATTTAGAAATAAAATATACCGCAAGCGCACGACGTACACTTGTAGTACGTGGCGAATACGGGTCGATTCGTAGGGAATTGATGATTTTAAAAATCTATTCAATCAAATTAAACCAAAGTCGAGTGAAAGTTAAGCTAGAGAATTAGAGAATTAACTAACTAACTAAAAGAAAAGAAATGCAAATACAAGAGTTAAATGACAATTTAGAGAATAAATCCACTCTCTAGATCATGTAGTTCAACACATATGAAATCATAATCTCTCTTTTATGGTCATTAGTGCTTTAATTGATGTGCCTATCATAAGTATGACATATTTGTGCTATTAGTTAGCCAACATAAGCCATCAAACTTTGACACACCCTTTAAATCACTTACTAACTTTCATGAAACTTGACAATGAAAATGAAATCTATTTTAAGTATGACCTATTAACTATTGATTAGAAATATAGACCATCAAATTTTAATTTCAAATCACTTTCTTTTGCCATAATCATATTTTGATGAAGAGGCGATTAGTGTTAGTGATTGTTTAAGCATAGCCTATCTATTGTCAACAATGTAGGCTATCAAATTCAAAGCTAAACAACAATTAAAGCACTTCAATCATTCTTCATTAAGCACAAAAAGAGAGCATGAATTAACAAATAGTTGAAGCTACATAATTAGAGAGCTTCATTACCCCTAAATTGAAGGGGTTTAGCCTCTCATATTTGTCATTTGATTAACAAATGTAGCTTGTACCATGAAAGCAAAAAGAAAGCAAAAGGAAAGCTAAATGAAAGAAAACTATTCTAATTGCATAACAGAAAATCTACACTACTAGCATGAAAGGAAATGAACATGTAATTAAAAGAAAACAATAATTACATTGCATAAAAAAAGTTACATGAAGTAGAAATGGCTAAGTAGCCATGAAAAGAAAGAAGAGAACTTGATTTTTTTTGAGCCTAAACTAAACTAAAGAGAGACTAAGGGAGAGAGGAGGGTTACATGAAACATAAGGAGTACTTATACATGTGTTAAATCCTAATTCAAATTTTTGGGGAATGCCCAAAATACCCTCTTAGGAAGTGTGGAGGCCAAGTAATCATTAGCTTCAAATAATCCTCATTTAAGTGTACATGAAGCCATTAATTCCATAAGCATGTGCATTAGCCTCTAATTTGTACATTAAGGTAGGTGGGTAGGTGGGGTCCTCCATTATCTTCACTTTGAATTATTTTCATCTTCATTTGTTCTCTTCACTCTTATGCATGCATATATCATCATGTAACCACTTGTAAAATTCACCAAATTTCCTACAAAACAACATAGAAAATTCCAAGTAAATTTTCATAATTTAATAAATGCATAAAAATGACCATTTTGCCCATATATGAAGATGAATATGTGACAGTTTCAAATAATTTGAATTTTGGTTTAAACAAGTTAAAATACCCAATATGATCATTTATTTAATTTAAATAGATTAAATATGGTGGTAAAAATATGCACCTTTACGTGCACATCAAATTACAAGGTAGTAAGCGAACTTTTCTAGGTTTGGATAGTTCCTTTCAGCCCCGGTCAATCATTTGCTGACGTAGTACATTGGCTTCTGTATCCCGTCTTCTTCTCGAACCAAGGCAGCGCTGATAGCGTTTTCTGATATCGCCAAGTATGCATACAACTTCTCATGATCAATAGGCTTTGATAGTATTGGCGGTGTGGATAGATGTTGAACTAGTGCTTGGAAAGCTCCCTCGCACTCCGTGGTCCATTCAAAGTTGCGTTTTCCTTTTCGGATCAGATCGAAGAAGGGAATGCATTTGTTAGTGGACTTTGAAATGAACTTGCTCAAAGCTGCTACTTTTCCATTGAGACTTTGGACTTGCTTTATAGTCTTTGGAGTTTCAAGATTTCTGATAGCCCAGATTTTTTTAGGATTAGCTTCGATCCCTCGAGCGTTGACGATGAACCCAAGGAATTTTCCGGATGCAACTCCAAAGTGACATTTCAGTGGATTTAGCTTCATCTTGTATTCCCGAAGTATGTTGAACATAGTTTCCAGGTCTTTAACTTGGTTGGTGGAGAGTCGCGACTTCACAAGCATGTCGTCTACATATACTTCCATTGTTTTCCCGATTTGATTGGCAAACATCCGATTGACCAATCGTTGATAAGTAGCCCCGGCGTTCTTGAGTCCGAATTGCATAACCTTGTAACAGTAAAGTCCCAGATTGGTTACGAAGATGGTATGTTCTTGATCGGGTAAATGCATCGGTATCTGATTGTAGCCAGAATACGCGTCCATGAAGGATAAGAGTTCATGCCCAGCTGTCGAATCTACTAGCTGATCAATTTTGGGAAGCGAGAAATTGTCTTTGGGACATGCTTTATTCAGATCGGAATAGTCGACACACGTTCTCCACTTTCCGTTCGGCTTTCGGACGAGCACGGGATTCGACACCCATTCAGGATATAGGGCATCCCGAATGAACCCGTTCGCTTTAAGCTTTTCTACTTCCTCTTTAAGGGCAGCAGATCTCTCTGGATCCATACCACGCCTTTTCTGTTTGACCAGGACATGCCGCCGGTCAATGTTCAGGGTGTAGGTCGCGATGTCCGGCGAGATCCCACACATATCGGAATGAGTCCAAGCAAATACGTCGAGATTTGCCCGCAGAAATTCAACCAATTCCTCTTGAGTTTGCTGGCTTAGCTGAGATCCAATCTTTATCATTTTCGAATCATCGTTATTGTCAACTGGGACATCAATCGTCAGTCCGGTCGGGGATGCTTGACTTTCTTTAGATTCTCCTTCGTCTTCAGTTTCTCTCGGGTCAAGATCCTTGAGGAATTAGCTGGGGTGCCCGGGCCTGGGCCCGGGCGTTAATTGTCAATTATCGTTAAAATGGACGCAGAGAGATTCCTCCACGCCCTTTCCTTTCTCCTTTCGCTGCGCCTCCCGTAGCTCAGCAACATAGGAGGCTCTGGCAGCAGCCTGATCTCCCTGAATGATTCCTATTCCATGATCAGTGGGAAACTTTAAAGTCAAACACCACGGGGTGATGGCTGCCCTGAATTCAGCGAGGGCCGGTCAGCCCAAGAAGGCATTGTAAGGGGAGTCTATGTCCAAAAGAATGAACTGTAACATCTGTACTCTCCGACGTTCTCCAACTCCCAACTCTACTGGCAGTTCCACCATTCCAGTGGGTATAGTAGCACTTCCATTGAAACCATGGACTCGGGATTGACAAGGCTTCAAGTCCGTGGCTTCCATTTTCATTTGATCATAGGCTCGCTTGAACAAAATATTCACAGAGCTTCCACTGTCAACCAAGATCCTTTTCATCCAAGCGGGACCTACTTGTGCTGAGATGACCAGTGGATCGATAGTGGGTTCTTCGACTTTATCAGCGTCTCTGTTCCTGAACACGATGTCATCTGTCATCGTTTTCTGTTGCTTGGCCGGAGCCCCTTCATCAAAACTACTACAACACTCGAAATCCGCATGCCTGATAGAACTGGCATACGACTCCATTTACTTCCAGCTTCGATCTGCTGGGTGAGGACCACCACTTATCGTATTGATAACCAACCTCCCGCCTGTATGAGCGGGTTCCTCCTATCTTTCCTGATTCGGCGCATGATTCTGATTTGATAGCCCGCACCACCAGACTGCGGCGCCCGCACATACTGATCCAACTTCCGCTCACGTATCAGTTTTTCAGTGAGGTCTTGTAAGTGACGACATTCATTGGTTTTGTGGCCATAACTCTCATGGAATCTATAGAATTTTCCTGTTTGGATTTGTCTCTCAGTTGGCGGTTTCGGGGCAGGTTTCTTATATTGCATGGTATTGCAGGTCTGCAAATACACATTTTCCAACGACGTGTTCAATGGAGTGTAAGTATCGTACATGGAAGCTATACGCCGTGGACCACGATTTTGATCGCGTTTTTTGTTTTGATTTCCATTGTCCCTTTGCTGATTCTGTTTATTTTGTACGTTCAACTGAATTTTCCCAGAACTATCTCCGGATTGTTTAACAGCGATGTTACTTTGTATTCCTTCGATGTTGGGCCCTGCGTCATCCTGCTTCCTAGACTGTTTCGCATCCTCCCTTCTAAGGAATTGGGCTGCCTTGGAATAGAAACGGTCCAATGACGCAGGTGGTTTTCCATCTAACCAATTCCGAACTCGGAATCAGCATCAATCCTCTTAGTCAATGCCATCGGGATAGAGTTATCATTGGGATTGCTTATTTCTGCACACGCAGCATGGAATCGCTCCAAGTAACGTCTAAGTGTTTCTCCGGGAGCTTGTGTAACACTAGACAGAGTGTTGACATCTTTAGGCCTCGCCACGTGCATGCGGAATTGTTCAACAAACTTGGTGGCCATCTGATCAAAACTAGAAATGGATCGTGGTGGCAAACGAGTAAACCACATGGTTGCAATGCCCCCCCAGGGAAATGGGGAAACTACGACATTTTACTGCATCATCAGCTCTTGCAGCATTCATCAGCCATTCATACTTCAGGATGTGTTGATTGGGATCAGAACTCCCTTCGTAAACTGGTAAAGTTGGCATCCTGAAACGCCGAGGTGGTTCAGCATACAATATGTCATCGGTGAAAGGGGTATGACTTCGGGAGATTCCCCAGTCGTCATTAGAGAGACCTTGACTTTCATGGATCATTTGGCGGATCATCGTTGGTATATCCGGAATTCGGATACTTGGAACATGTTGTGCCAAGGTGTGGTCGGGTTCCACAGCGCGAGTCTGGACCGGACGCGGTCGACGGTCCGTGCCTCGCCTCCTTGGTTCAACATCCTTAGGGACATAAGGCTCAGGAGTCTGTTCTCGTTGGTTACGTTGAGGATTAGCTTGGTTTCTAGCATCACCTCCCCGTCCGGTAGTGTTGGTAGTAGCAATGTTGTCGGTGACATGGTAAGGAGCAGCACCTCCTCGAGTTGAAGGTTCTGTACGGAGACTTGCGGATGATCCAGCTCTAGGTTGCCCAAGATTCGAAGCAGGTTGGTGTCCCGTGGCTTGGGTGTAGCTTACACCTAGCCGTGGACATGTGGATCTGGTTTGGCCATCGGGGGAGGCTGAACTTTCTGTGGAAGAATAGGAACCTTGGTCTCTTCTGGATCTTCTTCGCCTTTGGCGATTTAGCTGGTTGGTCAACTCTGTGTTCGCACGCAGTTGTTCAGTTAGCTGTTGTCGACTCTGGGTCAATTCTTGGAACAGCGTCTGGAACTCTTGTCTGGTAACCGGACCTGTTGAATCTGAAGGTCCGGTGGCATCTTGGTTTGATGGAGGCAATTGCACGGGATTCTGCCTGTCCCGTCCTCCTTGATCAGCAGCTGTAGAGGTAGTCTGTGTACTTACCATGGTGAGGTGATGAAACTCCTTTCCTAGATCTGATGCAAATCTGAATAGAATGGAAGGGCTTCAAAGTTCTAGATCTGGATCTTCTTCTTGGATTTATGCAATTCGATATAGATAGGAGATCCAAAGAGCAGGAGAAAAATTGGGTTTGCTCTCAGTGAAAGCACCAAAGTGTTTGTACCAAAATTGGGCACAACACTCTTCGGAAATTTTTGAAGAGATAAAGTGGAGAAATTAAATGGAAAAAGAAGAATTATCTAACAAAAACTCCAGATCTCACATATGAAAATAATTAACATGCGAGGAGACACAAGAATTTAAAGTGGTTCGGCGTATTGCCTACGTCCACTATGAAGTAGTTTGCTTTATTGATCTTTCTTTGATGTTTACAATTGATTTCAGCAAATTACAGCGAATAACAATGATTTGCAACAGTGAAATTCGTTGGTAGCACCAACAATGGAGTTCAGATCTGGATCCGGAGGAGTCTGGGCGTTGGAGATCTCAAAGAGGAAGAAGAACCCCTTTTCTGTTGGCTTTGAAGGTCTATTTATAGGTGTAGAAGGCTGGTATTTTGCTCAGATCTCGGGAGAGCCTCTCTGGCACGTGACCAGGCCCGCGCGGCCAAGCCCGTGAAGTTCCGGTCCGATCCGTAATCGATACGAATAGATTTCATATCGATCAAGATTTCATCCAATGGAGTCGAAATTTGGCGTGGACATTCTTTAGCATGCACGTAGTCTTTTGTGAAAATTTCATAGCATTTGGACTTGTAGATTAGGAGATATGATCGACACGAATTGGGATTCTCGGTGGGCTGTTTCGTTCGACTCGCTCTTGTTTCGACTCGCTCTTTGTTCGACTCGGTTCCGTTTGACTCGGTGACTTGGCGTTTATTCGTATTGACTGTTGTGCCTTGCTTCGCACTGATGGACACGAAGTAGGAGTCTTTGGATGGATGCGAATTTGACGAAGCGGAGTGAGTCGAAATGTGGCTCCCCGATGGAGTCGAACTAGATGGAGTCGAACAGTGGTCCTGCGAAGGAGTCGAACTGTTGTTTTTTGAAGGATGCAGAGCGAGTCGAACAGAGGCTCTGAGATGGAATCGAAGTGGAGCGAGTCAAAATGGAGCGAGTCGATGTGGAGCGAGTCGAAATGGAGCAAGTCAATGTGGAGCGAGTCGAAGTAGGCTTCCATGATGGATTCGAGCAAAGCAAGACGAAGTGGTCTTTCTTGAGGGATGCGAACTGAGCGAGTCAAAGAAGGCTGTTTTTAATCAATTTTGCATCGGTTGTAACTCGAGCATATGGACTCGGATTGACTTGAGATTTGGAACGTTGACTCTCTTAGCTTAGCTTGTCATGTTTTATTAATTTAAGCTCGATCCGGACTCAGACAAAATTCGTCGATATCCATAGTGAGCCTGTGTATAACCGATCTCTGGGATGGATCATCATTGGTTTACTAGTCAATTCCTTGGTGTTACGGCCTTGCCAAAAGGCGGGATAACAACACCCACTTCATAGTGTTTTTCCACGATGTGGGACTATTATTCCCATTTTGAAGGGGTGTTACAATCTTCCACCCTTTAGAGCCCAACGTCCTCGTTGGCTCATGAACACAACACCACCTAGGCGTCGTGGCTGTAACACGTACATACCACAATTCCGGCTGGGTATGGCTCTGATACCAATGTAACAGCCCACACCTCACTTAACGCAGGTATTGTCCCCAACTTAGTCACCTCCACCTCATGGGCCAAGCCAAGGTGTGGGGTTTTGTTCCTCAAAAGGCCTCGACGTTGTTATGAGGTGAAGGATTTGGTATGTAAGCACCCACTTCATAGTGTTTTTCCGCGATGTGAGACTATTATTCCCATTTTGAAGGGGTGTTACATAGATTGACCATTTAATACATATAATTTAGGCAGGTCTCTTTCATTTAATACCTAACCCAAGTCGGACCCCTCTCTTGTACTATCAAGCTGAGATCGCAGGGAATCTCATCTGGCTACTTAATACTTTTTTTAGAAGAGGTGGACCCTATAATTACCACTTAATACCTCAAAATTGAAGCGGACCCTTCCTGATATTTTCTACTATAGTGCCTAAATGCAAACCCCAACCATTTAATACTTCCTAATCAGAAAGGGAGGCGGACCTTATGACAACCATTTACTACCCACAATCCTTGAAGAACGTTCTATGTATTATGACCCATAACCCAAACTATGATGTCTCACATTAATCCGACTATTCGTTGGCACTGTTAGCCGAATATTAAGTATGAAGACTTATGCTATAGAAATGGGACCAACCTCGCTTCCTCCATGAGTACTTATTATATATGATG
Organism: Allium fistulosum; assembly: GCA_030737815.1. Lineage (NCBI taxonomy): Eukaryota > Viridiplantae > Streptophyta > Magnoliopsida > Asparagales > Amaryllidaceae > Allium > Allium fistulosum. Next base: position 1,100,166,033 of record CM060904.1, on the reverse strand, counting down.
TCTCACATCATCCTTAAAGTCACATTAGCATCCAGATTAACTAGGCAGACTTCCATGTGCTTTTGACTGATCTCCCATCCTTATAACTCAGTCATAATATACACTCCCTTAACCATATTACCACACACTTCACCGTATTCTACTAAGGATATAAAGAAAGGTCATTTATTCCACTACCAATCATAATCATCCATAACTTCCATCTTTTGGGGTTTTTGTGCTAATGACTAATTTAATTATTACATGACTAATATTTTATTAATTATATGTTATTCATGGACTAAAATATATTTATAAATATGTAACCAAAATATTTCTAGGCATGTGAAGATTATTCCCTGTACAAATCGTTAAATGTCATAACTTCCAATTTATACAAGTCTAATTCCATACCGTACCATATAAATTTGTTAATATCCTTAACGACTTTTATAAGAAAGTAGAATCAATTACCAAACTTATTTTATGTTAAAATAGTAGAATCTTCATTAATAAAGTTACAATTCAATCCTTTTACACACTATTTAGCTTCCATATGTAAAATGGAAAAGGGATTCATATTTAAATTTTGAAAATAGGCAATGCAAACTACGAACAAGAGAATCCATATTTACACACCATCTCTTAAATTTTAGATACCTCAATCATATCAAAATAGAAAAATGGGAAGTGGAATAAAATGTAAAATATTAAAAGTGCAACAACTACTCAAATTCTACTATTTTAAAAGAGAATAACTGAGATTACAGAACATAAGAACTGACATTTCGCTTTGAAGGAATTTTTGTGATTTAAATTTAAAAGTTTTCGTGAAATTAAATTCCCTAAGGCATATAGCGTATCCAACCTATATACTATATAATTACTAAAATGAGAAAAACTAAGATCTCCACTAATAGATAATTCGCAGCCTTTTCTTTTGGATTTGAATATGCCTACTTCTTTTTCACTGTTTAGACCTCTTCCTTTTGAAATATACAATAATTGGATTGTATATTTATTAGATCTAGAATTTCAAGGATTGGAGGAAAATAACATTAAAAATTAAATATTAACATCTAAAATCCCTTAGTTGAAGACCTTAAGAAATTTATGAATCGTATGGAAGAAAGAAACTTACAAACTCCGCTTACATTTTCAAATAATTTATGAATAAAAGTGAGGTGCCCAGGTTCTAATTTATAGTTGTTAGAAGTCACTAGAACCGTCGGATTTAAATTAATAAAATCAGGCCATTCCTGGCCTAAGTAGCCCTAGCTGCCACAACACCCACTAGTACATCGCTCCTACCTAGGCGATCGACCGCTAGTTGTCGACCAGCGCTATGTGGGCGGTCGACTGGTTGCCTATGTATGAGAACAGTTTATTACTACTATTTAATTATTATTTAATTCCTTAATTAATTTTTAATTTTAACGTTTCTTTTAAGTTTTCTCTAACCCTATTTCTAATCAACATTAATTTTTAAATTTTGAATTCTTAACGTTAATTATAAACTTGAATTTGAATTTCATTTGAATTATTTGAAATTCGAAAACTTCAGACGCCAATAACTTCTTTATTTAAGTTTTGATTCTAAAACTTTATATATGGAAATTGATCAAAAAATCACCAAGAATGCAACGACAGAACTTTTATAGCCAAATTTTGATATTTAAAAGGTTTCCATTTTAGCCATTTTATTAATTAATTAATTTCTTACTGATTAATTTCTTATCAATTAATTTCTTTTAATTTTTATAGGGTATCACATTCTTTCCCCTTAAAAAGAATTTCGTCCCTGAAATCCCTAAGGGACAGACAGTGTAACGTGCACTAAGTATCCATGTTATACAACTAAATTATCTACACAACCATCCACTCAATCAGAAAGTGTAATGCGATTATGTATGCAGACATACTATATGTGAGCTCAATCATAGCGAGTATGCATGGATACGACATATATCCATGTATGTAAGCATCCTAAACATGTTAAAATTCTACATAAATATAAAATGATAGTAAAAAGTGTCGCAACCATTCCCTGCTATCTAATCTACCAACTACGGTGCAACCGAAACCTAATTTTGGAGAGAAAAGTTTACTGGAGAAAAGCTCAAGATGAGAAGTTTTTATCTTCTCATCAGTTTTCCATGTGCTTTTCATCGCATTATCTCCCCATTATACTCGAACCAGCCTAATTTATTTGTTTTAGAGCTTCCTAATTCCGTGTGCCACTATGCGTGCTATCGCATAGGGTGCTACATCTCAATGTCTACTAACCGATCAAGCTCTATTATAGTGGTGGTGCTATGAAGGCATTTCCTCAAGCATGAAATGTGAAATACATGATGGATTCCTGCCAACTTATCTGATTGCTCTACTTGATATGCAAGTTTCCCTATTCTTTCCAAGATCCGGAAAGGCCCAACGAACCTTGGTGCTAACTTCCATGACTTACCAAATCTCCTGACCTTTCTAAGATGAGAAACTTTAACAAGTACCATGTCTCTTACCTTAAATTCGAATTCCATCTTTCGCTTGTCCGTATAGGACTTCTAATGATCTTGTGCGGCCTTCATTCACTCCTAATCAACTCTAACTTTTCCAAGGTCTTGCCAACCAAATCTGGTTAGAGTAGAATTTTGTCAGTGATTTCCTACTAACAATTTAGCGATTTGTATGGACTCCTGTATAATGCTTCAAAGGTGCCATGCTAATAGTCACTTGGTGATTATCATTGTAAGTGAAATCTACTAAAGGTAGGTATTGCTCCCAATATCCTTCAAAATCCATGATGCAAGCTCTCAACAGGTCCTCCAAAATCCTATTCATCCATTCAGTCCGACCATCGGTTTGTGGGTGGTAAGCAGCGCTAAAATCCAATGTGGTCCCTAAAGCTGACTGCAAACAACTCTAAAATTCGCTAGTGAATAAGGGTTATCTATCATTGACAATGCTAAGGGATATCTATAATTGACAATGCTAATTGGAATTCCATGAAGTCGAACCACCTTTTTAATATAAATGTGTGCTAAAGATGATGTGGTCACATTACTTCTAATGGGAATAAAATGGACGCTTTTAGTGAGCTTATCTACTATAACCGAAATAGCTTAATTTCCCTTTTGACTTCTAGGTAACCTATCGATAAAGTCCATTGAAATATGCTTCCATTTCCAAGTCGGGACCTCCAATGGAAATAATAATCCTTTAGGCATTCCTTGTTCGGCTTTTATCCTTTGGCATGTCAAATACATATAGACAAATTTGGCTACACTCTTCTTTATCACTGGCCAATATAAAATATTCATCATATCCTTGTACATCTAATCTTCTTCGAGGTGAATGGTTATCCTAGAATGGTGACATTCTACTAACACTTCTTTTAAAACATCCTTAACCATATGGACACAAAGGTGTCCATCTTCCTTAAACATCATTTTTCGTCAATTGCATATCTACTAACATTGGGAAAATGCTCTTGTTGGGTGTTTTTCCACCCGTATGTTTCCACCCTTCACCGAACCAAACCAGTTTCCCCACACAACCGAACCAATCTTGTTTCCACCTACTACCGGATCAATGCTACTTCCATACATAGCCGAATCAACCCACTTCCCCTGCATAGCTGGACTAGCCTTCACCGAATCAAACTCCAACCTTTGCTCCACACTACCGAACCAGCCACTCCACTACCCACCGAACCAAACCCAAAGTCTCACCACCGAACCAATCCACGTCCCTCTCATCACCGGACCAAGGTGTTGCCGAACCAACACTGCCAGGCCAGATTACATCGGCCCAGGCCCGCCAACAGCTATATACATCCAAGACCCCTACTCCCAGCCTCACTCTATAAATAGAGGGGCAGGGGTACAACAATGGGGGACAAGTTTGAGAGCTCAAGCACGGATAGAACTTTCAAACAACTTTCATATACTTGTATCAAAGCTTTTGTACTTGTAATTTGAACAGTAAAGGAGAATAACATATAAAGTGGACGTAGGCACATTCTGGCCGAACCACTATAAATCTGCGTGTCTTTTATAGTTTAGTCCCTGCTTTTCATATATTTGCATAAATCATCCAGATCACTAAGAACAACATAAAATCAACTAAATCATACGACTTGGAGGTGTTTGCCCATTTTTTGTGCAAACATTTTTGGTGCTTTCATTGAGAGCGCTGAACCCCGGACTTCAGCTTCTCCCACTTAACTTTCTTCCTAACAGCGTCGTTCATTGCTGGGAAAACATGCCTTCGAGGCAGAAAAAAGACGTTAACAAAGGAAAGAACATCGCAACTAGCAGTGTTCCAAATCCAGTGGTCACAGATCAAGTAAATCGTCCCATTCCAGCAGCAGTACCAAATGAAGGTCAGGCAAATCCGACCACCCCTGCCATAGAACAGCCGGCAGCAATTACTAGGGCAGATCTAGACAGGGTTGTGGTTGAAGTGACTAACCGCTTCACATCCCAGCAGGAAGCCTTGGTGGACCAACTCATGTCACGCTTAAGGGATGCTGAAGAGTCCAACCGCAACACTGAATCATGGGGTGAGTCCCAGTCTGAAGGATCTCAGAGACAACAAAGATCTTCCTTCTTCGAAGGAGCTAACGACAGAAACGGCCATGGTAGGAGCCGAGACCGAGCTCGGCCCGAAGTTGGACCTGAGGAAACGCTTGGAACCGAACCCAACGGGGGAGGTGCCGGGCGGAGGTCAACTGTAGCCGAGCCTGTCGTACTGCCTAACCACGGAAACACCAATGAACGGGGCCAAGCTAGAGTCCAGCCCGAAGTTGGACCCGAGGAATTGCTTAGATCAGAACCCAGCAGGGGAAGATCAAGGCAAGGGCCAACTGTAGTTGACCCTAGCATGCTCCCGGAAGACCAAAGACAGCCACTGGAAAATATTAGGAATAATAGACGTTACCATCCCTACAGGTCATCTGGGCGGAATCAATCCCACATAGAAGAACCGAACTCATTTTTATCTGCTCCAAATTCTGATGAAAGAATGGCATGCTTGTTCAGAGAATGCGTCCAACGGGATCAAAGAGACCGAGGAATAGGCGCTAGGGTAACCATCCTTTTCGCCCGCAATATCGAAATTGCCATCACCCCCCGAGAATGGAAAATGCCTACAATGGAACCTTATAAGGGAACCTCTGACCCCGTTGTACACTTACAGAGATATACACAGCATATGCTCATGAGTGGAGCAACAGAAGGAGTGCTGTGCAAATGCTTTCCACTATTCTTATCGGATCTAGCTACCTCCTGGTTCTGCCATCTACCCCAAGGATCCATCAGCTCATGGGAGATGTTGAAAGAAAAATTCATCAGCCAATTCCGCATTCATGTGGAGCAACCTAAGGACGCTTATTCCTTATACAGTATCAAACAGAAACCTGGAGAGAAAGTGCAGCAATATCTAACCCGATTCAATGCCGCAGCAGCCGCAGTCCAAGATGCCGATGAGAAGCTTATCTTAATGGCCCTCTGTAGTGGTGTGCATCCGGATACTAAATTTGCTAGAAGATTGACCAAAGAAAAACCAGCTACTTTACCCTATTTCTTCCATGAAGTTGGGAAATATATGAGACTTGAAGATGCTGCCACTGAGAGGCAGACAGGGCAACAAAATAAGGCAGCTCACGGCAACACGCCTGCTGTAGCGAAGGACGTTCGAAGAAATGATTCTAGGGACAACGCTGGGGGCAAGAAGGGATAAAAGCGCCTATATCGGCCGGGACCGAGATTTGACGCTTACACCCCGTTGAATGAAACGATCGAAAACATCTTCCTGGCCACTCAAGACGAAGTTAGATACAAATGCCCCCTGCACAAGAAGGAATCGGATAACGCAATAAAGTCTGGAAAATTCTGCCGCTTCCACGAATCCCATGGGCATGATACCAACGAATGCCATCATCTCCGGGACTTGATTGAAGAGCACATCAGAAGAAGAAGACTAGAATGCTATGTAAAAGGCCAGAACAGGACTCCAGTTCCTGCCAATGAGAACCCAAGGCTACCCTCCCCAGAAATAGGCAGAGGAAATCGCAACACCAGCGGCTCCAGTCAAGAGAAGATAGTGGTCCATACCATCTCGGGAGGGCCGCACATCGCCGACGGAAGCTGGGCAGAGATGGAAAGGTACGGAAAGTCACTTATAAACAATGAAGAATGCGTCAATTCTATTATAGAAGAACGCCACCCGAAGCGGATAGAGAATGGTGACATCACATTCAGTAGGCGTGACCTGGAGGGAAGGCAGTACCCTCACACGGATCCCATGGTTATCTCTGCCCGGCTCGGTCCAGTCGAGGTTTTCCGAATTCTAGTAGACACTGGAAGCTCAGTGAATATCCTATTCAAGCATGCCTTTGACAAAATGAAGCTGTCATTAAAGGATGTTCTTCCCTGCAATAAACCACTACACGGTTTCACAGGAAATGCAAAGATGCCCCTCGGGCGACTGGATCTCTTTGTTGAAATTGGAAGTCATCCCCGCTCCATTGTGCGGAAACAAACATTTGTGCTGATAGAAAGCCACTCGGCCTACAACCCTTTCTTAGGAAGGCCAGCCTTGTCTGACTTCCAAATGGTCCTGGCCCCATGGTGCCTGAAGATGAAATTTCCAACGGACAATGGAGTAGGGGAAGTAGAGGGAGACCAGGACATTGCTCGAGATTGCTATGTAACTGAACTTCGCAATAACCATAGGAAGGATAAAGGGAAGAGTGTAGAGGTTGCCCTCTGCACAAAAAGTTTGGAAGCATAGAAACTAAAGAAAGCCCCTCCTCTTCGATATACCAGCGACCCTTTCAATGAATTAGACCCCGGGGACAAAGAGGAGGAGGCCACCGCCGAGCCTGCAGAGGCTATGGAATTTGTATCTGTAGACAAACATGACTCGAGTAGACTATTGAAAATCGGGTCCCAACTAAAAGCAGAGTTGAAAGAACAACTCATTGACTTTCTCCGCCACAACTTGGATGTATTTGCATGGTCACACGCTGACATGACCGGAATCTCCCCTGACATAGCATGCCACGTACTAAACATTGATCCTACCAAGGCGCCAGTAAAACAGAAGAAGAGAAGTATAGGGGCAGAACGATCGGCAGCCCTCAATGAAGAAGTAAAGAACCTACTTGCCAATGACTTCATACGAGAAGCCATCTACCCAGAGTGGATCGCCAACCCGGTGCTGGTAAAGAAGGCTAATGGGAAGTGGCGAACATGCATTGACTTCTCCAACTTAAATGACGCCTGCCTAAAGGATTGCTTCCCATTTCCCCGAATCGATCAACTTGTAGACAGCACAGCCGGGCACGAACTCTTATCTTTTATGGACGCATACTCAGGATATAACCAAATTCCTATCCATGCTCCCGATCAAGACCACACTAGTTTCATCACTGATCGGGGATTGTACTGCTACAAGGTAATGCCTTTCGGACTTAAAAACGCAGGATCCACCTATCAGCGCCTCGTCAACAAGATGTTTGCGGGGCTAATAGGACAAACTATGAAAGTTTATGTGGATGACATGCTGTTAAAGTCAAGGGAAGCCGACGATCATGTAAGCCACCTAGGTGAAATGTTTCAAGTACTTCGCTAGTATGGAATGAAGCTGAATCCTCCAAAGTGCTCCTTCGGAGTACCATTAGGAAAGTACCTAGGATTCATCGTCCATGCCAGAGGAATTGAAGCAAACCCTGAACAAGTCCAAGCTCTGAAAGATATCAAGATACCTTCCACTCGAAAGGAAATGCAAAGCCTAAATGGGAAAGTGGCCGCCCTAAGCCGATTCATCTCCAAAGCAACAGACAAGTGCGTCCCCTTCTTCGAAGCTCTAAAGAAAGACAAAGGAAAGTTCGAATGGACTGACGAATGCTTAACAGCTTTCCTTAACCTAATTGAACACCTCCAGAAACCGCCGGTACTCTCGACTCCAAACGAAGGCGAAGAGTTATACCTATACCTTGCTGTATCATCTCATGCTCTAAGCGCTGCTTTGGTAAGAGAAGACAACCGCACGCAGCGGCCAGTATACTTTGTAAGTAAGAGGTTTACGGGGGCAAAAGTCAGATATCCTAAACTTGAGAAGCTAGCATACTGTCTACTAATCGCATCACGAAAACTGCGACACTATTTTCAATCCCATTCCATCAGAGTTCTAACCGATCAACCGCTGAGGCAGGTACTCCATCGTCTACACTTCTGGGCGACTACTTAAATGGTGCGTTGAACTAAGTCAATATGATATTACCTACCATCCTCGCACCGCCATCAAGGGGCAAGCCATGGCCGATTTCATTGCCGAATTTACTACCAACGAAGGTAAGGAGCAATCAGAAATAGCAGAAGACATCAAGTGGAACCTCTTTGTGGATGGTGCGTCAAACGAACAAGGCTCGGGGGCAGGTGTGGTAATAATCACTCCCAGGGGAAATAAGCTACACTATGCTATAAGGTTGGAATTCGCTGCCACCAACAACGATGCAGAGTATGAAGCAGTGATAGCTGGATTAGAACTTGCCTTAGAAATCGGAGCCAATTCTTTGTGTCTTCATAGCGATTCTCAACTTATTGTAAATCAAATACTAGGAGAATTATAGGATCGAGAAGAACGACTCATAACATATTTAAAGAAGACCAAGTTACTTCTCAATCGATTGGACCACTATTTAGTCAAACACATCCCTCGGGAAGAGAACCAAGAGGTCGACGAATTGGCGAAGCAAGCTAGCATGAGAGACGGCGCTATTTCCGGAGCAGTAGCCATCTCAAAGCAACTGACCCCAAGTTTTGAGCAAGTAAATCTGATAGCTGCAACCGAAGAAGCAATTTGGATGACTCCCATCCGAAACTACTTACAAAGTGGCACACTGCCCAACGGGCGTAACGAGGTCAAGAAAATCTTGAGGAAAGCTTCCCGCTACACAATACAAGAGGGCACCCTCTATCGGCGCGGCTTCTCTAACCCCTTATTAAGGTGTGTCGCTGGAAGGGAAGCCAAGGAAATCTTATTCAACATTCATCAAGGAAGCTGCGGAGATCACACTGGAGGGCAGACTTTGGAAAAAAAGATACTCCGATATGGATATTTCTGGCCCACCTTAAGCAAGGACGCCTTAGATTTCGTCAGAAAATGTGACAGATGCTAGAAGTTTGCTAAGATTCCACGGCTACCAACAACTGAGATTACTCAAATGACCAGCCCTTAGCCCTTTGCAGTATGGGGAATTGACTTGATCGGCGAACTGCCAATGGGCCAAGGCGGAGCCAAATATGCTATAGTGGCAGTCGACTATTTCACCAAATGGGTGGAAGCAGAACCCCTGAATAAAGTGTCTTCAGCGAAAGTTATTAACTTCTTGATCAAAAATGTTCTATGCAGGTACGGAGTCCCATTCAAAATTATATCGGATAATGGATTCAGTTTGACAGCGAGGAGTTCGCCAACTGGTGCCAAGAGCACGGAATTCACAAAAGCTTCTCATCCGTAGCTTATCCCCAGGCAAACGGACAAGTCGAAGCCGTCAACAAAATTCTGAAAACTCTAATCAAAAAGAAACTCGAAAAGTCAAAGGGCGCTTGGGTGGATGAACTCCCTACGGCACTATGGGCCTATCGCACATCTTTCAGAACATCAACGGGGCATACTCCTTTCTCTTTGGCATACGGATCGGAGGCTATGCTCCCAGTTGAAACCATCGTGCCTTCCCACCATAGGATCCACTATAACCCATAAGAGAATGAAGAACTCCTTCACATGTCTTTGGATCTAATTGAGGAGAGAAGAAATGATGCAGCCCTCAAAGCAGCAGCCCACAAGCAAAAAGTGGCAGTACAATACAACTCCAAGGTCAAGCATCGTATCTTACAAGAAGGAGATCTTGTCCTCAAGCGAATCTTCCCTCGCCCTGGAGTACTAGATCCAATCTGGGATGGACCATATGTAATTCATAAAGATCTCCACAATGGAGCTTATATTTTGTCAACAGTGGACGGAGAGGTGTTCCAGAGGGCATGGAACATCCAACACCTCCGTCGATACTTTTCTTAACTTGTACTGCCCATATGAAGTGAACTAACAAAGAGAATCAATGGACGTAGGCATTTTCGTGCCGAACCACTTTAAAAACCTTGTCTCTTTTTTAACTTGTTCCTTTATATCTTGGCTGCTTGTTAACTTTATATTTTTCTGTTGAACAAAACCCTGTGCAAATAGCATTTTCACTCAAGGCGCTCCACAGCGCGACTTCTCCTGGACAAGACCTAACAGGTACTATACGAATCTATGCCTTCGCCAGTGAGACACTTTTGCTCCGGCATCCCTCTGCTGCGGGTTAACTCATTGCTCGTGACGGCCCTCAAAGCCAACTGTAATGAGCCGATTATAAGCCACCGAGAAGGCCGACTATAGCCGAGGCAGCTCATTACGACGTTCGGCTCGCCGGCAGCCGTGAACCTACTTTAAGCCCCAACATAAGGTGTGGCCAGCCAGGGGTAGTTCACGGTTGACGATCGGCACCCACGCTAGCCGGCCACAGTAAATCGAATAATACCCACGATTACGGGCCATAATGGCCCGGGTAGTTACTGTGCGCGATCTCGGCTCCGGTGTGTCTTAAGTACGGCTGTGGTAAAAAAGATTAACTCCCCGCGGAGGCGTAAGATGGGTGACAAATGTCTCCAAGACCCACAGCTAGGGAAATTGACTACAAAGCCCGTTTGCCACGAACTTAAGCACATCGAAGGCCTTCCGTGATTGGAAGTTTTACTTTTTCTCATATTTCAATTTTATTTAAAAGACTTTTCTCCTATCCTCTATAACGATCCCTAAAGTACAGGACACAGAATAGGAGAGATTCGCTAATGGGAGTGGGAACTCACAACGGGACACTAGGCCTCTTTCCATACTCGGTCATACAAGATATTCAAAAACTGCCGTCTACAATTAGAACATGAAAGGCGGTATTTTCTTTTTTTGTGTACAAATACATGACTATAATTTATTCATACATCACACTAGCATTGCAAGGCATGAAATTATGTTTTCTGCGAGAAATTGACATCAAACACAATTGAATTACAAGCACACGCACAGCTATATTTCTCACACAACGTGTCAAAATAGCAAAAACATTCAAAAATGACAAAATCAGCTTAAGTTAAAAAATTACACGTCAAGAATAATGTTGTTTATTACAAGTAGCATAATTACAACCTAAAAGTTACATTACTGTTTTGGGACTAACATATACAACAATGTCAAGTCCACAAAAAGATATCCAGGTCAAGTCAAGGAGCCGGCTGCATCGGAGCTTTACCCGTGTCCTGTTGCCCACCTGTCCGGTCAAAGAGAGAATTCATTAGTGATAAGCAACCAAGTTAACGGAAAGACTAGGAGGGAAGACTTACCAGCGCCTGCTTCCTGACCATCCTGATCATCATCATCTACTTGCACACCTACCTCCTCAGCGGCAAGCAGCCGCATACCCTCCTTCACCGCCACCTTCTCCTCCTTGGTAAACTGGGCAGTGACCACATCCATTCTGAAGACCGCACCACCCTCTTTATCTGCATCAGCCCTAGCCTCCTCCAGAGCCCTGAGATAAATCCTGGCCATAACTCTGGGGTAATCATCCATCCAGGATAAGTTACCCTGTTTCCAAGTGCGGAAATACATATCTTGGAGCATCTCATCCATCATCCCCTCGTTTTCCTCAAGCTCCCTCATTCGGGCCTCAGATGCACGCAGCTTTGCAATGGTAGCATCCCTCTCCGATCGATATCGTGAGCGGTCAGCCTGAAGGGATATCCTCATCGCCTCCATCTCCTCCTTCAACCTGGACTGAGCAAGCTCTGCGGCCTCGAGTCTCCCCGATAATTCTTATACCCGCTCGAGGTCCGCTTGTCGAACCTCATCCACCGTCGCAATGGCCATGTCAATCCGCTCCTTGCAGGCGGCCTCCATTTTTCGCAACTCTGCCCTGCTGGCCTCTTCCATAGTCTTCTTCAGTTGCCTGGATGCGGCCTCGTGCTGAGAAATTTGAATGGCTTGATCGGCAAGTTGCTTAGCCTGGACGAAAACCATTAACCGTAATCGAATGTTCGCACTACCAATTTCCTCCCCGGCCTTGACTAGTCGGGCATGATGCCCCATCAATTTCCTGGTCTCCTCGGCAACCCGGTCTATGTTTGCCTTAGCTTCATCCCTCAGAGTTACAACTCGGGTGGTAAGCAAATCAAGGTCCAGGGACTTAGCTTCGTCAAGCACCCATACCATAGGATTGCGAGGGAGAAGGTGCTCACCAGTAGCCTCATCGAAGGATATGTCATGAGAGGCCGGGTCCAGGTCTGGATGACCTGCAAATGGATTACGAACCAAGCCAGGGTGATCTATCGGGGTGACGGTTGGATTCTTAGACGGATGTGGGGAAGGCATAAACTCAGTATCCTCCTCCGTAATATCGTGAATAGGCTGGAGTGGGGTCGAAGGGCCAGAAGGAGATCCAAACGAAGATCGACTCCTCTTCCTCTTTTGTATATCTTCTTCAATAAACCCAAGAAGAGGACGATAGCCGACTACATCTCCAGGGCGGTTAGTAGGAAGCTTCGGTTTGGCAGAAGCTTTGAGAAGTCTGTATTGTTCAAGCCTGTGCCGAAGATCTGAGGTCTTGGCCGTTTTACCCGCTCCTGGAATGAAAACCAAGTGTCACCAGCATGCATTGAGCTATCATTCAAGAATTAAAAAGAATAAAGAGAAATTCACCTTGAATCGCAGAAGTTGCCTCAGTAGAAGCACTCCCGGAAGATAAATCGGCACCAGTCCCGGCCTTACCAATTTTCTTGGGCTTCTCCACCAAGGCCGGTCCTTCCTCCAACTCTTCGAAGGCTTGGCGGAGAGCGTCATCTGTCCACTCTTGAATCACGCCTGCTTGCCTAGGAGGTAAAGCCCCGGTGCCATCACCGCTCTGTCCTTCGCCACCATCATTGCCATGACGATCACCGTCACCTTCTCCACCACTTCCACTCTCCGCCTCACCTCCTTCATCCTCGCCTTTTCCCCCTCCACATTTTCCTCCTCCTGAACATCTGGATGTGTGCTGGGAGAGGGTCCATCAGACTTCTTGAGTTTCTTCCCCCCGGCGACTGGATGTATCGAGAAGGGTCTCCTTTTGCTGCTCTTCGCCGTGGCCCCTCCTTTAGCTTTGGCAGCCCTGTCCTCCGCCGTATCTCTCTGCTTGACCATGGACTGATGTGGTAGAATCAGGTTGTACCCCAGAAGTGTAGTGTTCCTGATCAAGTAAGAAGCCGACCTATCCCTTCCCGAAATGGCTTCTATTTCCACAGCCATCTGAACTAGGCGATCGTTCTCCACGACCGCAAAGCCACCTGTCGCTAGTAAGAAATAAGAACACATAAGAAGAAGCATTGCAGTCAGAACGAAGATTATAAATAAGCTTCAAACTTACAGCCGGAACTGAAGCGACGAATAGAGACAGAGTCATCCTTGACGAAATACCATTCTTTCTTGAACATACTGAACTTCGAATATAATTTCAGGACCGGCTTGAAAGATACGGCTGATTCCAAGCTGATGTATGGAGACCCCTTCTTATAGCCTCTCAAATTGTACAAATACCGGATCTCCCGGTTGGAGGGAGGACGCCCGTATCTCCTCTGGAAAATGACAAACAGGCTCACCAGGATGGCGTAGGAGTTAGGCTGAAGTTGAAATGGAGCCACCTTCAAGTAGGTGATGAAGCTGAGTATCCAAGCATTGATCGGGGGAATGGCCCCACACATACAATGGTACCTACTATAGGCGAAATATCCTTCGGGGGGATTATATGGCATCACTCCCTCCCCCGGCAATAGCATGTGCGCTCTGTCAATCCCAAAGGAGCGAGAAATAACATCAAGCTGCTTGCTTTTGAGAGAGCTAGGGAAACAGTCAGGAGGTGAGTTCAGAAGCTCCTGAGGGCCGTACCCATCTACTAGTGACCTCGGGGTGGGCCCATGACGTCCCGATACTGACTGAGCTGGGGGCACTGCGGAAGGATCTTCTCTATCCTGGGATCTCTTCTTTTCCGATCGGGTTTCAACTTTATGAGACATTATCTGCAAAACACAAAAAAGTACGTCGTAAGGATGTATAGATATAAAACGAGCAAGAGTTTCACTCGCAACTCGGCACTCAAGTTCATTTGGTAAATCAAAGCTTTCACGTTCATTCGGTATTAAGTCCATTCGGTACTGAAAGTTTTCAAGTTCATTCGGTTCGTTCGGCAAAACAAAGAAATTCAAACTAAAAAAGTCATTCGGCAGAAGAGAACTTACCTGGTCCGGCAGTTAAGATTGGATCGACACAATAGTTGATTCGGCACTCCAATCGATTCAGCGGTTCAAAATTTGATTCGGCTATTTTGATCGGTAAGGAACGACGAAAGCATGGAGCTCTTACTTATAGAGGAAAGTTGGATAGTCGGACCTTCCGGTTCGGTTCTTGGGCCGAATATGGTTGACCAAATGAACAAAGCGCGACATATACGAGCATACGCCCCACTTTGGGGGGCAAATGTTGGGTGTTTTTCCACCCGTATGTTTCCACCCTTCACCGAACCAAACCAGTTTCCCCACACAGCCGAACCAATCTTGTTTCCACCTACTACCAGATCAATGCTACTTCCATACATAGCCGAATCAACCCACTTCCCCTGCATAGCTGGACCAGCCTTCATCGAATCAAACTTCAACCTTTGCTCCACACTACCGAACCAGCCACTCCACTGCCCACCGAACCAAACCCAAAGTCTCACCACCGAACCAATCCACGTCCCTCTCATCACCGGACCAAGGTGTTGCCGAACCAACACTGCCAGGCCAGATTACATCGGCCCAGGCCCTCCAACAGCTATATACATCCAAGACCCCTACCCCCAGCCTCACTCTATAAATAGAGGGGCAGGGGTACAACAATGAGGGACAAGTTTGAGAGCTCAAGCACGGATAGAACTTTCAAACAACTTTAATATACTTGTATCAAAGCTTTTGTACTTGTAATTTGAACAGTAAAGGAGAATAACATATAAAGTGGACGTAGGCACATTCTGGCCGAACCACTATAAATCTACGTGTCTTTTACAGTTTAGTCCCTGCTTTTCATATATTTGCATAAATCATCCAGATCACTAAGAACAACATAAAATCAACTAAATCATACGACTTGGAGGTGTTTGCCCATTTTTTGTGCAAACATCTCTCCTCTACTTAGCTTGCCCAAAATGTCCACTATCGCTGCATCCTTTTTTTGCTCTAACCTAATGCAGTCCATCAATGTTGGCCTAACCTCCATTGCTACCAAATATCCTATAGTAGGTTCTATTTGTGGTTGGAAATTGAAATTGGTCAGTTTTTCCAACTGTCTCCACTCATATATAGCACCTAGAGTAGCAGCATGGCTCCAGCTAAGGGCATCGAGGACGACATTCCTTTTTCGGGGGTATATTGCAGTCCAAAGTCATATGATTCTATAAACTTTATCCACCTCTGTTGCTTAAGATTCAAATATTTTTGGGAAAATAGGTATTTGAGTGATTTGTGGTCAATGAACAACTCAAACCATCTCCCCAAAAGATAGTGCTTTCACATTTTTAAGGCAAAAATGATAGCCATAAACTCTAAGTCGTGAATTAGGTATTCCTCCTCATGGTTCTTCAATTGTATACTAGCATAAGCTATCACCCTTCCTTCTTGCATAAGAACGGCATCTAATCATGTACTACATGCATCGGGGGACATAGTGAAAGGCTTTATCCAATCGGGAATAGTTAATGTGGTGCGCTCATTAATGGCTCCTTCAGCTTCTCGAATGATTCCATGCATTTCTCATCCCATGCAAAAACTGGATTCTTCTTACTTAAGCGAGTTAATGGGACTGCTATCTTCAATAAGTCCTTGATGAATTTCCTGTAGTAACCCCTCGACCTAAGAAAACTTCTAACCTTAGAGACATTCTCTGGAATCTTCCAATTTTGAATAGCTTCCAGCTTCATGGGGTCTACAGACATTACCTTCTTGGAACAATATGTCCAAGAAACCCCACCTCCTTCTACTAAATGTGACATTTCGAGAATTTGGCTTTAAATCGGTGCGTTCTCAAAGTTCTTAGTACCCCCTTAAGTGATTTTCATGCTCATCTTCACTCTTGGAGAATACTAAGAGATCATCTACAAATGCTATGATGAATTTATTCAGTTGCCCTCTATAAAACTCTACTCATCAAATCTATAAATTATGCAAGGCATTGGTTAATCCAAATGGCATTCCCTTCCATTCATACATTCCACCAAAGTGAGAAATATGGTCTTCTACTTGCTATCCACAGCTATGCTCAATTGATGAAATCTAGTGGTTAAGTCCGATTGGGAAAAGATTTTGGCTCCACTAAGTTGATCAAACAAATCATCTATTCAAGGTAAGGGGTACCTATTCTTCTTAGCACAACTTGATAAGTTCTTTATATTCAACATATAGCCTGAATGAGCCGTTTGCCTTAGTGGAAAAGATAACAGGTGTCCCCATTCGAAAGTACTTCGACGGACGAATCCTTTCTGCACTAGCCTTGAAATTTGCTTGTAACAACTTGGATTTTTGAGTTGATTAAATAAAATAAATAATGATTTAAATTGGAGAATTTAAATCATTAGTTGGAATTTGTATTATTTTGTAAAAGATAAATTGTTTTAGAATAGTTAATTCTAAATAATTATAAAGTTTAGAAATATTAGTATTTTCAAAGTGTTAAAAATCATTTGAAAACATTATCGATATTTTATTTAATTATGGAAATTATTCTCTAAGCTATGAATAGTTGGGAGGGGGATGAGAAGTATTTAAATATTTGATGATCTTTTTAACGTTGTTATTTGAGATTTTAATTCAAATAATAACAAGTATAGAAATTAATCAGTATTTAAAATGGTTACCAAGTGCAAGTATAAAGTATTAGTGAAATAGGATTAGTATTTTATTTCATAATTTATTAACAAGGTTAGAATTTAGGAGTAGTAATAAAATAAGTATTTTCATTTTTCTTATTGAGTTGTCTTAACCCAAGGCCCATGAAAACAAATAAGAGAAGTATTTTATTTCTCATCCTCCTACTCATTTACGTGCATCAGAATCGGCAAATGGAAAATAGAAACAAAGATAGGGTTCTAACCCTCTTTATCATTATATCCAAAAATCTCCATTTTAAAAATAGAAATTAATCCAGAAAATTCTTGTAAAATCAAGGTGATGTTATTAAACCCTATTCTAACCTTTAGACTAATTAGTTTTAGTTTTTATGAGGTTTAATTGCGTGTTCTTTGTTTTTGAGTTGAGATGAGTTTTAGGGTTTACTGGTTTGAAATCTTAGATTGAAGTGATAATTTTAGTTGTTGAATTGAAGAGTAAAGGTGAGTTAATCCTCACACGATCTATCTCTAGATTAATTGCATGTTTATATAGTTAGATAATTTGATGTTTTAAGTAATTGATTGAATTAAGTTGTGTTTCTGTGATGAAACCTTGTATTTCATTTTCCTTTTAAAAACCTTTTATTGTATATAAGTTTTCTTCCTCTATTCCATGTTTTGATTTGCTATGAGAATACATGATGATTACATTTATATATCAGAGTTTATATAACATGTATGAGATACAGGAAAAAGGGAGAAACGGGTCGGAATGGGTATTGGTCGTCAGTGGAAGGAAGAAAGTTTGGAACTCGCATTCTAGATTTCCCATCGATCGACCATTCGAAGATGATTGATCGATCAGTCGACTGGTCGGTGACCTCGTATATGAGTTCCAGATTTTCTTCCTCCTCGCCTTCTTTCATTGTTGAGCTAGTTGTCATCTTGCTTCGTTTTGTGACTTTGGATGTTGATTCTCATAGCATTTACTAGCTGAATCCTTTTGCTTATCTTAGGTTTTAGTTTCTCTATATTTTAGCTTGAGATGATATAGAGTTTGAACTCTATGGATCAATTCTGGATACAGGTTTGTGATGGAATTCAGATTTTGAGTAGTGAATTCTTTTTTGTTTTATGGACTTATATCTATTGTGATTCAAAGGTTTGGGTTTGTTATAAATATATGTATATTTATTTAAATATTTATGTTTAAATAAAAGAAATTTGTAAAAGAGAATTTATAGTAATTTATCGATTTCAAACTAAATTCATATCCATGCAATTTCTTTTATAAATGATTTTAAAAAGTAATTATATATATATATATATATTAAGTATATTTAGGAAATGGTTATGGATTTTGAAGTATAGTTTTGGAGATATAAAACCAAGTTGTTTCTAAATAAATAATTAAATACCAATATCACTTTGGAATATAAGTAAGTATAGTTTTATAAAATAAATGGCTATATATATGTGTGTGTAGTCTTTAGAAAATAATTTGTGAACCATGGATCTTTTAGAAAGGGGATATGGAACAAGTATGTGTGTGTGTGTGAGAGTATTTTGATATTAAAAGTGAAATATTGGGTTATTGTTTCCATGGAGAATATATTTGTATATTTGGGAAATAAATGAGATTATGAATTTTAAAAGATAAGTTTATAAATAAAGTATTTAAAAATCATTTCCTATATGAAGATTATAATATTGGATTTCTAAACTATAAACTTTTATAGGATAAATGTTTTAAGAGCCTTAGTTCTATAATAGAGGGAGTATTAATAATCGAATTACTGTTACCGATTGGTTTAAATGCTCTCGAATAACGCTTCATCGAATATTGTACAACTCATTAAATAGCGTGGTACTTACTAGCCTATTAGTGAATACTCAAATTTCACCGGGTAGTATGGGATGCCTTGGTTAATTTCTTGTGATGCTATTAGGAATTACTTACCACTTTAGGGTTGTATTTTCCTTCGGTTTTCGGTGGGACCGATAGATCCTTAAAGGAATATAGTTCGGGTTTTTTTACTATATTTGTAATGAGTGAGATTTACTAGCTTCTAGTAAACACTTGAATTTCACCGGACGGTACAGAATGTTTTGGTTAAGTTTTACTGATGACTAAAAGTGATAGTATTTGTCACTTTAGACTATTTCCTTTTAAGGTTTGGCCAGAGGCCGATAACACTATAAGAGATATACTCTTGGATTTCTTTTTGAAAATAAATATATAATAATATTGAGCACGTCGGTGAGCAATTACCTGAAATCAAACATGTACATTAAAGTGCTAATGTATCTGAAAATGACAGTGAGCATGTACAAGAAAGTGAGCAAGTACCTGAAAAAGAGCATGTAACTGTGAGTGAACATGTACCTGAAGGTGATATTGCAGGTGATGGTTTGAATGCTGATGCACTTTTATCCATATCCTCAAAGAAAGGTAGACGTAGGAAATCGACTGCATTCAGTGGTGTCGTTCGACGTAGTGCTAGGGTCCGTAGCATTCATTCGAGTGCTATTAGTGGCACTATGAATTCAGGCTCAGTCGTGACTATTATTTTAGGTAGTACTTATTCTTCTTATGCTTTATGTAGTTTATTCACCAGTGAGTTAGGTCAGTTAGCTTGTGATACTGATTTTGTTTTTACTAATGTTGAATTATATACTGCTTATATTAGGAGTAGGGAATTAGAGGGGGTTAGATCATCCGGATTATGAGGATTATTAGTTGGAATATTAGGGGTCTTCGCGATCTAAATAAATGTGATAAATTAGAGCATTTTTTAAAGATTATTTTATTGATATCGCCATTTTACAAGAAACAAAAATAGAATGTCATGATCTTCACTTTTATAGAAGATTAGGTTGATACCACTTTCGTCGTTAGGCGTATTCACCTTCAATTGGCAGTTCTGGGGGATTACTTATAGGTTGGCGTGACAACTCGTTTAAACTTCTTCAAACTATTACTAAAAAACACTCCTTCCATATTATTCTAATTAACCTTGTTGGTAATTCTTTATTAAATATAACCAATGTTTATGAACCAAACTCTAAAATTGGTCGTAGAGTTTTATGGAGCGAGTGTCTTGAATTTAGAACATTTGCTCCTGGTCCTTGGATTATGGGAGGTGACTTCAATGTCATGCATTTTTAGGTGAACGTTCACCCTGTGAAGGTTATTTCCCCGCAATGGAAGAATTCGATCAAATTATTATTAGTAGTAATTTGATAGAGTTATCTCTAAGTAATAGAGAATTTACTTAGGCTAACACTAGGGAAATCCCTTCTACGACCTTATTAGATAGATTCATTATTAGTGAAGAAATTGAGGATAAATATGAGATTTGTAAAGTCATTGGGTTGCCATGTATTTGGATCATTGCCCATTATTCTCACTTGTGATTATCATAGAACTGTTAACAAAACTTTTAAATCTTAAAAAATGTGGTTATTAGAATCCAACATTTCTAATTTAATTAATAATAAATGGAATTCAATGAATTTTTGTAATATTAGACATATAGGTAATTCAAAAAATATTTTATTTTGAAACTTAGAAGCCTTAGGAACTTTCTTAAGAATTAGAGTAAGAACGTATTTGGTAGTGTTAAAATTAAAAAAGAGAATCTAGTTAATGAAATTTTTAAAATTGATACGATATAAGAAACTAGACACTTTAATTTGGTGGAACGTAATGTACTTGTAACGCCCCACCTCTATGCTCATAATAACAAAGAGTATTAAAAGAAATACTGTCTATTATTACGAAGAATAAGGCTGGATAGGAGCGACCATCCGTAATTGGCCTTACACTAATATTGGTTATCTCGATAGGAGTGGTATATACTTTTTATTTTTCATCTATTATTTATTTACTCCCATCGACATATCCAATTATCAGTATAAAACAAACTACGATAGTTCATAATAGTTTAGGACATTAAATATAACAATAACACAGATAATATAATTGCGGAACAAAGATTAAAAAAAATCTCATATATATATAACCGATGTCAGTTACAATATAGTTGACACGATACATATGATACAACCACAACTGTCGACTCTAGAAGTTATATATACAAGTACATTATCGACTAATATACATGAATACATATCGTTCTATACACTGACACGACTACTACAAAATGACACAGACAACTTCAGATGATGTGAAAAGTCTTCAAATCTCGAACAGCAACTTAAAGAAGGAAATCTACAACCTGAAATAACTCGGGTCTGACCCGAGTATTACATTCAAAAGAAAATAATACACGGGTCAGTCTAATTCAAACTCAGTTATTAGTGCATAGGAGCAAAAATAATCAAACGTCAAATAGACGACAGTCACAGAAATCTCGTATATCCAACTCCTCGATAATAGAATCGGATAACTGCAGATATAACACCAACAGTGCTAAACAACAATTCGGAAATCCAAAACAGTTTAAACAATTGAAATGTCAATTTAAAAACAACAATGCTGATTGGCTGTAGTACACGCTAACGTGTACTGCCTCGCCAATACAGTCTATCAGATACTCAGAAGATCAATGAATCTAAAAGCCAACAAATCCAACTCAAATCAAAGTGAACCATTTCAAAACACAACTTCAAAACATTGAAATTAACCAACGAAACAATTCAACAAATCGAAACAACAATTTAAAACTGTCAAATCTGATATGGCTGCAGTACACGCACGCGTGTACTGCCTCACCACTATAAAACAGCTCAAAACAATACTAAACAAGATCAGATGCAACAAGTGAAACTAGTTCAACATGTCACAAGGCAAGGCACAGTGGAATAGCAAACTGAAGGTGAGAGCACCCAGAATATGGCACTACAACACTCAACAGAAAAAGACTCAAATCAGCCTCATTGGAAAATAAGATCACCAATGAAGCAAAATGACCAAATCCCTACATAAAAAGGGATGAATACAATGTCAAAGCACGCGGGTGCATGCCCATATATAAAGACTACAGCAGCATCAATGGGAAACAGACCAGACAACAACAATATAAGCAACAGGTCATATATGAAGCATGTACAAGTCAGGAAGCCATATATCATCACCGAACTACAGACAACATCAAGTTCAACACAGCAACCTCACATACTACATGAATGAATGCCACTGACTTATGAACATAGTGACAACATCAAGTGTACAAATGAAAATATAGAATGCAGACACATATAAGTGCACCTGGGTATATGTTATTTGTGCTACAATTATGATAGCAGTTGCATAAGTATTCAACAACTAACGAATGCAACTGAGAAATGAATAATGCAAGCCAACATCAAGGGCACAGCTTCAAAATGAAGTAGCCATGTTCGAAACCCAACATTGGGAACTACTTGATGAATAGGTATATAAGTGAATGCACCAAGAACCAAAGAAGGCACCAGTAACGCTACATGAAATTGGGTGGAGCAAACTCAATAGGAAGTGCATATGGACATGAAGTAGTTCAATACTACTACACCTAACAAATGCAACATGAAGTGTCATCATAATATTCAAGCTACAGATCAAAGATATAAGGACCGAAATGAGTACACATAGGGAATGCAAAGTCAACCCAAAACATATGCAATGACCCGCAACAATTCTAAACAATGCCGAAGTCAAAGAATCAAAACGAGTTCAATAATTATGAAACAGTAGCCTCAAGTCTAGACAGTGCCAAACCCAAATTGTTTTTGCCGAATCAGGTTTGCAAACCAAGTTCAAAAAAAACAACTGCAGTTGAACTAAAGTATGTGAACAGGAAGATGGTGTCAAAGAAACAAATCAATGCCGAAGTCAACTAAAGCAAGTTCGAACAATTCAAGTGACTAAAGTCGACAAGAATCGAAATCGTGGTGATCATGAACGAACTCAATTTCATCAAACCCAAAATCGAACAGTGGTTTCCACGAAAATGAACAAAGCCGGGGGTACTAATAAGTCACAAGATATGTGAATTCGAGCAAAGTCCACGTAAACAACAGGGAACAAGACAGAAATCACCAAATAAACGAAGTCAGGCAAACAAATATCAAGGATCACTAATCAATATAGTAGCCTGAATTAGATGTGCGAAACTAAAAATCAATCAACTATTTACAAGCAGCCAACAATCGACGAAAGCAACAAACCTTCGAAGCTTACAAGAACAAAGTAAAAACGAACAATTCGAAACCGCTTATATCAAGCTAAAACAGCAAAGTAATCAAAAACGTGTTAATCAAGTAACACGAAGAGAATGAATTGAATCAGTCAGAGAATTCGTTAATCATCAACGCAAAAAAATCGAATGGCTGAAGCACAGTTGAATTAGAGATGTGAGTAGAAACTACTCACCTTCGCAAAACGAATCTGGAGCAGCCGTGAGTGCAACTCGAAAAGGCGAACGATCGATGGAGTAGCAACCTCATCCAATCGATCTTCTTGAGGTCGGCGCCTTCGATTCTGAGAAGCCCTAAGCTTCAGAGGGGACGAACGAAAGAAGGTACGAGCAGCCATCGTCTCTCGGAGGGAACGAGTCGAGGCCCTAATTTCGTGAAAACGAAGACAGCCACCATTTATTTTCTTTATTTGATTTTCTTAGTTTTAGGGTTTCAAATCAGGAATGAGAAAAAGGGGTCGGGTTTCTCTGATATTATCACAGCATTCCAGATAACTGTGGGTCGAGATTATAAGTTGAAGCCCTTCAACATTTATCCAAACACTTGTAAAAAAATTTACAACTTAAAAAGAATTTCAATTCGATAAAAATTCCTGATAGATATTTGTTATCAATTTCAATCGTCTAGTGACGATAAAAAACTTTTACAAAAAGGATTCCGAATCGATTCAAAACTGCACTAGCAATTAACTGGTTAAAATCCCAATCATAATTAACAACCAATACAATCGTCATTAGACGACAATTAATTGTTGTAAAACTTCGGGTTGTTACAGACTCCCCTCCTTATAAAAATTGCGTCCCCGCAATTTTCATAATGAAAGCCGCCTATAACGATTATTCTTCTAACATAAACTGGTTAATTTAGAAAAATAAAGATCGAGAACACAAACACCAAAGAAAACTTTTAATTTCATAAGGGAAATTCACAAATTTTCAACAAAGTCTAATTTTTAATAGATAATCAGGAGACAACAGAACTGAATAAATACAATTATCAACAATATACAATTACCGATTAGACATTCATAAATACAGAGAATTATAAAACAACAATATCTAATTATCGATACGATAATTAGAAAACAACAAAATATAATAGATAATTATGAAGCACAATTCACAAATCGCAAACTGACAATATCCCGTTATTCAACAATTAACTGGGGAACACAAATTTCAAAGTCAGTAAACTCTGACTATTAACAGAAATAGATAGAAAACAGCGATTCAATAAAATCAGCAAACATCAACTATCTAATTATCTCAAACGATAATCAGAAGACAAATCAAATATCTAATTATCTCAAACGATAATCAGAAAACAAATCAGCACTTATCTAGTTACCACAACCGGTAATGTAGAATTTCAAATCAACAAACATTCAATTATCAAAAACGATACTCAAATTTTTAAATTTAACAAATATTCGATTATCAAAACGATAATCAAATTTCAAATTCAACAAATATTCTATTATCTAACAGCGATAATTAAATCTCAAATCAACAAATATTTAATTATCTAACAGCGATAATTAAATCTCAAATCAGCAATTATTTAATTATCTAACAGCGATAATTAAATCTCAAATCAACAAATATTTAATTAACTAACAGCGATAATTAAATCTCAAATCAACAAATATTTAATTATCTAACAGCGATAATTAAATCTCAAATCAACAAATATTTAATTATCTAACAGCGATAATTAAATCTCAAATCAACAAATATTTAATTATCTAACAGCGATAATTAAATCTCAAATCATCAATTATTTAATTATCTAACAGCGATAATTAAATCTCAAATCAACAAATATTTAATTATCTAACAGCGATAATTAAATCTCAAATCAACAAATATTTAATTAACTAACAGCGATAATTAAATCTCAAATCAACAAATATTTAATTATCTAACAGCGATAATTAAATCTCAAATCAACAAATATTTAATTATCTGAAGCGATAATTAAATCTCAAATCAACAAATATTTAATTAACTAACAGCGATAATTAAATCTCAAATCAACAAATATTTAATTATCTAACATCGATAATTAAATCTCAAATCAACAAATATTTAATTATCTGAAGCGATAATTAAATCTCAAATCAACAAATATTTAATTATCAAAAGCGATAATTAAAAGCAACAAATATCCGATTATCGAAAACGATAATCAGAACCCATATCAACAAATATCTAATTATCACAAGCGATAATTAGAAACAATAAATATCTGATTATCAAAAACGATAATCAGAACTCATATCAACAAATATCTAATTATCACAAGCGATAATTTGAAACAACAAATATCTGATTATCAAAAACGATAATCAGAACTCATATCAACAAATATCTAATTATCACAAGCGATAATTAGAAACAACAAATATCTGATTATCAAAAACGATAATCAGAACTCATATCAACAAATATCTAATTATCACAAGTGATAATTAGAAACAACAAATATCTGATTATCAAAAACCATAATCAGAACTCATATCAACAAATATCTAATTATCACAAGCGATAATTAGAAACAACAAATATCTGATTATCAAAAACGATAATCAGAACTCATATTAACAAATATCTAATTATCACAAGCGATAATTAGAAACAAAAAATATCTGATTATCAAAAACGATAATCATAACTCATATCAACAAATATCTAATTATCACAAGCGATAATTAGAAACAACAAATATCTGATTATCAAAAACGATAATCAGAACTCATATCAACAAATATCCAATTACCTACAGATAATTGGAAACAACAAATATCTAGAAATCAATTAAGAAGACTAGAAAATCAACATAAAAGCTTGGATCGATCCCATCAGATGACGAGTTTTTAATTCGCCGCACGTGCATCAACAAATGGCCGAAGCCTACCAAGTACTCAACATAATTTTGGCGCCCATCAAATGACCCGAAGGTCCGCAGAGTGACCCGAAGGTCTAGTACTGGTATTTGACCCGAAGGTCCATCAGAGTGGCCCGAAAGCCCAACAAATGACCCGAAGGTCCAACAAATAACCCGAAGGTCCTCATAGTGGCTCGAAAGCACACGAAATCATCAAAATATTTCAACTAACGAGTCCGGAATTAACCGAAATAGCAAACGCACATGTCCCATACCACGTGTTTTACTAAATCGTTTGATTCTCTTCATCGTTTCCTTGAAAGTGCAAAATTCATCAAAATCATCAAACAACAGATATTTCAATTAACGAGTCCGGAATTAACCGAAATAGTAAAAGTGTGGTTCCATACTCCGCACTTTTGCTAAATCGTTTAAATCTCTTCATCGTTTCCTTGAAAGTGCAAAATTGTGTATTTTGTAAAAATACACTTTACATTCTCAAACGGACAAGTCCGAAATTAAGCGAATCAGTAAAAGAAAGGGGTCATAGTCCTCGATTTTGCTGAAACGTTTAAATCGCTTCCTCATTCTTTTGAAAGCGCAAACTGTTAAAATTCTTGAAAACAATTTTATTTATTTTGTAAAAATAACAATTCACATTCTCAACTGAACAAGTCTGGAGTTAAGCGAAACAGTAAAAGAAAGGGGTCATAATCCTCGATTTTGCTGAAACGTTTAAGTCGCTTTCTCATTCTTTTGAAAACGCAAACTTCTAAAATTTTATAAAACAATTTTCATTTTAAAACGATTTTTCCAATCACGTGATTAAAACATCAAATCAGTAACAATTTTGGTAAGGAAATTGTACTTCTCAAAATACCGTAAAAACGGTCACAAAACAGCATTGCGGAATAACCGCTTGAAAATCCACTTTTAAAATTTGACGGTTACTGAAGCCAAAGCGACAGTAGTTTTAAAACGTCAAAATCACACCAAAACAATCTACATCAAAATGTAATATCAGTGAATTCTCATTCATCAAAATGCCACAAAACACCGTGCTTCAAATTATAGCATTGGTGTAAAATCCCGTTATAAAATAACGGCAACAAAATATGTTTCATAACCAAGCATCGGTTCAACGTAAAATAAATGCAACAACGTGCAATTCAAATCTTGCACGTACTACAAAATGAACAAAGAAATCATTCGGATGTATCTTCAATGAAGATAATTCAAAACGGCAAAAATCTAATCAATATATGATTAGTACAAAATAAAGCCAGCGGAAATTTCAACAAAATCACATATCTGCAATTTCTTCGAATCCTCAATTCGGATTCGAAATTCTCAAAGAAACAAAATAATTACAGCTATGTAAACAACAAATGAAATTCATATCAATTTCGTATTTCGATTTTTTTTTAAATCAAAATGATTATCAGTTGTACTCAGCGAAGACAGTTTCACTGTTTCCGCTGCGCACTCTGATAAATAGAACACAAATCAATCAAATCATCGGAACACAATTTCATCAAAACAACAAAACACAATTCCACTTTTATTTTTAAATAAAGATATTTAAACATTTCATCAAAATTTCAAATCTTTAGTCTTGACTCAAATCACAGATAAAACATCGACCAATAGTTGTAACATATGTTCCATCCAAGTTATGTTTTATATTATGTCCATAAACCCCAAGCTCTGATACCAACTGTAACGCCCCACCTCTATGCTCATAATAACAAAGAGTATTAAAAGAAATACTGTCTATTATTACGAAGAATAAGGCTGGATAGGAGTGACCATCCTTAATTGGCCTTACACTAATATTGGTTATCTCGATAGGAGTGGTATATACTTTTTATTTTTCATCTATTATTTATTTACTCCCATCGACATATCCAATTATCAGTATAAAACAAACTACGATAGTTCATAATAGTTTAGGACATTAAATATAACAATAACACAGATAATATAATTGCGGAACACAGATTAACAAAAATCTCATATATATATAACCGATGTCAGTTACAATATAGTTGGCACGATACATATGATACAACCACAACTGTCAACTCTAGAAGTTATATATACAAGTACATTATCGACTAATATACATGAATACATATCGTTCTATACACTGACACGACTACTACAAAATGACACAGACAACTTCAGAAGATGTGAAAAGTCTTCAAATCTCGAACAACAACTTAAAGAAGGAAATCTACAACCTGAAATAACTCGGGTCTGACCCGAGTATTACATTCAAAAGAAAATAATACACGGGTCAGTCTAATTCAAACTCAGTTATTAGTGCATAGGAGCAATAATAATCAAACATCAAATAGACGACAGTCACAGAAATCTCGTATATCCAACTCCTCGATAATAGAATCGGATAACTGCAGATATAACACTAACAGTGCTAAACAACAATTCGGAAATCCAAAACAGTTTAAACAATTGAAATGTCAATTTAAAAACAACAATGCTGATTGGCTGTAGTACACGCTAACGTGTACTGCCTCGCCAATACAGTCTATCAAATACTCAGAAGATCAATGAATCTAAAAGCCAACAAATCCAACTCAAATCAAAGTGAACCATTTCAAAACACAACTTCAAAACATTGAAATTAACCAACGAAACAATTCAACAAATCGAAACATCAATTTAAAACTATCAAATCTGATAGGGCTGCAGTACACGCACGCGTGTACTGCCTCGCCACTATAAAACAGCTCAAAACAATACTAAACAAGATCAGATGCAACAAGTGAAACTAGTTCAACATGTCACAAGGCAAGGCACAGTGGAATAGCAAACTGAAGGTGAGAGCACCCAGAATATGGCACTACAACACTCAACATAAAAAGACTCAAATCAGCCTCATTGGAAAATAAGATCACCAATGAAGCAAAATGACCAAATCCCTACATAAAAAGGGATGAATACAATGTCAAAGCACGCGAGTGCATGCCCATATATAAAGCCTACAGCAGCATCAATGGGAAACAGACCAGACAACAACAATATAAGCAACAGGTCATATATGAAGCATGTACAAGTCAGGAAGCCATATATCATCACCGAACTACAGACAACATCAAGTTCAACACAGCAACCTCACATACTACATGAATGAATGCCACTGACTTATGAACATAGTGACAACATCAAGTGTACAAATGAAAATATAGAATGCAGACACATATAAGTGCACCTGGGTATATGTTATCAGTGCTACAATTATGATAGCAGTTGCATAAGTATTCAACAACTAACGAATGCAACTGAGAAATGAATAATGCAAGCCAACATCAAGGGCACAGCTTCAAAATGAAGTAGCCATGTTCGAAACCCAACATTGGGAACTACCTGAAGAATAGGTATATAAGTGAATGCACCAAGAACCAAAGAAGGCACCAGTAACGCTACATGAAATTGGGTGGAGCAAACTCAATAGGAAGTGCATATGGACATGAAGTAGTTCAATACTACTACACCTAACAAATGCAACATGAAGTGTCATCATAATATTCAAGCTACAGATCAAAGATATAAGGACCGAAATGAGTACACATAGGGAATGCATAGTCAACCCAAAACATATGCAATGACTCGCAACAATTCTAAACAATGCCGAAGTCAAAGAATCAAAACGAGTTCAATAATTATGAAACAGTAGCCTCAAGTCTAGACAGTGCCAAACCCAAATTGTTTTTGCCGAATCAGGTTTGCAAACCAAGTTAAAAAAAAAACAACTGTAGTGGAACTAAAGTCTGTGAACAGGAAGATGGTGTCAAAGAAACAAATCAATGCCGAAGTCAACTAAAGCAAGTTCGAACAATTCAAGTGACTAAAGTCGACAAGAATCGAAATCGTGGTGATCATGAACGAACTCAATTTCATCAAACCCAAAATCGAGCAGTGGTTTCCACGAAAATGAACAAAGCCGGGGGTACTAATAAGTCACAAGATATGTGAATTCGAGCAAAGTCCACGTAAACAACAGGGAACAAGACAGAAATCACCAAATAAACGAAGTCAGGCAAACAAATATCAAGGATCACTAATCAATATAGTAGCCTGAATTAGATGTGCGAAACTAAAAATCACTCAACTATTTACAAGCAGCCAACAATCGACGAAAGCAACAAACCTTCGAAGCTTACAAGAACAAAGTAAAAACGAACAATTCGAAACCGCTTATATCAAGCTAAAACAGCAAAGTAATCAAAAACGTGTTAATCAAGTAACACGAAGAGAATGAATTGAATCAGTCAGAGAATTCGTTAATCATCAACGCAAAAAAATCGAATGGCTGAAGCACAGTTGAATTAGAGATGTGAGTAGAAACTACTCACCTTCGCAAAACGAATCTGGAGCAACCGTGAGTGCAACTCGAAAAGGCGAACGATCGATGGAGTAGCAACCTCATCCAATCGATCTTCTTGAGGTCGGCGCCTTCGATTCTGAGAAGCCCTAAGCTTCAGAGGGGACGAACGAAAGAAGGTACGAGCAGCCATCGTCTCTCGGAGGGAACGAGTCGAGGCCCTAATTTCGTGAAAACGAAGACAGCCACCATATATTTTCTTTATTTGATTTTCTTAGTTTTAGGGTTTCAAATCAGGAATGAGAAAAAGGGGTCGAGTTTCTCTGATATTATCACAGCATTCCAGATAACTGTGGGCCGAGATTATAAGTTGAAGCCCTTCAACAT
Organism: Allium fistulosum; assembly: GCA_030737815.1. NCBI lineage: Eukaryota > Viridiplantae > Streptophyta > Magnoliopsida > Asparagales > Amaryllidaceae > Allium > Allium fistulosum. The sequence goes on along the minus strand of CM060904.1, from coordinate 1,100,135,242 downwards.
TTATCCAAACACTTGTAAAAAAATTTACAACTTAAAAAGAATTTCAATTCGATAAAAATTCCTGATAGAAATTTGTTATCAATTTCAATCGTCTAGTGACGATAACAAACTTTTACAAAAAGGATTCCGAATCGATTCAAAACTGCACTAGCAATTAACCAACTGGTTAAAATCCCAATCATAATTAACAACCAATACAATCATCATTAGACGACAATTAATTGTTGTAAAACTTCGGGTTGTTACAATACTCGCTAACTTAAAAGAAGAACTGAACTCAATTCTAGAAAAAGAAGAGGATATATGGAAACAGAGATCTAGAATTCAATGGATCAATGAAGGTGATAATAATACAAATTTTTTCCATAAAATGGCAAATGGTGGAAAGCATTGTAATACCATTAATTTTAGTTTCGTTAATAATGTTGAGTTGGTTGATCAAAGAGATTTCAATAAGGCGTTTACTAATTATTATAAGGATATTTTTGGCAATAAGAATAAACAAAGAATTAAGGCTAGATGGAATGAACTATATCCCATTAATTTTGATCTTAATGATATTGATAGTCCTTTATTGGAAGAAGAGATTTTAAAGGCCATAAATGATATGTCTAATGACAAAGTTCCGGGCCTGACGGTTTCCTATTTTATTTTATAAGCGATTTTGGAATGTATTAAAATCTGACTTAATTAATATGTTTAATGAATTTTATAACGGACATTTACAACTAGGAAGGTTTAATTTTTCCATTGTCATTCTACTATATAAAAAAGTTGGTGCTAATAATTTAAAAGATTTTAGATTAATATCTTTAATTAATTGCTCAGTTAAATTAGTTCAAAAGTTTCAGCAAATAAGCTTAGTATGAAAATGAATGAATGAATTAATTGTTCATATGCTTTTATTAAGGGTAGAAACATCACTGATGGTGTTGTAGTAGTCGAAGAATTTATTAATTACCATTGTAAGAATAATATTACACGTATGCTTTTAAAACTTGATTTAGCAAAAGTTTTTGATTCAATTGATTGGGATTTTCTTAGTGATATGTTATTGGCTAGAAGTTTTAGTTTTAGATGGATTGGTCGGATTATGTCATTGCTAAAAACTGGTAATTCTAGTGTAATGGTTAATGGTGTTCTAGGGAATAAAATACAATCTAAACATGGTCTTAGGCAGGTTGATCCTTTATTGCCTCTTTTGTTTAATCTAGCTGCTGTTGTTTTCACTAAGATAATTAAAAAAAGCCATAGGAAATGGAACTTTAGGGAATGTAGGTAATTAAATTACAAGGAATGGACTTTCTGTTCTTCAATTTGCAGATGACACCATGTTATTTACTTCACATTTACCTAAGCATGTCATTGCACTTAAACTTTTTTTATACAGTTTTGAATTACTATCAGGGCTTAATTAATTTTGATAAAAGTTCGGTTTTATTTTTAAATGACATTGATAAGGTTGAGGGGTTAGTAGCTAATACATTAAATTGTTCTACCATGAGTTTCTCTGTTGATTATTTAGGCTTTTTGATTAGACCAACTAAACTTAAACATGATGACAGGTTAATTATAATTGATAAAATTAATAATAGAATTTCCAATTGGAATGGTAGGTTTTTATTGAGAGCGGGTAGATTAATTCTTATCAATTCAGTTTTATCTATACTTCCTATTTATTGGATGTCTATGCACCTTTTTCCAAAATTGGTGGTAGGTAAAATTAATAGAATAAGACGTGATTTTTATGGAGTGGAGAAAATCCCAGTATTAGTTTAAAATGTTTAGTTAATTGGGATATGGTATGTAAATCGAAAAAGAAGGGAGGACTGGTGTTATTAATTTACATAATATTAATTTTTCATTACTAGGTAAATGGTTGTGGAAATTTAAAGATAGTAATGATAATTCTGTTTGAAAAGAAATTATATCTAAACATTATTACAATCGTAGTTATAATTTATATCAAGTTACACCCAACGCTTCTAATAACTTTTCTAATTTCTGGAAATCAATTTTAAAGTGCCGTGGTATTTTTAATTAGGGATTAATATGATTGTGCATTCGAAAAATATCACATCCTTTTGGCATGACTGCTAGATATCTGCCCTTCCTCTTAAGGTTGAATTTAAGGAACTTTTTGAAATTTGTAACTTTAAGAATGTTTTAATTAAAGATGATTTTAGACCTGATAATGATCCACCTTAGAATTTTACATTTAATAGAATCTTAGAAGGTTTAGCTTTTAGACAATTCGCATTATTGTGTGCAAAATGAATTTATATGATATTGATAGGGAGAATGATATTATTAATTGCGATTGGGATAAAAGTAAGAAGTTTACTTCTAATTCATTATATAAATTTCTTAATTATTTAGATGTTACTAATAACATTTATAATCTAATAGGGAAATCCAATGCACCACCAAAGGCCAAGATTCATATGTAGTTGATTATACATTGGAAATTAAATACTATTGGACATTTAAAAAGGAAGAATTTGCCTATCAATAACAATTGTACTTTTTGTAAGTTGTACTTAGAAAATGTTATTCATATATATTATGATTGTAGGGATATTGATTTCACTGTTAGTAATACTCTTAAAAATTTTAATTTTAGTTTTAATATTAAGGTTTCAGATTGTGATTTCTACTTGAATAATTTAAGATTTAAGTTCAAAAGTGGATATAGATTTTTACTGGATAATTTATTTACTATAATTTATTGGTTTATTTGGTTTGAAAGAAACCAGAGACTATTTAATAATAATAATAGTCAGCACAATAAATTGATTATGACAATTGCCTTATTTTGTTTTAATTGGATCTTAAATCCGAAGTATAAATTGGCAAGAAATATTCATTTTAAAGAGTATCTTAATAAGGATAGAAAACTCATTGATTTATTTAAATAAAGAAACAATATCTTTGAAGGTAATAACTTTTGCATTAGTATTTGTTTAAACTAAAGTGATGATTTTACTGATTATACTAATCAACTTTTGATCAAAGGAGTGTAGTATTATTAATATTTTATTATTTTTGTTTCAAAGATATATGTATATAAATACAAATATATATACATATATATGTTTTTGATCTCATGATTATTGACTCATAGCTTAGAAGAAGGCTTAGATGATGTAAATTTGGTCTATACAAAGATGAGGTTGATTTTATTATTTGTTTAGCATTTATTATTTTACTTGGCACTACCTTATATTATTTGTTCTAGTTTCTTATTTTATTTTTATTTTTGTGCATATAAATGTATATAAGTATTTATTTATATACATATATATATATATATATGTATTATTCACACATTTTTGAATAGTATTTTCTACAGATACAGGGATAGCTTCTGGTTTCGGCTGTTGATTTTGCAGTGTTGCTGTTTAGGGGAGATTTTTTACTCAACGGATGCTTATTTTGGAGTTAGTAGTGGATGGATCGTTTGCTCTAGCTGTGCTATGTTCATACTCTAGTGGAGCTGTGTGACGACATATGGTTTTCGATAATTTAAATTTGTTATTATATTGAGATTTTGCTAATATAATATTGAAGAAAAAAAATTTGTAATTTATTTATGAAATAACAACTAAAATGAAAAGTAACAATGTTAATCTAAGTCAATTATTAACAATGTGAATGAAACTCCAATTAATTGAAATAATTTAAAATGTTTACTTGGCTATAAAGTGAGTATAAGAAAAAAAATGTGAATATTGAATTAATTAATGGATAATATATAAAATTGATGATAATTGAAGGAAATCAGTGTTATATAAGTAATTGTAACATTTGTTTGTGAATAATGAATTCATATGTGTAATTAAAAGTTATGGTAACGATTGTTATAAGTTACCTATTTATTTTGGTCTATTTATTTAAAATGGGAAATCTGTTAGAATTAAATGAACTTTAATGTTACACTAATAAGATTAAGATAATTAACTGAAAAGTGTGAATGTAATAAAATGGATAGAAATGTTAATTATATTCATAATGTAATAATCGATTTAATTAAATAGTGAAATCAAGATAAACAAATCAATTTGGGATTTTCAAATCCTATTCATATGTGTGAAATTGACAAAATCCAATATAACTTAAAATATAGTAATTTGTAACGACCCGTAAAATTTCAACTGTTTTAATAACGTAATTAGTTGAAATTTTGTGAAATTTTAAACGATAAAATTTTGAAATAAAAATTTAATATTTGGAATGCGACTAATTAAACATAGCAACTGGTAAATTTTCGTCCGAAAATATGAAAGTTTATTTTGCGCGTAAATTCACTTCAACTTAATCAGTTAAAAAGCGATGAAAATAAAATGTTTTCGAAACCTAAATATTTTTACAAAGAAAAATTCTAAACCATCTTCTGAGCAAGATGTCAGTTTGTCGTTTTTCCAAATTCGGACATTTTTGGCTCCGTCGATCTTATTTTTCAGCGTTTTTCTTGCATTTTCCGCCATTTGGAAATTCGAATTTTTATAATTCAATCGTACTGCTAATATCTATATATCGTTTTGATCGTCTCGTCGTGCTGATATCCACAGTATAATCATTTGTCTATTTTGGTTTCCGGTACGCGACGATATCTGCGAGACAGATAGCCATATCGGTATCCGTTTTAACTTTTAGATTTCTGGGCCCGTTCAAAAATTTAAAACCTTTTAGACTTCTGGTCCCTTCATCTATCTATCTGATAAAACGATCTGTTATCAGCTTTTATTATTTCTTGAAAAGCAACGCATTGGTTTCCAGCCTTCAAATGTGTTAGGTGCCTCGTTGCTTTTGAGATCTATAATATAAAATCTATTTACAGTACAAACTCATTTCATTTTCCCATTGAAACTTTAATGTGCTCATCTCCTCTCCCACGTGAACATTAAGCCAACTAACAACATCTCCAGCCAAACCCCATCCCACGCACGCAACCCCACCAGCCTCGACCCAAATCCTCTTCGTTCAGCCTCCACCTGCTCCTCCGCGTGCCACCATCTCCTGGCCGAGACCCTATCCCACCTCCACGTGAACGCCGCCAATCTCCGCTTCTTCCCTTCCAACCCTCAACACCCGCCTGAACACCACAACCATCAACCGTCTCATCCACCTTTCCTATCACCGCATCCTTTCATTACTCCACCCATGCTTGCAATCCGCACCTTCCCGAGCGACCTGCAGCCCACTTCTTCCATCTCCACAAGCACCGAGAAGCCATTCCTCTCTTCCCCGACCCTATTCCACTGTGCATTCAAATGCCGACCACCATCACGTCTCCGACTTCCCTCCACCATGCATACACACCTGAATCCAGCGCGCGGACCCCACAACTCCCGCATAGCCGTGGCTTTCAGCTCTTCCTCCTTTGCATTTTCCGGCCTGTATCCTCTTTTATATAAGGTATATATATTCTATAGTATGTTGTTATATATTTATTTTACTTTTATATGTTATCTTATGTATAGATCTGTATATATATATAACAGTGTATACATTTCTGAAGAACAGTGAAGATATATGTATGTGTTTTGTTATTTATAAAAGTATATAGGCAACTAGTATATGCTGGGCATGTGTAATATATATATGTCAGTTTATAAAGTTAGGAATAGTTTGTTGTTGCATAAGGTTAGTTTTACTATAAGGTGCATATAGTATGTTACGCTGGTTTTTAGAGAGAAAAGAAAAAGACACATTAGCCGAAAATATATATGGACTTTATGAGTACAGTACCTATATGTATAGTTATGTAGGTACTATCCTATAGCTATATGTTATTTTATGTGTACTGAGTGTAAGTTATACTGATTTTAAGTGGTAGTGTGTTTTGTATATGTTTTGTTAGATATATAGTTATATATAATATAGATAAGTTGGTATAAGTGATATTACTTTATCAGATACTCTGGCCATTTTAAATCTGCTTTTGGTTACCTGTCATATACTAATTTCAATAAAGTATTGAATTTAAAATAAAATGACTTTGCATACTTTCAGTTGTATGAATACGTTTTTTTTATTAAAGTAAGTTTATATGAAATTTTTATTTATTTATCTTAGAGTATAATATGTAGGTTATTATGTAAACTTATATATTAGAGATATACATATATTGATGATTTCAAAGTGTGTATATATATAAGTAGTTATTTCAAAATATATAAGGTAGATATATTGATGTGTTTGATTAAAAACAACGATTTTAATTATATATATACTATTGTAATATTTGTTTAAAATTGAATATTGATTTCCATGGGAATAATATATATATACAAAAATTTCTATTCCTATCAAACCGGATCTAACTATTTCATCAATACCTATTATCAGCTTTGACATCAAATTCATGGCAACTTTGCTCGCTTCAAAATTCGTGTTTGGATCCATAACTCAATCCACTGTCTATTCTCTCTAGCCTCGAAAGGTGAGCACTCACTCACGATTAACATTCCTTTATTTATTAAATCTGATTTCAATTGAAACGACAATTGAAATATACTGCTGTTAGTTAATTACACTGTTTTATATGCTATTACCTGTATCAGTTCACCTACGACATCTGACACCATTATCTGTTAATTATTTATGCAATGATAATACTGTTTGGCTGATAATTGATTGATTGTTGATGTTTATATTGGACGTTAAATTGTTAATGTTAAAATGATAAATAGTATGCAATTGAAATTGATATAGGATAGTTAGATGTAAAATTTGATTAACTGACATTTGTATAATATGACCCCTTTAACTGTTAAATTTATTGACACGAAGGATTTGTTTAATTACACTTTGAACCACTGAATGTATGTTGTTAAATTTATGATGTATGAAATTTGTAAATTGAATGACAAGTGAAAACCGTAATGTAATAATCTTTAATCTACATGAAATGATAGTGTAGATTCTAGAAATAATTATATTAATTCGTACAAATAACAATGCGAATTAATACGGTTATTTCGGGATTATTTGAATTGATGATTGGATTGTTATTGATTGTTGTTATTGCTTGTTTATTTACTTTGACACCATCCCTGTTATCACACTGCAAGTTCCCTTTGTTATGCTTTGATTTTTGAATTGAATTGGAATCGGGTTGAAATGATAAATACCCAAATTGAACTTTGATCTAGGATAGGAAATTAAATAAAACCCGATTGATCAATGATTTGATTTAAAAATAAAATGAAGATTTTAGTTGAATAAATAATATGGTTTTGAAATGAAGTTGAAATTTTAATTTTTAATGAAAGGAAAATGTTAATATTTAATAATCTGAAATAAAATATTAACAATGCAATTGATGAAAGAGTGTTGATTAATCTGAGAAATGATTGAATTAAGTTTGAAATGATTTAATAATTAAGTTTGAAATTATAATTAAGTTTGAAATTATAATTAAGTTTGAAATTATTAAACTTTGAAATTATTTAATAATTAAGTTTTGAATTATTTAATAATTAAATAAGATTGAATGATTTAATGATCAAACTGAATTGAATTCTTTAATGAGAGAAATTTAACTTTTAATAAGTGAATTTTACTTCGTAAATAATTGAAATTGAGTTCTTTATTAATTAAGTTTTGGAAAATTATTTAAGTAAGTAAATAAGTGAAATTGAATTTCTTTAACAAGAAATAAAATGTGATATTTTGGAATTAATGTAAGACTTGTAATTGAAAGAATTGATTTGACGAATTTAATTTAATTCAAAATTGTAAGTTTTGATTTAATGAAGTTGAACTTAGGAAATTGATTTAATGAATTGGAAATTAAATAGATTTGTTTTTAATGATAAATGGAATCGATAAATGAATTTGAAGTTGATTTGAATGTTAAAGTATATTAATTCAAATGATTTGGAAGGAAACTTATTTGCGAAATTGAATCAATATTGAATTGTTTTAAATAGAAATTGAAATTGAATTATAAGATTTTGAAATGGTAAATTGGAAGTTTTGAAACGTAAATTTTTGAAATTGGTTTTTGAAAGACAAATGAAATGTTGGTTTACGAATTGAAATTGAAATTGAAATTGATTTGGTTTTGAAATAAACAAACGACCAATCGGTGTAATAATTACGAAAGTTATTAAAGAGACCGGAATTCGGTTATGGATATACTCTCTATCTAAACCGAAAACCACTTTAATAACTATACGTGGAGTGATAATCCAGAATGAAGTGGTTGGAATGATGTACGTGTTGACTGAAGAAAGTGAACGATAATGGATAGCCTTGACACTTGTGTCAAATTGGAAATGACTAAAACAAGAGCTGTGCCGGGCCAATGGAGGATTAGCTACCTCAAGTGGACACACTTCTTCGAACTACTTATACTTGTTGTCGATTGGTGCACCCTTGATTTGGGAGTGTTGTTTCACGGTGTTGCGGGCGCTGCGGCGTTGCGTTCTCACCAGTCCGGATCAGGCGAACGGTAGTATCACTACCTTGGGTATTGCCTCATGTGCCTTGTATTCCATTTATACGCAACCACTACGATTTTGATTTGTACCTTTAGTATATGGATTGCCCTCTGGTGACTTCCGGTTTTGGGGAAACTACGGTCTTGTATATGCTTTTGGGAATAAAAATGTGTTAAGGGTGGAATGGGCCATGACTTAACGCTATTTTGATATCTTTACATATTACTGATAGACATTATCTACTTAGCGTATATTACTACATAGTAGATAGTTTAACGGATCCTTAAAGGATGGTTATTCCAAACATCCTTTGAGTTACTTGTATTTCAAATTGCTATTTCACTTGAGTTGGATTTATTAATATAAGAATGTTAATCCTGACTCGAGTGTCTTGTGTTTTTGCTTTACGCTCGGGTCAGACTGAGTGTACCAGTATTCGAGACTCACCTTTGGAGTTGGAGCTTTGCTTGAAGATCCAGCCATCTATTCTGCTTTCAGTATTCGATGATTCCAGTGATGTATTCTGATTTGTATCTGATGTATCGTATTACTCTTCTGTTTTAAACTCTGATGTATCTTATACATTTATATAGTAGCTTCATGAACTACTATCTCTTTTATTTCCGCTGCATTTATTACTCTGTGTCTGTGATCTGTGATTATTTATTTACTGTATATGTTCAGTTTTGCCAAATTTAAATTAACAACGCGGTATTTTGAGCAATTCAACTCCGGCATGAGTGGCTACCTATACACTTATAATGGATGCGAATGGTCTAAAATGGCGGGTCGTTTCAGTTGGTATCAGAGCTTTGGTAGCTCTAGGCAAAACTCAACATATAGGGTAAATGTATTTACAGAATCACTCTCATTCGAGTTTCAATCTCTTCCTTTCGACTCGATTTCTTTGAATTTTGGAACGTTCCCCTCGGTTCCGAAATTCATTCGTGTCCCTCACTATTCGTCTTCTTTCAATTCTGGAGCACCCCATAACTCCATTTTGAATGATATCTATAACAGATCGGCGGTCTCGCCAATCTTCGAATGATTCGTAAAGGAGCAAAACTCCTTTACAATAGGCATTGACTTACCGGAGATTTCTGTATCCTCGGTTTACGATGCTATCTATCTCCTGCTATACCTGAATTTTATTTTTGAGATCGAACGTCGATTTACCTCGAAATTCCACATTGATCTTACTCTTGAAGTTACGGACGACCCGGTTAAGGTTGCCCGTGAATTTAATAAGCTTATCCATCTCCCGATTCTGTTAATAGAATTATCTTATCTTCTGTTTCAAACTTATTTTCGAATCAAATTTCTCTTTGTTTTGAGTCCATCAAATTTGAATCTCTATCTTTGCTTTGAAATCTATTCTTGTATCGTCGAGCAAAGAAATGTATTTGTAAATTTATATTAAAAATGTTGTTTTCAAATTTGATAAACAAAATAGTTTTGAATGATTATATTATATAAGTTTCTGAAATTAAATTGTTAATGAATTTGTTGTCTGAAATAATAATATTTGACTTTTATTTATTGTTTTGTAAACCATTGACTATTGCATAATATAAATAAATGAATTTATAAACTTGGTTATAAATTGATTGGAATTTGAAATGAATTAAATTCAGAAATTTGAGAATTTATTAGTTTCCGGTGATTTCGAACTTTGTTTTTTAAATTTTAAAGGATATATATTGAAAGTATTTTCGAATAGAAATTGTTTTCAAAGAACTTTTAAATGTTGAAATCAGTGCTCTTCTCTTTGTCGCTGGAAAATAATTTCGGTGATGGCGGCCGCATCATCGATATTCATTTTCGAGTTTCGAAGTGGAGAAACCATTCTGTAGCTTTGCTACGGTTTTGTTTTGAAAAAAATATTTTGATTTGAATTTTTCAGTATATTTTGATTTACATATATATAGGTATCTTGTTTTAAAATTTAATTTGATTTGATATAAATATATTATATATATCTCTAAGTTGTTTAAAGTTAATCGGAAATCTAATTCTTAAATTTTGTTAAAGGATGATTTTAATTATAAATAAAACCAAAATTCGGAATAAATATTTAAACTTGAATAATTTAATTGAGAAAATGTTATTTGTATATTGTTCAACTGCATTCTAATACAACTTACCTAAATCATTCAGAAGTTGAATATGTAATTGGATAATATATAAGATAAATTGAACTTATAAATAAAATTTGAGTGTTTATAATAAATGTTATACACTGAATTTTGATTATAAAGATGTTAATTGAGTTAGATAGGATAATAAATAAAACTCAGTTAATAATGAAATAAATTTGTTTTAAAAGAATTAATAAATTGAAATTTGATCAACATATGAAAATACCTTGGATTTAAAAGAAATTAATAGATGTAAATTAATTTAAATCGAAACTTTTATGTTTTAAATTAATTTATATGGGTTAAATATATGTGAGTAGATATATTAGGTAGAATAATTTAACAGTAATTTGGAATAAAGAAGAATTTAAATTTGTTGAAGAAAATATGATTATAATAAAAGACTATTCAAATTTATGGTTTTAGAAATTATAAATTGAAGAAAATGAGATAATAAGATAATGAATTTAGAAATAGTTGAGATTGATTTTAGTGGAATCAAATGGATTAACTCAATTATTGAATATCAATTAATTTGAATTTGAATTTGTATGGTTTAAATTAATTTTTATTTTGTATTTCAAATCTGTTTTTCTTCTGGTTGTTTCTATTCTCCTACCTCGTTCCTTTTTGGGGACGAAAAGTTTTGAGTGGGGGAGAGTGTAACGACCCGTAAAATTTCAACTATTTTAATAACGTAATTAGTTGAAATTTTGTGAAATTTTAAATGATAAAATTTTGAAATAAAAATTTAATATTTGGAATGCGACTAATTAAACATAGCAACTGGTAAATTTTCGTCCGAAAATATGAAAGTTTATTTCGCACGTAAATTCACTTCAACTTAATCAGTTAAAAAGCGATGAAAATAAAATGTTTTCGAAACCTAAATATTTTTACATAGAAAAATTCTAAACCATCTTCTGAGCAAGATGTCAGTTTGTCGTTTTTCCAAATTCGGACATTTTTGGCTCCGTCGATCTTATTTTTCAGCGTTTTTCTTGCATTTTCCGCCATTTGGAAATTCGAATTTTTATAATTCAATCGTACTGCTAATATCTATATATCGTTTTGATCGTCTCGTCGTGCTGATATCCACAGTATAATCATTTGTCTATTTTGGTTTCCGGTACGCGACGATATCTGCGAGACAGATAGCCATATCGGTATCCGTTTTAACTTTTAGATTTCTGGGCCCGTTCAAAAATTTAAAACCTTTTAGACTTCTGGTCCCTTCATCTATCTATCTGATAAAACGATCTGTTATCAGCTTTTATTATTTCTTGAAAAGCAACGCATTGGTTTCCAGCCTTCAAATGTGTTAGGTGCCTCGTTGCTTTTGAGATCTATAATATAAAATCTATTTACAGTACAAACTCATTTCATCTTCCCATTGAAACTTTAATGTGCTCATCTCCTCTCCCACGTGAACATTAAGCCAACGAACAACATCTCCAGCCAAACCCCATCCCACGCACGCAACCCCACCAGCCTCGACCCAAATCCTCTTCGTTCAGCCTCCACCTGCTCCTCCGCGTGCCACCATCTCCTGGCCGAGACCCTATCCCACCTCCACGTGAATGCCGCCAATCTCCGCTTCTTCCCTTCCAACCCTCAACACCCGCCTGAACACCACAACCATCAACCGTCTCATCCACCTTTCCCATCACCGCATCCTTTCATTACTCCACCCATGCTTGCAATCCGCACCTTCCCGAGCGACCTGCAGCCCACTTCTTCCATCTCCACAAGCACCAAGAAGCCATTCCTCTCTTCCCCGACCCTATTCCACTGTGCATTCAAATGCCGACCACCATCACGTCTCTGACTTCCCTCCACCATGCATACACACCTGAATCCAGCGCGCGGACCCCACAACTCCCGCATAGCCGTGGCTTTCAGCTCTTCCTCCTTTGCATTTTCCGGCCTGTATCCTCTTTTATATAAGGTATATATATTCTATAGTATGTTGTTATATATTTATTTTACTTTTATATGTTATCTTATGTATAGATCTGTATATATATATAACAGTGTATACATTTCTGAAGAACAGTGAAGATATATGTATGTGTTTTGTTATTTATAAAAGTATATAGGCAACTAGTATATGCTGGGCATGTGTAATATATATATGTCAGTTTATAAAGTTAGGAATAGTTTGTTGTTGCATAAGGTTAGTTTTACTATAAGGTGCATATAGTATGTTACGCTGGTTTTTAGAGAGAAAAGAAAAAGACACATTAGCCGAAAATATATATGGACTTTATGAGTACAGTACCTATATGTATAGTTATGTAGGTACTATCCTATAGCTATATGTTATTTTATGTGTACTGAGTGTAAGTTATACTGATTTTAAGTGGTAGTGTGTTTTGTATATGTTTTGTTAGATATATAGTTATATATAATATAGATAAGTTGGTATAAGTGATATTACTTTATCAGATACTCTGGCCATTTTAAATCTGCTTTTGGTTACCTGTCATATACTAATTTCAATAAAGTATTGAATTTAAAATAAAATAACTTTGCATACTTTCAGTTGTATGAATACGTTTTTTTTTAAAGTAAGTTTATATGAAATTTTTATTTATTTATCTTAGAGTATAATATGTAGGTTATTATGTAAACTTATATATTAGAGATATACATATATTGATGATTTCAAAGTGTGTATATATATAAGTAGTTATTTCAAAATATATAAGGTAGATATATTGATGTGTTTGATTAAAAACAACGATTTTAATTATATATATACTATTGTAATATTTGTTTAAAATTGAATATTGATTTCCATGGGAATAATATATATATACAAAAATTTCTATTCCTATCAAACCGGATCTAACTATTTCATCAATACCTATTATCAGCTTTGACATCAAATTCATGCCAACTTTGCTCGCTTCAAAATTCGTGTTTGGATCCATAACTCAATCCACTGTCTATTCTCTCTAGCCTCGAAAGGTGAGCACTCACTCACGATTAACATTCCTTTATTTATTAAATCTGATTTCAATTGAAACGACAATTGAAATATACTGCTGTTAGTTAATTACACTGTTTTATATGCTATTACCTGTATCAGTTCACCTACGACATCTGACACCATTATCTGTTAATTATTTATGCAATGATAATACTGTTTGGCTGATAATTGATTGATTGTTGATGTTTATATTGGACGTTAAATTGTTAATGTTAAAATGATAAATAGTATGCAATTGAAATTGATATAGGATAGTTAGATGTAAAATTTGATTAACTGACATTTGTATAATATGACCCCTTTAACTGTTAAATTTATTGACACGAAGGATTTGTTTAATTACACTTTGAACCACTGAATGTATGTTGTTAAATTTATGATGTATGAAATTTGTAAATTGAATGACAAGTGAAAACCGTAATGTAATAATCTTTAATCTACATGAAATGATAGTGTAGATTCTAGAAATAATTATATTAATTCGTACAAATAACAATGCGAATTAATACGGTTATTTCGGGATTATTTGAATTGATGATTGGATTGTTATTGATTGTTGTTATTGCTTGTTTATTTACTTTGACACCATCCCTGTTATCACACTGCAAGTTCCCTTTGTTATGCTTTGATTTTTGAATTGAATTGGAATCGGGTTGAAATGATAAATACCCAAATTGAACTTTGATCTAGGATAGGAAATTAAATAAAACCCGATTGATCAATGATTTGATTTAAAAATAAAATGAAGATTTTAGTTGAATAAATAATATGGTTTTGAAATGAAGTTGAAATTTTAATTTTTAATGAAAGGAAAATGTTAATATTTAATAATCTGAAATAAAATATTAACAATGCAATTGATGAAAGAGTGTTGATTAATCTGAGAAATGATTGAATTAAGTTTGAAATGATTTAATAATTAAGTTTGAAATTATAATTAAGTTTGAAATTATAATTAAGTTTGAAATTATTAAACTTTGAAATTATTTAATAATTAAGTTTTGAATTATTTAATAATTAAATAAGATTGAATGATTTAATGATCAAACTGAATTGAATTCTTTAATGAGAGAAATTTAACTTTTAATAAGTGAATTTTACTTCGTAAATAATTGAAATTGAGTTCTTTATTAATTAAGTTTTGGAAAATTATTTAAGTAAGTAAATAAGTGAAATTGAATTTCTTTAACAAGAAATAAAATGTGATATTTTGGAATTAATGTAAGACTTGTAATTGAATGAATTGATTTGACGAATTTAATTTAATTCAAAATTGTAAGTTTTGATTTAATGAAGTTGAACTTAGGAAATTGATTTAATGAATTGGAAATTAAATAGATTTGTTTTGAATGATAAATGGAATCGATAAATGAATTTGAAGTTGATTTGAATGTTAAAGTATATTAATTCAAATGATTTGGAAGGAAACTTATTTGCGAACTTGAATCAATATTGAATTGTTTTAAATATAAATTGTAATTGAATTATAAGGTTTTGAAATGGTAAATTGGAAGTTTTGAAACGTAAATTTTGGAAATTGGTTTTTGAAAGACAAATGAAATGTTGGTTTACGAATTGAAATTGAAATTGAAATTGATTTGGTTTTGAAATAAACAAACGACCAATCAGTGTAATAATTACGAAAGTTATTAAAGAGACCGGAATTCGGTTATGGATATACTCTCTATCTAAACCGAAAACCACTTTAATAACTATACGCGGAGTGATGATCCAGAATGAAGTGGTTGGAATGATGTACGTGTTGATAGAAGAAAGTGAACGATAATGGATAGCCTTGACACTTGTGTCAAATTGGAAATGACTAAAACAGGAGCTGTGCCGGGCCAATGGAGGATTAGCTACCTCAAGTGGACACACTTCTTCGAACTACTTATACTTGTTCTCGATTGGTGCACCCTTGATTTTTGAGTGTTGATTCACGGTGTTACGGGCGCTGCGGCGTTGCGTTCTCACCAGTCCGGATCAGGCGAACGGTAGTATCACTACCTTGGGTATTGCCTCATGTGCCTTGTCATACTTGTATTCCATTTATACGCGACCACTACGATTTTGATTTGTACCTTTAGTATATGGATTGCCCTCTGGTGACTTCCGGTTTTGGGGAAACTACGGTCTTGTATATGCTTTTGGGAATAAAAATGTGTTAAGGGTGGAATGGGCCATGACTTAACGCTATTTTGATATCTTTACATATTACTGATAGACATTATCTACTTAGCGTATATTACTACATAGTAGATAGTTTAACGGATCCTTAAAGGATGGTTATTCCAAACATCCTTTGAGTTACTTGTATTTCAAATTGCTATTTCACTTGAGTTGGATTTATTAATATAAGAATGTTAATCCTAACTCGAGTGTCTTGTGTTTTTGCTTTACGCTCGGGTCAGACTGAGTGTACCAGTATTCGAGACTCACCTTTGGAGTTGGAGCTTTGCTTGAAGATCCAGCCATCTATTCTGCTTTCAGTATTCGATGATTCCAGTGATGTATTCTGATTTGTATCTGATGTATCGTATTACTCTTCTGTTGCAAACTCTGATGTATCTTATACATTTATATAGTAGCTTCATGAACTACTATCTCTTTTATTTCCGCTGCATTTATTACTCTATGTCTGTGACGACCGCCCATGACCCCTACACCGAATCTAGAGATAGAGCGCTGTAAAGTGTGCCAGGCGACCATGGACGATTGTCAAGGTAAGATTAAAACAACAGGATCTATCGTATTACTCACAGCGCATGGACAAAATACAATAGAACATATGTATAGTGAAGCTTTACAGAATAAAATGACATCATATAAAACTCCATAATAGTTGAATACAAGCATCCACATAGTCAATACATCCAGCCTCACTACATAACTCTCAGAGAATACAAAACAGCGGAAAAATCCAGTACATATAAGAAGATAATATGCAACCCTCTAGCTCGTCTTCGATATCAGCATCGTGAGAAGAGAACAGCACCTGTCACCTGCTACCTAGTCTGCCCGTCCCAAAATGGACGAACAGCCCAAGGCAATAAGAATTAAAACATAAAGCCTTGAGTCAGACAACAGTCTTAGTGAGCAGTAAATTAACTAACAACATACCAAAAGAGCATAAAGGAAAAGGAATAGGAATACAACCCTCCCACTCCAACCTCATTCTACAGTGATAGCCCCCAGACACACACTAAGCAGAAGCAAACATAGCAGAGCATACAATTTAGAGTAAAGCAATTGTCACTCGAGTCAAGAGCGATGTTTTCCAAGTACAAATCCCAAGGTCTAAAACCAAGGTCAGATAAGCACCCAGGAAATACCGCTCTTGAGACCGAATGATGATACAACCAAACATCCATGACTCGGCTATCACTGTTATCATTGTTGCGATATCACCGTTAATTGAATGACCGGCACATTCTTTCAGCCGTCCGTCAAGGGCTAATGGTAACCCCGGTTCTAGACATAACTCCCGCACGTCATCGTGACCCGTGCCTAGGATTATCGAATCTACCCAGAGTACTCGACCATCAACTTAGTCTTTTGGGCGTCCCCATGTACTCTTGCTTAGAGCATGCTAGAACCTTCAACAACGATGAGATCTCAACCTCCTAGTCATCCTCCTCGACGACTATTGCCATACTAGCTCAAGCGCCTCTCGAGCATCCATTATCCTCAACTCGAATCATATCACCGAGTTATCAACATGCTTGGAATGATCCCGCCTGGATTCGACCAAGTCTTCATCATATGATTGCCTCGCTTCATAACATCCTCGCGAAGCTTCATCTCAACATCACCTCATCAAATCTATGCATAAGAGCTTCATCATCCCGCTACATATGCCCCGAGCAGCTTTTCCCAATCCAAGAGCCTTTCCTTTAGCTTTTGAATCACCTTTGGTCTAAATCTAATCATCAATCATCTAGTTCATAACAATCAATCAAATCAAACATCAATCCAAGCAATCAAGCATTCAAATATGATCTAAGTAGACAATTATAACAATAATGGCATTTTCGTAATTAAAGAGTTGAAAGTCCAATAAGCATGAAAACATGTATTATATCTCTACAAACTTGATGAATGAACTTGCATAGGTTAACATATGATAAAATGGATACAACATCATCATGAACAATGGATCTATATGGATCTACACATAGGATGAAGAAAATGCATGGAAATCTCTATTTTAACACCAAAACGAGCCAACAATCCGATATACTCCTTTGGATCCGTGTGAGAGATAATCACCACTCACCAAATCACCTAAACAATCCAAAAGATATCAACTTCAGATCTGGACAGCGAAGAACTAAGCTAGATCCGACAAGATCTCACTTCAAACGATGAAATCTCTCTTGAAAAGATGAAGATCTTCAATCTAAGCTCTTGAATCTTTAATCTTGATCTTCGATTTGGATGGATGGAAGCACTAGATTAGAGTGGAGAAAAGAAGTGAAGAAGTGTAGAAGTCGAGCTCTCAAAATGGCAGCACTTCGTCGCTTCAAAATCCGGATCCCAAAAAGTGAGAACAACCCCTCCTATTTATAGCTGAAAACTGCCTGAGTCGTAACTCGGCTATCTCCTTAAGTCGTTGCCGACCTAACATATGCCGACCTACGACCTAAAAACCCCCACGACTTAACAGAGCCTCCGACCTAACCCTTAGCCAACAACTCCGACCTAACAGATACGCGCGCCTCAACTCCTACGATCTAACACTTCTGCGCATACGACCTAACTATTAAGTCGACCTACGACTTAACACATACTTCGACCTAACACTTAGACGAAACCCAGCGACCTACGACTTAACAGGTTACGACCTAATTCCTTAAGCCTCCACGCGACCTAACACTTAGCCTAACTCCTAAGGTCGCCAACTTGTTAACTCCTTAGGTCCTTAGGTCGCCAACACTAGGTCGCTAACTCGGCAACTACTAGGTCGCTAACTCAGCAACTACTAGGTCGCTAACTCGGCAACTACTAGGTCGCTAACTCGGCAACTACTAGGTCGCTAACTCGGCAACTACTAGGTCGCTAACTCGGCAACTACTAGGTCGCTAACTCGGCAACTACTAGGTCGCTAACTCGGCAACTACTAGGTCGCTAACTCGGCAACTACTAGGTCGCTAACTCGGCAACTACTAGGTCGCTAACTCTCCCAGCCGACCTAACACTTAACAAAACTTAGGTCGCTCACAGCATTCTCTTAGGTCGTTGCCGACCTAACTCTACCCCAGAATACTTAGGTCGCCTACTACTCTTCCTTAGGTCGCCTAAACTTCTTAAGTCGGTCAGTCTTTAGGTCGTTAACTCGCCCTGCCGACCTAATTACTTAACTAAATCCTAGGTTGCACAATTATATAGGTCGCTCCAACTAACCCACGACCTAACACTAACTCGCAAGTCCTTAACTCGGTCACGACTTAGCTCTTAGGTCGTCCACGACCTAGGACTTAGACAAATTTCCCCAAAAATCTGAAATGACTTAAAAATGCAAAAATTCCAGATTTGACGAACTTTTCGATCCGTGAAAAATACGGGTCGTTACATTCTCTCCCCCTTAGGAATTTCGCCCCCGAAATTCCAAGCAAACAAAGCAATCAAAGACTATTCTGTACGCCTACCATCCATAGCAATCAACAAACAATGCATCCAATTCTAACTTAGCGTACAGAATTCTAAAACTTAGAACAAGTTACAATATCGCGAGATGAGACGACACCTTAGGGCCATACCTTGAAGAGTTCAGGATGAGCTGCTTTCATCCTCTCTTCCACCTCCCACGTACAGTCGTTATCATCATCACTCCATTGTATCTTGAGCATCTTAACTACCTTCCTCCTAAGCTGTTTCGTGTCGGTTTCCACAACACGAAGTGGCTTACGAGGTCTTCTATCAACTGGATCAACTTCAAAGTCTTCATAGCTATCAGCAGAAACCACCGTACTCGAGTCGTGCACATACTTCCGTAGATATGATACGTGAAAAACATTGTGCACACTCGACATTTTCTCTGGTAACTCCAATCTGTAAGCGAGCTTTCCAATTCGCTCGATAATCGGGAATGGTCCAACAAATCTCGGAGTCAATTTTCCTTTCTTCCCGAATCGAATAACATTCTTCAGTGGAGAAATCTTCACAAAAACCATATCTCCAACGTCGAATTCCAAATCCTTACGACGTTTATCGGCATAACTTTTCTGACGGTCTTGGGCTGCCTTCATCCGTTGCCGAATGATCTCTATGCAATCCGAAGTCTGTCGAATCATCTCTGGCCCAAGCATCAGCTTTTCTCCAGTTTCCAACCAACATGTCGGAGAGTTACACGGTCTTCCATACAATGCCTCATATGGTGCCATACCAATGCTTGACTGGTAACTGTTGTTGTACGCAAACTCCACCAAATGAAGGTGATCTTCCCATGATCCTCCGAAATCCAAAACACAAGCTCTGAGGAGATCTTCCAAAACTCGGTTGACTCTCTCAGTCTGACCATCTGTTTGAGGGTGATAAGCTGTACTCAAACACAACTCGGTTCCCAAGACTTCCTGGAAGCTCTTCCAAAATCCACTAGTGAACAATGGGTCTCGATCGCTCACTATACTCTTCGGAACACCATGGAATCGAACTATCCACTTCACATACAACTCAGCCAACTTTGATGCAGTCCTAGTCGATCGAACAGGAATGAATCGTGCACTCTTAGTCAGACGATCCACAATGACCCAAATCCCTTCATTTCCCGTTCTGGTTCTAGGCAATCCATCAATAAAATCCATCGACACTTGTTCCCACTTCCATGTAGGAACTTCTAAGGGTTGAAGCAATCCACTTGGCTTCTTCTGTTCAGCCTTTACCAACTGACAGTTCATACACTTGGAAATGAAATCTCCAACATCCTTCTTCATGCCTTCCCAGTAGTAGGTTCTCTTCATATCCCGATACATCTTATTTCCACCTGGATGAATTGTCAACTTCGAGTGATGACTTTCCTTCAGAACTTCACTCCTCAATTCATCTATATCGGGAACCACTAGTCGTCCTTGCTTTCGAAGCCAACCTTCTCTATCGACCTCGAATCCTTTATCCTTTTCTGGCTCCAATCCAGATTCCAATTCACGGATAATCTTGACAAGCTTATCATCTCGCTTTTGACTCTCGCCAATCCTTTCCACAAGAGTCGGTCTTATCGATAAGTTTGCCAACATTTCAGGTTCCAATTCGCATCCAGGCCTGAAGTCAAATCCAGCTAAATACTCGAGACTCTTCCATTCAGAAAACATGGCTCCCAATCCTGCATGTCTTCGACTTAACGCATCAGCCACTGCGTTACCTTTTCCCGGAGTATAAGCTATACCAAAATCATACGATGCCAAAAACTCTAGCCAACGTTGCTGCCGAAGATTCAAATCCTTCTGGGAGAAAAGATACTTCAACGACTTATGATCCGTAAACAACTCGAATCGAACCCCCAACAGATAATGCCTCCACATCTTCAGAGCAAATACAATCGCCGCTAACTCCAAGTCATGAGTTGGGTAATTCCTTTCATGCGGCTTCAG
The DNA here is from genome assembly GCA_030737815.1 of Allium fistulosum. NCBI lineage: Eukaryota > Viridiplantae > Streptophyta > Magnoliopsida > Asparagales > Amaryllidaceae > Allium > Allium fistulosum. The sequence goes on along the minus strand of CM060904.1, from coordinate 1,100,114,073 downwards.
TTGTCGACTGGCATACGCAACAACTTTATCCTTCTGCATCAGCACTGCTCCAAGTCCAGTACCACATGCATCGGTGTAAACCACCATCTCATCATTCCCACTTGGAATAGTCAAAACAGGAGCACTCGTCAATCGCTCTTTCATGATTCCGAAAGCTTGCTCACACTTAGCACCCCAACTGAACACTTGGTTCTTCTTCGTCAATCCTGTTAACGGTGCAGCTATCTTGGAGAAGTCTTTGATAAACCGTCGATAATATCCTGCTAATCCAAGAAAACTCCTCACATCAGATGCATTCTTAGGTCTAACCCAATCCTGGATTGCTGCCACCTTAGCGGGATCAACCGCTATTCCATTTCCAGAAATCACATGGCCTAAGAACCTCACTTCACTCTTCCAGAAGTGACACTTCGAAAACTTAGCCTTCAGCTGATGTTTCCGTAAGATCTCCAAAACAATACGCAAGTGCGTCTTGTGCTCTTCTTCCGTTCTGGAATAAATCAGAATATCATCCACGAACACAAGTACGAACTTGTTCAACTGATCTCTGAACACTCTATTCATAAGATCCACAAAATATGCTGGCGCGTTAGTCAATCCAAATGGCATTACCAGCCACTCAAAGAAACCGGATGGTGTCCTAAAAGCAGTCTTCGACACACTATCCTTTGCCACTCTCAACTGGTGAAATCCCGTTGCCAAATCCATCTGAGAAAACACCTTAGCTTCGTGAAGCTGATCAAACAAGTCATCTATTCTCGGTAATGGATACTTGTTCTTCTTAGTCACCTTATTCAGCTCACGATAATCGACGCACAATCTCAACGACCCATCTGCCTTGGTTGCAAACACAACTGGTGCACCCCACTCGGACACACTACGCCGAATGAATCCTTTCTGCAAAAGATCATCAACTTGCACCCTCAACTCCTGCTGCTCCCTAGGCGCCATCCGCCTAAGAGGCATCACAACAGGTCTGGCTCCTTCAACTAGATCTATACGAAACTCGATCTCTCTATGCGGCGGCAACCCTTTGACTTCGTCAAAGACATCCTCGAATCCATTAGCGATCGGTACTGATGACAGTCCATCCCGTGGAACAACTAGCGAATACATGAAGCTCATGAAGACGCCTTCTTCATGCTTACATCGTATCACAATCTTTCGCCCCTCCACATTCTCGACTGTCACTTCCAACTTTTCGCAATCAACCTTAGCCGCATACTTCCTAAGCCAGTCCATACCCAAGATAATTCCGAACCCCGTAAAGTTCAGAACAAAGCAATCACAAACAAAAGAGCAACCATGACTCGACACAACTAGACCACGGCATAACATACACAAACAAGACGAACCCCCAACTGGATTAGTCACTACCAATGGCCTATCAACAATATCCGGCTTCAAACCTAACCGGCCTACTAGTTCATTACAAACAAATGAATGCGACGCTCCAGTATCAAACAAAACTCTAACTGGAACACCACATAGGAAAAGAGTACCTTGAACAACCACACTCTTTCCCTTTTCTTCAGCAGTAGGAGCTTTCGAAGACGACGGAACAGCTCCCAAAGCATAGGCTTGCACAATCTGCCTGTCCTTCCTTGGTTCTGGACAATTCTTCCTGAAATGCCCCGGCTTGTCACAGTTGTGACACTTCATCGGTGCCTTCGGATTCTTACAATCCTTAGAGAAATGGCCCTTCTGCTGACAATTGTAGCAAGTTACCTCGCCTTTCGGCTTCTTCTGGCCATCCTTACCCTTCTGCTGCTGCTGCTTCCTCTTCTGGTTTCCACCCTGCTGTGGTTTAGATTCTCCCTTGGTAACAGCAACAACAGGTCCTTCCTTAGGAAACAGACTCTCATGCCTAAGAGCTTTCTCCACAAGCTTCTCAAATGAATCGTCCAAATGATCCACCAACTGTCTCCCAAGATAACTATCCAAGCCGGTCACAAACTTCTCATTCTTCTGATAAGCAGATTCAATATACGACCGGGCATACTTGGACAAAGCTTCGAACTCAGAAACATACTCAAGAACAGATCTTCCACCCTGCTTGAGCTCTACAAACTTCTTGAACAGAACAGACTTCTGAGATGTAGAAATGAACTTAGCTTCAAATCTAGCTTGGAATTGCTCCCAAGTAATCTCTTCCTCCGCAGTATCGATGGTAATAGAATTCCACCAATCAGAGGCTCTCCCTTGAAGCTGCCTTGATGCCAACTTCCTCTTAGTTGCATCATCAATTCCCAAATCACCAAAGATCCTTCTACAAGCATCTATCCACCTCTGGACCTCAATGGTAGATTCCGTTCCCAAGAAAACCTTCCCTCCAAGAGCAGTATAATCCTTGCACAGCTTAGCAAAATCCACTGGTTTCGGAGTTTGGACTTGAACTCCAACATCAACTGCCGCCCCCGGAACTGGTATCCTTCTCATGATCGAAGTCATCATAGCTTCGAACATGGCTGCATAATCAGCAGTCTCTTCAGTAGCACGACCTCCCCTAGCAGCTGGTCTCCCTCTTCGACTCATTCTCAATATCTATAAGAAGGAATGATTAGAACATCTAGAGAATCAACTGCATAAAGGACTCAAATTCTACTAAGCCACTATATTATATATAGTAATCATCCATCAAAATACAATTACGTCTCTCATACGTAGTTACGACAGCGAGCGTTGGGTAAAATCGATTAACCAATGCTCTGATGCCAAATGTGACGACCGCCCATGACCCCTACACCGAATCTAGAGATAGAGCGCTGTAAAGTGTGCCAGGCGACCATGGACGATTGTCAAGGTAAGATTAAAACAACAGGATCTATCGTATTACTCACAGCGCATGGACAAAATACAATAGAACATATGTATAGTGAAGCTTTACAGAATAAAATGACATCATATAAAACTCCATAATAGTTGAATACAAGCATCCACATAGTCAATACATCCAGCCTCACTACATAACTCTCAGAGAATACAAAACAGCGGAAAAATCCAGTACATATAAGAAGATAATATGCAACCCTCTAGCTCGTCTTCGATATCAGCATCGTGAGAAGAGAACAGCACCTGTCACCTGCTACCTAGTCTGCCCGTCCCAAAATGGACGAACAGCCCAAGGCAATAAGAATTAAAACATAAAGCCTTGAGTCAGACAACAGTCTTAGTGAGCAGTAAATTAACTAACAACATACCAAAAGAGCATAAAGGAAAAGGAATAGGAATACAACCCTCCCACTCCAACCTCATTCTACAGTGATAGCCCCCAGACACACACTAAGCAGAAGCAAACATAGCAGAGCATACAATTTAGAGTAAAGCAATTGTCACTCGAGTCAAGAGCGATGTTTTCCAAGTACAAATCCCAAGGTCTAAAACCAAGGTCAGATAAGCACCCAGGAAATACCGCTCTTGAGACCGAATGATGATACAACCAAACATCCATGACTCGGCTATCACTGTTATCATTGTTGCGATATCACCGTTAATTGAATGACCGGCACATTCTTTCAGCCGTCCGTCAAGGGCTAATGGTAACCCCGGTTCTAGACATAACTCCCGCACGTCATCGTGACCCGTGCCTAGGATTATCGAATCTACCCAGAGTACTCGACCATCAACTTAGTCTTTTGGGCGTCCCCATGTACTCTTGCTTAGAGCATGCTAGAACCTTCAACAACGATGAGATCTCAACCTCCTAGTCATCCTCCTCGACGACTATTGCCATACTAGCTCAAGCGCCTCTCGAGCATCCATTATCCTCAACTCGAATCATATCACCGAGTTATCAACATGCTTGGAATGATCCCGCCTGGATTCGACCAAGTCTTCATCATATGATTGCCTCGCTTCATAACATCCTCGCGAAGCTTCATCTCAACATCACCTCATCAAATCTATGCATAAGAGCTTCATCATCCCGCTACATATGCCCCGAGCAGCTTTTCCCAATCCAAGAGCCTTTCCTTTAGCTTTTGAATCACCTTTGGTCTAAATCTAATCATCAATCATCTAGTTCATAACAATCAATCAAATCAAACATCAATCCAAGCAATCAAGCATTCAAATATGATCTAAGTAGACAATTATAACAATAATGGCATTTTCGTAATTAAAGAGTTGAAAGTCCAATAAACATGAAAACATGTATTATATCTCTACAAACTTGATGAATGAACTTGCATAGGTTAACATATGATAAAATGGATACAACATCATCATGAACAATGGATCTATATGGATCTACACATAGGATGAAGAAAATGTATGGAAATCTCTATTTTAACACCAAAACGAGCCAACAATCCGATATACTCCTTTGGATCCGTGTGAGAGATAATCACCACTCACCAAATCACCTAAACAATCCAAAAGATATCAACTTCAGATCTGGACAGCGAAGAACTAAGCTAGATCCGACAAGATCTCACTTCAAACGATGAAATCTCTCTTGAAAAGATGAAGATCTTCAATCTAAGCTCTTGAATCTTTAATCTTGATCTTCGATTTGGATGGATGGAAGCACTAGATTAGAGTGGAGAAAAGAAGTGAAGAAGTGTAGAAGTCGAGCTCTCAAAATGGCAGCACTTCGTCGCTTCAAAATCCGGATCCCAAAAAGTGAGAACAACCCCTCCTATTTATAGCTGAAAACTGCCTGAGTCGTAACTCGGCTATCTCCTTAAGTCGTTGCCGACCTAACATATGCCGACCTACGACCTAAAAACCCCCACGACTTAACAGAGCCTCCGACCTAACCCTTAGCCAACAACTCCGACCTAACAGATACGCGCGCCTCAACTCCTACGATCTAACACTTCTGCGCATACGACCTAACTATTAAGTCGACCTACGACTTAACACATACTTCGACCTAACACTTAGACGAAACCCAGCGACCTACGACTTAACAGGTTACGACCTAATTCCTTAAGCCTCCACGCGACCTAACACTTAGCCTAACTCCTAAGGTCGCCAACTTGTTAACTCCTTAGGTCCTTAGGTCGCCAACACTAGGTCGCTAACTCGGCAACTACTAGGTCGCTAACTCAGCAACTACTAGGTCGCTAACTCGGCAACTACTAGGTCGCTAACTCGGCAACTACTAGGTCGCTAACTCGGCAACTACTAGGTCGCTAACTCGGCAACTACTAGGTCGCTAACTCGGCAACTACTAGGTCGCTAACTCGGCAACTACTAGGTCGCTAACTCGGCAACTACTAGGTCGCTAACTCGGCAACTACTAGGTCGCTAACTCTCCCAGCCGACCTAACACTTAACAAAACTTAGGTCGCTCACAGCATTCTCTTAGGTCGTTGCCGACCTAACTCTACCCCAGAATACTTAGGTCGCCTACTACTCTTCCTTAGGTCGCCTAAACTTCTTAAGTCGGTCAGTCTTTAGGTCGTTAACTCGCCCTGCCGACCTAATTACTTAACTAAATCCTAGGTTGCACAATTATATAGGTCGCTCCAACTAACCCACGACCTAACACTAACTCGCAAGTCCTTAACTCGGTCACGACTTAGCTCTTAGGTCGTCCACGACCTAGGACTTAGACAAATTTCCCCAAAAATCTGAAATGACTTAAAAATGCAAAAATTCCAGATTTGACGAACTTTTCGATCCGTGAAAAATACGGGTCGTTACAATGTCTGTGATCTGTGATTATTTATTTACTGTATATGTTCAGTTTTGCCAAATTTAAATTAACAACGCGGTATTTTAAGCAATTCAACTCCGGCATGAGTGTCTACCTATACACTTATAATGGATGCGAATGGTCTAAAATGGCGGGTCGTTACATAATTGATACAAATAAAAGATGGAAATTAGAGTGTATTAATGTAATGAAATGTAAAAAAATTGTTAACCATGTTATCAGATTTTAATTGGTTGAATATAAAGGTTGGAGTCAAATTAAAACAATTTATTTGAATTAATTTATAATTAATTGGATATAATCATAGTTGAAATTGAACACTATTATTATTGAAATAATTAACACTGAATTATATATAAACTTTTTTAATTTATTATAAACGTCTATGCAATCAAAAATGATGAAATTTGTTAGTTAATAAATATCGAATTAAAAAGTGGATTAATTTATATAATATTAATTTATTTAATTAACTGAAATATGGCCATTTTGGCCACTATGTGACGACCCGGATTTCTAATGCTTGTTAATTGGGTAATTAACTGATTTAAAATTTACTGGGAGATAAATTTCTTTAATTCAGTAGAACAATAAAATTCAAGATATTTAAATGCCTGGTATATAAATTGACTTAAAAGCCATATTAAATATTGAAATATAAAATGACTGGATATGATAAAAACTTTATATATAGATATATATATAGGTAAATATATACAAGCTTCATGATATTGGGAAATATAAGCAGATATAAGTAATTATGTGTGTAGGTTATAAGGATTTGGTAAAAGTATATATATTCATGGGTGGAAGAGTTTCATGATGGAAAAATAAAAGAAGATAAATATACATAAGTTAAGATGTATATAATATGTGTATATATGTATATAATATCAAAAATATACCTAAGCAATGTATATGAGAATACATATGTATATGATGACACAAACAAGCAAAATGTACGCATATATATATATTAAATAAGGATATGCAAGTACAATAGGAAAAATACATAACCATATACATATACATACAAACAAATGAATATATACATACATCAATTCACATAAAATACATGTAAACAAAAGAGGGAACATAGCAATTAATGCAAGCACACATTAGATCAAATCAGCATATAAAGGATCTCATCCGATCAAGCCTGAAATTTGCAAATCATATCAAGTCAAAAAGTAATTCTGACTAAAAGAAAACTTGAAAAAAATATATAATGAAAATTAAAAGAACAAGTGAAAAGCTTACTGTATACGGCAGCCCACCCTTCTTTGTATATATGTATCTCCTCTATTCATTTTCTTTCATTTGAAGTAAGTTAAACAAAAGAAAAAGAAAATAACACTGCCATTTAAAAACAAAATCCAACTCAAACAAAAGAAGATTAAAATCAAGATCAAAGGCAGATAGCAGTCTTGAAAGCAGTGCTCTCTGTTCAAACATCAAAAAGGTCAGTAAACTTCCTTTAAGAACAGTTTTAACTATGTTATGTGATGAATCTATAGTGTAAAGTTGTAATAGGATTTGCATGGATGATTTCAATTAGATTATAGATTGAATTACTGTATATAGCTATGCATGTCTGTGTGTATACATGTTCTTGACTCTGTTATATTCACAGTTTCAAACTCTCAAATAAATTTATATCTCCCAATCCATATCAATTCAGGCTTTGATCTTTGAAGGTAAAGTGTTTGTAACAATGAAGTATTAATCAAAAAAAATTTGTTTCAAGAATTTTTATTAAGAAATTACTTTCAAAAATGATAAATCTCAGAGATAATCAAAGACAAGCTAAAATTGGATCAACTGGAAATTTTGCTTTGATTATGTAAGCTATTTTGTGTTTGAAAAATTTGAATTTTGATATAAATTTTATGATTTTAAATCACGTGATTGATGACATATTCGGAGTTGATAAATTTTGGGTTTATCGTCAATCGCCGTCGATCGATGACAAATTGAGGCACGTGGTTCATGTCAGAGGTGACTCGTGGGACGAGGATGGTGGGAAAAATAGTCAAGAATTTTCTAAAATGCCATGGTGGCACGGCGAGATCGATCTAGGGTTTAAGTGGTTGTGTGAGTCGTGGTTGGTTTCGTGGCATTTGTGGCGTCGACATCGCGTCGAGTTGAATCGAAGTTGTGGGGAAAGGAAGATGAAGAGCAGGCGAAGATTCAGGAGAAGGGCCGGGGTCTCTGATGATCGGAAATGATGAGGCAAGGTGGATCTTGGGGACGGGTGTGATGCCCCACCTCTATACCCACGCTAGCCAAGGGCACTACGAGGTAATGCCGTCAACTAGCGCGGAGAATAAGGCTGTTGAAGAGCGACCATCTGTATAATTGCTTTGTGCGAGTACCGATATGCCAGATAAAAATATAACTTTTCATCTCAAGAGGAAATCCGACATACCGATACAAACTCAAAGCTACTACACAGTGGCTATATGGACTTCGGAAACAAATATAGAAATAAACATAACACAAATCAGTCACAGACAATTCATATCACAAAGGCGGAAATAGATATGAATATAACACATGAAAGTGTACATCAGAGTAGTGGTCAAATAAGATCCACAATAACATAAAAGAATAGGTACAAGTGCAAGGCAAAAGAATATGTATACATCAAGGAGTCTAAATCTCAAATGTATACAACAAAAACTACTAAACTAGAGTAGTTAGCCAAAAGTCAGAAGATGATTCCAGATAGGAAGTCATGAGGAAGCACCTGTAATATCTCAGTCTAACCCGAGTATTATTTAAGAAGAAAATAATAAACGGATCAGTCTAGCTATAAATATCAGATAAAGTGATATAGAATAAGAGATATGACAAAAACGTATCATAACCATAATACCATACTGTCATAAGCACGTAATTGAAAATCAACAAGAGATTAATCAATATCACAAGAATCTTCTCAAAGATTAAAAAGAATGTCATATTCTTTATTTAATTCACCAAGCCACAATAATGACATACATATCAATGCCAATTGTAAAAGTTGGTGAAACATAAATTCCAGAAATCATCAACAAGAAATCCAGAAAACACAATAAATAGGAACAACGACGTCGTACAGCGTAACGTCCGATGAACCAAAGCACAATAAAAAGGAACAACGACGTCATACAGCGTAACGTCCGATGAACCAACACACGATAAAAAGGAACAACGACGTCGTACAGCGTAACGTCCGATGAACCAACACACGATAAAAAGGAACAACGATGTCGTACAACGTAACATCCGATGAACCAACACGTAGTAAAATGGAACATCGACGTCGTACAGCGTAACGTCCGATGAACCAAATCACAATAAAACGGAACAACGACGTCGTACAGCGTAACGTCCGATGAACCGAATCAAAGAGACATCGCACGTTGCTAGTCTAAATCACGAAAATGAAAACGGAACAACGACGTCGTACAGCGTAACGTCCGATGAACCGAATCAAAGAGACTTCGCACATTGCTAGTCTAAATCACGAAAATGAAAACGGAACAACGACGTCGTACAGCGTAACGTCCGATGAACCGAATCAAAGAGACTTCGCACATTGCTAGTCTAAATCACGAAAATGAAAACGGAACAACGACGTCGTACAGCGTAACGTCCGATGAACCGAATCAAAGAGACATCGCACATTGCTAGTCTAAATCACGAAAATGATCGTCATTGATCGTCATTGATCGTCAAGAAGTGTCAATCACACTAAGCTAGTAAATATATGAGTTTAGCTTCATGTCCCATAACCACTTGCTTAACTTAAATATTTACGAACAAACTGTAGATCTTCACTAGAAAATTGTCACAAGAGTTTCAATCGAACAAGTCCATAAATTAACCGACGAAGTAAACGCAAGCGTTTCATACCACTTGTTTTGCTAAGCCGTTTAATTTGATTTTCTCATACGAATGAGGTAAAGGTTTGTATATACTAATAGATTGGAAAACGGTTTTATAAACGAGTTTGTAATAAAATAGTGTTGGAATCGTTTTGATGAAAGGGTTTTGATATTTACTACTAGTATAGAAAACCTTTATATTTTAAAGTGACAAATCATAGAAGTGATTGTAGAAACAATCAATCATAAAAATTCACATTCGAAGACGTGAATCAAACCCAATTAAACCGATAAAGAATCCATCGAAGTGGATATTCAAAAATCCTGAAAAAGGAGTCATCAAAGTCATAATAAATGATAACAAGAAATAGGATCATCACGAATCGATTCAAATTGGAAATTCAATCCAAAAAGGCAAACTGGACTGAAACAACAGGTTCAGTCGACTGAACAGAGTTTTTCAGTCGACTGACCCTGTACCTGGAAATTTTCCAGGTTCAGGAACCTTTCTGTTTCCAGGTTCAGTCGACTGAACAGAGTTTTCAGTCGACTGAATCATGCTTGGAAACTTTCGGGTTCCTGGTTCAGTCGACTGAATAGAGAATTCAGTCGACTGAATCATGCCTGGGCTGTTTTTCAGCCTATACAAAATAAAGAGAAAACTCTTCCAAAACGCAACCGGACGAACATTGGCTCTAAGGGTTTATGCCAAACAGCAACCCGGCTGTAACGACCCGTATTTTACGGATCGAAAAGTTTGTCAAAATCTGGGATTTTCAGCATTTTCTAGTTGTTCCAGATCTTGGTTGAAATTTGCCTAAGTCCTAGGTCGTACGCGACCTAGAGGTTAGTTAAGTATTGTTGGCAACTTAGGAGATAAGTCGTACCTAAGAATGTTGGGGATTGGTGACCTTAAGGTTTGGAGTTAGGTCGTGTGATGGATGGTAAGGGTTTAGGTCGTAGACGACCTAAAAGGAAGGAGACTTTAGAGTTTCTGGCGAGTTAAGGTGTTAGCGACCTAAGAGAGAGGTTGGTAGCGACCTAAGTAAACCCAGTAGTTAACGACCTAGGGATGAGCGACCTAGTGGTGCCGAGTTAGTATATTTAGGTCGGCAACGACCTAAGGAAACTAGTGGTTAGCGACCTATAATAGTTCGCGACCTAAGGGGTTAGCTTGTTAGCGACCTAGGAGTTGCCGTGTTAGCGACCTAAGGTGTTAGCTTGTTAGCGACCTAGGAGTTGCCGTGTTAGCGACCTAAGGGGTTAGCTTGTTAGCGACCTAGGAGTTGCCGTGTTAGCGACCTAAGGGGTTAGCTTGTTAGCGACCTAGGAGTTGCAGTGTTAGCGACCTAAGGAGTTAGCTTGTTAGCGACCTAAGGAGTTAACAGTTGGCGACCTTAAGAGAGGCTATGTGTTAGGTCGTAACACTGTTAGGTCGCGTAGGTTGCTAAGTTGTTAGGTCGCTAGGATTTAGGTCGCGTAGATCTATCTGTTAGGTCGGAGAGTCTTAGGTCGGAGAGGCTTAGGTCGGAAACGACCTAGGGAGATAGCCGAGTTAAGCGACTTAAGGAAATTTCTGCTATAAATAGGAGGGGTTGTTCTCACTTTTTGGGATCCGGATTTTTGAAGCGACGAAGTGCTGCCATTTTGAGAGCTCGACTTCCACACTTCTTCACTTCTTTTCTCCACTCTAATCTAGTGCTTCCATACATCCTAATCGAAGATCAAGATTGAAGATTCAAGAGCTTAGATTGAAGATCTTCATCTTTTCAAGAGAGATTTCTTCATTTGAAGCGGATTTGGGTTAGATCTAGCTTAGTTCTTCGCTGTCCAGATATGAAGTTGATATCTTTTGGATTGTTTAGGTGATTTGGTGAGTGGTGATTATCTCTCACACGGATCCAAAGGAGTATATCGGATTGTTGGCTCGATTTGGTGTTAAAATAGTGATTTCCATGCATTTTCTTCATCCTATGTGTAGATCCATGTAGATCCATTGTTCATGATGATGTTGCATCCATTTTATCATATGTTGACCTATGCAAGTTCATTCATCAAGTTTGTAGAGATATAATCCATGTTTTCATGCTTATTGGACTTTCAACTCTTTAATTACGAAAATGCCATTATTGTTATAATTGTCTACTTAGATCATTTTTGAATGCTTGATTGCTTGGATTGATGTTTGATTTGATTGATTATTATGAACTAGATGATTGATGATTAGATTTAGATCGAAGACGATTCAAAAGCTAAGGGAAAGGCTCTTGAATTGGAAAAGCTGCTCGTGGCATATGTAGCGGGATGATGAAGCTCTTATGCATAGATTCGAGGATGTGATGATGAGATGAGGCTTTGCGAGGATGTAATGAAGTGAGGCAATCATGTGATGAAGACTTGGTCTAATCCAGACGGGATCATTCCAAGCATGTTGATAACTCGGTGATATGATTCGAGTTGAGGATAATGAATGGATATGAGAATAGTCGTCGAGGAGGATGACTAGGAGGCTTGGATAGCATCGTTGTTGAAGGTTCTAGCATGCTCTAAGCAAGAGTACGTTTGGGCAGATTCGATAGTCCCAACGGCCAACTGTTGATGGTCGAGTACTCTGGGCAGATTCGATAGTCCTAGGCACGGGCTGCGACGACGTGCGGGAGTTATGTCTAGAACCGGGGTTTCCATTAGCCCTTGACGGACGGCTGAAAGAATGTGCCGGTCATTCAATTAACGGTGATATCGAAGCAATGATAACAGTGATAGCCAGAGTCATGGATGTTTGGTTGTATCGTCATTCGGACTCAAGAGCGGTATTTTCTGGGTGCTTATCTGATTTAGGCCTTGGTATTTGGAAAACATCGCCCTTGACTCGAGTGATAGTAGTTTTACTTTAAATTGTATGTTCTGCTATGTTTGCTTCTGCTTAGTATGTGTTTGGGGGCTATCACTGTAGAATGAGGTTGGAGTGGGAGGGTTGTATTCCTATTCCTTTTCCTTTATGCTCTTTTGGTATGTTGTTAGTTAATTTACTGTTCACTAAGACTGTTGTCTGACTCAAGGCTTTATGTTTTAATTCTTATTGCCTTGGGCTGTTCGTCCATTTTGGGACGGGCAGACTAGGTAGCAGGTGACAGGTGCTGTTCTCTTCTCACGATGCTGATATCGAAGACGAGCTGGAGGGTTGCATATTATCTTCTTATTATATGTACTGGATATTCCGCTGTTTTGTATTCTCTGAGAGTTTTGTAGTGAGGCTGGATGTATTGACTATGTGGATGCTTGTATTCAACTATTATGGAGTTTTATATGATGTCATTTTGTTCTGTAAAGCTTCACTATACATATGTTCTATTGTATTTTGTCCATGCGCTGTGAGTAATACGATAGATTCTGTTGTTTTTAATCTAACCTTGACAATCGTCCATGGTCGCCTGGCACACTTTACAGCGCTTATTCTCTAGATTCGGTGCAGGGGTCATGGGCGGTCGTCACATTTGGTATCAGAGCATTGGTTAATCGATTTTACCCAACGCTCGCTGTCGTAACTACGTATGAGAGACGTAATTGTATTTTGATGGATGATTACTATATATAATATAGTAGCTTAGTAGAGTTTGAGTCCTTTATGCAGTTGTTTCTCTAGATGTTCTAATCATTCCTTTTTATAGATATTGAGAATGAGTCGAAGAGGGAGACCAGCTGCTAGGGAAGGCCGTGCTACTGAAGAGACTGCTGACTATGCAGCCATGTTCGAAGCTATGATGACTTCGATCATGAGAAGGATACCAGTTCCGGGGGCAGCAGTAGATGTTGGAGTTCAAGTCCAAACTCCGAAACCAGTGGATTTTGCTAAGTTGTGCAAGGATTATACTGCTCTTGGAGGGAAGGTTTTCTTGGGAACAGAATCTACCATTGAGGTCCAGAGGTGGATAGATGCTTGTAGAAGGATCTTTGGTGATTTGGGAATTGATGATGCAACTAAGAGGAAGTTGGCATCGAGGCAGCTTCAAGGGAGAGCTTCTGATTGGTGGAACTCTATTACCATCACTACTGCGGAGGAAGAGATTACTTGGGAGCAATTCCAAGCTAGATTTGAAGCTAAGTTCATTTCTACAGCTCAGAAGTCTGTTCTGTTCAAGAAGTTTGTAGAGCTCAAGCAGGGTGGAAGATCTGTTCTTGAGTATGTTTCTGAGTTTGAAGCTTTATCCAAATATGCCCGGTCATATATTGAGTCTGCTTATCAGAAGAATGAGAAGTTCGTGACCGGCTTGGATAGTTATCTTGGGAGGCAGTTGGTGGATCATTTGGACGATTCATTTGAGAAGCTTGTGGAGAAAGCTCTTAGGCATGAGAGTCTTTTTCCTAAGGAAGGACCTGTTGTTGCTGTTACCAAGGGAGAATCTAAACCACAGCAGGGTGGAAACCAGAAGAGGAAGCAGCAGCAGCAGAAGGGTAAGGATGGCCAGAAGAAGCCGAAAGGCGAGGTAACTTGCTACAATTGTCAGCAGAAGGGCCATTTCTCTAAGGATTGTAAGAATCCGAAGGCACCGATGAAGTGTCACAACTGTGACAAGCCGGGGCATTTCAGGAAGAATTGTCCAGAACCAAGGAAGGACAGGCAGATTGTGCAAGCCTATGCTTTAGGAGCTGTTCCGTCGTCTTCGAAAGCTCCTACTACTGAAGAGAAGGGAAAGAGTGTGGTTGTTCAAGGTACTCTTTTCCTATGTGGTGTTCCAGTTAGAGTTCTGTTTGATACTGGAGCGTCGCATTCGTTTGTTTGTAATGAACTCGTAGGCCGGTTAGGTTTGGAACCGGATATTGTTGATAGGCCATTGGTTGTGACTAATCCAGTTGGGGGTTCGTCTTGTTTGTGTATGTTATGCCGTGGTCTAGTTGTGTCGAGTCATGGTTGCTCTTTTGTTTGTGATTGCTTTGTTCTGAACTTTGCGGGGTTCGGAATTATTTTGGGTATGGACTGGCTTAGGAAGTATGCGGCTAAGGTTGATTGTGAGAGGCTGGAGGTGACAGTCGAGAATGTGGAAGGGCGAAAGATTATGATACGATGTAAGCATGAGGAAGGCGTCTTCATGAGCTTCATGTATTCGCTAGTTGTTCCACGGGATGGACTGTCTTTAGTGCCAATCGCAAATAGATTCGAGGATGTCTTTGACGAAGTCAAAGGGTTGCCGCCGCATAGAGAGATCGAGTTTCGTATAGATCTAGTTGAAGGAGCCAGACCTGTTGTGATGCCTCTTAGGCGGATGGCGCCTAGGGAACAGCAGGAGTTGAGGGTGCAAGTTGATGATCTTTTGCAGAAAGGATTCATTCGGCGTAGTGTGTCCGAGTGGGGTGCACCAGTTGTGTTTGCAACCAAGGCAGATGGGTCGTTGAGATTGTGCGTCGATTATCGTGAGATGAATAAGGTGACTAAGAAGAACAAGTATCCATTGCCGAGAATAGATGACTTGTTTGATCAGCTTCACGAAGCTAAGGTGTTTTCTTAGATGGATTTGGCAACGGGATTTCACCAGCTGAGAGTGGCTAAGGATAGTGTGCCGAAGACTGCTTTTAGGACACCATCCGGGTTCTTTGAGTGGCTGGTAATGCCGTTTGGATTGACTAACGCGCCAGCATATTTTGTGGATCTTATGAATAGAGTGTTCAGAGATCAGTTGAACAAGTTCGTACTTGTGTTCGTGGATGATATTCTGATTTATTCCAGAACGGAGGAAGAGCACAAGACGCACTTGCGTATTGTTTTGGAGATCTTACGGAAACATCAGCTAAAGGCTAAGTTTTCGAAGTGTCACTTCTGGAAGAGTGAAGTGAGGTTCTTAGGCCATGTGATTTCTGGAAATGGAATAGCGGTTGATCCCGCTAAGGTGGCAGCAATCCAGGATTGGGTTAGACCTAAGAATGCATCTGATGTGAGAAGTTTTCTTGGATTAGCAGGATATTATCGACGGTTTATCAAAGACTTCTCCAAGATAGCTGCACCATTAACAGGATTGACGAAGAAGAACCAAGTGTTCAGTTGGGATGCTAAGTGTGAGCAAGCTTTCGGAATCCTGAAAGAGAGATTAACGAGTGCTCCTGTTTTGACTATTCCTAGTGGGAATGATGAGATGGTGGTTTACACCGACGCATGTGGTACTGGACTTGGAGCAGTGCTGATGCAGGAGAATAAAGTTGTTGCGTATGCGAGTCGACAACTGAAGCCGCATGAAAGGAATTACCCAACTCATGATTTGGAGTTAGCAGCGATTGTATTTGCTCTGAAGATGTGGAGACATTATCTATTGGGAGTTCGATTCGAGTTGTTTACGGATCATAAGTCGCTGAAGTATCTTTTCTCCCAAAAGGATTTGAATCTTCGGCAGCAACGTTGGCTAGAGTTTTTGGCATCGTATGACTTTGGTATAGCTTATACTCCGGGAAAAGGTAACGCAGTGGCTGATGCGTTAAGTCGAAGACATGCAGGATTGGGAGCCATGTTTTCTGAATGGAAGAATCTCGAGTATTTAGCTGGATTTGACTTCAGGACTAGATGTGAATTGGAACCTGAGATGTTGGCAAACTTATCGATAAGACCCACTCTTGTGGAAAGGATTGGCGAGGGCCAAAAGCGAGATGATAAGCTTGTCAAGATTATCCGTGAATTGGAATCTGGATTGGATCCAGAAAAGGGTAAAGGATTCGAGGTCGATCGAGAGGGTTGGCTTCGGAAGCAAGGACGACTAGTTGTTCCCGATATAGATGAATTGAGGAGTGAGGTTCTAAAGGAAAGTCATCACTCGAAGTTGACAATTCATCCAGGTGGAAATAAGATGTATCGGGATATGAAGAGAACCTACTACTGGGAAGGTATGAAGAAAGATGTCGGAAATTTCATTTCCAAGTGTATGAACTGCCAGTTGGTAAAGGCTGAACAGAAGAAGCCAAGTGGATTGCTTCAGCCATTAGAAGTTCCTACATGGAAGTGGGAACAAGTGTCGATGGATTTTATCGATGGATTGCCTAGAACCAGAACGGGAAATGAAGGGATTTGGGTCATTGTGGATCGTTTGACCAAGAGTGCAAGATTCATTCCGGTTCGATCGACTAGGACTGCATCAAAGTTGGCTGAGTTGTATGTTAAGTGGATAGTTCGTTTCCACGGTATTCCGAAGAGTATAGTGAGCGATCGAGATCCATTGTTCACTAGTGGATTTTGGAAGAGCTTCCAGGAAGTTTTGGGAACCGAGTTGTGTTTGAGTACAGCTTATCATCCTCAAACAAATGGTCAGACCGAGAGAGTCAACCGAGTTTTGGAAGATCTTCTTAGAGCATGTGTTTTGGATTTCGGAGGATCATGGGAAGATTACCTTCATTTGGTGGAGTTTGCATACAACAACAGTTACCAGTCAAGCATTGGTATGGCACCATATGAGGCATTGTATGGAAGACCGTGTAACTCTCCGACATGTTGGTTAGAGACTGGAGAAAAGATGATGCTTGGGCCAGAGATGATTCGGCAGACTTCAGATTGCATAGAAATCATTCGGCAACGAATGAAGGCAGCCCAAGACCGTCAGAAGAGTTATGCCGATAAGCGTCGTAAGGATTTGGAATTCGACGTTGGTAATATGGTTTTTGTGAAGATTTCTCCACTGAAGAATGTTATCCGATTCGGGAAGAAAGGTAAATTGACTCCGAGATTTGTTGGACCATTCCCGATTATCGAGCGAATTGGAAAGCTCGCCTATAGGTTGGAGTTACCTGAAAAGATGTCGGGTGTGCACAATGTTTTTCATGTATCTTATCTACGGAAGTATGTGCACGACTCGAGTACAGTGGTTTCTGCTGATAGCTGTGAAGACTTAGAAGTTGATCCAGTTGATAGAAGACCTCGTAAGCCGCTTCGTGTTGTTGAGACTGACACGAAACAGCTTAGGAGGAAGGTAGTTAAGTTGCTCAAGATACAATGGAGTGATGATGATAACGACTGTACGTGGGAGGTGGAAGAGAGGATGAAGGCAGCTCATCCTGAACTCTTCAAGGTATGGCCCTAAGGTGTCGTCTCATCTCGCGATATTGTAACTTGTTCTAAGTCTTAGAATTCTGTACGCTAAGCTAGAATTGGATGCATGGTTTGTTGATTGCTATGGATGGTAGGCGTACAGAATAGCCTTTGATTGCTTTGTTTGCTTGGAATTTCGGGGGCGAAATTCCTAAGGGGGAGAGAATGTAACGACCCGTATTTTACGGATCGAAAAGTTTGTCAAAATCTGGGATTTTCAGCATTTTCTAGTTGTTCCAGATCTTGGTTGAAATTTGCCTAAGTCCTAGGTCGTACGCGACCTAGAGGTTAGTTAAGTATTGTTGGCAACTTAGGAGATAAGTCGTACCTAAGAATGTTGGGGATTGGTGACCTTAAGGTTTGGAGTTAGGTCGTGTGATGGATGGTAAGGGTTTAGGTCGTAGACGACCTAAAAGGAAGGAGACTTTAGAGTTTCTGGCGAGTTAAGGTGTTAGCGACCTAAGAGAGAGGTTGGTAGCGACCTAAGTAAACCCAGTAGTTAACGACCTAGGGATGAGCGACCTAGTGGTGCCGAGTTAGTATATTTAGGTCGGCAGCGACCTAAGGAAACTAGTGGTTAGCGACCTATAATAGTTCGCGACCTAAGGGGTTAGCTTGTTAGCGACCTAGGAGTTGCCGTGTTAGCGACCTAAGGTGTTAGCTTGTTAGCGACCTAGGAGTTGCCGTGTTAGCGACCTAAGGGGTTAGCTTGTTAGCGACCTAGGAGTTGCCGTGTTAGCGACCTAAGGGGTTAGCTTGTTAGCGACCTAGGAGTTGCCGTGTTAGCGACCTAAGGAGTTAGCTTGTTAGCGACCTAAGGAGTTAACAGTTGGCGACCTTAAGAGAGGCTATGTGTTAGGTCGTAACACTGTTAGGTCGCGTAGGTTGCTAAGTTGTTAGGTCGCTAGGATTTAGGTCGCGTAGATCTATCTGTTAGGTCGGAGAGTCTTAGGTCGGAGAGGCTTAGGTCGGAAACGACCTAGGGAGATAGCCGAGTTAAGCGACTTAAGGAAATTTCTGCTATAAATAAAAGGGGTTGTTCTCACTTTTTGGGATCCGGATTTTTGAAGCGACGAAGTGCTGCCATTTTGAGAGCTCGACTTCCACACTTCTTCACTTCTTTTCTCCACTCTAATCTAGTGCTTCCATACATCCTAATCGAAGATCAAGATTGAAGATTCAAGAGCTTAGATTGAAGATCTTCATCTTTTCAAGAGAGATTTCTTCATTTGAAGCGGATTTGGGTTAGATCTAGCTTAGTTCTTCGATGTCCAGATCTGAAGTTGATATCTTTTGGATTGTTTAGGTGATTTGGTGAGTGGTGATTATCTCTCACACGGATCCAAAGGAGTATATCGGATTGTTGGCTCGATTTGGTGTTAAAATAGTGATTTCCATGCATTTTCTTCATCCTATGTGTAGATCCATGTAGATCCATTGTTCATGATGATGTTGCATCCATTTTATCATATGTTGACCTATGCAAGTTCATTCATCAAGTTTGTAGAGATATAATCCATGTTTTCATGCTTATTGGACTTTCAACTCTTTAATTACGAAAATGCCATTATTGTTATAATTGTCTACTTAGATCATTTTTGAATGCTTGATTGCTTGGATTGATGTTTGATTTGATTGATTATTATGAACTAGATGATTGATGATTAGATTTAGATCGAAGACGATTCAAAAGCTAAGGGAAAGGCTCTTGAATTGGAAAAGCTGCTCGTGGCATATGTAGCGGGATGATGAAGCTCTTATGCATAGATTCGAGGATGTGATGATGAGATGAGGCTTTGCGAGGATGTAATGAAGCGAGGCAATCATGTGACGAAGACTTGGTCTAATCCGGACGGGATCATTCCAAGCATGTTGATAACTCGGTGATATGATTCGAGTTGAGGATAATGAATGGATATGAGAATAGTCGTCGAGGAGGATGACTAGGAGGCTTGGATAGCATCGTTGTTGAAGGTTCTAGCATGCTCTAAGCAAGAGTACGTTTGGGCAGATTCGATAGTCCCAACGGCCAACTGTTGATGGTCGAGTACTCTGGGCAGATTTGATAGTCCTAGGCACGGGCTGCGACGACGTGCGGGAGTTATGTCTAGAACCGGGGTTTCCATTAGCCCTTGACGGACGGCTGAAAGAATGTGCCGGTCATTCAATTAACGGTGATATCGAAGCAATGATAACAGTGATAGCCAGAGTCATGGATGTTTGGTTGTATCGTCATTCGGACTCAAGAGCGGTATTTTCTGGGTGCTTATCTGATTTAGGCCTTGGTATTTGGAAAACATCGCCCTTGACTCGAGTGATAGTAGTTTTACTTTAAATTGTATGTTCTGCTATGTTTGCTTCTGCTTAGTATGTGTTTGGGGGCTATCACTGTAGAATGAGGTTGGAGTGGAAGGGTTGTATTCCTATTCCTTTTCCTTTATGCTCTTTTGGTATGTTGTTAGTTAATTTACTGTTCACTAAGACTGTTGTCTGACTCAAGGCTTTATGTTTTAATTCTTATTGCCTTGGGCTGTTCGTCCATTTTGGGACGGGCAGACTAGGTAGCAGGTGACAGGTGTTGTTCTCTTCTCACGATGCTGATATCGAAGACGAGCTGGAGGGTTGCATATTATCTTCTTATTATATGTACTGGATATTCCGCTGTTTTGTATTCTCTGAGAGTTTTGTAGTGAGGCTGGATGTATTGACTATGTGGATGCTTGTATTCAACTATTATGGAGTTTTATATGATGTCATTTTGTTCTGTAAAGCTTCACTATACATATGTTCTATTGTATTTTGTCCATGCGCTGTGATTAATACGATAGATTCTGTTGTTTTTAATCTAACCTTGACAATCGTCCATGGTCGCCTGGCACACTTTACAGCGCTTATTCTCTAGATTCGGTGCAGGGGTCATGGGCGGTCGTCACACCGGCCCTATATGCTCCTCGATGCATCACCAAAAGCATGATCAAACATCCATAAAAGGGTTTTCACACCAATTTAACTTTAAAAACCAAAAATTGGAATATTCACAAAACCAATCCAAATCGAGAGCAAATGCACATGAAGAAGTGTTAGGAATTCATACCTAACAATCAAAGACAATTATAGTTATTGATGTGAGATAAAAATCTCACCTTTGAACCCAAACAAATGAAGAAGAAACTTTGGAGCAATGGCAAGAGCAATTACTCTTCAATTCCAACACAACAAGCTTGAATCAAAGCTTAAAAGAAGAACATTCCCAAAGTTAGGTTTAGGAATTTGTGAAATTGGAAGGAGAAAGCGTTGGAGAAGAAGAAGGAGATACTTACCAATGGGTTCTCTTTGATTTTGGAGCAAGAATTTGAGATTGAAAGAGGAACTAGGGCTTGGAGTTTTATTTTCACATCTCTCCCACAATTTTTGCTTTAGAACTGAAAAGAGGAGGAAGTGAGAGTGAATGGGGAGGGATGGTACAGTTTGGGGTATAAGGATGACTAGTGGGCTGAACCCAAACCCAAACCCAAACCCAAAGTGAAAAAGGTCAAATTTTTGGCTAGCTGCAAACATATCAATGTTTATTATTAAAAAAGTTGCAAACGGCATTTTGAACTCAATGGAAGGAGTCTCGAGTCCTAATTCGACTGTTTGCAAAAAGTAGCTTCTCGGACCTCAATCCGATTAACGATTCTATATTTAAATAAAATATTTAAATTTGCAATCCGATTAACGATTCCAATTCAATTCAAAATCAAAACATACAAAGGGAACTTGCAGTGTGATAACTGGGATGGTGTCAAAGTAAATAAACAAGCAATAACAACAATCAATAACAATCCAATAATCAATTCAAATAATCCCGAAATAACCGTATTAATTCGCATTGTTATTTGTACGAATTAATATAATTACTTCTAGAATCTACACTATCATTTCATGTAGATTAAAAATTATTACATTACGGTTTTCACTTGTCATCTATTACAATTTTATCCATCATCAATTTAACAACATACATTCAGTGGTTCAAAGTTTAATTAAACAAATCCTACATGTCAATAAATTTAACAGTTAAAGGGGTCATATTATACAAATGTCAGTTAATCAAATTTAACATTTAACTATCCAATATCAATTTCAATTGCATACTATTTATCATTTTAACATTAACAATTTAACGTCCAATATAAACATCAACAATCAATCAATTATCAGCCAAACTGTATTATCATCGCATAAATAATTAACAGATAATGGTGTCAGATGTCACAGGTGAACTGATACAGGCAATAGCATATATAACAGTGTAATTAACTAACAGCAGCATATTTCAATTGTCGTTTCAATTGAAATCAGATTTAACAAATAAAAGAACGTTAATCGTGAGCGAGCGCTCACCTTTCGAGGCTAGAGGATAGACAAAGAAACGAGCTATGAATTCCAAAGCAATGCTAGATGGACACGATTCGGTGAAGAAAACAGGCACGACGGACTAAGCTGATAGATTGGAAATCAAGGACCAAATCAGTTTGATAAAACAGCACTTTTATATATTATTATTATTATTATTATTATTATTATTTCCATAAAAATCAATATTAAATTTGAAACAAATATTAAAATAACACACACAGATATATATATATATATAAAACTATATATGTATGGACCATGATATCCTAACTTACACAATCATATATATCAATTTGACATACATACTAGATATTTATATATGTGTTACTTATGCAGATTTTGATATACACCGCATCATATGTAGACTCATGGGTAAACTACCGCTAATGTACTGTGAATATATTTATACCTTGTTACACAGTTTAATACAATTAATATACAGAATAACGGAACAAAAGACCCATAATTTCCATAATTTCCATAATTTATAGTAAAATGAATGTTAGGAATTAGATGTAGCAATTGAAATTAAAAGTTAACAAATATATATATATATATATATATTTAAAATGAAATTCCAATTCTTGATTTTTAAATAAAATATGAGAAACAAGAGTAAGTATTGAATAATATGTTATTTATTTATGGTATTGAATAAAAATTGGTAAGCCAATTGTAATTAATGGTAATAATGTGATATAAGCTAATAAATTAGATTTCAATGCAACACCCATTAATGAATGTAATTGAAATAGGATTTAGGTAAATGTATACTAGGTTATAAATCAAAAAGAAGGAAACAAACGTATATATCGAATTGATTAATGAATAAATATACATTGAATAGTAATTGAATGTACAGTTAATGGAAATTGTATAAAATCAATAATGATAATTAGTTGTGCCTTATGGATAATTAATTCCATAACGGAAAGAGTAAATGTATTCATTTGAATATAAAATTGCAATTGGGTAGGGATTGTTAAGTAACAATGTTAATGCAAGGTAAGTGATGCTAAATTAAAGTCAATAATAATGAATAGTGATTAATTCAAAATTTGTAACATATATTTTAAATTACCTGCTTATTTGTTAATAGAATTAGAATTTGTAATAAGTGATAATAAAATAAATGAAGGTTACACTAATGGGAAATGAAATAACGTTCATTAAATGTTGAGTAATCATAGGGTCATATTTATTAAAAGCGTTACTTTAATAATGTGGATTAATTGAGAAATTAATACTAGAAGCATGTAAAGTAATAACTAAAAGGGAAATACGTTATAAATTGATTTTACCTAAACTTAAGTGTAAGTTAAAGGTTGAATTTGGAACTTATCCATTTAATTTGAAACTTATTAGGATAAAATGGGACTCAATTTATAATGAGGGTTTATTTTAAGAAATCAAAATAAATTCTTTAATGAGAGAATTAAGCTACTTTAAACTGACGGGAATTTGTTTAAAGAATTACAAATTAATAAGTAAATCAAGAGGGTAAAATTTATGAATTATAGAATTTGAACCTTTAATAGTGAGTTAATTTATTTAGATTATAATAGTTGAATTTATTGCAAACGAATGAACTCAAATATGTAATTATTACTGTAATTTAAAATTTTAGTTGAAAACGAGAAATATTTATGTGATAATTTTAAATCCAATGGTACGCCCTTCTATTTGGAATTATGAATGAAATAATTATGGGTAAATTCAATTTAATATAAATTTTGGGAACTAAAATTTATAATTTTGAATATAATGAAAATTTAAGATAGGGCATTTCAATTCAATTGATAAATTATTTTCTCTAGATTGACGTTTAAATTTTGTTTAAATAATTGCAAATGATTGAGAAGTATAAAGGTGATAGATTGTCAATTCTATAATTGAAATATAAAATTCGATTTAATTAATTTAATTTTATTTTATTTAATTAATATAAAATTTTCCTTTTTGGTCACGGACTCGGATTTCGAGGAAACCAGTTTCATCGGATCCGTAACGGTGAATTATAATAGTGTTTCAAGTTTCGTAGCGATCGGACTTGTCGTTTGATCGTACAGATTCGGGTCGCGCTTGGGGTTTCAAGGGGAAAAACCCTGGAGCTACTTCGGGTCACGAAGAAAATGACTCGGGTCTCCGGGTCATTTTGGCAAAAAAACTCAGAGCAAGCATCGGGTATTTGAGGCGGCGGACCGGGTTGAACTCGAAGTCGACTCAGTACCAGAATTTTCCAATCTTCAAATTTTCATAACTTTTGCATACAGACTCGGATTTGGATGCAGTTTCTTTTGTTAGGATCGTACTGAAATTCAAGATCTTTTGACGCTTGTTTGGGTGAATTCTGAGACTGTAAAATTTTTGGGTTTAAATTGAATTTAAATTCAATTTAAATTCAAAAGGTGAGTGTTTTAACCCACTCACAACTTCTAAGATTTCTTATGCTTGTTAAATTAAATTTTGATGTGATTTAAAATTTATCTATGATTGTTTGGGCATATATTTAATCATCATCTCAGTTAGATAACATTTAGTTAAATTTAATTGTTATTTAATTTTATTATTGCATAAAATTTGCGAGTTAAATTTATTTATTATTGCATATAAACTGCCAGTTGAACAGTTATTAATTTTTATTGAATATAAACTATTTGTTGATGCCTGTTATATTTTATATGCTTTATATTGATGTTTTGTTTAAATTGGATGATGATTGTAATGAATGGTTGTTTATTGATATGTGGATGAATGGATGCTATATTTTATATTGTATAAACTGCAAGTTATTATGCATTTTTATTTTATTCGGGATTGCAGTTTGAAATGATATATAACCGTAATTTTATTTTAAATTGCGGATTGAAATGATAAATATCCGTATCACTTGACCATAGGATAGAAAATTATATACAGGCACCGTGGTCTATGTATAAAATATTTTAAGGGATTTTCTATGGTTCGGAAAGAAATATACGGTTTAATAAATATTAAATTTTGATATTATATAAATATTATTTTATATATGGTTAAATTCTAAAATTTAAGCTATGTATGACTTGATGATGTTTTAAGTTTGATTTACGAATATTTCAAGTTTGAGCTTTATTTAAGTGATATTGAATTTATTAAATAAATATTTCTAAACTAAATATTAGTAAATTGAATTAAGGTATATATAAGATTATCATATTTGGTTGGGAATTTTGGAATATTTAAAGACCTGAAATATATCAAAATTGAAATGTTTTATTGAAATTAAGGTATTATTGTTTTTCAAAGTATTTGTTTTCGAAATTGTTATAACTTTGAAAGTAATATGGTTTGAAAATGAATTTATTTGAAATAGAATTTATTTAAGAATTATCTTTAAATATATTGATTTGAAACCGATTGAAATTTTGAGATTAAGAATATGACTGCATTATGTGATTTGGGTTTAAGATGGTTTTAAAGAATATTTCATGTTTTATAATTAAAAGTAAGAATAGTGATTAAAAATTTGGATTTTATTTAAATGATATATTATTGAATTTGGTTTTTAAGTATATACTATTTTGAAGTAAATGATATGTTTTGAAATAGCAATAATAATTTGGTCTTAAAGTATATACTATTTTGAAGTAAAGGATATGGTTTGAAATGGCAATAATATTTTGGTTTTTGATGTATATACTATTTTTAAATAAAGAATATGTTTTAAAAGGGCAATGATTGTGTTTTTAAAAGTATAAATTTTTTTTAAAATGACCACGGTTTTATAATAACGATTGGTTGTTAAAGAGACCAGGATCGGATATGGACATACTCTCTATCGTTACCGAAAACCACTTTGACAACTGTGTACGCGGTGGAGTTTCCAGAATGAAGTAGGATGGTGGCGACGATCCTAAGGTATGTTACGTGGACCCAACTCCCGTGAGTTGGCATAAGGTGGCTAAAACAGGAGCGATCTCGGACCAGTGAGGTAGCACCTCTTCTCGGACACATTTCTTCGATATTATACTCTTACTTGTGATTGATTAGATGGCGATCCTTCGATTTGGGAGTGTTGTTCGAGGTGGAACGGTAGTGGCTGCTATGCGTATCCATCAGTCCGTGTGCGTAATTGGTATATCTACCCTGGCATTGCCTAGTTGTGCCGTGTCACCTACCATATCGAGCTTTACTACGATTATGATTTTAAGATTCGACCGCGTTAAGGTTCTCCATCCCCTTAACGCTATTTTCTATATGATTATACTTTACTGATTAGACACTACTGTATATAGCGAATATTACTACATAGTAGATAGTTTAACGGATCCTTAAGAGATGTGAATCCCGAACATTTCTTAAGTTACTGCACTCACGTTAGACATTGGATAGGAGATGTCAAACCCCGTAAACATCTCTGACGCCGTTTACACTCATATTTATTTCATTGATTTAACTTACATAAGATCTTTTAGTTCTGACTTGAGTGTTTTGTCTTTTCAATTCGCTCGGGTCAGCCTGAGCATTTCAGGATTTGAAGGCCCTATTTCTGGAGGACGAATACGAAGATTTTATTACTACTATTTGTTATATATTCTACTACACCATTGTATTCCGCTGCATTTATTATCATTCTCTGGTATGTGTAACTCTGATATGTATTGTATAAGTATAATCAAATGTTTTGTAAAACAGCTTCATGAACTGTTATTTGATTATTATATTTTATCGTTCCGCTGCAAGATTCTATTTTGTTTTTTTTATTTCTCCACTTTTTTCTTATTTACCCCATAACAATCCGCCCTACTGTATGGTTTAAGTTGGCACGTGTGTCTGCTTAAGCGTACAAAAAGGTGGGATGTTACAACTGGTATCAGAGCTTTGGTTTAGCGATAAACCTTAGTTTTGTGGGGTCTGACTCTTTATTAATAGGGTAGTAATACCCTATGGGAGTCGCTGAGTGTATATATATGAGAGAGCCTATTTGTTAGTGTTATAAAAAGGTTTTAATATTGTGTTAATTGGTTCCGTTTTGTATTTATAAATTCTGGTTGGTGAATGGGACGCTATGACATCAATAGGGATTTCTAAACACTTAATAGGACAGACCGACATAATATTTGTTTTAATATATGTGAATGAAATAACTTTGCCTATTATATTTTCCATATATAAAAAATATTTTATAAAGATATATATTTGGTTGCTATAGATTGGGTGTTAGGTAATGAAAATATAAATAATAGTTGAAACTAAGTTGAAAATAAAATAAATGAAAACTGGAAATTTAGAGCTTAAGTTCCGGGGTTTTTAAAGATTTCTTTCAATTGATTTTGGAATATAATAATAATATCGTTAGAAGTATTTTCTTATATAAATATTTCAATAGAATTTGAAAGAAATGTTTTAAAAGAAATTCCGCAAAGAAATAAGTTGTACTCCTATTTTTGTCGTTGGAAATAATTTTGGTGATGGCGGCCGCATCATCGACATTCATTTTCGAGTTTCAAAGTGGGAAGGCTACTGTAGTAGTTTTACTACAAGATTATTTTATTTTAAATTGTTTTAAATATAATTGGATATATAAATTATAAGTATATATATTATCTATTATCTTAAAATGATTTTTGAATAAAACCCGGTATTTAATTCTTAAGTTTCCATTAATAAATAGTCCTAATTACTGAAGTGAATTGGAAGGTAGGTAATTAATAAATTGAAACCTTTAAAGGAAATAAGAGATTTAATGCTAGGATATAAATGGTATTAAATGAAAGTTGAAATTGTAACCTATGAAATAAAGGAAATAATTATTGAACATTAAAATAATTAAAAGAAATGAGAAAACTTGTACAACTTTCAATTTCATTCTTTAAAAGCATAAATATAACTTACCAAAAATTTATAAAAGTTGAAAATGTTTAATAAGAAAATGTATAGTAAATTGTACAAGTAGACTTATGTAATGAAATATTCAGTAAATTTCTTTTATTAATAAGAATTAAAGTATAACTGTTATGCCAAGTAACTAAAATTGAACATGAATATTATTAATAAATGAATAAATAAAATCAAGTAAATGAATAAATATGCAAAGTAAATTAATTTAAAAATGAATAAATGAAATTAATAAGTATTGATGTTCTAGTTGTTATGGACTTAAATGTTATATATAAATAATAATAAACTTAAGTAATAGGTTGAAGTTACCTTAGAATAAAAGATGAATACTGGGAAAATGACTGTAAAACTTAAGTAATAAATTTACCTACCAAGGAATTGGTTGAATGGATAAAAATAAATGATGAATAAAGAGGAAATCAAACAACAATATATGGAATGAAATTAATAATAATGAACTTGATCTATTGTTGAATTTGTTATTTGTTTGGCTTATGGTTGTTTGGGCAAGGATACTTTAATATTGTTTGGATGTAGGAATAATCTATTTAGTTTCACCTAAGACTGCTGAGTGAAGGGTACACTTAGTAGTTTATTCTTCATTCTGTACAATTTAAAGTTATGAACCTGAACAACTATTTCTTTTGTTTGATATGAATGAATGATTGATTTTATGGTTGTATGCCTTGTTTCAAGTGTTTAAATTGTAATAGAATATTATACAAGTAGAAATTTGAAATAATGAAAGTATTCAATGAAATTGCTATTAAATGAGAATATAATGTTATAAGCTTAAGTATAATTGAAATTTTACCAAGTAAATATAATTAAAGGTAAGTATGACAAATAGATGATTATAAACTTAAGTAATTAAAGTGTAAATAGATGAGGTCATACAATTATAAATGAATGTAATATAAATAAGAGAAATTGTAAACTGAAAGGGTTAAAGTAATTTCTAAATAAAAGTTGGAAGAAATACAATGAAAATAAAAAGTTAAACCGTTATATGAATAAAAAGAATCAAACAACAAATGTATGAATGGAATGAATAAGAATAGACTAAAACTATTGCTGAAATTGTTGTTTGTCGTGGTTGTGGTTGTTGGGTAAGGAAACTTTAATTTTGTTGGGATGGATGAAAAATCCATTGTGTTTAATCTAAGACTGTTGAGTAAATGGTGCATTTGATGGTTTATTCTTCATTACGTACAATTTAAAAGTTCTAAAACCGAACAACTATTTGTTTGTTGATTGAATGGTTGTTTGTATTTGTGTGTGTATGCTGTTTGTGAAATTGATAGTTGTTGTATTGATTTGTTGTTAGTGATTGAAACCACTTAAATATTTCACTTTATATAAATTGTTAACCCTTTGGATTTAATAAGTGAAATGCAGGTTATAGAAGCAATTGCTACTGTTTTTGGTTCCATAAATTAAACGTAAATTGCCCGACAAATAGGTACATTTCGGATTACGATTTATAACGCTATTTATATATATTTTCCCGTGTTGGGATATAATATTTTGGATATTATAAGTGATATTTTGTTATATTTAATATTATATTTTCTCCCGAGCCTCTCCGTACAAAGGAGACTCCGCCGAAATTTTTCGAAATTTTTGGGACTTAGAAAATTATTTGAAATGTTTTTCCAAACTTTATTCATTTAAGTATAAAAAGATATAATGATTAAAATGGGTAAATTTTATATAAAGTAATAAATTTTGTAAATTAGTGTTTATAAGTTAATATTTTGAATAAGATGTATTGTTTGTCTAACTCTTCCTTCTCCCTTCTTTTTCCTTTTCGGGGACGAAAAGTTTTGAGTGGGGGAGAGTGTAACGACCCGTGAATTTCGTTAACCAAGTTTGTCATAATTTCCATAATTTATAGTAAAATGAATGTTAGGAATTAGATGTAGAAATTGAAACTAAAAGTTAACAAATATATATATATATATATATATATTTAAAATGAAATTCCAATTCTTGATTTTTAAATAGAATATGAGAAACAAGAGTAAGTATTGAATAATATGTTATTTATTTATGGTATTGAATAAAAATTGGTAAGCCAATTGTAATTAATGGTAATAATGTGATATAAGCTAATAAATTAGATTTCAATGCAACACCCATTAATGAATGTAATTGAAATAGGATTTAGGTAAATGTATACTAGGTTATAAATCAAAAAGAAGGAAACAAACGTATATATCGAATTGATTAATGAATAAATATACATTGAATAGTAATTGAATGTACAGTTAATGGAAATTGTATAAAATCAATAATGATAATTAGTTGTGCCTTATGGATAATTAATTCCATAACGGAAAGAGTAAATGTATTCATTTGAATATAAAATTGCAATTTGGTAGGGATTGTTAAGTAACAATGTTAATGCAAGGTAAGTGATGCTAAATTAAAGTCAATAATAATGAATAGTGATTAATTCAAAATTTGTAACATATATTTTAAATTACCTGCTTATTTGTTAATAGAATTAGAATTTGTAATAAGTGATAATAAAATAAATGAAGGTTACACTAATGGGAAATGAAATAACGTTCATTAAATGTTGAGTAATCATAGGGTCATATTTATTAAAAGCGTTACTTTAATAATGTGGATTAATTGAGAAATTAATACTAGAAGCATGTAAAGTAATAACTAAAAGGGAAATACGTTATAAATTGATTTTACCTAAACTTAAGTGTAAGTTAAAGGTTGAATTTGGAACTTATCCATTTAATTTGAAACTTATTAGGATAAAATGGGACTCAATTTATAATGAGGGTTTATTTTAAGAAATCAAAATAAATTCTTTAATGAGAGAATTAAGCTACTTTAAACTGACGGGAATTTGTTTAAAGAATTACAAATTAATAAGTAAATCAAGAGGGTAAAATTTATGAATTATAGAATTTGAACCTTTAATAGTGAGTTAATTTATTTAGATTATAATAGTTGAATTTATTGCAAACGAATGAACTCAAATATGTAATTATTACTGTAATTTAAAATTTTAGTTGAAAACGAGAAATATTTATGTGATAATTTTAAATCCAATGGTACGCCCTTCTATTTGGAATTATGAATGAAATAATTATGGGTAAATTCAATTTAATAGAAATTTTGGGAACTAAAATTTATAATTTTGAATATAATGAAAATTTAAGATAGGGCATTTCAATTCAATTGATAAATTATTTTCTCTAGATTGACGTTTAAATTTTGTTTAAATAATTGCAAATGATTGAGAAGTATAAAGGTGATAGATTGTCAATTCTATAATTGAAATATAAAATTCGATTTAATTAATTTAATTTTATTTAATTAATATAAAATTTGCCTTTTTGGTCACGGACTCGGATTTCGACGAAACCAGTTTCATCGGATCCATAACGGTGAATTATAATAGTGTTTCAAGTTTCGTAGCGATCGGACTTGTCGTTTGATCGTACAGACTCGAAACGCCTTGAAATTTATGCAATTGAAATCAATTGAAATCAATTTGGAAAATATTGTTTTTAGCATAACTTCCTCATACGATGGAATTTGATCCTAAAACCATTTCCATTGAGTTTAAAATATTTTAAAACACCTATTTTGATATATGGGTTTACCCAATTTCGTTCCGGGGTCAGAATGGGCTTTTTGGACCCCGTTGGCGTTAGCGCGTACACCTGTTTTATCCATCTATTCTATTTTCAACCTTCTCTATAAATATCCTGTTATAAACCCTAGCCTCCCTAATCTTCATTTGTCTGTACGTACAATTCATCTTCTTCTTAGCTCCTCATTCCAATGGCAGACAAAACCTAATTCCCAAATTCCAAAATCTAATTTAAAAAAAAAATAAAAAATTTCGAGATTTACACGCTTCGGGTCGCGCTTGGGGTTTCAAGGGGAAAAACCCTGGAGCTACTTCGGGTCACGAAGAAAATGACTCGGGTCTCCGGGTCATTTTGGCAAAAACTCAGAGCAAGCATCGGGTATTTGAGGCGGCGGACCGGGTTGAACTCGAAGTCGACTCAGGACCAGAATTTTCCAATCTTCAAATTTTCATAACTTTTGCATACAGACTCGGACGCGGTTTCTTTTGTTAGGATCATACTGAAATTCCAGATCTTTTGACACTAGTTTGGGCGAATTCTGAGACTGTAAAATTTTTGGGTTTAAATTGAATTTAAATTCAATTTAAATTCAAAAGGTGAGTGCTTTAACCCACTCACAACTTCTAAGATTTCTTATGCTTGTTAAATTAAATTTTGATGTGATTTAAAATTTATCTATGATTGTTTGGGCATATATTTAATCATCATCTCAGTTAGATAACATTTAGTTAAATTTAATTGTTATTTAATTTTATTATTGCATAAAATTTGCGAGTTAAATTTATTTATTATTGCATATAAACTGCCAGTTGAACAGTTATTAATTTTTATTGAATATAAACTATTTGTTGATGCCTGTTATATTTTATATGCTTTATATTGATGTTTTGTTTAAATTGGATGATGATTGTAATGAATGGTTGTTTATTGATATGTGGATGAATGGATGCTATATTTTATATTGTATAAACTGCAAGTTATTATGCATTTTTATTTTATTCGGGATTGCAGTTTGAAATGATATATAACCGTAATTTTATTTTAAATTGCGGATTGAAATGATAAATATCTGTATCACTTGACCATAGGATAGAAAATTATATACAGGCACCGTGGTCTATATATAAAATATTTTAAGGGATTTTCTATGGTTCGGAAAGAAATATACGGTTTAATAAATATTAAATTTTGATATTATATAAATATTATTTTATATATGGTTAAATTCTAAAATTTAAGCTATGTATGACTTGATGATGTTTTAAGTTTGATTTACGAATATTTCAAGTTTGAGCTTTATTTAAGTGATATTAAATTTATTAAATAAATATTTCTAAACTAAATAATAGTAAATTGAATTAAGGTATATATAAGATTATCATATTTGGTTGGGAATTTTGGAATATTTAAAGACTTGAAATATATCAAAATTGAAATGTTTTATTGAAATTAAGGTATTATTGTTTTTCAAAGTATTTGTTTTCGAAATTGTTATAACTTTGAAAGTAATATGGTTTGAAAATGAATTTATTTGAAATAGAATTTATTTAAGAATTATCTTTAAATATATTGATTTGAAACCGATTGAAATTTTGAGATTAAGAATATGACTGCATTATGTGATTTGGGTTTAAGATGGTTTTAAAGAATATTTCAAGTTTTATAATTAAAAGTAAGAATAGTGATTAAAAATTTGGATTTTATTTAAATGATATATTATTGAATTTGGTTTTTAAGTATATACTATTTTGAAGTAAATGATATGTTTTGAAATAGCAATAATAATTTGGTTTTAAAGTATATACTATTTTGAAGTAAAGGATATGGTTTGAAATGGCAATAATATTTTGGTTTTTGATGTATATACTATTTTGAAATAAAGAATATGTTTTAAAAGGGCAATGATTGTGTTTTTAAAAGTATATATTTTTTTTTAAATGACCACGGTGTTATAATAACGATTGGTTGTTAAAGAGACCGGGATCGGATATGGACATACTCTCTGTCGATACCGAAAACCACTTTCACAACTGTGTACGCGGTGGAGTTTCCAGAATGAAGTAGGATGGTGGCGACGATCCTAAGGTATGTTACGTGGACCCAACTCCCATGAGTTGGCATAAGGTGGCTAAAACAGGAGCGATCTCGGACCAGTGAGGTAGCACCTCTTCTCGGACACATTTCTTCGATATTATACTCTTACTTGTGATTGATTAGATGGCCATCCTCCGATTTGGGAGTGTTGTTCGAGGTGGAACGGTAGTGGCTGCTATGCGTATCCATCAGTCCGTGTGCGTAATTGGTATATCTACCCTGGCATTGCCTAGTTGTGCCGTGTCACCTACCATATCGAGCTTTACTACGATTATGATTTTAAGATCCGACCGCGTTAAGGTTCTCCATCCCCTTAACGCTATTTTCTATATGATTATACTTTACTGATTAGACACTACTGTATATAGCGAATATTACTACATAGTAGATAGTTTAACGGATCCTTAAGAGATGTGAATCCCGAACATTTCTTAAGTTACTGCACTCACGTTAGACACTGGATAGGAGATGTCAAACCCCGTAAACATCTCTGACGCCGTTTACACTCATATTTATTTCATTGATTTAACTTACATAAGATCTTTTAGTTCTGACTTGAGTGTTTTGTCTTTTCAATTTGCTCAGGTCGGCCTGAGCATTTCAGGATTTGAAGGCCCTATTTCTGGAGGACGAAGACGAAGATTTTATTACTACTATTTGTTATATATTCTACTACACCATTGTATTCCGATGCATTTATTATCATTCTCTGGTATGTGTAACTCTGATATGTATTGTATAAGTATAATCAAATGTTTTTTAAAACAGCTTCATGAACTGTTATTTGATTATTATATTTTATCGTTCCGCTGCAAGATTCTATTTTGTTTCTTTTATTTCTCCACTTTTTTCTTATTTATCCCATAACAATCCGCCCTACTGTATGGTTTAAGTTGGCACGTGTGTCTGCTTAAGCATACAAAAAGGTGGGATGTTACATAAAACGAGCTTAAGTATTCCTTGTTTACAAATAATATAATTTTACCCTTTTTTTTCCAAAGCTCAAGGCGAAAGTGACAACTTTTATATATGAAATCTTTAATTCAACTCAAAGCATAATAATATATATATAACAACTTATATCGAATAACACTTTAAACAACAATTATATATACAAATATGTAAAATCATTGTACAACATATATATCACTGTTCGTATATGTATACTAGTATATTTACATACAAATGTGAATATTTACATTATATAAGAGATTGTATATATAGATGATACAAAAAACAGTAAAATAACAGTAGAATATAGATCTGAAACAGTAGAAAAACAGTAGAATAAAATACCTATATACAAAAAGAAAACAAACTCATACCGTAAACCAAAATAAGAACAAATATACTTGATATACTATAACCATAGAGTCTGACTGCATACATACTAAAGGAAGATATAAACATTTTTTTTATATAACAACTTAAAATTTATAACTTACATGAACTGACAGATACCATTACTATATATACAACTGGTCTACAAAAATGTACAACCTAACCTATTACACTATATATATATCTATATATATAACTACAAAGCTCATATATAAGCAGCAGGCTGTAAATGTACTAACCTATAAATGAGCTTATCATCCTACTATATATAAAACATACCTATGCAGACTATACACCTATTAAAATATATACACATTACATATATCACTTTCAAACACTGGCATATAATTATATATAACAAGACAGCCAACAGCCAACATGCAAAATAACTGTGGAAATATATGTACATATACACACCTACTAATATATTTGTAGGCTGCTAGCAGGTCAAACAGGAGGAGGAAGACAGCAAAGCAAAGGAAGGCCGTGGCTAACGTGGGCTGCGATCTCGATTGCTGTTGATGTGGTAGCTTCGGTGGTTGAACGGAGGTGAGGTATGGACGTGTTGGTGGTGCAGATGTGGTGTCAGGGTGGGTGTTCGGTCGGTAGGCAGTTGTGGCGGAGGTCGAGTAGGCAAGGGGTCGGTGGTCAAGGAATGATGCGTGAGCCTGAGGCGAGGCCGAGTGTAAGTGGATGACAGGAAGCAGGGCTACATGCGGTTTATGGTGAAAAGGAGGTGGAGGTTCTTTGGTTTCAGCTGGAAGAAAAAGAATGGGAGAGGAGAAGCCTAAATTGAAATGAACATGCATATAAAAGAGATGGAGGTGAATGGATAGTCAGGTAAAGAAACATGCACGTGACTAGGAATGGGAGAGGTCAAGCACACGATTCCAAGAGATTTTGAATGCAAACAGCTGTATTTTTTTTGGGAATTATGAACTAATGGCTGTTGGAGAATATGACGTGGTGAAAGGACCCAAAAGACGCAGACCGGTTACCGATACGGAAACCGTTTTACTGATTTCACGGCGTACCGAAGTTCGAAAAACAGAAAGGAATATACCGTTGTGATCAGCATGATGAGACGATCAAAACGGTATACAGATATCAACGGTACGATTGAATTATAAAAATTTGAATTTTCTACCAGCGGAAAATGCAAGAAAAACACTGAAAAATAAGATCGATGGAGCCAAAGATGTCCGAATTTGGAAAAACGACAAGCTGACATCTTGCTCAGAAGATGATTTAGAATTTTTCTATGTAAAAATATTTAAGTTTCAGAACATTTTATTTTCATTGCTTTTTAACTGATTAAATTGAAGTGAATTTACGTGCGAAATAAACTTTCATATTTTCGGACGAAAATTTACCCGTTGCTATGTTTAACTAGACGTATCCCAAATATTAAATTTTTATTTCAAAATTTTATCGTTTATGTAACGACCCGTATTTTCACTGATCGAAACATCGTAAAACAATTGACGTTTGGTCGCATTTGTGATAAGTCGTCCTGAGTCTAAGTCATAGGTCGTTAACGACCTAGGGTATGTCGTAGGTCGTGTGCGACTTAGGATGCTTCAGCTCCGACTTACTACTAGTAGCATTAGTAGTTGAAGTGGTAAGTCGGGGACGACCTAAGGAAGTGAACTGGTTAGTGTTAGGTCGGTTGGGACGACCTATAGGATGTTAGCGACCTAAGGGATTAAGTGAGTTAGCGACTTAAGGATTTTAGGTCGTAGGTGGTTAGGTCGTATGGTAGGTTAGGTCGGTCGAGCGACCTAAGTGTTGACGACTTATAGAAGTTAGCGAGTTAAGAGAGTTTGCGACCTAGTAGTTACCGAGTTAGTATAGTTAGGTCGTAACTCAGTAAGTTGTTAGGTCGTAGAGGCAGTCTGCGTTAGGTCGCTGGGTTTTGCCTAAGTGTTAGGTCGTACCTGTTGTTAAGTCGCGTCTAAGTGTTAGGTCGCGATCTGTGTTAGGTCGTAAGTCGTATACAAGTGGTTCTGTTAGATCGTAGACTGTATGGGAGCGCATGTGTTAAGTCGCGCGTTTGCGCTAGGTCGTAAGGTTTGGATAGGTTGAGAGTTTTAGGTCGGTGGGGTTTTAGGTCGTAGGTCGTGGACGACCTAATTCCGAGCCAGCGACTTAAGGGGGATTTCAGCTATAAATAGGAAGGTTGTTCTCACTTTTTGGGATCCGGATTTCGAAGCGACGAAGTGCTGCCATTTTGAGAGCTCGACTTCTACACTTCTTCACTTCTTTTCTCCACTCTAATCTAGTGATTCCATCCATCCAAGTTGAAGATCAAATCGAAGATTGAAGAGCTTAGATTGAAGATCTACATCCGTCGAAGAGTGATTTCATCGTTTGAAGCGGATTGGTGATAGATCAAGTTAGATCCTTCACTGTCCTGATCTGAAGTGTATTGCTTTTGAGTTGTTTTGGTGATTTGGTGAGTGGTGATTATCTCTCACACGGATCCAAAGGAGTATATCGGATTGTTGGTTCGATTTGGTGTTAAAATAGTGATTTCCATGCATTTTTGTAAACCTAAGTGTAGATCCATGTAGATCCATT
The DNA here is from genome assembly GCA_030737815.1 of Allium fistulosum. Taxonomy (NCBI): domain Eukaryota; kingdom Viridiplantae; phylum Streptophyta; class Magnoliopsida; order Asparagales; family Amaryllidaceae; genus Allium; species Allium fistulosum. Next base: position 1,100,076,558 of record CM060904.1, on the reverse strand, counting down.
GTTCGTGATGATTTGTCAACCATTTTTCTACATGTTAACTTATGCAAGTTCATTCATCAAGATTGTAGAGCTATTTCTCATGATTTCATACTTGTTAGACTTTCAACTCTTTATTTACGAAATTGCCATTATTGTTATAATTGTCCATTTTGATCATATTTGAATGCTTGATTGCTTGGATTAATGTTTGATTTGATTGATTGCTATGAATTAGATGATTGATGATTTGATTTAGACCGAAGATGATTCAAAAGCTAAGGGAAAGGTTCTTGAATTGGGAAAGCTGCTCGTGGCATATGTAGCGGGATGATGAAGCTCTTATGCATAGATTTGATGATGTGATGTTGAGATGAGGCTTTGCGAGGATGTGATGAAGCGAGGCATCATATGATGAAGACTTGGTTTAATCCAGACAGGATCATTCCAAGCATGTTGATAACTCGGTGAAATGGTTCGAGTTGAGGATAATGGATGGTTATGAGAATGGTCGTCAAGGAGGATGACTATGAGGCTTGGGTCTCATCATTGTTGAAGGTTCTAGCATGCTCAAAGCAAGAGTACGTTTGGGCAGATTCGATAGTCCCAACGACTAACTGTTGATGGTCGAGTACTCTGGGCAGATTCGATAGTCCTAGGCACGGGTCACGATGACGTGCGGGAGTTATGTCTAGAACCGGGGTTTCCATTAGCCCTTGACGGACGGCTGAAAGATTGTGCCGGTCATTCAATTAACGGTGATATCGAAGCAATGATAACAGTGATAGCCAGAGTCATGGATGTTTGGTTGTATCGTCATTCGGTCTCAAGAGCGGTATTTTCTGGGTGCTTATCTGATCTTGGTTTAGGCCTTGGGGGTTTGTACTTGGAAAACATCGCCCTTGACTCGAGTGATAATTACTTTACTTTAAATTGTATGTTCTGCTATGTTTGCTTCTGCTTAGTGTGTGTCTGGGGGCTATCACTGTAGAAAGAGGTTGGAGTGGGAGGGTTGTATTCCTATTCCTTTTCCTTTATGCTCTTTTGGTATGTTGTTAGTTAATTGCTCACTAAGACTGTTGTCTGACTCAAGGCTTTATGTTTTAATTCTTATTGCCTTGGGCTGTTCGTCCATTTTTGGACGGGCAGACTAGGTAGCAGGTGACAAGTGCTGTTCTTGCTTTTCACGATGCTGATATCGAAGACGAGCTGGAGGGTTGCATATTATCTTCTTATTATATGTATTGGATGTTCCGCTGCTTTGTATTCACTGAGTGATATGTAGTGAGGCTTGTTGTATTGACTATTCAGATGTTTGTATTCAACTATTATGAAGTTTTATTGATGAGATTCTATTATGTGAAGCTTCAATATATATATATGTTCTATTATATTTTGTCTATGCGCTGTGAGTAATACGATAGATTCTGTTGTTTTAATTTACCTTGACAATCGTCCATGGCTGCCTGGCACACTTTACAGCGCATTTTCTCTAGGTTCAGTGCAGGGGTTATGGGCGGTCGTCACATTTGGTATCAGAGCATTGGTTAATCGATTTTACCCAACGCTCGCTGACGTAACTACGTATGAGAGACGTAATTGTAATTTTGATGGATGACTACTATATATAATATAGTAGATTAGTAGGGTTTGAGTCCTTTATGCAGTTGTTTCTCTAAGATGTTCTGATCATTTCTTTTTATAGATATTGAGAACGAGTCGAAGAGGGAGACCAGCTGCTAGGGAAGGCCGTGCTGCTGAAGGGACTGCTGATTATGCAGCTATGTTCGAAGCTATGATGACTTCGATCATGAGAAGGATACCAGTTCCGGGGACAGCAGTTGATGTTGGAGTTCATGTCCAAACTCCAAAGCCGGTGGATTTTGCTAAGTTGTGTAAGGACTATACTGCTCTTGGAGGAAAGGTTTTCTTGGGAACATAATCAACTATTGAGGTCCAAAGATGGATAGATGCTTGTAGAAGGATTTTTGATGATTTAGGAATTGAGGATGCAACTAAGAGGAAGTTAGCATCAAGGCAGCTTCAAGGGAGAGCCTCTGATTGGTGGAACTCTATTACCATCAATACTCCGGAGGAAGAGATTACTTGGGAGCAATTCCAAGTCAGATTTGAAGCTAAGTTCATTTCTACAGCTCAGAAGTCTGTTCTGTTCAAGAAGTTTGTGGAGCTCAAGCAAGGTGGAAGACCAGTTCTTGAGTATGTTTCTGAGTTTGAAGCTTTGTCCAAGTATGCCCGGTCATATATTGAATCTGCTTATCAGAAGAATGAGAAGTTCGTGATAGGCTTGGACAGTTATCTTGGGAGGCAGTTGGTGGATCATTTGGATGATTCATTTGAGAAGCTTATGGAGAAAGCTCTCAGGCATGAGAGTCTGTTTCCTAAGGAAGGATCTGTTGTTGGTGTGACCAGGGAAGAGTCTAAACCCCAGCAGGGTGGAAACAAGAAGAGGAAGCAGCAGCAGCAGAAGGGTAAGGATGGCCAGAAGAAGCCGAAAGGCGAGGTGACTTGCTACAATTGTCAGCAGAAGGGCCATTTCTCGAAGGATTGTAAGAATCTGAAGGCACCGATGAAGTGTCACAACTGTGAAAAGCCGGGGCATTTCAGGAAGAATTGTCCAGAACCGAGGAGGGACAAGCAGATTGTGCAAGCTTATGCTTTGGGAGCTGTTCCGTCGTCTTCAAAAGCTCCTACCGCTGAAGAGAAGGGAAAGAGTGTGGTGGTTCAAGGTACTCTTTTCCTATGTGGTGTTCCAGTTAGAGTTCTGTTTGATACTGGGGCGTCGCATTCTTTTGTTTGTAATGAACTTGTAGACCGGTTGGGTTTAGAACCGGATATTGTTGATAGGCCATTGGTTGTGACTAATCCTGTTGGGGGTTCGTCTTGTTTGTGTATGATATGTCGTGGTCTGATTGTATCGAGTCATGATTGCTCTTTTGTTTGTGATTTCTTTGTTCTGAACTTTGCAGGGTTCGGAATTATTTTGGGTATGGACTGGCTTAGGAAGTATGCGGCAAAGGTTGATTGCGAGAGGTTGGAAGTGACAGTCGAGAATGTGGAAGGGCGAAAGATTGTGATACGATGTAAGCATGAAGAAGGCGTCTTCATGAGCTTCATGTATTCGCTGGTTGTTCCACGGGATGGACTGTCATCAGTGCCGATCGCTAACGGATTCGTGGATGTCTTTGATGAGGTCAAAGGGTTACCGCTGCATAGAGAGATCGAGTTTCGAATAGATCTAGTTGAAGGAGCCAGACCTATTGTGATGCCTCTTAGGCGGATGGCGCCTAGGGAACAGCATGAGTTGAAGGTGCAAGTTGATGATCTTTTGCAGAAAGGATTCATTCGGCGTAGTGTGTCCGAATGGGGTGCACCAGTTGTGTTCGCAACCAAAGCGGATGGATCGTTGAGGTTGTGTGTGGATTATCATGAGCTGAATAAGGTGACTAAGAAGAACAAGTATCCATTGCCGAGAATAGATGACTTGTTTGATCAGCTTCACGAAGCTAAGGTGTTTTCTCAGATGGATTTGGCAACGAGATTTCACCAGTTAAGAGTGGCTAAGGATAGTGTGCCGAAGACTGCTTTTCGAACACCATCCGGTTTCTTTGAGTGGCAGGTAATGCCGTTTGGATTGACTAACGCGCCAGCATATTTTGTGGATCTTATGAATAGAGTGTTCAGAGATCAGTTGAACAAGTTTGTACTTGTGTTCGTGGATGATATTCTGATTTATTCCAGAACCGAAGAAGAGCACAAGACACACTTGCGAATTGTTTTGGAGATCTTACGGAAACATCAGCTGAAGGCTAAGTTTTCGAAGTGTCACTTCTGGAAGAGTGAAGTGAGGTTCTTAGGCCATGTTATCTCTGGAAATGGAATAGCGGTTGATCCCGCTAAGGTGGCAGCAATCCAGGATTGGGTTAGACCTAAGAGTGCAACGGATGTGAGAAGTTTTCTTGGATTAGCAGGATATTATCGACGGTTTATCAAAGACTTCTCCAAGATAGCTGCACCGTTAATAGGATTGACGAAAAAGAACCAAGTGTTCAAATGGGATGCTAAGTGTGAGCAAGCTTTCGGAATCCTGAAAGAGAGATTGATGAGTGCTCCTGTTTTGACTATTCCTAGTGGGAATGATGAGATGGTGGTTTACACCGACGCATGTGGTACTGGACTTGGAGCAGTGCTGATGCAGAAGGATAAAGTTGTTGTGTATGCCAGTCGACAACTGAAGCCGCATGAAAGGAATTACCCGACTCATGATTTGGAGTTAGCGGCGATTGTTTTTGCTCTGAAGATGTGGAGACATTATCTACTGGGAGTTCGATTCGAGCTGTTTACAGATCATAAGTCGTTGAAGTATCTTTTCTCCCAAAAGGATTTGAATCTTCGGCAGCAACGTTGGCTTGAGTTTTTGGCATCATATGATTTTGGTATAGCTTATTCTCCGGGAAAAGGTAACGTAGTGGCAGATGCGTTAAGTCGAAGACATGCAGGATTGGGAGCCATGTTTTCGGAATGGAAGAATCTCGAGTATTTAGCTGGATTTGACTTCAGGCCTAGATGCGAATTGGAACCTGAGATGTTGGCAAACTTATTGATAAGACCTTCTCTTGTGGAAAGGATTGGCGAGAGCCAAAAGCGAGACGATAAGCTTGTCAAGATTATCCGTGATTTGGAATCTGGATTGAATCCAGAAAAGGATAAAGGATTCGAGGTCGATCAAGAAGGTTGGCTTCGGAAGCAAGGACGACTAGTTGTTCCCGATATAGATGAATTGAGAAGTGAAGTTCTAAAGGAAGGTCATCACTCGAAGTTGACAATTCATCCAGGTGGAAATAAGATGTATCGGGATATGAAGAGAACCTACTACTGGGAAGGTATGAAGAAGGATGTTGGAAATTTTATTTCCAAGTGTATGAACTGCCAGTTGGTAAAAGCCGAACAGAAGAAGCCAAGTGGATTACTTCAGCCATTAGAAGTTCCTACATGGAAGTGGGAGCAGGTATCGATGGATTTTATCGATGGACTACCTAGAACCAGAACGGGAAATGAAGGGATTTGGGTCATTGTAGATCGTTTGACTAAGAGTGCAAGATTCATTCCTGTTCGATCGACTAGGACTGCATCGAAGTTGGCTGAGTTGTATGTTAAGTGGATAGTTCGATTCCATGGTATTCCGAAGAGTATAGTGAGCGATTGAGACCCATTGTTCACTAGTGGATTTTGGAAGAGCTTCCAGGAAGTTTTGGGAACCGAGTTGTGTTTGAGTACAGCTTATCACCCTCAAACAGATGGTCAGACCGAGCGAGTCAACCGAGTTTTGGAAGATCTCCTCAGAGCTTGTGTTTTGGATTTCGGAGGATCATAGGAAGATCATCTTCATTTGGTGGAATTTTCATACGACAATAGTTACCAGTCAAGCATTGGTATGGCACCATATGAGGCATTGTATGGAAGACCGTGTAACTCACCGACATGTTGGTTAGAAACTGGAGAAAAGTTGATACTTGGGCCAGAGATGATTCGACAAACTTCAGATTGTATAGAGATCATTCGGCAACGAATGAAGGCAGCCCAAGACCGTCAGAAGAGTTATGCCGATAAGCGTCGAAAGGATTTGGAATTCGACGTAGGAGATATGGTTTTTGTGAAGATTTCTCCACTGAAGAATGTTATTTGATTCGGGAAGAAAGGGAAATTAAATCCGAGATTTGTTGGACCATTCCCGATCATCGAGCGAATTGGAAAGCTCGCCTATAGATTGGAGTTACCTGAGAAGATGTCGAGTGTGCACAATGTTTTTCATGTATCATATCTACGAAAGTATGTGCACGACTCGAATACAGTGGTTTCTGCTGATAGCTGTGAAGACTTCGAAGTTGATCCAGTCGATAGAAGACCTCGTAAGCCGCTTCGTGTTGTGGAGACCGACACGAAACAGCTTAGGAGGAAGGTAGTTAAGTTACTCAAGATACAATGGAGTGATGATGATAACGACTGTACGTGGGAGGTGGAAGAGAGGATGAAGGCAGCTCATCCTGAACTCTTCAAGGTATGACCCTAAGGTGTCGTGTCATCTCACGATATTGTAACTTGTCCTGGTTTTAGAATTCTGCATGCTAAGCTAGAATTGGATGCATGGTCTGTTGATTGCTATGGATGGTAGGCATGCAGAATAGTATTTGGTTGCTTTGTTTGTTTGGAATTTTGGGGGAGAAATTCCTAAGGGGGAGAGAATGTAACGACCCGTATTTTCACGGATCGAAACATCATAAAACAATTGACGTTTGGTCGCATTTGTGATAAGTCGTCCTGAGTCTAAGTCATAGGTCTTTAACGACCTAGGGTATGTCGTAGGTCGTGTGCGACTTAGGATGCTTCAGCTCTGACTTACTACTAGTAGCATTAGTAGTTGAAGTGGTAAGTCGGGGACGACCTAAGGAAGTGAACTGGTTAGTGTTAGGTCGGTTGGGACGACCTGTAGGATGTTAGCGACCTAAGGGATTAAGCGAGTTAGCGACTTAAGGATTTTAGGTCGTAGGTGGTTAGGTCGTATGGTAGGTTAGGTCGGTCGAGCGACCTAAGTGTTGACGACTTATAGAAGTTAGCGAGTTAAGAGAGTTTGCGACCTAGTAGTTACCGAGTTAGAATAGTTAGGTCGTAACTCGGTAAGTTGTTAGGTCGTAGAGGCAGTCTGCGTTAGGTCGCTGGGTTTTGCCTAAGTGTTAGGTCGTACCTGTTGTTAAGTCGCGTCTAAGTGTTAGGTCGCGATCTGTGTTAGGTCGTAAGTCGTATACAAGTGGTTCTGTTAGATCGTAGACTGTGTGGGAGCGCATGTGTTAAGTCGCACGTTTGCGCTAGGTCGTAGGTCGTAAGGTTTGGATAGGTTGAGAGTTTTAGGTCGGTGGGGTTTTAGGTCGTAGGTCGTGGACGACCTAATTCCGAGCCAGCGACTTAAGGGGGATTTCAGCTATAAATAGGAAGGTTGTTCTCACTTTTTGGGATCCGGATTTCGAAGCGACGAAGTGCTGCCATTTTGAGAGCTCGACTTCTACACTTATTCACTTCTTTTCTCCACTCTAATCTAGTGATTCCATCCATCCAAGTTGAAGATCAAATCGAAGATTGAAGAGCTTAAATTGAAGATCTACATCCGTCGAAGAGTGATTTCATCGTTTGAAGCGGATTGGTGATAGATCAAGTTAGATCCTTCGCTGTCCTGATCTGAAGTGTGTTTCTTTTGAGTTGTTTTGGTGATTTGGTGAGTGGTGATTATCTCTCACACGGATCCAAAGGAGTATATCGGATTGTTGGTTCGATTTGGTGTTAAAATAGTGATTTCCATGCATTTTTGTAAACCTAAGTGTAGATCCATGTAGATCCATTGTTCGTGATGATTTGTCAACCATTTTTCTACATGTTAACTTATGCAAGTTCATTCATCAAGATTGTAGAGCTATTTCTCATGATTTCATACTTGTTAGACTTTCAACTCTTTATTTACGAAATTGCCATTATTGTTATAATTGTCCATTTTGATCATATTTGAATGCTTGATTGCTTGGATTAATGTTTGATTTGATTGATTGCTATGAATTAGATGATTGATGATTTGATTTAGACCGAAGATGATTCAAAAGCTAAGGGAAAGGTTCTTGAATTGGGAAAGCTGCTCGTGGCATATGTAGCGGGATGATGAAGCTCTTATGCATAGATTTGATGATGTGATGTTGAGATGAGGCTTTGCGAGGATGTGATGAAGCGAGGCATCATATGATGAAGACTTGGTTTAATCCAGACGGGATCATTCCAAGCATGTTGATAACTCGGTGAAATGGTTCGAGTTGAGGATAATGGATGGTTATGAGAATGGTCGTCAAGGAGGATGACTAGGAGGCTTGGGTCTCATCGTTGTTGAAGGTTCTAGCATGCTCAAAGCAAGAGTACGTTTGGGCAGATTCGATAGTCCCAACGACTAACTGTTGATGGTCGAGTACTCTGGGCAGATTCGATAGTCCTAGGCACGGGTCACGATGACGTGCGGGAGTTATGTCTAGAACCGGGGTTTCCATTAGCCCTTGACGGACGGCTGAAAGAATGTGTCGGTCATTCAATTAACGGTGATATCGAAGCAATGATAACAGTGATAGCCAGAGTCATGGATGTTTGGTTGTATCGTCATTCGGTCTCAAGAGCGGTATTTTCTGGGTGCTTATCTGATCTTGGTTTAGGCCTTGGGAGTTTGTACTTGGAAAACATCGCCCTTGACTCGAGTGATAATTACTTTACTTTAAATTGTATGTTCTGCTATGTTTGCTTCTGCTTAGTGTGTGTCTGGGGGCTATCACTGTAGAAAGAGGTTGGAGTGGGAGGGTTGTATTCCTATTCCTTTTCCTTTATGCTCTTTTGGTATGTTGTTAGTTAATTTACTGCTCACTAAGACTGTTGTCTGACTCAAGGCTTTATGTTTTAATTCTTATTGCCTTGGGCTGTTCGTCCATTTTGGGACGGGCAGACTAGGTAGCAGGTGACAGGTGCTGTTCTTGCTTTTCACGATGCTGATATCGAAGACGAGCTGGAGGGTTGCATATTATCTTCTTATTATATGTACTGGATGTTCCGCTGCTTTGTATTCTCTGAGTGATATGTAGTGAGGCTTGTTGTATTGACTATTCAAATGTTTATATTCAACTATTATGAAGTTTTATTGATGAGATTCTATTCTGTGAAGCTTCACTATATATATGTTCTATTGTATTTTGTCCATGCGCTGTGAGTAATACGATAGATTCTGTTGTTTTAATTTACCTTGACAATCGTCCATGGCTGCCTGGCACACTTTACAGTGCATTTTCTCTAGGTTCAGTGTAGGGGTTATGGGTGGTCGTCACAGTTTAAAATTTCACAAAATTTCAACTAATTACGTTATTAAAACAGTTGAAATTTACGGGTCGTTACACTCTCCCCCACTCAAAACTTTTCGTCCCCGAAAAGGAACGAGGTAGGGGAATAGAAACAACCAGAAAGAAAACAGATTTGAAATACAAAATAACAATTAATTTAAACCATATAAATTCAAATTTAAATTAATTGATATTCAATAATTGATTTAATCCATTTGATTTCACTAAAATCAATCTCAACTATTTCTAAATTCATTATCTTATTATCCAATTATCCTCAATTTAAATTTTCTAAAACTATAAATTTGAATAGTCTTTTATTATAATCATATTTTCTTCAACAATTTTAAATTCTTCTTTATTCCAAATTACAGTTAAATTTATTCTACTTAATATATCTACTCACATATATTTAACCCATATAAATTAATTTAAAACATAAAAGTTTCGATTTAAATTAATTTACATATATTAATTTCTTTTAAATTCAAGGTATTTTCATATGTTGATCAAATTTCAATTTATTAATTCTTTCAAAACAAATTTATTAATTCTTTCAAAACAAATTTATTTCATTATTAACTGAGTTTACTTATTATCCTATCTAACTCTATTAACATCTTAATAATCAAAATTTAGTGTATAACACTTATTATAAACACTCAAATTTTATTTATAAATTCAATTTATCTTACATATTATCCTATTACATATTCAACTTCTGAATGATTTAGGTAAGTTGTATTAGAATGCAGTCGAACAATATATAAATAAAATTTTCCCAATTCAATTATTCGAGTTTAAATATTTATTCCAAATTTTGGTTTTATTTATAATTAAAATCATCTTTTAACAAAATTTAAGAATTAGATTTCTGATTAACTTTAAACAACTTAGAGATATATATAATATATTTATATCAAATCAAATTAAATTTTAAAATAAGATACCTATATATATGTAAATCAAAATATACTGAAGAAATTCAAATCAAAATAATTTTTTTCAAAACAAAACCGTAGCAAAGCTACAGAATGGTTTCTTCACTTCGAAACTCGAAAATGAATGTCGATGATGCGGCCGCCATCACCGAAATTATTTTCCAGCGACAAAGAGAAGAGCACTGATTTCAACATTTAAAATTCTTTGAAAATGATTTCTATTTGAAAAATACCTTCAATAATATACATTTTAAAATTTTAAAACCAAAGCTTGAAATTTTAGGAAATTAAATTCTCAAATTCTTACTTTAATTTCATTTATTTCTAAATAAATCTATAAACAAACTTTTATAATTCCATTTATTTTTATGTTGGAATAATCAGTGATTTACAAAACAAATAGTGAAAATCAATATTACCTTTCTGACAACCAATTCGGTTAACAATTCAATTCCAGAAAATTTATACTTATATATAATATAATTTTACAAGATTATTTTATTTACCAAATTTTGAAAATAATATTGTGTCAGTTTGCTCTGCTCAAGTGTTTTGGAAATCCTATCGATAGCGTTGATCAGATGAATCGATCGAAAACCCAAATCAACGTCAACAACTCAAACAACACAGCATATATGAAAACATTTATGTATATTAGTTTACAAATACATTTCTTTGCTCGACGATACAGGAATGAATTTTTAAAATAAGGATAGGGTTTCAAATTTGATGGACTCAAATCAAAGAGAAATTTGATTCGAAGATAAGTTTGAAACAAGATATGATGATTAATAACAAAGTAGGAAGATTGATAAGTTTATATAAATCGCGGGTAACCTTAACCGGGTCGACCGTGACTTCAAGAATAAGATCGTTGTAGAATTCCGAGGTAAATCGACATTCGATCTCAAGAAATAAAATTCAGGTATAGTAGGAGATAGATAGCATCGTAAACCGAGGATACAGAAATCTCCGGTAAATCAATGCCTATTGTAAAGGAGTTTCACCCCTTTACAAATCATTTGAAGATTGGCGAGACCGCCGATCTATTATAGATATCATTCAAAATGGAGTTATGGGGTGCTCCAGAATTCGGAAGAAGACGGATAGTGAGGGACACGAATGGATTTTGGAACCGTAGGGAACGTTCCAAAATTTTGAAGGAATCGAGTCAAAAGGAAGAGATTGAAACTCGAATGAGAGTGATTCTGTAAATACATTTACCCTATATGTTAAGTTTTGCCTAGAGCTACCAAAGCTCTGATACCAACTGTAACGACCCGATATTTTGGACCATTCACATCCATTATAAGTGTATAGGTAGACACTCATGCCGGAGTTGAATTGCTCAAAATACCGCGTTGTTAATTTAAATTTGGCAAAACTGAACATATACAGCAAATAAATAATCACAGATCACAGACACAGAGAAATAAGTGCAGCGGAAATAAAAGAGATAGTAGTTCATGAAGCTACTATATGAATATATAAAATACATCAGAGTTTACAACAGAAGAGTAATACGATACATCAAATACAAATCAGAATACATCACTGGAATCATCGAATACTGAAAGCAGAATAGATGGCTGGATCTTCAAGCAAAGCTCCAACTTCAAAGGTGAGTCTCGAATACTGGTACACTCAGTCTGACCCGAGCGTAAAGCAAAACACAAGACACTCGAGTCAGGATTAACATTCTTATATTAATAAATCCAACTCAAGTGAAATAGCAATTGAAATACAAGTAACTCAAAGGATGTTTGGAATAACCATCCTTTAAGGATCCGTTAAACTATCTACTAGGTAGTAATGTACGCTAAGTAGATAATGTCTATCAGTAATATAAAGATATCAAAATAGTGTTAAGTCATGGCCCATTCCACCCTTAACACATTTTTATTCCCAAAAGCATATACAAGACCGTAGTTTCCCTAAAACCGGAAGTCACCAGAGGGTAATCCATATACTAAAGGTACAAAACAAATTCGTAGTGGTCGCGAATAAAGGGAATACAAGTATGACAAGGCACATGAGGCAATACCCAAGGTAGTGATACTACCGTTCGCCTGATCCGGACTGGTGAGAATGCAACGCTGCAGCGCCCGCAACACCGTGAAACAACACTCCCAAAATCAAGGGTGCACCAATCGACAACAAGTAATGAGTAGTTCGAAGAAGTGTGTCCACTTGAGGTAGCTAATCCTCCATTGGCCCGGCACGGCTCCTGTTTTAGACATTTCCAATTTGACACAAGTGTCAAGGCTATCCATCATCGTTCTCTTTCTTCAGTCATCACGTACATCATTCCAACCACTTCATTCTGGATCATCACTCGCGTATAGTTATTAAAGTGGTTTTCGGTTTAGATAGAGAGTATATCCATAACCGAATTCCGGTCTCTTTAATAACTTCCGTAATTATTACACCGATTGGTCATTTATTTATTTCAAAACCAAATCAATTTCAATTTCAATTTCAATTCGTAAATCAACATTTCATTTGTCTTTCGAAATCAATTTCCAAAATTTTCGTTTCAAAACTTCCAATTTACCATTTCAAAATCTTATAAATCAAATTCAAATTTTATTTTAAACCATTCAAATATTGATTCAAGTTCATATATACGTTTCATTCCGAAATCATTTAAATTAATTTCATTTAACATTTAAATCAATTTAAATTCATTTATCGATTTCATTCAATATTCATTAAGTAAATTTGTCATTCAAAACAATTTCTATTAAATTTCCAATTCATTAAATCCATTATTTAAATTCAACTTCCTTATTTCAAAACTTACAATTTGAATTAAATTAAATTCATCAAATCAAATTCTTTAAATTTCAAGTCTCACATTAATTTCAATTAATCGCATTTTATTTCTTGTTAAAGAAATTCAATTTCACTTATTTACTTACTCAAATAATTTTCCAAAACTTAATTAATAAAGAAATTCAATTTCAATTATTTACGAAATAAAAATTCACTTATTCAAAGGTTCAATTTCTCTTATCAAAGAATTCAAAATTTTTATTTAATTATCAATAATCAAATCTTATTTAATTATTAAATATTTCAAAACTTAATTATTAAATAATTTCAAAGTTTAATAATTTCAAACTTAATTATAATTTCAAACTTAATTATTATTTCATTTCAAAGTTTAATAATTTCAAACTTAATTATAATTTCAAACTTAATTCAATCATTTCTCAAATTAAACATCGTTCTTCCATCAATTTCATTTTTTATATTTTGTTTCAGATTTTTAAATATTAACATTTTCCTTTCATTAAAAATTCAAATTTCAACTTCATTTCAAAACCATATTATTTATTCAAATAAAATCTTCATTTTATTTTTAAATCCAATTTATTGACCAATCGGGTTTTATTTAATTTTCTATCCTAGGTCAAAGTTCAATTTGGGTATTTATCATTTCAACCCGATTCCAATTCAATTCAAAATCAAAACATACAAAGGGAACTTGCAGTGTGATAACTGGGATGGTGTCAAAGTAAATAAACAAGCAATAACAACAATCAATAACAATCCAATAATCAATTCAAATAATCCCGAAATAACCGTATTAATTCGCATTGTTATTTGTACGAATTAATATAATTACTTCTAGAATCTACACTATCATTTCATGTAGATTAAAAATTATTACATTACGGTTTTCACTTGTCATCTATTACAATTTTATCCATCATCAATTTAACAACATACATTCAGTGGTTCAAAGTTTAATTAAACAAATCCTACATGTCAATAAATTTAACAGTTAAAGGGGTCATATTATACAAATGTCAGTTAATCAAATTTAACATTTAACTATCCAATATCAATTTCAATTGCATACTATTTATCATTTTAACATTAACAATTTAACGTCCAATATAAACATCAACAATCAATCAATTATCAGCCAAACTGTATTATCATCGCATAAATAATTAACAGATAATGGTGTCAGATGTCACAGGTGAACTGATACAGGCAATAGCATATATAACAGTGTAATTAACTAACAGCAGCATATTTCAATTGTCGTTTCAATTGAAATCAGATTTAACAAATAAAAGAACGTTAATCGTGAGCGAGCGCTCACCTTTCGAGGCTAGAGGATAGACAAAGAAACGAGCTATGAATTCCAAAGCAATGCTAGATGGACACGATTCGGTGAAGAAAACAGGCACGACGGACTAAGCTGATAGATTGGAAATCAAGGACCAAATCAGTTTCATAAAACAAAACTTTTATATATTATTATTATTATTATTATTTCCATAAAAATCAATATTAAATTTGAAACAAATATTAAAATAACACACACACACATATATATAAAAAACTATATATGTATCGACCATCATATCCTAACTTACACAATCATATATATCAATTTGACGTACATACTAGATATTTATATAAGTGTTACTTATGCAGATTTTGATATACACCGCATCATATGTAGACTCATGGGTAAACTACCGCTAATGTACTGTGAATATATTTATACCTTGTTACACAGTTTAATACAATTAATATACAGAACAACGGAACAAAAGACTATAGTAGGTAAAACGAGCTTAAGTATTCCTTGTTTACAAATAATATAAATTTACCCTGTTTTTTTTTCCAAAGCTCAAGGCGAAAGTGACAACTTTTATATATGAAATCTTTAATTCAACTCAAAGCATAATAATATATATATAACAACTTATATCGAATAACACTTTAAACAACAATTATATATTCAAATATGTAAAATCATTGTACATCATATATATCATTGTTCGTATATGTATACTAGTATAGTTACATACAAATGTGAATATTTACATTATATAAGAGATTGTATATATAGATGATACAGAAAACAGTAAAATAACAGTAGAATATAGATCTGAAACAGTAGAAAAACAGTAGAATAAAATACCTATATACAAAAAGAAAACAAACTCATACCGTAAACCAAAATAAGAACAAATATACTTGATATACTATAACCATAGAGTCTGACTGCATACATACTAAAGGAAGATATAAACAATTTTTTTATATAACAACTTAAAATTTATAACTTACATGAACTGACAGATACCATTACTATATATACAACTGGTCTACAAAAATGTACAACCTAACCTATTACACTATATATATATATCTATATATATAACTACAAAGCTCATATACAAGCAGCAGGCTGTAAATGTACTAACCTATAAATGAGCTTATCATCCTACTATATATAAAACATACCTATGCAGACTATACACCTATTAAAATATATACACATTACATATATCACTTTCAAACACTGGCATATAATTATATATAACAAGACAGCCAACAGCCAACATGCAAAATAATTGTGGAAATATATGTACATATACACACCTACTAATATATTTGTAGGCTGCTAGCAGGTCAAACAGGAGGAGGAAGACAACAAAGCAAAGGAAGGCCGTGGCTAACGTGGGCTGCGATCTCGGTTGCTGTTGATGTGGTAGCTTCGGTGGTTGAACGGAGGTGAGGTATGGACGTGTTGGTGGTGCAGATGTGGTGTCAGGGTGGGTGTTCGGTCGGTAGGCAGTTGTGGCGGAGGTCGAGTAGGCAAGGGGTCGGTGGTCAGGGAATGGCGCGTGAGCCTGAGGCGAGGCCGAGTGTAAGTGGATGACAGGAAGCAGGGCTACATGCGGTTTATGGTGAAAAGGAGGTGGAGGTTCTTTGGTTTCAGCTGGAAGAAAAAGAATGGGAGAGGAGAAGCCTAAATTGAAATGAATGTGCATATAAAAGAGATGGAGGTGAATGGATAGTCAGGTAAAGAAACATGCACGTGACTAGGAATGGGAGAGGTCAAGCACACGATTCCAAGAGATTTTGAATGCAAACAGCTGTATTTTTTTTTGGGAATTATGAACTAATGGCTGTTGGAGAATATGACGTGGTGAAAGGACCCAAAAGACGCAGACCGGTTACCGATACGGAAACCGTTTTACTGATTTCACGGCGTACCGAAGTTCGAAAAACAGAAAGGAATATACTGTTGAGATCAGCATGATGAGACGATCAAAACGGTATACAGATATCAGTGGTACGATTGAATTATAAAAATTTGAATTTTCTACTAGCGGAAAATGCAAGAAAAATACTGAAAAATAAGATCGATGGAGCCCAAGATGTCCGAATTTGGAAAAACGACAAACTGACATCTTGCTCAGAAGATGGTTTAGAATTTTTCTATGTAAAAATATTTAAGTTTTGGAACATTTTATTTTCATTGCTTTTTAACTGATTAAATTGAAGTGAATTTACGTGCGAAATAAACTTTCATATTTTCGGACGAAAATTTACCCGTTGCTATGTTTAACTAGACATATCCCAAATAATAAATTTTTATTTCAAAATTTTATCGTTTAAAATTTCACAAAATTTCAACTAATTACGTTATTAAAACAGTTGAAATTTACGGGTCGTTACAAACGGCGTAGTACAATAACAATACGCCCGAGAAACTGGAAACACAAATGACTCCGAACATCGACGTAGTACAATAACGGTACGTCCAATGAACGGAAACTCAAATAATTCAGAACACTGACGTAGTACAAGAACGGTACGTCCAATGAACCGAACACCATAAAAGAACATCGGGCGCTAGTCCATACAAGAAATGAGATAAAACTCAATAAAACGAAGTATATCAAAACGTCCGATGAACTTGATAAAAAGATAATTCCATTCAGACATCATCAAAGAATCAACCACTTGTTGCTTACGACTAAGCGCATTGGCAATACGATTTCCCTTCTTGGAGTAAAAAGAATATCAAGATCATAAGATGCCAGGAACTCGAGTCAACCTGAAGTTCCTTATGAGAAAATAAATATTCCAAAGATTTATGATCGAGGTGGAGAACAAATTTCTCCCCCAAAATGATGATGCCAAACTCTAAAAGCGAAAACAATAGCCGCGAGCACTAGATCATGAGTGGCATATCTAGTCTCGATAGGCTTTAATGATTTAGAAGCAAAAGTGATAGCACGTTTTCTTTTGCAAGAGAACGGCATCCAAACCAATACAACTAGCATCGGTATAAGCAATAAAGTCTTGGTTCCCTTCGGGAATCACAAGAACAAGAGTATCGAAAAGAATGAATTTCTTTTAAATAATCTTCTTTTCCGAAAGACTAAAACTTTTAAAATTACAATTATCTTTATGTAATAATCTTTTCAGAAAAACTTTTATTTTACAAGTCAATTTACGGTGTCTGATTGTCTCATCAAAGCGTTTAGTAGATTCCTATTGATAACGTTGATCAAGCACATCGACCAGAATTCTTAAAGCACTCAATGGGCAATACAATCACAAAATCATCTTTTATATGATAAACATGTTTCTTAAAAATCTTTAATAATATTCTTTGCTCGTTTAAGAGCAAAATCAAATTGTACTTATAAATAAATCTTATGAAAAGATTTGCAAAATTTTAAATTGCCGTTTTCATCCAAAATCAATATATACAAGAATGGAGTAATCGAGATCGTAGAATTACTCGATTCACAAAATGGATGAAATAAGCTGGGCAAACAGAATGACATAACAAGTCATTCATAAGTTTCATAACAAGCGCGGAATGCGGTAAATGGAATGTTAACTCCCGCAACTCGTAGCAAATGAAAAATTTGGTGGCAAGGTCGAGCTAAAAAGACCTTATCACCACTCCAAAGATTGCTTAGGTGATAATCCTAAGACAAACTCAAAAATACCAAAAAATTCTCAAATTACATGAATGAGAGAAACAACTCTTTCCTCATCATGTGAGCTTAAAGAATAAAATGATGCCATCAAATTGGAATCAAAATCACAAGGGAAAAAACAGAAATCTGCTTAACAGATTGAAAATGTCGAAGATGAATAGCCCACACGGAACAAAGGATATGGCTTCAAAATAATTAAGCCAATCCTTATAAAAGTCAATTCCGAAGCATAAGTAAAAATCGACTCTGAAAGAAAAATCACATAAAATAATTTCGACATAATTAAAAAGCAAATTGAGTGTTGCGGATCCACCAATCTGGATTTGCAATCCTCAAAGAAGTCATCAAGCCCAGAAATGTTTTAAAGAAAAAGAATCACAAGTTCTTTTGATATAAAAATAATGAGATAAAACCCATATCACAAAGAACTCGAATAAGATAATCTCAAAAGAAATATCGTCAAAGATAGAAGGAGAATTACCTCAACCAAGAGAAGTGTCACCGGGGGCTTGAACAACATTTAGCTCTCCCTCTCTCATAATTTTAAGAATGGGACATGTAGATATAAGATGACCCGAATTTTTGCAATAATGGCAAAAGAGAGGTTTCGGGCACTCCCTTGCATAGTGGTCCGTAAGACCACAATTGTAGCATCGTCCATGACTAGAGGTAGGAGTCTTTGCTACCGGAATTTGTTGCTTCCCTTTCTTGATGGGATTGGGGCCGGTGAATTTAATAGGCCTTTTCATGTTGTCGTTGAAGTTCTGTTTGGCACGCACAACTTCAATATCGCTTTCTCTATCGGCCTCTTCAAGACGAAGAGCGATGTCAATAAGCTGATCAAATGAAACCTCTAGTTTCAGAAGTAATGGCTTCTTGAGGTTCTTATTCAACCCATAGACGAACCTCTGATTTTTCTTCATCGGGGTATTAATATACTCAACCCCGTATTTAGAAAGAGATTCGAAAGATGCGACATAGTCTGTCACAGAAGATTCACCTTGAACAAGGTCTATGAAGCGCCGTGCTAAAGTTACTTTTTCAGCCTCCGGGACAAATTTCAATTCGAATCTTTCCCGGAATTGCTCCCAAGTAAGATCCGCTTCTACGATTTCAGAAATTAAAAGGTCATACCAATCCAATGCTCTTTCTTGGAGCATGCTAGAAGCCACCTGGACTCGATGTAGATCAATAAGGTTCATGCGAGAAAAGATGCGATCGCATGATTTGAGCCAAGCTTGAATTTCAATAACACTCTCGGATCCCTTAAATGGCCTTCCACCCAAATCGGTATAGTCTCTGCACAAGCGTGCAAAACCGGATCTAGGATGGGTAGGCTCTGGAATCGGTCCGGCTGCTTGAGCATTCTTTACAAGATCAAGGAGCTGCTGGGCAGACATAAATACTCCCTCCTGAGGAGTAGCACTGGATTGACCGACGTTGGTACGGCCAAATCTAACCATTTCTTTTCTTTAAGAAAGAAAGAAAAGAGAGAAAGGTTAATCTTAGAATGAAAATCAAACAAACTTGATTGATAAAACAAGGAATCATAGAATGAAATAGGATAGAACGGTACGAAGACCCGAATCAAATCCTATGGCACGATTCCTAAGAAAGACTTAGGACAATGATCCTTGCTAGATTATTCTACATTGTTACGAAGTTTGCCTCTGATACCAAGCTATGACGCCCCACCTCTATACCCACGCTAGCCAAGGGCACTACGAGGTAATGCCGTCAACTAGCACGGAGAATAAGGCTGTTGAGGAGCGACCATCTGTATAATTGCTTTGTGCGAGTACCGATATGCCAGATAAAAATATAACTTTTCATCTTAAGAGGAAATCCGACATACTGATACAAACTCAAAGCTACTACACAGTGGCTATATGGACTTCAGAAACAAATTTCGAAAGAAACATAACACAAATCAGTCACAGACAATTCATATCACAAAGGCGGAAATAGATATGAATATAACACATGAAAGTGTACATCAAAGTAGTGGTCAAATAAGATCCACAATAACACAAAAGAATAGGTACAAGTGCAAGGCAAAAGAATATGTATACATCAAGGAGTCTAAATCTCAAATGTATACAACAAAAACTACTAAACTAGAGTAGTTAGCCAAAAGTCAGAAGATGATTCCAGATAGGAAGTCATGAGGAAGCACCTGTAATATCTCAGTCTAACCCGAGTATTATTTAAGAAGAAAATAATAAACAGATCAGTCTAGCTATAAATATCAGATAAAGTGATATAGAATAAGAGATATGACAAAAACGTATCATAACCATAATACCATACTGTGCTAAGCACGTAATTGAAAATCAACAAGAGATTAATCAATATCACAAGAATCTTCTCAAAGATTAAAAAGAATGTCATATTCTTTATTTAATTCACCAAGCCACAATAATGACATACATATCAATGCCAATTGTAAAAGTTGGTGAAACATAAATTCCAGAAATCATCAACAAGAAATCCAGAAAACACAATAAATAGGAACAACGACGTCGTACAGCGTAACGTCCGATGAACAAAAGCACAATAAAAAGGAACAACGATGTCGTACAGCGTAACGTCCGATGAACCAACACACGATAAAAAGGAACAACGACGTCGTACAGCGTAACGTCCGATGAACCAACACACGATAAAAAGGAACAACGACGTCGTACAGCGTAACGTCCGATGAACCAACACACGATAAAAAGGAACAACGATGTCGTACAACGTAACATCTGATGAACCAACCCGTAGTAGAATGGAACATCGACGTCGTACAGCGTAACGTCCGATGAACCAAATCACAATAAAACGGAACAACGACGTCGTACAGCGTAACGTCCGATGAACCGAATCAAAGGGACATCGCACATTGCTAGTCTAAATCACGAAAATGAAAACGGAACAACGACGTCGTACAGCGTAACGTCCGATGAACCGAATCAAAGAGACTTCGCACATTGCTAGTCTAAATCACGAAAATGAAAACGGAACAACGACGTCGTACAGCGTAACGTTCGATGAACCGAATCAAAGAGACATCGCACATTGCTAGTCTAAATCACGAAAATGATCGTCATTGATCGTCAAGAAGTGTCAATCACACTAAGCTAGTAAATATATGAGTTTAGCTTCATGTCCCATAACCACTTGCTTAACTTAAATATTTACGAACAAAGTGTAGATCTTCACTAGAAAATTGTCACAAGAGTTTCAATCGAACAAGTCCATAAATTAACCGACGAAGTAAACGCAAGCGTTTCATACCACTTGTTTTGCTAAGCCGTTTAATTAGATTTTCTCATATGAATGAGGTAAAGGTTTGTATATACTAATAGATTGGAAAACGGTTTTATAAACGAGTTTGTAATAAAATAGTGTTGGAATCGTTTTGATGAAAGGGTTTTGATATTTACTACTAGTATAGAAAACCTTTATATTTTAAAGTGACAAATCATAGAAGTGATTGTAGAAACAATCAATCATAAAAATTCACATTCGAAGACGTGAATCAAACCCAATTAAACCGATAAAGAATCCATCGAAGTGGATATTCAAAAATCCTGAAAAAGGAGTCATCAAAGTCATAATAAATGATAACAAGAAATAGGATCATCACGAATCGATTCAAATTGGAAATTCAATCTAAAAAGGCAAACTGGACTGAAACAACAGGTTCAGTCGACTGAACAGAGTTTTTCAGTCGACTGACCCTGTACCTGGAAATTTTCCAGGTTCAGGAACCTTACTGTTTCCAGGTTCAGTCGATTGAACAGAGTTTTCAGTCGACTGAATCATGCCTGGAAACTTTCGGGTTCCAGGTTCAGTCGACTGAACAGAGAATTCAGTCGACTGAATCATGCCTGGGCTGTTTTTCAGCCTATACAAAATGAAGAGAAAACTCTTCCAAAACGCAACCGGATGAACATTGGCTCTAAGGGTTTATGCCAAATAGCAACCCGACCCTATATGCTCCTCGATGCATCACCAAAAGCATGATCAAACATCCATAAAAGGGTTTTCACACCAATTTAACTTTAAAAACCAAAAATTGGAATATTCACAAAACCAATCCAAATCGAGAGAAAATGCACATGAAGAAGTGTTAGGAATTCATACCTAACAATCAAAGAAAATTATAGTTATAGATGTGAGATAAAAATCTCACCTTTGAACCCAAACAAATGAGAAGAAGCTTTGGAGCAATGGCAAGAGCAATTACTCTTCAATTCCAACACAACAAGCTTGAATCAAAGCTTAAAAGAAGAACATTCCCAAAGTTAGGTTTAGGAATTTCTGAAATTGGAAGGAGAAAGAGTTGGAGAAGAAGAAGGAGATACTTACCAATGGGTTCTCTTTGAATTTGGAGCAAGAATTTGATATTGAAAGAGGAACTAGGGCTTGGAGTTTTAATTTCCCATCTCTCCCACCATTTTTGCTTTAGAACTGAAAAGAGGAGGAAGTGAGAGTGAATGGGGAGGGATGGTACAGTTTGGGGTATAAGGATGACTAGTGGGCTGAACCCAAACCCAAACCCCAAGTGAAAAAGGTCAAATTTTTGGCTAGCTCCAAACATATCAATGTTTATACTTCAAAAAGTCGCAAACGGCATTTTGAACTCAATGGAAGGAGTCTCGAGTCCTAATTCGACTGTTTGCAAAAAGTAGCTTCTCGGACCTCAATTCGATTAACGATTCTATATTTAAATAAAATATTTAAATTTGCAATCGATGAATATGCGGGTTGTTACAACGGGTTTTGGAGACTGCTGTTGTTCTTTGGTTCGATTTTGAATTGGTGAATGGTTCATCGACTTGGGTGGTCAGGTCGACTCAGGGGCGGATCGTCGACATGCGGATAGTTGGAGCAGTGGTCGGAGGTGACCTAGTTGCGTGTACATGTGCACATGATATTCTGATATCCTTGGAGAATAGCTTTGAAATGGAGGAAGGATTGGGAAAGTAAGAAGATGCTCGAAGTTGTCTCGGAAGGATACTCAGTGTTTCAGCTGATTTGCTCTGGTGGGTCTTCGAGTTTTTCGTGTGTGTTGTTCCAGATTTTAAGTGTAACAGTTTTAAGTTTTAAACAAGTTATAAAATATATGTATATATAAAGAAGAGGAGGAAGCTCGGGAAATGAGTGAGAAAAACTCAGGTTTTTGGTTCGAGTAACCCTAGGATTTCCTCGGGTAAAATGATTATGTTTTCAAATATTAAAGATACTTTTTAATAATTCACTAAATCATTATTTTAAATAAAGGTGTTTATTTAAATGTTGATTTAATTAAGTTGTATAATTTATTTCAACCTAGTAGGTTAATTCTTTAAGTGGTTTAAAACTTAATTAGTAAATAAGAAGATTAAATGTGTTTAATCATTAATTAAACTTAAAGGGTTTAAGTTAAGTTAGGTTAATGATAAATTATTTTCTAAAGTTGTTAAATAAGATTCTTAAGAAATTAAATTAAGATAATGGTTTATCTTTTAATTAAATTTAGGTTGAGTAATTAACGATTAATTAATTAATTTATTGATTAATAATTAAAGATTATTTAATTAAGGAATTAATTAAGGTTGATTAATCAATAGGATTAATTGAGAATAATAATTTAAGGCTAATTAATTGAGGATAATTAACCAATGGGATTATTACTTGATGGAAGTAATTAAAGGGAAATTACTTAACGGAAGTAATTAAGGATTAATTACTTAGTGTAATTAATTAAAGGATTGATTAGTTAAGGATCAATGTAATAAATTATTGTTAATGAGAGTAATTAAAGGTTAACTAATGAAGGATAATTAATTTGTGTAATTAATTAAAAGCTAATTACTTAATGTAATTGAAGATGATAATTAAAAGATGATTAGTTAATTGTTTTGAAATTAATTAATGTTATGTAAGCAGGATTAAAGATGATTGAAGTAATTAATTTAATTTATTTAAATTAATTAGAAATGGTGTGACTAATTGGTCTTGCTTAAGATATATTGAATGACTTAGATTATTAGATATCTCTGATATGTGTTTTGTGCTGCTTTTGTGATATGAGATACTTGGTTGAACTGTGATATTGTGGGTTATATAACTGAGATGGATGTTTGTGAATATGGAATCCTGAATATAAATTGTATCGTTTAAACTTAAAACAATTTGGTTTAAAGAGTGACATTGGATTCGAAGAGACCGGAGTCGGGTATCAGTAAATACCCGAAACCGCTTCGATTTGTAATCTACAATAATTCTTTATGATTTTGACTTTGGGATAATAGGCTGGAATGGAATATATG
Organism: Allium fistulosum; assembly: GCA_030737815.1. Classification (NCBI taxonomy): domain Eukaryota; kingdom Viridiplantae; phylum Streptophyta; class Magnoliopsida; order Asparagales; family Amaryllidaceae; genus Allium; species Allium fistulosum. Next base: position 1,100,052,634 of record CM060904.1, on the reverse strand, counting down.
ATGTAAACTTGGACATTTAATCTGAGTTATAATGCTTAAGATATGATTGTAAGATGTGTATTTGACTTTGGCAAGTTAAGAACTTGTTGTGAGGTACGAGTTACCCTGGGTTTTAAATAAGTTTTATACATTGGTATTTCATGTTAGATGGGTTTACTCACGCTGGTTTCCAGCCTGACCCGGGTGTTACTTTGATGTAATGCTCGGGTCAGACCGAGTATTACAGATTTTCAGGTAAGGACGTTCTGGAGCTCAGGAGACGAGCTGGATGGCAGGAACGTATGGAGTGTTTCCGCTGTGATATTATTTCTGGTTATCTGAGACATGCGATTTGTATATGTCCAGTGTTTGTGTATGAGTGTAAATCTGATGTAAAAATATAATTGACAAACACATGTATTCTTTTGTAAACTGTTATTATTTGATATTATATTTTGATCCGCTGTGATTTGTGAGAATCAGTGCTGTGTTTCTGTTTCTTCTTCTTCTATCTCTTTCTTCTTTTCCTAACTATCTGGAATTTTCGCGATCGAAAACTCCGGGTCGTTTCATTTGGTATCAGAGCAAAGGGTTAAGCGAGAACCTTGGCTCTGGTGGGTTTACTCATCAGGGATATGGTTAGTATTACCCTAGGATGAGTTGAGTGTGTGTGTGTGTGTGTGTGTATATATATATATATATGAGAGCGTACTTGTTATTTTCTTATATAAAGGTTTTAAAAATGGTTTTAAAACTGGATGATTTTATAAAAGCTTATATCATATTTATAAAGCAATAATTGGTTATTAAATAAGAAATTAAGTAACATATACATACATATCCAAATAAGGATTGGATAAAATGAACTATACAAATAAGATGAATTAAAATGGTTTCAAACCAGAAAATAAATGGTTATTGAGTTTAAATAGGATGATTGTTTTCCAACAAACAAATAAATGTTTTAAGGAAGTAACCATTAGATGTGAATAACTTGTAAATTAGAAAGGATGTAAATTGAAAAGTTTTGAAATTGTTTGTTAATAGAAATAATAAAGAGTATTATTCAGAATATTTTGAATGTGATCTTATTTTAAAATAAGAGCTGTTTGAAAGCATTAAAGGAAACTGTTTGAACTAGAACCAAAAGTGGTTTAAAATTTAAGGATAACTTAGAGTGTAAAGGAAATAATATATATATATGAGGAATATACATAATATCAAAAATGGGTTGAAATAAACTCTAAATGTTGAGTTTTAAATTTGGAATGAGATGTGAAACCCAAGGTGATAAGTTTTTGAACTTATAAGATTATTAATGTGAAGTTTAAATTTTGAAGCAGGAATTCAAATTGGGTAAGGTTAATGAAATTAAATTGAATTTAACTTTGGGAAAGTTAAATAAGTTAACAAGCAACCTGAATTGGAAATTTCAAGATGAAATTGAGATTTAACTTGGGGAGTTAAATGGTTAATTTGAATTGGGAGTTTGTGTGATCTCAAAATGGGTTTGAGATCTGGAAATTGGAAATGGATGGATGTTTTAAAATAAATTGGATGATATCATCCTATTGTTATTAATAATCTTTAAATTGTGAATTGGATTTGTTTAAATGAATGAGGAATGAAGTGTGGTAATATATCCATTATTGAGATAAAAGGGAAATTAAACTTTAATTTGAAATTAAGGATATGGAATTACCTTGAACTGAAAATTTGAATGTCAAGAATTGAATTTGTAAATTAAAATTGTTTAAGAACTGGTTTCAAAATTGGAAGATAAAATTGGGTAATAAATTGAATTTTTAAGATAAAATTGTTTTGAACTCTTATTTGAACTTTGAAATAAGTTAAGTAAAGATAATTTAAAATGGAATTTTGAGAATTGGACTCAGAATTAAATTATTTAAAGATTTGGATTATTGATTTAAAAATAAAGGTTAATTTGATTTAAGGGGTTAAATCAACATTTGAAAATTTGACTCGAATTTATATAATTCGAGATGGTTTAAGGTTGAGATTTTGATTTCATTAGTTCAAATTGAATTTAGTTTGAATTAATTAGAATTGAAGATGGATAAGTATAAAATTCAAATGGGAAATTTGAATTGGATTAATTTGAAATAAAATTGAAGATTGAATGAGTTCAAATTCAAATGGGAATTGGGATTAATTCATATAGAAATTAAAATGATTTGAAATTGAAGTGGATTCAATTTGAAATTATTCTAAATTAATTTGAATAATTTGGAATTGTAATTAAATTGAATATGTTTAAAATCAAATGGAATTTGATTTGAATTTGGAAAGAAATTGAGTTTAATTCAACTTGAATTGGGAATAAATCAAGTTCAAGGGAAATTGAAGTTATTCAAATTAGAATTGAGTCTAATTTAAATGAAAGTGGAAACTTAAATTAAATTGATGGGGAATTGAACAGTTTGGCTCTGGACTATTTTTAAATAAATCATTTTGATATAAACTATTTTAAATCTATTTTCCTAACTATTTACTATACAACTTTTCTTTTTAAATCCCAAGACTATCTTATATTTATTTAACAACTACTTTTGAAACTATTTAGCTATTTTACAACTATTTTATAAATTAATTACTATCTTTCTAGCTACTTTATAACTAGTTACTATTTTACAACTAAGTTGTAATTATTTTACTATTTTTCAACTATTTATCTATTTTTAAAATTTTCAAGCTATTTTCTAAATATAAACGGGTCGGAGTTCAAACTGTTATTGATTAAATACCCAACTGAGACAAATGGGGATTAAGGCAAATGTGAATAAGTGAATAAAATCAAAGTGAGGATGAATGGAAAGGGAATTGATTTAACTGATAATCAATGAAGATAAATACGTAGGATGTACGTATATTATTCTATTCGCATCGTGATTTGATCCAGATTCGAGCATAGAATTTCGAGATAGTATTATCAATCCGAGTTGGGATTTTTCGCTCGATTTTCGACGGCGAACCTGGATATGGATTTTTGATTGGTTCTGGATATTCTCTATCATAGTTGTGACTTTGCAAGGAGAATGACGGTTTCTGATCAAGAAACCAGATCTGATTCCGCACTAGGAAGTCGGGTGGACAATATTAGTTCGGAAGTGAAATTGTGTGATCGAGTGAGCGATCAGATTGATATAGCGTATGGATGATATGTGTACATCGTACGGGTTTGAATGAAATTGGCATTGAAATTTATGGATAAGAACTGTGAAATGGTCTTTGAAATGAAAAGTATATTTTGTGGAATATATGATGAGGTAAAATGGAAATTGGAAATTTCTATGGTTTAAGATTCACTTTATGAAGAAAGGTAATGTGGTTAATAACTTTATAAAAGAGTAATCAAATTTGAATATTTGATTTGGAATAAACAAGTTATATATCTTTGTTATATATGGTAAACTCCCCTTGTTGAATCTATTGCCAGAAGAAAAGGGTATTGAAAGTATTTGAAGTATAAAAGTGAATTTATACAAGTATGAAGTGATTCAAAGATTTTACAAGGTTATTATATATATACGTATATATAAAGGATTTTGTGAAAATGATTTTGGAAAAAGGTTTTGGGAACATATGGATTTCTAAAAGAGGGCTTTTGATTTTTGAGGAGAATCAAATTTGAAAAGTTGGAAAGCCTAGATTGAAAAGTATCGATTTTGGGATAATTGATTTTGAGAAAGAAGATTTATATGAGATTCATACTAGGTGTATGATTTGGAAAATACTATATGTGTATAGTATAAAGTGTTTTGAAAGTGGCTCTGGGGAAAAAGGCGCTCCCTTGGAATGAACTTCTCAGGAGTGCCACAGGGTGGTACTGCCTTGAGCCTCAAAGAGGGGGAGGCTCTAAAGTTGATCCTGTGAGGAGTCCGGACAAACTAGTTCCTGAGGATTGTTGGGTAGCGAAAGTCGAGGGCACTGATGCCTACAGGGGCATTTGGGTTATGCTGTGACGACAGTGTAACTCGATGTCGCTGTGATCTATTGTGTGGACCATAGCGAAAATCGTGTGGAGGATGAGTGCCAACAGTATACACTTGATTTTGCCGGGACGGCAACGTAACATCGATAGGCTGTGATCTATGGTCGAGTGGAGAAGTTTCATTCTTTTGGCAGCAAAATTCGAGGGCGCTGATGCCTACAGTTATATGGGTTTTTGGTGTGATAGCAACGTAAAGCCCAGGTTTAACTGTGATCTGTAGCGGGTTCCATGGTGTAATCGAGGGGCATGGAGGCCTAAAGTTATCTATGGATTTTGCCGGGACGGCAATGTAAACATCGGGTTAACTGCGACCGTGGATGTGAGTGATGATTTCCAGAGCATTCTCACCAAAGATATTTGCTCTATTTTCAAAAATTGTTTTCTATATTTTCAATAAAATTATTTTCCAAGTATTTTCACTGGGTGTTGAAAACGGGTTTACCAAGTATTTATAGATTTTCAGTCCTACGCCTGATCAACGTATGACCGAATTTCTTGAGAACAAGGATGGACTTGTCGAAACATCGAGTTATAAATGTATTTTTATAAAAACCACTTTGAAATAATATTATATAGATATTTAAAAGTGTTTTAAAAATGATCAAAGAATATTTATCTGATTTTAAGCATTTTTATAAATTCTGGTTTCATTCCTTTTCGAGGACGAAAAGATTCAAGGGGGGAGGAATGTGACAACCCGGATTTCTAATGCTTGTTATTGGGTAATTAACTGATTTAAAATTTACTGGGAGATAAATTTCTTTTATTCAGTAGAACAATAAAATTCAAGATATTTAAATGCCTGGTATATAAATTGACTTAAAAGTCATATTAAATATTGAAGTATAAAATGACTGGATATGATAAAAACTTTATATATAGATATATATATAGGTAAATATATACAAGCTTCAAGATATTGGGAAATATAAGCAGATATAAGTAATTATGTGTGTAGGTTATAAGAATTTGGTAAAAGTATATATATTCATGGGTGGAAGAGTTTCATGATGGAAAAATAAAAGAAGATAAATATACATAAGTTAAGATGTATATAATATGTGTATATATGTATATAATATCAAAAATATACCTAAGCAATGTATATGAGAATACATATGTATATGATGACACAAACAAGCAAAATGTACACACATATATATTAAATAAGGATATGCAAGTACAATAGGAAAAATACATAACTATATACATATACATATAAACAAATGAATATGTACATACATCAATTCACATAAAATACATGTAAACAAAAGAGGGAACATAGCAATTAATGCAAGCACACATTGGATCAAATCAGCATATAAAAGATCTCATCCGGTCAAGCCTGAAATTTGCAAATCATATCAGGTCAAAAAGTAATTCTGACCAAAAGAAAACTTGAAAAAAAAATATAATGAAAATTAAAAGAACAAGTGAAAAGCTTACTGTATATGGCAGCCCACCCTTCTCTGTATATATGTATCTGCTCTATTCATTTTCTTTCATTTGGAGTAAGTTAAACAAAAGAAAACGAAAACAACACTGCCATTTAAAAACAAAATCCAACTCAAACAAAAGAATATTAAAATCAAGATCAAAGGCAGATAGCAGTCTTGAAAGCAGTGTTCTCTGTTCAAACATAAAAAGGTGAGTAAACTTCCTTTAAGAACAGTTTTAACTATGTTATGTGATGAATCTGTAGAGTAAAGTTGTAATAGGATTTGCATGGATGATTTCAATTAGATTATAGATTGAATTACTGTATATAGCTATGCATGTCTGTGTGTATACATGTTCTTGACTCTGTTATATTCACAGTTTCAAACTCTCAAATAAATTTATATCTCCCAATCCATATCAATTCAGGCTTTGATCTTTGAAGGTAAAGTGTCTGTAACAATGAAGTATTAATCAAAAAAAAATTTCAAGAATTTTTATTAAGAAATTACTTCAAAAATGATAAATCTCATAGATAATCAAAGACAAGCTAAAATTGGATCAACTGGAAATTTTTCTTTGATTATGTAAGCTAATTTGTGTTTGAATAATTTGAATTTTGATATAAATTTTATGATTTTAAATCACGTGATTGATGTGATATTCGGAGTTGATAAATTTTGGGTTTATCGTCAATCGCCGTCGATCGATGACAAATTGAGGCACGTGGTTCATGTCAGAGGTGGCTCGTGGGACGGGGATGGTGGGAAAAATAATCAAGAATTTTCTGAAATGCCGTGGTGGCACGGCGAGATCGATCTAGGGTTTAAGTGGTTGTGTGAGTCGTGGTTGGTTTCGTGGCATTTGTGGCGTGACATCGCGTCGAGTTAAATCGGAGTTGTGAGGAAAGGAAGATGGAGAGCAGGCAAAGATTCAGGAGAAGGGTCGGGGTCTTTGATGATCGGAAATGATGAGGCAAGGTGGATCTTGGGGACGGGTTTTGGAGACTGCTGTTGTTCTTTGGTTCGATTTTGAATTGGTGAATGGTTCATCGACCTGGGTGGTTAGGTCGACTCAGGGGCGGATCATCGACATGCGGATAGTCGGAGCAGTGGTCGGAGGTGACCTGGTTGCGTGTACACGTGCATGTGATATTATGATATCCATGGAAAATAGCTTTGAAATGGAGGAGGATTGGGAAAGTAAGAAGATGCTCGGAGTTGTCTCGGAAGGATACTCGGTGTTTCAGCTGATTTGCTCGGGTGGGTCTTCGAGTTTTTCATGTGTATTGTTCCAGATTTTAAGTGTGTTTAAGTTTTAAACAAGTTATAAAAAATATATATATATAAAGAAGAGAAGGTGTGATAACCCTGATTTTTGTGAGTAATTTCATGATTTAATTTAGTTTGTATTTGTTTGAAATTGCATTGAAAAAAAAAGGAATAGGAAATTGATTTGCAGATACCAAGTATAAAACATGCACATGTGCACAAGGCAGTGCACAAACATGTACACAGTTTTCTGTGTGATAAAATAAGCAACAATCAATGGAAATAATAGGATATATGAATTACAAGTAAATACATGAAGGCAGAAATCATCAAGCCTTAAAAAAAAAAGAGGACTTAGGCCAGGGTAGGCATACATGTATTATACATGTGCACTAAATAATACTTGCAGAAATAAAAAGAAAAATTAACATTTGCATGAAAATGGTATGAACTCTTGGACAAGCACTTTATCCATTTTTAGCAATTCCTTTTTACTTTAAAAAAAAACAGAAATCATGCAAATAACATGACCGGGGCAATGAGGTATATTTTCTGAAAAATATACCAGGACTATTTACCCATTTTCTCCAAAATGTTAGAATAAGAGGCAGATCATAGTTGGTAGGGTAAAATTGGCATTTGGTAATTTCCTTAAACCCTAGTAGCAGCCAGAGTTCATATAAGAAGACCTGGTGTGGTAAGGTTTTATGATTGCTCTACCTCTTAAAAAGAAAAATATACAAGGCATAAACCAGAGAATAGGAGAAGGCAGAAGACTAAAAAGGGGTTCATAAGGCATAGGAAGAAGAAGGATTAATGTGAGTAACCTCACTGAAAACTTTGGCATTAAGACCTGAATATTGAGGCAGCCAGTTTGAACTAATTTTCTTTTATAAGTTATGTTTTATGATTGGATGACTTTGGCTTGTTAATGATTTGTTTTAAGGGTAAAACCTCTATCTGATTTACCCAGAAAAATAAGAGTCATGGATTCATGAACTAAAATGTTTGTCTGAGATATGGGTTAACTTTGAGATTGGGTGTTTTCTTTTATAAGTTTTCTTTGTAAGTTGTTTGTAAAATCCCCGGATTCAAGTAGTGGGTATATGGTCTGAAGGTAGAAAGAAATATGGGCTGTGACATTGTGTTGATGCTTATGTCTCATATTAATTAAAACAAAAAGAAAATGTAGAAGTGCAATGTTGTACATGTGCTGAGCTTCTATGTTTTATGAAATACCCAAATCAAATATACTTGTGGTTTAGCCAGATCATGAATCTGATTGAACCAGAGGTAAGGAAGAATATATATATATATCTGGCAAATTACTCAGGACCATATGCTTACATCTTGATCCAGTGAAACCCATAAGCAAAATAATGTGCTAAGAAGTCACCTCACTCCTTTATGATAAAATGGTTGCTTCTGAGAATTTAACTTGCCAAACTCTGGATGAATATATGTTGCTTGCATCATTTATGTTTCTCTGATTAAGAAGTGAGATGCAGAAGGGATTAGCACTGCTATGAAAAATATTAAAACACTTAGTAATTTAACTAAGGACTTGGGATCTTAGGGCTACCAAAGTATAGCTTGGCAATGGGAATATTGCAAGTTCACACATGGTATATTTATACCCAGGGGCCTGAGTGTGCTGGGTTAACAGAGAAAGGTCCCAGGCAGTGTGTGTTTAAAAAGAAGAAAGTAGCTAAAGACCCTGTTATAATTGATAATGAATTCTAGGAATAGATTCAGGAGAGGTCTGGGCAAAAATCCCTGATGGCCAGTAAAGTTGAAAAGGAGATGATAACTAAATTGATGTTTGCATTTGGTTGTTTTGGTGCTTATTGGTGAATCTTGTGGTTGTTTTCTATGAACTAAATCATTGTGATCATATACAATCTGTTTGGCACTAATATGAATGCACATGCTTCACAAAAACATGCACACAGAAGACATTGAGTTTCTTATTCTTGCAAAGTACTGGAATATAAATAGAATTGAAATAAATCATGTTTTCAGTTAGATTATTCACACCAGACAAATAGTCTGACCCTTTTGTGTTTATGCACCATTGGGTGTCTCATATTTATATGGGGCAGTTCATGGTGATTTTGCAGGGAAATAGGGATTGATTTGATCAGGCTTTGGATGTTAAACTGCTTAAGATTTGGATGCTATGTTTTTAAAAGTCTTTGCTGAAGCTAAATTTGATATTCATGTTGAACTATGTTAAGCTATTTGTTTAAGTTGCTTAGAAAAACCAATGTATTGATTATTGCTGTTTTGTAAGTGTTGAATTTATATGTATCAGTTGGAACTCATGTATTTTGTTTTGCAAAATGCTTTGTTAAGAAAATGAATTTCAAGTTTCTAGAACAGTTAGGCTAAAATGGTAGAAAATCTGAGATTGAAAGAATTTGTGGTTTGTATATATATATCAAAAGATCTGGCATAAGAGAATCCTTGTTCAAGTCAAAAATAAAAATCTGATAAAAGGGTTTGAGTTGCTTTGAAAAGAAAATGATATAGCAGATACTTTGTATCAGAGTAGTGCAAACCAGAATAAGGCTAACATAGCCATTTTCTTGAGCCTGGCTTAAGTCAGCACCCAAGTGTGTTTAATTAAGCTTTTAGATCTGTTTCATAGCCAAGTATAGGGTGGGTTCAGACAGTTTTGCTCACAGGAAAAATAAAAAAAAAAAAAGAAAAAAAAACAAAAACTGGGTTGAACTGACCAGCATGGCACTCGAACTTGTGACCTCTCATGTATAAGTTAGGCGCGTTTCCATTACGCCTAGATGTTGCTTGTGTTCACTTAGGATCCACTTTATTATAGCCTGAGTTTGAACACACATGCACAGAAACATGCACACACACATGCACAAGTAAAAGCACAGTTACCCAGTAAGAAAATCAGAGGAATTTATGTAAAATAAGGAGCCTTGAGACATAGAATCAACAGAAATGCATTAACCTAAGCCATTGGGAAAAACCTAGTTTTGAAAAAAAGAAAACACTATTGCTATGTAGAGAGTATTTCTGTAAGCAATACTCAAACAGGTTTCTACCTTCAACATTTCTATACTCTGATTTAGGTAGAAGATGACTTATATATCTTCATATATATAAGTTCAAGATAAAATGATTAAACCAATATTTATTGGCAGAAAGGTCCTGGATAGAAGAAAAATTGAATTAAATATTTTTCTTGATTAAATGGCCACTGAATGTTTTAAAAAAAAAAATTTTAAGTGGGTCATTTCATTTGGTATCAGAGCTATGTTGTTAAATAACATAGCAAAAATTTTGTATGAATTTGTTTGCATTGGATGTATAGAAGTATTTACTGCTTTGGATGTTTTGTTTTTATATATATTTACACTATTGATATCTATTATGACAGAATAAGTGATAAATTAAAATGAATTGATCTATAGAGCATTAGGCAAAACAGACTAACCTAAGTGTTATATCCATAGAGCTATGGTAGGACCCAGACATCAAAATGTAGGAACAAGTGAACCACTCATGGTGAATGTGCAAGAATTCATGAGGGCCATAAGAGATGGAGTAGGCAACAGGCAGGAAAATCCACATGAGGAACTTTCCAAACTACTCAAGACTTTTACTAATCTTGGAGGCAAAACCTTTGATGGCACAGAAGGAGTTATGGTGGTTCAAAATTGGCTTAGAATTCTGGAAAGAATCTTTGCAGACATGCAAGTTGAAGACCAAAGGAAGAGGCAAATTGCATCCAGGCAATTGAGAGGAGCAGCTTTGGATTGGTGGGAAGTTATCATAGCTGGAAGACCTGAAGGAGAAGTGACATGGGATCAGTTTAAAGCAATGTTGGAAGGCAGATTTATCCCTGCATCAGCTAAGGAATCTTTACTGGAGGAATTCATCAAATTGAGGCAAGGGACTATGAGTGTCACTGAGTACACTCAGAAGTTTGAATCATTGGCAAAGTATGGTGCAGTGCTCATCACTACTGAGGAAGCTAAGAATGGCAGATATATCCAAGGGTTGAACTCTAGCCTTAGTAGAGCCATGCTACCATATAAGGATAAAACTTTTGATCAAGTTTTGGATTTGACTCTGAGCATTGAACAACATGATAAAGCTAGAGAAAATTTCAGAGCATTCAAAAATAATCAGAACAAGAAGGGAAAGGGTAAATTTCACCCTTATGATAAAAAGAAAACAGACATAACTTCCACCAAGAAACCAGAAGAAGCTAGAACTGCTGAAGTTAAGAAGAGGATCACTTGTTACAACTGTGGACAAGAGGGGCACATGAAAAATAGGTGCACCAATCCTAGACCAGCATCCTTCAATTGTCACCATTGTGGGAAGGAAGGTCACATAAAAAGGAACTGCCCAGATTTTAAGCAAGGAAAATTAAGGGCTTTGGAAGGGAAAGGCAAGGCAGCTGAGGGATCAAATGTTGAAAAGCATGGTCAAGTTGAAGGTACTTTGCTTATCCATTCAATACCTTTAACAGTAGTATATGATACTGGGGCTACACACTCATTGATCTCTCATGATATTGCACAACAATTAAAATTGAATTGTATGATTGTTGATAAACCACTGCTAATTAGAAGCCCTATAGGTAGTTCATGTGTTATGGGTATGATGTGCATGCAACTGGGATTAAATATAGGAGGACATGTGTTTGATTCAAACCTATATGTGTTGCAATATCCAGACATAGGAATTATTTTAGGAGTTGATTGGTTGAGTAGATATAAAGCTATCATAAATATGGAGACATCCACTATATCATTGAAGGTTTCTGATGGACAAAGAATAACTGTTCTTTGTGAGGCAAACAAAAATAGAAGTATAGCCAACCTTTCTGCATTGTCAAATGAAAAACCCATGCCTGCATTAGAAGAGATCCCCATAGTTAATCAATATGATGATGTGTTTGGGGAAGTAAGAGGAGTTCCTAATCATAGGCCAGTTGAATTTTCAATTAGCATAATTCCAGGAGCTAGCCCAGTGGTTAAAAGACCAACCAGAATGGGGCCTAAGGAATTGATGGAGTTGAAAAAGCAATTAGTTGAACTAGAAGAAAAAGGTTTTATTAGACCCAGTAGCTCATCATGGGGAGCACCAGTAGTCTTTGTTAAGAAGCATGATGGATCTCTGAGATTATGTATTGATTATAGGGAATTAAATAAGGTCACAGTTAAAAATAAATACCCCTTACCAAGAATTGATGATCTCTTTGATCAATTGAGTGGTGCAAAAATATTTTCTAGACTTGATTTAGCTTCAGGCTTTCATCAGATGAAAGTAGAAGAGGAAAGCATTAAGTATACAGCCTTTAACACTAGATATGGACTTTATGAATTTTTGGTGATGCCATTTGGCTTAACAAATGCTCCTTCCTACTTTGTTGATTTGATGAATAGGATTTTCAGAGAATACTTGGATAAGTTTGTATTAATATTCATTGATGATATATTAATTTATTCTAAGTCAGTTAGGGAGCATGAAAACCATTTGCATTTGGTATTTGGGAAATTGAGACAGGAAGACTTGAAAGCAAAGTTTTCAAAATGCACTTTTTGGCAGAATGAAGTGAACTTTCTAGGCCATATTATATCAGAAAAAGGAATAGCTGTGGACTCCAATAAAGTCATTGCAGTGCAAGCTTGGAAAAGGCCTACTAATGTCACTGAAGTCAGATCATTCATGGGAATGGCTGGTTACTATAGAAGATTTATAAAAGATTTTGCAAAAAATCTCAATTCCATTAACCAGATTGACTAGGAAGAATCAAGTGTTCAATTGGACTGAGGAATGTGAAAATGCCTTTGGGAAATTAAAAGAGGCACTGGTACAAGCTCCAATTCTTAAAGTACCTGAGGGAAATGAAAACTTGGTGGTATATACTGATGCAAGTGGACAAGGGCTTGGAGCAGTATTGATGCAACAACATCAGGTAATAGCTTATGCTTCTAGGCAGTTGAAATCAAGTGAAGTAAGGTATGCTACTCATGACCTTGAATTGGCTGCTGTAGTGTATGCCCTTAAGTTATGGAGACACTACTTGTTAGGGGCAAAATTTGAAGTATATACAGACCATAAATCACTCAAATATTTGTTTTCACAAAAAGAATTAAATATGAGGCAGCAAAGATGGGTTGAACTCTTGGCATCATATGATTTCGAAATATTATACACACCAGGTAAGGCTAATAAGGTAGCAGATGCCCTAAGTAGACAACATGCTAAAGTGGCTAGATTGATGATAGAAGAGTTTAACACTTTATCATTATTAATTGATTCAGAGATAAAAAGTGATAACCTAGAAAACATGAGCTTATGCAGTGGGAAGGTAGAGATGGGAAAATTAAGTTTTATTACTCTGGGATCAGAATTGAAAAATAAAGTTGCAATGCTACAAAACCAAGATCCATTTTTATTTGGAAAGAAGACACAAATATTAAATGGTGAGACAGTGGAAGGCTTTCAGTTGGATGATCAGGGCCATCTGAAGAAAGGAGAAAGGATGTGTGTTCCAGCAATGGATGAGTTGAAGCAAGAAATTTTGGATGCTTACCATAAAAGCAAATATACTATACACCCAGGAAGCACAAGAATGTATCACAACCTCAAGAGAGATTATTGGTGGAGTGGTATGAAGAGTGCAGTGGCAACCTATGTATCAAAATGTATGGTTTGCCAACAGGTGAAGGCTGAGTATCAAAAACCCTCAGGAATGCTTCAACCTTTACAAATACCACAGTGGAAATGGGAAGACATATCAATGGATTTTATTGATGGTTTGCCTAGAACTAGGAGGGGAAATGATAGTATTTGGGTAGTAGTTGATAGGTTAACCAAGTCAGCCCACTTTATGCCAGTAAGGTCAGAAAGAAATGCTAATACCTTAGCCAGTTGTTTATTAAAGAAGTAGTCAGACTGCATGGTGTACCAAAGACTATAGTAAGTGATAGAGATACCATCTTCACTTCAAAGTTTTGGCAGAGTTTTCACAAGGCAATGGGGACTGATTTATGCTTGAGTACAGCATACCATCCTCAATCTGATGGCCAAACAGAAATTGTGAACAAATTGCTTGAAGACATGTTGAGAGCATGTGTATTGGATTGGGGAGGAAGCTGGGAAGATTACATATATCTAGCTGAGTTTGCATACAATAACACCCATCACAGTAGTATAGGCATGGCCCCCTTTGAAGCTCTCTATGGAAGGCCATGTTTATCACCTTCAAGTTGGCATGAGTCTGGAGAAAAAGTGGTCTTAGGACCAGAAAATGTGAAGGAGACTTCTGAAAAGGTAGCCTTGATCAGAAAAAGAATTGCCTCTGCCCAAGATAGGCAAAAGAAATATGCAGATCAAAGGAGGAAAGCAGTACAATATGATGTTGGGGATTATGTGTTCATCAAAATATCACCCATGAAAAAGGTTCTAAGGTTTGGGAAACAAGGAAAGTTGATTCCTAGATATATAGGACCATATAAAATTCTAGAAAGAATAGGGACAGTAGCCTATAAATTAGAATTGCCAGAAGAAATGAGAGCAATGCATGATGTCTTTCATGTGTCTCAACTAAGGAGATGGGTTCATGATAAGGAAGCAATACTAGAATCCTCTAAGGATGTGCAGATTGATCCTAGAATGATCTATGAAAAGGAACCAGTGTGCATAGTTTCTAGAGAAACCAAGAAATTGAGAAACAAAGAAATTAAATTAGTAAAAGTACAATGGAGTCTAGACCCAAATGATTGCACGTGGGAAGTGGAGGATAAAATCAGAAATGATTATCCCCAGCTGTTTGATTGAAGAAAAGGTAAATCTATATATATATGTACATACTAATGAATGTGTTGGTTGAATATGCATTGTGATTTTTTTTATCTTGTGTTGATATGCATAGTGCTCAATAGGTGATTGGTTTGAAAATGGTTTTGAAATCAGAAAAAAAAAATTCTGAAGAAATGATACTTAAGTTAAGTTTGAAAGAATTGTGGGACACAATTCCTAAAAGGAGGGGTATATGTGATAACCCTGATTTTTGTGAGTAATTTCATGATTTAATTTAGTTTGTATTTGTTTGAAATTGCATTGAAAAAAAAATAATAGGAATAGGAAATTGATTTGCAGATACCAAGTATAAAACATGCACATGTGCACAAGGCAGTGCACAAACATGTACACAGTTTTCTGTGTGATAAAATAAGCAACAATCAATGGAAATAATAGGATATATGAATTACAAGTAAATACATGTAGGCAGAAATCATCAAGCCTTAAAAAAAAAAAGAGGACTTAGGCCAGGGTAGGCATACATGTATTATACATGTGCACTAAATAATACTTGCAGAAATAAAAAGAAAAATTAACATTTGCATGAAAATGGTATGAACTCTTGGACAAGCACTTTATCCATTTTTAGCAATTCCTTTTTACTTTAAAAAAAAAACAGAAATCATGCAAATAACATGACCGGGGCAATGAGGTATATTTTCTGAAAAATATACCAGGACTATTTACCCATTTTCTCCAAAATGTTAGAATAAGAGGCAGATCATAGTTGGTAGGGTAAAATTGGCATTTGGTAATTTCCTTAAACCCTAGTAGCAGCCAGAGTTCATATAAGAAGACCTGGTGTGGTAAGGTTTTATGATTGCTCTACCTCTTAAAAAGAAAAATATACAAGGCATAAACCAGAGAATAGGAGAAGGCAGAAGACTAAAAAGGGGTTCATAAGGCATAGGAAGAAGAAGGATTAATGTGAGTAACCTCACTGAAAACTTTGGCATTAAGACCTAAATATTGAGGCAGCCAGTTTGAACTAATTTTCTTTTATAAGTTATGTTTTATGATTGGATGACTTTGGCTTGTTAATGATTTGTTTTAAGGGTAAAACCTCTATCTGATTTACCCAGAAAAATAAGAGTCATGGATTCATGAACTAAAATGTTTGTCTGAGATATGGGTTAACTTTGAGATTGGGTGTTTTCTTTTATAAGTTTTCTTTGTAAGTTGTTTGTAAAATCCCCGGATTCAAGTAGTGGGTATATGGTCTGAAGGTAGAAAGAAATATGGGCTGTGACATTGTGTTGATGCTTATGTCTCATATTAATTAAAACAAAAAGAAAATGTAGAAGTGCAATGTTGTACATGTGCTGAGCTTCTATGTTTTATGAAATACCCAAATCAAATATACTTGTGGTTTAGCCAGATCATGAATCTGATTGAACCAGAGGTAAGGAAGAATATATATATATATCTGGCAAATTACTCAGGACCATATGCTTACATCTTGATCCAGTGAAACCCATAAGCAAAATAATGTGCTAAGAAGTCACCTCACTCCTTTATGATAAAATGGTTGCTTCTGAGAATTTAACTTGCCAAACTCTGGATGAATATATGTTGCTTGCATCATTTATGTTTCTCTGATTAAGAAGTGAGATGCAGAAGGGATTAGCACTGCTATGAAAAATATTAAAACACTTAGTAATTTAACTAAGGACTTGGGATCTTAGGGCTACCAAAGTATAGCTTGGCAATGGGAATATTGCAAGTTCACACATGGTATATTTATACCCAGGGGCCTGAGTGTGCTGGGTTAACAGAGAAAGGTCCCAGGCAGTGTGTGTTTAAAAAGAAGAAAGTAGCTAAAGACCCTGTTATAATTGATAATGAATTCTAGGAATAGATTCAGGAGAGGTCTGGGCAAAAATCCCTGATGGCCAGTAAAGTTGAAAAGGAGATGATAACTAAATTGATGTTTGCATTTGGTTGTTTTGGTGCTTATTGGTGAATCTTGTGGTTGTTTTCTATGAACTAAATCATTGTGATCATATACAATCTGTTTGGCACTAATATGAATGCACATGCTTCACAAAAACATGCACACAGAAGACATTGAGTTTCTTATTCTTGCAAAGTACTGGAATATAAATAGAATTGAAATAAATCATGTTTTCAGTTAGATTATTCACACCAGACAAATAGTCTGACCCTTTTGTGTTTATGCACCATTGGGTGTCTCATATTTATATGGGGCAGTTCATGGTGATTTTGCAGGGAAATAGGGATTGATTTGATCAGGCTTTGGATGTTAAACTGCTTAAGATTTGGATGCTATGTTTTTAAAAGTCTTTGCTGAAGCTAAATTTGATATTCATGTTGAACTATGTTAAGCTATTTGTTTAAGTTGCTTAGAAAAACCAATGTATTGATTATTGCTGTTTTGTAAGTGTTGAATTTATATGTATCAGTTGGAACTCATGTATTTTGTTTTGCAAAATGCTTTGTTAAGAAAATGAATTTCAAGTTTCTAGAACAGTTAGGCTAAAATGGTAGAAAATCTGAGATTGAAAGAATTTGTGGTTTGTATATATATATCAAAAGATCTGGCATAAGAGAATCCTTGTTCAAGTCAAAAATAAAAATCTGATAAAAGGGTTTGAGTTGCTTTGAAAAGAAAATGATATAGCAGATACTTTGTATCAGAGTAGTGCAAACCAGAATAAGGCTAACATAGCCATTTTCTTGAGCCTGGCTTAAGTCAGCACCCAAGTGTGTTTAATTAAGCTTTTAGATCTGTTTCATATCCAAGTATAGGGTAGGTTCAGACAGTTTTGCTCACAGGAAAAATAAAAAAAAAAGAAAAAAAAACAAAAATTGCGTTGAACTGACCAGCATGGCACTCGAACTTGTGACCTCTCATGTATAAGTTAGGCGCGTTTCCATTACGCCTAGATGTTGCTTGTGTTCACTTAGGATCCACTTTATTATAGCCTGAGTTTGAACACACATGCACAGAAACATGCACACACACATGCACAAGTAAAAGCACAGTTACCTAGTAAGAAAATCAGAGGAATTTATGTAAAATAAGGAGCCTTGAGACATAGAATCAACAGAAATGCATTAACCTAAGCCATTGGGAAAAACCTAGTTTTGAAAAAAAGAAAACACTATTGCTATGTAGAGAGTATTTCTGTAAGCAATACTCAAACAGGTTTCTACCTTCAACATTTCTATACTCTGATTTAGGTAGAAGATGACTTATATATCTTCATATATATAAGTTCAAGATAAAATGATTAAACCAATATTTATTGGTAGAAAGGTCCTGGATAGAAGAAAAATTGAATTAAATATTTTTCTTGATTAAATGGCCACTGAATGTTTTAAAAAAAAAAAATTTAAGTGGGTCATTTCAGAAGGAAGCTCGGGAAAAGGGTGAGAAAAACTCGGGTTTTTGGTTCGAGTAACCTTAGGATTTCCTCGGGTAAAATGATTATGTTTTCAAATATTAAAGATCACATAATTAAGTTTTTAATAATTCACTAAATCATTATTTTAAATAAAGGTGTTTATTTAAATGTTGATTTAATTAAGTTGTATAATTTAATTCAACTTAGTAGGTTAATTGTAACGTTTCGACTTTTCGACGCTCGAAAGTCGACATTAATACGTCCACTGTATCAAATGCCACGCAATCGAATGCCGGAAAACCGAACCATTAGGGTTAAAAAGAAGAGGTAGAAGTAGAAGAAGAAAGAAAGAACGGAAAAACAGAAGCATAAACAATATCAGAATCTCACATTCGCAATGGAACAATATATAATAGATAATCACTAGTCTTTTAAACAAAGACTATATCAGTTTATACATACATCAATCAGAGTCAATATACAACTCAATACTACAATGGACAGTTACATAAACTTGTCCTCATACAGAATACATAGCGGCATAAATAAACAAGTACGGTAGTACGTCTCGCCATCCAGCTCATCTCCAAAGCTCCAGAATATCCAGAATATCCTGATAACATAACTCTAGGCTGCCCGTGTGGAAAATTATGGGCACCCGGAGTTTAGAAAGGGAACAATAAACTCCGAGTCAGTTATGGTGACTGGTGTGAGATCGTAAAACAGTTATTTTCGCAAAGAAAATAAAACAAATGCGCAATGCTTTTGGAAAATGAAACTACCATAAGGCCTCCCGCCACACACACAATGCAAACGCAGAATTGGAGGAGATTTCTCCTTATGATATTAAAAGATTTTTACTACGAAAAATCAGTTGATATTATTATTAATGTCTAGTGTGGAAAACATATCGAAAGTATAATATTAATCTTAGCCAGCATAGACATTTCGCACTTATGCCTACTATAGCCACTATGTTCAATAGCAGGTTACCGCCACATTCCATAGCAGGTTATACAACTAAAACCGTACAGGGCGCGTATTGTTTCTTTGGATTTCCAACAAATGGTCGGGCAAAGGAACTTCCTTACACCGAAATGGTAACGCCTTTGGAAAGACGCCCCGAGAACCTAACCGGATCTCTGCAAACACAAGGCCGACGCTACCACATGCTGTACAGCTGTAACTAGGTAACTAACACACAAGCTATGCCATCCCCCGGTCGTTACCGACCTTTATCCGAGGATCCTCAACCACAAAGCAACAACCACAAAGTAAAATAAATTTGCAGCATCAACATAGGTAAAATATCTGGGCTCCATACCATGATATCACCTTTTATCCAGAAGGAAATGAAATACCCTAGGGGCGCGACCCCTAAAAACCTTGCCGCAACATTCCTGTTTCGACCATTACCGGGTTGTGAGGCTCGACGAAGTCTCGTCCACAAAGCTACGCTTTTTCACAAAGCCATGCTTTGATCAAAAAATGATCAACAGCACTTCGTATGCCACATTACCAAATTGGGAATGTATCACTAGTAACCATCAACTACATAACCTCTGAGCTCGTACGTCTCAAAGAAGGGTGTTAAGCTAAGAGAATAAATTCTCCGCCACCAACAGAAATGTATTTGATAGAAACCAGCTTTACATCTCAAAGTGTAACGTCAGACACACATCCATACAAGTCTGTTTCGGGATCGAACAGAACCGAAGGCACTTCCAAAGAAGCCCTTGCAATCCAGATATTCACTAATCACGTCCGGACTTCTCATCACAAGAAGAGTGATATAAATCTCTGTACCGGATCAACTCGGTGCAGAGACATTCAACAGGTTGTCCTTTCATTTTCAAAAATACCCGGTCTTCACACCGATCTTCAATTGTAATTCATAACGTCGTATCATTATTCGGAATGGGTTATATGACACAAGGTCCTCTCCCGGCTTAACAGAATAATGAGCGCTTGTTTTAAAACAAATTCAAGTGCCATTTCAAAGGCAAATATTGATAGTCGGTGATTTAACTATCAAACAACATTCATAACAATCAACCAATTTAAATAATTTTCCCAAATTATTTAATTTCAAAATATCTTCACAAGATATATATTTTTCCACACTTCATCACTTTGGAAAACAAATTTCAAATCACTTTTCACCTTTCAACTTTTGGAAACAAATTTCAAATCAATTTCCTTACGCGGAATATATTTCCAAATATTTCTTTTAAAAACCAACTTTAGAACCTTTAATTTATTTTTTAAAAGCTACTTTGAAAATATACTCGGCTTTATAGTGAGAATACACTTTCACTTCAAAATGGTCCATTTAAATCAATTAAATAATCCTTATCGATTCATTTTAAATTTACGTTCCAAATCCGTAAATTTATTTCCACACTTTAAAAATAAATCAGTGTTTATTTTTAAAACAAATTTCCCTTTCCTTTATAAATTCCATTTTGAATTTACATTCCTAAATATTCACTTTTTATACGATTTTCAAATCGATTTCTCAAATATTTACTTTCAACTCCAAATCAATTTTCAAATTTATTTCCAAATTTATTTCCAATCCCAAATTGATTTTCCAAACATTTATTTCAAAACACCAAATAAATTGTCATATCGATTTCCTAAAGATTTATTTTCAAATACCAAATCAATTATCAATTTGATTTCTAGAAATTTATTACCTTTTAAAATAAATTCTTTTATCTCTTCCAGACCATTTAAAATTCCATTTTAAATAAATTCTTCAACTTTTAAACAATATTACTCAAAACTCATTTATTAATATCTTTTCTCATATTTTGGGGAATAATTAGATAAGATTACAAAAATCAACTTTAGGCTTTTAAATTCTGTAACACCCCGCTATTTGGACCATTCAAATCGACAATAAATCCACACATGTCTGACTTGAATAATTCAAAATATCAGATTGTTAATTTAAATTTGGCAAAACTCAGCATATGCAGTAAATAAATCAATCACAGAATCACAGACACATAGTAATACAATAATACGCAGCGGAATAGATAAAATAGTAGTTCATGAAGCTACTATATAAACATCAGAGTTAAATAAAATACAGCAGAATATCTCAAATGTAGTGAAGTCTCCAATACAACAGATGACTTCTCTGAACGAATCAACTAGAAGAGCTGAAAGCTGAGGCGATAGTTGGATCTCCAAAGGAAGCTCCAAACTCCAAAGGTGAGTCTCAAATGCTGTTTCACTCGGTCTGACCCGAGCGTAAAGCAAAACACAAAACACTCGAGTCAGGATTAACATTCTTATATAAATAAATCCAACTCAAGTGAAATATCAATTGAAATACGAGTAACTTAAAGGATGTTTGGGATAACCATCCTTTAAGGATCTTCAGAACTAACTACAAGGTGGAAATATACATTATGACACCGTGGTCATTTTCAATTTATTTACTTCAAAATCCAAATATCATTTTCATTTCAAATATATCTATTTTTCCAAGATAGTATATATATTAATTAATTTATAAAGTAAAGTATTTATGATTTCCTCAAGTTTCACAAATCGGTTCAAATCAACTCAAATTCCAAATTCAAATTTTATTCAAAGCTCAATTCTTCAATTTAATTCAGTTCTAAATATACCCTTTATTTCAATATATTTCGAAGCTTTAGTATTCAACATTTTCAAAGTTAGATTTAACAGTTTCATATAGCTCTTGATTTAACTTCATTATTATTTAATCAGGGAATATTCACTTAATAGATTCAATATCATTTAACTAGCCTTAAATTTCCTTTTTACTAAATATTTCCTTAAATTTATTTAAACAAGAAATATTCATTAAATTATTTAAATCAAACTCAAGTTATAAATCATATCTTAAATTTCAATAAGTTTTAAATCGGTTTAATTAGATAAAATTCTTTATTGAATACAATTTCAACTAAATTCAAATTATCTTTCTAACCTTAACTTATTCAAGTTATTACCAAAATCTAATTTGAATATATTTTAAATACTCAACATATTATATGTATCTAAATCAATCATTCCCATTTATATAATAATTTAAGGCTCAACATTTTAAAACCATATATTTCTTTCCAAAACCATAGAATTCATTTTCAATATATTTATATATATGGACCAACGGTGTCTGTATATATATTTATCATATGGTTAAGTGATACGGATATTTATCATTTCAATCCGAAATTTAAATATATACGGGTAGATATCATTTCGACCCGTAATCCCAATTTCAATTCAAATGAAAATCGCTTGGGTTTATCATTTCAACCCATAACGAAATTCTCCTATTCTAAAGTCCGTTCGGGTATGTATCATTTCAACCCATAGTGAATTCTATACTAACAGGGAACTTGCAGAGTGATAACAGATACTAAAAAAATATAATAACAGGCATATATCATCAGTATAAATAGCAGATACGGGTGTCAGATGTCACAGGTGAACAGATACAAATAATAGTAATAACATGCATATAATACTAGATACTGGTGTCAGATGTCACAGGTGAACAGTTATAGATAATAGCATATATAACAATGTAAATAACTACAGCAGCATATTTCAATTGCTATTTCAAATGAAATCAAATTTAAATCATAAAAGAACATTAATCGTGAGTGATTGCTCACCTTTCGAGGCTAGAGGAGTTTTGGCAAAGAATTTTGAGTTGCGAAATACAACGCAAAGCTAGATTGATCGCGAATTCGATGGAAAAACTGAAAGACAAGGAATTTACGAAATCAAATTAGAATCGATCGATGAAGATAATTGGTATAGATGAACAATATATACAAAAAAAAAATCATATTTTAAATACAAACACACTTTAAACTTAAATATATATGTATTTCAAAACACAAATAAATAACGTAAGAAGTTAATAGATAACCACCATGATATATTAAATTTTACGTATAAAATTTGTATAAGCTAGATATAATTATAATTTCACAAATCCTCTGACAATATACAATAACCTATATATGTGTTTCAAATATATATATATATATAATAAAATAAAATAAAACTATATAAATAACTTACATAAACTTATATGTAAAATTTTAGTTTAAAGTCTATATTCATTGCAATACATTTATACGTACACAGTTTAAGATCAATAGTTAAAACAAATACACTATGAGATAAAAGATATGTATATGTGGATTAAAACAAAACAATATCTACATTATATTCACATGTTTATAAAATAAATTTTGAAACATATACTAAAGTAAATCTACGTATAAACTTCTAAGTCAGCACATTTTATATAACATATCATATCCAAAAATTTATATAGATCTTTTCTTAACTATATATAGACATACATATATAAATCAACATCTTTCGTATACTTTTACTTTTAAACTAGATAGGTTCAGAAGAGAAAATATAAGCTATAGACATGTAGTTATATTATACTATAGGCTTCAGTTAAAATTATATATAAATTAATTTTATAACTACAAGCCATACATATATAAATATTCATTGGAAACAACTATATATAATAAAGTGTATGCCTAAGTCTTAATATATTATTGCAAAATCTTTATATATAAAACGAAACACGGTATAGGATATATATAATATAAAACAGATAAGAGAAGTAACTAGAGTCATATAAAATGAACATGCTTAGGCATATATATAACAGCTTTGGGAAAAACACAACAATATATTACAATAAATAAATTACCTATATATACAATATTGAAATCTATACTTAAAGAATAAAATATGCAGTAAACAAATATATAATACGCATCTTATATATAAATATATATTACGAACATCACCCTTTATATAAAGACGCGTACAAAATTAATATTGTATATATATATCAAAGTAAACGTAGCATATATAAGCTAATATATAGATGGCTTTATAAACATGTTTTATAAACAATACATAAACAAACAAACTTCAATTACTATTAACTAGAAAATATACGTACCCACACAAATAAAAGAGGTGATAGCGGTGTAGCTACAAGCCTCGATGGAGATGAGGCTGCTATGGGATGAAGGCTATCGACGAGGCCAACAGGATAGGGGAGGTGCAGTTGTGAAGAGAGCTAGGAGAAGATGGGTTCAAGCATGGCTAGCAAGCAGGGCACGTTGTGGGGATGTTGGTGGCAAGGCGAAGGCGAAGGGAGCCACAGCGAATAAAGCTTGAAAGGAGAAGAAATTTAAAATAAAAAGAGGAGAGAAGAAAGGCCGGTTGCAGAGAAAAGTGAATGGGAAGGTTATCAAAATAATATACAGGAAATGAAAGGACCAACCAAGCATAGCAACGGTTATAAATTTTCTTTCAAAACGTAAAGAATGAATAGGAAGTGAATGGCTTATAAATTATTTAGAAAGTGAAGAGCTGGACAGTGAATAGTGTATAAATAATAATAAGTTTTGTAACGCATGCTATTGGAAAAGAAGTAAAATTGGAAATGAACAGAGAGCTACAGGAAACGTGCCTCTTTAAATGAAATGCAAGAGCAACGGTCACAAGCTATGATTTAGCAGAAAAAATTAAATCAATTTTATTTTGTTTGGGCAGCACGTTTCAGATTTGAAACGTAAAAGAAAATATAAAGTCAGAATTTCGGTACCGTTACAACGAACTGATTATTATTTCCGTCGTGCACCGGGTTTCAAAACACAGAAATGAATATATCGTAGAGATCAACATGACGATACGATCAAAACGGTATACAGATATTGGTGGTACGATCATCCGATCAAAAGTCGATAATCAGTACCAGAAATGCTGCTAATTTACTAGAAATAAGATAAACGGAGCAACAGAGGTTCAAATTTCGAAAAACGAAAGATGTCGCCTCACTCAAAAGATGATTTAGAAATTTTCTATAGAAAAATATTCAGGTTTGAAAATAAATTTATTACCATCAATTATTAACTGATTTTAATTTAACAGAATAACACAATAAAATAAACATTCATATTATTAATTGAAAATTTACTATCTGCTATGTTTAATTATACGCAATCCAAATATTAAATCTTTATTTCCAAATTTTATTGTTTAAAATTTCACACAATTTCAATTAATTAGGTATATAACACCGTTAAAAAAATTATTAAAAATTTACGGGTCGTTACACTCTCCCCCACTCAAAACTTTTCGTCCCCGAAAAAGAACGAGGTAGGAGAATAGAAACAACCAGGAAGGAAAAAGATTGATAGTCAAGATTAAACAATTAATTTGAAACTTTAAAAACTTTACTTGAAATATTCATTTGAAAACTTCATTTACAATTCAATTATTTTTAATACCTTAATATTTTTCAACCCATTTGTAAATTTTCTTGTTTCCTTTATAAGTATCATTTATAGGTTTAAATAACACCTTTATAAATATATGTAAGCTATTTGAAAAACAATTATTTACATTATTACTTATTTTTTTCAAAGAAGTTATTGAAAACATTCAAATCCAAAATTCATAAATTTATTAATTTTTATCTCAAGATACTTTTCAACATTATTAAAAATCAATAATCATTTACTTTAAATCTGTTTTATTTAAGTATTAACTTCAAAAATATTTATAACACTAAAATTTCTATTAAACCATGTAGTATATAAATAAACTATATTTTAAAAGGATATAGTCAACAAGGAGAAGAAGAAGGATTTGGAAAAGCAGAACATAGGTGAATAAAGAGCAGATAAGGTAGATTCAAGGAATAGTATCGGGCATGAATAGTTAAATTAGAACCATAAGGGTCTTGATTCCAAATATTGATACAAAATTTTCTTTGTTGGAAATACTTTTATTATAAAATACCTTTATAGCGAAACAAATTTTCTTTCGAAAATACTTTTATAACTCGATGTTTCAACAAGTTTATCCTTGTTCCTGTAGACTCTGGTAGTGCGTTGATCAGGCGCAAAACTAGAATTCTCCAGGTACTTAGTAGACCTGTTTCAACACCCAGTGAAAATACTGGAAAAACTTTTTAAAAACAGATATGGAAAGTACAATCCAAACAACAAAACGAACAAAACCTTTGTCTAACCATGGTTCGCAGATACACAATGGTTACGCCTGGGTCCCCCAGGAAACAATCCATATCCGTAAGCTTTCTCAGCCCTGCGAGTTACGCCATGATGACTAGTAGAATGCAGGATACACAATGGTTACGCCTGGATCCCCCAGGAAACAATCCGTACCCCCAGGCAAGACTCAGCCAAGCATTTGCGCTACTATTCGCGACCTACACAGATTGCAGGATACACAATGATTACGCCTGGATCCCCCAGGAAACAATCCGTACCCCTAGGCAAGACTCAGCCAGGCAGTTGCGCTATGCAGTCACGAGAGAACAATAAGACCATGGGTAACGCCATGGAATTCGAAGGACACTCGAGTATCATATCCGGAAAACCAAAATCAGAGAGAATAATATCGATAGAATGAATCCAAGATGTGGCCACAAATCGGATATCAAGCAGAAGGCACTTTCCATATCTTTACTTCGAAAATATGTATCATATAGTACCTTTTCAAATCACTTTCAAATATCGTACTTATATAATATCCATTATATATAAGATTTCACTTTCAAATTGAGTACCTTTTCAAATCTATAGTTTTCGAATCAATTTCATACTCATACAAATCAATTTTATATAAGTTCGACAACTCCCAAATCAAGTGTTTAGTAACATAAGGTTCTCAAATTTCAATTTGTTTCAATATCAGTTCAATTTCAAAATCATATACAATTTCACCAAATTATTTCTTCTCAAATTAATTATCTTTAGTTTCAAAGTTTCCAAAATAATAGATTTAGAAAATAAATCCAAATTTCCAAATCAATATAATTTAAGTACACCAATTCATTTCCAAAATCAAATGTTTTCAAAATCATCTTATACTTATGTAAGGTCCATCTTATATAAGGATCAAATTTTTCAAAATAAATTTCGCTGTATGAAGAGCCATATGGGATTTGAATATCTTTGCTTTTATGGGTTATATATCTTTGTAATTTAAATTGGAATTTTCTTTTAGTAAGCAAAGATATTCTAACTCGACAGCTTTCAATTTCAGCGTCAGAATATATAAATGATATTAGGATATAAGATGTACATACGTCATCATTTCGCAAAACTACATTTGATCGCTTGCTTGATCACACAAGTTCGCTTTCGAACTAGTATTGTCCATTCACTTCCCTAATGCAGATTTCGATATGGTTTCTCGACTAGAAGCCATCAGTCTCCTTGCATAGCCATATACTATGATAGAGAATTCTAGAATCGAGCCCAAAATCCATATCAAATATTCGTCATCAAGAATCGAATGAAAAATCCTAACACGAAATGGTGTAATTCACCTCGAACTTGTGTACTCAAACTTGGATCAAATTAATTATGCGAATAAAACACCATACGTACAACTTATATATTTATTCCAACTTGTTAAATATATAGTTTCATAAAGATGTTACTAAGTTAAAACATTTAAACAAAATTTTATTCAAAATATTTTGAAGACCAAATTCTTTTCAAAGCATTTCGAATCTAAATTTCATATTAGAAAAAAAAATTGAATTGCCTTATTCATTTACTTAACAAAACAGTTTCAACTTATTTAAATCCGATTACTTCATACTTAAACATTCAAAACAAACTTATATACTTTATCAAAATACTTTTCAAATTTCTTAGCTTTGAAAAGTTAACCTTGATTTGGAAGTACTCGAACTTCGAAATAGTTGAAGAAATCATTTTCAAATTCAAGAGTTGGAAATTAGCAACAAATCAGTAAATCAATTTTAATAGATAGGGTTATATCAAATCCAAAACTCGAGGATTGAACACCGGTTCATTTCAAATCGTTTCAAATATATTTACATATATCTTTCGAATATCAAATCATACTTCGGAATTTGAAATCAAAAATGGTTTCACAAAATAACTCGCATAGCAAAGCTATTAAAGTGGCCTCTCCCTCACTCAGAAACTCGAAAATCAATGTCGATGATGCGTGCACTCATCACCGAAATTATTTTCCAGCGACACAAGTGAGTTCTGGACTTCCATTTACTTTGAAAACTTCTTTTGAAATTTTCTTCGAAACTCATTAAAATAATTGGAACATTTCTTATTCGGAAAATATTTTTAAATCATATTATTATTATATATTTCAAAATCTTAAACCAATTTCAAAATACCGAAGTTCAATTCTCGAATTTCAAATTTTTAAAATCCTTTAGTCATAAATCATTTTTAGATAAATCAAATTTCTTATATAATTTTTCAAAATTACAAATCCTTTCGAAACCTCAGATTCTTATTTTAAAAAGGGTATTAAATCTTTATCGAAAACATTTCACTTTTATATATAGAATAAAATCATACTTATCAAAATAATAATTTCGGTTTAGAAAACAATTTCTAGAATACAAAACCCGATTTTCAAAGGATGATTTGAGAATGGATTTTAACAAAGATAGAGATTCAAATTAGAGGAACTCTAATCAAATAAAATTTCTGATTCGAAGATAGGCTTGAACGAAGATGAGACAATTAACTTACAAAATAGGAAATGGATATACTTATACAAGTCGCGGGCGACCTTAACCGGGTCAACCGTGACTTCAGGAACAAGATCGATGTAGAATTCCAAGAAAAACCAACATTCGATCGCAAGAGATAGCGGTATCTAAACCAAAGATATATAAATCTCCGGTGAATCAATGCCAATTGTAAAGGAGTTCCACCCCTTTACAAATCATCCAAAGATTGGCGGGATCGCCTATTCTTATAGAGATCATTCGAAGTGGAGTTATGGGATACTCCAGAATCAAAAGAATACAAATAGGGAGAGACAAGAATGAATTTTGGAACCGCAAGGAACGTTCCAAAGTTCAAAGGAAATCGAGTCAAAAGGAAGAAATTCAAACTCGAACGAAAGTGATTCTGTAAATAAATTTACTATATATGCTAAGTTTTGCCTAGAGCCAAAGCTCTGATACCAACTGTAACACCCCGCTATTTGGACCATTCAAATCGACAATAAATCCACACATGTCTGACTTGAATAATTCAAAATATCAGATTGTTAATTTAAATTTGGCAAAACTCAGCATATGCAGTAAATAAATCAATCACAGAATCACAGACACATAGTAATACAATAATACGCAGCGGAATAGATAAAATAGTAGTTCATGAAGCTACTATATAAACATCAGAGTTAAATAAAATACAGCAGAATATCTCAAATGTAGTGAAGTCTCCAATACAACAGATGACTTCTCTGAACGAATCAACTAGAAGAGCTGAAAGCTGAGGCGATAGTTGGATCTCCAAAGGAAGCTCCAAACTCCAAAGGTGAGTCTCAAATGCTGTTTCACTCGGTCTGACCCGAGCGTAAAGCAAAACACAAAACACTCGAGTTAGGATTAACATTCTTATATAAATAAATCCAACTCAAGTGAAATATCAATTGAAATACGAGTAACTTAAAGGATGTTTGGGATAACCATCCTTTAAGGATCTTCAGAACTAACTACAAGGTGGAAATATACATTATGACACCGTGGTCATTTTCAATTTATTTACTTCAAAATCCAAATATCATTTTCATTTCAAATATATCTATTTTTCCAAGATAGTATATATATTAATTAATTTATAAAGTAAAGTATTTATGATTTCCTCAAGTTTCACAAATCGGTTCAAATCAACTCAAATTCCAAATTCAAATTTTATTCAAAGCTCAATTCTTCAATTTAATTCAGTTCTAAATATACCCTTTATTTCAATATATTTCGAAGCTTTAGTATTCAACATTTTCAAAGTTAGATTTAACAGTTTCATATAGCTCTTGATTTAACTTCATTATTATTTAATCAGGGAATATTCACTTAATAGATTCAATATCATTTAACTAGCCTTAAATTTCCTTTTTACTAAATATTTCCTTAAATTTATTTAAACAAGAAATATTCATTAAATTATTTAAATCAAACTCAAGTTATAAATCATATCTTAAATTTCAATAAGTTTTAAATCGGTTTAATTAGATAAAATTCTTTATTGAATACAATTTCAACTAAATTCAAATTATCTTTCTAACCTTAACTTATTCAAGTTATTACCAAAATCTAATTTGAATATATTTTAAATACTCAACATATTATATGTATCTAAATCAATCATTCCCATTTATATAATAATTTAAGGCTCAACATTTTAAAACCATATATTTCTTTCCAAAACCATAGAATTCATTTTCAATATATTTATATATATGGACCAACGGTGTCTGTATATATATTTATCATATGGTTAAGTGATACGGATATTTATCATTTCAATCCGAAATTTAAATATATACGGGTAGATATCATTTCGACCCGTAATCCCAATTTCAATTCAAATGAAAATCGCTTGGGTTTATCATTTCAACCCATAACGAAATTCTCCTATTCTAAAGTCCGTTCGGGTATGTATCATTTCAACCCATAGTGAATTCTATACTAACAGGGAACTTGCAGAGTGATAACAGATACTAAAAAAATATAATAACAGGCATATATCATCAGTATAAATAGTAGATACGGGTGTCAGATGTCACAGGTGAACAGATACAAATAATAGTAATAACATGCATATAATACTAGATACTGGTGTCAGATGTCACAGGTGAACAGTTATAGATAATAGCATATATAACAATGTAAATAACTACAGCAGCATATTTCAATTGCTATTTCAAATGAAATCAAATTTAAATCATAAAAGAACATTAATCGTGAGTGATTGCTCACCTTTCGAGGCTAGAGGAGTTTTGGCAAAGAATTTTGAGTTGCGAAATACAACGCAAAGCTAGATTGATCGCGAATTCGATGGAAAAACTGAAAGACAAGGAATTTACGAAATCAAATTAGAATCGATCGATGAAGATAATTGGTATAGATGAACAATATATACAAAAAAAAAATCATATTTTAAATACAAACACACTTTAAACTTAAATATATATGTATTTCAAAACACAAATAAATAACGTAAGAAGTTAATAGATAACCACCATGATATATTAAATTTTACGTATAAAATTTGTATAAGCTAGATATAATTATAATTTCACAAATCCTCTGACAATATACAATAACCTATATATGTGTTTCAAATATATATATATATATAATAAAATAAAATAAAACTATATAAATAACTTACATAAACTTATATGTAAAATTTTAGTTTAAAGTCTATATTCATTGCAATACATTTATACGTACACAGTTTAAGATCAATAGTTAAAACAAATACACTATGAGATAAAAGATATGTATATGTGGATTAAAACAAAACAATATCTACATTATATTCACATGTTTATAAAATAAATTTTGAAACATATACTAAAGTAAATCTACGTATAAACTTCTAAGTCAGCACATTTTATATAACATATCATATCCAAAAATTTATATAGATCTTTTCTTAACTATATATAGACATACATATATAAATCAACATCTTTCGTATACTTTTACTTTTAAACTAGATAGGTTCAGAAGAGAAAATATAAGCTATAGACATGTAGTTATATTATACTATAGGCTTCAGTTAAAATTATATATAAATTAATTTTATAACTACAAGCCATACATATATAAATATTCATTGGAAACAACTATATATAATAAAGTGTATGCCTAAGTCTTAATATATTATTGCAAAATCTTTATATATAAAACGAAACACGGTATAGGATATATATAATATAAAACAGATAAGAGAAGTAACTAGAGTCATATAAAATGAACATGCTTAGGCATATATATAACAGCTTTGGGAAAAACACAACAATATATTACAATAAATAAATTACCTATATATACAATATTGAAATCTATACTTAAAGAATAAAATATGCAGTAAACAAATATATAATACGCATCTTATATATAAATATATATTACGAACATCACCCTTTATATAAAGACGCGTACAAAATTAATATTGTATATATATATCAAAGTAAACGTAGCATATATAAGCTAATATATAGATGGCTTTATAAACATGTTTTATAAACAATACATAAACAAACAAACTTCAATTACTATTAACTAGAAAATATACGTACCCACACAAATAAAAGAGGTGATAGCGGTGTAGCTACAAGCCTCGATGGAGATGAGGCTGCTATGGGATGAAGGCTATCGACGAGGCCAACAGGATAGGGGAGGTGCAGTTGTGAAGAGAGCTAGGAGAAGATGGGTTCAAGCATGGCTAGCAAGCAGGGCACGTTGTGGGGATGTTGGTGGCAAGGCGAAGGCGAAGGGAGCCACAGCGAATAAAGCTTGAAAGGAGAAGAAATTTAAAATAAAAAGAGGAGAGAAGAAAGGCCGGTTGCAGAGAAAAGTGAATGGGAAGGTTATCAAAATAATATACAGGAAATGAAAGGACCAACCAAGCATAGCAACGGTTATAAATTTTCTTTCAAAACGTAAAGAATGAATAGGAAGTGAATGGCTTATAAATTATTTAGAAAGTGAAGAGCTGGACAGTGAATAGTGTATAAATAATAATAAGTTTTGTAACGCATGCTATTGGAAAAGAAGTAAAATTGGAAATGAACAGAGAGCTACAGGAAACGTGCCTCTTTAAATGAAATGCAAGAGCAACGGTCACAAGCTATGATTTAGCAGAAAAAATTAAATCAATTTTATTTTGTTTGGGCAGCACGTTTCAGATTTGAAACGTAAAAGAAAATATAAAGTCAGAATTTCGGTACCGTTACAACGAACTGATTATTATTTCCGTCGTGCACCGGGTTTCAAAACACAGAAATGAATATATCGTAGAGATCAACATGACGATACGATCAAAACGGTATACAGATATTGGTGGTACGATCATCCGATCAAAAGTCGATAATCAGTACCAGAAATGCTGCTAATTTACTAGAAATAAGATAAACGGAGCAACAGAGGTTCAAATTTCGAAAAACGAAAGATGTCGCCTCACTCAAAAGATGATTTAGAAATTTTCTATAGAAAAATATTCAGGTTTGAAAATAAATTTATTACCATCAATTATTAACTGATTTTAATTTAACAGAATAACACAATAAAATAAACATTCATATTATTAATTGAAAATTTACTATCTGCTATGTTTAATTATACGCAATCCAAATATTAAATCTTTATTTCCAAATTTTATTGTTTAAAATTTCACACAATTTCAATTAATTAGGTATATAACACCGTTAAAAAAATTATTAAAAATTTACGGGTCGTTACACTCTCCCCCACTCAAAACTTTTCGTCCCCGAAAAAGAACGAGGTAGGAGAATAGAAACAACCAGGAAGGAAAAAGATTGATAGTCAAGATTAAACAATTAATTTGAAACTTTAAAAACTTTACTTGAAATATTCATTTGAAAACTTCATTTACAATTCAATTATTTTTAATACCTTAATATTTTTCAACCCATTTGTAAATTTTCTTGTTTCCTTTATAAGTATCATTTATAGGTTTAAATAACACCTTTATAAATATATGTAAGCTATTTGAAAAACAATTATTTACATTATTACTTATTTTTTTCAAAGAAGTTATTGAAAACATTCAAATCCAAAATTCATAAATTTATTAATTTTTATCTCAAGATACTTTTCAACATTATTAAAAATCAATAATCATTTACTTTAAATCTGTTTTATTTAAGTATTAACTTCAAAAATATTTATAACACTAAAATTTCTATTAAACCATGTAGTATATAAATAAACTATATTTTAAAAGGATATAGTCAACAAGGAGAAGAAGAAGGATTTGGAAAAGCAGAACATAGGTGAATAAAGAGCAGATAAGGTAGATTCAAGGAATAGTATCGGGCATGAATAGTTAAATTAGAACCATAAGGGTCTTGATTCCAAATATTGATACAAAATTTTCTTTGTTGGAAATACTTTTATTATAAAATACCTTTATAGCGAAACAAATTTTCTTTCGAAAATACTTTTATAACTCGATGTTTCAACAAGTTTATCCTTGTTCCTGTAGACTCTGGTAGTGCGTTGATCAGGCGCAAAACTAGAATTCTCCAGGTACTTAGTAGACCCGTTTCAACACCCAGTGAAAATACTGGAAAAACTTTTTAAAAACAGATATGGAAAGTACAATCCAAACAACAAAACGAACAAAACCTTTGTCTAACCATGGTTCGCAGATACACAATGGTTACGCCTGGGTCCCCCAGGAAACAATCCATATCCGTAAGCTTTCTCAGCCCTGCGAGTTACGCCATGATGACTAGTAGAATGCAGGATACACAATGGTTACGCCTGGATCCCCCAGGAAACAATCCGTACCCCCAGGCAAGACTCAGCCAAGCATTTGCGCTACTATTCGCGACCTACACAGATTGCAGGATACACAATGATTACGCCTGGATCCCCCAGGAAACAATCCGTACCCCTAGGCAAGACTCAGCCAGGCAGTTGCGCTATGCAGTCACGAGAGAACAATAAGACCATGGGTAACGCCATGGAATTCGAAGGACACTCGAGTATCATATCCGGAAAACCAAAATCAGAGAGAATAATATCGATAGAATGAATCCAAGATGTGGCCACAAATCGGATATCAAGCAGAAGGCACTTTCCATATCTTTACTTCGAAAATATGTATCATATAGTACCTTTTCAAATCACTTTCAAATATCGTACTTATATAATATCCATTATATATAAGATTTCACTTTCAAATTGAGTACCTTTTCAAATCTATAGTTTTCGAATCAATTTCATACTCATACAAATCAATTTTATATAAGTTCGACAACTCCCAAATCAAGTGTTTAGTAACATAAGGTTCTCAAATTTCAATTTGTTTCAATATCAGTTCAATTTCAAAATCATATACAATTTCACCAAATTATTTCTTCTCAAATTAATTATCTTTAGTTTCAAAGTTTCCAAAATAATAGATTTAGAAAATAAATCCAAATTTCCAAATCAATATAATTTAAGTACACCAATTCATTTCCAAAATCAAATGTTTTCAAAATCATCTTATACTTATGTAAGGTCCATCTTATATAAGGATCAAATTTTTCAAAATAAATTTCGCTGTATGAAGAGCCATATGGGATTTGAATATCTTTGCTTTTATGGGTTATATATCTTTGTAATTTAAATTGGAATTTTCTTTTAGTAAGCAAAGATATTCTAACTCGACAGCTTTCAATTTCAGCGTCAGAATATATAAATGATATTAGGAT
Organism: Allium fistulosum; assembly: GCA_030737815.1. Taxonomy (NCBI): domain Eukaryota; kingdom Viridiplantae; phylum Streptophyta; class Magnoliopsida; order Asparagales; family Amaryllidaceae; genus Allium; species Allium fistulosum. The sequence goes on along the minus strand of CM060904.1, from coordinate 1,100,017,394 downwards.
ATAAGATGTACATACGTCATCATTTCGCAAAACTACATTTGATCGCTTGCTTGATCACACAAGTTCGCTTTCGAACTAGTATTGTCCATTCACTTCCCTAATGCAGATTTCGATATGGTTTCTCGACTAGAAGCCATCAGTCTCCTTGCATAGCCAATTCATCGAATTCTTTCAAAAAGAATTTACTTAAAATTTCCAACTTTAATTCCAAAAATCCAATTTTATCTTTTTCTGGTATCCAACGATACCAAAAATACATTCGGCTAAATTATAGCCTTCAACAAATTCAATCACAAATATAATCATACACAGATTTTCAATAAATCATCACACAGCATATGAAACAAATTCATAAAATTTGAGGAATCCAGTTGGATCCCTCCAACCTGTTTCCTTGCATCCACAGATGTTAGCACAATAATTAAATACCAATTCCACTTCGAGGTGGAATATCGCGGTATATGGGATTTATAAATATCATCCGCTATTATGCGGCGCATAGGGTCTCATCCGCTATATAATGAGGGAAATCAACAACTCCAACATATATGTATTGCTATATACTACTATATATACTATCAAAATCAAGCAATCAATCAATAACTGCAATTCAATTTTAATTTGAGTGAGAAGATCTCACCTTTGCCTTTTATTTTTGCAATCCATTTCCATTCCAGTTTGTTTTCTCGATTTATAGACCTTGTATAAACAATTTATACAATTTATTAATATTCGAATAAATCGAACAATCAATTTCCTTTCAATAGATTTAATTAATTAACACTTTTAACTTGAACTAATCTAATGATCAATTTCCTATTAGATAAATTTAATTAGCCAAATTATTCTATTAAACTAATTTTTTCCTATCTGTAATTTATAAATTAAAAATCTGCATATATATTTCACTGTATCTTACTGTAAACATATATTATCATTATTATTATTATTATTTATATATATATACATAGAATTAAATTGAAATGGGAATTACCCTGCTGCACAACAAGTCGCCTAACCCCTCAACGAATCGTCGCGCATCGCCATAGTCGAAGTCGCGATCTGCTGCGCCCTTGCCTCGCACTCAAGTTCGCGAAAACCCAGGCCGCTCCCTCACGGCAATCGCACTTCATCCCCTCGCATGCAAGTGCCACACCTCGCCTGCCTCGAGTTCGGTCGTGCTCGAGTTGTTGTGATACTCCTCCTAGGTGGCCGCCCGTCGCGATAAGTTTCCCCTTCAAATCGATTTCAATCAATTTGATTTGAGTTGTGACAGGCGTTGCCGATGATGGTAACTGCGATTTGAAAGGGTTTCGAATAAATTTTTAAAAGATGAAGGGGATCTCGTGCTTGAATTTGAAAGGGAGGATCGGTGAAGTAATCTGGAGATTGAAATGTAAAGCTCGGTAATTGTTTTACTTTGAACGGGATTTTTTTAATATTTTGATTTCTGTATAAAGACTGGAGGGATACAAGAGTACGTGATTAAGCAAAGAGCGGGTCGGCTTGCTCAGGAGTAGGATGGCTGAGTTGAAAGGAATCTCAGCTATTGACTTTAGATATATAAATATATTTTAATTTAAATTCAAATTGTCTCGATCCACGTTGCCTAAAATCGCGAACTCCTATCGAGGCGTGTCGCTAGGTGTTCATAATGTTATACCCCTATTCCGAACGCAATGGAAAAGGTTTCGAGTCCAAATTCGATCGTATGGAGAAGATAGCTTTTTGGACCAGTTATAATATTAAATTTTCGATTTAATTTCAGCGCGTTTGCTTATCGTACGGCCAAACGATCACTCCAAACATTACGAAAATTGAAATCCAATAATAATACAATATTACGGATCCAATGGAACTGGTTTCGTCGAATTCCGAGACTGTGCCCCGTAACGCTATTTTCAAATATCGATTTAAACGATAAATTCAAAACTGAACAAAACAGTTTCAAATTCAATTCTGAAGCTATTATTATCTTCAGTATTATCAATACAAATTTTCTAATCCTTGAAAATATTTTTAATCAGCTTAAAATTCCAATTTCAAAATTTTACCCAATTTCATACAATTAAATTCAATAATTAAATTACCAAATTCATTCTGATATTCGAATTTCAAATTAAACTAACTTCCAGATATTTAAAATCAATTAAATATTCTGCTTTGCAATATCAAAAATTCAAGGTCATTACAATCTTCCCCCCTTAAAAGAATTTCGTCCCGAAATTACAAGTTAAGAAGAATGCTCCAATACCCGTTTATCATTTTCCCAAAACCAAACAGTTTTATCAACTTATCAACCCAAATCTTTTTATCATAAAAGATCCATTATTAGTTTAACTAATTTTCCAAAATCAACCATAAGTTCCAAATAATATGGTTTTCTTAACAATTCAATTTTCATTTCAAATTCAAAATTTGAATTCAAAATTTTCTCAAAAATTTTCTAACTCTCGAAATTTTCGAAAAAATTCGCCCGCGTCTCCTTTGCGCGGCTAACTCGGTACAACTACAAAATGTCCCTACGGACTCCCAAATTCCAATAGAAAACAAAATGCCAAGTGGCAAAATCAGAAACTCATCAAATTTCATACTGAAATTTTAAATACATACCTTTTGTTGAGAAATTCAAATTTACCTTCGAAATCAAATCTAATTCCATTTTCCTTAGCCTTTACAATCCCTGTATACTTTACTTAACAACAATGTCCAAATTTACTTATTGGATTCCAAATACCAATTTACTTAAGAATTTCATTCTTTATTTCTTAAGTTCAATATAAGTATTTACATACTTCTTATATTTATTTCACTTCACTAACAAAGTTATATATTCATTTAACTTTGTATTTTCAATTCCATTTGAATTCAATTTACAATTTCAATTCTATTTGAATTCATTTTATCTTCAAAAACCAAAAATTCATTTTAGTGAAAACTCGATGTTCACTTTTTCCAAGACTTTTAACTTCGACCAAAATAATGGTTTTCATTTTCTAGTTCAATTCCTACGTTTCCATTACAATTTAAAAATCAATTTTCCGTTAACAAAATTTTCCAAATTTTCAAAAATTTTCTAACTCCCAAAATTTTCAGAAAATTTTGGCGGAGTCTCCTTTGTACGGAGGAGCTTTTGCAATTTGACAAAAGATATAAATATATATACATCGACCCACACGGTCGGAAAAGCAAAACAGTTCATATTTTCTATTTTGTATTGCGTAGGCGTAACTTTATTAGCATTTTAAGCAAAACGGCTTATTTATTAGCATTTACACGACAAAAACCATCCAAACAGCTTCCAAAAACATGCACTTACTCAGTTTAAACACGTAAGTGACAAATATAGGAAATCTATTGACATTTCATTTATTTTCAATAGCAAACACATAGTTTTCATAAGCAATGCACTTAAAATAATTCCCAAAAGCAATTTATAAAGTTTCGATACACATTAAATTTTCTTACAACTATATCACACATTATTTCTATTCAATTTCAAAGGTTTACAACACACTTTCTTTCATTCAATTCATTTTTAGGCGAAATGAATTCATATCCATTTCAATTGATTCAAAATCAATTTTATTTGCTTTCATTAACTCATATAATTTTATACAATCTCGTTTATGTCAAATGACAATCATTATTATGCAAATTCAACGATATTCACTTAATAGAATATCCATTCTAGTTTATAACCAATTTAAATTTATACCAACTCAATTTATTTTAATTCCATTCCATTTCCAATTGATTCCATTCAATTTAATTTACATTCCATTAATCAAACAAATTTCATTGAAAACCATTTTTTATTCAACTCACAATTCAATTTTAATTTAACTAGTCCAACTTCCAATTTATTATTTCATGAATTAATAAATTATCAAGTCAGTTTACTTGAATTCAATCCATATTTTTTTTTCCAAGTTGGATTTTCTCTTCGACTTGATTCAAATCAAATCTCATTTCATTTTATAAAACTCATTTATAAATTTACATTACCAATTTCATTCCATAAATGAATTTTATTTTAAAATATTTCTCTGGAATTCTATTCCAAATTATAAATCACATTTACAATTTACATTAACCAATCCTGTAACAACCCGCATATTTATCGATTTTATATTTAAATATTTTATCGTTAGTCGGATGTTAGTCCGAAAAGCTACTTTTTGCATACGGTCAAATTAGGACTCGAGACCACCCCCATTGAGTTCAAAATGACGTTTGCGATCTTTTTGAGTGTAAACTTCGATATGTTTGGAGATAGTGAAATTTTCGTCACTTTTTGTGTTGAGCTTTTGGTTTGGGCTGCACCTCTTCTACCTCAGCCCAACCCCTTCCTTCTCTTCATCACTTCATCAACTTTGAAGCTTTAGCAAAAATGGTGGAGGGAGTAGGAAATTAAAATTCCAAGCTCAAGTTCTTTAGCAAATTCAACATCTAACTCCAAATTCAAAGTGAAGACATTGATTCAAGCTTGTGGTTGATCTTTGCTTTGCCCCCGAGCTTCATCTTCATCAAATTCCGTGAAAAGGTGAGATTTTTGATCTCACATCTTGCCTATATCTATCTTGGACTGTTGGGAATGATCCTCTATTGCATTTGTATGAATATCTGCATTTGGTTTGGATTGGATTGGCGAAAAACTCCAAAATTTAGTGATTTTGGTGAAAAACTGCTACTAGGTTGTTCTGGCCATTTTTAGCTCGTTCTGGCCCTTAAGTCGTAGGTCGTTGCCGACCTATAATCTCCAGGCAAAATGTTAAGTCGTTCACGAGCTAAAGGCATAAGTCGTTCACGAGCTAAAGGCATAAGTCGTTCACGAGCCATAAGTCGTTCACGAGTTAAAGGCTTAAGTCGTTTGCAGTTAGCTCGTTCGCCTCGAGTTAAGTTGTAGGTCGTTTGGCCTTAAGTCGTTTGCAGTTAGCTCGCTCGCCCTGGCTTAATTCGTAGGTCGTCCTCGACCTAACTTCACTAGGTCGTTCCTGCCTTAGCTCGTAGCTCGTATTCAAGGCTTAGGTCGTTAAGTCGTTCGTTCCACTAAGTCGTTCAAGGCTTAGGTCGTAAGACCTTAGGGCGTGGCACTTTAGGTCGCATGGCCTTGTTCCCCAGTTAGGTCGTAGGACCTTTTGACTGTTAGGTCGTAAAGACCTTAGCTCGTAGCTCGTATTTGAGCTTAAGTCCTAGGTCGTTAGCTCTTAAGTCCTAGGTCGTTGGCTTTTAAATCGTTAAGTCGTAGGTCGCTGCTCCTACTAAGTCGCTCGACCATGCCAACTCCGCTAGCTCGCAACTGTTAGGTCGTATGACCTTAAGTCATAGGTCGTCTCCGACCTAACATTCCCACTGCTATTTCACTAGGTCGCTTGACCTTAAGACGTAGGTCGCTTGACTTTGTTAAGTCGTAGGTCGCTCGACTTTGTTAAGTCATAGGTCGCCCCCGACCTTACCCTTAGGTCGAATGACCTGTGATTCGCTAGGTCGAATCCCGTATTACTCTGCGTAGGCAATCTTATCTGAAAAGCGTTCAACAGAACTCCTTACCTTGATGGTTTTGGGAATTGATTTCTTTGAACTTTACTCACGTCTTCGAACGTGAATTTTTATGATTGATTGTTTCTACAATCACTTCTATGATTTGTCACTTCAAAATATAAAGGTTTCCTATACTAGTATTAAATATCAAAACTCTTTCATTAAAACGATTTCAACTCTATTTTCAATATCAAACTCGTTTATAAAACTGTTTTCCAATTTATTAGTATATACAAACCTTTACCTCATTCGTATGAGAAAATATAATTAAACGGCTTAGCAAAACAAGTGGTATGAAACGCTTGCGTTTACTTCGTCGGTTAATTGATGGACTTGTTCGATTGAAACTCTTGTGACAATTTCCTAGTGCAGATCTACAATCTGTTCGTAAATATTTGAGTTAAGCAAGTGGTTATGGGACATGAAGCTAAACTCTTATATTTACTAGCTTAGTGTAATCGACACTTCCTTATGATCACGATGATCATTCTTGTGATTTAGACTAGCGATTGTGCTATGTCTCTTTGTTTGCGAGGTTAGACTAGACACCATTTGTGTGATTTCGATTCACACATATCTCTTTATCTTCAAGGTTAGTCTATGCCTCATTGGTGTGATTTCGATTCACACATATTGAAACTCTTTATGATCGATGACGATCATTTTATGGTTTAGAGCATGGGTCGTATCTATTTAGGTGCGTCGATGTTTACTTCTCACATGGGTCGTATCTATTTAGGTGCGTCGATGTTTACTTCTCACATGGGTCGTATCTATTTAGGTGCGTCGATGTTTACTTCTCACATGGGTCGTATCTATTTAGGTGCGTCGATGTTTACTTCTCACATGGGTCGTATCTATTTAGGTGCGTCGATGTTTATTTCTCGCATGGGGCGTATCTATTTAGGTGCGTCGATGTTCATCTATGCATGGGTCGTATCTTTCTAGGTGCGTCGATGTTCGACTTTTCATGGGGTGTATCTTTTTAGGTGCATCGATGTTAGACTTTCCATGGGGTGTATCTTTCTAGGTGCATCGATGATAGACATTACATGGGGCGTATCTTTCTAGTTGCGTCGATGTTTATTTATGCATGGGGGCGTATCTTTCTAGGTGCGTCAATGCTAGAGCATGGGTCGTATCTTTCTAGGTGCGTCGATGTTCGACTTTGCATTGGGTGCATCTTTCTAGGTGTACCGATGCTAGACTTTACATGGGGCATATCTTTCTAGGTGCGTCGATGTTCAGTTTATGGGATTGGTCATCCTCTTTTCTTGAGATTTCTGGATTTTATGTTTCACCAGCTTTTACCATTGACATTGATGAGTATGTCATTTTATTATGGCTTGGTGAATTAAATTAAGAATATGACATTCTTTTAATCTTTGAGAAGATTCTTATGATATTGATTAATCTCTTGTTGATTATCATTTTCATACTTGCAGTAGTATGCTTTTATGGATATCTTATATGTTTATGCCATATCTCTTGTTCTGTATCATTTTATCTGATAATTATTGCTAGACTGATCCGTTTATTATTTTCTTCTTAAATAATACTCGGGTCAGACTGAGATTTTACAGGTGCTTCCTCATGACTTCTTATCTGGAGCCATCTTCTGACTTTTGGCTAACTACTCTAGTTTAGTAGTTTTTGTTTGTATACATTTGAGATTAGACTCCTTGATGTATACATATTCTATTATCTTGCACTTGTATCTATTCACTTGTGTATTGTGGATCTTATTTGACCACCACTCTGATGTACACTTTCATGTGTTATATTCCTATCTCTTTCCGCCTTTGTGATATGAATTGTCTGTGACTGATTTGTGTTATGTTTATTTCTATATTTGTTTCCGAAGATTATATATAGCCACCATGTGATAGCTTTGTGTTTGTATCGGTATGTTGGAATTCCTCTTTAAAAGATATGCATTCTATTTTATCTGACATATCGGTGCTCGCGCAAAGAAGTTACACGGATGGTCACTCCTCAACAGCCTTATTCTCCTTACTAATTGACAGCACTACATCGTAGTGTTCTTGGTTAGCGTGGGTATAGAGGTGGGGCGTCACAAATCCCATTCGTATATGAATTTTAATTCCTTATCTTTCAATTCATATTTATAAATTTCATTTGTTAAATGAATTTATCTCCAAATCTTTGGTTACACCATTATTTTTTTTATTCCGTTTCCATACAACAATGATAATAATTCAATATTATCACTTCCTAACAACCAAGCATCCATATACTATAATAATTCATAGAAAATGATTTCTTTTCTATACAAAAATAGTTTTGGGCAAAATTATTTCATTTACCCTATTTTAAAACAATACTGTGTCAGTTTATCTTGTTTAAGAGTTTAGAAACCCCTATCGATTACAGTTGGCCAGACTGCAACGACAAGAATCTATAAACAATCAACCGATAAGTCAACAGAATATAAAACAAATTTTTGTATTCACTAACAAATACGCACTCATATCTATTATTACACTCACAATCATTCTAGAGTACTACTGACTCTATCTCTAATGATTAACACCCAACAGAGCCAGGGTTGTCGCTTAACCAATTGCTCTGATACCACATGTAACATTTCGACTTTTCGACTCTAGAAAGTCGACATTAATACGTCCACTGTATCAAATGCCGCGTAATCGAATGCCGGAAAACCGAACCATTAGGGTTAAAAAGAAGAGGTAGAAGTAGAAGAAGAAAGAAAGAACAAAAAAACAGAAACAGAAATAATATCAGAATCTCACATTCGCAGCGGAACAATATATAATAGATAATCACTAGTCTTTTAAACAAAGAACTATATCAGTTTATACGTACATCAATCAGAGTCAATATACAATTCAATACAACAATGGACAGTTACATAAACTTGTCCTCATACAGAATACACAGCGGAATAAATAAACAAGTACGGTAGTACGTCTCGCCATCCAGCTCATCTCCAAAGCTCCAGAATATCCAGAATATCCTGATAACATAACTCTAGGCTGCCCGTGTGGAAAATTATGGGCACCCGGAGTTTAGAAAGGGAACAATAAACTCCGAGTCAGTTATGGTGACTGGTGTGAGATCGTAAAACAGTTATTTTCGCAAAGAAAATAAAACAAATGCGCAATGCTTTTGGAAAATGAAACTACCATAAGGCCTCCCGCCACACACACAATGCAAATGCAGAATTGGAGGAGATTTCTCCTTATGATAGTCAAAGATGCTTACTACGAAAAATCAGTTGATATTAATATTAATGTCTAGTGTGGAAAACATTTTGAAAGTATAATATTAATCTTAGCCAGCATAAACATTTCGCACTTATGCCTACTATAGCCACTATGTTCAATAGCAGGTTACCGCCACATTCCATAGCAGGTTATACAACTAAAACCGTACAAGGCGCGTATTGTTTCTTTGGATTTCCAACAAATGGTCAGGCAAAGGAACTTCCTTACACCGAAATGAAAACGCCTCTGGAAAGACGCACCGAGAACCTAACCGGATCTCTGCAAACACAAGGCCGACGCTACCTCACACTGTACAGCTGTAACTAGGTAACTAACACACAAGCTATGCCATCCCCCGGTTGTTACCCACCTTTATCCGAGGATCCTCAACCACAAAGCAACAACCACAAAGTAAAATAAATTTGCAGCATCAATATAGGTAAAATATATGGGCTCCATACCATGATATCACCTTTTATCCAGAAGGAAATGACATACCCTATGGGCGCGAACCCTAAAAACCTTGCCGCAACATTCCTGTTTCGACCATTACCGGGTTGTGAGGCTCGACGAAGTCTCGTCCACAAAGCTACGCTTTTTCACAAAGCCATGCTTTGATCAACAAATGATCAACAACACTTCGTATGCCACATTACCAAATTGGGAATGTATCACTAGTAACCATCAACTACATAACCTCTGAGCTCGTACGTCTCAGAGAAGGGTGTTAAGCTAAGAGAATAAATTCTCCGCCACCAACAGAAATGTATTTGATAGAAACCAGCTTTACATCTCAAAGTGTAACGTCAGACACACATCCAAACAAGTCTGTTCTGGGATCGAACAGAACCGAAGGCACTTCCAAAGAAGCCCTTGCAATCCGTATATTCAATAATCACGTCCGGACTTCCCATCATAAGAAGAGTGATATAAATCTCCATACCGAAGCAACTCGGTGCAAAGACATTCGACAGGTTGTCCTTTCATTTTCGAAAATACCCGGTCTTCACACCGGTCTTCAATTGCAATTCATAACGTCGTATAATTATTCGGAATGGGTTATATGACACAAGGACTTCTCCCGGCTTAACCGAATAATGAGCGCTTGTTTTAAAACAAATTGAAGTGCCATTTCAAAGGCAAATATTGATTGTCGGTGATTTAGCTATCAAACAACATTCATAACAATCAACCAATTTAAATAATTTTCCCAAATTATTTAATTTCAAAATATCTTCACAAGATATATATTTTTCCACACTTCATCACTTTGGAAAACAAATTTCAAATCACTTTTCACCTTTCAACTTTTGAAAACAAATTTCAAATCAATTTTCTTACGCGGAATATATTTCCAAATATTTCTTTTAAAAACCAACTTTAGAACCTTTAATTTATTTTTTAAAAGCTACTTTGGAAATATACTCGGCTTTATAGTGAGAATACACTTTCACTTCAAAATGGTCCATTTAAATCAATTAAATAATCCTTATCGATTCATTTTAAATTTACGTTCCAAATCCGTAAATTTATTTCCACACTTTAAAAATAAATCAGTGTTTATTTTTAAAACAAATTTCCCTTTCCTTTATAAATTCCATTTTGAATTTACATTCCCAAATATTCACTTTTTATACGATTTTCAAATCGATTTCTCAAATATTTACTTTCAACTCCAAATCAATTTTCAAATTGATTTCCAAATTTATTTCCAATCCCAAATTGATTTTCCAAACATTTATTTCAAAACACCAAATAAATTGTCATATCGATTTCCCAAAGATTTATTTTCAAATACCAAATCAATTATCAATTTTATTTCTAGAAATTTATTACCTTTTAAAATAAATTCTTTTATCTCTTCCAGACCATTTAAAATTCCATTTTAAATAAATTCTTTAACTTTTAAACAATATTACTCAAAACTCATTTATTAATATCTTTTCTCATATTTTGGGGAATAATTAGATAAGATTACAAAAATCAACTTTAGGCTTTTAAATTCCTTCTTTTAAATTCATCGAATTCTTTCAAAAAGAATTTACTTAAAATTTCCAACTTTAATTCCAAAAATCCAATTTTATCTTTTTCTGGTATCCAACGATACCAAAAATACATTCGGCTAAATTATAGCCTTCAACAAATTCAATCACAAATATAATCATACACAGATTATCAATAAATCATCACACAGCATCTGAAACAAATTCATAAAATTTGAGGAATCCAGTTGGATCCCTCCAACCTGTTTCCCTGCATCCACAGATGTTAGCACAACAATTAAATACCAATTCCACTTCGAGGTGGAATATCGCGGTATATGGGATTTATAAATATCATCAGCTATTATGCGGCGCATAGGGTGTCATTCGCTATATAATGCGGGAAATCAACAAATCCAATATATATGTATTGCTATATACTACTATATATACTATCACAATCAAGCAATCAATCAATAACTGCAATTCAATTTTAATTTGAGTGAGAAGATCTCACCTTTAATTTTTATTTTTGCAATCCATTTCCATTCCAGTTTGTTTTCTCGATTTATAAACCTTGTATAAACAATTTATACAATTTATTAATATTCGAATAAATCGAACAATCAATTTCCTTTCAATAGATTTAATTAATTAACACTTTTAACTTGAACTAATCTAATGATCAATTTCCTATTAGATAAATTTAATTAGCCAAATTATTCTATTAAACTAATTTTTTCCTATCTGTAATTTATAAATTAAAAATCTGCATATATATTTCATTGTAACTTACTGTAAACATATATTATCATTATTATTATTATTTATATATATATATATACATAGAATTAAATTGAAATAGGAATAACCCTGCTGCACAACAAGTTGCCTGACCCCTCAACGAATCGTCGCACATCGCCATAATTGAAGTCGCGATCTGCTACGCCCTTGCCTCGCACTCAAGTTCTCGAAAACCCAGGCCGCTCCCTCACGGCAATCGCACCTCATCCCCTCGCATGCAAGTGCCACACCTCGCTTACCTCGAGTTCGGCCGTGCTCGAGTTGCTGCGATACTCCTGCTAGGTCGCCGCCCCTCGTGATAAGTTTCCCCTTCAAATCGATTTCAATCGATTTGATTTGAGTTGTGACAGGCGTTACCGATGATGGTAACTACGATTTGAAAGGGTTTTGAATAAATTTTTAAAAGATGAAGGGGATCTCGTGCTTGAATTTGAAAGGGAGTGTAACGACCCGTAAATTTCAACTGTTTTAATAACGTTATTAGTTAAAATTTTTGTGAAATTTTAAACGATAAAATTTTGAAATAAAATTTAATATTTGAAATACGTCTAGTTAAACATAGCAATTGGTAAATTTTCGTCCGAAAATATGAAAATTTATTTCGCGCGTAAATTCACTTCAATTTAATCAGTTAAAAACGATGAAAATAAAATGTTTTCGAAACCTAAATATTTTTACATAGAAAAATTCTAAACCATCTTCTGAGCAAGATTTCAGTTTGTCGTTTTTCCAAATTCGGACATCTTTGGCTCCGTCGTTCTTATTTTCTGCAAAATAACAGTATTCTGGTACCGATATCGATTTTTATTGGATGATCGTACCACTGATTTCTATATACCGTTTTGATCGTCTCGTCGTGCCGATCTCTACGGTATATTCGATTGTCAAATTCGGAGTTCCGGTGTACGTTGCACTTTGCGTAACGCCTACCGTATCGGTAACCGTTTCATGCCTTTTGGCTTCCGGTGTCCATTCAAATTTCCAAACGGTCATCTGTCTTTATTAATTTGCCTTGAATTCCCATGCTACTTTTCCTATTCCCCATAATCAATTTATGATACACTGGTTCGATTCCACTTTTAACAGAAAAAGAAATATACAAGTTTATATGTATTCTAGCCTGAAGCTTCTATCCAAACGAATCTTTGTTTATGTATTATTTTCATGGAGCCTGCACAACTCCACTTTCCATCAGGTTCGCCTTCCACCCTCCATGCTTGGCAACATTGCAACCGAAGTAAGCCACCTACCCATGCATGTCCCTAGTTGGCAGCTGCCTCGCCATGGAACCACCACCACCTTCCCCTCGGCAACCGACTAAACCCCTTCCCTCCACGTCATCAAACCCACACCTCTTCAAACCGAAGCCGCCACCCGCAACCTCCCCTCACCATCCGCAGCCTTCGACCACAGTCACTCCTCCTTTCCTTTGTCACGCAAGCCCATTGACCCGAGCACAGCAGCCTCCGTCCCATGCAAACACTCTCCGACTGACTTTCCTATACCTATTGTTCCTCTTTGCTCGCCTCTACCTCCTTTCGATGCCACTAGGCTGAGCACAGTCGTCGCCTCCCTGAGTGATGATGCTCTTTCATTTTGCTTTGGTAGGTCTTTTTATATGACATAAGTTTATATATTCAAGTATTGTGACCTCAACCTCTTTCTATTCTGGATAGTTATAAGTCTTGTATACGGTTTATACATATAGGTTGGTATATAGTATAACACGTATATAGTTGTCTATTGTCCACTAGGCTTGCATTAAAACTAATATATTGTTCGTAAGCCACATATGTATATACATATACTTGTTCATGTAGATCGCCAAATAAGTTTACCTGTGTGTTGATATAAACCACTTGTATATATGTACTTTTGTATGTAAAATTTTGGTTTAGCTATAAGTTTGTATAATATATGGCTATTAAATTTTATTTGTATTATTGATGTTTTACAGTAAAGTTATATTTGTAGCAATATTTAAACTATAAGCTTACAGCCGTATATATTTGCAAAGTGTATATATTTATAGTTATTTTAATATATGTCAGTTTATACATTTTGTTATTTAAAATATTGTTAAGTGTCGTACATTCTAGTTACAGTATTAAATAAAATTTTGTAAGAATAGATAGGTATGGTTGTTATGTATATATAAGTTGTATAGGTGTTATTCTACTAAAAATATATCAGTATATTTTATACAGGGATATATATACATTGATTTTTCTTTATTTATGAATATGTTCTAAGTTAAGTGTTAGGTTTGTAGTATCTTATATACACAGATTTTAAGTATAAACTGTAGATATGTGTTTTCATTTTTCTTAACTGATTTAAAACGGCACTTGGTATGTTAATATTTGTTATATGTGCTTTAAAGGTAAACAATGACTTTTAATTATATAATAATATATATACTCTGTCTCTATCCAGACGATTCTGATTCGTGTCTATCAATCTACCTTTCAGTTTCGCCGTCGAACCTACTTTCAGCTTACTTCGCTTTGAGATTATTGCTTGGATTTGTTCGATGGTCTAGATCGTGATCAAATTCGTAACTCGTTTCATTGTCTGTCTCTCTAGCCTCGAAAGGTGAGCACTCACTCACGATTAACGTTCTTTTATTTATTAGATTTGATTTCAATTGAAACGACAATTGAAATATGCTGCTGATAGTTAATTACACTGTTTTATATGCTACTACCTGTATCAGTTCACCTATGACATCTGACACCATTATCTGTTAATTATTTATGCAATGATAATACTGTTTGGCTGATAATTGTTTGATTGTTGATGTTTATATTGGACGTTAAACTGTTAATGTAAATTGATAAATGGTATGCAATTGAACTCGATATAGAATAGTTAAATGTTTAAAATTGATTAGTTAAATTTGTATAATATGACCCCTTTTACTGTTAAATTTATTGACACGTAGGATTTGTTTAATTACATTTTTGAACCACTGAATGTATGTTGTCAAATTGATGATGTATGAAATTGTAAATAGATGACAAGTGAAGAACCGTAATGTAATAATCTTTAATCTACATGAAATGATAGTGTAGATTCTAGAAATAATTATATTAATTCGTACAAATAACAATGCGAATTAATACGGTTATTTCGGGATTATTTGAATTGATTATTGGATTGTTATTGATTGTTGTTATTACTTGTTTATTTACTTTGACACCATCCCAGTTATCACACTGCAAGTTCCCTTTGTTATATTTTTGATTTTGAATTGAATTGGAATCGGGTTGAAATGATAAATACCCAAATTAAACTTTGACCTAGGATAGAAAATTAAATAAAAACCCGATTGGTCAATAATTTGATTTGAAAATAATTGAAGATTTTATTTTAACAAATAATATGGTTTTGAAATGAAGTTGAAATTTGAATTTTAATGAAAGGAAAATGTTAATATTTAATAATCTGAAACAAAATGTTAACAATGAAATTGATGGAAGTATGTTGTTTAATTTGAGAAATTAATTGAATTTAGTTTGAAATTATTAAACTTTGAAATGATTTAATAATTAAGTTTGAAATTATGATTAAGTTTGAAATTGTTAAACTTTGAAATTATTTAATAATTAAGTTTTGAATTATTTAATAATTAAATAAGATTGAATTTTTAATGATTAAATTGAATTGGATTTCTAATAAGAAAATTGAACTTTTGAATAAGTGAATTTTGTTCGTAAATAATTGAAATTGAATTTCTTTATTAATTAAGTTTTGGAAAATTATTTAAGGAAGTAAATAAGTGAAATTGGATTTCTTTAACAAAAATGAAATGTGATATTTTTGGAATTAATGTAAGACTTGTAATTGGAGAATTGATTTGACGAATTTAGTTTAATTCAAAATTGTATGTTTTGTTTTAATGAAGTTGAACTTAAGAATTGATTAAATGAATTGGAAATTTAATAGAAATTGTTTTGAATGATAAAGTAACTTAACGAATATTGAATGAAATTGATAAATGAGTTTAAATTGATTTGAATGTTAAATAGAATTTATTTAAATGATTTCGGAATGAAACTTATATACGAACTTGAATCAATATTTGAATTGTTTTAAATAGAAATTGAAATTGAAATTATAAGATTTTGAAATGGAAAATTGGAAGTTTTGAAACGAAAATTTGGAAATTGTTTTAGAAAGACAAATGAAATGTTGATTTACGAATTCTATTTGAAATTGAAATTGATTTGGTTTTTGAAATTTATAAACGACCAATCGGTGTAATAATTACGAAAGTTATTAAAGAGACCGGAATTCGGTTATGGATATACTCTCTATCTAAACCGAAAACCACTTTAATAACTATACGCGGAGTGATGATCCAGAATGAAGTGGATGGTTTGGTGAACGCGTTGACTGAAGAAAGAGAACGATTTTGGATGACCCCTGACATGACTAAAACAGGAGCCGCGCCGGGCCATTGAGGATCGCCATCTCTAGCGGACACACTTCTTCGATACCATATCTATTACTTTTGTGATTCGATTTGGGTGCACCCCTCGATTATGGGAGTGTTGTTTCGCGGTGTTGGGGTAGTAGCTGCTATGCCCAACATCAGTCCGGATCACGCAACTACTAGTATCCTAGTTGGTATCGCCTCATGTACCTTGTCATACTGATTATCCTATTCGCGACCACTACGATTTTGATTTGTACCTTTAGTATATGGATTGCCCTCTGGTGACTTCCGGTTTTGGGGAAACTACGGTCTTGTATATGCTTTTGGGAATAAAAATGTGTTAAGGGTGGAATGGGCCATGACTTAACGCTATTTTGATATCTTCTTATATTACTGATAGACATTATCTACTTAGCGTATATTACTACCTAGTAGATAGTTTAACGGATCCTTAAAGGATGGTTATTCCAAACATCCTTTGAGTTACTTGTATTTCAATTGCTATTTCACTTGAGTTGGATTTATTAATATAAGAATGTTAATCCTGACTCGAGTGTCTTGTGTTTTGCTTTACGCTCGGGTCAGACTGAGTGTACCAGTATTCAAGACTCACCTTTGGAGTTGGAGCTTTGCTTGAAGATCCAGCCATCTATTCTGCTTCAGTATTCGATGATTCCAGTGATGTATTCTGATTTGTATCTGATGTATCGTGTTACTCTTCTGCTGTAAACTCTGATGTATTTTATATATTCATATAGTAGCTTTATGAACTACTATCTCTTTTATTTCCGCTGCATTTATTACTCTGTGTCTGTGATCTGTGATTATATCTATTTACTGTATATGTTCACTTTTGCCAAATTTAAATAACAACGCGGTATTTTGAGCAATTCAATTCCGGCATGAGTGTCTACCTATACACTTATAATGGATGCGAATGGTCCAAAATTCTGGGTCGTTACAGGGAGGATCAGTGAAGTAATCTGGAGATTGAAATGTAAAGCTCGGCCATTGTTTTTCTTTGAACGAGATTTTTTTTATTTTGATTTCTGTATAAAGCTGGAGGGAGACAAGAGTACGTGATTAAGAAGAGAGCAGGTCGGCTTGCTCAGGAGTAGGATGGCTGAGTTGAAAGGAATCTCAGCTATTGACTTTAGATATATAAATATATTTTAATTTTAATTCAAATTGTCTCGATCTACGTTGCCTAAAATCGCGAACTCCTATCGAGGCATGCCGCTAGGCGTTCATAATGTTATGCCCCTATTCCGAACACAATGGAAAAGGTTTCGAGTCCAAATTCGATCGTATGGAGAAGATAGCTTTTTGGACCAGTTATAATATTAAATTTTCGATTTAATTTCAGCGCGTTTGCTTATCGTACGGCCAAACGATCACTCCAAACATTACGAAAATTGAAATCCGATAATAATACAATATTACGGATCCAATGGAACTGGTTTCGTCGAATTTTGAGACTATGCCCCGGAATGCTATTTTCAAATATCGATTTAAGCGATAAATTCATAACTGAACAAAACAGTTTCAAATTCAATTCTGAAGCTTTTATTATCTTCAGTATTATCAATACAAGTTTTCTAATCCTTGAAAATATTTTTAATCAGCTTAAAATTCCAATTTCAAAATTTTACCCAATTTCATACAATTAAATTCAATAATTAAATTACCAAATTCATTCTGATATTCGAATTTCAAATTAAACTAACTTCTAGATATTTAAAATCAATTAAATATTCTGATTTCCAATATACAAAATTCAGGGTGGTTACATTAATTCTTTAAGTGATTTAAAACTTAATTAGTAAATAAGAAGATTAAATGTGTTTAATCATTAATTAAACTTAAAGGGTTTAAGTTAAGTTAGGTTAATGATAAATTATTTTCTAAAGTTGTTAAATAAGATTCTTAAGAAATTAAACTAAGATAATGGTTTATCTTTTAATTAAATTTAGGTTGAGTAATTAAAGATTAATTTATTTATTTATTGATTAATAATTAAAGATTAATTAATTAAGGAATTAATTAAGGTTGATTAATGTAACGACCCGCTATTTTGGACCATTCGCGTCCATTATAAGTGTATAGGTAGACACTCATGCCGGAGTTGAATTGCTCAAAATACCGCGTTGTTAATTTAAATTTGGCAAAACTGAACATATACAGTAAATAAGTAATCACAGAACACAGACACAGAGTAATAAGTGCAGCGGAAATAAAAGAGATAGTAGTTCATGAAGCTACTATATGAATATATAAAATACAACAAAGTTTACAACAGAAGAGTACTACGATACATCAGAGTTAAACCAGATACAACGGAAGAGTAATACGATATATCGGATACAAATCAAAATACATCACTAGAATCATCGAATATCTGAAAGCTGGATAGATAGCTGGATCTCCAAGCGAAACTCCAACTCCAAAGGTGAGTCTCGAAAACTGGTACACTCAGTCTGACCCGAGCGTAAAGCAAAAACACAAGACACTCGAGTCAGGATTAACATTCTTATATTAATAAATCCACTCAAGTGAAATAGCAATTGAAATACAAGTAACTCAAAGGATGTTTGGAATAACCATCCTTTAAGGATCCGTTAAACTATCTACTATGTAGTAATATACGCTAAGTAGATAATGTCTATCAGTAATATAAGAAGATATCAAAATAGCGTTAAGTCATGGCCCATTCCACCCTTAACACATTTTTATTCCCAAAAGCATATACAAGACCGTAGTTTCCCCAAAACCGGAAGTCACCAGAGGGCAATCCATATACTAAAGGTACAAATCAAAATCGTAGTGGTCGCGCATAAATGGAATACAAGTATGACAAGGCACATGAGGCTATACCCAAGGTAGTGATACTACCGTTCGCCTGATCCGGGCTGGTGAGAACGCAACGCCGCAGCGCCCGCAACACCGTGAGACAACACTCCCAAAATCAAGGGTGCACCAATCGACAATAAGTATAAGTAGTTCGAAGAAGTGTGTCCACTTGAGGTATCAATCCTCCATTGGCCCGGCACAGCTCCTGTTTTAGTCATTTCCAATTTGACACAAGTGTCAAGGCTATCCATTATCGTTCTCTTCCTTCAGTCATCACGAACACCATTCCAACCACTTCATTCTGGATCATCACTCCGCGTATAGTTATTAAAGTGGTTTTCGGTTTAGATAGAGAGTATATCCATAACCGAATTCCGGTCTCTTTAATAACTTTCGTAATTATTACACCGATTGGTCGTTTATTTATTTCAAAACCAAATCAATTCAATTTCAAATAGAATTCGCAAATCAACATTTCATTTGTCTTTCTAAACCAATTTCCATAAATTTACGTTTCAAACTTCCAAATTCACAATTACAAAATCTTATAATTCAATTTCAATCTTTATTTAAAACAATTCAAATATTGATTCAAGTTCGTATATAAGTTTCGTTTCGAAATCATTTACATTTAATTTAATTTAACCTTCAAATCAATTTCAAATTCATTTATCGATTTCATTCAATATTCGTTAAGTTACTTTATCATTCAAAACAATTTCTATTAAATTTCCAATTCATTAAATTAATTTTTAAGTTCAACTTCATTATATCAAAACTTACAAATTAGAATTAAATTAAATTCATCAAATCAATTCTTTAAATTTCAAGTCTTACATTAATTCCAAAATATCGCACTTTCATTTCTTGTTTAAAGAAATTCTATTTCACTTATTTACTTTCTTAAATAATTTTCCAAAACTTAATTAATAAAGAAACTCAATTTCAATTATTACGAAGTAAAATTCACTTATTCAAAAATTCAATTTAATTTAATCATTAAATAATTCAGTCTTATTTAATTATTAAATAATTCAAAACTTAATTATTGAAAAATTTCAAAGTTTAATAATTTCAACTTGATTATAATTTCAACTTAATTATTAAATCATTTCAAAGTTAATAATTTCAAACTCAATTATAATTTCAAACTTAATTATTCAATCATTTCAAACTTAATTCATTCATTTCACAAATTAAACCACATTTTTCCATCAATTTCATTGTTAACATTTTGTTTCCGATGATTAAATATTAACAATTTCCTTTCATTATAATTCAAATTCAACTTCATTTCAAAACCATATTTTTATTCAAATAAAATCTTCGTTTATTTTTAAATCAAATTATTGACCAATCGGGTTTTTATTTAATTCTCTATATCCAAGGTCAAAGTTAAATTTGGGTATTTATCATTTCAACCCGATTCCAATTCAATTCAAAATCAAAGCATATAAAAGGGAACTTGCAGTGTGATAACTGGGATGGTGTCAAAGTAAATAAACAAGCAATAACAACAATCAATATCAATCCAATAATCAATTCAAATAATCCCGAAATAACCGTACTAATTCGCATTGTTATTTGTACGAATTAATATAATTATTTCTAGAATCTACACTATCATTTCATGCAAATTAAAGATTATTACATTACAGTTTCACTTGTCATCTATTTACAATTTCATACATCATCAATTTAACAACATACATTCAGTGGTTCAAAGTGAAATTAAACAAATCCTACGTGTCAATAAATTCAACAGTTAAAGGGGTCATATTATACAAGTATCAGTAAATCACATTTAACATTTAATTATCCTATATCAAGTTCAATTTCATACTGTTTATCATTTTAACATTACAATTTAACGTCCAATAAATTCAACAATCAATCAATTATCAGCCAAACTGTATTATCATCGCATAAATAATTAACAGATAATGGTGTCAAATTTCACAGGTGAATTGATACAGGCAATAGCATATATAACAGTGTAATTAACTAATAGCAGCATATTTCAATTGTCGTTTCAATTGAAATCAAATTTAATAAATAAAAGAACGTTAATCGTGAGTGAGTGCTCACCTTTCGAGGTTAGAGGAACAACAATGGTGAAGAAGATGGCACAGATACGGATAAGCAACGAAGCTAGAAAGACTGCTGCTGAATGAATCCGGGCAGCGGTGGATCAAAACAGCACGATCTAGAATTCGATGAAAAAGGTATTTAAGAAATAATATTTTATATTTATATAAAATATTACAATGTATTAACCTATTTAACAAAAGTTCAAATACATCTTACAATTTAAAAGTAAAGCTTTTATACCATCATTGAAAACCAAACACATACAAGAAAAATCTTGAAAATCATAGATTTCTGAACACACTTATCTACTACCGAAATATATATAAGCAATCAATATAAAACTCATGTATACTATATATATAAACTAATATATAGGTTACATACATTAAAACCAATGAAAAAAAAAATCAACCTATACATGCTGTAACTAACGGACAATGTAAATATATATGCACGGTCTCACATCTACTTGTATAACTTACCTATTATAACAACAAAGCAGGTCACATACAAATCTTATCTACATATATATAAATCTTATATACTATTATAATTTTATACATTATAAACAACGTATCTATATACAACAAGTATAAACTTACGCAACTTTATATATTGTATTTATATATGTACAGTAAAAAGAAAATCAATATTTGATAAACAAACATTTACCTTTCCTTACTTTAAATATACGAATAAAATCTACTGGCCAAACTTGTAGTATATATATATTATATACAAATGATATTCACTTTGAATACGTTCATTTAAATGAAATCTATATATAGATCGCCATTGAATTAAAACACCTATTAACATAAGATTTTTATATAAATTCAAACCTAGTATTTATTAAAACGCACGCATAAAAATCAATGGCCCATCTCACATGTACATACTACATAAAATATGTATTATAAGTATGCTATATGAACTAAATTACTCAAACTAGTATATTACATGCAAACTAATAAAATTACTGTACCTATCTACTACATGAAACATATATATGCATGCGGCAAAAGTGCAGACCTGACTTGGGCAAGTTATGTAAACCTGAAGCTGATATAACTTTTGATATGAACATGTATATAAACTAGTATTAAAAATAATTATATAAAATATATATAACAGAACATATATACTTTTAAAACCAAATAGACACAGTACCATTGAAGTAGTCCAAGCAAGGAAGTGGAGAACTACGCTTGCGGGGAGGCTACGGGGGAGGGCATACGGCTGGAGATGGTAGCATGGCAGTGCACACGTGGAGATGGGCTTGGGGAACGAGGCTTGCATGGTGGTGATGTTGGAAGTGTTCGACGTGGGGATGCGGCAAGGGAGAGGAACGGTCCACGAGGATCATGGCTTCAACGGAGGGCGTTGGGTGTGATGGATCGGATGGGAGAAGGGATGAACGTGGCAGCAGCCAGCGGGTGGAGCTATGGGGTTCAGGGCGGTCAGTGGAGGTGGTGGCCGTACTCGATCAGGGGACGGTGGTGACCGAAGCTGAGGGGGCTTTGCTGTGAGGCGGAGGTTGAGGTGTTTGTTGAGAAGGTCGGGTTTGCGTGGTGGCTGCCTCGGTTGGGTAGCTTGGGTCTGGGATGTAGGCGTGGAGATGAGTTGGCTACACTGGGTGCTTGGAGATCTGGAGTGTGAGCAAGAAGGCAAATGAATGACAAGCTTCCAGTGCACAAGATTTCATAATATTTTCCTTCAGACCATAAAATGAATGATAGACCGAGGAAAAGAAGAAGAAGGAATGGGGAAGTAAGTCTAAAGAGAAGATGAAATGGTACCTGAAGCTATAGAGGAGTAGGCAGTGAATTGGCAACGTTTGGTGTGAAATATGAAACAGTTTGCATGTTTCCCAAACTTTCGACTTCCCATGCTCAACTACCCAATTTAATTCACCAATCAGCTGTATAGTTTATTTGTTTGTTTGTTTTTTTTTTTTTTTTTGAATGGGTACGGACTGTGAATCTATTTAGGCTGAATATGATTTAACCGGTCCATCTGGAACGGTTAAATCTACGCGACTTTTCAACGGACTCCGATTTGCACAAATGAATATACCATTTTGATCAGTGCGACGAGACGATCAAAATGGTATACAGAAAGCAGTGGTATGATCATCTGATAAAAATCGATATCGGTACCAGAATGCTGCATTTTTCAGAAAATAAGAACGACGGAGCAATAGATGTCCGAATTTGGAAAAATGACGAACTGACATCTTGCTCAGAAGATGGTTTAGAATTTTTCTATGTAAAATATTTAGGTTTCGAAAACATTTTATTTTCATTGCTTTTTAACTGATTAAATTGAAGTAAATCTACGCGCGAAATAAATTTCATATTTTCGGACGAAAATTTACCAGTTGCTATGTTTAACTAGACGTATTCCAAATGTTAAATTTTTATTTCAAAATTTTATCGTTTGAAATTTCGCAAAATTTCAACTAATTACGTTATTAAACAGTTGAAATTTTACGGGTCGTTACAATTAATCAATGGGATTAATTGAGAATAATAATTTAAGGTTAATTAATTGAGGATAATTAACCAATGGGATAATTACTTGATGGAAGTAATTAAAGGGAAATTACTTAACGGAAGTAATTAAGGATTAATTACTTAGTGTAATTAATTAAAGGATTGATTAGTTAAGGATCAATTTAATAAATTATTGTTAATGAGGGTAATTAAAGGTTAATTAATGAAGGATAATTAATTTGTGTAATTAATTAAAAGCTAATTACTTAATGTAATTAAAGATGATAATTAAAGGATGATTAATTAATTGTTTTGAAATTAATTAATGTTAAGTAAGCAGGATTAAAGATGATTGAAGTAATTAATTTAATTAATTTAAATTATTTAGAAATGGTGTGACTAATTGGTCTTGCTTAAGATATATTGAATGACTTAGATTATTAGATATCTCTGATATGTGTTTTGTGCTGCTTTTGTGATATGAGATACTTGGTTGAACTGTGATATTGTGGGTTATATAACTGAGATGGATGTTTGTGAATATGGAATCCTGAATATAAATTGTATCGTTTAAACTTAAAACAATTTGGTTTAAAGAGTGACATTGGATTCAAAGAGATCGGAGTCGGGTATCAGTAAATACCCGAAACCGCTTCGATTTGTAATCTACAATAATTTTTTATGATTTTGACTTTGGGATAATAGGCTGGAATGGAATAAATGATGTAAACTTGTACATTTAATCTGAGTAATAATGCTTAAGATGTGATTGTAAGATGTGTATTTGACTTTGGCAAGTTAAGAACTTGTTGTGAGGTACGAGTTACCCCGGGTTTTAAATAAGTTTTATGCATTGGTATTTCATGTTAGATGGGTTTACTCATGCTGGTTTCCAGCCTGACCCGGGTGTTACTTTGATGTAATGCTCGGGTCAGACCGAGTATTACAGATATTCAGGTAAGGACGTTTTGGAGCTCAGGAGACGAGCTAGATGGTAGGAACGTATGGAGTGTTTCCGCTGTGATATTATTTATGTTTATCTGAGACATGCGATTTGTATATGTCCAGTGTTTGTGTATGAGTGTAACTATGATGTAAAAATATAATTGACAAATACAGGTATTCTTTTGTAAACTGTTATTATTTGATATTATATTTTGATCCGCTGCGATTTGTGAGAATCAGTGCAGTGTTTCTATTTCTTCTTCTTCTATCTCTTTCTTCTTTTCCTAACTATCTGGAATTTTCACGATCAAAAACTTCAGGTCGTTTCACACTGACTCGGATTTCGACAAAACAAGTTTCATCGGATCCGTAACAGTGAATTATTGTAGGATTTCAAGTTCCGTAGCGATCAGACTTGTCGTTTGATCGTATGGTCTCGAAACACCTAGAAATCAACTTAATTGAAATCTATTGAAATCAAATTGAAATAAGCTGATTGTGGCATAACTTCTTCATATGATGGAATTAGGACTTGAAACCTGTAACGACCCGTATTTTTACGGATCGAAACATCGTAAAACAGTCGTCATTAAGTCGCATTGTTGATAAGTCGTCTTGAGTCTAAGTCTTAGGTCGTGTAGTAGTTAGGTCGTAGTTGGCGACCTAAGAAAGATGCGAGCTAAGGAGTAAACGACCTAGTGGAATGAGCGACTTAAGGGTTAGGTCGTATGATAGCTTAGGTCGTGAAGGAAGTTATGTCGTTGGCGACCTAAGGATTGGGATAAGCCGTATCGTGGGATAGAATTAGGTCGTGTGTTAGTTGGAGCGACCTATAGGATGTTAGCTACCTAAGGTTGAAACGGCTTAAGGGGGTTAGCGACCTAAGAGTTAGCGAGTTAACAACCCAGTATTTAGCGACCTAGTGGTTAGCGAGTTAGAGTAGTTAGGTCGTAGACGACTTAAGGAGTTAAGTCGTAAGAGTTAAGTCGTAAGTTTTTGAGTTGAGTTAGGTCGTGGACGACCTAAGTTAGTTAGGTCGCGTGTGTGTTAAGTCGCAGGTGCGTTAAGTCGTAAGTCGTGGAGTTTCGTTAGGTCGTGGATGCGCGTAGGGGTTGGTCTGTTAGGTCGCGCGCATATGCTATGTGTTAAGTCGCGAGCGACTTAGGAGTTAAGCTTCTAAGTCGTAAGTCGTAGACAGGTGGGTCTGGTAGGTCGTGAGTACGCCTGGGTTTAGGTCGTTAGGTCATAGGATGAGGAGTTTCGATAGGTCGTAGGTCGTAGGGCTCTATAGGTCGTGGACGACCTAAAAGTGGACGACCTAAGGGTTTTTCAGCCTATAAATAGGAAGGTTTTTCTCACTTTTTGGGATCCGGATTTCGAAGCGACGAAGTGCTGCCATTTTGAGAGCTCGACTTCTACACTTCTTCACTTCTTTTCTCCACTCTAATCTAGTGATTCCTTCCATCCAAATCGAAGATCAAATCGAAAATCGAAGAGCTTAGATTGAAGATCTACATTCTTCGAAGAGAGATTTCATCGTTTGAAGCGGATTTGTGATAGATCGAGTTAGATCCTTCGCTGTCCAGATCTGAAGTGTGTTGCTTTTAAGGTGTTTAAGTGATTTGGTGAGTGGTGATTATCTCTCACACGGATCCAAAGGAGTATATCGGATCGTTGGCTTGATTTGATGTTAAAATAGTGATTTCCATGCATTTTCCTAATCCTAAGTGTAGATCCATATAGATTCATTGTTCATAATGATTTGGCATCCATTTTACTACATGTTAACCTATGCAAGTTCATTCATCAAGATTATAGAGATATTGCTCATGTTTTCATGCTTGTTAGACTTTTGACTCTTTAATTACGAAATTGCCATTATTGTTATAATTGTCTATTTAGATCATATTTGAATGCTTGTTTACTTGGATTAATGTTTGACTTGATTGATTGTTATGAATTAGATGATTGATGATTTGATTTAGACCAAAGATGATTCAAAAGCTAAGGGAAAGGCTCTTGAATTGGGAAAGCTGCTTGTGGCATATGAGGCGGATGAGGAAGCTCATATGGATAGATTTGATGATGATGTTGAGATGAAGCTTTGCTATGATGATGATGAGGCGAAGCATGATATGAGATAGTCTTGGTCTAATCCAGACGGGATCATTCCAAGCAGATTGATAACTCGGTGAAATGGTTCGAGTTTGAGGATAATGGTTTGCTCGAGAGGCGCTTGAGCTAGTATGGAAATAGTCGTCGAGGAGGATGACTAGAAGGCTGAGATCTCATCGTTGTTGAAGGTTCTAGCATGATCAAAGCAAGAGTACGTTGGGCAGATTCGATAGTCCCTGAAGGCTACTGATTGGTAGTCAAGTACTCTGGGCAGATTCGATAGTCCTAGGCACGGGTCACGACGACGTGCGGGAGTAATGTCTAGAACCGGGGTTTCCATTAGCCCTTGACGGACGGCTGAAAGAATGTGCCGGTCATTCAATTAACGATGATATCGAAGCAATGATAACAGTGATAGCCAGAGTCATGGATGTTTGGTTGTATCCTCATTCGGTCTCAAGAGCGGTATTTTCTGGGTGCTTATCTGATCTTGGTTTAGGCCTTGGGGGTTTGTACTTGGAAAACATCGCCCTTGACTCGAGTGATAATTGCTTTACTTTAAATTGTATGCTCTGCTATGTTTGCTTATGCTTAGTGTGTGTCTGGGGGCTATCACTGTAGAAAGAGGTGGAGTGGGAGGGTTGTATTCCTATTCCTTTTTCCTTTATGCTCTTTTGGTATGTTGTTAGTTAATTTACCGCTCACTAAGACTGTTGTCTGACTCAAGGCTTTATGTTTTTAACTCTTATTGCCTTGGGTTGTTCGTCCATTTTGGGACGGGCAGACTAGGTAGCAGGTGACAGGTGCTGTTCTTGCTTTCCACGATGCTGATGACGAAGACAAGCTGGAGGATTGCATATTATTTCTTACTATATGTACTGGATGTTCCGCTGTTTGTATATTCTCTGAGTGTTATGTAGTGAGGCTTGATGTATTGACTATTCAGATGTTTGTATTCAACTATTATGAAGTTTTATTGATGAGATTCTATTCTGTGAAGCTTCACTATGTATATATTCTATTGTATTTTGTCCATGCGCTGTGAGTAATACGATAGATTCTGTTGTTTAAATTTACCCTGGCAATCGTCCATGGTCGCCTGGCACACTTTACAGCGCACTATCTCTAGGTTCGGTGCAGGGGTCATGGGCGGTCGTCACATTTGGTATCAGAGCCTTGGTTAATCGATTTTACCCAACGCTCGCTGACGTAACCACATATGAGAGACGTAATTGTATTTTGATGGATGATTACTATATATAATATAGTAGCTTAGAAGTGTGTGAGTCCTTTATGCAGTTGTTTCTCAAGGTGTGCTAATCATTCCTTTTTATAGATACTGAGAATGAGTTGAAAGGGGAGACCAGCTGCTAGGGAAGGCCGTGCTACTGAAGGGGCTGTTGATTATGATGCTATGTTCGAAGCTATGATGACTTCTATCATGAGAAGGATGCCAGCTCCGGGGCCATCGGTGGATGTTGGAGTTCAAGTTCAAACTCCAAGACCGGTGGATTTTGCTAAGCTGTGCAAGGATTATACTGCTCTTGGAGGAAAGGTTTTCTTGGGAATGGAACCAACCATTGAAGTCCAGAGATGGATAGATGCTTGTAGAAGGATCTTTGGTGATTTAGGAATTGAGGATGCAACTAAGAGGAAGTTAGCATCAAGACAGCTTCAAGGAAGAGCTTCTGATTGGTGGAACTCTATCACCATTGATACTCCGGAGGAAGAGATTACTTGGGTGCAATTCCAAGCCAGATTTGAAGCTAAGTTCATTTCTACAGCTCAGAAGTCTGTTCTGTTCAAGAAGTTTGTGGAGCTCAAGCAAGGAGGAAGACCAGTTCTTGAGTATGTTTCTGAGTTTGAAGCTTTGTCCAAGTATGCCCGGTCGTATATTGAATCTTCATATCAGAAGAACGAGAAGTTTGTGACAGGCTTGGACAGTTATCTTGGAAGACAGTTGGTGGATCATTTGGACGATTCATTTGAGAAGCTTGTAGAGAAAGCTCTCAGTCATGAGAATCTGTTTCCTAAAGAGGGATCTGTTGTTGTTGTAACCAAGGAGGAGTCTAGACCACAGCAGGGTGGAAATAAGAAGAGGAAGCAGCATCAGCAAAAGGGTAAGGATGGCCAGAAGAAGCCGAAGGGTGAAGTGACCTGCTTCAATTGTCAACAGAAGGGCCATTTCTCCAGGGATTGCAAGAATCCTAAGGTGCCGATGAAATGCCACAACTGTGACAAGCCGGGGCATATCAAGAGGGATTGTCCAGAACCGAGGAAGGACAAGTAGATTGTGCAAGCTTATGCTTTGGGAGCTGTTCCATCGTCTTCGAAAGCTCCTACCGCTGAAGAGAAAGGAAAGAGTGTGGTGGTTCAAGGTACTCTTTCCATATGTGGTGTTCCAGTTAGAGTTCTGTTTGATACTGGGGTGTCGCATTCGTTTGTTTGTAATGAACTTGTAGGCCGGTTAGGTTTAGAACTGGATATAGTTGATAGGCCATTGGTTGTGACTAATCCAGTTGGGGGTTCGTCTTGTTTGTGTATGCTATGCCGTGGTCTGATTGTATCGAGTCATGATTGCTCTTTTGTTTGTGATTGTTTTGTTCTGAACTTTGCGGGGTTTGGAATTATTTTGGGTATGGACTGGCTTAGGAGATATGCGGCAAAGGTTGATTGTGAGAGGTTGGAGGTGACAGTCGAGAATGTGGAGGGGCGAAAGATTATGATACGATGTAAGCATGAAGAAGGCATCTTCATGAGCTTCATGTATTCGCTGGTTGTTCCACGGGATGGACTGTCATCGTTGCCAATCGCTAATGGATTTGAGGATGTCTTTGACGAGGTCAAAGGGTTACCGCCGCATAGAGAGATCGAGTTTCGTATAGATCTAGTTGACGGAGCCAGACCTGTTGTGATGCCTCTTAGGCGGATGGCGCCTAGGGAACAGCAGGAGTTGAGGGTGCAGGTTGATGGTCTTTTGCAGAAAGGATTCATTCGGCGTAGTGTGTCCGAATGGGGTGCACCAGTTGTGTTCGCAACCAAAGCGGATGGATCATTGAGGTTGTGTGTGGATTATCGTGAGCTGAATAAGGTGACTAAGAAGAACAAGTATCCATTGCCGAGAATAGATGACTTGTTTGATCAGCTTCACGAAGCTAAGGTGTTTTCTCAGATGGATTTGGCAACGGGATTTCACCAGTTAAGAGTGGCTAAGGATAGTGTGCCGAAGACTGCTTTCAGGACACCATCCGGTTTCTTTGAATGGCTGGTAATGCCGTTTGGATTGACTAATGCGCCAGCATATTTTGTGGATCTTATGAATAGGGTGTTCAGAGATCAGTTGAGTAAGTTCGTGCTAGTGTTCGTGGATGATATTCTGATTTATTCCAGAACTAAGGAAGAGCACGAGACGCACTTGCGTATTGTTTTGGAAATCTTGCGGAAACATCAGCTGAAGGCTAAGTTTTCGAAGTGTCACTTCTGGAAGAGTGAAGTGAGGTTCTTAGGCCATGTAATCTCTGGAAATGGAATAGCGGTTGATCCCGCTAAGGTGGCAGCAATCCAGTATTGGGTTAGACCTAAGAATGCATCAGATGTGAGAAGTTTTCTTGGATTAGCAGGATATTATCGACGGTTTATCAAAGACTTCTCCAAGGTAGCTGCACCGTTAACAGGATTGACGAAAAAGAACCAAGTGTTCAAGTGGGAAGATAAGTGTGAGCAGGCTTTCAGAATCCTGAAAGAGAGATTGACAAGTGCTCCTGTTTTGACTATTCCAAGTGGGAATGATGAGATGGTGGTTTACACCGACGCATGTGGTACTGGACTTGGGGCAGTACTGATGCAGAGAGATAAAGTAGTTGCGTATGCAAGTCGACAACTGAAGCCGCATGAAAGGAATTATCCGACTCATGATTTGGAGTTAGCGGCGATTGTATTTGCTCTGAAGATGTGGAGACATTATCTATTGGGAGTTCGATTTGAGTTGTTTACGGATCATAAGTCGTTGAAGTATCTTTTCTCCCAAAAGGATTTGAATCTTCGGCAGCAACGTTGGCTAGAGTTTTTGGCATCATATGATTTTGGTATAGCCTATACTCCGGGAAAAGGTAACGCAGTAGCAGATGCATTAAGTCGAAGACATGCAGGATTGGGAGCCATGTTTTCAGAATGGAAGAATCTCGAGTATTTAGCTGGATTTGACTTCAGGCCTAGATGTGAATTGGAACCTGAGATGTTGGCAAACTTATCGATAAGACCCACTCTTGTGGAAAGGATTGGCGAGAGCCAAAAGCGAGACGGTAAGCTTGTCAAGATTATCCGTGATTTGGAATCTGGATTGGAACCAGAAAAGGATAAAGGATTCAAAGTCGATCGAGAGGGTTGGCTTCAGAAGCAAGGACGACTAGTTGTTCCCGATATAGATGAATTGAGAAGTGAAGTTCTGAAGGAAAGTCATCACTCGAAGCTGACAATTCATCTAGGTGGAAATAAGATGTATCGGGATATGAAGAGAACCTACTACTGGGAAGGCATGAAGAAGGATGTTGGAAATTTTATTTCCAAATGTATGAACTGCCAGTTGGTAAAAGCCGAACAGAAGAAGCCAAGTGGATTGCTTCAGCCGTTAGAAGTTCCTACATGGAAGTGGGAGCAAGTATCGATGGATTTTATTGATGGGTTACCTAGAACAAGAACGGGAAATGAAGGGATTTGGGTCATTGTAGATCGTTTGACTAAAAGTGCAAGATTCATTCCTGTTCGATCGACTAGGACTACATCAAAGTTGGCAGAGTTATATGTTAAGTGGATAGTTCGATTCCATGGTATTCCGAAGAGTATAGTGAGCGATCGAGACCCATTGTTCACTAGTGGATTTTGGAAGAGCTTCCAGGAAGTTTTGGGAACCGAGTTGTGTTTGAGTACAGCTTATCACCCTCAAACAGATGGTCAGACCGAGAGAGTCAACCGAGTTTTGGAAGATCTCCTCAGAGCTTGTGTTTTGGATTTCGGAGGATCATGGGAAGATCACCTTCATTTGGTGGAGTTTTCGTATAACAATAGTTACCAGTCAAGTATTGGTATGGCACCGTATGAGGCATTGTATGGAAGACCATGTAACTCTTCGACATGTTGGTTAGAGACAGGAGAAAAGCTGTTACTAGGGACAGAGATGATTCGACAGACTTCGGATTGCATAGAGATCATTCGGCAACGAATGAAGGCAGCCCAAGATCGTCAGAAAAGTTATTCCGATAAGCGTCGTAAGGATTTGGAATTCGACGTTGGTGATATGGTTTTTGTGAAGATATCTCCACTGAAGAATGTTATTCGATTCGGGAAGAAAGGGAAGTTGACTCCGAGATTTGTTGGACCATTCCCGATCATCGAGCGAATTGGAAAGCTCGCCTACAGATTGGAATTACCAGAGAAGATGTCGAGTGTGCACAATGTTTTTCACGTATCGTATCTACGGAAGTATGTGCACGACTCGAATACAGTGGTTTCTGCTGATAGCTGTGAAGATTTCGAAGTTGATCCAGTCAATAGAAGACCTCGTAAGCCGCTTCGTGTTGTGGAAACCGACACGAAACAGCTTAGGAGGAAGATAGTTAAGTTGCTCAAGATACAATGGAGTGACAATGATAACGACTGTACATGGGAGGTGGAAGAGAGGATGAAAGCAGCTCATCCCGAACTCTTCAAGGTATGGCCCTAAGGTGTCGTGTCATCTAACGACATTGTAACTTGTTCTATGTTTTAGAATTCTGCATGCTAAGCTAGAATTGGATGCATGGTTTGCTGATTGCTATGGATGGTAGGCATGCAGAATAGTCTTTGATTGCTCTGTTTGTTTGGAATTTCGGGGGCGAAATTCCTAAGGGGGAGAGAATGTAACGACCCGTATTTTTACGGATCGAAACATCGTAAAACAGTCGTCATTAAGTCGCATTGTTGATAAGTCATCCTGAGTCTAAGTCTTAGGTCGTGTAGTAGTTAGGTCGTAGTTGGCGACCTAAGAAAGATGCGAGCTAAGGAGTAAACGACCTAGTGGAATGAGCGACTTAAGGGTTAGGTCGTATGATAGCTTAGGTCGTGAAGGAAGTTATGTCGTAGGCGACCTAAGGATTGGGATAAGCCATATCGTGGGATAGAATTAGGTCGTGTGTTAGTTGGAGCGACCTATAGGATGTTAGCGACCTAAGGTTGAAACGGCTTAAGAGGGTTAGCGACCTAAGAGTTAGCGAGTTAACAACCCAGTATTTAGCGACCTAGTGGTTAGCGAGTTAGAGTAGTTAGGTCGTAGAGGACTTAAGGGGTTAAGTCGTAAGAGTTAAGTCGTAAGTTTCTGAGTTGAGTTAGGTCGTGGACGACCTAAGTTAGTTAGGTCGCGTGTGTGTTAGGTCGAAAGTGCGTTAAGTCGTAAGTCGTGGAGTTTCGTTAGGTCGCGGATGCGCGTAGGGGTTGGTCTGTTAGGTCGCGCGCATTTGCTATGTGTTAAGTCGCGAGCGACTTAGGAGTTAAGCTGCTAAGTCGTAAGTCGTAGACAGGTGGGTCTGGTAGGTCGTGAGTGCGCCTGGGTTTAGGTCGTTAGGTCGTAGGATGAGGAGTTTCGATAGGTCGTACGTCGTAGGGCTCTATAGGTCGTGGACGACCTAAAAGTGGACGACCTAAGGGTTTTTCAGCCTATAAATAGGAAGGTTTTTCTCACTTTTTGGGATCTGAATTTCGAAGCGACGAAGTGCTGCCATTTTGAGAGCTCGACTTCTACACTTCTTCACTTCTTTTCTCCATTCTAATCTAGTGATTCCTTCCATTCAAATCGAAGATCAAATCGAAGATCGAAGAGCTTAGATTGAAGATCTACATTCTTCGAAGAGAGATTTCATCGTTTGAAGCGGATTTGTGATAGATCGAGTTAGATCCTTCGCTGTCCAGATCTGAAGTGTGTTGCTTTTAAGGTGTTTAAGTGATTTGGTGAGTGGTGATTATCTCTCACACGGATCCAAAGGAGTATATCGGATCGTTGGCTTGATTTAATGTTAAAATAGTGATTTCCATGCATTTTCCTAATCCTAAGTATAGATCCATATAGATTCATTGTTCATAATGATTTGGCATCCATTTTACTACATGTTAACCTATGCAAGTTCATTCATCAAGATTATAGAGATATTGCTCATGTTTTCATGCTTGTTAGACTTTTGACTCTTTAATTACGAAATTGCCATTATTGTTATAATTGTCTATATTGATCATATTTGAATGCTTGTTTACTTGGATTAATGTTTGACTTGATTGATTGCTATGAATTAGATGATTGATGATTTGATTTAGACCGAAGATGATTCAAAAGCTAAGGGAAAGGCTCTTGAATTGGGAAAGCTGCTTGTGGAATATGAGGGGGATGAGGAAGCTCATATGGATAGATTTGATGATGATGTTGAGATGAAGCTTTGCTATGATGATGATGAGGCGAAGCATGATATGAGATAGTCTTGGTCTAATCCAGACGGGATCATTCCAAGCAGATTGATAACTCGGTGAAATAGTTCGAGTTTGAGGATAATGGTTTGCTCGAGAGGCGCTTGAGCTAGTATGGAAATAGTCGTCGAGGAGGATGACTAGAAGGCTGAGATCTCATCGTTGTTGAAGGTTCTAGCATGCTCAAAGCAAGAGTACGTTGGGCAGATTCGATAGTCCCTGAAGGCTAGTGATTGGTAGTCAAGTACTCTGGGCAGATTCGATAGTCCTAGGCACGGGTCACGACGACGTGCGGGAGTAATGTCTAGAACCGGGGTTTCCATTAGCCCTTGACGGACGGATGAAAGAATGAGCCGGTTATTCAATTAACGATGATATCGAAGCAATGATAACAGTGATAGTCAGAGTCATGGATGTTTGGTTGTATCGTCATTCGGTCTCAAGAGCGGTATTTTCTGGGTGCTTATCTGATCTTGGTTTAGGCCTTGGGGGTTTGTATTGGGAAAACATCGCCCTTGACTCGAGTGATAATTGCTTTACTTGTAATTGTATGCTCTGCTATGTTTGCTTATGCTTAGTGTGTGTCTGGGTAAATTTACCCTGGCAATCGTCCATGGTCGCCTGGCACACTTTACAGCGCACTATCTCTAGGTTCGGTGCAGGGGTCATGGGCGGTCGTCACAAAACCTATTCCATTGAATTTAAAATATTTGAAAGCATCTATTTTTATGTATGGGTTGACCCATTTTCGTTCTGGAGTCGAAACGGGCTTTTCGGGTCGTTTATCGTTCAAACCCCAATCAATCGTGTCCATTCGTTTTATTTTCTGAGCTACCTATAAATATCTCATTATAAACCCTAGTCACTTCTTATTCCTCATTTCTATACGTACAATTCCATTTGCTCCTCCTCATTCCAATGGCAGACAAAACCGTAATTCCCAATTGCAATTTCAAATCAAATTCAAATCAAAAATTTCAAACTCCTCAAACTATACCGAATTATATATCGATCTGAAGCTCTCGACGAGCGCAAGTCAAATCTGTGATTCATTTTTCGATTTGGATCTTGGCTTGACCGGAAATTGGGCATTTATCCTCGGCCGTTCGTATGTGGTAACGGGTTTGGACGGTGGATTTGCGACGAGATTTCGATCGGGAAGTGGCAATGGGAGGAGAGCGTCGTACTGAGTGCATCGACATTGTAATATCCCGATATTTTCAACCATTCGCATCCACACATGTCGGATTTGAATTGCTCAAAATATCAGATTGTTAATTTAAATTTGGCAAAACTCAACATATACAGTTAATAAATAATCATAGAATCATAGACACAGAGTAATATAAAATAAGCAGCGGAAACAAAAGAATAGTAGTTTATGAAGCTACTATATATATATAACAGAGTTAAACAAGATACAACAGAAGTCTCGAATACATAGATGTCTCAATACAATAGTCAAATACAAGATCAGAATACATCATTAGAATCAACTGAATAACTGAAAGCTGGATATATAGCTGGATCTCCAAGTGAAGCTCCAACTCCAAAGGTGAGTCTCGAACACTGAACCACTCAGTCTGACCCGAGCGTAAAGCAAAACACAAAACACTCGAGTCAGGATTAACATTCTTATATCAATAAATCCAACTCAAGTGAAATATCAACTGAAATACAGTAACTTAAAGGATGTTTGGGATAGCTATCCTCTAAGGATCCGTTAAACTATCTACTATGTAGTAATATACGCTATTATAATAATGTCTATAGTAAAGTAAACTATTAAAATAGCATTAAGGCGTTACCCATATCCCCCCTTAACACATTTTATATATTCCC
The DNA here is from genome assembly GCA_030737815.1 of Allium fistulosum. Lineage (NCBI taxonomy): Eukaryota > Viridiplantae > Streptophyta > Magnoliopsida > Asparagales > Amaryllidaceae > Allium > Allium fistulosum. The sequence goes on along the minus strand of CM060904.1, from coordinate 1,099,981,552 downwards.
ATAGTCTATACAGTACCGTAATCTCCCCCGTAATGGGCGTCGTCAGAGGGCACTCCATAGGTATGGTACAAAACAAACTCGTAGTAAAGCACACTAGGGTAGGTGATACGGCACAACAAGGCAATGCCAGGGTAGATATACCAATTACGCATCCGGACTAGTGGTAACGCAGAGCCGCAGCAATCGCCCACCTCGAGCCACACTCCCGTATCAAAGGTGGGCACCACAATCACAAAGTAATAGAATGGCATACGATGGAGTGTGTTCGATCAGAGGAGCTACCTCATTGGCCCAGAATTGCTCCTGTTTTAGCCACCTTATGCTAACTCACGGGAGTTAGGTCCACGTAAATATACCTTTAGGATCATTGCCACCACCCTACTTCATTCTGGAATCTCCACCGCGTACACAGTTGTTAAAGTGGTTTTCGGTATTGACAGAGAGTATGCCCATATCCGATCCCGGTCTCTTTGACAACCAAACATTATTATAACACCGCGGTCAATTCAAAATAGTTTATACTTCAAAACAAAAATACCATTTTCATTTCAAAAACCAAATCAATACGATATCATTTTCACTTTAAATATATCCATTTCCAAAATCATATCACTTTCCAAAGTTATAACTCTTTCGAAATCATAAGTCTTTAAAAATCAAAACACTTTGGAAATCAAAACCTTGAAATTCATAACACTTTGAAATCATAGCTTTGAAATCATAGCATTTTGGAATCCATAACACTTTCTTCTTAAACAGTTTAAATATTAAAATTAGTATATATAATAAAATAGTTTATAAAATAAAAATAGTTTATATATAATAGTTATTAGTTAAAATAGTTTATAAAAAAATAATATATATTGAAAATGATTTATATTAAAATAGTTTATATTAAAATAATTTATAAAGTAAAATATAAATAGTTTTAGATATAGTTTAAAAATTCTTTATATAAAAATAGCTTCCTCAAATTTCACAAATCGATTTAAAATCAACTCGAATTCCAAAATTCAAATTTAATAAAATCTCAAATCATCAATTTCAATTCGATTCAGTTTCTCAATAAACCATTTCGAATTATCGATTTTAAATACATATTTGAACAATAAAATAAGCCATTTCAATTTCAACATATTTCAAAGCTTTAAATATTCAACATTTCAAAACTAAATTCTATAATTTCATATATACATCAAATTCACTTTACAATTAATTAGTTTTGAAATATTAACTTAAATCATTTCAATAACATCTAATACAACTTCAATTTACAAATTTAAATAAACAAAATATCCCATTTAAATTTATATAAGTTTGAAATATTCATTTAAATCACTTTAATCAAATTCAAGTTATAAAACATATCTTTAAAATTTCAAATTTAATAAATTTCAAATCAAACTTACTTAAGTAAAATTCTTAAATAAATATAATTTCAAATCAAATTTTAAATTTAACTTTCCAACCTGAATCATAACAAACTCTATATTTAAAATATATATTTTAAATAAATACTTAAACATATTATATATCAACTTTATTAAATCAACTTTAATAAATCTTTAAAATCAATATTTATTAAAACCATATATTTCTTTTCAAAACCATAGAAATCATTTTCAATATATATATATAGACCAACGGTGTCTGTATATAATTTTCTATCCTATGGTCAAGTGATACGGATATTTATCATTTCAATCCGCAAGTTAAATATATACGGGTATATATCTTTTCAACCCGCAATCCTAAATTCAATTCAATGAAAATCGCTTGAGTTTATCATTTCAACCCATAATGATTTTCTCCTATTCTATAAATTGTTTGGGTATGTATCATTTCAACCCATAGTGATTCGATACTAACAGGGAACTTGCATAGTGATAACAGATATGATAATAATATAACAGGCATATATCATCAGTATAAATAGCAGATTATGGTGTCAGATGTCACAGGTGAACAGATACAGATAACAATATATATATATAGAAATGTAAATAACTAACAACAGCATATTTCAATTGTCATTTCAATTGAAATCAAATTTAATAAATAAAAGAACGTTAATCGTGAGTGATTGCTCACCTTTCGAGGCTAGAGATGAATGAGAAGATAACGCGAATATGTACACTGATACGAGTACTGAATTTGAATTATGAATCCCCACGAATTCGATGATCGAAGCTGATAACAAGGAATAGATGAAATCAAATCAGAATTGGGTCGATGAAGATAAATGGGTATAAGTGAAGGTATACAGATATATAACTATATATATATTATAATTCCAAGCATATATTAAATTAAATATATATTTCAAAATCACTTATATACAATATATAATATATATAATGTGTACCTCTTATTATTTCTATAGTCTTAAAACTTAACTTACATAATACCACTTATAACTATATACTTTGAAATCAATAATGTATATGTATCACTACTATAGAAGCTATATATATCATTCAACAATTAACTAATATATATATATATAAGGACATAACATAGTATATACTAATTAACATACTATATGCATAAAACTATCCTATCCAAAACTATAACCATATATATAAAATACCCATATTTACATAAACACATTATTACACGAAATCAAAACCAACTATTAAAACTCATACCATATCATATAATGTAATTAATATACCTCCATATATATATATACAGCACACATATATATAGACTATACTAATATATAAAATATATAAAAGATAAAACTTGCAGGTTATACCTATATATATTAATCAAATTATACATACATATTTTAGTTTAAGTAAACTAATATATAAGCAACGTGTGGCTTACATATATATATATATTATACCGTTATATAAATTAATATTTCTATAGTAAAATAAATAGACTTATACAACTTTAAAATAATATATATATAATGTTACAGTTCAAAACTGATACTTACATCAACATAACGCAACATAACAACCTTTGTACAAGCATATATATATATATGTATGTATGTATGTATGTATGTATATATATGTATGTATGTATGTATGACTCAGATATACAAATATATATATAAATAGCTGAAACCAATATATACATATTAGATATGTAAATAAATATGCAGATCTATGAACCTGCATGTATATAGATCCGACTACTAACCAAAGATGTGCAAAACAATGTATATACAGTAAACAAATACTCTTTTTAAAATATACATACTAACCTTCATTATAAACAGCAACAAAAAATTAGACTATCCATACATATCAACTTTTGAAAAATAATATTCTTATGTACACATGTACACTTATAAATCAATATCTAGATTCAACTTTAAAACAATTTTTTTCAAAATATTAATATATATAGTCTATAATTAAACATGTTGACACATGTATATTATACTTAAAATAATATACAGTATAAAGTATAAACCAATCAATAAACCAATCAGTAAATATGAAATCTTCAAACTGTAAACATCGAACATATATAAATACAGTATACATAAAATCTTTCATCTTATATAATATATACCATAACCATAAAAGTCATAACACATATACTTTAAACATATACACTACGTGTTTAGCTACATATGTGTTGTAAACAACTTTATGTATTTTCTTATATTATAAACACAGAACTTAAAACTTTATATATATAGCTAACAAAAATATATATATTACATATGTCTAATATAATATATGTACTTATGTCCACCCAAAAGAACGGCTGGTATATACAACAAAGCACGCGCCGATGGATGTATGGCACGCGGGCCGAGGAGAAAGGAAGGTGAGAAGATCGGTGATGGTTGTAGCTACGGCTGGGTGCCGTCGTGAGGGAAAAGGATAGAGGAACCTCGGGTTGGATGGAAGAGAGGGTTGCGCGAGAGAGAGGGTGGGGAGAAGGTACGGCGGTGAAGTAGCTGTGGTGCTTGGTCAGTTGTGAGATAGCTCGGGTAGTTTGGTCAAGGGAAGGCGGGGAGATCGGCATTTGCAGGAGGTTAAAGGCTTTGATATTTTTAATTTTTCTTTCAAGTGATAGATGAACAGCAGAAGAAAATAAGAGATTGAAAACAACAGTCAAAGTTAAATGAAATCTAGGGAATAGAAATCGTCACGTGAGTTGAATTAGGAGAAATAAATGTAAATGACTATTAGTTATCACAGGTGGCCAGTTGAGAGGTCACAAGAACCAAAAGGCAAGGAACCGTACCGATACGGTTACCGTTTATAGATTTCACGGCGTACCGGGGTTCGGAGAAACAGAATTGAATATACCGCTGAGAACGGCATGACGAGACGATCAAAACGGTATACATATATCAGTGGTACGATCATCCGATCAAAAGTCGATAATCGGTACCGAAAATGCTATTAAAATGTCAGAAATAAGATGAACGGAGCAATAGAAGTCCAAATTTGAAGAAACGAAATATGACGTCTCACTCAGAAGATGATTTACAAATTTTCTATAGAAAAATATTCAGGTTTGAAAAACATTTTATTATCATCGATTTTTAACTGATTGGAATTGAAATAAAATTACAATAGAAAATAAACTTCCATATTATATGGTGAAAAATTACCAGTTGCTATGTTAAAATAGACGTATTCCAAATATCAAATTTTCATTTCAAAATATTATCATTTAAAATTTCACAAAAATTCAGTTAATTACGTTATTAAAACCATTAAATTTTCAGGTCGTTACAGGCATAGTCGCTTTGATCGATCAGGGCTCAGATTCACCAAAAATGGCGAATGAATAGGGACGGTGGCGGGGCAAGCTTCAGCGACCAGAAAGCACATGGTCACGGCCGTGGGTGCGCTTGGCATAGGCGAGCGCGGTTGTGCCTTCAGATCGTGTCAAAACTCGGTGTAGGCTCGCGTATTGGTGGACAAAGGCGTCGTGTAGGTGGCGGCCAGGTTCGCGTACATGACGAGATTTGGATTAGGGTTTCCGCGTGTGCAAAGCTAGATAGTGATGTAGCCATGATTTAGGGTAATCTTCTATTATTATTATTATTTTAAATTTAAATTTTGAATGTTCCAAATTACATGACTTTTACATACGAGGTCCAATTCACACGCGGTTTTCTCCGCTAGGATCATATTGCAATTCTGGACATTTTGACGTTGGTTTGGACGAACACTGAAACTGTTTGAATTTTGGTCTTAAATTGAATTTAAATTCAATTTAAATTAAAAGGTGAGTGCTTTAACCTACTCACAACTTATAAAATTCCTTAAGTTTGTTAAATTTAATTTATGATGTGATTGGAAATTTATTTATGGATGTTTGGTATATTTTAATCGTCATCTTAATTAATTTGAATTTATTTGAATTAAATTGTTATTTAATTTATTATTGAATATAAGTTGCCAGTTAAATACCTGTTATTGATTATCAGTTCTATATTGATATTTATTGATTTGGATGATGTTTGTAATGGATGTTGATTGTTGATATTAGATGAATGGATGTTGTATTTTATATCGTTATAAACTGCAAGTTCACTATGGGTTGAAATGATACATACCCGAATGATCAATAGATTAAGAAAAAATAGTTATGGGTTGAAATGATAGACTCAAGCGATTTTATGGATTTTATTATTAATTCGGGATTACTGTTTGAAATGATATATAACCGTAACATTTTAAATTGCGGTTTGAAATGATATATAATCGTAACATTTTAAATTGCGGATTGAAATGATTAATATCCGTATCACTTGACCCTAGGGTAGAATATTATATACGGACACCGGATTGGTTAAATTTAATGATTTTGAACTTCTTAATTTTTTTTAATTAATTAAATAATATCTTGAAAAAAATTTGATGTATATAAATTGATGTATTATTGGAAAATCAAGTTTTGTGTTGAAATGTGAATTGGTTTAAAAGGAATTGCTTTATGAAATTAAATTGGAAGTTTAAAGTTAAACTTTTAAGTATAAATGAAATTCTATCGAAATTAAGTTATTGAAGTTGTTTGAAAATAACTTTGAAATATTTTGAAATTGGAGTAATCCGAATTGATATTTGAACATGGATTGAAACGATATGAAGTTCAATAGTTTATTGAAATGTTAAATTGAAAAGGTTTGGAATTTGGTTTGTTGACTTGGAAATTGAAAATGGTCCAAATGCGATGAAATGAAATGAATAGTTTAATTTGATATTAATTCCAAATTCATGTTTTAATATAAACTGTTTAAAAATATATTATTTCAAAATTTCTAATTATTAAGATTTTCAAAGTATTAAACTATTTTAACCTGTATTAATTATATTAAATCATTTTAACGTATTTTAAACCATTTAATTTATTTAAACTAATTAACCTGCTTTAACTTATTTTAAATCTAATTAATCTATTTTAAAGCTATTTAATCTATTTTATTTATATTTAATCCATTTTAAATTTATATTAACTATTTATAACTATTTACAACTATTTAAAACTATTTTCTTCTAAATTCCAGACTAAGTAAAATGGATGGGTTTATATTCAAAATTCTCGATTTTTTTTAAGTGAATATGGTTAAAGATGTTATAACCTAAGTTGTGTAACGACCCGTAAATTCTTAATAATTTTATTTGTGTTAATAATATATTTAACTGGAATTTTGCGAAATTTTAAATAATAATATTTTGAAATAAAAATTTGATAATTGGAATACGTCTTTATAAGCATAACAAATAGTAAATTTTCATCAGATAATATGGAAGTTCATTTTCTAGTATAATTCTATTTCAATTTAAATCAGTTAATATTTGGTGATAATAAAATGTTTTCCAAACCTGAATATTTTTCTATAGAAAATTTGTAAATCATCTTCTGAGTGAGACGTCATATTTCGTTTCTTCAAATTTGGATTGTTGTTGTTCCGTTTATCTTAATTCTGGCATTTTAGCAGCATTTTGGTACCGATATCGACTTTTGATATCATGGTCGTATCACTGATATCTATGTACCATTTTGATCATCTCGTTGTGCTGATCGCCGCATTATATTCGATTGTGTATTTCGGAGCCCGGTACGCGGTGAAATCCATGAAACTGTTAACTGTATCTGTACCACTTTTTGCACTTTTGATAGTGGTGTCCATTCAAATTTCAAACAGTTGAAACAAACGGCCACTAGTCATAAATGTTTACAGAATTTAATGGTCAGCCGTTACATCTCCATCATTTCAATTTACTTTATGGTGGTCTGTTTCTCTTCTTTCTTTTCGTTCGGTTCAATTACAAGTAAATATAAAATATATGCAAACTTATATTTTCTGGTAGCCTTCTATTCCTCTTCCAATTTGCCCCTTTCTTCATTTGCTTGAGAGCTCTGATACTTTCCTTCTTCATGCTCGCCTTTCCCTTTGTTTATCTGCTCCTTTGCATTTCTTCTAAATGAAATATATATATTATAATATCAAAGCTTATACACATTATCTTCCTGAAGCTGTGTTTTTTCTCAAGTGCCTGTGCGTTTGTGAACGCTGCTCACGGCCTCTCACACCCGAAGTTTTGCCGACCACCATCTCCATTCCGCTCAACCGAACCCTCGCCATAGCCGAAGCCCAAGCTTCCACCATAGCCGCTCCGATCCAAACCGTGCACCTCCCCTCCTTTGGCGACCCAAACAACACTTCTCCCTTCCCTTCTCGCTAGCACAGCAACACATCTCGCATGCGCCAAGCATTCACGCCGAACTCCCGTCAGCCTCGCCTTCCCGCCACCACAAGCAGTTGCACCGAGTAGCTCCCTTGCTGGTAGTCGTGCCTTTCATCTCCATCACGTGGCCGAAGCTCCGCGAACACCTCGCGCAACAGCCTACCTCTCCTCCTCACCCCTAGCCAGCCTTCACCGAGATCCGAGCTTCCCTCTCTCTCTCTCCCATTTTGCTCGGTCTTCTTTTCTCTAGTTTATAAAGAAAGGTATTATATTATTATTTTTTTGATAAGTTGAGTATATATGTTTCAAGTATATAGATATATATCAGTTTGCTAATATTATTAAGTATACGTCATATGTTAATAATATATATATATAAGAAATGAATTTATGTCTACTCCGTATAGGATATATATATATAATATTTGCAACTTTTAATTTATATATATATAACAGTGATTCTCAAATGTTATAAGTATATAAGTTTTATATGTTGTATATGTATTAGTTTATTTAGTATATAGTTATATATATATATGAAACGTTTGAAGGAATTTTTCAGCATATTATATTTTGTGTTTAAATTATTTTTCTGAGAATGTTTAATGTATCTACCTATTATTTATATTCTGGTTGCGTTCAAAGATTTACAGAATATGTTGAATAACACTCTAAGTAATATACATATAATATATATTATAAGCTTACCTAAATCTGGAAGTCTAAAATTTGTTGTTTGATCTGTACACTTTGAATAGATTCATATATAATATATTGGTGGTATGGACAGTACGTTAGTAGTGTATATGTCTAGTGATAGGATGACAGCTATAATATGTTTAGAGGTAGGTAAACTATATACTAGTTTTATATAACATCTGTTGCTTTTATATACATGAATTCATATATAAGTTCTATATCCTTTTGTTGGTCGGGTATAAGTTTATATAGGTCGTTCATCATCTGGTTAGTTGTATATATGTTTATAAACTTACATGTCAGTATTTGTGAACTTAGTTTTTCAAATTTACATATATAGATTTTATTTTTATAGGCATTAGACTAAAATATTTATCTGAGGATATATATATATATCTTATTTCAAATGTGTGTTTTAAAATTTGGTTTTAGAGAAATTTTTTACCGTATATTTGTTTCGATTATATCAGGATGGTTCTGATTTGTTTTTTATCAATTCCTATCTATCAGCTTCGTCGTCGAATTCGTGCCAATCTTGTTTCGTTTTGGAATTTGTGCTTGGGTTTGTAACTCATCTCATTTTCGTTCATCTCTAGCCTCGAAAGGTGAGTAATCACTCACGATTAACGTTTTTATATTTATTAAATTTGATTTCAATTGAAACGACAATTGAAATATGCTGCTGTTAGTTATTTATATTGCTATATATGCCATTATCTGTATCTGTTCACCTGTGATATCTGACACCATTATCTGTTATTTATATTTCTATATATATGCCATTATCTGTATCCGTTCACCTGTGACATCTGACACCATTATCTGTTATTTATATTTCTATATATATGCCATTATCTGTATCCGTTCACCTGTGACATCTGACACCATTATCTGTTATTTATATTGATGATATATGTTTGTTATATTATTATCATATCTGTTATCACACTGCAAGTTCCCTGTTAGTATAGAATTTACTATGGGTTGAAATGATACATGCCCGAACGATCTGTAGAATAGGAGAAAATCGTTATGGGTTGAAATGATAAACCCAAGCGATTTTCATTTGAATTGAATTTGGGATTGCGGGTTGAAGAGATATATACCCGTATATATTTAAATTGCAGATTGAAATGATAAATATCCGTAAAAATGATTTCTATCGTTCTTAAAAGAAATATATGGTTTTAATAAATATTGATTTTAAAAAATTTATTAAAGTTGATTAAATAAAGTTGATTTAATCAATATAAAATATGTTTAAGTATTTATGTAAAATTTATATTTCAAATATAGAGTTTATAATGTTTCAGGTTGAAAGATAAATTTGAAATTGATTTGGAATGTTAATTATTTAAGAATTATACTTAAATAAGTTTGATTTGAAATTTATTAAATTTCAAATTTTAAGATATGTTTTATAACTTGAATTTGATTAAAAGTGACTTAATGAATATTTCAAACTTATATAAATTTAAATGGGATATTTTGTTTATTTAAATTTTTAAATTGAAGTTGTATTTAGAAATGATTAAATAAATATTTCAAAAACTAAATGTAATGAAATTAAATTGAGGTATAAATGGAATTATCAAATTTATTTTTGGAAATGTGGAATATTTAAAGCTTTGAAATATATTGAAATTTAATGGTTTATTTTGTGTTTCAAATCTGTATTTGAAATCGATATAATTTGAAATGATTTATTGAGAAATTGAATTGAGTTGAAATTATGAATTGAGATTTGAATTAAGTTGAATTTGGAAGTCGAGTTGATTTGAATTAATTTGTGGAAACTATCTTTATTATATAAAGTATTTTTAAATTATATTTAATATTATTTTATAAACTATTTTAATTATACTAATTATTTTAATATATATTATTTTAACTTATAACTATTTTATATAAATTATTTTATTTTATAAAATATTTTATTATATATATTATTACTGATATCTAAACGGTTTAAGGGAAATGCTATAATTTCAAGGTGTAATGATTTCCGAAGTGTTGCAATTTCAAATGTTGTGATTTCGAAAGTATTATTATTTTTAGTGTTTTGATTTCGAAAATGTTAAAACTTTGAAAGTACTATGATTTTGGAAGTGAATATATATTTGAAATGGAAATGATATCGTATTGATTTGGTTATTGAAATGAAAATGATATTTTGGTTTTGAAGTATAAACTATTTTGAAATGACCGCGGTGTTATAATAACGTTTGGTTGTTAAAGAGACCGTGATCGGATATGGGCATACTCTCTGTCGATACCGAAAACCACTTTAACAACTGTGTACGCGGTGGAGATTCCAGAATGAAGTAGGATGGTGGCGACGATCCTATATGAGGTATATACGTGGACCCAACTCACGTGAGTTGGCATAAGGTGGCTAAAACAGGAGCAATTGACGGGCTAATGAGGTAGCTCCTCTGATAGGACACACTCCATCGTATGCCATTCTATTACTTTATGATTGAATTGCTGCGCACCCTTGATTCGGGAGTGTGGCTCGAGGTGGGAGATTGCTGCGGCTCTGCGTTACCACCGGCCTGGAAGTGTAATTGGTATATCTACCCTGGCATTACCTAGTTGTGCCGTGTCACCTACCCTAGCGTGCTTTACTACGAGTTTGATTTGTGTCGTACCTATGGAGTATCCTCTGGTAGCCCCAGTTTACGGGGTATTACAGTACTGTATAAACTATTGGCACGCCCAAAAATGTGTTAAGGTGGAAAATGTAAAGCCTTAACGCTATTTTTAAATAGTATACATTATTGTAGACATTATTATAATAGCGTATATTACTACATAGTAGATAGTTTAACGGATCCTTAGAGGATGGTTATCCTAAGCATCCTTTGAGTTATTTGTTTTTCAGTTGACATTTCACTTGAGTTGGATTCATTGATATAAGAATGTTAATCTTGACTCGAGTGTTTTGTGTTTATCTTTATGCTCGGGTCAGACTGAGTGGCTCAGTGTTCGAGACTCACCTTTGGAGTTGGAGCTTCGCTTGGAGATCCAACTATCTATCCAGCTTTCAGTTATTCAGTTGATTCCAGTGATGTATTCAGATTTTGTATTTGACTATTATATTGAGACATCTATGTATCCGAAGACTTTTGTTGTATCTTGTTTAACTTTGTTATATATATAGTAGCTTCATGAACTACTATTCTTTGTTTCCACTGCATTGTTGTTATATTACTCCGTGTCTATGATTTTGAGATTATTTATTTACTGTCTATGCTGATTTTTGCCAAATTTAAATTAACAATCTGATATTTTGAGCAATTCAAATCCGACGTGTGTGGATGTGAATGGTTGAAAATTTCAGGTCATTACAAGTTGGGATTTAAATAACATATTTGGTTTAATATGATATTTTGAAATGAGAGTTTAGCCTATGTTGGAAATATGACTTTTGAAAGGAAATATAATTTCGAACTATGATTTCAAATGTGATATGATTTCAAAGGTGAATATGATTTTGGAAGTAAGTAATGATTTCGAAAGTGATATGATTTGAATTTAATATGATATTTTGATATAAATTATGAAATGGTTTTGGAAATGTAAAAGAACCATCCAGTGTGTAATAAGCGATTGGTTGTTAAAGAGATCGGGATCGGATATTGTCATACTCTCTGCCAATACCGAAAACCACTTTGATAACTGTGTACGCGATTGAGATTCCAGAATAAAGTAGGATGGTTGGCGACGATCCTATATGAGGTATATACGTGGACCTGACTCCCATGATTTAGCTTAAGGTGGCTAAAACAGGAGCAATTGATGGGCCAAGTGAGGTCATTCCTCCGATCGGGCACACTCCTTCGATACTATATTCTGACTTTGCGATTGATTTGGTGGCCACCTTCGATTTTTGATTTGGGAGTGTGTTCCGAGGTGGGCGGTAGTAGCTGCTATGCGTTACCACCAGTCCAGAAGTGTAATTGGTATATCTACCCTGGCATTGCGTAGTTGTGCCGTGTCACCTACCCTATCGAGACCACTACGAGTTTGTTTTGTACCATACCTATGGAGTGCCCTCTAACGACGTCCAATACGAACGGGATTACGGTACTGTATAGACTATGGGAATATATAAAATGTGTTAAGGGGGAAATGGTTAACGCCATAATGCTATTTTAATAGTTTATCTTGCTGTAGACATATTACAATAGCGTATTGTACTACATAGTAGATAGTTTAACGGATCCTTAGGAGATGTGAATCCCAAACATCTCTTAAGTTACTGCACTAACGTTAGACACTCGATAAGAGATGTCAAACCCCGTAAACATCTCCGACGCCGTTTACACTCATATTTATTTACCGTTGATTTGACTTACATAAGATCTTTTAGTTCTGACTCGAGTGTTTTGTCTTTTCAATTCGCTTGGGTCAGCCTGAGCATTTCAGGATTTGAAGATCTTATTTCTGAAGGACGAAGACGAAGATTTGTACTACTATTATTTACTATATTTATTCCACTGCATTCATACTGTTCCGCTGCATTATTTATTTATCTCTGATATGTGTAACTCTGATTTTGTATTGTATAAGTATAATAAAATGTTTTGTATACAGCTTCATGAACTGTTATTTGATTATTATATTTTGTCATTCCGCTGCGAGATTCTGTTTTGTTTTTTTCTTTCTCTGCTTTTTCTTATTCACCCCAATAACAATCCGCAATTCTGTATGGTTTGAGTTGGGATGTGTGTCTGCTTAACATACAAAAACGTGGGATGTTACAGTTGGTATCAGAGCTTAGGTTTAGCGATAACCTTAGCTTTGTGGGGTCTGACTCATATTAAATAGGGTAGTAATACCCTATGATGATTCGCTGAGTGTATATATATGAGAGAGCGTATTTGTTAGTATTATATAAAGGTTTTATATTGTGTTAATTTGTTCTGTTTTGTATTTATAAATTCTGGTTGGTGCATAGGACGCTATGACATCGATAGGTATTTCTAAACACTTAATAGGACAGACCGACACAATAATTATTTTGAAATATAGGTAAATGAAATAATTTTGCCTATTGTATATTTTTATATGTAAAATAATGATTTATAAACTATATATTTGGTTGTAATATATTGGTTGTTAGGTAGTGAAATTTATAAATATAGGTTGGAAATAAGATTTGTAAATAAAATAAATGTAAATTGGAAATTTATAACTTAAGTTCCGGGGGTTATGAAAATTTCTTTCGAATGACTTTGGAATACAATAATAATTTTATTTAGAAGTAATTTTTGATATTAATATTTCAATGTGATTTGAAAGAATTTTTTTTTAGAAATTTTGGAAAGAAATAAGTTCTGTACTCCCTTCTCTGTCGCTGGAAAATAATTTCGGTGATGAGTGCACGAATCATCGACGTTCGTTTTCGAGTTTCAAAGTAGGAAGGCTGCTGTAGTAGTTTACTACACATTTGTTTTGATAAATAAATATTAAATTTTATTTCTAAATATGATTGGATATATATAAAATATGATATGTATATTGTTTTAAATGATTTGAAATGGAACCCGACATTTAGTTCTAAAATTTCCATAAACTAGAGATCTCAATTATTGTAATGAAGTAAAATCTTAATAATTGGAACTTCTAAAATAAAAGTAAGGAATTAAATGCTAAATGATAATTGAAATATATAGAAATTGAAATTTGTAACTTGGAAATAAAAGGATATGAAAATAAGAAATGATAATTATTAGACCTTTATTTACTCAAATGAAATAAGCTAAACTTGTGTAACTTTCAATTTGCATTCTTAAAAACATAGCTATAACTTACCAAAAATATTAAAAGTTGAAAATGTTGAGTAGGATATGTAATAGAATATTATACAAGTAAAACTTAAAGTAATGAAGGTGTTCAATGAAATTCTTTTATAAATAAGAACTGTGATATTATAGTTGTTATAAACTTAAGTATGAACTTATGCACAAATGAATATTAATGTCTAATTGAAATCAAGTATATAAATTAATTTATGTGAACTAAACTGTAATAAAAGTGTGAAATACTTGAGTAATGAATTCATTGATCATTATAAACAATTGAATGGATATAATTTATGTAGGAAATTAATATAAAGTAATGAATGAAATAAATGAAAATAAGTATTGAATGAATGAATGGGAATAAAATTTTGTAAGAGATAAATGTAAGTTAAAGAAATAATCCTTGTATGAATGAAAAGAAAAATAAAAAATTGTAAATGTTGTAAAGGAAATTTAATAAGAATAACTCAAGTACATTGTAAATTATTGTTTGTTTTGGTTTATGGGTTGTTTGGGATAGGATACTTCTAATTGTTTAAGATGTATGAATAATCTATTGAGTTCATATAAGACTATTGAGTAAATGGTGCACTCAGTAGTTTAATTGTCATTCTATGCGGTTAAAAATTTCCGAACCCGAACAAACCATTTGTTTGTTTGCTATGGATGGATAGTTGATTCTATTGATTTAATATGATGATTGTATGTTGTGGTTGCCAGTGATTGTTGTTTATATTGATTTGTTTGTTAGTGGTTGAAGCAACTTTAAATATTTCATTTTATATAATTATTAACTCTTTTAGATTATATAAGTGAAATACAGGTTATGGAAGCAATTGCCACTGCTTTTGGTTTCGTAATTAAGCGTTGTTTGCCCGACAAATAGGTACATTCTCGGATTACGGTTTTATAGCGATATTATATTATTTTTTCAATGTTGGGATATATTATTTTGAAAATTTTTGATATATATTATTATTATCGATATTATTATTTTCTCTTGAGCCTCTCCGTACAAAGGAGACACTGCCGAATTTTTTTTCGTGAATTTTGGACTTAGAAAATTTTGGGAAATGTTTTCCAAACTTTATTAATTTGAGTATAAAAGGATTTAATTGTTATAAATTGATACATTTTATTTAAATTAATTAATTTTGTAAATTAATTGTTTATAAATTTAATATTTTGAATAAGATATATTGATTACTAGCTTCCTTTTTCCCTTCCTTTTCCTTTTCGGGGACGAAAAGTTTTGAGTGGGGGAGAGTGTGACGACCCGTGATTTTCGATAATTTAAATTTGTTATTATATTGAGATTTTGGTAATATAATATTGAAGAAATAAAAATTTGTAATTTATTTATGAAATAACAACTAAAATGAAAAGTAACAATGTTAATCTAAGTCAATTATTAACAATGTGAATGAAACTCCAATTAATTGAAATAATTTAAAATGTTTACTTGGCTATAAAGTGAGTATAAGAAAAAAATGTGAATATTGAATTAATTAATGGATAATATATAAAATTGATGATAATTGAAGGAAATCAGTGTTATATAAGTAATTGTAACATTTGTTTGTGAATAATGAATTCATATGTGTAATTAAAAGTTATGGTAATGATTGTTATAAGTTACCTGTTTATTTTGGTCTATTAAATTAAAATGGGAAATCAATTAGAATTAAATGAAATTTAATGTTACACTAACAAGATTAAGATAATTAACTGAAAATTGTGAATGTAATAAAATGGATAGAAATGTTAATTATATTCATAATGTAATAATCGATTTAATTAAATAGTGAAATCAAGATAAACAAATCAATTTGGGATTTTCAAATCCTATTCATATGTGTGAAATTGAAAAAATCCAATATAACTTAAAATATAGTAATTGATACAAATAAAAGATGGAAATTGGAGTGTATTAATGTAATGAAATGTAAAACAAATGTTAACCATGTTATCAGATTTTAATTGGTTGAATATAAAGGTTGGAGTCAAATTAAAACAATTTATTTGAATTAATTTATAATTAATTGGATATAATCACAGTTGAAATTGAACACAGTTATTATTGAAATAATTAACATTGAATTATATATAAACTTGTTTAATTTATTATAAAGGTCTATGCAATCAAAAATGATGAAATTTGTTAGTTAATAAATATCGAATTAAAAAGTGGATTAATTAATATAATATTAATTTAGTAATTAATTGAAATATGGCCATTTTGGCCACTGACTCGGATTTCAACGAAACCAGTTTCATTGGATCCATAACAGTGAATTATTGTAGGATTTCAAGTTTCGTAGCGATCAGACTTGTCGTTTGATCGTACGCGCTCGAAACGCCTAGAAATCAACTTAATTAAAATCAATTGAAATCAAATTGAAATAAGCTGATTGTCTTGATATATGGGTTGGCCCATTTTCGTTCCGGAGTCGAAACGGGCTTTTCAGGTCGTTTATCGTTCAAACCCAAATCAATCGTGTTCATTCGTTTTATTTTCTGATCTACCTATAAATACCTCGTTATAAACCCTAGTCACTTCTCATTCCTCATTTCTATACGTACAATTCCATTTGCTCCTCCTTATTCCAATGGCAGACAAAACCGTAATTCCCAATTGTAATTTCAAATCAAATTCAAATCAAAAATTTCAAACTCCCAAAACTATATCGAATTATATATCGATCTGAAGCTCTCGACGAGCGCAAGTCAAATTTGTGATTCGTTTTTCGATTTGGATCTTGGCTTGATCGGAAATTGGGCATTTATCCTCGGCCGTTTGTATGTGGTTACGTGTTTGGATGGTGGATTTGCGACGAGATTTCGATCGGGAAATGGTAGTGGGAGGAGTGTGACGACCGCCCATGACCCCTGCACTGGACCTAGAGAAAGTGCGCTGTAAAGTGTGCCAGGCGACCATGGACGATTGTCAGGGTAAATTAAAACAACAGAATCTATCGTATTACTCACACCGCATGGACAAAATACAATAGAATATATATATAGTGAAGCTTCACAGAATAGAATCTCATCAATAAAACTTCATAATAGTTGAATACAAACATCTGAATAGTCAATACAACAAGCCTCACTACATATCACTCAGAGAATACAAAGCAGCGGAACATCCAGTACATATAGCAAGAAATAATATGCAATACTCCAGCTCATCTTCGATATCAGCACCGTGGAAAGCTAGAACAGCACCTGTCACCTGCTACCTAGTCTGCCCGTCCCAAAATGGACGAACAGCCCAAGGCAATAAGAATTAAAAACATAAAGCCTTGAGTCAGACAACAGTCTTAGTGAGCGGTAAATTAACTAACAACATACCAAAAGAGTACAAAGGAAAAAGGAATAGGAATACAACCCTCCCAATCCAACCTCTTTCTACAGTGATAGCCCCCAGACATAAACTAAGCAGAAGAAAACATAGCAGAACATACAAATTAAAATAAAGTAATTATCACTCGAGTCAAGGGCGATGTTTTCCAAGTACAAACCCCCAAGGCCTAAACCAAGATCAGATAAGCACCCAGAAAATACCGCTCTTGAGACCGAATGAGGATACAACCAAACATCCATGACTCTGGCTATCACTGTTATCATTGCTTCGATATCATCGTTAATTGAATGACCGGCACATTCTTTCAGCCGTCCGTCAAGGGCTAATGGAAACCCCGGTTCTAGACATAACTCCCGCACGTCATCGTGACCCGTGCCTAGGACTGTCGAATCTGCCCAGAGTACTTGACTATCAATCATTAGCCTTCAGGGACTATCGAATCTGCCCAACGTACTCTTGCTTTGAGCATGCTAGAACCTTCAACAACAATGAGATCTCAGCCTTCTAGTCATCCTCCTCGACGACTATTTCCATACTAGCTCAAGCGCCTCTCGAGCCAACCATTATCCTCAACTCGAACCATATCACCGAGTTATCAACCTGCTTGGAATGATCCCATCTGGATTAGACCAAGACTATCTCATATCTCATATCATGCTTCGCCTTATCATCATCATAGCAAAGCTTCATCTCAACATCATCATCAAATCTATCCATATGAGCTTCAACGTCCGCTACATATGCCACGAGCAGCTTTTCCAATTCAAGCGCCTTTCCCTTGGCTTTTGAATCATCTTCGACCGATCTTGTCTAAATCAAATCATCAATCATCTAATTCATAGCAATCAATCAAGTCAAACATTAATCCAAGTAAAACAAGCATTCAAATATGATCTAGAAAGACAATTATAACAATAATGGCAATTTCGTAATTAAAGAGTCGAAAGTCTAACAAGCATGAAATCATGAGTAAATGTCTCTACAATCTTGATGAATGAACTTTCATAGGCTAACATGTAGTAAAATGGTTGTCAAATCATCTTAAACAATGGATCTATATGGATCTATACTTAAGTTTACAAAGATGCATGAAAATCACTACTTTAACTCCAAATCAAGCCAACGATCCGATATACTCCTTTGGATCCGTGTGAGAGATAATCACCACTCACCAAATCACCTAAACACCTCAAAAGAAACCCACTTCAGATCTGGACAGCGAAGGTTCTAACTTGATCTATCACCAATCTGCTTCAAACGATGAAATCTCTCTTCGATGGATGAAGATCTTCAATCTAAGCTCTTGAATCTTCAATTTGATCTTCAACTTGGATGGATGGAATCACTAGATTAGAGTGGAGAAAAGAAGTGAAGAAGTGTAGAAGTCGAGCTCTCAAAATGGCAGCACTTCGTCGCTTCGAAATCCGGATCCCAAAAATGAAGAAATGGACGAGTATTTATAGGCTGAAAACTTAGGTCATCTGCCTCTATAAGTCGTCTCCGACTTATTCCTTTCTCCGACCTACGACTCAACAGTTCAACGACCTAACGCCTAACGACTTAAGACAATGCGCATCTGCGACTTAATATGCCAACGACCTAGGACCTAATGCGTGCGACTTAACTATTGCCGACCTAACGGCTAACTCCTAAGTCGATCATGACTTAACACATAACAGATCAGTGCCTTCATTCGACTTACGACTTAGTGAGACAATCCATCCCACGACTTAAAGAGGTTACGACCTACGACTTAGCAATAGCTCCGACCTAACACTCATGCGACCTACCGACTTAGCAACAGGCGCGACCTAACACACACGCGACATACTATCTTAACCAGGCTACGACCTAACCCCTTAGGTCGTCTAACGACCTAGCTATACACACGATCTAACTGGGACACGACTTAACCTCTTACGACCTAACTCCTAAGTCTTCTACGACTTATCCTACTTAGGTCGTTTACTACTATCCCAGCCTCCTTAGGTCGTCGCCTATTTCCTTAAGTCAGCTACGACCTAAGCCTCAACATACAATCTTACGACCTAACTCTTAGGTCGTCTACGACCTAACCATGCTAAATACTGGTTCTCCTTAGGTCGCTGCCGACCTATCCGTTAGCTCGCTCAAAACCTTAACTCGGTCAGTCTTCTTAGGTTGGTCCTAACCTTAAGTCGTCTACTATCCTAAGTCGTCTCAATATCTTAAGTCGTACACTTCCTAAGTCGGTCACTCGACCTAAGCCACCCCATACGACCTAATTTCCCAACGATTTATTCAAATGCCTAGGTCGCTTCAAACCTTCCTACGACCTAAGACTTAGACTCTAGACGACCTATCAACAATGCGACCACTTGTCAACTGTTCTACGATGTTTCGATCCGTAAAAATATGGGTCGTTACATTCTCTCCCCCTTAGGAATTTCGCCCCCGAAATTCCAAACAAACAGAACAATCAAAGACTATTCTGCATGCCTACCATCCATAGCAATCAACAAACCATGCATCCAATTCTAGCTTAGCATGTAGAATTCTAAGACTTAGAACAAGTTACAATGTCGTTAGATGACACGACACCTTAGGGCCATACCTTGAAGAGTTCAGGATGAGCTGCCTTCATCCTCTCTTCCACCTCCCACGTACAGTCGTTATCATCATCACTCCATTGTATCTTGAGCAACTTAACTATCTTCCTCCTAAGCTGTATCGTGTCGGTTTCCACAACACGAAGCGGCTTACGAGGTATTCTATCGACTGGATCAACTTCGAAATCTTCACAGCTATCAGCAGAAACCACTGTATTCGAGTCGTGCACATACTTCCGTAGATACGATACATGAAAAACATTGTGCACACCCGACATCTTCTCCGGTAACTCCAACCTGTAGGCGAGCTTTCCAATTCGCTCGACGATCGGGAATGGTCCATCAAATCTCGGAGTTAATTTCCCTTTCTTCCCGAATCGAATAACATTCTTCAGTGGAGAAATCTTCACAAAAACCATGTCTCCAACGTCGAATTCCAAATCTTTACGACGCTTATCGGCATAACTTTTCTGACGATCTTGGGCTGCCTTCATTCGTTGCCGAATGATCTCTATACAATCTGAAGTCTGTCGAATCATCTCTGGCCCAAGCATCAACTTTTCTCCGGTCTCTAACCAACATGTCGGAGAGTTACACGGTCTTCCATACAACGCTTCATACGGTGCCATACCAATGCTTGACTGGTAACTGTTGTTGTATGAGAATTCCACCAAATGGAGGTGATCTTCCCATGATCCTCCAAAATCCAAAACACAAGCTCTGAGGAGATCTTCCAAAACTCGGTTGACTCTCTCTGTCTGACCATCTGTTTGAGGGTGATAAGCTGTACTCAAACACAACTCGGTTCCCAAAACTTCCTGGAAGCTCTTCCAAAATCCACTAGTGAACAATGGATCTCGATCGCTCACTATACTCTTCGGAATACCATGGAATCAAATTATCCACTTAACATACAACTCAGCCAACTTTGATGCAGTCTTAGTCGATCGAACAGGAATGAATCTTGCACTCTTAGTCAGACGATCTACAATGACCCAAATCCCTTCATTTCCCGTTCTGGTTCTAGGTAGTCCATCAATAAAATCCATCGATACTTGCTCCCACTTCCATGTAGGAACTTCTAATGGCTGAAGCAATCCACTTGGCTTCTTCTGTTCCGCTTTTACCAACTGGCAGTTCATGCACTTGGAAATAAAATTTCCAACATCCTTCTTCATACCTTCCTAGTAGTAGGTTCTCTTCATATCGCGATACATCTTATTTCCACCTGGATGAATTGTCAACTTCGAGTGATGACTTTCCTTCAGAACTTCACTCCTCAATTCATCTATATCGGGAACAACTAGTCGTTCTTGCTTCCGAAGCCAACCTTCTCGATCGACCTCGAATCCTTTATCCTTTTCTGGATCCAATCCAGATTCCAAATCACGGATAATCTTGACAATCTTATCGTCTTGCTTTTGGCTCTCGCCAATCCTTTCCACAAGAGTGGGTCTTATTGATAAGTTTGCCAACATCTCAGGTTCCAATTCACATCTAGGCCTGAAGTCAAATCCAGCTAAATACTCGAGATTCTTCCATTCTGAAAACATGGCTCCCAATCCTGCATGTCTTCGACTTAACGCATCTGCCACTGCGTTACCTTTTCCCGGAGTATAAGCTATACCAAAATCATATGATGCTAAAAACTCTAGCCAACGTTGCTGCCGAAGCTTCAAATCCTTTTGGGAGAAAAGATACTTCAACGACTTATGATCTGTAAACAACTCGAATCGAACTCCTAATAGATAATGTCTCCACATCTTCAGAGCAAAAACAATCGCCGCTAACTCCAAATCATGAGTCGGGTAATTCCTTTCGTGCGGCTTCAGTTGTCGACTAGCATACGCAACAACTTTATCCCTCTGCATCAGCACTGCTCCAAGTCCAGTACCACATGCGTCGGTGTAAACCACCATCTCATCATTCCCACCTGGAATAGTCAGAACAGGAGCACTTGTCAATCGCTCCTTCAGGATTCTGAAAGCTTGCTCACACTTATCTTCCCACTTGAACACTTGGTTCTTCTTCGTCAATCCTGTTAACGGTGCAGCTACCTTGGAGAAGTCTTTGATAAACCGTCGATAATATCCTGCTAATCCAAGAAAACTTCTCACATCAGATGCATTCTTAGGTCTAATCCAATCCTGGATTGCTGCCACCTTAGCGGGATCAACCGCTATTCCATTTCCAGAGATAACATGGCCTAAGAACCTCACTTCACTCTTCCAGAAGTGACACTTCGAAAACTTAGCCTTCAGCTGATGTTTCCGCAAGATTTCCAAAACAATACGCAAGTGCGTCTTGTGCTCTTCTTCTGTTCTGGAATAAATCAGAATATCATCCACAAACACAAGCACGAACTTGTTCAACTGATCTCTGAACACTCTATTCATAAGATCCACAAAATATGTTGGCGCGTTAGTCAATCCAAACGGCATTACCAGCCACTCAAAGAAACCGGATGGTGTCCTAAAAGCAGTCTTTGGCACACTATCCTTAGCTACTCTCAACTGGTGAAATCACGTTGCCAAATCCATCTGAGAAAACACCTTAGCTTCATGAAGCTGATCAAACAAGTCATCTCTCCTCGGCAATGGATACTTGTTTTTCTTAGTCACTTTATTCAGCTCACGATAATCCACACACAATCTCAACGACCCATCTGCCTTGGTTGCAAACACAAATGGTGCACCCCATTCGGACACACTACGTCGAATGAATCCTTTCTGCAAAAGATCATCAACTTGCACCTTCAACTCATGCTGTTCTCTAGGCGCCATCCGCCTAAGAGGCATCACAACAGGTCTGGCTCCTTCAACTAGATCTATACGAAACTCGATCTCTCTATGCGGCGGTAACCCTTTGACTTCGTCAAAGACATCCTCGAATCCATTCGCGATTGGCACTGATGGCAGTCCATCCCGTGGAACAACCAGCGAATACATGAAGCTCATGAAGACGCCTTCTTCATGCTTACATCATATCACAATCTTTCGTCCCTCCACATTCTCAACTGTCACCTCCAACCTCTCGCAGTCAACCTTTGCCGCATACTTCCTAAGCCAGTCCATACCCAAAATAATTCCGAACCCCGCAAAGTTCAGAACAAAACAATCACAAACAAAAGAGCAACCATGACTCGACACAATCAGACCACGGCATAACATACACAAACAAGACGAACCCCCAACTGGATTAGTCACAACCAATGGCCTATCAACGATATCCGGTTCCAAACCTAACCGGCCTACAAATTTACTACAAACAAACGAATGCGACGCCCCAGTATCAAACAACACTCTGACTGGAACACCACATAGGAAAAGAGTACCTTGAACCACTACACTCTTTCCTTTCTCTTCAACGGTAGGAGCTTTCGAAGACGACGGAACAGCTCCTAAAGCATAAGCTTGCACAACCTGCTTGTCCCTCCTCGGTTCTAATCAATTCCTCTTGATGTGCCCCGGCTTGTCACAGTTGTGACACTTTATCGGCACCTTCGGATTCTTACAATCCTTGGAGAAATGGCCCTTCTGCTGACAGTTGTAGCAGGTCACTTCGCCCTTCAGCTTCTTCTGACCATCCTTACCCTTCTGCTGTTGCTGCTTCCTCTTCTTGTTTCCACCCTACTGTGGTTTAGACTCTCCCTTGGTCACAACAACAACAGATCCCTCCTTAGGAAACAGACTCTCATGCCTGAGAGCTTTCTCCACAAGCTTCTCAAATGAATCGTCCAAATGATCCACCACTTCCTCCCAAGATAACTGTCCAAGCCTGTCACAAACTTCTCATTCTTCTGATATGCAGATTCAATATACGACCGGGCATACTTGGACAAAGCTTCAAACTCAGAGACATACTCAAGAACTGGTCTTCCTCCCTGCTTGAGCTCCACAAACTTCTTGAACAGAACAGACTTCTGAGCTGTAGAAATGAACTTAGCTTCAAATCTGACTTGGAATTGCTCCCAAGTAATCTCTTCCTCTGGAGTATTGATGGTAATAGAGTTCCACCAATCAGAAGCTCTCCCTTGAAGCTGTCTTGATGCCAACTTCCTCTTAGTAGCATCCTCAATTCCCAAGTCACCAAAGATCCTCCTACAAGCATCTATCCACCTCTGAACCTCAATGGTTGATTCTGTTCCCAAGAAAACCTTTCCTCCAAGAGCAGTGTAGTCCTTACACAGCTTAGCAAAATCCACCGGTCGTGGAGTTTGAACTTGAACTCCAACATCCACCGATGGCCCCGGAGCTGGCATTCTTCTCATGATCGAAGTCATCATAGCTTCGAACATAGCAGCATAATCAGCAGCCCCCTCAGTAGCACGGCCTTCCCTAGCAGCTGGTCTCCCTCTTCGACTCATTCTCAATATCTATAAAAAGGAATGATTAGCACACCTAGAGAAACAACTGCATAAAGGACTCAAACTCTACTAAGCTACTATATTATATATAGTAATCATCCATCAAAATACAATTACGTCTCTCATACGTAGTTACGTCAGCGAGCGTTGGGTAAAATCGATTAACCAAAGCTCTGATACCAAATGTGACGATCGCCCATGACCCCTGCACTGGACCTAGAGAAAGTGCGCTGTAAAGTGTGCCAGGCGACCATGGACGATAGTCAGGGTAAATTAAAACAACAGAATCTATCGTATTACTCACAGCGCATGGACAAAATACAATAGAATATATATATAGTGAAGCTTCATAGAATAGAATCTCATCAATAAAACTTCATAATAGTTGAATACAAACATCTGAATAGTCAATACAACAAGCCTCACTACATATCACTCAGAGAATACAAAGCAGCGGAACATCCAGTACATATAGTAAGAAATAATATGCAATACTCCAGCTCATCTTTGATATCAGCACCGTGGAAAGCTAGAACAGCACCTGTCACCTACTACCTAGTCTGCCCGTCTCAAAATGGACGAACAGCCCAAGGCAATAAGAATTAAAAACATAAAGCCTTGAGTCAGACAACAGTCTTAGTGAGGGGTAAATTAACTAACAACATACCAAAAGTGTACAAAGGAAAAAGGAATAGGAATACAACCCTCCCACTCCAACCACTTTCTACAGTGATAGCCCCCAGACATAAACTAAGCAGAAGCAAACATAGCAGAACATACAAATTAAAATAAAGTAATTATCACTCGAGTCAAGGGCGATGTTTTCCAAGTACAAACCCCCAAGGCCTAAACCAAGATCAGATAAGCACTCAGAAAATACCGCTCTTGAGACCGAATGACGATACAACCAAACATCCATGACTCTGGCTATCACTGTTATCATTGCTTCGATATCATCGTTAATTGAATGACTGGCACATTCTTTCAGCCGTCCGTCAAGGGCTAATGGAAACCCCGGTTCTAGACATAACTCCCGCACGTCATCGTGACCCGTGCCTAGGACTGTCAAATCTGCCCAGAGTACTTGACTATCAATCATTAGCCTTCAGGGACTATCGAATCTTCCCAACGTACTCTTGCTTTGAGCATGCTAGAACCTTCAACAACAATGAGATCTCAGCCTTATAGTCATCCTCCTCGACGACTATTTCCATACTAGCTCAAGCGCCTCTCGAGCCAACCATTATCCTCAACTCGAACCATATCACCGAGTTATCAACCTGCTTGGAATGATCCCATCTGGATTAGACCAAGACTATCTCATATCTCATATCATGCTTCGCCTTATCATCATCATAGCAAAGCTTCATCTCAACATCATCATCAAATCTATCCATATGAGCTTCAACGTCCGCTACATATGCCACGAGCAGCTTTTCCAATTCAAGCGCCTTTCCCTTGGCTTTTGAATCATCTTCGACCGATCTTGTCTAAATCAAATCGTCAGTCATCTAATTCATAGCAATCAATCAAGTCAAACATTAATCCAAGTAAAACAAGCATTCAAATATGATCTAGAAAGACAATTATAACAATAATGGCAATTTCGTAATTAAAGAGTCGAAAGTCTAACAAGCATGAAATCATGAGTAATGTCTCTGCAATCTTGATGAATGAACTTGCATAGGCTAACATGTAGTAAAATGGTTGTCAAATCATCTTAAACAATGGATCTATATGGATCTATACTTAAGATTACAAAGATGCATGAAAATCACTACTTTAACTCCAAATCAAGCCAACGATCCGATATACTCCTTTGGATCCTTGTGAGAGATAATCACCACTCACCAAATCACCTAAACACCTCAAAAGAAACCCACTTTAGATCTGGACAGCGAAGGATCTAACTTGATCTATCACCAATCCGCTTCAAACGATGAAATCTCTCTTCGATGGATGAAGATCTTCAATCTAAGCTCTTGAATCTTCAATTTGATCTTCAACTTGGATGGATGGAATCACTAGATTAGAGTGGAGAAAAGAAGTGAAGAAGTGTAGAAGTCGAGCTCTCAAAATGGCAGCACTTCGTCGCTTCGAAATCCGGATCCCAAAAATGAAGAAATGGACGAGTATTTATAGGCTGAAAACTTAGGTCGTCTACCTCTATAAGTCGTCTCCGACTTATCCCTTTCTCCGACTTACGACTCAACAGTTCAACGACCTAACGCCTAATGACTTAAGACAATGCGCATCTGCGACTTAATATGCCAAAGACCTACGACCTAATGCGCGCGACTTAACTATTGCCGACCTAACGGCTAACTCCTAAGTCGGTCATGACTTAACACATAACAGATCAGTGCCTTCATTCAACTTACGACTTAGTGAGACAATCCACCCCACGACTTAAAGAGGTTACGACCTACGACTTAGCAACAGCTCCGACCTAACACTCATGCGACCTACCGACTTAGCAACAAGCGCGACCTAACACACACGCGACATACTATCTTAACCAGGCTACGACCTAACCCCTTAGGTCGTCTAACGACCTAGCTATACACACGATCTAACTGGGACACGCCTTAACCTCTTACGACCTAACTCCTAAGTCTTCTACGACTTATCCTACTTAGGTCGTTTACTACTATCCCAGCCACCTTAGGTCGTCGCCTATTTCCTTAAGTCAGCTACGACCTAAGCCTCAACATACAATCTTACGACCTAACTCTTAGGTCGTCTACGACCTAACCATGCTAAATACTGGTTCTCCTTAGGTCGCTGCTGACCTATCCCTTAGCTCGCTCAAAACCTTAACTCGGTCAGTCTTCTTAGGTCGGTCCTAACCTTAAGTCGTCTACTATCCTAAGTCATCTCAATATCTTAAGTCGTACACTTCCTAAGTCGGTCACTCGACCTAAGCCACCCCATACGACCTAATTTCCCAACGATTTATTCAAATGCATAGGTCGCTTCAAACCATCCTACGACCTAAGACTTAGACTCTAGACGACCTATCAACAATGCGACCACTTGTCAACTGTTCTACGATGTTTCGATCCATAAAAATACGGGTCGTTACAAGGAGAGCGTCATACTAATTGCATCGGCATAGTCGCTTTAATCGATCAGGGCTCAGATTCGCCAGAAATTGCGAATGAATAGGGACGTGGTCACGACCGTGGGTGCGCCTGTCATAGGTGAACGCGGTGGAGCCTTCAGATCATGTCGAAACTCGGTGTAGGCTCGCATATTGGTGGTTAAAGGCATCGTGCAGATGGCGGCCAGGTTCGTGTACGTGACAAGATTTGGATTAGGGTTTCCACATGTGCAAAGCTAAATGGTGACGTGGCCGTTGATTTAGGGTAATCTTCTGTTTTATTTTATTTTAAATTTAAATTTTGATTGTTCTAAATTACATAACTTTTACATACGAGGTCCAATTCACACGCGGTTTTCTCCGCTAGGATCGTATTTCTATTCCAGACATTTTGACACTGGTTTGGACGAATTCTAAGACTGTTTGAATTTTGGGCATAAATTAAATTTAAATTCAAAGGTGAGTGTTTTAACCCACTCACAACTTCTAAAATTTCTTATGTTTGTTAAATTTAATTTATGATGTGATTAGAATGATAGACTCGAGCAATTTTATCGATTTTATTATTAATTCGGGATTGCGGTTTGAAATGATATATAACCGTAACATTTTAAATTGCGGTTTGAAATGATATATAACCGTAACATTTTAAATTGCGAATTGAAATGATAAATATCCGTATCACTTGACCCTAGGGTAGAAAATTATATATGGACACCGGATTGGTTAAATTTAATGATTTTGAACTTCTTAATTTTTTTTAATTAATTAAATAATATCTTGAAAAAATTTTGATGTATATAAATTGAAGTATTATTGGAAAATCAAGTTTTGTGTTGAAAAGTGAATTGGTTTAAAAGGAATTGCTTTAAGAAATTAAATTGGAAGTTTAAAGTTAAACATTTAAGTATAAATGAAATTCTATCGAAATTAAGTTATTGAAGTTGTTTGAAAATAACTTTGAAATATTTTGAAATTGGAGTAATCTGAATTGATATTTGAACATGGATTGAAACGTTATGAAATTCAATAGTTTATTGAAATGTTAAATTGAAAGGTTTGGAATTTGGTTTGTTGACTTGGAAATTGAAAATGGTCCAAATGCGTTGAAATGAAATGAATAGTTTAATTTGATATTAATTCCAAATTCATGTTTTAATATAAACTGTTTAAAAATGTATTATTTCAAAATTTCTAATTATCAAGATTTTCAAAGTATTAAACTATTTTAACCTGTATTAATTATATTAAATCATTTTAACCTATTTTAAACCATTTAATTTATTTAAACTAATTAACCTGTTTTAACTTATTTTAAATCTAATTAATCTATTTTAAAGCTATTTAATCTATTTTATTTATATTTAATCTATTTTAAATCTATATTAACTATTTATAACTATTTACAACTATTTAAAACTATTTTCTTCTAAATTCTAAACTAAGTAAAATGGATGGGTTTATATTCAAAATTCTCGATTTTTTTAAGTGAATATGGTTAATGATGTTATAACCTAAGTTGGTATTTAAATAACATATTTGGTTTAATATGATATTTTGAAATGAGAGTTTAGCCTATGTTGGAAATATGACTTTTGAAAGGAAATATAATTTCGAACTATGATTTCAAATTTGATATGATTTCAAAGGTGAATATGATTTCGGAAGTAAGTAATGATTTCGAAAGTGATATGATTTGAATTGAATATGATATTTTGATATCAATTATGAAATGGTTTTGGAAACGTAAATTAACCATCTGGTGTGTAATAAGCGATTGGTTGTTAAAGAGATCGGGATCGGATATTGTCATACTCTCTGCCAATACCGAAAACCACTTTGACAACTGTGCATGCAGTGGAGACTCCAGAATGAAGTAGGATGGTTGGCGATGATCCGATATGAGGTATATACATGGACCTGACTCCCATGAGTTAGCTTAAGGTGGCTAAAACAAGAGCAATTGAAGGGCCAAGTGAGGTCATTCCTTCGATCGGGCACACTCCTTCGATACTATATTCTGACTTTGCGATTGATTTGGTGGCCACCCTCGATTTTTGATTTGGGAGTGTGTTCCAAGGTGGGCGGTAGTAGCTGCTATGCATTACCACTAGTCCGGAAGTGTAATTTGTATATCTACCCTGGCATTGCCTAGTTGTGCCGTGTCACCTACCCTATCGATACCACTACGAGTTTGTTTTGTACCATACCTATGGAGTGCCCTTTGACGACGACCAGTACGGACGGGATTACGGTACTGTATAGACTATGGGAATATATAAAATGTGCTAAGGGGGAAATTGGTAATGTAATCGCCTGAAATTTTCAACCATTCGCATCCATACATCGATTTGAATTGCTCAAAATATCATATTGTTAATTTAAATTTGGCAAAACTCAGTATATACAGTAAATAAATAATCACAAAATCACAGACACGTAGTAATATAACAATAATGCAGCGGAAACAAAAGAATAGTACTTCATGAAGCTACTATATATAACAGAGTTAAATAAGATACAACAGAGGTCTCGAATATATAGATGTCTCAATACAATAGTCAAATACAAGATCTGAATACATCACTGGAATCAATTGAATAATTGAAAGCAGAATCGATAGATGGAACGCCAAGCGAAGCTCCAACCCCAAAGGTGAGTCTCGAATACTGTATCACTCAGTCTGACCCGAGCGTAAAGCAAAACACAAAACACTTGAGTCGGGATTAATATTCTTATATCAATAAATCCAACTCAAGTGAAATATCAACTGAAATACAGGTAACTCAAAGGATGTTTGGGATAACCATCCTCTAAGGATCCGTTAAACTATCTACTATGTAGTAATATACGCTATTATAATAATGTCTATAGTAAAGCAATCTATTAAAATAGCGTTAAGGCGTTACCCATATCCCCCTTAACACATTTTATAGTGCCAGTAGTCTATACAGTACCGTAATACCCCGTAAACTAGAGCTACCAGAGGATACTCCATAGGTACGACACAAATCAAACTCATAGTAAAGCACGCTAGGGTAGGTGACACGGCACAACTAGCAATGCCAGGGTAGATATACCAATTACGCATCCGAACTGGTGGTAACGTAGAGCCGCAGCAATCGCCCACCTCGAGCCACACTCCCGAATCAAGGTTGCGCACCAAATTAATCACAAAGTAATAGAATGGCATACGATGGAATGTGTCCGATCATAGGAGCTACCACATTGGCCCGGAATCGCTCCTGTTTTTGCCACCTTATGCCGACTCCCAGCAGTTGGGTCCACGTAAATATACCTTTAGGATCGTCTTCGCCATCCAACTTCATTCTGGAATCTCACCGCGTACACAGTTGTTAAAGTGGTTTTCGGTATCGACATAGAGTATGCCCGTATCCAATCCCGGTCTCTTTAACAACCAAACGTTATTATAACACCGCGGTCATTTCAAAAATAGTTTATACTTCAAAACCAAAATATCATTTTCATTTCAATAACCAAATCAATACAATATCATTTCCATTTCAAATATATATTCACCTCCAAAATCATAGTACTTTCAAAATTATAACAATTTCGAAATCAAAATACTTAAAATTATAATACTTTTAAATCACAACATTTTGAAATTGCAGCACTTCGAAAATCATAACACCTTGAAATTATGGCATTTTGGAAATCATAACACTTTGAAATTATAGCATTTTGGAAATCATAACACTTTTGAAATTATAGCATTTTGGAAATCATAACACTTTTGAAAATATAGCATTTTGGAAATCATAACACTTTTGAAATTATAGCATTTCCCTTAAACCGTTTAGATATCAATAATAGTATATATAATAAAATAGTTTATAAAAATAATTTATATAAAATAGTTATAAGTTAAAACAATTATATTAAAATAATTAGTATAATTAAAATAGTTTATAATAAAATAGTTATATTAAAATAGTTTATAAAATAATATAAAAATAGTTTGAAATATAATTTAAAAATACTTTATATAATAAAGATAGTGTCCACAAATTCACAAATCGATTCAAATCAACTCGAATTTCAAATTCAAATTCAATCCAATCTCAAATCATCAATTTCAATTCAATTAAACATTTCAAATTATATCGATTTCAAATACCGATTTGAAACACAAAATAAACCATTAATTTTCAATATATTTCAAAGCTTTAAATATTCCACATTTCCAAAACTAAATTTGACAATTCCATTTATATCTCAATTTAATTTCATTACATTTAGTTTCAAAAATATTTATTTAATCATTTCAATAACATCTAAATACAACTTAAATTTACAAATGTAAATAAACAAAATATCCCATTTAAATTTATATAAGTTAGAAATAATCATTTAAGTCACTTTTAATCGAATTAAAATTATAAAACATATCTTTAAAATTTCAAATTTAAATAAATTTCAAATCAAACTTACTTAAGTAAAATTCTTAAATAAAAATAATTCCAAATCAATTTCAAATTTATCTTTCAACTTGAAACATTATAAACTCTATATTTAAAAATATAGATTTTACATAATTACTTAAACTTAGTTTATATTGATTAAATCGACTTTATTAAATCAACTTTATTAAATCAACTTTAATAAATCTCTAAAATCAATATTTATTAAAACCATATATTTCTTTTCAAAACCATAGGAATCATTTTCAAAATATTTATATATAGACCAACGGTGTCTGTATATAATTTTATACCCTATAGTCAAGTGATACGGATATTTATCATTTCAATCCACAATTTAAATATATATACGGGTATATATCTTTTCAACCCGCAATCCCAAATTCAATTCAATGAAAATCGCTTGGGTTTATCATTTCAACCCAAAAAGATTTTCTCCAATTCTACAGATCGTTCGGGTATGTATCATTTCAACCCATAGTGAATTCTATACTAACAGGGAACTTGCAGAGTGATAACAGATATTATAATAATATAACAACAGTAACAGGCATATATCATTAGTGATAAATAACAGATAATGGTGTCAGATGTCACAGGTGAACAGATACAGACAATGGCATATATATATGGCAATGTAAAAAATCTAACAGCAACATAATTCAATTGTCGTTTCAATTGAAATATGTAACAACCCTGTATTTTCTAATTATTTTAAATTGAATTTACTGATTTAAAAACTTATTTTATTTATTAAATGGAAATTTTTTTTATTTTAAAAATTAATTATGATTTGTATGTGAATTATAATTCCAAACATGAATAAATAGAGTATTTTCCAAAACAGTGAATTTTGGTCAATATGGTCAAACTTTGACTTTTAATTTAAATTTTAAAAGTTTGAAATTTTGAATTTTATCTTTTATTATGTAGGTAAATAAAATTTCAAGAATACTGCTTTTCGTTTCATTGAAATCTGATTTATAATGTGAAAGTTATGCCCATTTAAATATTGTGTGTAATTTGCTGTATTTAACAAAATTGTTTATTTTAAATTATATAAATAATATTTTTTCTGGTCATGTAATGTTCTAACTTATATTTATATGGGTAAACTAACATGTTATGTATATATATTGGTTTTAAAACATTTTTAAAAGTGTAATTGACATTTTCCAGTGTCAGTTATAGTTTGTTTACAATTTCTAATTTCCAGTTTCAATTAATTAAAGTAATTCTTTATTTATTTTTCTATTTTTCTTAAGATCTTATTTTATTCTCATTTCCCACTTTATTTTTTCCTCATTTATTTTAACTTTTATTTGTTTTAAAGTGAAATAGAAATTTTCTAAAACTAGTGATATTCTATTTGTAATTTTAAAGTCCTGTTTTGAAATTTTAAACTATTTCTTTAATTCTTTTTCTATTTTCTTTAATTTTAATTATTTATCTACATTTTATTTTACTTTGTTTCAGTTTTAAAATGTATTTACTGAAATTTATTTAGTATATTTTGATAAAAGAAAATTTGAAATACAAAGAGTCAAGACCTTTCATTTTCTGGAGACTTTTCATTTACCCTGCCTCTTCATTTTCTTATGCCTTTTCCTTTTCCTTCTTTGGCCGTCCATTTCTTTTTGCATAGCCATGTATTTCATTTCTCATTCACGTGAGAAACTTTTCTTTATCTCAAAACTCACGGCTATCTTCAAAACAACAATGGTAATGGCTTCTCTCTTTTCTTCTTCATTTCATTGTTTTGCCTTCCTCTTCTACCTAGCCTTGCTTGGCCTAGCCCTACTCCATCAACTCCACCATCACCAAAACCATCTACAGCAGCACCATCAGCCTCTCCACTTTTCTTGACCTGGCCGTGACTTGAATTTGATGATAGCACCACAAAACTCCACAAAACTCCACAATATTGCCATAGCCGACCTTGTTTGCCACCATCACCTTCATAATTCACCTTGGTTGCCTCCTATTGCTCCACCAACACCATGATACCACCTATGACCTTCAACTTCAGATATGTCCAGATCTGTACTAAGCATGAGCCAAGCCCAATTGACCCTTAGGCCAAGCCAAAATGTGCATCCAAGTTTCCTTTTTGTCTTGTTTCTTTTGTATGCTCCATGTTTCACCCTACCACTTCACATCTCCACTTGTAGCCGCACCATATTGATGCCATACCTGACCTATAGCACCTTCATAGCTGAGCGTATGAACCCTATGGCCAAGCAATTGGAGTGATTAAATGTGACGAACGCCCATGACCCCTGCACCGAACATAGAAATAGTGCGCTGTAAAGTGTGCCAGGCAGCCATGGACGATTGCCAAGGTTAAGTTAAAACAGTAGAATATATCGTATAACTCACAGCGCATGGATAAAATACAATAGAAAGTATATATAGTGAAGCTTTACAGAACAGAATCTCAATTAAACTTCGTAATAGTTTGGTACAAACATCTGAATAGTCAATACATCAAACCTCGCTACATATCACCCAGAGAATATACAAGCAGGGGAACATCCAGTACATATAGTGAGAAAATAATATGCAAGCCTCCAGCTCGTCTTCGTCATCAGCATCGTCGGAAACTAAAAACAGCACCTATCACCTGCTACCTAGTCTGCCCATCCCAAAGCGGATGAACAGCCCAAGGCAATAAGAGTTAAACATAAAGCCTTGAGTCAGACAACAGTCTTAGTGAGCGGTAAATTAACTAACAACATACCAAAAGAGAATAAAGGAAAAATGAATAGGAATCCAACCCTCCCACTCCACCTCTTTCTACAGTGATAGCCCCCAGACACACTAAGCAGAAATAACAAAGCAAAGCAGACATTTTAAAGTAAAGCAATTATCACTCGAGTCAAGGTCGGTGTTTTCCAAGTACAAACCCCCAAGGCCTAAACCAAGATCAGATAAGCACCCAGAAAACATCGCTCTTGAGACCGAATGACGATACAACCAAACATCCATGACTCTGCACGTCGTCGCAGCCCGTGCCTAGGACTATCGAATCTGCCCAGAGTACTCGACTACAATCATAGTCTTTAGGGACTATCGAATCTGCCCAACGTACTCTTGCTTTGAGCCTGCTAGAACCTTCAACAACGATGAAATCTCAGCCTCCTAGTCATCCTCCTCGACGACTATTTCCATACTAGCTCAAGCGCCTCTCGAGCAAACCATTATCCTCAACTCGAACCATTTCACCGAGTTATCAACATGCTTGGAATGATCCCGTCTGGATTAAACCAAGGCTATCTCATACCATGCCTCGCTTCATCTCATCATAGCAAAGCCTCATCTCAACATCAACATCATCAAATCTATCCATATGAGCTTCATCATCCGCCACATATGCCACGAGCAGCTTTTCCAATTCAGGAGCCTTTCCCTTAGCTTTTGAATCATCTTCGACTAACTTGTCCAAATCAAATCATCAATCAACTAATTTACAACAATCAATCAAGTCAAACATTAATCCAAGTAATCAAGCATTCAAACATGATCAAATAAACAATTATAGCAATAATGGCAATCTTGTAATTAAAGAGTCTAAATCTAACAAGCATGAATCATGAGCAATATCTCTACAACTTGATGAATGAACTTGCATAGGTTAACATATAGTAAAATGGATGTCAAATCATCATGAACAATAGGTCTATACTTAAGTTTATGAAAATGCATGGAAATCACTATTTTAACACCAAATCAAGCCATCAATCCGATATACTCCTTTGGATCCGTGTGAGAGATAACCACCACTCACCAAATCACCTAAACACCTCAAAAGCAACACACTTCAGATCTGGACAGCGAAGGATCTAACTCGATCTATCATAATCCCGCTTCAAACGATGAAATCTCTCTTCGATGGTTGAAGATCTTCAATCTAAGCTCTTGGATCTTCGATTTGGATGGAAGGAAGCACAAAATTAAAGTGGAGAAAAGAAGTGAAGAAGTGTAGAACTCGAGCTCTCAAAATAGCAGCACTTCGTCGCTTCAAAATCCGGATCCCAAAAAGTGAGAAAAACCCGTGTATTTATAGGCAGTTCCATAGGTCGTTCGCTCTTAGGTCGTCCACGACCTAACAGTTGCCGACCTACCCATCCACACGACCTACGACCTAACGCATATGCGCTTCCACGACCTAAAAATGTCATGACCTAAGACTCAACGCTACTGCGTGACCTACGACCTAACGACTTAACTGCTTACGCGACTTAACAACAATCGCGACCTAACACTTGCGCGACTTACTTGGGTTACGACCTAACACTTCACGACCTAACTATACCCAGCATACTATCATAGGTCGTCTATGACCTAACTAAACATACCATAGCGACTCAACGATCGTCCATGACCTAAGAAAACCCTACGACTTAACTGCCTCCGACCTAAGACTTAACAGAAGTTCCGACCTAACGACTTAACACCTTAGGTCGTCTAATCGACCTAACTACTCATAACTACTACTTAGGTCGCTCACGACCTAACTAAGCACGACTCCCATAGGTCGCTCACGACCTAACTACAACAACTCCTTAAGTCGCTCGAACTACCCAAACTCCCTAGGTTGTTAACCCGCTTAGTTCCTTAGGTCGCTACCCTCCTTAAGTCGCTCACTCGACCTAATCCACCACACGACCTAACTTCTACATGACTTACCCCAAAACTCTTAAGTCGCCAACTTCCTTAGGTCACCAATTTCCTTAAGTCACTCCTCCGACCTAACTACTATATGACCTAAGCTCCGAACGACTTAAGCTCTGAACGTTCTAACAACACTAGACGACTTATCTACAATACGACCTAATGACAACAGTTTTACGATGTTTCGATCCGTAAAAATACGGGTCGTTACATTCTCTCCCCCTTAGGAATTTCGCCCCCGAAATTCCAGACAAACAAGAGCAATCAAAACTATTCTGCATGCCTACCATCCATAGAAATCAACAAACCATGCATCCAATTCTAGCCTAGCATGCAGAATTCTAAAACTAGAACAAGTTACAATATCGTGAGATGACACGACACCTTATGGCCATACCTCGAAGAGTTCAAGATGAGCTGCCTTCATCCTCTCTTCCACCTCCCATGTACAGTCGTTAACATCATCACTCCATTGTACCTTAAGCAACCTAACTACCTTCCTCCTAAGCTGTTTCGTGTCAGTTTCCACAACACGAAGCGGCTTACGAGGTCTCTTATTGACTGGATCAATCTCAAAATCTTCACAGCTATCAGCAGAAACCACTATATCCGAGTCGTGCACATATTTCCGTAGATATGATACATGAAAAACATTGTGCACACTCGACATCTTTTCTGGTAACTCCAATTTATAGGCGAGCTTTCCAGTTCGCTCGATGATCGGGAATGGTCCAACAAATCTCGGAGTCAATTTTCCTTTCTTCCCGAATCGAATAACATTCTTTAGTGGAGAAATCTTCACAAAAACCATATCACCTATATCGAACTCCAAATCCTTACGACGCTTATCGGCATAACTTTTCTGACGGTCTTGGGCTGCCTTCATTCGTCGCCGAATGATCTCTATGCAATCTGAAGTCTGTCGAATCATTTCTGGCCCAAGTATCAGCTTTTCTCCTGTTTCTAACCAACACGTCGGAGAGTTACACGGTCTTCCATACAATGCCTCATACGGTGCCATACCAATGCTTGACTATTAACTGTTATTGTACGAAAATTCCACCAAATGAAGGTGATCTTCCCATGATCCTCCGAAATCTAAAACACATGCCCTAAGGAGATCTTCCAAAACTCGGTTGACTCTCTCGGTCTGACCATCTGTTTGAGGATGATAAGTTGTACTCAAACATAACTTGGTTCCCAAAACTTCCTGGAAGCTCTTCCAAAATCCACTAGTGAACAATGGATCTCAATCGCTCACTATACTCTTTGGAATACCATGGAATCGAACTATCCACTTAACATACAGTTCAGCCAACTTTGATGCAGTCCTAGTTGATCGAACAGGAATGAATCTTGCACTCTTAGTCAAACGATCTATGATGACCCAAATCCCTTCATTTCCCGTTCTGGTTCTAGGTAGTCCATCGATAAAATCCATCGATATTTGCTCCCACTTCCATGTAGGAACTTCTAATGGCTGAAGCAGTCCACTTGGCTTCTTCTGCTCGGCTTTTACCAACTGGCAGTTCATGCACTTGGAAATAAAATTTCCAACATCCTTCTTCATACCTTCCCAGTAATAGGTTCTCTTCATATCCTGATACATCTTATTTCCACCTGGATGAATTGTCAACTTCGAGTGATGACTTTCCCTCAGAACTTCATTTCTCAATTCATCTATATCGGGAACAACTAGTCGTCCTTGCTTCTGAAGCCAACCCTCTCGATCGACCTCGAATCCTTTATCCTTTTCTGGGTCCAATCCAGATTCCAAATCACGGATAATCTTGACAAGCTTATCGTCTCGCTTTATGCTCTCGCCAATTCTTTCCACAATAGTCGGTCTTATCGATAAGTTTGCCAACATTTCAGGTTCCAATTCACATCTGGGCCTGAAGTCAAATCCAGCTAAATACTCGAGATTCTTCCATTCTGAAAACATGGCTCCCAATCTTGCATGTCTTCGACTTAACGCATCTGCCACTGCGTTACCCTTTCCCGGAGTATAGGCTATACCAAAATCATATGATGCCAAAAACTCTAGCCATCGTTGCTGCCGAAGATTCAAATCCTTTTGGGAGAAAAGATACTTCAACGACTTATGATCTGTAAACTACTCGAATCGAACTCCCAATAGATAATGTCTCCACATCTTAAGAGCAAAAATAATCGCCGCTAACTCCAAATCATGAGTCGGATAATTACTTTCATGCGGCTTCAGTTGTCGACTTGCATACGCCACAACTTTACCCTTCTGCATCAGCACTGCTCCAAGTCCAGTACCACATGCATCGGTGTAAACCACCATCCCATCATTTCCACTTGGAATAGTCAAAACAGGAGCACTTGTCAATCGCTCTTTCAGGATTCCGAAAGCTTGCTCACACTTAGCATCCCATCTGAATACTTGGTTCTTTTTCGTCAATCCTGTTAATGGTGCATCTACCTTGGAAAAGTCTTTGATAAATCGACGATAGTATCCCGCTAATCCAAGAAAACTTCTCACATCAGATGCATTCTTAGGTCTAACCCAATCCTGGATTGCTGCTATCTTGGCGGGATCAACCGCTATTCCATTTCTAGAGATAATATGGCCTAAGAACCTCACTTCATTCTTCCAGAAGTGACACTTCGAAAACTTAGCCTTCAGCTCATGTTTCCATAAGATTTCCAAAACAATACGCAAGTGCGTCTTGTGCTCTTCTTCAGTTCTGTAATAAATCAAAATATCATCCACGAACACTAGTACAAACTTGTTCAACTGATCTCTTAACACTCTATTCATAAGATCCACAAAATATGCTGGCGCATTGGTCAATCCAAACGGCATTACCTGCCACTCAAAGAAACCAGATGGTGTCCTGAAAGCAGTCTTCGGCACACTATCCTTTGCCACTCTTAACTGGTGAAATCCTGTTGCCAAATCCATCTGAGAAAACACCTTAGCTTCGTGAAGCTGATCAAACAAGTCATCTATTCTCGGCAATGGATACTTGTTCTTCTTAGTCACTTTATTCAGCTCACGATAATCCACACACAACCTCAACGATCCATCCGCTTTGGTTGAAAACACAACAGGTGCACCCCATTCGGACACACTACGCCGAATGAATCCCTTCAGTAAAAGATCATCAACCTGCACCTTCAACTCCTGTTGTTCCCTAGGCGCCATCCGCCTAAGAGGCATCACAACAGGTCTGGCTCCTTCAACTAAATCGATACGAAACTCGATCTCTCTATGCGGCGGTAACCCTTTGACCTCATTAAAGACATCCTCGAATCCATTAGCGATTGGCAGCGATGATAGTGCATCCCGTGGAACAACCAGCGAATACATGAAGCTCATGAAGACGCCTTCCTCATGCTTACATCGTATCACAACCTTTCGCCCCTCCACATTCTCGACTGTCACCTCCAACCTTTCACAATCAACCTTTGCCGCATACTTCCTAAGCCAGTCCATACCCAAAATAATTCCGAACCCCGTAAAGTTCAGAACAGAACAATCACAAACAAAAGAGCAACCATGACTCGATACAATCAGACCACGGCATAGCATACACAGACAAGACGAACCCCCTACTGGATTAGTCACAACCAATGGCCTATCAACAATATCCGGTTCTAAACCCAACCGGCCTACAAGTTCATTACAAACAAAAGAATGCGACGCCCCAGTATCGAATAACACTCTAACTGGAACACCACATATGGAAAGAGTACCTTGAACCACCACACTCTTTCCTTTCTCTTCAACAGTAGGAGCTTTTGAAGATGATGGAACAGCCCCCAAAGCATAAGCTTGCACAATCTGCTTGTCCTTCCGCGGTTCTGGACAATTCTTCTTAATATGCCCCGGCTTGTCACAGTTGTGACACTTTATCGGTACCTTCGGATTCTTGCAATCTCTGGAGAAATGGCCCTTCTGCTGACAACTGTAGCAAGTCACTTCGCCCTTCGGCTTCTTCTGGCCATCCTTACCCTTTTGCTGCTGCTGCTGCTTCCTCTTCTTGTTACCACCCTGCTGTGGTTTAGACTCTTCCTTGGTCACAGCAACAACATATCCTTCTTTAGGAAACGGATTCTCGTGCCTGAGAGCTTTCTCCACAAGCTTCTCAAATGGGTCGTCCAAATGATCCACCAACTGCCTCCTAAGATAACTGTCCAAGCCTGTCACAAACTTCTCGTTCTTCTGATAAGGAGATTCAATATACGACCGAGCATACTTGGACAAAGCTTCAAACTCAGAAACATACTCAACAACTAGTCTTCCACCTTGCTTGAGCTCCACAAACTTCTTGAACAAAACAGACTTCTGAGCTGTAGAAATGAACTTAGCTTCAAATCTAGCTTGGAATTGCTCCCAAGTAATTTCTTCCTCCGGAGTATCAATGGTGATGGAGTTCCACCAATCAGAAGCTCTTCCTTGAAGCTGTCTTGATGCTAGCTTCCTTTTGGTTGCATCCTCGATTCCCAAATCACCAAAGATCCTTCTATAAGCATCTATCCACCTCTGGACTTCAATAGTTGATTCTGTTCCCAAGAAAACCTTTCCTCCAAGAGCAGTATAATCTTTACACAGCTTAGCAAAATCCACCGGTCTTGGAGCTTGAACTTGAACTCCAACATCAACTGCTGGCCCCGGAGCTGGCATCCTTCTCATGATCGAAGTCATCATGGCTTCGAACATAGCTGCATAATCAACAGCCCCTTCAGCAGCACGACCTTCCCTAGCAGCTGGTCTCCCTCTTCGACTCATCCTTAATATCTATAAAAAGGAATGATTAATACACCTTGAGAAACAACTGCATAAAGGACTCAAATCCTTCTAAGCTACTATATTATATATAGTAATCATCCATCAAAATACAATTACGTCTCTCATACGTAGTTACGTCAGCGAGCATTGGGTAAAATCGATTAACCAATGCTCTGATACCAAATGTGACGACCGCCCATGACCCCTGCACCGAACATAGAAATAGTGCGCTGTAAAGTGTGCCAGGCAGCCATGGACAATTGCCAAGGTTAAGTTAAAACAGCAGAATATATCGTATAACTCACAGCGCATGGATAAAATACAATAGAAAGTATATATAGTGAAGCTTTACAGAACATAATCTCAATTAAACTTCGTAATAGTTTGGTACAAACATCTGAATAGTCAATACATCAAGCCTCGCTACATATCACTCAGAGAATATACAAGCAGCGGAACATCCAGTACATATAGTGAGAAAATAATATGCAAGCCTCCAGCTCGTCTTCGTCATCAGCATCGTCGGAATCTAAGAACAGCACCTTTCACCTGCTACCTAGTCTGCCCATCCCAAAGCGGATGAACAGCCCAAGGCAATAAGAGTTAAACATAAAGCCTTGAGTCAGACAACAGTCTTAGTGAGCGGTAAATTAACTAACAACATACCAAAAGAGCATAAAGGAAAAAGGAATAGGAATCCAACCCTCCCACTCCACCTCTTTCTACAGTGATAGCCCCTAGACACACTAAGCAGAAATAACATAGCAAAGCAGACATTTTAAAGTAAAGCAATTATCACTCGAGTCAAGGTCGGTGTTTTCCAAGTACAAACCCCCAAGGCCTAAACCAAGATCAGATAAGCACCTAGAAAACATCGCTCTTGAGACCGAATGACGATACAACCAAACATCCATGACTCTGGCTATCACTATTATCATTGCTTCGACACCACCGTTAATTGAATGACCGGCACATTCTTTCAGCCGTCCGTCAAGGGTTAATGGCAACCCCGGTTCTAGACAGAACTCCGCACGTCGTCGCAGCCCGTGCCTAGGACTATCGAATCTGCCTAGAGTATTCGACTACAATCATAGTCTTTTGGGACTATCGAATCTGCCCAACGTACTCTTGCTTTGAGCCTACTAGAACCTTCAACAACGATGAAATCTCAGCCTCCTAGTCATCCTCCTCGATGACTATTTCCATACTAGCTCAAGCGCCTCTCGAGCAAACCATTATCCTCAACTCGAACCATTTCACCGAGTTATCAACATGCTTGGAATGATCCCGTCTGGATTAAACAAAGGCTATCTCATACCATGCCTCACTTCATCTCATCATAGCAAAGCCTCATCTCAACATCAACATCATCAAATCTATCCATATGAGCTTCATCATCCGCCACATATGCCACGAGCAGCTTTTCCAATTCAGGAGCCTTTCCCTTAGCTTTTGAATCATCTTCGACTAACTTGTCCAAATCAAATCATCAATCAACTAATTTACAACAATCAATCAAGTCAAACATTAATCCAAGTAATCAAGCATTCAAACATGATCAAATAAACAATTATAGCAATAATGGCAATCTTGTAATTAAAGAGTCTAAATCTAACAAGCATGAATCATGAACAATATCTCTACAACTTGATGAATGAACTTGCATAGGTTAACAAATAGTAAAATGGATGTCAAATCATCATGAACAATAGGTCTATACTTAAGTTTATGAAAATGCATGGAAATCAATATTTTAACACCAAATCAAGCCATCAATCCGATATACTCCTTTGGATCCATGTGAGAGATAACCACCACTCACCAAATCAACTAAACACCTCAAAAGCAACACACTTCAAATCTGGACAGCGAAGGATCTAACTCGATCTATCACAATCCCGCTTCAAACGATGAAATCTCTCTTCGATGGTTGAAGATCTTCAATCTAAGCTCTTGGATCTTCGATTTGGATGGAAGGAAGCACAAAATTAAAGTGGAGAAAAGAAGTGAAGAAGTGTAGAACTCGAGCTCTCAAAATAGCAGCACTTCGTCGCTTCAAAATCCGGATCCCAAAAAGCGAGAAAAACCCGTGTATTTATAGGCAGTTCCATAGGTCGTTCGCTCTTAGGTCGTCCACGATCTAACAGTTGCCGACCTACCCATCCACACGACCTACGACCTAACGCATATGCGCTTCCACGACCT
This sequence comes from Allium fistulosum, assembly GCA_030737815.1. Lineage (NCBI taxonomy): Eukaryota > Viridiplantae > Streptophyta > Magnoliopsida > Asparagales > Amaryllidaceae > Allium > Allium fistulosum. The sequence continues at coordinate 1,099,937,854 of CM060904.1, read as the reverse complement.
AAAAATGTCATGACCTAAGACTCAACGCTACTGAGCGACCTACGACCTAACGACTTAACTGCTTACGCGACTTAACAACAATCGCGACCTAACACTTGCGCAACTTAGCTGGGTTACGACCTAACACTTCACGACCTAACTATACCCAGCATACTATCATAGGTCGTTTACAACCTAACTAAACATACCATAGCGACTCAACGATCGTCCACGACCTAAGAAAACCCTACGACTTAACTGCCTCCGACCTAAGACTTAACAGAAGTTCTGACCAAACGACTTAACACCTTAGGTCGTCTAATCGACCTAACTACTCATAACTACTACTTAGGTCGCTCACGACCTAACTAAGCACGACTCCCATAGGTCGCTCACGACCTAACTACAACAACTCCTTAAGTCGCTCGAACTACCCAAACTCCCTAGGTTGTTAACCCGCTTAGTTCCTTAGGTCGCTACCCTCCTTAAGTCGCTCACTCGACCTAAGCCACCACACGACCTAACTTCTACACGACTTACCCCAAAACTCTTAAGTCGCCAACTTCCTTAGGGCGCCAATTTCCTTAAGTCGCTCCTCCGACCTAACTACTATACGACCTAAGCTCCGAACGACTTAAGCTCTGAACGTTCTAACAACACTAGACGACTTATCAACAATACGACCTAATGACAACAGTTTTACGATGTTTCGATCTGTAAAAATACGGGTCGTTACATTAAAGCAAGGTCTAATCATTCTTGTCTTTGTTGCTTTGTATTTCCATTTATTTCAATGTTGTTTTGTGTTAAATAATTCATGTGTTATATTGTCTTGCTTATTGTTGTTTGCAAGATCATACCTTGTCCCTCTTCACTAACTTGAATCAATTGTCGTGCTGTATCGTGCCATATCGTGCTTTTTTGGAATTTATTCGTGTAGTTTGATTTGCAATCTCCAGCACAAAAGGTGAGTAAATCTCACACGACATTATATACTTATGCAATTGTGAAGCGACAACATTTGAATGTGTAGAATTATATATGATGTTATAACTGCCTGTGATTATTTATATATGATGTTAAACCTGTTAATTTATATGTCATCTTATATGTTACTGCTAATTATTGCTAAACTGTTCATTTATATCTGTTTATCACACTGCAAGTTTCCTGTAGATTAGATTCACTATGGGTTGAAATGAAACATACCCGAACGGACTTTAGAATAGGGAAAGATCGTTATGGGCTGAAATGATAGGCCTGAACGATTTTTTATTTAATTTATTTTGACTTGGGATTGCGGGTTTGAAATGATAGAACCCGGATTTTTCTTTGTAAACTGCGAATTGAAATGATACATATCCGTATCACTAGACCTAGGTTAGAAAACTATATACAGGCCCGTGGTTATTTTATAAAGTATTTTGAATATTTTAAATATGTTTAAAAGTGTAAATTTTTGCTAATTTAATTTAAATTGGATTTTAAATTGTTTAAATAAAGAAATTATGATTTTTCTATAAGTTAAAAATGTTGAATAAATGACTAGTTAAATTAAAATTGGAAATAAAACTTAAGTTTGGAAATTTGGATTTTTATTTAAAAATGAATTTAATTTATGAATAAAATGGAAATTTAATTTTATTTGGAAAATGGGAAATATGATAATTTGATTTAAATTTGAATTTAAATGCTTTCATAAAGTATTATTGATTTTTCTATGAACTAAAAAGGTTAAATGAATGAATGCTTAAATGTGTAATTTTAAAATATAATTTGACTTGGAAATGGGAAATTTGGTTTTAATTAAAGGTTTAAATTATTTAAATTGGAAATTTAGTTTAATTTGTGAAATGGTAATTTGAAAATGTAAATGTTAATAAATTGTAAAAGGTAAAAATGGGAAATTTGTACATTTGAATTTGTTAATTTAAAATTATTGGAAATTTGGATTTTATTGTAAAGTTACTTTATAAAAATCATAAGTAAAAAGGTATTTAAATGAACATTTTTGAATGTTAAAAATATGTTTTTTATAATGTTAAACGGGGTTTAAGATGAAGTTTATTATTTGATGGAAATACACTAAAATCTGGAAATTACTTTAATAGCATTCAGAAATGCTATGATTTCTGATTTGAACTAAAATTGAATAAAAGAGCTATTACAACATTTTTGGAATGTTGTAGTTGCTGTAGTTGAACTAAATAGACTAAAACTTGACTCAGGTCTATTACAACAGTTCTGTAACTGCTGTAGTGGTCTGCTGTCTTTGCTGAATAAATCTAAAACCCTTATTTTGAAACCTGAGCTATTACAGCATTTCTGAAATGCTGTCTTAGCTGTTTTAAACTAAATTTGAACTAAACTGAGATTTAACGGCAGTTTTAAATCCTGTTTTTGCTGAATTATAATGTTTTTAAGAATAACTTATAATAGTTTTTTTCTGAATGCTGTGAAAGGCTGAAATTTTAAATGTTTATGGTTTTTAACTTAGTAAATGAACTCAGAATAGTTTAAAACTTTGGAAATTGAATACTTGTTTTGAAAGTATAATAATTACACTTTTAAATGGTTTGGATGAATTATTTTGATTGAAATATAAACTATTTAAAAGGTGACTTGAAATGATAATAAATGAATGATATCTTTGAATTTAAAAGGTATTTAAAGTTGAATATTTGGATTTGAACTCAAGAAATGATTTGAAATGAAGTTTTGAAATAATATGATCTTTTAAATATATTGAAATGGTTTGGAATTGATTTAATCTTTATTTTGATAAAGATTTGGATTTGAAATGATATTCTATTTTAAAGTATAAAATATTATTTTAAAATTATAACCACGGGTTATAATAACGATTGGTTGTTAAAGAGACCGGGATCGGATATGGACATACTCTCTATCGATACCGAAAACCACTTTGACAACTGTGTACGCGGTGGAGTTTCCAGAATGAAGTAAGATGGTGGCGACAATCCTAAGGTATATACGTGGACCCAACTCCCGTGAGTTGGCATAAGGTGGCTAAAACAGGAGCGATTGACGGACCAATGAGGTAGCACATCTGATCGGACACACTTCTTCGATACCATTCTATTACTTGTGGTTGATTTGGTGCGTACCCTTGATTTGGGAGTGTTGTTCGAGGTGGGCGGTAGTGGCTGCTATGGGTCACCACCAGTCCGGATGCGTAATTGGTATATCTACCCTGGCATTGCCTAGTTGTGTCGTGTCACCTATCATAGCGAGCTTTACTACGAGTTTCTATTTGTGTCGTACCTATGGAGTATCTTCTCATAGCCTTGCGAGGTATACAGGTACTGTATAGACTATTGGCACTATTACGTGTTAGGGTGAGTTAAGATTAAATGTAAAGCCCTAATGCTATTTTAAAGTATGTTTATTTTATGATTAGACATTATTATAATAGCGAATATTACTACATAGTAGATAGTTTAATGGATCCTTAAAGAATAGGCGATCCCAAGCATTCTTTAAGTTACTTGTACCTTTATTACAGTTCACTGGAGTTGGTTTACATTGTATAAGTATGTATGTCCTGACTCGAGTGTTTTGTGTTTTGCTTTACGCTCGGGTCAGACTGAGTGATACAGCATTTGAGGCTCACTGTTGGGGCTAGAGTTTTGCTTTGAAGATCCAGATATATATTCATCTTGTTATCCAGTTGATTCTAGTTGTATTCTGAGTTGTACCTGATTATCATACTGTTACTCCTGTTGTATCTTGGTGTTCCTATTGTATCTTAATTAACTCTGATGTATTTATATAGTAGCTTCATGAACTACTATCTCTTTTACTTCCGCTGCATTATATTACTCTATGTTTGTAATCTGTGATTATTTATTTACTGTATATGATGAGTTTGCCAAATTTTTATTTACAACGCGTTATTTTGAGCAATTCAAGTCCGACATGTGCGGATGCAAATGGTTGAAAATATCGGGCCGTTACATGTGGTATCAAAGCTCTGGTTTTAGGCAAACTCAGCATATAGGGTAAATTTAATTACAGAATCACTTTCATTCGAACTTGAATTCCTTCTTCTTGGATTCGGTTTCCTTTGAATTTTGGAACGTTCCCTTCGGTTCCAAAGTCCATTCTTGTCCTCCCCTATTCGTGTCTTCTTGATTCTAGAGTGTCCCATAACTCCACTCCGAATAATCTTTCTAATGAATTGGCGGTCCCGCCAATATTCTAATGATTTGTAAAGGGGTGAAACTTCTTTACAAAAAAAGCATTGATTCACCAAAGACTTCTATATCCTTGGTTTACGATGCTACTATCTCTTGCTATGCTTGAATTCTATCTCTTGAGATCGAATGTAGATTTACCCCAGAAAATCCACATCGATCTTATTCATTAAGTCACGGTTGACCTGGTTAAGGTTGCCCGCGATTTATTTAAGTTTATCCATCTCCCTATTCTGTTGTTTAATCATCTTATCTTTTGTCTCCAACTTATATTCAAATCAGAGTTCTCTTTGATTTGAGTCCATCAAATCTGAATCCCTATCCTCATTTTGAAACATTAATCTTGTATTGGAAAATCTTATATTTAAAGATGTTTTATATATTGTGTTGTTTGAGCTGTTGATGTTGATTTGGGTTTCCGATCGATTCGTCTGATCAGCGCTATCGATAGGATCTCCAAAACACTCGAACAGAGCAAACTGACACAATATGGTTTTTAAATTTAGTAGATGGATAAATTTTGTATAATTATAATATGTATAAGGTTAATTTTCTGATTTTTGATAATTAATGGAATTAGGTGTTAAGAAATAATATTTAACTTTGCATGTCTTTTATAATCATTGGCTTTAGTTTCATATCTAAATTATTAAACATGGTTATAAATTTATTTGGAAATTTAAATAGATTTAAATCAAGAATGTGAGAATTTAATTTCCGATGATTTCGAACTTTTTTTTGAAGTTTTAAAAGGATATATTATTTAAAGGTATTTCTAGTAGAAATTGTTTCAAAGGATTTTTAATTTGTAAATCAGTGCTCTTTTCTTTGTCACTGGAAAATAATTTCGGTGATGACTGCAGCATCATCGACATTCATTTTCGAGTTTCGAAGTGAAGAGACCATTCTGTAGTTTTGCTACAGTCTTGTTTTGAAAATAAATTTATTTGGATTTCTAGAATATGACTTGATTTATAATATATGTGATTTAAGAGTTGATTTGATATATATTGTGTATATTTAATTATCTCTAAAATAGTTGAAGTTAATCGGAAATCTAATTCTTAAATTTTATCTTAAAGGATAATTTCAATTATAAAAAGAAATCAAAATTTGAATAAATATTTTAGCTTGGATAACTGAGTTAAGAAAATTTTATTTGTATAATACTCAATTACATTCCAATAACTTACCTAAATTATATCAGAAGTTGAATATGTAATTGGATAATATACAAAATAAAGAGAATTTTTATAAATAAAACTTAAGTGGTTATAATAAATGTTATACACTTAAATTTTATTTATAAAGGATCAACAGAGGTAAATAGAGAAAAGGGTAAATTGAATAATTTACAATATAATGATATTTAAAGGAAATTGTATATAAATTGAAATAGTTATAATAAGTGAAATAAACTTGATATATATAGGATTAGATATATTAAGTGGAATAAATTTAATAATAATTTGGAATAAAGAAGAATGAAATTTAATGAATAAAGATGAATATAATAAATGATTGTTCAAATTCATGACTTTAAAAATTGTTTATGAGATAATGAGATTTAAAAATAATTAAGATTTATTTAACTAAAGTGAAATCAAATGAATGAAATTAATTATTAATGAAAGTTAAAATTTTCATGGTTTTAAATTTATTATCTTATTCTGTTTTCCAATCTATTTTCTTTCTGGTTGTTTCCATTCTCCTACCTTCTAAGTAGGAAATCAAATTCGAATTGGTTAGCATTGGAGCTACTGTTCTCTTTCAGCTTGATCTTGCCTCTAATTTTCACCAACTCAGGGTTGCTGAGGAAAGTATTCTCGAGACTGCTTTCCGTACTGAGAATGGTTTCTTCTATGAATAGTTAGTCATGCCTTTTGGTTTGACTAATGCTCCTGCTCTCTTTGTTGATTTGATGAATCGTGTTTTTCGTATTGTGCTTAATAAGTTTGTTCTAGTCTTTCTTTCTTTCTCTTTTCCTTTATCATTTAACTTTTCTATCTCTTCTGTGGTTCTTACTTCTCCCTATTCTGAATCTGAGCACTGCTTACCATCCACAGACCGACGGTCAAACATAAAGGGTGAATCAGATTCTCAATGATCTTTTTCGTGCTTGTGTTCCTGATTCTGGAGGATCTTGGGAAGATCATCTCCACTTTGTTAAACTTACCTATAACAATAGTTATCATGTATAATTTCAATCTTCTTGTCATCTTGTCTTAATCCTATTTGATTTTATCTTTTCTGTGCTTTTCCCGTACCTCATTTCTTTTCGGGGACGAAAAGTTTTGAGTGGGGGAGAGTGTAACAACCCTGTATTTTGTAATTATTTTAAATAGAATTTCCTGATTTAAATTATTTTATTTATTAAATGGAAAATTTTGTTATTTTAAATATTAATTATGATTTGTATGTGAATTATAATTCCAATCATGAATATAGAGTATTTTCCAGAACAGTGAATTTTGGTCAATATGGTCAAACTTTGACTTCTAATTTAAATTTTAAAAGTTTGAAATTTTGAATTTCATCTTTTATTATGAAAGTAAATAAAATTTCAAGAATACTGCTTTTCGTTTCGTTGAAATCTGATTTATAATGTGAAAGTTATCCCCTTTTAAATATTGTGTGTAATTTGCTGTATTTAACAAAATTGTTTATTTTAAATTATGTAAATAATATTTTTTCTGGTCATGTAATGTTCTAATTTATATTTAAATGGGTAAACTAACATGTTATGTATATATTTTGGTTTTAAAACATTTTTAAAAGTGTAATTGACATTTTCTAGTGTCAGTTATAGTTTGTTTACAATTTCTAATTTCCAGTTTCAATTAATTAAAGTAATTCTTTATTTATTTTTCTATTTTTCTTAAGATCTTATTTTATTCTCATTTCCCACTTTATTTTTTCCTCATTTATTTTAACTTTTATTTGTTTTAAAGTGAAATAGAAATTTTCTAAAACTAGTGATATTCTATTTGTAATTTTTAAGTCCTGTTTTGAAATTTTAAACTATTTCTTTAATTCTTTTTCTATTTTCTTTCATTTTAATTATTTATCTACATTTTATTTTACTTTGTTTCAGTTTTAAAATGTATTTACTGAAATTTATTTAGTATATTTTGATAAAAGAAAATTTGAAATACGAAGAGTCAAGACCTTTCATTTTCTGGAGACTTTTCATTTACCATACCTCTTCATTTTCTTGTGCCTTTTTATTTTCCTTCTTTGGCCGTCCATTTCTTTTTGCATAGCCGTGTATTTCATTTCTCATTCACATGAGAAACTTTTCTTTATCTCAAAACTCACGGCTATCTTCAAAACAACAATGGTAATGGCTTCTCTCTTTTCTTCTTCATTTCATTGTTTTGCCTTCCTCTTCTACCTATCCTAGCTTGGCGTAGCCCTACTCCATCAGCTCCACCATCACCACCACCATCTACAGCGGCACCATCAGCGTCTCCACTTGTCTTGACCTGGCCGTGACTTGCATTTGATGATAGCACCACAAAACTCCACAATATTGCCATAGCCGACCTTGTTTGCCACCATCACCTTCATAGTTCACCTTGGCTGCCTCCTATTGCTCCACCACCACCATGATACCACCTCTGACCATCAACTTCAGATATGTCCAGATCTGTACTAAGCATGAGCCAAGCCCAATTGACCCTTAGGCCGAGCCAAAATATGCATCCAAGTTGCCTTTTTGTCTTGTTTCTTTTGTATGCTCCATGTTTCACCCTACCACTTCACATCTCCACTTGTAGCCGCACCATATTGATGCCATACCTAACCTATAGCACCTTCATAGCTGAGCATATGAACACTATGGCCAAGCAATTGGAGTGATTAAAGCAAGGTCTAATCATTCTTGTCTTTGTTGCTTTGTATTTCCATTTATTTCAATGCTCTTTTGTGTTAAATAATTCATGTGTTATATTGTCTTGCTTATTGTTGTTTGCAAGATCATACCTTGGCCCTCTTCACTCACTTGAATCAATTGTCGTGCTGTGTCATGCCATATCGTTCTTTTCTTGAATTTATTTGTGTAGTTTGATTTGCAATCTCCAGCACAAAAGGTGAGTAAATCTCACAGGACATTATATACTTATGCAATTGTGAAGCGACAACATTTGAATGTGTAGAATTATATATGATGTTATAACTGCCTGTGATTATTTATATATGATGTTAAACCTGTTAATTTATATGTCATCTTATATGTTATTGTTAATTATTGTTAAACTGTTTCATTTATATCTGTTTATCACACTGCAAGTTCCCTGTAGATTAGATTCACTATGGGTTGAAATGATACATATCCGAACGGACTTTAGAATAGGGAAAGATCGTTATCGGCTGAAATGATAGGCCTGAACGATTTTTTATTTAATTTATTTTGACTTGGGATTGCGGGTTTGAAATGATAGAACCCGGATTTTTCTTTGTAAACTGCGGATTGAAATGATACATATCTGTATCACTTGACCTATGTTAGAAAACTATGTACAGGCCCGTTGTTATTTTATAAAGTATTTTGAATATTTTAAATATGTTTAAAAGTGTTAATTTATGCTAATTTAATTTAAATTGCATTTTAAATTGTTTAAATAAATAAATTATTATTTTTCTATAAGTAAAAAATGTTGAATAAATGACTAGTTAAATTGAAATTGGAAATATAACTTAAGTTTGGAAATTTGGATTTTTATTTAAAAATGAATTTAAGTTTTGAATAAAATGGAAATTTAATTTTATTTTGAAAATGGGAAATATGATAATTTGATTTAAATTTGATTTAAATGCTTTAATAAAGTATTATTGATTTTTCTATGAACTAAAAAGGTTAAATGAATGAATGCTTAAATGTGTAATTTTAAAATATAATTTGACTTGGAAATGGGAAATTTGGTTTTAATTAAAGGTTTAAATTAATTAAATTGGAAATTTAGTTTAATTTGTGAAATGGTAATTTGAAAATGTAAGTGTTAATAAATTGTAAAAGGTAAAAATAGGAAAATTATACATTTGAATTTGTTAATTTAAAATTGTTGGAAATTTGGATTTTATTGTAAAGTTACTTTATAAAAATCATAAGTAAAAAGATATTTAAATGAACATTTTTTAATGTTAAAAATATGATTTTTATAATGTTAAAAGGAGTTTAAAATGAAGTTTATTATTTGCTGGAAATACACTAAAATCTGGAAATTACTTTAATAGCATTCATAAATGCTATGATTTTTGATTTGAACTAAAATTGAATAAAGGAGCTATTACAACATTTCTGGAATGCTGTAGTTGATGTAGTTGAACTAAATAGACTAAAACTTGACTCAGGTCTATTACAGCAGTTCTGTAACTGCTGCAGTGGTCTGCTGTCTTTGCTGAATAAATCTAAAACCCTTATTTTGAAACCTGAGCTATTACAGCATTTCTGAAAATGCTGTCTTAGCTGTTTTAAACTAAATTTCAACTAAACTGAGATTTAAGAGCAGTTTTAAATCCTATTTTTGCTGAATTAAAATGTTTTCAAGAATAACTTATAACAGTTTTTTTTCTGAATGCTGTGAAAGGCTGAAATTTTAAATGTTTATGGTTTTTAACTTAGTAAATGAACTCAGAATAGTTTAAAACTTTGGAAATTGAATACTTGTTTTGAAAGTATAATAATTACACTTTTAAATTGTTTAGATGAATTATTTTGATTGAAATATAAACTATTTAAAAGGTGACTTGAAATGATAATAAATGAATGATATCGTTGAATTTAAAAGGTATTTAAAGTTGAATATTTGGATTTGAACTCAAGAAATGATTTGAAATGAAGTTTTGAAATAATATGATCTTTTAAATATATTGAAATGGTTTGGAATTGATTTAATCTTTATTTTGATAAAGATTTGGATTTTAAATGATATTCTATTTTGAAGTATATAATATCATTTTAAAATTATAACCACGGGTTATAATAACGATTAGTTGTTAAAGAGACCGGGATCGGATATGGACATACTCCCTGTCGATACCGAAAACAACTTTGACAACTGTGTACGCGGTGGAGTTTCCAGAATGAAGTAGGATGGTGGCGACGATCCTAAGGTATATACGTGGACCCAACTCCCATGAGTTGGCATAAGGTGGCTAAAACAGGAGCGATTGACGGACCAATGAGGTAGCACCTCTGATCGGACACACTTCTTCGATACCATTCTATTACTTGTGATTGATTCGGTGCACACCCTTGATTTGGGAGTGTTGTTCGAGGTGGGCGGTAGTGGCTGCTATGCATCACCACCAGTACGGATGCGTAATTGGTATATCTACCCTGGCATTGCCTAGTTGTGCCGTGTCACCTACCATAGCGAGCTTTACTACGAGTTTCTATTTGTGTCGTACCTATGGAGTATCTTCTCATAGCCTTGTGAGGTATGCAGGTACTGTATAGACTATTGGCACTATTACGTGTTAGGGTGAGTTCAGATTAAATGTAAAGCCCTAATGCTAGTTTAAAGTATGTTTATTTTATGATTAGACATTATTATAATAGCGAATATTACTACATAGTAGATAGTTTAACGGATCCTTAAAGAATGGGCGATCCCAAGCATTCTTTAAGTTACTTGTACCTTTATTACAGTTCAATGGAGTTGGTTTACATTGTATAAGTATGTATGTCCTGACTCGAGTGTTTTGTGTTTTTCTTTATGCTCGAGTCAGACTGAGTGATACAACATTTGAGGCTCACCTTTGGAGCTAGAGTTTTGCTTTGAAGATCCAGATATCTATTCATCTTGTTATCCAGTTGATTCCAGTTGTATTCAGAGTTGTACTGATTATCATACTGTTACTCCTGTTGTATCTTGGTGTTCCTATTGTTGAAAATATCGGGTCGTTACATGTGGTATCAAAGCTCTGGTTTTAGGCAAACTCAGCATATAGGGTAAATTTAATTACAGAATCTCTTTCGTTCGAACTTGAATTCCTTCTTCTTGGATTCGGTTTCCTTTGAATTTTGGAACGTTCCCTTCGGTTCCAAAGTCCATTCTTGTCCTCCCCTATTTGTGTTTTCCTTATTCTGGTGTGTCCCATAACTCCACTCCGAATAATCTTTCTAATGAATTGGCGGTCCTGCCAATATTCTAATGATTTGTAAAGGGGTGAAACTTCTTTACAAAAAAAATCATTGATTCACCGAAGACTTCTGTATCCTTGGTTTACGATGCTACAATCTCTTGCTATGCCTGAATTCTATCTCTTGAGATCGAATGTAGATTTACCCCAGAAAATCCACATCGATCTTATTCATTAAGTCATGGTTGACCTTGTTAAGGTTGCCCGTGATTTATTTAAGCTTATCCATCTCCCTATTATGTTGTTTAATCATCTTATCTTTTGTCTCCAACTTATATTCAAATCAGAGTTCTCTTTGATTTGAGTCCATCAAATCTGAATCCCTATCCTCATTTTGAAACATTAGTCTTGTATTTGAAAATCTTATATTTAAAGATGTTTTATATATTGTGTTGTTTGAGTTGTTGATGTTGATTTGGGTTTCCGATCGATTCATCTGATCAGCGCTATCGATAGGATCTCCAAAACACTCGAACAGAGCAAACTAACACAATATGGTTTTTAAATTTAGTAGATGGATAAACTTTGTATAATTATAATATGTATAAGGTTAATTTTTTGATTTTTGATAATTAATGGAATTGGGTGTTAATAAATAGTTTTTAACTTTGCATGTCTTTTATAATCATTGGCTTTAGTTTCATATCTAAATAATTAAACATGGTTATAAATTTATTTGGAAATTTAAATAGATTTAAATCAAGAATGTGAGAATTTAATTTCCGATGATTTCGAACTTTGTTTTGAAAGTTTTAAAAGTATATATTATTTAAAGGTATTTCTAGTAGAAATTGTTTCAAAGGATTTTTAATTTGTAAATCAGTGCTCTTTTCTTTGTCGCTGGAAAATAATTTCGGTGATGACTGCAACATCATCGACATTCATTTTCGAGTTTCGAAGTGAAGAGACCATTCTGTAGTTTTGCTACAGTCTTGTTTTGAAAATAAATTTATTTGGATTTCTAGAATATGACTTGATTTATAATATATGTGATTTAAGAGTTGATTTGATATATATTGTGTATATTTAATTATCTCTAAAATAGTTGAAGTTAATCGGAAATCTAATTCTTAAATTTTATCTTAAAGGATAATTTCAATTATAAAAAGAAATCAAAATTTGAATAAATATTTTAGCTTGGATAACTGAGTTAAGAAAATTTTATTTGTATAATACTCAATTACATTCCAATAACTTACCTAAATTATATCAGAAGTTGAATATGTAATTGGATAATATACAAAATAAAGAGAACTTTTATAAATAAAACTTAAGTGGTTATAATAAATGTTATACACTTAAATTTTATTTACAAAGGATCAACAGAGGTAAATAGAGAAAAGAGTAAATTGAATAATTTACAATATAATGACATTTAAAGGAAATTGTAGATAAATTGAAATAGTTATAATAAGTGAAATAAACTTGATATATATAGGATTAGATATATTAAGTGGAATAAATTTAATAATAATTTAGAATAAAGAAGAATGAAATTTAATGAATAAAGATGAATATAATAAATAATTGTTCAAATTCATGACTTTAAAAATTGTTGATGAGATAATGAGATTTAAAAATAATTAAGATTTATTTAACTTAAGTGAAATCAAATGAATGAAATTAATTATTAATGTAAGTTAAAATTTTCATGGTTTTAAATTTATTATCTTATTCTATTTTCCAATCTATTTTCTTTCTGGTTGTTTCCATTCTCCTACCTTCTAAGTAGGAAATCAAATTTGAATTGGTTAGCATTGGAGCTACTATTCTCTTTCAGCTTAATCTTGCCTCTGATTTTCACCAACTCAGGGTTGCTGAGGAAAGTATTCTCGAGACTGCTTTCCGTACTGAGAATGGTTTCTTCTATGAATAGTTAGTCATGCCTTTTGGTTTGACTAATGCTCCTGCTCTCTTTGTTGATTTGATGAATCGTGTTTTTCGTATTGTGCTTAATAAGTTTGTTCTAGTCTTTCTTTCTCTTTTCCTTCATCATTTAACTTTTCTATCTCTTCTGTGGTTCTTACTTCTCCCTATGCTAAATCTGAGCACTGCTTACCATCCACAGACCGACGGTCAAACGGAAAGGGTGAATCAGATTCTCAATGATCTTTTTCGTGCTTGTGTTCCTGATTCTGGAGGATCTTGGGAAGATCATCTCCACCTTGTTAAACTTACCTATAACAATAGTTATGATGTATAATTTCAATCTTCTTGTCATCTTGTCTTAATCCTATTTCATTTTATCTTTTCTGTGCTTTTCCCGTACCTCGTTCCTTTTGGGGGACGAAAAGTTTTGAGTGGGGTAGAGTGTAACAACCCTGTATTTTGTAATTATTTTAAATTGAATTTCCTGATTTAAAAACTTTATTTTATTTATTAAATGGAAAATTTTGTTATTTTAAATATTAATTATGATTTGTATGTGAATTATAATTCCAAACATGAATAAATAGAGTATTTTCCAGAATAGTGAATTTGGTCAATATGGTCAAACTTTGACTTTTAATTTAAATTTTAGAAGTTTGAAATTTTGAATTTTATCTTTTATTATGAAAGTAAATAAAATTTCAAGAATACTGCTTTTCGTTTCGTTGAAATCTGATTTATAATGTGAAAGTTATGCCCTTTTAAATATTGTGTGTAATTTGCTGTATTTAATAAAATTGTTTATTTTAAATTATATAAATAATATTTTTTCTGGTCATGTAATGTTATAATTTATATTTATATGGGTAAACTAACATGTTATGTATATATTTTGGTTTTAAAACATTTTTAAAAGTGTAATTGACATTTTCTAGTGTCAGTTATAGTTTGTTTACAATTTCTAATTTCCAGTTTCAATTAATTAAAGTAATTCTTTATTTATTTTTCTATTTTTCTTAAGATCTTATTTTATTCTCATTTCCCACTTTATTTTTTCCTCATTTATTTTATTTATTTGACCTTTTATTTGTTTTAAAGTGAAATAGAAATTTTCTAAAACTAGTGATATTCTATTTGTAATTTTTAAGTCTTGTTTTGAATTTTTAAACTATTTCTTTAATTCTTTTTCTATTTTCTTTAATTTTAATTATTTATCTACATTTTATTTTACTTTGTTTCAGTTTTAAAATGTATTTACTGATATTTATTTAGTATATTTTGATAAAAGAAAATTTGAAATACAAAGAGTCAAGACCTTTCATTTTCTGGAGACTTTTCATTTACCCTACCTCTTCATTTTCTTGTGCCTTTTCCTTTTCCTTCTTTGGCCGTCCATATCTTTTTGCATAGCCGTGTATTTCATTTCTCATTCACGTGAGAAACTTTTCTTTATCTCAAAACTCACGGCTGTCTTCAAAACAACAATGGTAATGGCTTCTCTCTTTTCTTCTTCATTTCATTGTTTTGCCTTCCTCTTTTACCTAGCCTTGCTTGGCCTGCCCTACTCCATCAGCTCCACCATCACCACCACCATATACAGCAGCACCATCAGCCTCTCCACTTGTCTTGACCTGGCTGTGACTTGCATTTGATATAGCACCACAAAACTCCACAATATTGCCATAGCCGACCTTGTTTGCCACCATCACCTTCATAGTTCACCTTGGCTGCCTCCTATTGCTCCACCACCACCATGATTCCACCTCTGACCATCAACTTTAGATATGTCCAGATCTGTACTAAGCATGAGCCAAGCCCAATTGACCCTTAGGCCGAGCCAAAATGTGCATCCAAGTTGCCTTTTTGTCTTGTTTCTTTTGTATGCTCCATGTTTCACCGTACCACTTCACATCTCCACTTGTAGCCGCACCATATTGATGCCATACATAACATATAGCACCTTCATAGCTGAGCATATGAACACTATGGCCAAGCAATTGGAGTGATTAAAGCAAGGTCTAATCATTCTTGTCTTTGTTGCTTTGTATTTCCATTTATTTCAATGCTCTTTTGTGTTAAATAATTCATGTGTTATATTGTCTTGCTTATTGTTGTTTGCAAGATCATACCTTGGCCCTCTTCACTCACTTGAATCAATTGTCGTGCTGTGTCATGCCATATCGTTCTTTTCTGGAATTTATTCGTGTAGTTTGATTTGCAATCTCCAGCACAAAAGGTGAGTAAATCTCACACGACATTATATACTTATGCAATTGTGAAGCGACAACATTTGAATGTGTAGAATTATATATGATGTTATAACTGCCTGTGATTATTTATATATGATGGTAAACCTGTTAATTTATATGTCATTTTATATGTTACTATTAATTATTGTTAAACTATTCATTTATATATGTTTATCACACTACAAGTTCCCTGTAGATTAGATTCACTATGGGTTGAAATGATACATACCCGAACGGACATTAGAATAGGGAAAGATCGTTATGGGCTGAAATGATAGGCCTGAACGATTTTTTATTTAATTTATTTTGACTTGGGATTGGGGGTTTGAAATGATAGAACCCGAATTTTTCTTTGTAAACTGCGGATTAAAATGATACATATCTGTATCACTTGACCTAGGTTAGAAAACTATATACAGGCCCGTGGTTATTTTATAAAGTATTTTGAATATTTTAAATATGTTTAAAAGTGTAAATTTATGCTAATTTAATTTAGATTGGATTTTAAATTGTTTAAATAAAGAAATTATGATTTTTCTATATGTTAAAAATGTTGAATAAATGACTAGTTAAATTGAAATTGGAAATATAACTTAAGTTTGGAAATTTGGATTTTTATTTAAAAATGAATTTAAGTTATGAATAAAATGGAAATTTAATTTTATTTGGAAAATGGGAAATATGATAATTTGATTTAAATTTGAATTTAAATGCTTTAATAAAGTATTATTGATTTTTCTATGAACTAAAAAGGTTAAATGAATGAATGCTTAAATGTGTAATTTTAAAATATAATTTGACTTGGAAATGGGAAATTTGGTTTTAATTAAAGGTTTAAATTAATTAAATTGGAAATTTAGTTTAATTTTTGAAATGGTAATTTGAAAATGTACGTGTTAATAAATTGTAAAAGGTAAAAATGGGAAAATTGTACATTTGAATTTGTTAATTTAAAATTATTGGAAATTTGGATTTTATTGTAAAGTTACTTTATAAAAATCATAAGTAAAAAGATATTTAAATGAACATTTTTGAATGTTAAAAATATGATTTTTATAATGTTAAAAGGGGTTTAAAATGAAGTTTATTATTTGCTGGAAATGCACTAAAATCTGGAAATTACTTTAATTGCATACAGAAATGCTATGATTTCTGATTTGAACTAAAATTGAATAAAAGAGCTATACAGCATTTCTGGAATGCTGTAGTTGCTGTAGTTGAACTAAATAGACTAAAACTTGACTCAGGTCTATTACAGCAGTTCTGTAACTGCTGTAGTGGTCTGCTGTCTTTGCTGAATAAATCTAAAACCCTTATTTTGAAACCTGAGCTATTACAGCATTTCTGAAAATGCTATCTTAGCTGTTTTAAACTAAATTTCAACTAAACTGAGATTTAACAGCAGTTTTAAATCCTGTTTTTGCTGAATTAAAATGTTTTCAAGAATAACTTATAACAGTTTTTTTTTGAATGCTGTGAAAGGCTGAAATTTTAAATGTTTATGGTTTTTATCTTACTAAATGAACTCAGAATAGTTTAAAACTATGGAAATTGAATACTTATTTTGAAAGTATAATAATTACACTTTTAAATGGTTTAGATGAATTATTTTGATTGAAATATAAACTATTTAAAAGGTGACTTTGAAATGATAATAAATGAATGATATCTTTGAATTTAAAAGGTATTTAAAGTTGAATATTTGGATTTGAACTCAAGAAATGATTTAAAATGAAGTTTTGAAATAATATGATATTTTAAATATATTGAAATGGTTTGGAATTTATTTAATATTCATTTTGATAAAGATTTGGATTTGAAATGATATTCTATTTTGAAGTATAAAATATTATTTTAAAATTATAACCACGGGTTATAATAACGATTAGTTGTTAAAGAGACCGGGATCATATATGGACACACTCTCTTGCGATACCGAAAACCACTTTGACAACTGTGTATGCGGTGGAGTTTCCAGAATGAAGTAGGATGGTGGCGACGTTCCTAAGGTATATACGTGGACCCAACTCCCGTGAGTTGGCATAAGGTGGCTAAAACAGGAGCGATTGACGGACCAATGAGGTAGCACCTCTGATCGGACACACTTCTTCGATACCATTCTATTACTTGTGATTGATTTGGTGTGTACCCTTGATTTGGGAGTGTTGTTCGAGGTGGGCGGTAGTGGCTGCTATGCGTCACCACCAGTCCGGATGCGTAATTGGTATATCTACCCTGGCATTGCCTAGTTGTACCATGTCACCTACCATAGCGAGCTTTACTACGAGTTTCTATTTGTGTCGTACCTATGGAGTATCTTCTCATAGCCTTGCGAGGTATGCAGGTATTGTATAGACTATTGGCACTATTACGTGTTAGGGTGAGTTCAGATTAAATGTAAATCCCTAATGCTATTTTAAAGTATGTTTATTTTATGATTAGACATTATAATAATAGCGAATATTACTACATAGTAGATAGTTTAACGGATCCTTAAAGAATGGGCGATCCCAAGCATTCTTTAAGTTACTTGTACCTTTATTACAGTTCACTTGAGTTGGTTTACATTGTATAAGTATGTATGTCCTGACTCGAGTGTTTTGTGTTTTGCTTTACGCTCGGGTCAGACTGAGTGATACAACATTTGAGGCTCACCTTAGGAGCTGGAGTTTTGCTTTGAAGATCCAAATATCTATTCATCTTGTTATCCAGTTGATTCCAGTTGTATTCTGAGTTGTACCTGATTATCATACTGTTACTCCTGTTGTATCTTGGTGTTCCTATTGTATCTTAATTAACTCTGATGTATTTATATAGTAGCTTCATGAACTACTATCTCTTTTACTTCCGCTGCATTATATTACTCTGTGTTTGTGATCTGTGATTATTTATTTACTGTATATGATGAGTTTGCCAAATTTTTATTTACAACGCGGTATTTTGAGCAATTCAAGTCTGTCATGTGCGGATGCGAATGGTTGAAAATATCGGGCCGTTACAAAATCAAATTTAATAAATATAAGAACATTAATCGTTAGTGATTGCTCACCTTTCGAGGCCAGATAGATTTGATAAATGAAAGGAGCTACGAATCCAGGCACGAATCTCAAAACAAGGCAAGATTGAACTCGAATCGACGAACGAAGCCGAGAAATAGGAATTGACGAATCAAATCAGAACTATATCGATGAAGATAATTGTTATAAGTGAACTTATATACATATAACCACATATAACTATATATAAAGCCCTATATTAAATTAAATATATATATATGGTTTTTAAAATCATAGTTTTAAATTAAAACACATATATAACATCAAACATATATATACACACTATATAATTTGAAATAAATACATATATATATATATATATATTAAAAATACAGAATACTTACATACATGTTATATCTTTAACATTTATATTTAAGACAAATTTATTCAAACTTGCTTTAATTTTAATACATATAAACTAACATTAAAACTTCTATATATGTACATAACTAATAATATATTGTACTGATACAAAACCAGACTCATGCATATGTATAAACTAATATATATATATATATATATATATACCTACATATATAACAATAAAATGTAAAACAAGGAACATATAAAATCTTCTTCCCAGATTAAATGATGTAAACAATATATATACTATAAACTCATGTTTAAAACAAAATATCTAGGTACAGGCAGCGACAAATGTATGAGAATCAATATATATTGTATATAAAACTGAAATCTAGACACTACATATATTAGTAAATATACATACATACATATATATATAAAAACCTAAAATATAAATATATAAGCAACAAGTTAAAAACCGACCAACTGATGATATAAATTATATATATATGAAACATATCATATGCAACCTGTACATCACAATACTTATACTATATACATAAATCTATATAAACTGCAACCAAATGATATATATACTATTATATAAACTACTATATAAACTGCAGCTAAAATATAACTTACATTATTAAAACTTGTATACTATAAAACATATCAAGTATGAGTTTATATAATAATATATTTAATACTTGTATAATACAACCTTTAAAACAAAATAGACTAGTATATAATCAACTCGTATAACAGACTTATATAAACCATATAAGCTTTATATTTTATAGACTCATAACTGTATAAACCAACATCATAGCTTGACATTCATAAAATCATCACTAACCAAAACTATCTATAACCTTTATATACTTATGAACTAATATATATTATACATATATAACTTAGTAAACCAACATATGTTTATACATTGCGAAATATCAACCTTATTAAAACATATAGTACATAACGGATATTAATATATCTATATATATATCACACAACTAATACTGACATATAAAAGTCAATAGAAAATACATAAGTACTGACATATATAATCAATATATATAAGCACACTAACACATATTAAATTGCAGATATTAAACTTATACAAACCGACAGAAAATATATATTAGAATTATACATATGTATCTTTATATACCTTAAAAGAAGGAGCTGCTATTGACAGAGGGGGAAGAGGCGAAGAGATACGAGTCGGAGTTGTTGAGTTCGGTCGTTACCTAGAGGTTGCACGTCAGAGGAGGTCGGAGCAGACTAAACGAGATCGGGCAGTTGAAGCTAGCTTGGTGCTGGCTTTCGGAAGGGAGGAAGCAGGTTGAAGTTGTGCAGGCGAAGTGAGTGGTGAGTGGTATCGGCGCTGTGATGTAGGTTAGTGGGCATGGCTTACTTGGAGTGACAGGGGAGGATGGGTTATGGAGGATGGCGAATGGGTTCTAGAGAAATCGGCAATGGAATGAAAATGAATGTTCTCTTTTTTTTTCTTTCTCAAAACAGTGAACCGAAAAATGAACAAACGAGATAAAATGAAAGGTTAAGATGACCAAACGTCGAAAATTAAATTCAGAGAATTTTAAAAGTTGTTGGTAATCATGAAGGAAAATTGAAATGACCCTCAATATTTTACCTTAATTTTTTTCAAGGGTTTTTTTTGAATATATATATACACATTTAAACTTAATTTAAATTCTCAAAGTCATTTTTCTTTTCAATCAATTATCCAGGATCCAAATTTCTACTAATATAAATATATCAGTGTATTCATAAAGATATGCACATACATACGAGGATGCATGTGTCCCTCTTGTTTAAATCAAAGTTATTGTAAACAAGAGCATATTCTGTTTGATTTGAATTTGAATCAATCTACACATAGTTAATTTCCATATTCTTTTTGATATTTGTAATATATGAGTAGATCTTGCTCATATCTATTCTTAATGATTTTGATCATTCTAACTATGATTTACTAATAGTTTATCTTGGCAAGACAATCTCGAAATACATGGCCTTTTCATAGTATAGTTCAAATGCTTGATATTTGATTAAGGCCAGAAAATGATATCTATATTTATCATTTTCAACTTATGGTTTTCTTTGAAACTCATATGTTCTTTGACTCAATCAATAAGACAAACTATGTGTTAATATACATATATATATATATATATCCCTAAGTCACTTCTACTCAGTAATCTTAAAGTCATCTTAATTAGAAGATCAATACAAGATTGATTTCCTGGAATTGAAAGTCCAGAATTTGGTGTCTTAGGAAAAGTGTTTTCTGTGTTTTATTTGTGCAAACCAGACCTCAATGTGTTAATCACTTGCATACCAGTTTCTAAGTTTTCTGTGACTAGGGTACTGGAATTGAAAGTGTTTAAAAAGTGGTGCAATACCTGGATTATGGTGAACCAGGGCTTGAATGCAGAGTGTTCCCTGGTTTGATAATACAAACCAGTCAAAGTGCATATTTGTCTATGGTATTTGAAAGATAGTTTTGGTGAAACACTTGCTACAAGAACAAAGGGTTATGAAATTCATTTTACTATCAAAATACAGAGCAACATGATCAACCAAGACTACATTCTTTTGAAGCTAGTTAACCCTTGTGACTGTGTCAACCAGACACTCTAACCATGTCAATTGAAATGCCATTCATTTGCAAAGTACTTGAAACCTTTTTAAGATATATACACTTCTCAAAACAACTCACAAATGGACTTGAACTCTTTTACAAAATATTTCAATGAAAAGCAACTGAATACTTAAAAGAATACTCCAAGTTAAAATCAGATTTTACCCAAAACTTAATGCTTTTGAATGACTCAAGATTGACTAATACATAATATAGGTTATGTAAGACAATTGCTCAAATATATATTTCTTTTTCAGATTTTCATAGATAATACTTTAAGCTTATTTTCTTGTTCACAACTCAGATAATCCTTCAGTTCTCAAACCTTAATACATAACAAAATTCAACAAAAACAACTAGTTTAATCAAACATAACAAGTTCGTTACATAACAGGAAATTTAAAAACACAAATTTTCATGAATACATGCAGATAAATCATCATATGCTCTTATTAAAAACTAGCTAGCATGCTCATTCATTCTTTCTCATTAGCCATAACTTTCCTTCCTACTTAGGTCCTGCATTACCTGAAAGAGCATTAGTGGCTCCTCATTTTTAAAATGAGACACCCCCATATGCCATGAGAAAACAAGGGTCAGATCTATGATCTGGTGTGAGCAACAACAATATATCCATAACATTAAGCAAATAGGTGATACATGAGTACTGGCTTGTTGCTTATGCAATTTCTTTAATCAACTATTTTACCATGTTTCAGATAATTTTGTGCATGTATGATAACTTCAACAATCAACCATGTACACATACATAATTATGCAAACATGCACATTAATCAGTAACATATAGATGCACTGGAACAACCATGGTTCCATTCCAACCAATCTAGGAAATACTCAAGTTCCTATTTCATCATTGTTTCCTGGAGATTTGACCAGGCAACTGAGTACTCGGCGTACAGGACGACTCGGTGTCAACTAGTGATCGGCATCTCATAGTACTCGGCGTAGTACTCAGCGTCTCATAGTACTCGGCGTAGTACACAACATCCAATGTACTCGGCATCAGGTAGCACTCGGCATCTCATAGTACTCGGCGTAGTACTCAGCATCTCATAGTACTCGGCATCCAGTGGTACTCGGCGTTAGAAGACGTTCGGCGTATATAACTACTCTACATGGCAGCATAGTTCGGCCAAAGGATCGTTCGGCTAAGAAGCATCGTTCGGCCAAAGGATCGTTCGGCTAAGAAGCATCGTTCAGCCAGAAGGCACGTTCGGCTTCGACTGACAACTGTTCTGCACTTCCCACCCATCAAACGTACCATTCGGCATTAAGAAGCATCGTTCGGCCAAAGGATCGTTCGGCTAAGAAGCATCGTTCAGCCAGAAGGCACGTTCGGCTTCGACTGACAACTGTTCTGCACTTCCCACCCATCAAACGTACCGTTCGGCATTGAGAAGGTGGTTCGGCGTCAACGTGTTCGGTCTACTTGGTTCGGCATACAGCGACCACTACACTTGGGCTAGAGTGTTCGGCCACCAAGCCCACCTGGGAAGTCCAGCCCATATTTGTCTATAAATAGAGGGGCAGGGTCACAGTGAAAATGGACCTTTTTTGGGAGAACAATGGGGAGACTCTGCCATTTTTTATACTCTCCTCTTTTTAACTCAAACTTGTATTCAAGTCATTAATATATGGATTGTATCTGTATTCAACTACTTATGAAAGAAATAAAGATCAAAACTCAAAGTGGATGTAGGCAGTTACGCTGAACCACTTTAAATCCGGTGTTCTTACTTTCTGCATTTAAATTAGCATATTCTTCCTTGTTTAATTTAACTTCATCAATTATATCTCTACACAATCTTTCTCTATGAGGTTAGTGACCAATTTTGGTGCTAACACTTTGGTGCTTTCAATGAGAATTGAATTCTCAGCTTGATTGGATCTCATCGTCTACTAGTGGATTTCCATATTCGCGAGATAGATCCAGTTGTTTACTAGAAAACTTCTTATTCTACTCAGATTTGAAAGAAATCTAAAGGAAGTTGATAGCCGTAGATTGGATTCACTGATGTACGCAAGATCTGGGGATTGGACGTTGAAGTCTGCACTCAAGTTGAATGAAGGCAGACCCTCCTCTGAAAGCAATTCGGCCGATCACTACAGAAAAGGCTTATGCCGATCGCCCCAGAAAAGGCGTATGCCGAACGCCCCAGAAAAGGCGTATGCCGAACGCTCCAGAAAAGGCGTATGCCGAACGCTCTAGAAAAGGGGTAGGCCGAACGCTCTTCCAGGCCGAACATACCTCTAGGCCGAACGCTCTTCTACGCCGAACCATACCTCCAGGCCGAGCGACATCCGAATGCCGATCTATACCTCCAGGCTGATCCATACCTCCAGGCTGATCCATACCTCTATGTCGATCCATACCTCCAGGCCGAGTGACATCAGGATGCCGAACGTTCCTGAATGCCGAGCGCTCTCTAATGCCAAACTTTCCTGAATGCCGAGCGCTCTCTAATGCCGAACGCTCCTGAGTGCCGGGCGTTCCTGAATGCCGAACAGTGTGGAATGCCGAACAAATTTGGATGCCGAACAATCTTATATGCCGAGCAACTTTGTCATGCCGAACGGCCCTCAATGCCGATCGAAACTTAAGTTACATCGGTCTCTTATACGACCCCTATTTTCAAAAAAAAACTATTTTTGGGTACGACCCAAATTTCCAAAAAAGAGGCTAAAAATAAATTCGGGGGGAAACCCCCCCGAACCCTAGCCGCAGCGCAGTGCCTTCGGATGGGCATAGAGGATCTAGCGGCAGCTTATGAACGACATCAAGAGAACGGACAAGTAAACGCTATTCAAACGGTACTCCCAAAGGTTGGAGAACATAGATGATGTGACTCTAGCAAATGTCAAGATGGCTCCAAGCAAACCAATGCTCTAAGCAATTTATTCCAAATGCTAACAAGGGTATCATACTGATCGCGTTTGAGAAAAGTCGACCTCGAGATATATTTTGGCAGCTAGTTAGCTAAAGAGCCTCCTACGACTATGGATCGTTTCTTTTACAAAATGAATCAGAACTAAAGTGAGGAGGAGTGGAGCAGACTAAGAAAAATAACAATGAAGGCCCATTGGCTAAGGATGTAGATCCCAGTAGCCGAAACAAGACTTCAGAATTCAGCTCATATGCTCTTTGGACAGATTCAATTGACAACCTCTACTTGAAGACTCACGACTCGGAGTGGTACTGGAAACCAACCTCGAGAGAGTACACCAAGGTCTAAAGAAAATCAAGGGAATGTTGTATATTCCCAGATGATCACTGATCCTACCACGGGCGATTACAAACACCTCTGAGGTGTCATCGAAAAGATGACCTGGAAAGGAAAGCTTCAATAGTATGTACAAGTCCTGCAGAATGGAGGGCAGCGAATATCCGATGCCTATTAATAAAGGGCTATGATTATCAATTGGACGGTTGACGGCCGACATCCCTTTGAAAGGAGCCAAGGGCGGAGTCAAATAGCGAGCACACGATGCTGCTTCACATATCAATGAGATTTACCATAATCTTCTTTAAATTATTTCCATTTCCATCTCTATTTCAATTGTTCTATGAACTACGACTAGCTTGAACTAAACTACTTTCAAAACGATGCAGGTGACTAGGTACTCAGATTTGGTTGCCAACCAATCTACGCAGACCATGATCGGACGTGTGGAGTTACATCTGGACGAGCATAATTCTATCGCTCGTCATCAACCATATGCCTTTGATTTGGGGCTATGGGTTAAATACAATGTACAACATCATGATGCACGGAGAGCTGAATTCCATCCTGCAAGTGGAATTTATTCAAGTAGAGAGCGGCTGCGATACGGCCGGCCACTCGCTAAGTGAAACTCGAGCTTGTGGGCAAGCCATCACATCAAGGCTAAAAATGGGTTGATACACGACGATCCTTCGCACAACTCCGTACTCCCAGAGTGCGAGACGGAGTATAAACATCTACTTAACTCCGTACTCCCAGAGTGCGAGACAGAGTATAAACATTAATCAACTCTGTACTCCCAGAGTGCGAGACGGAGTATAAACATTAATCAACTCCGTACTCCCAGAGTGCGAGATGGAGTATAATCATTAATCAACTCCGTACTCCCAGAGTGCGAGACGGAGTATAAACATTAGCTTAACTCCGTACTCCTAGAGTGCGAGACGGAGTATAAACATTAATCAACTCCGTATTTCCAGAGTGCGAGACGGAGTATAAAAATCTACTCAACTCCGTACTCCCAGAGTGCGAGACGGAGTATAAACATACATCAACTCCATAGTCATCCCCAAAACTAAGGGCAGAACCAAAGCAAAGCACGTTAGTTGAACATTTGTCTAAAAGAAGATTGCAACAAAACGATTAAAAGACGACTGTCAAGCAATCAACTGAACAGAAATATTCAGCATGAAAGACTGCGGTTTTTCAAAGCACGTCATGTTTACACAAGACGTCCTTTGGGGGGCAAATGTTATCCCGCCTTTTGGCAAGGCCGTGACACCAAGAACTTGATTAGAAACCAATGACAGTTCGTCTTGGAGATCGGTTACACAAAGGCTCACTATGGATATCGATGGATTTTGTCCGAGTCTAGATCGAGCCACGATTAACAAGACATAACAATCATAGCCAGGGAAGCCAATGTTCCAAGTTTCAAGACGATCCGAGTTCGTATGCTCAACTTATGATCGATTCGAACAACCGACCATCCATCCATCGACCTCCACGTTTGACTCGGAGACCTGAGCAAGGCTTGGAATGGGTATGGCCTGATCATCCACTCAAATCGAGTCATAGAACAAAGTTCGACAAAATAACAGATGCCCCTCCTGAAACTCAGTGGCGCCAGGATCTGTCTAGAGTGGACGTGATTTGATCATCTACACATCAAATCCTACCCTGAACACGAAAGGTTGTTCGAAAGCCCAACTTGAAGTAGCTATGGTAGACTGCCTACTCGCTAACCACCGCTCTCAATACATGGACGCGACTGCACCGTGAAACATATGCAACTTACTTTGTCTACCCAGTAATCCATCATCCTTGCTTTCTGGAAAGAGATACGAAGCAAATTGTGCGAGACTTGATTATCCAACCCCAGCATGGATGTAATCCAACCATCTGTCATATACCTCCTTCCTTGACTTGATTGTAAGAGCTATAATCACCAAGCGGACGAGAATCGATCATCCATTTTTCAAATTCCATCCCTCATCCTGGGGGGTAGAATCCCATCCCGCGAGCAAACGTGGTTCGATTGTTCATTCGACGACATTAGCCTCGATACAGTAGATGAATACAAATTAAAGAGTGGAAATACGACTGCTCTCAACTTAAACCTCCAAGTCCCCAGAGTGCGGATTGGAGTACTCTAAGTCCCCAGAGCGCGGACTGGAGTATAAACGACTTAAACCTCCAAGTCCCCAGAGCGTGGACTAGAGTACTCTAAGTCCCCAGAGCGCGGACTAGAGTATAAACGACTAAAACCTCCAAGTCCCCATAGTGCGGACTGGAGTACTCTAAGTCCCCAGAGCGCGGACTAGAGTATAAACGACTTAAACCTCCAAGTCCCCAGAGTGCGGACTGGAGTACTCTAAGTCCCCAGAGCGCGGACTAGAGTATAAACGACTTAAACCTCCAAGTCCCCAGAGTGCGGATTGGAGTACTCCAAGTCCCCAGAGCGCGGATTGGAGTATAAACGACTAAAACCTCCAAGTCCCCAGAGTGCGGACTGGAGCACTCTAAGTCCCCAGAGCGCGGACTAGAGTATAAACGACTAAAACCACCAAGTCCCCAGAGTGCGGACTGGAGTACTCTAAGTCCCCAGAGCTCGGACTAGAGTATAAACGACTTAAACCTCAAAGTCCCCAGAGTGCGGACTGGAGTACTCTAAGTCCCCAGAGCGCGGACTGGAGTATAAACGACTAAAACCTCCAAGTCCCCAGAGGGCGGACTGGAGTACTCTAAGTCCCCAGAGCGCGGACTGGAGTATAAACGACTAAAACCTCCAAGTCCCCAGAGTACGGACTGGAGTACTCTAAGTCCCCAGAGCGCGGACTAGAGTATAAACGACTTAAACCTCCAAGTCCCCAGAGTGCGGACTGGAGCACTCTAAGTCCCCCGAGCGCGGACTAGAGTATAAATGACTTAAACCTCCAAGTCCCCAGAGCGTGGACTAGAGTACTCTAAGTCCCCAGAGCGCGGACTAGAGTATAAATGACTTAAACCTCCAAGTCCCTAGAGCGTGGACTAGAGTACTCTAAGTCCCCAGAGCGTGGACTAGAGTATAAACGACTTAAACCTCCAAGTCCCCAGAGTGCGGACTGGAGTGCTCTAACTCCCCAGAGTGCGGACTCGAATATAAGCGAATCGGATCTCCAAGTTCCCTAAATATGAACTATGACACAAATGACTTGAATTTGTCAAATCCCTGACATACGGGCTAGAAAGTATTCTAAGTGCTCGAAGCACAGAATGGAAGTTCAACGACTCCCGAAGAGTTTCCTAGTTATGTGAAGATGGACTGAGAAGTCTATGTTACTCACAACTGCTTGGATTAAAATCACAATCACAAAGAAAACTGAAGAATAAGAGTCTTTTGTAAGACAGAAAAAGGAACTAAACCTTATTCAGAAATGAGTTTCTATTACAACCCCTCCAACGTTCAGAGTCGACATTCTATTTACAAGGACTAAGAAAATAGATGAAAATAATTACATGACTTAAACTAACTCTCGTTGAACGAGGATAGTAATCACTTCTTGTGCTTCTTCAACTTCTCCTCTCCAGAGCATTTACCCTTGGTACTCTTCTTTGATAGAGGGGTAGCAACTGAAGGAGCACAGGGGCCTTCCATGGGCTTGGACCTGCCAGGAAGGATGACCTTCAACGGCTTGTTCAAAGGATCGTCCAAGTCCACAACTCGGGGCTCTACTATGACCTTGACCGTCTCCTCCTTCTCTTTCCCGAGCCGCTCCTCCATGCTCAATTCCGATGTGTGCTCAGAGGCGCCTATAATTTCTACTTCATAACCCCCATCGGTAGGAGAGGAGGTTTCAGACTTGTCTTCATCAAGCGCTCTAATCACCTGGGCGTCTGAACTAGGAGCCTCCCCTGCGTGAGTGGCTTCACTTGTTTTCTCCCCCACTTCCTTGGCGACATCGCTCCTCGGAGTGGGCTCGGGGTCAGAACGGCCTGCACAAAATCGTGGAAAACAAGCATTAGAATGTAATAGTCCTGTATAAAGAATAACGACTTTCGAAATCTTAAAGAGAATCTTAAAGAGAAGGATTATCTACCAGGTTTAGGCAAACTCTCAGCCATCCGAGAGGTATTACCCTCTGGAACGGGAGACAGAATGCGGACTAAAGTACTCTAAGTCCCTGAGTGCGGACTAGAGTATAAATGACTCAAAAACCTCTACGTCCCCAGAGTGCAGACTACAGTACTCTCAGTCCCCATGGACTAGATTATAGACGGCTTCAGAAAAATCCCTAAATCCCAGAAGCGGACCAGATTACTCTAAGTTCCCAGAGTGCGAACTAGAGTATAAACGAGTCAACGAAAATCTCTGCGTCTCGAACTGTGGACTAAAGCATAAACCGTTCGACAAGTCTCTAAGTCCCCGGGGCGTGGACCGAAGCATGAACACAAATTGGACGCGAGTCAACCAGGAGAAGTATGAAACTGGATGAGCAAAACCCGACTGCATTTGTAGCCAACTTTACCCCGAGATCTGATTACAGAGCATGAACCAAAGTGGACGTGGATGACCATCCACTGTCCAAATTACGCCCTGAAACTGACGTGGCATCGAAGTATTCCTCTTGGAATGAAAAACCACGATAAAATCCAAGATAGGCGAGACCTAGTCTCCCATCAACTGATATGATCCCACGATCCAACGGGAAAGAGAGTAAAGCTAAAGTGGGCGTGGCTGGCC
This sequence comes from Allium fistulosum, assembly GCA_030737815.1. Lineage (NCBI taxonomy): Eukaryota > Viridiplantae > Streptophyta > Magnoliopsida > Asparagales > Amaryllidaceae > Allium > Allium fistulosum. The sequence goes on along the minus strand of CM060904.1, from coordinate 1,099,908,402 downwards.
TTCCTACTTATCGGTATATGCCCCAGACCTGGGGGCATGAGCGAGAAGCAAGATGAATGTGAACCGACTATTCACCAATCACCTCTATGTCTTTGGAGTTTAGGTGAAAACATAAACATAGCTAGGATGAGACTCAACCGTCCATGCAGTACATTTATCAACCCGAGACTGGGAGAAGACGCATGGTCATCCAAGAACTGGCTACGATAGCTCAGTATTAAAACTTATATATAGTGCTTACAGCTACTCAAGGCAACGACCGAAAGGATGCCTAGAGATAGAATCATTAAATCGATGCCAAAGCTTGTGGGCAACTGACTGTTACTCCAACCCGAAGTTCGAGTAAAGGATCATGAATGAATTGAATAGAAAATGCGTTACTCGAATATACAAGCAAATTCAAACTCATAGCAAGATCCAGCTATGTAGTTGCACGCAACTCGAGGCTGGCCCCTACTCGACATTTCCTTCAACGAGCTTTTAAGCCTGATCTTTGGCCATTTGCAGGTAATCAATTAGAGCCTTCAGAGCCCTTCATTATTTGACTTAACAACTCATGACAAGACTCTAGGATTCGACCAGAGTAACCATCAACATTGCCAGTCCCAACCATATTTCACATTGAATGTTATGCAAAATAGTTACATCTTTACTCAAAGAATCTGGGATGGCACCTGCTAAGCTGACGGTCGACATTACAACCAGCAATGGCGACCCTTTGCGGGTGCTGAATATCGGATCATAGCTCAGTGCAGTGATGATAGAAGAATTAGTTGGATTTTTCTGAATAAATGATGATATGTTCCCTTGGACCCATTCTGACATGCATATGTGATTTCATTAACTATCACGAGCCATGCATTGGATATCAGCCCGAAGCTACAAAAGCTAGAACAATCTCTATTGATTTCTTCATGAAAGCTCCACTCTTACTTTTAGGCTCACCCCATCAACGCCTATGCCCACCAGCCGTTGCGACAGGGCATACGATGACCTAAGACGTTTGAAAGACTATTTAAATAGAATATCGAACTAAGCTAATTCGATATCACTTATTTCCCACGAAGGGCTATCCAAGGACGGAAATTAGCAGACCTCACACCCAAATTCACTACCTCAGATGACTATTCAAAGAGTAGCAAAGAACCAACCATAAGATGGAAAATGTACGCGGATGGAGCACCCAATGATCAGTGTTATGGCATAGGAATCATGATAATGACTCCTGAGGAACGATCAATCTGCTACGTCCTAAAACTCGATTTACCTATAACAAACAACGATGCTTAGTATGAAGCCTTGACTGCCAGCCTCAAATCTACTAGAGGATTTGAAGTGAAAACTTTACATATCTTTTGTGATTCTTGATTGGTAGTATACAAATTTAAGGAAGTTGATCTTGCTAGGGGGCATTGTCTTGCTCCTTATCTCGGCCAAGTCCAAGAGCTACTAACCGATTTCACGTATTACATCATTACACATGAACTCAGTGAACAAAATGAAAAGGTGTCATGGTTGACTCCTATCAAAGACTATCTACAATAAAGAACTCTTATTGAACGGAGGAATGGAAAACGACAGATCCTCCTCAAAGCTTCACGCCAAATCATCTAAGAATAAGTCGTGTGTCAAAAGGAGTTTATCCATCCCCACGCTTCGGCATATCGCCCATGATGATATTTTGAGCAAAGTCTATGAAGAAGAACGCGGTAATAACATCAGGGGGAAAACCATGATAAAGAAGATACTCTGCTACAGGTATTACTGACCAACTATCAACCCAGAAGCGGTTGATCATGCTAGACAATGTGACGAGTGCAAGATGTTTGCAAAAAATCCGGGAACCCCGCCGATGGTAATTAGTCAAATGGCTAGTTCATAGCCGTTTGCCACTTGGGGGCACTGAAATCATCTTCTTGTCGATCCTCAAGATGGTGCGAAATACACCACCATAGCAGTTGATTACGTCACCAAATGGGCAGATGAAGAACTCTAACCATGACCAAGATGAAGAAAATAATCAACTTCTTTATCCGTAACGTCATCTGTCCTTATGACCTTCCATGATCCATTATAACTGCAAATGGACAGGTTGAAGCTGTGAACCAAATCATAGAGTCTGTACTAAAGAGAGGTTTGGAAAACTCCTCAAGTGGCTGATTGCAACCCTTATTTCACAGAAAATACAAACAAGGAATCGCGATTGAATTGCAATTAAACTAGACGGAGTTGGTGACGACTTATGAGCATATAAAACGCATCCGAGAGCCAATGGCAAGAACATGTACCCGAACGTGCATGTGTACATCCTTAAAAGTTAGACTTCTTGAAATCAACAGAAATTGAATTCTCACTAAGGGTTATTAAGAAAAGACTAGATCAGATAGCCGAAGCTTATTAGCTCTGCAGAATCAGTCATGTATGGCCACTAATGAACCACAACCCTGGATTTATAATATTGGGAATCGACCAAGCATCACGATGACCAAAGAAGGATACAACACCTTGGGAGGATAAATTGGAGGATAATGACTATTCAAGAAACATGGTGGATTTCTTTTTGAAGACAAGGAATACTCGCTGATTCAAAGCGTGTTGTGTTGCTTCACACGACACACTTTGGGGGGCAAGTGTTTCCTGGAGATTTGACCAGGCAACTGAGTACTCGGCGTACAGGACGACTCGGTGTCAACTAGTGATCGGCATCTCATAGTACTCGGCGTAGTACTCAGCGTCTCATAGTACTCGGCGTAGTACACAGCGTCCATTGTACTCGGCATCAGGTAGCACTCGGCATCTCATAGTACTCGGCGTAGTACTCAGCGTCTCATAGTACTCGGCATCCAATGGTACTCGGCGTTAGAAGACGTTCGGCGTATATAACTACTCTACATGGCAGCATCGTTCGGCCAAAGGATCGTTCGGCTAAGAAGCATCGTTCGGCCAACGGATCGTTCGGCTAAGAAGCATCGTTCAGCCAGAAGGCACATTCGGCTTCGACTGACAACTGTTCTGCACTTCCCACCCATCAAACGTACCGTTCGGCATTAAGAAGCATCGTTCGGCCAAAGGATCGTTCGGCTAAGAAGCATCGTTCAGCCAGAAGGCACGTTCGGCTTCGACTGACAACTGTTCTGCACTTCCCACCCATCAAACGTACCGTTCGGCATTGAGAAGGTGGTTCGGCGTCAACGTGTTCGGTCTACTTGGTTCGGCATACAGCGACCACTACACTTGGGCTAGAGTGTTCGGCCACCAAGCCCACCTGGGAAGTCCAGCCCATATTTGTCTATAAATAGAGGGGCAGGGTCACAGTGAAAATGGACCTTTTTTGGGAGAACAATGGGGAGACTCTGCCATTTTTTATACTCTCCTCTTTTTAACTCAAACTTGTATTCAAGTCATTAATATATGGATTGTATCTGTATTCAACTACTTATGAAAGAAATAAAGATCAAAACTCAAAGTGGATGTAGGCAGTTACGCTGAACCACTATAAATCCGGTGTTCTTACTTTCTGCATTTAAATTAGCATATTCTTCCTTGTTTAATTTAACTTCATCACTTATATCTCTACACAATCTTTCTCTACGAGGTTAGTGACCAATTTTGGTGTTAACAATCATTTATGGGTTGTATATATCAATTTGAATCCTAGCCTCATCAGCTATCAAGGAATCACAGGGACACATTGCAATGAAGTAATTCACAACATTGCACAAAGATCTCAAGGCTTGAACAAATCATGTGCCAACTTGCATACTTCAAATATGACAAGCATTCCAGCAGCCTTCTTGGCTCACCATCCCTAGTTTATTTACTAATTGTATTCATGTTTAATCCTATCATCAGATAGCTAGGTGAACAAGTGACTGTGTACATGAAACATCCCATACATCTTGCAAACATATTTTTCAAAAGCAAGCAGATAATCATTTTCAAGGACATTGCCATCAGATGTCTTGACTTTAAATCAAATATAAGAATATTTACAACTGAGAATAGAGACATGGCATGTTAGGTTATTATGATTTGCAAGGAACTATGGTTGAACCAGATTCAAGATCTAGCTTAATCATAATTTTTGACTTGTGGGTTTGCTATTTGATTAGGGGCTCAGCACATAAAGATCTCTATTGCACCCCTAATTCCTTTTTCTTAAGCCTCAGCACTTATATAAAGTATAATGCAGCTCATATTATTTTCTCTATTGAAATTTTCATGCCATAGTTCTATATCAGTTGTAAGTACTCTTCCCATAATTTCAAGGTTTTGTGCCTTAGCTTTTCTAAGTATAATAAAACAGTGGGATGCACATCCATAATAAACATCATATCAGATCAAAGCCATCCAAAGAACATCCATAAGATATCTAATAAGACTATGTTCAGCAAAACCAGAAATATGCAAATAACAACATAAAAGTTTGGCTGCCTCATATCAGGACTTAGTGCCATGAATTTAGTGAGATTACTCACCTAAGTACTTCCTTTTATTTGATCCAGAAAACCCTTGAATGCTTTTCCTTCCTTTTAAATATTTTCTTCCTTTCTTATTTTTAAATATCTCGGGTAAATGATTTTCTGGCCATAACTTCTTATTTATATGAATGTTTTTCACTAGGGTTTTATCAAGATAAAATTCCATTTTTGTCCTGGCTAACATCAGGCATTTTGCATTTTGTATTTTCACATTTCCCATCCTTAATACCCCGGGCTACATTAGTTGGTTATGGTAAGTGCTTTCCTCTTTTTGCTTTTCAAAAAATGGCTATTTCTGAATACCTCTCCACTTACTCAAGTCATGTTAAAAGTGTGACTTAGCTATATTTTATACATTTATTCATTTCTGGAAATCCTCTTTTCTATTTTTTTACCTACACATACATGCTTACTTGTATTGTGTCTCATGTCATTTTGATGTTATTTTTTTTTCTTGCTTAGCTTTAACATATTTCTACTCAAAGAAAAGTATACATGTATATATATATATATATATATTTAATTTTCCTTGCTTCACCGAAAAATATATATACATATATTTCATATTTATAACTTGGTTAGGTCTGGGTTAAAAATCCAGTGCTTTAAGTAAGAATTTACTTTCTTACTCAAATAAAATATTTTCTGCTTTTCATTTCAAAATAATTCATATGACCCAGAAACAAAATATCTACACCTGGGTTAATAATTCACATTTCAAAATCATATTTGAAATGTTTTCTTTTCCTATTTTTTTATTTTCAAGAATTTTGGATCCTTCCTTGTGCCATTTCCAGTGTGCACGTGCACACATATCCTTGCACATTATTCAATCCCAGAAACTCCTCCATAATTAAATCTAAAGATTTCAAAACTAAATTATTTCATTAAAATAATTTTTCACAAAATTTTGGGGTATTACATTCACCCCTCCTTTTAGGAATTGTGTCCTCACAATTTTCTAATACTTATAACAAGTATCTACTGATTCTAGAAAATTTATCAAACACATGCATAAGCAAACAAATTCAACCATAGCAACTATACATATTAAATTTTCCAGAAATTTTAAAATTACCTTTAATTTGCAAAAACCTTAGGATAATCCATCCTAATCTTGTCCACTAACTCCCATGTACAATCATTAGGATCAAGACTCCACTGGACCTTTACCAGTTTCAAAGTTTTGCTTCTCAATTTCTTTTCTTCTTTAGCTAAGATCCCTACTGGTTCTTTCTCATAAACCAAATTAGGATTTATCTGGACTTGGGTAGGTTTTTCCAGAATTTCTTCCTTATCATGTACCCATCTTCTAAGTTGTGACACATGGAATACATTGTGCATTGCTTTCATTTCTTCTGGCAGCTCCAATTTGTATGCTAATGAGCCTACTCTTTCCAGAATTTTATAGGACCCAACATACCTTGGTGTGAGCTTTCCTTGCTTGCCAAATCTCAAAACCTTTTTCATAGGTGAAACCTTGATGAAAACAAAGTCACCCACTTCATATTCCACCTGCTTTCTTTTCATATCTGCAAATTTCTTCTGTCTGTCTTAAGCTGCTGCCATCCTCTTCCTTACTAGCTCAATTTTCTCTGTAGTCTCTTTTATATACTCAGGCCCTAAGACAGCTCTCTCTCTTGTCTCTACCCAACATATAGGTGATAAGCATGGCTTTCCATATAAGGCTTCAAATGGTGCCATCCCTATAGTACTTTGATAACTATTATTATATGTAAACTCAGCTAAATGGAGATGGTCCTCCCAGTTGCCTCCAAAATCCAATGCACATGCCCTCAATAAGTCTTCTAAAACTTTGTTCACCACCTCAGTTTGTCCATCTGGTTGTTGATGATATGTAGTGCTTAAGCATAATTCACTTCCCATGGCCTCTTGAAAACTTTTCCAAAATCTTGAAGTGAAAATGGTATCCTTATCACTCACAATAGTTTTGGGAATGCCATGCAATCTTACCACTTCCTTCATGAACACTTGAGCCAACTTTGGTGCATTCCTCTCTGATTTCACTAGGATAAAGTGTGCCACTTTAGTTAACCTGTCTGCTATTACCCATATACTTGTGTTTCCTCTTTTGGATCTAGGCAGGCCATCTATGAAATCCATAGATATATCCTCCCATTTCCACTGTGGTATGCTAAGGGGTTGTAACAAGCCTGCTAGTCTTTGTGTCTCTGCCTTGACTTGTTGGCAAGTCATACATTTTGCAACATGTTTAGCTACATCTGACTTCATTCCCTTCCACCAATAAATCCTTTTTAGATTTTGATACATCTTTGTACTGCCTGGATGTATGGAGTACTTACTCCTATGGTATTCATTTAATATTTCCTCCTTCAACTCCATGTTTTCTGGAACACATATTCTATTTTTGTTCTTTATGTAACCATTTTTATCAATATGGTAATTTATCACTTCTTCCCCTTTTGACATGAGAATTTTCTTCTCTAATAGGTCTGGGTCTTGTTCTTGCATTTTTCCTATCTTCAAAATTAAATCTGATTGTAAGGTTATTAAACTCAGTCTCCCTTTACTCTCATCTCCCTCAGTTGTCACAATCTGTATCTCACTACTTGCTTCAATTTCTAAGTCAGCAAGTATAGATAAATCCTTAAATTCTTCCATCATCAACATGGCTACCTTAGCATGTTGTCTACTCAAGGCATCTGCAACCTTGTTTGCTTTACCTGGTGTATAAAGTATGTCTAGGTCATAGGCAGCTAGAAACTCCACCAATCTATGTTGCCTCATGTTCAAATCTTTTTGTGAGAAAAGATATTTCAGTGCCTTATGATCTGTGTACAAATTAAATTTGGCACCTAATAAGTAGTGTCTCCAAAGCTTCAATGCATACACCACTACTACTAACTCAAGATCATGGGTTGCATATCTTGTTTCATGTGGTTTTAATTGTCTGGATGCATAGGCTATTACTTGATCTTGCTGCATCAACATAGCTCCTAGCCCAGAACCACTTGCATTAGTGTACACAATTAAATCCTCATTTCCTTTAGGTACCCTTAATATTGGTGCATTAACTAAAGCTTCTTTTATCTTGATAAAAGCTTGTTCACATTTTTCAGTCCATACAAATTGTAACGACCCAGAATTTCCATCATTTGAAATTCGTATATTTAATTGATTTTAAATATTAACAAGTGAAATTTGTAAGCTGAATAAATTATCTTTCGAATATCTAGATTTAATTGTATAATTAAATCGATAATTTTATATTTGAAATTGCGTAAATAATTGGAAATTGGGTTTAGTGTAATTAAAAATGATTTATAGAGTTGTATTAAATCATATTGGAGTTAGAATGATGTTGTAGAACTTTTAAAATTGAATAAAAGTTAATTTGTGAAAATTGAATATTTTAATATTTAATTGACTAGTGAAAATAGTCATTTTTTAAACAGTCTCGGATTTCGACGAAACCAGTTTCATCGGATCCGTAATGTTATATTAGTGTAAGATTTCAAATTTTGTGTCAATCGGGTTTACGGTTTGTCCGGGGCGAGCCAAAACGCATAGAAATCGTTTTAATCGATTTAATTTAAATTTGATCGTTTATTTCCATAACTCCCGCATATGACCGAATTAGCTCCCAAAACATGCTCCATTGTGTCCGGAATGTGGGTAAAACCTTAGAAACGCCAGCCGGCACGCTTCGTTTGGAGTTCGGAAAATTTTCGATGAATAGTGTTTTGAGAAATTTTCTATATAAGGCCCCCCTATTTTCACATTTGCATTCAGAAACCCTAGTTAGGTCTGGCCGCCTTTTTCAAAATAAATGGCCAAAAAAGCTCGAAACTTCCTCTTCATTTTTCTTCCAATCCACAAAACGATTTAAAATATTTTCAACTACAATGTTGTAGATCTAGGTGAGATCTCCACATCCATACGGAGATGATTGATTTTCGTTGAAAAAATCAACGGCAATATAAGCTTGAACGTCAGATGTTCGCATGCGATTTTAGAGAAGGGGGGCGACCGAGCTTACCGTTCTTCATGTCGTAGGTGGAGTTCGTTGTGGCGTTTCAAATGGTGGTACTCGATCATCCAATAGATGATCGATGGTGGCGCAATAATTCGAGCTAGTTGGCGGTCGATGGGTTCTCAAACCTGGAGGTTGCGTGCGTGAATTACCTGATGGAGGAGAAGCAAAAGTAGCAGCCCAGATGAGAAGATGCAGAAATGAATGGCCCGATTTGATAAGGGTTTGGAAAATATAAAATATAAATTGAAATTGATTTATTTAAAATCGTATAAACTTTAAAATGCTATAACTTTTTCGTACAAGGTCGGAATCAGACGAAACGGGAAGCGCCGGAATCGCAGTGACACGCTCTACGCTGCAGCATAGATCTGGGCGCGTTTGGGGCAAGCGAGAATTTTTGATTAAATCGAAGGCGTTCGATTTAATTTGAAAAAAATTGAACGCTTGACATTTAAAAAAAAGCAAAGGTGAGAACTCCTCACTCAATCGAATATTTGTTTCGATTTAAATTTTAAATAGTTAGATTTAAAAAATTGCTTGATTGTGTGAATTGGATGATGATTGTCATTGGATGTGTTGAAATAGACCCTATGCGCCGCATATTAAGCGGAGGTTATTTATTAAAAACATATACCGCGATAATTCCACTATGAAGTGGAATTGGTATTATATATGTATTTGGAGTTGATTTCCCGCATTATATAGCGGATGAGACCCTATCGCGCCGCATAATAGCAGATAGTATTTTATAAATCCCATATACCGCGATAATTCCACCGTGAAGTGGAATTGGTATTGTCTAACATCTGTGGATGCAGGGAACAGGTTGGAGGGATCCAACTGGATTCCTCAAACATTTGAATTTGTTTCATATGTTGTGTGTTGATTATTTATAATCTGTGTGATTATTTATTTATAATCTGTGAATGATTATATTTGTCATTGAAATTGTTAAAGGCTAAAATTTAGCCGAATGTACTTTTGGTATCGTTGGATACTAGAAATTAATAAAATTGGATTTTTGGAAAATTATTTTTAAGAATTGAATTAATTTGAAAGAAGGAATTTAAAAGTATAGAAAGTTGATTTTTGTAGTCTTATCGAATTATTTCCAAAAATATGGGAAAGGATTTTTATAAAAGGATTTTGAGTAATATTGTTTAAAAGTTGAAGAATTTATTTAAAATGGAATTTTAAATAGATTTGAAGAGATAAAGAAATTTATTTAAAAAGGAAATGATTTTGTAAATTCATTGGAAATTTATAAGGATATGTGATGCTTTGTGATATATCCTGATTTGTGTTATGATCTGTAATTTGTTTATCTGTGATATATATATATATATATATATATATATATCTGTGTTTTGTGAATGAAAGATAAGTGTTATAGTTTATACCGCTTATCAATTATATTATTATATTTGATCTGTAATGGTTGAATGTTGTTGCACTATTGTGTTGAACCCGTGGACTACACAATACACACACAAATGTGGATTTCACGTGGAAATCGGTTAACTCATAGATTTTTATCAATTTTGAAAAAAATTGAATTCTTGAATCCAAAATAGTTTTGGGATTGAAATTGAAAGCTTTTGAAAATGAGTTTCAAATATAAAAGTTATTTTAAATAACTTAATAAAATTGAGATTTGAATAATTTGATTTAAATTTGAATTCAATATTTGAAATTGAATTCAATGAATTGGGAATTATGGTCTAAAAGATTTTACAAGTGTAAAAGGTGTTTATATGGGTTTTTAACCATTTAAAAATATGGTTTTGGAAATTTAAATTTAAATTTAAATTCAAGTTTATACTTGAGTGGCTTTAACTCATGTAAAATTTGTAATCAGTTTTCCCAAAATGGAAACTATCTGTTTTCAAATAATAATAGCTTTCATTTTAAGAAAGGATTTCTAAATTGTGTTGAAAGGTTTCAAGTTTGAAATGGAATTGAAATGTTTTGAAAGACTATGAATAAATCTTTGGAAACGAGTTTTGAAAGCTATAAGTTAAATCTTGATTTAAAGATTTAACGAGTTAATCCAATTGAAATGGAAATTGTTTTGAAATCCATGAATGGATCTTTGTGAATGGGGTGAACTTTGTGAATTGGATCTTTTTGTTTAAAAGATTGGAAATGGTAATTTGTTTTAACCATTCGAATGAAAAGTTTTTGGGCTTTAAGCTATGTTTTAACTGAGACCCTAGTATCCATATGATTTTTAATTGCGCTCGTTATTCGGGTTAGCTGGGAAAGGACCTTTGTGTCATATAACCCATTCCGAATAATGATATGACGATATGGATTTGCAATTAAAGACCGGTGTGAAGACCGGGTATTTTCGAAAATGAAAGGACAACCTTTCGAATGTCTCTGCACCGAGTTGCTCCGGTATGGAGATTTATATCACTCTTCTTGTGATGGGAAGTCCGGACGTGATTAGTGAATACCCGGATTACAAGGGCTTCTTTGGAAGTGCCTTCGGTTCTGTTCGATCCCGGAATGGACTTGTATGGATGTGTGTCTGACGTTACACTTTGAGATGTAAAGCTGGTTTCTATCAAATACATTTCTGTTGGTGGTGGAGAATTTATTTTCTTAGCTTAACACCCTTCTCTGAGACGTACGAGCTCAGAGGTTATGTAGTTGATGGTTACTAGTGATACATTCCCAATTTGGTAATGTGGCATACGAAGTGATGTTGATCATTTGTTGATCAAAGCGTGGCTTTGTGAAAATGTGTGGCTTTGTGAAAAAGCATGGCTTTGTGAAAAAGCATGGCTTTGTGAAAAAGCGTAGCTTTGTGGACGAGACTTCGTCGAGCCTCACAACCCGGTAATGGTCGAAACAGGAATGTTGCGACAAGCTTTTTTAGGGGTCGCGCCCCTAGGGTATGTCCATTTCCTTCTGGATAAGAGGTGATATCATGGTATGGAGCCCAGATATTTTACCTATGTTGATGCTGCAAATTTATTATACTTTGTGGTTGTTGCTTTGTGTTTGAGGATGCTCGGATAAAGGTCGGTAACGACCGGGGGGATGGCATATTTGTGTGTTAGTTACCTAGTTACAGCGGTACAGCGTGAGGTAGTGTCGGTGTGTTGGTTACCTAGTTACAGCTGTACAGCGTGAGTTAGCGTCGGCCTTGTGTTAACAGAGATCCGGTTAGGTTCTCGGGGACGTCCTTTAAGAGGCATTCCATTTCGGTGTAAGGAAGTTCCTTTGCCTGACCATTTGTTGAAAATCCAAAGAAACAATACGAACCCTGTACGGTTTTAGTTGTATTACCTGTCATGGAATGTGGCGGTAACCTGCTATTGAACATGGTAGCTATAGTAGGCATAAGTGCGAAATGCCTATGCTGGCTAAGATTAATATTATACTTTCGAAATGTTTTCTGCACTATCCACTAATAATAATATCAAAAGAGTTTTCTTTTGCATAGTAAGCATGTTTGACTATCATAAGAAGAAATCTCCTCCAATTCTGCGTTTGCATTGTGTGTGTGGTAGGAGGTCTTATGGTAGTTTCATTTTCCAAAAGCATTGCGGGTTTCAATGTTGAAAATTCTTTTGTGTTCGTTTAAAGATAAACTGTTTTTAGTCTCACACCAGTCACCATGACTGACCTGGAGTTTATTGTTCCCTTCCTAAACTCTGGGTGCCCATCATTTTCCACATGGGCAACCTAGAGTCAGGTTATCAGGTCATTCTGGATTCAGGAGATGCTGTGGAGCTCAGTGGCGAGCTGGATTGCGAGGCGTATCACTTGTATATGATATTATTATTCCGCTGTGTATTCTGTATGAGGACAAGTTTGTATAACTGTTGTTGTGTGCATTTCTACCACCAAACCAAAAAGCAAGTCCAAACTCTCCTCCAAGACTCATGACCGAACCAACCACATCCCGTCTCCCACCGGACCGCATCAGCTCACCGGTCCAACCCTACACACAACACTACTCCTTCTACCGAACCGAGATTCAACCAAGTACCCCCGAACCAAGCTACATCCGGCCTCACCAAACCAACCACCGGACCAACCTCACCAAACCAACCACCGAACCAAGCTACATCCGGCCTCACCAAACCAACCACCGAACCAAGCTACATCCGGCCTCACCAAACCAACCACCGGACCAACCTCACCGAACCAAACCCCCGGACCAAGCATTACCGGTCCAAACCATCGCACTCCTACCACCGAACCATGGGATGCCGAACCAAGGTGTGCCAGGCCAGATTGCATCAGCCCAGGCCCACCAGCAGCTATATACATCCAAGACCCCTGCTCCCAACCTCACTCTATAAATAGAGGGGCAGGGGTACAACAATGAAAAGAAGTTTTGAGAGCTCAAGCATGGAAGGAACTCTTCAAACAACTTTCTTTTACTCGTATCAAAGCTTTGTACTTGTAATCAAAACTAGAGAAGTGAAATAACATATAAAGTGGACGTAGGCACATTCTGGCTGAACCACTATAAACTTGCGTGTCTTTTTACAGTTTAGTCCCTGCTTTTCATATATTTGCATAAACCTCCAAAATCGCTAAGAACAACATAAGCTCTACTAAATCATACGACTTTGAGGTGTTTGTCCATTTTTTGTGCAAACATTTTTGGTGCTTTCACTGAGAGCTAGAAGCTCGAAGCTTCAGCTTCATCTACTTAACAAGTTTTCCTAACAGCATCGTCCGCCACTTGGAAAACATGCCTCCCAAATAGAGAAAAGATGTTAACAAAGGAAAAAACATCGCATCCAGCAGTCTTCCAGATCCAGCTGTCACGAATCAAGTAAATCGTCCTCCTCCAGCAACGGTAACAAATGGAGAACAGGCTAACCCAACTGCTCCCGCCGCAGAACAGCCTGCAGCAATTACTAGAGCAGATCTGGACAGAGTTGTGGTTGAAGTAACTAACCGCTTCACGTCCCAGCAGGAAGCCTTGGTGGACCATCTCATGTCACGCTTGAGGGACGCTGAAGAATCCAACCGCAACACTGAATCATGGGGAGAGTCCCAGTCTGGAGGATCTCAGAGACAGCAAAGATCTTCCTTCTTCGAAGGAGCTAACAGCAGAAGTAGCCGTGGTAGGAGCCGAGACCGAGCACAGCCCGAAGTTAGGCCTGAGGAAACATTTGGTACCGAACCCAACGGGGAAGGTACCGGGCGAAGGTCAACTGTAGCTGAGCCTGTCATGCTGCCTAACAACAGAAACACCGGTGAACGGGGCCGAGCTAGAGTTCAGCCCGAAGTTGGACCCGAGGAAGTGCTTAAATCAGAACCCAACAGGGGAAGATCAAGGCAAGGGCCAACTGTAGCTGACCCAAGCATGCTCCCAGAAGACCAAAGGCAGCCACGGGAAAATATGAGGAATGATAGACGATACCATCCCTACAGGTCGTCTGGACCGAATCAATCCCACAGAACAGAACCAAACTCATTTCTACCCGCTCCAAGTTCTGATGAAAGGATGGCACGCTTATTCAGAGAGTGTGTCCAGCGGGAGCAAAGAGATCGAGGGATAGGCGCTAGGGTAACCAGCCCTTTTGCCCGCAATATCGAAATTGCTATCACCCCCCGAGAATGGAAGATGCCAATAATGGAACCCTACAAAGGAACCTCCGATCCCGTTGTACACTTACAGAGGTACACGCAGCATATACTCATGAGTGGAGCAACAGAGGGAGTACTGTGCAAATGCTTTCCGCTCTTCTTAGCAGATCTTGCTACCTCCTGGTTCTGTCATCTACCCCAAGGATCCATCAGCTCATGGGAAATGTTGAAAGAAAAATTTATCAGTCAGTTCCGCATTCATGTGGAGCAACCTAAGGACGCTTATTCCTTATCCAGCGTCAAACAGAAACCCGGAGAAAAGCTGCAGCAATACCTAACCAGATTCAACGCCGCAGCAGCCGCAGTTCAAGATGCCGATGAGAAGCTTATCCTAATGGCCCTCTGTAGTGGGGTGCATCCGGACACTAAATTTGCTAGAAGGTTGACAAAAGAAAAACCAGCTACTTTACCCGATTTCTTCCATGAAGCCGGGAAATACATGAGGCTTGAGGATGCTGCCATTGAGGGGCAGTCAGGACAGCAAAGTAAGACGACCCATGGCAACGCCCCTGCTGTGGCGAGGGACGTTCGAAGAAATGATTCCAGAGACAATGCTGGGGGCAAGAAGGTAGAAAAGCGCCTATATCGGCCAGGACCAAGATTCGACACTTACACCCCTTTGAACGAGACCGTCGAAAATATCTTCCTTGCCACCCAAGGCGAAGTTAGATATAAACGCCCACCATACAAGAAGGAATCAGATAACGCACAGAAGTCTGGAAAATTCTGCCGCTTCCACGAATCTCACGGACATGATACCAACGAATGCCATCATCTCCGAGATCTGATTGAGGAACACATCAGAAGGAAGAAACTGGAGCGTTATGTAAAAAGTCAAGACAGAACTCCAGCTCCTGCCAATGAAAACCCAAGGCTACCCTCACCAGGGACCGACAGAGGAAACCGCAACGCTAGCAGCTCTAGTCAAGAGAAGATAGTGGTCCATACCATCTCAGGAGGTCCGCACATCGCAGACAGAAGTTGGAGAGAGATGGAAAGATATGGAAAGTCGCTTAGAGACAATAGAGACTGTGTCAATA
Source organism: Allium fistulosum (assembly GCA_030737815.1). Taxonomy (NCBI): domain Eukaryota; kingdom Viridiplantae; phylum Streptophyta; class Magnoliopsida; order Asparagales; family Amaryllidaceae; genus Allium; species Allium fistulosum. Next base: position 1,099,893,241 of record CM060904.1, on the reverse strand, counting down.
CGGTTATAGAAGAGCGCCACCCAAAGCGGAAAGAAAGTGATGACATCACATTCAGTAAACGCGACCTAGAAGGAAGACAATACCCTCACATGGATCCCATGGTTATCTCTGCCCGACTCGGTCCCGCCGAAGTTTACCGAATCCTGGTAGACACTGGAAGCTCTGTAAATATCCTGTTCAAACACGCATTCGACAAAATGAAGCTATCAATGAAGGATGTATCTCCCTACGATAAACCACTACACGGTTTGACTGGGGATGCGAAATGCCCCTCGGGCAGCTGGACCTCTTTGTTGAGATTGGAAGCCATCCCTGCTCCGTTGTAAGGAAACAAACGTTTGTGCTGGTAGAAAATCATTCGGCCTACAACGCCTTCTTAGGAAGACCAGCCTTGTCTGACTTCCAGATTGTCCTAGCCCCATGGTGCCTGAAAATGAAATTTCCAACAGACAATGGGGTAGGGGAAGTGGAAGGAGACCAGGATATTGCACGAGACTGCTATGTAACCGAACTTCGTAACAACCACAAGAAAGATAAGGGGAAAGGTGTAGAGATTGCCCTCTGCACAAAAAACCTTGAAGCATAGCAACTAAAGAAAGCCCCTCCTCTTCGATACACCAGCGACCCTTTCAACGAATTAGACCCTAGGGACAAAGAGGAGGAGGCCACCGCCGAGCCTGCAGAGGCTATGGAGTTTATATCTGTAGACAAGCACGACTCAAGTAGGCTACTGAAAATTGGGTCCCAGCTGAAAGCTGAATTGAAGGAACAACTCATTGATTTTCTCCGCCACAACTCGGATGTATTCGCTTGGTCACACGCTGACATGACTGGAATCTCCCCCGACATAGCGTGCCACGTATTAAACATTGATCCTACCAAGGCGCCTGTAAAACAAAAAAAGAGAAGTATGGGGGCAGAGCGATCAGCAGCCCTCGATGAAGAAGTAAAGAATCTACTCGCCAATGACTTCATACGAGAAGCTATTTACCCAGAATGGATCGCCAACCCGGTACTAGTAAAGAAGGCTAATGGGAAGTGGCGGACCTGCATTGACTTCTCCAACCTAAACGACGCCTGCCCAAAGGATTGCTTCCCGCTTCCCAGAATCGACCAACTTGTAGACAGCACAGCCGGGCACGAACTCCTGTCTTTTATGTATGCATACTCAGGATATAACCAAATTCCTATGCATGCTCCCGACCAAGACCACACTAGTTTCATCACCGACCGGGGTTTATACTGCTACAAAGTGATGCCCTTCGGACTTAAAAATGCAGGAGCCACCTACCAGCGCCTCGTCAACAAGATGTTCGCAGGGCTAATAGGACGAACAATGGAAGTATATGTAGACGACATGCTGGTAAAATCACGGAAAGCCAAAGATCACGTAAGCCACCTAGGCGAAATGTTCCAGGTACTTCGACAGTATGGAATGAAGTTGAATCCACTAAAGTGCTCCTTTGGAGTGTCATCGGGAAAATTCTTAGGATTCATCGTCCATGCCCGAGGGATAGAAGCAAACCCTGAACAAGTCCGAGCATTAAGGGACATCAAAATACCTTCCACCCGAAAGGAAATGCAAAGCCTAAATGGAAAAGTGGCTGCCCTAAGCCGATTCATCTCCAAAGCAACGGACAGGTGCGTCCCCTTTTTCGAAGCTCTAAAGAAAGATAAAGGAAAGTTCGAATGGACGGACGAATGCTTAACCGCTTTCCTTAACCTAATCGAACACCTCCAGAAACCACCGGTACTCTCGACCCCAAGCGAAGGCGAAGAATTATACCTATACCTTGCTGTGTCATCTCACGCTCTAAGCGCTGCCTTGGTAAGGGAAGACAACCGCACGCAACGACCAGTTTATTTCGTCAGTAAAAGGTTTACTGGGGCAGAAGTCAGATATCCTAAGCTTGAAAAGTTAGCATACTGTTTACTAATCACTTCACGAAAACTACGTCACTACTTCCAATCCCATTCCATCAAAGTTCTGACCGATCAACCACTGAGGCAGGTACTCCATCGTCCCGACACTTCCGGGCGACTACTTAAATGGTGTATTGAGCTGAGTCATTATGATATCACCTATCACCCTCGCACCGCCATCAAGGGACAAGCCATGGCTGATTTCATTGCAGAATTCACTACCAACGAGGATAAGGAGCAACTGGAAATAACGGAAGATATCAAGTGGAATCTCTTTGTGGACGGTGCATCTAACGAACAAGGCTCGGGGGCAGGTGTGGTAATGATCACTCCCAAGGGAAATAAACTGCACTATGCTATAAGGTTGGAGTTCGCTGCCACCAACAACGATACAGAATATGAAGCAGTGATAGCTGGACTAGAAATTGCCATAGAAATCGGAGCCAATTCTTTGTGTCTTCACAGCGATTCTCAACTTATTGTTAATCAAATACTAGGGGAATTCCAAGCTCGAGAGGAACGACTCATCGCATATCTAAAGAAGACCAAGTTGCTTCTCAGCCGATTGGATCAGTACTTAGTCAAACACATCCCTCGGGAAGAGAACCAAGAGGCCGACGAATTGGCGAAGCAAGCGAGTATGAGAGACATCGCCATCTTCGGGGCAGTAACCATCTCAAAGCAAACGGTCCCGAGTTTTGAACAAGTGAATCTGATAGCCGCAGCCGAAGAAGCAACTTGGATGACTCCCATCCGAGACTACTTACAAGGTGGCACACTACCCAACGGGCGCAATGAAGTCAAGAAAATCTTGAGGAAAGCGTCCCGCTATACGATACAAGAAGACATCCTCTATCGGCGCGGTTTCTCCAACCCATTATTAAGGTGTGTCGCCGGAAGGGAAGCCAAGGAAATCTTATCCAACATCCATCAGCGGAGCTGTGGAGATCACACTGGGGGGCAAACATTAGCAAAAAAGATACTCCGATACGGATATTTCTGGCCCACCTTAAGCAAGGACGCCTTAGATTTCGTCAAGAAGTGTGACATATGCCAAAAATTTGCTAAGATCCCTCGGCTACCAACAACCGAGATTACTCAGATGACCAGCCCTTGGCCCTTCGCGATATGGGGAATTGACTTAATCGGCGAGCTACCAATGGGCCGAGGCGGGGCCAAATATGCTATAGTGGCAGTTGATTATTTCACCAAATGGGTGGAAGCGGAACCTCTAAATAAAGTATCTTCAGCAAAAGTTATTAACTTCTTGATCAAAAATGTTCTGTGCAGGTACGGAGTCCCACTCAAAATCATATCAGACAATGGACTTCAATTTGACAGCGAGGAATTCGCCAACTGGTGCCAAGAACACAGAATTCATAAAAGCTTCTCATCCGTAGCATATCCCCAGGCAAACGGACAAGTCGAAGCGGTCAACAAAATTCTGAAAACTCTAATAAAAAAGAAGCTCGAAAAGTCAAAGGGCGCTTGGGTGGATGAACTTCCTACGGCACTATGGGCCTATCGCACATCTTTCAGAACATCGACAGGGCACACTCCTTTCTCTTTGGCATACGGATCGGAGGCTATGCTCCCAGTTGAAACTATTGTGCCTTCCCATCGTCGGATCCACTATAACCCAGAAGAGAACGAAGAACTCCTTCACATGTCTTTGGATCTAATCGAGGAGAGAAGAAACGATGCAATCCTCAAAACAGCAGCCCACAAGCAAAAAGTGGCAGCACAATACAACTCCAAAGTCAAGCATCGTACCTTACAAGAAGGGGATCTTGTCCTCAAGCGAATCTTCCCTCGCCCCGGAGCACTAGACCCAATCTGGGATGGACCATATGTAATTCATAAAGATCTCCACAACGGAGCCTATATTTTGTCAACAGTGGACGGAGAGGTGTTCCAGAGGGCATGGAACATCCAACACCTCCGTCGATACTTTTCTTAACTTGTATTGCCCATATGAAGTGAATTAACAAAGAGAATCAGTGGACGTAGGCCTTTTCGTGCCGAACCACTTTAAAAAACCTTGTCTTTTTTTTTTGTTCCTTTGTATCTTGGCTGCTTGTTAACTTTATCCTTTTCTGTTGAACAAAATCCTGAGTATACAGCACTTCTATTCAAAGCGCTCCACAACACAACTTCACCTGGACAAGACCTAACAGGTACTATGCGAATCTATGCCCTCGCCAATGAGACACTTTTGCTCCAGCATCCCTCTGCTGCAGGTTAACTCATTGCTCGCGACGGCCCTTAAAGCCAACTGTAATGAGCCGATTATAAGCCACCGAGAAGGCCGACTATAGTCGAGGCAGCTCATTACGGCATTAGGCTCACCGGCAACTGTGAACCGACTATAAGCCCCAACATAAGGTGTGGCCAGCCAGGGGCAGTTCATAGTTGACGATCGGCACCCACGCTAGCCGGCCACAGTAAATCGAATAATACCCACGATTACGGGCCATAATGGCCCGGGTAGTTACTGTGCGCGATCTCGGCTCCGATGTGTCTTAAGTGCGGCTGTGGTAAAAAAGAATTAACTCCCCGCGGAGGCGTAAGATGGGTGACAAATGTCTCCAAGACCCACAGCTAGGGAAAGTGACTACAAAACCCGTTTGCCACGAACTTAACCACCTCGAAGGCCTTCCGTGATTGGAAGTTTTACTATTTCACGTATTTCAATTTTACTTAAAAAGCTTTTTTTTTCCTATCCCCTATAACAATCCCTAAAGTACATGATACAGAGTAGGAGATACTCGCCAATGGGTATAGGGACTCACAGTGGCAGGACATTCGACTACATTCTATGCTCGGTCCTACGAGATATTCAAGACTGCCTTCTACGATTAAAACATGAAAGGCGGTATTTTCTTCTTTTATGTACAAATACATGACTATAATTTGTTCACACCACACGCTAATATTGCAAGTCATAAATCATGGTGTAGAACCAGAGTCTAACATCAAACAAAATTTAATTACAAGAATGCACATAGCCACATTTCTCATACGATATGTCGAAATAGCAACAAATATTCAAGAAACGACAAAATCAGCTTAAGTTAAAAAATTACACGTCAAGAATAATGTTGATTATTACAAGTAGCAAGAATTACAACTTAGAAGTTACTCTACTGTCTTAAGACTAACAGATACAACAATACCAAGCCTACAAAAAGAATTTTCCAGGTCCAATCAGGGAGCCGGTTGCGTCGAAGTTTTGTCCTTGCTCTTTTGCCCGCCTGTCCGGTCATAAAAAGGATTCATTAGTGATGAGTAACCAAGTTAACGGAAAGACTAGAAAGGAAGACTTACCAGCACCTGCTTCTTGACCATCCTGGTCGTCATCCTCTACCTGCACACCTGCCTCTTCAGCAGCAAGCAGCCGCATACCCTCCTTTACCGCCACTTTCTCCTCCTTGGTGAACTGGGCAGTGACCACATCCATACTGAAGACCGTTCCACCCTCTTTATCTGCATCAGCCTTAGACTCCTCCAAAGCCCGAAGATAGATCTTGGCCATGACCCTGGGATAATCATCCATCCAAGAGAGATTGCCCTGCTTCCAAGTTCGGAAGTACATGTCCTGGAGCATGTCATCCATCATTCCCTCATTCTCCTCAAACTCCCTCATCCGGGCATCGGAAGCCGACAACCTTTCGACGGCAGCATCTCTCTCCAATCTGTATCTCGAGCAATCAGCCTGAAGGGACCTCCGCATCACCTCCATCTCTTCCCTCAACTTAACTTGAGCAAGCTCTGCAGCCTCAAGTTTCTTGGACAATTCCTCCACCTGCTCGAGATCCGCTCTCCGAACCTCATCCACCGTGGCAATAGCCATGTCAATCCGCTCTTTGCAAGCAGCTTCCATTTTCCGCAATTCGGCCCGACTGGCCTCTTCCATGGTTTTCCTTAGTCGCCCAGTAGCAGCCTCATGCTGAGAAATCTGGATAGCCTGATCCGCAAGCTGTTTGGCCTGATCCGAAACCACCAATCGAAGTCGGATATTGGCGCTCCCAATCTCCTCTCCGGCCTTAACCAGCCGAGCATGATGCCCCATCAGCTTCTTGGTCTCCTCTGCCACCCGATCAATATTAGCTTTGGCCTTGTCTCCCATAGTGACTATACGAGTAGTGAGTAGATCGAGATCTAAGGACTTGGCTTCATCAAGTACTCGTACCATGGGGTTACGGGGGAGAAGGTGTTCGTCAGTGACTTCGTCAAAAGTAATATCATGAGAACTTGGATCCAGATCAGGATGACCCGCAAATGGATTACGGGCCAAGTCGGGACGGTCAATATGAATAACAGAAGGGTTTCCGGACGGGTGCGGAGAAGGTACAAACTCGCTACCCTCCTCAGTAATATCATGAATAGGCTGAGCCGGAGGCTGAGGACCGGGCGAAGTTTCGGATAAAGGATGACTCCTCTTCCTCTGCTGAATACCCTCTTCGATGACCCCAAGAAGAGGACGGTATCCGACTACATCCCCGGAGCGTTGGGTTGAGGGCTTCGGCTTAGCAGAAATTTTGGAAAGTTTGTATTGCTCAAGCCTGTGTCGAAGGTCTGAAGCTTTGGGCGTCTTGCCTGCTCCTGATATAAAGAACAAGTGTCACAATCTTACATTACTATACGATTCGAGAAACGCGGTAAATTACAAGTTAAAAAAGGAAAAGAAACACAGCTGTGGTTGTACAAACCCTGGGTAGGAGTGGGATACTGCAATAAGTCCTGGATTTCATTCCAGGACGGGAGCGGGTCATAAAATATTCCTAAGTCCCTATCATTAATGAAGCACGCAGGAGTCAAGAGTTCACCTTGAGTCGTTGGAGCCACCTTGGCTGGAATGGTCGGAGAAGACTCACTTGCACCAGTCCCGGCTTTGTCCGCCTTCCCGGTCTTCTCTGCCAAAGCCGGATCCTCATCCAACCCCTCAAAAGCCTGGTGGAACGCATCATCCGTCCACTCCTGAATCTCGCCCGCTTGCCCAGGAAGTAGGGCCCCGACGCCATCGCCACCTTTGTCACCATCCCGACCATCTCCACCCTCGCCTCGTTCCTCCTCTATGTCTTCCTCCTCCCGGGTAAGTGGACAATTGCTGGGGGAAGGACCGTCCGATTTCTTGAGTTTCTTACCTCCGACAGCTGGAGGTTTTGTGAAATGTTTCCTCTTGCTACCCTCTGCCGTAACACCCTCCTTGGTCTGAGCAGCCGCCCTCTCCTCCGCCGTTTCCCTCAACTTAACTACAGACTGCTGCGGAAGGATTAGGTTATATTCCAGAAGAATCGCATTTCTAATCAAGAAGGCAGATGATCTATATTTCCCAAGAATGGCTTCTATCTCAGCCGCCGTCTGAACCAGGCGGTCGGCCTCCACAACCGGAAAGCCACCTGTCGCTAGCAAAAATGAGAAAGTATGAGAAGAAGCATCGCAATCGGAATAGAAATTATAAGTAAAAGCATCAACTTACATCCAGAGGTAAAGCGCCGGATTGAAACGGATTCGTCCCTAACAAAGAACCACTCTTTCTTGAACATGCTGAATTTAGAGTACAGATCCAAGACCGGTTTGAAGGTCACGGCTGACTCCAAGCTAATGTACGGGGATCCTTTCTTGTAGCCTCTCAAATTATATAAGTACCGGATCTCCCGGTTGGAAGGAGGGCGCCCGTACTTCCTCTGAAAGATGACGAAAAGGCTCGCCAGTATGGCATAAGAGTTGGGCTGAAGCTGGAATGGGGCCACCTTTAGATACGTGAGGAAGCTGACTACCCAAGCATTGAGAGGCGGGATAGCACCACACATACAATGGTACCTACTAAAAGCAAAGTACCCTTCGGGAGGATTGTATGGCATGACTCCTGGGCCCGGCAACAGCATGAGGGCTCTATCGATCCCAAAGGAACGAGATATAACATCGAGCTACTCCTCTTTGAGAGAGCTAGGAAAGCAGTCAGGCGGGGAATCCAGCAGCTCCTGGGGACCATGTCCATCCACTAATGACCTTGGGGCGGGCCCATGACGCTCTGATCCTGGTTGAGCTGGGGGCACGGCCGAGGACTCTCCTTCGCCCCCAGACTTCTTCTTATCTGACCTGGTTTCAACTTTTCGAGACATTTATCTGCAAACATGGGAAAAGTATATCGTTAGAATGTACAAGCAGCGTAATCTGGAATTTCGTTTAAAAATTCGAAGTATGAAACACATGTTCACTCGATACAACAGTTCATTCGGTGAGCAGATGCAACAAGTCAATAGTCCATTCGGTAGTATGATATAAAGTTCATTCGGTACTAAAATGTCAAGCTCATTCGGCAATACAAGGGAACCTTCGGCATTAAAAGCCTTTCGTGTTCATTCGGCATTAGAAAGCCTTTCGTGTTCATTCGGCAATACAAAGCGAAAACTCATTCGGTATTCCCAACGCTAATCATTCGGCGAGAGAAGGTTAACTCACATGATTCGGCAACCAAACGTGATTCGGCAAAGAAGTTGATTCGGCTGGGAGGGATCTGGTTTGGCTGTTACACTTGGTAGGGAATAACGGTGGCACACGGCCTCTACTTATAGACGAAGGTGGACTACCGGACCGGTTGGCTCGGTAATGAAAACCGGAGGAAAGCTCCTCCAAACTTAAAGCAAAGCACGCCATGCGCACGCACATGCCCTACTTTGGGGGGCAAGTGTTGTGTGCATTTCTACCACCAAACCAAAAAGCAAGTCCAAACTCTCCTCCAAGACTCATGACCGAACCAACCACATCCCGTCTCCCACCGGACCGCATCAGCTCACCGGTCCAACCCTACACACAACACTACTCCTTCTACCGAACCGAGATTCAACCAAGTACCCCCGAACCAAGCTACATCCGGCCTCACCAAACCAACCACCGGACCAACCTCACCAAACCAACCACCGAACCAAGCTACATCCGGCCTCACCAAACCAACCACCGAACCAAGCTACATCCGGCCTCACCAAACCAACCATCGGACCAACCTCACCGAACCAAACCCCCGGACCAAGCATTACCGGTCCAAACCATCGCACTCCTACCACCGAACCATGGGATGCCGAACCAAGGTGTGCCAGGCCAGATTGCATCAGCCCAGGCCCACCAGCAGCTATATACATCCAAGACCCCTGCTCCCAACCTCACTCTATAAATAGAGGGGCAGGGGTACAACAATGAAAAGAAGTTTTGAGAGCTCAAGCACGGAAGGAACTCTTCAAACAACTTTCTTTTACTCGTATCAAAGCTTTGTACTTGTAATCAAAACTAGAGAAGTGAAATAACATATAAAGTGGACGTAGGCACATTCTGGCTGAACCACTATAAACTTGCGTGTCTTTTTACAGTTTAGTCCCTGCTTTTCATATATTTGCATAAACCTCCAAAATCGCTAAGAACAACATAAGCTCTACTAAATCATACGACTTTGAGGTGTTTGTCCATTTTTTGTGCAAACAACTGTCCATTGATGTATTGTGTGTAAATTGACTCTGATGATGTAATGTATAAACTGATATAGTTTTGATTTAAAGATTATTCATTTATCTATTATATGTTGTTCCGCTGCGATATGTGAGATTCTAATATTGTTTCTGTTGTTTCTTCTTTCTTTCTTTCTTCTTCTACCTCTTCTTTTTAACCATAACAATTCGGTTTTCCGGCATTCGATTGCTCGGCAGTTGATATAGTGGACGTATTAATGTCGACTTTCGAGCGTCGAAAAATCCAGGATGTTACAAGTGGTATCAGAACATATGGTTAAGCGATAACCTTGGCTCTGTTGGGTGTTACTCATTAGAGATAGAGTCAGTAGTACACTAGAATGAGTGTGAGTGTAATAATAGATATGTGCGCGTATTTGTTAGTGAATATGAAATTTTTTTGTATTGTGTTGACTTATCGGTTGATTGTTTATAGATTATGGTCGGTGCAGTCTAGCTAACTGTAATCGATAGGGATTTCTAAACTCTTGAACGAGATAATCCGACACAGTATCATTTTAAATTGTGTAAATGAAATAATTTTACCTCAATTATATTTTGTATATAAGGAAATAATTTTTCAAAAATTACTCAAGTGTATATAAAAATTTAATTGTTTGGTTGTTGAAAATGTAAGAATATATATGAGTTAATAAAAGTTGTTTGAATAATCTAAATAAAAGCAACCATTGTATAAGTATGGAATTATAATTAATATGATTTGCAGTGTGAAAGAATCTTGTATAAGTAAAGTTAAATAGTGAAATTATATAAGTAAAAATTTGTAAATGTGATTTATAAATTAAAAGGAAATTTTGAAAGAATTTAAGCACTGGATTCACTAGTGTGGCTGGGAAATAATAAGGGTGATGACTGCAGCATCATCAATATCATTTTCGAGTTTCTGTGTGATGGTTTTGCTACCATAATAAATTGAAAAATTGAAGTTTTGTGGTGATAAATAAATTTGAAATTAAAATCCAAGTTGTAATTGATAAATATAAGTAAAACGAGTTTTGAACTTATAATATGAGATAATAAATTTAACTTTGGTAAAGTTGAAACGAAATTGAGTTAACATCATAAAATATGTGATTTGGAATTTAACTAAAGGAAGTTAAATAAATTAAATCAGATTTGGAAGTTTAATAAATAAGTTGTATAACTTATAGAGTGAGAAAATGTAAGTAACACCAATTGTTAAAATGGTTAAGCAATTTTGTTAAGAAAAACAAAATCTGAATTGGATTTATAAGTGGAAAAATTTAAGTTAATTTAAACAAATGATGTTTAATTGGAATATAACTTAAGTGATGTTAAATGAAGTTGATTTTGATATCAAAGTGAAATAATAAAGTGAATTAAATGAATATGAACTTGAGTTATATAAAGGAGATTCAACTTTATTTGTAAAATGAATTAGCAATTGAATTAACAAATGGATTGAAGTTAATCAATCGAATGTAAATGAATTAATATGGAATAATGGATGTAAGTGTTAATTCATTAAAGCTAATGTAATTGGAAATTGGAAATTGAATGGAAGCTAATTTAATATTAAACCAATTGGAATTAAAAGTGTTTAACCAAATTGAAAGTAAATTGAATAAATTTGGTTGTGTTGAATATACATTGGTTGTTATATGATTGTTGGTTAATTATATATAGTATAATTCATTAAGTGTTAATGAAATTGAATTGATAAAAATTGAAAGCTATGTAATTGAATTTGAATTGAAAGTGAACTAATATGAATGTAAATTAGTGAATGTGAACTAATTGAAAATGAATACATGTATGGTTTGAAAATTTTGTTGAAAGCATTCGAATTCGTTTTGAAACCATATAAATTGCTTATGGGAATTATTTGATAGCATTGATTATGGAAACTTTGTGTTTGTTATTGAAAATTTATGAAATGTAAATGAATTTCCTATATATGTCACTTACATGTTTAAATTAAGTAAGTACAGGTGTCGTGGCTGCCGTTCGTCTGGTTGGGTCGCGCTAAAATGCTTAATAAATAACTGCTTTGCTTAAAATGCTAAAAAGGTACGCCTACGCAATAAAAATAGGAAATATGAACTGTTTTTCTGCTTTTCCAACCGTGTGGGTCGATGTATATATATTTATGTCTATTGTGATCCTACTACGATTGAACCGCGCAAAGGAGGCTATGGCGAATTTTTCTGAAAATTTAAGGTGTTAGAAAATTTTCGGGAAATTTTGGGAAATTTGTGAAAACTAAATTTTGGATTTGGAGTTAATAGTTAAACGATATAGTTGTTTTGAAAAGTATAACTAAGTATAGATTTGAAAAACTTAGTAAAGTTTTAAAAGAGTTTAACTATTGGATTTTGGGGAAGTTGTACATTTAAGTGATTTTATAATCTAATTGGAACGAATTGTTTTGAAAAGTTAATGAATTTGGGGCATTTTTCTTACTTTGCAATTTCGAGGACGAAATTCTTTTAAGGGGGGAAGGTTGTAACGACCCATAATTTCTGTCATTTGAAATTCGTATATTTAATGGATTTTAAATATTAACAAGTGAAATTTGTAACCTGAATAAATTATCTTTCGAATATCTAGATTTAATTGTATAATTAAATCGACAATTTTATATTTGAAATTGTGTAAATAATTGGAAATTGGGTTTAGTGTAATTAAAAATGATTTATAGAGTTATATTAAATCCTATTGGAGTTAGAATGATGTTATAGAACTTTTAAATTGAATTAAAAGTTCATTTGTGAAAATTGAATATTTTAATATTTAATTGACTAGTGAAAATATTCATTTTTTAAACAGTCTCGGATTTCGACGAAACTAGTTTCATCGGATCCGTAATGTTATATTATTGTAAGATTTCAAATTTCGTGTCAATCGGATTTACGGTTTGTCCGAGGCGAGCCAAAACGCATAGAAATCGTTTTAATCGATTTAATTTAAATTTGATCGTTTATTTCCGTAACTCCCGCATATGACCGAATTAGCTCCCGAAACACATTCCATTGTGTCCGGAACGTGGGTAAAACCTTAGAAACGCCAGCCGGCACGCTTCTTTTGGAGTTTGGAAAATTTTCGATGAATAGTGTTTTGAGAAATTTTCTTTTTTAGGCCCCCCTATTTTCACATTTGCATTTAGAACACCTAGTTAGGTCTTGCCGCCATTTTCAAAATCAGTGGCCAGAAAAGCTCGAAACTTCCTCTTCATTTTTCTTCCAATCCACAAAACGATTTGAAATATTTTCAACTACAATGTTGTAGATCTAGGTGAGATCTCCACATCCATACGGAGATGATTGATTTTCGTTGAAAAAATCAACGGCAATATAAGCTTGAATGTCAGATGTTCGCATTCGATTTTAGAGAAGGGGGGCGACCGAGCTCGCTGTTCTTCACGTCGTAGGTGGAGTTCGCTGTGGCGTTTCAAATGGTGGTACTCGATCATCCTATAGATGATCGATGGTGGCGCAATAATTCGAGCTAGTTGGCGGTCGATGGGTTCTCAAACCTGGAGGTTGCGTGCGTGAATTACCTGATGGAGGAGAAGCAAAAGTAGCGGCCCAGATGAGAAGATGCAGAAACGAATGGCCCGATTTGATAAGGGTTTGGAAAATATAAAATATAAATTGATTTATTTAAAATCGTATAAACTTTAAAACGCTATAACTTTTTCGTACAAGGTCGGAATCGGACGAAACAGGAAGCGCCGGAATCGCAGTGACGCGCTCTACGCTGCAGCGTAGATCTGGGCACGTTTGGGGCAAGCGAGAATTTTTGATTAAATCGAAGGCGTTAGATTTAATTTAAAAAAATTGAACGCTCGACATTTTAAAAAAAAAGCAAAAGTGAGAACACCTCACTCAATCGAATATTTGTTTTGATTTAAATTTTAAATAGTTAGATTTAAAAAATTGCTTGATTGTGTGAATTGGATGATGATTGTCATTGGATGTGTTGAAATAGACCCTATATGCCGCATATTAAGCAAAGGTTATTTATTAAAAACATATACCGCGATAATTCCACTGTGAAGTGGAATTGGTATTATATATGTATTTGGAGTTGATTTTCCGCATTATATAGCGGATGAGACCCTATCGCGCCGCATAATAGCGGATAGTATTTTATAAATCCCATATACCACGATAATTCCACCGTGAAGTGGAATTGGTATTGTGCTAACATCTATGGATGCAGGGAACAGGTTGGAGGGATCCAACTGGATTCCTCAAACATTTGAATTTGTTTCATATGTTGTGTGTTGATTATTTATAATCTGTGTGATTATTTATTTATAATCTTTGAATGATTATATTTGTCATTGAAATTGTTAAAGGCTAAAATTTAGCCCAATGTACTTTTGGTATCGTTGGATACTAGAAATAAATAAAATTGGATTTTTGGAAAATTATTTTTAAGAATTGAATTAATTTGAAAGAAGGAATTTAAAAGTATAGAAAGTTGATTTTTGTAGTCTTATCGAATTATTTCCAAAAATATGGGAAAGGATTTTTATAAAAGGATTTTGAGTAATATTGTTTAAAAGTTGAAGAATTTATTTAAAATGGAATTTTAAATAGATTTGAAGAGATAAAGAAATTTATTTAAAAAGGAAATGATTTTGTAAATTCATTGGAAATTTATAAGGATATGTGATGCTTTGTGATATATCCTGATTTGTGTTGTGATATGTAATTTGTTTATCTGTGATATATATATATCTGTGATTTGTGAATGAAAGATAAGCGTTATAGTTTATACCGCTTATCAATTATATTGTTATATTTGATCTGTAATGGTTGAATGTTGTTGCACTATTGTGTTGAACCCGTGGACTACACAATACACACACAAATGTGGATTTCACGTGGAAATCGGTTAACTCACTGATTTTTATCAATTTTGAAAAAAATTGAATTCTTGAATCCAAAATAGTTTTGGGATTGAAATTGAAAGCTTTTGAAAATGAGTTTCAAATATAAAAGTTATTTTAAATAACTTAATAAAATTGAGATTTGAATAATTTGATTTAAATTTGAATTCAATATTTGAAATTGAATTCAATGAATTGGGAATTATGGTCTAAAAGATTTTACAAGTGTAAAAGGTGTTTATATGGGTTTTTAACCATTTAAAAATATGGTTTTGGAAATTTAAATTTAAATTTAAATTCAAGTTTATACTTGAGTGGCTTTAACTCATGTAAAATTTGTAATCAGTTTTCCCAAAACGGAAACTATCCGTTTTCAAATAATAATAGCTTTCATTTTAAGAAAGGATTTCTAAATTGTGTTGAAAGGTTTCAAGTTTGAAATGGAATTGAAATGTTTTGAAAGACTATGAATAAATATTTGGAAACGAGTTTTGAAAGCTATAAGTTAAATCTTGATTTAAAGATTTAACGAGTTAATCCAATTGAAATGGAAATTGTTTTGAAATCCATGAATGGATCTTTGTGAATGGGGTGAACTTTGTGAATTGGATCTTTTTGTTTAAAAGATTGGAAATGGTAATTTGTTTTAACCATTCGAATGAAAATTTTTGGGCTTTAAGCTGAGTTTTAACTGAGACCCCAGTATCCATATTGTAACAACCCGCATATTTTAAAGTTTTGAATATTTAAATATTTTTATTTAAATATTTCATCGTTAGTCGGATTATAGTCCAAAAAGCTACTTTTTGCAAACAGTCAAATTAGGACTCGAGACCACCCCCATTGAGTTCAAAATGACATTTGCGACCTTTTTGAGTATAAACATTGATATGTTTGGAGTAAGTTGAATTTTGCTCTTTTCTATTGGGCTTTGGGTTTGGGTTTCACCCCAACTCTTTCTATAACCTAGTTCAGCCCTCTCCTCTTCACTTCATTCCTATTTTCTTAAACTCTCAAGCAAAACTGAAAATGGGGAGAGGAATGAGAAATTAGAAAACTCCAAGCCCTAGATTCCATTTGCAAACTCAAGTCTTGCTCCAAACTCTTGGAAAAGCTTTGGTAAGCCTCCTCTTCATCACCTCCAACTCATTCTCTCTTTAATTTTAGAAATTTCCTAAACCTAACTTTGGAAATGTTTCTCTTTTAAGCTTAGATTCAAGCTTGTTGAGTCGGAATTGAAGAGTGATTGTTCTTGCCATTGCTCTATAGCTTCTTCTTCCTTGTTTTGTGTAAAAAGGTGAGATTTTTATCTCACATCTATGTCTATAACTATCCTTGATTTCTTGGTATGAATTCCTAACACTAATTCATGTTCATTTGCTTTCGATTTGGATTGAATTGGTGAATTGTTAAATATTTGGGTTTTGAATCCAATTTGCTAAAAATCCAACCTTTGATGTTTGAACACGTTAGTGGAGCGTTTTGGGAGGGCCATACAAGGCTGGGTTGTCGAAAGGCGTAAATCCTCAGTCGGAGTTGCTCAAATTCGCCGCTTCTGTCGTGTATCGAACTTGCCTCAAAAGGGGGCTAGACTGGCCCAGAACGAGAAAAATGTTCTTCACCAGACGTCTGCAGGTAAGCTCAGACGTCTGGAGTCTGCTTCAGGAAACTTCCTGAAACTTACTGCAGACGTCTGAGCTTATACTTTAGACGTCTGGAGTATGTATTTCCAAAATTATAATGTGTTGTGCATGAGTATTTTGTTTATGCTTTCCAATCTTTATCAATTCATGGTTTTCGATTGGTCGTTATCGTTTATTATCTTCTCTGATGACTTCTTATTCAGGATTTTTGTGGTTATCCATTTTGATGGATTCGGTATCAATTTATCATGATTTGATTCACGTCTTCGTATGTGAATTTTGGTGATTGATTGTTTCTACAATCATTTTGTGATTTGTCACTTTTATATACAAAGGTTTCTATACTAGTAGTAAATATTCAAACTCTTTTACAAAGATGATTTCAAATCTATTTTTAAATATAAAGCTTGTTTTTAAAACTGTTTTCCAATCTATTAGTATACACAAACCTTTACCTCATTCGTATGAGAAAATATAATTAAATGGCTTAGCAAAACAAGTAGTATGAAACGTTTGCGTTTACTTCGTCAGTTAATATTTGGACGTGTTCGATTGAAATTCTTGTGACAATTTTCGAGTGGATATCTACAATTTGTTCGTAAATATTTAAGTTAAGCTAGTGGTTATGGGACATGAAGCTAAACTCTTATATTTAGTGGCTTAGTGTAATCGACACTTTTATTGATCGATGATGATCATTTTGTGATTTAGACTAGCGATGTGCGATGTCTATTTGTCTGCGAGGGAGACTAAACCCCGTTTCTATAGAACTTCGGTTCAATTTGGCGGGGTAGCGACCCGTGGTCTTCGGACCGTTTATGGAGCTTCGGCTTAATTTTTAATGGTTAGCGACCATGGAATAGCGTTCCATTTGTGATACACGTGTTGGTGAGTTTTCATGCTCCCATTTATGATAAGCCTCCCCCCTTTTGTGATTTCTGGATTTCTATTTGATGATTTCTAGAATTTGTGTGTTTCACCTCTTTATGTGATTGGCAATTATATGTTTGTCAATATTTGTGGTATGGTGAATAAAATAAAGAATATAATATTCTTTTTGGGTGCTTTGAGATTTTTGGAGATACTGTATGATTTTTTTGTTGTTTAAAATCATATTTGTTCTAGTATGACATTAGTGTTATCATACGTTCTTATTATACCTCTGCTTTCATCTCATTCCTTTATCTGATATTTATAGCTAGACTAATCCGTTTATTATTTTCTTATTAAATAATACTCGGGTTAGACCGAGATGTTATAAGTGCTCCGCTTGACTCCTTATCTGGGATCATCTTCTGACTTTTGCCTAACTACATTACATTTGTAGTTTTTGTTGTTATACATTTGAGATATAGACTCCTTGATGTATACTTATTCTTTTGGCTAGCACTTGTAACTATTCTTTTGTGATATTGTGGATCTTGTTTGACCACTACTCTGATGTACACCTTTTTGGTGTTATATATTCATATCTGTTTCCGCCTTTGTGATATGAACGTCTGTGACTGATTTATGTTATGTTTATTTCTATATTTGTTTCCGATGTCCACTTAGCCACTGTGTGGTAGCTTTGAGTTTGTATCGGTATGTCGGATTTCCTCTTGAAATGAAATGCATGTTATACTATCTGACATATCGGTGCTCGCACAAGGCAATTACACGGATGGTCGCTCCTCAACAGCCTTATTCTTCGCGCTAGTTGACAGCATTACCCAGTGGTGTTCTTGGCTAGCGTGAGTATAGAGGTGGGGCGTCACAGCTTGGTATCGGAGCCAAACTTTCGAACAATGTAGAATAATCTAGCAAGGATCATTGTCCTAAGTCTTTCTTAGGAGTCGTGCCATAGGATTTAATTCGAGTCTTCGAACCCGTTCTATCCTATTTCTTTTTATGATGCCTTGTTTTATCAATCAAGTTTGTTTGATATTCCTTCTGAGATTAACCCTTTTATCTTTTCTTTCTTTCTTAAAAGAAAAGAAATGGTTAGGCCTGGCCGTCCCAGCGCCGGTCAATCTAGTGCTACTCCCCAGGATGGAGTATTCATGTCTGCTCAGCAACTTCTTGACCTTGTAAGAAATGCTCAAGCTGTCGGACCTATTCCTGAGCCCACTCATCCTAAATCTGGGTTTGCACGCTTGTGCAGTGACTACACTAATTTGGGTGGAAAGCCATTCAAAGGTTCCGAGAGCGTTATAGAAGTCCAGGCTTGGCTTCGAACATGTGACCGTATCTTTTCTCGCATGAATCTTATTGATCTTCATCGAGTCGAAGTGGCTTCTAGTATGCTCCAAGAAAGAGCATTAGACTGGTACGAGCTTCTTATCTCCGAAATTATTGAAGCGGACATTACTTGGGAGCAATTCCGGGAAAGGTTCGAGGTGAAATTCATGCCGGAAGCTGAGAAAGTATCTTTAGCTCGACGATTTAACGACCTTGTTCAAGGTGAATCTTCTGTGACCGACTACGTCACTTCTTTTCGAATCTCTCTCAAAATATGGGGTCGAGTATATTAATACCCCATTGAAGAAAAACCAAAGATTTGTTTATGGCTTGAACAAGAGCCTCAAAAAGCCATTACTTCTGAAATTAGAAGTTTCTTTTGACCAACTTGTTGATATTGCTCTTCGACTCGAGAAGGCTGATAAGGATAGTGATGTTGAGGTCAAACAAAATATCAACAAGAAGAGACCTTTTAAATCCCAGCCTAATCCCAACAAAAAGGGGAAGCAAGCAACACCGATAGCAAATACTCCTAACACTCGTCGTGGAGAATGTTACAATTGTGGTTCTAAGGACCATTATGCAAACAAGTGCCCGAAGCCTCTTTTCTGCCGATATTGCAAGAGTTCAGGTCATACCTTATCTTTATGTCCCAAACTTCAGGGCAAGAAGGAAGGCAAGCTAAATGTTGTACAAGCCCCTTCTAACACTTCTCGTGGTCAAGGTATTTCTCATTCTATCCTTGATGGTATTATTACATTTCGTGATCTTCATATTCGAGTTCTTTTTGATACGGGTGCATCTCACTCTTTTATATCAAAAGAACTTGTTGATGCTTTGTCTTTGGGTATTATTGGCTTGATGACTTCTTTGAGAATTGCGAATCCAGTCGGCGGATCCGCAACACTCAGTTTATTGTGTAAAGATGTCGAAATTATTTTATGTGATTGCTCTTTCCGCGCCGATTTACATGTTATGCGTTACCTTGGTTTCAGAATGATTTTGGGAATGGATTGGCTTAACCATTATGGAGCCCATATCTTATGTCCGGAGCGGACAATATATCTTCGGCATCCTCAATCTGTTAAGCAGATTTCTCTTGTTCTGAAAGATCCAGATTCCAATTCGAAAGCGTCCTTATATTCTCTTAATCCTCATGACGACGATAATGATGATGAGGAAGATGTCATTTCTCTCATTCACATTGTTCGTGAATTTCCCGACATATTTGAGCCCATTCTAGGATTACCACCTAAGAGAGCAATTGAGTTCCGAATTAATCTAGTCCCTGGAGCTCTACCTATTACTCGTCCTCCTTATCATATGTCTAATAAAGAAAATGAGGAGATGCGCAAACAATTATTCGAATTGGAAGCGAAGCAATTTATTCAATCTAGTTCCTCTCCACGGGAAGCTTCGGCTATTTTCGTGAAGAAATCTGATGGTACACTTAGGCTTTTCGTTGACTACCGCAAGCTTAACGATCTCACCATCAAGAATAAATATCCCCTACCTCGGATTGATGATTTATTCGATCAACTTAGTGGTGCTAAGGTCTTTTCGCAATTAGACTTAGCAACCAGTTTTCATCAGCTCCGTATTGCAGAGGATAGCATCCCTTTGACATCGTTCCGTACACGTTATGGATCTTATGAATGGCTTGTTATGCCATTTGGTTTGACGAACGCTCCGGCTTATTTCGTCTACCTTATGAACCAAGTTTTTAAAGACTTCCTCGATCGATTTGTTCTCATCTTTATAGATGACATTCTTATTTATTCTAAAACCGAGGAAGAACATGAAGAGCATCTTCGGATTGTGTTGGAAACTCTTAGGTGCAACCAATTGAAAGCAAAATTTTCTAAATGCCACTTTTGGCAATCTCGTGTGAAATTTTTGGGACATATCATTTCTGAATCCGGAATTTCCGTGGATCCTTCAAAGATTGAAGCGATTCAAAATTGGAAGAGACCGGAGAGTGTGACAGAAATTCGTAGCTTCCTTGGATTGGCGGGCTATTACCGTCGGTTTATAAAAGACTTTTCCAAGATTTCCGTACCTCTTACTAGTTTGACAAAGAAGGGAGTTAAATACATTTGGTCAGACAAATGTGAAGCTTCATTTCAAAAATTAAAAGAACTTCTTTTCGATGCTTCTATTCTTGTGATTCCCGATGGGAACCAAGATTTTATTATATCGATGCTAGTCGTGTTGGTTTGGGAGCAGTTCTTATGCAAAGGGAACGTGTTATCGCTTATGCTTCTAGACAATTAAAGCCTGCCGAGACTAGATATGCCACTCATGATTTGGAGCTCGCGGCTATTGTTTTCGCCCTTAGAATTTGGCGTCATTGTCTTTTGGGGGAGAAATTTGTTCTCTACACCGATCATAAATCATTGAAGTATTTATTTTCTCAAAAGGAACTTAATTTGCGTCAACAACGTTGGCTCGAGTTCCTTGCATTGTATGATCTTGATATTCTTTATACTCCCGGAAAAGGAAATCTTGTTGCCGATGCCCTTAGTCGTAAGCAACAAGCGGTTGTTTCCATGATGGTATCCGAATGGAATGATCTCAAGACTTTATGCACTTGCGAGATTCGAGATCGTGAATCTGATTTATGCTCATCTCTTGTTTTATGTAGCCTTGAAGCTCATCCTTCTCTTTTAGACCGCATTCTTGAAGCTCAAAGGCATGATCCCGAATTGGCTCTTCTTAGCCAAAGTTGTAGGGATAAAATTGATATTGAAGGTTTGAATGACTTTGATATTGATGCTCGTGGCGGTATTCGAAAATTTGGTAGACTTATTGTGCCAAATGTTTTTGATCTTCGTAAAGACATTTTAGAAGATTCTCATCATTCTAAATTTACCATTCATCCCGGTAGTAGTAAAATGTACGCGGATATGAAGCGACTTTATTATTGGGAGGGAATGAAATTTGATATCGCTAACTTCGTTAAGCGTTGCATGACTTGCCAACTCATTAAGGCCGAGCATCAAAGGCCCGGTGGGTTAATGCAACCTTTAGACATCCCAATGTGGAAGTGGGATCATATTTCCATGGATTTTATTGACGGCCTTCCCCGTTCTCGTTCGGGTCATGATAGCTTATGGGTGATAGTTGATAGACTTACTAAATCCGCCCATTTTATTCCCGTTCGGTCTAATCGGACCGTTCCTCTTTTGGCCAAACTCTTTATTAAAGAAATTGTTAAATTGCATGGAGTTCCTACTTCTATTGTTAGTGATCGTGATCCATTGTTTACTAGTGAGTTTTGGAAGAGTCTTCAAAAAGCTTTGGGAACGAAGCTTAATTTTAGCACCGCTTATCATCCGCGGTCCGATGGACAAACTGAGCGTGTGAATCAAACTCTTGAAGATCTTCTTCGTGCTTGTGTTCTTGACTTTGGTGGAAGTTGGGAAGATCATATTTCTCTTGTTGAATTTTCCTATAATAATAGCTTCCAATCTAGTATTGGTATGGCACCTTTCGAGGCACTATATGGAAGGCCATGCCGATCTCCTTCTTGTTGGCTTGAAGCCAGTGAGAGACTGGTTTTAGGTCCAGATTTTATTCGTGATGCCACAGAAAAGATTGACCTTATTCGTCATAGGATGAAAGAAGCTCAAAGTAGACAAAAATCCTATGCCGATAATCGAAGAAGGAAATTAGAATTTTCTGTGGGAGATTTTGTGTTTATTCGTGTTTCACCTATGAAGGGTGTTGTGCGTTTCAGTCGATCAAGAAAATTAGCATCTCGATATATTGGCCCATTTCCCATCACCGAACGCATTGGTTCCATGGCTTATCACCTTTTGTTACCGACTCAATTTTCTGCTATTCATGACGTATTCCACGTCTCTCAGCTCCGGAAATGTCTTCGGGATTCCGATTCTATTCTTGAGCCCGGTGTTATTGAAGAAATTGAAGTTTTGCCTAATTTGACTTATGAGCAACAACCTATTTGTATCATTGCTTCGGAGATTAAACGCCTCCGAAATAAAGATGTTCCTCTTGTGAAAGTTCAGTGGTCCTCAAATCCTAAGGATTGCTCTTGGGAATCCAGAGAATTCATCGAGCGAACACATCCGGATTTGCTCTCTCGTGCTCCTAAAGGTGAACTTCTTATTTCAAAATTTCTTCTTTTTGTGTTGATATGCTTTTGTTATTGTTACTTCTTATTTATTTCTTAAAGATTGCGAGGACGCAATTTCTTTAAGGAGGGGAGTCTGTAACAACCCGCATATTTTAAAGTTTTGAATATTTAAATATTTCATCGTTAGTCGGATTATAGTCCAAAAAGCTACTTTTTGCAAACAGTCAAATTAGGACTCGAGACCACCCCCATTGAGTTCAAAATGACGTTTGCGACCTTTCTGAGTATAAACATTGATATGTTTGGAGTAAGTTGAATTTTGATCTTTTCTATTGGGCTTTGGGTTTGGGTTTCACCCCACTCTTTCTATAACCTAGTTCAGACCACTCCTCTCCTCTTCACTTCATTCCTATTTACTTAAACTCTCAAGCAAAACGAAAAATGGGGAGAGGAATGAGAAATTAGAAAACTCCAAGCCCTAGATTCCATTTGCAAACTCAAGTCTTGCTCCAAACTCTTGGAAAAGCTTTGGTAAGCCTCCTCTTCATCTCCTCCAACTCATTCTCTCTTTAATTTTAGAAATTTCCTAAACCTAACTTTGGAAATGTTTCTCTTTTAAGCTTAGATTCAAGCTTGTTGAGTCGGAATTGAAGAGTGATTGTTCTTGCCATTGCTCTATAGCTTCTTCTTCCTTGTTTTGTGTAAAAAGGTGAGATTTTTATCTCACATCTATGTCTATAACTATCCTTGATTTCTTGGTATGAATTCCTAACACTAATTCATGTTCATTTGCTTTCGATTTGGATTGAATTGGTGAATTGTTAAATTTTTGGGTTTTGAATCCAATTTGCTAAAAATCCAACCTTTGATGTTTGAACACGTTAGTGGAGCGTTTTGGAGGGCCATACAAGGCTGGGTTGTCGATAGGCGTAAATCCTCAGTCGGAGTTGCTCAAATTCGTCGCTTCCGTCGTGTATCGAACTTGCCCCAAAAGGGGGCTAGACTGGCCCAGAACGAGAAAAACGTTCTTCACCAGACGTCTGCAGGTAAGCTCAGACGTCTGGAGTCTGCTTCAGAAAACTTCCTAAAACTTACTACAGACGTCTGAGCTTATACTTCAGACGTCTGGAGTATGTATTTCCAGAATTATAATGTGTTGTGCGTGAGTATTTTGTTTATGCTTTCCAATCTTTATCAATTCGTGGTTTCCGATTGGTCGTTATCGTTTATTATCTTCTCTGATGACTTCTTATTCGGAATTTTTGTGGTTATCCATTTTGATGGATTCAGTATCAATTTATCTGGATTTGATTCACATCTTCGTATGTGAATTTTGGTGATTGATTGTTTCTACAATCATTTTGTGATTTGTCACTTTTATATACAAAGGTTTCTATACTAGTAGTAAATATTCAAACTCTTTTACAAAGATGATTTCAAATCTATTTTTAAATATAAAGCTTGTTTTTAAAACCATTTTCCAATCTATTAGTATACACAAACCTTTACCTCATTCGTATGAGAAAATATAACTAAACGGCTTAGCAAAACAAGTGGTATGAAACGCTTGCGTTTACTTCGTTGGTTAATTTTTGGACTTGTTCGATTGAAATTCTTGTGACAATTTTCGAGTGGAAATCTACAATTTGTTCGTAAATATTTAAGTTAAGCTAGTGGTTATGGGACATGAAGCTAAACTCTTATATTTACTGGCTTAGTGTAATCGACACTTTTATTGATCGATGATGATCATTTTGTGATTTAGACTAGCGATGTGCGATGTCTATTTGTCTACGAGGGAGACTAAACCCCGTTTCTGTGGAACTTCGGTTCAATTTGGCGGGGTAGCGACCCGTGGTCTTCGGACCGTTTATGGAGCTTCGGCTCAATTTTTAATGGTTAGCGACCATGGAATAGCGTTCCATTTATGATACACGTGTTGGTGAGTTTTCATGCTCCCGTTTATAATAGACCTCCCCCCTTTTGTGAATACTGGATTTCTATTTGATGATTTCTAGAATTTGTGTATTTCACCTCTTTATATGATTGGCAATTATATGTTTGTCAATATTTGTGGTATGGTGAATAAAATAAAGAATATGATATTCTTTTTGGGTGCTTTGAGATTTTTGGAGATAGTGTATGATTTTGTTGTTGTTTAAAATCATATTTGTTCTAGTATGACATTAGTGTTATCATACGTTCTTATTATATCTCTGCTCTCATCTCATTCCTTTATCTGATATGTATAGCTAGACTGATCTATTTATTATTTTCTTATTAAATAATACTCGGGTCAGACCGAGATGTTACAAGTGCTCCTGCTTGACTCCTTATCTGGGATCATCTTCTGACTTTTGCCTAACTACATTACATTTGTAGTTTTTGTTGTTATACATTTGAGATATAGACTCCTTAATGTATACTTATTCTTTTGGCTAGCACTTGTAAATATTCTTTTGTGATATTGTGGATCTTGTTTGACCACTACTCTGATGTACACCTTTTTGGTGTTATATATTCATATCTGTTTCCGCCTTTGTGATATGAACGTCTGTGACTGATTTATGTTATGTTTATTTCTATATTTGTTTCTGAGGTCCACTTAGCCACTGTGTGGTAGCTTTGAGTTTGTATTGGTATGTTGGATTTCCTCTTGAAATGAAACGCATGTTATACTATCTGATATATCGGTGCTCGCACAAGGCAATTACACGGATGGTCGCTCCTCAACAGCCTTATTCTTTGCGCTAGTTGATAGCATTACCCAGTGGTGTTCTTCGCTAGCGTGAGTATAGAGGTAGGGCGTCACACAAATGATTTTTATTTGCGCTCGTTATTCGGGTTAGCCGGAAAAGGACCTTTGTGTCATATAACCCATTTCGAATAATGATATGACGATATGGATTGCAATTGAAGACCGGTGTGAAGACCGGGTATTTTCGAAAATGAAAGGACAACCTGTCGAATGTCTCTGCACCGAGTTGCTCCGGTATGGAGATTTATATCACTCTTCTTGTGATGGGAATTCGGGACGTGATTAGTGAATACCCGGATTGCAAGGGCTTCTTTGGAAGTGCCTTCGGTTCTGTTCGATCCCGGAACGGACTTGTATGGATGTGTGTCTGACGTTACACTTTGAGATGTAAAGCTTAACACCCTTCTCTGAGACGAAGGAGCTCAGAGGTTATGTAGTTGATGGTTACTAGTGATACATTCCCAATATGTTAATGTGGCATACGAAGTGATGTTGATCATTTGTTGATCAAAGCGTGGCTTTGTGAAAAAGCGTGGCTTTGTGGACAAGACTTCGTCGAGCCTCACAACCGGGTAATGGTCGTAATAGGAATGTTGCGGCAAGGTTTTTTAGGGGTCGCGCCCCTAGGGTATGTCCATTTCTGATGCAGGCCATGTGTTAGGTCGTGACCGACCTAACGAAACCTTAAGTCGTTCGGAAGTGATGAGTCGTTTACGACCTAAGAACATGGGACGACCCAACGAAACCTTAAGTCGTTCGGAAAGGATGAGTCGTTTACGACCTAAGAACATGGGAGCTGACAAGGAAGTTCGCGAGGAAGGGATACAAAATGAAGTAGTAACTCATGTACGACCTAACGAGTTAAGCGATAGGTCGCTGGAACGACCTAGCGAGCTTCATCTGGGAAATAGGTCGCTGGAACGACCTAACAGGTTGCTACGACCTACCGAGTTGAAGAATGAGGTGCTACGACCTAACGAGTTACGATCTATGTTAGGTCACAGAGAAAAGGAACGACCTAAGTTAGGTCGCGGCGAGATGTGGAGAGATAGGTCGCTCACTATAAGTCGTGAGGCCTTAGGTCGTGAAGACTTAGGTCGCGAAGATTTTCTGAAGCCGCTTCTTTTAGGTCGCTGATGGGGATGCCGTTCATTCTTAGGTCGCTCGCTCCAGATGCCGTTCATTTTTTTAGGTCGTTTATTTGTTGTAACTCGTATGTTAAGTCGTCGACGACCTATAATAAGTCGTGCGTGATTGAGTCGTATGTTGTTAACTATGTGTAATATAGGTCGTTGTGATGATGTTTTGTTACTTGTATCTGTTAAGTCGCTAACGACTTATGATAGGTCGAATACGACCTAAGTGTTGTAAATTTGTGATATTGTGTAGGTTGTAATACGAGTTATGTTGAGTCGGTGGAACTGCTAAGCCGTTAAGTCGTTGACGACCTAGTTGAGTCGTAAGTCGTATATTACTTAAGGGTCAGGGTGAAACTGCTATAAATAGGGAGTGTGTTGTACATTTTGAAGTAAGTTGATTTTGAATAAAATTCTTGTTTGTTAGCTTTGTGCTTTCAATTAAAATCGGTAGTTGAGTGTAGACTCCTATCTCCACCTTCGACATTCGAGTGCGCTCGAATCTTCGATCGTTGAAGCCAATTCGCGGAATCAAGTGCGCTTGATCAACGCTCGAAGAATTGTAGATCTCTCTTCACGGTATCGTGCGCGATCAACGTGTCAGAGATAGCTAGAATTCGGTATCTTCAGATCAATGAATTTGGGCAATTCATTATTTCTCAATCCACCGATTGCTATTTTCATCGTAACATCAATTTTTGTATTCCGCTGCTGCATCATTTGGTATTAGAGCTTGTTTAGCCAATCATAGCTAAATCGAGTCTTGGAGCCAATTCTTTTGAAGAAGTTTGAAGAGATCAAGTCGAGCCGAGCCAAGTTGAGTCGCAAGGCCGGGTTAAGTCGTGTACATCATTTGGTATCTTTTGATTTGTCCAAACCGAGAATTGAAGTGTTTGTGAAGTTTTCAAGTATGCCGCCAAGAAGAGCTAATCAACATCAAAACGTTGAAGCTTTGTATAGATGAGAAGAAGCTGATGAGATGGAGCAAAGAATTAATGAAAACTTTGGTGAGAAGCTTAATGAAGGGATTGGTCGATTAGAGAAGATGATGTTAGAGATGAATCAAAATCGAAGAAGGGTTTCACCTGAGTCTAACCATGGGGGAAGTAGAGTCTCACCACATTCCAATCGGGAGAGAAGTGTTGATGATGATCGAAGACGTGACAGGAATGTGAATGATCGTGAACGGAGGAATGTAGACAGAAGGGATGTTGGTGGAAGACGTGATGGTAGTAGAGATGTTGGTGGTCAGGATCGACATCGATATACATCAGATTTTGAAGAAGAGTATGATGGTGGTAGTGTTCATGGACGAGGACGTGGACAAGGAAGAAATCAGTCGGAGTATGATCACAAGTGGGAATCTGGGATGAAAACTGAAATACCAGAATTCAAAGGAGGTATGCAAGCCGAAGAATTTCTTGATTGGATAGCTCATGTTGAGGAAATATTTGACTTCAAGGTGGTTCCGGAGGATCATAAAGTGAAGTTGGTTGCTACTAGACTGAGGGGGGAGCAATGGCATGGTGGCAGCAAACCAAACTTACTAGAGAACGGATGGGGAAGTCAAAAATTGTTTCTTGGGAAAAGATGAAGAAACTGATGAAGGCTACGTTCTTGCCCTATAATTACCAATCACTAATGTATCAGAGACTACAGAATTTGAGGCAAGGAACGAAGACGGTTGTTGATTATGCAGATGAATTCTACCAGTTAATTGCTCGAAATGATATCATGGAAAGAGATGAAAAATTGACCGCGAGGTTTGTCGGTGGACTTAGAGCACAGATCCAAGACATGGTGAACATGTTCGACCCCAAATCTATGGCCGAAGCGCATCAGAAGGCGTTGGCTTGGGAGAAACAAGGAAGACGTGGGGGAGGTGTGTTTCCAAGTTTTACGGGGCAGAACAAAGGAGCGGGTAGTAGTTCTAATCTTCCTAAAGCATCGAATAAGCCAGTTGTTCATGAAGTGGCTAAACCTAAAGTCAATACCAGTTTCAAATGCTATAATTGCCAGGAAGTGGGTCATAAGAGCAGGGAATGTCCAAAACCGAAGAAGAGAACTATGATTGTTGAAGTGGAGGATGAGGATGTCGAAGAAGATCTCAATTCACAGCGTGATGAGGAAGAAGAAGTGTCAGGAGACGAAGGATGTAATCTGATGCTACGAAGATCTTGTTTAACCCCGAAGCAGGAGGAAGAGTTGAGTTGGTTGAGAAGTAACATTTTCCAGTCAACGTGCACTATTTTGGGAAAGGTCTGTAAATTTGTCATTGATGCTGGGAGTTGTGATAATATCATTTCAACGGAAGATGTGAGAAAGTTGAAACTAAAAACGGAGAAACATCCTAGTCCGTATAAGCTTGCTTGGTGGAGGAAAGGAGGAGAAGTAAAGGTAGAGAGGCGAGCACATGTTCCATTTTCCATTGGAAAGAAATACAAGGATGAGATTTGGTGTGACGTAGTTGACATGGATGTTTGCCATTTGCTGTTGGGAAGGCCGTGGCAGTACGATCGTGAAGTACAACATAATGGTCGAACGAATAGTTACAGTTTCTTGTTCGAGGGCATGAAGATCACATTAGTTCCGAAGAAGCGACAGCAGAATGAGAATAAGCTGGAGGAGATCGAGGAATTGAAAACTTTGTTGACATTGAAGGAGTTCGTGGAAGAGATAGAAGAGAGTCCTGAAGTTTTTATGTTGATTGGGCATGAAAGCAGTGAAGTTGCTGAAGTTCCAGAGGAAGTGAAACCAGTTTTGGAGGAATTCAACGATGTGTTTCCAGAAGAGTTACCGAAGGAGTTACCACCGCTTAGAGACATACAGCATCAGATTGATTTGGTACCAGGTGCTGCATTGCCTCATAGACCACACTATCGGATGAGTCCAAGGGAACACGGAGAGTTAAGGAGACAGGTGGAGGAATTACTGGAACAGGGGCGAGTTCAGGAGAGTTTGAGTCCTTGTGCAGTGCCAGCTTTGTTGGTACCCAAGAAGGATGGAACGTGGAGGATGTGCACAGATAGTAGAGCATTGAACAAGATAACAGTCAGATATAGATTTCCGATGCCGAGGCTTGATGATCTGTTAGATCAAATCAGTGGGTCTGTGATCTTTTCGAAAATTGATCTTAAAAGTGGTTATCATTAGATACGAATTAGACCAGGGGACGAATGGAAGACATCATTCAAGACAAGGGAAGGATTGTATGACTGGCTGGTAATGCCGTTTGGTCTATCGAATGCACCAAGTACATTCATGAGGGTGATGAACCAAATTTTCAGGCCATACATTGGGAAATTTGTGGTGGTTTACTTTGATGATATTCTGATCTACAGTGCTAGTGCAGAGGAGCATGTTCAGCATTTGAAGAAAGTGTTAATTATTCTTCGCGAAGAACAATTCTATGCTGCTACGAAGAAATGTGTTTTTATGGCGAGGAGTGTTTTATTTCTGGGGTATGTTGTATCGGAGGGAGGAATACAGGTTGACCAGAGTAAAGTCGAAGCAATTAGAGATTGGCCACAACCCAAGACGATAACAGAAGTCCGAAGTTTTCATGGGTTGGCTTCATTTTATCGAAGATTTATTCCACACTTTAGTAGTGTGATGGCACCTGTTACTGATCGTATGAAGGGCAAACAGTTTGCATGGTCAAAGGAAGCAGGGGTTGCTTTTGAACAAATCAAGGAACTGTTGACGCCAGCACCAATTCTAACATTACCTGATTTTCAGTTGTTGTTTGAATTACATACTGATGCATCAAAGGTTGGAATTGGCGGAGTGTTGAGTGAGAGGGGATGTCCTATTGCCTATTTCAGTGAGAAGTTATCGGGAGCGAAGATGAGATATAATACATATGATGTGGAATTTTATGCTGTTGTGCAAGATATTAAACACTAGAGACACTATATATTTCAGAAAGAATTTGTTCTTTACACTGATCATGAGGCGTTGAAGCATTTACAAGGGCAAGACAAGATTTCAGCGAGACATGCATCATGGATTGCATATCTGCAACAGTTTACGTTTGTTGTGAAACACAAATCGGGAGTGACGAATCGTGTAGCGGATGCGTTGAGCAGAAGAAACCATTTGTTAACTACAATGAAGGTTGAAGTGACAGGGTTTGATGTGTTACCAGAGTTATTTGTCGAAGATCCATATTTTACAAAGTTTGTTGATAAAGTCAAGGAGGGAGAGACGGATGAGTTTATGATGGTAGATGGTTTTCTGTTCAAAGGAAATCGATTGTGCATACCTGATTGTAGTTTGAGAATGAAGATTGTAAAGGAGCTACATGAAGAAGGCCACGTGGGTAGAGACCGTACACTACAACTGATTTCTCAGTCTTACTTTTGGCCATCAATGAGGAAAGAAGTGGAAAGGTTTGTGGAGCGATGTCATATCTGTCAGGTTTCAAAAGGAACTGCGACCAATGCTGGATTATATATGCCGTTACCTGTACCAAATAAGCCTTGGGTTGATGTGAGTATGGATTTTGTTTTGGGGTTACCGAGAACTCAAAGGGGGAACGATTCCATTTATGTGGTGGTTGACCGATTTTCGAAAATGGCACATTTTATTGCTTGTAAGAAGACGGCGGATGCTGTTCATGTTGCTCAGTTATTTTTCAAAGAAATCTATCGACTTCATGGATTGCCAGAATCTATTGTGTCGGATAGGGATACTCGTTTTCTGAGACATTTTTGGCTAAGTTTATGGAAGATGGTCGGAACGAAGCTGAATTTTAGTAGCGCTTACCATCCGCAAACTGATGGGCAAACAGAGGTGGTTAACAGATCGCTGGGAAATTTATTGCGATGTCTGGTGAAAGATAATCTGAAAAGATGGGATGTGAAGTTATGCCAAGCAGAGTTCGCTCATAATCATGCGGTAAATCGTAGCACAGGTTTCAGTCCATTCCAGATTGTATATTCAAGTTTGCCAAGGGGACCGTTGGACTTAACGGTAGTACCACAACCAAAGAGGACGGTTAAACGAGTTTATGATTTTGTTGATGGGTTGACTGAATGTCATAAAATCGTCCAGGAACGATTGGAGAAGGCGAATGAGAAGTATAAACGCTCTGCAGATCTGAAGCGAAGAAATGTTGAATTTAATGAAGGTGATTTGGTTTATGCAGTGTTAACAAAGGATCATTTTCCGGTGGGAACGTACAATAAATTGAAAGCACGGAAGATTGGTCCAGTAAAAATTTTGAAGAAAATCAATGAGAACGCATATCAATTGGAATTGCCGGATAATGTTCATACTTCTGATGTGTTTAACGTCAAATACTTAGTTCCGTATCATAGGGATGAGTGTGTTGCGGAGGAGGAAGGTGCAAATTCGAGGACGAATTTCTCTCAACCAGGGGAGGATGATGCAGGCCAAGTGTTAGGTCGTGACCGAACTAACGAAACCTTAAGTCGTTCGGAAAGGATAGGTCGTTTACGACCTAAGAACATGGGAGCTAACAAGGAAGTTCGCGAGGAAGGGATACAAAATGAAGTAGTAACTCGTGTACGACCTAACGAGTTAAGGGATAGGTCGCTGGAACGACCTAGCGAGCTTCATCTGGGAAATAGGTCGCTGGAACGACCTAACAGGTTGCTATGACCTAACGAGTTGAAGAATGAGGTGCTACGACCTAACGAGTTACGATCTATGTTAGGTCACAGAGAAAAGGAACGACCTAAGTTAGGTCGCGGGGAGATGTGGAGAGATAGGTCGCTCACTATAAGTCGTGAGGCCTTAGGTCGTGAAGACTTAGGTCGCGAAGATTTTCTGAAGCCGCTTCTTTTAGGTCGCTGATGGGGATGCCGTTCATTCTTAGGTCGCTCGCTCCAGATGCCGTTCATTTGTTTAGGTCGTTTATTTGTTGTAACTCGTATGTTAAGTCGTCGACGACCTATACTAAGTCGTGCATGATTGAGTCGTATGTCGTTAACTATGTGTAATATAGGTCGTTGTGATAATGTGTTGTAACTTGTATCTGTTAAGTCGCTAACGACTTATGATAGGTCGAATACGACCTAAGTGTTGTAAATTTGTGATATTGTGTGGGTTGTAATACGAGTTATGTTGAGTCGGTGGAACTGCTGAGCCGTTAAGTCGTTGACGACCTAGTTGAGTCGTAAGTAATATACGACTTAAGGGTCAGGGTGAAACTGCTATAAATAGGGAGTGTGTTGTACATTTTGAAGTAAGTTGATTTTGAATAAAATTCTTGTTTGTTAGCTTTGTGCTTTCAATTAAAATCGGTATTTGAGTGTAGACTCCTATCTCCACCTTCGACATTCGAGTGCGCTCGAATCTTCGATCGTTGAAGCCAATTCGCAGAATCAAGTGCGCTTGATCAACGCTCGAAGAATTGTAGATCTCTCTTCACGGTATCGTGCGCGATCAACGTGTCAAAGATAGCTTGAATTCGGTATCTTCGGATCAACGAATTTGGGCAATTCAGTATTTCTCAATCCACCGATTGTTATTTTCATCGTAACATCAATTTTTGTATTCCGCTGCTGCATCAATTTCATTCTGGATAAGAGGTGATATCATGGTATGGAGCCCAGATATTTTACCTATGTTGATGCTGCAAATTTATTATACTTTGTGGTTGTTGCTTTGTGTTTGAGGATCCTCGGATAAAGGTCGGTAACGACCGGGGGGATGGCATATTTGTGTGTTAGTTACCTAGTTACAGCTGTACAGCGTGAGGTAGTGTCAGTGTGTTGGTTACCTAGCTATAGCTGTACAGCATGAGGTAGCGTCGGCCTTGTGTTAGCAGAGATCCGGTTAGGTTCTCGGGGACGTCCTTTCAGTGGCGTTCCATTTCGGTGTAAGGAAGTTCCTTTGCATGACCATTTGTTGGAAATCCAAAGAAACAATACGAACCCTGTACGGTTTTAGTTGTATTACCTGTCATGGAATGTGGCGGTAACCTGCTATTGAACATGGTAGCTATAGTAGGCATAATTGTGAAATGCCTATGCTGGCTAAGATTAATATTATACTTTCGAAATGTTTTCTGCACTATGCACTAATAATAATATCAAAAGAGTTTTCTTTTGCGTAGTAAGCATGTTTGACTATCATAAGAAGAAATCTCCTCCAATTCTGCGTTTGCATTGTGTGTGTAGCGGGAGGTATTATGGTAGTTTCATTTTCCAAAAGCATTGCGGGTTTCAATGTTGAAAATTCTTTTGTGTTTGTTTAAAGATAAACTGTTTTTAGTTCTCACACCAGTCACCATGACTGACCTGGAGTTTATTGTTCCCTTCCTAAACTCTGGGTGCCCATCATTTTCCACATGGGCAGCCTAGAGTCAGGTTATCAGGTCATTCTGGATTCAGGAGATGCTGTATAGCTCAGTGGCGAGCTAGATGGCAAGGCGTATCACTTGTATATGACATTATTATTCCGCTGTGTATTCTGTATGAGGACAAGTTTGTATAACTGTCCATTGATGTATTGTGTGTATATTGACTCTGATGATGTAATGTATAATCTGATATAGTTTTGATTTAAAGATTATTCATTTATCTATTATATGTTGTTCCGCTGCGATATGTGAGACTCTGATATTGTTTCTATTGTTTCTTCTTTCTTTCTGTCTTCTTCTACCTCTTCTTTTTAACCATAACAATTCGGTTTTCCGGCATTCGATTGCTCGGCAGTTGATACAGTGGACGTATTAATGTCGACTTTCGAGCGTCGAAAAGTCGAAACATTACACAAATGCTTGATTCTTTCTGGTTAAATTAGTAAGTGGTGATGACATTTTGGAAAAATCTTTTATGAATCTCCTATAATATCCTGCCATCCCCATGAATGATCTAACTTCACTCACTATGCTAGGTCTCTTCCATGCTTGGATAGCTACAACTTTGTTGGGGTTCACAGAAATTCCTTTAGCAGAAATGACATGACCAAGAAAATGTACCTCCTCTTTCCAAAATGCACATTTTGAAAATTTGGCCTTTAAATCTTTTTCCCTCAATGTAGACAAAACCAGATGCAAATGATTTTCATGCTCTTCTACTATTTTGGAATAAATTAAAATATCATCAATAAAAATTAGCACAAACTTGTCTAGATAATCCCTGAATATCCTATTCATTAAATCTACAAAATATGAGGGGGCATTTGTCAACCCAAATGGCATAACCATAAACTCATATAAACCATACCTAGTGTTAAATGTAGTGTACTTAACACTTGAGTCTTCAACTTTCATCTGATGGAACCCAGATGCTAAGTCTAATCTAGAGAATATTTTAGCTCCATTGAGTTGATCAAAAAGATCATCAATCCAATGGGTATTTATTCTTGATGGTAACCTTATTTAACTCCCTGTAATCTATGCACATCCTCAAAGTACCATCATGCTTCCTTACAAACACTACTGGAGCACCCCAGCATGAGTTGCTTGGCCTTATAAACCCTTTACCTTCTAATTCCTCTAACTGGTTTTTCAACTCCTTCAGTTCACTTGGGCCCCATTCTGGTGGGTTTCTAATTTATTGGGCTTGCTCCTGGAATGAGGTTGATTTGAAACTCCACTGGTCTTTGGTGTGGAACACCCTAACCTCCCCAAACACATCCAAATATTCATTGACTATGGGAATTTCTTCAATGGAAGGTTCACTGAAATCCTTTTCCAAGTCAATTAAATGATATAATTTTCTTTCTTTAGCCACTTCACATAAAATTGTGATTCTCTGGCCTCTAAGGTTTTGCAATGATATGGTGGATGAATCTAAATTAATTATGGATTTAAATTGCCTTAACCAGTCTACCCCCAATATAACACCTATATTTGGGTAGTTTAAGACATATAAATCGGAAATAAAAATATTTCCTCCTATGTTTAATTCCACATCCACACAAATCATATTTAAAACACTAGAACTCCCTAGTGGACTTTGTACAAGCAATGGTGTTTCAACCAATATGCAGTTCAGTTTTAGCATTTTAACTATTTCATAAGAAATTACAGAATGAGTTGCCCCAGTATCATATACTACTGCTATGGGTATAGTACAGATAAGTAGTGTACCTTCCACTTGACCATGATTTTGAGCACTAGTCTCCACTGTGGATTTGCTTTTGCCATCCAGATTTGCCAATTTTCCTTGCTGTTTGTACTCAGGACAATTTCTCTTCATATGCCCCTCTTTCCCACATAGGTAGCACTTGAAAGCTCCTCCTTTTAATTCTGGGCACCATGGTTTGATGTGTCCTTCCTTTCCACAATGATGGCAAACCAATTTCTTCTTAGCATCATTGGCCTTGGTGTCACTGGCCTTTTTGTTATCTGTTCCCTCTTTCTTCTTGTTATTATTGTTCTTAAAATTTCTATACTTCTCTCTTTCCTTGTCATGCTGCTCAAATTTCAAAGCCAGATCTATTACTTGATCAAAAGTCTTATCGGCATATGGTAACATGGCCCTGCTAAGTCCTGGGTTCAAACCTTTAATATACCTATCATTTTTGGATGCTTCATCAGCCACTAGCATTGCTCCATATTTGGATAATCCCTCAAATTTTTGAGTATACTCAGTGACATTCAAAGTTCCTTGTCTGAGTCTAATAAACTCTTCAAGTAATGTGGTTTTAGCTGATGCTGGTATAAACCTTGCCTCCAATATCTCCTTGAATTGATTCCAAGTGATTTCATTTTCAATCCTCCCATCTATGATCACCTCCCACCAGCCTAAAGCTACTCCTTTCAGCTGTCTTGAAGCCACTTGCCTCTTCCTTTGATCATCAAGCTGCATGTCATTGAAAATCCTATCCAGTGGTCTCAACCATGCTTGAATTTCCATCACATTCTCAGTCCCTTCAAAACCTATGCCTCCCAAGTTTGTATAAGTCTTTAATAGTTTTGAAAGTTCCTCATGTGGATTCTCAGGCCTATGCCCAATTCCATCCCTTAAAACCCTCACAAACTCCTGCATATCAAGCATCTGTGGTGCACTTGTTCCTGCATTGTGATGAGATCCCCTTCCTACCATGGTTTGATAACTAGGTTATGGACAGATGGGATTAGTATATTGTGAGTATTTTCTATAATTAGTATTTTCCTATCTAAATTATTTCATCTAAAACAAACAGACATATTATATTTCTATAGCACTCAACATTCAATGCAAACATTTTCTAGCTATGCATAATAAATTTTCAACCTCGCTCTGATACCAAATGAAATGACCCTCGATATTTTACCTTAATTTTTTTCAAGGATTTTTTTTGAATATATATACACATTTAAAATTAATTTAAATTCACAGAGTCATTTTTCTTTTCAATCAATTATCCATGATCCAAATTTCTACTAATATAAATATATCAGTGTATTCATAAAGATATGCTCATACACATGAGGATGCATGTGTCCCTCTTGTTTAAATCAGAGTTATGGTAAACAAGAGCATATTCTATTTAATTTGAATTTGAATCAATCTACACATAGTTAATTTCTATATTCTTTTTTATATTTGTAATATATGAGTAGATCCTGCTCATATCTATTCTTAATGATTTTGATCATTCTAACTATGATTTACTAATAGTTTATCTTGGTAAGACAATCTCAGAATACATGGCCTTTTCATAGTATAGTTCAAATGCTTGATATTTGATTAAGGCCAGAAAATGATATCTATATTTATCATTTTCAACTTATGGTTTTCTTTGAAACTCATCTGTTCTTTGACTCAATCAATAATACACACTATGTGTTAATATACATACATACATACATACATACATACATACATATATATATATATCCCTAAGTCACTTCTACTCAGTAATCTTAAAGTCATCTTAACCAGAAGATCAATACAAGATTGATTTCCTAGACTTGAAAGTCCAGAATTTGGTGTCTTAGGCAAAGTGTTTTCTGTGTTTTATTTGTGCAAAGAAGACCTCAATGTGTTAATCACTTGCATACCAGTTTCTAAGTTTTCTATGACTAGGGTACTGGACTTGAAAGTGTTTAAAAAGTGGTGCAATCCCTGGATTATGGTGAACCAGGGCTTGAATGCAGAGTGCTCCCTGGTTTGATAATACAAACCAGTCAAAGTGCATATTTGTCTATGGTATTTGAAAGATAGTTTTGGTGAAACACTTGCTAAAAGAACAAAGGGTTATGAAATGCATTTTACTATCAAAATACAGACCAACATGATCAACCGAGACTCCATTCTTTTGAAGCTAGTTAACCCTTGTGACTGTGTCAACCAGACACTCTAACCATGTCAATTGAAATGCCATTCATTTGCAAAGTACTTGAAACCTTTTTAAGATATATACACTTCTCAAAACAACTCTCAAATGGACTTGAACTCTTTTACAAAATATTTCAATGAAAAGCAACTGAATACTTAAAAGAATACTCCAAGTTAAAATCAGATTTTACCCAAAACTTAATGCTTTTGAATGACTCAAGATTGACTAATACATAATATAGGTTATGTAAGACAATTGCTCAAATATATATTTCTTTTCCATATTTTCATAGATAATACTTTAAGCTTATTTTCTTGTTCACAACTCAGATAATCCTTCAGTTCTCAAACCTTAATACATAACAAAATTCAACAGAAACAACTAGTTTAATCAAACATAACAAGTTCATTACATAACAGGAAATTTAAAAACACAAATTTTCATGAATACATGCAGATAAATCATCCTATGCTCTTATTAAAAACTAGCTAGCATGCTCATTCATTCTTTCTCATTAGCCATAACTTTCCTTCCTACTTAGGTCCCGCATTCCCTGAAAGAGCATTAGTGGCTGCCTCATTTTTAAAATGAGACACCCCCATATGCCATGAGCAAACAAGGGTCAGATCTATGATCTGGTGTGAGCAACAACAATATATCCATAACATTAAGCAAATAGGTGATACATGAGTACTGGCTTGTTGCTTATGCAATTTCTTTAATCAACTATTTTACCATATTTCAGATAATTTTGTGCATGTATGATAACTTCAATAATCAACCATGTACACATACATAATTATGCAAACATGCACATTAATCAGTAACATATAGATGCACTGGAACAACCATGGTTCCATTCCAACCAATCTAGGAAATACTCAAGTTCCTATTTCATCATTTATGGGTTGTATATATCAATTTAAATCCTAGTCTCATCTGCTATCAAGGAATCACAGGGACACATTGCAATGAACTAATTCACATCATTGCACAAAGATCTCAGGGCTTGAACAAACAATGTGCCAACTTGCATACTTCAAATATGACAAACATTCCAGCAGCCTTCTTGGCTCACCATCTCTAGTTTATTTACTAATTGTATTCATGTTTAATCCTATCATCAGATAGCTAGGTGAACAAGTCACTGTGTACATGAAACATCCCATACATCTTGCAAACCTATTTTTCAAAAGCAAGCAGATAATCATTTTCTAGGACATTGCCATCAGATGTCTTGACTTTAAATCAAATATAAGAATATTTACAACTGAGAATAGAGAAATGGCATGTTAGGTTATTATGATTTGCAAGTAACTATGGTTGAACCGGATTCAAGATCTAGCTTAATCATAATTTTTGACTTATGGGTTTGCTATTTGATTAGGGGCTCAGCACATAAAGATCTCTATTGCACCCCTAATTCCTTTTTCTTAAGCCTCAGCACTTATACAATGTATAATGCAGCTCATATTATTTTCTCTATTGAAATTTTCATGCCATAGTTCTATATCAGTTGTAAGTACTCTTCCCATAATTTCAAGGTTTTGTGCCTTAGCTTTTCTAAGTATAATAAAACAGTGGGATGCACATCCATAATAAACATCATATCAGATTAAAACCATCCAAAGAACATCCATAAGATATCTAATAGACTATGTTTAGCAAAACCAGAAATATGCAAATAACAACATAAAAGTTTGGCTGCCTCATATCAGGAATTAATGCCATGGATTTAGTGAGATTACTCACCTAAGTACTTCCTTCTATTTGATCCAGAAAACCCTTGAATGCTTTTCCTTCCTTTTAAATATTTTCTTCCTTTCTTATTTTTAAGTATCTCGGGTAAATGATTTTCTGGCCATAACTTCTTATTTATATGAATGTTTTTCACTAGGGTTTTATCAAGATAAAATTCCATTTTTGTCATGGCTAACATCAGGCATTTTGAATTTTGTATTTTCACATTTCCCATCCTTAATACCCCGGGCTACATTAGTTGGTTATGGTCAGTGCTTTCCTCTTTTTGATTTTCAGAAAATGGCTATTTTTGAATACCTCTCCACTTACTCAAGTCATGTTAAAAGTGTGACTTAGCTATATTTTATACATTTATTCATTTCTGGAAATCCTCTTTTCTATTTTTTTACCTACACATACATGCTTACTTGTATTGTGTCTCATGTCATTTTGATGTTATTTTTTTTCTTGCTTAGCTTTAACATATTTCTACTCAAAAAAAAGTATGCATGTATATAGATATATATATATATATTTATTTATTTATTTAATTTTCCTTGCTTCACCGAAAAATATATATACATATATTTCATATTTATAACTTGGTTAGGTCTGGGTTAAAAATCCAATGCTTTAAGTAAGAATTTACTTTCTTACTCAAATAAAATATTTTCTGCTTTTCATTTCAAAATAATTCATATGACCCAGAAACAAAATATCTACACTTGGGTTAATAATTCACATTTCAAAATCATATTTGAAATGTTTTCTTCTCCTATTTTTTTATTTTCAGGAATTTTGGATCCTTCCTTGTGCCATTTCCAATGTGCACGTGCACACATATCCTTGCACATTATTCAATCCCAGAAATTCCTCCATAATTAAATCTAAATATTTCAAAACTAAATTATTTCATTAAAATAATTTTTCACAAAATTTTGGGGTATTACAAAAATAAAACGACATAAGCAACCAAAATACTCTAGAAACACACCAGTGCGGTTATCCGTTTCACAGATATCGCCGGGTACTGGAAATCCGAAACACTGAATTGAATATACCGCAGAGATCAGCACAACAAGATGATCAAAACGGTATACGGATATCAGTGGTACGATCATCCGATCAAAAGTCGATATCGGTACCAAAATGCTGCTATTTTGCCGAAAATAAGATCGACGGAGCAATAAAAGTCAAAATTTGGAGAAACAAAAGATAACGTCTCACTCAGAAGATGATTTACAAATTTTCTATATAAAAATATTCAGGTTTGGAAACCATTTTATTATCATCAAATATTAACTGATTTAAACTGAAATAAAATTATACTAGAAAATAAACTTCCATATTATCAAATGAAAATTTACCATTTGCTATGTTTAATTAGACGTATTCCAAATATTAAATTTTTATTTCAAAATTTTATTGTTTAAAATTTCACAAAATTCAACTAATTAATTAAATAAAACCACTGAAATTTACGGGTCGTTACACCCTCCCCCACTCAAAACTTTTCGTCCCCGAAAAGGAAGGAGGTAGGAGAATATGAACAATCCAGAAAGAAAATAGATTGTAAAACAAGATAAAACAATTAGTTCAAACCATATAAATTTCAATTTACATTAATTAATACTCAATAATTGATTTTAAATTCAAGGTATTTCAATAAGTTGATTTAATTCCAATTTATTAATATTTGATACAAAAAGGTTTCTTTCAAAACAAAATTTTAATTTAACCAACCTATTATTCAACCAACCTATTATTCTATTAATCTCTGTTAATATCTTTATAATCAAAATTAAGTGTATAACATTTATTATAAACACTCAAATTTATTTATAAAATCATTTTATAATGTATATTATCCAATTACATATTCAACTTCTGGATAATTTAGGTAAGTTATATTGGAATGTAATTGAATATTTTACTAGTTAATTTTCCAAATTTAATTATTTCTGTAACGTCTCGGATTTTTCGCGTTCGAAAATCGACATCCATACTTTACATCGTACTCGAATGCCATAGATTCGATCGTTCAAATCCGAGTCGCCGGAGCTGATAACAACATTAAGTAAACAACACAGCGGAAAAGAAAAAGAATATAGATATACAACATCTGATACAATGATGATACAATGAATATCTATATACATCAGAGATATGATACAAGAAATAGCAGCGGAAAAGAAAATGATAACATCAGCAGCATATAGAATATCTCCAATAGAATGCTCCAATCCATGGCTAGCGGAAAGCAAGGTCAGTCGTCCATAGACTGACTAGCTCCAGATAATCTACTCAACTTGAATATCTGAGAAACCCAACTCTAGACTGCTCGTGTAGAAAATTATGAGCACCCAGAGTTTAGGAAGGGAACAATAAACTCCGGATCAGTCATGGGACTGGTGTGAGCAACAAAAACAGTTTATCTTTAAAACAAACACAACAGAACTTTAAACATTGAAAATCCGCAATGCTTTTAGAAAATGAAACTACCATAA
This sequence comes from Allium fistulosum, assembly GCA_030737815.1. Lineage (NCBI taxonomy): Eukaryota > Viridiplantae > Streptophyta > Magnoliopsida > Asparagales > Amaryllidaceae > Allium > Allium fistulosum. The sequence goes on along the minus strand of CM060904.1, from coordinate 1,099,851,584 downwards.
GGCCTCCCGCACACACACACAATGCAAACGCAGAATCGGAGGAGATTTCTCCTTATGATAGTCAAAGATGCTTACTACGCAAAATCATTGGATATTATTACTAGTGCATAGTGCAGAAAACATTTCGAAAGTATAATATTAATCTTAGCCAACATACGACCAGTATCGTATGCCTACTATAGCTACCATCTAAACAGTGGTGACCACCGTACGTAAATGGCAGGTTCTACAACTAAAACCGTACAAGTTCCGTATTGGAGAAATGGATTTCCAACAAATGGTCAGGCTAAGGAACTTCCTTCCGCCGCATGGGATCGCCTCTGGCTGGACGTCCCGAGAGACAAACTGCTCTCTGCCAAACAAGGCCGGGTTACTCCTGTAACAAGTAACTCACGACTATGCCATCCCCCGGTCCTTTGGGACCTTTATCCGAGCGCTCGGTAACCAACATCACACATAATAAATAAACTGTGTCCACATGAGTAAGTATCAGGGCTCCATACCATAATACCACCCCTTTCCAGAAGGAAATGACATACCCTAAAGGGCGCGACCCTCATAACCTTGCCGCAACATTCCTGTTTCGACCATTTTCGGTTTGTGAGGCCCTGACGAAGTCTCGTCCACAAAGCTACGCTTTGTCACAAAGCCATGCTTTGGGTCAACAGATGATCAACCTATGATCACAAAGATAAATGATCAAACAAATGATCATGTCACAAATGATCAAACGATGATCATCACACAGCAACACTCAGCATGCCACATTACCAAATTGGGAAAATATCGCTGATAACCTTCAACTACATAACCTCTGAGCTCGTACGTCTCAGAGAAGGGTGTTAAGCTAAGAGAATAAATTCTCCGCCACCAACAGAAATGTATTTGAAAGAAATCTGCTTTATATCTAAAAGTGTAATGTCAGACATGTATCCATACAAGTCTGTTCCGGGTTCGAACAGAACCGAAGGCACTTCTTACGAAGCCCTTGCAAATCCGGATAATTTTCTAATCACGTCCGGACTTCCCATCACAAAGGGTGCTAAAATCTCTATATCGGGGACCAGTCGATGCAGAGACATTCGACGAGTTGTCCTTTCATTTTCGAAAATATCCGGTCTTTACCACCGGTCTTCAAATGCTATCCATATACGACGTATCATTATTCGGAACGGGTTATATGACACAAAGGTCCTCTCCCGGCTAAACCGAATAATGAGCGCAATATTTTAAAAACATATGGATATTGGGATTTCAATTAAGTCACAACTTATTACCCAAAACTTTTCTTTCAAATGGTTTAACAAATTACCATTTTCAAATCTTTAAACAAAAAGATTCATTATAACAACCTTCAACGGTTTAACAATTTCCACACTTTAATCTTTTAAACAAAAGATTTATTCATAGATGTTCCCAAATTAATTTCCATTTCAATTGGATTAACTCGTTAAATCTTTAAATCAAGATTTAACTCATAGCTTTCAAAACAATTTTATTTCGAATGGTTTAAACCACTCATTATTTTAAATCTGTTAAAAATAAACAGATTCAATTTATAGTTTTCAAAAAGAATTCATTCATAACTTAGAAAACCATCTTTCAATTCAATCTTGAAATTCCTTAAACTAAAATTGGAATTTCATTTCTTATCTATATGAAAGCTTTTATTCCTTTAAACAAACAGTTTCATTTTGGAAATCTGATTCATTCATACGAGTTGAAGTTCTTGGGGTTTAAATTCAAATTCTCAAACCAATATTTTAAAAGTGGTTTAAATTCATATAAAACACATTTATAATATCGTTAATCAAAATTCCAATCATTAAGAATTCAAATTCAAATTGAATTATTTAAATTGGAAGCTTTATTAATTTATTTAAAATAACTTTTATCTTACAAGCTCCTTTTAGAAAGTTTTAACATTTAACCCAAATCCATTTCCAAAATCAATTGAAATTAAAATTTCAATTTCAAAAACATCAAATTTAAATTAACTGTGACTTAACCGATTTCCACGTGAAATCCATATTTGTGTGTGTAAAAGTGTGGTCCAGGGGTTTCATACAGTAGTGCAACACAATGAATCATCACATATCAAAATACAGGATATAGTTGATAAGCGATATAAACTATAACGCTTATCGTTCAGATCATAGATATATATCACAGATAATAAATTACATCACAGATTAAAACACAAATCAGGGTATATCACAAATCATCACATATCAGGAATATCAAACAATTTAACATTCAATAGAATCTAAACATTCACAAGTGAATTTATTAATCAACTGATTAATTTAAATCAGATGTATCAATTTATTAATTCGGGTTAATTATCGTAATTTAATTACAAATTATTTTAACCTTAAATTTTCTTAATTAATAAATTTTCAATTTATTAATCTCTAATTATTAGTTAATCAATCATAATCATTAATCAATTAAATTACTTAATTAACCTTTATCTTTAATTAATTAAATCAACCAATTATACTTAATTTCCTAATTAACTTAAGTAATTTCCAAGATAATAAAACTCCTTTTAACTTAAGCTACATTATCTTGTAAATACACTAATTACCATTTACATTTAAAACCCCTTTAAATCTTTAAAATTAACTTAAACAAATTTAAGATTAAATAAATTCTAAAACTCTTTAACAAATGATAAGAAACCATTTGATATTCATAAAGTAATGTTTTAAAGGAAGTTTTAATACAAATTGCTTAAAATTTCAAAAATTCTATTTTCAAAACCTTTTATAAAAACTGGCTTCATCTTCACTTCGGGTCCTACCCGAATGATACTCGGGACCATCCCTGAGTTTCTCTACTCTTTCCCCTGTTTCTTTTAAAAACTTAGTTAAATTTTCAAATCTTCAAAACTGCAGACCTTAAACCTACGAATTCACGAGTATGAACTCGAGTAGAAACCCCCAAGAACCCGAGCCTAACTTCGAGTAAACTCAAATTTTCCCCGAGCAACCGCAGACTTCCCTCGAGCTTCAACCCGAGTTTTCCTCTCCCAGACCCAAACAAAACTCCGACCAGGCAAACGTGCTCGTGCACGTGCACATGGCCGTTGGCCAACTTCGATCGCCATTAATACTTCGAGCACGTCGTAGGCCACCCCAGCTCCGCTTCCAGTCACCCACTTCGGCCAGAGCGCCATTAATCTCGAATTCGAGAATGACAGAGCCTGGAAACATTCGACATTTATAACACTCCGACCTGTCAACGCCAATTCCTCACATCTCCGGCCACCGTTGCCACCCAAACTTCGGCGAAAGCTTCGACAACCCATCGACCTCCTTCCCCTAAAACCCCAAGCGACTCGATCAACCAACGACGAAGTACGAATTGGAAACAACTGCCCTTTCCAAACTAGGTCACCAGACTTCTATCGCCTACCGCCACCACCATAGTCATCGCTCGACCATCGGTGCATTTTTCCCATGACCCTCGATCACCCCCGCGTCTCCAGTCCAAGTCCCGACCCTTCCAGCCGCCTCGATTAACCACGGCAACTCAAAATGTCAACAACAAAGAAATCCAAACTGCTCTTTCATTTAATCACTAAAAATTTCGATATGAACTTTAAAATTCACGTCTTCCAGTGAGTATTCAAGTTATGTAGTTGAATTCGAAAATAACGAGATTCGAATTTTGACCCATTGAAGTTGTGCTCGAAAACATCTCCTTCCAGAGATGATACCAAGTGATTTCAATTTGAATTTATTTAATGTTTAGTTCAAAGTTAAATAAACAATAACTGTTTTGATTCCAAGTCCAAATATCCCATAGTTTAGGCAGTATTGATTTTTGAAATCAAATTTGGCTTCCAGAGTACCAGAGAACAAGTATTTTCAAGCATTTCCAGGTTATAGTTATATGCTGAGGTCCTGTATATATATATATACTGGCTTATCCACACTTATATATGTGTATTCCTACCCAACAAAATTTCAGATTTAATCACATGACTAGATTTAAAACATAAGTTATTAAATATGAAGCTACTAACATTTTAAAGAACATAAGTTTATACTAGAGCTAATAATGACAAAATTATCTAAAATTCTCACAGGCTTGCATATATACAAATATGCAAAGAAATCATCACCCAGAAATTCATATGTACACAAATTCGTTACTTGAGTTTATAGAAGTGATGTTACTCACCTTGATTTGCAGAAGAAAACAGAGCTTCTCTTCATGTTGACACAGGCTGGAAATTACAAAATGAAGCCTTCTCTTTGATCTCTGGTTGAATTAAGTTGATTGTTGTTTGAGTTTGAAGTTTTGTTTTAAGTTTTAGATGGTGTTCATTTTCAGATTTTCATAGCTTGAAGAAACGAACTGAGATGAAGATAATATACATAAGAAATGAAGTAGATAGGGTAATGTTATTACTTGTACAAGTTGATAAGAATTTTTACAAATTACCGGTGAGATCTTTTTCCTTTTTTATTGACTGAAATGTTGTTTTGGCAGCTAATATTTTTCGTATGGAGGCTGAGGTGATTGTGTTGGGTGCTAGCATTAATTAAGGTGTACAAATTTACATATTTATATTTTCTTTTCCCTTTCATTTCGGCTGATAGACATTGGCATTAGTTGTTGTAGACAAATTTATATACTTATCTTCATTTGCAAGCTATCCTCATGTACATGAATAAAATTTATTTATTTTACTTGTTGGCTATGCTTTTATTTTTATTCATAGCTTAAGTATTGATTATTACTTTATAAAATAAGTAAACTTCTATTTTATTAAATTTTATTTATCTTTATACTTATAGTTTTATTTATTTTGGCCTTGTTACTTTAAAACGAAAAATGAATATCCATAATTAATATATTGTTAGAATTGTTATACTTTTAAACCATTTAGATTTAGATTTAAACTCGAATTCAATATACATATATATATATATATATATTAACTTCATGTTTTCTCATATATCACGTATACATATATATTCACATATATGTACAATATTTACAATATTATTAAATTTAAATGATTTATACAAAATATACTTGAATTCGGGGAAACTCGCATCACCGCATTGATTATTTTCACAAATTTAATTCAAAAATTAATTTAATTATCAATTTAAATTTAAATAAAATTCGGGGTCGTTACAGACTTCCCCCCTTAAAAGAATTTCGTCCTCGAAATTCGCAAGCACGAAAACAACGCAGATAGATACATAAAGACTGAGAAACAGTTTTCCAGGTCAAACTGGATATCAATTCTGCATTTGGGTCACCAAATCATAATATCAATAACAGATACCAGAACGAATCTGTTTAACACTTTACAAAATACTCGGGTTATCCAGATCTACGAAATATGTAGTGGCATCGGTTAGTTCGGAAGGGATAACTAACCATTCGTAGAATAGACTAGGACCCAAAGAATAGATAGATATATGGATACAATTTCAAAATTTTGGTTTAAAACTAAAGTATACCTATCAACCATAACAATCAAAGCAACCAATTCATCCAAACAAACAATTTTCTTTCTGGATCGACCAGAAATTATCAAAGAATAGAGAAAAGATGTTGAACAAAAGAGATTGATAGAGGAAATTTGCTTCCTTGTTGTTACAGGATATTGGCCATTTCATAGTGGTATCCCCTTGTCCCATATCTCATCCTCTTCTTGCACTCATACTTACTATCAGTGAATATTAAGAGAACTTACTGAGGCTTACGGACGGATATCTTAAAGATTACTCATTCTAGGGTATACTTCACCCTATCTCTAATGAGCTACTTAATGTGTGATTTAAATAAAATTCGGGGTCGTTACAATTTCAAATTTAAATATTTATTCAAAAAAATTTGCTTTATTTTATAATTGAAATCACCTTTAACATAAAATTTAAGAATTTAAATTTCCAATTAATCTTCAAACAATTTAAAGATAAATATATATACACACACACTATATATATCCAATCAAATCTATAATCATATACCAATATATATATATATATTATAAATCAAGTAATACTTTAGGAATTCAAATAAATTTAATTTTCCAAAACAAAAATGTAGCAAAGCTACAGAATGGTCTCTCCACTTCGAAACTCGAAAATGAATGTCGATGATGCGGCCGCCATCATCGAAATTATTTTCCAACGACAAAGAAGAGAGTACTGATTTGAACATTTAAAAATTCTTTGGAAAATGGTTTCTATTCGAAAATACTTTAAATAATATACACTTTAAAACTTTAAAACCAAAGTTTGAAATCACCAGGAATTAAATTCCCAAAATTCCTGATTTAAATTCATTTCAATTTCAAATCAATTTACACAACCATGTTTATAAATTCATTTATATAATAATAAATGATAATCAAATATTATCATTTCAACAACCAATTTATTTAACAATTTAATTTCAGAAAATTTTACTTATATATATAATATAAAATTTATTCCATTTACCAATTTGAAGAAAATATTGTGTCAGTTTGCTCTGTTCAAGTGTTTTGGAAATCCTATCGATAGCGTTGATCAGACGAATCGATCGAAAACCCAAACCAACATCAACAACTCAAACAACACAATATATAAAACATTTTTAACATAAATTTCCAAATACACTTCCTCGCCCGACGATACAAGAATGGATTTCAAAACAAGGATAGAGATTCAAATTGGAGATACCCAAATCAAAAGAATTCAAACTAGAAGATAGGCTCGAAACGAAGATTAGATGATTGGATTACGAACTAGGAAGATGGATAAACTTATATAAATCGCGGGCGACCTTAACCGGGTCAACCGTGACTTCAAAATAAAATGCAGTAAATTGACATTCGACCGCCAGAGATAGAATTCGGGCATAGCAAAAGATACTAGCATCGTAAACCGAGGATGCAGAAATCTCCGGTGAATCAATGCTTTTTGTAAAGAAGTTTCACCCCTTTACAATCATTCAGTGGAGATATGGGATGCTCCAGAATCGAGAGAACACGAATAGAGAGACAAGAATGGATTTCAGAACAAGAGGGAGAGTTCTAAAATTCAAAGGAAACCGAATCAAAGAGGAAGAGATTCAAGCACGAACAGAGGTGATTCTATAATTAAATTTACTATATATGCTAAGCTTTGCCTAAAACCAGAGTTCTGATACCACATGTAACAACTTGAAATTTTCAACCATTCGCATCCATACATGTCAGATTTGAATTTCTCAAACTATCATATTATTAATTTAAATTTGGCAAAACTCAGAATATACAGTAAATAAAAAATCACTGAATCATAGGCATAGAGTAATATAACAATAATGCAGCGGAAACAAAAGAATAGTAGTTCATGAAGCTATTATATATATAACATAGTTAAATAAGATACAATAGAGGTCTCGAATACATATATGTCTCAATATAATAGTCAAATACAAGATCTGAATACATCACTGGAATCAACTGAATAACTGAAAGCAGAATCGAAAGATGGATCTCCAAGCGAAGCTCCAACCCCAAAGGTGAGTCTCGAATACTGTATCACTCAGTCTGACCCGAACGTAAAACAAAACACAAAACACTCGAGTCAGGATTAACATTCTTATATCAATAAATCCAACTCAAGTGAAATATCAACTGAAATACAAGTAACTCAAAGGATGTTTGGGATAACCATCCTCTAAGGATCCGTTAAACTATCTACTATGTAGTAATATACGCTATTATAATAATGTCTATAGTAAAGTAAACTATTAAAATAGCGTTAAGGCATTACCCATATACCCCTTAACACATTTTATAGTGCCAGTAGTCTATATAGTACCGTAATACCCCGTAAACTAGAGCTACCAGAGGATACTCCATAGGTACGACACAAATCAAACTCATAGTAAAGCACGCTAGGGTAGGTGACATGGCACAACTAAGCAATGCCAGGGTAGATATACCAATTACGCATCCGAACTGGTGGTAACGTAGAGCCGCAGCAATCGCCCACCTCGAGCCACACTCCCGAATCAAGGGTGCGCACCAAATTAATCACAAAGTAATAGAATGGCATACGATGGGATGTGTCCGATCATAGGAGCTACCACATTGGCCCGGAATCGCTCCTGTTTTTTCCACCTTATGCCGACTCCCGGCAGTTGGGTCCACGTAAATATACCTTTAGGATCGTCGTCGCCATCCAACTTCATTCTGGAATCTCACCGCGTACACAGTTGTTAAAGTAGTTTTCGGTATCGACATAGAGTATGCTCGTATCCAATCCCAGTCTCTTTAACAACCAAACGTTATTATAACACCGCGGTCATTTCAAAAATAGTTTATACTTCAAAACCAAAATATCATTTTCATTTCAATAACCAAATCAATACAATATCATTTCCATTTCAAATATATATTCACCTCCAAAATCATAGTACTTTCAAAATTATAACAATTTCGAAATCAAAATACTTAAAATTATAATACTTTGGAAATCACAACATTTTGAAATTGCAGCACTTCAGAAATCATAACACCTTGAAATTATAGCATTTTGGAAATCTTAACACTTTGAAATTATAGCATTTTGAAAATCATAACACTTTTGAAATTATAGCATTTCCCTTAAACCGTTTAGATATCAATAATAGTATATATAATAAAATAGTTTATAAAAATAATTTATATAAAATAGTTATAAGTTAAAACAATTATATTAAAATAATTAGTATAATTAAAATAGTTTATAATAAAATAGTTATATTAAAATAGTTTATAAAATATCAGAGGAGCTACCTCATTGGCCCGGAATCGCTCCTGTTTTATCCACCTTATGCCTACTCATGGGAGTTGGGTCCACGTAAATATACCTTTAGGATCGTCGCCACCATCCTACTTCATTCTGGAATCTCACCACATACACAGTTGTTAAAGTGGTTTTCGGTATCGACAGAGAGTATGCCCATATCCGATCCCGGTCTCTTTAACAACCAAATATTATTATATCACCGCGGTCATTTCAAAAATAGTTTATACTTCAAAACCAAAATATCATTTTCATTTCAATAACCAAATCAATACAATATCATTTCCATTTCAAATATATATTCACTTCCAAAATCATAGTACTTTCAAAATTATAACAATTTCGAAATCAAAATACTTAAAATTATAATACTTTGGAAATCACAACATTTTGAAATTGCAGCACTTCAGAAATCATAACACCTTGAAATTATAGCATTTTGGAAATCTTAACACTTTGAAATTATAGCATTTTGAAAATCATAACACTTTTGAAATTATAGCATTTTGGAAATCATAACACTTTTGAAATTATAGCATTTCCCTTAAACCATTTAGATATCAATAATAATATATATAATAAAATAGTTTATAAAAATAATTTATATAAAATAATTATAAGTTAAAACAATTATATTAAAATAATTAGTATAATTAAAATAGTTTATTAAAATAGTTTATATTAAAATAGTTATATTAAAATAGTTTATAAAATAATATAAAAATTGTTTTAAATTTAATTTAAAAATACTTTATATAATAAAGATAGTGTCCACAAATGCACAAATCGATTCAAATCAACTCGAATTTCAAATTCAAATTTAATCCAATCTCAAATCATCAATTTCAATTTCAATTCAATTAAACATTTCAAATTATATCGATTTCAAATACCTATTTGAAACACAAAATAAACCATTAAATTTCAATATATTTCAAAGCTTTAAATATTCCACATTTCCAAAACTGAATTTGATAATTCCATTTATATCTCAATTTAATTTCATTACATTTAGTTTCTGAAATATTTATTTAATCATTTCAATAACAACTAATTACAACTTAAATTTACAAATTTAAATAAACAAAATATCCCATTAAAATTTATATAAGTTTGAAATATTCATTTAAGTCACTTTTAATCGAATTCAAGTTATAAAACATATCTTTAAAATTTCAAATTTAAATAAATTTCAATTCAAACTTATTTAAGTAAAAGTCTTAAATAAATATAATTCCAAATCAATTTCAAATTTATCTTTCAACCTGAAACATTTAAACTCTATATTTAAAAATATATATTTTACATAATTACTTAAACATATTTTATATTGATTAAATCGACTTTATTAAATCAACTTTATTAAATCAACTTTAATAAATCTCTAAAATCAATATTTATTAAAACCATATATTTCTTTTCAAAACCATAGAAATCATTTTCAAAATATTTATATATAGACCAACGGTGTTTGTATATAATTTTCTACCCTATGATCAAGTGATACAGATATTATCATTTCAATCCACAATTTAAATATATATACGGGTATATATCTTTTCAACCCGCAATCCCAAATTCAATTCATTGAAAATCGCTTGGGTTTATCATTTCAACCCATAACAATTTTCTCCTATTCTACAGATCGTTCGGGTATGTATCATTTCAACCCATAGTGAATTCTATACTAACAGGGAACTTGCAGAGTGATAAAAGATATGATAATAATATAACAACAGTAACAGGCATATATCATCAATGATAATAACAAATAATGGTTTCAGATGTCACAGGTGAACAGATACAGATAATGGCATATATATATAGCAATGTAAAAAATCTAACACTAACATATTTCAATTGTCGTTTCAATTGAAATCAAATTTAATAAATATAAGAACATTAATCGTGAGTGATTGCTCACCTTTCAAGGCCAGATAGATTTGACAAATGAAACGAGCTACGAATCCAGGCACGAATCTCAAAACAAGGCAAGATTGAACTCGAATCGACGAACGAAGCTGAGAAATAGGAATTGGCGAGTCAAATTAGAACTAGATCGATGAAGATAATTGGTATAAGTGAACTTATATACATATAACCACATATAACTATATATAAAGCCCTATATTAAATTAAATACATATATATATGGTTTTCAAAATCATAATTTTAAAATAAAACACATATATAACATCAAACACATATATATACACTATATAATTTGAAATAAACACATATATATATTTATTAAAAATAAAGAACACTTACATACATGTTATATATTTAACATTTATATTTAAGACAAATTTATACAAACTTGCTTTAATTTTAATACATATAAACTAACATTAAAACTTCTATATATGTATATAACTAATAATATAATGTACCAATACAAAACCAGACTCATGCATATGTATAAACTAATATATATATATATATATATATATACACACACCTACTAATAGTAAAATGTAAAACAAGGAACATATAAAATCTTCTTCCCAGATTAAATGTTGTAAACAATATATATACTATAAACTCATGTTTAAAACAAAATATCTAGGTACTGGCAGCGACAAATGTATGAGAATCAATATATATTGTATATAAAACTGAAATCTAGACACTACATATATAACTAAATATACATATATATAAACCTGAAATATATATATATAAGCAGCAAGTCAAAACCGACCAAATGATGATATAAATTATATATATATATATATATGCAAACATATCATATGCAACCTGTACATCACAATACCTATACTATATACATAAATATATATAAACTGCAACCAAATGATATGTATACTATTATGTAAACTACTATATAAACTACAGCTAAAATATAACTTACATTATTAAAACTTGTATACTATACAACATATCAAGTATGAGTTTATATAATAATATATAGTACTTGTATAATACAACCTTTAAAACAAAATAGACTAGTATATAATCAACTCGTATAACAGACTTATATAAACAATATAAGCTTTATATTTTATAGACTCATAACTTTATAAACCAACATCATAGCTTGACATTCATAAAATCATCACTAACCAAAACTATCTATAACCTTTATATACTTATGAACTAATATATTATATATATAAATATAACTTAGTAAACCAACATATGTTTATACATTGTGAAATATCAACCTTATTAAAACATATAGTACATAACAGATATTAATATTTCTATATATATATATCACACAACTAATACTGACATATAAAAGTCAATAGAAAATACATATGTACTGACATATATAATCAATATATATAAGCACACTAACACATATTAAATTGCAGATATTAAACTTATACAAACCGACAGAATATATATATTAGAATTATACATATGTATCTATATATATACCTTAAAAGAAGGAGCTGTTGTTGACAGAGTGGGAAGAGGCGAAGAGATATGAGCTGGAGTTGTTGAGTTCGGCCGTTGCCTAGAGGTTGCGCGTCAGAGGAGATCGGAGCAGACTAAACGAGATCGGGCAGTTGAAGCTAGCTTGGTGTTGGCTTTCGGAAGGGAGGAAGCAGGTTGAAGTTGTGCAGGCGAAGTGAGTGGTGAGTGGTATCGACACTGTGATGTAGGTCAGTGGGCGTGGCTAACTTGGAGTGACAGGGGAGGATGGGTTCTGGAGAAGGCGAATGGGTTCCGGAGAAATCGACAATGGAATGAAAATGACTGTTCTCTTTTTTTTCTTTCTCAAAATAGTGAACCGAAAAATGAACAAACGAGATAAAATGAAAGGTTAAGATGACCAAATGCCGAAAATTAAATTCAGAGAATTTTAAAAGTTGTTGGTAATCACGAAGGAAAATAAAAAGACACAAGCAACCAAAAGACTTTAGAAACGCACCGGTGCGGTTATCCGTTTCATGGATATTGCCGGATACCGGAAATCCGAAACACAGAATTGAATATACCCCAGAGATCAGCACAACGAGACGATCAAAATGGTATACGGATATCAGTGGTACGATCATCCGATCAAAAGTCGATATCGGTAATAAATGCTGCTATTTTGTCGAAAATAAGATCGACGGAGCAATAAAAGTCAAAATTTGGAGAAACAAAAGATGACGTCTCACTCAGAAGATGATTTACAAATTTTCTATATAAAAATATTCAGGTTTGGAAACCATTTTATTATCATCAAATATTAACTGATTTAAACTGAAATAAAATTATACTAGAAAATAAACTTCCATATTATCAAATAAAAATTTACCATTTGCTATGTTTAATTAGACGTATTCCAAATATTAAATTTTTATTTCAAAATTTTATTGTTTAAAATTTCACAAAATTCAACTAATTAAATAAATAAAACCACTGAAATTTACGGGTCGTTACAGGTAACGCCTTAACGCTATTTTAATAGTTTATCTTACTGTACACATATTATAATAGCGTATTGTACTACATAGTAGATAGTTTAACGGATCCTTAAGAGATGTGAATCCCGAACATCTCTTAAGTTACCGCACTCACGTTAGACACTGGATAAGAGATGTCAAACCCCGTAAACATCTCCAACGCCGTTTACACTCATATTTATTTACCGTTGATTTGACTTACATGAGATCTTTTAGTTCTGACTCAAGTGTTTTGTCTTTTCAATTCGCTCGGGTCAGCCTGAGCATTTCAGGATTTGAAGACCTTATTTCTGGAGGACGAAGATGAAGATTTGTACTACTATTATTTACTATATTTATTCCACTACATTCATATTGTTCCGCTGCATTATTTATATATCTCTTATATGTGTAACTCTGATTTTGTATTGTATAAGTATAATCAAATGTTTTGTATACAGCTTCATGAACTGTTATTTGATTATTATATTTTGTCATTCCGCTGCGAGATTCTGTTTTGTTTTTTTTCTCTGCCTTTTCTTATTCACCCCAATAACAATCCGCCCTTCTTTTTGGTTTGAGTCGGCATGTGTGTCTGCTTAAAACGTACAAAAAGGCGGGATGTTACAAGCTGCATATTGATCTTATGTTATGAATTTTGATGCACCAGTGTTTGTATTGGTTTCTTCTAACACTTCGCTATCGGGCGGTGGCTTTGCTGGAGGTCAATAGTGAATTGTAATAGGCGTTGGCTTTGCCGGAGCTAATTTTAGAGGTTACCCTGAGTGGTTATTTCTTTTGAGGTGTTATCCATCAGTTTTTTTTTGGAGATTTTTGTTTTTTTATGTTCTGTTACCTGCTAGGCATGTTGGCAGCTCCTATATTTTAGGTGCTATAAATATGCACATGTGTGCTCTCCTCTATCAGAGGATCACACATTTCTCTAAAAAAAATCTAGAGTTTTTGAGTCATGGTTGCCACGATCGTCTTGATTGGTCGAGATTTGGTTTTCCCCGATCTTAGTAATCGTGTCGAGATTCTGTGTTCCCAGATCCTTGTGATCGTGTCGAGATTCTGTGTTTTCCAGTCCTTATTATCATGACGAGATTCTATGTTCCCGATCATTGGTATCAGATTGGTATGAGTGATACCACAATTTTTTGTTTGCCACGGTGTGGAATTGGTTTCATTGTGTTAGGAATATTGTGGTTTATTCTGTGATTCTGTGTTCATTGACTAATGTGTGTTTTGTGACCAAATACACACACACACCTGTGCCTTGAAGTAAATTCCGAGTTAAATTAATTAAGTGACTTGTTATATTTTAGACATCTGGATTTACTTAAATGTTATTTATTTTTGTGTTATATCTCATTTTCATCCTTTTGGATATATAGAGATAGTCTGGCTCATTTATTTTATAATATCGGGTCAGGTCAAGACTTTCTAGGTTACAGGATAGTGGACCTTTGGATGATTTGGCTAGCAAGGAGATAAACCATTTTGACTATTAGTTTATCCCATTTAGGATTTTGTGTTGTATATGAGATGTATATCTGAGTTAGAGATTTGTAACATGTGTATATTATGTGGGTTTAGTATTTTATTTTATAGACTTATAGTTTGTATTTGTATATAAGATTTATTGTTCCATTGTGATCTGTGATTTACTATTTTATATGATATACTATTATGATTCTGAGAAATCGATGTGTCTATTTGTAACAACCCTCATATTTTACGATTGTATATTTAAATATTTTATTTAAATGTAGAATCGTTAATCGGATTGAAGTCCGAAAAGCTACTTTTTGTAAACAGTCGAATTGGGACTCGAGACCACTTCCATTGAGTCCAAAACGGCGTTTGCGACTTTTTTGAGTATAAACATCGATATGTTTGGAGTAAGTTGAATTTTGACATTTTCTATTGGGCTTTGGGTTTGGGTTTCACCCCAACTCACTCTATAACCTAGTTCAGCCCTCTCCTATCCTCTTCACTTCATTTCTATTTTCTTAAACACTCAAGCAAAACTGAAAATGGGGAGAGGAATGGGAAATTAGAAACTCCAAGCCCTACTTTTCATTTGCAAAACCAAATTCTTGCTCCAACTTCAAAGAGAAGCTAAGGTAAGCATCCTCTTCATCTTCTCCAACTCATTCTCTCTTTAATTTTAGAAATTTCCTAAACCTAACTTAGGAAATGTTCTTCTTTTGAGCTTAGATTCAAGTTTCTAGAGTTGAGGTTGAAGAGAAGTTGATCTTCCTTTGCATTCAAGCTTCTCCTTCATCATTTTTGGGTTTAAAGGTGAGTTTTTGAACTCACATCTTTGTCTATTTCTATTATTGATGTTAGGTATGAATTCCTAACACTTATTCATGTTCAATTGCTTTTTGTTTGAATTGATTTGGTGAACATTTCAATTTTTGGTGTTTTGAAGTCAAAACTTTGAAAATCCTTGCTTTGATTTGTGAACATGTTTTTGGTGGTGAATCGGAGAGCCTATAGGGCTGGGTTGTCGATTGGCAAAAACCCCAAAGGTCCATTGCTTGATCGGTTGCAAATGGTGAGAGTTTGCTCTTCCATTTGATAGGCTGGAAAACAGTTTCAGCTACAGCCAGTCGACTGGCCTCCTACAGTCAGTCGACTGACTGCAGGGTCTGAAAACTCTCGGGTTCTGGCTCAGTCGATTGACTGCAGAAGGCCAGTCGACTGACATTCTTCATTTTGCCTATTTTTCCTAATTAGCTTGAGGATCCAACTTTTATTGATTCGTGATTATCCGATTTACTGTTATCATTTGTTATTGCCTTTGATGACTTCTTTTTTGGGATTTTTGAGAATGTCCATTTTAATGGAATTGGTATCGATTTCTTTGGATTTAATTCACGACTTCGAATGTGGATTTTTGTGATTGATTGTTTCTACAATCATTTTGTGATTTGTCACTTCTAAATACAAAGGTTTCTATACTAGTTGTAAATATTAAAACTCTTTTACAAAGATGATTTCAACTCTATTTTTAATACAAAGCTCTTTTATAAAACCGTTTTCTAATCTATTAGTATTTACAAACCTTTACCTCACTCGTATGAGAAAATCTAATTAAACGGCTTAGCAAAACAAGTGGTATGAAACGCTTGCGTTTACTTCATCGGTTAATTCTTGGACTTGTTCGATTGAACTCTTGTGACAATTTTCGAGTGGGAATCTACAATTTGTTCGTAAATATTTAAGTTAAGCTAGTGGTTATGGGACATGAAGCTAAACTCATATATTTACTAGCTTAGTGTAATCGACACTTTGTATTGATCGATGATGATCATTTTGTGATTTAGACTAGCGATGTGCGATGTCTATTTGTTAGTTTGGGGATTACAATCCCCGTTTGTGGAACTTCGGTTCAATTTGGCGGGGTAGTGACCCGTGGTCTTCAGTCCGTTTGTGGAACTTCGGCTCAAAATTTATGGTTAGCGATCATGGAATAGCGTTCCGTTTGTGATACACGTGTTGGTGAGTTTACATGCTCCTGTTTGTGATAGGCCTCCCCCTTCTTGATTTCTGGATTTCTAATTGATGATTTCTAG
Source organism: Allium fistulosum (assembly GCA_030737815.1). Classification (NCBI taxonomy): domain Eukaryota; kingdom Viridiplantae; phylum Streptophyta; class Magnoliopsida; order Asparagales; family Amaryllidaceae; genus Allium; species Allium fistulosum. Next base: position 1,099,834,802 of record CM060904.1, on the reverse strand, counting down.
AATTTGTGTTTCACCAACTTTTGCCATTGGCAATAATATGTTTGTCAATATTTGTAGTTTGGTGAATAAAATAAAGAATATGATATTCTTTTTGGTGCTTTGAGATTCTTGAGATATTTTATGATTTTGTTGTTGTTTAAATCATACTTGTCCTGGTATGACATTATTGTCATCATACGTTCTTATTATATCTTTGCTTATATCTCATTTCTTGAATGATAATTATAGCTAGACTGATCTGTTTATTATTTTCTTATTAAATAATACTCGGGTTAGACCGAGATGTTACAGGTGCTTCTGCTTGACTCCTTATCTGGGATCATCTTCTGACTTTTGTCTAACTACACAGTTTTGTAGTTTTTGTTATTATACATTAGAGATAGAGACACCTTGATGTATAATTATTCCTTTGTCTAACACTTTATCTATTCTTTTATGATATTGTGGATCTTACTTGACCACTACTCTGATGTACATTTTTATGTGTTATATTAATATCTGTTTCCGCCTTGAGATATGAACATCTGTGACTGATTTATGTTATGCTTATTTCTATATTTGTTTCCGAGGTCCACTTAGCCACTGTGTGGTAGCTTTGAGTTTGCATCGGTATGTCGGATTTCCTCTTGAAACGAAATGCATGTTATACTATTTGACATATCGATACTCGCACAAGGCAATTGCACGGATGGTCGCTCCTCAACAGCCTTATTCCTCACGCTAGTTGACGGCATTACTCCGTAGTGTCCTTGGCTAGCGTGAGCATAGAGGTGGGGTGTCACAATATTACTTTGAACTGGGACTGTACACATCAAATTTTGTTCTAGAGATTTAGTTAAATGGTAAGTATGACGTATCGATGTTGGTTTAAAGTTATATTCACATTTGGTCACCCTTAACAAGCCGTATTCTCCATATTATTAGATGGCATTACTTTTAATGTTTTTTAATAATATAGGCATAATGCTAGGGTCGTTACACTCTTATCCAACTATCGCCTTTCTTTAGGGGTCATGTGTGTTAATGGAAAAGCGTCAGGTTTAGCATCCTTCTCAAAATCAATTCTAAACTCGATATCCCTTTCGGAAGGGAGACTCGAGACGTCCTCAAGACGTCAGGAAATTTTAGAACTATGGGTATAGATGAGAGCTCGTCTTGTGATAACTTCATTGAATATAAGTAACTTAACTCGACTAAGTTTTGCTGTTACAACGAACATCTATATCTCGCCCCTTACAAATCCTTAACCTTACAATTCTCCTATCGTAATCTAAAATAGCCCCATAGTAAGATAACTAATCCATCCTAAGATGAGTCCATACCCCTTAAAATTAAGAACATACGTGTTACATGTAAAATCAACGTTACATATGTTCACAACTAGGTCTTTGCAAATTAAGGAAAAATGTGTCGGCCCCCCAATAGGATTTGATACTATTATTGGATTGGTGACAACAAGGATTTTTAAACTCAAAGAATTAACTGCATTTCTAACTATGAATGAATGTGATGCTCCCAAGTCAATTAGGGTACAAATGGTATGCCTAGAAATAATAGTTCCATTACAGACTTTCCTTCATCTCTAAGAGGAGATCTACTCGAGATAGGAACAGCTTCAATGGCATAGGTATGCCCACTCTGACGCTCCTTCGCAAGCTTCGAATGTCGGTTCTTGAAGTGCCCCTCTTCATGGAAGTGACAGACATGGGTTCTTGAAGTGCCCCTCTTCATGGCAGTGATAGCGCTTCCCCTTGAATTCTTCCCTCATCGAACTTACTTTACAATCTTGAGCAATGTGTCCTTTCTTTTGGCATCTCCAACATGTTATGCCTTTCTTTTTGAACTTCCCTTTTGCCTTCTTGTTTTCCCAAAATCCTCCCTTCTTGGCTTTACCTTGATTTTGCAACGGGGCTACTTTTTCCTTCTCTTTCTCCTTTTTCTCTGAGCCAACCGTCTAAAGTAAAGCCGTCTCAACTAACATCTCATAAGTAGCACCAATGGGTACTTGTGTTAAATGCAACTCTATTAATGGGGAACATAGGACTTTCACAAACTTCATGGCCTTCTTCATGGGGTATCAATCAAACTCATTTCGAATTTAGCTAGTTCTATGAATCCACCGATATATTCCTTCAAAGTGGATTCTCCCTGCCTAAGTTGTATAAATCACTCCAATTGCAAATTAACCTCAGCCCTAAACATAAATCAATGCTTAAAATGATATCTGAACTCGGCCCAAGTGATAACTCTCTCAACATTCTACTCAGCCACAACAGTCCACCAATCTAAGGCTTCTCCTTTAAGATGCCACACTAACATTCTCCTCTTAATCTGATCCTCCTATCTAAGCTCTTGAAAGATACGGTCACTATCGTTAATCCAAGTCTTCTTCTCCACAAAACCTTCAACTCACGTATACATATTTCCACCCATATTCTAGAAGTCCTTACCCATCTTGGGAAAGTCTGTAGGGTGAGGTGTTGCTTTAGTAGAAGGCGCAGCGGGTGCTGCTAGTGTAGCTTATTGATAAATTGGAACTTCCCTTACATGCCTCATGTATTACTTGAACCATTTAGGAATCCGTCGGATAGTGGGTATCTCTTAGGTAGAGGGGTTCCCAATCTCAAAAGATCGATTTTCAACCATTATCAACTATCCATACGTTTAAATTTTTAGTTACAATTTCCTAAGATAATATTATATGTTGAAACTAAAGATTTGCCTAGTGTGTTTGTGTACGTTCAAAATAGTAGGTATATATATAGTACGGTATTTGAACATATTTTCAAAATAACAAGTATGTACTCGTACGTATAACCTATACCCATTGATTGGGCAATGTAAGCTCTGATACCGACTGTAACAACCTGCCTCAAAATGGGCCTAATTTTCGGCCTAGAAAAGTCTCATTGAACATTAGACCCATTCCAAAGTTGGCTATTGTTTGGTAAAAAAACACACATAACTATCTCCTAGTGCTATCAGAATCTCACAGCGAAAAGGATGAAATATAATATAATAAACAGTGCCCATTTTATAAAAAATCAAGCATCATAACAAACATAAATCCCAATATCCATGGTATAATATCTCAAAATATAATAACATCATGTTTGAATGGGCACATAAAAATACAACAAATTATGGGTAGATAGATAACTACCACCAAGACTCTATCTCCACCTTCATCTTCTAGATCTGCATCGTCTTCCTTAACCTTTGTTGTAATGAGGAGAGAGTCAGAACAACAATGTCTGGTGAATAAAATCTCGAGTCTTTCCACAATAGTACTTGGGCAGTATAATTTAGATAAGAATATGTCTTATGTATCCTAACTATATTTCTTATAAATACCTTGAACTGCAAGCCCAAAGGCTTTCCTAGTCCAGTCCTATAACTTACACTTTTATAACCCAACTCTATAACTTACCTTCAAATGTAGGCCCAAGGCCATTCCCAGTCCCATGCATCTACCGTTAATCATGTCCTAACAATGTGAGAGAAAGTACCTAGGCCACTCAATGCCTTTTCAATGGGAATTAGGCAGACTCTGACCATTTAATACCTATATCTTAGGCAAGTCCCGGTCATTTTATACCTAACCCAAGGGGAACCCCTCTCTGGTACTATCTAGATGACAATGAAGGGAATCTCATCAAGCCACTTAATACTTCTTTTTGGAAAAGGCAGACCCTACAGTTGCCACTTAATACCCCAAACTCGAAGCAAACCCTTCCCAAGATTTCCTAATACCGTGCCTAAACGCTAAGCTGGACCATTTAATACTTCCTAATAAGAGGGGGGGCGGATTCTACAACAGCCACTTACAGTCTCCCAAAAAAGGTCCTACGTATTATGACTCGTAACCCAAACTATAACGTCCCACACAAATCCAACTATTTGTATGCACTAGTAACCAGATTAACTGAGCAAATTTACCCTACAGAATTAGGACTAACCTCGCGTCCGTGTGTACTTATTATAGGCAATTTCTCACATCAGCATCAAAGTCACACTGCTGGTAGGCAGATTAGCTGGGCGGACTTCTGTACGCTTTTGTCTGAATTTGCATCCTTATAACTTAGTCAAAATTTTCACTCCCTAATTATATTACCACATACCTCACCAGATTCTAAGAAAGGTCCTTTCTTCCACCACTAATCATCATCATCCATAACTTCCATCCTATGCGGTTTTAATGCTAAGTACTAACCTATTTATTATGTGATTAATATGTTATTAACTGTACGCTATTTATACACTTATGTACATTTGAATACGTAACCAAAGTATTCCTATCCATGCGAAGATTATGCACTATACTAATCGTTAACTATCAAAACTTTTAAAAAATCCAATTTATACAAGTCTAATTCCATACCATAACATACAAATTAGCTAATACATTAGCCTAACAGTAGACATGTATAAGAAAATAGAATCAATTACCAAACTTATTTTATATTAAAATAGTATCAACATCAATAAAGTTTACCAGTCAATCCTTTTGCACTCTATTCAACTTCCACATATAAAATGGAAAATGGATTCATATTTAAATTACGAAAAAAGGCGGTGCAAACTATGAACAAGAGAATCTGTATTTTACACACCATTCCCTAACTTTTAGAACCCTCAATCGCATCAAAAAGAAAAATGAGAAGTGGAATAGAACGTAAAATATTCAAATTGCAGTAACTACATAATTTCTACTGTTTTAATATAAAATAATTAAGATTTCAAAATATAAAAATTGACATTTCACTTTGAGGGAATTTTGAAGGTTTAGATTTGAAGTTTTCTTGAACCAAAATCCCCCAAGGCTTATATCAAATCCAACCTACACTATACAATTATTGATATGAGAAAAACTAAGATTTTCACTCATAGATAAGATTTGAATATGCTTGCTTCTTTTTCACTTTTCATACCACCTCCTTTTGAAATATACAATAATTAGATTGTATGCTAATTAAATTAATAATTTCACGTAGTGGAGGAAAATAGAATTAGAAATTGAATATTAACATCTAAAATCCCTTACTTGAAAACCTTAAGAAATTTCTGAAATGTGTGGAAGGGAGAAACTGATAGAACTCTGCTTATTTTCCCAAATAATTTATTAACAAAATTTAGGTGCATAGGCTCTAATTTATAGCGGTTAAAAGTCATCAAAACCATCAAATTTATATTAATAAAATCCAGGCTATTCCTGGCCTAAATAGCCCTAGCCGCCACAATGCGCATTGGTCGATCGCTCCTATATAGGTGATCGACCGCTAGCGGTCGAGCAGCCCTATGTACGTGGTCGACCGATTGCCTATACATGGAAATGATTTATTACTCTCATTTAATTATTATTTAATTTCTTAATTAATTTTTATCTTAACATATTTAACTCCATTTCTAATAACCATTAATTTCCTATTTTCAAATTCTTAAAATTAATTATAGATTTGAATTTGAATTCTATTTGAGTAATTTTGAATTCGAAAACTTCCAATGTCAATAACTTCTTCGTTTTAGCTATGATTCCAATAAGTGTGAAATCGATCAGAAAATCAATACGAATACAACAGCACAATTTTTGTGGCCAAATTATGATATCTACAAAATTTCCATTTTAGCTTTATTATTAATTAATTTCTTATTAATTTTTACAAGGTGTTACAAGCTTTAAATGATTTTAGCATGGGCACATTACTACCAGTAAGTAGCATTTTGTTTAATTGTAGTATTAGAAATGTCTTAATACCTTCCCTTTTCTTTCTTACAAACACATGCTTTCTCTTTTTCTTAATTAAAACCAAACTATTTGATTTCTTTTTCAAAATACTTGTTTAATCTCTAGATGCTTATTAAAAATCATATATTGATCTTAAAAAGTCAATAAATTTCATATCGATCCCTCTGGTTTAAAAACATTTTAGTTATAGTGTGCAAACGGTCTCCACTAATTCATTATTTAGAAGTTTTGTTTTAATGTCATCGTGCCAAAATTCATAGTTATACTATGTGATAATTTGCAAGTAGAATACAAATGGATTTAAGAATGTCAACTAGAGAAATTGCTTCACTTATTTCAACATTTAAAATTGGTGAAGTCATTTACCATCAATCTTGCTTTTACAATTCCAACCACAATGACCTTCTTTTCAAAGACTCACTTACAATCGATGGAACATATTATTTCAGGTACAATTTCCAAATTTTAAAAATTGTCAATGTACTTAGAATCCATTTTGTACTTCACTATATGGAAAAGTCTATACTTTCCATGAGTTGTCATTAACTTAGGAGACTACCATTACAAACAATCCATTTTGCCAATATCAATAAGAAAGTGGTACTTTATCTTCAATATGCAAGATTTCCTATTAGACACTCTAATGTGTTGTATATTTTTTTAGATTGGTTAAATTTGTTTCATCTACATAATCAGTGTCTTTGTTTGAATCTCGGATCACATCTAAATTCATCACATTACCAATAATTTTTGTAGAAAGAAACTTCTTAAGTAAGAAGGTGGCATGTCTTAAAACAATAATTTGTTTTTTTTAAGATGGAGTAGGCATTCAAAATATTTTGTGAACTATTTATAGACTTACATAAAATAGATTTAAGCTTGAGTTCAAAATATTTACGTCCATAACTTAGGCTGGACAACCATATATCTTAAACTATTTAAGATGAAGTATCTTCCCGAAGTATATTTAATATGGAATCATAATCTCACCTTTAGATGAAACCAAATTCAATATGTGTGCTTAGTCCTAAGTACACATCTTTAAAGAAAGAGGTAACTCAACTTCACTCATTATTAATCATATTTTGTCAAACAAATTTTTATTGCTCCTTATTAATACATCATTATATATCATAGGAAGGAGTTACTTTGAGAGTGAATCATATTCTTTTTAGGTACTCTTGGAAACCATATCCAAGGTACTCATATGTTCGATCAAGTTTAACTATTTTAATTCTTTTGCAGATTATATTTTCTATAGTCAATTTATAATCCATGAACTTGTCATAGATATTTTAACTTGTGCATCAAATACACATGTTCATATCTATGAAAATTCATAAATGAATTTACCGAAGTAAGTGTATCCACTTTTGGAATTATTAGACCTTGGACTGTATGCATCTACATATATCAATCCAAAGAGTACGTTAACATACTGAATGGGTGCACTTCGACTAATAATTTTAAATCCAGTTCAAAAATACCATATGTTTCACAGTCATACGATTAAAGAATAATTTCTCAAAGATACGATTTAGTCCATGATTCCAAAAATAATTATTAAATGTATTAAATGCTTTTGGATTTTCAACAGTTAAAACATCATGTTGTTTTGAAAACAAATGCCATCACTGAATACCAAATTCAAATTTGTTTTATAACGATTATTTCCGATATTTATATTAAGATAAGGATGCATCTACTTTAGGTCAAAACAAAAAATAGTTTTTATTTCATAAATAATATTTGGTATATATGAAAGTTATGTTTTCAAATTTTGATGTGTCCATTAGAAATTGTTATATGGTATGATGCCATCATTTTTCTACTGTTACAATAATAATATTTGAAATACAAAGCTCCATTCAATCACTTACTTCATGCTGTATATTTATTCTATTGTAACTAATTTACATTCAAGAGTTTCAGATCAAGTATCTCGAGTTTAAGAATTGAAAGAAATATACATTTGGAATAGAAATCATATTTCTTGTTTATTATTAAACATTTTCAAATATTTTATACAATTTTATTTTCGATGTCTTCCCATAGCTATGACTATTCACCCTCTCTTTATCCCACACATTATTTACATCATCAGACTTTCACTTTCTCCTTTCAATGGCCAAAACTTTTAAAAGAGAAACCCTTTACTACAAAAGTTCAACGTATTTCTTTACAAAAATGCATTTGCATATAAGCAATTTCTTGCTCCATTCACCCACTCTTCTCTCTCCCCCACCCCCATTTGGTCACCTCCTAAAGGTCACCTTATTTGTCTACTCGTATAATACAGAGCTACGGACCGAGTTTAAATGAGATTATAGGTAAGGATGATAACATACTAGGAAACAAGCTTGAGCATTCATTCTTAATGTCCTATATAGATCAAATAAGTTTGAGTTAAGTAAATAGATCAAAGATAACATTTCAGTGATCGAATTCTTAAATATGTTTATAATCCTTGCTTTAATATTAGTCCCAATGTAATAAGATCCTCATAACCCAATCATATTGAAATATTTAACACACGATCTTGCATTATGGTTTACATGCTTATTTCGAACGAAATAATTTTATCAAATTACATATATTATGAAACATGACTATTCACTATGCACTTTGGTATGTGATCGAATATAGGTTGAATATCCATAGTCTTGTAATGTCTTATAGTCCAAAACTCATATAAGACAATTCGATGTCTAAGGCAAATTCACACTTAAGTGTAAGACGCGAATGATCTAACGGTCGTATTATCTTCTCTTGCATGAACATGCTAAAAGATTAATTTATTGGTAAATAAAATTCATCATCGATCTTTAATCTAGTTTATTTAGTGTAATTTAATCAATAAACGATTTTATTAGTTGCATGTTTTGTCTTACTTATTATGCTAGTTATTCTATTTTTCAATTAGGCTCCCACTATGTTTTAAATCTTTTAAAAACGCTAAATTAGATATGGAAATTTCATAAATTCCTCCAATGAGTGTTAGGTTCCATTTATCATGTTATAGCAACCTTGTGGATGCTCAAAAATTTATTGTCTACAAAAATGGTAAATAACAATATTAATTATATCTAGTATATAGCCCATAACCATATATTCTTTGCTTTTAATCATCTTTATGACCATGAGGGTACTCAGCAAATCTTAAAGTACATTAGACACTAATAACCTATAATTTAATAATTGCCAAAGGATAATTTTGTAACCATTAAGGTGCTCAATTAAGTTACAAATAGTTCTTATCAATCTAGGGACGATATACGCATCATTATAAATATTTTATGGCTCGAGCGTGCTTAACGACCATAAGTATGTATGGTAATATTAATATTGTAAATGATAGAGAGCAATATTATCTGAAATCGCTTAACAACCATAAGTATGTACGGTATTCTATTAATATTGTAAATGATAGAGAGCAACATTATCTGAAATTCACAATTTTTTAAAATAATATTTTTCGGTATTATCGTCTATAAGGAGTAATAAGTAAACATAATACTCAATAATATCATTTTCCATTATATATATAGACACATACACAGACTCCTACATAAATATGTATTTATTCCTTATAACTATGATTGTTTTATTTTAATTTTTACTTATAAAATAATATACATATATACATAATATAAGACTCTCTTATTTATGTATATATTATTATAATTATTAATCAACAATTAATTAATATTGCAAATATATTGTAACCTTATATAAGCTGTAACATTTGTAGCTCATATTTTAATTTAAAATCATATTGATTTTTTTTATTTCCAACTTTTATAATTTTAAATTCAAAAAAATTCAAATTTATTTATTTATAACATATATATATATATATCAATTTAATTTTTTATAATTTTTTTTATTTTTAATTATTATGAATATAAATATCTCATTCTTATACGAATATTGGATCACTTTTAGATCAAACTATAATTATTTGCTTAGCTATATATGATTATTTTAATCTCATGTTGGGGTAATTGGAATGACATAAATCAATGAATATTTAGTAATTCATATAGAAATTCATCTAGTAGTTTATTTTTTATTGCATAACATATTTCAGTTTAGACAGGGCTAATAGATGACCTCAAATTGGCATTCGCACCTCGACTGGATCATGTGCAATGCTCCTCCCCATGACGATTTTCTACTCCTACATGAAAACTATCTCAGAGTTTAGCATGCCTATGTTGCATTGCCTTATGTGCTACTTCCTTACTCCATGCAGCAACTTTGGGACTAAAGCAATCTTATTGTTTCATCCTCTTATATCATGTTTCACTCCATCATTTATTACACATAGCTTGCAAGCTTGATGGCTTACTCCAACGTCTCCATGGTTCATGCATTATTATGTCAAATGAGGCATCTTTTGGCTAGAGGAATCAACTATCAACATTTTCTTGCAAACTCACACATGCATAATTATATTGCATTCTGCAAGCATATTCAACCCTTCGACTTTAGCACTTCTTCCTACTATGTTTCCTCACATTTGCATGCTCTAGCTCACTGTTCAGAGCTCGCATTACCCTCATCAACACCTATGAAGCTAACTTTGCATTTATGCTACACATATACAACTTCATCAGTGCTACCGCTCCTCTATATGGTTCCTTCAAATATAGTTTCCCATTGCACAACTGAAACTCATGTCTTGTAATGAATCTTAGACAGCATGCCCCATCTCCAACCTTGCACCCTACCTATACAATAACCATTCAGCCGTACAGTATTATTGCATTCTTATTAACTTGTCTCCTTTTCATCTCTAGCTATGTATACATATTAACTAGTTTATGCTCTTGCACTTTTGTTGATCATCCAAGTGACGATCTCATATTTTCTGTTCATATTTTTCAACTTTTGTAATGCCACCCATCAGGCTTCTTGATGGTTTTTGGTTTCTTATTATAATATAATAAATAACAAGTGCTCTCCTTATAACGAGGACCAATCTTTCATTAAAAAAAATTATGAATATAAATTTAAAATAATTTTAAATTTTATTCATAACCTTTGTAAATTTTAATTTCAATTTAAAATAATTAATTTATTTAAAATAGCTATGAATAAAAATTTAAAATAATTTTAAATATATTCATAACTTTTATTAATTTATATTTAAATATGAACTTTTATGAATTTATATCTAAATTTTAAATCAATTTTGCATATTACTTATAATAACACAATGTATTATATGATACGATTATTGGATCTGCTGCATCGGGTTGTGGGGTGGAAGAGAAAATTTTCAAAAAATCATTTTAATTAATTATACACTAGTTTTATAGCTTTATCATGAATAATTTATTTAATATTAAATCATATTCAATGTTAGATTGCAAGATTTTTATTTGAATTTCAGTTATATTATTACTAACACAGATGACATTTATTCGTTGTGAGATTTATAAAATAAATTCATTGTTAATTTGTATTAAAATTTAATTAAAATGATATATTTAAAATAATATTTTATTTTAATCTAAACAATATTTATTACGTGAAACATACATTAACAAATAAATTTTATTACTAATATGAATAATATTCAATAAATATACTATTTATAAATCATATAGTTTATTTATATGGTGTAAGGAACTTATAATTTATATTAATTTGAATATGACATATTTTAGTTTATATGTCATTAACTTACAACTTTAATGTATAAATATCTAATTAATGAATTATTATACAAATGTCCAATAAATAATGTTATATGTAAGGTTGTGACATACATTTAAATGATATCAATGTGTCCATAATTTTAAAACAAACCTGATGGTATAAGTTGCGCAAAATGGTTCTTAAGTATGTGAGTTACATAATTTACAAGTTATAAAGTTTTCTCTATAAATAATAAATATCGTGGCTAAAATATGTAATGATAAAATTCCCAAGAGCTTGTAGATGAAATATGTAACATCCCTCTATTTGGAGGCCCAAAAATAACGGCTACGGATGTTGCAGTCATCCATAGTTATTAATCCCTAGCGACCAAACACGGCAATATTAGATACATAGATACATAGAAACACAAGAATATCGAGAAAATTTAAACAGCAAAACAAATTCCACATTCTATTTCAAAATATTCCAAATTTATTACATAATCCCAATTCGCCTACCACGTTTAGATAACATATAATTATTACAAAATACGCCAAGAGCAGCATATGAATATGTGCCCTTGGTAGCTCAAAGTATATAAATAGGCAAGAAAACAATTTTCCTTTACAAACAAAACACACAACGGAAATAAAAGAACTCTAGTAACAATTTTGCCACAGACACGTCCTCGAAAGTTTTTATTCGTCTAAAAACACCTGGAAACCTTAACTCTCAACCTACTCAAAATCAATTGTGTACCCGAGAGTTTAAGGGGAAAACAAAAACTTCGAGTCAGACATAAAGCCTGGTATGAATAATAATTTACCATCTCAAAACATTTAGGTATCCAGTGAGAACACGACGCTTAGCGGAACGGGTTTTCCCCTCACTAATATCCTAAAACATTTATAAAACCATATACTGTGGTCCTGTATCCACAATGGTTAAAACATTGTATTTCAAAACATTAGGATGATATGCAAAACAAATAAATCAATTCTGGATTACCCTTCCCCATTTATTCTGACAATCTGTCTCAATTATAGTTACTAGGGTTACTATTAACCCTTTAAATGTTAAGGACTATCTATCCAATTACTTAGTTTTCATGGGATCACTAAGAACCTATTGGTAGCTCCAATATCTTATTTCTTATCCTATTTTTCATGGGCTAACTAGGAACCTATTGGCTGACTACCAATATCTTAATCCAGATATAGTTTTCATGGGCTAACTACAAACCTACTGGCCCCTACCAGTATCAAATCATAGTTTTCATAGGCTGACTACGAACCTATTAGCCCCTGCCAATATAAAAAAAAATTCATGTGCTTACTGTAAACCTATTGGCCCCTGCCAATATCTTTGATTAAAATTTTAACATCTGTAAGTTATATTCACTACTGGGTCAACCTAACTGGTTATTCTGCCCTTTCCCCAAAATACAGTTATGGGTTAATAACAATGTGAAAAATATTTCCAAAATATTTATTTATGCCATGGTTATTACTTTAAATTGAGATTGGGTTTATGTTTTGAAACCATAAAAACATCTCTTTTGAAACTTCTGGATAGCCTTCTTCGAAAGCAAAGACTTCTTTTCAAAACATTGTATACATACCTTTCAAAGCCCTTAGTAAACATTCTCGTTCGAAACCTATTATACCTTTCGATGGTATTAAATTATCTTTTTAAAATATAGGGCTTCGAAACAAATGAATGTACCCCTTTCGAAAGCATTGGGTTTACTCTTTAAAACACCATTTGGGTCAAAATGGTTATATATGAAAGTATCTCTTTCGAAACAAATAAATATTTGTTTAGGGAAAAATTGATGGTGTTGGAACCATCTTAGTCGAAAGCAAAAGACTTTAAAAATCAAACCTTTGAAGGGCTGAGTCAAAACCCCCTTTCGACTCCATCACCTTCGAAACCCTCAACCCCTTCGAAAGCGTTCAGAAAAAATGCTTAGGTTTAAACAGATGTTACCCCTTTGACAGCATAGATGACTTCAATGCATTCGAAAGGGGAATTAGGGGCTTGGTTTCGACTTGGTCGAAACCAGTCCTTTCGAAAGCTTATTATTTAAGGAAAAAGGTACCCCTTTCGTAAGCTAATACTTTAACATAATATGACAACCTTCTTCGAAAGCTAATTATAAAACCCTTTCAAAAACATACGTTTCCACTATGTCGAAAGCATTAAGTAAAACAAGGAAAGACTTTAACTTTTGAAAACAAAGCAAGTTTTCGACTCCATCGGAAGCTAACCTTTCGACACCAAGGCTTCCGCCTTCCTTCCAATCCACTGCATACCATCTAAGTGGTATCCTGTGTATTGTTTTCGACCTTAGTGGTTTCGACTATGTTGGTTTCGACTAGGACGAGGCGGAATCAAACGAGTCGAAAGGTCCTTACTAATAGAGGTGGAACATCTTTTTCTGATTTAAAGATTGTATTGTGGCAACTTTTTGTAATTACTTTCTAACAACTTGCCTATTTGTAAACTATTGATTGGTTGTCATAAAAACTTTTCAAATACTTTACCTTTATAACTGCCGCATTTATACAAATCTAAATTAAAGGATTTTTAACGTTAAAACCTTTCTGGATAACAAAAATCGACAATTTGCAGAAAAGCCCTTCTTTTAAAATAATTTATTTCCCCAAATAAATCAACTAGGAAAAATCCCCAAAAATCAATGAAAATCTATTTCATCATGTAATCAAACATATTAAAATTTTAGACCTAATTTCTTCCTGAAATTATCTAAATAAATTTTAAACCCAATTATATCATATCTTTCATAAAAAATTCACAGTAAAATTTCCATAGCTTGGAAAATTTTGAAAATTAAAACCCATCTCCAAAATCATATTTTACTTAACATAAAAATTTTCCATGGCAATCTGAAATCATATATTCTTGGTTTCATGTCAAAACCGTGCAAATTCATATGCTTATGAATTAAAACAAGTCATCATAATATAACTCAAGCATATCATCATCCATTTTATCACAAAAACAAATTTTAATCATAAATCCGAAACCATATAATCATAGAACAAAAATAGAGATGGTGGAAGATTATTATTCACCTTAAACTTGATAAGGAATTTGAGATTTGTTGTTGGTTAATCCTCCCTAGCTTTCGATCTTTAGCTTTTGATAAATTTATTTCTTTCTTCCTTGGTAATGGCCGGCTTTGATTTAGGTTTTAGAAATTTCATTTGTTAAAGTGGAAATTGAAACGTGAATGGGCAATTCCAAAAAGATATAGCCGTGTAATATAAAATGGTTATTTACTAATATGCCCATGTGTAATTTAATTAAACGATAAACCAATTTAAAGCCCATTTATCTTATTAATAAGCACGACCCTATTTATATAATTTATTCAAATCTCAATCTCCTTATCATCATTATTCTATTTAATTTATCTAATTAAATTTTCTAAATAATTTTATAAGAAAAATTAGGGATGTTACAGGCTCCCTCCCTTAAAGAATTTCGTCCTCGAAATTTAGTAAGGACTAAATACTAAACATAGAAATCATCTGTGATAGCTCCTAACCATACTAGTCTAATTGACTAGAAACTATCTATATAAATCTAATATAGACATACCCTCAAAGTAGATCAGGATAAGTATCTCTAATTGTGTCATCTGTCTCCCAAGTACAATCCTTCTCGTTGTCACTCCATTGAAATTTCACCAACCCGACTGTCTTGTTCGTCTAACAAAAGTCAAATTAGGCTCGACCACTAAGTTATCCAACCCCGTCGGAGGAATAGTAGTCTCTGGATCATGCACATACTTGCAAAGATGAGACACAAGAAATACATTATGGACACCTGCCAAACTGCTTGGCAACTCTATTCTATATGTGAGCTTTCCAATTCTCTTTGTAATCTAGAATGGACCTACAAAACTTGGGGCTAACATCCCCGACTTTACAAATCGTATCACACCCTTCATAGGTGATACCTTAATGAAAACCTTATCTCCAACTGAGAATTCTAAGTCCTTACGCCTCTTATCTACGTAACTCTTCTATCTTGACTGAGCTTTCTTCATCCTTCCTTGGATTAACTCAATCGTCTCTGACGCCTCTCTAACCAAATCTAGACCTAAGACTAATATGTCTCCAATCTCCAACCAACATGCTAGTGATTGGCATGGTCTTCCATACAAAGCTTCAAACAGAACCATTCCTATATTATCCTGATAACTATTATTATAGGAAAACTCAACCAAATGTAGGTGATCCTCCCAAGATCCACCAAAGTCCAAAACAAAAGATCTTAGTAAATCTTCAAGTACCTTATTGACTCTCACTGTCTGCCCGTCTGTCTGAGGGTGATATGCAGTCATATTAAGCTTGGTACCCATTACTTCCTGTAAACTCTTCCAGAATTCACTAGTGAACAATGCATCTCTGTCACTGACTATACTACTAGAAATTCCATGCAGTCTAACTATGTTCTTCAGGAATAACTTAGCTAAAACAGGTGCCATTCTGGTTGACTTAATTGGAATGAAATGGGCACTCTTAGTCAATCTGTCCACCATATCCCATATACTTTCATTACCACTATTTGACCTTGGCAACCCGTCTATAAAATCCATGAATATCGTATCCCATTTCCAAATTGGAATCTCTAAAGGCTGTATTAACTCACTTGGTTTCTGATGTTTAGCTTTCACTTGTTGACAGTTTGCACATTGTCAAACCTACACGCCAACATACCTCTTCATGCCTTCCCAATAGAAGCTCCTCTTCATATCCTGATACATCTTGGCCCCTCCAGGATGAATCGTAAACTTGAATCGATGACATTCTCCAAGAACTTCTCTTCTTAAGTCCTCCATATTCAGAACACACAATCGTCCCTTCTTTCTTAGCCATCGTCTCTAGTCAAGACTAAAATCCCTTAAATCATCGATCTTAGTCCCAACCTCAAGTCTTCTTATCATTTCAGCTAATACTGGATCCTCCTTCTACTTAGAAGCGATTCTCTCAATCAATACTGGTCTAACTTCTAAACAAGATAGCTTGGCGGAACTGTGACTAGAACCTGCAGTTGATCTTAATTGCACATCACAATTGACTAAAGCTTCTAAATCTTTCCACTCCGCCAAAATAGCTAACATCACATTCCAATGCTTCGTGTTGAGGGCATCAGCTACTTTATTACCTTTCCCTTGTGTATACTCTATACCAAAATCATAAGCAGCCAAAAACTCCAGCCACCTCTACTGTCTCATATTCAACTCCTTCTGAGAGAATAAATATCGTAAAGACTTATGATCGGTATATAACTAAATTCTCTCCTCTAAGAGATAATGTCTCCAAATCTTCAATGCAAAGATCACAGCTACTAACTCCAAATCATGAGTAGGATATCTAACTTCATGCGGTCTAAGATGCCTAGATGCATAGGCAATGACTTTACCACCCTACATCAATACCGCTCCTAATCCAGTTCCACATGCATCAGTATACACCACCAATCCTTGGTTTTCGTCTGGAACTACTAACAAGGGTGCATTGGTAACAAATGCTTTAACTTAAGGAATGCCTCCTCACATTTGTCGAACCAAAAAAATCTCACCTCCTTCCTGGTTAGCATAGTTAAAGGTGCTGCTATCCACGAGAAATCCTTATTGAATCTCCGGTAGTAGCCAGCAAGTCCAAGAAAACTCCGTATCTCAGTCACCGTCTCTGGTCTCTTCTAATTATTCGCAGCTTCGATCTTATCTTAATCGACTGACAACCCTTTCTCTGAAACCATGTGACCAAGAAACTTTACCTCTTTCTTCCAGAAATGACACTTCGTAAACTTTGCCTTTAGCTGATTCTGCCTCAGTGTCTCAAGCCCCACTCTAAGATAAACTTCATGCTCTCTCTCATCCTTAGAGTATACTAGAATGTCATCTATAAATATTAGTACAAACCTGTCCAAGTACTCTCGGAAAACTCGGTTCATCGAATCTACGAAGAAAGCAGGTGCATTCATCAATCGAAATGGCATCACTAACCACTCATATGAACCATATCTGGTCTGAAATGCTGTCAAAGGAATACTGTCCTCTGCCAGTCTCAATTGATGGAAACCTGTCACCAAATCCAATTGGGAAAACACTCTGCTCCACTCAACTGATCAAACAGATCATCTATTCTTGGCAAAGGATACTTATTCTTAATCGTCCTTTCATTTAACTTACGATAATCGATGCACATCCTCAATGACCCATCTGGTTTCTTTACGAACACCGCGACTGCTCCCGAAGGTGGACTGCTTGGTCTAATAAAATTCCTTCCTTCTAGATCCATTAGCTACACCTTCAATTCCTTCATCTCAGTTGATGTCATCTTGCTAGGTGGTCTGCTTACAGGTTCAGCTCCTGACACAAGATCTATTCTAAACTCAACAGCTCTTTTCGGGGGTAGTCCAGTGACTGGCTTAAAAACATCTGTAAATTCTCTTTCTACCTAAACCTGACTTAACCCATTTCCTATCTCCATAGCATTAAGCTTAGCACTAACACTCGGGTCAGTATTCTCTACTGAAAATATCACTCGGTTAGGACTACCAAGGTGTCTCAGTGATATTTCACTATCCTGGCAAAATATTCTAGCGTCATACCTAGTCAACCAGTCCATACCCAAAATGATTCTGATATCTACGAAATCAATAACATACAAACTGCATGCAAACTTATGACCTAATAAGTCAAGTCCTAACTGGTCACATCTTAACTCTAAAGTTGCATACCCTCCTATTGTATTCACAATCATTAAGGAAGTAACAAGGTAGGTGGGTTCTAAACATAATCTATCAATCAACCACTGAGATATAATGAATGTGATGCACCGGTATCAAAAAGTACTCTAACTGAAATACTCTGAATCATAAGCGTACCTTCCATCATAGTCTTTCCCTTATCTATTGCAGTAGGCCTAGCTAGTCATATAGCAAAAACTTTTCCGTTGTCCTCCCTAACTAGCTTTGGACACTGATTCTTGTAATGCCCAACTTGATTACAGTTGAAGCATTTCACATTCTTCTTAACTGCAACTTTCTTCCAATTTCCTGACCGACATTCATTTGCAAAGTGACCCTTCTTGTCACACTTATAGCAAACTACCTCAGCCTTTGACTTCTTGGCAGTATCTCCCTTCTGGGTTCCCTTCTTCTTAAAGAACTTCCTCTTCTTCCACTAAGAACCTTGGGTATCCACTGACTTCTCTTTAACTAAATCAGCAAGAAACTCCTCATGGCGAATGGCCATTTCCACCACTATATTACAAGGATCACGGAAATGGGTCATGGTCATTCTAGCAAACTCGGGCCTCAGTCCCCGAATGAACTTCTCATTCCTTTTGATGTCTATATCTATAATAGCATATCCATATCTAGACAGCTCTTTAAACTGAGTAGCACACTCAACTACTGACATCTCTCCTTGTACTAAACCCATAAATTTACTCATCAGCTCAGACTTAGCAAACATAGATACAAACTTTGGCTCAAATCTCATTTTAAAATCAGCCAAAGTTAACTACTCCTCCGGAACTCCGGCGATGACACTATTCCACCAATGCAGTGCTGACCTCTGCAACTGCCTAGAGGCCAATCTCCTCTTTTGCATATAATTCAAACCCAAATCAATAAATATACGCTCATAATGCAACATCCAATTCTAAACCTCTACAGCACTCTTTGTTCCCAAGAATGGCTTCCTACCCAAATTGGTGTAATCTCTACTCGGAAAAGCAATATTTCCAACTGGAGCCACGGGATTAGCTCCTCCTACATTTCCACCAACACTAGTAGCAGCTCCATCTTGCATCAAACTAGCAAAGAATTGATACATCACCCCCATATCTGCTGGTGGATTTCCAGCACCCACATTGACTTTAGCATTTTGGTTACTAGCATTAGCTAGTCGACCCGGGATTTCTCCTGGTAGTGGGTCGAGCATTTCCATTAGTTGTGATGCTTCCTTCACCGAGATTTCCTCTTCCGTTTCCTGCTTCCATATCTCCTTTCTCATAAATCTGCATACGAGCCTTAGTAAGATACAGAAGAACGGTCTAAGAGAGTGGGGGATACGTACTTATATATATAACTATATATAGAAAATACAAGTACGTTACTATAGTGTTAACCCAAACCCCGGTCTTATTATCTGATTCATTGGATTATGTTTGGAAAAATCTTTTAGGTTTAAGATTCTTTTAAAGTTTTATAAACATATGCTCTGATACCAACTTGTAACATCCCCCTATTTGGAGGCCCAAAACGAACAGCTACGGATGTTGTAGTCATCCATAGTTATTAATCCTCGGCAACCAAAAACGGCGTTATTAGATACATTGTTACATAGAAAGTCAAGAATATGGAAAAAAAATAAACAACAAAACAAATTCCACATTCCATTTCAAAATATTCCAAATTTATTACATAAGCCCATTTCGCCTACCACGTTCAGATAACATATAATTATTACAAAATATGCCAAGATTAGCAGATGAAGATGCCCCCTTGGTAGCTCAGAGTATATAGGCAAGAAAATAATTTTCCTTTACAAACAAAACACACAACAGAAATAAAGAACTCTAATAATAATATTGCCTCCTGCACATCCTCGAAAGCTTTTATTCATCTAAAAGAACACCTAGAAACCTTAACTCTCAACCTACTAAAAATAAATTGAGTACCCGATAGTTTAAGGGAAAAACAAAAACTTCAAGTCAGACATAAAGCCTGTATGAATAATAGTTTTCCGTCTCAAACCATTTAGATATCTAATGAGACCATGCCGCTTAGTGTAATGGGTTTTCCTCTCACTAGTATCCTAAAACATTTATAAAACCATATACTATGCTCCTGCATCCATAATGGTTAAAACATAGTATTTCAAAACACTAGGATGATATGCAAAACAATTAAATCAATTTTGGATTACCCATCCCCATTCATTCTGACAATATGTCTCAATTATAGTTTCTAGGATTACTATTAACCTATTAAATGTTAAGGATTATCTGTCCAATTACTTAGTTTTCATGGGATCACAAAGAACCTATTGGTAGCTCCAATATCTTATTTATGATCCTAGTTTTCATGGGCTAACTAGGAACTTGTCGGCTGACTGCCAGTATCTTAATCCGGATATAGTTTTCATGGGCAAACTACAAACCTATTGGCCTGTGCCAATATCAAATCATAGTTTTCATGGGCTGACTATGAACCTATTGGCTCCTTCCAATATCATACAGTTTTTATGGGTTTACCGTAAACCTATTGGCCCCTGCCAATATCTTTGATTAAAATTTTAACATCTGTTAATTTATATTCACTATTGGGTCAAACTAACTGGTTATTCTACCCTTTCCCTAAAATACAGTTATGGGTTAATAACAATGTGAATAATATTTCCAAAATTTTTATATATGCCATGGTTATTGCTTTAAATTGAGATTAGGTTTATGTTTTGAAACCAGAAAAACATCTCTTTCGAAACCTCTGGATAGCCTCCTTCGAAAGTAAAGACTTCTTTTCAAAACATTGTATACATACCTTTCAAAGCCCTTAGTAAACATTCTCTTTCGAAACCTATTATACCTTTCGATGGTATTAAATGACCTTTTCAAAATATAGGTGTTATCCCCCCTTTTGGCAAGGCCGTGACACCAAGAACTTGACTAGAAACCAAAGACAGTTCGTCTAAGAAAATCGGTTATACGCAGGCCCACTATGGATATCGACAAATTTTGTCCGAGTCCGGATCGAGCTTGAATTGATATGACACAACAAGCAAAGCTATGAGAGTCAACGTTCCAAATTTCAGGTCAATCCGAGTTCGTATGCTCAAGTTACGATCGATGCAAAATTGGATAAAAACAGCCTCTGTTTGACTCGCTCAGTTCGCATCCATCAGATAGCCTACTTCGACTCGCTCCACTTCGCCTCCATCAGAAAGCACTAGTTCGACTCGCTCTACTTCAAGCCACAGTTCGACTCCATCTAGGTCGACTCCTTCGCAGAACCATTGTTCGACTCCATCTAGTTCGACTCGCTCCGCTTCAAGCCACAGTTCGACTCCATCTAGGTCGACTCCTTCGCAGAACCATTTTTCGACTCCATCTAGTTCGACTACATCTCAGAGCCTCTGTTCGACTCGCTCCACATCCTTCAAAAAACAACAGTTCGACTCCATCAATACGAAACCACAGTTCGTATCGATCACCTTCGACTTCGTCTCCTATGCCGTTCGTATCCATCGTGGATCTTCTGATCGAATCCATCGTGTTGCCATATTCGAATCAATCGACCAGGGTTGAGCTTCTATCGATACAAACAAGGCAAGGTCCAAGAGCGACTCGATCAAAGGCGGAGTGATCCAAAGGTTCAAACGCCACGTCATCGAGTCGAACAGCGATTCGAACAACACCGAGTCGAACAGGACCGAGTCGAATAAGAGCGAGTCGAACGAAACAGCCAACCGAAGATCCCAATTCGTATTTATCATATCTCCTAATCTACAAGTCATAATGCTATGAAATTTTCACAGAAGGTTATGTGCATGCTAAAGAATGTCCACGCCAAATTTCGAATCCATTGGATGAAATCTTGATCGATACGAAATCTGTTCGTATCGATCATGGATCGGACCAAAACTTCACGGGCTTGGGCGCGTGGGCCTGGTCACGTGCCAGAGAGGGTCTCCCGAGATCTGAGTGAAATACCCGCCTCCTACACCTATAAATAAACCCCAGGGCATGCAGAAAAGGGGGCTTCTTCTTCTTTGAATTCTCCAATGCCCAGACTCTGCCGGATCTAGTTCCAAACTCTCCACTACTTCTGTTGCAAACGAATTCCACTGATGTTGTACTCGAGTTTCAGAAATATAACTCACTACAGCCCATTGTAATCAATTGTAATCGATAAGTGAACATCAATAAAGTAATCAAATTCAAAGTGGATGTAGGCAAGATCGCCGAACCACTATAAACCTTGTGTCTCTGTCTATTTCTTTCTTTTTAAGTTTATTATTCTTCACTTTTTATCCTCTACATTACTTAGATCTGTGATCTGTGATTATATACTGCTGATTTGTGTTCATACACTGGTGCTTTCACAAAATTTGGGGTTTGTGACCAATTTTGGCGCAAACACTTTGGTGCTTTCACTGAGAACTGAAATTCAGGGATCCTATCATTTGGAAATTGAATTTGAAGGCTTAAGGATTCAGATCTGAAAAACCATGACAAGGCAATCAAATAAAAGACAAAGGGCGGAGAGAGGTCAGCATGAAGGGAGTCAAGAGGCTTCCTCAGGTGCAAATCAGACATCAATCTTCATCACCAGGGATGAGATAGAGACAATGATGAAAATACAAGAGGAGATGATCCAGAACTTGCTCCTTCAGATTGGACAGCTGGGAGCGCAAAATCAAGGGGCAACCAGAGATCAGAACGGAGCAGGAACATTTGGCACAGCGCCAGAGCTAGGGGGCAATAACCCGGAGCATGTTGACCCAATCCCAGGCGGAGTGCCAGGTGGATCTGCGCAATGCGACATTGACAAAGAGATGAGTGCTCAACCAGGAGAGAAGATTCCGAGAATCCCTCGTGAACTCGGGGGGAAAATCGGAAACAACGGACAAGGACTACAACTTGGAGATAGTGACAGATTGGCGGAGATGGTCAGACGCTCCATGAGAGGTGGACTAGTGAATAGAGATCTGGAGGATGTGAATAGGAGTCCCTTTGCTCCTATGATCAGGCAAGCCAGGAATCCACCAGAGTTCAAGCTACCGACATTGGAGGTGTATGATGGAAGGACAGACCCTGATGTTCATTTGACGAGGTATATGCGACACATGGAGGTACTGGGGGCATCAGAGGAAGTCATGGCCATGTGTTTCCTGTTGTATCTAACAGACATAGCAGCTTTATGGTTCAGACAATTGGAGAGCGGTTCCATTAGAACATGGATCGAATTGACTGAAAGGTTCATGAGGCAGTTCAGGGTTCACATTTCAAGACCCAAGAATGTGAAGAGTTTGGCAGCGCTAAAGCAAAAAACCAAGGAATCTTTGAGGAACTTTCTGACGCGATTCAATGCGGCGGCAGCATCGGTGGATCGACCTGATCCATCCATGGTTTTGATGGTAGTCGTATCTGGCGTAGTAGATGGCACAGAGTTCAATAATTCGTTAACGATGGATCCCCCAATGGATCTAGGAGAATTTTATCATGAGGCTGAAGGATTTTTGCAATTAGATGATGCAAATGCTAAAAGAGAGGAAGGAGAAGGAGTTGATGTTTATGCGGTCAAGGGTGAAAATCCTCTTAAAACAGATTCAGAAACTGGTAAAGGGAAACGAAAAGCTGCGGATAACAGTGACGGACTGACGCGACCACAAAAGGAACCAAGATTCACCTCTTATATGGAGCTGAATGAGACTTTGGAGCAAATCTACCAGGATACTAGGGGGCAGGTTCCCTATCGAAGGCCAATGAGAAGGGATCCGACCAATAATGAAAGAAGGTCAGACAAGTACTGCTTATGTGACGACCCGACTTTTTCTCCACAGAAAGTCGTATCATCTTGAAGAAAGAAAGGGATAGAAAAGAGAAAAAATAGAGAAGAAAGAAGAAACAACATCAGAATCTAAACAGCGGAACGAATAAATTATATTAATCACATAAGATATTACATAGTATCATATACAACAGCTATCAGAGTTACACAGCTTATACAACACAAACTAGACAGTTATAAACATCTGTCTAGTTATTACAATTCAAGATACAACTCAAACAAATGACTTAGAGATCAACTCAGCGGAACACTATATCTACGAACGCTGAAGCCTCCTGCTCCATTGCTCCTTTAGAATTCGTCAAAGCAAACCTGAATCCCTTAGCTACTCGTAAAAATTTGAGTACCCAAGAGTTTATAAAACAGAAAATAAACACTTGGGTCAGACAAATTTTTACGAGTAGCCAAGGGATTCAGGTTTGCTTTGACGAATTCTAAAGGAGCAATGGAGCAGGAGGCTTCAGCGTTCGTAGATATAGTGTTCCGCTGAGTTGATCTCCGAGTCATTTGTTTGAGTTGTATCTTGAATTGTAATAACTAGACAGATGTTTATAACTGTCTAGTTTGTGTTGTATAAGCTGTGTAACTCTGATAGCTGTTGTATATGATACTATGTAATATCTTAAGTGATTAATATAATTTATTCGTTCCGCTGTTTAGATTCTGATGTTGTTTCTTCTTTCTTCTCTATCTTTTCTCTTTTCTATCCCTTTCTTTCTTCAAGATGATACGACTTTCTGTGGAATGAGTGGCGGGTCGTGATTAATTAATAAAATTTAATTACAAATTAAGTACTTCTTAATTACCAATTAATTTACCTCTAATTACACATTAATTAATCTCTAATTACAACTTATTTACTTAATTAATTAATAACTAACAATTAATTAATTACCAAATTAATTAACCACTAATTATTAATTTATTACCTCTAATTATCTAATTAATAATTCTTAATTACAAACTAATTCACTTCTTAATTAATTAATTTATAATCCTTGACAATTAATTAATTAATTAAGTTTTGAAATTCAAAGAATAAATATTTAAATTGTTTTGGATTTTAGAATATTTGTATAACTTTTATTTATAAATATAATTAGTTTTTGTTTCTTTAAAAAGTAATTAAATAATTGTTAATGAAGGTCATTAACTATGGATTATTTAATAATTAATTAATGTGATTAATTTTGATAATTAATTTGATTAATTAATTAAAGATAATCATTTATGGAATTGTTTAAATATAATTACTTAATGGAAGTAATTAAGAAATTAATTACTTATTGTAATTAATTAAGTTAATTTGATTTAGTTAAGTTAATTAATTAAGTTTAATTAATTTAAATTAATCAATGGATGATTTGATAATAATTACTTAATGTAATTATTAAAGTATGATTATTTAGGGAAGTAAATAATATATATAATTACTGGAAGTAATTAATTGGATAGTGTTGTATTAATGGAAGTAATTTAAGTTTAATTACTTGTGAATTAATCAAGGGATTAATTAAAAGAAATTAATTAAGGGAATAATTAATTTAGTTAATAAAAGTAATTAAGGGTAGTTAATTACTGAAGAGGATTAATCAAGAATGATTAATAAATGTTGTTTAATTAAAGGTTAATTACTTAATGTAATTAATTTAATTAAAGTAATTAATAATTAATTTATAATTAAGGATCATTAATTAATATAATTAATGATGTAATTAAGAATTGATTAATTAAGAAGTAATTAATAAATAAGTGATTAATTAATATAATTAATTAAGGATTAATGTAATTAATTATAGTTGATTAATTTAATTAATTATAGTTAATTAATTAATGAAGTAATTAAAGGTTAATTACTATAAGTGGTTAAGGATAATTAATTTGAGTAACTAATTAAAGGATAAATTACCTGAATACAATTAAAGGGTAATTAGGGGATGATTAATTAATTTGTAATTAATTAATGGTTAAGTAAGCAGGATTTATAGAATGAAGTAATTAATTTAATTAACTTTAAATTAATTAGAGATGGTATAAATCATTACTTGTGAATGGATAAATAATATGGAATGCTTTGCATTGTTTGATATCTCTGATGAGATATATGCTGTGTGATATGGATGTTTAGTTGAATTGTGATGATAATATGGATTATCTGATAATGTTGATTATCTATTGTGATATTGTGAATTATCTTTCTATGTGTATAAAGATAATTGAATTGAACTGTTTTAACTTTAAAACAACTTGGCCTTAAAAGATACGTTTTGGATTTCGATGAGACCGGGATCGGGTTTCCAGATTTGGATATCCGAATACCACATCGATCCAAGTTAAACGTTAGGTCGTGAATCTCAAGTGAAGATGAAGATTCAGAGTACAAGGGTTATTGTAGTTAACTCTGAGGGTGATTCCAAAACGAGTGTAACGAGATAATGCCTTCGGTTTCGTTCGAACCTGGAATGAACTTGTATGGATTGAATGCTTTCAGAACATCGTCAGGTGGACGATGAGCATTCTAAGTGATATGCTGATAAGGTAATCGTAGCCTCAAGCCTCATCAACCGGGAATGGCTAAAACAGGGGAGGTGCAGCAAGGTTAGTGGGTAGCACCCAAGTAGTATAAGATTCCTCTGTCTAGAGTCCCTTTTTATTTCGGCTGTGTGGGTGGTTGTTTGGCCGCAACCACGGGGTTTCTTATGCGGGAATTATCCAGTAAGGGATGGTTTCGGCCTTGTGTTGCAGGGGAGCGGGCGTACTCCTCGGTACGTCAATCTAGGCCATGTACTGTGACGGGCGGTACCCCAGTAGCCCTGCCATTATATGGAATCCAAACTCCAATAAGTGACAACGGATTTGATTGTATAACCCACTTTGTGGCTAGTATGCTGGAATTTAATAATGTAACAATTTCAGCTATTTCATATTTATTTGAAAACCCTAGACCTATTATAATATAACCAGATTTCCTATCAAATGTTTTGGATATCGTAAGGTAAAAACTTTTCCTTGTTTATGTGCGGGAAGTCTTACGAGATACCTTTTCTTTCCAAACGGTTTTCGAAGTTAAGCAACTTTAACCTGTTACTCACACCAGACCCATGTCTGACCCAAGTGTTTATTTCTGTTTTATATAAACTCTTGGGTACTCAAATTTTTACGAGTAGCCAAGGGATTCAGGTTAGCTTTGACGAATTGTGGAGGAGCAATGGAGCAGGAGGCTTCAGCGTTGTAGATATAGATAGTAGTTCCGTTGTGTTGATCTTTGTATTGATCTCTGTATTGTATTGAGTTGTAATAACTAGACAGATGTTTATAACTGTCTAGTATGTGATGTATAATCTGTGTAACTCTGATGTATATGATTCTATGTAATATCTTATGTGATATATTATATTTCATTCGTTCCGCTGTGAGTATCTGTTGTTGTTTCTTTCTCTCTTCTCTTCTTTTCTCTTTTCTATCCATTTCTTTCTTATTAATGATGCGTCATTCTGTGGAATGAGTGGCGGGTCGTTACAGCTTATTCCACGAGCTGAATGGCCATAGCACAAATGATTGCTGACATGAAGGATGAGGTTGAGGGACATATCCGGAATGGTCTGCTACCACAGTATGTAATAAGGGGAACAACAACGGTGGAACGGGAGCGACCACCGCCAGCAATTACTGGAGACGGCTCAGGATCGAGGCGTCAGCTTGTCATCAATTGATTAGGATAATAACGAATAAGTAGCAAATTCCACACCAACACGATTAAGTCATTTACACATGTACAGGACCGCGAACGATCCTCAGGCATGCTCTGATACGACTACTAATCGCAACGGTTATGCCATTTGTGACGCTACGACGGCTAAGCCACTTACACATGTAAGGGATCACGAACGGTCCTCAGGCATGCTCTGAGATAGCGATAAACCACCACCACAAACAGTTCAGAAACTCACTCGAGCGTGAAATCTGGCATTGATGATACTAAGTCCCTCCCCGGGCACACTTATTTCGCCTCGAACGGCACCCGACCGCGAACGGTCACAAATCGCCTCGAACGGCACCCGATCGCGAACGATCACAAATTGCCTCGAATGGCACCCGATCGCGAACGATCACAAATCGCCTCGAACGGCACCCGACCGTGAACGGTTACAATTCTCCTCGAACGGCACCCGATCGCGAACGATCACAAATCGCCTCGAACGGCACCCCGACCGCGAACGGTCACCATTTGCCGTGAACGGCATCCGACCACGAACGATCACCTATCACCTCGAATGACATACGATCCCGAACGATCGTCATTCGTGGTCAAATAAAACTATCAATTTCTTTACAGGTCATTAACATGATCTGAACATCCAACTTATAGCATTACAAAACACACTTTCTTATCACAAGGCATGTTTTGGGGGGCAAATGTTATCCCGCCTTTTGGCAAGGTCGTGACACCAAGAACTTGACTAGAAACCAAAGACAGTTCGTCTAAGAAAATCGGTTATACGTAGGCCCACTATGGATATCGACAAATTTTTTTCGAGTCCGGATCGAGCTTGAATTGATATGACACAACAAGCAAAGCTATGAGAGTCAAAGTTCCAAATTTCAGGTCAATCCGAGTTCGTATGCTCAAGTTACGATCGATGCAAAATTGGATAAAAACAGCCACTGTTCGACTCGCTCAGTTCACATCCATCAAATAGCCTACTTCGACTCGCTCCACTTCACCTCCATCAGAAAGCACTAGTTCGACTCGCTCCGCTTCAAGCCACAGTTCGACTCCATCTAGGTCGACTCCTTTGCAGAACCATTGTTCGACTCCATCTAGTTCGACTCGCTCCGCTTAAAGCCATAGTTCGACTCCATCTAGGTCGACTCCTTCGCAGAACCATTGTTCGACTCCATCTAGTTCAACTCCATCTCAGAGCCTCTGTTCGACTCGCTCCACATCCTTTAGAAAACAACAGTTCGACTCCATCGATACGAAACCACAGTTCGTATCGATCACCTTCGACTCCGTCTCCTATGCAGTTCGTATCCATCGTGGATCTTCTGGTCGAATCCATCGTGTTGCCATATTTGAATCAATCGACCAGGGTTGAGCTTCTATCGATACGAACAAGGAAAGGTCCAAGAGCGACTCGATCAAAGGCGGAGTGATCCAAAGGTTCAAATGCCACGTCATCGGGTCAAACAGCGATTTGAACAACACCGAGTCGAACAGGACCGAGTCGAATAAGAGCGAGTCGAACGAAACAGCCAACCGAAGATCCCAATTCGTATCGATCATATCTCCTAATCTACAAGTCCAAATGCTATGAAATTTTCAAAGAAGGCTACGTGCATGCTAAAGAATGTCCACGCAAAATTTCGACTGCATTGGATGAAATCTTGATCGATACGAAATCTGTTCGTATCGATCACGGATCGGACCAAAACTTCACAGGCTTGGGCGCGCGGGCCTGGTCACGTGCCAGAGAGGGTCTCCCGAGATCTTGTTAGTCCATGAGATGACGGTTTTGATGACAACAACCTTAGAATAGATTATAAAATATAAATACTAACATTACAAGTTTAGATATATATGTATATGCAGGATCTAACCATGCAGGTATCAAGAATGAAGACTAAACAGTATAGAGATTCAAGATATAGAAATAGAAGACTCATGAGTATCAAGATTATCAAGAGTTCAAGATTTCAAGGTTAAGTTTGTTTTATTAGGAATATTTGTTGAAACTCGTAGAAAAGCACTGGCATCTTAATATCCAATTTATTCGTGGAATGGAATCCACTTCGAGCCCGTTAAAGGGATGGAACCCTAAGTAGGATGGAACCTACGAAAATCTAGAGGGACATTGTTTTGTATCCACTAATCTTAATTCAAATGATTTTTCAAAATTATCGTGTTTTCGAAATGATTTCAAAAATTTCCTTTTAAAAAGATTCAAAACCCTCGATTCCGATTTTAAATAATTTTAGCCTCAAAACATCTTTATTTTCAGAGTCAAAATTACTCCTAATTTTAAACTGTCTTTTCAAATAATATATTTAACTTTTAAATTATTTACTTTGATTTAAAATTAAAATAATATATATATATATATATATTGTTCTTTATATTTACTTATGAATTTCAACTATATTCAAGTATATTTATAAAGTTTTAAATAGTTTTTATATAAGACAAATATTATTTTTATAAAAATTCAAAACATCAAATTTGGCTGAGGGATGTCGACATGCCCATAGGCACCATGTCGACATGGTGACAGTTTAATTCAAAATTCAAATTTCAAAAGAAGTGTCTATTCGCCATAACTCTTCATGAATGGTCATGGCTGTTGTTCTTCTATAAATAGGGGTCAGTTTCAACGAATTTATATACATATTTTCTGGTTTTTCACTTCTCTTCTTCTTTCACATTTCTTAATACAAAATCATACCATTACTCTGCCGAAATCAACATCGAATCATACTCAATTACTTCTAGTGTGATTCTCCATCACTATCTCTACAAGGTTCTCAGTGCTATTCAGAGTTATAGACTTCTTTGTAATATATTAGCGAGAAAAGGTGTGATTGTAGCCTTGGAAATCAATCAAAAGGAAAAGGTGTGATTGTAGCCCTGGAAATCAATTGGGTGAACTTGTTGCCCCAGAAATCAAGTATCTCTACCCAGAGGACTGTGATTCCGGAGGGTGTACCTCGTAGCCTTGAAACCGAGGGTTGTATTTGTAAGAATTGTTTAAAAGGAAATCTGTACTTGTGTTGCGGGACTGGATGTAGGGTAACTCCGAACCAGTATAAAATCTAGTGTGTTCTTTCCTTTACTGCTTTTACTTTATATTTGCATCTGTGTTTGATTCTGTGTTCATATCTATGTCTGATTAGTGTATACATTGTTAACAAATTAAGATAAACTCAAAAAGATTAACAAATTTCTTAAAACACTATTCACCCCCCCTCTAGTGTTAATTCTAGCCTTAAGATCCTTAATCCGCATTTCTCACATTTGGTATCAGAGCAAGGTTTTCAAACATTCATAATCTGAATTTTGAAAATTTTGAAAATGGCAATTTTTTTATAAAATTATTAACACTATTTTCATATGAATATGTCATAGAATCATCATGATATTGTTGTTTAAAATTATATTTAGTTATTTTGAAAAGACACTTGATTCTTTAAAAAGTTATCTTGTTTTGCGGGAGAAGAGTTATGGCTAATGACTGTTGGTTAAAAGATACCAGATAATCATTCATCAATCAAGAAGAACAAATGGATTTATAATGGAAATCGACAAAGAAATGGTAACCAGATCAATTCAAAACTTTGGGTTCTCATCTACAACTTGATTTGATACTGCAATTCTCTCCAACTGCTTCGCAATGTCACTGGTTTCTATTGAATCCGTCAAGAAATGACCAAGTTATGGTCAAATGAAGTTTTGGTGAACTAAGAGAAAAAGAAGGCAAAACTGTCAAAGGTATTCTTCAAAATGCATCCAGAGATTTGATTATTTTGTTCCCACTCCTTTTCAGATTGTAGTTCTTGTTCTCACGGTCGTTTTGATGGGTGGATCATCAAATTCCGATCAAAATTGAGTGAGATATGATAGTTTGAAGTTGGCTATCCAAAACTGAAAAACTGTGTACGGGATCTTCTATATTTCTTCTACTGTTCGGCCTGTTGCATCACAATACCATCCAAATTCGACACCAAACTATTACTAGATCGTAGCCCTTGTCTTCCTCTTCGACCTGCCGCTGGTTTCATCCAATTCCGTTAAGAAACGAAGGAGATATGCCTTCTAGAAGTTTGATAGTATATAGAAAAATGGGAAGAAGATGAAGAGGAGGAATTCTTATGAAAAGCAGTGACCGTTGGGCCTATTTATAGTGGTTGAAGTGTCCATTCATTCAAAATTCGAATTTAAAGTTTTGGCGCCAAGTTGGTCAATTTACTAAATCATCTGTATCTTTCTCATACGGTCTTCAAATTCAGCAAATGAATATACTACTGATCAGAAAAACGAGCCCGTCGCAATAGAACATATCTCGTCGTCAGATTCAGAAAGATATAAATGTGTGGTTCATAACAATGGAGGAACAACAAAGTTAGAAAGATGGAATGCAAAAATTGGTACGCTTTACTATTATTTCATCTTTATTGTTGCATTTAGAAATATATATCTATGCATTTAGTTAGGTATAGAAATTTATCTCTTTTATAAGTTTTTATATTCTGGTCCATATATCGACACACCATAGTATAAATATCATTATACAAGTCTAAATTTTTTTAAAATAAAATCTACAACTAATTTATTACAACTATACTAAGTAGAAAAGCATACATTCATTCATGATTTCAACTTCAAAACCCCTTGAGTTACTTCATCTTGATTTATTTGGTCCATCTCAAATTCAGTCAATAAATCATAGTAAATATGTTTTTGTAATTGTAGATGATTATTCTAGATTTACATGGACAATATTTTTGAAACATAAAAGTGATACTTTTGAATGTTTTAAGAACTTTACAAAAAGGATTCAAAATCAATTTTCTTTAAAAATTATAACTATTCGTAGTGATCACGGTGGTGAATTTGAAAATGAAAAGTTTGAGGAATTCTACAATAAAAAGGGAATAACTCACAATTTCTCATTTCCAAAAACTCCACAACAAAACGGAGTAGTTGAACGTAAAAATAGAACGATAAAAGAGTGTGCGAGAACTATGCTTTCAGATAGTAATTTACCAAAACACTTTTGGGCAGAAGCTGTTGCTACCACCTGTTATATTTTGAATAGAATTTTAATTAGACCTTTAACTGATAAGACACCTTATGAACTTCTTCATGGAAAGAAACCTAAGGTATTATACTTCAGAATTTTTGGAAGTAAATGCTTTATTTTAAATACAAAAGATAATTTGGATAAATTTGATCCTAAATCTGACAAAGGAATCTTTATCGGATATTCTAATAGAAGTAAAGCTTATAGAGTTTTTTAATTTAAGATCTAACACCATCGAAGAAACAATGCATGTTTCGTTTGATGAAAATTTAAAAGATTTTGAAATTACAAATGATGAAGAAGATTTAATTACTCAAAATCAGGAATCAACTGAAATTAATAATGAAATTAATCATCCTAATAAAAGGATTAAACTTTTAAAAGATCATCCTATTGAAAATATAATAAGAGATATGCAATCTATTGTTACAACTAGAAATCAACTAAGTAAAATGAGTAATGTAGCATTTATATCATCTATTGAACCCAAAAATTCTAAAGAAACATCAACTGATGATTCATGGATTTTGGCTATGCAAGAAGAATTAAATCAATTCACTAGAAATGAAGTTTGGGAACTTGTTCCTAGACCTAAAGATAAAACTATAATTGGAACTAAATGGGTCTATAAAAATAAAATGAATGAACAATGTGAGGTCATTAGAAATAAAGCACGATTAGTCGCCCAAGGTTATTGTCAAGAAGAAGGTATAGATTGTGACAAAACCTTTGCTCCTGTAGCAAGATTAGAAGCCATTAGGATTCTACTTGCTTTCGCAAATCATAATAATTTCAAATTATTTCAAATGGATGTTAAAAGTGCATTTTTAAATGGATTTGTAAAAGAAGAAGTATATGTTGAACAACCACCACTTTTTGAAGATGAAAAATTACCAAACCATGTGTACAAACTTAAGAAAGCTTTATATGGTCTAAAACAAGCTCCTAGAGCCTGGTATGATAGACTAAGATCTTATGTATTTTAGTTTTTCAATCTTTTTATTTAATATTTTATTATGATATTTTTTAAATTTAAAAGATGTTTAAACATGTTTCTAAATATTTAAATCAATAATAATTTGATATAAAGGTTTTAATTAGTAAGTTAAGAACATGGAAGTTTGGATTCTTAAAATAAAAAAAAATAAAAAAAAAATAAAAATAAAAAAAATCAACCAAGTTAATAAAAAATCATTTTAAATAAATTAAATAATTAGGGTATTAATTTTTAAAAAACCATATTTGATCATATATGCAGTTTAAAGTCCATATTTCTTATCAATTTGATTTTGATATTGAGTGTGATTACTACCTTTCATGAATATGTTATAGGTTTAATACCATTTATTACCTTTAAACTCTTTCTTTACAACTCTTTCAGTCCCATTCATTAGTTTCCTTAACTTAAGTCTAGTAATTAGTGTGTTTTACCTTTGTTTGGTTGAAGTGTTTTATAATAAATAGTTTGATATATGTATACATACATAGACATACACACACACACACACACATATATATATATATATGCTTGTCAATTAGATATTACTTATCACTCATGTTTATCTTATAATCTGAATGTCACTTACTGTAGTATATATATCATCATATCATTCTGCATATTATTCTTATTTTTACTTCATTATCATTTTGTTTCATATTACATATCATTATGCATCCTATTTCATATCACATTTCATTGGATATTACATCATCAATTACAATGCATGAAATATCATAAACATTTACATCACAAGCAGCACTTCATTCTGCATATCATCTCATGCTACATTGCATATGTCATACATTTCATACTGCATTACAAACTACATATTGCATACATATATACATAACGAGTGTATTTTATTTAGGAGGAGTTTGTAGTATTGTCTTATAATATAGGATTATTAGTTTTTGATGTTTTGTTTGACTTGTTTGACTTGTTTGACTTGATTGATTTGTTTGACTTGTCTGACATGATTGGTTTTGATGAGTGTGTTGAAATATACTTAATAAATAATTTATGTTCTTATATTTGATTTCTAACTATTATAAGAATTATCATAGATTCTTAGTTAGGATAGTTAGTAATTTAGGATTAAGTTCTAGTTTTTAGAGTTAAGTGTTGATTATTTATGATAACACTATCATTATAATCACATGTTATATAGTATTAATTTAAGGGGGAGTTTTATGGTTTTAGGATGGTTTTTGTTGATGACAAAGGGGGAGAAATATAAAATAGGGTAGTTAGGCATAGATTAAGGGGGAGTTATTAGGATAGAAGTAATATTTTATAAACAAAGGTTGTCATCATCAAAAAACGGGAGATTGTTAGTCCATGAGATGATGGTTTTGATGACAACAACCTTAGAATAGATTATAAAATATAAATACTAACATTACAAGTTTAGATATATATGTATATGCAGGATCTAACCATGCAGGTATCAAGAATGAAGACTGAACAGTATAGAGATTCAAGATATAGAGATAGAAGACTCATGAGTATCAAGATTATCAAGAGTTCAAGATTTCAAGGTTAAGTTTGTTTTATTAGGAATATTTGTTAAAACTCGTAGAAAAGCACTGGCATCTTAATAACCAATTTATTCGTGGAATGGAATCCACTTCGAGCCCGTTAAAGGGATGGAACCCTAAGTAGGATGGAACCTACGAAAATCTAGTGGGACATTGTTTTGTATCCACTAATCTTAATTCAAATGATTTTTCAAAATTATCTTGTTTTCGAAATGATTTCAAAACTTTCCTTTTAAAAAGATTCAAAACCCTCGATTCCGAATTTAAATAATTTTAGCCTCAAAACATCTTTATTTTCAGAGTAAAAATTACTCCTGATTTTAAACTGTCTTTTCAAATAATATATTTAACTTTTAAATTATTTACTTTGATTTAAAATTAAAATAATATATATATATTGTTCTTTATATTTACTTATGAATTTCAACTATATTCAAGTATATTTATAAAGTTTAAATAGTTTTTATATAAGACAAATATTATTTTTATAAAAATTCAAAACATCAAATTTGCCTGAGGGATGTCGACATGCCCATAGGCACCATGTCGACATGGTGACAGTTTAATTCAAAATTCAAATTTCAAAAGAAGTGTCTATTCGCCATAACTCTTCATGAATGGTCATGGCTGTTGTTCTTCTATAAATAGGGTTCAATTTCAACGAATTTATATACATATTTCCTGGTTTTTCACTTCTCTTCTTCTTTCACATTTCTTAATACAAAATCATACCATTACTCCGCCGAAATCAATATCGAATCATACTCGATTACTTCTAGTGTGATTCTCCATCACTATCTCTACAAGGTTCTTAGTGCTATTCAAAGTTATAGACTTCTTTGTAATATATTAGCGAGAAAAGGTGTGATTGTAGCCTTGGAAATCAATCAAAAGGAAAAGGTGTGATTGTAGCCCTGGAAATCAATTGGGTGAACTTGTTGCCCCGGAAATCAAGTATCTCTACCCAGAGGATTGTGATTCTGGAGGGTGTACCTCGTAGCCTTGAAACCGAAGGTTGTATTTGTAAGAATTGTTTTTGAAAGGAAAT
The DNA here is from genome assembly GCA_030737815.1 of Allium fistulosum. NCBI lineage: Eukaryota > Viridiplantae > Streptophyta > Magnoliopsida > Asparagales > Amaryllidaceae > Allium > Allium fistulosum. The sequence goes on along the minus strand of CM060904.1, from coordinate 1,099,798,402 downwards.
CCGTACTTGTGTTGCGGGACTGGATGTAGGGTCACTCCGAACCAGTATAAAATTCGGTGTGTTCTTTCCTTTACTGCTTTTACTTTATATTTGCATCTGTGTTTGATTCTGTGTTCATATATGTGTCTGATTAGTGTATACATTGTTAACAAATTAAGATAAACTCAAAAAGATTAACTAATTTCTGAAAACACTATTCACCTCCACTCTAGTGTTATTTCTAGCCTTAAGATCCTTAATCCGCATTTCTCATAGATCTGAGCGAAATACAAGCCTCCTACACCTATAAATAGAGCCCCAGGGTATGCAGAAAAGGGTGCTTCTTCTTCTTTGAATTCTCCAATGCCCAGACTCTGCCGGATCCAGTTCCAAACTCCACTGCTTATGTTGCAAACGAATTCCACTGCTGTTGTACTCGAGTTTCAGAAATATAACTCACTACAGCCCATTGTAATCAATTGTAATCGACAAGTGAACATCAATAAAGTAATCAAATTCAAAGTGGACGTAGGCAAGATCGCTGAACCGCTATAAACCTTGTGTCTCTGTCTATTTCTTTCCTTTTTAAGTTTATTATTCTTCACTTTTTATCCTCTACATTACTTAGATCTGTGATCTGTGATTATATACTGCTGTTTTGTGTTCATACACTGGTGCTTTCACGAAATTTGAGGTTTGTGACCAATTTTGGCGCAAACAATAGGGCTTAGAAACAAATGAAAATACCCCTTTCGAAAGCATTGGGTTTATTCTTTAAAACACCATTTAGGTCAAAATTGTTATATACGAAAGTATCTCTATCGAAACCAACAAAAATTTGTTTGGAGAAAAATTGATGGTGTCGGAACCATCTTAGTCGAAAGCAAAAGACTTTAAAAATCAAAACTTCGAAGGACAGAGTCAAAACCCCTTTTCGACTCCATCACCTTCGAAACCCTCAACCCCTTTGAAAGCATTCAGAAAAAAGGTTTAGGTTAAAACATAAGTAACCCCGTCGACGACATAGATGACTTGAATGCAGTCGAAAGGGGAATCAGTGCCTTGATTTCGACTCGGTCGAAACCAGTCCTGTCGAAAGCTTCTTATTTAAGGATAAAGGTAGCACTTTGAAAGCTAATAATTTAACATAATAAGACAACCTTCTTCGAAAGCTAATTAAAAAAACTTTAGAAAACATACGTTTCGACTATGTCAAAAGCATTAGTAAAACAAGGCAAAACTTTAACTTTTGAAAACAAAGCCGGGTTTTGACTCCATCGAAAGCTAACGTTTCGACACCAAGGCTTCCGCCTTCCTTCCAATCCACTGCATACCATCTAAGTGATATCTTGTGTGTTGTTTTCGACCATGGTGGTTTCGACTGTGTTTGTTTCGACTAGGACGAGGCGGAATCAAAGGAGTCGAAAGGTCTTTAATAATAGAGGCGGAACATCTTTTTCTGATTTAAAGATTGAATTATGGCAACTTTTTGTAATTACTTTCTAACAACTTGCCTATTTGTAAACTATTGATTGGTTGTCATAAAAACTTTTCAAATACTTTACCTTTATAAATGCCACATTTATATAAATCCAAATTAAAGGATTTTTGACGTTAAAACCTTTCTGGATAACAAAAACCGACAATTTGCAAAAAAGCCCTTCTTTTAAAATAGTTTATTTCACTAAATAAATCATCTGGAAAAATCTCCAAAAATTACATAAAATCTATTTCATCATGTAAAAAAACATATTAAAATTTTAGACCCAATTTCTTCCTGAAATTCTCGAAATAAATTTTAAACCCAATTATATCATACCTTTCATCAAAAATTCATAATAAAATTTCCATAGCTTGGAAAATTCTAAAAATTAAAACCCATCTCCAAAATCATGTTTTACTTAACATAACAAAATTTCATGGCAATCTGAAATCATATATTCTCGGTTTTATGTCAAAACCGTGCAAATTCATGTGCTTATGAAATAAAAAAAGTCATCGTAATATAACTCATCATATCATCATCCATTTTATCACAAAAATGAATTTAAATCGTAAATCCGAAACCATATAATCATAGAACAAAAATAGAGATGGTGGAAGACTATTATTCACCTTAAATTTGATAAGGAATTTGAGATTTGTTGTTGGTTAATCCTCCCTAGCTTTTGATCTTTAGCTTTTGATAAATTTCTTGCTTCCTTCCTTGGTAATTGCCGGCTTTGATTTAGGTTTTAGAAATTTCATTTGTGAAAGTGGAAAATGAAACGTGAATGGGCAATTCCAAAAAGATATAGCCATGCAAAATGACCGAAAATTTTAACGATTTAAATAACGTAATTAACTAAATTTTTCATGAAAATAAATAATAAAATTTAGCAATGAAAATTTGATATTTGAGATACGTCTATTTTAACATAGCAAGTGATAGATTTTCGTCGGAAAATATGAAAGTTTGTTCACTTGTGAAATTTTCAATTTAAAATCAGTTAAAATTTGCTGGAAATAAAATATTTTTGAAACCTGAATATTTTTAAATAAGAAAAATGTAAAAACCAATTTTTGAGTGAGACGTCATAATTCGTTTCGCCAAATTTGGACTACTCTAGCCCCGTTTATCTTATTTTCGTTGATTTAGCGGCATTTTCGGCAGCGAAAATGGAGTTTTTATAGGTAGGTCGTGGCGCTTGTATCTATGTACCATCTTGTTCATCTCATTGTGTTGATCTCCGTAATATATTCATTTGTGCATTTCGGCATTCGGTACACGGTGAAATCTGCAAAACAGTTAGCCGTATCGGTACCCATTTTGAGCCTTTTGGTGTTCTGTGTCCTTTCATTTGTCCATCAGATAAAACTAATAGCCAATAGCTATTATTATTCCCAAAATTCAACGTATTGAACTTTTACTATTTCTACCTATTCAATATATTTGTTGATTCGTTTCCTGTTCTGGTTTATTTCCTTTCCTCCACTCTTTCTCCTTTCTTCTTTCGTTCTGTTGTTAAAAAAATAACCGAGGCATATATATTTTCCTGAAAAGCAGTTTCGTCACCATTCCCATTGCCAACCGTGCCACGCCTTCACTCCATTTACCACAGCAGCCTCTTCACCGATTTTACTTGCTCCGCCTCTTCCCTTCCTGAGACCTCTCCGCCGCCGAAGCCACCCACACAGAGCCGTACCCCATCACAAACACCCCACCGCCTTCCATCTCCACCGTAGCTCTCCCCTCCAGACATGCCTCCCTCTCTGCCAGCCTGCCTAAACCCAACTATTCTCCCTCCCACCTCCACGCAGTTTGCCACTTTCCCACGGCCAGTCCGCCCTTCCTCCGCGCCTACCTCCAAAACACAGCACCCTCCGCCTCTACTTCCCACTGGCGAACGCACCCAGCAGCCATCTCCAACCTTCCGTCCACTGCCATGCCTTGCACCCTGCCTCTCCACCAAGCACAGCAGCCACCTCCGACTATTTTCCCCAAGATCGAAACCATTTCTCCTCCTCTATAAAAAAAGAAAAAGAAATATATATTATATATATTTTGTTTTTCATCGAATTCTCATTCGTTTGCTTTGCCTTGCCGCTGTCCGGATCCGTATCGCATCGGCTCTTTGGCTTGTCGTTGTCCGCTTGCTTATCTGTGTCCATTTGCTTATTCTCGTTGTTTCTCTAGCTTCGAAAGGTGAGCGATCACTCACGATTGACATTCTTATGTTGAGTAAATTTATTTCACATGAAATGACGATTGAAATGTGTTGTTAAAAGTTAATTGGTTAGTAATTAAATTGTTAAGTATGATATGTTATTATTTAAAGTTGTTAACCTATGTTAATTGACATCTGACACCATAACAAGTTGTATATATATTATATTTTAAATTGTTAGTTATGATTCATGCTTGTAATTGATATGTTATGTTATTTTATATTATTATTCTATTGTTATCACACTGCAAGTTTCCTAATAGTTAGGAAAATCATTATGGGTTGAAATGATAGATACCCGAACGATCTTATAGATTAGGGGAAAATCGTTATGGGTTGAAATGATAAACCCAAGAAATTTTACTGATTTTGAATTTTGGGATTATGGGTTGAAATGATATATACCCATAAAATATAAATTATTGCGGATTGAAATTATAAATATCTGTATCACTTGACCATAGGATAGAAAACTATATACGGACGCCGTTGGTCCATTTTTAAAATAATTTCCAAAATTTTGGAAATATATGGGTTTTGATAAATATTGATTTTAAAAATATAATATAAAGATCTTATTTTATTTTGTGTGAAAAATTTTGATTTGTAAATTATATGTTTAGAAATTTTAAATTTATAAGTTAAGTTTTAAAAAAAATATAAATTTTAAGATTTTACTTATAATTTTATTATTTTTAAATATATAAAATAAGGTTTAATATAAAATAAATTTTAATAAAATAATATTTAATTTAATAATATTTAATATAATAAAATTTAATTTAATAAAACTTAATTTGATAAATATAGATACAAATATGTTTAAAATATTTATTTAAAATTCATGTTAATATTATAAAAATAGATTTTTGAAATGACTTTAATAAATAAAAGTTGGAAAGATAAATTAAAGTTGATTTGTAATTTAATTTGTTTAAGAATTGAATTTAAATAAAAATTAATTTGAACGTATTGATTTTGATATTTCAAAAGATATGATTTTATAACGTGATAACTTGATTTTGATTAAAGGTGATTAAGTAAATATTTTCACAATTAAATTAAATTGAAGTTGAATATTTAATTTTGATTTAAAATTTAAAATTTGAGATTTTATTTAAATGTTTAAAAAAGTGATTTTATAAAATGACCGCAGTGTGAAGTAAGCGTTTGGTTGTTAAAAAGATTAGGATCGAATATTGTTATACTCACTACCAATACCGAAAACCACTTTAACAACTTTGCACATGGTGAAGAATCCAGAATGAATTAGGATGGTTTGGCAAACGCTACTGTATGAGGTATGAACGTAGCCCTGACCCCCGTGGGTCAGCTTGATATGACTAAAACAGGAGCTATATCTGGGCCAACTTAGGTCGCACCTCTGATCGAGCATGCTTCTTCGAAACCATATCTATTATTTTGTGATTTGATTGGGTGCACCTTTGATTATGGGAGTGTGTCTCGAGGTGGGTGGTAGTTGTTGTTGTGCGTTACCACCAGCCCGTTTCTTCAAAACGGTAGTATCCTACCCTGGGCATTGCCTCGTGTGCCTTGTCATATGCCTTATCAAGTCCATTACGAGTTTGGTTTGTATCATACTTATGGATTGCTCCCTGAGTATCCCACTGGTTTGATGGGGCTTACAGTATCTGTATAGAGTACGATATTTATATAAAAATGTGTTAAGGGGAATATGGGTAACGCCTTAACACTATTTTAGTATTTTACTTTACTCTAGACATTTTCTATGTAGCGTATTGTATTATGTATGTAGATAGATTGACGGATCCTTAAAGGATGGGAATCCCAAACATCTTTTAAGTTATATTGCATTTCACTTGGGTTGATTTACTTGCATAAGAATGTTAATCCTGACTTGAGTGTTTTGTGTTTTGATTTATGCTCAGGTCAGCCTGAGTGTCACAGCATTTGAGACACACCTTTGGAGCTTGGAGCTTTGCTTGGAGATCTTTCTTTATCTATTCAGCTTTTCAGTTACTTCGGTTATTTCCAGTTATTTATGTTGATACTTTTCATTTGCTTATGTATTAGAGACTTTTATGTATTTGGGATTTCTGTTGTATTTGCTTTAGACTCTGATGTTTCTGTAGTAGCTTCATGAACTACTATTTATCTATTCCGCTGCATATTGTTGTATTACTCTGTGTCTGTGATTATGTGATTGATTTATTTACTATATATGCTAAGTTTTGCCAAATATAAATAACAATCTGTTTTTTTGAGCAATTCAAGTCTGACATGTGTGGATTATTGTCGATTTGAATAGTTCAAAATAGTGGGTCGTTACATTTGGTATCAGAGTTTTGGTTTAGGAAAAACTTAGCTTATGGAGTAAAAATTCATTAGAGATAGGGTAGTAATACCCTAGAATGAGTAGAATTAATTATAGAATCATTTTCGTTCGATCTTGAAATTCTTAGTTAGGATCCGCTTTGGTTAGGATATCTTTTGAATTTTGGAACTTTACCTTTGTTCTAAAATCCATTCTTGTCTTTTCCTGATGAGTAACCGTAGGAACGTTTGAGGTAGGGGTCGTGGAAATGCCCCCGCACCACCAGTTGTTGCTCTCGTTCCACCAGCTCAGCCTGTTAAGTTCACCACTCTTTGTAAGGAGTACTCTCATCTTGGAGGTACCAAGTTTACTAGAGCAGAGAGTATTATTGAGTCTCAGCAATAGCTGAAGAGTTTAGAGAGGATTTTCACCGGACTTGAGATCACTGATGCTCAAATGCGTTAGTTAGCTATTTGGTAGTTGCAGGAGTCTGCTCAGGATTGGTGGGAGTTAGTTACCGCTCATACTGTCGAGGCTAATATCACTTGGCAGCCGTTTAGGTGAGATCTTTAGATGTCCTTTTGCTAGTTTATCTCCTTGGAATATATCTTTTTGGACCTTATCTTTATCTTAGATCCATATTTTCAGGATGCTTCTGTGGCTAAGTGGATGCCCGAAGCCGGGAATTCTAAGTTATATAGGGCATTTATGGACCTTGAGCAAGGGGATATGACTTTTGCAGAGTATGAGAGGAAGTTTAATGAGTTATCTAAGTCTGGGCCAAGTTTGATAGACACCCGCTCAAGAAGAATGAGTAGTTTATCCATGGTGCTCACTCGGAGTATTATGATCGTTTGATTAGTCATGTTCACGGCACCTTCACTTCTCTTATGGATATGGCCACCAGATTTGAGAACCCTAATTCCAGAGGAAAGCAAGTTGTGTCAGCTTCTCAGGGAAATTCCAGCAGTTCAAAGAAGAGGAAGTCCAACTTTCATCAGCGGAAGAAGAATTGGCAGAATTCTCAGGGTACTAGTTATTCATCTGAGAAGTGATCTCTTGACTTATCTTCCATCACTTGTTTCAAGTGCGACCAGAAGGGTCATTATGCCAACAGCTGTCCATCTTCTACCGGAGCAGCTATTCCTCCAGCCCAGATGACCAGCCCAGACGACCTGGCCACTTTAAGAAGGATTTTCCCACTCAGTAGAGAGGCAAGACATCTGGAATCTTTGCCATGACCTCTTCCACTCCCCATTATGCCAGTGATACCCAAGGTACTCTCCAGGGCACCCTTTCTTTGCATGATTTTCCTGTTCGTGTTCTTTTTGATACTGGAGCATTCCATAGCTTTATTTCTGTAGATCTTTATAATAAATTTGAGCACATCTTGCAACCTCAATTGGCAACTTCATCCTTATGTGTGACTAATCCCATCGGCGGTCCCGCCAACCTTAGTATGATTTGTAAAAGGGTGAAACTCCTTAACAACAAGCGTTGATTCACCGAAGATTTCTATGTCCTCGGTTTTGATGCATTTGATATCTTACTTGGGGGTGATTGGTTAAAGCGATATGATGTTGTTATTTCTTGCAAAGCCCGAACCATTTCTTTAGTAGACGACCAGGGTACTTCTCTTATGATCGAATGTCGAATGCCTCAGGATTATGCATGCAATTTTATCCTTTCGCTTGATTCACAGCCTAGTGATCTTGACTCCACCCCGATAGTCAGGGATTATCCTGATGTTTTTGGTGAAGTCGTTTCCCTTCCTCATAAGCGGGAAATTGAATTCCACATCGATCTTATTCCTAGAGCCCGACCTATTGTTCTTCCACCCAAATGGATGACATCCAGAGAGAAGGTCAAGTTAAAGAAGCAGATTGAAGACCTGTTTTCCAACGGTTTGATTAGGCAGAGTTTTTCTGAATGGGGAGCACCTGTGGTTTTTGTCACCAAATCTGATGGTTCCATGAGGATGTGTGTTGATTATAGAGAGCTGAACAAGCTTACTCTTAAGAACGGATATCCTATGCCTCATATCAACGATATATTCGATCATCTCTATGGAGCTAAAGTATTCTCTCAGCTTGATATTGCTATCGGATTTCACCAGCTTCGTGTTACTGAGGAGAGCATTCCCAAGACAGCTTTCAGAACAGAGATTTGTTTCTATGAATGGTTAGTCATGCCCTTTGGATTAACCAGTGCTCCTTCCTTCTTCGTTGATCTCATGAATCGCATATTCCGCGATGTTCTCAGCAAGATTGTCCTAGTTTTCTTTGATGATAGTCTCGTCTTTTCTAAGTCAGAGAAGGAGCATGAATCTCATTTGAGCTATGTTCTCCAAACTCTTAGGAGTCATCAGTTAAAAGCTAAATTTTCTAAATGCCACTTCTTGAGGGATGAAGTTTGATTCGTTGGGCATATTGTCTCTGAAAATGGAGTCTCGGTTGACCCGGCAAAGGTCGTCGCGATTAATGTAAGTCTATCCATCTTTCCTCTTTTGTAATTTACTTTTCTTATCTTCCTTTGAACTTATCCACCTTATTCTATTCCAAGATTTGGAGACACCTAATACTCCTTCTGATATTCGTAGCTTTTTGGGCCTTGTCGGTTATTATCAGAGATTCATTAAGAATTTTGCTCGAATAGCTGCACCTCTTACTGCCTTGACTCATAAGAATGCTAAGTTTGTTTGGAGTGATAAGTGTGAAGATGCATTTAATGAGTTGAAGCAAAAGCTTACCTCTGCTCTTGTTCTTACCGTTTTGAATGGGAGTGAAGGATTATTTGTTTATACCGATGCTAGTCGAGAAGGTTTGGGTGCTGTCTTGATGCAGGATGGGAAGGTCATTACTTATGCCAGTCGTTAGTTGAAGCCCCACGAAGCCAACTATGCACTCATGATTTGGAATTGCTTGCTGTTGAGTTTGCTTTAAAGTTATGGAGGTATCACCTTTTGGGAACCAAGTTTGAGCTTTTTACAGATCATCGATCTCTTAAGTATATTTTCACCCAAAAGGATTTGAACCAAAGGTAGGTTAGATGGCTTGAGTTCTTAGCATCTTATGACCTCAACATCAACTATACTCCCGGAAAGGCCAATGTTGTGGCCGATGCCCTAAGCCGGAAGAGAGCCATGTTATGTCAGATTGTAGCTTCTTTGTCTCTTATGGATCATATCGCAGCCTAGCCGGATGAGGATGAGATGCTTAAGCTCATGAAGGAGAATTCTTTAATTAATTCTGAGATGCTTAACCATGGACCCAATGGTGCAACTTCCATGCCTCGATTCTGGCAATTTCACAAACTTATTTTATTGTTTAATTAATTCGTTAGTTAATTAATATAGCTCAAATTTTGGGTTGTTACATTCTCCCCTCCTTAAAGGATTTCGTCCCCGAAATCTCGAAGGACGGAAGAATGAAATAAATATTTTCATCCAAATTCTACAACCACATATTCAACCATCATCCATTATATCCATTGTGCTTAAGCTTTCTAATGTAATTTATTATATACGCAATAGTGTAGTGTCTAACTAATGCAAAAGATTACGCGGTCTACTGATTCAGTCGACCTCCTTTTTATGCAATCATGTTCGTGCTATGTATCCAAATGAATGCAAATTTCCTAATGATAACTGAAAGTTCTACATGCATGCTACAATCATCATCCAAATGCAACAATCATATGCTAATCAATCATTATAGCAACCATGGAAATAAAATAAAAATGCAAGTGCACACACATCCATATGCTTTAGTGACTTAGTTAGGCCGATCTCTAAGAGATAATAGTGCCTAGTGTGTGTATATGCGTCCATTATAATCCACTAACAAACACTTTCAACCACTAGCGTCCATCATACATAACATGTTCTAGTAACATGTTTACAATCAGTCCTACCATCCATAGGTTAAATCCTAAGATCTACCCTCCCAAAGGATACTAAAGGAAATAACCTATTCAAAACTAAAGATGGAAATAGGAAATTCAAGACGTACTATTGAAGAGATGCGGATAAGAGGAACGTATTTTCACCTCAGCCTCCCACGTAGCATCCTCAATACTATCTCCCAACTGCACCTTAACTATAAGGACTTCCTTATTCCTAAGCTTCTTGATATCATGCCCAATGATCTTGGTAGGAATGCGACGAACCGATGCTTCTCTCTCCACTTCAACTTCCTCAAGTAGGCTAGGTTCCACTACCTCTGCTGAATCATGTAAGCACTTTCTCAAGTGTGAAACATGAAAAACATCATGAACTCCCACGAGCCTCTCTGCTAGCTTTACCCGATACGCCATCTTCCCTACCCTTTCCACAATGGGGAACGGTCCTATGAATCTGGGAGCAAGTTTCCCACTTGATCCAAATCTCACTACCTTTCTTAGAGGAGACACCTTAATAAAAACCAAATCTCCTACCTCGAACTCAATATCCTTTCTCCGCTTATCTGCATAGGATTTTTGTCTATCTTGAACCGTCTTCATTCTTCTTATAATCAAATCAATCTTTTCTGAAGTCTCTCTAACTATGTCGGGCTAATTAGCAATCTTTCCGTAGACTCCAACCAACACGAAGGCGACTTGCAAGGTCTTCCATAAAGGGCTTCAATAGTAGCCATCCCAATGCTTGGCTGAAAACTATTGTTATATGCAAATTCCACTAAAGGAAGGTGCTCCTCGCAAGTTCCCCCAAAATCAAGAATGCACATCCTCAACAAATCCTCAAGAACTCTTTTAACTCTCTCCATTTGTCCATCTATTTGAAAGTGATAGGCCATACTCAATCTAAGTTGTGTCCCTAAAGCTTCTTGCAAGCTCATCCAAAACTCGCTTGTAAAGATAGGTTCTCTGTCGCTCACTATGCTAGAGGGAACTCCATGAAGTCGAACTATCTCACGAACGTATATGGATGCCAAATAAGGTGTTGTCCTCTTACTCTTGACCAGAATGAAGTGGGTGTTCTTAGTCAAACGATCTACAATCACCCAAATACTGGTATTCCCCTTCCTAGATTGAGGTAAATCATCTATGAAGTCCATCGAAACACTATCCCACTTCCATTCAGGTACATCCAATGGTTGAAGCAATCCGCCAGGCTTTTGCTACTCTGCCTTAACTCTTTGGCACACAAGAAACTTAGCCACAAACTCTGCTACACCCTTCTTCATGCCGCTCCAATAAAACACTCTCTTCATGTCTCTATACATCTTATCACCACTTGGATGAATAGTCATCCGAGAATGGTGACTGCTCTCATCAAATCACTAGTGCGGGGGACACAAAGTCTTCCATCTCTCCTTAGCTACCCTTTACTATCGATGGAATAGCATTGGAGATGTCTAGAGACCTCTCTTCTGCTAATCCTATCCAGAATATCCACAAGCTCTAAATCCTCTCGCTGCCTTGAGCCAATTTGATCTATGAGGGTAGGCTTAACCTGAAAAGCTGAAATCTTAGCAAAATCTCTGATAAACTCCCTATAATAACCAGCTAAACCTTGGAAGCTTATAACTTCGGTAGCATTCTTGGGGGCCTTCCAATCCTTTACTGCTACTATCTTAGCGGGATCCACAACTAAACCCTCTCTTGAGACTACATGCCCCAAGAAACGCACCTCCTCACGTCAAAAGTGACATTTCGAGAATTTTGCTTTCAACTGATGAACACGAAGTGTGCGAAGAACCTCCTTAAGATGAATAACATGCTCTTCCATACTCTTGGAAAACACCAGAATGTCGTCCACAAACACTATAATGAACTTATTTAGGACATCTTGAAAAACATGGCTCATTAGATCTACAAAATAGGATGGGGCATTGGTCAGCCCAAACGGCATAACCAACCACTCAAAGAATCCATCAGGTGTCCTAAATGTTGTCTTATCGATGCTATCGTCAGCGACCCTAAGTTGATGAAATCCAATGGCTATGTCATGGTGAGAAAATACTGAAGAGCCAACCAACTGATCGAAAAGATCGTCTATCCTAGTAAGTGGGTAAAGGTTCTTCTTTGTGAGATTATTCAACTCTCTATAGTCTACGCAAAGTCGAAGGGAACCATTCGACATTGTAGTGAAGACGACTGGCACCCCCCACTCAGATATGCTCTGTCTGATGATCATTCTCTAGTAGCTCACCGACCTGCTTACTAACTCCTTTCTCTCCCTAGGAGTCATATGTCTCATGGGCAATGCCACTGGTTTAGCACTATCATTCAGATAGATCCTAAAGTCGATCTCTCTCTTAGGGGGTAGCCCCCTAACCTCCTCAAGAAACATTTAGGAAATCTCTAATAACTGGAACTGAATCTAACTCTCCAAGTGATGAATCAAGGGAATAAAGGAAGCTCAACATGACTGACCCATGTGGGTTGCAAGAAACCTCGAGAATCCGTCCGCTACATGTCTCTATTCTAACGACACTCCTCTCGCAATCTAATATCGCACCATAAGTGGATAACCAGACCATCCCCAAAATCATCCCATATCCCGTAAATCCCAGTACATAGGCGTCACAATCAAACTCTATGCCTAGTATAAAAATTTTCAAACCCCTACAAATCATGGATAATTGTGTTGATCCCCCTATGGGGTTTGAAACAACTACAGGGTCTACAACTAGAAAAATATCTATGTGCAAACAATCAACCAAGGAACTAGAAATGAAAGAATGCGATGCTCCACTACTAGAAGGTGCTGCATCTAAAGCCTGTACTTGCGCTGTAGGTGCGCCTGCTCTTTGCCCCGTCTTCTGAAGATAAGCTCTACTAAGGTGTCCAATCTGCCCATAGTTGTAACTCCTCCCCTTTATTGTGTCCTTCTTACAATCCTTTGTGAAATGCCCAACCAATCCACAATTATGACATTTCTCGCCTTTCTTGATCTGTCCCTTCTGAGGTCCTCCTCCTTTCTTCTTGTCATTACCCTTCTTATTCTTCCACCACTGCTTCTTAGAGTTTCTGATTTAGGAACCTCCTTAACCTCTTCTTTCTTAGCAACATCTGATATGAGGGCCATTTCCACAAGTGACTCATAAGTCGCTCCTATAGGTACATGTATCAATGCCAACCCTTGGAGGGGTTGGTTCAAACCCTTAGCAAACCGTAGCCTTCTTATGCGGTGTACTAACAAGCTCCATCCCGAACCACGATAACTCATTAAACTAATTTATATACTCTTTCATCGAAAGACTCCCCTGCTTCAAAATAATGAACTTCTCCGACTGCTTGCTTTCCCTGGCTTGCGACAAGAACTTTCTCTCAAACCTTTCCCGAAATCCAAACCAACCAATGTCTCTACCCTCCATCTCTACAATATCCCACCAGTAAGAAGCCTCTCCCTTCAACTGCCAAAATGCAAGCTGAACTCTTTGCTGGTCCTCCAATCCTAGCAACCCAAATATTCGCTTTGTATTCCTTAACCAAGTTCATGCCTCTACGAAATCCTCCGTGCCAGAAAATGTCTTGCCTCCTATTTAGCGAAGTCCTTGCATAGCTTAGAAAAATTGGCTGCTACAGGTGGATTAATGGGATCTCCACTCGCCGGTGCTGCATTGGGCGTTTGCCCTTGCACCTCTGGTGTTGTAGCTTAAAGGTATCTACGGAACCAGCCAGGGACTTGGACAGCCTCTGGAAGATTTGGGGCGTCCGCCATACTATGCAAAGAAAAGAAAATTTAGGCTCGAATGAAGGTTGAATTGGACTTTAAGGGGATTTTAATAAAAACTTTTTTATACTTGAAAACTATTTATATAATAAGAGTTTCTTTCTGAAAAATACTTCTAGTTTGATGATATGTTACCTTTTAAAAATACTTTACTTTTAAAACAAGTTTTTAGGAATCCTATAACCTTAGGCTCTGATACCAAATGAAACACCCCACACCACTTAGTATTCTCAAAATGGGAACACCAAAGGATGTGGTGTGTTATAGGTATAGCTAAAGCATCACATAGACTCAGATTCAATAGACAAAAAAGTAAAAGCAGAAAACATTTAAATAATAACTTATCATTCAGAATTAAACTTCAACTCAAAATAAGTCATAAAAACATAACATGTCTCAAAAAACTCAAAATCTCTCACGTCTTATGAAAATACATCTCAGTCTCACATAATCGGAGTAAAAGTAATAATAATAATCCCACTCACAAGTGCCAATCCATCATAAGCCGAATGAAAAAGATGAAAAGTAGAAGAATACATCTAAAATGAGGAAACTCCGGAAATGAATTTCCAAGTAACCTAAATCAACCATCCTCAACTCTGTTGGCCTATTGGGGAAAGAAAAAGGGGAAATAGAGGAGTGGATCAGACAATAAGTCAAGTGAGTGAAAGTAATTACTAGCATTTCTAATCAAGATAATGATAATAGACTAAGCAATAGTTCTAGCTTGAAAGGAAAATACAGAAAAGATAAAACTCGGATAAAATACTATTTCTGGTTCTGTTTGACTGTTTGCTTTGATTGTTTGATTGGATTGTTTGCACTTGTCTTAAACTATTGTGATTAGGTTGAAATCCTAATCCTATCTCAACTGCTAACTTGATTAAGCTGAAATCCTAATCCTACCCATTGATCGACCTTTCCTATCTTTGTTGTGCCACTGTGAACCAATCATGTTGGTCACAACAAAAAAAACCTCTTTAGCGCTTACGACGCAGTAGCGAATTATTTACCATGATCGAAGTTGCACGCTCGGTCATCGTCGGTACACAGTAACTATCGCCCCCTATTTGACCCTTTATTTACACTAATCAGAATCAACGTGCCCAGCCTCACCGACGTGTAAGACCATCAGTCCTCGACTTGAAAGGGAATGCTGCCGGTACTGGTCCTAATAAACAAATCTTCTAGCTTTGCACCCCTTTCCAAAATCCCCAGATTTGAGCCTCTATCTATTGGTCATTTTTTACCCTAATCAGCATAAGCGTGTCCCAGGCTCAACTACATGTGAAACCATCAGTCCTAGACCAGAAAGGGAATGCTGCCGGTACAGGCCCTACTTCTATATTTCCTTATTAACTTAATCCAAGATCTAAGTTTTAAAATAAGCCTCTTCTGTTATCTCTTCTTTCTAATTATAACCTACGTGTTATAATTGTTCTTGCAACTGTTACTCTTCTATTTTCTCTTTTTATTTATAACCACTTGTTATAATTATGTTTGCAAAGATCTTAAATTTGCCTATTTCAGTCCATCTCTATTTTTATTTCAGTTTTTCTCATTTTACATCTGATTTCTGTAAATTTAATGTTATTCTATTTTAATCCATATTTGCGAATTCTTCTCTTTTTAATATTTTATTCGTGTCAAAAAGGATCAAATCTCTAAAAAAAAAAGAAACTAACATTTACAGGCTAAATTCCAACTTAAAACGGATGTAAATAACTGTAAATAACTATAATTAATTGTAAATAACTACAAATGACTGAATAAAAATAGACTGAAAAGAACTTCTGAAATTTACTTAAAAACTGACTGTAAATAAACTTACATAAAAACTGTCTCAAAATTGTAGAAAAACTACAACTACTGAGAACCATATTATTTTAAATTGCTTACAAATATAAAATAATTACAAAACACTCACCTGTGGTTCTTAGCTCTAGTCCTGGGCCTACTTGGATCCACTTCTAGGGCGTAGAATATTTTTATCAAAAAGATTTCCACCCTAGAAAATATTTCTATTTAGAGTTCAGCCTCAGGCAATGAACCCAATTGGGAGAAAATCTGAATGAGAAAAATAGCTAGGCCTAGGGTTCTATTTATAGTGTGGCTTAGGGATCTTAGGCCGTCGGATTTGAAGATTAAATCTGGTGCAACCACGTCATAGGCTCACTAGGAACCGTCGGATGCAGCTACGAACGCACAGGATTAACCAAAAATCAAAATTACTTTTTTCGGCTCGTACCTGGACGAAATATCGTCCAAGCATAAGTGCGGGTCAAACCATGTTCCTTGGGGGTCGACCTATAGGTAGACCTGACAAAAACAAGGGTCGACCTATAAGGGTCTTGTTATATTTTTTTTTCGTTTTTGTTTATTTAATTCGGATTTCTTTTCTCTCTCTTAACTTCTCCATATTAGCTCAGATTTCGACAAGTTATATATGGAAATTGATCGGAAAATTACCATGGACCTAATGGTGCAACTTCCGTGGCTCGATTCTGATAAGTTCAAAATTTTATTTTATTGTTTAATTAATTCATTAATTAATTATTTTAGCTTAAATTTTGGGTTGTTACACAATATATATACGCACATACATTATCTATTATATATAAACTATTGTATTCTTTAAAAACAATTAAATAAATATATAATAATGATATATTTTATCAATTAATTTTAGGCTCTCTAACAATAATTAATAATAATAATAATTTATTTTATATAACTATTGTATTACTTTCTCCATAATAATAATTTATAACGTTTATAACTTATTTTAGAAAACTATTATGAGTCAAAAGTGAGTCGCATTGTGTGACTCTTACGTGTGAACTCAGTCCTCGGTAATATTTAAATAATTTGAATATTAAAGTATGTACGGAATTTACTAAAGCATCATAGTGGAGATGATTATAGTTTCTTACGTATTATCCTGGTGAAATCCAATCTCTTATCTTTTAAAGTAATACCTTTATGCAACAATATATTATTCACATTTCATCTTCATCAATAATATATTACTTAGATATCTAGAGATGGTCAATAAAAAAAACTTTAATTTATACCCATAGTTAATTGCATAGTATAACATTAAAGCCCATAGTTCAATATGATAACATTTATTGATTAATAGATTTGGTTTAGCTAAAGACTTTGACTTTATCGGTTATGGTGATACTAAGCTTCTATTCGAAGGAGATGATTTCTCTCTTTAATGGTGTTTCACTTCAGGTGGTTTAACATATACCAAATTATGGATTTAACGTGGTCACCGTTGTCATGTGATTGACTATAATCAAAGCATAGTATAGACACTTGAGATTAATGGTACTATTAAGTCAAAAGACTGATGTAGATCGACATATAAGATCTTGTATTTGATAATTACCTCTAGATACTCTTAATTAATCATTTTGTAATTACACCAAACAATTGTACGTACGTAACCCCTTGGTACCCCTAAGGGTCATAGGTAATTCACCGTCCACTATATGGAGAGAGCTACATACATTGGTCTCAATGATATATTGATATCGTATTCTCGATGCATCTTGACTGGGAATATTTAAGGATAAGATTTTATTTTATACAATTCAATGCCTATGATTACGTACACGTTTGTAACTATAATCGATTAAATACTTTTCATAAGGATTATACTAATATATATTTAATGTATTTAAAACATTATTTATATACCAATATAACAATATATAAAATAGAAAATAACGCCAATAGATTACTATATTTCGGACAAGCTTCCCTGTAAGGGTTACTTACATAATCAAATTACATAATTGTCATTAAGACACAACCTTAACTCTATCAACACTAGGCTCTTTCATCGGGGTAAATTTTGTATCTTCATTAAAAATATGTCTTCATGATTCATATGATTACTCGACCACTAATAATAAAATAATTAATTTTTGTATGAAGTTATATATGGGTTTACAATCTTAATTTAATATGTATATGTATGTTTTAGATTATGATGATATTATATATATATATATGTGTATGTATATATATATATATATCAAATAATGATTTGGATTGTATATTGTCTATACAATCAAAAGAAAAGTATTATAGTTAAAAACTTGTTATCCATATATATGTATACATATTGTAATGACCCATAAATCAGACACACTAATTATTAGTTAATTTTAGATAGTTGATTAAATTTAATAGGTGGTAAAAAATATTTTTGGAACAGGGTTATCTTTTGGGGATTTTGATACTTCTAACATTTTTATAAATATCAAAAACCAATGTTTTGATATATGGTATAATACAGTTTTGTTGATGCTCAGAAAATGGGTTTTTCTAGCTTTTATAGTCATTTTGGCCCCACATGATCCTTCACACATGTAAATATGAAGTTACATTACCCTAGCCGTCATCTTTATTCTCATTTTTCCCTAATTCCATCTCAAATCTTCCTCTAATAGTGGATTAACAGATCAATTAAAAGTCATTAAAAATTCAAACTACCACAAGCCTATCTTAAAATATATCGTTTCGAAGCTCTTATTGAGTAGAAGTGGTAGAAACTGTTTATTTTTTAAGATGAAGCTCAAGGTGGTAAGAAATTATAGTTTAAGTTGTCATAATGAAGTCAAAGAGGACAAATTGGTGCTTTTTTCTTAGAGGGCTATTTGACGAAATTAAAGACATAAAGCTGTAGAGCATGACATGAAGAATTTAAAGGTGCTTTGATTGTAGCTAATTATTACCAACGGTGACCTGAATTAGTTAATTAGTTTTAAGAAAAACCTAATCTGGCTGGAATTTGGTGGGGATTGGAGCCACCTAAGGCATCGACGGTAGTATGGATGGTTAAAGGAGGTCGGTAGTTTTCAAGCGAATGACACGGCGAAGAGGTTTATAGTAGTGGAAATTTATGGTCAAAAGTGCTTGGGTGGTGGTTGACTCGGCGTTGACTAAATCCGAGGAGGTGATTTTGCAGAAAAGTCCCTCTTTTCTCATTAATTACACATTAAACCTTGAAACTTTTCCATACGAACTCCCATCACTAGTAATTTGTTCCATAAGACTCATGGTGAGATTTTAGTGCTATGTTTGCTAAGTTTTGGAGCTGTTTGCAAAAAAGCATTAATATGATCATTTAATTTTAATTAGCTTAGTTGTAAAATGTTGATGCATACTCATGATGAAGATTTATATTAATTGATATATGTTAAGTTCCATTAATGATTGTTTGGACAATGTAATATTTTGGATATGTTTTGTTTTGGCTGAGTTTCCTATTATTGATTATTCTAATTTTGGATATTTAATTATAATTAATGTTGGATTTTTAAACAGAAAACAATTAATTAATAGAAAAGTAGATAAAATTGTGTAACTTTCAAAAAGATAGACAAATCGAAACTATGCCCCTCCACCTTTCTTCTTTTCAATATTTTTGGGAACTATATCCTGAATTCTCATTGATTTCGACTTTATTACATTCAAAAATAAATTTATTATTGATAAAGCTCATCCATCGCACATGCTCTCCACCCCCTTCTCTAGAACCTTCCATTTAGAAATTTTAATTTACAAACAAAAATGCTCTCATCTTGCGTACTGTCTTTTATTCCTATTTTCCAAATTTAGGTTTTCCCGTAGAAGATGAAACATATTTAAGAAATTTTGGATGTCTTCAACAGGAGATGGATTATGGAATCGGGCTTTAGTATACACCTCCTAAGCTCTTATCCCATCCCTAGTACTTGAGAACTCAATTATAACCTTAATTTCTATAATTGCTTCTAATTGATTTTGTTCTGCTACTGTTTGTTAATTAGAACCATGATTTTCAAGTTTGTGGATACTTTATTACTGATGAGGGAAGATTCTGTCTACTAACTATGAAGATATCTAAATTTCTCAATTATGCAAGATCCAACATCGAAATTTTTGAAGTTTGATTTTTTTCCCCATACATTGACAATGAATAATGTTTCCTTTTATAGTAGAAATGCATGGAAACAATACATGTCTACTTTTTCTGATCCTATATGTTTTAAATTTTGCTT
The DNA here is from genome assembly GCA_030737815.1 of Allium fistulosum. NCBI lineage: Eukaryota > Viridiplantae > Streptophyta > Magnoliopsida > Asparagales > Amaryllidaceae > Allium > Allium fistulosum. Next base: position 1,099,778,683 of record CM060904.1, on the reverse strand, counting down.
ATAAAATATATAAACTATAGATCGGACATTGAAGTAGTTATAGTTTTATGTGTTTATTTTACTTTCATCTTTTCTAGTTTTTCATTACGCTATTTAAGAATTTTTGAAAATCATTCTTAATGACTACTATAGAAATATGCAAGTTAGTCATTTTTACCCGATACGTTCCAAAATTTTCTAATTAAAAAAAAGGTGAGAGATTGAATAGTAGTAGTTCCATTTATTTGTTAAAACTTGTGTGTTGTAGTTTATCCTTTTTTCCCTTCTCATGAATTATATAATTTGAATTAACATCACATTCTTGTACTTTATCAATTTTTTCCAACCTTATATATTTTAATTTTTATCCACACACTGTCTTTGAACCATGTTTTCCTAATTGGAGTGGAAAATACTCTTTTTAAATTACATTTTAAATTTATCATCCTCTCATTATTCTATATGAATTATATAGAGTTTTCTAACCTTTCTCTTTTACCAATGTTCTGTATTTTCTATTCATCTTTCAACATGTTAGATTATTTTGTATAATATGTCACAAATATTCATATGGTATCACAATTTTTTGTATATTTTCTTTAATTATTTGATAGTTATCTATCTAAACAGATATGTATTCTATGTTAGATTGTTACACTACACTTAAATATATGTGTGCTAATAGTTATATTTGGTCTACCTTTGAAATACTTCAAAATTTTTAATAATAAATTAAAATAATAATAATAATAATAATAAGAAAAAATATAATTTTACATTAAGGGATATAAATATAAATTTTCAAAAATGTTAGAGTGTAGGTCACGAGACCTATTACATTGCATTCATATCGCCATTTATAGTTAAGAAACATATACAACTTTTTAATTTTGATAATACGGGACGAAAAAAGATAAAAATACGACTAGTGGAATTTTCATAAATATGGATTTTGGGGTTAGATTAGAAAATCCTAGTTTTCAACTATAAAAGGATCACAGCCTCCACTATTTCTCTTTCCAAACCTCGGTTGTCACCTGTATGTACAATTCTCTTCCTCTTCCTCTTCCTCTTACTCTTCCTTAGAAACTTCATAACCTAAACAAAACTTTCATATCTCTTCTGAAATTCTAAATCAAAATAAAAAATAAAATCAAATGTAAATTCAAGGTAGAGAAAGGAAATTAGCAAATAGAAGAGAAAGAGAAAAGAGAGTGCGATTCAAGTCAAGCTAGGAAGAAGGGAGCTTTAAAAAGGTAAATGAATTGATTTCTAAAATATGTCGATTTATAAGTAATCAAATTTATTTATACCTCTACCTGATTTGAATATATATACTCTTTGAATAGCAGTTTAATTCGAAGCTATTTCAAATTTATTAATCTTTGTTATAAATCTTAAAACTAGAAAAGATGGAAAACCGTATTTGATAATAGAATAATGGTAAAGTGAGTAAGATTAGATTATTGGAAGTCATATAAAATATTATGAAGATGAATCCATATCGATAATATTTGAGTTGGTTTAATGAATGAATCAATCAAGTACCTTTATTTCACCTTGAATTGAATATGTGACTTGAAATATATGTAGAATTTTCTTAGGCATACTTAGTTAGATTTAAATAAAAAGTCTATAAATATATGTATAAAGTCCTTAAGATTAATAAGTTAAATTGGTGTAACTAAGGGTATGAAATACACATAGAATTCAGGTTGAAAAAAATCCTTAAACTTGTATGCGAAATCACAAAAAGATGGATAAAAATAACCACAACCAAGAAGTTATCAAAATCTGGATAATAAACTGGACATCTGAAAGGACATCCATAAATTCATTCAGATGTCCAAAAATTGCTTTTAAACATCTTAATTTCAAGAAGAAGTCTTAAGTAAAAACTCAACATATTTTAGACATCTAAACACATTTTTAGACATCTAAATATTAAATTAGACGTCTAAAAACGATGGCTAGATGTCTAAATGTCTAAGAATGTTTTTCTTATTTGGATCGGGTAACCAAACATCAAAATTGCACTTTAAGACGTTTGATTTACGTCAGCAAGCCTAGGATGAACCTTGACCTGGTGAAGGCCCAATAGGATGAATCGGGGAAACTTGTTCCTACTTCTTTGACTTTTGAGGTGTCCATGGAACTGAAGGAGCTCATGCAATGAGATGGAGAAGAATCATATGGGGTGATGTCCTAAGTTCACACTTTACAAAGTTATAAGGCGTGACAATCGATGTTTTATGCAGTTCTACCGTGAAGGTGTGCTTTAGAGCAAATTGCACTAATGGAAAGTTACTCAATGTATTAGAGACAACTGGATCTAGGCATTTTGGTGGTATGCTCGGTGCTGTGCATACTTACGGGCACTAAAGGAAGGTTACTCAACGTTATTGGGCAATTAGGCCTAGACATTGCAGTGTATGCCCAGTGCGGTGCATAGAAATAGGATATCAAACACTGATGGGAGTTACTTGATGTTTTAGGGCAATTGGGCCTAGATATTATTATGCATATGATAACAATTACATGAGCTGGTAGGTTGCTCGAAGCTTTTAGGACCAAGTAGGCCAAGGTATTGTAGTCCAAGCTCACTGGAATTAGTTGATTGTCAAATTATACACTTGGGACATGTATTTGAGGCTGTCTACTTAATGTAAAAGTTTTTGGTTAATCACTATTGATTTTAATCAGATTTTAAGTATTCTTATGGTGTCTGTTACATCTAGTATAATACCTTAGGAGATTCTTTATTTATTTATTTATTTGTAGTCCATAAAAACAAATAAGCACCCTAGGTAAGGCAAACTATAAATGAAGTTAATTGCTTATGAACACCATACACAAGTAATACAATTCATTTACTAGACTTTGTCCGACCTACTCCTCTTCTTCCCCTTTTATACCCATTACTACAGGATAAGTCAATTGGTGATTTGTTGTGGACCTAGTGCATGGAAGATGGGACCAGGCAATCAGAGTTATGTTATTTTACAGTTACTCCCCATGTACCTTCTATTGTGCTACTTCTATCAGTAAGACATTGTATTACTATTAGACTCTTTATATTTGGCACTTGGAGACAATTTTGTATGGACTATGTTTTGTTGAGACTGTTATCTGTTTTAGATTATTTTCAATATTTATACTTTTATATCCTTCTGCTATAAGATTTGAAAGTGTAAAATGTATTAACTTTACAATCATCTCTGTAAGATGTAAATTTTTAAAACCCACAAATCGTACATCTTAGCACGACATGAGTTCTAATGTCATTTTAGGCTTAGAATCGGTTTCTCCGGTGGGGCAAGTTGTTACATTTGGTATCCGAGCCTAGGTTCAGGATTCTTTAGGATTAGGCGCGTATTGAGAGAATGTACTTGTATATATTTCAAAAACTATTATATGCGTACATTAGTATAACCCAAATACACCCACTACATTCCAGCAATGCTTAATACTATCTAAGGAAAGTTGCTAATAATCCCTAAATCATAGATAGTGAGAAGGTGCAATCCAGCTGGGAATGGTTTTGGCGAAGTAGCTAAGATTTCATACGCGAACATACTGATGTTGTTCCATCGGTATCTATAGGCAAGTGGCCAAACTGAACTTAATTCCAATGAAGGACCCATGGTGCAAGCAATAGGTGTAGTTATTGTCAATCCACATACTGTAAATTTTGTCAAACTATGTAAAGATTTTTTGAGCCTGGGTGGGAAGCCTTATGCTGGGACTAAATTTTTTTTGGGCTCAAAGGCATAGTTTTGCACTTGTGAAAGGTTTTCAGGATTGTTGGGTCTTGGTGAAGCCCTTATGTGGCAGCTTTCTTCTCGACACTTACAAGTACATGCTCTAAATTAGTAGGATGTAGTAGTGGTAGAGACTAATGAGGAAGAGATAACTTGGGGATATTTTTGAAGACGTTTTAAGACGAGGCTTCATCCCATTGCAGAGCAAGGAGTGCAGTTGGAGAAATTTATACATTTACAACAAGGAGAATTATTAGTGAAAGAATATGTGAATCAATTCAATGAGCTAGCTAGATTTGGATTTGACTTGATAAATACTCCATAAAAAAGGCTTTGAAGTTTGCGAAAGGCTGAAGCAACCTCTTCATGATTTGGCCCTTAGATACATTCTCACGGGAGCCACTTATAAGGGTTTAGTGGAGATGACTCTGCTAAATACGTTCCATGGATGACGTGAAGGATGAGACAAAGAAGGTAGGAGGAAAGCCATTCTCGCAGAACCAGTGCCAAGGTGGAATAGAAGCTCAAGGCAAGATAAAGAAGCAAAGAATTGGGTGTGGGAGATGTAATTACAATGGGCATATGGTAAAGGATTGCAAGGTGAATCTCTTGAAGATCAAGCACTACAATTGCAATCAAGTTAGGTACATGAGGAGGGAATATCTGACTGCACCTAAAAGCTCTACCCATATGGTTCGAGCTCATACACCGGATGTTGTTCCTAACTCGAGTGTAACTCTAGTCCTGGATAAGGAAAAGATGGTCGTCATAGAAGGTGTGTTAACTCATTTTGATTTATCTATTCACACTTTATTTAAAACGGATTCATCATACTCCTTTATTTTGAGTAGACTAATAGATGAATTGCGCTTAGAAACTAGTATAGTAAGAGATCCCATAGTAGTATCAAACACTATTGGAGGATCGACTCATTTATCCATAATTTGTAATGGTTTGAAGTTAAATATTTTAGGGATTGAGTTTAATTGCGTTGCTTTTATTATAGGATTTTTCGGGTTTGGTTTAATTTTGGGAATGGACTGGATGGCTATGTATGGAGCAGTATTAGACTGTGATTGGAAGTTTGTTCGTTTGGATACTTGTAGCGGGCCTAGCCCTGAGGTTTACTGCGACCCTAGGAGTTTAGTGATACTGAGTTACTTATATACTTTAAACCTGTTACATGATGAGTTAGCTTTAGTACCGGTAGTTCGTGATTACCCAGATATCTTTTTTGAAGTTTTTTGGTCTTCCAGCCCATAGGGAAATCGAGTTTCAAATTTACTTATAAGAGAACGCTAGACCTGTTGCCTTACTTATGAGGCTATGGCTTCTGGAGAAATATGCGAGCTAAATAAGAAAGTGAATGAATTATTGGAGAAGGGCTTTCTTTAGAGAAGTGTTTCAAAATGGGGTGCACCATTTGTCTTTACTACTAAGGCAGATGGCTCTCAAAAACTTTGTGTCGATTGTCAAGAACTGAATAAACTGACAAAGAAGAACCGTTATCCATTACATTGTATAGATGATTTTTTTAATTAGTTAGGTGGATCAAAAATATTCTCTCAGCTTGACTTCGCTATCGATTCCATTAGTTGCATTTGGTCGAGGATATTATTCAAAAAACTGCTTTTCATACACCCAACGGACTTTATGAGTGATTAATCATGCCATTTGGGCTGACCAATACCCACAACATATTTCATTGATCTTATGGTTGAACCATTAGAGGATTATTGAATAAGTTTATGGTGGTATTCGTTGATGACATACTTAACTATTTGAAAAGCAAGGAAGAGCATGTCTTACATTTAGAAGAAGTGCTCAACACTCTCTGTAAGCATGAGCTAAGGAGAAATTTTCCAAATGTCAATTTTGATGCAAGGAGGTTCACTTTCTAGGAATGTTGTCTCCAAGCATTGACTATTGGCCGATCATAGTAAAGTTGTTATAGTACAGGATTGGCATGTACCAAAAAATGCTATAGAGATAAGAAGCTTTCTTGGTTTGGCTGGTTATTATAGGAAGTTCATTAAGGACTTCGATAAAATTTTCAAATCATTGACATGCTTTACAAAGAAAAATCTATTTTTATCATAGAACCTAGAATGTGAAGAAGCTTTTAATAAGCTGAATGAGTTATTGACTAGTGAAGCTGTATTAGTACTTCCTAATGGTTTGAAGGCATTTGTGGTATATACCGACGCATGTATTACAGGACTATGTGTTATGTAGATGTAGGAGGGTGGAATTGTAACAACCCTGTATTTTGTAATTATTTTAAATTGAATTGCCTGATTTAAAAACTTTATTTTATTTATTAAAATGGATAAATTTTGTTATTTTAAATATAATTTTGATTTTTATGTGAAATATAATTCCAAACAAGAATAAATAGAGTATTTTCCAGAAATGTGAATTTCGGTCATTATGGTCAAACTTTGACTTTTAATTTAAAAATTTAAAAGTTTAAATTTTTTAATTTTATCTTTTATTATGAAAGTAAATAAAATTTCAAGAATACTGCTTTTTGTTACACTGAAATCTGATTTATAATGTGAAAGTTATGCCCTTTTAAATATTGTGTGTAATTTGTTGTATTTAACAAAATTGTTTATTTTAAATTATATAAATAATATTTTATTTGGTCATGTAATTTATGTTTATATGGGTAAAATAACATGTTATGTATATAGTTTAGTTTTAAAACATTTTTAAAAGTGTAATTGACATTTTCCAGTGTCAGTTGTATTTTGTTTATAATTTCTAATTTCCAGTTTCATTTAATTAAATAAATTCTTTATTTATTTCCTATTTTCTTAAGACTTTATTTTTATTTTCATTTACACTTCGTTTTGTTCAGCATTTATTTTATTTTACTTGACTTTTATTTGGTTTAGAAGTAAAGTTATAATTTTTCTAAAACTAGTGATATTCTATTTGTAAATTTTAAGTCCTGTTTTGAATTTTTAAACAATTTCTTTAGTTCTTTTCTAATTTCTCTAAATTTATTTATTTATTTCATTTTGAAAATATAAATGAATTATTTTACTCCACATCTTTGTTTTAAAATATTTTTAAAATGAAATAGAAATTTTCTAAAGCTTGTGACAATTTATTTGTAATTTTCATGTCCTGTTTCCAATTTTTAAGCAATTTCTATAATTCTTTTTCTATTTTCTTTAATTTTAATTATTTATCTTCATTTTATTTTACTTTGTTTCAGTTTTAAAATTTATTTACTGAAATTTATTTGCTTTATTTTGATTAAAAGAAATAGAAATACAAAGAGACATAAACCTTTCATTTTCCTTGTGACTTTTCACTTACCTTTGGCTTTTCATTTTCTTTTGACCTTTCATCTTGCCTTAGCCATACATTTTCTCTTTGTAGCCGTGCTTCCCATCTTCATTTTCACGTGAAAATCATTTCTCATCCCTTCTCAAAACTCACGGCTATCATTCTTTGAAGAAAATGCTAATGGCTTCTTCCTTATCTCACTTCTCTCCTCTTTTTCAATGATTTTTGCTTTGCCTTCTCCACTTGTTTGCTCAGCCTACCCTTCACCATCTCCTCCACCGATCACATCACCTTCCTCCCCTCATCTTCCACGACCAATAACCCATCTCCTCTGACCTGAAGTTGCCTTGACCATCCAATAATGCAAAATCCATAAAAACAATGCAAAAAACTCCTTAAAAAGCATGCCTAGCCACCTAATCTTCATCACCATCACCTTAGATGACCTTGGCCACCTCCTATTGCTCCACCACCACCTTGACACACCCCTAACCATCACCTCCTACCTCTGTCCAGACCTGTACATGAAATGGCCGAACCTAGATGAGACATAGACCGAGCCAAAAGTTGACCAAAACCTCACTATTTGCATAAGCCTCTTCATATTCATGTTATGTAACCTCTTCCACTTTCTATTCCTTGTAGCCATGCCTCTTTAGGTCCAAACCTGAACCAAAACCATGTTATTGCCGAGCCATATCAACCCCTAGGCCGAGCATGTGAGTGTGAAAAGCATGGAAAAATCACTCAATTCATTTTTTCTTTTATTTTCAAAGTTGTCTCAATTCAATGTTGTATTGATTCATGTTTTACTTTGTTTGTTTAAGGGTTGTGACAAGATCATTAGCTTGGTTCTCATCCACTTTAATCCATCGTTGTGTCATCGTGCTTTCCGGTATCTGTTTGTGTCATTTGATTTGATAACTCCAGCATAAAAAGGTGAGTAAATCTCACCTGACATTTATACTTATGCAAATGTGAATTGACAACAATTGAATGTGTAGAACTTTTATGTTATGTTATGTCTGCCTGTGATGATTTATTTATATGATGTTAAAACTGTTAAATTACCCGTCATATCATCTGTTACTGTTATATATTGTTAATTGTTCATTTATATCTGTTTATCACACTGCAAGTTCCCTGTAGAATAGAATCACTATGGGTTGAAATGATACATACCCGAACGGACTTTAGAATAGGGAAAAGTTGTTATGGGCTGAAATGATAGGCCTGAGCGATTTTTATTGATTTTATTTAACTTGGGATTGCGAGTTTGAAATGATAGAACCTAGATTTTTCTTTGTAAACTGTGGATTGGAATGATACATATCTGTATCACTTGACCTAGGTTAGAAAACTATATACAGACCCGTGGTTAATTTTTAAAGTGTTTTGAGTTATTTTAAGTATTCTAAAAGTGAAAATTTTATGGAAATTTGATTTAAATAGATTTTTAAATTGTTTAAATAAAGAAATTATGATTTTTCTATAAGCTAAAAATGTAAATAAATAAATGGTTAAATTGAAATTTTTGGAATATAACTTAAGTTTGGAAATTTGGATTTTGGTTAAAATGAATTTAAGTTATGAATAAAAGGGAAATTTAATTTTATTTGGAAAATGGGAAATATGATAATTTAATTTAATTTTGAATTTAAATGACTTAATAAAGTATTATTGATTTTTCTATGAACTAAAAAGGTTAAATGAATGAAGGCTTAAATGTGAAATTTTAAATTTTAACTTGACTTGGAAATGTGAAATTTGATTTTAATTAAAGGTTTAAATTAATTAAATAAATTGGAAGTTTAGTTTAATGTGTGAAATGGTAACTTAAATGTAAGTGTTAATAAATTGTCAAATGCAAAATTTGGAAAATTATACACTTGAATTTAATGAGTGATTTATTGGAAGTTGGATTTTATTGTAAAAATTACTTTATAAAAATCATAAGTTAAAAGAGTATTTTTAATGAAAATTTTTGAATATTAAAAATATGATTTTTATAATGTTTAAATGGTTTAAATTGAAGTTTATTATTTGCTGGAAATACACTAAAATCTGAAAAATACTTTTAATAGCATTCAGAAATGCTATGGTTTCTGTAAATAAACTAAAAGCTTTATAAAGAGGCTATTACAGCAGCTCTGAAATGCTGTAGTTGCTGTAGTAAATTTAAAAGGCTAAAAACTTAATAAAGGTTTATTACAACAGTTCTGTAAATGCTGTAGTGGTCTGCTGTCTTTGTTGTTTTAAACTAAATTGCAACTAAACTGAGATTTAACAGTAGTTTTAAAATGCTGTCTTTGCTAAATTAAAAATGTTTTCAAGAATAACTTATAACAGCTTTTTCTGAATGCTATGAAAGGCTGAAATTTTCAATGTTTATGGGTTTTAACTTAGTAAATGAACTCAAAATAGTTTAAACTTTGGAAATTGAATACTTGTTTTGAAAGTATAATATTACACTTTTAAATGGTTTAGATGAATTATTTTGATTGAAATATAAACTATTTAAAAGGTGACTTGAAATGATAATAAATGAATGATATCTTTGAATTTAAAGGGTATTTAAAGTTGAATATTTGGATTTGAACTCAAATAAATGATTTGAAATGAAGTTTTTGAAAGGATATGATATTTTGATATATTAAAATGATTTGAAATGAAGTTTTGAAATGATATGATGTTTTGATATATTAAAATGATTAGAAATGAAGTTTTTGAAAGGATATGATATTTTGATATATTGAAATGATTTGAAATAAAGTTTTTGAAAGGATATGATATTTTGATATATTGAAATGATTTGAAATGAAGTTTTGAAATGATATGACATTTTAAATATATTGAAATGGTTTGGGATTGATTTAATCTTTATTTTGATAAAGATTTGGATTCGAAATGATATTCTATTTTGAAGTATAATCTGTTTTTAAATTTATAACCACGGGTTATAATAACGATTGGTTGTTAAAGAGATCGGGATCGGATATGGACATTGTAACAACCCGGGAGTTTGTAATTTTGAATCATCGTCAAAATGACGATTTAAATTGTTTGACAATTGCAGTTGGAATTTTATTCAAGTTGACATTCGTTTATAAAAAAATGTTAAGTGTTTATCGGGTGTAAATTCTTGTATAAAAAAATTTGTGAAGGGGTTGTGGACTTAGGAAAAAAAATAATAATTAGTAGGCCGTTCTTTTTCAGATGACTCAGCCCATTTCTTTTGGTGATAAGCGTCGTAGTCGATTTCCCCCTTAATTCATTTTTCTTGTTCAAAACCCTAAACAAGAATCGCGAAAAGAAAAAAAAATGGGGGCGACTCTTGTTTCTTTTGTTCGCTCTTCTTCCCCAATTCACTGTCAGGATCAATAATCAAAACGAGAAGTCAAGCGATGGCAGCTCCGTTCCCCCTTCCAATTAGGGCTTCGTTCGATTTTGTGTGCCGTGACTTCGACTTGCTCGAGCGAGAGATGGGTCACGTTCAGCTGGGTCGTCGAAAATGATGAGTATTCCACTCACATTTAATTCCTTCTCGAGTTATTGGTGTTCGAATCCTATGAGTTTTGTTCGTATTCGATTGTTGATTTCGTTGTTATTGAGCTTTGAATTTCCGAAGACTTTGATTTTGCTTTGTGAATTTCATTCCTGTTCTGGTACAAGTATGCACTGCACTTGTAATTGTCTCTGGCCAATTTTGTTCTTCCCTGTAGTTTAAATTGATTAAGCCTTAGGGTAGACTTGTTCTTTCTAGTTCGATTGGATACTGAGTTGAGTTCTTTGATTTTAGCTATTCGTATAAATTAATGCCTGCTACTCTCGGAATTGATTTTTGGTTTGAATTTCTGGAGTTAATGACTTTTGGGTTCGTTGTTGATGATTCTCTTGAGTTTTGATGCCTCGTCTAGTTTGTATTGATCAGTGTTAGATCACTTGTTGCTCCATGATTTTGGCATTTCGCCTTGTTCTTAATTGTGATGCTAAGCACTGTCCAGTTTACAGTGCTATATATGTTGCATTTTGATGATTCAAATGAGTTACTGTCACTGCATCTAACCCCTATACATGTATACATATACGTGCTTATGTGTATACATGTGGTTGGAGAAGTAGTCTTTTGATTGTAGTTTTCTTGAGTGATTTTCATTTCTCACGCTTCTCTAATTCATTCTGCAATCCCTGAAGTTGTTATTTGGTTTACTCGGTAGTTCGATTTGTTCGACGTTGATGGTTTTTGATGGGTTTGTTTACTTGGCTATTACGACATTGAGTCGCTTTCGACTTCGGTCACTTGATTTGGTGTTGATCTTGTTCGACTACTTGCTGTTTTGGCCATTATGCCTTTATTGACATATGTACCACACTGATTACATCATATAGTCGGGTCTTCATGTAGTTTGTATATCTCACTGTTGCATTGGGGTTGTAGCTGCGGTCCTATATTGCGTAGTGCATTCATCTCGTAGTCTGGTACCCTTTTGAAGTCTGGTCTTGAGTGCATACTTCATATTGCTGCAACTCGTACACATTTGGATTTGAACTTGCCTCGGTTATGATTTTGATTTGAGGTCACTACTTTACATCCTTTGCTTGATATTGCCTGTATCATAATAAGATTCCCACTGCTGCATTGATTTAGAGGCTGCGGTATTATTTTCTGCTGCATCCCCGGAGAAGTGTTATTCACGTGCATTGCCTTCATACCTAGGCTGTCTGGTTTCAATATTTTGGCATGGAGTCACATGTAGTATTCATATGCATTGATGTTGGCTTTTGTCACTTGAAATAAAAACTGCTGTTGGACTTTGGGTTTTGATTTGGGTTTTTACTGACCTGTACACATGCGTTTGCTTGCATCCATATTGTCGCTGTGTCTAGTATGATATAGTTGCATCTGAGCCGTACCACCGCCTTTGTTCTCGAGTCCGACACTTGCGTTGCTAGTTTCATTTAGTTGTTCACTAGTCTGCATTTGCTAGTGAGGTTGAACTTGGTCTTGTTTCTCCATTTAGTCTTACTGCAGTTGCTAGTTTGAGTTCTGTTGCCTCTTGCACATGCTCTTTGATACAGGGTGAACTTGTTTCACTTGTTGACTCTGATCTCGTGTAGTATTGTTTGGAGTTATTTTGTAGTGGCGAGGCAGTACACGCGTGCGTGTACTGCAGCCCTAGCAGGATTGACAGATTTAGTTGATATTTCGATTGTTAAATTATTTCGTTGGTTCAATTAAATAATTTGAGGTTGTATTCTGAAGTGGTTCATTTTGATTTGAGTTAGGTCCGTTGGCTTTTGGATTCATTGATCTTCTGAGTATTTTATAGACTGTATTGGCGAGGCAGTACACGTTAGCGTGTACTGCAGCCAATCAGCATTGTTGATTTTAAATTGACATTTCAATTGTTTAATTGATTTGGATTGCTGAGTTGTTGTTTAATACAGTTTAGTGTTATATCTGCCGTTATCCGATTCTTTTATCGAAGGAGTCGGATATACGAGATTTTGTGACTGTCGTCTATTTGATATTATTATTGCTTATGTGCTTTAATAACTGAGTTTGAATTAGACTGACCCGTGTATTATTTTCTTTTGAATGTAATACTCGGGTCAGACCCGAGTTATTTCAGGTTGTAGATTTTCTTCTTTGAGTTGCTGTTCAGGATATGAAGACTTTTCACATCTTCTGAAGTTGTCCGTGTCATTTTGTAGTAGTCGCGTCATTATATAGAACGATATGTATTCATGTATATTAGTTGATAATGTACTTGTATATATAACTTCTAGAGTCGACAGTTGTAGTTGTATCATATGTATTGTGTCAATTATGTATCAACAGACATCAGTTATATATATATGAGACTTTTGTTTTTATCTGTGTTCCGCATTTATATTATCTGTGTTATTGTTATATCTAATGTCCTAAACTATTATGAACTATCGTAGTTTGTTTTATACTGATAATTGGATATGTCGATGGGAGTAAATAAATAATAGATGAAAAATAAAAAGTATATACCACTCCTACCGAGATAATCAATATTAGTGTAAGGCCAATTACGGATGGTCGCTCCTATCCAGCCTTATTCTTCGTAATAATAGACAGTATTTCTTTTAATACTCTTTGTTATTATGAGCATAGAGGTGGGGCGTCACAGTTGGTATCAGAGCTTGGGGTTTATGGACATAATATAAAACATAACTTAGATGGAACATATGTTACAACTATTGGTCGATGTTTTATCTGTGATTTGAGTCAAAAATTAAAGTTTTGAAATTTTGATGAAATTTTTAAATATCTTTATTTAAAAATAAGAGTGGAATTGTGTTTTGTTGTTTCGATTAAATTGTGTTCTGTTTATCAGAGTGCGCAGCGGAAACAGTGACACTGTTTTCGCTGAGTACAACTGATAATCTTTTTGATTTAAAAATCAAAATACGAAATTGATATGAATTTCATTTGTTGTTTACATAGCTGTAATTATTTTGTTTCTTTGAGAATTTCGAATCCGAATTGAGGATTCAAAGAAATTGCAGATATGTGATTTTTGTTGAAATTTCCGCTGGCTTTCTTTTGTACTAATCATCTATTGATTAGATTTTGCTGTTTTGAATTGTCTTCATTGAAGATACATTCGAGTAATTTCTTTGTGTATATTGTAGTGTGCGTGCAAATATGAATTGCACGTTACTGCATTTATTTTACGTTGAACCGATGCTTGGTTATGAAACGTATTTTGTTGCCGTTATTTTTATAACGGGATTTTTACATCGATGCTAAATTTTGAGGCACGGTGTTTTGTTGGCATTTTGATGAATGAAAATTCACTGATATTACATTTTGATATAAATTGTTTTGATGTGATTTTGACGTTTTAAAATTTACTGTTGCTTTGGCTTCAGTAACCATCAGATTTTTAAAAGTGGATTTTCAAGCGGTTATTCCGCAAAGCTGATTCTGAAATTCGTTTTACGATGTTCTGGAGAAGTACAATTTCCTTTTTGAAATTGTTACTAATATTGCTGCTTTAATCACGTGGTTAGAAAAAAAAAAAAAAAAAATTTATAAAATTTTAGCAGTTTGCGTTTTCAAAAGAATGAGAAAGCGACTTAAACGATTCAGCAAAATCGAGGATTATGACCCCTTTCTTTTACTGTTTCGCTTAACTCCGGACTTGTTCAGTTGAGAATGTGAATTGTTATTTTTACAAAATAAATAAAATTGTTTTCAGAAATTTTACAGTTTGCGATTTCAAAAGAATGAGAAAGCGACTTAAACGATTCAGCAAAATCGAGGATTATGACCCCTTTCTTTTACTGATTCGCTTAATTCCGGACTTGTCCGTTTGAGAATGTAAAGTGTATTTTTACAAATTACACAATTTTGCACTTTTAAGGAAACGATGAAGTGAATCAAACGATTTAGTAAAACACGTGGTATGGGACATGTGCGTTTGCTATTTCGGTTAATTCCGGACTCGTTAATTGAAATATTTGATGATTTCGTGTGCTTTCGAGCCACTTTGTTGGACCTTCGGGTCATTTGTTGGACCTTCGGGTCAAATACCAGTACTAGACCTTCGGGTCATTTGTTGGACCTTCGGGTCATTTGTTGGGCGCCAAAATTATGTTGAGTACTTGGTAGGCTTCGGCCATTTGTTGTTGCACGTGCGGCGAATTAAAAACTCGCCATCTGATGGGATCGATCCAAGCTTTTATGTTGATTTTCTAGTCTTCTTAATTGATTTCTAGATATTTGTTGTTTCCAATTATCTGCAGGTAATTGGATATTTGTTGATATGAGTTCTGATTATCGTTTTTGATAATCAGATATTTGTTGTTTCTAATTATCGCTTGTGATAATTGGATATTTGTTGATATGAGTTCTGATTATCGTTTTTGATAATCAGATATTTGTTGTTTCTAACTATCGCTTGTGATAATTAGATATTTGTTGATATGAGTTCTGATTATCGTTTTTGATAATCGGATATTTGTTGTTTTAATTATCGCTTTAGATAATTAAATATTTGTTGCTTTGAGATTTAATTATCGCTTTAGATAATTAAATATTGTTGATTTGAGATTTAATTATCGCTTTAGATAATTAAATATTGTTGATTTGAGATTTAATTATCGCTTTAGATAATTAAATATTTGCTGATTTGAGATTTAATTATCGCTTTTGATAATTAATTATTTGCTGATTTTAGATTTAATTATCGCCTGAGATAATTAAATAATTGTTGATTTGATTATCGCTTTAGATAATTAAATATTTGCTGATTTGAGATTTAATTATCGCTTTTGATAATTAATTATTTGCTGATTTTAGATTTAATTATCGCCTGAGATAATTAAATAATTGTTGATTTGATTATCGCTTTAGATAATTAAATATTTGTTGATTTTAGATTTAATTATCACTTGAGATGATTAAATATTTGTTGATTTGAAATTTAATTATCGCTTTAGATAATTAAATATTGATTGATTAGAAATTTGATTATCGCTTGTGATAATCGAATATTTGTTGATTTGAGAAATTTGATTATCGTTTTTGATAATCGAATATTTGTTGATTTGAGAAATTTGATTGTCGTTTTTGATAATCGAATATTTGTTGAATTTGAAATTTGATTATCGTTTTTGATAATCGAATATTTGTTGAATTTGAAATTTGATTATCGTTTTTGATAATCGAATATTTGTTGAATTTGAAATTTGATTATCGCTCGTGATAATCGAATATTTGTTGAATTTGAAATTTGATTATCGTTTTTGACAATCGAATATTTGTTGAATTTGAAATTTGATTATCGTTTTTGATAATCGAATATTGGTTGAATTTGAAATTTGATTATCGTTTGTGCTGCTCGAATATTTGTTGAATTTGATGTTTTGTGATATTCGTCTTCGATAACTTGACATTTGTTGATTCGTTTTCTGAGTATCGTTTGGATGATTGGATGTTTGCTGATTTTATTGATATGAGATTTTCTAGTCTCCAATAGATTATAGAATATGCTGATTTTATTGAATCACTGTTTTCTTTCTATTTCTGTTAATAGTTAGAGTCTTACTGATTTTGAAATTTGTGTTTTCCAGTTAATTGTTGAATAACTGGATATTGTCAGTTTGCGAATTGTGACTTGTGCTTTCTAGTCATCTTCGTTGATAATTAGATATTGTTGGCTTGTGACTTTCTGTATTTTAATCATCTTGTTGATAATTTAATATCGCTGATGATTGCATTTATTCAGTTTTGTTGTTTTCTGACTATCTATTGATAGTTAGATTTTGTTGAGAATTAGTGAACTTCTTTTACGAAATGGAAAGATTTCTTTGATGTTTGTGTTTTGACTTTTATTTTCTAGCTTAACCAGTTTAGGTTAGAAAATTTATTGTTAACGACGACCTTAATTATGAAAATTGCGGGGACGCAATTTTTATAAGGAGGGGAGTCTGTAACAACCCGGGAGTTTGTAATTTTGAATCATCGTCAAAATGACGATTTAAATTGTTTGACAATTGCAGTTGGAATTTTATTCAAGTTGACATTCGTTTATAAAAAAATGTTAAGTGTTTATCGGGTGTAAATTCTTGTATAAAAAAATTTGTGAAGGGGTTGTGGACTTAGGAAAAAAAAATAATTAGTAGGCCGTTCTTTTTCAGATGACTCAGCCCATTTCTTTTGGTGATAAGCGTCGTAGTCGATTTCCCCCTTAATTCATTTTTCTTGTTCAAAACCCTAAACAAGAATCGCGAAAAGAAAAAAAAATGGGGGCGACTCTTGTTTCTTTTGTTCGCTCTTCTTCCCCAATTCACTGTCAGGATCAATAATCAAAACGAGAAGTCAAGCGATGGCAGCTCCGTTCCCCCTTCCAATTAGGGCTTCGTTCGATTTTGTGTGCCGTGACTTCGACTTGCTCGAGCGAGAGATGGGTCACGTTCAGCTGGGTCGTCGAAAATGGTGAGTATTCCACTCACATTTAATTCCTTCTCGAGTTATTGGTGTTCGAATCCTATGAGTTTTGTTCGTATTCGATTGTTGATTTCGTTGTTATTGAGCTTTGAATTTCCGAAGACTTTGATTTTGCTTTGTGAATTTCATTCCTGTTCTGGTACAAGTATGCACTGCACTTGTAATTGTCTCTGGCCAATTTTGTTCTTCCCTGTAGTTTAAATTGATTAAGCCTTAGGGTAGACTTGTTCTTTCTAGTTCGATTGGATACTGAGTTGAGTTCTTTGATTTTAGCTATTCGTATAAATTAATGCCTGCTACTCTCGGAATTGATTTTTGGTTTGAATTTCTGGAGTTAATGACTTTTGGGTTCGTTGTTGATGATTCTCTTGAGTTTTGATGCCTCGTCTAGTTTGTATTGATCAGTGTTAGATCACTTGTTGCTCCATGATTTTGGCATTTCGCCTTGTTCTTAATTGTGATGCTAAGCACTGTCCAGTTTACAGTGCTATATATGTTGCATTTTGATGATTCAAATGAGTTACTGTCACTGCATCTAACCCCTATACATGTATACATATACGTGCTTATGTGTATACATGTGGTTGGAGAAGTAGTCTTTTGATTGTAGTTTTCTTGAGTGATTTTCATTTCTCACGCTTCTCTAATTCATTCTGCAATCCCTGAAGTTGTTATTTGGTTTACTCGGTAGTTCGATTTGTTCGACGTTGATGGTTTTTGATGGGTTTGTTTACTTGGCTATTACGACATTGAGTCGCTTTCGACTTCGGTCACTTGATTTGGTGTTGATCTTGTTCGACTACTTGCTGTTTTGGCCATTATGCCTTTATTGACATATGTACCACACTGATTACATCATATAGTCGGGTCTTCATGTAGTTTGTATATCTCACTGTTGCATTGGGGTTGTAGCTGCGGTCCTATATTGCGTAGTGCATTCATCTCGTAGTCTGGTACCCTTTTGAAGTCTGGTCTTGAGTGCATACTTCATATTGCTGCAACTCGTACACATTTGGATTTGAACTTGCCTCGGTTATGATTTTGATTTGAGGTCACTACTTTACATCCTTTGCTTGATATTGCCTGTATCATAATAAGATTCCCACTGCTGCATTGATTTAGAGGCTGCGGTATTATTTTCTGCTGCATCCCCGGAGAAGTGTTATTCACGTGCATTGCCTTCATACCTAGGCTGTCTGGTTTCAATATTTTGGCATGGAGTCACATGTAGTATTCATATGCATTGATGTTGGCTTTTGTCACTTGAAATAAAAACTGCTGTTGGACTTTGGGTTTTGATTTGGGTTTTTACTGACCTGTACACATGCGTTTGCTTGCATCCATATTGTCGCTGTGTCTAGTATGATATAGTTGCATCTGAGCCGTACCACCGCCTTTGTTCTCGAGTCCGACACTTGCGTTGCCAGTTTCATTTAGTTGTTCACTAGTCTGCATTTGCTAGTGAGGTTGAACTTGGTCTTGTTTCTCCATTTAGTCTTACTGCAGTTGCTAGTTTGAGTTCTGTTGCCTCTTGCACATGCTCTTTGATACAGGGTGAACTTGTTTCACTTGTTGACTCTGATCTCGTGTAGTATTGTTTGGAGTTATTTTGTAGTGGCGAGGCAGTACACGCGTGCGTGTACTGCAGCCCTAGCAGGATTGACAGATTTAGTTGATATTTCGATTGTTAAATTATTTCGTTGGTTCAATTAAATAATTTGAGGTTGTATTCTGAAGTGGTTCATTTTGATTTGAGTTAGGTCCGTTGGCTTTTGGATTCATTGATCTTCTGAGTATTTTATAGACTGTATTGGCGAGGCAGTACACGTTAGCGTGTACTGCAGCCAATCAGCATTGTTGATTTTAAATTGACATTTCAATTGTTTAATTGATTTGGATTGCTGAGTTGTTGTTTAATACAGTTTAGTGTTATATCTGCCGTTATCCGATTCTTTTATCGAAGGAGTCGGATATACGAGATTTTGTGACTGTCGTCTATTTGATATTATTATTGCTTATGTGCTTTAATAACTGAGTTTGAATTAGACTGACCCGTGTATTATTTTCTTTTGAATGTAATACTCGGGTCAGACCCGAGTTATTTCAGGTTGTAGATTTTCTTCTTTGAGTTGCTGTTCAGGATATGAAGACTTTTCACATCTTCTGAAGTTGTCCGTGTCATTTTGTAGTAGTCGCGTCATTATATAGAACGATATGTATTCATGTATATTAGTTGATAATGTACTTGTATATATAACTTCTAGAGTCGACAGTTGTAGTTGTATCATATGTATTGTGTCAATTATGTATCAACAGACATCAGTTATATATATATGAGACTTTTGTTTTTATCTGTGTTCCGCATTTATATTATCTGTGTTATTGTTATATCTAATGTCCTAAACTATTATGAACTATCGTAGTTTGTTTTATACTGATAATTGGATATGTCGATGGGAGTAAATAAATAATAGATGAAAAATAAAAAGTATATACCACTCCTACCGAGATAATCAATATTAGTGTAAGGCCAATTACGGATGGTCGCTCCTATCCAGCCTTATTCTTCGTAATAATAGACAGTATTTCTTTTAATACTCTTTGTTATTATGAGCATAGAGGTGGGGCGTCACAGACATACTCTCTGTCGATACCGAAAACCACTTTAACAACTGTGTACGTGGTGGAGTTTCCAGAATGAAGTAGGATGGTGGCGACGATCCTAAAGGTATATACATGGACCAAACTCCCGTGAGTTGGCATAAAGTGGCTAAAATAGGAGCGATTGACGAGCCAATGAGGTAGCACCTCTGATCAGACACACTTCTTCGATACCATTCTATTACCTTGTGATTGATTGGGTGCACCTCTTGATTTAGGAGTGTTGTTCGAGGTGGGCGGTAGTGGCTGCTATGCGTCACCACCAGTCCGGATGCGTAATTGGTATATCTACCCTGGCATTGCCTAGTTGTGCCGTGTCACTTACCATAGCGAGCTTTACTACGAGTTGTGATTTCTCCCGTAGCCTGTGGAGTATCGAGTGTAGCCCCCATTTTGGGAGTATGCTAATACTGGATAGACTACTGGGACTATTACGTGTTAAGGGCTATATGGGTAACCCCTTGATGCTATTAAAAAGTATGTTCATTTTATATTAGACATTATTATAATAGCGAATATTACTACATAGTAGATAGTTTAATGGATCCTTATAGAATGGGCGATCCCAAACATTCTTTAAGTTACTTGTATCTTTATTACAGTTCACTTGAGTTGGTTTACATTGTATAAGTATGTATGTCCTGACTCGAGTGTTTTGTGTTTTGCTTTACGCTCGGTTCAGACTGAGTGATACAGCATTCGAGACTCACCTTTGGAGCTGCAGTTTTGCTTTGAAGAACCAGATATCTATTCATTTTGTTATCCAGTTGATTCCAGTTGTATTCTGAGTTGTACCTGATTATCATATTGTTACTCCTGTTGTATCTTGGTATTCCTATTGTATCTTACTTAACACTGATGTATTTATATAGTAGCTTCATGAACTACTATTTCTTTGTTTCTTCTGCATTATATTACTCTATGTCTATGATCTGTGATTATTTATTTACTGTATATTCTGAGTTTTCCCAAATATAAATTAACAATTCGGTATTTTGAATTGTTCAAGTCAGACATGTGTTGTTTTATTGTCGATTTGAATGGTCCAAATTAGCGGGTCGTCACGTGTGGTATCAAAGCTCTGGTTTTAGGCAAACTCAGTATATAGAGTAGATTTAATTATAGAATCACCTTCGTTCGAACTTGAATTCCTTATTCTTCGATTCGGTTTCCTTTGAATTTTGGAACATTCCCTTCGGTCCCAAAGTCCATTCTAGTCCTCCCCTATTCCTGTCTTCTTGATTCTGGAGTGTCCCATAACTCCACTCCGAATAATCTTTCTAATGAATTGGCGGTCCCGCCAATATTCTAATGACTTGTAAAGGGGTGAAACTTCTTTACAAAAAGCATTGATTCACCGAAGACTCCTGTATCCTCGGTTTACTATGCTACTATCTCTTGCTATGCCTGAATTCCATCTCTTGAGAACGAAGGTAGATTTGCTTCAGAATCCTGCATCGCTCTTATTCGTTAAGTCATGATTGACCTGGTTAAGGTTTCCCATGATTTATATAAGCTTATCCATACTCCCTATTCTATTGTTTAATCATCTTATCTTTTATCTCCAACTTATATTCAAATCAGAGTTCTCTTTGATTTGAGTGCATCAAATCTGAATCCCTATCCTTATTTTGAAAATTAATCTTGTATTTGAAAATCTTATATTTAAAGATGTTTTATATATTGTGTTGTTTGAGTTGTTGATGTTGATTTGGGTTTCCGATCGGTTCGTCTGATCAACGCTATCGATAGGATCTCCAAAACACCTGAACAGAGCAAACTGACACAATATGAGTTTTAAATTTAGTAGATGGATAAATTTTGTATAATTGTAATATGTTTAAGGTTAATTTTCTGAATTTTGATAATTAATGGAATTGGGTGTTAAGAAATAATATTTAACTTTGCATGTAATTTGTAACCATTGGCTTTAGTCTCATATCTAAATAATTAAACATGGTTATAAATTAATTTGGAAATTTAAATGAATTTAAATCAAGAATGTGAGAATTTAATTTTCGATGATTTCGAACTTTGTTTTGGAAGTTTTAAAAGGATATATTATTTAAAAGTATTTCTAATAGAAATTGTTTTCAAAGAATTTTAAGTTTCAAGGCAGTGCTCTTTTCTTTGTCGCTGAAAAATAATTTCGGTGATGACTGCAGCATCATAGACATTCATTTTTGGGTTTCGAAGTGAAGAGACTATTATGTAGCTTTGCTACAGTTTTGCTTTGAAATTTAATTGATTTGAATTTCTAAATATGACTTGACTTATATTATATAGATATATGATTTAAAATTGATTTGATATATTTTGTATGTATATATATATTTATTTCTAAATAGTTTGAAGTTAATCGGAAATTTAATTCTTAAATTTTATCTTAAAGGATAATTTCAATTATAAAAGGAAATCAAGGTTTGAATAAATATGTAAACTTGAATAATTGGAATTGGAGAATTTATTTGTATAATATTCCATTACATTCCAATATAACTTACCTTAATTATTTAGAAGTTAACAATGTAATTGGATAATATACAATATAAAAAGATTTTATAAATAGAATTTGAGTGGTTATAATAAATGTTATACACTTAAATTTTAGTTATAAAAAGATTAACAGAGGTAAATAAAGTAAAAGAGTAATGGAATAATTTACACAATAAAATGATGTTAAAGGAACTAACAATAAATTAAAGCAGTTATAATAAGTGTAAAAATATTTAACATAGGTGATAAAATATATTGAGGAATAAATTTAATTTTAATTAGGAATAAAGAAGAACTAAATTTATTGAATACATTATGAGTATAATAAATGATTTTTTCAAATCCATGATTTTAGAGATTGTTAAATTAAGAAAATTGGATGATAAGATAATGAAATTAGAGATAGTTAAGATTTATTTAACTTATGTAAAATTAATCATCAATTTAAGTTGAAATTTCCATGGTTTCTAACTTATTATCTTCTTTTGTTTTCAAACTATCTTTTGGATGTCCTTATTTTCCCGTATCTTGCTTCAAAATGGGAAGGCTATTGCTTATACCAGTCTGTTTAAAAATCTTGTCATAATCTTTGATAATCTTTGGTACTCATTTTGAATCTGAGCACTGCTTACCATCCACAGACTGACGGTCAAACGGAAAGGGTGAATCAGATTCTCGATGATCTTTTTGATGCTTGTGTTCTTGATTCTGGAGGATCTTGGGAAGATCATCTCCACCTTGTTAAACTTACCTATAACAACAGTTATCAGGTACAATTTCAATCTTCTTGTCATCTTGTCTTAATCCTATTTCATTCTATCTTTTTCTGTGTTTTCCCATACCTCATTCCTTTTCGGGGACGAAAAGTTTTGAGTGGGGGAGAGTGTAACAACCCTGTATTTGGTAATTATTTTAAATTGAATTGCCTGATTTAAAAACTTTATTTTATTTATTAAAATGGATAGATTTTGTTATTTTAAATATAATTTTGATTTTTATGTGAATTATAATTCCAAACAAGAATAAATAGAGTATTTTTCAGAAATGTGAATTTTGGTCATTATGGTCAAACTTTGACTTTTAATTAAAAAATTTAAAATTTTTAACTTTATCTTTTGTTATGAAAGTAAATAAAATTTCAAGAATACTGCTTTTTTTCCGTTGAAATCTGATTTATAATGTGAAAGTTATGCCCTTTTAAATATTGTGTGTAATTTGTTGTATTTAACAAAATTGTTTATTTTAAATTATATAAATAATATTTTATTTGGTCGTCTAATTTATGTTTATATGGGTAAAATAACATGTTATGTATATATTTTAGTTTTAAAACATTTTTAGAAGTGTAATTGACATTTTCCAGTGTCAATTGTATTTTGTTTATAATTTCTAATTTTCAGTTTCATTGAATTAAAGAAATTCTTTATTTATTTCCTATTTTCTTATGACTTTATTTTTATTTTCATTTACACTTCATTTTGTTCAGCATTTATTTTATTTTACTTGACTTTTTATTGGTTTAGAAGTAAAGTTATAATTTTTCTAAAACTAGTGATATTCTATTTGTAAATTTTAAGTCCTGTTTTGAATTTTTAAACAATTTCTTTAGTTCTTTTTCTAATTTATCTAAATTTAATTATTTATTTCATTTTGAAAATATAAATGAATTATTTTACTTCACATCTTTGTTTTAAAATATTTTTAAAATGAAATAGAAATTTTCTAAAGCTTGTGACAATTTATTTGTAATTTTCATGTCCTGTTTCCAATTTTTAAGCAATTTCTTTAATTCTTTTTCTATTTTCTTTAATTCTAATTATTTATCTTCATTTTATTTTACTTTGTTTCAGTTTTAAAATGTATTTACTGAAATTTATTTGCTTTATTTTGATTAAAAGAAATAGAAATACAAAGAGACATAAACCTTTCATTTTCCTTGTGACTTTTCACTTACCTTTGGCTTTTCATTTTCTTTTGACCTTTCATCTTTCCTTAGCCGTACATTTTCTCTTTATAGCCATGCTTCCCATCTTCATTTTCACATGAAAATCATTTCTCATCCCTTCTCAAAACTCACGGCTATCATTCTTTGAAGAAAATGCTAATGGCTTCTTCCTTATCTCACTTCTCTCCTCTTTTTCAATGATTTTTGCTTTGCCTTCTCCACTTGTTTTCTCGGCCTACCCTTCACCATCTCCTCCACCGACCACATCGCCTTCCTCCCCTCGTCTTCCACGACCAATAACCCATCTCCTCTGACCTGAAGTTGCCTTGACCATGCAATAATGCAAAATCCATAAAAACAATGCAAAAAACTCCTTAAAAAGCATGCCTAGCCACCTAATCTTCATCACCATCACCTTAGATGACCTTGGCCACCTCCTATTGCTCCACCACCACCTTGACACACCCCTAACCATCACCTCCTACCTCTGTCCAGACTTGTACATGAAATGGCCGAACCTAGATGAGACATAGACCGAGCCAAAAGTTGAACCAAAACTCCACTATTTGCATAAGCCTCTTCATATTCATGTTATGAATCCTCTTCCACTTTCTATTCCTTGTAGCCATGCCTTTTTAGGTCCAAACCTGAACCAAAACCATGTTGTGTCATCGTGCTTTCCGGTATCTGTTTGTGTCATTTGATTTGATAACTCCAGCATAAAAAGGTGAGTAAATCTCACCTGACATTTATACTTATGCAAATGTGAATTGACAACAATTGAATGTGTAGAACTTTTATGTTATGTTATGTCTGCCTGTGATGATTTATTTATATGATGTTAAAACTGTTAAATTACCCGTCATATCATCTGTTACTGTTATATATTGTTAATTGTTCATTTATATCTGTTTATCACACTGCAAGTTCCCTGTAGAATAGAATCACTATGGGTTGAAATGATACATACCCGAACGGACTTTAGAATAGGGAAAAGTTGTTATGGGCTGAAATGATAGGCCTGAGCGATTTTTATTGATTTTATTTAACTTGGGATTGCGAGTTTGAAATGATAGAACCTAGATTTTTCTTTGTAAACTGTGGATTGGAATGATACATATCTGTATCACTTGACCTAGGTTAGAAAACTATATACAGACCCGTGGTTAATTTTTAAAGTGTTTTGAGTTATTTTAAGTATTCTAAAAGTGAAAATTTTATGGAAATTTGATTTAAATAGATTTTTAAATTGTTTAAATAAAGAAATTATGATTTTTCTATAAGTTAAAAATGTAAATAAATAAATGGTTAAATTGAAATTTTTGGAATATAACTTATGTTTGGAAATTTGGTTTTTGGTAAAAATGAATTAAGTTATGAATAAAAGGGAGATTTAATTTTATTTGGAAAATGGGAAATATTATAATTTGATTTAATTTTTAATTTAAATGACTTGATAAAGTATTATTGATTTTTCTATGAACTAAAAAGGTTAAATGAATGAAGGCTTAAATGTGAAATTTTAAATTTTAACTTGACTTGGAAATGTGAAATTTGGTTTTAATTAAAGGTTTAAATTAATTAAATAAATTGGAAGTTTAGTTTAATGTGTGAAATGGTAACTTAAATGTAAGTGTTAATAAATTGTCAAATGCAAAATTTGGAAAATTATACACTTGAATTTAATGAGTGATTTATTAGAAGTTGGATTTTATTGTAAAAATTACTTTATAAAAATCATAAGTTAAAAGAGTATTTTTAATGAACATTTTTGAATGTTAAAAATATAATTTTTATAATGTTTAAATGGTTTAAATTGAAGTTTATTATTTGCTGGAAATACACTAAAATCTGAAAAATATTTTTAATAGCATTCAGAAATGCTATGGTTTCTGTAAATAAACTAAAAGCTTTATAAAGAGGCTATTACAGCAGTTCTGAAATGCTGTAGGTGCTGTAGTAAATTTAAAATGCTAAAAACTTAATAAAGGCCTATTACAGCAGTTCTGTAAATGCTGTAGTGGTTTGCTGTCTTTGCTGTTTTAAACTAAATTGCAACTAAACTGAGATTTAACAGCAGTTTTAAAATACTGTCTTTGCTAAAATAAAAATGTTTTCAAGAATAACTTATAACACTTTTTTCTGAATGCTGTGAAAGGTTGAAATTTTCAATGTTTATGGTTTTTAACTTAGTAAATGAACTCAGAATAATTTAAACTTTGGAAATTGAATACTTGTTTTGAAAGTATAATAATTGCACTTTTAAATGGTTTAGATGAATTATTTTGATTGAAATATAAACTATTTAAAAGGTGACTTGAAATGATAAATGAATGATATCTTTGAATTTAAAGTTGAATATTTGGATTTGAACTCAAATAAATGATTTGAAATGAAGTTTTTGGAAGGATATGATATTTTGATATATTAAAATGATTTGAAATGAAGTTTTGAAATGATATGATGTTTTGATATATTAAAATGATTTGAAATGAAGTTTTTGAAAGGATATGATATTTTGATATATTGAAATGATTTGAAATGAAGTTTTTGAAAGGATATGATATTTTGATATATTGAAATGATTTGAAATGAAGTTTCGAAATGATATGTTATTTTAAATATATTGAAATGGTTTGGGATTGATTTAATCTTTATTTTGATAAAGATTTGGATTTGAAATGATATTCTATTTTGAAGTATAAACTGTTTTTAAATTTATAACCATGGGTTATAATAACGATTGGTTGTTAAAGAGACCGAGATCAGATATGGGCATACTCTCTGTCGATACCGAAAACCACTTTAACAACTGTGTACGCGGTGGAGTTTCCAGAATGAAGTAGGATGGTGGCGACGATCCTAAAGGTATATACGTGGACCTAACTCCCGTGAGTTGGCATAAAGTGGCTAAAACAGGAGCGATTGACGGGCCAATGAGGTAGCACCTCTGATCGGACACACTTCTTCGATACCATTCTATAACTTTGTGATTGATTGGGTGCACCCCTTGATTTGGGAGTGTTGTTTGAGGTGGGCGGTAGTGGCTGCTTTGCATCACCACCAGTCCGGATGCGTAATTGGTATATCTACCCTGGCATTGCCTAGTTGTGCCGTGTCACTTACCATAGCGAGCTTTACTATGAGTTGTGATTTCTCCCGTAGCCTGTGGAGTATCGAGGGTAGCCCCCATTTTGGGAGTATGCTAATACTGGATAGATTACTGGGACTATTACGTGTTAAGGGCTATATGGGTAACCCCTTTATGCTATTAAAAAGTATGTTTATTTTATATTAGACATTATTATAATAGCGAATATTACTACATAGTAGATAGTTTAACGGATCCTTAAAGAATAGGCGATCCCAAGCATTCTTTAAGTTACTTGTATCTTTATTACAATTCACTTGAGTTGGTTTACATTGTATAGTATGTATGTCCTGACTCGAGTGTTTTGTGTTTTGCTTTACGCTCGGGTCAGACTGAGTGATACAGCATTCGAGACTCACCTTTGGAGCTGGAGTTTTGCTTTGAAGAACCAGATATCTATTCATTTTGTTATCCAGTTGATTCCAGTTGTATTCCGAGTTGTACCTGATTATCATACTATTACTCTTGTTGTATCTTGGTATTCCTATTGTATCTTACTTAACTCTGATGTATTTATATAGTAGCTTCATGAACTACTATTTCTTTATTTCCGCTGCATTATATTACTCTGTGTTTGTGATCTGTGATTATTTATATATTCTGAGTTTTGCCAAATATAAATTAACAATTCAGTATTTTGAATTATTCAAGTCAGACATGTGTGGTTATATTGTCGATTTGAATGGTCCAAAATAGCGGGTCGTCATAGGAATTGTTTTTATGTCAGTCGGCAACTAAAAGTTCACAAGAAAAACTACCTAATCCATGATCTTGAGTTGGAAATCATTATTTTCGCCCTCAAGTCATGAAGGCATTATCTTTTCGGGGAGTGATTTGAGCTATTCACATATTGTAAATCTCCAAATTATTTATTCTCCTAAAAAGATTTGAATTTGAGTTAGTAGATGTGGATGTAGTTCTTAGCTTCTTATTACTTCAGTATCTCATAAACTACAGGCAAATGCAATGTTGTAGCTAATGCCTTCAATAGAATGCATGTGAAGTTTAGTCCTATATTTTTGGAATGGAAGCACTTGGAGTTCATTCTACATTTTATTTTCGACCTTCGTCAGTCATTGTAGTAGGATTGTTGGCACTTTTGGATGTTCATCCTTCACTTATAGGTCATATTTGTTCAAGTTAGAGGCAAGATGATGAGTTGTTAGATATTTTTGAGAAGATGAATAGAGGGAACATTTAAGTCATTTAGATCGCTATTACATTGGTTCGAGAGGGTGGTTATGGAGAGATGACAGATTGTGTGTTCCACTTGCCATAGAGTTGATTGACATGGTACTGGCAGAGTCGCATCATTCTAGGATGACCATTCATCTCGGTGGTGACAGAATGTATCATGATATGAAGAGAGTCTTTTATTAACCTCGTATGAAGTGGCATGTGGTGGAGTATGATTTCAAATGTGTAACATGTTAGAGGGTTAAGGCAGAGCAAAAGAAGCCTGGTGGATTATTACAGCTATCGAATAATCCATAGTGGAAGTGGAAGAGTATCTCTATGGACTTTTTCGATGGGCTACCAAGAAGTAGGAGGGAAATGAGAGTATTTAGGTCACAGTCAACAGACTAAAAAATTGCGCTAATTTTGTTCCAGTCAGGAGTACGAAGACAGTTGCATCTTTAGCAACTTTATATGTGAGAGAGATAGTTCAGTTGCATGGAGTACCTTCAGGCATAGTTAGTGACTGTAATACCCCGTTAAAATGGATAAGAAGTTAATAAAATAAGATAAGATAAATTAATTAAATAACATAAAGTTAAAAATGGTAATTTTGAAAAAGTTAGAATTTGACCATGAAAGTTATATCATTGTGTTCCTGGCAAAATTCATCAATTTCCATATATAATATGTTGAAAATGGAGCTCAAACGAAAATTATGGACCTTTAAAGTTTTTGGTTTCAAAGTAATTTAAATTGAATTCAATTTCAAATAATTAAATAATTCTTATTTTTGATATTTGAAAGTTAATAGTAATTAGACTTAAGGGTTAAGTAACCATTAAAATTAACATTAACATTAAGAGATAATTAGGGAATATAATAAATAAAAACAACGACATAATAAAATACTTTCAAAAAATACGTAACGGTGGACCGATAGGGAAGAGACGGTCGATCAGTGATTAATAGTGATGCTAGAGCTTTCAGCAATACGAATGCTCGCATTTTTATAATATTAAACTAACATAAATCCGATGGTTCTGGTGCATTCTAATCACTATAAATAATAGTCTAGCCCCTCACTCTTATTCACAAAATATTTTGAGACTCCAGCGAAGCTCTGTCAGTTCGTCTTTTCATAGATTTAGCAAACTCCAATAGAGTTTCACGTAAAAAATCCTACATATCTATTTTGTTTTCTATTTATTCCCTTAACCTATTCTTCTTCAATTTTCTGTATCTAACATAAAAATACAACTCCCTTATTTTATATATGTAAAAAAGAAGAGATCTAGTAGAGATTATTAAAGGTGTATCAAATCTAAAGGTGGCAAAGCTTAGGATATACTGTGAGTGGAAATCTTAGGCCCCGTTTGGTTTGCTGTTTTTAGTTTTGTGTTTTCGTCTAAACAGAAATGCGCATTTCTTATACATTGTTGGAAAACACGCAATTTTGAAAAATGAAATTAACATAAAAAACAGAAAACAAGTTTATTTGATTTTTCGTGTTTTGAGGCATAACAAAAGGACAGAAACAATTCATCCCCTCCATTTCCCGTCAATCGTGGTAATGGCTAAGAATTGTAAAAGGATTTCCCTCATTTTCTTGTATTTTGTATTGTATGTTGAAAACACAAAACGCAAAACTAAAAACGAAACCAAACAGGCCCTTAGTCTTTTATTTCAGTAGTTGATTAGTGTAGTTTGGATTTGAATATGCCTTAGGGAGTTTGGGTTTGCGAAAACATCACACTATAAACTACCAAAACACCTCCAATGCAAAATGTCAATTCTATGTTGAAATCTCAATTTTTATGTCAAAATAATAGAAATTGTGTAGATTTGCAGTTTTGATAATTTACCTTCTATTCCACTTCTTATTCTTTTTTTTGCATTTGATTAAAGGGTCTTGATTAAGGAATAGAGTGTAAGGTACAGATTTATATTCGTAATTTGCACTGCTTATTCCCATGAATTAAATAGAAATTCCTTTATTTACTTTTATATGAAAAAGGAGTTGAATAGAGCATAAAAATTGGAATTGTAAGTTTCCATTACCAATATATTCCATTATTTTGATGTAATAGGTTGAGTTTAAATTTTAATTGTATAAAAGTCTATTGATCGGAATTTTTGATATGAATATTGGAATTTTGGTATTGTTGATGATATGGGATGAGATTTGTATAATTGTTGAAAGAGTTGACATTTTAACGCTAGTTTAGAACATAAATTCTACATGCTTAGAAATTGCTAGGCGCATGTGTATAGAAATTGCATAGTTAGTTAGCTTAATAATTATCATTAAATCCCTCTTAGGAAGGTAATTGATGTTAAAGTGAAATAAAAAAGATTTCTTATAAGGTCTTGATTATGGAAAGAGTCAGATGTGTGATAATATATAGAGTGTTATATAGATTATGATTAAGTTATAAGAATGCAAGGTCAGTCAAAAGCACAAGGAAGTCTGCCCAGCTAAACTGGCTACTAGTAGTGTGACTTTGTGGCTGATGTGAGACATGGCCTATAATAAGTAACTACGATGATGAGAGATTAGTCCCATATTGTAACGATAAGATTTTTCGACGCTCGAAAGTCGACATTAATACGTTCACTGTATCAAATGCCGGCAACAATTTAATTTGTAAATTTCATATTTACATTTGAAATTCAAGTTAAATCAACATTCAAATATTTAAATTCAATGTAATATTCTATTTCAAATGTTCAAAATTTCTGGGTCGTTACACATATTCTTTAGGGTAAATCCGCCTTGCTAATCTGGCTACCAATACCTACGAATAGTTGGGTTAATATGAGACATCACTGTGGGGTGCAGGTCATAATACTAAGGACCTGCTTCAAAGATTGAAGGTAATAAGTGGTTACGTTAGGTCCTGCCTCTTCTCCATGCAGGAAGTAGTAAATGGTTGGGATTATGGGTTAGGCATGGTGGAGGATATCTCGGGAAAAGGCTCACTTCATTAGGAAGTATTAAGTGGCTGAAGAGATTCCGTGCAATGTTAGCAGATAGTTAGTAGTGAGGACTCCATCTTTGGAGTATAGGTAGTAAATAACATTGTAACGACCCAAGGTTTTGGTCACTTAAACTAGGCAATTTTATATTTTATATAATCAATAAATGAATTTTTGTAGATAAATAAACTCGTTTTAATCAATTAATAATAACGTTAAAGTCATTTTCAAAATTTATTTACCAAATTAAATAGTTCGTAGAAAAATAGAAAATGTGACCGAAGAATTTTTTCCGGAATTTCGACTTTTCGACATTGGAAAGTTGTCGGAAACGTTGTTCGTCTTTGTGCACTATATATATACACATATATATAAGAGTTAATTAACTAGATAATAATATACTTAAGAATATTATCTTATAATAAATTTTAATTTAACAAGTGATGTGACAACACATAATAATTATATATATATATATATACTTATAAAGAGAGTGATGTGACAACACATAATAATTATATATATATATATATACTTATAAAGAGAGTGATGTGACAACACATAATAATTATATATATATATAAAGAGAGTGATGTGACAAAACATAATAATTATATAGATATTTATAAAGAGAGTGATGTGACAACACATAATAATTATACATAAATATATATTTATAAAAGGAGTGATGTGACTAGACAAGATTAATATAAATTATTACATATATATATATATAAATAAGTTGATGTGATGTGTGATTTTTTGCTTATAAATAGCCATAGGTTTTCTCGTTTCTTTTCATTTCTGTTTTTTTTTCAAACTATCTTCTTCTTAATTTTAGACTCTAATGGCCTTTAATGGCTTCCTTGGCATTTTTAAAGTTTTATATTTTCAAGTTTAAACTTTTTAAACTTAGCTTCATACTCCTTTTCCATTCAAATTCCCCTATTTTTACCCGAAATGGTTTTGACAATAACTTCTTACAAACAACTCCAAAATCACATTTTCTTAACTTTAAACCATGTACATTACTAGTGGGTACAACTTTTTAGTTTACCACTTTTTCTGATTTCGAGTTTAGTTGCTCTAAAAATTCATTTTTTTCAAGAGTGTTTTTGAACCTAGATTTTGATGTTCGAAAATACCCCCTACTTTTTTGGCCCTAACTTACTCAAAATTTAACATTTTTGAATAATTATTTTATTAATGATAGAGGAAAGAATAATCTAAAACTTTTCTTCTGACAACTTTTCCAAAATCTGAGAGTAAAGAGTCCAAAAGTCGAGTTCAAAATGACCCATTTTCGAGAAGAATTCGTGGTTTTCTAAGTTTTCCGAGCACTAAAGTATTTCAAGTTCTAAATATATTTGGTTAGTAAACTTCTTACTTTTTGGTAAGATTCTATCTTTAAATATATATTGTCTATTTGGTTATATGTATGTGGTTAGTTGGGTTGATTGCGTATGGTTTGGATATATATCTATGTGCGAGCTTGTGGTTAGCATTTAACTTTGAATTGTTGGTTAAATTGATGAGTTTGGATATAAAGTGATGATCTTGTGGTATTTTTGCGATATGTTGTGGTATATAGAACCTTGAGTATATGGTTGAATGGTTATAGAAATTAGCAAGTTTTATGCGTGAAAGACCTAAGAAAATCAAATGGTGTTTGCTAGTTTATTTACTAAAGGAATTTCAAGTTTAACTTTAGCGTTGACTTCAACTTTGTTAACTTTGTTTTAATTTGAGACTTATGTTTTAAAAAGTTAGCAAACCTTTAGCATTAAGTTTCAAAAGGGAGCTAAAAGCAAGTTGGAAATTACGGTTATCCATAGCGATAGTCGATATGGATGCAATTCGTTTAAAATTTCGATTTTCGCAAAGTTTGGTTTTTATTATTCAAATTGTTTTGTAAATGATTTATAAACAAAATAATGATATTTTATAAGGTAAATTAAGAATTTCATAATAAATTTTTAATTAATTATGTTTTTATTATTAATAATTAATTAAGGATTAAACAAGGGTTATTAACTTTTATTAATTAAAGGTTGATTGTTAATTAATTATCTTTTAAAGTTAAGATTTATTTTAATTAATTATTAATTAAGTTAGTTAATCATGAGTTAAGTATATGATTTATTTTTAAATAACAATTATTTAAATATAGGATTAATTATAATTAATTATTAATCAAGTGTTTAATTATTTTTAAATTATAAACTAATTAAGGTTTAATTTATAATAAATTATTTATTAAAGGTCTAATTTATTATTTAAGTTTGATTAAAGATTAATTAATTAATTAATTGAGATTAATTAATATTTAATTATTAATGAAGGTTTAATTAATTATTTAATAAATGATAAATTTTTAGGTTTAATTAATATTTAATTATTATTTAACTATTTAATTAAATTAAGTTAAGATTCAATTAAAATTAATTATGATTTAAATATGGATTTAACTTATAATCAATTATTTCAAAAAGAGTTTTAAAGTTTAAAATTCCTTGGTTTTTCAAAAGTAAATTGTTTAGAGGTACTTCATTTTCAAAGATTGTTTTGAATACAAGTGATTCAAGTGTTGATACCATTAAGAAACCATACAACTGTGATGAGTTATAATGTAGATTGTTGGGTTATTTGGACATGTGTTAGCAAAATAAATCTCAGTTCTGCTATAAACTGTTGTTTGTTTGATTGTTTGTATGTTTTTGAAGACATGTGTTAGAAGAATAAATCCCCAATCTGCTATTGATTGATTTAATTGTTTGGACATCTTTTTAGCAAGACAAATCACCATCCCGCAATTATGTTATTGGACATGTATATGCTAGTTAGTTCATATTGACATGTTATTCCATGATTTGGATATGAGTTATAATTACATATATGTTGACCTATGTAAATAACTGTTAAGTGAATTGGAATGGAAATTGAATGGTAACTTAAAATTAGTACCATTGGGATTGCTAAACCTCCTTTTGAATTTATAAAGTATGTTTTTGAATTAACTTGATTTTAATCAATTTGAGGTTTTAATGTTTATAATTGATTTCCAAGCTATACTATTATTTTATAAAGTTATTTATAAGTAATAACTTGTTTATAAAAAAGGGTTTTTACTAAATGGAAAGGTTTACCTAAAGTGTTTTACAAATGATATTTTGTTAATGATATTGTATAAAGAAATTTTATAAGAACTTATAAAGGAAGATTTATAAGTGTTTTAATTGTAGAAGAGATTTTATAAATCATTTTAGAGATTTTTGAAAGAAGTTTTAAATCTAATTTGAAAGTATATAAAGAGGTTTGAAATATGAAGTGAACTTATAAAGAAATTTTTATAAGGGATAGGTGAATGAGTTTTATAGTAAGTGATGTTTTTAAAGGGAATTGTTTAGCAATTTAATATGGCGTATGGGAAGAGAGAATTTTCCAAAATGTTTTTGGTAAATACTTATATTATTTTCCAGGTATAAAAGGAATGTAAGGGGTTTGGGAAAAGTGTTTAGAAAAGATCTTTTGATCAAGTTTTAAAAGTGATTTTATTAATTTAAGTTTAATTAATAAAGGCTTAGAGGATCCCATATGGAATTTAATCAATGCTGATTGTTTGTTTAATTTGATAGCTAAATAACCGACTATCAAATCTGGACCAAAACATAACTTTGGAAATATCTAGGAGAAACACGGAAGTTATATGGTACAGTTACCATTGGTGGTGCTATATTGTACGTATAAACTCGTTCGTTCTCCTAGGACAAATGATAAGGAAACCCGTTCATTCAAACGGTTAGAAGGTGAAATCCACACTTATTTGTTTGTTAGTTTATTTCCTACAGAACTAGGGTTGAGTTTACCGAAAACTATCGAAGTTGTTTTGAAGAGACCGGGATCGGAAATTTTTTTTGAAAACCTCTTCGATCCAACTCAGTGTTTCGTGATGAAGATATTAGAAGAGCATGGAATCGAAGATGGAGTTTGAAGTGCAATGGCTATTTTATATTTTCCCCAGGAGGGATTTCTCATAATGGATGTAGTAGGAATAGTGCCTTCGGTTTCGTTCAGACCCAGAACGAACTTGTATGGATGAATGCTGGCATTGCATTGACGCCTAGAGGGAAGTGTTAGCATTTTAAGATGGATTGCTATTCAGAAAGGTAAATCGTAACCTCAAGCCTCATCAATCGGGAATGACAAAATTCAGGCATGCAGTAGCGCCAAGTGGGTGGCTCCCAAGTAGGGTATGGTCGTTCCAAATCTAGATCGGTTATTATCTCTCATTTGTAAGCTTCGGAGCCCAAGTGGGGTGACCATATTCGGTACTACTAGTCAAGTGCTAGGTCAGTCCTGTGTGGCAGGGGTACAAGATGTTCTTGTCAAACCCTGCTGCATTTATCTATAGATGTACCTTTGGAAGGTAGTCCCTTACCTTGTCATAGTATGGAATCCATTCTCCAATACGAGCTTTATGGTTTTAGTTGTATACTAAATATGTTGGAATGTAAGATGCAGGCATTCCAGCTATTTTAATATTTTACTTTGAACCCTTAGACATTATTATAATATCCCTGGATTTTCTATATAAATGTTTTTGTAACGACCCGTATTTTTAACACTTTAAAAATACGAATTAAAATGAAAATTGTGGATAAAAATCCAAAGGAAATAAAATTTTGTGTTGTTAAATGTGAATTACAAGTTAAAATACAAAACTGAATTCTGAAATAACTTATTTATAAATTAAATATGGATGTTAAGTTGTAGTGAATGTAAATAATGAATTGAATTTGATTGTAAACAACGAAATAAATAAAATGTTACATTTAATATTGAAGTATAATATGGAAATCAACGTAAATGAATGTAATTTAATATTACTGTGAATTTAAATAAGATGATAGCTGAAGAAAATGAAAGTAAATGAATTATAAACTATTGATAATAATGTATAAGTAAATGGTTGATTCAATAATGAAAGTGTAAATCAAAATAAAAGAATTCATTTGGAATTAAATAACTTGAATTTGAATTACAATATAATTGAACGTGGAATCTAATATAATCTTTTATATTGGATTTATAATGGAAAATTGCATTGTAAAAGATTGTTAATTACTGTGAAATTAAAAATGGAATTTGTGAACAATTGAAATTTGATTTAAAAGTTAATAATTTAAAATTGGGAATTTTATATTGAAATTAAACAGTCGAATAATTTATTTTTCGAATATTGGATTTAATTAGACAATTAAATCGATAATTTAATAAGTTAAATTTCAGAAATAATTGAAAATCGAGTTGAATATGACTGAAAATGATTTGTAAAATTTTATCTTATCATATTGGAGTTATAGTAATGTTATAGAACTTTTAAAATTGAATTTAAAGTTAATTTGTGAAAATTGAATATTTTAATATTTAATTATCGATTGAAAAATAGCCATTTTTCGAGAAGTCTCAGAATTGAACGAAACTCATTCCATTGGATCCGTAATAGTTTGTTATTGTCGGATTTCAATTTTCGTACCAATCGGAGTTATCGTTTGACCGTGGCAGCTCGAAACGCATCGAATTGTTCTTAATATTAATTCGGCGAGAGAAAATAGTCATTTTTCAAAAAGTCTCGGATTTCGACGAAACCAGTTTCATCGGATCCGTAATGTCATATTATTGTAGGATTTCAAATTTCGTGTCAATCGGATTTACCGTTTGTCCGGGGCGAGCCCAAACGCACAGAAATTTGATTAACCGATTTAATTTTAAATCGATCGTTTATTGCCGTAACTCGCACAGATGACCGAATTAGCCTCCGAAACATGTTCCATTGCGTTCGGAACGCGGGGTAAACCTTAGAAACGTCAGCCGGCACGCTTCGTTTGGAGTTCGGAAAATCCGGGATGAATAGTGTCGCGTATTTTTCTATAAAAGCCCCTCACTTTCTCTACTTTCCAAAAACCCTAGGGTTTCAGCCCTTAGCCGCCACTTTTAATTCAATGGCCAGAAAATTTCGAAACTTCTTCCTCATTTTCCTCTCAATCCATCAACAATTAGCAAAAGTCGTCAACTACAAAGTTGTAGAGGACGACGAGAGCTTCAAATCCATACGGAGATGATCGAAAACGGAGCAACGGGAAATCGAGCTCGAAGTCGCTGCGTTTTTCACGCAAATCGAGGTGATGGGGGGAGCCGAGTTCAACCACCTCTTGGCCGTGGGTAGCTCTTGCGTAGGCGCTTCTAACGTGGGTCTCCGATCAACTTCTCGTCGAGTGATGGTGGAGAAATCGTCGGTCAAAGGTTGGAAGGAATGGGTTGAGATTGTACGTGCTTTTCACGTTTTGGAGAAGATGGAAGGAAGGGCCCAGATCTGCAGTAGAGAAAATGGAGGGCTGAGATTGAAAGTAGGGTTTGAAAAAAAATATGTGTATATATTTATATATATATTTAAATTCGCAAATGTTTAAAATAGCAAAACTTTTTCATACGAGGTCTGATTGGAACGAAACTTTTTGCATTGCGATCGTAATGACGAGAGCTTCGAAATGAAACTGGTTTGGATGGATTTGGAGACGGTGGAAATTTGGGCTGAAGTTGGGCGTCGTCCAGTTTCAGTTCCAAACCGGAACGTCCCGGCGACAACAGAAAATCAAAGTGAGTGTTTATACGCTCACAATTGACAAAAATAATTTTTGTTAGTTAAATTTATATTCTGAAGTGATATGAAATTTATTGGCTGTTGTTTGGTAGGTTTAATTATCATCTGTCTTGATATATGAATTAATTGATAGAATTTAAATTGACCGTTAAAATAAATTTAAATTTAAATTGGCAGTATATTATTCGATATTGATAATTATAAAATTGTTGTGAATGTTGTTGGCTTTATGGTTGATTGGTTGTGATGGATGCTATTGGTCGATATTGGTTGTTTATTTATTTTGATATATCATGCTATCATCATGTATATTGTTTATTGCATATAAAACTGTAAACTGAATCGTTTCGAATAAATTAAGGAATAGGTTGAAATGATATACCTATGACATCTATTTGGATTGAAATGATATATATCCATCCGTGAAATTAAAATTGAAATCATTATCCACTTGGCCATAGGTTAGAAAATTATATACGGACACCGGGTTGGTTAAATTAAATGATTTTAAAAGTTGTTTTGAAATTATTTAAATGAATTGATTTTAAGAATAAAATCCAATTTATGGAAATTGAATTATTTTGAATTGAAGCTCGAGATGTTGGAATTTAAACTTGGTAAATGAAATTGTTTAATTATTCGAAGTTTAGATTTTTAAGAAAAAGATTGAAATACGACGTAAATATTCGAAAGTTGATTTGTTTTAAAAGATTGGACTTTTAATCGAACTCTGAATATTTCTAAGAAAATTTATATGAAATGATATTTCAAGTTTGAGTTTGGAATTGAAAATTAATTTGAAATTGAGATTTAATTATTTGGAATTTAATTGAAATTCAAAGAAATTTGTGAATTGGACTAAATTGAAACTATTGAATTAAATTTGAAGATAAAATTGATTTGAATATGATTTGAACTGAAATTGATTTGGAATGTAATACTTAAATGAATTCTTGAAATCCGAATGTTAATCTAAGTTTATTGAATTGGAATTGTTCCAGAAATTAAGTAAACTGCTTAATACGGATGTTTAATTTGAAGTATATTCTAATTTGAATACGAAATGGTTTTAAAGCGAATCTTATATTCTTATATAAATATATGAGCTATTTTGAAATGTGGAATATTTAAAGTTTCGAAATATATTAAAAGTGAAATTGTTTATTTTGTGGTTCAAATATGTATTTGAAATTGATAATTTGAAATGGTTTATTAAGAAGCTAAATCGAGTTGAAATTAATGATTTTGAAATCGAAATGAGATATTGAGGCGAAAAATGATTTTGAAACGGAATCTTACATCTTGAATAGATATGATGATATTTGAATGGATTTGATTTTGAAGCGAATATGATATTTTGATATCAATTATGAATCGATTTGAAATGTAAAAGAGCCATCGGTGTAATAATACGTAGTTATTAAAGAGACCAGGATTGGATATGGACATACACTCTGTCGATACCGAAAACCACTTTAATAACTAATACACGCGGAGTGTTGATCCAGAATGAAGTGGATGGTTTTGGTGAACGTGTTGACTGAAGAAAGAGAACGATTTTGGATGACCCCTGACATGACTAAAACAGGAGCCCTGCCGGGCCATTGAGGATCGCCACCTCTAGCAGACACACTTCTTCGTTACCATATCTATTACTTTTGTGATTCGATTTGGGTGCACCCCTCGATTATGGGAGTGTTGTTTCGCGGTGTTGGGGTAGTAGCTGCTATGCCCAACATCAGTCCGGATGACGCAACTACTAGTATCCTAATTGGTATCGCCTCATGTACCTTGTCATACTGATTATCCTATTCGCGACCACTACGTTTTGGTTTGTACCTTTAGTATATGGATTGCCCTCTGGTGACTTCCGGTTTTGGGGAAACTACGGTCTTGTATATGCTCTTGGGAATAAAAATGTGTTAAGGGTGGAATGGGTCATGGCTTAACGCTATTTTAATACTTTTACTTTAATGTAGACATATTATAATAGCGTATTGTACTACATAGTAGATAGTTTAACGAATCCTTGAGAGATGGAAAATCCCGTAACATCTCTTAAGTTATTGCACTCACGTTGACACTGGATAGGAGATGTCAAACCCCGTAAACATCTCTGACGCCGTCACACTCATATTTCTTATTCGATTTGACTTACATGAGATATTTTAGTCCTGACTCGAGTGTTTTGTCTTTTCATTACGCTCGGGTCAGCCTGAGCATTTCAGATAAGGTTGAAGATCTATTCTGGAGGACGAAGACGAAGTTTGGTATTATATTATTTGTATTCTACTACTGTATTATTTTCCGCTGCATTATTGTATTATCTCTGATATGTATGTAACTCTGATTTATGATGTATAATAATAATCAAATTTATTTATTTAACAGCTTCATGAACTGTTATTTTATTATTATATCTTGTTCCTTCCGCTGCAAGATTCCGAGTTTGCTTCTGTTCTTTCTTTCCTTTTCTTATTTAACCCCAATACTATCTGTATTTTGGATTGTTTGAGTCGGCATGGGTGTCAGCTTTGTCGACTTGAATGGTCAAAAATGGCGGGTCGTCACAGTTGGTATCAGAGCTTTGGTTTAGATTACCTTGGCTCTAGTGGGGAATAACTCATTTAAATAGGGTTAAACCTTATGAATGAGTTTGAGTGTATATGAGAGAGCGTATTTGTAATTTTGATATAAAAATAGTTTTATATTGTGTTAATTTGTTCCGTTGAGTATTTATGAATTCTTGTTGGTACTTGGGACGCCAAGGCATCGATAGGAATTTCTAAACACTCGAATAGGACAGATTGACATAATATTGTTTTGGATTATATTCTATATATAAAAGAATTATCTTGAAAATTTATAAATTTTGATTGTATTGGTTGTTAGGAGATGATAATATTAGATTATCATCGTTTATTGTTGATTAGTCAATATTTCTAACTATTGACTATTGGATGATTTTAAGAAATGAAACTTGTAAATATGATTGACAATGAATATAAATGGTAAATAAAATGAAATAAAAATGAATTTAAATTAAGATGGATAATTTAAATTCCGGTGTTTTGAAAATTTATTAACAAAAATTTGAAATGTATAATATAAGTATTATATGATAGTATATTCGATTAGAAATTGTTTTTAAAGGATTTTCAAATGAAGTAAGTGTTATACTCCCCTCTTGACACTAGAGAATGATTTCGGTGATGAGTGCACGCATCATCGACGTTTATTTTCGAGAGTCTAAGTGGGGGAGATCACTTAATAGCTTTTTCTAATCCCTGTTTTGATTAAAATTGAATTTTATTTTGTATTCTCTATAGTATGACTTGATACACATTAATATAAGTATATATTATTTCAAACTTGATTTGAAATGAAACCGGAGATGATTTCTTAAGTTCTTTAATATTTAATGACTTTAAACTATTGAGATAAACAAATACTTGAATCATCACGGAACTTCTGAATTGTGAAATGAGAAATGAACCTAAGAGCTAAGTGAAAATATCAATTGAAATAGAAATCCTTAGAATTAGGAAATTATGAATTTAAAATAAAATTGAAACTGTAAAACTCGCATAGTATTAAATTTCATTCTATAGCATAAATATAACTTACCAAAATATTTAAGAAGTTCAAAAATGTTATATGAATTGTTAATTGGATAATATACAAGTATAGGTTTGAATAATGAAATATGCATTTAATTAATGGTTTGCAAATATAAATAAAATTGTTAGTAAATAATTGGAATTTAAATTATCATTTAAAGGTGATTCACCATTAGGTTAATATAAAATGGAAATACTATATGTGAATGTAAATGTGAAATTAAATTATAGTGAAATTTAAGTAATGACTTAAGAATTAATTAATTGAAAATTCAACTTTGAATAAAAAGAGGTTGTATGTTGTTTAACTACATTCTATTTGCATAGCTATAACTTACCAAATACTTAAAAAGTTTAAAATGCTAATAAGGATAAGTAAATGAATAATATACAAGTGTGATTGCGAATAATAAAATGTGAAGATCTATTGATAGTTGTAAATATAAAGGAAATTTAAGTTGTAAAATGAATTAAATTTAAAATTAATTAAATATAAAATTAGTAAATGGAAACTAATTAAAAGTTGAATATAACTAAAATGTCAATAAACTTGGAAGTGTATGAAAAAAAAATTGACTTGGAAATGTATAATTGATTTAGTGTAGATTCTGGATGGATGGTAATTGATTTAGTAGAATTCATTAGTGTTAATGGAATTGAATAAACGGAATAAAATTTTAAAATAATTAAATTCAAATTTGAAGCATAGAGAAATTAAATAAAATTGAATTCAAATTAAATTGAAGCAAATTGACTTGAATTTAAATTATGAATGAAACAAACTTGAATAAATCGGAAACAAATCGAATGTAAACTTATTTCCTGGATATATAAGAAAATAAAAGACTTTGTGTTTATGATTGTTTCTTTAGAAAATTTGAAGTTTGATGGTTTGTGCTTTGAAATAATAAAAGCAAATTTGGGAAAAAAAAATAATCCAAAATTGTCCAATATATGCTGGAACGAAAACAACCATAACTTTTAAATGGCTGGACGAAATTCAACGATATTAGACTTTTCGGAAAGCTTAGAAACTGTAGCACGACTTTTGTTTAGACTGTCTTGAGTAATTCCTTCATTTACTTAGTTAAAAATTTGAATCTTCTCGCTGGCCTGTGTAAAAGGGAAGCAAAATCAGTAGCATATACTCTTAGTATTTTTGCCATAACTTTTTACTGGTGTATCGGATTTTGATGATCTTGCACTTTCTGGAAAGCATAGAACTTAAGCTAAAACTTCTGTTTTAAGAATTTGGTGTTTTTTAGTCGTTTAGAAGGTCAAAAATGTGACCAAACGTCGCTGACCTGCGCAATTCATTGCCAGGCTGAGGCGTATCTATTTAGTAAAACGGTCGTAACTTTTGAACGGAAGGTCCGAATTCAATGATTTTAGACATTTCGGAAATCCTGAAACAAATGCAACAACTTTTGTTTAGATTCCATTGCCAAATTTTATAGTTTAGGTGACCAAAAACTGGGATTCATTTGCTGTCCTGGAATTGGAATTTCAGTTTTGAAGCTAAACATGTTATATGTGTGTTGTTTATGATAAGTATATCGATCTATCTTTATATGCATGGTTCTAACTTGGTTATTGAGCATTTTAGTAGGTAGCAAAGGGGTTGCGCTTCGCTTGTGGAGCTCGCTTCTGCGCTTAATGCAAAATGTAAGTTAAAATGCTAATAAACGCTAAATAAAAGGTATGTTCTCGGATTATAGTTTATGTTGTGGTATATTATTGTGTTCCCCATGTTTTGGGATGCCTCATTCTTGTAATGAGATGTATATCATGCAATTATTACCACAGTGAAACTTTTCGGTCCTAGCCGCGCAAAAGAGGTGCTACTGAAATTTTTCAAAAATCCGGGAGTTGGAAAATTTTGCGAAAAAAAATCCTATAACTAAATTTTGCAAATAAGTAGAATATTTTGAATGAATTATATCTAAATGATGGTTTCCCCTTCTCCGTTCCTTTTCGAGGACGAAAAGTTTTAAGTGGGGGATAATGTAACGACCCGTATTTTTAACACTTTAAAAATACGAATTAAAATGAAAATTTTGGTTAAAAATCCGAAGGAAATAAAATTTTGTGTTGTTAAATGTGAATTACAAGTTAAAATACAAAACTGAATTCTGAAATAACTTATTTATAAATTAAATATGGATGTTAACTTGTAGTGAATGTAAATAATGAATTGAATTTGATTGTAAACAACGAAATAAATAAAATGTTACATTTAATATTGAAGTATAATATGGAAATCAACGTAAATGAATGTAATTTAATATTACTGTGAATTTAAATAAGATGATAGCTGAAGAAAATGAAAGTAAATGAATTATAAACTATTGGTAATAATGTATAAGTAAATGGTTGATTCAATAATGAAAGTGTAAATCAAAATAAAAGAATTCATTTGGAATTAAATAACTTGAATTTGAATTACAATATAATTGAACGTGGAATCTAATATAATCTTTTATATTGGATTTATAATGGAAAATTGCATTGTAAAAGATTGTTAATTACTGTGAAATTAAAAATGGAATTTGTGAACAATTGAAATTTGATTTAAAAGTTAATAATTTAAAATTGGGAATTTTATATTGAAATTAAACAGTCGAATAATTTATTTTTCGAATATTGGATTTAATTAGACAATTAAATCGATAATTTAATAAGTTAAATTTCAGAAATAATTGAAAATCGAGTTGAATATGACTGAAAATGATTTGTAAAATTTTATCTTAACATATTGGAGTTATAGTAATGTTATAGAACTTTTAAAATTGAATTTAAAGTTAATTTGTGAAAATGAATATTTTAATATTTAATTATCGACTGAAAAATTGCCATTTTTCGAGCAGTCTCAGAATTGAACGAAACTCATTCCATTGGATCCGTAATAGTTTGTTATTATCGGATTTCAATTTCCGTACCAATCGGAGTTATCGTTTGACCGTGGCAGCTCGAAACGCATCGAATTGTTCTTAATATTAATTCGGCGAGAGAAAATAGTCATTTTTCAAAAAGTCTCGGATTTCGACGAAACCAGTTTCATCGGATCCGTAATGTCATATTATTGTAGGATTTCAAATTTCGTGTCAATCGGATTTACC
The DNA here is from genome assembly GCA_030737815.1 of Allium fistulosum. Lineage (NCBI taxonomy): Eukaryota > Viridiplantae > Streptophyta > Magnoliopsida > Asparagales > Amaryllidaceae > Allium > Allium fistulosum. The sequence goes on along the minus strand of CM060904.1, from coordinate 1,099,733,847 downwards.
GTTTGTCCGGGGCGAGCCCAAACGCACAGAAATTTGATTAACCTATTTAATTTTAAATCGATCATTTATTGCCGTAACTCGGACAGATGACCGAATTAGCCTCCGAAACATGTTCCATTGCGTTCGGAATGCGGGGTAAACCTTAGAAACGTCAGCCGGCACGCTTCGTTTGGAGTTTGGAAAATCCGGGATGAATAGTGTCGCGTATTTTTCTATAAAAGCCCCTCACTTTCTCTACTTTCCAAAAACCCTAGGGTTTCAGCCCTTAGCCGCCACTTTTAATTCAATGGCCAGAAAATTTCGAAACTTCTTCCTCATTTTCCTCTCAATCCATCAACAATTAGCAAAAGTCGTCAACTACAAAGTTGTAGAGAACAACGAGAGCTTCAAATCCATACGAAGATGATCGAAAACGGAGCAACGGGAAATCAAGCTCGAAGTCACTGCGTTTTTCACGCAAATCGAGGTGATGGGGGGAGCCGAGTTCAACCACCTCCTGGCCGTGGGTAGCTCTTGCGTAGGCGCTTCTAACGTGGGTCTCCGATCAACTTCTCGTCGAGTGATGGTGGAGAAATCGTCGGTCAAAGGTTGGAAGGAATGGGTTGAGATTGTACGTGCTTTTCACGTTTTGGAGAAGATGGAAGGAAGGGCCCAGATCTGCAGTAGAGAAAATGGAGGGCTGAGATTGAAAGTAGGGTTTGAAAAAAAATATGTGTATATATTTATATATATATATAAATTCGCAAATGTTTAAAATAGCATAACTTTTTCATACGAGGTCCGATTGGAACGAAACTTTTTGCGTTGCGATCGTAATGACGAGAGCTTCGAAATGAAACTAGTTTAGATGGATTTGGAGACGGTGTAAATTTGGGCTAAAGTTGGGTGTCGTCCAGTTTCAGTTCCAAACCGGAACGTCCCGGCGACAACAGAAAATCAAAGTGAGTGTTTATACGCTCACAATTGACAAAAATAATTTTTGTTAGTTAAATTTATATTCTGAAGTGATATGAAATTTATTGGCTGTTATTTTGTAGGTTTAATTATCATCTGTCTTGATATATGAATTAATTGATAGAATTTAAATTGACCGTTAAAATAAATTTAAATTTAAATTGGCAGTATATTATTCGATATTGATAATTATAAAATTGTTGTGAATGTTGTTGGCTTTATGGTTGATTGGTTGTGATGGATGCTATTGGTCGATATTGGTTGTTTATTTATTTTGATATATCATGCTATCATCATGTATATTGTTTATTGCATATAAAACTGTAAACTGAATCATTTCGAATAAATTAAGGAATAGGTTGAAATGATATACCTATGACATCTATTTGGATTGAAATGATATATATCCATCCTTGAAATTAAAATTGAAATCATTATCCACTTGGCCATAGGTTAGAAAATTATATACGGACACCGAGTTGGTTAAATTAAATGATTTTAAAAGTTGTTTTGAAATTATTTAAATGAATTGATTTTAAGAATAAAATCCAATTTATGGAAATTGAATTATTTTGAATTGAAGCTCGAGATTTGGAATTTAAACTTGGTAAATGAAATTGTTTAATTATTCGAAGTTTAGATTTTTAAGAAAAAGATTGAAATACGACGTAAATATTCGAAAGTTGATTTGTTTTAAAAGATTGGACTTTTAATCGAACTCTGAATATTTCTAAGAAAATTTATATGAAATGATATTTCAAGTTTGAGTTTGGAATTGAAAATTAATTTGAAATTGAGATTTAATTATCTGGAATTTAATTGAAATTCAAAGAAATTTGTGAATTGGACTAAATTGAAACTATTGAATTAAATTTGAAGATAAAATTGATTTGAATATGATTTGAACTGAAATTGATTTGGAATGTAATACTTAAATGAATTCTTGAAATCCGAATGTTAATCTAAGTTTATTGAATTGGAATTGTTCCAGAAATTAAGTAAACTGCTTAATACGGATGTTTAATTTGAAGTATATTCTAATTTGAATACGAAATGGTTTTAAAGTGAATCTTATATTCTTATATAAATATATGAGCTGTTTTGAAATGTGGAATATTTAAAGTTTCGAAATATATTGAAAGTGAAATTGTTTATTTTGTGGTTCAAATATGTATTTGAAATTGATAATTTGAAATGGTTTATTAAGAAGCTAAATCGAGTTGAAATTAATGATTTTGAAATCGAAATGAGATATTGAGGCGAAAAATGATTTTGAAACGGAATCTTACATCTTGAATAGATATGATGATATTTGAATGGATTTGATTTTGAAGCGAATATGATATTTTGATATCAATTATGAATCGATTTGAAATGTAAAAGAGCCATCGGTGTAATAATACGTAGTTATTAAAGAGACCGGGATCGGATATGGACATACATTCTGTCGATACCGAAAACCACTTTAATAACTAATACACGCGGAGTGTTGATCCAGAATGAAGTGGATGGTTTTGGTGAACGCGTTGACTGAAGAAAGAGAACGATTTTGGATGACCCCTGACATGACTAAAACAGGAGCCCTGCCGGGCCATTGAGGTTCGCCATCTCTAGCGGACACACTTCTTCGTTACCATATCTATTACTTTTGTGATTCGATTTGGGTGCACCCCTCGATTATGGGAGTGTTGTTTCGCGGTGTTGGAGTAGTAGCTGCTATGCCCAACATCAGTCCGGATGACGCAACTACTAGTATCCTAGTTGGTATCGCCTCATGTACCTTGTCATACTGATTATCCTATTCGCGACCACTACGTTTTGGTTTGTACCTTTAGTATATGGATTGCCCTCTGGCGACTTCCGGTTTTGGGGAAACTACGGTCTTGTATATGCTCTTGGGAATAAAAATGTGTTAAGGGTGGAACGGGCCATGGCTTAACGCTATTTGAATACTTTTACTTTAATGTAGACATATTATAATAGCGTATTGTACTACATAGTAGATAGTTTAACGGATCCTTGAGAGATGGAAAATCCCGTAACATCTCTTAAGTTATTGCACTCACGTTGACACTGGATAGGAGATGTCAAACCCCGTAAACATCTCTGACGCCGTCACACTCATATTTCTTATTCGATTTGACTTACATGAGATATTTTAGTCCTGACTCGAGTGTTTTGTCTTTTCATTACGCTCGGGTCAGCCTGAGCATTTCAGATAAGGTTGAAGATCTATTCTGGAGGACGAAGACGAAGTTTGGTATTATATCATTTGTATTCTACTACTGTATTATTTTCCGCTGCATTATTGTATTATCTCTGATATGTATGTAACTCTGATTTATGATGTATAATAATAATCAAATTTATTTATTTAACAGCTTCATGAACTGTTATTTTATTATTATATCTTGTCCTTCCACTGCAAGATTTTGAGTTTGCTTCTGTTCTTTCTTTCCTTTTCTTATTTAACCCCAATAACTATCTGTATTTTGGATTGTTTGAGTCGGCATGGGTGTCAGCTTTGTCGACTTGAATGGTCAAAAATGGCGGGTCGTCACAGTTTTGGTTTTCGTAAGGTAAAAACCCGTCCGTGTTTATGAGCGACGAGGTCTTACTGGATACCTTTGATTTCAAAGGATATTTCAAGTTAATAATTCAGCAGAGTTTTTTTGTTGGGTTTACTCGCCGGTATTCCAGACTGACCTGGGCGTTATTTCCTTATAAAGCTCGGGTTAGACCGAGCATATTTGCCAGGTTAGTTTTAGATGCGTTGGAGCTATGGAGTCGAGTTGGAGGCCCAGGACGTACTCTCGTATTTTGAATATCTTCCGTTGTGTATGTGTTATGTGTAGCTTGTCTGTTGTTGTAAGGACATGTGTTATGACTATCCAAATTTAGGATAATTCTAGTGTACTATGATATTGTATATATGAATGAAGATGTTCCTTTTGTAAAGATCATTGTTGTATTATATATTATTCGCTGCGTTGTGAGATTCTGTGTTGTTTAGTTCTCTTCTATCTTCTACATTCTTTTTTACCCTAACAAATTGGTATTTCCGGAACTTGAATGTTCGGCATGTGATACAGTGGACATATTAGCGTCGATTTTCGAGGGTCGAAAATCTAGTTCGTTGCATTTGGTATCAGAGCTAAAGGTTAAGCGAGAACCTTGGCTTTGGTAGGGTTAACTCATTAGAGATAGGGTAAGTCGCACCCTAGAATGAGTTTGAGTGTATATTATACTAGAGTGCGTATTTGTTAGTGCTATAAAAGGTTTTATACCGTGTTGTTTGAATGTTGAGTGGCTTAAGAATTCTGGTCGATGCGTCTGGCCAACGTTATCGATAGGGATTTCCTAAACACTTAAGCAAGTTTAATTGACAAAGTATTGTTTGAAATTGGGTTAATGAAATAATTTTACCTAGGATATATTTTATATAAAAAGAATGATTTAAAAAATAGTGTTGTATGTATAATTAATTGAAGTATTATAGTTAGGGGATAATAATATTCTATTATTGTCATTTGGGGTTTGTTTAGTCATACTCGTCCAATTGAGCCTCGACTATTCTTAGTATGTCTAGGTAGCTTCCTTCTTAAGATTTGAGTTGGGTAGATAGAAATTGGGAAGCATTGAAAATGAACACCTTGTGAATTAAGTTTCATAATTTGACTATAAGGAGGTAGAATTTGATTTCAAAGTTAGAATATTTTGGGATAAGTCTTTAAAAATGATTTAATAGAAGTGATTTATAAAATGGGTTTATAAAAATGTATCATTTAAGTTGGAAGAATTTAGGTTGGAAACTTGAGAACCAAAATCCCGGTGCTTTTGGAAAAATGATTTTCAAGATTTTGGGAAAATAATAATAATAGTATTTGAAAACAATTTTGGTTCAAGTGTGAAATTTTGGAATGAAAATGTTAAGGAATGTTTTCTTTGGATTGATACGGGGAACAAGTCTTGATTGTTTTGTAATAATCAGAATAATCTTCTAAGTAACGATCGAATGTTTGCCTAGGCAAACGTTATGAGATACTTAGTAAATTATCCTCTTTATCATTGTACAATTAAAACAAGTTCACCCAACCGAACCCAAAGCAAGTTGGTGGTAAATGTTTTGTTGAAAAATGTGAAGTATTGTTTCAAAAATGGGATTTCGAAATAAATAGAACATTTTTAGGTTAACTAGTTCGAGTGGCTCGAAAATAACTTAAATTTGGGAAGGAGATATGTTCAGATGGTAAACACTTTTCTTGAGTATTACCCTTCTTGGTAAGGATATGTATGATACTGTTTGGTAGTACCTGTCCCTTAATATCATTTTGGAGTTACTCGGGCTATAGATATATATTTTCTATAATTGAAATATAGAGTTTCATTTCAAAAAGTTTTTGAGATAAAAGCTGGGTATTTGGATCTTTGGTTTTCTTAAGAAAATAAGTGCAAAATGGAATAGTTGAATTTAATAAGAGTATATACTCTCAGGATGTATTGAAGAATTGTATAAGTTGAACATAACTTAGTTTTATGAAATGTTTTCATAAATAGCTTTTGTGGAAATAGAATTGGTATTAGGGAGAATCAATTAAATGAGTGCGTAGGATAGGCGTAGATCGTTTCTCTTTCTCATGTAGTTTTGATCTAAGATTTGAGTATATGACTTTGAGGTGTTTTACACCCTTCCGAATAAGGATTTATTACTCGATTTTTGAAGGCGAGCATTTGATGGGGATTTTTGGTAGGGACCAATGTTTTCTATCATAGTATCTGACTATGCAAGGAGAACAGAGGTTCCAAATCAAAGAATCGGATCAGAGTCTGCACTAGAGAATCGAGTAAGCGATACTAGTTCGGAGGTGAAGTTATGTATTCGAGTGGTGATCGAATCAAATTTTGTTATGAATGATCTATGAACATCACGCTGACTTTTGGATAGCACTAGGATGTTCTTGAGGTTTAATTTCGGGGACAAAATTCTTTTAAGGGTGGTAGAATGTAACGACCCAGGGTTTTGGTCACTTAAACTAGGCAATTTTATATTTTATATAGTCAATAAATGAATTTTTATAGATAAATAAACTCGTTTTAATCTATTAATAATAATGGTAAAGTCGTTTTCAAAATTTGTTTACCAAATTAAATAGTTCATAGAAAAATAGAAAATGTGACTGAAGAACGTTTTTCAGAATTTTGAATTTTCGACATCGGAAAGTTGTCGAAAACGTTGTTCGTCTTTGTGCACTATATATATATATATATATATATGAGTTAATTAACTAGATAATAATATATTTAAGAATATTATCGTATAATTAATTTTAATTTAACAAGTGATGTGACAACACATAATAATTATAATTATATATATATACACTTATAAAGAGGTGATGTGACAACACATAATAATTATATATTTATTTTTTTATTTATTTATAAAGAGAGTGATGTGACAACATGTGATAACCCGGATTTTTGGGCATCTGATAATTGGATAATTAAATGGTTTATTCAATTGAACAGATAAAATTCTGATAATAAAAGATATCTGGTTATGTAAGTGAATTTGAAAATATAATAAAAATTGAATTTTAAATATTGGAATAAATATTTGATAATCTTCTAATATAATTACTTAAAGTTTTACAAATTAATCTTTTAAAACAAATAATAAGGATTGTGTATATATATAGACATAAGAAGATTTTAAATAGAATTTGGATTTGAATTTGAAATTCAAAAAGATAAATATCTTAAAATAAATTGGATTTAAAAATAATATATATATATATATATATCTTAATTTGGATTTAAAATATATTATATATGATTTTATTTTGAAATATAGTTGTTCTATAATTTTCTTTTAAAGGATTTATATATATACTAAGAAATGTAATTATTAAATAAGGAATTGAATATAAAAAGCTTTATACCATTTAAAAATAAATAAATTCATGTATAATTACATGTGTTATCTCATTAGTCTTTTAAAATACAAGTGTTAGATGATTAAGAAGGAAGAAAGACAAGTGTCATTTAGTTTTATCATGGAGGAAAAATTTATAAAAATAGGAAAATGAGATATATAAACTATCAAATTCCCTCCTTCTCATTTCTTCTAATTCTACCAAGCTTTAGAAAAAAAATCGTAAACTTCCTAAAGCCAGAAAACAAAGAGACCTGAAGCCTGAATAAAATTCAAAACTGAATCTGAAAAAAAAAACTGAAGTAATCAAAATGCAAGATCAAGATCAAAGGATAAAACTCTGACCTGAAGTAATCAAGTTTTCAAAGCAACAAATTCAACATCAAAGTAAATCAAACATCAGATCATCATAAATCAAACTGATCCAGATAAACCAAGTTTCAGAAAACAAAAGCAAGCTTTCAGATCAGAGCATTAAAACCAGGCCTCTGTTCTTCAGTGAGGTGAGTAAACTACTATTTCAGATTTGAATCTGTTATATATCTTAATGAATGTTTGAAGTTTTGTTATGGAAAATGTTGTATGAATAAAAGAAAATTGTCAGTATGTATACATACATAGGTAGATTGGCTATGCATGTCTGTATATACCTCTCTGTTATATTACAGGCTACAATTTCATCAAATAAAATTCGTATCTTCTTATTCTAACCAATTCAAGTTATGATTCCTGAAATGAAAATGTTCATAACAATATAAAGTCATTTTTGAAAGTAATTGCAAGTGTTTATGTTGGATATTTATTTCAAAAACAATAAATGTCAGTAATGATCTAAAATAATCAGAAAATCATTGTTCAAAATTTCTTATTTTAATTGTATAACCTGATTCGATCTTGCAAGTGATGAATTTTAATAATAAAATTTTGATTTTTAGTTTTGATTTGAGGTGGGATTTTGGGGTTGAACGAAAAAGACATTTTTGTCAAATTCTGTTGATCGGCGAGGATTGGTGGGTCGGGGTTCATGTTGGAAGTAGCTCGTGGGTCGAGGATGGTAAAAAAAATAGTCAGCGATTTTCTGAATCGCCGTAGAGGTGGCACGATGTCGAACTAGGGTTCCATTGGCAGTTTTAGTCGATTGGGTTTAAGTGGCTGCTGCATCGTCGTGGGTAGATCGGAACCGGTTGGAGGTGGTGGAAATGAAGCATTGTCGATTGACGTGACTCTGGATGGAACGGCGAGGTGTCAGATGGACGGAGGTGATGGTGCTCGATGAGTTTTTGGATCGGGTTTGGGTTCGGTGATGCATCGTGTACTTGATTTCGATTCCAGTCGAAATCATTGGTGCTGAGTGGTCGAAATCGAGTGAGGAGGTCGAAGTCGTCTTGCTGGCGATGGCATCGGTGATCAGAACGTCGACGTTCGCTTGTGCACGTGTCCGTGTATCTGTGTGTCTGGGTTGGTTGCTGTAAGATTTGAGTAGAGAGAAGAATGATTTGTCTCGGGTATATACTCGAGGAAAATGGTAGTTCGACTCGAAGACGAGAGAGAGATGGGGGAAAACTCGGAGTTGGGCTCGTGAGTATATCGGGATGGACCCGAAGTAAATTTACCAGTTTTAAAATTTTAATAAAGCAAGTTTAAAAATATATAAAAATAAACCTAGTTTGAATCATTTCTTAAAATCTTTCCCTTATATAATAAATGGTATTAAAAAGTAAAGTTAAGGAAGTTATAATTTGTTAAGTTTAAACTTTAAGTTATTTTAAACTTAATTTAAATTGTACTTAAGTGTTAATTAAAGGATAATTAATATAATTGAATTGAAGTTAATTAATTAAAGATTAATTAATTAAAGGATTAAGGTTAATTAATAATGTGATTAATTACTAGTTAAGGTAATTAATTAAAAGAGAGTAATTAATTAAGGAAGTAATTAAGGATCATTAATTTATATAATAAATAATTAAGGGTTCATTAATTAAGATAAATTAATGAATATGGTTAATTAAAGATTAATTATTTAATTATAGTAATTTAATGATAGTAATTAAAAGTAAATTATTGTGTATGGTTAAGGATAATTATTTGAATGTAATTAAAGATAATTAATCAAAGGAGATTAATTAAGGAAGATCATTAAGAGATAATTTATATATTTGTAATTAATTAGGATTAAGGTAATCCAAGTAATTAAAGGATAATAATTAATTTAATTAAAGGTTAATTAAATTGATTAAGAGTTTATCAAACTTACTTATGGATGATTGATTGATATTAATACTGGATGATTTGGGTATGATATCTATGATATATGCTGTTTTGTGAGATGAATGTTTGATATGAATTATTTATTGTGATATTGTGATTCATCTATCTGTTTATATCATCCTGAATATAAGTTTAAATGTTTAAACCCTTAAACAACTTGGACATTTAAAACAATGACATTTGAATTCGAAGAGACCGGGGTCGGGTATTAGTAAATACCTGAAACCACTTCGATTTGAAATCTTCCATAATTCTTTATAGATTGATATGTGAAATCAATAGGCCGGTTTGGGATAATATGGACCATTTAAACTAAGTTGGATACTTAGATATTGTTTTGTGAAAATAAGTATTGACTATATAAGTTGGTTACTTATAGTAAAGTACGAGTTACCCCGGGTTTTAAATAAGTTCTTTAAATTGGAATTTCTTGTTAGATGGGTTTACTCACGCTGGTTTCCAGCCTGACCCGGGTGTTACTTTGATGTAATGCTCGGGTCAGACCGAGTATTACAGATTTCCAGGTAAGGACGTTTTGGAGCTCAGGAGGCGAGCTGGATGGCAGGAACGTATGGAGTGTATTCCGCTGTGATATATTATAGTTGCCCGAGACATGTTAATTCTAACTGTCTAGTATATTTGTGAATGTTGTAACTCTGATGTATAAAAATGTAATTAACAAATACAGGTTTTCTTTGTATAAATGCTATTATTTGTTATTATATTTAATCCGCTGCGAATGTGAGATGTTGTGTTTTCTGTTCTTCTTTCTTCTTTCTGTTTCTTTCTTCTATCTCTTTTCTTTTTCTCCTAACTATCTGGAATTTTCGGGTTCGAAAATCCCGGGTCGTTACAGTTGGTATCAGAGCATTGTTAAGCGAGAACCTTGGCTCTGTTGGGATTACTCGTTAAGGATAGGGTCAATGGTACCCTAGAACGAGTTGAGTGTATATATATATATGAGAGCGTAATTGTTATTTTCTTATATAAGGATTTTAAATGATTTTATATAAGAATATATTTTGATATATAAAATGATATTTCTTTCTATTAAATATTAAGGTAATTGGTTGTTAAAATATTGGAATTAAATTAAGTGGTAATAGAAATAAAGCCAAATTAAAATTGAATGAAGATAAGTTTGAAATAAATTCAAACTAAAATTAAAATCTTGAATTTGTAGAAATGTTATCAAGAATAAAGGTAATAATGAATTGGTTTCTAGATATGATAATCTTGGTTATTATCATAAATGGTAATTGTGTTTAATAATGAATGTTGTTAATGATTTAGCAAAATGAAATGTTTAGGGAAGTAAACATTTAAGTGAGTATAACTTATAAATTGGAATTGAAGAGAATTTAAAATTGTGAAATTTTAAATCTAAATCCAGAAAACTTGAAATTGTTTTAAAGAAGTTGTTTTGAATTAAAACCAAAGGTGGTTTAAAAATTTAAAGTATAACTTGGTGTGTAAAGAAAATGTATATATGAGGAATATATATAATACCAATGATGATTTGAAATAAACACTTAGTGTTGAGTTTTAAATTGGAATGTGATGTAAAACCCAAAGTAAAGTAAGTTTTTAAACTTAAAAGGGGAAAGACTATTAATCTGAAGTTTAAAATTTGAATGGGAATTCAAATTGTGAAAAGTTGACCGGATTAAGTAAATTTAACTTGGAGGAAGTTAAATAAGTTTGAATAAATAACTTGAATTGGAAATTTCAAGATGAAATTTAAATTTAACTTGGGTAGTTAAATGGTTAATTTAAATGGAAGTTATGAGTGATCTCAAAATGGGTTTGAGATCTGAAAATTGAAAATGGATAATAAATTAGAATCTGAAGATTAAATTGTTTTTGAATTCTTATTTGAACTTTGTAATAAGTTAAGTAAAGATAATTTTAAAATGGAATTTTGAAATTTGAATTCAGAATTAAAAGGTTTAAAGATTTAATTTGTTAAAATAAAAAAATAAAGGTTGAATTAATTTAAAAGTGAAGGAATTTAAGGAATTAAATCAATATTTAAAAATTTTAACTCGAATTTATATAATTCGAGATAGTTTAAAATTGAGATTTAAATTGAATTAGTTCAAACTGAATTTGATTTGAATAAATGGGAATTGTGATTTAAGATGAATAAGTTTAAAATTCAAATGGAAAATTTGAATTGAATTAATTTAAAATAAAAATTGAAGATTGAATGAGTTCAAAAATTCAAATGGGAATTGGGATTAATTCATATAGAAATTGAAATGATTTGAAATTTAAGTGGATTCAATTTGAAATTAGTTTGAATAATTTGAAATTGTAATTAAAATGAATATGTTTAAAATCAAATGGAATTTGATTTGAAATTTGGAAAGGAATTAAGATTAATTCAACTTGAATTGGGATTGAATAAAATTCAATGGAAATTGAAGTATTGAGTCAATTTAAATGGAAGTGGAAATTTAAATTGAATTAATGGGAAATTAATTGGAAATGGAGATTGGGAAATTAAACAGTTTGGCTCTGGATTATTTTCAAATTGTTTTAATACAAGTATATGTTTCCAAACTATTTACTATACAATCTTTCTTCTTAAACCCCAAACTATCTTATACTTATTTTACAATTATTTTAAAACTATTTAACTATTTTGAAAACTGTCTTATAATCTAATTACTATTTTTCAGCTACTTATATGTAATCACTATTTTAAAAACTATTTTGCAATTATCTAACTATTTTTATACCTACTAAACTATTTTACAGCTATTTTACAAACTAATAACTATTTTTCAACTACTTATCTATTTTAAACTTTTTCAAGATATTTTTAAATTTAAATAGGTCAGAGTTCAAACTGTTTATAATTGAAGTAATAACTCAATGGTAAATGGAAGCAATTGAGAATAAGAGAATAGAATTAAAGGAAATGTGGATAGAAAGGAGAAATTGATTTAGCTAATAATCAATAAAGATAAATACGAAGGATGTACGTATATTATTCTATTCGCATAGTGATTTGATCCAGATTCGAACACAGAATTTCGAGATAATATTATCGATCCGAGTTAGGATTTTTCGCTCGATTTTCGACGGCGAACCTGGATATGGATTTTTGATTGGTTCTGGATATTCTCTATCATAGCTACGACTATGCAAGGAGAATGACGGATTCTGGTCAAGAAACCAGATCTGAGTCCGCACTAGGAAGTCGGGTGGACGATACTAGTTCGGAAGTGAAATTGTGTGATCGATTGAGCGATCAGATTGATATTGTGTACGGATGATATGTGTACATCGTACGGATTTGAATGAAATTGATATTGAAGATTTGTGGATAAGAACTGTAAAATGGTTTTTGAAAAGAAATATGGTTAATAACTTTATAAAAGATTTATCAAATGTGAATATTTGATTTGGAATAAAATAAAGTTATATATCCTTGTTGTATAAGGTAAATCTTCCCTTGTTTAATCTATTGCTAAAAGAAAAGGGTTTTGAAATATTTGAAGTATAAAAGAGGTTTTATACAAAGTTGAAATGATCCAAAGATTTTAAAAGTTATATATATCTATATCTATATATATATATAAAGGATCTTATGAGAATGATTTTGGAAAAGGTTTTGGGAACCTATGAATTTGGGAAAGGCTTTTGATTTTTGGGAAAATCAATTTTGGATTTTGAAAAGCCTAGTTTGAGAATTATCGATTTTGGTAATCGATTTTGTGTAAAGGAGATTTTGATAAATCATAAAGGGTATGATTTGAAGATACTATAGGTATATAGTATAAAGTGTTTTGAGAATAGCTCTGGGGAAAAAGGCGCTTCCTTGAAATGAACTTCTCAGGAGTACCACTGGGTGGTACTGCCTTGAGCCCCAAGGGGGGTTTCTAAAGTTGATCCTGTGAGGAGTCCGGACAAAACTAGTTCCTGAGGATTATTTGTGTAGCGAAAGTCGAGGGGCTGGTGCCCACAGAGGCATTTGAGTTATGCTGTGACAACAATTTAACTCAATGTCACTGCGATCTACTGCAGACCATAGCGAAAGTCATGTGTGCCGCTGAGAGCCAACTGTCTACGTTTGATTTTATATCGGTAGACTGTGACACTATGGTAACATAGCGAAAGTCGTTTGTGCCGCTGAGAGCCAACTGTCTACGTTTGATTTTATATCGGTAGACTGCGACCTATGTGGGAGAAGTTTCATTTTGACAGCGAAATCGTGTGTGCCGCTGAGAGCCAACAGTTACATGGACTTTTGCTGCGACGGCAACGTAACCCTGGGATGTAACTGCGATCTGTTGTGGGTTCCATGCTGTCATCAGTTACATGGACTTTTGCTGCGATGGCAACGTAACCCGTGATGTAACTGTGACCATGGATGGGGGTGATGATTTCCAGAGCATTCTCACCAAAGATATTTCCTCTATTTTCAAAAACGTTTTCGATATTTTCAAATAAAGTGTTTTCCAAATATTTTCACTGGGTGTTGAAAATGGTTCTGCTAAGTACTTATAGATTTTCAGTCTTACGCCTGATCAACGTATGACCGAATTTCTGTGAGAACGAGAATGGACTTGTTGAAACATCGAGTTATAAAAGTATTTTTATAAAAACTAATTTAGTAATATTATAAAGATTTTTTAAAGTGTTTAAAAAAAAAAAAATATGTTCAAAGAGAAAATTTATCTGATAATAGGTAAATAATAAATTTTGGCTTCGTTCCTTTTCGAGGACGAAAAGATTTTAAGGGGGGAGGAATGTGATAACCCGGATTTTTGGGCATCTGATAATTGGATAATTAAATGGTTTATTCAATTGAACAGATAAAATTCTGATAATAAAAGATATCTGGTTATGTAAGTGAATTTGAAAATATAATAAAAATTGAATTTTAAATATTGGAATAAATATTTGATAATCTTCTAATATAATTACTTAAAGTTTTACAAATTAATCTTTTAAAACAAATAATAAGGATTGTGTATATATATAGACATAAGAAGATTTTAAATAGAATTTGGATTTGAATTTGAAATTCAAAAAGATAAATATCTTAAAATAAATTGGATTTAAAAATAATATATATATATATATATATATATCTTAATTTGGATTTAAAATATATTATATATGATTTTATTTTGAAATATAGTTGTTCTATAATTTTCTTTTAAAGGATTTATATATATACTAAGAAATGTAATTATTAAATAAGGAATTGAATATAAAAAGCTTTATACCATTTAAAAATAAATAAATTCATGTATAATTACATGTGTTATCTCATTAGTCTTTTAAAATACAAGTGTTAGATGATTAAGAAGGAAGAAAGACAAGTGTCATTTAGTTTTATCATGGAGGAAAAATTTATAAAAATAGGAAAATGAGATATATAAACTATCAAATTCCCTCCTTCTCATTTCTTCTAATTCTACCAAGCTTTAGAAAAAAAATCGTAAACTTCCTAAAGCCAGAAAACAAAGAGACCTGAAGCCTGAATAAAATTCAAAACTGAATCTGAAAAAAAAAACTGAAGTAATCAAAATGCAAGATCAAGATCAAAGGATAAAACTCTGACCTGAAGTAATCAAGTTTTCAAAGCAACAAATTCAACATCAAAGTAAATCAAACATCAGATCATCATAAATCAAACTGATCCAGATAAACCAAGTTTTAGAAAAAAAAAGCAAGCTTTCAGATCAGAGCATTAAAACCAGGCCTCTGTTCTTCAGTGAGGTGAGTAAACTACTATTTCAGATTTGAATCTGTTATATATCTTAATGAATGTTTGAAGTTTTGTTATGGAAAATGTTGTATGAATAAAAGAAAATTGTCAGTATGTATACATACATAGGTAGATTGGCTATGCATGTCTGTATATACCTCTCTGTTATATTACAGGCTACAATTTCATCAAATAAAATTCGTATCTTCTTATTCTAACCAATTCAAGTTATGATTCCTGAAATGAAAATGTTCATAACAATATAAAGTCATTTTTAAAAGTAATTGCAAGTGTTTATGTTGGATATTTATTTCAAAAACAATAAATGTCAGTAATGATCTAAAATAATCAGAAAATCATTGTTCAAAATTTCTTATTTTAATTGTATAACCTGATTCGATCTTGCAAGTGATGAATTTTAATAATAAAATTTTGATTTTTAGTTTTGATTTGAGGTGGGATTTTGGGGTTGAACGGAAAAGACATTTTTGTCAAATTCTGTTGATCGGCGAGGATTGGTGGGTCGGGGTTCATGTTGGAAGTAGCTCGTGGGTCGAGGATGGTAAAAAAAATAGTCAGCGATTTTCTGAATCGCCGTAGAGGTGGCACGATGTCGAACTAGGGTTCGATTGGCAGTTTTAGTCGATTGGGTTTAAGTGGCTGCTGCATCGTCGTGGGTAGATCGGAACCGGTTGGAGGTGGTGGAAATGAAGCATTGTCGATTGACGTGACTCTGGATGGAACGGCGAGGTGTCAGATGGACGGAGGTGATGGTGCTCGATGAGTTTTTGGATCGGGTTTGGGTTCGGTGATGCATCGTGTACTTGATTTCGATTCCAGTCGAAATCATTGGTGCTGAGTGGTCGAAATCGAGTGAGGAGGTCGAAGTCGTCTTGCTGGCGATGACATCGGTGATCAGAACGTCGACGTTCGCTTGTGCACGTGTCCGTGTATCTGTGTGTCTGGGTTGGTTGCTGTAAGATTTGAGTAGAGAGAATAATGATTTGTCTCGGGTATATACTCGAGGAAAATGGTAGTTCGACTCGAAGACGAGAGAGAGATGGGGGAAAACTCGGAGTTGGGCTCGTGAGTATATCGGGATGGACCCGAAGTAAATTTACCAGTTTTAAAATTTTAATAAAGCAAGTTTAAAAAAATATAAAAATAAACCTAGTTTGAATCATTTCTTAAAATCTTTCCCTTATATAATAAATGGTATTAAAAAGTAAAGTTAAGGAAGTTATAATTTGTTAAGTTTAAACTTTAAGTTATTTTAAACTTAATTTAAATTGTACTTAAGTGTTAATTAAAGGATAATTAATCTAATTGAATTGAAGTTAATTAATTAAAGATTAATTAATTAAAGGATTAAGGTTAATTAATAATGTGATTAATTACTAGTTAAGGTAATTAATTAAAAGAGAGTAATTAATTAAGGAAGTAATTAAGGATCATTAATTTATATAATAAATAATTAAGGGTTCATTAATTAAGATAAATTAATGAATATGGTTAATTAAAGATTAATTATTTAATTATAGTAATTTAATGATAGTAATTAAAAGTAAATTATTGTGTATGGTTAAGGATAATTATTTGAATGTAATTAAAGATAATTAATCAAAGGAGATTAATTAAGGAAGATCATTAAGAGATAATTTATATATTTGTAATTAATTAGGATTAAGGTAATCCAAGTAATTAAAGGATAATAATTAATTTAATTAAAGGTTAATTAAATTGATTAAGAGTTTATCAAACTTACTTATGGATGATTGATTGATATTAATACTGGATGATTTGGGTATGATATCTATGATATATGCTGTTTTGTGAGATGAATGTTTGATATGAATTATTTATTGTGATATTGTGATTCATCTATCTGTTTATATCATCCTGAATATAAGTTTAAATGTTTAAACCCTTAAACAACTTGGACATTTAAAACAATGACATTTGAATTCGAAGAGACCGGGGTCGGGTATTAGTAAATACCCGAAACCACTTCGATTTGAAATCTTCCATAATTCTTTATAGATTGATATGTGAAATCAATAGGCCGGTTTGGGATAATATGGACCATTTAAACTAAGTTGGATACTTAGATATTGTTTTGTGAAAATAAGTATTGACTATATAAGTTGGTTACTTATAGTAAAGTACGAGTTACCCCGGGTTTTAAATAAGTTCTTTAAATTGGAATTTCTTGTTAGATGGGTTTACTCACGCTGGTTTCCAGCCTGACCCGGGTGTTACTTTGATGTAATGCTCGGGTCAGACCGAGTATTACAGATTTCCAGGTAAGGACGTTTTGGAGCTCAGGAGGCGAGCTGGATGGCAGGAACGTATGGAGTGTATTCCGCTGTGATATATTATAGTTGCCCGAGACATGTTAATTCTAACTGTCTAGTATATTTGTGAATGTTGTAACTCTGATGTATAAAAATGTAATTAACAAATACAGGTTTTCTTTGTATAAATGCTATTATTTGTTATTATATTTAATCCGCTGCGAATGTGAGATGTTGTGTTTTCTGTTCTTCTTTCTTCTTTCTGTTTCTTTCTTCTATCTCTTTTCTTTTTCTCCTAACTATCTGGAATTTTCGGGTTCGAAAATCCCGGGTCGTTACACAACACATAATAAATATATATATATATATATATATATATATATAAAGAGTGATTTGACAACACCAAACAATTATATATAAATATATATTTATAAAAAGAGTGATGTGACTAGACAAGATTATTATAAATTATTATATATATATATATAAATAGTTGATGTGATATGAGATTTTTTGCTTATAAATAGCCATAGGTTTTGTTTTTTTTTCATTTCTATTTCTTTTCAAACTCACTTCTTCTTAATTTTAGACTCTAATAGCCTTTAATGGCTTCCTTAGCATTTTTAAAGTTTTATATTTTCAAGTTTATACCTTTTAAACTTAGCTTCAAACTCCTTCTTTTCCATTCAAATTCCTCTATTTTTACCCGAAATGGTTTCGGCCATAACTTCTTACAAACTTCCCCAAAACCACATTTTATTTTCTTCAAACCATGTATATTTCCAGTGGCTATAACTTTATAGTTCACCACTTTTTCTGATTTCGAGTTTAGATGTTCCAAAAAATTATTTTTTGCAAGAGTGTTTTTGAGCCTGGATTTTGATGTCCGAAAATACCCCCCACTTTTTTGGCCCTAACTTACTCAAAATATAACCATTTTGAGTAAATTTTTTTTAAATGATAGAGAAAAGAATAATCTCAAAACATTTCTTTTGACCACCTTTCCAAAATCCAAGAGAAAAGGGTGCAAAGTCGAGTGCAAAATGACCCATTTTCGAGAAGAATTCGTGGTTTTCCTAGCTTTCCTAGCGCTAAAGTATTTCAAATTCTAAAAATATTTGGTGAGTAAATTTCTAACTTTTGGGAAAGATTCTGTCTTTAAATATATATTGTCTATTTGGTTATATGTATATGGTTAGTTGGGTTGATTGCGTATGGTTTGGATATATATGTATGTGCAAGCTTGTGGTTAGCATTTAACTTTGAATTGTTGGTTAAATTGATGAGTTCGGATATAAAGTGATGATCTTGTGGTATTTTTGTGATATGTTGTAGTATATGGAACCTTGAGTATATGGTTGAATGGTTATGGAAATTAGCAAGTTTTCTGCGTGAAAGACTTAAGAAAATCAAATGGTGTTTGCTAGTTTATTTACTAAAGGAATTTCAAGTTTAACTTTAGCGTTGATTTCAGCTTTGTTAACTTTGTTTTAATTTGAGACTTATGTTTTAAAGAGTTAGCAAACCTTTAGCATTAAGTTTCAAAAGGGAGCTAAAAGCAAGTTGAAAATTACGGTTATCCATAGTGATAGCTGCTATGGATGCAGTTCATTTAAAAATTTAACTTTCGAAAAGTTTGGTTTTTATACTTCAAATTGTTTTTTAAACGGTTTATAAACTAAATAATGATATTTTATAAGGTAAATTAAGAATTTAATAATAAATTTTTAATTAATTATATTTTGATAATTAGTAATTAATTAAGGATTAAACAAGGGTTATTAAATTTATTAATTAAAGGTTGATTGTTAATTAATTATCTTTTAAAGTTAAGATATTTTAATTAATTATTAATTAAGTTAGTTAATTATGAGTTAAGTATATGATTTATTTTTAATTAACTATTATTTAAATATAGGATTAATTATTAATTAATTATTAATCAAGTGTTTAATTATTTTTAAAGTATAAAGTAATTAAGGTTTAATTTGTAATAAATTAAATATTAAAGGTTTAATTTATTATTTAAGTTTGATTAAATATTAATTAATAATTAGTTAATTGAGATTAATTAATATTTAATTATTAATGAAGGTTTAATCAACTATTTAATAAATGATAAATTTTAGGTTTAATTAATAGTTAATTATTGTTTAACTATTTAATTAAATTAAGTTAAGATTCAATTAAAATTAATTATGATTTAAGTATGGATTTAACTTATAATTAATTATTTTTAGAAGGGTTTTAAAGTTTTAAATTCCTTGGTTTTTCAAAAGTAAAATTGTTTAAAGGTACTTCCTTTTCAAAGATGGTTTTGAATACAAGTGATTCAAGTGTTGATACCATTAAGAAACCATACCACTATGATGAGTTATAATGTAGATTGTTGGGTTGTTTGGACGTGTGTTAGAAGAATAAATCCCTGTTCTGCTATAAATTGTTGTTTGTTTGATTGTTTTTGTGGACATGTGTTAGCAGAATAAATCCCCATTCTACTATTGATTGATTGAATTGTTTGGCCATCCTTTTAGCAGGACAAATCATCATCCCTCTATTATGTTATTAGACATGAATATGCTAGTTAGTTCATATTTACATGTGATTCCCTGATTTGGATATGAGTTGTAATTACATATATGTTGACCTATGTAAATAACTATAAAGTGAATGGAACGGAAATTGAATGGTAACTTAAAATTAGTACCATTGGGATTGCTAAACCTCCTTTTGAATTTAGAAAGTACGTTTTTGAATTAACTTGATTCTTTAATCAATTTGAGGTTTTAAGGTTTATAAATGATTTTCAAGCTATACTATTATTTTATGAAGTTATTTGTAAGTAATAACTTGTTTATAAAAAGGGTTTTTACTAAATGGAAAGGTTTACCTAAAGTGTTTTACAAATGATATTTTGTTAATGATATTGTATAAAGAAATTTTATAAGAACTTATTAAGGAAGAGTTATAAGTAGTTTTAATTATAGAAGAGATTTTATAAATCATTTTAGAGATTTTTGAAAGAAGTTTTAAATCTAATTTGAATGTATATAATGAGGTTTGAAATATGAGGTGAACTGATAAATGAATTTTTATAAGGGATAAGTGAATGAGTTTTATAAAGTGAATGAGTTTTATAGTAAGTGATGTTTTTAAAGGGAATTGTTTAGCCATTTATATGGAGATGAGAAGAGAGAATTTTCCAAAATGTTTTTGGTAAATACTTATATTATTTTCCATGTATAAAAGGAATGTAAAGGGTATGGGAAAAGTGTTTAGAAAAGATCTTTTGATCAAGTTTTATAAGTGATTTTATTAATTTAAGTTTAATTAACAAAGGCTTAGAGGATCCCATATGGAATTTAATCAATGTTGGTTGTTTTTTTAATTTGATAGTTAAATAACCGACTATCAAATCTGGACCAAAACTTAACTTTGGAAATATCTAGGAGAAACACGGGAATTATATGGTACAGTTACCATAGGTGGTGCTATACTGTACGTATAAACTCGTTTGTTCTCCTAGGACAAATGATAAGGAATTTAAAAGGTTAGATGATGAACTCTTCACTTATTTATTTGTTTGTTTATTTCCTAAAGAACTGGGGTTGAGTTTACTAGAAACTATCGAAGTTGTTTCGAAGAGACCGGGATCAGATATCTGAAAACCACGTCGATCCAACTCAATGTTTCATGATGAAGACATCTAAAGGTCATGGAATCGAAGACGAAGTTTGAAGTGTAAGGGCTATTTTATATTTTCCTAGGGAGGGATTTCCAGTAATGGATGTAGTAGGAATAGTGCCTTCGGTTTCGTTCAGACCCATGACGAACTTGTATGGATGAATGCTGGCATTGCATTGACGCTTGAAGGGCAATGTTAGCATTTTAAGATGGATTGTTATTCAAAAAGGTAAATCGTATCCTCAATCCTCATCAACCGGGAATGACAAAAAACGAGCATGCAACAGGGCCAAGTGGGTAGCTCCCAAGTAGGGTATGGTCATTCCAAATCTAGATCGATTGTTATCTCTCATTTGTAAGCTTTGGGGCCCAAGCGGGGTGACCATATTCGGTACTAGTAGTCAAGTGGTAGGCCGGTCCTATGCGGTAGGGGCACAAGATGTTCTTGGCAGACCCCGGTGCATTTATCTAGAGATGTACCTTCGGAAGGTAGTCCCTTACCTTGTCATAGTATAGAATCCATTCTTCAATACGAGCTTTACTGTTTTAGTTGTATACCAAATATGTTGGAACGTGAGATGCAAGCATTCCAGCTATTTTAATATATTACTTTGAACCTTTAGACATTATTATAATATCACTGGATTTTCTAAATATGTGTTTTGGTTATCGTAAGGTAAAAACTGTCCGTGTTTATGAGCGGCGAGGTCTTACGAGATACCGTTGATTTCAAAGGATTTTTCAAGTTAATAAATCAGCAGAGTTTTTTTTGTGATTTGGGTTTACTCACGCTGGTATTCCAGATTGACCTGGGCGTTATTTCCGTATAATGCTCGGGTCAAACCGAGCATGTTTGCCAGGTTAGCTTTAGATGCTTTGGAGATATGGAGTCGAGTTGGAGGCCCAGGACGTACTCTCGTATTTTGGATATCTTCCATTGTGTATGAGTTATGTGTAGCTTGTCTATTATTGTAAGGACAGGTGTTATAACTATCCAAATTTAGGATAATTCTAGTGTACTCTGATATTGTATATATGAATGAAGATGTTCCTTTTGTAAAGATCATTGTTGTATTATATATTATTCGCTGTGTTGTGAGATTCTATGTTGTTTACTTCTCTTCTATCTTCTACCTTCTTCTTTCACCATAACAAATCGGTATTTTCGGCACTTGAATGTTCGACATGTGATACAGTGGACGTATTATTGTCGATTTTCGAGGTTCGAAAATTTGGTTCATTACAAACATTGACCTACCTTAAATAAGGTATTAATTCCCATTAAAAGGTATTAAGTGACTTGAGTACTATCTCTTACATTGATAGGACATTATGGACTGTAGATATGGGTTATTAGGTTGGCTATGGGCTTATATTTGGAAAACCTTTTTACTTAAGTTTGAAAAAAGCATTTAGGCTTATATTTGAAAAATAATTATGATGTAGGTGTAATACGTAAGACATATTCCTATTTAAATTATACTCCCCGAATACTAATTTAGTAAGGCTCGAGATTTTTATTGACCATACATACGTTGTTTTGACTCCCTCCTTATTACAACATAGTTTATGAAAGATGATGATGTTGAAGGCGAAGGCATGGAGAAAACTTATTGTGTTTTACCTATTTATCTCCTTATATAACTTTCTGACGTTCCCAATAATGTATAATGATGTACTTTGAAAAATGTTGTACCAAGATATTTATTATAATATGGATTTTATGACAATTGGATTTTTGATGAAATGGGTATTGTTTCTGTTATTATATTTCATTCTTCCACTATGAGATATGAAATTATAGATAAATAGCTCTGTACTGTTCTTTATACCAACCAATGGTCTTTTATGGAAATAAGCAAATTTTGATTTAGTAATAGTTTGGTTTGATAATTGAGTTTTAAATGTTTTGAATTAAAAGTCCAACTTTTAAAGAAATAAATCTCTATTGTAGAAAAACAATAAAAAGGAAGAGTTGGTAAGAAAAAAATATTTCATGACTCCTTTTGGGAACCAAGCAATTTTTGAAATCAACAAAAATAGTTTTCAAGTTTATATTCTTAAAGATAAAGGTTTCAGATAAGGTATTTTATAATTAAGAAATTTTATTTTTAAGAATGGTTAGAACTAAATCAATTTTTTTTATGGAGTAGATAGGAATCACTACCTAGATAAGGCAGTGTAAAGGTTTAGGATATGAATAAAATAGGAATATTATATACAACCTGATTTGAAAATTTTAAATCAGTCCTAGATATTTAATTGTAGAGTTCTGATAAAGTTGCAAAGATATTCTAGATTTTTAAATATGTTGTAAGTTATGCTGCCCTAATTGACTTGGAATGTGAATTTCCATGTTTTGATTTATTTGGAGTAGTTTCCATGTATCTTCTATAAATTTTTCAATTCCAAAATATGTATAAAATTTCAACGTTTGAATTAATAAGGAATATACCAAAGAGGGAAAGAGATGTGTAAGATATGGATATTCTTTTCCGTGGTTTACACTATCCCCTTTAATAAAATAATTCCTTATAATTTCAAATGAAGCAAAAAAATCCATTTTGGTCAATTTATGGAAAATTATAACTGTGATCCTTTTTAGAAGGATAGCTTTAATAAATTAAAATGTGAAAAAGAATGTTCTGGTTAAGAAATTAATAATTAGAAATAAGAAGTATATATGTATATGTATAATTGCGCTTAACATATAAAAATAGAAATATGTAAATAGCGTAATTTATAATGGTATTCATATTAGTTATTTAGGACTAGGATTTATGGACGTTAATTATAGATTTAATGGGCAATAAATTTGCAATTAAAAGAGAATTGTAAAGGAGTTAAAAGGGAACTGGTTAAGGAATTTAATATGGCATTGATGGAGGAATTGAATCAGCATAATAAATGGATTTTGAAACTGGTAAAAAGATTAAAGGGATTTAAATAAGGATTGACTAGATATGGTCCAACTTTAACATTAATGATCAATTATTATGAATATATTAACCGAAGTAATGGATGGATCGCGTTTATTAGAAACCAAGAATAAGGATTGTAACAACCCGCTATTTTGGACCATTCAAATCGACAATAAATCCACACATGTCGGACTTGAATAATGTGACGACCGCCCATGACCCCTGCACCGAATCTAGAGATAGTGCGCTGTAAAGTGTGCCAGGCGACCATAGACGATTGTCAAGGTAAGATTTAAAACAAAAGGATCTATCGTATTACTCACAGCGCATGGACAAAATACAATAGAACATATGTATAGTGAAGCTTTACAGAACAAAATGACATCATATAAAACTCCATAATAGTTGAATACAAGCATCCACATAGTCAGTACATCCAGCCTCACTACAAATCTCTCAGAGAATACAAAACAGCGGAATATCCAGTACATATAAGAAAATAATATGCAACCCTCTAGCTCGTCTTCGATATCAGCATCGTGAGAAGAGAACAGCACCTGTCACCTGCTACCTAGTCTGCCCGTCCCAAAATGGACGAACAGCCCAAGGCAAGAAGAATTTAAAACAAAAAGCCTTGAGTCAGACAACAGTCTTAGTGAGCAGTAAATTAACTAACAACATACCAAAAGAGCATAAAGGAAAAGGAATAGGAATACAACCCTCCCACTCCAACCTCATTCTACAGTGATAGCCCCCAGACACACACTAAGCAGAAGCAAACATAGCAGAGCATACAATTTAAAGTAAAGCTACTATCACTCGAGTCAAGGGCGATGTTTTCCAAGTACCAAGGCCTAAATCAGATAAGCACCCAGAAAATACCGCTCTTGAGTCCGAATGACGATACAACCACACATCCATGACTCTGGCTATCACTGTTATCATTGCTTCGATATCACCGTTAATTGAATGACCGGCACATTCTTTCAGCCGTCCGTCAAGGGCTAATGGAAACCCCGGTTCTAGACATAACTCCCGCACGTCGTCGCAGCCCGTGCCTAGGACTATCGAATCTGCCCAGAGTACTCGACCATCAACAGTTGGCCGTTGGGACTATCGAATCTGCCCAAACGTACTCTTGCTTAGAGCATGCTAGAACCTTCAACAACGATGCTATCCAAGCCTCCTAGTCATCCTCCTCGACGACTATTCTCATATCCATTCATTATCTTCAACTCGAATCATATCACCGAGTTATCAACATGCTTGGAATGATCCCGTCTGGATTAGACCAAGTCTTCATCATATGATGCCTCGCTTCATTACACCCTTGCAAAGCTTCATCTCAACTTCACATCATCAAATCTATGCATAAGAGCTTCATCATCCCACTACATATGCCACGAGCAGCTTTTCCAATTCAAGAGCCTTTCCCTTAGCTTTTGAATCACCTTCGATCTAAATCTAGTCATCAATCATCTAGTTCATAACAATCAATCAAATCAAACATCAATCCAAGCAATCAAGCATTCAAAAATGATCTAAGTAGACAATTATAACAATAATGGCATTTTCGTAATTAAAGAGTTGAAAGTCCAATAAGCATGAAAACATGTATTATATCTCTACAAATTTGATGAATGAACTTGCATAGGTTAACATATGATAAAATGGATGCAACATCATCATGAACAATGGATCTATATGGATCTACACATAGGATGAAGAAAATGCATGGAAATCTCTATTTTAACACCAAAACGAGCCAACAATCCGATATACTCCTTTGGATCCGTGTGAGAGATAATCACCACTCACCAAATCACCTAAACAACCTCAAATCAACACACTTCAGATCTGGACAGCGAAGGATGAAGCTAGATCTATCACAAATCCGCTTCAAATGAAGAAATCTCTCTTGAAAAGATGAAGATCTTCAATCCAAGCTTTTGAATCTTCAATCTCGATCTTCGATTTGGATGGATGGAAGCACTAGATTAGAGTGGAGAAAAGAAGTGAAGAAGTGTAGAAGTCGAGCTCTCAAAATGGCAGCACTTCGTCGCTTCAAAATCCGGATCCCAAAAAGTGAGAACAACCCCTCCTATTTATAGCTGAAAACTGCCTGAGTCGTAACTCGGCTATCTCCTTAAGTCGTTGCCGACCTAACATATGCCGACCTACGACCTAAAAACCCCCACGACTTAACAGAGCCTCCGACCTAACCCTTAGCCAACAACTCCGACCTAACAGATACGCGCGCCTCAACTCCTACGATCTAACACTTCTGCGCATACGACCTAACTATTAAGTCAACCTACGACTTAACACATACTTCGACCTAACACTTAGACGAAACCCAGCGACCTACGACTTAACAGGTTACGACCTAACACTTAGACGAAACCCAGCGACCTACGACTTAACAGGTTACGACCTAATTCCTTAAGCCTCCACGCGACCTAACATAAGTCGCGAACAACTGGGATGCGACCTAACTCTACCCAGACTTACGACTTAACTCCTTAAGTCGCTCACTACTACTTAGGTCGTTGCCGACCTAACTACACTGCTAACTTCTATAGGTCGTCCCAACCGACCTAACAACTTAATTACTAAGTCGCTAACCCGGAACCACTAGGTCTGCCTACCCTTGAGTCGCCATATCCTTAAGTCGGTCAGTCTTTAGGTCGTTAACTCGCCCTGCCGACCTAATTACTTAACTAAATCCTAGGTTGCACAATTTTATAGGTCGCTCCAACTAACCCACGACCTAACACTAACTCGCAAGTCCTTAACTCGGTCACGACTTAGCTCTTAGGTCGTCCACGACCTAGGACTTAGACAAATTTTCCCAAAAATCTGAAATGACTTAAAAATGCAAAAATTCCAGATTTGACGAACTTTTCGATCCGTGAAAAATACGGGTCGTTACATTCTCTCCCCCTTAGGAATTTCGCCCCCGAAATTCCAAGCAAACAAAGCAATCAAAGACTATTCTGTACGCCTACCATCCATAGCAATCAACAAACCATGCATCCAATTCTAACTTAGCGTACAGAATTCTAAAATTAGAACAAGTTACAATATCGTGAGATGACACGACACCTTAGGGCCATACCTTGAAGAGTTCAGGATGAGCTGCTTTCATCCTCTCTTCCACCTCCCACGTACAGTCGTTATCATCATCACTCCATTGTATCTTGAGCAACTTAACTACCTTCCTCCTAAGCTGTTTCGTGTCGGTTTCCACAACACGAAGTGGCTTACGAGGTCTTCTATCAACTGGATCAACTTCAAAGTCTTCATAGCTATCAGCAGAAACCACTGCATTCGAGTCATGCACATACTTCCGTAGATACGATACGTGAAAAACATTGTGCACACCCGACATCTTCTCCGGTAACTCCAATCTATAAGCGAGCTTTCCAATTCGCTCGATGATCGGGAATGGTCCAACAAATCTCGGAGTCAATTTTCCTTTCTTCCCGAATCTAATAACATTCTTCAGTGGAGAAATCTTCACAAAAACCATATCCCCTACGTCGAATTCCAAATCCTTTCGACGCTTATCGGCATAACTCTTCTGACGGTCTTGGGCTGCCTTCATTCGTTGCCGAATGATCTCTATGCAATCTGAGGTCTGACGAATCATCTCTGGCCCAAGTATCAGCTTTTCTCCAGTTTCCAACCAACATGTCGGAGAGTTACACGGTCTTCCATACAACGCCTCATACGGTGCCATACTAATGCTTGACTGGTAACTGTTGTTGTACGCAAACTCCACCAAATGAAGGTGATCTTCCCATGATCCTCCGAAGTCCAAAACACATGCTCTGAGAAGATCTTCCAAAACTCGGTTGACTCTCTCGGTCTGACCATCTGTTTGGGGATGATAAGCTGTACTCAAACACAACTCGGTTCCCAAAACTTCCTGGAAGCTCTTCCAAAATCCACTAGTGAACAATGGGTCTCGATCGCTCACTATGCTCTTCGGAATACCATGGAATCGAACTATCCACTTAATATACAACTCAGCCAACTTTGATGCAGTCCTAGTCGATCGAACAGGAATGAATCGTGCACTCTTAGTCAGACGATCCACAATGACCCAAATTCCTTCATTTCCCGTTCTGGTTCTAGGCAATCCATCAATAAAATCCATCGACACTTGTTCCCACTTCCATGTAGGAACTTCTAATGGCTGAAGCAATCCGCTTGGCTTCTTCTGTTCGGCTTTCACCAACTGGCAATTCATACACTTGGAAATAAAATCTCCAACATCCTTCTTCATGCCTTCCCAGTAGTAGGTTCTCTTCATATCCCGATACATCTTATTTCCACCTGGATGAATTGTCAGCTTCGAGTGATGACTTTCCTTCAGAACTTCACTCCTCAATTCATCTATATCGGGAACAACTAGTCGTCCTTGCTTCCGAAGCCAACCCTCTCGATCGACCTCGAATCCTTTATCCTTTTCTGGATCCAATCCAGATTCCAATTCACGGATAATCTTGACAATCTTATCATCTCGCTTTTGGCCCTCGCCAATCCTTTCCACAAGAGTGGGTCTTATCGATAAGTTTGCCAACATCTCAGGTTCCAATTCACATCTAGGCCTGAAGTCAAATCCAGCTAAATACTCGAGGCTCTTCCATTCTGAAAACATGGCTCCCAATCCTACATGTCTTCGACTTAACGCATCTGCCACTGCGTTACCTTTTCCCGGAGTATAAGCTATACCAAAATCATATGATGCCAAAAACTCTAGCCAACGTTGCTGCCGAAGATTCAAATCCTTTTGGGAGAAAAGATACTTCAATGACTTGTGATCTGTAAACAACTCGAATCGAACTCCCAACAAATAATGCCTCCACATCTTCAGAGCAAATACAATCGCCGCTAACTCCAAATCATGAGTCGGGTAATTCCTTTCATGCGGCTTTAGTTGTCGACTGGCATACGCAACAACTTTATCCTTCTGCATCAGCACTGCTCCAAGTCCAGTACCACATGCATCGGTGTAAACCACCATCTCATCATTCCCACTTGGAATAGTCAAAACAGGAGCACTCGTCAGTCTCTCTTTCAGGATTCCGAAAGCTTGCTCACACTTAGCATCCCAACTGAACACTTGGTTCTTCTTCGTCAATCCTGTTAATGGTGCAGCTATCTTGGAGAAGTCTTTGATAAACCGTCGATAATATCCTGCTAATCCAAGAAAACTTCTCACATCTAATGCATTCTTAGGTCTAACCCAATCCTGGATTGCTGCCACCTTAGCGGGATCAACCGCTATTCCACTTCCAGAAATCACATGGCCTAAGAACCTCACTTCACTCTTCCAGAAGTGACACTTCGAAAACTTAGCCTTCAGCTGATGTTTTCGCAAGATCTCCAAAACGATACGCAAGTGCGTCTTGTGCTCTTCTTCCGTTCTGGAATAAATCAGAATATCATCCACGAACACAAGTACGAACTTGTTCAACTGATCTCTGAACACTCTATTCATAAGATCCACAAAATATGCTGGCGCATTAGTCAATCCAAACGGCATTACCAGCCACTCAAAGAAACCGGATGGTGTCCTAAAAGCAGTCTTCGGCACACTATCCTTAGCCACTCTCAACTGGTGAAATCCCGTTGCCAAATCCATCTGAGAAAACACCTTAGCTTCGTGAAGCTGATCAAACAAGTCATCTATTCTTGGCAATGGATACTTGTTCTTCTTAGTCACCTTATTCAGCTCACGATAATCCACACACAATCTCAACGACCCATCTGCCTTGGTTGCAAACACAACTGGTGCACCCCACTCGGACACACTACGCCGAATGAATCCTTTCTGTAAAAGGTCATCAACTTGCACCCTCAACTCCTGCTGTTCCCTAGGCGCCATCCGCCTAAGAGGCATCACAACAGGTCTGGCTCCTTCAACTAGATCTATACGAAACTCGATCTCTCTATGCGGCGGCAACCCTTTGACTTCGTCAAAGACATCCTCGAATCTATTTGCGATCGGCACTAAAGACAGTCCATCCCGTGGAACAACTAGCGAATACATGAAGCTCATGAAGACGCCTTCTTCATGCTTACATCGTATCACAATCTTTCGCCCCTCCACATTCTCGACTGTCACCTCCAGCCTCTCACAATCAACCTTAGCCGCATACTTCCTAAGCCAGTCCATACCCAAGATAATTCCGAACCCCGCAAAGTTCAGAACAAAACAATCACAAACAAAAGAGCAACCATGACTCGACACAACTAGACCACGGCATAACATACACAAACAAGACGAACCCCCAACTGGATTAGTCACTACCAATGGCCTATCAACAATATCCGGCTTCAAACCTAACCGGCCTACTAGTTCATTACAAACAAATGAATGCGACGCCCCAGTATCAAACAAAACTCTAACTGGAACACCACATAGGAAAAGAGTACCTTGAACAACCACACTCTTTCCCTTCTCTTCAGCAGTAGGAGCTTTCGAAGACGACGGAACAGCTCCTAAAGCATAGGCTTGCACAATCTGCCTGTCCTTCCTTGGTTCTGGACAATTCTTCCTGAAATGCCCCGGCTTGTCACAGTTGTGACACTTCATCGGTGCCTTCGGATTCTTACAATCCTTAGAGAAATGGCCCTTCTGTTGACAATTGTAGCAAGTCACCTCGCCTTTCGGCTTCTTCTGGCCATCCTTACCTTTCTGCTGCTGCTGCTTCCTCTTCTGGTTTCCACCCTGCTGTGGTTTAGATTCTCCCTTGGTAACAGCAACAACAGGTCCTTCCTTAGGAAACAGACTCTCATGCCTAAGAGCTTTCTCCACAAGCTTCTCAAATGAATCGTCCAAATGATCCACCAACTGTCTCCCAAGATAACTATCCAAGCCGGTCACAAACTTCTCATTCTTCTGATAAGCAGATTCAATATATGACCGAGCATACTTGGACAAAGCTTCGAACTCAGAAACATACTCAAGAACAGATCTTCCACCCTGCTTGAGCTCTACAAACTTCTTGAACAGAACAGACTTCTGAGCTGTAGAAATGAACTTAGCTTCAAATCTGACTTGGAATTGCTCCCAAGTAATCTCTTCTTCCGGAGTAGTGATGGTAATAGAGTTCCACCAATCAGAAGCTCTCCCTTGAAGCTGCCTCGATGCCAACTTCCTCTTAGTTGCATCATCAATTCCCAAATCACCAAAGATCCTTCTACAAGCATCTATCCACCTCTGGACTTCAATGGTAGATTCTGTTCCCAAGAAAACCTTCCCTCCAAGAGCAGTATAATCCTTGCACAGCTTAGCAAAATCCACTGGTTTCAAAGTTTGGACTTGAACTCCAACATCAACTGCCGCCCCCGGAACTGGTATCCTTCTCATGATCGAAGTCATCATAGCTTCGAACATGGCTGCATAATCAGCAGTCTCTTCAGTAGCACGACCTCCCCTAGCAGCTGGTCTCCCTCTTCGACTCATTCTCAATATCTATAAAAAGGAATGATTAGAACATCTAGAGAAACAACTGCCTAAAGGACTCAAACTCTACTAAGCTACTATATTATATATAGTAATCATCCATCAAAATACAATTACGTCTCTCATACGTAGTTATGACAACGAGCGTTGGGTAAAACCGATTAACCAATGCTCTGATACCAAATGTGACGACCGCCCATGACCCCTGCACCGAATCTAGAGATAGTGCGCTGTAAAGTGTGCCAGGCGACCATAGACGATTGTCAAGGTAAGATTTAAAACAAAAGGATCTATCGTATTACTCACAGCGCATGGACAAAATACAATAGAACATATGTATAGTGAAGCTTTACAGAACAAAATGACATCATATAAAACTCCATAATAGTTGAATACAAGCATCCACATAGTCAGTACATCCAGCCTCACTACAAATCTCTCAGAGAATACAAAACAGCGGAATATCCAGTACATATAAGAAAATAATATGCAACCCTCTAGCTCGTCTTCGATATCAGCATCGTGAGAAGAGAACAGCACCTGTCACCTGCTACCTAGTCTGCCCGTCCCAAAATGGACGAACAGCCCAAGGCAAGAAGAATTTAAAACAAAAAGCCTTGAGTCAGACAACAGTCTTAGTGAGCAGTAAATTAACTAACAACATACCAAAAGAGCATAAAGGAAAAGGAATAGGAATACAACCCTCCCACTCCAACCTCATTCTACAGTGATAGCCCCCAGACACACACTAAGCAGAAGCAAACATAGCAGAGCATACAATTTAAAGTAAAGCTACTATCACTCGAGTCAAGGGCGATGTTTTCCAAGTACCAAGGCCTAAATCAGATAAGCACCCAGAAAATACCGCTCTTGAGTCCGAATGACGATACAACCACACATCCATGACTCTGGCTATCACTGTTATCATTGCTTCGATATCACCGTTAATTGAATGACCGGCACATTCTTTCAGCCGTCCGTCAAGGGCTAATGGAAACCCCGGTTCTAGACATAACTCCCGCACGTCGTCGCAGCCCGTGCCTAGGACTATCGAATCTGCCCAGAGTACTCGACCATCAACAGTTGGCCGTTGGGACTATCGAATCTGCCCAAACGTACTCTTGCTTAGAGCATGCTAGAACCTTCAACAACGATGCTATCCAAGCCTCCTAGTCATCCTCCTCGACGACTATTCTCATATCCATTCATTATCTTCAACTCGAATCATATCACCGAGTTATCAACATGCTTGGAATGATCCCGTCTGGATTAGACCAAGTCTTCATCATATGATGCCTCGCTTCATTACACCCTTGCAAAGCTTCATCTCAACTTCACATCATCAAATCTATGCATAAGAGCTTCATCATCCCACTACATATGCCACGAGCAGCTTTTCCAATTCAAGAGCCTTTCCCTTAGCTTTTGAATCACCTTCGATCTAAATCTAGTCATCAATCATCTAGTTCATAACAATCAATCAAATCAAACATCAATCCAAGCAATCAAGCATTCAAAAATGATCTAAGTAGACAATTATAACAATAATGGCATTTTCGTAATTAAAGAGTTGAAAGTCCAATAAGCATGAAAACATGTATTATATCTCTACAAATTTGATGAATGAACTTGCATAGGTTAACATATGATAAAATGGATGCAACATCATCATGAACAATGGATCTATATGGATCTACACATAGGATGAAGAAAATGCATGGAAATCTCTATTTTAACACCAAAACGAGCCAACAATCCGATATACTCCTTTGGATCCGTGTGAGAGATAATCACCACTCACCAAATCACCTAAACAACCTCAAATCAACACACTTCAGATCTGGACAGCGAAGGATGAAGCTAGATCTATCACAAATCCGCTTCAAATGAAGAAATCTCTCTTGAAAAGATGAAGATCTTCAATCCAAGCTTTTGAATCTTCAATCTCGATCTTCGATTTGGATGGATGGAAGCACTAGATTAGAGTGGAGAAAAGAAGTGAAGAAGTGTAGAAGTCGAGCTCTCAAAATGGCAGCACTTCGTCGCTTCAAAATCCGGATCCCAAAAAGTGAGAACAACCCCTCCTATTTATAGCTGAAAACTGCCTGAGTCGTAACTCGGCTATCTCCTTAAGTCGTTGCCGACCTAACATATGCCGACCTACGACCTAAAAACCCCCACGACTTAACAGAGCCTCCGACCTAACCCTTAGCCAACAACTCCGACCTAACAGATACGCGCGCCTCAACTCCTACGATCTAACACTTCTGCGCATACGACCTAACTATTAAGTCAACCTACGACTTAACACATACTTCGACCTAACACTTAGACGAAACCCAGCGACCTACGACTTAACAGGTTACGACCTAACACTTAGACGAAACCCAGCGACCTACGACTTAACAGGTTACGACCTAATTCCTTAAGCCTCCACGCGACCTAACATAAGTCGCGAACAACTGGGATGCGACCTAACTCTACCCAGACTTACGACTTAACTCCTTAAGTCGCTCACTACTACTTAGGTCGTTGCCGACCTAACTACACTGCTAACTTCTATAGGTCGTCCCAACCGACCTAACAACTTAATTACTAAGTCGCTAACCCGGAACCACTAGGTCTGCCTACCCTTGAGTCGCCATATCCTTAAGTCGGTCAGTCTTTAGGTCGTTAACTCGCCCTGCCGACCTAATTACTTAACTAAATCCTAGGTTGCACAATTTTATAGGTCGCTCCAACTAACCCACGACCTAACACTAACTCGCAAGTCCTTAACTCGGTCACGACTTAGCTCTTAGGTCGTCCACGACCTAGGACTTAGACAAATTTTCCCAAAAATCTGAAATGACTTAAAAATGCAAAAATTCCAGATTTGACGAACTTTTCGATCCGTGAAAAATACGGGTCGTTACAAATAATTCAAAATATCAGATTTTTATTTAAATTTGGCAAACTCATCATATAAAGTAAATAAATCAATCACAGAATCACAGACACAGAGTAATACAATAATACGCAGCGGAATAGATAAAATAGTAGTTCATGAAGCTACTATATAAACATCAGAGTTAGAAATAAAACACAGCAGAATATCTCAAATGTAGTGAAAAGTCTCCAGTACAACAGATGACTTCTCTGGACAAATCAACTAGAAGAGCTGAAAGCTGAGGCGATAGTTGGATCTCCAAAGGAAGCTCCAAACTCCAAGGGTGAGTCTCAAATGCTGTATCACTCGGTCTGACCCGAGCGTAAAGCAAAACACAAAACACTCGAGTCAGGATTAACATTCTTATACTAATAAATCCAACTCAAGTGAAATATCAACTGAAATACAAGTAACTTAAAGGATGTTTGGGATAACCATCCTCTAAGGATCTGCGGAACTATCTACAAGGTGGAAATATACACTATAACACCGTGGTCATTTTAGATTTATTTACTTCAAAATCAAAATATCATTTTCATTCAATATATCTATTTTCCAAAATAGTGTATGTTCATTTATAAAGTAAAGTATTTATAATTTCCTCACGTCTCACAAATCGATTCAAATTAACTCAAATTCCAAATTCAAATTTATTCAAAGCTCAATTCATCAATTCCATTCAGTTCTAAATATACCATTTAAATTTTCAATATATTTCAAAGCTTTAATATTCAACATTTTCAAAGTTAAATTTAACAGTTTCATAAAGCACTTGATTTAACTTTATTATTATTTAATCAGGTATATTCACTTAATAAATTCAATATCATTTAACTAGCCTTAAATTTCATTTTACTAAGTATTTTCTTAAATTTATTTAAATAAGAAATATTCATTAAATTAAATCAAACTCAAGTTATAAATCATATCTTAAATCCCAATTTCAATAAGTTTAAATCGGTTTAATTAAATAAAATTCTTTACTAAATTCAAATTATCTTCCCAACCTTAACTTATTCAAATTATTACTGAAATCTATTTTGAAACATAAATTTAAATACTCAACCATATTATATGTATTTAATCAATCATTCCCATTTATATAATAATTTAAGGCTCAACATTTTAAAACCATATATTCTTCCCAAAACCATAGAATTCATTTTCAAAATATTTATATATATGGACCAACGGTGTCTGTATATATATTCATCATATGGTTAAGTGATACGGATATTTATCATTTCAATCCGAAATTTAAATATATACGGGTAGATATCATTTCGACCCGTAATCCCAATTCAATTCAAATGAAAATCGCTTGGGTCTATCATTTCAACCCATAACGATTTTCTCCTATTCTAAAGTCCGTTCGGGTATGTATCATTTCAACCCATAGTGAATTCTATACTAATAGGGAACTTGCAGAGTGATAACAGATACTAAAAAAATATAACAACAGACATATATCATCAGTATAATAACAGATACGGGTGTCAGATGTCACAGGTGAACAGATACAAATAATAGTAATAACAGGCATATAATACTAGATACTGGTGTCAGATGTCACAGGTGAACAGTTATAGATAATAGCATATATAATAATGTAAATACTACAGC
The DNA here is from genome assembly GCA_030737815.1 of Allium fistulosum. NCBI lineage: Eukaryota > Viridiplantae > Streptophyta > Magnoliopsida > Asparagales > Amaryllidaceae > Allium > Allium fistulosum. The sequence continues at coordinate 1,099,698,028 of CM060904.1, read as the reverse complement.
AGCATATTCAATTGCTATTTCAAATGAAATCAAATTTAAATAGTAAAAGAACGTTAATCGTGAGTGATTGCTCACCTTTCGAGGCTAGAGAGTTTGACAACAGAGCAAGCTACGAATTCCAAAGCAAAATGAGATGGCACGAATTAGATGGAGAAAGCACGCACGACGAATCAAGAGCTGATAAATGGGAATCGATGAGAACCAAAATAATTTACATATTTTTATATTTTCAAATTCAAAATCATTGTTTAATCAAACACATATATAGAAATCAACATTATAATTTAAACATACATATAACAATATAAAATCTTTATATATCCCAAGGTTACTTTATTAAACCAAACATATAATTAAAACACATACATTTATTTCAAATCAGTATTGAATCCCAATATGTACAATATACAATTGAAAACTAAATACACATGTAGGTTATAAATTAAATATCAATATTGTATAACATACTTTTAAAACAATGATACCATAACATATATACACTACATGTTATATACTATATCATAATTTTAGTATAAACAAACATATCACAAATTATAATATTCAGTCTGTAAATAAATGTATAAACTTCATTGTAAAATATTTCACTACAAACACACATATAACTACATATATGGCGAGTCTATTAACTATACAGTTATTGTATACAAAAAATGTAAAATATAACATACCTTTATGAAATATTATAATATAGCAAGCCACCTATGTTGAAGCCATACGTAATATATTTACTCTTTGTTTATAACTTTATACATATATAACAATAAAAGAAATGGGGCATGGGTGCACGCATAAATATGCAGACATGTAGACAACTCTCTAATGCCATCTCTTAACCGATTATAACTATATATACTGCTATAATATATCTAACTGTAAAAACTTTTGCTCTATAACCTCATATACAAGCATATATATATAAACCCATATGTTTTTAGAAATAATCATACTGTCTCAAAAACTTAATTATAAATTCACAGCTAACTACAGAATATACTAATACATATATTTTGTAATAAAACTAATGCATATGTATATAACTGCATCTTATATAAATATATTACTAACATCACCCTTTATATATAAAGACGCGTACAACTATATATTATATATATATATAAAATTCATAAAAAACTAACCTATATAACTAGACATAAAGTAGAGAATAATTATATACTTACAAATGCCCAGAGGAGCATGTGAATGAAAGGAAAATAGAGCAAGACGGAGCAGGTGAGGGCTCGGGTGGCTCAGGACTGCTGTTGTGGTCGTTTGGAAAGGCGGAAAGGCTAAGGGGGCGGAGTGAGGAGCTGGGAAGGCATGCGATGAGAATTTGGGTGGGCGTTGGGAGAACGTGGAGGAGGTAGGCAGATCTGGGAAGATCTTGGCTTAGGTTTCGGCAATTTAGAGGAAGGTCATGCTGAGTGGGGAAGGGAAGAGATGAGCATGAAGAAGAAAAGAATAGTTCTGGCAATAAGAAAATAAAACGGCTGAGGTTAATAAAGGCTAATAAAATAAATACATTAAAAAGTGAACCGTTCAAATGAATACAACGTATACCAATTCATACGTTTAGATTTTCAAAAATAGTATGGAACGGAAATGGTCACCCTGGAATTAAGCTGGAAGATTAAAGCAATTGATGGTTGCTTGGATACCACGGTTACAGTTTAAAAAGGGCAAAGAGAAATAAAAAGTCACGGATTCGGTACCGATACAATATATAGTTTGATTGTTTCCGTCGTGTACCGGATCTCAAACACAGAAATGAATATACAGTTAAGATCAACACGATGAGACGATCAAAACGGTACACAGATATCAATGGTACGATCGTCCGATCAAAAGTCAATAATCGGTACCGAAAAATGCTGCTACTTTACCAGAAATAAGATAAACGGAGCAGTAGAAGTCCAAATTTGGAAAAACGAATTTCGCAGTCTGATTCAGAATGATCTGAATAAATTTTCTCCTGTTGACATATTTTGGTTTCGGAAAACTTTTAAATTCACTGTTATTAACCGGTTTGATTTGAAATAAAATTTCACAGGAAAATAAACTTCAATATTATCAGATGAAAATTTACCAGTTGCTATATTAAAATAGACGTATTCCAAATAATAATTTTTTTTTATTTTCAAATTTTATTGTTTAAAATTTCACAAAATTTCAATTAATTTAACAAATAAAATCACTAAAAGTTTAGGGTCGTTACACTCTCCCCCACTCAAAACTTTTCGTCCCCGAAAAGGAAGGAGGTAGGAGCATAGAACAACCAGAAATAAAAGTAGATTGAAAGTCAAGATTAAACAATTAATTTGAACTATATAAATTTTACTTAAAATTTGAAAACTTCATTTGCAATTCAATTATCTTATATACTTTAAAACCTTTCAAAAAATCCATTTGTAAAATTTCTTGCTTCCTTTATAAATACCATTTATATGTTTAAATGACACCTTTATAAATATATGAAAACCATTTGAAAACAATTATTTACATTATTACTTATATTTACAAAGAAGCTATTTGAAAACATTAAATCCATAATTTATAAATTTATTAATTTATCTCAAGATACTTTCAAATATTATTAATAAACAAATAATCATTTACTTTAAAATGTTTATTTAATTTATAACTTCTAAAATATTTATAACACTAAAATTTCTATTAAACCATGTAGTCAATAATTAAACAATACTTAAAAAAATATAGTCAACAAGGAAAGGAAGGGGAATTTGGAAAATAGAATATAGGTGAATAAATAAAGCTGAGCAGATAAGGTAGATTCAAAAGAATGGTATCGGGCATGAATAATTAATTCAAACCATAAGAATTTCAATTTCAAATATTAATATAGAATTTCTTTGTTGGAAATACTTTAATAATAAAATATTTTTATAACAAAATACTTTTATAACTCGATGTTTCAACAAGTTTATCCTCGTTCCTGTAGACTCTGGCAGTGCATTGATCAGGCGCAAAACTTGAATTCTCCAGGTACTTAGTAGACCTGTTTCAACACCCAGTGAAAATACTGGAAAAAGTTTTAAAAACAGATATGGAAAGTACAATCCAAACAACAAAAACGAACAAAACCTTTGTCTAACCATGGTTCGCAGATACACAATGGTTACGCCTGGTTCCCCCAGGAAACAATCCATATCCGTAAGCTTTCTCAGCCCTACGAGTTACGCCATGATGACTAGTAGAATGCAGGATACACAATGGTTACGCCTGGATCCCCCAGGAAACAATCCGTACCCCCAGGCAAGACTCAGCCAAGCATTTGCACTACTATTCGCGACCTACACAGATTGCAGGATACACAATGGTTACGCCTGGATCCCCCAGGAAACAATCCGTACCCCTAGGCAAGACTCAGCCAGGCAATTGCGCTATGCAGTCACGATCGTAAGACCATGGGTAACGCCATGGAATTCGAAGGACACTCGAGTATCATATCCGGAAAACCAAAAATCAGAGAGAATAATATCGATAGAATGAATCCAAGATGTGGCCACAAATCGGATATCAAGCAGAAGGCACTTTCCATATCTTTACTTCAAAAATATGTATCATATAGTACCTTTTCAAATCACTTTCAAATATCGTACTTATATAATATCCATTATATATAAGATTTAATTTTCAAATCAAATACTTTCCAAAATCAATAGTATATCAAATCATACTTATATAGATTTCAATTATATAAGATTTCACTTTCAAATTGAGTACCTTTTCAAATCTATAGTTTTCGAATCAATTTCATACTCATACAAATCAATTTTATATAAGTTCGACAACTCCCAAATCAAGTGTTTAGTAACATAAGGTTCTCATATTTCAATTTGTTTTAATATTAGTTCAATTTCAAAATCATATACAATTTCACCAAATTATTTCTTCTCAAATTAATTATCTGTAGTTTCAAAGTTTCCAAAATAATAGATTTAGAAAATAAATCCAAATTTCCAAATCAATCCAATTCATTTCCAAAATCAAATGTTTTCAAAATCATCTTATACTTACGTAAGGTCTATCTTATATAAGGATAAAGTTTTCAAAATAAATTTCGCTGTATGAAGAGCCATATGGGATTGAATATCTTTGCTTTTATGGGTTATATATCTTTGTAATTTAAATTGGAAATTTTCTTTTAGTAAGCAAAGATATTCTAACATGACAGCTTTCAATTTCAGCGTCAAAATATCAATGATATTAGAATATAAGATGTACATACGTCATCATTTCGCAGAATCACATTTGATCGCTCGCTCGATCACACAAGTTCGCTTTCGAACTAGTATTGTCCATTCGACTTCCCTAATGCGGACTTCGATATGGTTTCTTGACTAGAAGCCATCAGTCTCCTTGCATAGCCATATACTACGATAGAGAATTCTAGGATCAAGCCCAAAATCCATATCAAATATTCACCCTTAAGAATCGAATGAAAAATCCTAACACGAAATGGTGTAATCCACCTCGAACTTGTGTACTCAAACCTGGATCAAATTAATTATGCAAATAAAACAGCATACGTACAAATTATATATTTATTCCAACTTGTTAAATATATAGTTTCATAAAGATGTTACCCAGTTAAAACATTTAACTAAATTTTATTCAAAATATATTGAAGATCAAATTCTTTTCAAAACATTTCAAATCTAAATTTCATATTAGAAAAATTCAAAATAGCCTTATTCATTTACTTAACAAAGCAGTTTCAACTTTTTTAATTATATTACTACATACTTTAACATACATACCAAACTTATATACTTTATTTTTCGAAATTTCTTAGCTTTGAAAAGTTAACCTTGATTTGGAAGTGCTCGAACCTTCAAAATAGTCGAAGAAATCATTTTCAAATTCAAGAGTTGGAAATCAGCAACAAATCAGTAAATCAATTTTAATAGATAGGGTTATATCAAATCCAAACTCGAGGACTGAACATCGGTTCATTTCAAATCGTTTCAAATATATTTACATATATCTTTCGAATATCAAATCATACTTCGAAATTTGAAATCAAAATTGGTTTCGCAAAATCACTCGCATAGCAAAGCTATTGAAGTGGCCTATCCCCCACTCTGAAACTCGAAAATCAATGTCGATGATGCGTGCACTCATCACCGAAATTATTTTCCAGCGACATAAGTGTGTTCTAGGCTTCTATTTTCTCAAACTTCTTTTGAAATTTCTTCGAAACTCATTCAAATCATTTGAAACATTTCTTATTCGGAAAATATTTTTAAATCATATTATTATTATATATTTCAAAATCTTAAAACCAATTTCAAAACACCGGGGTTCAATTCTCGAATTTCAAATTTAAAATCCTTTAGTTAAAAATCTTTTTAGATAAATCAAATTTCTTATGTAATTTTTCAAAATTACAAATCCTTTCGAAACCTCAATTTTTTTTTTAAAAAAGTATATAATCTTTATCGAAAACATTTCACTTTTATATATAAAATAAAATCATACTTATCAAAGTAATAATTTCGATATATAAAACAATTTCTAAAATATAAACAAGCCCGATTTTTCAAAGGATGGTTTAAGAATGGATTTCAAAACAAAGATAGAGATTCAAATTAAAGGAACTCAAATCAAATAGAATTCTGATTCGAAGATAGGCTCGATCTAAGGTGAGATAATTTTATTTCAAAATGGAAGATGAATATACTTATATAAACCGCGGGCGACCATAACCGGGTCAACCGTGACTTCAAGAACAAGATTGATGCAGAATTATAAGAAAAATCATCATTCGATCGCAAGAGATAGCGACATCTAAACCAAAGATGTAAAAATCTCTGGTGAATCAATGCCAATTGTGAAGGAGTTTCACCCCTTCACACTCATTAAAAGATTGGTGGGATCCTATTCTCATAGAGATCATTCGAAGTGGAGTTATGGGATACTCCAGAATCAAAAGAATACAAATAGGGAGAGACAAGAATAAGTTTTGGAATCGTAGGGAACGTTCCAAAGTTTAAAGGAATCCTAATCGAAGCAAATCCCAACCAAGATTAGAGGTATATAACCTATATCGATACAGAAGAATTCCCATTCAAAATTTGGAAAGACTCGAATTCATAACATACGAAAACAGAAGCATAAATGTGTAACAACCCGCATATCTATCGATTCTATATTTAAATATTTTATTTTTTTTTAAATATTTTATCGTTAGTCGGATGTTAGTCCGAAAAGCTACTTTTTGCATACGGTCAAATTAGGACTCGAGACCACCCCCATTGAGTTCAAAATGACGTTTGCGATCTTTTTGAGTGTAAACTTCGATATGTTTGGAGATAGTGAAATTTTCAACATTTTTTCCCGCCTTTGACTTTGGTTTGGACTGCACCCCTTTAGTTCAGCCCAACCATCTTCCTCACTCTATCAAAACACATCAAGCTTTGTCAAAAATGGTGGTGGGAAGTGGAAATTAAAACTCCAAACACAAATTCTATTGCAAATCCGAGATTCAACATCAAATTCACGTGAAGACCATTGATTCAAGCTTGTTGGTGTTCTTGCTTTGCTCTCAAATCTCCATCTTCATCAAATTCCGTGAAAATGTGAGATTTTTAGTCTCACATCTTGCTTAAATTGTCGTTGGGCTGTTGGGAATGATCCCCTGTTGCAGTTGTATGAATATTTGCATTTGGTTTGGATTGGATTGGCGAAAAACACCATTTTTGAGCGTTTTGACGAATTTTCCAGCCCCCTAGAGCTGTTCGGCATCGTTGAGTCGATCGGTTCGGCCTATTTAAGCTGTTCGGCATCATTTAGTCGACCGGCATCTTTAAGTGTTCGGCATCTTTGAACGTTCGGCCTCCTAAGTGTTCGGCATCTTTGAACGTTCGGCCTCCTGAGTGTTCGACCTCCTGAACGTTCGGCCTCCTGAGCGTTCGGCATCTTCAAGTCGTTCGGTCTCTTGAACGCTCGGCATTTTCGAGTCGTTCGGCTGTTGAGTCGTTCGGCATCTTCTGGTCGGATCGGCATATTAGGTCGGTTCGGCATCTTTGAGTGTTCGGCATATTCGAGCGTTCGGCATTTTCGAGCGTTCGGCATCTTTAAGCTGTTCGGCATATTTGAGTGTTCGGCATTTTTGAGTCGATCGGCACACTTAGAGCGTTCGGCATTTTTGTCGTTCGGCCTCCTTAAGTCATTCAGCCTCCTTCGGTCGTTCGGCTATTAGGTCGTCCTGCATCCTTTGGTCGCTTGTCCTCATTAAGTCGTACCGTGATGGCAATCTCTTCTGAAAAACATTTATCAGAATTTCTACTTTGATGGTTTTGGGATTGACTTCTTTGGACTTTACTCACGTCTTCGAACGTGAATTGATTTGTTTCTACAATCGTTTTATGACTTGTCACTTTAAAGATATATGAAGGTTTCAATACTAATAGTAAATATCAAAACTCTTTCATCGAAGCGATTTCAACACTATTTTAAATATCAAAAGTTCGTTTTCTCAAACCGATTTTCAATCTACTAGAATATACAAGCCTTTACTTCACTCGAATGAGAAATCGACTTAAACGACTTAGTAAAACGGGTTGTATGAAACGCTTGCGTTCACTTCGTCGGTTAGCTCTTGGACTTGTTCGATTGAACCCTTTTTGTGACAATTTCCTAGTGAAGATTTACAGCTTGTTCGTAAATATTTAAGTTAAGCAAGTGGTTATGGGACATGAAGCTAAACTCATATATTTACTAGCTTGGTGTGATTGACACTTCCTTATGATCATGACGATCATTTTTGTGATTTAGACTAGCGATTGAGCGATGTCTCTTTGTCTACGTGGGAGACTATACCCCGATTATGTGATGTTTCGCCATCACATTTCTAGGGTAGCACCCTACGGTCTTCGGGCCATTCCTGTGTGAAAATTTAATGGATAGCTTCCATGAGATAGCTTCTCGTCATGTGTTTACGCGTAGGTGAGTTTTCATGCTCCCATTCATGTGTTAGGCCTCCCCCCTTTTTATGTGTTTTCTGGATTTCTGATGATGATTTCTGGAATTTTGTGCTTCACCAATTTTCATGATTTTCATTGATATGATATCAGTTTTTGTGCATTGGTGAATTCATGTGTTATTGACTTGTTATGAATACAAGTTTAGGGTATGATACCCTACCTTATCTTTGAGAAGATTCTTGTGATATTGATTAATCTTTTGTTGATTATCATTTACATACTTATAGTAGTATGTCGTTATAGTTATTTCATGTTCATGACATGCCTTTTACTTTATACCATATCATCTGATATTTATAGTTAGACTGATCCGTTTATTATTTTCTTATAAATAATACTCGAGTCAGACCGAGATGTTACAGGTGCTTCTGCTTGACTTCTCTTCCGGATATTTCTGACTTTTGGCTAACTACATAGATTAGTAGTTTTTGGATGTACACCTTTGAGATATAGACTCTATGTTGTGTACTTATTCTTTTGTATAGCACGTGATGCTATTCTTTTGTATTATCGTGGATCTTTCTGACCACTACTCTGATGTACACTTTCATGTGTTATATATTTATTCATATCTTCTTCCGCCTTTGTGATATGGATGTCTGTGACTGATTTATGTTATGATTATTTCTATGTTTGTTTCCGAAGATTATCTATAGCCACCGTGTGATAGCTTTGTGTTTGTATCGGTATGTTGGATTTCCTCCTTAAAAGATATGCATTCTATTCTATCTGACGTATCAGTGCTCGCACAAAGAAGTTACATGGATGGTCGCTCCTCCACAGCCTTATTCTCCGCGCTAATTGACAGCACTACATCGTAGTGTTCTTGGTTAGCGTGGGTATAGAGGTGGGGCGTCACAAAATGTCTCCAGTTTGACAACTTCAGCTAAGCAAAAGATACAATAGAGTTTGCTTAAAACAACCTAACATACAACAGATAACAAAAGGTCCACAGATTTACCACTCCTACATAAACAAAGCATCAGTATTAATTCTTCCAGGTGGTACATCAATGGATCCAGAACACTCCCCCTCAATGTGCCCCCAGCATCTGCATTTCTGGCATAGGTGCACTACACTCCCATCTTCCTTAATGAACTGCGGGTACGCAAACTTCTTTCCATACTTTCGCACAGAACAATTCCTGGCTATATGCCCAGGCCTCTTACAGTGATAGCAAATGGTTGATTGGTCGACTGATGTAGTGGGTGCAGATTTCACTTTCTTCACCTTCTGGCAGCGACTGGGAAAGTGCCCCTCACTACGGCATCTAAAACAGAAGATCTTGGATCGAAAACGCTTGCCCTCCTTCTTCTTTCCTACATTCCTTTTCCCGCACATGACTGCATAGTGTCCCTTTTCCTGACACCGATAACAAATGACATGGTCATAAGGACCCGGTTCTGCTCTTTCTCTCCACAGCCTCTCTTGTTCCTCGATTGCTTCCTCCCGTTCCTTACGGGCCAGTGCTCTTCGTGCCCGACGGGCTGCTTTCTGCTCTTTTGATTTTGCCATTACAAAATAGTTTCCTATCATTCAAATATTCAATGAGTCCAAAATCAACAAGATAGAAGTTCAAAATTTAAGGGAAATTAAACCAAAGGGAGTTTCAAAACAAAAGGGAAAGGACTCGAACGAAGATGAGATAATTAAAATTCAAAAAGAGAAGATGGATATACTCATATAAGAATATAATTAGGAAGAAGCCAGAACGAAAGTGATTCCGCAAATCAGTTTACCATATATGTTAAGTTTGCCTAGAGCCAAAGCTCTGATACCAACTGTAACGACCCGCTATTTTGGACCATTCAAATCGACAATAAATCCACACATGTCGGACTTGAATAATTCAAAATATCATAGTTTTATTTAAATTTGGCAAACTCATCATATAAAGTAAATAAATCAATCACAGAATCACAGACACAGAGTAATACAATAATACGCAGCGGAATAGATAAAATAGTAGTCATGAAGCTACTATATAAACATCAGAGTTAGAAATAAAATACAGCAGAATATCTCAAATGCAGTGAAAAGTCTCCAGTACAACAGATGACTTCTCTGGACAAATCAACTAGAAGAGCTGAAAGCTGAGGCGATAGTTGGATCTCCAAAGGAAGCTCCAAACTCCACGGGTGAGTCTCAAATGCTGTATCACTCGGTCTGACCCGAGCGTAAAGCAAAACACAAAACACTCGAGTCAGGATTAACATTCTTATACTAATAAATCCAACTCAAGTGAAATATCAACTGAAATACAAGTAACTTAAAGGATGTTTGGGATAACCATCCTCTAAGGATCTGCGGAACTATCTACAAGGTGGAAATATACACTATAACACCGTGGTCATTTTAGATTTATTTACTTCAAAATCAAAATATCATTTTCATTCAATATATCTATTTTCCAAAATAGTGTATGTTCATTTATAAAGTAAAGTATTTATAATTACCTCACGTCTCACAAATCGATTCAAATTAACTCAAATTCCAAATTCAAATTTATTCAAAGCTCAATTCATCAATTCCATTCAGTTCTAAATATACCATTTAAATTTTCAATATAATTCAAAGCTTTAATATTCAACATTTTCAAAGTTAAATTTAACAGTTTCATAAAGCACTTGATTTAACTTTATTATTATTTAATCAGGGAATATTCACTTAATAAATTCAATATCATTTAACTAGCCTTAAATTTCATTTTACTAAGTATTTTCTTAAATTTATTTAAATAAGAAATATTCATTAAATTAAATCAAACTCAAGTTATAAATCATATCTTAAATCCCAATTTCAATAAGTTTAAATCGGTTTAATTAAATAAAATTCTTTACTAAATTCAAATTATCTTCCCAACCTCAACTTACTCAAATTACTACTGAAATCTATTTTGAAACATAAATTTAAATACTCAACCATATTATATGTATTTAATCAATCATTCCCATTTATATAATAATTTAAGGCTCAACATTTTAAAACCATATATTCTTCCAAAAACCATAGAATTCATTTTCAAAATATTTATATATATGAACCAACGGTGTCTGTATATATATTCATCATATGGTTAAGTGATACGGATATTTATCATTTCAATCCGAAATTTAAATATATACGGGTAGATATCATTTCGACCCGTAATCCCAATTCAATTCAAATGAAAATCGCTTGGGTCTATCATTTCAACCCATAACGATTTTCTCCTATTCTAAAGTCCGTTCGAGTATGTATCATTTCAACCCATAGTGAATTCTATACTAACAGGGAACTTGCAGAGTGATAACAGATACTAAAAAAATATAACAATAGGCATATATCATCAGTATAATAACAGATACGGGTGTCAGATGTCACAGGTGAACAGATACAAATAATAGTAATAACAGGCATATAATACTAGATACTGGTGTCAGATGTCACAAGTGAACAGTTATAGATAATAGCATATATAACAATGTAAATACTACAATATTACTAAAAGTTGTAAATATTTTGGTTTCGGAAAACTTTTAAATTCACTGTTATTAATCGGTTTGATTTGAAATAAAATTTCATAGGAAAATAAACTTCAATATTATCAGATGAAAATTTACCAGTTGCTATATTAAAATAGACGTATTCCAAATAATAATAAAAATTTATTTTCAAATTTTATTGTTTAAAATTTCACAAAATTTCAATTAATTTAACAAATAAAATCACTAAAAGTTTAGGGTCGTTACAAGGATTAAGGAAGATGGAGAATTAGGTGGAATGACATATTAGGAATGTTCATCTTAATTTAGTAAGTAGTATTAGGGCCCTAACATCATTAACACCAGTTAATGATGATTGGCAACTTCTAGCAAAATTTTCTTTTGGAGTATTTGTTTGTTATCACTAGTTGTCTCCCTTAGGTTATTGGAAAAGCGTATGATATGGTATAAGATATGCTCATGTTTTTCATTGGGTTGATCTTATGGATGAGATTAGGCCATCAAGTAAATACCTATATATATTGGAGAAATGGTGTAAATAAGAAAATTTTACAAGGGAACTTAACTAGTGATAACTGTAGGTAAGACTATAGGTTAATGAGGAAATTAGTTAGCAGACAGAAATAAAAGAATGCATCAATCCTAAAAAATTCAGAATTATGGGAAAAAATCAGCTTACTAAAAAACACCATTTGAGGGTGACCATTCACCCTAAAGGAAATAAGATGAATAAGGATATAAAGAGAATTTTCTATTAGCAGGGATGAATAAGTAGGTGGTAGAATTTGCCACTAGGTGTTTGACGTGCCAAAAAAAAGATAGAATTGATTAGACAGTAAATGCAGGCTGCAAAAGATCACTAGAAATCCTATATGGACAAGTGAAAAAAAGAGTTATAATTAGAAGTAGGAGACATGTGTTTATCAAAGTTCCCATCTTAAGAAGGTCGTGAGAATCAGAAAGTCGGCAAAGTTAGCACCAAAAATTTGTTGGGCCTTTCCCAATTTTAGAAAGAATAGGAAGATTTGTTGTCGTGTGGAGCTATCGGATAATTAGTAGGAGCCCAAGACTTTTTTTCATTTCATATTTTAGGAAATTCCTTTATGGCATAGCTACTTTTATAAAGCCTGGTATATTGGGGGATATTAAGGCAGAGTCGATAGCATCTCGTGCCACCGCAAGCATTGTGGAGCACAGAACTAGGAAGCTCTACAATAAAGAAATTAGCTTAGTTCGAGTGGGTGTAAAATCTAGCGGAAAGCATGAGGACTTCTCATCCCAAGATTTTCACTCACAAACTTTTCTATCCAAAATTAAATTTTGGTTGCATTGTGGTTACTAGAATGGATGATAGGATATGGTTGGTACACTTTTACTATCACTTTGGCATTCATACAGAACACTTTTTGCATGTTTAGAATGTTTGCACACATACCTATATGTCATGACACCTGCATTCATGCTAGGATTGAGCTCACTTATAGTATGTCTACACACATAATCACATTCACTTTGGTTGAGTAGATGGTTCCGTGGATAACTTGGTTGTATAACGTGGATGTTCATTATGCGTTACGATGTTCGCCCTTGGGAAGATTTCGGGGACAAAATCCATTTTAAGGAGGGAGAATGCAACATCCTGAAAATGATAAGAATTAAATAAAATAAAATAAAATAAGATAAATTAATTAAATAAGATAAGGTTAAAAATGAAATTTACAAAAGTCAGAATTTTACCACGAAAGTTATGCCGTTGTGTTCGTGGTGAAATGAGGATCAATTACCATATAGAATATGTTGAAAACAGAGTTCAAACGGAAGAATTATGGACGTTTGAAGTTTTTGGTTCAAAATAATAGAACTAAAATTCAAATAATTAAGTAATTCTTAAATTTGAAAGCTAACATTAATTATACTTAGGTGTTAAGTAATTGTTAAAATTAACATTAATGTTAAGAGATAATTAATGAATATAATAAATAAATAAATGCCAGAATAAATTACTTCCCAAAATGACGTAACAGTCACCGCTCCCCTAAGACCAATCGGCTGCTAGTAGTCGACCGGTAGGGTAGAGGCAGTCGACCGATGATTAACAGTGGCGGCTAAGTTTTTCAACGATACGAACGTTCAGATTTTTGTAATATTAAATTAACCAAAATTAGTCGGTTTTGGCGCATTCTAACCACTATAAATAAGAGTCTAGCCCCCTCACTTTTATTCACAAAATATTTGGGACTCTAACGAAGCTCTATCGATTTGTCTCCTCATACATTCAGAAAACACCATTAGGGTTTCAGGTGAGAAATCCTACATATCTATTTAGTTTTATATTTATTCCCCCAACTAATTCTTCTCAAATTTCCTAAATCTAACGTATGTATACAAATCCCTTCATGTAAATATATATACACACACACAAAGATATATATATATATATATATATCAAAAGTAAGGGATCTGATAGAGATTGTTAAATGCGTATCAAATCCAAAGGAGGCAAAGCTATAGATATACTGTGACTGAAAATTTTAATCTTTTAATTATAGTAGTTGATTAGTGTAGTTTGGATTTGAATATACCTTGGGGAGTTTTGATTTGTGAAAACATCATATTATAAATCCCCAAAACTCCTCCAATGCGAAGTGTCAATTCTATATTGGAATCTCAATTCTTTATGTCAAAATAATGGAAATTGTGTAGATTTGTAGTTTTGATAATTTTACCTTCTATTCCACTTCTTAATCTTTTTCTTTGAATTTAATTATAGGGTTTCAATTAAGGAATATTGTGTAAGGTATGAATTTTGTTCATAGTTTGCATCGCTTATTCCTAGGAATTAAATATAAATTATTTTGTTTACTTTTATATGAAAAAGATTTGAGTATAGCATAAAAATTGAAATTGTAAGTTTCTACTATTAATATATTCCATTATTTTGATGTAATAGTTTGATTTTAAATTTTAATTGTATACAATTATACTGATTGGAAATTTTGATATGAATATTGGAATTTTGGTATTGTTGATAAGGGATGAGACTCGTATAATCGTTGAAAGAGTTAACATTTTAACGCTAGTTTAGGGCATAAATTCCACACATTTAGAAATTGCTAGGCGCATATATTTTTATTTATTTATTTATATAGCGTAAATAACATATAATTATAACGTATTAATTGCATAGTTAATTAGGTTAATAATTATCGTTAAATCCCTAAAAAGAAGGTAACTGATGTTAAAGGCAAAATAAGAAAGATTTCTTGTAAGGCCTTGATTATGGAAATGGTGAGATGTATGATTATGTATAGAGTGTGATATGGATTATGATTAAGTTATAAGGAGCAAGATCAGTCAAAAGCCCGAGAAAGTCTGCCCAGCTAATCTGGTACCAATAGTGTGACTTTGGGGCTGATGTGAGACATCGCCTATAATATGTAACTACGATGACACGAGGTTAGTTCCAAATCTGTAGAGTAAATCTGTCCAACTAATCTGGCTACCATTACCTATAAATAGTCAGGCTAATTTGAGACATCACCGTGGGATATGGGTTATAATGCGTAGGACCTACTTCAGAGATTGAAGGTGATAGGTGGTTGTGTGAGGGCCCGCCTCTTCTTTATGTATGAAGTAGTAAATGGTTGGAATTATGGGTTAGGCACAGTAGAGGGTATCTCGAGAAAGGTCTCGCTTCAATAGGAAGTATTAAGTGGCTAAAGAGATTTCGTATAATGTCAGCTAGACAGTTACTAGTAAGGAGTCTTCCTTAGGATTATAGGTAGTAAATGACATAGACCTACCTTAAATAAGGTATTAAATGGTCGGAGTTTTCATTATTCCCATTAAAAGGTGTTTAGGGACTTGAGTACTATATCTTACGTTGATAAGCCATTATGGACGATAAATATTGGTTATTGGGTTGGCTATGGGCTTATATTTGGAAAGCCTTTTTATTTAAGTTTGATCAAAGCCTTTGGGCTTATATTTGAAAAAAAATTATGATATAGGTAGAATACGTAAAACATATTCATGTTCAAATTATACTACCCAAGTACTAATATAGTAAGGCTCGAGATTTTTATTCACTAGACATATGTTATTCTGACACCCTCCCCATTAAAACATAGGTTATGAAAGGTAATGATTTTGAAGGCAAAGGCGTAGAGAAAACTTGTTGCGGTTTACCTATTTATCTAGTTATGTTATTTTCTGATGTACCCATTAATGTTTAATGATGTATTTTGAAAATGTTGTACTACAGATATGTATTGTGTTATAGATTTTATGACAATTGGATTTTTAATGAAATAGGTACCGTTTCTGTTATTATATTTTATCCTTCTGCTGTGAGATCTGAAAGTGTAGATAAATAGCTCTATATTGTTCTTTATACCAACCAACAGCCAGATGGGTATATGTTTCGATGGGCCTTTTCTGGGTCAGAATTTAGGTCCATTTCATGGCATGTTGTTACAGTGACCGCGACCCGCTTTTCACTAGTGAGATTTGGAGGATTTTTCAAGGGGCCTTGGGCACTGAATTAGATTTGTGTGTCGCTTATCACCCACAGATAGATGGACTGAACGAGAGGGTGAATTGAGTATTGGAGGATTTACTACATATGTGTATTTTGGATTTTGGAGGTTCTTGGGAGGATTACTTGCCATTAGTAGAGTTTTCATATAGTAACAGCTATGAAGTAAGTATTGGAATCACACCATTTGAGGCACCGTACAAGAGGCTTTGTAGATCACCATCTTGTTGGTAAGATACTACATATAGGATCGTTTTTCGACCAAAGATGATAAAGGATATTTTAGAGAAGGTAGACTTGATCCGTAGAAGAATGAAACTACTCAGGATAGGCAAAAATTCTATGTTTACAGGAGATGCACGGAGTGGGAGTTTGAGGTGGGCGACATGGTCTTTGTGAATGATTCAACGCTTGACATGTTTGAGATTTGGGAATTCAGGGAAGTTCGCACCAAGGTTTATAGAGCCTTTTTCGATCTTGGAGAGAAAAGCAAAGTTATCTTATAATGTGGAGCTTCCTAAAAATTTGGCAAGGGTTCACAATGTCTTCCCTGTGTCGCACATGCAGAAGTATTTACATGATTACGCCACAATCGTCGAGCTGAGTGATTTGGAAGATGTTAAGGTAGAGAGAGTCACTTGTTTGCCATGTACCTAACCATACTGTTGAGCATTGGAAAAGAATACTTTGCAACAAATTGATCAAACTGGTTAGGGTCTAGTGGGGAGACGATCCAGGTGAGAGTGTGTGGGAGCCTGAGGAGAAGATCCAAGCTATCCATCTAGAATTCTTTTCTGGTACTTTTCCATTTAAATTAGAATAATTATTAATGCAACGTAGAATTTTTCTTAAAATATCTTATAGTAGGAATTTTTGGATGTTAGTCATGGCTGTGAATGTATCATTAGGACACGTATTGACGATTGTTGCTAATGAATGAATTTTATTGGTTAGTATTGCACTTATGGCATGATATATTTAGGATAGCCCACGATACACACCACCTTACTCATTTCATTTATCAATTTTATGCATATTTTTGTATTTTTGCATATATATTGGATGGTTGTGCATCTATATAATATTGCAAATATATAGGGCATGACATACATTTTGGATACGTGATATAAGCACTTGTATTCAAGAAGTCAACTAGTTCAGGTACCACCTTATTTTACATACCCGATATGTTCATATGCATTCTATACCTATATATATACAGTACAATAGAAAATGAAATTAAGGATGATGGTTGCAAGTGGTTAATGGTTGAGTAGATGGTTGTAGATATTGGTTTTCTTATATACGAGTTCCATTTTCCGTCCATGGAGATTTTGTGGACGAAATCCTTTTAAGGGGGAGAATGTGATACCCTGGAAATTTTAATAACAAATTAAAATAATAACAAGGGCAAAAATATATTATTACATTAAGTGACAAAAATATAAATTTCCATAAATGTTGGCATTAAGCCACGAGACATATTACATTGCGTTCGAAACGGTGTTTATAGTTAAGAAACTTATATAACTTGTTGAATTTGATAAAAGGGTCAAAAATAGCGGAAAATATGACCAGTGACATTTTCATAAATATGGAATTTGGGCCCAGATTAGGAAACCTATTTTTAGCTATAAAATGGATCCTAGACTCCACTCTTTCTCATTTCAAACCCTAGCCATCACCAATACGTACAATTATCCTTCATCTTCCTTAAAAACTTATTATTCTAAGCAAAACTTCTTTATCTACACCAAACTTCTAAATCAAAATTAAAAAAAGAAATATAGAGAAAGGAAATCAGCAAATAGAAGAGAAAGAGAGAAGAGAAGGTGACTCAAGCCAAGCTCGGAAGAAAGGAGCTTTAAAAAGGTGTGTGAATTGATTCTTAGGTAATCAAATTTATTTATATCCCTACCTGATTTAAATATATTTACTCTTTGAGTTGGAATAGTAGTTCAATTCGAAGCCATTTTAAATTGATCAATCTATGTTATAAATCTTAAAAGTAGAAAAGACGGAAATCCCTAATTGTTAATAGAGTAATGGTAAAAAGAGTAAAGATTAGATTAATTGAAGTAATATAAATTTTTATAAAGATGAATCCTTATTGATAGCATTTGGCTTGATTTGAATGAATGAATAAATCAAATAAATTTATTTCACCTTGAATGGAATATGTGACTTGAAATATACATAGAATTTTTCCTAGATATACTTAGTTAGATTTAAATAAAAAAGTGTGTAAATATATGTATGAAGTCCTTGAAAAATAAGTTAAATCGGTGTTACTAAGGGTATGAAATACATATAGAAATCTGGTTGAAAACAAATCCTTAAACTTTTATGAAAAATCATGAAAAGATGGGTAGAAATAACCAAACCAAAAAGGTTATCAAAATATTAAAAATACACTAGATGTCAAACAGAAGTCTACAAACTTATTTAGACATCTAAAATCAATCTGATATCAAGAATTCAGGAAATCGTAACCTAAAAATTTTAAGTTGAAATTCGATATATTTCAGATGTCTAAATACATTTTTAGACTTCTAAAAATTAAGCTACACATCTAAAAAAGGCAGTTAGATGTCTGCATGTTTGAGAATTTTTTTTTATTTGCATCCGGTAACCAGACGTTTGAATTGTATTTTCAAATGTCTGAGTTACTTCATCAAGCCTAGGTTGAACCTAGACCTAGTGCAGGCCGAGTAGGATGAATAGGTGAAATTTGTTCCCGCTCTTTTGACTTTAGAGGCATCTACAGAACTGAAGGAAGCCATGCAACGAGATGGAGAAGAATCGCAAGGGATGATGTCCTAGGTTCATACTGCATGAAGTTATAAGGCGTGGCATTTAGTACCATGTGCGGTTCTACCACGAAGGTGTGCTTTAGACACATGGCACTAATGAGAGGTGACTCAATGTCTTTGGGAAAACTGCGTAGGCATTAAGGTGGTACTCTTGGTGTTGTTCGTAGTTACATGCACGAACCGAAAGTTACTCAATGTTATTAGGCAATTGGACCTAGACATTGTAGTGTATCCCCATTGCAGTGCATAGAAATAGGATATCAGACACTTATGAGTGGTTACTTGATGTTTTTGGAGCAATTGCATCTAGACATTGTTGTGTATACCTGGTGCTCTGCATAGTATAACAAACGCGAGTAGTATGTTGCTCGGTGCTTTTGGGGCATGTAGGCCTAGGCATTGTAGAGCAAGCATAATAGAATTAGTGGATTACCGAATTATACACGTGGTACTTATATTTGAGGTTATCTACTTAATGTAGAAGTTTATTGTTAATCATTAAGGATTTTAATCATATTTTAAGTATATTTAGATGATTGTTACATCTAGTATTAGGGTGTAGTACCTTTATAGGAGATTCTTATATATATATATATATATAGTCCATAGAAACAAATAAGCATCCTAGGTCATACAGTCTATAAATGAAGTTAATTATTTATGAAAACCATATCTAGTAATACAATTCATTCATTAGACTTTGTCTGACCCACTCCTCTTCTTCCCCTTTTATATCCATTACACGAGGACATAACAGTAGGTGATTTTGTGTGGATCGAATGCATGGAAGAGGATCGAAGTTATATTATTCACCGTTACTCCCCATGTACCTTAAATTTTACTACTTCTATCAGTTGGATGTTATATTACTATCAGACTCTTTGTATTTGACATTTATAGACATTGTTGTATGGACTACGTTTTGTTGAGACTGTTATCTGTTTTGGACTATTTTCATTATTTATATTTTTATTTCCTTCCCCTATGAGATATGAAAGTATAAAATGTATCAAAGTCCTAATTATCTTTGTATCATCAAAACTTTTAAACCCTAACGACTCATACTTCTTGCTAAGACGCGAGTTCAAATGCCGTTTTAGGCCTTGAATTGGTGTGTTGTGCGGGTTGTTACAACTTGGTTATATTTGTGTTTAAATTAGGATTCGTATTATTTGTTTGACAGTTTTTTGTTATGTTTTCAATTTTCAATGCAAATAATTATTCATTGATGTTTTGAATTTGAATATGAACTATTTTTATGCTTTGTAATACTATTTTTTGAAATAGATGTATTGTTTTTAAATGTTTATTTATTACTTCATTTTTATAAATGTAAGAAACATCCTTATTTCCTTTTAATAAACTAGAATAGCGGCCTTATAATTTTTAGTGTATACAAATAATGAACATTCGTTCACTAAGAATAACCAGAGTATTAGTAAGCTACCTAACTACTTTAATTCGAAATATTCAGTTATTACCAAATTATCTTATATATAAAGAAAATGCTTGGTCAACAAAGTCAAAATGAAACCTTTTTGAACTTTCTAAAATTTCCAAGTCCAAAACTCAGTAGAAACTCTAAACCAAGGATCTTTTTATATTTTCTCCTATGCATTTTGTTCCCTACTTTTCAACTTCACGTATAATTTTCTTCCCTGCCAACTCCTCTTTCTCTTGCAACACAAAATAACTCATCTTCTCAAATGATTTTCGATGCTAATGAAATTTTAGAAACTGAAAATTAAGTGAATAATGAGGCAATGTGAAGTGGCAAAAACCAAGTATTACTGTAGCGACCTGGTATTTTGAACCATTCGCATCCGCACAAGTCGGACTTGAATTGCTCAAAATTTCATATTGTTAATTTATATTTGGAAAAACTTAACATATACAGTAAATAAATCAATCACAGAATTACAGACACAGAGTATTACAACAATAAGTAGTGGAATAGATAAATAGTAGTTCACGAAACCACTATAAAACATGAGAGTTTGAAACAAAATACAACAGAAACTCGAATACAAATGAATCTCCAATACATAAGCAACTGACGAGTCTGAACATAAATGACTAGAATAAACTGAAATAACTGAAAGCTGGATAGATAGATCTTCAAACAAAGCACCAATCTCCAAAGGTGAGTCTCAAATGTTGTGTCACTCTGTCTGACCCGAGCATAAAGCAAAACACAAAACACTCGTGACAGTATTAACATTCTTATATAGTAAATTCAACTCAAGTGAAATGTCAACTGAAATACAAGTAACTTAAAGGATGTTTAGGATTTCAATCCTCTAAGGATCCGTGGAACTATCTACTATGTAGTAATATATGCTATTATAATATGTCTATATTAAAGTAAACTATTAAAATAGCGTTAAGGCGTTACCCATATCCCCCTTAACACATTTTTACATATTCCTATAGTCTATATAGTACGGTAATTCCTCCGTAAACTGGAGGGCTATCATAGGGCACTCCATAGGTATGGTACAAACCAAACTCATAGAAGGCGCGATAGGGCATGTGACAAGGCATGCGAGGCAATGTCAGGGTAGATATACTGTTTGCGGATCTGGACTTGTGGTAACGCATAGCAGCTACTACCGCCCACCTTGAGACACACTCCCAAATCAAAGGTGCACCCAATCAAATCACAAAGTAATAGAATGGTATCGAAGAAATATGCCCGATCGGAGGAATGACCGCACTTGGCCCGGCATGGCTCCTGTTTTAGCCACATAAAGCTGACTCACCGGAGTCAGGGCTACGTAAATACCATATAGAATTGTTGCCAAACCATCTTACTTCATTTTGGAATCTCCACCATGTACACAGTTGTTAAAGTGGTTTTCGGTATTGGTAGAGAGTATGACAATATCCAATCTCGATCTCTTTAAAACCAAACGCTTATTTCACACCGTGGTCATTTCATTTCAAATAGTTCATACTTTATATCAAAATATCATATTCATTTCAAAACCATATCAGTTCAATATCATTATTCACTTTAAAATAATATTCACTTCCAGAATCGTAACACTTTAAAATTTATAGCACTTTCGAAATCATAACACTTTTGAAATCATAACGCTTTTGAAATCATAACACCTTTGAAATCATAACACTTGCAATTTTAAAAGGTTAAGGTTCAATTCAAACTCGAAATAAACTATTTCAATCTTTATCAATTTCAAATCCAGTTTTGAACTGTCTCTTCACTTCCAATAAGATTCAAAGTTTAAATATTCAAACATTTCAATATAAGTTTCATTTATATTTCAACATTTAACTTTACTATTATTTAGTTTTGAAATATTCACTTAATCAATTTAATAACAATTAAATAAAATCTCAATTTATAAATTTTAATCAATATTAAATATTCAGTCTCAATTTTATTTAAAGTTGAGAATATTCATTTAATCGCTTTTCATCAATCAAGTTTTAAATTATTATTTAAATTCAATTATTAACCAATTTAAATTTCAAGTCAATTTTACTTTATTTTCCAACCTCTATTTATTTAAAGTCATTACAAAAATCTATTTAAAATATTAATGTAAAATTTTAAATAAATATTTAAACATATTATATATATACTAATTTAATTAAATTTTATTTAAATAATTTATATTAAATTAAATCTTATTAATAAATCTATTTTATATCTTATTTTATATATTTTAAAAATAATAAAATTATAAGTAAAATTTTTTAATTTATATTTTCAAAACTAACTTGTAAATTTAAAATTTCCAAACCTATAATTAAAAAAAATCTAATTTTATGAAATAAAATATCTTTATATTATATTTAAAATCAATATTTAATAAAATCCATATATTTCCTTCCAAAATTATAAAACTCATTTTTCAAAATAGACCAACGGTGTCCGAATATAATTTTCTATCCTATGGTCAAGTGATACGGATATTTATCATTTCAATCCGCAAATTAAATATTTACGGGTATATATCATTTCAACCCGCAATCCCAAAATTTGAATTCAATGAAAATCGCTTGGGTTTATCATTTCAACCCATAACGATTTTCCCTTAATCTATAAAATCATTCGGGTATGTATCATTTCAACCTATAGGGAATATCTAAACTAATAGGTGTAGGATCGATTTCACCCTAGAGAGGGAGTGAATAGGGTGATACTGTTAATTATAAAAATTTATTGCGGAAGTATATAAAATAATTTCAATCACAGATCACAGCAGAATAATAGTAGCACAGATAAAAGCAGAATATAAAAACAGAAATAGAACACACAGATTTACCCAGCTTCGGCAAAACCTTACCTGCGTGCTGCCCCCAAGGTTTCTACTAGAAATTGAGTAGTCAGACGCTTACACACGTAAACTCGCGACACCCGCTATCGACTAACCTTAAGTCTATGCTCAAAACCCTTCCACAACTCAGCCACTGAGTTGTGGTTTCTCAATCTATGCCACGTAGTTTGTCCCCTAGTCACACGACTAGAAATTACATAGAAGTTTAAATGAAATTACAAATTTTAAAAACAATTTAAAAACTTAAAACCCTAATTTTAAAATATTAAGTCCCAATCACTATCTTTAATAACCGGCCCAAAATAATCTTATCACAGAGAAAAATTTCCGGCCCTTTTTCATTTATCTCTAACCGGCCTGACTTCTTTTGTTCTTCGATGGCTGCTCAATCGTTTCCTCTTTAAACAAAATTTAGGGCTTTTGTAGTTGAAGATGCCGATTGTTTGTTTGTCGATTTCAATAAGTATTCATCTGATTTGCTTCAGCAATCGACGTTTCTTCAATTCGCACACTGCTGCGTCTTCTCGATCGAGTTCAGTATGACTTCAGTATGTAATTTATGCCTTTTTACTTTTTCTGATTAGCTTGCTTGAACTCGATCTGATTTGAATTGTTGATTTAATTTTTGGTATCTTTTTTGCTTCGAACTCGAATGCTCTTTAGCGCCGATGATGATTGGGTTTATATAGGGTTTAATCCCCTATAATTTCGTTCTTATGTATTTGTTTGAATTTGTCAATTGATTTATCTCGGCCCCTTGATTATGATTGAATGTTGTTGATGTTTACTGACTTGTTCAGTTCGTTCTTTTCGTTGCTTGATTATCATGGCTCGATTCTTGGCTACCACGCTCTGACTTTGCTGTGACGATGTTGATTTATCTTTGTTCCCTTTGACTTCAGCCACTTGATTTGAATTGTAAAACCTGCTTCCAGATGTTGTATTACTCCACGTATATGTGCAGTGTTGTTTTGATATTGACTCCGGTTGTCTGCACTGTGCACCACATATATTGTTTGCATATTATCTGGTTGCGTCGAGTACATATGTATATGTTTCATTGTATCTTGCTTGGATATTGAGCTGTTTCACTGATGCATCACTTGTTGTTGCCATTCACTTGAATTCAGTTGCATTCGTCTGGTTCGGTCTCATACCACCTGCTGTTCACTGGTCTATTTGGTTCATATATGTATGTGTTAGCTTTGCTTGCATTGTTTAAGTTAATCTGCACTTCCCAGTCTATACTGCCTCTGGTTTCACTACATAGCTTTGCATCTTCTTGCTTATGCTCTGATCACTTCGAGTATTGTGCTTGACCATATGCATATTGCTGCTACTTTGTACATGCTTCGAAGTCTGGTGTAGATATAGTTCTGACCACTGTGTACATTATTTGCCAAGTGTACATTGTTTGCCAAGTGTACATTGTTTTGTGATCTAGTTCCATTGATGATGCTTATCTGGTTTAGCTGCTATCTATTTTGGTTTTGTTGCAGAACTTGTTTTCGTTTGTGACTTCGGCATTGCTTTGAACTGCAGTTGTCTTTAACTTGTATACTTCACTGTGCATTACACTTGTACTTGACAATTTGTATTTCACCTGCGTTGAATCCAGCTTATAGCTTGGGTTTGACCTTGTGCTCGTGTCATTATATTTATTCCACTGGAGTTGAACTCGGCTATTGATTTGGGTTTGACCTTGTGCTCACCTGTCCCTATAATTTTATCAAGTGTACATTGGCGTGCACGGCCTTGTGGCATGTACAGTGATACAATGTGCATGTCACAAGTTGTTCGTATTTGATGAATTCAAAATTAAAGGATGACGAACAACCCAAATAACTGAGGCAAATAATATTTTCAAAATTCATTTTATTTTACACTGCAAAAATATTTCCTTTTCAATTTTACCGTGTTAGTGTATATTTTTGCAGATAATTCAGATGCTGGATTCAATCTGGAATAGAGTTGAAGATAAAATACGAGTGAATGAGTGATATGTTGTGAGGTGCATATGTAAATGATAAATGTAATGTAATTGAATTTGTATTGTAATTGAAATTGTATATATATAGTGAGAGCTCAAATTTGTACTATTCAAAATTGTAATAAATATTTGTTTGAATAAAATATCTGTTTGAATTTAAATTCTGAGTTATTTATTTTATTCAACAAATATTTATTTAATTATGTGAAAAATAGAAGAGTACATTAACAAATACATTTAAATGAATATATATGTTTATTATCATCAAACAAAAATTATACACTCGCATATTCAATAATCTCCCCCTTTAGATGGTAACAAACATATATTTAAGATTTTGAATTTACTAAATGTATTTGATCATTCAATTTTCTCCCCCTATTTGAATGCTCCCTCTCTACACAAGCTCCCCCTTCATATATGCATGAAAATAAAAATATGCAAATGATCCTAGATGCATTTAGAAAATACTAAATAAAATGTTTGACCTTTATTTGCCAAAATCATAACTTTTCTATCCCCTTTTGTTATTAGCAAAAGAGTAATAGTGTTAGAAAAATTAGAGATAAAGTGATAGACATTAATAAAACATTAATACTCAATCGAGTATAAATATTAAATTTCAATAAAAAATCAAACAAAAATCATAATTACTTTGTTTGATGCATATTCCACTTTAGAATGATATGGATGATGTCACCATATAAAACCATATAGTTGTGTCTATTTGTGGTATATTTATATCAGGAATTTGAATATCTACTAACCATGCATAACCGTTAGGACTTTTAAATGAGATTAGTAGTATTCTAAATTTTTATTAAAAAGTAAATTCAAGTATCTTCTAACCACACATAACCATGAGGACTTTTAAATGGGATTAGAATCAACTTGTCTATTTAATCAATCAATTTTGATATGTGTTCCATACATGCATAACCGTAAGGACTTTTAAATGAGCATGGAAGCACATAATCAAAAATTCCAAGTAATTCACCCATGCATAACCGTGAGGACTTTTAAATGAGAGTGAATACTTTGGATGTTTTTATTTGTTAAAAATATAATTAATTGAGAAATGAATGATTTCCCGTTTAAAATACCAAATATTGACATACTATATTGAATTTTGATGAGTGATGGTCGATAGAAATAAGATAGAAATAGAAATGGTCATGGAATTTTAGTCAACAAAAAGTTTTTATAACTCTTGTTTAAATTTCTAAAGAAATTTACTAAATATACTGTCTCAAGTTATAATATATGATTAATATCAACACTCATCACTTTTTCAATCACTATTTATCTTTTCGATAATCAGTAGGGAGTCAGATTAGTTAATATAGTCATTTAAAATCAAATCCAAAAATAATTAATCAAAATTTCCAAAATGACTAATCTGAAACAAGGTCAACAAAAATGATTTTCTAGAAGGGGTTTTTAGAAAAATAAATAAAATATGTCTGCTATTTGAAAAATTATTTCAAGTGAAAAATATGCAAATATTTTCTTTGAAAAACGATGCAGCTACTGAATGTCTCAACATAAATCACATTCCACTAGTAATTTTTCTATCAACTAGATTACCAGTGTAATCTGCATCTGAATTTCTCTTTCACTCGAGATTATCATTAGTTGAATGTTATAGACCAGACCGTGATGTGTATCTTAAAATCATTTAACAGCATTTGAATGAATTTCTTTTGAATTTGAATTGAAACCGTGGAAATAAACAAGCAGTGAACATAGTGT
Organism: Allium fistulosum; assembly: GCA_030737815.1. Taxonomy (NCBI): domain Eukaryota; kingdom Viridiplantae; phylum Streptophyta; class Magnoliopsida; order Asparagales; family Amaryllidaceae; genus Allium; species Allium fistulosum. Next base: position 1,099,671,117 of record CM060904.1, on the reverse strand, counting down.
CAGAAAAGATAAACAAATATATCCACTTGTAGCATGAGTAATCAGCAATCAACAAAACACCATCATTTGACCAAACAAATTTATATGAATTAGTTCAAAGATGATTGGTCAACATTTTGAATAAGTCAGAATCAAAATCATCATTCATTTCATTATCACATTATGGCTGATTTAATTATGGTTCAGATTATCACGTTCAAAATAAATATATCATTACCTGTTTTACCTTTACTAATAATATTTCATTGTTGCCCATTGTGATTCTACCACCTTTATACCAGGCTAAGGAACTTTGATTTGACGCCCGTTGTGTTTCTGGAACAGCCAGAATCCAGATGACACTGTTGTTGTTCCTTAGCCTTCCACCACACCTACATGAGAGAATATTTTTGTGACCTATTTGTTTTTATATGTCCATGGTTGTTAGTGGCAACAAATTTTGAAAAATAATTTTTTGGAGACCCAAAACTATGTATATATGTCCCTTTCGGCACCCAGATTTGTTTGACTATGAGGGATTTTATATTTGTGCCTTTTGGAACCCAAATTGGAATGGTTTTCACATGTTTGGGTCTATACCTACAAATATTTTGATTGTGTCCAACTTTTCTACAAATTGTGCACTCGGATTTGACTTTATTAATTTTTCTTTTAGCAGGTTCAGATTGATTATATCCAAGTCCTTGTCTAACTGTATTAACAGTTTGTTTCCCTAATAGCATATTCAATGATCTTTCACTTTTTGAAAATTTTCCTAAAGTCGTCGACAGTTGTTGGACTTGTGTTTTGAGTGATTCGTTTTCATTCAATAATTGAGTGCACTTTTTAATAGAATTTTCTCTCCTAGTGTTTTCACTTTCTTTCAAAATCAGAATTTCAATTTCAAGTGATTTTATTTTAATTTCTGATTTTCTAATCTCTTCTTCGAATGTTGGACACTTATCACACTTATGGCTTTTTCTTTGATAGTTTTTAACCAATTGATCAAGCTGTTTCTTTAAATCTATCAAAGTATCTTTTTGTGATTCAAATTTAGCGTATTTCTCCCTAAGTCTTTCAAAACAGCCATTTACTTCGTGGAAATATATAAGTAATTCAGAGTGAGTAAGTTTTGATACCTCGCTTGGCTCATCATCATCATCGCTATCAGTTATATTACCTCGAAGGCACAGATCTCCTTTCTCATTCTCACTGCTAGTGCTTTTATCATCTTCACTTTTATTCCACATGGATGCAAAACTTCTTCTTTTTGATTTCTTTTCTTGGCCATGTCGATTCTGAGGACAATTGGGCTTGATGTGGCCTGGTTTATTGCACTTGTGGCAAATGATCTCTTGCTCTTCTGAGTCGTCTAGTGCTTTGGCTATTCTGCTTTTCAGTTTTTGATTTAGAGCTGGATTTTCGTATTTGTGATTCCATCTTTTGAATTTCTTTATTAATTGTGCCAACTCAGCTGCTCCATCATCATCATCATCGCTTTCTATTGTTCCTTTGAGAGCTATTGATTTCTTTCGAGTATCTCCTCCTTTACGCTCTTCCTTGAATTTCATTTCTAGCTCGTAAGTGGTGAGATTTCCGATGAGTTCTTCAATTTTGATCTGTTTCAAATCTTTTGATTCTTGAATGGCCGTAACTTTTGCTTCAAAATTTCGTGGAAGGACTCTGAGGATTTTTCGGACTATTTCCTATTCTTTGTATGATTTCCCGAGAGCTTTTGATTTGTATACGATATTGGAAAGTCGTCCATACATTTCTTTGACATTTTCTTCCTTGGCCATTGTGAAATTCTCGTATTCGCTACTCAGCATGGCAAGGCGAGATTCCTTGACTTGAGATGTTCCTTCGTGAGTCACTTCTAATGTATGCCAGATTTCTTGTGCAGTTAGACAATGTGAGACACGATTAAATTCAATTTGATCTAATGAACAGATAATAGAATTCATAGATTTAGCATTAGCATTCTGTATCGGCAATGTGGTATTTGTTAAGATTCTCCATTATAGAATGTTTTAAATTCGGTAATAAGGGGAAGTTGGTGTTAAGATTCGTAGGTCCTTTTCGATAGTAGAGAGGATTGGGAACCTAGCGTACATGGTCAATTTACCTCAGAAGATGGTAGACGTGCATAATGTATTCCACATCTCACACTTGCAGAAGTTTGTGCAAGACCAAAGCATGGAAATTGCATCATGTTAACCCGCCTTTTGGCAAGGCTGTAGGCAGGCAGATTTAACTAAGCCGACTTCACGATTATCGAGGCAGGAACATGACGGGTTCGGTTTAAAAGGATGAAGTTCACCTGGATGTGCCGCTCGACATTGAGGTGAGGTTATGCCGCTCGACATTGAGGTGAGGTTATGCCGCTCGGCATTGTGGTGAGGATATGCCGCTCCGCATTGTGGTGAGGATATGCCGCTCGACATTGTGGTGAGGATATGTCGCTCGGCATTGAGGTGAGATTATGCCGCTCGGCATTATGGCAAGATTGGGGTCGCTCAACATTGGTGAGACGGCTCAGCATTGGTAAGGTCAGGGTCGCTCGGCATGAAGCCTCGTTCGGCAGATGTCGATCGGCATGAAGCCTCGTTCGGCATAGATGACTCGTTCGACGTGAAGCCTCGTTCGGCAGATGTCGCTCGGCATGAAGCCTCGTCGGCAGATGTCGCTCGGCATAAATGACTCGCTCGACATGAAGCCTCGTTCGGCAAATGTGGCTCGACATTGTGGAGGTATGTGGCTCGGAGGAAGGCCTTGATGGGCCCGGATCATTCAGAAAGCCCAACAACTCAGGATTTTCCTATAAATACAGCATGTGATGGTTCATGTCGATTATTACAGCAATAAAAAGCAAACTTCTAAGTGGACGTAGGCCAGAGTTAGCCGAACCACTATAAAATCTATTGCTCTTTACTGCTTTCATTTTAATTTTGACTTTTCTTCACATTATTACTCTCTACATAAACACTATCTCTGAGCTGTGACTGGTATTTAGTGCTTTCATCTGGATTTGGGTGTTAGTGACCAATTTCGGCACTAACACTTTGGTGCTTTCACTAAGAACGCAAGCACTCGGGAATTTTGGAGTTAGGAACTTGGATCCTAGAAAGCAATGGCTAGACCACCAACGAGGAAGCAAGCAGTGGAAAGGAGCAATCAAGAAGGAAGTCAAGAGACCTCTTCTGGAGCTGGAGAGGATCATGCATCCATCTACATAACTCGGGACGAGATGCAAGTGATGATGAATTCTATGCAGGAGCAGATGATGAAACGACAAGAGGAGATGATGCAGACTCTTCTTAGGCAATTTGGACAACCAGGAACTGCAGGTGCTCAAGTTCATGTAACTGGACCAGAGGAACTCAACCAGCGGACAAATGGAGTTATTCAGCAGGGGGCAGCTCCCAATCAACAAATAGCTAACAATCTAGATGGACATAGACTCGGGGGCACACCACCAGGTAATGCTGGACCAGTTCATGGAGGGATACTGGATGACGCTACACGGCCTGACGTTGATAGGAATACAGGAGTACGTGATGAGGAATATGTGCCAGAATTTCCCCGAGGACTTGGGGGTTAGTCTGGAAACATGGATAGGGGGCAACCCTTGGTTGGAAACACTGGATTGCTGACATTATCAGGCGGACTATTCGCGGAGGTCTGACAAACAGGGATTCAGAGGGAGTTAACAAAAGTCCGTTTACCCGGAACATTAGGACAGCTAGGAATCCGCCCGATTTCAATCTACCCACTCTGGAAGTATACAATGGGAAGACGGATCCCACCGACCACTTGATGAGGTACACTAGGCATATGGAAGTGCTAGGGGCAACGGAGGAGGTTATGGCCCGATGTTTCCCCCTGTACTTGACTGATATTGCCGCTATGTGGTTCAGACAGCTGGAGGATGGATCCATTGGAACATGGACGGAACTGGTGGACAAGTTCTTAAGTCAGTTTCGAGTTCACATAAAAATGCCAAAGAACGTGATGACGCTAACGTCAGTCAAACAGGGGGTGGATGAATCGCTCAGGACATTCTTAACTCGATTTAACGCAGCAGTTGCTTCGGTGGATCGGCCGGATCCATCAATGGTTCTGATGGCTACGGTATCAGGAGTCAGAGATAATTGGGATTTCAAAGTATCGTTGATACGAGACCTATTGTTGGATCTTGGGGAATTCTTTCATGAAGCTGAGAGATTTCTTCGACAAAAGGATGCATGTTTGGACATGAGGTCAAAGGAAGTAAACATGATTAATGATAAAGGACTACCCGGCGAAAGCTCAAGTGGGGGAAAGGATAAAGGGAAAAGGAAGCGCTGGGGAGAACCAAAGTTCTCCACTTACACAGGATTGAACGCAACGCTGGAGCGGATATTCTTGGATACTCGAGATCGCCTTCCGTATCGAAGGCCGGCGAGGAGGGAGCCCTCAGAACGAGAAAGGGCGTCAGGAAGGCACTGTCTTTTTCATGACCTGGATGGGCATGATACTAACAGCTGCCGTCATTTGAAGGACATAATCGAGGAGCATATAAGGAATGGTCAGTTGCGACAATATGTCGGAACTCGGAATGCGGCAGTGGAATAGGAGCAGCCACCGCCTACCTTGAACGACGAGGGCATGAGGCCTAGGAATGGTGGCAGATTGGTCATTAACTAATCTTGATGGTTTGGAATAAGTAACAAACCTTGAGCATACGGTTAAACCACTTACTCATGGACGGGGTCAGAGATAACCCTCAGGCATGCTCTGAGATGATGGCTTACCGAGACGCCCTGGTTTGTGAAATCTATTTTTTCCTTTGACTTGGACATTTGCTTTTTCTACTGGTTTGGTTTTGGAGTTTGGTTTGAACTCCCTATTTTGCTCGTTTTCTGGGTTGGATTCTGGTTTAGATGTTTGTTTTTTGGTTTGGATTTTTGATATGGATTTTTGGTTTTCTGGTTGAATTTGGATTTCGGTTTAGATTTTGGTTTGGATTTTGGCTGAAAGGTCATCGAGCATGGACTATGCTCGGTAAGGGTCCGGAGAGACCGGGATTCGGCCTAGGACTTAGGCCCCCTATTGTCTCCTATGCAAGTCGTCGAGTATGGACTATGCTCGGCAAGGTTCCGGAGCGACCAGGATTCGGCTTAGGACTTAAGCCATGGCATTATTTGACGTTCAGGAACACTAAACTGGAACACCATGGAATTACTTAACATAGGTCGTCGAGTGTGGATTGCAATTGGCAAGAACCCGGAGAGGTTACGGATTTGGATATTAGCTATGAATAGCTAAGGATTCGGACAAGGACCCGGAGCAGTCCCAGATTTGGATATCGACCCAGAGAGGTCACGGATATGGTAATAGGTTATTGGATATGGATGGATTGGAACTCGGTAGTCGGGTTCAGATGGATGTGGAATTGGATGAGGATAAGGTTACTGAAAAGGAATCGGATATCGACTCAGAGTAGTCATGGATTCGGATAAGGGTACGGCAATGGCACTTGGATAAAATGGATTGGATTATGATTCGGAAAGTATGGATGTGAATAACATACGGACTTTGGATATCGGACTCGAGGCTATTCAAAACACACCTTCCAATAGCAAGGCATGTTTTGGGGGGCAAAGTGTTAACACGCCTTTTGGCAAGGCTTTAGGCAGGCGGATTTAACTAAGTCGACTTCACGATTATCGAGGTAGGAGCATGACAGGTTCGGTTTAAAAGGATGAAGTTCACCTAGATGTGCCGCTCGGCATTGAGGTGAGGTTATGCCACTCGACATTGTGGTGAGGATATGCAGCTCGGCATTGTGGTGAGGATATGTCGCTCGGCATTGAGGTGAGATTATGCCGCTCGGCATTGTGGCAAGATTGGGGTCGCTCGATATTGGTGAGACGGCTCGGCATTGGTAAGGTCAGGGTCGCTCGGCATAAAGCCTCGTTCGGCAGATGTCGCTCGGCATAAAGCCTCGTTCGGCAGATGTCGCTTGGCATGAAGCCTCGTTCGGCATAGATGACTCGTTCGACATGAAGCCTCGTTCGGCAGATGTCCCTTGGCATGAAGCCTCGTTTGGCAGATGTCGCTCGACATGAAGCCTCGTTCGGCATAGATGACTCGCTCGGCATGAAGCCTCGTTCGGCAGATGTGGCTCGGCATTATGGAGGTATGTGGCTCGGTGGAAGGCCTTGATGGGCCCGGATCATTCAGAAAGCCCAACAACTCAGGATTTGCCTATAAATACAGCATGTAAGGGTTCAGAAAAGGGATCTTCTTTCTGCTCTTTGGCTTTCTCCTTTTTAAGGCTACTCTGCCATTTTTGTAACTGTAATCGATTATTACAGCAATAAAAAGCAAACTTCTAAGTGGACGTAGGCCAGAGTTAGCCGAACCACTATAAAATATACTGTTCTTTACTACTTTCATTTTAATTTTGACTGTTCTTCACATTATTACTCTCTACATACACACTATCTCTGAGTTGTGACTGGTATTTAGTGCTTTCATCTGGATTTGGGTGTTAGTGACCAATTTTGGCGCTAACACATCAGATCAACTTGATGATATCGAGATTGAAGCAAAAGCTTTGAGACCTCGTATGCTAGTTCGTATTGCCAGGCACGATACCAAACAGCTTAGGCGGAAGACGGTGGAGTTCGTGAAGGTTCAATGAGGCAAAAGTTAAGGTGATTGCACATGGGAAACTGAGGAGAGCATGAGGGATGCATATCCAGACCTTTTTGCATGGTGAAGCCTACTGTTTTTCTTATATACTTTTACCTTTAGTACCATATAGGATAATTTAGTTTCTCACATGCTAGGATAGGTTTATCTGTACTATTGAATCCATGGCTACTTGTGTGATATGTTGATGGTAGCACATGATTGTTAGGCAAGTAGGGTATTTATAGTTGACTATTTTTTGTTTTATTTGAGGATTTTGAGGGCGAAATTCTTAAAGGGAGAGAGTGTAACTATCCATATTTTATGTATTGGAGGACCATAAAATATTATTATTTATTTCATATAAGGTTGTATAACGCTAAGATTTTGGGAAATGACTACTAGGGATATTTTTCTTCTCTATAATTTTTATCGAATGGTCTGGACTGAGAAATTCTTATAGGACCTATAAATTTTGTTAGTATTGAATTATGGTTTGAAACCACTTTATTAGATAGGGCTTGTGGTTTTTCTTTTTTTAGAGTAGTCATAATAGAAAACAGACTTAAAGTTTATGAGATATGGCCATTTTAATTTTGTTTGCTGTTGGACAGATTAGTAGATAATTAATTAGGCCCAATCTTAACCCTACCAACTAATTTCAAGATTTGCGACTAATTGGGGCTGATGAGACATCTCTAATCACATTTCTCACTTCCTATTACAACCAAATCCTCCATTAACCCTAATTCTATCAAAAAGCTTCTCTTTTCTTACTAATCTTAGTCTAGATCATCATTATGAAGGTAATTAGCAAGGAAGATTGTAATTCTATCACTTTGGTGCATGGAGATTCATGTTTTTTGGTATTCATTTGGATCTAGGGAGAAAAGTTAGTATTTTGGGTATTTGGCGAGTGGTTCTTGACCTCTCACTATTTTATACTCGTTCATACAGTTAAAATATGTGTTTCTAACATGATTTTGATCCTAAAATGTTTTCTAACTTTAATTTAACCTTTAAAATTGATTATGGTTGAAACTAAAAAGGATTGAGCTTGATTTTAAAGGATTTTACAACCTATTTTGGACCATATTCTCATGTTAATAAAAATCTAGATCTAGGCTAGGATTTGCATGTTAATCTGGTTTGAATTGCTTATATATGTTTGATGAATGTGTATGAATGGTATGTATGCTTGGATGAATTGTTTTGATATGGTTTTCCAGTGTTTTAGTGAAGTTAGGAAAGATATCATCGATTTGGGCAAAACGAAGGCAAGAGTTGATCAGAATTGGACGAAATTTGGAAGAGGGGCTCTGGAGGAGGAGAGAGGCTTAGGATTCAGGCCCCGGGTGGTTTGGAGTTAGTTTGTGTGGCTAAGTAAAGATTGGTGATGAGTTGATTCTACTAGAGGAAGGAGTTCACATCTATTCAGCAATGGGACAGGACTTGGGAACTTAAACCATGAAACTTCAAGGAAGACTTCGGGATGAAGGTAAGAAGAAGTCCAAAAGTCAATGTTGCAAAAATGGCTAATTATAGTGGTCGATACCGAGAAAAGGTCATGGAATGTAGCTTAAGGAAGCTTGGGGAGCTTAGGGAATGAAGCATGGAGTCTAATTATGTCAAGAAGAGGTGGTCGAGGAGGAAATTACATAGCCAAATTTTGGCTAAGTGAAAATAAAGAGATTCATATAGGTATCGAACTCTTTTGGTCAGTACCGACATGAAATTAAGGAGGCAAGGTCTGTGGAATTTCCAAAGGGGAATGTGGGGTTCTTCAAGTCATGTTAGGTTGTTGTTTGTTCACTAGGGGTTTGTTCACGATGTAGCAGCACGATGAAGGATGATAGTTTTGAAACTTTGATGATGGTAACTTTATGGTGAATGGGGTTGGTTTTGATGATAGTGCCTCAATGATTAGAGCTGAAGTGATGATCAAAAAGGTGGGTTCAATAAGGAGAGCTCGTAGGTGGAATTATGACCGTGTTCCACTATGGATGTGAGTAGAATGAAATTATGACTTTGTTTCATTATGAAGGCATGTTTAAAGGGATCATAGGCATCTGAAGGTTTTTTGTAAGCTTATATATAAGGGGTATGTGGGGACTCCCACCTAGATTATGATCGTGTCTAGATCTTATGACTATGTATTACCCTAGATCTTATGACTGTGGGTCTATTTCTTAACCTTACGACGTGGCATAGATTGAGTAATATGGAACTAAGATTTGATTTGGTCTCTGGCTTATGATTATGCCATAGGAGTTGGCTTATGTCCAAGCACATTAAGTGATGTTGGAGATTTTTTGATAGATGCTATGTTTGCTTTGGTTTCTTTTTCTTGTAGTATATCAGTCCAGGGATGTCACTTGAGATAGGTATTGTGGATAGGGATACTTGGACACCCGTCATTGTACTTAGATTGTAGTATACCCTTATGCTATTTTTAGAGTTGCATTTTATGTTTCTTATGTGCTAACTCTTTGGATGCAGGGGCAGATCAAGAATAGTTCTTATACCTTGTTCCTTACTATATCAACTTGTATAGTATTTTGAGATTCATTTATCGCTGATACTAGACAGTTGTCTGACTCTATATTTTATGCTTTGCTTCTTATTATCTCAAGTACTCTTAAATGAGTAGACTAAATAGCAGATCTTGGTGATATGCAAAGGTTGTGTAAAGGATGAGCAGGATGGAGCTATCTTGTATTATATATGGATACTTATGCTTATTGCATTGTGCAACATTGTGGAGCCTAGATAGCGTTTGCTTTAGTTTTATGAGATAGTTTATTTCCAGTTTGTATAAACTCCATTACTATATTTTATAACTCTGTGAATCTATGCTCTGCTATATGGTTCACTTAGCTATTACTGTCTCTCAAGTTTCATATCCGTGATGATTATTATATTTTATTTGACGCGTTGTGAGGTATACGACAGGTTCTATGATGTTTTATTCCTTTTTCAACCCTTGACAATCGTCCTACATCGGTTGAGCCCCACTGAGCGCACTATACAAGTATATTGGATGCCGATAGTGTAGGACATTTGTCATACCTGCAATCTTGGAAGGTACAACTCCTCTTTAATATTCTTCTTTAGAGTTTTCCCAATATGAATTTATCTCATTCATTCGTATCGAGGCATCCATTAATCTTTTTGTTGATTGACTGTTGTGTGTTCTATTTAGATTCCTTATTTTTAGGGCTTATTCTAGTGTGGGTTAGAGTATGAGTTATCACTAAACTAGTAGTAAAAGCCAGTGACTCTTTTCAATTATGGAGGAACTACAAGAGGTTAGGAATATTTATATATATATAAGATTAATATATATATATCTTATACTATAAAGCAAAACCCTGGTCAAAGTGGTCAAAGTGAAGCCTTTTTGGCAGTCTCCATATTACCCCCCAGTTCACAACAACATGCAACCACCACAACAGGGCAGTTTTGTCTTTCCGCAACCTCCTCCCAGGTTGCCCCATCTTCTCTTCCGTTTCCTTACACTTCTGCTTTCCATTTTCCCTTTCTTCCGCATCCACTTTCGCCTCACCCCACAAAAATGGCAACCTCCCTCCTCCACTTGCCTAACCCCCACCCCTATACTGCCTTCCCTTCTTCCCCCTTCCCCTTCTACTTACTGCTGCTATAGCCTACGCCATCGTTATTACCCCGTCACGGTTGACCATCAATATATACTCCCATCCCAATTATCAGCACCTGAAATCAATTCAAATTCCCTAGATTTTAACCAAAACATCCTACACATGTTAGCTGCCTTAGAATTCTAGATCTGGTGCCGAAATCACGACATAATAGATCTACTACCACCACTGCCTGAAACTGATGTCCTCACTAACCTAAAAGCACGGCAATCTACTATTACCCAAAACCGAGACTGCTAGCAATGACATTCTCTGTCGTCCCTAGGCCACTAGCACTGAGATGGTGGTCGCCCTCATTGTGACTTTGCAAATTTGAAGTCCGGTGGTGATGATGTCGACAGTTGGGAACCTTCGACTGTTGTGCTTACCTTCACGAAGGTACGATCTCAACCTCTCTCCCTCTGTTGTTGTTTTCTTTTTCTTTTTTATGTTTTGGTTTCATACGACTTTACGGCCCCTCCCCAATTTCACTTCACTCCGCCTCGACTTCCTCCTGCTTCGTCATAGTGTGTTCATGCTAACTGTTATATAAGATATTTCATACATCCAACGGTTTCTCCCCTAAAAAATGGCACCGGTTATAAAAATCCCCCCCCGAGGACTGTTACCCTCGCATCAACGATTTTATGGCTATTAAACCCACCATTTTTGCCTACATAACTACGACTCTTTCAACAAGTTCCCTTTCGCATATGTCAGTTGCATAAAAATCTACTCTACCACTATATATAAATATGTACTTTCCCCAACCATCTCCCCCTGCTTCCTACCTTCACACCCTACTCCTTTCACTTTAACAGTTACATCAATATTTCTCCACACTACTGCACCTGCATGCTGATGTGTCTACACTTCAGTATATTAACTTAAATTTGCACTACTTTATGAACCAGCAGCAGAGGGAACGACGACGAGTTACTCAACGTTCAAGGCATCAACAGGTTAGACAGTCTGCCATTGCAAGTAGAAGGATAGGCATGGCTCCAACGTCTACAAAATTCATCCGGTATTTTTCTGATCCCTTACCCATTTGATTCTACCTGTCTATGTCCCATATATGTTTCATTTTAAAATATTCTACTTCACATGCATACATTGGTTTATCATTACCTTTGCTCTCTTCCTTAACTTTTTTTTCATGGTTTCATTTATGAGTTGACATAGATTAGGTAATATTTTCTCTTGCAGTTGCTTTTCTACATTTAGGTGACATATCATTCATGGATAGTTGTTTTAATTGCTGACTACGTGGACTAAGAAATTTAATCTTTTTTCCAATACAAAAATTAGCAACCTATTATAGGTTTTAATTTATAATTTGTTATAACTTTTACGGATTTTCTTTAATTCATCTCTGCCCTACCTCATGTTAACCAATCAACTTCTCCATACCGTTAGTTTTGACATTTGTATAAAAGAAATTAAGTTGTTAATTTTTAAATTTTAGCCTTTTACAGACCACTCACTCTTTAATTTAACTTTCGAATATGTTAATATCTTATTATTGGAATTTCTGTATTCAAAAAAATTTATCCGTTTTTAATTCGAAAAAGGGATAGGTTTACTAAATCACTTGATTCCACCATGGATAATGGATATATGAGTTTTCTTCAAACGCATATACAGATTCAGTTTTCAATACATGTCAGAAGTATCAATAAATTACTCTGAATTACACATATTACTCTATTATAACAAATCTACTCTCTATATGAATTAATACAACCTCTTCAAAGTCTGACCATACAAGTATCGATTGTATCAGTTTTAAGCGTATACAGTTATAAACTCATGTCAGATTCTAAAAAAAAATTAGTCGTAGTCAACCATTGGTTCATGTATATGACTTTTGTTGACTACGTGGACTAAGAAATTTAATCTTTTTTCCAATACAAAAATTAGCAAACTGTTATAGGTTTTAATTTATAATTTTTTATATCTTTTACAAGTTTTCTTTAATTCATCTCTGCCCTACCTCATGTTAACCAATCACCTTCTTCATACCGTTAGTTTTGACATTTGTATAAAAGAAATTAAGTAGTTAATTTTTAATTTTTAGCCTTTTACAGACCATTCACTCTTTAATTTAACTTTCGAATATGTTAATATTTTATTATTGGAATTTCTGTATTCAAAAAATTTTGTCCGTTTTTAATTCGAAAAAAGGATAGGTTTACTAAATCACTTGATTCCACCATGGATAATAGATATATGAGTTTTCTTCAAACGCGTATACAGATTCAGTTTTCAATACATGTCAGAAGTATCAATAAATTACTCTGGAATTACACATATTACTCTATTACAACAGATCTATTGTCCATATGAATTAATACAACCTCTTCAAAGTCTGACTATACAAGTATCGACTGTATCAGTTTTAAGCGTATACAGTTATAAACTCATGTCAGGTTTCTAAAAAAAATTAGTCATAGTCAACCATTGGTTCATGTATATGACTTTTACATGCTACAAAATTTCACTTAAATTTGATTTCGATGTGTCAATAAATGTTACATACTGGCATGGATTTGAAAAATAATAACTTGACAAAGATGGAATTTCAACATGGACATTTCATGTACATGTCGTCGATTTTGTATATTAGTATTCTGTATACCTTCAGCTCTAAATGTATGTGTTTTACATACATGATTTTAAAAACATGTGAAACTAATTTTAAGAATACATAATTTTAGAGTTTCCAAAAGTTATGTACGTCTACTTTCCTAAACGTATTGCATCTATCTGTGTCAGATAAACATAAATAGTACTTATATAACATTTTCTGAAAAAGGGGGCTTTAAACATATATATGATTTCAAGTCATCTGATTTTTTTACCACTTTCAAATAATCTTTTTTCCACTACAAAAGTTAGAAACCTGTTGTTGGTTTTAAATTATAAACTGTTATACCTTTTATAGGTTTTCTTTAATTCCTTTCTGCCCTACCTCATGTTAACCACTCCCCTTCTACATATTTCGTTGTATCTTTTTGTATGGGGTAGATTCATACCATTAGTTCTGACATTTGTACAAACGAAATTTAGTTGTTAATTTTTATTTTTTAGACTTTTACAGACCATTAACTCTTTAATTTAAGTTTCTAATATGCTAATATCTTTTTACTGGAATTTCTTTACTCAATAAATTTTGTGAGTTTTTAATTCCAAAAATGGATAAATTCAGTAAATCACTTAATTCCACCATGGATAATGGATACATGACTTTTCTTAAAAATAATACACAGATTCAGTTTTCAATACATGTCAAAAGCATCAATAAATTAACCTTGAATTACACATATTAGTCTATTATAACAGATCTACTGTATATATATGAATTAATACATGTTCTTCGAAGTTTGACCATACAAGTTTCGAGCATGTTAGTTTTAAGCGCATATAGTTATAAACTCATGTCAGGTTTCTAAAACATTTTTGACTGTATTCATCCATACGTTCATGTATATGACTTTTAACTATTACAAAATTTCACGTCCATTTGATTTGAATGTATCAATAACTGTTACATACTGGCATGGATTTCAAATATATTAATTTGACAACGATGGAATTTGAACATGGAGATTTCATGTACATGTCACTAATTTTGTATATCAGTATTATGTATACCTTTAGCTCCACATATATGTGTTTAACATACATCATTTTAAAAATATATGCAACTAATTTCAAGAATACATAATTTTGGAGTTCCAAAAAGTTATATCTCCGTTTTTAATTCGAAATAAGGATAGGTTTACTAAATCACTTCATTCCACCATGGATAATGGATATATGAGTTTTCTTAAAAAACATATACAGATTCAGTTTTCAATACATGTCAGCAGTATCAATAAATTACTCTGGAATTACACATATTACTCTATTATAATAGATATATTGTCTATACGAATTAATACAACCTCTTCAAAGTCTGACCATACAACTATTGACTGTATCAGTTTTAAGCGTGTACAATTATAAACCCATGTCAGGTTTCTAAAAAAAATTTACCGTACTCAATCATTGGTTCATGTATATAACTTTTACCTGTTACAAAATTTCTCTTACATTTGACTTTAATGTCTCAATAAATGTTACATACTGGCATGGATTTGAAATATAACAATTTAACAAAGATGGAATTTGAGATGGACATTTCATGTACATGTCGTTGATTTTGTATATCAGTATTTTGTATACCTTTAGATCCAACTATATGTGTTTTACATACATGATTTTAAAAACATGTGAAACTAATTTCAAGAATACATAATTTTAGAGTTACAGAAAGTTATGTATGTCTGCTTTCCTTAACGTATTGCATCTATCAGTGTCAGATAAACATAAATAGTACTTAGTTAACATTTTCTAAAAAAGGAGGCTTTAAACATATATATGATTTCAAGTCATCTGATTTTTTACCACTTTCAAATAATCTTTTTTCCACTACAAAAGTTAGAAACTATTGTAGGTTTGAAATTATAAATTGTTATACCTTTTACAGGTTTTGTAACAACCCGCATATTTTACGATTGTATATTTAAATGTTTTATTTAAATATAGCATCGTTAATCGGATTAAAGTCTGAAATATTACTTTTTGTAAACAGTCGAATTGGGACTCGAGACCACTTCCATTGAGTCCAAAATGGCGTTTACAAATTTTTTGAGTATAAACATCGATATGTTTGGAGTTGAGTAGAATTTGCTATTTTTCTACTTAGGCTTTGGGTTTGGGTTTCAGCCCACTAACCCATCTTAATACCCTAACTCAGCCCCTCTTCTCATTTCATTCTCATTTTCCTAATACATTCAAGTTTAAGTAAAAATAGGGGAAGAGAAAAGGAAATTAAAATTCCAAACCCTAGTTTGATTTGGAAAGTTGAGTTCTTGCTCCAAATTCAAAGAGAAGCTTAGGTAAGCATCCTCTTCATCTTCTCCATCTCTATCTCTCGTCAATTTCAGAATTTCCTATAACCTAACTTAGGAAATATTCTTCTTTTGAGCTTAGATTGAAGATTCTAGAGGTATATTGAAGAGGAATTGGTCTTTCCTTTGTTTACAAGCTTCTCACTTGTTTTTGAGTTTAAAAGGTGAGTTCTTTAACTCACATCTACGTCTATAGCTATCATTGTCATTAGGTATGAATTCCTAACATTTGTGCATACTCATTTGCTTTGATTTGAATTGGTTTTGTGAATTTTGTAAATTTTGGTGTTTTGGTCCAATTTTAAGAAAATCCTACTATGGATATTTGGACATTGATATTCGGGGTGTATCGAAGAGCCTATAAGGCTGGGTTGTCGCTTGGTGTAAACCCTTAGTCGTCGTTGCTCGGCTGATCGCTCCCAATACGTTTTGGCCACTTTGGCCTAGGCAAACTGTTGCCTGGTCCAGGTGACCAGACGTCTGGAATTCAAGTCCAGACGTCTGGTTATAGGCCCTGGAGAAAAGTAAATCATACGGCTGAAATATAGAATGGCAGAGACTAATTTCAGACGTCTGAATTATAATTTCAGAAGTCTGGATTGTCAAACCAAACGTCTGGAAGGTTTTTCTGGAATTTCCAAAACCTAAATCCAGACGTCTGGAACTGTGTATTTTTGCCTATTTAGGCTTTTCTTGATTGAATTTCCATTGTTTATCGATTTTAGTTGCTCCGATTAGTTGTTATCACTTTTATCTACTTTGATGACTTCTTTTTCGAGATTTTTGGAAATATCCATTTTGATGGATTTGGTATCGATTTCTTTGGATTTAATTCACGTCTTCGTATGTGAATTTTTGGTAGTTGATTGTTTCTACAATCATTTTTGTGATTTGTCACTTTCAAATACAAAGGTTTCTATACTAGTAGTAAATATTCAAACTCTTTCACAAAGATGTTTCCAACTCTATTTTAATACAACTCTCGTTTGTAAAACCGTTTTCCAAACTATTAGTATATACAAACCTTTACCTCATTCGTATGAGAAATCTAATTAAACGGCTTAGTAAAACAAGTGGTATGAAACGCTTGCGTTTACTTCGTCGGTTAATTCTTGGACTTGTTCGATTGAACTCCTGTGACAATATTCGAGTGGAAATCTACAATCCGTTCGTAAATATTTAAGTTAAGCTAGTGGTTATGGGACATGAAGCTAAACTCTTATATTTACTAGCTTAGTGTAATTAAAACTTCTTATCGATCAATGATGATCCTTTCGTGATTTAGACTAGCGATGTGCGTTGTCTCTTTGTCCGCGTGGGGGACTGTACCTCGTTTGGAGGAGTTTCGGCTCATAGTCCGCAATGGGGGACTATACCCTGTTTGGAGGAGCTTCGGCTCATTTGGAGGAGTTTCGACTCATAGTCCGCAATGGGGGACTATACCCTGTTTGGAGGAGCTATGGCTCATTTGGAGGAGTTTCGACTCATAGTCTGCAATGGGGGACTATACCCTGTTTGGAGGAGCTTTGGCTCATAGTCTGCAATGAGGGACTATACCCTGTTTGGAGGAGCTCCGGCTCATTTGTGATACACCTGTTGGTGAGTTTTCATGCTTTCGTTTGTAATAGGCCTTCCCCTTTTGTGATTTCTGGATTTTTGGTTGTTGATTTCTAGAATTTGTGTTTCACCAATTTGTGCGATTGGCATTGATATGTTTTGTCAATATTTGTGTTTCGGTGATTAATTTAAAGAATATGACATTCGTTTTGGTGTTTGAGAACATTTGAGATATTGTATGATTTTTGTTGTTATCTGATGTATACTTGTTACAGTATGGCATTACTTTGTTATCATACGTTTTGTGATATCTCTTATCCTATCTCATTTTATCTGATATTTATAGCTAGACTGATCCATTTATTATTTTCTTCTTAAATAATACTCGGGTCAGACCGAGGTATTTCAGGTGCTCCTGCTTGACTTCTTATCAGGGTCCGTCACCTGACTTTTGGCTAACTACTTTAGCACGGTAGTTTTTGTTAGTATACATTTGAGATAGAGACTCCTTGATGTATACTTATTCTTTTGTCTTGCACTTGTATCTATTCTTTTGTGATGTAGTGGATCTAGTTTGACCACTACTTTGATGTACACTTCTATGTGTTATATTCATATCTGTTTCCGCCTTTGTGATATGAATATCTGCGACTGATTTGTGTTATGTTTATTTCTATAGTTGTTTCCGAAGTCCACATAGCCACTGTGTGGTAGCTTTGAGTTTGTATTTGGTATGTCAGATTTCCTCTTGAAATGAAATGTAAGTTATATTATCTGACATATCGGTGCTCGCACAAAGCAATTACACAGATGGTCGCTCCTCAACAGCCTTATTCTTCGTGCTAGTTGACGGCATTACCCCGTAGTGTCCTTGGCTAGTGTGAGTATAGAGGTGGGGCATCACGCTTGGTATCAAAGCCAAACTTCAGAACAATGTAGAATAATCTAGCAAGGATCATTGTCCTAAGTCTTTCTTAGGAATCGTGCTATAGGATTTAATTCGAGTCTTCGTACCGTTCTATCCTATTTTCTTTTGTGATGCCTTGTTTTATCAATCAAGTTTGTTTGATATTAATTCTGTGAATAACCTTTTTCCTCCTCTTTCTTTCTTAAAGAAGGGATGGTTAGATCTGGCAGTCCTAGCGCTGGTCAATCCATTAGTCCTTCTCTGGATGGTGTATTCATGTCTACCCAACAACTTTTGGATCTTGTAAAGAATCAAAAGTTTATCTGTGCTTTGAGTAAAAACCCCAAAATGGTTTTACCTCTGAAATTAGAAGTGCCTTTTGATCAGCTTGTTGATATCACTCTTCGACTTGAAGAGGCTGATAAAGAAAGTAATGTTGAAGTTGTGGATGCCAAACAAAACTTCAACATCAACAAAAAGAGGCATATTAAGTTCAAAAGCCTTAATCCCAACAAGAAAGGGAAGCAGGCAATTTCGGTAGCAAAGACTCCTACCTCTACTCGTGGACGATGCTACAATTGTGGTTCTACGGACCACTATGCAAATGAGTGCCCAAAACCATTTTTTTGTCGTTATTGCAAAAGTTCGGGCCATCTTATATCTACATGTCCCATACTCCAAAGTAGGAGAGAGGGAGAGTTGAATGTTATGCAAGCACCTAGTAACACTTCTCGTGGTCAAGGTAATTCTCCTTCTATCCTTGATGACATAAATTTGTTTTGTGATTATCCTATTCGAGTTCTTTTTGATACGGGTTCATTATTTTATATCAAAATAACTTGTTGATTCTTTCTCTTTAAAAATTATGGGCTTGATGACTTCATTGAGAATAGCAAATCCGATTGGTGGATCCGCAACACTCAGTTTACTTTGTGAAAATGTCGAGATTATTTTATGTGATTATTCTTTTTGATTCGATTAGCATGTTATGCGTTACTTAGGCTTCGAAATTGATTTTTGGGAAAGGATTGGCTTGATCATTATAAAGCTCATATCCTATGTCCAGAGCGGACTACCTATCTTCGACATCCTTAATCTGTTAAGCAGATTTCTATTTTTTCTTAATGATTTCGATTTCCAATTCGGTGACATCGTTTTATTATTTAAACCTACATGATGTGGAGAATGTTATTTCTCTCATTCAAGTAGTTTGTGAATTTTCCGGTATATTTGAGCTTGTCTTAGGATTATCAACTAAGCAATCTATTGAATGGTGCTAAGGTCTTTTCAACTCGACCTTGCCACCGGTTTTTATCAGCTACGAGTTGCTTAGGGTATCATTCCACTTACCGCATGCCGTACTCATTATGATTCTTATGAGTGGTTCATTTTGTCATTCGGTTTGACGAACCTTCTACCTTATTTCATCCATCTTGTGAATCGAGTATTCTACGAATATCACGATGAGTTTATCCTTGTATTTATTGATTATGGATGAAAACAACAATTTAAAATTTGCAAATCTTTTTAATAAGATATTTATAAGTATGATTGGATTTTTTTCTTAAAACGAGCAAAGAACATTTGTAAAAAATTTAAGAGACTTGTTTATCATATAGAAGATGATTTTGTGTTATTTTTCCCATTGAGTGCTTTAAGAATTTTGGTCGATGCGCTTGATCAACGTTATCAATAGGAATCTCCTAAACGTTATGATGAGACAGTCAAACACAATAAATTGACTTGTAATAAGTAAATTTTTCTAAGATGGTTACATAAAGTTCATTATAATTTTGAAAGTCTTAGCTTTTCGCGAAAGAGGATCAATTAAAAGAACTCTTTTCCGATGCTTTTATTCTTGCGATTTCCGAAGGGAACCAAGACTTTATTATTTGTACCGATGCTAGTCGTATTGGTTTGGGTGTCATTCTCTTACAAAGGGAATGTGTTATCACATATGCTTCTTAACAATTAAAGCTTGTCGAGACTAGATATGCCACTCATGATCTAGAGCTCGCGGCTATTGTTTTCGCTCTTAGAATTTGGTGCCATTATCTTTTGGGAGAGAAATTTGTTCTCTACACCGATCATAAATCTTTGAAGTATTTATTTTCTCAGAAAAGGAACTTAATTTGCGTCAACAACGTTGGCTCGAGTTACTTGCATCTTATGACCTTGTTATTCTTTATACTCCTGGAAAGGGTAATCGTGTCGCCGATGCCCATAGCCGAAAGCAACAAGCAGTTGTTTCATTGATGATATCCAAATGGAATGATCTCGAGACTTTATCCACTTGTGAGATTCGAGATCGTGCATCAGATTCATGTTCATCCCTTGTTTTGTGTAGCCTTGAGGCTCATCCTTCTCTTTTGGACCGTACCTCTTTTGGCTAAACTCTATGTCAAAGAAATTGTTAAATTGCATGGAGTTCCTACTTCTATTGTTAGCGATCGTGATCCATTATTTTACTAGTGGATTTTGGTAAGGTCTTCAAAAGCTTTGGGAACAAAGCTTAATTTTAGCACCGCTTATCGTCCTCAATCCGATGGACCAACCGAGCGTGTGAATCAAACTCTTGAAGATCTTCTTTGTGCATGTGTTCTTGATTTTGGTGGAAGTTGGGAAGATCATATTTCTCTTTTTGAGTTTTCTTCCTATAATAGCTTCCAATCTAGTATTGGTATGGCACCTTTCGAGGCACTCTACGAAAGGCCATACTGATTTCCTCGTAATGGCTTGAAGCCGCTGAGAAGCTGGTTTTAGGTCCAAACTTTATTGGTGTTCATTTGTGTTTCACCTATGAAAGGTGTTGTGCGTTTCAGTTGATCGGGAAAGTTAGTACCTCGATATGTTGGTCCCTTTCCCATCACCGAACGTATTGGTTGCGTGGCTTATCGCTTTTTATTACCGGCTCAATTTTCTACTATTCATGATGTTTTCCACGTCTCTCAACTACGGAAATACCTTAGGGGTTCCGATTCTATTCTTGAGCCCGGTGTAATTGAAGAAATTGAAGTTTTACCAAATTTGACTTATGAGCAACGTTCTATTCGTATCATTGCTTCGGAGGTTGAACGCCTTCGAAATAAAGATATTCTTCTTGAGAAAGTTCAATGGTCCTCAAATCCTAAGGATTGCTCTTGGGAATCTTGAGAATTCATCGAGCGAACACATCCGGACTTACTCTTTCGTGCTCTTTATGGTGAACTTCTTATTTCAAATTTTCTTTTGTGTTGATATGCTTTTATGGTTGTTACTCTTTATTTTCCTCTTAATTATTGCGAGGACGCAATTTCTTTAAGGAGGGGAGTCTGTAACAACCCGCATATTTTACGATTGTATATTTAAATGTTTTATTTAAATATAGCATCGTTAATCGGATTAAAGTCCGAAATGTTACTTTTTGTAAACAGTAGAATTGGGACTCGAGACCACTTCCATCGAGTCCAAAATGGTGTTTACAACTTTTTTGAGTATAAACATCAATACGTTTGGAGTTGAGTAGAATTTGCTATTTTTCTACTTGGGCTTTGGGTTTGGGTTTCAGCCCACTAACCTATCTTAATACCCTAACTCAACCCCTCTCCTCATTTCATTCTCATTTTCCTAATACATTTAAGCTTAAGCAAAAATGGGGGAAGAGAAAAGGAAATTAAAATTCCATACCCTAGTTTGATTTGGAAACTCGAGTTCTTGCTCCAAAATCAAAGAGAAGCTTAGGTAAGCATCCTCTTTATCTTCTCCATCTCTATCTCTCTTCAATTTCAGAATTTCCTATAACCTAACTTAGGAAATATTCTTCTTTTGAGCTTAGATTGAAGATTCTAGAGGTATATTGAAGAGGAATTGGTCTTTCCTTTGTTTTCAAGCTTCTTACTTGTGTTTTGAGTTTAAAAGGTGAGTTATTTAACTCACATCTATGTCTTTAGCTATCATTGTCGTTAGGTATGAATTCCTAACATTTGTGCATATTCATTTGCTTTGATTTGAATTGGTTTTGAGAATTTTCCAAATTTTGGTGTTTTGGTCCAATTTTATGAAAATCCTACTATGGATATTTGGACATTGATATTCGGGGTGTATCGAAGAGCCTATAAGGCTGGGTTGTCGCTTAGCGTAAATCCTTAGTCGTCGTTGCTTGTCCGATCGCTCCCAATACGTTTTGGCCACTTTGGCCTAGGAAAACTGTTGCCTGGTCCAGGTGACCAGACGTCTGGAATTCAAGTCCAAACGTCTGGTTATAGGCTCTGGAGAAAAGAAAATCATACGGTTGAAATATAGAATGGCAGAGGCTAATTTCAGACGTCTGAATTATAATTTCAGACGTCTGAAAGGGTTTCAGACGTCTGGATTGCCGAACCAGACGTCTAGAAGGTTTTTCTGGAATTTCCAGAACCTAAATCCAAACGTTTGGAACTGTGTATTTTTGCCTGTTTAGGCTTTTCTTGATTGAATTTCCATTGTTTATCGATTTTAGTTGCTCCGATTAGTTGTTATCACTTTTATCGACCTTGATGACTTCTTTTTCAGGATTTTGGAATATCTATTTTGATGAATTTAGTGTCGATTTTTTTTGGATTTAATTCACGTCTTCGTATGTGATTTTTTGGTGATTAATTGTTTCTACAATCATTTTTGTGATTTGTCACTTTCAAATACAAAGGTTTCTATACTAGTAGTAAATATTCAAACTCTTTCACAAAGATGTTTCCAATTTTAATTTAATACAACTCTCGTTTATAAAACCTATGACGCCCCACCTCTATACTCACACTAGCCAAGGACACTACGGGGTAATGCCTTCGACTAGCACGAAGAATAAGGCTGTTGAGGAGTGACCATCTGTGTAATTGCTTTGTGCGAGTACCGATATGTCCGATAATATAACTTACATTTCATTTCAAGAGGAAATCCGACATATCAAATACAAACTCAAAGCCACCACACAGTGGGTATGAGGCCTTTGGAAACAAATATAGAAATAAACATAACATAAATCAGTCACAAATATTCATATCACAAAAGCGGAATCAGATATGAATATAACACACAAAAGTGTACATCAAAGTAGTGGTAAAACAAGATCCACTACATCACAAAAGAATAGATACAAGTGCTAGACAAAAGAATAATTATACATCAAGGAGTCTATATCTCAAATGTATAATAACAAAAACTACTAATCTAAAGTAGTTAGCCAAAAGTTAGGTGACGGACCCTGATAAGAAGTCAAGCAGAAGCACCCGAAATATCTCGGTCTGACCCGAGTATTATTTAAGAAGAAAATAATGAACGGATCAGTCTAGCTATAAATATCAGATAAAATGAGATAGGATAAGAGATATGACAAAAACGTATGATAACAATAATGACATACTGTGTCAAGTATACATCAAATAACAACAAAAATCATACAATATCTCAAATCATCTCAAAACACCAAAAAGAATCACATTCTTTAAATTATTCACCAAAACACAAATATTGATAGAGCTTATCAATGCAAACCACGAAAATTGATGAAACACAAATTCTAGAAATCAAATCAAGAAATCACAAAAGGGGGAAGGCATATCACAAACGGGAGCATGAAAACTCACCAACACGTGTATCACAAATGGAACGCTATTCCATGGTCGCTAACCATAAACCGAACATCGATGCACCTAAAAATATACGCCCCATGCACAGTCGAACATCGACGCACCTGAAAAGATACGCCCCATGTATAAACTAACATCGATGCACCTAAAAAGATACACCCCATGTATAGTCGGACATAGTCGTGTTAGTCCTTGAGATGATGGTTTTGATGACAACAACCTTAGAATAAGATTATAAAATATAAATACTAATATTATAGTTTAGATATATATATGTATATGCAGGATTTAACCATGCAGGTATCAAGAATGAAGACTGTACATTATAGAGATTCAAGATATCAAGATTGAAGACTCATGAGTATCAAGAATAGCAAGATTATCAAGAGTTCAAGATTTCAAGAATAAGTAATTTAATTAGGAATTTTGTTAAAACTCCTAGAAAAGCACTGGCATCTTAAAATCCAATTTAGTCGTGGAATGGAATCCACTTCGAGCCCGTTAAAGGGATGGAACCCTAAGTAGGATGGAACCTACGAAAAATCTAGTGGAATATTGTTTTGTATCCGCTAACTTTTATTCAAATGATTTTACAAAATTATCTTGTTTTCAAAATGATTTCAAAACCTTCCTTTTAAAAAGAATCAAAAACATCTATCCTGATTTTAAATACTTTTAGCCTCAAAATAATCTTTATTTTCAAAATCAAATTATCCTTATTTTTAAACTATCTTTAATAATAAATTTAATATTTATACTTAGATTTAAATATAAAATTATATGAAAATTTTATATATATTATTCTCTATATTTACTTATGTATTTTAACTATAGTTAAGTATATTTATTAAGTTTAAAATAGTTTTAATATAAGATAGAAGTAATTTTCAACGAAAAACAAATCACCAAAATTTCCTTTGGGATGTCGACATACCCAAGATACCCATGTCGACATAGTGGCAGTTGGTTTCAAAAATTTGAATTTCAAAAGAAGTGTCTATTCGCCATAACCTTTCACGAATGGACATGGCTGTTGTTCTTCTATAAATAGGGGATGTTTTCAACGAATTTTCAATAATATTTTTCTAGTTTTCACTCCTCTTCTTCCACATTTCTTTATATATATTCTTACCATTACTCTGCCGAAATCACCATTGAATTTACCAAATCATTTCTGGTTTGATTCTCTATCACTATCTCAACAAGACCTTAGTGCTATTCAGAGTTATAGGCTTCTTTGTAATCAATCAAGTGAGCAAAGGTGTGACTGTAGCCTTGGAAATCAATCAAGTGAGAAAAGGTGTGATTGTAGCCTAGGAAATCAATTGGGTGAACTTGTTGCCTGGGAAATCAAGTATCTCTACCCAGAGGATTGTAAATCTGGAGTGGTGTACCTCGTGGCCTTGAAATCGAGGGTTGTAATTGTAAAGATTGCTTTTGGAAGGAAATCCGTACTTTTGGGCGGGACTGGATGTAGGGTAACTCCGAACTAGTATAAAATCCGGTGTGTTCTTTCCTTTACTGCTTTTACTTTATATTTGCATCTGTGTTTGAATCTGTGATCATATCTGTGTCTGAATATTGCATACATTTGTGTTCAAATTAATATAAACTCAAAAAGAATTAGTAATTCCTTAAAACACTATTCACCCCCTCCCCCTAGTGTTTATACTAGCCTTAAGATCCGTAATCCACATTTCTCACATTTGGTATCAGAGCAAGGTTTTCAAAGTTTCATAATCTGAATTTTGAAAAAAATTTAATGGCTATATTTGAAAATTTTGTTAACACTTGTTTAAAAATATTCAAATCATCATTGTATCGTAAGTCTGCATATAATCTATATTCAAAGTCAAATCGTTCACAAGTTTTTTATGATGTGCAGGAAACATGTTTTATGGGTGTTGAGGAATCAATCCACAATGGACAAATTGTGCAGATCAAAAAGAATAAATGGATACTCGATAGTGGATGTTCTAGACACATGATTGGTAATCCGAATATGCTGAATGATATAATATACAAAGACGGAGGATTGGTTAACTTTGGAGACAACTCAAAAGGATATGTGATTGGCATCGGCAATGTCGGTAACTCTAAAACTCCTATTATTACTAATGTTTTGCTAGTTAAGAATCTAAAACATAATTTGCTAAGTATTAGTCAACTTTGTGATAAAGGATATAAAATTAAATTTGAAAAAGATAAGTGTCACATCGAAGATAATAATCCAACCATAATATTTGAGGAAATTAGGAAAAAGAATATTTATATTCTTAGTATGAAAGTTTCAAATGATAACTTGTGTCTTTTGGCAAATACAAGTGACCCTTGGATTTGGCATAAGAGATTTGGGCATTTGAATTTCAAACTCTTATCTAGACTGTCAAAACATGATTTAGTAAGAGGTCTCCCTAAAATGAATTTTAAAGTAGATAGTTTATGTGATGCATGTTAATTAGGAAAACTTAGAAAAAGTTCCTTTAAATTAAAAGATATGATTTCAACTTCAAAACCTCTTGAATTACTTCATCTTGATTTATTAGGTCCATCTCAAATTCAGTCAAAAAATACAGTAAATATGTTCTTGTAATTGTAGATGATTATTCTAGATTTACATGGACAATATTTTTGAAACATAAAAGTGATACTTTTGAATGTTTTAAGAACTTTACAAAAAGGATTCAAAATCAACTTTCTGTAAAAATTATAACCATCCGTAGTGATCACAGTGGTGAATTTGAAAATGAAAAGTTTGAGGAATTCTGCAATAAAAAGGGAATAACTCAAAAAATTTCATTTCCAAGAACTCCACAACAAAACAGAGTAGTAGAACGTAAAAATAGGACGATTCAAGAGTGTGCGAGAACTATGCTTTCAGATAGTAATTTACCAAAACATTTTTGGGCAGAAGCAGTTGCTACCGCCTGTTATATTTTAAATAGAATCTTAATAAGACCTTTAACTGATAAGACATCTTATGAACTTCTTCACGGAAAGAAACCTAAGGTATCTTATTTTAGAATTTTTGGAAGTAAATGTTTTATTTTAAATACAAAAGATGACTTAGATAAATTTGATCCTAAATCCGACAAAGGTATCTTTATCGGATATTCTAATAGAAGCAAAGCATACAGAGTGTTTAATTTAAGAACTAACACCATTGAAGAAACAATGCATATTTCATTCGATGAAAATATCAAAAAATTTGTAGAGACAAATGATGAAGAGGATTTAATTACTCAAAATCAAGAGTTAATTAAAATTAATAATGAATTTAATCATCCTAATAAAAGGATTAAACTTTTAAAAGATCATCCCATAGAAAATATTCTAGGAGATATGCAATCTATTGTTACAACTAGAAATCAACTAAGTAAAATGAACAATGTAGCTTTTATATCAACTATTGAACCCAAAAATCCAAAAGAAGCATCAACTGATGATTCATGGATTTTGGCTATGCAAGAAGAATTAAATCAATTCCCTAGAAATGATGTTTGGGAACTTGTTCCTAGACCTAAAAATAAAACTATAATTGGAACAAAATGGGTTTATAAAAATAAAATGAATGAACAAGGTGAGGTCGTTAGAAATAAAGCGCGGTTAGTCGCTCAAGCTTATTGTCAAGAAGAAGGAATAGATTTTGATGAAACCTTTGCTCCCGTAGCAAGATTAGAAGCCATTAGGATTCTACTTGCTTTCACAAATTATAATAATGTCAAATTATTTCAAATGGATGTTAAAAGTGCCTTTTTAAATGGATTTGTAAAAGAAGAAGTATATGTTGAACAACCACCACTTTTTGAAATTGAAAAATTTTCAAATCATGTTTACAAACTTAAGAAAGCTCTATATGGTCTAAAACAAGCTCCTAGAGCCTGGTATGATAGACTAAGATCTTACTTACTTCAATCAAATTTTGATATGGGTAAAGTAGATAATACTCTTTTTATTAAAAGAAATAAAAATGATATTCAACTAGTACAAGTTTACGTAGATGATATCATTTTCGGATCAACTAATTTTGAAATGAATAATGAATTTTCTAAAATAATGACAAAAGAGTTTGAGATGAGTCATATAGGTGAATTAAACTTCTTTCTAGGATTACAAATAAAACAATTAGATAATGGTATCTTTATTAGTCAAGAAAAATATGCTAAAGACCTAGTTAGTAAATTTGGTTTAACTACTACAAGTAGAAAACCCACTCCCATGGCAACCAATGAGTACCTAAGTAAAGAAGATCTCTCGAAAGATGTAGATCAAAAATTATATAGAGGAATGATTGGATCACTACTCTATATCACTGCTAGTAGACCTGATATCATGCATAGCATTTGCCTCAGTGCAAGATATCAATACCAACCTAAAGGGACCAACTTAAAAGCTGTAAAACGTATCAAAAGCTGTAAAACGTATCATAAGATATATTAAACACACCATTGATTATGGCTTATTTTATCCTAAATATGATTCTTTTGAATTAATATCTTACTGTGATGCTGACTATGCTGGTTGTAAGTTAGACCGAAAAACTACAAGTGGAACTTGTCACTTTTTGGGGCATTATCTGATTTCCTGGTTTAGTAAAAAGCAAAACACAGTTTCTCTATCAACAACTGAAGCCGAGTATATTTCTGCTGCTTTAGCTTGTTCTCAAGTAATATATATGCAACAAACTTTAAAAGATTTTGGTTTAAATATCACAAAATCACCAATTTATTGTGATAATACTAGTGCAATAAATTTATTCAAAAATACTACTCATCATGCTCGAACTAAACATATAGATATCAGACATCATTTTCTCAGAGATAATATAAGTAAGGAAGTAATTACTCTCGATTATATCAATTCTGAGAATCAAATTGATGATATATTAACAAAACCCTTAAATGAATCTATATTTACTAAATTAAGAAGAGAATTAGGTATTTGTTCAATAACTGAAAAATAAAATATAAATAACAAATTATAATTAAAAATTAAATTAAAAATAAATCAAATAGTAAAAATATCAAGCACCATGTCGACATCCCCCTCCTAACCATGTTGACATATAATGATTTTTTTATTTTTGAATTTTTCCCACCAAAATTCAAATAAGTGGTTATATATTCTTCTTATTTCGAAAATTGGATCATTCTTTCTGTTCTTTCTCTATTCTATCTTCTGAAAACATTTAAACAATGGCTTCCTCTTCCAAATCAAAAAAAAATTCAATCTTTTCGTTCCCTTCTCCTACTTCTGGACCGTTTCAACGAACTACGCTTGCACGAGTGACGAAAATGGAGGATTCTTTGAAGGATGCACTGCAACTAATGACTGAAATTCAAGTGGTGCAACATAGAATGGCCAAAGAACAAGAACGGCAAGGCAAAATTCATAGAAATTTGCAAAAATTTCTAATGGACAAACATGCTAATCCGATCTTGATTGATGAAGATTCTTCAGGAGATCAAGTGCAAGAGGACAGCGAGGAAGAAGAAAAAGAACACGCTGCAGATAACGACAAAGTCTTTTGCGTTGGCGAAGTGTGCTTTGACAAAGATGGAAATCTTGTCGAACAACGTGGAAATTTCTGTTTCCACTATCCAAATTGTTCGGTTCATAGATCTCCCATTTTTTAAAGGACACGCATTAGTTTCTCTTTCCTCTTTCCTATTGTTGTATGTTTTTACTTACGTTCTCTACGCTCATGTAAATATAACAATATAAATGATTTGTGTTCTTATATTACAAGTATTATCATATATAGATTCTTAGTTAGGAGAGTTTGTAATTTAGGACTAAAGTTTTAGTTTTAGAATTAAGTGTTGATTATTTATGATAACACTATCATTATAATCACATAGTATTAGACTAAGGGCGAGTTATATAGTTTGGAGTTAGTTTTTTTTGTTGATGACAAAGGCGAGAAGTATAAAATAGGATAGTTAGGCATAGATTAAGGGGGTGTTATCAGTTTTAGGGGGAGTTATTAGGATAGAAGTAATATTTTATAAACAAAGGTTGTCATCATCAAAAAGGAGGAGATTGTTAGTCTTTGAGATGATGTTTTTGATGACAACAACCTTAGAATAAGATTATAAAATATAAATACTAATATTATAGTTTAGATATATATGTATATGCAGGATTTAACCATGCAGGTATCAAGAATGAAGACTGTACAGTATAGAGATTCAAGATATCAAGATTGAAGACTCATGAGTATCAAGAATAGCAAGATTATCAAGAGTTCAAGATTTCAAGAATAAGTAATTTAATTAGGAATTTTGTTAAAACTCCTAGAAAAGCATTGGCATCTTAAAATCCAATTTAGTCGTGGAATGGAATCCACTTCGAGCCCGTTAAAGGGATGGAACCCTAAGTAGGATGGAACCTCAAAAAATCTAGTGGAACATTGTTTTGTATCCTCTAACTTTTATTCAAATGATTTTACAAAATTATCTTGTTTTCAAAATGATTTCAAAACCTTCCTTTTAAAAAGAATCAAAAACATCTATCCTAATTTTAAATACTTTTAGCCTCAAAATAATCTTTATTTTCAAAATCAAATTATCCTTATTTTTAAACTATCTTTAATAATAAATTTAATATTTATACTTAGATTTAAATATAAAATTATAAATTATATATATTATTCTCTATATTTACTTATGTATTTTAACTATAGTTAAGTATACTTATAAAGTTTAGAATATTTTTAATATAAGATAGAAGTAATTTTCAAAGAAAAACAAATCACCAAAATTTCCTTTGGGATGTCGGCATACCCAAGATACCCATGTCGACATAGTGGCAGTTGGTTTCAAAAATTTGAATTTCAAAAGAAGTGTCTATTCGCCATAACCTTTCACGAATGGACATGGCTGTTGTTCTTCTATAAATAGGGGATGTTTTCAAAGAATTTTCAATAATATTTTTCTGGTTTTCACTCCTCTTCTTCCACATTTCTTTATATATATTCTTACCATTACTCTGCCGAAATCACCATTGAATTTAACCAGATCATTTCTGGTTTGATTCTCTATCACTATCTCAACAAGACCTCAGTGCTATTCAGAATTATAGGCTTCTTTGTAATCAATCAAGTGAGCAAAGGTGTAACTGTAGCCTTGGAAATCAATCAAGTGAGAAAAGGTGTGATTATAGCCTAGGAAATCAATTGGGTGAACTTGTTGCCCGGGAAATCAAGTATCTCTACCCAGAGGATTGTGAATCTGGAGTGGTGTACCTCGTGGCCTTGAAATAGATGGTTGTAATTGTAAAGATTGCTTTTGAAAGGAAATCCGTACTTTTGTGCGGGACTGGATGTAGGGTAACTCTGAACCAGTATAAAATCCGGTGTGTTCTTTCCTTTACTACTTTTACTTTATATTTGCATCTGTGCTTGAATCTGTGATCATATCTATGTCTGAATATTGCATACATTTGTGTTCAAATTAATATAAACTCAAAAAGAATTAGTAATTCCTTAAAACACTATTCACCCCCCTCTAGTGTTTATACCAGCCTTAAGATCCGTAATCCACATTTCTCACAAGTCGAACATCGACGCACCTGAAAAGTTATGCCCCATATATAAACTAACATCGATGCACCTAAAAAGATACACCCCATGTATAGTCGGACATCGATGCACCTAAAAAGATACACCCCATGCACCGACTTATTGAGCCGATTGCTCCACGAACGGTCCAAAGACCATGGGTCGCTAGCCCATAAAAATGAGACGAAGCTCAACAGAACGGGGTATAGTCCCCCACGCGGACAAAGAGACATCGCACATCGCTAGTCTAAATCATAAAATGATCATCATCGATCATCAAGAAGTGTCGATTACACTAAGCTAGTAAATATAAGAGTTTAGCTTCATGTCCCATAACCACTAGCTTAACTTAAATATTTACGAACAGATTCTAGATTTCCACTCGAATATTGTCACAAGACTTTCAATCGAACAAGCCTAAGAATTAACCGACAAAGTAAATGCAAGCGTTTCATACCACTTGTATTACTAAGCCGTTTAACTAGATTTCTCATACGAATTAGGTAAAGGCTTGTATATACTAATAGATTAGAAAACGGTTTTATAAACGAGCTTTGTATTAAAAATAACGTTGAAATCGGTTTTGTGAAAGAGTTTGAATATTTACTACTAGTATAGAAGCCTTTGTATTTTAAAGTGACAAGTCACAGAAATGATTGTAGAAACAATCAATCACCAAAATCCACATTCGAAGACGTGAAAAATCCATAAAAATCGATACCGAATCCATCAAAATGGATATTCCCAAAAATCCCGAAAAAGAAGTTCTTAAAGTCAACAAAGGTGATAAAAACAAATTGGAGAAACAAGAATCGATTAAAAATTGGAAACTCAAACACAAAAGGCAAAATAGGCAGAGACAGCAGATTCAGTCGACTTGACCAAGGTGGTTAGTCGACTGACACAAATCCTGGAAACTTTCTGTTTCCAGGTTCAGTCGACCGAACCTGGGTGGTCAGTCGACTGAATCATGCCTGGAAACTTTCGGTTTCCAGGCTCAGTCGACTGACCCAGAGTGGTCAGTCGACTGATACTGGCCCAGGAAATTTCCTGGGTCTAGTTCAGTCGACCGACCCTCTAGTTCAGTCGACCGAACTGGAAATTCCAGTATTCTCAGCCTAGCCCCCAAGGGGCAAAATCCCAAACAATTTGCGATCGGTCGAGCGATGGGCGCTAGGGGTTTACGCCAATTGGCAACCCAGCCCAATAGGCTCTTCGATACGCCACCAAAAGCATGATCAAACATCAAAGCTAAGATTTTTAAAGATTTAACTTCAAAACGCCAAAAATTGGAATATTCATAAAACCAATTAAATCCAAAGCAAATGGACAAGAAATAGATGTTAGGAATCACTACCTAACAACTATCAAAGATATAGACATAGATGTGAGTTCAAAACTCACCTTTTAAACTCAAAACACAAGAGAGAAGCTATAGAGCAAGGCAAGAACAATCACTCTTCAATTTTAACCCAAGAAGCTTCAATCTAAGCTCAAAAGAAAATCATTTCCTAAGTTAGGGTTTAGTAAATTTCTGAAATTGAAGAGGAAATGAGATGGGGAAGATGAAGAGGATGCTTACCTAAGCTTCTCTTAGATTTTGGAGCTAGAACTTGAGTTTGCAAATGAATCTAGGGCTTAGGAATTTCTAATTCCTTTTCTCTTCCCCCATTTTTCTAAAGCTTGAAGTGTTAGGAAATGATAGTGTATGAAGAGGAGAGGCGGTAGAGTTAGAATATAGGATGAGTTGGGTTAGTGGGCTGAAACCCAAACCGAAGCCCAAAGCCCTAAGAGAAAAATAGAAAATTCTACTCAACCCTAAACATATCGATGTTTATACTCAAAAAAGTTGTAAATGCCATTTTGGACTCATTGGAAGTGATCTCGAGTCCCAATTCGACTGTTTACAAAAAGTAGATTTTCGGACTTTAATCCGATTAACGATGCTATATTTAAATAAAACATTTAAATATACAATCGTAAAATATGCGGGTTGTTACAAAACCGTTTTCCAAACTATTAGTATATACAAACCTTTACCTCATTCGTATGAGAAATCTAATTAAATGGCTTAGTAAAACAAGTGGTATGAAACGCTTGTGTTTACTTCGTCGGTTAATTCTTGGACTTGTTCGATTGAACTCTTGTGACAATTTTCGAGTGGAAATCTACAATATGTTCGTAAATATTTAAGTTAAGCTAGTGGTTATGGGACATGAAGCTAAACTCTTATATTTACTAGCTTAGTGTAATTAACACTTCTTATCGATCAATGATGATCCTTTGGTGATTTAGACTAGCGATGTGCGATGTCTCTTTGTCCGCGTGGGAGACTGTACCTCGTTTGGAGGAGTTTCGACTCATAGTCCGCAATGGGGGACTATACCCTATTTGGAGGAGCTTCGGCTCATTTGGAGGAGTTTCGACTCATAGTCCGCAATGGGGGATTATACCTTGTTTGGAGGAGCTTCGGCTCATTTGGAGGAGTTTCGACTCATAGTCCGCAATGGGGGACTATACCCTATTTGAGGAGCTTCGGCTCATTTGGAGGAGCTTTGGCTCATAGTCCGCAATGGGGGACTATACCCTGTTTGGAGGAGCTTCGGCTCATTTGTGATACACGTGTGGGTGAGTTTTCATGCTCCCGTTTGTGATAGGCCTTCCCCCTTTGTGATTTCTGGATTTCTAGTTGTTGATTTCTAGAATTTGTGTTTCACCAATTTGTGCGATTGGCATTGATATGTTTTGTCAATATTTATGTTTTGGTGATTAATTTAAAGAATATGATATTCTTTTTGGTGTTTGAGAACATTTGAGATATTGTATGATTTTTGTTGTTATCTGATGTATACTTGTTACAGTATGGCATTACTTTGTTATCATACGTTTTGTGATATCTCTTATCCTATCTCATTTTATCTGATATTTATAGCTAGACCGATCCGTTTATTATTTTCTTCTTAAATAATACTCGGGTCAGACCGAGGTATTTCAGGTGCTCCTGCTTGACTTCTTATCAGGGTCCGTCACCTGACTTTTGGCTAACTACTTTAGCACAGTAGTTTTTGTTAGTATACATTTGAGATAGAGACTCCTTGATGTATACTTATTCTTTTGTCTTGCACTTGTATCTATTCTTTTGTGATGTAGTGGATCTAGTTTGACCACTACTTTGATGTACACTTCTATGTGTTATATTCATATCTGTTTCCGCCTTTGTGATATGAATATCTGTGACTGATTTGTGTTAGGTTTATTTCTATATTTGTTTCCGAAGTCCACATAGCCACTGTGTGGTAGCTTTGAGTTTGTATTTGGTATGTCGGATTTCCTCTTGAAATGAAATGTAAGTTATATTACATATCGGTACTCGCACAAAGCAATTACACAGATGGTCGCTCCTCAACAGCCTCATTCTTCGTGCTAGTTGATGGCATTACCCCGTAGTGTCCTTGGCTAGTGTGAGTATAGAGGTGGGGCATCACAGGTTTTTTTTAATTCATTTCTGCCCTACCTCATGTTAACCACTCCCCTTCTACATA
Source organism: Allium fistulosum (assembly GCA_030737815.1). Taxonomy (NCBI): domain Eukaryota; kingdom Viridiplantae; phylum Streptophyta; class Magnoliopsida; order Asparagales; family Amaryllidaceae; genus Allium; species Allium fistulosum. The sequence goes on along the minus strand of CM060904.1, from coordinate 1,099,636,676 downwards.
TTTCGTTGCATCTTTTTGTGTAGGGCAGATTCATACCATTAGTTTTGACATTTGTACAAAAGAAATTTAGTTTTTAATTTTTAATTTTTAGACTTTTCCAGACCATTAACTCTTTAATTTAAGTTTCTAATATGCTAATATCTTATTACTGGAATTTCTTTACTCAATAAATTTTGTGAGTTTTTAATTCCAAAAATGGATAAATTCAGTAAATCACTTAATTCCACCATGGATAATGGATACATGACTTTTCTTAAAAATCATACACGGATTCAGTTTTCAATACATGTCAGAAGCATCAATAAATTAACCTGGAATTACACATATTAGTCTATTATAACAGATCTACTGTATATATGAATTAATACATGTTCTTCAAGGTTTGACCATACAAGTATCGAGCATGTTAGTTTTGAGTGCATACAGTTATAAACTCATGTCAGGTTTCTAAAATAGTTTTGAATGTATTCATCCATACGTTCATGTATATGACTTTTAACTATTAAAAAATTTCACGTCCATTTGATTTGAATGTAACAATAACTGTTACACACTTGCATCGATTTCAAATATTAATTTGACAAAGATGGAATTTGAACACGGAGATTTCATGTACATGTCATTGATTTTGTATATCAGTATTATGTATACCTTTAGTTCCAAATATTTGTTTTTAACATACATCGTTTTAAAAATATATGCAACTAATTTCAAAAATACCTAATTTTGGAGTTCCAAAAAGTTATGTATGTCTGCTGTCCTTAAAGTCGTCTGATTTTTATACCACTTCAAACTATATAGTTCTGTATATAGATATATGTTTCACGTTATGCTTACCCTGTTGCTTAACCTTCACAACTGCTACTATGCTCTTCCCCTAATGTATGTTGTCTTTTGGCGTTGTTTGCACGACTTCTTTCACCTTACATATACCACTCCCCTAATTTTTCCCTTTCATTACAACTGCAGGACATTCCTCTACCAACCCCCAAACTGTGGCAAGAAAAATTGTCTACCACCCCTCAACTTCAGCGGTAGATGATTCGGGTATTTTCCCTTTCTTCAATCCTCATTTGTATTACATGATAGTAGATGCGACATATAACATTTGTCGCTACTACTACTACAGCCATAATTACCTCTCCTCCCAAACAACAACCTCTAAATTGATCTGTCATCCTGACACGTTATAACTGCAGTCGGAATTTTACTGCCCCTCAATCTTTCGCCAACCATATCCTACCTCAACCCTTTATTGCAGACACTGTAACGCAAAATTATTTTCCCGTGAACCAACCAGGAATTGATGCTCCGGTGGTAAAATTAACATTCACTATCCTCCACCACTTCCTGAGCTTTTTTACTTTATACACTGAAGGTACTGAACGAGGGTCACATTTTCGAACCAACATTAGATCTTATAACAATGCTTTTGCATTCACGTCTATGGGGCTAACATCGATCAACACTTAGCTTCCACTCGGAATGGAATTTACTCCTACCGTGCACAAGGTTCGATCTACCACAGCATCGACAGTGTTCTCCCTATGCCTGGCAGTAGACCTAGATACCTCCAGCTGTACATCTATGATACTGATCATGAGATTGAGAATCGACAATAGGATAGTGCAGTATTAAGACTAGATATCCTGCAAACGTTGCAACAAATTTTAGATTTTTACAATCCTTATGTCCATGTGTTGAGACAGTTGGGGCAGCATACTGATTTACAGGATTGTAGATTGATAGTAAAAGAAATTATCGTTGATCATCATTTCCACCAACTGCCCACTGCGTCACAAGTAGTGGGTATCATTGTAGGAGACGATAACTCAGACAATTCAACCAACAAGGATATTATAGTTGAAACAAGATCAGGAACCCTACAACGAGTTGCAGATACAACAGGATTTTACGATCCACTACAATATCTGCTTCTTCTCCCTCGTGGGGAACAAGGATGGGATCTAAACATCCATAATACGGGAGATAACCAAATCAGTTGTAGAGCCTACTACTCCCATCTGTTACAAGTACATATTCCTTTTTTTGTATGTATAAAACTTTTCTTCCTATATCTCACATACATTTACTCTCCCCCTTGCCCTCCACATTTATCACTTTGTACACATCATAGGTACGACATATGGACCAGCCTCTTCTACTGCTCAGTGGTCGCCTTCTCCAACAATTTGTTGTTGATGCTTACGTCAAAATTGAAACTATGCGGCTACGGTATCTTCGAGACCACCAAGATACTATTAGAGCCAACTTATATCAGGGTTTACAAGATGCTCTAGCCAGTGGGGAGACAACTGCCAGTACATACTTTCATTTCTAACCATTTTGCGCTACTAAAAATATAACCTACGGTCTTAAATTTTGTATGCACCAGTGCTATTTGTAGGAAATGTTGGAGTTAGAAAGGTCCTTCCATCTTCTCATATTGGTAGTCCACGTTACATGCATCAGCTATACCAGAACGCAATGGTAATAGTACGCAGGTATGGAAAACCTGACTTATTTATTACTATAACATGTAATCCTAATTGGATAGAGATTACACAAGAGCTACTTCCCTTTCAACAACCATATGATCGCCCTGATTTAACTACTCGAGTTTTCCTTGCAAAATTGGAATAGCTTAACACTGATTTATTTTATAAATATGTCTTAGGTAAAATCATTGCACATGTTCATGTCATAGAGTTTCAGAAAAGGGGATTGCCACACGCTCATATCTTACTTATTCTTGCAGAAACTGATAAAATTTATACTCCCGATGATTATGATACTATGGTTAGGGAAAAAATTCTAAATATAGAATTAGAACCAGATTTGTACACGTTAGTTACTAAACATATGATTCATCATCCATGCAGTAGTATCAACCCCAATGCCACATGCATGCGAGATGGAATATGTAAGAAGAGATTTCCTAAACCCTTCGCGGCATCAACTTTACAAGGAACTGATTCATACCCCATTTATAGACGACATGATATTCGAATACAGGATCAAACAACTTCTACGGCAGTTGAAAATCGTTGGGTCGTTCCGTATAACCCTTATTTACTTCTAAAATATGACTGTCATATAAACGTTGAAATTTGTTCCAGTATTAAATCTGTCAAATATCTATATAAATATGTTTATAAAGGATCAGATCGCGTGTCCGTAGGCCTATCTTCTTCATCAAACACCATCGATGAAATTTCTGAATTTGTTAACGCCAGATGGATTTGTGCACTAGAGTCCCTATGGAGGATATTTAAATTCCAACATAGTAGCATGTCTCCGTCTGTAATAGGGCTACAAATACATCTACCTAACATGCAACAACTTCAATTTAACGTGGATGAAACCTTGCACTCTATTCTAACTGAACAATGTAGAACTAAAACTATGCTTACAGAATTTTTCCATCACAATTTAACAAACGAGGAGGCACGCCAGTACCTTTACCACGAATTCCCTGAAAAGTATTGGTGGAACTACGAACAAAAAGAATGGGTACATAGACGTATTAACCATAAAGTAATTGGTCGACTATACACCGTACAACCCACCGAAGGTAATCACTTCTTTTTACATTTATTACTAAATCATATTCCAAGCCGATTTTCTTTCACACACTTACTTACAGTCCACGGAACTTTTTACAGTACATTCAAAGAAGCAGCCGAACAGCGAGGACTGCTGGAAAGTGATAGCAGTATTAAGGATTGTTTAACTGATGCTTCAAACACCCATATGCCTACTACTTTAAGGCGATAATTTGTTACCCTTTTAGTATACTGTGAACCATGTGGTGTACGTGAATTATGGGAGGAATTTTGGCCTTCTCTAACTGAAGATTACCCGTCCGTGTCTTCTGCCACACTCCCAGCTTCGTATTTAATTGGACGATGTCTCTCTGATATTAACAACCTTCTAAAACAGTATAATAGAACCGTATTTGATTATGATTTACCACATAACTCCCTACATTCGGCTGAGGACCACAATGTTTCCACACTTATTTTAGAAGAGCAGTCAATACAAATACCATTGGCCGATTTACAAGTAATAAATAATTTAACCATCGAATAAAAGGAAGCGTCTGATACGATAATGCTTTTTGTAGATTCGAAAACCAGCTCCATTTATTTCATCGACGGTCCTAGAGGGACAGGAAAAACTTTTCTTTATAAAGCAATTTTAGCTCATCTTCGAAACCGAGGTGTTATTGCAATTGCAACCGCCACTTCCAGAATTGCTTCTATTGCATTGCCCGGTGGTAGAACAGCACACTCACGATTTAAAATCCTGATTAACTTAGACTCTTCCTCCACATGCCATATTAGAAAACAATCTGATACTGCAAAACTTTTATCCACGGCAACTGTCCTGCTATGGGACGAAGCAACCATGGCTCACCGCCACGCATTCGAGGCTTTTGACAGAACATTACGAGACTTGACTGATGTGGATGTTCCATTCGGTGGAAAAATTGTTACCTTAGGCGGTGATTTTCGATAGGTTTTACCTGTTGTTCCAGGAGGGACTGGAGCTCAAAAACTGACTCATGTATAGTTCGGTCATATTTGTGGTCAACTATTACGGTATTTCATCTAACTCAAAATATGAGGGCTCGGACTGACCAACCCTACACTGATTTTGTTTTGCACATTGGAAATGGTACTAAACCCACCATAGAAGAAGACATGATCAAACTACCACCAGATATTGTCATATTGTGGGACGGTACAAGTTCGTTATACTGTTTGATAAGCGAAATCTTCCCCACATTAACTGAAAATTTTCACAATACAAACTACATACTACAAAGAGGAATTTTATCACCAACGAATGAAACAACGGATGAAATTAATAACATGATAATAAAAAAATTCCCCGGTGAACAACAAGTTTATTACTCTTTTGACAGAGTAGAAGATGACACGTCTAACTTATATCAGAGTGAGTTCTTGAACTCACTCAACCCAGATGGTATGCCACCACATAAATTAACTCTTAAAGAAGGATCGCCAATAATGTTACTCTGCAACATTGATCTACGAATTGGACTATGTAATGGGATGAGACTACTCTGTCGTATCTTCATCCAACCCTTATAGACGCTGAAATTTCTTTCGGTCAGTTCCAAGGTACATGGGTCTTTATTCAACGTATACCAGTAAAGCCTTTTGAGAACATAAACCTACCATTTAACATTATCCGTAAACAATTCCCTATTCGCCTAGCGTTTTCTTTAACAATTAACAAATCACAAGGACAAACCATCCTATATGTTGGAATTTATCTTCCAAACCACGTTTTCAGTCACGGCCAACTTTACATCGCTTTATCACGAGGAATTTCAAGTACCACAACAAATATTTTGGTTTAAAATGGAAAACTACATCGTAAAAGAGGAACACATACCCGAAATGTTGTTTATAAGGATGTTTTGTTCACGTGCTCTCAAATTATGAACGTCTCCTCCACACAACTTCACTAACCCACTTTCCTCCATTCCGCACAGTTACTCTGCACTTCACACTACCCACATCTTCCTATCCCCCTGCTTTACTTCTCCGAACACATAACAACATCCTCCAATTTTCCAGACCTCTTACTCAATTTACATTGCATTTCATATATTAGGTCCTTATCCTATATTCCATGTACTAGGTCTGCATACTGCACTGCATGTACCCTTATGTCCAACACATTGCATGTTCTATTTATCATGCTTTTACATTGCAACTTCAATAAATAAGCAACCGGCCTATAAACCTAACCACTCCTCTTTTCTTACTTTCATCTCACACTCCACCTCTTTTTTTAAATAAACTATGATGTGAGTTTATCATAAACAAAAGGATTTCCAGCTATTCAAATTCTGTTCTTTTTTTTTTAAATTACTTTATTTTTATTGCTTTTCCGCATAACGAACCGTTGTTAATTTATTTTGGGCTGTGCAACTGGGATTCACGGTCTGAGATCGAGCGAGACAGGTACTTGCTCCACTCAATTTATTGACAGAAGTGATCAGTTATGGAATTTACACATTTACCCTCCAGCATCAACGTTGTTGTACTACCCAAACTTCGCCATACTGTTCTCAACTCAACTGGCGAAAAGGAAACATAAGTGCTAAAACTGGCAGACTGTAACTTTTTCATTCTATCCACGTACTCTTCTTCAAATACTATCTTCTATGTGTTCTCTTTTTTGCAGGCACGAGTTAGCAGGCCTTCTATGTGGACAGTTTGGTTTATTACATATACAACGCATGCAAAAAAATGTGCAGTGGAAGCTAACAGTCTCACCAGAATTTTCCTTTTAGCAGCAGGCCTACTTCACCAACAGTTGACACGATGACAGCACTCATATCACACTACGTATATCTCATTTTTCATCCGCTGTATTATCTTCTTCAATGTCAAGTCATGTCAGTTTGTTCCAATTTTTAGTTATCAGCAAACATAAAAGCTCTGTTTTACTATATATTTGCCATACTATTTCTTCCCTTTTAGTTGACAAACATTGCAGAAGTGATAACAATGCTTTCTAACAAAATTTAATACCTGCTTTATGACTGCTTATCTGCCATGTACAGCCTATGATTTCACCTTGCAAAACATAACATGATGTGAAATACTAAAAATAAAAATCATAATTAAGTGACATTGAATCATCCTCACTAATATACCAATTTTAGTTAGCGGATTTGTTTTTTGGCTAATATCATATTTTATCATAATATATTAGCGACAGAAGATCAAATTGAAACTAAGTTCAAAAAGTCTTCAATTTGAGTATGATTTTCTTTTACCTCCCTAATCATGGTAAATTCACCATGTAAGATAGCTGGGGCAGGACTATAATGGTAATCAATATTATTTATTGTAAACCCACACACATATATAGTTTAATATCCTTATACACAGGCGAATTGATTTTATTATATTAATTTGCATTATATATTCAACTTTATATAGATTTCATTGAGTTTATTATACTGCTATTTAGACCTATAGTGGACTGCTATGGATTTACAAAACCAAACTATATTTCATACAAGTGAAAAGTTAAGCCTGCATACTACCGGATGAGTTAGAATTCTATCTTCTTATTCCTTTTCTTGGGATTTTCTTTGCTTTGCTTTTCTCCTTCTTCAATCTCTTCACTAGGAGATGCTCTTTGCAATGGTTGATACAAATTGACAATGGTATTCAATACAAGTGAGGACAACAACAGTTTCAAACGTACTGAAATTTGATTTATTTGTTTATAATTGGTTTCCTAAAATTAAATGGTGAGAAAAATGCAAAACAACAAAGGTAATATTAAATTGTACCATCAAAGCTGTTTTTATGCTAAAATTATGTCCTTAACAAATATTATCTTTACCCGTCTTTTCAACAACAAAAATATAATTATTTTAGGCCAAACGCTTTATACAGTTCATCTAAATTTTTTTGGTATAATAGTATTTGCCGACCGCTTTTATCGATAAAGTTATAGTACAGATTTTTTTCTTACTAAACTACATAATTTCCAGAATTGTTGCTACGGTTTTTACTACACTAGATTTGTTATATTTACGAACTTATAATTTTAAACCAAAAAATCTTCGAACCCGTACTAAACTCCGGGACTATCTTCATATCTAAACTGTGTATCATCAAGCTTTTGAAAGCGTCTAAAATATGCTAAAAAGTGCATTGTTGTAAGGGGAAAATAAATTTGACATTTTCAGCGCTTGGCCTCGCAACAACAGTACTCCCATCCGCAACCAAATTTCTGCAACACATGTTGTTCTACAGCATTTTTTTCCCTCCTAGTTTGCGGTTTGCTTTCCTTACCCACTGACGTGTTTTCCTCACATCCACTTCAGCTATATCCCCATGCGACCAAGTAAACCAAGCTACCGCATAATACCGATTCAACTCTTCCACTACCTAACTACTTCCCACACGTCTTCTCCTCTGCCATTTACCACCTCACATCCCACCCACTTATAAACTCTTCAACATCCTACACTTTTACTCCCTGCTTCATACAACCTACTCCTCAATGAAAAAGGTAATTCCTCAACTTCCATTCCCTCTCCGTCTTCTTTTTCTCCACTTTTATCTCACTCAACTACATACTAAGTCTTTGTTTTCAAACAACGCCCCATCAGAATGTATGTTTTATTACCTGCAACTTTGCCCTTTCTATTACTTATTACAACTGTCTGATAACCGACTCTTACTTCTGACACTTACCAACACCACAATGACAGCTACTGCAACCTCAACTACATAATCTACGGGTACTATACTTTTACAACTGTCTTCTTTCTATGTCCGTACAGTCCGCATGTCCACAATTTTAGATCATAGTTTAAAAAAATTACCATAATTCCCTATGCATTTTACGAATAAAACTGTACAGCGTTGTTGAAATTTTTTTGTCCTATTTATTTCCTTCAAACTCAATAACGACTTCCTACACTGCAGACCAAATGATCAACAGCCAATCAGGACAGTGCGGTAAGCCTTTCCACGGAAAAAATAAAACGCAAATGCACTCGTGCATCAAAGCTTCTTCGATCTCTTCCTACCGAAATAACTTATGCTTCTGCCGTCTTATCGCCGCCTCCTGCTCCACAGGACGATTCAGACAATGGTATCAACGAAAACCGCCTACTACATCTTCCATCCTACGTACCAACGAGAAACAGTGCACATCAACACGTCAACTTACAAGAAGCGTCTGCATTTTCAGACCAACTGCAAAACCCTACCGAGGATCAACCCCATGCACCCTATCCAACACACGGTAATTGGGATGCTTTCTTCACCCCTGAAGTGGTATGCTACATATACACACCTATACTTCAACACATCTCCATTATTTTACATAGATGTATGAATCTTCTAACTTCCAAGCCCTTTTACCTTCTCCTACAAATCGAAGAGTGTGATAGAGCTGTCGAGCGCTATCTTGCAGACCGTTTGCACAAGTGATTTTACTCAATTTTGTTTTCTACTTCGTTTATTCTCCGTTTGTAATTGCCAATAAAATATCTTTTACAACTACTACGGCTTACACACTGTACTAATCTACATAATTTAATGTCACTCTACGCACTTCTTTAATTGTACAACTCCTTATTTTCTGTCATAACTGCACCAACCAGTTATCTGCTCTACCAACTTCACTACATTATCATTTCCACATGCTCCATCTCCGATTATTTGCTGCTACTTACCATTATATTTAAACTGCTCTACTACTGGAATAATTACACCTTACATCTTCAACATCTGTTCCCTATTTACCACATTAACATATAGCTTCTTTGTATTTGAACGCAACGCTTGCTATGCATAACAGTACTCATCTGTCCTCATATCAACAGTATTTCACTTACACCACCTCCATTAAGCGGTTGCGATATTTAAACCTACAACTACAGATCCATATACATACTTAACCACTATGACCAACCTGTACAACCTGGTACGTTACTTAGAAATAACATTATTTCTCCTACTAATAACTCACCGTTCTCTTCATCCTCTGTTGCTACGAGAACAAACGTTTTTTCCCTCCCAAACACCATCGTCAATTGGATCTACAGAATACATAAATATACACCAAAAATGTGATCATCCGGTTTCCTCCTTCTTTGTCAACCAACTACCATTTCGACTACTATTTTCCAACCCCTATACAATCCATCATGCCAAACTTACTACACTTTTACTGCTTCAACAAAACTTCATAACTTTACGCATATATGATTCCCCTTCCATACTAACAAACCTACCATAATGCCCCCTTACTTCCGCAAGCACGGTTTTCATGGTCACATGTAGAGCACTTGCATGCGTACTCGTATATATATATATCTACTATTAATAGAGATAATTCAACGAATATATTTCCACGGTGTCTTTTTAAAATTCCAAAAATACACTACATCCATCAACATAATCTCACCATCGTTTGGAACCTCCACCACCACCTACTTTTAACCACCCATCAACAGAAGTCACTATGACTTTGCCTGAAATAAAAGTGAAGTGACCACTAAAGTTTTTGCACTTATAGCACACATCCATACACAAATTTTTTATTAAATAAAAAGTAAATATTTCTAGCTATTACATGCACATACGTGCGATTTACAATAGTATATATAATTTAAAATTTGGATGCTTGTATGCATGATTAGATTGAATGATTATGAATGGATATTAAAGACTGATATGTGAAATTTTATATAAATATTTTAAATGAGAGTTTTATTAAAAACTAGAAATTATATACATAGTTAAAGGAATTTTTTATTAATTAATTGTGTTAGTCTGTCCAATTTTTTTAATATTAATTGATTATGTTAATTTGTTCGTAGGCTAGTTTAAGAATTTTGGTCGATACAACCAATCAAACGTTACCGATGGAGATTCCTAAATGCTTATATAAGGCAGTTTGACATGCTATTTTTGGAAAATGGTTTATGGTTTCTTAACCCAAAAAATGGATCAACACCCTGGTTTAAGTGTGAAAGCACCAGCCTTGTTTATCAAGGTAAATAAAATAGAAAATGCAATAGTAAATAGCAGAAAAGGTAAAGAGACAAGAGATTTTTATAGTGGTTCGACTGTTAATGAATCCTACGTCCACTTTATAGATTCCTTTGTTGATTAACTATTATTATAAAGGAGTTTAGATTACAATATAACTCTCCCTTCCTAGATTAGATCAAGCCATCATTGTTGGAGACAAAAGGAGAATCTCAATTGTCCCTTCATGGCTATTGTGTGAGAGAAGAAGAGCGAAGAAATAATGACAGGGCTTTAACAGAGATTAGATCCCCCTACTATTGTAGATAGGATGGTATTGATAGGAGTTAGAGAGCATTTGGGTCGGCACCACTTTACCAAAAGCCTGTAGTCATCATGCAGAGGTCGCTCAAGAAGTTTGGGGGTGTTTGGAGATAACTTTTTAGATCAGATCGCTACCGATCTGAAAAGTTGTGCAATTTTTGAGTTTTCATAATTTGGTTGTCGTCCTATTCCATAATTGAGTGCCTTGTCTGAATATCAAGTCGTTTGGAGTTAGTTTGATCATCCATCTTCATAGATCATCCAATCCATCCTTTCGGAAAAGAACCATCCATAACTCACCCAATGCTTAACCAAATGATACGAAACTTCATACATACAATGTACATGAGTAGGAGAGCCTCTCAATCGCATCTCATGAGGATCCAAGCTAAGTATTTGGATCGGCGATGATCCAATTGAGTTAGATCGGCGATGATCCAAACCCTTAGCTTATTTTTGAATCTTCTTCTAGATCGCAGGAGATCCAGCCATAACTCAGTCAATATCTAACTAAATGACCCGAAACTTCATACATGAAATGTACATGAGTAGGAGAGTCTCCAAATCGGATCTCATGAGGTGGGGCCCATCCTAGGTGGGTCAGACCTGATCCGTCAAACTAGCTCAGTTTGGAGGAGATCCATCCATAACTCACTCAATACTTATTGGAATTAGATGAAACTTTGCATGTAGCTTCTAGAGGATGTGTGGGACAACACTATGGATCATAGATGGTAGGGCCCACCCTAAATGGATTGGAAAATCCGATTAGTTTGGATCAGTGTCGATCCAAATAGGCTTGGCTAAATGACTTCATTTTTTTGTGAGCCTTCATTTATGTCTTCTAAGTGTCCTCTCTAAATATCAAGTCAATCTGAGTTCGTATGAGTTCAGTAGGTTCATTTTAAGTTGCTCCGGTCTATAACCAGGTAGATATTTGAATGAGTCTTCACTTCTTGAACTAGTTTGCTTGGAATGTTATAAAACTTCATAGGTGAGCTTAGTAGGGGCATAGAAGTGCAATAAAAGTGATTAGAAGGAACTACAAGCCAATATTTTGGATTGGTACCGATCCAATTGGATCAGATCGGTATCGATTAGAATAGTTAGCGTAATTCTGGGCCAAACTTCTTATGTTTCTTTGTCTTGTACTTTGAGGCCTTTGGGTCAAGTTTTGAGTCATTCTGACATAATTAGAATGTTCTAACTCCTTTTGAATTCTGTTGGATTAAAAACCCAGTTAATACTTGCCTCCTAAAGTACGCCTTTTAAATGAAAGGTGTGCTTTGCTCCAGAACAAGTTCCAGTAACGAGTCTTTGATTGTTGTGCTTTCCAGCGGCTTTTAGCCTTGGCAAACCGTCCAGTTCCTTTGGATTCTTCCGTCAATCACAGGTAATTCCAAACCTGTTATAACCTACGACTCTAGACTCTAGCTAACTGTAATCTATACATTACAATCATTCGGAGTTATTACATCACATGTCTCTAATTATATTACACATCTCTAATCGTCCCGTGTTCATCTGGGATTTACATCATTACCACTCAGATTTAATTCAGAGTTACAATATCATATATTAAAATCACATCATATATCGAAATCATATCACATCATATATCATAATCAAATTATATCGCATCATATATCAAAATCATCCTATGTCTATCTAGGATTTATCCATTTTATTATATTTTTAAGGCATTCAAATTCTTTTTCCAAAATCTAATCCATTTTAAGATTTGATATCTCCCGACCGTTTAAGTTTAATGCGCAATCTCTCCGGATCATTCGATGTTTAGTTCAGGGGACGATCTCTCCGGATCATTTGTTGGTTCAATTCAGGGGGATAATCTCTTCGGATCATTTGCTTATTAATTTAAGGGGATTAAGTAAGCCCATCCGCTCACTCTTCGGTAAGGGGACTTACTTCTTGCACTCTGGTCCCGTCTCTCCGATCGAACTCTATGGCATTCGATATCATACAAGTCCATCCCCTCACTCTCCGACAAGGGGACTTCCACCTTGCACTCCGGTCCCGTCTCTCCGATCGGGACTCTATGGCGTTCAAAATCAGTCATCACATCAAATATGGATTGTACAAAATTCAAATTTCAAATCAAAGAAAACATTAGACATTAAATAAGCAAAAATACTGAATGTTTATCCCAGACATCCGACTTAGAGCATGGCAAGGGACCAATTTAGTTTTTGTGCATGTCCAAGCGGTCTGAGATTATTATCCTAAGCAGTCATCCTAGATATCCGACTTAGAGTGCGACTAGGAACCAATCTAGGTTTAGAACATGTCTAAGCGGTCTGGGGTCATTATTGTTTTTGCCGCTGATATACAAAAAGAAAAGTGCAAAAAAGAAACCAAAGCAAAGAGTAGCAGCCAAATCTAACTTCCCATCGTTCCTGGTTAAGGGATTATCTGTCTTGGCCAGATATTGGGCATTCCTTGAAGCATCTTCTGTGGATGGTAGCTACTCCGGCTGTGCTATCGCAACTCTGTTCCTCATGTACTATGGTAGGTGGTTGTTCCAAACTAGTTCTTCTATCAGTTCGTGAAGGTGCCGGCACTCTCCCAGCTCATGGAAGATGTAAGACTTTCTAGATCCTTTCTCTCAATCAGTGGACTTTCTTCTCGAAGGCTTTCGATAGTTGTTTGCACAAAAAATGGGCAAACACCTCCAAGTCGTATGATTTAGTCGATGGGCAATTGTTGGGCACCTTTCACAACACCTACCACCGAACCAGGCTCCACCGGTCCACTTACCTCCCATGCTTGCCGATCCAACCTACGTCCTATGCTTGCCGAACCAACCTTCGTCCCTACTATTCAACCATCTACAACCGGACCAAAGCCACCACCGGACCAAAGGCACCACCGGACCAAGCGCCTTACTCAACATAACACACCGGACCAACCTCACCATCCCACCACCAGTCCAAGCAACTACCGGTCCAAACTGCACTTCTCATGTTCCTACCGAATGACCTTCTCAAGCTCCTACCGGACCAACCCCAAACCGGACCAAGCAACTACCGGTCCAAACTGCACTTCTCATGTTCCTACCGAACGACCTTCTCAAGCTCCTACCGGACCAACCCCAAACCGGACCAAGGTACTACCACATAGCACCGAATCACCTACAACCGGTCCACTCTACACTCCAACAATCTCCGAACCAAGCGATGCCGAACCAAGATGTACCAGGCCAGATCACATCAGCCCAGGCCCATCAGCAACTATACACATGCTGGACCCCTACCCCCAGCCTCACTCTATAAATAGAGGGGCAGGGGTACAACAATGGGGACAAGTTGGAGAGCTCAAGAACGAACAGAACTTTCGAACAACTTTCATACACTCATAATCAAAGCTTTGTACTTGTAATCTGAACAATAAAGGAGAATAAAATATAAAGTGGACGTAGGCACGTTCTGGCCGAACCACTATAAACCTGTGTGTCTTTTATAGTTTAGTCCCTGCTTTTTACATATTTGCATAAAGTATCCAAATCACTAAGAACAATAGAAAATCGACTAAATCATATGACTTGGAGGTGTTTGCCCATTTTTTGTGCAAACATTTTTGGTGCTTTCATTGAGGCTAGAAGCTCGAAGCTTCAGCTTCATCCACTTAACAAGTTTTCCTAACAGCATCGTCCGCCACTTGGAAAACATGCTTCCCAAACAGAGAAAAGATGTTAACAAAGGAAAAAACATCGTATCCAGCAGTCTTCCAGATCCAGCTGTCACGAATCAAGTAAATCGTCCTCCTCCCGCAACAGTAACAAATGAAGGACAGTCTAACCCAACCACTCCTGCCACAGAGCAGCCTGCAGCAATTACTAGGGTAGATTTGGACAGAGTTGTGGTTGAAGTAACTAACCGCTTCACGTCCCAGCAGGAAGCCTTGGTGGACCATCTCATGTCACGCTTAAGGGATGCTGAAGAATCCAACCGCAACACTGAAACATGGGGCGAGTCCCAGTCTGGAGGATCTCAGAGACAACAAAGATCTTCCTTCTTCGAAGGAGCTAACGGCAGAAGTAGCCATGGTAGGAGCCGAGACCGAGCACAGCCCGAAGTTAGGCCTGAGGAAATGTTTGGTACCGAACCCAACGGGGGAGGTACCGGACGGAGGTCAACTGTAGCTGAGCCTGTCATACTGCGTAACCACGGAAACGCCGGTGAACGGGGCCGAGCTAGAGTCCAGCCCGAAGTTGGACCCAAGGAAGTGCTTAGATCAGAACCCAACAGGGGAAGATCAAGGAAAGGACCAACTGTAGCTAACCCTAGCATGCTCCCAGAAGATCAAAGGCAGCCACTGGAAAATATGAGGAATGATAGACAATACCATCCCTACAGGTCATCTGGACGGAATCAATCCCACAGGATAGAACCAAACTCGTTTCTATCTGCTCCAAATTCTGATGAAAGGATGGCGCGCTTATTCAGAGAGTGCATCCAACGGGAGCAAAGAGATCGAGGGATAGGAGCTAGGGTGACCAGCCCTTTCGCCCGCAACATTGAAATTGCTATCAACCCCCGAGAATGGAAGATGCCAACAATGGAACCTTACAAGGGAACCTCCGACCCCATCGTACACTTACAAAGATACACACATCACATGCTCATGAGTGGAGCAACAGAAGGAGTACTGTGCAAATGCTTTCCACTATTCTTAGCAGATCTCGCTACCTCCTGGTTCTGTCATTTACCCCAGGGATCCATCAGCTCGTGGGAAATGTTAAAAGAAAAGTTTATCAGTCAGTTCCGCATTCATGTGGAACAACCTAAGGATGCTTATTCCTTATCCAGCATCAAACAGAAACCCGGAGAGAAACTGCAGCAATACCTGACCCGATTCAATGCCGCAGCGGCCGTAGTCCAAGATGCCGACGAGAAGCTTATCCTAATGGCCCTCTGTAGCCGTGTGCATCCGGACACTAAATTTGCCAGACGGCTGACAAAAGAAAAACCAGCCACTTTACCCGATTTCTTCCATGAAGCCGGGAAATATATGAGGCTCGAGGATGTTGCCGTTGAGGGGCAGTCGGGACAGCAAAATAAGGCAACTCACAGCAACGCCCCTGCTGTGGCAAAGGACGTTCGAAGAAATGATTCCAGAGACAATGCTGGGGGCAAGAAGGGAGAAAAGCACTTATATCGGCCTGGACCGAGATTCGACACTTACACCCCTTTGAACGAGACCGTCGAAAATATCTTCCTTGCCACCAAAGGCGAAGTTAGATACAAACGCCCACCATACAAGAAGGAATCAGATAACGCGCAGAAGTCTGGAAAGTTCTCCCGCTTCCACGAATCTCAAGGGCATGATACCAATGAATGCCATCATCTCCGGGATCTGATTGAGGAACACATCAGAAGGAAGAAACTGGAACGTTATGTAAAAAGTCAGGACAGGACTCCAGCTCCTACCAATGAAAACCCAAGGCTACCCTCACCGGGGACCGACAGAGGAAACCGCAATGCTAGCAGCTCTAGCCAGGAGAAGATAGTGGTCCATACCATCTCAAGAGGACCACACATCCCAGACAGAAGCTGGAAAGAGATGGAAAGATATGGAAAGTCGCTTAGAGACAATAAAGACTGTGTCAATTCGGTTATAGAAGAGCGCCACCCGAAGCGGAAAGAAAGTGATGACATCACATTCGGTAAGCGTGACCTAGAAGGAAGGCAGTATCCTCACATGGATCCCATGGTTATCTCTGCCCGACTCGGTCCCGCCGAAGTTTACCGAATCCTGGTAGACACTGGAAGCTCAGTAAACATCCTGTTCAAACACGCATTCGACAAAATGAAGCTATCAATGAAGGATGTATCTCCTTGCGATAAACCACTACACGGTTTCACTGGAGATGCGAAGAT
Source organism: Allium fistulosum (assembly GCA_030737815.1). Classification (NCBI taxonomy): domain Eukaryota; kingdom Viridiplantae; phylum Streptophyta; class Magnoliopsida; order Asparagales; family Amaryllidaceae; genus Allium; species Allium fistulosum. The sequence continues at coordinate 1,099,619,902 of CM060904.1, read as the reverse complement.
GCCCCTCGGGAAACTGGACCTCTTTGTTGAGATTGGAAGCCATCCCCGCTCCGTTGTACGGAAACAGACGTTTGTGCTAATAGAAAACCATTCGGCCTACAACGCCTTCTTAGGAAGGCCAGCCTTGTCTGACTTCCAAGTTGTCCTAGCCCCATGGTGCCTAAAGATGAAATTTCCAACAGACAATGGAGTAGGGGAAGTGGAAGGAGACCAGGACGTTGCTCGAGACTGCTATGTGACTGAACTTCGCAACAACCACAGGAAGGATAAAGGGAAGGGTGTAGAGATTGCCCTCTGCACAAAAAGTCTAGAAGCACAGCAACTAAAGAAAGCCCCTCCTCTTCGATATACCAGCGACCCTTTCAATGAATTAGACCCTAGGGACAAAGAGGAGGAGGCCACCGTCGAGCCTGTAGAGGCTATGGAGTTTATATCTGTAGACAAGCACGACTCAAGTAGACTATTGAAAATTGGGTCCCAACTAAAAGCCGAATTGAAGGAACAACTCATCGATTTTCTCCGCCACAACATGGATGTATTCGCATGGTCACACGCTGACATGACCGGAATCTCCCCCGACATAGCCTGCCACGTATTAAAAATTGATCCTACCAAGGCGCCTGTAAAACAAAGAAAGAGAAGTATGGGGGCAGAGCGATCAGCAGCCCTCGATGAAGAAGTAAAGAATTTACTCGCCAATGACTTCATACGAGAAGCTATCTACCCGGAATGGATCGCCAACCCGGTGCTGGTAAAGAAGGCTAATGGGAAGTGGCGAACCTGCATTGACTTTTCCAACCTAAACGACGCCTGCCCAAAGGATTGCTTCCCACTTCCCAGAATCGACCAACTTGTAGACAGCACAGCCGGGCACGAGCTCCTATCTTTTATGGACGCATACTCAGGATATAACCAAATTCCTATGCATGCTCCCGACCAAGACCACACTAGTTTCATCACCGACCGGGGTTTATACTGCTATAAGGTAATGCCTTTCGGACTTAAAAATACAGGAGCCACATACCAGCGCCTCGTCAACAAGATGTTTGCAGGGCTAATAGGACAGACTATGGAGGTATATGTGGATGACATGCTGGTAAAATCAAGGAAAGCCAAAGATCACGTAAGCCACCTAGGTAAGATGTTTCAAGTACTCCGCCAGTATGGAATGAAGTTGAATCCTCTAAAATGCTCCTTCGGAGTGTCATCAGGAAAGTTCTTAGGATTCATCGTTCATGCCAGGGGGATTGAAGCAAACCCTGAACAAGTCCGAGCGCTAAGGGATATCAAGATACCTTCCACCCAAAAGGAAATGCAAAGCCTAAATGGAAAAGTGGCCGCCCTAAGCCGATTCATCTCCAAGGCAACGGACAAGTGCATCCCCTTTTTCGAAGCTCTAAAGAAAGACAAAGGAAAGTTCGAATGGACTGACGAATGCTTAACCGCTTTCCTTAACCTAATCGAACACATCCAGAAACCACCGGTACTCTCGACTCCAAGCGAAGGCGAAGAATTATACATATACCTTGCTGTGTCATCTCACGCCCTAAGCGCTTCCTTGGTAAGGGAAGACAACCGCACGCAACGGCCAGTTTACTTCGTCAGCAAAAGGTTTACTGGGGCAGAAGTCAGATATCCTAAACTTGAGAAGCTAGCATACTATTTACTAATCACATCACGGAAACTGCGTCACTACTTCCAGTCCCATTCCATCAAAGTTCTGACCGATCAACCACTGAGGCAGGTACTCCATCGTCCCGACACTTCTGGGCGACTACTTAAATGGTGCATTGAACTGAGTCAGTATGATATCACCTATCACCCTCGCACCGCCATCAAGGGACAAGCCATGGCTGATTTCATTGCAGAATTCACTACCAACGAAGATAAGGAGCAATTGGAAATAGCAGAAGATATCAAGTGGAATCTCTTTGTGGATGGTGCATCGAACGAACAAGGCTCGGGGGCAGGTGTGGTAATAATCACTCCCAGGGGAAACAAACTGCACTATGCTATAAGGTTGGAGTTCGCTGCCACCAACAACGATGCAGAATATGAAGCATTGATAGCCGGACTAGAAATTGCCATAGAAATCGGAGCCAATTCTTTGTGTCTTCATAGCGATTCTCAACTTATTGTTAATCAAATACTAGGAGAATTCCAAGCTCGAGAAGAACGACTCATAGCATATCTAAAGAAGACCAAGTTACTTCTCAGCCGATTGGACCACTACTTAGTCAAACACATCCCTCGGGAAGAGAACCAAGAGGCCAACGAATTGGAAAAGCAAGCAAGTATGAGAGACATCACCATCTTTGGGGCAGTAACCATCTCAAAGCAACTGGCCCCAAGTTTTGAGCCAGTGAATCTGATAGCTGCAACCGAAGAAGCAACTTGGATGACTCCCATCCGAGACTACCTACAAAGTGGCACACTACCCAACGGGCGTAACGAAGTCAAGAAAATCTTGAGGAAAGCATCCTGCTACACAATACAAGAAGACATCCTCTATCGGCGCGGATTCTCTAACCCGTTATTAAGGTGTGTCGCTGGGAGGGAAGCCAAGGAAATCTTATCCAACATCCATCAGGGGAGCTGCGGAGATCACACCGGAGGGCAAACATTAGCAAAAAAGATACTCCGATACGGATATTTCTGGCCCACCTTAAGCAAGGACGCCTTAGATTTCGTCAAAAAGTGTGACAGATGCCAAAAATTCGCTAAGATTCCGCGGCTACCAACAACTGAGATTACTCAAATGACCAGCCCTTGGCCCTTCGCAATATGGGGAATTGACTTAATCGGCGAGCTACCGATGGGCCGAGGCGGGGCCAAATATGCTATAGTGGCAGTTGATTATTTCACCAAATGGGTGGAAGCGGAACCTCTGAATAAAGTATCTTCAGCAAAAGTTATTAACTTCTTGATCAAAAATGTTCTATGCAGGTACGGAGTCCCACTCAAAATCATATCAGACAATGGACTTCAGTTTGACAGCGAGGAATTCGCCAACTGGTGCCGAGAGCACGGAATTCATAAAAGCTTCTCATCCGTACCATATCCCCAGGCAAACGGACAAGTCGAAGCAGTCAACAAAATTCTGAATACTCTGATAAAAAAGAAGCTCGAAAAGTCAAAGGGCGCTTGGGTGGATGAACTCCCTACGGCACTGTGGGCCTACCGCACATCTTTCAGAACATCAACGGGGCACACTCCTTTCTCTTTGGCATAAGGATCGGAGGCTATGCTCCCAGTTGAAACCATTGTGCCTTCCCACCGTAGGATCCACTATAACCCAGAAGAGAATGAAGAACTCCTCCACATGTCTTTGGATCTAGTTGAGGAGAGAAGAAATGATGCAGTCCTTAAAACAGCAACCCACAAGCAGAAAGTGGCAGCACAATACAACTCCAAAGTCAAGCATCGTACCTTACAAGAAGGGGATCTTGTCCTCAAGCGAATCTTCCCTCGCCCCGGAGCACTAGACCCAATCTGGGATGGACCATATGTAATTCATAAAGATCTCCACAATGGAGCTTATATTTTGTCAACAGTGGACAGAGAGGTGTTGCAGAGGGCATGGAACATCCAGCACCTCCGTCGATACTTTTCTTAACTTGTACTGCCCATATGAAGTGAATTAACAAAGAGAATCAGTGGACGTAGGCCTTTTCATGCCGAACCACTTTAAAAAACCTTGTCTCTTTTTTAACTTGTTCCTTTATATCTTGGCTACTTGTTAACTTTATCCTTTTCTGTTGAACAAAATCCTATGCGTATAGCATTTCCACTCAAAGCACTCCACGGCGCAACTTCACCTGGGCAAAACCTAACAGGTACTATGCGAATCTATGCCCTCGCCAATGAGACTTTTGCTCTAGCATCCCTCTGCTGCGGGTTAACTCATTGCTCGCGACGGCCCTTAAAGCCAACTGTAATGAGCCGATTATAAGCCACCGAGAAGGCCGACTATAGCCGAGGCAGCTCATTACGGCGTTAGGCTCGCCGGCAACTGTGAACCGACTATAAGCCCCAACATAAGGTGTGGCCAGCCAGGGGCAGTTCACAGTTGACGATCGGCACCCACGCTAGCCGGCCACAGTAAATCGAATAATACCCACAATTACGGGGCATAATGGCCCGGGTAGTTACTGTGTGCGATCTCGGCTCCGATGTGTCTTAAGTGCGGCTGTGGTAAAAAAGAATTAACTCCCTGCGGAGGCGTAAGATGGGTGACAAATGTCTCCAAGACCCACAGCTAGGGAAAGTGACTACAAAACCCGTTTGCCACGAACTTAAGCACATCGAAGGCCTTCTGTGATTGGAAGTTTTACTTTTTCACATATTTCAATTTTACTTGAGAAGCTTTTCTCCTATCCTTCGTAACAATTCTTGAAGTACAGGACACCGGACAGGGGACACTCACTAATAAAAGCGAATACCCACAGCAAGATACTGGACCACATCCCTTACTCGGTCACGCAGGATGTTCAAAGCTGCCATTTACAAACAAAATATAAAGGGCAGTACTTCCTTCTTTCATATATAAACACATGACTATAATTTATTCACACCTCACGCTAACATTGCAAGTCATGAAATCATGTTTTAAACAAGAACCTGACATCAAACACCATTTAATTACAAGAATATGCATAGCTATATTTCTTATACAACATATCAAAACAGCAAAAAACATTCGAAGGACGACAAAATCAGCTTAAGTTTAAAAATCACACATCAAGAATAGAGCTATTTAGTACAAGTAGCAGGAATTACAACCCAAAAGTTACTCTACTGTTTTAAGACTAACATATACAACCCTGTCAAGTCCGCAAAAAGAGTTTTTTTCATGTCTGATCAAGGGACCGGCTGCATTGGAGTTTTATCCTTGTCATGTTGACCACCTGTCCAGTCAGAGAAAGGATTCATTAGTGATAAGCAACCAAGTTAATGGAGAGACTAAAAAGGAAGACTTACCAGCACCTGATTCTTGACTATCCTGGTCGTCATCCTCTACTTGCACGCCTGCCTCCTCAGCAGCAAGCAACCGCATACCCTCCTTCACCGCCACCTTCTCCTCCTTGGTAAACTGGGCAGTGACCACATCCATGCTGAAGGACACGCACCCCTCTTTATCTGCATCCGCCTTAGCCTCCTCCAGAGCCCAAAGATAAATCTTATCCATGACCCTAGGATAATCATCCATCCAGGATAGGTTGCCCTGCTTCCAAGTTCGGAAGTACATGTCCTGAAGCATTTCATCCATCATCCCCTCATTCTCCTCAAACTCCCTCATCCGGGCCTCGGAAGCTGACAGCCTTCCAAAGGCAGTTTCTCTCTCTAATCGGTATCTCGAGCAGTCGGCCTGAAGGGATTTCCGCATCGCCTCCATCTCCTCCTTCAGCCTAACCTGAGCAAGCTCTGCGGCTTCAAGCTTCCCCGACAACTCCTCTACCCGCTCAAGATCCGCCCTCCGAACCTCATCCACTATCGAGATGGCCATATTTATCTGCTCCTTGCAGGCAGCCTCCATCTTCCGCAGTTCCGCCTTACTAGCCTCCTCCATAGCCTTCCTCAACCGCCCGGAGGCAGCCTCATGCTGAGAAATCTGAATGGCCTGATCAGCAAGCTGTTTGGCCTGGTCCGAAACCATCAATCATAGTCGGATGTTGGCACTCCCAATCTCCTCTCCAGCCTTAACCAGCCGGGCATGATGCCCCATCAGCTTCCTAGTCTCCTCCGCCACCCGATCAATATTAGCCTTGGCCTCGTCTCCCATGGTAACTATCCGAGTAGTAAGTAGATCGAGATCCAAGGACTTAGCCTCATCGAGCACCCATACCATGGGATTGCGGGGAAGAAGGTGCTCACCAGTAACCTCGTCAAAAGTAATATCATGGGAACTTGGATCCAGATCAGGATGACCCGCAAATGGATTACGAGCCAAGTCAGGACGATCAATCTGAATAACAGTAGGGTTTTCGGACGGGTGCGGAGAGAGTGCAAACTCGCTATCCTCCTCCGTGATATCATGAAGAGGCTGAACTGGGGGCTGAGGACCAAGTGAAGGTTCGGATGAGGGATGACTCCTCTTTCTCTTTTGAATACCCTCTTCAATGACCCCGAGAAGAGGACGGTAGCCGACTACACCCCCGGAACGGTGGGTCGAAGGCTTCGGCTTGGCGGAAGCTTTGGAAAGCTTGTATTGTTCAAGCCTGTGCCGAAGATCTGAGGCCTTGGCCGTTTTACCTGCTCCTGATATGAAGAACAAGTGTCACAAGCTTACATCAATACATAATTCGAGAAACACGGTAGATTAAAAGATAAAAGAAGAAAGGAAACACGTTTGTTATACAAACCCTGGGGAGAAGTAGGATACTGCAATGAGTCCTGGATTTCATTCCAGGACGGGAGCGGATCATAAAATATTCCTAAGTCCCTATCATTAATGAAGCCTGCAGGAGTCAAAAGTTCACCTTGAGTCGTCGGAGCCACCTTGGCTGGAATGGTCTGAGAAGACTCGCTTGCACCGGTCCCGGCCTTATCCGCTTTCCCGGATTTCTCTACCAAAGCCGGTTCTCCGTCCAGCCCTTCGAAAGCCTGGTGGAACGCATCATCCGTCCACTCCTGAATCTCGCCTGCCTGCCCAGGAAGCAAGGCCCCAACGCCATCGCCACCATCATCACCTTCCCGACCATCTCCACTCTCACCTCTTTCCTCCTCTACGTCTTCCTCCCCCTGGGTAAGTGGACAATTGCTGGGGGAAGGACCGTCCGACTTCTTAAGTTTCTTACCTCCGACAGCTGGAGGTTTCGTGAAAGGTTTCCTCTTGCCACTCTCTACCGTGACACCTCCCTTAGCCTGAGCAGCCGCCCTCTCCTCCGCCGTTTCCCTCAACTTGACTACTGACTGTTGTGGAAGAATCAAGTTATACTCCAGAAGGGTCGCATTTCTGATCAGGTAGGCAGCTGATCTATCTCTCCCGGGGATAGCTTCTATCTCCGCCGCCATCTGAACCAGGCGATCAGTCTCCACAACCGCAAAGCCACCTGTCGCTAGAAAAAATGAAAACGTATGAGAAGAAGCATCACGATCAGAATGGAAATTACAAATAAAGCATCGACTTACATCCAGAAGTAAAGCGCCGAATAGAAACAGAGTCGTCCCTGACAAAGAACCACTCCTTCTTGAACATGCTGAACTTAGAATACAGATCCAAGACCGGCTTGAAGGTTACAGCTGACTCCAAGCTGATATATGGGGACCCCTTCTTATAGCCCCTCTGATTATATAAGTACCGGATCTCCCGGTTGGAAGGAGCACGCCCATACTTCTTCTGGAAGATGACGAAGAGGCTCACCAGTATAGCATAGGAGTTGGGTTGAAGTTGGAAGGGGGCCACCTTTAGATATGTAAGGAAGTTGGCTACCCAAGCATTAAGAGGCAGAATGGCACCACACATGCAGTGGTACCTGCTGTAAGCAAAGTACCCTTCGGGAGGGTCATATGGCATAACTTCTCTCCCTGGCAACAGCATGCGCGCTCTATCGATTCCAAAAGAACGGGAGATGACATCAAGCTGCTCTTCCTTAAGGGAGCTGGGAAAGCAATCGGGCGGGGAGTTCAGAAGCTCTTGAGGGCCGTACCCGTCCACTAGTGATCTCAGGATAGATCCGTGACGTTCCGGTCCTGGCTGAGCAGGGGGCACTGCGGAAGATTCTCCTTCGCCCTGAGACCTCTTTTTATCTGATCGAGTTTCTGCTTTGCGAGACATTATCTGCAACATCGAAAAACATGTTGTTAAAACAGAGGATATAAACAAGCAAGTCTGTATAAAGTCCATCCGACACAAAAGTTCGTCCAATGAAACAAGTTCATTCGGCATCCCCATACTATAGCTCATTCGGCCTTCCCAATGAAACAAGTTCATTCGGTATCCCCATACTATAGTTCATTCGGCATTCCCAACTTCATCCGGTTATACGGGCATATGACTCCATTCGGTACTCAGAACCCCAAGTCCATTCGGTAAAAAACCCATTCGTCCAACATAGAAAGGATCTCACCTGATTCGGTGAAAGTAGGGAGTTTGATTCGGCTACCATGTTTGATTCGGCGAAAGTAAGGACTTGATCTGGCAAAAACAAGAGTTTAATTCGGCTGGTAGGGATAGCAAAGGCGTACGGTCCCTACTTATAGACGAAAAGACACGACCGGACCATCTGATTCGGCATCCAAGAACCGAACGAAAATGTCAAAGCTACATGAAACAAAGCACGCCATATTCAAGAATATGCCCTGCTTTGGGGGGCAATTGTTGGGCACCTTTCACAACACCTACCACCGAACCAGGCTCCACCGGTCCACTTACCTCCCATGCTTGCCGATCCAACCTACGTCCTATGCTTGCCGAACCAACCTTCGTCCCTACTATTCAACCATCTACAACCGGACCAAAGCCACCATCGGACCAAAGCCACCACCGGACCAAGCGCCTTACTCAACATAACACACCGGACCAACCTCACCATCCCACCACCGGTCCAAGCAACTACCGGTCCAAACTGCACTTCTCATGTTCCTACCGAACGACATTCTCAAGCTCCTACCGGACCAACCCCAAACCGGACCAAGCAACTACCGGTCCAAACTGCACTTCTCATGTTCCTACCGAACGACCTTCTCAAGCTCCTACCGGACCAACCCCAAACCGGACCAAGGTACTACCACATAGCACCGAATCACCTACAACCGGTCCACTCTACACTCCAACCATCTCTGAACCAAGCGATGCCGAACCAAGACGTACCAGGCCAGATCACATCAGCCCAGGCCCATCAGCAACTATACACATGCTGGACTCCTACCTCCAGCCTCACTCTATAAGTAGAGGGGCAGGGGTACAACAATGGGGACAAGTTGGAGAGCTCAAGAACGAACAGAACTTTCGAACAACTTTCATACACTCATAATCAAAGCTTTGTACTTGTAATCTGAACAATAAAGGAGAATAAAATATAAAGTGGACGTAGGCACGTTCTGGCCGAACCACTATAAACCTGTGTGTCTTTTATAGTTTAGTCCCTGCTTTTTACATATTTGCATAAAGTATCCAAATCACTAAGAACAACAGAAAATCGACTAAATCATACGACTTGGAGGTGTTTGCCCATTTTTTGTGCAAACAATAGTCAATTTGCCCCTAGTAACTAGGTATATCCTTTCCAGGGTTTCAGTCAGCTCAGAGTAGAAAAAGAATTTACGCTCCCTCCTTTGTCGTTTCGGTTCCCTAGAATCATCATTAGCATCTCTTTACCCTTTATCTTTTCCAAATCCTGCTCCAGAGGATCCCTTGCCATCCACAACATAAATTTTGACATCTTCAGCTTTATCTTCAGCGTCAGCATGCTCCCGATGTAAATATCTCTCAGCTTCATTGTAAAACTCAGCAAGATCCATTGGTGGATCCCTCTGAAGTGCATCCCTGAAGTCGGTCTTGCTTGCAACTCCAGACACTACCGCCATCAAAATCACTAATGGGACCAGCCTATCAAACGTAGTTGTTGTTGCATTGAATCTTGTTAAATATCTTCTCAAAGTCTCCCTTGGCCTTTGTTTCACATTTTCCAATATCATCACATTCTTCGATTGTGAGATGTGAACTCGAAATTGTCTTAAAAATCTACCAACTAACTCGGTCCACGTGTTAATGGACTCATTCTCCAGCTGTCTAAACCACATCGCTGCGAAACCTGTCAAGTATAATGGGAATCACCGCCCCATTACTTCCTCAGAAGCACCCAACATTTCCATATGTCTGATATATCTCATCAGATGAATCATTGTATCAGTCTTTCCATTGTACATTTCCAACGCGGGAATTGCGCATTTCTAATGCGGGAAGCTTGAAATCGAGAGGATTTCTCACGTCCCGGATATTAGCAGTAAACAAGTTTATGTTCACATCTTCCAAACCATGATCTGTAAGTCTTCCTCTAACCAGCCTTCTTACTAATTCAGCAATTCGATTTCACCATCCAATGAAGGTCTTCGTCTGAAAGCAATGTTCTGCCCCCACCTTGGCAAGGAAAATCTGATGCATACTCCACTGGTTGCAAACTAGTGTTATGCCCTACTCTCCTAGTCTCATTCTATCCTCCACTCCTCTGGACAGCCCTGGCATATACTTCTCTATCGGTTGCACTCTAGTATTCAGATTAGCTCGTGTACCACCAGTTCCTGGAGTTTCAACAGTCACTCAACTGTTGGCCCTTTCGGTGCCTGCTCCAATATTAATCCACCATTAGTGTTGATTCCCAAGTCGACTCCCATGTTGCCCCTAAGTATCGGTTGCTCTAAGCATGGAGGCAAAGTTCCATCTCATTCTAATCCAACTCTAGCAGCTCAAGTATTGTTTCCTTGGGTCCAAATTCCTGCACCTCCTACAGTTCCTTGTTGTCCCATCCTTTGGAAGAATCCCTTCATCATCTCTTGCTGCCTAGCCAAGGTTTCATCATGCATCTCCTTCATCAGCCTTTCCATTTCTTCTCTAGCTACATAGTTGGATTGGTAAGAATTTGAGGATACTTCTCGACTGCCCCCAGACTATGGTTGACCTACTCCAGTTTTAGATCTAGTGTTAGGCCTCTTCATTTTTCCCAAATCTCATATTCAAGCTTCAAGTTTTCGGATCTACCTTTGCACTCAATGAAAGCATCAAAATGATTATATCTAGTATTAGGTAGTTTGACGCATTGTTTTTGGAAAATGATTTATGGTTTGAAAATCATTATTATAACTTATTATTTATTATTATTATTATTATTATTATTATTATTATATCTTGTATGCCAACATTTACCGCCATTGATTACTAATGTGAAGTTGAGTTCGATGATGAGGCGGTGTTGATATTTGAGCATGATCCACACTGCAGCCAAATAGACGAGATGAATCACTTAAAGTCATGGTATAATAGCATAAAATATATATAGTCTTTTGAGTGAGTGTTACGTCGCTTGATTAAATAGTTTTGAAATTTTATTCAGGAGACTTTTTTTTGGCAAACCGGCCAGTTTTATAGTGGACCATCCACTTTTTATTACCAAGGTAATAAAATACAATTATAGAACAGGAGTAAGGCCAAAGTACCATATCTACTATAAGAAAGAGAAAAATACGGCACAAGAGTTAGGCAAAGGAGCCTAAGCTACTATAAATGACCTAAAAGCTATTTCTCCTTGGAAGAGAAGGGGATACCACCTTCAACCAAAGATGTAGGACCACCCACACTGGGATCGTCGCCTATGGCATGAGCAAAAGTACTAAAACGAACCGCAAGAGAAGGGCCATAGTCATCGGTTTCCAAAGTGAAAATGAAAGACGTATCTCATGTGGCATCAGCTAACAAATCTTCATTCTTTTTCTCAAGTTGACCTTTAGTAGCAAGAACCGACTCTCCAGAAATGCAATAAAATAGACATCTGAGGTTCAAATCATCTTTTGACACAAAATGGAAGAAGTAATCCTTAATGGGGTTATATTTCATGGCGGCCTAAACATGGATCCAAGCTAGTTCCTGCGCATCCTAATAAAAAGGCGTAGTAGCTATAATAACAGAGGATGAGTCACGGGGCACTACAGGTGACTCATCAGGAGCAACAATGGGCTCCTCAACAGTCCCTACAATAACCGAAACAGGAACATCCATAAATACTATTGCGAGCACACGATAAATACCATCAAGAACATCAGAAGAAACAGTAGAAGGTACAATAGAAGGCACAACAACATCAACCTCAACATGAGCACTGACACAAGAGGAGTACCATCAGGCACTAAGCATCCTATAGGAACCCACTTCATGATAGAAGGTCGTGGAAGAGGGGTCTTAATAGAGAGCGACAAAGGAACATAAGCAGAAGATCGAGGACAAGCTTCGTAGAGATTACCAAAATAATGATAGGTTGAGCAAATATCTGGCCTCCAGCCGTATCGAATAACAACCTCAGCAACATAATCCTCAAAGACATGGACCTTGGTCTTATTTGGAAGTGGCTTATCCAGTGTTATTTCAATTAATGCTTTAGCATAAACATGCTTTTTCCATGCAGCAATATTAGCATAAAAGCATTTTAATTTCCCAACATTACTAGCTAACCAATTAAGATTGCAAAGGTTGCAAAACAGAAGGAATGTGAGAAAAGTAAGTTCAAATATGAATAAATGATACTTGATCTCTGGCACAGTCAACAGAAGGATTCTAAGTAGTAACAATAAAAGGCTTACCCTAAATAAAGGTAGGATCAGCGCTCGAACACGAAGACGCTCCTCGGGCCTCGGGAACTTAAAGAAGAACATAGAGTTGTCCATATAGACTTGAAGCCCACCTCTTAATTGCCGAACTTTGATACAGTGTTCTTTTATTACAGAATATGATGGGGTATCATCTAAGAAAAAACCAATGAGATAGTCATACCAAAAGTCAACACCCGCCTGAATCAAATCCATTAGAGGAACCATAACTCCATAATAACCATGATTGTTGAAAGTCAGACCAGAAGAGACACTTTGTTAAAAGTAGTATGTATAGTCAGACCAGAAGAGACATTTGTTAAAAGTAATATATATAGAGTAATTTTTTTAAAAAATTTAAAATTTTAAATGGATATTAATTTGTTGTTGAAGAAGCTTATAATTTAGGAACTTGATTAATATTCAGTACGATGGGCAGAAGGCACCCAAAGGAAAGGCGAAAGCCTAATTATCAAATATTCTATAACGTGAATTCAGGCTTTGGTTTGTTTTCATTTTGTGTGCTTAAATACAGATGGATGTAGTGGATAGAAGAAGTAAGCTCATTATAGATTTTCTCTAAGAAGAAATTGTGTGAATGCAATTTTCTTAAGCGGTGAGTCTATAATAACCCTATTTGAGACACTCCTAGATAAATATTTTTGAAATATAAATATAAATAATAAATGAATTTTTGAAGAGAAATGATAGAAATTTGGGAGTTTCCTATTTTGAGTGTATAAATAAAAAAATTCCTTAAGTAGGGATTTTATAAAATAAAAGGGAAAATAAATATTTTGAAATGGGTAATGTTATTTTTAATAAGTAAAAAGGGAATTTATAAATAAAGTTGAAATGAAGATAAAAATGAGAAAAATTTAGAATTGAATTTAATTCTTAAAATTGGAAAATTATTTACTTTAAAGTAGAAAATTGATGAGATTAGAATTTACTAAAAGATAGATTTTGTATAAATAAAATGTTACATATTAAAAATATTATAATGTATTGGAATGATTATATTTAGAAGAATGATTTTAAAATTTTCTATGTTCATTATAAAATTTAATGTAGTTTTAAACATTGTTTTATTATAAAAGAAAGAGGAAAAGAAAGGTTTTATGAAATTAATTTTGGGTATGGGATACTTAGTTATCTATTATGGCCAAAATTTAATTAAGAAGGAATGATTTTCTCCTTTCCGAATTCAAGTACACTCATTTCTCACCTCTAAAACAAAAGTCAATAGAACTATTTCTTCCTATTCTCACTTGAAAACCCTACAGCAAAACCTACCCAATAAAATTTAATAAATTATAGAAAATTTCATAAAAATCAAAATGGGTCTCTCAGCCAATTCAACATCCTTAGGAGTAGTCAAATTTGGTTTTAATGCAATTTTGAAGCATCTAAAATTTGGGACAACAACAGTTTTAATGAAGTAGTGGGTTTTTGAGCTGTTGGAGGAGTTATTGCTAGCTTTTGTGGTCTAAGGTGGGTTTAATTACTAACAACTATATCAAATTCACTGAGTGCACTGTTCTTATGTGGTTTTTGCTTTATATTGGTTGAAATGTTATTATTGTCCTTGAGATTGGTTTTTCCATACGTTGAAACATATAATTGTAAACGTAATGCTGTCCATTTGAAATTTGAATGCTATTTGTTTATGTATTGGTGCATGCAAGGATCTGGAGTGGTCTGAGATCACCGGTGGGTGAATCAGGACCCTGGAACGTGGCGATATCCTAGAATTTGTCGAGTATTAGAGCTGAAATAGCTTCAGATTTCATGACCACTGATCCACCGGTCAGCATGACCGGTCCACCATTGGCCTAGAGTTTGGAGCCATTTAGCTCCAAACATATGTAAATGTTGTCTTATTTATTTTTATCTCTTAGTTTTATGTTTTATTTTTTTAATTACTATAAAATTAAGTTTTAGTGATTCTTGAACCATGTAAATTTATATTGAAACATATTTCAATTATTTAATGACTATTTTTATGCAATTTTATATATTATATATATATATACATATATATATTGATTATATTGTTAGAACCTTGAATTTTGATGTTTTGATTGTGCAACTATATAAGTAAATATTATATGAACTAACCATATTTACAGGCGAAGATATTGTTTTACTCGAGAAATAATCTAACAGATTGCAGATCTGATTCCAGATAGAAGCTTCAGCAATACTTTTAGTCTATGGTATGAGTCTAGTAACGAATTCATGTTAAAATCTCTCTGAAATGGTATATGCATTCACGCACAATATGCACACACATGCAATCTAAAAATTTTCAAAACATAGTTCATATGCCAAAAGTTTTTCAGAAAATTCTTTGATATTGCAAAAAACAAGCAATTTAGCCGGCTGAACAGTATAGTTCAGTCGACTGAATGCTGTGCACATGCACAACTTACCTTGAATATTCCGACAACTGAAGTTGATAATTCAGCTCGCTGAATTGTATGAGTTTTACACTATTTTCTTGCTGATTCGATTTTAAATCGATTCAGTTGGCTGAATTGTTCCATTTAGATGGCTGAATCTTCATAACAGTTATATTTTGAAAAGACACTTCATTTCAGCGAATAGAAACAACTCTTCATTCAAGAGTTGCTTCCATATTCTTTCATGGCTACTTTTCACGAACGATTGCAACTCTTAATCACTATATATAGCCATAAAATCCATTGTTTTAATCACTAATTTCTGATTCTAATTCTTGTTCTTATTGTCTAAACTATCTTTCCATTTGCATTCGATATTTCATTCTAATCATTTATTCATTTAAGCAAACTTCATTAGTGATTTAATAAACTTCCTATCTTCATGAATTACATAATATACCACAAAAGAGAAGATTATAGGAAGGGTGTACGTTATTAACTTATCAGTGCTATTCAAGAGCATACCCAGTCAGAAACAAATTACTATTTGTATTGGAAGTCTTGTTCGGTTGCTCAGGCGATTGAAGTCCTATTTTGTTGCTTAGGCGGTTGAAGTCCTGTTCGGTTGCTCAAGCGGTGTAATACATGTTCCTTCGGGTTAAGTGAGGGTTGATAGTTGAATTCCAAAAGGAGTTAGGGACTGGACGTAGAGCAGAAAGTTCGAACCAGTATAAAAATCTCCGGTGTCATTTACTTTATTATTTTACTTTTATATTTATATTCTACATAAGTAAATAGATTTAGTTAATATTCTGTAACAACCCTATATTTTACAAATATTCTTAAATTGATTATTTCCAGATTCAAAAGCTTTATTTATGAAAAAGAATAAATTTTGTTATTTTAAATATAAACTTTGACTTTGATGTGGATTAGAATTCCAAATATGACTAAATTTAATATTTCCTGAAAATGTGAATTTTGGTCAATAGTCAAACTTTGACTTTTAAGTTTAAATTTTAAATAGTTTGAAATTATAAATTTTATCTTTTATTATGAAAATAGATTTAATAACTTGAACACTACTTTTCGTTTCGTTGAAAACGGAGTTAAAATGTAAAAGTTATGTACATTTCAATTTTTAGTATAATTTGTTTTATTATGCATTTTTGCCTATTTTAAATTTTATAAATTTTATTTTCTTTGTCATGTTTTAATTTAATATGTGTTAATATGTTATTTTATGTATATTTTTGTCTTTTATTATTTTTAAAGTGAAGTAGATATTTTTCTAGAGTCAATGGTAATTTATGTGAAATTTTCATGTCCTGTCTCCTATTTTTAAACAATTTCTTCAATTCTTTTGCTATTTTCTCTGAATTTAATTATTTATTTCACTTTGAAAATGTTTTAAAAGTCATTTTTATTTCAAATTTTGTTTTATAATATTTTTTAATTAAAGTTAATAATTTTCCAAAGTCAATGGTGATTTATTTGTAATTTCTGGACACTGTTTTGTATTTTAAGCAATTTCTTTTGTTATTTTTTCTAATTTCTTTAAATTTTATTATTTATTTTCTTATATCTTTACTTAGTTTCGGTTTTTATAGTATTTTTCTGAAATATTTTGTTTATATAAAGATTTATAAAGAAAGAAATGTGAAGGGTTGTGTAACGCTTTGAAACGGAAGCCCTTTTATTTACCAAATCCTTTAATTCCTTTAACTCCTCAAAATTAATTACCTAGCCATGTAAAACCCTAGTGTAGCCGTCATCTTATTTGGCATTCACGTGAAAAAATATCGCATCTTCAATTGTTTCTCACGGCTAGAGAAAATTAGGTAATGGCCTCCATCTCTTTCTTCCTACTTTTCTTCTTTTTC
This sequence comes from Allium fistulosum, assembly GCA_030737815.1. Lineage (NCBI taxonomy): Eukaryota > Viridiplantae > Streptophyta > Magnoliopsida > Asparagales > Amaryllidaceae > Allium > Allium fistulosum. The sequence goes on along the minus strand of CM060904.1, from coordinate 1,099,603,317 downwards.
TATGCTATTTTGCTTGCCTTCTTCCCTGATTGAGATCGGCCTCTACCCCTATTCCTCTGCCACCACCTCCTTCCATCTCTTCCCGACCACCACCAGCCCACACTCCACCAGATCTGACCATAGCCGAACCATTTTGATGGTAAAAAACCCCCAAATTTCAAACTAGATGCCTAAAAACCATGTTTATTGACCTCTACATGCTCACCCACCTCAACCACCACCCAAACCACCACCATAGCCACCACCACCTCCCTGACCTGACCACAACACACCGCTCCCCACCTCTGTCCAGATCTGAACTTGAATGGCCAAGCCCAAACTCCTATGGCCGAGCCCTTTTGTTGACCAAAAACCACGCTAGTGTGCCTAAAACTCTTCACATACCTATGTTATAACTTCCCCATCATCTGAAATGCTGGAGTTGCTGTAATTGAACTTATAAGCTAATATTGAACTCAGGTCTATTATAGCATTCTCTGGAAATGCTATAATGGTCTGCAGTCTTTGCTGAAACCAAATTTAACCCTGTTTTGAAATCTGAACTACCGCAGCACTTCTGATATGCTGTCTTTTCTGTTTTGAACTATAATTCAACTAAAACTGAGTTTTAACAGCAGTTTTAAGTGTTGTCTTTGCTGAATTAAAAATGTTTTCAAATATAACCTATAGCAGTTGTTTTAAATGCTGTGAAATGCTGAAATTTTAATAATTAGGGTTTTTGACTTAGTAAACGAACTCAGAATGGTTTGAAACTTTGGAAATTGAATACATGATTTGAAAATATAATAATTACACTTTTAAAAGGTTTAAATGAATTATTTGATTGGAATATAAACTATTTAAAAGGTGATTTGAAATGATAATAAATGAAGTATACCTTTAAATTTAAAAGGTATTTAAAGTTGAATATTTAGATTTGAACTCAAATGATATTTGGAATATTAAAATGATTTGAAATGAAGTTTTGAAATGATATGATATTTTAAAAATATGGAAATGGTTTGGAATTGATTTAATCTTTATTTTGATAAAGATTTGGATTTGAAATGATATTCTATTTTGAAGTATAAACTGTTTTTAAACTTATAACCACGGGTTATAATAACGTTGGGTTGTTAAAGAGACCGGGATCGGATATGGACATACTCTCTATCGATACCGAAAACCACTTTGACAACCGTGTACGCGGTGGAGATTCCAGAATGAAGTAGGATGGTGGCGACGTTCTTAAGGTAAGTTACGTGGACCCAACTCCCGTGAGTTGGCATAAGGTGGCTAAAACAGGAGCGGTCTCGGACCAGTGAGGTAGCACCTCTTCTTAGACACATTTCTTCGATATTATACTCTTACTTGTGATTGATTAGATGGCCATCCTCCGATTTGGGAGTGTTGTTCGAGGTGGAACGGTAGTGGCTGCTATGCGTATCCATCAGTCCGTGTGCGTAATTGGTATATCTACCCTGGCATTTCCTAGTTGTGCCGTGTCACCTACCATATCGAGCTTTACTACGATTATGATTTTAAGATCCGACCGCGTTAAGGTTCTCCATCCCCTTAACGCTATTTTCTATATGATTATACTTTACTTATTTAGACACTATTATAATAGCGAATATTACTACATAGTAAATAGTTTAATGGATCCTTAAAGAATGGGCGATCCCAAGCATTCTTTAAGTTACTTGTACATTTATTACAGTTCACTTGAGTTGGTTTACATTATATAAGTATGTATGTCCTGACTCGAGTGTTTTGTGTTTTGCTTTACGCTTGGGTCAGACTGAGTGATACAGCATTAGAGACTCACCTTCGGAGCTGGAGTTTTGCTTTGAAGATCCATATATCTATTCATTTTGTTATCCAGTTGATTCCAGTTGTACCTAATTTTCATACTGTTACTCCTGTTGTATCTTGGTATTCCTATTGTATCTTAATTAACTCTGATGTATTTATATAGTAACTTCATGGACTACTATCTCTTTTACTTCCGCTGCATTATATTACTCTGTGTTTGTGATCTGTGATTTTTTATTTACTGTAAATGATGAGTTTGCCAAATTTTTATTTACAACGCGGTATTTTAAGCAATTCATGTCCGACATGTGTGGATGCGAATGGTTAAAATATCGGGTTGTTACAGTTGGTATCAGAGCCAGGTTTTGAGGCAAAACTTAGAATGTATGGTAAATTTATTTACAGAATCACCTTCGTTCGAGTTTGAATCTCTTCCTTTTGATTCGATTTTCTTTGAATTTTGGAACGTTTCCTGCGGTTCCAAAATTCATTCGTGTCCCTCACTATTCATCATCTTTTGATTCTAGAGTATCCCATGACTCCACTTCGAATGATATTTATAGTGAATTGGCGGTCTCGCCAATATTCTAATTTTCTTGTAAAAGGGTGAAAATCCTTTACAGTCAGCATCGATTCACCAGAGATTTTTATTTATCCTTGGTTTAGATGCTAATATCTTTTATTATTCCAAACTCTATCTCTTGAGATCGAACATAGATTTATCCCAGAAAAAAATCCACATCGGTCTTATTCTTTAAGTCACGGTTGACCCGGTTAAGGTTGTCCGCGATTTATCTAAGCTTACCCATCTCTCTAATCTGTTTAACCATCTTGTCTTTTGTTTCTAAACTATCTCCAAACATTTTGAATTGTACTTGTAAATCTACGTTTTGTTTTATATATGGTGTGTTTGAGTTGTTGATGTTGATTTGGATTTCCGATCGATTCGTCTGATCAACGCTATCGATAGGATTTCTAAAACACTTTGACAGAACAAACTGACACAATATTATTTTAAATTTGGTTAATGAAATAAAATTTTTGATATATAAGTAAATTTATGGAACTTAATAAATTGATTTAAATTGATAATTTGAAATGATAATACTTGATTTATCATTTATTGTTCTACAAATGAATTCATAAATAGTTGTTTATAAATTGATTTGGGAACTGAAATGAATTTGAATCAAGAATTTGAGAATTCAAGTTTCCGATGGTTTCAAACCTTGTGTTTTCAAGTTTTAAAAGGATATATTATTTAAAGTATTTCGAATAGAAATTTTGTTTTCAAAGAATTTTAAAAGGTTTAAAATTTAGTGCTCTTCTCTTTGTCGCTGGAAAATAATTTCGGTGATGACTACAGCATCATCGACGTTCATTTTCGAGTTTTGAAGTGAAGAGACCATTCTGTAGTCTTACTACAGCTTTGTTTTGAAAGATTTAATTTATTTGAATTTCTAAATATGATTTGATTTATAATATATATAGATATATGATTTAAATTGATTTGACATATTATGTACATATATTTATTTATCTCTAACTGGTTTGAAGGAAACCGGAAAATTAATTCTTAAATTTCATCTTAAAGAATAATTTCAGTTATAAAAAGAAAAATTAAAATTTTTGAATAAATGATTCAAACTTGAGATAATTGAATTGGAAAGTTTTATTTGTATAATACAATTGCATTCAAATATAACTTACCTTAAAAAAAAAATTTAGAAGTTAACAATGTAATTGGATAATATACAATATAGAAAGGATTTTATAAATAAAATTTGAGTGGTTATGATAAATGTTATACACTTAAATTTTAGTTATAAAAGATTAACAGAGGTAAATAGTGAAAAAGGAATTTAAAGAGATTTTTTTTAAATAACTTAATAATCAAATTTGATTTAATATGGAACCTTAAATCTAACCTAGGAATTTTAATAAAGGTTATTTCCTAAAATGAGTATGTTGTATAATAAATAATGATCTTTGAATAGATAAAATAAAATACATTTGAAATAGACATTTTGTAATAAAGTTTATTTAACTTGAATTCATAGTTTAATTGATGTCTAAATGAATAAATGTGTAAAGAAATTTGATTGTTATATTTGCTATATAAATATTTTATTTATGAAATAGATATGTCTTGAAAAATGAATGATTATAATTTAAATAGTTAAAATGTAATTTAACATCACTAAAAATTGATAATTGAGAATTTGGTTTTCAAATGGAATTTTAAGTGTAACTTATTAAAGGAATATCTATTTGGGAAATGGGTATTTTAAATAAAGTGTTAGGTTATGTGTTAAATTAAGAGATAACTAAAATAGTGAACTTTTAAACTTAATAAATGAAGTATAGTTTGATTTGAATATTCCATTCATAAAAGTTTGTTTTAATAAGTCATAAGTTAAATGATATCCAAATGAATATTTCTGATATTAAACTGATTTGAAATATTAATATATCTACTGTAGCATTTTATAAGTGCTGCTATTTTGAAAATACAATGTTTTGGAAATTTTATAATTGAATGAACTTAGAAATGTTACAACTTTAAAATGAATATTATTTGACCTTGAATTAAAATATTTTAAATGAAGATTATTTTAAAAGGTGTTATGATTTTCTAAGTATTATGTTTTTTTAGAATAACATTTCCAAAGTGTTACGATTTTTAGTAGTATGATTTCCAAATGATAAACATCCATAAATTGTTATGATTTAAAAGCATTATGGTTTCAAGTTTATTATCTTATTTTGTTTTTCCAAACTACCTTTTAGTTGTCCTTATTTCTCTTATCTTGTTACAGAATGGGAAGGCTATTGCTTATACCAGTCCGTTTAGAAATCTTTCTATAATCTTTGATAATTTTTGTTACTTATCTGGATCTGAACACTGTTTTTCCATTCATAGACCGTCGGTCAATTGAAAGGGGTGATTCAGACTCTAGAGGATCTTGTTCGTGCTTGTATTCTTGATTTGATCATCTCCATCTTGTTAAACTTACCTATAACAATAATTATCAGGTGTAATTCCAATCTTCTTATCATCTTGTCTTAATTCTATTTCATTCTATCTTTTTCTGTGCTTTCCCGTACCTCGTTCCTTTTCGGGGACGAAAAGTTTTGAGTGGGGGAGAGTGCAACAACCCTATATTTTACAAATATTCTTAAATTTTTTTCCAGATTCAAAAGCTTTATTTATGAAAAAGAATAAATTTTGTTATTTTAAATATAAACTTTGACTTTGATGTGGATTAGAATTCCAAATATGACTAAATTTAATATTTCCTGAAAATGTGAATTTTGGTCAATAGTCAAACTTTGACTTTTAAGTTTAAATTTTAAATAGTTTGAAATTATAAATTTTATCTTTTATTATGAAAATAGATTTAATAACTTGAACACTACTTTTCGTTTCGTTGAAAACGGAGTTAAAATGTAAAAGTTATGTACATTTCAATTTTTAGTATAATTTGTTTTATTGTGCATTTTTGCCTATTTTAAATTTTATAAATTTTATTTTCTTTGTCATATTTTATTTTAATATGTGTTAATATGTTAGTTTATGTATATTTTTGTCTTTTATTATTTTTAAAGTGAAGTAGACATTTTTCTAGAGTCAATGGTAATTTATGTAAAATTTTCATGTCCTGTCTGCTATTTTTAAACAATTTCTTCAATTCTTTTGCTATTTTCTCTGAATTTAATTATTTATTTCACTTTGAAAATGTTTTAAAAGTCATTTTTATTTCAAATTTTGTTTTAGAATATTTTTAAATTAAAGTTGATAATTTTCCAAAGTCAATGGTGATTTATTTGTAATTTCTGGACACTGTTTTGTATTTTAAGCAATTTCTTTTATTATTTTTTCTAATTTCTTTAAATTTTATTATTTTTTTTCTTATATCTTTACTTAGTTTCGGTTTTTATAGTATTTTTCTGAAATATTTTGTTTATATAAAGATTTATAAGGAAAGAAATGTGAAGGGTTGTGTAACGCTTTGAAACGGAAGCCCTTTTATTTACCAAATCCTTTAATTCCTTTAACTCCTCAAAATTAATTACCTAGCCATGTAAAACCCTAGTGTAGCCGTCATCTTATTTGGCATTCACGTGAAAAAATATCCCATCTTCAATTGTTTCTCACGGCTAGAGAAAATTAGGTAATGGCCTCCATCTCTTTCTTCCTACTTTTCTTCTTTTTCTATGCTATTTTGCTTGCCTTCTTCCCTGATTGAGATCGGCCTCTACCCCTATTCCTCTGCCACCACCTCCTTCCATCTCTTCCCGACCACCACCAGCCCACACTCCACCAGATCTGACCATAGCCGAACCATTTTGATGGTAAAAACCCCCCAAATTTCAAACTAGATGCCTAAAAACCATGTTTATTGACCTCTACATGCTCACCCACCTCAACCACCACCCAAACCACCACCATAGCCACCACCACCTCCCTGACCTGACCACAACACACCGCTCCCCACCTCTGTCCAGATCTGAACTTGAATGGCCAAGCCCAAACTCCTATGGCCGAGCCCTTTTGTTGACCAAAAACCACGCTAGTGTGCCTAAACCTCTTCACATACCTATGTTATAACTTCCCCATCATCTCTAGCTTGTAGCCGTGTATCCCTTGGTCCAAACCAGACCCAAAACCATTGCCTTAGACCTGTAGTTTCCCTCATGGTTGAGCCTAGTAAAGGTTGAAAGCAAGTGCAAGCATTTCTATTTGATTCTGTGCAGTCATTTCTAACATTGTTCTATTAAAATTTGGGTTGAAAACTTATATTGTTTGGATTGTTTTGTCTTATGTATTCCGAGAAGTTAACCTTGTCTCTCTCACACTCATCATCATCATGGCTGAGAAATGAACCCCTTGTTCGAGCTTTTGAATGGTTAAAGCATGGTCAAGTAATCTATTCCGTTGTTGCTTCTTATCTACATTGTTTCAACATTGTTTTGCGTTGAATATTTATGTGTATATTGTCTTGTTTTGTTTGAATGTTTTCAAGGAGATTTATCTTTGGCTCTCTCAATATCCAATCTTATTCGTGCTTTCGTGCCTTCAAAGATCTCAGTTTGTGCATTTGATAGCAATCTCCAGCACAAAGAGGTGAGTTATTCTCACCAGACAATATGTACCTATATAACAAGTAAATTGACACCCTGCGAATCTGTAGAAATATATTATCATGTTATATACGCTTATATTATTATCATATGATGTTCACACCTGTTATTACACCTGTTATATCATATGTTACTGTTATTTAATGTTATTCTGTTATTTATATCTGTTATCACCGTTGCAAGTTCCCTGTAGACTAGAATCACTATGGGTTGAAATGATACATACCCGAACGGACTTTAGAATAGGGAAAAATCGTTATGGGCTGAAATGATAGGCCTGAACGATTTTTATTTAATTTATTTTAACTTGGGATTGCGGGTTTGAAATGATAGAACCCGGATTTTTCTTTTTTTAACTGCGGATTGAAATGATACATATCCGTATCACTTGACCTAGGTTAGAAAATTATATACAGGCCCGTGGTTATTTTATAAAGTGCTTTGGATATTTTTAAGTAATTTAAAAATTATAAATTTATGAAATTTGATTTAGATAGATTTTGAAATGTTTTAAAATAAAGAAATTATGATTTTTCTATATGTTAAAAATGTAATTAATGAAGGTTTAACTGGATTTTTGAAATATAACTTAAGTTGGAAATTTGGAATTTTGGTTAAAAATGATATTTAAGTTATAAAAATAAAATGGATATTAAATTTTATTTGGAAATGGTAAATATGATAATTTGATTAAATTTGAATTTAAGTGATTTATTAAAGTATTATTGATTTTTCTATGAATTTAAGTGGTTAAATAAATGAATGTTTAAAAGTGATCTTTTAAAATATAACTTGACTAGGAAATGTGAAATTTGGTTTTAATTAAAGGTTTAAGTTAATTAAATAAAATTGGAAATTTTGTTAAATTGTGAAATGGTAATTTAAATTTGAAGTGTTAAGTCTATTTGTTGAAATGTGAAGAATTGGAACTTTTACACTTAAACTTATTAAGTAAATTGTTGAAAATTAGACTTAATTATAAGAAATTTATTGTGAAAAAGATATATGTTAAATGATATGTAAATGAACATTTTAAATCTTAAAAATATGATTTTTAAAATGTTTATGTGTTTTAAATTAAAGTTATTTAATTGCTGGAAATACACTAACACCTGAAATTTACTTTTAATAGCATTTAGAAATGCTATAGATTCTGTTTTGAACTAAAATTATGTAAAAAGAGCTATTACAGCATTTCTGAAATGTTGTAGTTGCTGTAATTGAACTTATAGGCTAATATTGAACTCAGGTCTATTATAGCATTCTCTGGAAATGCTATAATGGTCTGCAGTCTTTGCTGAAACCAAATTTAAACCTTGTTTTGAAATCTGAACTACCACAGCACTTCTGATATGCTGTCTTTTCTGTTTTGAACTATAATTCAACTAAAACTGAGTTTTAACAGCAGTTTTAAGTGTTGTCTTTGCTGAATTAAAAATGTTTTCAAATATAACCTATAGCAGTTGTTTTAAATGCTGTGAAATGCTGAAATTTTAATAATTAGGGTTTTTGACTTAGTAAACGAACTCAAAATGGTTTGAAACTTTGGAAATTGAATACTTGAATTGAAAATATAATAATTACACTTTTAAAAGGTTTAAATGAATTATTTGATTGGAATATAAACTATTTAAAAGGTGATTTGAAATGATAATAAATGAAGTATACCTTTAAATTTAAAAGGTATTTAAAGTTGAATATTTAGATTTGAACTCAAATGATATTTGGAATATTAAAATGATTTGAAATGAAGTTTTGAAATGATATGATATTTTAAAAATATGGAAATGGTTTGGAATTGATTTAATCTTTATTTTGATAAAGATTTGGATTTGAAATGATATTCTATTTTGAAGTATAAACTGTTTTTAAACTTATAACCACGGGTTATAATAACGTTGGGTTGTTAAAGTGACCGGGATCGGATATGGACATACTCTCTATCGATACCGAAAACCACTTTGACAACCATGTACGCGGTGGAGATTCCAGAATGAAGTAGGATGGTGGCGACGTTCTTAAGGTATGTTACGTGGACCCAACTCCCGTGAGTTTGCATAAGGTGGCTAAAACAGGAGCGATCTCGGACCAGTGAGGTAGCACCTCTTCTCGGACACATTTCTTCGATATTATACTCTTACTTGTGATTGATTAGATGGCCATCCTCCGATTTGGGAGTGTTGTTCGAGGTGGAACGGTAGTGGCTGCTATGCGTATCCATCAGTCCGTGTGCGTAATTGGTATATCTACCCGGCATTGCCTAGTTGTGCCGTGTCACCTACCATATCGAGCTTTACTACGATTATGATTTTAAGATCCGACCGCGTTAAGGTTCTCCATCCCCTTAACGCTATTTTCTATATGATTATACTTTACTTATTTAGACACTATTATAATAGCGAATATTACTACATAGTAAATAGTTTAACGGATCCTTAAAGAATGGGCGATCCCAAGCATTCTTTAAGTTACTTGTACCTTTATTATAGTTCACTTGAGTTGGTTTACATTATATAAGTATGTATGTCCTGACTCGAGTGTTTTGTGTTTTGCTTTACGCTCGGGTCAGACTGAGTGATACAGCATTAGAGACTCACCTTCGGAGCTGGAGTTTTGCTGTGAAGATCCAGATATCTATTCATTTTGTTATCCAGTTGATTCCAGCTGTACCTGATTTTCATACTGTTACTCCTGTTGTATCTTGGTATTCCTATTGTATCTTAATTAACTCTGATGTATTTATATAGTAGCTTCATGGATTACTATCTCTTTTACTTCCGCTGCATTATATTACTCTGTGTCTGTGATCTGTGATTTTTTATTTACTGTAAATGATGAGTTTGCCAAATTTTTATTAACAACGCGGTATTTTGAGCAATTCAAGTCCGACATGTGTGGATGCGAATGGTTGAAATATCGGGTCGTTACATATTCCATATAGCATGACCCTTAGTCACTTTCACTTTGTATCGGAGCAAGGTCATCATATAACCATAACACAGTTATTTGATATTTAGTTAATATGGAAAATAACAATAGCACAAGTTTATTGAAGGTCAATCCACTGCAAAACTACCACTATTTAATGATTTGAATTACAATTATTGGTCAAATCGCATGAGAATTTACATGCAAGCAAATGGATATGATACTTGGAATATCACTCAGAATGAATACACTATACCTACTACACCATATGTACAATGGTCAAACACAAAAAAGATACATGCTACCTCAAATGCAAAAGCCATAAATATTTTATTTTTGCTTTAGATAAGAATGAATTTAATAGAGTTAGCATGCGTACAACTGCTTATGAAATTTGGCGAACTCTTAAAGTTACACATGAAGGAACAAACAAAGTTAACCAAAGCAAGATTTCTATGCTTAAAAATCAGTTCCAAAATTTCAGAATGAAACTAGATGAGACTATAAATGAAATGTATTCTAGATTCCAAGACATATACTATTCGCTATTAGCATTAGGAGAAAAATACACTGATTTTGATATTGTTTCGAAAATCCTAAACTCTTTAAAAGATGAATGGGAAAGAAAAGTCTAAGCTATTGAAGAAGCTAATGCTATTTTTACCATCAAACTTGAAGAGTTAATAGGAAATCTCATGTCGTATGAAGTAAATTTCCAAGCAAAACGAGATCATGCCCAAGATAGAAGAAATATAGCTTTCCAAGTTGAACAAGAAGATTCAGATGAAGATGAAGATGACATAGCATTTATAGCAAAGAATTTCAAAAAAAAATTGAAATTTAGAATATACAAGAAATTCGGAAATAACAGGAGAGACAGCACCAACAAACCATCGGCATCCAATCTCGAATGCTATGAATGTCACAAAAAGGGTCACATAAAGAAGGAATGTCTTGATCGAAAGAAAGACAGGTTCAAGAGTAAAAGAGACAAATATAAGAAGAAGCAGGCATTCACTGTTACATGCGATGATTAAGAGTCATCTTCCTCATCAGACATTGACACTGACAGTGACTCTGAACAAGCAAATGTGTGCTTTATGGCTTCGACTAACAATGTAAGTGATCTAACTTTTGATGATTTAATTGATATAACTCAGAGTTATTGGATAGACTAAAAGAAGATAAAAGAAAGTATAATGGTGCTTTAGAAAAACTAAATAGAAGTGAAATAGAAGTTAATATGCTCAAAGATGAAAAGAAAATCTTAGAAGAAAAACTTGTCAAAGAATCTTCATCTAATGTATCTTCTCAACTCACGATGCTATCAAATGAAATTGAAGTTCAAAAAGCAAAGAATATGACATGAGCTGTAGAAAATCATGATTTAAAATCTAATGTCAAAATTCTTGAATTAAACAATATTAATCTCAAAACCGAGTTAGAAAATATTACAAAAAATGTTTCTAACTTTAATAAAGGTAGAAAAAATCTCTCTAAAATTATTAAAAACTCTCAAACTACTTTTAATAAGAAAGGGTTAGGATATACAAATTTCTCAAAATCTAGTTCAAAGAGAAATATTTCATTATATGAAAATTCTAAAGTATATAAGAATTTTTCAAAGCAAAACCAAAACCAAAGTTTTTCACTAAAAAAAAGGATATTTTCAACACAAATATTATAAAGATTTAGGTGCCAAAACTAATAATAATTCAATTAGAAATAAGTATATTAAGTCTTTTATAAATTCACTTCATAAAAATGAAAATTTTACTTATAAAGGGAATTCTAAACCCACTTGGGTTTGGTTTCCTAAGATCTAACTCTTAGGACCCTAATAAAAAGTGGGTACCAAGGTCATCTTTATATTTTTTGCAGGTACCAAATAAGAAAAGAGGAAAGTGGATACTTGATAGTGGTTGCTCAAAACATATGACGGGAAACAAAGATATGTTGACTAACAATATCTACTCAGATGGAGGATCTGTCACATTTGGAGATAATTCGAAAGGTTATATCATCGGCAAAGGCGATGTGAGCAATGACGGTACATCTAACTTACCTCACAAATGTTTTACTATTTAAAAATTTAAAACATAATTTGCTTAGTATAAGTCAACTATGCGATAAAGTTTTTAATATATCTTTTTTAGAAAATAAATGTAATATATTTGATCAAAGCAAGAATCTAATCTTTGAAGGGACTAGAGAATGAAATATATACAAATTAAATATGAAAGTTAATCATAACACAAATATGTGTCTAGTAGCTAAAGAAAATGATCCTTGGTTATAGCATAAAAGATTTTGTCATATAAACTTTATAGCAATAAGCAAATTATCTAAACATAATTTAGTAAAAGGTTTACTAAAAATGAATTTTAAAGTAAATAGTATTTGTGATGCTTGTCAGTTAGGAAAATTAACCAAAACTACTTTTAAATCAAAGAAAATTATTTCTACAATAAAATCACTTGTGTTATTACATTTAGATCTTTCTGGACCAACTCAAGTTCAATCTATAAATCATAATAGATATGTTTTTCGTAATTGTAAATGATTTCTCAAGATACACTTAGACAATATTTATGAAAAATAAAAGTGATACTTTTGAAAGTTCTAAAATCTTTGCTAAGAGAATCAAAATATTAAAAATATAAATATTAAAAACATTCGAAGCGATCACGATGGCGAATTCGATAATGATATTTTTGAAAAATATTGTAATAAGAAAGGAATTGTTCACGGTTTTTCATTTCCTAGAACTCCACAACAAAACAAAGTTGTAGAAAGGAAAATAGAACACTTCAAGAATGTGCTAGAACCTTATTAAATGAAAGCACTCTACCTAAACATTTTTGGGCAGAAGCTGTAGCAACTGCTTGTTATGTTTTAAATCGAGTCTCCATTAGACCATTAACAAAACATACCCCATATGAACTTTTTAATGGAAGAAAGCCAAATATATCATATATTAAAGTTTTTAGTTCAAAATGTTTTCGATTAAATACAAAAGACTAACTTGGTAAATTTGATCCAAAATCCGATGAAGGAATATTCATTAGATACTCGGAACGAAGCAAGGCATAAAGAAGAAACAATTCATGTGTCATCCGATGAAAATTACAAATTTAATAATAAAAATGAAGATGAAGAAATAATTCCTAAATCAAATATCATAGAAGTTGATATTGAAAATATTGAAAATAATGTTGAAATTGAAAACAATAATTTACCAAATGAAAATGAAATTCAAACTCACTTCTAAGAAATCACCCAATTGAAAATGTTATCGAAGAAATTAATTCTAATGTAAGGACTGGAAATCAAGTAAATCAAATGGGTCATGTAGCCTTCCAATCGAACATTAAACCCAAAAATGCTAAAGAAGCCTCAACTGATGATTACTGGATTATAGCTATGCAAGAAGAGTTAAATCAATTTGAATGAAACGAAGTTTGGGACTTAGTTCCTAGAACTAGTCATCAAACAGTCATCAGTACTAAGTGGGTCTACAAAAATAAAGCCTATGAGCAAGTGAAAATTATTCAAAACAAAGCTAGATTAGTCGCTCAAGGCTACAATCAAGAAGAAGGATTAGACTACGAAGAAACAAATGCTCCTGTAGCTCAACTAGAAGCAATACGTATTTTATTAACTTTTTCTTGTTTTCATAACTTTAAACTATATCAAATGGATGTAAAAAGTGCTTTTCTAAACGGTTTTATAAAGAAATTGTCTATATTTTAATACTACAGATTTATGTAGATGACATTAATTTTCGTTCTACGAATGAAAAATTATGTCAAGAATTTTTGAATATTATGACAAAAGAATTTGAAATGTCTCATACGGGAGAACATTCATATTTTCTTGGATTACAAGTTAAACAATTAAATAATGGAATTTTTATTAATCAAGAAAAACATTGTAATAATCTTATAAAAGGTTTGGTATGGAAAATACCTCTGCTAAACCAACACCTATGAGCACTATGGTACACCTCGATCGAGATGAAAATGGCAAAATTGTTGACCAAAAACAATATCGAAGTATGATCGGATCCTTACTTAACTGCTAGTCGTCTAGATATAATGATAAGTGTATACTTGTGTGCACGATTTCAAGCAAATCTCAAAGAATCACATTTGCGGGCAGTGAAACGAATTTTGCACTACTTAAGCAAGATTAAAGACTAAAGTCTCTTTTACCTAAAAGAATGTCCTTTTGAGTTAGTATCATATAGTGATGCTGACTTTGGAGGATGTCGAACGGATCGAAAGAGTACAAGTGGTACTTGTCATTTCATTGGACAATCTTTAGTATCTTGGTTTAGTAAGAAACAAAATTGTGTTTCACTTTCAACGTGTGAAGCAGAATATATTTCTGCTGCTTTGGCATATGCTCAAGTAATATACGTGCAGCAAACACTACAAGATTTTGGTATAAATCCATCTAAATCAACAATTTATTGTGATAATACAAGTGCTATAAATTTATCAAAAAATCCTATAAATCACTCCAGAACTAAACATATTGATATTCGAAATCATTTTCTTCACGATAATATAGAAAAAGGTAATATCTCTCTTGATTTTGTACCGTTAGAAAATCAAGGTGCAGATATATTTACTAAACCTTTAAATGAAAATATTTTTCTTAAATTAAAACGTGAACTAGGAATTATGTTGTTACATGATTTATAATTCAATACTAAAGTAAAAAAATTATAAAATAAATAAAAATTTAATAGAGAAAAAAGTAAAGATGATGGCACTCCAACTCTGCACTAATGGGAGGAAGTCACACATCTTTCCATTGTTCTATTGTGTTACTTGATTTAAGACCTCACATTCTTTTTATTTTATATGCGGCTGTAATCTTTTTATATTTCTTAACCTTACATTCTCTATGTTGGTTAAAATTTACTAGTAAATGTTAACCATGAACTATAAAACTTTAAATAGAAAACAAAACCATTATATATACATGAACTATTTTTTTTAATTCATATAAAAACTTTAAGTATATATATACATACAAGTATGGTGGCACGTCCGTTGGACGTGTGCGAAGAAGGAAGTGACGTATTTTGTCTGTGTTACAATTATGATACTGTGAGAGAACATTTGTTGTTGTTTAGATGCAGTTGATGTTGATGTGTTGTAGGGAAAAAACATTTGTTGTTGTAGTAGCAGATTACTTGTTGGTGTAAGTACAACAGAAAATAAGGGGTCGTACAGGTAGAGAAACGTGTAGATGGAAATAAAATTATGTATATAAGTATACTGCATAAGGCAAAGCAGTTGTAAAAGCTATTTTATTGGCAAAGTACAGATGGAGAAAATATGCAGCATAACATGGAATTGATTAACTGTTGTAGTTATACATAGACTAATTAGTTCTGCGAACGTTCCGCAAGATAGCGCTCAACGGCTCGATCACACTCTTCGATCTGCAGGAGAAAGTTAAAGGGGTTGAAAGTTAGACAATTGATATATGTACGCACAAATATGCGGATGTGTTGAAGTGTAGGTTAGTATGTGAAGCATACCACTTCGGGAGTGAAGAAATCATCCCAATTACCGTCTGTCGGGTAAGGTGCATGGGGATGATGGTCGGTAGGGATTTGTAGTTGATTCGTAGATGAAGACGCTTCCTTCAAGTCCATTTGTTTCTGCGAACTCTTTTTTGTTGGTACGTATGGTTGAAGATGTTGTAGTCATTTTGCGTTGGTACCATTGTCTGAATCGTGCTGTTGAGCAGGAGGCGGTGGGAAGGAAGCAGAAGAAGCAGTTATTTTAGTAGGAAGAGTTTGAAGAAGCTTTGTTGAACGGGTGCATTTGCGTTTAATCCTTTCTGTGGAAAGGTTTACTGCGCTCTCTTGAGTGGATGTTGAACATTTGGTCTGCATTGAAGGAAGTCGGTAGTGAGTTAGAAGTAAACGAAATACGAAAAAAAGTAGTGCCATAACAGTGAACAGCTGTGTTTGGAAAAGGCGGACGGTGTTACCTTTGTCATTGAAGGAGCAGACTGTATTAAACAGACAGTAAAAATGTGGGGAGTGGAGGAGTTTATAAGTTGGTGGGGATGTGAGGCCGTAAGTGTAGGAGGAGAATGTGTTAAGGAATGAAGTAGTTGCTGGAAAAGTTGAATCAGTATTATTCTGCAGATGGGGTTGGGATTACGGTGAAATGGATGTGAGGAAAACAAGTAAGTGGGTAGGAAATGGAAAACGCTGTATGGTAGGGGGGAAAATTGTTGTAGAACAGGTATGTCTGTGCGTGGCAGTAATTGCGTGCAAGGTGATGTGTACATACTTGCGTGAAAAACATAGCAAGGTGCTGTATAAGTACTTGCATGCAGGAAGAGTAAAGCTGTCCATCTGTAATATAGCAATCTGTAGCATAGTGTGCGTAGTGCAGTGTAATTAATAAGTGAGTGGAAGAAAAAAAATCTTTGTAAAATAGTTTTTTTATCATGTTTGACTGTGTGTACAAACTGTGCATCGAACCATGTCCTGTGAATGGGTACCACGTATAGTGGAAGAAACTTTATTGAAAGCATGTTAAATAGTTAACATTGGCTAGCTGTCAGAAAATTGCAGAAGTAGTACAAAAAGACATTGTGTGTGAAGTGCATTATCTTGGTACTGCAGAACGTATAACTTGTGGATAAAACATATAACTGTACAGAATTAAACATGTTTGCAGTGAAATTAAGTTGTCCATCTTCTGTCCATTGATTCCGTTTTTTTTTCTGTACTGTTGTTGGAGGACAGTTTCCCACGGAATAGAAATATGGGAAACATATGATATGTATTCTACAGTGTCTATATATATACAAATGCTTGGTAATTGAGTAATGTAGCTTTTTTGTTTGAATACGGTTGCTGTTAACTATTTTAATATGCATGTATATGAATGCAGGTTATTACGAATATTTTGCAGAAAATAGTAAGCTGAGAATGGGAAATGGAAAACACGATGCAACAGTATGGTAATGAAAAAGCAAACATAACTGTGCAATATATTAATGTAATAGGTGAAACATTAAACAGTAAGTGGTTCGAAACAGAGCACATAGCGTGGTAATGATATGGGTATGTTAAAATATTAAAAAGGTTTACATGTACATAACTGCCGAGTACAAATGACGTAGTCTGTAATTCAACTTCAGTCTTGGCAACGATAATCTACTTTCATCGGGCTGAACAGCTGGAATATAATCGAAACGGGTAGATGTTGAATGGAATGATCAGATCATCCAACAGTACCACCTTTTCATACGTTCTCCATGCAGCTGGGCACTTACGGGTCTTTCACATGAATGTTTGAAAGAATATAGATAAGGTGATTAATGATTATATTGTTGAGGATTTTGTCGCTGGGAGTAGATAAAAATTGAACGTTAAAAGACAAATAAGGTCGATAACTTGCACAGGCAGAACAACTTCAGTGGACAGTCATGCCCACTCTGTCCATTTGCATGTGAGTATACTGTTTTTTGGTAGTTTCCTATGTTTGACGAACATATAGTACAATTGCAGTTAATGATAAAAGTGGGAGTGAATGCATGAGGCCAAAAACATTTCAAGTTGACTTGCTTATTTTAACAGGTTAATGAAAGAGTAACAGAACACAACTGTTTATAGATAACTGATAATATATATTCTTAATACAGGAAGCAGCAAATACCTTTTGATATGTAAAATTCTTATGATTTAAACATCCTAAATAGACAGTCAGTTAGAGTCATTTTAGATCACTGAACTTTGTTGTATAAATATTTAAATTCAAAGGCTTATACTTCCTGCATCCTACCTATCTTACTGGAAATGTTAATCCATCCTAGGTGCGAAGATGACATCCTAGCAACTATTCAAATATAGTATGAAATACTTTGTATGTTGTTAGTTATCAGAGCTATTTGGAAATGTAAAGCATAAAAACAGTAATATGTTTTGATTCATCGTAACAATATATAAGCAGGGAATTGAACATTTTACAAATGGCTTACTTGATATTAGATCCCAGCACAAATGGGCACTCCAAGGGCGGTAGTTGTAAAAAACTGTCCAATAGGTCCTTTACTGTATCATCGTCCAACTGAAATAACATATGTAGTGTTACCCCCCTCGCTCGAGCTCGAAGATTCAACCCAAATTGCAGTTGCCAAGTAAATCAGCAGCAGTTGTTAGGCAGGAAAGAGCAAACGAAATTTGGTAGTAGGTAGAAAAGCAGAACAGTGCAACGGTTGGAAAGTCATATGTTAAATGCAAAGGATGAGAACAGTATTTATACAACGAACAAATGGTGTGAGGGGGTATGATGAGAAGAATGATGTGCAGTTTTATTATAATGTTTGTGTATTATTTGCTGTTGGAATGTAAATACATGGTAAACAGTGGAGGTTATTGTTTGGAAAATAAAAACAGATGGATTGTAAGTAAGGACGTAGTAAGTGCAGCAGCGGGGTTGGAAGAGGTGGGGAGGGTGAGGTTAGGAGTGTATGGACGGGTGGTTGAGAAGTGGAGTCGGTAAGATGTCCTCAGTGGACATTCATAATTTGAGAGCACGTTTGCAAGACATCGTGGTAAACAACATTTCGAGTATGTGTTGTAGTACTCTGTTGAAGGTCTCCGTTTCGAACCAAAATTTTTGTTGTGCTACCTGAAATCCCACGGGATAAAGCGACGTAAAGTTGGCCGTGACTGAAAACATGGTTGGGAAGATAAATTCCAACATGTGGGATGGTTTGCCCCTGGGATTTGTTTATTGTTAATGCAAAGGCAAGCCTAACTGCGAACTGTTTACGGGTAAGGTTGAATGGTAGCTTTATGTTTTCAGAAGGCTTTAACGGTATACGGGGAATAAATACACATGTACCCCGAAATTGACCGAAAGAAATTTCAGCGTCTATAAGGTTTCGATGGAAGACACGACAGATTAGTCTCATTCCATTACATAGTCCAATTCGGGGATCAAGGTTACGTAGTAACATTATTGGACATCCTTGCTTAAGAGTCAACTTATGAGGTGGCATACCACCTGGGTTAAGCGAGTTTAGGAACTCATTTTGATATAAGTTTGACGGGTCGTCTTCTATTTTGTCAAAAGAGTAGTAAATGTGTTGTTCTCCAGGAAATTGATTTATTATCAAATTATTAACTTTATCCGCAGTTTCATTTGTTGGTGATAGTATTGCTCTACTCAGCATGTACTTTGTATTGCTAAAATTATCAATTAATGCGGGGAAGATTTCGTTAATCAAACAGTGTAACGAAGTTGGACCGTCCCATCGCACGACAATATGCGATGGTAGTTTGATCATGTCGTCGTGTACGGTGGGTTCAGTACCATTTCCTATGCACAGAACAAAGTCAGCGTAACTTTGGTCAGCTCGTGCCCTCATATTTTTTGTTAGTTGAAATACTTTAACAGTTGACCATAAATATGAACGAACTATACATGCATCAGATGTTTGCGCTCTAGTACCCCCTGGAACAACCGGTAGAACTTAACGAAAATCACCGCCTAATATCATAATTTTACCTCCAAATGGAGCATCGGCATTGGT
Source organism: Allium fistulosum (assembly GCA_030737815.1). Lineage (NCBI taxonomy): Eukaryota > Viridiplantae > Streptophyta > Magnoliopsida > Asparagales > Amaryllidaceae > Allium > Allium fistulosum. The sequence continues at coordinate 1,099,583,868 of CM060904.1, read as the reverse complement.
CAAGTCTCGTAATGTTCTATCTAAAGCTTCGAACGCGTGACGATGAGCCATGGTTGCTTCGTCCCATAGTAGAACGGTTGTCGTGGATAGAAGTTTTGCAGTATCAGACTGTTTGGCAATATGATAGGTCGACGAAGAGTGTAAGTTAATAGGAATTTTAAATCGTGAGTGTGTTGTTCTACCACCGGGTAACGCAATAGAAGCGATTCCAGAAGTAGCTGTAGCAATTGCGATAAGACCTTGGTTTCGTAGATGAGCTAAAATTGCTTTGTATAGAAAAGTTTTTCCCGTCCCTCCAGGGCCGTCGATGAAATAAATTGAGCTGCTTTTCGAATCCACCGTAACCATGATTGCATCAAAAGCTTCTTTTTGTTCAGTGGTTAACTTATTTATTGCTTGTAAATCAGACGATGTTATTTCTATTGACTGTTCTTCCAAAAGAAGCGTCGAATTGTTGTATTCGGTAGTTGAATGCAGGGAGTGATGGGGTAAATCATAATCAAATATGGTTCTATTATACTGTTTTAGAAGGTTGTTAAGATCAAAAAGACATCGACCAACTAAATATGTAGCAGAAAGTGAGGTAGAAGAAGTGGATAGGTAATCTTCAGTTAGAAATGGCCAAAATTCATCCCATAGGTCACGTACAGCACAGGGTTCGCAGTAGACTAAAATGGTAACAAATAATCGCCTTAAAGCAAGAGGCATATGGGTGTTCGAAGCATCAGTTAAACAATCCTTAATACTGTTATCGTTTTCTAGCAATCCTTGGTGTTTGGCTGCCTCTTTGAAGGTACTGTAAACAGTTTCGTTGACCGTGCGTAAGTGTTCGAAAGAAAGTGGTCCTGGAATATGATTCAGTAATAGTCGTAAGTAGTGGCGATCACCTTCGGTTGGTGGTACGGTGTATAGCCGACCAATTACTTTACGTTATATCTGTCTACGTACCCATTGTTTTTGTTCATTGTTCCACCAATACTTTTCGGGAAATTCGTGGTAAAGGTACTGGCGTGCGTCCTCGTCTGTTAAGTTTTGGTAAAAAAATTCGGTAAGCATAGTTTTTGTTCTGTGTTCATCAGCTACAATAGATTGTAAGCTTTCGTTTGAGTTAAATTGAATATGTTGCTTGTTAGGTAGATGTATTTGTAGTCCTATTACTGACGGAGACATGCTACTAAGTTGGAACTTAAATATCCGCCATAGGGACTCTGGTGCGCAGATCCATCTGGCATTAACGAATTGAGAAATTTCATCAATAGCGGATGATGAAGAAGACACGCTTATGGATACGCGATCTGATCCTTTGTAAACGTATTTATATAGATATTTGACAGATTTAATACTGGAACAAATTTCAACGTTTATATGACAGTCATATTTTAGAAGCAAATAAGGGTTATAAGGAACGACCCAACGATTGTCAACTACAGTATTACTTGTGTGACCCTGTATTCCACTGTCACGACGTCTGTAGATGGGATACGAATCAGCTCCTTGTAGAGTTGATGCGGCGAAGGGTTTAGGAAATCCCTTCTTACATATCCCATCTCGCATGCATACGGCAGTGGGGTTGAAATTGCCGCATGGATGATGAATCATGTGTTTAATAACTAACGTGTATAAATCTGGTTCTAATTCAATGTTTGGAATTTCTGCCCTAACCATAGTATCATAATCGTCGGCGGTATTTAGTTTATCAGTGTCTGTCAGAATAAGTAAGATATGAGCATGTGGTAATCCCCTTTTCTGAAACTCTATCACATGAACATGTGCAATGACTTTACCTAGGACATGTTTATCAAATAAATCAACTTTAAGTTGTTCTAATTTTGCACGGAAAACTCGAGTTGTCAAATCAGGACGATCATATGGATGTTGAAAGGGAAATAGCTCTTGTGTAATCTCAATCCAATTAGGATTACAGGTTATAGTAATAAATAAGTCAGGCTTTCCATACCTTCGTACGTCCTGATACCGTTGATGCATGTCTCGTGGGCTACCAGTATGGGAGGATGGTAGTACTTTTCGAACCCCAACATTTCCTACAAATAGCACAGTTGTGTCAAAAATTTAAGTGTGTAATGTATATTGGGAATGGGGGAAAATGGATGGGATGGGAAGTACGAACCGGCAGTTGTCTCCCCACTGGCTAGAGCGTCTTGTAAACCCTGATATAAGTCGGCTCGAATAGTACCTTGGTGATCTCGAAGATAGCGTAGTCGCATAGTTTCAATTTTGACAAAAGTATCAACCACAAATTGTTGGAGTAGGCGACCACCAAGTAGTAGAAGAGGCTGCTCCGTAGGTCGTACCTACGATGTGTACGAAGTGGTAAGCGTGGGGGATATATGTGAGAGTTAATGTATTTGAGGTATGAGTATAGAAGTTGTATATTTCGTTCAGCATAGGGGAGTACAAACCTGTAACATGTGAGAGTAGTAGGCTCTACAGCTGATTTGGTTATGACCGGTATTGTGGATGTTTAGATCCCATCCTTGTTCACCGTGTGGGAGGAGAAGCGGATATTGAAGTGGATCATAAAATCCAGCTGTATCGGCAACTTGTTGCAAGGTTCCTGATCTTGTTTGAACTATAATCTCTCTATCGTTTGAACTGTTTGAGCAATCATCGCCGACAATGATACCCGCCACTTGTGACGCAGTAGGTAGTTGGTGAAAATGACGATTAACTATAAGTTCTTTTATTATCAGCCTGCAATTTTCTATATCAGTACGCTGCCCCCAACTGTCGTAGCGCATGTACATAAGGGTTGTAAAAATCTAAGATTTGTTGCAATGTTTGCAGGATGTCTGGTCTTAATATTGCACTATCCTGTTGCCGATTTTCAAGCTCATGATCAGTATCGTAGATGTACATTTGGAGGTATCTAGGTCTACTACCCGGTAGAGGCAGAACACTTCCAATGCTGTGATAGATGGAGCCTTGTGACGACCGCCCATGACCCCTGCACCGAATCTAGAGAAAGTGCGCTGTAAAGTGTGCCAGGCGACCATGGACGATTGTCAAGGTAAGATTTAAAATGAAAGAATCTATCGTATTACTCACAGCGCATGGACAAAATACAATAGAACATATGTATAGTGAAGCTTTACAGAACAAAATGACATCATATAAAACTCCATAATAGTTGAATACAAGCATCCACATGGTCAATACATCCAGCCTCACTACATATCTCTCAGAGAATACAAAACAGCGGAATATCCAGTACATATAATAAGAAGATAATATGCAACCCTCCGGCTCGTCTTCGATATCAGCATCGTGAGAAGAGAACAGCACCTGTCACCTGCTACCTAGTCTGCCCGTCCCAAAATGGACGAACAGCCCAAGGCAATAAGAATTAAAAACATAAAGCCTTGAGTCAGACAACAGTCTTAGTGAGCAGTAAATTAACTAACAACATACCAAAAGAGCATAAAGGAAAAGGAATAGGAATACAACCCTCCCACTCCAACCTCATTCTACAGTGATAGCCCCCAGACACACACTAAGCAGAAGCAAACATAGCAGAGCATACAATTTAAAGTAAAGCTACTATCACTCGAGTCAAGGGCGATGTTTTCCAAGTACCAAGGCCTAAATCAGATAAGCACCCAGAAAATACCGCTCTTGAGTCCGAATGACGATACAACCAAACATCCATGACTCTGGCTATCACTGTTATCATTGCTTCGATATCACCGTTAATTGAATGACCGGCACATTCTTTCAACCGTCCGTCAAGGGCTAATGGAAACCCCGGTTCTAGACATAACTCCCGCACGTCGTCGCAGCCCGTGCCTAGGACTATCGAATCTGCCCAGAGTACTCGACCATCAACAGTTGGCCGTTGGGACTATCGAATCTGCCCAAACGTACTCTTGCTTAGAGCATGCTAGAACCTTCAACAACGATGCTATCCAAGCCTCCTAATCATCCTCCTCGACGACTATTCTCATATCCATTCATTATCTTCAACTCGAATCATATCACCGAGTTATCAACATGCTTGGGATTATCCCGTCTGGATTAGACCAAGTCTTCATCACATGATTGCCTCGCTTCATTACATCCTCGCAAAGCCTCATCTCATCATCACATCATCAAATCTATGCATAAGAGCTTCATCATCCCGCTACATATGCCACGAGCAGCTTTCCCAATTCAAGAGCCTTTCCCTTAGCTTTTGAATCGTCTTCGGTCTAAATCTAATCATCAATCATCTAGTTCATAACAATCAATCAAATCAAACATCAATCCAAACAATCAAGCATTCAAAAATAATCTAAGTAGACAATTATAACAATAATGGCATTTTCGTAATTAAAGAGTTGAAAGTCCAATAAGCATGAAAACATGGATTATATCTCTACAAACTTGATGAATGAACTTGCATAGGTTAACATATGATAAAATGGATGCAACATCATCATGAACAATGGATCTATATGGATCTACACATAGGATGAAGAAAATGCATGGAAATCTCTATTTTAACACCAAATCGAGCCAACAATCCGATATACTCCTTTGGATCCGTGTGAGAGATAATCACCACTCACCAAATCACCTAAACAACCACAAATCTACACACTTCAGATCTGGACAGCGAAGGATCAAGCTTGATCTATCACGAATCCGCTTCAAATGATGAAATCTCTCTTGAAAAGATGAAGATCTTCAACTTTAGCTCTTGAATCTTCAATCTTGATCTTCGATTTGGATGGATGGAAGCACTAGATTAGAGTGGAGAAAAGAAGTGAAGAAGTGTAGATGTCGAGCTCTCAAAATGGCAGCACTTCGTCGCTTCAAAATCCGGATCCCAAAAAGTGAGAACAACCCCTCCTATTTATAGCTGAAAACTGCCCTAAGTCGTAACTCGTCTATCTCCTAAGTCGTTTCCGACTCATCAGAACACCACGACTCAACAGCCCCCTACGACTTAACCAAGCCACGAGTCAACACACGCTCCTACGACTTAACCTCACCAGCCTACGACTTAATGCACACACGCCTTACCGGTTAAACGACTCATCAATCCTAAGTCGTCTACGACTTATAGCATGTGCCTACGACTCAACAAAACCAAGATCCCTTACGACTTAACAGTTAACTTGGCTACAACTTATCACAAAGGCTACGACTCATCAGGGTACGACTCATCAGGGTACGACTCATCAGGGTACGACTCATCAGGGTACGACTCATCAGGGTACGACTCATCAGGGTACGACTCATCAGGGTACGACTCATCAGGGTACGACTCATCAGGGTACGACTCATCAGGGTACGACTCATCAGGGTACGACTCATCAGGGTAACTCGGTCACGACTTAACTGTTACAACTCAAACCTTATCTCGCCCAGTCCTTAAGTCGCGCATACCCCTTAAGTCGTTCAAACGACTTATCCTTACACCCTTAACTAGCCAAATCCCAGACTCCTATCTCCTAAGTCGTATACGACTCACGACTCATGCTAAGTCGTGAACGACTTAGGACTTAGGCAAAATTTGCCTAAAATCTGAAATGGCCCAAAATGCTAAAACTCCAGATTTGACGAACTTTTCGATCCGTGAAAAATACGGGTCGTTACATTCTCTCCCCCTTAGGAATTTCGCCCCCGAAATTCCAAGCAAACAAAGCAATCAAAACTATTCTGTACGCCTACCATCCATAACAATCAGCAAACCATGCATCCAATTCTAGCTTAGCGTACAGAATTCTAAGATTTAGAACAAGTTACAATGTCGTGAGATGAGACGACACCTTAGGGCCATACCTTGAAGAGTTCAGGATGAGCTGCCTTCATCCTCTCTTCCACCTCCCACGTACAGTCGTTATCATCATCACTCCATTGTATCTTGAGCAACTTAACTACCTTCCTCCTAAGCTGTTTCGTGTTGGTTTCAACAACATGAAACGGCTTACGAGGTCTTCTATCAACTGGATCAACCTCGAAATCTTCATAGCTATCGACAGAAACCACTGTACTCGAGTCGTGCACATACTTCCGTAGATACGATACATGAAAAACATTGTGCACACTCGACATCTTCTCCGGTAATTCCAGTCTATAGGCGAGCTTTCCAATTCGCTCGATGATCGGGAATGGTCCAACAAATCTCGGAGTCAATTTTCCTTTCTTCCCGAATCGAATAACATTCTTCAGATGAGAAATCTTCACAAAAACCATATCACCAACGTCGTATTCCAAATCCTTTCGACGCTTATCAGCATAACTTTTCTGACGGTCTTGGGCTGCCTTCATTCGTTGCCGAATGATCTCTATACAATCTGAAGTCTGTCGAATCATCTCTGGCCCAAGCATCAGCTTTTCTCCAGTTTCCAACCAACATGTCGGAGAGTTACACGGTCTTCCATACAATGCCTCATACGGTGCCATACCAATGCTTGACTGGTAACTGTTGTTGTATGAAAACTCCACCAAATGAAGGTGATCTTCCCATGATCCTCCAAAATCCAAAACACATGCTCTAAGAAGATCTTCCAAAACTCGGTTGACTCTCTCGGTCTGACCATCCGTCTGAGGGTGATAAGCTGTACTCAAACACAACTCGGTTCCCAAAACTTCCTGGAAGCTCTTCCAAAATCCACTAGTGAACAATGGATCTCGATCGCTCACTATACTTTTCGGAATACCATGGAATCGAACTATCCACTTAACATACAACTCAGCCAACTTTGATGCAGTCCTAGTCGATCGAACTGGAATGAATCGTGCACTCTTAGTCAGACGATCCACAATGACCCAAATCCCTTCATTTCCCGCTCTGGTTCTAGGCAATCCATCAATAAAATCCATCGACACTTGTTCCCACTTCCATGTAGGAACTTCTAAGGGCTGAAGCAATCCACTTGGCTTTTTCTGTTCAGCCTTTACCAACTGGCAGTTCATGCATTTGGAAATGAAATCTCCAACATCCTTCTTCATGCCTTCCCAATAGTAGGTTCTCTTCATATCTCGATACATCTTATTTCCACCTGGATGAATTGTCAACTTCGAGTGATGACTTTCCTTCAAAACTTCACTCCTCAATTCATCTATATCGGGAACAACTAGTCGTCCTTGCTTCCGAAGCCAACCCTCTCGATCGACCTCGAATCCTTTATCCTTTTCTGAATCCAACCCAGATTCCAATTCACGGATAATCTTGACAAGCTTACCATCTCGCTTTTGGCTCTCACCAATCCTTTCCACAAGAGTGGGTCTTATTGATAAGTTTGCCAACATCTCAGGTTCCAATTCACATCTAGGCCTGAAGTCAAATCCAGCTAAATACTCGAGACTCTTCCATTCTGAAAACATGGCTCCCAATCCTGCATGTTTTCGACTTAACGCATCTGCCACTGCGTTACCTTTTCCCGGAGTATAAGCTATACCAAAATCATATGATGCTAAAAACTCTAGCCAACGTTGCTGCCGAAGATTCAAATCCTTCTGGGAGAAAAGATACTTCAACGACTTATGATCTGTAAACAACTCAAATCGAACTCCCAATAGATAATGCCTCCACATCTTCAGAGCAAATACAATCGCCGCTAATTCCAAATCATGAGTTGGGTTATTTCTTTCATGCGGCTTCAGTTGTCGACTGGCATACGCAACAACTTTATCCCTCTGCATCAGCACTGCTCCAAGTCCAGTACCACATGCGTCGGTGTAAACCACCATCTCATCATTCCCATTTGGAATAGTCAAAACAGGAGCACTTGTCAATCTCTCTTTCAGGATTCCGAAAGCTTGCTCACACTTAGCATCCCAACTGAACACTTGGTTCTTCTTTGTCAATCCTGTTAACGGTGCAGCTATCTTGGAGAAGTCTTTGATAAACCGTCGATAGTACCCTGCTAATCCAAGAAAACTTCTCACATCTGATGCATTCTTAGGTCTAACCCAATCCTGGATTGCTGCCACCTTAGCGGGATCAACCGCTATTCCATTTCCAGAAATCACATGGCCTAAGAACCTTACTTCACTCTTCCAGAAGTGACACTTCGAAAACTTAGCCTTCAGCTGATGTTTCCGTAAGATCTCCAAAACGATACGCAAGTGCGTCTTGTGCTCTTCTTCTGTTCTGGAATAAATCAGAATATCATCCACGAACACAAGTACGAACTTGTTCAACTGATCTCTGAACACTCTATTCATAAGATCCACAAAATAAGCTGGCGCGTTAGTCAATCCAAATGGCATTACCAGCCACTCAAAGAAACCAGATGGTGTCCTAAAAGCAGTCTTCGGCACACTATCCTTAGCCACTCTCAACTGGTGAAATCCCGTTGCCAAATCCATCTGAGAAAACACCTTAGCTTCGTGTAGCTGATCAAACAAGTCATCTATTCTCGGCAATGGATACTTGTTCTTCTTAGTCACCTTATTCAGCTCACGATAATCCACACACAATCTCAACGACCCATCTGCCTTGGTTGCAAACACAACTGGTGCACCCCACTCGGACACACTACGCCGAATGAATCCTTTCTGCAAAAGATCATCAACTTGCACCCTCAACTCCTGCTGTTCCCTAGGCGCCATCCGCCTAAGAGGCATCACAACAGGTCTGGCTCCTTCAACTAGATCTATTCGAAACTCGATCTCTCTATGCGGCGGCAACCCTTTGACTTCGTCAAAGACATCCTCGAATCCATTTGCGATTGGCACTAAAGACAGTCCATCCCGTGGAACAACTAGCGAATACATGAAGCTCATGAAGACGCCTTCCTCATGCTTACATCGTATCACAATCTTTCGCCCTTCCACATTCTCGACTGTCACCTCCAGCCTCTCACAATCAACCTTAGCCGCATACTTCCTAAGCCAGTCCATACCCAAAATAATTCCGAACCCCGCAAAGTTCAGAACAAAACAATCACAAACAAAAGAGCAACCATGACTCGATACAACTAGACCACGGCATAACATACACAAACAAGACGGACCCCCAACTGGATTAGTCACAACCAATGGCCTATCAACAATATCCGGTTCCAAACCTAACCGGCCTACTAGTTCATTACAAACAAATGAGTGCGACGCTCCAGTATCAAACAGAACTCTAACTGGAACACCACATAGGAAAAGAGTACCTTGAACAACCACACTCTTTCCCTTCTCTTCAGCAGTAGGAGCTTTCGAAGACGACGGAACAGCTCCTAAAGCATAGGCTTGCACAATCTGCCTGTCCTTCCTCGGTTCTGGACAATTCTTCCTGAAATGTCCCGGCTTGTCACAGTTGTGACACTTCATCGGTGCCTTCGGATTCTTACAATCCTTAGAGAAATGGCCCTTCTGCTGACAATTGTAGCAAGTCACCTCGCCTTTCGGCTTCTTCTGGCCATCCTTACCCTTCTGCTGCTGCTGCTTCCTCTTCTGGTTTCCACCCTGCTGTGGTTTAGATTCTCCCTTGGTAACAGCAACAACAGGTCCTTCCTTAGGAAACAGACTCTCATGCCTGAGAGCTTTCTCCACAAGCTTCTCAAATGAATCGTCCAAATGATCCACCAACTGTCTCCCAAGATAACTATCCAAGCCCGTCACAAACTTCTCATTCTTCTGATAAGCAGATTCAATATATGACCGAGCATACTTGGACAAAGCTTCGAACTCAGAAACATACTCAAGAACTGATCTTCCACCTTGCTTGAGCTCCACAAACCTCTTGAACAGAACAGACTTCTGAGCTGTAGAAATGAACTTAGCTTCAAATCTAGCTTGGAATTGCTCCCAAGTAATCTCTTCTTCCGGAGTAGTGATGGTAATAGAGTTCCACCAATCAGAGGCTCTCCCTTGAAGCTGCCTTGATGCCAACTTCCTCTTAGTTGCATCATCAATTCCCAAATCACCAAAGATCCTTCTACAAGCATCTATCCACCTCTGGACCTCAATGGTAGATTCTATTCCCAAGAAAACCTTCCCTCCAAGAGCAGTATAATCCTTGCATAGCTTAGCAAAATCCACTGGTTTCGGAGTTTGGACTTGAACTCCAACATCAACTGCCGCCCCCGGAACTGGTATCCTTCTCATGATCGAAGTCATCATAGCTTCGAACATGGCTGCATAATCAGCAGTCTCTTCAGTAGCACGGCCTTCCCTAGCAGCTGGTCTCCCTCTTCGACTCATTCTCAATATCTATAAAAAGGAATGATTAGAACATCTAGAGAAACAACTGCATAAAGGACTAACTTACTGCTAAACTACTATATTATATATAGTAATCATCCATCAAATTACAATTACGTCTCTCATACGTAGTTACGACAGCGAGCGTTGGGTAAAATCGATTAACCAATGCTCTGATACCAAATGTGACGACCGCCCATGACCCCTGCACCGAATCTAGAGAAAGTGCGCTGTAAAGTGTGCCAGGCGACCATGGACGATTGTCAAGGTAAGATTTAAAATGAAAGAATCTATCGTATTACTCACATCGCATGGACAAAATACAATAGAACATATGTATAATGAAGCTTTACAGAACAAAATGACATCATATAAAACTCCATAATAGTTGAATACAAGCATCCACATGGTCAATACATCCAGCCTCACTACATATCTCTCAGAGAATACAAAACAGCGGAATATCCAGTACATATAATAAGAAGATAATATGCAACCCTCCGGCTCGTCTTCGATATCAGCATCGTGAGAAGAGAACAGCACCTGTCACCTGCTACCTAGTCTGCCCGTCCCAAAATGGACGAACAGCCCAAGGCAATAAGAATTAAAAACATAAAGCCTTGAGTCAGACAACAGTCTTAGTGAGCAGTAAATTAACTAACAACATACCAAAAGAGCATAAAGGAAAAGGAATAGGAATACAACCCTCCCACTCCAACCTCATTCTACAGTGATAGCCCCCAGACACACACTAAGCAGAAGCAAACATAGCAGAGCATACAATTTAAAGTAAAGCTACTATCACTCGAGTCAAGGGCGATGTTTTCCAAGTACCAAGGCCTAAATCAGATAAGCACCCAGAAAATACCGCTCTTGAGTCCGAATGACGATACAACCAAACATCCATGACTCTGGCTATCACTGTTATCATTGCTTCGATATCACCGTTAATTGAATGACCGGCACATTCTTTCAGCCGTCCGTCAAGGGCTAATGGAAACCCCGGTTCTAGACATAACTCCCGCACGTCGTCGCAGCCCGTGCCTAGGACTATCGAATCTGCCCAGAGTACTCGACCATCAACAGTTGGCCGTTGGGACTATCGAATCTGCCCAAACGTACTCTTGCTTAGAGCATGCTAGAACCTTCAACAACGATGCTATCCAAGCCTCCTAATCATCCTCCTCGACGACTATTCTCATATCCATTCATTATCTTCAACTCGAATCATATCACCGAGTTATCAACATGCTTGGGATTATCCCGTCTGGATTAGACCAAGTCTTCATCACATGATTGCCTCGCTTCATTACATCCTCGCAAAGCCTCATCTCATCATCACATCATCAAATCTATGCATAAGAGCTTCATCATCCCGCTACATATGCCACGAGCAGCTTTCCCAATTCAAGAGCCTTTCCCTTAGCTTTTGAATCGTCTTCGGTCTAAATCTAATCATCAATCATCTAGTTCATAACAATCAATCAAATCAAACATCAATCCAAACAATCAAGCATTCAAAAATAATCTAAGTAGACAATTATAACAATAATGGCATTTTCGTAATTAAAGAGTTGAAAGTCCAATAAGCATGAAAACATGGATTATATCTCTACAAACTTGATGAATGAACTTGCATAGGTTAACATATGATAAAATGGATGCAACATCATCATGAACAATGGATCTATATGGATCTACACATAGGATGAAGAAAATGCATGGAAATCTCTATTTTAACACCAAATCGAGCCAACAATCCGATATACTCCTTTGGATCCGTGTGAGAGATAATCACCACTCACCAAATCACCTAAACAACCACAAATCTACACACTTCAGATCTGGACAGCGAAGGATCAAGCTTGATCTATCACGAATCCGCTTCAAATGATGAAATCTCTCTTGAAAAGATGAAGATCTTCAACTTTAGCTCTTGAATCTTCAATCTTGATCTTCGATTTGGATGGATGGAAGCACTAGATTAGAGTGGAGAAAAGAAGTGAAGAAGTGTAGATGTCGAGCTCTCAAAATGGCAGCACTTCGTCGCTTCAAAATCCGGATCCCAAAAAGTGAGAACAACCCCTCCTATTTATAGCTGAAAACTGCCCTAAGTCGTAACTCGTCTATCTCCTAAGTCGTTTCCGACTCATCAGAACACCAGGACTCAACAGCCCCCTACGACTTAACCAAGCCACGAGTCAACACACGCTCCTACGACTTAACCTCACCAGCCTACGACTTAATGCACACACGCCTTACCGGTTAAACGACTCATCAATCCTAAGTCGTCTACGACTTATAGCATGTGCCTACGACTCAACAAAACCAAGATCCCTTACGACTTAACAGTTAACTTGGCTACAACTTATCACAAAGGCTACGACTCATCAGGGTACGACTCATCAGGGTACGACTCATCAGGGTACGACTCATCAGGGTACGACTCATCAGGGTACGACTCATCAGGGTATGACTCATCAGGGTACGACTCATCAGGGTACGACTCATCAGGGTACGACTCATCAGGGTAACTCGGTCACGACTTAACTGTTACAACTCAAACCTTATCTCGCCCAGTCCTTAAGTCGCGCATACCCCTTAAGTCGTTCAAACGACTTATCCTTACACCCTTAACTAGCCAAATCCCAGACTCCTATCTCCTAAGTCGTATACGACTCACGACTCATGCTAAGTCGTGAACGACTTAGGACTTAGGCAAAATTTGCCTAAAATCTGAAATGGCCCAAAATGCTAAAACTCCAGATTTGACGAACTTTTCGATCCGTGAAAAATACGGGTCGTTACAAGCCTTGTGCACGGTAAGAGTATATTCCGTTCCGACCGGAGGCCAAGTGTTGATCGATGTTAGCCCCCATAGAGGTGAATGCGAAAGCATTGTTGTAAGATCTGATGTTAGTTCGGAAATGTAAACCTCTGTCACTGTCATCAGTGAATAAAGCTAAAAGTTCTGGAGGTGGCGGAGGGTAGGAAGTGGTAAACTTACCACTTGAGCAACAATTCCCACTTGTTTCACGGGGAAATAATTTTGCACTACAGTGTCGGCACTGAGTTGGTTGAGGTAGGATATGGCGGAGGAAAGGTTGGGGAGCAGTAAAATTTCGACCACAGTTATAACGGGTAGGAAGAGCAGATTGATGCGGAAGTTGTTGGGGAGGAGATATAGCTGTTGGTGCAGTAGAAGCAGTATCAACTGTTATGTTTGAATGGGTAATGAATTTACAATTTAGAGTTAGTTGACGTTTCAAAATACTAAAAAACTATTACCTAAAAAGGATGCGGATTGAATATAAATTTGCTTAACAAATAAATTCAAGCAGTAATGTAATAACATGCTGGATAGAAAAAGTAAGTGGTGAATGAAGTGTATAAGAGGAAGAACTGAATATTACCATCAGGTGTCTTATAATAGGAACGAACATATGTGAAGGTAAAAAAATGTATGTACTGCATACGCACAGAAACTTGGTTAACAACGGTAGGTTGAGCGGAAATAAAAAGTAAAGTGGATGAATTAGTTAAAAAAAATTAAACACGAATGTTTGTACTTAATTGTAAATTTACTTTTTACAAAAAACGGAGAAAATTTCGTGAGGCTAGAATTTGCAAAAGTGTGGTGTTAACATATATTTAACAGTAAAAGTAAATAAGGAATGACGTGTAAAAAGTTTAAAGTTAAAAATGAGCAAATTAGTGTATGTCTGACAGTTTTAGTGGAAGTATTGTATGCAGTAAACAGTGTTCTGGTTAGAGGAAGAATTTATAAAGTGCATACTGTTACCAAATTGGTTATAATTTTTTTGATTTGGACACCCAGTACTGTTGATTTAGAAACCTATAAATATTAATTTAGATAAAAAAATCAAAGTTGAAATGATTCTGTTCCAATAAAATGAATGTAAATCTGTATAAAAAAATTTGGATAAAAAATTAACTGTTTACATAACTAAATTTCTGTAACAATGTTTTATTTAAACACAAACTTTGAAAACTCAACTAACTATAAAACAATCAAAGCAAACTTTAAGCTTTCAGAATTTTCTTGAATATAGTATATGTAATAGCAATTCTCAAACATAATGAATATCATTTTTCAAAAATAAAAGAATCGAAGTCTTCACGGTAGTTTAAAAAAAAATTGTGCAGTGTACGCATATACAGGAGTAAAAATTGCAATCGTGGCAGAAAGGGAAGTCTAAGTAAGTCATGACAGTTTCCACAATGGACGGTTGGTAAGTGTATAAATTTTTTGTATTAAAAAGGGACAAAATTGCTGCAGGCTGGAAATTGCGGTAGTATAGTATTATCATAGGTGAAAGTAACCATGAAGAAGGAATGATTATTGATAGTGTGAAAGTAAAAAATCAGCAACTTAATGTACGTCTGGCAGTTTAATTAGAAGTAATGCATGTCGAAAAACATGTTCTGTTTAGAGGAATAAGTTATCAGCTGGTTATAATTTTTTTGATTTGGACACCCACTGCTGTTGATTTACAACATATAAACATTAATTAAGATTAAAAAAATCGAAGTTTAAATGATTCTGTTCCAATAAAGTGAATGTAAATCTGTATAAAAAAATTTGGATAAAAAATTAACTGTTTACATAACTAAATTTCCGTGACAATGTTTTATTTAAACACAAACTTTGAAAACTCAACTAACTATAAAACAATCAAAGCAAACTTTAAGCTTTCAGAATTTTCTTGAATGTAGTATATGTAATAGCAATTCTCAAACATAATGAATATCATTTTTCAAAAATAAAAGAAGCGAAGTCTTCACGGCAGTTTGAAAAAAAACTGTGCTCTATATGCATATACAGGAGTAAAAACTGCAATCGTGGCAGAAAGGGAAGTCTAAGTAAGTTATGACAATTTCCACAGTGGACGGTTGGTAAGTGTATAAATTTTTTGTATTAAAAAGGGACAAAATTGCTGCAGGCTGGAAATTGCGGTAGTATAGTATTAACATAGGTGAAAGTAAACATGAAGAAAGAATGATTATTGAAAGTGTGAAAGTAAAAAATCAGCAACTTAATGTACGTCTGGCAGTTTAATTGGAAGTGTTGCATGTCGAAAAACATGTTCTGTTTAGAGGAATAAGTTATCAACTGGTTATAATTTTTTTGATTTGGAAACCCACTGCTGTTGATTTACAAACCTATAAATATTAATTAAGACTAAAAAAATCGAAATTGAAATGATTTTGTTCCAATAAAGTGAATGTAAATCTGTGTAAAAAAAATTGTATACAAAATTAATTGTTTACATAACTAAATTTCCATAACAATGTTTTATTTAAACACAAACTTTGAAAACTCAACTAACTATAAAATAATCAAATCAAACTTTAAGCTTTCAGAATTTTGTTGAATGTAGTATATGTAATAGCAATTCTCAAACTTAATGAATACCATTTTTCAAAAATAAAAGAATCGAATTCTTCACGGCAGTTTGAAAAAAAATTGTACAGTGTACGCATATACAGGCAGAAAAACTGCAATCATGGCAGAAAGGGAAGTCTAATTAATTCATGAGACTTTCCACAGTGGACTGTTGGTAAGTGTATAATATTTTTGTTTTAAAAAGGGGCAAAATTGCTGCAGGGTGGAAATTGCGGTAGTATAGTATTAACATAGGTAACAGTAAACATGAAGAAGGAATGATGTATGAAAGTGTGAAAGTAACAAATCAGCAAGTTTATGTACGTCTGGCAGTTTAATTGGAAGTATTGCATGTCGAAAAACATGTTCTGTTTAGAGGAATAAGTTATCAGCTGAAGGTGGTTACCCTTTTTTTTGTTTTTTAGTTTGAAAACTCAGTCCCAATGATATTCATCGCTGGCCTAGGGCTTAATTTATAAGTGTGGATACGTATAAGAACGTAGTAAAACAAAATGGTTGCCACCCGAAAGCATGGTTTATGAATCTAAGTCAGGGTAAATAGTACATTTAAATTTGAGGTTGCAAACTGATGTTGGGGAGTCAGAAATAAATGTTTGTCGAAAGCGTAATTGTGTAAAAGTGGTTAACAGCCGTAATTGCAGAAATGGTGCATATATGTGTGCTGTACTTGGTTATAGTGAAGTGTAGATGTTAAAATGTGAAAGAGTTGTAAGCCTGACAGGGAGGGGAAAAGTACCTGTCGAATTTGCGAGCTGTTGGTTTGCAGCAACGGATGTCCATAAAGATGTGTAAAAAATTGAGTTAGGTGGATGAAAGGTGTGGAGAGGGTGGGGAAGTGGAACTCATATGCCAAAATATTGCTAACGAAATGAAATCGGTATAGTACGTAAGTAGTAAAGGTTAAAAGTGGGGTGAGTGAATAGTGGGAAGTGCATACTTATACGATCATGTAGATTAGATATTTTGCAACTGACATACTATTATGTGGAAGATGTTGAAGGAGTCATAGGTTTGTAATTGTGGCTGAAACAGTGGGGTTAACGGCTAGTGTGTAGCAGGTCAAAGGGAGGGTAGCCGTTTTGGGCAACAAATCAGTTGGAAGATATTTTAAAGTCTTATCCGCAGGTAGTAGACGCTTGGTCATTGCTTCTAAATAGAAATGAAGACACCTAACGTGTTCACCTTGGCTGGAAATAAGTTTATCAGATTTAAAAAGTGAACCTAAAAAAAATTCGTTCTTCCACTGTCATTCATCTTTTAATTCCTTAACCCATTCTTCTATGTAAACATAAATCCAAGCTTTGTACTTGCCTATATCATATAAGTAAAAGAATGTACAAAGGAATAACATCATGAACTTTTGGATCAATGGTAATTGTACAACAAATCCACATATTCAATTACCATTGCAAGAAGAAAAACTATATGTGAAATTATTTGAAAAGGAGAAAAAAATCATTTCCTAACCCTTTACTTCATACTGTAACTTAGTCTTACAGCTCAAACATATGTTTGAAATATCATTTTTTTATATAAACCAAATTCTGAATAACTTAAGTTCTTTCCAGAAAAAATAGTTGAAAGTATTTGAAAGCTCTAATTATATTTAAGAGAAAAGTGGTATTGTTGAGCTGTTTCACCTCTTTAATTATGTAATCCAACCTATTACAAATGGGAATATATTTTACTTATGTTTATTGAGAATGTCAAAGTAAAACTTTATAACCATAAATTTCAGAGTAGAATGGAAAGCACATGTAATAGAAGTACAAAACTGATATTATCAGAGCATACCCGATAATTTACGTCATTTAACAAAATTCATATTAAATGTACCTTTTTTCCAGTCGATGAAAGTCAATTATGACCACCTCGACGTGTGCCTTTCACCAAAACGTTTTCAGCAGATTGAAGAGTAGCAAAGGTTATGCAGGCTGAAAGGTTCTTACAACTTGTTGGATTTGTACTGTCAGTAAGACCTGGATTTTCGATTACAGCAGAAGCGATGACACCATAATATGAGAAATGATGCTTTACAGCAGTAGCCTGGGAATAATAGAACAGACAAAAAGTCCTTGTTAAATTATTATTTTATGTTAACATTCAGAAATACTTTGTTAATATTTTCTGTTTATGGAAGTGGTAACTATGCAGATTTATGTATGAAAATTTATGCTAGAAGACGGCCTTGAATGGGGTTGCTATGTAATTAGCCATATGGTGGATCTGAATAGTTAAGCGACAGGGAAAAAATAATTTGTCTTACCGTACCACAAAAAAAAATTCAACTTACCCTAACTATTCCAACTTTTAAAATTGACAATATTGACAACAAAATAAACTCTACAGTAGTAAACTGGTTCAACTCTAAATGATTTGAAAGTAGGAGATGCATATCTAAATTAAATTACGGAATAATTTTACAAAACAACCAAACCATAACATATATCTCGTGGAAAAGGAGGAAAATAGGACAAAAAAACATTGAGATTCAGGTAGAGTATAGTTTTCTCCCAATTAAATTTATTTCAGTTCTAATTTAAAGAAAAGAAAATTCTAGTTAAATGAAAAATGAGAGAGGAAACCTTACCCAAATACTCTGTCACCATACTTCAACCCAACCACAGTTAGCAAACACAGATCTAAGCGTTCTCCATCAATATCCTATAGGGACATAAGAAAGATCCAAGTTTTCTTCATCAATATCACATAGAGACATAAGAAATTATAGAAAATAAAATCGCAACCTTGTCCTGATAAAGTAATGGTATAATATTAATTTAGCAACAGATATAACGAATATGGGAATTGATTTGAGTATGTTAACTTATTAAGTGTAAAATAATCTAATTATTATATAAATTCTATATTAAAATAACCATCAGTCTCAAATTATTGGTATTAGGATAAAAATATATCAACGGTATAAACCGGGTAAACAATGGATGCAAAGATTGCACAATGAATTGCTACATATGATATTTCCATAAAAGTAATAAAAACGAACAATCTTCATTAAAAAGATAGTAATAATAACCTGCAGTTCTGTTTTTGCTAGGACTTTATAAGCAGTGCAAAAAATCTTAAATCCAAATCTGTAGCGAAGAATGAAGTTTCAGTCATGCTATGATTGATTAGATGATGGATAATTTACAACAAAATATATTTTTACATATAACATACAAAACAGTGCTTCCGCATAATGCAAATGCTTATACATGCTCTTGGTTGGCAAATAAATGAGTCATGCATTCAAAATCCCTAAATAATGCATAACAAACCAAATAAGAAACGACCTTGTGCAAATAAATAATTTAGCGGTACAATAGGACCGATTGACATAATATATACTTTTTGAATACCAAAAAATTGAACATTGATGTAGTTAGTGGAGTTTTGTAAGAGCAGAAAAAACAATTGTCAAAATTAAATTTAGTTAAAGTGAATATACCCAAAAGGTAAAGAAACTATTGAATGAAGATGATGGAAAAAAAATTATTGTTGATGATGTAATCCATTATTTGTACCCTACTTATATTTTTTAACGTGATGAAATATATATAGTTGAAGATGATGAAATACCAATATTATTCATGATGAAATAACAGATGAATCATCGATTATTGTACATATATTTTTGAAGCTAATTATAGCATATTTAGTATCTATGTCAATCTTGTAATTTGTAAGTATAAATTTTTGATGGTCTTTGCAAAACGAATATGTATTAAATGCATGTGAAAAGTGAAATCCAAGATTTGGACAGTAAGACATGTTAAGGAAAATATCATATATTCCAGAAATTTAAAAGATTAATTGAGAGTCTAAACGCAATAACTGGTAAGGTGAAGCTAGTTTATAGTAGGTTTAGGTATGGTAATAGCCTATTAATTCATGTATGCTAAATTCCCATTTACTGATACAATGAACACTGAGTAGCAGTATATCAAAGACAGTATGAAACAAAGTCAGGTCAGCTTACAGAGCATACCATAGTAATGGACAAATTGACAGCCTTCGACGTTGTGCTGAAGACTTGTACAGGTCTCCATTTGCATGAATCTTCAGTTGGTTCTGCCTTTTCACTGTTTGAACAGTAAAAACTAAGGTTAACAGTCCAGTGGTCTCAATCTTTTAAATCATTTAAAAAAATAAGAACAGAGTTTGTTTTAAAAGCATATCAGAACTCTATTACTATTACAACACATACATGAGAAAGCAATTCATAAAAGGTAAAAATAACCATAAGCTTGATAAATTATCAATTTCACAAATGTAAAAATAGATTGTAAAAAATATTTGGTATGACTTTAAAATAAAATGGCATACTATAAAAGGTATCTATTAATTCATTACTGACCAATAGAACCAAGGCAAGAGGAGTACGCCCATAATGTTATATTGAAAAATAAATGAAATCAAAATGATGTTCTTAATTCAAAATACCTTTTTCCAGATGAAGCAAATCTTCGGATGCCACAACTGTAGTCGTGCAACTGATAAACACGTAGCAAACCATCTTCACTCCTATTAGTTCAAACACGTACCTGTATTTTAAAAGAAATGGAAATATGGTCATGGTTAACGTAGGTGATTCAAATTATACAAATAAACTTGTATATGACAATTGAATGTAATATTAATATTGAAACAAAAGGTAAAGTTAACCGTAAGCATGATAAATTATCGATTTCACAAAAGTACAAATCGATAGTTTAAATATTTGCTATAACTTAAAATCAAATTACGGACTATCAAGTGTGAAGGAATACTCCGTTAATATTGTGTTGAAGATGCCATAACTGTAGCCATACAACAAATAAAACACTCAGAAACCGAGATAGAATCTTAGAAAACCATCTTCACTCGTAGTAGTAGAAAATCTACTTTACTTTGCTCTAAAAGAATAAAAAGTATGGTTTTTCTAGGCAATGAAATTCCAGAAAGAGTTTATTGAGAATTAGAGGTAACAGTAAATTATGAAGTTAAATAATTAAAATGTCCAACCGATAACTTCAAAAATTCATCTTACGCATGCAAACCTTCTAATCATCTTGAAGATATATAACAGTAATTGCCTAAGTGTAAACTGTATTTACCGTAACAGTAGTTACCGTAAAATTAGTATTCATAAAATCAAATCTTATTGATTTAATATAAATATGATGGCAGAACTTATTTCAACAGTTGTATCTCGACCAAAGTGATTATATATTCATATTTCTTGGATCATAAAAACGACATAAAATGTTAAAAAGTGTAAGTAGAAGAAATTAAACATATGTACTCTGTGTGTAGCTGTTATCTGAAGTTAAGAATCCAATGTCAAAAGGATAGTAAAAGAAAAAAAATCAATCTCACAGGACTACAGGTGCAAGAAATAGCTTTTACTGCGTTAGTAAATAATTTGCTTTGATTGTGCCTCAATGCCTGTATGTTTAGTTCATGAAAAAGGTTTAAGGAAAAAGGACAGAAGTTTTTTTTTACATGGCCTGTCAATTGAGGGTCCATAAATAGCGTAATATAGTTGAAGAAGTCCATCTACATTGGTTTCCTCAGTTAGAGAAGTCTTAAAATATTCGACTTGTATATACTGATGGATAACAGTGATTCAAAGATTATTATACTCAGTTGGACAGGGACATTATTTATGTTTGGTGATAAAAAATAAGAACTAATGCAGAATTAAAGGGAACAGAATAAAAGCTATGGCTGTTATGTTGAGTTAAGTTAGTGAGAAGAAAAAAAACAGTAGTCAGTTTGCACACAGACATACATGTGTGGATGAGAAGGTTAATCGTCGAGTATATACTGATAACAGTAAAAAGTGTAAAAGTGCATCTTACATGGGCTGCAGAAAACATAAGTTGCTGGTTTTAGTTTTCAAATTTAATTCTTAAATTTTTGAAACGTACAAAATTTTGTACCGTATTCATCCTAGTTAAGGGTTTCTTGCAGGAGGAAACGAAAATACCTGTACGCATAGTTCACCATTATGCCTCCATTTTGATGACTGTTTGTTTGAGAATTGTCCCCCATCCAGTCTATCATGTCAACCATGTCCATCATAAGCATACACTAAAATGTATAATAAGAAGGAACTCGTGGTAAAAATGTGAAAATGAAAAGTATTATCACAGAGGAATGCGGCTTGATTGACTGTAGAAAAATGTGAAAATAATTCCTATCTAACTGCACAGTTGGTTACGTAGTAAAGACTATTAACAATTGGAAAAAAGTAAACATATTGAGAGTCCAAACAGAACACAGTAAATATTAACAAATGATGCAAATAATATTAAATGCATAACGGAATTTCATCTTATGCATGCAAACCTTCAAATCATCTTGAAGATCTATAGCAATAGTTGCGTAAGTCTAAATTTAGACTGCTACATCTGGACTTCGATTCTAACCTCTATCTTTCATTTTCCTTGATACGTAAAATTTTGTGTTGATATTTGGCGAACCCATTTCCAATTCTCTCAATTTAATCAGTAATTACTGTATAAGAAAAAAGTTTTAAATCATCTACCAAAAATTCGAACAGGTAGTTAAATATTTCAAAAATTCACTTACGTGTACAAAATTAAGAGCATTGAGCAGCCTTTTGTGCTTGGGAATCCTCCTCCTTCCGTCAGTGGTGAATGGCGAAGATCTTCAGTGGGGAATGGCGAAGATGGAGGAAGTCGATCTTCCTTCAAGCTGAAGAGTACTGGCGGCGGCGGTGGGGAATGGCGAAGATGTTCGGTGGGAGGGGAAGGAACGGTCGAAGGAAAGATAGGTCGGTGAAGGAGGGGTGGGTGGTAAGTTGAAGGAGGGGGGCAGCCAATTTTTTCGAGAAGGGCAGCCATTTTTTTCGTTAAAGGGGGAAGTGGGTTTAGAGGGAAGTGGAAGAGGGAGAGGAAAAGAAAGAGGGTGGAAATGAGACGTGGGAGGAATACTATCGGCAATGTGGGATGGGAATGGAAAAAGACTTAACTGTCCTTGTACACGGATGTCGTATTATGCTGAACGGTGGGCAATACGGGGAGTTCAAAAAAGGCTTCAGTTTGACCGTTTGACCAAGGGTTTTTTATTATAGTATAAGATACATACATTCTCTTTAAAACGTGTTGTCTCAAGAAAGTTCCGATCTCTCTTCGATTGTTTTTAGCACTCCTACTATGGATTCATCAAACTAATCTACTATGCTATATATTCCAATGAAGCTTACTCCGTCTCTAAATCATCATACCAGATATAAACTAAACGGGAAGCGAGCTAAGAAAAACTTAGACTTTGGTTCACCGTCTACCATGGAGAAAATTGAAAAAATCCATCACTGTCAACGTAAGACCTTAAGTTTACAACGTGAGATGTATTATGAACAAAAACACCATGGAAGACGATAAAAATTCCTTGAACAATCTGCTCTCAAATTCTGTGGAACGTCTCCTAAGCAAGGTGTGCACAATCCATCTCCCTAATGACCTCACGTGTTTCTGAATTCTTGGGAACAAGGTGTTCAACGTAATGTTTGGTCTCCTATAAATCCATTACGTGATATCACCAAAGTTCAACCAACCTAAGACGAATCTAAGACTTTGGAAAATTAAAATCTATTTTTTATATAGTATATGTTCATAAATTTAATATTGTAATATGGATATGTAACATGTTTATTGAAATAAAAAATATTTTTTTTAACATGAGAATAAAGCTCAATAAAAAATATATATAGCTTGTTGGTTAAACAATTTATGAATGAACTACAAAAAAGCTGTACCTTAGAAAAACCATGGTTTCCACCGACTGAGTATAGGAGTTCAGCCGACTGAAAATTCATATCTATTTAAAAAACTTTCAAAATTCGGTCGAGTGAGTACCCTTAGTCAGCTGGCTCAGCCGGCTGCCCCATCAACTTAGTGGGCTGATTCACGTGTTTTCAGTTTTTTAAAATAGATCTGCACGAATTTCTATGCAATAACCCAATCAAACCTACTTCATATTCCCATTTGCCCCTTCATTCTCAACTTACCTAACCAGTCTCTATTCAAAATAAATCTGAAAACAAACCCTAGCTTCATCAAAAATTTCAATTTTTCATCCAAATTTCGTAAACCAAATGGCTCCAAGATCTAGAAAAGCACGGGATTCAACAACCGGACCTTCCGAGAGCCAAATTTTAGCTTGGTTACAAAATGAAACAATGGTTAATAGATTCAATAACATGAGAAATTCAAAGCTATTTAAAGGAGCATTCATGAAATTTCCCGACTACAAAGGTTACGCGATTAGAGAATTAGCCGAAGCTCACGGTTTCGATTAGCTCATTGGGTATGATCCGATAATGTTAAATTCTACCCTCTTTTAATTAAGCTTTTCTTTGTCAATATGAATCTCGACCTTCAAGATCCCCAAAACAAAGAAGATTGCATATGGACATTGGTTTATGGAGTAAAGATTTATTTAGCTCTTCAGTGATTAGGCCATATTCTAAGATGTCGATCCGAAAGGTTGGATATTGACGATGTTGATATTGATATGCATAATCATGATGAAGTATCACATCTCTTCTTATCGGACGATTTAACCATTTTGAAATCTAGTGCCTTACGTCCGAGGGCAAGAATCATCCATTGTGCACTTATTCGATCTTTACAACCTCGGACGGAAAATTACGAAAAGTCTACAAAAGGGATTTTCAAGCCTTATATGATATTTACTCATCCCAACGAGTAAATTTAGGAAAAATAATATTGGATGAATTTATCACCGTTAATCATAAGAGAAGCTACAAGACGATTCACTTTGGAGCTTACATTATGCGAATTCTACAAAAATTTGGACTTCCATTGCCCAGTTCTGATTTCATGACCATCGGAGAGCTTAACTCCAAGACTCTAAGTGTAACGACCTGTAAATTTTAGTGGTTTTATTTATTAAATTAATTGAAATTTGTGAAATTTTAAATAATAAAATTTTGAAATTTAAATTTGATATTTGAAATGCGTCTGTTTTAACATAGCAACTGGTAAATTTTCATCAGTTAATTTTGAAGTTTATTTCTTGTGTAATTTTATTTCAATTTATATCAGTTAAAAATTGATGATAATAGAATGGTTTCCAAATCTGAATATTTTTATACAGAAAATTTGTAAATCATCTTCTGAGTAAGACGTCTATTTTGTTTCTTTAAATTTGAACCTCTATGGCTCCGTTCATCTTATTTCTGTCAAATTGACAGCATTTTGGTACCGATTATCGACTTTTGATCGGATGGTCGTACCATTGATATCTGTATACTGTTTTGATCGTCTCGTCGTGCTGATCTCCACGGTATACTCAATTGTCAATTTCGAAGTCGTGAAGACAACGAAATCTACGAAACAGTTATCCGTACCGGTACCGTTTTTAATCTTTTGGTTCTGTTCCATTTGTCATGGGAGAAAACAAGTAGCTATTTTCCTTTAATATAATTACTTCATTCAACGGAAGGCTGCTGCTCTTCCCTAGGTTTGATATTTGTGTGGGTTCCCTGGATTCACTCTCTTCCCTTTATCTTCATGACATTATAATGCAAAACACCTGTCCTTTCATTTTCCTTGTTGTTTCATTTGTAACTTTGTATATTCCCTATTTACTTTCTTTTGAACCATTAGTTGTTTCAAAACAGAAACAAAATATATATCTAAAGCTAAAAAAATATTTCCTGTAGCTTCAACATTCATTCGAACTCTGTTAGCCTGCTAACATCTTCTTCCCACTTTTGTAAACTTTTGCCTTTCCCCACCACGAACGGCCATGCTCACATCAGGCCTTCGACCGATCATCCTCCGGCCTTCTCCCCATCCTCCACGTGCAGTCAAGGCCCCAGCACCTCACCTCCATCGACCGACCACCCATCGCTGCAACGTCTCCGCGACTCCAGCCCTGCCGAGCTCATGCCCTCCGCCGCACTCGCCTGTGCAAGTGCCTCCAGCGCAGACTCTCCTTTCCGATCCCTTTGTATAGATGTAAGTATATAAATTTGTATATATATATATATTTTGTTATGAAGGTTTGTTCACAGATTTATACATATATATAGTTGAATAGGTTTTAAATTATATGTGTTTCGAAATGTACAGTTCCAAAAAAAATTTTTTGTTATGAAGTGTATATATATTAATCTATATATATATAAATATACTTAGGCTGGGTTTCCAAATTGTATATATGTATGCTTATATAAGTTATATATATATATATCTCTGTTTTGTGTACTCGAGTTCTGTTTTATGATTCAGGTTGTATATATATAATTCGGTCTGTCATATATAAGTTTTACTTGTGTATTACTGTATAAGTTATAACATTGATTTCATGCTTAAGTTATAACTGATGATGTATACTAGTTTGGATATATATTTATAATTTACAGAAGGGTTCGAATTTATACTAAGTTTGCCTGTACATATTATAGAAAATAAGTTTATCTAAAGGTTCATGGGTCTGTTGTTATAAATAAAAATGTATACAGTGATATTTTATAAAGTATATTAAGTTATAAAGGTTTATATATGAATACTCTGATGGATTTCTAAATATATTTTGGTCAGACCCGTTAAAAGGATTTTAGTACTAACTTCAATCCATATAATATGTTAATTTATTTACTCAAGTTATACTGTTATATATACCAAACAGTTTACAGTGTCTATATATATAGTTTTTATTTGTTCTTTTTTACAGATTATATAAATGTGTGTAAATATAAAGTTATAATATAGTACAGGTTTAATAAAATAAGTTTATAAAGTATAAATATGATATTTCGAAATGTTGGTTTCAGCTAGTTATGTGCGGAGCATATAATATGTTGTATAGGTTGGTATACAGAACATGTCTGCTAAGCTTTGATTTAAAAAGTATATATATGTCCTTGGTTTTACAGTTATATATATTAGTATTTATTTTGATTAGTGTATTTTATTATAAAAAAAATATTATACGTAATATCTTATTAAATTGCTGACCTGTTGTTTAAAGGTATATATATATATTTATAATGTGACGTTAGTTTGATGAGAATAACTTGTGTAACGACCCGGAATTTTGACCAAATGTAATTGAGAATATTTAATTGATTTTAAATATTTGAACGATGATTTAATTTGAATCCCCGATATAACTTTGAAATTTGCGATTAAACTTTAAAATTTAATCGATTGAGAGTGAATAAAAAATTTTAATCCTCAATTTAAAGCTGAAGAAAAAATATTTCAAACGCTTGTAAAATTTATATTGATAATTCTGAAGATAACAGAAGCTTCAGAATCCAATTTCAAATTGATTTGATCAGTTTTGAAAATTATCGTTCGTATCGATATTTAAAAATAGCCGTCCGAGGCACAGTCTCGGAATTCGACGAAACCAGTTCCCTTGGGTCCGGAATGTCGTATTATTGCCGGATTTCAATTTTCGTAATTTTCTGAGTTGATATGAGAGCATACGGTGAGTAACCGTTTGGATTTTTAGATCGAATTCAATTCAATTTTTAATTTGAATTTAATCTTTCCATCAACACGTTCTTCCCCTTTTTAGCCTTAATTCACGCAGAGAATCATCACGCGAGATCGTGCAACCCATAACTGATCAATTCTAAATAACCATCTCCCTCTCCTCCGTTCAGTTCAAAACGAAAACTTTTCGTTCGAAAATAAAAAAAAGAAATGGCCGCTCCCTCTCAACTCGCGAATCATCGCGACTTTAAATTAAATCAGATCGAAGCGCGAGTCGCGCGGCATGTTGGCAAGGGCTGAAGCGGTGTTCTCGATTTGGGGTTCTCGAAGACAGGCATCGCGAGTGCCATTCGCAACTGGAAGGCGTACGAGTGGGGGAGAGGATTTGGGCAAGCTCGATTTCGAGTACGCGATGGAGGCGAAGTGGATCTGGGCGCCGCGCGATTCGAGAGGAAGACAGCGACTCGGCTGTGAGATAGCGTGGAGACGTTCGACTCGAACGAGACTGAAGCTCGCGAGTGATTTAGGGCAGTTTTGATTAAGGGTTTGGCATTCGCGATGTGAACGAGGCAGTCGAAGGCGTGGCACTCTCGAGCACGGCAAGAATGATGTTGGCGCGAGGCGAACTGGGTTGGTTGCTCAACGTTGGGCAGTTCGCAAGCCTGGGCAGGCGATGTCATGGTGGAGGCGGAGTTTGGGATATCGAGAAAAGGCTCGGTGCTTTTGGTTGCCTATTCGAATTGAGGTAGTTGAATTTTATTTCGATTCGAATTTGATTTAACGATATATACATATAGCTTCAAACAGTTTATATAAATATGAAAATGAGAAGTTTTACAGATAAAAATATTTTATACAGATAGGTTTTGAAGAAAATTATACATAACAGGGTAATATAAAAACCATTTCTGTTTCTGTTTAAATATATATGCTGACATAGCATAAATAAATATATACATATTTTTAAATCCACTAGTATAAGTTTTAAAATAATGAATTTTTTTTGAGATAAGTTTGTTTAACTAACTTATGTAATTATTTTAGAAATTGGTTTGAAAAATTTAATCATTGGATAATTAAATTACCAAACGAAAATTTAATTGTTCGATTTATATTCGAATATTAATAAATTGTACATTATTTATACAAGGTAAAACCGGGAAAACCAAATCAGGATTAAAGTGAACAGATGGCAAAATAAAAGCAAAGGTGAGATTATTTTTCTCACTCAAAAATGATTTGCAGTTATTGATGATTGATTTGTTTGAATGTGCTATTAGATATTTTAGGATATATCTATATACATAGCAGTATATACATATTGGCATATGTATATATTGGATTGATGATTTCCCGCCTCGTATAGCGGATGAGACCCTATTGCGCCGTTAGTAAGCGGATTTATAAAAACCTATATACCGCGATAATTCCGTACTGGAGCGGAATTGGTATTGTGCTAACATCTGTGGATGCAGGGAAACAGGTTGGAGGGATCCAACTGGATTCCTCACCAGTAGTTATTTATTTTCAGATATTGTGATATATTCTGTTATCATATGATGATATATGATATTTGATTGTTGTGATGGACTGATTGGTGTTGTGACATCATCGGATTCAGTTTTGAAGTTTAAAAATAACGACTTTTATTTTAAAAAGATTTTTAAAGTGATTTTTGAAAAGTAGACGTTTATCAAATTTTTGAATTGATTTATTTCAGAAAATTAAACGTCTAGAATTTTAAAGTTATAAGAGTTAAGATTTTTGGTGAAATATAACCAAAGTGTGATTTTTGAAATGAAAGTTGATTTAATTGTAAAATGGGTTAAATTGAGATTTTTAAAGTATTATAAAAGATGTACAGAAAAATTGATGTATTTATCAATTAAAATTTTTGGAATTTTAATACGAGTTTTTATAAGTGAAGATATGAATCTTATAGAATTTTAAAATTGTGAAGATATGAAATTTATAGATGTATAAATTGTGAAGTTAAAATGAATGAAATTGTAGAATAGAAGATTTATAAGGAATTAACTTATAAATTGGATTTTTGCCTACAAATGAAATATTGATCGAATTTGTTAATAAAGGAGATTTACAAATCGAAGTTGTTATAAAATATAAAAGGTGAAATTTATAAACATTGTTTTATAAATCCGAAATCACTTATTTTTATAAGTGAATTTTTGAAGTTAATAAAATGAGATTTATAAACCGGAGTTGTTATAGAAAATAGAAATTGGAATTTATAAACGTTGTTTTATAAATTCGGAAACCAATCGATTGAATTTGATAAATTAAATATAGAAGATTATCAAAGGAGATATATTCGCGATTTTGGATAGCGAATTATTATTGAAATAAAACGTGTAGAAAATAGTGAAATGTAAATAGTAAAGTATTTCACGATTTTGGATAGTGAATATATTGTTAAGTAAAATGAACTTGTTTTGGGAAAACGATATTACAGAAATGAAGTTAATTGTTTTAAAAGATGTTTTAAAACGTGTTAAGTATCGAAATCATAGATTTCAACATTTATTGTTGAAATAGACGTTTTCGAGAAATAAGGAAATAATGGACTATAACACTGTTGTTATAGTAAATGATTTCCGAAAGGAAATGTTTTGATGTAGTATTGGGATTTATATATCTATTAAAATCCGAATCCCTATACTAGTGATTTTGAGTCGTCGTAACGATGTTTTACGTAACATTCGTTTTGACTCAAATAAATGTGTTTAAAGAGAATGATTTCCTTAAAGATTGAGTATATACTTAATTTGATTTAAGTATATCGAATATTTTCAAATGTTGAAAATAAATAGATTTGTGAAATACTTATTATTAAATAAGTATGGAAATGCTTTTTCCAATATGAAATAAACTGTTTTGAGATTTTATCTTCGAAGATAAAATGAAATGTGAATATTTGAAATTGTTTTAAAATGGTTAAGTGTGGAAATTTTATATCTTGTAAAGATATTTTTGAAGATAAAATAATTTGGAAAATTATTTGGAATCTGATGATGTTGCGCATCTTTATTGATAGTTAAATAACCGACTATCAATATTTACCTTTAGATAGGTATTTGTTGTGAATTGGATGAATTTGAATGCCACACTTATTTTTGAATAAACGCTCACTATTCGGGTTAGCCGGGAAAGGACCATGGGGTCGTATAACCCATTCCGAATATGTGATACGTCGTTATGAATCGCACTTGAAGACCGGTGTTGAAGACCGGATATTTTTGAAAACGGAAGGATTACCGTCGAGTTACTCTACATCGGCTGATCTCCGGTTTAGAGGTTTTATCACCCTTAGTGACGGGAAGTCCTGACGTGATTGAAAATTATCCGGATTTGCAAGGGCTTCGTGAGAAGTGCCTTCGGTTCTGTTCGATCCCGGAACAGACTTGTATGGATTGTGTGTCTGACGTTACAATTTGAGATATAAAGCTGATTTCTTTCAAATACATTTCTGTTGGTGGCGGAGAATTTATTCTCTTAGCTTAACACCCTTCTCTGAGACGTACGAGCTCAGAGGTTATGTAGTTGAAATTTATCAGCGATATATCCCAATTTGGTAACGTGGCATACTGAGTGTTGCTGTGAAATGATCAGTGTTTGATCATTTGTGATATGATCATTTGTTTGATCTTATATCTTTGTGATCATAGGTTGATCATTTTGTTTGACCCGAAGCAGGGCTTTGTAGAAAGCGTAGCTTTGTGGATGAGACTTCGTCGAGCCTCACACCCCGGAAATGGTCGAAACAGGACGAATGCAGCAAGGTTCTAGGGAGTAGCGCCCCTTAGTGTATGTCATTCCTTCTGGATAAAGGTGGTATCATGGTATGGAGCCCAGATACTTAACCTCTGTGGTTGCTGCACAGTTATTATTACTTTGTGGTTTGTTGGAAATCGGGGATCCTCGGGAAGATCGGTGACGATCGGGGGATGGCATACGCGTGTCAGTAGTTACCTATTTTTGCAGAGGTAACCCGGCCTTGTGTTGGCAGAGATCTAACCGTAACGTTAGATTCTCGGGTCGTCTATTCCAGGGACGTACCCATCGTGGATAGGAAGTTCCTTAGCCTGGCCATTTGTTGGAAATCCAAAGAAATAATACGATCTTGTACGGTTTTAGTTGTAGAACCTATCATTCACTTATGGTGGTCACCACTGTTTGGATGGTAGCTATAGTAGGCATAAGTGCGGAATGCCTATGCTGGCTAAGATTAATATTATACTTTCGA
Source organism: Allium fistulosum (assembly GCA_030737815.1). Classification (NCBI taxonomy): domain Eukaryota; kingdom Viridiplantae; phylum Streptophyta; class Magnoliopsida; order Asparagales; family Amaryllidaceae; genus Allium; species Allium fistulosum. The sequence continues at coordinate 1,099,552,544 of CM060904.1, read as the reverse complement.
AATGTTTTCTACACTATGCACTAATAATAATATCAAAATGATTTGATTTTGCGTATCAAGCATCTTTGACTATCATAAGAAGAAATCTCCTCCAATTCTGCGTTTGCATTGTGTGTGTGGTGGGAGGTCTTATGGTAGTTTCATTTTTCAAAAGCATTGCGAATTGACTTTAAAATTCTCTGCTGTTTATTTTAAAGAATAACTGTTTTACGATCTCACACCAGTCACCATGACTGACTCGGAGTTTATTGTTCCCTTCTAAACTCTGGGTGCCCACAAATTTCCACACGGGCAGCCTAGAGTTATGTTATCAGGATATTCTGGATATTCTGGAGCTTTGGAGATAAGCTGGATGGCGAGACGTAGTATTTGTATCTGATAGTATTTATTCCGCTGTGTATTCTGTATGAGGACAAGTTTATATAACTGTCCATTGTTGTTTATTGACTCTGATGATATGATGTGATGTAATGTAATAACAGATATAATTCTTTTGTTTTTAAATGATATTCATTTATCTATTATATATTGTTCCGCTGCGATATGTGAGATTCTGATATTGTCTCTGTTCTGATGTGTTGTTCTCTTCTTTCTTCTTCTTCTCTTTTTCTTCTATCTTTTCTTCTATCTCTTCTTTTAAACATTAAAGTTCGCGTTTCCGCAACCCGATCGTTCGACAGTTGCTACAGTGGACGTAGCAGTGTCGGGTTTTCGGAAGACGGATTTGCGGGTCTTTACATTTGGTATCAGAGCATATGGTTAAGCGACAACCCTGCTCTGTTGGGTGTTACTCATTAGAGATAGAGTCAGCAGTACTCTAGAATGAGTTGAGTGTAATAATAGTTATGAGCGCGTATTTGTTATTTGAATATAAAATTGTTTTGTATTATGTTGACTTATCGGTTGATTGTTTATGGATTCTGGTCGGTGCAGTCTAGCTAACTGTAGTCGATAGGGGTTTCTAAACTCTTAAACAAGATAAACCGACACAGTATTGATTTTAAAACGGGTAAATGAAATAATTTTACCCAAAACTATTTTGTATAGAAAAGAAATGATTTTCTATGAATTATTATAATATATGGATGTTTGGTTGTTAGGAAAGTGATGATATTGAAACGTTATCATTACTATTGAAATTGAATAAGAAATTGAAATTGAAAACTCCAAAGTTAAGAAATAAAATTCACATACAAATGAAATTTGAGAATATAAATTATAAATGTGACTTATAATTTAAAACGGAATTCCAGAGAAGTTTTTGGAAATGTTTTGAAAGGAGTTTGAAAATTTTGGAGATTTGGAAAGTTTAATTTCTTTTTGATTTGAAAATGGATTTCGAAGGTTTGAAAAATGTTTTGAAGAGATGAAAAGCTCTAAACTCTTTTCGGTCGCTGGAAAATAACTTCGGTAATGACTGCAGCATTATCGATGTTCATTTTCGGGTTTCCAGAAGAGGAAATTGCTGCCAAAATGGTTTTAAATGGAAGTTGTTTTGAAAATTTGGGTTTTGTTTTTGAAATTCAAAGGATAATTTGAATTGTTTTCAAAATGGTTTTGAAAGGTTGAAAAGACTCTGGAATACTGTATAAGAATATTTATGGAATATGATGGAATTGATAACTTATACAAATAGAAATTGTTAATGTAAATTATGTAATTGTGATTGGAATTAAAGTTCATTTACAAATGAAATCTATAGATATGAATTGAAATATAAAGAGGTGAATTCATATATGAATAAAAATTTTTAATATGAATTGTAAATATGATTTACAAATGAAAATAGAATTCAAAAAGGATAATTGAAGATAAAATTCAGGATGGAATGAAATTGTGAATATGAATTTATAATTGAAAATAGAATTCTAGTGGAATGAAATTAGTATGTGAATGTATATATGATTGTATAAATCAAGATGTAAATAAGTTGATAACTTATAGAACATTTGAAATCTGATTGGAATGAAATTCAAATTGAAGACGAATGAATTAGTAGATGAAACTAATTTAAAATAGTGCGGTTATGAATGAAAGATAAATGATAAATTCAATATTCAGAAGTTAAATAGAATTTAAATTGAATTGAAATCGTGAAGTAAATTCAAATGAAATTTGAAATGTAAAGATTGAACAAAATTGAATAGGTGTAACTTCAATAGTGAAGTAATAATGATATAAGCAGTTTATATTGAAAATTTGTAATCAAATTTGCAAAATGTTTGAATGTTATAACTAGATATTATGGCTAGTAGATATACAGGTATAAAGGAAATTGAATTTGATTTCACAGATAATTCGAATTGCTCGGAAAAGGTATGTATTTGAATTATAATATGAGTTTTTGATGATTTCTCTCTAGCCGCTTGGCTTTTTCTTTTTCTTTTTGAAATCTGAGAGTCCGTAGGGACGTTTTGTAGTCGTACCGTATTAGCCGCGCAAAGGAGACGCTGGCGAAATTTTTCGAAAATTTCGAGTGTTAGAAAATTTTTGAGAAAATTTTGAAAGTTTAAATTTGAATTTGAATTTAAATTTGAATTTTGAAGTAGAGCAGTGTTGTTTGAAACCTATAATTGAAATTAGAAAGATAGTTGGTATGTTAACGAATCTTTAGTATGAAGATTTGTTTTGGAAAATTGATAAAACTATTTAAATTGTGAAAAATAGTAGACGAGTTAAGGACCTTTTTCTCTAACTTGTAATTTCGAGGACGAAATTCTTTTAAGGGGGGAAGTCTGTAACGACCCGGAATTTTGACCAAATGTAATTGAGAATATTTAATTGATTTTAAATATTTGAACGATGATTTAATTTGAATCCCCGATATAACTTTGAAATTTGCGATTAAACTTTAAAATTTAATCGATTGAGAGTGAATAAAAAATTTTAATCCTCAATTTAAAGCTGAAGAAAAAATATTTCAAACGCTTGTAAAATTTATATTGATAATTCTGAAGATAACAGAAGCTTCAGAATCCAATTTCAAATTGATTTGATCAGTTTTGAAAATTATCGTTCGTATCGATATTTAAAAATAGCCGTCCGAGGCACAGTCTCGGAATTCGACGAAACCAGTTCCCTTGGGTCCGGAATGTCGTATTATTGCCGGATTTCAATTTTCGTAATTTTCTGAGTTGATATGAGAGCATACGGTGAGTAACCGTTTGGATTTTTAGATCGAATTCAATTCAATTTTTAATTTGAATTTAATCTTTCCATCAACACGTTCTTCCCCTTTTTAGCCTTAATTCACGCAGAGAATCATCATGCGAGATCGTGCAACCCATAACTGATCAATTCTAAATAACCATCTCCCTCTCCTCCGTTCAGTTCAAAACGAAAACTTTTCGTTCGAAAATAAAAAAAAGAAATGGCCGCTCCCTCTCAACTCGCGAATCATCGCGACTTTAAATTAAATCAGATCGAAGCGCGAGTCGCGCGGCATGTTGGCAAGGGCTGAAGCGGTGTTCTCGATTTGGGGTTCTCGAAGACAGGCATCGCGAGTGCCATTCGCAACTGGAAGGCGTACGAGTGGGGGAGAGGATTTGGGCAAGCTCGATTTCGAGTACGCGATGGAGGCGAAGTGGATCTGGGCGCCGCGCGATTCGAGAGGAAGACAGCGACTCGGCTGTGAGATAGCGTGGAGACGTTCGACTCGAACGAGACTGAAGCTCGCGAGTGATTTAGGGCAGTTTTGATTAAGGGTTTGGCATTCGCGATGTGAACGAGGCAGTCGAAGGCGTGGCACTCTCGAGCACGGCAAGAATGATGTTGGCGCGAGGCGAACTGGGTTGGTTGCTCAACGTTGGGCAGTTCGCAAGCCTGGGCAGGCGATGTCGTGGTGGAGGCGGAGTTTGGGATATCGAGAAAAGGCTCGGTGCTTTTGGTTGCCTATTCGAATTGAGGTAGTTGAATTTTATTTCGATTCGAATTTGATTTAACGATATATACATATAGCTTCAAACAGTTTATATAAATATGAAAATGAGAAGTTTTACAGATAAAAATATTTTATACAGATAGGTTTTGAAGAAAATTATACATAACAGGGTAATATAAAAACCATTTCTGTTTCTGTTTAAATATATATGCTGACATAGCATAAATAAATATATACATATTTTTAAATCCACTAGTATAAGTTTTAAAATAATGAATTTTTTTTGAGATAAGTTTGTTTAACTAACTTATGTAATTATTTTAGAAATTGGTTTGAAAAATTTAATCATTGGATAATTAAATTACCAAACGAAAATTTAATTGTTCGATTTATATTCGAATATTAATAAATTGTACATTATTTATACAAGGTAAAACCGGGAAAACCAAATCAGGATTAAAGTGAACAGATGGCAAAATAAAAGCAAAGGTGAGATTATTTTTCTCACTCAAAAATGATTTGCAGTTATTGATGATTGATTTGTTTGAATGTGCTATTAGATATTTTAGGATATATCTATATACATAGCAGTATATACATATTGGCATATGTATATATTGGATTGATGATTTCCCGCCTCGTATAGCGGATGAGACCCTATTGCGCCGTTAGTAAGCGGATTTATAAAAACCTATATACCGCGATAATTCCGTACTGGAGCGGAATTGGTATTGTGCTAACATCTGTGGATGCAGGGAAACAGGTTGGAGGGATCCAACTGGATTCCTCACCAGTAGTTATTTATTTTCAGATATTGTGATATATTCTGTTATCATATGATGATATATGATATTTGATTGTTGTGATGGACTGATTGGTGTTGTGACATCATCGGATTCAGTTTTGAAGTTTAAAAATAACGACTTTTATTTTAAAAAGATTTTTAAAGTGATTTTTGAAAAGTAGACGTTTATCAAATTTTTGAATTGATTTATTTCAGAAAATTAAACGTCTAGAATTTTAAAGTTATAAGAGTTAAGATTTTTGGTGAAATATAACCAAAGTGTGATTTTTGAAATGAAAGTTGATTTAATTGTAAAATGGGTTAAATTGAGATTTTTAAAGTATTATAAAAGATGTACAGAAAAATTGATGTATTTATCAATTAAAATTTTTGGAATTTTAATACGAGTTTTTATAAGTGAAGATATGAATCTTATAGAATTTTAAAATTGTGAAGATATGAAATTTATAGATGTATAAATTGTGAAGTTAAAATGAATGAAATTGTAGAATAGAAGATTTATAAGGAATTAACTTATAAATTGGATTTTTGCCTACAAATGAAATATTGATCGAATTTGTTAATAAAGGAGATTTACAAATCGAAGTTGTTATAAAATATAAAAGGTGAAATTTATAAACATTGTTTTATAAATCCGAAATCACTTATTTTTATAAGTGAATTTTTGAAGTTAATAAAATGAGATTTATAAACCGGAGTTGTTATAGAAAATAGAAATTGGAATTTATAAACGTTGTTTTATAAATTCGGAAACCAATCGATTGAATTTGATAAATTAAATATAGAAGATTATCAAAGGAGATATATTCGCGATTTTGGATAGCGAATTATTATTGAAATAAAACGTGTAGAAAATAGTGAAATGTAAATAGTAAAGTATTTCACGATTTTGGATAGTGAATATATTGTTAAGTAAAATGAACTTGTTTTGGGAAAACGATATTACAGAAATGAAGTTAATTGTTTTAAAAGATGTTTTAAAACGTGTTAAGTATCGAAATCATAGATTTCAACATTTATTGTTGAAATAGACGTTTTCGAGAAATAAGGAAATAATGGACTATAACACTGTTGTTATAGTAAATGATTTCCGAAAGGAAATGTTTTGATGTAGTATTGGGATTTATATATCTATTAAAATCCGAATCCCTATACTAGTGATTTTGAGTCGTCGTAACGATGTTTTACGTAACATTCGTTTTGACTCAAATAAATGTGTTTAAAGAGAATGATTTCCTTAAAGATTGAGTATATACTTAATTTGATTTAAGTATATCGAATATTTTCAAATGTTGAAAATAAATAGATTTGTGAAATACTTATTATTAAATAAGTATGGAAATGCTTTTTCCAATATGAAATAAACTGTTTTGAGATTTTATCTTCGAAGATAAAATGAAATGTGAATATTTGAAATTGTTTTAAAATGGTTAAGTGTGGAAATTTTATATCTTGTAAAGATATTTTTGAAGATAAAATTATTTGGAAAATTATTTGGAATCTGATGATGTTGCGCATCTTTATTGATAGTTAAATAACCGACTATCAATATTTACCTTTAGATAGGTATTTGTTGTGAATTGGATGAATTTGAATGCCACACTTATTTTTGAATAAACGCTCACTATTCGGGTTAGCCGGGAAAGGACCATGGGGTCGTATAACCCATTCCGAATATGTGATACGTCGTTATGAATCGCACTTGAAGACCGGTGTTGAAGACCGGATATTTTTGAAAACGGAAGGATTACCGTCGAGTTACTCTACATCGGCTGATCTCCGGTTTAGAGGTTTTATCACCCTTAGTGACGGGAAGTCCTGACGTGATTGAAAATTATCCGGATTTGCAAGGGCTTCGTGAGAAGTGCCTTCGGTTCTGTTCGATCCCGGAACAGACTTGTATGGATTGTGTGTCTGACGTTACAATTTGAGATATAAAGCTGATTTCTTTCAAATACATTTCTGTTGGTGGCGGAAAATTTATTCTCTTAGCTTAACACCCTTCTCTGAGACGTACGAGCTCAGAGGTTATGTAGTTGAAATTTATCAGCGATATATCCCAATTTGGTAACGTGGCATACTGAGTGTTGCTGTGAAATGATCAGTGTTTGATCATTTGTGATATGATCATTTGTTTGATCTTATATCTTTGTGATCATAGGTTGATCATTTTGTTTGACCCGAAGCAGGGCTTTGTAGAAAGCGTAGCTTTGTGGACGAGACTTCGTCGAGCCTCACACCCCGGAAATGGTCGAAACAGGACGAATGCAGCAAGGTTCTAGGGAGTAGCGCCCCTTAGTGTATGTCATTCCTTCTGGATAAAGGTGGTATCATGGTATGGAGCCCAGATACTTAACCTCTGTGGTTGCTGCACAGTTATTATTACTTTGTGGTTTGTTGGAAATCGGGGATCCTCGGGAAGATCGGTGACGATCGGGCGATGGCATACGCGTGTCAGTAGTTACCTATTTTTGCAGAGGTAACCCGGCCTTGTGTTGGCAGAGATCTAACCGTAACGTTAGATTCTCGGGTCGTCTATTCCAGGGACGTACCCATCGTGGATAGGAAGTTCCTTAGCCTGGCCATTTGTTGGAAATCCAAAGAAACAATACGATCTTGTACGGTTTTAGTTGTAGAACCTATCATTCACTTATGGTGGTCACCACTGTTTGGATGGTAGCTATAGTAGGCATAAGTGCGGAATGCCTATGCTGGCTAAGATTAATATTATACTTTCGAAATGTTTTCTACACTATGCACTAATAATAATATCAAAATGATTTGATTTTGCGTATCAAGCATCTTTGACTATCATAAGAAGAAATCTCCTCCAATTCTGCGTTTGCATTGTGTGTGTGGTGGGAGGTCTTATGGTAGTTTCATTTTTCAAAAGCATTGCGAATTGACTTTAAAATTCTCTGCTGTTTATTTTAAAGAATAACTGTTTTACGATCTCACACCAGTCACCATGACTGACTCGGAGTTTATTGTTCCCTTCTAAACTCTGGGTGCCCACAAATTTCCACACGGGCAGCCTAGAGTTATGTTATCAGGATATTCTGGATATTCTGGAGCTTTGGAGATAAGCTGGATGGCGAGACGTAGTATTTGTATCTGATAGTATTTATTCCGCTGTGTATTCTGTATGAGGACAATTTTATATAACTGTCCATTGTTGTTTATTGACTCTGATGATATGATGTGATGTAATGTAATAACAGATATAATTCTTTTGTTTTTAAATGATATTCATTTATCTATTATATATTGTTCCGCTGCGATATGTGAGATTCTGATATTGTCTCTGTTCTGATGTGTTGTTCTCTTCTTTCTTCTTCTTCTCTTTTTCTTCTATCTTTTCTTCTATCTCTTCTTTTAAACATTAAAGGTCGCGTTTCCGCAACCCGATCGTTCGACAGTTGCTACAGTGGACGTAGCAGTGTCGGGTTTTCGGAAGACGGATTTGCGGGTCTTTACAACTTGGCAATGTATGCGTAGATTTTTATGATAAGTTTGTGTTGTTGAATATATATTATGTTTGTATATCTACTTAATTATTTATTTCAAATTATATATTACGTATATATATATATTGATTTTAGTATATGTTTTCTAATTTAAAACAATGATTTTAAATACATATATATATATATATATATATTCAAGTTTAAAATGTGTTTGAATTTAAATTATGATTTTAGATGTAAATAGTTATATATAGTTATACATATAAGTTCATTCATACCATCTATCTTTATCAAACTGATTCTGATTCATTTTATCGATTCCCATTTTATCAGCTTTTGGGTTCGTCGTGCCTATTTTCTTCATCGAATTCGTGCCCATCTCACTTTGCTCTGGATTCGTAGCTCATTCCTGTGTCAAATTTCTCTAGCCTCGAAAGGTGAGCAATCACTCATGATTAATGTTATTATATTTATTAAATTTGATTTCAATTGGGACGACAATTGAAATATGCTGCTGCTAGTTATTTACATTGATATATATATATGCCATTATCTGTATTTGTTCACCTGTGACATCTGACACCATTATCTGTTATTTATCACTGATGATATTTGCATGTTACTGTTGTTATATTATTATCATATCTGTTATCACTCTGCAAGTTCTCTGTTAATATAGAATTCCCTATGGGTTGAAATGAAACATACTCGAACGATCTGTAGAATAGGAGAAAATCGTTATGGGTTGAAATGATAAACCCAAGCGATTTTCATTGACATTGAATTTGGGATTTCGGGTTGAAAAGATATATACCCAAATATACTTAAATTGTGGATTGAAATGATAAATATCTGTATCACTTGACCATAGGATAGAAAATTTTATACAGACACCGTTGGTCTATATATAAATATTTTGAAATGATTTCTATGGTTTTGAAAAGGAATATACGGTTTTTAATAAATATCGATTTTTAAGATTTATTAAAGTTGATTTAATAAAGTTGATATATAATATGTTCAAGTATTTATTTAAAATATATATTTTCAAATAAAGAATTTATATGGATTCAGGTTGGAAAGATAAATTTAAAATTGATTTGAAATGTTATTTATTTAAGAATTTTACTTAAATAAGTTTGATTTGAAATTTATTAAATTCGAGATTTTAAAGATATATTGTATAACTTTAATTTGATTAAAAGTGACTTAAATGAATATTTCAAATTTATATAAATTTAAATGGGATATTTTGTTTATTTAAATTTGTAAATTGAAGTTGTATTTAGATGTTATTGAAATGATTAAGTAAATATTTCAGAAATAAATAATAGTAAAGTGAATTTGATATATATATATATATGAAATTATCGAATTTAGTTTTGAAATGTTGAATATTTAAAGCTTTGAAATATATTGAAATTGAAATGGCTTATTTTGTGGTTCAAATATGTATTTGAAATTGATAATTTGAAATGGTCTATTTAGAAACTGAATCGAATTGAAATTGATGATTTGAGATTTGATTAAATTTGAATTTTGGAATCTAAGTTGAGTTGAATCGATTTGTGAAATTTGAGGAAACTATTTTATTATATAAAGTATTTTAAATTATATTTAAACTATTTTATATTATTTTATAAACTATTTTTAATATAAACTATTTTAATATAACTATTTTTAAGATAAACTATTTTAAATATACTAATTATTTTAATATAAATTGTTTTAACTTATAACTATTTTATATAAATTATTTATTTTGTAAACTATTTTATTTTATATACTATTATTAATATCTAAACTGTTTGAAGGAAAGTGTTATGATTCCAAAGCATTATGATTTCTAAATTTTGATTTCCAAAGTATTATGATTTCTAAAGTGTTGATTTAGAAAGTGTTATAACTTTGAAGTACTAAGATTTTGCAAATGGATATATTTGAGATGGATATATTTGAAATGGAAATGATATCGTATTTGGTTTTGAAATGGAAGTGATATCATATTGATATGGTTTTGAAATGGCAATGATATTTTGGTTTTGAAATATAAACTATTTTGAAAATTTATTAAATGACCAATCGGTGTAATAATTACGTAGTTATTAAATAGTCCGGGATCGGTTTGGGACATACTCTCTATCTAAACCGAAAACCACTTTAATAACTATTATACGCGAAGTGTGATCCAGAATGAAGTGGTTGGAATGATGACGTTGCTGGATTTGAAGAAAGAGAACGATAATGGATGACCTTGACACTTGTGTCAAATTGGAAATGACTTAAACAGGAGCCGTGCCGGGCCAGTGAGGTTAGCTACCTCTAGCGGACACACTTCTTCGTAAACTACTCATTACTTGTTTTTGATTGGTGCACACCCTTGAATTGGGAGTGTTGTTTCGCGGTGTTGCGATCGTTGCGGCGATGCGTTCTCACCAGTCCGGATCAGGCAAACGGTAGTTTCACTACCTTGGGTATTGCCTCATGTGCCTTGTCATACTCGTATCCATAAGCGCGACCACTACGATTTGTCTTGTGTTATACCTATGGAGTACTCCCTGATAGCCCACTAGTTTACGGTGGAGTTTACAGTGCTGTATAGACTATGACGTTTATATAAAATGTGTTAAGGGGGATAATGGTAACGCCTTAAGGCTATTTTGATACTTTATATTACTGATAGGCATTATCTACTTAGTGTAAACTACTATATATAAATAGTTTAACGGATCCTTAGAGGATGGTTATCCCAAACATCCTTTGAGTTACTTGTATTTTCAGTTGTTATTTCACCTGAGTTGGATTTATTGATATAAGAATGTTAATCCTAACTCGAGTGTTTTGTGTTTTGCTTTACGCTCGGGTCAGATTGAGTGTACCAGTATTCGAGGCTCACCTTTGGAGTTGGAGCTTCGCTTGGAGATCCAGCTATCTATCCAACTTTCAGATATTCAGTTGATTCCAGTGATGTATTCTGATCTTGTATTTGACTATTGTATTTGAGACTTCTGTTGTATCTTGTTTAACTCTGTTATATATATATATATATAGTAGCTTCATGAACTATTATTCTTTTGTTTCCGCTGCACTATTGTTATATTACTCTGTGTCTGTGATTTTGTGATTATTTATTTACCGTATATATGCTGAGTTTTGCCAAATATAAATTAACAATCTGATATTTTGAGCAATTCAAATCCGACATGTATGGATGCGAATGGTTGAAAATATCGGGTCGTTACACTAAGTCTAATGGGTCTTCCTAAGCATCCTGAACACCAACAAATCATTAGCTTTTAAGAATGGGTTGCTATCGTAACCAAGGAATCCCGCAACCGAGAGACACGACTATTTCTTCCTCCTCCTCCCAAGTTCCTCAACAAGAAGAAGAATAATAGGACGACGAAATTCAAGAACTTCATGTTAACGTGCCTACAAAGCAAGCTCTTGTGATATTATTGTGGAATCAAAGCAAACTTGGTCGACATTTAGCTAATGTGGAAAAGAACGTTTCTAAAACTAACAAAAAGCAAAACTCGGTAAAGGGCTTTTTAAATAAAATTTGGGAAAAGGTCTCTTGTTTCGGGTCCACTTCGACCGGTGTTGTTGAAAATCCAACACCATTCTCTTGGATAACTTCGAAAGAAGAAGAAGATGAAGTAGAAGGTAGTGAGGAATTCTAGACACTTTTTTGTTTCATTGCTATTTAATTCATGAAAAACTTGTAGTACTATTATTTCATTTAAGACATATCTTATGTTTTTGTTGTTTCTGTGAAGTTCCTAGGTAAGATGGTCATTTATTTATTTATCATATCTATATGCTTATATATGTTTGATGTTTTTGATGTTTATGTATGGCATACTTTTACGATGTTTATTTATGGTTATTTACTTCTCATATCCATATGCTTATATGTCTATATTTCTCATATCAATTATTCGTCCCTTTTTGTCAATGACAAAGGGGGAGAATATGATTGATAGGGGGAGTATTTAGTTAGGGGGAGAAAATTGATTTTATATATTTACAAAATTACATAGTTGTCATCATTAAAAAGGGGAGAATGTTAGAACCTTGAATTTTGATGTTTTGATTGTGACAACTATATAAGTAAGTATTATACGAACTAACCATATTTGTAGAAGAAGATATTGTTTACTTGAGAAATAATCTAACAGATTGCAGACCATAGCCCAGATAGAAGCTTCGGTAATATATTTAGTCTATGATCTGAGTCTAGTACTGAATTCATGTTAAAATCTCTTCGAAGTGGTATATGCACGTACATGCAATATGCACGCACATGCAATCTAAAGTTTTTCAAAACATAGTTCATATGCCAAAAGTTTTTAAGAAAATTCTTTGATATGGAAAAAACAAGCTATTCAGCTGACAGAATAGTATAGTTCAGTCAACTGAATGCTGTGCATGTGCACAACGTATCTTGAATATTTAGACGACTGAAGTTGATAATTCAGCTGGTTGAATTGTATGACTTTTGCACTGTTTTCTTGCTGTTTCGATTTTAGATCGATTCAGCTGGCTGTTTGTTCCATTCAGATTATTGAATCTTCATTACGGCTATACTTTGAAAAGTCACTCATTTCAGTGAATAGAAACGACTCTTTATTCAAGAGTTGCTTTCATATTCTTTCATGGTTACTTTTCACGAACGATTGCAACTCTTAATCACTATATATAGCCATAAAATTCATTTTTTAATCGCTAATTTATGATTCTAATTCTAATTCTTATTGTCTAAACTATCTTGCTATTTGCGTTCAATATTTCATTCTAATCACTTATTCATTCAAGCAAACTTCATTAGTGATTTAATAAACTTCCTATCTTCACGAATTACACGATATACCACAAAGGAGAAAATTATAGGATGGGTGTATGTTATTAACTTATCAGTGCTATTCAAGAGCATATCAGTCAAAAAATTTTTTACTATTTGTATTGGAAGTCCTGTTCGGTTGCTCAGGCGGTTGAAGTCTTATTCGGTTGCTCAGGCGGTATAGTACATTTTCCTCCAAGTTAAGTGAGGGTTGATAGTTGAATTCCAAAAGGATTCTGGGACTGGACGTAGAACAGAAAGTTCAAACCAGTATAAAAATCTCTGGTGTCATTTACTTTATTATTTAACTTTTATATTTATATTCCGCACAAGTAAATAGTTTTAATTAGTATTCCATATTATTTTTGAAAGATATTTATTTAATTAATTGAAATCCCTATAAATAGAATTAAAAATATATTACAAATCTGGAATTTTATTTTATTAAAATAGATTATAAGTTTATATTTATAATAGCTTTTGGAAAAGGAATTTTATTTGAAAACAAAGATTTATCCAACCATTGTTCAAAAGAAGTATATTTATAAGACTATTTTGAAAGCAAATATATTTATTGAAGGTTGTTTGGTTATGGAAGTTCATTTTTAAATAAAATAAATGAATTTTAAGATTTGTGAAAAGTATGGAATTCTTTTATAATTGTGAATAAAAGGTTTATAAAATATTTTTTGAAAAGGAATTTCTTTAGTAAAGTGTGTATGAAATAGAAATGATTTAAGAGTATTTGCGAGAGGTAATTTTGAATATACAAATCTAATTTGAAAATATGCTAAATATGTAGTATTTGGAAGGTTTATTAAGAGTATTAAAATTATAAATCCCTTTATATATAAATATATAGTTTGATTTGAAAATGATTTATAAGGAAATTTAGGAGAAATTCTATATGATGAGAATTTAGGGTTAATGGTTAAGTTATACCAAGTGGTATGAGACATTAGGTAATAGTTTTTCGATTACTCTCCTAGCTCCTCATATGGAATATTTGAATGCTTTGTGATTTATTTCTTTATAATGAGGATGTTGAATAAATGGATTAATAATACCGGGCTGTATGGGACGCTCGGTAATATTTTTTCGGATATTTTATTGACTTATGCTATGGAATATTTGTTGTTTTGATAAGTGTAGTTTAATAGCTTATAGTAAACATTCAAGTAATACTTAGTGGTATGGGATGCTTAAGTAATACTTGTTCGATTACTACAAGTGAGTAAATGTCAATTATATTTTGGAGATGGGTTAGGCATTTTGGTGGTAAAATCATCTAGTGGTTATTTTTATTTGGGTTAGTAGTCGATAGTTTTGCCACTCCAAGGAATGCATATTGAACTATTTTGTGATTAATGAAGTGTTCTTATAAGGACATACTATTAGGAGTTATCGTTCCCTTAGACTAGAAGTCGAGAATATTTATTTATATATTTTGTAGTTAGTTTTGGTCTCTCCTAGGACTTATAAGTCAAGAGTTTTTACTTTTACTAGGACTCCTCAAGTTAAGAGAATTATTCTGTGTTTATAACCTACATCATTGGGTCAGTGTCATTATAGAGAGCACATGAATAGGGTCACTGTACTGGCTAGTATTCATCCTAGCGGCCTTGATTGTGGGGTCGCACCTTTGGTCCGTGATGTCATTTTTGGAGGTTTGGTAGGCTAAGAACTATTACGCTCATAACAAAAATTGCTCCAATGTCACTTAAGGCTAACAATCTGTTACTGAAGGCTAGTAGGAAAGTGACCATTGTATAGCGTAGGCTTGTGACATGTTTATGACATGTAGATGGATAACCAGGGGTTGCGACTTTTGGAGTAACTAAGGGACTTTAGGAAATCGGTTATAGCCATTAAAGTTTCTGGAACATTATTGTGTGTTTTTCAGTGGATTCTTTTGATTTCTTATTGATTTGTAACCTCATCAGAAAAGATGATTATGATTATTATTGATATTATCTTTGAGTGCATTTGAAACTAAAGAATTTCGATGTGCTTGCCAGTCATTTTGATTAGCCTAGCTCGATGACTAGCTGAGAAGCCAGACTATTATTTGACGTTACGAACTTTCTGTGTGCTTGTTCATCATTTTTTGTACGTTCATTTTTCTCATAAGAGCATATGTTTGAGATATTTTTAGTATGATCTGTTGTTTCTATCTCCTAGGACTGTTCAGTATAGAGTTTCGCCTCTTTAAGGATTGTGGGTGGAGATAAATAGTTTTATATGTTGAATATTTTAGTGACTTGATTATTTATTTGAGTTTGAATTTCTTGATATCCCCAAGGGCTTAATAGTTGATAGTCTTCACTCCCATTAGTACTATAAGTCAAGATAATAGACTGGATATTTTTTTTGGTTGTGTTTTATATGGGTTTGACATTTCTTAATATCTCCAAGGGCTTGGAAGTTGAAAGTCTCTACTTCCAATATGACTATAAGCCGAGATTGTTGGTTTTGTTACTTTAGGTATTTATTTGGGATTATAAATTAATTGTTCTATCTCCCAAGGCTTTACAGTCAGAAGCCTCTACTTCCAATTGGCCTATAAATCAAGACATATTTTTTGTATTGATTCTTGTATTTTATATCAATTGTGGTACTTTTATTTATGACTTTTGTGGACATGCTGCTTGCTCGTCCATAGGATTTATGATTTTGATATGTTTATTGATATCACCTAATTTATGTAGCGTGATTCTTAGTTGCTTATATGTATTTCATGCACGCAACTATCGTTATGAGATTGCATGATATAATGTTGCGATGTTATTTAGGATATTATGTTATGACGATACATATAATACCTACCATGCTTTATTGTTATATACTTACCTTTGAATCTTGATATAGTCTAGCCCGTTTATTATTTTATATAATACATGGGCCAATCCGAGAATTCAGGTACAAGGACACTTTGACCTTTGGGCATATTTTAGTAGGTAGCTTCCTGTCTATTTTTTTAGTCTATGTATATATGTTCATTTTGATGTGTCTCCATGTATGCATATGATATGATACTAGTGATGTATATTTTCGGTTGTGTCTCATATAGTCATTTGTAGACTTGCTTTGTTATGATATATGATGTATTATATTTTTTCATCGTGATTTATGACTCAGTGATCTTACTTTATAATGTATATTGTTCTATCCTCAAAAATCACTGTGTATATTACTGTGCAGATACTAAATACTTGTATTTAGGTATTTTATGAGGTAAGAATATGTATCGGTTTTTGCCCAAAGGAATATTAAAATGTGGTTGCCCCTCACTAGTCTAAGTCTAAGTATTATTAGACTATATTATACTATAATACTCTTTGGTGGTATAAGTATAGAGGTAGGGCATTGCATGTTACATACATAAATTAGAATCAGCTATGAATATATTTGAATGTAAAAAATAAATAAGAATTTACCTTTGTAGATCAAGCCCTTCATGACACCTTGATTTTTGAATTGTCTCCAAGATTCCTTGTATCACCACCGATACTACTTGAATTGAATGACATGCTTTTATTTTATTTTATTTGATATTATTTGGATGAAAATAGATTCGACCATGATGGGAATAAGCAAGGAGTGGTGGCCATGGAAGAGAGGAGTAAGAAGTAGAATTAATAAAGTGGAAGTGTAAGTTATTTATATTTATGGAAAGAATAAAAAATTTCCACCTTCCACTCCTTAAAACCTTCCTTCTTTAGTTCTTAATTAAATTTGTATCCAATATCTAGACCACTTCCAACCATGTATGGCCAATGATGAATGGTCCCATATGGACTAAAATATCAACAAACCCATTTAAATAATCATTGATGTCTAAATGGCATATATTATTATTATTATTGAATTATATATATATATATATATATATATATCGTATATCAATATGTGTACGTATGACATTTATATATAGATCTAAATAATTACTAATGACATCTAGAAAATTTCTAGGAGCTACCCACTTACTATAACACCCCAAACATCAAATATATTAATAATTAATATTTTTAAAATAATAATTAATTTATAATACTTTATAAACTAATCAAATCATATGGTATTCCGAAGAATTCACAAATATGGTTGTGTGACTTGGAGAAATGAATTTAGTATAGAAATTAATATTGAAAAAATTAAATATCAATGTTCATACGTCACCTTAGCTACTTATGTAACAATTTGGCCGAATTCATGGCTTATAGATCTTTTCAGTAAAATCATATTTTACATCACCTTAAGCAGTACCAATAGTAATAATAATTTTCACACATTCTCTTTATCAACGTTATATCACTTTAAGACATATGGAATCTAGTACTGGTCAAAACTCCAATGTTATCAACATTTAACTTGACCAGTCCATGAACAAAGTACTTGGTTTAATAATAACATTTGTTATTAACCGATCGACTATGGCCATTCTTAATTTGAGTTGACTATAGTTGACCATGATACTAAAACATAATAAAATTTTATATTTTATTAATTTGAGTTGTGTAACACCTTGTAAAATACCATCATTAAATGGATCAAATTGAATTAAATATGATAAGGCTAAATATGGTGTGATGACCCGGAATTTTGGGCAATATAAATTTAATACTCTGTATTAAAAATTAAATTGATTTAATAATCTTTGATAATAAAATTTAAATTTAATTTAATAATCTAATTAAATAAATATTTAATTGGTGAATTTTATGTTTTAAAAGCTAATAAGATATTTTCTATTTGTAATATATATATTTGTATATATTGTAAATAGAAAAGCTTTGGTAAATTGGAAATTTAGATAAAATTTAATATGAACTTTTCAAAGTTATTTAAATAAATAACCTTATAGTTTTAAAATACTTTAGGTAAATGTTTAAATTGTTTAAGATATATTTTAACTTAAGTTTAAATGTAAATAAGATTTAACAAAAAGGTTTGTTGTAACGACCCGGATTTTTCGAACCCGAAAATTCCAGATAGTTAGGAGAAAAAAGAAAAGAGATAAAAGAAAGAAACAGAACAAGACACAGATTCTCACATTCGCAGCGGATCAAAATACAATATCAAATAATAATATCAGTTATACAAATAAAACTGTATTTGTTAATTTTCATCAATACATCAGAGTTACAACATATACACAAATCACTGGACAGATATAATTAACATGTCCCAAACAACTACAATATCACAGCGGAATACACTCCATACGTTCCTGCCATCCAGCTCTCCTCCTAAGCTCCAGAAAGTCCTGACCTGAAAAGCTATAATACTCGATCTGACTCGAGCATTACAACAAAGTAACACCCGGGTCAGGCTGGAAACCAGCGTGAGTAAACCCATCTAACATGACATATTCAATTTGAAACTTATTTAAAACCCGGGGTAACATGTTCATTACTACAAGTTCACAACTTGCTATGGTCAACATTTATTTTCAATTCCTAAGTATCTTTACTTAGTTTTAAATGTCCAGTCATTTAAATTATTCCATTTCTGCCTATTGATTTCACAAATCAATCTATAAAGAATAAATGTAGGTTAAAAATCGAAGTGGGTTCGGGTATTTATTGATACCCGACCCCGGTCTCTTCGAGTTCAATTCTATCTTAACCCAAGTTATTCAAGTGAAATACAATTCAACTTTAAATACAAGATTGTCACTTTTATACACAGCAATTCATCAACGATAGATCAACATACTATCACTGTCTATCCAAACATATCATGTCAGAAAACATTTCATATCAGAGATATCAACCAATTCAAGGTATTTACATCGTTCAATATTCATAAGCAAGATTGATCATTTCCAAAATTAATTTAATTTATCTCAAATTAAATTAATTTTTAACTTTAATCACTTGGATTACCTTTACTTAACATTAATTAATTACAAATCAATTAAATAATCATCTTTTAATTATCTATTAATCATCCATAATTACTTCTCTTAAGTAATTATCCATTGGTTAATTATCCTTAATTAATTAATGGTACAATTAATTTAATTGCTTTTAAACCCTGCTTACTTAACATTAATTAATTACAAACCATTTTAATTAATTATTCTTTAGTCATTTATTAATAAATTAACTAATCTTTAATTATTAAATTATCCTTAATTAATTTTCCTTAATTAATTACATCAATTAATTAACCATTTAATTAATTATCCTAATTAATTTCAATAAGCGATTATCCCTAATCACTTATATTAATAAATCACAAATTAATTACATTGAGTAATTATTCTTTAATTACTTATATTAAATAATCACCTTAATTTATGACATTAAGTAATTAACCCTTAATTATCATTTAAATATTTATTTAATAACCCTTGAAAATAAATTCTCATTAACATATAAATTAACTTAATACCTTTAAGTTAATTATTAATCAAAACATTATTTTAAGATAAACCATTTAGCTTCTTAATTAGACTATTAAATTTTATTTCAAAATAGACTTAAGAAAACAAAGCTTAATTAATTTTAAGTCAAAATAAACTATAGAGCTTTTATCCACCCAAAAATGAAATAAACTTTTATTATATAAAGAAATTTGTTTTAAGAATAAAATTCTAAATATTATTTAATTTTAAAATTTAAAACTTGGATTTTGTTTGCTTTTAAAATCTGTACAAAATTTACTTTCAAAAATCTTAAAACCTAAAACATGTTTCCTTTACAATTTGAAAACCTGGTATTAGTTTTAAACAGACCGAACTCCTACTTCATTTCTTCGAGCCCATCTTCGAGTTTTTCCCCATCTCTCTCGTCTTCGAGTTATCACGCGAAAAACTTCGAGTCGAACCCGAAACAATACCTTCTCTCTTCTATTTTAACCACAGCAACAACTCAACCCAGACACGCCGAGGTACGCGTGCACGTGCACACCGCATCGTCGTCGCTCCGATCATTGATGCCACCTCAGATCTATCGCCAATGACACACTCGAACGACTCGACCACCCAGAACCTTGAAACAAACCCAAAATCGAAATCGAGAGTGACGAGTACCACTGGAACAAAACCCAATCAGAAACATCATCAATCGCCGACGAACTACACCTCGAGATCCCTCGTCGTTCCCACCGAAGCTTCGCCACGACTTTCAGCATCGATTCCCCCCTATGCGATCTACTCCGGTACACCATCCCTGCCGCATTTGCCTCGAACACACGGACTACCCAAACAGGCGACAAAACCCTAAAATGACGCCGACCAACCACCACGATCAACAAAAAAATTCTCGAGCATTTCTCCATGAATCCCCAGCCTACAACCCTTCTCTGGCCACAACTCCGAGGGCCCTGACCTCCGCGATCACCAGGAATTGACCCAGTTACAATTTCCATTCATCATTCATTTACATCCAAAATACCATCTTAAAAATCCTCATTTTATTTTTAAAAATCATAGTTTTCCAAATCGAAACAGATAAGGTAGGTGAAACAAAGAATTATGAAATTCAAATTTGACATGTTTTCAAGTTTCACTATTATATTTTCTTTTCAGTCAAATTTATCTTCTGGTTTAACCTAAAAATATTTTTAGAACTTATATCTTGATTTTTATAAACATAATTTGTTTATATCTTTAAGCATGAAAAGGATCAGGGGAAAAGATCTTAGATTTTTTTTAACAGGTTTTAAAACCTGTACTTTGAATAGAGTAGTTTATACATGGGTACAGACATGCACATATAAACCTTCATATATATACACATGCAATCATAATTTATATCCATTCATCAATGATCATCACATGCAGATCAAGGTACAGACAGATTTAAGATGTTAAAGGGTAGTTTACTCACTTATTTTGTTTGAACAGAGCAGCTCTTTTTGAAATTGAAAACTAGAAATGCTCTTGACTTTGAAACAGCAAGCTTTGAATTGATCTGGAAACTTAGTTGTGTTGAAACTGATCTGAAGCTTTGAATTGTTTAAGTTGAATTGAATCTGATCTCGAATCTTTGTTTTGCTCTGTTACTTGATTCAGTTCTTTTGATTTAGTTTTATTTTGATTCTCTTTTCCAAGTTTGAAAATGAAGAAGAATTTTGATAAAGTATACATTAGCCTGGTTTTCTTCTAATACATATTATTTATATTTTTAAATTTTAAGAGAACAAATTGCCACATGTTAATTCATGCTATATTAATCTAACACTTGTATTTTTTTGCATGTGTTTATATTTACAAATGTCATAAACCATATTTCTTATATTAACATATGTATTATATTTTATAAATTATGTATTAGGTTTTTAAATGTTTATATATATATATATATATATTTATCTATATTAAATGATGTTCTTTAAATATACAAACTATCTATTACAAGTAATATTTTCAATATATTTATTTGAATTTTAAATTCCATATTTCAAATCACAATTTATGTATAAACAACACAAATTCTATTTATTTTTGAATTTCAATCCTCAAATTTAATTTTAATTGACTCATATATATGTATTTAAATAACACCCATTAAATTTGTTTGTAAATAATAATTTTGCCAATTTTAAATGATTATACTAGGAGGATTACCAAACCAATACTTATCCCGATATATATATATATATATATATATATATATTATTACCAGAATTATTTATTTAACTTATAAATCAGTATTTCTACAAATTAAATCCAGTTATTTAATCAATTACAGATGTCCAAAAATCCAGGTTATCACATTCCTCCCCCCTTTAAATCTTTTCGTCCTCGAAAAGGAACGAAGTCAGAATTTTATTACAATGTTTATTATCATTTAAATTACTCTTTGAACATATTTAACTCTTAACTCCTTTTCATTTAATTTTTTTTTTAAAATCTATAATATTAACCAAAACAGCTTTATAAAAGTACCTTTATAACTTGATGTCTCAACAAGTCCATCCTTGTTCACACAGAAATTCGGTCATACGTTGATCAGGCGTAGGACTGAAAATCTATAAGCACTTGGTAAACCCGTTTTCAACACCCAGTAAAAATACTTGGAAAATAATTTATGAAAATATAGAAAACAGTTTTGAAAATAGAGGAAATATCTTTGGTAAGAATGCTCTGGAAATCATCACCCCCATCCATGGTCGCAGTTAACCCGATGGTTACGTTGCCATCTCGGCAAATTCCATAGATAACTGTAGGCCTCCGCGCCTCTCGATTACACCATGGAACCCGCTACAGATCGCAGTTACATCCTGGGTTACGTTGCCATCACAGCAAAAGTCCATGTAACTGTAGGCATCAACGCCCTCGAATTTCGCTGCCAAATAATGAAACTTCTCCACTCCCACATATGTCGCAGTCTACCGATGTAAAATCAAACGCAGACTGTTGGCTCTCAGCGGCACACACGACTTTCGCTATGTTACCATAGTGTCGCAGTCTACCGATATAAAATCAAACATAGACTGTTGGCTCTCAGCAGCACACATGACTTTCACTATGGTTTGCAGTAGATCGCAATGACATCGAGTTACACTGTCGTCACAGCATAACTCAAATGTCTCTGTGGGCACCAGCCCCTCGACTTTCACTACACAAATAATCCTTAGGAACTAGTTTTTTACGAACTCCTCACAGGATCAACTTTAGAAACCCACCTTAGGGTTCAAGGCAGTACCACCCTGTGGCACTCCTGAGAAGTTCATTTCAAGGGAGCGCCTTTTTCCCCAAAGCCATTCTCAAAACACTTTATACTATACACTTGTGACGACCGCCCATGACCCCTGCACTGAACCTAGAGAAAGTGCGCTGTAAAGTGTGCCAGGCAGCCATGGACGATTGCCTGGGTAAATTAAAACAACAGAATCCATCGTATTACTCACAGCGCAAGGACAAAATACAATAGAACATATATATAGTGAAGCTTCACAGAATAGAATCTCATCATTAAAACTTCATAATAGTTTAATACAGACATCAGAATAGTCAATACAATAAGCCTCACTACATAACACTCAGAGAAAATACAAACAGCGGAACACCCAGTACATATAAGAAGATAATATGCAACCCTCCAGCTCATCTTCGATATCAACACCGTGGAAAGCAAGAACAGCACCTGTCACCTGCTACCTAGTCTGCCCGTCCCAAAATAGACGAACAGCCCAAGGCAATAAGAGTTAAAACAAAAAGCCTTGAGTCAGACAACAGTCTTAGTGAGCAGTAAATTAACTAACAACATACCAAAAGAGCATAAAGGAAAAGGAATAGGAATACAACCCTCCCACTCCACCTCTTTCTACAGTGATAGCCCCCAGACACACACTAAGTAGAAGCAAACATAGCAAAGCACACAATTTAAGGTAAAGCAATTATCACTCGAGTCAAGGGCGATGTTTTCCAAGTACAAACCCCCAAGGCCTAAACCAAGATCAGATAAGTACCCAGAAAATACCGCTCTTGAGACCGAATGACGATACAACCAAACATCCATGACTCCGGCTATCACTATTATCATTGCCTTGATATCATCGTAAATTGAATGACCGGCACATTCTTTCAGCCGTCCGTCAAGGGCTAATGGAAACCCCGGTTCTAGACATAACTCCGCACGTCATCGTGACACGTGCCTAGGACTATCGAATCTGCCCAGAGTACTTGACTATCAATCATTAGCCTTCAGGGACTATCGAATCTGCCCAACGTACTCTTCTTTGAGCATGCTAGAACCTTCAACAACGATGAGATCTCAGCCTTCTAGTCATCCTCCTCGACGACTATTTCCATACTAGCTCAAGCGCCTCTCGAGCAAACCATTATCCTCTAACTCGAACAACATCACCGAGTTAACAACATGCTTGGAATGATCCCGTCTGGATTAGACCAAGACTATCTCATCTCATGCTTCGCTTCATCACGTCCTCGCAAAGCTTCATCTCAACATCATCATCATCAAATCTATGCATAAGAGCTTCATCATCCGCTACATATGCCACGAGCAGCTTTTCCAATTCAAGAGCCTTTCCCTTAGTTTTTGAATCATCTTCGACCAACTTGTCTAAATCGAGTCATCAATCATCTAATTCATAGCAATCAATCAAGTCAAACATTAATCCAAGCAATCAAGCATTCAAATATGTTCTAAGTAGACAATTATAACAATAATGGCAATTTCGTAATTAAAGAGTCGAAAGTCTAATAAGCATGAAAACATGAGCAATGTCTCTATAATCTTGATGAATGAACTTGCATAAGTTAACATGTAGTAAAATGGATGCCAAATCATCATGAACAATGGATCTATATGGATCTATACTTAGGATTAGGAAAACGCATGGAAATCACAATTTTAACACCAAATCAAGCCAACGATCTGATATACTCCTTTGGATCCGTGTGAGAGATAATCACCACTCACCAAATCACCTAAACAACCCCAAATCAACACGCTTCAGATCTGGACAGCGAAGGATCAATTTCGATCTATCACCAATCCGCTTCAAACGATGAAATCTCACTTCAATGGATGTAGATCTTTAATCTAAGCTCTTGAATCTTCAATTTGATCTTCAACTTGGATGGATGGAATCACTAGATTAGAGTGGAGAAAAGAAGTGAAGAAGTGTAGAAGTCGAGCTCTCAAAATGGCAGCACTTTGTCGCTCTGAAATCCGGATCCCAAAAATGAAGAAAGCCCCTCCTATTTATAGGCCGATTTCCTCCCTAGGTCGTCCACTATTAGGTCGTCTCCGACCTAAAGACCATCACGACTTACGACCTACCAGCCCACTACGACCTAACACCTTGCCGACCTAAAACCCATCTGCCTACGACTTACGACTTAGCAGCTAACTCCTAAGTCGGCTACGGCTTAACACATCGCATAAGCGCACCTTCACGCGACCTACGACTCAACTGCAACGCGACCTAACAATAGCTCCGACCTAAGACTTAACTATAACACGACCCAATGCTAAACCAAAAACCCAGCGACTTAACAAATGCCGACCTAACCCCTAGGTCGCTCACGACCTAACACCTTAAGCCAACACACGATCTATGACTTAGCAAACATGCGACCTAACTAAAAACAGAGCTCACGACCTAACTCTTAGGTCGCTAACCTAT
The DNA here is from genome assembly GCA_030737815.1 of Allium fistulosum. Lineage (NCBI taxonomy): Eukaryota > Viridiplantae > Streptophyta > Magnoliopsida > Asparagales > Amaryllidaceae > Allium > Allium fistulosum. The sequence goes on along the minus strand of CM060904.1, from coordinate 1,099,527,441 downwards.
AGGTCGTTACTTACCATTTCCTTAGGTCGTTGCCGACCTAACTTCCTTAGGTCGCTCAAAACCTTAGATAGTCTATCTCTTAGGTCGTGCACTTCCTAAGTCGGTCACTCGACTTAAGCCATCCCATACGACCTAAGCCATCCCATACGACCTAAGACATCCCATACGACCTAAGACGTAGACTCTAGGCGACTTATCAACAATGCGACCACTTGTCAACTGTTCTACGATGTTTCGTTCCGTAAAAATACGGGTCGTTACATTCTCTCCCCCTTAGGAATTTCGCCCCCGAAATTCCAAACAAACAAGGCAATCAAAGACTATTCTGTACGCCTACCAACCATAGCAACCAACAAACCATGCATCCAATTCTAGCTTAGCGTACAGAATTCTAACACTAGAACAAGTTACAATATCGTGAGATGACACGACACCTTAGGGCCATACCTTGAAGAGTTCAGGATGAGCTGCCTTCATCCTCTCTTCCACCTCCCACGTACAGTCGTTATCATCATCACTCCATTATATCTTGAGCAACTTAACTACCTTTCTCCTAAGCTGTTTCGTGTCGGTTTCCACAACACGAAGCGGCTTACGAGGTCTTCTATCGACTGGATCAACTTCGAAATCTTCACAGCTATCAGCAGAAACCACTGTATTCGAGTCGTGCACATACTTCCGTAGATACGATACATGAAAAACATTGTGCACACCCGACATCTTCTCCGGTAACTCCAACCTGTAGGCGAGCTTTCCAATTCGCTCGATGATCGGGAATGGTCCAACAAATCTCGGAGTCAATTTCCCTTTCTTCCCGAATCGAATAACATTCTTCAGTGGAGAAATCTTCACAAAAACCATATCTCCAACGTCGAATTCCAAATCCTTACGACGCTTATCGGCATAACTTTTCTGACGGTCTTGGGCTGCCTTCATTCGTTGCCGAATGATCTCTATAAAATCTGAAGTCTTTCGAATCATCTCTGGCCCAAGCATCAGCTTTTCTCCGGTCTCTAACCAACATGTCGGAGAGTTACACGGTCTTCCATATAATGCCTTATACGGTGCCATACCAATGCTTGACCGGTAACTGTTGTTATACGAAAATTCCACCAAATGAAGATGATCTTCCCATGATCCTCCGAAATCCAAAACACAAGCTCTAAGAAGATCTTCCAAAACTCGGTTGACTCTCTCGGTCTGACCATCTGTTTGAGGATGATAAGCTGTACTCAAACACAACTCGGTTCCCAAAACTTCCTGGAAGCTCTTCCAAAATCCACTAGTGAACAATGGATCTCGATCGCTCACTATACTCTTCGGAATACCATGGAATCGAACTATCCACTTAACATACAACTCCGCCAACTTTGATGCAGTCCTAGTCGATCGAACAGGAATGAATCTTGCACTCTTAGTCAGACGATCTACGATGACCCAAATTCCTTCATTTCCCGTTCTGGTTCTAGGTAGTCCATCAATAAAATCCATCGACACTTGTTCCCACTTCCATGTAGGAACCTCTAATGGCTGAAGCAATCCATTGGGCTTCTTCTGCTCATCTTTCACCAACTGGCAGTTCATGCATTTGGAAATAAAATTTCCAACATCCTTTTTCATACCTTCCCAGTAGTAGATTCTCTTCATATCCCGATACATCTTATTTCCACTTGGATGAATTGTCAACTTCGAGTGATGACTTTCCTTTAGAACTTCATTCCTCAATTCATCGATATCGGGAACAACTAGTCGTCCTTGCTTCCGAAGCCAATCCTCTTGATCGACCTCGAATCCTTTATCCTTTTCTGGATCCAATCCGGATTCCAAATCACGGATAATCTTGACAAGCTTATCATCTCGCTTTTGACTCTCGCCGATTCTTTCCACAAGAGTCGGTCTTATTGATAAGTTTGTCAACATCTCAGGTTCCAATTCACATCTGGGCCTGAAGTCAAATCCAGCTAAATACTCGAGATTCTTCCATTCTGAAAACATGGCTCCCAATCCTGCATGTCTTCGACTTAACGCATCTGCCACTGCGTTACCTTTTCCCGGAGTATAAGCTATACCAAAATCATATGATGCTAAAAATTCTAGCCAACGTTGCTGCCGAAGATTCAAATCCTTTTGGGAGAAAAGATACTTCAACGACTTATGATCCGTAAACAACTCGAATCGAACTCCCAATAAATAGTGCCTCCACATCTTCAGAGCAAATACAATCGCCGCTAACTCCAAATCATGAGTCGGGTAATTCCTTTCATGCGGCTTCAGTTGTCGACTTGCATACGCAACAACTTTATCCTTCTACATCAGCACTGCTCCAAGTCCAGTACCACATGCGTCGGTGTAAACCACCATCTCATCATTCCCACTTGGAATAGTCAAAACAGGAGCACTCGTCAGTCGCTCTTTCAGGATTTCGAAAGCTTGCTCACACTTATCTTCCCATCTGAACACTTGGTTCTTTTTCGTCAATCCTGTTAACGGTGCAGCCACCTTGGAGAAGTCTTTGATAAACCGTCGATAATATCCTGCTAATCCAAGAAAACTTCTCACATCAGATGCATTCTTAGGTCTAACCCAATCCTGGATTGCTGCCACCTTAGCGGGATCAACCGCTATTCCATTTCCAGAGATAACATGGCCTAAGAACCTCACTTCACTCTTCCAGAAGTGACACTTCGAAAACTTAGCCTTCAGCTGATGTTTCCGCAAGATTTCCAAAATAATACGCAAGTGCGTCTTGTGCTCTTCTTCAGTTCTGGAATAAATCAGAATATCATCCACGAACACAAGTACGAACTTGTTCAACTGATCTCTGAACACTCTATTCATAAGATCCACAAAATATGCTGGCGCATTAGTCAATCCAAACGGCATTACCAGCCACTCAAAGAAACCGGATGGTGTTCGAAAAGCAGTCTTCGACACACTATCCTTAGCCACTCTCAACTGGTGAAATCCCGTTGCCAAATCCATCTGAGAAAACACCTTAGCTTCGTGAAGCTGATCAAACAAGTCATCTATTCTCGGCAATGGATACTTGTTCTTCTTAGTCACTTTATTCAGCTTACGATAATCCACACACAACCTCAATGACCCATCCGCTTTGGTTGCGAATACAACTGGTGCACCCCATTCGGACACACTACGCCGAATGAATCCTTTCTGCAAAAGATCATCAACTTGCACCTTCAACTCATGCTGTTCCCTAGGCGCCATCCGCCTAAGAGGCATCACAACAGGTCTGGCTCCTTAAACTAGATCTATACGAAACTCGATCTCTCTATGCGGCGGTAACCCTTTGACCTCGTCAAAGACATCCTCAAATCCATTAGCGATCGGCACAGATGACAGTCCATCCCGTGGAACAACCAGCGAATACATGAAGCTCATGAAGACGCCTTCTTCATGCTTACATCGTATCACAATCTTTCGCCCCTCCACATTCTCGACTGTCACTTCCAACCTTTCACAATCAACCTTTGTCGCATACTTCCTAAGCCAGTCCATACCCAAAATAATTCCGAACCCCGCAAAGTTCAGAACAAAACAATCACAAACAAAAGAGCAATCATGAATCGATACAATCAAACCACAGCATAGCATACACAAACAAGACGAACCCCCAACTGGATTAGTCACAACCAATGGCCTATCAACAATATCCGGTTCTAAACCCAACCGGCCTACAAGTTCACTACAAATAAACGAATGCGACGCCTCAGTATCAAACAGAACTCTAACTGGAACACCACATATGGAAAGAGTACCTTGAACCACCACACTCTTTCCTTTCTCTTCAACGGTAGGAGCTTTCGAAGACGATGGAACAGCTCCCAAAGCATAAGCTTGCACAATCTGCTTGTCCCTCCTCGGTTCTGGACAATTCTTCCTGATATGCCCCGGCTTGTCACAGTTGTGACACTTCATCGGCACCTTCGGATTCTTACAATCCTTCGAGAAATGGCCCTTCTGCTGACAATTGTAGCAAGTCACTTCGCCCTTCGGCTTCTTCTGGCCATCCTTACCCTTCTGCTGCTGCTTCCTCTTCTTGTTTCCACTCTGCTGTAGTTTAGACTCTCCCCTGGTCACAGCAACAACCGATCCTTCCTTAGGAAACAAACTCTCATGTCTGAGAGCTTTCTCCACAAGCTTCTCAAATGAATCGTCCAAATGATCCACTAACTGCCTCCCAAGATAATTATCCAAGCCTGTCACAAACTTCTCATTCTTCTGATAAGTAGATTCAATATACGACCGGGCATACTTGGACAAAGCTTCAAACTCAGAAACATACTCAAGAACTGGTCTTCCTCCCTGCTTGAGCTCCACAAACTTCTTGAACAGAACAGACTTCTGAGGTGTAGAAATGAACTTAGCTTCAAATCTAACTTGGAATTGCTCCCAAGTAATCTCTTCCTCCGGAGTATTGATGGTAATAGAGTTCCACCAATCAGAAGCTCCCCCTTGAAGCTGTCTTGACGCCAACCTCCTCTTAGTAGCATCCTCAATTCCCAAGTCACTAAAGATCCTTCTACAAGTATCCATCCACCTCTGAACTTCAATGGTTGATTCTGTCCCCAAGAAAACCTTTCCTCCAAGAGCAGTGTAGTCCTTACACAGCTTAGCAAAATCCACCGGTTTTGGAGTTTGAACTTGAACTCCAACATCCACCGATGCCCCGGAGCTGGCATCCTTCTCATGATCGAAGTCATCATAGCTTCGAACATAGCAGCATAATCAGCAGCCCCTTCAGTAGCACGGCCTTCCCTAGCAGCTGGTCTCCCTCTTCGACTCATTCTCAATATCTATAAAAAGGAATGATTTGCACACCTAGAGAAACAACTACATAAAGGACTCAAACTCTACTAAGCTACTATATTATATATAGTAATCATCCATCAAAATACAATTACGTCTCTCATACGTAGTTACGTCAGCGAGCGTTGGGTAAAATCGATTAACCAAAGCTCTGATACCAAATGTGACGACCGCCCATGACCCCTGCACTGAACCTAGAGAAAGTGCGCTGTAAAGTGTGCCAGGCAGCCATGGACGATTGCCAGGTTAAATTAAAACAACAGAATCCATCGTATTACTCACAGCGCATGGACAAAATACAATAGAACATATATATAGTGAAGCTTCACAGAATAGAATCTCATCATTAAAACTTCATAATAGTTGAATACAAACATCAAAATAGTCAATACAACAAGCCTCACTACATAACACTCAGACAAAATACAAACAGCGGAACACCCAGTACATATAAGAAGATAATATGCAACCCTCCAGCTCGTCTTTGATATCAACACCATGGAAAGCAAGAACAACACCTGTCACCTGCTACCTAGTCTGCTCGTCCCAAAATGGACGAACAGCCCAAGGCAATAAGAGTTAAAACAAAAAGCCTTGAGTCAGACAACAGTCTTAGTGAGCAGTAAATTAACTAACAACATACCAAAAGAGCATAAAGAAAAAGGAATAGGAATACAACCCTCCCACTCCACCTCTTTCTACAGTGATAGCCCCCAGACACACACTAAGTAGAAGCAAACATAGCAAAGCACACAATTTAAGGTAAAGCAGTTATCACTCGAGTCAAGGGCGATGTTTTCCAAGTACAAACCCCCAAGTCCTAAACCAAGATCAGATAAGCACCCAGAAAATACCGCTCTTGAGACCGAATGACGATACAACCAAACATCCATGACTCCGGCTATCACTGTTATCATTGCCTTGATATCATCGTAAATTGAATGACCGACACATTCTTTCAGCCGTCCGTCAAGGGCTAATGGAAACCCCGGTTCTAGACATAACTCCGCACGTCATCGTGACCCATGCCTAGGACTATCGAATCTGCCCAGAGTACTTGACTATCAATCATTAGCCTTCAGGGACTATCGAATCTGCCCAACGTACTCTTGCTTTGAGCATGCTAGAACCTTCAACAACGATGAGATCTCAGCCTTCTAGTCATCCTCCTCGACGACTATTTCCATACTAGCTCAAGCGCCTCTCGAGCAAACCATTATCCTCTAACTCGAACAACATCACCGAGTTAACAACATGCTTGGAATGATCCCGTCTGGATTAGACCAAGACTATCTCATCTCATGCTTCGCTTCATCACGTCCTCACAAAGCTTCATCTCAACATCATCATCATCAAATCTATGCATAAGAGCTTCATCATCCGCTACATATGCCATGAGCAGCTTTTCCAATTCAAGAGCCTTTCCCTTAGCTTTTGAATCATCTTCGACCAACTTGTCTAAATCGAGTCATCAATCATCTAATTCATAGCAATCAATCAAGTCAAACATTAATCCAAGCATTTAAGCATTCAAATATGTTCTAAGTAGACAATTATAACAATAATGGCAATTTCGTAATTAAAGAGTCGAAAGTCTAATAAGCATGAAAACATGAGCAATGTCTCTATAATCTTGATGAATGAACTTGCATAGGTTAACATGTAGTAAAATGGATGCCAAATCATCATGAACAATGGATCTATATGGATCTATACTTAGGATTAGGAAAACGCATGGAAATCACTATTTTAACACCAAATCAAGCCAACGATCCGATATACTCCTTTGGATCCGTGTGAGAGATAATCACCACTCACCAAATCACCTAAACAACCCCAAATCAACACGCTTCAGATCTGGACAGCGAAGGATCAATCTCGATCTATCACCAATCCGCTTCAAACGATGAAATCTCACTTCAATGGATGTAGATCTTTAATCTAAGCTCTTGAATCTTCAATTTGATCTTCAACTTGGATGGATGGAATCACTAGATTAGAGTGGAGAAAAGAAGTGAAGAAGTGTAGAAGTCGAGCTCTCAAAATGGCAGCACTTCGTCGCTTCGAAATCCGGATCCCAAAAATGAAGAAAGCCCCTCCTATTTATAGGCCGATTTCCTCCCTAGGTCTTCCACTATTAGGTCGTCTCCGACCTAAAGACCATCACGACTTATGACCTACCAGCCCACTACGACCTAACACCTTGCCGACCTAAAACCCATCTGCCTACGACTTACGACTTAGCATCTAACTCCTATGTCGGCCACGGCTTAACACATCGCATAAGCGCACCTTCACACGACCTACGACTCAACTGCAACGCGACCTAACAATAGCTCCGACCTAAGACTTAACTATAACACGACCCAATGCTAAACCAAAAACCCAGCGACTTAACAAATGCCGACCTAAACCCTAGGTCGCTCACGACCTAACACCTTAAGCCAACACGCGATCTATGACTTAGCAAACATGCGACCTAACTAAAAACAGAGCTCACGACCTAACTCTTAGGTCGCTAACCTATAGGTCGTTACTTACCATTTCCTTAGGTCGTTGCCGACCTAACTTCCTTAGGTCGCTCAAAACCTTAGATAGTCTATCTCTTAGGTCGTGCACTTCCTAAGTCGGTCACTCGACTTAAGCCATCCCATACGACCTAAGCCATCCCATACGACCTAAGACATCCCATACGACCTAAGACATCCCATACGACCTAAGACTTAGACTCTAGGCGACTTATCAACAATGCGACCACTTGTCAACTATTCTACGATGTTTCGATCCGTAAAAATACGGGTCGTTACAACACTTATAGTATCTTTAAATCATACCCTTTATGATTTATATCAAAATCTCCTTTACACAAAATCGATATCCAAAATCGATAGTTCCAAACTTGGCTTTCCAAATTCCCAAAACTGATTTTTTCTCAAAAATCAAAAGCCTTTCCAAAATCCATAGGTTCCAAAACCTTTTCCAAAATCATTCTCATAAGATCCTTTATATATATATATATATATATATATAACTTTGAAAATCTTTTGATCATTTCAAACTTGTATAAAACCTCTTTTATACTTCAAATATTTTCAAAACCCTTTTCTTCTAGCAATAGATTCAACAAGGGAAGATTTATCTTATATAACAAGGATATATAACTTTATTTTATTCCAAATCAAATATTCAAATTTGATAAATCTTTTATAAAGTTATTAACCATATTACTTTTCATTTCAAAAACCATTTTACAGTTCTTATCCACAATTTTCAATATCAATTTCATTCAAAAACCCGTACGATGTTCACATATCATCCGTACGCAATATCAATCTGATCGCTCACTCGATCACACAATTTCTCTTCCGAACTAGTATCGTCCACCCGACTTCCTAGTGCGGATTCAGATCTTGTTTCTTGATCAGAAACCGTCATTCTCCTTGCATGGTCACAACTATGATAGAGAATATCCAGGTTCGCCGTCGAAAATCGAGTGAAAAATCCCAACTCGGATCGATATAACTATCTCGAAATTATGTGTTCGAATCTGGATCAAATCACTTTGCGAATAGAATAATATACGTACATCCTACGTATTTATCATCATTGATTATTAGCTAAATCAATTCTCTTTTACTTCACATTCATTTATATTTCTATTCACTCATTCACAATTGCTCCCAATTTCCATTTGGGTTAACACTTCAATTCTTATCTCGATTGGTATTAAATTATAGACAGTTTGAACTCTATCCAGCTTAAATTTAGAAAATAGCTTGAAAAATTAAAAATAGATAAGTAGTTGAATTTTTTTTTAGTTTGTAAAATAGTTAAGTAATTGTAAAATAATTTGGAAAATAGTTAAATAGTTATAGAAATCTTAAATAATTGCAAAATAGTTGTAAAATAGTAATTAGTTATAAAGTAGTTAAAAACAGTAATTAGTTTATAAAACAGTTGAAAAATTGTTAAATAGTTACAAAAATAATTGTAAAACAAGTATAAGATAGTTTTAGGTTTAAAAGGAAAAGTTGTGTAGTAAATAGTTTGGAAAAATAGATTTATATTAAAACAATTTATTTTGAAAATAGTCCAGAGTCAAACTGTTCAACTTCCTAATCTCCATTTTAATCAATTTCCCATTAAATTGATCCAGTCTCAATTCAAGTTGAATTATCCACAATTTCTTTCCAAATTCAAATCAAATTCCATTTGATTTTAAACATATTCACTTTAATTACAATTCCAACTTATTTAAATTAATTTAGACTAATTTCAAATTGAATCCACTTCAATTTCAAATTATTTTAATTTCTATATGAATTAATCCCAATTTCCCTTTTGAATTTAAACTCATTCAATCTTCAATTTTATTTCAAATTAATCCAATTCAAATTTTCCATTTAAACTTATACTTATCCATCTTCAATCACAATTTTAATTAGTTTAAATTAAATTCAATTTGAACTAATTCTATTCAAATCTCAACTTAAAACCATCTCAAATTATATAAATTCGAGTTAAACATTTTAAATGTTGATTTAATCCCTTAAGACAAATTAACCCTTACTTTTAAATTAAATCAACCTTTATTTTTAATTTTACAACTTAAATTTTTAAACCATTTAATTTTGAATCCAAATTCCAAAATTCCATTTTAAAATTATCTTTACTTAACTTATTACAAAGTTCAAATAAGAATTCGAAAACAATTTAACCTTCAGATTCTAATTTGTTATCCATTTCTAACTTCAAAACCAATTCTCAGTTTCATAGATTATTTATAACAATAGAATGATATCAGGATAAATAAACATCCAAATTTATCCAATCACCAATTAACAGCATCCATTTTCAATTTCCAGATCTCAAACCCATTTTGAGATCACTCATAACTCCCATTTAAAACCAACCATTTAACTACCCAAATTAAATTTCAATTTCATCTTAAAATTTCCAATTCAAGTTGTTCATTCTAAACTCATTTAACTTTCCTTAAGTTAAATTCAATTTAATCCAGTCCAATTTGAATTCCCATTTCAAATTCTAAACTTTATATTAATAATCTTCCCACTTATAAGTTCAAAAACTTATCACTTTGGGTTTTCATATCACATTCCAAGAAAAAATTTAAAACTCAACACTTAGAGTTTATTTCAAATCATCTTTGATATTATGTATATCCTCATTTATACATATTTATTTCCTTTACACACCAAGTTATACCTTAAGTTTTTAAACCACCTTTGGTTTTAATCCAAAACAAATTTCTTTTAACACTATGAAACAATTTAAATTTTCTAGACTTAGATTTAAAACTTCACAATTCAAATCTATTCATATTTACAAGTCATACTTATCTAAATTGTTACTTCCTTAAAACATTTCATTTGCTTAATCATTAACAACATTTCATTATTAAACATAACAACCATTTATGATAATAACCAAGATTATCATATCTGGAAACCAATTCATTATTATCTTTATTCTGATAACACTTCTACAAATTCAGGAATTTAATTTCAGTTTGGATCCATTTGAACTTATGTTCATTCAATTTCAATTTGGTTGTTTTACTATTATTTTATTTAATTCCAATGATTTAACAACCAATTTTTTTTTAATATATTTAATAATTAGAAAAATTATTTCTTTATATATCAAAAGATAAACTTATATGAAAATCATTTTTAAAATCATTTTATAAGAAAATAACAAGTACGCTCTCGTATATATATACACTCAACTCATCTTAGGGTACTATAGACCCTATCCTTAATGAGTAAACCCACTAGAGCCAAGGTTCTCGCTTAACCTCCAGCTTTGATACCAATTGTAACGGCCCAGATTTTTCGAACCTGAAAATTCCAGATAGTTAGGAGAAAAAAGAAAAGAGATAGGAGAAAGAAACAGAACAAGACATAGATTCTCACATTCGCAGCGGATCGAAATACAATATCAAATAATAATTTCAGTTATACAAAGAAAACTGTATTTGTTAATTTTCATCAATACATCAGAGTTACAACATATACACAAATCACTGGACAGATATAATTAACATGTCCCAAACAACTACAATATCACAGCGGAATACACTCCATATGTTCTTGCCATCCAGCTCGCCTAATGAGCTCCAGAACGTCCTTACCTGAAAAGCTATAATACTCGGTCTGACCCAAGCATTACAACAAAGTAACACCCGGGTCAGGCTGGAAACCAGCGTGAGTAAACCCATCTAACATTACATATTCAATATGAAACTTATTTAAAACCCGGGGTAACATGTTCATTACTACAAGTTCACAACTTGCTATGGTCAACATTTATTTTCAATTCCTAAGTATCTTTACTTAGTTTTAAATGTCCAGTCATTTAAATTATTCCATTTCTGCCTATTGATTTCACAAATCAATCTATAAAGAATAAATGTAGGTTACAAATCGAAGTGGGTTCGGGTATTTATTGATACTCGACCCCGGTCTCTTCGAATTCAATTCTATCTTAACCCATGTTATTCAAGTGAAATACAATTCAACTTTAAATACAAGATTGTCACTTTTATACACAGCAATTCATCAACGATAGATCAACATACTATCACTGTCTATCCAAACATATCATGTCAGAAAACATTTCATATCAGAGATATCAACCAATTCAAGGTATTTACATCATTCAATATTAATAAGCAAGATTGATCATTTCCAAAATTAATTTAATTTATCTCAAATTAAATTAATTTTTAACTTTAATCACTTGGATTACCTTTACTTAACATTAATTAATTACAAATCAATTAAATAATCATCTTTTAATTATCTATTAATCATCCATGATTACTTCCCTTAAGTAATTATCCATTGGTTAATTATCCATAATTAATTAATGGTACAATTAATTTAATTGCTTTTAAACCCTGCTTACTTAACATTAATTAATTACAAACCATTTTAATTAATTATTCTTTAGTCATTTATTAATAAATTAACTAATCTTTAATTATTAAATTAGCCTTAATTAATTTTCCTTAATTAATTACATAAATTAATTAACCATTTAATTAATTATCCTAATTAATTTCAATAAGCGAGTATCCCTAATCACTTATATTAATAAATCACAAATTAATTACATTGAGTAATTATTCTTTAATTACTTATATTAAATAATCACCTTAATTTATGACATTAAGTAATTAACCCTTAATTATCATTTAAATATTTATTTAATAACCCTTGAAAATAAATTATCATTAACATATAAATTAACTTAATACCTTTAAGTTAATTATTAATCAAAACATTATTTTAAGATAAACCATTTAGCTTCTTAATTAGACTATTAAATTTTATTTCAAAATAGACTTAAGAAAACAAAGCTTAATTAATTTTAAGTCAAAATAAACTATAGAGCTTTTATCCACCCAAAAATGAAATAAACTTTTATTATATAAAGAAATTTGATTTAAGAATAAAATTCTAAAAATTATTTAATTTTAAAATTTAAAACTTGGATTTTGTTTGCTTTTAAAATCTGTACAAAATTTACTTTCAAAAATCTTAAAACCTGAAACATGTTTCCTTTACAATTTGAAAACCTGGTATTAGTTTTAAACAGACTGAACTCCTACTTCATTTCTTCGAGCCCATCTTCGAGTTTTTCCCCATCTCTCTCATCTTCAGGTTATCACGCGAAAAACTTCGAGTCGAACCCGAAACAATACCTTCTCTCTTCTATTTTAACCACAACAACAACTCAACCCAGACACGCCGAGATACGCGTGCACGTGCACACCGCATCGTCGTCGCTCCGATCATCGATGCCACCTCAGATCTATCGCCAACGACGCACTCGAACGACTCGACCACCCAGAACCCTGAAACAAACCCAAAATCGAAATCGAGAGTGACGAGTACCACTGGAACAAAACCCAATCAGAAAGATCATCAATCGCCGACGGACTACACCTCGAGAACCCTCGCCGTTCCCACCGAAGCTTCGCCACGACTTTCAGCATCGATTCCCCTTATGCGATCTACTCCGGTACACCATCCCTACCGCATTTGCCTCGAACACACAGACTACCCAAACAGGCGACAAAACCCAAAAATGACGCCGACCAACCACCACGATCAACAAAAAAAATTCACGAGCATTTCTCCATGAATCCCCAGCCTACAACCCTTCTCTGGCCACAACCCCGAGGGCCCTGACCTCCGCGATCACCAGGAATTGAATCAGTTCCAATTTCCGTTCATCATTCATTTACATCCAAAATACCATCTTAAAAATCCTCATTTTATTTTTAAAAATCATAGTTTTCCAAATCGAAACAGATAAGGTAGGTGAAACAAAGAATTATGAAATTCAAATTTGACATGTTTTCAAGTTTCACTGTTATATTTTCTTTTCAGTCAAATTTATCTTCTGGTTTAACCTAAAAATATTTTTAGAACTTATATCTTGATTTTTATAAACATAATTTGTTTATATCTTTAAGCATGAAAAGGATCAGGGGAAAAGATCTTAGATTTTTTTTAACAGGTTTTAAAACCTGTACTTTGAACAGAGTAGTTTATACATGGGTACAGACATGCACATATAAACCTTTATATATATACACATGCAATCATAATTTATATCCATTCATCAATGATCATCACATGCAGATCAAGGTACAGACAGATTTAAGATGTTAAAGGGTAGTTTACTCACTTATTTTGTTTGAACAGAGCAGCTCTTTTTTAAATTGAAAACTGGAAATGCTCTTGACTTTGAAACAGCAAGCTTTGAATTGATCTGGAAACTTAGTTGTGTTGAAACTGATCTGAAGCTTTGAATTGTTGAAGTTGAATTGAATCTGATCTCGAATCTTTGTTTTTCTCTGTTACTTGATTCAGTTCTTTTGATTTAGTTTTATTTTGATTCTCTTTTCCAGGTTTGAAAATGAAGAAGAATTTTGATAAAGTATACATTAGCCTGGTTTTCTTCTAATACATATTATTTATATTTTTAAATTTTAAGAGAACAAATTGCCACATGTTAATTCATGCTATATTAATCTAACACTTGTATTTTTTTGCATGTGTTTATATTTACAAATGTCATAAACCATATTTCTTATATTAACATATGTATTATATTTTATAAATTATGTATTAGGTTTTTAAATGTTTATATATATATATTTATCTATATTAAATGATGTTCTTTAAATATACAAACTATCTATTACAAGTAATATTTTCAATATATTTATTTGAATTTTAAATTCCATATTTCAAATCACAATTTATGTATAAACAACACAAATTCTATTTATTTTTGAATTTCAATCCTCAAATTTAATTTTAATTGACTCATATATATGTATTTAAATAACACCCATTAAATTTGTTTGTAAATAATAATTTTGCCAATTTTAAATGATTATACTAGGAGGATTACCAAACCAATACTTAGCCCGATATATATATATTATTACCAGAATTATTTATTTAACTTATAAATCAGTTTTTCTACAAATTAAATCGATTTATTTTATCAATTACAAATGTCCAAAAATCCAGATTATCACAATCCTCCCCCCTTTAAATCTTTTCGTCCTCGAAAAGGAAGGAAGTCAGAATTTTATTACAATGTTTATTATCATTTAAATTACTCTTTGAACATATTTAACTCTTAACTCCTTTTCATTTAAATTTTTTTTAAACACTTTAAAATCTATAATATTAACCAAAGCAGCTTTATAAAAGTACCTTTATAACTTGATGTCTCAACAAGTCCATACTTGTTCTCACAGAAATTCGGTCATACGTTGATCAGGCGTAGGACTGAAAATCTATAAGCACTTGGTAAACCCGTTTTCAACACCCAGTGAAAATACTTGGAAAATAATTTATGAAAATATATAAACAGTTTTGAAAATAGAGGAAATATCTTTGGTAAGAATGCTCTGGAAATCATCACCCTCATCCATGGTCGCAGTTAACCCGATGGTTACGTTGCCATCCCGGCAAAATCCATAGATAACTGTAAGCCTCTGCGCCCCTCGATTACACCATGGAACCCGCTACAGATCGCAGTTACATCCTGGGTTACGTTGCCATCACAGCAAAAATCCGCTCCCACATAGGTCGCAGTCTACCGATGTAAAATCAAACGCAGACTGTTGGCTCTTAGCGGCACACACGAGTTTCGCTATGTTACCATAGTGTCGCAGTCTACCGATATAAAATCAAACGTAGACTGTTGGCTCTCAGCGACACACATGACTTTCGCTATGGTCTGCAGTAGATCGCAGTGACATCGAGTTACACTGTCGTCACAACATAACTCAAATGCCTCTGTGGGCACCAGCCCCTCGACTTTCGCTACACAAATAATCCTCAGGAACTAGTTTTTTCCGGACTCCTCACGGGATCAACTTTAGAAACCCCCCTTAGGGTTCAAGGCAGTACCACCTTGTGGCACTCCTGAGAAGTTCATTTCAAGGGAGCGCCTTTTTCCCCAAAGCCATTCTCAAAACACTTTATAATATACACTTATAGTATCTTTAAATCATACCCTTTATGATTTATATCAAAATCTCCTTTACACAAAATCGATATCCAAAATCGATAGTTCCAAACTTGGCTTTCCAAATTCCCAAAACTGATTTTTTCTTAAAAATCAAAAGCCTTTCCAAAATCCATAGGTTCCAAAACCTTTTCCAAAATCATTCTCATAAGATCCTTTATATATATATATATAGATATATATAACTTTGAAAATCTTTGGATCATTTCAAACTTGTATAAAACCTCTTTTATACTTCAAATATTTTCTAAACCCTTTTCTTCTAGCAATAGATTCAACAAGGGAAGATTTATCTTATATAACAAGGATATATAACTTTATTTTATTCCAAATCAAATATTCAAATTTGATAAATCTTTTATAAAGTTATTAACCATATTACTTTTCTTTTCAAAAACCATTTTACAGTTCTTATCCACAATTTTCAATATCAATTTCATTCAAAAACCCGTACGATGTCCACATATCATCCGTACGCAATATCAATCTGATCGCTCACTCGATCACACAATTTCTCTTCCGAACTAGTATCGTCCACCCGACTTCCTAGTGCGGACTCAGATCTGGTTTCTTGATCAGAAACCGTCATTCTCCTTGCATAGTAACAACTATGATAGAGAATATCCAGGTTCGCCGTCGAAAATCGAGTGAAAAATCCCAACTCGTATCGATATAACTATCTCGAAATTATGTGTTCGAATCTGGATCAAATCACTTTGCGAATAGAATAATATACGTACATCCTACGTATTTATCATCATTGATTATTAGCTAAATCAATTCTCTTTTACTTCACATTCATTTATATTTCTATTCACTCATTCACAATTGCTCCCAATTTCCATTTGGGTTAACACTTCAATTCTTATCTCGATTGGTATTAAATTATAGACAGTTTGAACTCTATCCAGCTTAAATTTAGAAAATAGCTTGAAAAATTAAAAATAGATAAGTAGTTGAATTTTTTTTTAGTTTGTAAAATAGTTAAGTAATTGTAAAATAATTTGGAAAATAGTTAAATAGTTATAGAAATCTTAAATAATTGCAAAATAGTTGTAAAATAGTAATTAGTTATAAAGTAGTTAAAAACAGTAATTAGTTTATAAAACAGTTGAAAAATTGTTAAATAGTTACAAAAGTAATTGTAAAACAAGTATAAGATAGTTTTAGGTTTAAAAGGAAAAGTTGTGTAGTAAATAGTTTGGAAAAATAGATTTATATTAAAACAATTTATTTTGAAAATAGTCCAGAGTCAAACTGTTCAACTTCCCAATCTCCATTTTAATCAATTTCCCATTAAATTGATCCAGTCTCAATTCAAGTTGAATTATCCACAATTTCTTTCCAAATTCAAATCAAATTCCATTTGATTTTAAACATATTCACTTTAATTACAATTCCAACTTATTTAAATTAATTTAGACTAATTTCAAATTGAATCCACTTCAATTTCAAATTATTTTAATTTCTATATGAATTAATCCCAATTTCCCTTTTGAATTTAAACTCATTCAATCTTCAATTTTATTTCAAATTAATCCAATTCAAATTTTCCATTTAAACTTATACTTATCCATCTTCAATCACAATTTTAATTAGTTTAAATTAAATTCAATTTGAACTAATTCTATTCAAATCTCAACTTAAAACCATCTCAAATTATATAAATTCGAGTTAAACATTTTAAATGTTGATTTAATCCCTTAAGACAAATTAACCCTTACTTTTAAATTAAATCAACCTTTATTTTTAATTTTACAACTTAAATTTTTAAACCATTTAATTTTGAATCCAAATTCCAAAATTCCATTTTAAAATTATCTTTACTTAACTTATTACAAAGTTCAAATAAGAATTCGAAAACAATTTAACCTTCAGATTCTAATTTGTTATCCATTTCTAACTTCAAAACCAATTCTCAGTTTCATAGATTATTTATAACAATAGAATGATATCAGGATAAATAAACATCCAAATTTATCCAATCACCAATTAACAGCATCCATTTTCAATTTCCAGATCTCAAACCCATTTTGAGATCACTCATAACTCCCATTTAAAACCAACCATTTAACTACCCAAATTAAATTTCAATTTCATCTTAAAATTTCCAATTCAAGTTGTTCATTCTAAACTCATTTAACTTTCCTTAAGTTAAATTCAATTTAATCCAGTCCAATTTGAATTCCCATTTCAAATTCTAAACTTTATATTAATAATCTTCCCACTTATAAGTTCAAAAACTTATCACTTTGGGTTTTCATATCACATTCCAAGAAAAAATTTAAAACTCAACACTTAGAGTTTATTTCAAATCATCTTTGATATTATGTATATCCTCATTTATACATATTTATTTCCTTTACACACCAAGTTATACCTTAAGTTTTTAAACCACCTTTGGTTTTAATCCAAAACAAATTTCTTTTAACACTATGAAACAATTTAAATTTTCTAGACTTAGATTTAAAACTTCACAATTCAAATCTATTCATATTTACAAGTCATACTTATCTAAATTGTTACTTCCTTAAAACATTTCATTTGCTTAATCATTAACAACATTTCATTATTAAACATAACAACCATTTATGATAATAACCAAGATTATCATATCTGGAAACCAATTCATTATTATCTTTATTCTGATAATACTTCTACAAATTCAGGAATTTAATTTCAGTTTGGATCCATTTGAACTTATTTTCATTCAATTTCAATTTGGTTGTTTTACTATTATTTTATTTAATTCCAATGATTTAACAACCAATTTTTTTTTAATATATTTAATAATTAGAAAAATTATTTCTTTATATATCAAAAGATAAACTTATATGAAAATCATTTTTAAAATCATTTTATAAGAAAATAACAAGTACGCTCTCATATATATATACACTCAACTCATCTTAGGGTACTATTGACCCTATCCTTAATGAGTAAACCCACCAGAGCCAAGGTTCTCGCTTAACCTCCAGCTCTAATACCAATTGTAACGGCCCGGATTTTTCGAACCCGAAAATTCCAGATAGTTAGGAGAAAAAAAGAAAAGAGATAGAAGAAAGAAACAGAACAAGACACAGATTCTCACATTCGCAGCGGATCAAAATACAATATCAAATAATAATATCAGTTATACAAAGAAAACTGTATTTGTTAATTTTCATCAATACATCAGAGTTACAACATATACACAAATCACTGGACAGATATAATTAACATGTCCCAAACAACTACAATATCACAATTGAATACACTCCATACGTTCCTGCCATCCAGCTCGCCTCCTGAGCTCCAGAAAGTCCTTTCCTGAAAAGCTATAATACTCGGTCTGACCCGAGCATTACAACAAAGTAACACCCGGGTCAGGCTGGAAACCAGCGTGAGTAAACCCATCTAACATTACATATTCAATATGAAACTTATTTAAAACCCGGGGTAACATGTTCATTACTACAAGTTCACAACTTGCTATGGTCAACATTTATTTTCAATTCCTAAGTACCTTTACTTAGTTTTAAATGTCCAGTCATTTAAATTATTCCGATTCTGCCTATTGATTTCACAAATCAATCTATAAAGAATAAATGTAGGTTACAAATCGAAGTGGGTTCGGGTATTTATTGATACCCGACCCCGGTCTCTTCGAATTCAATTCTATCTTAACCCAAGTTATTCAAGTGAAATACAATTCAACTTTAAATACAAGATTGTCACTTTTATACACAGCAATTCATCAATGATAGATCAACATACTATCACTGTCTATCCAAACATATCATGTCAGAAAACATTTCATATCGGAGATATCAACCAATTCAAGGTATTTACATCATTCAATATTCATAAGCAAGATTGATCATTTCCAAAATTAATTTAATTTATCTCAAATTAAATTAATTTTTAACTTTAATCACTTAGATTACCTTTACTTAACATTAATTAATTACAGATCAATTAAATAATCATCTTTTAATTATCTATTAATCATCCATAATTACTTCCCTTAAGTAATTATCCATTGGTTAATTATCCTTAATTAATTAATGGTACAATTTATTTAATTGCTTTTAAACCCTGCTTACTAAACATTAATTAATTACAAACCATTTTAATTAATTATTCTTTAATTATTTATTAATAAATTAACAAATCTTTAATTATTCAATTATCCTTAATTAATTTTCCTTAATTAATTACATCAATTAATTAACCATTTAATTAATTATCCTAATTAATTTCAATAAGCAATTATCCCTAATCACTTATATTAATAAATCACAAATTAATTACATTGAGTAATTATTCTTTAATTACTTATATTAAATAATCACCTTAATTTATGACATTAAGTAATTAACCCTTAATTATCATTTAAATATTTATTTAATAACCCTTGAAAATAAATTATCATTAACATATAAATTAACTTAATACCTTTAAGTTAATTATTAATCAAAACATTATTTTAAGATAAACCATTTAGCTTCTTAATTAGACTATTAAATTTTATTTCAAAATAGACTTAAGAAAACAAAGCTTAATTAATTTTATGTCAAAATAAACTATAGAGCTTTTATCCACCCAAAAATGAAATAAACTTTTATTATATAAAGAAATTTGTTTTAAGAATAAAATTCTAAAAATTATTTAATTTTAAAATTTAAAACTTGGATTTTGTTTGCTTTTAAAATCTGTACAAAATTTACTTTCAAAAATCTTAAAACCTGAAACATGTTTCCTTTACAATTTGAAAACCTGGTATTAGTTTTAAACAGACCGAACTCCTACTTCATTTCTTCGAGCCCATCTTCGAGTTTTTCCCCATCTCTCTCGTCTTCGAGTTATCACGCGAAAAACTTCGAGTCGAACCTGAAACAATACCTTCTCTCTTCTATTTTAACCACAGCAACAACTCAACCCAGACACGCCGAGATACGCGTGCACGTGCTCACCGCATCATCGTCGCTCCGATCATCGATACCACCTCAGATCTATCGCCAACGACAAACTCGAATGACTCGACCACCCAGAACCCTGAAACAAACCCAAAATCGAAATCGAGAGTGCCTAGTACCACTGGAACATCATCAATCGCCGACGAACTACACCTCGAGAACCATCGCCGTTCCCACCGAAGCTTCGCCATGACTTTCAGCATCGATTCCCCCCTATGCGATCTACTCCGGTACACCATCCCTGCCGCATTTGCCTCGAACACACGGATTACCCAAACAGGCGACAAAACCCTAAAATGACGCCGACAAACCACCACGATCAACAAAAAAAATTCTCGAGCATTTCTCCATGAATCCCCAGCCTACAACCCTTCTCTGGCCACAACCCCGAGGGCCCTGACCTCCTTGATCACCAGGAATTGACCCAGTTACAATTTCCGTTCATCATTCATTTACATCCAAAATACCATCTTAAAAATCCTCATTTTATTTTTAAAAATCATAGTTTTCCAAATCGAAACAGATAAGGTTGGTGAAACAAAGAATTATGAAATTCAAATTTGACATGTTTTCAAGTTTCACTGTTATATTTTCTTTTCAGTCAAATTTATCTTCAATTTCAAAAAGGATCAGGGCAAAAGATCTTAGATTTTTTTTTAACAACTGTACTTTGAACAGAGTAGTTTATACATGGGTACAGACATGCACATATAAACCTTCATATATACACACATGCAAACTTAATTTATATCCATTCATCAATGATCATCACATGCAGATCAAGATACAGATAGATTTAAGATGTTAAAGGGTAGTTTACTCACTTATTTTGTTTGAACAGAGCAGCCCTTTTTGAAATTGAAAACTGGAAATGCTCTTGACTTTGAAACAGCAAGCTTTGAATTGATCTGGAAACTTAGTTGTGTTGAAACTGATCTGAAGCTTTGAATTGTTGAAGTTGAATTGAATCTGATCTCGAATCTTTGTTTTTCTCTGTTACTTGATTCAGTTCTTTTGATTTAGTTTTATTTTGATTCTCTTTTCCAGGTTTGAAAATGAAGAAGAATTTTGATAAGGGGCGTTTCACCATAAGGACAAACTTTGCAGTCCAATTAGTTTCTAGGACACACATTCAAAGAAATTACTTTCAAGGCCAAAGTCAGCAGAATAATTACTTTCAAGGACAAAGTCAGCAGTCCAATTACTTTCAAGGACATAATTTTATAGGTTTTTAGACCTTAGAAACGAATTATTTTGCGTTTTGTCCTTGAAAGTAATTATTTCAGTTGTATGTCCTAGAAACTAATTCCACCTGTTAAAGAGGCCCTTGTGGCTAATTTCCACTTTTGATAAAGTATACATTAGCCTGGTTTTCTTCTAGTACATATTATTTATATTTTTAAATTTTAAGAGAACAAATTGCCACATGTTAATTCATGCTATATTAATCTAACACTTGTATTTTTTTGCATGTGTTTATATTTACAAATGTCATAAACCATATTTCTTATATTAACATATGTATTATATTTTATAAATTATGTATTAGATTTTTAAATGTTTATATATATATATATTTATCTATATTAAATGATGTTCTTTAAATATACAAACTATCTATTACAAGTAATATTTTCAATATATTTATTTGAATTTTAAATTCCATATTTCAAATCACAATTTATGTATAAACAACACAAATTCTATTTATTTTTGAATTTCAATCCTCAAATTTAATTTTAATTGACTCATATATATGTATTTAAATAACACCCATTAAATTTGTTTGTAAATAATAATTTTGCCAATTTTAAATGATTATACTAGGAGGATTACCAAACCAATACTTAGCCCGATATATATATATATTATTACCAGAATTATTTATTTAACTTATAAATCAGTATTTCTACAAATTAAATCCAGTTATTTTATCAATTACAAATGTCCAAAAATCCAGGTTATCACATTTGTTTTATTTCTTTTTAAAATATTGCTTGATAATATGATAATCTCTTCTATAAATTATTTAAATTGACAAATGTATTATTTTCAAATAATAATTATAATGTATTGTTATTTTCAAATTAAATGTGTTGTTGAATTTATATGTATATATATAACTTGATTTTAAATTGAACTTTAGAATTTGATTTGAATTTGAATTTAAAGTTTTGAAATTCAAAAAGATAGATATTTAAATTGTTTTGGATTTTAAAATATATGTATAAACTTTTATTTATGAATATAATTGGTTTTATTTCTTTAAAATTATCTATATATATAAATAAGTACTTATAAACTAATTAATTTAGTATAAGCTTATATTAACCTTTAAAAATAAATAATAAATACTTAAAAGACAAGTGTTATTTTCCTAAAGTCTCATTTTAACAAGTGTTAACTAATTAACAAATATAATGACAAATGTCAAGATTTTAATTTTAGTTTTCTTTTATTTTAAATAAATAACAAAATTTACTTATATAAACTTATGCTTCCTTCTCTTCTTTTCCTTTTCTATTCTTCAATTCAAATCTAAGAGAAGCTTCAGCCTGCAACAAAATCTCAACATAAACAATCTGTAATCAAAACACTCTTCAAAACCAGAAATCAAATTCAACAATCCTGTAAACCATTTTCAAAAATCAAAACAACGAAAGTCTGAACATCATTCTTTAACTCTGTTTTAAAAAGCAAACTCAAAATCAAAGCAGTCTCAACAAGTTTTCAGATCCTAACATTCAAGTTTTCAAATCAAAGAAGCACATACTTCAGCAATTCAAGATCTTAAATAAGAAACATTTTCAACATTCAAATTTACAGTTCAAAAGCTTTTTCAAAGTAAAGGGCTCTGTTCATCTTTGTGAAAGGTGAGTAACTTCACTTTTAAACTTAAAGTATAATTTTGGTTGCATGTTATTGCTGTGATCAATATTGTATTGTGAAGTATGTTTGTGTATTTATATTGTTGAATTTCTGATGTATGATGTATGCATGCTTGTAACTTCTCTGTTCCCAGTTTTTGGTTCTTGTTTGATTTAAATTCAAAGCCTATTGATTTTGTCTCTGTTTAAACTTAAGATTCAAATCAAACTAGTTTGTTTAATCACAAACTTTAGTTAAAACTTTACTTAAGTTAAAATAATATGGGAATGACTCTGGAAATCAAATGACTGAGCAAGTTTTAATATAAGTAAAATCTGAAACCAAAGCCTGCATGCAAATATGAGACAAGCTACTCAAGTTTTTAAAACAACAAGCATTTCAGTTTTAAAACAAAGAAGCAATTCAAGTGTTAACTCAAGCAGCATTTCAGAAAAACAAGTTTTCACAGTTTCAAGCTTTTCAAAAAGTTTTCAAAAGCAATGGCAATGCAAGTTTCTAGTTTTCAAACAATTCAAGTTTTCAAAAGCTAAAACTGCCCTCTGTTTCATGCATGCCAGGTAAGTAACATTTTTATTAAAATAACTTAAGTATAAATATGATTGCATGCTAATTTCTGTGATAATTGTGTTTTGTGTGAATGTATATAGATGGGTTCTGCAAATGTATATATGAATGTATATAGGTGTGTGCATGTTGTTGTGTATCAGTGCTTCTTTGTTTTTAAATTCCAGGCTCCAGTTTTTGACTTAAAAATCATTATCTCTTGATCTAGTCCTGATTTGGATTTAAGACTTAGAAAAAATTTGTTTGATTCATCGTGAATTATAGTTTAAAAATTTATTTAAGACAAAATAAGTCAAAATGTCTTTGGAAACAAGAAAATAACAAAGCAAGCTTAATATAGGAGTAAATTTAATCATACTAATCCATTGTTTCAGACACATGATATGGAAACTTATCTTAAATCATGATTTTTAAGAATGAAATCACGATTTTTAGTAGTAGGATATGGGTGCAGTTCTGGTTTGACCAGAAAATGGAATTTGAGTGGTTTCTGGTGATCTCCGTGATCGGAGAGGAAGGGGTTTCAACTGATGGTAGTGGAGTGGTAGAGGAGTTTGGGAAAAATGCCAAGCAGTTGATCAAAGCACTGTGGCATCGACAGGAGATCGAGAATGTTTGTAACCCTAGTTTTTACTAGGTCGGGTATTTTGATTGGCACAACTCCTCTGGTCGATCGAGTTCAACAAAACTCTAGGGAAAGGTAGCTAGGGCATGGGCGAAGTCGTGGCCGGAGTCTCTGGCGTTCTGGTGATCAGCAGTGGAAGCACGCGGGGTTTTCCTAGATGTGTTTCTGTATCCAAGTTTGGGTTAAAGCTCGAATTCGATTTCGAGTTGTTCTGGGATTTCTGATGATCAAGGTTGTGAGATGGGATGATCAGTGACTTGTAGAAGCCTTCGGCGATGATAGGAGATGGACAGCGCCACCGTGCATGTGCACGGTGCACTTTATTTTCTGAAGAAGTTGAGTTTGGTATGAGGGGATTGGTTACTCGAGATTTTCTCGAAGTAATTTGATGTTTTGCTCGAAGTTAGGTTAGGTTGGACTCGAAGCAAATATGGATGGGCTCGAGTAAAATGTTTTGTTATAAGTTTTCAAACCTGTTCTGTTTTGAAATTTAAAAGTAAATTTGAAAGTAAAATGTTTTCAAATGTTTTGTTAATGATAATTTAATCATTAATAAGAGTAATGTTTTATCTTAAAGTTTATTAAGATTTAATAATTTAGAATAATTAAATTATTAAGGTAATTAAATGGATAATTAATTGATTTAATTAATTACTAATTTGGATTGATTAATTTAGTAATTAAGTGTTTAAATTAGTTAATTAACGTTTAAGAGTAATTAATTAAGGAATAATTAATTTGTAATTAAGGATCATTAATTAGATTAGATTAGATTTTTAATTAATGATTAAGAATTAATAAATCAAGTAAATAAGGATTAATTAAGTTGCAGTTAAAACTTAATTAATTAAATAATTAGAGGTTAATTAATTGGTAATTAAGATTTATTAATTTGAAATTAATAATGATTAATCTAAGTTTAAATTCTTAAGAAAAGAAATTAAGAATTGATAATAGTTAATGAAGATCATTAACTTGAGATTATTTAACAATTAATTGATGTGATTAATTTTAATAATTAATTAGATTAATTAATTAAAGATAATCATTTGTGAAAATGTACAAGTGTAATTACTTGATAAAAGTAATTAAGGAATTAATTACTTAATGTAATTAATTTAGTTTAATGTGATTAGTTTAAGTTAATTAATTAAGTTTAATTAATTTGAGATAAACACTTGAGAATGTGATAAGTAATTACTTAATGTAATTAATGAAGTGTAATTACTTAGTGAAGTTATTAATGGTAATTACTGAATGTAATTAATTAAATGATGATTGTTAATGAAAGTAATTTAGGTTTAATTACTTTGTGTAATTAATCAAGGGATTAATTAAAGGATAATTAATTAAGGAGTAATTAATTAATTTAAATGAAGTAATTAAGGGTAGTTAATTACTGAATGTGATTAATCAAGAGTGATTAATAAATATGGTTTAATTAAAGATTAATTACTTAATGTAATTAATTTAAATAGGATAATTAATTAAGAGTAATTAGGGATCATTAATTAATATAATTAATGATGTAATTAGGGGTTGATTAATTAAAAATAATTAATCAATAATAAGTGATTAAAGAGTAATTAATTAATGTAATTAATTAAGGATTAATGTAATTAATTATAGTTAATTAATTAATGAAGTAATTAAAGGTAAATTACTATAAATGGTTAAGGATAATTAATTGGAGTAATTAATTAAAGGACAAATTACTTGAATGCAATTAAAGGATAATTAATCAAGGATGATTAATTAAGATGGATAATTAGAGGATAATTAATTGATTTGTAATTAATAAATGGTTATAAGCAGGATTTATAGAATGAAGTAATTAATTTAATTTATTTTAAATTAATTAGAGAATGATGATTAATAAATCATTGCTTATGGATGCTGTTTGATATTGGATGCTTTGCATGGTTTGAGATCTCAGATATGAGATATGTGATGTTGTGTGATATGGATGCTTTGGTTGAATTGTGATGATAATATGAATTATCTGTTTGTGATGATAATGTAGATTATCTATTGAGATGATGTGAATTATCTATCTGTGTGTATATAGATCAAGGTTTCAAATCTCGGATTTTGGCCAATATCTCGGGCAAATATCTCGGCTGTCTCGGGCGATATTTAAAAGACTTATAACTAACCAAGCTGCCAAATCTCGGATTTTGGCTAATATCTCGGATTTTCATCTCGGCTGATCTCGGGGAGATTTAAAACCTTGATATAGATAATGAATTTAATTGTTTAACTTTAAAACAACTTGACCTTAAAAGATGGCATTTTGGATTTCGATGAGACCGGGATCGGGTTTCCCTATTTGGATATCCGAAAACCACATCGATCCAAATTAACGATAGGTCGTGAATCTCAAGTGAAGATGAAGATTCAGAGTGCAAGGGTTATTGTCGTTAACTCTGAGGGTGATTCCAAAATGAGTGTAACGAGATAATGCCTTCGGTTTCGTTCGAACCCGGAACGAACTTGTATGGATTGAATGCTTTCAGAACATCGTTAGGTGGACGATGAGCATTCTAAGTGATGTGTTCTGATTAAAGGTAATCATAGCCTCAAGCCTCATCAACCGGGAATGGCTAAAACAGGGGAGATGCAGCAAGGTTAAGTGGGTAGCACCCAAGTAGGACGAGATTTTCCCCTGTCTAGAGGTTCCTTTTTATTCGGCTTAGTGGGCGGTTGCTGATCCCAACCGCGGGGTTGTCTTGTTCGGGATTATCCAGTAAGGGATGGTTCCGGCCTTGTGTTGCAGTGGATTGGGAGTGATCCTCGGTACGTTGATCTAGGCCACATACTGTGACGGGCGGTACCCCAGTAGCCCTGCCATTGTATGGAATCCAATCTCCAATAAGTGCCGTACGTTTTAGTTGTGCCCAACTATGTTGGAACGTGAGATGTAAGCATTCCAACTATTTCTATATTTTATTTGAAAACCCTAGACCCTATTATAATATCATTGGATTTCCTAACAAATGTTTTAGTTTGCGTAAGGTAAAAACTTACCCGTGTTTATTTGTGGGGAGTCTTACGTGATATCTTTTGTTTTCAAAGGATTTTCAAAGTTAAGCAACTTTAACCTGTTACTCACACTAGACCCATGTCTGACCCGGAGTTTATTTTATGTTTTCTTAAACTCTTGGGCACTCAAATTTTTACGAGTAGCCAAGGGATTCAGGTTAGCTTTGATGAATACTGGAGGAGAAATAAAGAAGGAGGCTTCAACGTTTGTAGATATATAGATGTTTCCGCTGTGCCTGTATCTCTATGATGTATTTGAGTTGTACAATAGACAGACTTTTATAACTGTCTAATGTATTGTGATGTATAAGCTGTGTAACTCTGATAGATGATGAACATTATGTAATAACTATGTGATTAATATATTTTATTCGTTCCACTGTGAGATTCTGGTATTGTTTAGTTTCTTCTTTTCTATCTTTTCTCTTTTCTATCCCTTTCTTTGTAACATCCCGTATTTTTAAGCTATTGAATTTGAACATTTAATTCATTTTAAATGTTTAATGTGGACCCTTAATTGATTTTGTAGTGGATGGATGCGGGTTCAATCATTAAAATAAATTATAAATTCAAATATAATTTGGATAATAATAATTAAATATTTGAAATTGGGATAAAAGGTGAATTTGGGATAAATGATTATAAAAATGGTGTTTAAATGTATTTTTAAGCTCAATTGGGTATAAATAATATTGTTGGATTTTTAGATGAATTTAAAAGTCAATAAATTATTATTTGGGATTTTATATTAATTTAAAAATGAATTTAATATTATTAAAATGCAATACAATCAGATTTTGATCTGGATTGAACCAGAATGATTTTAAATGTGGTTATACATTTTATATGATTTATTATTAAGTTAACAAAATTTTAAAAGTGAAATTTGAAGCGTTTTCGACGATTTTCAGAAATCGCTTGATTTAATAGACGAGTTAAAATAGCCTTCCGGGGCGCAGTCTCGGAATGCGACGAAACCAGTTCCATTGGATCCGTAATAGATAGTTATTATCGGATTTCAATTTTCGTAGCTATTGGAGTTGTCGTTTGACCGTGGCAGCTCGAAACGCATCGAAATCGATTTAACCGATTTAAATTTAAATTGATCGTTTTATTTCATATCTCGCGCATACGATCAAATTAGCTTACGAAACCTGTTCCATTGTGTCCGGAACGCAGAAAAACACCAGGATAGCCTGTTGGAACACGTAATTTGGAATTCGTTTGCGTTTGTGGTTAACTTGAGATATTTTATTTATTAAATAATATTAAATTATATATATATATAAACATTTTATCTCAAAACCCTAACCTAAACGTTGGCCGCCGCAGTTTTTAATTCAATGGCCGATATCTCCTAGTCTTCTCCCTCAAATTCAACGAAATCCAAGCAACGATTGAAGAAATTTTCAACTGGAAGATTGTAGTACTCGACGAGTACTACACATCCAACGGGTGATTCGGAGTATCGTCGTCGATTGGAGATGATTGGAGGCCGTTTAGGGCGTGCATTCGTGCGTCATTTCTGGCAAGGGGGGGGGATCGGGTTGAGCGAGGTTCTGGGCGTGGGTGGGGTTTTCGAAGCGCGTCGCGGTGGGCATCTCCGATCGAGGTGGAAGGGGTCGGTGGAGGTGCGGTTCGATGCCCTAGTTTGATCGTTGATGGGTTCGTTTCTGCGTGCTGGAGTTGTCGCGTACGAGAAGATGATGAGGGCAGGCCGGGTTCATGTATGCGGGCGCATTTTTTTCTGGTTCGTTATTTATATAAAAAAAAGTAAATAAAAGAAATTGTTTAAATTTTATATACAAACTTCGATAATTCGTAACTTGTTCGTACGACATCAGATTGCGACGAATTTGGATGCATTGGAATCGCAGAGAAGTGTGCTACGCGATGGAGCAGATCCAGAGTCATTCCGGGCAAGTAGAAAATTGAGTTAAATCGGACGTCGTCCGGTTTAATTTAAATTTCGAACGTTCGCCGAACTCAATGTGAGTTTTTCTCACTCACATCTGGATGCTAGGCATTATAAATAATTGATATTTAAATATCTGAATGATTGGTTGACTTTAACTGCTGTTATCTGGCTGGATTGATATTTATATTGTGATGTGCTAACATTTGTGATGCAGGGAAAAACAGGTTGGAGGGATCCAACTGGATTCCTCAAAATGTAGTAATTATTTTATATTTGATAGTGATACCTGTTTATATTGATGTGATTGATAAATCTGAAATTTAACTGTATTGTGATAATTGTTGTATAAATTACAATTCCAGAATTTAATTAAAAATGGATAAAATTGGGTTTTTACTAAATAAGTGAATTGTTAAAAATAAGAATTTCAAAGAAGAAAATTTGAAATCTGGTTTGGATGGAAAATGTAAATTTAGCAAATTAGGATTTTTAAATATAACGGGGAGTTTATAAAATCGATAAAAGTGAAGTATAAATTTTCTGGAAATGAATTCTATGAAATTATAAATTGAGTAAAATAATAGTGGTTTATTTTAATGACGAATAGTGATATCCAGAAAAGTAAAATATGTTAAAATGAAGCTTCCGAATTTAAATGTACAATTTTAAGTGTTAATAGAATATTTTAAAATACCGTTTCTTCATTGGGATTTAATTAAGTGAATTGGAAATTTGGCTTCCATTGAAAATTCACCAAAATATTTAAACTATATTTAAAAATGAATTTCTGGAAATGAAAAATTGTGATTTAACTTCGGAGGAAGTTATAGTTAAGTATGGAATTGGAAATTTATGTTGAAAATCATAAATTGACTTGAAATAAATCAGTGGATTTATATGAAAGAGTACTTTGGAATGTTTGAAAACGGGAAAGTGTTTCCCTGGGAAAAACCAAGTAAATGTTTATAAAAAGATTTTATTTAACTAAGGTTAAGTTTTAAATCGTTTAAAAAGTATTTTTAAGAAATCGTTATTTTTAAAGAAATAAATTAATAATTTTAATACCGTAAATAATTTGGGAGTATATTATTAATTATTTTTACAAATGGATTTATTTAAAAGTTGGTTTTAGCTTAAGTTGTTAAAATTAGCATTTTTTTTCTTCTTATAACGCTATTTTGAATTTAGTTAAACTAAAACCCTTATTTTTAAAATCAAAGTTTATGTGTTAATAACTAGTTTTCTTCACATATTTTAAATTTATATTTTGAGTAAATAAATAGAAGTAATTTTCATATTTTAAAGTATATTTCAGTATAAGTATTTTTAATTGTTTTAATCTAAATTGTTTAAGCTTGGTTTTTCCAAATGGGAATAAATGGTAAGGCTTTA
Organism: Allium fistulosum; assembly: GCA_030737815.1. Taxonomy (NCBI): domain Eukaryota; kingdom Viridiplantae; phylum Streptophyta; class Magnoliopsida; order Asparagales; family Amaryllidaceae; genus Allium; species Allium fistulosum. Next base: position 1,099,496,642 of record CM060904.1, on the reverse strand, counting down.
CCCTGTAAAGGAAGAAATTGGGAAGTCGTTTAAAATGAGTTTTGAAATGTGAAAATATATCTTTTAAAGATATTAAAGGGGAAGAATAAATAATATGTGATATTATTTATTGTGTGATGGATGCTTATGGATGCTTGTGAATGTGAATTGATAGTTAAATCACCGACTATCAATATTGGCCAAATGCGCTGATCGTTTCGAAGAGACCGGGATCGAGATTTATTTCTCGAAAACCACTTCGATCCGGTTTGTACGTTTCGTGTAACGTGTTCGGAGTCGAAGATGGAGCTGTGAAGTGCAAGGGCTAGTCGCTACTAATCCTGAGGATATTTCCAAAATGGATGTAGTAGGAATAGTGCCTTCGGTTCCGTTCGGACCCGGGACGGACTTGTATGGACGAATGCTTTCGTGACATCGTCAGGTGGGCGATGGGCATTCAAAGGGATATGTTCTATAAAGGTAACGCTTAGCCTCAAGCCTCATCAACCGTGAATGACTGAAAATCAGGGGTTATGCAGCAAGGCTTCGTGGGTAGCGCCCACTGGAGAGTATGGTCATCCCTGTCTAGATGTCCCTTTTATTTCAGCTTAGTGGTGCGGTTGCTGATCACAACCGTGGGGTGATTATATTCGGATTTGCCCATAGGTTGTTCCGGCCTTGTGTTGCAGGGGACTTAGGGTGGGTCCTCGGTACTGTGATCTAGGCCACGTACTGTGACAGGTGGTACCCCAGTGCCTAGTCATTCGTTGGAAATCCATTCTCCCTACGTGCCTTGTACGGTATTTGTTTGTATACCTAGTATGCTGGAATTTAATGAATGTAACAATTTCAGCTATTTTAATAAGTATTTGTATATAGACACTATTATAATATCAGAGGATTTTGATATAAAAAGTGTTTTAGCTATCGTAAGGCAAAAACCCGACATGTTTATTTGTGGCGTGGTCTTATGAGATGCTTTTGTTTTCAAGGGATTTTTGAAACTTTAATAATCAATTGGGTGTATTTATGATGCGCTGGTATTCCAGACTGACTCGGGTGTTATTTCATTATAATGCTCGGGTCAGACCGAGTATTATATATACAGGATAGGTTGTTATGGAGCTCAGGAGAGGAGCTGGAGTCCGAGACGTATTTCTCGTACTTGTATTATTCCGCTGCTGTGATTGTTGTATTGACTGATTGACTGGATATTGATGATTGTATTATGATATACTCTGATGATGATGTATTGTATATAAACAGATATAGTTTTCATTTGTGTAAAGATCTGTTCTATATATTATATTTTATCCGCTGCGATTGTGAGATTTTGATTTGGTTGGTTCTTTCTTCTTCTATCTACTTTCTTTTTCTTCTACAATCTGTCTTTTCCGGCATTCGATCGTCGGCATATTATACTGTTGAGTATTTTGTGTCGATTTTCGAGGGTCGTGAAGGGCGGGTCGTCACACTTGGTATCAGAGCTTAGGTTGGCGACAACCTAGGCTTTGGTGGGGAAATTTCTCATTTTAAATAGAGTCAATAGTACTCTATAATGAGTTGAGTGTAATAATAGCTATGAGAGCGTACTTGTTAGTGGATATAAAATTGTTTTTATACTGTGTTGACTTATCGGTTGAGTGTTTATGAATTCTGGTCGGTGCGGGAAGTACAACCGTATCGATAGGGGTTTCTAAACTCTTAAACAAGATAAACCGACATAGTATTATTTTTAAAGTGGGTAAATGAAATAATTTTACCCAAAATTGTATTTTGATACAAAAAGAAATAATTTTCTGAATTATTATATATATTGGATGCTTGTTTGGTTGTTTCTTCTATAATCAAATAAGAAATTAAAACATGATCTAAAATTTGAAATGATATATATATAAGAAAATAAGAATCTAAAATATTAAAATGGTTTATAACCAAATGGAATTGACTGGATATGTTTTAAATAAGAAAAGTAAAAATTAAAATTTGATTTAAACTAGAATTTTGACCCCGGAAATTTTGAAAGGGATTTCAAATGGAATTAAACAAAGTTTTGGGAGTTTGACTTTGTGGAAATGTTAGAAATGTTTTCAAAAGCATTTGTAAGAATGGAGTATATTTTGGGGAAATATTTTTGAATAGAAATTGTTTTGAGGTGGATTTTGGAAGTGGAAAGCATTGAACTCACTTCAGTCGCTGGAAGATAATCCTGATGATGCTGGCCACATCATTAGAATTCATTTTCGAGTTTCTAAAGTGATGGATTGCTACCAAAATAGTTGGTTATGACATTGTTTGGACTTGTTTGGGAAACAAGTGATTTTGGAATTTTCAAAGGAAAATTGTTTGGCAAAAGCAGTTTGTTTTGGAATTTGGTATTTGATTTGAATATCAAAGAGTAATGTGTTGATTTTTATTTCGAATTGGTTTTGAAATAAATCCGGGTAAATTGAATTCTGGGAATTCTATTTTGTAATAAAAATGTGGAAGTTGAAATGAATCAACTATAAACTTATAAGATAAAGTTGATGTAATTAAGAATTTGGGTTAAAAACTGAAATACATCAACTAGAATCGTGCAAGTGAAGTTGATTTAAGTAAGAAGGGAATGAGATTTTATCCTGAAATTAAAATTTAATTTGTGTATATATGGAAGTAAATGGAACTATTAAAATGAATGGGTGGCAAATTCAAACTTAACCATAAATGAAGGTGAATGGAATATATTTGGTTTAACTTATGATAAGTTAAATAAAATTAAGAATTTGAAATTGAGTTAAATCTAAATGAATTGGAATTAAATTGAAGTGTGATTAAATGGAAATGGACTTAAGTGAGCAATATAAACTTATAAATAAATAAGTTGAAGAACTTGAGGATGGGCAATCTGATTTTAAACCAAAGTAAAATGGAATTATAGTCACAAATGGAAATAATGAATGGTATGGTGACTCCAAACTCAATCCTAAATGAAATGTGGAGAAAGATAAAGTAAAGTGAGATATAAAAGATGTGAATGAATTCAAAGTAGTAAATAAGTTTTGAATTTATTTACGAAGGAATAAAGTGAAGTGAAATTCAAAATTCAGATGCATTATAAGCAATATTGAATGGAATTCAATTATTATTTAAGTAGTAAAGGAAGTGGAATGGATTTAATTTGGCTACATAAAATTTAGTTAAACTTGGAATAAATTTGGATAAGAATCAAATTGAATGGAAATTTAATTTAGTTGAGGTGATGATGAATGAAGTAAATGTTTACTCAACTAAATTCAAAATGATTGTTTGGAAATGAATTAGTTAAATTAAATGGAAGGTGTATGGTAATGAATAGAATTTGATAGTTGGGTTAAAATTTAGAAAGTAAGTAAAAATCCAGTTGTGGAATGGGATTTAAGTTTGGTAATAAATGTTGGAAGTGAGAATGAATAATGGAATTAGATTATAATAATGATGGTTTTGAATTGTAAATAAAATTCAAATGGGAGAAATAATTTAAATGGTCTCTTTGTTAATAAAATAATTTGTACATGGATTGGATAAATAAACAAAGGGCATTAAAGTTGTAAATGAATTGAAATTTGATTGGATGAGAATCAAATGGAAATAAAATAAAATTGATATAAGAAGATAATGAATCTATTGTGAAAGAACTTAAGTAACTTGAAAGAAAAACAAAGTGATTTTGAATGGGCTTTATTAAGTAATCTTGAGTGCAATTTGTTAGATAATAAAACTGGAAAGCAAGTGAAATGAGTTTTAATTAATTATTGAGATGAAATAAGGATGTATGGGTTGTAAACAATCCAAAATGGAATGATATTAATATAAACTTGAGTTGGTTAATGAAATAAAGGTGCAAGGGAAATTTAATTAACAAATTGCATTGGAATAAAAATACTGGGATTGTGAACCATGCAAACAGAATAAAATTAATATAAATCTAAGTTGAAATTAATTTTAAATGGTTATAAGCTTAAGTGGTGATTATTTTGTTTGAATGAAATGAAATTTGCATGTATTTGCAATTGAGTGTTTAAAAGCAATCGGAATTGAGTTGTTTAACAGGCAATTGAAATTGAATTTTGAATAAATTGATATGAATTGGAATCCAATTCAGAGGGTTTGTAAATAAATGCAAGTGAATTGATTCAAAAGTAGCAAATGGAATGGATTTTAAATCAATAGGAATGAATTGATCTTTTTATGAGTGATTTTGCATATGAATGGAAATGGATTATAAAAGAAATGCAAATGTTTCAAGTTTAAAATAAAATTTGTTTGTAAATCAAATTGGAAATGTAAGTTAAAACAAAAATGTAAGAAAGGCATATGTAGTCATGTTGAAGTGGAAATGAATTGGTGAAATAAATATGAATGGTATATAGTAAATTTGAATGTAAGTCATTCAAGTGAAATAAAATGAAGTTGGAAGTGAATAAGTAATTTGAAAAGTGATTGAAATCTTTGAATTGTTGATAAGATATGGTTAACATGGTTAATGATGAAGTTTGCTTGGTTTGGTTATGAAATGAATATGTTTGGGTTGCATTTGTATTGGAAATATTATTAAAATGCTCATGTCTTTGAGAACTGATAAGTTGTTTGAGTAAGTAAAGGTACGGGAGGCGTTCGAGAGAGTTGGAGCGCGAATATGCGTTATATTAGCCGCTCGCTATTAAAAATTTGCTAAGAGGTACGCCTACGCAAATATAATTGGGAAAATGATATATATATTGTGTTATATTTTGGTTTCCGGCCATGTGAGCCGATGTATATATATTTGTGTATCCTGCGATATCGCAGAAGCTCCTCCGTACAAAGGAGACTCCGCCAAAATTTTCCAAAAATTTTGGGAGTTAGAAAATTTTTGGGATTTTGGAAAAATTTATTAACTTGGGAAGTTATTTTGAAATAAAGTTAAAATAAAGGCTTTAGAGTAAATGTAGCAATTGAGTTTGGGATTGGGCTAAATGTTTGGAAAGTGAATATAAGCTTTTAATTCTGCAAATTGGATAAGTAAGTGAGTTTGAGAGTATTTTCTACCTTAGCAAATTTCGGGGACGAAATTTTTATAAGGGGGGAGGAATGTAACATCCCGTATTTTTAAGCTATTGAATTTGAACATTTAATTCATTTTAAATGTTTAATGTGGACCCTTAATTGATTTTGTAGTGGATGGATGCGGGTTCAATCATTAAAATAAATTATAAATTCAAATATAATTTGGATAATAATAATTAAATATTCGAAATTGGGATAAAAGGTGAATTTGGGATAAATGATTATAAAAATGGTGTTTAAATGTATTTTTAAGCTCAATTGGGTATAAATAATATTGTTGGATTTTTAGATGAATTTAAAAGTCAATAAATTATTATTTGGGATTTTATATTAATTTAAAAATGAATTTAATATTATTAAAATGCAATACAATCAGATTTTGATCTGGATTGAACCAGAATGATTTTAAATGTGGTTATACATTTTATATGATTTATTATTAAGTTAACAAAATTTTAAAAGTGAAATTTGAAGCGTTTTCGACGATTTTCAGAAATCGCTTGATTTAATAGACGAGTTAAAATAGCCTTCCGGGGCGCAGTCTCGGAATGCGACGAAACCAGTTCCATTGGATCCGTAATAGATAGTTATTATCGGATTTCAATTTTCGTAGCTATCGGAGTTGTCGTTTGACCGTGGCAGCTCGAAACGCATCGAAATCGATTTAACCGATTTAAATTTAAATTGATCGTTTTATTTCATATCTCGCGCATACGATCAAATTAGCTTACGAAACCTGTTCCATTGTGTCCGGAACGCGGAAAAACACCAGGATAGCCTGTCGGAACACGTAATTTGGAATTCGTTTGCGTTTGTGGTTAACTTGAGATATTTTATTTATTAAATAATATTAAATTATATATATATATATAAACATTTTATCTCAAAACCCTAACCTAAACGTTGGCCGCCGCAGTTTTTAATTCAATGGCCGATATCTCCTAGTCTTCTCCCTCAAATTCAACGAAATCCAAGCAACGATTGAAGAAATTTTCAACTGGAAGATTGTAGTACTCGACGAGTACTACACATCCAACGGGTGATTCGGAGTATCGTCGTCGATTGGAGATGATTGGAGGCCGTTTAGGGCGTGCGTTCGTGCATCGTTTCTGGCAAGGGGGGGATCGGGTTGAGCGAGGTTCTGGGCGTGGGTGGGGTTTTCGAAGCGCGTCGCGGTGGGCATCTCCGATCGAGGTGGAAGGGGTCGGTGGAGGTGCGGTTCGATGCCCTAGTTTGATCGTTGATGGGTTCGTTTCTGCGTGCTGGAGTTGTCGCGTACGAGAAGATGATGAGGGCAGGCCGGGTTCATGTATGCGGGCGCATTTTTTTCTGGTTCGTTATTTATATAAAAAAAAAGTAAATAAAAGAAATTGTTTAAATTTTATATACAAACTTCGATAATTCGTAACTTGTTCGTACGACATCAGATTGCGACGAATTTGGATGCATTGGAATCGCAGAGAAGTGTGCTACGCGATGGAGCAGATCCAGAGTCATTCCGGGCAAGTAGAAAATTGAGTTAAATCGGACGTCGTCCGGTTTAATATAAATTTCGAACGCTCGCCGAACTCAATGTGAGTTTTTCTCACTCACATCTGGATGCTAGGCATTATAAATAATTGATATTTAAATATCTGAATGATTGGTTGACTTTAACTGCTGTTATCTGGCTGGATTGATATTTATATTGTGATGTGCTAACATTTGTGATGCAGGGAAAAACAGGTTGGAGGGATCCAACTGGATTCCTCAAAATGTAGTAATTATTTTATATTTGATAGTGATACCTGTTTATATTGATGTGATTGATAAATCTGAAATTTAACTGTATTGTGATAATTGTTGTATAAATTACAATTCTAGAATTTAATTAAAAATGGATAAAATTGGGTTTTTACGAAATAAGTGAATTGTTAAAAATAAGAATTTCAAAGAAGAAAATTTGAAATCTGGTTTGGATGGAAAATGTAAATTTAGCAAATTGGGATTTTTAAATATAACGGGGAGTTTATAAAATCGATAAAAGTGAAGTATAAATTTTCTGGAAATGAATTCTATGAAATTATAAATTGAGTAAAATAACAGTGGTTTATTTTAATGACGAATAGTGATATCCAGAAAAGTAAAATATGTTAAAATGAAGCTTCCGAATTTAAATGTACAATTTTAAGTGTTAATAGAATATTTTAAAATACCGTTTCTTCATTGGGATTTAATTAAGTGAATTGGAAATTTGGCTTCCATTGAAAATTCACCAAAATATTTAAACTATATTTAAAAATGAATTTCTGGAAATGAAAAATTGTGATTTAACTTCGGAGGAAGTTATAGTTAAGTATGGAATTGGAAATTTATGTTGAAAATCATAAATTGACTTGAAATAAATCAGTGGATTTATATGAAAGAGTACTTTGGAATGTTTGAAAACGGGAAAGTGTTTCCCTGGGAAAAACCAAGTAAATGTTTATAAAAAGATTTTATTTAACTAAGGTTAAGTTTTAAATCGTTTAAAAAGTATTTTTAAGAAATCGTTATTTTTAAAGAAATAAATTAATAATTTTAATACCGTAAATAATTTGGGAGTATATTATTAATTATTTTTACAAATGGATTTATTTAAAAGTTGGTTTTAGCTTAAGTTGTTAAAATTAGCATTTTTTTTCTTCTTATAACGCTATTTTGAATTTAGTTAAACTAAAACCCTTATTTTTAAAATCAAAGTTTATGTGTTAATAACTAGTTTTCTTCACATATTTTAAATTTATATTTTGAGTAAATAAATAGAAGTAATTTTCATATTTTAAAGTATATTTCAGTATAAGTATTTTTAATTGTTTTAATCTAAATTGTTTAAGCTTGGTTTTTCCAAATGGGAATAAATGGTAAGGCTTTACCCTGTAAAGGAAGAAATTGGAAAGTCGTTTAAAATGAGTTTTGAAATGTGAAAATATATCTTTTAAAGATATTAAAGGGGAAGAATAAATAATATGTGATATTATTTATTGTGTGATGGATGCTTATGGATGCTTGTGAATGTGAATTGATAGTTAAATCACCGACTATCAATATTGGCCAAATGCGCTGATCGTTTCGAAGAGACCGGGATCGAGATTTATTTCTCGAAAACCACTTCGATCCGGTTTGTACGTTTCGTGTAACGTGTTCGGAGTCGAAGATGGAGCTGTGAAGTGCAAGGGCTAGTCGCTACTAATCCTGAGGATATTTCCAAAATGGATGTAGTAGGAATAGTGCCTTCGGTTCCGTTCGGACCCGGGACGGACTTGTATGGACGAATGCTTTCGTGACATCGTCAGGTGGGCGATGGGCATTCAAAGGGATATGTTCTATAAAGGTAACGCTTAGCCTCAAGCCTCATCAACCGGGAATGACTGAAAATCAGGGGTTATGCAGCAAGGCTTCGTGGGTAGCGCCCACTGGAGAGTATGGTCATCCCTGTCTAGATGTCCCTTTTATTTCGGCTTAGTGGTGCGGTTGCTGATCACAACCGTGGGGTGATTATATTCGGAATTGCCCATAGGTGATTCCGGCCTTGTGTTGCAGGGGACTTAGGGTGGGTCCTCGGTACTGTGATCTAGGCCACGTACTGTGACAGGTGGTACCCCAGTGCCTAGTCATTCGTTGGAAATCCATTCTCCCTACGTGCCTTGTACGGTATTTGTTTGTATACCTAGTATGCTGGAATTTAATGAATGTAACAATTTCAGCTATTTTAATAAGTATTTGTATATAGACACTATTATAATATCAGAGGATTTTGATATAAAAAGTGTTTTAGCTATCGTAAGGCAAAAACCCGACATGTTTATTTGTGGCGTGGTCTTACGAGATGCTTTTGTTTTCAAGGGATTTTTGAAACTTTAATAATCAATTGGGTGTATTTATGATGCGCTGGTATTCCAGACTGACTCGGGTGTTATTTCATTATAATGCTCGGGTCAGACCGAGTATTATATATACAGGATAGGTTGTTATGGAGCTCAGGAGAGGAGCTGGAGTCCGAGACGTATTTCTCGTACTTGTATTATTCCGCTGGTGTGATTGTTGTATTGACTGATTGACTGGATATTGATGATTGTATTATGATATACTCTGATGATGATGTATTGTATATAAACAGATATAGTTTTCATTTGTGTAAAGATCTGTTCTATATATTATATTTTATCCGCTGCGATTGTGAGATTCTGATTTGGTTGGTTCTTTCTTCTTCTATCTACTTTCATTTTCTTCTACAATCTGTCTTTTCCGGCATTCGATCGTCGGCATATTATACTGTTGAGTATTTTGTGTCGATTTTCGAGGGTCGTGAAGGGCGGGTCGTCACATTCTTTCTTAATAATGATGCGTCTTTCTGTGGAGAAAAAGACGGGTCGTTACAGTTGGTAACAGAGCGCTAGGTTCAGTGAATACCTAGGCTTTGGAGTAAATTCTATCTTTAGAGAGCGTACTTGTAATTTTGATATATATATATATATATTTATTTATCTCTACCTATTTGTTAGGTTACCTGTTCGGGTTTTCCAATATGAGTTATAGAGGTAGGAAGGTAGTGGTGTGTGAAACACGACTACTACCTATGATAGGAGTTTGAGCGTTTGAGGTTGGGAGTGTATCTATCGAGACTGTAGACCCAATACGTCTCGAGTAAGCTTTGAAGTGGTATAAGGATTTCATCGATCTCTGAAGGAAACCAGTTAAGGTTCAGAGTCTATCTTTTAAGTTGGATCCGTCGGTTAGGCAGAAGCGAGTGATGGTATCTTGATACCTCAGGTAATAGTAGTTGCGTGATGAGATGCAGTGACTATGAATGTTCCCGAAGATGTTTTCTTTGGAACAAGTTTAAGGAAGTGTGTATGCTTCGGTGTTGTGGCTGAGTTCAGCATGGTGTTTCTGTTTGGTTTGAGGTCTGAGTTTCTCGAAGAGCTTTGGATTAGGAATTTTTTTGGCATCTGTGTCAGCAGTGTAGCTCTGAGTATTCTGTGTGCCGGCAAGAAGGTCTTCTGTCTTAGTAGTTTTCTTGAGGTAGAGTTCAGAAGCAGCAAAGTGGATCCATTTCTTCGATGGATTGGATAGATAAGCATAAGCTGTTTTGATTGGTAAAGAGAGAACAGTTTCTTTGGAATTAGGCTGGATTGATCGCAAAAGTGACTTGCGATAGCTGTGTGTTCTCTTGGGTTATCAGAGATTTTCGGATGTCTTCAGGGAAGTTAGATGTTTGCCTTAGCATTTGGAGATTGAGTTTTTGTATCGACTAGGATTCCAGGAGTTTTATCTTTATGGATTTGTTGGACCATATTTCTAGGATGTGTTGCTTAGTCTGTGCTCGATGTCATCATCAGCATTTTCATTTGCTCCAAATCAGAGTTGTGCAGCGGAAGCAAGATTAGTAAGTGCTCCTGTTTATCTTTTCTGGATAGGAGGAGTAAGTTTAGTCTTCTGTTGTTTGAGGAGTAGAGTTTGTGTTCTTGGTTTTGGTTGATCTTGGAAGGATCATTTTGATGAGTTGTTTTTGATCTAGTTTGTTCCTAGAGGTATCAACGAAGGTTGAGCTGATCAGGAAGGATGTAGACAGCCCAGGATCGTCCGAAGAATTTTGTGGATAAGAGACGGAGGAATTTGGATTTTGTAGTCGGAGATTTGATTTGGATAAGTTTTGGTCTACGGGGTTGAATGGCCAGTTTGGATGACTGGAATTCAATGTATTTCATGTATCTCTGAGGGAGTGCGTGTAAGATCTATCACTGGTTGTAGAACCAGCAGTTCAGGGAGGTTTGGTTGTTGAGTCAAACTCGTCTGTAGTCTGATATCCTATTTAGTTTTGTAGATCTAGATGAGTAGGAGCTCTGTAGCTTAGTAGTATTGATTGTTTGGATTCTATAGAGCGAGTATCCCGGTATTTATACTTGGGAAACTCGAGGAAATTCTATTCATGATTTTGTCTGGATAGTTAGATTTGTTTGATTGAGTAAATTGATTGCTATGGTTGTTAGCATATGGTTGATAATATATGCTTGTGATTTAAAATTACAATCTTTAATGAGATTATTAAATTACCTTTGCTTTTACATTTCGGGGACGAAATTCATTTAAGGGGGGAGGAATGTGATGACCCGGAATTTTGGGCAATATCAATTTAATAATCTGTATTAAAAATTAAATTGATTTGATAATCTTTGATAATAAAATTTGAATTTAATTTAATAATCTAATTAAATAAATATTTAATTGGTGAATTTTATCTTTTAAAAGCTAATAAGATATTTTCTATTTGTAATATATATATTTGTATATATTGTAAATAGAAAAGCTTTGGTAAATTGGAAATTTAGATAAAATTTAATATAAACTTTTCAAAGTTATTTAAATAAATAACCTTATAGTTTTAAAATACTTTAGGTAAAGGTTTAAATTGTTTAAGATATATTTTAACTTAAGTTTAAATGTAAATAAGATTTAACAAAAAGGTTTGTTTTATTTCTTTTTAAAATATTGCTTGATAATATGATAATCTCTTCTATAAATTATTTACATTGACAAATGAATTATTTTCAAATAATAATTATAATGTATTTTTATTTTAAAATTAAATCTGTTGTTGAATTTATATGTATATATATAACTTGATTTTAAATTGAACTTTAGAATTTGATTTGAATTTGAATTTAAAGTTTTGAAATTTAAAAAGATAGATATTTAAATTGTTTTGGATTTTAAAATATATGTATAAAATTTTATTTATGAATATAATTGGTTTTATTTCTTTAAAATTATTTATATATATATAAATAAGTACTTATAAACTAATTAATTTAGTATAAGCTTATAATAACCTTTAAAAATAAATACTAAATACTTAAAAGACAAGTGTTATTTTCCTAAAGTCTCATTTTAACAAGTGTTAACTAATTAACAAATATAATGACAAATGTCAAGATTTTAATTTTAGTTTTCTTTTATTTTAAATAAATCACAAAATTTACTTATATAAACTTATGCTTCCTTCTCTTCTTTTCTTTTTCTATTCTTCAATTCAAATCTAAGAGAAGCTTCAGCCTGTAACAAAATCTCAACAAAAACAATCTATAATCAAAACACTCTTCAAAACCAGAAATCAAATTCAACAATCCTGTAAATCATTTTCAAAAATCAAAACAATGAAAGTCTGAACATCATTCTTCAACTCTGTTTTAAAATGCAAACTCAAAATCAAAGCAGTCTCAACAAGTTTTCAGATCCTAACATTCAATTTTTCAAATCAAAGAAGCACATACTTCAGCAATTCAAGATCTTAAATCAGAAACATTTTCAACATTCAAATTTACAGTTCAAAAGCTTTTTCAAAGTAAGGGCTCTGTTCATCTTTGTGAAAGGTGAGTAACTTCACTTTTAAACTTAAAGTATAATTTTGGTTGCATGTTATTGATGTGATCAATATTGTATTGTGAAGTATGTTTGTGTATTTATATTGTTGAATTTCTGATGTATGATGTATGCATGCCTGTAACTTCTCTGTTCCCAGTTTTTGGTTCTTGTTTGATTTAAATTCAAAGCCTATTGATTTTGTCTCTGTTTAAACTTAAGATTCAAATCAAACTAGTTTGTTTAATCACAAACTTTAGTTAAAAATTTACTTAAGTTAAAATAATATGGGAATGACTCTGGAAATCAAATGACTGAGCAAGTTTTAATATAAGTAAAATCTGAAACCAAAGCCTGCATGCAAATCTGAGACAGGCAACTCAAGTTTTTAAAACAACAAGCATTTCAGTTTTAAAACAAAGAAGCAGTTCAAGTTTTAACTCAAGCAACATTTCAGAAAAACAAGTTTTCACAGTTTCAAGCTTTTCAAAAAGTTTTCAAAAGCAATGGCAATGCAAGTTTCCAGTTTTGAAACAATTCAAGTTTTCAAAAGCTAAAACTGCCCTCTGTTTCATGCATGCCAGGTGAGTAACATTTTTATTAAAATAACTTAAGTATAAATATGATTACATGCTAATTTCTGTGATAATTGTGTTTTGTGTGAATGTATATAGATGGGTTCTGCATATGTATATATGAATGTATATAGTTGTGTGCATGTTGCTGTGTATCAGTGCTTCTCTGTTTTTAAATTCCAGGCTCCAGTTTTTGATTTAAAAATCATTATCTCTTGATCTAGTCCTGATTTGGATTTAAGACTTAAACAAAATTTGTTTGATTCATCGTGAATTATAGTTTAAAAATTTATTTAAGACAAAATAAGTCAAAATGTCTCTGGAAACAAGAAAATAACAAAGCAAACTTAATATAGGAGTAAATTTAATCATCCTAATCCATTGTTTCAGACACATGATATGGAAACTTATCTTAAATCATGATTTTTAGGAATGAAATCACGACTTTTAGTAGTGGGATATGGGTGCAGTTCTGGTTTGACCAGAAAATGGAATTTGAGTGGTTTCTGGTGATCTCCGTGATCGGAGAGGAAGGGGTTTCAACTGATGGTAGTGGAGTGGTAGAGGAGTTTGGGAAAAATGCCAGGCAGTTGATCAAAGCACTGTGGCGTCGACAGGAGATCGAGAATGTTTGTAACCCTAGTTTTTACTAGGTCGGGTATTTTGATTGGCACAACTACTCTGGTCGATCGAGTTCAACAAAACTCTGGGGAATGGTAGCTAGGGCATGGGCGAAGTCGTGGTCGGAGTCTATGGCGTTCTGGTGATCAATAGTGGAAGCACGAGGGGTTTTCCTGGATGTGTTTCTGTATCCAAGTTTGGGTTAAAGCTCGAATTCGATTTCGAGTTGTTCTGGGATTTCTGATGATCAAGGTTGTGAGATGGGATGATCGGCGACTTGTAGAAGCCTTCGGCGATGATAGGAGATGGACAGCGCCACCGTGCATGTGCACGGTGCACTTTATTTTCTGATGAAGTTGAGTTTGGTTTGAGGGGATTGGTTACTCGAGATTTTCTCGAAGTAATTTGATGTTTTGCTCGAAGTTAGGTTAGGTTGGACTCGAAGCAAATATGGATGGGCTCGAGTAAAATGTTTTTTTACAGGTTTTCAAACATGTTCTGTTTTCAAATTTAAAAGTAAATTTGAAAGTAAAATATTTTCAAATGTTTTGTTAATGATAATTTAATCATTAATAAGAGTAATGTTTTATCTTAAAGTTTATTAAGATTTAATAATTTAGAATAATTAAACTATTAAGGTAATTAAATGGATAATTAATTGATTTAATTAATTAATGATTTGGATTGATTAATTTAGTAATTAAGTGTTTAAATTAGTTAATTAAGGTTTAAGAGTAATTAATGAAGGAATAATTACTTTGTAATTAAGGATCGTTAATTAGATAAGATTAGATTTTTAATTAATGATTAAGAATTAATAAATCAAGTAAATAAGGATTAATAAAGTTGTAGTTAAAACTTAATTAATTAAATAATTAGAGGTTAATTAATTGGTAATTAAGATTTATTAATTTGAAATTAATAATGATTAATCTAAGTTTAAATTCTTATGAAAAGAAATTAAGAATTGATAATAGTTAATGAAGATCATTAACTTGAGATTATTTAACAATTAATTGATGTGATTAATTTTAATAATTAATTGGATTAATTAATTAAAGATAATCATTTGTGAAAATGTTCAAGTGTAATTACTTGATAAAAGTAATTAAGGAATTAATTACTTAATGTAATTAATTTAGTTTAATGTGATTAGTTTAAGTTAATTAATTAAGTTTAATTAATTTGAGATAAACACTTGAGAATGTGATAAGTAATTACTTAATGTAATTAATGAAGTGTAATTACTTAGTGAAGTTATTAATGGTAATTACTGAATGTAATTAATTAAATGATGATTGTTAATGAAAGTAATTTAGGTTTAATTACTTTGTGTAATTAATCAAGGGATTAATTAAAGGATAATTAATTAAGGAGTAATTAATTAATTTAAATGAAGTAATTAAGGGTAGTTAATTACTGAATGTGATTAATCAAGAGTGATTAATAAATATGGTTTAATTAAAGATTAATTACTTAATGTAATTAATTTAAATAGGATAATTAATTAAGAGTAATTAGGGATCATTAATTAATATAATTAATGATGTAATTAGGGGTTGATTAATTAAAACTAATTAATCAATAATAAGTGATTAAAGAGTAATTAATTAATGTAATTAATTAAGGATTAATGTAATTAATTATAGTTAATTAATTAATGAAGTAATTAAAGGTAAATTACTATAAATGGTTAAAGATAATTAATTGGAGTAATTAATTAAAGGATAAATTACTTGAATGCAATTAAAGGATAATTAATCAAGGATGATTAATTAAGATGGATAATTAGAGGATAATTAATTGATTTGTAATTAATAAATGGTTATAAGCAGGATTTATAGAATGAAGTAATTAATTTAATTTATTTTAAATTAATTAGAGATGAAGTAATTAATTTAATTTATTTTAAATTAATTAGAGAATGATGATTAATAAATCATTGCTTATGGATGTTGTTTGATATTGGATGCTTTGCATGGTTTGAGATCTCAGATATGAGATATGTGATGTTGTGTGATATGGATGCTTTGGTTGCATTGTGATGATAATATGAATTATCTGTTTGTGATGATAATGTAGATTATCTATTGAGATGATGTGAATTATCTATATGTGTGTATATAGATAATGAATTTAATTGTTTAACTTTAAAACAACTTGACCTTAAAAGATGGCGTTTTGGATTTCGATGAGACCGGGATCTGGTTTCCCTATTTGGATATCCGAAAACCACATCGATCCAAATTAACGATAGGTCGTGAATCTCAAGTGAAGATGAAGATTCAGAGTGCAAGGGTTATTGTCGTTAACTCTGAGGGTGATTCCAAAATGAGTGTAACGAGATAATGCCTTCGGTTTCGTTCAAACCCGGAATGAACTTGTATGGATTGAATGCTTTCAGAACTTCGTCAGGTGGATGATGAGCATTCTAAGTGATGTGTTTTGATTAAAGGTAATCATAGCCTCAAGCCTCATCAACCGGGAAT
Source organism: Allium fistulosum (assembly GCA_030737815.1). Lineage (NCBI taxonomy): Eukaryota > Viridiplantae > Streptophyta > Magnoliopsida > Asparagales > Amaryllidaceae > Allium > Allium fistulosum. The sequence goes on along the minus strand of CM060904.1, from coordinate 1,099,480,531 downwards.
GGCTAAAACAGGGGAGGTGCAGCAAGGTTAAGTTGGTAGCACCCAAGTAGGACGAGATTTTCCCCTGTCTAGAGGTTCCTTTTTATTCGGCTTAGTGGGCGGTTGCTAATCCCAACCGCGGGGTTGTCTTGTTCGGGATTATCCAGTAAAGGGATGGTTCCGGCCTTGTGTTGCAGGGGATTGGGAGTGATCCTCGGTACGTTGATCTAGGCCACATACTGTGATGGGCGGTACCCAGTAGCCCTGCCATTGTATGGAATCCAATCTCCAATAAGTGCCGTACGTTTTAGTTGTGCCCAACTATGTTGGAACGTGAGATGTAAGCATTCCAGCTATTTCTATATTTTATTTGAAAACCCTATCCCCTATTATAATATCATTGGATTTCCTAACAAATGGTTTGGTTAGCGTAAGGTAAAAACTTACCCATGTTTATTTGTGGGGAGTCTTACGTGATATCTTTTGTTTTCAAAGGATTTTCAAAGTTAAGCAACTTTAACCTGTTACTCACACCAGACCCATGTCTGACCCGGAGTTTATTTTCTGTTTTCTTAAACTCTTGGGTACTCAAATTTTTACGAGTAGCCAAGGGATTCAAGTTAGCTTTGACGAATACTGGAGGAGCAATGGAGCCGGAGGCTTCAGCATTTGTAGATATAGATGTTTCTGCTGTGTCTGTATCTCTATGAGGTATTTGAGTTGTACAATAGACAGACTTTTATAACTGTCTAATGTATTGTGATGTATAAGCTGTGTAACTCTGATAGATGATGAACATTATGTAATAACTATGTGATTAATATATTTTATTCGTTCCGCTGTGAGATTCTGGTATTGTTTAGTTTCTTCTTTTCTATCTTTTCTCTTTTCTATCCCTTTCTTTCTTTATAATGATGCGTCTTTCTGTGGAGAAATAGACGGGTCGTTACATATGGGAATTTTACAAAGGTTGGTATTTGTCCATGAAAGTTATTCTATTGCGTTCGTGGCGAAATTATGATCTGTTTTCATATATAATATGCTAAAAACAGAGCTCAAACAAAGGAGTTATGAGCGTTTGAAGTTTTCAAAATTAAATTAATTTAATTTGAATTTAAATTCAAACTAGAATTTATATTTAGGGTTTAAATTTTAAAATTAGCTTGAGGGCTAAATAAACGTTTTAATTAACATTTAACGTTAAAGTTAAATAGGTTGAGGAATTAATTAAAAAGCCACAAAATAATCAAATACCTAAAATAATCAACCGGTCGACACCTTTACTGTGACCGGTCGACCCCTAGCGGTCGATAGGTTAGGGATGGACGGTCGATCGGTCAAAGCCAAAATTTGGGAGTGGCGGCTAGGGTTAAGGATGTGCTATTTATTTATATGCTCTATGTTTCTCTGTTTTAAACAATTTTCATCCTACGGTTCTGGTGCGTTACAACCCCTATAAATAGAACCCTATCCTCTCCACTTTTTATTCATATTATTTTGAGAAATTCAATGAAACTTTGCAATTGTTATCTCTCTAAATTAAATTTAGAAACTGCGTAGAAAATTCAGGTAAGAATCCAATCTATTTTCTATTTATTTCTTCTTCCTCCAACCTATTCTTATTCTGTTCTCATCCAACTATTCTGAATCTAATAAATATATTTACCTCTTCCCTATTTTGTGTGTGTGTGTATGTGTATCAAAAGTGAGAGATTCTAGAAGAGATTTTATGACATGCGAATCTAAGGAAGGCAAAGCTAAGGCTATTCTATGAGTGGAACCTTAGTATTTCTTTTCAGCAATTGTTTAGTTTATTTCTTTTTAGATTTGGATAGCGTTAGAGATTTTGGAATTTCAAAAATATGATAGATAAAATCACCTAAAATTCCTTTTTGTTTCGATATGTCAATTCTATGTTGAGATCCTCAATTATTTACATTAATTTAATGGAATTTGTTTTGTTTATGCAATTTTTTATAATTTCATAGTCTATTCCATTTCTCCTTCTTATTTAAGTCAAATTATGATCCTTTAATAAATAAGGGGTTTAGTACGAATTCTATTTATAGTTTACACCACTTATTCTTATCTATTTCATTATAAAAGAAGAGTTGAATAGAATATAGGGTTTAGATTGAAATTCTTATTTTTTAGGATATTCCATTGAATTGGTGTAATAAATTGAGTTTCTATTTTATTTACAAGTATGTTATCGTAGTTTAGGTTTTAAATATTTATTGCCTATTTCGGATATTAGAAATCCCTTATTTTGATATGTTGAAATTTTGGGAATTTGAAGAAAAAGGACTTGTAATAATATTTGGTTAGGGAATTGACATTTAAAGCTAGTTTAGAGCATAAAATCCTTGTGTTTAGAACTTATTAGGTGCAAATATTTATTTATTTCTATCTGTGTAATCAACGTATAATTATTGTGCATATGGCGTAGTTAATTAGGTATTTATTTACACTTATTTCCCCCATTAGGAAGTTATTTACTGTGTATATAGCGTAGTTAATTAGGTATTGCCTCCTTTCCTTATAAGGATGTATTAAATAATTTTAATGGTTATATGTTTGTAGACATATTCTTATTATGAAATACTACCCAAGTACTAAAAAGGTAAGATGCAAGATTTTTATTCACCAGACCTCCTTGCATGTTTAGGCTTACGTGATAGGGGGTTCTCTCATTGTGAACAATGGTGTAGCTTTGTCTCTTGCCCCTACACGTCCTGACAATGTGGGTTGGTTGACAGTCGAGAGGCTAGCCGTAAAATAAGGAAGTCTCGGGTTATTATTTGTAGCCATGCCCTTTAAGGGATCACATTTGTTTTGACTCCCTCCTCATTACAACACAGGATAAGGATGGAGTGTTGGTGATGTGGATGCTTAGAAATGGAGAAGCTTAGCTTGTGGTAGTATTTTTTATTTTTTGCTTTTATGTGTATCCATGGATTTAAACAACTAGTGTAACAGATATTATGTAACAGTTTTTATGGAATTTTGTATTATGACATTTTTATGTTTTTGAAATAAATAGGTACACTTTATTGTTATATTTTGTTCCATTCGCTTTGAGTTCTGAAAATTTAGTTATGGCTCTGCAATGTTATTTCTTTTTACTACCAACAGCTTGCCTTAGAATGGATCTAAGTTTCGATTGGCCTTTTTCTAGGTCGAAATTTAGGCCTACTTCTAGGTGGGTCGTTACATTTTCTATTAGATCCTAGGTTACCTGATCAACGGGGAAAATATACTATGCGTATGAGTGGCATACTTGTTATTTTTGGAAAATATTTTTCGAAAATTCATGTTATATATACATATTTATTTATTTATTTTGAATTTACGCTTAACACTATAAATTCTGACTATAGAAGTATATGCTACCACATTTCGAATAGGTGGACAAAGCAACTGTGAGTTGGAAAATAAATAGAATTAAATTTATACTTCTTTGTAGGACCCATACCTCTTTATCATTATAGGCCCTATAAGTATTAAGGTGAGAGGGATATGAATCGTAGATAAAAAGGTTGATAGGAAAAATTGACCTTAAGGAAACATTTGTTAGGATGATAATTAATACGAACAAATTAACATTTATTACCACAAGGAGGAAATTAGAATTTTAAAGGGTAGAGTACAAAGGTTTAAAAGAAAGAACAAATTTTAATCTTACCCATTGAGACATAATTTGGTAAAAAGGTTTTTTGAAAACCCCTTTAAAATTTTGAAAGTGCCTTTCAAAAGATTTTGAAATGAAAATCTTGTAAGTTAGAAATTTTTGGTAAAAAGTGTTTTAAATGACTTTTAAATTATACCACCGTTTGTTTTGTAAAATGTTTGATAAGAGGTTATAAATTATAAAGGGTGGTGAAATATTTTGGTACGTGATTTTAATTTACAAATTTGGTGACTTGAGAAGTTGAAAAATAAGTTTTCATTTATTAACTTCTCGATTGAAAATTTGATTGGGTTAGAAAAGCTTTCAAATTCCTTGATTTGTATTCCTCTATTTTTCTATGTTATATTTCCTAGGCAATAAAATTGAAAGTTCCTCCCTTTACAACTTCTTAGAGGCTGAATAAGTTGGAAATTTTTGGAAATATAAATGTGGTTTTAGACAGCTTTGGAAATATACCACCATTAGTTTTAGAAAATTTTGGAAAGGTAATGCAATTTTTAAAAACGGTGAATTTCTTTGTAACGACCCGGAATTTTGGACCATTCGCATCCATTATAAGTGTATAGGTAGACACTCATGCCAGAGTTGAATTGCTCAAAATACCGCGTTGTTAATTTAAATTTGGCAAAACTGAAACATATACAGTAAATAAATATAATCACAGATCACAGACACAGAGTAATAATTTGCAGCGGAATTAAAAGAGATAGTAGTTCATGAAGCTACTATATGAATATATAAAATGCATCAGAGTTTACAACAGAAGAGTAATACGATACATCAGATACAAATCAGAATACATCACTGGAATCATCGAATACTGAAAGCAGAATAGATGGCTGGATCTTCAAGCAAAGCTCCAACTCCAAAGGTGAGTCTCGAATACTGGTACACTCAGTCTGACCCGAGCGTAAAGCAAAAACACAAGACACTCGAGTCAGGATTAACATTCTTATATTAATAAATCCAACTCAAGTGAAATAGCAATTGAAATACAAGTAACTCAAAGGATGTTTGGAATAACCATCCTTTAAGGATCCGTTAAACTATCTACTATGTAGTAGTGTACGATAAGTAGATAATGTCTATCAGTAATATATAAAGATATCAAAATAGCGTTAAGTCATGGCCCATTCCACCCTTAACACATTTTTATTCCCAAAAGCATATACAAGACCGTAGTTTCCCCAAAACCGGAAGTCACCAGAGGGCAATCCATATACTCAAGGTACAAATCAAAATCGTAGTGGTCGCGAATAGGATAATCAGTATGACAAGGTACATGAGGCGATACCAACTAGGATACTAGTAGTTGCCTGATCCGGACTGATGTTGGGCATAGCAGCTACCACCCCAACACCGCGAAACAACACTCCCAAATCGAGGGGTGCACCCAAATCGAATCACAAAAGTAATAGATATGGTATCGAAGAAGTGTGTCCGCTAGAGATGGCGATCCTCAATGGCCCGGCGCGGCTCCTGTTTTAGTCATGTCAAGGGTCATCCAAAATCGTTCTCTTTCTTCAGTCAACGCGTTCATCAAAACCATCCACTTCGTTCTGGATCAACACTCCGCGTACAGTTACTAAAGTGGTTTCGGTTCAGATAGAGAGTATATCCATTACCGATCCCGGTCTCTTTAATAACTTTCGTAATTATTACACCGATTGGTCGTTTATATATTTCAAAAAAAAACAAATCAATTTCAATTTCAAATAGAATTCGTAAATCACCTTTTCACTTGTTTTTCAAAAACCAATTTCCATACTTTACGTTTCAAAACTTCCAAATTTTCATTTCAAAAAGCTTATAATTCAATTTCAATCCCTTTTCAAACAATTCAAGTATCAATTTAAATTCGTATATAAGATTCATTCCGAAAACATTTAAATCAAATTAATTTAACATTCAAATCAGTTTAACTTCATTTATCGATTTTATTCAATATTCGTTAAGTAAATTTATCATTCAAATCAATTCTATTTAATTTCCAATTTATTAACTCAATTACATAAGTTCAGCTTCATTATATCAAAACTTACAATTTTGAATTAAATTAAATTCGTCAAATCAATTCTTTCAATTACAAGTCTTACATTGATTCCAAAAATATCACATTTCATTTCTTGTTAAAGAAATTCAATTTCAATTATTTATTTACTTACTTTAAATAATTTTCCAAAACTTAATTAATAAAGAATCTCAATTTCACTTATTAACGAAGTTCAAATTCACTTATCCAAGAGTTCAATTTTACTTATCAAAGGATTCAATTCAATTTGATCATTAAATCATTCAATCTTATTTAATTATTAAATAATTCAAACTTAATTATTAAATAATTTCAAAGTTTAAAAATTTCAAACTTAATTATAATTTCAGACTTAATTATAATTTCAAACTTAATTAATAAATCATTTCGAAGTTTACTAATTTCAAACTTAATTATTAAATCATTTCGAAGTTTACTAATTTCAAACTTAATTCAATAATTTCTCAAATTAAACAACATTCTTCCATCAATTACATTGTTAATAATTTGTTTCAGATTATTATATATTAACATTTTCCTTTCATTAAAATTCAAATTTCAATTTCATTTCAAAACAATATTATTTATTCAAATAAAATCTTCGTTTATTTTTAAATCAAATTATTGACCAATCGGGTTTTATTTAATTTTCCATCCTAAGTCAAAGTTCAATTTGGGTATTTATCATTTCAACCCGATTCCAATTCAATTCAAAATCAAAACATATCAAAGGGAACTTACAGTGTGATAACTGGGATGGTGTCAAAGTAAATAAACAAGCAATAACAACAAACAATAACAATCCAACAATCAATTCAAATAATCCCGAAATAACCGTATTAATTCGTATTGTCATTTGTACGAATTAATATAATTATTTCTAGAATCTACACTATCATTTCATGTAGATTAAAGATTATTACATTTCGGTTTTCACTTGTCATTCAATTACAATTTCATCCATCATCAATTTAACAACATACATTCAATGGTTCAAGGTGTAATTAAACAAATCATACGTGTCAAGAGATTTAACAGTTAAAGGGGTCATATTATACAAATGTCAGTTAATCAAATTTAACATTTAACCATCCTATATCAAGTTCAATTTCATACTGTTTATTATTTTGATATTTACAATTTAATGTCCCATATAAACATCAACAATCAATCAATTTATCAGCCAAACTGTATTATCATTGCATAAATAATTAACAGATAATGTTGTCAGATGTCACAGGTGAACTGATATAGGTAATAGCATACATAACAGTGTAATTAACTAACAGCAGTATATTTCAATTGTCGTTTCAATTGAAATCAAATTTAATAAATAAAAGAACGTTAATCGTGAGTGAGTGCTCACCTTTCGAGGTTAGAGAATACAGGAAATGACTCGGATGCGCACACTGATGCGGACACTGGAATTTGAATGACGAATCGAAGCAAAGCAAAATCGGCACGGATTCAACGATCAAAGCTGATAACAGAAATCGATGAGAACCAATCGGATCATTTTGATAGAAACGGAAATTATATTATTATTATTATTATTTTATTAAATCAACATTAAATTTAAAACTCGTATTTAAAATTTCAAAATCTTTATATATATCGTTTTCAAAAGTCACTACCAAAATCAACCAGCTTCTCAGCTATGGAAATAAACCTATATATTAAAAAAAATCAAAACATATATATATTTATAAAAAATAATATCTATATATATTTTTTAAATGATCAAAATAACAATATATATATGGTTTACATACAAATAAACACGTCGAGATTTAAGTACTATAGTTAAAACCAAATGAGACCCTTATAATAAATTCAAAACCAATAACAAATCAATATAGACATAACTTTATAGACATAAATACATATCTACATTGCTATATAGACTTCTATATGTATAACTAACATATATATATATATATATTGATACAACTGACGAAGATACTCAGGTGTAACTTTATAAACAGCTAACATTATATATATTATCTTCTTAAACCAAAACTACGGCCGAACCGTTTTATAATATATATGTACAGAAAAATCAAAGTTGTTAACAAGTATACGACTGACATCAATATGACTTGAACATATCATACACATTATTTTGCGAAAATCACTAACCATATACTCATGTATGCAGACCATTTGTATAACTTATATATTGAGAACCACTAAATATATATACTAATATATATGAAAATAACTTTATATGTTATGATATACATATGTCTTATTTCATTACAAACTCAAACAAAATTTATAAACTTGTATAGGCCTATATATTAACAGTAAACGAACATCTCAAATATATAAGCAACTTTATATACATACTGTAGCATCTAAATTACATACTAAAACTATAACAATTGTATATAATACATACAACTCCCCCTTTATAAACTAGAGATATAGATTTATATTTATTCGCATATTAGACTGTAATATAACAAAAGAAACACAGCAACCTATACATATAAGTATATACTAACATATATAATACTGACATTACCTATGCGAAAGAAAGTGCTTAGCTATGGAATAGTGGAGGTCGAAGGTGGAGACAGGCGTGGTTCGTTAGGGAAGAAGGAGACGCAGGCTGCTGGGTGTGCGGAACTGCGGAGCTGCCGAGTTGGGTTTTGAGGAAGTGACGAGATTGGCTCGAATTTCCAAAGAAAGGCGGAATAAGGTGGAGGCCGATGTGTGGGGAGGCTGGGGCGGGCATTGGGTCGAACGGTGGAGGAGCTTGCATGAGGCTGGCTATGTTGCGGCTACGAGAGAGGAGGTAGATGGCGCTGCTAGGTGGCTCAAGGTGGATCAGGAGGTGGATGATAAGGCAGAGGTTGGCGGAGTGGAGGTGGTGCTCGCGTGGCCGCGGGAAGGAGGACGCAAGGGTGGTGGGGCGGTGTTGCCGAGTGCCGACGTGGAGATGGTTGTGCTTTGTTGAAGTGGTGGGGTGATTTTAATTATCAAGTGTTATTGGTAAATAATTGATTTAATTAAGATAATAGTTTCTTAATTAAGAACCTTTAATATAGTAAGTTAAGAATCATTTAATTAAATTTAAATGATTAAGTTAAATTAATAATTAATTAATTAATTAATTTGTGATTAATTAAGAAAATCATTTATAATTAATTAAGTATAATTAATTAATGAAGTAATTTAGGAATAATCACTGGATGTAATTAAGTAAAGGTAGATTATTTAATAAAGTAATTAGAGGATAATTATTTATGAAAGTAATTAAATAAGAAGTGATTAAGGTTAATTACCTAGTGTTATTAATTAAATAATTTATTTAATTAAAGGATTAAGGTTAATTAATAAGGTAATTAATTATTGGTTAAGGTAATTAATAAAAAAGTAATTAATTAAGGAAAGTAATTAAGGGAAGTTAATTACTGGATAAGATTAATCAAAGGTGATTAATAATTGTGATTTAATTAAGATTAATTATTTAATTAATTTAAATAAAATAAATAATTAAAGATGTAATTAGAGATCATTAGTTTATAATTAATGATGTAATTAAGAGTTAATTAATTAAGATTAATTAATCAAATGATAACTAGTTAATTGTAATTAATTAAGGATTAAAGTAATTGATTATAATTAATTGATTAATGAAGTAATTAAAGGTTAATTACTGTATTTAATTAAGGATAATTAATTTGTGAATTAATTAAAGATAATTACTTAAATGTAATTAAAGTATAATTAATCAAGGTGATTAATTAAGTGGATAATTAGAGAAAGGTTAATTAATTTATTTGTAATTAATTAATGATTATATAAGTAAGATTTATAATGAAGTAATTAATTTAATTAATTTTAAATTAATTAAGAGATGAAGTAATTAATTTAATTCACTTTAAATTAATTAAAGATAGAGATAGTTAATTTAATTCATTTTAAATTAATTATGTTGTGATTAAGTAAATCATTGCTTATATAAGAAGGAATGACATTGACTGTCTTGAATGGATGTAATCTCAGAAATGAGATAAGTAATGTTGTGTGGTATAAATGCTTGGTTGCATTATGATGGTAATATAGATTAACTATTGTGATGTTGATATGGATTACCTATTTGGTTATAGATCATTTGTTTATTGATAATGTGATTATCAATTGTGATTTGTGAATTATCTATCTGTATGAATATAGATAAGTTAAATTGTTTAAACCTTTAAACAACTTGGCCCTTAAAAGATACGTTTTGGATTTCGATGAGACCGGGATCGGGTTTCCGTATACCGGGATTCCAGGTCTGGAGACCCGAATACCACATCGATCCAAATTTACGATAGGTCGTGAATCTCAAGTGAAGATGAAGATTCAGAGTGCAAGGGTTATTGTCGTTAACTCTGAGGGTGATTCCAAAACGAGTGTAACGAGATAATGCCTTCGGTTTCGTTCGAACCCGGAACGAACTTGTATGGATTGAATGCTTTCAGCACATCGTCAGGCGAACGATGAGCATTCTAAGTGATATGTTCTGATTAAAGATAATCGTAACCTCAAGCCTCATCAACCGGGAATGGCTAAAACAGGGGAGGTGCAGCAAGGCTTCGTGGGTAGCACCCACTGAGAGCAAGATAGATCCCTGTCTAGAGGTCCCTTTTCTTTTCATTCGGCTTAGTGTGTGGTTGGTCGCGCCAACTACGGGGTTATCTTGTTCGGGATTATCCAGTAAGGGATGGTTCCGGCTTTGTGTTGTAGGGGAGCAGGCGTACTCCTCGGTACGGTGATCTAGGCCACGTACTGTGACGGGCGGTACCCCAGTAGCCCTTCCATTGTATGGAAACCCATTCTTCCTACGTGCCCTTACGGTTTTGATTGTATAACCCACTTTGTGGCTAGTATGCTGGAATTTAATAATGTAACAATTTCAGCTATTTCTATATTTTACTTGAAAACCCTAGACCCTATTATAATAAAATCAGATTTCCTATCAAATGTTTTGGTTAGCGTAAGGTAAAAACTTACCCATGTTTATTTGTGGGGAGTCTTACGTGATACCTTTTCTTTCTAAAGGTTTTGAAGTTAAGCAAGTTTAACCTGTTACTCACACCAGACCCATGTCTGACCCAAGTGTTTATTTCTGTTTTATAAACTCTTGGGTACTCAAATTTTTACGAGTAGCCAAGGGATTCAGGTTTAGCTTGACGAATTGTGGAGGAGCAATGGAGTAGGAGGCTTCAGCGTTGTAGAAATATATAGTAGTTCCGCTGTGTCTGTATCTCTGTAGTGTATTGAGTTGTAATGTCTAGACAGATGTTTATAACTGTCTAGTAAGTGATGTATATGCTGTGTAACTCTGTAAATTGTTGTAAACTATGTAATAGTTTATGTTATTAATATAATTTATTCGTTCCGCTGTGAGATCGTTGTTGTTGTTTCTTTCTTTCTTCTCTTCTTTTCTATTTTCTACCCCTTTCTTTCTTCATAATGATGCGACTTTCTGGGCATAGGAAGTCGGGTCGTTACAGGTGCGGTCGGAGGTTTTGCAGTGGAGGACGATTGTTGTTGGATGGTGGAGTAAACTGCAAGGAAGCAACTGATGGTGGGAGGCTGCACTATTATCTTCATGAATGAATAGGAGAGGACATGAGGGTATATATTTCTTTCATAGAACAGAAAAAGGAATAGGAATAGACTGAAATGTGCGTGAGTCAAAATTTTAAAATTACCAGTGGGAATAGTGAAGTTTCGTGCATTGATTTTGTGAACATATTAAAGGCAAATGGCTATAGATATTTTTTTTTACATTGGAATAGCAAAACCTTTTGATGAACTCAGAGAAACATTTATGGTCAGAGACTGTTGGTATTTGACGTTGGAATATGAAAGAAAAGGGATGTCCAAAAAGGTTGAGTGCAGAACCGATACGAAAATTGTTTCATCGATTCCGCAGCGAATCGGACTTCAAAGTACAAAAATAAATATACCATAGAGATCAGCGTTATGAAACGATCAAAACGGCATACATATATTAGCGGTACGATTTGAATTATAAAAATTCGAATTTTTCTACTGGCGGAAAATGCAAGAAAAACGCTGAAAAATAAGATCGACGGAGCCAAAGATGTTCGAATTTGGAAAAACGACAAACTGAAATCTTGCTCAGAAGATGGTTTAGAATTTTTCTATGTAAAAATATTTAGGTTTCGGAAACATTTTATCTTCATTGCTTTTTAACTGATTAAATTGAAGTGAATTTACGTGCGAAATAAATTTTCATATTATCGGACGAAATTTTACCAGTTACTATGTTTAACTAGACGTATTCCAAATATCTAATTTTTATTTCAAAATTTTATCGTTTAAAATTTCACAAAATTTTAACTAATAACGTTATTAAAACAGTTGAAATTTACGGGTCGTTACACTCTCCCCCACTCAAAACTTTTCGTCCCCGAAAAGGAACGAGGTAGGAGAATAGAAATAACCAGAGAAAACAGATTTGAAATACAAAATAACAATTAATTTAAACCATGTTAATTCAAATTTAAATTAATTGATATTCAATAATTGATTTAATCCAATTGTTTTTACTAAAATCAATCCCAACTATTTCTAAATTCATTATCTTATTATCCAATTATCCTTAATTTACAATTTATAAAACCATAAATTTGAATAGTCTTTTATTATAATCATATTTTATTCAACAAATTTTAAATTCTTCTTTATTCCAAATTACTGTTAAATTTATCCTACTTAATATATCTACTCACATATATTTAACCCATATAAATTAATTTAAATCATAAAAGTTTCGATTTAAATTAATGTATATTTACTAATTGCTTTTAAATTCAAGGTATTTTCATAAGTTGATCAAATTTCAATTTATTAATTCTTTCAAAGCAAATTTATTTCATTGTTAACTGAGTTTGCTTATTATCCTACCTAACTCTATTAACATCATTATAATCAAAATTTAGTGTATAACATTCATTATAAACACTCAAATTTTATTTATAAATTCAATTTATTATATATATTATTCAATTACATATTCAACTTCTGAATGATTTAGGTAAGTTGTATTAGAATGCAGTTGAACAATATACAAATAAGATTTCCTAATTCAATTTATTCAAGTTCAAATATTAATTCCAATTTTTTTTTTGTTTTATTTATAAGTAAAATCATCCTTTAACAAAATTTAAGAATTAGATTTCCGATTAACTTTAAACAATTTAGAGATTTATATCAAATCAAATTAAAAATTTTAAAATAAGATACCTATATATAGATAAATCAAAATATACTGAAGAAATTCAAATCAAAATATTTTTCAAAATAAAACCGTAGCAAAGCTACAGAATGGTTTCTCCACTTCGAAACTCGAAAATGAACGTCGATGATGCGGCCGCCATCACCGAAATTATTTTCCAGCGACAAAGAGAAGAGCACTGTTTCCAATATTTAAAATTCTTTGAAAACGATTTCTATTCGAAAAATACTTTCAATACTATATACTTTAAAATTTTAAAAACCAAAGTTCGAAATCACCGGAAACTAATAAATTCTCAAATTTTGAATTAGATTCATTTCAAATTCAAATCAATTTATAACCAAGTTTATAAATTTATTCATTTATATTATGCAATAGCCCATGGTTTACAAAACAATGAATGAAAATCAAATATTATTATTTTCAGACAACAAATTCATTAACAATTTAATTTCAGAAAACTTATATTTATATATAATATAATCATTCAAAACTATTTTATTTATCAAATTTGAAAACAACATTTTTAATATAAATTTAGAAATACATTTCTTTGCTCGACGATACAGGAATGGATTTTCAAAATAAGGATAGGGATTCAAATTTGATGGACTTAAATCAAAGAGAATTTTGATTCGATAATAAGTTCGAAACAGAAGATAAGATAATTTAATTTCCAAAATCGGGAGATGGAGGAGTTTATTTAATTCACGGGCAACCTTAACCGGATCGACCGTGACTTCAAGAATGAGATCGGTGTAGAATTCTGAGGAAAATCTACATTCGATCTCAAGAAATAGAATTCAGGTATAGCGGGAAATAGATAACATCGTAAACCGAGGATACAGAAATCTCTGGTAAATCGATGTCTATTATAAAGGAGTCTTAATCCTTTACGAATCATTCGAAGATTGTCGAGACCGCCGATCTATTATAGATAACATTCAGAATGGAGTTATGGAGTGCTCCAGAATTGAAAGAAGACGAATAGTGGAGGACACGAATGAATTTCGGAACCGAGGAGAACGTTCCAAAAATTCAAAAGAATTGAGTCAAAGGAAGAGATTGAACTCGAATGAAAGTGATTCTGTAAATACATTTACCCTATATGCTAAGTTTTGCCTAAAGCTACCAAATCTCTGATACCAACTATAACGACCCGGAATTTTGGACCATTCGCATCCATTATAAGTGTATAGGTAGACACTCATGCCAGAGTTGAATTGCTCAAAATACCGCGTTGTTAATTTAAATTTGGCAAAACTGAAACATATACAGTAAATAAATATAATCACAGATCACAAACACAGAGTAATAATTTGCAGCGGAATTAAAAGAGATAGTAGTTCATGAAGCTACTATATGAATATACAAAATGCATCAGAGTTTACAACAGAAGAGTAATACGATACATCAGATACAAATCAGAATACATCACTGGAATCATCGAATACTGAAAGCAGAATAGATGGCTGGATCTTCAAGCAAAGCTCCAACTCCAAAGGTGAGTCTCGAATACTGGTACACTCAGTATGACTCGAGCGTAAAGCAAAAACACAAGACACTCGAGTTAGGATTAACATTCTTATATTAATAAATCCAACTCAAGTGAAATAGCAATTGAAATACAAGTAACTCAAAGGATGTTTGGAATAACCATCCTTTAAGGATCCGTTAAACTATCTACTATGTAGTAGTGTACGATAAGTAGATAATGTCTATCAGTAATATATAAAGATATCAAAATAGCGTTAAGTCATGGCCCATTCCACCCTTAACACATTTTTATTCCCAAAAGCATATACAAGACCGTAGTTTCCCCAAAACCGGAAGTCACCAGAGGGCAATCCATATACTCAAGGTACAAATCAAAATCGTAGTGGTCGCGAATAGGATAATCAGTATGACAAGGTACATGAGGCGATACCAACTAGGATACTAGTAGTTGCCTGATCCGGACTGATGTTGGGCATAGCAGCTACCACCCCAACACCGCGAAACAACACTCCCAAATCGAGGGGTGCACCCAAATCGAATCACAAAAGTAATAGATATGGTATCGAAGAAGTGTGTCCGCTAGAGATGGCGATCCTCAATGGCCCGGCGCGGCTCCTGTTTTAGTCATGTCAAGGGTCATCCAAAATCGTTCTCTTTCTTCAGTCAACGCGTTCATCAAAACCATCCACTTCGTTCTGGATCAACACTCCGCGTACAGTTACTAAAGTGGTTTCGGTTCAGATAGAGAGTATATCCATTACCGATCCCGGTCTCTTTAATAACTTTCGTAATTATTACACCGATTGGTCGTTTATATATTTCAAAAAAAAACAAATCAATTTCAATTTCAAATAGAATTCGTAAATCAACTTTTCACTTGTTTTTCAAAAACCAATTTCCATACTTTACGTTTCAAAACTTCCAAATTTTCATTTCAAAAAGCTTATAATTCAATTTCAATCCCTTTTCAAACAATTCAAGTATCAATTTAAATTCGTATATAAGATTCATTCCGAAAACATTTAAATCAAATTAATTTAACATTCAAATCAGTTTAACTTCATTTATCGATTTTATTCAATATTCGTTAAGTAAATTTATCATTCAAATCAATTCTATTTAATTTCCAATTTATTAACTCAATTACTTAAGTTCAGCTTCATTATATCAAAACTTACAATTTTGAATTAAATTAAATTCGTCAAATCAATTCTTTCAATTACAAGTCTTACATTGATTCCAAAAATATCACATTTCATTTCTTGTTAAAGAAATTCAATTTCAATTATTTATTTACTTACTTTAAATAATTTTCCAAAACTTAATTAATAAAGAATCTCAATTTCACTTATTAACGAAGTTCAAATTCACTTATCCAAGAGTTCAATTTTACTTATCAAAGGATTCAATTCAATTTGATCATTAAATCATTCAATCTTATTTAATTATTAAATAATTCAAACTTAATTATTAAATAATTTCAAAGTTTAAAAATTTCAAACTTAATTATAATTTCAAACTTAATTATAATTTCAAACTTAATTATTAAATCATTTCGAAGTTTACTAATTTCAAACTTAATTATTAAATCATTTCGAAGTTTACTAATTTCAAACTTAATTCAATAATTTCTCAGATTAAACAACATTCTTCCATCAATTACATTGTTAATAATTTGTTTCAGATTATTATATATTAACATTTTCCTTTCATTAAAATTCAAATTTCAATTTCATTTCAAAACAATATTATTTATTCAAATAAAATCTTCGTTTATTTTTAAATCAAATTATTGACCAATCGGGTTTTATTTAATTTTCTATCCTAAGTCAAAGTTCAATTTGGGTATTTATCATTTCAACCCGATTCCAATTCAATTCAAAATCAAAACATATCAAAGGGAACTTGCAGTGTGATAACTGGGATGGTGTCAAAGTAAATAAACAAGCAATAACAACAAACAATAACAATCCAACAATCAATTCAAATAATCCCGAAATAACCGTATTAATTCGTATTGTCATTTGTACGAATTAATATAATTATTTCTAGAATCTACACTATCTTTTCATGTAGATTAAAGATTATTACATTTCGGTTTTCACTTGTCATTCAATTACAATTTCATCCATCATCAATTTAACAACATACGTTCAGTGGTTCAAGGTGTAATTAAACAAATCATACGTGTCAAGAGATTTAACAGTTAAAGGGGTCATATTATACAAATGTCAGTTAATCAAATTTAACATTTAACCATCCTATATCAAGTTCAATTTCATACTGTTTATTATTTTAACATTTACAATTTAATGTCCCATATAAACATCAACAATCAATCAATTTATCAGCCAAACTGTATTATCATTGCATAAATAATTAACAGATAATGTTGTCAGATGTCACAGGTGAACTGATATAGGTAATAGCATACATAACAGTGTAATTAACTAACAGCAGTATATTTCAATTGTCGTTTCAATTGAAATCAAATTTAATAAATAAAAGAACGTTAATCGTGAGTGAGTGCTCACCTTTCGAGGTTAGAGAATACAGGAAATGACTCGGATGCGCACACTGATGCGGACACTGGAATTTGAATGACGAATCGAAGCAAAGCAAAATCGGCACGGATTCAACGATCAAAGCTGATAACAGAAATCGATGAGAACCAATCGGATCATTTTGATAGAAACGGAAATTATATTATTATTATTATTATTTTATTAAATCAACATTAAATTTAAAACTCGTATTTAAAATTTCAAAATCTTTATATATATCGTTTTCAAAAGTCACTACCAAAATCAACCAGCTTCTCAGCTATGGAAATAAACCTATATATTAAAAAAAATCAAAACATATATATATTTATAAAAAATAATATCTATATATATTTTTTAAATGATCAAAATAACAATATATATATGGTTTACATACAAATAAACACGTCGAGATTTAAGTACTATAGTTAAAACCAAATGAGACCCTTATAATAAATTCAAAACCAATAACAAATCAATATAGACATAACTTTATAGACATAAATACATATCTACACTGCTATATAGACTTCTATATGTATAACTAACATATATATATATATATATTGATACAACTGACGAAGATACTCAGGTGTAACTTTATAAACAGCTAACATTATATATATTATCTTCTTAAACCAAAACTACGGCCGAACCGTTTTATAATATATATGTACAGAAAAATCAAAGTTGTTAACAAGTATACGACTGACATCAATATGACTTGAACATATCATACACATTATTTTGCGAAAATCACTAACCATATACTCATGTATGCAGACCATTTGTATAACTTATATATTGAGAACCACTAAATATATATACTAATATATATGAAAATAACTTTATATGTTATGATATACATATGTCTTATTTCATTACAAACTCAAACAAAATTTATAAACTTGTATAGGCCTATATATTAACTGTAAACGAACATCTCAAATATATAAGCAACTTTATATACATACTGTAGCATCTAAATTACATACTAAAACTATAACAATTGTATATAATACATACAACTCCCCCTTTATAAACTAGAGATATAGATTTATATTTATTTGCATATTAGACTGTAATATAACAAAAGAAACACAGCAACCTATACATATAAGTATATACTAACATATATAATACTGACATTACCTATGCGAAAGAAAGTGCTTAGCTATGGAATAGTGGAGGCCGAAGGTGGAGACAGGCGTGGTTCGTTAGGGAAGAAGGAGACGCAGGCTGCTGGGTGTGCGGAACTGCGGAGCTGCCGAGTTGGGTTTTGAGGAAGTGACGAGATTGGCTCGAATTTCCAGAGAAAGGCGGAATAAGGTGGAGGCCGATGTGTGGGGAGGCTGGGGCGGGCATTGGGTCGAACGGTGGAGGAGCTTGCATGAGGCTGGCTATGTTGCAGCTACGAGAGAGGAGGTAGGTGGCGCTGCTAGGTGGCTCAAGGTGGATCAGGAGGTGGATGATAAGGCAGAGGTTGGCGGAGTGGAGGTGGTGCTCGCGTGGCCGCGGGAAGGAGGACGCAAGGGTGGTGGGGCGGTGTTGCCGAGTGCCGACGTGGAGATGGTTGTGCTTTGTTGAAGTGGTGGGGTGCGGTCGGAGGTTTTGCAGTGGAGGACGATTGCTGTTGGATGGTGGAGTAAACTGCAAGGAAGCAGCTGATGGTGGGAGGCTGCACTATTATCTTCATGAATGAATAGGAGAGGACATGAGGGTATATATTTCTTTCATAGAACAGAAAAAGGAATAGGAATAGACTGAAATGTGCGTGAGTCAAAATTTTAAAATTACCAGTGGGAATAGTGAAGTTTCATGCATTGATTTTGTGAACATATTAAAGGCAAATGGCTATAGATATTTTTTTTTACATTGGAATAGCAAAACCTTTTGATGAACTCAGAGAAACATTTATGGTCAGAGACTGTTGGTATTTGACGTTGGAATATGAAAGAAAAGGGAAGTCCAAAAAGGTTGAGTGTAGAACCGATACGAAAATTGTTTCATCGATTCCGCAGCGAATCGGACTGCAAAGTACAAAAATAAATATACCATAGAGATCAGCGTCATGAAACGATCAAAACGGCATACATATATTAGCGGTACGATTTGAATTATAAAAATTCGAATTTTTCTACTGGCGGAAAATGCAAGAAAAACGCTGAAAAATAAGATCGACGGAGCCAAAGATGTCCGAATTTGGAAAAACGACAAACTGAAATCTTGCTCAGAAGATGGTTTAGAATTTTTCTATGTAAAAATATTTAGGTTTCGGAAACATTTTATCTTCATCGCTTTTTAACTGATTAAATTGAAGTGAATTTACGTGCGAAATAAATTTTCATATTATCGGACGAAATTTTACCAGTTACTATGTTTAACTAGACGTATTCCAAATATCTAATTTTTATTTCAAAATTTTATCGTTTAAAATTTCACAAAATTTTAACTAATAACGTTATTAAAACAGTTGAAATTTACGGGTCGTTACATTCTTTAAGACAAAATGGTGAATGGTTTTAATTGTAAATTAATGACTTGAAAAATTTTCATTCGTTAAACTTTTTAATTTGATTAAAAAGATTTCAATTTTTAGTTCTTTGATCCTTCTGTTTTTCCTTGTTTTTAAACCTAAAAGTTTTTTCTTTAGAACTCTTTTAAGGGGTTTATAGATAGAAATAACACTTATTTTGGGATGGAGAAATAGAAAATAGAAAGAAAGGAATGTTTGATGGTATAGGAATGAGAGCAGTTTTATATAAGGTGATGAAGAGAATAATGGCTGGAATTTAGGTAATAATATGATTGTGAATTCTAGTAGATAGTTATTGAAAGGAGTCATAGAGTAAGATAGAAGTTATCTTTGTCTACTCCGTCTATTTTTCTATTGTACGAAGTTATAAAAGGTATCTTTGACCATTGATTAGATTTAAATGATGATTGATAAATAGTCAGAAGTTTTTGTATAAGGAGAAGCATTATGTAAAGATGAGAATTTTATATGTTTTAGCCTATTTTGAATACAAAAGTTATTTGAATAATAATAATATTGGATTTGATAAAGAAAAGTGTTGCAAGATATTTTAAGAGCTTTTTAGCAAAGTTGCGAGATATAATTCATCAAACAATAGTATATTTTGATTAATAAGGTAATAAATATTATTGTATGCTTTAGAAGGAAATAACTATTATTTTGAAATGATGATTGTGAAAATTTTACTATTTTGTAAATGATAATTCTTGTAGCTTGAAAACTCTTTGAAACAAAATGGTCTAACATATTATTTTGGAAAGATAATTAAGTTTTGAATCCTTTGTGTTAAAAATCCTATTTTCAAAATCTGTAAATCCTTATTTTAGTAAACTATTGAAAAGAAAGTTTTTCATAACTTCCTTTTTGAAAAACCAAGAAAATTTTGAATTCCATAAATTAGAAAGACTGACTTTTAAGGGGAAAAGTTTTGATAAGAAAAGTTTTAAAAGGGAGATTAATATATTCCTATTTGGGAACAAAGGAATTTTGAATATTTGATAAAGGATTTTATTAAATATTAAATCATGATTGATGGAGATATTGAATTTGATACTTCTTATTTTAAGTATTGCAAGAAATGAATTAATAAATGCTTATTTTTAAATAAGTTTATTTGTATGAAGATATTTTATTTTGTGCGCGAAAGTTATGATTTTATGAAATTTTATGGAGTGGATATGGATCATGACCTAGGTAGGATAGACTAACATTTTTTTAAGGATATGAGTAAAATAGAAATAGAATGTACAACCTGATCCGGAAATTCAAAGTCAGTCCCAAACCTCTACTTGAAGAAGTTTATAATGTGTAAAGGTATTCCAGATCTGTAATTGGGTTGTAAATTAGGTTGCCCATACAATATGAATTTCTATATTTTAATTTTGGAGCAATTTCCATGAAAATTCCATAAATTATCCAATTCCCAAAAAAATTGTATATGACTGCGTTATTTGAAGTAATAAGGACTAGAAAGGAAAGAAACGTGTAAGAGATGGATAATCATTTCCATAGTTTACACTGCCTATTTCAACAAAAAGAAAACAAACAATTCCTTGTAATTTCAAACAAACAAAAAATTTCACTTGTGTTTAATTTATGAGATTATGATGGTAATCTTTTTGGAAGGATAGCTTCGATAAATTAAAATATGAAAATGAGTATTCTAATTTTAGAATTATTAGTTAGATATAAATATTGTATAGCTACTTTAAATGACTAGAATATATGTAGGTAGCATAGGTTACGACTATATGCGTATTAGTTAGTAATTGATGGATTGGGACTTATGGACGCTAACAAATTTAACAGGCAATAAGTTTGTAATTAATGAAAGGAAAAGTAATCTAATGGGGACTGATCAAGAAAACTTGATATTACATTTGAGGAAGAAAGAAATTTGAGTAATGAATGGATTTTGGAAACCTGAAGAAGGTTAAAAGATTGAAGAAGGATTAATTGGAAATGGTCCAATTCTGACAATAATGATCAGCTGCTATGGATATTAATTGAAGCAATAAATGGACCACATTTATTAGAGACCAACAAAAGGAAATTAAGAAAATGGGTAGTAATGGAATGAAATATTAAAAATAGCCCATCTTAATTTGGAAAGGAGTGGTAGGACCTCAACACTATTTATATTAACTGATAAATAACACCTTCCAATAAAATTTTCTTTTGGAGTTCTTGGGTTATAGTCACTAGTTGTCTTCCTTAGTTATTGGAAAAGTGGATTATGTGGTATAAGATATATCCCCATTTTATTCTTTTGTAGACTTTATGAATGAGATTTAAACCACTTGGTATATGCGGGAAAGCAATGTAAATAAGGAAACTTTATGGGAACACTTAACTAGTGATAGACCATAGGTAAAACTGGAAGTTAATGAGGAAATTAGTTTAGCCGCCTAAAGTGAGTAAATGTTTCAATCTCAAAACATCAGATTTTAGGAAACATAAGCAATTTAGCTCACAAAATGCCACCGTGCAAGGAAAAGATAAAATGTATAGGAATGATGGAACTTTCCATTGATCAAGGATTAAGAAGAAGGTGGCAGAAATTTTCCATTAGAAGCAGTGCAACCGCAACACTCCAACACAGCTTTATGGAGTTGCGATTTGCATCGTTAGTGATAGGGACCCTTAGTTTACTAACAAATTTTGGAGGGGTTTGCTAATAGCTTTAGGAACTAGCTTCATGAACTTCGTTGGATCAGAGCATTGCTTACCGACTGAAGAGCAACGTACAAACAGAAGGAATGGATGAGAACTTGGAGTTGTTGAGAGCTTGTATCTTGAACTTTGGAGGACCTTCGGAGTAGCACTTACCCTTAGTAGAATTCAGTAGGATTGTAGTCATCAATAGATGATTAGTATGGCACCCTTGAAGCAATTTTTTAGGCCATGCAATTTGTCAAATTTTTGGTGGTAAACCATCCACAAATTCTACTTAGACCAGATTTGTATCGCGAGACTTTGGAAAACTAGAATTGATTAGGTAGCCTACGATTTGGGTAGTAGGAAAGTATGAACCAAATTTATTGGACATTTTCCCAATATGAGGAAAAACACTTTTATGTTGGCTGGAGTCCATAATGTTTTGCATTTGAGGAAATGCCTTCGTTGCATAACAATTGTTGTAGAGTCCAATCCATTGGGGGATTTTAAAATGGAGCCAATAGCATCTTGTGCCATTGTATGCAACGTAGAGCATGGAACTCGGAGGCTCCACAACAAAGAATTAGATTGGTTCGAGTACAATGGTGAGAAAATCTGGTGGGAGGCATGAGGACTCTTCGTCCTAAACCTTTCTCTGGAAAAATTTCTCTCCTAAATTAAGGTTTTGGTTGCATCGTGGTTGCTAGATTGGATGATAGGAGATGGTGCTACACTTTTCACAACCACTTTACACTCATGTAGAAATTGTTATGCATGTTTAGGGCATTTGCATACATACTTTCATAACATGATTACGCACTCATGCTAGATTGAGTTCATTTTAGTACGTCTGCAGTACATAATCACATTGCACTATTGTTTGAGTTGATTGTTGTGTAGATAACTTGGTTGTAAAACATGGATGTTATTGAGCGTTACGCTATTCGCTCCTTGAAAGATTTCGGAACGAAATCCTTTTTAAGGGAGGAAGAATGTAACACCCCGTAAAATGAACCATAATTAAATGGATTAAATTGAATTAAATATTATAAGGTTTAATATAGGAATTTTTTATAGTTTGGAATTTGACCACGAAAGTTATTACGTTGTATCCGTGGTGAAACTCTGATATGTTTGCATATATAATATGATAAAACGGAGCTCAAACGAAGAAGTATGAGCGTCTGAAGTTTTCAGAATTAAATTAATTTAGTTTGAATTCGAATTCAAATGAGAATTTATATTTAGGTTTTAAAAATTAGCTTGGGGGCTAAGTAAACGTTTTAATTGATGTTTAACGTTAAAGTTCAATAGGTTAAAAAATTAATTAAAAAGCGACAAAAAAATAAATACCCAAAATAATCAACCGGTTGACACCTGGTGATCGAGCCCTATAAATAGAACATTGTCCTCTCCACTTTTTATTCATATTATTTTGAGGAATACAATGAATCTCTTTCATTGTTATCTCTCCAAATTAGATTCGGAAAATCTGTAGAGAATTCAGGTAAGAATCCAATCTATTTTCTATTTATTTCTTCTTCCTCCAACCTATTCTCATTTCATTCTCCTCCAACTATTCTGAATCCAATAAATATATATACCTCTTCCCAATTATGTGTGTGTATATATATATATATATAAGAGATTCTGGAAGAGATGAGTCATGCGAATCCAAGGAAGGCGAAGCTAAGGCTATTCTATGAGTGGAAACCTTAGTATTTCTTTTCAGCAATTGTTTAGTGTATTTCTTTTTGGATTTGAATATGCCTTAGGGATTTTGGAATTTCAAAAATATGATAGATAAAATCCCTTAAAATTCCTTTTTATTTCGATATGTTAATTCTATGTTGAGATCCCCAATTATTTACATCAATTTAATGGAATTTGTTTCGTTTATGCAATTTTTGATAATTTCATAGTCTATTCCACTTCTCCTTCTTCTTTGGGTCAAATTGTGATTCTCCAATAAAATAAGGGGTTTAGAGTATGAATTATATTCGTAGTTTACCCCACTTATTCTTATATATTTCTTTCTAAAAAAGGAGTTGAATATAATATGGGGTTTAGATTGCAATTCTAATTATTTAGGATATTCCATTGAATTGGTGTAACAGATTGTGTTTCTATTTTATTTACAAGTCTGTTATTGTAGTTTAGGTTATGAATATTTAGTCCCTGTTTGGATATTAGAAATCTCTTATTTTGTTTTGTTGAAATCTTTGGAATTTTAAGAAAAAAGACTTGTAATAATATTTGGTTAGAGAATTGACATTTAATGCTAGTTTAGAGCATAATATCCTTGCGTTTAGAACTTATTAGGTGCGAATATTTATTTATCTCTATTTGTGTAATCAATGTATAATTACTGCGTATATGGCGTAGTTAATTAGGCATTTATTTACACTTATTTCCCCCATTAGGAAGGTAATTGATTGTGAGGCGAAAATAAAAGGAGACCCTTATATAGTCTAATTACTATTTTAAGGCGTAATAAGAAAGATTCCTTACAAGGCCTTATTTATGAAACGGTGAGATGAGTGTGTGTGTGTGTGTGTAAAGAGTAATTGATTTGTGGCTGTCATAGGGATGCGAGGTCAATAGTGTTACATGACGGAAGTCCGCCGTTCACTTTGGGGCTACCAGCAGTTGTGTACACTTTTATTGACATGAGATATGCTTATGATAAATATTTGTAATGACATGAGGTTGGTCCCAAATTCTATAGGGGAAATCTACCCAGCTAATCTGGCTACCAGTTCCTACGAATAGTAGACTAATTTGAGACATCATTATGAGTATGGGCCATAAGACGAAGGGTCTGCTTCGGTGTTTTGAGGTATTAAGTGGTTGACCCACCTCTGTTGCCCTTATGAAGTATTAAATGGCCATGTGGACACGTTAAGTGGTATCTCTACAGGGGTTTGCTTCTGGAAATAGGTCTTAAATGATGGGGCCTGCCTTAATTAAGGACCTATGACCAGAGTCTGCCTATTTTCCACTTGGAATATATTAAGTGGCCTATGACATTCCATATGATGTCAGCTAGATAGTACCATTCAGGAGCACGCTTTTGGAAATAGGTCTTAAATGATGGGGTCTGCCTTAATTAAAGTGTTGAATGACCAGAGTCTACATATTTTCCACTTGGAAGTATTATGTGGCTTGGGTGCCATCTCTCACATTATTAGCTATTTATGATGTATGATTGGGATATGGGATTCTGGAAACCTTTTTCTGGAAATGGAAGGAATTAAGTGGTTGGACCTGCCTCCTTTCCATATAAGGAAGTATTAAATGATTTTAATGGATTTACGTTTGTAGACATATTATTGTTTTGAAATATACTACCCAAGTACTGAAAAGGTAAGACTCTAGGTTTTTATTCACTAGACACTTGTTGTTCCGACTACCCCTCATTATAACACATAAGGAAGGAGTGATGGTGGTGACGATGCTTAGAGATGGAGAAGCTTGGCTTGTGGCAATATTTAACATTATTTGCTTTTATCTGTACCCATGGATTTAGACAATTGTTGTAACGGATATTATGTTATGATTTTTATGGAATTTTTTTATGACATTTTTATGGTTTTGAAATAAATAGGTACACTTTACTATTATATTTTTTTCATCTGCTGTGAGTTTTGAAAGTTTAGTTATGGCTTTGCAAATTTATTTCTATTTACTACCAATAGCTTGCTTTGGAATGGATCTAAGTTTCGATGGGTATTTTTCTGGATCAAAATTTAAGCCTATTACGGGATGGGTTGTTACAAGTTGACTACAGTTGACGGTCCTCACATGGTCAACTCTAGTCAACTCAAAGTCAAAATCTATCTTCAAAGTAGAAAAATTAACGATAAATGTTATTATTGAACCAAGGACTTTATTTATGCACTAATCAAGTTGACTATGGATAATATTGGAGTTTTGGAGTGATACCCAATTCAATACATCCTAATATGATATAGAATCCGCAAAGAGAAGATGTATAAATTATTATTACCATTCGTACGGCTTAAGATAACATAAAATAAGATTTTACTAAAGGATCTATAAGTAATGAATTCAGCCAAACTATCACACCACTAGCTGAGGTGACTGTGAGCATTAATATTTGAGTTTATAACTATTAGTCATCGATTGAATTCACACCTCTACATATCACAACCATATTTGTGAATTCTCCAAAGGCACAACTTAATTAAATTAATTAATATTTGATAGATTCTACTTAATAATTATTAAATGTTTTAGGTTTTGTTAGTAATTATTTGGATATATATATATAAGTTATATATATACACACATATCAAAAAATAATATTTAAATGGGTTATTAAATATAGTTAGTTGCTAAATAAGATTTTGGAAATAATAATCCATAAAATAGAATGATGTGGCCATCCACAATAGAGAAGGAAAGGAAGGTTAGATTAGATTGAGAATTAATTAGGGAATTAAAATGAGAAGTTATAAAGAGATAACAGGGAAGGTTTTTATTCTCTCCTTAAAACAAAATCCTCTCATTCATTTCTTACTTTAATTCTTGTTCTCCTTCTTGCTCAAACATCCACGGCCGCTATCTTCTTTCCATCCTAAACTAGAATTACTTTTAAATGAAAAAACAAAAACATCAAACAAAATTAAATCATGCAGTTCATCCAATTTTAGCAAATTAAATGATACAATTTTTAGATACAAGTTTCACTAATAGGTTTGATCTATATGGTACAACCTCCATTTACATTTATATATTAGTTAATATCATTCTTATCATGATTATATATATGTTATTGCCTCACCTTGATTTGGAATTAACATCACAATCTAAATAACTAATTAACTGATATGATTTAGTTCAGTTTAATATATATATATATATATATATATATATATATATATGTGTGTGTGTGTGTGTGTGTGTATGTACATACATACATACATATGTAGGTATATGTATAAAATTATGGTTTCATCTATGAATATGTTTTAATATATATGTAGTAGTTATCTAAATATAGTATACAATTTATGGTAATTTAAATATTTAGTTTGGACTTTAATTAATTCTGTGACATAAAATTATTAATATCACATCTAACTTAACATATGAATTTTAGTTTTAAAATTTATTTTTTTATTTTAAACAAAAAATATAATCTTTTTAAGTTTATTTATATATTTTTCTTGTGTGTGTATCTATATATTTATGTATTTACATAGGTATGTATATGTTTGTGTGTATTTATATGTCTATGTTTATACATATATATATTAAAATAATTAATATAATATGTATATATATTTTCGATTTATTGAAAATTATTTTTTAATCATTATAAAGTATATATATTATATAATATCTATACATAGTCAATAGAGACGCATTATACTGGTTGACTTAATCAAGGTTTGAATTTAAAGACAATCTTCTAAGTCAAACTTAGATATTTCAATTTAAAATTGAGTTTAAAACTTAGATTTAGTCAACCCGTATTTTTTTTCAAATTAGGATTTATCTTACTAAGATGTATATCATAAAAATATCTATACACACAAATATATATTATATATATCGTACACTAAATAATTAAATTGAGTCAATTAATGTATATATAAATCAGGAATATAAACAAGGTAGATATATATTTCAATATCCACACATGTATATGTTTACTATGTTATTATATATCCTATCATTACATGCCCTATCATCATACCATACTCGATATGTTATTAATGTATGCATGAATTCAAATTATACCTTTTTGGTCCATATATAAGGCGTTAACTAGTTGGCCACAAATGAAAGGATGCGATCTAATTGTTACTTCCAAAATTAAAGAAAAAGTTTTAAAAGAGAGAAATGAAAAGTTGTCTTTCTCTAAACGAAACAAAAATTTCCTCATTCATTTAATTGAATTTGATTCACTCTCTTCTTTCCTCCGTGGCTGACCATTCCCTCCTTTGCCTCCTATGACTGAACATTCAAATTAAATATATTTAATTAAGTAGATGAATTAAACAAAAAATATTTGAATAAAATATGATTTTATTAAAATAAATGGGTTAGATGTAGTGTTGGATATTAGACTTCATAATCCCATTAAGATCAAATTAGGAATTTTTTTAAGTTCCCTGTTTCACTCGTTGCCAAGATAGGCCGGACCCAACATTGCCAAATAGGAACCAGGATAAGTTGTGTATATCGATGCTTGTGGAACTGGGTTAGGAGCTGTATTGATCCAGCAAGGCAGAGTTGTTGCCTTTGCTTCTCGATAGCTTTAACCGCATGAAGTTTGTTATCCTTCTCATGATTTGGAGTTGACAACATAAATTATTGCAATGAAGGTTGGAGACACTATCTTTTGGTAGAATGATTCTATTTGTTTACTAATCATAAACCTTTGAAACATTATTCCCTCAAAATGAACGAATATAAGGCAACAAAGATAGCTTGAGTTTTATCGACTTATGAATTTAGAATTGATTGTAATGACCGAGGTTATTAACCCTTGGAAATCGATACTAATATGTCCACTGTATTGAGTGCCAAGCATTCAAGTGCTGGAAAAACCAATCATTAGGGGTGAAAGAAGGAGATAGAAGAAACAAAAACAGTCATAGAATCTTAGAACGCAATGGAATAACATGTAATAATCAACATAAAACTTTACAAAGTCATTTCAAACATGATACATCAGAGCCACACTAATACAATTCTACCATTGGATAGTTATAATACCATGTCCCTACCTAACTAATATAAAATACTTATAATATAGTGGAAACAAGATAATAACTAGCTATCGACGAAGCCTCCTACTCCAAGCTCCTCCAAGGTGCATCCGAGGAAAACCTAAACTACTTGGCTGGCCATAAAAATTTGAGCACCCAAGATTTTTAGGTAAAAAATAAAACTCCGGGTCAGACATGGATCTGGGGTGAGTAAACTCAAACAACTGAATTATTTTTTTTAAAACCCGTCTAAAATCAAAGGTATTTCGTAAGACCACGCCGCACATAAACACGGATGGGTTTTTACCTTACGATAACCAAAACATTTATATCAGAAAATCTAGTGATATTATAGTAATGTCTAAAGGTGAAAATAAAAATAATCAAGTAGCTGTGATGCTCGTGAGTGTACATCACAATAATAATAGGTATATGATCAAAAACCAATAAAGTGCGTTCGCTAATTGTGAGGATTCCATGGAGGTGCTCTTGGTACTTTGAGAAACAGTCCTCCTTTACAAAGATCAGAGATATCCTTCCGAAGCAGCATAAATGCCTAGTGATGTAACATAGGAAAAACATAGCTGGTCTCGCTAAGACCGAGTGCATCGCTCTATGCATGCATAACAACCGTAAGTTACATCTAGGTGGAGCCGACTACACTCTATGGGATTTACAACCCTACTGGCCATGCCTCCTATCTCTGGTTTTAGTCATTACCGTTGGTGAAGCAACGTTTGGCATTCCAGCTCATGCACCGCAAACAAAATAGATCATGGAATCCCATATGGATTCCAATACCTCAACGGGTCTTGGAATCACACACGGAATCCCATATCTCAAATAATTCTTAGAATCACACATGGATTCCCATACCCTAATGGGTTTTGGAACTATATGGATTCCAAAATCTTAATATATCACAAAACTCCTGCATAGAGCTGTATATGGTTGTTAGAGTGGTTATAGTACGAGTCATCTCTTACGAGTACACTCCACCGCTTACCGGGCGCCCCAAAATCAATCACCGATTTTCGGAATGCTCAATACCAGTTCTTTAGGAAATAATCAGACAATACATAAGAGCGGGGATCACCCCCTAACTATTTAAATGGACGGATCTCCTTATCATTTGCCAAAGAAGAACAAATGAGTTTATACGTATAGTATAGCACCACCGACTATAACTGACCATATAATTCTCGTGTTTCTCCTTGATATTTCTAGAGTAAAATCCTTCGATGTTAGGTAGGGAATTTCTTCCCAACCACCAACATTAAGAAGGATTACATATTTAGGCCAAAATTTGATAGTCGGTTATTTAACTATCAAATAATAAAACAGAGATCACATTCCCTTGGAAACCACTAAGCCTCGTTTAATTAAATTCCCGTTAATTAGAATCTATTTCAGAAAATTTATCAAATTATTCATATACTTATTTCACCGAAATAAGTATGTTCACAAACCATTCCTTTCAAAAATATTTGAAAACTTTTAAAAATAGATATGGAAAGTACCATTCTATATCAATCATGGATCGCAGCTTATGCAATGGTTACGTCTCTATCCTAGAGAAAACATAGTAAACTGTAGGCAATCTCTACCCCTCGAGTTACGCCATGAAAATCAACCATTTCTTTCCAAAATCACTTTATTTCATAAATATATCCAAATCTATTTAAAAAGCTTCTTTATATATTCCCGATTTTAATCTAGAAAAGTACTCTTGTATAAATCTCAAACCATTTACAAAACTTCCCATTTCAAATCACTAAACCATTTATAAACCACTTTTCTAAAATCATTCAAAACCCAACTTATTTTCCAAGTTAAAACCTCTTCCAAAAATATAACTCCTTTAACGAATCCTTTTAAAAATATCATTTATAAAGTATCATTTGTGAAACACTATAGAAAAACCCTTTTATTTAGTAAAAACTCCTTTTGTAAATTAGTTATTACTTATAAATACCTTTATTAAACAATAGTATAACTTGAAAATCATTTATAAACTTTAAAACCCAATTTGGTTAAAGAACTTAAGTTAACTCAAAAAATCACTTTATAAATTCAAAAGAGGCTTAGCGATTCTAATGGTACTAACTTAAGTTACCATTTAATTTCAATTTGAATTTTAATTTACTTAACAGTTATTTACATATGACAACAGGTATGTAAATTCAATTCATATCCAAAACAGGGAATAACATGTCAATAGAAACACTGGCATATACATGTCCAAATAACATAATAGTAGGATGGTGATTTGTCCTACTAAATAGATCCCAAATAATTCAATCACTGTATAGCAGAACGGGAATTTATTCTGCTAAAACACATGTCCACACAAACAACAATTACATTATAGCAGAATGAGGATTTATTCCGCTATCAGATGTCCAAACAATCAACTTATAGCGGAATGGGAATTTATTCTGCTAAGACATGTCCACACAATAAACAATTACATTATAGCAGAACGAGGATTTATTTTGCTAACACATATCCACAAAATTAAACCATTTACAGAACTCTTTCACAATTGTTTGTCTACTTGATGATATCGATATTTGAATCTCTTGTGTTCAAAACCATCTTTGAAAGAAGTACCTTTAAAACAAATTGATTCTTGGAAAACAAGGATTAAAAACTTAAAACTCCATAAAATGATTAACTACAAGTTAAACTCTTATTAAATCATAATTATCTTTATTAAATTGAACTTAATTTAATTATAAATTAATAAATAATTAAACCTTTAATAAAAATTTACTTAGAAATTAAACCCTTAACTAATCCATTATTAATTATTAAATAATAATTTAAAAGCTTTTTCAATAATTAACTATTAATTAATCTTAATTAATTTAATTAATCTTTTAATTAAAACTTAAATAATAAATTAAACCTTTAATAGATAATTATTTAAATTAAATCCTTAATTAATTTATAATTAAAAATAATTAAAAACATGATTATTAAATAAATAAATAAATAATTGACCTTATATTTGATTCATAATTAATTAAAAATAAATCATATACTTAACTCATAATTAATTAAAAATTAATCTCTTTTAAAGGATAATTAACTAGTACTAATCTTTATTTAATTAAGATTAATGAACCTTTTTTAATACTTAATTAATTATTAATTACCAATGTAACGATCCCATTTTTAAGCCAAGTTTAATTTGGTAATAAATATAAATTTTTGGATTTAATAGTTATATTTTGAAGTTAATATAATAAATATAATAAGTATGATAACTTAAGTTTAAAAATTTGAATAAATAAAGTAATAATATTCTTTCTCTTTAAAATAATACATATATAAATAGTTATAAAAAGGAAATATAAATAGAAAAATATATAAAAATATATTTAAACATTTAAACACATACAAAATACATGTGTAAGCATTTTAGCAATAAAATTAACATTTGTAAACAATTTTTACAAAGCATTGATACAAGTGTTAACTTATTAACAAGTGGCACACTTTATTTACAATTAGGATTAAATTTTAGTATATTTGAGAAACCTGCTATTTTTATTCTCAGTCCAAATCTTCTTAAAATTTTCTCATCTTCTAAAACAAACTAAAACCAAAACCTGGAAGATAAAAAGAAAATCAAAAATAAAAGCATACATCAACCTGATTCAAAAGCAATCCAAACAAAAGCAGTAGTTTCAAAGCAAGATTCAATTCAAAACAATCAAGCTTCAGATCAAAAGGGTTCAGATTAAATACAAATTCCATATTTTAAAAAAGATCAAGAATTCAAGTTCAAAATCAAGTTTCAGTTTGAATCAAAACTTCCAGGCTCTACTTCCTTTTTCCAGGTGAGCAAACTTCTAAATTTAAAAGCTTAATCTATTTATATGTTGTTGCTGGTGATAATCAATCGAAGTAAATATGTTTGCATGGATGAAAATGTGTTGCATGTATATAAAAATGTATATCTATCTGTGCATGTGAATGTATATCTATATACCTGTTCCTCTGTGGTATTACAAGCATAGATCCATCTAAATAAATTCCATGCTCTTCATATAATCATTGTTAGGCTATGATCTATAAATGGAAAATGATTATAACAATGTAGCATCATTTTTAAAAATAACTTCAAATGCAAATATTTAGCAAATATTCTAAAAAAAGAAATTACAGTGGAAATGGTTCAAATCAAAAAATTCGATAATCTGGATTTCAAGTTTTGATTGTGTATATGGAATCGTAATCGAAAATTATGAATTTTGGTAATCGAACCATGATTTTTAGATTCGTATATGTCGTGAATTCTTGAGTTGATCAGAATTTACATTTTTTTCGATTGTCGGCGAACGACGAGGTGTTGGTTGTTGTGGTTAAGGCTGGAGGAGGCTTGGATGGTGGCGAACACGGGAAAAATACTTGTTTGAATTCTATGTCACTGTGGTAGCCGTGCGAAGTCGTTTTAGGGTTTAAATGCTGTGTTGGGTCGAGGTGGTTCCTGAGGTAACTGTGTCGTCGATTGTGATCCGGAGGCGACCGGACTAGGGGGGTTAGAGGCTTAGGACAGTGGAGCAGCTATGGTCAAGGTGGCGTGGTTGATAGTGGCCTAGATCGTCGGCACGAGGAGGTTTTGTCGTCGGTGATGGGTTCCAGTATTCGATCGAGTTACTCGATTTTGATCTACAACGAAATTTAGGGTTATGATGGGTCGGGCTCGTCGATGGTAAGGTCGACGACATGTTGAAGGTCGGGGCAGTGACCGGAGGTGATCGAGGCAGTGGTGCACGTGCACGCGTGGGTTTATGTATCTGGGTTGCTATGGTGTTTGGGGAAGATGATGGTTTCCTCGGGTTTGTACTCGAGGTAAAAGATGGTTTTGCTCGAAGTAATGAAGCGGGAAAATAACTCGAAGTTAGGCTCGGGAAAATCGAGTGGTGGTCTCGGGTTCATAATATAACAGTTTTGAAATATAAAATAAAACAAGTTTTAGAATTTTATTCTTAAAACAATTTCTTTTATATAATAAAAGTTTATTTAATTTTTGGTTAATAAAAGTTCTATAGTTTATTTTAACTTAAAATTAATTGAGTTTTGTTTTCTTAAGTTTATTTTGAAATAAAATTTAATAGCTTAATTAAGAAGCTGATTTAAAAGATAAATGGTTTATCTTAAATAATGATTTGATTAGTAATTAACTTAAAGGTATTAAGTTAATTTATATGTTAATGATAATTTATTTTCAAGGGTTATTAAATAAATAATAATTACTTAATGTAATTAAAAGGTGATTAATTAAAGTAATTAAGGATAATTACTTAAGATTACTTAATTAAGAGATAATTACTTAAAAGATAATTACTTAATGAAGTAATTAGGGGATAATTAATTAAGGATCATTAATTAATGTAATTAACTTAAGGTTAATTTATTAATGTGATTAATTAAGGGGTAATTAATTAATTGAGGATAATTAATTAAGATGGATCATTATGGTTGATTAATTAATTAAAATAATAACTAATGGTTTGTAATTGATTAACGTTAATTAAGCAGGATTTGGGTAATTAATTCATAAGTAATTAATTAAATTTATTTGGAAATTAAATTGAATTAATTAGGGATTGAATAACTAATTGATCTTGCTTATGGATGATTGGATTGTATTGAATGCTTGAATTGGTTGATATCTCTGATCTGTTATATTCTGTGACATGATTTGTTTTGAATTGAGTTGTGATGAATGTAAATTATTTATCTATGATGAATTTACATTATTTATCTATGAATGGAAGATAAGCGTTATAGGATTATACCGCTTATCAATATTGATGTATGCTGATTGTGATATGTAATTGTTGTGTGTAAAACACCTGGATTACACCACACACACACAAATATGGATTTCATGGGAAATTGGTTAAGTCACAGATATTTTGAATTTAATATTATTTTCAATGATGAGAAATTTTAAAGGTTGAATTTTGAATCCAAAATAGTTTGGAAGTGAAATTGGGTTTAATATGAAATACTTTTGAAAAGGAAGTTTTTGAAATTAAACCATTCTGAATGTAATAAGGTTTTGAAATTAAATTTGAATTTGAATTCAAGAATTGAAGTTGAATTTTCTGGTTTATACTTTAAAAGGCTTTAACTTGAGCAAATTTAATTGGATTTTTCCGAAACAAAAACCTTTTGTTTTCAATTGATAATAGCTTTCATATAAAGGAAGAATTTCCAGTTTTTGTTGAAAAAGATTTCCAAGTTATAAATCAAATTTGAAATGGAATTGTTTTGAAAGCTATGAATGAATCTTTGTTAAAGATTTGGGAAACTTTGTTTTCAAATTGAAGTAGATCTTAAAAGTGAATCTTTTGTTTAAAAGATTAAAAGTGGAAATTTGTTTAAACCATTCAAAAGAAAAGGTTTTGGGAAATATGTTGTGACTTAACTAAGATCCAAATGGATCCATATGTTTTTAAAGTTAAGCGCTCATTATTCGGTTTATCCGGGAGAGGACTTTATGTCATAAAACCCATTCCGAATTAATGATACGTCGAATTGGATAGCATTTAAAGACGGTGGTGAAGACCGGGTATTTTCGAAAACGAAAGGATTACCTGTCGAATGTCTCTGCACCGACTGGCCCCGGTATAGGGATTTGTATCACCCTTTGTGATGGGGAGTCCGGACGTGATTAGTGAATATCCGGATTGCAAGGATTTCTTTGAAGTGCCTTTGGTTCCGTTCGAACCCGGAACGGACTTGCATGGATGTATGTCTGACGTTAAACTTTGAGATGTAAAGCTGGTTTCTATTAAATACGTTTTTGTTGGTGGTGGAGAATTTATTCTCTTAGCTTAACACCCTTCTTTGAGACGTATGAGCTCAGAGGTTATGTAGTTGATGGTTACTAGTGATACATTCCCAATTTGGTAATGTGGCATGCTAAGTGTTGCTGATCATTTGTTGATCGAAGCATGGCTTTTGTAAAAAGCGTAGCTTTGTGGAACGAGACCTTGTCGGACCTCACAACCCGGAATGGTCGAAACAGGAAGGATGCGACAAGGTTGTTTTGGGGGTAGTGCCCTCAGGGTATGTTCATTTCCTTCTGGAAAAAGGTGGTATCATGGTATGGAGCCCAGATATTTAACCTATGTGGTTGCTGCAAATTTATTACTTTGTGGTTGTTGGTGTTGAGGATCCTCGGATAAAGGTCGGTAACGACTGGGGATGGCATACTCGTGTGTGGAGTTATCTAGTTACAGCTTCATTGCACCAGAAGCGTGAGGTAACTTGGCCTTGTGTTGGCAGAGATCTAGTTAGGTTCTCGGGGCGTCCCTCTAGAGGCGTACCCATGTGGCCCAGGAAGTTCCCTAGCCTGACCATTATTGGAAATCCAAAGAAACAATATGAGACCTTTACGATTGCAGTTGTATAACCTGCCACCTCAGGTGGTAGCTATAGCAGGCATAATATAATGGTACCTATGCTGGCTAAGATTAATATTATACTTTCGAAATGTTTTCTGCACTATGCACTAATAATAATATCAAAAGGATTTTGCGTATCAAGCATGTTTGACTATCATAAGGAGAAATCTCCTCCAATTGTGTGCTTGCATTGTGTGTGTGCGGGGAGGCCTTATGGTAGTTTCATTTTCCAAAAAGCATAGCGAATTTCTTTTTACTTTTTTTGTTAAAGATAAACTGTTTTTGTTTGCTCATACCAGTCCCATGACTGACCTGGAGTTTATTGTTCCCTTTCTGAAAACTGGGTGCCCATAATTTTCCACACGGGAAGCCTAGAGTCAGGTTATCAGTAGGTTGTGAAGCTAGTTCAGATAGTAGATGTAGATTTGAAGTCTTTGGATCGGGGAGTGCACCGAGTTTGCTATAAGTTCAGCATGATAGTGGTTCAAGCTTTTGGTTTAGAGTCTTTGGAGCTTTGGCATTGAAGACTCAGTTTGTTGGATTCTCACTTGGAAAACTTTATTGATGGTTATCTTTCCGCTATCGACGGTTGCAAAGCCTAGAATGACATGTTGTTATCTTTTCCGCTGTTGCTACGTGGTTATTTCCGCTGTTGTCTTGTATCTTTGATATTTTTGGATCTGTTGTATCATATTGTATCGAATATTGTTTCCATTGTTATATCAATGATATTATTCATTCTGTTTCCGCTGTTTGTTGTACTTAATGTGTTATAAGCTCCGGCGTACTGGATTTCGACGTTTGAATCTGTGGCATTCAAATACAAGTGAAGTATGGATGTCGATTTTCGAGCGCCCAAAATCCGGGTCGTCACAACCAAGCTTAATTAATTAATAATTAATTATTAAAACTTAATTAACTTTCTAAAATATTTTTATTAAGTTTATATAACCTTTTTAAAAAAAAATTAAAGTATGAAACTGAATTTTCAAAAAAAGGGACTTTTATCGAAACTGCATTCATAGCGACTATCGTTATGGATACCATAACTTCCAAACTTGATTTGCATCTTAAATAGTCTTTTAAAACGTTACCTTTTAAATTTAACTTACTTTGTGAACTTAATTTAAAGTTTTGTAAGCAAACAAAATTTAGAAACTATGGAAAACTTTTTATTAAAAACAAAGTAAGTAATCAAATTTAAAAAACTCAAAGGATCGCTATGTCGAACACAAACACCTTTCAAGTGCTAGCATTGCTCATTGACTTTTCCATTTACTAACTTTACTTACTAACTTTCCATATCACTTCCAGTCATAAGACAAAGGTCATAACTTGA
Organism: Allium fistulosum; assembly: GCA_030737815.1. NCBI lineage: Eukaryota > Viridiplantae > Streptophyta > Magnoliopsida > Asparagales > Amaryllidaceae > Allium > Allium fistulosum. The sequence continues at coordinate 1,099,442,819 of CM060904.1, read as the reverse complement.
TAATTAAAAACATCACTTTAACATTCGATTCACAAATCTACGCTAAACCATAAATTAGCAACATATGTACATCCAAACCATATGATAATTCAACCATCCAAACAATATATTCTACAACCAAATAGAAAACATAATAAAGGTTGAATCTTTCCATAAAAAGTTAGAAGTTTACTCACCAAAATTTTGCAAAACTCTTTTGAAAACTTGAAATACTTTAGAACTTGCAAAGCTTGAAAAACCACAAAATCAACTCAAAAGAGGGTCATCTTTTATTTGATTTTTGGCCTTGTTACTCTCGGAATTTGGAAAAGTGGTCAAAAGAAAAGTTTTTGGAAATACTTTTCCCTATCATTTATAAAAAACAATCACTCAATTTGGATTGGTTTTGAGGGAGATATAGTCAAAAGAAGAAGAAGTATTTTCGGACTTGAAAATATGGGTTCGAAAATGGGTCTGAAAGAAATGAGATTTGGACATAGCTAAGCTCAAAATTTGAAGATGTAACGACTCGGATTTTCCATCAATTGATTTTGCATATCTAAATGGTTTTAAATATTGGATTTGGGATATAAATTGATTTTGGAATATGAAGATTTTTATTGAAATTATAGAATGAATTTAAAATTTCAATATATGGCAATTTATCGTAATACGGTAATGGTGAATAATTGAGAATTTGAGTTGAATATGAATCTAAACGATTTTTAATGTTGATATAAATTCTATTTGAATAAGAATTGAGTTAATAAGTTTTTAAAAGTGAAATTTCAAGTGATTTCGTAAATTTTTGAAATCGTCAATTTAATCGACGCGTTAAAATAGCGATCTAGGGCACAGTCTCGGAATTCAACAAAACTAATTCCATTGGATCCGTAATAGTGTATTATTATTAGATTTCAAATTTATGGTGATTGGAGTTACCGTTTGATCGTACGGGATAGAAAAGAGTTGAAATTAATATCGGAAATTTAATATTATAATCGAGTTCAAAAATCTATCTTCCACATACGATCGAATTAGGTCCCGAAACTTGTTCCACTGCGTCCAAAATAGGGGTATAGTATTATGAACGCTAGGCGGCACACCTCGATAGAGGTTTGGGAATTTAAGATGCCACAAACAATATATTTTGAAAATTTAATAATATATTATTGCATAGTCAAACCCTATTATGTCTCCATCGCCACCATATACCCCTGAAACACGCCCCTCCCTAGATTTTAAAACATGTGAGTCTCCCTCTCTCAGTATTTTTCAATTCGAATTAGCGAAGTCAAATCCAAAAAAAGAGCAATCGATCGCGTAGGGTTCGATGATTTCGACTACGGTAGGGGCGAGGTGATGGGCATCACGATCGAGCATGAGGGAGGGGTCATCGCAAGCGATAGGTGCTTGCGCATGCGGAAGCATGGAATGGATGGAGTCGTGTTTGACCGGGGAGGCGCGTGGGACCTGGAGATGGTGACGAAGGTGATGGCGGTGGAGGCATGGCGCGTGTGCGTTGACGAGGAGGTGCGGTGCGGCAGGCGATAGCACGTGTGCGACTAAGGATTGTGACGTGGTGCTAGGTGGAGGAGATGTTGCCTGAGTGAAGTGGTCGAGCAGGAACCTAGCTTAGAGATGGCGCGTAGACGAGGTTTGAAGGGGGTCGTGGCTGTTAGGTCGCTCGAGGGGGTTCAACATTATTCTCGTGCCTGGAAGTGAGCTCGAGCATGAACGGGGTAGAAAGGTTAATTAGTTGTTAATGATTTTAATTAATTTAAATAATTTTATTCATTAAAATTGAATGCTTATAAAATTTGTATAACTTTTATACGAGGTATAAAATTAATGTGACAAGTCACGTTGGACTCGCGGCAGCAATACTACATAATGGAATAAATTTGGGATTGGAGCGATTAACAAATTCGAAAAATCAAAGTGAGTAAATCTAACTCAATTTGGATTGCTGAATTTAATTTATAATAATTAAAATTAATTATTGGATGATTGGTTGAATTAATATGTTATTATCAGTTGGATATTATATTATATATATAGTAGTATATGTTAGTAGTTAGATATATTCCTGCCGATTGGAGCGGATGAGACACTATGTGCCCCGCATAAAGCGGATGACCGTATATTACCACAATATCCTCCCTCGAAACGAAATTGGTATTTTATGATATACAACATCTATGGATGCAGGAAAATAGGTTGGAGGGATCCAACTGGATTCCTCAAATATATTGATTGTTTTTCATATATAACTATATATAATGTGATTGAATAATCTGTTTTGCATTGTTGTGTGACTTGATTTATTGGATACTATAGTACTGGCCCTGATTTTGGTATTTTAAATACCATAAATATTATTTTTGAATTTAAAGGAATTAAAAAAAATTGATATAAAAATATTATATCTAAATTTGAATTATTTTAAAGGAAATTGATTTGAATAAAACGATGATTTGATTTTGGATTTGTACTCGACTGATCGTAAAATGTTTTAATTAGAGATTTAAAATATAATTTATATAAGGGATTTTTAACAATGGATTTTTTAAAATGATATTTCTGAAAAATATGGCAAATGAGTTGAAATCGAAATTTTAAACGAAATTGAGAAACAAATTGAATTATATTGAGGAATAGATTGTAGATTGAATTTTAATAGAAATCGATTTATAAATGGAGTTGTAATATAAATCTGTTATAGATTCAGAAACGAGTTGTAAAAATTATAAACGATGTTTATAAATAAAGTGAAATGATGGTCAGTTGATAAATTGGAAATATAAATTCACAGTAAATTTATGTCGAGATATGGGAATAAGTTTTGGGAAAAATAGTGGATTCAATTTTTGAAAAGTGCGAAGTAAGAAATCGAAATGAAATCGATGTGTTATGAATCGAGAGGGATTTATAAATTGAAATGGGTTATTGGAATTTTAAAAATATATTTTTATTACGAAGTTAAGTTTTTTTTAAAGAATTTTTTTATTTATTAAACTATGTAATTTAAAGCCATTTAGTATTGAAATACTTCGGAAAGTGGATTTTTCAAATATCTAATATTAATTGAATAAATTCTAATGTCTATAATAAGCTTTGTAAATCTAGTAGTTTTATTTAAAAATGATTTGGAAATGAGTTATCGATGTTTATTTAAAGTGTTTTGATATTTTAAATAATTACTTAAACGTGTTTTTAAAAATAAATTATTTTCTTAAAAAATACGTATCATATATATACATAGAGTTTTGAAGTGATTGAAATTATTTATAAATTCTCTCGAGATTTGTAAATGGGGTTTATTTAATGGTTATGATTTTGTAAGAGAAATCTTGTAATGGAATTCTAGGAATTTAAGGAAATTTCCAAAGTGTTTAAATACAGAAACTTCGAAAATGAATTAGAATTTATAAAAGAAGTTAGAAATGGATAGTTGGAATTATAGACAAGTGTAATTGAATTTGGAATTTTTTTTAAAGGAAATAAGTAATGAATTCCGAAAATTTATAGAATTCATTATAAATGAGTTAAGGGATTTAAAAATAAATTGTAAAGGGTTTTGGGAAATTGGAAATAAATGGAATCTTTCCTAAGTATTGAAATAAAATGATTTTAGGAAAATATACTTGTAAACATTTCCTATGTATGTATATTAAAAATGATTTGGGTAATATACTTATAATATTTTCCTAAGTATTGAAATGAAGGGTTTGGAAATATTTAACTACGGAATAATTCTATAGAAATATTTTTCCTAAGTAATGGATAAAAATTTGAAAATTTGATATATTTCTAAGCGTTGATATGATTCGAAATATATCCTGTTACGGATGTAAGTATTTGGATTTGTTTTCAATTATTGAATATATTGGAAGAGAGTTGAATATATATATATATATATATATATCTTCTTAAAGATATTTTGAATGAATGTTCTGGGAAGGTTTATAAAATCGGGCCTAGTGACTGGTTATGTGTGTAATTTGATAGTTAAATAACCGACTATCAAATCTGGCCAATTCCGTTGATCGTTTCGAAGAGACCGAGATCGGATTTAATTATCTGAAAACCACTTCGATCCGATTTGTGCATTACGAATTGTGATATCGTGAAGATAATGAAGATGGTGATTTTGGAGATTCGGTTTGTTCAGACCCAGAAAAATATGTATGGATAAATGCTATCATTTTGCATCATGGTTTGGAAGGCAGTGTTAGCATTCCAAGTATGAATGCTATTCTAAGGTAAAACGTAGCCTCAAGCCTCAACAAACGGGAATGACTAAAACAGGGGAGATGCAGCAGGGCTAAGTGGGTTGCACCGAAGTAGGGTATGTTATAACTTTTCTAGATACCTTCGGATATATTATAAATTATGGATATGGTGTGCATGGAAAAGAGAGCGCTCGATTAGGGTGGGAACACTCGAGGTGATAACATATTCGATACTATCCAGTAAGTGATAGGCCGATCTTGTGTTGGCAGGGATCTTTAGGTACGATTTCGATACATTTTTCTGGAGATATACATTGACGGGCGGTACCCCAGTAGCCCAGTCATTGTATGGAATCCAATATCCACTACGAGCCTGTACAGTTCTGATTGTGCCCAACTATGCTGAAATGTGAGATGCAAGCATTTCAGCTATTTTATAGTTTATTTTCTATAGACACTATTATAATATCAGATGATATTGATATAAAATGTTTTAGTTATCGTAAGGTAAAACCCGTCGTATTTATGTGTGATGTGGTCTTACGAGATACCTTTGTTTTCAAAGGATTTTGATAATAGTAATAATTCAAATTGAGTGTGTTTTTCTTACGCTGATTTTCCAGACTGACTCGGGTGTTATTTTATTATAATGCTCGGGTCAGACCGAGTATTACAAATTCAGGATAGGATGCTACGGAGCTCAGGAGACGAGCTGGAGGATTTCAGACGTATTTCACGTACTTGGTTATTTCCGCTGTGTGTGATAAACTGTATATTCAGTATTAGTGAGGAAAAGTTATTAGAACTGTCCACATTGAGTTGTTGACTGGTGTACTCTGATATTGTATGTTTATTAACAGTTACAGTTTCTTTGTATAAAGATCTGTTAATATATATTATATTTTATTCCGCTGCGATTGTGAGATTCTATATTGTTGTTTCTGTTTCTTCTACCCCTTCTTCTTCTTCACCCCTAGTTATTCGCCCTTTTATACAATTTGGGTTGGACAAGTGTGGTTTATTGTCGACTCAAAGGGTACGGAACAGGGGTCGCTACAGTTGGTATCAGAGCGATGTTAAGCGAGAACCTTGGCTTTGTTGGGGAATACTCATTAGAGATAGAGTCAGTAGTATTCTAGAATGTGTCTGAGTTTATTATAGATATGAGCACATATTTGTTAGTGGATATAAATTGTTTTATATTGTGTTGACTTATTGGTTGAGTGTTTATGAATTCAGGTTGGTACGGTGTGGACAACTGTATCGATAGGGGTTTCTAAACTCATAAACAAGGTAAACCGAAACAATATTATTTTGAAGTGGGTAAATGAAATAATTTTACCCAACTACATTTTGATATTGAAGAAATAATTTTTTGAAACTATTGTGGTATATTAGGCAGTTTGGTTGATATTATTATAATCAAAACAAGATTATATTTGGAATGGACATACATAACCAAATTAAAGGATATAAGTGTGAATTATACAAATGGGTTAAAACTAAAATTTGATTCAAACCAGAATTTGGAAATTTAAATCCCGGAGATTTTTGGAAATTCCAAAGTGTTTTGAAATGAATAATAGTAATATTATTTGGAATATTTTTGAACAAAAATTGGTTTTAATTAGATTTTGGAAGTGATAAAGCACTGAACTCACTACAGTCGTTGGAAATAATCCTAGGGATGACTATGCAGCATCATCGGTATTCATTTTTAAGTTTCTAAGCAATGGATTTCTACTGTGATTATTTGGCTTTAGAATGGTTTTGGTAAAATTAGGTTTTGGTTTAAAAAAATTCAAAGGCAAGATTTGGTATACATGAAGGAATACATGTTTATATATTGCATTTCAAAATGATTTGAGATAGAACCGGGTGTTTGTATTCTAAAATTTCTCAACTATATGCTTTGTGAAACCAGAAGAAAATAAGTTTTTGAACTTATAATTGTGAAAATGGTATAGAAGAAAGGAAAACGTAGAGCATTGAAGTTTGGAATTGAAATTTAACTTGAGTAAGTTAAATGAATAAAATGAATTGAATTTAACTTAAGCTAAGCTAAAATAAAATTTGATTGGAATTGGAAATATATCAAACTGAATTGGATATAAAATTTGAGTTGTAAAGTGACTATATAACTATAAGTTCTAATTTTTGAATGGAATAAAATTTAAGTGAATTTTTTTGGAATTGTGAATAAATAAGTTTAAATAACTTATAAATATAAGGAAATGGTAAAGAAAACTTGATTAAATGGGTTAATTGATTTTTTTAAAGGAATGGAAATTAGAATTTGAATTATAAAAGTGAATTGAACCCAAGTAAAACCCAAATGAAGTGATGTTTGAGATAAAAATCAGATTTTTAATTATAAAATGGAAATGAACCAATTGGATAAATTAATTAGTGAATTGAATATTGAAATGGATTTGGAGCCAAATAAAATTGAATTGTAATTGTAATAACTCCATGGAATAAATATAGACTTGGGTTGTGGAAACCCAATCGTTGATAATCGAAAATGAAAATTCGGAGTTGATTATAAATTGAAGTTAAACTCAAGTTGAGTTATATAAGTCGATTTTTGAAATTTAAACTTAACTTGAGTTAAGTAAAGTAAAATGGAAATTGGGTTGAAATAGAAATAAACTCAAGCTGTAAGAACGAAAATTTGACCTAAGTAAAAATAAACTGAGTATAGTTTAAAATGCTGAATTGGATTAGATTTGTGAAATGGAATTAATCAAGATTTGGAATAGATTGATGGAATGAACTAATTAATTAAATTAGTAATTGGAAATTTATTCAATTTGAAATGGATAAATGGAATGGGCTCGGATATAAATAAGACTCGACCGAAAATGGTAAGTGATTTAAAAATGGTTTTAGAATGTGGTTTAATTAGAATTGAATTTAAACTTAAGTTTGGAATAGAAACAAACATAAATTGCTTATGAACTTAAGTTATTATTTTATAAAACGATTCATTGTTTGAGTTTGCATGGAATGAATTGATAAAATCAAATTGGTGAATGGAATCGGAATTGACTTGTGATGAGGTAAGAACAAAATGAGTATGGAAATGGATTTATGCAAGTGAATCACATAAAAATCATTTGAAATGGAATAAATGGTTTATAAATCGAGTGGAAGTGAATAATTAAGTGTTTGAACTTTGTATTTGGTTATAAATTCTAAATGTTCATGTAATAACATGACATGTTAATGAAACTTATGTGTTTAAGTAGTTAAATGAATGAAATGTTATTGAATTGCTGTTTATGAAACTCATGTGCCTTATTTGAGTAAGTACGGGTACCAGAAGACTATTCGACTAGATTTGGGTTGCACAAATTGCATATAAATTAAGCGAACTCGCTTAATAACGCTAATATAAGGAACACCTACGCAAATAAATTAAGAGATAATAATATACTAATATATATTGTGTTTTTCAACCGAGCGGGTCGATGTATATCTTTTTATTATTTTTGTCATATTGCAAAAGGCTCTCCTACAAGGGAGACTCTGGCAAAAAATTTCGAAAATTTAGGGTGTTAGAAAATTTTTGAAAAAAATTTTGTTAACTAAAAAGTTGATTTTTGAATTGAAATTGAAATAAAGGATTTTGGTTTAGAAATGGAAACTAAATGTTTTGTATGGAACTAAAAGATTTAGAAAGTGAAATATCGAGTTTTAACTAAGTGGGTTTTGAGAAGTTAATGGGTTTAGAGCATTTTTCTTACCTTGGCAATTTTAGGGACGAAATTCTTTTAAGGGGGAGGAATGAAACGACTCGCATTTTCTGTCGAATTATTTTGCATATTTATATTGTTTTAAATATTAGATTTGCGATATAAATTGATTTTTGAATATGTAAATTTTGATTGAAATTATAGAATGAATTTAAATATTCAGTATATAGCAATTTGTCATAATACGGTAACGGTGAATAATTGAGAATTTCAGTTGAATATGAATCGAAATGATTTTTAATGTTGATATAAATTCTATTTGAATTAGAATTGAGTTAATAAGTTTTTAAAACTGAAATTTCAAGTGATTTCGTAAATTTTGAAATCATCGCGATAAAATAGCAATCCATGGCACAGTCTCAGAATTCAATGAAACTAGTTCCATTGGATCCATAATAGTGTATTATTATCGGATTTCAAATTTCGTGGTGATTGGAGTTACCATTTGATCGTACGGGATAGAAACGCATTGAAATTAATATCTGAAATTTACTGTTATAATTGAGTTCAAAAAGCTACCTTCTACATACAATCGAATTAGGTACCGAAACTTGTTCTATTGCATCCGAAATAGGGGTATAATATTAAGAATGCCAAGCGGCACACCTCGGTAGGGGTTCGGTATTTTAAGATGCCATAAACAAGATATTTTGAAAATTTAATGATATATTATTGCATGGTCAAACCCTATTACGTCTCCATCGCCACCCTATACCCCTGAAACACGCCACCTCCCTAGATTTTAAAACATGCGAGTCTCCCTCTCTCAGATTTTTGCAATTCGAATTCACAAAGTCAAATTAAAAAAACAGCAATCGATCGGGATAGGGTTCGACGATTTCGACTACGGCAGGGGCGAGGCGATGGGCATCACGATCGAGCATGGGGGAGGGGTCATCGCAAGCGGGAGGCGCTTGGGCGCATGACAGCATGGGATGGATGGAGTCTCGTTTGATTGGGGAGGCGCGTGGGACCTGGAGATGGTGACGAAGGTGATGGTAGTGGAGGCATGGCGCGTGTGCGTTGACGAGGAGGGGCGACGCGGTAGGCGATGGTAGTGGGGCCCAGTGCATGTGCGACTGGGGAGTGCGACGTGGTGCTAGGTGGAGGAGATGTTGGCTGAGTGTAGTGGTCGAGCAGGAACCTAGCTTGGAGATGGCGTGTAGACGAGGGATGAAGGGGGTCGTGGCTGTCAGGTCGCTCGAGGGGGTTAGATATTGTTCTCGTGCCTGGAAGTGAGCTCGAGCATGAATGGGGTAGAAAGGTTAATTAGCTGTTAATGATTTTAATTAATTTAAATAATTTTATTTACTAAAATCGAATGCTTATAAAATTTGTATAACTTTTATATGTGGTCTAAAATTAATGTGACAAGTCACGTTGGACTCACGGCAGCAATACTACACAATGGAATAAATTTGGGATTGGAACGATTAACAAATTCGAAAAATCAAAGTGAGTAAATCTCACTCATTTTGGATAACTGAATTTAACTTATAATAATTAAAATTAATTATTGCATGATTGGTTGAATTGATATATTATTATCAGTTGCATATTATATTATATATATATAGTAGTATATATTGATAGTTGGATATATTCCCGCCGATTGGAGTGGATGAGACACTATGTGCCCCGCATAATAGTGGATGACCCTATATTACCGCGATATCCTGCCTCGAAGCGGGATTGATATTTTATGATATATAACATCTGTGGATGGAGGAAAACAAGTTGGAGGGATCCAATTGGATTTCTCAAATATATTGATTGTTTTTCATATATAACGATATATGATGTGATTGAATAATCTGTTTTGGTTATTGTGTGACTTGATTTATTGGATACTATAGTACTGGCCTTGATTTTGGTATTTTAAATACCATAAATATTATTTTTGAATTTGAAGGAATTAAAAATAAAATTTGATATAAAAATATTATATCTAAATTTTAATTATTTTAAAGGAAATTGATTTGAATAAAACGAAGATTTGATTTTGGATTTGTACTCGACTGATCGTAAAATGTTTTAATTAGAGATTTAAAATATAATTTATATAAGGGATTTTTAACAATGGATTTTTTAAAATGATATTTCTGAAAAATATGGCAAAGGAGTTGAAATCGGAATTTTAAACGAAATTGAGAAACAAATTGAATTTTATTGAGGAATAGATGTGTAGATGGGATTTTAATAGAAATCGATTTATAAATGGAGTTGTAATATAAATTTGTTATAGATTTGGAAATGAGTTATAAAATTTATAAACGATGTTTATAAATAAAGTGAAATGATGGTCAATTGATAAATTGGAAATATAAATTCAAAGTGAATTTATGTCGAGGTATGGGAATAAGTTTTGGGAAAAATAGTGGATTCAAGTTTTGAAAAGTAGGAAGGGTTAAGAAATCGGAATGAAATCGATGTGTTATGAATCGAGAGGGATTTATAAATTGAAATGGGTTATTAAAATTTTTAAAATATATTTTTATTAAATAGTTAAGTTTTGTTTTTAAAGAAAAGTTTTATTTACTAAACTATGTAATTTAAAGCCGTTTAGTATTGAAATACTTCGGAAAGTGGATTTTTCAAATATCTAATATCAATTGAATAAATTCTAATTTTTATAATAAGCTTTGTAAATCGGTTAGTTTTATTTAAAAATGATTTGGAAATGAGTTATTTATGTTTATTTAAAGTGTTTTGAGATTTTAAATAGTTACTTAAACGTGTTTTTAAAAATAAATTATTTAAAAAAAAATACATATCATATATATACATAGAGTTTTAAAGTGATTGAAGTTATTTATAAATTCTCTTGAGATTTGTAAATGGGGTTTATTTAACGGTTATGATTTTGTAAGAGAAATCTTGTAATGGAATTCTGGGAACTTAATGAAATTTCCAAAGTGTTTAAATACAGAAACTTCGAAAATGAATTAGAATTTATAAAAGAAGTTAGAAATCGGTAATTGGAATTATAGACAAGTGTAATTGAATTTGGAAATTTTTTAAAGGAAATTAAGTAATGAATTCCGGAAATTTATAGAATTCATTATAAATGAGTTAAGGGATTTACAAATAAATTATAAAGGGTTTTGAGAAATAGTAAATGGAATCTTTCCTAAGTATTGAAAATAAAATGGTTTTAGGAAGATATACTTGTAAACATTTCCTAAGTATGTATATTAAAAATGATTTGGGTAATATACTTATAATATTTTCATAAGTATTGAAATGAAGGGTTTGTAAATATTTTACTATGGAATAATTCTATAGAAATATTTTTCCTAAGTAATGGATAAAAATTTGAAAATTTAAGATATTTCTAAGCAATGATATGATTCAAAATATATCTTGTTATGGATATAAGTATTTGGATTTGTTTTCAATTATTGAATATACTGGAAGAGAGATGTTTTGAATGAACGTTTTAGGAAGATTTATAAAATCGCGCCTAGTGACCGCTTATGTGTGTAATTTGATAGTTAAATAACCGACTATCGAATCTGGCCAATTCCATTGATTGTTTCGAAGAGACTGGGATCGGATTTAATTATCCGAAAACACTTCGATCCGATTTGTGCGTTACGAATTGTGAAGTCATGAAGATAATGAAGATGGTGATTTTGGAGATTTGGTTTGTTCAGACCCAGAACAACTTGTATGGATAAATGCTATTATTTTGCATCGTAGTTTGGAAGGCAGTGTTAGCATTCCAAGTATGAATGCTATTCTAAGGTAAAACATAGCCTCAAGCCTCATCAATCGGAAATGACTAAAACGGGAGAGATGCAGCAGGGCTAAGTGGGTCGCACCCAAGTAGGGTATGTTTTCACTTTTCTTGATACCATCAGATATATTATAAATTATGGATATGGGTGTGCATGGAAAAGAGAGCACTCGATTAGGGTGGGAACACCCGGGGTGATAACATATTCGATACTATCCAGTAAGGGGTAGGTCGGTCCTGTGTTGGCCGGGATCGTTAGGTACGATCTCGGTACATTTTTCTAAATATGTACTGTGACGGGCGGTACCCCAATAGCCCAGTCATTGTATGGAATCCAATATCCACTACGAGCATGTACGGTTTTGATTGTGCCCAACTATGCTGAAACGGGAGATACAAGCATTTCAGCTATTTTATAGTTTATTTTCTATAGACACTACTATGATATCAGATGATTTTGATATAAAATGTTTTGGTTATCGTAAGGTAAAAACCCATCGTATTTATGTGTGACGTAGTCTTACGAGATACCTTTGTTTTCAAAGGATTTTGATAATAGTAATAATTCAAATTGAGTGTGTTTTTATCACGCTGGTTTTCCAGACTGACTCGGGTGTTATTTTATTATAATGCTCGGGTCAGACCGAGGATTATAGATTCAGGATAGGATGCTACGGAGCTGAGGAGGCAAGCTGGAGGATTTCAGACGTATTTCACATACTTGGTTATCTCTGCTTTGTGTGATAAACTGTATATTCAGTATTGGTGAGGACAAGTTATTAGAACTGTCCAGATTGAGTTGTTGACTGGTGTACTCTAATATTGTATGTATATTAACAGTTACAGTTTTTTGTATAAAGATCTGTTATTATATAGTATATTGTTCCCCTGCGATTGTGAGATTCTATATTATTGTTTCTGTTTCTTCTATCCCTTCTTCTTCACCCCTAGTTATTCGCCCTTTCATACAATTTGGGTTGGACAAGTGTGGTTTATTGTCGACTCAAAGGGTACGGAATGGTGGGTCGCTACAGAAGAAATCATAAAATTAAAAGTGGTAGCCATTGAAATTTTACTCGATTTAAGAAAATAAGAAAATCTCTATTTCTTGGGAACTGAGGAAAATATGGTAGGAGAAAGAGGATGAAAATTTGAAGATGTGGAAGGCTATTTATAAGCAATAGAAAATATAACTTACTATACTACCCTTGTACTTCTACCCTCTACCTTGTTTTGCCACCTCAACACCCTCCACCACACATGCCATTTCAGCCACCACCTTGTCCCCCCTTCATCATGTCAAAGAAAATATGTTTAAACATGTTTGTACTTGAGTCGTCAAAGTGTCTAATCATGTCTCTTAAGGCATCTTTTAGTGTATACATGTATATACTTAAGTATATATACATACGTATATACCAATATCTACTAACTAATTTACATTCTTAACCATTTAAATGTTGATTCAAATATAAACAAGGCTCACAACTTTTATACGATGAAATGTCAAAAATTCGGAAAACGGTTTGCTGTCACATTTTCTGTTTTTCATCGAACTAAATATTTTTGTAAACAAAATTTGAAAATGATTTCACCATCACTAACTATTATTTAAAAGAGTTTTATTTTCATTATAAAACCTATTATTTGAATATTTAAAATTAATTTAATATTCGTAGATCAAAGTAGTGAAACTCCGGGTCATTACATTCTTCCCCCCTTTAAAAGAATTTTGTCCCCGAAATTACACCTTAACCTAACGTAGAAAACACTTAGCACTAAACGTCAGTTTGTATGACGTACATAGATCATTCATATACAAAGTCTGATTCATTCTCTATTCGACTACATAACTTTTCCTCCGAACTATTACCGCTCACCCGATTTTCTAGTACGAATTCCGATCAGGCTCCTTGATTTGGAACCTCTGTTCTCCTTACATAGCTGTAACTATGATGGAAAACACCGGTCCCATGTCAAAAATCCTTATCAAGTGCTCACCGTAAAAAACAAGTAATAAATCCTTATCCAGAATAGCGTGAAACACCTCAAAGCCATGTACTTGAATCTTTGATTAAAGTATATGGAAACGAGTGGTGATCTACGTCCAACCTACACACTTCTTTAGTTGGTTCCCCTAATACCAATTCTATTTACACTAAATTATTTATGAAACATTTCATAAAACTAAACTTAGGTTCACTTAGATACTACTCCACTACATCCTAAGATTATATACCCCTATTTGATTCAACTATTCCATTTCGCATTTATTTCCCTAAGAAAACTCAAGATCCAAATACCTGGTCTTATTTCAAAAAAAAATTGGAATTGAAAAAGTATATTTTAATCATAGAATATATATATATATAGCCCGACTAACTCAAAAATGGTACTAAGGAACTGGGTACTACCAAACAATATCATACACTTCCTTACTATAAAGGGTAATACTCAAGTGAAGTGTTTACCACCCGAACACATCTCTTCTCCAATTTTAAGTTTTTTTAGAGCCACTCAAACTAGTTATCTTAAGAATATTACTTTTATTTTAAAATCGCATTTTTGAAACAATACTTCTCATATTTCCAACAAAATATTTATCGCCAACTCGCTTTAGTTTCATTCGGGGTTTGAACTTGTTTCGGTTGTACAATGATAAAGAGAATAATTTAATAAGTATACTACAACGTTCGCCTAGGCAAACATTCGATCATCACTTAGAAGATTATTTAGATCATCACAAAACAATCAAGACTCATTCCTCCCAACCAATCTAAAGAAAACATTTCTTACATAACATTTTCACTCCCAAAATTTATTCTTGAACCAAAGTTGCTTTCAAATAGTACTATTATTATCTTTTCAAAACCTTGAGACATTTTCCAAAAGCCCCGGGATTTAAGTTCTCAAGTTTTCAACTTAAATTCTTTTTAATCCAAGACGCATTCCTATAAATCCATTTTTATAAATTAAATTTTATAAAATATTTTCCAAATATTTATTACAAAATTCTAGCTTTTAATTACATCTTTTATTAAATTAAATTTAACCCCACATTATCAATCGAACGCTTTATAGTCAAATTATGAAACTTAATTCACAAGGTGTTCGCTTCAATGTTATCCCTATTTCTACTTACCCAACCCAAATCCTAAAAAGGGAAGCTACCTACACACACTAACAATAGTCAATACTCAACTGGACAAGCATGACTAACAAAATCCGAATTGATAATAATATAATATTATTATCTCCTAACAATAATACCTTAAAATACTATAGAATATTTGAAATCATTATTTATAAAGAAAATATATTTCTAGGTAAAATTATTTCATTTACCCAATTTCAAAACAATACTATGTCAGTTTTCCTTGTTCAAGTGTTTAGGTACCCTGTCGACACCGTGGCGTCCTACGTCTCAACCAAAATTCATAAACTACTCAACAGATAAATCAACACAATATAAAACATTTTGAATACACTCATACTCATTCTAGGATCTCACTTACCCGATCTCAAATGAGTTTACCCCACAAGGGCCAAGATACTCACTTAACCTTGCGGTTTGATACCAAATGTAATTGTAACAACCCGCATATTTCACGATTGTATATTTAAATGTTTTATTTAATTATAGCATCGTTAATCGGATTAAAGTTCGAAATGTTACTTTTTGTAAACAGTCGAATTGGGACTTGAGACCACTTCCATTGAGTCCAAAATTGCGTTTACAACTTTTTTGAGTATAAACATCGATATGTTTGGAGTTGAGTAGAATTTTTCCATTTTTCTATTTGAGCTTTCGGTTTGGGTTTCAGCCCATTAACCCATCTTAATACCCTAACTCAACTCCTCTTCATTCATTTCATTCCTCATTTCCTAACATTCAAGCTCTAGAGAAAATGGGGGAAGAGATTTGAAATTAGAATTCCAAAACCCTAGTTTGTCTAGGAAATACAAATTCAAGTCCAAAATAAAGGAGAAGCTTAGGTAAGCATCCTCTTCATCTTCTCCATCTCTATCTCTCTTCAATTTCAAAAATTTCTAAACCCTAACTTAGGAAATATTCTTCTTATGAGCTTAGATTGAAGATTCTAGAGGTATATTGAAGAGGAATTGGCCTTCCCATTATTTTAAAGCTTTTCATTCGTGTCTTTGAGTTTTAAAGGTAAGTTCTTTAACTCGCATCTATGTCTATAACTTTCTTTGTTGTTAGGTATGAATTCCTAACATTTGTGCATGTTCATTGCTTTTGATTTGAACTGATTTGGTGAATTTTCCAAATTTTGGTGTTTTGGTCCAATTTTATGAAAATACTTCTATGGATGTTTGGACATTGATATTGGGGTGTATCGAAGAGCCTATAAGGCTGGGTTGTCGCTTGGCATAAATCCCTAGTCGTTGTTGCTCGTCCGATCGCTCTCGAAACGAATTGGTCATCATTGGCCTAGGTTCAATCTTTGCCTGAGCTTCAGCTCAAACGTCTGGTATAAGGATCAGACGTCTGAGGCTAAGGAATAAATATTCCAAACGTTTAGCTCAGACGTCCGACCTTGCTTTCCAGACGTCTGGGAGATCCAGACGTCTGAGCCTACTTCCCAGACGTCTGGGTGATGTGGAATAGAATTTCCAGTTCCTCAGTTCAGATGTCTGATTTACTGGATCAGACGTCTGGTTAGTGTTCAGACGTCTGCCTTGTAATTTCAAACGTCTGGAACCTTTCTAGGCTATTTCCAGAGAACAAATCCAGACGTCTGGATTCTAAACCAGACGTCTGGAACTGTTCATTTTGCCTATTTTGGGCTGTTTTGATTTGATTTCCATTGTTTAATCGATTTTTGTCGATCCGGTTAGTTATCACTTATTATCGACTTTGATGACTTCTTTCTTTGGATTTTTGGGAATATCCATTTGATGGATTTGTTATCGATTTCTATGGATTTGATTCACGTCTTCGAATGTGAATTTTTGGTGGTTGATTGTTTCTACAATCATTTCTGTGATTTGTCACTTTAAAACACAAAGGTTTCTATACTAGTAGTAAATACTCAAACTCTTTCATCAAAACGATTTCAACATTTACCTTCAATATAAAACTCATTTTTAAATCCGTTTTCCAACCTATTAGTATATACAAACCTTTACCTCATTCGTACGAGAAATCCAATTAAACGACTTAGCAAAACAAGTGGTATGAAATGCTTGTGTCTACTTCGTCGGTTAGTTCTTAGACTTGTTCGATTGAAATCTTGTGACATTTTTCGAGTGGAAATCTACAATCTGTTCGTAAATATTTAAGTTAAGCCGGTGATTATGGGACATGAAGCTAAACTCATCTATTTACTAGCTTAGTGTAATTAACACTTCTTATTGATCAATGATGATCAATTTATGGTTTAGACTAGCGATGTGCGATGTCTCTTTGTCCACGTGGGGACAGTACCTCGTTTTATTGAGCTTCGTCTCATTTTTATGGGCTAGCGACCCATGGTCTTTGGACCATTCGTGGAGCATATGGCTCGATAGGTCGGTGCATGGGGAGTATCTTTTTAGGTGCATCGATGTCCGACTAGGCATGGGGTGTATCTTTTTAGGTGCATCGATGTCCGACTAGGCATGGGGTATATCTTTCTAGGTGCATCGATGTTCGACTAGGCATGGGGCATATCTATTTAGGTGCGTCGATGTTCGAATATGCATGGGGCATATCTTTTTAGGTGCGTCGATGTTCGACTATGCATGGGGCGTATCTTTTTAGGTGCGTCAATGTTTGGTTCATGGGATAGCGACCCATTTGTGATACAAGTGTTGGTGAGTTTTCATGCTCCCGTTTGTGATAGGCCTTCCCCCTCTTTGTGATTTCTAGATTTCTAGTTGATGATTTCTAAAATTTGTGTTTCACCAATTTTGATGATAGGCATTGATGAGCTCTATCAATTATTTGTGTTTTTGGTGAATAATTTAAAGCATGCGATTCTTTTTTGATGTTTGAGATGGTTTGGGATATTGTATGATTTTTGTTGTTATTTGATGTATACTTGTCGCAGTATGGCATTATTGTTATCATACGTTTTTGTCATATCTCTTATCCTATCTCATTTTATATGATATTTATAGCTAGACTGATCCATTTATTATTTTCTTCTTAAATAATACTCGGGTCAGACCGAGGTATTTCAGGTGCTTCTGCTTGACTTTTTATCAGGGTTCGTCACCTGACTTTTGGCTTACTACTTTAGCCTAGTAGTTTTTGTTAGTATACATTTGAGATAGAGACTCCTTGATGTATACTTATTCTTTTGTCTAGCACTTGTTTCTATTCTGTTGTGATGTAGTGGATCTTGTATGACCACTACTTTGATGTACACTTCTATGTGATATATTCATATCTGTTTCCGCCTTTGTGATATGAATATCTGTGACTGATTTGTGTTATGTTTATTTCTATATTGGTTTCCGAAGTCCACATAGCCACTGTGTGGTAGCTTTGAGTTTGTATTTGATATGTCGGATTTCCTCTTGAAATGAAATGTAAGTTATATTATCTTACATATCGATACTCGCATAATGCAATTACACAGATGGTCGCTCCTCAACAGCCTTATTCTTCGTGCTAGTTGACGGCATTACCTCGTAGTGTCCTTGGCTAGTGTGAGTATAGAGGTGGGGCGTCACAGCTTGGTATCAGATCCAAACTTCGGAACAATGTAGAATAATCTAGCAAGGATCATTGTCCTAAGTCTTTCTTAGGAATCATGCCATAGCAATTAATTCGAGTCTTCGTACCGATCTATCCTATTTCTTTTTATGATGCCTTGTTTTATCAATCAAGTTTGTTTGATATTCATTCTGAGAATAACCTTTTTTCTCTTCTTTATTTCTTTCTTAAAGAAGAGAAATGGTTAGTCCAGGCCGTCCCAGTGCCGGTCAATCCAGTGCTACTCCTCAGGATGGAGTATTTATGTCTGCCCAGCATCTTTTAGATCTTGTGAAAAATGCTCTGGTTATCGGACCCATTCCAGAGCCTACTCATCCTAAATCCGGGTTTGCACGCTTGTGCAGAGATTATACTGCTTTGGGTGGAAGGCCATTCAAGAGTTCCGAAAACGTTATAGAAATCCAAGCTTGGCTTAGATCATACGATCGCATCTTTTCCCGCATGAATCTTGTTGATCCACTTCGAGTCCAAGTGGCTTCTAGCATGCCCCAGCAGAGAGCATTAGACTGGTATGAGCTTTTGATTTCTGAAACTATTGAAGCGGATCTTACTTGGGAGCAATTCCGGGAAAGATTTGAATTGAAGTTTGTGCCGGAGGCTGAAAAAGTAACTTTAGCCCGAGGCTTTATTGACCTTGTTCAAGGTGAATCTTCTGTGGCAGATTATGTCGCATCTTTTGAATCTCTCTCTAAATATGGGGTCGAATATATTAATACCCCATTGAAGAAAAATCAAAGATTTGTCTATGGGTTGAATAAGAACGTCAAAAAGCCTTTACTTCTGAAACTAGAAGTTTCTTTCGATCAGCTTGTAGATATCGCTCTTCGATTTGAAGAGGCCGATAAAGAAAGTGATGTTGAAGTTATGGGTGCCAAATAGAACTTCAACAATAACATGAAGAGGCCTATTAAGTTCAAAGGCCCTAATCCCAACAAGAAAGGGAGGCAAGAAACTTCGGTAGCAAAGACTCCTACCTCTAGTCGTGGACAATGCTATAATTGTGTTCTATGGACCACTATGCAAATGAGTGTCTGAAACCCCTTTATTGTCGCTATTGCAAAAGTTTGAGTCATCATATATCTGCGTGTCCTATACTTCAAGCAAGAAGGAGGGAAAGATAAAGGTTGTGCAAGCCTCTACTAGCACTTCTCTTGGTCAAGGTATTCCTCATTCTACCCTTGATGGCATTATTTTATTTCGTGATCTTCCTATTTGATTTCTTTTGATACGGGTGCGTCCCACTCTTTTATATCAAAAGAACTTGTTGATTCTTTTTCTTTAAATATTATGGGCTTGATGACTTCATTGAGAATTGCGAATCCGATTGGTGGATCTGCAACCCTCAGTTTACTTTGTGAAAAATGTCGAGATTATTTTATGTGATTATTCTTTTCGAGCCGATTTGCATGTTATGCGTTACTTAGGCTTCGAAATTGATTTTTGGGAAAGGATTGACTTAATCATTATGAAGCCCACATCCTATGTCCTGAGCGTACTATATATCTTCGACATTCTCAATCTGTTAAGCAGATTTCTATTGTTCTTAATGATTTTGATTTCCAAATTCGGTGGCATCATTTTATTCTTTAAATCTACTTGATGAGGAAAGTGTTATTTCTCTCATTCAAGTAGTTTGTGAATTTTCTGGTATATTTGAGCTTGTCTTAGGATTATCACCTAAGCAATCTATTGAGTGGTGCTAAGGTCTTTTCAGCTCGACCTTGCCACCGGTTTTCATCAGCTACGAGTTGCGAAGGATAGTGTTCTACTTACCGCATTCTGCACTCGTTATGATTCTTATGACTGGTTCGTTATGTCATTCGGTTTGACGAACCTTCCAGCTTATTTCATCCATCTTATGAATCGAATATTCTGTGAATATCTCGATGAGACCATCCTTGTATTTATTGATTATGGATGAAAACAACAATTTAAAATTTGTAAATCTTTTTAATAAGATATTTATAAGTATGATTAGATTTTGTTCTTAAATCGAGCAAAGAATATTTGTAAATTTTCTAAGAGACATGTTTATCATATAGAAGGTGATTTTGTGTTGTTTTGCCCATTGAGTGCTTTAAGAATTCTGATCGATGCGCTTGATCAACATTATCGATAGGAATCTCCTAAACGCTATGATGAGACAGTCAAACACAGTAAATTCTTGTAATAAGTAATTTTTTCTAAAAAGATGATTACATAAAGTTAATTGTAATTTTGAATGTCTTAGCTTTTCGGGAAAGAGGATAAGAACTCTTTTCCGATGCTTTTATTTTTGCGACACCCGAAGGGAACCAAGATTTTATTGTTTATACCGATACTAGTCGTATTGGTTTGAATGCCGTTCTCATGTAAAAAGGGAACGCATTATCGCTTATACTTCTATATAATTAAAGCCTACCGAGACTGGATATGCCATTCATGATCTAGTGCTCGCGGCCATTGTTTTCGCTCTTAGAATTTGGCGTTATTATCTTTTGGGAGAGAAATTTGTTCTCTACACCGATCATAAATCTTTGAAGTATTTATTTTCTCAAAAGGAACTTAATTTGCGTCAACAACGTTGGCTTGAGTTCCTTGCATCTTATGATCTTGATATTCTCTATACTCCCGGAAATGGAAATAGTGTTACCGATGCCCTTAGTCGTAAGCGACAAGCGGTTGTTTCCATGATGATATCCGAATGGAATGATCTCGAGACTTTATCCACTTGGGAAATTCGAGATCGTGAATCCAATTTATGTTCATCTCTTGTTTTGTGTAGCCTGAGGCTCATCCTTCTCTTTTGGACCATACCTCTTTTGGCTAAACTCTATGTCAAAGAAATTGTTAATTGCATGGAGTTCCTACTTCTATTGTTAGCGATCGTGATCCATTATTTACTAGTGGATTTTTGGAAAGGTCTTCAAAAAGATTTGGGAACAAAGCTTAATTTTAGCACCACTTATCATCCTCAGTCCGATGGACAAACCGAGCGTGTGAATCAAACTCTTGAAGATCTCCTTCGTGCATGTGTTCTTGATTTTGGTGGAAGTTGGGAAGATCATATTTCTCTTCTTGAGTTTTCTTCCAATAATAGCTTCCAATCTTGTATTGGTATGGCACCTTTTGAGGCACTCTACGGAAGGCCGTGTCGATCTCCTACATGTTGGCTTGAAGCCAGTGAGAAGCTGGTTTAAGGTCCAGATTTTATTCGTGTTTCACCTAAGATGGGTGTTGTGCGTTTCAGTCGATTGGGAAAGTTAACATCTCGGTATATTGGTCCATTTCCCATCACCGAACGCATTGGTTCCGTGGCTTATCGCCTTTTATTACCAGCTCAGTTTTCTGCTATTCATGACGTATCCCACGTCTCTCAACTACGGAAATACCTTAGGGATTCTGATTCTATTCTTGAGCCCGGTGTATTTGAAGAAATTGAAGTTTCATCAAATTTGACTTATGAGCAACATTCTATTTGTATGATTGCTTCGGAGGTTAAAATCCTTCGAAATAAAGATGTTTTTCTTGTGAAAGTTCAATGGTCCTCAAATCCTAAGGATTTCTCTTGGGAATCTTGAGAATTCATCGAGCAAACACATCCGGACTTACTCTCTCGTGCTCTTTTGGGTGAACTTCTCATTTCAAAATTTCTTCTTTTGTGTTGTTATGCCTTAGTATGGTTGTTACTTTTTATCTTCCTCTTAATTATTGCGAGGACGCAATTTCTTTAAGGAGGGGAGTTTGTAACAACCCGCATATTTCACGATTGTATATTTAAATGTTTTATTTAAATATAGCATCGTTAATCGGATTAAAGTTCGAAATGTTACTTTTTGTAAACATTCGAATTGGGACTCGAGACCACTTCCATTGAGTCCAAAATGGCGTTTACAACATTTTTGAGTATAAACATCGATATGTTTGGAGTTGAGTAGAATTTTGCTATTTTTCTATTTGGGCTTTGGGTTTGGGTTTCAGCCCATTAACCCATCTTAATACCCTAACTCAACTCCTCTTCATTCATTTCATTCCTCATTTCCTAACATTTAATCTCTAGAGAAAAATGGGGGAAGAGATTGGAAATTTGAATTCCAAAACCCTAGTTTGTCTAGGAAATACAAATTCAAGTCCAAAATCAAGGAGAAGCTTAGGTAAGCATCCTCTTCATCTTCTCCATCTCTATCTCTCTTTAATTGCAGAAATTTCTAAACCCTAACTTAGGAAATATTCTTCTTATGAGCTTAGATTGAAGATTTTAGAGGTATATTGAAGAGGAATTGGCCTTTCCTTTATTTTAAAGCTTCTCATTCGTGTCTTTGAGTTTTAAAGGTGAGTTCTTTAACTCACATCTACGTCTATAACTTTCTTTGTTGTTTGGTAGGAATTCCTAACATTTGTGCATGTTCATTTGCTTTTGATTTGAATTGATTTGGTGAATTTTCCAAATTTTGGTGTTTTGGTCCAATTTTATGAAAATCCTTCTATGGATGTTTGGACATTGATATTTGGGGTGTATCGAAGAGCCTATAAGGCTGGGTTGTCGCTTGGCATAAATCCCTAATCGTTGTTGCTCGTCTGATCGCTCCCGAAACGAATTAGCCATCATTGGCCTAGGTTCAATCTTTGCCTGAGCTTCAGCTCAGACGTCTGGTATAAGGATCATATGTCTGAGGCTAAGGAATAAATATTCCAGACGTTTAGCTCAGACGTCTGACGTTGCTTTCTAGACATCTGGGAGATCCAGACGTCTGAGCCTACTTCCCAGATGTCTGGGTGATCTGGAATAGAATTTCCAGTTCCTCAGTTCAGATGTCCGATTTACTGGGTCAGACATCTGCCTTGTAATTTGAGACGTCTGGAACCTTTCTGGATTATTTCCAGAGAACAAATCCAAATGTCTGGATTTGTTCATTTTGCCTATTTTGGGCTGTTTTGATTTGATTTCCATTGTTTAATCGATTTTTGTCGATCCGGTTAGTTGTTATCACTTATTATCGACTTTGATGACTTCTTTCTTTGGATTTTTGGGAATATCCATTTGACGGATTTGATATCGATTTCAATGGATTTGATTCATGTCTTCGAATGTGAATTTTTGGTGATTGATTGTTTCTACAATCATTTCTGTGATTTGTCACTTTAAAACACAAAGGTTTCTATACTAGTAGTAAATATTCAAACTCTTTCATCAAAACGATTTCAACATTTACTTTCAATATAAAACTCGTTTTTAAATCTATTTTCCAACCTATTAGTATATACAAACCTTTACCTCATTCGTACGAGAAATCCAATTAAACGACTTAGCAAAACAAGTGGTATGAAATACTTGCGTTTACTTCGTCGGTTAGTTCTTAGACTTGTTCGATTGAAATATTATGACAATTTTCAAGTGGAAATCTACAATCTGTTCGTAAATATTTAAGTTAAGCCAGTGGTTATGGGACATGAATCTAAACTCATCTATTTACTAGCTTACTGTAATTAACACTTCTTATTGATCAATGATGATCAATTTATGGTTTAGACTAGCGATGTGCGATGTCTCTGTCCACGTGGGGGACAATACCTCGTTTTATTGAGCTACGTCTCATTTTTATGGGTTAGAGACCCATGGTCTTTGGATCGTTCGTGGAGCATTCGGATCGATAGGTCGGTGCATGGGGTGTATCTTTTTAGGTGCATCGATGTTCAACTAGGCATGGGGTGTATCTTTTTAGGTGCATCAATGCCTGATTAGGCATGGGGTGTATCTTTTTAGGTGCATCGATGTCCGACTAGGCATGGGGAGTATCTTTTTAGGTGCATCGATGTTCGGCTAGGCATGGGGCGTATCTTTTTAGGTGCGTCGATGTTCGGTTATACATGGGGCGTATCTTTTTAGGTGCGTCGATGTTCGACTGTGCATGGGGCGTATCTTTTTAGGTGCGTCGATGTTTGGTTCATGGGATAGCGATCCATTTGTGATACACGTATTGGTGAGTTTTCATGCTCCCGTTTGTGATAGGCCTTCCCCCTCTTTGTGATTTCTGGATTTCTAGTTGATGATTTCTAGAATTTGTGTTTCACCAATTTTGATGATAGGCATTGATGAGCTCTATCGATTATTTGTGTTTTTGGTGAATAATTTAAAGAATGCGATTCTTTTTGGATGTTTGAGATGATTTGGGATATTGTATGATTTTTGTTGTTATTTGATGTATACTTGTCGCAGTATGGCATTATTGTTATCATACGTTTTTGTCATATCTCTTATCCTATCTCATTTTATATGATATTTATAGCTAGACTGATCCGTTTATTATTTTCTTCTTAAATAATACTCGGGTCAGACCGAGGTATTTTAGGTGCTTCTGCTTGACTTCTTATCAGGGTTTGTCACCTGACTTTTGGCTAACTACTATAGCCTAGTAGTTTTTGTTTGTATACATTTGAGATAGAGACTCCTTGATGTATACTTATTCTTTTCACTACACCATACCAGCCGTTTCGCAACCCCCGAAGGCGGAAAATTTGCAACGGCTCTAAGCCGTTGCTATTAAGCAACGGTTAACGTCCATTGTAAAACCTTATAATACGGCTCATAGCCGTTCTAAATTTTGGAATGGCTCTTACCCGAACTACATTTTAGTACAGCCTTCCATACCCCCCGTTCCCAACTAGCTACGCCCTTTACTTTCATTATCCACTTTGATCAAAAAAGGAAAAAAGCGATAATATTTTCAGATCCATCTCGAATTCACCAGCTCGAATTTCCACCGACTCCAGATATCCAGATCCAGATTTCGTCCATCATCACATGTAATATCAGATCTGAAGAAATAGTAATTCCGGAAAAAGTCTTGATTTTCAATTCAGGTAATCGTGATTTTTATGTTATTTTAGAAATAGTAATTATTATTTTTGTGGCGCTTCTTTGCTGAAATAAATCTTAGATTTAGTCTAATTTATCTGCAATCCCACTGTCATAGCTGACATATTGAAAATAGTTGACATAGTCCTTGCATTTAATTTAGTGGCATCTAAAAATATCATAACATCTTCTATGTACAACAAATGAGTAATAACTGGCTATATGGAAAATAATGGCTGTAAATGATGTGAGAGACAAGCATCCTCCATTAATAAAGAAAAATATTCCATACCACACATAATAAGTAGGTAGATAATGGGTCACCTTGACGCAATCCTCTGTTTGATGGTATAAAAGCCCTGAGGTATACCATCAATTAAAATCAAAAAAGTTGCGGTACCAATACACTCACAAATTAGCTGCACTAATGAAGTTGGAAAGCCCACAGTAATAAGCAAATAGCACACAAACTCCCTATTAACTATGTCATATACGTTCTACAAATCAATTTTTGAGCATATCTTGGGTTTTTCTTTTTTCCTGAAATCACGAACCAGTTCGTGAGCCAGTAATATGTTCTCTCCTATATTTTTTTGTGGCACAAAGGTTGATTGGTTTTTAGCAAAAAATATAGGAGAAAATGCTTTATCCTGCCACAAATAATTTTAGAGATTATTTTAATGCAACATGATATAGGTCTATGATCCGAAATATTTTGGGGTTTATCTTTTTTAGGATCAAAGTAATGAACTTATGGTTCAGTCCCTTTCTAGTTCAGTAAAGAGCATTCTGGATATCCTCCCAATGTAGTTTGAAAAACTTAGAGAAGATACCGTCTGGACCAGGGCTCTTTGAGTCTCCATAGAAAAGACAGCATCATTAATCTCTAATAAAGTTACTGCTCTAGATAAGATCTTTCTTCCCTCATCATTTATAACATTTCTGAGGTGGATAGGAGGAAAAAATTTCCTGTCTCTCTATTAAACATGTGAGAATAATATGCTATTACTTGCTCAGTAATTAATTGATGATCATATATATAGTACCCTTCAACATCAATTAAGGCCTGTATTCTTGGTTTATGTTTTCTTATGGACATCTTGGCATAAAAAAATTAGAATTTGTGTCTCCAGATTGAAGCCAAGATATTTTACTTTGCTGCTTTAAAAATTCATGTTGATTTCTCACTGCATCCTTTAACTGGAATTGAGTATGTGAAAGCTGATTATATAGATCTTCCTCTTCTTGATTTAAATCTAGTTGATGAAAGCATAAATTATAATCTCTTTCCAACTATTGCACTAGATTAATTTTTCCACGAGTGTCGTTGCATGTTGTGATCAAGTTATTCTTGATATGTTGAAGTCAGGAAATCATTTTTTTCATATCAGTAGCCCAGGTTTTAGCTTTATGTCCTTTTTGTATACAGTTTGCATACCCATCTATTTGTCACCAAGTGTTAACATAATTAAAAGGCCTTCCTTTTACCTATTATTAATGATCAATCAGTTTCAACATCATTGCAGTGTGATCACTAAAATGATCAAGAAATGCAACAGTAATTAATTTAGGGAAAGTGGATAATAATTTATAGTTTGCAAGGACTTTATCTATACTAGTTTAGTTGAAAGTCTTGCAGCTACTCTGATAAAATTAGCTTGCTACTATTTTTCTTTCAATGTTTTTTTTAATAATAATTTTCACTAAAACAATGTTCAAATGTACCAAAAACCTTATAATTTTTTTGTTTTATATATTGTAATCTTTTTATAGTATTTCTGCTTTTCATTATTCTGAAACATTTACTTTATGGATTTGCTCATAAAATGACATACCCGACTAATTAAAGCAGATTAGACATTAGGCACCTAACATACGCTTACAAACATGCCAGGTGCAATGCACATAAGTGGTATAGCCCATTGCTTGGTGCACATAACTAGGGATAAAAACAATAACATAACATACAAGTGTTGGGAGCCAATAATCAGCTACAACTGACTTTGTGCAATGATTTAATATCGAAATGTCCTTAATTATTATAAACGAATTTTAACATCATTAATAGGCCATAATCAAAATTATCATCTAAAACAATAGTAGAAAATATATTCAGCTGACCCAATATCCTTAAACAATGACTCATGTTCTGTAAGAGGTATAATTATTCTTTAAGTTGCTCGTACTTTCAAGTTTATAAAATGTTGTATATATTTTAGTTGGTAGATCAATATGTCTTCAAGTATAGATAAAGAGTGGATGAAAGAAGCCGATCAAAGAACCCCACGATATACGGAAGGAGTGCAGAAGTTTATTGATTTTGTTATAGAAAATGGTGGCAATAAGGAAATCTATTCTTGTCCTTGCACACAGTGCAAAAATATGAAAATTAAAATTAAATTAGACGAAATTCATTTTCATCTGCTTAGATAGGGAATTGTCCAATCATATACTGTTTGGCATTTTCATGGGGAAGAGTCAGCAATGAACCAAAAACAACCTGTTAGTCAAGCCATAAGTACCGATGACTCTGAACTTCCTAGGATGGAAAACCTGGTCAATGATGCTGATAGATTTCATCAATTTCAACCTACAAGTTTGTTGCCAGATAATATTGGGGATTCGCCTACGGTTTATGTTGATTGGCAGGCCAATCAAAGCAAGAAGTATAAATCACTTTTTGATAATGCAAAAGAGCTATTGTATCCTTCATGTCCAAAAGGGATAACAAAATTGTATTTCGTCGTCAAGCTGAATAACTTGAAAACCCAGTATGGCTTTTCCGACAATGGTGTGACTGCACTCCTAGAATTCATAAAGGAATTACTTCCTGAAGGTAACACACTACCAACAAAGTATCACGACATGAAGAAGATGATTAAGCAAGTTGGTATGGATTACAAAACTTATGATGCGTGCATTAATGACTGCATTTTGTATTGGAAGGATGATGCAAATAGAGTTTTTGTCCAGTTTGGAAACAACCAAGATATAAAACAACATTCAACGAAGAGAAAAGAGCTGCCAAAGTACCTCAAAAGACGTTGAGATATTTCCCTCTAATTCCTAGGCTGAGGAGGTTGTATACTATACCATGGATAGCAGATGCTATGACTTGGCATGGTCGTGCCAAGTCTAATTCAGACGTAATGCGTCACCCATGTGATACTTCTCAAAGGTGAGCTGCAGATTCTTTTGACAAAACATTTGCTGTTGAATCACGAAATGTCACGCTTGGATTAGCAACGGATGGTTTCAATCCACATGCATCTCTAAGTAACCGTTATAGTTGTTGGCCAGTAGTTATAGTACCGTATAATCTTCCTCCATCCATGTGCATTAAAAGAGAGTTTTCAATGTTGACATTGTTGATTTCTGGACCAAAACAACCAGGAAAGGATATTGATGTTTATTTGCAACCGTTGATAGACGAGTTACAACTGTTATGGGAAGGAGTCGCTGCATTTGACTCATTTAATAATTCTGAGTTTACAATGAGAGCTAAGTTGTTGTGGGCAATTCATGATCATCCTGCACTTGGGACTTTATCGGGATGCACAACTCATGGCTATTTTGCATGTCCTGCATGTGGGGAAGACACTTGTTCTTACTATCTTCATGCAAGTAAGAAGATGTGTTACATGGGACATCGAAGATTTCTTCCTTTCAAACATAAGTTTCGAGACGAAAAAACAAACTTTGATAACAAACAAGAATATCATCGTCCTCCACGGCCATTGACTGGTTATCAAGTTGAAGAGAAGGTAGCTAATATCAAGATGAAAGTTGGTAAAGACTGTTTGCACAAAAAATGGGCAAACACCTCCAAGTCGTATGATTTAGTTGATTTTATGTTGTTTTTAGTGATTTGGGAGATTTATGCAAATATGTAGAAAGCAGGGACTAAACTGTAAAAGACACGCAGATTTATAGTGGTTCAGCCAGAATATGCCTACGTCCACTTTATATATTATTTCTCTTTTCTTGTTCAGATTACAAGTACAAAGCTTTGATACAAGTATATGAAAGTTGTTTGAAAACTCTATCCGTGCTTGAGCTCTCAAACTTGTCCCCCATTGTTGTACCCCTACCCCTCTATTTATAGAGTGAGGCTGGGGGTAGGGGTCTTGGATGTGTATAGCTGCTGGTGGGCCTGGGCTGATGTGATCTGGCCTGGTACGTCTTGGTCCGGTAGCACTTGGTCCGGTGATGGGTGATCCGGTCGTGTCCTTCTTTGCTTTTGCTTCGGCAGTGGATGGAGATAGCTGGTTCGGTAGCCTTCTGGTTCGGCTATGCATGGAAGTGGGGTTTGGACCGGTAGTGCTTGGAGAGGAGATGGTTCGGTGGTTGGTTGGCTGGTTCGGTGGTGATGTTGGTTCGATGGTGATGTTGGTTCGGTGGTTGGTTGGTTGGTTCGGTGGTGATGTTGGTTCGGTGGTTGGTTGGTTCGGTGGGGACGTGGAGGGGAGATGGTTCGGTAGTTGTTTGCTGGTTCGGTGGTGATGTTGGTTCGGTGGTTCGTCCCTTGCTTCCTCGTGTTGGTTCGTTGGTGGTAGAAATGTACCCAACATTTGCCCCCCAAAGTAGGGCATATGTTAACATATGTCGTGCTTTGTTTCAGTTTGAACAACCATATTCGGCCCGAGAACCGAACCGGTTGGTCCGGCAATCCAACTTTCCTCTATAAGTAGGAGCCCCAGGCCTTCGTTTTTCCTTACCGAACGATATAGCCGAATCAATCTCTGAACTGTCGAATCAATACGTGCCGAACCAACCTTAGCTGCCGGACCATGCAAGCTCTCTTCTGCCGAATGACTCCTTAAAGTCCTTTATTTTATCGAATGAACTTAATACCGAATGGTCTCGACACCGAATGGACTTGATATCGAATGGTCTTGATACCGAGTGGACTTGATACCGAATGGTCTTGATACCGAATGATTTTGATACCGAATGAACCTGAAAAACTTGCTTGTTTCATATTTCTACATCCTTCGTTCTAACAACGTGCCTTTTTTTGTGTTTGCAGATAATGTCTCATAAAGTTGAAACCCGATCAGAGAAGAAGAAATCTACGGACAGAAGAGAATCTCCCATCGTGCCCCCAGTCCAGCCGAATCCAAAACGACATGGGCCCACCCCGAGATCGCTAGTGGACGGGTACGGTCCTCAAGAGCTTCTGAACTCACCTCCTGATTGCTTCCCTAGCTCCCTCAAAGATGAGCAGCTTGATGTCATCTCTCGCTCTTTCGGGATTGACAGAGCGCGTATGCTGTTGCCGGGGGAAGGAGTGCTGCCATATAATCCCCCCGAAGGATACTTTGCTTACAGTAGGTACCATTGCATGTGTGGGGCCATTCCCCCGATCAATGCCTGGATACTCAGCTTCATCACCTACTTGAAGGTGGCTCCATTTCAGCTTCAGCCTAACTCCTACGCCATCTTGGTGAGCCTGTTTGTCATTTTTTAGAGGAGATACGGGCGTCCTCCCTCCAACCGGGAGATCCGGTATTTGTACAATCTGAGAGGTGATAAGAAGGGGTCTCCATACATTAGCTTGGAATCAGCCGTATCTTTCAAGCCAGTACTGGACTTATATTCGAAGTTCAGCATGTTCAAGAAAGAATGGTTTTTCGTTAAGGATGACTATGTTTCCATCCGTCGCTTCACCTCAGGCTGTAAGTCGAAGTTTATTTATGATTTCTGTTTTGACTGTGATGCTTCTTCTCATGTGTTTTTATTCCTTGCTAGCGACAGGTGGCTTCGCGGTCGTGGAGAATGATCGCCTAGTTCAGACGGTAGTTGAAATAGAAGCCATTACGGGAAGGGATAGGTCGGCTTCTTACTTGATCAGGAATGCTACACTTCTGGGGCAGAACCCGATCCTTCCACATCAGTCCATGGTTAAGCAGAGAGACACGGCGGAGGAGAGAGTTGCCAAAGCTATTGGAGGGGCCACGGCGAAAAGCAGCAAAAGGAGACCCTTCTCGACGCATCCAGTTGCTGGGGGAAAGAAACTCAAGAAGTTCGATGGACCCTCTCCCAGTACACATCCGGATGTTCAGGAGGAGGAAAAGTTGGAGGGGGAAAAAGGCGAGGACGAAGGGGGTGAGGCGGAGAGTGGAAGCGGTGGAGAAGGTGATGGTGATCATCACGGCGATGATGGTGGCGAAGAACAGGGCGGTGATGGCACCGGGGCTTTGCCTCCTGGGCAGGAGGGCATGATTCAAGAGTGGACAGATGACGCTCTCCGCCAAGCCTTCGAAGAGTGTGAGGAAACGGAGAAGTCCAAGAAAGCTGATAAGGTTGGGACCGGCGTCAATTTATCTTCCGGGAGTGCTTCTACTGAGGCAACTTCTGCGGTTCAAGGTGAATTTCTCTCCATTCTTTTTAATTCTCGAATGATGGCTCAATGCATGCTGGTGACACTTGATTTTTATTCCAGGAGCGGGCAAAACGGCCAAGACCTCAGATCTTCGGCACAGGCTTGAATAATACAAACTCCTCAAAGCTTCCGCCAAACCGAAGCTTCCTACTAACCGTCCTGGAGACGTAGTCGGGTATCGTCCTCTTCTTAGAGTTATTGAAGAAGATATACAAAAGAGGAAGAGGAGTCGATCTACGCTTGAACCTCTTCCTGGCCCTACGGCCCCACTCCAGCCTATTCATGATATTGCGGAGGAGGACACCGAGTTTATACCTTCCCCACATCTGTCTGAGAATTCAACCGTCATCCCGATAGATCACCCTGGCTTAGTTCGCAATCCGTTTGCGGGTCATCCGGACCTGGACCCGGCATCTCATGACATCTCCTTCGATGAGGTTACTGGTGAGCATCTTCTCCCTTGCAATCCTATGGTACGGGTGCTTGACGAAGCTAAGTCCCTAGACCTTGATTTGCTTACTACCCGAGTTGTGACTCTGGGGGATGAGGCTAAGGCAAATATTGACTGGGTTGCTGAGGAGACCAGGAAATTGATGGGGCACCACGCTCGACTGGTCAAGGCTGGGGAAGAGATAGGGAGCGCCAACATTCGGCTACGGTTGATGGTTTCCGACCAGGCCAAACAACTTGCCGACCAAGCGATCCAAATCTCTCAGCATGAGGCTGCATCCAAACAATTGAGGAAGACTATGGAAGAGGCCAGTAGGGCAGAGTTGCGGAAGATGGAGGCCGTTTGTAAGGAGCGGATTGACATGGCCATTGCCACGGTGGATGAGGTTCGGCAAGCGGACCTCGAGCGGGTAGAGGAACTATCGGGGAGACTTGAGGTCGCGGAGCTTGCTCAGGCCAAGTTGAAGGAGGAGATGGAGGCGATGAGGAGGTCCCTTCAGGCTGACCGTTTACGGTATCGATCGGAGAGGGATGTTGTCGTTGCAAAGCTGTGGACTTCTGAGGTCCGAATGAGGGAGTTTGAGGAGAACGAGGGGATGATGGGTGAGATGCTCCAGGATCTGTACTTCCGTACTTGGAGGCAGAGTAACTTGTCCTGGATGGATGATTACCCCCGGGTTATGGCTAGGATCTATCTCAGGGCTCTAGAGGAGGCCAAGGATGAGGCGGATAAGGAGGGTGGCATGGCCTTCAGGATGGATGTGGTTACTGCCCTGTTTACCAAGGAGGAGAAGGTGGCGGTGAAGGAGGGCATGCGGTTGCTTGCAGCTGAGGAGGTAGGTGTGCAAGTAGAGGATGATGATCAAGATGATCAAGGAACAGATGCTGGTAAGTCTTCCTTTTTAGTCTTTCCGTTAACTTGGTTGCTTATATTAATGAATTCTTTCTTTGATCGGACAGGTGGGCAACAGGACAAGGATAGAACTCCGACGCAGCCGGCTTCTTGATTTGACCTGGATATCTTTTTGTGGACTTGACATTGTTGTATATGTTAGTCTCGAAACAGTAACGTAACTTTTAGGTTGTAATCATGCTACTTGTAATAAACAACATTATTCTTGACATGTAATTTTTTAACTTAAGTTGATTCTGTCGTTTTTGACTGCTTTTGCTATTTTGACATGTTGTTATGAGAAATATAGCTATGCGTATGCTTGTAATTCAATTGTGTTTGATGTCAAGTTCTTGCTTAAAACATAATTTCATGTCTTGCAATGTTAGTGTGACGTGTGAATAAATTATAGCCACGTGTTTATACATGAAAGAAGAAAATACCGCCCTTCATATTTTACTTGTAGATGGCAGCTTTGAATGTCTTGCGTGACTGAGTATGGAATGCGGTCCAGTGTCTTGCTGTGAGTATCCGCTTCCATCAGCGAATGTCTCCTATTCTGTGTCCTGTACTTCAGGAATTGTTACAGAGGATAGGAGAAAAGTTTTTTAAATAAAATTGAAATATGAGAAATAGTACAACTTCTAATCACGGAAGGCCTTCGATGTGCTTAAGTTCGTGGCAAACGGGCTTTGTAGTCACTTTCCCTAGCTGTGGGTCTTGGAGACATTTGTCACCCATCTTACGCCTCCGCGGGGAGTTAATTCTTTTTTACCACAGCCGCACTTAAGACACATCGGAGCCGAGATCGCGCACAGTAACTACCCGGGCCATTATGGCCCGTAATCGTGGGTATTATTCGATTTACTGTGGCCGGCTAGCGTGGGTGCCGATCGTCAACCGTGAACTACCCCTGGCTGGCCACACCTTATGTTGGGGCTTATAGTCGGTTCACAGTTGCCGGCGAGCTGAACGCCGTAATGAACTGCCTTGGCTATAGTCGGCCTTCTCGGTGGCTTATAATCGGCTCATTACAGTTGGCTTTTAGGGCCGTCGCGAGCAATGAGTTAACCCGCAGCAGAAGGATGCCGGAGCAAAAGTGTCTCATTGGCGAGGGCATAGATTCGCATAGTACCTGTTAGGTCTTGTCCAGGTGAAGTCACGCTGTGGAGTGCTTTGAATGGAAATGCTATATGCACAGGATTTTGTTCAACAGAAAAGGATAAAGTTAACAAGCAGCCAAGATACAAAGGAACAAGTTAAAAAACAGACAACGTTTTTTAAAGTGGTTCGGCACGAAAATGCCTACGTCCACTGATTCTCTTTGTTAATTCACTTCATATAGGCAGTACAAGTTAAGAAAAGTATCGACGGAGGTGTTGGATGTTCCATGCCCTCTGGAACACCTCTCCGTCCATTGTTGACAAAATATAAGCTCCATTGTGGAGATCTTTATGAATTACATATGGTCCATCCCAGATTGGATCTAGTGCTCCGGGGCGAGGGAAGACTCGCTTGAGCACAAGATCTCCTTCTTGTAAGATACGATGCTTGACCTTGGAGTTGTATTGTGTTGCCACCTTCTGCTTGTGGGCTGCTGCTTTGAGGGCTGCATCATTTCTTCTCTCTTCAATTAGATCTAAAGACATGTGAAGGAGTTCTTCGTTCTCTTCTGGGTTATAGTGGATCCTACGGTGGGAAGGCACGATGGTTTCAACCGGGAGCATAGCCTCCGATCCGTATGCCAAAGAGAAAGGAGTATGCCCCGTTGATGTTCTGAAAGATGTGCGATAGGCCCACAGCGCCGTAGGGAGCTCATCCACCCAAGCGCCCTTTGACTTTTCGAGTTTCTTTTTTATTAGAGTTTTCAGAATTTTGTTGACGGCTTCGACTTGTCCGTTTGCCTGGGGATAAGCTACGAATGAGAAGCTTTTGTGAATTTCGTGCTCTTGGCACCAGTTGGCGAACTCCTCGCTGTCAAACTGAAGACCATTGTCCGATATAATTTTGAATGGGACTCCGTACCTGCATAGAACATTTTTGATCAAGAAGTTAATAGCTTTTGCTAAAGATACTTTATTCAGGGGTTCTGCCTCCACCCATTTGGTGGAGTAGTCGACTGCCACTATAGCATATTCGGCCCCGCCTCGGCCCATTAACAGTTCGCCGATCAAGTCAATTCCCCATACTGCAAAGGGCCAAGGGCTGGTCATTTGAGTAATCTCAGTTGTTGGTAGCGGCGGAATCTTAGCAAACTTCTGGCATCTGTCACATTTTCTGACGAAATCTAAGGCGTCCTTGCTTAAGGTGGGCCAGAAATATCCATATCAGAGTATCTTTTTTGCCAAAGTCTGCCCTCCAGGGTGATCTCTGCAGCTTCCTTGATGAATGTTGGATAAGATTTCCTTGGCTTCCCTTCCAGCGACACACCTTAATAAGGGGTTAGAGAAGCCGCGCCGATAGAGGGTGCCCTCTTGTATTGTGTAGCGGGAAGCTTTCCTCAAGATTTTCTTGACTTCGTTACGCCCGTTGGGTAGTGTACCACTTTGTAAGTACTCTCGGATGGGAGTCATCCAAGTTGCTTCTTCGGTTGCAGCTATCATATTCACTTGCTCAAAACTTGGGGTCAGTTGCTTTGAGATGGCTACTGCTCCGGAAATAGCGCCGTCCCCCATGCTAGCTTGCTTCGCCAATTCGTCGGCCTCTTGGTTCTCTTCCCGAGGGATGTGTTTGACTAAGTAGTGGTCCAATCGACTGAGAAGTAACTTGGTCTTCTTTAAATATGCTATGAGTCGTTCTTCTCGAGTCTGGAATTCTCCTAGTATTCGATTAACAATAAGTTGAGAATCGCTATGAAGCCACAAAGAATTGTTTCTGATTTCTAAGGCAAGTTCTAATCCAGCTATCACTGCTTCATATTCTGCATCGTTGTTGGTGGCAGGGAACTCCAACCTTATAGCATAGTGCAGCTTATTTCCCCTGGGAGTGATTATTACCACACCTGCCCCCGAGCCTTGTTCGTTTGACGCACCATCCACAAAGAGATTCCACTTGATGTCTTCTGCTATTTCCGATTGCTCCTTACCTTCGTTGGTAGTGAATTCGGTAATGAAATCGGCCATGGCTTGCCCCTTGATGGCGGTGCGAGGATGGTAGGTAATATCATATTGGCTTAGTTCAATGCACCATTTAAGTAGTCGCCCAGAAGTGTCGGGACGATGGAGTACCTGCCTCAGCGGTTGATCGGTCAGAACTCTGATGGAATGGGATTAAAAATAGTGTCGCAGTTTTCGTGATGCGATCAGTAGACAGTATGCTAGCTTCTCAAGTTTAGGATATCTGACTTCTGCCCCTGTAAATCTCTTACTTACAAAGTATACTGCCCGTTGCGTGCGGTTGTCTTCTCTTACCAAAGCAGCGCTTAGAGCATGAGATGATACAGCAAGGTATAGGTATAACTCTTCGCCTTCGTTTGGAGTCGAGAGTACCGGCGGTTTCTGGAGGTGTTCGATTAAGTTAAGGAAAGCTGTTAAGCATTCGTCAGTCCATTCGAACTTTCCTTTGTCTTTCTTTAGAGCTTCGAAGAAGGGGACGCACTTGTCCGTTGCTTTGGAGATGAATCGGCTTAGGGCGGCCACTTTCCCGTTCAGACTTTGCATTTCCTTTCGAGTGGTAGGTATCTTTGTGACGCCCCACCTCTATACCCACGCTAGCCAAGAACACTACGGAGTAATGCCGTCAACTAGCACGGAGAATAAGGCTGTTGAGGAGCGGCCATCTGTATAATTGCTTTGTGCGAGTACCGATATGCCAGATAAAAATATAACTTTTCATCTCAAGAGGAAATCCGACATACCGATACAAACTCAAAGCTACTACACAGTGGCTATATGGACTTCGGAAACAAATATAGAAATAAACATAACACAAATCAGTCACAGATAATTCATATCACAAAGGCGGAAATAGATATGAATATAACACATGAAAATGTACATCAGAGTAGTGGTCAAATAAGATCCACAATAACACGAAAGAATAGATACAAGTGCTAGCCAAAAGAATATGTATACATCAAGTAGTCTAATCTCAAATGTATACAACAAAAACTACTAAACTAGAGTAGTTAGCCAAAAGTCAGATGATGGTTCCAGATAGGAAGTCATGAAAAAGTACCTGTAAAATCTCAGTCTGACCCGAGTATTATTTAAGAAGAAAATAATAAACGGATCGGTCTAGCTATAATTATCAGATAAAATGAGATAGAATATGAGATATGATAATAAAATGTATGATAACAATAAAGTCATACTGTGATAAGTATACATTAGAAAATCACGAAAGTCATACAAAATCTCAAGAATCTCATAGCATCAAAAAGAATATCATATTCTTTATTTAATTCACCAAGCCACAATAAATGACATACATATCAATGCCAACTGAAAAAGGTGGTGAAACATAAATTCCAGAAATCATCAATTAGAAATCCAGAAATCACAATAAAAGGGGGAAAGGCCTATGAGCCGAATGCTCCACGAACGGTCCGAAGACCAATGAGCCGAATGCTCCACGAACGGTCCGAAGACCTATGAGCCGAATGCTCCACGAATGGACCTATGAGCCGAATGCTCCATGAATGGTCCGAAGACCTATGAGCCGAATGCTCCACGAATGGTCCGAAGACCTATGAGCCGAATGCTCCACGAAAATGACAAGCATCGACGCACCTAGAAAGATACGCCACATGCATAAATTGAGACAAAGCTCAATAAAAAAGAAATACAGTCCTTCACACGGACAAAGAGACATCGCTCATTGCTAGTCTAAATCACAAGAATGATCGTCATGATCATAAGGAAGTGTCGATTACACTAAGCTAGTAAATATAAGAGTTTAGCTTCATGTCCCATAACCACTTGCTTAACTCAAATATTTACGAACAGATTGTAGATCTCCACTAGAAAATTGTCACAAGAGTTTCAATCGAACAAGTCCATAAATTAACCGACGAAGTAAACGCAAGCGTTTCATACCACTTGTTTTGCTAAGCCGTTTAATTATATTTTCTCATACGAATGAAGTAAAGGTTTGTATATACTAATAGATTGGAAAACGGTTTTAAGAAACGAGCTTTGATATTGAAAATAGAGTTGAAATCGTTTTGATGAAGAAGTTTTGATATTTAATACTAGTATAGAAAACCTTTATATTTTGATGTGACAAATCATAGAAGTGATTGTAGAAACAATCAATCATAAAAATTCACATTCGAAGATGTGAATAAAATCCAAAGAAATCGATATCAAATCCATCAAAATGGATATTTCCAATAAATCCCAAAGAAAAGAAGTCATCAAAGTCGGTAATAAATGATAACAACAAAAGGGAAACCACATGAATCGATTAAAGTTGGAAATCACACAAAATAGGCGAAATAGGCAAACAACATCAGGTCGGTCGGCTGGCTTCAGGGCTCGGTCGACCGGACCCTATTCTGAAAATAGTTCGGGAAGCAGGTCGGTCGACTGAGCTCCGCAGTCGGTCGACCAAACCCAAAACAGAGAAGTGCTTAGCACTTTTGGAAGCAGGTCGGTCGACTGACTACAGAGCTCGGTCGACCGGACCTGTTTCCAGCACTGCCCAACTTATCAAGTTCATTGGCCGAATCTCGACCAAATTGCATTTTCGCGAGCAACGACACTAAGGATTTAAGCCTAACGACAACCCGGCCTTATAAGCTCTTCAATGCATCACAAAAATCTTGATCAAAGATCAAAGTTTGGATTTTTAAAGAATTGAACTCAAAACACTAAAAATTGGAATATTCACCAAATCAATCCAAACCAAGTGCAATTGCACAAGAATACGTGTTAGGAATTCATACCTAACAATCGAAGATAAATATAGTTTAAGATGTGAGATAAAAATCTCACCTTTGAACCCGAAAACAATGAATGAGAAGGTTGAAGACAAAGGAAGGTCAACCACACTTCAATCTCAACACAAGAAGCTTGAATTTAAGCTTAAAAGAGAAACATTTCCTAAATTAGTTTTAGGAATTTTCTGAAATCAAAGTGAGAATGAGTTGGAGAAGAAGGAGATGATACTTACCAAAGCTTCTACTTGAATTTGGAGGTAGAAGCTTGAATTTGCTAATGAACTAGGGCTTAGGAATTTCCATTTCCAATCTTTTCCCCCATTATTCTCTTGAGCTTGAGAGAGTTAGGAAATGAGGAATGAATGAAGAGAAGTGGAGAAGAGCTGGGTTGATATAACCAGAATTGGGCAAGTGGGCTGAACCCAACCCAAAGTCCAAAGTGAAAAAGTAGCAAAATTCTACTAACTCCAAACATATCGAAGCTTATACTCAAAAAGGTCGCAAACGGCATTTTGAACTCAATGGAAGTGGTCTCGAGTCCTAATTCGACTGTTTGCAAAAAGTAGCTTTTCGGACTTCAATCCGATTAACGATTCTATATTTAAATAAAATATTTAAATATTCAATCGTAGAATATGCGGGTTGTTACAGACTCCCCTCCTTAAAGAAATTGCGTCCTCGCAATACTTAAGAAGAAAATAAAGAGTAACAACCATAAAAGCATATCAACACAAAAGAAAATTTGAAATAAGAAGTTCACCATAAAGAGCACAAAAGAGTAAGTCCGAAAGTTTTCGTTCGATGAATTCTCTAGATTTCCCAAGAGAAATCCTTGGGATTTGAGAACCATAGAACTCACACAAAAAGAACATCTTTATTTCGAAGGCGCTCAACCCTCGAAGAAATGATGCGAATAGAATGTTGCTCATAAGTCAAATAGGTGAAACTTCAGTTTCATCAATAACACCGGGCTCAAAAAATAAAAATCGGAATCCAAAAGGCATTTCCGTAAAATAAAAGACGTGGAAAACGTCATGAATAGCAGAAAATTGAACCGGTGCAACGGCATAGCACAAAAGCGGTACGCCCAAGAAACTAGAAACTCGAATAATTTGGAACAACGGCGTAGTACAATAACGGTACGCCAGATGAACCAAAGCTCAAATAATTCAGAACATCGACGTAGTGCAACGATACGTCAAATGAACCGAACACCATAAAAGAACATCGGATGCTAGTCCATAAAAGAAATGAGATAAAGCTCAATAAAATGAAGTATATCAAAACGTCCGATGGACTTGATAAAAAGATAATTCCATTCAGACATCATCAAAGAATCAACCACTTGTTGTTTACAACAAAGTGCATTGACAACACGGTTCCTCTTTCCGGGAATATACAAAGAATATCAAGATCATAAGATGCAAGGAACTCGATCCAATATTAAGTTCCTTATGAGAAAATAAATATTCCAAAGATTTATGATCGAGGCGGAGAACAAATTTCTCCCCCAAAAAATGATGATGCCAAACTCTAAAAGCGAAAACAATAGCCGCGAGCACTAGATCATGAGTGACATACCTAGTCTCGATAGGCTATAACTATTTAGAAGAATAAATGATAGCACGTTCTCTTTGGCCAGCGAACGGCATCCAAACCAATATGATATAGCATTGGTACAAAAGATAAAATCTTGGTTCCCTACGGGAATAACAAGAATTAGGAATATTGAAAAGAAAGAGTTCTTTTAAAATAATCTTCTTTCCCGAAAAGCTAAGACTTTCAAAATTACAATTATCTTTATGTAATAATTCTTTTTAGAAAAATTTACTTATTCCAAATCAATTTACTGTGTTTGTCTGTCTCATCAAAGCGTTTAGGAGATTCCTATCGATAACGTTGATCAAGCGCATCGACCAAAATTCTTAAAGCACTCAATGGGCAATACAATCACAAAATCATCTTCAAGATAATAAACATGTTTCTTAAAAACTTTTAAGAATATTCTTTGTTTGCTTAAAGAACATAAAATCCAATTGTACTTATAAATAAATCTTATGAAAAAGATTTGCAAAATTTTAAATTGTTATTTTCACCCAAAATCAATGAATACAAGAATGGTCTCATCGAAATATTCATAGAATACTCGATTTACAAAAATGGATGAAATAAACTGGATAAATTGAATGACATAACAAGTCATTCATTAGAATCATAACGAGTGCGGAATGCGGTAAGTGGATGCTAACTTCCGCAACTGGTAGCTAAATGAAAATCGGTGGCGAGGTCGACCTAAAAAGACCTTAACACCGCTCAAAAGATTGCTTAAGTGATAATCCTAAGACAAACTCAAAAATACCGGAAAATTCTCAAACTACATGAATGAGAGAAATAACACTTTCCTCATCATGTGAGCTTAAAGAATAAAATGATGCCATCAAATTGGAATCAAAATCACAAAGGAAAAACAGAAATCTGCTTAACAGATTGAAAATGTCGAAAATGAATAGTCCACATGCGGATTGAAAGGAACTTCAAGTTTCAAAGGTAAAATCTTTTCGGGGTTCTTACCCAAAGCACAGATAAACCTTTGATTCTTTACAAGATCCAAAAGTTGTTGGGCCGACATGAATACGCCATCCAGAGAAGGACTACTGGATTGACCAGCGCAAGGACTGCCAGAACCAACCATTTCTTTTCTTTAAGAAAGAAAGAAAAGAAGAAGAAAAGGTTATTCTTAGAATGAATATCAAACAATCATGATTGATAAAACAAGGAATCATAAAATGAAATAGGATAGAACGGTACGAAGACCCGAATCAAATCCTATGGCACGATTCCTAAGAAAGACTTAGGACAATGATCCTTGCTAGATTATTCTACATTGTTCCGAAGTTTGGTTTTGATACCAAGCTGTGACGCCCCACCTCTATACCCACGCTAGCCAAGAACACTACGGAGTAATGCCATCAACTAGCGTGGAGAATAAGGCTGTTGAGGAGCGGCCATCTGTATAATTGCTTTGTGCGAGTACCGATATGCCAGATAAAAATATAAATTTTCATCTCAAGAGG
The DNA here is from genome assembly GCA_030737815.1 of Allium fistulosum. Lineage (NCBI taxonomy): Eukaryota > Viridiplantae > Streptophyta > Magnoliopsida > Asparagales > Amaryllidaceae > Allium > Allium fistulosum. Next base: position 1,099,400,867 of record CM060904.1, on the reverse strand, counting down.
AAAACCGACATACCGATACAAACTCAAAGCTACTACACAGTGGCTATATGGACTTCGGAAACAAATATAGAAATAAACATAACACAAATCAGTCACAGACAATTCATATCACAAAGGCGGAAATAGATATGAATATAACACATGAAAATGTACATCAGAGTAGTGGTCAAATAAGATCCACAATAACACGAAAGAATAGATACAAGTGCTAGCCAAAAGAATATGTATACATCAAGGAGTCTAATCTCAAATGTATACAACAAAAACTACAAAACTAGAGTAGTTAGCCAAAAGTCAGATGATGGTTCCAGATAGGAAGTCATGAAGAAGTACCTGTAAAATCTCAGTCTGACCCGAGTATTATTTAAGAAGAAAATAATAAACGGATCAGTCTAGCTATAATTATCAGATAAAATGAGATAGAATATGAGATATGATAATAAAACGTATGTTAACAATAAAGTCATACTGTGATAAGTATACATTAGAAAATCACGAAAGTCATACAAAATCTCAAGAATCTCATAGCATCAAAAGAATATCATATTCTTTATTTAATTCACCAAGCCACAATAAATGACATACATATCAATGCCAACTGAAAAAGGCGGTGAAACATAAATTCCAGAAATCATCAATTAGAAATCCAGAAATCATAATAAAAGGGGGAAAGGCCTATGAGCCGAATGCTCCACGAACGGTCCGAAGACCAATGAGCCGAATGCTCCACGAATGGTCCGAAGACCTATGAGCTGAATGCTCCACGAATGGTCCGAAGACCTATGAGCCGAATGCTCCATGAATGGTCCGAAGACCTATGAGCCGAATGCTCCACGAATGGTCCGAAGACCTATGAGCCGAATGCTCCACGAATGGTCCGAAGACCTATGAGCCGAATGCTCCACGAATGGTCCGAAGACCTATGAGCCGAATGCTCCACGAATATGACAAGCATCGACGCACCTAGAAAGATACGCCACATGCATAAATTGAGACGAAGCTCAATAAAAAAGAAATACAGTCCTTCACACGGACAAAGAGACATCGCTCATTGCTAGTCTAAATCACAAGAATGATCGTCATGATCATAAGGAAGTGTCGATTACACTAAGCTAGTAAATATAAGAGTTTAGCTTCATGTCCCATAACCACTTGCTTAACTCAAATATTTACGAACAGATTGTAGATCTCCACTAGAAAATTGTCACAAGAGTTTCAATCGAACAAGTCCATAAATTAACCGACGAAGTAAACGCAAGCGTTTCATACCACTTGTTTTGCTAAGCCGTTTAATTATATTTTCTCATACGAATGAAGTAAAGGTTTGTATATACTAATAGATTGGAAAACGGTTTTAAGAAACGAGCTTTGATATTGAAAATAGAGTTGAAATCGTTTTGATGAAGAAGTTTTGATATTTAATACTAGTATAGAAAACCTTTATATTTTGATGTGACAAATCATAGAAGTGATTGTAGAAACAATCAATCATAAAAATTCACATTCGAAGATGTGAATAAAATCCAAAGAAATCGATATCAAATCCATCAAAATGGATATTTCCAATAACTCCCAAAGAAAAGAAGTCATCAAAGTCGGTAATAAATGATAACAACAAAAGGGAAACCACACGAATCGATTAAAGTTGGAAATCACACAAAATAGGCGAAATAGGCAAACAGCATCAGGTCGGTCGGCCGGCTTCAGGGCTCGGTCGACCGGACCCTGTTCTGAAAAATAGTTCGGGAAGCAGGTCGGTCGACTGAGCTCTGCAGTCGGTCGACCAAACCCAAAACAGAGAAGTGCTTAGCACTTTTGGAAGCAGGTCGGTCGACTGACTACAGAGCTCGGTCGACCAGACCTGTTTCCAGCACTGCCCAACTTATCAAGTTCATTGGCCGAATCTCGACCAAATTGCATTTTCGCGAGCAACGACACTAAGGATTTAAGCCTAACGACAACCCGGCCTTATAAGCTCTTCAATGCATCACAAAAATCATGATCAAAGATCAAAGTTTGGATTTTTAAAGAATTGAACTCAAAACACTAAAAATTGGAATATTCACCAAATCAATCCAAACCAAGTGCAATTGCACAAGAATAAGTGTTAGGAATTCATACCTAACAATCGAAGATAAATATAGTTTAAGATGTGAGATAAAAATCTCACCTTTGAACCCGAAAACAATGAATGAGAAGCTTGAAGACAAAGGAAGGTCAACCACACTTCAATCTCAACACAAGAAGCTTGAATCTAAGCTTAAAAGAGAAACATTTCTTAAATTAGGTTTAGGAATTTTCTGAAATCAAAGTGAGAATGAGTTGGAGAAGAAGGAGATGATACTTACCAAAGCTTCTACTTGAATTTGGAGGTAGAAGCTTGAATTTGCTAATGAACTAGGGCTTAGGAATTTCCATTTCCAATCTTTTCCCCCATTATTCTCTTGAGCTTGAGAGAGTTAGGAAATGAGGAATGAATGAAGAGAAGTGGAGAAGGGCTGGGTTGATATAACCAGAATTGGGCAAGTGGGCTGAACCCAACCCAAAGTCCAAAGTGAAAAAGTAGCAAAATTCTACTAACTCCAAACATATCGAAGCTTATACTCAAAAAGGTCGCAAACGGCATTTTGAACTCAATGGAAGTGGTCTCGAGTCCTAATTCGACTGTTTGCAAAAATTAGCTTTTCGGACTTCAATCCGATTAATGATTCTATATTTAAATATTCAATCGTAGAATATGCGGGTTGTTACAATCTTGATATCTCTCAGAGCTTGGACTTGTTCAGGGTTTGCTTCAATTCCTCTGGCATGGACGATGAATCCTAGGAACTTTCCTGATGATACTCCGAAGGAGCACTTCAGAGGATTCAACTTCATTCCATACTAGCGAAGTACTTGAAACATTTCTCCTAGGTGGCTTACGTGATCGTCGGCTTTCCTTGACTTTACCAACATGTCATCCACATACACTTCCATAGTTTGTCCTATTAACCCTGCAAACATCTTGTTGACAAGGCGCTGGTAGGTGGCTCCTGCGTTTTTAAGTCCGAAAGGCATTACCTTGTAGCAATACAACCCCCGGGTAGTGATGAAACTAGTGTGGTCTTGATCGGGAGCATGCATGGGAATTTGGTTGTATCCTGAGTATGCGTCCATAAAAGATACGAGTTCGTGCCCGGCTGTGCTGTCTACAAGTTGATCGATTCGGGGAAGTGGGAAGCAATCCTTCGGGCAGGCGTCATTTAAGTTGGAGAAGTCAATGCATGTTCGCCACTTCCCATTAGCCTTCTTTACCAGCACCGGGTTGGCGATCCACCCTGGGTAGATGGCTTCTCGTATGAAGTCATTGGCAAGTAGGTTCCTTACTTCTTCATCGAGGGCTGCTGATCGTTCTGCCCCCATGTTTCTCTTTCTTTGTTGTACGGGCATCTTGGTAGGATCAATGTTTAGTACGTGACATGCTATGTCAGGGGAGATTCCGGTCATGTCAGCATGTGACCATGCAAACACATCCAAGTTGTGGCGGAGAAAGTCAATGAGTTGTTCCTTCAACTCTGCTTTTAGTTGGGACCCGATTTTCAATAGTCTACTCGAGTCATGTTTGTCTACAGATACAAATTCCATAGCCTCTGCAGGCTCGGCGGTGGCCTCCTCCTCTTTGTCCCTGGGGTCTAATTCATTGAAAGGATCGTTGGTATATCGAAGAGGAGGGGCTTTCTTTATTTGCTATGCTTCCAAACTTTTTGTGCAGAGGGCAACCTCTACACTCTTCCCTTTATCCTTCCTGTGGTTGTTGCGAAGTTTAGTTACATAGCAGTCTCGAGCAACGTCCCGGTCTCCCTCTACTTCCCCTACTCCATTGTCCGTTGGAAATTTCATCTTTAGGCACCATGGGGCCAGGACAATTTGGAAGTCAGACAAGGCTGGCCTTCCTAAGAAAGCGTTGTAGGCCGAGTGGTTTTCTATCAGCACAAATGTCTGTTTCCGCACAACGGAGCGGGGATGACTTCCAATTTCAACAAAGAGGTCCAGTTGCCCAAGGGGCATCTTCGCATCTCCAGTGAAACCGTGCAGTGGTTTATTGCAGGGAGAAACATCCTTTATTGATAGTTTCATCTTGTCGAATGCATGCTTGAATAGGATATTTACTGAGCTTCCAGTGTCTACTAGAATTCGGAAAACTTCGGCTGGACCGAGCCTGGCAGAGATAACCATGGGATCCATGTGAGGGTATTGCCTTCCTTCTAGGTCACGCCTACCGAATGTGATGTCATCACTCTCTTTCCTCTTCGGGTGGCGCTCTTCTATAACAGAATTAACACAGTCTTCACTGTTTCTAAGCGACTTTCCATATCTTTCCATCTCTGCCCAGCTTCTGTCGGCGATGTGCTGTCCTCCCGAGATGGTATGGACCACTATCTTCTCTTGACTAGAGCCGCTAGTGTTGTGATTCCCTCTCCCTATCTCTGGTGAGGGTAGCCTTGGGTTCTCATTGGCAGGAGCTGGAGTCCTGTTCTGACCTCTTACATAGCGTTCCAGTCTTTTCCTTCTGATGTGTTCTTCAATCAAGTCCTGGAGATGATGGCATTCATTGGTATCATGCCCATGAGATTCGTGGAAGCGGCAGAACTTTCCAGACTTCTGTGCGTTGCGTTATCTGGTTCCTTCTTGTATGGTGGGCGTTTGTATCTAACTTCGTCTTGGGTGGCAAGGAAGATGTTTTCAATGGTTTCGTTCAAAGGAGTGTAAGTGTCGAATCTTGGTCCTGGCCGATATAGGCGCTTTTCTCTCTTCTTGCCCCCAGTGTTGTCTCTAGAATCATTTCTTCGAGCGTCCTTCGCTGCAGCGGGCGTGTTGCCATGAGCTGCCTTATTTTGTTGCCCTGACTGCCCCTCAGTGGCAGCATCTTCGAGCCTCATATATTTCCCGGCTTCATGGAAGAAATCAGGTAAAGTAACTGGTTTTTCTTTTGTCAATCTTCTAGCAAATTTAGTATCCGAATGCACACCACTACAGAGGGCCATTAGGATAAGCTTCTCATCGGCATCTTGGACTGCGGCCGCTGCGGCATTAAATCGGGTTAGGTATTGCTGCAGCTTCTCTCCAGGTTTCTGTTTGATACTGGATAAGGAATAAGCGTCCTTGGGTTGTTCCATATGAATGCGGAACTGACTGATAAACTTTTCTTTCAACATTTCCCACGAGCTGATGGATCCCTGGGGTAAATGACAGAACCAGGAGGTAGCTAGATCTGCTAAGAATAGTGGAAAGCATTTGCACAGTACTCCCTCTGTTGCTCCACTCATGAGCATATGCTGTGTGTATCTCTGTAAGTGTACAACGGGGTCGGAGGTTCCTTTGTAAGGTTCCATTGTTGGCATTTTCCATTCTCGGGGGGTGATGGCAATTTCGATATTGCGGGCGAAGGGGCTGGTTACCCTAGCGCCTATCCCTCGATCTCTTTGATCCCGTTGGATGCATTCTCTGAACAAGCGTGCCATCCTTTCATCAGAATTTGGAGCAGACAGGAATGAGTTCGGTTCTGCTATGTGGGACTGATTCCGTCCGGATGACCTGTAGGGATGGTATCGTCTATCATTCCTGATATTTTCCAGTGGCTGTCTTTGGTCTTCTGGGAGCATGCTAGAATCAGCTACAGCTGGCCCTTGCCTCGATCTTCCCCTGCTGGGTTCTGATCTAAGCACTTCCTCGGGTCCAACTTCGGGCTGGACTCTAGCTCCGCCCCGTTCACTGGCGTTTCCGTGGTTAGGCAGTATGACAAGCTCAGCTACAGTTGACCTCCGCCCGGTAACTCCCCCGTTGGGTTCGGTTCCAAGCGTTTCCTCAGGCCTAACTTCGGGCTGTGCTCGGTCTCGGCTCCTAATGGCCGCTTCTATTGTTAGCTCCTTCGAAGAAGGAAGATCTTTGCTGTCTCCGAGTTCCTCCGGACTGGGACTCTCCCCATGATTCAGTGTTGTGGTTGGACTCTTCAGCATCCCTTAAGCGTGACATGAGATGGTCCACCAAAGCTTCATGCTGGGATGTGAAGCGGTTAGTCACTTCCTCCACAACCCTGTCTAGATCTGCCCTAGTGATTTCTGTCGGCTGTTCTGCGGCAGGGGTGGTCGGATTTGCCTGACCTTCATCTGGCACTGCTGCTGGAAGGGGACGATTCACCTGGTCTGTGACCACTGGATCTGGAAGACTGCTGGTTGCAATGTTTTTCCCTTTGTTAACATCTTTCTTCTGCTTGGGAGGCATGTTTTCCAAGCAATGAACGATGCTGTTAGGAAGAATGTTAAGTGGAAGAAGCTGAAGCTTCGAGCTTCAACTCTCAATGAAAGCACCAAAAATGTTTGCACAAAAAATGGGCAAACACCTCCAAGTCGTATGATTTAGTTGATTTTATGTTGTTTTTAGTGATTTGGGAGATTTATGCAAATATGTAGAAAGCAGAGACTAAACTGTAAAAGACATGTAGATTTATAGTGGTTTAGGCAGAATATGCCTACGTCCACTTTATATATTATTTCTCTTTTCTTGTTCAGATTACAAGTACAAAGCTTTGATACAAGTATATGAAAGTTATTTGAAAACTCTATCCGTGCTTGAGCTCTCAAACTTGTCCCCCATTGTTGTACCCCTGCCCCTCTATTTATAGAGTGAGGTTGGGGGTAGGGGTCTTGGATGTGTATAGCTACTGGTGGGCCTGGGCTGATGTGATCTGGCCTGGTACGTCTTGGTCTGGTAGCACTTGGTCCGGTGATGGGTGATCCGGTCGTGTCCTCCTTTGCTTTTGCTTCGGCAGTGGATGGAGATAGCTGGTTCGGTAGCCTTCTGGTTCGGCTATGCATGGAAGTGGGGTTTGGACCAGTAGTGCTTGGAGAGGAGATGGTTCGGTGGTTGGTTGGCTGGTTCGGTGGTGATGTTGGTTCGATGGTGATGTTGGTTCGGTGGTTGGTTGGTTGGTTCGGTGGTGATGTTGGTTCGATGGTTGGTTGGTTCGGTGGGGACGTGGAGAGGAGATGGTTCGGTAGTTGTTTGCTGGTTCGGTGGTGATGTTGGTTCGGTGGTTCGTCCCTTGCTTCCTCGTGTTGTTTCGGTGATGGTAGAAACGTACCCAACAAAGACAAACTAGAAATCGATCGAAAACGAAAAAAGAAAACTGATGAAGACGAAGTTGAGAATGTTCCTGCATGGTATAGGAGGTCCATCCTCTTTGATTTGCCATATTGGAAAGCAAATTTGGTCCGACATAATATTGATGTTATGCATACAGAGAAGAATGTCACTGAACATCTCATTAGCACAATTATGGGTCATAAAGACAAGTCAAAAGACGGCATCAATGCACGTAAGGATTTGAAAAACATGGGTATAAAACAAAAATTGTGGGTGAGTGAAGATCCTGAAAGAAATAAAGTAATCATACCAGATGCAACTTTCACCTTGAGCAAAGATGAAAGGTTACGATTTTGCACCATTTTGAAAAGCCTAAAAGTGCCTAGCAAATTCTCTTCCAACTTCAATAACAATGTGAACATCAATCCTCCTGAACTAACAAATATGAAGTCTCATGATTACCACGTCCTAATGCAGCAATTACTTCCGGTATTGCTTCAGCATTCTTATCCACAACATAAGGATCTACGTAATGTTTTACATCGTATAAGTCTATTTTTTAACATTTTATGCTCAAAGGTGATCAACAGAGAACATCTTTTAAAAGCAAAGACTAGTTTGGTAGAAGCAATTTGTATGTTTGAAAAATATTTTCCACCTGCATTTTTTGAAATCAGCATCCACCTTATGGTTCATTTAGCCGATGAAGCATTGATCTGCGGTCCTGTTAGATATAGGTGGATGTATCCTTTTGAACGGTAATTTACTAATCTTAGTTTTGTTCATCATCATTCGATTTAAATAGGTACTCGTTATTTGTAATCGATTTACATTCATAGGTTGATGAAAACATATAAAGGATACATCCGCAACAAAAGATATATTGAAGGATGTATTGCAGAAGGATATATCATACAGGAAGCTAGTCTTTACTGCATGGAGTATATGCCAAAAGGAGGCGATGGCACACATAAACATACTCGTGAGGCTTTCTTAGACGAGGATGATGAGTTTGCTGGTGAGATGCCTCTAGATAATGGTAAATACATAACCTTAACCTCGGTGCAGTTTGAACAAGTTCGTAGATGGGTCCTCAATAAGTATGATGGATTGGATGAATGGGAGATAAGTTCACAAATAACTCCTGAATCTCCACCATTGTAAGTATATAAATGTTTTGAAATGTGTTTTTTGCAGGAGGTATAACATCTATGTGAAAAGTACTAAATCTCAATCTCGAAATGGGGTTTCATCCGTGGAAGATTGTCAAAGTTTTACTCTATGGTTACGTGGCGAGGTATATATTAAAGCTTATTTAATATTTCACGCGTACTTAAAGGTATCATACACCTTATTAATCATACTTTTCACATATTTTATTTTTTTAGTTGGTGAAAACAAACGATGTTGATTCAACTCTTTGGCGCCTTATGAATGGGCCGAAGTTCAAGGCGCGCGGTTATATGAAGTACCAAGTAAATGGGTTTACATTTTCCCCGAAAAATTATGAAGGGCGAATGGTAACACAAGACAACGGTGTATGTATGAGAGCAATCACAAAATTTAGAGCCAGTGGGAAAGATAAAAATTATAAAGAAGCTTAAACTATGTATTATGGAGCTATTCAGGAGATAATTGAGTTGGATTATATAGACTTCAAACAAATGGTTTTTTATTGTGATTGGGTAAAGGTCAAAGACAAGGTCAATGGTTGCAAGATTGATCCTGTTTCAAACTTGATTACAGTTAATTTAGGGAAATTGAAGACCAAAGATAGGAAGAATGATGAGCCATTTATTCTTGCGTCAGAAGCGGGCAAGTGTTCTACTCAAAAGATTTAAAAAATAGCGGATCGTTTGTGGTTTTACACACACCTAAGCGGTTGACTACAATCGTGGATGATCTTGAGTTTCCTACCGTCTATCAATCAGCCTTTGAAGATAACAAAAAATTAGAAGATCTTACCAAATGCATATGTTAATATAAGATGTATTTCTTAATTGAATTGAGTTGAATTTCAAATGTGGCCGAATTTAGAATTTTTTGATTATGAATTTAGAATTTTTCATGTATCACTATTTAATTATTATTCTAAATTTTAGAAATTTGTTTGCTTACGTATGATGATGGAAAAAGATTGGTTGCGTTTGAATTAATGTGTAAATCCAAATATTAGTGCTATTTGAAGATTAAAACAGCACTGAACATTTCATACATTTTTTGTTCTAATTTTATATTGCATATGTAATATGTGGACTCTGTGGTCGGTAGATAATGGCTGCACTGAACATTTATTTCCATCATTGTATAAAGATGACTAGAATGTCCTTATTGCATACTTTCTTGGTGTGGTTAGTCATAGTTATTCATTCCTTTTATTTGTTGTATATATCTTTTGTTTTATTCAAATATTTTAGTGTTACAAAAATTTATTTGAGGTGGAAATATTAAAAAAATTATTTTGTAATTGTTTCACTTGTTCATTAGTAACTTACATTTCTAAATTTATTCTGACGTCATATCTTTAAGTGATAATTTATGCCACATCCTACTCGACTTTGAGAGGCATCTAACAACCTAGTATGTTAGAAAAAATTATTTGCATAACATATGCTGTGAACTATTATGCTGTGAACTCATATATGTTTCTTTCTGAATACTTGCAGCAACAATGTCAGAAGCCACAGAAACGTCGATCCATTCAGTCGCGCATTCGTCATCTTCACAACCCGAGAAAGTTGAGACAAATGCATATGGTGTTCCAGTTTCTGATAATGCTGGGAAAATAGGCAGTAGACTTGGTAAATTGGTACGAATTCATGTGCTGATATCATATGAAAGTTGGGATAAAGTACCCAACAAATGTAAAGATGACGTTTGGGCTGAATTGTGGGTAAGCCATTCTCTCTTTTTTTTCCAATAATTCTTTACTGCAAACTGATATTTTACTATGCTAAACAATCAAGTTATAAAAATAAACATTCCTTCATGTACCTCCATACTTGTCTAATAAGCCTACATTTGCTGTTTTTGCTTCAAGTACCTTCATATACTTAACAGATTTTCTACCGATCCAAAAGAGTTATATATATAGAATGTCTATATAATTTATAGTTTGTACTTGAGCCCTTCGACATCGCATAAGTATAACGTTATATATATATATATAGAATTTTGCTAGTGCAATATGATATTGCGCGGATATAAAAGTTGAAATTGTGAAAATGAGACATATTTTTATAGCAAGTTTTGAACGAGACCTAAAATTGAATTAGGTTTTTTTCTTGGTTCAATAAATAAAATTTGTTCTTTGGTTGGACTTGTTAAGTTATAAATGCAACCACCTACAAATTCAATTGCTAGATTACATCTGCAATTATACAAATTTATAGTATCTATTAGCGTGGTTATATGTAAAATTTGCTCCATGAGGTGACAAAATCCAGAACTGAAACAGATATCGAAACATGGGATTAAATGCTGAATGTATGAAAGCTCATCTTTTAGTTTTAACAAAGTCTTCTAACAGAGCCAAAGATTAGTATCTGTGATTCATTTTATATGGACATCAACCATATTATCACCCCTACCTCATCCAGCACTTCATGTGTTCAAACTGCAGTACTTCACATTTGTCATTTAACTTGAATGATCCATACGGTCAGAACAAGAACTCACAATCGGACATACTAGCCTCCTAGTATGTTAACAGTTTTTATATATTTTCTTTTTAACGTATTTTTTATCTTCAATATATATAGACATTTTATGAGCTAGAGTCGGATATAAAAGAATTGTAACGACCCGATATTTTGGACCATTCGCATCCGCACATGTCGGACTTGAATAATTCAAAATACCACGTTGTTAATTTAAATTTGGAAAAACTGAACCTATACAGTAAATAAATAATCACAGATCACAGACACAGAGTAATAAATGCAGCGGAAATAAAAGAGATAGTAGTTCATGAAGCTACTATATAAATATATAAGTTACATCAGAGTTAAACCAGATACAACGGAAGAGTAACACGATACATCAGATACAAATTAGAATACATCACTGGAATCATCGAATACTGAAAGCAGAATAGATGGCTGGATCTTCAAGCAAAGCTCCAACTCCAAAGGTGAGTCTCGAATACTGGTACACTCAGTCTGACCCGAGCGTAAAGCAAAACACAAAACACTCGAGTCAGGATTAACATTCTTATATCAATAAATCCAACTCAAGTGAAATAGCAATTGAAATACAAGTAACTCAAAGGATGCTTGGAACAACCATCCTTTAAGGATCCGTTAAACTATCTACTATGTAGTAGTGTACGATAAGTAGATAATGCCTATCAGTAATATAAGATATCAAAATAGTGTTAAGGCGTTACCATTATCCCCCTTAACACATTTTATATAAGCGTTATAGTCTATACAGCACTGTAAACTCCACCGTAAACTAGTGGGATATCAGGGAGTACTCCACAGGTATAACACAAAACAAATTCGTAGTGGTCGCGTATATAGGGATACAAGTATGACAAGGCACATGAGGCAATACCCAAGGTAGTGAAACTACCGTTTGCCTGATCCGGACTGGTGAGAACGCATCGCCGCAGCGACCGCAACACCGCGAAACAACACTCCCAAAATCAAGGGTGCACCAATCGACAACAAGTAATGAGTAGTTTTCAAAGAAGTGTGTTCGCTCGAGGTAGCTAGCCCCCATTTGGCCCGGCACGGCTCATGTTTTAGTCATTTCCAATTTGACACAAGTGTCAAGGCTATCCATTATCGTTCTCTTTCTTCAGTCATCACGTACATCATTCCAACCACTTCATTCTGGATCACACTCCGCGTATAGTTATTAAAGTGGTTTTCGGTTTAGACAGTGAGTATGTCCCTAACCGATTCCGGTCTCTTTAATAACTTTCGTAATTATTACACCGATTGGTCATTTATATATTTCGAAAATCAAATCAATTTCAGTTTCAGTTAGAATTTATAAATCAACATGTCATTTGCCTTTTTAAAACAATTTCCATAATTTACGTTTCAAAACTTCCAAATTACCATTTCAAAATCTTATAATGCACTTTCAATTTATATTTAAAACAATTCAAATATTGATTCAAGTTCGTATGTAAGTTTCATTTCGAAATCATTTAAATTAACTTAATTTAACATTCAAATCTATTTAAATTCATTGATCGACTTCATTCAATATTCGTTCAGTAAATTTGTCATTCAAAACAATTTCTATTTAATTTCCAATACATTAAATCAATCATTTAAGTTCAACTCCATTATATCAGATTTACAAATTGCATTAAATTAAATTCATCAAATCACATTCTTTACATTTCAAGTCTTACATTAATTTCAATAAAACACATTTTATTTCTTGTTAGAGAAATTCAATTTCACTTATTCATTTACTTAGTCACAAATTCCAAAACTTAATTATTTCAACTCAACTTTACTTATTAAAGAAGTTCAATTTTACTTATTACAAAGTTCAATTTCACATATCAAGAATTCAATTTTATTTAATTATTAAATAATTCCATCCTATTTAATTATTAAGTAATTTCAAAAACTTAATTATTAAATAATTCCAAACATAATAATTAAATTTCAAAACTTAATTCATTCGTTTCTCAAATTAAACAACGTTCTTTCACAAATTACATTGTTAATATTTTGTTTCAGATTATTAAATATTAACATTTTCCTTTCATTAAAAATTCAAATTTTAACTTCATTTCAAAACCATATTATTTATTCAAACAAAATCTTCATTTTATTTTTAAATCAAATCATTGACCAATCGGTTTTTTTATTTAATTCTCTATCCTAGGTCAAAGTTCAATTTGGGTATTTATCATTTCAACCCGATTCCATTTCAATTCAAAAATCAAAGCATAACAAAGGGAGCTTGCAGTGTGATAACTGGGATGGTGTCAAAGTAAATAAACAAGCAATAGCAAACATCAATAACAATCCAATAATCAATTCAAATAATCCCGAAATAATCATATTAATTCACATTGTTGTTTGTGCAAATTAATATAATTATTTCTAGAATCTACACTATCATTTCTTGTAGATTAAAGATTATTACATTACGGTTTTTCACTTGTCATTCAATTTACAATTTCATACTTCATCAATTTAAACAACATACATTCAATGGTTCAAGTTGTAATTAATCAAATCCTACATGTTAATTAATTTATCATTTAAAAGGGGTCATATTATACAAATTTAACTAATCAAATTCAACACACATGTTCGATTCAAAATTTTAACTATCCTACGTCAAATTCAATTGCATACTATTTATCACTTTATACATTACAATTTAACATCCAATATAAGCAACAATCAATCAGTCAATTATCAATCAAACGGAATTATCATCGTGTAAATAACAGGTAATGGTGTCAGATGTCAGAGGTGAACCGATACAGGTAAAAGCATATATAACAGTGTAATTAACTAACAGCAGCATATTTCAATTGTCGTTTCAATTGAAATCAAATTCAATAAATAAAAGAACGTTAATCATGAGTGATTGCTCACCTTTCGAGGCTAGAAAATAGACGATGAAGTTGAGTTACGAAATCCAAGCACGACTTTCAAAGTGAAGCAAGATTTGTTCTCGAATTGACAACGAAGCTGATGAAGAGAAATTGATGGGGATGAATTAGAATCATCCTAATATAACTAAACAAAATGGATACTATATCCATATATCTATTAACATAAAATTTTAGACTCATATTTAAAATAATATATTAATAAAGAAAAATTCAATTATCAATTTATCAATATAACAATTTATTATAATATACAAATACTTATACTCTTTTAAACAACTTTCAGTACATAAAATATACCAACAACTTTTTATACTAAGCTTGTACATTTATTTCAGTCTATTTATAACCAGCCTCCATATAATATAATCTATGTAAAAATAATATAGCTCAATAATCATACCTATCCAACTTATATACTTTATCAAAAACAGAACTAATATAAACAGCACTATAAGCCTTGGAAGAAATATGGTTTCACTACGAGAGATTAAACATATAATACAAATTTTACGCACACTGTATTATAAACACTAATTGTCAAAGCTGATATAACATACTATTTTAAGACAAATATTAAATATATATTACAGTTTATCTTTATACAAATATATACTATAAAAATATAGATATTACATATACGTATATAGCTATCTATATAATAAAGTCAAAGTGTATAAAGTATACGTTATAAATTTTCAACCTTCTTCAAAATATTAAAATAGGTTTGACGTATTATATATATTACACATAACCATCTAAATACTAATATATATATATATATATATAAATCTATAAAACATATTTACAGATCGAAACGATAACGAAAAATGTATATTTAAAATCAACTTTTATATGATAAAACACAAACTTATATAAACTTTATAAAGATACACTTTCATATATATCTTCTCTGTTCCCTCAAATATACACTGCCAGAATATAAAACATCTAACACATACACATATTTTATTTTATTTTATTTTGAAATTCTATGTACATATATATACGCAAAACATAAATAACCAAAGAAGCTGCTACACTCACGAGTATATACCAACTAAATTTGTTTGACTAGTACAAACTTATATTATGTACGTTGTAAAGCAAAATACAAACTTTATATAAGCTAGTAACAATATGTATTATCCTATGCATTTTATAGCAAAATAATACATACAAAGACTAGATGGAATTATCTATACGCAAGAGAAGGGACGCACCAGAAACGAGAAGCAGGAGGTCCGGGTTTGGTGAGCGATCAGCGTTGGAAGTAGAGGAGGAACGGCCATCACGGAGGAGGTTGGTTTAGCTTACGGATCCCGTGTGGTGGAAAGGTGGCACTCGTCAGTGGGTTTATGGCCGATGGTGACTTGTGGTCGCGGCTGCCACTTTGTTGGGAGGGGACGAGGTCAGGTCGGTGTTTCTGGAGGCCGTGGCGGAGCTGCGTTGGTTAAGGGGCAGTTCAAGCCCGGGCTGCTATGGGGAAGAGGGGAAACTGTCATAGGCAAACTGTGGCGGAATTATTCATCAGTGGCAATGGGTGGCCGAGGCACGCTGGTAGTCGACGAGCAGAAGCGGCTGCGGTGAGGGCGCTGGGTCGGGTTGCTCGAAGCCACGGCTGCTCGACAATGGGTTTGGCTGATGCTTCGGTTAGTCAGTTGTGGTGAAGAGAATGTGGTGATGAGGTGGAGGCCGAGCAAAGGAAAGTGGCGAGTTAGTGGAGTGTTCGACGCTCGGTGTGGTGGCATGGGTTTGCTGGAGGCGAGAAGCCAGTGATGACGAGGCCGGGGCTAGGGGTGGTGGTGAGGTTGTGCACGAGGGTTACAAGGTGGAGGAGCAACGTGAGTATGGGTTGAGAGGGAGGAAACGAATGAGAGGGGAGAGAATA
The DNA here is from genome assembly GCA_030737815.1 of Allium fistulosum. Taxonomy (NCBI): domain Eukaryota; kingdom Viridiplantae; phylum Streptophyta; class Magnoliopsida; order Asparagales; family Amaryllidaceae; genus Allium; species Allium fistulosum. The sequence continues at coordinate 1,099,385,256 of CM060904.1, read as the reverse complement.
TGAGGAAGGACGTGCTGGATTTGGACAAAAATGTACAGGCAATATAAACTTTTCTCTATTTTAAACTATGTTTGTTTTCAAGGCAGAGAGCAGAAGAAGTAGCGAATGAAAATTAATGGCCGACCGGAATTCAAGGTGAAACGTTGGAATAGCAATAGCCAGTGGTTGAATTCTGTGTATCATTTATTGTTAGTTGCTGACAGCAGGAAAACAAAAGGGTTAAAACGAATACCGACACGGCTAACCGTTTTGCAGATTTTACTGTGTATCGGACTTCAAAACGCAGAAGTGAACATACTGCGGAGATCAGCACGGTAAGACAATCAAAATGGTATACAGATATTAGTGGTACGATTGAATTATAAAAATTCGAATTTTTCTACTACGAAAAATGCAAGAAAAACACAGAAAAATAATATCGATGGAGCTAAAGAAGTCCGAATTTTGAAAAACGAAAAATAGCGTTTGCTCAGAAGATGGTTTAGAATTTTTCTATGTAAAAATATTTAAGTTCCGAAAACACTTTATTTTCATCGCTTTTTAACTGATTAAATTGAAGTAAAATTACACACGAAATAAACTTTCATATTTTTTTGGATGAAAATTTACCAATTGCTATGTTTAACTAGACGCGTTTCAAATATTAAATTTTTATTTCAAAATTTTATCTTTTAAAATTTCACAAAATTTCAACTAATTGCGTTATTAAAACGGTTAAAATTTACGGGTCGTTACACTCTCCCCCACTCAAAACTTTTCGTCCCCGAAAAGGAAGGAGGTAGGAGAATAGAACAACCAGAAAGAAAATAGATCGAAAACAAAGCAAAACAATTAGTTCAAACCATATAAATTTAAATTTTTATATTCAACAATTGGTTTTAAATTCAAGGTTTCCATTAAATTAATTTCACCTTTATTAATGTTAGATACAAAAGGTTTCTTCCAAAACAAAAATTCAGTTAATATCAAGATATCTCTTTAAGTTGATTTTATTTCAATTTATTAATTTCCTCAAAACAGAATTTATTATATTTATCTCCTTTATTATTCTATTACTTATTATTCTAATTATCTCTATTAACATTTTTATAATTAAAATTTTAAGTGTATAACATTTATTATAACTCCTCAAATTTATTTATAATTTCCATTGATATCATTTTATATTGTGTAATATTCAATTACATCGTTAACTTTTGAAAATTTAGGTAAGTTATATTTTGAATGCAATTGAGTATTATACAAGTAGATTTCTAATTCAATTCTCCCAAGTTTAAATATAAATTCAAAATTTTGGTTTCTTTTATAATTAAAATCATCTTTTAACAAAATTTAAGAATTAGATTTTCGATTAACTTTAAACAATTTAGAGATATATATAATATATTTATATCAATCAAATTAAATTTTAAAATAAAAATACCTATATATATAGATCAAATTATACTAAAGAAATTTAAAACAATTTAATTTCCCAAACAAAACTGTAGCAAAGCTACGAATTGATCTCTTCATTTCGAAACTCGAAAATGAACGTCGATGAGGCGGCCGCCATCACCGAAGTTATTTTCCAGCGACAAAGAGAAGAGCACTGGTTTCAACATTTTAAAATTCTTTGAAACGATTTATATTTGAAAATATTTTAAATACTATACACTTTAAAACTTTCAAATCAAAGTTTGAAATCACCAGAAATTAAATTCTCAAATTCTTTATTTAAATTCCTTCCAAATCCCAAATCAAGTTATAACCGAGTTTCATAAATTCATTTATTTATATTATGCAATAATCAATGGTTTACAAAACAATAAATGAAAATCAAATATTATTATTTTTGACAACAAATTCATTAACAATTTAATTTCAGAAAACTTATATTTATATATAATATAATCATACAAAACTATTTTGTTTACCAAATTTGAAAACGATATTGTGTCAGTTTGCTCTGCTCAAGTGTTTTGGAAATCCTATTGATAGCGTTGATCAGACGAATCGATCGAAAACCCAAATCAACATCAACAACTCAAACAACACAACATATATTAAACATTTTAAATATTAATTTACAAATACACTCTCTCGCTCGACGATACAATAATGTATTTCAAAGCAAGGATAGAGATTCAAATTTGATGGACTCATATCAAAGAGAATTTTAAATTCGAAGATAGATTGAAACAAAGCCAAGATGATTAAATAATCAAAATAGGAAGATGAATAAGTTTATTAAATCGCGGGCAACCTTAACCGGGTCGACCGTGACTTCAAGAATAAGATCGGTGTAGAATTCCGAGATAAATCGACATTTGATCTCAAGAAATAGAATTCAGGTATAGCAGGAGATAGATAGCATCGTAAACCGAGGATACAAAAATCTCCGGTAAATCAATGCCAACTGTAAAGGAGTTTCACCCCTTTACAAATCGTTCGAAGTTTGGCGAGACCGCCGATTCATTATAAGGGTCATTCGAAGTGGAGTTATTGGATACTCCAGAATTCAGAAGAATACAAATAGTGAGGGACAAGAATGAAATTTGGAACCGTAGGGAACGTTCCAAAATTCAAAGGAATCGAGTCAAAAGGAAGAGATTGAAACTCGAATGAGAGTGATTTTGTAAATACATTTACCCTATATGCTAAGTTTGCCTAGAGCTACCAAAGCTCTGATACCACTTGTAACGACCCGATATTTTGGACCATTCGCATCCGCACATGTCGGACTTGAATAATTCAAAATACCGCTTTGTTAATTTAAATTTGGCAAAACTGAACATATACAGTAAATAAATAATCACAGATCACAGACACAGAGTAATAAATGCAGTGGAAATAAAAGAGATAGTAGTTCATGAAGCTACTATATAAATATATAAGTTACATCAGAGTTAAACCAGATACAACGGAAGAGTAACACGATACATCAGCTACAAATCAGAATACATCACTGGAATCATCGAATACTGAAAGCAGAATAGATGGCTGGATCTTCAAGCAAAGCTCCAACTCCAAAGGTGAGTCTCGAATACTGGTACACTCAGTCTGACCCGAGCGTAAAGCAAAACAAAAAACACTCGAGTCAGGATTAACATTCTTATATCAATAAATCCAACTCAAGTGAAATAGCAATTGAAATACAAGTAACTCAAAGGATGCTTGGAACAACCATCCTTTAAGGATCCGTTAAACTATCTACTATGTAGTAGTGTACGATAAGTAGATAATGCCTATCAGTAATATAAGATATCAAAATAGTGTTAAGGCGTTACCATTATCCCCCTTAACACATTTTATATAAGCGTTATAGTCTATACAGCACTGTAAACTCCACCGTAAACTAGTGGGATATCAGGGAGTACTCCACAGGTATAACACAAAACAAATTCGTAGTAGTCGCGTATATAGGGATACAAGTATGACAAGGCACATGAGGCAATACCCAAGGTAGTGAAACTACCGTTTGCCTGATCCGGACTAGTGAGAACGCATCGCCGCAGCGACCGCAACACCGCGAAACAACACTCCCAAAATCAAGGGTGCACCAATCGACAACAAGTAATGAGTAGTTTTCGAAGAAGTGTGTTCGCTCGAGGTAGCTAGCCCCCATTTGGCCCGGCACGGCTCATGTTTTAGTCATTTCCAATTTGACACAAGTGTCAAGGCTATCCATTATCGTTCTCTTTCTTCAGTCATCACGTACATCATTCCAACCACTTCATTCTGGATCACACTCCGCGTATAGTTATTAAAGTGGTTTTCGGTTTAGACAGTGAGTATGTCCCTAACCGATTCCGGTCTCTTTAATAACTTTCGTAATTATTACACCGATTGGTCATTTATATATTTCGAAAACCAAATCAATTTCAATTTCAGTTAGAATTTATAAATCAACATGTCATTTGCCTTTTTAAAACAATTTCCATAATTTACGTTTCAGAACTTCCAAATTACCATTTCAAAATCTTATAATGCACTTTCAATTTATATTTAAAACAATTCAAATAGTGATTCAAGTTCGTATGTAAGTTTCATTTCGAAATCATTTAAATTAACTTAATTTAACATTCAAATCTATTTAAATTCATTGATCGACTTCATTCAATATTCGTTAAGTAAATTTGTCATTCAAAACAATTTCTATTTAATTTCCAATACATTAAATCAATCATTTAAGTTCAACTCCATTATATCAGATTTACAAATTGCATTAAATTAAATTCATCAAATCACATTCTTTACATTTCAAGTCTTACATTAATTTCAATAAAACACATTTTATTTCTTGTTAGAGAAATTCAATTTCACTTATTCATTTACTTAGTCACAAATTCCAAAACTTAATTATTTCAACTCAACTTTACTTATTAAAGAAGTTCAATTTTACTTATTACAAAGTTCAATTTCACATATCAAGAATTCAATTTCATTTAATTATTAAATAATTCCATCCTATTTAATTATTAAGTAATTTCAAAAACTTAATTATTAAATAATTCCAAACATAGTAATTAAATTTCAAAACTTAATTCAATCGTTTCTCAAATTAAACAACGTTCTTTCACAAATTACATTGTTAATATTTTGTTTCAGATTATTAAATATTAACATTTTCCTTTCATTAAAAATTCAAATTTTAACTTCATTTCAAAACCATATTATTTATTCAAACAAAATCTTCATTTTATTTTTAAATCAAATCATTGACCAATCGGTTTTTTTATTTAATTCTCTATCCTAGGTCAAAGTTCAATTTGGGTATTTATCATTTCAACCCGATTCCATTTCAATTCAAAAATCAAAGCATAACAAAGGGAGCTTGCTGTAACGACCCGTATTTTTCACGGATCGAAAAGTTCGTCAAATCTGGAATTTTTGCATTTTTAAGTCATTTCAGATTTTTGGGGAAATTTGTCTAAGTCCTAGGTCGTGGACGACCTAAGAGCTAAGTCGTGACCGAGTTAAGGACTTGCGAGTTAGTGTTAGGTCGTGGGTTAGTTGGAGCGACCTATATAATTGTGCAACCTAGGATTTAGTTAAGTAATTAGGTCGGCAGGGCGAGTTAACGACCTAAAGACTGACCGACTTAAGAAGTTTAGGCGACCTAAGGAAGAGTAGTAGGCGACCTAAGTATTCTGGGGTAGAGTTAGGTCGGCAACGACCTAAGAGAATGCTGTGAGCGACCTAAGTTTTGTTAAGTGTTAGGTCGGCTGGGAGAGTTAGCGACCTAGTAGTTGCCGAGTTAGCGACCTAGTAGTTGCCGAGTTAGCGACCTAGTAGTTGCCGAGTTAGCGACCTAGTAGTTGCCGAGTTAGCGACCTAGTAGTTGCCGAGTTAGCGACCTAGTAGTTGCTGAGTTAGCGACCTAGTAGTTGCCGAGTTAGCGACCTAGTGTTGGCGACCTAAGGACCTAAGGAGTTAACAAGTTGGCGACCTTAGGAGTTAGGCTAAGTGTTAGGTCGCGTGGAGGCTTAAGGAATTAGGTCGTAACCTGTTAAGTCGTAGGTCGCTGGGTTTCGTCTAAGTGTTAGGTCGAAGTATGTGTTAAGTCGTAGGTCGACTTAATAGTTAGGTCGTATGCGCAGAAGTGTTAGATCGTAGGAGTTGAGGCGCGCGTATCTGTTAGGTCGGAGTTGTTGGCTAAGGGTTAGGTCGGAGGCTCTGTTAAGTCGTGGGGGTTTTTAGGTCGTAGGTCGGCATATGTTAGGTCGGCAACGACTTAAGGAGATAGCCGAGTTACGACTCAGGCAGTTTTCAGCTATAAATAGGAGGGGTTGTTCTCACTTTTTGGGATCGGGATTTTGAAGCGACGAAGTGCTGCCATTTTGAGAGCTCGACTTCTACACTTCTTCACTTCTTTTCTCCACTCTAATCTAGTGCTTCCATCCATCCAAATCGAAGATCAAGATTAAAGATTCAAGAGCTTAGATTGAAGATCTTCATCTTTTCAAGAGAGATTTCATCGTTTGAAGTGAGATCTTGTCGGATCTAGCTTAGTTCTTCGCTGTCCAGATCTGAAGTTGATATCTTTTGGATTGTTTAGGTGATTTGGTGAGTGGTGATTATCTCTCACACGGATCCAAAGGAGTATATCGGATTGTTGGCTCGTTTTGGTGTTAAAATAGAGATTTCCATGCATTTTCTTCATCCTATGTGTAGATCCATATAGATCCATTGTTCATGATGATGTTGTATCCATTTTATCATATGTTAACCTATGCAAGTTCATTCATCAAGTTTGTAGAGATATAATACATGTTTTCATGCTTATTGGACTTTCAACTCTTTAATTACGAAAATGCCATTATTGTTATAATTGTCTACTTAGATCATATTTGAATGCTTGATTGCTTGGATTGATGTTTGATTTGATTGATTGTTATGAACTAGATGATTGATGATTAGATTTAGACCAAAGGTGATTCAAAAGCTAAAGGAAAGGCTCTTGGATTGGGAAAAGCTGCTCGGGGCATATGTAGCGGGATGATGAAGCTCTTATGCATAGATTTGATGAGGTGATGTTGAGATGAAGCTTCGCGAGGATGTTATGAAGCGAGGCAATCATATGATGAAGACTTGGTCGAATCCAGGCGGGATCATTCCAAGCATGTTGATAACTCGGTGATATGATTCGAGTTGAGGATAATGGATGCTCGAGAGGCGCTTGAGCTAGTATGGCAATAGTCGTCGAGGAGGATGACTAGGAGGTTGAGATCTCATCGTTGTTGAAGGTTCTAGCATGCTCTAAGCAAGAGTACATGGGGACGCCCAAAAGACTAAGTTGATGGTCGAGTACTCTGGGTAGATTCGATAATCCTAGGCACGGGTCACGATGACGTGCGGGAGTTATGTCTAGAACCGGGGTTACCATTAGCCCTTGACGGACGGCTGAAAGAATGTGCCGGTCATTCAATTAACGGTGATATCGCAACAATGATAACAGTGATAGCCGAGTCATGGATGTTTGGTTGTATCATCATTCGGTCTCAAGAGCGGTATTTCCTGGGTGCTTATCTGACCTTGGTTTTAGACCTTGGGATTTGTACTTGGAAAACATCGCTCTTGACTCGAGTGACAATTGCTTTACTCTAAATTGTATGCTCTGCTATGTTTGCTTCTGCTTAGTGTGTGTCTGGGGGCTATCACTGTAGAATGAGGTTGGAGTGGGAGGGTTGTATTCCTATTCCTTTTCCTTTATGCTCTTTTGGTATGTTGTTAGTTAATTTACTGCTCACTAAGACTGTTGTCTGACTCAAGGCTTTATGTTTTAATTCTTATTGCCTTGGGCTGTTCGTCCATTTTGGGACGGGCAGACTAGGTAGCAGGTGACAGGTGCTGTTCTCTTCTCACGATGCTGATATCGAAGACGAGCTAGAGGGTTGCATATTATCTTCTTATATGTACTGGATTTTTCCGCTGTTTTGTATTCTCTGAGAGTTATGTAGTGAGGCTGGATGTATTGACTATGTGGATGCTTGTATTCAACTATTATGGAGTTTTATATGATGTCATTTTATTCTGTAAAGCTTCACTATACATATGTTCTATTGTATTTTGTCCATGCGCTGTGAGTAATACGATAGATCCTGTTGTTTTAATCTTACCTTGACAATCGTCCATGGTCGCCTGGCACACTTTACAGCGCTCTATCTCTAGATTCGGTGTAGGGGTCATGGGCGGTCGTCACATTTGGTATCAGAGCATTGGTTAATCGATTTTACCCAACGCTCGCTGTCGTAACTACGTATGAGAGACGTAATTGTATTTTGATGGATGATTACTATATATAATATAGTGGCTTAGTAGAATTTGAGTCCTTTATGCAGTTGATTCTCTAGATGTTCTAATCATTCCTTCTTATAGATATTGAGAATGAGTCGAAGAGGGAGACCAGCTGCTAGGGGAGGTCGTGCTACTGAAGAGACTGCTGATTATGCAGCCATGTTCGAAGCTATGATGACTTCGATCATGAGAAGGATACCAGTTCCGGGGGCGGCAGTTGATGTTGGAGTTCAAGTCCAAACTCCGAAACCAGTGGATTTTGCTAAGCTGTGCAAGGATTATACTGCTCTTGGAGGGAAGGTTTTCTTGGGAACGGAATCTACCATTGAGGTCCAGAGGTGGATAGATGCTTGTAGAAGGATCTTTGGTGATTTGGGAATTGATGATGCAACTAAGAGGAAGTTGGCATCAAGGCAGCTTCAAGGGAGAGCCTCTGATTGGTGGAATTCTATTACCATCGATACTGCGGAGGAAGAGATTACTTGGGAGCAATTCCAAGCTAGATTTGAAGCTAAGTTCATTTCTACATCTCAGAAGTCTGTTCTGTTCAAGAAGTTTGTAGAGCTCAAGCAGGGTGGAAGATCTGTTCTTGAGTATGTTTCTGAGTTCGAAGCTTTGTCCAAGTATGCCCGGTCGTATATTGAATCTGCTTATCAGAAGAATGAGAAGTTTGTGACCGGCTTGGATAGTTATCTTGGGAGACAGTTGGTGGATCATTTGGACGATTCATTTGAGAAGCTTGTGGAGAAAGCTCTTAGGCATGAGAGTCTGTTTCCTAAGGAAGGACCTGTTGTTGCTGTTACCAAGGGAGAATCTAAACCACAGCAGGGTGGAAACCAGAAGAGGAAGCAGCAGCAGCAGAAGGGTAAGGATGGCCAGAAGAAGCCGAAAGGCGAGGTAACTTGCTACAATTGTCAGCAGAAGGGCCATTTCTCTAAGGATTGTAAGAATCCGAAGGCACCGATGAAGTGTCACAACTGTGACAAGCCGGGGCATTTCAGGAAGAATTGTCCAGAACCAAGGAAGGACAGGCAGATTGTGCAAGCCTATGCTTTGGGAGCTGTTCCGTCGTCTTCGAAAGCTCCTACTGCTGAAGAAAAGGGAAAGAGTGTGGTTGTTCAAGGTACTCTTTTCCTATGTGGTGTTCCAGTTAGAGTTTTGTTTGATACTGGAGCGTCGCATTCATTTGTTTGTAATGAACTAGTAGGCCGGTTAGGTTTGAAGCCGGATATTGTTGATAGGCCATTGGTAGTGACTAATCCAGTTGGGGGTTCGTCTTGTTTGTGTATGTTATGCCGTGGTCTAGTTGTGTCGAGTCATGGTTGCTCTTTTGTTTGTGATTGCTTTGTTCTGAACTTTACGGGGTTCGGAATTATCTTGGGTATGGACTGGCTTAGGAAGTATGCGGCTAAGGTTGATTGCGAAAAGTTGGAAGTGACAGTCGAGAATGTGGAGGGGCGAAAGATTGTGATACGATGTAAGCATGAAGAAGGCGTCTTCATGAGCTTCATGTATTCGCTAGTTGTTCCACGGGATGGACTGTCATCAGTACCGATCGCTAATGGATTCGAGGATGTCTTTGACGAAGTCAAAGGGTTGCCGCCGCATAGAGAGATCGAGTTTCGTATAGATCTAGTTGAAGGAGCCAGACCTGTTGTGATGCCTCTTAGGCGGATGGCGCCTAGGGAGCAGCAGGAGTTGAGGGTGCAAGTTGATGATCTTTTGCAGAAAGGATTCATTCGGCGTAGTGTGTCCGAGTGGGGTGCACCAGTTGTGTTTGCAACCAAGGCAGATGGGTCGTTGAGATTGTGCGTCGATTATCGTGAGCTGAATAAGGTGACTAAGAAGAACAAGTATCCATTACCGAGAATAGATGACTTGTTTGATCAGCTTCACGAAGCTAAGGTGTTTTCTCAGATGGATTTGGCAACGGGATTTCACCAGTTGAGAGTGGCAAAGGATAGTGTGTCGAAGACTGCTTTTAGGACACCATCCGGTTTCTTTGAGTGGCTGGTAATGCCATTTGGATTGACTAACGCGCCAGCATATTTTGTGGATCTTATGAATAGAGTGTTCAGAGATCAGTTGAACAAGTTCGTACTTGTGTTCGTGGATGATATTCTGATTTATTCCAGAACGGAAGAAGAGCACAAGACGCACTTGCGTATTGTTTTGGAGATCTTACGGAAACATCAGCTGAAGGCTAAGTTTTCGAAGTGTCACTTCTGGAAGAGTGAAGTGAGGTTCTTAGGCCATGTGATTTCTGGAAATGGAATAGCGGTTGATCCCGCTAAGGTGGCAGCAATCCAGGATTGGGTTAGACCTAAGAATGCATCTGATGTGAGGAGTTTTCTTGGATTAGCAGGATATTATCGACGGTTTATCAAAGACTTCTCCAAGATAGCTGCACCGTTAACAGGATTGACGAAGAAGAACCAAGTGTTCAGTTGGGGTGCTAAGTGTGAGCAAGCTTTCGGAATCATGAAAGAGCGATTGACGAGTGCTCCTGTTTTGACTATTCCAAGTGGGAATGATGAGATGGTGGTTTACACCGATGCATGTGGTACTGGACTTGGAGCAGTGCTGATGCAGAAGGATAAAGTTGTTGCGTATGCCAGTCGACAACTGAAGCCGCATGAAAGGAATTACCCAACTCATGACTTGGAGTTAGCGGCGATTGTATTTGCTCTGAAGATGTGGAGGCATTATCTGTTGGGGGTTCGATTCGAGTTGTTTACGGATCATAAGTCGTTGAAGTATCTTTTCTCCCAGAAGGATTTGAATCTTCGGCAGCAACGTTGGCTAGAGTTTTTGGCATCGTATGATTTTGGTATAGCTTATACTCCGGGAAAAGGTAACGCAGTGGCTGATGCGTTAAGTCGAAGACATGCAGGATTGGGAGCCATGTTTTCTGAATGGAAGAGTCTCGAGTATTTAGCTGGATTTGACTTCAGGCCTGGATGCGAATTGGAACCTGAAATGTTGGCAAACTTATCGATAAGACCGACTCTTGTGGAAAGGATTGGCGAGAGTCAAAAGCGAGATGATAAGCTTGTCAAGATTATCCGTGAATTGGAATCTGGATTGGAGCCAGAAAAGGATAAAGGATTCGAGGTCGATAGAGAAGGTTGGCTTCGAAAGCAAGGACGACTAGTGGTTCCCGATATAGATGAATTGAGGAGTGAAGTTCTGAAGGAAAGTCATCACTCGAAGTTGACAATTCATCCAGGTGGAAATAAGATGTATCGGGATATGAAGAGAACCTACTACTGGGAAGGCATGAAGAAGGATGTTGGAGATTTCATTTCCAAGTGTATGAACTGTCAGTTGGTAAAGGCTGAACAGAAGAAGCCAAGTGGATTGCTTCAACCCTTAGAAGTTCCTACATGGAAGTGGGAACAAGTGTCGATGGATTTTATTGATGGATTGCCTAGAACCAGAACGGGAAATGAAGGGATTTGGGTCATTGTGGATCGTCTGACTAAGAGTGCACGATTCATTCCTGTTCGATCGACTAGGACTGCATCAAAGTTGGCTGAGTTGTATGTGAAGTGGATAGTTCGATTCCATGGTGTTCCGAAGAGTATAGTGAGCGATCGAGACCCATTGTTCACTAGTGGATTTTGGAAGAGCTTCCAGGAAGTCTTGGGAACCGAGTTGTGTTTGAGTACAGCTTATCACCCTCAAACAGATGGTCAGACTGAGAGAGTCAACCGAGTTTTGGAAGATCTCCTCAGAGCTTGTGTTTTGGATTTCGGAGGATCATGGGAAGATCACCTTCATTTGGTGGAGTTTGCGTACAACAACAGTTACCAGTCAAGCATTGGTATGGCACCATATGAGGCATTGTATGGAAGACCGTGTAACTCTCCGACATGTTGGTTGGAAACTGGAGAAAAGCTGATGCTTGGGCCAGAGATGATTCGACAGACTTCGGATTGCATAGAGATCATTCGGCAACGGATGAAGGCAGCCCAAGACCGTCAGAAAAGTTATGCCGATAAACGTCGTAAGGATTTGGAATTCGACGTTGGAGATATGGTTTTTGTGAAGATTTCTCCACTGAAGAATGTTATTCGATTCGGGAAGAAAGGAAAATTGACTCCGAGATTTGTTGGACCATTCCCGATTATCGAGCGAATTGGAAAGCTCGCTTACAGATTGGAGTTACCAGAGAAAATGTCGAGTGTGCACAATGTTTTTCACGTATCATATCTACGGAAGTATGTGCACGACTCGAGTACGGTGGTTTCTGCTGATAGCTATGAAGACTTTGAAGTTGATCCAGTTGATAGAAGACCTCGTAAGCCACTTCGTGTTGTGGAAACCGACACGAAACAGCTTAGGAGGAAGGTAGTTAAGATGCTCAAGATACAATGGAGTGATGATGATAACGACTGTACGTGGGAGGTGGAAGAGAGGATGAAAGCAGCTCATCCTGAACTCTTCAAGGTATGGCCCTAAGGTGTCGTCTCATCTCGCGATATTGTAACTTGTTCTAAGTTTTAGAATTCTGTACGCTAAGTTAGAATTGGATGCATTGTTTGTTGATTGCTATGGATGGTAGGCGTACAGAATAGTCTTTGATTGCTTTGTTTGCTTGGAATTTCGGGGGCGAAATTCCTAAGGGGGAGAGAATGTAACGACCCGTATTTTTCACGGATCGAAAAGTTCGTCAAATCTGGAATTTTTGCATTTTTAAGTCATTTCAGATTTTTGGGGAAATTTGTCTAAGTCCTAGGTCGTGGACGACCTAAGAGCTAAGTCGTGACCGAGTTAAGGACTTGCGAGTTAGTGTTAGGTCGTGGGTTAGTTGGAGCGACCTATATAATTGTGCAACCTAGGATTTAGTTAAGTAATTAGGTCGGCAGGGCGAGTTAACGACCTAAAGACTGACCGACTTAAGAAGTTTAGGCGACCTAAGGAAGAGTAGTAGGCGACCTAAGTATTCTGGGGTAGAGTTAGGTCGGCAACGACCTAAGAGAATGCTGTGAGCGACCTAAGTTTTGTTAAGTGTTAGGTCGGCTGGGAGAGTTAGCGACCTAGTAGTTGCCGAGTTAGCGACCTAGTAGTTGCCGAGTTAGCGACCTAGTAGTTGCCGAGTTAGCGACCTAGTAGTTGCCGAGTTAGCGACCTAGTAGTTGCCGAGTTAGCGACCTAGTAGTTGCTGAGTTAGCGACCTAGTAGTTGCCGAGTTAGCGACCTAGTGTTGGCGACCTAAGGACCTAAGGAGTTAACAAGTTGGCGACCTTAGGAGTTAGGCTAAGTGTTAGGTCGCGTGGAGGCTTAAGGAATTAGGTCGTAACCTGTTAAGTCGTAGGTCGCTGGGTTTCGTCTAAGTGTTAGGTCGAAGTATGTGTTAAGTCGTAGGTCGACTTAATAGTTAGGTCGTATGCGCAGAAGTGTTAGATCGTAGGAGTTGAGGCGCGCGTATCTGTTAGGTCGGAGTTGTTGGCTAAGGGTTAGGTCGGAGGCTCTGTTAAGTCGTGGGGGTTTTTAGGTCGTAGGTCGGCATATGTTAGGTCGGCAACGACTTAAGGAGATAGCCGAGTTACGACTCAGGCAGTTTTCAGCTATAAATAGGAGGGGTTGTTCTCACTTTTTGGGATCGGGATTTTGAAGCGACGAAGTGCTGCCATTTTGAGAGCTCGACTTCTACACTTCTTCACTTCTTTTCTCCACTCTAATCTAGTGCTTCCATCCATCCAAATCGAAGATCAAGATTAAAGATTCAAGAGCTTAGATTGAAGATCTTCATCTTTTCAAGAGAGATTTCATCGTTTGAAGTGAGATCTTGTCGGATCTAGCTTAGTTCTTCGCTGTCCAGATCTGAAGTTGATATCTTTTGGATTGTTTAGGTGATTTGGTGAGTGGTGATTATCTCTCACACGGATCCAAAGGAGTATATCGGATTGTTGGCTCGTTTTGGTGTTAAAATAGAGATTTCCATGCATTTTCTTCATCCTATGTGTAGATCCATATAGATCCATTGTTCATGATGATGTTGTATCCATTTTATCATATGTTAACCTATGCAAGTTCATTCATCAAGTTTGTAGAGATATAATACATGTTTTCATGCTTATTGGACTTTCAACTCTTTAATTACGAAAATGCCATTATTGTTATAATTGTCTACTTAGATCATATTTGAATGCTTGATTGCTTGGATTGATGTTTGATTTGATTGATTGTTATGAACTAGATGATTGATGATTAGATTTAGACCAAAGGTGATTCAAAAGCTAAAGGAAAGGCTCTTGGATTGGGAAAAGCTGCTCGGGGCATATGTAGCGGGATGATGAAGCTCTTATGCATAGATTTGATGAGGTGATGTTGAGATGAAGCTTCGCGAGGATGTTATGAAGCGAGGCAATCATATGATGAAGACTTGGTCGAATCCAGGCGGGATCATTCCAAGCATGTTGATAACTCGGTGATATGATTCGAGTTGAGGATAATGGATGCTCGAGAGGCGCTTGAGCTAGTATGGCAATAGTCGTCGAGGAGGATGACTAGGAGGTTGAGATCTCATCGTTGTTGAAGGTTCTAGCATGCTCTAAGCAAGAGTACATGGGGACGCCCAAAAGACTAAGTTGATGGTCGAGTACTCTGGGTAGATTCGATAATCCTAGGCACGGGTCACGATGACGTGCGGGAGTTATGTCTAGAACCGGGGTTACCATTAGCCCTTGACGGACGGCTGAAAGAATGTGCCGGTCATTCAATTAACGGTGATATCGCAACAATGATAACAGTGATAGCCGAGTCATGGATGTTTGGTTGTATCATCATTCGGTCTCAAGAGCGGTATTTCCTGGGTGCTTATCTGACCTTGGTTTTAGACCTTGGGATTTGTACTTGGAAAACATCGCTCTTGACTCGAGTGACAATTGCTTTACTCTAAATTGTATGCTCTGCTATGTTTGCTTCTGCTTAGTGTGTGTCTGGGGGCTATCACTGTAGAATGAGGTTGGAGTGGGAGGGTTGTATTCCTATTCCTTTTCCTTTATGCTCTTTTGGTATGTTGTTAGTTAATTTACTGCTCACTAAGACTGTTGTCTGACTCAAGGCTTTATGTTTTAATTCTTATTGCCTTGGGCTGTTCGTCCATTTTGGGACGGGCAGACTAGGTAGCAGGTGACAGGTGCTGTTCTCTTCTCACGATGCTGATATCGAAGACGAGCTAGAGGGTTGCATATTATCTTCTTATATGTACTGGATTTTTCCGCTGTTTTGTATTCTCTGAGAGTTATGTAGTGAGGCTGGATGTATTGACTATGTGGATGCTTGTATTCAACTATTATGGAGTTTTATATGATGTCATTTTATTCTGTAAAGCTTCACTATACATATGTTCTATTGTATTTTGTCCATGCGCTGTGAGTAATACGATAGATCCTGTTGTTTTAATCTTACCTTGACAATCGTCCATGGTCGCCTGGCACACTTTACAGCGCTCTATCTCTAGATTCGGTGTAGGGGTCATGGGCGGTCGTCACACTTGCAGTGTGATAACTGGGATGGTGTCAAAGTAAATAAACAAGCAATAGCAAACATCAATAACAATCCAATAATCAATTCAAATAATCCCGAAATAATCATATTAATTCACATTGTTGTTTGTGCAAATTAATATAATTATTTCTAGAATCTACACTATCATTTCATGTAGATTAAAGATTATTACATTACGGTTTTTCACTTGTCATTCAATTTATAATTTCATACTTCATCAATTTAAACAACATACATTCAATGGTTCAAGGTGTAATTAATCAAATCCTACATGTCAATTAATTTATCATTTAAAAGGGGTCATATTATACAAATTTAACTAATCAAATTCAACACACATGTTCGATTCAAAATTTTAACTATCCTACGTCAAATTCAATTGCATACTATTTATCACTTTATACATTACAATTTGACATCCAATATAAGCAACAATCAATCAGTCAATTATCAATCAAATGGAATTATCATCGTGTAAATAACAGGTGATGGTGTCAGATGTTAGAGGTGAACCGATACAGGTAATAGCATATATAACAGTGTAATTTACTAACGGCAGCATATTTCAATTGTCGTTTCAATTGAAATCAAATTCAATAAATAAAAGAACGTTAATCGTGAGTGATTGCTCACCTTTCGAGGCTAGAAAATAGACGATGAAGTTGAGTTACGAAATCCAAGCACAACTTTCAAAGTGAAGCAAGATTTGTTCTCGAATTGACAACGAAGCTGATGAAGAGAAATTGATGGGGATGAATTAGAATCATCCGAATATAACTAAACAAAATGGATACTATATCCATATATATGTTAACATAATATTTTAGACTCATATTTAAAATAATATATTAATAAAGAAAAATTCAATTATCAATTTATCAATATAACAATTTATTATAATATACAAATACTTATACTCTTTTAAACAACTTTCAGTACATAAAATATACCAACAACTTTTTATGCTAAGCTTGTACATTTACTTCAGTCTATTTATAACCAGCCTCCATATAATATAATCTATGTAAAAATAATATAGCTCAATAATCATACCTATCCAACTTATATACTTTATCAAAAACAGAACTAATATAAACAACACTATAAGCATTGGAAGAAATATGGTTTCACTACGAGAGATTAAACATATAATACAAATTTTACGCACACTGTATTATAAACACTAATTGTCAAAGCTGATATAACATACTATTTTAAGACAAATATTAAATATATATTACAGGTTATCTTTATACAAATATATACTATAAAAATATAGATATTACATATATGTATATAGCTATCTATATAATAAAGTCAAAGTGTATAAAGTATACGTTATAAATTTTCAACCTTCTTCAAAATATTAAAATAGGTTTGACGTATTATATATATTACACATAACCATCTAAATACTAATATATATATATATATATATAAATCTATAAAACATATTTACAGATCGAAACGATAACGAAAAATGTATATTTAAAATCAACTTTTATATGATAAAACACAAACTTATATAAACTTTATAAAGATACACTTTCATATATATCTTCTCTGTTCCCTCAAATATACACTGCCAGAATATAAAACATCTAACACATACACATATTTTATTTTATTTTGAAATTCTATGTACATATATATATGCAAAACATAAATAACCAAAGAAGCTGCTACACTCACGAGTATATACCAACTAAATTTGTTTGACTAGTACAAACTTATATTATGTACGTTGTAAAGCAAAATAAGAACTTCATATAAGCTAGTAACAATATGTATTATCCTATGCATTTTATAGCAAAATAATACATACAAAGACTAGATGGAATTATCTATACGCAAGAGATAGGACGCACCAGAAACGAGAAGCAGGAGGTTCGGGTTTGGTGAGCGATCAGTGTTGGAAGTAGAGGAGGAACGGCTATCACGGAGGAGGTTGGTTTAGCTTACGGATCCCGTGTGGTGGAAAGGTGGCACTCGTCAGTGGGTTTATGGCCGATGGTGACTTGTGGTCGCGGCTGCCACTTTGTTGGGAGGGGACGAGGTCAGGTCGGGGTTTCTGGAGGCCGTGGCGGAGCTGCGTTGGTGAAGGGGGCAGTTCAAGCCCGGGCTGCTATGGGGAAGAGGGGAAACTGTCATAGGCAAACTGTGGCGGAATTTTTCGTCAATGGCAATGGGTGGCCGAGGCACGCTGGTAGTCGACGAGCAGAAGCGGCTGCAGTGAGGGCGCTGGGTCGGGTTGCTCGAAGCCACGGCTGCTCGACAATGGGTTTGGCTGATGCTTCGGTTAGTCGGTTGTGGTGAAGAGAATGTGGTGATGAGGTGGAGGCCGAGCAAAAGAAAGTGGCGAGTTAGTGGAGTGTTCGACGCTCGGTGTGGTGGCATGGGTTTGCTGGAGGCGAGAAGCCAGTGATGACGAGGCCGGGGCTAGGGGTGGTGGTGAGGTTGTGCACGAGGGTTACAAGGTGGAGGAGCAATGTGAGTATGGGTTGAGAGGGAGGAAACGAATGAGAGGGGAGAGAATATGAGGAAGGACGTGCTGGATTTGGACAAAAATGTACAGGCAATATAAACTTTTCTCTATTTTAAACTATGTTTGTTTTCAAGGCAGAGAGCAGAAGAAGTAGCGAATGAAAATGAATGGCCGACCGGAATTCAAGGTGAAACGTTGGAATAGCAATAGCCAGTGGTTGAATTTTGTGTATCATTTATTGTTAGTTGCTGACAGCAGGAAAACAAAAGGGTTAAAACGAATACCGACACGGCTAACCGTTTTGCAGATTTTACTGTGTATCGGACTTCAAAACGCAGAAGTGAACATACTGCGGAGATCAGCACGGTAAGACGATCAAAATGGTATACAGATATTAGTGGTACGATTGAATTATAAAAATTCGAATTTTTCTACTACGAAAAATGCAAGAAAAACACAGAAAAATAAGATCGACGGAGCTAAAGAAGTCCGAATTTTGAAAAACGAAAAATAGCGTTTGCTCAGAAGATGATTTAGAATTTTTCTATGTAAAAATATTTAAGTTCCGAAAACACTTTATTTTCATCGCTTTTCAACTGATTAAATTGAAGTAAAATTACACACGAAATAAACTTTCATATTTTTTTGGATGAAAATTTACCAATTGTTATGTTTAACTAGTCGCGTTTCAAATATTAAATTTTTATTTCAAAATTTTATCTTTTATAAGTTCACAAAATTTCAACTAATTGCGTTATTAAAACGGTTAAAATTTACGGGTCGTTACAAGAGTTGTATTTTTAAAAAAATGTGCGAACCATTTAGAAGATACAAAAGTGAATTGAGGACAGGGTACTACGACAAATTTGATAATGATGAAGCTAGAAGGAAAAACTGTCCGCCAAAAGTTAGCGTAGAAGATTGGGACGAATTCTTGAAAAATGAAGCAAAACCCGGCGCACGCGAAAGAAGAGAGCTAGGCAAAAAAAAAATATCACAATACAATTATACTCATTACAGTGGCCGTACAAGTCACGCCGTAGTAGAACATAAAATGGTACATTTTTATTTTTTTGATATTTCGTTGCATTTTACCATTTCGTTGCATCATTAGTTTTCTTGTGCAGACTAGAATATATGTAAAGTTATGGACTTTGTACTGTCATGTTCATCAATCGTTGCAATGTTATTGCTCGTTGTTCATATTTGTTGCCTATGAGATAACTAGGCTATGTTGGCCTTAATTTAAAACTGAGTTACACAAAATAAGTTAAAGCATTTACCACCATTTTTTATTAAATTCTGCAAGTTCTCCCCTTTAAGTAATCTTTTATATGGCATGAGCAAGCTTTTAGCACTAGAAATGACAAAATTGTTTACATATGACCAGAATAGTAGTAGTAGTATTAGCCTATTAGGCCCTTCAACCATTCAAACTAACATAATTTACATATGGTCAGGATTATACCGGCACCTCTGCCTCTCAGATAACTAGTATATACTCAAACATTGGTTGAAAAAAGAAACTAAGGTAGGATAAAAACGAAGCTACAACCTTAAATATGTGTTCTACTCCAAGATTCATGGATAAAACTTTTCAGGAAAGGGGAGTAAACTAAAGCATGATTTTGATATGTACATGTAAATCGGTCAATCCACATGTGCATTGACATTTGTTCTGCTGTTTTTACCGGGAATGGATAACAATTTATAATAGTTACAATACATACATACGTTATACATACATATGTATGTGCGCACGTGCGCATGTATGTATGTGTATGTTTGTATGCATGTATACACAAAGACACACATGCATCAACAATTGCTATATTTTGTTATGTATTATACACACATGCATCATTAACTATGATTATAAATTGTTATGTATCCTCTATAAAAAAAATGCAATTCCCTCTTCCTCCTTATGTATCCCTTCTGCTCACAAGCAAAAGCTAAGAGAGGTATATTGCAAAATAAGTAAAGTATTTGAGCAGATCCAAAATATTCAAAACTGTAAATTAGGCAGACTGAGTTGCTCTGCCTAGTTTCTAAAAGGTTTCGGTGTAACCATTCTTTAAATTGTTTCTAAATGGTTTCAAGCAAGTTGATAACTTCAGCTGTTTATAAGCATATAAGTCGTGCCTGCCTCGGTTTTAAACTAAGGCAACTGCAGCCTCAGTTTTAAACTAAGGCCATTGTGCCTCGGTTTTAAATTGAGACTACCTCAGTTTAAACTGAGGCTGTTGTGCCTTAGTTTAAAACTGAGGCCATGTTGCCTCAGTTATGAACCGAGGCAATGCCTGCCTCCATTTAAAACATAGGCTATTTAAAACTTCATATTAAAGTTTTGCTGTTAAGAAAAATCGATGTTTCGGTTGTAGGCAATTGAAAATCCAGTAAAAGAAATCATACGGCGTGAAGTGTGGAAGAAAACTCCTACAAAAAAGGATGGCACCATATCGAATTCAAATTCTTCGTACTTTGTAAGTTAAACAATATATTGTTTTAGATGATAAATTAAAAATGATTTACTATTATGACATATATGTTTACATGGTTTATCGGCCTATAACTTATATGCACGTAATATCTCAAGTATTATCATATTTTAGGGTAAAATTGCAAAAGCAAGGGAAACAATCAATGACGACGAGGAAGAAGATATGCCATTGGATGAAGACATCTTGTCACAAGCGTTCAGCAAAGATAAAAGGGACCGGACTCGAAGTGTTGGAACTATAATACCAAAGACACAAGTTAAAGCATCTACTATTCCACGTAAACAACTCAGAAGGAGTAAACAAGACTCAAATAGATTTGAAACAAGGATGGAGAAGGTGGAGGGTTCATTGGAGAATGTGAAGGGGACATTGAACACATTGGTCGACATATTAAAAGGATATGTGAAATAGATGCCAGACATTGCTTCCAACGAAGGAGGAAGTGGTGGGACACATCATGAAAGTGTTGGTAGAACGTCAAACAATGATGATGTTGCTAACCCGCTTATTTCGCATGTTCAGGAAAATCAAAAATGTGAAGTGTTGAACTTTGATCTAGAAGTCATTGCAACAGGTTTTGTATGCAGAGATTCGACGGCATCCATGATACGTGGAAAACTTGTACCTCCTACACATGAGAAGTTGATTGTGGACAATATACTATTACCAGATGAGACCACAGCCAAACAAAATCATCCTCTTGCTATGACCTTTGATGATGTTGGAATCAGTGGTTATGTGTGTCATCCAAAGAGTTCAATTCGATATCTTTAGACGCAGGAGCAGGTATATATTATTATCATCCAATAAATTCAATCTGAATGGAAACCTATATATGTTCTCTAATCTGTTCTTAATATCAGAATCCTCCCATCTTAATATCAAAACTGAAAATTCTACAAAATCGGATAATTCTCCGATATGTTCTTTGTAACGACCCCGAATTTTATATAAATTTAAAATTGATAATTTAAAGAATTTTTGAATAAAATTTGTAAAATAAATCGATTTAAGTGATGCGAGTTTCCCCGATCTTCGAATAAATTTTGGATGAATCATTTAAATTAAAAATATTGTATATATATTGAATTTGAGTTTAAATCTAAAATAAATGGTTTAAAAATACAAATTATATAAGATATAAAGTAAATATATATTTTAACCTCATGTTATTAAATCAATACAAATAGTACAAATAGAAATAAAACAAAATAAAATATATTCAATTAAGTATAAACAAATGAAGCTTGTATAGGAAGACAAAGAAAAGTAATACAAAATCATCTCAAACACTAGCAACCAGACAACAAGACTAAAGACCAGAAACAAAAATATAAAGTTAAAATACAAAGGTAAAGATATGTTCAAGTGTCAAACAAAAGCAAATATCATTTCAGCCGAAATGAAGAAAAACAAATAGATATATTTGTACAAAGCAATCAATGCTACTACCTCTAGCATACAAGAGAAGGTATCAGCCGAAGTCAACAAGTATGGCATATGAAAACATAGAGTACTTAGCAAATTTATGCAAAGATATCTTTGGTACAAAACAAGTAGACATATAAAGGATATAAAGTACTTATCATTAAATGCCGTGTATATCAGCCCCAAAGCAAAGAAAAAATCTCTGTTCAATTTTTGTACAAAATGCACACTGTTGTACAAACAAGAATCATCACAATCTCATCTCAGTTAAACAATACATTATATCACCTGTAAGCTTCATCTTACATATCAACTTTTTATTTCATTTCGTTCCTTCCAAGCTATGTAAAACACTGGAGTAATATCATCTACAACTTGAATAAACTTCAATTTAAAACATCAATACGAATTTATGAAAACCAGAGAATCAAGTGAAGATTTCAACTTTGCAAATTTTCAAGCTTGTCTCTCTCTGTCTCTTCTTAGATCAGGTGAGCAACTTTTTGTTTTAACCTTGAATTTGTTTATATGACTTGATGTTGTGATTGGTATTATAATAAAGTGATGAGAGATGTTTGAAAGGGGGCCAATATGTTTATATGTGCATCTAAATATGCAAGTGTTGCATGTATTTGTCTGTGAACAGGTATACTGTTATCTGTTCTTGGTTTACAGGTTTATAAATTCAAGAAAAGAAAAATCTATATCTTCTTGTTTAAACAAATTCAAGTCATGAATCCTGAAAGGAAGATGTTTATAACATTATAAAGTCATTTTTTTAAGATAATTTCAGAGGAGAATATTTTGCATTCAAACCAAAATAGGAAGTAACAGGGAAGATCAAAAGATTTAAGTTTAAATTCGAATATTTTGGTTTCAAATTTTAATCATAAAAATGAATTTGTATTACAAAATCATGATTTTTGAAACTCATTTCAGAATTTTTAAGTTTGTATTTGGAAATAAAATGCGAGTTGATCGAGATCGCTTAAATCATCAGTTTCAGATGATCGATGTGATTATCATCGTCGAGGTTGCCAGCGATGATAGCTGGAAGGCTGTCGATCTCGGGAAAAATGCAAGGTGATTTTTAAATCCATTGTGTTTGGAGATTTGGATTAGATTAGGGTTTAAGCCCTGTGTTTTGAAGGTGGTAGTCGCGGGTTATTCTTGACATCGGCACGACGATTTAGGCGATCGCGCTGGAGAAAGTTGTTGTGGAGGCCATCGGTGGAGGTCCTGATGAAGTGGCGTGGGTACTGGCGCTGGATGGTGATCAGGCGAAGTGGTTTATGGTGATGAAGTCTGTTCCAGGTGGAGGTCGATACCTTCGATTTTGATGGGTAGGGTTTACTGCAAATCTGGGTGTTCGTGAGGATTGAGGGCATCATCGTCGACTTGCCGGAGGTTGTAGTGTCGATCGGAAGAGCTCCGATCATCGGAGCAAGTGCACGGTGCATGTGTGTGTATGTTTGGATTGGGAAGATGACGAAGGAGGTTGTCTCGAAGTCGTACTCAGGGAGATAGCGGAATGGCTCGGAGAAAAAGGGAGTTGGGCTCGGGATATTTCGCGTACGTGAGCGAGTGTTATAGTATAACAGTTTTAAAAGAAGAATTAGAATTAAACTCAGTTTAAAGAGGAGAGGAGAAGGGAACTCGGGAATGGGTTGAAGAAATCTCGGGTATTTTTGATGTTGCTTCGGGTAGTTTTGAAGTAGAACTCGGGTTATTCGAGTTGATTTCTCGAAGCAAACAGGGACAGGACTCGAAGCAAGGTGGGTTTTTGGGAAGCAGGGGATTGTTGGCATTTCACTTGAATAATTCGCGTGTT
Source organism: Allium fistulosum (assembly GCA_030737815.1). Lineage (NCBI taxonomy): Eukaryota > Viridiplantae > Streptophyta > Magnoliopsida > Asparagales > Amaryllidaceae > Allium > Allium fistulosum. Next base: position 1,099,361,711 of record CM060904.1, on the reverse strand, counting down.
GGTCACGAGCAAGCTAGGGTTTTGCTCGAAGCATTTTTCTTTGCCTCGGGTAAAATTAAAACAGGGTGCAGGATTTTTGTAACCTGATGGAAATTTGAATTTAAATCAAATTTAAATTGTGAGTTAAATTTAAACAAAGTTTAAATCTAGTATGTAGTTTAGATTCAAATAAACTTTTGAATCTTAAAGTTTTAAAATGAAGTTTGAATTTTAAATTAAAGTTTAAAATCAAAGTTAAATCAAATTAGTTCGTGAGTAAATAAATTCTTAACTTGTTTAAACTTTTAAAGTATTTGAAAGGTTAAAAAGGAATGTGAATTTAAACGGGATTTTTGACTTGTAAAGAAAGAACTTAGACCAGTTGAATCAAATTTGGAAATCTGGAACTAAATCTAAATTTGATTGAGTTTTGGGATAATTTATTTATTCAATAAAGTAATTAAAGAATAATTAATTCCACTTATGGATGTTTGGATTTCGTTGAATGGTTGATTTGTTTGATATCCCTGTTTGTGATTGTGATGCTTTGTGATATAAATTGCTTTATGCTGAACTGCGATACCTGTGATGAATATACTGCTATGTGAATATGAAAACCTTTTGACCCATAGAATGACATTTGAATTTCGATGCGACAGGGAGTCGGATTCCAGTTGGTTATCCGAAACCCACATCGAATTATAATTGTGAATCTTTGTGACTGATAAATTTACTTTATCTATGAATCTGTAAATGAAGATAAGCGTTATGGATTATACCGCTTATCGATATATCTGTGATGATTGATGTTGTGCACTATCGTGTGAAACCCCTGGACTACACTTACACACACAAATATGGATTTCACGTGGAAATCGGTTAAGTCACAGATAATTTAAATTTGATGATTTTGAAATTGAAATTTTAATTTCAATTGATTTTGAAATTGGAAATTTGGGTTTAAAGTGAAAAGCTTTTGAAATGGAATTTCAAAGATAAAAGTTATTTCGAATAACTTGATCGAGTTTTGAAAATTTAAATAATTTGATTTAAATTTGAATTCAAGTTTGAAATTGAATTCTAGGATTTGAAACTAGGGATTAAAAATGTTGTACAAGTTATATATGGGTTAAACCATTTTAAAGATATTGATTTGGGAATTTGAATTTTAATTCAAGGGTTCTAACTTGTGTAAATATAACTGGATTTTTCTGAAATGAAACTATTTGTTTTCAAATAGTAAAAGCTTTCACATAAGTAATGAACTTCCAATTTGTGTTGAACGGTTTCAAGTTTGAAATGGAATTGAAATGTTTTGAAAACTATGAAATGAGTCTTTGATTTCAAAGACCGAACGAGTTAATCCAACTTGAAATGGAATTGTTTTGAAAGCTATAAGTTAAATCTTGACTTAAAGATTTAACGAGTTAATTCAATTGAAATGGAAATCGATTTGAAATTCTATGAATGAATCTTTGTGAACGGGGTAAACTTTGTGAATTGAATCTTTTTGTTTAAAAGATTAAAAGTGTGGAAATTGTTTAAACCATTGAAGGTTTTTGAAATGAATCTTTTTGTTTAAAAGATTGGAAATGGTAATTTGTTTTACCATTCGAATGAAAAGTTTTTAGCTTTAAGCTGTGATTTAACTGAGACCCCAGTATCCATATGATTTTTTAATTGCGCTCGTTATTCGGTTTAGCCGGGAAAGGACCTTTGTGTCATATAACCCATTCCGAATAGTGATACGACGATATGGATAGCATTTGAAGACCGGTGGTGAAGACCGGGTATTTGCGAGAACGATAGGATGACCTATCGATTGTCTCTGCACTGAGTTGCGCCGGTATAGAGATTCCCTAAGTGATGGGAAGTCCGATCGAGATTGTGAATACCCGGATTTGCAAGGGCTTCTTCGGAAGTGCCTTCGGTTCTGTTCGAACCCGGAACAGACTTGTATGGATGTGTGTCTGACGTTACACTTTGAGATGTAAAGCTGGTTTCTATCAATTACATTTCTGTTGGTGGCGGAGAATTTATTCTCTTAGCTTAACACCCTTCTCTGAGACGTATGAGCTCAGAGGTTATGTAGTTGATGGTTACTAGTGATACATTCCCAATTTGGTAATGTGGCATACGAAGTGCTGATGATCATTTGTTGATCGAAGCGTGGCTTTGTGAAAAAGCGTGGCTTTGTGAAAAAGCGTAGCATTGTGGACGAGACTTCGTCGAGCCTCACAACCCGGTAATGGTCGAAACAGGAATGTTGCGGCAAAGGTTTGTAGGGGTAGCGCCCCTAGGGTATGTCATTTCCTTCTGGATAAAGGGTGGTATCATGGTATGGAGCCCAGATACTTAACTCATGTGGACACGGTAATTTATTACTGTATGATGTTGCTTTGTTGGTTTTCGGGATCCCGGGATAAAGGTCGGTAACGACCGGGGGATGACATGACTCGTGTGTTAGTTACCTAGTTACAGCTGTACAGCGTGAGGTAGCGTCGGCCTTTTGTTTGCAGAGATCCGGTTAGGATCCGGGGCGTCTTTCCAGAGGCGTTTCTATTTCGGTAAGGAAGTTCCTTAGCCTGATCATTTGTTGGAAATCCAAAGAAACAATACGAACCCTGTACAGTTTTAGTTGTATTACCTGCTATGGAATGTGGCGGTAACCTGCTATTGAACGTAGTAGCTATAGTAGGCAAACAACAATGGTTGTATGCTGGCTAAGATTAATATTATATTTTCGAAATGGTTTTCGACACTATGCACTAATGATAATAATATCGAATGATTTTGCGTAGTAAGCATTTTTGACTATCATAAGGAGAAATCTCCTCCAATTCTGCGATTGCATTGTGTGTGTGGCGGGAGGTCTTATGGTGGTTTCATTTTCCAAAAACATTGCGGATTTCAATGTTTAAAAGCCTTTTGTGTTTGTTTAAAGATAAACTGTTTTGTTGCTCACACCAGTCCCATGACTGATCCGGAGTTTATTGTTCCTTTCCTAAACTCTGGGTGCCCACTATTTTCCACACGGGCAGTCTAGAGTTGGGTTTTCTCAGATATTCAGGTTTGGTAGATTATCAGGAGCTAGTCAGTTCTTGGAGTTCATGGACTGACGTTGCTTATCTTGGAGCATTCTATTGGAGACATTCTATCCGCTGCTGGTGTTATCTTTTCTTTTCCGCTGCTATTTCTTGTATCATATCTCTGATGTATATTGATATTCATTGTATCACTCTGTTGTATCAGATATTTTATATCAATGTATTATTCTTTTATTCCGCTGTGTTATTTACTTAATGTTGTTATAGCTCCGACGAATCGGATTTGAACGGTCGAATCTGCGGCATTCTAGTACAATGTGAAGTACGGATGTTGATTTTCGAACGCGAAAAATCCAAGTCGTTACATTTGGTATCAGAGCTATGGTTGAACTTTAGCTCAGGAGTATAACACGTTAAGTAGCTCATTAGAGATAGAGTGAAGTAAACTCTAGAATGAGTATTCTCAGATATCCGTCTGAACGTCTCAGTAAATTCTCTTACTATCCACTGATAGTAAGTATGAGTGCAAGAAGAGGATGTGATAGGAGACAGGGAAATACGACTACGAATGGTTAATACCCTGCAATAGTGGAAGCAATCTTTTCTCTATCAATCTCTTTTGTTCGTCATCTTTTCTCAATTCTTCGATAGTTTCTGGTAGATCCAGAAAGAAGAAATTCGATATATTAATATGGGACATAAACTCCAACTGAGCCAAAATTGTTTGTTTGGATGAATTGTTTTCTTTGGTTGCTATGGTTGATAGGTATATTTTAGTTTTAAACTAAAAAGTTTTGAAATCGTATCCATATATCTATCTATTCCTTGGGTCCGGATATATTCTACGAATGGTTAGTTATCCCTTTGAACTAACCGATGCCACTGTATATTTCGTAGATCTGGATAACCCGAGTATCTTCTGAAGTGTTAAAATAGATTCGTTTTCGTATCTATTATTGATATTCTGATTTGGTAAGCCAAATGCAGAATAAATATTCAGTCGATTTGATGAAACATTCTTCATTTATCTTTTTGTCTGCTTGGAAATTTCGAGGACGAAATTCTTTTAAGGAGGGAAGTCTGTAACGACCCTGAATTTTATATAAATTTAAAATTGATAATTTAAAGAATTTTTGAATAAAATTTGTAAAATAAATCGATTTAAGTGATGCGAGTTTCCCCGATCTTCGAATAAATTTTGGATGAATCATTTAAATTAAAAATATTGTATATATATTGAATTTGATTTTAAATCTAAAATAAATGGTTTAAAAATACAAATTATATAAGATATAAAGTAAATATATATTTTAACCTCATGTTATTAAATCAATACAAATAGTACAAATAGAAATAAAACAAAATAAAATATATTCAATTAAGTATAAACAAATGAAGCTTGTATAGGAAGACAAAGAAAAGTAATACAAAATCATCTCAAACACTAGCAACCAGACAACAAGACTAAAGACCAGAAACAAAAATATAAAGTTAAAATACAAAGGTAAAGATATGTTCAAGTGTCAAACAAAAGCAAATATCATTTCAGCCGAAATGAAGAAAAACAAATAGATATATTTGTACAAAGCAATCAATGCTACTACCTCTAGCATACAAGAGAAGGTATCAGCCGAAGTCAACAAGTATGGCATATGAAAACATAGAGTACTTAGCAAATTTATGCAAAGATATCTTTGGTACAAAACAAGTAGACATATAAAGGATATAAAGTACTTATCATTAAATGCCGTGTATATCAGCCCTAAAGCAAAGAAAAAATCTCTGTTCAATTTTTGTACAAAATGCACACTGTTGTACAAACAAGAATCATCACAATCTCATCTCAGTTAAACAATACATTATATCACCTGTAAGCTTCATCTTACATATCAACTTTTTATTTCATTTCGTTCCTTCCAAGCTATGTAAAACACTGGAGTAATATCATCTACAACTTGAATAAACTTCAATTTAAAACATCAATACGAATTTATGAAAACCAGAGAATCAAGTGAAGATTTCAACTTTGCAAATTTTCAAGCTTGTCTCTCTCTGTCTCTTCTTAGATCAGGTGAGCAACTTTTTGTTTTAACCTTGAATTTGTTTATATGACTTGATGTTGTGATTGGTATTATAATAAAGTGATGAGAGATGTTTGAAAGGGGGCCAATATGTTTATATGTGCATCTAAATATGCAAGTGTTGCATGTATTTGTCTGTGAACAGGTATACTGTTATCTGTTCTTGGTTTACAGGTTTATAAATTCAAGAAAAGAAAAATCTATATCTTCTTGTTTAAACAAATTCAAGTCATGAATCCTGAAAGGAAGATGTTTATAACATTATAAAGTCATTTTTTTTAAGATAATTTCAGAGGAGAATATTTTGCATTCAAACCAAAATAGGAAGTAACAGGGAAGATCAAAAGATTTAAGTTTAAATTCGAATATTTTGGTTTCAAATTTTAATCATAAAAATGAATTTGTATTACAAAATCATGATTTTTGAAACTCATTTCAGAATTTTTAAGTTTGTATTTGGAAATAAAATGCGAGTTGATCGAGATCGCTTAAATCATCAGTTTCAGATGATCGATGTGATTATCATCGTCGAGGTTGCCAGCGATGATAGCTGGAAGGCTGTCGATCTCGGGAAAAATGCAAGGTGATTTTTAAATCCATTGTGTTTGGAGATTTGGATTAGATTAGGGTTTAAGCCCTGTGTTTTGAAGGTGGTAGTCGCGGGTTATTCTTGACATCGGCACGACGATTTAGGCGATCGCGCTGGAGAAAGTTGTTGTGGAGGCCATCGGTGGAGGTCCTGATGAAGTGGCGTGGGTACTGGCGCTGGATGGTGATCAGGCGAAGTGGTTTATGGTGATGAAGTCTGTTCCAGGTGGAGGTCGATACCTTCGATTTTGATGGGTAGGGTTTACTGCAAATCTGGGTGTTCGTGAGGATTGAGGGCATCATCGTCGACTTGCCGGAGGTTGTAGTGTCGATCGGAAGAGCTCCGATCATCGGAGCAAGTGCACGGTGCATGTGTGTGTATGTTTGGATTGGGAAGATGACGAAGGAGGTTGTCTCGAAGTCGTACTCAGGGAGATAGCGGAATGGCTCGGAGAAAAAGGGAGTTGGGCTCGGGATATTTCGCGTACGTGAGCGAGTGTTATAGTATAACAGTTTTAAAAGAAGAATTAGAATTAAACTCAGTTTAAAGAGGAGAGGAGAAGGGAACTCGGGAATGGGTTGAAGAAATCTCGGGTATTTTTGATGTTGCTTCGGGTAGTTTTGAAGTAGAACTCGGGTTATTCGAGTTGATTTCTCGAAGCAAACAGGGACAGGACTCGAAGCAAGGTGGGTTTTTGGGAAGCAGGGGATTGTTGGCATTTCACTTGAATAATTCGCGTGTTGGTCACGAGCAAGCTAGGGTTTTGCTCGAAGCATTTTTCTTTGCCTCGGGTAAAATTAAAACAGGGTGCAGGATTTTTGTAACCTGATGGAAATTTGAATTTAAATCAAATTTAAATTGTGAGTTAAATTTAAACAAAGTTTAAATCTAGTATGTAGTTTAGATTCAAATAAACTTTTGAATCTTAAAGTTTTAAAATGAAGTTTGAATTTTAAATTAAAGTTTAAAATCAAAGTTAAATCAAATTAGTTCGTGAGTAAATAAATTCTTAACTTGTTTAAACTTTTAAAGTATTTGAAAGGTTAAAAAGGAATGTGAATTTAAACGGGATTTTTGACTTGTAAAGAAAGAACTTAGACCAGTTGAATCAAATTTGGAAATCTGGAACTAAATCTAAATTTGATTGAGTTTTGGGATAATTTATTTATTCAATAAAGTAATTAAAGAATAATTAATTCCACTTATGGATGTTTGGATTTCGTTGAATGGTTGATTTGTTTGATATCCCTGTTTGTGATTGTGATGCTTTGTGATATAAATTGCTTTATGCTGAACTGCGATACCTGTGATGAATATACTGCTATGTGAATATGAAAACCTTTTGACCCATAGAATGACATTTGAATTTCAATGCGACAGGGAGTCGGATTCCAGTTGGTTATCCGAAACCCACATCGAATTATAATTGTGAATCTTTGTGACTGATAAATTTACTTTATCTATGAATCTGTAAATGAAGATAAGCGTTATGGATTATACCGCTTATCGATATATCTGTGATGATTGATGTTGTGCACTATCGTGTGAAACCCCTGGACTACACTTACACACACAAATATGGATTTCACGTGGAAATCGGTTAAGTCACAGATAATTTAAATTTGATGATTTTGAAATTGAAATTTTAATTTCAATTGATTTTGAAATTGGAAATTTGGGTTTAAAGTGAAAAGCTTTTGAAATGGAATTTCAAAGATAAAAGTTATTTCGAATAACTTGATCGAGTTTTGAAAATTTAAATAATTTGATTTAAATTTGAATTCAAGTTTGAAATTGAATTCTAGGATTTGAAACTAGGGATTAAAAATGTTGTACAAGTTATATATGGGTTAAACCATTTTAAAGATATTGATTTGGGAATTTGAATTTTAATTCAAGGGTTCTAACTTGTGTAAATATAACTGGATTTTTCTGAAATGAAACTATTTGTTTTCAAATAGTAAAAGCTGTCACATAAGTAATGAACTTCCAATTTGTGTTGAACGGTTTCAAGTTTGAAATGGAATTGAAATGTTTTGAAAACTATGAAATGAGTCTTTGATTTCAAAGACCGAACGAGTTAATCCAACTTGAAATGGAATTGTTTTGAAAGCTATAAGTTAAATCTTGACTTAAAGATTTAACGAGTTAATTCAATTGAAATGGAAATCGATTTGAAATTCTATGAATGAATCTTTGTGAACGGGGTAAACTTTGTGAATTGAATCTTTTTGTTTAAAAGATTAAAAGTGTGGAAATTGTTTAAACCATTGAAGGTTTTTGAAATGAATCTTTTTGTTTAAAAGATTGGAAATGGTAATTTGTTTTACCATTCGAATGAAAAGTTTTTAGCTTTAAGCTGTGATTTAACTGAGACCCCAGTATCCATATGATTTTTTAATTGCGCTCGTTATTCGGTTTAGCCGGGAAAGGACCTTTGTGTCATATAACCCATTCCGAATAGTGATACGACGATATGGATAGCATTTGAAGACCGGTGGTGAAGACCGGGTATTTGCGAGAACGATAGGATGACCTATCGATTGTCTCTGCACTGAGTCGCGCCGGTATAGAGATTCCCTAAGCGATGGGAAGTCCGATCGAGATTGTGAATACCCGGATTTGCAAGGGCTTCTTCGGAAGTGCCTTCGGTTCTGTTCGAACCCGGAACAGACTTGTATGGATGTGTGTCTGACGTTACACTTTGAGATGTAAAGCTGGTTTCTATCAAATACATTTCTGTTGGTGGCGGAGAATTTATTCTCTTAGCTTAACACCCTTCTCTGAGACGTATGAGCTCAGAGGTTATGTAGTTGATGGTTACTAGTGATACATTCCCAATTTGGTAATGTGGCATACGAAGTGCTGATGATCATTTGTTGATCGAAGCGTGGCTTTGTGAAAAAGCGTGGCTTTGTGAAAAAGCGTAGCATTGTGGACGAGACTTCGTCGAGCCTCACAACCCGGTAATGGTCGAAACAGGAATGTTGCGGCAAAGGTTTGTAGGGGTAGTGCCCCTAGGGTATGTCATTTCCTTCTGGATAAAGGGTGGTATCATGGTATGGAGCCCAGATACTTAACTCATGTGGACACGGTAATTTATTACTGTATGATGTTGCTTTGTTGGTTTTCGGGATCCCGGGATAAAGGTCGGTAACGACCGGGGGATGACATGACTCGTGTGTTAGTTACCTAGTTACAGCTGTACAGCGTGAGGTAGCGTCGGCCTTTTGTTTGTAGAGATCCGGTTAGGATCCGGGGCGTCTTTCCAGAGGCGTTTCTATTTCGGTAAGGAAGTTCCTTAGCCTGATCATTTGTTGGAAATCCAAAGAAACAATACGAACCCTGTACAGTTTTAGTTGTATTACCTGCTATGGAATGTGGCGGTAACCTGCTATTGAACGTAGTAGCTATAGTAGGCATACAACAATGGTTGTATGCTGGCTAAGATTAATATTATATTTTCGAAATGGTTTTCGACACTATGCACTAATGATAATAATATCGAATGATTTTGCGTAGTAAGCATTTTTGACTATCATAAGGAGAAATCTCCTCCAATTCTGCGATTGCATTGTGTGTGTGGCGGGAGGTCTTATGGTGGTTTCATTTTCCAAAAACATTGCGGATTTCAATGTTTAAAAGCCTTTTGTGTTTGTTTAAAGATAAACTGTTTTGTTGCTCACACCTGTCCCATGACTGATCCGGAGTTTATTGTTCCTTTCCTAAACTCTGGGTGCCCACTATTTTCCACACGGGCAGTCTAGAGTTGGGTTTTCTCAGATATTCAGGTTTGGTAGATTATCAGGAGCTAATCAGTTCTTGGAGTTCATGGACTAACGTTGCTTATCTTGGAGCATTCTATTGGAGACATTTTATCCGCTGCTGGTGTTATCTTTTCTTTTCCGCTGCTATTTCTTGTATCATATCTCTGATGTATATTGATATTCATTGTATCACTCTGTTGTATCAGATATTGTATATCAATGTATTATTTTTTTATTCCGCTGTGTTATTTACTTAATGTTGTTATAGCTCCGGCGAATCGGATTTGAACGGTCGAATCTGCGGCATTCTAGTACAATGTGAAGTACAGATGTTGATTTTCGAACGCGAAAAATCCGAGTCGTTACATTCTTTGTTTCAGGTTTTTAACATTTGTTTTAGGTTGAAGATGCTTTCTCTGTGTACATTTCTGATTTAGAAAAGCTTGATCCATGAGGTAACACAAAATTTACTTTGCTTCCCATTCTCAGATATTTCGTTGCGGGCTTGTTTACTCCTCTTTGTGTTTATACAAACCTCATGATGCATCTATAGTAAAAAAAAATATTGATAAAACTAACATAGGTAATATCTTCACAATCCAATTAATTATGAATTTAAGAAACATAGCCAACTGGTAAGAGTATTGGTTTGCATCACATTTCAACACTGAAAATCAACATGCATTTCCTTTTGCATTTCATTTGTGCTATTTTACATTTGCACCGTTCTTCAAAAAAGCTTCTGTTGATTTCCTTTGTTATGTCATTTGCACTATTCTTTCACTCATTTGAAGATTGCACTGTTCTTCACCATTAAAAAAATTTGAACTGCATTGCACACTACATTTCTCAGTTTGCATTTTTCATCACTCTTTGTAATCTCAGTTCTTTGTTGCATTTGTTTATAACTTGTGCATTTCCATAACAATATAAAAAATACATTTGCACATTGCATTTACATCACACATTTACATCACAGTTTTCTTTCCTATTGCACTATTTTTTTTGTTCACATTACTCTGTGTTTTCTGTCTTCTCTGTTTATTCTTGCCAGTCAATACCTTATTCATCTCCACATTCATCAAACATCCACAGTAATATCAACTTCTCTGAAAGCAACCTGCCACCATTTCCCTAGCCTATACACCCACTCTAAAGCCACATCACAGTAAATATATCGGATTCCCTGAACTCAGTTTCGTTATTCTTTCTGTTGCTGCCACTGCCGAAAATGCCCAACAGCAACCTACATTTTTCAATTTCAGTGCAACACAGTTGATTAACATTCGACTTCCATTTTACAGTTTCCTCAATATTCATCCATCAAACCTTAAGTGTCTTAGATTTAGCTAATTATTTTAGATAAGTTGTTCTTGTAATAAAGCACGTCTTTACAATTCTTTTGAATTTCCAGGAAATAAAAATCCCTCAACTCTACTTATCAATTAGACAGTCCAAATATATTTACTATAAAAGAGTTAATTATAAGTATCACAATGATCTAAATGATTGTAACAATGATCTTTATGTTAAGAGCACCGTATGCATGGAGATTAAGTAAATTGCAAACATATAGATACCAAAAATCAACATAGAAACAATGAAGTATCGATTATTCCTACCGCATTGTCCTTGATCCTTGATTGGAGTGACTGCACCTTTTGTTCTCTAGTCTATGCTTGAAGGCAGTGCTGACACATTTCCATACCTGAACGAAAAATCATCTTTTGTCTTTACGTTAGATACAAAGCCAGACTTAAAGCCATTTCTGGTTGATTTGAAATCTTCATTCGTCATGTCTGCAAATTGATTAAGCCCAAGCTTATACTTGCAATTTTCAACATTGTTCCTGGCTTCGATGTATTCAGCATTTTTCTTAAATATCTGAAAGCGGTATTCTTTTTCTGTGACATCTTTGTAAACACGAGCGTACTGAGCCATCCATTTCTCATGTCTTAACGACATAGGCGATGTCATGCTACTGATGATGACGCGAGCCGAAGTGATTTCAGAAGCAAAGACAAACAAAATGGAGATGAGGAGGAAGGTGCAAATTTTGGTTTAGGCGATTGGGTATCGCTGTTTACAGTGATTGGAAAGGAGAGAATGGATGTTGTGGTGCTTGATGAAGGTAATTGTTGATGAAAGGAGGTTACAATTTGATGTAGTTGTTGTTTCAACAGACAGGTTAATGACGTGAAACAGACTGGATAACTAGTTTTGCACTTATTTCTGCAGCTCTAAGACCACACATCTCCTTTTTCAAGTGTACATGATTGTTTCATCTCACTGCATACATTCAGTAGTTGTTGTAGATCCTTGTTTAACTGCGTTCGTCTGGTAGTTCTCATTGCAACCACATTGCTAGAATTTTGTACTAGTAGGACTATATTATCATCAGTAGGAACATGTGTTCCAATATTTCATACTTGACATGAATTCATGATAGATATCATGAGAAAAACATAGATTTTGGAATAACAGCCATCCTCTTTTGAGCTTGATTCTGCTATTTTAGTTCAGTTTGACCATATTTCTAGTATGGGTTTAATGCACTTGTTTTTGGCTCTGGTACATTGTTTGTACAAAATATGCATGAATGTGTTACTTAGTCGACCATATTTCTAGTGTGGGTTTAATGCACTTGTTTTTCTGCTATTTTAGATGAACTTCATTGTTTAGAACAATAAGAAGTTAAACAAACATATGATATTTGACCTCTTTATAAACAAACATCAATTTCTTGTTTTGTGCAGGCATGAAACTTATGCTGGCATGAGCATTAGACGATTGGATGAAGACGTTATGTACCGTATGTATTGTACTATGCATGTAGTATTATGTAATGATGCCGTTGTTGTACTATGTATGTTATGATACTTGTTGAACTATATAGTGGTATGTGTTGATGTTGAACATTATAATTCAAACATTTATTATGTTTGGTTTTTGTGTTGAATCTATGAAAAATATTTGGTTTAATAATCTTTCTTTTGTGATAGTCTTAAATTTGCAAATTTTTGTATTAATTATGATAATGAAATGACTGTCACTGGTGCAGAGAAGAAATTCCAAATTTTTAAAATAAAAATAGTAATTAGGAACGGATTAAAGTCGTTGCTAATATTTAAAACATCAGTTATACGTCTACATTTAACAACGGATAAAAGCCGTTGTAAAATAAAATCTGGAACGGCTATAAGCCATTGCGAAATTTTTACCACTGCCCATTTCGCAACGGCTCAAAGCCGTTGCGAAATGAGGATTATGGTGTAGTGTTTGTCTAGCACTTGTATCTATTCTGTTGTGATGTAGTGGATCTTGTATGACCACTACTTTGATGTACACTTCTATGTGATATATTCATATCTGTTTTCGCCTTTGTGATATGAATATCTGTGATTGATTTGTGTTATGTTTATTTCTATATTGGTTTCCGAAGTCCACATAGCCACTGTGTGGTAGCTTTGAGTTTGTATTTGATATGTCGGATTTCCTCTTGAAATGAAATGTAAGTTATATTATCTGACATATCGGTACTCGCACAAAGCAATTACACAGATGGTTGCTCCTCAACAACCTTATTCTTCGTGCTAGTTGACGGCATTACCCCGTAGTGTCCTTAGCTAGTGTGAGTATAGAGGTGGGGCGTCACAGTAATGGCTGGAGTTTTCGACCCTTGAAAATCGACACTAATACGTCCATTGTATTGTGTGCCAAGCAAAATGCCGGATAAACCGATCATTAGGGGTGAAAGAAGAAGATATAAGAAATAAAAACAATCATAGAATCTCACAACGCAACGGAATAACATATATTAATCAACATAATACTTTACAAAGTCATTTAACAATGATACATCAGAGCATACTAATACAATTCTACCCTTGAATGGTTCTAACAGCCTGTCCCTACCTAACTGATACAAGAAAATATAATACAGCGGAAATAAGATAATAACTACTATCTATGAAGCCTCCTTCTCTAAGCTCCTCCAAGATGCATCCAGGAAAACACCGAACTACTTGGCTGCCCATAAAAATTTGAGAATCCAAGATTTTTAGGGAAAGAAATAAAACTCCGGGTCAAACATAAGTCTGGTGTGAGTAAACTCAAATAACTGAATTATTATATTTAAAACCCTTTTAAAATCAAAGGTATCTCGTAAGATCATGCCGCATATAAACACGGACGGGTTTTTATCTTACGATAACTAAAACATTTATATCAGAAAATCCAGTGATATTATAGTAATGTCTAAGGGTGAAAAAAATAATATTCAAGTAGTTGTGATGCTCATGAGTGTACATCACAACAATAATATGTATAATCAAAAACCAATAAAATGTGTTCGCTAATTGTGTAGGATTCCATGGAGGTGCTATCGGTAGTCCTCCTACACAAAGATCAGAGATATCCTTCCGAAGCAGCATACATCCCTAGTGATGTACTATAGGAAAAACATAGCCGGTCTTGCTAAGACCGAGTGCATCGCCCCTGCATGCATAACAACTGTAGATAATGTCTAGGTGGTGCCGACTGTACCCTATGGGTTTTCCAACCCTACTGGCCATGCCTCATGTCTCTGGTTTTAGTCATTACCGCCGGTGAGACTACGTCCGACATTCCAGCACACATACCGCCATCTAAATTGATCATGGAATCCCACATGGATTTCAATACCCCCAACGGGTCTTGGAATCACATATGGATTCCCATATCTCAAGTAGATCTTGGAATTACACATGGTGTGACGCCCCACCTCTATACCCATGCTAACCAAGAACACTACGATGTAGTGCTGTCAATTAACATGGAGAATAAGGCTGTGGAGGAGCAACCATCCATGTAACTTCTTTGTGCGAGCACCGATACGTCAGATAGAATAGAATGCATATCTTTTAAGGAGGAAATCCGACATACCGATACAAACACAAAGCTATCACATGGTGGCTATATATAATATTCGGAAACAAACATAGAAATAATCATAACATAAATCAGTCACAGACATCCATATCACAAAGGCGGAAGAAGATATGAATAAATATATAACACATGAAAGTGTACATCAGAGTAGTGGTCAGAAAGATCCACGATAATACAAAAGAATAGCATCACGTGCTATACAAAAGAATAAGTACACAACATAGAGTCTATATCTCAAAGGTGTACATCCAAAAACTACTAATCTATGTAGTTAGCCAAAAGTCAGAAATATCCTGAAGAGAAGTCAAGCAGAAGCACCTGTAACATCTCGGTCTGACCCGAGTATTATTTATAAGAAAATAATAAACGGATCAGTCTAGCTATAAATATCAAATGATATGGTATAAAGTAAAAGGCATGACATGAACATGTAATAACCATAACGACATACTACTATAAGTATGTAAATGATAATCAACAAAAGATTAATCAATATCACAAGAATCTTCTCAAAGATAAAATAGGGTATCATACCCTAAACTTGTATTCATAACAAGTCAATAACACATGAATTCACCAATGCACAAAAACTGATATCATATCAATGAAAATCATGAAAATTGGTGAAGCACAAAATTCCAGAAATCATCATCAGAAATCCAGAAAACACATAAAAAGGGGGAGGCCTAACACATGAATGGGAGCATGAAAACTCACCTATGCGTAAACACATGAATGAGAAGCTATCTCATGGAAGCTATCCATTAAATTTTCACACAGGAATGGCCCGAAGACCGTAGGGTGCTACCCTAGATATGTGATGGCAAAACATCACATAAACGGGGTATAGTCTCCCACACAGACAAAGAGACATCGCTCAATCGCTAGTCTAAATCACAAAAATGATCGTCATGATCATAAGGAAGTGTCAATCACACCAAGCTAGTAAATATATGAGTTTAGCTTCATGTCCCATAACCACTTGCTTAACTTAAATATTTACAAACAAGCTGTAAATCTTCACTAGGAAATTGTCACAAAAAGGGTTCAATCGAACAAGTCCAAGAGCTAACCGACGAAGTGAACGCAAGCGTTTCATACCACTCGTTTTACTAAGTCGTTTAAGTCGATTTCTCATTCGAGTGAAGTAAAGGCTTGTATATACTAGTAGATTGAAAATCGGTTTGAGAAAACGAACTTTTGATATTTGAAATAGTGTTGAAATCGCTTTGATGAAAGAGTTTTGATATTTACTATTAGTATTGAAACCTTCATATATCTTTAAAGTGACAAGTCATAAAACGATTGTAGAAACAAATCAAATCACATCAATTCACGTTCGAAGACGTGAGTAAAGTCCAAAGAAGTCAATCCCAAAACCATCAAAGTAGAAATTCTGATAAAAGTTTTTCAGATAAGATTGCCTACGCAGAGTAATACGGGGTTCGACCTGCCCGGTCAGGTCGCGGGGGTCCAGGGGGCAGCGCCCCGTCACGGTACGACTTAGTGAAGGCAAGCTGGTCCAGTGGTAGCATGGCCGAGCTAAGGGGTGGTGCGACTCAACCAGATGAACGACTTAAGGAAGGCGAGCGACTTACGACTTAAGGGAGGCAAGCGACTTACGACTTAAGGGAGGCAAGCGACTTACGACTTAAGTCTTAACTCGTGGACGACTTAGCACAACTCGCGAATGACTTAGCACTTTAACTCGTGAACGACTTAGCACTTTAACTCGTGAACGACTCAAGCCTATAACTCATGAACGACTCAAGCCTTTAACTCGTGAACGACTCAACACAGGCGAACAGAAATACAAAGGCGGTGACTTTTCAACGCGCGCGACTTAAGCCCATAACTCGCGAACGACTTAGCACACCCAGAACGACTTAAGGCCTGGAACGACTTATGCTCCATGTGACTTTTCAACGCGAACGACTTACGACTTAGGCTTAACTCGTGGACGACTTAGCGATGGCCAGAAACGACTTAAGGCCAGAAACTCGCCAAAATGCCAAAATTTGTAGTTTTTCGCCAATCCAATCCAAACCAAATGCAAACAAACATGCTAAAGTGATGAGGGATCATCCCCAACAGTCCAATGACAATTATAGGCAAGATGTGAGATCAAAAATCTCACCTTTTCCACGAAATTGATGAAGATGAGACTTGAGAGCAAAGCAAGAACACCAACAAGCTTGAATCAATGTTCTTCACGTGAATTTGGAGCTGAATCTCGGATTTGAAATAGAATTTGAGTTTGGAGTTTTAATTTCCACTTCCCACCACCATTTTTGATGAAGCTTGAATGTAAAACAAATGGTGAATGAAGTGAGGAAGAGGGTGTTTGTACCAAAAATGGGCACAACACTCTTCGGGAGTTGTTTGAAGAGATAGAATGAAGATTATAAATGTAAAACAGAGATTATCTAACAAAAACTCCAACAAATAGGAATGTAAAGTGCACAGACAAGCAGTTTAGAGTGGTTCGGCGTATAGCCTACGTCCACTATGAAGTTTTGATGATTTTATTGATTCTCTTTCAATGATTACAAGCGTTTACAGCGATGAACAGCGGATTACAGTTTAGAATTCGAAATTGACAGCAAAAGTATGATGCAAATCTCAATCCGGCAGAGTCTGGACGCTTCAGAGAAAAAAGATCCCTTTTCCGTTGATTCTGGGGCTCTATTTATAGGCGTAGGAGGCTTGGATTTCGCCCAAACTCTGGGAGACTTGGCCTGACACGTGAGGGGACCCATTCGACCACTTCCAGAGAGTTTCAAGCCAATCTGTGATCGATACGAAATCATATCGTATCGATCAAGATTACTTCCAATTGAGCTCAAAATTGGTGGAGACGTTCCTTGTTATGTGTGCAACCTTCAGTTAAAATTTCATCATGTTTGGATCAGTGGATTACGAGATATGGTCGATACGAACTGGAATTCCTCATAGGCTGTCTGGTTCGTATCCATTTCCCTGCGCTTTGAGTTTCGACTCGATGGTATCACGCGCCTCTGTGAAGACGTGGACCGCACACTTCGCCTCGATCCGGTCTTCACTCCGAATCGACCGCGTCGACTCCATACATCTCGGCGCATTCGCATCAGGAGAAGACGTGGTGCGTGCGCTTCGCCTCGATCCAATATCTGCTCCGCGTTGACTGCATCGTCTCCATGTATTTCGCCTCGTTCACTTCGAGAAATGACACGTTATCCAAGCTGGTTGACCTGATGGATTCGAGTAGGACTTCATCCTGGGATATGAGGCAAACACTATCTGATGGATACGAAGTTGACACTGGCTGATGGATACGAAGCAGGCACTGTCTGATGGATACGAAGTTGACACTGTCTGATGGATACGAAGTAGGCACTGTCTGATGGATACGAAGTAGGCACTGTCTGATGGATACGAAGTAGGCACTGTCTGATGGATACGAAGTAGGCATTGGATGATGGATACGAAAACGAGGACCATCGATGGATACGAAATCCATCGATACGAACTGCCGCTCATTGATGGATACGAAAATGCGCTCTTCCCTTTGCCTTGCATCCATCGTAACTTGAGCATATGAACTCGGTTCAATCTGAAACTTGGAGCGTTGGTTTGCTTTAGTTTTCCCGATCATGTCCCATCGATTGGGGCTTGATTCGGACTTGGTCAAAATCCATCGGTATCCATGACAAACGACATTCGGAACCCAACTCCTTGATGTCCTGGCCTTGCCTAAAGGCGGGATAACATTTGCCCCCCAAAGTACGTCTTGTGAAAACATGACGTGCTTTGAAAAGCTGCAGGCCTTCTTTGAATAACTTTGGAAGTCGTACCCTTTAGCCATTCTCTTGTATCGATGTGGGTTGACTTGATGGATGCCAAAATGATCATTCGCATCGATGGTCACACATCGCGGTGAATCCTGATTCGAGTTGGCGATATCTGGTGGATACGAAATGGATGTTCGCATCGATAGATTCTAATGGATACGAAATGGACGCTCGTATTAACAGGTCTGCTCTGTTTCGAATCGATGGCTCATACTTTGGATGTTTCGAAACGATGGTGTTTGGTGAACACTTCGCCTCTACGAATGCACAGCTTGATGGATGCGAGGAAAGCGCGTGCATCTACCCATCGTATCCACGTGGCCTCCCTGTGCGCTTCGAGCCGATAAAGGTTAGTGGGTTCGATACGAATGCTCGCATCGATGCGCTGCTTGACTGGTTGCGACCGGTCAGATTGACTGGGAGTCGAATCGACTCGGTTCCGTCCTAGGCTTCATATAAATATCTGGGACTTTGCCATTTCTCACTTTTTTACCTTTTACTTTTACTGTTGTCTTCTGCCTTCTCGTATCGATTCACAGACAAGCAGGAGAGAAGAATTACTCCAATCTTCGAATCGATCAAACATCACCTTATTATTTCCCCAAACTCCAATTCGATTCAGGTAAATAAGCAATCACGGCTAAATTCGAGCGACGAAGTTCAGATCTCAGATCCATCGTGCCTTTGCTGATTATCGATTTTGGTGGTGCCAAGGCCAGATCTGGACCAGAGCTTGGTCGAGGATGGCCATGGCTATGCTCGCTTCAATCGGAGAAGAAAGAGTTCTGGAGTAATTATTTCACCACTAGTTCATGTCGATCCGGGACAGGAGGGTTCGACTCGATCCAGATTTCATGATTTCGCATCGATTGATGGGTTAAAGGGGATGCAGAGGTTCGCATCGATCTAAGGTGGTTGGGGCTTGTGTTGAACTGAGACGATTGATGTGAGCGCTTGGCCGGCGTGATCGATGCGAAAATCTACCTCTCTCGATCGATACGAAGACCAAGAGATCTCATTGGTCCCATATCGATAGCCCCAGATTGATGTGAAGTTATTGCACTTGGTTGTCTTACAGCCGTTAACCCTTGGCCGATGCGAAGTAAGCCTACCTGATCGATACGAAATCTCCTCCTCCGGTCGATACGAACTGACATCGATACGAAAGGCATCGAGTTGACCTGATCGATACGAAAGTATCGATTCGAACTGGATCGATACAAAAGACATCACGCCTCCGACTGAATTTGAACTTGAACTACGATCGATTCCATGCTGAAATTTGACGAACTTAGCGAACTTTTGCATGTTCTTATATTCGACTCCGACGAGCTTCTGCCTTGCATAATTGGACTTGATTACAGGATTGCATATTTGACTGACTTTCGAAGCTCGTCGATGGAACTGCCTTTTAACAGAAAAGTACAACGAACTCTTTAATCTTGAATCGATCGTTATCATCTGGATGGCGCAGTCATGACGGTCAGTGATGACGGTCATGTTTGTCTGACTTCCAGAATCTCGTCGCTTGCACATTTTCTTTAATTCTGCAGAATTTGCTCAAGTCACGCACAGCACTCGCACTACACAACACATTCATGCACTTTACACTGGGGAATGCACGGGCTTTTTGTCACCTAATGATGGTTTCCCGTGAGTTAGCTAGTGATGGAACCGTCAAGTTCGCAGCAGCAAGAAACTCAGAACCCTATCCTTCCCAGAATTGAGATTCCGGTCATCGAGACCGAAGCTATTGGCCCAGCTCCGGACGAGTTGCCCAACGCGTCCTTCATTAACAGTCCACCTGATTCCGTCTCATCCAATATCTTCGAAGACATGCTGGGGAGGATATGCTTAAGGCATGGTTTATCTTTGGATGAGGTATTGTTGCCTGGACCGGATGATAGGCCACATAATCCCCCGGAGGGGTATACTGCTTTTAATCGGCATGCGTGCGCAGTCGGCACACTTCCTCCATTCAACGACTATATAAGAGAAGTGTTGGCTTATCTGGACATCGCTCCGTCTCAATTGCATCCAAACGGATATGCCTCACTCAACAGCTTGTTCATTGTATTCATGGAGTACCTCCATCGTCCTCCCCGTATGACCGACATAAGATACTTGTTTAACTTCAAGAGTCGGACTGACAGCCCATCTTATACGTTCTTGGAGTCCGTAAGGAACTGCCAAGTTGTCGTGGGGTCGTGGACTAGGCTAAGCTATTTTAAGTCGGAGTGGTTCTATGTCCGATGTCCTCCGGGGTTTGCCAGAAGATGGTTATTCAGACGTGAGTATCGTCTTTTTTCCCAAGTAATCTACAGGGCAATTTTCGGAGTGAAATTAAACTTACGTCTTCTTCTCTTTTTCTTTCAGCTATCATCCAGCGGCCTGAGGGTGGCTACTATAAAGAGATAGTTCGGGTCCTCCAAGAGATTCCTAGCGAAGAAAGGAATATTGAACTGTTATTGACAGATCGGAATCTCAGAGTCCTTGGGCTGATCGGTCGGAGGCAGAGCATAAGACTCGACGGGGCATTAAAGACCGTCTCCCGGAAAAAGGTCAAGCAGATGAAGCCCAGGGTCGTGGTAATCGAGGAACCCGATTCTGAGAAAACTCATACTGACGAGGAACCGTTGGCTGGACCTGCTAATGCAACCCCGGAGTCCGATGCAAAGAGGAAAGGCAAAGCAGTGGCCTCGAAACATCCTAAGTCTGGGAGGCGTAAGTCCGTGGTTTTGCAACGTCCCTTGCCAGGAGTTAAGATTACGGAGGCAGCCTCCCTGCAAGCTGGAGACCAACTCGAAGAGCCTGCTGACCCTCCAATCCCTGACATTGAGCCGGAGCAACACGATGTTGGGTCGGGTGGACCGCGACATATTGTCGATGTTAGCGAGCCTGAGCTTGCCGATGCAATTGACACTTCTGGTTGGTCCGGGGGGTTACACATTCACACACTCCTCACGGCACAACACACTTTCCTAACCATAAACAACACATCGCAAACGGTTACTGATTCTTTGTGGTTTTCTTTTCAGGTACGATGTCTGGGAAAGGTTCCGTGCTTGGTAGTTTGCGTAAGCGCCGTTATCACGAGCCACGCAGGAGAGAGGGCGAGAGGGATTATGACACGGGACACTCTGGTCAGGAGAAGTCTGACAGAGATAGGGGACATGTTCGCCGATCCCGATCTCGCTCTCCTCCCCCCAGGACCTCTGCACCTCCTACGGTCGCAGTTACCCGTCCTCCCGAAACTTCACGGCCTAGGCCGCCTTCTCAAGCTTTGAGGTCCGATCCTCCGCGCAGGACCGAAATAGCCACCTCCTCGGCTACTGTACCGGTCCCGACCGAGGCGTCTAGCGAAGGAGCGCTTAAGCTGGCACAGATGAGGAAGGAATTTCCTGACATCTGTTTTGATGGATATGTCTTCCCCCCGCACCTGAAGAGAATCCCGCCAACCGCGGAAACCACTATCCACGATTATGTCGCGGACATCTTTTTCCAGTATAGGGAGTGGGGACGGGCCGTGAGGAAGGCATCTAAAGTGGCATTTGAGCGGGGCGTCACCATCGAGAAACTTGAGAAGGAGCTGGGTCGCAACGACCAAATCATGAAAGCGCTCAACTCAGAGGATGAGTCTTCTCGTAAGTCTGAAATGGAGGCTTTAAAGAAAGTTGATGAAGTGACCGCTGCCATGGCCAGGATGAAGCAAGAACATTACACCGCAATCGAGGACATGGGTCACAGGAACACTTCCATTACTGCCGAGAGTGATGCCGCTCTCAAGGAGCTTAATGAGCTGAAGTCAAAGTTTTCAGGGATGGCTAAGGAGAAAGATGCAGCTAATGTCTCTGCGCAGGAAGCCTGTGACCAGGCAGTGACACTCCAAAAGGAGAAGGAAGCGGCTATACAACAAGCCCGTGAGGCTGAGGCTGGAGTTGATGAGAAAGTACGGCAGGCGGAGGCCAGGATCTCGGCCGAGGTGGAAGAGCTACTCGTCACTTACAACGCCAATGTGCTAAGGCACCGAGACTTGACATGGCTTGACGATTACCCCACACATCTCTATAACGCCTGGAACCTACTGGTTGATGAGGAGAGATCTGGGCACCCTGATGAAGCCCCTGATGAGTTCGAGCTGGAGAACCGCATCCTTAATGATGACGAAAAGAAGGTTCTTCATGACTCCATGATTTCCCATGACAAGGTGAGGCTTGGTGCTCAGATCCAGGAAGTCGGAGAGAGCTCTGGTGCAGAACACCATGTTACGAGTTCTGAGATAGTCGTGTCATCTCAGTCTGAGCCAACTTCGATGATCTACTCCCAGCCTATCCCAGCCTATGACCCAGATCAACCGCATTTATCTCCTATTAAGGAACATGCTTCTGAAGTAGTCCGGACGACCTCGAGCCAAACCGAGGAAGGTACTTTGAACTAACTTCCAGTATATTTGGATTGAAGAACCCGTGTTGAAATGTTGCTAATGACATGTCTTTTCCTTTGATCAGTGACAGGAGTCGCACCAGCCGCGCCTCTTACCACCCAAGTATTAGGTCAAGCGCCAGGAGCCATCGTTTCTGAGGCGACCTCCGTCGCAGCAATGGCACCAGTTGGAGTGACGGAGGGGAGCTCACTTTCTTTCGACGAGCAGATGATAAACGAGCTCCTTGGCCGTCAAAGTGATCCTTTTGCGGACTTGCCATTTGGCTTGGGTGGATTCACGGCTACTTCTGACACCTTGTCCCAAACTACTACGGCTCCTAGCGAGGCCAGGGCACGGCGGGAAGCGGCGATGTTAGCCGAGATCAATGCCGAGATGGCGGCTGCGGCGCATGGCGGTGATGTAGATGGCGGAGCGGCAGCACAGTGCCCCATTCCTCTTATGACTGTGTCTCCTGGGGGCACACTTACTGATACTGATGTACCAGCCCCTCCTCCGGCTGCGGAGTCTATTCCTCCCACTCCTCCTGCGGGAAGCATCCCTATAGAGTCCAGCTCAGACGAGGACGTTGACATTATGCCTTCACCCGAAGGGAGCTTGCCTAGGGAGAAAGGCTCCAAGCGAAAGGGTACTGGCGGCTCCAGTAGTTCCTCGAAGAAGAAGAAAAAGCTGAGGAAGCAGAAGGATTAGACATCCTTTTCATAGGCAGTTAGGGACTTTTGTTATTTTTTCTGTCTTTTCCCTTTTGTAGGCCGTGTTTAGATGCGGGTTCGGCCCCTGCTAGTAGGAACATTTTGGGACAGAACTCATGTATGAAGCATTGTTTTTGAGTTTAGTTGGAATAAAATTTTGTCTTTTAGCTTCAGCCTGCGTTCCTTTCTATGCTTGAATATTGCAGTGTTCGGACTTTGGTCCAGCGTATTTGCATTCTTTGATTGCTTCAAGAATAGCTCATCTTTACTTGTTAAGTATGGAACTTTCGGACTCGAGTTGTGATAGGGGATCGCATCGGAGCTGAGCATCGTATAGCTTCGGGCAATGACTAACATT
This sequence comes from Allium fistulosum, assembly GCA_030737815.1. NCBI lineage: Eukaryota > Viridiplantae > Streptophyta > Magnoliopsida > Asparagales > Amaryllidaceae > Allium > Allium fistulosum. The sequence goes on along the minus strand of CM060904.1, from coordinate 1,099,337,998 downwards.
CGCTTCTGCCCCCAGCTTCGGGGTCAAGTTGTGATGATCAGCTTGTGATGGCACCAAGCGAGGACCGAGTGGTCGAACTATGCTTGTTCTCTTATGAATCGTTCCATCCACACTCCGGGGATGTGCGTCATCTCGTAAGCGGTTGTTCGCACTCTGGGAGCATGGAGTTGACCGTTTATACTCCGCTTCGCACTCTGGAAATGTGGAGTTGAATGTTTATACTCCATTTCGCACTCTGGGAATATGGAGTTAGATGTTTATACTCCGCTTCGCACTCTGGGAATACGGAGTTAAGTGTTTATACTCCGCTTCGCACTCTGGGAATACGGAGTTGGATGTTTATACTCCATTTCGCATTCTGGGAATATGGAGTTAAGTGTTTATACTCCGCTTCGCACTCTGGGAATACGGAGTTGGATGTTTATACTCCATTTCGCACTCTGGGAATATGGAGTTAAGAGTTTATACTCCGCTTCGCACTCTGGGAATACGGAGTCAGATGTTTTATACTCCGCTTCGCACTCTGGGAATACGGAGTTGGATGTTTATACTCCATTTCGCACTCTGGGAATATGGAGTTAAGAGTTTATACTCCGCTTCGCACTCTGGGAATACGGAGTCAGATGTTTATACTCCATTTCGCACTCTGGGAATATGGAGTTAGATGTTTTATACTCCGCTTCGCACTCTGGGAATACGGAGTTGATTGTAGGATTGTCGTGTGTCAACCCTATTAATATCGATGTCATGGCTTGTCCCCGAGCTCGGGTTTCACCTAGTGAGTGGCTGGTCGTATCACAGCCACTCTCCATTTGAATAAGTCCCATTGTGTGATGGGATTTAGCTCTTCGTGCATCGTGATGTTGTATATTGTACATAATGAATCACAGCTCTGGCTCGAAGAAGTGGCATTTTATTACTGAAATAAGAAAATGCGGCAAAGTCAGTTGCCTTATTACAAAATTCAAATTTCGAAATGCAGAAACAAATTGATAAATAGAATGAAACAAATAAAGCCTGTCATATGTAGTAGCGGCGGAGACTTTCGCTGTTCCATGCCCTCGGTAAATCGAGACCGTCAACAGTCGACAGCTTGAATGTACCATCTCCGAGCTTTCGTGTAATTACATACGGCCCTCCCCAGTTCGGTTTCATGTGTGACGGAACTGGGTAAATTCTCTTGAGCACGAGGTCGCCGAGTTCAAAGGTTCGAGGTTGAACTCTGGTGTTGTACAATCGGGCGACCCGGCTTCGATGTGCGGCTGCTCTCAAATCAGCCTCCTCCCGTTTTTCATCCAGTAGATCCAAAGACTCGGCTAGGAGTATAGCGTTTGTTTTTGGATCATAATAAGTCACGCGATGAGAGAGCACTTCTGTCTCGACCGGAATAACGGCCTCTGAGCCATAAGATAGGGAAAACGGAGTGTGTCCGGTCGCGGTTTTGTGGGTCGTTCGATAGGCCCATAACGCCATAGGAAGTTCATCGACCCACTTGCCCCCAGCCTTCTCTAATCGTTTTTTCAGGATCGATTTTATAACTTTGTTGACAGCTTCAACCTGTCCATTCGCTTGGGGGTGTGCGACAGCCGAGAACTTTTTGCGGATATGAAACCGTTGACAGAAATTCTTGAATTCCGCACTCTCGAATTGGGCTCCGTTATCAGTGATGATAGTATGAGGGAGTCCAAATCGACAGATGATGTTGCGAACCACGAAATTTATCACCTTCTTTGTCGTAATGGTTACTAGGGCTTCGGCCTCAGCCCACTTTGTGAAGTAATCAACGGCGACGATGGCGTATTTCGCACCGCCTTTTGCCAAAGGTAAAGCGCCGATGATGTCAATGCCCCACATTGCGAATGGCCAGGGACTGACCATTTGGGTTATTTCAGTTGGCGGAGCTCTCGGAATTCGGGCATGTATCTGGCATTTATCGCACTTTCGGGCATAGTTTGCCGCATCTCGGTTCACTGTCGGCCAGTAGTATCCATATCGGAGTATCTTTTTAGCGAGAGCTTGCCCGCCGGTATGATCGCCGCACTCTCTTTCGTGTACGTTATGTAGCACTCGCTTGATTTCCTCGTGGGCGATACATCTGAGGAGAGGAACGGAATAACCTCTCCTGTACATGACCCCGTTTTGGATGACGAACCGCGAGGCTTTTCGCTGAATTTGTCTCTTCTCGTTTCTAGGTTTAGGTAGCACCCCATTCTCAATGTAATTCTGATACGGAGTCATCCAGGATTCTCTACCGGGAGCGGTTTCAAATACAGAGTTCATTTCTATCCGATCGATGCTTGGAGTGGCCAAAGTTTCAACGGGGACAAGTCCCATTTGTTGCGCTTCGCCTGTGCTGGCTAACTTCGCCAGTGAATCGGCTTTCTGATTGCGTTCCCAAGGCACATAATAGATGGCATAATAATCAAACTGGTTTAGGATTTCCTGAACTCGTGCCAAGTAAGCGGCCAGTCGTCGGTCTCTCGCCTGGTATTCTCCTCGCACCTGGCATACCACTAACTGCGAATCGCAATAAATTTCTACAGCGATAATTCTCAAATCTCTGGAAAGCCTTAGGCCGGTCAGGAGGGCTTCATATTCGGCTTCATTATTAGTTGCACGAAAGTCGAATTTAAGAGCATAACATATGGATCGGCCCTCGGGAGTTTCAAGTACAACCCCAGCGCCCGAACACCGGTCATTTGACGCACCATCAGTATACAGCTTCCAGATGTATTCGGGAGATTCACTGGTTTCGGGTAAGTCTTCCGGAACGGTGAATTCGGCTATGAAATCAGCCAGGACTTGTCCTTGAATGGCCCTCCGCGGAGCGTATGCGATATCAAATTGGCTTAGCTCAATGTTCCACTTGAGTAACCTACCGGACGTCTCAGGCCACGTAAGGACCTGTCGTAACGGCTGGTCGGTGTACACAGTAAGCGGATGAGCTTGGAAGTAGGGACGGAGCTTCCTTGAGGCAATGACCAAACAATAAGCCAGTTTCTCCAGCCTTGGATAATTTCTTTCAGCTCCTGTTAGTCGCTTACTAACATAGTAGACCGGGTTTTGCACTTTGTCTTCTTCCCGGACTAGAGCAGCGCTGATCGCATGTTCTGATACTGCCAGGTAGAGATATAGTTGCTCGTGGTCAACCGGTTTTGATAAGATCGGAGGTGTGGAGAGATGTTGAACTAATGATCGGAACGCGCCTTCACACTCCGTGGTCCATTCAAAGTTTCGTTTGCCCTTCCGGATCAGGTCGAAGAAAGGAATGCATTTGTCGGTAGACTTTGAAATGAACCTGCTCAGTGCTGCGACCTTCCCGTTAAGACTCTGGACTTGTTTTATAGTTCTAGGGGTTTGCAAATTTCTAATAGCCCAGATTTTCTCAGGATTCGCCTCTATTCCTCGGGCGTTGACAATGAACCCAAGGAATTTTCCAGATGCAACGCCAAAGTGACATTTGAGTGGGTTGAGCTTCATTCCATACTCCCGGAGGATGCTGAACATTGAATTCAAATCTCGGATGTGATCGGTGGAGAATCGGGACTTCACCAGCATGTCATCCACGTAAACCTCCATGGTCTTCCCAATCTGATCAGCGAACATTCGGTTGACTAAGCGTTGGTATGTTGCTCCAACGTTCTTTAGACCAAATGGCATGACTTTGTAACAATAGAGTCCCAGGTCGGTCACGAAGCTGGTATGTTCCTGATCAGGAAAATGCATGGGTATCTGATTGTAGCCGGAATAAGCGTCCATAAAGGATAGTAATTCATGTCCGGCCGTCGAATCTACGAGCTGATCGATTCGTGGAAGTGGAAAGCTATCTTTTGGACAGGCCTTGTTTAGGTCAGAGTAATCAACACAAGTTCTCCACTTCCCGTTTGGTTTCCGAACTAGTACAGGGTTGGACACCCATTCTGGATACAAGGCATCTCGAATGAACCCATTCGATTGTAGTTTATCAACTTCCTCCTTAAGGGCGGCAGATCTCTCTGGATCCATACCGCGCCTTTTCTGTTTCACTGGGACATGTCGCGGATCTATATTCAGGGAGTGACTTGCAATGCTCAGCGAGATCCCGCACATGTCAGAGTGCGTCCAGGCGAAGACGTCGAGATTCGCCCGAAGAAATTCGACCAACTCCTGCTGTGTCTGCTTGTTTAGTTGGGACCCAACTTTCAGCATCTTTGAATCATCATCCTCACTGATTGGGACGTCCACAGTCAATTCGGCTGGAGAGGCTTGACTCTCCGTTGATTCGTCTTTATCCTCGTTGTCCCTGGGGTCCAGGTCCTTCAAGAATTGGTCGTGGTGCCCGGGCCGAGGCCCAGGCACCAATTGTCAATTATCGATAGAACGGACGCAGAGAGATTCCTCTACGCCCTTCCCCTTCTCTTTACGTTGCGCCCCGCGCAGCTCAGCAACATAACAGGCCCTTCCCGAGGCCTGATCTCCTTGAACAACTCCAATCCCATGATCAGTGGGAAATTTCAGAGTCAGACACCATGGGGCGATCGCCGCCCTGAACTCGGCTAAAGCTGGTCGACCCAGAAACGCATTATATGGCAAATCTATTTCTAGCACAACAAATTGTAACATGCGGACCCTCCGGCGTTCTCCAACGCCTAACTCGACCGGGAGTTCAGTTATTCCGATGGGTATCGTGGCACTTCCGTTGAAACCATGGATTCTGGATAAACAGGGTTTCAAATCCTTTGTCTCCATCTTCATTAGATCGTAAGCCCGTTTGAGCAAGATGTTTACAGAGCTCCCACTGTCAACCAGGATCCTCTTCATCCAAGCAGGACCTACCTGGGCGGATATGACTAGTGGGTCGATAGTAGGGGCTTCGACTTTATCGGCGTCTCGGCTCCTGAACACGATATCATCGGACATTATCTTTTGTTGCTTTGCCGGGGTCCCATCCTCGCAATTACTATAACACTCGAAGTCCGCATGCCTGATAGAACTGGCATACGACTCCATTTCCCCTCAGCTTCTGTCTGCCGGATGGGGGCCACCACTTATTGTGTTGATAACTAATCTCCCGCCCGCACGAGCGGGTTCATCCTCTCTTTCCTGATTTTGTGAACGATTTTGATTCGAGGGGCCCGCTCCGCCAGGCTGCGGCGCCCGTACAAACTGATCTAGCTTCCTCTCTCTAATCAGCTTTTCGATGAGGTCCTGTAAGTGTCGACACTCATTGGTATTATGTCCATAGCTCTCATGGAACCTACAGAATTTCCCTGTCTGAATCTGTCTCTCCGATGAGGGCTTCGGAGCAGGCTTCTTATACTGTACAGTGTTGCAAGTCTGTAAGTATACGTTTTCTAATGACGTGTTTAGCGGTGTATAACTGTCAAACATCTGAGCTCTATGTCGTGGACCTCGGTTCTCATCTCTCTTCTTATTCTGGCCATTGTTTCCTCTCTGCTGGGTTTGCTTATTTTGTATATTCAGCTGAACTTTCCCGGAACTTTCGCCGGACTGTTTAACTGCCACATTGCTTTGTATCCCTTCAATGCTGGGCCTCGCATCGTCCTGCTTCCTAGACTGTTTTGCATCCTCCTGCCGCAGGAATTGAGCGGCCTTGGAGTAAAAACGGTCCAACGACGCGGGCGGTTTTCCAGCCAGCCAGTTTCCGAATTCAGAATCAGGATCAATCCCCTTGGTCAGAGCCATTAAGATTGAATTATCGTTGGGATTGGTGATCTCGACGCATGCTGCGTGGAACCTCTCCAAGTAACGCCTGAGTGTTTCTCCAGGATCTTGAGTGACGCTGGACAAGGTGTTGACGTCCTTTGGCCTAGCAACATGCATCCGGAATTGTTCCACAAACCTCTTGGCCAGTTGATCGAACGAAGAAATTGATCTAGGTGGTAGGCGGGTAAACCACATTGTCGCGATTCCTCCCAGAGAGATGGGGAAACTCCGACACTTCACTGCGTCGTCGGCCCTCGCAGCGCTCATCGACCATTCATACTTCAGAATATGCTGGTTGGGGTCACTATTCCCTTCATACATCGGGAGAGTCGGCATTCTGAATCGCCTAGGGGGTTCGGCATGCAACACTTCGTCTGTGAAAGGGGTATGACTACGGGAAATCCCCCAGTCATCATTAGTGAGCCCCTGACTCTCGCGGATCATTTGACGTATCATGGTTGATATATCCGAAACAGGCGGATTCAGAGCATGATGAGCTAAGGCGTGGTCGGGTTCCACGGCGCGAGTAGGGATCGGGCGTTGTCGACGACCCGTATCTCGCCTCCTTGGCTCAACGTCCTCTGGGACATAAGGTTCAGGAGTATGTCCTCGCTGTTGATTGATCGGCTCAGATTGATTTCGGGTATCGACCCTTGTCTCCGCTGCGGCGGTTGTGGCGCGGTTATCGGTGGTGTACTGTGGGGCAGTACCTCCTCGTGTTGAGGGACCGGTTTGGAAACTGGTCGACGGTCCTACCCTCAGTTGCCCAACAGTTAAGGCAGGCTGATATTCAGCAGCTTGAGCGCGACTCCCCTTTAGTCGAGGACGGGTAGTTTGGCGGTGGTAATCAGATGAAGCTGAGCTTTCGGTAGACGCTCTGGAGACATCATCTCTCCTGGACCTTCTGTGCCCCCGGCGGTTTAGCTGGTTGGTCAGCTCGATATTGGCGCGTAACTGTTCTGCCAACTGCTGACGGCTTTGGGTCAGCTCCTGGAGCAATACTTGAAACTCCTGTCGGGTGACTAGCCCCGTTGAGTCTGAATGAGTGGCATTGTCTTGATTGGAAGAAGGCGGCTGTGTGGGATTTTGCCTGTCTCTGCCTTCTTGCTCTGCAGCGGTGGCGCCAGTTCTTGTGCTGACCATTGTCGGTGGTGGAGTCCTTTCCTAGATTTTGAGCAAATCTGAATAGAATGGAAGGATTCCGGACTGGATATCTGGATCTTCCTCTTGGATTTGTGCAATCCGGTATCGACGGCAGATCCAACGAGCAGGAGAAAAAGCTGTTTCTCTCAGTTAAAGCACCAAAGTGTTTGTACCAAAAATGGGCACAACACTCTTCGGGAGTTGTTTGAAGAGATAGAATGAAGATTATAAATGTAAAACATAGATTATCTAACAAAAACTCCAACAAATAGGAATGTAAAGTGCACAGACAAGCAGTTTAGAGTGGTTCGGCGTATAGCCTACGTCCACTATGAAGTTTTGATGATTTTATTGATTCTCTTTCAATGATTACAAGCGTTTACAGCGATGAACAGCGGATTACAGTTTAGAATTCGAAATTGACAGCAAAAGTATGATGCAAATCTCAATCCGGCAGAGTCTGGACGCTTCAGAGAAAAAAGATCCCTTTTCCGTTGATTCTGGGGCTCTATTTATAGGCGTAGGAGGCTTGGATTTCGTCCAAACTCTGGGAGACTTGGCCTGACACGTGAGGGGACCCATTCGACCACTTCCAGAGAGTTTCAAGCCAATCTGTGATCGATACGAAATCATATCGTATCGATCATGATTACTTCCAATTGAGCTCAAAATTGGTGGAGACGTTCCTTGTTATGTGTGCAACCTTCAGTTAAAATTTCATCATGTTTGGATCAGTGGATTACGAGATATGGTCGATACAAACTGGAATTCCTCATAGGCTGTCTGGTTCGTATCCATTTCCCTGCGCTTTGAGTTTCGACTCGATGGTATCACGCGCCTCTGTGAAGACGTGGACCGCACACTTCGCCTCGATCCGGTCTTCACTCCGAATCGACCGCGTCGACTCCATACATCTCGGCGCATTCGCATCAGGAGAAGACGTGGTGCGTGCGCTTCGCCTCGATCCAATATCTGCTCCGCGTTGACTGCATCGTCTCCATGTATTTCGCCTCGTTCACTTCGAGAAATGACACGTTATCCAAGCTGGTTGACCTGATGGATTCGAGTAGGACTTCATCCTGGGATACGAGGCAAACACTATCTGATGGATACGAAGTTGACACTGGCTGATGGATACGAAGCAGGCACTGTCTGATGGATACGAAGTAGGCACTGTCTGATGGATACGAAGTAGGCACTGTCTGATGGATACGAAGTAGGCACTGTTTGATGGATACGAAGTAGGCATTGGATGATGGATACGAAAACGAGGACCATCGATGGATACGAAATCCATCGATACGAACTGTCGCTCATTGATGGATACGAAAATGCGCTCTTCCCTTTGCCTTGCATCCATCGTAACTTGAGCATATGAACTCGGTTCGATCTGAAACTTGGAGCGTTGGTTTGCTTTAGTTTTCCCGATCATGTCCCATCGATTGGGGCTTGATCCGGACTTGGTCAAAATCCATCGGTATCCATGACAAACGACATTCGGAACCCAACTCCTTGATGTCCTGGCCTTGCCAAAAGGCGGGATAACAGAGGGTTGGGCTGAACTAAGGAAGGTGCAGTCCAAACCAAAGTCACAAGTGGGAAAAGTGACGAAAATTTCACTATCTCCAAACATATCGAAGTCCAAATACTCTTTTATAAATCTCAAACCATTTATAAAACTTCCGTTTTCAAATCACTAAACCATTTATAAACCTCTTTTCTAAAATTATTCAAAACCCTACTTATTTTCCAAGTTCAAACCTCTTCCAAAAATATAACTCCTTTAACAAAGTCTTTTAAAAAATATCATTTAAAAAATATCGTTTGTGAAACACTTTAGAAAAACCCTTTTATTTAGTAAAACTCCTTTTATAAACAAGTTACTACTTATAAATACCTTTATTAAACAATAGTATAACTTGAAAATCATTTATAAACTTTAAAACCCAATTTGGTTAAAGGACTTAAGTTAACTCAAAAACCCACTTTATAGATTCAAAAGAGGCTTAGCAATCTCAATGGTACTAAATTAAGTTACCATTCAATTTCAATTTTAATTTCAATTCACTTAACAGTTATTTACATAGGTCAACAGGTATGTAATTTCAATTCATATCCAAAAAAGGGAATAACATGTCAATATAAACACCGGCATATACATGTCCAAATAACATAATAGCGGGATGCTGATTTGTCCTACTAAATAGATGTCCAAACAATTCAATTAGTTTATAGCAGAACGTGAATTTATTCTGCGAAAACACATATCCATACAAACAACAATTACATTGTAGCAGAACGGGGACTTATTCCGCTAATAGATGCCCAAACAATCAAACAATCAACTTATAGCAGAACAAGGATTTATTCTACTCACACATGTCCACACAATAATCAATTACATTATAGTAGAACAGGATTTATTTTTCTAACACATGTACACATAATCATACCATTTACATAGCTCTTTCACAATTGTTTGTCAAACTTAATGATATTGACATTTGAATCCCTTATGTTCAAAACCATCTTTGAAGAAAGAAGTACCTTTAAAACAATTCGATTCTTGGAAACCAAGGATTAAAAACTTAAAACTCCATTAAATGATTAATTACAAGTTAACTCTTATTAAATCATAATTAATCTTTATTAAATTGAAGTTAATTTAATTATAAATTAATAAATAATTAAACATTTAGTAAATAATTTATTTATAAATTAAACCCTTAATTAATCCTTTATTAATTATTAAGTAATGTTTTAAAACCTTTATTAATAACTAAATATTAATTATATTGATTAAATAATCTTATTTAAAACTTAAATAATAAATTAAACCTTTAATAAATAATTATTTAAATTAAAACCTTAATTGGTTTATAATTAAAAATAATTAAACACTTGATTAAATAAATAAATAAATAATTGACCTTAAATTTGATTAATAATTAATTAAAAATAAATCACATACTTAACTCATAATTACTTAGAAATTAGTCTTACTTTTAAAGGATAATCAACTAGTACTAATCTTTATTTAATTAAGATTAATGAACCTCTTTTAATACTTCATTAATTATTAATTACCAAACATAATTAATTAATAATTAATTATAAAACATAATTAACTTTCTAAAACAATTTTATTAATTTTATAATACCTTTCCAAAATAATTTTTAAAGTATGAAACTAAATTTTCAAAAAAAGCAGACTTTTATTGAAACTGTATTCATAGCGACTATTGCTATGGATACCATAACTTACAAACTTTATTAACATCTCAAATAGTCTTTTAAAACATTTCTTTTTAACTTTAACTTACTTTATGAACTTGATATAAAGTTTTGTAAGAAAAACAAAAGGTTAGAAACTTTAGAAAACTTTTTATTTTAAACAAAGAAGTAATCAAATTTAAAAAACTCAAAGGGTCGCTATGTCGAACACAAACACCTTTCAAATACTAACCTTGCACATTAACTTTTCCATTTACTAACTTACTTACTAACTTTCCATATCACTTCCAATCATAAGGCAAAGACCATAAATTTATAATTAAAAACATCACTTTAACATTCGATTCACAAATCTACGTTAAACCATAAACTAGAAACATATATACATCCAAACCATATGATAATTCAACCATCCAAATAATATATTCTACAACCAAATAGGAAACATAATAAAGGTTCAATCTTTCCATAAAAAGTTAGAAGTTTACTAACTAAAATTTTGCAAAACTGTTTTGAAAACTTGAAATACTTTAGAACTTGCAAAGCTTGGAAAATCACAAAATCAACTAGAAAATTGGTCATCTTTTCTTTGATTTTTGCCATGTTACTCTTAGAATTTGGAAATGTGGTCAAAAAAGTTTTTGAAAATTCTTTTCTCTATCATTTCAAAAAAAGAATCACTCGATTTAGATTTTTTTGAGGGAGATATGATTAAAAGAAGAAAAGGTATTTTCGGACTTGAAAATATGGGTCAGAAAATGGGCCTGAAAGAAATGAGATTTGGACATAACTAAACTCAAAATTTAAAGAAGTCATACAAATAAAAGTTATCGCCACTGAAATTTTACACGGTTTAAATAAAATAAAATCTTCATTTGGTTCTGTGATGAGGAAAATATGATAGGAGAAAAATGAGGAAAATATGATAAGAGGAAGAGGAGGAAAATTTGAAGAAGTGGAAGGCTATTTATAAGCAATAGAAAAGGTAAATTACTAAACTACTCTTGTACTCCTACCTTCCACATTATTTTTCTATCTCAACACCCTCAACCACACATGCCATTTCAGCCTACACCTTGCCCCCCCTTATCATGTCTAAGAAAACATGTTTGTACTCGAGTCGCCAAAGGGTCAAATCATGTCTCTTAAGGCATCTTTTAGTATATACATGTATATACTTAAGTATATATACCAATTAATTAACATTCTTAACCATTTAAATGTTGTTTCAAATATAAATAAGGCTAACAAATTTCAAACAACTTTTATACGATGAAACGTCGAAAATTCGAATACTGGTTTCTGGTCACATTTTTTGTTTTTCATCGATCTAAATAATTTTGTAAACAAAATTTGAAAATGATTTCACTATCATTAATTACTATTTAAAAGAGTTTTATTTTCATTATAAAACCTATTATTTTAATATTTAAAATTAATTAAATATTCGCAAATCAAAGTAGTGAAATTCCAGGTTGTTACATTGATCATATGCTGGGAAAGAATAATAAGGTTGGAGAGCAATAAGTTGAAAAGAAAAGAATGTAGTGTTGGCAATATTAGTAGAATGGAACAATTTAGAGGCATTGGCTTTTTGTGGAGCTCGTATGAGGTCAACAACTAGGTAATCTCTTGTTTAGAAGTTCGACCGTTATTGATTAAAAGAATTGCACCAAGGAATAAAGATGGCCCATTACTAGAAGAATGGACGAAGAGACTAGAAGTGGGAAATGAGATTGACGATTCAAAAGACTTTGCACTTGATCAAAGAGGATGGTTAAGAAAGAAGGGACGATTATGTGTTTCGAATCTGGATAGTATAAGAAAGAATGTTCTTAGATAATGTCATCGACTGAAATTTACTACTCATCTCGAATGTAAGAAGATGTATTAGGATATGAAACAGAGTTTCATCCGGGAAGGAATAAAGAGAGTTATAGGCTTGTGGGTTAAGTAATATCTGAATTGCCAGCATGTAAAAGCCAAAAATCTAAAGCCAATTTGATTAATTTAACCTTTAGAAGTACCACGATGGAAATGATATTATATGTTGATGGATTTTATAAATGGGTTGCCACAGTTGAATAGGGGAAATAAGAGTATTTTGGGTCATGGTTGATAGACCGACCAGGAATGCACACGTTACCCTGTTAAGTCGACAAGAGTAGCTTTAATTTTAGCAAAGTTATGTATAAAGAATGTTGTAAGACTCCATGGGATGCCAAGTAACATTGTAAGTGATCGAGATCCTTAGTTTACTGGTGAATTCTAAAAGTGCTTACATGATGTATTAAGTACCAAGCTAAAGATGAGTATTGCTTACCATTCGAAGACTGATGGACAGATTAGTCTTCAAATGGAAAAAGTTAATAAGGTACTTAAAGATTTACTAAAGGCTTGTGTACTAGACTTTGGAGGGTCATGATAAGACCATTTGCACTTAGTCAAGTTTTTCAATAATAATAGTTATTAAACTAATATAGGAACGAAACTTTTCGAAGCACTTTAGAAAGGTCGTGCAGATCACCAGCATGTTGGTTAGATACAGAAAATATACTGATTTTTTGTCTGGATATGCTAAAGGAAGCGATTGAAAAGATTGAGCTAATCCATGAAAGGATGAATGAAACTCAATGAAAGCAAAAAATCTATATTATCCGAAGGCGTAAGGATTTGAAGTTCTCAATGAGGGATCATGTTTTTGTGAAAGTATCAACTATGAGGGCTGTTATGTGATTTGGGAAATCAGATAAATTGACACCAAGACATGTTGGATCATTTACTTTTATAGAGAGGATCAAGAAACTCACATATCTTATCAAGTTACTGAATCTTTAGAAGGAATCCATAATATTTTCATGTCTCTCATCTAAAAATGTATGTAGATCTAAAGACAACCGTAAGCTAATTTTTTTTTGGACGATTTAATAGTGGAAAATGATATGACTAAGATGATCGATTCATACCAGGGATGGAGATATGAAGGAACTTAGAAATAAGACACTCAAATTAGTGGATGTCCGGTGGAGCGATGATGAAAGAGACTGTATATGAAAGACTGAGGAAAGAATTAGAGAGGTATATCCTGAGTTATTTTGATGTATGTGCTATATGATTATATAGATTTTTGACTACTAGTAATGTATAATCGTTATATGTGCTTTTGTCACATGTCTGTTTGATTATACCATATCGAAAATTCGGGGACAAATTTTTATAAGGAGAGGGGAATGTAGCACCCTAATTTTTATGGAAAATTATTTCAAAAATTTAATTGAATGGTAATTAAATAAATAATGTGGACAATGGATTAATTGTGGAGATTTACAACAGCAATGGATTTTGAATTTAATTTTTGAGTGTAAAATGGAGTAATGATTTTTTATATAGAGAAAGAAATTAATTGATTTAATTAAAAGAGAAAATGAATAAGGAAGGATTGTGAAGGCCCTTTATTCATTTCTTTAACTCTTTTCTCTTTTTCCCTTGTAACTGAGGCCACACTTAAAAAACATAGAAAACAAAAGGAAAAGGAAACCAACATTTATTTCATCCACTAAAAAGAAAAAGAAGAAAGGGCATGAAGAAAGAATCATAAGGGAAAATCTTTCTATGCAAAACTAATCAGGATGAATAATATTAACATTCCTAAACTTGATATGCTTTATTTTTGGATTTGGATGAAATCTGAATTCATGATGATATTAGAATATGATTTTGGCTTATATGTTCATTTAGATGGTTTTATGGGTATCATGTGTAAATTTATGAGGTGAAAGCAATAACTTTTAATTTAAACCCTAAGTTAATTTCCTCCAAATGCTTGGAAATTTTGATATGTTGTTTACAACATTAATTTGAAGATGGATTTATAGTTTCATGATTTTTCAAATTTGTTTGATTTTCTAAGAATTTTCTAAATTGAGATAACATTTAGATTTTTTACATTCGACAGATGTTTTATGAGTGCTATCGCACTATGTTTTTATACTCATGAAAGCTATTTTATAAGTGTGATAGCATTAAGGTTTTATATATGTAATAGTTACTTTATAAGCATGACAACGCTAAGATTTTATACATGCGATAGCTATTTTATAAGTGCGATAGCACTAAGTGTTTTGAAGTGCGATAGCGCCAATTGTTTGCAAGCTCGATAGCACTAAGATTTTATATATGCAATCGCTATTGGTTTTATGAGTGCAATAACACTATTTTTATACTTACGAAGGCTATCGGTTTTAATATGTGTGATAACACTAAGCTATACTTACGATAGCTGTATTTTTAGATATGTGATAGCATATGATCTATAAATGCAATAGCTTAAGATCTAGAGATGCGATAACTTATGACCTAGAATGTAATAGCACAACATCTAGATTTGCGATAGCCATGCTTTCATAAGTGCAATAGCTATGCAATAGGTAGCTTTATACTTGCGATATCTACATTAGTGATATTACTTTGTTAACTATTGAGGCGGACTTTTCCTGATGACCTAAGATAGGTCTTGAAACTTTTTATAAACTTGAATAACAAAATTTTAAAACATGGAAAAAGAAAAACTTAGCCCAAGTTTACTAAGTTTATATGAAATAAACTATATGTTTGTTTATATGTGATTTATGTGTAAATGACTGTCGTGAGAACATATCTATACGGTTGATGATAACTTCATATGTTTAATTATGTCATTTGATTAGTTCTGTTATTGCTTATGTAAATTGCTGACATGCTCACCAATATAATGTCACCAAATATTCATTGGAGATTGGGACACTACAACAAAAATGCTATATTACAACTGTAATTTTACAACGGTCACAAAATGACAGTTGTAATAAATATTTTCTACAACTGTTTTTTTCTAAAAGTTGTAATATACTTATTTTTAACAACTCTTTTATTTTGCCAGTTGTAATAGATGTCTATTACAACATTTCTTTTATGCCAGTTGTAATATACTATTAAATAATAATAATAATAATTAATATAATTAAAAATAATAATAAATAGTAAATAATGAGTAATTATTAATAATTATTTTAAAATCAGAAATATTTAGTAATTAATAATTAAAAAACAGTAATTACTAATTAAAAATAGTAATTAATGTTTAAATAATTAATATTAAATATTTCGTTTATTAATAACCAATAATTTAGAATAAATATCAATATTAATAATTAATAATTAAAAAGTAATAATAAATAGTTAATAATTAAGATGTAATAGTTAATAAGTTATATTTAATAATTAAGTAATAATAGTTAATTATTAATAATTAAGAAGCATATTTATAAGTTATATTTAATTATTAAAAAGTAATATTTAATAATTTAATAAAAAATCCATTCTTAATATAATTTTTCAAAAAATCAAAAAAATTAATAATAAAATAATCAATGATTAGTTTTTATATTTAATAATTTATTATAATTAGTTATTAATAATTAGTAAATTATATTTAATATTTATTAATTACATTTAATAGTCAATAAATATAATTAACAATTAATAATTGATACTAAATAATTAATAGTTAATATTAAATAATTAATTTTAATATTCAATTAATTTACAATTTTAACAACAAAAAATTTAATAACTAACATTGAATAATTTATTATTTAATGTTTAATAATTAATAATTATAAATGACATTTAACAAAATTCAAAAAATTTAAGTTCTCCAAAATAAAATTTAAAATGCTCATAAAACGCAAAATTAAAAGAAAATTAGAACTTTAATAAATTCCAAACTTTATAATGATTAAAAAATATAGAAAATTTCAAAGTGCATCTATATTTCCATATGCATTCGTATTAATACTTCTATAATATAACTCATTTAAATGCTTGCTTTTGTAACTTACTTATTTTATATGTACAACTTTATTTTTGGTTTTAAATAATAAATACTTTGACTCCAAAACTAAAAAGTTTCCTCCACCCCAAAGTTTTTGGCTCCAAAACAAAAAAAAAGTTTCCCTCCTCTCCGAAATTTTCACGCGCACAAATTTTTGGCTCCAAACAAAGCCAAATTTTCACATAAGAACCGCCTATCTTCTTGTCTATCCCTCATCAGTTTCCTTATTTCCCATTCTTTCCCTTATCACTATCCTCCGCTTACACCATCTACAACTTTCTTCATCTCGCCAGCAGATCTAGTTTTTCGATCTAAAAGTAAACCTCAAAAACCCTCCTTCCACTTTCTTTTTCTTTTCTTCAAAGAAAACATTGCCTACCATTTTTTAATTTCCTATTTCCTTTCAGATCTGGAGGTGGGGTAAATACTGGCGCGCGAGAAGTCGGATGTAAATGACAAGGCTGGTGGTTGGCGGAAGCTGTAAGTTGATGAATCTAGGTGCGGTTCTGCTGATTGCCGAGATGGATTTCAATACGAAGACGACAAAGTGGTAATTTTGTCCCTATTTTTGAAGCATCTTATTGAGAGGAGCTATTGCAGTTTTTATTGGCGGAAGCTGTAAGTTGATGAATCAGGAAAGCTGTAAGTTGATGAATCAGGAAGCATCTTATTGGCGGAAGCTGTAAGTTGATGAATCAGGAAAATGTTGGCCCTGTTTTTGAAGCATCTTATTGAGAGGAGCTATTGCAGTTTAATTAAACACATGGTTAGGGGAATTAAAATTACTTGGAGATCTGATCCTGCAAGAGATATTGGATGTAGATTGGATAGGGCGCTAATAAATTTAGAGTGGCTTGATAAGTTTAATACTTGTTCTATTTCTTCATTACCTGCTAGTTCCAGTGATAGCTCTCCCTTGCATTTGCTGGTTAGTAATGTTGATGCTTTTAAACTGGCTAATTCATTTAGATATTGCAACATGTGGCATAATATAAACAACATGGAATTTAACCTTTTTGGATAGGTTTTCATCAAAGTTAAATACTAGATACCTTCACTTTTGTAAAGCAATTTTTGAATATTTGATGGATAAATTTGTCTATTTAAGGAACATACTGACATGCATTTTTACTAAATAATTAGTTGAGTGCATTATATTTTGTATATCCAGAATACCATTCCTTACATGCTGCAAACAAATGTTTGCATGTGCACATTTAAGTTAGAGAATAATGGAACCATATATTTGTATTATCTTGTGATATCTGCCTTTCTATATATTTTATTCTACCATCTATTGCCACACGGCATTACAGCTACCGGTGTAAAAGTGGATGGATTATTTTTTGGTGATATAGGAACACGGTTCAAAAATGGTAAAACTGCAGTTGATGTCAAAGTCAATACCAATTCAAATGTAAGACCATCTTCCACTTTTCATTTGCTTATTTTACAACTCTGATGATGACTCTCAACTAACTGCCATGGAATATGCCTTTTATTTGGAATCTTAGTAGTCATTAGCTTTTTTTTTGGTCTCATGTAATTTTTCCAAACAGGTATCAACAACCATTACTCTTAATGAAGTGGTCGATGGTGGCAAAGTTATACTCAGTTTTAAGTTGCCTGATCATAGATCCGGAAAGGTAAACAACTCAAAGTCCAGAAATGTTGAATGTTAATTGTAGATAGCCGATTACATTAATGTCACCAGACAATGTATGTTTTGTATTTATCAGACATGAAAATCTGATCATTTAAAGTTAGTTGGTAGTCTTGAGTTCAAAGTACTAAAGAACACAACATAGTTATTAGGACTCAGTCTGATCTGATCATCAACTATTGTACATAATATGTAGTCACTGAATGTCATCCATTTCTTGATCTGTAGAAATTCCGAGATGTGTAGGCCAAATTTCGAGACGTGTACCATTGGAGAAGCTGTTGGATCAACCGCGGCTTGGCATAAAGACTTTATTGCCTTCGACTAGTGTACTTCCTTAGGGTATGCATTGTTTTGTGATACAAAATTTTATCTTTCTTATGTATTTTGTGTTGCATCGTTGTATTTTGGAATGGTTATGTTCAAATGATGTTTTGGTAACATTTTAGTTGGTGATGTGAATATCTACTTTAGATTGTTGTGTTGGATATGTATTGTACTTTGTTGGAATATTATGATCATTAAAATATGAATGAATTCGGTTTAGTTATAGTTGCTGCATCAATATATGAATTCTATGATTATTAATATGTACTGCTGCATGTAAATATTATTTTTGGATTTAAATCGCAACTGCCAATTATAGTTGTAATACAGTATATTACAACTGTCAGAAAAAGTTGCAAAACATAAGAAATCATAAGGGTGAGTAACAGTTGTAGTAGAGATTATTACAACGGTTATACCGTAGTTGTTATAAGTAACTGCAACAGTCAGAAGCAGTTGTAATAACATATATCACAACGGTTTCTTACAACATTGAAAAACAGTTGTAAAAAGTTTTAGTCTATTACAACTTCTTAATATACGACGGTGCTCCTACCATTGTAATATGTCATTTACAACTGTTTTCCACCGTTGTAATATGGTGATTCTGTTGTAGTGGGAACTGATGATCAGTTAGGGTTGTTCGGTTAGTGGATATGGTCAGACTAAACTCCTATATGAGTAGAATTACATCCATGGGATCAGGAAGATCAAATTATGCTAGAATGTCCAAAACAGATCAAAAGAAACGACTTGTTCAATGTTTACAAACAAAGTTTATGATGTATGGACTGGTGTTAGGATAGCACCTTGCACTATACCCGATTAAGCCCCTCAACTATCAAGGTTAACGATTCTAATGCGTAGGGATTTTCCAACATCGAGGCTAAAATTTTGTTTATGCATTCGAGAATTGATTGAGGACACTCACTATTGTTTTCCTTCTATCACATGGTATCCTTATGGGAAAGGAACATAGCTTTTATTTCTCTTCTATCATAGGAGTATCTTGGTACTCTTATGGGAACAGAAGACCGTTATGGATTATTTGGCATTTGGGTCGAGTCGGCCCGGTTGGTTTTTAGTTGAATCGAGAAAACTTATAGATTGTGTAGTGACCATGCGAAAATTTTATCAATGTATGGACTTAACGGGATGGGCAGATTTAGGAATGTGTAATACTTAGACCCTATTGAATACCGAACTATTCATCTTTGACCCATTTTTTTATGTTTATGTTTTAACGATTATGGTCATAGGTTGATGGGGAGAGAAATGTGTGTAAAACCTATCTCGTCTTATCCAATGTATGCTATGTTTGGTAATTGGTTGTAAGATAATATAAGGAAAAATCATTCTGCTAAGCGGTCTGGTCTCACTATCAATCTATTTTGGTTGGAACGGATTAATGATATTCAAACCAGACTTATTGTCTGATCCAAAGCTTTTGATTTCCCTCTAAACTGTTGGATACTCATTTTAGTAGGTTGAGAGTAGGGTTTTCATATTAAGATGAATAAAGCTTCTGAAGACGCACAAAAGGCAAGCTAATAGCATATTGTGCTTAATTCCACTGTGACATATAACTACTTATGTTTGTTTATTTGTAAAGACAAGTTTTATAATCATTAGTAGTTATGACTTTAATCATCCAATGGAACATCATCATATGTCGATCTTGAAATTATATTTGTAATTATTATATTTTTTATGAACAATGTAAGTGTGGGGTGATGTAATGAATTTGTGATGAATAAATAATAAATGTCTTACAAAAATTTTGAACTCTTATGCTCTTGATGTTAAATATTCAATTACTAATCTCATTTTGTCAGTGGAAAATAATACTAAGGATGATTTAACATCATTAGTGTCTATTTTTGAGTCTTAAAATAGGGATGTTACAGTCAGTTTTTCCTTTGAGATATCATATCTCTATCTCAATGGTGGAGTTGCAAAGTTAGTCATGAAGTTTTAATTTATTTTAGAGAATGAGAAAGAAAGTAAAATTTTGTATCTCTAAAAGGAGACTCTGCGGATATTTTTTTAACATTAGATGTTGAAAATACCTCCTTAATATATTTTCACTAGGTAAAACTTTATTTATTAATTAAGTTTAGCAACCTAATCAAATAATAAACATTTAGCTATTATCAATATAGCCAGCCCTTTAATTATTAATCAATGTTGATAGTTACAACTACCATAAAACTTTTATTATTTAATATAAGTATTATTTTTGACCCTCTAATAATATCATAATTAATTAACACAACCATTATATTAATTTCTCCATTACAATAATTTATAACATTTGTAAATAATTTCTGTAAATTATATTTTCTCTATGCTGAGAGTTGTGGTTGTGTGACTTACATGTGTGAACTAAGACCTTAGTAATATTTAAATATTAAAACTAGTGTGAGCTTTGTTGAAGCACATTAGTGGATATGAGTTCAGTTACCTACAAATTATCTAAGTGAAATCTAATTTCTTATCTTTTAAAGTGACATCTAAGATAATGATATATATTGTGCACGTTCTCTTCATCATGACTATATCACCAATATATCTAGAGCTCATTCAATGGTCAAAACTTTAATAATATCTATATTCGATTGCAAAGTACAATGTAAAGTCCATGGATCAATCCATTTACAATTATCGATTAATCGATTTTTTGGCTAATGATTTTGACTTTACGTTGACTACCAATCATGATGGCACTAACCTTCTATTCGAATGAGCCAAATTCTCTTTTGAATAGTGTTTCATTTTAAATGGTTCAACTTATATCCAACTATAGCCTCAACACGATCATCATTATCGTGTGATCGACCATAATCAAAGCATAGTTTAATCACTAAGGTTTATAGTATTCTCAAGTCAATAGGCCACTACACATCGCCATGTGAGATCTTCTACTTGACTTTTAACATATAGAAGACTATCGGTGAGTCATTCAATAAATGTTCCAACAACGACATGTATGCAATACCTTGATGCCCCCGGATGTCATGAGCAATTTACCGTCCATAATATGAAGATCATTACGTACACTGTCACAATGGATATATCGATATCTCATTCTTGTTATATCTTGACTATGAACATTTAAGGACAAATATTTAGTTCATAAATAGTCGTAGTTACGAACATATTTTTAACTACAATCGATTGAATATTTTTCCTAAGGATTTTTTACTTGTATATATTCAATGTATTTAAAACATTATTTATATACCAATACAGCAATAGATACAATAGAAAATAAAACCAAAAGCTTACTTTTTTCAAATATGATTTGTAACAGTTAATTGTATAATCAAATTATATAATTTCTCCTAGAGACAACTCTAAATAGCAGAATGTGGGTATAATGAGTGACCGATAAATGGAGATATATGAAATATGGTAGGCATGTAACCTAGTTTTAACATATTGTGTCTAAAAGTGTTATAGTTGTAATTAGTAAACAATGTACTTAGTGGACAAGAGTGAATAAAATGGGATATATGTATGCGGCCAGAATGGTACGAGTAACCATCGGGTAGTGACATGGAGACATAAATCTTTTGTTTATGTAACCTATCTAAGCTACTCAGCCTAAAACTTGGACAAATGAAATATGATTGAAGTGCTAACCTACCCTGCTTCATCTAAATACATGTGTATAGAGTGAATAATAAATTTTTTTGTTGGGTATTAACTGCGTGCTATTCACATTAGACATTAAGTTTAGTAAATGCAGACTAGACCTTAGTGGACATGTGGATTAAAACGAAGGAGTTTAATGTTTTAGTTTTTGTACTACGCCTATGTAGCCTATGTAAGTCACGTTATGGTGCAATAAAATTTTAAGACTTGTATATGCTAGATAATCGACATGTGAGCCAGAACATTTTTGTTGAATTTGCAAAATAGTTTTCATAAGAGATAATTGGAGTATTATATACTTCTTTTATGTCACGGAGTGAATAAGCGGACAGAGTGTTCAGACTTATCCTTCGGATACATGAAACCTAACGTTAGCAAATTTGGATGTTACATTTACACTCAAGTGCTACGTAAATCATTTACACGAATAGTTTGCATTTAATGCATTTTTCTGCAAATATTTATAGTGGAAACTAAAAACTGCAAATTTTTGAATGAAAAAAAAAAGTAATTGTAGTTTTTCTGTAAATACATGCACTGAACATTGCAAAGTTTTAATAGAAAAATCGATCATTGCTCAAAATAAAAAAGATTTAAGCAGAGAAATAAATGAAAAAAAATATGTTGAAAATAAATGTAGGATTACAAAGTTTGATTGAGCAAAGATTTTGACCAACAAAGTTTGAAAATAAAGAATGGATTCTTATTTTCCAACATATAAATTTTAGATTGTTATTTATGCGATAAGATGTAAACCATGGTTCGAAATTCCGGCGGAAT
Organism: Allium fistulosum; assembly: GCA_030737815.1. Classification (NCBI taxonomy): domain Eukaryota; kingdom Viridiplantae; phylum Streptophyta; class Magnoliopsida; order Asparagales; family Amaryllidaceae; genus Allium; species Allium fistulosum. The sequence continues at coordinate 1,099,315,616 of CM060904.1, read as the reverse complement.
TCGGTTATTCCGGTGATTCCGTTCTGATTCCGCTCATAACCGAAACGGAATTCAGTCAAAATTCCGGTTCCGGTCTAAATTCCAGATTTCTTTTTCAAATATTGAAAAAACTTATAAAAAATTAAAAAAGAATACAACAAATATATAATAATTTAAAAAAGAAAACAAATTAATTGAAACAATAAATAAATGGAGAAGAAATCACATGGTTCCATAAAAAAAAGTTGTTATACTTTTGTTAATTTACATCGAATCATAATAAAAAGTTCAATTTTTTTAAAATTGATTAAAATTTTAAAATCTCAAATGAACAATACAGAATCTTACACAATAGATTTTTAATTAAAGTGTGTATTTTATATGTAATGTAATACTATAAATTTATGACAGTGTTAGATATTTATTAGTGTATATAGCAAATTAAAGGAAAAAAAAGTACCGGAATTAGAAAACCGGAATTCAAGCGGAACTTTCGAAATGAAACCGGAAATTTAAAAATTACCAATGGCCGGAACGGAAACGGAAAATAGAATTTTGAAACTTGATGTAAACATCAACAAGTTGTAACGGTGGGTCAATAGAATATCCTAGAATTCTATACATACATAATCTTCACGGATGAGAAACAAATTGTGGCGCTGTAAAGTTGAAGAAATACATGGCACACTTATCCAAAGTTGATCTAGGGATAAAGATATCAACTCCATTGAAATCGTGCACCAGATAAACACTACGGTGTCGTGTTGGTAAAGTGTCATATAACCATAGTTTATACTTTATATTGTATATAAAAGAGAGAGAAAACACAACATAGATAGAAATTATATTTTCTCATTTCACACATGCGTGCAAAACACGGTTTTTTCTTGTATTCATGTGTATAATTATCCTGTGTAACCAGCGCCCCATCCTTGGACAGAAAACTTATAATATTTCAATAATAATAGTAATAATAGCATTGCCTTACATATGTATAAGTGATACAAGTAATAAAGTTTATCAAGGTTTGTTGTTGATTAGTATTTGGGATCAATTGATCAGGAAACAACGCTAACAGACCACTTCCTTTCGCAAAATGACTTGATCCTATCACAAGCATCTGATAATTGATTTTCAGGAACTCCGAGAAATAATCTCACCCAGTTCTTCAATCCAAGCACCGTGCCTATAAAATTTGACATTAAATTATGTGTATTAGATAAACTAAATAATGCAAAGTATTTAATATGTTTGTGCATTAACTGACATGTTAGGAGAAGGTAGAATTTCCTTTCAAATTTTCAAGAAACCACAATCTAATAGTGTTCATTAATAAAAAATTCGATAGGTATAAAAATTTAATATAATGTAAAATGAGTAACTCAAATTTGTTTGATTGTATACTTTTTTTCCATTCCGTTTTCAATTAATGTTTTGTTCCATCTATCTCGATATGGGAAACAAAGTGCAATGTTCATTTTGAGATTTAAATTAGAACCTGGTAAAACTACAACAGACTCTTCTTTCATCAACTCTTTAGCAAAATCCATATCACTTGTAATGCCATGGAGGTGACTTGTATTTACCTTAACCTGCAAAATAAGAACAAAGGCTTAAACTCAATAATTTTTTTGCATAGAATCTTGATTTAAACAAATACAAAATCAAATGCAATTATTACCATCATGAACATGGAACCCTGAGGTTTTGAATAGCATTTAAGCCCTTTTATGTTATTTATCTTATTATAAAGAGTATCTGCAGCTGATTCCAGAATTACATTCACATTCTTATGAAACTTTTCATGGGAATCTGATAGAATAGAAGGCACTGCAGCCTGTCGTAAAAATCATACACGAGTAAAATTTTAGTCAGACACCTGTATGTAAACTTATCAAGTAACATGGAAAGATTGATGGTTAATAAACCTGAATAACTGAAGCAGGGCCTGAAGTTACATTCATCAGTAATTCCATTCCATTCCTAAACTGTAACACTTGTATAAGTGAGAACAAATACGTATAAAAGTAACTATTAAGCATATGGTTTTCTCTACATCATCTCACTGTTCAACAGTTAAAAAGTTTGACATTCAAAGAAAATTTTCTGCGAAGGGAACAAAAATAGTTTGTTTATCGTACTTGGTTAAGAGAGCCACGAGAATCAGAAATGGCTAACCATCCAAGACGCCAGCCTGGAATCATCCATCTTTTTGATAACGATCCGATTATTATAATTGGAGCCAAATGAGTAAAAGACATCATGGGCACAAATTTGCAACCACTGAAAACCATATGTGCATAAACTTCGTCCGCTATGATGGGAATATTCAGTGATCCAGCTGTTTGGGCAATCTGCAAAATACTATTTCCTCTATGAATTACTGTACCACATTGATTGGTAATTGTATTCTAGTTACAAAATTTCTACAAGCAAGTAGCTAGTAGCAAAGCAATCATGTGAACTTGAGTGCAGAATGTCAGATTGTGTCAAGAAATAAGGCTACATTGTGAATGATCATGGTGCACCGCATACCACTTAAGCACTAATATACCTATATATACCTATATGTTGATTCATTTATCCAAACTGAAAGTAATCATCTAGAATGTCCACTTTGTAGAAGTGCAAATAACATATACTTAGACAGTTTTAGAGTTAAATTTTTTTAATGATATATTGTTAAGTGGATGAAAATGAAGGGTAAAACAAATGTGAAAGTGGAGCCAAAGCATGTATGGATTATCTTTTCTAGAAGAGTTCCTTTCAAAGTTTAACCTACAGAAGGAAGTAATTTTTAAATGTAGTGTTTTCTATGACATTTATTCTAGCAAAAGTGGCATTAATTCAAGGAGCTAATAGTGAAAGACAAAACATACCTCAAAAAGATGGTTGTAAGAATAGACAGCACCACAAGGATTACTGGGATTAATAACCACCATTCCAACTGTGTTTTCATCAGCCAACTTTCTGACTTGATCGAGATCAACCTCCCAGTTGCTGGAAGGCTGTAAATAATAATATCTGATTTCGATTCCCATTATATCACACACTGTTTCATACAGAGGAAAACCAGGACAAGGCAAAAGTATATTGCAGCCCGGTGTTGCCAGTACAGTCAGTAACACATGGATCGACTGTGTGGCACCCGTTGTCAGGAACACATCCGATTCTTTCAGCTTTTGCTTCACATCCTTAGAGAGGTACTCAGCTACCGCACTGCATTACGAGGGTTAAAATACAATGAGTCATTTTCACGTTATCACATACAAAAATAGCATTATTCTCACGCAAGTTTCTTTGCTCATTTCACACTCCATTTGAAGTATTGAGATTACTCCTTTTCGAATTCAGGTAAACTAGACCTGTCAAAATATGACATAACCCATTAATCCAATCTATTTATCCTACTTATAAATGGATTGTGTCAACCCATTTATGAATATTATTAAATGAGTTATGGGTTAGGTCGATCCATTTTTAAAAGGGTTATAAATGGGTAACCCATTTATCCATTTATTAAAAACATTAAATTTTAATATAAATTTGAAAAATAAGAATTTTGAACATAAATTGTAGTTTTTCAAAGAGACTGACGGTTGTACTTAGAAAATAACAGGCTACCGCATCCCCATATTTGAATTCCGCCTAGTGCAGAAGCCGCTATTTTTTTTGTTCAAACTGCAATAACTCTTTCGTCATAACTCGGAATAAGGCGAGACTTCGACCGATGAATTCTCACCTAAATTACGGACAATATGAAACACTCGGATACTTCATCGTGTGAACGCACACTGTAATTCTCCAAGGGGACTGACAGTTGTACTTAGAAAATAATAAGCTATCACATCCTCATATTTGAACTCCGTCTAATGCAGAAGCCGCTATTTTTTTTGTTCAGACTGCAATAACTCCTTCATTCTAACTCGGAATCAGGCGGAATTTCGACCGATTAACTCCCACCTAAATTAGAGACGGTATGGAACACTCGGATACTTCATCATGTGAACGCACACTGTAGTTCTCCAAGGGGACTGATAGTTGTACTTAGAAAATAACAAATTACCACATCCCCATATTTGAACTGCACCTAGTGTAGAAGCCGTTATTTTTTTTGTTAGGACTGCAATAACTCCTTCGTTCTAACTTGAAATCGGACGAGACTTCAAACGATTAACTCCCACCTAAATTACGGACAGTATGGAACACTCGGATACTTCATCGTGTGAACACACACTGTAGTTCTCCAATGGGACTGACAGTTGTACTTAGAAAATAACAGGCTACCACATCCACATATTTGAACTCCGCCTAGTGCAGAAGCCGTTATTTTTTTGTTTAGACTGCAATAACTCTTTCGTTCTAACTCAGAATCAGGCGGGATTTCGACCGATTAACTCCCACCTAAATTACGGACGAACACTCAGATACTTCATCGTGTGAACGCACACGGTAGTTTTTCAAGGGGATTGACAGTTGTACGTAGAAAATAATAAACTGGCGCATCCCCATATTTGAATTTTGATGAAAAGTAGAATTTTAAATTTTTATCGGAACTCAAAACATAAAAATCAGAATTAAAATTATTTTATATTTATTTGTTTTTTATTAGTCAAATTAAATTTAAGTTTTTAAATGGGTTAAATGGATAACCCACTTATTACGTGGGTTGGGTCATAAATGGGTTGGGTCAAACTCGACCCAACCCATTTTGATCCAACCCAACCCGTTTGACAGACCTAAGGTAAACTTCTAAGTGAATATGCATCGATCTTAGAACACATACTTTGGGTAATCAACAGAGGGATATATTATTGTACATGTTCAATTGAATCCTTTGTGCTTTAGCTACAATGCCACCTCTTCATTGGCATTTATTGGATTTTGGTATTCAAGTTCTGTACTTCTTTGTAATCCTCTCAGGACGTAATTTGATAGATAAGTTACGTTTTGTTTTTTAATTTTGTTTTGCAAATTTTTTGAGAGGGGTATTGTGCAACGTATCCGTTTATGACTTGCAAGAAAGTTACTGTTCCTAAGATATGTGTGGCTCCAATTAAACAAAAAAATTTTGTAGGGAGCTTGTTCACGTGCCGACTTTTTTTGTTTTGTGTGGATGTCATCCTTCATTCATTTATTTATTTATATTTTTTGTGGGCTTCAATATTTACATTTAACTTTTTTTTTTTTTGGATTATATTCCATAGATAGACACTCCTATTTGTTATATAACTATACCACCATATTTTGTATTATGATACTGTTTTATTAATAATTACTTTCAATTAATATCTGAACCGAACTCTAAAATACAAACAGAAGAGGACTGTGTTTGGTATTTTGCATACAACTAAAGTCTCCAAACATACATTGTGATATTGATACTAACATCATATTAATATTACCCTTATATGTTATAACGTCAAAATTGAACTAAAATTAAACAGTAATAATCTATTTTTTAAAATGAAGATGATTAGAATTTAATGTTAGATCAAATTGTTGGTAGAATTTATATTATAATCAAAACTGGAGTTAGGATTATAATTTATGTTACACCAATTTTGGTTCTAACAAAAATTTGAATCTACATTAATTCTAATCATATTTATTTGAAGAAATTGACTATTAGGATGGTTCTACCACAGCATACAATAACTAGTGATTTTACTATAATTATTTCTACTCATAGACAGAGTTTCTAACATCAAATCCAAAAGTTGAATAACCTTGCTGTCGGAATTGCTCTTAATGGTGCTAAAAATCAAGATTGAAAACTAATTTATACTATCTCTTTTAGTTGATTTTGTGTAGAGAGTAAGAAATATGAAGTGGTGAAGTCATAATTAAACTCTATTTTCCACTATGTTTTACCATTAATACTGTGGGATTTGTTATAAGGTCCAAAATGTACTATACGGTTTCATAAAGGAGAAAGAAGAACCGCAATATTCAAATTCTTCTTTCTTCCTCGTCCCTTCTTTTCTTTCTGTTGAGATTAGTCACACATCGATCAATTTATAAAATAAATCCTTTATAAATATAAATATTAAGAGACCATGCTTCATATTGTTAATTTGTTTTGTGATAATACGTGGTTCTTTAATTTGGTATCAGAGCAGGTTTAATTATAAACAGTCTTATGGATATGACTTTAATTAAACCATATTAATCAAACATATATTTTTACCTCTTTGACCCTTAGTTAAACCATCAAAATCCTAACCATTTTCACTTACTCTCTCCTTCTCCTTTTTTTCTTCTTCTGAAAAGGAGAATAATCACGAGAACAAAAAATTCATCTTGATTTTTACAATCAGATCCAAACTTTGCTAAAAAAGTGATAGAAATGTAATTTTTAATCCAATTTAAGACACGTTTTTTAAATGTGTTATGCTTTTTTTACTAAGAAAACAATCATGTCTCTTTCTCATTTGCAACTCCATCTGGAAGTGGATTTGAATTCTCCATTATTTGATTAGTAATTTTGAAAGATCAAGAAAAATTATGATAAATAAAATAAAGTAAAATTATGCCAATTTGATTGTAATTTTATGAGAGGGCTAATTTGATTAGTACCTCTTAGTACAAAACATTTTTAACAAAAGATGGCTCCATCATATTCAAAAGTAGAGTGTCAATAGCAATACCCATAATTTAATATTAGACTCAATTTGAAGCTTATTACAAAAATAAATATGATTTTTTCAATTAATTCACATACAAATTTTTTATCTTCTCGGTTTTCATTGAAGACTAATTAAATTTTTTTCCCTTACGTAAAATCATTATGAAATTGATTTGTTGATTTATTTTCATCAATAAATCACACATAAAATAAAATTAACGACTTTTAGAGGAAAAAAAATGTTAATTGTCTTTTAACACAACTTAATTGTTTCTAAGAGTATTTTGATGATAACTTTTGCATATTTACTTACTATTATAAAAAAATCGCTTTTTTGAGCTTTGATGCGATTATTTCTTCTTTGAACAAACCACACTTGAACCACCTTTTGAGCAAAACGGAAAGAAAGAAAATTCACTTGTTATAAAAAAAAAAAGTTAAATGAACAGCCGTAGAGACCCGAAATTAAGAGGTTACCAAAGTGAGACAAGACAAAAATTAAGGAGGAAAAAAAAAATCATTGGTCCCAGCATTTTTCATTTCTATACCTGCCATTTTGACAACAAATGCTTTGGGTCTTCTAGCATTTTTAACTGAAAATATTTTTGTATTAACCGTCTTTTTAACAAAAATTTGTAGGTTTAACTTTCAATTTGGGTTTACTTTAGATAACTAAAAATATACAATTTGCACATCATTAGAAAGCTTTGGATTCACACATTTATATGGTGAAAATTTATATGGTGAAAACAGATATCGTTTGCTTTTTGTATAAAAATAAAATAAAATCGTTGAACCATGAACTCTAGGAAATTGGTTTCTATCTACCCATAAAATCTGCCATTATAAAATTTATGTTTATGATAAATATTCAATTCTGCTTTTATATAAAAAGCTATCTAATGTTCTAAAAAAAATCTATAAATAAGTGAATTTTAATAGTGTACTGCTAAAAGCATTCAAATTTGTATTTTCTAACACCATGACGTGGTATTAGAAAATGTAATACCGAATGTTTTTAGTTCCACATGGTGATGTGATGCTAAAGGCACTTGATTTTGTGCTTTCGGCTATCATGTTTAGGTACTTTTAGCAGTTCACTTTCAGTAAATATGACATGCGTCTTAACCAAAACCAAATCAAACTAAAATATTTCTCCTGCGCAATAATTAAGATAAAATTTTAGTTTAATATTAGAATCAAGTTATGTCAAATTCATCTGATAAAAACTAAAATTCATGTTAAATCTATCAAAATGTTAAACCAGCACACCACATGCAACAATTCTCGTATTGTGCCCATCAGGAACATCTACATTGCCCCCGTATGTAATCAAGTCACAGTGTACCGATACAGTTTTCTATACGCCAAACCAAAAAAAGGGGGAAAAAATAAAAAGAAGAGCAGATAATCATGATCATCAGAAACTTTCAGCCTCACATAATTCAGAAAAAGAAAAGTAGAATAAAAAAGAATACCTGCGTGCAAATCCAAAACCATAAGAGTGAGCATAGCAATCGTGCTTTGCAGAAGAAACCACATCTACCAAAGCATCGGTGACTCCTTTCTTCCCTTCGCTGAAGGCTTCGTTAGAAGAAGCGTCTCCCAAGGCCAGTGAAATCATTTCTTTCTCCTCGTTTCCACATTTTAGCAAATCGGACAGCACCCCTCTTATGCTCAGCCTATTCGATAGCAGTCTCGGGTTGCATTTATCCACTTTCACCTTTTCCTTCACGTAATTTCCATTCCCGTTTTGCGAAATCGAAATCTGTAACCAAACGTCGTTATACGCTTAACGATTCATTCAAATTTCAGAAAAGAAATGTTTGGAAAACTCACTTGTGTTGTTGGGGCCATGTAAAAAAAGGATTAATGGAGAAAAATAAAGAGAGGAAGAGTCTGATAAAAACTGAAGAAACACTTGGAGAAGGATGGTATGCAACGTGGAGAAATGAAACGTATATATATGCGCAGATTTTGTGGGGGAATGGTACGATTTTTCGGGAGTTTTGTAATATGATTTCGATGTAACATATTCGATGTAATAAATCCGATGTAACAAATCCTGCTAACTCATTAATTTATTAATGGTTGAATTGATGAACTGAATCTTCAAAAAAATAGTTTTGAATTTCAGAACATTGTTGATTGGTCTATATCAAATGTTGTTGTAATCCATCAAATAAACGTTTGAATTTTAGTACACATTTTAAAATCTTTGAAACACTCCAGGTTTACGAAACGGTAAAGATTTACGTTATACCATTTTCTCTAGTTTTAGAACCGATAATAACATACGATAAAAAACTTTGACCGCAAAAATAGAAAGAGCTATTTTATGAGACTGATAACAAATTAATTGTTCTAAAATCTAAATATATACGTTGGTGGAATTTTGCTTTCATGGAACTCACTTTTGAAATTAGTAAATTCATTTTTTAATTGAAGATGTGATTTTTGCATTCATGGGACTCACTTTTAAAGTTAGTAGATTCATTTTTAAATTGAAGATGTGATTTTTGCATTCATGGGACTCACTTTTAAAATTAGTAAATTCATTTTTAAATTGAAGATGTGATTGAATTCCGGCTTTGGTGAATATTGTCAGAATTCCTGATTTGGTGAATGCATGATAGATGATATTTTCTTTTTTTGTTGTCTGCTGTCCCAAAAATTGGAATGATTCATTCATATGGGTTATTTTCATTTAATGAAGATGTGAATGAATAGTTGAAATACAGCAGATGAATTTGATGAAATAATATTTGATTTAATAAATTGAAATGTTTTGTTGAACGGTGCAATGGTTTTGTCTAACAATTTAAGATTTCTTCTTTATCCCTGTTACATTTGTTGGATATGTTTGAAAGTTGAAACTTAGAATGCATACCCTTCCCTTAGATATATTGAATGCAACAACTTTGCTCCTAAAATAAATAAATAAAATGTCGTCATGTATCGTTTTATTCATTTTTCTTATATTATTGTCCAAAAATGTATTTCTACATAAAGAATTTTTGACGACTAATAAGATAGTCTATGATGATGGTTGTACATATAGTCGCACTTTAATACAGTCAAATCAACTGCAAAAAGCCGCAAATTTTCAAACTAATGCTCATTTTTTCTTAAATATAGTCGCACTTTAATACAGTTTCCACTACTAGAAAATTTACTATTTACCTACATGTGCAGTTAAAGCGCTTAGTTGGTATATAACGGTGGAAGTGCAAAAAGTTATAGAGTAGATAAAGCGGAGATATAATGAAAAACAGTGGAGGTGCAAAAATCTTAATTAAATATAAAACTAGGTATTTAAAGTTGGTTTATTTTCATTCTCGCATCATTTTGGAGGAAACATTAAAATTTTGTTTAATTTTATATAACAAAACCGAAGACATCATGATTTATGATGTCTAGATTTGATGACTATAATAGCTTTCTAACTTATATTGAGCACTTTTGCCTTAAAATTATATCTTTACCATAACTTTGTTGATTTGATTTAAACGAGAACTAATCAAATCAACCTTTTCATATTAATGTTGCTAAAGCGGATGTTAAAAAGCCTTGATTTAGCGGGTGTGGGGGAAAATAGCAGAGCTTTAGGCGGATCTACTGTCCACAAGCGTTATATTGAAAAAGTGTAGCGACCGAAGAGCGCTACACGCTATAGCTAGGATTTTGCAGGGCTTTAACTTCACAGTTACCTACTTAACATCACCGACGCCCTGTCGACACCTTTAATTAAGGCATCGACGCGGCATCGGTAAGTCGTACATAAACCATTACATGCACAACATTATCAATGCCTATATATTGACGTCGACGGGGCATCGACTTTGCATCGGCCCTAATGATAATACCCTAACCAACGTCCTCTTCTTCCCCATTTACAAAGAAAAAGAACGATTCTCGACCAAGCCCCCACCTCCTCCTCCTCGACTTTGACGTCTTCCCCTTCTAGATTACAGCCACAAGCCTTCACCTCTTCTTCATTGGCCAAGCCCTCCACCTACACGTAAAAACCTTCTTTCTCCCTCAACTTCGATCGACGTGAAGCCCACACCTCCTCCTCGTCGGCTAAGCCCTCCACCTCGACGTTGCTGGAAAGCACAAGTAGGAAGCACGAATCCCTATCCTCACCTCATTCGCCACCTCGTCGATCACAGCAAGCCCATGCCGCCACCTGGTCTATAATTAGGAATTATTAGCAACTTTCCCTGGATAGTATTAAGCATTATCGGAATATGATGGTGTGTTTGTGTTATACTTATATATATGTGTGTGCGCGCGCTTCCTTCAAAAAAAATATGTATGTATGTATGTATGCATATGTATGTACATATCATAATTTTAAAAACATACAAGTACATTCTTAGAAGACGCTCCCGATCCCTAAAGAATCATGAACCTAAGGTTTGATAACAACTATAACAACCAGCACCTTAAAACACATCAATCCAATGTCTAGAAGTGGCAATTTAACTCGCTTCGTGCCAAGAAATATGAATCATTGATTTTTTTAAGGTTTGCGTGATGTAGAGACATATAATTTTTGAATATTCTGCACTTTCAAATTTAATAATGGAAAGAAATAAATATAAGTATTGAAAATAAGCCAATGTAATATAGTCTTAAAATAACCATGGTCCATACAATAACTATAAAATTGAATCTCCAAATAATAATACAACAATATTAAGTATGATAGATAAAATAAAGTACCTAGTGGAATAACTATATATAATTATGTCTCTAAAGTGTGAAGTTACCTCCTCTATGCACCTGATCCAAAACATTTCACCTACTACCATGTCCTAATGTAATGGATATAAAGAGAGAGAAATGAAGGGGATCAGACAAGGTCTGGTGAGTGAGTTATATCATTAATGGTATGGCGTTGACAAGTAATTAAAATTTAGTTATACCTACACAACCTATGGGTGATCCTTAGTGTGCGTGTACTAATACATATAAGGAATTAAGTACTTTCACATTATAGGTCGACTTTCCTTAATGCGCCTAAATCCAATTGTGATTTATGAATGTTCCCACTTATAGGTGGTACATACCAAAACTGAATAATCCTAGAGATATCTCTAGTTTACGGTCTCAATAATAGATCGTCTATTTGTACATCAAGCTGGTATTCTTAATGATAACTGCTTACTATACATTGAGTTAACATTCTTAATGGTAGTCATTTAAGTTGCATCTAATTGAGTGTACCTCATAATGCTAAGCCAACACATTCGGGTTAACAATCCCGATATAATCATTTGGTTTAAAAATCCCAATAATAACTTGGCCTACACTAAGTCCACGTTCAACCTGGACTTATTTTAGCAATTTAAACATCTGAATATTGATTCAGACATCTGATCCCCTATATAGAAATTTGACTACAGGCGTTCAGACGTTTGACCATATATTCAGACGTCTGAATAGGGGTTCATCTGTTTGAATCTAATCAGGTTTAAACTGATTCTTTTCTATTTTGTATCTTGTATAATCTAGACGACTGTTTTGAATTTTAGATGTATGAATCATTGTTTTCAAGTCTGTTATTTTATTCATTTTGTTCATCTTCTTTGTGGATTCAAGTATCAATGTAAGGGTTTATTTTTAACAAGTGTTTTGGTATAATTTCTTTTTCATTTTATATATAACTTGAGCTAGTTTATCTCAACGACTGTATATAACATATCAATAAATTACCCATGTATATTTCAATCCATAATCGGTGGATATATTTAAAGGTTAATATAATCAATTCTCGGTAGATTGTAAAGAGTGTGTTCAATTACTATTTAATTTCAAAATCAATCTAAAAAATAGAACTATTGAATTCGAGTAGTATTGTAACGACCCGTATTTTTTATAATTAAAAATATTAAATTTAATAAGATTTTTGGAATTTAATATTGTGATAAATTAAAATTTATGACTTATAAATGGAAATTTTTTTATTAGAATATAATTTAATAACGTTGATTTAATGAAATTAACAACTGTTTAAATGTAATTCCAATTATTGGTAATAATAAAGGTTAATAAGGAATAAATTAAATGTTGTATTAATGGTGAAATTATATGTAATTTAATTGGAAGTGTTTTTAATATAGAATATGAAATCAGCTATTGGTAAGTAGATTTATACTCCTTGTTGTGGACAATAAATTAATATATATGAATTCTAAGTTGTAACAGTTGATTTATTATCATCTCATTAATTAAATCAGTTGAAATTAATTTGGAAATCAAAAAAATTAATGTAATTGAAATATTGCGATTAATATGGTAAAGACGTTAAATGTAGAGTGATGAGAATAATAAGATGTAAACTTATGTTAGATAAATTCATAAGGTATTTGATGATTTAATAATAAGAATGTAAATCAAAATAATAGGATTTATTGGAATTTAAACTACAATAAACTAGGGTTTTACTACTGTTGTAATTTAACGTTGAAATTAATTTAATATTTAAATCTTGAAATTAAGATGGAAAATTGAATTTGAAAAGGTCATTAAATTTCTGTGCATTCAAGAATGATAAAATGGTTAACTTTTAAATTTGAATTTAAAAGTGATTAAATTGATTTTTAAATAGATTGTCTTAATTAATGTGTAAAATTAGTCTTTTTGGGCACTGTCTCGGATTTCAATGAAACTAGTTTCACCGGATCCGTAATAGTGAATTAGTATAGGATTTCAAGTGTCCTAGCGATCAGACTTATCGTTTGATCGTGTGAGCCCGAAAAGCGTAGAAATCAATTAAAGGAATTTAATTAATATAATCTGATTTTAAATGCTAACTTCTACATACAATGGAATTAGGGTTTGAAATTAGTTCCATTGAGTTTAAAAATATTGAAACCCTATATTTCGATATATTGGATGATCTATTTTCGTTTCGGTAACGAAATGGGCTTTTCGTGTCTTTTTTATCGTTTCGACCCAAATCGATCTGTCCATCCATTCCTATCCCATCTCTGTCTATATATAGGCTGTTATAAACTCTAGCAGTCTTTTATTCCATTTTCTGTACGTACAATTTCTAGTCTTATATATTTCATTATCTGCTCCTTCTCAATGGCAGACATCTCAAACCTTAACTACAATTCCATATAAGCTCCAAAATTCATACTACTCAAACCCTATCATATAATATATCATCGTGAAGCTTTCGATGAACATAATCTGTTTCTGCAATTCATTTTTCGATTGGAGGCTCTGTTTGTCCAGAATTGGGCGAAACATTCTCGACCGTCTATTCTAGTGTTTCGATTCAACGGTTGACCGTCGATGATGGAACGATCGGGAATGACCACTGTGTAGAGGACGTCAAGGTGAGTTCATCTATACGGTTAGATCATGTCAGAGATGTGCAATTCACCACGATCGACGTTTGGAGGCAAACGGCGGTGGAGCCACTATGCGTGGCCGGAGGGTCGCGCACATGGGCCGTAGGTGCGCCCAGAGGAGGCCGATGCAATGGTGAAGTCTAACCTGGGTATTGAGGCTCCTAGCAGCAGCGATCTGGAGTAGGGGTTGGCGGTAGATGGGTGTTGCGTTCGTGTCGTTCGTGCTCGATAGGGTTTCTGAAGGTAGAGCTTTTTACGATTATGCCCCTGTGTTTATTTTAATTAAATTTTAAATTTTCAATCTACTAACTCGTATAACTTTTGCATAAAAACTCTGATTGACGTGCGGTTTCTTCCATTGGGTTTGCATCGAAATTCCGGACAAAAAGGATCCGGTTTGGTTGATTTTGGATACTGTTGAAATTTAGGGCTTTTATTGGATTTTTAATCGACTATAAATCAAAGGTGAGTAATTTAACCCACTCACGCAATACTAAACCTTCTTATGTTAGTTGAATTAAAATTTTGAAGTGATAAGAATTTTATTTGTTGTTGTTTGGTAGTTTAAATTGACATTTAAATTATTTTGAATTTTATATTGAATTAAATTGACATTTAAATTAATATTGAATTTAATTGCTAGTTAAGTACCTGATATTGATAACTAGCTAATTGTTGTGATTTATTGGCTGATTTGGATGTTGACGGTGAGGGATGTATATTTGTTAACATTTTGGATGATTTGATGTCTATTTATTTTATATATCCTTGTTATCACTCTGTATTTTATGTGACAGCATATAAATTGTTATTTGAGTTATTTCGAATAAACTAAGAAATATGTTGAAATGATATATACCTATGACACTTTGATTTGGAATGAAATGATATATATCCATCCATGAAATTAAAATTAAAATAATTGATCACTTGGCCAAAGGATAGAAAATTATTTACGGACAGCGGATTGGTTAAATTAAATGGTTTTAAAAACTTGAATTTGGATTTTGATTAAATCATATTGTTTTAAAGGAAATAAATGGTGGATTTATGTAAATTAAATTATTTTCTAATTCAAGCTTCGAAATGTAGAAATTGAAATTGGTTAAAAGAAATTGTTTTAAAGAATTGAATTGGAAATGTGAAGTTATAATCGATATATGACTTTAATTCGAAAAATTGAATTATTTTAAAGATTTGGATCTTAAAATTGAACAATGAGGTTGAATTTGATTTGAGTGTTTAAATCAGTAAATTGGAATTGGACTTGAAATTGATATAAATTGAAATGGTTTAAAATAAGAATTGAATTGGAATTTTAAATCATTGAATTGAATTGTTGAATCGAATTTGAATTAAAAATGAATGTTTCGAAAATTGAAGTTAATTCGAATTGAAATTGAAATCAACTTGATTTGAAACTAAATTGAAATCGAGTCAATTGAATTGAAAGATTGGAAATTGAGTTTTGTTGATTTGAAATTGGGAGTCCAGATTTGTTGAAATGGATAGAAACAGTTTGATTGATATTATTTTCGAAATAAATTATTTTAATATAAACTGTTTAAAATCTATTTCTTTTACTCAAATTATTTTGATTTTCCAAACTATTTTTCTATATAAACCATTTTCAATACTCAAACCATTTTATATTAAACTCTTTTAAATCTATAAACTATTCAAACTATTTTCTAAAATTTCAAACTATGCAAAGTTAAGATGTTTATATTTAAATCGTTGATTTAAATGTGAATGTGGTTAAATGAGGTTACAACCTAAGTTGGAATTTGAAATGATACTTTCAAGTGAAAATGACATATTTTGAGTAAATATGGTAATTTGAAATGAAGTGATATTGTGAAGTGAATATGATATTTTGATATCAAATGTGAACCATTTCTGAAATGTAAAAGAACTAACCGGTGTGAAAAATGACGTTTGGTTGTTAAAGAGATCGCGGCCTCTTATTGGCATACTCTCTGTCAATATAGAAACCACTTTAGCAATTGTGTACATGGTGGATGATCCAAAATGAAGTGGCTGGATTTGGAGGCATTTGCTGGATTTGAAGAAAGAGAAAGATGTTGGATAGACCCCAACACTTGTCTCAATTTGAAATGACAAAAACAGGAGCCATATCTGACCAATGAGGCTAGCTACCTCTAGCAGACACACTTCTTCATATTACCATCTTGACTTTGAAACTTGATTGGTGTGCACCTTCGAATTTTGGGAGTGTTGGACGCGGTGGGCCGTTAGGGGTTACCACCAGTCAGGAAACACAAAACAATAGTATCCTACCTTGGGTATCGCCTCATGTGCCTTGTCATACTCTTTATCCTTATGTGTGACCACTACGATTTTGTTTTAGTGTTGTCTGATCACGGCGCCTCCCTGGCTACCGACGTTACTGGTGATGCTACAAAGGCAAACTGTAGGACAATGCTTAAAAATGTGTTAAGGGGGTTAATGTAAAGCCTTAACGCTATTTTAATACTTTACATTACTGGTAGACACTACATATATAGCGTATTTTACTACACATATATAGTTTGAAGGATACTTAGGAGATGGAAAATTATGTACATCTCTTAAGTTATTGCATGCACGTTATACACTAGACAGAAGACGTAAAATCCCGTAAACATCTCTGAAGTTATTACACTTATATTTACTTGTTATTTATTTAACTTACATAAGAACTTTTAGTTCTGACTCGAGTGTTTTGTCTTTTCATTACGCTCGAGTCAGCCTGAGCATTTCAGTGTTTGAAGACATTATTTCTGGAGGACGAAGATGGAGTTTGGTATATTATATTACTATTATTATTCCACTGCATTATTTTGGTATGTTTGTTGACTGTACTCTGATTATGTTGTAAAAGTTATGTAATCAAATGTATATTGTAAAATAGCTTCATGAACTGTTTATTTGATTATTATATTTTGTCATTCCGCTGCGAGATTCTGTATTTTGTTTTCCTTCTTTTCTCTTATTTTTTTATTAAATCCCATTGACAATCCTCCCTTTTGAGTAGTTTGAGTTAGATATGTGTGGTTTATTGTCGATTTAAACCGTACAAAAAGGTGGGTCGCCACAGTTGGTATTAGAGCTGTGGTTTAGAGATACCTTAGCCTGATTTGGGGTTAACTCATTAGAGATGGGGTTATTAAAACCGTAGAATGAGTCTGAGTGTATATATATATATATATATATATATATGAGAGCGTATTTGTTAGTGCTATAAAAATTGTTTTATATCATGTTAATTTGTTCTGTTGAGCATTTATGAAATTCTGGTCGGTACATAGGATGCTATGCAGCGATTGGAATTCCTAAACACTTGAACATGGTAAACCAACACAATACTGTTTTGAAAATAGGTAAATGAAATAATTTTACCTAGTAATTATATTTTGTATATATAAAAATATATATGTATATATAAAATTTTCATAAATTGGTTTTGTTATTTTTGTTGTATTGGATGTTAGGAAATGATAATGTTTGATTATTATCATTTATTGTTTGGTTAGTCAAGATTTTTACGACTATTGACTATTATATGTTATGAGGAAATGTAATTTATAAATATGGTATTATTTAAGATTTACAAATAAATGAATTTAAATGGAAATTTGAAAACTTAAATGCCGGTGTTTTGAAATTGGTTTTCAAAGATTTTGAAAACAAGAAAAAAAATATTAGTGTTATTTGGAAGTATTTTCGGATAGAAATATTTTCAATAAGAATCAAAATAAATGTTTTTAAAAGAATTTTAAAGGAAATAAGTTATGTACTCCTCTCGTTTGTCGCTGGAAAATAATTTCGGTGATGACTGTGCAGCATCATCGATGTTCATTTCGAGTTTCAAAGTGGGAAGAGCACTAAAGTAGCTTTGCTACCCATTTGTCTTGATAGACAAAATTTGATTTAAATTTCCTAAGTATGATTTGATATACAAAAGATATGTATATATTATTTCAAAATGATTTGAAATGAACCCGATATTTGAATTCTTAAGTTCCTGTTAATTAATGATTTTCAGTTGTAGAAATAAAATGAAAATTTAATAGATGGAAACTTCTAAAATGAGAAATAAGAAATTAGGGGCTAAATATTTAATGAAACTGTAAAGAAATTGGAGATTTGTAACTTGTAAGTTAAAAGATAATGAAAAATTAAGAAGATGTAAACTATTGAACATTTTTGATAACTAAAATGAATAAGATAAATTTGTATAACACTCAATTACATTCTAAAAACATATATAAAACTTGCCAAAAATGTTTAAAAAGTTGAAATGTTAAACAAGAATATGTAATAGAATATTATACAAGTACGAACTTAGTTAATGTTTTAAAATGCTTAATAATTAAAATTGAAATAGTAAAAAGTGAATACTATTTAAGTAAGTGATTATAAACTTAAGAAATTATCGAAATGATTTATAAATACATTTAGTATTAAATGATACTATATATGAAGTAATAAATGAGAATCAAAGAGTAGAGAAACTTAAGTATGAAATAATTCACTAATGAATATTAATATTTAATGGAATTCAAGTTAAGAAAATAAAATGTGAATTAAACTGCAAAAAAGAAACGTATGTAATACTTTAAGAATTTATTCATTGATGATTGTAAATATTGAATGGGAAATAAATTATGTAAGCAATGGATGTAAATTAAAAAAGAAGAAAAAAAAGATAACATTGTATGGATGAATGAAAATACATGAAAGGTAAATGATGTGAAAAGAAACCAATAGAATAAACTTAGATAATATTAAAATTCCTTTTGGTAGCTTATGGGATGTTTGAGAAATGGTACTTCAATTTGTTCGAGGTTGTATGAATAATCTATTAAGTAATTATCTAAGGCTGTTGAGCGTAAGGTACACTTGATAGTTTATTTATCACCCTTGTACGATTAAAAGTTTCTGAACCTAGACAAACCATTAGTTTTGATTGCTATGGATGTGTGATGGATTCTTTTGTTGCATGTAATGGTTGTACTTCTCTTTGTTTGCATATGATTATTATATATTGTGTGTTGCTTGTGCTATTAATTGAATAATATATTGTTCTTTTTACATAATTTTAACTCTTTTGGATTATGTAAGTAAAATACAGGTTTATGAAAGCAATAGCTGTTGCTTTTGGTTTCATAAATAAAGTTTGTTTGCCCGACAAATAGGTACGTTTTCAGATTACGGTTTTTGTAACGGTATTTTATTATATTTCCCATGGTTTGGGATGTTTTATTATTGAAATATGATATATATATATATATGTATTGTAATTGTTAATATTATTACTTTTCGGGACCTATTCACGCAAAGGAGACCCTGCCGAAGTTTTTCATGAATTTAGGACTTAATTTTTTTTGTAGAAGTTGAGTTATTTTCAAATTTTTGTTAAACTTAAATATGTAAGTTAAATTGTTATAAGTTGACTATTTTGAATAAAATATACCAAATTTTTTATTCCTTCTTGTTCCTTTTCGGGGATAAAAAGTTTTGAGTGGGGATGATTGTAACGACACATATTTTTTATAATTAAAAATATTAAATTTAATAAGATTTTTGGAAGTTAAAATTATGAGAATTAAAATTTATGACTTATAATGGAATTTTTTTATTAGGATATAATTTAATAATGTTGATTTAATGAAATTGACAACTGTTTAAATGTAATTCCAATTATTAATAATAAAGGTTAATAACGAATAAATTAAATGTTGTATTAATGGTGAAATTATATGTAATTTAATTGGAAGTGGTTTTAATATAGAATATGAAATCAACTATTGGTAAGTAGATTTATACTCCTTGTCGTGAACAATAAATTAATAGATATGTATTACTAAGTTGTAATAATTAATTTATTATCATCCCATTAATTAAATCAGTTGAAATTAATTTGGAAATCAATAAAATTAATGTAATTGAAATATTGCAATTAATATGGTAAAAAGACGTTAAATGTGGAGTGATGAGAATACTAATATGGAAACTTATGTTAGATAAATTCATAAGGTATTTGATGATTTAATAATAAGAATGTAAATCAAAATAATTGAATACTGAAATTTAAAATATAATACTGGGGTTTTACTACAGTTGTAATTTAACGTTGAAATTAATTTAATATTTAAATCTTGAAATTAAGATGGAAAATTGAATTTCAAAAGATCATTAAATTTCCTTGTAATCAAAAATGATAAAATGGTTAACTTTTAAATTTGAATTTAAAAGTGATTAAATTGATTTTTAAATAGATTGTCTTAATTAACGTGTAAAATTAGTCTTTTTGGGCACTATCTTGGATTTCAACGAAACCAGTTACATCGGATCCGTAATAGTGAATTATTATAGGATTACCAGATTCGTAGCGATCAGACTTATCGTTTGATCGTGCGAGCTCAAAACGTGTAGAAATCAATTAAAGGAATTTAATTAATATAATCTGATTTTAAATGCTAACTTCTATATACAATGAAATAGGGTTTGAAATTAGTTCCATTGAGTTTAAAAATATTAAAAATCTATATTTTGATATATTGGATGACCTATTTTCGTTTCGGGAATGAAACAGGCTTTTTGGGTCTTTGTTATCGTTTCGACCCAAATCAGTTTATCCATCCATTCCTATCCCATCTCTGTCTATATGTAGGCTGTTATAAACCCTAACATTCTTTTATTCCATTTTCTATACGTACAATTTTTGTTCTTATCTGTTCCATTATCCGTTCCTTCTCAATGACAGACATCTCAAACCCTAATTACAATTCCAAATCAAACTCCAAAATTCAAACTACTCAAATCCTATCATATAATATATCATCGTGAAGCTCTCGACGAACGTAATCCGTGTCTACAATTCGTTTTTCGATTGGAGGCTCTATTGTCCAAAATTGGGTGAAACATTCTCGGCCGTCTATTCTTGGGTTTCGATTCAACGGCTGATCATCGACAATGGGACAATCGGGAATGACCACTATGTAGAGGACATCAAGGCGAGTTCTTATTATGGTTAGATCATGTTGGAGATGCCGTGATTCTCCACGATCGACGTTTGGAGGCGAATGGCGGCGGAGCCACTAGGCGTAATCGGAGGGTCGTGCATGTGGGTTGAAGGTGCGCCCGGAGGAGGCCGATGCAATGGTGAAGTTTGATCTGAGTATTGAGGCTCCTAGCAATGGCAATCTGGAGCAGGGGTCAGCGGTAGATGGGTGCTCCGTTTGTGTCAATCATGCTCGATAGGGTTTCTAAAGGTAGAGCTTTTTATGATTCTGCCCCTGTATTCATTTTAATTAAAATTTTAAATTTTCAATCTTCTAACTCATTAACTTTTGCATATGAACTCCGATTGACGCGCGGTTTCTTCTGTTGGGTTCGTATCAAAATTCCGGACAACATGGATTTGGTTTGTTTGAATTTGGAGACCGTTGAAATTTTGGGCTTTTATTGGATTTTTAATCGACTATAAATCAAAGGTGAGTGATTTAACCCATTCACGCAATATTAAACCTTCTTATATTACTTGAATTAAATTTATGAAGTGATAAGAATTTTATTTGTTGCTGTTTGGTAGTTTTAATTGGCATTTAAATAAATTTGAATTAAATTGGCATTTAAATTAATATTGAATTTAATTGTTAGTTAAGTACCTGATATTGAGAACTAGTTAATTATTGTGATTTATTGGCTGATTAGGATGTTGACTGTGATGGATGTCTATTTGTTGACATTTTGGATGATTGGATGTTTATTTATTTTATATCCCTGTTATCACTCTGTATTTTACGTGACAACATATAAACTGTTATTTGAATTATTTCGAATAAATTAAGAAATAGGTTGAAATGATATATACCTATAACACTTTGATTTGGAATGAAATGATATATATCCATCCATGAAATTAAAATTAAAATAATTGATCACTTGTCCAAAGGATAGAAAATTATTTACGGAAAGCGGATTGGTTAAATTAAATAGTTTTAAAAACTTGAATTTGGATTTTGATTAAATCATATTATTTTAAAGGAAATAAATGGTGGATTTATGTGAATTAAATTATTTTCTAATCAAGCTTCGAAATGTTGAAATTGAAATTGGTTAAAAGAAATTGTTTTAAAGAATTGAGTTGGAAATTTGAAGTTATAATCGATATATGACTTTAATTCGAAAAATTGAATTATTTTAAAGATTTGGTTCTTAAAATTAAACAATGAGGTTTAATTTGATTTGAGTGTTTAAATCAGTAAATTGGAATTGGACTTGAAATTGATATAAATTGAAATGGTTTAAAATAAGAATTGAATTGGAATTTTAAATCATTGAATTGAATTGTTGAATCGAATTTGAAGTTAAAAATGAATGTTTTGGAAATTGAAGATAATTCGAATTGAAATTGAAATCAAGTTGATTTGAAACTAAATCAAAATTGAGTCAATTGAATTGAAAGATTGAAAATTGAGTTTTGTTGATTTGAAATTGGGACATGGGTCAAGATTTGTTGAAATGGAAAGAAACAGTTTGATTTGATATTATTTTCGAAATAAATTATTTTAATATAAACTGTTTAAAATCTATTTTTTTACTCAAATTTTTTTGATTTTCCAAACTATTTTTCTATAAAAACCATTTTCAATACTCAAACCATTTTATATTAAACTGTTTTAAATCTGTAAACTATTTAAAACTATTCAAACTATTTTCTAAAATTTAAAACTGTGCAAAGTTGAGATGTTTATATTTAAATGTTGATTTAAATGCCAATGTGGTAAAATGAGGTTACAACCTAAGTTGGAATTTGAATGATACTTTCAAGTGAAAATGACATATTTTAAGTAAATATGGTGTTTTAAAACGAAGTGATATTATGAAGTGAATATGATATTTTGCTATCAAATGTGAACCGTTTCCAAAATGTAAAAGAACTAGCCGGTGTGAAAAATGACGTTTGGTCATTAAAGAGACCAGAACCTCTTATTGGCATACTCTTTATCAATATTGGAACCACTTTAACAAATGTGTACGTGTTGGATGATACCGAATGAAGTGGCTGGATTTGGAGGCATTTGCTGGATTTGAAGAAAGAGAACGATGATGGATAGACCTGACACTTGTCTTGATTTGAATTGACTAAAACAGGAGCCATACCTGACCAATGAGGCTAGCTACCTCTAGCAGACACACTTCTTCGTATTACCAACTTGAATTTGAAACTTGATTGGTGCACATCTTCGGATTTTGGGAGTGTTGGACGCGGTGGGCCGTTAGGGGTTACCGCCAATCAGGAAACACAAAACAGTAGTATCCTACCTTGGGCATCGCCTCATGTGCCTTGTCATACTCTTTTTCCTTATTCGTGAGCACTACGATTTTGTTTTAGTGTTGTCTTATCACGGCACCTCCCTGGCTACCGACGTTACTGGTGATGCTACAGAGGCAAACTATAGGACAATGCTTAAAAATATGTTAAGGAGGATCATTGTAAAAACTTAACGCTATTTTAATACTTTACATTACTGATAGACACTACATATATAGCATATTTTTCTATAGATAGATAGCTTCACTGATCCTTAGGAGATGGAAAATCCCGTAACATCTCTTAAGTTATTACACGCACGTTATACACTGGATAGGAGATGTAAAATCCCGTAAACATCACTGAAGCTATTACACTTATATTTACTTGTTATTGATTTAACATACATAAGAACTTTTAGTTTCGACTCAAGTGTTTTGTCTTTTCATTACGCTCGGGTCAGCCTGAGCATTTCAGTGTTTGAAGACATTATTTCTGGAGGACGAAGATGGAATTTGGTATATTATATTACTATTATTATTCCGCTGCATTATTTTGGTACGTTTGTTAATTGTACTCTGATTATGTTGTAAAAGTTGTGTAATCAAATGTATATTGAAAACAGCTTCATGAACTGTTTATTTGATTATTATATTTTATCATTCCGCTGCGAGATTCTGTATTTTATTTTCCTTCTTTTCTCTTATTTTCTTAATAAATCACATTGACAATCCTCCCTTTTGAGTGGTTTGAGTTACACATGTGTGGTTTATTGTTGATTTAAACCGTTCAAAAAGGTGGGTCGCCATAAGTTTCAATCTAAATTACCCATCCCTCCTAAGTTATAGCGATAATCTTATAAAGCCATTACATAGGTTTTTCCAATTTTTCAATTCGTACGTAATTTAAGTAAAAAAGCATTTATTCCAATTAAAAATCCTACTTTTAGTTCTAAGAAGGTATATAAATGAAGTTTAAATACTTGTTCAAACATTATCATATCATAGATAAATCCATTCACTTTTTTAGCTTATCCTTCTATTTATCTTTGATAATCTTCTTTTCTATATCTCTAAGCCTTAACTGGTTTGCTCTTCTCTATCTCTTTTTCTCTTTTAATTTGTTTTATTTTGTCTTTTATTTAAAAATTTGAAGAAGAAATTAGAACATTGATGTTTAGTTATAGAGTTTTGAGGAAGAAGAAGAAGGAATAGAGATAGGTTTTGGCTAGGGTTTTAGAATGAAGAACCCAATCCTTAACCACTTATTTATAGTTGAAAATTAGGGTTACTAGACTTAATCCTGAAATCACTAATTATAGAATGTCATTGGGTCTAGTTTCTGCTAATTCTGACCCGATTCATCAGATTTAACAAGTTATGTATATTTTCCGATTGTAAGCATCATTCTAAATGTAATGGAATAGTTCTCAAGGCCTAATTCCAAATTTATGAAAATTTAGTATTTTTTCCTTTTTATGTAAAATTACATTTTTACCCTCATTGGGGTTTTAATTTATTATTAAAATTTCAGGGTGTCACAACAAGTATGCGACCACCCAAACGATCCTATAGCATAAATTAGTGGGTTTAGAAAATATGCTCTCTTGTAGAACGTGAGGAAGGTCCAAAGAGGAGGAGACGGTAAGCTATCCTATTGCGAATGGGGGTAGGATCCTATGGTGAGTCAATTTGTTGTTGAGGTGCTGGCATTAAGGGGCCTATAGCATATGAGATAGGTCTAGGATGTGAGTCCTATTCGTTCTAGATTGATGATGCGATATTATACCACAAACGGTGGAATACGACTTGTTAGTTAAGTCAATACGGCCTATTGTGTTTAAGGTGTGACCAGGACATAAAGATCGACATGTTAGACACTTATCATGTTATAGTAGCGTCTCTGCAGTATATGTATAGTAAGCAAAAGTCACTCGCTAAGGTTTATGTCTTCCACACTCCTCTTTTCCTTTTTACTTATATCATTAGGTTGATGAAGCCTATAGTCGTGATGGACTAGATGATGAGTATTTTGATGTATATTGTGTAAATATTGTAAATATGCTTTAAAACTTGATTATGACTTATATATGGATTGGGTTTTAATGGTATGGAAAAGGCATATGTATATGATATTGTTGATATACTATGCTGCTATGAAACGATGATGGTCGTTACTTTGTTTCCTTCTGCTGTGAGATTATGAAAGTTAGTAGTTAGAACTATTTATTTCTTATCTCCCAATGACTCGTTCCTTTTTGGCTTTTGATGTGTTGATATAGGTTCAGGCATTGAACCTAAGGGTCGAAAAAGGTGGGATGTTACATCGAGCGACTGTAGTTGGTCTGAATTATAGCATTGGAAACAAAGCACTATTCAATAGAGTTTTATGTCCTTATTTGTATAAGGTTAGTACTATGGTCAACTATAGTCAACTCAAAGTCAAAATATTTGGCTAGAGTACAGTGGTTAATAATAAATGTTATTATTGAACCAAGGACCTTGTTTATGGACTGATCAAATTTAATATGGATAATATTAGTGCATTTACCCGTACTAAACTCCATATGTCCTGAAGTGATATAATGTCGACGAAGAGAATGTGTGTAAATTATTGTCACTGTTAGTACCACTTAAGGGGATGTAAAATATGATTTTACCAAAGAGATCTGTTAGCGATGAATTCAACAAACTATCAAACCACTAGCTAAGAGGATGTGTGAACATTAGTATTGGAATTGTTCAATACTAACTGCTAAACAGATTCACAACTTTGAGTCACACAACCGTATTCATGAATTCTCTGAAATACCATATGATTTAATTAGTTTATAAAGTGTTATAAGTTAATTATATTAATTAATATTTAAGAAATAGTATTTATTATTGTATTTTATATTTGGGGTGTTAATAGTAAGTGAGATAGATCTTAGAAATTTTTGGGTGCTGTTAGTAATTACTTTGACCTGTATATAAAAGTTATATATATCCCTATATCGACATACGATATCGATATATATATTTAAACAAGCTTTAAATATATTTAGTTACTTAACGGGCTTTATGATGTTTTGGTTCATGTAAGAGACCATGTATGGCTACCCAAACAAGGAAGAGAAGTTGTCTAGATGTTAGATCTAGATTAACTAGGAGTTAATTAGGAGTTTGTAAGAGAGGAAGGTGGAAGGTCATTTCATTTCCCTTTAAATACAAAGTCTTGCACATTCGTTCTCATCTTTCTCCTTTTTGTTTTGCCGGACAACTCTTGCTTCCTCCCGGTCGAGTCCTTTTTCACCCATACATCATCAAATAAAATCATAGTGAAGTGGTTCAATTGTTTCAAGCAATATCGGGTGGCAATTAAAGAAATGTTTGAGACAATTCACAAATCTAGGTTTCTTGAATGGCTGGATCTGCAAATAATATTCAAATTAATATTATACATTCATATATGTGCACACCTAGCCTTGTTTGATATATGTAACATATAAATTTAAAATGCCATTGAATGTTTTAATTTAACTTTTTATATATGTAAATATATTATGTATAATGTTGAATATTGAAATTATTGAAACCATTATCATTTGATCTAATATTATAATATATATATATATATCGGTTAATAATACCATTATCACTTGATTTAATATTGCAATATCAAATTTGAATATTATATCAAAATTCAAAATATTTGACCAAATCAGTTTTAACATGAATCAAGATATTTTGATGTTTAGTTAGTCAAAGATATAAATTTGAAATTTAGTTTCTATTTTCGTATGTGTATATATTTCTATAAACTTATTTTTATAACTTTTATGTGTGTATCACACTCACACACACAAATATTTACATACACACATGTGCACATGCACACACATATATGATACTATTCAATATGTGTATACAAATCATATACATATATTATGGTATATTTTAACATATATACTTAGGCATTTATATTCCTGATCGTATGCATATTATTATATATATTTTTATATATAATAGATAAAAATCCCAATATATATATTTATATAGTTGTACACATGCTCTTGTATAATTTTGTTATCATGTCATACATCTGCCTTCCTTTGCAATATACATTTTTACACCCATGTAATATAATTATGTTATCCCAATATATATCTATCTTCCTATATGTCAATGTGATTTTTCACATATCCTAAGATTAAAAACAAAAATCCTAAATAATTACACACATCACATTTATGATCGGTTATTTATACCCTATAAATGATAATATGATCTTTTACATAACTAAATGATAGAATAGAAAACATCTAACTAAATCACACACACAGAGGGGCGCACACACATATATATACATCGCACTTATAATGTACTTGAATGTGTTGTATATTTTATGTTATCATGGTATGTTATGAATATATATGGTATATTCAAAACAAGTATTAAATAAGCTTAATTATTATGATAAATTATATAAATACAGATATTTAAAATAAAATATGACTTTGTTTTAGTATATTTAAATTAGACCAAATTCTAGTTAATAAAATTCATATGTCATTAAGATCCAAATAGGAAAAGTTTTTTGAAATTTACCCATTTAACCCACTACCACACGAGCTGGCCCTATAGGTTAGAGAGTCAAAGTTGCCATGAATAAAACCATCTCTTGCCTATAGTTCAAAGCACTTTCAATATCATGCACGATGCCGAGGTGACACTACACAAAAACAGTGATTTCGCAACATTTTGTATCTCTTATTTTGTAACAATTTTTAATGTTACAAAGGACCAAGAGTAAAAAATAATTAAAGATGCTAGAAAAGTGTTAGGAAAAATAAATAATTTTTGTATGAATTTTACAGCATACTAGTTATAGATTAAAACACATTAAATGTTAGCATACAAGGTTAATATGTAAATAAATAAGAAACCGATGAAGTATTTTGTAATTTAAAATATGTTTCATCGCCCGTACTTCTCGTTCACACCACTGATATTTCTTGTCTAAAGTTTCTGTTTTTCCTCTTTTCTTCATGAAATCTACAATCGACGGACAGGAAACCAAATTTCAAGTGAAAATCGATGAATAATTGCTTTTCAGGCAATGCACAACTTTTCATCCCTGTATGCCTGTAGCTTTTCATCCCCAGGCGACATTCAACTTCTCTTCTCTAGGCATGCGTAGCCTCTCTTCTAAAGCGGTGCATTATTAATTAACTAGCATGATTTTTTTAATTTTCGAAACTATTTGATGTTATACTTTAAACCTAAATTAACTTGCAACTTTATAAAATGTATATAATTATTCTTTTTTTTCTTCTGATTTGGTGATTATTGTAATTCTAGGCATGAATTGTGCATATAATTTAGTTGTTGTTTTGACTTATTTGATTATTAATTTTTTGGTTATATATATATATATATCTTATCCTCGGTCATTTAAAATGAGTTTGTGTTTTCAATATATGTCTCCTTTATTTTTTAAGTTAAACATAATAATTGATGTCTGCTTATCTTAAATTTATTGAATTTGTATTATATTTATTTTTGCATGGATAAATTGTAATGGAACAAAACCACTTCCTTGACTAGTAGATAACATTTTATATCAAGTAAAATATACTATGTGTATTGCTTTGTTGTTTTATGTCAAGTAAAATATACTATGTGTATTGCTTTATTGTTTTATGTCAAGTAAAATAACATGTGATGTCAAGATAGGTAACACTATATTACAAATTTTTATCTTCTTACTATAGCATTGAAATCAATATTAACCATGGATTTAAGCCTTTTAGATTGTACCTAAACATCAATCGTTCTTATTGCATTGAATATTAACCATATGTGATAAACATGTCATACACTAACTAATATTTGTTTATTCATTATTTAATCAAAATAACTTTCTTTGAAGATTTTTTTACTATATTTGCATTTTATGATTTGAAAAAGATGTTGTTATATTCTAAAATTGAAAAAATTTAGAGCTTAAATTATAGTATCATTCGAATATGATATCATGGCATTTAATAATTAGTAACTCTGAAATCAAGTTGTAATTTTTTAAACTTTAGGTTGAATTGATATTTACTTCCTTATTATGAATTGTGTGTATGATATTGTATTATGGTTTATGCATTGATTTATCAGTATATTGTACTTTGTTTACTCTTAAAATTTTAGTAATAATGCAAAAATTTGTGCAAAATTAATATTTTCCAATAGTATAAATGCTATTAGTATCCAAATTAGCAACACTTATAAGTGTTACCAAATATATAAGTAGTAACACTTATAAGCCGAAGTTTAGCGATGCTTATAAGTGGTGCCAGCAATATATTTAGTAACATTTATAAGTGTTACTAGCAATATGTTTAGCAACCCTTATAAGACTTACTAACTATGTGAATAGTGTGCTTATCAAATATTATTGCTTCATTACTCATAAGTCATTCGTAACACTAAAAAGTGTTGTCAAAATTATTTGCTACACTCACAAATGTTAGGAATTATCTACTTTGGGACACTCGAAACCCTTATCGAGGATTTTCCTAGCCATGATGGAGATTCATGTTTTCGAAAAATTTACCATGGTCTTGGAATTACCTTAAATTAAAGAAATTTGGAAAAATGATGAAATGATGAGCCAAGGAACTTGGAAGATGTCGAGATTGAAGAAGTCAAAGATTTAAGCTAAGTATTGTAAATGCAAAATAGATTGGCGTCAACCTATTCAAATAGGTTGGCTTCGACCCATTCAAATAGGCCGGTATTGGCATGATTTGATCATGTTGGCACTGACATGATTTTGGATCTTAATTTGGCTATTTAGGCTTGGAACTCTATCTATTAAGTAAAAAATGAAGTTTTGACATATATAATCATGTTGGTACTAACATGATCATGTCAACATCGACATGATTGGCTGCTTAGGGAAACATGCGCAACAACCTATTTTTCGTGCAAGAACCCTGGATCTGGAGAAATTAACTAGTTCAAACCTAAAACGATGAAATTTGGGTAAGATCTCGTCTAATATAACATTCGACCTTCAACTAAGAAGGGGCATTTGGGTCATCTTCTTCTTCCCATTGACGCCAACTCAAGATTTTCTCATTAGAACTAGAAATTGAATGTAAATCTTGGGAGAATCAATCAACAAAGATAACTAAGTGAATGTAAGCTGGAGGTTTTTTCGAACCACTATAAGAAGATTGTTTTTCTTCTTTTACATTTGATTTCTTCACTTTTATATTTGATTTCTTAACTTTTATATTTGTTTAATGCATTTACGAATGACTTGAGTGTTGTGTCAATTTTTGGCATAACATTTTTGGTGTGTTCACTAAGAAAGGAATCTGATCAGATTTGTAGAAGATGAAGATGTCCTCTATAAGGAAAGCTTTAGATGGAGGAAGTCAACAAGAACATAGGGGCAGCCAGGTGGTGTCTACTAGTTCAAATCCACCTTCTATCCATGTGACAAAGAATAGATGTAGGGGATGATGACAAGTATGTAAGAGAGGTGGCTAGGTTAATAAGAGGCGATGATAAATTGATTTTTACAAAGGATGGAGTAACAAACAACAGCCGGAGTAGTTAGAAATCAAAATCAAAGACCATAAGATGGAGAAAATGTACAAGAAAATGGAGTAGAACATGGTGGAACCAACCCCCCAACATATCAACAAGTCAGTATCGAGAGGTTAGGACCAGTCGATACCGACATGTTTGGACATGGAGACATAGTCGATCTGAATGTTGAGCAAGCAAGGATGCTTGGGATGGGCAATGATAGAGCCAAGAAATAAGATCGAAATGTGAACTTGCAACTGCAATGATTAGAACTAGAAGTTCCCTTTAGGAACGGGGGACATGACGAAGATTTGAATCAAATGCATGAAAAACCATAGGGATTTCAATTTAATCTAGACAATCACTTAGTAGAGATGGTAAGACATGTGCTACACGGTTGAGCCCTAGAACAAAGTTTAAAGGATGTGAATAGAACCCTTAACCCCCAAACATCGAATATGCTAAGAATCCACCATATTTCAAACTACCTACTTTGGAGCCGTATGATGGAAGGACATATACAATAGTTCATTGATAAGATATATCCAATACATGGGGTTGTTGGGTGCTTTGAAGGAAGTGATGAGACGGTTTTTTCTACTGTACTTAACAGTTTTAGCAACAACGTTGTTTCACTAAATGGATAATGGGTCCATTGGCATGTGGATCGAAATAGTGGATAGATTTATAACCAGTTCAAAGTCTATATATTACGACCAATGAATGTGATGACACTCTCGATTGTGAAGCAAACGAAAGGTGAAACTTTACGGAGTTACTTGTCTAAATTTCAAGCAGTAGCCGATGTATTGTAGAATCTATACTTTTCGATAGTTCTAATGGTGGTAGTTTTCGGAGTTGGTAATAAGACTGAAATTAAGAAGGCACTGGAAAGGTACCCGCTGGTGGATTTGGCACATTTCTACTATTAAGTTAAGAAATAATTATGCCAAGAGGAGGTTGAAGTAGAAAATAGTGATGTAAATGCTATGGAGGATGGAGGACCATCCAAGGTAGGATCTGGAAATAATCTGGGAAAGAGAAAAGTTGATGATGGCTTCGAGAACAAAGAGATAGAGTAGGGAACCGAAGTTTTCCTCTTATGTTGATTCGGAAAAGACCTAGAGGATCTATCTTGATACTAGGGGGCAAATTCTCAATAGAAAACCCATTAAAAGAGAGCCTATGGAGTGAGAGAGGAAATGTGAAAAGTACTGCATATTCCATGAGCTGGATGGGCACAAAACCAAAGAATGCAAAAATTTACGAGAATTGACCGAAGATGTAATGACCCAAAATTTTAGTCATTTGAAATTGGAATATTTAATCGATTTTAAATATTGAAGAGTTAATTTTATAAGTTAAATAGATTGAATTTCAAATACAATGGTTATTTGATGATTAACATTGTTTAAATAATTGAATCTTGAATTTGACGTGAATAAAAATGATTTCGAAAGTTGATTTAAATTCCGTTTGAATAAGAATGAAGATAGTAAACTTTTAAATTCGAATTAAAAGTGATTAAACTGATTTTGGAAATAACTCATTTTAATTAACGTGTGAAAATAGCCTTTCGGGGAACTGTCTCGGATTTTGACAAAACCAGTTCCATTGGATCCATAATAGAGAATTATAATATGCCATCGAATTTCATGGCGATTGGACGTATGGTGTGGTCGTACTAGTTTGAAACGCATATAAATTAATTTCAAAAATTTGTATAATATAATTGGGTTTGAAAAGCTATCTTTTGTATATGATGGAATTGGGTCTTGAGACTAGTTCCAGTGTGTTCGGAATAAGGGTATTTCATATAGAATGCCAGGTGGCACGCCTCATTTGGAATTCGAAAATTTAACGTGTGAATAGTGTTTCATAAATTTTCTATATAAGGACATTAACTTTCTTCATTTGCAAACCCTAACCCTAATTGGCTTTAGCCGCCATTAAAACAATAGCTCCATCCAATGATCGACAATCAACGGCGCCTTTAGAGGCCGAATTGGCCAACGACTTCAACTACAAACTTGGAAAGCTCGACAAGGCAAGGCTATTCAATGGTTGGATTGAGCCATAGTGAAGCAAGGCAGTGGCAAAGGAGGCATGACGTCGGTGCCACTTATGGCCGATTGCCATCGAACGACGGCACAAGGAGGGGTGACACTAGGCTCGTGGCGGCGTTAGAGGCAGGCGCGTCGATGGAGCCAAGTCCGGTGGCAAACGACGATGGCATCGGTGGCGGCAATCGATGATAGGCGTGGTCGAAAAAAGGGGAAGTCACATTACCTGGGACATGCGAATGGAGGAAAAGATGATTTTAGGTTTAAAATTTTAATTATTAAAATTATAATAACTTAATTTATTTCAAACATTTATTAATTCATATTTAATTCATACGAGGTCCAAATTGAACACGACAAGTTGCGTTGCGATCATATTGATGAATACTACGCTATGGAGTTGAATTGGATAAATTTGAAGATCATAGGAATTTAGGTAAAAATTGAATGCCAATTCAATTTTAATTCGAACTAGATCACTTTGGAGAATACTGGAATCAAAATGAGTTAACCTCAACTTTTTGGTTAATCAGGAATAATATATAGTCAGTAAAAATTATTATTTGTATATGTGGATATTTTATTGTTGATTGTTATTGGATGTTTGGATGATTTACTATTTTATTAGTTGGTTTGGATATATTTCCGCTCTGGAGCAGATGAGACCCTATTACTTTCCCATGTAAGAGCGGATGACCCTTTGTATACGATCCCGCCTCGAAGCGATTGATTATATTATTTGGTTATATAGTGTATGTGATGCATGGGGACAGGTTGGAGGGATCCAACTGGATTCCTTACACTATTGATTTTACTTTTCATATATATTGTGATATATGACTTGTTGGATGCCATATTTGATGACATGGGTACATCCATATCTATACCTATACTATCCAGGAGTAATACTAAGCAATACTATCGGATAATATAGAGAATGAGGCTATATGGGTACATAAGTGAATATTCCCTTTGGCTAACACTGGTACATTTTTAAACATCGAATAAATAACTCAACTATACTTACATAGTATTGGCACAAAACAATAAATATGCATGCCTCCAAGATAGAAAAATACACAATGTATAGTAAATATTAGAGATCACAATGTCAAAATTGCAGCGATAATATATATGTTATAAAATATATGACATATGCCCAGTAAACATCTTAATAATATACACAAAAGAGACTACACAATTCTAGATGATAATCTACAATACTGAGTATCTAGTCTCCTCTATACCCAGAATACACAAGTTGGTCTCATCGTCCCTGAACCTAAAATGTCTTAGACTAACCCGAGTATTATTTAAATAACACACGGGCCATACTATATCTGAATCAAGGGTTTGTACACATATATATAATGATGAAAAGTATATGCATGGAATGATAACATCAATCAAAGCATGCACAAGGATGTCATCGCCTATATTTAATCACATCAAATATTTTCCAGTCAAAACAATAACAAATGGGTGATTCATCCATATCTAGAAATCACCATCAAAATCTAGAAATCATCAAATATGAGATGTCATCAATTATAATTAGGCTAGCAAATAACAAAGAAAAGTATATCTTTTAATCTCGAGTAATAGCATACCAACAATAATATAAATATAGGCCGCCTATCAAAGAAATCGTATACAATAAAATATATAAGAATCCATTATACTTTGGACACCAATCCAGATATAACCTCATATCCTCATATATTAATAAACTGGAATTCATGATTGAGGATGACTATACAACAGACGCGAAGTCCCAAGTAGAGTTATATATACATCAATATGTGGATCACCTAACCCTAGGTCATCAAGCCCATATCTATACTTAAGTGAGATCTATCAATAATATATGCCAATCTACCACTCCGGTAGAACCAAAAGGGAGACCGATGGTCGTATGCCAGCTCCAGGAGCCCAAGGTCACCTAACTAGATCTGCTCCTACAGTTCTCAGTCACCTCGATGGACATCATGATACATATCTACCAGTGGTTCGTCTATGCATAGCCTTAGTCATGACCTTGCTTTACCCCTATAGGTAACAAACTACTAGCCTATGTAGCATAAGGGGCTATAAGGCACCTACCATATAGATCACCTAACTAAAATCCTATGATGCGTATCAAATATAATATCTAATAAATGTGTTGTAGATCTAAGATGCAATCCCATGATCTGGCAGATAGGGTGGATTCTAGCCATATGGTTCTCTCCCACCAATAATCTAAGAGAACTTCTTGATAGTGGCATACAATATCAATAAATATAAGGGCACCTACTTGCTCACACCTATATGCATCACTTCATGTAAGTACGTGTCTCATAATACAATTCCCATCATGTGATTTCCATCGACTTACAATGAACAACTGAATAAATGTCACATAGCATCCCATACCCCAATGTGATACTCAATCATTTATTCACTGCTAATAAATTCTACTCGCTCTCTATGATATTCTATATAGCGAGTCCAAAGAATAATGTGAGAAATATTACCAAAAATCTCATACCATACGGTATTATAACTCTATTTATTTAGATTTCTCATCACATAGAATGAAATATCATGAAACCAAGAAGAAGGATGTCATCACCATGTCATATCAAAATCACCAATCAAATCTATATCAACAGTGAATCATTCATAATATCGAAATTAGTATAGGAAAATGAGAAATCAAAAGATGTAGAAACCATACATAAAAATATCAATTTAATTCAAAAATGAAATAATAATAAAGTTCAACAAAATCTTTCTTTAAACATTTATATCAAATATTCAAATACATACACACACATATGCATATACATATACATTTATATATATATAGAAGAACTCCACAGCAATGGAGAGAAGGCCGACGATAGTTTTTTCAATTTTTTGGTTGCTATATTTTTAAAATTATAGGATGGTTGCACAGAATCTCAATGCACTCTGGGCTATTCAAAGATTATGCTACGCCTGTCTCTAAAAGAAAGACTTACTTATTTACCCTAAAGTACCAAATTAATAGAGTTCAAAATACAAACTCTGGTCAATTATAGACGTCTGTATAAGATCTTGGTAATACAGGAGATAATGGTTTGGAAGGATCAAGATACAATGGATACTGCGATCGCCCATTAGAATAATAGGATTGTACTCTAAATTGCAATTTGAAAACTGCAAACCCTGATTTACATATTTGAAATCTCAATTGGATTTGGAAATAGAGAACCAATGCTATCGGTTATAGGTAGAGAAACGTATGGCGATGCAAATAATGATTTGCGTCTTGCAAATCTGGTCTAAAGGATCAACATTTGACACTTTTGAATGGAAAGTGATTTGGGAAGTTCAATTCTGAATGCATGGTGTGAGTAACTACGAGAACCAGTAGATGATAATTCGAGAAACTTGAGACAATAATTGTGATGTAGATGAACTAAATTGGACATGAATTCAAATAGATCTAAGTTCGAGAGCTGACGTGGTGTAACGGTCGGGATTTCGACCCTTGAAATTAGACACTAATACGCCTACTATATTGCGTGCTGAGCATTCAAGTGCCCGAAAAACCGATTGTTAAGGGTTAAATAAAATAAAGATAGAACATAATCTCACACAAATGGAACAATTTATAATACCAATAATCTTTACAGTGGAAAATTTGACATACATATATCAAAGTCTAATCTAAGCTCAACCTGGATAGTTATAAACACCTGTCCTTCCAAATGCGGAAAACCAAAACAATGAAACAAATATAGCGGGAATATAATCTACGTTCATATGTTGATGAAGATCTCCAGCTCTCCTTGGAAACTCCAATCGTCTAAAGCTAAACCTAAAACTATTAGGATCTGACCTGAGTATTAAAAATACCCGGATCAGGCTTGGAAAAACCAGCATGAGAAAAACGAATGATAAATATATATGGCTCATAGATTAGATCGATAACAAATAAAACCTTTTTGAAAAGAAAGGGTATCTCATAAGAACATGCCACATATAAACACAAATAGGTTTTTTACCTTACGATAACCAAAATACTTTATAACAAAATATTTTGATATTGTATTTAATGACATGGGTTTGAAAATACTTTCCAAATAAATATATAAAGAAGGTACCATACCCGAGCATGGGGTATATGATACTAAGGGGTAGCTAAAATGTTTGCAATGCATTACAGCTATTTTGAGAATACAGTCAAAATCATAAAGCTCGTATTGGAATAATATTTCCAACATGATAGAA
Source organism: Allium fistulosum (assembly GCA_030737815.1). Lineage (NCBI taxonomy): Eukaryota > Viridiplantae > Streptophyta > Magnoliopsida > Asparagales > Amaryllidaceae > Allium > Allium fistulosum. The sequence goes on along the minus strand of CM060904.1, from coordinate 1,099,278,417 downwards.
AACTAGTGGAAATTTCCTTCCTTGCGGACACTCTGTTGACAATCATAATGGCCGGTGACTTTTCATTTGTCTTAGGCTAGCCCCTACACTATATTGTTCAACACCAATGGATCATAGTGCCCGGTGACTTTTCACCTATCTCATGCTAGCTACTATACTATTCCATTTTAAATCCTAAGGTTGCAGCACATTTTATCCGCGATTATCCCATAGCCCGTAATATTTCTTGCGGACCACATAGTTTCCCATATCCATTTTAATATATCATATTTTCATACACTACCAAAGCTATTGAAAAATTACACTACAACGTTGTACTTTTCTATGCGAGTACAATGTTAAAATACGCGGGTCAAATGGATTTAATATGAACGAGATATAGACTTTTAAAGTTAAAATATTTAATATAGATAATTAAACAAAACAATTAATATATTCTCACCAAAATCATCTCGGCCCAAGCCTACTAATCCGCAACCCGCTTCTTATTACACCTTCTCCTCCAAAATCGAAAACCCCTCTTAACCAATTCCTTCATCAAAATGTGTATAGATTCGTGCACGTGTCAAAACCCCCATCGTTCGATGCCCTGAGTCCACCAGCAAGCTTGTCTTTATCGCCTCATCACAACGGATCCCGCAGCCCCATCTCGGGCATGACTTGCCCATTTTTGTCCAACCAACGTCGAAAATACATCGCATACAGGTGCCTAAATCAAGCGAGATTTTTCGTCGCACAAATTCACCAAATTCGACCAAAGCTATAGCTCTCCAAGCCCTACCCAACGCCACTCTCTGATTTCCCCATTGCCGTCTCTACCCCCACCAAAATCTAACCCTAGTTGCCAATGATCATCAATGACCGTCTCCAAAACTCACCGAACTTACACAAAAATACTACGTCTCCATGCGACCCCAACGATACTAACGGCGTCATCTAATTCTTCATAGATAATGAGAAATCGATTTTAAAGTTTTAAACAAAAATTACACTCTCTCTAATTTATGGAGATATCTCGATTGTTTTTTGACTAAAATTAGAGCGGCCAATTTAAAAAAAAACTAGATACTAATACGAACTACTTTCGTGTTGAATGCTTTGTTTGAAGGAAAGTAGATTAGGAGGATTTGATTTTTGAATGAGAAGTGGAGTTTATTTTTATTGACAGGAAATCAAAATATCCAGAGAAAACAATCTCCTCTCCTTTGTACATGTGTATATATTTATATACCACGTAAGTATATGATGACCGATCTACGCCAAATCAAAGAAGACAATGGTGGACAGAGAGCTGCTATGGTGAAGAGAACAACGACGGTTGGTTGGATGGAAGAGAAGCATAAAAGTGGCAGCACTATGTAAAGTTGGCCGAGTTGAAGATGGATGTGCTATGTGTGTTTATTTGGTGTGTTTGTTTGAATTTAGGGGTTTGAATATAAATAGATTTCGATACACCGTCGTATAATACCGCGTCCGTGTACGCGCCGCAAACGATTGAAAATAAAAGACGATCGCATACAACAATGTTACATGATCACAAAACAACAATAAAATAGACAAGTTAACTTATATGTTAAATTTTGAAAATAACAATGTTTGACTTGAAATACGTCAAACAAAATTTTCAAAGTAAAAATTATTGAAAAATCCTATGAATTAGATTAAAACATCAAAAATCGGACAATTATTTGAAACATAGATTTTATAAAATAAAATCCCAAATCGAATATTTTAAACTAACTAGATATTCCAAAAATCAAAGTGATCTGGGTCGTTACATTCTCCCCCCTTAAAGAGAATTTCATCATGAAATTTCACCACATAAACACCCAATATTATTCATAAGTTCGTATGAAGTTCAATCTATATACAAAATCTGATTCGATTACTACTCGAATACGTTGTTTTTTCTTCCGAACTAGTATCGCTCACCCAATTCTCTAGTGCGGACTCTGATCAAGCTCCTTGATTAGGAACCTCCACTCTCCATACACAGCTGTAGCTATGATAGAAAACTTTGGTTCCATACCGAAAACCCTCAAGTCTTCGCTGTCAAAAATTGAGTAATAGATCCTTATTTGGAATAGAGTAAAACATCTCAAAACCATGTACTCGAATTTTAGATCAAAATTATATGGAAGAGAAATGATCTACGTCCACCCTACACACTCATTTAATTGGTTTTACTAATACCAATTCTATTTCCACTAAAATTTATTTTTGAAAAACATTTTTATACCACACAACTTAGGTTGTAAAACTAGTAAAATATTCAATCATACCCTAAGGGTATACATAACATCATATTCGAACTCTTTTTAAATTCACCTAAGAATTTTAAACACCAGGTTTTTTATTCAAAACACTTTTTTTTGTGAAATGATATTATATACTTTAATCTACATAATATATATTTATATAGCCCGAGTAACCCAAAATTATTCCAAGTAACTAAAGGATAATACTCAAGAGAAGTGTTTACCATCTAAACACATCTCTTACCCATTTTTAGTTATTTTCGAGCCAATCGAACTAGTTAACTTAAAACCACTTTCTTTCTTTTCAAATCCATTTTGAAACGACACCACATATATTTTCAAATAAACAGTTTTACCCAAAAATATCCATTTCCAATTTTCCTTGGATTCGGTTGGATTTGAACTCATTGTGACCGTAACTAAGTGCACTATACTGTTCGCCTAGGCACACATCTGATAGTCACTTAGAAGAATATTCTTGTCACCATAAAACAAATCGGGACTCATTTCCTGAACCAAACTAAAGAAAACACACTTTTCTTTAAAAATTATCCTTTTCAAAAGAATTTATACTTAAAAATATTTTAAGTAAACTATTATTATCGTCTCCAAAATCATTTGAAATAATAAAATACATAATTTCCTTTGGTAAAACAAAACATGCTTTTGGGATCAAGCCAAAATCTTGTTTTATCAAAACAATTTCATAGCAAATTCCTACAGTAGCCATCCCTCACTTAGAAACTCGAAAATGAACACCGACGATGTTGCAATCATTGTCGGAATTATTTTCCAACTACCGAAATGAGTTCAGTGCTTTATCTTCCTGAAAATCCTTAGAAATATTTTTGTTCCGAAAATATTTCCAAATGCTATTATTAACTTTTAACCTTGCAAACCATTTTTCCAAAATCTTCAAATTCCATTTATTTATAAGACACATTTTTATAAATCAATTCTTATAAAATCAGCTTCTTATATAAATCATTTTTCAAGTATTTATCTCAGAAATATCCCTGTTTTCTTTTAATAAACTCCTTTTATTAAATCCCAATTTTAGACAATCAACTTTTTATATAAAATTATTTCTAAAATATTTATTTCAAAATATTCCAACTTTCTTTTAATAACCAATTCTTATTAAAACCAAATTTTAACCCACTCTTATCAACGAACGCCTTACAGTCAAATTATGAAATTCAATTCATAAGGTATTCATTTTTAATGTCCCAAATTTCTTGTTTACCCCATGCTAGGTTCAAAATGAAAGATTCCAAATAGATCAATAAACAATAGTCAATGCTCAGAACTGGGCGAACATGGCTAATAAAATCCTAGATGATAGTAAAGAAATATTATCAAATTTCCTAACAACCAAGCACAACCAAGAATAACTATATTAAATTTTCAAAAATTATTCTTTATGTATAAAATATATTCTAGGTAAAATTATTTCACTTACCCAATTTAAAACAATATTTTGTCGGTTTGGCCTTGTTCAGGTGTTTAGGAAACCCTTATGGATAACGTTGACCAAACGCATCGACCAACATTCTTAAGCCACTCAATAGATCAAACATCACAATATAAAACAGTTTTATATCGCTAACAAATACGTGCTCTCATATATTTAATACACTCAAACTCATTCTAGGATCTCACTTACTCTATCTCAAATGAGTTAACCCTACCAAAGCCTAGGTGTTCGCTCAACCTAAGCTCTAATACCACGTTGTAACGACCCGCCTTTTCCGCACAGTTTAAGCAGCCAATAAATGACACATGACCCACTTAAATTGAACGAAAATATGGATAGTTAGGGGAAAAGAAAGAAGGAAGAAGATAAGAAGAAAAATAATAACACAGAATCTCACAGCAGAAATGAATGATCTATAATATATAAAAAATCTTTATACAAAAAGAAACTGTAACATATTTATATACATACATCAATCAGAGTATACTAACTATTTCAGCTCGGACAATTATAACAACCCGTCCTCACAATTGATGATAAATACAACAATGAATGCAACAGAAAATTAATGATGTACGTAAATACATCTCCGAGCCTCCAGCTCGTCTCTTGAAGCTCCAAAACATCCAACTAAACCTGGAAATATGCTCAGTCTGAATCGAGCATTATAGGAAAGCAACGCCCGGGTCAGTCTGGTAAAACCAGCGTGAGAAACTCAAATCACAAGGAATTTTATTTGTTCTAGCTCGTAAAATACTTTAAAATCAAAGGTATCTCGTAAGACCATGCCGTACAAAAACACGAATGGGTTTTTACTTTATGATAACCAAAACCTTTTATATCAGAAAATCCTGTGATATTATAATAATGTCTAAGGTTGAAAATAATAATAATCAAGTAGCTGTGATGCTCGTGGGTGTACATCACAACAATACTAGGTATATAATAAAAAACTGATAAGGCGCGTTCACAAATTGTGTAGGATTCCACGGAGGTGCCCTCAGTACTTCGAGAATGGTCCTCCTGCACAAGGATCAGAGATATCCTTCCGAAGCAGCATACATCCCTTGTGATGTATCATAGGAAAAACTCGCTAAGACCGAGTGCATCGCCCCATGCATGCATAAAAACTGTAAGTAACATCTAAGTGGAGCCGACAACACCCTGTGGATTTGCCAACCCTACTGGCCATGCCTCCTATCTCTAGGTTTTAGTCATTACTGCTGATGTGGCTACGTCCGACGTTCCAGCTCACGCACCGCCACCAAAATAGATCACAGAATCCCATATGGATTCCAATACCCCAACAGGTCTTAGAACCACACATGGATACCAACATCTCAATATATTACGAAACTCCTCCATAATCGTATATGGTTTCAAAGTGGTTACGATTTTTGAGTCATCTCTTATGAGTACACTCTTCCGCTTCCCTAGCACTCCAAAATTCGATCTTTGATTTTCCGAAATGCTCAATATTGGTTCTTTAGGAAATAATCTGACAATACAAAAGAGCGAGGATCACCCCCTAACCGTTTAAGTGGATAGATCTCCTCATCATTTGTCCTAGAATAACAAAACGAGTTTATACATACAGTATAGCACCACCGATAGTAACTATACCATATAATTCTCGTGTTTCCCCTAGATATTTCCAGAGTTAAAATCCTTCGGTGTTAAGTAAGGAATATTTCTATACCACCAAAATTAAGAAGGATTACATATTTAGGCCAAGATTTGATAGTTGATTATTTAAATATCAAATAAAAAAACATTCAAACAAAGATTACATTTCCCATTTAAATCGCTAAGCCTCATTTAATTAAATTTCCATTTAATTAGAATGTCTTTCAAAAATATTTATCATAATACTCATATACTTATCTCACCGAAATAGGTATATTCACAAACCATTCCTTTCAAAATATTTGAAAACTTTTAAAAATAGATATGGAAAGTACCATTCAATATCGACCATGGATCACAGCTTACACAATGGTTACGTTGCTATCCCAGCGAATCCATAGTAAAGCATGGGAAATCTCTGCCCCTTGAATTACGCCATGAAAATCAACTATGGATCATAGTTTACATAATGATTACGTCGCTACCCCATCCAATCCATACTAAACTAGGCAATCTCTGCCCTTTGATTTATGCTATAAAAGCCAACCATTTCTTTCCAAAATCTCTTTATTTCATAAATATCTCCAAGTCTATTTATAAAGCTCCTTTTATAAATCTCAAGTACTCTTAAACCAAACTTCTATCCAATTTCCAAAATCCCTTTCGAAATTTTATAAATTCCTTAAATGAATTCTTTTCATTAAATAAAACCTTTATATAAGTCTTTCCATTTCAAAATGAATCCTTTTTAAATAACAGTTTATTATTTTTCAAACACCTTTTTATAACGATTTATTATCTAAAAACATCTTAAATAAATAACTAATTATCTTTAAACCTTATTTAAACATCATTAAGTAACTTTAACAATATTTAAAATATATTTAAACAACTTCAAAACAACATTAACATATTAATAATTTAACTTTTTAAACAATATTAACATAATAATAAATTAACTTTAAAACAATATTATTTTAATAATAAAAAGAAACTTTTAAAATATTGATAATATAACAAATAAAATTGAAATAAAATAACCAACTTTAAAATATAAATAAAGTTTTAAATAAATAACTAAAATATAATTAAAACATTTTAAAACAATTATTAAATAATTTTAAAATAATGATTAAATGTTCTTAAATAACTTTTAAGAAATAACTTTTAAGAATCATATTAATAAAGTAATTAACTTAAATCATTATTAAAACAATTATTAATTATCTTTAAAACATTATTAACAAATAGTTATTACCTATTAAATCTTATTACTAAATAATAATTATCTTTAAAACCTTATAATAGATAATAATTATTCTTAAAATAAATTTCGAATAAATAATTAACTTTTCAAATTTGAAAGAGGTTTAACGATCACAATGGTACTTAAAAAAGCTACCATGTTATTCAATTTAGCTTTCCAAGTTAATAACAAATATTTACATAATCAACGACTGTATAAATAAATTCAACACTTAACTATCATTGGTTAACATATCACTTATTCAAAGTGGCATATCAATTAACGATATATAATTAGATGTCCAAATTTATAAAATAGCAAAGCGAGGATTTATTCTGCTAATTAAATATCAAATTAATTAAATTAGCGGAGCGGTGTTTTATTACGCTAAACAGTTGTCCAAATTACTCTATTCAATTTACTTTAATAGTACGGTGTTTAATTAGACAAATAATTATCATCAATTAAGATATAATAATTTAACGGCGTTATTATTTAGAATAATGTAATTAAATTCTATCATATACAGTTCAAATGGAAATGAGATATAAATTTTTAACGTTAACATGTTTAATATATATAATTAAACAAAACAATTAATATAGTCTCACCAAAATCATCTCGGCAAGCCTATTAACCCGCAACCCTCTTCTTATTACACCTTCTCCTCCAAAATCGTAAACCCTCATTAACCCATCCGTGCATCAAACGTGCATGGATTCGTGCACGTGCATGCATCAAAACCCCCACCGTTCGATACCCTAAGTCCACCAGCATGCTCGTCTTCATCGCCCTATCACAACGAACCCCGCAGCTCGACCTCCGGCCCGTCCTACCCATTTTCGACCGACCAATGCAGAAAACACATCGCATACAGGTGCCCAAATCATGGGACATTTTTCGTTACCAAAATTCACCAAATTTGACCATAAGCTAGAGCTCTCCAAGCCCGACCAACACCACTCTCTGATTTCCCCATCGATGTCTCTATCCCCTCCAAAATCAAACCCTAGTTGCCAACGATCATCAACGACCAACTCCAAAACTCGTCGAACTTACATCAAAAATGCTACGCCTCCATGCGACTCCAACAATACTAATGGCGTCACACGGATAATGAGAAATCCATTTTTAAAGTTTTGAACAAAAATTTCCCTCTTTCTGATTTATGGAGACGTCTCGATCATTTTTCAACGAAAATTCGAGCGACTAATTTATAAAAAAAACTAGATACTAATACTAACTGCTTTCATGTTGAATGCTTTGTTTGAAAGTGAGTAGATTATGGGGATTTTATTTTTGAATGGGAAGTGGATTTTATTTTTATTGACAGGAAATCAAATATCCAGAGAAACCAATCTCCTCTCCCCTGTGCATGTGTGTATAAATATATACCACACAAGTATATGATGATTGATCTAGGGCAAATAAAAGAAGACAATGGTGGACAAAGAGCTGCTATAGTGAAGGGGACAACTGCGGTTGGTTGGGTGGAAGAGAAACATAAAAGTGGTTGCACTGTTTAAAGATGGTTGGGTTGAAGATGGATGTGCTGTGTGTGTATTAGGTGCATTTGTGTGCATTTAGGGGTTTGAATACAAATTGATTTCGGTACCCCATCGCATAATACCGTGTTAATCTATGTACCGCAAATGACCGAAAATAAAAGATGATCGCGTACAATATGTTACACGATCACAAGACAACAATAAAATAGACAAGTTAACTTATCTGGTTAAATTTTGAAAATAACAGTGTTTGACGTAAAATATGTCAAAATTTTTTAATTATTTTTCAAATTAAAAATTATGAAAAAATCCTTTAAATTAAATCATAAATACATCATCAAAAATCAGATAATTATTTGAAACATAGATTTTATAAAATAAAATCCCAAATCGAATAATTTAAAACTAATTAAATATTCCAAAAGTAAAAGAGATAAAATTCCCGATCGTTACACAATGGATCTCTGCTATTGGATTGCCCGTTGAATTCCACCTTCCATATAAAGACAAAAAGTTTCAATAGTCCTGATCTTTTGTGTCGCCAATTATGTCATCAATTTGTGTCCAAATAGCCGGCTTCACGTGTGTGTGTGTCTATGTATATATGTATGTATGTATAGAAGAAAGTGAACTTAAATGGATTTTTAAATATTCGATGGAAGTTTATGAAAAGATGAGTTCAAAGTATTTGGAACTTTTGAAATAACTATGGTATATTCAAAAGTGATATAGATTTTTATAGAAAGAGATTTGCAAATCTAGTTAGTGTTTACTATGTTAATACCTTAGTTATTGATTTTGATGATAACAACCTTAGTAACAATAATACATTCATATAAAATATGGATACTAACGTTTTTGTCAAGCTATATAGAATATAGTGCAAGGTATTATGTAGGTACTAATTCAAAGATTGTACAATATAGAGATTTAAGAAATGAACATGAATACTCATGAGTATAAAGATCAAGATATGAAGATCTCAAGGCTATGGTATAGTATACATAGTCATAGAATATTGTTAAAGTCCTTAGTACCAATCTTTGATCACTATCTTCTCATTTTCTTATTCTCTATTTTTTCTAAGAACAAAGTATATTTTTTTAAGTATATTTTAAAATATTTTATAAAGTTTTTTAAAGTTTAAAATGCTTATAAACTATGTTTAAATTATTTTACAAAGTATCAAATTATTTTACAAAGCATATGATTTTCAAAACATTTTAAAATAAACTAGTTTCCAAAATACACCAACCAATGTCTACATATAGGCAGATGATATGTCGACGTACATGCTGAAGAAAATGCAGATTACGGATCTTAAGGCAGAATTAACACTAGAGGGGGATAAATAGTGCTTAATTAATTTTATGAATCATTTTGAAATCTTTTCAAATTAAATCCAAACAGATGCAATTCACAAACACAGGAACAATCACAGAATCAGACACAGATGCAAATAGTAAATAAAAGCAGTAAAGGAAAGAACACACCAGAATTTTATACTGGTTCGGAGTTACCCTACATCCAGTCCCATACAATTTCTTATGTAGATTTCTTTTCAAATATAATATCGATATTACAACCTCGATTTCAAGACCACGAGATACACCCTCCTGTCTCCGAGTCCAGGGTAAACTCTCTTGATTTAACCAGGCTACTAGATCACCTAATTGATTTATGGGCTACAATTACACCCAATTGATTTACGGGCCACTATCACACCGTTTCCAATCACACTTTGATAGAGAGACTCGATACACTTTTTTGATTACAAATGATCCAATAACTCTGAATAGCACTGAGATCTTTGAGAGAGAGTGGCAGAGAATCAAACTATAGATGATCGAGTTTGATTCACTTAGAATTTAGGTAGAGTTTTGTTAAAGCATTTTAAATATAAGAGAATATTTGAGTGGAGAAGAAGGAGTGAAGAAATGAAGAAAAAATAACTTAAAATTCGTTGAAAACAACTGGTATTTATAAGAGAATAATGGTCATGTCCATTCGTGAAAGGTTATGACGAATAGACACTTCTTTTGAAAATTTGAAATTTGAATTCTACGGCCACCATGTCGACATGAGGGGATTAGGGATGTCGACTTGCCTATGTTATTTTTGAAAATAGATTTTGCTTTAAAATGATTTCTATTCTAAAACTTGTCAAAACAATTTCTAAACTTTGTAAACCATTTTGAATATAGTTTAAACTTATAAAAGAGTTTTAGAAAGTAATCTTAAAATATATAATCTATAATATAAAAGTAATATTAAAAACTAAGTATAAATTTCTTTAAAATATATTAAAGCTAAAATATTAAAATCAAGAGATAGTTTAAAAAACAAGAGATGATTTTGAAATTAATATGATTAAAAATAGTTTTTGAATTAAGGCTAAAATATTTAAATTGATAGAGATGACTTTAAAAAGATAGTTTTGAAAAAATAAATCATTTTGAAAATTTCATGGATTCCATTCCACTAGAGAAGGTCGTGGGTTCCATTCCACTATTAAAGCGAGAAGGTGGATTCCATTCCACAATTAAAATCCGAATAAAGATTTTAGTGTTATTATGAAGTTTTAACATAAATCTAGACTCTATTACTTATGTTGATATCTTGAACTCTTAATACTCATGAGTCTTCAGTCTTGATTTCTTTAGTCTTGAATTCGTCAGTCTTGAATCTCTATACCAATTCTTGAATCTTTATACTGTACAATCTTCATTCGCAGTACCTGCATATATATATATATATATCATGCATATACATATATATCTAGATAAGAATATTAGTATTTATATTTTATAACGTCCTAAGGTTGCTGTCATCAAAACCATCATCCCAGGAACTAACACATGCCACTAATTCGAAATTTAAATTTTGGAATGAAGTACCTATTCGTTTAACTCTTCGCGAATGGACATTCCCGTTCTCTATATATAAGGGGTTTCAAATGAATTTTTTAACAACTATTTTCTTATTATCTTCTCTCCTCTTACTCTACCAAAATTTCTATTGAAAATTTATCAAAACTTCTCAAAATCAATTCATTTTATTGATTCTTTACTATTTACTCTCTGATTTCAATCATCTCTCTCTTAATCAAAAATCAAAGTGCTACCCATGTGGCTATAGGATCAATTGTAACCAAAGATCAAGAAATTGGCTTTGGAAAGACCATCAAACTCTAATTGTCTTTACGTGGATGTGATTGTAGCCCATTCAAATCAATTGGGTGTGGTTGGTGTCCTGGAAATCCAAGCGGGTTTGCTTGCGTCCCGTCCAATCAAGTGAGTGTACCCAAAGCTTGGAAAATCTGGAGGGAGTGTCTCGTAGCCTTGAAATTGAGATTGTATTTGGTTTGCCTTTTGCCTATTTAAACATTGGTATTTGTAAAGAAATATGTAAAAGCAATTGTACGAGACTGGATGTAGAGTAACTCCGAGCCGGTATAAAATCCATTCCGTGATCTCTATTATCTTATTTTTACTTTACTACATTTATGCTTATCTGTGTTTGCATCTATGATTGCTCATTCTATGTTAATTAATAATGATCTTGGAATAATTTTAAAAAGATTCATAAAATTACAAAACACTATTCACCCCTTCTATTGTAATTATCCTTAAGATCCATAATTTTTCAAACCACATACTATTGGTTTGGAAATATTTTTGAAGTGTAGTTTATTTATAGTATTTCAAAAATACTAACAATAAATCACAAACTATTGATCTTTTTTCGACGATTTTAATTTTAATGAAAAGCTACGTTCTTAGAGAAACATTTTTTTAATGTAATGTAAAGTTTTGAAGTTAACTATGGTACCAATGTGAATTAGAATGGATAAACATTATTGTTTCAAAATGAAAATCTCTCAAAACAGTGCTGAATTGATTTGATCATATCATTCAAAGGGTTTATCCAACTTCGAGGATTTTGCTCACTTTGGATAGCTAAGAGTATAAGCTACAACTTTTAAGTATTTTCCAAAATTTTAAAATTTTCTAGGCTAAAAATGATATTTTTAGAGGTGGACCTGCATTTTTATTTTAAAAATAAAAAAGATGATCCCCTTTAGAAAACTCCAGATAGCTTGAGTTGTAACCTACATTTTTACAATCCAAAATATGTTTTGGAAAGTTAACACATTATGCAACAATTTATTCTTTGAAACCAGTATTTAATTTAGTCATTTTAACTGTTAAAATATTATTAGAAAGTGGCTTAAATATGGAAGAGATGTTTCAAATATGGAAGAGATGTTTCAAATATATCCCATAGTGGACTTTTGGGGCAACGATATTCCTATAAAGCGGCCCAATAAAACGGATCCGCTATTATCCCCGATATTGCGGCAATAATCAGCTATATCCCCGATTTTGTTGCCCCGCTATATCCCTCTTTCCTATAAATAAGCATTTTGCTTGATATCTTGCTTTTATGTTTTATGGTAACTTCAAAGTTGATGTAACAATGATATATGTTGTTGGTTATGATAACTAGTTCTAACTTTTTAAGTGTCAACTTTGTTTATCTTTACTTTATTATAACTTGTTTTGCTTGTTGGTAAGTAATACTTGTTCCTCTTTTTAATGTAGAATGTTCATCATTCCACATTTTAAAGTCGTCCGCCATATCCTACTATATCCCCAATATATCTCCGCTACAACTTTTCGCACCTCAAACACTATGGAGCGGCAGGACGCTTTAACTGCACAGGTTTATATCGAGTTGAGTATTGGTACATTTGGAGCACTTGGTTTATATGCCCAAGAACTCATTTTTTCCTCACTAAATAGCAAAGTAGATTGCTTGAAACGCTAATAAAAATGTATGTTTTAATAGTTTATCGATATATTGTATGATATTGTCTTGTTTGCCCATATTTCGGGATGTCCCATGTTGGGATGCCTCTTTGAAGATGTAACTCATGTGATTATATTGTGTTTTTATTTTTTAGAACGCTCTCCTATAAAGGAGACTCTGCCAAAAAATTTCAAAAAATCCAGCACTAGGGAATTATTTTCCAATATTTTTATCATATGTAAAGAATAGAAAGTCGTGAATTGAATCTATTTAAATCATAGCATAAGATAAGATGAGTTGGAATATAAACCACATAGAGGATCGAGTAGTTAAGTTTGATAGAAGAGCATTAGTACAAAGAAATTTCAGGGTTAGAGTTGTGTGTGACATTCCCATATAGGAAATTGCAAGGACACAATTTTTATAAAGGGGAGTCTGTAATAACTCTGGTTTCTATGCCATATAAATAAGTATAATTAAAATAAAAAGTGTTTGAATTCGATTTGTAATGGTTTATAAATTGAATAAATTATTTTAATTAAATATAAATATTTTGAAGTGTAAATAAATTTTAAATGATTGAAATAGCTAGAGAATAAATTTATTTTTGCAAGAATACAATGAACGATTAAATAAAAATCGATGGACGTCAAATAAAATTTATTCAATTATTAAATAATATTTATAGAATGTGATGTGAATCAATTTATATTAAATTAAAATTTATTTCAGGATCTAAAGTATAAATTAACTGCATATGAATCAATTTAAAATAAATTGATATTAAAGCAAGGCTCGAAACTATGGAGCCTAAGCCCATTTTAATACCCACCTTTCTCCCTTAATCGAGAAGCTTCCCTTATTTTTGAAATCCAAACCTGTAACTCATCCTTAGCCCTAATTTCTCAATTGGAAAATCGCGACTGTCAAAACTAAAAAAATAAATATAATAAATAAAAATAAAAATCGTGTAAGGCATTCAGGGCTGGCCGTTGTCGATCGGTGCGAGGAGAGGTAACCTGATGTCGTGCTTCCTGGAGTAGCTAAGGTGCTAGAAGAATCACGACCTGGTTGCGATGTTGTGTTGTGTGAGACATTCGATGCTTGGGGAGACGAATTGCGATGATTAAGGGGAATCGATTGCGTCCAGGATGAGCGACGAGGAGTTATCGTGCAACCTAGAGTAGTCAATTGTACTAGTGCGTGCATGGAAGAGGAGCAGGTAACGTGATGGTTGTGGTGCGTAGTTTGGAAACACTTGGATAGGCGATGGTTATTGGGCATAGGCATTAGAGATGCAGACCGGACATCGTGTGGATAAGATATTAGATTGAATTTTGGTGATGTTTTAGGGGAGGTTGAACTCTTGGTGCAGCGATTTAATGGTTGCAGGTGGCATTTAGACAGAGGACAGCGAAAGCAATAGAATTTTGCTTGGTATTTCAGTGAGTTATCTCACTCACAACTCTATCTATATCATTTTATTTATGTATACTCACCCATATATCTATCTGTTTAGTTTTGGTTGGATGGATTATTGGTTGAAATTGATTTATTGGATAAAATTGAATTGTTTGGATGAATTGTTTATTTGGGATATAGGATTGATTGTGAATATTGGAGTTTTGTGTTTGTTGGATATTCGTAATGCAACAGAGATGCTGTCCGTTTGCATTTTAATTTATGTAATTTATTTATATGATGTGTATATTATATGGATGACCGAAATTCGATGAAATTCGACCTAGCCGCACGATAAAAATTTATATTGATGATTTGTGGTTAATTTTGGAAAGTTTTGCTTCATGGTTTTATTTTAGACGATTTATGGATTTTCCTATTTTAAAATATTTTTGAAAGCTTTGGGAAATTGTTTATGGGAATTATTTTAGAAATAAAAGATGATTTAAAAATGGAAATAGAGATTTTCAAGAATAATTGAATGTATGGTATTTTGTAAGTACAAATGTGGATTTTAATAATATTTTTCGAAAAGGGGATTTTCTTGAAAAGTGTATATATTTGAAAAAAAGGATTAAAAGAAAATTTTAGAAAAGTGGGTTTTGATTAGAAAAATCTGTTTTAATGAGTTTTGAAAGTTATTTCCCCATTTATAAATTTATTGGTTTGGAATTGGTTTAATTGATGATTTGCTAAAATTGAAAGGATTTAATAATATTTTCGAAAATGAATTTATTTTATATAGTATATGTTTAAACGAACAGTATTTAAGAGATATTTTCGAAAAGGGATATTTTTAGTATATAAGCCAATTTTGACGATAAATCAATTTCTAAATTTTTTGAATGGTTTTAAGAGTAATATAATATAAATCCCGTTTCGTATATATATTTTGATGGTTCGAAATTGATTTATTGATATTATGAGAAACTATATATTATAATAAGATTTTGAATTATGTTCTATTGTTTGAAATAAATATAATCTACTTTGTAGCTTATAAATTTATTTTGAAATAGTGTTTTATTATAGAAGATTATGAAGTGAAATTAAATAAATATTTATTGATTTTCCATATGTGTTATTAGAGATTTTGAATATAAAGTGAAAGTTTTGAATATAAATTATGGTTTAAAAATGAAAAGAATTATTTTGGAGATTTATAAATTCATTTTGAAGTATTATTCAGTTATAGAAAATTTTGAATTAGTTTCTAATTTTTTTGATTTGTAAAGTGATTTTAGAAGTTCTAAAAAATATATAAAAGTATTTGGAAATGAAATTTAGTCATTGAATCTTATATTGGGATTAAATAAACAATTGAATATATTATTTAACATATTTATTATCTATTTATATGTATTTTTATTTTGTTATAAATAATTCATTTTTATATATTGAGTTGTTGTTTGTTATGTTTATATGAGTAATCTAATTTTTTAATTACATTTCTGATCATTCTTCTCTTGTATATTAAATTGGATTATATGGGAGATTCAACGTTGATGTTGAGCTCTTTAGTGATTTGGTATGATACGGCGATGACATCCTTTTATGTGATTTTGAGATTATTTCTATTCTGTTTGACGAGAAATGTGAATAAACAGAGTTATATGTAACACCCCTAATATATTTTTAACGTCATTTAGAAAATTTAATTGGATAGATTAATAAAATAATGTAAATAAATAAGGAAAATAAGATTTGGGTAATTAATAGGGTCGTGCCATTATAAACTATGTAAAATTGTTTTAAAGATTAAACATATAAGGGATTGAATGAGAGGGGTCATTTAGGAATAGATCAAACCTTTTGCCTTATACACTCTCTCTCTCATTTTCATTCAACACAAAACAATCTAAGAAGAGAAAAGTGAGGCCGACCATTAAACAAGCTAAGGGGAATCTAAATCAAGGGATCTAAAGTGAAGAAGCTTAGAAAATCGAAAATCAAAGCAACGCCAAATCTCAACTCCTACATATAAAAATCTAAGATGAATAATAAGATTCCATCTCTTTATTGCTTTCAAATTCGAATATGGGTAATACCCAAATTATTATGTTGATTTATACTATATTTTAGCCGATTATTATTTGTTTAGGTAGAACAATAAATTATGGAATTTTTATGAAATTATTTAAATGGGTTTTAGGGTTAAACCTAAGTTTTTAATCTCCAAATGACATGGTTTTCGAATATGTGATGTAAAATAATATTTTGTGGATGGATTTTTAATTTCATAATTTTCTAAGCTAGAATAAATATTTTATGAATTTTCTAAGGGAGAGAATTGCTTAATTTCGGGTTTTAATTGTTTAAGATAATTAAATACGGCTTTTGGGTCCAAAATTTTTATATGTTAAAGAGAAGGACATTCTCTAATTTTATGATTTTTGGGATTTTTCCTAAGTGATTTTAGTTTATTATGAATTTATTAAAAGGATTGATTAATTAAGGGTATTAATTAATTATTTTAAATTGTTTTGGATCCTGAAAATATTGGGTGGTAGATTTCTGAAAAGTTTTGGGTAAGGAGTTTTATTGACCAATAGAAATTTGACAAAGTGTAAGATTTGGTGAAAAGTATACGCTTTTAATAGAAACAAATCAGTTTTCATGATAATTACGATTGATGCCATGCCGCATGAACCTCTTCGAGCCTAATTGGATGCCGCTTCTATGAAGGTCGACGTTAATGAAGGAGGAAGAACATGATAGATACTTAAGTATCAATGGAGCAGCTTCTTCGACATCGAACTGGACAATAGTGACAATAGATAAGTGGTGGCATGACGTTCTCATGATCCATTTAAGCATTTTAAAAGCTTTAATTGTTGATGTTAATGAGGTCGCATATCTTTACCATTGTTTTAAATGATGCCGCACCTAATCACTATATTGTTTTCATGGCTAAGGCAGTGATACCACTTTTATTGATTCGACCTTATAGGCGAAGAGGCACAATAGCCGAAGTGATTTAAATATATAAAAGTTTTATAGCATCGACGAGGGTTTTATTGTCGATGGTGGCGATGCCCTTGGCCATGATGTCACACTTCCTTTTCTTAATTCCAAAGAGGCTTGTTTTCGTATAAACTAAAATTGTTTTAATAAGGCAAAGAGGCCTAGGTTTAAGAGGGTCGGAGACCTTATATCTTTGGTGGTTAGCCATCTAACTTATAAAAGTTAAAGCTTTGTTTTAATAGGTTGATAGCCTATAATTTATGATAGTCAACAATCTTATCTTCGACATGGTTTTATACATAAAATAATTTAAGTTTGTTTTAACCTTGGATATAAGTCAACAACGTCTAAAGCCGCATGCGTTTTATGTTAAAGGCGGAGAGCATTATGCTTTTACTCCAAAGTCGCTATTGGGGATACCGATGCCAACTTAAATTTTAACTTCGACACTATCACTGGGGATACCAATGTATCAAAATGCAAAATTTAATAACTAAAGAAAAAATTCAAACCAATCTTAAACTTAAAATTAACGAGTTTTTGACTCCCGAATACCCAATTGGTTAATCAATTTCTTATAACGTACTCGATTTTTCTTTGACAAATAATCCAACAGCCGTTGACGTTTTCCCAGAATTGGGACCTCGAAATTAATCTAAATTGTTAAAGGGCAGTGAGCCTATTGTTTTATGACTTAGACTTTAAACATTAGGGATACTACGATTTAATTTTAATAAGTCTGACATGAATAAATTGGGAGATACCAATATGTGTCACTATGAAATGCTATAACTTTAAGGGGAGACAACCTAATTGGGGACACCAATAGACATAGGTTAGACATGAGGGTAACATGAATTAAATTGTTATGAGGGGTTCATATTCATCCTAGGAAAATTATTGGACGAGAGATGGATAGTCCACATCATGCTAGAGAGGGATAGTCTCTATGAGAATAATGCAGGGTTTATAGTAGTTCTAGGAAAACTATGGGATATGCGATGGATAGTCCACATCATTTTAAGTCAAATGGAATACATGTGATGGATAGTCCATAAAATTTTAAATGATTAAACCATATGCGATGGGTAGTCAATATGGTAGGGGATAGGTAATCTAAGTAATAAATACATGTGAGATGGACAGTCCACATAATTTTGAATATGTTTAAATGTGAGATGTATAGTCTACATAATTATAAGATAGGTAGTCATATTAAAATAAGATAGATAGTCAATTTAAATTATGACGGGTATTCATTTGAAATTAAGATGGGTAATCTAATGAATTGGGAGGGGTAATCCAATATGCATTGCATGATTATAAATACTATTTTCTATAATCTAACCATTGTGGTTGCAGGAGCACAGTATGTGGTTGTTATGTTTTGGTAAGATACTAGTGAGGAGAAAACCTGTTTCGCTCAGCAGTGTGGTCTCACTAGATATTTATTTGGTTCGAGATGGTAGGTTATTATTTACACCAGACTGTTGTTTGACCCAAAGTTTTTGTTTTTCCCCTTAAACTCTCATATACTTATTTGAGTAGGATGAGAGTAAGGGCTTGTAGTTTCTAGTTAGATGAATAAGCTTCCAGAGATGCACACGAGGCAATCTAGCTAATATGAGCTTTATTTGTGTTCGTAGTGCAGTTTGGTTTTGTTTATTTGGATGTAATGGCAAAATAGTATAATTGCCAAGTATTTGACTCTGATCAACCAAGAGGGCATCCTCATATGTTGGTCTTAGAGTATTTTTTAATAATTATATTTTCTCTAAATGTGGGATTACGAATGAGATTATGCAATGAATATGAAATATCGTTTGTGAAATGAAATCTGAAAAAGTGGTATTAAACTGTGTTTGAATTTTTTTTATTCATATTCATCTGCTTCTAATTATTGATATGATTAACGTAGCCGCATTTTGTCACCGAGAATTAATAACTATAGATAACTGCAACATCTGTAGCAGTTAGTTTTGGGCCTTAGAAGGGGGGATGTTACAAGTGGTATCAGAGCATAGGTTTATGATTAAAAGAATTTTAAACCTAAAGAGTTTTTGAAAACATAATTCTAATAAATCAGAGAATAAGATTCGAGTACGGGATAGCGCTATAATAACATACTTGTATTTGCTAAATATATAACAACTCGTCTTTCTAACTCCTAGAAGTTAACACTAATACTTCCACGGTATTCACATGCCGAACAACCAAGTGCCAAAAAGACAGATGGTTAGGGGAAAGAAGAAGAAATAAGACAAAAAGAGACTAAACAACATGGAATCTCACATCACAACGAATAATCTATAATATAACAATAATCTTTACAAAAGAAAACTTTTATATACATACATCAATCAGAGTACTAGCCTATCATCTACCTCGACAGTTATAACACCTATCCTAAAATTTCTAATAAATATAACAAAGCCATGCAGCGAAAATAAAGAAATACATAGATACGTCTTGGCCTTCAGCTCATCTCCTGAGCTCCAATGCATCCAAAGCTAATTTGGGAAATATGCTCGGCCTGACCCAAGCATTATAAGAAAAAACAGTGCCCGGATCAGTCTGGTAAAACCAACGGGAGAACTCAAATTACAAGGAACTTTATTTTTATAACTTTGTAACCCCCTTTTTAAAATCAAGGGTATCTCATAAGACCAAATCGACATAAACACGGATGGGTTTTTACCTTACGATAACCAAAACATTTTTATATGAAAATCCAATGATATTATAATAGTGTTTATGGTTTAAAGTAAAATATGAATATAGTGGAAATGCTTGCATCTCGCATTTCAACATAGTTGGGCACAACTAAGTCCGTATGGCGCTTACTGGAGAATGGATTCCATAAAATGACAAGGTAAGGTACTACCTTTCGAATGGTACACCTCTAGGTAAAATGTACCTGGCATCGACAGGAACATCTTGCTCCCCTGCTACACAAGACCGGCCTACCCCTTACTTGATAGTACTAAACATGATTACCCCTTGGTCAATGGGCCTTGAAGCATACATATAGATATTGACTCTAGATAAGACGATGATCATACCGTAATAGGAGTGACTCACATAGCCCCGCTGCATCGACACTGTTTTAGCCACTACCGGGTTGTGAGGCATTAGGCTACATTTACCTTTTAGATAGAAATCCACTTAGAATGCTACACTACCCTCCAGACACAATGCAATGTTAGTATTCATCCATACAAGTTCGTTCTAGGACTGAACAAAACCGAAGGCACTTCTTCTACTACATTCATTTTGGAATCACCATCAGGATTAGTAGCAAGTAGCCCTTGTACTTTAAAAGCTCCTTCTTCGATCCTATCAGCTTCAAGATGTCTTCAATACAATGCTTGAATTGGATCAAACTTCTGAATAATTCATATTTATCTGATCCCAGTCTCTTCGAACCAACATTTGACAGTTTCCGGTACACTCAACTCTGGTTCTTTCGGAAACAAACAAACAAGATAAGAGCAAGGATCACCCCCTAACTATTTCCATGGACTGATCTCCTTATCATTTGTCCTAGATGAACACCTGAGTTTATACATATAGTAGTATCATCTAAGATAACTGTACTCCATAATTCTCTTGTTTCCTCTAGATATTTCCATATTTAAAACAAGTCCACATTTGATAGTCGATTATTTAACTACCAAATAAACAAACAATCCAAACACAAATTTAATTTCCTATGAAAATCACTAAGCTTCATTTAATTTATCTCATGTTAATTAAATCACTTAAATTATTTAACCAAAATAATTCATAAATATATCTCACCTGTATAACTATATTCACAAACCAATTCAAAAGGATTTCTTATTTTAAATTCCTTTTAAATGAATCAACATAAGTTTTTGGGAAAACGTGATTTATTATGAATCCCAAACAACTAGTCCCTCGGTGTTAAGTAAGGAATTACTTCCCTACCACCAAGATTAAGAAGGACTAATTATTTATTCGATTCATAACTTGATTAATAAAATTGATAAAATCAAAGCTTTAGAAACCAAATCTTCTTTTCAATAACCCAAAACGTCTTTCCAAAACTATAACTCTTTTACCCAGTTCTTTAACTAAGTACAACCCTTTTTATAAACAACTTATTTGCTTAAACCACTTTTCTAAAGAAGTATTATTATTAAAACATATTCTTAAGTTTATTTAATTAACTTAATCATCATTAATTAATTAAATAATTTATTAACTCAAAACATCACTATTAGATTACTTAATCAACTTAAAACACCTCTTAAACAAATGGTTGATTAATGTTAAATCACGTTATTAACTAGCTTGAATATTTTCTATAATGTAATTAATTTAGTTAAGCCTTTAAAAAATAAAGTAATTGCTTAATTTTAAAAACTTATTTAAAATAATAATTTATAAAACATCATAAATTATAAGATTAATTAACCAAGGACAAATCATTATTTAAAAGGGGTAATTAACTAAATCATTATTAATTAAATTAAAAATTAAATTAAATATTTTAAATTAAAATAACAATTAACCATAAACCATTATTAATTTAAATAGATAATTAAGTGAAAACCATTTTAATTAAATTAACTTTAACTTTATAATCCAAAACTTTTGCTTTAATAACATTATTTAAAATTTAACAAAATCAATCAATCTAACAATTTAATTCGAATCGTTATAAAACTAGAAATTTGATTTCAAATCCATAACTTATCCAATTGTACAAGAGGCTTAGCAAATCTCAATGGTACTTATACAAGTTACCATTATACCCAATTCGACATTTAAGTCGCAACATAAGTGTCTACAAAACAGCAGATATGCAAATGAAATCCATACTATAAATTGATGTTAGCACATCAACGCAAATCATTGGTAGATAAATAGATGTCTACATCACAAAATAGCAGTACGGGGATTTATTCTGCTAAATAAATGTCCAATAAAATCAATTCAGCTTAAATATAGCAGAACGGGGTTTTTTCTGCTAATCGGGTGTCGATGTTAATTTTAATTACTAATCGATGTAATTACTTTCCATGCCTATTAAATTTCCAATAATTTTCACTTTACTAATCCTGTCAAATAGCCTTTCAAATGTGGTCTACTGAGTGATACAGATTCAACGTCGGAAACCATGAATCAAATGAGTTTGAAATGAGCATGTTATTTGATTTCAAAGTTTAAATTTTAAATTAAATTTTAAATATTTAATTATATTATCCTTTACCTTAAACGGGCTCCAACCTGGCCCATTACCCATCCCAACCACACAGGATCTCCTTACCAATCCTTCTTCTCAAAACAAACATACTCCTCCCTCCAAATTGACAATTTCAAAAACCTGGAACCACAACACATCAGTGCATGTGCACCGATCGTTGCCGACGCCTTCCACCTCACAACAGCCACCGCTCAGTCCGCCTTGCCAGCACCATCATGTCGAGAAACTCGTCCTGCCATTATATGACATTGATCGTGTTTCGACTATGAAGCCGAGCCCTTCAAGTTTTTCCATGAAATGACCACGCCCCTTACTTCAACCGCCGCTCCTCCTACGTTCACTTCCAGACTATGCTGCCACTACCCACGTGACCCAACTCATCGTTCCTCCTCCGACCCGAGTGCAGCCCAGCTTGGTCCCACCACGGCCGCGCATGCCACCTCCAAAGCCAAACAAAATTTAAAACTCTTAAACCCTAGTTACATCTTGTCCCAATCACCTATGCCACAACACGTCTCGCGACCACTATCACACCTCCATCACCACCTCTAGTCGCTCCATGAACAGTCACTCAACCTCTCATCGATCAGATCATCGGATTTTTGGTTTTCACCCAAATCCATTCATCTCAACACCCCGACTAAACTACACCTCTTAAAATCACCAATCTCAGCTTAAAAATCATGTCTTCTATAGACGAACACATTGATGATCTCCATTCATCGATTTGCAATGTTCAAAACCAACCAAAAGCTACCCTCTTGTTGAAATAACCAATTTTATTCCGACACACTCGATGGAAAGACCCTAAACAATTTTTAACAGACACTAGACTCAAGGTTAGACATTTCATTAGTTGGCAGATTCAGTAAACTAGCTATGAATTTGGAGTTATGGATTTTTAAAGAAAGGGAAAGTGGGATTTTACATCTCTGTTCCATGGAACAGTAAATGATCTGATACAAACTAAACCCTATGTAGGTTTCCAAAGAACAACATTTCATAGTTACCAATCCAAAACTTGATTTTTTTTATTCTTGTTTAACTCAAAAAGAACACTTATTTAACAACTCATTGTAAATATAACTTGAATCCTATTAATTATTGAAGAAAAAGGAAACAAGAATGAGGAGTATTCTCTCCTTCTAAAAAGTTGATTTTTGCTAAGTCCAAATTAACCTTGTTCTTGAGTAAAGATGGGATTTTTCTTTTGAAAGCACTTAGATGAAAAAAGAACTTTAAGAACCTATTAAAGATGAAGATGGAGGTAAGAGGTGTACACACACACATACATACATACATACATATAAGGGAACTAAATAGAATGATGATAAAATAGACGAATAAGATAAAATGTCATTTCCTTTCTATCATCGTTACTTCTAAGCAACCATTGTATAAAGCATGAGAATCCTTGGGTAATAAGATGCTTAGGTACTTTTTGATCCCTAAGGCCTTTAAGGAATTTAGGTGTCTAATTATGGTTTTGATATTTTTTTTTATACTTATCCTTTTCATAAATTTTCTTCAAAATGGAATGATACATTTTTTTCTCTCGTTTCCTCAAAATGCAGGTGTTACTTTCAAAACTCATTCAAGGGCATTTACTAACTTTGTACAATTTTCCATTTGATAAAAAGTGAATAATTCAAAAAGAAGTTTCGAGCACATTTTCAGCTTTCTAACTAACTATTTATTTATGTAAACTAATTTTCAAAAATGAATTATCCAATATCAGTTATGAATTTAAAAGGATTTATTTATTTATTTATTAACCCATAAATCGAATATTTAAATTAAATTAAATATTCGCAAATTTAATTAACAAAGTTCTAGGTCATTACATTCTTCCCCCTTAAAAGAATTTCGTCCTTGAAATTTACTATGATTAATAACTAAAGATTGCACCCAATGATAACAACTAGCACTGCATAATTACATATACATAGTACAAAGGGATCCATCAAATATCCAAGAGTCATGACCCACACTATGGATCTATAACATACATATCAAATATATAAACATAAACAACCAGTAGAAGATAGACAACTAACCCAAAAGTAATACACAACAAATCCAAGATGACACTCATAGAGGATCCTCTCCATCGGAAACCTCCTCCTCCTGCAGTCCATCTATCTCCATGGACTCTGCATCATCATATGAAACCCATCCATTCATACCATGAATGCTAGGGTCTGTTAGTGTTCCAAGTCCTACCTCTAGAATATCCTCCACTACCTCACCGGGGTGCTCTGGAAAAACCTCACCCATCTCCTAGATACCATCATCCTTACCAGACTCCTCCTTCTCAACCAGAGGCTCCTCCTTTATCATAGTCTCCTCTCGCTCTGCCAACCTCTAAGAATCCTCATCCTCCTCAGGCTCAGATGCTCCCTCTACCATGGGCTCTCCTGACACTACTCTCGATCAATAACTTCCATCCCATGTCTAGCCATGGCCCTCCCAAATCTCTCCTTCACCGTACGACTCTCCTCTCGAGCCTTCCCCTCCTCATCTGAAATGGGAAGATCAAAGATCACAATGTCCTTAAATGCCCTACTCTCAGACTCGGTCTCCTTAGCAAGTCCACTATAAAAGTTCGGGGTACCATCCTAAAAATCATAATAACCCACCTTAGATTCATATACTACTCTCAGCTAAACTAACCATCACCATACATATTCCTTAGGCAACCAAATGAAATGGCTTAAGTATTCTATTATTAAGACCATGTTTTGTTTTAATTTGATTCAGACTCTTTCCATCCCGATCACACAATGATAAAGGGAATAATTTACTAAGTAGACTATCCCGTTCGCCTAGGCAAACATCTAACCATCACTTAGAAGATTATTTGGTTTATCACAAAATGAATCGAGATGATTTCCCAAACTATTCACGGAAGATATATCTAATTTTAAAGGATTTACATTTTCTTCTACAATACTTATTATTAATTGTTTCTCTCAATTTATTAGAAACTCCTTTTTAAACCACTAAATCAAAATTCCTAAGGATTTCCCTTATCATATTCCCTAATTATGATTAACCAAAATCTCCCTTATATAATTACCCCCCCAAAATTATGGACATTTTCCTAACTTGGTGAATTTACAAAGCATACTCTATTAATGAATGACCTATAGTCAAATCATGAAACTAAATTCACTAGGTCTTTGAATTTACAACCTTATTAAAACAACAAATGTCCATCAGCTAGCTGGGTCTAAACAATCAGCTAAAATGATAAATAAGTACCACTAACTCCTAACCAACCCTCTACCAAAACATATATTCCCATTTTGAAAATTATTCTTTTATATATATAATCTAGGTAAAATTATTTCATTCACCTAATTTAAAAAATAATAATAATGTGTTGGTTTATTTGGTTCGAAACTTTAGAAACCCCTATCGATACTGTTGCACATTCTGTATCGACCAGAATTCATAAACCACTCAACCGATAAATCAACAAAATGTAAAACATTTTATAATACTAATAAATACGCGCTCCTATATATATATATATATATATATATATATAATACACTCGAACTCATTCTAGGGTGTCACTTACCTTATCATTACCGAGTTTACCTTATTAGGATTAAGGTCTCGCTTAGCCTTCAGCTCTGATACCAAATGTAACAACTCACCTTTCCGACTCCCAGAAGTTGACACTAATACTTCCACGGTATTCATGTATTAAAAGACCAAGTGCCGGAAAGACAGACGATTAGGGGATAGAAGAAGAAAGAAGAAACTAAACAATACATAGTCTCACATCGCAACAAATAATCTATAATATAACAATGATCTTTACAAAAGAAAACTTTTATATACATACATCCATTAGAGTAGTAGCCTATCATCTACTTGGATAGTTAAAACACTTATCCTTATAATTTTTGATAAATACAAAAAAGCTATGCAGCAGAAATTAAAAAATACGTAGATACGTCTTGGCCTCTAGTTCGTCTCTGGAGCTCCAATGCATCTGAAGCAAACTTAGGAAATATGCTAGGTCCGACCCAAGCATTATAAGAAAAACAACATCCGAATCGGTTTAGTAAAACCAGCGTGAGAACTCAAATCACAAGGAACTTTATTTTTATAACTTTGTAAACCTCTTTTTAAATCAAAGGTATCTCGTAAGATCACGTCGCATATAAACACAGGCATGTTTTTATCTTACGATAACCAAACATTTTGTATGAAAATCTAACGATATTATAATAGTGTTTAGTGTTTAAAGTAAACTATGAATATAGCTGAAATGCTTGCATCTCATATTTCAACATAATTGGGCACAACTAAGTCCGTACAATGCTTACTGGAGAATGGATTCCATAAACTGACAAGGTAAGGGATTATCTTTCGAAAAGTACACCTCTAGATAAAATGTACCTTGCGTCGATCTTGCTCCTCTGCTACACAAGACCGATCTACCCCTTACTGGATAGTACCGAATATAATTACCCCTTGGTTAATGCGCCCCGAAGCATATATATATATATATATATATATATATATATATATATATATATATATCGACTCTAGATAAAGCGATGATTATACCCAAATGGGAGCGACCCACATAGCCCTGCTGCATCTACCCTATTTTAGCTAATACCAGGTTTTGAGGCTTGAGGCTACATTTATCGTTTAGATAACAATCCACTTGGAATGCTATACTACCCTCCAAACACAATGCAATGTCAAATTCATCCATACAAGTTCGTTATGGGACTGAACGAAACCAAAGACACTACTTCTACTACATCCATTTTGGAATCACCTTTAGAATTAGTAGCAAGTAGCCTTACACTTCAAAAGCTCCATCTTCGATCCCTTCAGCTTCAAAATTTCTTAAATAAGACGATTGAGTTGGATCGAAGTGGTTTTTGGATAATTCATATTTATCCGATCCCAAGGTAGTATCATCTAAAATAACCGTACACTATAATTCTCGTATTTCCTCTAGATATTTCCAGATTTAAAACAATTTCATATTTGATAGTCGGTTATTTAACTACCAAATAAACAAATAATCCAAACATAAATTTAATTTCCCACGAAAATCACTAAGCCTTATTTAGTTAATCTCATGTTAATTAAATTATCATTCATATACTTATTTCACCGGTATAAGTATATTCATAAACCAATTTAGAAGGATTTCTTATTTTAAATTCCTTTTAAATAAATCAGCATAAGTGTTTGGGAAAACACTATTTATTATGAATCCCAAACAACTAGTCCCTAGGTGTTAAGTAAGGAATTGCTTCCCTACCACCAAGATTAAGAAAGACTATTTGTTTATTCGATTCATAACTTGATTAATAAAATTGATTAAATAAAAGCTTTTAAAGCCAAATCTTCTTTTCAAAAACCCAAAATCTCTTTCCAAAACTATAACTCTTTTACTTAGTTCTTTAACTAAGTACAACCCTTTTTGTAAATTACTTATTTGCTTAAACCCCTTTTCTAAAGCAGTATTACCATTAAAACATATTCTTAAGTTAATTTAATTAACTTAATCGCCATTAATTGATTAAATAATTTATTAACTCAAAAAACCATTATATTATTTAATCAACTTAAAACACCTCTTAAACAAATGGTTGATTAAGATTAAACCTAGTTATGAAATAGCTTGAATATTTTTTTATAATGTAATTAATTTAGGTAAACCTTTAAAAAATAAATTAATTGCTTAATTTTAAAACCTTATTTAATAATATATAAAACATCATAAATTATAAGATTAATTAACTTAGGCCAAATCATTAATTTAAAAGGAATAATTAACTTAAATAATTTAAATTAAAATAATAATTAACCTTAAACCATTATTAATTTAAATAGATAATTAATTGAAAACCATTTTAATCAAATTAACTTTAAATTTATTATCTTAAACTTTTGCTTTAATAACATTATTTAAAATTTATCAAAATTAATTAATCTGACAATTTAATTCGAATCGTTATAAATATAGAAATTTGATTTCAAATCCCTAACTTGTCCAATTGTACAAGAGGCTTAGCAAATTTCAATGGTACTTAAATAAGATACCATTATACCCAAGTCGACATTTAAGTCACAACACAAATGTTTACAAAACAACAGATATGCAAATGAAATCCATATTATAAATCGATGGTTAGCACATGAACAAAAATCACTGGCAGATAAATAGATGTTTAAATCACATAGTAGTAGAACATGGATTTATTCTGCTAAATAAATGTCCTATAAAATCAATTCAACTTAAATATAGCATAATTGGGTTTTATTCTGCTAATCGGGTGTTAGTGTTAATTTTAATTACCAATCGACGTAATTAATTTCTTTGCCTTTTAAATTTCCAATAATTTCCGCTTTACCAATCCTGTCAAATAGCTTTTCAGATGTGATCCACTAACTGATACAGATTCAACGTCTGAAATCGTGAATCAAACGAGTTTGAAATTAGCACGTTATTTTATTTCAAAGTTTAAACTTCAAACTAAATTTTTAATACTTAATTATATTATT
Organism: Allium fistulosum; assembly: GCA_030737815.1. Lineage (NCBI taxonomy): Eukaryota > Viridiplantae > Streptophyta > Magnoliopsida > Asparagales > Amaryllidaceae > Allium > Allium fistulosum. The sequence continues at coordinate 1,099,249,283 of CM060904.1, read as the reverse complement.
CTTTACCCTAAGCAGGCTCGAACCCGGCCCATTACCCATCCCAGCCACACAACATCTCCTTACCAAAAACAAATATAATCTTCCCTCCAAATTATCACTTTCAATAACCTAGAACCACCATGCACGTCGGTCACGTGCACCGATCATTCCCGATGCCTTTTACCTTACCTTACCGCCACCCTTTCCGCTTTGTCGCCACCATCACGTCAAGCAACACACCATGCTATGATATGCCGCCGGTCATGTTTCAACTATGAAGTCGAGCCCTTCCAGTTTAGCCACAAAATAACCACTACCCCTTCCTTCGACCGCCACTCCTTCTACGTTCACTTCCAAACCACACCGCCACCACCCACGTGACCCCAACTCACCGCTCCTCCTCCTCCCTAAGTGCAGCCCAGCTTGGTCCCCCACGGCCGCGCATGCCACCTCCAAAGCCAAACAAAATTTAAAAATATTGAACCCTAGTTTCATCTCATCCCAATCACCCAGGACACCGCATATCTCGTGACCACTACCACACCTCCATCACTACATCTAGTTGCTTCACAACTAGTCACTCAACTTCCCATCGACTGGTTCGCCTGATTTTGGGTTTTCATCCAAATCCGATCATCTTAACACCCCGACTAAACTACACCTCTTAAAATCATTAATCCTAGCTTAGAAATCATGTCTTCCATCAACAAATACGTTGATGATCTCCATTCGCTGATTCGCAATGTTCAAAACCCTACCAAAAGCTACCCTCTTGTTGAAATAACCAGTTTTCTCTCGACACAGTTGATGGAAAACCCGAAACTATTTTAAAAGACACTAGACTCAAGTTTAGACATTTAATCAGTTGACGGATTCGGCAAACTTGCTACGAATTTGGAGTTATGGATTTTTGAAGAAAAAGGAAAGTGGGATTTTACATCTCTGTTCCATGGAACAGTAAATGATCTTATACAAACTAAACCCTGTATAGGTTTCCAAAGAACAACATTTCACAGTTACCAATCTAAAACTTGATTTTTTTAATTCTTATTTAACTCAAGAAGAACACGTATTTAACAGTTCATTGTAAATATAACTTGAATCTTATTAATTATTGAAGAAAAAGGAAACAAGAAGGAGGAGTATTCTCACCTTCCAAAACTTGATTTTTGCTAAGTCCAAATTAACCTTGTTCTAGAGTAAAGATGGGATTATTCTTTTTAAAACACTTTGATGAAAAACAAATAAAAAACAAGAAGTTTAAGAACCAACTAAAGATGAAGATGGAGGTAAGAGGTAAATATATACAAGGGAACTAAACGGAATGATAAAAAACTAGATGAATAAAATAATATGTTAATTCCTTCCTATCATCATTACTTCTAAGCAATCTTTGTACGAAGCATGAGAATCCTTTGGGCAATAAGGTACTTAGGTACTTTTGATTCTTAAGGCCTTTAAGGAATCTAGGTGTTTAAGCATGAATTATTATATTTTTTAATACTTATCCTTTTTATAAATTTTCTTCAAAATGGAATGATACTTTTTTTCTCTTTTCCGCAAAATGCAATTGTTACTTTCTAAACTCATTCGAGGGCATTTGCTAACATTTTACAATTTTCTGTTTGATAAACAGTGAATAATTTGAAAAGCAGTTTTGGGCACATTTTCAGCTTTCTAACTAACTATTTATTTACGTAAAGTAATTTTCAAAAATGAATTGTCCAATATTAGTTATGAATTTAAAAGGATTTATTTATTTATTAACCTATAAATCAAATATTAAAATTAAATTAAATATTCGCAAATTTAATTAACAATGTTCCAGGTTATTACATTATATAAATATGTATTCCATCTCCACTCTCCTCTCTCTCTTGGACCGTTCTTCTATATCTTACTAAGGCTCATACGAAGATTTACAAGGAAGAAAGATATAGAGGCAGGAAACGGAATAGTGAATCTTGGTGGCGGAAGCACTATAACTAATGGAAATGCTCGGTCCAACACCAAGGGAACTAGGGTCAACAGGCAAATGTTAATCAAAATGCAAATGCCAATGAAGGCGCTGCGACCCTACCAGTATGCGGACTATGTATCAGTTCTTCGTCAATTTGATGCAAGCTGGAGTAGCTGTAGGAGTAGCTGGAGGAAATGTTGTTAATGTGGGAGGAGTCAATCCCATAGTGTCAGTTGGTAATAACTATGCTAAGCCAAGTCGAGATTACACCATTTTGGGTGAGAAGCCTTTTTGGGGATAGAAGATGCAATCGAAGTAGAAAACTTGCTTTTGTATTGCAAAAGGATTTTTGCGGATTTTGGTTTGGATGATGAACGTGAGAAGAGGTTAGCCTCAAGGCAGTTGCAGGACGCATCATTATTCTGACCGAATGGAGTTACCATAGGTGTGCCAGAGGAGGAGTTAACATGGGTAGAGTTTCAAAGGAGATTCAAAGAAAGGTTTCTGTCTAAAGTAGCTAAATCCGCCCCGCTCAAGAAATTTATGGACTTGGAGTAGGGGGAGAAGTCAGTGTTAGAATATTCTACAAAGTCCAATGAGCTATCCAGGTATGGATATGCTACCGTGGACAGTGTTATCAAGAGGAATGAGAAGTCTATCTAGGGGTTGAAGCTAGAGATTTCTAGGGCAACCATCCCATGTCTCTGAGATCCATCGAACGTTGAAGTGGAGATGGCGATTACGAATGAAGAGATGCTTTCAACCTTTGGTAAAGGGTAGTCAGTGGAGACTCAGGCTTCCTAGAATAAGAAAAGAAATTCTTTAAGTAAAAAGGTACTCAGAAAAGTGGAGCTACCAAGAAGTGGAAAGCAGATATATTTTGTTATAAGTGTGGCAAGAAGGGACACAATGCTAATGAGTGTCGATCTAGTGATGGAAATGTGGTTGTGGGGAAGCAGAACGCGACGTGCTTTAACTATGACCAGGTAGGGCATTATAAGAACAAATGTCTGGAAGCGGCCAAGGCATAGAAGGGAAAAGCCTATGCTTTGGAACCGTCATCCTCTAGACCAACAATAATTGAGAAGGGAAAGTTTATGATGGAAGGTACGCTTTTGATTCATAGCATACCAGTTAGGGTACTATTTGATATCAGTGCATCGCATTAGTTTATATCTCAGTGTTTGGTAAATAAGTTATGTCTAGAACCATCATACCTTATTACTTCCTTAAGGATAGCTAATCCCATAGGGTACACAATTATGGGAATGAGACGTGATCATCTAGAATTTGAGTTGCTAGGTTACACTTTTGCTTGCAGTTTATATGTGTTTGATTTCGCGGGGTTCGGGATCATCTTTGGTATGGATTGGTTAGATAGCTATGATGCTAGGATATTTTACTAGGGTAGGAAGATATCATTTAAACACCCTACCAGTAGTAACCGAATAGTATACTCAGTCGAGGATTCGAGACCAGGAGTTTATGCTTTGTTGGGTGCTATGGAAGTTAAAGACAAATTGAATTTGGTTTTAGTAGCAAGAGAATTTGCAGATGTCTTTGATCCGGTCACAGGACTACCATTGAAATGAGCTATTGAGTTTCGAATAAACTTGTAGCAGAAGCTAAACACATAAGTTGATCACCTAGCCAGATGACACCAACCGAGATGAAGGAGTTAAAGGTGCAACTAGATGACACCAACTCCTTGGGGAGCGGCCACGGTGTTCATGAAGAAACTGGACATATCATTAAGATTGTGCATCGATTATCGTAATTTTAATGAAAAGACAATGAAGAATCGATATCCTTTCTCGAGATTTGATGATTTATTTGATCAGTTGAGTGGAGCCAAAGTATTTTTCAGTTGGATTTGGCAACAACGTTCCATCAATTAAAAGTAGCGAAGGATGATATTCCATTGACGGCGTTTCGAACAAGATATGGTTCGTACGAGTGGTTAGTAATGCTAGCTTTCTTTGCAGATATGATGAACCAGATTTTCGGAGAACACTTGGATAGGTTCGTGTTGGTGTTCATTGACGACATTTTGATATAATCTAAGGATAAAAAAGATCATGCGATTTATCTTAGAATAGTGCTTGAGACGTTGAGGCAACATCAACTTAAAGAAAAGTTTTTAAAGTGTCATTTCTGAAAGAAGAAAGTGAAGTTTCTTAGTCATGTAGTTTCAGAGAACGGGTTGTCAGTCGATTCAGTTAAGATCAAAGTTGTTAACAGTTTAAAGAGGCCCGTGACGGTGACCGAGATAAGAAGTTTTCTTGGATTAGCTGACTATTACCAGAGATTTATCAAGGATTTCTTGTAAATAACAGTGCCTCTGACTAAACTAACCAAAAAGGACGCGAAGTTTATTTTGTCTGATAAATGTGAGGTAGCATTCCCTTGAGTTGAAGCAATTGTTAACCATTGCACTAGTGTTAGTTGTTTTGGATGGGAATCAGGATTTAGTGGTGTATACAGATGTGTGTGGAACTGGATTAGGAGCTGTGTTGATGCAAAGAGATAAAGTAATTACCTACGCTTCTCGACAGCTCAAAGCACATGAAGTTAGATATTCGACTCATGATTTGGAGTTGGCAGCGGTAATGTTCGCATTAAAAGTGTGGAGACACTACCTCTTAGGAGAATGGTTTGAGTTGTATATGGATTACAAGTCCTTGAGGTATTTATTCTCTTAGAAAGAGTTGAATATGAACAACAGAGGCAGCTGGATTTTTTAGTAGCTTATGATTTTGGTATTGAGTATACACCGAGGAAAGGAAATAAAGTTGTAGACGCACTTAGTAGGAAACATTAAGTTATGTTAGCTATACTGGTAGAATGGAAGGATCTAGACTCATTGACTATTTGTAGTGTGCAGTTAAGATCGACTGCTAGTTCCACTCAAAGTACTGCCATGTTATCATGCTTGGAAGTTCGACCAATATTGATCGAAAACATTGCTTCTAAACAGAGAGATAATCCATTGTTAGCCGAGAAGATTAAAAGGCTTGAAAGTGGAACTGAGATTGATGATCTAAAAGATTTTAGTCTTGACCAAAAGGGATGGTTGACAAAGAAAGGAAGATTGTGTGTTCCATATGTTGGTCACCTAAGGAGAGAAGTTCTTAGGGAGTGTCATCGATCGAATTTTACGATTCATCCTAGGGGAACCAAGATGCATCAGGATATGAAGTGAAGTTTCTTCTGGGATGCTATGAAGAGGGATGTAGGCTTATGGGTGAAGCAATGTACAAATTTCTAGCAAGTCAAATCCGAACATAAAAAACCAAGTGGATTGCTTTAGCCTATAGATATACCGATTTGGAAATGGTATTCAATATCCATGGATTTTGTTGACAGGTTGCTAAGGTCAAACCCAGAGAAATGAAAGTATATGAGTTGTGGTGGATAGATTGACCAAGTGTTCCTATTTCATTCCTATTAAGTCAACCAGGACGGCGCTTGTATTAGCTAAGTTGTTTATGAAGAATATAGTTAGATTGCATGGGATCCCTAATTGTATAGTCAGTGATAGAGATGCATTGTTCACTAGTGAATTATTGAAGTACCTACAGGAAGTGTTAGGTACCGAGCTCAAGATGAGTACTGCTTATCACCCTCAAACAGATGGGTAGACACAGAGAGTCAATAAGGTACTTGAGGATTTGTTGAGAGCTTGTGCATTATATTTCGATAGGTCATGGAAAACATTTACACCTAGTTGAGTTTTCCTATAACAATAGCTATCAGACTAGTATAGAAATGGTGCCTTTCGAATCTCTGTATGGAAGACCGTGCAAATCACCAGCATGTTGGTCGGAGACCGGGGATAGCTTGGTCATTGGTCCAAATATGGTAAGAGAACCCACATAGAAGATTGAGTCAATCTGAGGTAGGATAAGAGAAACTTAGTCTAGGCAGAAAAGTTATGCAGATAAGAGGCATAAAGATTTAGAGTTTTCAGTTGGAGATTGTGTTTTTGTTAAGGTATCATCGATGAAGGGTGTGATACAATTTGGGAAGTCTGGGAAACTAGCACCAAGATATATTGGACTATTCCCAGTTGTAAAGAGGATCGGAAAAATCATGTCCGAGTAGAGTTACCGAGCAGTTTGTTAGGTGTCCATAATGTATTTCATGTTTCTCATCTTCAAAAATATGTGCACAATCCAGAAACTACTATCGCTCTGACGGCATTGGAAGATTTAATAGTAGAACCAGATCCGACTTTTGTTAAGCAACCAGTTTGAGTTGTAGCACGAGATAAGAAGAAGTTAAGGGACAAGACAGTCAAGTTAGTGAAAGTTCAGTGCAGCGACAATGAGAAAGACTGTACTTGGGAGACACAGGACATGGTGAGGGATTCTTATCCTGAGCTGTTATGAGGGTGTGTTCTATATTTGATGTATATAGACTTTGTAGCTGGTAGGATATACTAGCATTGTTTGAATGTTTGATATGCTTGTTATATAGTCCTCACTGAATTTCGAGGATGAAATTCTTTAATGGGGGGCCTGTAACACCCCTAATTTTTGTTTAACATTATTCAAAACATTTAATTGGATAGATTAAATAGAATAATGTAAACCATTAAGGAAAATGGGATTTGGGTAATTTATAGGGTTATGCCATGATAAACTAAGTAAAATTGTTTTAAAGACTAAACATATAAGGGAATGAATGAGAGAGGAAATTCAGGAATAGATCAAACCTTTTTCCTTAAACACTCTCCCCTTATTTTCATTCATCACAAAATAATCTAAGAAGAGAAGAGTGAGGCCGACCATTAAACAAGCTAATGGGAATCTAAAGGGAAGAAGCTTAGAAAATCAAAGCAACACCAAATCTCAACTACTACATCTAAAAATCTAAGGCGAATAATAAGATTCCATCTATTTTATTGCTTTTTATTTTGGATACAGGTAATACTCAAATTATTATGTTGATTTATATGACATTTTGGTTGATTGTTATTAGTTTGAATAAAACAATAAATTATGGGATTTTTATAAAATTATTTAAATGGGATTTTAGGGTAAAACCTATGTTTTTAATCTCTAAATGACATGGTTTTCGAATATGTGATGTAAAATACTATTTTGGAGATGTGTCTTTAATTTCATAATTTTCCAAGCTAGATAAATATTTAATGGTTTTCCTACGAGGAAAATTCCTTAATTTTGGATTTTAATTGTTTAAGATAATTAAATATGGTTTTTGGGTTCAAAATTTTTATATATTAAAGAGAAGGATATTCTCTAATTTCTATGGGTGATTTTTCCCAATGATTTCAATTTATTATGAATTTATCATGCTAGATAAGCATATAAAAGGTTTGATTAATTAAGGGTATTAATAAATTATTTTAATATGTTTTGAATCTTGAAAATATAAGGCGATAGAGTTCTAATAAGTTTTGGGCAAGGAGATTTTATTAACCAATAGAAATTTGATAAAGTGTAAGATTTGGTGAAAAGTATTTGCTTTTAATATAAATAAATCAGTTTTCATGTTAATTACGATTAATGCCATGCCGCATGCACCTCTTCGAGCCTAATGGGATGCCTTTTCTATGAAGGTCGACGTTGATGAAGGAGGAAGCATATGATAGGTACCTAAGTATCTATGGAGTGGCTTCTTCGACATCGAAGTGGACAATAGCGGCAATAGATAAGTGGCGGCATGACGTCTTCGTAATCCATTTAAACATTTTAAAAACTTTAATAGTCAGCATCAAAGACGTCGCATATCTTCACCATTGTTTTAAATTATGCCGCACCTAATCACTACGTTGTTTTCAAGGATAAGGCAGAAATGCCGCTTTAATTGATTCGACCTTATAAGCGAAGAGGCATAAAAGTCGAAGTGATTTAAATATATAATAGTTAATATATAATAGTTTTATAACATCGACAAGGGTCTTAGGGTCGATGGTGGCGATGCCCTTGGCCATGACATCGCACTTCCTTTTCTTAATGCTGAGAGACTTGTTTTCATATAATTTTTTTTTTAATAATGCGAAGAGGCCTAGGTTTTATCTTCGACGGTTAGCCATCTAACTTATAAAAGTTAAAGATTTATTTTAATAGGTGGATAGCCTATAATTTATGATAGTCGACAACGTTATTTTCGATATGGTTTTATACTTAAAAAAATTTAAGTTTGATTTTACCTTGGATAGAGGTTGACAACATCTGAAGCCGCGTGTGTTTTATGTTAAAGGAGGAAAGCCTTATGCTTTTACTCGGAAGTCGCTATTGGGCATATCGATGCTAACTTAAATTATAACTTCAATGCTATCATTACAGATATCAATGAAGGAGGACCTCGACATTGATATAAATTGTTAAAGGGCGATGAGCCTATTGTTTTATGACCATGGCTTTAAACCTTGGGGGATACTAAAGTTTAATTTTAATAAGTCCAACACGAATAAATCGGGGATGCCAATGTGTGTCACTATTAAATGCTATAACTTTAAGGGGAGATAACCTAATTCGGGACACCAATAGACATAGGTTAAACATGTGGGTAACATTAATTAAATTGTTATGAGACGTTCATAGTCATCCTAGGAAAATTATGGGATGTGAGATGGATAGTCCACATCATGCTAGAGATGGATAGTCTCTATAGGAATAATGCAGGGTTCATAGTCATCCTAGGAAAACTATGGGATGTGTGTTAGATAGTACACATCATTTTAAGTCAAATGAAATATGTGTGATGGATATCCCTCAAAATTTTAATTGATTAAGCCATATGTGATGGGTAGTCAATATGGTAGGGGATGGGTAATCCAAGTAATAAATACATGTGAGATGGATAATCCACATAATTTTGAATATGCTTAAATGTGGGATGGGTAGTCCACATAAATATAAGATGGGTAGTCGGATTAAAACAGGACGGATAGTCGGTTTAAATTATGATGGGTAGTCATTTGAAATTAAGATGAGTAATCTAATGAATTAGGATGGGTAATCCAATATGTATTGTGTGATTATAAATGCTATTTTCTATGTTCTAACCATTGTAGTTGTAGGAGCACGGTATATAGTTGTTATGTTTTGTAAGATACTAGAGAGGGGAAACCCCATTCTGCTCAATGGCATAGTCTCACTAGATATCTATTTGGTTCGTGTTGGTAGGTTATTATTCACAGCAGACTGTTGTCTGACCTGAAGTTTTTTGTTTTCCCCTTAAAACTCTCGAGTACTCATTTGAGTAGGTCGGGAGTAAGGACTTTCAGGTTTCAGTTAGACGAATAAGCTTCCGGAGATGTGTAGAAGTCAATCTAGCTAACATGAGCTTTTTTATGTCCACTATGTAGTTTGGCGTTTTCTATTTAGATGTAATGGCAAAGTTGTATAATTGCCAAGTATTTGACTTTGATCAACCAAATGGGCATCCTCATATGTCGATCTTGGAGTATTTTGTAATAATTATAATTTCTATGAACGTGGGATTACGAATGGGATTATGTAATGAATTTGAAATATTGTTCGTGAAATGAAATGTGAAAATTTGTTACTAAACTTTGTTTGAAATTTTTTCATATTCATGTTCTTCTAACTATTGATTTGATTAACATAACTGCATTTTTTCATCGAGAATTAATAATTATGAATGACTAAAACATCCGTACCAGTTAGTTTTGGGCCTCAGAATGATGGATTTACATTATAATATCGTTTGAGATGGGGCATTCGGTAATATTTCTTCAATTATTTTTTGGACTCGTTATATAGAATATTACGGAGATTAAGTGTAGTTTATGAGTAGTGAATAAACATTTATGTATCACACAAGGGTATGGGACGCTGTTGTGATATTTATTTAGCGATTCATTATAAGTAGATGACATTCACGTAACGGGGAATTATGGAGACTCATTGCGGTGAGTCATTTGTATTTTCGTGTGTCGGTAATCACGTATACAACCATATATTGACAATATTATCAAGCTATGTGGATGCAATATTTATAGCTATGTGGTAGCAATATTTATCGCCGTATGTAGGTGATATTACCATGCTGTGTGGCAGCAATATATAGAGTCATGTGTTGGCGATACTATCTACCTTGTCCAACGTCCTTTGTACTTCGAAAGTGAACCAAATTGACCAGTATCCACCCCAACATCCTAATCTCGATGGTCACACCCTAGATCCGTGACACCCTAATTGTTGTATGCCATAGCTATGTGCACCTTTACTATGTGCGTTTTCCTCTGTGTCACATAGGCCAACTGTCAATTACCTATAGAGGCAATGTGTTTGGTCATGATTGATGCATAGCGTAGTCTTGTAGTGTGTTAGTGACATGTGGTGGATATTATCACGATACCGTAGGGATGGTAATAGATGACTATAGGAGCAATGTTAGACGGACACATGTGAGACTCCTGGAGAAAGCAGACGTGTTGTGAGTCTCCCTTCTAGTTCTAGTGTATGTGGTAAATTCACAGATACTATTTATATTCCTACCTGTGAATATGTCTAGGATATTGTAAATCCACTCATTATATCTTTATGTGATTTATGGGAAAATGACCTAACCACTCTTGGCAGATGGCCTATACTATTTAGGCAGACAGTCTACTTATTCAGGTATATGGCCTACTAATTATTGATTTTACTTGGGCATTGCTTTAGCTCATCCAAACCTCTTATTGATTTCTGGGATTTGATGATGGTACTTTATAATTTGAGATTAAGAGATATATTTAGGAATTACTTTATTTAGGCCTAACTATACTCGATGATATCTCCTTTTTTGATGATTTTAAATTTTGATGACGATTTCTGAATACAGACGATTCACCCATTTGATGTTGATTTCATAATTTATGATTTGATGTGATTTTATATGGTTGATGACATTTTATGTTGGGTTATGTGGTATTCTATATATCTAATATTTGGGATTGTTGAGATGACATTATTATAATTATTTATACCCAGCATATACTATGATCTATATGTTTAATAATCTGGGATTTAGATATAGTTTGAACTGTTTATTATTTATATAATATTCGAGTCAGTCAGAGACATTTCAGTTATAGGGACTATGAGACCAGTATGTGATTTGTAGACATAGAGGAGACTAGATATATGGTATTATGGATTATCATTTTGTATTGTATAATCTCTTGTGTATATATCATTGTGATGTGTAATGGATATATATTGTATATTGTATATTATCACTGTAATTGACTCTGTAATCTTTGATGTCTACTGTATGTTATGTATTGTTCTATCCTAGTAGCATACATGTTTATTTCTTTATGTTGATACTATGTACATTTATTGGTAGGTTATATTTGATGTTTTAATATGTACCAGTTTTAGCCCAAAGGAATATTCACATGTGTACCCCATATCACCATATTTTCCGTATTATCCAATAGTATTACTCTGTAGTACTCATGGATAGTATGTGTATAAGGCTAGGGGTGTTACAACTCGATGGTTGCCATGCCATGATTTATCTATAGTTAGAGTGGAGTATCCACATTAAAGTTCCACGGTATTCTTAAGTTGAGGGAACTTTGTTACACCGTCACATTAAGATTTTCTACTTAAGTTATTTGTTATCAATCAATAGTACACTCTCGAACAATTCATTCCATAGTTATACAACAACTACAAGTACGTGCCCCTTGTCCCTAACAACCATAAGTAATACATTACCAAAATTTGGAGGGCGTTACTTACTCTAGTCTCAATGGATGAATTAATATCTTTTCTAGAAGCATCTCGACCATAAATATTTAAAGCAAACTGTTATTTTATATATTGTAATTAATTACTCATGATTTCAAATATTTGCAACTATAATCACATAACATTTTATTTAAGGATTTTCTTATTATATACTTCAAATTAGTTGCTGAAATATTTTATGTCACAATATAACAACATATAAAAAAGAAAACAGACACATTTATTATGAACAATATTGATTACGAAGTTAGATATTTACAAAATTACACTAGGTCATACCACTCACTCTCTCATAACCTTAGTTTGTGGTCTTAAGGGCCTCTACACGAGCATGTAGACTATTTAACCATGGCCTATTTGCGATCCTATTGACCAAGCCAAGCTACATTCCATTGCTCATGTATGGATTATGGATGACAGCACTGACCCCAGCATCATCGTTGGTGTTACAGCCATTTAAGTTGTCAGCCTTAGCTTCACCATTATTAGGTTTCATAGTGAAAGCTCCTAGAGGAGAGTAAGTTTCTTTTTGAAAAGGCGGAAGTGATGAAAATGATGAACTGTAAGGTAAAGACCTTCTTCTATTATCAAAATGTTGACAGGATTTCTATCAAATCTTGATATAATGATTAGTGAGGGTCTATAGCAAAGATTATTTGCTTAAAATGTTGTTATAAATGTAAAATAAGAAGAAAATGAGAGTAAAATATAATGTAGGTAAATAAATAACACAAAATTTAGAGTGTTTTAATATAGAAGAGATCTGCATCCATTATGGCTTCTTATCTTATTGCTTTTACTTACGGTTATAAGAGAGTTTTTAATGAATTTTACATGAGCGAAAAACTAGAAAGAATATATGTGTTAAAGGAAGATAATTTGATCTTTCTACAAGTGTAAGAGATACCCAATTTTCAATAGTGGAGATAATATCTTGAAGGGCTAGGATTGGTGTATTTGATGCCAAGTTTGGTTAGAGTTATTGGTTGTGATTTGCGATCTAGATATGGCCATCTCAGACACCACGTGGAAAGAGTGTATAGATGCATGCTGGCGGGCCATATTACTATGTGGTTATGGTAGAGGAGCTGCATGGTGCATGGAGTGGTTGTGGTTTAGCCAGAAAGGTAGTAATAAGAAGACGGATTATAGCCACCAATTTGGTCAAAGGGGAAGTAAAATACAAAGAGTGATTATGGCACGATGACTCTTTTGTCAAATGAATTGCACATTCATGGTGGTTTTATTAAGGGAACAATACGGGGTCACCCTCTCTTTTTTCAGGGGCTACCAAGAGCAGTTGTCTAACCTCTACGCTCATCCGACATAATGAAGCAGGTAAGGAAGCTACTTGATGAAGGGTCTGACGAACAAGGAAAGGCATAAAAAGACGCAGATGTAGTCAAGTTGGATTGGGAATTCTCATTACTTGGTCGCCTTAGGTGCTAGATGGAAAAGATTTGGAGGTTGCCCTAAGAGTAATTAGAATTTGTTGCCTGACGAGGATTGCATGTGAGTCATCCAACATAAAATGCAAGCACCTATATAAGAGCCTCCTCGTAGCCATAAGGACTAAAAATTTTTACTCTCTTCCTCCATAAAAAGGGAAGCAAGCTCTAAAGGAATTGGTATTGTAAAATCACTACATTTATTCCAAATTCTATAACCTAAAATCATGTAACAAAAAGAAAAGAATCATAGTGGACATAACTCACTTTGATCAAACCACTCTAAAAGGCTATGTCTTATTTTCTATTTCTTTGCACTAATATGATAATAAACGTACACAATATCTCAATTTGATATTTTTTCAAAAAGACAAGCAGTTTTATAGTAGACCATATATTTGTTAATCAAAGAAAGGAAATCTTTTAAAACTGGAGTAAGGCTATGCACCATGGCTACTAATATAATACATATCTAGCCCTCCCGATCAGTGGAGGAATCACTACCCTCATCATTGGACTTAGTAACTGTTAGTACTAAATTTAGGTCAGTCTACATTGATTATCTTTGAGAGAAAAGAAGGCATTTGAGTAAGATAGTGTAACGACCCTAAATTTTTGACATTGGAAATCAGAATATTTAATTGATTTAAATATTTGGAAGTTAGTTTAATTTGAAATTCAAATATCGGAATGAATTTGGCAATTTAATTATTGAATTTAATTTACTGAAGTTGGGTAAAAATTTGAATCTTCGGCTTTAAGCTGATTAAAAATAATATGAAGTCTTGTAAAATCTATATTGATAATACTGAAGATAATAAAAGCTTCAGAATTGAATTTGAAACTGTCTTGTTCAGTTTTGAAATTTTATCGGTTAAATCGATATTTAAAAATAGTTTTCCAAGGCACAGTCTCCGAATTCGAAGAAACTAGTTCCATTGAATCCGTAATATTGTATTATTATCGGATTTCAATCTTCGTAATATTTGGAGTGATTGTTTGGCCGTACGATAAGCAAACACGCTGAAATTAAATTGAAAATTTAATATATAACTGGTCCAAAAAGCTATCTTCTCCATACGATCGAATTAGGACTCGAAACCTTTTCCATTGTATTCGGAATAGGCGTATAACATTATAAACGCCTAGCGGCATGCTTCGATAGGATGTCGAAATTTTGAATTGCAAATTCGTGACGATTTAAATTTGAATTTGAATTTAAATTGAATATATATCTATATAGTCAACTTCAGCTGCAATAATTTCACATCGTCGTTTTTCCTTCACTTCAAAATACAGTAGCTATTCCTTCTTTAGCACGCCAACATCAGATATTTTTTCCTATTCTCACCTTAAACACGCGACCTTATCCTTCCCTCAGTTCAAACATTTCGAAAGAGAAATAAAAAAAATTCATTTATTCTCAAATCAAAACAGTTCGAAATGGCGACCGATTTTTCACGATACTCTTCTTTCTTCTATTCGCCTAACAGTCGAAGCCAATGTCCCTTTATTTCATATCGCGAGTACGATTTGGTTGAAGCCACATTCAAATTTGAGGGATTCCCGAGCTCGAGTTCGAGCTCTAGAAACTCGGCGAGGCGCGTCGACTTGGGGGTTAGAATCGCGAAGTGATGGCCGAGTTCATATCGAAGAGAGCGAGTCGTTCGTGGTCGCGAGGAGCGTGGGTAGGCGAGCAATGGCGGAGGCTTTGAAGTAGGGCTCAGTGACGTGAGTTTTAGGCAAGAAGGATTTGGTCTTTGCAGCCTGGACCGAGTCGTTGGCCAGTTGATGTCGCTTTCGTGTTTGAACGCGATTTTTACAGTAAGGTATTTAGCTTTTTAATTTTTCAATTTAATTTAAATCTGGAAATATATAATGTTTCTATACAGTAGATATATATACACAATTTCTGGTATAAAAGGTAGACATATATATATATATATAAATGTCGGTAGAAAAAATTATGCAGTAATAATAAATATGCAGTAAGATATTTATTTATTTAGTTTTTGAATTGATAAATGTATATATATTTAGACAAGATTCATATATGCATTTTAAATCTACCAATATTTTAAAATAATATATATATTAATGATTAATTTGTTAGATAAACTGATTTAATTTATTTATGATACAAAAGGTTTTAAAAAGGGAAAATTTATTAAAATCAAATTATTAGTTAAGCCAAATTTTAAAATGGAAATTTAATTATTCGATTTATTCGAATATTAATAAATTGTATAATGTTTATACAAGGTCTAAAACTGTGGAGAAATCAAGCCGAAATGAAAAAACAGATTGCAAAATAAAAGCAAAGGTGAGATCTTCTCACTCAATCGAATTTTTCGATTTAATTTAAATAGTTGAATTTAAATCCTGGATGTGTTTGGATGAATTGGATGATTTATCTATTTATGATATTAGATATAGTAGGATATATATATATTTAGTGATTGATTTCCCGCAGTATATAGCGGATGAGACCCTATGCGCCGCATAATAGCGGATGATATTTTATAAATCCCATATACCGCGATATTCCACCTCGAAGTGGAATTGGTATTGTGCTAACATCTGTGGATGTAGGGAAACAGGTTGGAGGGATCCAACTGGATTCCTCAAATATTTGAATTTGTTTTAATATTGTGTGTTGATTTATTTAAAATATGTGAATGATTATATTGATGATTGAAATTGTTGAAGGCTATAATTTAGCCGAATATATTTTTGGTATCGTTGGATACCAGAAATAAATAAAATTGGATTTTTGAAATTAAAGTAGAAATTTTAAGTAAATTCCTTTTGAAAGAATTGGGTGAATTTAAAAGAAAGAATTTAAAAGCATAAAGTTGATTTTTGAAATCTTATCGAATTATTTCCAAAATATGGGAAAAGATATTAATAAGTGGGTTTTGAATAATATTGTTGAAAATTCGAAGAATTTATTGAAAATGGAATTTTAGATAGTTTGGAAGAGATAAAGGGATTTATTTAAAAAGGAAATAAATTTTTAGAAATCAATTTGAAAATTGATTTGGCATTTGAAAATAAATCTTTGGGAAATCGATATGAAAATTGATTGGGTGTTTTGAATGCAAATGACTTGGTAATTGGAAATAAATTTGGGAAATCGATTTGTAAAATGATTTGTTATTTGGAAATAAACTTAGAAATCAATTTGCAAATGTTTTGTTCTATTGAAAATAGACTTGGGAATCAATTTTACACAATTTGTAAAATTGATTTGGTATTTGAAATAAATGGAAGAATCAATTTGAAATTTGATTCGGTGTTTGAAAGTGAATATTTGGAAATTTAAATTCACAATGGAATTTATAAAGAAAAGGGAAATAAATAATATCGGGAATTTTATTCCGTGGGTGAAAAGTGATTTGAAATTGGTTTTCAAAGTGATGAAGTGTGGAAAATATATATCTTGCAAAGGTATTTTGAAATTTAACAATTTGGAAAAATTAATTAGATTGGATGATTGTTGTGAATGTTGTTTGATAGTTAAATAACCGACTATCAATATTTGCCTTTGAAATGGCATTTGAATTTGTTTTTAAAACAAGCGCTCATCATTCGGTCAAGCCGGGAGAGGACTTTGTGTCATATATCCCATTCCGAATAATGATACGACGTTATGGATTGCAATTGAAGACCGGATTTGCAAGGGCTTCTTTGGAAGTGCCTTCGGTTCTGTTCGAACCCGGAACAGACTTATATGGACGTATGTCTGACATTACACTTTGAGATATAAAGCAGATTTCTTTCAAATACATTTCTGTTTGGTGGCGGAGAATTTATTCTCTTAGCTTAACACCCTTCTCTGAGACGTACAAGCTCAGAGGTTATGCAGTTGAACGTTATCAGTGATATACTCCCAAATTGGTAGTGTGGCATGCTAAGTGTTGTTGTGTGTTGATGATCATTTGTTGATCATTTGTGATCAAAGCATGACTTTCGTGTAAAGCGTAGCTTTGTGGACGAGACCTCATCGGACCTCACATCCCGGAAATGGTCGAAACAGGAAAATGCGGCAAGGTTATGAGGGTCGCTCCCTTTAGGAAATGTCATTTCCTTCTGGAAAAAGGTGGTATCATGTTATGGAGCCCAATATTTTACCTGTGTGGTTGCTCCAATCTCATTTACTGTGTGATTGTTGCTTTGTGATCGAGGGCCCTTGGATAAAGGTCGCAAACGACTGGGGGGTGGCATACTCGTGTAGTAGTTACCTAGTAAGAGGTAACCCGGCCTTGTGTTGGCAGAGAGCTGGTTAAGTTCTCGGGTCGTCCCTCTAGAGGCGTACCCATGTGGCATAGGAAGTTCCTTAGCCTGACCATTTGTTGGAAATCCATTTCCCAATACGAACCCAGTACGGTTTTAGTTGTAGAACCTGCCATTTAACATGGCAGCTATAATAGGCATAGTATAATGGTACCTATGCTGGCTAAGATTAATATTATACTTTCGAAATGTTTTCCACACTAGGCACTAATGATAATATTAAAAAGATTTTGCGTATCAAGCATGTTTGACTATCATAAGGAGAAATCTCCCCCATGTGTGCGATTACATTGTGTGTGTGCTGGGAGGCCTTATGGTAGTTTCATTTTCCAAAAGCATTGCGAATTTCTTTTATTTTCTTTGTTAAAATAATTGTTTTTAAGATCTCACACCAGTCCCATGACTGACCTGGAGTTCATTGTTCCCTTTCTAAACTCTGGGTGCCCATAATTTTCCACATGGGCAGCCTAGAATCAAGTTATCGATTTGATCTGGATGGATTGCTGTGGAGATCTGGAGGCGAGCTGGATGGCGAGACGTATCACTTATACTAGTATTATTCTGCTGTGTATTATGTTATGTATACAAGTTTATATAACTGTCCAGTGATGTGTTGTTGTTGTTGTAAACTCTAATGATGTATTGTATAAACTGATATAGTTCTTTGTTATAAAGATTATTCATTCATCTATTATATATTGTTCCACTTCGAATGTGAGATTCTGATATTGTTTCTATTTCTTTTTCTTCTGTCTTCTTCTACCTCTTCTTCTTTAACCCTAACAATTTGGTTTTTCGGCATTCAATAGTTCGGCAGTTGATACAGTGGTTGTATTGATGTCGACTTTCGGGTGCCGAAAGATCGAAATGTTACATGTGGTATCAAAGCAATTGGTTAAGCGACAACCATGGCTCTGTTGGGTGTTACTCATTAGAGATAGAGTCATTAGTACTCTAGAATGAGTGTGAGTGTAATAACAGATATGAGCGCGTATTTGTTAGTGAATACAAAAATTTGTTTTATATTGTGTTGACTTATCGGTTGATTGTTTATAGATTCTGGTCGGTTCAGTTTGGCCAACTGTAATCGATAGGGGTTTCTAAACTTTTAAACAAGATAAACCGACACAGTATTATTTTAAAATAGGGTAAATGAAATAATTTTACCTAAAACTATTTTTGTATAGAAAAGAAATCATTTTCCATAAATTTTTATTATATATGGTTGCTTGGTTGTTAGGAAGAGATAATATTGAATTATTATCATTGTTATATGGAAATGGAATAAGAAATAATGGTAGTATGAATTTATAAATGAGTTTATAAATTGAAATGAGGTGCCAGAGAAATTTTTGCGATACGGATTAAAGGATTTGAATTGAAATTTCAAAGGATTAAATTTCTTAATTTGAAAATGGTTTCCAGAAGTCTGGAAAATAATTATTTGAGAAGTATTTTTGAGTTGGATATGAAATCTGGTGGGGTTTGAAATTTAAAAATATTTGGGAAAATACTTTGAAAGGACATAATTGATTTCAAAGTTAGTTTTGAAATGTGTTTAATTGTTTAAAAGACTCTGGAATTTCTTTAAAATGTTATGAAATGTACATAAGTTTGATAACTTATAAAAATATTTGAAATTTGATTGGAATAAGGTTCAAATTGAAAAGGAATGAATTTGTGAATGAACAAATGAGGTTACATTTGTAAATAAATGAATTGGAATTGAAAAATGGAATGAGATTTGATTTGAATCAAGTTGAATAAAAATCCAACTTGGAAAAAATAAAATAAAATGGATTGAATTTAGCTAAACTAACTTCAAAATTTATTAATTCATGAAATAATGAATTGGAAGTTGAATTAGTTAAATTAAAATTGAATTGTGGGCTGAATAAAAATGGTTTGAATCTGCATATAAATTCAAGTAAGTAGAAATAATAAATTGAAAATTTCCTTGTTATTGATAAAGTAAATTTAGGATGAATTAAATATGGATGAATTAAATATGGAAATTTGAAATTTAAAAAGAATAAGTAAATATACTAATTGAATTAAATTAGTAGATGGAATGGATTTGATAAATGAAAAATCAAATCAAAGATTTAAATTAGAAATTGTTTACAAGGAAACTATCATTTGAGTTTTGAGTTGAAATAACTTAAGCAATATTTTAATAAAGGTTCGACTTAAGAAAAAATTGTGAAATGGTTGTTATCGAATTTTATTGAATGGTTTTCAATGAAATTTGTTTGATTAATGAAATGCAAAATATAAACGTGCAAAAAGATTTTTGAATCAATTGAAATGGATATGAATTCGTTTCGCTTAAAAATGAATTGAATGTAAGAAAGTGAGTTGTAAATCACTTGAATTGAATAGAAATGGAATGTGAATTAGATAAAAGTGATTAAATTTGTATTGAAACTTGATAAATTGCTAATTGAAAGAATTTTGAATGTTTTGCTTATGAAAACTATGGGTTTACTGTTGAGAATAAGTGAAATATAAATGAAATTCCTATATATGTCACTTACACATTTAAATTGAGTAAGTACAGGTACATGGGGGCCGTTTGGCTGCATTTTGGTCGCGCAAAATGCTTAAAAATAACCGCTTTACTTAAAAAGGCTAATAAAGGTACGCCTACGTAATACAAAGTTAGGAAATATGAACTGTTTTTGTTTTTCGACCGTGTAGGTCGATGTATATATATTTATATCTCTTGTCAAATCGCAAAAGCTCCTCCGTACAAAGGAGACTCCGCCAAAATTTTCTGAAAATTTTGGGAGATAGAAAATTTTTGAAATTTTTAAAAATTTTCACTTAACAACAAATGATGTAAAATTAGAATTTGAGATGAGGTGAATAAAACTCAATATTCAGAGTTAGAAGATGAATTGAATTCAAGTAAAATCAAAAATGAAAATCTGAATGGAAAATTGGGAAAAAGTATTTATATTTGAAATGAATTAATAATTGAAGCAAATTGATTTTATATGGAATTGGAATCCAATTTGAATAGAAGTAAATTAAAACCAAGTGGTAGCGAAGTGAAAATAAATATAAGAAGTATGTAAATACATATATTGAACTTAAGAAATGGTGAAATTCTTAAGTAAAATTTAGAATTGAGGAAATATTCTAAGTTAATAAGTGAATAAAAATTTAACTGAAAGTAGTAAAAATGGTGATTGTTAATAAGTGGATAGAAATCAAAATATAAATGTGAATAAAAGAAAAGAAATATATAAAATGATTTTTAAAGCTATGATTGGAAATCATTACTAGTAGTATACAGGTGTTTTAAAGGCAAAAGGAAATTGGATTTTGATTTCAGAAGATAAATTGGAATTTGCTCGGCAAAGGTATATATTTAAATTTCTGTATGAAATTTGATTGGGTTTTTGATCTACCACTTGGCGTTTTGTTTTCTTTTAGAATTTGGGAATCCATAGGGACATTTTGTAGTTGTACCGAGCTAGCCGCGCAAAGGAGACGCTGGCAAAAATTTTCAAAAATTTAAGGAGTTAGAAAAATTTTGAGAAAATTTTGATAATTCAAAATTTGGTTTCGAATTTAAATTTGAATTGTTAAGTAAGTAACATTATCTGAACTTATGAATAAGTTTGGAAAGTTAGAAAAAGATTAGTGTGTCTTAATAAAAGATTATTCTGGAAAGTTGTTTAAAACTATTTGGATTTGAGAAAATAGTTAACGGGGATTGGATCATTCTTCTTAACTTGTAATTTCGGGGACGAAATCCTTTTAAGGGGGGAAGAATGTAACAACCCTGAATTTTTGACATTGGAAATCAGAATATTTAATTGATTTTAAATATCTGGAAGTTAGTTTAATTTGAAATTCAAATATCGGAATGAATTTGGCAATTTAATTATTGAATTTAATTTACTGAAGTTGGGTAAAAATTTGAATCTACGGGTTTAAGCTGATTAAAAATAATATGAAGTCTTGTAAAATCTATATTGATAATACTAAAGATAATAAAAGCTTCAGAATTGAATTTGAAACTGTTTTGTTCAGTTTTGAAATTTTATCGGTTCAATCGATATTTAAAAATAGTTTTCCAAGGCACAGTCTCGGAATTCGACGAAACCAGTACCATTGGATCTGTAATATTGTACTATTATCAGATTTCAATTTTCATAATATTTGGAGTGATCATTTGGCCGTACGATAAGCAAACGCGCTGAAATTAAATCGAAAATTTAATATATAACTGGTCCAAAAAGCTATCTTCTCCATACGATCGAATTAGGACTCGAAACCTTTTCCATTGCGTTTGGAATAGGCGTATAACATTATAAACGCCTAGCGGCATGCTTCGATAGGATATCGAAATTTTGAATTGCAAATTCGTGACGATTTAAATTTGAATTTGAATTTAAATTGAATATATATCTATACAGTCAACTTCAGCTGCAATAATTTCACATCGTCGTTTTTCCTTCACTTCAAAATACTGTAGCTATTCCTTCTTCAGCACGCCAACATCAGATATTTTTCCTTATTCTCACCTTAAACACACGACCTTATCCGTCCCTCAGTTCAAACATTTCGAAAGAGAAATCAAAACAAAATTCATTTATTCTCAAATCAAAATAGTTCGAAATGGCGACCGAGTTTTCACGATACACTTTTTTCTTCTATTCGCCTAACAGTCGAAACCAATGTCCCTTCATTTCATATCGCGAGTACGATTTGGTTGAAGCCGCATTCGAATTTGAGGGATTCCCGAGCTCGAGTTCGAGCTCTAAAAACTCGACGAGGCGCATCGACTTGGGGGTTAGAATCGCGAAGTGATGGCCAAGTTCATGTCGAAGAGAGCGAGTCGTTCGTGGTCGCGAGGAGCGTGGGTAGGCGTGCGATGGCGGTGGCTTTGAAGTAGGGCTCAGTGACGTGAGTTTTGGCCAAGAAGGATTTGGTCTTTGTAGCCTAGACCGAGTCGTTGGTCAGTTGATGTCGCTTTCGTGTTTGAACATGATTTTTACAGTAAGGTATTTAGCTTTTTAATTTTTCAATTTAATTTAAATCTGGAAATATATAATGTTTCTATACTGTAGATATATATACACAATTTCTGGTATAAAAGGTAGACATATATATATATATATATATATATATATAAATGTCGGTAGAAAAAATTATGCAGTAATAATAAATATGCAGTAAGATATTTATTTATTTAGTTGTTGATAAATGTATATATATTTAGACAAGATTCATATACGCATTTTAAATCTACCAGTATTTTAAAATAATATATATATAAATGATTAATTTGTTAGATAAACCGATTTAATTTATTTATGATACAAAAGGTTTTAAAAAGGGAAAATTTATTAAAATCAAATTATTAGTTAAGCCAAATTTTAAAATGGAAATTTAATTGTTCGATTTATTCGAATATTAATAAATTGTATAATGTTTATACAAGGTCTAAAACTGTGGAGAAAATAAGCCGAAATGGAAAAAACGGATTGCAAAATAAAAGCAAAGGTGAGATCTTCTCACTCAATCGAATTTTTTGATTTAATTTAAATAGTTGAATTTAAATCCTGGATGTGTTTGGATGAATTGGATGATTTATCTATTGATGATATTAGATATAGTAGGATATATATATATATATATTTGGTGATTGATTTCCCGCATTATATAGCGGATGAGACCCTATGCGCCGCATAATAGCGGATGATATTTTATAAATCCCATATACCACGATATTCCACCTCGAAGTGGAATTGGTATTGTGCTAACATCTGTGGATGTAGGGAAACAGGTTGGAGGGATCCAACTGGATTCCTCAAATATTTGAATTTGTTTCCATATTGTGTGTTGATTTATCTAAAATCTGTGAATGATTATATTGATGATTGAAATTGTTGAAGGCTATAATTTAGCCGAATATATTTTTGGTATCGTTGGATACCAAAAATAAATAAAATTGGATTTTTGAAATTAAAGTAGAAATTTTAAGTAAATTCCTTTTGAAAGAATTGGGTGAATTTAAAAGAAGGAATTTAAAAGCATAAAGTTGATTTTTGAAATCTTATCGAATTATTTCCAAAATATGGGAAAAGATATTAATAAGTGGGTTTTGAATAACATTGTTGAATAGTTGAAGAATTTATTGAAAATGGAATTTTAAATAGTTTGGAAGAGATAAAGGGATTTATTTAAAAAGGAAATAAATTTTTAGAAATCAATTTGAAAATTGATTTGGCATTTGAAAATAAATCTTTGGGAAATCGATATGAAAATTGATTGGGTGTTTTGAATGCAAATGATTTGGTAATTGGAAATAAATTTGGGAAATCGATTTGTAAAATGATTTGTTATTTGGAAATAAACTTAGAAATCAATTTGCAAATGTTCTGTTCTATTGAAAATAGACTTGGGAATCAATTTTACACAATTTGTAAAATTGATTTGGTATTTGAAATAAATGGAAGAATCAATTTGAAATTTGATTTGGTGTTTGAAAGTGAATATTTGGAAATTTAAATTCACAATGGAATTTATGAAGAAAGGGGAAATAAATAATATCGGGAATTTTATTCCGCGGGTGAGAAGTGATTTGAAATTGGTTTTCAAAGTGATGAAGTGTGGAAAATATATATCTTGCAAAGGTATTTTGAAATTTAATAATTTGGAAAAATTAATTAGATTGGATGATTGTTGTGAATGTTGTTTGATAGTTAAATAACCGACTATCAATATTTTCCTTTGAAATGACATTTGAATTTGTTTTTAAAACAAGTGCTCATCATTCGGTCAAGCTGGGAGAGGACTTTGTGTCATATGTCTCGTTCCGAATAATGATACGACGTTATGGATTGCAATTGAAGAACAGATTTGCAAGGGCTTCTTTGGAAGTGCCTTCGGTTCTGTTCGAACCCGGAACAGACTTACATGGACGTATGTCTGACATTACACTTTGAGATATAAAGCAGATTTCTTTCAAATACATTTCTGTTTGGTGGCGGAGAATTTATTCTCTTAGCTTAACACCCTTTTCTGAGACGTACGAGCTCAGAGGTTATGTAGTTGAAGGTTATCAGTGACATAATCCTAATTTGGTAGTGTGGCATGCTAAGTGTTGCTGTGTGTTGATGATCATTTGTGATCAAAGCATGGCTTTCGTGTAAAGCGTAGCTTTATGGACGAGACCTCATCGGACCTCACACCCCGGAAATGGTCGAAATAGGAAAATGCGGCAAGGTTATGAGGGTCGCTCCCTTTAGGGTATGTCATTTCCTTCTGGAAAAAGGTGGTATCATGGTATGGAGCCCAGATATTTTACCTGTGTGGTCGCTCCAATCTCATTTACTGTGTGATTGTTGCTTTGTGATCGAGGGCCCTCGGATAAAGGTCGCAAACGACCGGGGGTGGCATACTCGTGTAGTAGTTACCTAGTAAGAGGTAACCCGGCCTTGTATTGGTAGAGAGCTGGTTAAGTTCTCGGGACGTCCCTCCAGAGGCGTACCCATGTGGCATAGGAAGTTCCTTAGCCTGACCATTTGTTGGAAATCCATTTCCCAATACGAACCCAGTACGGTTTTAGTTGTAGAACCTGCCATTTAACATGGCAGCTATAGTAGGCATAGTATAATGGTACCTATGCTGGCTAAGATTAATATTATACTTTCGAAATGTTTTCCACACTAGGCACTAATGATAATATTAAAAAGATTTTGCGTATCAAGCATGTTTGACTATCATAAGGAGAAATCTCCCCCATGTGTGCGATTACATTGTGTGTGTGCCAGGAGGCCTTATGGTAGTTTCATTTTCCAAAAGCATTGCGAATTTCTTTTATTTTCTTTGTTAAAATAATTGTTTTTAAGATCTCACACCAGTCCCATGACTGACCTGGAGTTTATTGTTCCCTTTCTAAACTCTGGGTGCCCATAATTTTCCACACGGGCAGCCTAGAATCAGGTTATCGATTGGATCTGGATGGATTGCTGTGGAGATCTGGAGGCGAGCCGGATGGCGAGATGTATCACTTATACTAGTATTATTCCGCTGTGCATTATGTTATGTGGACAAGTTTATATAACTGTCCAGTGATGTGTTGTTGTTGTAAACTCTGATGATGTATTGTATAAACTGATATAGTTCTTTGTTATAAAGATTATTCATTCGTCTATTATATATTGTTCCACTGCGAATGTGAGATTCTGATATTGTTTCTGTTTCCTTTTCTTCTGTCTTCTTTTACCTCTTCTTCTTTAACCCTAACAATTTGGTTTTCCGGCATTCGATAGTTCAGCAGTTGATACAGTGGTTGTATTGATGTCGACTTTCGGGCGCCGAAAGATCGAAATGTTACAGATAGAGCTCCTAGTCAAGTGCGTTAACCATATATCCACAAGAAACCATTATGCAAATTATTATTTTTTGAGTCCTTTACAACACTGCCATGAAACTAAGTTTATTCATTTGGCTATTAATGGACTTCTTTCAAGTTTTTTTATTTATGCCAAGATAAAATGAAAATGAGGGAGAAGACACATTTCAAAAATCGTCCCTTTCTATGGAGGTACATATCTATTTATAAAAACTCTAGCTCTTGGATTTGTGCCACGCGTCACCTAAAATAGATGAATGTTAGATATTCAGCCTCTTCCTTGGAGCTTACTATTCATGACAACTATTAGTTTACTTCACGATGGCTTGGTCATTCTAGTTTTGAATCATTTTAGTGAGTTAACCCATGATAACTCCACTTCTTCATCTTTCTATGGGCTTTCAAAGTTATTTCACGACCGATTCCCATAACAATCCTATGAACGCTTTTATACACGAGGGCATTTATTCATCACTTCATGATGGCTTCAAGGTTCATATCACTATGGCTTATACTCCCCATTTCATGTTGGTTTCAAAAATCTCTTCACAATGAATATAGGAGCCACTACATTAAGGCCTCGATGGCTTTAAGGTTCATATGATGATGGCTTCAACTCCCCATTTCATGATGGCTTTAGATATATCTTCACGGGGACTATGGAAGTCATTAAACAAAGGCCTTGATGGCTTCAAGGTTCATATTACGATGGCTTCAAATCCCCATTTCATGATGATTTTAGAAATATCTTCATGATGGTTTCCATATCTTGTTTCATGATAGCTTAATTTATTTATCTTTCGATTTTTTAGGCAATCTTTCACGATAGCTCATGCATATCAACCGACTATAGCCATAAGGGTCATTATATGATGCCTTCTTTATATTAACCCACAATGGCTATCGGAGTCACTTCCCGTTGGTTTCTTCATATCAACCCATGATGGCTATTGGAGTTACTATACAAAAGCTTCCTCATGTCATCCCATGATGGCTTTAGGGATGATCACATGACAATTTAGGTGCTCCACCTTTTGGCAGTGCCTTCACTAACCTTTTCTTCACTTTCTTCTAAAATTCTTAGGGTATAAGATTCGCCTCCTCCTTTTATGAAAAGTTCACTTATGCTCTAGCTTAAGTAATTTTCTTCTTCTTTGTTAAATGCGCTATAAGAGTTACAATTCTTATCGAAGTTTACTCCGACCTTCCTGATTTCCAAATAGTCTACATCGTAGAAAAAACTTCCGTAGTTATGCTTGATACACGACTTATAGAAAATATTTGCATTCTCTTCCCTTTCTTGGAAGGTTCTTTAACCAAAATCTTCTTCTATCCATCTTCACTAGGTTTAGCGATGAAATCAAAGTCTTAATTGACCACCACTCTTTGGTTGGTTACTTTGGCCAGTCCTTGCAGCGGGACCAAAGGCTTTCTCGTCCATCTACCTTGGATGGGTGCTTTAATCAGGCCCGATGGTGGGATCAAAGGCTTAATTGACCACCACTGTTCGATGGCTAATTTTCCATCATGTTAGAAAATAGCCGATCAAATTTTAAGTAAAATTAACCGCAAGCGCACGGCGTACAATTCTAGCACGTGGCAAGTACAGGTCGATCCGTAGGGAATTGTTTAGATTTTAAAATTTCAATTCAATCAAATTAAACTAAGATTTGAGAGTGTTAAGCTAAAAAATTGTAAAAACAAACAAAAGCTAGAATGGATAAAAATATGAGAGTAGAAGGCAATTTAGATATAAATCCACTCTTTTGATCACATAAATCAACACAACTTGAAATTATGATCTCTTTTTTTGGTCATTAGTGAATATAATTGATGTTTTTATCATAAGTGTGGAATATTTGTGCTATTAATTAGCCCTATATAAACCATCATGGTAAGTGGGTAGGTGGGGTCCTCCACGTTTCATGAAATGAATTATTTCCATCTTTATTTGTTTCCTTCTCTTGTGCTTGCACCTTTCTTCATGAATCCTCCTGTAATTTTCATTTGTTTTCCTACAAATAAAAATAAAATGTGCAAATAAATATTCTTAAATTAGTATGTGCATAAAATGACCATTTTGCCCCTCTATGAAGATGAATAAACGATGACTTGAAAATAATTTAAATTTCGGTTTAAAAAGGTTAAAAACCCAAAAAGGTCATTTATTTAATTTAATTAGATTAAATATCGAAGTAAAAATATGAACATTTACGTACACATCAAATACCCCCACACTTATCTTTTTATTCGTCCTCAAATAAACTAAAACTACGATAAATCTGTTTTCGTAGGGAGAACGATTGTATGCAATAAGCCGTTAAACCTCTAGGTGTCCTTAGTACAACGAGTGTTGTCTCGTGAGGGTTTCCAGTGGATACTGCCCACAAAATCCAAATGCAAAGTGAAAAATTCCTAAATGCAAGATTTATTTACAAACATGTGGATGTAAGTTTTTGAAATATTAACAAATGAAGAATTTACTTTTAAATTAACACGAATAAGTTAAATATAAGTTTCGGCCATCATCAAGAAATCCAAGTCCCTTTACTTGTCAAAATTTCCAATAAAAACTATGTTATCATAACAAATAGGCTATAGTTTGGCTAGTTGTTTCGGTTGATAACATAGTTTAACTATGAAATAGATCCTTTGTTGATAACAAAGTGTTTCAAAATGGTATTTTCATTTCTTTTGAATAACAAGTTAAATCAAACAAGTCAAAATAGAGCTTGGATTTCAATTGCTTACTCTCTTTAATTGAAAATTTCATTGATATTAACAATATTTACATATACTTAACTCAGAAAACTGAGGCCAGATATATTACCCATGCACTGCCTTGCGGACTTACGTGAGGGGAATACAGAGCGTATAAGTGTGTACACCTATCGACTGTAGGCATTATTAATAAAAGAATTTTTATATACATACACCTAACTCAGATAAACTGAGGCCAGATATACCGATCGTGCATTGCCTTTCGGGCTTACGTGAGAAGGGTACAGAGCATGGCGAGTAGACATACTTGCGTGTGAACACATGACTCTAGGTATTAATAAAAAAAAACATATATACAAATATATATATATATATATTTAAGAGAGAGTTTTACAAAATCATCTTAGCACTATTTAACTTAGAAGATCAAAAATGTTATATTCTTTACTTTAAATCCACCACTTTTAAAACAAAGATTTTCAATTAGGATTTACTTTATAATTATCACCCATGAACCTTCCTATATATTAGATAAACCATCGTTACTTGTAATCAAACTTTATTTTTTTTGAGACAAATAATTTTTTAAAAATTTAATTTAATAACCAAAACCTATACTTATCTTATAGAGTTTATCCAAAAATAAATCAAAATGCTAAAAAAAAGAAATTTTGTTTTTTTTTCTAAATTTTTTAGAAGGAAAATGCAAAAAATAAACCATGAGAAATCGAAAATGAAGATGAGACTCCCCTCCACACTTGATTTTGACCGTGTCCCCACAGTCAACCAAATGAAAGGAGAAAAATAGAATAAAAATAAAAAATATGACCTATATTTACATGAAAATGAAAAGATTATTATTTATAAGACATCAGAAAATATATCGTTAAAAAGTAAATGCAACGGTCTTCCAAAAACCAATTCATTTGTCTCATCGAGTATGAGACACAACTTAAGCTCAGAAAACGAAATCGTAAAAGTTTTAAAGTTGAATGTCGGGTTTGGAAAAACGAATGTCGTTTTATTAAAAATCGTATGAGTTGTTTTATTTTCAATGATTTTTGGGGTAGACAGAAAAATTAGTTGAAGTTAAAGTTTATTTTCACCAAATTGAAATTCAAACTTATCATTGAAAACCTTTTTAGAATTATTGATTTCAAAATCAAAATGGTGATTTAAATCTTCCTCTTCAGAATTTAACAACTCATTTTCGAAAAGTCTAAAGAAATCGTGTTCATTAAATTCGTCTTCCTTTGTTGGATTATCAACAACTTCATTTCATATATCAAGTTCAAAATCCAAAGTTGTTGTATTCAATTTTTCAAAATCAGAAAAAGGAAGGTCGAGTTTCTTACCCTCAAAAGAATTGAAATCCAACTCAATTACCATTTTTTCAACAACTTCATTAAGACTGTCATTTTCAATTTCAAAAGTTGTCATTTGAAAATTGTCAATTTTGGTAAAAGGTTGATTATCACTTGACTCGTCATACATTAGGATTTGATTTTATTTCTCACGTTGTTTTAAATATGTTTTAAACAACAAATCTGTGTGATCATTGTAAATTCATCTATTTTCTCAACAAAATCCAATTTATAATTATTAACTTGAGAATTTTCGATTTGAACTTGTAGAGAACAAAAATTATCAATCGCAACGTAGTCGAGATTATTTCCATTGCCAAAATCATTTAAATAGTTGTTTCCATTTTGATTTTGAATTTCATTTTGGAGTTCAAAATTGAATTGGCATGGGTTATAATCGAAATCATTTGAATTTTGAAGTGAATTCAAATTTTGATTGTTTTGAAATCCCTGAATTAAGTTATTGCACAAATATGAATTACACAATTCATTTATCATTTTGTGTAGAGAGTTCAAGTAAAGATGAAATTGTTTCAATGTTTTTTTCTAGATTTGAGGGTTGATCATCTGTAATGACCCATTTTTCCATACCCTTTGAATCGACAATAAACAACACATGTCCAACTCAAATTGCACAAACAAGCGGATCATTAAGGGTAGAAAGAAAATAAAGATAGAATAGAATCTCACACGAATGGAATTACATATATTATTTCAATAATAATCTTTACAGTGGAAAATTTTAAAAATCAATATCAGAGTCTAGCCTAGATTCAGCCTGGATAGTTATAAACCTCTGTCCTTACAAATGCTGTAAACAAGAAAACAAATGTAATAGATGCTGCGGATAATAGAATATGTCCATACGATGATGAAGATCTCCAGCTCTCTTCTGGAAACTCCAACCGTCTTCAACTAAACCTGAAACTACTAGGATCTGACCCGAGTATTAAAAATACCCGGATCAGGCTTGATAAACCAGCGTGAGGTACTCGAAATTTAAAAATGATGATGTTATCAAATCCTTTGAAAAGAAGGGTATCTCATAAGACCACGCCCACAAATAAATACGGACGGGTTTTTACCTTATGATAACCAAAACACTTTTATTACCATTATAATTTGATATTATCTTTAATGACATTCTTTTTGGAAAACATCTTTCATATAAACTTATTAAAATAAGGTATCAATACCCGGACTAAGTCTATGGTAATATATCCAGACTGGGTCAACGGAATATACCAAACGAAATATATGATACCAAATGGGGTAGCTGAAATGTTTGCAAGTCATTATAGCTATTTTAGGACGACAATCAATATTGTAAAGCTCATATTTGAGTTGGATTTCCAACATGATAGGGAACTGGTGGCCTTTTCTTCGATCCGCGCATAACAACTGTAGTCCTTGGTAACTGTTACGCTTTTCTCAAGCAAGCTACTTGGAACTATACTTGATATACTACTGATAACTGGTAGTTCCCTGCTTTTCTCAAGCTAACCACTTCATCACAATAAATGGGGCAATAAATGCCTTGAGGGTCATGTAACGACCCAGTATTTTGGACCATTCGCATCCATACATGTCGGATTTGAATTGCTCAAAGTATCAGATTGTTAATTTAAATTTGGAAAAACTCAGCATATCAAGTAAATAAATAATCACAGAATCACAAACACAGAGTAATATAACAACAATGCAGCGGAAACAAAAGAATAGTAGTTCATGAAGCTACTATATATATAACAGAGTTAAACAAGATACAACAAAAGTCAGGAATACATAGATGTCTCAATACAAGAGTCAAATACAAAATCTGAATACATTACTGGAATCAACTGAATAACTGAAAGAAGAATCGATAGATAGTTGGATCTCCAAGCGAAGCTCCAACTCCAAAGGTGAGTCTCAAATGCTGTATTACTCAGTCTGACCCGAGCGTAAAGCAAAACACAAAACACTCGAGTCAGGATTAACATTCTTATATCAATAAATCAAACTCAAGTGAAATATCAACTGAAATACAAGTAACTTAAAGGATGTTTGGGATAACCATCCCCTAAGGATCCGTGAAACTATCTACTATGTAGTAATATTCGCTATAATAATAATGTCTAATATAAAATAAACATACTTTTAAATAGCGTTAAGGGGTTACCCATATAGCCCTTAACACATAATAGTGCCAATAGTCTATACAGTACCTGCATACCCTGAGAGGCTACGAGAAGATACTCCATAGGTACGACACAAATAGAAACTCGTAGTAAAGCTCGATATGGTAGGTGACACGACACACAAGGCAATGCCAGGGTAGATATACCAATTACGCACATGGAATGATGGAAACGCATAGCAGCCACTACCGCTCCACCTCGAAAAACACTCCCAAATCAAGGGGTGCACCCAAACAATCACAAAGTAATAGAATGGTATCGAAGAAGTGCGTCCGATAAGAGGTGCTACCTCACTAGTCCGAGATCGCTCCTGTTTTAGCCACCTTATGCAAACTCACGGGGGTTGGGTCCACACATATACCTTATAGGATCATCACCACCATCCTACTTCATTCTAGAAACTCCACCGCGTACACAGTTGTCAAAGTGGTTTTCGGTATCGACAGAGAGTATGTCCATATCCGATCCCGGTCTCTTTAACAACCAATCGTTATTATAACACCGTGGTCATTTCAAAATAGTTTATACTTCAAAACCAAAATATCATTTTTTCATTTCAAAACCCAATTTAATACGATATCATTTTCACTTCAAATATATCCATTTTCAAAATCATATCACTTTCAAGTTATAACGCTTTCGAAATCATAGTCTTTTACAAATCAAAACACATTGGAAATCACAACTTTGAAATTATAGCATTTTGGAAATCATAACACTTTCCTTTTAAACAGTTTAGATATTAAAATTAGTATATATAATAAAATAGTTTATATAAATAGTTATAAGTTAAAAATAGTTTAAAATAAAATAATTTATATTAAAAATGATTTATTTTAAAATAGTTTATATTAAAATAATTTATAAAGTAAAATATCAATAGTTTTAAATATAATTTAAAATTACTTTATAAAATAAAATAGTTTCCTCAAATTCCACAAATCGATTCAAATCAACTCGAATTCCAAAATTCCAAATTTAATCAAATCTCAAATCATCAATTTCAACTCGATTCAGCTTCTCAATAAACCATTTCAAATTATCGATTTCAAATACATATTTAAACCATAAAATGAGCCATTTCAATTTCAATATATTTCAAAGCTTTAAATATTCAACATTTCAAAACTAAATTCGATAATTTCATACATACATACATACATACATACATATATATATATATATATCAAATCCACTTTACTATTATTTTGATTTTTAAATATTCACTCAATAAATCCAATATCATTTAAAACAAACCCCAAATTACAATAAACTAAATATTTCCTTCAATTTATTTAAACTTGAAATATTCATTTAAATCACTTTTAATCAAATACAAGTTATAAAATCATAGCTTCAAAATTTCAAATTTTATAAATTTCAAATCAAACTTATTTAAGTAAAATTCTTAAATAAATATAATTTCAAACCAATTTCAAATCATTAAAACTCTATATAGATATTAAATAAATACTTAAACATATTATTTATCAACTTTATTAAATCAATTTTAATAAATCTTTAAAATCAATATTGATTGAAACCATATATTTCTTTTCAAAACCATAGAAATCATTTCCAAAATATTTATATATATATAGACCAACGGTGTATGTATATAATTTTCTATCCTATGGTCAAGTGATACAGATATTTATCATTTCAATCTGCAATTTTATATATATATATATATACATACGGGTATATATCTTTTCAACCCGCAATCCCAAATTCAATTATATGAAAATCGCTTGGGTTTATCATTTCAACCCATAATGATTTTCTCCTATTCTAAAGTCCGTTCGGGTATGTATCATTTCAACCCATAGTGAATTCTATACTAACAGGAAACTTGCAGAGTGATAACAGATATGATAAAAATATAACAACAGTAACATGCATATATCATCAGTATAAATAACATATAATGGTGTCAGATGTCACAGGTGAACAGATACAGATAATGGTATATATGTAGCAATGTGAATTACTAACAGCAGCATATTTCAATTGTCGTTTCAATTGAAATCAAATTTAATAAATATAAGAACATTAATCGTGAGTGAATACACACCTTTCGAGGCTAGAGATGACAAAGTAGAGACACACAACCAACACTGAAAAGCATGACAAAGCACGAGTTCGATGATCAAAGCTGATAACAAGGAAATTGAGAATCAAAATCAAAAGCTGATATACAACAGAAACAAGATGCATCTTATATTATTATTACAATTATTATTATTATTATTTTATTAACATCCATATTCAAAATCATTTTTCTTAAAATACAATATTCAAAAGAAATCAAAGGTATAAATATATATTATAAAAAAACAAATCAATACTTCTATATAAATATACACTTTAAATGTGAGTCCAAGTACATGTTTTAAACTTAAAATTTTCTATCAAATCTAAAATATACCGACTTAAACTTACATGTTACACTTTACATAACTAACGTATTCTTTCAAAACAAATATAAAACAGTATATATATAAATAAAACAATTTTCCAAGACTTTACATTTATGTGCACAGTACGGACCCATAGTATATATATAAACTAACCAAAAAAAATCACAACACCTGTTTAGCTATAGCAAAACAATAATTATATATATATATATATATATATATAATATTTAAACATATTATATGTAAACAAGCTAGCTTACTTATATAGAACATAACGTACAAATATACAGTAAAATACCGTAACATACATGAACAAAACGAGAGAGAGATATATATATATATTATATTAATTAAACCAACTCATATATATACAGATCAAATAACATATCTCTGCTCGCAAATATATACTTATCTCTGTATATGCAGATTTCGTTTATAACCAAAATATATATAACCGGAACCTTTAAAATACTATATATAAATCAATATTTACGAACATATAAACATATAACTATTTTTATATATATATAACGTTTAAAACCAATAGTAAAACAATACCGCAACCGCATTATTTATATCAAAATATATAAAGATCATAAAATTCTATATACTTTACATAATTTAACATATAGAAGCTGACCTATACTGATTATACAAATACACTACTAACATACCGTCCAACCACCAAATATTTTTATATAAACTGCAACTTATAACTCATATACACAGACTTGATTTTTTTAATTAGAAATCAAACAAAGCACCGCATAATATGTAATTAATATAGCTTTTATATTGATTACCCGAGATAGACTATATATATATATGAGTATCGTATATATTAACTAAGTATGCATATCTAGTGGAAGTACATATATATATCTATAAAATATAACAAAACAGAATATAATTTACATATATATATTTAATATACTTAGAATACTAGTACCCAAAACTATAAGTTTATATACAACTTGCTTTAAAAACAACAGATAGAACAAATATATACAATAACCCAAAACAATACAAAATGAAATAAAAATACCTATACAAAAGAAATGGAAGGAGGCTCTGGCAATTAGTGAGGGAGAAGATTAGACGTGTGTTCGAGTTAGCATGAAGGAGCAACACGTGCTGTGTGGGAGGAGCAGAGGCCTCGCAAGAAGTGCTGGTCTGAGGCGATGTAGCTCGGTCATTGATCTAGAGGTGGGTACTGGTGCTGCTACACGGCGGAGGAGGGAGTGGCGGATGCGGAGATGAGCGGCTCGGGTTGTGCTCTGGCTTGGGTGGATAGGCACGGTAGGGAAGATTGCTTGTGGGTAAGCGTGCTTGCTGAAAGAAGGAGAGGAGTGAAAGAATAGAGGAGGACGGTTGCTACAGGGAATATATATGTTTGGTGTTTTTTCTTTTCTTTTAGAAGATGAATATAGTCCGACTTACGTTACAGGGAAACAAAATAAAATGAACTAGTAAAACAAAAGGTCACGTAATATTGAACGAAGGGAAAAACACGCTTTGAATTCCATAAATATTAAATGCACATTGCCGTTGGTTTTGGACAAGTATGGAGATGAAAGGACAGATAGAAACCAAAAGGTTTTAAAACGGGTATCGATACAGTTACCGGTTGCATGGATTTCACCGGGTACCGAACTTCGAAACACAGAATTGAATATACCGTAGAGATCAGCACGACGAGACGATCAAAATGGTATACAGATATCAGTGGTACGATCATCCGATCAAAAGTCGTTAATCGGTACCGATATAGGTCGCTATTCCGTATGGAAAAATCCAAACGGAGCTATAAACGTCCAAAATTTGCGAAACGAATTACTTAGTCTTATTCAGAATGTTCTAAATAAATTTTCTCATGTTGACATATTTA
This sequence comes from Allium fistulosum, assembly GCA_030737815.1. NCBI lineage: Eukaryota > Viridiplantae > Streptophyta > Magnoliopsida > Asparagales > Amaryllidaceae > Allium > Allium fistulosum. Next base: position 1,099,212,910 of record CM060904.1, on the reverse strand, counting down.
GGTTTCAGAATACTTTTATTATCATCAATTTTAACTGATATAAATTGGAATAAAAATTACACTAGAAAATAAACTTCCAAATTATCTGATGAAAATTTACCAGTTGCTATGTTAAAACAAACGCATTTCAAATATCAAATTTCAAAATTTTACTGTTTAAAGTTTCACAAAATTTCAATTAAATAAATAAATAAACAAATAAAAATATCTAAAATTTACGAGTCGTTACAAGTCACTTCTCCCCAACGGGCCCAACGTATTGGACACTCCCATACATATTTACTTATCTCGAATTTGTGTCCGCCAGAACCAAAAGTAACCCATATCATCACCGGTATGTGAGGCTAGTGAGGCTACGCTCATACTTTCCACAACGCCACGCTTTTCTTTTCCCAAAGCACAATCCACTTAGAATGCCATATTGCCATTCCTTCGATCACCATTTGACTTTTACGAACATACAACCTCTAAGTTTGTATGCCTCTAAGAAGGGTGTTAAGCTAAGAGAAGTTTCCTTCTCCGCCACCACAGAAGTATGTTGGTAAAAGTAAATGTTTTTTATATTAGCAATGCAATGTCAGACATTCGTCCATACAAGTTCGTTCTGGGAATGAACGAAACCCAAGCCACTTTTCTTGGCCATTACTAGGCAAGAAGCCCTTGCAATCCGAAGATTTCAAACACGATAGGACCACTGCTATAATAAATGTCTCTATATTGGGAGCTACCCAGAGAATGTCAACAAATAGTCCTCTCGCTATGAAGATCTTCGGTCTTCAATAATTGTCATCTTCAACACGTCTTCACTTTCGAACGTATTCATTGGTTCGAAGTGGTGTTCGAATAGGGATCACCCAAATCCGACCCCAATTCCTTCGAAGCCAATCATTGATAAAAAGATATTAAGTTCATATGTGATTATCAATCATCAATCAATTACTTCATCTTTTATTTAAATCAAATATTTTTCTAAGATATATTCTTTTCAAATTATCACATTTTCTTTCCAAAAGTATACGGAACCATTAAACCTCATTTATCAAATCATTTGGTTTATTTAAACCTTTCACAAATCCTAGAATAATTCCAAATCATTTTCTCTCTTACTTAGGAAAACCTTTCTAAATCATTCTTTTAATCTTAATCAAAGATTTCTTATATTCAAGTTATAACTTTTAACTTAGGGAAAATATTCCCAAATCATTCATTAAATCTTAATCAAAAAATTCTTTCTTAATTTCTAATTATATTCTTGCAAATCAAAAATTTTAATAACAGAGTGCTACTGCCACCCTAGATATGGTAAATTTCACCTCGAAGGACTAATGGTAAGTAGTCCTACATCATGAAGATCTTCGTCATCAATGACCATTGTCTTCAATATATTTTATTTCGAAAATTAGTTTGAAGGGATTTTCGAATAGGAATCACCCAAATCCAATCCCGGTTTTTCGGATAGGAATCACCCAAATCCGATCGCGGTTCCTTCATACCAATCATTGATAAAAAAACCATTATTGGAAGATTTGATAATTGATTATGCATTTACTTTTATCCACTATCTTCGATAGATATAAATCTTTATAAAATATTCTTTTAGTGAATATGGAATAGTTATAGCCTTTCTTTGAAATTATCGAATCATTTGATTCATTTAAACCTTTTTGAACTTGGAATAATTCTATTTTATTTCACCTTTTATTTAGGAAAACTTTAATATAAATTTTAGAGCATTCGTGCTTTCACTTTGATCTATTTCACCCCTCGTCTAAAAGATAAAACGAAGGCCAGGTAAGTTCAGGGCACTGGTTGCTCCATCCCTAACCTTAGTTACATACACAGGGGGGGACAAATGTACTAGTCGTTTCCGCATACTCAATTATTACTCTTCATTTTAGAAATGATTCATAAACTTCCAAATCATTATTTAAAACACTAAATTATTCTGTTAAAAATATTTATAAAAGATTTGAAAAAAGGATTGTTGAGTTTAAATCCATAATTCATAAGTTATTAAAAAGTGTTGCAAAAGCATTGCAAAAAGCGTTGCAAAAAGCGTTGCAAAAAGTGTTGCAAAAAGCTATATTCTTCAAAACGACTTTATATCATTTATAAATCCATACTTTCAACTTAAATTACTTTTAAAACATTTTAAAATATTTTTCGAATTTATTTTCATATTTTTAAACATTTTAAAACATCAATTTTAAACTATGGTCATTTTACTGCAAAAGCGCGATGTTTCTAGAAAATTGTTTTGGACATATCTTAAAATCTACAAAATGAAATCTTGATTTTCTTTCTTTGTTGGAAAGAGATGGAAATAGTAGTCCAGAAAATTCTTATCTCGAAGGATTCCGAGCTATATTCCACTTTGTATACTTATTTAACTTTTTTAGCACGAAATCACGAACTACCGTTACGCGACGTGCCTAGTTTTGACTTGTTTTTCAATTTCTTTCCAAACTTTATTGAAACACCTTTAAATGTTTATAAAATATTTCTAAATCATTTCAAAACCATTTTAAACAATATTTCCATATTACAAACTCATTTTCCATTTCATTTCATATTATAATATTATATTATTATAATATCATTTTTGACCTTTTTAAAATCATTTAAAGGCTAAATCAGTCCATACACATATTATTATAGATTTAATTTTCATTAAATTTAATTTGCTTAATTACTAACCATTCCTCTTATTATTTATCAAACCAAGTTATCAACCATTTCACAACCATAAAATCAACCATAATATCAACCAAGTTATTATCCAGTATCAACCAATATTCAACATATTAATTTCTAATTTAACATGTATATTATCAACTTAAGTTTTATTAAAATAAACTAAGATTTGAGTACTCACCTAACTTCCTACCAACATTCTTACTAACAACACTTCACTTAAACTTCAACTAATCAACTTATACTCCATTCTTTTTGCTTTATGCTATCGACCTCTTCTTCCAAACACCCGAAAATCCGGCAGAGCTCCCATAGAATCTTAAATTTGCTCCTAACTCCTTAAAATGAAATTGACAGCACTTCCTTCTCTTTCTCTTGTTCCAAAGTTCTCGAACTTGCTCATTTCTTTATTTTGGGGCTTGGCCTAGGCTAGGTGGGCTCGGCCTTGGATTTTGGGTGGTGGTGTGCTCAACCAAAGGGTGATGGAGGGAGGCTGTGAGCTAGGAGGGAAAAAGGAGGAGATTGCACTTGTTTTAAGGTGGAATGCTTTATTTTTTTTCTGTACTTTTTTTCTAATATTTTTTTATTATTTTCCTTAGGCATGGAAGCCATTAGAGAAGCTTTTAGAAAGCTTGAGAAAGGATAAAGAAGATGTAGAAATGTGTGAAAGAAAGTGGAAAAATGTGGTGCTATTTATAGTTGAAGTTTACAACCGAAATTGCTTTACTACCCTTAAACCAAAAGACCAAAATACCCTCCATATCAAATCAAATTTTGTCTCCTTTAAGTACACTAAAACACTCTATCCAATGCATGATTAAACATGTATTTAATGTAGATTTGATATGAAAAGGAAGTGTATAAATGTTATGGGAAGTTTATGTAATAATTTTGTTTAAAGTAAACATGGATGTGACATTCATTAATTATGATTAGATGTTTAAGTAAATATAATGTTAAATTTAAATATTTTATTAGTCAAATCAAATCTTACTTAATTACACATCAAATCAAAGGATTTTCTAACTTTATTTTACAAACTATTTTTGTCTTTTTGTGCATACTTTTTCTTAATTATATTCTAGAATTTTCTAAGTATGTTTAGTAAAAGTAAACTTGATTAGTGAATTAATTAATACTTATACTATTTGAATATATATTCATATATAAGAAAATAAAGGGGCAACAATGTTGCGACAACTTTAAATCGACAAAACGTTGATTTTTGATAAAATGTTTTACGATCACATTTTGATGTTTTAGTTAAACTATTTATTTATGTAAGCTAAATTTAAAAATAAATTTGTACAATGTTATTTAAAAATATAAACACTCATAAATTAATTAAAATAATTTATTTAACCATTGAGACTTACTTTTCTAAAATCAAGATTTTGTCACTTTTGTCGATATAAGCAATTATTCCTATTTTTGTATATATTTCTCTTTGCAAATCCTATCTAATATTATTTGAATTATAAAACCTTTTATATTTTATATTTAAAATCACTTTGAATGTTATATTTGAAGGCGGTCAAATTCTGGGTCGTTACATCATCATTTTGAAAATTTTATTCAAAATTCGAATTGTTTGAACAATAGTTGGCATTAAAATATCCACAAGAATTCGAAGTGAAATTATATGGATTATATTGATTTTCACAACTATTGTAAAATTCATGTGAGTAGGGAAACTCGGACATTTTCAAGAATGGTTTTTTTTTCTTTTTTGGATTTTTTTATAAAGGAAAACTATTTACCAAAAGGAATTTTTTTTCTTTATAAAGGAAAATTTGCCTTTTGTTTTATTTTATTTTTTGTTTTTCAATTTTTTTTCATTTGTGAAAATATTTTCTTGGATTTTTGTTTTTCTAAAAAAAACTAATTTTTTTTGGATTTATTATTTTGATTGAAAATTTTCAAAAGAAAGGAGTTAAAAACTAAGCTAAGAAATATTTACACTTTTTTTTAGTTTTTGATTTTGATTTTGTTTATATGCATGATCTAATGCAACTAAATGAATGCAAGGGCTTAATTACAAGTTTTCTATCCTTAGTAGCTCCTAACCCAAAATTGTATAATCACACTTTGTCTTAATCAAATAAGATAGTTCTTAGCAAGGTAACAGACAAGATTTATTGGTGCATCTCGAATCACCGTAGCAATGCAACCGAAGGTTTAAGTACCTTTAGAGAAATAATTAGTATAATTTTTATTAATCACTGTAATATTTATAACTGATTATTGCTCTGCCATAGTCTAGACACTGAAAAATTAAATTATCGAAAGAGGACAACTTGTCAATATACAATTAAGCTCTAGGTGAGCTCGTGACACCCTTAAGTTTGATGTCTAACTGTTATTATTAGCAAATTATAAGATGAAATGAAAAACTAAAATTAAACGTGTATTGATAATGCAACTACGAATGAAATTTGTTTTTTTGTTTTTGAAATTCTTTTTTTATAAATTCAAGCAACCAACAATGCAAAGCAAATAAAAACAAGAAAAAATGGCATGATACCAGAGCGTGCAGAATTATTAGCAATTATTTTAAAGCGGCAGATTTTTTATAAGCTAGCAAAGCAATTATTTGTTAATAAGCAAAAGCAGCAATTCCTTTTTATTCCTGTAAATTACAACCTGCAAAATTGTTTAACAAGATTATTAATAAGACTAAAACAAAAGAAACCCCTTTTTTGTTTTGTTAAGAGAAGAACTAAAACAAATTAAAACTAAGCAAAACAAATTAAACAAAAGAAAACAAAAATAATTTTTTTAAGGACAAAACAAAACAAAACTAAAGGAAAACAAACTCTTTTTTTTATAAAGGAAAAAGTGAAACAAAAACAATTTTGTTTTGTTTTTTTAAATAACAATCTCACTCGTAATAAAAAAATGTAACCAACCCGACCCAATTAAACAAGAAAATTCACACTTCAGTATCTAACTCACAGTTAAAAGTTAAAACGTCTCACTCACAATTAAAAAAAATTCACAAATTCAACCGCAACTCTTAATTCACCATTCACCTATAAAAATTCGTACTTCAAAATTACGAAGAAGCTAGATGGTGAGGTTACGATCGAGTCACCTGATGGGGTCACGATTCTGGGAGCGGGACGATATAATTCGATTAGAGTCCGGTTCTTGATTTTAAAGGGCAATTTCGGGTCGTTTGTGGGTTTTGCGAGGCAATTTGTCGATGATGGAATTGGGTTCGTGGGTTTGTGGAGGTAGGCGATTTCGTGGTTCGAGTAGGGTTTGGGATTTCGATGCGGCGATGGGTGATGAGGAAGGTGATGTCGCTCTGTTATTTTGGTTTTGGGGATATGGAGGAGGTAGGCAAGGGTCATTGATAAACTATTTAAGGGTAGGCAGGGTGGAGTTAAACTGAAGGGAGGTGAACTGTTGCAATAGGAAGAAGTCAATAAGGCAGTGAGAAGGTTGACAGTGTGTTAGGAGAAGGAGTTAAGGTGATGTTAGTTGGGATGATGCACAGTTTGAAGTTTGGTTTGCTGCTGTAGCAGTTTTGATAATGGTCGGACTGTGCAAGCATGGAGGGATGTTGAAGTGGTTGCGGTAGTCAGGTGCAGTTGTTTGTTTAGTTGTTAAAATAGAAGTGGATGGATGTAGTGAAGATAGTGATATGATGTGTAGGAAGTTGTTGAACTGGTTGAAGAGGCTGAAGCAATGGTGAAGTGTATGAACTATGATGTCAGTGCTAAAGTAATGGGTTTGTATGTTTATGGCAGAGGTGGTGATGATGGATTCAGTGCTTCAGTAGTGGAATGGTAATGTAGTGCAATCAGTGAAGTTTGTATTGTATTGCAATGGCGGGTGGAAATTGTGTACAGGCAATAGCACAATGGTGGACAGGGGTGTTGTATTGGTATATTGGCCGGGAAGAGTGTGTTGCACTGTGAATGGTGGTCAGGTGGGAAGTTTGATGACTGTATGATGCACTGCTTACTGATGTGCAATGGTGATGGTGGTTTTGTGAGGAATTTTTGTGGTAGTGAAGTGTGTTGAAGCTGATATGCACTGGAAGGAAGTAGTAGTTTGCAGGGGGGGCAGAGAGTTGATGGTGATCAGGCAGGGTGGAGTATTTTTGGTGACAATGTGGTTGACAGAATTGATGTTGTAGATAGGTAAGGGGATGTATGAGGAAGTGGGAAAATGGCAGGCTGTAGCATGCAACAGTGGACAGAGGGAAGAGGCGGGGGCTATGCAAAGTGAAGATATGCATAGTGACTGTTTATGTTTATTTTTTATTTTTCGTAAATGTAAAAGCAAAATGATGAAAATTGTAATGTAAAATGAAAATGAAATGGAAAAACTGTTTTTTCTTTTTAAAATGACCTATGTATATTTTTTAAAATAGAAATGCAAATGCAACTTAAACATAACAACAACAATCAAAAGGAGAACAAAAATCACACAAGCACACAACAATTTTTTTTAATGAAAATTAACACACAAAACAAACACACAATAAAATCAAATGAAAATAATTCGAAGAATAGAAAATAAAATCAAATCAAACTCCCCGGCAACGGTGCCAATACTTATTCGATATCTAATTTTCCATTGAGTTAGAAAATAGCCGATCAAATTTTTAATAAAATTAACCACAAGCGCACGGCGTATAATTCTAGTACGTGGAAAGTACGGGTCAATCTGTAGGGAATTGTTTAGAATTTAAAATTTCTATTCAATCAAATTAAACCAAGATTTGAGAGTCTTAAGCTAAGAAAATGGTAAAAACTAACAAAAGCTAGAATGGATATAGAAGGAAATTTAGAGATAAATCCACTCTCTTGATCGCATAAATCAACACAACATGAAATTATGATCTCTTTTTTGGTCATTAGTGAATTTAATTGATGTGTTTATCATAAGTATGGAATATTTGTGCTATTAATTAGCCCAATATAAACCATCAAACTATAACACACCCATTAAACCACTTTTTAACTCTCATGAAAATTGCAATGAAATTGAAAATAAAATCTATTCTAAGCATGATCTATTAGTTATTGACTAGAAATGTAGACCATCAAATTTTGATTTTAATATTCACTTCATTACCATAATCATATGGAGATGAAGAGATAATTTGTATTTGTTGTTTGTTTAAGCATAACCCATTTGGTGTCAACAACATAGGCTATCAAATTCAAAACTAAAACAACAAAATTAAACTCATTCAAACATTTCCATTAAGAACAAAAAGAGATAAAAAATTATCAAAATGTTGAATCTACATGATTGAGAGAGCTTCATTACCCCTAAATTGAAGGGGTTTGGCCTCTCATTTGTTATCATTTCGATAATTATGGATTTCAACATGAAATAAAAAGAAGAAAAAATGCAATCTAAGTAAAAGGAGAGCTAATTAAAATGAAAGCTATTTTACTTGCATAAATAAAAAGATCTACACAGCTAACATGAAAGGAAAAAGCACGTAAATAAAAAAACAAGAATTAAAATTGCATTAAGAAGAAAATTACATAAAAAGAAGAAAATGGCTTAGTAGCCATGAAAATAAAGAAAAGAGAGCTTTGTTTATGTTTGAGCCTCAAACTAAACTAACTAAAATGGAGGCTAAGGAGGCTCAATGGATAAGAGAGAAGAGAGACTAATTACATGAACATAAGAGGTATTTATACAAGTTTGAAATCCTAATCCATATTTTTGGGGACTACCCAAACTGCCCCTCTACGAAGTGTGGCCACTAAGTTATCGTTAACATGAGATAATCCTCCATTAAGTGTGCATGTAACTTTAATGGCCATTTAGCATGTGCATTAGCTCCTAATTGTACATCATGCTAAGTGGGTAGGTGAGGGTCCTCCATGTTTCATGAAATGAATTATTTCCATCTTCATTTGTTTCCTTCTCTTGTGCATGCACATTTCTTCATGAAGCCTCCTGTCATTTTCATACATTTTCCTACAAATAAAAACAAAATATGCAAACAAATATTCTCAAATTAATATATGCGCAAAAATGACCATTTTGCCCCTATATGAAGATGAATAAATGATGAATTGAAAATAATTTTAATTTCGGTTTAAACATGTTAAAATACCTAATATGATCATTTATTTAATTTAATTAGATTAAATATGGAAGTAAAAATATGCACAATTACGTGCACATCAACCACACTTTGAATGACTACTTTTGCAAGGCCTTATGGTGGAATCAAGGATTTTTCATCCATCTCTCGTGGATCAGTGCTTTAAACAGGCACAGTGGTGGGATCAAAGACTTAATTTATCACCGCTTATTGGATGGTTGCTTTGGCTAAGCCTTGCGGCAGGACCAAAGGCTTTCTCATCCATCTCCCATGGATGGGTGCTCTAATTGGCCTCAGCGGTGGGATCAAAGGCTTGATTGACCACAACACTTTGGATGGTTGCTTTGGCCAAGACCTATGGTGGGACCAAAAGCTTTCTCCTCCATCTTCCTTGGATAGGTGCTTTGACTAGGCCTAGTGGTGGGGTTAAAGGAATAATTGACCACCACTCATTGGATGGTTAATTTGGCCATGCCTTGTAGCTGGACTAAGGCTTTCTTGTCCATCTTCCTTCAATGGGTGCTTTGAAAAAGCTCAACGGTGGGATCAAAGGCTTAATTGGCCATCATTCATTGGATGGTTGCTTTGGATAGGTATTGCGGTAAGGCCAAAAGCGTTTTGTCCTTTTTCGAGTTTGAGGAGTGCTTCTGCTCAATAAATACTACTGACCTTGTCAGGTTCGAATCTAAGTTAAACATAATGCATCTCAATATAGGGGATATCAGTTAGGCACAATTTCTTTGGCAATCCACTTTATTTATCCAATGTCGCAAAGTACGATCTTAATTTCTTGACATTCCAGGTTCTTGATATTACATTTCTATTTAGGTCCACTTAGTAAGTATATGCCTAGAGGAATAACTTCATGAATGACTAGTGATCCTTCCCAGTTTGGTCCCAGTGGACTATCTACAGGGTTCTTAGTGTTTGGCGTTACTTTTCTCAATACTAGGTCCAATTTTTGAAAACTCTCTTTCACCTAGGAATTATAGTATTTAGAGATTCTTCGTTGATATTCGGCTATCCATATAGTAGGTTAACCTCTAAATTCATTGAATAGGTTGAGTGATTCTTTCTTCATTTCTTAATTTGTTTCATAAGCGTAAGCAACTCTCCAGTATGGTGGGATTTCGATTTAGACTAGTAGCATTGCCTCGAATCTTTATGTCAAGGGGTATGGGGTATGCCCAGTAGCTATTCTTGTGGAAGTTCAAAAGGACTATAGGACCAGGGGGAGTTCTTCTACCAATTTCCCTTGGCTTTACCTAATCACTTCTTCAAGACATTTTTAATGGTCATGTTTGCTGCTTCCATAACTCTATTGGCTTTCAGATGTGCTACTAATGAAAAACTCTTTATTGTTCCTTTTTTCATAGAAACAAGCAAACTCTTGGCATTCGAATTAAGCCGTTGTCGAAGATAATTTTATTTGGAAGCCCAAATCTAGTGACTATATTTTCTATAACAAACACCAAAACTTTCCCAACAGTTATATTTGGTAGTGGTTTGACCTCTGTCCACTTAATAAAATAATCAATGGATACCACGGTGAACTTTGTCCCCTTTTGGGAAAGGAAGTGGTCCAATCAAGTCAATTTCATATACATTGAAAGGCCAAGGACTAGCAATAGTAGTTAAATTTCTTAGAAGAAGTCATGGTATTTTGGAAAATTTCTAACATTTGTCGCACCTTTTCACATAATTCATGGCTTCTTTCGTCATTTTCAAGGAATAATATCCTTGCCTCATGACCTTCTTCGCCAACTTTATCTCATTAGAATGATCTCCAAAAAATCCCTTATGGGCTTCTTTTAACAATTTCTTTCCAATTTTTGGTGTAACATACTGCAAATGACGCATTGGATACCCCTTCGTGTATAATATTCCATTAATTATGGTGTACGAAGAAGGTTGATATCTTAGCTTTCATCCTCTTTTTTCTCCTTTAGTAACAACACTTTTTTGAGATGTTCGACCAAGGGTGTCATCCAGTTACCCGTGTACTGGTATTCATGGGAACTCATTCTTTTGGGGACTACATTTCTTTAATATTTATTGAAAAATCCTTCATCGTTCATTGTTTATTATTTGCCAAAAGTAGGATATATTTTGAATCAAAATTCCATTGCTTAACTCTTCTTTTCCTTCCCCGTGTTTTGCTGGAATCTAACTAGAATGATTTTAACATCAGACGCTCCTCATGAGCTTTCAAATTTTTCCAAAGAGTATGCTTGTGCATTCTTTTTTCTTGCTATTTGACTTTGGGAGAACCTTCGAACAGGATTATTATCTCATGGATTATTTTGATGTATCAGTTTACTCAAGCATCTTTGTTTTGGAAATTTTATTTAGTTCATTTACTATCAACCATGAATCACTAAATATCTCGGTCCTTGGGTGTAACACCCCAAATTTTTATTCAGTATTATTTAGGACATTTAATTGGATAGATAAATAGAATAATGTAGATAATTAAGGAGAATAAGGTTTGGGCAATTAATCTGGTCGTGCCTTAATAAATTAAGATAAGTGTTTAAATTTTAACTATTAAGAAAATGTTTAAGAGGGGCATCTTTAGAAATAGACCAAAACCCTTTGCCTTAAACACTTACCCCTCATTTCATTCTCATTTTACATCATTCAAAAAATAATGAAGAAAACTAAGGGAGGCCGACCATAGGAAGGAAGTCAAAATCTAGAGATTCAAGGGAAGAAGCTTAAGAAATCAAAGAAGCACCAAATGTCAAACACCAACCATTAATATAAGGTGAATAATAACACTTATCATCTCTTAAATTTTTGCTTTGATTCGGCTATGGGTATTACCTGAGTCTTATGTGTTTCATTGGTCAAGTTATGATCTAATAATCATTGTTTGGATAGAAAATGATTAATGGGAAATTTTTGAATTTTTTAGAAATGGTTAAACTTAATTTTGGGGTTAAATCTGAAGTTTTTATCCTCTAAATGATTTAAAATTTAGATGTGTGATGTGAAACAACATATTGGAGATGTGTTTTTAATTTGAGAATTTTTCAAAGCGATAAAAATTTATTATGAATTTCCTAGGGTTAAATAAGCATAAATTCGGGTTTAATTTATTAATGATAATTAAATGTGGGTTTTTGACCTAAATATCTTATATGTCAAAAGAAATATAATTTTGGAATTAATGAGAATTTTTGGGATTTTTCCCATGTAATTTTGAATCACGAAGAATTATTTATGCTCGAATAAGCATATAAAAGTTTAATTAATTTTGGTTGTTAATTAATCATTTGAAACAATGTTTTGGAATCTTTGAAATAGAGGACGACAGTTTTTTAGTAAAGAAATTAATAAAGTTTTTATTAGTCAATGATATTTTGACTAATTATAGAGGTTTGGTGAAAAGAAACAACTTTTTTATAGTAATTTTGCAGTTTTTAGAATAAATACAACTTTGCCATGTTTATATTGGGTATGTCGCGCCACAACTCACCCCATCTTAGTGTCGTTGACGTGGAATAAAACCATACATATGATGTCAACAAGCTTGTCATGTAATGGATTTGGTTTGAACCTTGTCGAGGCCGAAGTAATAAAGATAAAGAGAAAGTACTCGACATGGTCATGTCGATGTGCATGATGCTGCGTTTTATACTAGAAAGCATGCTACCGCATATACTACTCAATATTTTTGCCTTGTTGACCCAGATGGTTATCGAGCCTAGCCTATACCACTTTTAAATTATCATCGAGTCCAGATAGCATGCTTTTAACTTGTCGTCAAGTTTACCCTTTGCCGCTTTTAAAATATAATATCGAGTCTTGTCAATGCCGATTTTAACCAGTCTTCGAGTTTTTAAATAGGTGGATAGCCTATGAATCATGAGGATCAATGACTTCATTGTCATCGAGGCATGATGCCACATGTTTTGTCTTTGAGTTTTAATAAGAAAAAGGCCTTATGCTTTTACATCGACATGAGATGGATGTCGACGTTAATGCATATCGAGCTTATAAACAGTAGAGAACCATTTGTTACATGATTTTAACTTTGAACCTTAGGGACACTAAGGTATATCTTAGTGGGTTTGACATGAAATCTTTGGGTTACCAATGTAGGTCACTATGTAATTAAAATAACTAAGGGAAGTAACTTAATTAGGGACACCAATAGAAGTAAGTTATACATGTGGATAGCATGGATTAATGTTGAACATGTAGGTAGCATAACAAAGTTAAACATGTGGGTAATATGGGATAATAGAAACATGTGGATGACATGAATTAAATGGCTAAGTGAAGGGTTCATAGTCATCCTAGGAGAATTATGGTATGTATGATGGATAGTCTGTATCATATCAGAGATGGATAGTCTCTAATTGGTTAATTTAATGGTACATAATCATCCTATGAAAATTATGAGATGTAAGATGGATAGTCCGCGTCAGTTTAAATGATAAAATGTGAGATGGATAGTCCACATTAGTTTAAGTAAAATAAAATGTGGGATGGGTAGTCCACATGAATATAAGATGGGTAGTTAATAAGAACTTAGATGAGTAGTCTAATAAATGGGGGATGGGTAATCTTGTACATATGACATAATTATACACTATCATATTATTCTATTATAACCATTGTAGATGTAGGAGCAAAGTATATGGTTAATATGATTAATTAGGTACTAGTGAGGGGAAACCCGCTCTGCACAGCAGCGTGGTCTCACTAGACATCTATTGGTTTAAGATGGTAGATTATTATTCACATCAGACTTTTTGTCTGACCCAAAGTTTTTGTTTTCTCCTTAAACTCTCAGGTACTCATTTGAGTAGGTTGAGAGTAAGGGCTTTTCAGGTTCTCTTTAGATGAATAAGCTTCTGAAGACATGCATGAGGCAATCTAGCTAATATGAGTTGTATATCAATTTTTAGCTATGCTTTGATTCTGCTTTTGTGTTATAAGGACAAGTTGTATTAAATGCAAGATATTTGACTTTGATCATCCAAGGTGGCATCTTCATATGTCGCTATTGGAATATGTTGTAATAATTATATTTTCCCTAAATGTGGTTTGCGAATTGGGATTACGTAGTGAAATTGAAATCTTATTGTGAAATGAAATGAGAAAATTTACTTTAAAACTGGGTTAAATTTTCCATATTCACGTGTTTCTGGTATTATCAAAATGATTGACATAGCTGCATTTTGTCACCGGAAATTAATAGCTATGGATGACTTCAGCATCCATAGCACTTAGTTTCAGGCCTCAAAATGGGTTACATTTTGGTATCAGAGCAAAGGATTATGTAACCTTAAATGGAATTTAAACCTAAAATATTTTGAAAACATAATCCAATGAATCTAAGAATAAGATTGGGGTTGGGATAATGCTATAATAACGTACTAGTATTTTGCTATATATGAGTATGTATTCTTCCTCTTTCTCTTAGACCATTCTTATGTATCTTACTAAGGCCCGTATGCACATTACAATAAATAAAGTAATGGAAGCAGGAAATGGAAGAGTGAATCTAGGTGGAGGAAGCACCATAACTAATGGGAATGCTCGACCCAATACTAGGAGAAACCAGGGTTAACAGGAAAATGCTAATCAAAATGCAAATGCCAACGTAGGTGATGGAACCCCACAAGTAGATATGAGGATGATGTTTCAGTTCTTCGTTAACTTGATGCTAGCTGGAGCGGCTGCAGGAGTAGCTGGAGGAAATGTTGTGAATTTCGGAGGAGCAAATCCCATGACGCCGTTTCTCAATAACTATGCCAAGCTGAGTCGAGATTATACCAATATGGGTGGGAAGCCTTTTCTATGGACTAAAGATGTATAAGTGGAAAATTTGCTTTTTCATTGTGAGAGAACTTTTGTTGATCTTGGTTTGGACAATTAGTAGAAGTGAAGATTAGCTTTGAGGCAATTGCAAGGAGCAACATTCTTTTGGTAGAATGGAAGTACTATGGGTGTGCCAGAGGAAGAGTTAACTTGGGAAGATTTCCAAAGGAGATTCGAGGATAGATTTTTATCCGAGGTAGCTAAGTGCGCTTTGCTCAAGAAATTTATGGATTTGGAGCAAGGGGAGATGTTAGTGTTGGAGTATTCTGCGAAGTTTGATGGGCTATTTAGATATGGATATGCCACTGTGGATGTTGTCATTAAGAGGAATGAGAAGTTTATCCAGGGGTTAAGGCCAGAAATTGCTAGGGCAACCATGCCACATCTCTGAAATTCATCAAATGTAGTAGCGGAGATGGTGATTATAAAGGAAGAAATACTTTCTACCTTCGGGAAGGATAAGCCAATGGAGACTTAGGAATCCCAGAATAAGAAAAGAAAATTCTTTAAGAAGAAGGGTGCTCAGAAAGGAGGAGCAGCTAAGAAGGGGAAGGAAGATATTGTCTGTTATAAGTGAGATAAGAAGGGATACTATGCTAATGAGTGTCGCTTGCGTGATGGAAAGTTGGTTGTGGGGAAGCAGAATGTGAAGTGTTTTAACTGCAGCCAAGTGGGCCATTATAAAAACAAGTGTCCAAAAGCAGCCAAGGCTAAGAAGGGTAAAGTCTATATTTGGGACCAATATCCTCTAGACCAACACCAGCTGAGAAGGGAAAATCTGTAATGGAAGGTACGGTTTTGATACATAATATACCAGTTAGAATACTATTTGATACTGATGCATCACATTCATTTATATCTCAGTGTTCGGTAAATAAATTATGCTTCGAACCTTCATACTTAGTTACTTCCTCAAGGGTTGTGTATCCGTTAAGTAGGTATGCAACTCTGGGGATGAGATGTGACCAGTTAGAACTTGTTTGTTAGGTCATAAGTTTGCATGCAATTTATATGTCTTTAATTTCATAGGCTTGGGATCATATTGGGCATGGATTGGTTAGATAGATATGATGCTATGATATTTTGCCAAGACAAGGAAATATCGTTGAGACATCCTAGTGGTAGTGACCAAATAGTATACTCAGTCGAGAATTCGAGTCTAGAAATTTATGCTTTGTTAAATGCTATGGATGTAGAAGAAGAGTTGAATTGGGCTTTGGTACCAAGAGAATTGCAGATGTTTTTGAGCCAGTCATGGGACTACCGTCGAAACAAGCTATCGAGTTTCGAATGGATCTTGTGCTAGGAGCAGAACCAATAAGTAGACCACCTAGCAGAATGACACATACTGAGATAACAAAGTTAAAGGTGCAGCTAGTGCACTCAGAAGGAAAAAACTTTATCAATCCAAGCAGTTTGCCTTAGGGAGCGGCCGCGGTGTTTGTAAAGAAACCGGACGAGTCGTTAAGGTTGTATATTGACTATCGTAAGTTGAATGAGAAAACGATTAAGAATAGGTATCCTCTGCCGAGAATCGATGACTTATTTGATCAGCTGAGTGGATCTAGAGTTTTTTCCCTATTGGATTTGGCTACAGGGTTCCATCATCTAAGAGTGGCAGAGGACAGTATTTCGTTGACGACGTTTCGAACGAGATATGGTTCGTATGAGTGGTTAGTAATGCCATTCGGGCTAATGAATGTGTCGGCTTTCTTTGTAGATTTGATGAACCGGATTTTCAGTGAGCACTTAGACAGGTTCGTATTGGTGTTCTTAGATGACATTTTGATATATTCTAAGGATGAAAGAGATCATGAGGTTCATCTTAGAATAGTGTTAGAGACATTGAGACAACATCAGCTGAAAGTAAAGTTTTTAAGGTTTCATTTCTGGAAGAAAGAAGTAAATTTTCTTAGCCATGTAGTCTCAGGAGAAGGGTTATCAGTTGATCCAACTAAGATTGAAGCAGTTAATAGTTAGGAAGACACCCGAGACGGTGACCGAGATAAGAAGTTTTCTTGGATTGGCTGGATATTGCCAGAGATTTATAAGGTATTTTCATGGATAGCAGCATCCCTGGCAAATCTAACCAGAAAGGATGCTAAGTTTGATTGGTCTGACAGGTGCGAGGGAGCATTTTTTAAGTTAAAGCATTTATTGACCAATGTGCCCGTGTTAGTTGTGCCAAAGGATAATCAAGAATTACTGGTGTATACAGATGCATGTGGAACTGGATTAGGAGCCGTGTTAATGCGAAAAGGTAAAGTCTTTGCCAATGCTTCTCGACAGCTCGAACTGCATGAAGTAAGGTATCCGACCCATGATTCAAAGTTGGCAGCGGTGATCTTCACATTAAAAATGTGGAGACATTATCTTTTGGTGGAAAGATTTGAGTTGTACACGGATCATAAGTCTTTAAGTCATTTATTTTCTCAAAAGGAGTTGAATATGAGGCAAAACAGGTGGCTGGAGTTTTTAGCAGCTTATGGTTTTGGTATAGAGTATACACTACAGAAAGGTAATAAAGTAGCAGATGCTCTTATTAGAAAACATCAGAATGTGGTGTTAGCTATGTTGGCAGAATGGAAGGATCTTAAGGCATTGACTACGTATAGTGTGCTGTTAAGATCGACTGCTAGTTCAAGTTAGAGTACCGTCATGTTATCCTGTTTGGAAGTTCGTCCAGTTTTGATCGAAAAGTTTGCTTTTAAATAGAGAGATGATCCATTATTTGGCCAAGAAGATTAGAAGGCTAAAGATTGGAACTGAGATTGATGATCTGAAAGATTTTAGTCTTGACTAGAAGGAATGGTTTAGAAAGAAGGTATGATTGTGTGTTCCGAATGTTGGGACCCTAAGGAAACAAGTTCTCTGGGAATGTCATCGATTGAAGTTTACGATACTTCCTGGAGGAACCAAGATGTATCAGGATATGAAGAGAAGTTTCTTCTGGGAAGATATGAAGAGGGATGTTGGCTTATAGGTAAAGCATTTTTCGAATTACTAGCGGGTAAAAGCTGAACATTAGAAGCCGAGCAGGTTGCTTCAGCCTTTAGATATACCAGTTTGGAAATGAGATTCGATATCCATGGACTTTATTGACAGGTTGCCAAGGTCGATTCGAGGAAAGGAGAGTATATTGGTCATAATGGATAGTTTCACCAAGAGCGCCCATTTCATTCCCGTTAAGTCAACCCAGGACGGCACATGTTTTGGCTAAGTTATTAAGAAGAACATAGTTAGACCACATGGGATTCCTAGTAGTATAGTCAGTGACAGAGACACATTTTTTATTAGTGAGTTTTGGAAGAGTCTATAGGAAGTGTTAGGTACCAAGCTTAAGATGAGTACCACTTATCATCCTCAGACGGATGGGCAGACAGAGAGAGTCAATAAGGTACTCGAGTATTTGTTGAGAGCTTGCGTACTAGATATTGGTAGATCATGGGAAGACCATCTACACTTGGTTGAGTTTCTCTATAATAATATTTATCAAACTAGTATAGGAATGGTGCCTTCCGAAGCTTTGTATGAAAGTTCATGCAAGTCACCATCATGTTGGTTGGATACCGAAGACACGTTAGTCTTAGGTCCAGATCTTGTGAGAGAAGCAATAGAGAAAATTGAGTTAATCCGAGGTAGGATAAGAGAAGCTCAGTCAAGATAGAAAAGTTACGCGGACAGAAGGCGTAAGGATCTATAATTCTCAATTGGAGATAACGTATTCATTAAAGTACCACCAATGAAGGATGTAGTATGTTTTGGAAAATCAGGAAACAAGTGTCGAGATATGTTGGACCGTTCCCAGTTATAGAGAGGAACTGAAAGCTCGCATATCGAAACCAAGCAATTTGGTAGGTGTCCATCACCTTTTTCATGTTTCTTATCTTTGAAAGTATATGCACGATCTAGAGACTACTATCACACTGACTTCATTGGAAGATTTAGTAGTAGAACCGGATCTGACTTTTATTAGGCAACCAGTTCGAGTTGTAGCGAGAGATGAAAAGAGGATAAGGATCAAAATAGTCAAGTTGGTGAAAGTTCAGTGGAGCGACAATGAGAAAGACTGTACTTGGAAGACAGAGGACATGATTAGAGATGCTTATACCGAGCTATTTGGATCGGTGTAATCAAACACGTCTACTTTCCATTGGACTTTTTAACTAACACAGATTGGCAAGCCATTTGGGTTAAAACACTTCCCTGATAAACCGTTCTCAAGTAATCTTTTAATTTCTTCTTTCAGTGCATTAGTGTGAACTTTATCAAATTGCCTTTTTTTTGCCGAATGGGGACAATATTTGGATCTATATTTAGAACGTGGTTCATGACCATCAGGTCTACTACAGCCATATCCGAGTGGGTCCAGGTAAACACAAACTTGTTGGGCTGGAGAAATTGATAAGTTCTCCTTTGAGCTTTTTGCCCAACTCTTTTTCGATCTTTACCGCTTTTATTGGATCAAGTGAATCTAAGGTTACCTTTTCTAGGTCTTCGAAAGACTTTATTCTTTCTTGCTCATTTCTATAACCAAATTCAGTAACGATCTCTTCACCATCTATTTTGTTGTCTACATGGTTTGCCTCCTTTTTTTATTTTTCTCTTGGAATTGTTGAATCTTCTTAGTACATTCTTGGGCGCTTCAGTTATTCTCATCTTCTTATTTTCCTTGGATAATCGTTTTGAAGGACTATCATCCAAGGGCTTCTTAATTTCAGTTTTGCTTGATTCGCTTCTCTTTGAATCGTAACAGAAAACACTATCTATTTTGAATTGCTTAAGTATAGCAAAATACAGTTCTGGGAAGCTAAATTGCTCCCCCCTTAATATTCCTCAACCATTCTTAGTCAGAAATTTCACCATTAGATATTTTGATGAAACAAATGCATCCACTTCATCTGTAACAACCCTGTATTTTACAATTATTTTTAAATTGATTTTTCCAGATTTAAAAGCTTTATTTATGAAAAGAATAAATTTTGTTATTATAAATATAAAAACTTTGATTTTGATGTGAATTAGAATTCCAAATATGACTAAATTTAATATTTCCAAAAAATGTAAATTTTGGTCAATAGTCAAACTTTGACTTTTAAGTTAAAATTTTAAATAGTTTGAAATTATATATTTTATCTTTTATTATGAAAATATATGTAATAACTTGAACACTGCTTTTCGTTTCGTTGAAATCTGATTTATAATGTGAAAGTTATGCCCATTTGAATATTGTGTGTAATTTGCTGTATTTAACAAAATTGTTTATTTTAAATTATATAAATAATCTTTTATTTGGTCATGTAATGTTATAATATGGGTAAAATAACATGTTACGTATATATTTTAGTTTTAAAACATTTTTAAAAGTGTAATAAACATTTTCCAATGTCAGTTGTATTTTGTTTATAATTTCTAATTTCCAGTTTCATTTAATTAAAGAAATTCTTTATTTATTTTCTATTTCCTTAAATCTTATTTTATTTTCATTTCCACTTTATTTTGCTCAGCATTTATTTTATTTACTTGACTTTTTATTTGTTTAGAAGTGTAGTTATAATTTTCCAAAGTTAAGTGTATCTTGTTTATATTTTTAAATGCTTGTTCAATATATTAGCTATTTTCTCATTTTATTTTCTATTTTTCCTTAAAATAATTATTTATATTTTTTTTCATTTTTATTTTGTTCAGCTTTTTATTTTATTTACTGAAATTTTTATTTGTTTATTTGAATAAAATAAAATAGAAAACAAAGAGACAAAACCTTTTCATTTTCTAGTCTTTTCATCTCCTTGTCTTTTCAAATTGCTTTTGCCTTTTCATTTCTTGCTTTGGCCGTTCATTTTTTTTGCTTTGTCCGTACAATTTTCATTGGTTTTCACGTGAAAACTTCCTCATCTCTTTCATTTTGCACGACATTTCATCTTGAGAAAAAAATTCAAACAATGGCTCCCTCTTTTTCCACTTTTCTTCCTCTTTTTCCACTTGATTTTGCCTTGACTTGCTCTTGTCTAGCTCGGGCTCAACCACCACCATCTTCTCCGACCACCACCATCCCTTCTTTCCCACTTCATCCACAGCCAAATCATCCCCCTCCTCTGACCTGAAGTGGCCATGACCTCCTCATGAACACAACACCATAAAAAGTTGCAAAATTTCCATGAAAACCATGCTAGCCGACCAATACTTCAACACCACTTCCATATTTTGCCTTGGCCACCTCCTTAGCCTCTACCACCATCATGACCTGACCCCAAACCATCAGCCTCTCCTCTGACCTGACCTGAACCATGCATGACCGAGCCCATGGGATGACCAAGCCGAGCCAAAAGTTGAACCAAACCTCACCTATTTGCCTTGATCTTTTGTATACTTCACTTGCAACTCACCTACCTCTTCACACTTATGTAGCCATGAGTTTTGATGCCATACCTGACCCAAACCTGAGCTTTATCACATCATGGCCGAGCTAAAGAGTCCCTAGACCAAGCATTTGAGTGGCTAAGGCAAGGTCCAATCATATCTTCTCTTTGTTGCTTTTATTTTTCAAATTGTTTCAATGTTAGTTTGGGTTGATTGTTATGTTTATATTGTCTTGTTATTTGTTGTTACAAGATAAATATCAAGGCTCACTATTCATTCAAATCAAAAGTCGTGATGTATCGTGCTTGTCGTGCTTTCTGGAATCTATTCTGTGTGTTTTGATCGCTAACTCCAGCGTAAAAGGTGAGTTATTCTCACCAGACAATATGTACCTATATAACTAGTAAATTGACACCCTGCGAATCTGTAGAAATATATTATCATGTTATATATGCTTATATTATTATCATATGATGTTCACACCTGTTATTACACCTGTTATATCATATGTTACTGTTATTTAATGTTATTCTGTTATTTATATCTGTTATCACACTGCAAGTTCCCTGTAGATTAGAATCACTATGGGTTGAAATGATACATACCCGAACGGACTTTAGAATAGGGAAAAATTGTTATGGGCTGAAATGATAGGCCTGAACGATTTTTATTTAAATTATTTTAACTTGGGATTGCGGGTTTGAAATGATAGAACCCGGATTTTTCTTTTTTTACTGCGGATTGAAATGATACATATCCGTATCACTTGACCTAAGTTAGAAAATTATATACAGGCCCGTGGTTATTTTATAAAGTGTTTTAGATATTTTTAAGTATTTTAAAAATTATAAATTTATGAAATTTGATTTAAATAGATTTTGAAATGTTTTAAAATAAAGAAATTATGATTTTTCTATGTGTTAAAAATGTAATTAATGAATGGTATAACTGGATTTTTGAAATATAACTTAAGTTGGAAATTTGGAATTTTGGTTAAAAGTGATATTTAGGTTATATAAATAAAATGGATATTAAATTTTATTTGGAAATGGTAAATATGATAATTTGATTAAATTTGAATTTAAGTGATTTATTAAAGTATTATTGATTTTTCTATGAATTTAAGTGGTTAAATAAATGAATGTTTAAAAGTGATCTTTTAAAATATAACTTGACTTGGAAATGTGAAATTTGGTTTTAATTAAAGGTTTTAGTTAATTAAATAAAATTGGAAATTTAGTTAAATTTGTGAAATGGTAATTTAAATTTGAAGTGTTAAGTTATTTGTTGAAATGTGAAGAATTGTAAACTTTTACACTTAAATTTATTAAGTAAATTGTTGAAAATTGGATTTAATTATAAGAAATTTATTGTGAAAAAGATACATGTTAAATGATATGTAAATAAACATTTTAAATGTTAAATTATGATTTTTAAAATGTTTAAAGAGTTTAAAATGAAGTTATTTAATTGCTGGAAATACACTAAAAAGCTGGAAATCACTTTTAATAGCATTCAGAAATGCTATGGTTCTGAATTACACTAAAAATTGAATAAAAGGGTTACTACAGCATTTCTGAAATGCTGCAGTTGCTGTAGTTGAACTTATAGGCTAATATTGAACCCAGGTCTATTATAGCATTCTCTGGAAATGCTATAATGGTCTGCAGTCTTTGCTGAAACCAAATTTAACCCTTGTTTTGAAATCTGAACTACCGCAGCACTTCTGAAATGCTGTCTTTTCTGTTTTGAACTATAATTCAACTAAAACTGAGTTTTTACAGCAGTTTTAAGTGCTGTCTTTGCTGAATTAAAAATGTTTTCAAATATAACTTATAGCAGTTGTTTTTAAACGCTGTGAAATGCTGAAATTTTAATAATTAGGGTTTTTGACTTAGTAAACAAACTCAGAATGGTTTGAAATTTTGGAAATTGATTACTTGATTTGAAAATATAATAATTACACTTTTTAAAAGGTTTTAATGAATTGCTTTGATTGGAATAAACTATTTAAAGGTGATTTGAAATGATAGTAAATGAACGATACCTTTGAATTTAAAAGGTATTTAAAGTTGAATATTTGGATTTGAACTGATAGGATATTTTATTTTAATAAAATGGTTTGAAATGAAGTTTTGTAAGGATATGATATTTTACGATATTAAAATGATTTGAAATGAAGTTTTGAAATGATATGATATTTTAAAAATATGGAAATGGTTTGGAATTGATTTAATCTTTATTTTGATAAAGATTTGGATTTGAAATGATATTCTATTTTGAAGTATAAACTGTTTTTAAACTTATAAC
The DNA here is from genome assembly GCA_030737815.1 of Allium fistulosum. Classification (NCBI taxonomy): domain Eukaryota; kingdom Viridiplantae; phylum Streptophyta; class Magnoliopsida; order Asparagales; family Amaryllidaceae; genus Allium; species Allium fistulosum. The sequence continues at coordinate 1,099,189,626 of CM060904.1, read as the reverse complement.
CACGGGTTATAATAACGTTGGGTTGTTAAAGAGACCGGGATCGGATATGGACATACTCTCTGTCTTACCGAAAACCACTTTGGCAACTGTGTACGCGGTGGAGATTCCAGAATGAAGTAGGATGGTGGCGACGTTCTTAAGGTATGTTACGTGGACCCAACTCCCGTGAGTTGGCATAAGGTGGCTAAAACAGGAGCGATCTCGGACCAGTGAGGTAGCACCTCTTCTCGGACACATTTCTTCGATATTATACTCTTACTTGTGATTTGACTAGATGGCCATCCTCCGATTTGGGAATGTTGTTCGAGGTGGAACGGTAGTGGCTGCTATGCGTATCCATCAGTCCGTGTGCGTAATTGGTATATCTACCCTGGCATTGCCTAGTTGTGCCGTGTCACCTACCATATCGAGCTTTACTACGATTATGATTTTAAGATCCGACCGCGTTAAGGTTCTCCATCCCCTTAACGCTATTTTCCGATATGATTATACTTTACTTATTTAGACACTATTATAATAGCGAATATTACTACATAGTAGATATTTTAACGGATCCTTAGAGGATGGGCGGTCCCAAGCATCTTCTAAGTTACTTGTACCTTTATTACAGTTCACTTGAGTTGGTTTACATTATATAAGTATATATTGTCCTGACTCGAGTGTTTTGTGTTTTGCTTTACGCTCGGGTCAGCCTGAGTTATTCACAGATTTGGATTTCCACCTTCTGGAGATTTGAATCGCTGGAGATTATCTGTGATTATATTTATTTACTGTATATTCTGAGATTTGCCAAATTTTAATTACAACGCGGTATTTTGAGCAATTCAACTCCGGCATGAGTGTCTACCTATACACTTATAATGGATGCGAATGGTTGAAAATTTCGGGTCGTTACATCATCTAGGTTTGGTATTCCAAAGAAAGCGTTAGAGTAGGAAGGTTAGTCTATTATTGCAAACATGGTTTCAAAAGCCTAGAATGTGAAGGAATTCCCATCTTCTCCAGGAGCATAATTTGTCCTATTGGAGTAGATAATTTATTGTTGAATCCAAAGACTAGCTCAAAGCTTGGCTCCAACTTCCTCTCTGGAATACCCATTTGGCCCAAAACTTGGCTCCAACTTCCTCTTTTCTTATGATTTTGATCCCTTTAGTCACATCAGCCTCTCCAATCTTCATATCAAATATAGAAGATAGAATCTAATTTAGAAGATATAATCTTTGTTTCTTTCATGCAACATATATTAAAACAAAAAATTAGTATGTCACTAACACATAAATACATTATAACATAACCTATTTTACATGATTTACTATAAATACATTCATCAGTGTCATTAACAATGAAGCCATTTAACAATGCTACTTTGTCAAACTTCTTATGCTATTGCATGGGCGCTTGTTTTAGGCCATAAAAAGATTTTTTATCAACATACAAACATTATTTTCTTGGCCGGGACTTACAAAACCTTTTTGTTTTTCCAATAACATCTCTTCTTCCAAATCACCATTTTACACGTTGGGATCAACATCGCCTATCATCATTAAAATACTTCATTAACATTATGCTTCTCTCATATGGCACTCAATTGAAGTCACTTCTTCTTCAGTGTCGACTTTATCCCAAGCTTCCGCTCTCTAATGGTGAGTCTCAAGTTTGTTGTATTAATTGGAGCCGCACTTCAACAATACTTGAGGAGTATCACTGCATGATGATCTCTGAAGTCAAGCATGATGACACCAAGAGTGCCAAAGCCCAAAGCGTTAAAGCCAGCTACCAGATCGCATTTCTACCCTTACAAATATGGGCATAGGGGCATGTTAGAAGGGGTCGAACATTCTCATCTCTACTCTTTCATTTACACATTCTGACCATTTGTAACCCTAAATCAATTTGGGGATTTAGAGCCTATCGTAGCACTCAAACCCTGTACACATAAGGAATTGAACGTTGAACAATTGCATAGCATGTTGACTTGATTTGAAATTGTGATTTGTATATCAAATTGACTTGAAATTGTGACTTGAACATTGATGTTCATGCTGGCTTGCATATTACCTTGCATATTGACTCTGACTATACATGGCGATCGATGTGATTATAATGAAAATGCAAAGACTTAGCATCATGTATGCTTCATCCTAATGACTTTTACTAGCTTTGAAAATACCTCTACTTTGTTGGCCCTATTTCCTACACAATTTTAGGGTTAACGAATTTATTCATAAATATTTTGGTGCTAGAAGGAGAGCTCGAACCTCCGACCACGTTAAAACCTTAAGTAGAACTACGCTAGCCTGCGTATTTAGGGCTTAAAGGACTTACCTAACCAAGTGTATCCCATTCCAAGCTAGCATACCTTAGTTCTTGATATCATGTCAATTAACAGTGTTAAGATGTCTAAACAAGGATCGTCCTACCCAGTCACTAGTGATCTCTGGCTTCATGAAGAACAAGTATTAAGAGTCAAAGAACTACAAATCATGGAAAATAAGAGAAAATGAGCAGCATTCTACAACTTAGACCACTAGAGCTTGTATCTGTTCCATCTAGGGTCACCATCGAATTTTGCCATAGGAAAACAGTGCAAGAAAGATAATATCTTCACAAAAATAAGAAAAGAGATTCAACTCAAAACCATAGGACTATTTTCGAAAAAGAAATGATAAAGGATTTTGATTTATTCACTAGAAGGTGGTAAACTGTTCTTAACCACTCTCAAAGACTAAATGAAACTTGAGATTCTTTAAAAAGAAAGCATGTTATAGAAGCTAAGTAGCCTATTCTGCGTAAGAGAGCCAAAAGGAATTCGGAAGGGTCAACTTCCAAATGATTATGGCTTTCAAAGAACTGCACTCTTACCACTTCCTATGAGAACATTTATCCCTTGAATAAAGATAAACTCAACTATTGGCCTTCACAAAAGAGGAGACCCAAGTTTGAATAGAATTGTGGAAGATCATATTATCTTTATCATCATTCAAATAGCCATGACACCAACCAATGCAGGAGCTTGGAAGGGATGATCATTAATTTCCTGGGGTAAGGAAAACTTAAAAAATCTGTAAAGATATGCTAAACAAGTTTATAATAATGGAAGGTTTTCCAAATAAGTGAATCTACATGGTTAAGGAGCAAGATTTCCCTAAGGCAAAAGACCTGGCCATTAGAGACCCCTGGCCATCAAAGCCCATGGTCATCAAAGACTTTATAAAAGCCTTTATTACCATCATCAAAGGCCTCGCTGAAGTGCTTCCTAGAGGATGGATTGAATAAGCCTTTAGTACCATCATCAAAGATCTCACTAAAGCACCGAACAAGCCTCTAGTGTTGTCATCAAAGGCCTCACTGAAGCACCTCCTAGAGGGAGGTGGAGTAAGTCTTTAGTGTCGTCATCAAAGGCATTACTAAAGCACCGAACTAGCCTTCAATGCCATCATCAAAGGCCTTATTGAAGCGCCTCCTAGAGGGAGGATGGGTAAGACTTTGGCTTATCCAAAGCACCAAACCAACATTTAGTGCCGTTATCAAAGGCCACATTAAATCACCTCCTAGAGGGGGGTCGGGTATGCCCTTGGTTCTTCTAAAGATAGCTAACCAAACACACCGAAAAGGAGACCTAAATCATCACCTAAGACGGCGACAAAGGGTCCGAACCAAGTAGTGCTCCAAATCAATCAATCTTCTAGAGGAAAGTCCATCAAATATGAGCTATTATTCCCCCCCCCAATAAATGCAATTTTCCACAGCCAAATAAGAGACTCTGGTCTTCTATTATTATCACCAAATAAAGATTTTTGGTCTTCTTCTATTATTGCCAGATAAGGTTTTTTGGTCTTCTATTATTATTGCCAGATATGGATTTCTGGTCTTTTTTATTGTCAGATAAGGAATTTCTAGTCTTCTTTTATTATTGTCAGATAAGGTTTTCTGGTCTTCGTTTTTTTTGGACAGAAATATTTTCTGGTGGCAGAGCATCACTAAGCCAATCCTCGATTCAGATTTGAATCCATTTAGTGGTAATCTCTACTACTAAGTAAGCTATTGAATATCTACTAATGCAGACACATATATCTATATATCAAGTTATACATCAAAAGCTCGAAACGTGGAAAAATCAAGATATTGATCATCGAGTAATTTTAAATAAGAATCGGTATTCGAGCCGAAACTATAATCAAGGTAATATTCATTCAAATACAAATTTACTTACAACTAACATATCATGTACAAAGTTACATGTGAAGAAATCAAGAAAAAAAAATCTGTTTAAAGCAAATCATTGTTAAGGCTCAAGGCTGCATGTTGTTTTCTCCTAATCCTTGGTAAGTAAAGTAACGGTAATATGATGAATGGCCACATCCAAAAGTTCTTTGATTTTCTTTTCCTTTCTCTGCAAAGTGTTTACATCATCAACCGAATCAATTTGAATTTCCTAAGCATGCCGAAGAGTCTTGTTGGCTCCGCATAAAGTTTGAACCATTCCTTTTAGCTCTTCAATCTTTTATTTAATAGTGTATTTCTCATGCTCAAGCTTTTGAATTCTACTATCGTATTCGTTAAGGCGTTGAGATACCTTTTCATTCCACTTCCTGTTGAAGTATTGCATGCATTCAAATTTAATTTGGCTACTGCATTTAGAGATCGTTTCGTTGCTCAAACTCGAAGGCAGGTTTAATAAAGTAGGAAATTCTTGGCAAGAAAGAGATTTAGTTCTTATCCTCATTCTGGAGTAGGAGTGGGAAGGCTAGAATTGCTTCCACTTGCAATAAGTTCCTGAGATTGATAAGATACTTGATTTTTCATTAATTCTACTTCAAGATCATTATTCATTGATGTAATTTGGCCATTTCAACATCAATCTCAACCAAGGGTTTAGAAATTAAAACCATGTCTATCTTTTCTATTAACGCTTGAGATTCATTGATCTTCTCGTCAATCCGAAACTGTAAGCTTGAGGTTACTTCCTTTTGCTTTTTAAATGTAGACCTTAATTAATAGCATTTCCTGTGCCACTCTTGTGCATCTGGGTTGTTCGGGAACCGCAAAGCTGAAGCATCTTGAAAAGACTTCCTCTTTTCAATGTCAACAACCAATCTCTCTTTAATTCCAATTACTCGTGAAAAAATATCTGCAGGATCCGAAGCGAAAGTTTGTTGGTTTTCCTAATCAAAGTAAATTAAAGTCAACACATGGGAATAAGATTTTTCATTAATAATAGGAAAGTATACAAATGAAAATTAAAATTAAGTTACATCATAATTCTATGTTTAAACATTCAGCTGATATCCAAAGTTTTAAAAATAGGATTTTAACTCTTTCAAATGACCAAGCCAATAAGGTCAGGGTATAATCAAAGGAAGCCTTAATTCCTTCTGGAGTATAAACCGAAGGAAAACGATGATAATCCCATTCTCTAATCGGAGAGCTATCACAATCACATGTTAATTTGGCATGATAAATTTGGATTTTTCTGAGTAGTCTGTCTTTCTCAACCTAAGAAGTCAAAGTGAAAATGAGGAAATTGCATGTAGACATCTTGAAGATCTCTAAGAAATATTGTTTTGCTAACTGAGACGTCTTAAGTTGAAGAATCCTCCTTATCCTTCTTCAGCTTGACAAATTTACTCAATTTTTCCATAGAAATAGGACTACTCGAATTTTCCCTAATCTATGCAAAATATGAAAATTTGACTAGATAAAAGAAAAACAAGGGGAGAAAAGTTTATGAGCTACTTGAATAGCATATAACAATTATATAATTATTTAGGTTCATACAAGATTGATTTCTTTATACTTAAGTTTCTCGGGTGGAAGAGAGCGAGAAGAAAGAGGAATGGAAGTGACCCTATGAAGATTCCAACACACCCCGAGATGAGGATCAAACCCATGCTCATCCAAGTATATACGGTGGAAACGTCTTAGCAAACCCCTGCAGTTATTGTCGAGGTAGGATAAGTCAACAAATATACCATTAGAGTAAACCTTGTAGAGAAACTCCTTCAATGCACTCCTATCTTCAATCAACATCCAACCGAGGGTCATTAATTCTGCATTTTTCACTAAGAGTTTGTCGCGGTAAAGGCATGCCCTCTTCATTTGGGGAGCAACTTCGCTTTCATTAACTTATCTTAGTTTTGATGCACTGATTGCGAGGTTCTTATATTTTTCGGACAAATCGTTATATTCTTTCAAGTGTTTATCCAATTCTTTATTCAACCAGTCTATTTCCATTTGCTTCTTTTCAAGAATAATGTCGTAATGATATTTTGGTTTTCTCTTTAGTTAATGTAATGAATGTATTAACTAAGAGTTACTTGATAACTAAAGTGTTTGAATAAATAGATCCATACCTACGAAAAGGGAATTGAAGACGAGGAAATATTTTCCTTTTCTATGGAATTTTGGCCTTGAGAAGCACTACCTTTCTTGGAAGAATCATTCTCTAGAAGATCGGATATGTTTGAAGTTTCTGTATTTTGGACATTTGGATCTAAGTTAGCATCATCAGACCCATCCTTATCGCATGGTTGTCCAAAAGGACCCACTTGATCACCTCCACCATCGCCACCGTTATCATCATCATAATGGTAAAGATTTTTTAGCATTATACTCATCCTTATCATGATCATCATTATTGTCATTAATATCATCATCGTTGTCATTATCTTCTCCAATAGATTTTGTTCCTTCATCTATTGGAGCATCGTCAAAGGCTAACCATTTTTCAACATCAACTTCCTCTTCAATGGGAAAATCTTTTCCCAAAGTCTTACCATCCTTTTTCATCCTAAGACATAACTTCCTCTTAAACTTCTCATTCAGGGCTGGTAGAGATGGAATTTTCAAATTTGGACATTTTTGAATATTATTAGCGCATGCCACGTACAAAGCACCCTCATAACAATTTTTGGTGATTTTAAAAAAAAGCGATGTCAAAAAAGGAATGGTCTCTTTTCTCTTAGTATTAATGATAATATTATTCGAATAAGCTAAGATACTAGACTTCCTTTGCAACCGGTCTTCTAACAACTTGTTCTTCTTATCCAGCTCAGACTTTTCCTCGATTACCTTCTCAAAATCTACTTTGAATTTATTAGCCAACTCAAAGTCAGCTTTCAAGTTTTTTATTTCCTCTTCCAATGCTTTCTTAGCTTCTTTTCCTAATCAAGAGAGGAAAAAAGTTTGTCTTTTTGAAGAATAGCATCATCTCTCGTCAGAGCGATGTCGATAATACTATTGTTAGGCGAAGAGATATTTTCTTTAAGCTCGGCTACTTCATTGGAAGGCCTTTAAGAAGCATCTCAAAGAACAAATATGTGCTTTCCTACGTAGAATATATAACCTATCTAGGTCAAAATGGAATCAATAAAGTTAAGGTTAACCAAGTGAACAGAAAAACATACCGATAAAAGCTGTTTAAGAATATGGAAGAGGTGATCATCAGAATAAGCCGAAAGTTGCGATGATCTAAGAGAAATGATGCTGGGAGATTGAATGGCCTACCAAGCACGTTCCTTAAAATTCATCGCTGAGGACTAAGATTGAGTCTTTGAAGAAAGATGATCAGTTGGAGAAAGAAGCAAGCCCAGATCAGCACATATGCAGCTGTTTGATGTCGGGGAAGTAGGAAAAGTGATATTTAGGAGGGGATTGGGAGTCTGAGCCCCCCTGATCTTTTCCAAAGCTTTATCTAAATTTACTACCTCGGGACTTGGATCGATATTTACATGTTATTTTTCATCCGTAAAAACTAGAGTGAACTCACCCACAAGCTTGGACCTTTTACCTTAAGGGAAGGAGAATCAGTAAGAACATCATTACCCATTTCTTCTTCATCTAACTCTTCGATGGCCTTAGCAATAGAGTCTTCAAAAGAAATAGGTTTGATTGACTAAGGCAAAGCTGAAGCTTCATCTTTGCTCCTCCCTTTTTCAAAAACACTACATTTGACCCTTGTTTCTTTGGGAGTAACGAGAAAGGCAGATGAGCCTAAAGCAAAAAGAAAAGTTATTAAACCAATAACATTAGGAATTCCATTTTTGGCTGAATTAAAAATTACCAGCAGAATCAGGCTGAACTAGGGAGTTAGAAGTGAAGAACTCTGATTTGCCCATCGCCAACGAACTCTTTCCATGAGAGTTATATTTGACCATTGGTTGTTCTCCTAAAATTTTGTGATGATCTAAGATGATAGAATACTAGAGGAGCTTTGATGGAGTTAGAAGTGTAAGCCTATTTCTTCAATTCTCGACTATTTGGATTAGGGAGTCCACAATCTTTTGGTCGTCAAGGTTTAGATTTTTGGAAGCAGAAACTGAAGGAGAACGCTTATCAGTAGAGGATTATAAACAAACAAGAGTAATCAAGGATGAGAAACTTACTAGAAGTAGAAAATGTTCCTTTAATCTTGGAGTAGCACTTAACGAAGAAGAATAGCGTCTCCCATTCTCTCGTCCTGTATACAGTCTTAGAAATCATACTTTTTGGATGGGGACGAATTCAATACAGATGATGAACTTGTTGTTCACTAATTTTGGCAGGACCAGCTATTGAGTGAAGGATTTCGGCACTAAGAGAAGGAAGTCTTGCTTCTTTGGCTAAGACTTCCAAGTAAGTCAGGTATGTATATGAACTTGGTGAGAACTGAATAGGAGCAATGTCCAAATATTCAAGATATCTTAGGAGAAAAATGAGAAAAGGAAGAAATCTTGTGTGCTAGCGGGATCGACTTCGATCCTAATGATTATAGTCCGTTCAAGAATGGAGTTCACTTCTTCCTGGGCTATTATATACGAAGGATTCAAATGATAATCTCCATTTTTACTGGTTGAGGGAGAAGGTTTAAGCCCCTTACTAGGCTTCTTGGTGGACTTCTTACTAGTCTATTGACCTTCCATCTTCCTACAAGGTGATGTTATTCCCAATTTTTGAGAAAATAATAATGCTAATATGATTTAAAAGATCAATCACATGCCAAGTTAAAATTTGTTATCTAAATGATATGTTTCCTATCTAAGTGCTCAAAGAATATGTTAGGCACTAAGATGATAACTCTTAAATGACGCATGTCGAGTTTGGTAAAATTATATGGGAAAATTTATAGAGGAAATCTAAGTTAAATTTGAATTTCAACTTTAACAAAGGAAATTCAAGAAAAATTTAAATGGAAATTAAGTAATTGTTCGATGACAAAAAACCTACATCACTAGCTATGTTAATATAAAGCGTGGGTGCACATTGTGACTATTAAAAATGTTGAAGTAATGGAGACTTGCAATGACAGTGAATAAAAAACATGAGTTGATAATGTTTTTATTGATGATCATTGGAATATTTTGAGTAAAATTCCACCTTTCCTACTAGACAATAACTTAAGTAGTATATATAATAAATAAATAAAATAATCAAGTCCGTTTTGACAAAAGAGTACCATAGAGAAACTATATGAAAATTAAATAAAAGAAGACATGTGGCGGCAATAAGGCAACGTCAACGACTATATTGATGTTAAATGTCACATAGTTTGTATGGTAAAGTGCTGGTCAATACCACAATTCTAACCAATGCTAAAGAAATAAGGAAGTCAACATTAAAGAATAACAGTGACATGGGTTAGTGAAGTACTAACTATTGAAACTATCACGAAGTTAAATGACTTGTAATATGTTAATTTAACTGCATTATAAGTGACGCCGTTAATACGTCGAGACTGTCAATGTCAAGTTATAACATTGTAAAGTAACATAAAAAATAAATGGCGACATCAGCGATTAAGTGGTGTCGTATTTAATTGAGATACACTTCCTCATAACCGTAAGGGTTTGTCGTGGCTTATTTAAGTTACAAACAGCATAAAAATCTTTTAGTATCATATTGAGACTGTAAAGCATTAATCACGATACAATAAAGGGTAAGCTATCCAACAATGATGATCAGAATTGAAATTAGTCGATGGCAACTTCATTTAATAATGACAACATGGGGGGTTAAAAGTCAACTCAAACTAGTTATCATATCTTAATACATTGGCAATGTTAGAGCCTTACACTAATATTTTGGTAATTATGGAATTAATTGGCTAGCATCGAATCTAGTAGAAGTGTCATGAACGTCGACGCCAACATAAATCAAGATAAATATGGATCCAAGATTGATAAATAACCCGCTTCGTTGCAAAACTCGAAGCCTAGTCTTTCAAATTAACGTCATTTAACTAAGAATCAATTCAAAAATTAATAAAGCCATATACAATTTAACGATAATAAACCTAAGATCGTAATCCTTATCACCTCAATAATTTGTTCAAAATTGAGAAAATCCCAAATCGAACCCTGAACAACAATCATAACGCTAAATCAATTGAGTCAAACTATTAATAAGATCGATGAAAGAATAAAAGTCATACCTAAATGAAAAATTAGTTGCTTGAGAATTAGAAAAGTTTAAATTTATTTTGGAATTTCCGACTTTTTGCTTGAGATTATCGATTGCAGGTGAAGCGAGAAAGGAGAAGGAACCTACTATTTATAATGGAATGGATATGCAAGAACCATTGGATTGGTTTTAAATGGACGATTAGATTAATGAGAGAATACCAATAGGCAGGAAAAGTCGACATCGAGAATGTTGATTTGAAAACTCAATTATTTCTCTTCTCCAGGGAGGCAAATGTTGTCACCATAATTGACTTCGCAGACAAAAATAGAATGTCACTCTTCAACGTAGAAGTAGTGTCACACTTTATCCATCTGAGTCAATGCCACTTGTGATCGACGATGCACGATTGATGAAGCAGCTTTCTCTGAGGTCGACTCTCATCAAATTGCCCCATCTCGATGCTGCATGTCATCACATATGTCCCTTACTGTCAATGCCGCCAATAATCAATGTTGATGTCACCACCCAAGTTGTACCACATATCAACAAAGTTATGATTGATAATAAGCTTAATCAACTTCGACACTTATCATCGATAGTTATCATTGATATAACATGCATTCAATATCGATAAGTGATGGTAACATAGCTTATCAACGATGTTGCCAATGATCAACACCGCATCTCATCTTTCATGTTACACGTCTCATCGACATTCAGAAAGATGTCGCCTGTTCATGCATGCAATGTTGATGAGAAACGTCATCAACATCCACAGAGGCTATCGACATCGCCTATCATCAATACAATACTTCATTAATGTAACACTTCTCTCATATGGCACTAAATTGAAGTCGCTTCTTCTTTAATATCGACTTTATCCCAAGCTGACGTTCTCCAATGGTGAGTATCAAGTAATTTTGTTTTAATTGGAATCGCACTTCAACAGTACTTGGGGAGTATCACTGCATGATATTCGCCAAAGTCAAGCATGATGACACCAAGAGTGCCGAAGCCCAGAGCGTCGAAGCCAACTACCAAGCCGCATTTCTACCCTTATAAATACAGGCATATGGGCATGATAGAAGAGACCGAATATTCTCATCTCTTCTCTTTCATTTTACACTTTGTGACCATTTGTATCCCTAAATCAGTTTGGGGATCTAAAACCTATTGTAGCACTTAAACCTTGTACACATAACATATTAAATATGAAAAAATTGCATAGCATGTTGACTTGATTTGAACTTGTGATTTGCATATCAAATTAACTTGAAATTATGACTTAAACATTGATGTGCATACTGGCTTGCATATTACCTTGCATATTGACTTTGACTATACATGACATTCGACGTGACTATAATGACTATGCAAAGACTATTATGGACTTAACACCATGCATGCTTCATTCTAATGACTTCGACTAGCTTTGACAAAGCCTCTACTTGATTGGCCTTGTTTCTTACACAATTTTGGGGTTAATGAATTTATTCATTAATGTATGCATGTCATAAATCAACGGGATCAAAAATCGAGAAGAAGTATTCTTTATTAAATTCAACCTGACCATGTCATTGTAAGAATATCTCTGTAACGACCCGACTTTCCAAACCCGGAAAATCGAACCATTTGAGTTAAGAAGAAGAGGTAGAAGAAGAAAAAAAAATAGAAAACAAAATCAGAATCTAACCATCGCAGCGGAATAAAATATAATATATATTAACAGATCTTTACACAAATCAAAACTATATATGTTTTATATAATATAGCATCAGAGTATACACCAGAGAACACATAACATACAACTGGACAATAACCATATCATGTCCTCAATACAACAGAGTACAACAATCAACACAGCGGAATATATATATAAACAAGTACGGGAGATACGTCTCGCCATCCAGCTCATCTCCTGAGCTCCACAGCATCATATCCTGTAACCTATAATACTCGGTCTGACCCGAGCATCATATAAAACAATACCCGAGTCAGTCTGGAATACCAGCGTGAGAAAATCACACTCAATTGATTATTAAAGTTTCAAAAATCCTTTTGAAAATAAAAGCATCTCGTAAGACCACGCCACAAATAAACATGTCGGGTTTTTACCTTACGATAGCTAAAACACTTTATATCAAAATCCTCTGATATTATAATAGTGTCTATAGAAAGTAAAATAGAATCTAGCTGAAATGCTTGCATCTCACATTTCAACAATAGTTGGGCACAATCAAAACCGTACAGGCACGTAGGGAGAATGGATTTCCAACGAATGACTAGGCACTGGGGTACCACCTGACACAGTACGTGGCCTAGATCACAGTACCGAGGAGTACGCCCGCTCCCCTGCCACACAAGGCCGGAATCATCCCTTACTGGATAATTCCAAATAAAATCACCCCACGGTTGGGATCAGCAACCGCAACACTAAGCCGAAATAAAAGGGACATCTAGACAGGGATGACCTTACTCTCAAGTGGGGGCTACCCACGAAGCCTTGCTGCATAACCCCTGATTTTCAGTCATTCCCGGTTGATGAGGTTCGAGGCTAAACGATACCTTTATAGCACATATCCCTTAGAATGCCCATCGTCCACCTGACGATGTCACGAAAGCATTCGTCCATACAAGTCCGTCCCGGGTACGAACGGAACCGAAGGCACTATTCCTACTACATCCATTTTGGAAATATCCTCAGGATTAGTAGCGACTAGCCCTTGCACTTCACAGCTCCATCTTCGACTCCGAACACGTTACACGAAACGTACAAACCGAATCGAAGTGGTATTCGAGTCTCCAGACCTAGAATCCCGGTATACGGAAACTCGATCCCAGTCTCTTCGAAACGATCAGCGCATTTGGCCAATATTGATAGTCGGTTATTTAACTATCAATTAACATCCATAAGCAACCATCACACAATTAAATAATTTCCCACATTATTTATTTGCCCAAATATCTTTCCAAGATATATTTCTATTTCCAAACTCCTTTTGAAAACAATTTCAAACAGTTTCCGCTTACGGAATACATTCCCCAAATATTTATTTCCACTGAATCGCCAAGTACAAAATACTTTAGATTTTAAAATAATTTAAAAACACTTTATTTTAAATATACTTTATAACATTGAAATTTTAAAACTACTTTAATACTTTATCAAAATATATATTTTAAGAATATTTAAAATAAAACCACTTTATAAATATAAGCTGACTTCCTCTTTAAATCATAATACCAAATTACTTTTATATAATTACTACAATAATAGATTTTTGAAAATACTTACTTTGGAAATTAACCTTTAGAAATAATAGATTTTCTAAAATATGCTTTTAAAAACACAATTAGAACTTTTAACTTATATTAAAAATTGCTTTGAAAACGTACTTGGCTATCCAGAGAAATACACTTCTCATTCCCATCTTTTAAAAATAAATCAACATTTATTTTTAAACCAAACCATATCCTTTTATAAATTCCCATCTTGAATTTATATTCTCAAATATCCACTGATATTTTATTTTACTTTATAACCCAGTTTCCAAAATCTCACTTCTCTTTAAATTTCAAATTCCAAAGTATTTAAATCAATTTATAATTGATTTCCCAATTTATTTTACTTTGAAATAAATTTCCTTACTTAATCCATTTATTTCCAAATTCATTAACTTCCAGATTTTAATTCTCATTATGATTTAAAATCTTTAAACTGAACACAAGTTTCAGATTTCGCAAATTCCTTCTTTCTTTTTAATTACATTTAAACATTGAATTAAAATAAGTTATTTATTCTTTTAAATAATATCACATAAGTTTTCTTTACAAATTTTCAATATTTCTCTGTTTATTCAAAATTCCTCTTTTCCATATTTATTAGAATTTTGGGAATCACTTTTATTCTTAATCAGATTTATTCTCAAATTTATTCCAAACTCTTTATAATTATTTTACTTAAGAATTTACTCTTTTATTTCTTTTTAAAAATTCCATTCTAGAGATTTTGATAATTCAGCACATCCAAATTGATCCAACCAAACCATAACATCCAATTATCCATATAATTCATCACAGGATATCAAAAATCATATCACAGAATATTTAACAAAATTAAATATTTTGAGGAATCCAGTTGGATCCCTCCAACCTGTTTCCCTGCATCCACAGACGTTAGCACAATACCAATTTCACTTCAAAGTGGAATATCGCGGTATATGGGTTTTATAAAATATCATCCGCTATTATGCGGCGCATAGGGTCTCATCCACTATATAATGCGGGAATATCAACAATTCCAATATATACATATGCCAATATGTATATATTGCTATATACTACTATATATATATAGCACATCAATCAATGCAATCATCCAATCAATGATTTAAATTTAACCATTTAAATTTAAATTCAACTGAGTGAGATTAACTCACCTTTGCTTTTCATTTGCAACCGATTTCCAACCAGCTTGTTTCCATTATTTTCGACCTTGAATAAATATTATATGATCTTATTAATATTCGAACAAATCAAACAATTTATTACCGTTTAAGTTAATTATCTCATGATTTAATTTAAACCAATAATTTACTTTTAAACTAACATTTCCTTTTAAAAACCTTGTTGTAACTAAAATAAATTAGATAAGTTTATTGACTAAATTAATCACTATAACACCTCATCTAAAATAACTAATCATTTTATTCGAACTAAATTTCTTAAATAAATAAATTTTAAGTTACAAAATAACCAAATAGATAGATTTTCAAAATACATTATTTCTAGACAAACAAGTAGGTTTTATATGTATTCTTAAATTTCAAGCAGAAAATTAAACCTTTATAAACTCTACAACATCCTAGTATTTCCATATCTGCCCAAATTCTTTTCTGCTGAACTTTTTGCTTTACTGTATATAAATTTACATTAACCTAAACAGAATTTCTTTACGTACTATAATTATTACTTTCAGCTTCTAGAGATGAAAATATAAAATTTATAAATACCGAAGATACCTCACGGCAAACTCGAGGCATGCCCTGAACAACACGCGACCATCGAAGTCGACTCCAACCTCAGAGACAAAATCCAATTTGTACCTCATTACCCCAGTTGCACGCGAGCTTCTCCACTTTACTTACGGCCATCGTCTTTGCCGAGCTTCGTTGTAGACCTTACTGCCGTTGACCAGATCCAACATCGTCGAACTTCTCCTCCAACCTGTCGACTAGCCATGCCACTGTCGAATGCCCTATCCCGCCATCGCTGCTCGTACGAACAGCGTACCGCGACCTGCTTCGATAGAGACCATCGCTGCCATCCCCCAATCGAACGAACTAACCAACCCGCCGCCATCTCCCCTCACCTCGACCCCCCCTTCAAACTCGCGAGACCAACACCACCGCTCGAGAAGGTCGCGACTCCGACTGAAGACTATCGGAGGATGAACTCGCGAATCCTTATTCGCACGCGAGCCCCTTCTCAAAAATCGATTTAAAACTTGAAGGAGGCGGCAAAACTTTCCTTTCGCTACTGATATATTCGATTTCATTTTGTTTGTTAGGGGAAAAGAGAAATGGGGAACAAGTCTGGTTTTGAACTAATAAAAAAGTGAATTTTAACTCGTGAATACTCTTTCTCTGTTCGGCTGGAAAGAAAAGGGAGGTGGCGTGTGAGGAACGCTTCGCGTGGATATTTTTGAGCTACAGTGGTTGAAGGACAGAATAGCGGTTGACGGAAGATATTTTTGACTAGTTGAAATATTGCATTTAAATTTTGAACCGGCTATTATCTATTAAATTTCCAACGCGTTTATCTACCGTACGTTCACACAACGATTCCGAACACTACGAAAATCGAAATCCGATGATAATACAATATTACGGATCCAATGGAACTGGTTTCGTCGAATTTCGAGACTGTGCCTCGGTAGGCTATTTTTAAATTCAATTTAAATGATATAAAATTTCAAAACATAACAAACCATTTTTAAAGCTGATTCCAACACTTCTATCCATTTCAGTATTATCTATATAAATTTTACAAGCCTTCAAATTATTTTTAACAAGCTCAGAACTCAGGATTCTCTATTTTATCCTATTTTCAATTGTTAAATTCAATAATTAAATTATCCCATAAACAGTGATATTTGAAATTAAAGTTAATAATTTATCTCTGAATATTTAAAATAAATTAAATATTCTACTTTCAAATATTCGAAAATTCTGGGTTGTCACATTCCTCCCCCCTTAAAAGAATTTCGTCCTCGAAATTACCAGTTAAGAGGAATGTCACATATCCCGCTAGCTATTTCTCAAATTCAAACAGTTTTTAACAATACCCAACAATCTTTTATTAATGATACACTAATCATCTTTTAACTTCCCAACTTATTCATAAGTTCAACCCATATCACCTACTTATCAATTCAAATTTAAATTTGAATTCAAATTTTGAATTATCAAAAATTTTCAAAATTTTTCTAACTCCCTAAATTTCCGAAAAATTTCGCCAGCGTCTCCTTTGCGCGGCTAGCTCGGTACTACTACAAAATGGCTCTACGGCCTCCCAATCTCAAAAAGAAACAAAAAGCCAAGTGGCTGGATCAAAAACCCAATCAAATTTCATATAGAAATTCAAATACATACCTTTTTGTCGGGCCATTAAATTTATCTTCAAAAAAAAACAAAATCCCAATTTATCCATTGCTTTTATACACCTGTATATCCTACTAAGCAATAATATTCAATCACAATTCCAAAGTCATTTTATACTTTCTTTTACAAATTTTCAATATTTGTTTTACTTAAGCCCGTACGATGCACATATATCATCCGTACGCAATATCACATTTGATCGCTCACTCGATCACACAATTTCACTTCCGAACTAGTATCGTCCACCCGACTTCCTAGTGCGGACTCAGATCTGGTTTCTCGATCAGAAACCGTCATTCTCCTTGCATAGCCACCAACTATGATAGAGAATATCCAGAATCAATCAACAATCCATATCCAGGCTCGCCGTTGAAAATCGAGTGAAAAATCCTGATTCGGATCGATAAAACTATCTCGAAATTCTGTGTTCAACATCTGGACCAAATAGCTATGCGAATAAAATAATATACGTACATCTTACGTATAAATTCCAATTGATTATCAATTATATCAATTCTCTTTTATTCACATTCCTTTTTGATTGTTATCCCCTTATTCACAACTATCCCATTTCACAACTTCAGTTTTAGTCTTAATTCAACTATTCACTTAGTATATATATTTTTCATTCCAAAATTACTAAGTATATTTCCAATACAAATTTTCTTAAGAATTTCATTCTTCAATTCTTAAGTTCATATAAATTTTCTTATGTTTATTTACTACTTCACCACTGAAGTGTATATATTCAAATTGAACTCCCATTTCATATGAATTTCAACTTACTTCAATTTACTACTTCATTTCCAATATAAATACTTATTCCACATTTCATTCAGATTTTCATTTCTAATAATTTTCTTAAATTCAATTCATCTCCAACTTCTGAATATTGAATTTTATTTAGCTCGAAAACAATCCAAGTTAATTCATTCAATAACTATTTCTCAACTTATTTAAACCACTCCTCTGTTTGAGTTCAGTTTCCATTCAACATTTACTTAAGTCAATAACTTAAGTTTATTTCCCATTTAACCAACCCTTTAAAGTTTTATTTCCATCTTTCATTTGATTCTTATTTAATCAAATTCCATCCATTTATTTATTTAATATAAGTGGTTCATTCCCTCAATCATTATGAATTTTATTTTCCATACTCAATTCACCTGGAATTATTTTATTAATAACCAGGTCATTTCCAATTTATTTTCACTTATTTGGATTTCATTCGCAATTCAAACCATCACTATTTTAATCCAATTTCATTAACTCACAATTCAATTCCATTAACTAATTTATTATCAAATTAGTTCCTCCGCTGGTTAAAATTAAATACTTGCTTTTTAATTCCAAATATCACTTCACTTAATTTTCTTAAGTTCAATTTATTCATAATTCAAGTTTGGATTTATTTAAAAATTAAGATTGCTCATCTTAGTCGTTTCCATTTGATAATTACAATTTCAAATTATAACTCTTAATGGTTCAAAGAAATGAATTCTCATTTATGACTTACAATTTCATTTCTATTCATAAGTTTTAACTTACTTACTTAAGATCTAGGACTATTCATTTAAGTCCATTTCCATCTTAATAATCAAATTTCAAATTATTACACTTAAGAACTTAAGAATATGAATTTCTTTACACAATTTTAAGCATTTTACATTACCTTTATATCCAATTCAATTCGACTTCAACTTATTTACATTTAACTCAATTCCAATTCTCAATTTTATTTAACTTATCTTAAGTTAAATTCAAATATATTTTATTCACCTTCATATACTCTAATTCTTTTATCTACCAACTTATATTACTCATTGAGTTATTTTCATCTCATAATTATAATCCAAGAATTAAACTTTCATTCCCTTCTTATTGCAATCAACTTCATTTTATACTTTATAGTGTTGATTCATTTAAATTTCCACATTTATATTTTAAATAGAATTCAATTGCCCAGTTTTATTTCAAAACCATTTTGAATCCATAAATAACTCATACACATCTGGTATATCACATCAAATCCCAATTTCCCAAAACAATCTGCTTTTACCAAACAATTTTCCCTTTGAATTTCAAAACCAACCCAGTTCACAATCATTTCCAATTTAAAACAGTTTGGTAGCAATTTCTCTTTGGAAACTCGAAAATGAACACCGATGATGTCGCGATCATCACCGAAATTATTTTCCAGCGACCGAAAGAGAATTTAATGCTTTTATCACTTTAAAACATTTCAAACATTTTTAAATCCCAAATCCCACCAGATTTCAATTCAATTTCAAAAATATTCATGAAATAATATCACCATTATTTCCCCAAAACCTTTAAAACTATTTTTAAATCCAAAGGAATTTAAACCTTTCCCAAAACTTCAAAATCCATTCAACTTAATATCCAAACATTACTCTGGAATTCCATCACATTTTATTTCAAGTTATAAGTCACATTTACAATTTACATTTACAAATTTCATTTGTTTATGAATTTATCTCATTTGATTATAAATCACATTTGTAATTCACCTTTGTATATAAAGGTTATCTCAATTTATAAATTTCATTTAGTCTATATTTCAAATTCCATTTGTTATATAAATTTATTCTTCAACTTAGGTTATAAGTTTTCAATTTCTGATTCAATTTTTACACAATGATGATAATAATTTAATATCATCGATTTCTAACAACCAAGCAACCAAATATATAATTTGCAAAAGTTATCCTTTTATATATAAAAATAATTTGGGCAAAATTATTTCATTCACCCTATTTAAAACAATATTGTGTCGAACTGTTCTGTTCAAGTGTTTAGAAACCCCTTCGATACAGTTGTCCAGACTGTGCCGACGAAGGTTCATATGCCACTCAATAAATCAACCAACACAATATAAAACCATTTTATATTCACTAACAAATACGCGCTCATATCTATTAATACTCTCAAAATTCCCACCAGAGCCAAGGTTGTCGCCAGCCTAAGCTCTGATACCACTGTAACGACCCGACTTTCCAGACCCGGAAAATCGAACCATTTGAGTTAAGAAGAAGAGGTAGAAGAAGAAAAAAAAATAGAAAACAAAATCAGAATCTAACCATCGCAGCGGAATAAAATATAATATATATTAACAGATCTTTACACAAATCAAAACTATATATGTTTTATATAATATAGCATCAGAGTATACACCAGAGAACACATAACATACAACTGGACAATAACCATATCATGTCCTCAATACAACAGAGTACAACAATCAACACAGCGGAATATATATATAAACAAGTACGGGAGATACGTCTCGCCATCCAGCTCATCTCCTGAGCTCCACAGCATCATATCATGTAACCTATAATACTCGGTCTGACCCGAGCATCATATAAAACAATACCCGAGTCAGTCTGGAATACCAGCGTGAGAAAATCACACTCAATTGATTATTAAAGTTTCAAAAATCCTTTTGAAAATAAAAGCATCTCGTAAGACCACGCCACAAATAAACATGTCGGGTTTTTACCTTACGATAGCTAAAACACTTTATATCAAAATCCTCTGATATTATAATAGTGTCTATAGAAAGTAAAATAGAATCTAGCTGAAATGCTTGCATCTCACATTTCAACAATAGTTGGGCACAATCAAAACCGTACAGGCACGTAGGGAGAATGGATTTCCAACGAATGACTAGGCACTGGGGTACCACCTGACACAGTACGTGGCCTAGATCACAGTACCGAGGAGTACGCCCGCTCCCCTGCAACACAAGGCCGGAATCATCCCTTACTGGATAATTCCAAATAAAATCACCCCACGGTTGGGATCAGCAACCGCAACACTAAGCCGAAATAAAAGGGACATCTAGACAGGGATGACCTTACTCTCAAGTGGGGGCTACCCACGAAGCCTTGTTGCATAACCCCTGATTTTCAGTCATTCCCGGTTGATGAGGTTCGAGGCTAAACGATACCTTTATAGCACATATCCCTTAGAATGCCCATCGTCCACCTGACGATGTCACGAAAGCATTCGTCCATACAAGTCCGTCCCGGGTCCGAACGGAACCGAAGGCACTATTCCTACTACATCCATTTTGGAAATATCCTCAGGATTAGTAGCGACTAGCCCTTGCACTTCACAGCTCCATCTTCGACTCCGAACACGTTACACGAAATGTACAAACCGAATCGAAGTGGTATTCGAGTCTCCAGACCTAGAATCCCGGTATACGGAAACTCGATCCCGGTCTCTTCGAAACGATCAGCGCATTTGGCCAATATTGATAGTCGGTTATTTAACTATCGATTAACATCCATAAGCAACCATCACACAATTAAATAATTTCCCACATTATTTATTTGCCCAAATATCTTTCCAAGATATATTTCTATTTCCAAACTCCTTTTGAAAACAATTTCAAACAGTTTCCGCTTACGGAATACATTCCCCAAATATTTATTTCCACTGAATCGCCAAGTACAAAATACTTTAGATTTTAAAATAATTTAAAAACACTTTATTTTAAATATACTTTATAACATTGAAATTTTAAAACTACTTTAATACTTTATCAAAATATATATTTTAAGAATATTTAAAATAAAACCACTTTATAAATATAAGCTGACTTCCTCTTTAAATCATAATACCAAATTACTTTTATATAATTACTACAATAATAGATTTTTGAAAATACTTACTTTGGAAATTAACCTTTAGAAATAATAGATTTTCAAAAATATGCTTTTAAAAACACAATTAGAACTTTTAACTTATATTAAAAATTGCTTTGAAAACGTACTTGGCTATCCAGAGAAATACACTTCTCATTCCCATCTTTTAAAAATAAATCAACATTTATTTTTAAACCAAACCATATCCTTTTATAAATTCCCATCTTGAATTTATATTCTCAAATATCCACTGATATTTTATTTTACTTTATAACCCAGTTTCCAAAATCTCACTTCTCTTTAAATTTCAAATTCCAAAGTATTTAAATCAATTTATAATTGATTTCCCAATTTATTTTACTTTGAAATAAATTTCCTTACTTAATCCATTTATTTCCAAATTCATTAACTTCCAGATTTTAATTCTCATTATGATTTAAAATCTTTAAACTGAACACAAGTTTCAGATTTCCCAAATTCCTTCTTTCTTTTTAATTACATTTAAACATTGAATTAAAATAAGTTATTTATTCTTTTAAATAATATCACATAAGTTTTCTTTACAAATTTTCAATATTTCTCTATTTATTCAAAATTCCTCTTTTCCATATTTATTAGAATTTTGGGAATCACTTTTATTCTTAATCAGATTTATTCTCAAATTTATTCCAAACTCTTTATAATTATTTTACTTAAGAATTTACTCTTTTATTTCTTTTCAAAAATTCCATTCTAGAGATTTTGATAATTCAACACATCCAAATTGATCCAACCAAACCATAACATCCAATTATCCATATAATTCATCACAGGATATCAAAAATCATATCATAGAATATTTAACAAAATTAAATATTTTGAGGAATCTAGTTGGATCCCTCCAACCTGTTTCCCTGCATCCACAGACGTTAGCACAATACCAATTTCACTTCAAAGTGGAATATCGCGGTATATGGGTTTTATAAAATATCATCCGCTATTATGCGGCGCATAGGGTCTCATCCACTATATAATGCGGGAATATCAACAATTCCAATATATACATATGCCAATATGTATATATTGCTATATACTACTATATATATATAGCACATCAATCAATGCAATCATCCAATCAATGATTTAAATTTAACCATTTAAATTTAAATTCAACTGAGTGAGATTAACTCACCTTTGCTTTTCATTTGCAACCGATTTCCAACCAGCTTGTTTCCATTATTTTCGACCTTGAATAAATATTATATGATCTTATTAATATTCGAACAAATCAAACAATTTATTACCGTTTAAGTTAATTATCTCATGATTTAATTTAAACCAATAATTTACTTTTAAACTAACATTTCCTTTTAAAAACCTTGTTGTAACTAAAATAAATTAGATAAGTTTATTGACCAAATTAATCACTATAACACCTCATCTAAAATAACTAATCATTTTATTCGAACTAAATTTCTTAAATAAATAAATTTTAAGTTACAAAATAACCAAATAGATAGATTTTCAAAATACATTATTTCTAGACAACCAAGTAGGTTTTATATGTATTCTTAAATTTCAAGCAGAAAATTAAACCTTTATAAACTCTACAACATCCTAGTATTTCCATATCTGCCCAAATTCTTTTCTGCTGAACTTTTTGCTTTACTGTATATAAATTTACATTAACCTAAACAGAATTTCTTTACGTACTATAATTATTACTTTCAGCTTCTAGAGATGAAAATATAAAATTTATAAATACCGAAGATACCTCACGGCAAACTCGAGGCATGCCCTGAACAACACGCGACCATCGAAGTCGACTCCAACCTCAGAGACAAAATCCAATTTGTACCTCATTACCCCAGTTGCACGCGAGCTTCTCCACTTTACTTACGGCCATCGTCTTTGCCGAGCTTCGTTGTAGACCTTACTGCCGTTGACCAGATCCAACATCGTCGAACTTCTCCTCCAACCTGTCGACTAGCCATGCCACTGTCGAATGCCCTATCCCGCCATCGCTGCTCGTACGAACAGCGTACCGCGACCTGCTTCGATAGAGACCATCGCTGCCATCCCCCAATCGAACGAACTAACCAACCCGCCGCCATCTCCCCTCACCTCGACCCCCCCTTCAAACTCGCGAGACCAACACCACCGCTCGAGAAGGTCGCGACTCCGACTGAAGACTATCGGAGGATGAACTCGCGAATCCTTATTCGCACGCGAGCCCCTTCTCAAAAATCGATTTAAAACTTGAAGGAGGCGGCAAAACTTTCCTTTCGCTACTGATATATTCGATTTCATTTTGTTTGTTAGGGAAAAAGAGAAATGGGGAACAAGTCTGGTTTTGAACTAAAAAAAAAGTGAATTTTAACTCGTGAATACTCTTTCTCTGTTCGGCTGGAAAGAAAAGGGAGGTGGCGTGTGAGGAACGCTTCGCGTGGATATTTTTGAGCTACAGTGGTTGAAGGACAGAATAGCGGTTGACGGAAGATATTTTTGACTAGTTGAAATATTGCATTTAAATTTTGAACCGGCTATTATCTATTAAATTTCCAACGCGTTTATCTACCGTACGTTCACACAACGATTCCGAACACTACGAAAATCGAAATCCGATGATAATACAATATTACGGATCCAATGGAACTGGTTTCGTCGAATATCGAGACTGTGCCTCGGAAGGTTATTTTTAAATTCAATTTAAATGATATAAAATTTCAAAACATAACAAACCATTTTTAAAGCTGATTCCAACACTTCTATCCATTTCAGTATTATCTATATAAATTTTACAAGCCTTCAAATTATTTTTAACAAGCTCAGAACTCAGGATTCTCTATTTTATCCTATTTTCAATTGTTAAATTCAATAATTAAATTATCCCATAAACAGTGATATTTGAAATTAAAGTTAATAATTTATCTCTGAATATTTAAAATAAATTAAATATTCTACTTTCAAATATTCGAAAATTCTGGGTTGTCACATTCCTCCCCCCTTAAAAGAATTTCGTCCCCGAAATTACCAGTTAAGAGGAATGTCACATATCCCGCTAGCTATTTCTCAAATTCAAACAGTTTTTAACAATACCCAACAATCTTTTATTAATGATACACTAATCATCTTTTAACTTCCCAACTTATTCATAAGTTCAACCCATATCACCTACTTATCAATTAAAATTTAAATTTGAATTCAAATTTTGAATTATCAAAAATTTTCAAAATTTTTCTAACTCCCTAAATTTCCGAAAAATTTCGCCAGCGTCTCCTTTGCGCGGCTAGCTCGGTACTACTACAAAATGGCTCTACGGCCTCCCAATCTCAAAAAGAAACAAAAAGCCAAGTGGCTGGATCAACAACCCAATCAAATTTCATATAGAAATTCAAATACATACCTTTTTGTCGGGCCATTAAATTTATCTTCAAAAAAAAACAAAATCCCAATTTATCCATTGCTTTTATACACCTGTATATCCTACTAAGCAATAATATTCAATCACAATTCCAAAGTCATTTTATACTTTCTTTTACAAATTTTCAATATTTGTTTTACTTAAGCCCGTACGATGCACATATATCATCCGTACGCAATATCACATTTGATCGCTCACTCGATCACACAATTTCACTTCCGAACTAGTATCGTCCACCCGACTTCCTAGTGCGGACTCAGATCTGGTTTCTCGATCAGAAATCGTCATTCTCCTTGCATAGCCACCAACTATGATAGAGAATATCCAGAATCAATCAACAATCCATATCCAGGTTCGCCGTTGAAAATCGAGTGAAAAATCCTGATTCGGATCGATAAAACTATCTCGAAATTCTGTGTTCAACATCTGGACCAAATAGCTATGCGAATAAAATAATATACGTACATCTTACGTATAAATTCCAATTGATTATCAATTATATCAATTCTCTTTTATTCATATTCCTTTTTGATTGTTATCCCCTTATTCACAACTATCCCATTTCACAACTTCAGTTTTAGTCTTAATTCAACTATTCACTTAGTATATGTATTTTTCATTCCAAAATTACTAAGTATATTTCCAATACAAATTTTCTTAAGAATTTCATTCTTCAATTCTTAAGTTCATATAAATTTTCTTATGTTTATTTACTACTTCACCACTGAAGTGTATATATTCAAATTGAACTCCCATTTCATATGAATTTCAACTTACTTCAATTTACTACTTCATTTCCAATATAAATACTTATTCCACATTTCATTCAGATTTTCATTTCTAATAATTTTCTTAAATTCAATTCATCTCCAACTTCTGAATATTGAATTTTATTTAGCTCGAAAACAATCCAAGTTAATTCATTCAATAACTATTTCTCAACTTATTTAAACCACTCCTCTGTTTGAGTTCAGTTTCCATTCAACATTTACTTAAGTCAATAACTTAAGTTTATTTCCCATTTAACCAACCCTTTAAAGTTTTATTTCCATCTTTCATTTGATTCTTATTTAATCAAATTCCATCCATTTATTTATTTAATATAAGTGGTTCATTCCCTCAATCATTATGAATTTTATTTTCCATACTCAATTCACCTGGAATTATTTTATTAATAACCAGGTCATTTCCAATTTATTTTCACTTATTTGGATTTCATTCGCAATTCAAACCATCACTATTTTAATCCAATTTCATTAACTCACAATTCAATTCCATTAACTAATTTATTATCAAATTAGTTCCTCCGCTGGTTAAAATTAAATACTTGCTTTTTAATTCCAAATATCACTTCACTTAATTTTCTTAAGTTCAATTTATTCATAATTCAAGTTTGGATTTATTTAAAAATTAAGATTGCTCATCTTAGTCGTTTCCATTTGATAATTACAATTTCAAATTATAACTCTTAATGGTTCAAAGAAATGAATTCTCATTTATGACTTACAATTTCATTTCTATTCATAAGTTTTAACTTACTTACTTAAGATCTAGGACTATTCATTTAAGTCCATTTCCATCTTAATAATCAAATTTCAAATTATTACACTTAAGAACTTAAGAATATGAATTTCTTTACACAATTTTAAGCATTTTACATTACCTTTATATCCAATTCAATTCGACTTCAACTTATTTACATTTAACTCAATTCCAATTCTCAATTTTATTTAACTTATCTTAAGTTAAATTCAAATATATTTTATTCACCTTCATATACTCTAATTCTTTTATCTACCAACTTATATTACTCATTGAGTTATTTTCATCTCATAATTATAATCCAAGAATTAAACTTTCATTCCCTTCTTATTGCAATCAACTTCATTTTATACTTTATAGTGTTGATTCATTTAAATTTCCACATTTATATTTTAAATAGAATTCCCAGAATTCAATTGCCCAGTTTTATTTCAAAACCATTTTGAATCCATAAATAACTCATACACATCTGGTATATCACATCAAATCCCAGGCAATCAGGAGTACTCGGCATCTAGGAGTACTCGGCATTCAGAAGTACTCGGCGTTAAGGAGTACTCGGCATTCAGTAGTACTCGGCGTTAAGGAGTACTCGGCATTCAGTAGTACTCGACGTTAAGGAGTACTCGGCATTCAGTGGCACTCGGCATCCTGAAGAGTTCGGCATCGATGAGCGCTCGGCATCCTGAAGTACTCGTCATCTAGGAAGTACTCGGCATCCTGAAGTAATCGGCATCCAGGAAGTACTCGGCATCCAGGAGCGCTCGGCGTTAAGGAGTACTCAGCATTCAGTGGCACTCGGCATCCTAAAGCATTCGGCATCGATGAGCGCTCGGCATCCTGAAGTACTCGGCATCCAGGAAGTACTCGGCATCCAGGAGCGCTCGGCATCCAGGAGCACTCGGCATCAGAAGACGTTCGGCGTGTACACCTGCTCGGCATGACTGTATTGGTCGTCATAAGCTATCGTTCAGCCTGACCTATCGTTCGGCCAGATGCTTCGTTCGGCCAGAGGCATGTTCGGCTTCGATTGCTATTCAACCTACTCTTCCTACACAATAATCGCCTCGTTCGGCATAGAGAGAGTGGTTCGGCATCCAACCGTTAGGCCAGATTGGTTCGGCACATAGCAACCACTCCATTTGGGCCAAGGTGTTCGACTGCCAAGCCCATCTGGGAAGTCCAACCCATCTTTGTCTATAAATAGAGGGGCAGGGGCACAGTGAGAAGGGACCTTTTTTCGGGAACACTGGGGAGACTCTCCCGCTTTCAAGACTCATCCTCTTTACTTAGCAATTGTATTCAAGTGTTTGGTCTACGGATTGTATCTGTAATCAATCATCAAGTAAAGCAATAAAGTTTAACCTCAAAGTGGACGTAGGCAATTACGCTGAACCACTATAAATCCGGTGTTCTTACTTTCTACATTTGAGTTAACATATTCTTCTTTTTTTAATTTATCTTCATCATTTATATCTCTTCACAGTCTTTCTCAACGAGGTTAGTGACCAATTTTGGTGCTAACACTTTGATGCTTTCACTGAGAATTGAATTCTCAGACCTCAAGGATATGCTTTGAAGCTACTGGATTGAACAAATCCCCCAAGGAAGATCCGACTCATTGATAGGACGTCCGTTGATTCTACTCAGAGTTCATACTAATAACTCTACAATGGCAAGACCGCGTACCAGGTCAGCTTCTCATAATGCGGACGCCCATGAGACTGCTAGCGTGCAACAAGCAGGACCTAGCAATCAGCAAGCAAATCCAGGCGTAGGGACTACAGCCCAGGACCAAATGCCAGTTGTCACTAGGATAGAGTTCAATGACTTGATGAGGGAACTTAGGGAAAGCAGGAGACAACTAGGAGAGCAGATGCAAGCTAATGCCAACCTGATGGCACAACTTACTCAACAGCAGCAACAGAATGCTGGGGGCAATCCCGCTCCTTATTCCTCATCCGACAGCTCAACTTCCTCTGATGAACCTCTCAGGCGTAGACGCCATAAGACTGAAGCTGCACGGGCAGGTGCTGCTATTCAAACAGCTGGAGACCGTGACCAAGCCGGAGTTGGAAACTTCGGAACCGGAGTGCAGGTGGAGGCTGGAGACCTAGACCATCAAAACGCTAACGATGTCGAACCTCAAGAGGCACGTTTGGCAGATCGCCAGGAGAGGAGGCATCAGCATGGACAGTCACATAGAACAGACTCTAACCTTCCACCTTCCATACAAACACTAGATCTGACAGCCATGGTCAGGCAATTGATGAAAGAAAATCAGGGCTTATCGAATGACGACTGGGGAGTATCAAGTAGTCATACTCCATTCATAGATATTGTGCTGTAGGCGGCGTACCCCAGAAAGTTTAGTATGCCATCTATCCCTGCGTATGAGGGAAAGACTGACCCCAGACAACATGTCATGAGGTACGAGTGGATGATGGATTCAGCTAGAGCAAATGATGCAACCAAGTGTAGATGCTTTCCAATTACTCTATTTGGGATCTCTACTATGTGGTTTACCCGACTTCCTCCGCGGTCCGTATCCAATTTTGAGGAGTTGGCAAAGAAGTTTATTGAGCAGTTCAGGATACACACTACTCGCCCAAAGGATGTAATGTCTCTGTCAAGTGTAATCCAAAATCCTGGGGAGTCATTGAAGGAATATTTACAAAGATTCCATGTTGCGGCAACTGAAGTCAGTAATCCCAATGATCATGCAATTCTAATGGCTGTAATGAGAGGTGTGGATCCAGATTCTGAATTTGGAGACTGGTTGGCAGGAAAACCTCCGACTACGCTAGAGCGTTTCTACTCAAAGGCACACCAGTTCATAAGAAGAGAGGAAGCTAGGTGGGTAAGGCGAGATAAGGCGCTAGGACCTATCCAGGAGTCCTTGAAAAGCAACGTTGCTGTGAAGCAGTCCGGAGACAACTCGGGAAAGGTCCAAGTCAATGTCCAGAACAAGCCTGGGCAGCCAAAGGAGTCCGGAGGAAGAAATCAAGGGAAGAAGAGAGAAGAGGGGAAGTGGAAACTGAGAATTCCAAGCTACAATGAGTATACCCCGCTGAATGCGTCTCTTGAGAACATTTACCTATCAACCTGCAATACTTTTCATTACAAAAAGCCACGTCCAAAAGAGTCAACCGAGGAACAGAAGCGGACCGGGAAATATTGCCGCTTCCATGAGACTTATGGGCACAATACGGAAGAGTGCAGATACCTACACGATGCTATAGAGAAGTTGATCAGGCAGAAAAAGTTGCAGGAATTTGTGAAGGATCCTCAGGAAGGAGGACAGGGAACATCCAACCCAGGTCGTGCTCCGGCTCCGCGTCATCCCGATGAACCTACTCGGACTGTGGGTAGGCTAGTCATAAACACGATCATCGGCGGGCCTCACCCCACGGATAAGAATTGGCAGGAGATGGAGCGGTATGCTAGTGCCCTGAAGCATGCAGATTTCGAATGTTGTTCGAACACGGAGGATGGGACCCCTGCTAAGCAGCAGCGCATAATGACAGACGATATAGTGTTCAGAAACAGAGATGCTGACCAAGTGGAGGCTCCAACCATCGACCCGATGGTCATATCTGCAACGATCGGACCGGCGTATGTGAAAAGAATTTTGATCGATTGTGGAAGTTCTGTCAACATCATCTTCAAGAAGGCTTATGATCAGATGAAAATGGAAACAAAGGACTTGAACCCGTCCAAGGCTCGCATACATGGCTTTAATGGTGCAGCGACCGATGCGGTAGGGTATGTTGAGTTACCAGTTGAACTGGGACAAGGCGAACGTCGGAGCGTGCGAATCCTGCCCTTCGTAGTTTTGGATGTGGATTCTCCATATAATGTATTCCTGGGCCGACCGGCCCTGGCTGAGTTTAGGTAAGCATTAGCCCCGTGGTGCTTGACTTTGAAATTCCCAACTGACAAAGGAGTAGGAGTTGTTCATGGAGACCAAGCGACCGGTCGTGCATGTTATGTGGCAGAGCTTAGAGAGGCCCATTGGAGGGAGAAAGGAAAGGTTGCGGACATTCCTGTCCGCATCCTTAATAATGATGATTGACAAGTAGTGCCCGAGCCCTGGCTCGGGCATAATTCCCGGATCTTCAGAGACATAGATCCGAGAGATGACGATGAGAAACCCAGGGAAGAAAAGGCAGCGCCGGCTGAATTAACAATTGACATTTCAGTCAGCCGAGGCGATCCATCGCGAGTGCTGAAGATCGGATCACAACTCAGCCCCGCAGTGACTGAAGACCTTAGTGATTTCCTCCGGGCAAATCTTGATGTTTTCGCTTGGGTGCATTCTGATATGTGCGGGATTTCTCCCGCCATTACAAGCCATATGTTGAACATAGACCCGAAATACGTCCCAGTTAAACAAAAGAGGAGAGGAATGGACCCAGAGAGGTCCGCTGCTCTTAGAGAGGAAGTGGACAAACTCAAAGCCAATGGGTTCGTCCGTGACGCCGTCTACCCTGAATGGGTATCGAATCCCGTGCTGGTGAAAAAGGCGAATGGGAAATGGAGAACTTGCGTAGATTATTCCGACCTGAACAAAGCGTGCCCCAAGGACAGTTTCCCGTTGCCTAGGATTGATCAGCTAGTCGACTCCACTACAGGACACGAGCTGTTATCATTCATGGATGCATACTCGGGTTATAATCAAATCCCGATGCATATTCCGGACCAAGAACACACCAGCTTCGTCACAGATGTCGGGCTATATTGCTAGGTAGTAATGCCCTTCGGACTGAAAAACACAGGAGCGACTTATCAGAGTTTGGTGAATTGAATGTTCAAGACCAGCTTGGTAGAACAATGGAAGTCTATGTGGATGACATGCTCGTGAAGTCACGACAGTCAAACGACTACATTCGAGACTTGGCTGAGATGTTTGACATAATCAGGTATTATGGAATGAAGATCAACCCTCTGAACTGTTCCTTCGGCATTGCATCAGGGAAGTTTTTGGGATTCATCGTCAATGCTAGGGGAATTGAAGCTAACCCAGAAAAGATTCAAGCTATTCGAGATGTGCAAGTGCCCAGGACTATAAAACAGGTACAGAGCTTGAATGGAAAAGTAGCTGCGCTGAGTCGATTCATATCTAGGGCCACGGACAAGTGCATCCCTTTCTTTGATATAATAAAGAAAGGGAAGAGGAATTTCGAGTGGACATCCGATTGTGAGGAAGCATTCCGGGATCTGGTGAGGCATCTGGAGAGTCCACCAGTGCTGTCAAAACCAGTAGACCATGAGATGTTGTACGTGTACTTGGCCGTATCCCCACATGCTATAAGTGCGGCTTTGGTTCGCGAGGGGGACCGAATCCAAAAGCCGGTGTATTACGTTAGCAAGCGTTTAACGGGGGCAGAAAGAAATTACCCTAAAATCGAGAAGTTGGCCTATTGCTTGGTGATTGCATCACGTAAGCTGCGCCCATACTTTCAAGCACACTTAATCAGTGTTTATACTGATCAACCCCTACGGCAGGTACTCCAACGACCAGAAACTTCTGGAAGATTGTTAAAATGGAACATCGAGTTGAGCCAGTTCGATATTGCCTACTTGCCGCGAAGAGCCATACAAGGGCAAGCGTTAGCAGATTTCATCGCTGAGTTTACCATACCCGACGAACCAGATAATCGCGATGTCATTCCCCCTGTTCGATGGAAATTGTACACCGATGGGGCATCAAACGACCGTTGCTCCGGCGCTGGCGTAGTTCTTGTAACTTCGGAAAATCGATCAGTTTGTTACGCTCTGAAGCTCGATTTCCCGGCTACAAATAACGAAGTAGAATATGAAGCACTGATTGTTGGCTTAAAACTCATTAGAGAACTCGGGGTAAAATCAGTTGAAATCTTTTGTGACTCACAGTTGGTGGTCTACCAAGTGCGAGGAGATTATCAAGCAAAGGGACAGAAGCTTGCTCCGTACCTTGTTCTGGTTCAAGAACTGCTGTCAAACCTTGAGCGTTATGACATTTCGCACGTCCCGCGTGAACAGAACAAAGAAGCCGACTCATTGGCAAAATTCGCAAGCACTGGCGATGCTCAGCAAATGGGATTGTTTCCCATTGAGGCCTTGCGTGCCCCAAGCATAGACGCAATGAAAGTTGATTCTGTGTTGGAAACAGGAATCGAGAGGGAATCGTGGATAACCCCGTTCAAACTATACCTAACAACCGGGGTTTTACCAGAAAAAAGGAGTGAAAGACGGCAGGTAATTTGAAAGGCCGCGCGATATGTGATGCAGGATGGACTAATGTATCGAAAGGGGTTCTCGGTCCCCTTATTACGATGCATCGCACATGATGAGACAAAACGGGTCTTGAAGGAGGTACACGAAGGAGAATGCGGTGACCATACTAGGGGGCAAACGCTAGAAAAAAAGATCCTCCACTATGGATATTACTGGCCGACCGTAAATCGGGACGCTGCAGACTACGTAAGGAAATGTGACAAGTGTCAAAGATATGCGAAAATCCCGAGGACTCCATCAACAGAACTCACACAAATGGTTAGTCCCTGGCCATTTGCAATCTGGGGAATCGACATAATTGGCTCTTTGCCTATATCCAAAGGTGGTGCGAAATACGCGATAGTTGCAGTCGACTATTTCACAAAATGGGCTGAGGCAGAACCTTTGGCCACAATCACCTCTAAGAAGGTCATTAACTTCGTTGTACGAAACATTATATGCCACTTTGTTCTCCCTCGCACCATCATTACGGACAATGGGACGCAATTTGAAAGCAGAGAGTTCAAAGAGTTCTGTCTAAAGTATGGCATCGAGAAGAAGTTCGCCGCCGTTGCACACCCAAAAGCTAACGGACAAGTCGAGGTCGTTAACAAAATAATCAAGTCCATACTGAAGAAGCGTTTGGAGAAGGTCGGAGGCAAGTGGGTAGATGAACTCCCAACAGCATTATGGGCTTATAGAACTACCCACAAGTCCGCGACCGGCCACACTCCATTCGCCTTGGCATACGGCTCGGAAGCCGTTATACCCGTGGAACTTGAAGTTCCATCGCATCGAGTGACATACTATGGTCTCAAGATGAATCAGGACCTCTTGTTGGAATAGCTGGACTACATCGATGAAAAACGTGAAGAGGCCGAATTAAGGGCGGCAGCGCATAGGCACCGAGTCAAACATTACTACGACGGCAGAGTCCGCCCAAGGATTTTTGATGTGGGTGATCTCATTTTGAAACGAGTTTTCCCGATACCATCACGTATGAATCCCAACTGGGAGGGTCCATACGTCATTGAACGGAAGCTTGGAGAAGGAACATTCAAGCTAGCGACCGTTGATGGCATGACACTCCCCCGAGCATGGAACAGTGAACATTTGCGACATTATTACATTTAGCATGTTTCTTCCCTATTTTAGGCATAGTTATTTCCTGTATTTTTTCGTTCAGTCGTAACTTAGTATCCTTTCAGCCATGTAATCAGGCAGTTTAGTTGTTTTTCATTAATAAAGGCTTGAAGCCGTATTTTTCATGAATTACTAACGTTTCTATATCTCATAATCGGGTGATGAATTACTAGAGCTACATTATTCTGTATGATGTGCAAACTCGTATAAACAATTTCAATCTCCGAGTCCCCAGAGTGTGGACCGGAGTACTCTAAGTCCCTAGAGCGCGGACTAGAGTATAAACGATTTCAAACTCCGAGTCCCCAGAGTGCGGACCGGAGTACTCTAAGTCCCCGGAGCGCGGACTAGAGTATAAACGATTTCAATCTCCGAGTCCCCAGAGTGCGGACCGGAGTACTCTAAGTCCCCATAGCGCAGACTAGAGTATAAACGATTTCAATCTTTGAGTCCCCAAAATGCAGACCGGAGTACTCTAAGTCCCCAGAGCGCGGACTAGAGTATAAACGATTTCAATCTCCGAGTCCGCAAAGTGCGGACCGGAGTACTCTAAGTCCCCGGAGCGCGGACTAGAGTATAAACGATTTCAATCTCCGAGTCCCCAGAGTGCGGACCGGAGTACTCTAAGTCCCCGGAGCGCGGACTAGAGTATAAACGATTTCAATCTCCGAGTCCCCAGAGTGTGAACCGGAGTACTCTAAGTCCCCAAAGCGCGGATTAGATTATTAACAATCTCAATCTCCGAATCCCCTGAATACGGGTCAACTTACTATAAGTCCCTGGAACACGAATTTAGAAAAAAAATCTATGTACCCAAGAAATGTAGAACAAGAAGTATGCAACTCCGAAGAATGTTCGAACAACGCGAGAATAGACTGGGAAATATACAACTCATAAGTGCTTGAGTTTTGACCGCGGTTATTCAGAAAGCTAAAAAAGTAAAAGAATCGTTCAAACGACTAAGGAACTGAACTTTATTTAATAGTAAAAAATGAGGTTACACAGTTATCCCTCCAAAATTTGGAATCAAGAACCTATCTATACAAACTACGGAGACAAAAGATAAAAGTAGTTACAGGGCTTAAGCAAAAAACTCGTTGAACGAGCATAGCGATCATTTCTTCGGTTTCTTCTTCTTGTCTTCTTTTGTTTTTTCCGATGACTCCTCCCCCTCACGCTTCTTCTTGGATTTATTGCTTGCTAAAGAAGCAGAGTCAGGAGTAGGAGAAGGAACATCCAGTGGTTTGGCCCTGCCCAGGAGAATGATCTTCAAAGGTCTGTTCCGCGGGTCGGTGAGTTCCAGTATTTCAGGCTCAACTTTGACCTCGACTTTTTTCTTCTCCTCTTCGGCGAGACACTCTTTTATGCTCATCTTCGAGGTATATTCAGAGGCGCCAGTGATTTCGATTTCATCACTCCCTTCGGCGGGAGATGAGGTGTCAAGCTTATCATCATCTAGCGCCCCGATCACTTGAGCGTCAGGGCCGGGAGTTACTCCCGCACGAGCAACATGGCTTGTTTTCTCTGCCTCCTCCTTGGCGTCATCGCTCCTCGGAGTTGGCTCGGGGTCAGAGCAGCCTGCATGAAAACATAAAGAATGAATATTAGAACAAATAACCACTACTGGAAAGTGACAGATCTTTTAACTTCTAAAAAAGAAGAGTTTCCTACTGGGTTCTGACTGGCTATCAGTTGCACGTGGAGTTTCACCTTCCAGAATAGGAGATAGCACATGAACGTCGAGCCCGGGATCTTCAGGATCGTAGCCGGCATGCTGCTCGAATGGGTCAAGTGTTGGCCGACCGGCCGGTTGAGCAGTGGGAGGAGCAGCAATATGAGGAGCCGTAGTCTTAGCCCCAGATGGGCCAGCTTCATCACTTTTCTCTTTTGGAAGGGGAGAGCCTTTGCTATAAAGCGCCAAAGCTGCGGATAAATCCGCTGGCTCGTTTCCTCTAAGAAACTCCTTCACCAGGGCATCCTCATCGACTTCTTCAGAGCCCGACTCGATTTTCCTAATCTTCACTAAAGTTTCCTAGGCCTTAGCTAGGGATTCGAGATAGCCCTCGCCCAAGAATGTCAAGTCGCGATGCATAAGGACGCGGGCGCCATACTCAACAATCAACGGGTCAAACATGCACTTGACCTCTTCCCTGCCGGGCTCTGCGGCCGCCTCGAGCCGAGAGGCAATCTCCTCCGCAGTTTTTCTTTTGCCCTCCTCATGGGATTCGTCTTTCATTTTTTCAACCCCAGCAAGTTCGTCATCGAGCTTCATTTTCAAGAGCCGATAGCAACGATTTCATCACAATATCGTTGTGACTCTTCTTGAGCAGCTACTTTATCCTCTTTCTCCTTGGAGAGTAATTCTTTAAACTCTTTGACTTGTATGGCAAGCGCATCCCTTTCTTTTTGGATAGAATCTTTTTCTAAGGCAAGGACACTGCTGCGCTGGACTGCTTCATCGAGTTCCTTCTTGTGGGCCATCTCTAAACGAGTGACTGCCTCAGCGGTATCTTTTGCACTTTGCTCAGCGGCTTCAAGCTTCGACTTATACGAAGCAAGCTCTTCATCTTGATGCTTGATGATGTTCTTGTCGCAGCCAGCCTCCAGTTTCAGACGATCAATTTCATATTGTCGCTCAACAGACACCTCCGAGATCTTTTCAACCAAGTGTACAAACGCATCATGTTGAACATAGACGTCGTTGTTACAGGCAATGACACTCTTCTTCACGTGCCCAGGGATATGATGAATAGCTGGGAGGAATTTCAAATCATCAAAACAATTTTTTGGGAATTTGGCCTTAAGATCGACCATCTTCGCTGCTACAGTTGGGTCAACCGCGGGAGTAGGGGGAGGAGGCTTTGAAAGTTCCGCTCTTTTTCAATGCTCTCGAGTTTGCCTTGTACTCGACGAACCGGAGTGTTGTTCTCGGGAAACATCGGGTTGGGACCACTTCGGTGAAGGCTTCTCTCTATCCGGCTCAGTTGGAGGAAGAGGATCACGGGACTGTGAAGATTGGGAATATGCTTTCTTACGATAAGACGAATCGCAGGGATGGTTGTCTCGATCTTTGTAATCATCTATGTCCCTGCGTCTGCCCGAACCTGAATCCCGTCCGGGATGATGAAATATGGAAGAGCCGTGAAGGCGATCGAGTCCGTGGGAGCGCCCCATGTCACCTACAAAGAATAAAGATAACAACGAGTTAAGAAAAATCTGGGAAATAAGAAAAAACTTGAAGCGTATGATGGAATGCGTATGTGCGTGTGTGTCCTAGTGTTCCCCCCCCCCCGACGGACTGGTTCTTTTATCTTTACTGATCGGAGTATTGTCTCCCTGGGCTGGGAGTTGAACTCCCGCATTGCCTCTAGCGGGCGAAGAAAACTTGAGGGCTTCAGGATTGTCAAAACCGTAATTAAGTATATCGTCGGGGATGGAAAGATTCGACAGACCCCTTAGATAACTTTCCATATGCTGTGAGGAAGCCTCTTTCTCTGGCGAGATGAGTGTAACTTTTGAAGTTCCTCCAACTTTCTCCTTCCGTATCTTGTATTTTAACTTCTTCTTTCCCTTCGAAGGGGAGGATGACGTTTCAATGTCGTGTACTTCGACCGCCGGATTCCAAGCGGGACCCACATTCTTGCCTTGAGTCTCAGGAGCTTCATCCTCCTTGTGCTCACCCTCTTCGTGCGCATCGGGAGTGTGGCGTGACGACGATCCAGCTTGTTTTTTCCCTTTACTGGATGTTGGCTTGGGAATGGAAACGCCCTCCGGAAGGCTAATCCGACGACCAGGGGCTAGCAAGCCGAACCTTGACAATGATTCATTTGAAATGATTGTTTGGATGTCCCGATCCTCGGCAGGAAGAGCCCTAATGGCCTCGACGGCCTCAGAATATCCTCGGCCCTCAGGACGCGGGTTAATACCTGAAAATATGGAACAAGGAGTTAGAAAAAATATAGCTCTGATCGAGCGCGTAGGATGACTCAGGGAAGAGACTTACTGCCTTCGACCCATCTCCTCGCGAAACCAGGAGGGCAATGCACGTAGAACCATTCATGTTTGTACAAGGCGAATTTGCAACATGCCCCGGTTAAGATCTGGCGTTTGTGGTACAGCTCGAGGAACGTGAAGGAGGGGCTATCTTTTCGCTTCTTGATCATATAAATGTATCTGATGTCGCCAGAAGTTGGAGGCCTAGAAAAGATGGCCATGAAAAGTAGGTAGGTCCCGTATATAAACGCGTGACCGTTTGGATGCAGCTGCGATGGGGCAATGTCTATGTACTGCAACACGTCCCGAAGAAATAAATTGAATGGAGGCACGCTGTCCATCCAGCACATGAACTTGTTGCAGGTGGTATATCCGACTGGGGGCAGGTGAGGACGATCGTGTCGCGGTGGGACTAACACATCGGCGAAAGGAATCCCATGGATGGAGCATATTCGCCGAAGTGCGACTTCATTAATCTTCGAAGCCTGTGAGTCGATCGGATTGTCTAAGAGAATTGTTGCCTCCAGGGCATCAGGAGCTAAGTTATGGGCAGGGGAAGTCAGCGGATCTGAAGTATCAGCGATTTCTTGCCTTGATGACGGCCCAGGCCTATCAGATTTAGTGGCGGAGCTAGACTTTTTAGACATCCCCAATAAATAATGAATCTGTCTATGTGCCTGTGAAAACTATACTTGAAATATGTTGAATGTTAGAATTAACAATACGAATATTCCCCCCACGTGGTGTGTAAACTAGTGCAAGCAATCGTGTATAAGCAATGAGAATCTAGAGATTATAAAGATACGAAAATGAGTTTTGAATCATCGCATTCGAAGACCGTCGTCGCTGACCGTCTCAAAAAACCCGCCTTGTGGTGATTACAGTTCCAGATTCAGAAAACGTGTGTTAATCTAAGTTCAGATTTATGTCTGTAAAAACCAGGGAGTTAATGATCTAGGTCAGTCTCATATGCTAGCACGCCCGAGTCCTTGTCCCTGTTTTGTTAAGTGTAGTTCAGGATTTGTATTGGTCGGCCTTAGAATGGTTCGGCATTTACAATTGGTCGGCATTTGTATTGTTCGGCCTAGGTTTGGTTCGGCATTTGAATTGTTCGGCCTAAGTGTAGTTCGGCATTTATG
This sequence comes from Allium fistulosum, assembly GCA_030737815.1. Taxonomy (NCBI): domain Eukaryota; kingdom Viridiplantae; phylum Streptophyta; class Magnoliopsida; order Asparagales; family Amaryllidaceae; genus Allium; species Allium fistulosum. The sequence goes on along the minus strand of CM060904.1, from coordinate 1,099,150,430 downwards.
GCTGCTCAGTTTAAGTCTGGTTCAGCATTTGTTCTGTTCGGCTAAAATACTGTGCGGCATTTAAGTAGTGTTCGGCCTAAGTGTTGTTCGGCGTTTATGATTGTTCGGCATTTGTATTGTTCGGCCTTGATATGGTTCGGCATTTAAGCGTGTTCGGCCTTGACATGGTTTGGCGTTTAAGTTTGTTAGCCCCGAGTATTGTTCGGCTGAAATATTGTTCGGCATTTGTGATCGTTCGGCATCCCCACTAATTTCACTATTCGGCATATGATAAGATACGCCGAACCAGGGTTCTGCCAATGTTCGGCACTCCACCCTTGATTACAGTTCCACTCTTCTCCTTCTCTATCTACACCGAACAACAAGAATAGGTCGCTCGGCGAAGATTATATCGTTCGACACCCCATCTTTCTTTCCTTCCAGTCTCGTTCGGCACGAAGGAGCTAGGCCTAACTGCCATGCATCGTACGACAACTCCAATGTGCGAGCCATTCCTACTCGCCACACATCATACAACCGTAAAGATATCCAGTTTTCCACATGACTCTCTCGGCTACGCGCAAACCTAAGTCTCGGTTGAAACTATTTAATCATAGAAGGGACAATACCTAGTTCGAAGATCGAAGCTTAGGAAGGATTGATTAGGCTTCAAGTCTGATTGACTGGTGAGGATTGCAAGTCTTTAGGGAGTGATAGAAATAAAAGTGTAAAAGGAGAAAAGAGGGAGGATGCCTGGTTTTATAGGGGAAAGTAGAAGTCGAAAAGGCTATATCCGGTAGAACCGGTCAAAGCCGTAGCGTTCGGCTTCAAAACGTAGAATTGCTCGGCACATGAGGAATGTTCGGCTTTGAACGTATTGTTCGGCATTTATCCCATAGCACGCGCACAACACAACCACTGATATTCTCAAAAGGGAATCTCCATTCGAAGTTAATCAAGGATTTAAAACGAAACGTGAAGGTTACATAACTCAAAGTGTATCACGTTCAGTCACGTAATACACATTGGGGGAAAAGTGTTTCCTGGAGACCTGACCAGGCAATCAGGAGTACTCGACATCCAGGAGTACTCGGCATTTAGTAGTACTCGGCATCCAGGAGTACTCGGCATTCAGTAGTACTCGGCGTTAAGGAGTACTCGGCATTCAGTAGTACTCGGCGTTAAGGAGTACTCGGCATTCAGTGGCACTTGGCATCCTGAAGAGTTCGGCATCGATGAGCGCTCGGCATCCTGAAGTACTTGGCATCCAGGAAGTACTCGGCATCCTGAAGTACTCGGCATCCAGGAGTGCTCCGCGTTAAGGAGTACTCGGCATTCAGTGGCACTCGGCATCCTGAAGCGTTCGGCAACGATGAGCGCTCGACATCCTGAAGTACTCGGCATCCAGGAAGCGCTCGGCATCCAGGAGCGCTCGGCATCAGAAGACGTTCGGCGTGTACAACTGCTCGGCATGACTGTATTGGTCGTCATAAGCTATCGTTCGGCCTGACCTATCGTTCAACCAGATGCTTCGTTCGGGCAGAGGCACGTTCGGCTTCGATTGCTATTCAACCTACTCTTCCTACACAATAAGCGCCTCGTTCGACATGGAGAGAGTGGTTCGGCATCCAACCGTTCGGCCTGATTGGTTCAGCACATAGCGACCACTCCATTTGGGCCAAGGTGTTCGGCTGCCAAGCCCATTTGGGAAGTCCAACCCATCTTTGTCTATAAATAGAGGGGCAGGGGCATAGTGAGAAGGGACCTTTTTCAAGAACACTGGGGAGACTCTGCCGTTTTCAAGACTCATCCTCTTTACTTAGCAATTGTATTCAAGTGTTTGGTCTACGGATTGTATCTGTAATCAATCATCAAGTAAAGCAAGAAAGTTTAACCTCAAAGTGGACGTCGGCAATTACGCTGAACCACTATAAATCCGGTGTTCTTACTTTCTGCATTTGAGTTAACGTATTCTTCTTTGTTTAATTTATCTTCATCATTTATATCTCTTCACAATCTTTCTCAACGAGATTAGTGACCAATTTTGGTGCTAACACCTACCTTCCAGCCACTTTATTTCCTTTGATCTCCTTTGCTGATGCTGCTGCCACCTTAACCATCACCGTTGCCAATCTCTTGGACATCCATCCTAAATTGACACTGAGATCTCCATTTTGAACTGTTCTTTACAATTCTAAATCCCTACTTTGAAGGTTGGTTTTGGCATCGCCATGGGTGATGGTGATGCTGTAGATGCCTTTATGAACGCATTGTCGGCACCACCCATTTGTCGCCAAGGGGGTGATTGCGGGCCATCTCTCACGTTTGAGCAAGGGCCAAATGTTCCACTTCTCAAGGAAAAACCACTTTTTAGGCCACTTAGGAAAAAATCAAGTCATACAGGAAGACATCACCAAGATTCTTCAAGTTCACATTAAATTCCCTTGTTTCTCCAATTATTTGGTGTTTGCTTTATGTTATGAAAATTCATATGCTAGGTTTTCTTTGGTTGGCTTTGCCTTTGTATTAGCATCGACTTTTTATACATGAAAGGTGCTATGGATAGCCTAATTTAATCTTGGTCGAAGGTAAATTGACGGTTAGATTTTAGTGAGATAGTTCAAAGGAACGATCACATCAAATGCACTCCAACATCCACATTGGATATACAAGTTAATATTTCAAGTTAAACAACACGTTCTTTTATTCCTTAAGGAAAGTTCCATGTCATCCCGCACAACAATTCCGTTATCGTTCACTCTACAATAATGGGTATGATCTGATACACAGTTCCATCATGCGACAAAACTCATTTTCTAGCACGAGCGGGCTATCTACACAGAAAGTTCCGAACACCATGCTTTGGACATAGGCACATACTATATAATGTGACACTATCTCACTTGATGTCCAGATTCCGATTAGTCAACACACATCAACATTCACTAGATCCAACACATCACTACATCGGTTTTAAATAAACCAAAATTTTAAATTGAAGAATACCTGACCCCATTCACTATTAACCTGTTCAATTCAGAATGACTCGATCATCTTCTCATCTTAAAGCTAGTACGGGTCCTTCTACTGCTCCTGAGGCTAGTTCTTCTACCACTCTAGCCTCCACATCTACTCCATCCAAAGCAAGATATTCTTTAACATGCGATCCCCAAACGCATCTCGTTCTAATGGCACAACCTCATGATCATCTCCCCCACTAGATGAGCGACATGCTCCAAGTGCCTTGGATAACCCTTTAGATCAAACTCCATTATTACTGACCATGAAATCACTTTATTTTGTCTGCCTTCGTCACAATATACTAGAGAGTGACGTTCTATTGCAAACAATATATCAATGAGCGCACAATCCATCTTAGGGTGCATGCAGAAAATACATGTGTTTGGGTGGAGCTGTTTTGCCTATCAGTGTATTCCTCAAATTCTTCTTGCTATAGATTGGCTGGCTGACATAGATGCATCCTAATGGATATGCTATATTCAATTACTTGTACATCCTCTTCATAATGAGATTACATCATCCCCCAAACTTCATGGAGTTAACCTTTCTCTTAAGCTTCAAAAAGATAGTAAACTCACCTTCTTTTCTAATTGTCGAAGCTTTAACTGTTGTAAATTTATCGAGGTGCTCTATAATAAGCTTAGTTGCTTCAAAAGCGAACACTTCTTCATTGATAATGCTTATGGCTTCAACCGCCTTTTGGTTATCTAATTGTAAGTCTCCACTCTTAGCACCATTTGTTCATTTGGATTTTATTTATCCAAATGGCTAACTCATCTTCCATGCTCTTCACAGACTTTCCTAATCGAGACGACAATAGCGCATATGCTGGCACACTAGTGATTCTAAAGAAAGTCAAATACCAGTTCCACACTACCTCCTTTTTGCTCACTAATGGGAGGCTTCGCTAGTATGGCCTTCTATAACTTGACCGACATGTTATTCCTCTTCTTCTGCCTTCCAAGAAATCTTTAGTTATTATTGAGCCTTCAGCCCCCATTCACTATTTTGATAAGGATGATCAAGAAGTGGCGAAGGAAAAGGAGGTAAGGCAAATGTCAATAAAGGGAAAGAAAGAGTAGAAGATGAGAACATGGTAGGAGAAGGAAACGAAGGAAGAGGAGGTGAAGATGGAAGAGGAGAAGAAAGAGAGAGAAGAAGGAAAATAAGGAGAAGAAGAAAGAGAAGGAGAAATAGAGGGAGAAGACTGAGGAGTTGATGTAGATAATAATGATAAGGACTATGGCCTCAGCGAGAATGAGTTATACGGGGAAACATCACCCAAACGAAACATAGTTCCAGTCCCATCTCGCCTAAGTACATGGTTATCAAGTATTCCCAGTAGGCTTATGGTCTAAATCTAGCACCAACTGGTGAGGTGACAACCCTTACGGGTTCCTTTGGGAGCATCTTTAGTTTATTGGGTGACTTTGGCAATATTTTAGCCTTTGGCACCAAGGGAATCAATTTTGAAGATATTCTAAATGCACTCTCTAGTGCATTTAGCATCCCATCTACGGATATCCAAGCCGAGGGTAATGAAACACCATCTTTGCAACTCCTCGAACATGGTCCGAAGAGTACTTAGGGAAATGCCAACACTTCACACATTTCTAGGATCACAAACACCAATATTCTGCACTTGTTCTTAATCAAGTGCTTTAGTTTTGATACATCCCTTATTCTTTTCCAGTATAATGAGAAGAGTTCATTACATCTACCTTTTCTTGGGCATGAGCTAGCACTACTCATCAACCCCAAACATTTTCACACAACGCCCTGGCTCACACCAAGAGACTAAAGACGAGGCAGGAGAAAAGATAAAGAGTGCTGGGATGCGGAGGACAGATAAAGGCGTCAAGATGAAGAAAAAAAGCGCCGTGACCTAGCAAAAAACGAGATTCTTGTGATCATTCTGGGCATGATTCTAGCACTTCTCAATAGCATACTCATTCTCAAACTTCTTGGCAACAACCTCCATCATATCAACCCCTTGTCATTATTGTTTCTCCCACCTAAATATTCAAACAGGTTTAAATCCATATAGCTCCACCTCTTTCCCCTACAGGACCATCTACAACTATCGACACTAGTATGCAGGCAAACTTTCCTGACTACTGCATGATGGGGGCCAAGTTTGATTATTATGCCCAAGAAATCTCCTATCAAGAGGCTAACCAGAAGACAGACGGAGTTAAAGAGCTCCTAGACTAGCTGTTTATGTAGATGAAGCTATCAATGGGCTTCCTTGATGTCAACGAGATCAATCAGATGCCAATTGGCTCATTCGAGTCCGGGAGGAAAGATCATGACAGAATAGTGAGGGGCTACAAAGTGGAGTTGGCTAGCCTCATTAAAGAAAGTGACAACACCTTGAAACCAGCCAAGCCCTCTAAGGTGCTAATAAAAGAAATGTCGAGAGCTCATACTAAGGTCACGACAGTAATGAAAGACTAGATCAAAACTGCTCACCAATAAAATGCTAAGTTGGGGCATAAATTAAGTGCAAATAGTGTAAAATAAAGGCCAGATAGGCTGAGATAGGAAGTCTTAATGCCGGTGTAAAAGCTGAAATGGATTCCAAAGCACAAGCCAAAGCTGGCCTTACTGAAGCCCAAAAGGAGTTTGTAGAACTCAAGGTGAAGGCCTCCCATGCTAGTGAGAACTAAATGTTACTGTTAAGCTATTCTTCGCCAACGTCACTGAGAACAAAAGTCTGAACCAAGGAGATGGTTATGCTATCATATTGGACGACGTTAGGCAAGAAATACTTCAGAGAGCTACTGCAACCGACAAAGGCATAACTGGAGAGACACTGAAGTCTCATTTCTTCAATGAATAGGACATCATGGCCATAGAAAAAGGCAAAGTTATTCTGGCCACTGATGATGCAGCTATGGAAAGGTCCCCATTGAGAGTTCTGCTAACTTCGGTGCACTAGGTCAAGTAGAATCATTTACTTCTAAACTAAAAAAGCCTGTAATAGAGATTACAACTTCTAAGGTGGCCACCTCCAAGGCCGTTGTTATTGAGACTCCTATCCCAGCCATGCCAAGGGCTAATGCTTCTCATTCCCCTCTCCAGCTATCCAATCGTATAAATCTTCTACTGAGGTGGGTGAAATTATCAAGTCCAGGCTAAGGAAACTCCACCTAGCAAGGTACGTCTCTCATCTCTCTAGTCTTCGAGAACTTCAACTATCCCTAAGGACATCACTAACTTATACTATTCTGTCTTTCAAGTTACATGTTATCCATCACAACTTCATCCACCACCAACTACTCACGGCATGGGTCCAAGTTCTATTTCTACTACCTTAGACTTCAACGATATCAAGCCAATTGTCTAGTTCTTTATTCCAGCTCCGGCCCCTATCCGGCCTCTCAGAAGATAGGAGCTTTGGAAGGGTTAAGGGACGTCAGTCAGTCATATGAGAAAGAGGTTAGAATCTCAAGCTCAAAGGGCCAAAATGATCATATCACCATAACAGAGATGTTGAAGTGCAACTTCAAGAGAATCAAAGTCAAACCAAAGCCAGGAACAAAAAAGTCTGCAATCGACTCTGGAAAGTCGATCCCTATTCCCATGCTTCCATCTTTGAAAATCGGATCACTTAATTTCAACAAGACCGAAGACCCGCTCAATCATACCATCGAAGAAGAACCCTTTCCTTTTACGCAAAGTTCTTCAGAGAAGAGGAAGGAGCATGAGCCAAAGACTTTGAGGAAGTGCCTTACTAAGCTTGAGATCAAGAGTAAAAAGCTAGGGAGAAATAAGTAGGTAACTAGCTCAGCTTTTTGGAAGACGTTTTCTCTGTCTTTTGATGTACCTTTTGTTTTACTTTGCATGTAGGTTGACATTGTGAGGGAGAGGCCCCCATTATTCTTGTACAAAATGTTAGCGTAAACAAAAGACTGCTTTTTTGTATCTTTGTCATATTCATTTTTTTGTACATTTCGTTTAACCTGCCTATATATCTTCCTGCATATATAATATATTCAGTTGTAATTCAATTACATTTATATTATACATGCCTACGTTTGTGTAATGCCATTATTTACTATAACTCTATACGCATAAATAACTCTCTATAATTGTTTAGTAATGTTTCACTATTCGGTTCTATTTATAATCACCAAAATATTTCACTCTTGGCTAAGAAAAACTATATACATTTGCCCATCTCCATGGCTAACCCAGTTTACCTTCAGTCGTATTTCGTCTGACCATTAACAAGGTTGTAGATATTGAAGCACTAATTTCCATATCACTTAACTTATCCGGGAAACAAAGTTTTGGGCATTTATCCCCAAACACTGAACTTCGATCTCATCAATCTCTGGGTGTTGATTGGATATATTCTTTGACCTTTACCACATACATCGGCTAGGCATGTTTCGTCGAGCCAAAAGTGTGGTCCTACTTGTAAAAGGTTTAATAATTCATCGACCCTTATCTTCAAGGATCGGTATTTCATATGTTTGTTTCTAACATCCATTTTCAACAACTCCTATCTCCAAGCGTTGATCAAAATCGCTCACCGACTATCCTCGTTTATCGTCGATCGGACATGTCTCGCCGGTCTATAAACATAGTCGTGAAAGCTTCGATTATACCTGGTTCCTATCTCTAGGAAGCACAGTTTCAGTTGCTAAACTATTGACATCTCTCATTCAATTTTCTATCTTTGAGCATTAGTCAAGACCAAAGGGATAACTGTGAATCGTCTAATCAACCCCAATGTGATTATACTCCTCTAACCTAACCATGGATCAAAGGAGTTAGTCGGTACCTATCTTCAGGTACTTGATTACTCTGCTAATTATGTTGCACCATGTTTAGTTTACAAGAACATGGTTCCATTAATTCCAAAGGCCAAATTTTAAAGGAAATGTCAAATCTTGCCTTATTACATTGCCCCAGTTAACTAAGAAGGCATATTTGTAGAAAATAATACAACAAAAATCTAACTGAAATGGCATTGTAAGTGCTCGTTATTCCATGCCCGCGAAATTGGCATCCTATAATAGTTGATAGCTTGAAAGTTCTATCTCTAAGATTTTGTTCAATTGCATAAGGACATTCCCAATTCGGATCAACTGCCCCGATACCAGGGAGGTCCGATTTCAAAACGAGGCCCCTTACCTCAAACGTAGGTTTCCTAACCTTGGCGTCGAAATGCCTTACTAATCATTTCTTGTGAACATCTACCCTTAGTTCAACCTCCTCTTGTTCTTCATCGACCAAGTCGAGGTTCTCAAGGAAGAGTTCCTTGTTAATCTTGGGATCATAGTGTTTTCATCAATAAGAAGGGATTTCCATTTATATCGAAATTATGGCCTAAGCTTCATATGGAGTCTGCCCAGTCGCGGACTTATGTATCATTTTATAAGCCTACAGTGCTAATGGCAACTCATTTATCCAATTAATCCAAGCCTCCATTAGTCGTTTCTTCAAGATTGATTTGATGATCTTTTTCACCGCCACTACCTATCCAATAGCTTGTGGGAGTTTTACTACCAAGAAGCGCTTCGTATTTTGGTACAAGTTGATTTTTTGTGGGACTTTCAATCCGCTTATGATTTTATTCACCAGAAAGTTAATCATTTTCTTCATTGTGATCATGGATAGCGTTTCCCTTTTAGCTTGGTAAGGTACACCATAGCTATTATAACATATTTCGCTCCGCCCTTCGACATCATTTGCACAAAGATTATATCAATTTCCCAAACCGAAAATGGCAATGAGCTAACCATTTTTGTAAGCTCTATAGGTGGGGCTCTCGGATTTTAGTGAACCTTTTGGCACCTGTCACTTCATTAAGTGTGGTCAGCTACATCTCAGTTGATCTTTGGCCAAAAATGTCCATTGTGAAGTATCTTCTTCGCCAAAGGCTGCCCTTCTTTGTGATCACCACAGCTTCCCTTGTGTACATCCGAAAGGATCTTCTTAGCTTTATCTTTGGTGATACACCATAATGTGGGTTGAGTAACATCTTATATACATCTCACCTTCTTGTATTATGAGCCGTGGTACTTTCTGAAGGAGTTTGCGGAACTCATTCCTTCCATTTAGGAGAGTTCACTTTGGTAAATAGTCATTAATTGGAGTTATATAGTCATTAATTGGAGTCATCTATGACTCATTTTCTTCCTCAACCTCCAAGATCCGATCGACATCCATTTGGTCAATGCTCGGAGTTAATAAAACTTCCATTGGAACAAGTCCCATAAGCTACGCATTTCCATAGCTGACCAATTTGGTTAGTGAATTAGCTTTTGTATTCTCTTCTCTAGTTATGTGCACGATTGTATAGTATTATATATCATTCAATAGTTATAGTGTCCTTGTTAGGTAAGAGGCAAGTCTTGCTCCCTTAGCCAAAAATTCCTTCTTAACTTAGCAGATCACTAGCTGGGAGTCGCTGAATCTATGTATTGTCTAGACACCTAGTTATATTCTTATCTTGAGCCCCACAATCAACACTTCACATTCAACTTTATTGTTTATTGACGAGAAATCTTGCTTTAGTGTGTATCATTTTATTCTTCTTTTTAGGTTCATAAGAATCACTCCTGCTCTAGAACTTCATTCATTCGAAGACTCATCTACATATAACTTCCATTAGGAAACTGACGCAGCGGCAAATAATAGAAATGAATACAACAATGAAAGTAGCAATCGGTGGATTGAAAATACCAAACGCCCAAATCCGTTGATCTCAAAGATACCGGATTGGAGCTATCTTCGTCACGTTGATCGCGCACGATGCCATGAAAGAAGATCTACAATTCTTCGAATGTTGATCAAGCGCACTTGATTCCGTGAATTGGCTTCAACAATCGTTGATTCGAGCGCACTCGAATGTCGAAGGTGGAGATAGGAGATACACTCAACTACCAATTTAAGAAGAGGCACAAAGCACTCAAACAAAGTTTAATTCAAAATCAACTAACTTTACAAATGACACCACCATCCCTATTTATAGGGTTACAACAACACAACACAGCCTTCACCGATCTAACATAGGTCGCCAACGACCTAACATATCAAACGACCTAACAAAATACAAGTTACAACAAGTAAACGACCTAGTACATACAACACAGTACACGACTTAACAAATAATGACTCAACATCTATACATAACGACATAACAGTGAACGACTTAACAACAGAACACAAGTCGCGACCTAAGCAGCACAGCACATACGCGACTTAAGACTCACGCGACTTAAAATACACGGCAGTGACCTATCTTCACAGCGGCATAAGCTTAAACGACCTTGCGACCTAACCCTTCAACGACATATGCTCCATGCGAACTAAAGGAGACAACAACACAAACGGAGAGCGACTTAAGGTCCGCGACCTAAGTCAATGCGACATATCTTGCCTAGGTCGTAGCACGGTAGATTTAGGTCGTAGCTCGTCACTATGTTCTGAGCGACTTAAGGCATCAACATAAAGACCATGCGGTGGTGAGCGTCTTAACTCGCTGGCAACATCTGAAGGCAAGCTTAACTCGCTGGCGACATAAGGAAAACATTCATTAGGTCGCTGCTCGCTACGCGACATATAAAGGGTGTGGCTTGAGTCATAGCTTGTTAGGTCGCTTGGGCGACCCATCAATCCGCTAGGTCGCGGATGACCTAAATCAGATGCAAAGTGCGCTGCATCATCCTCTCCCGGTTGACAGAAATTCGACCTCGAATTTACACCTTCCTCTTCCACAACAAGCTCATCCCCATGATACGGAACCAAGTATTTGACGTTAAAAACGTCTATAGTGTGAATATGATCTGGCAACCTTAACTGATATGCATTATCATTGATCTTCTTCAATATCTTTACTGGACCAACCTTTCGCGCTTTCAATTTATTGTACGTTCCTACTAGAAAACGATCTTTTGTCAACACGGCGTAAACCAAATCACCTTCTCTGAAGTTCACACTCCTTCGCTTTTTATCTGCCAGTTGTTTATACTTCTCATTTGATGCAAGCAATCGTTCATGAACAGTTCTGTGGCACTCCTACAACTCAGTCACAAAATCACAAGCTGACGCAGCAGATATTACAAAACAATGTAGATCGTTGAATTTAGTAATCGGTGGATTGGAAGATACTGAAATGCCCATATTCGTTGATCCGAAGATACCGAATTCTAGCTATCCCGAACTCGTTGATCGCGCACGATACCGGGTTCAAAGATCTTCAATTCTTCTAGCGTTGATCAAGCGCACTTGATTCCGCGAATCGGCTTCTACAATCGTTGAATCGAGCGCACTCGATTAACCGAAAGAGGAGATAGGAGATACACTCGACTACCAATTGAAATTGAAAGCACAAAGCTAACAAAAGAGAATTTTATTCAATATTCAACAACCTTTACAAATGAGACTCACGCACTATTTATAGTAGTTACAACTCAACACACACAAAAACTTCAAAAATTACAAGTACTTAGGTCAGAAACGACCTATAGATGACGACTTACAAAACAGGTACGAACTAAAAAAAACACAAACGACTCAAAGATAAAACGGCTCATCATCAACGGTTCAGATTAACGCGGCATCAAGATCCTCGGCTACAAGCTTTCGTGACTTAACTCCCAACGACTTAAGATTTCAGCGGTAGAGATTAACTCACAGAAGAATCAACGGCAACAAGCTTCAGCGACCTAAAATGGGACTTTGCGACTTAAGAAGTATAACTCCGCGACCTAAGTCTGTACGACTTAAAACTTCGCGACTTAAGAACATAGCATCTTTCCGCGACTTAAGAACCCTGGCATCTGATCCCTCTTTATGCGACCTAAGTTCTTGCGACCTAACTTAGGTCGAGACATTTTCCTGCGACTTAGTATAAGTCGTTTCATTTTAACCGTAGCACTTTTAACTCGGTAAGTCGTTCGAGCGACCTATCTTCCAATTCGTTAGGTCGTACACGAGTTAACTCGTTAAATCCTTCCTGCGACCTATCTTCCAACTCGTTAAGTCGTACACGAGTTAAAAACATGTTAAGTCGTATCTCCTTTCTCTTCAGACTGTTAGGTCGTAGCCCTGACCTAAAAGATACGTTAGGTCGCTCGCGACCTAACACTTCAGCTCCCCGCCAATCCTCACACACTGCTAACTCGCTAGCCTCCTTGTTAGCTCGTAGTTCTTCAGTAGATCGTTGGTGATCTTTACTAGGTCGTTGGTGCGACCTAAAGGCCTTGTTAGGTCGTTCGCGACCTAACACTTTACCAATTTTTGCTTCATCAACCAGTAACGACTTAAAAGCTTCGTTAGGCCGTACGCGACCTAACCCTTCATCATTCTGGGCATCCTTCTGGGCTACATCATCCTCCCCAGGTTGAGAAAAATTCGACCTCGAATTTGTACTCTCTTCCGCCACAACAAATTCATCCTCGTGATATGGTACGAGATGTTTGACATTGAATACGTCAGACGTATACACATCATCTGGCAGTTTCAATTTGTAAGCATTTTCATTAATTCGCTTCACAACTTCCACCGGACCGATTTTTCTAGCTTTCAACTTGTTATAAGCGCCCATTGGAAAACGATCTTTTGTTAACACTGCATAAACCAAATCACCTTCTTGAAATTCAACACTCCTTCGCTTCAAATCTGCCGATCGTTTATACTTCTCATTTGCTTTCCCCAATCGTTCCTGAACGATTTTATGACATTCCGTCAATCCCTCAACAAAATCAGCAGCTTTCTTAACTACCTTCTTTGATTGTGGCACTACCGTTAAATCCAACGGTCCCTGAGGTAAGCTTGAATAAACTACCTGAAATGGACTGAACCCAGTACTTCGATTTACAGCATGATTATGGGCAAACTCTGCCTGGCATAACTTCACATCCCAACTCTTCAGATTGTCTTGCACAAGACATCTCAGTAAATTTCCCAATGATCTGTTTACCACCTCAGTCTGTCCATCTGTCTGTGGATGATAAGCACTACTAAACTTCAGCTTCGTTCCCACCATCTTCCACAAACTTAGCCAAAAATGACTCAGAAAACGTGTATCCCTGTCTGACACAATCGATTCTGGCAATCCGTGAAGTCGATGGATCTCCTTGAAAAACAATTGAGCAACATGAACAGCATCCGCCGTCTTCTTACAAGCAATAAAATGTGCCATCTTCGAAAATCTGTCCACCACTACGAATATCGAATCATTTCCCCTTTGAGTTCTAGGCAAACCCAAAACAAAATCCATACTGATATCCACCCATGGTTTTACAGGTATGGGTAACGGCATATATAAACCAGCATTAGTCGTAGTTCCTTTCGAAACCTGACAAATATGACAACGCTCCACAAACTTCTCTACCTCTTTCCTCATTGATGGCCAAAAGTAAGACTTTGAAATCAACTGTAAGGTACGGTCTCTCCCAACATGTCCCTCTTCGTGTAACTCCTTGATAATCTTCATTCTCAGACTACCCTCCGGTATGCACAATCGATTTCCTTTAAAAAGAAAACCATCAACCATCATAAACTCATCAGTCCTCCTTTCATTATCCCTTTCAACAAATTTCTTAAAATAAGAGTCTTCTGCAATCTGCTCCGGCAATAATTCAAACCCAGTCACCTCAACTTTCATTGTCGTCAACAAATGACTCCTCCTACTTAAAGCATCAGCCACTCGATTCGTCACCCCTGACTTGTGTATAACAACGAAAGTAAACTGTTGCAGATATGCAATCCATGATGCATGTCTCGCTGAAATCTTGTCTTGACCTTGCAAATGCTTCAATGCTTCATGATCAGTATACAGAACAAACTCTTTCTGAAATAGATAATGTCTCCAGTGTTTAATAGCTTGTACAACAGCATAGAATTCCACATCATATGTACTGTATCGCATCTTCGCTCCTGACAACTTCTCACTGAAATATGCAATAGGACGACCCCTTTGACTTAACACTCCTCCAATCCCAACCTTTGACGCATAAGTATGTAATTCAAACAACAACTGAAAATCAGGTAATGCTAGGATTGGTGCTGTCGTCAATAATTCCTTGATTCGTTCAAAAGCAACTCCTGCTTCCTCCGTCCATGTAAACTGTTTACCCTTCATACAATCAGTCACAGGCGCCATCACACTACTAAAGTGTGGAATAAACCTTCGATAAAATGAAGCCAACCCATGAAAACTACGAACTTCCGTTATCGTCTTGGGCTGTGGCCAATCTCTAATCGCTTTGACTTTACTTTGGTCAACCTGTATTCCTTCTTCCGATACAACATATCCCAGAAATAAACACTCCTCGCCATAAAGACACACTTCTTTGTAGCAGCATAGAATTGTTCTTCACGAAGAATAATTAACACTTTCTTCAAATGTTGAACATGCTCTTCTGTACTCGCACTGTAGATCAGAATATCATCAAAGTAAACCACCACAAATTTTCCAATGTACGGTCTGAAAATTTGATTCATCACCCTCATGAATGTACTCGGTGCATTCGATAGACCAAACGGCATTACCAGCCATTCATACAATCCTTCCCTCGTCTTGAATGTTGTCTTCCATTCGTCCCCTGGTCTAATGCGAATCTGATGATAACCGCTCTTCAAGTCAATCTTAGAAAAGATTACGGACCCACTGATCTGATCCAATAAATCATCAAGCCTCGGCATCGGAAATCTATATCTCACAGTAATCTTATTCAATGCTCGACTGTCAGTGCACATCCTCCATGTTCCATCCTTTTTGGGTACCAATAAAGCTGGTACAGCACAAGGACTTAAACTCTCCTGCACACGCCCCTGTTCAAGCAATTCCTCTACCTGCCTCCGCAACTCTTCATGTTCCTTCGGACTCATTCGATAATGTGGTCTGTGTGGCAACACAGCACCTGGAACAAGATCTATCTGATGTTGTATATCCCTCAACGGTGGCAACTCCGTTGGTAACTCCTCTGGAAATACATCATCAAATTCTTTCAAAACTGGTTTAATTTCTTCTGGAATTTCAACCTCTTCACTGCTCTCTCGTCCAATCAACAAGAATACTTCCGGCTCTTTCTCAACTTCTTTAACAAACTCCTTCAGAGTTAATAAGGTTTTCAACTCTTCAATCTCTTCTGACTTACTTTCTCCCGGTTGTCTCTTCTTTGGAACTAAGATAATCTTCGTGCCTTTAAACATAAAACTGTAGCTATTGGTCCGACCGTCATGTTGTACTGCTCGATCATACTGCCATGGTCTTCCCAAAAGCAAGTGGCAAATATCCATCTCTACTACATCACACCATATTTCATATTTGTATTTCTTCCCAATAGAGAATGGAACACGAACTCGTCTATCCACTTTCACTTCTCCTCCTTTTCTCAACCATGCTAACTTGTATGGATTCGGATGCTTCTTTGTCTTCAACTTCAACTTTGTTACAACCTCGGTTGAAATGATATTGTCACAGCTTCCTGCGTCAATCACAAACTTACACACCATCCCCAGTATAGTGCATGTCGACTGAAAGATATTACTCCTCAACCAACTAGCTTCTTCCTGCTTCGGTGTCAAACACGATCTCCTCAGCATTAGATTGCAACCTTCATCTCCTGACGCAATATCCTGCTCATCCTCCTCAACTGGACTAGAACAATCCCCATCACCATCCTCATCCTCAATTTCTGCAATCATGGTTCTCTTCTTTGGCTTTGGACACTCACTACTTTTATGACCCAATTCCTGACAATTGTAACATTTGAAACCATTGTTAACCCTTTCCTTCTCAACCTCCTTCACCACTGGTCTACTGATAGGTTTAGAAACATTAGAACTCCCACTAACACCCTTCGCTTGATTGTTGGAATTAGTAAACACACCTCCTCCTCGTCTACCCTGCTTCTCCCAAGCCAACGCTTTCTGATGTGCTTTCGCTACAGATCTAGGATCGAACATGTTAACCATATCCTGAATCTGCATTCGCAATCCTCCAACAAATCTGGCTATTAACTGTTCTTCTGTCTCCATAATATCGTTCCTTGCAATCAGTTGATAAAATTCGTCAGCATAGTCATTCACAGATTTTGTCCCTTGCCTCAAGTTCTGCAAACGTTGATACATCAAAGATTGATAATTGTAAGGTAAGAACGTTGCTTTCATCAATTTCTTCATCTTCTCCCAAGATTCAACTTTTGACTTTCCCATTCGTTCACGCGTAAGTTTGGTTTGCTGCCACCATGCCAAAGCTCTACCCCTCAACCTTGTAGCAACCAACTTCACTCTACGATGTTTTGGAACTTCCTTGAAGTCAAAAATCTCTTCTACATTAGCCATCCAATCTAGAAACTCCTCCGCTTGCATACCACCTTTGAATTCAGGAATTTCAGTCTTCATCCCCGACTCCCAATTGTGATCATACTCAGAGTAATTTCTTCCTTGTCCTCGTCCTTGTCCTCGAACACTACCACCATCATACTCCTCTTCAAAATCAGATGTATATCGTTGTCTATCTCGTCCACCCACATCTCTACTACCATTACGTCTTCCACCATCATCCCTTCTATCTACATTCCTCCGTTCACGATCATTCACGTTCCTCCCACGCCCTTGATCATTTTCAACACTTCTGTCTCGATTGGAATATGGCGAGACTCTACTACCCCCATGGTTAGATTCAGGTGAAACCCTTCTCCGATTTTGATTCATCTCCGTCATAAGCTTCTCTAACCGGCCAATTCCTTCATTAAGCTTTTCACTAAAGTTTTCATTGATTCTTTGTTCCATCTCATCAGCTTCTTCTCTTCAATACAAAGCTTCTACGTTTTGGTGACGATTTGCTCTTCTCGGTGGCATGATTGTAAATTGTACAAACTTCAACAATTCAAATCTCTCCTTTGGCGCGCGCAAGCTTCACGGCCCAAATTCAAACAATTCTCGAACTTAGATCCAAAATAGAATGGATCAAAACTCCCCCTTGTGTTGCTACTCGATGATGAACTCGACGAATACAATTCTCGGCCTCTAACACAAATCCGATCCTCCAAGCTTCAAAAATGAATGCAAATTCCCTCAACTAGCTCGGTCGTCTCAAACTTCTTCAAATTTCTTCAATTGATTGGTTCCAAGTCTCAATCTAGCTATGATTGGCTAAAACAAGCTCTGATACCAAAAATGACGCAGCGGATATTACAAAACAATGTAGATCGTTGAATGTAGTAATCGGTGGATTGGAAGATACTGAAATGCCCAAATTCGTTGATCCGAAGATACCGAATTCTAGCTATCCCGAACTCGTTGATCGCGCACGATACCGGGTTCAAAGATCTTCAATTCTTCTAGCGTTGATCAAGCGCACTTGATTCCACGAATCGGCTTCTACAATCGTTGAATCAAGCGCACTCGATTAACCGAAAGAGGAGATAGGATATACACTCGACTACCAATTGAAATTGAAAGCACAAAGCTAAAAAAAGAGAATTTTATTCAATATTCAACAACCTTTACAAATGAGACTCACGCACTATTTATAGTAGTTACAACTCAACACACACAAAAACTTCAAAAATTACAAGTACTTAGGTCGGAAACGACCTATAGATGACGACTTACAAAACAGGTACGAACTAAAAAAAACACAAACGACTCAAAGATAAAACGGCTCATCATCAACGGTTCAGATTGACGCGACATCAAGATCCTCGGCTACAAGCTTTCGCGACTTAACTCCCAACGACTTAAGATATCAGCGGTAGAGATTAACTCACAAAAGAATCAACGGCAACAAGCTTCAGCGACCTAAAATGAGACTTTGCGACTTAAGAAGTATAACTCCGCGACCTAAGTCTGTACGACTTAAAACTTCGCGACTTAAGAACATAGCATCTTTCCACGACTTAAGAACCCTGGCATCTGAACCCTCTTTATGCGACCTAAGTTCTTGCGACCTAACTTAGGTCGAGACATTTTCCTGCGACTTAGTATATGTCGTTTCATTTTAACCCGTAGCACTTTTAACTCGGTAAGTCGTTCGAGCGACCTATCTTCCAATTCGTTAGGTCGTACACGAGTTAACTCGTTAAGTCCTTCCTGCGACCTATCTTCCAACTCGTTAAGTCGTACACGAGTTAAAAACATGTTAAGTCGTATCTCCTTTCTCTTCAGACTGTTAGGTCGTAGCCCTGACCTAAAAGATACGTTAGGTCGCTCGCGACCTAACACTTCAGCTCCCCGCCAATCCTCACACACTGCTAACTCGCTAGCCTCCTTGTTAGCTCGTAGTTCTTCAGTACATCGTAGGTGATCTTTACTAGGTCGTTGGTGCGACCTAAAGGCCTTGTTAGGTCGTTCGCGACCTAACACTTTACCAATTTTTGCTTCATCAACCAGTAACGACTTAAAAGATTCGTTAGGCCGTACGCGACCTAACCCTTCATCATTTTGGGCATCCTTCTGGGCTACATCACAAGCTCGCTTAACAACTCCCTTCTGATATGGCACGGTCGTCAAATCTAATGGTCCCTTCGGAATTGCTGAATATACAACTTGAAATGGACTGAAACCCGTACTACGATTAACAGCGTGATTATGTGCAAATTCCGCCTGACATAATTTCATATCCCAGCTTTTCAAATTATCTTTCACAAGACATCTCAACAAATTTCCCAATGATCTATTCACCACTTCCGTTTGCCCATCTGTTTGCGGATGATAAGCGCTACTAAAATTCAGCTTCGTTCCAACCATCTTCCACAAACTCAACCAAAAATGGATTAGAAATCTAGTATCCCGATCAGAAACAATAGATTCAGGTAGCCCATGCAATCGATACACCTCTTTAAAGAACAATTGAGCAACACGGATGGCATCAGCTGTCTTCTTACAAGCTATGAAATGTGCCATTTTCGAAAATCTATCCACCACAACAAATATAGAATCATTTCCCCTTTGAGTTCTAGGCAAACCCAAAACAAAATCCATGCTCACATCAACCCACGGTCTAGTAGGCACAGGTAATGGCATATATAATCCTGCATTTGTAGCGGTTCCCTTTGAAACTTGACAGATATGGCATCTCTCCATAAATCTCTCAACTTCTTTTCTCATTGACGGCCAAAAATAAGATTTTGCAATCAACTGCATGGTACGATCACGGCCCACATGTCCTTCCTCATGCAATTCTTTGATAATCTTCATTCTCAAACTACCCTTTGGTATACATAATTGATTTCCCTTGAAGAGAAAACGATCTATCATCACATATTCATCCGTCTTCCCCTCCTTGACTTCATCTACAAACTTCGCAAAGTAAGGATCTTCAACACACAATTCTGGAAGTACTTCGAACCCCATCACTTCAACTTTCATTGTAGTCAATAAATGATTTCTCCTGCTCAATGCATCTGCCACGCGATTCGTAATTCCTGACTTATGTTTCACAACAAATGTAAATTGCTGCAGGTATGCAATCCACGATGCATGCCTAGCTGAAATTTTCTCTTGCCCTTGCAAATGTTTCAAAGCCTCATGATCAGTATATAACACAAACTCCTTGTGAAACAAGTAATGTCTCCAGTGTTTCACGGCTTGCACAATAGCATAAAATTCCACATCATATGTATTATATCTCATCTTGGCTCCCGAAAGCTTCTCACTGAAATATGCAATTGGTTGGCCTCTCTGACTTAACACCCCTCCAATTCCAACCTTAGATGCATCAGTATGTAACTCAAACAACAACTGAAAATCTGGCAATACTAGAATTGGTGCTGACGTCAAGAGTTCCTTGATTCGCTCAAAAGAAAATCTTGCTTCTTCCGTCCACAAAAATTGTTTTCCCTTCATACAATCAGTAACTGGTGCCATCACGCTACTAAAATGTGGAATAAACCTTCGGAAGAATGATGCTAACCCATGGAAACTTCTCACTTCAGTTATAGTCTTGGGTTGTGGCCATTCTTTGATTGCTTCAACTTTATTCTGATCCACCTGTATACCTCCTTCTGATATAACATATCCCAAAAATAAAACACTATGCATCATGAATACGCATTTCTTTGTTGCAGCATAAAATTGTTCATGTTGCAGTATCATCAACACTTCTCTCAAATGATGCAAATGTTCTTCTGTGCTTCCACTGTATATCAGTATATCATCAAAATACACCACCACGAACTTCCCAATAAATGGTCTAAAGATCTGATTCATCACCCGCATAAATGTACTAGGTGCATTCGAAAGACCAAACGGCATGACCAGTCATTCATATAATCCTTCTCTCGTCTTGAATGCTGTCTTCCATTCATCCCCTGGTGTTATACGAATTTGATGATAACCACTCTTCAAATCAATCTTCGAAAAGATAGTAGCCCCGCTCAACTGATCTAACAAATCATCAAGCCTCGGCATCGGAAATCTATATCTGACAGTTATTTTGTTGAGTGCCCTGCTATCCGTACACATCCTCCACGAACCATCCTTCTTCGGCACTAACAATGCTGGTACAGCACAAGGACTTAAGCTCTCTTGTATGCGCCCTTGTTCAAGAAATCCTTCCACCTGCCTTCTCAACTCCTCATGTTCCTTTGGACTCATCCTGTAATGTGGTTTATGTGGTAACACAGCTCCTGGAACTAGATCTATTTGGTGTTGTATGTCCCTCAATGGTGGTAACTCCGTTGGAAGCTCTTCAGGAAATACATCTTCAAATTCTTCCAACACTGGCTTTACTTCTTCAGAAATTTCAACCACTTCATTACTCTCACATCCAATCAACAAAAATACTTCAGGCTCCTCTTCTACTTCCTTAACAAACTCCTTCAAAGATAGCAAGGTTTTAAGTTCTTCAATCTCCTCCAACTTGCTTTCTTCTTGTTGTCGCTTCTTGGGAACTAAAATGATTTTTGTGCCTTCGAACATGAAACTATAGCTGTTGGTACGTCCATCATGTTGCACAGCTCTATCATACTGCCATGGTCTCCCTAACAACAAATGGCATACATCCATATCTACAACATCACACCAAATTTCATCTTTGTATTTCTTTCCAATCGAAAAATTAACACAAGCTCTTCGTCCAAACTTCACCTCCCCACCTTTCCTCAACCAAGCTAACTTGTAAGGTTTGGATGTTTCTCAGTCTTTAATGCCAACTTCTTCACAGCCTCGGTAGAAATGATGTTATCATAGCTGCCCGCATCAATAACAAACTTGCAAACCTTCCCCAGAATAGTGCATGTTGACTAAAAAATGTTGCTCCTCAACCAGCTAGAATCATCCTCTTGTTTTGGTGTTAAACAAGATCTCCTCATCATTAATGAATACCCTTCATCTCCCGACACTTTTTCTTCCTCCTCAACTTGTGGTGAATTAGAACATTCAGCTTCTACATCCTCATCCTCAACCTCAGCTACCATCACTCGCTTCTTTGGCTTCAGACATTCATTGCTTTTGTGACCAAACACCTGACAATTGAAGCATTTGATACCACTATTGACCTTGGTCTTAGCAACTTAACTAACAACCGTTTTGGCAACAGCCTTGGAAACATTCACATTGCTACTTGTCCCTTTCATTTGATTGTTGGAATTTGTAAACACACCACCACCTCGTCTCCCTTGTTTCTCCCAAGCAAGTGCTTTCTGATGTGCTTCAGCGACAGATCTCGGATCAAACATATTCATCATATCTTGAATCTGCATTCTCAACCCTCCAACAAATCTAGCGGTCAACTATTCCTCCATCTCCATGATGTCATTCCTCGCAATCAATTGATAAAATTCATCCGCATAATCATTCACTGACTTCGTTCCCTGTCTCAGATTCTACAATCGTGGATACATAAGAGACTGATAATTATACGGCAAAAATGTAGCCTTCATTAACTTCTTCATCTTCTCCCATGACTCAATCTTTGACTTTCCCATCCTCTCCCGTGTAAGTTTAGTTTGTTGCCACCATGCCATAGCTCTTCCTCTCAAATGAGTAGCAACCAACTTAACTCTTCGATGCTCAGTAATTTCCTTAAAGTCAAAAATTTCTTCAACATTAGTTACCCAATCCAAAAATTCTTCTACTACCATTCCACCCTTGAATTCTGGAATTTCCATTTTCATCCCCGATTCCCATCGACGATCATCTTCAACCTCCCGATATGCGTTTCGTACTTGTTCTCGATCTCGATAATGAACACTACATCTATCACCATCTTCATCATAATCAAATGGACTTCGATATCGATCTCGACCATCAACATCTCTATGATCATGCATATCTCTTCGACTGTGTCTTTCAGCATCACAATATGGCTCATATTCATACTCCCGTGGAGTTCTTCTCTCTTCACTTCTATGCTCATGATGTTCTTGTCTCAATGAAACTAGAGATTCTCTTCTATCTCGGAATGATTGTGGCGACACCCTCCTCGCTTCCATAACCGATGGAGAAACTCTGTTTCCTCCATGGTTCGAGACTGGCGACCTTCTCCTTTGACTTTGATTCATATCTATCATCAATTTCTCTAACCTCCCAATACCTTCATCCAACTTCTCATTGAATTTGTTGCTAATTCGTTGTTCCATTTGTTCGGCATCTTCTCTTTTGTACAAATCTTCAACATTTTGATGACAGTTAGCTCTTCTCGGTGGCATTGTCAAATGAAACAATCTTCAACTCTCGACTTGAACAAATCTGAACTTGAACACTTCAACTTTGCTCGGCTCAACTCTCGGCCTTGAACTCTTCAATAGGAATTGGCTCCAAAGACTCGGCTTAGCTATGATTGGCTAAGTCCAGCTCTGATACCAAATGACGCAGCGGCAAATAACAGAAATGAATACAACGATGAAAGTAGCAATCGGTGGATTGAAAATACCAAACGCCCAAATCCGTTGACCTCAAAGATACCGGATTCTAGCTATCTTCGTCACGTTGATCGCGCACGTTGCCATGAAAGAAGATCTACAATTCTTCGAACGTTGATCAAGCGCACTTGATTCCGTGAATTGGCTTCAACAATCGTTGGTTCGAGCGCACTCGAACGCCGAAGGTGGAGATAGGAGATACACTCAACTACCAATTTAAGAAGAGGCACAAAGCACTCAAACAAAGTTTTATTCAAAATCAACTAACTCTACAAATGACACCACCATCCCTATTTATAGGGTTACAACAACACAACACAGCCTTCACCGACTTAACATAGGTCGCCAATGACCTAACAGATCAAACGACCTAAAAAAATACAAGTTACAACAAGTAAACGACCTAGTACATACAACACAGTACACGACTTAACAAATAACGACTCAACATCTATACATAACGACATAATAGTGAACGACTTAACAACAGAACACAAGTCGCGACCTAAGCAGCACAGCACATACGCGACTTAAGACTCACGCGACTTAAAATACACGGCAGCGACCTATCTTCACAGCGGCATAAGCTTGAATGACCTTGCGACCTAACCCTTCAACGACATATGCTCCATGCGACCTAAAGGAGACAACATCACAAACGGAGAGCGACTTAAGGTCCGCGACCTAAGTCAATGCGGCATATCTTGGCTAGGTCGTAGCACGGTAGATTTAGGTCGTAGCTCGTCACTATGTTCTGAGCGACTTAAGGCATCAACATAAAGACCATGCGGTGGTGAGCGTCTTAACTCGCTGGAAACATCTGAAGGCAAGCTTAACTCGCTGGCGACATAAGGAAAACATTCATTAGGTCGCTTCTCGCTATGCGACATATAAAGTGTAACGACCCGTATTTTTAACACTTTAAAAATACGAATTAAAATGAAAATTTTGGATAAAAATCCGAAGGAAATAAAATTTTGTGTTGTTAAATGTGAATTACAAGTTAAAATGCAAAACTGAATTCTGAAATAACTTATTTGTAAATTAAATATGGATGTTAACCTGTATTGAATGTAAGTAATGAATTGAGTTTGATTGTAAACCAAATTGGTTATGATTGTAAACAAAGAATAAATAAAACGGTAGATTTAATAGTGGAAGTTTATGTTATTGAAACTAATATAAATAAATGTAACTTAATATTACAGTTGATTGAAATCAAATAATAATCGAAACTGTAATTTGATAAAGATGTTAACTGGTAATTGAACGTGAGTAAAGATTTAAATTTGAATGTAACAAGTAATTGAATTGAATTGAATTTGATTGTAAACAACGAAATAAATAAAATGTACATTTAATATTGAAGTTATAATATGGAAATCAACGTAAATGAATGTAATTTAATATTACTGTGAATTTGAATAAGATGATAGCTGAAGAAAATGAAAGTAAATGAATTATAAACTATTGATAATAATGTATAAGTAAATGGTTGATTCAATAATGAAAGTGTAAATCGAAATAAAAGAATTCAATTGGAATTAAATAACTTGAATTTGAATTACAATATAATGGAACGCTGAATCTAATGTAATCTTTTATACTGGATTTATAATGGAAAACTGCATTGTAAAGGATTGTTAATTATTGTGAAATTAAAAAATGAAATTTGTGAACAATTGAAATTTGATTTAAAAGTTAATAATTTAAAATTGGGAATTTTATATTGAAATTAGACTGTAGAAATAGCCATTTTACAACTGTCTCGGATTTCGACGAAACCAGTTTCATCGGATCCGTAACAGTGAATTATTGTAAGATTTCAATTTTCGTAGCAATCGGACTTGTCGTTTGATCGTGCGAGCTTGAAACGCGTAGAAATTTAACGTCGTTAATTAAAATAATCGACTTCAAAAAGCTATCTTCCATATACGATTGAATTAGGCCTTGGGACTAGTTCCATTGCGTCCGGAACGGGGGTAAAACCTTATAAACGCCTGGCGGCACGTCTCGTTTGGAGTTCGGACGATTTTGGACCTAACTTTTTAAATACGCACTCAAAACCGAGACAGTTTTATCATTATTTCATTTCAGAAACCCTACTTCTATCTCATGGCCGCCACCTATTCAATGGCCAGAATTTGCTCGAACTTCTTTCCTCTTTATCTCTCAATCCGTTCAACGAAATCGAAAAATTCCAAAAGCAAAAGTGTAGATCTCGACGAGCTCTTCAAATCCATACGGTTGATTTGTGCTAATTCGTCACGGATTGGTCCAGATCTGGCTTTGAAGCGTGCGCATTTTTCTTGGTTTGCGTGCAAACGGTGGCGAATGGAGTGGCGAAACTTGGCGCGGAGGTGGAGCAAGGCGAGGCGCACGTGATGATGCCCCCTAATCGACGTCCGGTCGTCGTTTGCCGCGCGCGTGGATGAATGAACGGCGTGCGTGAGTGGGTTTCTATGCGTGAAGAAGAAGAAGGTTAAGCGGTTAATTAATTTTTATTATATGGATAATCATGTTTTAAATTATATCGTTATATTAATTTAAGCGTAACTTTTGCATACGAGGTCCGCTTCGAAGCGAAACATCTGGCGACGTTGGAATCGCAGCGACGAGAGCTACGCTGCAGTTTAGATCCGAAGACATTTGGAGCTCGTTAAAATCTTAGGTTAAATCGAACATTGTTCGATTTGATTTAAAACCGGAAAATCTAAGTGAGTGTTTTATAACGCTCACAACGTACTAAATATCTTTATGGTAGTTAAATTTAACATTATGAAGTGATATGAATTTATTTGTCATTGTTTGAAAAAAAATTAATTGTCATATAGATTGTCATGTGAATTCACCGTTGAAAATTTTAATTGACAGTAAATTGAAATTAGGATTTAATCGAAGTCAAATCTACCGATATTGATAACTATGAAATTGCTGTGAATTTTATTGACTATTGGATGATTTATTTCGATGGATGCTATTGATTGATATTTAAATGTTTGGATGTTTATTTGCTTATATATATCCTGTATACATGCATATGACACTGTGATTGGTTTAAGTAATATATATTCATCCCTGGCATGTAATTGAAATAAATAATCACTTGGCCATAGGATAGAAAATTACATACGGACACCAGGTTGGTTAAATTAAATGATTTTAAAAGTTGTTTTGAAATTATTTAAATGAATTGATTTAAGAATAAAAATCCAATTTATGGAAATTGAATTATTTTGAATTGAAGCTCGAGATGTTGGAATTTAAACTTGGTAAATGAAATTGTTTAATTATTCGAAGTTTAGATTTTTAAGAAAAATTGAAATACGGCGTAAATTTTCGAAAGTTGATTTGTTTTTAAAAGATTGGACTTTTAATCGAACTATGAATATTTCCAAGAAAATTTATATGAAATGATATTTCAAGTTTGAGTTTGTAATTGAAAATTAATTTGAAATTGAGATTTAATTAATTTGGAATTGAATTGAAATTTAAATAAATTTGTGAATTGAAATAAATTGAAACTATTGAATTAAATTTGAAGATAAAATTGATTTGAATAGGATTTGAACTGAAATTGATTTGGAATGTAATACTTAAATGAATTCTTGAAATCCGAATATTAATCTAAGTTTATTAAATGGGAATTGTTCCAGAAATTAAGTAAACTACTTAATACGGATGTTTAATTTGAAGTATATTCTAATTTGAATACGAAATGGTTTTAAAGTGAATCTTATATTTTTATATAAATATATGAACTGTTTTGAAATGTGAAATATTTAAAGTTTCGAAATATATTGGAAGTGAAATTGTTTATTTTGTGGTTCAAATATGTATTTGAAATTGATAATTTGAAATGGTTTATTGAGAAGCTGAATCGAGTTGAAATTGATGATTTGAAATTTGATTAAATTTTAATCTTGGAATTCGAGTTTATGTGAATCGAAACGAGATATTCAGGCGAAAATGATTTTGAAATCGAAATGAGATATTGAGGCGAAAAATGATTTTGAAATTGAAATGAGATATTGAGGCGAAAATGTTTTGAAACGGAATCTTACATCTTGAATAGATATGATGATATTTGAAATGGATTTGATTTTGAAGCGAATATGATATTTTGATATCAATTATGAATCGATTTGAAATGTAAAGGATCGAACCGGTGTGAAAAATATAACGTAGTTATTAAAGAGACCGGGATCAGATATGGACATACTCTCTGTCGATACCGAAAACCACTTTAATAACTAGTATACGCGGAGTGTTGATCCAGAACGAAGTGGATGGTTTGATGAACGCGTTGATTGAAGAAAGAGAACGATATTGGATGACCCCTGACATGACTAAAACAGGAGCCGCGCCGGGCCATTGAGGTTCGCCACCTCTAGCGGACACACTTCTTCGTTACCATGTCTATTACTTTTGTGATTCGATTTGGGTGCACCCCTCGATTTTGGGAGTGTTGTTTCGCGGTGTTGGGGTAGTAGCTGCTATGCCCAACATCAGTCCGGATCACGCAACTACTAGTATCCTAGTTGGTATTGCCTCATGTACCTTGTCATACTGATTATCCTATTCGCGACCACTACGATTTTGATTTGTACCTTTAGTATATGGATTTCCCTCTGGTGACTTCCGGTTTTGGGGAAACTACGGTCTTGTATATGCTCTTGGGAATATAAACTGTGTTAAGGGTGGAATGGGCCATGGCTTAACGCTATTTTAATACTTTTACTTTAATGTAGACATATTATAATAGCGTATTGTACTACATAGTAGATAGTTTAACGGATCCTTGAGAGATGGAAAATCCCGTAACATCTCTTAAGTTATTGCACTCACGTTGACACTGGATAGGAGATGTCAAACCCCGTAAACATCTCTGACGCCATCACACTCATATTTTCTTATTCGATTTGACTTACATGAGATATTTTAGTCCCGACTCGAGTGTTTTGTCTTTTCATTACGCTCGGGTCAGCCTGAGCATTTCAGATAAGGTTGAAGATCTATTTTGGAGGACGAAGACGGAGTTTGGTATTACATCATTTGTATTCTACTACCATATTATTTTTCCGCTGCATTATTGTATTATCTCTGATATGTATGTAACTCTGATTTATGATGTATAATAATAATCAAATTTATTTATTTAACAGCTTCATGAACTGTTATTTTATTATTATATCTTGTTCCTTCCGCTGCAAGATTCTGAGTTTGCTTCTGTTCTTTCTTTCCTTTTCTTATTTAACCCCAATAACCATCTGCCTTTTTGAACGGTTTGAGTTGGACATGTGTGGATTATTGTCGACTTGAACGGTCAAAAATGGCGGGTCGTTACACTTGGTATCAGAGCTTTGGTTTAGCGATAAACCTTGGCTCTAGTGGGGAATAACTCATTGAAATAGAGGTAAACTATATGAATGAGTTGAGTGTATATGAGAGAGCGTATTTGTAATTTTGATATAAAAATGATTTTATACTGTGTTAATTTGTTCCGTTGAGTATTTATGAATTCAGGTTGGTACTTGGGACGCCAAGGCATCGATAGGAATTTCTAAACACTCGAATAGGACAGATTGACATAATATTGTTTTGGATTATATTCTATATATAAAAGACTTATCTTGAAAATTTATAAATTTTGATTGTATTGGTTAGAGATGATAATATTAGATTATCATCGTTTATTATTGATTAGTCAATATTTCTAACTATTGACTATTGAATGATTTTAAGAAATGAAACTTGTAAATATGATTGACAATGAGTATAAATGGTAAATAAAATGAAATAAAAATGAATTTAAATTAAGATGGAGAATTTAAATTCCGGTGTTTTGAAAATTTATTAACAAAAATTTGAAATGTATAATATAAGTATTATATGATAGTATATTCGATTAGAAATTGTTTTCAAAGGATTTTCAAATGAAGTAAGTGCTATACTCCCCTCTTGACACTAGAGAATGATTTCGGTGATGAGTGCACGCATCATCGACGTTTATTTTCGAGAGTCCAAGTGGGGGAGATCACTTAATAGTTTTTCTAAACCCTGTTTTGATTAAAATTGAATTTTATTTTGTATTCTCTATAGTATGATTTGATATATAAATTATATAAGTATATATTATTTCCAAACTTGATTTGAAATGAAACCGGGATTGGAATTCTTGAGTTCTTTAATAATTAATGATTTTTCTTTTAATGGTTGAAATGAATTAATACTTGAATCATTACGGAACTTCTGAATTGCGAAATGAGAAATGAACCTAAGAGCTAAGTGAAATATCAATTGAAGTAGAAATCCTTAGAATTAGGAAATTATGAATTTAAAATAAAATTGAAACTGTAAAACTCGCATAGTATTAAATTTCATTCTATAGCATAGATATAACTTACCAAATCATTTAAGAAGTTCAAAAATGTTATATGAATTGTTAATTGGATAATATACAAGTATAGATTTGAATAATGAAATATGCATTTAATTAATGGTTTGCAAATATAAATAAAATTGTTAGTAAATAATTGGAATTTAAATTAACATTTAAAGGTGATTCACAATTATGTTAATATAAAATGGAAATACTATATGTGAATGTAAATGTGAAATTAAATTATAGTGAAATTTAAGTAATGACTTAAGAATTAATTAATTGAAAATTCAAGTTTGAATGAAAAGAGGTTGTATGTTGTTTAACTACATTCTATTTGCATAACTATAACTTACCAAATACTTAAAAAGTTTAAAATGCTAATAAGGATAAGTAGAGGAATAATATACCAGTGTGAGAGTGAATAATAAAATGTGAAGATCTATTGATAGTTGTAAATATAAGGGAAATTTAAGTTGTAAAATGAATTATATTTAAAATGAATTAAATATAAAATTAGTAAATGGAAACTAATTAAATTTGAATAAAACTAAATGTCAATAAACTTGGAAGTGTATGAAATTAAAATTTTTCCTTGGAAATGTATAATTGATTTAGTGTAGATTTGGATGGATGTTAATGTTTGATATGCATTGGTTGTTAGATGGATGGTAATTGATTAAATAGAATTCATTAGTGTAAATGGAATTGAATAAAAGGAATAAAAAAAAATTAAATAATTAAATTCAAATTTGAAGCAAAGTGAAATTAAATATAATTGAATTCAAATTAAATTGAAGCAAATTGACTTGAATTTAAATTATGAATGAAACAAACTTGAATAAATTGGAAACAAATCGAATGTAAACTTATTTCATGGATATATAAGAAAATAAACGACTTTGTGTTTGTGATTGTTTCTTTAGAAAATTTGAAGATTGATGGTTTGTACTTTGAAATAATAAAAGCAAAATTTGAAAAATACAAAATACTCAAAGAGAGCTGAAATGAAAATAGCCATAACTTTTAAATGGTTGAACGAAATTAGACGATCTTAGACTTTTCAGAAAGCCTGGAAACTGTGCTACATGTTTTGTTTAGAATGTTTTGATAAATACCTTCATCCACTAGGCTTAAAACACCAATATTAGTCGCTGGTCTGTGCGAAGTAGAAATCTGAAGCATCATAGTATTCTCGCCATAACTTTTTACTGGTGTATCGGATTTTGACGATCTTGCACTTTCTAGAAAGCTTAGAACTTAAGCTAAAACTTTTGTTTTAAATGTCTTGTGTTTTTCTGTCATTTAGAGGGTCAAAAACATGAGGGAACGTCGCTGACCTGCGCAATTCATTGCCAGGCTGAGGCGTATCTATTTAGTAAAACTGTCGTAACCTTTGAATGGAAGGTCCGAATTCAATGATTTTGAACATTCCGGAAAGCCTGAAACGAATGCAACAACTTTTGTTTAGATTCCATTGTCAAATTTTATCGTTTAGGTGACCAAAAACTGAGATTCGTTTGCTGCCCTGGAATTGGAATTTCAGTTTTGAAGCTAAAACATGTTATATGTATGTTGTTTATGCTAAGTATATCAATCTATCTTTATATGCATGGTTCTAACTTGGTTATTGAGCATTTTAGTAGGTAGCAAAGGGGTTGCGCTTCGCTTGTGGAGCTCGCTTCTGCGCTAAATGCAAAATGTAAGTTAAAATGCTAATAAACGCTTAATAAAAGGTACGTTCTCGGATTACAGTTTATGTTGTGGTATATTATTGTGTTCCCCATGTTTTGGGATGCCTCATTCTTGTAATGAGATGTATATCATGCAATTATTACCACTGTGAAATTTTTCGGTCCTAGCCGCGCAAAGGAGGTGCTGCCGAAATTTTTCAAAAATCCGGGAGTTAGAAAATTTTGTGAAAAAAATCCTATAACTAAATTTTGCAAATAAGTAGAATATTTTGAATGAATTATATCTAAATGATAGTTTCCCCTTCTCCGTTCCTTTTCGAGGACGAAAAGTTTTAAGTGGGGGAGAATGTAACGACCCGTATTTTTAACACTTTAAAAATACGAATTAAAATGAAAATTTTGGATAAAAATCCGAAGGAAATAAAATTTTGTGTTGTTAAATGTGAATTACAAGTTAAAATGCAAAACTGAATTCTGAAATAACTTATTTGTAAATTAAATATGGATGTTAACCTGTATTGAATGTAAGTAATGAATTGAGTTTGATTGTAAACCAAATTGGTTATGATTGTAAACAAAGAATAAATAAAACGGTAGATTTAATAGTGGAAGTTTATGTTATTGAAACTAATATAAATAAATGTAACTTAATATTACAGTTGATTGAAATCAAATAATAATCGAAACTGTAATTTGATAAAGATGTTAACTGGTAATTGAACGTGAGTAAAGATTTAAATTTGAATGTAACAAGTAATTGAATTGAATTGAATTTGATTGTAAACAACGAAATAAATAAAATGTACATTTAATATTGAAGTTATAATATGGAAATCAACGTAAATGAATGTAATTTAATATTACTGTGAATTTGAATAAGATGATAGCTGAAGAAAATGAAAGTAAATGAATTATAAACTATTGATAATAATGTATAAGTAAATGGTTGATTCAATAATGAAAGTGTAAATCGAAATAAAAGAATTCAATTGGAATTAAATAACTTGAATTTGAATTACAATATAATTGAACGCTGAATCTAATGTAATCTTTTATACTGGATTTATAATGGAAAACTGCATTGTAAAGGATTGTTAATTATTGTGAAATTAAAAAATGAAATTTGTGAACAATTGAAATTTGATTTAAAAGTTAATAATTTAAAATTGGGAATTTTATATTGAAATTAGACTGTAGAAATAGCCATTTTTACAACTGTCTCGGATTTCGACGAAACCAGTTTCATCGGATCCGTAACAGTGAATTATTGTAAGGTTTCAATTTTCGTAGCAATCGGACTTGTCGTTTGATCGTGCGAGCTTGAAACGCGTAGAAATTTAACGTCGTTAATTAAAATAATCGACTTCAAAAAGCTATCTTCCATATACGATTGAATTAGGCCTTGGGACTAGTTCCATTGCATCCGGAACGGGGGTAAAACCTTATAAACGCCTGGCGGCACGTCTCGTTTGGAGTTCGGACGATTTTGGATCTAACTTTTTAAATACGCACTCAAAACCGAGACAGTTTTATCATTATTTCATTTCAGAAACCCTACTTCTATCTCATGGCCGCCACCTATTCAATGGCCAGAATTTGCTCGAACTTCTTTCCTCTTTATCTCTCAATCCGTTCAACGAAATCGAAAAATTCCAAAAGCAAAAGTGTAGATCTCGACGAGCTCTTCAAATCCATACGGTTGATTTGTGCTAATTCGTCACGGATTGGTCCAGATCTGGCTTTGAAGCGTGCGCGTTTTTCTTGGTTTGCGTGCAAACGGTGGCGAATGGAGTGGCGAAACTTGGCGCGGAGGTGGAGCAAGGCGAGGCGCACGTTGTCACATACCGAAATTTTCGACTTTCGAAAATTCGACATCGATACTCACTTTATCGACTGCCGAGCAATCGAGTGCCGGAAACTTCAATAGTGAGGGTTTAAGAAAAAGAAAAAGTAGAAGAAGAAGAAAATAGAAGAAGAAAGGAGAGAAGAACAACAGAACAACATCAGAAACAGAGACAATATCAGAATCTCACATATCGCAGCGGAACAATATATAATAGATAAATGAATAATCTTTAAACAAAGAACTATATCATTTTATACATACATCAATCATCAGAGTCAATATACAACTCGATACAACAATGGACAGTTATATAAACTTGTCCTCATACAGAATACACAGCGGAATAAAAACTATCAGATACAAATACTACGTCTCGCCATCCAGCTTGCTTCCAAAGCTCCAGAATATCCAGAATATCCTGATAATATAACTCTAGGCTGCCCGTGTGGAAATTGGTGGGCACCCAGAGTTTAGAAGGGAACAATAAACTCCGAGTCAGTCATGGTGACTGGTGTGAGAACGTAAAACAGTTATTCTTTATAACAACAAAATATTTTTTTTAGGTCAATTCGCAATGCTTTTTGGAAAATGAAACTACCATAAGACCTCCCACCACACACACAATGCAAACGCAGAATTGGAGGAGATTTCTTCTTATGATAGTCAAAGATGCTTACTACGCAAAAATCAAATTCTTTTTGATATTATTATTAGTGCATAGTGTAGAAAACATTTCGAAAGTATAATATAAATCTTAGCCAACATACGACCAGTATCGTATGCCTACTATAGCTACCATCTAAACAGTGGTGACCATCGTACGTAAATGGCAGGTTCTACAACTAATACCGTACAAATCACGTATTGGAGTTTGGATTTCCAACAAATGGTCAGGCTAAGGAACTTCCTATCCACGATGGGTACGTCCCTGGAATAGACGACCCGAGAACCTAACCGGATCTCTGCCAACACAAGGCCGGGTTACCTCTGCAAAAATAGGTAACCACTGACACGCGTATGTCATCCCCCGATCGTCACCGATCTTCCCGAGGATCCCCGATTTCCAACAAACCACATAGATAATAATGCAGCAACCATATAGGTTAAGTATCTGGGCTCCATACCATGATACCACCTCTATCCAGAAGGAATGACATACACTAAGGGGCGCTACTCCCTAGAACCTTGCCGCATCCTTCCTGTTTTGACCATTTCCGGGGTGTGAGGCTCGACGAAGTCTCGTCCACAAAGCTACGCTTTCTGAAAAAGCCCTGCTTCGGGTCAAACAAAATGATCAACCTATGATCACAAAGATATAAGATCAAACAAATGATCATATCGCAAATGATCAAACACTGATCATTTCACAGCAACACTCAGTATGCCACGTTACCAAATTGGGAGTATATCGCTGATAAATTTCAACTACATAACCTCTGAGCTCGTACGTCTCAGAGAAGGGTGTTAAGCTAAGAGAATAAATTCTCCGCCACCAACAGAAATGTATTTGAAAGAAATCAGCTTTATATCTCAAATTGTAACGTCAGACACACAATCCATACAAGTCTGTTCCGGGATCGAACAGAACCGAAGGCACTTCTCACGAAGCCCTTGCAAATCCGGATAATTTTCAATCACGTCAGGACTTCCCGTCACTAAGGGTGATAAAACCTCTAAATCAGAGATCAGCCGATGTAGAGTAACTCGACGGTAATCCTTCCGTTTTCAAAAATATCCGGTCTTCAACACCGGTCTTCGAATGCAATTCATAACGACGTATCACATATTCGGAATGGGTTATACGACCCCATGGTCCTTTCCCGGCTAACCCGAATAGTGAGCGCTTATTTAAAAAATAGTGTGGCATTCAAATTCATCCAATTCACAACAAATACCTATCTAAAGGTAATTATTGATGGTCGGTTATTTAACTATCAATAAAGATGCGCAACATCATCAGATTCCAAAAAAAAAATTTCCAAATTATTTATCTTACAAAATATCTTTACTAGATATAGAATTTTCCACACTTCAAAAATAAATCAACGTTTATTTTTAAACAGATTCCCTTTTCTTTATAAATTCCATATTGAATTTATATTTCAAAATATCTTCTGATATACGATTTTCAAATCGATTTTCAATATTCAATTTCAATTTATCTTTTACAAAGATAAATTCTCAAAACGTTCATTTCATTTGGAAAAGCATTTCCATACTTATTTAAAAATAAGTGTTTCACAAATCTATTCATTTTCAACACTTGAAAATATTCGATATACTTAAATCAAATTAAGTATATATTCATCCTTTAAGGAAATCACTTACTTTAACAATATTTATTTGAGTCAAAACGAATGTTACGTAAAACATCGTTACGACGACTCAAAATCACTAGTATAGGGATTCGAAATTAAGATAGATATATAAATCCCAATACTACATAAAAACATTTCCTTTCGGAAATCATTTACTATAACAACAGTGTTATAGTCCACCATTTCCTTATTTTTCGAAAACGTCTATTTCAACAATAAATGTTGAAACCTATGTTTCGATACTTAACACGTTTTAAAACATCTTTTAAAACAACTTCATTTAACAATATTCCTTTTCCCAAAATATATTGATTTTATTCAATAATATATATTTACTGTCCAAATTCGTGAATATAATCACTATCCCAATTTTAACAATTTCTACACATTTAACTTAAAGGATAATTCGCTGTCCAAAATCACGAATATATCTCCTTTAATAACTTCAATGTTAAATTTATCAAATTCTATTGATTTTGAATTTATAAAACAATGTTTATAAATCCCATTTCTATTTATAAAACTTCGATTTCTAAATTATCCAATTCAACTTATATAACTCAATTATATACCGGAAGTTTATATTATAAGTTAAGAACTTATAATCCATTTATTTACAACATCTATTCATTTCTCATCTAAATGTCAAAATCCCATTTATAAGATAATTGCTTATAAATCTTTTTGTTTTACAAAATCTATCCATTTAATAACCTCACAATTTATGAATCTATAAATTTCAATTCACTTATGGAATCCATTTTTATTTGACTTTAACACTTAATAAAACTCATTTCAAAATTCCAATATTTTTAATTTATAAAAATTTCAATTCTTATAAATCTTTTTATATGAATTGTTTAAAATACTTCAACAATTCCAATTTAAACTATTTCATAATCTTTATCAATTGTTTATTTCAAAAATAACATTTTTGTCGTATTTCACAAAAATCACAATTTTACTAACATTAAAATTTTAACATTTATTTATTTGAAATAAACCAATTCAAAAATTTCAATAAACGTATATTTCTACAAATCACTTTACAAATCCTTTTAAAATCCAAAATCGTTATTTTTAGACTTTAAAAATGGATCCGATGATGCAATGCATCAAATAGTCAATCATGGCATTCAAAAACATCATATATCAATATGATAATCAACAAATATCACAATATCTGTAAACAATAAATACAGTTGAGGAATCCAGTTGGATTCCTCCAACCTGTTTCCCTGCATCCAAAGATGTTAGCACAATACCAATTCCGCTCCAGTACGGAATTATCGCGGTATATGGGTTTTATAAAAATCCGCTTACTAACGGCGCAATAGGGTCTCATCCGCTATACGAGGCGGGAATCAATCAATCCAATATATACATATGCCAATATGTATATATTGCTATATATATAGATATATCCTATTATATCTAATAGCACATTCAATAGCAATCAATAACTGCAATCCAAATTTAAATCTGAGTGAGGAGATCTCACCTTAGCTTTACGATCCATTTTCCCATTCCAAATTGTTTTTCTCCTTTTATAGACCTTGTATAACAAGTGTACGATTTTAATTAATATCTGAACTGAATCGAATAATAAACTTTCATTTTATAGTTTTGATTCATCTGTGATTTCTTTCTAATAGTTAAACTAACTAATAGTTTTATTTAAACCAATTTTTTTTCATTTAATAATTTTATTTATCTACCATTTAAATTTCCTCTTTATAAAATATATTCCATATTCTGTAAATCACATAGCCAGAAATTTTACTTCACTGTAAATAAATTCCTATTATGTATACATATATACATATATTCATATTACGAAATTAAAAACCAATACCTCACTGGAAATCGCTCGAGATCACTGCCAATAGAGAACCCAAACCTATTTGAGAAAACTGCAGCCACTCGAGCACATCAACGACGAAACCCCAGAATCACACGAGCACGAACACGCCACCAACCATCGCCTCGTCGCCCAACCCCCAGCCTGGCGCGAACAATCGCGATCTGACTTACTCGCGAAACCCAGAAACTCTAGCTGACCACCTTGAGTTCGTGGCTGCCTCATCGTTGTCGAAATCAATAGCCCGCCCCTGCCTCGTCCAACAGACGCGACCCAAACTTCCAGTGCCGCCTCCAACTCGAACTCACGCGCTTCCCATCGCGATGTCCAAAACCCACTCGCGAGCACAAAATCCATGAACCCTAGATCTCCAATGAACCCCAGTCATGAAACCCCTCGCGTGCGCGCGCGAACGCGACTTCATCTAGCTCGAACTCGAGCACTCGGCTCCCCTCTGGTCGTGATTCCCTTATTTGAGGCCCTGATTTTACTCGTCGAACGAAAGTTTCGTTCGTTTGAATCTGAGGAATGGGGGATTTCGTTCGTTTTGTAGAGGAGAAAGACTTCGTTTATCTTTGAATTGAAACTGAGGGATGGATATTAAAGAGAAGAAGAGGGATGGTAATGAAGCACGGGGGTATGGGAGTGGGTATGGGAGAACGTGGGTTTAAACGTGGCTTTTTCTTTTTGTTTATTTATATTTTTTTTTTCTTTTTTTTTTCAACATATCTCGAACTCCAATTTCAGCGTGTTTGCTTGTCGTACGATCACACGACAATTCTAAATGTTACGAAATTCGGAATTCGATAACAATAAAATATTACGGATCCAATGGAACTGGTTTCATCGAATTCCGAAAATGTCTGAAAATTGACTATTTTTAAATATTGATTCGAACAATTAAATTCAATACTGCACAGAACAGTTTCAAATTCAATCCAGACAGTTCGATTAGCTTCGGCATTATCAATACGAATTTTAAAAGCTTTCGAAATATTTTTCTTCAACTTAAAATTGAAGATATAAATTTTTTTATTCAACTCTCAATATATTAAATTTTATACTTTTAATCATCAAATTCAAATGTATATCGGGGATTCAAATTAAATTATCGTTCAAATATTTAAAATTAATTAAATATTCTCAATTTAATTTGGTCAAAATTCAGGGTCGTTACAGACTTCCCCCCTTAAAAGAATTTCGTCCTCGAAATTACAAGTTAGGAAAAAATGTCCTTAACTCGTCTACTATTTTCCACAGTCCAATAGTTTTATTAATTCATCAAAACAAATCTCTCTACTAAAGATTCGTTATCATTTCAACTAGTTTTCCAATTTCAATTATAAGTTCAAACAACATTGTTTAACTTCTAAATTCAAATTCGAGTTTAAATTCAAATTTAAACTTTCATAATTTCTCAAAAAAATTCTAACGCCCTAAATTTCCGAAAAATTTCGCCAGCGTCTCCTTTGCGCGGCTAATACGGCACGACTACAAAACGTCCCTACGGACTCTCAGATTTCAAAAAGAAAAAGAAAAAGCCAAGCGGCTAGAGAGAAATCATCAAAAAACTCATATTAAAACTCAAATACATACCTTTTGTCGAGCAATTCAAATTCTCTTCAAAATTAAAATCCCAATTCCTTTACACCTGTATGTCCTACTAGCCATGATATCTAGTTACAGCATTCAAATCATTTTGCAAATTCGATTACAAATTTTCAATATATACTTCTTATATCCTCTTTAAATTCGCTATTGAAGTTACATATTCAATTTCATTCAATTTGAACTCTCATTCCAATTCATTTGTTACTACTCCAATTTATTTATTCAAATTCGGTTTCAACTTCATTTACTACCAAATTCAAAAGAAGTTTAACATTCAGTTTTAATCTCATTCACTTCATTCAATTGGCTTCACTTACAAATTTTTAGTTTAATAGTTCACTTTGTTTTCCACAAATCTAAATTCAATTCAGTCTTACTTACCAATTCAAAATGAATTTTTACATTAAATTTCATTTTCTTGCATTTGCTATTGCAAATTCATTTATTCATTTGTAATTTTATCCATTTTCAATTCGAATTCTCATTTCAATCGAATTTCAAATACCTTATAAGTCTTCGACTTATTTACAATTTGATTTATAAAGTCATTTATACATTCACATTCACATTCACAATTCCATTTTATTAAGGAATTTTATTTTCATTTATAACTTCATTTACAATTTATATTCACCATTTTATTCATATATGAATTTATTTCCTTATACTTTCAATTCACATTTATAGATTTCATTTGTTAATGAACTTTAATTCCAATCACATTTACATATTTTACATTAACAATTTCTATTTGTATAAGTTATCAATTCAATAATATTCCATAAATATTCTTATAAAGTATTCCGGAGTCTTTTCAACCTTTCAAAACCATTTTAAAAACAATTCAAATTTGTCTTTTGAATTTTCAAAACAAAACTCAATTTTCCAAACACTTCCATTTAAAATAATTTGGCAGCAATTTCTCTTTTGGAAACCCGAAAATGAATTCTAATGATGTGGCCACCATCATCAGGATTATTTTCCAGCGACCGAAAAGAGTTTAGAGCTTTCATCTCTCCAAAATACTTTCCAAAACCTTTGAAAATCACTTTCAAATCAAAAAGATTTAAACTTTCCAAATCTCCAAAATTTTCAAATTCTTTTCAAAACATTTCCAAAAACTTCTCTGGAATTCCGTTTCAAATTACAATTCACATTTATAATTTACATTCTTAAATTTCATTTGTATGTGAATTTTATTTCTTAAATTTTGGAGTTATAATTTCAATTTCTCATTTAATTTCAATGATAATAGATTAATATTATCACCTCTAACAACCATGCAACCATATACTATAGTACTTCATAGAAAAACATTTCTTTTCTATACAAAAATAGTTTTGGGCAAAATTATTTCATTCACCCTATTTAAAAACAATACTGTGCCGAATTGTTCTATTCAAGTGTTTAGAGATCCCTATCAATAACGTTAATTACTCGTATTGACCAGAATCCATATACCACTCAATAAATCAATCATCACAATATAAAACAATTTTTTTATATTCAAATA
The DNA here is from genome assembly GCA_030737815.1 of Allium fistulosum. Lineage (NCBI taxonomy): Eukaryota > Viridiplantae > Streptophyta > Magnoliopsida > Asparagales > Amaryllidaceae > Allium > Allium fistulosum. The sequence goes on along the minus strand of CM060904.1, from coordinate 1,099,110,370 downwards.
ACAAATACGCGCTCATATCTATTATTACACTCAACTCATTCTAGAGTACTACTGACTCTATCTCTAATGAGTAACACCCAACAGAGCAGGGTTGTCGCTTAACCATATGCTCTGATACCACTTTGTCACATACCGAAATTTTCGACTTTCGAAAATTCAACATCGATACTCACTTTATCGACGCCGAGCAATCGAGTGCCGGAAACTTCAATAGTGAGGGTTTAAGAAAAAGAAAAAGTAGAAGAAGAAGAAAATAGAAGAAGAAAGGAGAGAAGAACAACAGAACAACATCAGAAACAGAGACAATATCAGAATCTCACATATCGCAGCGAAACAATATATAATAGATAAATGAATAATCTTTAAACAAAGAACTGTATCATTTTATACATACATCAATCATCAGAGTCAATATACAACTCGATACAACAATGGACAGTTATATAAACTTGTCCTCATACAGAATACACAGCGGAATAAAAACTATCAGATACAAATACTACGTCTCGCCATCCAGCTTGCTTCCAAAGCTCCAGAATATCTAGAATATCCTGATAATATAACTCTAGGCTGCCCGTGTGGAAATTGGTGGGCACCCAGAGTTTAGAAGGGAACAATAAACTCCGAGTCAGTCATGGTGACTGGTGTGAGATCGTAAAACAGTTATTCTTTATAACAACAAAATATTTTTTTTAGGTCAATTCGCAATGCTTTTTGGAAAATGAAACTACCATAAGACCTCCCACCACACACACAATGCAAACGCAGAATTGGAGGAGATTTCTTCTTATGATAGTCAAAGATGCTTACTACGCAAAAATCAAATTCTTTTTGATATTATTATTAGTGCATAGTGTAGAAAACATTTCGAAAGTATAATATAAATCTTAGCCAACATACGACCAGTATCGTATGCCTACTATAGCTACCATCTAAACAGTGGTGACCACCGTACGTAAATGGCAGGTTCTACAACTAATACCGTACAAATCACGTATTGGAGTTTGGATTTCCAACAAATGGTCAGGCTAAGGAACTTCCTATCCACGATGGGTACGTCCCTGGAATAGACGACCCGAGAACCTAACCGGATCTCTGCCAACACAAGGCCGGGTTACCTCTGCAAAAATAGGTAACTACTGACACGCGTATGTCATCCCCCGATCGTCACCGATCTTCCCGAGGATCCCCGATTTCCAATAAACCACATAGATAATAATGCAGCAACCACATAGGTTAAGTATCTGGGCTCCATACCATGATACCACCTCTATCCAGAAGGAATGACATACACTAAGGGGCGCTACTCCCTAGAACCTTGCCGCATCCTTCCTGTTTTGACCATTTCCGGGGTGTGAGGCTCGACGAAGTCTCGTCCACAAAGCTACGCTTTCTCAAAAAGCCCTGCTTCGGGTCAAACAAAATGATCAACCTATGATCACAAAGATATAAGATCAAACAAATGATCATATCGCAAATGATCAAACACTGATCATTTCACAGCAACACTCAGTATGCCACGTTACCAAATTGGGAGTATATCACTGATAAATTTCAACTACATAACCTCTGAGCTCGTACGTCTCAGAGAAGGGTGTTAAGCTAAGAGAATAAATTCTCCGCCACCAACAGAAATGTATTTGAAAGAAATCAGCTTTATATCTCAAATTGTAACGTCAGACACACAATCCATACAAGTCTGTTCCGGGATCAAACAGAACCGAAGGCACTTCTCACGAAGCCCTTGCAAATCCGGATAATTTTCAATCACGTCAGGACTTCCCGTCACTAAGGGTGATAAAACCTCTAAATCGGAGATCAGCCGATGTAGAGTAACTCGACGGTAATCCTTCCGTTTTCAAAAATATCCGGTCTTCAACACCGGTCTTCGAATGCAATTCATAACGACGTATCACATATTCGGAATGGGTTATACGACCCCATGGTCCTTTCCCGGCTAACCCGAATAGTGAGCGCTTATTTAAAAAATAGTGTGGCATTCAAATTCATCCAATTCACAACAAATACCTATCTAAAGGTAATTATTGATAGTCGGTTATTTAACTATCAATAAAGATGCGCAACATCATCAGATTCCAAAAAAAAAATTTCCAAATTATTTATCTTACAAAATATCTTTACTAGATATAGAATTTTCCACACTTCAAAAATAAATCAACGTTTATTTTTAAACAGATTCCCTTTTCTTTATAAATTCCATATTGAATTTATATTTCAAAATATCTTCTGATATACGATTTTCAAATCGATTTTCAATATTCAATTTCAATTTATCTTTTACAAAGATAAATTCTCAAAACGTTCATTTCATTTGGAAAAGCATTTCCATACTTATTTAAAAATAAGTGTTTCACAAATCTATTCATTTTCAACACTTGAAAGTATTCGATATACTTAAATCAAATTAAGTATATATTCATCCTTTAAGGAAATCACTTACTTTAACAATATTTATTTGAGTCAAAACGAATGTTACGTAAAACATCGTTACGACGACTCAAAATCACTAGTATAGGGATTCGAAATTAAGATAGATATATAAATCCCAATACTACATAAAAACATTTCCTTTCGGAAATCATTTACTATAACAACAGTGTTATAGTCCACCATTTCCTTATTTTTCGAAAACGTCTATTTCAACAATAAATGTTGAAACCTATGTTTCGATACTTAACACGTTTTAAAACATCTTTTAAAACAACTTCATTTAACAATATTCCTTTTCCCAAAATATATTGATTTTATTCAATAATATATATTTACTGTCCAAATTCGTGAATATAATCACTATCCCAATTTTAACAATTTCTACACATTTAACTTAAAGGATAATTCGCTGTCCAAAATCACGAATTTATCTCCTTTAATAACTTCAATGTTAAATTTATCAAATTCTATTGATTTTGAATTTATAAAACAATGTTTATAAATCCCATTTCTATTTATAAAACTTCGATTTCTAAATTATCCAATTCAACTTATATAACTCAATTATATACCGGAAGTTTATATTATAAGTTAAGAACTTATAATCCATTTATTTACAACATCTATTCATTTCTCATCTAAATGTCAAAATCCCATTTATAAGATAATTGCTTATAAATCTTTTTGTTTTACAAAATCTATCCATTTAATAACCTCACAATTTATGAATCTATAAATTTCAATTCACTTATGGAATCCATTTTTATTTGACTTTAACACTTAATAAAACTCATTTCAAAATTCCAATATTTTTAATTTATAAAAATTTCAATTCTTATAAATCTTTTTATATGAATTGTTTAAAATACTTCAACAATTCCAATTTAAACTATTTCATAATCTTTATCAATTGTTTATTTCAAAAATAACATTTTTGTCGTATTTCACAAAAATCACAATTTTACTAACATTAAAATTTTAACATTTATTTATTTGAAATAAACCAATTCAAAAATTTCAATAAACGTATATTTCTACAAATCACTTTACAAATCCTTTTAAAATCCAAAATCGTTATTTTTAGACTTTAAAAATGGATCCGATGATGCAACGCATCAAATAGTCAATCATGGCATTCAAAAACATCATATATCAATATGATAATCAACAAATATCACAATATCTGTAAACAATAAATACAGTTGAGGAATCCAGTTGGATTCCTCCAACCTGTTTCCCTGCATCCAAAGATGTTAGCACAATACCAATTCCGCTCCAGTACGGAATTATCGCGGTATATGGGTTTTATAAAAATCCGCTTACTAACGGCGCAATAGGGTCTCATCCGCTATACGAGGCGGGAATCAATCAATCCAATATATACATATGCCAATATGTATATATTGCTATATATATAGATATATCCTATTATATCTAATAGCACATTCAATAGCAATCAATAACTGCAATCCAAATTTAAATCTGAGTGAGGAGATCTCACCTTAGCTTTACGATCCATTTTCCCATTCCAAATTGTTTTTCTCCTTTTATAGACCTTGTATAACAAGTGTACGATTTTAATTAATATCTGAACTGAATCGAATAATAAACTTTCATTTTATAGTTTTGATTCATCTGTGATTTCTTTCTAATAGTTAAACTAACTAATAGTTTTATTTAAACCAATTTTTTTTCATTTAATAATTTTATTTATCTACCATTTAAATTTCCTCTTTATAAAATATATTCCATATTCTGTAAATCACATAGCCAGAAATTTTACTTCACTGTAAATAAATTCCTATTATGTATACATATATACATATATTCATATTACGAAATTAAAAACCAATACCTCACTGGAAATCGCTCGAGATCACTGCCAACAAAGAACCCAAACCTATTTGAGAAAACTGCAGCCACTCGAGCACATCAACGCCGAAACCCTAGAATCACACGAGCACGAACACGCCACCAACCATCGCCTCGTCGCCCAACCCCCAGCCTGGCGCGAACAATCGCGATCTGACTTACTCGCGAAACCCAGAAACTCTAGCCGACCACCTTGAGTTCGTGGCCGCCTCATCGTTGTCGAAATCAATAGCCCGCCCCTGCCTCGTCCAACAGACGCGACCCAAACTTCCAGTGCCGCCTCCAACTCGAACTCACGCGCTTCCCATCGCGATGTCCAGAACCCACTCGCGAGCACAAAATCCATGAACCCTAGATCGCCAATGAACCCCAATCGCGAAACCCCTCGCGTGCGCGCGCGAACGCGACTTCATCTAGCTCGAACTCGAGCACTCGGCTCCCCTCTGGTCGCGATTCCCTTATTTGAGGCCCTGATTTTACTCGTCGAACGAAAGTTTCGTTCGTTTGAATCTGAGGAATGGGGGATTTCGTTCGTTTTGTAGAGGAGAAAGACTTCGTTTATCTTTGAATTGAAACTGAGGGATTGATATTAAAGAGAAGAAGAGGGATGGTAATGAAGCACGGGGGTATGGGAGTGGGTATGGGAGAACGTGGGTTTAAACGTGGCATTTTCTTTTTGTTTATTTATATTTTTTTTTCTTTTTTTTTTCAAAATATCTCGAACTCCAATTTCAGCGTGTTTGCTTGTCGTACGATCACACGACAATTCTAAATGTTACGAAATTCGGAATTCGATAACAATAAAATATTACGGATCCAATGGAACTGGTTTCATCGAATTCCGAAAATGTCTGAAAATTGACTATTTTTAAATATTGATTCGAACAATTAAATTCAATACTGCACAGAACAGTTTCAAATTCAATCCTGACAGTTCGATTAGCTTTGGCATTATCAATACGAATTTTAAAAGCTTTCGAAATAATTTTCTTCAACTTAAAATTGAAGATATAATTTTTTTATTCAACTCTCAATATATTAAATTTTATACTTTTAATCGTCAAATTCAAATGTATATCGGGGATTCAAATTAAATTATCGTTCAAATATTTAAAATTAATTAAATATTCTCAATTTAATTTGGTCAAAATTCAGGGTCGTTACACACGTGATGATGCCCCCTAATCGACGTCCGGTCGTCGTTTGCCGCGCGCGTGGATGAATGAACGGCGTGCGTGAGTGGGTTTCTATGCGTGAAGAAGAAGAAGGTTAAGCGGTTAATTAATTTTTATTATATGGATAATCATGTTTTAAATTATATCGTTATATTAATTTAAGCGTAACTTTTGCATACGAGGTCCGCTTCGAAGCGAAACATCTGGCGACGTTGGAATCGCAGCGACGAGAGCTACGCTGCAGTTTAGATCCGAAGACATTTGGAGCTCGTTAAAATCTTAGGTTAAATCGAACATTGTTCGATTTGATTTAAAACCGGAAAATCAAAGTGAGTGTTTTATAACGCTCACAACGTACTGAATATCTTTATGGTAGTTAAATTTAACATTATGAAGTGATATGAATTTATTTGTCATTGTTTGAAAAAAAATTAATTGTCATATAGATTGTCATGTGAATTCACCGTTGAAAAATTTAATTGACAGTAAATTGAAATTAGGATTTAATCGAAGTCAAATCTACCGATATTGATAACTATGAAATTGCTGTGAATTGTATTGACTATTGGATGATTTATTTCGATGGATGCTATTGATTGATATTTAAATGTTTGGATGTTTATTTGCTTATATATATCCTGTATACATGCATATGACACTGTGATTGGTTTAAGTAATATATATTCATCCCTGACATGTAATTGAAATAAATAATCACTTGGCCATAGGATAGAAAATTACATACGGACACCGGGTTGGTTAAATTAAATGATTTTAAAAGTTGTTTTGAAATTATTTAAATGAATTGATTTAAGAATAAAAATCCAATTTATGGAAATTGAATTATTTTGAATTGAAGCTCGAGATGTTGGAATTTAAACTTGGTAAATGAAATTGTTTAATTATTCGAAGTTTAGATTTTTAAGAAAAATTGAAATACGGCGTAAATTTTCGAAAGTTGATTTGTTTTTAAAAGATTGGACTTTTAATCGAACTATGAATATTTCCAAGAAAATTTATATGAAATGATATTTCAAGTTTGAGTTTGGAATTGAAAATTAATTTGAAATTGAGATTTAATTAATTTGGAATTGAATTGAAATTTAAATAAATTTGTGAATTGAACTAAATTGAAACTATTGAATTAAATTTGAAGATAAAATTGATTTGAATAGGATTTGAACTGAAATTGATTTGGAATGTAATACTTAAATGAATTCTTGAAATTCGAATATTAATCTAAGTTTATTAAATGGGAATTATTCCAGAAATTAAGTAAACTACTTAATACGGATGTTTAATTTGAAGTATATTCTAATTTGAATACGAAATGGTTTTAAAGCGAATCTTATATTTTTATATAAATATATGAACTGTTTTGAAATGTGAAATATTTAAAGTTTCGAAATATATTGGAAGTGAAATTGTTTATTTTGTGGTTCAAATATGTATTTGAAATTGATAATTTGAAATGGTTTATTGAGAAGCTGAATCGAGTTGAAATTGATGATTTGAAATTTGATTAAATTTTAATCTTGGAATTCGAGTTTATGTGAATCGAAATGAGATATTCAGGCGAAAATGATTTTGAAATCGAAATGAGATATTGAGGCGAAAAATGATTTTGAAATTGAAATGAGATATTGAGGCGAAAATGTTTTGAAACGGAATCTTACATCTTGAATAGATATGATGATATTTGAAATGGATTTGATTTTGAAGCGAATATGATATTTTGATATCAATTATGAATCGATTTGAAATGTAAAGGATCGAACCGGTGTGAAAAATATAACGTAGTTATTAAAGAGACCGGGATCGGATATGGACATACTCTCTGTCGATACCGAAAACCACTTTAATAACTAGTATACGCGGAGTGTTGATCCAGAACGAAGTGGATGGTTTGATGAACACGTTGATTGAAGAAAGAGAACGATATTGGATGACCCCTGACATGACTAAAACAGGAGCCGCGCCGGGCCATTGAGGTTCGCCACCTCTAGCGGACACACTTCTTCGTTACCATGTCTATTACTTTTGTGATTCAATTTGGGTGCACCCCTCGATTTTGGGAGTGTTGTTTCGCGGTGTTGGGGTAGTAGCTGCTATGCCCAACATCAGTCCGGATCACGCAACTACTAGTATCCTAGTTGGTATTGCCTCATGTACCTTGTCATACTGATTATCCTATTCGCGACCACTACGATTTTGATTTGTACCTTTAGTATATGGATTTCCCTCTGGTGACTTCCGGTTTTGGGGAAACTACGGTCTTGTATATGCTCTTGGGAATATAAACTGTGTTAAGGGTGGAATGGGCCATGGCTTAACGCTATTTTAATACTTTTACTTTAATGTAGACATATTATAATAGCGTATTGTACTACATAGTAGATAGTTTAACGGATCCTTGAGAGATGGAAAATCCCGTAACATCTCTTAAGTTATTGCACTCACGTTGACACTGGATAGGAGATGTCAAACCCCGTAAACATCTCTGACGCCATCACACTCATATTTTCTTATTCGATTTGACTTACATGAGATATTTTAGTCCCGACTCGAGTGTTTTGTCTTTTCATTACGCTCGGGTCAGCCTGAGCATTTCAGATAAGGTTGAAGATCTATTTTGGAGGACGAAGACGGAGTTTGGTATTACATCATTTGTATTCTACTACCATATTATTTTTCCGCTGCATTATTGTATTATCTCTGATATGTATGTAACTCTGATTTATGATGTATAATAATAATCAAATTTATTTATTTAACAGCTTCATGAACTGTTATTTTATTATTATATCTTGTTCCTTCCGCTGCAAGATTCTGAGTTTGCTTCTGTTCTTTCTTTCTTTTTCTTATTTAACCCCAATAACCATCTGCCTTTTTGAACGGTTTGAGTTGGACATGTGTGGATTATTGTCGACTTGAACGGTCAAAAATGGCGGGTCGTTACATAAAGGGTGTGGCTTGAGTCATAGCTTGTTAGGTCGCTTGGGCGACCCATCAATCCGCTAGGTCGTGGACGACCTAAATCAGATGCAAAGTGCGCTGCATCAGAAACTTAGACATATCTTCTTCCTCTTCTCCATTCCGGACAGTGGATTCAATAATAAAATCAGCCAACGCTTATCCTCATATCACCTTTCTATGATACCATCGTGCTGGCTTAGTTTGATATTCCACTTCAATAATCTTCCCGAGGTCTCGATTTGAAGCAATACTTGCCTTTATGGCTGATTAGTAAGCATTGTTATCGAGTGAGCCTAGAAGTATAGTCGTAGCTTCCTCGAAGCAATCAACAAGCAGTATGCCAGTTTCTTCTCGGGTAGTTCATTTTTTCTTTGGTAAACCACTTGTTGATATAGTATACAAGCCTTTAGATCTTAGGTTCTTCACATACCAAGGTCGTGCTTAGTGTGTGAGCATATATCGGTAAGTAAATGATTAGATGTTCCTCTTCCAAAGGCTTTGACAAGATTGGCGATCTCTCTGTATGCTCTAACAAATTCTAGAAAGTTTACTGGAATTCCTCGGTCCAAACAAGTTTACCCCTTTCTTTCTTGAGGGCGTCAAAGAATGGCATACAATTGTTAGTCTTTTGAGATAAATTGACCCAGTGAAGTAATTTTCCAGTTCAAGCTCTGCATTTCCCTCCTTATTTTCAGGACAATAACATCTATAAATGTTTGAATCTATTCTGGATTAGCTTCAATACCTCTTGAGTTGATAATGAAACCAAATTTGCTCGATGCAACTCTTAAGGAACACTTAAATAGATTAAGCTTCGAAGCACATCGAACACCTCAACGAGGTCATCTATGTGACTCATCAATTGATGTGACTTCACTAGCATATCATCTATATAAATCTCTGTTTTCCACCTGATTTGATATTTAGAAATCTTATTCACCAGTCCCTATTGGTAGCTCTAACATTCTTCAAATCGAATGGCATTACTCGATAGTAGTACAAGCCCAAATCAGTTATAAAACTCGTATGCTCCTAATTTGGCACATGCATTGCTATTTAATTTTAGTTGGAATATGTATCCATGAAGGGTAATAATTTGTGTCTTTCCATTGAGTCCACAAGTTGGTCTATCTATGACAACAGGAAGCTACCTTTTGGGGACACTTTTTCAAGTCCAAATAATCGATGCACACCTAGCATTTTCCTTTGGCTACTTAATCAACACTGAATTTAATACCCATTCAAGGTATAAGGCATCGCGGATAAAGCCATTTGCCTTTAGCTTATCAACCTCTTCTTTTAGTGCAACGGATCACTCCAAACCCAGGCTGCGTCTCTTCTGTTTCATAGGAGGGCATCTTTGGTCCACATTCAATGCGTTGTATGCTATCTTCGGTGATATTCCATATATATTGGAATGCGTTCAAGCAAACACATCCAGCCTGGAAAAATCCTATTAACTACTTTCTCATCTTTATGCCGAGCTAAGATTCGAGCTTAAGGATCCTATCAGGATCATCCTCATCGATTAAGATATTGATCGTCAGCTTCGCTGGTGCCTCCCTCGCATCACCGGCTCTTTTCGATGGTCTATAGGCTTATAGAACTTCTTATGGGACCTGAGTTAGGGTTTGGGTGGTATTTTGCTATGCATTCGCAGTCTTGATGCCGATAGCCTTCTTTGCACCTTTCCCTTTTTGGCATTGCTTTGCGTCTCTAAGCTTAGTGACATAGCATTTCCAACCCGTGCTCCAGTTGCCTTGAATAGCTCTAACCCCATTCTCAGTGGGGAATTTCATCATCAAATACCATAGAGCCAAGACTATTTGGAAATGAGCAAGGGTCGGGCAGTCAAGAACATAATTGTAAGTAGAAAATTCATCAACTATCACAAAGGTCTACACCCACATAATTTTTCAATTACCATTACCTAATTCCACCAGTAGGTTAATACATTTTATAGGATTCTTTGCGTTTCCAGTAAATACATGAATGTGATATTTACATAGTTTTAGTCTTTCAGACTAATCTTCATTTAATCAAACATTTTTTAAACATGATATTAACTGAGCTCCCATAGTCAATCAAAACCCAAGGTAAAGTAATCGGCCCAAAAATAGCCATAATCAACATGGGTGAAGCATCAACATTTGCACTCCATAAGCATTTCTGTCTTCAAAAACAATATCATTACTCATCAACTTTAGCTTTTTTGTCGAAGCTTCGTCTTCGATAGAAAAAACTCTCCCGTTATGTAAAACCTCGTAAAATTTAATAAGAAATTTAATAATTAAAATAAAGATAAAAATGAAAATTTTGTAAATTTAAAATTTGATTACAGAAGTTATACCATTGCGTCCGTGGAAAATTTCTGATCAATTTCCATATGTAATTTGTTGAAATACAAGTTCAAACAGAGAAGTTATAGACGTTTGAAATTTCCAAATTTAAATTAATTCGAACAAGTTTAAATTTGAATTTTAATTTAATTTAAAAATATGAATTTTGAATTTTAAAATTTCGAAGAGAATCAATGTTTCAGAAAACATTTGGGTTAAGATGGCAACATAAGTAATTAAAGTAAATAATCAATTAAAATTAAAACGGGAAATAAATAACCGTCATAAACAATGATCAGTCGACCGCCCATTGGCAAGCGGTCGACCGATTATTTCAATGGTGGCTAGGGTTTTGCTTGTTTTGAATGTTCCAGATTTGTTTATTTTAAATCCAATAGCTTTCATTCCTTCTCACCTCTATAAATATACCCCTAGACCCCACTTTTCCTTCATAAAATTTGGTAAGCAATAACGAAGCATTATCAAAATCTTCCCCTAGATTTTCAGAAACAGTAAACTTTCTGGTTAGTAATTTAATTTCTAATCTCTAATTTAAATTAATCCTTCTTCCCCTTATCTTTTGATTTCTAAAATCTTATCTGTACATATACAATCTAATTGTTATATATTCAAAAAACGGGGAAAGATCAAACAGAGAATTAGGAGCCGTATAAATAGATCTCATCTACTTCTTTAGATTCCAAAATCAATTAAGATTTTTAGGCAAGAGGTTTAGATGTTTAATTCTTTAAATTCTGATTCTATTTCTCTCTAGTTTTTTATTCTACATCTAATTTCTGTATACAATTCGCTTTGTTGTATATTCCAAAAGAGGAAGATCTGAAAGAGAATTAAGCGTGATGGAATCAAATCCAGTTAGGAAGCAATCAATTCTCAATGAGTGGAAATTTCAAGTTTTTCACATTTTTGTAAATGAATAGTAGTTATTTGGTTTTGATGTATGCCTTAGGAAATATTGGCAAACGAAAATATAACTTCTAAAACCTCAAGAATTTCCCCAAGTAAATATCAAACTTTGTATATGTTAGAGTTATAATTGTTTTTGGTATTAATATATTAGAATCAAATTATTTGTATAGGATTAGATAATCTATGGTCCATTCAACCTATTTCCCTTGATTTAAATTGGAGTGTTAAAGGGTTTAAAAAGAAAATAAATTAGAAATGGTATGTAAAGTATAAATAGAATTGTTTGTAGTTTACACCACCTATTTTTATCACTTAAATAAATAAGAAACTCCTTTCTCACTTAAAAATAATGTGTATAAAGGTTGAATTAAACATATGCGATATAGTTTTTGAAGATATGTTCCTTAAAACAAAGAAGGGATTCTAATATATTAATATGGAATTGGTATTCCATGTTTGTACAAATCTATTTTATTTGGCTACAGTAGTAGCAATTCTTGTTGGAATTATAGATTTGTATGATACTATTATTTCAATATACCTTGTAAACGAATTATTATCAAATTATTGTAACGTAATGATTAGACCTTAAATTCCGTGTGTAAAATATATGTATATAATATTAAAGTATTGATTATTAAAACCAATAATGTATTGATTATAGTGTATTAAATGTGATAATTAATATTATTAAATTAGTGAGGTAATATTAATTTGTAGGAAGGAAGTTAGTGTAAATTAGAGAGTTAATCCTAATTAGAGGCATAATAAGGGGATAACTTATATAGCCTCAATTATTAATCATGTAGGGTAATATATGTATATATCTGATATACATATATGGTATAATTAAGCTATAGGGATGTGAGGTTAGTCCATAGATACTTGGAAGTCTGTCCAGTTAAATTTGAGGACTAATGTGGGACAACGTCTGTAATAAATAACTACAGTACATGCGAGGTTAGTCCCAATTCTATAGGGTAAACCTGCCATGTTAATATGGCTACTAGTACCTATGAATAGTCGTACTAATGTGAGTCGTCACAAGTGGGTTGTAGGTCATATGTTGCACTTTTGGATGCGGTAGGAGAAATCCTTAAGAAGGATCGGCTTCGGATTAAAGGTGAAGTATTAAATCCTATGGTAGCACCTACATCTTTCTTAGGTGAAGTATTAAGTGGCCTAATTGCATTCTTATGATGTCATTAAGGAAGAACCACATAGGGATCCGTCTTAGGGTTAGGTCTTAAATGACAGGGATTTGCCTATTTTATATGTCTTAAATAATCTGAGTCTGCCTAAACCCCATTAAAGAGCATTAAGTGGTTTGGCTACTTCCACTTACATCGGAAATGCTAGTTACGTCAGAGTTGTATAGTCAGGATGGAAGAGCCTTCGGGCTTACAGTTGACTTTCGTATAGTCAGACTGGAAGAGCCTACAGGCTTACAGTTGACATTTATATGGTTGGACTGGAAGAGCATTTGGGCTTATAGTTAATTTTATACGTATGTTATATAGTTGGACTAGAAGAGCCCTCGTTTTACAATTGACTTTATACGTATATGATTTTGATACGTAAGACATATTTCTTATTTAAATAATACTGCCCAAGTACAATTATCGTAAAGCTTGAAATTTCCATTTCACTAGACATTTGTTGTTCTGACCCACTCCAAATGATAACACAAGTTAGAGAGAGGAATACTGACTTAGGAGTTGAACGTGGAGGTGTAGACTTATGGAAATTATCTATCTATTTATGCTTTTTAATTATTTTCATTGGACCCAGTTCAGACAGTTATGTTATTTTGGAATATTGTACTATGAAGGCTTTATGTAAACATGTTTAAATATTTAACATGTTATGTTCCTGAAATGGTTTTCTTTATGAGATGGGTACTTGTTTCTGATATTATATTTTATCCATTTCGCTATGAGATTCTAAAAGTATAGATAGATAGCTCTATGTACTATATATTGGTTAAATTTTATCAATTTAGCAGCTTGCCTTGAGATGGGCCTAAGGTCGACGGGCTTTTGTTGGATCAAAATTTGGTCCATTTTAGGGTGGGTTGTTACAGCTGGTATCAGAGCTTAGGCTACCCGATCAATAAGGATTGGTATATGTATGAGTGGCGTATTTGTTATTTTTGAAAATATTTTCAAAAACCCTACTATATATAAATATGTATGTATGTAGTATGTTTTATTTGAACTTACTCTATAAATTTCCATTATAGAAGTAGTCACAACCATATTCCGAAAGGATGGGTGAAGCGACCGTGGGTTGGAAAGATAAATACAGTTAAAGTCATACTCTTACCCCGATTACCCACAGGGCAGAGGTCGTATTGTTTGGAATGTTTTTGGAAGAGATTGTAACTTTATAATTAATAGGGCAGTAAGTGTATAAATTGGAGTTAAAATAATTTAATAAGGATATAAATGGATTGATTAAAGAGATTGTTAGGGAAATTATGGAAAGATAATAGGAAAGATTGGAATAAATAAATAAATAAATAAATAATTGTATTTAAAAATTGTCCGGTTAGTAATAATCATTTATTATGGACAATCAACATTAGTAGGAATAGTAAATAAGCATGTTAGGTAATAATTAAACACTACAAAATATTATAGTTGTAAACATTCATAAGTAACGGATGAATGAAGAAGAAAATGCAATAAAGAAGACAATTAAAAAGAAGCTATTTCTTTGAAAAAGATTTTCTAAAATCTAACGCCTCGTGAAAGAATTTGATAGAGGGATTTTCTTTGGAAACTTCTTCGAAATGTTTTGAATGAGTTTTTCAAAAGACTTATTATGAAGTTGTTGTTTTGAAAAAATAAGAAACTTTGGAAAATCATAACTTAAAAGGAAGTTGTGGAGTCAAAAGTTCTAATTAAAAGGTTTTTGGTCAAAATGGGTTTTTCATATTTGAAACTCTTAGTTTAATTTTTTTTAATGGGTTTAAAAGTTCGATTTTAAAGATTTTTGGTAAAGGGGTTTTTCTTTTTGAAACAAATGAAAAAAGAGTGTTGTTGAACTTGATGATTTTTCCTATTTTATAAATTTGGAAGTTCTTTAAAATCCTTCTGTTTAGAAATAAAAATGACACTTGATTAAATTGATGTAAAAGAAATTCAAGTGGGAGAAATATAAACAGTGGTAGTATTGGAAGATTTGGATAGGAATTCAATTAGGAACTTATAAATAGGGTTAGTAATCTAGTTGAAAATAATGTAAGAGAGAAGTGACGAAAATAGGATAGGAAAATAATAGGATGGAAGTTATCTTTGTTTACTCCACTTTTCATTGTTTAAAGTTATAGAAGATTTATTTGAATGTTTCAAATTTAAAGACCAACTTTTAAAAGAGTAAATCTTTGATGTATAAAGCTTTTGAAAAAGAAAAATTATTTTGCTTCTTTTTGGGAATAAGCGGTCCTTTTTGAAATTTGGATAATTTGGTTTGATTTAACAATTGAGTTTTTGGATGTTTTGGGCTAAAGTCCCTAATTTTAAAATAGTCTTTGAAGTAGAAGTATTAGAGGAGTGAAATTATTTTACTAAGAAATTTTAGAACCTTTAAATTTAGGGTTAAGAATAAAGCAGTAAATGTTTTGTAAATTGTGAAAAGTTGGATTCTAATATTTTTGGATGGTTTTTTTCAAATATTTAATAAATGGAATAGATATATGAAATAAGATAAAATATGATGTTTAGATGCTCTTGGGAATTCAATTCCCTAACTGTTTTCACAAGTTGAAAATTCTTTTTGGTAAGTATGTTCAAAAATTTTCTTTTGAGATGTGGAAATTCTTTTGCAAGTTTGAATTTCAAAGCATACTAGCATAATGTGGATTACTAGTTTATATTTTATGGAGTAGATAGAGATCACTATCTTGAAAAGGAAGGTTAAATGTAAATATGAATAAAATAAAAATAGTATGTACAACCTGATTTGGAAATTTGAAATCAGTCCCAAGCATTTATTTATAGAATATTAGTAAGGGTGTAAAGATATTCCAGATCTATAATTGAGTTGTAAGTTAGGTTGCTCTTGGAATGTGAATTTCCATATTTTGATTTATTGGGAGCAAGCTCAGTGTAATTTCCGTAAATTATCTAATTCATTAAATGAATAAAAGTGCAGAGTTTGAATTGACAAGGGATATACCAAAAAGGGAAAGAGGTGTGTAAGATATAGATACTATTTTCTATAGTTTACATTGTCTATTTTAATAAAAGAAAATGAAATAATCTTTTTTTGTTTCAAACAAAGCAAAAATATCTTGTGGTTAATTTATGGAAATTTTTAATGGTAATCCTATTTGAAGGATGGCTCTAATAAATAAAATATGGAAAAGAATGTTATAGTTTAGAAATTAATAATTAGAAATAAGAAACATATAAATAGCATAATTTACAACGATATTCTTATTAATTATAAACAATGTAGTAATTATAGAACTAGGATTTATGGACATTAATTACAGATTTAATGGGTAATAAATTTGTAATTAATAAAGGATAAAAAGGAATTAAATAGGGGACTGATTAAGGGAGCTAATATGGTATATATGGAGAAATTTAATACCTATAATAAGAAAATTTTGAAACTGGTAATAGACTGAAATAGATTTAATAAGAGTTGATTAGAGATTGTTAATTTTAACATTAATGACCAGTTATTATGGTGGATATTATTAGAAATAAGAAAATAAATCAAGAAAGGTAGGTCATGGTGGGGTGGCATTCTAGAATGTACATCTTAAATTGGTAAGGAGCAATAGGATCCCAACATCATTAACACCAGTTAATGATTAAGGGCAGCTTCTAGCAAAAATTTTTGGGTTTTTTAGTTGAGGTTGCTAGTTTTCTTCTTTAGGAAAAGTGTTTGATATGTTATAAGGCACGTTTCTATTTTATTACTGTGTTGATTTTAGCGATGGGACTAGACCGCTATATATATACATACACACACACACACACACACACATATATATATATATTAAGAAACATCTTAAATAAGGAAAATTCATAAGGACACTTAGTTAGCAATAAAACAAAGATAAGACTTGGAGTTAGTAAGGAAATTAGGTTTGGATGCTTCATACCCAAAACTTGTGGAATGTCACCACTCACCCTGAATGTGATAAGGTGTATCTGGATATGAAGAGAATTTTTTAATTGATCAAGGAAGAAGAGAGATTCGTTGAATTAGTTTCCAGATGTTTGACATGCCAAAAGGTAAAGGCTAAGCAAGGAAAGCTAAGAGGGTTGTCATTACCGTTAGAGATTCCAACATGGAAATGGGAGCATATATCGAGGGATTTAATAGATGGGTTGCCTAGAGGCAACGATGCTATTTAGGTTATAGTAGGTTGGCTCATTTGACTTCTGTTGTAAGTAATAGGACTACAATATATCTATCATAAATTTTATTACGAAAGTGGTGCAACTACATGGAGTTCCATTTATTATTATTGCTGATAGAGACCTCTTGTTTATTAGGGAATTTTGGAGGAGTCTTGCAACCTGCTTTGGGAACGACTTTGGATCTTAGCACTACTTACCAGCCACAAACCGACGATTAGACAAAAAGGGTGTACAAAAGTTTTAGAAGATTTTTTGAGAGCTTGCATCATGGATTTTGGAGAACCTTGGAAAGGTAGAAGTGTTTTATGCGGTGAATGAAGACCGCACAGGATTATTAGGGGTCCTATGTTGATAGACAAAGAAGAGATTGGAGTTTTTAGTTAGTGACATGGTATTCGTTAAAGTTTCCCCTCTTAGAAAGGTTATGAGGTTTAGTACATCTGGGAAGTTGGCGCTAAGGTTTGTTGGCCTTTTACAAATTTTGAGAGAGTGGGGGAAACTTGCTTATTGGGTGGAGCTTCGAGTTAGTTAGTGGGAGTCCATGATGTCTTTCATGTTCCCCACTTGAGGAAATGTCTACACAAAATTGCCTCTGTAATAGAGCTTGATCAGTTAATTAATGTTAAAATGGAGCCCATCGACCCCCGTGCCACCGCACGCATTGTAGAGCATGATATTAAGAGGCTTGGTAATGAAGAAAACTGGGTTAGTCTGGGTAGATGGGGAAATAACCCAGCGGAAAGCTCATGGAACCGAAGAAAAGATGAATGTTTCTCATCCTCTGCTTTTCTCCGGTAAACTTTCTCTTCAAAAATATAGGTATTTGGTTGCATCATGGTTGCTAAATTGGCTGGTAGGAGATGGTTGCCACAAATTTACTATTATTTTTTCACCATTATAGAATTCTATGTATATTTAGGATGCTTGCATCCATGCCTATATGTCACGACCTTGCATTCACGCTAGGATTGAGCTCGCCTATAGTATGTTGCATACATAACAATTCATTTTTGGTTGAGTAGATGGTTGCGTAGATATTTATAAATAAATTGGTTGTATAATATGGTTGTTAGATGCGCGTTACACTATCTTCCCTTGGTGATTTTGAGGGCGAAATCCCCTTTAAGGGAGGAGATTGTAACACCCCGTAAAATTTAATAAGAAATTTAATAATTAAAATAAAATTACAAATGGAAATTTTGTAAATGTTTAAATTTGGTCGCGAAAGTTGCATCATTGCATCCGTGGTGATTTTCTGATCAGTTTCCATACATAATATGTTGAAATCGGAGTTCAAACAAAGAAGTTATAGATGTTTGAAGTTTTTGAATTTAAACTAATTCAAACAAATTTTAATTTTAATTTGAATTTAAAAATATGAAGTTTAAATTTTAAAATTTGGCAGTCTTTAACGTTTTAGAAAACATTTGGGTTAAGATGGCACGTAAGTAATTAAAGTATATAATAAATTAAAATTTAAATGGGAAATAAATCATGGTCAAAAAACAAAGATCGATCGACCGCCTGAGGTTTGCGATCGACCGATTATTTTTGTTGGGGCTAAGGTTTTTCTTATTTTGAATATTCCATAATTTTTTAATTTTAAATCTAACCACTCTCATTCCTTCTCACCTTTATAAATAGACCCCTATACACCCACTTTTCCTTTATAATATTTGGTAAGCAACGTTGAAGCTCTGTCAAAATCTTTCCCCATAGGTTCTCAGAAATAGTATACTTTCTGGTAAGTAATTCTAATTTATAATCTCTAATTTAAATTAATCCTTCTTCTCCATATCTTATGATTTCTGAAACCTGATCCATATGTATACAATTTATTTGTTGTATATTCAAAAAAGGGGAAAGACCAAACAGAGAATTAGGAGCGGTATAAATCAGATCTCATCCTCTTTATTATATTCCAGAATCATTTAGGATTTTCAGGTAAGAGGTTTAGATGATTAATTCTTTTAATTTTTGATTGTATTCCTCTCTAATTTCTGATTCTAGATCTAATTTCTATATACAATTCAGTTTGTTGTATATTTCAAAAGAGGGAGACCTGAAAGAGAATTAGGCATAGCGGAATCAAATCTAGTTAGGAAGCAATCAATTCTCCGGGAGTGGAAATATCAAGTTTTTCATATTTTTTTAATTGAATAATATTTATATGGATTTGATATATGCCATGAGAAATTTTGGTAAACGAAAATATAATAGCTAAAACCCGCAGAATTTCCCAAAGTAAATATCAGTCTTTGTAAATGTGGGAATTATAACTGTTTTTTGTATTAATATAATATAGTCTAATAATTTGTTTAGAATTAGATAATCTATGGTCCATTCAACATATTTCCTCTGTTTTAAATTGGAGTGTTAAAGGGTTCAAAATGAAAATAAATTAGAAATGGTATGTAAAGTATGAATAGAATTGATTGTAGTTTGCACCACCTATTTCTATCACTTTAATAAAAAATGAACTCCTTTCTCACTCCAAAATTATGTATATAAAGATTCAATTGAACATATGCGACTAATTTGTGAAGATATGTTCCCTAAAATAGAGAAGGAATTCCAATCTATTACATGGAACAAGTTGTAGGTATTCCATGTTTGTACGAATCTATTTTATTTGGCAATAGTAGTAGCAATGCTCGTTGGAATTGTAAATTTGTATAAGACCGATATTTCAAAATACCTTTTTTTTTAGAAAAATGTGTGATCCTCTGTAAGTAGAGGAGAGCACACATGTAAATATATGTATATCAAATAGTAAGGTGCTGCCAACATGCCTGGCAAGTAACAAAAACTAAATACAAGAATCAAAGAAACTCGGGTACCCCTAAGATGAGTTCCGGCAAGGCCACCACCCATCTCACCCCAATATCGAGTTCCGGCATGGCCACCACCCGATACTGAGGTAATAGAACCTAAAAACAAAAGAAAAATGAAGCTCAAATCATCTGGATCGGAAGCTTCATGTATCACCAACTAAGAAAGAAACTCCATGCATATGGATCGAAAGGAAAGCATCTACTCTGAAGTGGAACTGGATATGATGCTGAAAGGAAAACTGCTCTAGAGACTCTGTACAGAGGAAAATGTGCCAAGCAGAAGAATGGATCCTCTCTGATGGCCTCTCTACAGTTCGAGAACCTGCAATCTGAAGACACAAGAACCTACAAAATGTTCCATACAACCTATCTCCCATACCTAAGTCTGAAGGATGACTAAGGAAAAGTTAGAATGATACATATATATGTATATTTATATAATTAATATACATATATATGTATAGATGAGATAGAAAATAAAACCTAAATAAGACTAAACTGGACAAAAATAATATAATTAAAGGCTACAAACTAATAACAACGAAGACAAGAATAAAAAATGAACAAAACTTAAAATATTCTTATGAATCTTTAATCATAAGTAAATTTTGATTAACATTAAGATCATCATAAAAATTTGAAAAAATATTAATACTAATACTGTTAATGTTAAATATATTATTGTTGTGTTTAAATAAGTTAATATTATAGCTAACCTTATTAAGATACCCTTTAAAAAAATTATTTTTAGCTAATTTATATTTGGGATTAGAAATCCAATTAAAACAAAATGAAGAAATTATAAAAATCAAGCTGTTAAGAAGACTATTATTATTATTAAAAATTCTTTGATTTCTTTCAAACCATATATACCAACTGATAATTGTGAATAAAGTGTCAAGAATAAACCTAATATTCTTTTTGAATCTAAACCGAAAATTATTTCAGTAGAAGTCACAATCCGAAATTTTGGTTATTATATTAAAATTAAAAATTTTAAGAATATTATTTAGAATGTAATAAGAATCAATGCAATCATAGTATATATGTTTAATATCTTCAAGATCCAGATTACAAAAATAACATTTATTATCATTTTGAATATTTTTTCTCTTTAAAAATTCAATTGTATTAAGTTTTCCATGCAGTATTAACCACATGTGGATTTTAGATTTAGGAGGAGCATTAGATTTCCTAATAAATTTAAATGAGTTGTTTAAAGTACCCGAAAAATTAATAAAACTGTAAAAAGAATTTGAAGTATATTTCTTACTCTTATCCCATTCCCAACAAATAATATCATTATCATTATCAATATTATAAAGGTTTAATCTTGCATAAAGCAAAGAAAGTTGCCTAAGGGTTGAACCTACTAAAATTCTATTAAAACTAAAATTCCAAGGAGGATCATTTTCAGGAGAATAAACTTCATTAATTAAAGCAAACTTAAAATTACAGATTTCATAAAGCTCTTTAAATTCCAATTTAAGAGGTAAGACCGAAATCCAACGGTCGTGCCAAAAAGAAGTACAATTACCAGAATGAACTATTGTATTAATACCTAAGTTAAAAATCTCATGACATTTTAAAATATTTTTCCAAAAATTAGATATATTTTGACTGACTGGAGAAGCAATTTGATGTAAATTGCTATTTCCATTATAGTAATATTTGGAAATGATCTCTTTCCAAATAGAGTTATCATTTATATCTTTAAACTTCCATAACCATTTACCTAGCAAGGACAAATTCATATTATGCAAATTAATAACTCCTAAACCACCTTCCTTTTTGGCTTTACAAACGGTTTTCCAGTTTACCATACATTTTATACTATTATTAGGATTTTCCTTACTCCGTAAGAAATCTCTTCTAATTTATCTATTTTATCAATAACCCAATCTGGAAACAAATGCATGGACATCCAGTAAATCGAAAGGGCTGATAAAACCGAATTAATTAAGACTAGTCTACCTGCTCTAGATAGAAATCTCCCATTCCAATTAGTTATCTTATTTCTAATTTTATCAATAATAATAAGCCAATCATCATGATGAAGTCTGGTAGGTCTAATCACAAAACCTAGATATTCAAAAGGAAATTTCATAGTTTGGCAATTTATGGTATTAGCAACTAAGCTCTCAACTTTTTCAAAGTCATTTAAAACTAAAACCGAACTTTTGTCAAAATTTATTTTTAAACCTGATAAAAGTTCAAAACTATATAAAATGAACTTAAGGGTAATAATGTGTCTAGGTAAATGAGAAGAGAAAAGCAAGGTATCATCGGCAAATTGGAGAATCGATATACCATTACGTGATATGTCATTGCCTACACACCCTAAAGATCCATTATTCACTGCTCTTTTAATAATCTTAGAAAAAACATCAGCAGCTAAGTTAAACAATAAAGGCGATAAAGGATCCCCTTGCCTTAAACCCCTTTTAGATTGAATTTTATTACCTAAAATACCGTTAACCATAATACTAGAGTTGCCGGTTCTAAGCAAATTCATAATCCAAGTGGTCCATCTATGACCAAAACCTCTAGCGTTAAAAATATCTACAAGAAAATCCCAATCCACCAAATCAAAAGCTTTAGCAAAATCCAGTTTTCAAATTGCACAGGTTGTGTTATTCTTACAACAGTAATTAATATATTCTTGAACAACTGCCACTCCATCAGTGATATTTCTCCCTTTAATAGCCGATTGTGAACAATTAATTAAATCGTTCATTCTTGTACTAAGTCTATTAGCTAGAACTTTAGAAATAATTTTAACTGAATAGTTAATCAAAGAAATAGGTCTAAAATCTTTTATGTTTTTAGCTCCTACTTTTTTATGTAACAAAATAACATTTGCAAAATTAAATCTCCCTAATTGCAAATTACCATTATAAAAGTCATTAAACATATTAACTAAGTCATATTTTAAAACATCCCAAAAAGTTTTATAAAATAAAATTGGAAACCCATCAGGGCCTGGGGATTTATCACCTTGCATGTCATTAATAGCTTTTCTAATTTCCTCCTCGGTAAAAGGATTATCTAACTCTGATAAATCAATAATAGAATCAGATGGATATAGATCTATCCATCTAACATTAATTCTATGTTTGATTTTAGAACCAAAAATATCCTTGTAATAGTCTGTAAAAGCCTTGTTGATATCTCTTTGATCAACTAACTCTTCATTATTAACGATAATAGAGTTAACTGTATTACTACATTTTCTACCATTAGCTATATTATGAAAAAAATTGGTGCTATTATCTCCTTCATTGATCCATTGAATTCTGGATCTCTGCTTCCACATAACCTCCTCCTTTTCTAAAATTGAGTTTAATTCATCTTTTAAATTAGCAAGAACATTACGCTCACCTATGTTTAATTGTCTAGATTCTTCTATCTTATTAATTTTAAGCATCTCATTAAGAACGTTATCTTTTTTAATTTTTATATTGCCAAAAACATTCTTATTCCAGTTTTTAAGAAAAATCCTAAGATCCCTAAGTTTTGAAACAAAAGATTTTGCTGAGTTTTCCTTATTTCAAAATACCTTGTAAATGAATTATTATTGAATTAATGTAATGTAATGATTAGACCTAAAATTCCATGCGTAAAAATATACATATATAATATTAAAGTATTGACTATTAAAACCAATAGTGTATTGATTATAGCGTATTGAACGTGATAATTCGTATCATTAGAATAGTTAGATAATATTAATTTGTAGGAAGGAAGTCAGTGTAAATTAGGGAGTTAATCCCTAATTAGAGGCGTAATAAGGAGATACCTATATGGTTTCAATTATTAATCATGTAGGATAATATATGTATATAGTTGGTATACATATAGGTATGACTAAGTTATAGGGATGCGAGGTTAGTCCAAAGCTACATGGAAGTCTGCCCAGTTAAGTCTGGCTAACATCGGTGTGGCTTTGTGGACTAATGTTGGACATCGTCTATAATAAATAACCACAGTGGATGTGAGGTTAGTAACAATTCTTTGGGTAAACCTACCCAATTAGTCTGGCTATCCATACCTATGAATAATTGGACTAATTGGAGAAGTCACGAGTGGGTTTCGGTCATAAGTTGTGCTTTTGGATGCAGTGAGTTAAATCCTTAGGAAGGGTCCGCTTTGGGTTAGAGACATTAAGTGGCTATGGTGGCTCTTTCTTAGGTAAAGTATTAAGTGGCCTAATTGAATTTCTTACGATGTCATTAAAGAAAATCCATGTAGGGATCCATCTTGGGGTTAGGTCTTAAATTATGGGGATCTGCCTATTTTATACTTCTTAAATGATCAGAGTCTGCCTAAATCCCATTAAAGAGGTATTAAATGGTTCGAATGCTTCCTCTTACATTGAAAATGCTAGTTATGTTAGAGTTATATAGTCAGGCTGGAAGAGCCATCAGGCTTACAATTGACTTTCGTATAGTCAGACTGGAAGAGCCTACGGACTTACAATTGACTTTTGTATGGTTGGAATAGAAGAGCAGGCTTATAATTAATTTTATATGTATTTTATATAATTGGACGAAAAGTGACTTCGATTTATAGTTGACTTTTTATGTATGTTATGATTTTAATATGTAAGACATATTTCTTATTTAAATAATACCACCCATGTATAATTATGGTAAAGCTTGAGATTTCCATTTCAACGGGCTTTCGTTGGGTCGAAATCAGATCCGTTTTGAGGCGGGTTGTTACACGTTATACGTGTTTAACGAAATTCCATATTGTTCCATCTCATTTTAGTTTTTCTCCACTTGATGTGGTCCTCCATTTATCATGTTAATCACTGTCCTACCTTTCGGTCACCAAGGCCCCTCTCCACTGGACCTAGGTGGATCCTTATGGATGTTCTGCCTTAAAGGTTTAGCATTGTCCGCTATCGTGTGGGTCTCTCATTTACTGCTGCAATTTCTTCTTACATATCAGATCATCAATCACAACTCTTTAGTGACGGCACACATTGGTATTGTATCCATGAGTGTCATGGAAGCGGCAATACTTCCTCAAGCGCTGTTCAGCTTTTAGTTGCCTCCCTTCGATATGGTTTCATGTAATTCTCTATTCCTTGCATAGCAAGGTATATTATTTCAGTCGTATCGTTCAAAGAAGTATAATTCCCTGACTTTAAGTACCTCAGAAGTACATTACCGGTTCACTCGCTGGTTTTCTTAATAGTGACATTACTCTGCACAATTTCATGATCTAACATTAGCATTTGCAATGGCTAGGTTTGCCTCTTCCAAGCACAGAAACAGGAACGCCTTACGATATAACTCCTCCATAGTAGGTGGCTACTTTCTTTTTAACCATCAACCAAACTCCATCTTTGGGTATATCCCCTGAATTTATGCCATTAAGACAATATCCTCTAGATTACTCACATCGGTCACAACGCTATTAAGTTGACTCATAAAATCTTTTAAGGTCTCTCTGGCACCCTTATGAATACTCGATAAGGGCATTACATCCTTCAAACGAGCGGTATGGAGCCTTAATTGCTCCATAAACTTTTTTGCCATTTTATCAAATTAAGATATGGACTTTACCTTGAGCGAGTGAACCACATTGTAGCCACCCCATTTAGGAATATAAAGAAACACCTACACCTCACCACGTCAGTCACTCAAGCACCATCCATGTGTCACTCATATATCAATAAATGATGTTTGGGTTTTTTGTCCCATTCTACGATGACATCATTGGCATAACAGACTTTCTAGGATACTCTTCCCATAAAATGCCATCATTAAATGGGGTCCTGCTTGGTGTTGAGCCACACTCTTCATTATCTCTTCATTTATTTTCATTCAGTAATCTCCTTACCATATCAATCACATATTCTTAACTGGCCTGATTATTTGGATAAAGACCACCAGGAATAGCTATGAGCATTTGACTCCGCAAACACTCTCTGTTAGTTCGATGATGTCTAACTCTCTTGTCTCTGGGGCAGCTACCTACTCGGATCTTTTGTGAGGCCTGCCTAGATCTATGGCATACATCGGCATGCCAACATTATGCATTCCTAATGTTGTTGCCAATGTCCTACAAGTTACCTTCACTACCATATAAATTGACGGCATCAGGTAGTTGCACTTTGGAACCACCCCCAACGTGCTCAGTACTGCTAGAACCTCCATTCTTTGGTTTCAATGACAACAACTATACAATAACATATATTATATATCTTATTAAGATTATAGGTATACACTACAAGAGATCATCATGCTCAAAGATATTGGGAATCGAAGACAAATAAAGACTTATGTACCATGCTATAATTAGTAAGGTTATACTAGTGTACTAAGAGTCTTAGAAAAACATTGTAAGATCTCCTTGAGTATATATGCACACACGAAATCATTTACACAAAATCGGCATTAAAAAAATTCAAAATTAGCATTAAAAATTTATACTCTGAAAATGCCAACCACAGACGTCTATGGGAAATACACAGACGTCTGTGAATATGTTCGGGAAATTCTATCCTGAAGCCACAGACGTCTGTGGATTTTCCATAGATGTCTGTCATCTAGAAACTATTATAACCTGAAAGGTTGCTTCGTTTCATATTTATAGATGCTTCTGTTAAATTGAATAAACTCATCTCTTCATCGAAAGGCTGCATCCATTATATTGAATAGAGTTTATCTAATAGTAAAAATTCCTTAACTGCATCTCTTTAATCCTATTAATACTGCAAAGATTGAGACTAACAGAGAGATTGATTCTCTTGATTTCTTATTACTCACTATTTACATATTTGTGCATCTCTTGCTTACATACTCTCAGTCTATAATAACAAAATATCATTTTGGTTAAACCACTTCCTACAACTCAAAGCATTCACATTCACATACTCAAAGGAGATCATAGGAAGATTTGTACTATCAGTCAAAATCTGTGTTATTTGGAACATAAGATTATCATAAATATACTTTTGTATTAGCCTGTTCCTTCGGGTGAAGCGAGGATTAGTTGGTTAAAAGAAATACTAAAGGAGAGCTTTGGGACTGGACGTAAGACAGGATGTTCGAACCAATATAAAATATCTGGTGTGATCGTTTTTATTATTTATCTTATTTATATTTAATTATTGTTCTCTGCTTAATATAGTTAGTAATATACATCCTCGCACGTGTACATATAAATTGCACTATTTAAAGATTCTATAGACTTACATTTGGTATCAGAGCCTGGGATTCTAAAGGTCGTAACAACATCCTAGAATAAATGGTTATAAAGAGATCTAGTCAAGGCAATATATAGAGGAAGAGCAATAAAGAAGAATCAAAGGAGCAAACAAGCAAATGCTTCGTAGCTAAACTCAAATCACAATCGGTATGCTTAGATTCTTTATATAAAGATCTTTTGTTAGCACATGTTGAATTATTAAAAGATTGTAAACTTTGAATAAAGTTAATAGAATTGCATTAGCTAAGTTAAAAAATTATGAGCAAGAAATTTCTTATTTAAAAGAGGTAAGTAAATTTTTGATAAAACAAACTAAATTGTTTGAAAATACTATAGAAGAACTTGTTTTACAAAAATATTTTCTATTAAAAGAAAATGAGCAATTAAAAGCTAAAAATAATGATATTTGAAGGAAATCGACGTATTGCGAAATAAAAATATATTTTTGGAAAATTCTTTATATAATTCTAGCTCTTTAATTTTGTCTCTTGAAAAATATAATAAAGCTTTAATTAAAAGGAATTTAGAATTATCTAAAAAATGTATGATTTTAAAATATAATAGTAATATGTTGCAAAAAGAAGTTTATGATATAAAGCAAATTTTGAAAGATTAAATAAAAAATTCGTAAGTTTTAACAAAGGTAATGATATCTTATCTTCATGCGGTTTAGGCTATAAACAAGCTAAAAGTAAATATGGTACTAGATATGCATTCATGAATACTAATTTTAGTGCTAGTACTAGTAAACAAGATAGTCCTAAAAATAGTACTCTGTTTAGAAATGATAGAAAATATTTTTCAAGTACCAAGCTAATGACAAATAGTATTAAAACATGGATACCTGCTAATACGATGGATCATAATAAACAACTTCATATTAGCAACTATTATAAAAATGTGATTTATAATGAAAACTATATTTATAAAGATTCAACCACACCCAAATGGGTATGGTTTCCTAAGACCTAACCCCAAAACCTAACATATGAAGTGGGTACCATAACATATATCTCATTTTTTAGGCACACCACATATAAAGGAGGTGATACATTCCAAATTTTCTGATACTTATGGAAATGAAGCCGCAAAGGTGGTGTTTAAATTTTCAATATGAGTCTGATATGTGATGTTGTAATGGTTAAAATTGTAACTATGGTATGTGGTATGTTCTTTAATATCTTAAACATTTTTTTTAATATTTTGTACACCTATGAATTTATATTTCCGTATAATCATTCATATTACTCCTATTGATATCTACTTTCTTTTATCGATGACAAAGGGGGAGAAAAACTATACAACCATATCAATAAGGGGAGTATTAACATAGGGGGAGAATGTTTGAACTCCTATTTATTTATTTATTTATTGTTGAACTCATGTTGGTTTATTGTTCAATTATGTTATTTGTGTTTATGTGTGATCTTTCTATGTGTTATTCATATCTATCTATCGCATTTGTTGTGTCTATATGCTTATGTTTCTCTTGTTTTATTTTGATAATGAAAAGGGGGAGAAATATATGCATATACATAGGGGGATACAAAAATTAAGGAGGAGTTATTTTTATCTTAACTAACGATTGTATAGTTGTCATCATCAAAAAGGGGGAGAATGTTAGAACCTCCATTCTATGGTTTCAATGAAAACAACTACAAATCACATATATTATATATCTCATTAAGATTATAGGTATATATATCTTATTAAGATTATAGGTATATATCTTATTAAGATTATAGGTATATACTACAAGAGATCATCATGCTCAAAGATATTGGGACTCAAAGACAAACAAAGACTTATGTACCATGCTATAATTAGTAAGTTTATACTAGTGTGTTAAGAGTCTTAGAAAAACATTGTAAGGTCTCCTTAAGTATATATGTACACACAAATTCATATACACAAAATCGACATTAGGAAAACATTAAAAATTAGCATTAAAAATTTATACTCTGAAAATGCCAGCCATAGACGTCTGTGGAAAATCCACAGACATTTATGTTCGGGAAATTCTATCCTGAAGCCACAGATGTCTGTGGATTTTCCAAAAACGTATGTCATCGGGAAACTGCTATAACCTGAAAGGTTGCTTTGTTTCATATTAATAGATGCTTCTATTAAATTGAATGAACTCATCTCTTTATTGAAAAGCTATAGCCATTAAATTGGATAGAGTTTATTTAATAGTAACAACACCTCATCTACATCTCTTTAATCTTATAAATACTACAAAGATTGAGACTAACAAATAGGTTGATTCTCTTTATTTCTTAGTACTCACTATTTACATATTTGTGCATCTCTTGCTTACATACTCTCAATCTATAATAACCAAAATATCATTTTGGTTAAACCACTTCCTACAACTAAAAGCATTCACATTCACATACTCATAGGAGATCATAGGAAGATTTGTACTATGGGTCAAAATCCATGTTATTTGGAACACAAGATTGTCAGAAATACACTTTTGTATTAGCCTATTCCTCTGGGTGAAGCGAGGGTTAGTTGGTTGAAGGAAATACCGAAGGATAGCTTCGGGACTGGACATAGGATGGGATGTCCGAACCGGTATAAAATATTCGGTGTGATCGTTTTTATTATTTATCTTATTTACATTTAATAATTGTTATCTGCTTAATATAGTTAGTAATATACATCCTTACATGTATACATATAAATTGCATTATTTAAAGATCCTATAGACTTACAGGTACCAACCTAATTTTCGTTAGTATCGACCATGTTGGTCGTGGCCAAAACCTAGCCACTTGCACCTGTGCTCCTCTTTTTTTCATAGCATCCTTTCCGTTCATTTTTTTACTTTCCTTCTCTCCTATTCTGATAAGATGAAGATGAACTTTCTTCTAAAGATCTTAAAGGCGATGAATTCCTACTACTCTTCCTATGCCTTTATATATGCTGGGCTAGCAAACCAAAACTTTCCTCCATCTTATCAAAGATGGCTTTTTGACTATCAAGCATTCATTGATTCATCTCAGCCATCATCTTATCAATTTCAACTTTTGACACCATCTCCTGCAGGGCAAATGGTCCCGAGAAAGCATCAAGGGCTGTGCAGTTTCCTCATTATGGTAAGATTCTTCATCTTCTCTAGTTCTAGCTCCAGATCTTAAGGAAGGTTTCTTAATGGTCATTTCCTCAGACCTAATGTTTATTCCTTCTAAAATCACAATAAATTTATATCTACAACAACTATCTTTTGGATCAAACATATAGACACTTTCATTCCATGATACTAAGCTTTATCAACTCTTCAGAGGCTCTGTTCTCGGTGAAAGCAAAAAAGTTGGACCAAAAAGTGGTATAACATCTCTAATTGAACAAAAATGAGGTAGATCTAAACAAATTAAATTAAACAGCAAAGAACGCGTTAAATTTTATAGTGGTTTGGCCAAATCAAGTGTCGACGTCCACTTTAATATTATTAGATTCGAATTCGTCACAAATATAGGGGATTTTACAATGATTCCAGATCTAGACAACAAAGTATGCTCGGATTTAATTGCACGAAATGATAATGGTTGAAGTAAGGGCTATGAGATGAAGAATACAGAGACCAAAGATAAAAAAATCCTCTCTATATGCTCTAGTCCTTCTATTTATAGTTGAAATTTTAACAACCCGGGATTGAGAAGAAATAAATTTGAATTTTATAATAAAAATTAACAGTGAATGAAATTAAATGATGATGATTAATAAAATATTTGGGATGATTTTAGGAAAAATGTATATAAGAATAAGCATTGTGTAAGGATGGGAATTTTAAATATGTATTGTTTATTCGATTTGGTACTTGATCAAACATGAATAAAATAAATGTTGAATTCAAAAAGGAAATGAAAGAGAAATTTATTTGAGATTAATGAGGAAAGGATTGAGTAAGATTATAGAAGTCTAAATAAGTTTTGTAAGTTACTAAAAATACTATTTCTGATATTAAGCACTTTACTTAGCGATAAAGTAATGAATGCTGGATGTATATCTGTGGGTTATTATAATATTTTGAAATTTTGAATTTGGCATTAATGTGAATGAAAGGTGGTTGTAGTTTACTAGTACAATGGTTTTGTAGTAGAAATATCTTTGAGACAATAAATGACTAATAATGAAAATTTATTACTTTGAAATGATATTCGAATTATAATCTTTGTAATAGATTTAAAAGGAGTTAAATTTGGAAATAAAAATGATATGTGTCTTTTGAATGGCAGTCAATAAACTTTTCATAAATACAGACCATGATTTCAAAAATAATGGAGTAATAAATGATGACTTGAATTTAGTTTAAGAAGCATATTCTCATGGAAAAATAATAATTGAGAATGATTTTTATACGTCGTTGAAATTTTAAAATGTTATAAATACAATTTAGTACAATATTTGATTAGTCAAAATATGAAATTGTTTATTTTGAATTTAATTGAACAAATTCATTTCTATAGTAAAAGCGAAAATTTCATTAGAATTGTTCATTTATTTATTTGTAATAAAATGTAATGATCTTTAACTTTGTAATATTATTTTTTTTATAATGTGCATTTAGAAGTTCATTTTAAAACATTGTATTAGAAAAAGGAAATAAAAGAAAATACAATTTATATAATGTTAGCATAAAGTTTAATAGTGGTGTTGTTTATAAGGATATAAATTTAGAATTTTCCAAAATTCAAGAGATTGAGTTAAAATATTATAAAGCATGGGTTAATAAGAAAGAAAATGAATATATTTGAGTTATTAAATTTGGTAATGGGTATGGGTTTATTTAAGTATCCTCTTGGCCTATTAGTAAAGAAAAAGAAATACTAACTATCTCTCCCTTCTCACTTTCATCAGTACGTACATTTTCATTTACCGAAAAACCAAACCTTCATCTCCTTCATCCTCTCTACTAAAACCTAACCTTCCAAACATTAAAATAAAATCAAATAAATTATTAGAAATTCCCAAACTCCAAATATAGCTTCTCTTCACCCCTCTCCATCCATAGGACCCTAAAAGATGAAGTTTTGTTGAGATTTTAATGAGCAAAGGTCTTGGACATCGAAGAAGATGGTGGTAATGAGCTGAATAAGGAAAGTATGGTGCATTCATGTGTTAATCTAAGGAATAAGGTAAGTAAACCTCACTACTATCTCTAGTGATTGCATGCTACTGTATTGGATTGTTGTTGATTTCCGTAGCTATTTTGTGTGTGTGAGCTATATGTATTTCTGAAGTAATATTGACTGAAAGTTTTAAAGTGTCGAAGTTGCAAGTTATTAACAAACTTTGATTAATTATTGATGTTTATACTTGCTTAAATGAGTGCATGTCTTCATTTAGGTTGAATCAGTGTTCCATAGACCAACTTTAGGTGCTGAAATTGAGGAAAATGATGTTAAAGTCATTCATCTAGAGTTGTAAGGCTCTAGGAAGTTCAGACATCGGTCGACTGGTGGCGGTCGACCGGTTGACCAGTGACCGAACTTGGAGCCTTTACGGCTCTAGGTAGAATATTTTTTTGATTAATTTTCTTAGGGATTCTTTTGTTTTTGTTGATTTTTATGATTTCGAGAATTTCGGTTATACCATATTCTATTAGAAATTCAGTTCTATGATTTATTAAAAATAATATCGGTATTTAAATAAATATGTTGTGGGAAGAAATTATCTTTAAACTAGTTTATTAAAATATATTCATTAAAAATCACTTTTAAAGTTTTTATATATTATTAACTTCCAATTTAGATTTTGAAATATGGATCTAAAATATAAATTTACAAATATCTTAAGGAAGAAGATTATTATTGAGTTTTAATAATAATAATGTTCTAAAAGGTAAAGTAATATATATATATATATATATATATCTGTGTGTGGGGTTGTAAGTTTAGATGTTAAGATTGGATATATATAGTAGTATATTCTTATAAAACTATTAATTCTATGGAGTTTTAAATAACTATACTCACACACATTTTGATATCAATTCATGTTTATAGCTTGTTATATCAATAATAAATATAAATAGTTGAGTAATAAAAAGTTAATGGTTTGAATAGAAATGGTTTAAAAGTATATAAAGTAGTTGAAAACCATTCCATAAGTTGTAAAGTCAAAACTTATGTTTTATAAACCATAATTTCTCTTTTCGCATCTTATTGAGTTTGGCCTTAGGGTTATTTATGTCTTCTATGTGATTTTTTAATGACTTTTGAAATATTGCTTTCATGTAAAATTCTTCTTTCTATGGATTTAGAAATATAATTAAACGTTTTAGTGTATCGAGTGGTATAGGACATTCAGTATCACTTCTTCAATTATTTATTCTACTTGTGTAAAATACTTAAGTGAGTGGAGTTTACTAACTTATAGTAAATACTCTAGCAACATCGAGTGTGTGGGACATATGTTGTTACTTTAGTGATTATAATTTGAAGAGTAGTTAACACTTTTTGATTAAATAGTATATTGGGGAAGCATGCTACTTCTGTAGTTCGTTATATTTGTTAGTGCACTCTTTTGCTTGACCTTGTAGACTAGTAATCATCCTTGCGGCTGACTGCGGTGGTCGCACCTTTAGTCGTGGTATCTTTGTTGGTTATTAGCCCAATACCATAAAAGCCAGTAGTCAATACAACGAGCACACCTCGTGTTATGAGGTGGGTATATTATGGTTGTAGGAGTTTAATGGTGTCAGTCCTTCTTAAACTGCTGGAGCATGTCTTATCATTCTCCACTTGGAATAAAGCGACTAGCACTAAGAATTCCCTTATAGTCAAAATATCTATAGGATCAGTTATTTTACCCTGACTTCCTTTGTGCTTGTCTTTCCTTGTTGACATGCTTTTATGCAGTCTTGTGTATTTTGTCTTGGACTTGCGATCGTGTCGTCTTATGCATTCGAGGGATTGACTTGCTATCATACGATATATGATATCCTTAATAATGATTGATTGATTTGATATTTATTCACCATATTTGAGATGATTTTCCATGTTGGGCATGGTATGACTTTATGACATGTGCTTCTTTCCTTGTTAACATGCTTTTATGCAGTCTTGTGTATTTTGTCTTGGACTTGCGATCGTGCCGTCTTATGCATTTGAGGGATTGACTTGCTATCGTACGATATATGATATCCTTAATAATGATTGATTGATTTGATATTTATTCACCATATTTGAGATGATTTTCCATGTTGGGCATGATATGACTTTATGACATGTCTATTTGATGAGATCTTTGCATATTATATAGTGTTTACTATATCCTTAAGTTATTTGCATGCACATTATTGTGATCTCACCAAGTTTTGTTTAGAGATAGTATGAGCCATTTTTTTATAAATATTCAGGTCATACCAAGGCTTGTTAGGTGAAGGGACTCAGTGACCATGGATGTGGGCTAGCTTATGTGGAGATAGACACTATGTGTTATATATATATATATATAGTACCATTTTGTGCTAGTCCTTGTACATGCTAGTATGTTTTGGTTGAAATAGAGACTCTTGATGTTGTATATATATTGTTTTGATACTCGATGAGAGTTGATGTATATGTATATATGTGAGACTAGTGCTTCTTTTGTAGACCCGCTTAGTATATTATGTAATGGCCTATATTATATTTTACTACCACATCTGTAATTCCGTGTTCTCTATTTTGTTGTATATTATTCTATTTTATATTAGCCAACGTGTCTATTGCACTATTCTGAGACTGTTCATGTCGTTAAATTTCTTCAGACTTAAAGGTAGAAAGGTGATAGAGTTAACCTAAGGGAATAAACATGGATGTTCACTTCTATCCAGCCTTAATCCCCATATTACTTGACACTGTTACTTATAATACTCTTGGGTGATATGGGTATAAAAATGGGGCTTTAGAACTTGGTATCAGAGCAGGTCGGAACAATATATGCTATATGGGACATGAGTCATGGCCTAGATAGACTTAAAGTCCTTATTCCCCCTCGGGTGTATTGTAGCTACCCTATATAGAAAGGGATAATTGGCTTATTCGATGATTACTAGGGTAATCATCTTGGGGCATATCTATTATTTTTTAATATTATCCTTATCCCTACCTTTTCTATGTGTTTGTCTCTCAGTGGAATGAAAGTTACTGAAGGAGGTAGTGAAGCAAGGAGTAATTAGCTATACTAGTAGTGTCGGCATTGGTAATGTTGTATATACCCCTATATTGCTTAAACGAGAATGAAGTATTTCGGTTAGGGAAGCTGTAAAGACTCTAATCGATTCTCGTATTTTGGATATTTCACAACTGTAAATTATGATGAAGCAAGTTTGAGTAGAAGGATCATGTAGTGATCAGAGTTGCATAACGGAAGTAAGTAGATAGCCTTTCGGTGAAGGCGATTGTTTGTTTGCTTGGTTGAAATTTATATTGTTGTATTGATGTTTGTATACATTTAGGGTCAGTCTTGGAAGTGGGAATTGAATAGAATTATCACCCAAAAATTATAAACCCACATGAAAAAATCTAAATATTAGTGGAAGCTAGCGGTTTCCTTCAGTCTAGGATGAAACCAAACAATGAATGTAAACTTGTTTTATAAATGAACCAATACATGTATATTTCAATATATATTATGTAATGAAAAAAATTAAATGGTATGATTGTTTGTTATTTTGAATGGTTGATGTGTGATGAAGTATGTGGTTGATAAAGATTGGTAGGTGTATAAATTTTGAAAGTAAATATTTTTATGTAGACAAATATATGATTTAGAAAGTATGATTGTTACTGTTATAAAGTATTTGGAAAAATTTTAATGGCTCATTTTAATGTTAATATATCAATTAAGTGTTTTAAGAATTCTGATCGATGCGTGTGCACATGTATCGATATGGCTTCCTAAACACTTGAACGAGGCATTAAGACATGGTATTTTGAAGAAAAAAAATTTATATGCAAGTAATAATTTAGAAAAATAAATATACTCTTATAAAGTAATAAATAGTTTTTGGGAATGAAAATTTTCCTTCTAAGTTTGAAAACTTTTCAACCATCTGAGCAGCTAGTGTGCTTTAGTGAATATTGAGATCGGTGGCGAGGCAATGTTGACATTTTTTATTGCAGCCAACATAACAGCCAACTAGAGAAACTAATCGCTAAGATTCATGACTTGTCAATGTTATATAGTTTTACATGCAAATAATCATTTTTGGACTAATAGTGTTATTTTATGACTCATGCTTGCTTTAAATTTTCACTCTAAAAAATAAAGAGAGTTTAAAGTTACTTTAAAGAAAAATGGGGTAAAACAAGGTAAAGATTTTAAAATTTTAATTTAAAAAGAAGATTTAAAGAACACTCGAAAATAAGTTTAAGGATTAGGGATGTCTATTATATTTTGTAAGGAAAATCATTTTAGCTATGTTAAAAATTAAAAAAAAGCACAATTGATTTGGAAAAAAAGAGGGTGTGTTTAATTTAAATAGATTAGTTTCCAAAAGAGGACATTTATCCTAACGTGTTAGTTCCTTTTTAATTCATCAAAAAGAATTTAAGTTATAATTATGAATATATTATGAACTTAAAGTGTATTTTGGAAACATGATTAAGGTTATTTTGTGAAATTCTTTTAAAATGGACTACGTAGGAAAAGTAAAATTTTCCTTAAAATATAATTTGAAAGGCAAGAAATAAGTATAAAGTGTTTGAAATGAACATTTGAAGAAAAAAAGTAACTGAGAAGTTATTTCCAGTTTTAAGAGATAAGTTTGCTAATGTACAATTAAAACTTTACAACTCATTGCCTTCTAGAAAATAAATTTTTAGACATAAAAATTTTGTTGAAAGGATTTTAGTTAAATCCTATTGTTTTGAAATAATATTTTGGTTTGAAATAAGTTCATATAAATGGTCTTGTTGTTGAAAGTTTTTAGTTTTAAAAACATTGCTATAGTAAAATGACTATATCTGTCGAATCTTTATCCGATTTTATTGATTCTTTTTGGATTTGGAAAGATATTTCAACAACAAACAACTTTTCTATAGATCACCTTATCGAATTATGTAGTTTTCCAAGACTAAACCATGTTATAAATAGAACAATAAATTCTAGCATGTTAGGAATTTTTTGAGTTAAGACATCAACTTGTTTTGATCATATCTTTCAAACTATTAATCCAATTTTAGTGACCTTGTACATTCTGGGAAGCTAAGATTGTGGGGAAAAACTTTCATTTTAGTAGATTTGATAAAGTTTAAATTTTACTATATGAAAAAAGAGGATTAGTAAAGGGGAGGATTAGTAAAGGGGACTTGAGAAATAAGAGTAAATTTGATAATTTGGAATTATATGACTTTATTTTATTATACCTCATCTTTCTAAATTATTAAATGTTTTGAATGATTAGTAAACATCTCACAGCCTTATTTTTATGTATTAATGGTTGCTATTTAAATGAAATTTGTGTATTATTATTGGTGTGACTTGTTTGAGCATAGGTTTTTGGAGGCGATCAATG
The DNA here is from genome assembly GCA_030737815.1 of Allium fistulosum. Lineage (NCBI taxonomy): Eukaryota > Viridiplantae > Streptophyta > Magnoliopsida > Asparagales > Amaryllidaceae > Allium > Allium fistulosum. The sequence continues at coordinate 1,099,072,672 of CM060904.1, read as the reverse complement.
ATATATATAGCACAAACGTGCTTATTCTCGCTAAAGGTATATAAATATACGCTTATAAGCGATGAAAGAAAGTATATCTCATTAGTACGTTCCATGTTTTAGTTTTAGTTTTTCCCATTTTTTAGGATGCCTCTTCGAAGATGTATAAGAATTTTTATGTACTGTAAATATCAAAATGCTCTCCGTACAAAGAAGACTATGTCGAAATATTCTAAAACTTACAACACTTAGATATTTCTTTTTCGTATGAGGAAATAGAAAACTTTTTAATAAAGTTAAATTAAACCTATAGTAGACGAATAATAGAAAGCTTAATGGCCTTTATTATGAGAAGTCACATAGAGAGGGCCATGGTATGTAGTTTGTTGTGTATTTGATACAATGGGTGAATATGCCAAAGTACATGTTAAGGCCCAATTACCAAATGCTCTTAGTTGAGTAATCTTATGGCTACTTGATAATTGTTTATCTTTTTTTGATTGTTAATAGATGCATAAGTCTTAAACTTTAGAGGGTGGAGAATGCAAGAAGTAATTAGCACATTATGAATTTTCCCCTAACCATAATTTGCGAGGACGCAATTTTCTTAAGGGGAAGTCTATAACAACCAGGGATCGAGAAGCAATAAAATTTAATAGTGAATGAAATTAAATGATGATAATGAACAAACTATTTGGGATGATTTTGGGCAAAATGTATATAAGAATGACATTGTGTAAGGATGGGAATTTTAAATATGTATTGTTTATTTCGATCTAGTATTTAATTGAATATGAAAAAAGAATGCTGAATTCAAAAAGGAAACCAAAGATAAATTTATTTGAAATTAATAAGGAAAGATTTGAGGAAGATTATAAATGTCTAAATAAGTTTTGTAAGTCTCTAAAAATATAATTTCTGGTATTAAGCCCTTTAATTAACAGTAAAGCAATAAATGTTGGATGATATCTTTGGCTTATTATAACATATTAAATTTTTTAATTTGGCTTTATGTGAATAAAGTGTGGTTAGAGTTTACTAAAACAATGGTTTTGTAAGTAGAAATATCTTTGAGACGATAAATGACTATGATAACATAAACTTGTCCAATAAGATCGAGGAGACACATGGGACACATGACCGGTCCTTTGCTAGAACGATTAAGTCCCTTAGGCTTAGAGGTACTAGGCTAACCAACCAAAACTTGGATCTTAGGATTAAACTATAGCGCGCTTTAGATGATCGAGACGAGGTCTTTCAAGAGTTTGCTTTACTCTCTAGACTGTATCCAGGAGACTCACAGTTGAAGAAAAAAGGTTATCTTCCCTCAGAAGATTCTATGATCTGAACCTAACTATAACTCCGGAGGCTCTTCCTGGTTACCAAAGTGTAACCCCATCCCCCTTAGCTATTACCAAAAGGAAGACACCTGACGGTGCACATGTTTTGAAATATGTTCCCTAATGTATTCCATAAGCCAACCTTAGATTACCCTTAGTAGACTCTTCTTCATCAGAACTCTCTATACCAAAGGGGGTTTAGGGAAGGAAATCACTTTTTCCAATGTGGCCAGAACCTCGGGGTCCCATGCTATACTAGAAGTAGAGGCCTTACGATCATTTTAGCTACTAAGGAGAAATTTGCCTACCTCAGAGGATCATGAATTTTGTACTCCTTCTTTGCTTACTGTTTGTATTAATACTCAGTGGAATGAAAAAGAGTTGTTCTTATGATGACTTGTCTTTTCTGGTTCTAACTTAAATCTCTTTTTAAGGGCAATCTTGTCCCAACTGCTTAAGGTTAGAGAGATATTTTGCCTCGTGCAATGGATTCTTGATGATAAGATAGTTGAATTGATGAAATTTAGTCCTGATCTCGATGCTAACATCCATATTATCTTGAAAGATAATGAATCTTTGAACCAAACTCTGAAGAAGCTATCCGAAAAGATGTCTACCTTTCCAGTGGAAGTGTCGGTTACTGGTCAGGCTTTAGAATCGGTAGTTTTGGGGTTGTGGGAGTCGTCGACTACTCTTAAACACTAGTTAGATTAAGCTTACAGAGAACTTTTGACAATCAAACTGTAAGAACCCAAAACCGATAGCAATCATACCAATGAAGTTACGATTGCAGCCCCTTCAGCTTGAGGAAGAGGCAGGGGTAGAGGGGTATGCTGCTATGAGGATTCCTTCTTCTCACAGGACTACAATTATCTCTTCCTAGTCTCATTCCCAACACTCCCAACTTGAAGGGAATTCTTCCTCGGCATTTGTGGCTAATGCATCAAACATTCTTGTTTGTATCAGGGATGGTCGAAGAATCTCATTCAGTCAATTTAAGAAGGAATGGATATCTAAGACATACGACAAGATGGAAGAGCATTTTAAATCTCGCTTAGAGCAGGTCGTGGAGGAAGCAAAAACTAGGTCTAGGAATGTGTATGAAGGCTTATGAGACGCTGCCCCTTCCTTTTTTTTCTTTTGTATATTGTGTTCCAAATGTACTGATAATCGTTTGGATAACCGTTCATAACATTAAGGTCCCTTTTTGTCTTTTCGGTTGACTAGTTCTTTCAACTCGAGCCATTTTGCTTGTCCTTTTTTAATTCCATTTTGAGGACCTTCTTACTCCTTGACGTCTCGCCATATTGGTGTTTGCGATGTCTATTCTTACTAGCTTGGCGCCATCCTTATAGCTTTGATTGGGATCCTTACCCAATACTCATTTTTATTAGGAACTCTCCTCTTAAATCTCTAACCTTATTAGGAATTCTATCTGATTTTAATCTTATGCATGATACTTCTCGATCGTGGCTCATTGTTAATAGGAACTTACCCAATATTCTCATCTAACTAGGGATCTACCCAATGCATGATACTTCTTGTCCATGGCTCACTATTATTGGGAATCCACCCAACACTCTAATCCAATAAGGAATCTACCCGATGCATGGCACTTCTTGTCTATGGCTCACTATCATTAGGAATCCATCTAATATTCTAATCTAACTTGGAATCTACCCGATGCAAGGCACTTCTTGTCCATGGCTCACTATCATCGAAAATCTACCCAATATTCTAATCTAATTGTGATCTACCCGATGCATGGTACTACTTGATTATGGCTCATTATTATTGGAAATCTATCCAATATTCTAATCTAACTGGGAATCTACCCAACGCATGATACTACTTTACCAAAGCTCGCTATTATTGGAAATCTACCCAATATTCCAATCTAATTGGGAATCTACCCAGCGCATGGTACTACTTGACCATGGCTCACTATTAGCATGCATTCTACTTTTCGATGTCTTTCTAAACCTAGGCAATATTAGCCTTACACTTTGTTGCACATCACTGTGGGGGAGCTCTTATGGCGAGGTATACCAACCAATCATTGGTTCCAATCTACAACTACTTGTGGTTGGCATCGGTCATCTACAACTACTTTTGGCTAGTGTCGACCATCTAAAGCTACTTTTGGCCGGTGTCGGCCATCTAAAGCTACTTTTGGTCAGTGTTGGCCATCTAAAACTATATTAAGTTAATGATCCTACCAGAAGATAAAGGTAAACATGAATTTTTTTAAAAAATGCTTTTTGGATTATTGAGAGAGTTAACATTTTTAAGAAAAAGTGAAACTCTTTATCAACCTCGTCAGTTCAATAGAAGAGTTTCGGCCCTTGGACCCTAAATGTAGACACAACAATAAAAAATAACTAAAAGAGATAGAATTCCACGGGAACTGAAACTAGATTGTACTTATCGAGAGAAGAAAGAGCTAAACTCGAAAGGAGTGTCTTTGGTAAGTTAAGAGATTTCTTCAAATATAAAGATCCATATAGCATCCTTTACCTTCAGAAGGAGGGCATATACATATTCAGTCAAATGAGTCTACATGAATTTCTCCTGAAATATAGAAACAAAGTTATTAAAGATGAGATATTTAAGCAACTATTTGACAAACTCAACTAATTTCTCTTTCCGTATGAAGCTTTCTACAGCCTGAGAAAGTCTTCGACACTTCTATATTTCATGTCCATTCGCTTGATGGTAAACACAGTAGTTTCTCTCTTTCGGATCTTCTTTAATGGAAAAGGGATAGTTTGGATAATGGAGCTCTCCTCGTATTTCTAGAAAGATCAAAGATAAACTTCAATTGAGTGAAGTAAGGACTTAGTATCCTTTGTCCTTCTTCTGAAATCGAAGAGTAGAGGTAACCGAGAGGGCTCTTTTAGCAGGGAGACATAAACCTTTATTTGTCATTAATACGACATTTAAGTCCTTGATTTTGTTTGCTATAGCCTTAACCATCACTCGGAGTTTAGTAGACTCTTGGAGGGACTAGTGGAGATACTCCAAAAGCTGTCTGATTTGGAGAGCTTGAAGTTCATAAACAGGATCATACTCTTGGCCACTTTCCTTTTCCGGAACAAGGGTAACCAATCTTTCGTTGTTATCTTATTCAATGAGTTGAACGCAAAGGTTGAGGGGCAATTTTGAGATGACTCCTTTGTTTTTTAGAATTTGACATAATTGGTTGGAATGCTCTATTAGGTATTCGAAAGGGAAAAAAGTGGGGAGGATTGGGCCCTCCTTCTAGCACCAAAAACGTCAGTGCAGAATTTCGTTAACACCAACACCCCGAGGTCCGAAAATATGCCTTCGAAAGTCGAATGGAATATTGAAACTGGCAAAGAGGTTGCCAAGATGTGATGTAACTAAGTCTTGAAATCGAGATACTGAATCGTAAAGTAATGACAGTATATGCAAAGAAGGCGAAGTGCGAAAAGTAGATAACGCCGAGACTTTTATAGTGGTTCGAGCTGAAAGTCCCTACGTCTATTGTTCTTTACTTATTTACTTACTCTTATATAGCCGAGAGGCTTATTACATTGAATCTAAGTGTTTCCGCCATTAATGATTTTTTGACTGGAGCTCTAATATAGGAAAGTGCTATATAATTTATGTAAGTTCTTTTTGCATCATAAGATCATTGTGCCTTGGGATTACCGCCTATTTATAACCAGCAGCTATAACTCCATTGGTGGAGAATACTCTCCTTGGATTGTTGAGGTTGCTTGTTGTGCAGCTATTATTGGAACTTGTTTTGAGCATCTAGCATTGCTGCTTAAGAAGTGTAGATTGACGAGTTGTCTTCCCACCTAAACGGCCTCTTACATCTAAGACACACATTATCTAATTGACAGCTTCGGCCGTTGATTCTTATTACTATAGAGTTGTGCTTTGGGCTTTGGACCCACAAATGGGCTGTTTCCTTCGGCATTTGGTATTTTTCTTTTGAGACGAGCTCAGTTCATTCGATATTTATATATTAAAGCATCATAACTCTTGTAATATATATGGATATGGAGTATTGGACATTCCTTAGGAAGATAGTCATCGTTCTTAATATTGACTATTTTTGGTATAACAGTTCTATAATTTTATAGAAAATAATATTGGTATTTTAATAAATATGTTGTGGGAAGAAATTTCTTTAAACTATTTTTATTAAAATATATTCATTAAAAATCACTTTTAAAGTTTTTATATATTATTAACTTCAAGTTTAGATTTCAAAATATGGATCTAAAATATAAATTTAAAAATATCATAAGGAAGAAGATTATCATTGAGTTTTAATAATAATAGTGTTCTAAAAGGTGAGGTAAATTATGTATGTATGTGGGTGTGTATGTTTAGATCTTAAGAGTTGATATATATATATATATATATAATAATATATTCTTATAAAACTATCAATTCTATGAAGTTTTATACAACTACACACACACATTTGGATACCAATTCAAGTTTATTGCTTGTTATATATATATATAAATAAATATAAATAGTTGAGTAATAAAAAGTTTATGCTTTGAACATAAAAGGTTTAAAAGTATATAAAGTATTGAAAACCATTCCATAGGTTGTAAAGTCAAAACTTATGTTTTATAAACCATAATTCCTCTTTTTGCATCTTATTTAGTTTGGCCTTAGGGCTATTTATGTCTTCTATGGAATTTTCTTATGACTTTTGACATATTGCTTTCATGTAAACTTCTTCTTTCTATGGATCAAGAAATATAATTAAATGTTTTTGTAGTATCGAGTGGTATAGGACATTCACTATCACTTCTTCAGTTAATCATACTACTTGTTATGTAGAATACTTAAGTGAGTGGAATTTACTAACTTATAGTAGATACTCTAGCAACCCCGAGTGGTATGAGACACGAGGTGTTACTCTAGTGATTACTATTTGAAGAGTCGGTAACACTTCTTGATTAAATATTATCTTGGAGAAGCATGCTATTTCTATAGTTCGTTATGTTTTTTAGTGCACTCTTTTGCTTGACCTTGTAGGCTACTAATCATCCTAGTTGACTGCAGTATTAGCCCAATACCACAAAAAACTAACAGTCAGTACCATGGGCACACCGCGGGTTATGAGGTGGGTATATTATGGTTGTTGGAGTTTAATGGTGTCAGTCCTTCTTAAACTTCTGGAGCATGTATTATCAATCTCCTCTTGGAATAGAGCAACTCGCACTAAGAATTCCCTATAGTCAAGATATCTATAGGATCGGTTATGTTACCCCAACTTGCTTTGTTCTTGTCCTTCTTTGTTGACATGCTTTTATATAGTCTTGTGTATTTGTTCTTGGACTTGCCGTCGTGCCGTTTATGCTTTTAAGGCATTGGCTTAAAGTCATGTAATATATGATTTCCTAAATAATGACTTGCTGTAGTGCGGGCATTTGATTGATTTGAATTTATTCACCATATTTGAGATGATTGTCGATGTTGGGTGTAACGACATGGAACTTTATCATTTTGATTGTGAAATATTTAAATAATCTTAAATTTTTAAACAATTAATTTTTAAAGCTTAATAACTCTTTTTAATAATTAAATAATAATGGCAAACTTGTAACAAAAGAATATTTACAAAAATAAATAGTTCGAATAAATAGAGATAGTGGGACCGAAAATCGTATTATCGATAAATGGTCTCGAAACGCGTGAAATTGTCATCTCCGGGCACTATCTCTATTTTAACGAAACTAATGCCATCGGAACCGGAATAATAAGGTGATGTACACATACGAGTTTCGTGGCAAGCAGATGTGTTGTATAGTCATGTAAGCTCGAAATATATATCATTTTAATTATAGAATTAAAACAATAATATAATAATATTATATAAACATCTTTCCTTATCCCTCACTTTCACTTTTCTCTCTCCTCTTTTTTATTTTTTTCCAGCGAACATTTTTATAGCTGCCATCTTCTAGGAATTAAATCGAGAGCTATGGGCAATGGAATCAAGCGACGTCGGATCCATTGAGTTCGTACGAGCAAGGGCTTCAAATCCATGTAGTCGATGATGGGTGCAGTCAAATTTGGTGGAAATCGACGTGGTGAGGCAGGGATTAGGGTTGGGTTTTTTAGGCTATTTAGGCAACAATTGGCAAAACAGAGTCTGGATTCGGATTCCTCAGGGCAAGGCGAAGAGGTGATGATGAAATAGGGTAGTTCGGTCGTGATTTGTGTATTGTGACATTCGCATAGCCGTATGGAGGGCTTTCAGGTTCCGATGAAGGGGAGTGTGTCGAGCTTTACATGGTGGGTTTGGTCGAATGGAGCACATGAAGGGAAGATTGAAGGCAAAGTCCATTCGTTGATTAGTGGTATGGAGCCCCGTGTCAGTGCGTGCGTGCACTGTGAAGGACGGGTGCGCGTGTACAGGGATATAATTTTAGGGAAGAAGATTTAATTGGGTAGTTAAATCAGTTAAGTAATTAGTAAACTTAATCATTTTAATTAATTCAAATACCTATAAATTCAATAACTTTTGCATACGAGGTCCAATCGAAACGCGGTCTTTTGCACTATGCTCATTGGAGCGTTATATACGCACTAGAGATGATTTCATCAAGTTTGGGGCATGTGGAATTTTTAGCTAAATTTGAACGACGTTCGATTTTAGACTATTTGAGAACGCGAAAGCATCAACTGGAATTTTGGTGAGTTAATTCACTTTTGGATGAATACTATATGATACATGCTTGATATAAATTATTGTTTGCCTCCTTGAATGATTTCTTTGTTTGGTTTGGTTGAATTTCCGCTTTGAAAAACAGATAACATATGAATTGAAATATAGGTAATCTGGGATTCTATAGAGAAATCCGGATTCCTCATAGCTGTTGATTTTAATTTCATTTATTTACTTGTGTAAATTGTTGAATGCCAAAAGTATTGGCTGTGACATTGATATGTGTTAAAATTTGAACCTTTTTAGTGATAAAGGCAGTAGTAGCATTGGTTAAATGCTATGTGGTTATTGACCTCATTATAGTATTTTGGAAATACTATTATTTGCTATTTGACTTGAAAATGTAACTTTTGGAATTATCTGTGGTATTTTATTTAGAAAGGACTTTTGAACATCTCTATTTTACACCAACCTTTTTGGAATTATTTTAAAAGTATTTCAAGAAGTTTGTGTTTTATAGAAAAGTTTAATATAATAATGGATGTTTATTTATAAAGAAAAAAGGGGTTTATCTTTTATAATAAAGTGATCCTGTTTTAAAAGAAGATAAAAATATTTTGAAATAAATATTGGTGAAATGTTTTATATAAAATATAGATTATAAATGGTATTTTATAAATAAAGGACTAGATTTATAAATGATATTTTATAAGAGGGAAATGATATCGTTTTGATACAATGGAATGAAAAATCACATTTGCGAATTTATAGTGATATATGGAATGATCGTTTTATAGAAAGCATTTAATCCTATCTTGAAACAGAAGATTTGCAAAAAGTATATAAGGTATAAATTTAGAAGTTTTATAAATAGAAATGAAATTTATAGAAGAAGTTTTATAAATATAAATTTTTTTTATGAAAGGAGTTTTATAAATATAAATGAAATTTATAAAAAAAAATTTGTAAATATAAAAGAGAACCACAAAAAGGAGTTTTATAAAAGGAATGAGATTTGATTTCCATAAGTGATCTTTCTAACTTATGGTGGTATGGAAAGTATTATTTCCATACTTAACACCAAAATTCTAAATAGGAAAACTTGTCCCTATCATGAGAATTAAGAATGTATGTCGAGGCAAGGATAGTACACTAACTTGTCTGACTACACTGTTAATCGTTAGATAGTACAAGTTTGAAATCGAAAAGTTGAGGTAAGTATATTTGGTCTAATTTCTATACGATCCTGTTACTTACACCAAATGTGTTATAGGTTATCATTGTCAACGTTTCTAAATGACATTTGTTTTAACCCAAATAAGTTTGGTTTTGGAAGTGAAATATTTCTTAAGATTTTATGAATATACTTATACCATTAAGATAAATATATAAAATGTTTTCTAAGTATTGAAAGTGAAATGGTTTGTGAATATACTTATACCGTCGAGATAAATATATGAATATTTTTCAAGTATTGAAAAGAGTGGAGAAAGTTGTGAATATATCCTTTAAAAAAGGTATTTCAGTACGAATATTTTAAAAGGGATTTTAGTTAGTGAAACAATTAATTAAAGAGCTTAGTGGTTGCTTATGCACTTAATCATGCTTGTTTACCTTGTGAAATAAAATCTCCGATTTGATTGTTTGCTTATTTGATAGTTAAATAACCAACTATCAAATATTGGTTTGTTTTGAACTATCGTTTGTTGGTTCGAAGAGACCGAGATCAGATAAGCATGATTTATCCAAAAACCACTTTGAACTGGCATAAGCATTAAAATTTAGACATCTTGAAGGTGATGGAATCAAAGATGGAGTTCCCTGAAGTGCAAAGGATACTTGCTATTAATCCTACGGTGATTTCAAAATGGATGTAATAGAAGTAGTGTAACGACCCACCTTTTTGACACTCGAAAGTCAGCACTTAATATGTCCACTGCATTCAAATGTTGAGCATCCAATTGTTGGGAAGGCAAATTGTTAGGGTGAATAAAAAGAAAAAGAACAAGGAAAATATAATCTCATAACTGAACGACAACATATAATATAACAAAGACAGTTAAAGCTGTTAGTCTAAGATACAAGGAATATCAGAGCAAAAAAAACAAACCTCATCAGCCTAGAGAGTTATAACTTCCTGACCTTACAATTGCTGTGTGACGCCCACCCCGAGACCCACATTAACAAAGAGAATTATTGTCTGCTAATGGGAAGAATAGGGCTGGTTAGGAGCGACCATCTGTAATCTTAAACATCTACCGAATACGTTGATAAATGCTCTATATTTTTTTCCATCTCTCATGGATCGACATATCCAATAAATGCTTAATACAAAACTATAGGTGGCTAATGGATCTATCAGAACAAAATACAATAACAAAATGCATATCACATCGCAGAACAGTAAACGTCGTATATATAAATACATATACACTGATACATCCCAGTACAATACAAAATGATATACAAAAGTGGTTCAAAGACCACACTATATACATCTAATCAAAATACACATCAGAGTCAACCAGAAAGAAATATAAACTACACAAAAGTTCTAGGCTGATATCCAAGCAGATGCATTAAAGCTAAGTCCCATAACTGATAGCTAACCTGAAACAACTCGGTCTGACCCGAGTATAAAATTACACGGGTCGGTCTAGCTAAAACAATCAGTTAATAAGGATAGATGATAATATGAAGTATAAGATACAAGGTGATAATTCTTCTCAAATGAGAAGAAATAATAGAAAGAACACACACCCATGACTTAAGTGGACCAATGTCACTTAAGTATAAAAAGACCTCAAAAGAGGTAACTCAAACAATAACACTCAAATATAGAAATAAATGCCTCATATCATTGGCGACATCCTAAAACATCTATAATGGTTTCAATGAACCATATTCCCTAAAAAGAAAAGGTCTTAAACTAAAAATTCGAGAAACGCCGTAAATGACAAACATAAATATGAACTCATAAAAGAGTGATTTAAAAACTCAAAACTAAACCAAATGGAAAACACATCAATATATATATATATATATATATGTATGTATCTCCAAGAAGAAGATTGTAAATGTCATATAAAAGCGCTGAAGGCGGCAAACTCAAATCTCAAGTATGGACCAACCGGCCCAATAAAAATGTCAAACTCAAATCTCAAAATATGGACCCAACAGCCCAATAAGAACCCAACAACTCAAATCTTAAAATATGCACGTGCAAAACTCTTGTCTGGTACTATATAAATTATAGGTACCTATCCCAGACGACCGAAGTTGTAAATCCCAGATGACCGAAGTCGTAAAACTCAAACGACCGAAGTCACATAAACTCGTGATGAGCCCAACAGCTCGATAAAGATTAGACCCAACAGCCTAATATGAGCCGAACAGCTCTAGTATTGGCATAACTCAGAATGTGTCACAAACTCTCAGCTAGGAATCCGAAAAGTGGTAACGTGCGTCCCATACCACACGTTCTCACTAAACGGTTTACTAACCGCTGGCCAATGCCACATTAGAAAACTCAGAAACCTCAGAAACCTCAGAAAACTCATGACTTGTCTCATCTCATCGACAAGTATAAATAAACCTCGTGATTGTTCCTCATGAACCAGAAATCTCGAAATAGGAAATCACAAACTCAGACTTTCCTCATATCATCGGCAAGTATAGAAACATCATGATGGCTCTCATCGACCAAAACTCCTAGAATAGGAGATCTCAAACCATAAAACTTGTGACATATTGGCCATCCTAGATAATTCCAATAAATAGGAATTATAAAACTCAAAATACGCCATTAAATGGCAAAACTCGAATAATTTCGATCGTACAAGTCCGAAATTAACCGAAACAGTAAACGCACGTGTCCCATACCACGTGTTTTACTAAATCATTTAATTCTCTTTCTCATACGTTCGAATAGTGCAAAAATGTGTGTTTTATATTTAAAATAATTTACCTAAGAAAATAAGCTTTTAAAACCAATTTACGAAATCTGTTTTGAAAACCCATATTTAGAAATTCCCTTATTATAGAGAATAAATAGATTTTTATATTTCAAAAAACTTTTAAAATACTATATAATAATTATTTGAATTTTCCCTTTTATTTAAAAATTATTTCAAAATCGTTTGGAGAAAACCGTGCTCGAAAACAATGAAAAACCAATAAAATACTCAAAACCGATAACTCCAATTCAATTCGAATTCAGTTCGAATTCAACTGAAAAATCAATTCAAATTCAATTCAAATTTGAACTTTAAAATACTCAAAATTTAGCTAGCCTATTGATAGGCATCATAGATATCAAAAACAACATAATAATATCACGAAAACGAAGAGTAGAAGCTAAGGAATCAATATGGAAACAACCGGAAACAAGCAAACTCACGCAAGCAAGTACAACAGCGGACAAGGCTCCCTAGGTCGACCTCCTTTGTCCCAGGGTCGACCATACGGTCGACCTAAGGATAGGCCTGGTCGACCTAGCGGTCGACCTAAGCGGCCTTCTCACGCGATTTTCGTTCCAGTCGTTTTTCCTACGACGAACTGATTTTATGACCAACTTTTAGCATAGCAAATGAAAGTGTTTTTCAACCAAATTTTGCAGGCATATAGAGCAACATATAAACTACAAACTGGAAGAAATTCGGCAACATTTCATTGCCGAAATTACAAGTTACAAGCATGCAAAGTAGAGACTTAGATCATATTTCACAAAAGAAGAAAACCGAAACAAAAATTATTTACAGGGAACGTATTTTGCACAGAAACTTCTCTTTGATCATTGCAGTAGCTAGAAAATGTGAGTTATCAACTCACCTGCTGATTTAGCAAAGTTTTTAGGTGCAAGCAATGATTTTTGGTGGATAAATGGAGCTCTAGGCACCTGTACTTGCTAAAAAAGAAGCATGCAAGAGAAATAAAACAAGTTACAAACAATTTTATATCAATTCAAAGATTTTTGATGAAATCTTTTTGGTATTGGATGGAGATTACCTTGTATTCTAGCTTAAGATGATTTCCCTTTGAATTTTGCAGCAAAAATTGAGTAGAAATTGATTTAGTTGAGAGAAGCCATTTTTTTATTTTTATTTTTCTTACTATAAACTTTAGTTGAGAAAGAAAGAGATGAAACTAACGCACAACTCTTTCTCTTTTACCAGAAGCCTCTAGATTAATGGCTAATGGACCTAATTCCTACCCAAATAAGCCCAAGAGCAAAATACTTAGTGAAATAATGAAGCTATATGCATATTTACTCTAATTTAACATTATATACACATATTTCATCATTTAAATGCCCAATAAAATGTATTCATCCAATTGTATTGAAATAAAATTGTTATTATAAAAAAATAAAATTTAATTTAACACTAAAAAAGTATTTTTAACAATAAAACCCTATTTTACACAATATTTCACAATTTACACTATTTTAGTGTAAAAACACTATTTTTAACATAACAAGCACAACAAAAATTATTTTCTTATCAAATAAATTATAACAAATCATTTTAACTTTATCATAACTTCAAAATATTATTTTTAAACAATATTTCATCTTTTATTTTAATAAAATACATGTTTTCGTCATATTTCTCCTTTTATATTTAATAAAAGGTTAATATTGGCAATAATTACCAATATTTTTACATTGACTCAATTAAAATCCAATAAATAATTATTTTCACTCCAAATTCTCAAAATAAAGTTTTTAAAACTTTATTTTCATCAACATGGATTTATTTCAATAATTAAATGTTGAAATACATCACTTGATTCATTTATTAACTTCAAATTTAACAAAATTCCAATATTTCCAATGTATTAACCAAATCTCCATACAATCAATTTTTAAATTCAAGTTTTATACTCAAACACATTATTTATTTGAGATAAACAATTTTTAACAAAATTTATATTTCCTCCAAATTATTTTATTTTATTCTCAATAGTATAATATAACTATCAAGTAATCACCAATACCAGGGTTGTTACAGACTCCCCCTTATAAAAATTGCGGCCTCGCAATTTTAAGGGAAGAATTGTATTCAACTCAATTCATTTCATTAAGCAAAAGATAGATAAACTAGCTCGAGTTTAAAAGAAATTATCACACTCTCAAAATGAGATGACAGAAAACCAAGATAAGACTCGCTCGATTAATTCTGTGGTTTCCAAAGTGCTAATATCAGGATTAGCAAACCATTGAATTTTACGAGCAACACACAAGATTTCGAAGGCGTCTCACCTTCGAACGGGAACACAACAAGATGCTACACAAAGGATCAAACGAATGAAATTGATTTCTCAATAGCTCCTCGAGTAGAGTTGAAATTTAGCACAACTCCAACCCGAACTCGAACCCACAAAATGATTATTGATATGATTTTCTGTATGACACTACGGAAGAAACCACACCGATACAAGATAGACACAATAGAGGCAAGATAGTTCAATAGAAAGGTGGTTTCAAACTCAAATGACCGCATAAATGCACGTCATTAGAAAATAGCACAAGAGTAAAATAAACATAAGGAACAAAATATATGGATTAACTCGTAACCAAAATTCTTAGAGTTCCAAAATTCAATATTTTTAGTATTTTATAACCACAATTTTCAATACTTGAAATTTTTTCAAAACTTCTTTATTATAATACTTAATAAGTATTACAAAGACTAAAATTTAAATTCATATTCCTCTTGTTACAAAATTAAATTCCCAAAAGAATTTTTATAATTTCATACCAATATATTTCCAAAGTAAAATTTAAAATCTTATCACTCTTTTCTTTTCAAACCACCAAATTTTTTGAAAACAAGCTTCAAATTTATTACATATAACTTTTATATTATATTAAAATATCCAATGGACATTTTTAATTTTAAAACTCAAAACCTATTTTTAATCTAGTAAACACCATTTTAAAAATAAAACTAATTTACGTTTAACTCTATAAATTCAAAACAATATAATGGCATTGCCTCGCCATTTATTTATAGTGAACGACTCTATCCATTGGCTGTAGAGTTGATCAAGTGATCAAAACTGCCTTGACACTTAATTAACCATCACTATGGTTCAATGGCTGCTTACACCACTCAAAATAAAATTTTAATACCAAATTTCCAAAATAATTTATTTTCAAACTCAACCTCATAAAAACTCAATTTATCGTGTCTGATTGTCTCATCACAGCATTTAGGAAATTTCTATCGATAACGTTGATCAGGCGCATCGACCAAAATTCTTAAAGCACTCGATGGACAACCCAACACAAAAATTATTTCTATAAAAAGAAATACTTCTCATATATAATGCACAAAATTATTCTTTGATTTCATAATAACTAAAGTTCCAATTTCTCTTAAAACACATATCATATAGCTGCATAAACTCATAACCAAAGAACACTTAAGAGAACTCATCGAGATATTCCCAGAATACTCGATTAATAAGATTGACTGAAAGAGATGGAGTGTTCGTCAATCCAAATGCTATCATGAGCCACTCACAAGAATCATACGAGTGCGGAATTCAGAAAAAGGAGCGCTATCCTCCACAACTCATAGCCGATGAAAATTTGTGCAAGGTCAAGCTAAAGAAAGACTTTAGCACCACATAATAGATCAAATGAGATCATCGAGACATTAAGATAAGGGTAAGATATTCTTCTCAAATGAGAAGAAGCACACTGTCAACATATCATTACTTCGAGTGAAGTAATGCCACAAAATATAACACCAAATGAGTATCCAAAAAGGATATCTCAAAAGAAACTAGAATGATAGTATCGTTTGAACTAATTGTGGAAGGATAACCAAAAGGCTAAGAGCCAGGAATAAGGACAATACAATTATCGATCGCCCTATTAAGTGGCAAACCCGAAACGGACTCACGAAAATCAACAAAACCACAATAATAAGAATTTGAGATACATCATCATCATTTCGAAACACACAACAGATAAAGATACTTCATAATTTTCATCAACATTCCGAAGAACAAGAAACAGTAAATCAGCCAAATCAGGATACCTAATATATATATAGGGTCCTTCTAGAACATAGGATTGGACTTGATAATAAGCAAGCCAATCCATCCCAAAACATACAAATCTCAAGATGATGAATAATAAGCGAATACCCACGAAAGGAAAATGCTCAAAATAATCTCAACACCCCCTACTCAAAATACTATGGTTGTGGGTCCCTCGATAGGATTCACAATCCTTAAGAAGTGACAAAACATGAAACAATCAAAATCAAAACACCATCAAGCTTCTTCGATATGAGTGACCGTGAAGAACTCGAATTGAAGAGAACACAAATAAATGATCATAAAATAACATAGAACTCCAAAGAAAAGATGAGGGAGTACCTCTAGGTTGAGAGGAACCACCAGAAGCATCCATCACGATAAGCTTTCCCAACTGAGGACCCTTAGATGAAATGGGGCACTATGAAGACCAATGTCCCTCTTGTTTGCAAGTGCAGCAAACGATAGGCTTAGAACACTCTCGAATAAAGTGATCATGAGAACCACAGTTGAAACAAGTCTTGTGAGAACGATGACTCGCACCAGAATGAGAACTAGAGGCAAGATGTTTCTTCTTCTGAGAAAAAGATTGGGATGCCTAGAAGGGAAGTTTTCTCTTGTTAGGGTTCTTGCGAACCTCAGCCTCATCATTACTATCCCCTTCCTTCTCAATGGCTTCAAGGTGAAGCGCCAAATCAACAAGCTCTTCGAAGAATAACTAAAGCTGGAGCATAAGAGATCTCTTTAAGTATTTATTCAATCCAGAAACAAATCTAAGATTCTTTCTATATGGAGTGCTGATAAATTCAAGCCCATACTTGGATAGGGGCTCGAAGGAAGAAACATACTCTGAAACAGATGATTTCCCTTGCTTCAACTCAAGGAAGCGACAGGCAAGGGAAGCTTTCTCAGACTTGGCCATAAACTTAAGCTCGAACCCCTCTCTAAACTGTTGCCAAGTGAGGGTGGACTCATCAATCTCGGCAACGAGAAGCTCATACCAATCGAAAAAACGTTCTTGCATCATACTCGATGCTACAAGAACTCGATAATGATCAGATAAATCCATGCGAGAGAAGATGCACTCGCATGTCCGAAGCCAAGCCTGGACCTTAAGAACAGTCTCAGAACCTTTGAAAGGCTTTCCTCCCAAATGAGAATAGTCACTGCACATACGCGGAAATACGAATTTGCACGGAGGAGGAGAATTGGATGGAGCAGGAGGCTGGATGCTTCGAACAAGCTCTAGATCTGATCAGTTGACATGTACACACCCTCGGGAGATGAGCCACTAGGCTGCTCAGCCTCCGAGGTGTGACTTCTTTCTCTTCCAGCCATGAGCCGAAGGTTAAGATAGAATGGATTATTCACAGGGATAGATATTATTAACAAGGTTCATCAATTAGAGAATACTACGGAATTATAAAATCACATTCCTAGACGTATTCCCATTCATCTACCCTTAAGGACTCGAAAAGGTCAAGGCACGATTCGAAACAAGTTTGATTAAGAATGATGATTTCACTCATATTGTACTTTGATGTATCGTAATATATGTTCTGTTCAGTGTTTATCCTATTTTATTCTGAACTCGGCACTAATACCAAGCTATGACGCCTCACCCTGAGATCCACATTAACAAAGAGAATTACTGGCTAATTCTGTCTACTAATGCGGAGAATAGGGCTGGTTAGGAGCGACCGTCTGTAATCTTGTCTTAAACATCTACTGAATACGTCGATAAATGCTCTATATTTTTTCCCTATCTCTCGTGGATCGGCATATCCAATAAATGCTTAATACAAAACTATAGGTGGCTAATGGATATATCAAAACAAAATACAATAACAGAATGCATATCACATCATAGAACAGTAAACATCATATATATAAATACATATACACTGATGCATCCCAGTACAGTACAAAATGATATACAAATGTGGTTCAAAGACCACACTATATACATCTAAATACACATCAGAGTCAAGCGGAAAGAAATATAAACTACACAAAAGTGCTAGACTGATATCCAAGCAGATGCATAAAAGCTAAGTCCCATAACTGATAGCTAACCTGAAACAACTCGGTCTGACCCGAGTATAAAATTACACGGGTCAGTCTAGCTAAAACAATCAGTTGATAAGGATACACGATAATATGAAGTATAAGATACAAGGTGATAATGCTTCTCAAATGAGAAGAAACAATAGAAAGAACACACACCCATGACTTAAGTGGACCAATGTCACTTAAGTATAAAAAGACCTCAAAAGAGGTAACTCAAACAATAACACTTAAATATAGAAATAAATGCCTCATATCATCGGCAACATCCCAAAACATCTATAATGGTTTCAATGAACCATATTCCCTAAAAAGAAGAAGTCTTAAACTCAAAATTCGAGAAACGCCGTAAATGACAAACATAAATATGAACTCATAAAAGAGTGATTTAAAAACTCAAAACTAAACCAAATGGAAAACTCATCGATATATATATATATATATATATCTCCAAGAAGAAGATTGTAAATGTCATATAAAAGCGCTGAAGGCGGCAAAGTCAAATCTCAAGTATGGACCAACCGGCCTAATAAAAATCTCAAACTCAAATCTCAATTGATGGACCCAACAGCCCAATAAAATGGATGGACCCAATAGCCCAATAAGAACCCAACAGCCCAAATCTTAAAATATGCACGTGCAAAACTCTTGTCCAGTACTATATAAATTATAGGTACCTATCCCTGACGACCGAAGTTGTAAATCCCAAATGACCAAAATCGTAAAACTCAGACGACCGAAGTCACATAAACTCGTGATGAGCCCAACAGCTCGATAAAGAATAGACCCAACAACCCAATATTAGCCCAACAGCTCTAGTACTGGCATAACTCAGAATGTGTCACAAACTCTCAGCTAGGAATCTGAAAAGTGGTAACGTGCAACCCATACCACACGTTCTCACTAAACGGTTTACTAACCGCTAGCCAATGCCACATTAGAAACCTCAGAAACCTCAAAAAACTCATGACTTGTCTTATCTCATCGACAAGTATAAATAAACCTCGTGATGGTTCCTCATGAACCAGAAATCTCAAAATAGGAAATCACAAACTCAGACTTGCCTCATATCATCGGCAAGTATAAAAACATCGTGATGGCTCTCGTCGACCAAAACTCCTAGAATAGGATATCTCAAACCATAAAACTTGCCAAATATTGGCAATCCTAGATAATTCCGATAAATAGGAATTATAAAACTCAAAATACGCCATTAAATGGCAAAACTCGAATAGTTTCGATCGCACAAGTCCGAAATTAACCGAAATAGTAAACGCATGTGTCTCATACTACGTGTTTTACTAAATCGTTTAATTCTCTTTCTCATACGTTCGAATAGTGCAAAAATGTGTGTTTTATATTTAAAATAATTTACTTTTGAAAATAAGCTTTTAAAACCAATTTACGAAATCAGTTTTGAAAACCCATATTTAGAAATTCCCTTGTTATAGAGAATAAATATATTTTAGTATTTGGAAATACTTTTAAAATACTATATAATAATTATTTGAATTTCCCTTTTTATTTAAAAATTATTTCAAAATCTTTTAGAGAAAACCGTGCTCGAAAACAATGAAAAACCAATAAAATACTCTAAATAGATAACTCGAATTCAATTCAAATTCAACTCAAAAATCAATTAAAATTCAATTCAAATTTGAATTTTCAAATACTCAAAATTTAGCTAGCCTATTGATAGGCATCATAGCTGTCAAAAACAACACAAATATATCACGGACTCGAAGAGTAGAAGCTAAGGAATCAATACGGAAACAACCGGAAACAAGCAAACTCACACAAGCAAGTACAACAAGAGACAAGGCTCCCTAGGTCGACCTCCTTTGTCCCTAGGTCGAATGTACGATCAACCTAAGGATAGGCCTGATCGACCAAGTGGTCGACCTAAGCGGCCTTCTCACGCGATTTTCGTTCCAGTTGTTGTAACGACCCGTAAAATTTCAACTGTTAAATAACGTTATTAGCTGAAATTTGTGAAATTTGAAACGATAAAATTTTGAAATAAAAATTTAATATTTGGAATACGTCTAGTTAAACATAGCAACTGGTAAATTTTCATCCGAAAATATGAAGGTTTATTTCGCGCGTAAATTTACTTCAATTTAATCGGTTAAAAAGCGTTGAAATTAAAACGTTTTCAAAACCTAAATATTTTTACATAGAAAAATTCTAAACCATCTTCTGAGCAAGATGTCAGTTTGTCGTTTTTCAAAATTTGGACATCTATTGCTCCGTCGTTCTTATTTTCTGCAAAATAGCAGTATTCTGGTACCGATATCGATTTTTATCGGATGATCGTACCACTGATATCTATATATCGTTTTGACCGTCTCGTCGTGCTGATCTTCGCAGTATATTTGTTTCTTTGATTTGAAGCCCGATTCGCAGCGAAATCCACAGAGACGATTTCATATCGGTACGGGTCTTAAAGTCTTTTTGTTCCCTGTCCATTCATTTGCTCAGCCTTGGAAAATAGATAGACGATAGATTTTATTATTCTCTGAATTCCACCTCTTGACGTTCCCACTTTCAGAATCTTTATTTGTTTTTCGTTCTATATTACCTTTACCATTCCCGTTTTTAAAATAAGGGATATGTTGGCCTTCATTTTATTTTGCTTTGATAATCTGGAAAAACCCAAACGTCACCGGTTGAGAAAATTGCGTACAAACTTCTACTGGCTTTTCATTTATTTTTTTTATTTTTTTTGTTCTTGCACATCCCACTTCCCAAACTCTTTTCTTCTTATTCAAATTCTTACAGAAGCTCTCCTCTTTTATTTCCATTTCCCTTTTCTACCTCCCTCTCTCATTCTCTCTGACATTTACCTTCCCCGACCAACAACTCATCACCACCAGCACCGAGCCCGTCACCCAACATCACCCACGTCTAAAACAAACCCAGATCCACATGCCTCCGCCTCCCCTCCACGCAAGCACAAAACCCAGACCCAACAACCACCCGTACAACCTCCTCCGCTCGTACTGGCAGCCCACCCAGGCGTGCTCCTTCCTCCTTCCATTCCTGGCCGAACCCACTCGGCAGCGACCTCAGCCATCAACCGAAACCCCAGACTGCTGCCGCTTTGCTTATCTCCTTCCCTTCGAGTGTGCGTGTAAGTATATAGTTAAAAAGGTATATATATAATAGTTAATGTATAGAGATTATATATAAATATATATATATACGCTTAGTGGTGTGTCTGCATGCATGTAAGTTTAGCGCAGTTACATATATGGTTATAACTTTGAAGCTGCATATTGTTATAGTTTGGTGGTATATACAAAGTACATTTGTTTAAATTACTTTCGCATAATGTTATATACGTATGTATATGTCTTTATATTAGTATATATGTTGTCTATTTCGTATTTGTTTTATGTTAAATATAAACTATATATATACATCTCCGTTGAGGGCTGTTGATGTTGCATGGCCAAGCTTTTATAAAAGTTTTGTTACCAACTTTTGTTTGTTGAAGCAGTTTTTGTGACTATACTTTATACATAGTTAAACGTATATGGATATAAATTCTTCAAATTGTTCACCTGAATAATGTTTGGCTTTTTTAAGTTTACAACACTTACGGTTTTAGATAGTATAAAGATATTTATTCGGTGAGTGATTTGTTTCCATGATATTTTTCTGATACTTATAAATTGTATAAATTATTTGAAGCTATTTTGTTTTAGAATTTCGATCTATATATATATAAGGGTTTATACGTATGTATATAAGTTTTCATCCAAGCAGGTTTGTTAGGTATAAGTACATAGTGTGTTGTGTAGTATAAAAATTTAATAATATAAGTATGGTTTCATCTATAGCTTATATTTCGTACTGTGTACTAGATGTGAAAAGGAAATACTGTATGGGCTATTTTAATAATGGAAGTGAGTATGGTTCCAATGCATTTAATGAAAAGGAAGTAATGCATATATAATATAAAGGTATTTTTAATGGGCCTGCACGTTTTATACATTAAGTTTGTTCACTTATAAATATATGTTTGCAAACTTTTGAAGGGTATGATTCGTATAAAATGGATTCTCAATATATGGTCTGCAGTTGTATATCCATTTGCATTGTAAAATATGGCCTGTTTTTATATTTTGGAGTAACTGGTACACGTGTGTATATAGTGTTTTCAAGGTATGTGCTTTGGTAGTCATATGGATGATTTTACATACGTTCGTATATATATGTTTCTATAGGAAATACAATCGATATGATTTTCTTACATAAAAGTTATATATTTTATACGTGTGTAATTTAAATATGAATTTTGAAAATTTTATATTATTTTGGTATTTGTCTTGAATTAAAATTTTGAAATTATATATATATATATATAGTATAATAATAATGTATATTTTCTGTTTCTATTCCACTGATTTGATTCGTTTTCATCAACTTCTGTTTATCAGCTTATCCGTCGAATTCGTGTCAATTTTCGCTTTACTTTGGAATTCATTTCTGGATCCGTAACTCATCTCATTCTCGTTCATCTCTCTAGCCTCGAAAGGTGAGCACTCACTCACGATTAACGTTCTTTTATTTATTAAATTTGATTTCAATTGAAACGACAATTGAAATATGTTGCTGTCAGTTAATTACACTGTTATATATGCTATTGCCTGTATCAGTTCACCTGTGACATCTGACACCATTATCTGTTAATTATTTATGCAATGATAATACAGTTTGGTTGATAATTTATTGATTGTTGATATTTATATTGGACGTTAAATTGTTAGTGTTAAAATGATGAATAGTATGAAATTGAATTTGATATAGGATAATTAAATGTTAAATTTGATTAACTGACATTTGTATAATATGACCCCTTTTACTGTTGAATTTATTGACACGTAGGATTTGTTTAATTATATTTTGAACCACTGAATGTATGTTGTTAAATTGATGATGTATGAAATTGTAAATAGATGACAAGTGAAAACCGTAATGTAATAATCTTTAATCTACATGAAATGATAGTGTGGATTCTAGAAATAATTATATTAATTCGTACAAATGATAATACGAGTTAATACGGTTATTTCGGGATTATTTGAATTGATTATTGGATTGTTATTGATTGTTGTTATTGCTTGTTTATTTACTTTGACACCATCCCAGTTATCACACTACAAGTTCCCTTTGTTATGCTTTGATTTTGAATTGAATTGGAATCGGGTTGAAATGATAAATACCCAAATTGAACTTTGACCTAGGATAGAAAATTTAATAAAAACCCGATTGGTCAATAATTTGATTTAAAAAAATAAACGAAGTTTTATTTGAATAAATAATATGGTTTTGAAACGAAGTTGGAAATTGAATTTAATGAAACTTAAACGTGAATATTTAATAATCTGAAATGAAATATTAATAAAGAAATTGATGGAAGAAGGTTGTTTAATTTGAGAAATGATTGAATTAAGTTTGAAATGATTTAATAATTAAGTTTGAAATTATAATTAAGTTTGAAACAATTAAACTTTGAAATGATTTAATAATTAAGTTGAAATTATAATTAAGTTGAAATTATTAAACTTTGAAATTATTTAATAATTAAGTTTTGAATTATTTAATAATTAAATAAGATTGAATTATTTAATGATTAATTGAATTGAATTCTTTAATAAGTAAAATTGAACTTTTGAATAAGTGAATTTACTTCGTAAGTAATTGAAATTGAGTTTTCTTTATTAAGTAAGTTTTGGAAAATTATTTACATAAGTAAATAAGTGAAATGGAATTTCTTTAACAAGAAATGAAAATGTGATATTTTGGAATTAATGTAAGACTTGAAATGTAAAGAATTGGATTTGATGAATTTAATTTAATTAAATTTGTAAGTTTTGATATAATGAAGTCGAATTTAAATAATGGATTGGAAATTTAATGGAAATTGTTTTGAATGGCATAGTAACTTAATGAATATTAAATGAAATCGATAAATGAATTTAAATTGATTTGAATGTTAAATTAAATTGATTTAAATGATTTTCGAAATGAAACTTATATACGAACTTGAATCAATAGTTGAATGGTTTTAAAGGAAATCGAAATTGAATTATGAGATTTTGAAAGGGTAATTTGAATGTTTTGAAACGTAAATCTTGGAAATTGGTTTTGAAAGACAAATGAAATGTTGATTTACGAATTGAAATTGAAATTGATTTGGTTTCGAAATAAATAAACGACCAATCGGTGTAATAATCACGAAAGTTATTAAAGAGACCGGAATTCAGTTATGGATATACTCTCTATCTAAACCGAAAACCACTTTAATAACTATACGCGGAGTGATGATCCAGAATGAAGTGGTTGGAATGGTGATCGTGTTGACTGAAGAAAGTGAACGATAATGGATAGCCTTGACACTCGTGTCAAATTGGAAATGACTAAAACAGGAGCTGTGCCGGGCCAATGGAGGATTAGCTACCTCAAGTGGACACACTTCTTCGAACTACTTATACTTGTTGTCGATTGGTGCACCCTTGATTTTGGGAGTGTTGTTTCACGGTGTTGCGGGCGCTGCGGCGTTGCGTTCTCACCAGTCCGGATCAGGCGAACGGTAGTATCTGTAACGACCCGGAATTTTGAACCATTCGCATCCATTATAAGTGTATAGGTAGACACTCATGCCGGAGTTGAATTGCTCAAAATACCGCGTTGTTAATTTAAATTTGGCAAAACTGAACATATACAGTAAATAAATAATCACAGATCACAGACACAGAGTAATAAGTGCAGCGGAAATAAAAGAGATAGTAGTTCATGAAGCTACTATATGAATATATAAAATACATCAGAGTTTACAACAGAAGAGTAATACGATACATCAGAGTTAAACCAGATACAACGGAAGAGTAACACGATACATCAGATACAAATCAGAATACATCACTGGAATCATCGAATATCTGAAAGCTGGACAGATAGCCGGATCTCCAAGCGAAGCTCCAACTCCAAAGGTGAGTCTTGAAAGCTGATCTACTCAGTCTGACCCGAGCGTAAAGCAAAATACAAAACACTCGAGTCAGGATTAACATTCTTATATTAATAAATCCAACTCAAGTGAAATAGCAATTGAAATACAAGTAACTCAAAGGATGTTTGGAATAACCATCCTTTAAGGATCCGTTAAACTATCTACTAGGTAGTAATATACGCTAAGTAGATAATGTCTATCAGTAATATAAAAAGATATCAAAATAGCGTTAAGTCATGGCCCATTCCACCCTTAACACATTTTTATTCCCAAAAGCATATACAAGACCGTAGTTTCCCCAAAACCGGAAGTCACCAGAGGGCAATCCATATACTAAAGGTACAAATCAAAATCGTAGTGGTCGCGCATAAATGGAATACAAGTATGACAAGGCACATGAGGCAATACCCAAGGTAGTGATACTACCGTTCGCCAGATCCGGACTGGTGAGAACGCAACGCCGCAGCGCCCGCAACACCGTGAGACAACACTCCCAAAATCAAGGGTGCACCAATCGACAACAAGTATAAGTAGTTCGAAGAAGTGTGTCCACTTGAGGTATCAATCCTCCATTGGCCCGGCACAGCTCCTGTTTTAGTCATTTCCAATTTGACACAAGTGTCAAGGCTATCCATTATCGTTCTCTTTCTTCAGTCATCACGTACATCATTCCAACCACTTCATTCTGGATCATCACTCCACGTATAGTTATTAAAGTGGTTTTCGGTTTAGATAGAGAGTATATCCATAACCGAATTCCGGTCTCTTTAATAACTTCCGTAATTATTACACCGATTGGTCGTTTGTTTATTTCAAAACCAAATCAATTTCAATTTCAATTCGTAAATCAACATTTCATTTGTTTATCAAAACAGTTTCCATACTTTACGTTTCAAAACTTCCAAATTACCATTTCAAAATCTTATAATTCAATTTCAATTTCTATTTAAATCAATTCACATATTGATTCAAGTTCGTATATCAGTTTCATTCCGAAATCATTTAAATTAACTTAATTTAACATTCAAATTAATTTAAATTCATTTATCGATTTCATTTAATATTCGTTAAGTAAATTTGTTATTCAAAACAATTTCCGTTAAATTTCCAATCCATTAAATCCATTATTTTAATTCAACTTCCTTATATCAAAACTTACAAATTGAATTAAATTAAATTCATCAAATCAAATTATTTACATTTCAAGCCTTACATTAATTCCAAAAATATCACATTTCCATTTCTTGTTAAAGAAATTCAATTTCACTTATGTACTTACTTAAATAATTTCCCAAAACTTAATTAATAAAGAAACTCAATTTCAATTATTTACGAAGTAAAATTCACTTATTCAAAAGTTCAATTTTTCTTATTAAAGAATTTCAATTCAATTTAATCATTTAATAATTCATTATTAAATAATTCAAAACTTAATTATTAAATAATTTCAAACTTAATTATAATTTCAAACTTAATTATTAAATCATTTCAAAGTTAATAATTTCAAACTTAATTATCAAAATTCAAAACTTAATTCAATCGTTTCTCAAATTTAAAACGTTCTTTCATCAATTACATTGTTAATATTTTGTTTCATATTATTAAATATTAACACTTTCCTTTCATAAAATTCAAATTCCAACCTCATTTCAAAACCATATCATTTATTCAAATAAAATCTTTATTTTATTTTAAAATCAAATCATTGACCAATCGGGTTTTATTTAATTCTCTATATATCCTAGGTCAAAGTTCAATTTGGGTATTTATCATTTCAACCCGATTCCAATTCAATTCAAAATCAAAGCATAACAAATGGAACTTGCAGTGTGATAACTGGGATGGTGTCAACGTAAATAAACAAGCAATAATAACAATCAATATCAATCCAATAATCAATTCAAATAATCTCGAAGTAACCGTATTAATTCGCATTGTTATTTGTACGAATTAATATAATTATTTCAAGAATCTACACTATCATTTCATGTAGATTAAAGATTATTACATTACGGTTTTTCACTTGTCATCTATTTACAATTTCATACATCATCAATTTAACAACATACATTCAGTGGTTCAAAATGTAATTAAACAAATCCTACGTGTCAATAAATTCAACAGTTAAAGGGGTCATATTATACAAATGTCAGTTAATCAAATTTAACATTTAACTATCCTATATCAAGTTCAATAGCATACTATTTATCATTTTAACATTAACAATTTAACGTCCAATATAAACATCAACAATCAATCAATTATCAGCCAAACTGTATTATCATCGCATAAATAATTAACAGATAAAGGTGTCAGATGTCACAGGTGAACTGATACAGGTAATAGCATATATAACAGTGTTATTAACTAATAGCAGCATATTTCAATTGCCGTTTCAATTGAAATCAAATTTAATAAATAAAAGAACGTTAATCGTGAGTGAGTGCTCACCTTTCTAGGCTAGAGATATGGATGGAAATGGAAGCGAATGGTGAACCCAACCACGAATTTCGAAGCGAAACAAAATGGCACGAATGCGACGGCAAAAGCTGGTAAATAGGAATTGACAGAATAATTAGAATCAGCCTGAAAGGGACAGAAATATATATATTATTTATGAAATCAATATCAAATTTGAGATGAATATTAAATAGCCTAGAACTTACATATAATAATAAGAGTCACATAATATACTCGCTGGATCCTTTATAACAAAAATCACGGAGATATATATTACATAGTATATATATAATATAGTATAACCCGTTATATAAATTTGAAAACATCAACAGACTTATAAGCTATCTGAATTTTTTTTATAAGACTCATTTAAACAGTATTTTAATAACAAAATATATATATTACTTCCGTACGTCAACATATCCATTTAAAATCCCATATAGCAACAAACCTCATAACATATATATTAAAGTATTTTATAAAGTCTGTAACAAAACAACTAAGTGACTTGCATCAGCGAATAACAAATTACAGGTAACTTGATATCAACAAATAGATGCTGACGCATATTAAAATATAAGCATACCAAACTTATATATATACTTGGATTATTTGCAGAACAGTTGAGTGGAAGGCTCGGCAAAATGTATATAATACTGACCCTAATTTGTATCTAACTAACATATTATATAAGCTAACAGTGAAAACTTTCGTATGAACATGTATATAAACAGACAATATAACTATTAGAATTTAAGTCTGTGAATAGAGTTTGGAGAAAAGAACAAAGAAGTTTGGCTACCCAACAATGAGGCAGAGCACGGCTGGAAAGGAGATGCTCGGCCGGTGCGCTTATGGTGGTGACACAGGTGATCGGTGCGGCTTGAGGAGAGAGAGCACGTGGCGGATGAGGCGGATGGGTGGTGGACGACCTGCCGAGTGTGGTGGAGAGGGGCGGAGCTGAAGTCAGCCGTTGTTGCCGTGACTGGAAAAGGTGAGCTTGGTGGCCGAAGAGAGTACTGCCCACGGTGGGGATCGGCGGTGGTTGATGACGAGGCCAGTATGGCAGCGGAGATGGATGAGGCCGAAGTCGATCTGGGACGGTGCTGCCGAGCATGTATAACCGAATGGACAATATAAGCTTGGGATGTTATGCTAAATATGAGCAGCCTCAAGGAGAAGTGAAATGGTTTTGAACGCAAGTAGGTGGAATATGGAAAGTAGGGAATGTCATCATTTAGTTCATGTTTTATATAACTCATCAGTTTCCAAAAGTGATGGGAATAGTGACGGCCACGTCAATGAATATAAGTAATTATTAATTGTTAGTGGCTGTTGAGTTTCACGATGCAAAGTTGAAAGGACAAAAATTCAAAAGTCACAGAAACCAAAAGTAACAAAACCGGTACCGATACGGTTACCGTCTTTACGGATTCCGCTGTGAACCGGACTTCAAACACAGAAGTGAATATATCGTAAGGATCAGCACGACGTGACGATCAAAACAGTATACATATATTAGTGGTACGATTGAATTATAAAAATTCGAATTTTCTAATAGCGGACAATGCAAGAAAAACGCTGAAAAATAAGATCGACGGAGCCAACGATGTCCGAATTTTGAAAAACGACAAACTGACATTTTGCTCAGAAGATGCTTAAGAATTTTTCTATATAAAAATATTTTGGTTTTGAAAACATTTTATTTTCAACGCTTTTTAACTGATTAAATTGAAGTGAAATTACGCGCGAAATAAACTTTCATATTTTCGGACGAAAATTTACCAGTTGCTATGTTTAACTAGACGTATTCCAAATATTAAAATTTTATTTCAAAATTTTATCGTTTAAAATTTCACAAAATTTCAACTAATTACGTTATTAAAACAGTTGAAATTTACGGGTCGTTACAGTATCACTACCTTGGGTATTGCCTCATGTGCCTTGTCATACTTGTATTCCATTTATACGCGACCACTACGATTTTGTTTTGTACCTTGAGTATATGGATTGCCCTCTGGTGACTTCCGGTTTTGGGGAAACCACGGTCTTGTATATGCTTGTGGGAATAAAAATGTGTTAAGGGTGGAATGGGCCATGACTTAACGCTATTTTGATATCTTTATATTACTGATAGACATTATCTACTTATCGTACACTACTACATAGTAGATAGTTTAACGGATCCTTAAAGGATGGTTATTCCAAACATCCTTTGAGTTACTTGTATTTCAATTGCTATTTCACTTGAGTTGGATTTATTAATATAAGAATGTTAATCCTGACTCGAGTGTCTTGTGTTTTTGCTTTACGCTCGGGTCAGACTGAGTGGTTCAGCTTTCGAGATTCACCTTTGGAGTTGGAGCTTCGCTTGGAGATCCAACTATCTATCCAGCTTTCAGATATTCGATGATTCCAGTGATGTATTCTGATTTGTATCTGTTACTCTTCCGTTGTATCTAGTTTAACTCTGATGTATCGTATTACTCTTCTGTTGTAAACTCTGATGTATTTTATATATTCATATAGTAGCTTCATGAACTACTATTTCTTTTATTTCCGCTGCAATTATTACTCTGTGTCTGTGTTCTGTGGTTATTTATTTACTGTATATGTTCAGTTTTGCCAAATTTAAATTAACAACGCGGTATTTTGAGCAATTCAACTCCGGCATGAGTGTCTACCTATACACTTATAATGGACGCGAATGGTCCAAAATATCGGGTCGTTACAGTTGTTTTCCTTGCGACGAACTAATTTTCTGACCAACTTTTAGCATAGCAAATGAAAGTGTTTTTCAACCAAATTTTGCAGGCATATAGAGCAACATATAAACTAAAAATTAGAAGAAATCCGATAGCATTTTGTTGCCAGAATTGGAATTTAAAGCATGCAAAGTAGAGACTTAGATCATATTTTATAAGAGAGAAAAACCGAAACAAAAATTATTTACAGAGTACATATTTTGCACAGAAACTTCTCTTTGAGCATTGCAGTAGCTAGAAAATGTGAGTAATCAACTCACTTGATGATTTAGCAAAGTTTTTAGGTGCAAGTAATGATTTTTGGCAGAGAAATGGAGTTCTAGGCACCTGTACTTGCTGAAAAAGAAGCATGTAGGAGAAATAAAACAAGTTACAGACAATTTTATATCAATTCAAAGATTGTAGATGAAATCTTTTGGTATTGGATGGAGATTACCTTATATTCTAGATTTAGATTATTTCCCTTCGAATTTTGCTGCAAAAATTGATAGAAATTGATTTAGTTGAGAGAAGCCATTTTTTTTCTTTTTGTTTCTTACTATAAACTTTAGTTGAGAAAGAAAGAGATGAAACTAACGCACAGCTCTTTCTCTTTTACCAGAAGCCTCTAAATTAATGGCTAATGGACACAATTCCAACCCAAATAAGCCCAAGAGCAAAATACTTAGTGAAATAATGAAGCTATGTGCATATTTACTCTAATTTAACATTATATACACATATTTCATCATTTAAATGCCCAATAAAATGTATTCATCCAATTGTATTGAAATAAAATTGTTATTATAACAAAATAAAATTTAATTTAACGCTAAAAAATGGTTTTTAACAATAAAAGTATACTTTACACAGTATTTCACAATTTTCACTATTTTAGTGTAAAAACACTATTTTTAACATAACAAGCATAACAAAAATTATTTTCTTATCAAATAAATTATAACAAATCATTTTAACTTATCATAACTTCACAATATTATTTTTAAACAATATTTCATCTTTTATTCTAATAAAATACATGTTTTCTTCATATTTCTCCTTTTATATTCAATAAAAGGTTAATATTGGCAATAATTACCAATATTTTTACATTGACTCAATTAAAATCCAATAAATAATTATTTTCACTCCAAATTCTCAAAATAAAGTTTTTAAAACTTTATTTTCAGCAATTTAGATTTATTTCAATAATTAAATGTTGAAATACATCACTTGATTCATTTATTAACTTCAAATTTAACAAAATTCCAATATTTCCAATGTATTAACGAAAGGGGAAATTAATTTAAAGGACAAAAATTTGTATATTTTTAGCCCCAAGGACACGACCTCAATATTTTAACCACAAGGACAAACATTCTCCTTAAAATTATTCATAAGGACAAACATTCTTCCAAAATTATTCATAAGGACAAACATTCTTTCAAAATGGCTACCGAACTAAAAACTGATACCCAAAAACTGCTACCGATAACTACAAACTGATACCTAAAAACTGCTATCAATAACTAAAAACTGGTACCTAAAGAAAGTTGTCCTTCAGGCTAAAATACTGAAGGTCTGTCCTTGAAGCTAAAACGCTGAGAAATTTTGTCCTTGACAATAATTTCCTGTAACCAAATCTCCATACAATCAATTTTTAAATTCAAGTTTTATACTCAGACACATTGTTTATTTGAAATAAACAATTTTTAACAAAATTTATATTTTCTCCAACTTATTTTATTTTATTCTCAATATTAAAATATAACTATCGTTATATTTTAATATTACAAGTAATCACCAATACCAGGGTTGTTACTTGATGATGGATATATATTATAATATAGCGAAAAATAAAAATAATACAGCAGGTGAACATCCAGCTCTACTCCATGAGCTCTATGTCCCACCAATGATAATTTGGAAAAACTCGGTCTGACCCGAGCATTATAATAAAATAACACCTGGATCAATCTGGAAAACCAGTGCGAGAAAACTAAAAAATATGGAGAACATATAACAATTCTATAAGACCACACCGCTAAACATGGAATGGGTTTACCTCACAAGAAAACCATCCATACATGAAAGAATAGAAATTTTTTTGAACAAAACCCAAACTTGAAAGAATGGGCATAAAAAGATCAAAATCCAAACTGAAAGAATAGAAATAAATAATTAAACATCTCGAAGAGTGCAAGACACTTCCCGATGCAATTAAGAAAGATTCAATTCTATGGTTTGAATCAAAAGCAAGGAAAGAGAAAATTTGTAACAACGACTAAGGGGGCACCCCCTTACCGAAAGTATACCTCTAGACAACATACTTGAGAACTACGATGGCTCTCAGAAAATGTGCATGCTGGACCCCACCAACCTTACCGAATATTCGAGTATTTCACATCTCTATGTACATACCACCGAATCCAATCTAGAGTAGATGTTAAGATACCCTAATGAGAGCAACCCCACATAACTTGGATTCCACTCGCGCTTTGGTTTTAGTCATTTCCGACAAAGGATATCAACGCTCAAATGAGCAACAAATCGCCTTGCATTGAGAATAACAAAATGATCGTATATGAAAATTAAATCAACTATCAAGAATAACAAAATGATCGTGTATGAAAATTAAATCTTTAAAATAGTTGACTCGCACTTGTGCTTGGTTTTCACATCATAAATACTTATAAAACACTTTAAAAACACTCTTTTAAATACTCTATTCAAAGAGCTAATTATATTTCTAAGTGTATTAAAAAAGGGTCAAAAATAAATGTCATTAAAACATCATTCGCTATAAACCCAAAACAATTTACACTTAGCTTTATTTTTAAACATTCCTTTTTGCGTGATTATCTCAATTATGAGCTGTCATTTATAACAATAAAACAACATTATTATCCCTAAAGATAAGAAATCAATTTAAAATGCTTTTATAAATTTAAGACAATGTTAATCATCCTGGAAGATAATTGATATAATTCTTTCATAAATTTAAAACCTCATTAATTATCCTGAAAGAAAATTGATCCAATTTATAATCTTTTTTTATAAATTTAAAACAATATTAATTATCCCGAAGGAAAATAAATAAAATTTATAATCCTTTTTCAAATTTAAAACAACATTAATTACCCGAAAGGAAAATAAATCCGATTTATAATCTTTTTATAAATTTAAAACAACATTAATTATTCCGAAGAAAATGAAATCAAATTTATGAACTTTTATAAATTTAAAACAACATTAATTATCTCGAAAGATGATTAATCAAATTATAACTCCTGTTATAAATTTTAAAAAACACTTACCCTTGATTTCAAAATTCTCAAATATACGAAAAAAATACAATTTGAACAACTTTCAATGTGCAAAAATGCGACCAAACATTTATTTTATAAAAATACAAGCACAAGTTCAACACATACAGGTTTAAGGATATGATATTTCATAAGTATCGGTATAGCGATAACTACTATAATGATATTTCACATATCAAAATGTATGTCATAAATATTTCATAAGTATCGGTCAATTTTTTTCTTAACTTTCATAGTTTCTTCCTTAGCCGCTCCTAGGACATTACCCGTCCCTTCACCATCTCTTCTCCCCCGTACCCATACCTCAAACCACATCACCGTACCTATCTCTTCTGCTTTTTCTTCTGCCCCTACTTCTGACCAGCTATCTGACCTTCCTTCCATAGATTTTACCCCTACTACTGACCATCATGTTGACCTTCCTCTCCTTACTACCCCGTCCAACACCGTAGTTAACCCCTCATCCCTGCCACTACCACATGTTCCACCCATCCCGTAACCACCTTTCCATCCACCTGATACCAGTTCTACCATCCACGACGAGGTTATCCCGACCACTTCTATCCTCCCTTCCCCCACTCTTGATCGTATTTCGGTTATCGTGTCTTCTATTTCATCCCTACGCCATGGGTTTCTCTGTTCAAGTCAAAGCCCAAAAATGCGGGCAGATACATTCCAAGGTCTTTCAATCTCGAATATGAAGGTTCTGCGCTATCTATGCCTACTGAGGTTCAAAACAAAGGGATTAAATACTGGAATAATCATCTTTTGGGGTTTCTCCCGGATGATAAGCTACCGTATAGCACTGTGATCTATTATTTGCCGAAGATATGGCGCATAAAGGAAATTATAAGGTGAAATCTGACAACATGAATTTTTATTTTGAATTTGAAAATGATGAGGATAGTCAGAGTATACTTGAAAGTGACCTTATATTTATTAGAGGAAAGATGTTTATAATCACTTCATGGAAACCCACTGTCAAGAGTCCAAAATCTCAAATTAAAACTGTACCTATATGGGTACATTTCCACAAAATAGCTATAATAGCTTGGACATTACTGGGCATAAATTGGCTTGCTTGTCACTTGGGTCAACTTGTATGCTACAATGAGGCTACTAAGAAAATGCAATGCTTCGAATATGATAAATGCCTGATTGAAATTAATTTTGATAGGCAGCTACCTGGCCTGATTCAATGTGGTGAAGGGGATGACGTAGTTTTTGTGGAAGTATATTATGATTGGAGACCAAAAATTTGTGTACACTGCAAATGTTTTGGTCATGAGGCACAAACTTGTATTGATAAATTATAGTGCTTGCAAACTGATATAGAATGCAATGAGCAACAAGATATTGATCCTTTGGATAATCCAATTCAAAAGAAAGCTGTTGATACAGGATATATGAGAAAAGTTGATAATTTCATTAAATATGATAATGCTGCTGAATGGAAAACAAAAAGGCAAAAACACTGGATTAAGAAGAAAAGTCATCCACTTCAACCACAAATGAAAGACCAGACCGCTTTTGACAATAGCCATGATGTTGTACATGTACATGTTGATGCACCAGACACAAATATTACTAATAGTGTTCATGCACACTCTCAAGGAAATATTTCATCAAAACATCATGTTGCCTCTATTCAATCTATTACACCACCACATACGAACCATGCTTCTGATGTACACCAATTTCTCACTGATATTGACAATACCATGCATACCCATTCTACTGCCACACAACAAAATACCCACCATATTCCTTTATCAAATAGTTTTGATATTCTTGCTAAACAAGCAACCAAGCCATGCACTACTGAATTTATTCCTCATGCCATCCCACATCCAAATACTACTACAAACACCATGCTTACTGAGTTACCAAACATCAATCTACAACAATCTTCTAATCTCCTTCCCAATGATTCACACAAGCTCCCATATTATCATATTAAACTTTCCTCATCTATCACAGCAAATCTTGTTGACCAAACATCATCCAAGAAGATTTTTTTGATGTACAAAACACTGGTCTACAACTTCTCTTCCAACGAACTACTCTTTCACAATCCATCACTGACCACAATCAAAATCATCATCTTTCCAACACCCATACCTCCCAGACAACCCTTACCCTTCCTAAAAATCCGACTAGGAAAAAAAGAACAAAAAAAAATCAAAAATAGAAAAGGCAAAGACTATAAAGACTAGGATAGTGGACATGAATAACCCATAACTGAGATACAGCTTCAAAACTTGAATACTGAGGATGATAAAGAAATTACTATACATACAAGGGGTGCTCATATCCCCTTAAAACAGTAGGAAGTTAAACACTTGATATTACAATAAAAATTACAAATGACTGGTATTCTTGAAACAAAGCTCAATGAAATCAGTACCAAAAATATGTGCACTTACATCAACCCTCTCTGGGATTACAAACACAACTTGATGCATGCGGATATGGAAGAATTCTTGTGATGTGGAACCCTCTTATATTCAATACCAACATTATTTCTGCCTCTGATCAATATATCCACCTACATGTTACTGATATATCATCCTCTTCCCATTTCAACATTACTTTTATATATGCATCTTGCAACTATAACACCAGAGACTATCCTCATTCTTTTATCCAAAATCAATACAATGTCGATACCCCATGGCTCCTACTCGGTGATTTTAACTGCATGTATGCCTCACATCAAAAGTTTGGAGGGAATCCTCTTACTCTACATGACATTAACCCCCTCTTCAAAACTATTTAGACTACTTCTATCCACAAAATCCCTTCCATTGGTCCTTTATATACATGGAATAACAGAAGACATGCCACTCGTACATTTTGTACTTTAGACCACTCTCTCTTCAATTACCTTGCCCTTTCATCCTAGCCTACCCTTACCTCCACCGTCCTACCACCATGCATTTCAGATCATAGCCCACTTATCCTTTCATGGAGCAGAAAACCATTTAAGCATCAATCCTCTTTTTAGTTTTTTAATTTTTGGACTAACCATATATAGTTCCATAATATTTTCTTACAAGGTTGGAATATGGCTACATATAGAAATCCTTTGTATATAATGCAGAAGAAATTGAAGAATGTCAAACACTGTTTAAAATTATGGGCAAAGGTCACTTTTGGTAATGGTTCATCTAAATCACATCAAATTCGTCATGATCTTAGCAAAGCTCAAGCTGATATGTTGGAGGATCCAGGCAATGTGGTGTTATCAAATGCAGAACACTTACTGAACCAGCAGCTTTAGGACACACTTAAACATGAAACAGACATGACTAAATAAAAGCTTGGTAAAGAATTTTTCTTTAAAAGGCGACAGAAACACAAAAAATTTCCACAATGCACTCACTATTAAGAAATCAAAATCCATAATTAATTCTATTGATGACCAAAATGAAATCATTCAGACTGATTTATTGATTATTTCTATGCATGCTTCACAAAAAATAACAAAGAACCTGACCTATCTGACATCTCTCTTACCAGTTTACCCAAGATTACTGATATGGATGCTATATACCTTATCACTAAGGTCACATATGATAAGATAAAGGAGGCACTTTTTGATCTAAATCCTAACAGTGTTGGCAGTCCCGATGGCTTTAACAGTCATTTTTTAAAACCTACATGGGCACTCATAGTCTCGACCTTTGTTAAGGCCATCCAATATTTCTTTAATACCAACACGATGCTTGGTTGTATAAATGCAACAAACATTACTCTGATACCCAAAAAATGAGGAACCTAAATCAGTGACACACTACAGGCCTATATCATGCTGCAAAGTTATATGCAGATGTTTCACAAAAATTTTGGCAAAGAGAATCAAGCCTATCCTTAGCAAGATCATCTCACTAAATCAAACAGCATTTCTTATGAACAAGAATATAGCAGATAATATACTTCTTACACATGAGTTACTGAGAGGCTACAAACAGAAGAATGTCTCACCCAGATGCATGATGAAATTAGATATACAGAAGGCTTTTGACTCGATTGAGTATATTTCCATTATTGCAGTCATGAAAAAAATGGGTTTTCCTGAAACATATATTGCTTGGATTCACACCTGTATATCCACTACAACTTATTCTGTTAGAATAAATAGTCATAGTGCTGCTATTTCAAATCTTCCAGGGGGATCAGACAGGGTGATCTGGTTTACCCATACTTATTCATGATGGTCATGGAACTTAAGAACTGCATTCTCAATTCATTGGCTGTTGCCCATAAGCTTAAGGCACATCCAAAATGCAAACAACCTCTCATCACATCTATTATGTTTGCTGATGATATTTTTATTTTTGCTAAACCAGATGCTAATACTATTTATAATATTAGTGCTGTTGAAATACCCCACACCCCTTAGTACACCCAAAAGGACACACTAAAAGATGTGGTGCGTTGTAGGTATAGCTAAAACTAGCAGAGACTAAAATTCACAAGACAAAAATAGATAAAAAGAACAGAAACAATTAAAATAATAATTTGCTAAAAGTCAAACTTCATAATATGGAATTATAAAACCAAATACATCATATGTCTATCCATATATGTCTTCAAAAACCTCAGTCTAAATAAAATCAAAGTACAAACCACCCCTCAAATAGTGCCAGTACAGCAAAAGAACCGAAAGCTGAAAATAAAGAAGAGAAATACATAAGAGAATCTCCGCATTGAAATCTCCAAGAGTCTGCAGTCTACCTTCCTTGCCCCTGATTGCCTATGGGGGGAAAAGGGGAAAATAGAGGAGTGGGTAAGACTAAAATTCTGGTGAATGATAGTAATTACTAGAGTCTTTAAGCAAAGTAAAAGTAATAGACCTTACAACAGTTCTAGTATATATAAAGGAAACAAAGAGAATAGGAAGAAAAAGGAATAAGTTGGAAATAAATACGAATTACTAAATTAACACAATTGATTAAATTTGATTGTTTGCACTTGTCTTTGTTAGCTGCTTTGATTAGGCTGAATTCCTAATCCTGTAATTAGGCTGAAATCCTAATTCTACCCTTTGATCGGCCTGCTACTCCATAGACCTTACTGCGGACTAGACGCTATATAACTCCCTACACATAAGGTAATGACATCTACGAAAGATGCACAAAGTACAATGGTGTCTATGAAAGACACACAAAGTATTTATTATGGACCGGACATTATATAGCTCCCTACACAGAAGGCAATGGTGCCTACGAAAGCCATACATACTTAAGCGCTTGGAACTCATAGCGATTACTGAGCACCGAAATGAAAGTCGCACGCGTATCTACCACCATGCTCATGCTACCTGTTGCTCCACCTATTGGGTCTTCTTATTACTTGTGCTCCAGCATAAGCGTGCCCCTTGTCTCACTTTAGGATTATGTGAAACACCATGTCCATAGAAAAATAGGGGAAATGCTGTTAGTACCGGCCCATCATCCAAACAATATCTAGTTGCGCCCCTTGTCCAAATTCCCCGTGATTTGAACTTCTATTTGACCAATTACTACCATTATTAGCATAAGCGTGACATCGTCTCACTTCAGGATAATGTGAGACCACCATTTTGTCTAATAAGGAATGCTTTTTAGTACAGGTCATACTTTCATCTTTGCTTATTAACTTAGATAAATTATTTAAATAAGCCTTTATTATTATCTTTACTATCTTCACTTATTAATTTATCCTAAGTCTTAAAATAAGCCTCATTCCGTTCTTTTTCTTATTATAACCTACGTTATAATCATGCTTATTACTTAACCCAAGGTCTAAGTGTGAAAATAAGCCTCTTTTATCTTATACTCTTTTTAGTTATAATTCTAAGTTATAACTAGGCCAATTATCTTTAATTAGTCCAATTCTAACATTAATATCATAATTAGGCTCAATTTCAGTCTTAATTCATTTTTATTACAGTATTTACAATTTACACCTTATCTTCCGTTATTTCATTATTCTTATAATTTTATTCCATATTCGCGTTTAATCTATTCTAATCCATACGTGAAGAAGAAGGAGAAATAAAAGAAAACTCAAAATCCAAAGCATAGGAAAAAGATATAAATAACGCATAAATAACAATAAACAAATTAAAATACTGTAAATAAAATGTTAATAAATGAAAATCTATAATTAACAGAAATAAACTAAAATTTACTGAAAAGAATAGCTAAAAGAAATAGACTGAAAATAATTCTAAAAACTGTAAATGAACTACTAAAAAGATTATTCCAAAAATCGTAGTAAAACTACAACTATTGGAAACCCTATTATTTTAAATTATTTAAAGAAATTTAAAATAATTACAATCACTCACCTATGGTCCTAAGCTCTTCCCTTTAGATCTTCCTGGATCAACTTGGGGTTGTTAAATATTTTAATTTAAAATGATTTTCTCCTTAGAAAATTATTCCGTTTAGGGTCCTTCCTGAAAAGGTGAACCCAATTGGAGAAAATCTCAGCATGAGAAAATGTGTTAGGCCTAGGGCCTTATTTATAGGGGTAGAAGTGGATCTTAGACCGTTGGATTTGGGGATTGAATAGGATGCAACCATGTCATAGGATGAATAGGAGCCATCGGATGGAAGCACGGAAGGACCAGATGGAGCAAAAGAATGCGAAACAACGCGTAGAAGGCTTACTGGAACAACTGGAACGAAGAAATTTTTCTTCGCTTCCAATACGTAGGTGGGTCAACCTACAGTTCGACCGCCCTTGAAGCCAGGTCGACCGGTCGGTCGACCTAGGCCTTGGGATGGTCGACCTCTAGGTCGACCTCCCTACGTATATATTTTTTTCCGTTGATTCTTGTTTGCTTTGTATCTCGCTCATATTAACTCGGATTTTGACGTTCAATATATGGAAATTAACCAGAAAATTACCACGGACACACTGGTGCAACTCCCGTAGCTCAATTCTGATAATTTCACAAAGTTGTTTTATTATTTCATTAATTAACGAATTAATTATTATGGGTTGTTACATTCTCCCCTCCTTAAGGGATTTCGACCCCGAAATCTTTAAGGATAAAAGAATGAACTAAATGTTTTCATCCAATATCTACAACCAACTACTCATTCATAAACCATTCATCCATTGTTATTAAGTTTTCTAATGCGCTTCATGTTACTTATGCAATTAGTGTAGTGTAAATGTCCCTAACTAATGCAAAAGATTAGGCGGTCCACTGATTCAGTTGACCTCCTTTTATGCAATCATGTCCGTGCTATGTATCCAAATGAATGCAAAAATTCCTAATGATAACTGGTAGTTCTATATGCGTGCTACAGTCATCATCCAAATGCAACAACCATGTGATAAACATCCATTTATAGCAACCGTGGATAAAATGAAAATGCGCACACATCTATATGCATATGCTCTAGTGTCCTAGTTAGACCGATCCCTAAGAGATAATAGTTTCTAGTGTAAGTATATGCGTCCATTAGCATCCACTAGCAAACACTTGCAACCACTTGCATCCATCATTCATAACACGTTCTAGTAACATGTTTACATCAAATCCTACCATCCATAGGTTAAATCCTAAGTTCTACCCTCCCAAAGGATAATAAAGGAAAGAACCTATTCAAAACTAAAGATGGAAATAGGAAATTCGAAAACTTATTATCAAAAAAATGTGGATATGAGATACGAATTTTCTCCTAATCAAACCAATCTTCTCCGAAGTCTCCTTAACTATGTCGGAACCACGACAATCCCTCCGTAGACCCTATCCAATACGAAGGCAACTTGCACGGTCTTTCATGAAGAGCTTTGAAAGGCGCCCTTTCTAATGCTGTTATCATATGAGAATCCCATTAAAGGAAGATGCTTTTCCCAAGTTTCTTCAAAATAAAAAATACGCGTCCTCAACGATGTGTGCCTTACAATCTTACTAATTTCACTTTAACGTTCTTCCTTAGCCTGCTTACCTGAATCAACATTCCTAGGTTCTCACTAGTGCCTTATACACTTTACGGGAACTTCCACTATCACTACTTCCAAAATTAATTACTGATGTCTCCTCTATAGCCTTACACCTTTTCCGTTACACCTAGGAAATGATTCCTATCTACTTCACATTTATGAGTTTGGTATAGTTCCATTTTAAAAATTAAGGTTTCTAAAATTTTAAAACATCAAATCCCAAAACCTTTGTCTTTAAAAGTGTTATCTTTAAGTTTATTTAAATTCAAAAATACTAGGTTACTTAAAATCTTATCTTTCTAGCCTTACATCTTCACAGCCTTTTGAATTTACATTATTTCCCAAACCTAGAGGGAAAAAATTTCAAATTCTATGTCCCAAAATTTATTCCTCGTTTTCTTTTAAAGACCTTTTTGGTTTTCTATAAAAATTTGAATTCTCAAATTTCTCTTTTATTAAGTTTTCCAAACACTTATTTACTTTGTCACCAAACTATTTTCTTTTAGAATATCTTTAAAATATCCTTATGTGTTCTCAAAGCATTTCTTATTACACCTAACAGTCTCATATCGTAATGTATTGGAACTGCTTTCTCTTATGATAAATTACTAATGCTAAAATATTCTACGAACCTTTTAAAAGAGGACTTCATGTTTATGTGAAATTACAAGGAACTTATTTTATATTTTTCGAAACAGGCTATACAAAATATGGTGCTTCCCATACCTCGTACATCTCTTTCACGTATTCCTTATAACTTATACAAAACATTTTTATTGGTTTCATAGAAAATTATACCATTATTCTTTTCATTCCAATGGATTAAAGTATGTTTAATTTATATTCTCTTACGATAGAAATTTTCTAATATCTAACTTACTCTTAGTTTTTCAGAAAAACTCATCTTCAAAACAGTTTTAATATATCCATAACCAGAAAACATTTTCTTATACTTACTTAAATAATAAATGTATTCACAAATCATATTTATTTCTATTCTTAGAAATTATCTTTTAAAAATACATTTTTATTTGAGTTCAAAACAAATGTTGCGTAAAACACCGTTACTACAACCCAAAGATACTAGTGTATTGATTTGAATAAATACTAATAACCCTTACCCACTATGTAAAACATTTCCCTTGGGAGTCACTAACTATAACAGTAGCGTTATAGTTTATGCTCCCTTCCTTTTTCACGAAAACATCTATTACAACAATAAATATTGTAATCTACGTTTTCGATACTTAATACATTTTAGGTTTTTTATATTTAAAATATCTGTTTACTTACAAAGAAACTAGTGAGCTATATACGTTCTATAATTCTTCAAAAAGAATTTCACTTTTAACAAAATTTATATCATATAAAAACCAATTTAAATTTCTTACCATATTCCCAAAAACCCAGTATTTACTTTTTTAAAAATATTGACAATTCTTCTTTTCAATTCTAATAATTTCATTTTATTGGGTTGGACATAAAGTGGATTTTCCTACTTACTATCCTAGGAGTATCCTTTCTAAACTTTGGAAATCTCATTTCCTTACTTAAAGTCTTTTGTTCCTATACTCATATTTATTCTAAGGTGCTGCCGTTATATCCACTTATATGAAACAATTATAATTTCTTCAATTATCTATACATGGGCTTTCTTCTTTCCTTATCAACTGAATCTATTATACATCTCCAATCTTTGCCTACCTCTCTTTGGATTTTCACAATCTGAACCTAAAGGTACAAAATCGTTTCTCAAACTCTTTCCATGTGTATACCTTCTCTATGCCCCCAAGAAACACGCTTCCTTATGCCAAAAGTGTTACTTCAAGAACTTTGATTTCAACTGATGTGAAGTGTACGAAGATCCTCCTCTAGATGAACAGCATGCTCCTCCATACTCTTGGAAATCACCAAAATGTCGTCCACGAATACCACCACAACTTATTTAGGACGCCTCTAAAAACACAGCTCATCAAATCAACAAAATAGGTTAGGGCATTGGTTAGCACAAAATTCCTAACCAACCACTCAAAGAATCTGTTGGGTATCCTAAATGAGGTCTTATTAATGCTGTCATCAGCGACCCTAAGCTGATGAAATCCTATGGCTAAATCAAGCTGGGAGAATACCGAAGAGCCAACTAACTGGTCAAAAAGATCATCAATCCTAAGGAGTGGATATCGGTTCTTCTTTGTGAGCTATTTAATTCTCTATAATCAACGGAACCATCTGCCTTAGTAGCAAAGATGATTGGAAAATCTCTGACGACAGGAATCGAATCTAACTCTGATGATGATGAATCGAGGGAATAAAGGAAGCTCAACATAATTGACCCTTGCGGGTCGTAAGAAACCTCGAGAGTCCTACCGCTGCATGTCCCTAGTCTAACGACCCTCTTCTCGCAATCTAATATAGCTCCATATGTGGATAGCTAATCCATCCC
Source organism: Allium fistulosum (assembly GCA_030737815.1). NCBI lineage: Eukaryota > Viridiplantae > Streptophyta > Magnoliopsida > Asparagales > Amaryllidaceae > Allium > Allium fistulosum. Next base: position 1,099,028,626 of record CM060904.1, on the reverse strand, counting down.
CAAAATCATCCTATACCCCGAAAATCGCAAAACATAGGCATCACAGTCAATTTCTATGCCTAGGATAAAAAACTTTCAAACCCCTACAAACCATAGACAAGTGTGCCGATCCATCTATGGGGTTCGAAACAACAATGGGGTCTACTACTAAAGAGATGTCTAAGTGCAAACAACCTACTAGAGAACTAGAGATGAGAGTGTGTGATGCTCCAGAATTGAAAAAAGCCCGAATAGAAATTAGGAACAGAAATCAAAATTTCCTACCTCGGTTTGGTCTGCTGCTGGAAGGTGCTGTATCCAAAATCTGAATCTGTGCTGCAGGTGCGCTCGCTGTCTGTCTCTTTTTCTGAGTACAAATCTTACTAAAGTGTCCAAGCTGTCCACAATTGAAACATCTTCCCTTCATTCCGGCCTTCTTACATTCTTTTGCGTAATGACTAGTCATTCTACAACACTTACTTCTCCCACTTTTCTTGATTCGCTTCTAAGGTCCTCTCTCCTTCCTCTTGTCCTTATCATTATCATTCTTGTCCTTCCCCCACTGCTTCTTAGAGCTTGTAGAAACCTTCTCAAGCTCTCCCTTCAGCTACCAAGATGTAGGTTGATCACTCTGTCGATCCTCCAAACCCAACCGACTAAACCTTTGCTCCATATTCTCCAACCTAGCTCGCGTCTCCTCTGAATTCTCCATGCCAGAAAAAGTTCTGCCTCCTATACTAGCGAAGTCCTTGCATAGCTTAGAAAATTTGGCTGATGTAGGTGGGTTAAAGGGAGTTCCACCTACCGGTGTTGTACTGATCACTTGCCCTTGCACCTCTGGTGTCGTAGCTCTACGGAACCAGTCAGTCATACTATGCAAAGAAAAGAAAAACATAGGCTTGAAAGAATCAAAAGAAGGTTGAACTGGACCTTTGAGGGGATTTTTATAAAAACTCTTTTACACTTAAAAACTACTTCTTTTATAAGAGTTTATTTCTGAAAAACATCTTTAAAACAAGTTATTTTGAAAAATACTTTACTTTTAAGACAAACTTTTAGGAATCCTGTAACCTCAGGCTCTAATACCAAGTGAAACACCTCACACCCCTTAGTACACCCAAAAGGACACACTAAAAGATGTGGTGCGTTGTAGGTATAGCTAAAACTAGCAGAGACTAAGATTCACAAGACAAAAATAGATAAAAACAACGGAAGTAACTAAAATAATAATTTGCTAAAAGTCAAACTTCATAATATGGAATTATAAAACCAAATACATCATATGTCTCAAAATATCCATATATGTCTTCAAAAACCTCGGTCTCAATAAAATCAGAGTGCAAACCATCCCTCAAATAGTGCCAGTACAACAAAAGAACTGAAAGCTGAAAATAAAGAAGAGAAATACATAAGAGAATCTCCACACTGAAATCTCCAAGAGTCTGCAGTCTGCCTTCCTTGCCCCTAGTTGCCTATGAGGGGAAAAGGGGGAAATAGAGGAGTGGAACTGAAGCCTCTTTTATCTTATACTCTTTTTAGTTATAATTCTAAGTTATAACTAGGCCAATTATTTTTAATTAGTCCAATTCTAACATTAATATCATAATTAGGCTCAATTTCAGAATTAATTTGATTTTTATTACAGTCTTTACAATTTACATCTTATCTTCTGTTATTTCAGTGTTCTTATAATTTTAACCCATATTCGTGTTTAATCTATTCTAATCCATATGCGAAGAAGAAGCAGAAATAAAAGAAAACTGAAAATAGAAGAAAATCCAAAGCATAGAAAAAAGGTGTAAATAACGCATAAATAACAGTAAATAAATTAAAATGCTGTAAATAAACTATAAATAAATGAAAAGCTATAATTAACAGAAATAAACTAAAATTAACTGAAATGAATAGCTAAAAGAAATAGACTGAAAATAATTCTAAAAATTGTAAATAAACTACTAAAAAGGTTATTCCAAAAATCGTAGTAAAACTACAACTATTGGAAACCCTATTATTTTAAATTACTTAAAGAAATTTAAAATAATTACAATCACTCACCTGTGGTCCTAAGCTTAGGTCTTCTCGGATCCACTTGGGGTTGTTAAATATTTTAATTTAAAACGATTTTCTCCTTAGAAAATTATTCCGTTTAGGGTCCTTCCTGAAAAGGTGAACCCAATTGGAGAAAATCTCAAAATGAGAAAAAGTATTAGGTCTAGGGCCTTATTTATAGAGGTAGAAGTGGATCTCAGACTGTTGGATTTGGGGATTGAATAGGATGCAACCATGTCATAGCCTGAATAGGAGTCGTCAGATGGAAGCACGGAAGGACCAGATGGAGCAAAAGAATGCGAAACAACGCGTACAAGGCTTACTGGAACAACTGGAATGAAGAAATGTTTCTTCGCTTCCAATACGTAGGCGGGTCGACCTACAGGTCGAATGCCCTTGAAGCTAGGTCGACCGGCCGGTCGACCTAGGCTTTGGGATGGTCAACCTCTAGGTCGACCTCCCTACATATTTTTTTCGTTGATTCTTGTTCGCTTTGTATCTCGCTCATATTAACTCGGATTCTGATGTTCGAAATATTGAAATTGACCAGAAAATTATCACGGACACAATGGTTCAACTCCCGTGGCTTAATTTTGAAAATTTCACAAAGTTATTTTGTTATTTCATTTATTAACGAATTAATTTTACGGGTTAAATTTTGGGTTGTTACAGCTGCACTTCTCAAATTTCAAGACATTACTGGTTTAAAAATCAACAAGAACAAATCCCATATTCTCATTGCTGGCCTTTCTGCTACTAGTACTGATATCATTACTACTTTATCTGGATTACATGCTATGCCTGAAAACTCTATTTACTTAGGTATCCCTATCACCACTTCAAGAATATCAACTACCCAATGCCTACGTATGTATGAAAAGATGATATCAAAGCTGGGTCATTGGCCTACACATCTCTTTTCTCATGCTGGAAGAATTACTATTATGAAATCAATTATTTTTGGAATGATAACTTACTGGTCTAGACTCTTCATTTTACCTAAAAAGTTGATCTCTATTGTAAAGACCCAGAATTTTCGTCATTTGAAATTCAGATATATAATTGATTTTAAATATTAACAAGTAAGATTTGTAAGTCGAATAAATTTAATTTCGAATATAGAGATTTAATTGGATAATTAAATCGATAATTTAATATTTGAAATTGTGTAAATAATTGGAAATTGGGTTTAATGTAATTAAAAATGATTTATAAAGTTATATTAAATCATATTGGAGTTAGAATGATGTTATAGGACTTTTAAATTTGAATTAAAAGTTAATTTGTAGAAATTGAATATTTTAATATTTAATTGACGAGTGAAAATAGCCATTTTTCAAACAGTCTCGGATTTCGATAAAACCAATTTCATCGGATCTGTAATGTTATATTATTGTAAGGTTTTAAATTTCGTGTCAATCGGACGTACGGTTTGTCCGAGGCGAGCCAAAACGCATTGAAATTGTTTTAATCGATTTAATTTAAATTTGATCGTTTATTTCCGTAACCCGCAAATATGATCAAATTAGCTCCTAAAACACGTTCCATTGTGTCCGGAACGCGGGTTAAACCTTAGAAACGTCTGTCGACACACTTCGTTTGGAGTTCGGAAAATCTCGGATGAATAGTGTTTTTGTCAATTTTCTATATAAGGACCTCATTCTTTGTTCTTTGCACTAAACCCTAGAGAATTAGGGCTGGCCACCACATATCATTTCAATGGCCAGAAATTTCAAATTTCCTTCCTCCATTATCTCTCAATCCACAAATAATTAGCAAAAACGTTTAACTACAAGTTAGAGAGCTCGCCGAGCACTTCGAGATCAACGGTCAAGATATGAATCGAAGCGACGGGGTGGCGCGTAAGTGCTCACGTTCATGGGCTGTTTGGAGGCGTTTTATTTGGCAGCGACGAGGCTGGGGCGCTGCGCACGTAGGCCATGGGTGGAGGGGAAGGTGAGTAGTCGTGTGCAATTCGTCGATCGTCTTCAAGCTTTGTATGGAGGGAGCATAATTCGATTTAAAGATGGAGGCTATGGGTTGTTGTACACGTATAAAACCTGGGGAGGAAGAAGAAATAGAGGGCGGTCCAGATTTGATCAAAGGAAAATCGACGGCCGGGATTGAATCTAGGTAAAAAAATTTTTTAAATAGAAATAGAAATTATTACATTATAAATTCGTACAAACTTTAAAATGCTATAATTTTTTCATACGAGGTCCGTTTCGCACGAAACGAATTGAGTTGGAACCATATGGACGAGTACTATGCAATGGATCTGGATTGGAATTAATTGGAACTAGTGTGAATTTTGGATAAAATTAAATGCGTGTTTAATTTTAGGGGTTTTTAAGCAAAAGGAAAAAGTTAAAGAGAAATTTAGTTTCAAGGACAAGAAGTTTGTTTTTTAGGCTCAAGGACACTTTTTAGTGTAAACCACAGAATGATAGTTGTAACTATCATTTTCAGTTTATACTAAAAATTGTACTTCAAACTAAAAAGCAAACTTGTTGTCCCTGAGACTAAATTTTTTTCCAACTTCTTCCTTGTGCCTATTTACTTATTAATTTTATTCGAAATAAAACACTGCAACTGTTATCGGAAACTCAAGGTGAGAACTTCTCACTCAATCGAATTGTGTTTCGATTTAAATTTTAAATAGTTAGATTTAAAATTATTGATTGTGTTGATTGTGTGATTGGATGATAAAATTATTATCAATTGGATTGAAATAGACCCTATACGCCGCATAATAGCGGAGGTTATTATATTAAAAACATATACCGCGATATTCCACCATGAAGTGGAATTGGTATTATATATGTATTTGGAGTTGATTTCCTGCATTATATAGCGGTTGAGACCCTATTGCGCCGCATAATACCAGATAGTATTTTATAAATCCCATATACCGCGATATTCCACCTCGAAGTGGAATTGGTATTGTGCTAACATTTGTGGATGCAGGGAAACAGGTTGGAGGGATCCAACTGGATTCCTCAAACATTTGAATTTATTTCAATGTTGTGTGTTGATTATTTATAATCGCCGTGTGATTATATTCGTTAGCCGAATATATTTTTGGTATCGTTGGATACCAGAAATAAATAAAATTGGATTTTCAAAATTCAAGTTGAAAATTTATTGAAAAATTTATTTTTGAGAATTGGATAAATTTAAAAGGAGTTTTAAAAAGATAAAAGTCTTATTTTTGAACTATATTGAATTAAATTTCAAATTTTGGGAAAAAGGGCATAGTAAAAGGATTTTTAATAATATTATTTATAAGTTGAAGAATTTATTTAAAATTTGGATTCTTAAATAGATTTGAAGAGATAAAGAAATTTATTTTAAAAAGGAAATAATTTGGAAATTCGTTGAAAATTTGATTTGGTGTTTTGAAATAAATTTGAAAATCAATTCGTAATTAATTGATTATTAATTTACCATAACTAGTAAAATTTATTCATAGAAATTTATCTGATTTGAATTAATCAGATAATTAAATTGATCCTATCTATGGATGTTTGGATTATATTGGATGTTGAATTGTTTGATATCTCAAATATGTGATACTTTGTGATTTATCCCGGTTTGTGTTGTGATCTGTAAATCGTATATCTGTGATCTATGAATGAGAGATAAGCATTATAGTTTATACCGCTTATGAATTATATTGTTATATTTGATTTGTGATGGTTGAATGTTGTTGCACTATTGTGTTAAACCCTTGGACTACACAATACACACACAAATGTGGATTTCACGTGGAAATCAGTTAAGTCACAGATTTTTAACTATTCTAAAGATTGATTTTTTGAATCCAAAATAGTTTTGGAATTGGAATTGAAAGTTTTTGAAAATGAGTTTCAAAAATAAGAGTTATTTTAAATAACTTGATAAAAATTGGAATTTAAATCATTTGATTTAAATTTTGAATTCAATACTTGGAATTGAATTCAATGATTTGGGAATTATGGTCTAAAGATTTTTACAAGTGTAAAAGGTGTTCATATGGGTTTTTAACCATTTAAAAATATGGTTTTGGAAATTTAAAATTTAAATCCAAGTTTTATACTTGGATGGCTTTAACCTGTGTAATTGTACGCGGTTTTTCCCAAAACGAAAACTATCTGTTTTCAAATAATAATAGCTTTCATAAAGTGAAAAGATTTCCAATTTGTATCGAAACATTTCAAGTTGAAATGGAATTGTGAATAGTTTGGAAAAACTATGAATTAACCTTTGTGAAGATGATTAAGCTTTATCTTGAAATCAAAGAAGATTTTAAAAGGTGTATCTTTTATATTATAAAAGACTTGAATTGTGAATAGTTTTGAAAGCTATAAGTTAAATCTTGATTTAAAGATTTAATGGGTTAATCCAATTGAAATGGGAAATGATTTGGGAATCTGTGAATGAATCTTTGTGAAACTGGGTAAACTTTGTGAAGTAAATCTTTTTGTTTAAAGATTTAAAATGGTAATTTGTTTAAACCATTTAAAGGAAAGGATTTGGGTAATAAGTTGTGACTTAATTGAAATCCCTATATCCATATGTTTTAAATATTGTGCTCACTTTTCGGTTTAGCCGGGAAAGGACCTTTGTGTCATATAACCCATTCCGAATAAGTGATATGACGATATGGATAACATTTGAAGACCGATGGTGAAGACCGGGTATTTGTGAAAACGATAGGATGACCTATCGATTGTCTCTGCACTGTTAGCTACGGTATAGAGATTTCCTTTATGATGGGAAGTTCGATCGGGATTGTGAATACCCGGATTGCAAGGGCTTCTTTGGAAGTGCCTTCGGTTCTGTTCGAAACCGGAACAGACTTGTATGGTTACATGTCTGACATTACATTTTGAGATATAAAGCAGATTTCTTTCAAATACATTTCTGTTTGGTGGTGGAGAATTTATTCTCTTAGCTTAACACCCTTCTCTGAGACGTACGAGCTTAGAGGTTATGTAGTTGAAGTTATCAGTGATATACTCCCAATTTGGTAATGTGGCATGCTAAGTGTTGCTGTGTGTTGCTGATCATTTGTTGATCATTTGTGATCAAAGTATGGCTTTGTGAAAAAGCGTAGCTTTGTGGACGAGACCTCTTCGGACCTCACAACCCGGAAATGGTCGAAACAGGAATGATGTGGTAAGGTTATGAGGGTTGCTCCCTTTAGGGTATGTCATTTCCTTCTGGAAAAGGGTGGTATCAGGTATGGAGCCCTGGTATTTAACCTATGTGGTTACTCCAATCTTATTTACTGTGTGATTGTTGTTTTGTTGAGGCGCCTTGGATAAAGGTCCCAAAGGACCGGGGGGGTGGCATATTCGTGTAGTAGTTACCTAGTGTAAGAGGTAACCCGGCCTTGTGTTGGCAGAGAGCAGGTTGACTCTCGGGACGTCCCGCCAGAGGCGTACCCATGTGGCAGTAGGAAGTTCCTTAGCCTGACCATTTGTTGGAAAATCCAAAGAAACAATACGAGCCCTTTACGATTGCAATTTGTATAACCTGTCTCCTCAAGCGGCAGCTATAGCAGGCATAATATAATGGTGCCTATGCTGGCTAAGATTAATATTGTATTTTCGAAAGAATTTTCACACTATGCACTAGCAATAATATCAAAAGAGTTTTTCTTGCGTAGTAATCATATTTGACTAACATAAGAAGAAACTCCTCCAAGTTTGAGATTGCATTGTGTGTGTGGTGGGAGGTCTTATGGTAGTTTCATTTTCCAAAAGCATTGCGGATTTCAATGTTTAAAATTCATTTGTTGTTGTTTTAAAGATAATAACTGTTTTAAGTTCTCACACCAGTCCAATGACTGACCTGGAGTTTATTGTTCCATTCCTAAACTCTGGGTGCCCATCATTTTCCACACGGGCAGCCTAGAGTTAGATTTTCAGGTCATTCTGGATTCAGGAGATGCTGTGGAGCTCAGTGGCAAGCTGGATGGTGAGGCGTATCACTTGTATATGATATTATTATTCCGTTGTGTATTCTGTATGAGGACAAGTTTGTATAACTGTCCATTGATGTATTGTGTGTATATTGACTCTGATGATGTAATGTATAAACTGATATAGTTCTTTGATTTAAAGATTATTCATTTATCTATTATATGTTGTTCCGCTGCGATATGTGAGATTCTGATATTGTTTCTGTTGTTTCTTCTTTCTTTCTGTCTTCTTCTACCTCTTCTTTTTAACCATAACAATTCGGTTTTCCGGCATTCGTTCGTGCGACATTTGATAAAGTGGACGTATTGATGTCGATTTTCGGAAGTCGAAAAATTCCGAAACGTTACAAGTGGTATCAGAGCATATGGTTAAGCGATAACCTTGGCTATGTTGGGTGTTACTCATTAGAGATAGAGTCAGTAGTACTCTAGAATGAGTGTGAGTGTAATAATAGATATGAGCGCGTATTTGTTAATGAATATGAAATTATTTTGTATTGTGTTGACTTATCGGTTGATTGTTTATAGATTCTGGTCGGTGCAGTCTAGCTAACTGTATCGATAGGGGTTTCTAAACTCTTGAATGAGATAAACCGACACGGTATCATTTTAATTGGGTAAATGAAATAATTTTACCTTGATTATATTTTACATATAAAGGAAATAATTCTTTCAGAATTATTAAAGTGTATATAAAATTGAATTGTTTGGTTGTTGAAAATGTAAGCATATATATGAGTTAATAAAAGTTGTTTGAATAATCTAAATAAAAACAACAATTGTAAAAGAATGAAGTATATAAGCAAATGAATTATAAGTATGGAATTATAATTAATATGATTTGCGGTTGTGAAATAATCTTATACATAAGAAGTGAAACTATATGAATATATTTATAATTATGAGTTGTAAATAAATATGAATTTGAACTATGAATTTGAAAATTTTGAATCCTGTTTATTTTGGAAGTTATTTTTCAAAATTAAAAGTTAAATAGTGAAAATTATAAGTAAAAGGATTTATAAATGTGATTTGTAAATAAAAGGAAATTTTAAAAGAACAAAAAGCACTGAATTCACTACAGTTACTAGGAAATAATAAGGGTGATGACTGCAGCATCATCAGTATCATTTTCGAGTTTCTATGTGATGGATTTGCTACCATAATAAATTGAAAAATTGAAGTTTTGTTGTGATAAACAAAATTTAAATTAAAATCCAAATTGAAATTGATGAATATAAGTGAAACAAGTTTTAGACTTATAAAATGAAATAAAGATTTTATCTTTGGTAAAGTTAAAGAATTTGAGTTAGCATAGTAAATATATGATGTGAATTTAACTAAAGGAAGGTTAAATAAATTTAATTGGATTTTAACTAGCTTAGGTAAGTTATTAATATTGAAGATATAAACTTGAATGTTAAAGTGGTTATAATATGAATTTGGAAGTTTAAATAAATAAGTTGTATAACTTGGAGAATGAGAAAAGATAAGTAAAACCAAATATCAAAATGGTTAAACAATTTTGTTAAGGAAAACAAAATCTGAATTGGATTTATAAGTGGAAATTTAAGTTAAGCTAAACAAATAATGTTTAAAAGGAATATAACTTAAGTTGTACAGTGAAAGCAAATGTAAGTGGAAATTTGAAATGGAATATAACTTAAGTGATGTTAAATGAAGTTGATTTTGGTGTCGAAGTAAAATAATAAAGTAAATTAAATGAATGTGAACTTGAGTTATATAAATGAAATTCAACTTTATTTTTAAAATGAATTAGCAATTGAATTAATAAATGGATTGAATGTTAATCAATCGAATGTAAATGAATTGATATGGAATAATGGATGTAAGTATTAATTCATTAAAAGCTAATAAATTGGAATTTGAATGAATCGAATGGAAGTCAACTTAATATTAAACCAATTGAAATTAAAAGTGTTAAACCAAATTGAAAGTAAATTTAATAACTTGGTTATGTTGGTTATGACATTGGTTGTTATATGATTGTTGGTTGATTGTATATAATTCATTAAGTGTTAATGAAATTGAATTAGTGAAATTGAAAGCTATGTAATTGGATTTAAATTGAAAGCGAATCACTTGAATTTAAATTAGTGAATGTAAACTAATTGAAAATGAAGAAATGAATGTCGTTGTATATGAATTGGTTGTAAACAATTACAAGTAATGTCGAAATCATATAAGTTGCTTATAAACCTTGTTTAGTATGCATTTCTTTTAATATGCATATGTTGTAGTTGTTTAAAAGAGTAAATTGTTAATAACTTTATATATATATATATATGTCACTTACGTGTTTAAATTGAGTAAGTACAGGTGCTGTGGCTGCCGTTCGGTTGGTTGGGTCACGCTAAAATGCTTAATAAAGAACTGCTTTGCTTAAAAATGCTATAAAGGTACGCCTACGCAATAAAAATAAGAAATATGAACTGTTTTTCTGCTTTTCCGACCGTGTGGGTCGATGTATATATATTTAAATCTATTGTGAAATTGCGAAAGCTCCTCCGTACAAAGGAGACTCTGCCAAAATTTTCTAGAAATTTTGAGAGTTAGAAAAATTTTGAAAATTTTTGTTAACGGAAAGACGATTCCCAAATTGTAATGAAAGAGTAGGAATTGAACTAGAAAATGGAAACCATTGTTTTGGTTGAAGTTAAAGGTTTTGGAAAAGGTGAATATAAAATTTTCACTAAGTGGATTTTTGAAAAGTTAATGGATTTGTGCATTTTTCTTACTTTGCAATTTCGAGGACGAAATTCTTTTAAGGGGGGAGATTGTAACGACCCAGAATTTTCGTCATTTGAAATTCAGATATTTAATTGATTTTAAATATTAACAAGTAAGATTTGTAAGTCGAATAAATTTAATTTCGAATATAGAGATTTAATTGGATAATTAAATCGATAATTTAATATTTGAAATTGCGTAAATAATTGGAAATTGGGTTTAATGTAATTAAAAATGATTTATAAAGTTATATTAAATCATATTGGAGTTAGAATGATGTTATAGAACTTTTAAATTTGAATTAAAAGTTAATTTGTAGAAATTGAATATTTTAATATTTAATTGACGAGTGAAAATAGCCATTTTACAAACAGTCTCGGATTTCGACGAAACTAGTTTCATCGGATCCGTAATGTTATATTATTGTAAGGTTTCAAATTTCGTGTCAATCGGACGTACGGTTTTTCCGGGGCGAGCCAAAACGCATTGAAATTGTTTTAATCGATTTAATTTAAATTTGATCGTTTATTTCCGTAACTCGCACATATGATCAAATTAGCTCCCGAAACACGTTCCATTGTGTCCGGAACGCGGGTTAAAACTTAGAAACGTCTGTCGGCACGCTTCGTTTGGAGTTCAGAAAATCTCGGATGAATAGTGTTTTTGTCAATTTTCTATATAAGGACCTCATTCTTTGTTCTTTGCACTAAACCCTAGAGATTTAGGGCTGGCCGCCACATATCATTTAAATGGCCAGAAATTTCGAATTTCCTTCCTCCATTATCTCTTAATCCACAAATAATTAGCAAAAACATTTAACTACAAAGTTGGAGAGCTCGCCGAGCACTTCGAGATCAACGGTCAAGATATGAATCGGAGCGACGGGGTGGCGCGTAAGTGCTCGCGTTCATGGGCTGTTTCTAGGCATTTTATTTGGCAGCAACGAGGCTGGGGGGCTGCGCACGTAGGCCATGGGTGAAGGGGAAGGTGATTAGTCATGTGGAATTCGTCGATCGTCTTCAAGCTTTGTATGGAGGGAGCATAATTCGATTTAAAGATAGAGGCTATGGGTTGTTGTATACGTATAAAACCTGGGGAGGAAGAAGAAATAGAGGGCGGTCCAGATTTGATCAAAGGAAAATCGACGGCCTGGATTGAATCTAGGTAAAAAAAAATTAAAATAGAAATAGAAATTATTACATTATAAATTCGTACAAACTTTAAAATGCTATAATTTTTTCATACGAGGTCCGTTTCGCACGAAATGAATTGCATTGGAATCGTATCGACGAGCACTACACAAAGGAGCTAGATTGGAATTAATTGGAACTAGTGTGAATTTTGGATAAAATTAAATGCGTGTTTAATTTATTCAAATAAAACACTGCAACTGTTATCGGAAACTCAAGGTGAGAACTTCTCACTCAATCAAATTGTGTTTCGATTTAAATTTTAAATAGTTAGATTTAAAATTATTGATTGTGTTGATTGTGTGATTGGATGATAAAATTATTATCAATTGGATTGAAATAGACCCTATACGCCGCATAATAGCGGAGGTTATTATATTAAAAACATATACCGCGATATTCCACCGTGAAGTGGAATTGGTATTATATATGTATTTGGAGTTGATTTCCCGCATTATATAGCGGATGAGACCCTATTGCGCCGCATAATACCAGATAGTATTTTGTAAATCCCATATACCGCGATATTCCACCTCGAAGTGGAATTGGTATTGTGCTAACATTTGTGGATGCAGGGAAACAGGTTGGAGGGATCCAACTGGATTCCTCAAACATTTGAATTTATTTCAATGTTGTGTGTTGATTATTTATAATCGCCATGTGATTATATTCGTTAGCCGAATATATTTTTGGTATCATTGGATACCAGAAATAAATAAAATTGGATTTTCGAAATTCAAGTTGAAAATTTATTAAAAAATTTATTTTTGAGAATTGGATAAATTTAAAAGGAGTTTTAAAAAGATAAAAGTCTTATTTTTGAACTATATTGAATTAAATTTCAAATTTTGGGAAAAAGGGCATAGTAAAGGGATTTTTAATAATATTATTTATAAGTTGAAGAATTTATTTAAAATTTGGATTCTTAAATAGATTTGAAGAGATAAAGAAATTTATTTTAAAAAGGAAATAATTTGGAAATTCGTTGAAAATTTGATTTGGTGTTTTGAAATAAATTTGAAAATCAATTCGTAATTAATTGATTATTAATTTACCATAACTAGTAAAATTTATTCATAGAAATTTATCTGATTTGAATTAATCAGATAATTAAATTGATCATATCTATGGATATTTGGATTATATTGGATGTTGAATTGTTTGATATCTCAAATATGTGATACTTTGTGATTTATCCTGGTTTGTCTTGTGATCTGTAAATCGTATATCTGTGATTTGTGAATGAGAGATAAACGTTATAGTATATACCGCTTATCAAATATATTGTTATATTTGATCTGTGATGGTTGAATGTTGTTGCACTATTGTGTTAAACCCTTGGACTACACAATACACACAGAAATGTGGATTTCATGTGGAAATCAGTTAAGTCACAGATTTTTAACAATTCTAAAGATTGAATTTTTGAATCCAAAATAGTTTTGGAATTGGAATTGAAAGTTTTTGATAATGAGTTTCAAAAATAAGAGTTATTTTAAATAACTTGATAAAAATTGGAATTTAAATCATTTGATTTAAATTTTGAATTCAATACTTGGAATTGAATTCAATGATTTGGGAATTATGGTCTAAAGATTTTTACAACTTTAAAAGGTGTTCATATGGGTTTTTAACCATTTAAAAATATGGTTTTGGAAATTTAAAATTTAAATCCAAGTTTTATACTTGCATGGCTTTAACCTGTGTAATTGTACCCGGTTTTTCCCAAAATGAAAACTATCTGTTTTCAAATAATAATAGCTTTCATAAAGTGAAAAGATTTCCAATTTGTATCAAAACATTTCAAGTTGAAATGAAACTGTGAATAGTTTGGAAAAACTATGAATTAACCTTTGTGAAGATGATTAAGCTTTATCTTGAAATCAAAGAAGATTTTAAAAGGTGTATCTTTTATATTATAAAAGACTTTAATTTTTAATAGTTTTGAAAGCTATAAGTTAAATCTTGATTTAAAGATTTAATGGGTTAATCCAATTGAAATGGGAAATGATTTGGGAAACTGTGAATGAATCTTTGTGAAACTGGGTAAACTTTGTGAAGTAAATCTTTTTGTTTAAAGATTTAAAATGGTAATTTGTTTAAACCATTTAAAGGAAAGGATTTGGGTAATAAGTTGTGACTTAACTGAAATCCCTATATCCATATATTTTAAATATTGTGCTCACTATTCAGTTTAGCCGGGAAAGGACCTTTGTGTCATATAACCCATTCCGAATAAGTGATATGACGATATGGATAACATTTGAAGACCGGTGGTGAAGACCGGGTATTTGTGAAAACGATAGGATGACCTATCGATTGTCTCTGCACCGTTAGCTACAGTATAGAGATTTCCTTTATGATGGGAAGTTCGATCGGGATTGTGAATACCCGGATTGCAAGGGCTTCTTTGGAAGTGCCTTCAGTTCTGTTCGAACCCGGAACAGACTTGTATGGTTACATGTCTGACATTACATTTTGAGATATAAAGCAGATTTCTTTCAAATACATTTCTGTTTGGTGGCGGGGAATTTATTCTCTTAGCTTAACACCCTTCTCTGAGACATACGAGCTCAGAGGTTATGTAGTTGAAGTTATCAGTGATATACTCCTAATTTGTTAATGTGGCATGCTAAGTGTTGCTGTGTGTTGCTGATCATTTGTTGATCATTTGTGATCAAAGCATGGCTTTGTGAAAAGGCGTAGCTTTGTGGATGAGACCTCTTCGGACCTCACAACCCGAAAATGGTCGAAACAGGAATGATGCGGTAAGGTTATGAGGGTCGCTCCCTTTAGGGTATGTCATTTCCTTCTGGAAAAGGGTGGTATCAGGTATGGAGCCCTGGTATTTAACCTATATGGTTACTCCAATCTCATTTACTATGTGATTGTTGTTTTGTTGAGGCTCCTCGGATAAAGGTCCCAAAGGACCGGGGGTGGCATATTCGTGTAGTAGTTACCTAGTGTAAGAGGTAAACCGGCCTTGTGTTGGCAGAGAGCTGGTTGACTCTCGGGACGTCCCACCAGAGGCGTACCCATGTGGCAGTAGGAAGTTCCTTAGCCTGACCATTTGTTGGAAAATCCAAAGAAACAATACGAGCCCTTTACGATTGCAATTTGTATAACCTGTCTCCTCAAGCGACAGCTATAGCAGGCATAATATAATGGTACCTATGCTGGCTAAGATTAATATTGTATTTTCGAAAGAATTTTCACACTATGGACTAGCAATAATATCAAAAGGGTTTTTCTTGCGTAGTAAGCATATTTGACTATCATAAGAAGAAATCTCCTCCAAGTCTGCGATTGCATTGTGTGTGTGGTGGGAGGTCTTATGGTAGTTTCATTTTCCAAAAGCATTGCGGATTTCAATGTTTAAAATTCCTTTGTTGTTGTTTTCAAGATAATAACTGTTTTAAGTTCTCACACCAGTCCCATGACTGACCTGGAGTTTATTGTTCCTTTCCTTAACTTTGGGTGCCCATCATTTTCCACACGGGCAGCCTAGAGTTTGATTTTCAGGTCATTCTAGATTCAGGAGATGCTGTGGAGCTCATTGGCGAGCTGGATGGCGAGGCGTATCACTTGTATATGATATTATTATTCCGCTGTGTATTCTGCATGAGGACAAGTTTGTATAACTGTCCATTGATGTATTGTGTGTATATTGACTCTGATGATGTAATGTATAAACTGATATAGTTCTTTGATTTAAAGATTATTCGTTTATCTATTATATGTTGTTCCACTGCGATATGTGAGATTCTGATATTGTTTCTGTTGTTTCTTCTTTCTTTCTTTCTGTCTTCTTCTACCTCTTCTTTTTAACCATAACAATTCGGTTTTCCGACATTCGTTCGTGCGACATTTGATACAGTGGACGTATTGATGTCGATTTCGGAAGTCGAAAATTTCGAAACGTTACATGATAAATGCAGCTATGAACCATTTCATATGGCATGGTGATTGCCACTCATGTAAGCCTATTCCCATTGCTTTTAACAAACTGTGCAGACCAAGAAAACTTGGTGGTTTAGGCATTATAAACATACATTATTGGAATATGGTGGCTGCAACTAAACATATTGATGATATTCTGAGTAATAAGTCAAATGTGTGGGTAAAGTGGATAACCAAGAACTATTTATATGGAAAACACTTATGGACTATGACATATTCTTCCAATGCTAGCTGGTTCTGGAAGAGTTTACTTAATATTAGACATACTATTCTTCCCCTATTCAAATATAATATTTTCTCTGACATCCAATCCTCTTTTTGCCACTCTCCTTGGGCTGCCAAAGGAGTGATATTAAATGACATTTTGGATAATATGCAGAAATATTCCACTGGTATTCCTGATAATGCAAATATTCAACATTTCATCTTTCATGATAAATCACTATGCCTTCTGCTAGCTCTGTGGTTATTAGGAACTTATGCAATAGAATCGAGTCGGAACACCACATCAAAACTGCACACAAAATTCAATGGACTAGCAACAATTGTGCACACTCCATTTTTGTAGCATACAAGGAATTACTTCCTCACTGTACAAGGCCTTACTCGATATGGTATCGTAGAATATGGAATTGGTTTGGCACTGAAAAGGATAATTTCCTACCGTGGAGGACAAAACATAACTCACTTCTTGTGAGAGACAAGTTATTTGCGTGGGGTTTCATGGTCAGTAACTGCTGTAATTTTTGTCGTGATCACCCTGATAGTAGGGATCACCACTTTTTCCAATGCACTATGATTTATCAAATGTGTAAATCTATAATTCTTGCAGCTAGAATATACTATGCCAATACAAATTGTAATCTGTAGTGGTTCGAGATTTTCAAGGGGTCGCGGTGGAAAACTGAACTGGGAAATCGTATGCTTGTTATACTGAAATGCTTTGTTGTAGTTTGTTGGAGGGAGAGAAATTCCAAGGTTTTTGGAAATAAACTTAATGGTAGGAAGGAGATTGTTGCTTTTATAAAGAAGATTGTTAATCAGCGTATGAGGCATTTAGAATCAACCGGGTCGGGCTCTACATGGCGATTTAATTAATTAGGTATTCGAGCTTATTGGGGCTGAATCTTTTATTAATTAGATCATATTACTGTTTACTCTTCGTATTTCTGGTCTTATTTTTTTTCTTTTCATCTTTGTGTTATCTTTCCCCTGTTTATGGTTTTTTTAATAAAACTGGTAGAGGGCCAGTATAAAACCTCGTTTGCCTTTTTAAAACGAATATAAGTAAATTAATACTGGCGAGAAACCCCTTAGGGTCTCTTTACAAAAGTCCCATGTAAATCACATATATGCATGTGTGTTTGAAGTACACTGTAGCAACTATTCGCTACGTACACTTCGACTTCCTTTTGCTTTTATTCCCTGCAAAACAATGGCTATCTACTCTTAGGATGCAAAAGAGTATTATACAAGTAAATAAAAGTGGAGTAAGTTTTTAATTTAATATTGTATAAAGATTGGTGTAGTTTGAGTGAAAATTGATGAAGTAATTCATAAAAATGTTTATAAAATGAAAATTTATGAAGTAATTCATAGATAATTTTAGTATTGAATGAAATACTATTACTCCTTATAAAACGACTAAAACTAAAGCACGACTGGAAGCCAAGTTATGTGGGGTTGCTCCTATTAGGGTATCTTCACATCTTCCCATATATAGAATTCCATTCACGTACGAACTACGAATGACAAAATAAAATATAATCGTGCATAAAAATGTGACACAATCTCAAAAAAACTATGAAATACACTAGTAATCTTATTATGTGAAATTTCAAAAATACCATCGTTTGCTGAAATATACGTCAAACGAAAATTTAAATATTTTCCAAATTAAAAATCATGGAAAAATTCAATAAATTTATTTTAAAATACGTCATTAAAAATCAAGTCATTTTATTAACAATTGATTTTCTTTTTACTACATAATTTACAAACTGAGTTCACCATTATTATTTATTAATTAAAAGGAGTTTAAATAAAGCTATTAAATCCATTTAATTAATATTTTAATTCACAATTCAAATATTTAAATAATCCCTATATTTGAATATAAGTTATTTATGTTTTAAAAAACCAATTATTTAAAAATTTAAAATTAATTAAATATTCACATTTAAAATGATAAAATTCCAAGATGTTACAATTAGTGCCTTTTGTTTGTTCATATCCTGATAAAATGTATGGATGAAAGCTGGCATTGGATTATTGCTTGGAGGGTAATGCTAGCATTCCAAATGGGATTTGCTAAAAGGTAAATTGTAAACCCAAGCCTTGCACTTGGTAATGAAAAAACCTGGAGTTATGTCGTAGGGCTGAGTGGGTCACTCCCATTAGGGTATGGTCATCACTTATATCTGGATCAATGTTTATGGATTTCATATACTGGGCCTACGGAAACGGTTTGTCTAGGTGACAGCCAAGGTGGTGATCATATTTGGTACTATCCAGTAAGGGGTAGGCAAGTCCCGATTCGTTAAAATGTAACAGGTTTGCACTCTCAGTACATTTTCTCTAAAGATGTACTATACAGAAGGTAATCCCTTACCTTGTCGTTGATGGAAATCATTTTCCAATACATGCCTTACAGACTTGGTTGATGTTGTTGAATGTAATTACTGTAACCATTCCAGCTATGTTAAATATTTATTTTATGTTTTAGACATTATTATAATATCATTGGATTTTCTAATAAAAATGGTTTGGTTATCATAAGGTAAAAAACCCATCCATGTTTTTGTTCGACGTGGTCTTACAAGGTACCTTTATTTTTGAAGGGTTTTATAAGTATTAAAATCCATAAGATTTGATTTGAGTTCCACACACAGGTTTGCTAAACTGATCTGGGCGTTATTCTCTTATAATGCTCAAGTCAGGCCAAGTATATTTTCAGATTTAGTAATGGATGCTTTGGAGCTTCAGGGGACGAGCTAGATGCCTCCATGACCTATTCATATATTTTATTTTCTACTGCATTTTTTGTTTGTATTTATCAGCATTTGTGAGGATAGGCTGTTATAACTGTCCAGTCATATGATAGGTTAGTTTACTCTGATTGATGTAGGTATATTACGGTTTTCTTTTGTAAAGATCATGTGTATATTATATATTACTCGTCATGATATGAGATACTATTATGTCTCTTCTTTTCTTTTACCTCAACAATCCTTCTTTCCAGCACTTGGATGCTTGGCACATGAATACTGTGGATGTATTAGTATCAACTTGTGAGGGTCGAAAAGGCTGGTCATCACATTTGGTAGAGCTTAGGTTGAGTGAACACCTTGGCCTTGGTGCGGTATACTCATTAGAGATAGGGTTAGTAAGGCCCTAGAATGAGTTTGAGTGTATTATATATATATGAGTGCATATTTTCTAGTGCCATAAAATTGTTTTATATTGTATTGATTGGACTGCTGAGTATTTATGACTTCTGGTCCAGAGTGGAATGCCATAGTGTCGATAAAGGTTTCTAAACACTTGGACAAGGCAAACTGACACAGTATTGTTTTGAAAAATTGGTAAATGAAATAACTTTACCTAGGATTATATTTTATAAACAGAAGAATAAATTTAAAAAAATGATGTTTGATATAGTTATTTATGATGTGTTTATTTGTTAAGAAATGATAATATTCAATTATTATCATTTGCTGTTTGATAGGTTTTCCTCGGTCAGTTTATAAGCAGTTTTACCTTTTCACTGCATGGGTTCGGTAGATAGTAATTATGGGAACATTGAAATGAACACCTGGCGAATTAAGTTTCATAGTTTGATTATAAAGTGTTCGGTGGTAATGTTGGGATAAAATTTAATTTTTACAGAAGTTGTTTATTATAATCAAAACAGAGATATACATATATTTGTGAGTTGAAGCTGTCTATTCTGTGCGTCTGTTATGGAACTTTATATCTATTTTGGCCAGTGATCAGGCTTGTTGATCGCGCTATATACTTAGTTTATTTTATATAACCGGCTGTGTAGTTACGCGCTACACATCCGTCTTTCTCAAAAAAAATATGGTATATAAATAACAAGGATTTAAACTAAGAATTTAAGAACCATAAATCCGGTGTTTTTGAAATTGGTTTTCTATGATTTTGTAAAATAATAGTAATATTATTTGAAAGTAAGTAGTTGGGAAATTGGTTTACGAAATTTAGATCATGGTACTTCGTAATATTTGTGTAGTATTTGATACTACTTTGAAAATGATTTTGGTTAAGTCCGTAAGCTATGATTTTGAAGTACTGATCTCATTTCTGTTGTTGGAAAATAATTCCGGAGATAAGTTAATCATTTGTTCAAATAGAGTTGAAATAAAACCTGGGTGTTTAATTATGAAGTTTTCAATTAAGTTATTTTATGGACACACGTATCCTATGCATTAGGTAGTTTAATTTGTGCATCTCGTTATGATATGTTGTCCAATAGTTTTCATTTATTGGAATGAAATGGGATTCTCGCCAATTTTGGACAGTCCAAAACTTTCAATTAGTTGAAGGGTTGAAGCTAAGTGTTTGTGAAAATATAAAAGTAGAGTTTCGTAACTCTACAATGGAAGGATAGTAAGTTAAAACTAGTTTTAATTTATTGAACGTCCTGGTTAAGTAAAACAAATATGATGTTGCATATATACTTTTAGGATGTAGTGGGGTATTATACGAATATGAACTTAAGTTTTAAAGTGTTGATATACATAAGTTGTGTTTTACAAGATGTTTATAAACTTAAGAAAAGCTGTATGAAATGGTTTATATCTAGTATTAAATAAGAAATAATCTTTGTGAAAATGAAGGTGATGTAACATGATAAGTAATTGGTGTAGTTAAGAAACCAATGGAATAAATACATAACTTGTATATAGATCATTTTATTCGCATAACTGTTCTTGATCCAGATTCGAGTTCATGATTCCAAGAGGATTTGCACCGATCCTGTAATGACCCACTGTTTTGGACCATTCAAATCGACAATAAAACCACACATGTAGAACTTGAATAATACAAAACAATAGATTGTAATAAATTTGGAGCAAATAAAACCAATCACAGAATCACAAACATAGAATATCAGAATAACTCGTAGCGGAAAATAAAATAAATAGTGGTTCATGAAGCCACTACAATAAATAGTCTCAAAACAGATTCAAAATACATAGTCTTAAAACAAATACAACAGAAGTCTGAATACATAAGTAGTAGAAATCCCAAATACATATGTCTCTAATACAAAGCTGACATAGAAATATTGAATGGAAATAGATAGCAACTAAATAAAAGATGATCTCCAGCACTCCTAGCTCCAGAAGGTGAAATCCAAAGCTGATACTCAAGCTGACCCGATCGTAAATAAAACACAAACACTCGAGTCAGGACATACATACTTATACAATGTAAACCAACTCAAGTGAACTGTAATACACAAGTAACTTAAAGAATAATTGGGATCGCCCATTCTTTAAGGATTCGTTAAACTATCTACTATGTAGTAATATTCGCTATTATAATAATGTCTATAATAAAATAAACTTACTTTAAAATAGCATTAAGGAGTGACCCAATATTCCCCTTAACACGCAATAGTCCCAGTAGTTTATCCAGTATTAGCATACTTCCAGATCGGGGGCTACCTTCAATACTCCACAGGCTACGGCACAAATCCAAACTCGTAGTAAATCTCGATATGGTAGGTGACACGGCACAACAAGGCAATGCCAGGGTAGATATACCAATTACGCATCCGGGCTGGTGGAAACGCATAGCAGCCACTACCGCCCACCTCGAGCCACACTCCCAAAATCAAGGGCTGCACCCAATCAATCACAAAAGTAATAGAATGGTATCGAAGAAGTGTGTCCGATCAGAGGTGCTACCTCATTGGCCCGTCAATCGCTCCTGTTTTAGCCACCTTATGCCAACTCACGGGAGTTGGGTCCACGTAAATATACCTTTAGGATCGTCGCCACCATCCTACTTCATTCTGGAATCTCCACCGCGTACACAATTGTTAAAGTGGTTTTCGGTATCGACAAAGAGTATGTCCATATCCGATCCCGGTCTCTTTAACAACAAATCATTATTATAACCCGTGGTTATACCTTTCAAATGTTTTATATTTCCAATCAAAATAATTCATTTAAATCATTTAAAAATAAAGTCAATATTCTTTCAAATTAAATATTCAATTCCCAAAAATTTAGCACTTTTGAAGCTTGTTTATTTAGTTAAATACTTCAAAACATTGAAATTTCAGCATTCGCGGCACTTAAAAAAATGCCGCGGTAAGTTATATTTGAAAACAGTTCATTTCAGCAAAGACAGCATTTATAAACTGCTGCAGTAGTTCAATTACATTTGAAAACTAGTTCAATTCAGAAAAGATAGCATTTACAAAACTTCTGTAGTAGTTCAATTACGTTAAAAAAAATCTCATTTCAGCAAACTGCAGCACTTATCAAGTGCTATTGTAGCCCTTTAATTAGTTTTAGATTTTAGATTTTTTTCTGCAACCACAGCACTTACCAAGTGCTGCAGTAGCCTTTAGTTCATTTGCATCAACCATAACACTTACAAAGTGCTGCAGTATCTTTTACTTAGATTTTAAGTTAATTTCAGAAATGATTACATTTCTGAAGTGCTACTAATTCAATTTCCAGATTTATAATAAAATTTTAGAAACAAATAAACTTCGATTTTAATCATTTTAACTTATAAAAATCATATTTTTCCACTTCAAAAATGTTCATTTAAATACGCTTTAACTTATGATTTTATAAAGAAATTATTTACAATAAAATCAAATTTTCCAATAATTTCACTTATTAAATTCAAGTGTACCATTTCCCATTCTTTTCATTTTTAACAATTTACCTTAACACTTAAATTTAAATTTCCATTTCATAAATAAAACTTAATTCCATTTTTATTTAATTAACTTAAACTTTCATTTAAAAATCAAATCACAAATTACCAAATTAAGTTATGTTTCAAATCACAATTTTTCCATTCATTTATTTAACATTTTTAAATACATAGAAAAATCATTATGACTTTATTAAATCATTTTAAATCCAAATTTAAATCAAAATATCAAATTTTACATTTTAAAATACTTAAAATTTTCCAGAAAACTATATAAAATAACCACGGGTCTGTATAATATTTTCTAGCCTAAGTCAAGTTATACGGATAATATATCATTTCAATCCGTAGTTTACAAAAAAAATCCAAGTTCTATCATTTCAAACCCGCATTCCCAAGTTAATAAAAATCGCTCAGGCCTATCATTTCAGCCCATAACGATTTTTCCCTATTCTAAAGTCCGTTCGGGTATGTATCATTTCAACCCATAGTGATTTTATTCTACAGGGAACTTGCAGTGTGAGAAACAGAAATAAATAAACAGTATAACAAAATATAACATATCAGATGATGTGACAAGTTTATAACAAAGTTTAACATCATATAATTCATATCACAGGCAGGTATAACATGGTATAACAATTCTACACATTCACTTCTTATTGTTTCACAATTCTATAAGTATGAATGTCAAGCGTGAATAACTCACCTTTTCAAGCTGGAGTTAGCAAATCAAAACACACAAATAAATCCAAAAAACACGATACAGCACGACTTTTGATTCAAGTGGAGAGAGAGCCAAGATATTAATCTTGTATACAACAAATAAAACAAAGAAAATATAAATATATATACAATATAAAGATTAATTGAAACAAAATGGAAATAGAATTAACAAAGAACATCACCAAGCCTTTAAATCAAAATTGCTTGACCATGACTCCTTGTTTGCTTGGCCATGCTTCAAATTGAAGGCAGTAAGGCTCGGGTTTGGACTCAAAATGGCACGGCTACGCAAGAATGTGAAGGGGTAGGAGTTACAAAGGAAGGAAGGCAAAGGGTCAAGGCCTAAAAGGAAGGTTTTGGTGCAACAAGGCTCGGCCTATGGTCATGTTTGGGCTCGGCCATGCCACTGCAAGTCAGGTCAGAAGGTAAGGTGATGGCTAGTGGTCACGGCATGTGCTGGTGGTGGAGCTAGGGGTGATGGCCGAAGCTACAACATGAAGTGGTGGTGGAATAAAGGCTCGGCTATGCATTGTTTGGAGTTTTTGCAAAGTTTTTGTGATGGAAGTTCACCTAGATGGTCACGGCCAGGTCTGGACAGAGGGGTAGGGTGGTTAGCCGTGGATGATGAGGGGGAGGAGATGATGGTGGTGGTTGGTGAAGGTGATGATGGATAGTGGCCGAGCAAAGATAGAGAGGAGCAAGGCAAACATCAAAGAAAATGAAGAAGAAAAATAAGAAAATGGAAGCCATGACTTACAATTTTTTTCAGAAATGAGATAGCCGTGAGTTGTGAAGGAATGAGAAACTTTCCACGTGAAAAGTAAAGAGAATACACGGCTACAATAAGAAATGAATGGCCAAGCAAATGAAAAGACTAGCAATTGAAAAGTCACAAGTTTTAAAAGCTTTTGTCTCTTTGAATTTCCACTTTCTTTTAATTCAATATAAACAAATAAAAATCAAGTAAATAAAATTAAAAGTTAAAACAAAATAAAGTGGAAATAAAAAATAAATAAATAGTCTTAGGAAAATAAAGAAAGAAAATAGTTTGTTATATTGAAACTAGAAATAAAAATTGTAACAAAATACAACTAATATTGGAAAATTGCAACTTCACTTTAAAATGTTTTTAAAAATAAAATTTTGAAATAAAATCTAATTTAAAAATGTTTTCAAAAATCTTGGGTTGTTACACTCTCCCCCACTCAAATTTTTTCGTCCTCGAAAAGAACGAAACAAGGAAAATAAGGAAAAGCAAGATAGAAAAACAAATAGTACCTGAAACGAACAATTCCGGATTCGAAGCACGAATGCTCTCCTCCATCTCCCAAGTACAGTCTCGATCATCAGTACTCCACTGTACTTTGACCAGATTAACAGATTTCCTTCTTAGCTGCTTCATACCTCTATCGACAATACGAAGTGGCTTCCTTTCGACAGTCAGATTAGGCTCTATAGCCAAACTATCGAGAGCAGAAGGCTGAACAATAAGAGATGGATCATGCAGATAGCGATGAAGATGCGAAATGTGGAATACATTATGCACTCCAGAGAACTTCTCAGGCAAATCCAGGCGATAAGCTAAAGAACCAATCCTCTCCAAGATGCGGAAAGGACCAATGAACCTAGGAGCAAGCTTCCCTCTATGACCAAATCGAATAACATTCCTTAAGGGAGAGACCTTAAGGAAAACCAAATCACCAACAGCAAACTCCAAACTCCTCCTACGACGATCAGCATACTTCTTCTGCCTATCCTGAGCAATCCTCAACTTCCTCTTAATCTCCTCGACTCTCTCAGAAGCCACCAAAATCACATCAGGACCAAGAACCAAACGATTACCGGATTCAATCCAGCAAGATGGAGATCTATAAGGTCGTCCATAAAGAGCAGCAAACAGAGACATTTTAATACTGACCTGAATTCAAAGATGGAATGAGATAGATAAAGGATTAAGACAAGATTAAAACAGAAGATTGAGATTATACCTGATAACTATTGTTATAGGTGAATTCAACAAGATGGAGATGATCTTCCCAAGATCCTTCATAATCAAGCACACAAGCACGAAGAAGATCTTCGAGAATCTGATTCACTCTTTCCGTTTGACCGTCGGTCTGTGGATGGTAAGCAGTGCTCAGATTCAAGTGAGTACCCAAAGATTCCTGGAAAGCTTTCCAAAACTGACTAGTAAAGATAGGATCACGATCACAAACAATACTGAGAGGAACACCATGGAGACGAACAATCTCTCTCATATAGATCTCAGACAAGCTAGAAGCAGAACGGGTAGACTTGATTGGAATGAAATGAGCTGACTTGGTCAATCTATCCACAATAACCCAAATACTCTCATTTTCCCTCCTAGTCCTCGGTAATCCATCAATAAAATCCATAAAAACTTGTTCCCATTTCCAATTGGGAATCTCAAGAGGCTGCAACAAACCAGGGGTCTTCTGATGATCGGCCTTGACTTGCTGACAAGTCGCACACCTGCTAACAAAAATAGAGATATCATGCCTCATACCTCTCCACCAATACAACTTCTTCATATCCCGATACATCTTGGTCACTCTCGGATGAATAGAAAGTCTGGATCGATGATTTTCCCAAAGTAACTCCTGCCTCAATCCATCAACATTCGGGACACAAATCCTATTATTAATCCTCAAAATACCTCTATCATCGATCCGAGCACCACTGCCATCCAGACTAATACTACCAACCCTAATACGAACATTCTCCTTCATCAATCTAAGCATCTCATCCTCATCCTGCTTAGCCATGATACGATCCAAAAGAGGAGAAGAAGAAACAACAAGCTGACACAACATAGCCTTCTTCCGACTCAAAGCATCTGCCACAACAATAGCTTTCCCAGGGGTATAGTTGATGTCGAGGTCATAAGAAGAAAGAAACTCCAACCACCTAACTTGCCTCTGATTCAGATCCTTTTGAGTGAAAATATACCTCAACGACTGATGATCTGTAAAGAGCTCAAACTTAGTACCCAAAAGATGATGCCTCCAAAGCTTCAAACCAAAAACCACAACAAGCAATTCCAAATCATGAGCAGCATAATTGCCTTCATGGGTCTTCAACTGACGACTGGCATAAGCAATCACCTTACCATCTTGCATCAGAAGAGCTCCCAAACCTTCACGACAAGCATCAGTGTATATTGTTAATCCCTCATTTCCATTTGGAACGGTAAGAACTGGTGCGGAAGTAAGCTTGTGCTTTAACTCATTGAATGCAGCCTTACACTCATCACTCCAAATAAACTTAGCATTCTTTCGAGTCAAAGCGGTGAGAGGTGCAGCAATCCGAGCAAAATTCTCAATGAATCTCCGATAATAACCGGCAAGGCCCAGAAAACTACGAATATCAGTTGGAGTCCTAGGAGTTTCCCAATCCTGCATAGAATAGGGATAAATAAGGACTACCAGAAAAGATAGAATAAATTAGCAAAGAGAAAAGAGAGAAAAGCTTACATTGATCGCAACGATCTTGACTGGATCAACAGAAACTCCATTACCAGAAACAATATGTCCGAGGAATCGGACTTCATCCTTCCAGAAATGGCATTTAGAAAATTTAGCCTTCAACTGATGATTTCTAAGAGTCTCAAGAACATATTTCAAATGCGACTAATGTTCTTCCTCAGACTTAGAGAAAATGAGAATATCATCAACAAAGACTAGAACAAATTTATTAAGCACAACACAAAAAACAAGATTCATCAAAACAACAAAGAAAGCAGGAGCATTAGTCAAACCGAAAGGCATGACTAACCATTCATAGAAACCACTCTCAGTACGGAAAGCAGTCTTGGGAATACTTTCCTCAACAACTCTAAGCTGATGGAAACCTGTGGCTAGATCAAGTTGAGAGAAAACAGTAGCACCATAAAGTTGATCAAACATATCATTGATGCGAGGAATTGGATATCTGTTTTTCATAGTGAGCTTGTTCAGCTCCCTATAATCAACACACATCCGGAGAGAACCATCGGACTTGGTGACGAAAACCACTGCTGCTCCCCATTCGGAGTGGCTAGGTCTGATTAGACCCTTGGAGAACAAGTCCTCAATTTGCTTCCTTAACTCAACCTTCTCACGGGGTGCCATCCTTCTAGGAGGAAGAACTACAGGTTGAGCTCCAGGAATAAGATCAATATGGAAATCGATTTCACGCTTAGGGGGTAAAGCAGTGACTTCACCAAATACATCGGGATAAAGTTTGACCACACGAGTCGACTGAAGATCAACAAGAGAAGAATCCAAAGAATAAATAAAGCTGCCAGCATAATCATGAGGCATACGACACTGAATAACTAAAGGATTTCCCCGATCATCCTCAAGAGAAACAATTCGGGATTTACAAGAGATATGAGCATCATGCCTCTTAAGCCAATCACCTCCAAGCAACAAATCAAAAGCATCGAAACCAAGAACATAGAAATCACCAGAAAATTTGTGGACAGAATAGAAGAGTCTCACTTGTTTACAAATCCTATTAAGGTTCGCGGGACCACCAATAGGATTTTAACACACAAAGATTCAACAGCATACATAGGAGAAAGAAGATGCTCGAACTTATCACAAAGGTCCACAGAAATAAAACTATGCGAAGCTCCAGTATCAAATAAAACACGATCAGGATGATTTAATAAAGAAAAGGTGCCCTGAAGAGTACCTTGATTATAACTAGGAGCAGGAGCAGGTGTAGGTGGAGCAGGAGAAGAAGCAGAGGTAACAACAAAAATACCAGACGGCTTGCCCTTCTGATACAAAGGACAATCATTCTTGAAATGACCAGGCTGCAGACAGACATGACAGAGGTTGTTCCTGGTATTCTGAGGTGGAGGAGTAGCAGCATCAACTGAAGTAGGGCAACTATTAGCATAGTGTCCCTTCTGATCACACTTGAAACAGGTGATGGTAGATAGGTCGATAGGGTGTCTCTGAGAAGGAGAAGATGAAGATCCCAATCCTGGATGCTTAAGACAATTCTTCTTCTGTTAATAGAAATTTGGCCTTCTCTTCTTAGAGTTAGCAGAGGAAGACTGAGATGAAGGAGCACTAGCAATAGCAGGACCCTTAGAAGTAGGGTTCTCATAACGAATAGCCATATCCATAAGCTCAGTAAAAGTGCCATGAACATGAGAAATGAGACGATCATAGAATTCTGGGTGAGCTCCAGCTATGAACTTCTCGTTCTTCTTAAGTTGGGTGTCAATAAGGCCAGGACCAAAGTTGGAAAGTTCATTGAACTTCCGCTCATATTCAGAAAAGGACATGGTACCCTGCTTGAGATCCATAAACTCACGATAAAGCTGAGATTTCCCAGCTTCGGGCATCCATTTTTCCACAAAAGCCTCCCTGGAAAGAAGATACATAAACAAAACTTAAGTTAAATTCAAAAGAAAGGAAATGGGAAAAAAATTCAAGATAACACAAAGGATACCTAAACTGCTCCCACGAAATATCAACCTCGTTAGTGTGAGCTGTAACAGACTCCCACCAATCCAATGCTGACTCTTGCAGCTGCCAAGCTGCTAACTGATGCTTATGGGCATCAGAAATCTCGAAACCGGTAAAGATCCTCTCTAAACTTTGTAACCATTGCTGGGCTTCAATAATGCTCTCTGAACCGGTAAACTTGGTACCACCAAGTTGAGAGAATTCCTTACAGAGAACAGTAAACCTAACAGGTGCAGCAGGTTGAGGAGCTGGGGCGATACCACGACCCCTACCTCTGGCATTTCCACGATTCATCCTGAAAAATCAAGAATGAATTTTAGGACAAAGGTAACGAGAAGACAAAGATAAGGTTCAACTAGAAATGGAAATCCTAATCAACGGATTTAAATAACCAGGTGGATTCGAAAGTAATGAAGTTAAGAAAATGAGATTTTAAAACAAGAGAATTATATCCAAAATAATCCTTTAAAAATCCTTTAAAATCATTAGAAAAACATTTATACTTAAAATATGTTCTCTCACAAAGAAATGATTCTAAGGTTTATTTCACTCATTCTAGGGTATTTCTACCCTATCTCTAATGAGTTTTTGCTCCATAGGCTAAGGTTTGCCTAAAAACCTAGCTCTGATATCAAATGTAACGACCCACTGTTTTGGACCATTCAAATCGACAATAAAACAACACATGTCGGACTTGAATAATACAAAACAATAGATTGTAATAAATTTGGAGCAAATAAATCCAATTATAGAATCACAGACACAGAATATCAGAATAACTCGTAGTGGAAAATAAAATAAATAGTGGTTCATGAAGCCACTAAAATACGTAGTCTCAAAACAGATTCAAAATACATAGTCTGAAAACAGATACAACAGAAGTCTGAAAACATAAGTAGTAGAAATCCCAAATACATATGTCTCTAATACAAAGCTGACATAGAAATATTGAATGGAAATAGATAGCAACTAAATTAAAGATGATCTCCAGCAGTCCTAGCTCCAGAAATTGAAATCCAACGCTGATACTCAGGCTGACCCGACAAAGATAAAAGATGGTAGGTGACACGGCACAACTAGGCAATGCCAGGGAAGATTTACCAATTACGCATCCGGTCTGGTGGAAACACATAGCAGCCACTACCGCCCACCTTGAGCCACACTCCCAAAATCAAGGGGTGCACCCAATCAATCACAAAAGTAATAGAATGGTATCGAAGAAGTGTGTCCGATCAGAGGTGCTACCTCATTGGTCCGTCAATCGCTCCTGTTTTAGCCACCTTATGCCAACTCACGGGAGTTGGGTCCACGTAAATATACCTTTAGGATCGTCGCCACCATCCTACTTCATTTTGGAATCTCCACCGCGTACACAATTGTTAAAGTGGTTTTCGGTATCGACAGAGACTATGTCCATATTCGATCCCGGTCTTTTTAACAACCAATCGTTATTATAACCCGTGGTTATACTTTTCAAATGGTTTATATTTCCAATCAAAATAATTCATTTAAACCATTTAAAAATAAAGTCAATATTCTTTCAAATCAAATATTCAATTCCCAAAAATTTAGCACTTTTGATGCTTGTTTATTTAGTTAAATTCTTCAAAACATTGAAATTTCAGCATTCGCAGCACTTAAAAAATGCTGTGGTAAGTTATATTTGAAAACAGTTCATTTCAGCAAAGACAGCATTTATAAACTGCTCCAGTAGTTCAGTTACATTTGAAAACTGGTTCAATTCAGAAAAGACAGCATTTACAAAACTGCTGCAGTAGTTCAATTACATTAAAAAAAATATAATTTCAGCAAACTGTAGCACTTATCAAGTGCTACTGTAGCCCTTTTATTAGTTTCAGATTTTAGATTTTCTTTCTACAACCACAGCACTTACCAAGTGCTGCAATAGCCTTTAGTTAATTAGCCTTTAGTTCATTTGCATCAACCACAGCACTTACAAAGTGTTGCAGTATCTTTTACTTCAGATTTTAAGTTAATTTCAGAAATGATAACATTTCTGAAGTGCTACTAATTCAATTTCCAGATTTATAATAAAATTTCAGAAACAAATAAACTTCGATTTTAACCATTTTAACTTATAAAAATCATATTTTTCCACTTCAAAAATGTTCATTTAAATACCCTTTAACTTATGATTTTATAAAGAAAATTTTTACAATAAAATCAAATTTTCCAATAATTTCGCTTATTAAATTCAAGTGTACCATTTCCCATTCTTTTCATTTTTTACAATTTATCTTAACACTTAAATTTAAATTTCCATTTCATATATAAAACATAATTTCCATTTTTATTTAATTAACTTAAACTTTCATTTAAAAATCAAATCACAAATACCAAATTAAGTTATGTTTCAAATCACAAATTTTCCATTCATTTATTTAACATTTTTAAATACATAGAAAAATCATTATCACTTTATTAAATCATTTTAAATCCAAATTTAAATCAAAATATCAAATTTTACATTTTAAAATACTCAAAATTTTCTAGAAAACTATATAAAATAAGCACAGGTCTGTATAATATTTTCTAGCCTAAGTCAAGTGATACGGATAATATATCATTTCAATCCGTAGTTTACAAAGAAAATCCAGGTTCTATCATTTCAAACCCGCAATCCCAAGTTAATAAAAATAAATAAAAATCACTCAGGCCTATCATTTCAGCCCATAACGATTTTCCCTATTCTAAAGTCCGTTCGGGTATGTATCATTTCAACCCATAGTGATTCTATTCTACAGGGAACTTGCAGTGTGAGAAACAGAAATAAATAAACAGTATAACAAAATATAACATATCAGATGATGTGACAAGTTTATAACAAAGTTTAACATCATATAATTCATATCACAGGCAGGTATAACATGGTATAACAATTCTACACATTTACTTGTTATCGTTTCACAATTCTATAAGTATGAATGTAAAGCGTGAATAACTCACCTTTTCAAGCTGGAGTTAGCAAATCAAAACACACAAATAAATCCAGAAAGCACGATACAGTATGACTTTTGATTCAAGTGGAGAGAGAGCCAAGATATTAATCTTGTATACAACAAATAAAACAAAGCAAATATAAATATATATACAATATAAAGATTAATTGAAACAAAATGGAAATAGAATTAACAAAGAACATCACCAAGCCTTTAAATCAAAATTGCTTGACCATGACTCCTTGTTTGCTTGGCCATGCTTCAAATTGAAGGCAGTAAGGCTCGGGTTTGGACTCAAAATGGCACGGCTACGCAAGAATGTGAAGGGGTAGGAGTTACAAAGGAAGGAAGGCAAAGGGTCAAGGCCTAAAAGGAAGGTTTTGGTGCAACAAGGCTCGGCCTATGGTCATGTTTGGGCTCGGCCATGCCACTGCAGGTCAGGTCAGAAGGTAAGGTGATGGCTAGTGGTCACGGCATGTGCTGGTGGTGGAGCTAGGGGTGATGGCCGAAGCTACAACATGAAGTGGTGGTGGAATAAAGGCTCGGCTATGCATTGTTTGGAGTTTTTGCAAAGTTTTTGTGGTGGAAGTTCACCTAGATGGTCACGGCCAGGTCTGGACAGAGGGGTAGGGTGGTTAGCCGTGGATGATGAGGGGGAAGAGATGATGGTGGTGGTTGGTGAAGGTGATGGTGGATAGTGGCCGAGCAAAGCTAGAGAGGAGCAAGGCAAACATCAAAGAAAATGAAGAAGAAAAATAAGAAAATGGAAGCCATGACTTACAAATTTTTTTCAGAAATGAGATAGCCGTGAGTTGTGAAGGAATGAAAAACTTTCCACGTGAAAAGTAAAGAGAATACACGGCTACAATAAGAAATGAATGGCCAAGCAAATGAAAAGACTAGCAATTGAAAAGTCACAAGTTTTAAAAGCTTTTGTCTCTTTGAATTTCCACTTTCTTTTAATTCAATATAAACAAATAAAAATCAAGTAAATAAAATAAAAAGTTAAAACAAAATAAAGTGGAAATAAAAAATAAATAAATAGTCTTAGGAAAATAGGAAAATAGGAAAATAAAGAAAGAAAATAGTTTGTTATATTGAAACTAGAAATAAAAATTGTAAACAAAATACAACTAATATTGGAAAATTACAACTACACTTTTAAAATGTTTTTAAAAATAAAATTTTGAAATAAAATCTAATTTAAAAATGTTTGCAAAAATCTTGGGTTGTTACACTCAAATAAGGATTTTTCACTCGATTTTTGACAGCGAACACTTGATGTGGACTCTTGATATGATTTCGATGTTTTCTATCATATCATATGGTTATGTAAGGAGAATGGAGGTTTCTAATCAAGGAACTTGATCGGAGTCTGCACTAGGGAATCGAGTTAGCGATACTTGTTAGGCAGAGAAGTGTATGTGATCGAGGAAGTGATCGCATTTGATATTGCGTACGGATGACATATGTACATCATATGGGCTTTAATGTAGTTTTTGCTTATTACATTAGAAATGCGATTTACATGATTTAAGAGGGCATATTGATGTAAGATGATTACTATATATGATTTAGCATGCTTAGATTCATGATATATGATGGATGAGTTGTTGTATTGTTTCATTTATCATGCTTAACTCTCTTTTTGGGGTATTTAAGTGAAGTTCGGGTATATGGAAGCAAAGTCTTGCCTGTTGCTTTTGGTTTCATGAGTAGAGTTTGATTGCTCGAAAAATGGTACATGTTTATGCTTAATGGGTGTGTGTTCTATATGACATAAAAACTCTATAAGGTATATCATAACTATATATTGTTGTTGTGTTGTCCCCAGATATGGGAGGTCCCAAATATGAGCTTATATTGATATTATGATTTTTTTTTGATATGGCCATGCAAAGGAGGTGTTGCTAAAAGTTTCTATAACATATAGGGCTTTAAAATATTAATAACTAATTTTAATTAATTTAATTTAAAATCCTAAGGGCTTGGTAACATTTTTTTCCTTTGGAAATTTTGGGGATGAAATTCTTTTAAGTGGGATAAAAATGTAATGACCTGGAAATTTACTGTTTTGAGTGGGAATATTTAATTAATTTTAAATATGTAAGAAATTGATTTTTAAAGCTTAATATCTCCTTTTATATACTAAATAATAATGATGAACTTGTTATAGAAAAATATTTACAAAATAAATAGTTTGAATAAATATCGATGGTTGGACCGAAAATTGTTTTATCGATAAACGGTCTCGAAATGCGTGAAATTATCATCCCTTTGTACTATCTTAGATTTTGATGAAACTAATGCCATCGAAACCGAAATAATATGGTGATGTATGTCGAAGAGTTTCGTGGCAATCAGACGTTTGTGTGATCATGCAGTTCGAAATGCACAATGTTTTAATTAGAGAATGAAGATAATAATATAATTTTATTATATAAACAACTTTCCCTATCTCCCTCTTTCACTTTTCCCTCTCTTCTCTTTTTTATTTTTTTCCATAAACATTTTTATAGCCACCATCTTCTATAAATTAAATCAAGAGTTATAGGCAACAAAATCGAGCGATGTTGGATCGTTGAGCTTGTACGAGCGAGGGCTTCAAATCCATGTAGTCGATGATGGTGCAGTCGACTTTGGTGGAGATCGACGAGGTGAGGCACTGATTAGGGTTTGGTTTTTCCAATGATTTAGGCAATATTGACAAAACAAATTATGGATTCGGATATCTCATGGCTAAGCGAAGGGGCGGCGATGAAATGGGGTGGTGCGGTCGTGATTTGGGGATTGCGACATTCGCCTGGCAGTGTGGAGGGCTTCTAGGTTGCGATGAAGGGGGAGTGTGCAGAGCTTGATGTGGTGGGGTTGGCCGAGTTGAGCACGCGAAGGTAAGATCGATGGCCAAGTATGTTCATCAATTAATGGAACGGAGTCCCATGTCAGTGCATGCGGGCACGATGAAGGATGGGTGTGCATGTACAGGGATTTATTTTTAGGGAAGAAGGTTTAATTGGGGTAGTTAAACTAGTTAAGTAATTAGTTAATTTAATTATTTTAATTAATTCAAAAACTTATAAAATCAAAAACTTTTGCACTGGAGCTGATTTAGGGAAGAAGGTTTAATTGGGCACGATGAAGGATGGGTGTACTTGTAGGAGCGTTATCTATGCACTAGAGCTAATTTCGTCAAGTTTGTAGCTAGTGGAATTTTTAACTAAAATTGAACGGCTTTCGATTTTAGACTATTTGGGATCACGAAAGTGTCAACTAGAATTTTAGTGAGTTAACTCACCTTTGGATGAACACTATGTGATATATGGTTAATATAAATTATCGTTCACACACTTGAATGATTTCTTTTTTTTGGTTTGGTTGAATTCCCAATTTGAAATTGGATAACACATGAAATAAAATTTAAACAATTTTGTAGAGTGATCTGGATTCCTTGTCACTATTGATTTTAATTTCATTTATATACTTGTTATATAAATTGTTGAATGCCAAAAGGATTGGATATGACATTGATATGTGTTTGAAGTTGAACCTTAGCATTGGTTAAGTGTTATGATAGCTATTGACCTTATTAAAGTATTTTGGAAATATTATTATATGCTATTTGACTTGAATGTTGGTTCAATATGAAGAATGATTTTTAAATGTAAGTTTTGAAATTTTCTATGGTATTTTATTTAGAAAGGATTTTTGAACATCTCTATTTTACTCCAACCTTTTTGAAAATATTTTAAAAGTATTTCGAGAAGTATGTGTTTTAAAAAAAAGTTTAATATAAGAATGGATGTTTATTTATAAATAAAAAGGGATTTATCCTTTATAATAAAGTGATCTTCTTTTAAAAGAAGATAGAAATATTTTGGAATAAATATGGGTGAAACTTTTTATATAAATGTCATACATAAAAAATAGATTTATAAATGGTAATTTATAAATAAAGGAATAGATTTATAAATTATATTTTATAAAAGGGAAATGATACTGTGTCGATACATTAGAATAATAAATCACATTTGTGAAATTATAGTGTTATATGGAATGATCATTTTTGTAACGACCCACTATTTTGGACCATTCAAAGCAACAATAAATCTACACATGTCGGACTTGAATAATTCAAAACAATAGATTGTAAATAAAATTTGGCAAAACTCAATATATACAGTAAATAAATAATTATAGAATCACAGACACAGAGTAATATAACAATAATGCAGCGGAAAACAAAGAATAGTAAGCTACTATATATAACAGAGTTCAACAAGATACAACAGGAATCACGAATACAAAGATGTCTCAGTACAATAGTCAAATACAAGATCTGAATACATCACTGGAATCAACTGAATGACTGAAAGCAGAATCAATGGATGGATCCAAGCGAAGCTCCAACTCCAAAGGTGAGTCTCGAATACTGGTACAACTCAGTCTGACCCGAGCGTAAAGCAAAACACAAAACACTCGAGTCCGGACATATATACTTATATAATGTAAACCAACTCAAGTGAACTGTAATAAAAATGCACAAGTAACTTAAAGGATCCTTCCTTTAAGGATCCGTTAAACTATTTACTATGTAGTAATATTCGCTATTATAATAATGTCTAATAGTAAAATAAACTTACTTTTAATTAGCGTTAAGGAGTTACCCATATCCCCCTTAACACATAATAGTCCTAGTAGTCTATCCAGTATCAGCATACCTCCAGATCGGCAGGCTACCCTAAATACTCCACAGGCTACGACACAAAACCAAACTCGTAGTAAAGCTCGCTATGGTAGGTGACACGGCACAACTAGGCAATGCCAGGGTAGATATACCAATTACGCATCCGGGATGGTGGTAACGCATAGCAGCCACTACCGCCCACCTCGGAACACACTCCCAAATCAAAAATCGAGGATGGCCATCAAATCAATCACAAAGTAATTGAATAGTATCGAAGAAATGTGTCCGATCAGAGGTGCTACCTCATTGGCCCATCAATCGCTCCTGTTTTAGCCACCTTATGCCAACTCATAGGAGTCGGGTCCACGTATATATTTCAATAGGAATCGTCGCCACCATCCTACTTCATTCTGGAATCTCCACCGCGTACACAGTTGTTAAAGTGGTTTTTGGTATCGACAGAGAGTATGTCCATATCTGATCCCGGTCTCTTTAACAACAAATCGTTATTATAACCCGTGGTTATAATTTCAAAATGGTTTATATTTCAAATCAAAACATATTCATTTAAACCATATCAAAACAATAACATTTTCTCTTCAATTATATCATTTCAAGAATCATATTACTTTCCAAAGTTATAATGCTTTCAAAATCATAAGTCTTAAAAATCAAACGCATTGGAAATCAAACCTTGAAATTTCATAACACTTTGAAATCATATCTTTGAAATCATAACATATTCATTTAACCATTTAATTTAAATTCAATATACTTTCAAATCAAATATTCAATTTCCAGAATTATAGCATTTTCTGAGTTCATTCATTCAATTATACCAATTTCGGAAACATTGTATTAACTTATAAATTTCAAAAATGGTTTATATATCACCCCAAACATATTCATTTAAACCATTTAAATTCATTGTCAAAATCTTCCAAAATAATATTCATTTCCAAAGTTCATTGTAATTTCAGCAACAACAGCACTTATAAAGTGTTACGATAAATATATTAACATTTCAAAAATATTGTAAAATTCAAAACAGCTTCACTTATAAAGTGCTACAGTAGTTATTAGTATTTCAAAACAGTTTAGTTTCAGAAACAGGAGCACTTATAAACCGCTGTAGTAAGTATTTTAGTATTTTAAAACCTAGTTTAATTTCAGAAACAGCAGCACTTATAAACTGCTGCAGTGGATATATTAGTATTTCAAAAACAGTTCATTTCCAGCAACGGTAGCACTTATAGAATGTTACCTGAAACCCATAGCATTTTAGAAATGCTACAAATACTATTCTATGTTTTTACTATAACAATTTAAAAACAATATTTCTTCAACAGTTCAACTTTTAATTTAACAAATAACTTAATGCTTTATTTAAAATACCCATTTCCTAAATAAAATATTCTTATCACTGAGTTAAGCTTAAAATTCCATTTAACACTAAATTTTCAATTATTAAGTCAAATCAAAATTTACATTTTTATCATTAATTCATTCATACAATTTTAACTTATAGAAAATCACCATAAATTTATTTAAACCATTTAAATCCAATTTAAGTTAAAATCTCAAATAATTTAAATTCCAAATACTTAAAAAAAATTAGAAAACTAGGATATCAAACTTAAGTTCAAAATCACATATATTTAGTATTCCAAATTACTTAAAGTTTCAGAAAACTGTTATATCAAACTTTAAGTTCAAAATCACATATATTTAATATTTCAAAATACTTAAAAATTTCAGGAAAACTATTATATAAAATAAACCACGGGTCTGTATAATATTTTCTAGCCAAGGTCAAGTGATACGGATATGTATCATTTCAATCTGTAATTTAAAACGAAAAATCTAGGTTCTATCATTTCAAACCCTTAATCCCAAGTCAAATAAAATAAAATAAAAATCACTCGAGCCTATCATTTTAGCTCATAATGATTTTTCCTTATTCTAAAGTCCGTTCGGGTATGTATCATTTCAACCCATAGTGATTCTATTCTAACCGAGAACTTGCCGTGTGAGAAACAGAAAATAAAATAACAGTAGAGCATATAATATCACATCAGGTGATGTAACAAATATATAATCAATATATAACATCATATAATCATATCACGGGCATATATGAATTTATAGCAACATTGCATATCAATACTACACATCCACTTGTCATCGTTTCACAAATATATAAGTATGAATGTCTAGAGTGATAAACTCACCTTTTTAAAGCTGGAGATAACAATTCAAGACACAACAACAAACTTCGAAAAGCACGATAAAGCACGAATCATATACGAGTGGATGAAAAGTCAAGATCCAAATCTTGTATATAAACAAATACACAAACATAAGTATATGATTATACAAAGAATATAAATTAAAACAATGGAAAAGATATGAATCAAAGTGACCTAGAATTGCTTTAACCATCAAGTGGGCTTGGCCATGGTCACAATGGGCTCGACCATCATCATATTAGGCTTGGCCACGATCAAGATATGCTCGACCATGATGTTTAGAGACAAACTAGGCT
Source organism: Allium fistulosum (assembly GCA_030737815.1). NCBI lineage: Eukaryota > Viridiplantae > Streptophyta > Magnoliopsida > Asparagales > Amaryllidaceae > Allium > Allium fistulosum. The sequence continues at coordinate 1,098,989,401 of CM060904.1, read as the reverse complement.
CGGTTATGGTCACACAAGGCATGGCTATGGATTAGAATTTGAAGAGATAGGAGTTGTGAAGGCAAAGAGACAAGGCAATGAAAGGTCATGTGTATTTGGGTTCGGCCTAGGCAAGTATAGCTCGGTCTGGGTTCATGGTTTGGGTCAGCTCTAGTCACGGCCTAGAGTGGGTTCTGGTCATGGCAATGCAAAGCAAGGGGATGGAGGAGGTGGAAGACAAGGTGGTGGCCGAAGTCATCAAGGAGGAAGTGGTGATGAATATATTTGTTAGGGTTTCAAGTGATGTTTTTATGGTGGAGTTTTGGGTCTATGGTCACGGCAAGTGTGGAGATGATATGGTGGTGGAGATGGCCGGTCATGGAGGTGGTGGAGGAGGGGTTGTGGTCGGCAAAAGTACGAGCATGTGATGGCCGAGCATAGCTTATAGCAAAAAAAAAGAAAATGAAAAGAGAAAAAGAAAGAGAAGCCATGGAAAACTTGTATATAATTTTTTTGTTATGTTAGAAATGAAAAATGAAAAAGGAGAGATGAGAATGCAATGCTATGTACGGCTATGGGATGAAACACACGGCTAAGAGAAAGGAAAAGGAAGAGGCACACATCACATTAAAAGAAAAGAAACTTATGTCTCTTGACTTTCCAAGCCCACTACCAACAAGTTCAAAACAACAAATAAAATAAACAAAGTCCAAAACTAAAATAAAATAAAATAACAATGAAAATATAAACAATAGAAAGTACTGAAAATAATTTCTTGTAAAACGCTGAATTTATCAACTTTAAAAGAAAGTAAAAAAACAGAATTTGTCAAAACGAAAAGCGGAACGAATGTCAGAAACAAATACTGTTTCAAAGAAAAAGATTAGAAATAAAATTCAAATTTAACATTTCATTGAAAATCAAAGTTTGACTAAAGTTGAACAAAATATAATATTTCCAGAAAATCATTATTCTATTATATTTGGAAAATAAATTATTACAAAATCCAAAATACATTGGAAAATTCCAAAAATTCAATTTTTAAATGATTTAAAAATCAAAGTTTCAAATAAATGTAATTTAAAATATTGATTAAAAATATGGGTTGTTACAGTTTGATGGAAAACATTTAATCCTATCTCGAAACTGAAGATTTGCAAAAGTATATGAGATATAAATTTAGAAGATTTATATATAGAAATGAGATTTATAAAACGGAGTTTTATAGATATAAAAAATAGAAATTTATAAAAGGAGTTTTAAATATAGAAATGAAATTTAAAAAAGGAGTTTTGTAAATATAAAAGAGAATTATAAAAAGGAGTTTTATAAAATGAACGAGATTTGATTTACATAGGTGATCTTCCTAACTTATGGTAGTATGGAAAGTATTATTTTTGTACTTAACACCAAATTCCTAGATAGGGAAACTTGTCCCTATCCTAAGAATTAAGAATGTACGTTGTGGCAAGGATAGTACACTAACTTGTCCAACTACATTTTTAATCGAGAGATAGTACAAGTTTGAAATCAAAACGTGGAGGTAAGTATATGTGGTCTAATTTCTATATGACCCTGTTACTTACACCAAAAGTGTTTTGGGTTATAGTTGTCAACATTTCTAAATGACATTTGTTTTAACTCAAATAAGTAATGTTTTGGAAGTGAAATCTTTCTTAAGATTTTGTGAATATACCTATACCGTTGAGATAAGTATAAAAAAGTTTTCTAAGTATTGAAAGTGAAATGTTTTGTGAATATACTTATACCGTCGAGATAATTATATGAATACTTTTCAAGTACTGAAAGAGTAGAGAGGGTTGGGAATATATCATTTAAAAAAGATATTTTAATATGAAAATTCGAAAATATTTTAATTAATGAAATGATTACTTAAAGAGGCTTAGTGGTTGCTTATGTGCTTACTCATGCTTGGTTTCCTTGTGAAATTAAATCTCTAATTTGTTTGTTTTCTTATTTGATAGTTAAATAACTGACTACCAAATCTTCCTAAGTTTTGAAATTATAGTTGTTCGAAGAGACCTAGGTCGGATAAGCATGAGTTATCCATAAACCACTTCGAACTAACATAAGCGTTCAAATTTGGATTTCTTTAAGATGATGGAGTCAAAGATTGAGTTCTCTAAAGTGCAAGGGCTAATTACTACTAATCCTAAGGTGATTCCAAACTGGATGTAGTAGAGGTAGTGTCTTTGGTTTGTTCATATCCTGAACAAATTGTATAGATGAATGCTAGCATTGCATTGTTGCTTGGACGGTAGTGTTAGCATTCGAAGTGGGATTTGCTAAAAGGTAAATCATAAACACAAGCCTCAAACACGGTAATGGAAAAAACAGGAGTTTTACCATAAGGCTATGTGGGTCACTCCCATTAGGGTTTGGTCATCACTCATATCTAGATCGATATTTGTAGATTTTGTATGTTGGGCCCAAGATAACGGTTCATCTAGGTGGCAACCGAGGTGATGATCATATTCAGTACAATCCAGTAAGGGATAGGAAAGTCCTGATTCGTTGAGATGCAATAGATTTGCACCCTCGGTACATTTTCTCTAGAGGTGTACTGTACAGAAGGTAGGCCCTTACTTTGTCTCCAATGGAATCCATTTTCCAATACGTGCCTTACGAACTTAGTTGTATACTAAATATGTTTTTGAATGTAATTAATGCAACTACTCCAGCTATGTTAAATATTTATTTTAAGCCCTGGACATTATTATAATATCACTGGATTTTCTAATAAAGATAATTTTGTTATCGTAAGGTAAAACCCATCCATGTTTATGTTCGCTGTGGTTTAACGAGGTACCTTTATTTTCGAAGGGTTTATAACTATGAAAATCCATAAGATTTGATTTGAGTTTCTAACACTAGTTTACCAGACTGATCCGGGCGTTATTCTCTTATAATGCTCGGGTCAAGCCGAGCATATTTCCAGATTTAGTTATATATGCTTTGGAGCTTCCGGTAGGGCTGTCGATTTCTAGCATGACCCAAAGATTACATAGAAAATAGTAGGTTAACCCGACCCGTTTAAGTGGGTGGGTCATTTTCGAGTCAACCCAAATTTGACCCATTTATAAACGGGTGGGTTTCGGTTTGACCTATGTACCCGAATTTGACCCGTTTATAACCTGTTTATACTTATATGGGTTAACCTGACCTGGTTATAACTCAACCTAACCTATGAACCTAAATTTGACCCGCTTACTACCCGTTTATAACCAATTTATACCTTATACGGGTTGACCTGACTCGTTTATGAGCCGACCTGACCCGACCCGACCCATTTATAATCAGGCTACTCAGGTCAGGTCAACCCATTTGTAATCAGATCAAGTTCGTGTTGAGCTATTACTGACCTGTTTAATAAACAGGTTGATCCGACCTATTTAAAATCAACTTGAACCAAACTTGACCCGAGCCGAACCCTACCCGACCCGGCCAATTGAAAGCCATTGCTTTAGGAGATAAGCTAGATGCTTCCAAGATCTACTCACATATTTTATTTTTTGTTGCATTTCTTGTTTGTATTTATCAACTTTTGTGGGGACAGGTTGTTATAACTGTCCAGGCTGATGATAAGTTAGTTTACTTCGATTGATAAATGTATATTGCAGTTTTCTTTTGCAAAGATCATGTGTATGTTATATATTAGTCGTCATGATATGAGATTTTGTATTGTCTTTTCTTTTCTTTCACCCCAACAATCTATCTTTCTGGCACCTAGATGCTCGGCACGTGAATACTATGGATGTATTAGTTTCGACTTTTGAGGGTTGAAAAGGCGGGTCATCACATTTAGTATAAGAGCTTAGGTTGAGGGAACACCTAGGCCTTCGTGCGGTAAACTCATTAGAGATAAGGTTGGTAACACCCTAGAATGAGTTTGAGCAAACTCATTAGAGATAAGGTTAGTAACACCCTAGAATGAGTTTGAGCATATTATATATATGAGGGTATGTATTTTATAGTTCTATTAAATTGTTTTGTATTGTATTGATTGGTCTGCCAAGTGGTTTGTGAATTCTAGTCGAGACATGGGACACCACGGTGTCGATAAGCCTTTGTAAACACTTGGATAAGGCAAACCGACATGGTATTGTTTTGTAATAATTGGAAAGTGAAATAATTTTACCTAGGATTATATTTTATATGTAGAAGGATAATTTTCAAAAAAATAATAATTTTGATATATTTATTTACGATGTGTTCGTTTGTTAGAAAATGATAATATTCAATTGTTATCATTTATAGTTTGATTAGTTTTGCTCGACCAGTTTATGAGTACTTTTACCTTTTCATTACATGGGTTGGATAGTAATTGTGGGAACATTGAAACGAACATCTAGTGAGTTCAGTTTCACAGTTACACTATAAGGCGTTCGGTGATAACGTTGGGTTAAAATTTAATTTTTATAAAATTTGTTTATTTTAATCAAAATAAAGATATATATTTATGAGATGATTTTATATATGAAAGTGAAATTATATAAGTAAGTTTTATAAATATGGTATATAAATAAAAAGGATTTAAACTGAGAATTTAATAACCTTAAATCCTGGTGTTTTTGAAATTGGTTTTCCAGGATTTTCAAAAATAACTGTAGTATTATTTGAAAGCAGGTAGTTGGGAAATTGGTTTACAAAATTTAGATCACAATACTTAGTAATATGTACAAATTATTTGATACTGCTTTCGAAATGATTTTGGTTAAGTTTGAAAGCTATGATTTTGAAATATTGAACTCACTTCTTTCGTTGGAAAATAATTCTGGAGATGACCATAGCATTATCGGTGTTTATTTTCGAGTTTCTAAGTAGGGGATGCTACCATAGTAATTTGCTATAGAGTTACTTTAGTGAAACAGATCTTGATTTAAAAATCCCAAAAGTATGATTTGATATACTGAAGTTATAAGTATATATTATTATTTCAAATAGAGTTGAAATAAAATTTGGGTGTTTACTTTTTAAGTTTTTAGTTAAGTTAGTTTATGGACAGATGTATCTTATGCATTAGGGTAGTTGGTTTGTGCATCTCATTATGATATATTGGTTGGTAGTTTGCATTTATTGAAATGAAATGGATTTTTCGACGATTTTGGACAGTCGAAAACTTCCGGATTAATTGAGGGCTTGAAGCTAACTGTTTGTGAAAATATAAAAGTAGAGTTTTGTAACTCTAGAATGGAAAGATAGTAAGTTAAAACTAGTTTTAAATTGTTGAATGTCTTGGTTAAGTAAAAAAAATATGATATTGTATATATCCTTTTAGAATGTAGTGGGGTATTATACGAATATGAACTTAAGTTTTAAAGTGTGGATAAACATAAATTGGGTTTTATAAGATGTTTATAAACTTAAGAAAAGCTTTATGGAATGGTTCATAAATGAATTCTAGTATTAAAATAAAGAATCTTTAAGAAAATGGACACATGATTTTTTGGGACCTGGCCTTGCAAAAGAGGTGCTGCCGAAATTTTATGTAACATACAAGGCTTTTAAAGATTAATAACACATTTTAATTAATTGATTTCAAAATTTTAAGGGCTTGGTGATATTTTTCCTTTGGAAATTTCGAGGACAAAATTCTTTTAAAGGGTGAAGAATCTAAAGACTTGGTATTTTATCGTTTTGATTGCGAATATTTAATTGATTTTTAAAGCTTAGTAACTCCTTTTAATTATAAAATAATAAAACTTATTATAAAAAAATATTTACAAAAGTAAATAGTTTGAATAAATATAGATAGTGGGATCGAAAATAATTTTGTTGATAAACGGTCTCAAAATGCATGAAATTATCATCTTGTGGCATTATCATGGATTTTTATGAAATTAATCTCATCAGTACTTGAAAAATAAGGTGACGTACGCCGACGAGTTTCGTGGAAATCGGACATGTTGTGTGATCGTACGAGCTCGAAACGCACAACATTTTAATTAGAGAATTAAAATAATAATATAATTTTATTATATAAACAACATTCCCTATCTCCCTCTTTCACTTTTCCCGCTCCTCATTTTTATTTTTTAAAGTAAACATTTTTATAGCCACCATCTTCTAGGAATTAAATCGAGAGCTATTGGCAACGAAATCTAGCGACGTTGGATCTGTTAAGTTCATACGAGCGAGGGCATCAAATCTATGTAGTCGATGATGGGTGCAGTCAGCTTTGGTGGTGGTCGACGTAGTGAGGCAGTGATTAGGGTTAGGTTTTTTCGACGATTTAGTGAACAATTGGTGAAACGGAGTGTGGATTCGGATTTCTCATGGCAAGGGGAAGGGGCGGTGATGAAATAGGGTGGTGCCGTCATGATTTGGCGATTACAATATTCACATGGCTGTTTGGAGGGCTTCCATGTCACGATGAAGGGGAGTGTGCAGACCTTGATGTGGAGGGGTTGGTCGAGTGGAGCATGCAGAGGGAAGATCGGTGGTGAAGTTCGTTCATCGATTAATGGAGCAGAGGCCCGCGTTTGCGTGTGTGTGCATAGTGAAGGATGGGTGTGCGTGTACGGTATTTAGTTTTAGGGAAGAAGGTTTAATTGAGGTAATTAAATTAGTTAAGTAATTAGTTAATTAAATTATTTTAATTTATTCAAAAACTTATAAAATCAATAACTTTTGCATACGAGGTCATGCTATCTTTTGCTTACGCTCGTAGGAGCATTATCTATGCACTGGAGCTGATTTCGTCAAGTTTGGAGCAAGTGAAAATTTTATAGCCAACATCGAACGATCGATTTTAGACAATTCGGGAATGCAGAAGTGCCTTATGGAATTTTGGTGAGTTAACCCACCTTTGGATGAACACTATATGATATATGGTTAATATAAATTATTGTTTACACACTTGAATGATTTATTTGTTGGATTTGGTTGAATTCCCACTTTGAAAAGTGGATAACATATGAAATGAAATACAAGTAATACGGGAAATTTTATGGAGGGATCCGGATTCCCCGTCACTGTTGATTTTAATTTCATTTATATACTTGTATAAATTGTTGAATGCCCAAAAGTATTGGATGTGACATTGATATGTGCTAAAGTTGACCTTGTTAGTGATAAAGGTAGTAGTAGCATTGGTTAACATTCTATGGTAGCTATTGACCTCTTTATAGTATTTTGGAAATATTGCTATTTGGCTTGAAAATGGGTCTAATTGGGGAATGATTTTTAAATGTAACTTTTGGAATTTTCTATGGTATTTTATTTATAAAGTAATTTTGAACTTCTCTATTTTACTTCAAACCTTTTGGAAATACTTTAAAAGTATTTCGGGAAGTATGTGTTTTATAAAAAAGTTTAATATAATAACGGATGATTATTTATAAAGAAAAAAGGGATTTATCTTTTATAATAAAGTGATCCTGTTTTAAAAGAAATAGAAATATTTTGGAATAAATAATGGTGAAAAGTTTTATATAAGATGTCATATAGAAAGGATAGATTTATAAATGTATTTTATAATAAAGGAATATATTTATAAATGATATTTTATAAATGGAAAATAGTATCCTTTTGATACACTAGAATAATAAATTACATTTGTGAATTTATAATGATATATGGAATGATCATTTTATGGAAACCATTCAAATTATCCTGAATCTAAAGATTTGCAAAAAGTATATGAGATAAAAATTTATAAGTTTTATAGATAAAAATGAAATTTATAAAAAATGTTTTATAAATATAAAAATAGAAAATTTGTAAAAGGAGTTTTATAAATATAAATGAAGTTTATAAAAGGAGTTTTGTAAATATAAAAGAGAATTATAAAAAGGAATTTTATAAAAGGAACAAGATTTAATTTCCAAAAGTGATATTTCTAATTATGGTGGTATGGAAAGTATTATTTTCATACTTAACACCAAATTCCTAGATAGGGAAACCTGTCCCTATCTTGAAAATTAAGAATATATGTTAAGGCATGGATAGTACGCTAACTAGTCCGACTACATTGTTAATCGAGAGATAGTACAAGTTTGAAATCGAAAAGTGAAGGTAAGTATATTTGGTCTAATTTCTATACGACCATGTTACTTACACCAAAAGTGTTTTGGGTTATCATTGCCAACGTTTCTAAATGACATTTGTTTAACCCAAATAAGTATGGTTTTGGAAGTGAAATCTTTCTTAAGATTTTCTTAATATACCTATACCGTTGGGATAAGTATATGAAAAGTTTTGAAAGTGAAATGGTTTGTGAATTTACTTATACCATCGAGATAAGTATATGAATATTTTTCAAGTATCGAAAAGAGCAGAAAGGGTTGTGAATATATCTTTTGAAATAGGTATTTTAATATGAATATTTGAAAAGAGATTTTAATTAATGAAAGGATTAATTAAAGTGGCTTAGCGGTTGCTTATGTGTTTAATCATGCTTGGTTTCCTTGTGAAATTAAATCTTAGATTTGATTTTTTGCTTATTTGATAGTTAAATAACCAACTTTCAAATCTTTGCTAATTTTAAAACTATTGTTTTTTTGTTCGAAGAGACTGGGATTGGATAAGCATGAGTTATCCGAAAACAACTTCGAACTGGCATAAGCGTTCGATTTTGGACATCTTAAAGATGATGGAATCGAAGACGAAGCTCTTTGAAGTGCAAGTGCTACTTGCTACTAATCTTGAAGTGATTCCAAAAAGGGTGTAGTAGAAGTAGTGTCTTCGGTTTTTTGATATCTTAAAAAAAATTGTATGGATGAACACTAGCATTGCATTGTTGCCTGAAGGGCAATGTTAGCACTCCAAGTAGGATTTGCTCAAGGGTAAAACGTAAACTCAAGCCTCATACCCAGTAATGAAAAAAACAGGAGTTATGCCGTTAGGCTGTGTGGATCACTCCCATTAAGGGAAGGTCATCACTTATATCTAGATTGATATTTATGGATTTTGTATGCTGGGCCTACGAAAATAGTTTGTCTAGGTGACAGTCGAGGTGAAGATCATATTCAGTACTATCCAGTAAAGGGTAGGCCAGTCTTGATTCAATGAGGTGCAATAGGTTTGCACCCTTGGTACATTTTCTCTAAAGATCATATTCAGTACTATCCAGTAAGGACTTAGTTGTATACTAAATATGTTGTTGAATGTAATTAATGTGACCATTTCAGCTATGTTAAAAATTTATTTTAAGCCCTAGACATTAACGTAATATCATCGGATTTTCTAATAAAAATGGTTTAGTTATCATAAGGTAAAAACCTGTCCATGTTTGTATGGGGCATGGTCTTATGATGTACCTTTATTTTTGAAGGGTTTTATAAATATGATAATCCATAAGATCTGATTTAAGGTTCTCACACTGGTTAGCCAGACTGATTCGGGTGTTATTCTCGTATTTCTCAGGTCAGCTCGAGCATATTTCCATATTTAGTTATGGATGCTTTGGAGCTTCAAGTGATGAGCTGGATGCCTTCAAGATCTATTCATGTATTTTATTTTCCTCTGCATTTCTTTTTTGTACTGATCATCATTTCTGAGGATGGGCTATTGTAACTATCCAGGCTGATAATAGGTTAGCTTACTCTAATTGATGTATATATATTACAGTTATCTTTTGTCAAAATCTTGTGTATAGTATATATTACTCATCAGGATGTGAGATTCTATTCTGCCTTTTATTTTCTTTCACCCCAACAATCTGTCTTTTCGGGACTTGGATGCTCGGCATTTGAATATTGTGGATGTATTAGTTTCGAATTTTGAGGGTCAAGAAGACGGGTGCAACGACCCGTAAATTTGAATAATTTTTATTTTTTTTATTTATATATTTAATTGAAATTTTGTAAAATTTTAAACAATAAAATTTTGAAATTTAATTTGGATATTTGAATGCGTCTAGTTAAATATAGCAACTGGTAAATTTTCATCAAATAATTTGGAAGTTTATTTTCTAGTGTAAATTTTATTTTAATCCAAATCAGTTAAAATTTGATGATAATAAAATGTTTTTAAGTGTGAATATTTTCCTATAGAAAATTTGTAAATCATCTTCTGAGTGAGACGTCATATTTCGTTTCATCAAATTTGGACTTCTATTGCTCCATTTACCTTATTTTTGACAAATTAGCAGCATTTTTCGGTACCGATTATCGACTTTTGATAGGATGATCGTACCACTGATATCTGTATACTGTTTTGATCGCCTCGTCGTGCTGATCTCTGCGGTATATTCGACTATGTGTTTTGAAGTCTGGTACGCAATGGAATCTGTAAAACGTCGAACCGTATCGGTACCGGTTTTGTGCCTTTTAGTTTTTGTGACTTTCTATATCCCACCATGTAAACCAATGGACATTATCATTTATTATTTTCAGAAATCAATGTGTGACGTTTGCTATCCACTGGTTTCAAATATCCTTCGGTTCGTTTGCACTTCCATTTTTCATTCCCATTTTGTTTCGTGTCTCTGCATTTTCCAATTTCATTTGCTTCTTCCAATTCCATTTTATTTTGCCCCACCGTGCCTTTTGCTGTGCATCAGAGCTTACCTCTCCTCCCTGATCTAGCCGATGCCACTTCAACTATAAAAAAAAGGCACGGAAGGCAAATATCTATGTTGTTGTTTTTTTTCATCTTCATTCTCGTTTTCACTTCAACCCCATCACCCTGCGGCCACGTTAACCCTCCTACCCATATCAACAGCCCGCACCGAGTACCCACCTGTACATCAACCACTCAGCTTCAAGCCGAGCCCACCCTGTTGCCGTAGCAACTTTCTTCCTCAGCCGTGACCTAGCAGCCAACGCAAGGACCTCCGACTGTCGGCTCTCACCTCAGCCACTCACTCTCTGACCTCCTCTAGTTATATAATAGGCAATATTATTTTGTTATATATTGATTTTAAAATTTTAAAGTTGTTATATATGCATTTGTCTATATGTAGTGGGTCTGTTTGGTTTTACTGTATATAAGCTGTTACTGGTATTGGTATATATATTTGTATATATTTCAATTCTTAGTATAATATATTAGTTTATAAAATTTATAGATGTATGTTTATATTACGGTTATATACATATATTTTATATTATATTTTATATAAGTTTACATATGTCAGTTCTATATATTTAACTAGTTGCAGACATAAAGCTAATTCTTAAAAATATAATTGATTCTTATAACTATAGTTTATAAAGTTATGTATGTTAATATATACATCTTAGTTGAATAACATGCTATATATATTATGTCAGTGTATATATATGTTTGGGTGTATATATGCATGGGTTTAACTAAGCATTGATCTAAAAGGTATAAGCGGTTTCATATATATAGCTATGTTTCACATGATTCATGTAGTCTGTAATCTATTGTTTACAAGTTATATATGATATGTCTGTTAATATATATATATACATATTGTATGTTAAAATTTTCATTATATTTTTCAATTTATAAGCTTTGCCTGATTGGATCTATCTGTTTTGTAAGCCATTTTGTTTACATTTGTTATGATAATACATTTCGGAACTGTTTGTATAATGATGTCGATTTTGTAAATTCTGATTTTATATTAAACATTGTTAGTTTTAACGTATAGTATATATAAGTTATAGTATCTGTATATTAGATATATATATCTTTGTGTTTATGTGTCGGTTCATAGATGTTCAAAAGTGTATATATTTTTGTACTAGTTTGATTTTAGATCTATACACAAGTCTATTTTATATATAGGTTACATTATTTATATAGTATTATGTTGGTTCCCTTGTCTTTGACTATATATATTTATATCAGTGTTGATATATTTTTATAACATATATCTCTAAGTTTATTTTTTGAGAAAGTATATGTTTTAATTTTTAGATATACTTGTGATATACATATGTCATTCTAAATATGTAATTTAAATTGAATATTGGTTTTAGAAAAATTTATGATAATAATAATAACAGTCTATATATATATATTCCAATTGCGTCGAGCTAATTTGACTCATTCTCATCGATTTATATTTATCAGTGTGGTCGTCGAATTCGGATTCATCGTGCTTGGATCTGTAACCCAATTCTTTGTCAAAATCTACCTAGCCTCGAAAGGTGAGCAATCACTCACGATTAACGTTCTTATATTTATTAAATTTGATTTCAATTGAAATGACAATTGAAATATGCTGATGTTAGTTATTTACATTGTTATATATGCCATTATCTGTATCTGTTCACCTGTGACATCTGACACCCTTACCTATTATTTATATTGATGATATATACATGTTACTATTGTTATATTATTATCATATCTGTTATCACTCTGCAAGTTCCTTGCTAGTATAGAATTCACTATGGGTTGACATGATACGTACCCGAACGGACTTTAGAATATGAGAAAATCGTTATGGGTTGAAATGATAAACCCAAGCGATTTTCATTTGAATTGAATTTGGGATTGCGGGTTGAAATGATATATACCTGTATATATTTAAATTACAGATTGAAATGATAAATATTCGTATCACTTGACCATAGGATAGAAAATTTTATACAGACACCATTGGTCTATATATAAATATTTTGAAAATGATTTCTATGGTTTTGGAAAGAAATATATGGTTTATATATATATATATATATTGATTTTTGATATTATATAAATGTTATTTTATATATAGTTAAATTCTTGATTTTAAACTATGTATAAATTTGTTTTAATATAAAATAAATTTAATAATAAAGTTTGATTTTTATTAAAATATAATATGGTTAAGTATTTATTTAAATTATATTTTAATATAGAGTTTATAATGATTGGGAAGATAGAATTGAAATTGATTTGAAATGGTATTTAATTAAGGGTTTATTTAATTAAAAATCGATTTGGACGTATTGAATTTGAGATTTTAAAAGGTATAATTTTATAACTTGATGTTGGTTTAAAGTGATTAATGAATATTTCAAGTTTGAGTTTTATTTAAATGATATTGAATTTATTAAATAAATATTTCAAAACTAAATAATAGTAAATTGAATTAAGATATATATGAAATTATCAAATTTGGTTTTGAAATATGAAATATTTAAAGCTTTGAAATATATGGAAATTGAAATGGCTTAATTGTGATTCAAATCTGTATTTGAAATCGACATAATTTGAAATGGGTCATTGAGAACTGAATTGAGTTAAAATTGATGAACTGAGACTTGATTTAAATTGAATCTTGGGATCTAAGTTGATTTGGAATTGATTTGTGAAAGCTATTTTATTATATAAAGTATTTTTTAAATTATATATAAAACTATTTATATATTTTAGTTTATAAATTATTCTCATATAACTATTTTAATATAACTATTTTTAATATAAACTATTTTAAATATACAAATTATTTTAATATAAATTGTTTTTAACTTATAACTATTTTATATAAATTATTTTATAAATTATTTTATTTTATATACTTTTATTAATATCTAAATGTTTAAAGGAAAGTTTTATGATTTGATAGTGTTATGACTTCCAAAGTTATGAAATTCAAAGTATTATGATTTCCAAAGTATTATTATTTCAAATTGTTTTGGTTTTGAAAGTATTATATCTTTGAAATGCTATGATTTTGGAAGTAAATATATTTGAAATGAAAGGATATCGTATTGATATGGTTTTGAAATGGCAATGATATTTTGGTTTTAAAGTATAAACTATTTGAAATGACCGCGGTGTTATAATAACGTTTGGTTGTTAAAGAGACCGGGATTGGAAGTTGTCATACTTTGCCAACTCCGAAAACCACTTTAACAACCGTGTACGCGATGGATATTCCAGAATGAAGTAGGATGGTGGCGACGATCCTATTGAGGTATGAACGTGGACCTGACTCCCGTGAGTTGGCATAAGGTGGATAAAACAGGAGCGATCTCGGGCCAATGAGGAAGCACCTCTGATCGGACACATTTCTTCGATACTATTCTATTACTTTGTGATTGATTTGGTGGCCACCCTTCGATTTTTGATTTGGGAGTGTGTTCCGAGGTGGGCGGTAGTGGCTGCTATGCGTTTCCACCAGCCCGTGTGTGTAATTGGTATATCTACCCTGGCATTGCCTTGTTGTGTCGTGTCACCTACCATACCGAGCTTTACTATGAGTTTCTATTTGTGCCGTACCTATGGAGTATCTTCTCGTAGCCTCTCGAGGTATGCAGGTACTGTATAGACTATTGGCACTATTATTAGTTAAGGGGAATATTGGGTCACTCCTTAACGCTGTTTAAAAGTAAGTTTATTTTATTATAGACATTATTATAATAGCGTATATTACTATATAGTAGATAGTTTAACGGATCCTTAGAGGATGGTTATCCCAAACATCCTTTGAGTTACTTGTATTTCAGTTGTTATTTCACTTGAGTTGGATTTATTGATATAAGAATGTTAATCCTGACTCGAGTGTTTTGTGTTTTGCTTTACGCTCGGGTCAGACTGAGTGATACAACATTTGAGACTCACCTTTGGAGTTGGAGCTTCGCTTGGAGATCCAGCTATATCGATTCTGCTATCAGTTATTCAATTGATTCCAGTGATGTATTCAGATCTTGTATTTGACTATTGTATTGAGACATCTATGTATTCGAGACTTCTGTTGTATCTTGTTTAACTCTGATATATATATAGTAGCCTCATGAACTACTATTCTTTTATTTCCGCTACTTATCGTTTATTACTCTGTGTTTGTGATTCTTTTATTTGTTTATACTGTATATGCTGAGTTTTGCCAAATATAAAATAACAATCTGGTATTTTGAGCAATTCAAGTCTGACATGTGTGGATGCGAATTGTTGAAAATTCCAGGTCGTTACAATGGGTCGTCACATTAAGCATGAGATGACTTTATGACATTGTGCTTATTTATAAGATGTCCATTTAATGAGATCTTTACATATTACATAGTGTTTACTATATCCTTGAGTTATTAGCATGCATATTATTATGATCTCATCTAGTTTTTTAGAGACAGTCAGACCGTTTATTTGATAAATACTCGAATCCGACCGAGGCTTGCTAGGTGCGGAGACGTCGTAACCTTGGATATGGGCTAGCTTATTGTAGATAGGCGCTATGTTATATATATGTATGTATGTATGTTGTAGTACCATTTTGTGCTAGTCTTTGTATAAGCTAGTATGTTTTGGTTGAGATACCGACTCTTGATGTTGTATATATATTCTTTTGGTACACGATGGGAGTTAATATATACGTATATTGTGAGACAAGTGCTTCTATTTGTAAACTCACCTAGTATATTATGTTATGGCTTGTATTGTATTTTACTATTGCGATATGTGATTCTATGTTCTCTATTATGTTATATATTGTTCTGTTTAATATTACCCAATGTGTCTATTACCTTGTGCCGAGATTGTTCACATCATTATATTTCTTCAGACTTAAAAGTAAAAACGTGACAATGTTAGCCCAAGAGAATAAACATGGATGGTCGCTCCTATTCACCCTTATTCTTTATATTACTCAACGATGTTACTTATAGTATTCTTGGGTAAAATGTATAAAGGTGGGGCTTTACATAAATTGTCCATCATAGTCAATAAATAGTAAAAGAATAGGTAAAACTTATATCCGAGAGGGTAAGGAGGAAAAATAAGTCAAACTGAATAGAGCAATCATGTCACTACCGACCACAAATGTGGTCGGTATCGACCATAATGCTTGTCATAGCAACATTAGCTCCTTTATATTTTTACAGGCCTCAAATCGCCAAGGTTAGAAGTGGACTATCCCTCA
The DNA here is from genome assembly GCA_030737815.1 of Allium fistulosum. Classification (NCBI taxonomy): domain Eukaryota; kingdom Viridiplantae; phylum Streptophyta; class Magnoliopsida; order Asparagales; family Amaryllidaceae; genus Allium; species Allium fistulosum. Next base: position 1,098,973,638 of record CM060904.1, on the reverse strand, counting down.
AGAAATCAACTCGGTACTGATCACAATGGTGGTCTTTACCGACCATGTTGTCTTTGCATGAGTTGATCTTAAATTTGTTGTGATGCCTTATATAGTCATTCCAAGCATGCCTCCAAGTTATTAATTCATTTCATTTTCGTCTCGACGTCCAGATTCACTTAGAAGCTGCTCGACTCAAATGTTGGATAACAATGATATCTCACTAAGTTGTCCAATAATAGACTTATTTTTGGTCTATAAACCGGTTTTTGGTCTAACAATGATATTTTAAAATATATCTGAATCAAATAAAATTTCAAATATGCTCCTAATTAAAATAATATATATTCAAAATGTCTAAAAATGTCCAAGGTTCGAGTCATCTTTCTTTCATATGCAAATGATATGAAATTCGAATACATATGCAATATTTATCATCCAATAGTCAATATGCAAAAAGTACAGGTTATTTTCCTTGTTATTGCCCAAAAAAATCAAGAAAGGAGTCAATATGCAATTTTAAATTTCCAAAGGTCCTTATGTTCAATTGCCCAAGTCATCTTCTTCTTCTTCGGCCATAAAAGGAGTTCTCAAGTTCTTAAGAGAGCTTAGAAATATCAAGTCCCAAAAAATGATTTTCCTTAAGAAAGAGAAAGAAGAGACGAGTCCCTTCTTTTATATGGAAGTATGTCTCTATTTATAGCGGTTGAGTATAGGAATAGCTTGCCCTTATTGGCTGAGTGAATTTGACATAGATTGGTGACTTAGCAAGATGGATGGTCCTGATGATGCCATGTGTCATAATCATAGGAGTATAGTAGTTCACCCTGATTGCTATCTTAACCATGGTATTAACCAAAGTGGCATGGTTGTATAAGAGTGCCTTGATCTTTATTACATAGAATTTCCTTCACATTAATATATTACCCCTTCGCATGATTCATTTCTATTCTTCGGTGTTGAATGTTGCATATATCTTCTTTTTTTGCATATCCTTAAAGTGATTTGTTCGATGTTGATACACCATAATACTCTAATAAATATTCCTTATTGTGGCACTCATAACTTCTCATTTTATTTACTATTCCTCTCCAATTTAACGGTGTTTTCTTTTAGATTTCTATAGCTCTTCTGCATTGCTGATAACTTCACTTTTTAGCCCATGATAGCTAAATTCCTCAGCATGTGATAGCTTCTTCATTCGTAACTTACGGTAGCTTCTCTCCATTCTTGACTTGCGATGGCCTCTTTTTCCTTGACTTGCAATAGTATTAACATTACCGACATACAATGGATTTTAATTTCTCAACATGTAATGGCTCTACTTGCGATGGTGTTAATTATCGATGGCCTCAACATTGTCAACTTCAAATAGCCTTGTACAATAAACTTGTTAAAGCTTTCTATGGTGTCAAGTTACGATGGCTTTGACCTAATTATCATGTGATGGTTCATGGCTATCAATCGGTGATAATACATGGCTACCAACCTACAATAGCTTGTTGCTTCAACTTGGAATGGCTCATAGCATCAACTTATGATGGTTTATAGAATCAACTTGCAATGGCTTGTAGCATCAACTTGCGATCGCTTATAGCATCAACTTGTAATAGCTTATAGCACAAACTGGCAATAGTGCAACTTCATCAATATGTGATGGCTTACTTTTAATGTTCAAAAGTCATCAGTCCTCTATATGTGATAGCTTCGAAGTGTAATAGATTTCAAAGTGTTGTTGCTTCAAAGTGTGATAGCTCCATACTGCCAACTGTTAGTCCTGGAGATGATGGTTTTGATGACAACAACCTTAGGACTTGTTATAAAATATAAATACTAACATCATGGTTTAGATATATATATGTAAATGCAGAATATAAACATGCAGGTACCAAGAATGAAGACTGTACAGTATAGAGATACAAGACTGATGAATTTAAAGATCGAAGATATCAAGATTGAAGACTCATGAGTATTAAGAAATCAAGTTATCAAGAGTTAAATATTTCAAACAGTACAAGATAATGTAGTTAGTCTAGAATTATGTTAAAACTTCTTGAAAGCACTTACATCTTTATTCGAAATTTATTCGTGGAATGGAATCCACTTCGAGCCTGTTAAAGGGATGGAACCTTAGTAGGATGGAACCCATGACAATATCTAGTGGAACATATAGTGGTCCTATTTTGATATCCACTAATTTTATAAAAAAAAATTTCAAAAATATATCTCTTGTTTTTTAAAAATGTTTTCAAAACTTTCTTTTCAAAAAGACATCTCTCTTGTTTGAAATATTTTAGCCTCAAAACTATTTTTATCATTTTGATCTCAAAATTGTCCTTGTTTTAAATATTTAGCTTTAAAATATTTATACACTCAGATTGTAAATCACTTTATAGATTAAGATTATATATATATTAAAAATTATTTTCTAAACTCTTTTATATGTTTAAACTATATTCAAATATATTTACAAAGTTTAGAAATTATTTTGATAAATTATAGAAACCAATTTAATAAGAAAATCAAAACATCAATTTTTCCTTGAGCATATCGACATCCCTCAACCCCCCATGTCGACATGGTGTCCATTATTTTCAAATTTCAATTTTCAAAAGAAGTGTCTATTCGTCGTATCCTTTCACGAATAGATATGGTTGTTGCTCTACTATAAATACCATTATGTTCTAAACGAATTTTTATCAGATTTCATTTATTTTCTCTCCTCTTCATCTTCCACATTTATTCTAAAGAATCCAAAACTATACTCTGCCAAAATACCAAGTGAATCATACCTAATTATCTCTTGTTTGATTCTCTGCCACTCTCTCCATAAGATCTCAGTGCTATTCAGAGTTATAGAATCTTTTGTAAATCAAATTATTGAGTAAAAGGTGCGGTTGAGCCTTGAAATCAATTGGGTGTGATTGTAGCCCCAGAAATCAATTAGGTGATCTTGTAGCCTGGTTAAATCAAGAGAGTTTCCCTGGACTCGAATACAGGGGAGTGTACCTCATAGCCTTGAAACCGAGGGTGTAATCTGGGAGATTATTTTGATACAAAATCCGTACGATTGTACAGGACTGGAAGTAGGGTAACTTCGAACCAGTATAAAATCCTGGAGTGTTCTTTCCTTTATTGCTTTTATTTAGTATTTGCATCTGTGTCTGATTCAGTGATTATATCTGTGTTTTTGAATTGCATTTGTTGGTGTTTAAATTGAATAAAATTCAAAAAGATTTAAAAAATCCAAAAAACACTATTCACCCCCCCTCTAGTGTTATTTCAGCCTTAAGATCCGTAATCCGCATTTCTCACACCAACCTTCGATAATTTCAGACCATATCTATTCTTGGAAATTTTTTATGTAACATTTGCCCCCTAATAAAAAGTTTTTTTTGCTTTAGCTTAAGTGAACTTCCATACTTACTTTGCTTCTTCTCTTTTCGCGTTGTCACTTCTTGTTGTCATGCTTTTCATCATTGATTGCATGTGCTCCTTGGCTTATGATAACTTTTAGTCTTGAAAATCATGATTTTCCTACAAACTATTTTATTGAAACTATTTTCCAAAAGATAGAGGTTTTGAAATCTTTTGAATATATTTATATTTGTGTTAATCATTTTTCTTGAAAATGTTCTTTTTGGTTAAATTTTCCATAAATTTATTTCAAGATTTTTACTTGAAATATGAAAGATTTTTATAGCTTTATTTGGAAATCATTTAATACAGAGGCTGAGTACATATCTATTGAAGTGTGATTTTCCAAAAACAGATTTTTGGAAGTAAGGAACTCCTTTTAAAACCTTTCAAAAAAGTTTCCATCAGAACTTATTGACATTATTGTAAGGTGGAAATTACCTCTGGCCTTGCATGAATACTCTTTATTCTTGCTTGCTCTAAGTTTGGTTATTCATGAGTTCAGGTGATCATCCTACCTTGGACGGTTGCTTTCAAAGACCTTACTTAACATTCGAAGGCTATATTGATCACCTTCCTTGGATGGGTGCTTTGTCCAGGTTTGATAGCGGCACCAAAGGCTTAATTGACCATCACACTTTGGATAGATGCTACAACCAGGTCTCGCGACAGGACCGAAGTCTTTTCATCCATCTCCCTTCGATGGGTGCTTTGGCCAGGCCTGGCAGCAAGATCAAAGTCTTAATTGACTATCTCTATTTGGATGTGTGCTTCGATCAGGCCTCGTAGTGGTACTTAAGGATTTTAATCCATCTCCCTAGGATGGTATTTTGGCCAGGCCTAACGGCAGGATCAAAGGCTTAATTGACCATCACTCTTTGAATGGGTGCTTCGACTAAGTCTTGTAGCAGGACTGAAGGCTTTTCGTTTATCTCCCTTGGATGGATAATTTTGGATAGGCCTGGCAATGTGATCGAAGGCTTAATTGTCCTCTTATGGACATGAGGTGTGCTTCTGCTTAACAAATCTCACTAACCTTGTCAGGTTAGAAGCTAAGTCAAACATATCGCATCTCTGTCCGAGGACTATTTATTAGAACGAATCCTTTGAAATCCTTTATCTTTTTCTTGTCTAAAGTAACAAATTTTGATTCTCAAGTTGTTGATATTTCATAACTTTGTTATTGCATTTCCATTGGGTTTGCTTAACCAATAGGTGTCTAGAAGCAAAGATTTCTTCTTATACGGAGTTTGGAGGTCATTTGCCTCGTTTTTGATACTTGACATAACCTTAAAGAATACTAAACCACTGTAAGGTTTCTTGAATTGAGATACTTGGAGATTCTCCATTGATACTCAGTGGTTTAAAATATGCCTTTGGCTAAACCTAAAGATTCTTTTATCGGTTCTTAGTTTGATTCATAAGTATACGAAATTTGTCATTGCGGTGGAACCTTTGCTTTCTCTAGCAACATTGCTTCAAATTCCTATGTTGATTAGAAACATTATGTCCATTGGCTAAATTTGCTCGACTTTTATATGACCGTAAATCTAGAGGTAGTTCCTTTACTCAAACTCTATGTAGAATTGTTTTTTGATGGTATTCTTAGTTATTTTTTTGTAGCTTCTATTGCCTATGAACTTATGGATTTTTTCCATGGGTAACATCTTGATTTCTTTTTATTTGGTAAAATAGTTAATCGCCACTGTTCGTACGCCATACATCTATGTTGGAGTAGACAAAATTCTTATCAAATCGATTATTTTCCAATCCAAAAGGCCAAGTTCTAATGGTGTAAGTTAAATCACTTTGGGTAACTAATGTCTTTATCTCATTTCTTTCTTATTCATCTTCACATTATCATAATACTCTTTATGAAATCCTTAGTCGAGTCCTAATTCATAGTCATATCCACTTTTTTTGTACTTACTCCTTTTAGATATAGGACCGAATAATCGATTCCTATAGTGCTTTTTTGATTACAATGTTGGAAGGTGCTTAGCATCTTTAACTTCTTTGATTTATTCCTATTGTAACAATTTGCACCTCACTGGGCTCGAGTTTTCGCTAAATCGAAAACCCAAGTCCACTAGAGTGTGGACCGTTGGTGTAGGTATCCTGTAATAAAAAAATGTACTAGAGAGCTATCTATAAGAACTCACAGCAGAATAATAAAGTATAGTAAAACATATTTACATGCCCACTAATACCTCCGGTATCTGGTGTCCTTGTTAGTGCAGAACATGCATAAGGAAATCTATCCATCCACCGTTCCTGCCTTGCACAAGTACATGTACCTCTAAATCAATCCCGTGACCTGAAATAAGGAGGGAGTTAGAACAATATTTTGGTGACTGATGAACTACATACTTTATCCATAACCCTAGTTTATGCCGATTGTTTTCTGTTACATGTTATGTCTGTTATTTAAAGCATAGTCATTTTGACTTCATGTATGCGTATGATATGCCCAACCTACTCGAGGTATGCAAAGCTATATATGTATGTATGTATGTATGTATATATATATATATATATGTCTGTGTGTGTGTAGATAAGTATCACAGTCCCTCATGGACCAAGATACATTCCTCACTAGTATCCATAACTCTACGCTATGTCGGGCATCTATCAACTATGTCTAGGCCGAATTGTTGGTATACACCGCAATAGTGTCTAGACCTAATTTTCCACATACACCGCAACAACATCTAGGCCCAATTTCTTGCGTACACCGAGGAACTTTCGTTGGTGCCTAATAATGACATTACAACTATATAGTCGTATTCTTATTCATCTTAAAGACTCATATAGGAGTTGTCTAGCCAGCCCCCTAACGACAAGTAAATTAACAAACAAATTTTGAGGAAATTGCATATCTCATACAGAACCTATCATAGTAGGAGGTGTAGTCCCTCTCTAGGCGTAACCCAAGTCTTTCTAATGACCGCTCCAGGACCGATGGCGCTCTCAACCTATGTGTATAGCTCTACTCCTCAAATATATGGTACCAACTATGTCGATATAGCGCCAAGCTTTAACCCACCATCCCATTTATATTGCCTAACACAAATTAAGGAAATGCCCACTTGGTTTCTTTATACTCGTTGTTGGAATTGAAGTAGATCCTAATTGGCTATTTAAGACTTGAAATCTGAGGCGAACCCACATTAGTATATTCTCTACACCTATATGTGAATGTATATTCCCATGGGTCCTACGGTTGAAGATGTCTTGTATCAGTACAGTATATACACAAATACTGGTAGCCCCTTGCGAATGACAAACTTCTATTGTGCAACATTACTGCATCACATTCCAATCGTTACTAATGACCGTTTCATTTATAGTTAATTAAAATATTTGACTAGATCTAATAATCCACACCTATTATAAATGTATTCTTGAAGCTATATAATTTTAGTTGGGGAATTATTATGCCTCCTAAGTTCAATTATTAGTATTTATTTATGTGAACTTACTTCTTACTTCATTAATGCCATTAAATGTCGTTTACCACTTCTATCTAATTTTATAAATTAAATACATTTTATTGCTTGATTTTTGAATAATACATTTAGATATAATTTACTTTCCCTTTTCAACTATTACAATAAAGTATAATTCGCTGATTCCTTTAAATCAATAACTACTTTTCTTGATAACTATAACTTTCCTAACTTACCTTAAAACATGTATATTAAATTGACAATGGGATTATTGTTATTATTTATGTTTACAATACTTTAGTTTTACATTTAAGGATTTTCATATTTTAATACATTGGAACTATATCTTCCCAAAAAAAATTCTAATACTGAAATTTCCCATAAATTATCTAAAAAAGGATTTCTGTTGTGTTTTTGGAATTACAAAGAATTATCTTGTCTATTATTATTGAAATAGACGATACAAAATATGGTAAATATCCATATTTGTACATCTCGTTCTTTTAGGCATAATCCTAGTTATTTCAAATAATACACCTTCATACATAATTATAAAATTGGATAATTTATTGAAATTTACATAGAAACAAGCTTCATTCTAATGAATTAAAATATTAAATTAAAACCCAATAAAATTTGTATCATCTTCGATTCATGTTTAATAACATATAACATTCGAATAACAAATTTAGGATTTACCTAAAATCTTATTAGTGAATTATCTCATAACTTTTAGGGACTACATTCACCCATACATTCTAGATTTAGGTATATACAATATTTAATTAAATTTAACAATTCGTAGAATACGTAAGTAAGGCTCTCAAGTTCATTGCATATACATTTAAGTCTATAATTGCTAAATTTACATTTAAGCATAAAAGGAATAGATTCACAATGATATAAATCCAATATTATATAAAACTATATAATTTTTCACTTACCTCTAAGCTTTCTGATCTCCAGATCTAAATCTGTTATTTTTTGTTGACTCTCTTTCTTTCTACCAAAATATGTAACAAAAGTATATATATTTTTTAGAATTATAGATCCGAGAAGAGATTTGAATTAAATGAATATCTAGATTTAGATTTATAATTTACCTTTTGCTTTAGCAAATCGATTCGACCCTATTCTTCTTCTCACTTGTTTTATGTTATTCTCCACTTTTATATATACGTACACACAATATTTTATAGTTTCTATACTCCTTAGTATTTGTGGAGAAGAAAATGGCAGAGCTTCACTCTTGATTTAGAAAATATAAAAAGAAAAGTGGAGGCTAGGCCTATATTTATAGGCACTCGAATCAATTATATCAGTTAGATTAGATTATATTAAATCCGCGTCATTCGACCTAGGTTCCATATCAGAGTCTAGCATTCCATCGGTCGACCTATTTACTTCAACAAGTCGACCAATAGCAGTTTTATGTTACTTATTGATTTTGTTTGGTTTATTTCCTTATGCATTCGATTCATTCCATTTAACAGTGGCAGTTACTTTGTTGTTAAGTTTTTGTTTAACGTCAAGTTTAATGTTGTTAACAAATTTCTTTGTTAACCCCGAAGTATGATAAGGAGATGAGATCTGGTTAGGAATAGGCTTGATCAACCTTGTGTCAATTTGGAACAAGTATGCATGTTTGAGGGAGAATTCATAAGCATGTCATGAGAATAAGGCTTCATATGCAAGTCATAAGTCACGTCGTAAGTCAAAAGTCCTTGTTTATTTGAAATATGCTATGCAAATGTTCAACATTTAGTTTCTTATATGTACAAAGTTCGAATATTAAACTTGGTAAAAATTCCCAAATCAGTTAAGGGTTACAACTTTAAAATGTAAGAACAGTAGAGAGAGAGAATCGCTCCTTTTACATTGCCATGGGGTTCGTATTTATAGAGGTGAAGTTGGGCGACATGGCTGCCACATGGCTCACAGCACCTTTGATTTTGTGGCATCATTCATTGTGTTGATAGCATGCGACATCCATTTGTTAATTGCTTATTTTCGACAACATCAAGTACCCTGTTGATATGCAGCATCTTAATTTATTGATAATCGATGATATTTGTCCTTGCTTTTATGATATACGACATACTTCCCATATGGGTGATCAGTTGTGAACATTGATGGTCTTCAGCATACTTGCCGCATTGATGAGTTACGATATCCTATCAAATCTGGGAGACTTACGAAATCCTTATTTTATATTGATGGTACGTGGCATCTTGTTGATTACCGGTGGTTTACGAGTCTGTAAAATATTGCCAGCGTTTGGCACTTTGTCTTAGAGTAGTCATCTAACATCCCTTCATATGGTTAACACATAGCAACCTCTTTCACACTGATGAAATGCGACACCTTGTTTATACTATTGAATTTCGACATCCTTCTTTTCGTTATTAAGATCTGATATCTTCTTCCATTGTTGATTTACGACATTATTACCAGCTGCAGGCATTCAATATCCTTTCCATGCAGCTTTATATCCAATGCCGCTCGTATATGCTTAATAATGGTTGCAATTGTAAAGGCTTGACAACCAATTCTTCAATATTTTTGAACAATGCAGAACCTTTCTTTGACTGTCTTCTAGCTTGATATGCTCCACATCATTGCTTTTCGATATATGTTTTTATTCGACATCCCTTGGCACGATAGTAATATAAGTTGAATAAGTACATGACATCTCTTCCCTTATAGGCGTTCGACAACCCCTATTATAAAGATCCAACATCTTCCTAAAACACTTTGAAATGTGAAATCCCTTGTAGTACGTTTCCTGGCTCTCCCTTCGATACCTTGCATTCCAATGTGCTCTTCCTAAATTTTTGACATTATTGTTTGGTGGCAATTTGATAATCTGAGGCTTACCTATTTAATTTAGAACTTGGTTGCTTGTATGAAACCAAAAACCCACTTCAAAATTTGATAACTTCTTGGTTTTCAAGTTATTGCCTTTCAAAACATAACTTTTAACCTGATATTTGATATCCCAAAAGGTTTCGCCCTTTAGCCATTGTTTACGGCATTGAGAAAAAGTTCTCCGCCGTTGCTCATCCGAAGGCAAACGGACAAGTCGAGGCCGTGAACAAAATAATCAAGTCTATATTGAAGAAGCATTTGGAAAAGGCTGGAGGCAAGTGGGTAGATGAACTCCCAACAGCGCTAAGGGCTTATAGAACTACCTACAAGTCCGCGACTGGCCACACTCCATTCGCATTGGCATACGGCTCGGAAGTTGTTATACCCGTGGAGCTTGAAGTTCCATCGCATCGAGTGACATATTATGATCCTAAGATGAATCAGAATCTCTTGTTGGAATCATTGGACTGCATCGATGAAAAACTTGAAGAAGCTGAATTAAGGGCGGCAGCATATAGGCACCGAGTCAAGCAATATTACGATGACAAAGTCCACCCAAGAATCTTTGATGTGGGTGATCTCGTTTTGAAACGAGTTTTCCTGGTACCATCACGCATGAATCCCAACTGGGAAGGTCTGTATGTCGTTGAACGGAAGCTTGGAGAGGGAACTTTCAAGCTAGCGACCGTTGATGGCGTAACACTCCCCCGAGCGTGGAACAATGAACATTTGCGACGTTATTATATTTAGCCTATTTCTTTTCTGTTTTAGGTGCAATTGTTTCCCGTATGTTTATATTCCATTGATTCTTAGTTTCCTTTTTAGCATGTAATCAGAAGATTTAGTTTGTTTTCATTAATAACGGCTTGAAGCCATTCTTTCTATGAATTATTGATGTTTCTGAACCTTATAGTCTGGTGACAAACAACTGAAGTTGCATTATTCTACCTGATGTACGAACTCGCATAAACGACTTGAATCTCCGAGTCCCCTGAGTGCGGACTGGAGTACTCTAAGTCCCCGGAGCGCGGACTATAGTATAAACGAATTGAATCTCCGAGTCCCCTGAGTGCGGACCGGAGTACTCTAAGTCCCCGGAGCATGGACTAGAGTATAAATGACTTGAATCTCCGAGTCCCCTGAGTGCGGACCGGAGTACTCTAAGTCCCCGGAGTGCGGACTAGAGTATAAACGACTTGAATCTCCGAGTCCCTGAGTGCGGACCGGAGTACTCTAAGTCTCCGGAGCGCGGACTAGAGTATAAACGACTTGAATCTCCGAGTCCCCTGAGTGCGGACTGGAGTACTCTAAGTCTCCGGAGTGCGGACTAGAGTATAAACGACTTGAATCTCTGAGTCACTTGAATGCGGACCGGAGTACTCTAGGTCCCCGGAGCGCGGACTAGAGTATAAACGACTTGAATCTTCGAATCCCCTGAATGCGGACCGGAGTACTCTAAGTCCCCGAAGCGCGGACTAGAGTATAAACAACTTGAATCTCCGAGTCCCCTGAATGCGGACCGGATTACTCTAAGTCCTCGGAGCGCGGATTAAAAAATATTCTAAGTACCAAAAATGTGAAACAAGACATGTACAATTCCAAAGAATGTCCGAACAATGTAAGAATGGATTGGGAATTTATGTAACTCATAAGAACTTGAGTTTCGACCATAGTTATACAGAAAGCTAAAAAGCAGAAATCGTTCAAATGACAAAGAAACTAAACTTTATTCAATAATCCAAAATGGGGTTATACAACCACTCCTCCAAAACTTGGAGTCAAAAGTCTATCTACATAAACTACAAAAACGAGAAAGTAAAAATAGTTGCATGACCTAAGCTAAACCTCGTTGAACGAGTATAATGGCTACTTCTTCGACTTCTTTAGTTTCTTGTCCTCCTTTGCTTTCTCGGATGACTCCTCTCCCTCACGCTTCCTCTTGGACTTTTTGCTCACCAAAGAAGCGGAGTCAGGAGTGGGAGGAGGAACATCTAGTGGTTTGGATTTGCCGAGAAGAATGACTTTCAGAGGCCTGTTCAGCGGGTCGTTAAGTTCAATTACTTGAGACTCGACCTTGATCTCAACCTTTTTTTCTTCTCTTCCGCGATTCGCTCCTTCATACTCACCTTCGAAGTGTGTTCTGAGGCGCCCGTGATTTCAATTTCATAACTCCCTTCAACGGGATATGAAGTGTCAGACTTATCATCATCTAGCGCCCCGATCACTTGAGCATCAGGACCGGGGGTCACTCCCACGTGAGTAGCATCGCTTGTTTTCCCCGTCTCCTCCTTGGCGTCATCGCTCCTCGGAGTTGGTTTAGGATCAGAGCGGCCTGCATAAAAACATAAAGAACGAACATTAGAACCAATAACCGCTCGCAGAAAGCGACAAATCTTTGAACTTCTAGAAGAAGAGTTTTATACCAGTTTCTTGCTAGCTTTCAGCTGTGCGTTGAGTTTCACCCTCTAGAATGGGAGATAGCACGTGAATGCCAAGACCGGGGTCTTCCGGATCATAGCCGGCATGCTTCTCGAATGGGTCAAGTGTTGGCCGATCGCCCGATTGAGTAGAAGGAGGAGCTGCAGCCTCGGTTCCAGATGGACCGGCTTTGTCATCTTTATCCTTTGATGGAGAAGAGCCTTTACCAAAGAGAGCCATAGCTGTAGACAAGTCCGATGGCTCATTCCCCTTGAGAAACTCTTTCACTAAAGCCTCCTCATCGACCTCCTCGGTGCCCGACTCCACCTTTCTAATCTTTATTAAAGTCTCCCAAGCCTCGGCTAAAGATTCAAGGTAGCCCTCGCCTAATAAAGTCAAGTCTCGGTGCATGAGGACATGGGCATTGTATTCGGCTATCAGTGGGTCAAACATACACTTGATCTCCTCTCGTCCGGCCTCTGCAGCCGCTTCAAGGCGGGAGTTGATCTCCGTGGAAGTTATTCTCTTGCCCTCCTCATGGGCTTCATCCTTCATCATCTCGACCTTAGAAAGCTCGTCGTCGAGCTTTGCCTTCAAGAGTCGTGTAGCAACAATCTTGTCGCAATATCGTTGAGAGTCCTCTTGAGCGGCTATCTTCTCTTCCTTCTCCTTAGAGAATAACTCTTTCAGCTCTTTGACTTGCAGGGCGAGTGCATCCCTCTCCTTCTGAATAGAATCTTTTTCTAAAGCCAGGGCCCCACTGCGTTGGACCGCTTCGTCAAGTTCCTTTTTATGAGTCATCTCCGGACGAGTGACGGCCTCGGTAGTGTCTTTAGCACTTTGTTCGGTGGCCTCGAGCTTGGACTTGTATGAAGCGAGCTCTTCATCTTGATTTTTGATGATGTCTTTATCGAAGATAGCTTCAAGCTTCAAGCTTCAAGCGGTCAATTTCTTGTTGGCGCTCAACGGAGATTTCCGAGACTTTTTCGACTAAATGAACAAACGCGTCATGATGAACATAGACATCGTTGTTGCAAGCGATGGCACTCTGCTTGACATGCCCCGGAATAAGATGAATTGCTGGAAGGAACTTCAGACCGTCGAAGCAGATTTTGGGAAATTTGACTTTAAGTTCGGCCAGCTTCTCCGATATCGTTGGATCTACCGCAGGAGCAGGGGGAGGAGGTTTTGAAAGTTCTATTCTCTTACAATGCTCCCGAGATTGTCGTGTGCTTGATGAACTGGAATGTTGATCTCGAGAAACATCAGGTTTAGACCCCTTCTGCGAAGATTTTTCTCTGTCCGGTTCTGTTTGAGGAGGAAGATCGCGAGAGTATGAAGACTGGGAATGTGATTTCTTTCGATAAGTAGACTTTCGGGGACGGTTGTCTCGATCTCCGTAGTCGTCCCGGTCCCGGCGCATGCCAGTGCCCGAGTCCCGTCCAGAATGATGAAAGATGGATGAGCCGTGGAGACGATCAAATCCGTGGGAGCGTCCCATGTCACCTGCATAAAATGAGAATAACGACAAGTTAGAAAAGATCAGGGTGACGGCTAAGATTGAAGTGCAGGGTGAAGTCTATGTGTCCGTGTGTGTCATAGTGTTTCCCCCGACGGACCAGTTTCTTTACTAATTGGAGTTTTATCTCCCTGGACTTGGGCTTGAACTCCCGTACTACCTCTAGCAGGCGAATGAAGCTTGAGGGCCTCTAGATCGTCGAAACCGTAGTTGAGTAAATCGTCAGGAATGGTAAGGTTCGATAGGCCCTTCAGAGAACTTTCTAAGTGCTGCGAGGAAGTTTCTTTTTCCGTTGGAATAATAGTGACTTTAGAAGTTCCGCCCAATGTTTTCTTCATCAGTTTGTACATCAGTTTCTTCTTCCTCTTCGAAGGGGAAGACGACGTTTCAATGTCATGAACTTCAACTATCGGGCCCCGAGACGGGATAATATTCTCGCCCTGTATTTCGGGCATTTCTGCTTCTTTAATCTCCCCTCCTCTGGCGTGTCAGGTGCATTGCGTGTTGAAGGCCCAGCCTGCCTTTTTCCCTTGCCTGCAGCAGGTATGGATAGAGTGACGCCTGGGGGAAGGCTTATTCGGCGACCTTCTGCCAGCAGCCCGAATCTCGCAAGTGACTCATTTGAAATGAGGGATTTGATGTCCCGATCTTCTGCGAGAAGAGCTCGGATAGTTGCAACTGCTTCAGAGTATCCGGAGCCTTCGGGGCGTGGAGTGATACCTGAAAAGGTGGATAAAGAGTCAGAAAAGACGCAGATTCCGCCAAATTCAAGTGCTGATTTAAGAAACGAACTTACTTCCTTCCACCCATCTCCTAGCGAAGCTGGAAGGACAATGGACATAGAACCACTCTTGCTTCTACTGGGCGAATTTACTCTATGCCCCAGTCAGGATTTGGCATTTACTATATAGCTCCAGAAATATGAAAGACGGGCTATCCGACCGTCTCTTGAAGTGATAAATATAATAGATATCGCCTGGAGTCGGAAGCCTGGAGAAGACACTCATAAAGAGGATGCAAGTCCCATATAAGAAAGCATGACCGTTCGGAGGCAGATGTGAAGGAGCGATCTCGATGTATTGCAATAAGTCGTGAAGGAAAGAGTTGAAGGGTGGAACGCTGCCGACCCAGCACATAAAATTATTGCAAGCTATGTACCCGGCTGGGGGCAAATGCGGACGATCACTCCCCGAAGGAACTAACACGTCGTCGAAAGGGATTCCGTTGACAGAGCATATCCAATGGAGTGTAGTCTCGTTAATCCTTGAGGCCTGTGAATCGGCTGGGTCATCTAAGAAAATAGCTGCCTCCAAAGTGTCAGGAGCTAAGTCGACGGATGCTATCGCGACGCTCGGTAAGTTTTTAGCAGTGGTAGTTGATGGATTCGAAGTATCTACAACTTCTCGTCGAGAGGATGGCCCAGGTCTGTCTGAGATCGTAGCAGAGCTAGATTTTCTAGACATCTTTAGTGAAGATTAAATCCAACAAAGCACTTGTTTAACTATACTTGAAAAACAATTAACATTAGACTTAACAACGTAAGTATTCCCCCCGTGTGGTGTGTGAACTAGTGTGATCATGCAAATATAAGTACTGAGAAATTAAAAGTCGTAGAGTTGATGATATAAAGTTAAGCTTTGAACTGTCATCTTCAAAGACCGTTATCGCTGACCGTCTCCGAAAATCTACCCTATCATGTTTTTCAATTTTGGACTCAGACATTGGCACTATATGTTAAAGGCGATTATCTGTTTTTATCGATTTGAATTCAGGCTTATGATTGTTGAAACTGGGGAGTCATCAGTCCGAATTAGTTCAATATGCTGGTTTGTTTAAGTCCTTGTCCTTATTCTTTGTCATATGGATAGGCATGGGGAATAAGTGAGTTCAACAAGGGTTATGTTCAAGTTGGAATGATTTCGACTGTCGTTGTCTATTCATCAAAGGCCAGGACCGAGCGACACTTGAAACACACGGCCGAAATGCCGCTCGGCATCGACCTCGTTCGTCCTAAATGCCGCTCGGCATCGATCTCGCTCGGCCTAAAATGTCGTTTGGCTTGAATATTGCTCGGCATCACCACCGCTCGGCCGAAGTGTTGTCCGGCCTAATTCCACTGTTCGGCATTCTATGAGCCAGATACACCGAATCGCTTTCTACCAACCTCCCTGACTTCACTCCGGTGTTTCCTCTTCATCGTTCGGCATGAACGAGTCATGCCGAGCCATGATCATACCGAGCTGCATCGCTCGGCGTCTGAGCCCAACCTCGACCTCACACCTTTACTCCCACACTTCAATTCACACGCCACCAGCGTCCGGACATCTAAAACCTAATCGGATCTCACCGGGCTAGCACCTTCTTCCGACTTCCACTAGGTTTAATCCTAGGACCTGTTTAAACTTCAAACCCAACTTCCTAATCTACGAGACTGCCGTTACTTATAGATTAAGGGAAAGTTATAATTCGAGTCTCATCCAAAGCCTCTATTTGAAGAGACTCCGGTTTTCGAAGTTTCCATACCTAAAAGGAGGAAAAAGAATCTGGCGAGATACTTGAATTGAAGTGGAGATCTGTTCGGGCTCGTTGTGGAAGGCAATCGGGGAGCAACCAAGGAAACTCGGGGATTACAGGAGTTGGAAAGGTGTAGGGGAGGGATTGGAAAGGCTCGAGTTCGTAAGTACGATGATGTAGAAATAAGAGTAAAAGGGAGAAGAGGAAGAAGTATCAGCTTTTATAGAGGAAGGAAGCTGAGAAGCTTCAACCAGTAGAACCGGTCAAAGCGCATGCCTCGTTCGGCATTAGCTATGCCGTTCGGCATTTAGATATCGTTCGGCATCTAATATGTCGTCCGGCATTCAGTGGTCGTTCGGCATCAGCATGATGCTCAGGATACAAGGCCTCAATCGGTGTTCAAGAAAAAGTACTATCGAAAAGACTATGCCAAAGCTCGAAGAAAAAGCTTATGGTTCAAAGCGCATCACGTTCGATCACATGACGCACTTTGGAGAGCAAGTGTTACCTAGAGGCTTGACCAGGCAATTTGGTCGTTCGGCATCTCAGAACTCGTCCGGCATTCATTGGTCGTTTGGCATCCCAGAGGTCGTTCGGCATTCATTGGTCGTTCGGCATCCCAGAGGTCGTCCGGCATTAAGTGGTCATTCGGCATCCCAGAGGTCGACCGACATTCCAGCCTCGACCGACATTCCAGCCTTGACCGGCATCCCAGCCTCGATCGGCATCCCGGCCTCGACCGGCATCCTGGCCTCGACCGGCATCCCGGCCTCGTTCGGCATTCCGGCCTCGTTCGACATTCAGGGGCCGTCCGACATCAAAAGTATCGTTTGGCAGAAGTCTCGACCGGCATGGAGCCTCGCTCGGTAGCAGCCTCGCTCGGCATTTGCCATTCGGCATTCATGGTTCGGCACACAGGAGTTACTTGCTTTGGGCCGAGGTATCTTGCCACTAGGCCCACCAGGGAAGTCCAACTCATCTTCGTCTATAAATAGAGAGGCAGGGGCACAGTGAAAGGAACCTTTTTTCGAGAACACTAGGAGACTCTGCCGCTTTCAAGACTCATTCTCTTTACTTAGCAATTGTATTCAAGTAGTTGGTGTATGGATTGTATCTGTAATCAATTATCAAGTAAAGCAATAAAGATAAACCTCAAAGTGGACGTAGGCAGTTACGCCGAACCACTATAAATCCGGTGTTCTCGTCTTTGCATTCAATTTAGCATATTGCTCTTTGTTTAAATTTACTTTCATTATTTATCTCTCTACACAATCTTTCTCAACGAGGTTAGTGACCAATTTTGGTGCTAACAGTGAAAAAATGTTTTTACACCTCACAGACGACTAAGGTAAAACCATAGACGTCTATGATAATTCTCGGGTTATGTAACACCCCTAATTTTTGATTACATTATTCAGGAGATTTAATTAGGTAAATTAAATGGAATAATGTAAATAATTAGAGTGATAAGGGGATTGAGATATGAAAATAAATTATGGGACGTGCTTAATAAGATAAATGGGTTTATAAATGGTTATATATGACAATTAATTAACCTAAGGGCTTATTAGGAAATAGCCACATATAACCCATCACCTATATATATTTTCATTTCCCTTTATTCACGTTCAGTTGTGCAAAGCAAAAATAAAACCCAAACATAAGAAGTGGAGCTGACTATTGTTAAGGAAGAAGAGAAATTCAAATCAAGCTATGGAATTAAAGAGAGGGGAATAAATCTTAATCTCAATCCAATCTCGTTATCCTAATCAAGATGAATAATAATTATACCATCTATATATTTTTTATAATCATTTGTTTTCGGGTTTATGATTGAATTTGTTTTTATGATGATTTGGATGATGATATGCTTGGATCATAACATGTTAGATTTAAACAATATTGTTTAAATATGAATTTACACGGTTTTAAGGGTAAAATCGATTATAATTTACTTCGAATGCCATGGGAAAATTTTATGTTATGTAAAACATGATTTTGGAGTTGGGTTTTAATTTTGATAATTTTCCAAGCTATGGAAAGATTATTATGAATTTTCGAAGGAAAATATTGTTAATTGGGTTTAGAAATTTATTTCAGAAATTATATAGAGAATTTGGGTCCGAAATTTAGATATGTCAGATAACATATTAGAAGTGAATTTCTTTAATTTTTGGGGATTTTTCCTAAGTGATTTACAATGAGAATTAAATTATTTTCAAAGGGGGACTTAAGTGATTTAATTTTTTTGCTTAATGGAAGGCTTATTTGTTAAGTTAATCTTGTTTAGATCTAAAAATATGCGGTTCTTATTTTTGTAAAGAATTTGAAAAGTTAAGACAACCAATCACATGTTTACAAGTAGGCAGGTTAGTTAGAAAGTATTTGCTTTAATTGTCATTAATCAGTTTTTACCCAGAAAAGTGGGTTCCCCCTCTATTAGAAGTACCTTTCGACTCATAGCTTCCGCCATCAATCAAGTCAAAACCGCCCAAAGCTAAAACCAATACACAACAAGGTATCAATATTGGTACGTAGTGGATTGGAGGAAGGCGGAAGGCATGGTGTCGAAACATAGCTTCAGATGGGAACGAAACCTTTGCTTTGCTTTTAAATGTTAGCGCCTGCCTTTGTTTTACTAAAGCTTTCGAAGGAGTCGAAGTATATGATTTTGAAAGAGGTTTTCTAAATAGCTTTCAAAGAAGGTTGCCATCTTTCATTTTTAGTATAAGCTTTCGAATGAGTCCCTTGTTTATAAAACAATGCTTTCGAAAATGGTGGTTTCGACCAAGTCGAAGCCCTGCTGCCGTTCTTTTGCCTTCGAGTGTATTGAAGTCGCCAATGCTTTCAAAGGGTAGATTTTGTTTTAAAAATGTATTAAGCCACTTCCTAAATGCTTTCGAAAGGGTTCAACGGTTTCGAAAGCAATGGCTTCGAAAGTGGATTTCGATGCTAACCTCCAATGTTTTACATAAAGGTTTTGAAGCTTTCGAAAGGATGGTGCCGACGCCATCAAACTTTCCCCAAACTATTTTATATGAAGAATAAAGCTTTCTAAAGGGGTACTTTCATTGGTTTCGAAGCTATGTTTCTAAGGATTACTAAGTAATGTTTTGATACTTTCGAAAGGTACATTTTGGTTTTGAAAGAGATGATTTAAAGAGCTTCGAAAGGTATATATTTTGTGTTTTGAAAATAAGTTTTCTATGCCTTTGAAGGAGGTTATCCAGGGCTTTCGAAAGTAATGTTTTAAGGTTTCGAAAGCCTTAGTTTTCAAAACAAATAACCTAATCTCATTTTAAAAGGAAACCTGGCACAAATGAAGAGTTTTGAAATGATTTTTAAGTATGGAGTTTTTTAAGAAGTTTTCCTTAATTAACAGGTTAAAGGATAAACCAAGTTATTATGTTTGCTTCTTCATATATGTATATATTCACATTTTAATGGACCCATAACTGTATATTGTGGAAGGGCATAATAACCAGCTAGGTTGACTCAGTAGTGAATATAAATTAAGTTAAGTCCTGAATGAGTAGAATTGCATCCAGGAGGTCAAATAGACCAGAATATAGGATGCCCAAATAAAGAAGTTGTCAGATAGACAGGTTCATAATAAACCCATGAAAACTATGTAAAGGGAAGTTATTGGCAGTAGCCAACAGGTTCATAGTAAGCCTATGAAAACTATGTATAAACGAAGATGTCAGGAAGATAGGTTCATAGTTAGCCCATGAAAACTATGATTTGATATTGGTAGGGCCCAATAGGTTTGTGGTGAACACATGAAAACTATATTCGAATTAAGATATTGACAGAAGTCAATAGGTTCCTAGTCAACGCATGAAAACTAGGAAAGAGGGAAGTTATTGGAGTTACCAATAGGTTCAGGAAGAACCCATGAAACAATGATGTTATTGACAAGGGCCAATAGGTTCTTAGTGATCCCATGAAAAATATGAAATAGGACAGGAAGTCCATAAATTTAAACAGGTTAATAGTAAGCCCATGAAAACTATGAAACTGGATAGGGAGTCCACAAGTATTAACAGGTTATTAGTAAGCATATGTAAACTAATAGGTTATTAGGGATCCTAGAAATTATAACTGAGACAGATAGTCAAAAATAAATGGTGATGTGTAATCCAGAATTGATTTACTTGTTTTAAATATCATCGTATTAACTTGAAATGTTTTAACCATTGTGGATGTAGAAGCACAGTATATGGTTTTATAAAGGTTTTAGGATACCAGTGAGGGGAAAACCCGTTCCGCTAAGCGGCGTGGTCTCACTAGATATCTAAATGGTTTGAGATGGTAGATTATTATTCATACCAAGCTTTATGTCCGACTTAAAGTTTATGTTTTTTCCTTAAACTCTCGGGTACTCAATTGATTTTGAATAGTTTGAGAGTTGAGGTTTTCAGGTACCTCTTTAGACGAATAAGCTTCAGGAGACATGCAGGAGGCATGATAGTTATCTAGAGTTCACTTTTATTTTGATTCCGTTGTGTTTTTTTTGTAAAGGCAAAGTTATTAAATTGCCTATATATATACACTCTGATCATCCAAGGAGGCATCTTCATATGTCACTCTTGGCGTACGTTGTAATAAGTATATTTTCTATGAACATGGTTCTCGTATTGGGGTTATGTAATGAATTTGAAATTTTTGAAATGGATTGAGAAAGATGTTTGCTGATTTTTAAAATTTCTCATATCCATGTGTTTCTATTATATCAATATACCTAACATTACTATATTTGGTCACCGAGGATTAATAACTATGGATGACTGCAGCATCCGTAGCCATTAGGTTTGGGCCTCCAAGTGAGGGATGTTACAAGTTGGTATCAGAGCATAGGTTTATGAAACTTAAAAGAATTTTAAACCTAAAAGATTTTCAAACATAATCCAATGAATCTGAAAATAAGATCGAGGTTTGGGTTAACGCTATAGTAACGTACTTGTATTTGATATATAGAGAAATATAAGTACAAATTCCTCTCTCTCTTAGACCGTTCTTCCATATCTTACTAAGGCTCGTATGCAGATTTACGAGGAAGAAGATATGGAAGTAGGAAATGGAAGTGGAAATCTGGGTGGATGAAGCACCACAACTAATGAAAATGCTCGACCCACCAAGAGGATTCCGGGTCGACAGGCTAATGCTAACCAAAATGCTGATGCCAATGTGGGTGCTGGAAATCACCAGTGGATATGGGGCGATGTATCAGTTCTTCATCAATATGATGCAAGCAAGAGCTACTGCTGGAGTTGCTCGAAATGTTGGAGGAGCTAATCCTGTGGCTCAGGTTGGGAATAATTATGCTAAGCTGAGCAGAGATTACACCAGCCTTGGTGGGAAGCCATTTATGGGGACGGAGAATGCCATAGAGGTAGAGAATTGGTTGTTGCATTGTGAGAGAATATTTGCTAATCTGGGTTTAGATGATGAGCAGAAGAGAAGGTTTACCTCTAGGCAGTTGCAAGGGTTAGCACTTCATTGGTGGAAAAGTGATACTGTCAGAGTTCCGGAGGAGGAGTTGACTAGGGCTGATTTTCGAAGGAGATTTAAGCAAAGGTTTATGTCTGAGGTCGTTAAATTAGTGCTGCTGAGGATGTTTTTGGATCTAGAGCAAGGAGAGATGTTGGTCGTTGAGTATGCTGCTAAGTTTCATGAGTTGTCCCGTTATGGATATAATACTATAGACACCGTCATCAGGGGGAATGAGAGGTTCATTCGGGGATTGAGGCCTGAGATTGCTAGGGCGACCCTGCCACATCTCCATGGTCTTTGTAATTTAGTTGTGGAGATGGAATTCCGCCATGAGGAGATGCTTGCTATTTGTGCTAGAGAGAAGCCAGTTGAGATCCAGAGTTCTCAGGGAAAGAAAGAAAATTCTTTAAGAAGAAGGGAGCCCGAAAGGGAGATGCTACCAAGAAGGCAAAGGTTGACTTAGTTTGCTTTAAGTGTGACAAGAAGAGTCATTATGCAAATGAGTGCCGGTCGGGCAAGGGGAAGAAGGCTGCGGATAAGAAGAGTGTGAAGTGCTTCAACTGTGACCAAGTTGGGCATTATAAGAATCAATGTCCAGAACCGGTTAGGGCGGACAAGGGAAAGGTTTTTGTAGTTAGACCATCATGTGCTAAGCCAACTACAGCTGAAAAAGGGAAGATTGTGATGGAAGGTACATTTTTTATTCAAAGTATACCAGTTAGGATACTATTTGATACCGGTGCATCATATAAATTTATATCCCAGTTTTTGGTTGATAGGTTATGCTTAGAACCCACATACCTTGAAACTTCCTTAAGGGTTGCGAATCTAATAAGAAGGTATGCAACTCTAGGGATGAGATGTGACCAGTTAGAACTTGAATTGTTAGGTCATAAGTTTGCATGCAGTCTATACGTTTTCGATTTTGTAGATTTCGGAATCATTTTGAGTTTGGATTGATTGGGCAAGTATGAGGCTAGGATATTTTCCCAAGATGGGGAGATATCACTAAGACACCCTGATAGTCATAACCAAATTATATTCTCAATGGAGAATTCTGACCAGAGTAGTTGTGCTTTGTTAAGTGCTATGGGAGTAGAAGAAGAGTTAAGTCAGGTCCGTGCAGCAAGAGATTTTGCAGATGTCTTTGAGCCGTTTATGGGACTACCACCGAAATGAGCTGTTGAGTTTTGGATAGATTTTATGCCAGGAGCTGAACCTGTAAGTAGACCACCTAGCAGGATGACACCGACCGAGATGAGGGAATTGAATGTGTAGCTAGTGGATCTAGAAGGAAGGAATTTTATTAGACCAAGCAGTTCGCCTTGGAGGAGCAGCCATAGTGTTCATAAAAAAACTAGATGGGTCGTTAAGGATGTGTATCGACTATCGTAAGTTGAACGAGATGACGATCAAGAATAAGTATCCTTTGCCAAGAATTGATGATCTATTTGATCAGTTGTATGGAGCCATAGTGATTTTCCGGTTGGATTTGGTGATAGATTTTTATCAGTTAAGAGTGGCAGAGAATAGTATTCCTTTGACGGCATTTCGAACTAGGTATGGTTCGTACGAGTGGTTAGTAATGCCATTCGGATTAACGAATGCACCTGCTTTCTTAGTGGATTTGATGAACCGAGATTTCCGAGAGTATTTGGATAGATTCATGTTGGTGTTTACAGATGACATTTTAGTATACTCTAGGAATGAAAGAGAGCATAAAGATCATCTTAGAGTTGTGCTTGAGATGCTGAGCCAGCATTAGCTGAAAGTAAAATTTACCAAGTGTCGTTTTTGAAAGAAAGAGGTTAAGTATCTAGGTCACGTGGTTTCAGAGAAGGGCTTGTCAGTCGATCCAAATAAGATCGAAGCTGTTAATAATTGGAAGTGGCTAGAGACGGTGATTGAGATTAGAAGTTTTCTTGGACTTGCTGGTTATTACCAGAGATTCATCAAGGATTTCTCGCGGATAGCAGCACCTTTAACTAAGCTAACCAGGAAGGAGGTGAAGTTTGTTTAGTCCAACAAATGTGAGGAAGCATTCCTTAAGTTAAAGCATTTGTTAACCAATGCACCTGTGTTAGTAGTTCCAGATGGAAACCAAGGGTTGGTGGTGCATACCGATGCTTGTGGAGCTGGATTAGGAGCTGGGTTGATGCAAAAGGGTAAAGTGATTGCCTACGCTTCACGACAGCTTAGACCGCATGAAGTGAGATATTCTACTTATGATTTGGAGTTGGCTTTGGTGATTTTCGCATTGAAGTCTTAGAGGCATTATCTCTTAGGGGAGTGTTTTGAGTTATACACAGATCGTAAGTCTTTAAGGTACTTATTCTCTCAAAAGGAGTTGAATATGAAACAACAAAGGTGGCTGGAGTTTTTAGCAGCTTATGATTTAGATATAGAGTATATTCCTGGGAAAGGAATTAAGGTAGTGGATGCTCTTAGTAGAAGAAATCAAAATGTGGAGTTAGCTATGTTGGAAGAATGGAAGGATTTAGAAGCTTTGACTACTTATAGTGTACAGTTGAGATCGACTGCTAGTTCTAGTCAGAGTACTGCCATGTTGTTATGTTTAGAAGTTCGTCCAGTGTTGATCGAGAGGATTTCTTGTAAGCAGAAGGAAGATCCAGTATTAGCCGAAAGGATTAGAAGGCCTGAGGTTGGATCAAAGATCGATGATCTAAAAGATTTTAGTCTTGACCAGAGGGGATGGTTGAGAAAGAAAGGACGATTGTGTGTTCCAAGTGTTGAGGACTTGAGGAACGAAGTTCTTGGAGAATGTTATCGGTCCAAGTTTACGATTCATCCTAGAGGGACCAAGATGTATCAGATATGAAGAGGAGCTTCTATTGGGAAGGTATGAAGAGGGATGTTAGCTTGTGGGTTAGGCAGTGAGCAAACTGTCAACAAGTGAAAGCCGAACATTGAAAACCAAGTGGGTTGCTTCAACCTTTAGAGATTACAGTTTGGAAATGGGATTCGATATCCATGGATTTTATAGATATTTTATTAAGGCCAAATAGAGGAAATGAAAGTATATGGGTCATAGTGGACAAGTTGACCAAGAGTGCCCATTTCATTCCAGTTAGGTTAACTAGGACGACACCTATTTTAGCTAAGTTGTTCATGAAAAACATAGTTATACTACACGGAGTTCCTAGTAGTATAGTTAGCGACGGAGATGCTTTGTTTACTAGCGAATTCTGGAAGAGTCTATAGGATGTGTTAGGCACTAAGCTCAAGATGAGTACCCCATATCACCCTCGGACGGATGGGCAGACAAAGGGAGTCAATAAGGTACTCGAGGATTTATTGAGAGCTTGTGTTGGACTTTGGTGGATCTTGGGAAGATCATCTACATTTGGCCGAGTTTTCCTATAATACTATTTATCAGGCTAGTATAGGAATGACGCCTTTTGAAGCTTTGTATGGATTGTCATGCAAATCACCAGCATACTGGTTGGAGACTGGAGACAGATTGGTCTTAGATTCGATTTGGTTAGGGAGGCATTAGAGAAGATTGAGTTCATCTGAGAAAGGATGAAGGAAGCTCGGTCTAGACAAAAATGTTACGCAAATAAGAGGCGTGGAGACCTAGAGTTCTCGGTTGGAGATAAGTTTTTCATTCAAGTATCACCGATGAAGGGTGTGGTATGGTTCAGGAAGTCGAGGAAACCGGCACCGAGATATGGATGTCCATTCCAGATTATAAAGAGGATTAGAAAGCTCGCATACAGAGTAGAGTAGCCAAGCAGTATGGCAGATGTCCATAATGTATTTCATGTGTCTCATCTTCGCAAGTATGTTCATGATCCAGAGACTACTATTCCTCCAACAGGGTTGGAAGATTTGATAGTAGAGCCTAATTTTACTTTTGTTAGACAACCAATTCGGGCTGTAGCAAGAGATGAGAAAAGATTAAGGAATAAGACAGTCAGGTTGGTGAAAGTTCTGTGGAGTGACAACGAAAAGGACTGTACTTGGGAGACAGAAGATAGGATTAGAGATACTTATCCTAATCCGCTTTGAGGGTATGTTTATATTAGATTTATATAGATAATTGCTAGTCAAATAGGCTAGTATGGTTGTTAGGAGTGGTTACAGATGATTGCTATGTTTAGTATCTTGTCCTTACTGAATTTCGAGGACGAAATTCTTTAACGAGGGGAGCTTGTAACACCCATAATTTTTGATAACATTATGCAGGAGATTTAATTAGATAAATTAAATAGAATAATGTAAATAATTAGAGTGATAAGGGGATTGAGATATGAAAATAAATTATGGGCGATGCTTAATAAGATAAATGGGCTTATAAATGGTTATATATGATAATTAATTAACCTAAGGGCTTATTAGGAAATAGTCGCACATAACCCATCACTTATATATATTCTCATTTCCCTTTATTCATGTTCATTTGTGCAAAACAAAAATTAAATGCAAACATAAGAAGAGGAGCTGGCCATTGTTAAGGAAGAAGAGAAATTCAAATCAAGCTAAGGAATTAAAGCAAGGGGAATAAATCTTAATCGCTTAATCGCAATCCAATCTCCTTATCCTAATCAAGGTGAATAATAATTTATACCATTTCTATTTTGTTTATAATCATTTTTTGGGGTTTAAGATTAAATTCGTTTTTATGATGATTTGGATGATGATATGCTTAAATCATAACATGTTTGATTTAAATAAGATTGTTTAAATATGATTTTACATGGTTTTAAGGGTAAAACCGATTATAATTGATTTCGAATGCCATGGGAAAATTTTATGTTATGTAAAACATGATTTTTGAGTTGGGATTTAATTTTGATAATTTTCCAAGCTATGGAAAGATTATTATGAATTTTCAAAGAAAAATATGGTTAATTAGGTTTAGAAATTCATTTCAAAAAATATATTGAGAAGCTCTGAAATTTAGATATGTTAGATAACATATTAAAAGTGAATTTCTATAATTTTTAGGGATTTTTCCTAAGTGATTTACTATGAGAATTAAATTATTTTAAAAGGAGGACCCAAATGATTTAATTATTTTGCTTAATGGAAGGGCTTTTTTTTAAATTAATCTTATTTTAGATCTGAAAATATGCGGCAGCTATTTTGTAAAGAATTTGAAAAGTTGAGGCAACCAATCACCTGTTTACAGGTAGGTAGCTTAGTTAGAAAGTATTTGCTTTAATTGTCATTAATCAGTTTTTACCTAGAAAAGTGGGTTCCGCCTCTATTATAAGTACCTTTCGACTCATAGCTTCCACCGCCAATCAAGTTGAAACCCCACAAAGTCGAAACCAATACACAAGGTATCAATATTGGTACGTAGTGGATTGGAGGAAGGTGGAAGGCATGGTGTCGAAACATAGCTTCTGATGGGAATGAAACCTTTGCTTTTCTTTTAAATGTTAGTGCCTACTTTTTTTTACTAAAGCTTTTGAAGGATTCGAAACATATGCTTTCGAAAGTGGTTTTCGAAATAGCTTTCGAAGAAGGTTGCCATCTTTCGTTTTTAGTGTAAGCTTTTGAACGAGTCCCTTGTTTATAAAACAATGCTTTCGAAAATGGTGGTTCTGACCTAGTCGAAGCCCTGCTGCCGTTCTTTTGCCTTTTGAGTTTATTGAAGTTATCAATGCTTTTGAAGGGTAGTTTTTGTTTTAAGGATTACTAAGTCACTTCCTAAATGCTTTCAAAAGGGTTTAAGGGTTTCGAAGGCAATGGCTTCGAAAAGGTGTTTTGATGCTAACCTTCAATGTTTTACTTAATGGTTTTGAAGCATTCGAAAGGATGGCGCCGAAGCCATTAAACTTTCCCGAAACGATTTTACATGAAGAATAAAGGTTTTGATAGGGGTACTTTCATTGGTTTCAAAGCTATGTCTCTAAGGATTACTAAGTAATGTTTTGATACTTTCGAAAAGTACATTTTGGTTTCGAAAGAGATGATTTAAAGAGCTTCGAAAGGTATATATTTTGTGTTTTGAAAAGAAGTTTCTATGCTTTCGAAGGAGGTTATCCAGGGGTTTCGAAAGTAATGTTTTAAGGTTTCGAAAGCCTTAGTTTTCAAAACAGTTAACCCAATCTCATTTTAAAAGGAAAACCATGGCATAAATTAAGAGTTTTGAAACGATTTTAAGTATGGAGTTTTTGAAGAAGTTTTCCTTGATTAAGAGGTTAAAGGGATTAATCAAGTTATTATGTTTGCTTCTTCATATATGTATATATTCACATTTTAATGGACGCATAACTGTATTTTGGGGAAGGGCAAAATAACCAGCTAGGTTGACCCAGTAGTGAATATAAATAAAGCTAGCTCATGAATGAGTAGAATTGTATACAGGAGGTTAGATAGACTAGAATGTAGGATTACCAAATAAAGAAGTTGTCAGATAGACAGGTTCATAGTAAACCTATGAAAACTATGTAAAGAGAAGTTATTGACAGTAGCCAATAGGTTCATAGTAAGCCCTTGAAAACTATGTATAAACGAAGATGTCAGGAAGATAGGTTCATAGTTAGCCCATGAAAACTATGATTTGATATTGGTAGGGGCCAATAGGTTTGAGGTGAACTCATGAAAACTACATTTGGATTAAGATATTGACAGAAGTCAATAGGTTCCTAGTCAACCCATGAAAACTAGGATAAGAGGGAAGTTATTGGAGTTACCAAAAATTTCGAGGAGAACCCATGAAACAATAATGTTATTGGAAGGGGCCAACAGGTTCTTAGTGATCCCATGAAAACTATGAACTAGGACAGGGAGTCCATAAATTTAAATAGTTTAATAGTAGGCCCATGAAAACTATGAAGCTAGACAGGGAGTCCATAAGTATTAACAGGTTATTAGTAAGCCCATGAAAACTAATAGGTTAATAATGACCATAGAAACTATAACTGAGACAGATAGTCAAAAATGAATGGGGATGGGTAATCCAGTTGATTTACTTGTTTTGTATATCATCATATTATTTTGAAATGTTTTAACCATTCTGGATGCAGGAGCACAGTATATGGTTTTATAAAGGTTTTAGGATACTAGTGAGAGGAAAACCCATTCCGCCAAGCGGCGTGGTCTCACTAGATATCTAAATGGTTTGAGATGGTAGATTATTATTCATACTAGGGTTTATGTCTGGCTCGAAGTTTATGTTATCCACTTAAACTCTCGGGTACTCAATTGATTTTGAGTAGTTTGAGAATTGAGATTTTCAGGTACCTCTTTAAACAAATAAGCTTTCGGAGATGTGCAGGAGGCATGATAGCTATCTAGAGTTCTCTTTTATTTTGATTCCATTGTGTTATTGTTGTAAAGGCAAAGTTTTTAAATTGCCTATATATATACTCTGATCATCCAAGGGAGCATCTTCATATGTCGCTCTTGGCTTAGGTTGTAATAAGTATATTTTCTCTGAACGTGGTTCTCGTATTAGGGTTATGTAATGAATTTGAAAATTTTGAAATGAAATGAGAAAGATGTTTGTTGATTTTTAAAATTTTCCCATATCCATATGTTTATGTTATATCAATGTACCTAACGTTACCGTATTTGGTTGCCGAGGATTAATAACTATGGACGACTGCAGCATCCATATCCATTAGTTTTGGGCCTCCAAGTGGGGATGTTACAGGTTAAAAATTAAAACAAGTCATAGGTGTCTGAGATTTTTACCACAGACGTCTGTCATGGAAAATACTGTCAATTCTAAAAAGACACCTCTATTTTGAAACAAAAGGAAATCACCTTTCAATGAAATGTTGTAACCATTAAAATGAATAGACTTTCTCAAATAGTAACAACTCTTCATCTGCACCTTTTTGAATCTATAAATATCACTTTGATTGAGAAGTAGATATAAGCTAACTTGAATTAATTTATTCTTTACTCTCTTGATTTCTAAACACTCCCTTGCATATACATTGTTCACATACTCTCAATCTATTATAACCAAAATATAATCTTGGTTAAATTATTTCCTACAACTCAAAGCATTCATATTCATATGCTCAAAGTAGATCATAAGAAGATTTGTACTATATGTCAAAAACCATGTTATTTGGAACACAAGATTGTCAGGGATACTTTTGTATTAGCCTATTCCTCTGGGCGAAGTGAGGGTAATTTATTTAAAGGAAATACCGAAGGGGAGCTTCGGGACTGGACATAGGACAGAAGGTCCGAACTAGTATAAAAACTCTGGTTTGCACACTTTTTATACTTTACTATTTATTGTCTGCTATTGCATTAACTTACACTTACATATTATACACAAGTCAAATAATATACGATCCACAAGTTTTTCAGGACTGTCTATCTTTAGGAGTATTCCAAGAGAAAGGACAACGTCAGCATTCTTCGGAGGACTTATGCAAGGAACCTATATGGAGGTTTGAGATCTATTCAAGATTCTTGAATCCATGTAGTGATTCATGATCAGTGCGAGATATGGGAATCCATTTGGAGATTCGTGTTCCGTTTGAGTGATGAAGACTCGGGTGAGAGATACCGAATGTAGCCTCGACATCAGAAATGACTAAACCAGAGATAGGATGCATAGCCAAAGGGAACATAGCATTTTAGAAATCCTAAGGGCACAGACGATGCCATCTAGTATTACTTATGGATATGCATGTAGGAGCGATGCATTCGAAATCACGTTTGTCTAGGCGTGGGCCATTTATGTATATCCTATAGTACATTCCCTAGAGATGTATGTTGCTCAGAAGGATATCTCTGATCCTCCTGTAGGAGTTCAGATTCGGATTTGGCTCCATCCAAGGAGATCTCCATGGAAAATCCACTATGCGAATGCGCCTTAGCAATATTGATTATATACCTATTATTGTTATGGTATTCACACGGTAGCTATTTGATATGATTTATGTACTACAATCTAGACATTATCTATCATATCACTATATGTTAACTTAATGAATGGTTGGTTTCTTTGAGGGGAAAATCGTTATGGTAATCCATATAGTCTCAATGATTACTGTTACTTGTTGCATATTTCTTGAGTTTCTCTTGCTAGTTTGCCAAACTGATCCGGGTGTTACTTTCTTATAATGCTCGAGTCAGCCCCATGTATGTTTTAAGATTTAACTTTGGACGCTTGGAGCTTATGGAGAGGAGCTGGATGAGTGCCTACCGTAATATTCTTATTTCCGCTGCATTTCTGTATTGTATATATCAGCATTATGAGGACAACCCTTTGTACTTTTCCTTTAATATTTTATATTACCGTTTCATTGTGAGATTCTGATTTTGTTTTCTCTTTTTCTTATTCTATTTCTTTTTATTTTATTTTACCCTAACAATTCATCCTTCCGGCACTTGGATACTCGGCATGTGAATACCGTGGATGTATTAGTGCTGACATTTGGGGGTCGAGAGGGCAGGTCATTACAGATCTCTTAAACTCCTTGATTATGGAAACATTGAGATGTGTGATAATATATGTAGAGCGTTTATAGATTATGACTAATTTATAGGGATGCGAGGTCGGTCAAAAGCACATGGAAGTCTGTCCAGCTAATCTGGCTACTAGCAATGTGACTTTGGGGTTGATGTAAAACATCGCCTATAATAAGTAACTAAGATGATGCACGGTTAATCCTAAATTTTGTAGGGTAAATCTTCCTAGAAAATCTGGTTGCCAGTACCTATGAATAGTCGGACTAATGTGAGACGTCACTATAGGGTACGGATCATAATACGAAGGATCTGCTTTAGGGATTGAAGGTAATAAGTGGTTGTGTAAGGGTCCGCCTCTTCCCTACATAGGAAGTAGTAAATGGTCGGGGTTATGGGTTAGGCACGGTAGAGGATATCCCAAGAAAGGTCCCGCTTCAATAGGAAGTATTAAGTGGCTGAAGAAATTCCTTGCAATGTAAGCTAGATACTTACTAGTGAGAAATCTGCTTTGGGATTATAGGTAGTATATGACATGGACTTGCCTTAAATAAGGTATTAAATGGTCGAAGTCTGCCCGATTCCCATTAAAAGGTATTAAGTGACTTAAGTACCATCGCTTACATTGATAGGAACGCCTTTTTATTTAATCTTGAGTAAAGCCCTTAGGCTTATATTTAAAAAGACTTATGATGTAGGTAGAAAACATATGACATATTTCTGTTTAAATTATACTGTCCAAGTACTAATATAGTAAGGCTTGAGATTTTTATTCACTAAACATATGTTGTTCTGACTCCCTCTTCATTACAACACATGTTAGGAAGGGCAATGCTGAAGGCGGAGACATTGATGAGACTTGTGGCAGTAGTCTATTTATTTACTTGTTATTTTCTATAGTTTTTTATGTACCCATGAAATAAAAATGATGTTGTGATTTTGGAGTACTGTACCACGGATATGTAATGGTGATTATGGATATTTTATTATGGTTTTAAATGATTTTTGAATATATGATAAAATGGGTATTATTGTTATTGTTATATATTATCCTCCTTCTATGAGATTTTGAATTTTTAGATAAATAGCTCTGTATGTTCGTTTTACTGACCAGCGGCCAGCTTTAAGATGTTTTTAAGTTTCGATAGGCCTTTTCTGGGTCGGGATTTAGGCCCATTTCAGAGTGGGTTATTACAATTGCCATCAGAGCCTAGGTCACACGATCAACGGGGATAGGTATACCTATGAGAGATGTACTTGTTATTTTTGAAAATGGTTTCCAAAAATCCTACTATATATACCCATTTAAAAAGTACACAAAAACATTAGGCAAATCTTTACTTCAATATATAATACTACTTTAGGAAATGTGGATGGAAAAGACTGTAACTCCAAAGTTAATAAGGCAATAAATGTGCAATAAATATGGAGATACAAAAATTTAATAAGGATATAAAACAAATTAAAGAGATTATTAGGATAATTATGGAGTGATAAGGAAGGCATGGTAGGTAAAAATTGGAATGACTAAATAAATGCCTTTAAAAATTGTTCATTAGGAAATGATCATTTATTACAAACAATTAACATATATAGAAATAACAAATAAACATGTTAGGTAGTAATTAAATGTTAAAAGGCAAAATATTTGTAAACATCCGGAAGTAAGATGTGAAGAAGGACTGAAACAAGCTTCCATAAGAAGGTATTAATCACCATAAGAAGATAACCAAATTTTTATGAAGATTGAGCAAGAAAGAAGGAAGGTTCAATAGAAAGGACAATGAAAGTCAATTTTTAAATCCAATTCTATAGGAAAGAATTTGATAAAAAGTTTTTGAAAATTCCTTGTAATATTTTGAATAAGTTTTTCAAAGGATTTATTGGGAAGTAGTTATTTTGATAAAAGAATAAGGAAACTTAATAATTCATAATTTAAAAAATTTGTTGAGCCAATAGTTTCTGATTAAAAAGGGGTTTTCATTTTTGAAATTCTAGTTTAAAATTAGTTGAATCAAAAAAAATTTGATTTTTAGAGAAAGGGATTCTTCATTTTAAAATAAATGTAAAATAGAACGTAGGTTGGACTTAATGATTTTTCTTCTATTTCATAAATTTCAGAAGGTCTTATTTTTAGTTCTTTTTAAAAGGGTGAATAAATGGAAATTGAACTCAATTAAATGAAGAAATAGAGAATATAAGGATAAGAATAACTAGAGTAGGAGGAACATTTTCGTATAAGGAAAATATGGAGAATAACAACTGAAGTAGGAGCCAATTAGTTAGGGGAAATGTAAATAGAGATAATACTGGGAGATTTGGATAGAAATAGCATTAGGAATTTATATCAAATAGGATCGGTAATCTAGTTAGAAATTAATAGGACAGAAGTTATCCTTATCTACTCCGCTTTTCATTGTTTAAGGTTATAGAAGATGTTTTTGAAAAAAAATTGCAGTTAGATGGAATTAAATATAAATGAGTTGGAATAATTTTGTGAATGTTATAAGCAAAAGTATTTATGTGAGGACGAGAATTTTAATTATTCATCTTTCTATTTAGAATTTGTTTGAATAAGAATAAAATATTATTGAATTTGAAATGGTAATGAACTTAGAAATTTGGCATTCATATGAATAGATTGCAGTTTGAAGTCTACTAAAATAAATGTCTTATGTAGAAATATTTGGAATAATGAACTATTCATAAGTATATGCCATAATTTCAGGGAGAAGTAAGTGCAGATTTCAAATTTAATGAAATAAGTTTTTTTGTATAAAACAATTTATTGAAAATTATTTTTTATGTTGTAGATGGTTTTTGAGAAGGAAAATTATTTGCTCCTTTATGGAATTAAGCAATTTTTGAATATTTTATTTAATAATAGTTTGATTTAATTTTAAATGTTTTGAATTAAAAGTCAAACTTTTAAAGAAATAAATCTCTGTTGTAGAAAGTTCTTAAAGAGGAAAAGTTGGTTAGAAAAAGGAAAATTTTCCATGACTCATTTTAGGAACTACGCACTTTTTGAAAATTGGCAAAAACGATTTCCAAGTTTACATTATTAAAGGTAAAGGTTTCAAATAAGGTACTTTATAATTTTAAAATTTTAGTTTAAGAATGGTGAGAACTAAACAAAAAATTGTATGGAGTAGATAGGGACCACTATCTAGGTAAGGTAGTGTAAAGGTTTTAAGATATAAATAAAATAGAAATTGAATACACAACGTGATCTGGAAATTAGTCCTAGATATTACATTGAAGAATATTAGTAAAGTGAAGATATTCCCGATTTATAATTGGGCTGTAAGTTGATTGACCTGGAATGTGAATTTCTATGTTTTGATTTATTTGAAGCGAGTTCTATGTAAATTCCATAATTTCCAACTCTACAATATGTATAAAAGTATGTCGTTTGGGTTAACAAAGGATACACCAAAAAGGAAAGAGATGTGTAAGATGTGGATATTCTTTTCCATAGTTTACACTGTCTATTTCGTTAAAAAGTAAAGAAATAATTTCTTGTAGTTTCAAACGAAGCAAAGATTCCACTTGGTTAATTTATGGAAAAATTATAATGGTAATCCTTTTTAGAAGGATAGCCTTGATAAATTAAAATGTGGAAAGGAATGTTCTAATTTAGAAATTAATATATAGACACGTATATAACTGTGCTTAATGTATAAAAATAGAAATACGTAAAGTGTAATTTACGACTATATATGTATTGGTTAGTAATTAACGGATAAGATTTATGGACGTTAATTACAAATTTAACATGTGATCAATTTGTAATTAATGGGAGTTAAAAAGAATTATATAGGGGCTGATTAAGAAATTTAATATGATATTGATGGAGGATTTGAATCGGTATAATAAATAGATTTTGAAATCGGTAAAAAGATTAAAGGGATTTAAATGAGGATTGATTAGAGATGGCCCAACTTTAACACTAATGACCAATTATTAAGGGTATATTAACTGATGTAATGAATAGACAACATTTATTAGAAATCAAGGAAAATTAGGGAAGGTAGGTGATAGTAGAATGACATATTAGAAATGTCTATCTTAATTGAGTAAGGTGTGTTAGGACCACAACATTATTTACACCAGTTAAAGGTAAATGGCAACTACCAACAAAATTTTCTTTTAGAGTTTTTGAGATTGTTATCGCCAGTTGTCTCCTTTAGGTTATTGGAAAAGCATATGATATGGTATAAGATATATTCATGTTTATCACTGTGCTGATTTTATGAATGGGACTAGACCACTAGATAAATATATACATATTAAAAAATAGCGTAAATAAGGAAATTTTGTAAGGAACTTGGCTAGTGATAAATTGTAGGTAAGATTGGAAGTTAATGAGGAAATTAGGTTAGTAACTAGGAATAAAGGGTGCTTTAATCCAAAAAATTTAGGATTTTGGGAAATTTAAATTTTAGCTTGTGAAGTGACACCATTCAAAGATGACCCTTTGCCTCGGAAGGGATAAGATGAATAGGAATATGAAGAGAATTTTCGACAGAAATGAAGAAGAAGAATAGGCGTTTGACGTGCCAAAATGAAAGGATAGAATTGATTAGGCAGTGAATGATGTCCACACAAGATCGTCAAAAATCCTATGCGGATAAGCGAAGAAAAGAGTTAGAATTTACAACATGGGATATGGGGTTTATCAAAGTTTCTTCCCTTACAAAGGTCGTGAGATTTGAAAAGTTAGGAGAGTTGGCACCAAAGGTTTGTTGGGACTTTTCCAATTCTATAAAGAATAGGGAAACATGCTTACCACGTGGAGCTACTGAATAAATTGGCAAGAGTCCATGACATTTTTTCCATTTCACATTTAAGGAAATGCCTTAATGGCACAGCTATTGTGGTAGAGCCTAATATATTAGTGGATATTGAGACGAAGCCAATAGCATGCCGTGCCACTACAAGCAGTGTGGAGCATAGAACTAAGAAACTCCGCAACAAAGAAATTAGGCTGGTTCGAGTGCAACGAGGGGAGAATATGGTGGAAAGCATGAGGAACTCTCATCTCAAGCTTTTCACTGGTAAACTTTTCTCTCCAAAATTAGGTTTTGGTTACATCGTGGTCGCTATATTGGATGGTAGGAGATGGTTGTTATACTTTTACTATCACTTTTGCACTCATATAGAACACATTTTGCATGTTTAAGATGTTTGCATAAATGTCTATATGTCAGGACACTTACATTCATGCTAGGATTGAGCTCAATATAGTATGTCTGCACACATAATCACAATGCACTTTTGGTTGAGTAGATTGTTATGTAGATAACTTGGTTGTATAACATGGATGTTTATTACGTGTTACTTTGTTCGCCCCATGGAAAGATTTCGGTGATGAAATCCTTTTAAAGGGAAGACTGTAATACCTCGTAAAAATTAATAATAAATAAATAAAATGGATACATTAATTAAATAAGATAAGGTTAAAATGGAAATTTATAACAACCTGTGTAAACTAATCATCTGCCTGGATAGTTATAACAACCTGTCATCATATGCTGATAAATATAACACCCAATGCAACAGAAATAAAATATAGGTGAATACGTCTAGGAGGAATCCATCTCGTCTCTTGAAGCTCCAAAGCATCCAAATTAAATTTGGAAAACATGCTCGGGTTGACCCGAGTATTATAATAAAATGACGTCTGGATCAGTCTGGTAAACCAGCGTGAGAAACACACATTATATGGATTTTATTGTTATAAAACCTTTCCAAAATAAAGTATCTCGTAAGACCACGCCACACATAAACATTGACAGGTTTTTACCATACGATAACCAAATCATTTCAAATAGAAAATACAGTGATATTATAATAATGTCTAGGGTTTAATATAAATATATAAAATAGTTGGAATGCTTGCATCTTACATTCCAGCATAATTAGGCATAACTAAGTCCAGTAAGGGCCTCACATGGACCACCTGCTAAAATAGGAATAGTCTACCCCTTACTGGATACTACTGAATATGTCATCACCCCGATTGCTTTGCAACCTTTTTTCTGAGAGCTCTCATGCACATACGAGTCCATAATTCCATAAATAGTTATCTAGAAGGGTGATGCCCATAACCTAATAAGTGCGACCCACATAGCCCTACCGCATATTCCATGTTTTAGTCATTCCTAGTTATGAGGCTTGGGGCTACATTTACCTTTTTAACAAATCCTATTTGAAATGCTAACACCGCCCCCAGGCAAAAATGCAATGTTAGCATTCATCTATACAAGTTGTTCAGGGTATGAACAAACTAAAGGCACTACTTTTACTACATCCTTTTGGAATCACCCTCGGTATTAGTAGCAAGTAGCCCTTGCACTACAAAGAGCTCCATCTTTGATTCCATCATCTTTAATCCAACGGTTGTGCTGGTTCGAAGTGATTTTTGGATAATATATCTGATCCCGGTCACTCCGAACTGACAATGATAGTTTTAAAAACTGGCTAACATTTGATAATCGATTATTTAACTATCAAATCAAAGATTTAATTTCACATGCAAAACCAAGCATGGGTAAGCAATAAGCAACCCCTAAGCCTCTTTTAATTTTTTTAATTAATTAAAACCACTTTGTAATTTTTTGTATTAAAATACTTTTACAAAGATATATTCACAAATCCTTTCTACTCTTTCAATAAATGAAAAAAAATTGATAAACTTATCTCAACCGTAAATGTATAATCATGAAACATTTAACTTTCAAAATTTTGAAAACTTTTCCATATACTTATATCAATATAATAAGTATATTCACTAAATACTACATTTCCAATACTTAGGAAATGTACCTATATACATATCTCAATGGTATAAGTATATTCACAAATCTTAAGAAAGATTTTATTTTTCAAAATAATACTTATTTGGGTTAAAAACAAATGTCATTATAAACATTGATAGCAATAAACCCAAAATACTTTTTGTATGAGTAAACGGATCGTATGGAAATTAGACCGAATATACTTACCACCACTTTTCAATTTCAAATAGTACCATCCCTCGATTGAGAATGAGATCGAACAAGTTAGAAAACTATCCTTGTCTTGACACACATTTTTAGTTCTCAAGAAAGAGACAAGTTTCCATACCTTGAAATTTGTTGTTAAGTATGAAAAGAATACTTTCCATACCACCCTAATTTGAAAATGGTAATTTATGAAAATCAAATCTCATTTCTTCCATCGAATTCTTTTTTATAAGCCTTTGTAATATTTACAAACTCTATTCATAAATTCCTTTACAAAACTTCATTTATAAATCTCCTTTCTATTTATACAACTTCTTTTATAAATCTCAAAATATAATTATAATCTTCTTTTATAAATCTCCAAATATATTTATAAAATTCCTTTTATACTTCTATTTAAAAATAAGGGCAATTACTTTCATAAAATGATCATTTCATATATTGCTATAAATCCACAAATGTGATTTATTATCCAATTCCTCAAAATGGTATCATTTCCCTTTTAAAAATATTATTTACAAATCAATTCTTTTTAACTATAAAATACCATTTATACAACTATTCTTTTATTTATAAAATAACATTTATAACTCTATCCTTTTATACAACATCTTATATAAAACGTTTCATAAATATTTATTCCAAAATATTTCTACCTTCTTTTAAAACAAAATCACTTTAAAATGAAAGATAAACCCCTTTTTATTTCCTTTAAAATAAACATTCATTATTATAATAACTTTATATAAAGATAAATACTATCCAAAATAATTTTAAAATACTTACGTATATGCACATATTAGAAAAGAATAACAAAAGTGCAACGACCCAGAGTTTCTGTCGTTTGATTTTGAATATTTAAATGATTTTAAATATTGGATTTGTAATATTAATTGATTTTTGAATATGAAGATTTTGCTTGAAATTATAGAATGAATTTAAATTTCAAATAAAACGATTTATCGTAATACGGAAATGGTAAATAATTGAAATTGAGTTGAATATGAATCGAAATGATTTTTAATGTTGATATAAATTCTATTTGAATTAGAATTGAGTTAGTAAGTTTTTAAAACTGGAATTTCAAGTGATTTCGTCAATTTTTGAATTTGTCGATTTAATCGACGTGTAAAATAGCTATCCGGGGCACAGTCTCGGAATTCGACGAAACTAGTTCCATTGGATCCGTAATAATGTATTTTTATCGGATTTCAAATTTCGTAGCATTTGGAGTTATTGTTTGGTCGTACGAGATAGTAACACGTTGAAATTAATATTAAAAATTTAATAGAATAATTGGGTTTAAAAAGCTATCTTCTGCATATGATCGAATCAGGTCTCGAAACTTATTCCATTGGGTTCAGAATAGGGGTATAACATTTGAAACGCCAAGCGGCACATCTCGATAGGGGTTCGAAATTTTAAGGTGCCTTAAACGAGATATTTTGGAAATTTTATAATATAATAAATTACAAAGTAAAGCATTCAGTCAATCTAGTCTATATCCAGCCACCCTAAACAGTACTATGTGCCGCCCTACCCTGTTTAAAGCCGCTTCTTCTTCCTTTTTCAAAAACGAAATCGAGGATATAAATACAAAAAAAAGATATTAACGAAGAAACAAAAATCGAAGTATATAAAACTAAAATCTTTGAGTTGAGTGGGTGAGAATCCTTAAGCTGATGAGTTATGGTGAAGGGCAGAAATGTTCCAGTGACCATGGGTAGTTCTGGATTTAGGTTGGCAAATTGATGGAGCTAGAGGGGTTTTCGGGCGGAGATGCAAACTAGGAAGTGGTTCGTCTCGATGAGGGGAGTTGATCGGTGGCAGTGGCTGAAGGCGCAGCGAGGCGTGGAGGCTGGATTGGGCCGTGACATGCAGCAAGTCTTCTTTGATTCTGGGAAAACAGCGGCGAGGATAGGGGATCAGACCTCTGGAGATGGAGGTAAAGGGGTGGGGGCTCGGCTCTGGTGAAGTATGGTGGTCTTCGGCATGGTGAGGGTGGAGAAATTCAATGGAAAGGGTTCGAAGGCATGTGGTGTCATGGGTTCGATATCTGGAGCTAGCGTGCATGAACCACGGTGATTAGGTTAACCAGAATTTAATTTTTGTTACCAACTAAAGCCTAATTATAATTAACTATCGAAATCTTATAAATACCATAACTTGCTCATATTAGGTCGAAATTGAACATGATCTGTTGCATTTGACTCGCATCAGCGAGCTCTACGCAGTGAAACTGAATTGGATAAATTTTTAGCTTGCAGAATTCTAAGCTAAATTTGAACGCTGTTTGAATTTTTTCGAAATCAGAACGAGGAAACGTCAATTAAAAATCAAGGTGAGTAAATCTCACTCATCTTGGATTTTTGGATTTAATTTATAGTAATTAAATTTAATTATTGGATGATTGGTTGAATTGATATATTATTATCAATTGAATACTATATTATATATAATAGTATATATATTAGTAGTTGGTTATATTCCCGCAGATTGGAGCGGATGAGACACTATGCGCTCTGCATAATAACGGATGACCCTATATTACAGCGATATCCAACCTCGAAGCGGGATTGCTATTTTATGTTTTATAACATATGTGGATGCAGGGAAACAGGTTGGAGGGATCCAACTGGATTCCTTAAAAATATATTGATTGTTTTCATATATAGTGATATATGATGTGATTAAATAAATCTGTTATGGATTGTTGTGTAATTTGATTATTGAATGCTATAGTAGCATTGGCCTTAATTTTGGAATTTTGAATACCATACAATATTATTTTTGAATTTGAAGGAATTAAAAGGAGGTTTTGGATATAAAAATATTTATATCAAAATTTGGATTATTTTAAAGGAAATTGATTTGGATAAAACAATAATTTGATTTGGAATTGTACTTAACTATTCGTAAAATATTTTAGTTAGAGATTCAAAAATAAATTATATAAAGGATTTTTAACAGTGGATTTTTAAGTGATATTTCTGGATTTATAGAAAAGAAGTTGAAATCGATATTAAAAATAGATTTGAAAAATAAATGGAATTTATTAAGAAATGGATTTATAAAATGAGATTTTATAAATGGGATTAGTTTTATAAATAAGTGAAAACTCAAAGGAGTTTATAAATTTATAAACAATGTTTGTAAATAAGGGAAAAGGATACCAGTTGATAAATTGGGAAAATAAATTCATAGTGTGAATTTATATCGAGATATGAAAATAGGTTAAAAAAATATAGTGAATTCTATTGTGAAAAGTGAAAATGATTAGGGAATCGGAATGAAATCGATGTGTTGTGAATCGAGGGAGATTTATAAATTGAAATTTGGTTAATTGGATTTTAAAAATATAATTTTATTAAGAATTTAAGTTTTATTTTAAAAGAAATTTTTTATTTAATTAAACTATGTAATTTAAAGCTAGTTATTATTGAAATATTTAGGAAGTGAATTTTTCAAATACCTTTATTAATTGAAATAAAATTCAACTTTTTATAATCAGCTTTGTAAATTGATTAGTTTACTTTAAAATGAGTTGGAAATGAGTAATCGATGTTTTATTTAAAGTGTTTTGATATTTTAAATAATTACTTAAACATGTTTTAAAAATAAATTATTATTCTTTAAAAAATACTTATTATATATATAGTTTTGAAATGATTGTAATTTATTACAAATCCTCTCGAGATTGGTAAATAGGATTATTTAACGGATATGATTTTTGTAAGAGGAAATCTTACAGTGGAATTCTGGAAACTTAAGGAAATTTCTGAATCGTTGAAATAAGAGAACTTAGGAAAATGAATTAGAATTCATAAAAGAAGTTAGAAATAGTAGTTGGAATTATAGACAAGTGAAATGGAATTGGAAAATTTTAAAAGGAAGGTAATTAATGAATTCCGGAAACTTATAGAATTCGTTAGAAGTGAGTTAAGGAATTTACAAATAGAATTTGTAAAGGATTTTGAGAAAATAAGAAATAAATGGAATATTTCTTAAGTATTGGAAATAAAATGATTTTTGGAAAAATATACTTATAAAATATTTCCTAAGTATTGGACTAGAAGGATTTGAAATATTTTGATTACGAGGTTGTTATTATAGAAATATTTTCAAGGCGTTGAATTATAAATGGAACTGGAAAAATATATTTCTAAGTATAGATATGTTTTGAAATATATGATGTTGTGAATATAAGTATATTGGAATTGTTTTCAATTATTGAAATATTGGAAGAGGTTTGGATATAAATCTTTGTTAAAATATTTTGAAATAAATATTTTGGAAATATATAAATAGGGCCTAGTGACAGCATATGGATGTCATTTGATAGTTAAATAACCGACTATCAAATCTGGCCAAATTTGTTGATCGTTTCGTAGAGACCGGGATCGGATTTAATTATCCGAAAACCACTTCGATCTGATTTGTGCGTTACGAATTGTGATATCTCGAAAATAATGGAGATGATGATTTGGAAGGAGTTTTCGGTTTGTTTAGACCCAAAACAACTGTATGGATGAATGCTATCATTGCATCTTTGCCGGGAAGGCAGTGTTAGCATTCCAAGTATGAATGCTATTGTCGAAGGCAGTGTTAGCACTCCACCAGCCATTGTCGAACGCCACCATATGCACCTAGATTTGTAGGTCTCATCCCCATGAACTCAAAGATCT
Organism: Allium fistulosum; assembly: GCA_030737815.1. NCBI lineage: Eukaryota > Viridiplantae > Streptophyta > Magnoliopsida > Asparagales > Amaryllidaceae > Allium > Allium fistulosum. Next base: position 1,098,930,872 of record CM060904.1, on the reverse strand, counting down.
TAACCGTATAATTTTTAGTGGTGTAATTCATTTGATTTTGATTTTATAAGTGTAAGAAGCTTACTTTTCTTTTGTTTTCACTAGAAGTTTTGAAAATGAAAAGAGTATGGGAAAAAAGAAAGTCAAGTTGTGTTGAATTGTTAAAGTGTTAGGTTATACTTATCCTCTAAATTCTGGCGTGTTGCTGCAAAGAATTTCGTTCGCGTACGAACCATGAATGATAAAATAAAAATAAGATCGCGCATAAAAATCCGATACGGTTTGAAAACAATGGTAAAACACATCGATTATCTTATTCTGTAAAATCACAAAAATACCATCGTTTGCCATAAAATACATCAATTTTTTTTTTAATATTCTTTAAACTAAAAATTATGCATAAATCCTATAAGTTAGATTAAAATTACGTCAACAAAAATCAAGTCGTTATATTAAAAATTAAATTTTTTGTTATTTGTTAAATTCGAATCAAATTTGAATATTTAAATAAATTAAATATTCCTATTTGAAATGTTAAAAATTCTGAGTTGTTACAATATATGACCTTGAAACTAACATATACAGTATATAATCAACAAATATACTTAAATTCAAAGAAAATAAATTAAGCAAATTACCAAAATATTTGATTAAGGTCACCATAAATGTGCGTGGATTGTGTATTTGGAAAAAAACAAAACTTAGAAGCCCACAAAGATAGTGTAGTTGGTTAGGACATGCAACTCTCACATGTAAGGTCAAGGTTGATCCTTGCCAATTATATATCATTACGGGAATAGAACCAAGTTAAAAAAACAAACTTAGAATAGAATCAATACTTCTTCCATATTATAGACTTACTATATACGGTTTAAAACATGAAAATAAGTAAACCGATTGTATTTTGATTTTCCAACAATGTAAATAAGTCACTCCATTATGTAATGACCCGTATTTTTAACTATTTTCAATTATTAAATTTAATACGATTATTGAATAAAAATGGTTGGAAATAAGAAAATTTAAGCCTTATTTATGCAGTTTATTGAATAAAAACTTGAATAAAAAATTTGAAATAACCAATTTCAAAGATTTAGGAAATAATCAGTATTGAAATGAAATTCTATATATTGAATGTCTTTATAATCAATAGCTGGAATTGAATAATGAATATTGAATTACTATAAAATGAAAGTAGTTTTTTATTATTTGAATTCATTTTAAAAGTAAATTTCATAAGTTAAATAACTTATATTTGAAATATGGTGATTTGTTGGATAATTAAATTGTTTAAATTTAATATTGGAATTATTTAAATAATTTTATTTAAATAATTGAATCCTAAATTAAATATGAGTGAAAATGATGCTGAAAGCTGATTTAACTTTTATTCAAACAAGAATGAAAAATGTTAACTTTTAAAATTGAATTTAAAGTGATTAAATTGATACTGAAAATTTTATATTTAATTAACGTGTAAAAATATAGCCATTTTGGCCACTGTCTCGGATTTCGACGAAACCAGTTTCATCGGATCCGTAATAGTGAATCATTGTAGGATTTCAAGTTTCGTAGCGATCGGACTTATTATTTGGCTGTGCGAGCTTGAAATGTGACGCCCCACCTCTATGCTCATAATAACAAAGAGTATTAAAGTAAATACTGTCTATTATTACGAAGAATAAGGCTGGATAGGAGCGATCATCCGTAATTGGCCTTACACTAATATTGGTTATCTCGATAGGAGTGGTATATACTTTTTATTTTTCTTCTATTATTTGTTTACTCCCATCGACACACCCAATACTAGTATAAAACGAACTACGACGATTCATAATAGTTTAGGACATTAGATATAACAATAACACAGATAATATAAATGCGGAACACAGATAAAAACAAAAGTCTCATATATATATAACTGATGTCAGTTAATACATAGTTGACACGATGCATATGATACAACTACAACTGTCGACTCTAGAAGTTATATATACAAGTACATTATCGACTAATATACATGAATACATATCGTTCTATACAATGACACGACTACTACAAAATGACACTGACAACTTCAGAAGGTGTGAAAAGTCTTCAAATCCTGAACAGCAACTCAAAGAAGAAAATCTACAACCTGAAATAACTCGGGTCTGACCCGAGTATTACATTCAAAAGAAAATAATACACGGGTCAGTCTAATTCAAACTTAGTTATTAGTGCACAGAAGCAATAATAATCAGATATCAATTAGGCAACAGTCACAGAATCTCGTATATCCAACTCTCGATACGAGAATTGGATAACGGCAAATATAACACTAAATAGTGTTAAACAATAAATCAGCAATCCAAAGCAGAATACAATTCCAAAACATTGAAATTCACCAACGAAACAATTCAACAAATCGAAACATCAATTTAAAGCTGTCGAAACTGATAGGGCTGCAGTACACACACGCATGTACTGCCTCGCCACTATCGCAGAAGATACACAAAAACTCAATGAAAGTCACAATGATCGCAAGGTCAAACCCCGAAATCGGGTTCAACTCAAGGCAACTTGCGGCATACAAGTTCAAGTAAGTAAACTGAAACACAGAGGAAATAAGATACATGTTGTTCACTATCCGAGTAGACAACACCAAGTGATGAAGCAAGATCACAAGACAAAGTCCACCAGCTAGAAGTCAGACTAAGATCGAAGTGGAACAATATGCAACTGCCACAAAGAATGATACCAGATCCAATGCAAACCACTAGGTGAAAACATGTACACAGGGAGTCAACAATGTCTGGACCACTTGTCGTCAAGAGGACAAGACTAGAACACATATGACATGAGTATGCAACACTGCAGACAGTGCCGAAGAAAAAGGGAAAATATATTTCTTCTTCAAAACCAAAACTGGATAATGCAAACTAGTCAGAGGAACAAGAATTCTTAGTCAAATATAGCGGTTCCAGGTTTCAATTGGAACTCAACACAAAACAGAACAGTAAAAGCCTGGAACTCAACAATGGCCAAGCAAGTGCATACACCATACCAATGAGAGGTCAAAGGGATTAATATGGCAACCCAGCGAGCACTTAAATGCATAGTGCAGCTACAACTATCAAATGGTCTCTACTCAAATGCAAAACTCAAACTTGGCCTAGAACTGATACAACAGCCTAGTAACCATGACACTGAAGACCAGAGCATCAAAACGATGTCAAAGACATTCCAGCAAAGTGACAGTGCACTGTACAACTCATTGTACAAATCAAAGAACACGTGAATATGAAGACCACGAAGGCAATGCACCAATGGTACGAGACTGAACCAGACCAGTACTCGAGGGATGCAACTCATCATAATTCGAACTGCATTAGACGACAACAGTGGATATGAACTCGAATATCAGTGGAGGCATGACAATATTTACAAAAATGGAATGCATCAATGAGGATAAAGCTTGTACCATTAACAGAGGATAGACTAACTATATATATAAACTCAACTATTTCAAAGCAATACGGTATCAGAAGGACTCAACCCGGTGTAACTCGAGCAGACATGTCATAGCATATAAATGCACAATGATAAAAGTGTAGTTATATGAAGGCTTCAACTAGACTGGGCAACATGAAGTACGGTAAACCACAAACATTTATGTACAGCGAAGGTATAAACAAGTCAACGCCAAAGTCAGATAATATTACAATCAAAGTCTAGTGATCTCAAAACCCAAATCGAAGTAGAAAACAACATATCATCACAAATCACCATGGTCGCAGTCAAACCAATGCCGAAGTTAACACAAAACTCAATTGCCAAAAATTCGAAACATGTGAACTAGGGAATCATCATCACAGCAAAGCGATTTAACAAATCAAAGTGACCGAAGTCAACCCGAAATCATCGTTCAAAGTTCGATTTATTTTTGATAACAGCAACACCCATCAACAAAAACCCAAATGAAGTTCGCAAAGTACAAGGAGACCGAAGCCAAAATGTTGTCACAAAACCAAAGTACCAGAGAATTCAAAACAACAGATTCAAACCAAAATCAAAGCCATGGAATCAATCAACAAAGGATTATACGACTTTGAATTAGATGTGAGTGAGAAATCACTCACCTTTTTCGAAGAACCCAACTCGAATCGCTGCCGATAGCATCCCCTTTTGCTCGCCTTTGCACGGTGCTCAACCGAAGCGAAGACGAATTCAATCAAGCAACGGAGAAGCAATCGATCGAAGCCAAGCACGAAACCTCCTTCGACGAGTTGAAGCAGGGACGAGGCCGGCATCACGAAGTCGATCGAAGACAATTGGTAGTAGCCCTAATTCTTTAATTTGGGAACGAGAACTAATAACCAGGCCGCCTCCATTTTCTTTTCTTTCTTTCTTTAGCTAGGGTTTTGTTTTTCTCTTTTGATTTTGAACGAAAAATAAAATATGAGGGAAGACCGGGTTTTCGTTTGATAATAAGGCACTGAAGTAAATTAAGGCATGGGCTAGCTTTAAAGGTCCACTAACACTTAACAATCTATAAAGGAATTTCAAACTGATTACATTTCCAACAGCGATTTACCCTTTTTTAAATCGATAATTGACGATTATAAGTTGAAACTAAATCCCGGGTTGTTACAGACTCCCCTCCTTAAAGAAATTGCGTCCACGCAATCATAGGGAATAAATGGATAAAAGGTAACAACCAAAAGAGCATGGCAATGTCGAATGTATAAGCAAAGCAAGTGTCAGCGGGGAAGTATTAGATAAGAAATCGAAAGGTTCGACTGCTTCAAATCAAAAGAATCAACCTCGTGGGAATCAGGGATCAAAATCAGACGACTAACAAAAGCAAGAACAATCGAGTTCCAGCAACTAAAAGAGAAGGAAAAACAGAGCAGAAATCTCATACAGAGCATGAATTGAATGTGAGTAAATCAAATTACTCACCTGAATCGCCAGAGAAAAAAAAAATACGAAGCTCAAATCTCAAAAATCGCAAATATTCAATCATCAAAAACGATAATTGAATTTTCAAATCGCAATTATTCACTTATCTCAAACGATAATCAGAAGACAAATCAAATATCTGATTATCTCAAACAAAGGTCAAATTTCAAATTCAACAAATTTCAAATTCAACAAATTATTCGATTATCAAAAGCGATAATCAAATTTAAATCAACAAATATTTGATTATCTCACGCGATAATCAAATTCAAATCAACCAATATTTAATTATCTCAAGCGATAATTAAATCTCAATCGACAAATACTTAATTATCTCAAGCGATAATTAAATCTCAAATCACAAATATTTAATTATCTAAAGCGATAATTAAATCTCAAATCAACAATTATTTAATTATCTCAGGCGATAATTAAATCTCAAATCAACAATTATTTAATTATCTCAGGCGATAATTAAATCTCAAATCAACAAATATTTAATTATCTAAAGCGATAATTAAATCTCAAATCAACAATTATTTAATTATCTCAGGCGATAATTAAATCTCAAATCAACAAATATTTAATTATCTAAAGCGATAATTAAATCTCAAATCAACAATTATTTAATTATCTCAGGCGATAATTAAATCTCAAATCAACAAATATTTAATTATCTAAAGCGATAATTAAATCTCAAATCAACAATTATTTAATTATCTCAGGCGATAATTAAATCTCAAATCAACAAATATTTAATTATCTAAAGCGATAATTAAATCTCAAATCAATAATTATTTAATTATCTCAGGCGATAATTAAATCTCAAATCAACAAATATTTAATTATCTAAAGCGATAATTAAATCTCAAATCAACAAATATTTAATTATCTCAAGCGATAATTAAAAACAACAAATATCCGATTATCAAAAGCGATAATCAGAACTCATATCAACAAATATCTAATTATCACAAGCGATAATTAGAAACAACAAATATCTGATTATCAAAAACGATAACCAGAACTCACATCAACAAATATCTAATTATCACAAGCGATAATTAGAAACAACAAATATCTGATTATCAAAAACGATAACCAGAACTCATATCAACAAATATCTAATTATCACATGCGATAATTAGAAACAACAAATATCTGATTATCAAAAACGATAACCAGAACTCATATCAACAAATATCTAATTATCACAAGCGATAATTAGAAACAACAAATATCTGATTATCAAAAACGATAACCAGAACTCACATCAACAAATATCTAATTATCACAAGCGATAATTAGAAACAACAAATATCTGATTATCAAAAACGATAACCAAAACTCATATCAACAAATATCTAATTATCACAAGCGATAATTAGAAACAACAAATATCTGATTATCAAAAACGATAACCAGAACTCATATCAACAAATATCTAATTATCACAAGCGATAATTAGAAACAACAAATATCTGATTATCAAAAACGATAACCAGAACTCACATCAACAAATATCTAATTATCACAAGCGATAATTAGAAACAACAAATATCTGATTATCAAAAACGATAACCAGAACTCATATCAACAAATATCTAATTATCACAAGCGATAATTAGAAACAACAAATATTTGATTATCAAAAACGATAACCAGAACTCATATCAACAAATATCCAATTACCTGCAGATAATTGGAAGCAACAAATATCTAGAAATCAATTAAGAAGACTAGAAAGTCAACATAAAAGCTTGGATCGATCCCATCAGATGGCGAGTTTTTAATTCGCCGCACGTGCATCTCAGAGTGGCCGAAGCCTACCAAGTACTCAACATAATTTTGGCGCCCATCAGATTGACCCGAAGGTCCGCAGAGTGACCCGAAGGTCTAGTACTGGTATTTGACCCGAAGGTCCGCAGAGTGGCCCGAAAGCCCAACAAATGACCCGAAGGTCCGCAGAGTGGCTCGAAAGCACACAAAATCATCAAATATTTCAATTAACGAGTCCGGAATTAACCGAAATAGCAAACGCACATGTCCCATACCACGTGTTTTACTAAATCGTTTGATTCTCTTCATCGTTTCCTTGAAAGTGCAAAATTGTGTATTTTGTAAAAATACATTTCACATTCTCAAACGGACAAGTCCGGAATTAAGCGAATCAGTAAAAGAAAGGGGTCATAGTCCTCGATTTTGCTGAAACGTTTAAATCACTTCCTCATTCTTTTGAAAGCGTAAACTGTTAAATTTCTGAAAACAATTTTTTATTTATTTTGTAAAAATAACAATTCACCTCCTCAACTGGACAAGTCCGGAGTTAAGCGAAACAGTAAAAGAAAGGGGTCATAATCCTCGATTTTGCTGAATCGTTTAAGTCGCTTTCTCATCCTTTTGAAAACGCAAACCGTTAAAAATTTATAAAACAATTTTCATTTTTTTAAAACGAGTTTCCAATTACGTGATTAAAGCAGCAATATTAGTAACAATTTCGATAAGGAAATTGTACTTCTCAAAATACCGTAAAAACGGTCACAAATCAGTATTGCGGAATAACCGCTTGAAAATCCACTTTTAAAACTTGACGGTTACTGAAGCCAAGGTGACAGTAAATTTTAAAACATCAAATATCTCATCAAAAGAATTCACATCAAAATGTGACATCAGTGAATTTTCATTCATTAAAATTGTCAACAAAACACCGTGCCTCAAAAATTCAGCATTGGTGTAAAAAGTCCGTTATAAAAATAACGGCAACAAAATACGTATCATAACCAAGCATCGGTTCAACGTAAAATAAATGCAATAACGTGCAATTCAAATTTTTGCACGTACTACAAAATGAACAAAGAAATCATTCAAATGTATCTTCAATGAAGATAATTCAAAACAGCAAAAATCTAATCACTAGATGATTAGTACAAAAGAAAGCCAGCGAAAATTTCAACAAAATCACATATCTGCAATTTCTTCGAATCCTCAATTCGGATTCGAAATTCTCAAAGAAACAAAATAATTACAGCTATGTAAACAACAAATGAAATTCATATCAATTTCGTATTTTGATTTTTAAATCAAAAAGATTATCAGTTGTACTCAGCGAAGACAGTTTCACTGTTTCCGCTACGCACTCTGATAAACAGAACACAAATCAATCAAATCATCAGAACACAATTTCACTATTATTTTTAAATAAAGATATTTAAAATTTTCATCCAAATTTCAAAACTTTAGTTTTGACTCAAACACAATTAAAACATCGACCAATAGTTGTAGCATATGTTCCATCCGAGTTAAGTTTTATCTTATGTCCATAAACCCCAAGCTCTGATACCAACTGTGACGCCCCACCTCTATGCTCATAATAACAAAGAGTATTAAAGTAAATACTGTCTATTATTACGAAGAATAAGGCTGGATAGGAGCGACCATCCGTAATTGGCCTTACACTAATATTGGTTATCTCGATAGGAGTGGTATATACTTTTTATTTTTCTTCTATTATTTGTTTACTCCCATCGACACACCCAATACTAGTATAAAACGAACTACGACGGTTCATAATAGTTTAGGACATTAGATATAACAATAACACAGATAATATAAATGCGGAACACAGATAAAAACAAAAGTCTCATATATATATAACTGATGTCAGTTAATACATAGTTGACACGATACATATGATACAACTACAACTGTCGACTCTAGAAGTTATATATACAAGTACATTATCGACTAATATACATGAATACATATCGTTCTATACAATGACACGACTACTACAAAATGACATTGACAACTTCAGAAGGTGTGAAAAGTCTTCAAATCCTGAACAGCAACTCAAAGAAGAAAATCTACAACCTGAAATAACTCGGGTCTGACCCGAGTATTACATTCAAAAGAAAATAATACACGGGTCAGTCTAATTCAAACTTAGTTATTAGTGCACAGAAGCAATAATAATCAGATATCAATTAGGCAACAGTCACAGAATCTCGTATATCCAACTCTCGATACGAGAATTGGATAACGGCAAATATAACACTAAATAGTGTTAAACAATAAATCAGCAATCCAAAGCAGAATACAATTCCAAAACATTGAAATTCACCAACGAAACAATTCAACAAATCGAAACATCAATTTAAAGCTGTCGAAACTGATAGGGCTGCAGTACACGCACGCGTGTACTGCCTCGCCACTATCGCAGAAGATACACAAAAACTCAATGAAAGTCACAATGATCGCAAGGTCAAACCCCGAAATCGGGTTCAACTCAAGGCAACTTGCGGCATACAAGTTCAAGTAAGTAAACTGAAACACAGAGGAAATAAGATACATGTTGTTCACTATCCGAGTAGACAACACCAAGTGATGAAGCAAGATCACAAGACAAAGTCCACCAGCTAGAAGTCAGACTAAGATCGAAGTGGAACAATATGCAACTGCCACAAAGAATGATACCAGATCCAATGCAAACCACTAGGTGAAAACATGTACACAGGGAGTCAACAATGTCTGGACCACTTGTCGTCAAGAGGACAAGACTAGAACACATATGACATGAGTATGCAACACTGCAGACAGTGCCGAAGAAAAAGGGAAAATATATTTCTTCTTCAAAACCAAAACTGGATAATGCAAACTAGTCAGAGGAACAAGAATTCTTAGCCAAATATAGCGGTTCCAGGTTTCAATTGGAACTCAACACAAAACAGAACAGTAAAAGCCTGGAACTCAACAATGGCCAAGCAAGTGCATACACCATACCAATGAGAGGTCAAAGGGATTAATATGGCAACCCAGCGAGCACTTAAATGCATAGTGCAGCTACAACTATCAAATGGTCTCTACTCAAATGCAAAACTCAAACTTGGTCTAGAACTGATACAACAGCCTAGTAACCATGACACTGAAGACCAGAGCATCAAAACGATGTCAAAGACATTCCAGCAAAGTGACAGTGCACTGTACAACTCATTGTACAAATCAAAGAACACGTGAATATGAGTACCACGAAGGCAATGCACCAATGGTACGAGACTGAACCAGACCAGTACTCGAGGGATGCAACTCATCATAATTCGAACTGCATTAGACGACAACAGTGGATATGAACTCGAATATCAGTGGAGGCATGACAATATTTACAAAAATGGAATGCATCAATGAGGATAAGGCTTGTACCATTAACAGAGGATAGACTAACTATATATATAAACTCAACTATTTCAAAGCAATACGGTATCAGAAGGACTCAACCCGGTGTAACTCGAGCAGACATGTCATAGCATATAAATGAACAATGATAAAAGTGTAGTTATATGAAGGCTTCAACTAGACTGGGCAACATGAAGTACGGTAAACCACAAACATTTATGTACAGTGAAGGTATAAACAAGTCAACGCCAAAGTCAGATAATATTACAATCAAAGTCTAGTGATCTCAAAACCCAAATCGAAGTAGAAAACAACATATCATCACAAATCACCATGGTCGCAGTCAAACCAATGCCGAAGTTAACACAAAACTCAATTGCCAGAAATTCGAAACATGTGAACTAGGGAATCATCATCACAGCAAAGCGATTTAACAAATCAAAGTGACCGAAGTCAACCCGAAATCATCGTTCAAAGTTCGATTTATTTTTGATAACAGCGACATCCATCAACAAAAACCCAAATGAAGTTCGCAAAGTACAAGGAGACCGAAGCCAAAATGTTGTCACAAAACCAAAGTACCAGAGAATTCAAAACAACAGATTCAAACCAAAATCAAAGCCATGGAATCAATCAACAAAGGATTATACGACTTTGAATTAGATGTGAGTGAGAAATCACTCACCTTTTTCGAAGAACCCAACTCGAATCGCTGCCGATAGCATCCCCTTTTGCTCGCCTTTGCACGGTGCTCAACCGAAGCGAAGACGAATTCAATCAAGCAACGGAGAAGCAATCGATCGAAGCCAAGCACGAAACCTCCTTCGACGAGTTGAAGCAGGGACGAGGCCGGCATCACAAAGTCGATCGAAGACAATTGGTAGTAGCCCTAATTCTTTAATTTGGGAACGAGAACTAATAACCAGGCCGCCTCCATTTTCTTTTCTTTCTTTCTTTAGCTAGGGTTTTGTTTTTCTCTTTTGATTTTGAACGAAAAATAAAATATGAGGGAAGACTGGGTTTTCGTTTGATAATAAGGCACTGAAGTAAATTAAGGCATGGGCTAGCTTTAAAGGTCCACTAACACTTAACAATCTATAAAGGAATTTCAAACTGATTACATTTCCAACAGCGATTTACCCTTGTTTAAATCGATAATTGACGATTATAAGTTGAAACTAAATCCCGGGTTGTTACATGAAACGTGTAGAAATTAATTAAAAGAATTTAATTAAAATAAATTTATTTTGAAAAGCTATCTTCTGAATATGATGGAATTGGCTCTTGATACCAATTCCATTGTATTCGGAATGGGAGTACAACATATAGAACGCCGGGCGGCACACTCGTTTGGAGTTCGAAAATTTCGAACGTTAGGAAGCTATATATTTTCAAATTATAATCATATATATATTCCCTCCTCCAACAATTCGTACACCTACATACCATCTTGTCTCTCCTTGTACATCCTCCTCCTCCCGTTTTTTATTTTTGCAGAATGAAAAAAAAATTAATTAATTAAGCAGAAGGCGATCTAGGCGGCGCGAGATGGTGAGGGATTCGATCGGTGGAGTCACGGTTTTGGGTTATCGATGACCATAAGTATGCACGCGCGACATATCTAGGTGGAGGCATGTGTAGCTTGCTGGAGGCAGCGTGGCGTGCAGAGGGGGGGGCGACGTCGTGGTGGAGGTCAATCGAACTCTGGAGGTCCGAGGGCACGCGCGTCGAAGCTTTCAGTCGCAATTTTGGGTTCACGAGCGTGACTTGAGAATAATGCAGAGATGGTTAGGGTATAGTTATTGTTAATCATTTTGATTTATGTTAATTAAGTTTATTAATTATGTTTAATTATATCAATATTAATAACTTTTGCGTACGAGGTCCAATTCGAGTGAAACGAGTCGCGTTGCAGTATCGATGAAGGCTACGACATGGAATGGGATAGGAATTTATTTGAAGCTGGAAAAAATTTTCAGTTTCACATAAAGGTGAGTGTTTTAAATGCTCACGAAGTAGTAAATTATTTTTATGTTAGTTAAATTGAATTTATGAAGTGGTGTATTTTATTGACCGTTGACTGGTAATTTATCTGACATTTAAATCGACATATGAATTGAACTGGTAGAAGTTTAAATTGACCATTCAATTTGAATTGAAAATGAACTGGTAATTAAACACCCGATATTGATAACTAGTTAATTGTTATGATATTTTGATTGATTTGGATGTTTGTTGTGATGGATGTTATTGGTTAATATTTTGGATGTTTGGGTGTTTATTTACACTACGCCATAGATGACCTTCTGCAACATTTTTGCAAGGTGTTGCCAGCTAAAATGTTGCGATAGATATAAAATTTTGGTCCTACTGCAACGTTGTATTTATGGTGTTACCTTAGCCATAAAAATGTGTTGCTCTAGCTAAAAAAGTGTAACACGATGCAACATTTTTATATAGTGTTGCTATAGATGTATTCAGATTAAAAAATTAATAAAATTAGCAATTCGCGTGAATACAATCCAACGGTCTACATTTAATCTGATTGTTAAACTGGATCACCGCTACAATTTGCCCCAAACTTTCGTTTTCCCGCTTTACTTTTCATATCATTTTCGTTCTCATCCCCAATTTCCAAATCCCTAATTTCCAAATCATATTTTTGTTTCTTTTTTTTTCTTCCAAAAACAAAATCTCGTTCCCATTTCGTTCTCACCTCCAATTTCGCTGCTGTTTGCCTACATGTCGAGCGCCGTTTGCTTTGTTGCCGAGATCTGGAAATGTCTGTTTGGGTTGTCGGAATGGGTAACCAGCGATTGTGATAAGGTGATTAGGTGATTAGGCGATTTGGCAACCTGAAGTCAAATTTGGCAACTGAAATAGTTTGTTGGTGAGGCAATTAGAGGATGGAGGCTGGTGGTTTAGAAGTATGTGTGGGTTTGGGTGAAGATTTGGAACTGTGAGATTTTAGTTGGCAATGGCAGCGGCAGCGGGTTGGTAATGAGGTTTGGTGAGTGTTTTGGCATAGGTTAAGGGCTGTAGGGGATGTAAGTTGCAGCAGTTTGGGGATGGTGGTAGTGTAGAGGTTCGTGCTGCCGAAGTCCGTGAGCTCATTTAGAAGCTTTCTCGTGATTCCAATTCAGAAGGGTAATGTATTACTTATTAACACGCAACCTGTTCGATGAAATGCCAATTTTTATTTATCATGGTTTCAGGTCTTTTACCAAGGCAGAGCTAAAAGCAAAGTTATTTCAGTTTTCACTGAACAATTTGCTAAGAATGATGGCTGGAAAAAGGTCGGATAATTCAGAAGAAGCCATGAAAGAGTTGCAAAAGTCAATCATCGAGGAGGTGTTCAAATTCGCAGGAGGTGTTCATTTGTGCATCATTTTACGTCGTTTCAAAGAAGACTCGATCTTCCGAAATCGGATGAATCGGGCGGTGCCCACTTGTTCGATCGCAGGAAAAAGGTCGATCCCCGCCGGCGCTGCGCCCGGACCCGCTACTCGGCTCGCCTTCGGCTCGGCACTCGGCTCGTCATATATTTGTCAATGTCGGTGTCTGTATAAATTGAAACTGCATATGTAATTAGTGAATCGAGTGATGTAGTGAGGAATATTTGTATATGTGAATATCAGTGTTATATATCATTGAATTGTAAAATAGTGGAGTCACGAATTTGTACTATTTCAAATGTTGAAATAAAATATTTATTTAAATAAATTACTGTTTAAATATCAAATTCTATGCGATAGCATTTTATTAAATAAATATTTATTTTTATTAAAAAATCAAATATGCTTTACATTGTGGGCCCCACAAATTCAGAAAGTTAATATCTATAGCAACATTTTGGAATGTTGCTACAGATACCTATGGGTGTTGCCATAGACCCAAATAGGGTTCTATTGCAACAATATTATTTATGTTGCCTTAGATAGTCAAAATGTTGCCTTTGAGGTCTAAGGCAACGGCAAAAATTGCATCACCCTAAAAGTGTTGCCATAGACCTATGGCAACATTTTTCGGGCCTGAGCCAACATTTTTTTTGTGTTGCAGAAGGTCATCTATGGCGTAGTGTTATTTATATATCCCTGTTATCACCCTGTAAATTACTTGACAGTATATAAACTGTTATTTGAATTATTTCGAATAAATTAAGAAATAGATTGAAATGATATATACCTATGACACTTTGATTTGGATTGAAATGATATATATCCATTCCTGAAATTAAAATCCAAATAACTGATCAATTGGCCATAGGATAGAAAATTATATACAGACACTATATTGGTTAAATTAAATGGTTTTAAATTCTTGGATTGAATTTATTCAAATGATTTTATTTTATAATATTATAAAATTGAATCGAAATATGGGAATTGGATATTTTCGAACTCAAGTTTTGAAATGTTGAAGTTAAAATTTGTAAAGAAATCGTTTAACGAATTCTATTTGGGAATTTGATGTTATAATTGAATTATAGAAATCAAAATTGTTTGAAGGCTAAACTTTATTTGAACTTTGAAATTTGTCTTAGAAAAAGGGATCTAAATTGATATTTCAAACTTTGGCTCGAAACTGAATTATTTTAAAGGATTTGAACCTTAAATTTAATACTGAAGTTTAATTTGATTTAAGTGATTTAAATCGATATTCTGAAGCTAAACTCGAATTTATATAAATTGAAATGGTTTAAAATAAGAATTGAATTGAAATTTAAACCATTGAATCAAAGTGTTGAATCGAAATTGAAGTTAAAAATGAAAATCAAAATTGAAATTGATTTGAATTGAAATTGGAATTGAAGATAATTCAAATTGAAATCGAAATTGAGTGGATTTGAATTGAATTGAGATTGAAAATAATTTAAATTGGAATAATTGAAATTGAATCGGTTTGATTGGAATTTGGACTTGGGTCCATATTTGTTGAATGGAAAGAGACAGTTTGATTTGAAACTATTTTCAAATAAATTATTTTGATATAAACTGTTTATAAATTTATCTTTTTAAATATTTAAATTATTTTGATTTTCTAAACTATTTTATGTTAAACTACTTTATGTTAAACTATTTTAATATTTAAACTATTTTAACTTTTTAAACTATTTAAGACTATTCAAACTATTTTCTAAAAAATTCAAACTGGTCAAGGTTGGAATGTTTATATTTAAATCGTGGATTTAAGTGCGAATTAGGTCAAAATGAAGTTATAACCTAAATGGAAATTCGAAACGATTTTGAAATTGAAATTCAGATATTAAAGTGAAAATGATTTTTGACGTTAAATAACATATTTTGAGTAAATATGATATTTTGAAATGAAGGATATTTTTGAAGCCAGTATAATATTTTCATATCAAGTATGAATCATTTTCGAAATGTAAAAGAACCAACCGATGTGTAAAACGACGTTTGGTTATTAAAGAGACCGAGGCCTCTTATTGGCATACTCTCTGTCAATATTGGAACCACTTTAACAACTGTGTACGCGGAGGAGACTCTAGAATGAAGTGGTTGGATTTGGCATGCGGTTGCTGGATTTGAAGAAAGAGAACGATGATGGATAGACCCTGGCACTTGTGCCAATTTGAAATGACTAAAACAGGATGGCTTGACAGGGCCAATGAGGCTAATTACCTCTAGCGGACATCCGTTCTTCGATTTTCTTCTTGGACTTGGTCCATATTATTACTCTTGTTGTTGGTTTCGATTGGTGCACCTTGATTTTGAGATGACTTCCCTTTGACTCGATATGGGATGGATGTACGCGGTGGGCGATCGTGGCTACGATGCGTTCCCACCAGCCCTACGACCCGAACTGGTAGTATCCTACCTTGGGCACTGCCTCACATGCCTTATCATATGTTTATCCTTATATGAGCCCACTACGACTTAGGTTTAGTGTTGACGTATCATGACGCATCCCTATCCCCCGACATGCTACTGGGGTGTTATATGCAAACTGTACGATAATGCTTAAAATGCGTTAAGGGGGATAATGTAAAGCCTTAACACTAAGAAAAATATTTATTCTACCGATTAGACATTATATATATAGTGTATTCTACTATATATAAATATTTTGATGGATCCTTGAGAGAAGGAAAATCCCTTAACATCTCTTGAGTTATTGCAGGCACGTTATACGCTGGATAGGAGATGTAAAAACCCCATAAACATTTCTGACGCTATTACACTCCTGTTATATGTGATATTGATTTGACTCACATAAGGATATTTTAGTCCTGACTCGAGTGTATTGTTTTACTTTATACTCAGGTCAGCCCTGAGTTTTCAGCGTATTAAAGATAATATTTTCTAGAGGACAAAGACGAAGATTTGGTATATTATATTACTAGTATTATTTCACCACATTGTTGTTCTGCTGCACTGTTGTATTCTATTAATTTGTTGTATGTATAACTCTGATAAATGTTGTATAAATTACAATCAAATGTATAGTATAAACAGCTTCATGAACTGTTTATTTAATTATTATATTTTGTCATTCCGCTGCGAGATTTTATGTTTGTTTTCTTCTTTTCTTATTCTTTTTAATTTAATTAACCGCATTGATTATCTATGTTTCAGATTGTTTGAATTGGACATGTGTGGATTATTGTCGATTTAAACCTTCTGAAATGTGGGTCGTCACACATTACATTTAAAACGCATTTAAATTGTATATTTCTCTCTATTGTTTGCCTTCTTTGAATATTATACAATTTATTTCCTTATACCGATTTTAAATTATAGTAAATATTTTTGTTTTCTCAGTTGAAATAAAGAGAAATATCCATAAAACATGGAAATTTTATAACTATTATCCTAAAAAATAGATACTTTATTAGAGCATTTTATTTTCTTTATATGCATTTGTTTGTGTATTTTGAAAACTATTGATCTTAATATGGAAGTTATGGAAAATAAATCCAGTTATACTAATTTTAAACTATATAAATATTTAACTAAGTAGGTTTATCTTGATCAATTAAGAGTTCTATACAAGTGTGCCTTATTTACGCCAAGCACATATTAATTACTGTAATTATGAAAGAGCGAGAACCTTCATCGAAATCTTAGACCTCAAAAGCAGAAGTGCATGTAGAAGGATGATCAAATTAATGAGAAATCTACAGTAACTATGAAGAAAAAAGAAGATAAGGATAATATGGAGTATAATAAGAGTAAGATGCATAAAATTTGAAATAATTAAAATGGTCTTACTTAATTTTTCTTATTTGAATTAATTTCTTAAAAATGTTCTAATCTTATTTATGTGTTTCTTAAAATAAGTTTGGAATTTGAAAATAATATTAATTGTTTTCTAAGTTTCATTATAATACATATTTGGCATATAAATGATTATCTTGATCAAATTACATATGCACATGGTTGTTATCGCAATTATGCATTATATGTTAGATATGATACCTGATTACATGACTAAATAAGATGAAGCTATTGGAGAAGCAATGGCAAGGAGGAGGCTGAAGCCCTAATTACCCTAGGTGTGGTAGAAGGAGCGATAGCCAAGAAGGAGAAGCTTGTGGAGGAGGAAGCTAAAACCCTAGCATGAAGTCATGGTGCTGGGTTTTTTTGGTTCGGCGATTGTGCTGAACGAAGAAGGTCGTTCGGTGGCAGAGGCAATAGAAGTGGAGCGGCAACATGAATTTGGGGGAGTACTGTTTTCATTCAGTAGTGAGGAATGTTTTAGAGCGGTGATGTTGTGGAGCAGCATGGCATTAGAGCGGTAAATATGGATATGAACCAGTATTTTTGTTCGGCATTAAGGAGAATCGGAAGAAATATCTCATCCGGTGGTGGTGACTTCAAAGATGCTGTGTATTTTGCCGAACCAAAAGTTTGGAGCGGTAAAGCTAATATGCCAGTCTAGATTCAAGAAGTTGGCCGAACCAAATGTTATTGTACTGATTGCCGGACCAAATCATGCCGGACCAGATGTGCCGAACCAAACCTCAGGGCTGCTATATAGCAGCTACCTCTCCTCATTTCTTCACTCTATAAATAGTGGTGCTTCTGGACAACAATAGCAGCCATCCTAGAGAGCTGGAACTCTATAGAATTTTGTCTGTATTGTTAATTCTTCTTATGTATAGCCTCCAAAAGTGAATCAATCTTGTAACTCTAATCTTTCATTGATTAATAAAAACTCCTCTCCCCAAGTGGACGTACACTGCCTCGCGGTAGTGGAACCACTATAAATACTGGTGTTATTTATTTTTCTACATTGCATAAATCTGTGACTGTTTGTTCTGGTGTTTATCTCTGTTTGTTTCGTCTCACTACAATCACGATCTAGTTGTTTTCCGCTGCGTTGAGTTTTTTTTATTCCCTTAGACCGATTATCTGAAGGGATTTTCCCCAACAGTTTGGTATCAGATCTACAAGGTTGATTGAGGAGTGTTAGATGCTATGGCAAGAGATAAAGTGACTGCAGTTGTTACAAGACTCTATACTAGAGGGATGTATATCACATCAGGATCACAGTTGGCGATTGAGAAATGAAATGGGGATAAAGTATTCGAGAAGTGGCAATGGAGGATGAAGGCTGTTCTAATGAGGAATGAAGTCCATTCCAGTAATGTTTGCCCTTGAGGAGTTGACGGTTGAGATTTCAGTCGCAGAAAGGAAGGAGATGGAGAAATGGGCGTTTACTACTTTACAACTACCTATAGGAGAGAAGGTTATCTCATATATTAGTAGTGAGACCATTGCTAAGGGCATTTGGACAAAGCTAGAAAATCTCTACTTGAAGAAATCTCTAACTGACCGTTCGATATTGTTGACTACATTTTTCACCATGCGGATGAGAGAGGGTACTTTAGTGAAGGAACATCTTAATTTCTTTGATGATCTCGTGATCAAGATGAAGACTGTTGACTTGAAGATGGATGAGGAGCAAATGGCGATGATTATTTTGTGTTCTCATCCGGAGCATTACACAGGTTTCGCTAACAGCCTTGTCTTTGCTAGAGACACATTGACAGTGGAAGATGTGAAGTCAGGCCTTCTATCTAAGGGCCTGAGAGATCAGATGAAAGAGATAAGTGAAGGAAGTAGAGGTGGAAGTAGTAGTCATGGCCTGTTTGTTGAAAGAGGAAGATAAGATAAGAAGAATTGGCACCCTAGAGGGCGTTCCAAGTCCAGGAAGCTTGGTAATGGCAAGAGAGGAAAGTCTAAGGATGGTAAGTACTTTATCTACAAGAAACCTAGTCATTGAAAAAAGGATTGTCCAGATTTGAAGAAGAAGGAAGAAATGGATCTTCATCGTTTGCGGTGGAGAAGTCTGTATCTGACAATGTGTTGTCTACAGCAGTATCGGATGTCTCATACCATTGGCTGCTGGACTCAGGGGCGTCTTTCCATATGAAGCCTAATAAGGATTACTTCAGTTCTTTCAATATACAAGTGGGAAGCTCTATTCTTATGGGTAATGATGCTATCTGTAGAGCAATGAGTGAAGGTACAGTGAGGATCAGGATGTTTGACGGAGTGATATGCACTTTGACAGGTGTTCGTTATGTTTCAGGTCTTCGGAAGTCCTTAATTTCTTTAGGACAATTGGCATCTTTGGGATGCAAGGTAACTATCGAAAAGGATAGTATGAAGGTTTCGAGTGGTGCACTAGTTCTTATGAAAGGAGATGTGTTCTGAAATCTGTATTTGTTGAAAGGAACTATAGTTCTTAAAGAGTCGTGTGTTGGAGTAGATAGTTCTCGTGCTTTGGATGCCACAAGGCTTTGGCATCTCAGGTTGGGTCATATTTCAGAGAAGGGCTTAGAGTTGCTTCGGAGACGGAAGATGATCAAAGGAGAAAGCTTCGACAAGATGGACTTTTGCCAAGAGTTTGTGTTAGGCAAGCAAACTAAACTATCTTTTGGAGTTGGACTCCATAGATCGAGGCGAGTACTTGAGTACGTGCATATAGATGTTTAGGGACCGGTTGCTACTCCTCTAGGAGGAGCAAAGTATTTTATCTCTTTCATTGACGACTTTTCTCGGAAAGTATGGGTGTATGTGATGAAGGCCAAATCAGAGAGTTTTGAGAAGTTCAAAGACTGGAAAGCGCTTGTTGAGAACCAATCTGGTTCTAGGTTGAAGGTGCTAAGATCTGATAATGGTGGTGTATTTGTCTCTATGGAGTTCCTCAAATTTTGTAGGCAGCAGGGCATTCGCAGACATTTCACTACACCCGGCGATCCGCAATCCAATGGGGTTGCAGAAAGGATGAACAAGACTCTACTGGAGAAGTCTCGTTGCTTGAGATTGACAGTGGGCTTGTCTAGAGGCCTTTGAGCTGAGGCATTATCAACTACGACGCATATCATAAATCGAATTCCATGCTCAACCATAGATGGGAAGATTTCGAAGGAAAAGTTGAGAAGTAAAGCAGTGTATCTTAGTTCCTTCCAAATTTTTGGTTGTTATGTGTACGTTCATCATACAGGTGATGACAAGTTGGAGGCTATAGCATACAAGGGCATACTAATGGGATACACCAATGGTATCAAATGGTATCGAATTTGGAACCCTGTTGAACGAAAGATTGTTCGTTCCAAACATGTTACTTTTGATGAGTTTTCTACGTTCAATCCGGAGGAGAAGCTACCTACCACATCAGAAGATTCTAATAGGCCTAAGGAGATGGAAGAAGTTCCCCTGTTCCAGCCAAATAGTAGAGTTTTGTTCATGCTGTCAAAGAAAATGCAGTTGATGACACATCATAGGATAGTCCATAGGTACCTTCTAGCAGTGCTGGTGATGTGCATGAATCTAGAGGAAGTTCAGTTCAAGGTGGAGCTGAAAGGAGTTTAGGCGAAGTAGTACCTACCCGGGTCAGTCGTAGGACTATTAGGCCGCCCGAAAGGTATGGTGATTGGTAGTTTGCAAACCTTAGCCTTGGTGATCAGTTTGACTATGCCCTACATGTGGTTCATGAGGAGCCGCTTGACCTTGATGAAGCGTTGATGTCATGTGACAATTCGAAGTGGATGCGCGCTACGTAAGAGGAGTTAGAGTCGTTGAAGAAGAACAAGACTTGGGATTTGGTACCACCTCCTCAAGGAAGCCGAGTCATAAGTTGCTAGTGGGTGTTTAAGGTAAAGGATGATGGGAGATACAAGGCTAGATTAGTTGTTGAAGCGTTTTTACAAAGAAAGGGATTGGAGTATGATGAGATATTCTCTCCAGTAATGAGGCATACGTCCATCCGCATTTTGCTTGCTATCGTCGCACCTCATGACTTGGAGCTGGAGCAACTAGACGAGAAAACCACTTTCTTGCACGGAGACTTAAATGAGACCATCTACATGAAGCAGCCAGAAGGATTTGTTGTAGATGGAAAATAAAATTGGGTTTGCAAATTGAAGAAGTCATTGTATGGACTTAAGCAGTTGCCTAGACGATGGTACAAGAGGTTTGACTCTTTTATGCTTTCACTTGGTTTTGATCGTAGTATCAAAGACACTTATGTGTACTTCAAGCATTTAAAGAATGGTAGATGGGTGTATCTACTCTTGTACGTGGATGACATGTTGATTGCTTCCAAGGATAAGGCTGAAATCGATAGTTTAAAGCGAAAGCTAAAAGCGAAATTCGAAATGAAAGACCTTGGAGAAGCAAAGAAAATTTTGGGTATGGAAATCCAAAGGGATAGAAAGCTAGGACTTTTGAGCCTTACTCAAAAGTAGTACATTCGAAAGGTGCTTGCTTGGTTTAGCATGGAAGGGGCAAAGGAAAGCAGTACACCCATGCCTTTGCACATACAGCTTTATAATAAAGGCTCTCCGATCTCGAAAAAGGACAAGACCTACATGGAGAAGGTCTCATATGCAAGTGCAGTTGGTAGCTTGATGTATACCATGGTCTGCACTAGGCCTAACATTGCACAAGCGGTTGGATTGGTGAGTAGGTTCATGGAAAATCCAAGAAAGACGCATTGGGAAGCGTGAAGTGTATCTTTAGATACCTTAGAGGAACTCCAAACCATGGACTTATCTTTGGCGGTAGAGGAAGAGATTTTAGCTTGGTTGGATTTTGTGACTCCGACTATGCCATTGGTAGAGATTGAAGGAAGTCAATCTCTGGATATGTGTTCACCTTTGGTGGGACAGCGATCATTGGAGAACGAGGTTGCGGAGGATTGTGACTTTGTCCACTGCAGAGGCAGATCTCATAATTGCGGTTGAAGCAGCTAAGGAGGCGCTTTATTTAAGGCGATTGTTGTGTGATTTGGGCTTCACATACGAAGGAGTGAATGTGCACTGTGACAGTCAGAGTGCAATTCACTTAGCTGAAAATCTGGCATTCTGCTTGAGGATGAAGCATATTGAGGTGAGAGAGTCGTTTCTTGTCTCGATGAGTGAAGAGAAGCTAGTTCATCTTCAGAAAGTTCACATAAAGGAGAATGCAGTAGACATGTTTACCAAGTCGTTGCCTGTTGCTAAATTCGAGCATTACTCGGAATTGATTCGCTTAATGAAGTGCTAGGTGCCACGGGGTGGCACGGGGAAAGAGTTGAGATGGTTCATGGAGACGTTTGTTTTCATGGTGGAGATTGATAGGTTTTACACGAACTAGCTACTTCAAACACTTTATTGACAGGCGGTGGCCTTGCCGGAGTTCGTTGATAGAGTGTAATGGATGATGGCATTGTCGAAGCTCATTGGATAAGTACCCATTGCTTGGAGCATGAAAGTATAGATGGAGTTGGGAGGCTTGTTTGGAAATTTGGTATCAAGAGGGAGATTGTTAGATATGATACCTGATTTCATGGCTGAAGAAGATGAAGCTATTGGAGAAGTAGCAGCAAGGAGGAGGCTGAAGCCCTAATTACCCTAGGTGCGGTAGAAGGAGCAATAGCCAAGAAGGAGAAGCTCGTGGAGGAGGAATCTAAAACCCTAGCATGAAGTCGCGGTGCTGGGTTTTTTGGTTCGGTGATTGTGCCGAACGAAAAAGGTCGTTCGGTGGCAGAGGCAATAGAAGTGGAGTGGTAACATGAATTTAAGGGAGTAATGTTTTCATTCAGTGGTGAGGAATGTTTTGGAGCAATGATGTTGTGGAGCAGCATGGCTTTGGAGTGGTAATTATGGATGTCAAACTAGTATTTTTGTTCGGCATTGAGGAGAACTGGATGAAATATCAAGTCTGGTGGTAGTGACTTCGAAGATGCTGTGTGTTTTGTCGAACCAAAAGTCTTGAGCGGTAAAGCTAATATGTCGGTCTAGATTCAAGAAGTTGGCCGAACCAAATGCTATTGTACTGATTGTCGGACCAAATCATGCCGGACCAGATGTGTCGAACCAAACCTCAGGGCTACTATATAGCAGCTACCCCTCCTCATTTCTTCACTCTATAAATAGTGGAGCTTCTGAACAACAATGGCAGCCATCCTAGAGAGCTGAAACTCTTTAGAATTTTGTCTATATTGTTAATTCTTATTATGTATAGCCTCCAAAAGTGAATCAGTCTTGTAACTCTAATCTTTCAGTGATTAATAAAATCTCCTCTCCCTAAGTGGACGTACACTGCGTCGCGGTAATGGAACCATTATAAATACCAGTGTTATTTATTTTTCTGCATTGCATAAATCTGTGACTGTCTGTTCTGGTGTTTATCTCTGTTTGTTTCGTCTTACTACAATCATGATCCAGTTGTTTTCCACTGCATTGGGTTTTTTTATTCCCTTAGACCGATCATCTGAAGGGATATTTCCCAACATTATAATCATAAGACGAGTGTCGAAAATATTGTTTTGCTCTAGTTCTTTTCTATCTTAAAAAGTAATTTCACTTTTCAGACGATCATGTGATCTTATTTTAAAGATATGATTTCAGGTTGAGTATATGGATTTGGTTGAGTGTATTAAATTTTGTGCATCCGAGAGAAAGATATTCAATTATATTATCGATATCTTAATACATTTACAATTTACACTTTGTGTACACGTTGCAATTTCATATTTTCCATATTAAGTAATGAATTAAGGATGGTCCAATTATATTTAAAAAACTTAATATATATCACATAAATGGAAGTTTTTATGCCCAAATGCATATTTGGTAATTTTACTCGAGTTAACCAATTTAGCTTATTACTTCATATTAATAAATTTTTGTTCTTACCATTTTCTTATGTTATTATTAGCATACCTTGTTTTTGTTGGCATATCATGTTCATACTTTTATGACACTCTACATCTCGTGTTCCTACCAAACATTAGAATTAGTTGTTTAGATAATGGTGTGTACTGACAACTACATCATTATCTTTTACAAATATTTGCTATTAAAACGATGATTACACTATAGATAAATTACCAACATAAAGATAAATAAATTTTTATAAACTACAACCCATGTATGTAGCTGGGTTCGCACTCGTAAATGTAGTTAGCTTGTAGAAGTAGTTTTTAGCTTATCCCTTATTGAAGTAAACAAATACAAGATAAATAAATGTTGAAATATAAATAGTTTGGGATGGTAGATAAATCCATTGCATTTTTTTTAATTTACTACATTTAATATTGCTGAAAAAGAGGGTTTATATGTCAGGCAGCAATTGAGTAAATTATGGGATTAAGGATGATAAAAAGAAGAGCAGTTACCCAAAGTTTATAGGATATAATGTGATGTTGATGGGGCGTAATGAAGGTACTTAATCATTTTTCTTATTGTATAATCTAGTTGGGCATGTGTAATTTGTGATCTACTCCATCTAAAGTAATAAAATTAATTGAAACAAATTTAAATGTTTTACCTAAATAGTTAAAAAATAGTAGTGTTTGAGATTTTAGGGAAAAGGATTGAATTGAAGTTTGAATTGAAAAAAATAATGTGGATTATGGGGGAAGCTAGGGCGTGCGTGCAAAGTGGATGCTGGTGCATGTACAAGTGAACAATGAGGGATGATTAGGGAAGAAGGGTGTTTAGGAGGGTAATTAAAATTTGAATTGTAATTAGTGTATTTAATTAATTTCAAAATCTTATAAAATGAATAACTTTCTCATACGAGGTTCAATTGAGAAACGGTTTTTTGTATTGCACTCGTAAAAGGAATATCTATGCAATGGAACTAGTTTCGTCGGGTTTGGAGCAAGTAGAATTTTTAGCTAAACCGAATTTCGTTTGATTTTAGAACAAACCGGAACATTAATCGTCAACTGGAATTTCAGTGAGTTATCTCACCACTTAATTATTACTATAATGATATATATATATTAGATAAAAATTATAGCTTTTATGTTTAAATGATTTATTGGTTTGGTTTGGTTGAATATCTATTTTAAAAAGCGAATGACATATAAAATGAAATACATGAAGTTTTGTAGATAAAAATTACTACAATGATATATATGGTTTTGATTCGGCAAATTATTTTTAAATCTGACTCTTTTGGAGTTTCTGTGATATTTTATTTAAAAAGTTTTTGAACTTCTCTATTTTACTTCAACTTCTTATGTTATTCTTATCTAATATATGCATATATGTAAGTGTTTTAAACTTATTTTGGAAAGTATTTATCTTTATATAAAGTTATTATAACAATGAATATTTATTTTTAAGGAACTAAAAAGGGGTTTATATTTTATTTTAAAGTGATTTTGTTTTAAAAGAAGGTAGAAATATTTTGGAATAAATATTTGTGAAACGTTTTATATAAGATGTTGTATAAAAGGATAGAGTTATAAATGTTATTTTATAAATAAAAGAATAGTTGTATAAATGGTATTTTATAGATAAAAAGAATAGATTTATAAATAATATTTTTAAAAGGGAAATGATACCACTTTGAGGAATTGGATAATAAATCACATTTGTGGATTTATAGAAATATATGAAATGATCGTTTTATGGAAGTAATTGCCCTTATTCCGAAAACGAAGTATAAAAGGAATTTTATAAATACATTTGGAGGTTTATAAAAGAAGTTTATAATTATATTTTAAGATTTATAAAAGAAGTTGTATAAATAGAAAGGAGATTTATAAATGAAGTTTTATAATGCAATTTATAAATGGAGTTTGTAAATATAAAAGAGGTTTATAAAAAGTAATTCGATAAAAGAAATGAGATTTGATTTCCATAAATTACCATTTTCAAATTAGGGTGGTATGGAAAGTATTCTTTTCATACTTAATACCAAATTTCAAGATATGGAAACTTGTCTCAATTTATAAATAGTTTTTTTTCCGACATCGTGTTATATAATTTATAACCAATTTATCATATACAAGTATATAATATTTTATTTAATAATTAGCCAATCTCAATCATCGTTAAAGTTTAAATAAGTTTATTTTTCTTCCTTCATAATTTGACGATGATTGAGATTGGCTAATTATTAAATAAAATATTATATACTCGTATATGATAAATTGGTTATAAATTATATAACACGATGTCGGAAAAAAAACTATTTATAAATTGAGACAAGTTTCCATACCTTGAAATTTGGTATTAAGTATGAAAAGAATACTTTCCATACCACCCTAATTTGAAAATGGTAATTTATGGAAATCAAATCTCATTTCTTTTATCGAATTCCTTTTTATAAACCTCTTTTATATTTACAAACTCTATTTATAAATTGCTTTATAAAACTTCATTTATAAATCTCCTTTCTATTTATACAACTTCTTTTATAAATCTCAAAATATAATTATAAACTTCTTTTATAAATCTCCAAATGTATTTATAAAATTCCTTTTATACTTCGTTTTCGGAATAAGGGCAATTACTTCCATAAAACGATCATTTCATATATTTCTATAAATCCACAAATGTGATTTATTATCCAATTCCTCAAAGTGGTATCATTTCCCTTTTAAAAATATTATTTATAAATTTATTCTTTTTATCTATAAAATACCATTTATACAACTATTCTTTTATTTATAAAATAACATTTATAACTCTATCCTTTTATACAACATCTTATTTAAAACGTTTCACAAATATTTATTCCAAAATATTTCTACCTTCTTTTAAAACAAAATCACTTTAAAATAAAATATAAACCCCTTTTTAGTTCCTTTAAAATAAACATTCATTATTATAATAACTTTATGTTTGCACAAAAAATGGACAAACACCTCAAAGTTGTATGATTTAGTAGATCTTGTGTTGTTCTTAGCGATTTGAGTGATTTATGCAAATATATGAAAAGCAGGGGCTAAACTGTAAAAAGACACGCAAATTTATAGTGGTTCAGCCAGAATGTGCCTACGTCCACTTTATATGTTATTTCTCTTCTCCTGGTTTGATTACAAGTACAAAGCTTTGATACAAGTAAAAGAAAGTTGTTTGAAAGTTCCTTCCGTGCTTGAGCTCTCAAACTTGTCCCCCATTGTTGTACCCCTGCCCCTCTATTTATAGAGTGAGGCTGGGGGTAGGGGTCTTGGAGGTATATACCAGCTAGTGGGCCTGGGCTGACGCAATATGGCCTGGTGGAGCTGGTCCGGTGGTTCTTGGTTCGGCGAAAGGAGGTTGGTTCGGTAGGAACTTGGTCCGGACTTGGTCTGGTAGGAGCTTGGTCCGGTAGGAGCTAGGAGAGGTTACCGGATGGGTTCCTGCTGAATGAGCTCTGGAGAACGAGAATGCCGAATGAGTTTAGGCAAACCTGGATGGATGAATCAAGCTTCTTGGTCTCGAGGTCTTCTGGGTGAGAACACGCCCAACATTTGCCCCCCAAAGTGGGGCATGTGCCGGCATGTGCCGCGCTTTGTTTTAAAACTAATGACGTTAGCTTGGATGCCTTCGCCGAACCAGCCGGTCCGGTCGTCTATAGTTGCCTATAAGTAAGGGCCTAGGGCCTCTATTACCTTCCACCGAATGAAACAGCCGAGCCAAGTTAGTCACATAGCCGAATCAATTTCTAACCTTCTGCCGAACCAGGTACTCAACTTCCCATCGCCGAATGGTTTTCGTGTGTACCGAATGAACTCGAGATTTTAAATGCCGAATGAGCTTGAGACTTTAGATGCCGAATGAATTTTAACTTTCACCTTACCGAATGACAATAGGAGTTTGAGCATTTTGATTTTATGAGTGAAATTCTAGACTGCACACACTTGCTTCTTTACTTCCTTTAGTCTAACGACGTTCTTCTTTGTGTTTGCAGATAATGTCTCGTAAAGCGAAAACTCGATCAGACAAAAGGAAATCCAGGGGCGAAGGAGGTTCCTCCGCCGTGCCCCCAGCTCTGCCGAATCCATAACGTCACGGACCTGCCCCGAGATCACTAGTGGACGGGTACGGCCCTTAGGAACTTCTGAACTCCCCGCCCGATTGCTTTCCTAGCTCCCTCAAGGAGGAGCAGCTTGATGTCATTTCCCGATCTTTTGGAATTGATAGGGCGCACTTGCTGTTGCCAGGGAGAGAAGTTATGCCGTATGAACCTCCTGAAGGATACTTTGCCTACAGCAGATACCACTGCACGTGTGGTGCCATTCCTTCTCTTAACGCTTGGGTAGCCAGCTTCCTCACATATCTAAAGGTGGCCCCATTCCAGCTTCAACCCAACTCCTATGCTATACTGGTGAGCCTCTTCGTCATCTTCCAGAGGAAGTACGGACGTGCTCCTTCCAACCGGGAGATCCGGTACTTATACAATCTGAGGGGCTACAAGAAGGGGTCCCCATATATCAGCTTGGAATCAGCTGTAACCTTCAAACCGGTCTTGGATCTGTATTCCAAATTCAGCATGTTCAAGAAGGAGTGGTTCTTCGTCCGGGACGACTCTATTTCTATCCGGCGTTTTACTTCTGGATGTAAGTTGATGCTTTATTTATAACTTCCATTCTGATTGCGATGCTTCTTCTCATACGTTTTCATTTTTGCTAGCGACAGTTGGCTTTGCGGTTGTGGAGACTGACCGTCTGGTTCAGACAGCGGCTGAGATAGAAGCTATTCCCGGAAGAGATAGATCAGCTGCCTTTCTGATCAGAAATGCGACCCTTCTGGAGTATAACTTAATCCTTCCACAGCAGTCAGTAGTCAAGATGAGGGAAACGACAGAGGAGAGGGCGGCTGCTCAGGCTAAGGGAGGTGTCGCGGCAGAGAGTGGAAAGAGGAAGCCTTTCACAAAACCTCCAGCTGTCGGAGGCAAGAAACTTAAGAGGTCGGATGGTCCCTCCCCCGGCAACTGTCCACTTACCCAGGGGGAGGAAGACGTGGAGGAGGAAAGAGGTGAGGGCGGAGATGGTCGGGAAGGTGATGAAGGTGGCGATGGTATCGGGGCCTTGCTTCCTGGGCAAGCGGGCGAGATTCAGGAGTGGACGGATGATGCGTTCCACCAGGCTTTCGAGGGGTTGGACGAGGACCCGGCTTTGGTAGAGAAATCCGGGAAAGCGGATAAGGCTGGGACTGGTGCAAGCGAGTCTTCTCAGACCATTCCAGCCAAGGTGGCTCCGACGACCCAAGGTGAACTTTTGACTCCTACAGGCTTCGTTAATGATAGGGACTTAGGAATATTTTATGATCCGCTCCCGTCCTGGAATGAAATCCATGACTCATTGCAGTATCCTACTTCTCCCCAGGGTTTGTATAACAGACGTGTTTTCTTTCTTCTTTTAACTTTTAATCTACCGCGTTTCTCGAATTATATAGTGATGTAAGTTTGTGACACTTGTTCTTCATATCAGGAGCAGGTAAGACATCCAAGGCCTCGGATCTTCGGCACAGGCTTGAGCAATACAAGCTTTCAAAAACTTCCGCCAAGCCGAAGCCTTCGACCCACCGCTCCGGGGATGTAGTCGGCTACCGTCCTCTTCTCGGGGTTATTGAAGAGGGTATTCAACAGAGAAAGAGGAGTCATCCTTCATCTGAACCTTCACTTGGTCCTTAGCTCCCGGCTCAGCCTCTTCATGATATCACGGAGGAGGATAGCGAGTTTGCACTCTCTCCGCACCCGCCCGGAAACCCTACCGTTATTCATATCGACCGTCCTGACTTGGCTCGTAATCCATTTGCGGGTCATCCTGATCTGGATCCAAGCTCCCACGATATTACCTTTGACGAGGTTACTGGTGAGCACCTTCTTCCCCGCAACCCCATGGTACGGGTGCTTGATGAGGCTAAGTCCTTAGATCTTGATCTACTTACTACTCGGATAGTTACCATGGGAGACGAGGCCAAGGCTAATATTGATCGGGTGGCGGAGGAGACTAGGAAGCTGATGGAGCATCATGCCCGGCTGGTTAAGGCTGGAGAGGAGATTGGGAGTGCCAACATCCGACTTCGATTGGTGGTTTCGGATCAGGCCAAACAGCTTGCTGATCAGGCCATTCAGATCTCTCAACATGAGGCTGCTTCTGGACGATTAAAGAAAAACATGGAAGAGGCCAGCCGGGCTGAACTGCGGAAAATGGAAGCTACCTGCAGGGAACGGATCGACATGGCCATTGCCACGGTGGATGAGGTTCGGAAAGCGGATCTTGAGCAGATAGAGGGGCTATCCGGGAAACTTGAGGCTGCAAAGCTTGCTCAAGCCAAGTTGAGGGAGGAGATGGAGGCAATGCGGAAATCCCTTCTGGCTGATTGCTCGAGATATCGATCGGAGAGAGATGCCGCCGTTGAAAGGTTGTCGGCTTCCGAGGCCCGGATGAGGGAGTTTGAGGAAAATGAGGGGATGATGGACGAAATGCTTCAGGACATGTACTTCCGAACCTGGAAGCAGGGCAACCTATCCTGGATGGATGATTATCCCAGGGTCATGGCTAAGATCTATCTTCGGGCTCTGGAGGAGGCTAAGGCCGATGCGGATAAAGATGGTGGCGTGGTCTTCAGCATGGATGTGGTCACTACTCAGTTTGCCAAGGAGGAGAAGGTGGCGGTGAAGGAAGGCATGCGGTTGCTTGCTGCTGAGGAGGTAGGCGTGCAAGTAGAGGATGACGATCAGGATAGTCAAGAAGCAGGTGCTGGTAAGTCTTCCTTTTTAGTCTCTCCATTAACTTGGTTGCTCATTGCTAATGAATCCTTTCTTTGACTGGACAGGCGGTCAACAGGACAAGGGTAAAACTCCAATGCAGCCGGCCCCTTGATTATACCTGGAAAAACTCGCCTTTCATGTTCTAATTATAGATGGCGGTTTTGAATATCTTGTATGACCGAGCCTGGAAAGCAGTTGAATGCCCTGTCATCCGATTGTGAATCCCTGCACCCATTGGTGAGTATCTCCTACTCTGTATCCTGTACTTTAGGGATCGTTATAGTGGATAGGAGAAAAGTTTTTTAAGTAAAATTGAAATATGTGAAATAGTAAAACTTCCAATCACGGAAGGCCTTCGATGTGCTTAAGTTCGTGGCAAACGGGCTTTGTAGTCACTTTCCCTAGCTGTGGGTCTTGGAGACATTTGTCACCCATCTTACGCCTCCGCGGGGAGTTAATTCTTTTTTACCACAGCCGCACTTAAGACACATCGGAGCCGAGATCGCGCACAGTAACTACCCGAGCCATTATGGCCCGTAATCGTGGGTATTATTCGATTTACTGTGGCCGGCTAGCGTGGGTGCCGATCGTCAACCGTGAACTGCCCCTGGCTGGCCACACCTTATGTTGGGGCTTATAGTCGGTTCACAGTTGCCGGCGAGCCGAGCGCCGTAATGAGCTGCCTCGGCTATAGTCGGCCTTCTCGGTGGCTTATAATCGGCTCATTACAGTTGGCTTTAAGGGCCGTCGCGAGCAATGAGTGAACCCGCAGCAGAGGGATGCTGGAGCAAAAGTGTCTCATTGGCGAGGGCATAGATTCGCGTAGTACCTGTTAGGTCTTGTCCAGGTGAAGTCGCGCTGTGGAGTGCATCGAGTGAAAATGCGATATGCATAGGATTTTGTTCAACAGAAAAGGATAATGTTAACAAGCAGCCAAGATATAAAGGAACTAGTTAAAAAGAGACAAGGTTTTTTAAAGTGGTTCGGCATGAAAAGGCCTACGTCCACTGATTGTTAATTCACTTCATATGGGCAGTACAAGTTAAGAAAAGTATCGACGGAGGTGCTGGATGTTCCATGCCCTCTGGAACACCTCTCCGTCCACTGTTGACAAAATATAAGCTCCATTGTGGAGATCTTTATGAATTACATATGGTCCATCCCAGATTGGGTCTAGTGCTCCAGGGCGAGGGAAGATTCGCTTGAGGACAAGATCCCCTTCTTGTAAGGTACGATGCTTGACTTTGGAGTTGTATTGTGCTGCCACTTTCTGCTTGTGGGCTGCTGCTTTAAGGACTGCATCATTTCTTCTCTCCTCAACTAGATCCAAAGACATATGGAGGAGTTCTTCATTCTCTTCTGGGTTATAGTGGATCCTACGGTGGGAAGGCACAATGGCTTCAACTGGGAGCATAGCCTCCGATCCATATGCCAAAGAGAAAGGAGTGTGCCCTGTTGATGTTCTGAAAGATGTGCGGTAGGCCCATAGTGCCGTAGGGAGTTCATTCACCCAAGCGCCCTTTGATTTTTCGAGCTTCTTTTTTATCAGAGTTTTCAGAATTTTGTTGACTGCTTCGACTTGACCGTTTGCCTGGGGATATGCTACGGATGAGAAGCTTTTATGAATTCTGTATTCTCGGCACCAGTTGGCGAATTCCTCGCTGTCGAACTGAAGTCCATTGTCTGATATGATTTTGAGTGGGACTCCATACCTGCATAGAACATTTTTGATCAAGAAGTTAATAACTTTTGCTGAAGATACTTTATTCAGAGGTTCCGCTTCCACCCATTTGGTGAAATAATCAACTGCCACTATAGCATATTTGGCCCCGCCTTGGCCCATCGGTAGCTCGCCGATTAAGTCAATTCCCCATATCGCGAAGGGCCAAGGGCTGGTCATTCGAGTAATCTCGGTTGTTGGTAGCCGCGGAATCTTAGCAAATTTTTGGCATCTGTCACACTTCTTGACGAAATCTAAAGCGTCCTTGCTTAAGGTGGGCCAGAAATATCCGTATCGGAGTATCTTTTTTGCTAACGTTTGCCCTCCGGTGCGATCTCCACAGCTTCCCTGATGGATGTTGGATAAGATTTCCTTGGCTTCCCTCCCAGCGACACACCTTAATAATGGGTTAGAGAATCCGCGCCGATAGAGGATGTCTTCTTGTATTGTGTAGCGGGATGCTTTCCTCAAGATTTTCTTGACTTCGTTACGCCTGTTGGGTAGTGTGCCGCTTTGTAGGTAGTCTCGGATGGGAGTCATCCAAGTTGTTTCTTCGGTTGCAGCTATCAGATTCACTTGTTCAAAACTTGGGGCCAGTTGCTTTGAGATGGTTACTGCCCCGAAGATGGTGACGTCTCTCACACTTGCTTGCTTTGCCAATTCGTCGGCCTCTTGGTTCTCTTCCCGAGGGATGTGTTTGACTAAGTAGTGGTCCAATCGGCTGAGAAGTAACTTGGTCTTCTTTAGATATGCTATGAGTCGTTCTTCCCGAGCTTGGAATTCTCCTAGTATTTGATTAACAATAAGTTGAGAATCGCTATGAAGACACAAAGAATTGGCTCCGATTTCTATGGCAATTTCTAGTCCGGCTATCACTGCTTCATATTCTGCATCGTTATTGGTGGCAGCGAACTCCAATCTTATAGCATAGTGCAGTTTGTTTCCCTTGGGAGTGATTACTACCACACCTGCCCCCGAGCCTTGTTCGTTCGATGCACCGTCCACAAAGAGATTCCACTTGATATCTTCCGCCATTTCCAATTGCTCCTTATCTTCGTTGGTAGTGAATTCTGCAATGAAATCAGTCATGGCTTGTCCCTTGATGGCGGTGCGAGGGTGATAGGTGATATCATACTGACTTAGTTCAATGCACCATTTAAGTAGTCGCCCAGAAGTGTCGGGACGATGGAGTACCTGCCTTAGTGGTTGATCGGTCAGAACTTTGATGGAATGGGACTGGAAGTAGTGATGCAGTTTCCGTGCTGTGATTAGTAAACAGTATGCTAGCTTCTCAAGTTTAGGATATCTGACTTCTGCCCCAGTAAACCTTTTGCTGACGAAGTAAACTGACCGTTGCGTGCGGTTGTCTTCCCTTACCAAGGCAGCGCTTAGGGCGTGAGATGACACAGCAAGGTATAGGTATAATTCTTCGCCTTCGCTTGGAGTCGAGAGTACCGGTGGTTTCTGGAGGTGTTCGATTAGGTTGAGGAAAGCGGTTAAGCATTCGTTGGTCCATTCGAACTTTCCTTTGTCTTTCTTTAGAGCTTCAAAAAAGGGGACGCACTTGTCCGTTGCCTTGGAGATGAATCGGCTTAGGGCGGCCACTTTTCCATTTAGGCTTTGCATTTCCTTTCGGGTGGAAGGTATCTTGATATCCCTTAGCGCTCGGACTTGTTCAGGGTTTGCTTCAATCCCTCTGGCATGGACGATGAACCCTAAGAACTTTCCCGATGACACTCCAAAGGAGCACTTTAGTGGATTCAACTTCATTCCATACTATCGAAGTACCTGGAACATCTCGCCTAGGTGACTTACGTGATCTTTGGCTTTTCGTGATTTCACCAGCATGTCATCCACATATACTTCCATAGTTTGTCCTATTAGCGCTGCAAACATCTTGTTGACGAGGCGCTGGTAGGTGGCTCCTGCATTTTTAAGTCCGAAAAGCATTACCTTATAGCAGTACAAACCCCGGTCGGTGATGAAACTAGTGTGGTCTTGGTCGGGAGCATGCATAGGAATTTGGTTATATCCTGAGTACGCATCCATAAAAGATAGGAGTTCGTGCCCGGCTGTGCTGTCTACAAGTTGGTCGATTCTGGGAAGTGGGAAGCAATCCTTTGGGCAGGCGTCATTTAGGTTGGAAAAGTCAATGCAGGTTCGCCACTTCCCATTAGCCTTTTTTAGCAGCACCGGGTTGGTGATCCATTCCGGGTAGATAGCTTCTCGTATGAAGTCATTGGCGAGTAGATTTTTTACTTCTTCATCGAGGGCTGCTGATCGCTCTGCCCCCATACTTCTCTTTCTTTGTTTTACAGGCGTCTTGGTAGGATCAACGTTTAATACGTGGCATGCTATGTCGGGGGAGATTCCGGTCATGTCAGCGTGTGACCAAGCGAATACATCCAAGTTGTGGCGGAGAAAATCGATGAGTTGTTCCTTCAATTCGGCTTTTAGTTGGGACCCAATTTTCAATAGTCTACTTGAGTCGTGCTTGTCTACAGATATAAACTCCATAGCCTCTGCAGGCTCGGCGGTGGCCTCCTCCTCTTTGTCCCTAGGGTCTAATTCATTGAAAGGGTCGCTGGTATATCGAAGAAGAGGGGCTTTCTTTAGTTGCTATGCTTCTAGACTTTTTGTGCAGAGGGCAATCTCTACACCCTTCCCTTTATCCTTCCTGTGGTTGTTGCGAAGTTCAGTCACATAGCAGTCTCGAGCAACGTCCTGGTCTCCTTCCACTTCCCCTACTCCATTGTCTGTTGGAAATTTCATCTTTAGGCACCATGGGGCTAAGACAATTTGGAAGTCAGACAAGGATGGCCTTCCTAAGAAGGCATTGTAGGCCGACTGGTTTTCTATTAGCACAAACATCTATTTCCGTACAGCGGAGCGGGGATGGCTTCCAATCTCAACAAAGAGGTCCAGTTGCCCGAGGGGCATTTTCGCATCTCCAGTGAAGCCGTGTAGTGGTTTATCGCAGGGAGATACATCCTTCATTGATAGCTTCATTTTGTCGAATGCGTGTTTGAACAGGATGTTTACTGAGCTTCCAGTGTCTACCAGGATTCGGTAAACTTCGGCGGGACCAAGTCGGGCAGAGATGACCATGGGATCCATGTGAGGGTACTGCCTTCCTTCTAGGCCACACTTACCGAATGTGATGTCATCACTTTCTTTCCGCTTCGGGTGGCGCTCTTCTATAACCGAATTGACACAATCTTTATTGTCTCTAAGCGACTTCCCATATCTTTCCATCTCTTTCCAGCTTCTGTCTGCGACGTGCGGCCCTCCTGAGATGGTATGGACCACTATTTTCTCTTGACTAGAGCTGCTAGCGTTGCGGTTTCCTCTGTCGGTCCCCGGTGAGGGCAGCCTTGGGTTTTCATTGGCAGGAGCTGGGGTCCTGTCCTGACCTTTTACATAACGTTCCAGTTTCTTTCTTCTGATGTGTTCCTCAATCAGATCTCGGAGATGATGGCATTCGTTGGTATCATGCCCGTGAGATTCGTGGAAGCGGCAGAACTTTCCAGACTTCTGTGCGTTATCTGATTCCTTCTTGTATGGTGGGCGTTTGTATCTAACTTCGCCTTGGGTGGCAAGGAAGATATTTTCGACGGTCTCGTTCAAAGGAGTGTAAGTGTCGAATCTTGGTCCTGGCCGATATAGGCGCTTTTCTCCCTTCTTGCCCCCAGCATTGTCTCTGGAATCATTTCTTCGAACGTCCCTTACCACGGCAGGGGCGTTGCTGTGAGTTGCCTTACCTTGCTGTCCTGACTGTCCCTCAACGGCAGCATCCTCGAGTCTCATATACTTCCCGGCTTCATGGAAGAAATCGGGTAAAGTAGCTGGTTTTTCTTTTGTCAACCGCCTAGCAAATTTAGTGTCCGGATGCACACCACTACAGAGGGCCATTAGGATAAGCTTCTCGTCGGCATCTTGGACTACGGCCGCTGCGGCATTGAATCGGGTTAGGTATGCAGTTTCTCTCCGGGTTTCTGTTTGATGCTGGATAAGGAATAAGCGTCCTTAGGTTGCTCCACATGAATGCGGAACTGACTGATAAATTTTTCTTTCAACATCTCCCACGAGCTGATGGATCCCTGGGGTAGATGATAGAACCAGGAGGTAGCAAGATCTGCTAAGAAGAGCGGAAAGCATTTGCACAGTACTCCCTCTGTCGCCCCACTCATGAGCATATGCTGCGTGTACCTCTGTAAGTGTACAACGGGATCGGAGGTTCCTTTGTAGGGTTCCATTGTTGGCATCTTCCATTCTCGGGGGGTGATAGCAATTTCGATATTGCGGGCGAAAGGGCTAGTTACCCTAGCGCCTATCCCTCGATCTCTTTGCTCCCGTTGGACACACTCTCTGAATAAGCGTGCCATCCTTTCATCAGAACTTGGAGCAGATAGAAATGAGTTTGGTTCTGTTCTGTGGGATTGATTCCGTCCAGATGACCTGTAGGGATGGTATCGTCTATCATTCCTCATATTTTCCAGTGGCTGCCTTTGATCTTCTGGGAGCATGCTCGGGTCAGCTATAGTTGGCCCTTGCCTAGATCTCCCCCTGCTGGGTTCTGATCTAAGCACTTCCTCGGGTCCAACTTCGGGCTGGACTCTAGCTCGGCCCCGTTTACTGGCGTTTCTGTGGTTAGGCAGCATGACAGGCTCAGCTACAGTTGACCTTCGCCCGGTACCTCCCCCGTTGGGTTCGGTACCAAACGTTTCCTCAGGCCTAACTTCGGGCTGTGCTCGGTCTCGGCTCCTACCATGGCTACTTCTGCCGTTAGCTCCTTCGAAGAAGGAAGATCTTTGTTGTCTCTGAGATCCTCCAGACTGGGACTCGCCCCATGATTCAGTGTTGCGGTTGGATTCTTCAGCGTCCCTTAAGCGTGACATGAGATGGTCCACCAAGGCTTCCTGCTGGGACGTGAAGCGGTTAGTTACTTCAACCACAACTCTGTCCAGATCTGCCCTAGTAATTGCTGTAGGCTGTTCTGTGGCAGGAGTGGTTGGGTTAGCCTGTTCTTCATTTGTTACTGTTGCTGGAGGAGGACGATTTGCTTGATTCGTGACAGCTGGATCTGGAAGACTGCTGGATGCGATGTTTTTTCCTTTGTGAACATCCTTTCTCTGTTTAGGAGGCATGTTTTCCAAGTAGCGAACGATGCTGTTAGGAAAGCTGTTAAGTGGATGAAGCTGAAGCTTCGAGCTTCTCCCTTCTCAGTGAAAGCACCAAAAATGTTTGCACAAAAAATGGACAAACACCTCAAAGTTGTATGATTTAGTAGATCTTGTGTTGTTCTTAGCGATTTGAGTGATTTATGCAAATATATGAAAAGCAGGGGCTAAACTGTAAAAAGACACGCAAATTTATAGTGGTTCAGCCAGAATGTGCCTACGTCCACTTTATATGTTATTTCTCTTCTCTTGTTTTGATTACAAGTACAAAGCTTTGATACAAGTAAAAGAAAGTTGTTTGAAAGTTCCTTCCGTGCTTGAGCTCTCAAACTTGTCCCCCATTGTTGTACCCCTGCCCCCTCTATTTATAGAGTGAGGCTGCGGGTAGGGGTCTTGGAGGTATATACCAGCTGGTGGGCCTGGGCTGACGCAATATGGCCTGGTGGAGCTGGTCCGGTGGTTCTTGGTTCGGCGGAAGGAGGTTGATTCGGTAGGAACTTGGTCCGGTAGGAGCTTGGTCCGGTAGGAGCTAGGAGAGGTTGGTCCGGTAGGAGCTAGGAGAGGTTGGTCCGGTAGGAGCTAGGAGAGGTTGGTCCGGCAGGAGCTAGGGGAACTTGGTCCGGTAGGAGCTTGGTCCGGTAGGATCTAGGAGAGGTTACCGGATGGGTTCCTGCCGAATGGGCTCTGGAGAACGAGAATGCCGAATGAGTTTAGGCAAACCTGGATGGATGAATCAAGCTTCTTGGTCTCGAGGTCTTCTGGGTGAGAACACGCCCAACATTTTATATAAAGATAAATACTTTCCAAAATAATTTTAAAACACTTACATATATGCATATATTAGAAAAGAATAACATAAGAAGTTGAAGTAAAATAGAGAAGTTCAAAAAAAATTAAATAAAATATCACAGAAACTCCAAAAGAGTCAGTTTAAAAATCATTTGCCGAATCAAAACCATATATATCATTATAGTAATTTTTATCTATAAAACTTCATGTATTTCATTTTATATGTCATTCGCTTTTGAAAATAGATATTCAACCAAACCAAACCAATAAATCATTTAAACACAAAAGCAATAATTTTTATCTACTATATATATCATTATAGCGATCATTAAGAGGTAAGATAACTCACTGAAATTCCAATTGACGATTAATGTTCCGGTTTGGTCTAAAATCAAACGAAATTCGGTTTTAGCTTAAAATTCTACTTGCTCTAAACCCGACGAAACTAGTTCCATTGCATAGATATTCCTATTACGAGTGCAATACAAAAAACCATGTCTCGATTGAACCTCGTATGAGAAAGTTATTCATTTTATAAGATTTTGAAATTAATTAAATACACTAATTACAATTCAAATTTTAAGTACCCTCCTAAACACCCTTCTTCCCTAATCATCCCTCATTATTCAACTGTACATGCACCAACATCCACTTTGCACGTACACCCTAGCTTCCCCCATAATCCACGTAATCGTAACCAACCTCATTGCCAATCGTCGCTTAGATCTCGCCAAAACCCAAACCCTAGTTACAGACTCCTCACGTCCAAAACTTCCACACTCCACCACCTATTATCGAACGCCACCATATGCACCTAGATTTGTAGATCTCATCCCCACGAACTCAAAGATCTCAACCTTATAATTTTTAGCGGTGTAATTCATTTGATTTTGATTTTATAAGTGTAAGAAGCTTACTTTTCTTTTGTTTTCACTAGAAGTTTTGAAAATGAAAAGAGATTGGGAAAAAAGAAAGTCAAGTTGTGTTGAATTATCGAAGTGTTAGGTTATACGTATCCTGTGAATTCTGGTGTGTTGCTACATAGAATTTCGTTAATGTACGAACCGTAAACGGTAAAATAAGGATACGATCGTGCATAAAAATTCAATACGGTTTGAAAACGATAATAAAACACCCTATTTTGTAAAATCACAAAAATACCATCATTTGCCGTAAAATAGATCAAACAAAAATTTAAATATTCTTCAAACTAAAAATTATGGATAAATCCTATAAATTAGATTAAAATTACATCAATAAAAATCAAGTCGTTATACTAAAAATTAATCTTTTTGTTATTTGTTAAATTCGAATCTAATCCGAATATTTAAATAAATTAAATATTCCTATTTGAAATGTTAAAAATTCTGGGTTGTTACAATATATGACCTTGAAACTAACATATGCAGTATATAATCAACATACATACTTAAATTCAAAGAAAATAAATTAAGCGAATTACCAAAATATTTGATTAAGATCACCATAAATGTGTGTGGATTGTGTATTTGGAAAAAAACAAAACTTAGAAGCCCACAAAGATAGTGTAGTTGGTTAGGACATGTAGCGCTCACATGTAAGGTCGAGGTCGATCCTTGCCAATTATATATCATTGCGGGAATAGAACCAAGTTTTAAAAAATAAAACTTAGAAAAGAATCAATACTTCTTCCACATTATAGACTTACTATACAAAGTTTAAAACATGAAAATAAGTAATACGATTGTATTTTGATTTTAAAACAATGCAAATAAGTCACTTCCATTACATCTAAAAATGCACTTAAATTGTATATTTTTTCTCTATTGTTTGCCTTCTTTGAATATTATAAAATTTATTTCTTTATGCCGATTTTAAATTATAGTAAATATTTTTGTTTTCTCAATTGAAATAAAGAGAAATATCCATAAAACATTAAAATTTTATAACTATTATCCTAAAAAATAGATACTTTATTAGAACATTTTGTTTTCTTTATATGCATTTGTTTGTGTATTTTGAAAACTATTGATCTTAATATGGAAGTTATGGAAAATAAATCCAGTTATACTAATTTTAAACTATATAAATATTTTAACTAAGTAGGTGTATCTTAATCAATTAAGAGTTCTATACAAGTGTGCCTTATTTACGCCAAGCACATATTAATTACTGTAATTATGAAAGAGCGAGAACATTCATTGAAATCTTAGACCTCAAAAGCAGAAGTGCAAGCAGAAGGATGATCAAATTAATGAGAAATCTATAGTAACTATGAAGAAAAAAGAAGATAAGGATAATATGGAGTATAATAAGAGTAAGATACATAAAATTTGAAATAATTAAAATGGTCTTACTTAATATTTCTTATTTGAATTAATTTCTTAAAAATGTTCTAATCTTATTTATGTGTTTCTTATAATAAGTTTGGAATTTGAAAATAATATTGATTGTTTTCTAAGTTTTATTCTAATACATATTTGGCATACAAATGATTGTCTTGATCAAATTACATTTGCACATGGTTGTTTATCGTAATTATGCATTATAACCATAAGACGAGTGTCAAAAATATTGTTTTGCTCTAGTTCTTTTCTATCTTAAAAGGTAATTTCACTTTCATACGATCATGTGATCTTATTTTAGAGATATGATTTCAAGTTGAGTATATGGATTTGGTTGAGTATATAAAATTTTGTGCATCCAAGAGAAAGATATTCAATTATATTTTCAATATCTTAATAAATTTACAATTTACATCTTTTGTACACGTTGCAATTTCATATTTTCCGTATTAAGTATTAAATGAAAGATGGTCCAATTATATTTATAAAACTTAATATATATCACATAAATGGAAGTTTTTATGCCCAAATGCATATTTGGTTATTTTAATCGAGTTAACCAATTTAGCTTATTACTTCATATTAACAAATTTTTGTTCTTACCATTTTCTTATGCTATTATTAGCATACCTTGTTTTTGTTAGCATACCATGTTCATACTTTTATGACACTCTACATCTCATGTTCCTACCAAACATTAGAATTAGTTGTTCAGATAATGGTGTGTACTGACAACTACATCATTATCTTTTACAAATATTTGCTATTAAAACGATGATTACACTATAGATAAATAACCAACATAAAGATAAATAAATTTTTATAAACTACAACCCATGTATGTAGCTGGGTTCGCACTCGTAAATGTAGTTAGCTTGTAGAAGTAGTTTTTAGCTTATCCCTTATTGAAGTAAACAAATACGAGATAAATAAATGTTGAAATATAAATAGTTTGGGATGGTAGATAAATCCATTGCATTTGTTTTAATTTACTACATTTAATATTGCTGAAAAAGAGGGTTTTTATGCGAGGTAGCAATTGGGTAGATTATGGGATTAAGGATGATAAAAAGAAGAGCAGTTACCATAATTTTATAGGATATAATGTGATGTTGATGGTCCGTAATGAAGGTACTTAACCATTTTTCTTATTGTATAATCTAGTTGGGCATGTGTAATTTACGATCTACTCCAACTAAAGTAATAAAATTAATTGAAACAAATTTAAATGTTTTACCTAAATAGTTAAAAAATAGTATTGTTTGAGATTTGAGGGAAAAGGATTGAATTGAAGTTTGAATTGAAAATAATAACCCATATTTAAGCTTCGATTATGGAAAATTTCGTAAAAGGTACTTTTTTCATAAATATCCCCCCTTTACAGGAAAATAGTATAAATGACAAAATTCATCAATTTTTTAGCTTCAAGGACATGCTCCCACATTTTTTAGTGAGAACGACGGACTTTTCAACTAAATGTATCGGCTTTGTATTTATTGAATTAAAAGAAGGATAGAACACTTGGGATTTAATGTTATAACGTAATGCTTGATCTTACCTTGTGGTAGCATTTTATTTTCTGTATGCTTAAGAGGGTTTATATGCTAGGTAGCAATTAAATAAACTATGGGACTAAGGATGAATAAAAGGGAGAGATGTATCCTTAAGTTTATATGATATCATATGATGTTTATGGTGCGTAATGAAGGTACTTAATCGTTTTTCTTATTGTATAATCTAATTGGGCTTGTGTAAGTTATGATCTACTGCAATTAAAGTAATAAAATTAATTCAAACAAATTTAAATGTTTTCTCTAAAAAGCTAGAAATAATAGTGTTTGAGATTTAAGGGAAAAAGATAGAAGTTGAAGTTTAAATTG
This sequence comes from Allium fistulosum, assembly GCA_030737815.1. NCBI lineage: Eukaryota > Viridiplantae > Streptophyta > Magnoliopsida > Asparagales > Amaryllidaceae > Allium > Allium fistulosum. The sequence continues at coordinate 1,098,887,927 of CM060904.1, read as the reverse complement.
AAAATAATGACCCATATTTAAGCTTTGAATATAGGAAAATTTCGTAGAAGGTATTTTTGTCCATAAATATTCCCCACCCCTCTTCCCTCACCCCCTCTAATTTATAAAGTTTAAATAAGTTTATTTTTCTAAGTTAAATTTGAACAATTTGGATAGAATCTAAATTGAAAAAATTAAAAAAAATTATTTTAAACATGTGGAATTTTTCAATTGTAATATGTATGTATTTTTGAATGGAACTTAGAGGGTCTGTGATATAAACTTTTGAAAGTATACATCAATAAATGGTTTTAAATTTTGCAAATTATTTTCAAATCCGATATGAGCCTAGTTAGTAGAAATAAATAGAATTTCAAAATATATTTTTATGTGTGTATGTGTGTATGTATGAATGTATGTATGTCTCTCTGTGTCTGTGTATGATGCATTAGTTAAAAGGTCTTGGAAATTGACTAATTATAAAGAAAAACAAATTTTAAGATATAATTTTTATATAGAGCTTCGGTATTGTTTAACGATGATTGAAATTGGCTAATTATTAAATAAAATATTATATACTTATATATGATAAATGGGTTATAAATTATATAACACGATGTTGGAAAAAAAACTATATGAAAGAATATTTTAAAAATCGAATATTTTAGAAAAATGATAGAAGTTTTTTCGAAATTAATTTTGAGTATTTAATATTGAATTTGGTTAAACTATAAAGAATTGACTTTTGAAAATTATATGGTTTTAGGTAATGATATTTTTAAGAATTGTTGGAAAAAAAAATTAAAATTAGCTTTGGAAATTGGAAATATAATATTGTTAATTTAAGGACATACGAATAGACATGAAGTAATTAAATCAAAATAAATAAGAGTTCGATTTCTTGTGAAATAATTTAATATGAAATAACTAAAGAAAAAAAAATTCAAAGTTTGTTGAAATAGAGTTTTAGGCATTTACTGAAAAAATGCAATGATCGAAATTAACGTTGGTTAAAGTTAATAGTGAATTCAGAAATATGCCTGTGTATTCTGGTTGATAACAAAGTTGAACTGCTAAAAACTAAAAATGTTTTGACCGATAAGAATTGTGAGTTTTGTAACCTTGAACTGAAAACCGCAGATCAGTTGTTTCATTTACCGTCCTTACGCACATTAACCATCATCCAAACAGGGACGGATGTATGAATATTAGTACCTGGGCTACAGCCCAGGTGCTCTTTTCTTAAGAAAAATACTGGGTATTATCTAGCCCGGTAGTCCAATATAATTAGAACCCACTTAACCATTTACTCATGTATTCAATTGATACCAAACTCAGGCTACTCAACGATACTTTCTACTTTCCTTCTCAACAGGCAACAAAAAATGCTATTCAACTATTCAAGCTGCCCTACCTTTGATCCGTTCACGGCCTAAAAATTAGGTAATTTTCTCATTTTTTATGTGTTCTAATTCCTTTTTGATCATTAATGTCTCATCTTATGTTCATAAAATTGTTGCAAACTTCAAATTATTTGTTATATTGTAATCAATTGATATCCTTGTTTGCTCATTGATCATTTTTTTTATTCTATTCAATTGAATCAATTAGTTGAACGTATTACTTTTCTCTTGATGTGAGTCAAAATTACTATTAGAGAACTTAAATATAAAACCCCAATTTTTTATTACCATTATTGTTGTTGTGATTTCATTTTATGTTCATGTCAATTGTTAGAAACCAAAAAATAATGTGTTTCATTTATTTTTGATTTTATTTTTAAAAAGCTTATGTAACTTAGGTATTTTTTTAAGTAATGTCAAACTCAAAGTCTAGCAAAACGTTATTATCATTTTACAAGTTAAAAGGAGATAACTCTTTGGATCCGAAAAATGAAACTTCTTCAAGCTCCACCGAACAACGTCCATGCAAAATGCAAAGAATCATAGTTGATAATGGCGGAGATCATTTTACAAGAGATCCGGGGAGGCGTCAACAAATATGGAAAGAACATGTAAATTATAGAGATGAAATTCGGAGAAAATATCTTAGATTGGGACCATTTCAACTACTTCTTGACATTCATCCACCAACAAAAGACGGAAAACAACTCCGTCGGTTTCAAAGTAGTTGGTTTAAAAAATATCCATGGATTGAGTATTCAATTGAGTGCAATATGATCTTTTGTTTATATTGTTTCTTGTTTGAAAGTAATCCACCAACACGTGCATCATTTACCGTTGATGGGTTTCAAAGTTGGAAAAGAGTGGGAGGAGTTAATTGTGCATTTTTGCAACATGTAGGAGGGTTGGGTTCATCCCATTTGTGTGCCGCTAAGGCCGCAAATGATTTAATGAATCCTTCTTGGCATATTAAAAGAGTATTTGATGCACAATCGAAAGAAATGGTTGAGAGAAATCAATTACGTCTTAAAGCATCTATTGAATGTGCCCGATGGCTTGCTTTGCAGTTGTAACGACCCGTAAATTTTAACTGTTTTAATATCGTAATTAGTTGAAATTTTGTGAAATTTTAAACGATAAAATTTTGAAATATAAATTTGAAATTTGGAATGCGTCTAGTTAAACATAGCAACTGATAAATTTTCGTCCGGAAATACGAAAGTTTATTTCGCGCGTAAATTTACTTCAATTTAATTAGTTAAAAAGCGATGAAAATTAAATGTTTTCGAAACCTAAATATTTTTACATAGAAAAATTCTAAACCATCTTCTAAGCAAGATGTCAGTTTGTCGTTTTTCCAAATTCGGACATCTTTGGCTGCGTCGATCTTATTTTTCTATGTTTTTCATGCATTTTCCGCTATTATAAAATTCGAATTTTTATAATTCAATCATACCACTGATATCCGTATACTGTTTTGATCGTCTCATCGCGCTGAACTTTATCGTATATTATTTGTGAATTTTGGAATCCGGTGCGCGTCGAAATCTGCGGAATAATTTCCATATCGGTTCCGTACTTGTGACCGTCTAGTTTCCTTTACCCATTCATATTACACCGCATAACCAACGGTCATTAGACTTTCACTATTCCCACTGATAATATAGTTTTCTGGTTCATTTCCTCTTCATTCATTGCTCTGCTTATTCCCATGCCTTTGAGTCCTCTGCCTATTCAACATTTTATTTCTAAACATATTCCTCTTCATCTTTCTTGCCAAACACCCCTCTCCCTCACACGCAGCTCATCTTCTTCCCGTCCCTCCTTGCCGCCTGCGCTGAGTCACCAGCCCCGAACCAATGAACAGTTTTTCCCACCGACCATATATTCCATCTCTCCATGTAACTGACACCACGAGCCCCACGCAACACCCACCGCCCTAATCGACCCAATACGGCACCGACCTCTCCTCTCAGCTGCCGCCACCACTCCCTAGCCCCACAACCTCCGCGCTGCTCGCCCTTCCTTGTCGTGACCCGAAGCCTCCTTCTCTTCCCCATCCATGGCTGCCGTAAGATCCCTTCCTATCATAAAATATTAGTTTATATATATTTTCTTATATGAGTATAAAGTTATACATTATTCTATAATCTGTTGATATAGGTTAGTATATATTAGTTAGATATATAAGCTTATGCTGTACGTATTAGTTATATATGTCAGAGGATATGGATCTATACATAATTGTCTATTTTAGTTTATTATCTGACTGTATATATGTTTATACAAGTTTATGTTTGATTTTTTTTGTTACGGCAATTTATATTTACAGTAATATACTTATATAAGTTTATATATATATTAGTTATATATGCAAAAAAAAATTCTATATTTTATAAAGGGTTGTGCTTTTACATTAGTTATATATATTATATATTATATAAATAGCTTGTTTCTATACGTATATTAAATATACTCTGTGATCTGATATATATATATATATATATATTATACTACTGTAATATTTTGTATGCAGGTAAATATGTTAGTGTTTATAGTTTATATATATATGATAGTTTATATAGACTTCTATAATACATTTTGTTGTATTCTGCTATTCGTACATTTTAGTGTTGTTAAAAGGGTATATTATATAAGTTGTCATATATTCTGTCGGTATATGTTACAGTATATATATTTTAATGTCAGTATATAAATAGGTAAGTATATATATTTGAAGACTATAACTTGTTTGTTATATGGGTTATAAAACTGTCAGAGTATAGATTATTATAAAAGTTAGTTATATTTTATATACAGGGAAGTGTATATATGATATTGGAATATACATTGATTCGTATGATAGTATATATAAGTGTTATAATATATAGTTGCATATATATAGTATATAATGTATTAGTATATATAGGACCATATGTATATATATTTTAAACTTGTATATATCATTGGACTCTTGGTTTATATTTACATTGGTATACTGATATGAAGGTACAAGCTCATATTGGTTCTCTGTTAAACATTTATATTTTTATAAAATAAGTATGTTTTACAGCATATATATTTACAGTAATGGGTTACTTAGCCACAGTATATATATAGTGTTCTATTGCGTAAGTAAAATGTTTGAAAATCTACCTAAGTACTTATTTCGAAATATATTATGTATATTTATATTTTATTTCTCTATATGTGTTTATATGCCAGTTTTCCAATGTAAAATGTTAGTTATATATGAAGTTTGACAGTATGTATGTGTTATAAGTTGCATAAGTTTGATTGTTTGTGTATATATATAAAGTTGTCAGATTATATATATATATATATATAAAGTTTCAGTGTGCAGTGATGGTATAGACTTTATAACAGTATTATATTACCTTGTTTAAATGTATATTAAGTTTTGTTTTGTTACAGTGAAATTTTATAGTTATATATATGTATAGGATATATTAGCTTGTCATGTTTTAATGTAAAGATTTATAATAGTTCATTTTATATATGTAGGCTGTTACATATTTGTTGATAAGTATATATGTATATCTATTTCAAATTTTATTTTGTAATATAAAACATTGATTTTGAAATATATATATATATATATTAATTTGAGTTTAAATTTAAATTGATTTGAAAATAAATTTGTTATATATATATATATTCTGTTTCTATCCTGATGGTTCTAATTCGTTTTCATCAATTCTTATCTATCAGCTTCGTCCGTTGAATTCGTGCCCATCTTATTTCGCTTTGGAATTCGTGTTTGGATCCACAATTCGCTTCCATTGGCGTTCATCTCTCTAGCCTCGAAAGGTGAGCAATCACTCACGATTAATGTTCTTTTATTTATTAAATTTGATTTCAATTGAAATGACAATTGAAATATGCTGCTGTTAGTTAATTACACTGATATATATGCTATTACCTGTATCAGTTCACCAGTGACATCTGACACCCTTGTCTGTTATTTATACCATGATAATCCAGTTTGGTTGATAAATGATTGATTATTTGATGTTGACATTTGACGTTAAATTGTTAATGTTGTAAGTGATAAATAATATGAAATTGAAATTGTCGTAGGATAGTTAGATTTGATATGTGTTAATTTGATTAAGTTGATTTATGACATTTGCATAATTTGACCCCTTTAAATGTTAAATAAATTGACACGTAGAAATTGGTTAAGTACACCTTGAACCTTTGAATGTATGTTGTAAAATTTATGTAATATGAAATTTAATAATTGATATCAAATGAAGAACCGTATTAATATTAGTGGAATAATCTTTAATCTACATGAAATGATAGTGTAGATTCTAGAAATAATTATATTAATTTACACAAACAACAATGTGAATTAAGACGATTATTTCGGGATTATTTGAATTGATTATTAGATTGATATTGATTGTTGTTATTGCTTGTTTAATTACTTTGACACCATCCCAGTTATCACACTGCAAGTTCCCTTTTGCTATGTTTTGATTTTTGAATTGAATTGGAATCAGGTTGAAATGATAAATACCCAAATGAACTTTACCTAGGATAGAGAATTAAATAAAACTCAATTGGTCAATAATTTGATTTAAAAATAAAATAAAGATTTTATTTGAATAAATAATAGGGTTTGAAATGAAGTTGGAATTTGAATTTTTATGAAAGGAAAATATTAATATTTAATAAGCTGAAACAAAATATTAACATAGTAGATGATGAATGAACGTTGTTTTAAAATTAATTATTTAATAATTAAATTTGGAATTATTAATAATGAAGTTTTGAAATTTGTTAATAATTAAGTTTTGAAATTATTTAATAATCAAATAAGATTGAATTATTTAAAAATTAAATAAAATTGAATTCTTTGTTAAGTGAAATTGAACTTCTTGAATAAGTGAAATTAAGTTTCTTTATTAATTGAGTTTTGAAATCGTAACTAAGTAAATTAATAAGTGAAATTGAAATTCTCTAATAAGAAATAAAATGTGTTTTATTGATATTTATGTAAGACTTGAAAATGTAAAGAATTTGATTTGATAAATTTAATTTAATGCAATTTGTAAGTTTTAATATAATGGAGTTGAACTTAAGTAATTGATTTAATGAATTGGAAATTTAATAGAAATTGTTTTGAATGATAAATTTACTTAAGGAATATTGAATGAAATCGATAAATGAAGTTAAATTGATTTGAATGTTAAATTAAATCATTTTAAATGATTTCGGAATGAAACTTATATACAAATTTAAATGAATACTTGAATTGTTTTAAATCAAATATTTAATTTGAATTATAAGATTTTGAAATGTTAATTTGGAAGTTTTGAAAGTAAATTATGGGAATTGTTTTAGAAAGACAAATGAAATGTTGATTTATAAATTCTAATTGAAATTGAAATTGATTTTGTTTTGAAATATATTTAACGACTAATCGGTGTAATAATTACGAAAGTTATTAAAGAGACCGGAATCGGTTAGGGACATATTCACTGTCTAAACCGAAAACCACTTTAATAACTATACGCGGAATGTGATCCAGAATGAAGTGGTTGGAATGATGTACGTGATGACTGAAGAAAGAGAACGATAATGGATAGCCTTGACACTTGTGTCAAATTGGAAATGACTAAAACAGGAGCCGTGCCGGGCCAAATGGGGGCTAGCTACCTCGAGCGAACACATTCTTCGAAACTACTCATTACTTGTTGTCGATTGGTGCACCCTTGATTTGGGAGTGTTGTTTCGCGGTGTTGCGATCGCTGCGGCGATGCGTTCTCACCAGTCCGGATCAGGCAAACGGTAGTTTCACTACCTTGGGTATTGCCTCATGTGCCTTGTCATACTTGTATCCCTGTATACGCGACCACTACGATTTGTTTTGTGTTATACCTATGGAGTACTCCCTGATAGCCCACTAGTTTACGGTGGAGTTTACAGTGCCGTATAGACTATAACGCTTATATAAAATGTGTTAAGGGGGATAATGGTAACGCCTTAACACTATTTTGATACTTTATATTACTGATAGGCATTATCTACTTATCGTACAATACTACATAGTAGATAGTTTAACGGATCCTTAAAGGATGGTTATTCCAAACATCCTTTGAGTTACTTGTATTTCAATTGCTATTTCACTTGAGTTGGATTTATTGATATAAGAATGTTAATCCTGACTCGAGTGTTTGTGTTTTGCTTTATGCTCGGGTCAGACTGAGTGTACCAGTATTCGAGACTCACCTTTGGAGTTGGAGCTTCGCTTGGAGATCCAGCTATCTATCCAGCTTTCAGATATTCAGTTGATTCCAGTGATGTATTCTGTTATTGTATTTGACTATTGTATTCGAGACATCTGTTGTACCTTATTTAACTCTGATATGTATATAGTAGCTTCATGAACTACTATCTTTTATTTCCGCTGCATTTATTACTTTGTGTCTGTGATCTGTGATTATTTTATTTACTGTATATGTTCAGTTTTTCCAAATTTAAATTAACAATTTGGTATTTTGAATTATTCAAGTCCGACATGTGCAGATGCGAATAGTACAAAATATCGGGTCGTTACAGTTGGTATCAGAGCTTTGGTAGCTCTAGGCAAAACTCAGTATATAGGGTAAATGTATTTACAGAATCACTTTCATTCGAGTTCAATCTCTTTCTTTTGACTCGATTCCTTTGAATTTTTGGAACGTTCCCTGCGGTTCCAAAAAATCCATTCGTGTCCCTCATTATTCGTCTTCTAATTCCGGAGTATCCCATAACTCTACTTTGAATGATCCTTGTAATGAATCGGCGGTCTCGCCAAACTTCGAATGATTTGTAAAGGGGTGAAACTCTTATACAATAGGCATTGATTTACCGGAGATTTCTATATCCTCGGTTTACGATGCTATCTATCTCCTGCTATACCTGAATTCTATTTCTTGAGATCGAATGTCGATTTACCTCGGAATTCCACATCGATCTTATTCTTGAAGGCACGGTCGACCCGGTTATGGTTGCCCGCGATTTATATAAGTTTATCTATTTCCTTATTCGGTTAAATAATCATCTTATCTTTCGTTCCAACTTATTCTCAAATCAAAATTTTCTTTGACTGAATTAATCAAATTTGAATCTCTGTCCTTGCTTTGAAAATTTATTCTTGTATAGAGTATTTGTAAACCTATATTTAAATGTTTAGATATTGTGTTGTTTGAGTTGTTATTGTTGATTTGGGTTTTCGATCGATTCGTCTGATCAACGCTATCGATAGAATTTCCAAAACGCTTGAACAGAGCAAACTAACACAATATTTTTTTTTAATTTGGTAAATGAAATAGATTTTGAATAATTATATTATATCTATAAGTATGATTTTCTGAATTTTGATAGTTAATTGAATTGGTTGTTAATAAATAATATTGGATTTTAATATGTCACCTAAACCATTGGCTTTTGTCTCATATATAAATAATTGAAATAAAAAACATGATTTATAATTTATTTGGAATTTGTAATGAATTTAAACCAAGAAACTGAGAATTTAAATTTCCGGTGATTTCAAACTTTGATTTGAAAGTTTTAAAGTGCATAGTATTTAAAATATTTCAAATAGAAATCATTCCAAAGAAATTTTAGATGTTTTATCAGTGCTCTTCTCTTTGTCGCTGGAAAATAATTTCGGCGATGGCGGCCGCATCATCGACATTCATTTTCGAGTTTCGAAGTGGAGATACTATTCTGTAGCTTTGCTATGGTTTTGTTTTGAAAAATATTTTGATTTGAATTTCTTCAGTATATTTTGATTTACATATATATAGGTATCTTATTTTAAAATTTAATTTGATTTGATATAAATATATTATATATATCTCTAAATTGTTTAAAGTTAATTGGAAATCTAATTCTTAAATTTTGTTAAAGGATGATTTTAATTATAAATAAAACCAAAATTTGGAACAAATATTTAAACTTGAATAATTGAATTGGGAAAATTTTATTTGTATATTGTTCAACTGCATTCTAATACAACTTACCTAAATCATTCAGAAGTTGAATATGTAATTGGATAATATATAATATAAATTGAATTTATAAATAAAATTTGAGTGTTTATAATAAATGTTATACACTAAATTTTGATTATAAAGATGTTAGTAGCGTTAGATAGGATAATAAGTAAAACTCAGTTAATAATTAATAAATTTGTTTGAAAGAATTAATAAATTGAAATTTGATCAACATATGAAAACACCTTGAATTTAAAATCAATTAGTAGATGTAAATTAATTTAAATCGAAACTTTTATGGTTTAAATTAATTTATATGGGTTAAATATATGTGATTAGATATATTAAGTAGAATAAATTTAACAATAATTTGGAATAAAGAAGAATTTAAATTGCTGAAAAATATGATTATAATAAAAGACTATTCAAATTTATGGTTTTAGAAATTGTAAATTGAAGATAATTGGATAATAAGATAATGAATTTAGAAATAGTTGAGATTGATTTTAGTGAAATCAAATGGATTAAATCAATTATTGAATATCAATTAATTTAAATTTGAATTTATATGGTTTAAATTAATTGTTTTACTTGTATTCCAATCTATTTTCTTTCTGGTTGTTTCTATTCTCCTACCTCCTTCCTTTTCGGGGACGAAAAGTTTTGAGTGGGGGAGAGTGTAATGACCCGTAAATTTTAACTGTTTTAATATCGTAATTAGTTGAAATTTTGTGAAATTTTAAACGATAAAATTTTGAAATATAAATTTGAAATTTGGAATGCGTCTAGTTAAACATAGCAACTGATAAATTTTCGTCCGGAAATACGAAAGTTTATTTCGCGCGTAAATTTACTTCAATTTAATTAGTTAAAAAGCGATGAAAATTAAATGTTTTCGAAATCTAAATATTTTTACATAGAAAAATTCTAAAGCATCTTCTGAGCAAGATGTCAGTTTGTCGTTTTTCCAAATTCGGATATCTTTGGCTCCGTCGATCTTATTTTTCTACGTTTTTCATGCATTTTCCGCTATTATAAAATTCAAATTTTTATAATTCAATCATACCACTGATATCCGTATACTGTTTTGATCGTCTCATCGCGCTGAACTTTATCGTATATTATTTGTGAATTTTGGAATCCGGTGCGCGTCGAAATCTGCGGAACAATTTCCATATCGGTTCCGTACTTGTGACCGTCTAATTTCCTTTACCCATTCATATTACACCGCATAACCAACGGTCATTAGACTTTCACTATTCCCACTGATAATATAGTTTTATGGTTCATTTCCTCTTCATTCATTGCTCTGCTTATTCCCATGCCTTTGAGTCCTCTGCCTATTCAACATTTTATTTCTAAACATATTCTTCTTCATCTTTCTTGCCAAACACCCCTCTCCCTCACACGCAACTCATCTTCTTCCCGTTCCTCCTTGCCGCCTGCGCTGAGTCACCAGCCCCGAACCAATGAACAGTTTTTCCCATCGACCACATATTCCATCTCTCCATGCAACTGACACCACGAGCCCCACGCAACACCCACCGCCCTAATCCACCCAATACGGCACCGACCTCTCCTCTCAGCTGCCGCCACCACTCCCTAGCCCCACAACCTCCGCGCTGCTCGCCCTTTCTTGTCGCGACCCGAAGCCTCCTTCTCTTCCCCATCCATGGCTGCCGTAAGATCCCTTCCTATCATAAAATATTAGTTTATATATATTTTCTTATATGAGTATAAAGTTATACATTATTCTATAATCTGTTGATATAGGTTAGTATATATTAGTTAGATATATAAGCTTATGCTGTACGTATTAGTTATATATGTCAGAGGATATGGATCTATACATAATTGTCTACTTTAGTTTATTATCGGACTGTATATATGTTTATACAAGTTTATGTTTGATTTTTTTTGTTACAGCAATTTATATTTACAGTAATATACTTATATAAGTTTATATATATATTAGTTATATATGCAAAAAAAAAATCTATATTTTATAAAGGGTTGTGCTTTTATATTAGTTATATATATTATATATTATATAAACAGCTTGTTTCTATACGTATATTGAATATACTCTGTGATCTGATATATATATATATATATATATATATATATTATACTACTGTAATATTTTGTATGCAGGTAAATATGTTAGTGTTTATAGTTTATATATATATGATAGTTTATATACACTTCTATAATACATTTTGTTGTATTCTGCTATGCGTACATTTTAGTGTTGTTAAAAGGGTATATTATATAAGTTGTCGTATATTCTGTCAGTATATGTTATAGTATATATATTTGAATGTCAATATATAACTAGGTAAGTATATATATTTGAAGACTATAACTTGTTTGTTATATGGGTTATAAAACTGTCAGAGTATAGATTATTATAAAAGTTAGTTATATTTTATATACAGGGAAGTGTATATATGATATTGGAATATACATTGATTCGTATGATAGTATATATAAGTGTTATAATATATAGTTGCATATATATAGTATATAATGTATTAGTATATATAGGACCATATGTATATATATTTTAAACTTGTATATATCACTGGACTCTTGGTTTATATTTACATTGGTATACTGATATGAAGGTACAAGCTCATATTGGTTCTCTGTTAAACATTTATATTTTTATAAAATAAGTATGTTTTACAGCATATATATTTACAGTAATAGGTTACTTAGCCACAGTATATATATAGTGTTCTATTGCGTAAGTAAAATGTTTGAAAATCTACCTAAGTACTTATTTCGAAAATATTATGTATATTTATATTTTATTTCTCTATATGTGTTTATATGCCAGTTTTCCAATGTAAAATGTTAGTTATATATGAAGTTTGACAGTATGTATGTGTTATAAGTTGCATAAGTTTGATTGTTTGTGTGTATATATAAAGTTGTCAGATTATATATATATATATAAAGTTTCAGTGTGCAGTGATGGTATAGACTTTATAACAGTATTATATTACCTTGTTTAAATGTATATTAAGTTTTGTTTTGTTACAGTGAAATTTTATAGTTATATATATATGTATAGGATATATTAGCTTGTCATGTTTTAATGTAAAGATTTATAATAGTTCATTTTATATATGTAGGCTGTTACATATTTGTTGATAAGTATATATGTATATCTATTTCAAATTTTATTTTGTAATATAAAACATTGATTTTGAAATATATATATATATATATATTAATTTGAGTTTAAATTTAAATTGATTTGAAAATAAATTTGTTATATATATATATATATTCTGTTTCTATCCTGATGGTTCTAATTCGTTTTCATCAATTCTTATCTATCAGCTTCGTCCGTTGAATTCGTGCCCATCTTATTTCGCTTTGGAATTCGTGTTTGGATCCACAATTCGCTTCCATTGGCGTTCATCTCTCTAGCCTCGAAAGGTGAGCAATCACTCACGATTAATGTTCTTTTATTTATTAAATTTGATTTCAATTGAAATGACAATTGAAATATGCTGCTGTTAGTTAATTACACTGTTATATATGTTATTACCTGTATCAGTTCACCAGTGACATCTGACACCCTTGTCTGTTATTTATACCATGATAATCCAGTTTGGTTGATAAATGATTGATTGTTTGATGTTAACATTTGACGTTAAATTGTTAATGTTGTAAGTGATAAATAATATGAAATTGAAATTGTCGTAGGATAGTTAGATTTGATATGTGTTAATTTGATTAAGTTGATTTATGACATTTGCATAATTTGACCCCTTTAAATGTTAAATAAATTGACACGTAGAAATTGGTTAAGTACACCTTGAACCTTTGAATGTATGTTGTAACGATCCAGAATTTTTGATAATTAAAATACGAATATTTAATTGATTTTAAATATTAATAAATGAATTAAATAAGTCGGACATTTTATTTAAAAGATATTGGATTTAGTTTGACAATTTAATCGATAAATTAATAATTGAAATTCCAGAAATAATTGGAAATCGAGATAATATGATTGAAATTGATTAGGAGAAGATTTCACAGTAAAGTCAGATTTTAGTTTTATATAAAAGTATATGTTTATAGAAAAAAAATGTATATACAGAAAGATTTTTGGAAATTTATATTTTTAATGCCTAAAATTGTGTAAAAGTTCGATTTTTATTTTAGTAGTTTATTTTAAGATATGTATGTATAGGATTTTGAAGGTATAGAAATTTTAAAAACAATATAGAGTTGTAAAGACTAGATTTGTAAAGAGGAAATTAACTTGTTAAAAATAGCTTATATAATGATTGAGAAATTTTTGTAAAAGAAAAAAATTAGTTTAAAACTAATTTATAGCTAAGTCAGATTTTAAATGAAAGTTGATCATTCGATTTTTCGAATATTGATAAGTTGTATAAATTTATTTTATAAGGTCAAAATCAAGAAAATCGAGTCAAGTTTGGAAATGGATGGCAAATTAAAAGCTAAGGTGAGATCTTCTCACTCAAAATAAATTGATGTTTGCAGTTATTGATTGATTTGTTTTGATTGCTATTGAATGTGCTATTAGATATAATAGGATATATCTATATATATAGCAATATATACATATTGGCATATGTATATATTGGATTGATGATTTCCCGCCTCGTATAGCGGATGAGACCCTATTGCGCCGTTAGTAAGCGGATTTATAAAAACCTATATACCGCGATAATTCCGTACTGGAGCGGAATTGGTATTGTGCTGACGTCTTTGGATGCAGGGAAACAGGTTGGAGGGATCCAACTGGACCCCTCACATTGATTGAATTTATTTCTACTATGATGTGATAATCTGTGAATGATTATTGTTGTTATTGAATTGATATCTGGAAATTGTTTGAAAAGCTAAAATTTAGCTGAATGGATGTTTTGACATCATTGGATTCCAAAGATAAACGAAACTGAATTTTTGAAATTCAAGTAGAAAATTTCTAAGTGAATCAATTTTTGAAATTGAAGAAATTTTGAAGAAAGGAATTTTTGAAGTATAAAAAGTAAATTTTTATAATCGTATTGAATAAATTCCAGAATCAAGTGAAAATGTTAAATAAATGGATTTCGTAAAATAGTGATTATAATTTGAAGGATTTAATTTAAACTTGGATTTTTAAATAGATTGAAAGAAACGATTGAAATTTATTTTCTTAAAAAGGAATTTATTTAAAAGAAGATAAGTTGGAAATCCAATTATAAATTTAATTGGCAAATTGAAACGAATTTGGGAAGTCAATATAAAATGAGATGGGATGGAAAATAAATTTAGAAATCAATATTGAAATTGATTTGGTATTGAAGTTTTTATAAATGGGATTGGAATTTATAAAAGTTGGTTATAAATCCGAAATCACTTATTTTGATAAGTTAAATGTAGAAGTTGATAAAAGAAGGTTTATAAGTCAAAGTTGTTATTAAAAAGAGAAATAGAATTTATAAACGTGTTTATAAATTCGAAATAGATTGAATGTGATAAATTAAATATAGAAGGTTATTAAAGAAGTTATATTCACGATTTTGGGACAGTGAATATATTGTTAAGTAAAATGGATTTATTTTTGAAGAAGTGATATAAAAATGAAGTTAAACATTTTAAAGATGTTTTAAAATGTATTATGAATCGAAAGCATAGATTTCAACAGTTCTTGTTGAAATAGACGTTTTCGAGAAATTTAAGGAAATGGTGGACTATAACATTGTTGTTATAGTAAATGATTTCCGGAAGAAAATGTTTTATGTAGTATTGGGATTTATATACCTATCTTAATTCCGAATCCCAATACTAATGATTTTGAGTCGTCGTAACGATGTTTTACGTAACATTCGTTTTGACTCAAATTGATGTTGTTATAGAAAATGGATTTCCTTAAAGAATGAAATATATACTTAATTTTGATTTAAGTATATCGAATATTTTCTAAGTGTCGAAAATAAATAGATTTGTGAAATACTTATTTTTAAATAAGTATGGAATTGCTTTTCCAATATGAAATGAACTGTTTGAGATTTTATCTTCAAAGATAAAATTGAAATGTGGAAATTGATTTGAAATTATTTTCAAATGGTTAAGTGTGGAAATAATATATCTAGTAAAGATATTTTTTGGAGATGAAATAATTTGGAAAATTATTTGGAATCTGATGATGTTGCGCATCTTTATTGATAGTTAAATAACCGACTATCAATAATTACCTTTAGATAGGTATTTGTTGTGAATTGGATGAATTTGAATGCCACACTTGTTTTTAAAGTAAACGCTCACTATTCGGGTTAGCCGGGAAAGGACCATGGGGTCGTATAACCCATTCCGAATATGTGATACGTCGTTATGAATTGCATTCGAAGACCGGTGTTGAAGACCGGATATTTTTGAAAACGGAAGGATTACCGTCGAGTTACTCTACATCGGCTGATCTCCAGTTTAGAGGTTTTATCATCCTTAGTGACGGGAAGTCCTGACGTGATTAGAAATTTATCCGGAAATGCAAGGGCTTCGTGAGAAGTGCCTTCGGTTCTGTTCGATCCCGGAACAGACTTGTATGGATTGTGTGTCTGACATTACACTTTGAGATATAAAGCTGATTTCTTTCAAATACATATCTGTTGGTGGCGGAGAATTTATTCTCTTAGCTTAACACTCTTCTCTGAGACGTACGAGCTCAGAGGTTATGTAGTTGAAATTTATCAGCGATATATCCCAATTTGGTAACGTGGCATACTGAGTGTTGCTGAAAAATGATCAGTGTTTGATCATTTGTGATATGATCATTTATTTGATCTTATATCTTTGTGATCATAGGTTGATCATTTTGTTGGACCCGAAGCAGGGCTTTTTGAGAAAGCGTAGCTTTGTGGACGAGACTTCATCGAGCCTCAACAACCCAGAAATGGTCGAAACAGGAATGTTGCGACAAGGTTATGAGGGTCGCGCCCTTTAGGGTATGTCATTTCCTTCTGGAAAGGGGTGGTATCATGGTATGGAGCCCAGATACTTACTCATGTGGATACACTTTCTTTATGATGTGTGATGTTGGATATCGAGCGCTCGGATAAAGGTCCCAAAGGACCGGGTGATGACATATTCGTGAGTTACCTGTTACATGGGTAACCCGGCCTTGTTTGGCAGAGAGCAGTTTGTCTCTCGGGACGTCCAGCCAGAGGCGATCCCAATCGGCAGGAGGAAAGGAAGTTCCTTAGCCTGACCATTTGTTGGAAATCCATTTCCCAAATACGAAATTTGTACGGTTTTAGTTGTAGAACCTGCTATCTAATATAGCAGCTATAGTAGGCATAGTATCATGGTACCTATGCTGGCTAAGATTAATACTATACTTTCGAAATGTTTTCTACACTATGCACTAATAATAATATCAAAAATGATTTGATTTTGCGTAGTAAGCATCTTTGACTATCATAAGAAGAAATCTCCTCCAATTCTGCGTTTGCATTGTGTGTGTGGCGGGAGGTCTTATGGTAGTTTCATTTTCCAAAAGCATTTCGAATTGACTTTAAATTTATCCTGTTGTTTATTTTAAAGAATAACTGTTTTACGATCTCACACCAGTCACCATGACTGACTCGGAGTTTATTGTTCCCTTCTAAACTCTGGGTGCCCACCAATTTCCACACGGGCAGCCTAGAGTTATATTATCAGGATATTCTGGATATTCTGGAGCTTTGGAAGCAAGCTGGATGGCGAGACGTAGTATTTGTATCTGATAGTATTTATTCCGCTGTGTATTCTGTATGAGGACAAGTTTATATAACTGTCCATTGTTGTTTATTAACTCTGATGATATGATGTGATGTAATGTAATAACAGATATAATTCTTTGTTTTAAATATTATGCAATTATCTATTATATATTGTTCCGCTGCGATATGTGAGATTCTGATATTGTTTCTGTTTCTGATGTTGTTCTTTTGTTTCTTCTTTCTCTTTTCTTCTATCTTTTCTTCTACCTCTTCTTTTAAAAACCCTAATGGTTCGGTTTTTCGTTCACCTTGAGTAAATAGATGGAGATTAGTGTCTATTCAAGGGGTACGGAAAAGCGGGTTATTACATTTGGTATCAGAGCATATGGTTAAGCGACAACCCTGCTCTGTTGGGTGTTACTCATTAGAGATAGAGTCAGTAGTACTCTAGAATGAGTTGAGTGTAATAATAGATACGAGTGCGTATTTGTTAGTTAATATAAAATTGTTTTATATTGTGATGATTGATTTATTGAGTGGTATATGGATTCTGGTCAATACGAGTAATTAACGATCATTGATAGGGATCTCTAAACACTCGAATAGAACAATTCGGCACAGTATTGATTTTAAAACGGGTAAATGAAATAATTTTACCCAAGAAACTATTTTTGTATAGAAAAAGAAATAATTTTCTATGAAATATAATAGTATATGGTTGCATGGATGTTAAGAAAGTAATGATATTGAAATGTTATCATTTTTATATGAAATCAAATAAGTAATTGAAATTGTAACTCCAAAGTTAAGAAATAAATTCACATACAAATGAAATTAAAGAAGGTAAATTATAAATGTAATTTGTAATTTAAAATGGAATTTCAGAGAAGTTTTGGAAATGTTTTGAAAAGGATTTGAAAATTTTGAGGATTGGAAAGTTTAAATCATTTTTGATTTGAAAATGAATTTCAAAGGGTTTGAAAAGTATTTTGAAGAGATGAAAAGCTCTAAACTCTTTTCGGTCGCTGGAAAATAACTTCGGTAATGACTGCAGCATTATCGATGTTCATTTTCGGCTTTCCAAAAGAGAAATTGCTGCCAAATTGTTTTAAATGGAAGTTGTTTGAAAAATTTGGGTTTTTGTTTTGGAAATTCAAATGGAATTTGAATTGTTTTCAAAAATGATTTTTTTTTTGAAATGTTAAAAAGACTCTGGAATGCTATATAAAAATATTGATGAGAATAATAAATGAGTTGATAACTTATACGATTTGTTGTGAATTTAGATTGAATAAATTTAACTTAAGGAATTTTAAGTTGAATCAAAATAAGTATAAGTGAATCAATTAAATGAAGTGAAATTGAAAGTTGAAATTCGTTTCAAATTTGTAAGAAATGAATTGAATTGAATAATTATAAATGAAAGATGAATAAAAGATAAAATTCATAATGGAATGGAAATAAGTTAATAACTTATTGAATATTTGGTAATTTGATAGAAATGAGATTCAAATTGAAAATGAATGAATAATTTGCAATTGTAAATGAAATTGAAGACAAATTTGAAATGGTAAGTGAATTGGAATTTGTAATGAGTTAGTAATTGAAACTAAGCTAAAAGAGCAATTATGAATGAAAGTTGTTTGGTTAATAGAATAAACCGAATGAAAATATGAAATGCAAATTAAATTGAATGGAAACAATTGCAAATGAAGTAGAATTAAAATAAATTGAATTTGTATCAATTTGAATTAGTTATAAACTAGAATGGATATGAATTCATTTTGTTTAAAAAAAACGAATGTAACTTCAACCGTAAATATATAAGCATTTATTGAAAATTTTGTAATAGAATTTGCAAATTGGATTGAATGCTGTAACTAGATATAATGGCTAGTAGATATACAGGTGTTATAAATTGGATTTGATCTTCAAAGATGAATTTGAATTTGCTCGAAAAAGGTAAGTATTTAAATTTGAATATGAGTTTTTGATGATTTCTTGTCTAGCCGCTTGGCTTTTTCTTTTTCTTTTTGAAATCTGAGAGTCCGTAGGGACGTTTTGTAGTCGTGCCGTATTAGCCGCGCAAAGGAGACGCTGGCGAAATTTTTCGAAAATTTAGGGTGTTAGAAAATTTTTGAGAAATTTTGAAAATTTAAAGTTTGAATTTGAATTTAAATTTGAATTGAGAAGTTAAACAATGTTGTTTGAAACTTATAATCGAAGTTGGAAAACGAGTTGAATGATAACGAATCTTTAATAGAAAGATTTGTTTTGATAAATTGATAAAACTATTAAATTGTGAAAAATAGTAGACGAGTTAAGGACATTTTTTCCTAACTTGAAATTTCGAGGACGAAATTCTTTTAAGGGGGGAAGTCTGTAACGATCCAGAATTTTTGATAATTAAAATACGAATATTTAATTGATTTTAAATATTAATAAATGAATTAAATAAGTCGGACATTTTATTTAAAAGATATTGGATTTAGTTTGACAATTTAATCGATAAATTAATAATTGAAATTCCAGAAATAATTGGAAATCGAGATAATATGATTGAAATTGATTAGGAGAAGATTTCACAGTAAAGTCAGATTTTAGTTTTATATAAAAGTATATGTTTATAGAAAAAAAATGTATATACAGAAAGATTTTTGGAAATTTATATTTTTAATGCCTAAAATTGTGTAAAAGTTCGATTTTTATTTTAGTAGTTTATTTTAAGATATGTATGTATAGGATTTTGAAGGTATAGAAATTTTAAAAACAATATAGAGTTGTAAAGACTAGATTTGTAAAGAGGAAATTAACTTGTTAAAAATAGCTTATATAATGATTGAGAAATTTTTGTAAAAGAAAAAAATTAGTTTAAAACTAATTTATAGCTAAGTCAGATTTTAAATGAAAGTTGATCATTCGATTTTTCGAATATTGATAAGTTGTATAAATTTATTTTATAAGGTCAAAATCAAGAAAATCGAGTCAAGTTTGGAAATGGATGGCAAATTAAAAGCTAAGGTGAGATCTTCTCACTCAAAATAAATTGATGTTTGCAGTTATTGATTGATTTGTTTTGATTGCTATTGAATGTGCTATTAGATATAATAGGATATATCTATATATATAGCAATATATACATATTGGCATATGTATATATTAGATTGATGATTTCCCGCCTCGTATAGCGGATGAGACCCTATTGCGCCGTTAGTAAGCGGATTTATAAAAACCTATATACCGCGATAATTCCGTACTGGAGCGAATTGGTATTGTGCTGACGTCTTTGGATGTAGGGAAACAGGTTGGAGGGATCCAACTGGACCCCTCACATTGATTGAATTTATTTCTACTATGATGTGATAATCTGTGAATGATTATTGTTGTTATTGAATTGATATCTGGAAATTGTTTGAAAAGCTAAAATTTAGCTGAATGGATGTTTTGACATCATTGGATTCCAAAGATAAACGAAACTGAATTTTTGAAATTCAAGTAGAAAATTTCTAAGTGAATCAATTTTTGAAATTGAAGAAATTTTGAAGAAAGGAATTTTTGAAGTATAAAAAGTAAATTTTTATAATCGTATTGAATAAATTCCAGAATCAAGTGAAAATGTTAAATAAATGGATTTCGTAAAATAGTGATTATAATTTGAAGGATTTAATTTAAACTTGGATTTTTAAATAGATTGAAAGAAACGATTGAAATTTATTTTCTTAAAAAGGAATTTATTTAAAAGAAGATAAGTTGGAAATCCAATTATAAATTTAATTGGCAAATTGAAACGAATTTGGGAAGTCAATATAAAATGAGATGGGATGGAAAATAAATTTAGAAATCAATATTGAAATTGATTTGGTATTGAAGTTTTTATAAATGGGATTGGAATTTATAAAAGTTGGTTATAAATCCGAAATCACTTATTTTGATAAGTTAAATGTAGAAGTTGATAAAAGAAGGTTTATAAGTCAAAGTTGTTATTAAAAAGAGAAATAGAATTTATAAACGTGTTTATAAATTCGAAATAGATTGAATGTGATAAATTAAATATAGAAGGTTATTAAAGAAGTTATATTCACGATTTTGGGACAGTGAATATATTGTTAAGTAAAATGGATTTATTTTTGAAGAAGTGATATAAAAATGAAGTTAAACATTTTAAAGATGTTTTAAAATGTATTATGAATCGAAAGCATAGATTTCAACAGTTCTTGTTGAAATAGACGTTTTCGAGAAATTTAAGGAAATGGTGGACTATAACATTGTTGTTATAGTAAATGATTTCCGGAAGAAAATGTTTTATGTAGTATTGGGATTTATATACCTATCTTAATTCCGAATCCCAATACTAATGATTTTGAGTCGTCGTAACGATGTTTTACGTAACATTCGTTTTGACTCAAATTGATGTTGTTATAGAAAATGGATTTCCTTAAAGAATGAAATATATACTTAATTTTGATTTAAGTATATCGAATATTTTCTAAGTGTCGAAAATAAATAGATTTGTGAAATACTTATTTTTAAATAAGTATGGAATTGCTTTTCCAATATGAAATGAACTGTTTGAGATTTTATCTTCAAAGATAAAATTGAAATGTGGAAATTGATTTGAAATTATTTTCAAATGGTTAAGTGTGGAAATAATATATCTAGTAAAGATATTTTTTGGAGATGAAATAATTTGGAAAATTATTTGGAATCTGATGATGTTGCGCATCTTTATTGATAGTTAAATAACCGACTATCAATAATTACCTTTAGATAGGTATTTGTTGTGAATTGGATGAATTTGAATGCCACACTTGTTTTTAAAGTAAACGCTCACTATTCGGGTTAGCCGGGAAAGGACCATGGGGTCGTATAACCCATTCCGAATATGTGATACGTCGTTATGAATTGCATTCGAAGACCGGTGTTGAAGACCGGATATTTTTGAAAACGGAAGGATTACCGTCGAGTTACTCTACATCGGCTGATCTCCGGTTTAGAGGTTTTATCATCCTTAGTGACGGGAAGTCCTGACGTGATTAGAAATTTATCCGGAAATGCAAGGGCTTCGTGAGAAGTGCCTTCGGTTCTGTTCGATCCCGGAACAGACTTGTATGGATTGTGTGTCTGACATTACACTTTGAGATATAAAGCTGATTTCTTTCAAATACATATCTGTTGGTGGCGGAGAATTTATTCTCTTAGCTTAACACCCTTCTCTGAGACGTACGAGCTCAGAGGTTATGTAGTTGAAATTTATCAGCGATATATCCCAATTTGGTAACGTGGCATACTGAGTGTTGCTGAAAAATGATCAGTGTTTGATCATTTGTGATATGATCATTTATTTGATCTTATATCTTTGTGATCATAGGTTGATCATTTTGTTGGACCCGAAGCAGGGCTTTTTGAGAAAGCGTAGCTTTGTGGACGAGACTTCATCGAGCCTCAACAACCCGGAAATGGTCGAAACAGGAATGTTGCGGCAAGGTTATGAGGGTCGCGCCCTTTAGGGTATGTCATTTCCTTCTGGAAAGGGGTGGTATCATGGTATGGAGCCCAGATACTTACTCATGTGGATACACTTTCTTTATGATGTGTGATGTTGGATATCGAGCGCTCGGATAAAGGTCCCAAAGGACCGGGTGATGACATATTCGTGAGTTACCTGTTACAGGGGTAACCCGGCCTTGTTTGGCAGAGAGCAGTTTGTCTCTCGGGACGTCCAGCCAGAGGCGATCCCAATCGGCAGGAGGAAAGGAAGTTCCTTAGCCTGACCATTTGTTGGAAATCCATTTCCCAAATACGAAATTTGTACGGTTTTAGTTGTAGAACCTGCTATCTAATATAGCAGCTATAGTAGGCATAGTATCATGGTACCTATGCTGGCTAAGATTAATACTATACTTTCGAAATGTTTTCTACACTATGCACTAATAATAATATCAAAAATGATTTGATTTTGCGTAGTAAGCATCTTTGACTATCATAAGAAGAAATCTCCTCCAATTCTGCGTTTGCATTGTGTGTGTGGCGGGAGGTCTTATGGTAGTTTCATTTTCCAAAAGCATTTCGAATTGACTTTAAATTTATCCTGTTGTTTATTTTAAAGAATAACTGTTTTACGATCTCACACCAGTCACCATGACTGACTCGGAGTTTATTGTTCCCTTCTAAACTCTGGGTGCCCACCAATTTCCACACGGGCAGCCTAGAGTTATATTATCAGGATATTCTGGATATTCTGGAGCTTTGGAAGCAAGCTGGATGGCGAGACGTAGTATTTGTATCTGATAGTATTTATTCCGCTGTGTATTCTGTATGAGGACAAGTTTATATAACTGTCCATTGTTGTTTATTAACTCTGATGATATGATGTGATGTAATGTAATAACAGATATAATTCTTTGTTTTAAAGATTATGCAATTATCTATTATATATTGTTCCGCTGCGATATGTGAGATTCTGATATTGTTTCTGTTTCTGATGTTGTTCTTTTGTTTCTTCTTTCTCTTTTCTTCTATCTTTTCTTCTACCTCTTCTTTTAAAAACCCTAATGGTTCGGTTTTTCGTTCACCTTGAGTAAATAGATGGAGATTAGTGTCTATTCAAGGGGTACGGAAAAGCGGGTTATTACATATGTTGTAAAATTTATGTAGTATGAAATTTAATAATTGATATCAAATGAAGAACCGTATTAATATTAGTGGAATAATCTTTAATCTACATGAAATGATAGTGTAGATTCTAGAAATAATTATATTAATTTACACAAACAACAATGTGAATTAAGACGATTATTTCGAGATTATTTGAATTGATTATTGGATTGATATTGATTGTTGTTATTGCTTGTTTAATTACTTTGACACCATCCCAGTTATCACACTGCAAGTTCCCTTTTGCTATGTTTTGATTTTTGAATTGAATTGGAATCAGGTTGAAATGATAAATACCCAAATGAACTTTACCTAGGATAGAGAATTAAATAAAACCCGATTGGTCAATAATTTGATTTAAAAATAAAATAAAGATTTTATTTGAATAAATAATAGGGTTTGAAATGAAGTTGGAATTTGAATTTTTATGAAAGGAAAATGTTAATATTTAATAAGCTGAAACAAAATATTAACATAGTAGATGATGAATGAACGTTGTTTTAAAATTAATTATTTAATAATTAAATTTGGAATTATTAATAATGAAGTTTTGAAATTTGTTAATAATTAAGTTTTGAAATTATTTAATAATCAAATAAGATTGAATTATTTAAAAATTAAATAAAATTGAATTCTTTGTTAAGTGAAATTGAACTTCTTGAATAAGTGAAATTAAGTTTCTTTATTAATTGAGTTTTAAAATCGTAACTAAGTAAATTAATATGTGAAATTGAAATTCTCTAATAAGAAATAAAATGTGTTTTATTGATATTTATGTAAGACTTGAAAATGTAAAGAATTTGATTTGATGAATTTAATTTAATGCAATTTGTAAGTTTTAATATAATGGAGTTGAACTTAAGTAATCGATTTAATGAATTGGAAATTTAATAGAAATTGTTTTGAATGATAAATTTACTTAAGGAATATTGAGAAATCGATAAATGAAGTTAAATTGATTTGAATGTTAAATTAAATCATTTTAAATGATTTCAGAATGAAACTTATATACGAATTTAAATGAATACTTGAATTGTTTTAAATCAAATATTTAATTTGAATTATAAGATTTTGAAATGGTAATTTGGAAGTTTTGAAAGTAAATTATGGGAATTGTTTTAGAAAGACAAATGAAATGTTGATTTATAAATTCTAATTGAAATTGAAATTGATTTGGTTTTGAAATATATTTAACGACCAATCGGTGTAATAATTACGAAAGTTATTAAAGAGACCGGAATCGGTTAGGGACATATTCACTGTCTAAACCGAAAACCACTTTAATAACTATACGCGGAGTGTGATCCAGAATGAAGTGGTTGGAATGATGTACGTGATGACTGAAGAAAGAGAACGATAATGGATAGCCTTGACACTTGTGTCAAATTGGAAATGACTAAAACAGGAGCCGTGCCGGGCCAAATGGGGGCTAGCTACCTCGAGCGAACACACTTCTTCGAAACTACTCATTACTTGTTGTCGATTGGTGCACCCTTGATTTGGGAGTGTTGTTTCGCGGTGTTGCGATCGCTGCAGCGATGCGTTCTCACCAGTCCGGATCAGGCAAACGGTAGTTTCACTACCTTGGGTATTGCCTCATGTGCCTTGTCATACTTGTATCCCTGTATACGCGACCACTACGATTTGTTTTGTGTTATACCTATGGAGTACTTCCTGATAGCCCACTAGTTTACGGTGGAGTTTACAATGCCGTATAGACTATAACGCTTATATAAAATGTGTTAAGGGGGATAATGGTAACGCCTTAACACTATTTTGATACTTTATATTACTGATAGGCATTATCTACTTATCGTACAATACTACATAGTAGATAGTTTAACGGATCCTTAAAGAATGGTTATTCCAAACATCATTTGAGTTACTTGTATTTCAATTGCTATTTCACTTGAGTTGGATTTATTGATATAAGAATGTTAATCCTGACTCGAGTGTTTGTGTTTTGCTTTATGCTCGGGTCAGACTGAGTGTACCAGTATTCGAGACTCACCTTTGGAGTTGGAGCTTCGCTTGGAGATCCAGCTATCTATCCAGCTTTCAGATATTCAGTTGATTCCAGAGATGTATTCTGTTATTGTATTTGACTATTGTATTCGAGACATCTGTTGTACCTTATTTAACTCTGATATGTATATAGTAGCTTCATGAACTACTATCTTTTATTTCCGCTGCATTTATTACTTTGTGTCTTTGATCTGTGATTATTTTATTTACTGTATATGTTCAGTTTTGCCAAATTTAAATTAACAATTCGGTATTTTGAATTATTCAAGTCCGACATGTGCGGATGCGAATAGTACAAAATATCGGGTCGTTACAGCAGTCATGCTTTTTTAAAGGTAATGATGAATCTCTTGAATCTAAAAATCATGGAAACTTTATTGAGATGATAAAGCACTCGGCAAAATATAATGTAGATATATCTAAAGTGGTTTTGGAAAATGCTCTGGGAAATGCAAAGTATACTTCGTCCACTATTCAAAAGGAAATTTTAACTATTTTAGGTGATAAAATAAGAAATAAAATTCGAGAAGAAGTTGGTGATGAAAATTTTTGTATTTTGGTTAATGAAGCACAAGACACTTCTACCAAAGAGCAAATGACTATTGTCCTATGGTTTGTTAATAATGGTGGTTTAGTTCAAGAACGTTTCTTTGGAATTGTTAGTGTTGAAGACACCACATCATTGACTTTGAAGAATGAAATATCATAAGTTCTTGTTCTTTATAATCTTGGAATTAATAAAATAAAAGGACAAGGATATGATGGTGCAAGCAACATGAGAGGAGCATGGAATGGTTGCGAGCATTATTCCTTAAAGAATGCCTACATGCATATTATGTACATTGTTTTGCCCATCAACTACAACTTGCATTGGTTTTAGCTTCAAAAGGTGTTCAAGATATTTGGTTATCTTTTCAAAATTGGGTATTATTGTTAACCTTATTGATGCTTCTCCTAAGCATCATAGTGAATTGCAATCAAGGCGAGTAGTAGAAATTGCCAATAAAGTAGCACTTGGTGAAATTGAAATAGGTCGTGGAGCTAACCAACTTAAGACATTACAACGAGCTGGAGCCATCCGTTGGAGCTCTCATTTGAGTTCTGTAAGTAGTTTAATTGATCTCTTTTCTCCTTCGTATGATATAGTTAAGAACATATGGCAAACTCGGGACATGAAGCCAAATAAACGTGCTAAAGCAAAAGGTGCCTACCTCGCTATGACTTCATTTTTCATTCTTCATTTGTCGAATGAGATATTAAGTATCACGGATGGGCTTTGTAAATCTCTTCAACTAAAAGAACAAGATATTGTAAATGCTATGAATCTTGTTACCACTACAAAAACACTCCTTCAAAAGCTAAGAGACAAAGGTTGGTTTGCTTTCTTTAAGAAAGTGGAAGAATTTTGTAAGAAATATTTCATTGACATACCCGATATGAACATGTATTACAAAATTAGCACATCTCGCTCTTGTCAACAAGATGATGATATTAATGTTCCCCATCATTATCATATTGACATCTTTAATGCTGCTATTGATTTTCAAATAGTTGAGTTGAACACTAGATTCTCTAAAAGAGCAATGGAGCTACTAATCCTCAGCACCTCTTTAGATCCAAGAGATGCTTATAAATCGTTAAAAATTGATGACATTTGCATTGCAGCGGAGAAGTATTACCCACAAGATTTCACATTCCAAGAGATACATATATTAAAGTGTCAACTATGAGCTTGATATTCCATCTCATCCAAATTTCCAAAATCTATCAATTATCTCTGAGTTGTGTAAACAATTATTTGAGACAAGAAAGAAAGATATTTATTATTTGGTTGATCGATTGATTCATTTTATTTTAACTCTTTCGGTTTTCACGGCAACGACGGAGCGAGCTTTTCAGCTATGAAAAATGTTAAAACTACTCAACGTAACAAAATGGGTGATGATTTTGTTGAGGATTGCATGATTATCAACATAGAAAGAGAACTTGTTGAAGATATTGATTTGAATTCGGTAGTTTGTGATTTCAACTCACGCAAAGAGCGTAGAGTACAACTTGTCTAGATTAGCATGTCTACCTTTTGTATTTATTTAAGTCACGCAGGAGTTATACATGAATACCTCATGTTATTGTAAGCTTTCACCAAACATAATTACAAACTACTTGTTGCAATTTTTTATATTATTTAGCTCTATTTTTTATTTCTTTATCTCTTTTACTTAACCCAAGTAACAATAGAATCCTTGATCCGTCCCTGCATCCAAATGACTATTATTTCTAAAATTTATCGTACTTCATTCCTATAGCACATGATTATCGGTCTAAATTTAGATACATCATTCATACCGAATACAGGATATTTTTAGATAATATGTACATAATCACTAGTAACTGCATACGCACATGAGAGAAATACAAGGTCTTTTCACAATACTTATTTTTTTTTGTCCAATATTCTAAATTTTACTGCTTGATTTTTTTTCATGGGCAGGATCTTGTGAAGTGGTCTCCAATGGAAATCGCAACATCAGAATATTCATGGATAGGATTTTTGCAATGGAGATTCGACCTTTTCTCATGTTTTGTGCAAATCCTATTCTAGAATCAAGTCAAATTAAGATTTCACGGTTTAGTCAAGTCTTTAGTGAAATTTACCATTTAACACGTAATTATCCGTTTTGCTTTCCTATATAATGTATAATTTTTTAAGTTGACAGTTACTTTCATTTTTCTTTTTACTATCATTAAAAGAAAACTAAAATTGAAATACGAAGATGTACTCAGTTTGTTGAACTAGGTTGAATCTTGTAATCTCTTTTTCATCGCTTGTTTATTTTTGGTAACTGTATTGTACATCATTGTAGCGTTTAATCAACAGGTTGGATTTTGGGTGTTTGCGCTAATATTCTCAGAACAATATATAGTTTGGATAAGCTCTTTAGACTCCATATTATTTGTTTCTAAAGTTGATGTCTTAACAGAGAGTTTTAGCAGCATGATGTACTTCTCATTTCGATACAAAAAATATTTTAAAACATAAACGATAACAGTATCCTAAAGCCTGAACCGTCACACGATCATTAACTGATATTTTATTTTAAACTATACGCATTAAGTTGGTCTGTTGTCTTCACTGAGACAGCTTGTATATTGTACGATGATATAATAGAATGATAACGTCCTGGTCTGTATACGTACCCTTCCTGTATAGTACTTTTCAGCAACTTAATTGTAACCAAGTGTGATTTTGCCTGCGTATGTATGATAGAAGTTTGTTTTTGCTGTAAATTTGGAGCAAAAAGTCGTGTTAATCACACGTACTTGAGAGTGTTTGAAAAGAATATTCCAACCCAAGTTGCATTTCTTTCCAAACTTATGGAACTTTCTTACATAATCAACGTTTTAATCCTTACCATGGAAAATGTAACAAATGAGCCACGTTAGGTAGATCCTCGCGCAACCAGACGTAGTTCTGTGTCCTAGTGATTCTTTAACAGATAATCATACTGTCCTATTATCGTATGTACGTGATGAGATAGTCGTTGCTTATTTCACGTCACTGTGATATTTTTATTCAGAAGCTCTAGAACATCTCCAGTTCGATGTACTGACGTGCAGGCCCAGCCCAAGACCATATTGGCCCATGGACAGACTTCCATTTTGGGCCCTCTTAAACGTCTGTAAAACTTAAAATGAAAACACAAACTTGAATAATAAGTTGAAACTAGGGATACCGTCACATTTCTAAAAGGGATTTTCACTCAAAATACTTATTTGTGTATGATAAAGATAAATGAAGTTATCATCTTCAGTTATACAGAAATAATGATAAATGAATTTATTATTTTTCTATATAACTTAAAAAGATAAATGAATTTACCATTTTTCTGTAAATTGTCTCTAAAACTAATTATTCATAAGTGATTTTCTTAAAACTTATTACCTTAGAATGAAAAGCCCTCCAATCTAATTTCCACTTTCTAAAACTTGTTTGTTTTACGTCTTTGCCTTTGTAGTAATTCTATCAACATACATCATCTTTTTTATAATTCTTTATCTTTTATATCTCTCGTTTCTAAATTTAAATGTGCCTAGCAAGACGTGCATTGCATAAAGGTATGAATTATGAAAAATGATAACATAAGCACAAAATATTAGTAAAATTACCTAATTTTACACTCCTTTCGAATTACATTTATTTTTCCGAAAATAAGAATGTATTTCTAGAATAAAATTGAGAGGGACCTATAACATAGTTTTTATAGTTATAATGATGTATGACAAAGACCAAGTTTCAAATTTCGAATTTTGAAGAAAATCTCAGGCTAATACCTCGGCTAAAATAAGTGAGATTTAAAACTCTGATAACTAACCATGCAGTCAAATCTCAGATTTCGGAGAAATCTCGGATTTCAGTTTCGAGTGAGATGAATGAGATTTAAAACCTTGACAAACACCTTAAGGTGCTTCTGTATCTTTCTCAACATCTTTTTGCACCTCTTTCTTTTGTTTTCTGGGCAGCTGTTTATTTTGCACTGCTCTTAATGATTGTTTTCTTTATAAAATTGATAGATGAATAAATCGTTCGTTTCCTTCATCAAATTCTATAAATTCAAATGATTCAATTAATTCAGCTGTTAGAGCTTTAATTTCTTCTTCTATTTCAGATGTAAATGTACCTTGAGCAGATTTTTTTTGCTTCTCCTTCTTCAGCTTAAGATGTATTTTGAGTTGATTGCTTTACTTGCTGTAGATGTAATTTGATTAGATTCTTTTTGTTGCCCCATTTTAGAAGCAATTTTTCTAGAATAGCTTTTTTTGCTTGTTTCTTTCCTGAAGGACTAGGTTTGTGTGCTGACCTTTTGTATTTTGATGGTTGTCGGTTCTCTATTACCATTGCATTACATCTTATTTACGTACATGTAAAAGTTGTAATATTGTCAGTTATGTATCATATATCGACTACAAGAAACAACAGTATTTTCAACGTCTCGAAACCGTCGGCGGCCATGAAAGCCATCGGAAAAAATCTTCGGAAAGAAAGTCGTTGAAGAATGGTTTTTAAGATGGCTTTTCGACGGCTCCATCGATTTATTTTCGATGGCTTACGATGAAATTTCTGACGACTTCCGATGACCCATCGTGTACACGTGGAGGAATAGCTTGCCTAAATTGACGTCGAAAGCCGTCAGAATATTTGGAAGGTAAGCCATTGAAAGCCATCGGTAAGTTTGCACCAAAGAGCCATTGGAAGCCATCGGCAATGTGGAAGTTTTTTTTATTTCAGCGGCCATTCAACCCCAAACAACACAAATATATCAATATATATATCGCCGCTCAATAACACACATATAAATCATATATATCAAAGCTCAAATCACATATATAACATCAGTAATAATAAACACATCAATATTTTTTATAATCAAACTCAAATAACCCACAATATATTCAAACATCCAGCAACATCTTGAAATACATTCTAAAATGTGTCAAACATATCGAACAACATCTCAAAACAACTCAAATCAACCTCACACATCCAACAAAGACGTATCAAGCATATCAAATCAACCTCATCCATCTCAAACATATCCAAACATATCCAACTCTCAAACACCATAGCAACAAAGTCAAACTACCTTATCCATCATAAAGTGCATATATGTACAATGTTCCAACACAAACATGAAAAATCATACCTATGAATCCTGATCATCACCTCCGGATCCCTCTGATGAGGGAAATGTGACATGCTCTTGCATATATGCAGCAAGGCGCTCGTCCAACTTGACCATCTCCACAGCCCAACGCCTGTCTCGTTGCACCAACTCAGCAATCTTAGCTCTCAACTCTTGAATCTATGCGTTGTCCTGGGCTTTTTTTAGCCGCTTTGCCTGCGTTTAGCCTATAACATTATTTAACAAAGTGAATGAGTTTCATATAGTGTGGTTAATAAAATCAATATGTTATACGTTATTCATAAATATATTATACATAAACGTTATCTCTTGATTCCTAAAACCATAACGCCTATTCCGCATTGGCGGCTCCATAATTGCGTCAAAGATCTGGTCCTCCGCGCCAGCAGTCTGCTTTTTTCGTCCCAGTCCCTCAAACACTTTCTCCCTTTCTAGCATGAATTTTTTCCTGCGATTCCAAATAAAAATACAATTAAAATTCATACATTTAATTATTTATAATTTATTATTCAAAGTGATTATTAATAACATATAATTTAATATATGCTTACCATGGCCTGTTATGGTTTCGAGTCATGCCATGTGTATGTTACTGTGTCATCTTCATTTTCATGCTCGATGGCATGAATACGAGCAAATGTTATGATTTCGAGTCATGTCATGTGTATATTATTGTGTCATCTTCATTTTCTTACTCGATAGCATGAATACGAACAAACATATCCATGTAGGAAACAGGTTGACCACGCTCTCTTTCCTGAAATAATTTGTAAGTATTATTATTATTGTATATATATAATTATACAATGTAATAAATATTTATAATCACAATTAATAAATTTACCAACTCTTGGCGGTAACACCTAGGCCAACATGCGGTCATTCTACTCTTATAAGCAGCCTTGGAAATATCTAGAATAACTTCTGAGGGCTCCAGCTCAAAGCTTTTGTATTAAATTTGATATGGACCTTTAATAAATCATGAATAATATATCATACACAAAATATTTATGATGTTGTAATAATTTGATACTTACCCACTCGCTTTAACTGTTAATGCTATTATAGGACGCAATGTCTGCTATGATGGGCCACCACCATCGCCTTCTGCGTCGGTTCCTCTTTGACTAGAATAAGGAGAACCTAATGACTATAAAGATCTCCGACGACAAAACATAATAACTGTCATAGACATTTCGCTTTATTAAGCAAGAACATATCATTTAGTTATGGAAAAACATATCATTTTTTAAGAAAAATGTAACATTAATAATCACGTAAATCACCTTCTATTAAAATATATATTAATAATCAGTCCTTGTCGTTTTCTGATTCAGATTCGGTCTTATACTCTATATCATTTTCCTTTATAGTCTCGAATGCTTTAATAAAACATTTCATTAATCGTTTAGAGGCCCAAAATCAGTATGATCGTCGGTTATTATTATTTCATTACTATTTTACACGAGATCTGCCCGATAAGCTTGTTTTTCTAGAATATTCTTTCAATTAAACGTAAATCTTGCTTTTGTTTTAAAAATTGTCGACCAATCTGCTTTATCTTTTTTTAAAGATGGATACGAAGTATAATAAACTTGTAGTGCTTGTTTTGCTAGTACAAAAGGATCATACTTATGGTGATGCAAGGTATGTTAATTTATTTCAATAAGATTACGATCTTTGTGCACATTGATTTTAGAACCTAAACATTGCTGAACCAATTAGATCTAAATAAAATAACTTTCTTTATAGGTCATGTGAAATATGTCAATTTCAAAACCTGGGTTAACACGTCATAAAAATCAATTATATGATTATCTAAATCATCACTACCTTTAACAAATACACCAGTATTGTTAGTTAATTTTTCAGCATAATATTATTTGGTGTTGAACTTAAACCCATTGACAAAGAATATTGGATATGTCTTGATATTTCTTTTTTGTCCCAATGCAAGATGATTCAATCAGCCGTTGACTACACAAATTTATGGACCATAAACGTACTTTGAAAATCAATCAGCATATTCTTTACTAAGATCGTCGCTTGGATGTTGTGATTCGTAAATAATGCAAATACATGTAAAATATTGCATTATATTCTATAAGTATATTTGAAATAAATATAAATTTGAAAATTCATATATCCAGAATTATTATTTAATATTATCTAACAAATGATGCAACTTCGGCACATTAAGAAGAACATATGTGTGTACTATATGGTAATCTCGGTCGTCGAACCATAGTTCCACACATTTTCCAACAAGTCGGTCATGTCGTCTAAAAATAGATAACATTTCTTCAAAAGAATCTTGTTCAATACCTTCATCATTACATAGAATAGTTTCAAACGATAAGTTCACATAGCCACTGAAATAATAAGAGAAAAAGAATGAAGCTTCTTCTTCGATATATGAATTGTATATCGAACCTTCAACTTATGTTTTTTGTCTAACTTTTGCTTCAGATGATTTAAGTACCTATTAAAAGATTATTTCAAATTGAATTTTACTTATGTAATTAAATTAATATTTAACATACTTAACATTACTACCTCTCAAATGGATACATCCATCCATAATGCACAGGATCTCGAAGACATGCTTCAGATGGAAGATGAACAGGTAGATGGTCAATTACATTAAAGAAACTAGAGAAAATATTTTCTCCAGTTTGTAGAGCAGTATAAGGATATCTACTTCAAGTTTATATAGACGTTCAACTTTTAACGTAGTCGAACAAAGCTCTTTTTAAAACAAACTAAGTTCCTTTATAGCCGTCCAAACTTTTACGGGTAACGGTTCTTTCAAAATGAAGGGTAACGAATTTTCCACCATTACGTAGCAATCATGACTTTTCATTCCACCAAGTTTATTATTTTTAAAGTCGACACATCTACAAAGATTAGAAGAAACCCCATTAGGAAATCTTAATATTTTCATCCATTTTAACACAAGTTTTCCTTGGTTATTGTCTAACTCATAGCATGCGTTGGGTTTATTAGTGATGTTTGGCTTGATTTGAAGCTTAGGACGCCTACATACACTACATCAAATAACCCATTTTGTAACACTTTTCCGCTTTTAATTTACAACGCTAATAACCGTTACAAATTTTTAACAGTTATATCTGTTACAACCATTTACAACGGTTATAACCGTTAGTAAATATGGTAATTTCGTAAATAATTAAAAGCTGTATGGATAAGGCTGGAAATTTATCTTCTATCAATCGTTTCTCATGGTATCTTTTTATTTCTCACTCTCTCACGTTCTACTTCTCTTTTTCGTACCGGGTTTCATCTACCATGGCCTCCACTGTCTTCCACCGCCTCCATCTTCTGCCACCACCTCCTCCCTTTGTCCTATCAAATCGACGAAGATGAAGGAAGATCTGGGTTGCAAACTACAAATCTAGGGTTTCGCTTTTCCACCTCCGTCTACTCAGGTATGAACTATAAAATCACGCTGTTAGATTTACTGTATGTATACAAAGAAGCTTCCTTCTCTTGATTACAGTGATAATTTTAATCATTTTCCCATGAGGTCTTCTTTTCTTAAAGCTAGATAGCAAATAGGTTTTTACTTTGAGTTCTACCTGCATTTAATATCATACATTCGAACATTTCCTGGCATTTTAATCGTTGTGATGTATCTGGATTTGAGGAGCGTTGATGATCCGGTGCCCTCTAATATGATTACCGATGTCGATCCATTCACTATCGACCCTCGACTTTCTTCAGGTTTATATTTGAAAATTATAACTAAGCTAATTACTACGGATTTGATTATTAGCTGTTAACCGGTGATTATTATCTAATTTGGGAACTTTAATCATTTTGATTTGGAGTGCAACACTAATAACCAGTAATTGTTATCTACTTTTCTACTATGAATTTGTTAACAATAATTGGGGATTCTGAGCCCATTGATTTGTGTTATCATCGTGTTTATGGATAACTGATTATTTCTTATAATACTGTTAGAAACATAATCCAGTAACTAATTATTGCTTTGGTTTTCATATTTGATTTTCATTTCTTGCAATTGGAATTACCAAACGATTTAATGAATAAGGAAGCTGGACATGAAGATTTCATTGAATTGAAAGATTTATTTGGTCCAGAAGATGGAAACTCGTCCTTTTCATGTAATACTAGCATGAAGTCAATGACTTCCGATGAGAACTTTGAATCGAAAATCATGGGATTTGGTCCAGAAGCCATGATAAGGGATATAGCTAATGATGTAAATAATGCGAATGCATCAGTTAGCTCTGATCCAGCGGTTATCCGACCATCATTTTCTCTTGGTATCTTACAAGAAACTTACTAAATTTTATACTCGCATAAATTGTAGATCTTTCCTTTTTCATTTTTTAATATCTGAAAACACTTCAGTTCCAGGTGTGGTGAGAGAAGGTAAAAGTGAAGCGTCAACCTCCAGTTCATCTAAAAGTAGTGGCACTTCTTATAAAACATGCCAAAATCAAGGTCTGCTAGGCGAATGGCAAAGCTTGGCAATTGTTGCTGACTTCATGCTTGTGTGGCTTCCTGCACTTACTATTTCAATAAAAGCACCTATATCTCTTACTGCTGGACCATTCCAAAATTCTTTTATAGCTTCCCTGAGAATGCGTTCAAGGTAACGATTTAAATACTTAAACTGATTTTAGTTACTTGTTTTATATAAGAAGTGTACTGCTAAAATCTCCTTATTTTTGCTTATTAATATCTTATTAAAAATATTAACAATAAGAGTTTTTCCCTCTTTGAAATTTTGACCAAGAATGAGAATGTTGAGGCTGATTCGTCTTCTGGCATTTCAATATTTAAGCTATATTGTTGGCAATGGTAAAGCCTGATGTGATCTTAATTCTAAAATTTGGGAATCTTGTTGTAATTTTTATTAGTACTACAAACTAAATAGGCTTCTTGGAGCATGCATTCTTACCATCTACTTGGTCGTCATGTATGCAACTTATGTTCCTGATTGGGAGTTTACAATCCGAGATGTTGATAGTCAGGATTATGAAAAGGTTTTTACTGTAAGTAATTTCTTTTTCACCTTATATGTTCAGCTAATCATTTTATTAGCACATGAGATTAATTTTTCATTTACTTATACATGTTATGACTCAAATACAAAGAGTGCGGTAGCTTATGAGATTAGTCTTATGATGTAGAGAAAAGAAAAGTAAAGATTAGATATGTATTTTTCCTTAAGGATATTTCATCTGAATAAAACACTGAGATCTAGTTAGAGATACAAAATTTTACATCAACCACGGGAATAAATCTTTTTTGTTGATAACTCAAAATATGGAGGTGCTGTGACATATTTTATCATAAGTTATTGATAGTTTATGGTTCGTTTGGGTTTTTGAAAGAAATTGAAAACCTATTACCTATGCCAATGCTATAAATTTTGAACTTGGCAAGTAAAACATTTTCATCGACATCCATTATTTAGTGTAATGCTAATTCTCTTTAGTATGTTGATGAAATGATATCAATCACTTAGCGATTTGACAATTGTATTAGAATCAAAGGAACGATAAAATTGAAATATGCAAACAGTATTCTGTCAGCATTGTATTAGTTCTTCAAAATCTTAGATTAAAACTGTAAAATGTGATGGTATGTACTTTGGTTTTAGACGTTGAAAGTGAAACACTAGTAAGATTAAAGCACTAATTTTCATGAAGGTTATATGTAGCAGCAGAGGTAGGCTGGACCCTCCATGCAATGCAGTTGGTTATGTAGATCGAAAAATATTGGCAATCAACCATCTCTACAAACGACCTGCCTGGAAAAGATCTAAGGTGATGTTTGTATACAAACATTTTACTGTCTGTGTAGATAGTATAGCATAGAAAAGGGCTCCATGTGTTACCTATTTCTTATTGCGATGCAGGCATGCACTTATGACTCTCCTTATGTTGGCGCACTTAAAAAGGATGCACCCACATGGTGCCAGGCGCCTTTTGAACCTGAAGGAATTCTGAGGTCTGTACTATTTCATTGAATATTGCAAATTTTGATTATTTCTTGATATATATATATATAGTGCATACTTAGCATACATGTATTTTGTGAGTGGGGCTTAGATGTCCTACAGGAACTTATGTTTATCATGTATCATTGTTGCATAGCTCAATTTCAGCTATTCTATCAACTATAATTGGAGTGCATTTTGGGCATGTACTTCTTCACATGAAGGTATATATCCAAGTATGTCTTAAGCTCCTTGTTCCATCTAAAAATCATCATACATACCACATTATTTCTCTCTAGAATCATATTGATCGCCTAAAACATTGGATTGGAATAGTTGTTGCTCTACTCATACTTGGCCTTGTTTTGCATTTTTCACATGGTGAGATTTTCTCAGAACAGCTGTAGCTATTTCTATGATGATTCATCTATTATTTACATGCATTTTTCATCATCTGCTTCTATAATGAGTATGCAGGGATCCTATTAAACAAGCAACTGTATAGCTTTAGCTACGTATGTGTTACTGCTGGAGCTGCAGCCATTGTTTTCTCCAAATTCTATATCCTGGTAATCAAACCCATATTTCTAAGTTGAAATAGCACAATAATGTATTTCTAAGTTGAAGTAGCTAAACATCATAATCAAATTGCCTGTGGTATTATGTCTCGACATGCTCATTGTGGTTCACTAAGCGAAACTCTGTGCATTTATTGCCAACAAACAGTGAACAGCTAATATATAAATGCAGTTTGCTCTCGCAATTCATAAGTGCGTTGTGCAGAACATAGAACGATGCAACACTTATGTATTTTTAAGCTTTAACCAGTTTCGCACTTTTAACTCGAATGTTTTAACATGTATTGTAACTGTAATTTCTTGCAGACATTTTCCCAAGGATTCCTTGAAGACAAACTTAAACCCTTCTACAAATCAGATCCCATACCTAAGATTGTGAGTAAACTGCTATTAACACCATTTTCTTCAGTTAGTTGTTTCCGTAGAAATAAAAGTATTCATTTGTTTAAAAATGCACAGAGTTCCTACTTCTTTTGCTTTTATCCTCGTGCCAAGGTACTCTCATGATTTCACGATCTGTGATTAAAAATATGAATTAGCTTATTTAAAACTCATATATGTTTGTTTTTGTTCTACTCGTGACTGATTTAGCTTCGTGTGTCTGTGCGTGTGTGTGTGATCAGTATAGATTTCGTTCAAGCAAACTTCCTAGTCTTAGGCATCTTTAATTCCTACTTTTTTTACCATCATGCGTAACTGTTAACTGTATAACCTCATATGTTGACAAAATATTAGTAACAAATTGCTTTGCAGTGGGAACCTACTTTCTATTACAACAAATATTAGCTTTTAAAATAATATGATCTCCGACAAACCAATACAAATACACATTGTTCATAAAGGTCTCACTGTCTCGCTGATATTAATGATTGAACAATAGACGGAGAAGACAATACATTTTGGCTGGGGCATGTATGGCAGTAAGCATAGAGAAACACACGATTTGAAACCGACACGACTAATTTTACATATACTAACGAGGAAAGTTCTACACACTCTTTATTTGTTGTCGATTCAGTAAAAAAAATATTAGTATAATTAAAATTAACAAGAAGGATTGTTATACTTGCTCCATTGCTAAATTACTATAGCACCGGATGGTACATTCTATGTATCTTTATTTACAGGCAAATCACATGCACTACGCATCTTTGATGGTGGTTGAAACACTCAACTCCAGATCTGTTTTCTTTGTTAAAAATAGAGATATGATGCAAGATAAGAAATAATGAATTATATTGATTAAGACAATAGCTCTCTTGATTTTCTTTATGCCACGTGTCACGCTAGCTGATGTTGATTTATATTGTTTTAACGATTAAAAAAACCTTATTGATGTAAAGACTAGCTAAAGATATTTATTTGACATAATACAGTGATGCACACATTTTCTATTTGATTACAGAAGCTAAAACTAACCGTGCACGTTAAAGTATCTTAATAAATTGAAAATGCGGAGAATTTATTATTTACAGGGTATGTTTTTGAAGTATCTTACTATTATTCATTATATTCTATTATATGGAAGATCCAATTACAATACTAATCACAGCATTAAACTTACCATGTTTTACTAATTTATTTTTTGAATTTATGAAGGATCCCATTTCTTAGTTTATTTAGCAATTAATTACCTTACATATTTTATGGTTAATTAGATCCTTAATATTCTTCTAAGTGCAATTTTTTATAGCTGATTGTTCACTGCAATTTTTTAAAAGTTGATTGCAGTGCCTTCAAGAATCAGTAGTGGGAGTGTAGATGGAGTGAATGGAGAAATGTTCATGCAGGATACAAAGCTTTGGAAGAAGAGAGTAGAACACTACAAGAAGGTTGTTAGTAGCTTGGGCCAGAAGGGAAGGATACAGAGTTGGTTGATGGTGGTTTTGTAGTTTGGCCGGAGTGTCGCATTCGTTGTTTGTAAGCTTCAAAATATTTTGTAGTAGTGAAATTTGAAGGTTTCACAATGAATTTTGTAGAATTTGATATGAACTAATTAGTATGTTTGATTTTCTTTAAAAATTGATGATATATTAGTTTTGAAATTTAGTTTCATGTTTGTTATTGCTATAAATTTGAATTTGTAGAGTTGAATGAAATAATATGTAATTATACTATAAGATCCGGAATGGGATATGGTTGAATGAAATACCATTAGATGCTGAATAAGATATGGTTCTGCTATACCAAATTTGTATCACTTATAAGTGTTTGTAATTTTTCTATTTACTTATACAAGGAATTCCCAACGCTTTAACCGTTGGAAATTAAAATATTCCCAACGGTTATAACCGTTGGGAATGTGAAGTAATTCCCAACGGTTATAACCGTTGGGAATTACCAAGGTTCCCAACGGTTATAAGAAATACGGTTTTTTCCAACAGTTATAACCGTTGGAAATTTTGGTCATTTCCAACGGTTATAACCGTTGGGAAGTTCGAAAATTCCCAACGGTCATAACAGTTGGGAATGACCAAAATTCCCAACGGTTATAACCGTTACAAAATATGTAAAAAAAATTATAACACACCTGCTACCAATGGTTATAACCGTTGGGAATTTGATTACCAACGGTTATAACCGTTACAAAACGACAGTTCTGGTGTTGTGATAAATCTTCAATATCACATCTTGATTTCAAATCGTCATAAATCTTCCCTTTAACATTCAAAATTGTATTAAACACATTATCAAACACGTTTTTCTCATTGTGCATCACATCAATATTATGACGAAGTAAGAGATCTTTGCAATAAGATAATTCCCAAAATATATTTTGTTTGCACCGATTATGAATCATCATTTACTTGGAATTTATATTTGCACTCCACTTTCATGTATCTTTGGATATTCCTTTAAAATCATATATTTCTACGCTTGACCAAATCATTGGTAGTTGTCTAGTCTCTGCTCTATTAGCTGTAAAGATTTTTTTATCTCTTCTAAAAGTACGATTAACATAGAGAAAACACCGATGAAAATCAAACCATGAAATTTTCGTCTTATGCGGTAAAGAAAATGCTCGTGTTTCTTCGATGCAATAAGGACAAGCTAGATGATCGGCTGTACTCCAACCTGAAAGTATTTGATATGCAAAAAAATCACTAATAATCCATAACAAAGAAGTGAACATATGAAAATTCTATTTTTCGAAATGTCGTATATTTCAACTCCTTCATGCCACAGTATTTTCAACTCTTCAACAATGGTTGTACATAAACATCTATTTCTAGTGTCGGATCATCAGGGCCAAGGACGACAATAATGAGAAACATATATGGAGTTTTCATACACATCCACAGAGGTAAATTATAGGGTGTAACGATAATAGGTCAAGATGAATATTTAGATCCAAATTGAGAGAATAGTGAAAATCCATCCATACATAAACCAAGTCTAACATTATGGCTCTATGCTGCAAAAGCAGGATAAGTCTTCTGAAAATGTTTTCGTGCTTCTCCATTAGCTGGGTATGTTAAGGTACCTTATTTCTGTGTTATCACAATGTACCATCTCATATAAGCTGCGATTATATAAGATGCATATAATCTTTGAAGTTTAAGAGTGATGCTTAAGTAATGCATTCTCTTGAATAGAACTTCCTTTTGCTTCTTTTTTCTTGGTTTTTATCTTTCCTTGTTACATATTATGCACTTCCTAAGATTGATGTCCTCTTTTCAGAATAATATGCAACCATTTAAACATGTATCTTTCGTTTGTGTGGCAAATTGAAAGCAGACAAGTTTTTTCACTTCATAATGATTTTCGTACATTAAATTATTGGATGGCATATGACGTTTTGCAGCTTGTACAACAGCTATAAATCCGGCTTCTGTGAAGTTGAA
Organism: Allium fistulosum; assembly: GCA_030737815.1. Classification (NCBI taxonomy): domain Eukaryota; kingdom Viridiplantae; phylum Streptophyta; class Magnoliopsida; order Asparagales; family Amaryllidaceae; genus Allium; species Allium fistulosum. Next base: position 1,098,845,992 of record CM060904.1, on the reverse strand, counting down.
TTTAGATTTCATAGCAATGTATTCTACGGTTACTAGTAATTTGGTGTCGCTTTTACAATCATCCCAAAGGAATTTCTTAGCAGCATCCGATAAATCATAGATTTTCTTTGCTCCAATAATTGGTTCTTCTTCGAGATTTACATTGTCGTCATCAACTTCAACCGTAGGGAACATTGATCGTGCTGCATCTTCAACTATATCTTCTATGGGATTCACCGTAGCATTGTCATTACCCACCTCCTCCTTCGACACTAAAAGATTAGATGCAATAAGTTCTCTATGATGATCTCACACAAAATAATCTAGCACGAAACTGTTTGACACAAATGAAATTTAACCATTTCAGGTTTCAAATGCTTTAAATGTTTGCAGTTACTACACAGACAACAAAATTCTTTGTCGTTTCCATGATTAGTTAAGGCGAATTCAATAAATACGTGTACACCATTACAAAATTGTTCCTTTATTGGGTCTCTCATTCCCTTTCATTGATACATCCAACTTCTCCGATCAATAAAATAATCAATCATTTTTTCCCGTTTCAAAAAATATGATAGAAATTCAAAAAATCATTTTTATGGATTGACATTTAATTTTTCAATTCATTTAATGTTTTATTAATTGTATAATATGTTATCTTTATACACTAATTTGTATATATTTTAATGTTTTATTAATATATAATATATTATTATTTTAACTTTTTTTATAAAATCTTATATATTTTCAATTTTAACAAATTATGAATATAATATTATATTTTCACTTTATTATTGTCTGCTTTGATGGTCGATCATCCGACCTCCTATTAGAAACAGTAATAATTACATTTTGTAAGTCATTTTATTTTTAACGATTCAACGAAATTTCGGCAATACTTCCCTTTGTTCCTTGTATCGTACACAAATGCGTGTACACAAGGAACAAAAAGGAAGTGCTGTTGAAATTTTGTGAACCGTTTAAGATGAAACGATTTACAAAATGTAATTATTTTATTGTGTTTGCAACTTGTCCAATATAGGGTCAAATCCGACAACTATTGTATCAGATGAATATTGATGTCCGTTGTATAATAAGAACGAATATCTGTATAACGATCATATACAATACTTGTCAGATGAGGCCAAAAATTCTCTAATGGATTTGAAAATAAAGTAGGCTATACACTAATTTTTCTATATTAGCATTAACACTAATTTATTATTTAAATTTCTTAACCATCAAAAACTAATAAAAGCTTGTTATTTAAAGGGGCATTTCACTAGAAGGACAAACTTTGTAGTCCAATTAGTTTCTAGGACACACATCCACAGAAATTAATTTCAAGGCCAAAGTCAGCAGAATAATTACTTTTAAGGACAAAGTCAGCAGTCCAATTACTTTCAAGGACATAATTTCATGAGATTTTAGGCCTTAGAAACTAATTATTTTACATTTTGTCCTTAAAAGTAATTATTTCAGTTGTGTGTCCTAGAAACTAATTGCACTTGTTAAAGAGGCCCTTGTGACTAATTTCCACTTATTTAAATTTCTTAACGATAAAAAACTAATAAAAACTTGTTATTCTAAGTATATTTTAGCTAACATTAATTTCAATTCATTACACAGTAATAAAAAATTAAATTTATACACTAGTACCACATACACGTAAACTAAATTTAAATATAATTAGGGATATATAAACAAATAAAGGGATTATATAAATAAATTGTTTTTTCGACATTTTACATAACACATATACTAGTTGTAACGACCCGTAAATTTTAACTGTTTTAATAACGTAATTAATTGGAATTTTGTGAAATTTTAAACGATAAAATTTTGAAATATAAATTTGATATTTGGAATACGTCTAATTAAACAAAGCAACTGGTAAATTTTCACCTGATAATATGGAAGTTTATTTTCTTATGTAATTCTATTTCAATTTAAATCGGTTAAAATTGATGGTAATAAAATGTTTTCCAAACCTGAATATTTTTCTATAGAAAATTTGTAAATCATCTTCTGAGTGAGACATCATATTTTGTTTCTCCAAATTTTGACTTCTATTGCTTCGTTTATCTTGTTTTCGACAGATTAGCAGCATTTTGGTACCGATACCGACTTTTGATCGGATGATCGTACCACCGATATTTGTATACCGTTTTGATCGTCTCGTCATGCTAATTTCTGCGGTATATTCATTTCTGTGTCTCGGAATTTCGGTAAGTGACGGAACCCGTGAAATGATTTACTATATCACTTATGTATTTTGGCTTTTGGAATTTCTTTTGTCTCTTCATTTTCTACCATGCCTATCAATGCATCAGCTAGCCATTTATATTCCCAAAATAAATTTCGTGACTTTTCTTTTCCCATTGGTTAAATTTATATTGGTTCATTTTATTTTTCTTTAATGTTCATTTCCTTTTACATTGCAATCCCTTCTTTCTCTTTCAAAACCTTGCCTGCTCTTTTTCCCACAAACTTTCCTCTTCCCATGCGACCTCCTCTTCCACGTACAACACGCGTACAGTAGCCTGCCTTCCACCACAACACGTCGGCAGCCGGTCCTTTTTCCTCAAAACATCACTGCCGTGCTTCCTTTTCCCCATTTCAAAATCTGAGTTGCTGTACCACAAATGCTACCACGAAGCCTCCAGGTCATAGCTTCGACCACCTTCTTCATTTTAAAAATCCACGCAAGGTATATTTATAAATCTATATAAGTAGTTGTTTTATTTATATATTTACAGTAATATTTATATAAGTAAAATGTATGTTAGTTATATATAGCCTGCTATATGAAATGTTATTATATATAAGATTTTCTTATATTAGTTTACTAGGTTATGTGATATGATAGTTGTTATGTTCGTATTATATATATACTTGGGTTTTTAATAAGTGTAGTTTGCATAAGTTTATAAAATATCGGTTTATGTATATGTTCTGTGGCGAATCTTATATCTGTTGTTATTTTTTTTATTGATTTTCGAACCTTAATACTGTTTGATATATATTCGGTGTGACAACATTTTATGGTTTGAAGCAGTTTAATGTATAGTATACAATGTCTTGTACATATTAGTTTATAAGCCATGATAATTAATGTTTATAGTAGTTTATATATATATAAGCTTATATATATTGAATGCAGTTTATGTTACAGTGTATATATATATAAAGGCTTTCTTTTGTTTATGAAAGAAAATGAATATATATGTTTCAGTATAGCGGATATATTGTATAATTATAGGTATGTTAAGTGTTTGTTTTATACATATATATAGTATAAACTTATATATGTTGTTTATATGAGTCTGTATATATAATGTTATATATATATATGGTTAGACAGGTTTAAAAATAATCTATTATTATGTATATTAGCTATATAAGTGATAGGTAACATGTTTTGTTTGTATACAAGTTGTAAATAGCCTGTAAAATATTTTATTCTACTGTGTTGTTAGGCATTCTGATTTGTGTATATTTTGTATAGAAATAAATGTTGTATATTGTGAATATATATATATATAATATAAAATAAATTCGCATATATCTATATGAGTATTATACAAAACTGGTTGTTGTATATATAAGTTTTACTGGTTATGTTTAAGGTATATATAAGTTACAGCATTTTATAATATAAATCTACAGTTTTTTTCGGAGTATATATATATTAGTTAAATAATATCAATACCAGATATATTTTTTATGAAGCAAAGTTTATAAAATTGATACGTATAGAACTTTATTTTAAAATAAGTTTTAAATTAAATATTGAATCTATATAGTTATATATATTCATTTATATCATCTATTATCATCGATCCAGTTCTGATTTGTTTTCATCGATTCCTTATCTATCAGCTTTGATCGTTGAATTCGCGTTCAATCTAGCATTGCTTTAGATTCGTAACTCTGCTCATTTTCAAATCTCTCTAACCTCGAAAGGTGAGAAATCACTCACGATTAACGTTCTTATGTTTATTAAATTTGATTTCAATTGAAACGTCAATTGAAATATGCTGCTGTTAGTTATTTACATTGCTATATATATGCTATTATCTGTAACTGTTCACCTGTGATATCTGACACCATTATCTGTTATTTATATTGATGATATATGCCCGTTATGTTATTATCATATATGTTATCACTTTGCCAGTCCGTTGTTAGTATAGAATCACTATGGGTTGAAATGATACATACCCGAACGATCTGTAGAATAGGAGAAAATCGTTATGGGTTGAAATGATAGACCCAAGCGATTTTCATTGAATTGAATTTTGGATTGCGGGTTGAAATGATATATATATGTATATAAATTTAAATTAAGGATTGAAATGATAAATATCTGTACCACTTGACCATAGGATAGAAAATTATATACAGGCACCGTTGGTCTATATATAAATATATTAGAAATGATTTCTATGGTTTTTGGAAAGAAATATATGGTTTTATATAAATATAAAATATTGATTTTGATATTATATAAATGTTATTTTATATATAGTTAAATTCTTGATTTTAAGCTATGTATAAATTTGTTTTAATATAAAATAAGTTTAATAATAAAGTTGATTTTATTAAAATATAATATGGTTAAGTATTTATTTAAATTATATTTTTAATAAAAAGTTTATAATGATTTAATAAATTAAAGGTGAGTAGATAGATTTGAATTTATTTGAAATTGTATTTAATTAAGAATTTTATTTAATAAAATTGATTTGAAACTTATTGAATTTGATATTTTAAGGGATATGATTTTATACCTTGATTTTGGTTTAAAGTGATCAATGAATATTTCAAGTTGAGTTTTATTTAAAAGATATTGAATTTATTAAGTAAATATTTCAAAACTAAATGATAGTAAATTGAATTAAGATATATATGAATTTATTGAATTTAGGTTTTTGGAATTATGGAATATTTAAAGCTTTGAATATATCGAAATTTAAATGGTTTATTTGTGGTTCAAATCTGTATTTGAAATCGATATAATTTGGAATGGTTTATTGAGAAACTGAATTGAATTAAAATTGATGATTTGAGATTTGATTTAAAATTGAATTTTTGGAATTCGAGTTGATGTGAATCGATTTGTGAAATTTGAGGAAGTTATTTTATTTTATATAAAGTATTTTAAACTATATCTAAAACTATTTATATTTTACTTTATAAATTATTTTAATATAAACTATTTTAATATGAATCATTTTCAATATAAACTATTTCATTATAAACTATTTTAATTTATAACTATTTTATTTTATAAACTATTTTATTATATATACTAATTTTTAATATCTAAACTGTTTAAGAAGAAAGTGTTTTGGATTTCAAAATGCTATGATTTCAAAGCTATGATTTCAAAGTGTTATGAATTTCAAGGTTTTGATTTCCAAAATGCTTTGATTATAAAAGACTTATGATTTCGAAAGAGTTATAACCTTGGAAAGTGATGATTTTTGGAAATGGATATATTTGAAGTGAAAATGATATCGTATTGATTTGGTTTTGAAATGAAAATGATATTTTGGTTTTGAAGTATAAACTATTTTGAAATGACCGTGGTGTTATAATAACGTTTGGTTGTTAAAGAGACCGGGATCAGATATGGGCATACTCTCTGTCGATACCGAAAACCACTTTAACAACTGTGTACACGGTGGAGATTCCAGAATGAAGTAGGATGGTGGCGACGATCCTATATGAGGTATATACGTGGACCCGACTCCCGTGAGTTGGCATAAGGCGGCTACAACAGGAGCGATTTCGGGCCAATGAGGTAGCTCCTCTGATCGGACACACTCCATCGTATGCCATTCTATTACTTGTGATTGATTTGGTGCGCACCCTTTGATTTTTTAGAGTGTGGCTCGAGGTGGGCGGTCACTACACCAAAAAGGTGTATTTGTAACGAATATAGTCATTACAAATGAAATTTATAACAGATATAGTCGTGAGCGGTACAGGCGTGAGGTATGTCGTTACAAATATTTATAACGGCCTCTACCCGTTATTAGATATATCACTTACCAACGGACTTTGTCGTTAGAAATCTAAATTTTTGTAACGAAATAGTTTGTTATTAGTTGCATCGTTTTGTAACGGGTATTTTCCGTTACTTAGTTTCCCCTTTCATAGTGGAAGAAGGGGTTGTCATTCTAAATTATCACGACCTTCTCCGTTACAAATTTCATCATTAGTAACGCACTTGTTCGTTACAAATTTCATCAATAGTAACGACTATGCTCGTAAAAAATTCGGCTGTAGTAACGAATATGTTCGTTACAGCTACCAAATCATGTAGAGCTGCATTTTTGCTAGCATTTACACTACAGAATTGTCTATTATAATACAGTAGGTACATACATATCAAAAATTACAGAATTTCGATAATAATAAGCAATTACGCATCCAAACATACAACTTAAATTGCACAAATATTTGACAACAAATTAAAGGAAGATTCCAAATTTCACTAGTTCATCATACATAACTAAAGAGTATGAAATCAAATATTACAAGTTCTAACATTACTTCAAAATAAATTCTAGATCCTACAAACAACGAACACGACACTCAGGCCAAATAACAAAACCTCCATCAATTATATGAAATAGCTTGTAATTACCATTTTGTGGTGCTTCATAAATAGGTGCTTCTGGATCAAACACTTTCTCCACCCATACAACTCTTTCCCCATTCATCACCTCTCTATGGTGGCATATTTTCTGTGTCCCAAGATGGCCCTTAGCAACCTCTTTCAACTCTTCTGACAATAAGACTACAGATTGCCTATCTCTTGTGGAAGATCCAATAGCACCATTGGATTGAACACCCAAGCTAGCTCTAGGACTATCATGCTGACTGTTGGAAGCAAGTTCATTTCTTGGTGTCACATTCCCTCCAAACTGATTCATAAATTGTAACAAACTTTGTTGCATACTCATCATAGTCGAATGCATCGATCTAAATTCTTCGGTTAGTCTATTTTGATTGTTCTCCATCTTTGCTTTTCATTTTCTATCTTCATCTTCCTTGAAATTAGCTATTGCTTTTGATGCTTGTGTAAGCTTCACTTGCTTCATAGTCGATGTAGAGCTAATTGCACGACAATAGTTTTTTCTTTTCTCCTTTCCAAACACTTCAGCAATGAGATCATTCTCAAAATCTTCAAAACTTCTACTTCCATTGCTACCATTGACACTAGAGTTTTCCTTTTGTCTTTCCTCCGCTGCTTCAACTAATGCCTGCATAATACCCAAATAAATTATAAACAAAAGTTGAACTTGAAAAGATTTTGCATATTAAATAAAGTAAAAGCAGAAACTAAAGAATATACTATCAATATCTTGCATATTGGTTGATAGAAAAGGATGAACATGTGAATACTGTAAAAAAAAATTCCTGTCAAATTATGAATACTGTAAAACAAAATATGGAGGAGATAAACTATAATGCATAAGATAAACTATAAAAGCAAGTTCAATCATATAAACAACTTTTTTCTATGGGAATATGAACTATAGTGGTATGTTGCCATTATTTAATTAAGGCTTAAACTGCCTGAGCTTGCGAAAGTCGCAAGCTTGAGCTTGCATATATTCAAATAGTAATCTCTGTCCTAACTCTGAAATTTAAATACGTTGGAAAATTTATGAGCATCGATTTGCATATCCTGTATTTAGAGAAATAGCAGCGAGTAACCGTGTTCTAACCTACAATTAGTTTTCATATCATTGGGCAGCTTGTATGTATTTTTGCCTAACTTCTACTATTAGTATGCTAATACAGTTGAATGTGTGATGAATTTAACAAGTTGAATTCGCCCTTCATTAACTTATCTACACTGATTATGCCAACTGTCAAAGACTTTGCAACTTCTAACAATGTTAATCTATTATATCTCAATAATATTAGAACACAATCATCCATGTAAAGTTTGATGTACTTCAGCTGGTGTCTATTATTTGAATTAATATTATAAGAAAATACTATAACTAAAGTCACTAGTAAATTTACTGTTGTTGCTCCTTTTGACCTTTCCTTGTTATTGAATTTCTTGTTGACGTTGTTAACTTACTGTTATCATAACGATAACTGAGAGTTTTGCATGTAGGACTAAATGTGTAAATCGTACCAATAAAGTTCAATGTTTACTATCATGTGTTTGGCAATGGTATGACACAAGTATAATTAAGAGTTTTGTAAGTAAATTAACAAGGTATTCATACATCTAGGACTGACTCGATAGCCTGGTTTCCTCAGCCCAGCAAAACTCAGTTCAGGTTTTCTTCCCAAACAGAGCAACAAAATCATCTTAACTGCTTTAAGTAGAAAAACACACTCATACTTAACATAAACCAACACCGTTTAAATAAATCTTATATTACATTTTAAGCTGAACCATTACTTGTCATGATAAATGGAATTAGCACCTCTTACGTTTCAATTTTACATTAACCATGCAGCCATTTTTTTCAGGCTTAAATGTGTAAATCTTACATGAACAATCATATATGAATCTTTTATGACAAAGAGAGCACAATCTAAAAAGCAGGACCATACTAATTATAGTTCGATACTGCTTGCAAGGGGTGGGGTTCTACTTTTATGCTCTCTGCAAATATAGCTCAATAAGTGCTTCTATTATACTATACATATATGCTCTTCCAACATCAATAATATTGATAGTCATACGTAAATAAAAGCTCTATCTAACGTAAAATACATACAAGCTGCCCAATGTATGAATATGGCATATCATCAAACATTATTTAAGCTCTATCTATCTAACGTAAATTGGTTTTCCTATCTTTGCAAGCTGTTAGATAGTTTGCTTATTCATTTATTTTTCCAATTAGCAGATATCATTTTCTGGCATTAATCATTCAAATTTGGGGTAGTTTATAATTTTGTAAATGTAGATAATGATGCTAATTCTCAAGTCTGATCCCGTATACAAAAAATGATAAAACTTTTTGCAGCTAAAAATATGATATGATTGAACTAACTAAACTAATATAACTGATATAGAACAAATAACCATGGGATGTTCATAACTGTGAAGCTTATATATGTAACAAAAACAAAACAAAAATAAAGCAATCAACTCAGTACTATGCTATTGAAAATTTGTATTTTTTAATTAGTGATGAAAATACAAGTAAATATTTTATGACCAATGTTAATTCAAAGCACTTGCTGTTAATTATAAAAAAGAAAAAGGCTGAATTTGCAGGAAAATAATTAAACAATAAAAATGTTGATAGCAATCAGGTTGAGAAATTTTGATTTATCATTAGGAAAATGGATTATAATCAATTACAATGCATTAAGTATTATACAATGTCTAGGTTTTAAAACCGGGGTTTGTACTCGGTTTTAAATCTGAGTACTCAACTTTGTACTCAGTTTTTAAAACTGAGTATAGTTTGTACTCAGATTTAAAATTGAGTATCGTACTCAGATTTTAAGAAGAACCTCCAACTGTCCGTGAAAGTGTGGAGGTGCAAACTGCAAACTGTTTTCATCAAGTGCATTTTTATTTTTTCATTGTTCAACTTAATTAATTAGCATTTGTAGATTTCAAACCTGATAGTTATTTTTCAACATCAAAATGAAGCATAAACAAGCCTTAAACTGTAAACTTCATGATACAAAGAACTGAAGGGTGATCAAAACTATAAACTCAAGAACATGGTAATTATTTTACCTCTGTATTATTAAGAGAAGTGCATATTCTCAAATCCAATTCTCAAACCCAATGGGCAATACTTACAGTTACCGATACAGTCTTGAATAGATGTTGAAGTACTTACAAATTTTTCGGCAGCACATGGAATCACCTTTCCCGTTTTTCTACTTGTATGAGCCACTTTCCATGCCACTGTATGTGTGATCTTCTGTCCTGGATTCTCAGCTGCCCGCATTTGAATAATTTCATAAAGTATATTTTTTTCACTGAAATATTAACCTAAAAAATGTTTTTACATACCAATTCTTCATATATTCTAAGATAAGGTTTCCTTCCCAATGTATGAGTTAGAGTACTATTGGCCTTGTTTTCGGAATTTGTCTTGCATTGTTTCATTTTCTTGTCACTATATTCGATGTCAACAAACCTCTGCCACCATACTTTATCAACATCATCAGGACGACTATTAAGTGCAACATGTTTGGGCATGAGTTGTCCATCTTTTTTGAGGAATCTCTAACGTACCGTTGATTTGATTGTTCGATAACGTTGTGAAAACTTCTTCTCCAATATTGGTCTAGCTACCATGGGGTCGATATTCAAGTCAAACTCTTTCTGTTGAAACAAAAAAAATCAAATAAGAATGTCAATTTTTTGTTATTCAATGGAGAAAATATGAAAAATGGATGGAGCAGGCAGTGGTTTGTGTTGAATGAGAGACCTGAAAAGTTAATGACATTATTTGATCTTTAAACTTTTAGCATCGTCAATATTTTAAACATAATTTGGTTCCTAACCTCTTCTATGCAGCTTGGATACATAAAAAAGGCAGAGGAGAGACAATTTTTTAGTCTCATTATTTTGGAGGTATATTTTTATTGTTTTCGGTCTTTACTGCATTTTTTGTAAAAAACATTGTTCACATATGAAAGCAAAATTGACCGACGCTCGTTATTTATCTATAGCTCATGTATTTCTTTAATCATTGTTATTTTTGTAAAGTGTTAAGACTCTGTGTTTTCATTCTTGTTATTTCATCATTTGTCCATAGCTCACTGTTTGACTTAGCTACTCTTTAGTTGACTAAAATATACCATTAAGTTTTCTATTTTGCGATTTTAAAAACTTAATGCGACAACATGCTACTAGCAAAATAACAAAACTTTGCATTAATGAGACTATAGTGACAACAACATGCTACTGCGATTGCTAAAGGCTGTGACCTAAAACATTTTGAAACCGAACTTATCTGCAAACTTTTGGAACATTGAATGTGTGTGGTTTCCATAGTTATTGTATGAAAAATTGTAATTCTCTGTGTTGATTATTTTTTAGTTCACTTGTCTGTTGTTAAAAATTAATCAAATAGTTTTTGGGACAGCAAAATAGAAGGGTATATATCAGGCAGAATGAACATGTACAAGAGAGACACCAGAGATGGCATAACAAGGCAAGGTTTAAACATATGTATACATATACATATTCAGGCTATTCAAGGTCCAGACTAAGCAAACCAACAGAGATGCACAACAACTGAAACGATAACCAGAGTGTACCAAGGTAGTAAGACACAACAACTAAACAAAAAGGGCAAGAGTACGAAAAAAACAAGTTGTAGATGAACCAGACAAAACAGATTCAAGCATAATGAAGTATAAACAGTTACGAATAAATAGTTAAATATATTACGAATAAACAGTTACGTACCATTAGTGCTTTCCACAGGCTATCTTTGAAAACAACATCTACATCATTCCATCCTTCATAACCAATCGGAATGAGAGAACGAAGCAAAACACCACAACGAGAGGCCCATTTTTTTTGCATCACTGCCTTTTTCACCTTCTAAGTCCACAATTATTGAGTACTTTTTATTTGGAGGGGGAGGAGGAACATCAACTTCCTCTGCGTCATTTGTATGTAGTGACGTGGCATTACAATTGCCTGACATTCTACAATGCAAATAATTTAAAGACGATGAATGCATATTAAAGCATAAAAGAAAATTTGTAGGATAATGGCTCATCCAAGATGGAGAACATAGCAAAAGCTTAATCCATGTTTATTTATTGTTCATACCAATTCATATTTGTAAAAGGTATCAATTATACACAAAAAGATTAAATCATAGCATTAATATGATGCGTTGAAGACAAGTGTAATAACTTCAAAAATATTCAACAATAGAGAAACATACCCAAGTGTATAGTAATCAATACAACATTGTAACAAGTAAACAAAATAATTATTGTTCAATCAAGTGTGTCTATTTTGATTCGATACATTTCAACAATGCAGTTAAATTAGGTTGCTCCTTCAAAATAGATTGAAAGCTCATTAGCATCTCATAATCATCTATGCTATCAGTCATGCGCTTAGGCGAGTGTTGTACGATGGACCAATTAGGATCATGCATGTCACTTATGTAAAAGACTTGACTTGCTTCGGACGATAGAATGACGGGCTCGTCATATTCTCCACTACCGCTTTTCAATTTCCTTAGATTCACCATTAACAAATTGGAGTCACTACAAAGCTTACAGCTATTTGATTTATCTGCTACATTGATCCAATCACAGTACAATACTACATGTTGAGATTCATAATAATCAACTTCAATAATCTCTTTGATAACACCATACCACGTAGTATCATCATCAATAGGATTTAAATCTTTCGCACTTGCAACAAATGTTGTAATCGCATTCATGCAAACACCACTATTTTGGGTTGATAATGTGTTATCATAATGTTGTGGAGAGAATATATAACCATTGATTCTATACTTAAGATGAGTTCTAGCTTCCCATTATGGTCCACTAACATAACGCCACAACATTGAATCCATGCTTTTTTCTTCAATTAGCTGTTAAATCCACTGAAATATATTAAACACTATTATTTTTATTATTAAACTATGAACTAGGAAGCAAGTTCGACAAACCTTATTGTGCAACCAATCAATAAATTCAGATTGTACTACCACTTCCGCCTTTGTCTGTAGTCTTTTTTTACCATGCTGAGCATCTTCTAAGGACAACCGATACTCGCTACAAATTATAAGTAATATTCTCAATAAATATAATGTTATACCTTACGAAATGCACAAAAAATACAAACCTATAATAATAATCTAGATCTGGTATGTCAATTCTGAAAAGTATCCATCTTTGAATCTGCGTACGTTGCACACTAGATAACTTGATATTTTTGCCTTCCATAATTGAACCTTCGTATATATCATTGTCGTTCTCATCCAAAAATGACGCTTGTGTAGAACTATGATTACCCATACGTGGATTTGGCATATATTCCATTGCATATCTAATAGATTCTAAAACAAGATACGCTTTGGAAATTGAGCCTTCCACATATCGCTTGTTACTTGGAATGTTCTTACACTCCTTCATAGCTATAGTCAAGAAACAAAAAATATATTACCTTATATATATATTTTTAAATATAAAACAAGTAATTTTATAAAGATGTATCGTACCTCTCAAACGGATACATCCATATATAATTAACAGGTCCACAAAGTAATGCTTGATCAGCTAAATGCAACATTAGATGTATGCTTATATCAAAGAAGTGAGCGGGAAAGTAGTGAACCAACACACATAACGCCTCTGAAATCATATCTTTAGCAGCTTGGACATGCTCTCGAACTAAAATCTTCGAACAAATAATTTTGAAGTATAAACATACTTGCAAAATTGCACGTCTTAAGTCGCGACAATTTGGATAGGCATGTTGAACCATGATTGGAAGAAAATATTGAAGAATGATATGATAATCATATGATTTTCTAATGCTCAAGCTAGGTGGTTGAACGTTGACTAAATTGCCTATCTTTGTTGAAAAGCATGATGGAAGCTTTGCACCTTTTAAGACTTGGCAGCATTGAATTTTGTAAGTCTTATCAAATGCAAACTTGGAAGATTGTTTCCTATCAAAAAACAAGTTAATAAGATGCTCCGCTACATTCTTTTCAGTATGCATCACATCGATCGTATGTCGCACTTTATGACTACTCCAATACTCTAAGGTAAAAAGAATCGACTTCTTATACCACGCTGGTCTTTCTTCATTGTCATTCTCATTTACAAAATGATCTTCATCACCATCATCAAATTCTTTACGTTTTAATTTTTTTTACCCGGTACATATTTGATATAAGCAAGCTTTTCCAAAAGTGCCGATCCTACCAATCGTGTGGGAGGTTCCTTATGCTCTACATCTTTGTACCATCCATGTTTCAATACTCTATATGGATGACCATTATTCAAAAATCTTCTATACTTTGTATAAACAATCTTATTACCAATACGTTCTGACTCGGTCTTAGTAGCACAAACCGGACATGCTTTGTAACCATGTGTCACACAACCGGATAAATTTCCAAATGCTGGTAAGTCATGAATTCCCCACAAAAGCATCGCTCTCAGTGTAAATTGCTCTTTCTTATCCATGTCAAATGCAGGCACTCCTATCCAAAGCTGCTTTAACTCATCCATAAGAGGTTCTAAGTATACATCAATGTCTTGGCTTGGTGCTCTAGGTCCAGGAATCAACAAACATAACATTTGAAACTCGGGTTTCATACATAATGAAGGGGCAAATTATATGGGATCATGTACACGGGCCAACAACTATAACTATTAGATTGAGCTCCACTAGGATTAAATCCATCAGTAGCAATGCCAAGCCAAACATTTCTTCCATTAGTAGCAAAATCCGGCCATCTATTTTTAAGCGATCTCCATTCAACCGAATCAATAGGATGGCGCATGGAGTCCCAAGAAGGCTTTGCTTCACTATGCCATAACATTTTTCGGGCTATCCAAGGTACAGTGTACAACCTAGTTAATCTAGGAATAATGGGAAAATATTTCAAAACTTTTCTTGGTTGTTTTGTGACTTCGACTATTTTCCCATGTTCTTTAACTTTAAACCTCGAAGTATTACAGTGCGGACATTCCAATGCATATTCATACCCCTTCCAAAATAATATACAATCATTTTCACAAGCATGCATTCCTTTTACATTCATTCCTAGATCTTTTAATATATTTTTCATTGTAGGGTACTTATCGGGTAGTGTATTTTTCTTTGGAAGCCATAGTTTCAACTTCTTCAACAACTCAGTCATACTGTTTCCTGACCAGTTGAATTCTTTTTTCAAGCCATAAAGCTCTATGAGGACACTTAATGTTGTAAGACCATCTTCACAAGAAGGATATAATTTTTCACTTGCTTTCCTTTTGTATTCATTATACTCTTTTTCATGGTTTCCACCAAAAGTTGCTTGTGTACCATGAGATAATCCATATACATCATCAACAAGATTTCCAAGACCACCTTCTATTGGGTTTTCCTCTTGAAATTGATGAGACACGAAATCATCATTGACAACATGGGCTGTAGGATTGACCATTACTTCAATGCCATTACTTTCTCCATGAAAAAACCATTCATCGTATGTTGGATCCATACCATAAAGAATTAAGTGCTTCTCAACTATTTCAAAAGGCAATTTTTTAGAATTTCTACACTTTATACAAGGACAACAACATATTTCAAAATCAGGTGGTGAATGACGCTTCACGAATTCATAAAATATCGAACACCTTGTATATATTCGTTTGTGTTCCTATGTCGAATTCTGATCCAATCTCTCGAGCTAGGTTCTGACACTAGCAAAAACTCGTGGATCACCTAATTCATTATGAAAATAAAGATTATTGATTCAATGTCGTTTCTTATATGAATGGAGCAAAAGCACATATAATAAAATATTACGGCAAAAAATGACACAACGATTCAAATTCAGTCAAAGTTCTCAAAATAAGATTCAAATTTAGAATTACCATTGTATACACATTTATATTTCTGGTAAAATATTAAAATTTATACATTTAAAACAGCCATTTTGCATCTTTCCTTTTACAATTGCATATAAATTTCTCTGTTATGTTTTCTGCTGCCAAATAGTGTATACTATTATTATTTTGGCATATAAATAAACATTTAGAGCGAAGAAATCAAAACGTTTTAATAGTTCAAACTCAAGCAACTAATAGTAGGAAATCAACAGATTTTAATAAAAACTAAAAGCGTTGATATCTTTAGTTGATTTAGCCCTTGATTTTGCTTGAGAAGGTTTTGCGATTAGAAAAGTAAAAGCGATCCTGAAGCGCGAATTTGGGGAGGAAATGGGGATTTGGCGGAAAGTGAAAATAATTTAGAGATTTGGCGGCCAAAGAAAGTGGGAAGCGTAATGAGCTTAAGCGTTGTGAGTCCAGATGTTATTTTCCATCTTTTACCCTTTTGTTTTCAATTTATTTTCATTTTTACCAAATTTTATAACGGTGTAAAGCAGTGATAAACTATTTACAGCTCATTTTACAATGACTTTGAAAGTTTTAAAATGGGATTTAAGTGTTATTATTTTATAATGGCATTTGATTGTTAGTAATTCAGAAATATTTTTGTTGGGAATTTCATGTTTTGGTGTAGTGGGTAGTGGCTACTATGCATTACCACCAGTCCGGATGCGTAATTGGTATATCTACCCTAGCATTGCCTTGTTGTGCCGTGTCACCTACCCTAGCGTGCTTTACTACGAGTTTGTTTTGTACCATACATATGGAGTGCCCTCTAACGACGCCCATTATGGGGGAGATTACGGTACTGTATAGACTATGGGAATATATAAAATGTGTTAAGGAGGATATGGGTAACGCCTTAACGCTATTTTGATAGTTTACTTTACTTTAGACATTATTATAATATCGTATATTACTACATAGTAGATAGTTTAACGGATCCTTAGAGGATGGTTATCCCAAACATCCTTTGAGTTACTTATATTTCAGTTGTTATTTCACTTGAGTTGGATTTATTGATATAAGAATGTTAATCCTGACTCGAGTGTTTTGTGTTTTGCTTTACGCTCGGGTCATACTGAGTGATACATCATTTGAGACTCACCTTTGGAGTTGGAGCTTCGCTTGGAGATCCAGCTATCTATTCTGCTTTCAGTTATTCAGTTGATTCCAGTGATGTATTCAGATCTTGTATTTGACTATTGTATTGAGACATCTATGTATTCGTGACTTCTGTTGTATCCTGTTTAACTCTGTTATATATATATATATATAGTAGCTTCATGAACTACTATTCTTTTGTTTCCGCTGCATTATTGTTATATTACTCTGTGTTTGTGATTCTGTGATTATTTATTTACTGTATATGCTGAGTTTTGCCAAATCTAAAAATTAACAATCTGATATTTTGAGCAATTCAAAGCCGACATGTATGGATGCGAATGGTTGAAAATTTCAGGTCGTTACATTTGGTATCATAACTCTGGTTTTAGGCAAAACTTAGCGTATATGGTAATTTAATTATGGAATCACTTTCGGTCGAGCTTGAATCCCTTCCTCTTTGACTCTGGTTCCTTTGAATTTTGGAACGTTCTCCTCGGTTTCAAAATCCATGTTCGTCTCTCCCATTCGTTCTGAAATCCATTCTTGTCTCGACCTAGTCGTGTTTTCTTGATTCCGGAGCATCCCATAGCTCCACTGAATGATTTGCAAAAGAGGGAAACTCCTTTACAATCAGTATCGATTCACTAGAGATTTAAGTATCCTCGGTTTACGATGCTGCTATCTTTTGCTATACCTGAATTCTATCTCTGGCGATCGGATGTCGATTTGCCTCAGAATTCTGCATCGATCTTATCTATGATGACCCGGTTAAGGTTGCCCGTGATTTATACAAGTTTATCCATCTTCCTGTTTGAAATTCAATGATCGAACCTTCGTTTCGAGCCTATCTTCTAGTTGAATTCTTTTGGTTAGGATCCCTCTATATTTGGATCTCTATCTTTGTTTTGAAGTCCATTCTGGAATCATCGTGTGAGGGAGTGTATTTGTAATTTATATTAAAATGTTTTATAGTGTGTTGTTTGAGTTGTTGATGTTGGCTTGGATTTTTCGATCGATTCGTCTGATCAACGCTATCGATAGGATTTCTAAAACACTTGAACAGAACAAACTGACACAATATTATTTCCAATTTGGTGAATAAAATAAATTTTGTATGATTATAATATATATATAAGTAAAATTTTATGGAATTTAATAAGTTAATTAAATTGGTTTTTTGAAATGATAATAATTGATTATCATTTATTGTTCTATAAATGAATTTATAAACATGGTTTATAAATTGATTTGGATTTGAAATGCATTTAAATCAGGAATTTCGGAATTTAATTTCTGGTGATTTCAACTTTGGTTTTAAAGTTTTAAAGGATATATTACTTAAAGTATTTTTGAACAGAAATTGTTTCCAAAGAATTTTAAAAGTTTAAATCAGTACTCTCCTCTTTTGTCGCTGGAAAATAATTTCGGTGATGACTGCATCATCATCGACATTCATTTTCGAGTTTCAAAGTGGAGAGACCATTCTATAGCTTTGCTACATTTTTGTTTTGGAAAATTAAATTGATTTGAATTACAATATATATATATATATGATTTTAGATTTGATTTGGTATATATTGTATATATATATTTATCTATAAAATGGTTTGAAGATAATCGGAAATTTAATTCTTAAAGTTTATGTTAAAGGTGATTTCATTATAAAATGAAGCAAATTTTTGAATAAATATTCAAATTTGAAATAATTGAATTGGGAAAATTTTACTAGTATAATATTCAATTGCATTTCAATATAACTTACCTAGATTATTCAGAAGTTGAATATGTAATTGGATAATATACAATATAAAATGTCTTTATAAATAAAATTTGAGTGATTATAATAGATGTTATACACTTAAATTTTTAATTATAAAAAAATGTTAATAGAGATAGATAGAATAATAAGTTAATTGAATACTAAATGAAATAAATAAAATAATTTTTTTTTGAAGAAATTAATAAATTGAAATTAGATCAACTTAATGAAATACCTTGAATTTTAAATCAATTGCTGAATGTTAATTTATTTAAATTAAAATCTATATAGTTTAAATTAATTGTTTTATTTGTATTTCAATCTATTTTCTTTCTGGTTGTTTCTATTCTCCTACCTCGTTCCTTTTTGGGGACGAAAAGTTTTGTGTGGGGGAGAGTGTAACGACCCGTAAGTTTTAACTGTTTTAATAACGTAATTAATTGGAATTTTGTGAAATTTTAAATGATAAAATTTTGAAATATAAATTTGATATTTGGAATAGGTCTAATTAAACATAGCAACTGGTAAATTTTCACCTGATAATATGGAAGTTTATTTTCTTGTGTAATTCTATTTCAATTTAAATCGGTTAAAATTGATGGTAATAAAATGTTTTCCAAACCTGAATATTTTTCTATAGAAAATTTGTAAATCATCTTCTGAGTGAGACATCATATTTTGTTTCTCTAAATTTTGACTTTTATTGCTTCGTTTATCTTATTTTCGACAGATTAGCAGCATTTTAGTACCGATACCGACTTTTGATCGGATCATCGTACCATCGCTATCTGTATACCGTTTTGATCGTCTCGTCATGCTGATTTCTACGGTATATTCATTTCTATGTCTCGGAATTTCGATAAGTGGCGGAACCCGTGAAACGATTTACTGTATCACTTCTGTATTTTGGCTTTTGGAATTTCTTTTGTCTCTTCATTTTCTATCGTGCCTATCAATGCATCAGCTAGCCATTGATATTCCCAAAAAAAAATTCGTGACTTTTCTTTTCCCATTGGTAAAATTTATATCGGTTCATTTTATTTTTCTTTATTGTTCATTTCCTTTTACATTGCAATCCCTTCTTTCTCTTTCAAAACCTTGCCTGCTCTTTTTCCCACAAACTTTCCTCTTCCCATGCGACCTCCTCTTCCACGTACAACACACGTACAGTAGCCTGCCTTCCACCACAACACGTCGGCAGTCGGTCCTTTTTCCTCAAAACATCACTGCCGTGCTTCCTTTTCCCCATTTCAAAATCTGAGCTGCTGTACCACAAATGCTACCACGAAGCCTCCAGGTCATAGCTTCGACCACCTTCTTCATTTTAAAAATCCACGCAAGGTATATTTATAAATCTATATAAGTAGTTGTTTTATTTATATATTTACAGTAATATTTATATAAGTAAAATGTATGTTAGTTATATATAGCCTGCTATATGAAATGTTATTATATACAAGATTTTCTTATATTAGTTTATTAGGTTATGTGATATGATAGTTGTTATGTTCGTATTATATATATACTTGGGTTTTTAATAAGTGTAGTTTGCATAAGTTTATAAAATATCAGTTTATGTATATGTTCTGTGGCGAATCTTATATCTGTTGTTATTTTTTTTTATTGATTTTCGAACCTTAATACTGTTTGATATATATTCGGTGTGACAACATTTTATGGTTTGAAGCAGTTTAATGTATAGTATACAATGTCTTGTACATATTAGTTTATAAGCCATGATAATTAATGTTTACAGTAGTTTATATGTATATATAAGCTTATATATATTGAATGCAGTTTATGTTACAGTGTATATATATATATAAAGGCTTTCTTTTGTTTATGAAAGGAAATGAATATATATATATATATGTTTCAGTATAGCGGATATATTGTATAATTATAGGTATGTTAAGTGTTTGTTATATATATAGTATAAACTTATATATGTTGTTTATATGAGTCTGTATATATAATGTTATTGAAAGAATTTGAGAATGAAAATATAAAACTAAAACTTTATTGATGATTTTATTATTTGATACAGAGAAAAGATAATTATATGCATTGTACATTGCTTGCTATATATACAGAGTTTATATGCTCAGTGGGCTTGCACTCGGGGAGCCCATACCCGTTATGAGTCTTCTGTATAGAGTGGCTTGAGAGAGAACCATTGATATCTGATTGCATGGCTGTGATTGTCTTGAGTATAATGTCCTTTATAATACATACCTCATTCTCATTCTCTCATATCCCCCCTCAAATCCAATGTCGGCTAGGGTTTGTACGAGAGATATGAGATTTGTTGCCTCAAAAAAAAATTCGTGGAGAGATTTGATAGATTGAAATCGATTTTTTTATGCGATAGCATTCTCCTTCATTCATTTGTCTTCTGATGAATCGAAGACAATAGCTTGACCAAAGAATGAAGTGAGACTTAAAGAAAGAGTTGCGAAGGACTTCAAGCTGGCATCTTTTTAAGATGTTTATCTTCATTAAGCTCCTGAATATCCTCTGGTCTGTATACTGGAGTTTGAGATCTTTGGCTGATGTCGGCTACATCAACATTTAGTTCATGCCTGAATTTCATGAAGCTCTATCTTGAAAGAGGCTTAGTGAGCACGTCGGCCTTTTGGTAAGTCGAAGGTATGTAATCAACTCTAATTTTATTTTTCATGACTTGCTCTCTGATAAAGTAAAGGTCGAGTTCCATATGTTTGATTCGAGAATGTAGTATTGGATTAGCAGTGAGTGATATTGCACTAATGTTGTCGCACCAAATAGTTGCCTTGCTGTTAGTGCTAATTTGCAGCTCACTTAGTAATGATTGCATCCACATGATTTCTGCTGTTGTACTAGCAATACTCCTGTACTCAGCTTCAATACATGATCTAGAGACAGTTGATTGTTTTTTGCACACCATGATACTGGATTCTTTCCTAAAAAATGCAATATCCAGTAGTGGATTTTCTATCATCATGATCAGTGGCCCAGTCAGAGTCTGCATATGCATTGATATTCAGTGATTTGCTTGATTGCATAATTAAACCTTGACTTAGAGTACCCTTGAGATATCTTAGAATACACTTAACTTCTTTCCAGTGTTCGTCTAATGGTCTTTGCATAAACTGACTTTATTCACACTGAAAGAAATGTCTGGTCTTGTTATGGTGGCATACTGTAGTGCACCAACTATGCTTCTGTACTGTTTGTCATTAGATATGGGTTCACCCTTGTATTTTGATAGATGCAAGTTACTTGTCATCGGTGTGGGCAACGGATGGGCTTTGTCCATGTTGGCTTTTACTAGAATCTCGGTGATATATTTTCTTTGATTCAACTGCGTTTCATTGTTTGGCAGTCTTTTAACTTCAATTCCGAGAAAATAATTCAGGTCTCCTAAATCTTTGATTGTAAACTCCCTATGTAGATACTGTACATTCTTTTCAATCTCTGACTCATTATTGCCTGTAATGATAAAATCATCAACGTAAATCAGTACATATGTGATAGTATTATTGGAAAATTTAAGGAATAAAGAGTTGTCTAATTTTGTTGAGTTGTATCCAAGCTTGGCAAGTGTTGATTTTAGCTTTTGGAACCACACTCTTGGTGCTTGCTTGAGCCCATAAATAGCTTTATTTAGTCTTCACACAAGATTTTCATTGCCTTTCTTTATGAGTGGCTGTTCCATATATACTTCCTCCTACAAGATGCCATTTAGAAAAGCGTTATTAACATATAGTTGTCTGATTGTCTAGTTCTTGTGCAAAGCAATAGTCAAAATAATTCTAATGGTTGAGGGTTTTACAACAGGGGAGAAAGTTTCATTAAAATCAAATCCATTCTGTTGTGAATACCCTTTTGCCACTAGTCTTGCTTTGTTCTTAAGAACTAAACCATTTGAGTTCTTTTTAATTCTGTATGTCCACTTGCATCCAATCATATTTTTATGCATTGGTAAGGATACAAGATCCCAAGTTTTGTTCTTCATTAATGCATTGTACTCTTCCTTTATGGTTGTTCTCCAATTAATATCCTGTACTGCTTGTTGATGAGTACTAGGCTCAGTGCATTTTGACACAACACTGTAAATTTTTGGTTTGAATATGCCACTTTTGGCTCTTGTTATCATGTGGTGTTCAGTGTTTACAGGTTGAGCAGATTGATCACTGTTGTCTTCAGTGACACCTTGTTGTGTATTGAGTGATGAAGTATCATTCAATATTTGGCATGTGTCAGAATGTTGACTGGTGTTGGATAGAGAAAGATCATTTGATCTTTCAGGCATAATGTCTTGCTCTTGCCCTGTTTCACTCGTAGACCTATAGAGATTAGTACTGGAACCATCTCTTTCCTTATTGTCAGTAGTGTGAACTGAAGCAAACTTTTCAGAAAAGAGTGTTATTTGAGGTAATGAGTATCTAGCATTATATATTTTTTCAGATGTCTTAATTGCTGCATTAGTAAAAGGAAATTCTTGTTCATTAAAGATTACATGTCTTGATATGTATATTCTTCCTTTGCTGTCAAGACACTTAAACCCCTTTTTATTTGATGCATATCCTAGAAATGTGCAAGGTTGAGATCTAAATTCTAACTTGTGTGTGTTGTAAGGTCTTAAGTAAGGAAAGCATAGACATCCAAATACCTTTAAATTTTGATAATCTGGCTTGACTTTAGTTAGTGTCTCTAATGGACTTTTGTAATTCAATACCATTGTGGGTAGTCTATTAATCAAATAAACCGCTGTAGAAAAAGCATCAGGCCAAAATTTTAGTGGTAGTGATGCCTGAGCCAACAAAGTTAAGCCAGTTTCTATAGTGTGTCTATGTTTTCTTTCTATAAGACCATTTTGTTCAGAGGTATAGGGACAGGTGGTTCTTTGTGTAATTCCTTTTTTTTGAAAATAAGTTTTCAGTGGTACAAACTCTTTTCCACCATCTGTTTGAATAACTTTTACCTGACAAATTGTCTGTCTTTCTGCATTGGCTACAAACTGCATAACTACATTGTTAGTTTCAGACTTTGCCTTTAAAAAATATATCCATACATGTCTAGAGTATGCATCAATAAATGTGATATAATATTTATAACCATAATCACTACATATTGGGGCTGGTCCCCATAAATCAGTAGCAATTAGTTCTAATGGTTCATGATAAACATTCTCAGAATCTGGAAATGCAAGCTTATGGCTTTTACCCATTTGACAAAATGTACAAGTATAAGAATTTGGAATTTTATCAACAGAGATATCACTGCAATTATTTACAACATGTTTTAAAACTGTTATACTGGGGTGACCCAGTTTACAGTGCCAGGTATTAAGATTTTTACAATTATCATCAGTTTTCAATTCAAAAACATGGCACCAATTTTCTTTATGATCGTCATGTCTTGAGTTTGCAACATCAAATTTGTATAATCCCTTATATTCTTTACCCTGCAAGAGAGTTTCCCTTGTTAGAATGTCTTTTACAAAGCAATGATTTGGGTAGAATTCAAAGTAAAC
Source organism: Allium fistulosum (assembly GCA_030737815.1). Taxonomy (NCBI): domain Eukaryota; kingdom Viridiplantae; phylum Streptophyta; class Magnoliopsida; order Asparagales; family Amaryllidaceae; genus Allium; species Allium fistulosum. The sequence goes on along the minus strand of CM060904.1, from coordinate 1,098,822,020 downwards.
ATTATTATTTTTGGCAAACTATGATACACTCATTAAATTCTTTTTAATAAGTGGGACTCTCAATAGATTATTGATATAAAGTTTCCTTATACCTCTTAAGCTTGCATTCCCAGTATGGGAGATGTGAATTGGTTTACCATTTCCTAAGTATAATAATTGTGTACCTTTGTATTCCCTGTTGCCAAGATTCAAATTACTCAAGTTGCTGGTTACATGATTGGTAGCTCCCGAGTCAGGATACCAGCTATCATCATGTATATCCTCAATCTTGGCTCTATCATCATTTGCATTTTCAATCTTGATTTTTGTTTGGCTATTGACCAAGTTTGCACTAGGATTTGAAGTTTTTGAACTGTTACTGTTTTGTTGAGATGGAATGAAGTTAGTATCGAATCTAAAGTAACATCTATTTGTTGTGTGACCATATTTTTCACATATCTGGCATCTTGGTCTGTTGTTATAACTCTGCCTGCCTCCTCTGCCTCTAGACCTACTAGATTGACCACCCCTTTGATTGTTGTTATGTTGATTTCTGTTTCCATTGCTTCTTTCTTGATTTCTGTTTTTGCTGTTTGTAATGTAATTAATGGAATATTCTGAGTTGGTTGACTTCTTTTGCTCTAACCTGCCCTTATGAGAAAAAAGTATAGAGTGTACATATTGTAGTGATGGTAACACTTCATTAGAAGATATTACTGCCACTACTGACTCATATTCTTCATCAAGACCATTTAATACAGATAAAACTTGCTCTGTGTCAGAGACTTTGTGTCCAGCAGAGGCAAGTTAATCGCATATTGTTTTAGCCTTTGATAGATATTCCCTCATACTCAAGTTGTCTTTCTTTAAATGATGCAACTGCCTTTTGTACTGCATGATTCTTGCAGCAGATTGAGAACTAAACACTTGTTCAATGGTATGCCATATCTCATGTGTTGTTTTACAACCAACAATTTGTGGTAACAAACTTGCATTGATAGATGATAATAGTCATAAACTAATCAGACTGTCTTGTCTCTGATGTGTTATATGATCTTTGTTACTTATAAGTTTTCCATCTTGATCTGCAGTGAACTTTGGTGGGACACTTATGGTTCCAAGGACATAATCCTCAATCCCATATCCTCTGATTGCAATTTCCATCTGAAATTTCCACAGCAAGTAATTTGGTTCTTCCAATTGAATGGTGAAAGCTTGGCTTTGTGATTTAATGATGAAATTCATGAGTTCTTGGTAGGGGTGGGCGCGGTCGATTAACCGCTCAAATCGGTTAATTTTTGCGGTTAACCTAAACTAATAAGCGGTTCGGTTAACCGATATTCGATTAATCATGGTCAGCTGTATCGACCAAACCGCAACTTTTAAACCGCGGTTAACCATTCGAATAGAACGGTTAACCGATTGTTTTTCACGGTTAAACGGTTAATCGGTTAACCGGCCAAGCTACAGCGGTTAACTGATTAACTGTTTGCAACTATGCATATAAATTCAAAGTTCAAAATTACAAGCATTACAACTAGTCACAGGCGGGCCACAACAGCATTACAACTAGTCACCATAGCACTGAAATTACAAGCATTGAATAGAAAATGACAAATGTAAGCATAGAAATACAACTACAAGTCTACATCTACAAACATTGAAACCTTGCATAGACCATTACAAGTTTATAACCACAACAGACAACATTACAAAGCTAAAGCATTCATATTTCATAGTTCATACATGCCACACATTACAAACATTACAACTACAATAATTTCGTAAACTACAGCAGCCATCAACCAGCGTTAAAACTTTGGTGACTCGGTCTCCATTCTTCAAGTCTCTCTGCCCAAAGGTAAACAAATGAAAGTTAGATGAAAAGTGAAAATAGAAACACACGATATTAATACACATGAATGGCTAATTTCAATGAAGTAATCAATTTAGTCGTTACCTGAACAAATTAATACATATGAAAAGTTTTCCATTTACCCTCATTTTCAAGGTAAGAAACATCAGAAATAAACAAAAAGCAGTATTGGAATCAAAACATGAACAACAATTATATAATTAACAAAAACATCAAACAATTATATGAAATCAGGATTTAGATGACAAGCCAGCGAATTAGCAACTAGCAAGAATATCATTTAAATTGATAGGAAACAAACTAGCTTTACAACACTAAATCAAACTGTTTACATCCATTCCATCTCTCAAAAAATGAAAAAAAATGTCCTTGAAAAACAGTACATTTATCTGATCTTCAAAACCATGGATCACTGCATGCAGTAATGCACAAATATATGGAATGCCTCAATAACAGAACTACAAACATGAATGCACAAATATCATGCTTTTTTGGAATGAATTTTAACAGGGCAACCTTGTTAGACTAATGGCAAGAGGTGAACATCGTATAATCTAACTGCTTCAAAATTTTGTATGGCATATATGGCTAGTTTATGTTAATTTCATGCACACTGTTTGAACTAAGCCATCCATACTTTACAGCAGCAATTATAGAACTGAAGAAGCATTAATTTGTATTAGTACACTACCGGATCATTCATGTTTTGGTTAATGTATATACAACTGCATCAACGGCAAGCTAATATAAGCAGATAACCCATGCATGTCTTACACATTTTTGCCTGCCAAACATATTACATTGATTATTGTCTTACAAGTACCAAACGATATTGAAGTTGCATTCAAATTAAAAAGAAAATGACAGTAGCCTTGCTACTAAACAAGATGATATTGAAGTATCATCTGGATATCACTACAACTAGTAGTTTATTATTATTGTATTACTGAGTAAAGGAAGCAAACATTACTGAGTAAAGGAAGCAAACATTACTTAATTACATGGTGACTGATTCCAAGCTTGATCAACATAAATAAACTGTAAACGGTATCATCAATTGCAAACAGCTACATTGTCTTACATCTAAAACCTTTCTCCAATTGAAAACATAAAAGCTCTATGAATTTATGTCCCTTCTACTGCACAAAAATTAAACCTGAAACTATGAATACTACTAAAGTTTATGTCAATGAAATCAAGACTATGGTGCCAAATCAAATATTTCAAAATCAGTCATATATTTCTGAACAGATCAACGTAACAACTAACAAATCAAAAAATAAACCAAGCTTAACCATTCCAATGTAACAACTAACAAATCAGAAAAATCATTTGTAAAAAATAAATCAAACTCACGTTTTCCCTCTTCCTGCTAGTATTCACCATTGCTAAAATTGACGATCTGGATAGTAAAGACTGAAGAGCAAGGCGGCGTAGGATCGATTCGATTATCACGGATTCAAATTCGATTATCATGGATTCACGATTCGATTATAGAACAGAGGAAAATGAAATAGATAGTAGATAACTATTTTACTTTTGGGAATGAATTCGAAGTATGAAGATAGTGAATAGCGGCTGGAGCCTCTCTCAATTAGGGTTACGTAAAAATTGTTGGGCTGGGTTGCGAATAGTTTTGGGTTTTTCCAATAATTTAAAAAATGGTTTCGGTTAACGGTTAACCGATAAATAACCGCGGTTAACCGTTAACCGAATCGATTTTGATCGGTTAATGTCGGTCGGTTAACCGAATGTTCGGTTAACCGATTTTTTCGGTTAAAGCGGTTCAATTAAGGTCGGTTCGGTCGGTTAAGTCGGTTCGGTCGGTTAAATGCCCACCCCTAGTTCTTGGGTGATATTGGATTGGGTTTGAGCAGTTCTTGGAGTGGTTCTTGGTACAGAGGTTGAGGATGTAGCAATATCCTCTTCGGTCATGATGATCAGATTAAATCAAGAATCAAGAACAGAGAAAAAATGAGATGTACAGGTGAAAGTGATGAACTGGCTTTTCTAATTCACCTTTCAGGCTGGTACAGTACAGGTAATTTTGGCTATTGATGAACTTCTTTGATAAACGCTGATGCAGCCAGTTGGATGGTGAATGATGAGTGCTGACACCTTCTAACATGGCACGGCACAGTGATCAGATGATGAGAATAGTGATGGATTTCTTGAATCTCAGATGATGATTTCTGATCTGATGAGAACAGATCGTGCAGCCTATTCTTAGATGATGAGATAGACTCTGATGAGGGTATGGCAGGGCACAACGCTGTTAAGCGAATCTTGGCTCTGATACCATGAAAGAATTTGAGAATGAAAATATAAAACTGAAACTTTATTGATGATATTATTATTTGATACAGAGAAAAGATAATTATATGCATTGTACATTGCTTGCTATATATACAGAGTTTATATGCTTAGTGGGCTTGCACTCGGGAAGCCTATACCCGTTATAAGTCTTCTGTAAAGAGTGGCTTGAGAGAGAACCGTTGAGATCTGGTTGCATGGCTGTGATTGTCTTGAGTATAATGTGCCTTTATAATACATACCTCATTCTCATTCTCTCATAGTTATATATATATATATATATATGGTTAGACAGGTTTAAAAATAATCTATTATTATGTATATTAGCTATATAAGTGATAGGTAACATGTTTTGTTTGTATACAAGTTGTAAATAGCCTGTAAAATATTTTATTCTACTGTGTTGTTAGGCATTTTGATTTGTGTATATTTTGTATAGCAATAAATGTTGTATATTGTGAAAAATTATATATATATAATATAATTTTTTTTCCGCATATATCTATATGAGTATTATACAAAACTGGTTGTTGTATATATAAGTTTTACTGGTTATGTTTAAGGTATATATAAGTTACAGCATTTTATAATATAAGTCTAAAGTTTTTTCAGAGTATATATATATTAGTTAAATAATATGTATACCAGATATATTTTGTATGAAGCAAAGCTTATAAAATTGATATGTATAGAACTTTATTTTAAAATAAGTTTTAAATTAAATATTGAATCTATATAGTTATATATATATATTCATTTATATCATCTATTATCATCGATCCAGATCTGATTTGTTTTCATCGATTCCTTATCTATCAGCTTTGATCGTTGAATTCGCATTCAATCTAGCATTGCTTTGGATTTGTAACTCTGCTCATTTTCAAATCTCTCTAACCTCGAAAGGTGAGCAATCACTCACGATTAACGTTCTTATATTTATTAAATTTGATTTCAATTGAAACGTCAATTGAAATATGTTACTGTTAGTTATTTACATTACTATATATATGCTATTATCTGTAACTGTTCACCTGTGACATCTGACACCATTATATGTTATTTATATTGATGATATATGCCTATTATGTTATTATCATATCTGTTATCACTCTACCAGTCCCCTGTTAGTATAGAATCACTATGGGTTGAAATGATACATACCCGAACGATCTGTAGAATAGGAGAAAATCGTTATGGGTTGAAATGATAGACCCAAGCGATTTTCATTGAATTGAATTTGGGATTGCGGGTTGAAATGATATATATCCGCATATAAATTTAAATTACGGATTGAAATGATAAATATCCATACCACTTGACCATAGGATAGAAAATTATATACAGACACCGTTGGTCTATATATAAATATTTTGGAAATGATTCTATGGTTTTTGGAAAGAAATATATGGTTTTATATAAATATTGATTTTGATATAATATAAATGTTATTTTATATATAGTTAAATTCTTGCTTTTAAGCTATGTATAAATTTGTTTTAATATAAAATAAGTTTAATAATAAAGTTGATTTTATTAAAATATAATATGGTTAAGTATTTATTTAAATTATATTTTTAATAAAGAGTTTATAATGATTTAATAAATTAAAGGTGAGAAGATAGATTTGAATTTATTTGAAATTGTATTTAATTAAGAATTTTATTTAATTAAATTGATTTGAAACTTATTGAAGTTGATATTTTAAGGGATATGATTTATACCTTGATTTTGGTTTAAAGTGATTAATGAATATTTCAAGTTGATTTTTATTTAAAAGATATTGAATTTATTAAGTAAATATTTCAAAACCAAATGATAGTAAATTGAATTAAGATATATATGAATTTATCAAATTTAGTTTTTTGGAATTATGGAATATTTAAAGCTTTGAAATATATAGAAATTTAAATGGTTTATTTGTGGTTCAAATCTGTGTTTGAAATCGATATAATTTGGAATGGTTTATTGAGAAACTGAATTGAATTGAAATTGATGATTTGAGATTTGATTTAAAATTGAATTTTTGGAATTCGAGTTGATGTGAACCGATTTGTGAAATTTGAGGAAGCTATTTTATTTTATATAAAGTATTTTAAACTATATCTAAAACTATTTATATTTTACTTTATAAATTATTTTAATATAAACTATTTTAATATGAATCATTTTCAATATAAACTATTTCATTATAAACTATTTTAATTTATAACTATTTTATTTTATAAACTATTTTATTATATATACTAATTTTTAATATCTACACTGTTTAAGAAGAAAGTGTTATGGATTTCAAAATGCTATGATTTCAAAGCTATGATTTCAAAGTGTTATGAATTTCAAGGTTTTGATTTCCGAAATGCTTTGATTTTAAAAGACTTATGATTTCGAAAGAGTTATAACCTTGGAAAGTGATATGATTTTTGGAAATGGATGTATTTGAAGTGAAAATGATATCGTATTGATTTGGTTTTGAAATGAAAATGATATTTTGGTTTTGAAGTATAAACTATTTTGAAATGATTGCGGTGTTATAATAACGTTTGGTTGTTAAAGAGACCGGGATCAGATATGGGCATACTCTTTGTCGATACCAAAAACCACTTTAACAACTGTGTACACGGTGGAGATTCCAGAATGAAGTAGGATGGTGGCGACGATCCTGTATAAGGTATAAATGTGGACCCGACTCTCGTGAGTTGGCATAAGGTGGCTAAAACAGGAGCGATTCCGGGCCAATGAGGTAGCTCCTCTGATCGGACACACTCCATCGTATGCCATTCTATTACTTGTGATTGATTTGGTGCGCACCCTTTGATTTTTGGGAGTGTGGTTCGAGGTGGACGGTAGTGGCTGCTATGCGTTACCACCAGTCCGGATGCGTAATTGGTATATCTACCCTGGCATTGCCTTGTTGTGCCGTGTCACCTACCCTAGCGTGCTTTACTACGAGTTTGTTTTGTACCATACCTATGGAGTGCCCTCTGACGACGCCCATTACGAGGGAGATTACGGTACTGTATAGACTATGGGAATATATAAAATGTGTTAAGGAGGATATGGGTAACGCCTTAACGCTATTTTGATAGTTTACTTTACTTTAGACATTATTATAATAGCGTATATTAATACATAGTAGATAGTTTAACGGATCCTTAGAGGATGGTTATCCCAAACATCCTTTGAGTTACTTATATTTCAGTTGTTATTTCACTTGAGTTAGATTTATTGATATAAGAATGTTAATCCTGACTCGAGTGTTTTGTGTTTTGCTTTACGCTCGGGTCAGACTGAGTGATACAACATTTGAGACTCACCTTTGGAGTTGGAGCTTCGCTTTTAGATCCAACTATCTATTTTGCTTTTGGTTATTCAGTTGATTCCAGTGATGTATTCATATCTTGTATTTGACTATTGTATTGAGACATCTATGTATTCGTGACTTCTGTTGTATCATGTTTAACTCTGTTATATATATATAGTAGCTTCATAAACTACTATTCTTTTGTTTCCGCTGCATTATTGTTATATTACTCTGTGTCTGTGATTCTGTGATTATTTATTTACTGTATATGCTGAGTTTTATGAAATATAAAAATTAACAATCTGATATTTTGAGCAATTCAAATCCCACATATATGGATGCGAATGGTTGAAAATTTCAGGTCGTTACACTAGTTAGCAATGAATTAAGTTACATTAAAATACACATACACTAATCAAAATAAATTAGCCCTAATTATATATTAATTATCGGACTTAAATACTGATAACCCTAATTAACATTTCTAAATCAACCAATATACACAATTATAACCAATCAATGGACTATTATCAACAAATATACACACAAATTAACACTAATTTTATCATAATTCAGATCAATTAGTTTAGGGGAAGAATATATCTGATTTTTGGTGAAAAGAAGGCATAGATGGTTAAAGATTGCAAATTGATGAAGAATTTGATGGATTATGGCAGCTAACGACGGCTAGAGACAGATTTAATTTGATTTCGGGTTTAGGTTTTGTGATTGAGGTTTTAGAAAATGGAAATGAGGAAGAAACGAGCTCGGTTTTTGCTATATACGTGACTTTCGACGGTTTCTGACGGTCGTCGACAGCTATATATTTGACGGTTTTCGACGGCTGTGGAATATAATAATTTATCTTTTCTCCCTATTTAAAATGAATTAGTTTAATCTAATTTATTATCAAAATTTAATTTGCTATAAAAAATTTAAAAAGTTTATAGTAACGCGGCTTTGTTTTTAACTATTAGAAAGGTTACTTTTATTCATTATACAATAATTTTTTAAAGAAATTTTAAATGTATTTAAAATAATAAATTCATATAAAATAAAATATTTAGTAAAAAATAAATTTGTTGAATCTTATGTCCATCTAAGGTATTTTGGGCATACGGTCGAAATATGAAAGGATATAAACAGGTTTAAGGTACCAAACTTGATTTTTCAAATTTATAGCTGTTCGTCAACATTCAGACTTAAACTTTTCGTTCGAAGGTCAAATGATCTTCATACGAGACGAAATTCAAATCATATATACTACATTATGTATTTATCCAATCCATATAGTTGGATTTAAAAAAAACATACAGGAAAATGAAATAGACTTCAAGCAGGTCGTTTTCAAACAAGTTGTCTTAACAATATATATCAAGTGTTATACAACTCCTTGGAAAATGATACATTTTAAGTCTAATTTTTTTCCTTCCATTTTTTTCGATTCTAGCCTTAGGTATTTGATAAATACGTTATAAAGTATATGTGACTTGAATTTCGTCTCGTTCGAAGATCGTTTGATCTTCGAACGAAAGGTTATTAGTCCGAATGTAGATGAATGGCTATAAATTTGAGAATCAAGATTAGCACCCTAAATTTATTTACTTTTTTATCATATTTGGTAGTAGGTCCAAAGCAGTTTGGATCGACATAAGATTCAAAAAATTGTTTTTCTGCCGAATATTTTCGTTTATATGAATTTATAATGTTAAATACATTTAAAAATTCATAATTACTTATAAAATGGTTTTAAAATATATTTAAATTCATAAAATAGTTACGCATCATAAATTTCACTGAAGTTGTAAAATGGATGGACTGGAAGTTGCATAGGTTGATCGTTTGAGTTCAATTTTCAATAAAGTTAAATATCGAATTATACAATAAAAGAAAATTACTAATTTAATTAACCATAAACCGTCACAAAATTGCAAAATTGAACAAAAATGTCTTCTTTAATTTTTAGGAATTAAATTAGTATTTTTTTTAAAAAAATAAAAATTCTATAAAGAATAAGTTAAAATAATGTGATAACTTAAATTAATTAAAATAGGTGACCAGCGAAAGCCGTAGAAAACCATATGAATGAGCTGTCGGGGGTCGTCGGAAGCATCCGTCGGAACTTCTATTGTTCCATGTAGTGATCTAACAAATATTTACTATATTATATTTGTATGGCATGTTAGCCAAGTAAATATTTTCATGGTATTTTTTTACTAATAAAAATCTAATACCAAAATTAATACTAACAAATATTGTCATTATACATATTTGTTTTGGTAAATAATTGACATATTCAGTTTTTTCACTTAATGTATACTATGATCAATCCAATCAATAAGTGAAACTATTCAATGCAAATATTTGTCGTTCTCGATTTTTCAAGTAAATGGTTCTAATATTTGACATTTTCGGCTTTTATAATAAATATTTTCTAATATATCAAGAAATCATTATCCAAAATTACTTATGCGGAATATTTGACTAGTTCTTCCAAATATATCATATATTTCAACCAATCGTTATCCAAAATTGTTTATGCCAAATATTTTCAATTCTCAGTTTTTCATGTAAATGTGTAATACAATTTCAATTTATCATCAACTAAAACCATGTATGGTAAATATTTGATATTTTCAGTCTTTACAATAAAAAATTTCTAATATTTTGAGCAACCATTATCCAAAATTGCTTATGGCATATATTTGACATTCTTGGTTTTTTATGTAAATATGTAATACAATATCAATCTACATCAATTAAAGCAATATATGGTGATATTTGACGCTTTCGGTCTTTACAATAAAAAAATTCTAATATTTCAAGTAATCATTATCCAAATTGCTTATGACAAATATTTGTCATTCGTAGTTTTTCATGTCAATATATACTATAATTTTTGATAGAGTTAGGGGTATGCACTAGGGGTAATTAAGTGATTTGTTACATATATCTAACTCGATAACCAATCTTGTTCGAAATAAACCGTGTTTTCTTTCTATTATATACTTGACATAATTGAAAGTCTATATGAGTGGATCGTATAGGATATATATATGCAAGTATAAAACCGCTAACTAAATAATACAACTTGATAAGTGATAGTAGCAAAGTAAATGAAAATAATCACACCAGGATTTTATACTGGTTCGGACCTCCCGTCCTACGTCCAGTCCCGAAGCTCCTCTTCGGAATTTCCTTTCAACTAACCCTCACTTGACCCGGAGGAACAGGTTTACAATAGCAGAGTTTCTTTGTCAAGAATGTGTTCTATAACACGGATGTTGTCTATTGAGTACAAATGCTTCCAATATATATATATCTATCTAGAGAGTGTTTGAATGAGAAGTTCTGTATACATATGGAAGAGTTAAATACAAGTAGTTGATTGCTTAGAGATCAGGAATAGATCAGAGTATAAGAGATAAAAGCGTAAGTAGGTGAGGTGAATCCTTCTCTTGAATTCCTGATGCTATTTATAGTGATGAAGAGTCTCTATGTGTAGTTGCCTTCATTAACAATCGTTGTATAGTTGCTCCTGTTGGTGATGAAGAGTTGCAGTGAAGAGGAGCGGATGTGTCTCTTCGGATGTGACAGTTGGAGTTTGAAATTACACAGTCGAACCTATTTTCAGACGTTTGGAAAGTGACCTCAGACGTCTGGCCTTCATATATTTTTTGTGTCTGGTAGCATTTCAGACGTCTGAGTTTATAATCCAGACGTCTGGTCTTTACTTCTGTTTTATGTCTGGATGTATGTCAGACGTCTGAGTTCAGGATCAGACGTCTAGTTTCTTCTGAGTTTGTGAACCAGAGAACTTAACCAGACGTCTGGTCTGTGCACTCAGACGTCTGGATTAGTGCATGTTGCTTTTCTTGTGTCTGTATCACTTCTTTTCCGATTCTCTCGACTTGTAGCCTCTTGATACTTCTTTTGAGTCTTGTTCTTGTCTTTTTGGTGATGTTTCTATATCAACTTCCTGTATATGTATATTTGTTTTCCATTGCATAGTTGTGATCACTGAAACCAAGGAATTGATTTCCTAACAATCTCCCCCTTTTTGGTGATGACAACTATTCAATGTACTTATATATATATTTTAAATCTCCCCCTGAATATGTGCTTAGTTTTGTTGTTAAGATTATATATATATATTTCTCCCCCTTTGACATTATCAAAAAGAATATTTAAAGTTCAAGCCAAAAAGAAATTTTCATTAATAATAAGAAGGAGTTACATTCATAGATTTGAACAAAACGAAAACGAAGTCTAAATTCTAGAGTTACTTAGGAGAAGCTTGTTTTGAATCATCTTCCTTCGGTTTGTTAGAAGTGCTTGGCTTAGAAGAAGATGTTAAAGCTTCGTTGGTAGGTTCATCGTCAAATAGTTTGGAATCTTTTGCAGGAGGAGATGGCACAGGAGTTGTCCAATCTTCGAAGGGTGGAGATGGACCACGTACTTTTTGAAGTACCTCTTTGAGAACTGATAAAACAGTCGAAAGAGATTCTTCGACCGTGGCTAGTCTTGTAGCAAAAGATGTCTCGAAGCTGTCGATTCGTTTTGCTAGAATTTTTTGATTTTGAGACAAGATTTGTTGATTTCGGAGTGTTAGATCTCGAATGCTTTCATTTTGATTTGTTTCCGTTCGAGTTTCCAAAATGTCATCTTGTCCCGGATATTCAAATGAAGCGGGAGGTGGGGGAGTGTTTTCCCGATTTTGTTCTTCTTCTTGAGATGAATCAATATGGATCTGAGGAGGTGGATCAGCCCTTCTAGATTGTTGACGATGAGTCAAATCGTCGAAGGATATGAATTCTGGTGGAATTTTGGGTAAATGCATCAAGGAGAAGAATTTTGTGGAAGCATATTTAGGTGAAATTTCTTCGAAGGTTGATAGATAAGAAGAAATATTGTTTGTATAAAGAAGTTTCATAATATAAGTTGGGTAAATGATCGATTGTCGCGATCGATTCCAAAATTGCTTGAGCTCGTCGAATATGAACTTTGCCCAATTTACCCTGGTTCCACTAAAGAGAGCATAAAGTGCTTTGTGCTCCAATTCCGTTATTTGCTCGTGACTTCCCATTCGCGGAACAATTGTATTGATTATCATCCTTGTTAGGAGTCGAGCTTTAGGACGCAAATATTTTGAAGCAAATTTTGGCATTTCGTCCTCCCATATCTGATGAGTGATATTATTCCTGGGTTTAAAGCGCATATCCGGAATGTTGTGTAGATCCTCGCCGGTGTTGGAGCATCCCAAAGTTCTTCCTATTATTCCCGAAGTTAAACGAATAGTGTTTCCATAAACGCTTGACCATAGCCAGTTGTCTTCGTTTTCGGTATTCCAAACTACAGTACTATCTAGATTGGCGTAGAATAAGAATATAGCCAGTTGATCTATTTGAACATCATTGGATGTAAAAGAAATTAACGTGTCTAATCCAGCATTCTCACAAAGTTCATCGAGATCATACATAGGAAAATTAAGTAAATTATAGAAAGGTCCTGTATGAAGTTTTTTCTGTTGAATATCTTGATACCTTTTAATCGAATGAGGTGCCTTATGCATCCATTGTTCAATTTGATCATCTGAACACACTTGTGGGTTTGAAGATATCGTAGGTTGATCTTGTTTGCGTTTTGAAGCTTTGATGTTCTTTGTACAAGGAGGCATTGTGATTTCGTTTTAAAATAGTGTGGAATTTGAAAATAAATTGCAAATCGGCAGAGAAGAAATTTGACTTGAGGTTGAAAAGTGGAAAAAATGACGTTATTTTGGGGTTATAACAAAGGTCGATTGAATTCCAGACGTTTGTATTTGAAAGCAGACGTCTAGTTTTCCCTAAAAATTATACAGACGATTCAAACAGACGTCTGTTTGTTCTGTGTCAGACGTCTGGTTTGGCACAGTTTGAAAATTTTAGAGGCAGAGAGATTAAGCAGACGTCTGGAATTTATCTCAGATGTCTGAATTATTCTGAATATAATTCTGGAGAGGGCAGAGTTTCATTTCAAACGTCTAAAGGGTATTTCAGACGTCTGACATATGCACAATGTTTAAAACTGTGACATATATCAGTGGTTCAGACGTCTGAAAATCATAGTCAGACGTTTGGAAAACAGTTTTTCTAAAAATAGTCTAAAAATTGATGAATACATTCATTTATTAAATATTGATAATAGAGATCTTTATTGTAAAATATAATAACATATAAATACATACAATAATTAATTTGATTTATTTATTTAGGGGGCGACGAAGTTTTAGGATTTCCTGAGTCGTTATCCTTCCATGGTCTAAGAGGAGACCATATATTCCTACGTTCGTGAGTCCATGGAAAAGTATCGCTTTTATGTTTTAGAAATAAAGTCCATGTATATCTCGAAAAATCATCGACTATTACAAAAACATATTTGTTGTGATTAATAGATCTTATTTGTGTTGGACCAAATAAATCTAAATGTAATAATTCTAATGGTTGTTTTGTAGAAATATTATTTTTAGATTTAAACGAGCTTTTCTTTAGTTTACCAATTTGACAATCGTCACATAAATTTTCTACTTTGTAACTTATTTTAGGTGACCCTCTTACTAACTCATATTTAGCTAACTTATTAATATTCTTAAAATTAATATGACAAAATCGTTTATTCCATAACCATGTATCATCATGTTTGGCGGCTAAGCATAAGTTTGAATTTTTATTAATATTCATGTTTAATACATAAATATTTTTGTTTCTAAAACCTTCAAAAATGGGTTGTTTGTTATTATCTAAAATATTACATCTATCTTTTTCAAAATTTATTTGAAAACCTTTATCACATAATTGACTAATGCTTAACAGGTTGTGTTTTAAATTTACTACTAATAAAACATTTGTAATAATAGGAGAGTTAGATATACCAGAGTTGATGACTTCTCCAATGCCTATGACAAATCCCTTTGAATTGTCTCCAAATGTTACCGTTCCACCATCGATGTATGTTATATTTGATAACATTTTTGAATTTCCAGTCATATGTTTGGAGCAACCGTTATCTAGTATCCATTTCTCCTTATTTTTTATTTTGGGTACTTGCAAGATAAAAAAATGTTTTAATTGGTACCCATATATTTGATTAGGGTCCTAATTATTAGAAGAAGGTAGCCACACCCAAGATGGTTTGGTACCTTTATAAATATAGTTTTTATTATAGACTACATTTTCTAAGTAATTACTGATATGCTTTTGTCTAATCAAATTATTATTTGTTTTAGGAACCCAAATTTTCATATTTTTGGTATTCAATTTTTGTTTAAATAAACTTCCAGTTTCTATATAATTAATATTTTTAGCATTATTTTCCTTTTGTTTAGAACATTTTTTAAATCCTATTCCATTTCTATTACCTGATGGTTTTGATGTTTTGATAAGATTTTCCAAATCTTGTTTTCCTTTGTTGAATTTTGATACATTATTGGTAATTTTATCTAATTTTTCTTTTAATTCTCTATTTTCTGTTTTCAATAATTCAATACAATTTTTAAAATCAACATTTTTTTAGCAAATTTTCTTATCTAGAGTAACGTTCTCACTTTTTATCACATTATTTCTTAATTTTTCTTGAGATATTTCAAGTTCTTCTTCTAAAATAGATTTTTCATCTTTCAACATTCCTACTTCAAGTTCTAATCTATTTATTTTTACTATATATTCTTTGTTCAATTTTTTAATTTGTCTTAATTTATCTTCTAATTCCAGGCTAAGTTCAAATAATTCTTCATAGTTAAGTTCCGGACATACCTCATCTTTTTGTGCCATAAAATATACATTAGCTTGTTTTTCGTCACTATCGCTATCACTTTCTGAAGATGAAGAATCGGAGTCATCCCATGTTACTTTGAAAGCTTTCTTCTTTTTGAGTTTTTTAAATTTGCTCTTCTTTTTATCATTGTTAAGTTTTGGGCAATCCTTTTTCATGTGTCTGTATTGATCACATTCATAACACTTAATTTGAGATAGATTTGTTGAGTTGGTCTTTCCTTCTTTTGGAAACTTGGTCATCTTTCTAAATTTCTTGAATCTATTATAATTTTTGGCAATAAATACTATCTCATCTTCATCTAAATCTGAGTCATCATTCTTTATTGATGGAAATGATATGTTCTTCTTCTCTGAATTTAATTCTTTATGTGCCTGCAAATTAGCTTCATAGGACATCAAATTTCCTATCAACTCTTCAACTTTGAGAGTAGAGAGATCATTAGCTTCTTCAATAGCTAATACCTTTCTTTCCCAATCAGGTGTTAAAGAGTTGAGTATTCGAGAAACTAAGTCAAAATCAGTAAACTTAACTCCTAATGCCATAAGATCATGTTGAATAGTTTGAAATCTAGAATACATGTCTACTATAGTTTCATTTTGTTTCATTTTAAATGATGAAAATTGGTTTTGAAAAATTGAAATTTTAGTTTGTTTGACCTTTGTTGTACCTTCATGTGTAATCTGTAAGGTACGCCAAATATCAAATGCAGTTGTACATAACATGACACGTGAAAATTCATTTTTGTCTAGTGAACAAAACAAAACATTCATAGCTTTAGCATTATTTGATGCTAAGGTCTTTTGTGCATCAGTCCATGTGTTCATAGCAGTAGTTGGAGCTTCATATTTATCTTGAGTGGCTGACCAAATTTCTAAACCATTAGCTTCCATAAATATTCTCATACGTGTTGACCAATATGAATAGTTAGAGCCATTAAAAAGTGGGGGTCGTGCTGTGGATTGTCCTTCTTGAAAAATACTTGCCATATTAGAATGATTAAAAAACGTGTTACTGTTCTTTTAAACAAACCTTGCTCTGATACCAATTGAAAGTCTATATGAGTGGATCGTATAGGATATATATATATATATATGCAAGTATAAAACCGCTAACTAAATAATACAACTTGATAAGTGATAGTAGCAAAGTAAATGAAAATAATCACACCGGGATTTTATACTGTTTCGGACCTCCCGTCCTACGTCCAGTCCCGAAGCTCCTCTTCGGAATTTCCTTTCAACTAACCCTCACTTGACCCGGAGGAACAGGTTTACAATAGCAGAGTTTCTTTGTCAAGAATGTGTTCTATAACACGGATGTTGACTATTGAGTACAAATGCTTCCAATATATATATCTATCTAGAGAGTGTTTGAATGAGAAGTTCTGTATATATGAAAAAGTTAAATACAAGTAGTTGATTGCTTAGAGATCAGGAATAGATCAGAGTATAAGAGATAAAAGCGTAATAGGTGAGGTGAATCCTTCTCTTGAATTCCTGATGCTATTTATAGTGATGAAGAGTCTCTATGTGTAGTTGCATTCATTAACAATCGTTGTATAGTTGCTCCTGTTGGTGATGAAGAGTTGCAGTGAAGAGGAGCGGATGTGTCTCTTCGGATGTGACAGTTGGAGTTTGAAATTACACAGTCAAGCCTATTTTCAGACGTCTGGAAAGTGACCTCAGACGTCTGGCCTTCATATATTTTTTGTGTCTGGTAGCATTTCAGACGTCTGAGTTTATAATCCAGACGTCCGGTCTTTACTTTTGTTTTATGTCTGGATGTATGTCAGACGTCTGAGTTCAGGATCAAACGTCTGGTTTCTTCTGAGTTTGTGAACCAGAGAACTTAACTAGACGTCTGGTCTGTGCACTCAGACGTCTGGATTAGTGCATGTTGCTTTTCTTGTGTCTGTATCACTTCTTTTCCGATTCTCTCGACTTGTAGCCTCTTGATACTTCTTTTGAGTCTTGTTCTTGTCTTTTTGGTGATGTTTCTATATCAACTTCCTGTATATGTATATTTGTTTTCCATTGCATAGTTGTGATCATCGAAACCAAGGAATTGATTTCCTAACAATAATATGTCACATATTAATTAATTAAATTAAAAGTATATTTAATACAAAATCCATAAATGATATGTTCTGTGATAGTGATTACAATGTGTTGTAACCATGAGTGATTATCACGACAAAATAAACATACTGTTTCAAATATTTCTAGTCAAGATGTATGGAGACTGAATATCGATGCATTTGTTTAGACTAGAGTACGTAACGCTCTCCAAATGTTGGGCAATGTATTACTCATGGTTGTTGGGGGCACTAAGTGGTTACATATTGATAATTATTGCATCACTATGGAATGATTCACTCAACATTTTTCTATCAGTTAATATAACTAAAGTCAAATAAAAATATTGATGTGATAGTATTACACAATTCCCTCGACTTGAGAATACTGTCGAGCGTCAATATGAAATCTCCGCTTTGATTTTAGTTAAATCGTGACACGACATCCATCGAACGACTATAGTTGGATTCAGCTAAAGCATTGGAAGTGAAACACTATTCAAGAGAGGATTTGCCTTCTCAATTATATGAGGTTATTATCACGGTCAACTCAAAGTCAAAGTCTCTGGCCAGAGCAGTTCGGTAAATTATTATTATTATTATTGAATCAAGGACTTTTGTTTAGACTATAGAGTTGAATAAGATGATGTTGGAATTTTGACCAATACTAAATTCCATAATCCAAAGTGATATAGTTTTGACAAAAAGAATTGGTGTAAATAATTATCACAATTCATTAATGCTTAATAAAGTAAAATTGGATTTTACCAAAACCAAATAAGCAATAAATTTGGTCATAATGTCACACCACTTACTAAGTGACGTGTAAACGTTAATATTTGAATTGTTCGATATTAATCTCTGACCAAATTTACAACTAAGAGTCATACAAGCAAAATAATGAATACTCCTTTTATCACCTGATTTAATTAATTTGTAATTGTTATAAATTAATTAAATTAATATTTATGAAATATTAGTTATAAAATTTTGTATTTGATGTGTTGAACAATGTTAAACAATGTATTTATAATACTTATGAATATATTAATCGATATATGATATCAATATGCGTTTAAATTTAGATTTAAATGCAACATACATTGTTCGGGCTGAAATTGGCTTTGAGGCCTATATAAGACATGCAAATTTCGACCAAAATATTTTGGATAACCTAGCCAAATATTGGAAAAAGATGGAGGCTTTTGAATGGTTTAAAAGAGGGGAATTGGTAAGAGAAAGATAAGGACATGAGCCGCTTTTCTCTCCGTTTGACTTCCTATTTATATGTCACTCTTTACACGATTTATTTTGAGATCTTTTGCTCTCATTCCTCCTACAAAATTTCGACAAATAAACCCCATATAAACCCAAAAGAAATCTAAGCTCAAATCATATCAACATTCTTCGATTCGATCATCGGTGGTAAAGTAGTTAGGGAGCCAGCAACTCTAAAATTTGAAATTTGATTCAAGAAGTCATTTCATCATTTCAGAGTGACATTTCTGGGCCTTGGTGAAAGGTATTTAACCTGTTTGCTAATTCAGTTAATATTATTATCTATTATTGTAATATATTATAGGTTATTAGATTATATTATGAATCTAGTGTATCGATGTTCTGTCACATACTAGATGGTTGAATATATTAGTGCATATATATATATATATGTTAATTAAAAATAAATTTGTATACATACTAGCATTAAACTCATGGTATAAAATTAAAAAAAATCATTTTTGTAATTAATTAATATTATATATATTATTTTATTAATTAATATATAATATCTTAAAGATAAAAAATCATATAATTAACATTTTAAAATTTATAAAAAATTGTTTTTGTACAACCGTAATTCGAAAGTAATGAATGTTCAATTTTAATACATTTTATATTTAGTTTTTATTTAAATAATAATATATACATTTATTTAACTAAAATTTGATTGTGTATGAATGTATGTATGTACGTGTGTGTGTGTGTGTGTAATAACCATACATACATACATACATACATACATATAATATAGTTTGAAACTAATTATAAAATTTTCATAAAAATATCACATAATTTTAGATCTTAGAAATGACTTTTTATAATTTTAATTAATTTAATTAAATTGGTTTTAAAATTATTTTATAATTGTTTAATTAAAAAAATATTTTAAAATTCAAAATAAATAAAAAGAATTAAATTTTCTACTATGACCTTAAAGTCAGAAACTATTGATATATCTATATTTATATATATATATATATATATTTATATTTATTTATTTATGTGCGCATATGTAAATATATTTATAAATATTTAAAATTAAATGTTAAAAAATTTATACACATCAGCAACAATTTTAATAAAAAAATAAATTATTTTATATTAATTATTAAATGATTTTCAATTTAATATAAATAAAAATTTGTTCAAATATAATTTAAAATATGTGCAAATTATTATAATTATTATTTCAACATATTTGTATAAATATATGATTAGATTTTACATAGGTATAGTTTTACATAAATATATATAATTTTTGATGCATATATATATATATATATTCATTTAGATAGCTTATACAATAGTAGAGGGGCTGACATGTCCGTTGCAATGTAAATTGCAGCACCTATACACGGGCATGTCAAGCTATGTACACTTTATTATGTTGCACGTGCATGTACACACATATGTATTTATGATACACATATTCAAATATAATATAAAACAATATAAAGTAAAGCTTTATTTGAAAAATTAAATAGAATAATGATTTTATTTTAAAGAAATTTAGAAATTTTCTAAATGAATTAAACTTCGTAGGCCAAATAAAGATTCAAAATGTTAATTTTTTTTTGAAATTCACTCATTTCTTTCTCTGCGGGTTGGCCCAGCTCCAACAATTTTAATCTATCGTCAACCAAAATCATATATGACAAATATTTGACATTTCCAGTCTTCAAGGTAAAACTTTTCTAATATTTTGGGCAATCATTATCCAAAATTGTTTATGGTAAATATTTGTCATTCTCGGTTTTCTATGTAAATGCATGTACTAATTTCGACTTATTATTTTACATAACCATGTGTGGCGAGTATTTTAACAGAAATAGCAGTGAACAAAGAAAGTTTGATTTATTTGTCTTTTCTTCCTTGTCCTTAAGTTTTTCATTTTGAGTACTTGAGTGTTCTTCACAGTATTCTTCAATCGTTGCATTTCTGCAACAATGAACCTCTCTGCGTATGAATTTGCAAATATTTTCAATTTTTGATTGCATTTTAGGTTTTTAGTTTTGAAAGGGTATCGATGGTGATTACTTGGATGAATCGACATTGAAGATAAATTGGAGGTTTGTCGGAGGAAATCAAAAGTAAATTTGACATAATTTTTGAAGACTTCTTTTTTTAATTCCACAGAATGATTTGCGAAGATGACAAATAGTGTTTGTGTAAGACAGTTGTCATGCAGGAAGTTACAGGGTTATTCTGCTAATTTATGAATGGGAGTGCGGATTAAGGTTCTTAAGGCTAATTTAACACTAGAGGGGGGGTAAATAGTGTTTAATGGATTCTAAGACTTATATGGACTAAATCAAAATTATGACACAAACAAATGCAGAACTTAATCACAGAATAATCACATAATCAAACACAGATGCAGAAAGTAAATAAAAAGCAATAAAAGGAAAGAACACACCAGATTTTATACTGGTGCGGAGTTACCCTACATCTAGTCCTATACCAAGGCAGAACACCTCATACATATTTTAATTATACCAAAGTCGAGATTACAATCCTCAGTTTCTAAAGGCCTTGAGGTACCCTCATATGTCACGAGTTCGGGGCAAACTCTCTTGATTTACGGGCCACAAGATTACCCAATTGATTTCTAGGCACAACCACACCTTATAGAGAGACTCGATAAACTTTTGATTACAAATTGATCCTATAACTCTGAATAGCACTTTGATCTTCGAGAGAGGGCAGAGAATCAAACAAGAATGAGATTCTAACTTGATTCACTTGAGAATTCGGCAGAATTTCGGCACGAACTTAAAAATATGAATATTTTAGAATATGGATTTGTGGAGAAGAAGGAGTGAAGAAAATATGAAACTAGTTAGTTAAAAATTTCGTTTGTGAAAGCTATTTATAGAGCACCAACAGTCATAACCATTCGTGAAGAGATTTAAACGAATAAACACTTCTTTTGAAAATTGAAACTTTTGAATTCAAAGGCCACCGTGTCGACATGGGGTATCCCATGATGTCGACATCCTTATTCAAAAATAATATAAAATTTGTTTTGAAAATGGTATTGAAATGAAAACAAAATGAAATAAGTCTGGAGTAAAATAAACTAATTTTACTATGTTTTAAAACACAAAAACAAAGAATATTTTAAGGCTAAAACATCTATTTGAAAATCATTTGAAGGCTAAAATATTTTGAAAAGCAGTTTGAAAATCGTTTTTAAAAACCATTTTGAAGTAGTTTTGCAAGCTTCTTCATGCAGAATATCTCATCACATCAGGACTCGAGAACTTGTACAAAACCAGGATGTTCGTGGGTTTGTAAGCCATTTGTCGTAGGTTTGTAAGCTACTTGTCGTGGGTTTGTAAGCCACTAAGAAGGTAGAAATGGGTTCCATCCCAAATGAAATTCGGAATGAAGATTTCCATGCTATTACGAAGTTTTAACAATAAACTAGACACATATCTTGAAATCTTGATCTTGATACTCTAGAGTCTTCAATCTTGAGTCTTGAGTCTTTATACTGATCAGTCTTCAGTAATCAATACCTGCATATATATATATATATATCCTGCTTATACATATCTATCTAGACAATAGTGTTAGTATATATTTTATAATAAGATAAGTTAAAAAGGTTGTTGTCATCAAAACAAACATCTCAGTTCCTAACAATCTCCCCCTTTTTGATGATGACAACCTATATTTATAAAATATACTTACTGTACCATAACTCCTATCATAACTCCCCCTTACTCCATGACTCCCCCTTACTCCAAGCCATCGTAACTCCCCCTTACTCCAAGCCAACTACTATTTTATAAATTCTCCCCCTTTGTCATCAACAAAAACTTTTAACTAATAAATTCCCTGAACTTGTTATAAGATAATAAAATAGAGTAATCCATATATAAGTGTATAAGTGCTAAGTGTGATCATAAGTATGAAATGTGAACATAAATGTGAAATGTGATCATAATCCAGAAGTAAACCAATAATCATCCAATCATATATAATCATATATTTAAAGTAATTATTCAAACATATATACAAACCATACCAAATAAGTTAAGTCAATCAAGTTTCCAACACACCAATAAAATCAACAAATATCATACAGAATAACTAGACATTTCTTGGTACTTCCACCCATCCATCTTCTCCAAAGATAGGGTCTGCTTTAATGGCATCCCATTCTTCTTTATCTTTGTCGAGAGTGACTGGTGGAATTCCTTCGAGATCGTCCTTGTTAAGGGCTGAGATCATCCAACGAAGGGCGTCAAAATGTTTCTCTTGCTCCTTGATCATCTGTATTTGACTTAATTCTAAGTGGCGTTGATTACGAAGTATGAATGTAAGAATATTCTTGAAGGAAGTGAGAGTTTCCTCAAGATTATCACTTAGATTCTTAATCGGAGAAGCCATAATTCAAGAAATAGAAAGAACTATGAATGAGAGTGATTAGAGATGAAGTTTGACAATTTATTCTGGAAGAAACAGATATAAATAGGGATAGAAAGTCGTTTGAAATGAATAGACATAAGTTAGTTACATGAAATTAAAATTTGAAAGTGTAACTAGTTTCTGCGTGTTGGATGTCAACCTAGGGGGATGGTGTATGTCGACATGCCTCTGCCTAAAGTGACATTTTGCTTTGTTTTGAATATTATTAACAAATCTATTAAACTAAAATTTGTATAATATAAAAAGAAGCAATTACAGAGACAAGTGAACATGAATAACAGAAAATGAACGATTTCATTAATAATTCTAGTTAAAATTACATAATATAATATTAACTAAAAGAAAATATAAAGATAGAACTTAAGATAACATGAACTAAAACTAGTTAGATGAAGATGAAGAAGATGATAGTCCAAGCTTTCTAATAACTTTCTCGAAGAACTTATCGATTTTAGTGGAAATCTTATCCATTTTCTTACTCATTGATCTTTTAAGTGTCATTTGATTTTCCACTATAATTCTTTGATTATTGAGAATGGTCTTATTGGATGGATTAGCGAGATTAGTAGGATATTCAATACTTTCTAAGGAAGTTTCTTGATCTTCCTCTTCTTCCTCTTCAATTTCCATTCCTTCCTCTTCTTCTTCTTCCTCCATTTCTTCCATCTCTTCGTGAGCAAGCCTTTCTTCATTTTCCGTAAGGGTTTCATATGGTTGAAACACTAATGGAATTTTCATAAGGGAAATGTTTCCATGGTTGAACACTTTTCTAGTTATAAATTCTTCCCTTTTGAAATCAACTCCAAAGTAATTAAAAATCCGAGTGAGATAAATTCCATGATATAATGTGTTTTCACCCATAGTAAAATTCTTAGGCCTTAGCTCATCCAAAATAACTTGAGCCCAATTGATATCATAATTTCCAAAAATTGCAAAAAGAGCTTTGCAAACTATTAAAGTTGGGTTGTTGTAGTTTCCCGATCTTGGTATAAGGGTGTGTTGAATAAGAAGGTTAATAATTCTTGCTTTTGGACAAAAATAACGATTTTTGAATTCAAAATTGTCATCCCCTTCAAAGATGTGATGAAATGTCTCTCGATTATTTTCATTTATTTGAAATTCCGAGAGATTCATTCCAGTATACTTGCATCCCAAAATATTTCCTAAAATTTCACAATCCAAAACTATTTATGTTCCTTTAACACTACTCCAAATTTGTCCATCTTGCCCATCATAAATACCACGATTTAAATTCGCATAAAACACCTTAACAAGGTTTGGATAACATACAAAATCATTTTGTTTGTTATCTACTACACTAAGAATAGAACATTGTTGAAAAAGATTTTCAATTTCATAAGAAGGAAAATCTTCAAAAAGAGCAAATTTCCCCGTATGTATTTTACCAAAGTTTACATAGTTGATGTAAGCTTTGATAGCTTCCGGGTCATTAAAGAGAAAGTTTTTGATAGATTTTGGAAGTCTAATGGTGTTAGGAGTGCTTGAAAAGGCCATTGAAGAAGTTTGAGAGGATTTGAAGATAAGTTTGAAATTTGAAATGAAAGTGAAAAGTGATGATAAAGAATGTGAGATAAATAAAGATTCTATAGACATGTTCTCTGGTCAAGTTGCATCTTTCCAGAGCATTGAAGTTGGTGAAAAGGTGGAGGGAAATTCAAAAGTTTTAATTCAAATTTTGAAATCAAATTCTGTGGGGCATGTCGACATGGGGTATCCGGGCATGTCGACATGTGCCTATTGAATCAAATAACAAGTGTCTAATCCTAATTTCTAATATATATATATATATATATATATTATATCCTATATCCTATTTACATAATTCCTATGATAACATTAATCATAATAATACTTAAATATTAATAATTCAAAAATTAATTTGAATTTAAAATTCAAGGAAATTAAAAAAATCAAGCAAACAAACAAGCATCCATTCAAAAAAAAAATGTAAATGCGTACCTATTTTTAGATCCATACTCTCATCGTTGTTTAATTCATGAATAGTAGTGAAACACAGATTTGAATTATCCATCTTCTTTTCATCGTCACTGGATAATGAGTCGGAGTCATCAAGAGTTGTTATGTATGCTTTCTTTCTTTTCCTTGACGAATCATTATTTGGAGGGAACATTTGTTTATCTGGATACAGACAATCTTTCCTATGATGCCTGACTTTATTGAAATTGTAGCATCTATCATTGTTGACGTTCTCCGTATTATTTCTGGAATTCCTTTGATCATTTCTTTTGTAATTATTCATTTTTCTATATTTAAGGAATTTCCAGAAGTTTCTTGTCATGAAAGCTATCTCCTCATCACTGTCTGGTTCCGAATCTTCAGTTGTTGCATTGAATGCTAATGACTTCTTTTCTGTAACCTTGTTTTCTCTTCTTCCTTGCAGTTGAACTTCATAAGACATCAGATTCCCAATTAATTCTTCTATTTTCATTAGACGGATATCATTTGCTTCTTTGATTGCAAGTGTCTTTTGATCCCATTCTGGAGTGAGTGAATTTAGAATTTTTCTGACTTGGTCTTCCTCCGAAAAGCTCTTTCCCAGTGCAATTAATGAATGGACAATATCTTGAAATCGACAATACATGTTGGAAATGGACTCATTTGCATGCATTTTAAACAATTGAAACTGATTAGTTAATATGGAAATTTTATTCTGTTTAACTTTGCTTGTTCCTTCATGAGTAACTTGCAATGTTTTCCAGATTTCAAACGCAGACTTACAAACAGACACTCTATTAAACTCATTCCTATCTAGTGAACAAAATAATATATTCATGGCCTTTGAGTTATTTTGTGCAACATTCTTTTGCTCAGTAGTCCACTGGGAAAAATTGGTAGTTGGTTCAACATACTCAGTTTGTGTGATATTCCAAGTGTCTAATCCTACTGATTGTAAATAAATTTTCATTCTACAAGCCCAAAATGCATAATTACTGCCATTGAAAAATGGTGGTCTAACAGTAGACTGACCTTCTACTAATGAACTAGTGTTAGTGTTAATAGAACTAGTGCCAGAGTTGACATTACCAGTGTTGGTAGCCATTAAAACAATTTTCAAGTTTCAGATTATGAAAACTATGAAAACCTGGCTCTGATACCAATTAAAAGTAAGTGTGGATTAAGGATCTTAAGGCTAATTTAACACTAGAGGGGAGGGGGGTGAATAGTATTTAGTGGATTCTAAGACTTATATGGACTAAATTAAAATTATGACACAAACAGATGCATAACTTAATCACAGAACAATCACAGAATCAAACACAGATGCAGAAAGTAAATAAAAAGCAATAAAAGGAAAGAACACACCGGATTTTATACTGGTTCGGAGTTACCCTACATCCAGTCCTATACCCAAGGCAGAACACCTCATACAGATTTTTATTATACCAATGTTGAGATTACAATCCTCAGTTTCTAAAGGCCTTGAGGTACACTCCTGTTTCACGAGTCCGGGGCAAACTCTCTTGATTTACGGGCCACAAGATTACCCAATTGATTTCTAGGCACAACCACACCTTATAGAGAGACTTAATAAACTTTTGATTACAAATTGATCCTATAACTCTGAATAGCACTTTGATCTTCGAGAGAGGGCAGAGAATTAAACAAGAATGAGATTCTAATTTGATTCACTTGAGAATTCGGTAGAATTTCGGCACGAACTTAAAAATATGAATATTTTAGAATATGGATTTATGGAGAAGAAGGAGAGAAGGAAATATGAAATTAGTTAGTTAAAAAATTCGTTTGTGAAAGCTATTTATAGAGCACCAACAGTCATAACCATTCGTGAAGAGATTTAAATGAATAGACACTTCTTTTGAAAATTGAAACTTTTTAATTCAACGCCACCATGTCGACATGGGGTACCCTATGATGTCGACATCCCTATGTCAAAAATAATATAAAATTTGTTATGAAAATGGTATTGAAATGAAAACAAAATGAAATAACTCTGGAGTAAAATAAACTAATTTTACTATGTTTTAAAACACAAAAACAAAGAATATTTTAAGGCTAAAACATCTATTTGAAAATCATTTGAAGGCTAAAATATTTTGAAAAGCAGTTTTGAAAATCTTTTTGAAAAACCATTTTGAAGTAGTTTTGCAAGCTTCTTCCTACAGAATATCTCATCACATCAGGACTCGAGAACTTGTACAAAACCAGGATGTATGTGGGTTTGTAAGCCACTTGTCGTAGGTTTGTAAGCTACTTGTCGTGGGTTTGTAAGCCACTAAGAAGGTAGAAATGGGTTCCATCCCAAATGAAATTCGGAATGAAGATTTTCGTGCTATTATGAAGTTTTAACAATAAACTAGACACATATCTTGAAATCTTGATCTTGATACTCTAGAGTCTTCAATCTTGAGTCTTTATACTGATCAGTCTTCAGTAATCAATACCTCTATATATATATATATATCCTGCATATACATATATATCTAGACAATAGTGTTAGTATATATTTTATAATAAGATAAGTTAAAAAGGTTGTTGTCATCAAAACCAACATCTCAGTTCCTAACAATTTATTGTAAATCATTTAAAAAGATAAATGTGTTTTTTATATCTTGAAAATCAGTTTTTTTAATAATTGAGATATGGGCCAAAATTACCCTAAATAAATTTAGGTAGATAAAAATTCAACTAAATATAAATTTGCTCAGCTAAAGTCAAAATCCAAAATTGTCGATTTAGTCTAATATATAGTGTATGCAAACAAAAAACAAACGTATAACATAATTGGCATCATCTTGATTCAAGATGACTAAATAAAATGGAAACAAATAGTACATGCGATTTATAAAATTAGACTATCAAGGTATATCTAATCTTCAATATCAAAAATAAATGTGAAATGTCATGAGGTTGATTAGCCAATAATATGTGAAATAATAATGTTTCTCAATTTTCCAAAATTATGTATATGATCAAGTCTGTATTAGTTAGAAAATATTTAACAAAATTATAACATAGAAAAATGAATGGTTTGGAAAATATCGTATTTTAGTAAATTTATAAAGTTTTGTTATTGTTAACAATTTTAATATGATATTTAAATAAGTATACCTCTTTTTGTGCATATATATTTCAAATATGATTATCAACGATACAAATTTTCAAATTTCATGTATTAAATGAAGCATTGGTAAAATGTACCTTTTTATTATTCGTGATGCAATGTTATTTTGTGCTAATTTATAATGTATAATATAGCAGGTAATATTAGTAGAGTCCACATTAGACTACTCAAATTCTACTAGGTACATAATGACATATAAACACTATGGGAAAAAAGGCATCAGACGACGGATATGCTCTGTTGTCTGATTGCATATCTATCTGTCGTTAAATCCCAAATCATCTCATTGCACATCAGACCACAGAGATGCTCCGTCATTTGACATGCACTAGCACGACAAAAATAAATCTATATGTTGTCTGATGTTATAGTATCATTTCTAGAAATTCTTATTAGACAACATATAAATATATTGACTGATATGAAATACAAATTGTTCACTAAATAAAATTTAAATATTTTATTTCAAATCAAATTCAAATACAATACAACTTTCACTTCACTCTCATACATACAACATTTCTATACACTCTCATATTCAACATCTCTTTTACTCACACTCACTCGCATGATTGTATTTTTGATGTTGATCTTGATTTGCTTGCTCCAGCTTGCGTCCAGCCATCTCCTATACCTATCAAATAAACAACGCAGTAAAGTAGAAAAAGAAACAAATCTACATTGCAAAAATAAAATTGAATTTGAATATTAATATTAATTTCGCCTCAGTTTATGAGTTTGTTTTTCTTTATTTTTTAGACAATACATATATGCACGGACAACTTATGATATGCATAGTGTATCATTGTGAATACCACAAGGCCGAACCTCAATCCAATCTCGTGGACAAGTGTGCCAAGGTCAGACCAAGCAGCGTACATAAGGCATTCAACATTATACTATCACATATATATACATACATATGTATGTATGTATATATGGTGTAGCGAACACAAGTGAAGACCGGAATATGGTGTGCCAAAGTCAGACCCAGCAGTGTACATAAGGCATTCAACATTATACAGTTACATGTATATACATACATATGTATGCATGTATATATGGTGTAGCAAACACAAGTGAAGACAAGAATATGGTGCAGCGAATACAAATGCAGTGAACATCACCAAAGGGACAGTTCAAAAGAAGTAAAGACTAGAATATGGTGCAGCGAACACAAGTGCATAAGCTCAGATTAGTAAACCAAAATGAAACAAAATGGAAACCAGATTCAGGCCAGAATATGAATTCAAACATGAACAAATATGCATGTACATGTGTATCAGGTCAATACTAATGCAACAACAACCATGAATTGTGATTCAAATTGAACAAGGTAGCAAGATGGAAATCAGATTCAGGCAGACATAGTGTATCAAGAAGAGATACACACAGTTGAAACTTGATTGCATGTACATCAAGAAACTAACTCAGTGCACAAATCATTTATGTACTGAAAACAAGTTCAACTTAAAATCTTTCAGAAACTCAAAATGGTTCGGAACTGAAAACAACTAAACCTCATAATGGTTCAAGCTCAAGGCAACTCGAGTGTACATATGATCATACAAGTATATACAAGTGTATATACAAGTATATACAAGTGTATACAAGTATATACAAGCACATACAAGTACATACAAGAACTGAATTGGAATAAGATTTGCAATTGAAAGTGTAACAAGAAATCACAATGCACATAAACAGCTCAGGATAAATAAGTTTCGAAGCAAGTATCAAAGTGCAAAAACAAGCAAGCATCAACTAGTTCAACAACAACAAGCACTAATGCAATAGGCTAGCATCAACTAGCTCAACAACAAGCACTAATGCAATAGGCTTGCATCAACTAGTTCAACAGTGATGCATATGTATATACATGGAAGTTCAAGACAAGAAATTCAAGAATCTGAAAGGTAATCAAGCTATGGAAAAGAAACCAAAGCACATGAAAGGGATTCAACCAATGTCAAGGCAGTGCACTGCCTTGTTAAGGCAGTGTAACTACACTGCCTTGACAAGGCAGTGCCAGTGCACTTCCTTGAACCAGGCAGTATGCAAGTACATGGACAAGGCCATAATACAACATGTGAACAAGGCCAACAATAAGCAAAAACAAGATTGCAACACACATGAGACACACATATGGAAGTTCAAAGCAAAAACATGGTAATATTTCACACATATATACGTACATATGGTATGTATGTATATACATGGAAGATATTTCACAAACTAGACTCAAAGGCCAACAACATG
Organism: Allium fistulosum; assembly: GCA_030737815.1. Classification (NCBI taxonomy): domain Eukaryota; kingdom Viridiplantae; phylum Streptophyta; class Magnoliopsida; order Asparagales; family Amaryllidaceae; genus Allium; species Allium fistulosum. The sequence continues at coordinate 1,098,791,563 of CM060904.1, read as the reverse complement.
TCAGTAATGGTACACATACATGATATAAGTGAAACCAGTGCAGCGATTTTAACAAACCAGTCCATGAAATGGTACAATATGTGCACATAGTAAATGAAGACAAACACATTCAAAAGGCAGTTGAATAGAACAAGGCAGAGTTCAAGCCATTCAAGGTTCAGGCAAGGCAAGGCACGACACACTTATAAGTCCATCAAAAAATTAAAACAATTTAGAGTTCAAGCACACTAACATACATATATACATATATGTATATACATGTAGATATGTATATACATATGTGTACAAGTACATGGACAAGGCCGACAATGCAATAAGGCAGTGCCACAAATTAAAACAAGGCAGTGCTACAAATAGCAAGTGCCATAAATTAAAACAAGGAAGTGCCACAAACAATTAAACATATATACATACATATGTATGTATATACATGCAAGTTCCCAAAATTAAATAATGAAGTGACAATATCACAAGTGAAAGGGGCAACAAAACAAGCAAGGGCAACCAGCAAAATAATGAACTTAACAAAGTTGAACAATGAAGTGAACAAGGAAAGCAACTCAAAATCGAACAATGAAGTGAATAATGGTTCAAGTTCATAGGCCACAAATAAGTGCAAAAATAAGTCCAGTGTGCACTGCCTTAAACAGCTAATTCAACAACCAAATAAGTGCTAGTGCCTTACAAAACTCTCATATCACTAGCCAATTCAATAAATTCAAGTCAGATATACAAATTCAGGTGAACAAGGCAGCAAGCTCGAAGTCTATATTCATCCAAGTAAAAATATATTCGAGTATATTAGAGAACTTAACAATTGAATGAGTCAAGCCATAAAGCAGAAATAAAAAAACAAAGCAGTCAAAAATATATGCAGCAATACAAAATCAACATCTAATGTTTAAAATCCGAAAACAGGTCTAAATCGAAAATATAGGAAATAAATTCCTATATAAACCTATCTCATTATTGGATCTTAAAATCGAAGTCGAGACCAATACAAAATCGAAAGGGGCAGAAATCATACCATACATAATTCGAAGAATACTCGACAAATTAAAGCAAGCTTGAATGAACGCTGTCATAAAATGGAAAATAATCGTTGTTTGAGGGTAAGGGAGTATCAGCAGAGTGATTTCATAGCTGATTTGAAACCCTAATTCTAAAAGACGATCGAAGATGCGTCAAAGACGAGTTTAAGTTAGGGTTCTGTCGATTTGATTTTGAGAAGAGGGAACTAAAATTTGAGAAGGGGAAAATTTTGAAAAGAGGGAAATATATTTTGAGAAAACAGAATGGAAAGAAAGTGAAGAGGGAGCAGTTAAGGAACGCGGCTTCGAAACTATTAAGAGGGAAAATATGGAGCCAAAACTAAATTTTTTGACACCTTCAATTAGACATCAGATAAAAAATTGTCTGAAGGATAAGCATGAACATAGAGATTTCAGGAGCTATTCAAACAATATATTATTTTATCCATATGTTGTGTGAACCAGTGGTAAATAGCGGGATAAAAGAAAACCTACCTTATGTTGTGTAATCATTTTTGTCAGATTCACTTTATGGCCTAGTGAAAATAAAGTGTACACTAACTTACAAGTTTATATTTGTATATCAACATGGTGGAATAGAAAGAAAAAAGTGTAATTAATCTAAAGCAATATGTTTTAATAAATGAGCCTGTTTTACTACTTAAAATGATATCTCAAATTATAAACATTTCAACATATGATTAAAAATACATCATTAAAAGGGAAAAAAATTAAGGATAAATTATCTTAGTAAATTAAGCATAAGAACACGCGCATTTTTTGTTTCTACAAGGACAGGCTCAAAGCCCATTGCTAAATTAAATGTTCACTCTACCTTTCTGTTTCCTTCCATTCGACATTCTTCTTCAATTTCAAACTCTCTGTTCGACTCACTCTTAAAACTCAAAATTACTGTAACAATGACAGCCTCAAATAAGAAGCAAATCAGTAGCACCAACACAACTGCAAATTTCAATGCATGACGAACAAACACTAGAAATTCAACAACGATCCCAATCAATAAAACTGAAAACCTAACTTCAGTAGAAGTTCACAGCAACCCCTAATTCGAGAAACCGAAAATCTAGCTCCATTATAAATTCAATAGCAATCTCCAATCCAACAAACCGAAAACCGAGCCCAAATCGACCCAATCAGAGGAGGATGGGTATAAAGATATGCTCTGACATTTTCTTGAAGGAAATTTCACGGATGGACATGTACATAAATTTATTTATTTTTGCTTAATAATACTGCCATCAATCAAAATAATTAGAAAAACTAATACATAATAGCTGTCTATTGGAGTTGACGCTTGCTTATTTTATAAATTATTTTGACTATTATTTATAACAAAACTGATACCTATATATTTGCAAAAATGATACCTATATATTTGCAAAAATGATATCTAGTTTCTATTTGATATAAGTTAATGCTCTGTAATTTTAGTTATTTATTTGATTGTCATGTATGACAAAAGTGATACAAAAATAATACAAAACTGATACCTAATAGCGGTTTGATTGAAATTGATGCTTTTTATAAAAAATTTAAACTGTGATTTATATCGAAACTGTTACCAACATATTTGCAAAAATGATACCTAGTTTCTGTTTGTTATAAGTTGATGCTTTATAATTTTAATTATTTATTTGGTTGTCATGTATGACAAAAGTAATACCAAAACAATGCAAAACTATTACCTAATAGTATTTGATTGGAGTTGATGCTTAGTTATTTTATAAATTAGTTTGACTATAATTTATATCAAAGCTGGTGTTAATAAATTTGAGAAAATGATATATAGTTTTTGTTTGATATAAGTAGATACTCTGTAATTGTAATTATTTATTTTACTGTCATGTATGATAAAAGTGATACCAAAATAATGCAAAATTGATATCTATTAGCTGTTTGATTGGTGTTGATGCTTACTTATTTTATAAATTACTTAGACTATAATTTATATCAAAACTGATACCAAAATATTTGAAAAAATGATACCTACTTTTTGTTTGATAAAAGTTGATGATCTTTAATTTCAAAAACTATTTTGACTATCATGCATGATAAAACTGATACCAAATCAATGTAAAACTGATGCCTAGAAGTTGTTTGATTGAAGTTAATGCTTATTTATTTTTATACTTTTCAATATATGTCGCGCTGCTACTGTTAACATTACTGATACTATTTATTATTTAATATTGCATCATCAATAACAAAAACTTACAATTTTCTATTGTTAATATAGATAATTAATTGGTATATATCAAAATGTGGGCTGGTAGAGCATAATTATGCAATGACGACACAATGACCGTAAATAAAACTTTAATATGCAAGTACATAATAATTACTACATACACTGAATTGTAACTAATTTTTGTATTCAATAGAAAGGGCTAGTCGCTAGTGTATAAAGTATTAAAAACATTTAGTCCTGCCTTTACTTGAAGAAATCATGCAAGATAAAAATGCAGATGTAATTTATCCCTTTGCATTGTGAAGACCACTGGACACTGGTAATATTGACATATCCTACAATGCAATGGTCTCATGTTGATTCTTTACATCCTAGAAGATCAATTGAAAGAAACAACCCAAGTCTGAAAGAAGTAATGAAATTGGTATGATATTATTTCAAAAAATTAATAATATAATTGAAACAAAGTGAACATTAACTAATTTTATATTGTTTAGTCTTTAATAGAGAAAAGAAGTTGAAGAAATCCTGCAAGAATTGTGGAAAAACAACAATATAAAAGATATGGAAGTGAAGCCGGATGAAATGCATCAAATTAAATGTGCACAGCAAGCATCAGACACGTAAACCATTTTTTGTTAAATATGATACCTATTGGAAACAAAATTGATAATAGTACTGAAACTAATAGTAATACTAAAATGATAGTTATTTAGTACTTAGAACTTGTTATTTGTTTGCATTATAATCTTTTATATAAAGTATTATACAATTTTATATTCCTGGTACATTGAATTGAATTCAACTGATATAGAAGCTATTTTCATTCGGTTCAGTAAACATTTGCTTCAGACCAAAACTGAAACCTATGGGCAGACAAACTGATACCTACTGGCATAAAACTGATACATATAGACACAAAACTGATACTAAAGCTGTATACAATCAAAACTGAAGCAAAACAATTATCACAAATCTTAAAAATGATACATGCAGGCACTACAACTGATACTAAAACTGATGCTAACATTGATATTACGACTGTTAATAATTTCATTTCAAAGCATATGACATGTTTGCACCATTATCTGTTAAATACAATGTTATATATTAATTACATACGCAATACTATAAGTGATGCAAACAGATACTAACAATATATTTTGCTTTAACCAGGGTTAACTATGGTATATATGTTATGATATTCATCGTATCATTGAACAAAAGCCAAATACCGATCAAAATAAAACCTGAATATATGTTCCAAACAAGAGCAAGAATTGTGTATGAGATATTGACGGACAATGATCACTACTGGAATTCATCCAATTTCATGCCAAGACTGGAAGAAAAACAAAATATAAAGAAGTGAATTTGTTATAAAAACTATTGTGATTTTCAGTTCAACTGATATATATTTGAAATGTTGTGTTAGAACTAATTGTGTTTAGCTTTGTACTGATGTAGATATAGACTCTTTTGAAATTTTGTCAATTTGTTATAAAAACTATGATATTATTTCTGATGTTGTAAAAATTTGCTTTGTTTAACTTTTTTTTACATGTGATGCAATGTTATGACTGTATTTTATTTCTATTTATATCTGAAACTGATATGCATGAACTGATACTATATTTTTTCATACCCAAAACTGATAATGATACTAATAGCATGCAAAAAATGGTAACATAATTTGTTATACCTGAAACTGATACTTATAGCATACAAAAATTGATACTATATTTTGTTATACCTGAAATTGATACTTATAGCATGCAAAAAATAATACCATAATTTGTTATACCTGAAACTGATACTAATAGCATGCAAAAATCGATACCATACTTTGTAATGCCTGAAACCGATGCTAATAGCATGCAAAAACTGATACCATATTTTTACATACTTGAAACTGATACTAAAAGAATCAAAAACTGATACTAAACAACTAATATTGAATAAGCTAACCAACATCATCACATAATAACTCCCCATTTGTCATGCCACCTATATATTCTAGTTAACAACAAAATTACCGATCATCTCATCTTGCTCACCAAACGTCAATTAATACAAAAATAACAACAGGTAGAAAATGATACTATACATCAAATAATCAAGTACGAATGGAGATCAATCTAATCGAGTATATTATTTAACCGAGCATACCTTCGAATGCAAAAAATAACTGATTCCATAACCAAGCCCATAACCACATCCATAACCAAGTGGATAACTGCGCACATTACCAAGCCTATAACTAAGCCCATAACCAAGCCCATAACCAGGTCTATGACCAAGGTCATAACTGAGCGCATACTGATGGAAACCAATATATACCCAAGATATATTGGTTAACCAAGCATACATATGGATGCAAAAGCTAACCGGATCCAAAACTAATTAGGTACGTATTGATGTAAAAGATAACTGGATGCCAAACCTAATCGGGTATAGAAGGAAACTAATCTATACCTGAGATATATTGTTTAACCGAGCATACATATAGATGTAAAAACTAACCAGATGTTTGATGTAAAAGCTAATCGAATGCCAAACCTAATTTGGTACGTATTGATACAAAAGCTAATCGGATGCCAAACCTAATCGGGTACTGATGGAAATTGTTAGTTCCTGAGATGATGGTTTTGATGACAACAACCTTAGGACTTGTTATAAAATATAAATACCAATATCTTTGTCTAGATATATATGTATATACAGGATATATATATATATGCAGGTACTGAGAATGAAGACTGTACAGTATAGAGATTCAAGACTGACGAATTCAAGATTAAAGAAATCAAGACTGAAGACTCATGAGTATCAAGAGTTCAAGATATCAAGATAAGTAATAGAGTCTAGATTTATGTTAAAACTTCATAATAGCACTAAAATCTTTATTCGTATTTTAATTGTGGAATGAAATTCACCTTCTTGCTTTAATAGTGGGATGGAACCCACGACCTTCTCTAGTGGAATGGAATCCACGAAATATTCAAAATAATTAGCCAAAAACTATCTTTTTAAAAGTCATCTCTATCAATTTAAATATTTTAGCCTTAATTCAAAAAACTATTCTGATCATCTTTTAATATTTTGATCTCAAAATCATCTCTTGTTTTTAAACTATCTCTTGATTTTAATATTTTAGCTTTAAATCTCAAAAATATATTTTAAAGAAGTCTATACTTAGTTTATAATATTACTTTTATATTATAAATTATATATTTTAAGATTACATTCTAAAACTCTTTTATAAGTTTAAACTATATTCAAAATGGTTTACAAAGTTCAGAAATTGTTTTGACAAGTTTTAGAATAGAAATCATTTTAAAGCAAAATCAATTTTCAAAAATAACATAGGCATGTCGACATCATTATACCCCTCATGTCGACATGGTAGCCGTAGATTTTAAAATTCAAATTTTCAAAAGAAGTGTCTATTTGTCATAACCTTTCACGAATGGACATGACCGTTATTCTCCTATATATACTAGTAGTTTTCAACGAATTTTCACTTAAGATTTCTTTGTTTTCTCTCCTCTTTCTCTTCCATTCTTATTTTCAAACATTCTTAACAAAACTCTGCCAAAATCCTAAGTGAATCAAACTCAATCGTCTCTAGTTTGATTCTCTGCCACTCTATCTCAAAGATCTCGGTGCTATTCAAAGTTATAGGATCATTTGTAATCAAAGATCGAAAGATCAAAGTGTATCGAGTCTCTCTCTATCAAAGTGTGATTATAAACGGTGTGATTGTGGCCCGTAAATCAATTGGGTGTGATTATTGCCCATAAATCAATTAGGTGATCTTGTAGCCTGGTTAAATCAAGAGATTTTGCCCTGGACTCGGAGATAGGAGGGTGTACCTCATGGCCTTGAAAGCGAGGTTGTAATATCGAGATTATATTTGAAAAGAAATCTGCACAAGAAATTGTGTGGGACTGGATGTAGGGTAACTCCGAACCAGTATAAAATTCCGGTGTGTTCTTTCCTTACTACTTTTATTTACTATTTGCATCTGTGTCTGGTTCTGTGATTGTCTCTGTGTTTGTGAATTGCATCTGTTTGGGTTTAATTTGAAAGGATTTCAAAAAGATTCATAAAATTAACTAAACGCTGTTCACCCCCCCTCCCCCTCCCCCTCTAGTGTTAATTCTGCCTTGAGATCCGTAATCCGCATTTCCTACAGAAATCAGTCTATATCCGAGATATATTAATTAATCAAGCATACATATGGATGCAAAAGCTAACTGAATTCAAACTTAATCGGTATATATTGATGCAAAAGATAATCAGATGCCAAACCTAATCAGGTATTGATGGAAACCAATCTACACCCAAGATATATTATTTTATCGAGCATACATATGGATGCAAAAACTAACTGGATGTCAAACCTAATCGGATACGTATTAGTTCAAAATCTAATCGAAAGCCAAATCTAATTGGGTGTTGAAGGAAACCAATCTATACCCAAGATATATTGTTTAACCAAGCATGCATATGGATTCAAAAGCTAACCGAATATCAAAACTAAACACGTACGTATTGATGCAAAAGCTAATCAGGTATCAAACCTAATCGTGTACTGAAGGAAACTAATCTATACCCAAGAAATATTGTTTAATCGAGCATGCATATGGATGAAAAAGCTAAACGGGTGCCAAGCCTAATCAGGTACGTATTGATGCAAAAGCTAGTCGGATGTCAAACCCTATCGGGCACTGATGGAAACCAATATGTACCCGAGATATATTGTTTAACCGAGCATGCATATGGATGCAAAAGCTAATTGGATGCTAAACCCAATTGGGTACATATTGATGCAAAAGCTAATCAGATGCCAAACCTAATCGGGTACTGATGGAAACCAATCTATACTCGAAATATATTGTTTAACCGAGCATACATAAGGATGCAAAAGCTAACCGGATGCCAAACCTAATTGGGTACATATTGATGCAAAAGCTAATCGGATGCCAAACTTAATTGAGTACTGATGGAAACCAATCTATACCTGAGATATATTGTTTAACCGAGCATACATATGAATGCAAAAGCTAACCAGATGCCGAACCTAATTGAGTACGTATTGATACAAAAGCTAATCAGATGCCAAACCTAATCGAGTACTGATAGAAACCAGTCTATAACTAATACTAATAGCATGCAAAAACCGATACCATAATTTGTTATACCTAAAACCAATACTAATAGCATGCAAAAACCGATACCATACTTTGTAAAACCTGAAACTAATACTAGTAGCATGCAAAAACTGATACCACATTTTGTTGTACCTGACATTAATACTAGTAGTATCAAAAACTGATACTAAAGAACTAATATTAATATACTAACCAACATTACCACATAACCTACAAAAAATTAATAAATAAAATTGATACTAGTTATACTACACAACTGATGCTAAAAATGAAACTACAAATGATACTATATAACCTACAAACAAATAAGTAATAAAATTGATACTGGTTATACTATAAAACTAATGCTCAAAATGAAACTATAAATTATACTACATAACCAAGTTCAATTACAAATAACAAATCAATGTCAAATTAAATTAAAAATATGCTAAACCAGCTACTTATATAACCATGTTCAATTACATAAAATTGTCAAAAAAAAGTCATACAATCAGGTATAAAACCCAACAAATTTATAACAACATGAAAAATAAATCATATCTTCTTAGAAGCATGACAATTACGCTTATTGTGACCAAATTGCTTGCATACACTACATCTATTTTGCATGAAAAATATGCAAATCCTCCTTTCCGTTTGATAGAATGTCTACTAGCACCATGTTTCTTCTTAGGTGGCTTGATAACATCTTCAACACTTGCATCAACAATAGGGTTATCAAAATTGCATCTTATCAATAGGCTTATCAACAATAGGCTTATCAAAATTGTACCAACGATAGGCTTAGGTGGCTTAATAACATTTGCAACACTTACATCAACAAAAAGGATATTGTCCCCACTGCAAAAAAATATCAATAATTTTTTTTTGCTTCAGATTGTCATTTTATTCTAGAACAATATCATTTTCTTTATATAACAAAAATAGAAACAAATAAATAAAATAGATTTTTCAAAAATGATACTTCTGACACTAAAACTAATAAATGATAGTAAAACTGATACTCAAACAAACTTTATTGAATGTTTGATACTAAAAACACTGATTCAACTCATTGAATGTTTGATGCATATCATCATATTTACTTTGTAACAACTTCATTTTTATATATACTTTAATAACAAAACATTAAAACACTTCAAGACTGCATTATTGTGAAAAATGATACTAACAAAAAACTAAAAATGATACCTAAAAACCGATACTCAAAATGATAGTAAAACACATACTCAAACAGACTTGATTAAATATTTGTACTAATAAAACATTAGCTCAACTCATTAAATGTTCGATGTATATTATCATATTTACTCTGTAACAATTTCATTTTTATATATACGCAAACAAACAAAACATTAAAATGCTTTAAGACTGCATTACTGTGAAAAATGGTACTGTTGTGGGCATTTTCGCCCACTACATGGTGAATATGAGGAGTCAGGGGCAAAATCATCATTGTTCTGCAACAGACTCAAACTAGTTTGGAGGTATTCTCGAGATCAAGATATGGACATAGGTCGAAATTGCGTCTCAATCCGAGCTACGGATTGAGATATTTGATCATCTTAAGGTTTGTCCACCACCATCTCGTAAGGCCGATACCGAGACGCTCTACCGCCATTCAAGGTCGATAGTCCAACAACAAGCCAGGATCCTCGGCCCGATGGCCGAACCAAAATTTTGGTTCGGCGCTTGCTTGGATTCGGGGCTTGATCTCGAGTCTACTTGGAGCCGACCCGATGACCGAACCAAAACCTTGGTTCGGCGCTTGCTTAGAGTCGGGCCTTGAAAATCTGGAGTCTGCTTGGAGTCGGTTGGATTACCGAACCAAAACTTTGGTTCAACGCTTGCTTGGAGTCGGGGCTTGAAAATCTCGAGTCTACTTGGAGTCGGCACGATGACCGAACCAAAACTTTGGTTCGTTGCTCCCTTGGAGTCGGGGGTTGAAAATCTCAAGTCTGCTTGGAGTCGGCGCGATGACCGAACCAAAACTTTTGTTCGACGCTTGCTTGGAGTCGGGTCTTGAAAATCTTGAGTCTTCTTGGAGTCGGCGCGAGGACCGAACCAAAACTTTGGTTCGATGCTTGCTAGGAGTCGGGCCTTGAAAATTTAGAGTCTGCTTGGAGTCGGGTCTTGAAAATCTGAAGTCTTCTTGGAGTCGGTCCGATGACCGAACCAAAACTTTTTTTCGGCGATTGCTTGGAGTCGAACTTTGAAAATATGGATTATACTTGGAGTCTGTCCGGTGACCGAACCAAATCTTTGGTTCGGTAGTTACTTGAAGTTAGGCATGAGAAATTTAAGAGTTTACTTGGAGTCAACTGGGAGTAATGCTACTTGGAGTCGGGTGAAGGTTTGCTTGGGGCTCAACATGGGTATAACTAATCTAAAAAAAAGTTAGAAATTTTCGTCATGGTACGACGATACTTTGGAGATTTCTTCATGACGTGTTCCAAGGTTCTTGGAGGTGTATGGCGGTCGTTATAAGTGTAATAGCTTGACAATCATGTAAGGAAGGTTGAACCAAATCTTGGAGGGAAGAAGGTTGAACCAAATTCCAAATACTATATACTCGGCTGCCTTTCCTCATATCTTCATTCTATAAATATCAAGCACATGGCATCATAAAAAAAGGGATGCTGAAAAGCTAAGCTTTCAGCAAAAATGGCAGACAACTTCGAGAGGGAAAAATCTTAGTTCTAATAGCACGTTTACTCGTATTCAAAGCTTGTACTTATAACCAAAAATGAAAGGGATAATAAAAGAGGAACAGTGTACGTACGCACATTCAGATCGAACCACTATAAATTCTATGTTTTTTACATTTAAGTCCTTTATATATTCTTTATTGCAAATTACTAATTTTCTACCTTAGATATCCGTAACTAATTTTCATCAAACAATAGCTATATACTACAAACAATATTCATAGCTCTACAACAATGATTTGAGTGTTTGCCATTTTTTGTGGAAACATTTTGGTGCTTTCACTAAGAATTGAACTTTCCTTTTTTAAAAGGAAATCCTCTCTTTCTTATTTTTCTTTTTATTTTTAAACCTTCTATTTCTAATCTTCTGACTAGAGATTATCATTTCTTCTCTTAGGAAACTCTCTCCCCTTTTCTAAAATCTGAAATCTATGTTTCTTTTCAGATCTACCCTAACTCTTTTTACATAAAAAAACCTCCTTTTCTCTTCAGATCTGAACATCCATTTTACTACATAGAGAAATTCTCTTGTCCACTTTTTAGATCTTACTTTTACTATCCATAGACACCGTTTATTAGCAAAAAAAATGTCATCCTTTAGATATGAAATCCTTAGATATTACTTTTACTATTCCGGATCCACAAACACATGTCCCTTGACCAAAAAGAAACATGTACCCATTCTTTGGATCTAAAATCAAGCCACCTCTCTTTTCTCATTTGGAATCCAAGAACATGGTTTCTTGGCATAAGAAACCTCTTTTTTCCCTCTGTTTAGATCTGGATCATTGTTTTCTTTCACAAAAGAAAACCTGTTTCTAGTCTTGAGATCTGAAATTGCATTTTTTAGTAAAATTTATACCCTTTTCTTTTCAGATATAAAGCCACTGTCTCCTTGTCATGAGAGATTCTCTTTTTCTTACTTTTGCAGTTTGAGATCATTGTTTCTTGGATTAAGGTACTCTATATCTCCCAGATCTAAAATCGTTACTTTAGCAAAATCTATTTCTCTTTTCAGATCTGCAATCACTATTCCTTGAAGATAATAAAAATTCTATCTTTCTTTTCTCTTATTTCAGACCTACAAACACTGCTCCTTAACCAACAAGAAACATGTATTCACTTCTTAGATCTGAAATCAATATATCTCCTTTCAGATCTGCAAATACTATTTCTCGACCCAAAAAGAAACATGTATTTATTTCTTAGATCTGTAATCGTTCTATCTTCTTTTTCTCATTTCAGATTAAAAAAAACTATTTTGACCAAAAGAAACACTTAGTCATTTTTCAGATCTAAAATCAAATCTTATTCTCTTTCCATCCGAAAGCATTGCTTCTTTAACATAAGAAAACTATCTTCCTCTATATAAGAGGAATTTATTCCCCTAGTAAAATATAAAATTACGGTTCTAAGAAAATCCTTTTCTCCCTCCAAACTCGAAATCCTTTCTCCTAATCTAAAGTCATTGCCACTTTGAAATTAGAGTTTTTCTCTTTTACTTTTTTCAAGTTTGTAATTACCATTTTTCGGATTGAGAAGCTATATGCCATATCTCAAGATTCTTTCTTTATTTCAAGAGTTGGACCATCAACCATTCGAAGCTACAAAACCTTCCAATCCTTTCTGAAAAGTAAATTATCTCTCTTGAAAAGTACAAACTCTCTAGGAAGGGAAGGAGAACAACTTTCCGATATGCCGCCTAAAGTGAGATAACTCTGCTACAAAGAATGCAATAGCTATCCAGATGTGAAAAAGCAGGAAGACTAGTTAATAATCTCCCGGTGCTAAAAATTAACGGATGTAAATTCGACATGGTTGTGATTGAAATCAGTAAACACTTCACTGCTAAACATAAAGCTTTGGTGGATAAACTCTTGACACGCTTAGGGCAGACAGAAGTATTCAACCTCAACGTTATAATACAAGGAAAGTCTCAGTCTAGAGAACACATGGGGCATTCCAATAACCAAATGAACCCCAAGCACAGACCTTTTTCCATCCAGCATCAAATCAAAGTACTACAATTGGGATCCCACTGATGGATCGAAATATCATAACTTGAAGACTGAAGTCATGATGATTGAATACTCAAAGTCTAGATATGACAAGCACGACACTTCGTCACTCCTATCATGCACGAAGGCATCACTAATCCACCGCGTACCGGACATGATTCAAATAATGTCAATAGCTCTCCTTACCCAGGGATATGTTAAATAAATATGAAAAGAGAAGGAGATAAGACCAAGAGTTACTAGTCCACCCTCCAGGAAAACAAAAACTTTTGAGTGCCCACTGCAAACCTTTATAAAGGGCTAACCCAGCCCGCTAGATACTTACCAAGATCTCCACACTTGCTGATAAAAGGGGGGCACAAAGGAGGTATTATATAATTACTTTTCTTTCATTCTAATCTATCTTAAGCTATTGCAGGGCTCTACCATCTACTCTTGGATCTCCATCCTTGGAAAAACGTGAAGTAAGGATTCGCAAATCCGTTGCATGTACTGATCGACCCGAGGGTACTTACACGCTACACGATGTAAAGACAAAAAATCAAACTAGCCCCTACAACTATGCATGACCTCTCCTATGGGTCAGCAAGGCACATAAAGATGAGAAAACGTCACTGTCAGGAGTTCAGATAGATGGTCACCCAGGGACGCTAGCACAGCTTGCAGCGCAAATGCTATAGCAAAATGGAAGAGATACAACTCTTTGCCTCCGGAGCTGGAATGATCAGTGATCAGAGAGAAGCCATCAATTTGAGTATGGTGTTACCTCAAAAGGTAAGGAAGAAGACGCGATGGAAATGACATCTGCCGAGAAGTTGGATAACATAATAGTTTATACAAAAAGGCTTTGAAAGACGGAGCTCCAACAATTCCAATAAATTTGGCCCGCAGCAGAAAGACGAGAGATGTCCAGAACCATATCATTACTACTCATATCACAATTCAACACGAATCAACAATATATATATATATAGTAAACTGCTAGGACATTGCAGTCACCAATCAAGATACTAGCTTCACCACTCCATCATGATCCAATAACCAAAAAACACAATTCAAATTGATTAAGAACTAAGGATAGCAGGATGCACACTAGGGACATCCACTATAAGTCCACTAAACTAGCTAGAGTCAACTTGACAAAATGACTAGACCAATGACTACTAGGAGGCAGCACTAAAATGCCAAACAAGAATCTTGGCCCAGTAAAACCCCCGTTATCAAATAGAGTACTTGCAGAAAATCCTTATGAGGAGCTCTCCGGTCACACAATATGCTCGCATAAACATGTCATACGCATGACAATAGATGGTCCTGCAAAGGAGGTACCATAACAAACCTCTTCTTTCGTTTTTATCTAACTAGGTCGTTGTCATTTCAGGACAATGCCATCAGCTCCTTTCCACAGAGTCTTACAAAAATACCAAGTGAGACCTCCTATCCAAGAGAACATCTTAAACCAGGCATACTACACAACCTGGTACTTTGCGCTTCTTTCGAAGCGGTAGTTTTGGTCTAAACTACTCTTTCCCTTTGACTGGGACAAGGGACTAGCGACAGGTTTCGCCTCCCGGTTATCTCGATCGGTAGGCACAGGTTTCTCCCATGATCGTTACGAAAGGAGCTATTTGTATCCATCAATTCGAGTCTTATCGACATTCGAGTCCATCTTAAACGCATCAATACGAACTGCTTTATTCGTATCCATCAACGTATGACCCATGAAGACTCGTATCCATCGATACGAATAATACCCAGAGGACCAGCTGCTCTATTCGTATCCATCATAAGTCCCTCGATACAAAGATCACTACAAAATTATATCTGGACAAATCAACTTTATCGATACGAAACACCAATCTCGTATCCACTAACTTCGAGATCCAAGACCTCGTATCCATCGATACGAAACATCTCCGAAGACTATCCATTTTGTATCGATAGCCATCGATACGAAGCATGCATTCCAACTTCTCGAATCGATCCAGGAGAGGATCAATGCGAAAGGAATTACTCACAACGACTATCGATCGTTGCTACAACTCGAATTTCACACCAATTCAAGAGAGGATCGATACGAAATTCGATATAAAAAAAACTAACAACGACTCGTGCACGTAAGAACGTTAACGAGAGTCAGGTTAGCATACATACATATATGACGGACTAATGCTCAATTTTTGAAATTCGCAGGAATTGAATACTCGTTTGATGACGATTACAACAACAGTTTGCTATCATTCAGTGCTCAGTCACAACAGTACACAGTACAACGACTGGCAGTCAACAGTTCATGATTTATGTTTCTAATGAATCAATCAAAGGTTACATCTTTCAACGAAAAGACAACTATCGGTCAATAAGTCAGATAAAACTGTTCAGCATAAAGATTGTAGCTTTTCAAAGCACGTCATGTTCTCACAAGTCGTACTTTAGGGGGCAAATGTTATCTCGCCTTTTGGCAAGGCTGTGACACCAAGGAATTGATTGGAAATCAAAGACCGTTCATCCCGGAAAACAGTTATACATAGGTTCGCTATGGATATTGGTAAATTTTGCCCTAGTCCGGATCGAGCTACAATTAACGTGACACGACAATTAAAGCCATGAAAGCCAACATTCCAATTTTCGAGTCAATCCGAGTTCATATGCTCAAGATATGATCGATGCAAGCCAAGGAAATCAACTCACTCACATCCATCATTTCGCATCGATCAGGCTGTATCCATCATTCCGTAATGGTCGATTTCGTATCCATCATGAATCCGTCTATTCGTATCCATCGCCATGCAACTGCCCTGTTCGTATCCATCGAAAACAGTCTTCTTCGTATCCATCAGCTAACAGTCTCACTTCGTATCGATCAGCAGCAAGAGAGTCTATTTCGTATCCATCCGGACCCTCCTACTTCGTATCCATCGACTGCGACACGAATGTCCAATTCATGTCGATCAAGCTTCAAACATGCTTTGTATCGATCGACCATAGATCGATATGAAATCACAACATCCCATCGATAAGAACAGAACAATGCAGTCAATCGATACGAACAGAACAATGCAGTCGATCGATGCGAACAGAATAATGCAATCGATCAGTACTAACAAGGCCAAGTCAAATCGATACGAACGAGGCGAAAACCTTGGAAATACTCGATCGATTCGGCAAAAAATGTGGATCCACCCCAGTTTATTGCTCCGTGTCAACAAGCAAGTACGTGTCTTTGATCGACACGAACAGATCGATATGAAAGGATCGATATGAACTAAACAGCCTACCGAAAACTAGAATTTGCCTCGATCATAACTCACGATCTACAAATCCAAATGCCACCAAATTTTCACAGGAGCTTACATACAACTTAAAGAACGTCCATGCCAAATTTCAAATCGATTGGACCAAATCTTGATCGATACAAAATTCATTCGTATCGATCACGGACCGAGTGCAAATCACGTGGGATCAATCGCGTGGGCACATCCACATGCCAGAAGAGGTCTCCCGAGATCTGAGCGAGATATTTGCAGCCTACGCCTATAAATAGCACCCTAGAGCCTATAGAAAAGGGATCTTTTGGCTCTCTGACGTCCAGACTCTGCCGAATTCACTGTTGTACTCAAATTTCACTGTTGTACTCGAGATTTACTATTGTAATCCGTTGTAACCAGCAAGCAAAAGTTAATAAAGATTAATCATTTCATAGTGGACGTAGGCAATACGCTGAACCACTCTAAATCTCTACGTTCTTTTGCCATTTTTCTGATTATTGTTTGAAGTGTTTGTTAGATAATCCTCTTTTTACATTTATTTCTTCATTTTATCTCTTCAAACCCTTCCGAAGAGTGTTGTGCCCAATTTCGGTACAAACACTTTGGTGCTTTCACTGAGAAAACACAGTTTTTCTCCTGCTCATTGGATCTACTATCGATATCGGATTGCACAAATCTAAGAAGAAGATCCAGATTTCAAAGGTTAAAGTTCTTCCATCCTATTCAGATTTGCATCAAGTCTAGGAAAGAGCTTCGCCATCCACCATAGTTAACACAAGGACTACTTCTACAGCTGTAGATCCAGAAGGACGGGACAGACAGAATCCCGTACAATTGCCTCCGACTGATCAGAATGCTTCCGGACCATCAGATCCGCAAGGCCCTGTTATCAGGGAAGAATTCCAGATGCTAATGCAAGAACTGACTCAGAGCCGCCAGCAGCTCACTCAACGGCTCTGTGCAAATGCGGAACTGACCAACAAATTGAACCATCAACGACGAAGGAGATCCAGGAGGGACCAGGCTTCCTATTCGTCCACCGAAAGTTCAGCCTCTTCTGATTACCATCATAGATCCATGCGCCCGCGACTGGATGGAAGTTACACACAGGCCACTAGGCATCAGAATACATTGAGTCTTGGGCAACCGAGAGTTGGCCCGTCAACCAGCCACCAGACTAGGCCCTCCTCCCGAGGAGGCGCTACCCCATACCACAATACTGATAACCGTACTGCCACAGCTACTGATTTGGGAGTTGACTCTCGGAACTGAACGGATCCGACCCACCGCCAACGTAACCGCACTCCCGAACCTTACGTCCCCGAAGACGCAGTACCAAGGAGGCGAGACATGGACCATCGATAGCGACTGGCCCCTCCTCGCATTGTGGAACCCAACAACACCTTGGCCCAACCTGCTCAAAATGTCCAGATTCCCGACATTCCGACGATGATCCGTCAAATGATCCGTGAAAGTCAGGGTCTTAGCAATGACGACTGGGGAATCTCCCGAAGTCATACCCCTTTTACTGATGAGATACTCTTTGTTGAACCACCTCGACGGTTCAGGATACCGACTTTACCCGTTTATGAAGGGAGCTCTGATCCTAATCAACATATCTTGAAGTATGAATGGTTGATGAATACCGCACGAGCTGATGATGCAGTCAAATGCCAAAGCTTCCCGATCTCTCTGAGGGCATAATGACTATGTGGTTTACCCGACCGCCACCTCGATCCATCTCATGTTTTGATCAATTGGCAACAAAGTTTATTGAGCAATTTTGTATGCATGTCGCAAGACCGAAGGATGTTAATACTTTATCTAGTGTCACTCAAGCTCCTGAAGAGACACTCATGCATTATTTAGAGAGATTTCATGCTGCATGCGCTGAGATCAGCAACCCAAATGATAACTATATTCTTATGGCACTGACTAAGGGGATTGATCCCGATTCTGAGTTCGGCAACTGGTTGGCCGGAAAACCCCCTGCATCATTGGACCGTTTCTATTCCAAGGCAGCCCAATTCTTGAGAAGGGAGGATGCGAAACAGTCTAGGAAGAAGGATGATGTGGGGCCTGGTACGGATGGAATTCAGAGTAATATTGCTATTAAACAATCCGGGGAGAGCTCCGGGAAAGTGCAATTGAACATTCAGAATAAACAAAATCAACAGAAAAGCAATGGTAACCAAAATAGAAAACGGGATCGGAACCGTGGTCCGCGACGTAGGGCTCCTATGTTTGATAATTATACTCCTCTGAATACGTCGCTGGAAAATGTGTATCTACAAACCTGCAATACTATTCAGTATAAAAAACCTGCTCCGAAGCAGTCATCGGAGAAACAGATTCAGACAGGAAATTTTTGTAGATTCCATGAAAGCTACGGCCTTAACACAAATGAGTGCAGCCATTTGCAGGATCTCATTGAAAAGTTGATACGTGAAAGGAAGTTGGAATAGTTTGTACGAGCGCCGTAATCTGGAGGTGTGAGCCCATCGAATCAGAACCATACACCGAATTAGGCAAGATAGGAGGAACCCGCTCGTACTGGCGGGAGGTTAGGGATAAATACCATTAGTGGTGGTAGACATCCAGCATACCGAAGCTGGAAGGAAATGGAGTCGTATGCCAATTCTATCAGGCATGTGAGCTTCGAGTGTTGTAGTAGTTTGGAAGAGGGGGCTCCGGCTAAGCAACAGAAGATGATGACTGACAACATCGTCTTCCGAGACAGAGATGCCGATAGGATCGAAGCCCCAACTATCGATCCACTTATCATATCAGCTCAAGTAGGTCCTGCTTGGATGAAGAGGATCTTGGTAGACAGTGGAAGTTTTGTGAATATATTGTTCAAGCGAGCCTATCACCAGATGAAAATGGAGACTAAAGATTTGAAACCTTGTCAGTACTGTATCCATGGTTTCAATGGGAGTGCAACTATACCCACTGGAGTGGTGGAATTGGCAGTGGAGCTAGGTATTGGAGAACGCCGGAGAGTCCGGGTACTGCGGTTTGTTGTTTTGGATATAGACTCGCCATATAATGCTTTCTTGGGCCGACCGGCCCTAGGTGAGTTTAGGGCTTGTATTGCCCCCATGGTGTTTGACTCTAAAGTTCCCCACCGATCGTGGAGTTGGAGTCGTTCAAGGAGATCAGGCTGCTGGATGAGCCTATTATTTTTCTGAGCTACGCAAGGTGCAGCGAAAAGAGAAAGGGAAGGGCATAGAGGAATCTCTTTGCGTCCGTTTTGTTGATAATTGACAATTGATGCCTGGTCCTAGGCTTGGGCACCCCAACCAATTCCAAAGAGATCTTGACCTGAGAGACACCGAAAGTGAAGACGAAAGTAAAGACAGTCAAGCTTCTCCGGCCGAACTGACGATCGATGTTCTGATCGATGATAGCGATGATTCTAGAATGATAAAGATTGGATCTCAGTTAAGCCAACAAATGCAAGAGGAATTGATTGAATTTATCCAGGCAAACCTTGACGTGTTTGCCTGGATGCATTTTGACATGTGTGGGATTTTACCGGACATCGCGAGTCACGCATTGAACCTCGACCCGCAGCACGTCTCGGTCAAACAAAAAAGGTGTGGTATGGATCCAGAGAGATCTGCCACCCTTAAGGAAGAAGTAGACAAGCTTAAATCGAATGGATTTATTCGAGATGCATTATATCCGGAATGGGTGTCAAATCCTGTACTTGTCCGAAAGCCAAATGGGAAATGGAGAACGTGCATCGATTACTCTGATCTGAATAAAGCCTGCCCTAAAGACAGTTTTCCACTTCCTCAAATTGATTAACTCGTAGATTCAACGGTCGGACATGAACTATTATCCTTCATGGATGCGTATTCCGGCTACAATCAAATACCAATGCACTTACCTGAGCAGGAGCATACCAGCTTCGTAACCAATATGGGACTTTATTGCTACAAGGTTATGCCTTTTGGATTCAAGAATGCTGGCGCAACTTATCAACGATTAGTTAATCGAATGTTCGCCAATCAGATTGGGAAAACCATGGAGGTATACGTGGACGACATGCTAGTCAAGTCACCATTCTTCATTGATCATATCAGAGACCTAGAGTCAATGTTTAATATTCTCCGAGAATACAGAATGAAGCTTAATCCGTTGAAATGTCACTTTGGGGTCGCATCAGGAAAATTCCTTGGGTTTATCATCAACGCTCGAGGAATCGAAGCCAAAGATCTGGGCGATTAGAAACCTTGAAACTCCAAAAAATATAAAGCAAGTCCAGTGTCTCAACGGGAAAGTAGCAGCACTGAGCAGGTTCATTTCAAAGTCTACTGACAAATGCATTCCCTTCTTCGATCTGATTCGAAAAGGAAAACAAAACTTTGAATGGACTATGGAATGTGAGGGCGTATTCCGAGCACTAATTCAACATCTCTCCACACCGCCAATTTTGACAAAGCCTGTTGATCACGAGAAATTGTACATTTACTTGGCGGTATCAGAAAACGCAATCAGTGCTACCCTAATTCGGAAGGAAGACCGAATACAAAAGCAGGTCTACTATATTAGCAAACGACTAACCGGAGCTGAGAGAAATTATCCGAAGCTAGAGAAGTTGGTGAAAGAGGCTATGCGGTAAGATCGTATAATATGGAATAGAGGAATGGTCTAGGTAGATTGTAATAAGCAGTAGTAAGTAAAGTAGACACCAAGACTTTATACTAGTTCGGACCTTTTGTCCTACGTCCAGTCCCTAAGCTCCTCTTAGGAATTCAACTAACCAACAACCCTCACTTAACCCGGAGGAATAGGTTTACAACTTACCTGAACAACCGAACGGGATTTCTTGCCTCAACTACCGAAGAGGACATCAACTAGATACTAAAAGTATTTCTAACTTGTTGTGTTCTTGATAACACTAATGAGTCAAATTGAGTACAACTTTCCTATAATCTTATCCTCGAGAGTATACAAAGTGTTTGTGAAGATTTAGGAAATGTGAATTGCTATGAATCAAAAGGTGTTATAGTTAAAACAGAGATTCAAGCAATTGAAGTGGTTTGTGATTGCTTTTGAAAACTTAAGAAATCTGAAAGTATGTTCAAGAAAATAGAAAGATTAAAGCAATTAGAATTGGTAATTTGCAAATGTTAAAACTATGTATTTATATGTGGAGAAGAGATGCATTTGTTTGCTAGAGGTGCAGGCAAGAGATGCTTCCATTTCCATTGGAGAATGGTTGCAACTCTTGGGAGGAAGAAGGTGTCCTTTCAGAAAAAATTCGCAGTTACAAATTCAGTCGACTGAACAGGGATTTCAGTCGACTGAAAATTATGAAGTAAAATTTTCAGGAACAAATTCAGTCGACTGAGCAGGAACTTCAGTCGACTGGAACTGTGCATTTTTGTGTATGTGTAATAGGTTCGGTCGACTGGTCATCCCTGTTCAGTCGACTGAACTACTAAATTTTGCACAGTGAATGTTTATTAAAAATGAAGTTTATAAAATGTGTTCTAGTGTTTGTGCAAGCCTCTTGAGGATAGATTTTATAATAAATCTAAACTAAGACCTATATAAAAATCATACTTATGTTTATCATTGGTCTTCATCGTTCTTCTTTTAGCTTTGCACATATCTCTTCCTTTTTGTTGAAGCACATTGTCATTGATCAAAATCTTAGCGTATCAACATTCTCCCCCTTTTTGATTGATGACAACACCTATGTTTGTAGAGATGTAATTATCTTTCCTCCCCCTGAATATATGCATTATCTTTCCTACAAAACAAAGTTAGTTTCATAGATTTCTCCCCCTTTGTCATCGACAAAAAGGAAGTAATAATTTGCAAGTAACAAAGCAACCATATGCAAATATAACCATAGAGCGAATAATACAAACCATAGAGTATCACATTAAAAGAAGGCTATTTATACAAGCCTTTGCAAAAATTGTTAGAAATTAATAAAAAGTTCCGGAAATCAAACCATCAAAAAAATGTTCAAGGTTCCCTGTCCCAATCATAAGAGCCTTCACGATCTCCTTCAGGTTCTCGAATAACAGGTCCACCTGTGGGTGGTCTATAAGCTCTTCCTCCTTGGCCACCACTTGTTCCGCTTGTACTGTTGCTTGTATGCTCTTCGGATGATGTCCAAGTGAAAGTTGGTGTCGGACGTTTGCCAAGTGATGTTGAAGCGGTAGTGGAGCTTGAGCATGAGATGGCATTCCATAACTTGTTGAAGAATCCTTTAATTTTATCAAGCTTGTGATCTACCTTCTTGAGACGATTATCAAGAATTTGTTGATTCCTTGATAAGATCGCCAATGATTGATTGGTGGAAGTATAACCTGGCTCAATGATACGAATTTCATCATCTTGGTCGAAAGGTTCTTCATGTGAAGCTTGTGGAGGTTGTTGCGGTTCTTGATGCCTAGCTTCCCATTCGGCAAGAGATATGATGCGAGGAGGTCTAGCCGGGAGTTGCATGAAGCTTATAGTGCGGTGATTAATTTGATGAACCATTGTGTTTTCGGAGTCGGGTAATGGCGTATCAACATTGAGGAGAAGTCGCATGATATATTCTCCAAAATATATTGTTCGCATTTTGCCATTGTTAAAAGTGAGAAATTCATCTAGAATGAGTTGGACCCAATTGACTTGAATGTTGCCCCAAATAGCGTATAGAGCTCGATAATTGATGGGGTAAACAATTTCATATGAGCCCGTTCGTGGAGTAATTGTTCTCATAAGAGCTTTGTAAAGGATTCTAGCTCTAGGTCGTAGGGAAGTGGATTTAAAATCTCTAATATTGATATTATCATCCAAAAATTGATGGTTTATGTTATCTCAAATTTGTGGATTGAATTCTATCTCTTCAAGATTTCTCCCTACAGTAGGTGATCCTAAGATGTGTGCAATTCGATCTAAGGAGAACCAAACTTTCTTCCCGCATACCATACTCCAAACACTATTATTTGGATTTCTTGGAGTTTGGTGTCCAAGATTGAGGTTTGCATAAAATAATTTGAGCATGACATGATTTATTGCATGGTCATTTCTTTTTAAATCCAAGAGAGAAGTTAAACCTGCCTAATCCGTAAATGCTTGAATGTTGTATGTCTGGAGGCTTTGGAAATCAATGAAGGAGTGTTCAAAAATGCGAGAGTTCTTCATTTTGTTCCACCTTGTTACAACTACTCCATCATAGAGCCATTTTGCAATTTGAGCATCAATTGGCTCGGAGGATGAAGAAGAAGAGGCCCTTGATCTTTTTGGTGCCATTTGTGAGAGATTTGAGAGTAATTGGAGAATTGGGGGCTAGGGTTTTGGAAAACTATGGGGAAGAGAGTACTTTTGCAATGTAAAAAGTGAATGGTAAAGGTGAAAACTGGTGGATAAAAGGGAAAAAGTTGCCTGGGAATTGACGTTCAGTAGACAGAAAAGTCTGTTTAGTCGACTGAATTAAAGGACGGAAAATTTCTGTGCTGAATTCAGTCGACTGAACAGTATTTTTAGTCGACTGAACTATTGTCTGAAAGTTTCTGTTGATAGTTTAGTCGACTGGGCAGAGGGTGTCAGTCGACTGAGCTATGGAAATTTGTTTTATGCTTAATTTTCTGTGTTCTTTCTGAATTTCGAAAGCAATAGTTTTATTGAAAGAAGCAATTACAATTGTATAGATATATAACAACATGAATTGTCTTCAAAAGTAATTATTTCTTTGGAGATGAACTATTTTCCTTTTGCGTCTTTTTCCCTTCATTCTCCATATAGCTTATTTCCCATGAATTTGGAGTATACTGAGGAGTCTTTGGGGACATCCAAGGATTCAAGGGATCAACTGGTGTACGGTAAGATGAAGATGGATCGAACACACTACTTGGTCGAGGTAGGGGCTCGCTCACCTCATTTTTCTTTGAGCTACAAAAACATAAACCAATTTTCTCAAGAAAGCTTAGTCGTCTTGCCATTACTTTCTGTTCAAAATATAATTCTCGTTGGAGATCAATTTGTTGTTGTTGAAAGTGATGAATCTCATCAATCTTTCTTTTTGTATCAGGGGAGGTAAAAAGTCCACGTTTTGCCTTCTTTGATTCCGGTGTGTAGCCAGTGCGATAGTTTTCCCATTTATACACTGGTTCATGCTTTGGTGTCGGCGTTGGAAGTTTTGGTGATGTAGGAGTGTTTTCGACTGAGGAGGTGATGTTGATATGAGAGTATGAGCTGTCGGAAGACATTTTTATATAGAATTTTCAAACTTTGTAATTCTTTTGAAAATAATTATATGTATAAAAGTATATTTATAGTATAAAAATGCTAAGAAAAATGTGGTGGTAAATTAATAAGGTTTTAGAACCAATCATTGTTTTATTGGATTAAAAGCATTGGTTAGAAATGGATGGATTAGAGACATCCTTTAATCTATTTTGTATTAGGTAGCTGAATTGAACTATTTATATTGAATAATTTTGTTTTCGTTATTTAGTCAACTGTGCAGGTTGTTTAGTCGACTGAGTTTATATATTTTTATAATATTTGCTATAAAACATCTTTAAAAGAAATTATTCCTAATTCTTGTCGCAATTTTATAAATGAGTTTTCTAATAAAGGTTTAGTAAATATATCGGCAATCTGATTTTCGGTAGAAATATGTTCTAAATTTATGATTCCTTTTTCGATATTGTCACGTAGAAAATGGTGACGAATATCAATATGTTTTGTACGAGAATGATTTACCGGATTTTTAGATAAATTTATTGTACTTGTATTATCACAATATATTGTAGAATTTGTTGAATTTATATTAAAATCTTTAAGTGTTTGTTGCATATAGATAACTTGAGTACAAGCTAAAGTGGCGGATATATACTCTGCTTCACACGTGGAAAGTGAGACACAATTTTGTTTCTTACTAAACCAAGATACAAGTGATTTTCCCATAAAATGACACGTACCACTTGTACTTTTTCTATCAGTTCTAGATCCACCAAAATCAGCATCACTAAATGACACTAACTCAAATGGACAATCTTTTGGATAGAAATGATAAAAATCCTTAGTGTTATTAAGATATCGCATAATTCGTTTTATGGCTCTTAAATGTGATTCTTTAGGATTAGCTTGAAAACGTGCACATAAACAAACGCTCATCATTATGTTTGGTCTACTAGCGGTTAAGTATAGTAAGGAGCCTATCATACTTCTAAACAATTTTTGGTCTACACTTTTGCCATTTTCATCTCGATCGAGATGAGTTGTGGTACTCATAGGAGTAGGCTTTCCAGAAGTGTTTTCCATTCCAAAACGTTTAATTAGATTAGCACAATATTTTTCTTGATTTAAGAAAATTCCATTTGTTAATTGTTTTATTTGTAATCCGAGAAAATAAGATAATTCTCCCATGTGTGACATTTCGAACTCCTTAGTCATTATATTTGAAAATTCTTTACATAAGTTTTCATTAGTTGAACCAAATATAATGTCATCTACATATATTTGAATTATTAAAATGTCATTAGTAGTGTTTTTAATGAATAGAGTTTGATCTACTTTTCCGATTTGAAATCCCAAATCTAGTAAATAGATTTTAAGTCTCTCATACCAAGCACGAAGTGCTTGTTTAAGACCATATAGAGCTTTCTTTAATTTATATACATGATCCGGATATTTTTCGTGTTTGAATAAAGGGGGTTGTTCTACGTACACATTTTCTTTTATAAATCCATTTAGAAAAGCACTTTTAACATCCATTTGATAAAGTTTAAAATTGTGAAAACAAGCGAAGGCTAATAGAATACGTATTGCTTCAAGTCTTGCAACGGGAGCAAATGTTTCTTCAAAGTCGATACCTTCCTCTTGATTATATCCTTGTGCTACTAGTCTAGCTTATTTTTGTAAACCCATTTTGTTCCTATAACAGATTGATTATTAGAACGAGGAACTAAATCCCAAACATCGTTACGTTCGAATTGATTTAATTCTTCTTGCATAGCAACAATCCAGTAGTCATCTGTTGATGCTTCTTTAGGATTTTTAGGTTCTAATGTAGAAATAAAAGCAACATGTCCCATTTGGTTTAGCTGACTTCTAGTTTTAACTTGAGAATCAATTTCACCGATTATGTTTTGTACAGGGTGATCTCGTAAGATTCTAGGTGGAGATCCAAGTTCGGTATTATTCATATTTTCAAGATTTGTATTGTCTGTATTTATTATAAATTCATCATCATCTTTTATACTCAAGTTTTTATTAAAGTTTTCATCAAAAGATACATGTAAAGTTTCTTCGATTATATTTGTTCGTTTATTAAAAACTCGATATGCCTTACTTCGTTCTGAGTATCCTACAAAAATTCCTTCATCGGCTTTCGGATCGAATTTTCCTAGTTGGTCTTTTGTATTTAAAATAAAACATTTTGATCCAAATATTTTAAAATAAGAGATATTTGGCTTTATATTGTTAAAAAGTTCATATGAAGTATTTTTAGTTAATGGTCTAATAGAAATACGATTTAATACATAACATGCAGTAGCTATGGCTTCTGCCCAAAAATGTTTTGGTAGAAGGCTTCCATTTAATAATGTTCTTGCACATTCTTGTAATGTTCTATTCTTTCTTTCCACTACTCCATTTTGTTGAGGAGTTCTAGGAAATGAAAAGTTATGATTTATTACTTTCTTTTTACAGAAAGATTCAAAAGCTTCATTTTCGAATTCGCCACCATGATCACTTCGTATATTCTTAATTTTCAAATCTTTAGTGTTTTGAATTCTTTTGACAAATGTTTTAAAGTGCTCAAATGTATCACTGTTATTTTTCATAAAAATGGTCCATGTATATCTTGAGAAATCATCAACTATTACAAATACATATCGATTATGATTAATGGATTGAACTTGTGTTGGTCCGAAAAGATCCATATGAAGTAATTCTAGTGGTTGTAAAGTTGAAATATTTTTCTTAGATTTGAAAGATGATTTTGTTAATTTTCCTATTTGACAATCATCACAAAGATTTTTTATCTTAAAGTTTATCATAGGTAAACCTCTTACTAATTCATTTTTAGAAAGTTTTCTAATAGTTTTGAAATTAATATGACAAAATCTTTTGTGCCACAACCAAGGATCATTATCTTTGGCTAGTAAACACATATTTGTATTATGACTAATTTTCATATTTAAAACATAAATATTCCTATCTCTATTTCCCTCAAAAACAAGATTTTGGTTTTGATCAAAAATACTACATTTATTTTCCGAAAAAGTTATTTTAAAACCTTTGTCACAAAGTTGACTTATGCTTAGTAGACTATGTTTTAGATTTTTCACTAATGAAACATTTCTAATAAAAGGTAAATTTGATGTACCGTAATTGCTCACATCTCCTTTGCTAATGATATAGCCTTTTGAATTGTTTCCGAAGGTAACCGAGCCACCTTCAAAGTATGTGATGTTTGTAAGCATATCTTTGTCGCCGGTCATGTGTTTTGAGCAACCACTGTCTAGTATCCATTTCTTCTTTTTGAGTGGGACCTGAAAATAAATACAAAATTATTGGTGCCCACCTTTCAATAAAGTCCTAAAAGTTAGAACTTAGGAAACCAAACCTAATTTGGTTCAGTATCCTTTTTATAAATATAATTTTTATTATTATGAACACTATCCATAAATGCTTTGATATATTTATTCCTAATCAAAATATTGTTAGTCTTTGGAACCCAAATTTTAACTATCTTATTTTCTTCTTTTGTTCTAATAGGTTCTCTTAATAACATTTGTTGTTTTGAATCAATATTCCTCTTAAAATTTGTATTTATCTTTTTAGGAATTTTTGGTTCCTTTTTATATCCTAATCCATGTTTATTTGAGGAAGATTGAGAATTTTCTAGAATCTTAGATAAATTTTCTCTTCCTTTGTTAAAGTTAGAAACATTTTTAGTGATGTTATCTAATCTAACTTGAAGATTATTATTTTCTAACTCAACTTGTTTAATCTGAGTTTTTAACTCATGATTTTCATAAACAATTATATCATTTTTTGTCTTTTGATTTTCAATTTCTTGACTTAAAAGAGATAATTGAGTTTCCGAATTTGAAAGAGACTCTTGAACTTTTTCATGTTCTTCTTCTAGAATTTTCTTTTCATCTTTTAACATATCCCTTTCAAACTCAGCTTTGTTCTGATTTTCACGAGTTTCCTTAAGTTTCTTTTTAAGATTTTTTATTGTACTCAATACTTCAGTATTTACATCAATTAAATCGTCGAAAGTTAAATTACTAACCTCAGATTCTTGAGCCATAAAGCATACATTCGCTTGTTCATTGTCGCTATCATTTTCACTTTCTGATGAAGATGAATCTGAATCGTCCCATGTTATAGAGAATGCCTTCTTTTTGAATTTTTCTTTCTTGTTTTTGTTCCGATTCTCCTTCTTTTGCTCTGGACAATCTTTTTGCATGTGACCTTTCTTGTGATAGTTGAAGCATTCTATATTCGAGGATGTAGGTTTGTTCAAGTAATTCGTTTTGAATCCGTTTTTACTTTCTTTTCTATATCTTAAGAATTTCTTGAAATTTTTGGCTATAAATGCTAAATCCTCATCTTCAGACTCTGATTCTTCCTTTTCCGCATGAAAAGCTACATTTTTTCTTTCTTGTGCTTGATCTTTCTTAGCTTGCATATTTACTTCATACGACATAATATTTCCAATTAATTCTTTTGGTTTCATTATAGATAGATCATTTGCTTCTTCGATTGCTAAGACTTTTCTCTCCCATTCATCAATGAGTGAATTTAGAACTTTAGATACAACATCAAAATCCGTGTATTTTTCTCCTAGTCCTATTAAGGCATGATGAATGTCTTGAAACCTCGAGTACATGTCATTGATGGATTCATTCTGTCGCATTCTAAAGTTTTGGAACTGGTTCTTTAGCATGGAGATCTTTGTTTGTTTAACCTTGTTTGTGCCTTCATGTATGGTTTTAAGTGTACTCCATATCTGATGTGTAGTAGTACAAATGCTAACACGATTGAATTCATTTCTGTCCAAAGCACAAAATAGCATATTCATAGCTTTGGCATTTGCACTAACTTTATTCTTCTGAGCTTGCGTCCATGTAGAATATTCCATTGTGGGTATAACGAGTTCTGCTTGAGTTGCATTCCAGGCTTCAAAACTTGTTGCTTGCATATAAATCCTCATCCTTGTAGCCCAATAATTATAGTTTGTCCATTGAATAGAGGGGGTTTTTGAGTAGATTGTCCTTCCGCAAATGTAGAGTTATAGGCAGATGTTGTGCTTGTGTTGTTTTCCATATTATCAATATGTCAAATAACAGTGTTATGGTTAAAGGACGACCTTGCTTTGATACCAATTGAAAGAGGCTATGCGGTAGGATCGTATAATATGGAATAGAGGAATGGTCTAGGTAGATTGTAATAAGCAGTAGTAAGTAAAGTAGACACCAAGACTTTATACTGGTTCGGACCTTTTATCCTACGTCCAGTCCCTAAGCTCCTCTTAGGAATTCAACTAACCAACAACCCTCACTTAACCCGGAGGAATAGGTTTACAACTTACCCGAACAACCGAACGGGATTTCTTGCCTCAACTACCGAAGAGGACTTCAACTAGATACTAAAAGTATTTCTGACTTGTTGTGTTCTTGATAACACTAATGAGTCAAATTGAGTACAACTTTCCTATAATCTTATCCTCGAGAGTATACAAAGTGTTTGTGAAGATTTAGGAAATGTGAATTGCTATGAATCAAAAGGTGTTATAGTTAAAACAGAGATTCAAGCAATTGAAGTGGTTTGTTATTGCTTTTGAAAACTTAAGAAATCTGAAAGTATGTTCAAGAAAATAGAAAGATTAAAGCAATTAGAATTGGTAATTTGCAAATGTTAAAACCATGTATTTATATGTGGAGAAGAGATGCATTTGTTTGCTAGAGGTGCAGGCAAGAGATGCTTCCATTTCCATTGGAGAATGGTTGCAACTCTTGGGAGGAAGAAGGTGTCCTTTCAGAAAAAATTCGCAGTTACAAATTCAGTCGACTGAACAGGGATTTCAGTCGACTGAAAATTATGAAGTAAAATTTTCAGGAACAAATTCAGTCGACTGAGCAGGAACTTTAGTCGACTGGAACTGTGCATTTTTGTGTATGTGTAACAGGTTCAGTCGATTGGTCATCCCTGTTCAGTCGACTGAACTACTAAATTTTTCACAGTGAATGTTTATTAAAAATGAAGTTTATAAAATGTGTTCTAGTGTTTGTGCAAGCCTCTTGAGGATAGATTTTAACAATAAATCTAAACTAAGACCTATATAAAAATCATACTTATGTTTATCATTGGTCTTCATCGTTCTTCTTTTAGCTTTGCACATATCTCTTCCTTTTTGTTGAAGCACATTGTCATTGATCAAAATCTTAGCGTATCAACAGTTGGCTTATTGTCTTGTTATTGCCTCGAGGAAGCTCCGTCCGTATTTCCAGGCTCATCCTATCACCGTTTACACCGATCAGCCGTTACAACAGGTCCTTACGCGGTCTGATACGTCTGGTAGGTTACTCAAATGAAATATCGAGTTAAGTCAGTTTGACATTACTTACACTCCAAGGCGAGCCATTCAAGGACAAGTCCTAGCAGATTTCATAGCTGAATTTACCATCCCAGAGGACTTGCCCGAAACCAGTGAATCTCCCAAGTATATCTGGAAGCTGCATACAGATGGTGCATCAAATGACCGTTGCTCAGGTGCAGGAGTTGTGCTTGAAACTCCCGAAGGTCGATCTAGATGCTATGCTTTAAAGTTTGATTTTCACACGACCAACAATGAAGCTAAGTATGAAGCCTTACTTGCCGGATTGAGGCTTGCCAGAGATTTGAAAATCATTGATGTGGAGATTTATTGTGATTCGCAATTGGTCATGTGCCAAGTTAGGAGGGAATACCAGGCCAAAGACTGAAGACTAGCTGCTTACCTTGCTCGGATCCAAGAAACATTAAATCAGTTCGATTATTATGCCAACTACTGCATACCTCGAGAGCACAATCAAAAAGCCGATTCATTAGAAAAGTTAGCCAGCATAGGTGAGGCACAACAAATGGGACTTGTTCCCGTAGAGACCTTAGCTTCCCCGAGCATCGAATGGAGACAGATTGCATATTTGAGGTTGTTTGCGATAAGGAGTCATGGATGACTCCGTTCAGAAATTATCTCGAGCATGGAACCCTGCCAGAGCGCAGGAGTGAGAAGAGACAGATTCTTCAAAAAGCTTCGCGGTTCACTATTCAGAATGGAGTCATGTATAGAAGAGGATACTCTGTTCCTTTACTCCGTGTATTGCTCACGATGAAATCAAACGCGTATTGTATGATGTGCACGAAGGAGAATGTGGCGATCACACCGGGGGGCAAGCCCTTGCCAAGAAAGTGCTCCGATATGGATACTATTGGCCGACCGTAAATCCCAATGCATCGGATTATGCCAGAAAGTGTGACAAATGCCAGAAGCACGCTCGGATTCCGAGGACCCCACCTACCGAGATAACTCAAATGGTCAGTCAATGGCCGTTTGCAGTATGAGGCATTGACATTATTGGCTCTCTACCTCTAGCCAAAGGTGGTGCGAAGTACGCCATCGTAGTAGTTGATTACTTTACCAAGTGGGAGGAGGCTGAGCCCCTTGCTACACTCACAACAAAGAAGGTGATCAACTTTGTAGTGCGCAACATCATCTGCCGATTTGGTCTCCCACATACTATCATCACCGATAACGGGACCAAATTCGACAGTGTCGAATTTAAAGATTTCTGTCAATGATTCCACATTCAGAAGAAATTCTCAGCAGTTGCACACCCTCAAGTGAATGGACAAGTCGAAGTTGTTAATAAAGTTATAAAGTCTATTCTGAAGAAACGACTGGAAAAGGCCGGGGGCAAATGGGTCGATGAACTTCCTATGGCCTTATGGGCTTACCGACCAACCCACAAGTCTGCGATCGGCCACACTCCGTTTTCTCTTTCTTATGGTTCAAAAGCCATTATTCCAGTCGAATTAGAAGTGCCTTCTCATCGTGTGACATACTATGATCCCAAGACAAATGCTATATTACTTGCAAAATTTCTAGATTTATTTGATGTGAAGCGTGAAGAGGCTGAGTTGAGGGCAGCCGCATACCGAAGTCGAGTCGCCCGACTATATAATGCCAAGGTCCGACCCCGAACCTTTGAACTCGGCAATCTCGTCCTTAAGAGAATTTATCCGGTCCCTTCGCATATGAAGCCAACTTGGGAAGGGCCGTATGTTATTAAACGAAAGCTCGGAGATGGCACATTCAAATTATCGATCGTTGATGGTCTCACTCTTCTGAGAGCCTGGAATAGCGAAAGTCTTCGTCGCTGCTACACATGACAGGCTCTGTTTATTTATTCAGTTTATTTCTCATTTGCAATTTGTTTCTGCATTTCGAAATTTGAATTTGCAATAAGGCAACTAATTTTGTCGTATTTTCTTATTTCAGCAATAAAATGCAATCTCTTCGAGCCAGAGCTGTGATTTATTGAATGCGTCATACAACTATCACTATGCACGGAGAGCTAAATTCCACCCGACGGTGGAATTTATTCAAATAGGGAGTGACTGTGATACGACCGGTTACTCGCTAGATGATACCCGAGCTCGGGGGCAAGTCATCACACTGAAATCAAAAAAGGATTGATACACGACTATCCTTTAACCAACTCCAGGTTCCTAGAGTGTGAACTGGAGTATAAACTTACAAATACGATCTCGAAGAGGGTAGATCCGTCCACCTAACGACTTCACTCGTATCTTGACCAAGTTGAGGAGGATGGATCCGTCCATCTAACGACCTCACTTGTTAACTCAGGGTGGATGTGAACCAATCATCCATGATCCTGATAGATTCGTCGTTCCCGGAGTGCGAACGAAATCCTAAAGCCTGACCTTTCGGTTAACTCCAATTTCCCAGAGTGCGAATTGGAGTATAAACATTAACGAACTCCGGATTCCCAGAGTGTGAACCGGAGTGTCAACATAAACACCAACTCCAAATTCCCAGAGTGTGAATTGGAATATAAATGTTGACTCAAAATCCCCGGAGAGTGGATTAGAGTTTGAATGCGAATCGGATTGGGATTGACCGTCCGTAAAACAACTCTAAGTCCACGGAGTGTGGTTAGAGTATAAATGCAAATTGAGTGTGACTGACCACCCACGAATCCATCTAAGGTCCCCAGAGTGTGGACATCGTTACAAACATTAAGTGGGTGTGACTGACCACCCGTGGAAATGACTTAAGTCCCTGGAGCGTGGACGTATCCTTGAAACTCAAGCAGGCGACCCCGACCGCCGATGTACGAATACAAATCCCCGGAGTGTGGATACAATCGTCAATGGATGATCGAGTGTGATTCGACCACTCAAATTTCTTTATTTCAGCATCAATTCAACGACGTTAAGCTTGATGAGTTGAAAGTGGAGTGCAATTGCCACTTGATCTTGCAGTTCGTCCCCGAAACTGGAGGCAGAACTTAAGCGTCAATCACTGATTAAGATAGTGCAGCATCGGAGTCCAGCTCGACGTTCAATCATCACTCATAGTCATGATTTCAGGACTTAACGACTAAACTTGGGTCCAATCCAAAGGTCGAAACTCAACAAATATACTAGACTGGAGTTCAAATGCTGAAACACTTAAGCCAATGAACGAAAATTGAGTTAAAGACAAAATGGAATTTCATTTCAACTATTTGTGGAAGAAAACTAAGTACAAGTTTATCACAAAAATCCTACTAGCAGGGGCCGAACCCGCATCTATACACGGTTAGCAAAAATAACAAAAAAAATTCCTATCTACTCAAAATTGCACCAAAGAAGCATATCTACTCTTTTTTCTTCTTCGGTTTCCTCTTCGGTGTGGACCCGTTGGAGCTCTCACTCGGTTTTCTTTTTGAACCCTTGCCCTTCGGCGGTCGGTCTCCAGTCGGGGGCATTATGTCAACATCCTCCTCCGAAATAAAGTGTATTGGAACGCTTCCTGCAGGCGAAGTCGGAGGAACAGGATCAACGGAAGGAGGTGGGGCAGGCGCGCTCGTCTCAATGACCGTTCCTCCTAGAGATATCATCCGCAAAGGGGCTGGACCAGGTCCAGCCATTCCACCACCAAAACACTGCCCTGCGCGGTTGCTTCCATTTCAACATTGATTTCAGCTATGATTTCCTCCTTATAAAGCATTTGTGCATTGCCAGGAACTCCCGCAGTTGGAGCCGAAGAACTTGTCATTGGAACGCTTCCACCCATAACGAACGGCAAGTCTGCAAAGGGGTCACTATGATGACCGAGGAGTTCTTCCATCATCTGCTCATCAAAAATAAGTGTGCTCCCCTGCACTCCATTGGTCGGTGCCATGGACATTGTGGTGGTCACTTCAGTTATAATGGCCTCCTGCATATGATGTGGTTCTTGAGTGGCAGGAGGCACGACTGGTGTAGCTTCAATCACTGGATAAAAGAAAAATAAGAACTGTTAATAATTACTTCAAGTGACGCTTCCGATTTCGGATAAGCATATAGAATGTTCGAAGTACCTTCCTCAGTTTGGCTTGCGGGTGGCGGAACTGCCTCAAAGACTTGCTCGTGAGTTGGAGATATCTGCGGTTGATCCGGATTATAAGAAGGAATGGACTGAGGATCAATCGAAGGTGTGGATTCAGGCTGAGTCGGCACGGGAGCTTCAGAACTTGTATCATGATGCTCGACGCCAGAACCTTCTCCAACTTCCAAATGCTGAGCGCCAAGCTTCTCCTTCTCATATGAAATCATGGCATCATGGAGAACTTTCCGCTCGTCTTCGCTCAACACACGGTTCTCGAGCTCAAACTCGTCAATCGATTCAGCTTGGTGGGCAACCTTTTCATCTTCCACTAATCGGCCCGAGGTGTTGTATAAATGTGTCGGATAATTATCGAGCCAGGCTAGATTTCTATGCTTCAAGGCATTAGCATTATAAACAATAAGGAGACCTTCAATATCAGCTTCTAGCCTAGACTCCACCATTTGGACTTTCTCCTCGACCTTAGTCTCCACCTCCCGGACTTTAGCCGCTGCTGCATCCCGTTCGCTTCGAAGCACTACGGCTTGTTCACATGCTTCCTGGGCTGCTCTATTTGCATCATCCTTCTCCTTGATGATTTCGGAAAATTTAGCTTTAAGCTCAGCGAGTTCTTTCAAAGAAGCATCCCGTTCAACTGTGACAGTGGTGTTCCGGTGGCCTACCTCTTCCACCAAAGCAAAGTGTGTATGCCTCATCCTCTCCGTAGCCAAGTTCGCCTCGTCGGCCTTTTTGGTGGCCTCTATCTCTGATTTCCGAGAGGATTAGGCTTCATCGTTAAGCACTTGAATGATCCGGTCTTTTTAAGCAAGTTCAGTTTCTAGTTTCTCGAACTTTTTTGCCCGCTCAAAGGCCACCTTTGATGCTTTTTCTGCAGCTTTCACCCACTCTTTGTACTGGGTATAGATGTCATGAATGTAATCATGCATTGTCTTCTCTGCATCCGATGGAATTCTCTTTAAGTGAGGAGGGAAGATGTAGCCGTCAAAGCATATGTTTGGAAAATCTTTCTTTAACTGAGCAATTCTAATAGCCCCTTCCTCAGTAGGCTCAATGATAGCTTATTCAGCGATGACTAGAGGCTCAACCTCAGTTATGTGGCGTTGCGACTCAGGTCGAGAAGTTTGCGAAGATGGTTCGTGACGAGGGGGCTCTACCTGTTGTTTTACCTGGCCTGAAGGTTGTGTATGGAGTCGAGGGGGTGGAGAACGCGATCAGGATCGATATCTCTGTTCTCTGTAATCTTTGTCTTTATCCCTCTCGTAACGTTCCTGACTAGAATAACCGCGATCGCGGTTTCTATCATCCTCCCTCCGATGGGACTCATAATACGAGCTCGATGATTGGCGTACTGAACGGAGACTGTCGAGCATAGACTCTCGCCTATTCATCGTATCTGTAAAATAAAAGAAGAACGGAGTTAGTGAATTCTCGAAGCAGGCAACTTAAGGCTGGAAACCGTGTAGTGCCATGAAGTGTATATGTGTGTGCAACTCCCCGACAACCGGTAATGTCGGTCGCGCTGATGGGTAGAGACTCGCTTAAATCTAGAGCACTTTGAATCCCTTCCAATCCGGTGTCGTGTTGAAGTGACACATAGTCCGGAATCGGAATATCAGCAAGTCCTTCAAAAGGATTCTCTACTGGCGGGGGAGGAGCCTCCGAAATTCTGACGCCAGAGGCTGGTAGGGATACAATTACAGATTTCCATCTCGAAGATTTATGACGTTTGTGTGCAACTGCCTTGCCTTTTCTATTTCCCTCTGAACCCTGAAGACTGTTAGAAGGCCCGGCCACGGGTTCGTCGTTTGTAGGCGTGTGCTCTTCATCGCCCTCCTCAGCAATCATGATCCTGGGTGCTTTGTGCTTTACCCGCTTCGTCGGGGACCACCTAAGCACCCCTTCAAGCCTTATGCTTTGTTTTCGCTCGATTAATCCAAGAATTCTTAAGTTCCTATCGGTGAGCACCGACTCGATTTCTCTCATCTCGCTTGGAACTTCTTGGAGGATCCGTACTATCTCTTTAAAATGTGTGCCATCGGGTCGAGGATTTACGGCTGTAATGGAAAGAGAGTATTAGTCCCAATACCAGATGCAACTATATTGTTAACTACCAGAAAATTCGAAGCACTTACATCTAGCCAACCATCGACTAGCAAACCCTGGTGGGCATCGAACGTAGAACCATTCAGTTTTGAAGTAGCTCAATCTGGTCAAAGCCCCAGTCACAACTTGACAGTTCCTGACCGCCTCCAGAAATGAGAAAGAAGGGCTATCTCCTCGACTCTTGACATTATAAAGATATTTGATTTCGATCGGAGTCGGGGGTCGGAAAAGGTGCTCCATGAATACAATGAACGGACTGTTGAGCAGAGCATATCCGTTCGGGTGTAATTGTGATGGGGCGATTCCAAAGAAAGACAGCACTTCTCTAGTGTACTGATTAAACGGAGGAAGTGTTCCCGCTATACATGCATGGCGGTTAAAGGCCGTAAACCCCTCTAGGGGAGCATGCGGTCTATCATTCGGTCCTGGTAATAATACGTCGTCCAGCGGTAGACCGTGCCTTAGACATATTCATCCCAGCATATCTTCGAAGACGTTAGACGACACAGAATCTTATGGATTCATGATAAACCTGGCACCAGGCAGCTCGTCCAGAGCTGGATCTATAACTTCGGCTGCGATGGCCGGTATCTCTAGGACTAAAGGGGATGAACTCTGAAGCTCCTGCTGTTGAGAGCTTGTGGATTCCATAGCTAAGCAACTTATCAAAAACCATCCTTAGATGATAATAAGCTCATGTGTTCCCCAGTGTGAAGTGTGTGAATGTGTTGTGTAGTGCAGTGCTACATAATACTTGAGAAATTCTACCGGATTAAGAGATGTTCGAACGACAAGACTTAAAATTTCAACTAGAGTGACCGTCATTTTTGACCGTCACAACTGTGCCATCCAGACTTTGGAGATCATTCCAAGTTAAAGTTTGTTAAATTGTGTTTAGTTACAAGTTCCATCGACGAGCTTCGAAAGACGGTCAAGTATGCACAGACAAGATCAAGCCCAGTTATGCAAAGGTGAAGCTCGTCGGAGTCTAGTGTTCGCATTTACGTGAAGTTCGCATTCATCAAAGTCAAAACCTAGATCATTCATGGCAAGGACATTAATTTCGTATCGATCTTTACAATCATTTCGTATCCATCGAGGTTAATCACTTCGTATCGGTCAAGATAAGCAATTGCGTATCGATCGAAGTCGACCACTTCGCATCGATCCAAGCCGATCATTTTGTATCGATGAGAAGATGCCAATTGCGTATCGATTATTTAACATACGTTTCGTATCGATCAGAAAAAATCAATTTCGTATACATCGAGCGACTCAGTTTTGAATCGATCAGGAAGAGAACAACTTCATATCGATCAAAGCATGTTGGCTTCGTATCCATATTAAGTCAAAGTGATCGATACGAAGTTTAAGGCCCCTCTATAGGCACGAAATCAGAGGTTGGAGATCAATGCAAAACTTCAAGTTATAATCGATATGAAACCAAAACATCTTCTTCTCCAATCCATCGATACGAAATGGAGGCCGAACCACCATCTACCAAATCTACCGCATCCCCTTCAACCATGCTCCAACCTGATTCAGGTGACGACGTCACCAGAATTGGCCACGACCTCGCACGAATTGGCGTTAAAATCGAGACTCATCGTTCTAGAGAGATTCTTATTGGTTAATTACCTAGATTAGAGGATTGGTTCGAGAGATTAATGGGTCGATTCGAAGGCGAGAACAATTTTTTTTCTCGGTCTTTCTATTGATACGAAGGAAATATGTGAAAATGAACGCAAGTGAGAAATTTGGCTAAGTCCCAAACGTATTTATATGGTTTCGTATCCGAGAAGGAAACGATTCACCTCGCAGTTGTCTTGACTGGTAGGCATAGGTTTCTCCCAAGATCGATACGAAAGGAGCTATTTGTATCCATCAGTTCGAGTCTTATCGACATTCGAGTCCATCTTAAATGCATCAATACGAACTGCTTTATTCGTATACATCAACGTATGGCCCATGAAGACTCGTATCAATTGATACGAATAATACCCAGAGGACCAGCTGCTCTATTCGTATCCATCATAAGTCCCTCGATATGAAGATCACTACAAAATTATATCTGGAAAAATCAACTTTATCGATATGAAACACCAATCTCGTATCCACTAACTTCAAGATCCAAGACCTCGTATACATCGATACGAAACATCTTCGAAGACTATCCATTTTGTATCGATAGCCATCGATATGAAGCACGCATTCCAACTTCTCGAATCGATCCAGGAGAGGATCGATGCGAAAGAAATTACTTACAACGACTATCGATCATTGCTACAACTCGAATTTCACACCGATTCAGGAGAGGATCGATACAAAATTCGATAAAAAAAACTGACAACGACTCGTGCACGTACGAACGTTAACGAGAGTCAGGTTAACATACATACATATATGACAGACTAATGCTCAATTTTTGAAATTCGCAGGAATTGAATACTCGTTTGATGACGATTACAACAACAGTTTGCTATCATTCAGCGCTCAGTCACAACAGTACACAGTACAACGACTGGCAGTCGACAGTTCATGATTTATGTTTCTAATGAATCAATCAAAGGTTACATCTTTCAACGAAAAGACAACTACCGGTCAACAAGTCAGATAAAACTGTTCAAAATAAAGATTGTAGCTTTTTAAAGCACGTCCTTTTCTCACAAGTCATACTTTGGGGGACAAATGTTATCCCGCCTTTTGTCAAGGCCGTGACACCAAGGAATTGATTGGAAATCAAAGACTGTT
Organism: Allium fistulosum; assembly: GCA_030737815.1. NCBI lineage: Eukaryota > Viridiplantae > Streptophyta > Magnoliopsida > Asparagales > Amaryllidaceae > Allium > Allium fistulosum. The sequence goes on along the minus strand of CM060904.1, from coordinate 1,098,751,660 downwards.
CATCCCGGAAAACAGTTATACATAGGTTCGCTATGGATATTGGTAAATTTTGCCCGATTTCGGATCAAGCTACAATTAACATGACACGACAATCAAAGCCATGAAAGCCAACATTCCAATTTTCGAGTCAATCCGAGCTCATATGCTCAAGATATGATCGATGCAAGCCAAGGAAATCAACTCACTCACATCCATCATTTTGCATCGATCAGGCCGTATCCATCATTCCGCAATGGTCGATTTCGTATCCATCACGCATCCGTTTATTCGTATCCATCGCCATACAACCGCCCTGTTCATATCCATCGAAAATAGTCTTCTTCGTATCCATCAGCTAACAGTCTCACTTCGTATTGATCAGCAGCAAGAGAGTCTACTTCGTATCCATCCGGACCCTCCTACTTCGTATCCATCGACTACGACACGAATGTCCAATTCGTGTCGATCAAGCTTCAAATGTTCTTTGTATCGATTGACCATAGATCGATATGAAATCACAACATCCCATCGATACGAACAGAACAATGCAGTCGATCGATACGAACAGAACAATGCAGTCGATAGATGCGAACAGAATAGTGCAATCGATCGGTACGAACAAGGCCAAGTCAAATCGATACGAACGAGGCGAAAACCTTGGAAATACTCGATCAATTTGGCATAAAATGTGGATCCACCCCAGTTTATCGCTCCATGTCAACAAGCAAGCACGTGTCTTTGATCGACACGAACAGATCGATACTAAAGGATCGATACGAACTAAACAGCCTACCGTAAACTCGAATTTGCCTCGATCATAACTCACGATCTACAAGTCCAAATGCCACCAAATTTTCACAGCAGCTTACATACCCTAAAAAACGTCCATGCCAAATTTCAACTTGATTGGACCAAATCTTGATCGATACGAAATTCATTCGTATCGATCACGGACCGAGTGCAAATCACGTGGGATCGATCGCGTGGGCCCACCCACGTGCCAGTAGAGGTCTCCCGAGACCTGAGCGAGATATTTGCAGCCTACGCCTATAAATAGCAACCCAGAGCCTACAGAAAAGGGATCTTTTAGCTCTCTGATGTCCAAACTCTACCGAATTCACTGTTGTACTCGAATTTCACTGTTGTACTCGAGATTTACTGTTGTAATCCGCTGTAACTAGCAAGCAAAAGTTAATAAAGATCAATCATTTCATAGTGGACGTAGGCAATACGCCGAACCACTCTAAATCTCTGCGTTCTTTTGCTGTTTTTCTGATTATTGTTTGAAGTGTTTGTTAGATAATCCTCTTTTTACATTTATTTCTTTATTTTATCTCTTCAAACCCTTCCGAAGAGTCTTGTGCCCAATTTTGGTACAAACAACTATAAGCCATGGATTAGGCATGATTATAGCCTAAGTAGTTTATCATTGGCGTTCGGCTCACCGACCACTGTGAACCGATAATAAATCCCACGATTAAGGCATGGCTGCAACCAGGGATAGTTCGTAGTTGACGATCGGCACCCACGCTAGCTGGGCCATAGTAAATCGAATAATACTCACGATACAGGCCATAATGGCCCGAGTGGTTACTGTGTGCGAATCCCTACTCTAAATCTTAAGTACGGCAGCCGCAAAAGTTACACTCCCTTGGAACATAGGTTAGGATGACAAACCATATGTCACCAAAATCCACAATCAGAGCAAGTAACTTACGTGCCACGAATCTTAAGTTTAGAAGGACTCTCTTAATGGAGAATATAGTTCGTTGTACTTAACCTAGAAGCTTCTAACAATTTCTTTTAGTCTTGTGGCATTACATACAGATAGTAGAAATATGAATTCCACTCTGCCAACCACAGCAGGATATTCATTCGCTTCCACTCCACCAGAGGAAACGAAGCATCGACTCAACTCCGTCAGAGATAGCGGAACATCAATCCAACATTGCCACAAGAATTGGAATATCCCTTCCAGCCAACTTCTCTCAAGAAACTGTAATGATTCGTCCAAAGCTAAGCACACTTATGGAACCTGAGAAAAACTCAGTGCAAAGATATGATCGACTTTTGTAAGATAAGCTAAATTCGATAAAAAATACTTGGGGACATAGCACCGCCTTACCCCTTGATTATACACATACACTACCACTCAGCTTGGCAATAGCACATTGGAATCATGACCTTAAGTTCGCAAGTTTAAAACCTATTCATGATACAAGGTAGCATGTTGTGAGAAGCAACCAAGTGCACTATACTGGGGGTAAACCCAGACAAATAATTAGCGCTCCCGGCCAACTTTTGACAACGTCGCTAAAGGGTGCTCTGGAGGATGTGATGCTATTCATGGACTGCTACATCCCCCAAATTACTCTCTAAACCATAGTAATAGGGAATCACTTCAAATGATAAGGACCTCTCTAAATAGAAGTGATTCGATCTATAACCTTCCGAATGTAATTAATTCATATCAAAGTCTATTTTAACACAAATAGCTTGATACCTTTACCTAATAAGTCAATCCCGAGGACACGCGGGATGACTCTAACACATATCTATGGTAAAATTCTAAATAAAAGTGTATTAATAGTCTGTAACTAATTCTAAGGCAAGGATGAAAGTCCTTGACCACACTAGGCCCGAAAGGACCCTAAACTTGTAGGTAAAGTCAACAGAATAGGACGGTCCTCTACCACCAAAGCTAATAGGGCATGTGAATTAAAAGATTGATTCTATATGATCAACAGGAAATAATAAACCGATACTAATCAAGGTTTCCAATGTCCAAAGATTATTCCAACTAAACACCACATACTTGGGGCATCTAACATCAGCACTTGGCATAACTCAAATCAGCAATAATGAATCACTCTTACCCACAATCAGAGTATGCTTTCCAATCGAGCCATCCATAACCCACATTTTGTCGCAACCATGACTTCACATGAGAATAATGAAGTACTCCTAGTATAGACAATTCCTCGCAGACCTTAGACAGAAAAGCCAATGTCGCTCTCTCAAAGATTGGTTTAGTTATAGTCCTGTGTTAGTGCCAAACCAAAATTTTGAATCAGTCACAATTGCTAGACACCAAACACAAGCTTATGATTGGCATAGGCAGTGCACCAGATCATTGTTTCGACCTTGGACCATGCAACCTACCAACACTTTCGTCCGACCCCTTTTTGCACCACAGTCCGGCCTCTTTTCATGTACCAGACCAAGTGGTTCGGCTATCATCTTCCACTCTCGAACCAAATTGTTTCAGTCCAATAAACTCCACCAACCCAATTCCATGGTCCGACTATCCTTGGTCCTTCACCAAGCTTCTCTATAATTCAACACTTATCCGTCAAAACTTACCAGCAATCTAATATGTACAAGTACACTAAGGATTATCAAACCAAGCTATTGAAGAAGTTGGTAAAACTGATCATCACTTTACCAGACTGTATGCCGCACAAACCAATTACACCTTATCAGATATGAGGATACCAACCAAAATTTATACAAAATATACATATCTTTGTACAAACGTCAAGGCAGAAGATACAAAACATGGGCTAGGGAATTCATAACCGACATTCACTCGATAACACTCTGCATCATCTCCTACATACAAAGACCCTTCAATAGAGATTCTTACTCTATCAAATTCATCAATGAGTGATCTTGTCAAAGCATGCATAAGAGTGGAGAAAGGATTAGTAGAGAAATACACAAACTTGGCGATCACATGAGATGGTCAGGATAGCTTGACTCAACAACCAATGAACATAACCGGAGTACCACATCATAGATCCAAAGTCGACAACGCAAAGTATACAACAGCTGGTCTATATACTGTATGAAGCTTCAACGTAGGAAACTGAAAGTCCATGAAAAACAGCATCTGGTCGGATGAAGATTGATCAAAGACGGCTTCAAAAATTTAGCAAGTCCTCCTCAGAACGAACAAAGTCCCACATCAAATCAGCAAAAGAAGGCTCATCGAAAAATCAGAGGTGGAGATGAGATATAGATATTCAAACATCAATATAACCATTGCAAGACTAAGAAGACAGTCTTGGATTAAACAAGTCACACTTTGTATTCACGAAAGTATGCTTTAAGGGGCAAACGTTGTGGGCATTCTCGCCCACTACATGGTGAATATGAAGAGTCAGGGGCAAAATCTTCATTGTTCTAGAACAAACTCAAACTAGTTTGGAGGTATTCTCAAGATCAAGATATGGACTTAGGTCGAAATAGCGTCTCAATCCGAGCTACGGATTGAGAGATATGATCATCTTAAAATTTGTCTACCACCGTCTCGTGGGGCCGATACCGAGACTCTCTACTACCATTCAAGGTCGACAGTCCAACAACAAGTCAGGATCCTCGACCCGATGGCCAAACTAAAATTTTGGTTCGGCGCTTGCTTGGAGTCGGGGTTTGAAAATCTCGAGTCTGCTTGGAGTCGGCCCGATGACCGAACCAAAACTTTGGTTCGGCGCTTGCTTAGAGTCGGGCCTTGAAAATCTGGAGTCTGCTTGGAGTCGGTTGGATTACCGCACCAAAACTTTGGTTGGGCGCTCGCTTGGAGTCGGGGCTTGAAAATCTCGAGTCTACTTGGAGTCGGCACGATGACCGAACCAAAACTTTAGTTCGGCGCTTGCTTGGAGTCGGACATTGAAAATCTGGAGTCTGCTTGGAGTCGGTTGGATTACCGAACCAAAACTTTGGTTCGGTGCTCGCTTGGAGTCGGGGGTTGAAAATCTCAAGTCTGCATGGAGTCGGCGCGATGACCGAACCGAAACTTTGGTTTGGCGCTTGCTTTGAGTCGGGCCTTGAAAATCTTGAGTTTGCTTGAAGTTGGCGCGATGACCGAACCAAAACTTTGGTTCGGCGCTTGCTAGGAGTCGAGCCTTGAAAAGTTAGAGTCTGCTTGGAGTCGGGCCTTGAAAATCTGAAGTCTGCTTAGAGTCGGTCCGATGACCGAACCAAAACTTTTGTTCGGCGGTTGCTTGGAGTCGAACTTTGAAAATATGGATTATGCTTGGAGTCTGTCCGTTAACCGAACCAAATCTTTGGTTCGGTGGTTACTTGAAGTTAGGCATGAGAAATTTAAGGGTTTACTTGGAGTCAGTTGGGAGTAATGCTGCTTGGATTTGGGTGAAGGTTTGCTTGGGGATCAACCCAGGTATAACTGATCTAAAGAAAAAGTTGGAAATTTTCGTCATGGTACGACGATACTTCGGGGATTTCTTCATGACGCGTTCCGGGGTTCTTGGAGGTATATGACGGTCGTCACAAGTGGTATAGCTTGACAATCATGTAAGGAAGGTTGAACCAAATCTTGGAGGAAAGAAGGTTGAACCAAATTCCAAATACTATATACTCAGCTGCCTCTCCTCATATCTTCATTCTGTAAATACAAAGCACATGGCATCATAAAAAAAGAGATGCTAAAAAGCGAAGTTTTTAGCAACAATGGCAGACAACTTCAAGAGGGAAAAAATATTAGTTCTAATAGCATGTTTACTCGTATTCAAAGCTTGTACTTGTAACCAGAAATGAAAGGGATAATAAAAGAGGAACAGTGTACGTAGGTACACTCAGGCCGAACCACTATAAATTCTGTGTTTTTTTACATTTAAGTCCTTTACATATTCTTTATTGCAAATTACTGATTTTTCTACCTTAAACATCCGCAACTAATTTTCATCAAACAATAGCTATATACTACAAACAATATTCATAGCTCTACAACAATGGTTTGAGTGTTTTCCATTTTTTATGGAAACAGGTACTAACAAAAATTAAAAATGATGCCTAAAAGATGTTCCACAAAGGAAAGTAAAACAAATACTCAAACAAGATTTATTAAATGTTTGATATCAACAAAACAATAATTCAACTCATTGAATGTTTGATGCATATCATCATATTTATTCTATAACAACTTCAGTATTATATATACTCAAACAAATAAAACAGTAAAACACTTCAAGACTACATTATTGTGAAAATGATACTAACAAATGCTAAAAATGATACTAGCAAAAACTAAAAATGATACCTAAAAACCGATCCTCACTAAATTAAACTCAACAATATACTTTCTTTTAAACCAATATAAATGTAAGATATACATCATTGGACAAAAATCAAATAACAGTCAGTTTAAAACATATAAGAAAACAATGTTGCATAAAAAAGAAAAGAAAATAGAAGATGTCTGCTGCTACTTACCAAATTTGTCATAGAATATCAAAGAAGTAAACACAGGAACAAAGCTGAATTTCATGTTTAAAAAGAAAAACAGGAAAAATTAGAAATAACCAAAGTCAACCTCTGATAGAAGAAAAAGCAAAAACAGAATCAAAGAATCATACCTAAATCTGAAAATTATAAAGCCGAAGAAAGAAAAGAGATTCGAAATCAATAAGAGGATCACGCACGAGAATAAAGAAGGATGAAGAAGAGAATTAAATGTTCAACATGCAAATTTCAAAATAACAAGAAGAACGAGGTCGAAGAAGAAAAAAAGAGCACACGGCAGTTAGGGATTAGTGCTCAAAGAAATTTTTTGAATGTTTTTTTCCTTTGAGAAAAAATTAGTGGGCTGTCCTATATTATAAAGAAGCCTTTAAATTTATCCTCTAGGATATTTTTATGTTACTAAAATGTATACTAACTTATCCAATGTAAATGTAAATTCAACATTTCATTTATGACACTTGCTTTTGAGACAAAAGGTTTATTTTGAATGTTCTAAAACATTATGTACTTTTAGTGTTTTAAGTTGCACTGTATAAATTACAACTATTATAATGCTAACTTTTTTGTAATTATTTTCATTAAAACTTTTGGTTATAAATATTGTTTATAATGGTTTTCTTTTTAATATTCTATAGTCTAAATGAAGCATGTCAGACAAAGTATTTTTCTAATATTAGTTGCACTTTTATAACATACAACTTTCATAATTTCCTTGTCATATATGTTATTTTTCAACCTTATTCCTCTAAAATTATTATTTCAATAATAAAAACAATAATTTTGCAGACATTAAGTAACTTATTAAATTAGCTATAATAGTAACTGTATAACTTTGTAGATTGATCTTCGCATCCTTCTCATTTGTAATCATCATCTTCTTCTTCATCAACTTCTTCTTCTTCTTCACTTTCTTCTCCGTCTTCTTCACTTTCTTCGGCTTTCTCCTCATCATCTTTCTCTTCTACATCTTCATTTTCACTCTTTGCATTTTCCTTGTCATCTTGTTCTTCTGATTGATTGTTCAAGGATGTCGACCACTTTTTCAGTTTCTTTTAAACTATGACTCTCGGTTTCTTTATCTGTATTTTTAGTTACTTCGTTGTTTGTTTGTTTTTCCTTTTGATTCTTCATGAATCGTTTGAAGTTTATCTAGTTTTTTTAACTTGTCGTTTTCACCATTAAGAGATAGTTAAAAAGGAAAAACTATCTAAGGACGAAAATCCAACTGAAATAGAATAGAAAATTAAGGACCGTTTGGATTATTTTATATTTTATGTTTTTAGTTTTCAACATTAACTACAAATATAAGAAGAGTAGAGGGACAACGGAGGGGATAAAAGGAAGATGTAGGGGACGATGGAGGGTATGGATGAATGATGGAAGGATGAATTGTTTCTTGTGCTTCCATTATTTTCCAAAACACAAAAAATTAAAAAAATTGTTTTCTATTTTGTGTGTTAATTTCATTTTCTAAAATAGTCGTTTTGCACAATATACATGCGTCGTGCGCATTTTTGTAGAGACGAAAACCCAAAACTAAAAATGGGAAACCAACCGTAGCCTTAATTTGGAATGAAATTATTGAAAGAAACTTAGAGCTGGTTTGAAATTTTGATTTGGTGCGTGGACGAATAAAATTTAGGGTTATGAAAGCTGTTTTGAAAGAAGGGATGTGTTTTACATTCCTTGTATCTTTCAATATGAAATGGACCAAGGATATTTGGCCTGCTTTAATTTGTTTCAAGGGCCTTAGACAAATCTTCTCTATTAAAGAAATATTTAGCTAAATAAAGCTAAACTGATAAAATACACTAAAATTACATCGATATACATCCTATTCAACCTTTAACAAAACTTTTATCCAAAAGGCATCCATCACCAACCTGTAGTTTTTTAAAAAAATTGAATATTAGGCTTAGGTCCTTAAAATCAAACTTAATACATGAAAACTCCTCCCCAAAAAAGATCGTAAATTAGATCCCTAGAATTAAGTTACTGAATAATTGCATGAATTTATGTAATTATTCACTGTATAATTGCATACATTTATGCAATTATATCCAAAAATTGCATAAATATCTGCAATTACTAATTTGCGGAAATAAATTTCCGCATTTTTTGGTGAATAATTGCGGAAATTTCCGTAATATTTTGGTGAATAATTGCGGAAATTTCCGCAATTTTTCAGTGAATAATTGTGGAAACGTCTGCGATTTTTGGATATAATAGCATAAATGTCTGCAATTATTCACTGAATAATTGCATAAATGTATACAGTTATTAAGTAACTTAATTCTAAGGACCTAATTTACATACTTTTTTTGGTAAGGATGTTTGGTGTATTTTGAAACTTAATAGGGACTTTAGTCAAACTGTCCCATTTTTAAACTCCAGAGTTTCAAAACTCTAACTATTACCTGTAAACACACCTAAGACTAAACAAGAGAATGGTTGAAGGTTTAAACAAATGAATAATTTCAAAATGAATTAATTTACAATAGTTGTGTAGAGTATGACATACAAAAAAAATGAACAAGTAGATATAAAAAGTGTAAAAAAAATTTGAGGAGGGTACTAAAGTTTTATTATGACAAAAGAAACTATACAATAAAGTTCGGCCCAAAATACATTTACACAATGGCCCGTGTAATCAAAAGTGTAATTTTATTGTTATTACTAAGATTTAAAACCATACAAAGCCTATATGTTTTTTTTGAAGATGGGTAAAAGGGCCCAACCCTAGTATAATTACAAATAGATCAGGTAGGTAATAAACTCATACCGGAAAACCACCTACAAAACAAACCCTAATTAGGGTTGCCGATAAACACTCGAGCAACACAAAAAATAAAAGCAGCAAAACTCAACAATGGCGAAAGGTGATTCAGGAAACATAAGTCATTTCACCGCCATTCTTCACTCCACTAGCTTCACCACGTTTCCAATATGATAAGCTCTCATTAAGTTCTTCTCTCATACCCCTACGCCTTCCATCGTTGCTCAAATTGTTGAAGCTGTTGAATAAGAAAGTAGGATTGTTAGATCTGGCGTCACCGTGACCCAGATCTGACACTGCCTTCTTCAAATTGCAGTTACCATCCATGTCAGATCTAAGATTCAAATTATTAACATCCGGAGCTTGCCGGAAGTGAGATTTACTACTATCAACCATATACGAGCTCCTATTCACAGTGTTAGCAACAAAGTCTTGTTGATTGTGGGAGCTAGACTCACGAATCAAATTATTAGCATGCTTGTCGATCTAGAAGCTTCTCGATCGCGATAAATACGTTTCTAAGTACTTGCTTCCAGCTTCAGAACTCCAGTCATCAGCAAGGGAAGCGAACTTGGTTTGGTCTTATAAAATTTTCTTTCATTTTTGAAGAATGATTCTGCTGTCAGTGCTAATTCGTAACCAAATCTGCTCTTTACTTCTCTTAACTTTATTATGCATGCGCAAGTTTCTTTCTTTCCACAAATTAAACACGACAGTAGTAAGTAGAATATGTGCATAGTCTCTTTTCTTAGACTTTGACTTGAGATTGTTGTTGATGACTTTGATAGCATGCATAAGATCCATTTGACTATTGTCATGAATATCCAGAATGGCTTTAATTTGATTCCATATAATGTATGAGAAACTGCAGTCAAAAAATAAGTGATTAGCACTTTCATTACAATTATTGCATAAGAAATAGAGTGAATTCTAATTGTTGCCCCATTTACTTAATTTATCCCAAGTTGGCAATCTGTTATTAATAGTAAAGTATGTGTAAAATGCCATCTTGGGACAATTCACTCTGTTCCATATGCAGTGATACCAATCTTCCTTTTGGAATTTATTCCTAATAATACTCCAAGTGGTTTTGAATGAAAACTTTCCTATGTTTCTTGCTTTCCATTCCCATTCCCAGTAGTCATTATCTGCATTAGGATCAAGCTGAATTTTGCGTATTTCATATTTATGAGGGTTAGTAATAGGGTGTAACTGTGGTTGCCACTGATTATTTTTAATAATTTCAGATACTTTAGCATTAGTACCACCACATATAACCAAACTATTCCAACCAACCTATTTATAAAAACTCTCATTTAAACCAAGGATCAAACCACAAACTGGTTTCTTCACCTTGTTTAAATTTTATTTCAAGAAATGTTTTGCCTATGTCTCTACAATTTAAATTTTGCTTCCAAGCATTAGAATGATTACTGTTAGGCATAGTAGTCCAAAAATTATCATGCTTAAGATACTTAGATCTTATCCATCTAGCCCACAGAGAGTCTGCATTGAAAAATCTCCAAAATAATTTTAAATGGCAAGTAACACTAAGGTCTTTCATGCTTCTAATGCCAAAACCCCCTTCATTTTTTGGTCTGCAAACTTTTTCCCAGCTAATTTTGTGATATTTGCCTCTCCATAAGAAATCAGCACATCTACTTTCTAATTTCTTAATTAAAGCAGCTGGAATATGGAAAGTTTGCAGCCAATATAAAATGATAGCATAAATCACAGTCTTAATAAGTTCAAGTCTACCAGCAATAGAAAGTAACTTACAAGACCATATCTCCATTTTTTCTTGGATCGTTTCAATAAGAATAGAACAATCTGAATCTTTAATCTGATTTATAGAAAGTGGCATTCCCAAATATTTAATAGGAAGATTTCCCTCAGTAATTTTTAAAACATCTAAAAATTCTTTTTTATACTTACTATACTTACTAAAGTAAGCTTTACTCTTATTTTTATTGAGCTGTAGCCCAGCATAAGACTTCAAATTCTCAAAAAATTTCTTAATAGTGTCTGCATTAGCTTTATTAGCTTTAACAAACACCATAAGGTCATCATCATATATTAAATGGTTAATGCAGGGTTGAATTCTATTAATAGGATAAATATTTCCTTTAATAGCTTCAATATCCATTAATATGGAAAAATATTCCATGACCATAGCAAAAAGATATGGTGATAAGGGATCACTTTGCCTAGCCCCTATTGCTTTTAATAAACCCTTTAGCTTTTCCTTGAATAAGTATAAAAAAGGTAGGGTATTAATACATTCAAGTATCATATCACAAAACTTTATAGGAAAACCCATACATTTCATAATATGATAGATAAAATGTTTGTTTACTTTATCACATGCTTTTTGCAAGTCAATTTTTATGCACACATTATCACCTTGTTTTGTATTGAATTTTCTGACCATCTCATGTGCTAACAGAGAATTTTCATAGATAAGTCTACCAGGAACAAATGCACTCGTATTTTCAAAAATAAGAAAAGGCAAAAACACTTTGATTTTATTACTAAGAACATTAGCAATAATTTTGTAGATAAAGTTGCAGCAAGAAATAGGTCTATAATCACCAATATTAGTGGGATTTTTATTTTTAGGAATAAGAGTAATAAAAGTATGGTTTATACTTTTAAGAATTTTCCCTTTATCCATAAATTCTTTAACTACCTCATAAACCTGCTCCTTAATATTATCCCAAAGATTTTTTATAAAATTTAGCATTAAAACCATCAGGACCAGGACTTTTATTACACCAGCATTAAAAATAATATGTTTTATCTCTTCAATATTAACAGGAGCAAGTAAAATCTCAAATGCATTATCTTTCAGAATATTTTTACAAGTAATATGAAGGAAATTCTTCAAAATATTATCAGAAAAGTAAAGATCCTCACGGAAACTAATAGCTTCTTTATTAACTTTATCATAAGCATTAGACAAAAACCATTCTTATCAATAATGTTACCAATGTTGTTTAAATGCTTTCTATTACTCATTTTAGCATGAAAAAATTTGGTGCAGTCATCACCTAGATTAAGCCTATCTACTTTAGATTTTTGTCTAACATTAACTGAGTTTTTATACATCTCAATAAAAAGATCTTTCTGGTTATTGAAAAATTTATTGACAACATTGATATCATCAGGATTATTGTCAGATAAATCTTGTAAGATTTTACCTTCATTTCTTAAGCTGATTAGCTTATTTTTATTCATATAGTTATTTCTGTTCCAATTTTTAAGATTGTTTTTAGTATTTTTCAAAAACATACTAAACTGGAATTGTTTAGTACCAATACAAGAAAATTTCAAACTGTTTTCCATCAAAGCTTTATATTCATCTTCAAGGACCCAACTATTTTAAATCTAAAAGGAGATACTTTACTACTTAAGTCAACATTAACAAAAAGATTGACCAATAAAGGAGTGTGGTCACTAGAATTTTGTTCTAAAGCGGAACAGACACAATTAGGAAAAATATTTAAAAATTCTTTATTAAATAAAATTCTATCAAGCTTACAGTGGATATTTTTAGCTAAACCATATTTCCATGTAAATTTATTCCCACTAATAATTGGTTCCACAAGACCAGAATCTAATAAAAATTTATTAACTCTATCCAGTTTACTTTGGGGAATTTTATTACCACCAAACTTTTCAGAAGCATTAAAGACAGTACTAAAATCATCCAAAATAATCTAGGGAAAGTTATATATATAATTCAAAGATTTAAGTTTATACCATAAACCATTTCTTTCATTCTCAAAATTACTACCATAAACACTAGTAACCTGCAGAAAGAAACCACCAATATTTCTGAAATTGCAATCTATAAATTGATTATTTTAGTTAGTATTCAGGTTTGTCCAAATATTAAAATCCCAAATAACAATGATTCTACCTTTACAGCCATAATCATTATTATTTATAGATTTCCAGTTACTAGACAATTTGAGGCAGAACTTATCATAGTTCTCATCATTCAATTTATTTTCGATTAAAGCTATAATAGAAGGTTTATAAACATTTAGCTATGTAAGATATCAGATTGTTTGGCGGGGTGTTCATCCCCCTGACATTCCAAGCAAATAAAGCCACATATATAATCTAAAATAATAATAATAGAAATTTAAATGGTACCTGACACTATAGTACCTTTAGCTCTCCTTTTATTATCAACACTCTTAGCTTTTAGTCTTGTAGACTATTCATCCCATTCTGGATTGATTATGATGTATTTTTGTTTGAAAGCTTTCTTCACTTTGTTTCCCTTTAACTTGCTAGATGCTTTTGGTTTTGGGATATGCAATTCTGATATATCAAACTATTCATTAACATCAACCATCTCAGTTTCTTCTTCTTCTTTATGTACAGGCTCTTGGACCTTAATCAGAGATATATCAAATGGAGCTGTGCGAGGTATGGATGAGTCATTGCATTCAAACATTGTAGCCTGCTTTGGAGGAGAGACTCTCTTGCGAGGCAATGTTGAGTTGATGCAGTCCCTGTCCTCAACATCTGCAACAAGTTCAGAAGGGGACTCCTCCTCCATATCATTTTCTTGATTCTGGTTATTACTTTGATGAGGGATGTTGATTATTTTTGTAACATTATTCTCTGTAACTAAACATGGCTCTGAAATATGAGGGTTTCAGAGTTAAAGACCTTTTTATTATTACCCTCCTCTGTACTGTTCTGGATCGAACCAGTTGAACTTTTTTCACAATCTTTTAACTGATGAACTTCCATAGCTATGATCTGATCATCTTGGTCAGTGAGCGCCTTTGAATTGTTTTCTTGATCGAAAATGATACAATCTTGGTTGATTCGATCGCTGTTCCCTTGAGTTCTTATTGGTTTACTGTCTCTTTATTGGAATTTTGTTCTTGGATCTCATCAGATCTATTTTTTTGAACGTTGTCTCTGTTTTGCTCACTGGTTTTGGGTATCCACATTTGTTTTGAGTTGCATTGCTCTCTAGTGTGACCAAAACACTTACAGATACAACACTTCCGTGGAACCCATTCATACTCAACTTTTTGTGTAATGATTTCACCATTGTAAAGAGTGACATAGATCTCATTTGGAAGTTCATCAGTCGTAGATACTTCCGCTAGAAGCCGAGCGTAATTCAATCTCGTCTTCATGGCAGTAGCTGCGTCCATCTTTATGGGTTTTTCGATAATACTTTCCATAATTCTAAAAGCCTCGTGGTCCCATAATTTGAGATTTACACTGGGTAATTTAACCCATATCAGCATTGTTGACAGTAAATCGCTATCCAATTTCAGTGATTCGGACCACCTTCTTATAATGATGAGCTTGCCGTGGTAAAAATAAGGACCATTTTGGATTATTGTATTGCAATCTTGAGATTCATTGAACTTAACAAGAAAAAACCCATTTTCTCAAGAAAAGATTTCAAAATCTCCAACTGGTTTTCGAACGCATTTTATATACTCTTTAAAAACAAGAAATAAGGTTTGATACCTACCACATAAACAAGAACAGAGTTATTCCAACATTCTATGGCTCTCTTGCAAACCGTCTTCTTCACCAAATCGTATTTCTTGTTGTTGATCTTGATAGGAGAAATGGTTTCAAGGCTGCATTCGTCTTCTTTTGGTTCCTCTGTTTGCTCTGAAACAATATTAACCCAAATCTACGACATTTTTCTTTATTCAAAGAGATGTTCGTCGGTTTACGAGACTACAATTTAGCCTTATTCTAGTTGGAGTTGGTCAGAATCTGACCTCCTTCTTCTTCAGAACACCATTATTATATGGCCGAACTTGATCATTTCTGGATTGATATTTTCTTTGCGATCTTGGCTGGACCAATTGAAAACCCCCATCATCAATGATGACACCATTAATCGGCTTTCTGATATGAGATTCAGGTGGTCTATTCTGGTGTGTAGGATAAGGAAGATTGGATTGATTTTTGCGAGGAGGGTTGGTTTCCCCCATGGCAGAAGAATTTACATTTATATATGTTACAAAGCCTATATGTTTTTTGTTTAGAAATCCTCTCATGCGAGATACACGGTTTTTGTTGATTAAAAAACAGACATTTAAAATGTCTCTTATTAGAAAGTTTGTAGCACCAAAGGTGTAACAAAATATATCATAAATATATAAAAACTTTATGGATATTTAATGCAAAATATGTTATAAACCATAAGGGAATCTAGACAATGTCCAAGGGTAGTTGACAAGCCAAGACAAGTGTCCCTGTAGACTAAAAAAACAGGAAAATAAGCACAAGGACAAACTTAGAAAAAAATTTAAGCTAAAATACAATAAGTTTGTTTTTTATGCTGAAGGACAATACTAGTTATAACTAATATTTTATATAGTGTAAAACTGAATATAATGCTAGATATAACTAGCATTTTGTATAGTGTAAAAGTTGAATATAATTCTAATTATAACTAGGATTTGTCCTTCAATCTAAAAATGAAACTTGGTGTCCTTCAACCAATTTTTTTTTTAAAGTTTGTCATTTTCCCTAATTGCCTCCTGAAAAAATATAAATAAACAAAATTGGTTACAATCAAGTCTGTTTTATCTTGTTAGGAGCAGAAATAAGAAATGTTGAGTTAATAAACTACTACAAAAACGAAAGAACTCTGAAATGTCGCAAACAACCCATCCTAGGAGTAGATACTTTCCGAGATATAAATTACCTATGGTCGTCGAGTAAATAAATGCACTGATCATATTGTCAAGATGCGTTTAGAAAAAGAAAAGAAAAATAAGAATTATGCACCGGAATGAGACACTGAAGATGTCAGGAAAGATTCATCTGTGTAAGCATGACGATACTGCTGGGGAGACACTGAAGATGTCAGGAAAGATCCATCTGTGTAAGTATGACAGTACTGCTGGGGTAATGCATGCTGAATCTGCATTATAATTATGTCAATGACTCTCTCTCTCTCTCTCTCTATATATATATATATATATATATATATATATATATATATATATATATATATATATAAAATTTCAAAATGTCTTGTAGTTTGCTGTGGGATACAGACTTTATTCTTCCTTTTTTATAATATATGCAGAACAAAACTGCGGAAAAAAGAAATTCAGAAAGGTAAAAATTTATTAGAATAGACCATTTTTGAAAACTTATTACCATTTTAGACCAATCTCAAAACTATTAACAAATATAGATCTCCTTCTGCCAAATTGTTGAAAGTGGCAGCAGTACATTTGCATTATTTAAAATACCATCCGTGTTGATGTTGATGTTGATGCTATTTCAGTTTATTATTTCAGTTAATAAAATACCAAAAACATACTTTATTTTTCAGTTTATGTTGATGCTATTTCAAATAACGTCACCATAACGTTACTATTTAAGTTTACAATGGCATTATTTGAAATAATAACAACAGTGTAATTATCTTCCTAAGTTTACACTGGGCAACTGTGTTTTTAAAGGAATTTTTTTTTTAAATTTAGACCACTTTATCAAACCAATCACGCAAATAGGACATCAATACACAGCAGCTTTTGAAAATGTGATACTATTATTTTGTTTAAAAATATTGACACATTTTGATGCTCTTTTGAAAATGTGCCTCTATTATTTTGTTTAAAAATATTAGCACATTTTGAAATGTTGTCCATATAAACTTTAGAAAATACATATATTGTCTGCATTTGAAAAGCTATGGATACATTTTTGCTAGCGCAGTACTGATATGACCAAAAGTAGCCTGTATTGTAAATAGTTTGGAAAGTGGTCTATTTGCATGATTGGTTCGATAAAGTGGCCTAAATTTAAAAAGAAAAAAACCAAAATTAGAATAAGTTTACAAAAGCGCTCAAACAAAAACAAAATTATGCGTCTTTTAAGTACAAAACTAGACAGGTAAGTACTTGAAACGTGAATGATACAAAAAGTAAACATAACAAAGCTGAAGCAAATATGATTTGTCTGATAAAACGAATGTGATATTTCTTGCTATATATAGAAATGTGAAAATTAGGGCGATATAAGAAGATTTGTGAATATATAATACCCAGTCATCTTCTGGGGTTGCACAAGGAACGAGTACATTAACCTCACTTGATTTGGTAGTAGTGATAGAAGCAGCCACCAGTGAATCACTGCTTAAATATAATTGACATCCTCCTGTGTTATCTACTGATATAGTCGGTATTGTGGCCTGTGTGTGCATTTTTATTATCAAGATGGCAAACTACAGAACAAATTCAGTAACTTAATCTACTTAGGGCAGCTACTTTATAGTAAAATTGCTCAAAATTGAATGGAGCTGTATACTTGGGAATACATTATTCATGTTATCCAGGTGCTTTTTCAATATAAAACTCTCGCACATGATTATTACTGTTAATTATGGGATACCTCACATTGCACTTCAACTCTGTTACAGTTGACTACCTCACAAGCTGCCACAACACCCTGAAAAAACGGTGAAACAAATTATATGAACCAAAATAGATCTTAAAATATGTATGTACACATGAATGCATCTATTCCTGCCTACCTTGAACGCTCCTGTCTTTGTAAATTTATCAACAGTTAAGTTGTTCGCTTTTCCTGCACATTGTACGTTACTCAGTGACGAAGTTATATATAGCTAGGCCCGTTAATGCGGATTTTAAAAATCTGAAATCCGTCCGCATCCGAATGCAAAAAGGGAATACAGAGAATTTGAAAATTATCCGTCTCTTGTTTGTCAAGATTATAGTTATTATTTTATGTATTTTAGTACAACGATAGATATGTATTTATTTTTTTGTTAAGCTAATAGTTTGTATTATATGATATTTAATGTATATTAACTGTTCAAAACTATTTATTATCATTATATTTGTTTGTTTTTTACATTTTTATAATCAATAAAATTAAAAAATTATGCTAAACCAAAATTTTCTACTTATTTTCTTAATTTATCGATCGTTAGCGGATAAGATAATTATCTGATATACGTTCATATCCACGGATGTGAATGATTTTGTTGAAAATAAATGAGTAAGACAACAGAGAGGTGTCAGAAAAAGTGAAATTGTGCATTGGGATATGTGAGGCATTTAATGCCTAGAATATGAATAGTCCTACATCTTTGAATATAATAAACAATATGTGTTTAATCTATACTATATTATTATTAGTGAGTTGAATTTCAAGCTCACACAAGCCCCCTTGAAATTTGGCAACTGAACAGTCGCATTTTTAATTTCTTTATATTCCAAACTTTAAAATGTGATAACTTTTTCTACATTGATTGGATTTAAGAATCGTTTTCACTATTAAATCTCAAATTTAATTTGCTTTCCAATGATATCCATTGTTGATAGCTAAAAATAAATTTTTTAAAATCATAATTTTATATAGCAGCTTTAATTGCACAATTATTTTGTGTCACTGCTGTGTACCGCGTTTCTGTAACAGCAATATTATGATGATCATAAACATTACATAGTAGTTTTACCTAGATTATTATAATGTATTTATTATCTTTTAACATATTTGAAAGGAATATTTTTTTTGAATTATACAATTATGGTTGCCTTTAAATATTGTAACTACATTATGTAATAAAGTAATAATCTTGATTGTGTTTGATAGTATTCAAACTTAGTGCAGTTATAATTTAACCCCATCAAAAAATGGTGTAATAATTTATAGGCATTTTTTGAATTAATTTAACTACGTTAGCATTTTTTTATTGCATTTACTATTGATGATTTTGACTATATTTGATAATTTTATACAATTTTAAAACAGTTATAAATTAATGAAATTAAGAAAATGCAATTATAATTTACCAGCAAGTTTTGGGTAAATTTAACTATATTTGAAGATTTTTAACCACATTTATGTGATGAAGTAATAAATTTGGCTACATTTCAGGAATTTATTCAATCTTAATACAATTAAAATTTAACTACATTAATAAAATGCAGTTATAATTTAATGACAATTTTGAATTATGCATGGTAGAAATTGAATATTTCAGCTATATTTATGTGATGCAGTAATAATTTTGGTTGTACACGATTATTTATTCGAGCTTACTGTAGTTAAAATTTAAATGCATTAAGCAAAAGCGGTTATTATTTTGCAGTATTTTTGGAATTAAGCAATTATTGTTTTTGAATATTTGAACTGCATTTGTGTGATGCAATACTAATTTAGCTGTAGTAATAATTTTGTTTGATGTTAACGATAGTTATTTAACCGCATTATGAAAATATAATTGAAAAATGAATTTTGATTTTTGATAGCTTGAGATGATTAAATAATGACTTCACATAATTAATGCTTGATTCAACCGTGCAGCTCAGCGATTAATACATTGCTTCCAGGTTTGATGACATAATTTGGCTAAGTTTACTCAATTTCGTTTACAATTACGATGATCAATAATACAATAAGCATATAAGTTGTTGTATTCGGGCTTAAGGTAAATGCACAGTTTAAGTGCTGGGTCAAAACATGTGTTGTAGTGAGAATAATGTTGATAACCACCTAAAAGAGTTTATTTTTTATTTTTTGCAGTAAATTCTAAAATCACTTGCACCACCACCGTCGGAAAACTTCTAGAAAACAATTGATGAATGTATCTTTGTATAGATGATTATGTAGTCATGGTTTGATTATTAGATATAGTTAATAGGTCAGACGAGTAATGAGAGAATTTAGTAATAATACTGCATCAATGACACTTTTGCTATTTTTGGCTGCAGGTACAAATACCTTCAATGGTTAAAATAATTGACTGATGTAATGCATCTATTAAGGCCAAGAAAACATCACCTATTTGCGCTCAAGCCAATATCATACACGCGTTGCTAGCAGTTATTTCTGAGGCTAAAATATGAATGGACTTCTCACAATTGTTCTCTTCTGTATGTTTTGGAAATTTTCAAATATTGGTTACTGCGACCAGTTGTATGCCGTGTTTTGTACCCTGCATCGACATAGATCAGATTCGGTGAACAATAGTAATTTATATTGGAACCCATGTTATTTTCTTATTGCATCATCATTTCTATTTCAATTGAATCTTCTGTTTTACTACTTTTCCCCTGTACTACATTTGTTGCTTTTTTCTTTTTTCTTTTGCTCCCTTTTTTCAGCTGTTGACAAATACTTTTCCTGACTGTTTACAAATTTCATCCTATTACTATATTTCTCCCCATTGCAAAAAACTTTTGTTACTCTTATTTAATTGAATCGAACTGCACTGTGTCTTTGTGTCTGCAATTCACAGTGAATACTTCAACTATATCTATGCACATTGAAGCAGCTGTGTAATTGCAAAAGCAACAACATTGGCGTTATATGCCACAGTGAATATATCTATGCATTAGCGGATAAATTTTTAACACATTATCCTCTAAATAGTCTGTGAACTTTAACATATTCACTGTAATTGTTTTGTTCGATTTTAATTGTGATTATCATAACCAAATATATCTATGTATTCTTTATCCTACCAAATTGTTATTCATGATGTAACACTATCGTTCAACAATGTTTTTTCATTACCACCGTATTAAATTTCTTATACATTTGGATATGACCTATGCAACAACAATATTTTTTCAACATCCGTGTGCGAAGCACGGGTTCGCACTAGTTATATACTAAGATGTGGTTCTTATTATAGTTACAATAAGAAAAGAGAGACATAAAACCACAACCCATCTTAGTGGGTGGTGCGACGCTGCGGTGCGGGCCACGCTAAAATAGGTTGTGGTTTTATTTCTCTCTTTTCTTATTGTAACTATAATAGGAACCACATCTTAGTATATAAACACATATTGTTTATTATATAATTATAAGATGTGGGACTATTCATATTCTAGGCATTAAATGCCTCACATATCCCAATGCACAATTTCACTTTTTCCAACATCTCTCTATTGTCTTACTCATTTATTTCCAACAAATTTTGAATGCAGATATGACATTATCCATATCCGAAAGTATTTGTTTACATACATACATATATATGTGTATGTATGTATGAGAAAGTCTATTTAAACACAATTGGTGACACAATGGATCTCTACCATTGGATTGTATCTCCAAATTCCACCTTCCATATAAAACAAAAAGATCTGATGGTCCAGAACTTGTGTGTTACCATTCGTGTCAACAAATTGTGTCCAAATAGCCAGTCCATGTGTATATGTATGTATGTGTTTGATCAAGTACTTTATCTGATATCAGAAGGTATGCGTTTTGAAAAACTGATATATTACTTTTGACTTCTCAAAACGGAATCTTTGCAGCCAACTACATATTTAGAATCACATTCGTCAATAATCAACTTCTTGTTTCCTATTTGATTCTCAAGTACCAACCTGCAATAATAAAAACCAATAATAATAATAATAATAATAATAAGATCAAAGGATTTCTGCAGGTATGCTTATTTTGCAAACAAATGGCTTGATCAAAAATAACCACAAAAGGATTTCCAGTTTCAGCGAATGATAATTACTTACCTGCGACCCATTTGAAGTTCAAACTTTGAAGAAGCCGTTTTAGGAGCAGAAGAGAAATTAGAGCGAGATTCTGTTGGTTTGTGATAAAATTAAAAAATAAACATAAAAAAATATGTTTTCTTTTTATAATATGCTTGTTATACTGTGATATAATTAATTACGTACTAATAGTTATTAAATAACTACTAAATGTTCACTCGAGAGTTTTCTATTGCTTTATATAACTAAGATCAAACAGAAAATCTCGAAGTAACGATATTATACGATTCTCTCGACTTGAGAATACTATTGAACTTCAATGTGGACACTTCAGTTTGATTATAATTAAATCATGACATGACGTCCATCGAACAACTATAGCTGAATCTGAGTAGAAGCGGGAGAAGTGAAACACCATCCAATAGAAAATTCGTTTTCTCGATCATACGAGGTAAGTATCAAGGTCAATTATGGTCAACTCAAAGACAAGGTCTCTGTCCAAAGTAGTACGATTAATAATAATTATTATTGAACAAGGGATTTTGCGTTTAAACTAATAAAATTAAATGTGGGCGATGCTGAAATTTTGACCAAAACCAAATTCTATAAGTCATAATGTGATAAAGTGCCGAAGAAGAGAATTGGTGTAACTATTCGTTGTTGCCGGATAGCGCTTATAATGGTAAAATTGGATTTTATCGGAAAGTGTGTAAGTGATAAATGTCACACCACTAGCTAAAGTTATGATTGAACGTTAATATTCGAATTGTTTGGTATTAATCGCTAGCTGAATTTACACATTTAGATAGAATTAATGAATTTTGTGTATATACTTTGATTTGAATGAAGAAAGAATGAAATGCTTGTTTTATTGATTGCTGTAATTGATACAGAGATAAAATTACATTCGGTTGCAGTCTCAGTATTTAAATATAACAATATTTCATATATAGGCTTTGGGCTGAACACCCGCACCAGTCCAATATATCAACATACTAATATAAAACATATTACAGCCGACGTTCCTTTATTTCTTATTCCCCCCTCAACCGAATGTTAGGGTTAGGGCTTCATCTCCTTCGAGCAATTTAGGGCTTCAGCGACGCTACTTCCAAATTAAGCTTTTCTTCTTCAATTTCTTGCTTAAATACATATGCTTGCTTGAATTCGAAGATTAATTTGAGTCATTTTGCAAATTTGAAGTAAGATGACAGAGCAACTGAAATATAGAGGAGAGTTGAGTCTGTTTCCTCGATTCACCTCCTATGATAGATCTGAAGTAAAATACAGCTACAGATCTGAGAAGGAAAGAAACTTTAGGTCTGTCCTTTAGTCGACCCTTTCAACCTTCAGATCCGCTCTAAATCGATGGAAGCTTTTTGCTGACAGCGCCTTTGTAAGTATATCTGCGCGTTGGTAAGATGAAGGTAAATGATTCACTTGGATTTTTCCCTTTTGTATCAGTTCTCGAACAAAATATAGGTCAATCTCTATATGCTTAGTCCTTGAATGCAACACTGGATTAGCTGCCATGTATACTGTACTTCGATTGTCGCACCATAGCATTGGTTTGATCTCTATTTTAATTTTTATTTCTGATAGTAATGATTGTATCCAAGTAATTTCTACTGCAGCACTAGCAACACTCCTGTATTCGGCCTCTGTGCTGGATCTGAAGATGGTTTTTTGTTTCTTTGAGCATCATGATACTAGGTTGTCACCAAAGTATATATAGTAGCCAATCACTGATTTTATGTCATCAACATCTGTAGCCCAGTCTGCGTCTGCATATGCTGTGATATTTAAGTTTTTGCATTTCTTCAGTGTAAGACCATAATTTGTTGTGCCATTGAGATATCTTAGTATTCTCTTGACTGCTTTCCAGTGTTCTTCATATGATTCCTGCATAAATTGTGAGACTTTGTTAACACTGAATGATATATCTGGTCTTGTTATAGTGGAATATTGTAGGGCTCCTACAATACTTCTATACTGTTTAATATTTAATATTGGTTCTCCCCTGTATTTAGAGAGTTGTTGATGACTGATCATAGGTGTTAGCTGAGTTTAGCTGCATCCATTTTTGATTTGATCAGAAGCTCCTTGATGTATTTCTTTTGACTCGATATAATTTCTGAATCAGATTTTCTCTTTACTTCAATTCCCAAGAAGTAGTTTAGGTTCCCAAGATCCTTGATTGAAAATTGTAAAGATGATGTATGATGTTGTTGATCTCACTTTTATCATTCCCTGTTATAATTAAATCATCAACATATATCAGTATGTAAATAATAAGACTGTTATTAATTTTGATAAATAATGAATTATCTGATTTGGTAGATTTATAGCCTAAGTTTACTAATGTGGCTTTCAATTTATCAAACCATACTCTTGGAGCTTGTTTCAGTCCATATATTGCTTTGTTTAACTTGCACACAAGATTAGCGTCTTGCTTGTATCCTTGTGGCTGCTCCATATAGATTTCTTCCTGCAAAATATCATTCAGAAAAGCATTATTTACATCTAATTGTCTTATGCTCCAGTCTTTATGAAGTGCAATAGTAAGAACTATTCTAATAGTTGTTGGTTTCACCACTGATGAAAAGGTCTCACTAAAATCAAACTCATACTGCTGTGTGTATCCTTTGGCAACACGTCTTGCTTTATGCCTTGATACAGTTCCATCTGGATTTCTTTTCAATTTGTATGTCTACTTGCATCCTATAATTTTTTTATTGATTGGTGGATGAACTAAACTCCATGTATTATTTTTCATCAGTGTCTGATACTCTTCATGCATAGCAGTTTTCCAGTTTTCATCTTTGAATGCTTGCTCAAATGTCTTAGGCTCTGTAATACTTGCTGTTGCTGTATAGACCTTTGGTTTATATATCCCACTCTTTGATCTGGTTATCATATGATGACCTGTTCTGGTCTGTAATTCAGTGTCAGATGACTTTGAATTGCTGCCCAGATCAGTGTTGTCAGCAGATTGTCCTTCATGATTTCTTTGATTTTGATTATTTGATTCTGTATGCCACTGAGCATGTAAGTCAGGTTGACCTTCTGAATCATGACCTGGTCCAGATGACATTGTGTGTTGTGGTCCAGAGGTTCTTGTTCCTTTCTCGGTTTCGACTGCATTCCATATAAGTGATTGCACAGGTACAATGGGTATGGATACCTTTGGATTATATACCTTATGTTTTGTTTAAACACTTGTATTGGAAAATGGAAATATTTTCTCATTGAAAACAACATGTCTACTAATGAATATTCTTTCAGTACCATCTAAGCACTTATATCCTTTCTGCTTAGTTGCATAACCTATAAAAGTACATGGTTGAGACCTAAAGTCTAACTTATGATTGTTATATGGTCTTAAGTAGGGAAAACATAAGCACCCAAAAGTTTTTAAACTCTGGTAATCTAGTTTAACTCCTAAGAAATTTTCTAGAGGACTTATTCCCTTCAGTACTTTGGTTGGTAGTCTATTAATTAGATGAACAGCTGTACTGAAGGAATCTGGCCAAAATTTTAAAGGTAAAGATGCTTGTGCAAGCAAAGTTAGACCAGTTTCATCAATGTGCCTATGTTTTCTTTTAACTAAACAATTTTTCTCAGATGTATAGGGACATGTTGTTCTATGAACTATACCCTTATCTAAGAAATATTTGTTAGGAGATTTGTATTCAGTGCCTCCATCACTCTGAATAACTTTAACTTTATGACTGTTCTGTTTTTCAACTTGAGTTATAAAGTATAAAACTGCATTGAAGTTTCATCTTTTGTTTTTAAAAAATATATCCAAATGTACCTAGTGCATGCATCAACAAAAGATATATAATACTTGTACCCAAAATTTGAACTGATTAGAGCAGGACCCCAAAGATCTATTGAGATCAATTCAAGGGGTACTTTATATTCTGTAATAGAATCTGTAAAGGCTAATTTATGACTTTTGCCCATTTGACAGTAAGAACATACATAAGGCAGAGTAATATCATCAAAAGAAATTTTATTCTCTTCAAGAACCTGTTTTACAACACTTGTATTGGGACTACCTAACTTGCAGTGCCGAAGATCAAAACTACTTTTATTATTTTCACTTGACTGCAGTTCATTGTTATTACAACTTGTCACTCTTTGATTGGAACCTTTGTAGTTAGTCAAAGTAAACTTGTAAAGACCATTTACTACATTACCCTACAAGAATATTTCTTTTGTTAGTATATCTTTAACCAAGCAATACTTTGGAAAAAATTCAAAATAAATATTATTATCATGGGAAAACTGAGAAACACTTATAAGGTCTTTCTTTATACTGGGTACTCTTAATAAATTATTAAGATATAACTGTCTTTTACCTTTGATGTAGGCATTACCGGTGTGTGTAATCTCAATTGCCTTACCATTTCCCATGACAATAGACTATTTACCTCTGTACTCTCTACTGCCCATATTTAAATTCTATAATCTTTTTGTTAAATGGTTGGTAGCTCCTGAGTCTGGGTACCATGCCTCATCTTGAATGTGTTCAGTTTTTGTGATTTCATCCAGGTTCTGATTTTTGTTCCCATTGAGTTGTTTACTTGAGTCTTGTTGCACTTGTGCCATGTTTGCACCATAATTGCCATTTTTCTGATTGTTTGATTCTTGACCTGGTACATAATTTGCATTGAATCTGAAGTAGCACTTTGCGGTAGTATGGCCCACTTTTTCACATATCTGACACTTTGGTTTGTTATTGCCACTCCATCTTCCTCTACCTCTTCCCTTGAAAGACTAACTTCCCCTTTGATATTGTTGATCTGTTCTTCCATAATTTTGATTTCTGTTTTTACTATTTGAAGAATAGTTAATGGACATATCAGTATCTAGGGGTTTCTTGTAGTCTAGTCTTCCTTCATGGGCCAAGAGTATAGAGCGAACATATTCAAGTGATGGTAGGATTTCTTGTGATGTTAAAACTGCCACCACTACCTCATATTCATCACTTAAACCACTCAAGATTGTTAGAACATGCTCTGTATTAGACATTTTATGCCCTGCTGCCTCAAGAAGACCACATGCGTTCTTGATCTTTGAACGATATTCCCTCATGGGTTGACTGTCTTTCCTTATATTGTGTAACTGCCTTTTGTAATGCATGATTTTGGCTGCTGATTGCATGTTGAAAATTCTCTCTACTGTTGTCCAGATTTCATTTGCAGTTTTAACCCTATTACTTATGGTAATAACTTCACACTTATAGAAGATAACAACCAAGAACTTATTAGACTGTCTTGCCTTTGAAATTTCACGTATTCTTCATTACTCATAGTTTTGTTTTCTTGATCAGTAACAAATTTGGGTGGAGTGACTATTATGCCAAGGATGTATCCATCAAGACCATATCCTCTGGCAGTTGTTTCGACTTATACTTTCCAAAGAAGATAGTTGTCATCTTTGAGTTGACCAGTGATGAGATGGGCTTGAGGGCTGATAATGATTTTGATCAGACTGTCTGTTATGGTCATAGACTGCTGTGATGAATTTGCATCATTACTTGATGTTGCACTGCTGCCTTCAGCCATGAAGAAACCTCTTAAGACAAAAAATGACTGGTAAATTCAGAAAAAGATTATGAAAATCAAGAAATTCTTTCCTAAATAGGTATGTTGCAACAAAGCAATGTGATGAGGCTTCTCTGATTGCTTCTGGTATGGCACTTACTTTTTTTGTTGAATTGATGAGTTTCTTGATCATTTTCTAAATGGTTTTCTGATTCTCCTCCGATCTTGAATTTGTTTTTGCAAATATTGTTGCAGCCAGTAGCAAAACTTGGCACGGCAATAATTTTCTTGAACAAATTCTTTACCCAAATGATGATAATGAATCTGATGGGTAAAACTGATCCAAATGATGAGATTACTCTGATGGATCATGTTTGTATCAAAATTGGGCAAAACACTCTTCGAAAGGGGTTGAAGAGATAAAATGAGAATAGAAATGAAAAAAGAGGATTATCTAACAAACACTTCAAAAAAAGATAAAGAATATACGTGGAAACACAAAAATTTAGAGTGGTTCAGCGTGTTGCCTACGTCCACTATGAAATTGATGATTTTATTGATGTTCTCTTGCCGATTACAACTGATTACAGTGGATTACAGTGATGAAATTCGAGTACAACAACAGCCTTGAAGTGCAAAATTGTTTTCGGTAGAGTATGGACGTCGAATAGCCAAAAGATCCCTTTTCTGTAAGCTCTGGGGTGCTATTTACAGGCGTAGGATGCAAATATCTCGCTCAGATCTCGGGAGACCTCTTTGGCATGTGGGTGGGCCCACGCGATCGATCCCACGCGATTTTGACTCGATTCGTGATCGATACGAACGAATTTCGTATCGATCAAGATTTGACCAAATCGAGTCGAAACTTGGCATGAACATTCCTTAGGTCGTACGTAAGATCCTGTGAAAATTTCATAGCGTTTGGACTTATGGATTGCAAGTTATGATCGATGCAAGTTTGGGCTTTTCGGTTATTGCTCTCTTCGTATCGATACAGTTCGTATCGATCATTTCGACTCGATGCTGAGCACGTGTCTACGAGTTGACGTGGCGCTTGATTTTTGGATCGCTCCATTTTCGATGCCAAGTTGACCAAGTCATCCCAAGGTTTTCGCCTTGTTCGTATCGATGACTGTTGCCTTGTTCGTATCGATGGAAGCAGCTCAGTTCGTAACGAGGGAAGTGACTCAGTTCGTATCGAGCACCGTGACTCTGTTCGTATCGATTGTGTGGTCTTGTTCGTATCGATCGAAGTTGTTCCAACTTGATGGATACGAACAACTGATAATGTGATGGATACGAACAGATGGATGCGAGATGATATCGATAGATGGATACGAAGAGTCAATGCTGCATGGATATGAAGAAAGCCTTTCGATTAATGGATACGAAAAGTGCAGTTCTCCTAATCGATACGAAATCGCGCGCTCCTGATCGATTCGAGTAAGATCGATACGAAGTCAGCTGTTCCCTAGTTGCTTGGATCGATTCGAACATGACGGATACGAAGAAGGCCACCTTGGATCGATTCGAACATGATGGATACGAAGTGGAGTTGACTCTTTTGTTTTGCATCGATCATATCTTGAGCATACGAACTCCGATTGACTTGTAATTTAGAACGTTGGCCTTCACAGCTTTGCTTGTCTCGTCATATCAATTGTAGTTTGATCCGGACTCGGACAAAATTCATCGATATCCGTAGCGAACCTGCGTATAACCGATCTTCGGGATGTACTCTCCTTGGTTTCCAGTCAAGTTCTTGGCATCACGGCCTTGCCAAAAGGCGGGATAACAGATCAGCCTTTGATATACAAAAAAGTATGAATGCTATTAAGCTATAGAAGATTGGCTCTGATACCAAGATAGAATTAATGAATTTTATGTATATACTTTGATTTGAATGAAGAAAGAATGAAATGCTTGTTTTATTGATTGCTGTAAATGATACATAGATAAAATTACATTCGGTTGCAGTCTCAGTATTTAAATATAACAATATTGCATATATGGGCTTTGGGCTGAACACCCGCACCAGTCCAATATACCAACATACTGATATAAAACATATTATAGCCGACATTCCTTTTTTTCTTACTCATTTGTGTCGCATAACCATAATGATGAATAATCTGAAAAACCACATGATTTAATTAATTTATAATTGTTGAGAACTACTTAAATTAAATAATATTTATGGAATATTAAATATTCAATTTTATTTCATTTGTTTAAATACCATTAGTATTTCCAAAACTAGATCAAAACATATAAAAACAAAATTAATAAAAGATGGTGCTTCTGACCATTACAAAATCTGAAGATGATTCAATCGAATTTAGGAGTTCTATTCTTCATTTAAGGTGCAATTTTTGGCTATATCTATAAAGTAATTTCTAATTTTATTTAACTATGACATACATGATGATTATACAGTTAGTTCCGATACATGTTGTATCTCTTTTTATTATTTGTTGATCTTGTATGTATAGTTTTAATTCTTATCAGTCTTCAACGAATTTATATATGCTAAGTTGTCAGATCTATTTTTATTAATTTAAAATGGATTTTTATAAAAAAAACGATTGAAACCAATTTCAATTAATCATTGTAATTTTGTAATTATCACATACATAAACATAATTACTGAAACCATCTTGAAAGTTGATCTAATGTTTTGTATATTTGTTGGTTTTGAATGTAAATTATTTTGATTATTGCTTGCATATTTAAAGTTTGTTTTGATTAAAAGGTTTTAAGTGGACTTTTATACAAAATCTCAAGCCTACCTTGAATCCTCCTTATTTTAAAGCTAGTTTTCAATCTATTAGATGTAAGTTTTAAAACATACTAAAACTATAAACTACAACTTCCTCGGGATGTTACAAATGAAGAACCCAAAATAACATCTGGTTTACTTAAGTGTTCAAAAAAAAACTATAAACTTCATATAAATATGTTATTTTAAATTTAAAATATAGTTCGATTTTATATATATATATGTATATATAACTCCGCATGTATAGTTTTCTATGCAGTCTGTCCCAAGCCAGGATAAAAGAGGAGAGTTGTGGTAGGCTTAACGGACCAACATAAAAATCATAACCACTCTTATGGAAATGGTACCTTATTATATTTCATTGGAGGCGTAACTCTCTTAGCGACGCGCCATATCGAGATTCGGGTATGGTGATAAATAAGCAAAGTCTGGGTTGCCACTTCCTTAGTGGTGCACCATATCGAGGCTTGGGTATGGTAATAAATATGCAAGTGCCGGATCGTCACTCCCTTAGTATACATCGATGCCTCGATGTAGTGATAAATGAGCAGAGGTATTCACACTTTACTCGGCGGGTGCAAAAGGCAAGGAAGCTAGTCGATGAAAGTAGGATTCAGTTAGGTAGTCAGAATGTAGTCCTTAACAGGAAATTAAGAGAGATAGTTGATATTATCACAAGGAGATGTGTAAATATCTTATGCATTCAGGAGACCAAATAGACGGACCAGAAGGTGAAGGAGGTGGAGAATACAGGCTTCAAGTTATGGTATACAGGAAAAGAACATAATAAGAATGGGGTAGGCATCTTGATTGACAAGAACCATAAAAACGGAGTGGTCGACGTTAGAAGACAAGGGGTGTAACGACCCACTATTTTGGACCATTCAAATCGACAATAAATCCACACATGTCGGACTTGAATAATTCAAAACAATAGATTGTAAATAAAATTTGGCAAAACTCAGCATATACAGTAAATAAAATAATCACAGATCACAAACACAGAGTAATATAACAATAATGCAGCGGAAACAAAAGAATAGTAGTTCATGAAGCTACTATATATATATATATAACAGAGTTAAACAAGATACAACAGAAGTCTCGAATACAATAGTCAAATACAAGATCAGAATACATCATTGGAATCAACTGAACATCTGAAAGCTGGATAGATAGCTGGATCTCCAAGCGAAGCTTCAACTCTAAAGGTGAGTCTCGAATACTGGTACACTCAGTCTGACCCGAGCGTAAAGCAAAACACAAAACACTCGAGTCAGGATTAACATTCTTATATCAATAAATCCAACTCAAGTGAAATAACAACTGAAAATACAAGTAACTTAAGGGATATTTGGGATAACCATCCTCTAAGGATCCGTTAAGCTATCTACTATGTAGTAGTGTACGCTAAGTAGATAATGCCTATCAGTAATATAAAGTATCAAAATAGCATTAAGGCGTTACCATTATCCCCCTTAACAAATTTTATATAAGCGTCATAGTCTATACAGCACTGTAAACTCCACCGTAAACTAGTGGGCTATCAGGGAGTACTCCATAGGTATAACACGAAACAAATCGTAGTGGTCGCGCATAGGGATACGAGTATGACAAGGCACATGAGGCAATACCCAAGGTAGTGAAACTACCGTTTGCCTGATCCAGACTGGTGAAAACGCATCGCCGCTGTAACGACCTCGGATTTTATATATATTTAAATTGATAATTAATTTAGTTTTTGAATAAAAATTGTAAAATTAATTGTAAATTGAAGCGAGTTTCCCCGAATTTAAATAAATTCTGTATAAATCATTTAAAATTTAAATATTGTCTATATATGTATATATGTGAATATATATGTATATGGGCATATATGAGTAAATTTGAAATTATATATATAGTAAACAAATTAGTTAAATTATAACAATATATTAAATATAGAAATTCATTATAAATTATAAAACAATAAAAATATAATAAACAACATTAAATAAATTATGACAATATATTAAAAATAAAAATAGAAATAGAAATAAATAAAAGACAAGTCAAAAAGGAAATGTGAATAGCTTGTATAAGGAGACAACATCATATGCTCAAGAATGAAACCAGACAACATGATGTATTTGAGTTGAACAAAACATATATATATAAGTAGGAAAACAAATACACAAATATACTTGTGAATGAAGCTTGCAAAAGAAGAAATAAAATAACTATCTATTGGTACAAAGTAATTAATGCAAGCCAGTGAACAAAATCATCTCAGCCACTAAGCAAGAAAATATCGCTGCCTATATTGTACTAGGGAGAAGAAAAATATTACTTTGTATTGTACAAACAAATTATCACCCTGTACAAAATAATACATCACCCAGTAAAACTCATTTCCATATATCCATCAACTCTTCATCTCAGTCTCGTTCATTCTAGGCTATGCAAATCTGAAGTAAATAACATCATTTAAACTTAAACAAACTTCAATTAAAACAACAATATATCAATACAAATTCCAGAGATCAAATTGAAGATTTCAGTTTGCATTTTCACAAGGCTGCTTCAACATAAAGGAAGGCTCGGTTCTTTCTTTTAATCACTGTGTGTAACGAACGCGATTTTTCGACGCTCGAAAATCGACATTAATACATTCACTGTATCAACTGCCGAGCAATCGAATGCCGGAAAACCGAATTATTATGGAGAAAAAGAAGAGGTAGAAGAAGATAGAAGAAAAAGAAAGAAGAAACAACAGAAAAACATAGAAACGGAACAATATCAGAATCTCACATTCGCAGCGGAACAACATATAATAGATAAATGAATAATCTTTAAATCAAAGAACTATATCATTTTATACATTACATCATCATCAGAGTTTACAACAACAATACAACACTGGACAGTTATATGAACTTGTCCTCATACAGAATACACAGCGGAATAATACATAGTATAGATGATACGTCTCGCCATCCAGCTCACCACATGAGCTCCATAGCATCTCCTGAATCCAGAATGACCTGATGACCTGACTCTAGACTGCCCGTGTGGAAAATGATGGGCACCCAGAGTTTAGGAAGGAAACAATAAACTCCGAGTCAGTCATGGTGACTGGTGTGAGAACTAAAACAGTTTATCTTTAAAACACACAACAAAAGAATTTTTTTACATTGAAACCCGTAATGCTTTTGGAAAATGAAACTACCATAAGACCTCCCACCACACACACAATGCAATCGCAGACTTAGAGGAGATTTCTTCTTATGATAGTCAAAAATGCTTACTACGCAAACAAATCATTTTTGATATTATTACTAGTGCATAGTGTAAAATTCTTTCGAAAATACAATATTAATCTTAGCCAGCATAGGTACCATTATATTATGCCTGCTATAGCTGCCTCCTGAGGAGATAGGTTATACAATTTCAATCGTAAAGGTTCGTATTGTTTCTTTGGATTTTCCAACAAATGGTCAGGCTAAGGAACTTCCTATGCCACGTAGGAAACGCCTCTGGCTGGACGGTCCGAGAGACAAACTGCTCTCTGCCAACAAAGCCGGGTTACCCCTGTAACTAGGTAACTCACTTCCCTGGTCCTTTGGGACCTTTATCCGAGCGCTCG
The DNA here is from genome assembly GCA_030737815.1 of Allium fistulosum. Taxonomy (NCBI): domain Eukaryota; kingdom Viridiplantae; phylum Streptophyta; class Magnoliopsida; order Asparagales; family Amaryllidaceae; genus Allium; species Allium fistulosum. Next base: position 1,098,718,176 of record CM060904.1, on the reverse strand, counting down.
GTAACATCATCACACATAATAATAAAGTGTGTCCACATGAGTAAGTATCTGGGCTCCATACCATGATACCACCCCTTTCTAGAAGGAAATGACATACCCTAAAGGGCGCGACCCTCATAACCTTGCCGCAACATTCCTGTTTCGACCATTTCCGGGTTGTTGAGGCCCTGACGAAGTCTCGTCCACAAAGCTACGCTTTATACAAAAGCTATGCTTTGGGTCAAACAAATGATCAAAGTAATGATCACAAAGATAAATGATCAAACAAATGATCATATCACAAATGATCAAACAATGATCATTTCACAGCAACACTCAGCATGTCACATTACCAAATTGGGATATATCGCTGATAACCTTCAACTACATAACCTCTGAGCTCGTACGTCTCAGAGAAGGGTGTTAAGCTAAGAGAATAAATTCTCCGCCACCAACAGAAATGTATTTGAAAGAAATCAACTTTATATCTCAAAACGTAATGTCAGACACGTAACCATACAAGTCTGTTCCGGGTTCGAACAGAACCGAAGGCACTTCCAAAGAAGCCCTTGCAATCCGGATATTCACAATCCCGATAAAACTTCCCATCACAAAGGAAATCTCAATACCGTAGCTAACGGTGCAGAGACAATCGATAGGTCATCCTGTCGTTTTCATAAATACCCGGTCTTCACCACCGGTCTTCAATACGATCCATATCGTCGTATCACAAATTCGGAATGGGTTATACGACACAAAGGTCCTTTCCCGGCTAACCCGAATAGTGAGCGCTTATTCAAAAATAAGTGTGGCATTCAAATTGAAGCAGATCACAACAAATACTCATTCAAGGTAATTATTGATAGTCGGTTATTTAACTATCAATAAAGATGCGCAACATCATCAGATTCCAAATAATTTTCCAAATTATTTATCTTTCAAAAATATCTTTACAAGATATATAATTTCCACACTTCAATTATTTGAAAACAATTTCAAATCAATTTCCACATTTCAATTTATCTTTGAAGATAAAATCTCAAAACATTTCACTTCATATTGGAAAACATTTCCATACCTATTTAATAATAGGTAATTCACAAATCCATTTATTTTCTACATTTGAAAATATTCAATATACTTAAATCAAAATTAAGTATATATTTCATTCTTTAAGGAAATCATTTCTTAAACACATCTATTTGAGTCAAAACGAATGTTGCGTAAAACATCGTTACGACGACCAAAAATCACTAGTATAGGGATTCGAAATTTAGATAGATATATAAATCCCAATACTATATAAAACATTTCCTTTCGGAAATCATTTACTATAACAACAGTGTTATAGTCCACCATTTCCTTATTCCTCGAAACGTCTATTTCAACAATAAATGTTGAAATCTATGTTTTCGATACTTAACACGTTTTAAAACATCTTTTAAAACAATTACTTCATTTCGTAATATCACTTCTCCAAAACATATCCATTTTATTTAATAATATATTCACTGTCCAAAATCGTGAATATACTTCGTTATCCAAATTCAACATTTCTACACATTTTATTTAAAGGATTACCCACTGTCCAAAATCGTGAATATACTTCCTTTAATAAGCTATAAAAACTTAACTTATCAAAATAAGTCGTTTCTCGGATTTACAAATCTATTTATAAATTCCATTTGTATTTTATAACAACTTTAACTTATAAAAGCACTTTATTAACCAAATCAATTTATAACTCGATTATATACCAAAAATCCATATTATAAGTTAAATACTTATAATTCATTTATTTGCAAAAATCATTCTTTTAAAACTTCACAAGTTATAAATCTTATTACTTATAAGATTTACTTATACTTCATTTTAACACTTTAAAAACTCCTTTATAACTCAATTATTTTGATCTATAAAATATCAATTTTATAAATCTTATATATATATAAACCATTTTAAAATAAATCAAAAATCTCAATCTAAATAAACCAATCCTTTTAATAATTTACAAATCCTTATTTTTAAACTTCCAAAAATGGATCCGATGATGCAACAGCACCAATTAGTCAATCATAGCATCCAAACATCATATATCATCATATGATAATAGAATATACAACAATATCTGTAAATAAATCACTACGGTGAGGAATCCAGTCGGATCCCTCCAACCTGTTTCCCTGCATCCACAGATGTTAGCACAATACCAATTTTACATCAATGTGAAATTATCGCGGTATATGGGATTTATAAATATTATTCGCTATTATGCGGCGCAATAGGGTCTCATCCGCTATACAATGCGGGAAATCAACTCCAATATATACATATTCCAATATATATATATATATATTGCTACATACATATATAATACCAATTCCACTTCAATGTGAAATTATCGTGGTATATGTTTTTAATAAATAACCTCCGCTTAATAACGGCGTATAATGTCTATTTATCACAATAAATAGCAATCATCATTCAATCATCACAATTAACACTATCAACAATTTTAAATCTCAACTATTTAAAATTTAAATCGAAACAAAATATTCGATTGAGTGAGGAATTCTCACCTTGATTTCAATTCCGTTCCAGCTTTTTATTTCGAATAAATTAAACAGACGTTTAATTTCACTCAAAATCTTCACTGACTCCGATCGCTTCCAATTCAGTTCCATTGCGTAGTGCTCGACAAAACGAAGCCAATGCAAGTTGTTTCGTAATTTTTCGACCTTGTATGACAAAGTTATGGGGTTTTAAAGTTTATACAATTTAAAATAAAATTTAATTTACAAATCAATTTCATTTTCAAACCCCACCCATCTGGCCGTTCATTTTGCTCATCAAATCTGAACCATTGCACGCGTCTTCTTCTTCCCAGTGAACATCGCGACCAAAGAACCCATGCCGCCACTAGGAACCCTAATACACGCGACCCAACCACTCGCCTGAACGACGATCAGATGATGTCGTTTCTAAGCCCTTCGCCAATGCCACTATCGACCAAAATAAAATGAAGCTCGGTCGCATTTCTATCGTGAAAACCGTGCTCAAAAGTCGCGACTTCACGTTTAAATTGTCGGCAATCCATGTTTCTAAAATTGACCATAACCGTTGAGATCGTAGTTCTCAACGATCTCTACAAATTTGTAGTTGGAGATTTCTGGAATTAACATGTGGATTGGAAGGAAATTGAGGAAGAAAAGGATTAATTTTCGGCCATTGAATAGCTCGGTGGCGGCTGCTTTGAGATGAAACCCTAGGGTTTTCTTTTGAACGTATATATATACGTATATAAATGATATTAAATTTATTTTAAAACGACTTTTTCAAACGATCTCCAAATCACACGTGCCGCCTGGCATTCGTAAGGTTTACCCCGCATTCCGAACACAATGGAATGTGTTTCGGGAGCTAATTCGATCATATGTGAGAGTTACGGAAATAAACGATCATTTTAAATTAAACCGATTTAAACCGATTTCGATGCGTTTTCGCTTGCCCCGGACAAACGGTAAATCCGATTGACACGAAATTTGAAACCTTACAATAATATCACATTAAGGATCTGATGAAACTAGTTTCATTGAAATTCGAGACTTTTTGAAAAATGACTATTTTAACTCGCCAAATTAATATTAAAACAATTTCGATGCGTTTCGAGCTGCCATGGTCAAACGACAACTCCGATTGCTACGAAAATTGAAATCCGATAATAACAAACTATTACGGATCCAATGGAACGAGTTTCGTCCAATTCTGAGACTGTCCCAAAAATGGCTAATTTCACTGGTCGATTAAATATTAAAATATTCAATTTTCACAGATTAACTTAAAATTCAATTTTAAAAGTTCTATAACATCACTATAACTTCAACATGATTTAATATAACTTTATAAATCATTTTCAATCACATAAAATCCAGATTTCAATTATTTCTTGAATTTCACCTATTAAATTATCGATTCAATTACCCAATTAAATCCAGATATTCGAATTTTAAATTATTCGACTTAATTAATTCCACTTGTTAATATTTAAAATTAATTAAATATTCGAATTTCAAATGTCAGAAATTCTGGGTCGTTACATTGTGAGTAACGTCTCTTTTGAAAATTTAAAAATATGAATCTGTTGCATATGATGATTTGTGATTGTGTATGCTTGTGTGAATATGAACTTCTGTATAGATGGATATACTATTGCATGTCTATATATATGCAAATGTCTGTGTTTCTGAAGATATATATATATATATATATATATATATATATATATCTTCTTTGTTTAAATAACAGGCCCCAAACTCATAAATAAATTCAGATCTTCTAAATGAATCAATTTTAGACCTTGATCTTTAAAGAGAAAATGATTGTAAGAATATAAGTCTAATTTTAAAAATAGTTTCAGAGTTTTATATTTTGAAATTATTTCAAAAATAAAATAATACAGGAATGATCTGAATATGATTTAAAATCTAACATTTTAAATTTATGGTTCGAAGCCATAAAAAAATTTGTAATGGCATAAGATGAATTTAGAAACCAGATTCACAATTTCTAGTTTGGTATTCTCTGAGTAAATCAAGGTTGAAGGAATTGGGGTTTTCACCAATATCTGGTGATCGGCATGGTGAACTTCATCGGGACCGTGGTCGAGGTTGGCTGGAGGTCCGACGACCACGGGAAAAATGTGATTGTATTTTATTTTGGGCCATGGTGACCGGAATGAGGTGAACTATGGTTTTGGAAGGGGGTTCGGTTGAATGTATTGGCGAGGTGATCTGGTCTAAATCGAAGCGTCAAGTTCGATCGCGAGGTAAGGGATAGCGGCATGGCGATGTGGTGGTGCTCTGGGATGAGTGCCGTAAGTTCCAGTCATCTCGATTAACGGCGGCGTGTTGATTTCTTCGATTTTGTTTGTTCCAGTTTTTCGATCGAGAGGCTCGATTTTATTTAGATGGAGATATCGGCGATCTGGGTAGTGGATTCGTTAGAGAAGGTGGTCGTCGACTAGGGAATGGTCGCGACGTTAGCCGATGATGGCCGGAACCTCTGTGCACGTGCACGTGTACGTTTGGTTTAGGATGGTTGTGCTTGGAGTTCGAGTTGGGGAAGAAGATCGTTTCTCGGTGTCGAACTCGAGAACGTTGCGTGAGTAACTCGGAGATGTGAGTGGATCGCGAGTGGCACGAGAGAGGCTCGGGGATTTTAGTGAATTACTCGAGTTTAATTGTGATGAGTTTTCTGTTTTAAGTGGAAACTTGTACAAGTTTAAAATACAGTTTTAAAGCTAAAGTAAAATCAAATGCAGGTTTAAAAATGAAACATATACAGGTTTAAAAATGTAAAGTAAAATGTTGTTTTGTTTTTTTGAAATTTGAGGTTATGATATGTACAGTTTTATAAAAATTTTAGTAATACAAAGTTGTAATGCAAAGGAAATGCAAAGTTTAAGTAATAAAAGTTGGTAATTAATTTAATTGGTAATTAAAAATTTATTTATTGGGTTCTAATTAAGTGTTAATTAAAGGGATAAATGTTTTTAAAATATGTGATAGGTAATTAATAAAGGGAATGTTTATCTTATAATTACTTAAGGATTTGATAATTAATGAAGTAATTAAAGAGTCATTAATTAAACTAATTAATTAATGATTAAGTATTAATTAATTTGTAACTAAGGGTTGTTAATTAGGTAATTAGAAATTAATTAATTAATGATTAGAGATAATTAATTAACGATTAAGCATTAATTAATTAAGTAATTAAGTTGTAATTAAGTATTAATTAATTAGTAATTAGAGATTAATCAATTGGAAATTAAAGATTGAATTAACTATTAATTAAAGATTAGTTAATTTGTAATTAAGTTTTATTAATTAATAATTAAGGTTTATTAATTAATAATTAAGGGGTAATTAATTAGGTAATTAAAGATTAATTAATTGATTTGTATGGTAATCAAGGAATGATTTAATTAAATGGTTTGTAATTAATAAATTAATGATTTATTCATTTATTAATTAAGGTTAATTAATTTAAAATTTAAAGTTAATTAATTATTAAAGGTTAATTAATTAAAATAATTTGTAATTAACCTGGGTCAGTGATTGATCTGGTTTCAATTAATTAGATGATAAATTAACCTTACTTATGAATATTTGGATTCTATTGGATGATTGAATTGTTTAATATCCCTGATATGTGATGCTTTGTGATATAACCTGATTTGTGTTGTGATCTGTAATTTAATTTATTTATAGTGCATTTATATTATCTATCTGTGATTCTGTGTATATAGATAAGCGTTATAGGATTATATCGCTTATCGATATTGTTGTGATTGAATCTGTGATGATTGAATGATGTTGCACTATTGTGTTAAACCCCTGGACTACACTATACACACACAAATATGGATTTCACGAGGAAATCGGTTAAATCACAGATAATTTAAATTTAATGTTTTGAAATTGGAATTTTAATTTCAATTGACTTTGGAAATGGATTTGGGTTAAATGTTAAAGCTTTTGAAAAGGAGTTTTTAAGATAAAAGTTATTTTGAATAACTTGGTAAAGTTTTCAAATTAAACAATTTAATTTGAATTCAAAATTTGGAATTGAATTCCATGGTTGGAAATTATGGTTAAAGATGTTATAAATGTGTTTATATGAATTTAAACCATTTTAAAAGTATGGTTTTGAGAATTTGAATTTAACCCAAAGGATTATAATTCGTATAAATGAATTAGATTTTCCGAAATGAAAACTGTTCGTTTTCAAAGGATAAAAGCTTTCATATAAGAAACGAAATTCCAATTTAAGTTAAAGGAATTTCAAGTTTGAATTGAAAAATGGCTTTCCAAGTTATGAGTGAATTCTTTTTGAAAGCTGTGAATTGAATCTGTTTATTTTTAACAGATTTAAAATGGTGATTTGTTTAAACCATTCGAAATGGAATTGTTTTGAAAGCTATGAGTTAAATCTTTGATTTAAAGATTTAACGAATTAATCCAATTAAAATGGAAATTGATTTGGAAAATCTATGAATAGATCTTTGTGAAACTGGGTGAACTTTGTGAGATGAATCTTTTTGTAAAAGATTGGAAATGGTAATGTGTTTAAACCATTTGAAAGAAAAGTTTTGGGTAATAAGTTGTGACTTAACTGAAATCCCAATATCCATATGTTTTTAAATATTGTGCTCATTATTCGGTTTAGCCGGGAGAGGACCTTTGTGTCATATAACCCATTCCGAATAATGATACGACGTTATGGATTGCATTTGGAGACCGGTGGTGAAGACCGGATATTTTCGAAAACGAAAGGACAACTCGTCGAATGTCTCTGCATCGGCTGATCTCCGATATAGAGATTTGATCACCCTTTGTGATGGGAAGTCCGGACGTGATTAGAAATTATCTGGATTTGCAAGGGCTTCTTTCGAAGTACCTTTGGTTCTATTCGAACCCAGAACAGACTTGTATGGTTGTATGTCTGACACTACACTTTGAGATATAAAGCTGATTTCTTTCAAATACATTTCTGTTTGGTGGCGTAGATTTATTCTCTTAGCTTAACACCCTTCTCTGAGACGTATGAGCTCAGAGGTTATGTAATTGAAGGTTATCAGTGATATATTCCCAATTTGGTAGTGTGGCATGCTGAGTGCTGCTGTGTGTTGCTGATCATTTGTTGATCAAAGCATGGCTTTGTGAAAAAAACGTAGCTTTGTGGACGAGACCTCATCGGACCTCACAGACCGGAATTGGTCGAAACAGGAAAGATGCGGCAAGGTTTCAGAGGTAGCTCCCCTATGGTATGTCCATTCCTTCTGGAAAAAGGTGGTATCATGGTATGGAACCCAGATATTTACCTGTGTGGTTGCTCCAATCTCGTTTTCTGTGTGATTGTTGCTGTGTGATCGAGGGCCCTCGGATAAAGGTCCCAAAGGACCGGGGGTGGAATATCTCAGGTTTACTACCCGGGAAGGGGGTAACCAGCCTTGTTTTGGCAGAGAGCAATTGTCTCTCGGGGCGTCCCTCCAGAGGTGTTCCTACGTGGCATAGGAAGTTCCTTAGCCTGACCATTTGTTGGAAAATCCAAAGAAACAATACGAGCCCTTTACGATTTCAATTTGTATAACCTGTCTCCTCAGGCGGCAGCTATAGCAGTCATAATATAATGGTACCTATGCTGGCTAAGATTAATATTGTATTTTCGAAAGGATTTTCACACTATGCACTAGTAATAATATCAAAAGAGTTTGTTTTGTGTAGTAAGCATATTTGACTATCATAAGAAGAAATCTCCTCCAAGTCTGCAATTGCATTGTGTGTGTGGTGGGATGTCTTATGGTAGTTTCATTTTCCAAAAGCATTGCGGATTTCAATGTTTAAAATCCTTTTGTGTTTATTTTAAAGATAAACTGTTTTTGTTACTCATACGAGTCCCACGACTGACCCGGAGTTTATTGTTCCCTTCCTAAACTCTGGGTGCCCACAATTTTCCACACGGGAAGTCTAGAGTTGGGTTTTTCAGATATTTAGGTTTAGTAGATTATCTGGAGCTAGTTCGCTTCATCGAAGTGGATGACTACACTTGCTTATCTTGGTGCATCATCTTGGTGTTTCAAGCTTGATGTTGGAGTTGTTGGATTCATTCTCTTTTGAAGATATTTGGAGTTATCACTTCTGTTTTCCGCTGTATCATTATTTATCTCTGATATTCTTGTATCATATTGATATCATTGTTGTATATCATTCTGGATATTGTATTCATTGGAGTTGTATATGATATCATCTATTTCTTTATTCCGCTGTGTTGTTATACTTACTGTGTTATAAGCTCCGGGGAGCCAGATTCGGCGTTTGAATCAACGACATTCGAGTACAAGTGAAGTACGGGTGCCGATTTTCGAAGGCCGAGTTCAGGATCTTTACAGCCGCAATGATCACAACACCGCGAAACAACACTCCCAATTCAAGGGTGCGCACCAATCAAAAACAAGTAGTGAGTAGTTTACGAAGAAGTGTGTCCGCTAGAGGTAGCTAACCTTAATGGCCAGGCACGGCTCCTGTTTAAGTCATTTCAAATTTGACACAAGTGTCAAGGCTATCCATTATCGTTCTCTTTCTTCAAATCCAGCAACATCATCATTCCAACCACTTCATTCTGGATCACACTCCGCGTATAATAGTTATTAAAGTGGTTTTCGGTTTGGACAGAGAGTATGTCCTTAACCGATCCCGGACTCTTCAATAACTACGTAATTATTACATCGATTGGTCATTTAATAAACTTTCAAAATAGTTTATATTTCAAAACCCAAATATCATTGCCATTTCAAAACCATATCCTTACGATATCAATTTCACTTCAAATAAATCCATTTCCAAAATCATATCACTTTCCAAAGTTATATCGCTTTCGAAATCGTAAGTCTTTAAAAATCAAAACACTTTGGAAATCAAAACCTTGAAATTCATAACACTTTGAAACTATAGTTTGAAAACATAACATTTTGGAATTCACAACACTTTCCTCTTAAACAGTTTAGATATTAAAATTAGTGTATATAATAAAATAGTTTATAAAATAAAAATAGTTTATATAAAATAGTTATAAGTTAAAATAGTTTATAATAAAATAATATATATTGAAAATGATTTGTATAAAATAGTTTATATTAAAATAATGTATAAAGTAAAATATAAATAGTTGTAGATATAGTTTAAAAATACTTTATAAAATAAAATAGCTTCCACAAATTCACAAATCGATTCAAATTAACTCGACTTCCAAATTCAACTTAATTCATTCTCAATTCATAAATTTCAACTCAATTCAATTTCTCAATAAATCATTTCGAATTATAACGATTTCAAGTACTGATTTGAAACACAAAATAAACCATTAAATTTCAATATATTTCAAAGCTTTAAATATTCCACATTTCAAAAACTAAATTTGATAATTCCATTTATATCTCAATTTAATTTCATTACATTTAGTTTCTTAGATATTTCTTTAATCATTTCAATACATCTAAATACAACTTTAATTTACAAATTTATATAAACAAAATATCCCATTTAAATTTATATAAGTTTGAAATATTCATTTAAGCCACTTTTTAATCAAATTCAAGTTATAAAACATATCTTAAAATTTCAAATTTAATAGATTTCAAATCAAACTTATTTTAGTATAATTCTTAAATAATTAAGAATTCCAAATCAATTCAAATTTATCTTTCAACCTGAAACATTATAAACTCTAAATTTGAAAATATAAATTTTACATAAATACTTAAACATATTTTATATTGATTAAAATCAACTTTATTAAATCAACTTTAATAAATCTTTAAAATCAATATTTATTAAAACCATATATTTCCTTCAAAACCATAGAAATCATTTTTCAAAATATTTATATATATATAAACCAACGGTGTCTGTATAAAATTTTCTACCCTATGGACAGGTGATACGGATATTTATCATTTCAATCCGTAATTTAAATTATATACGGGTATATATCTTTTCAACCCATAATCCCAAATTTAATTCAATGAAAATCGCTTGGGTTTATCATTTCAACCCAAAACGATTTTCTCCTATTCTATAGATCGTTCGGGTATGTATCATTTCAACCCATAGTGAATTCTATACTAATAGGGAACTTGCAGAGTGATAACAGATATGAAAATAATACAACAGACATATATCATCAATATAAATAACAGATAATGATGTTAGGTGTCACAAGTGAACAGATACAGATAATGACATATATATAGCAATATAAATAACAGATAATGGTGTCAGATGTCACAGGTGAACAGATACAGATAATGGCATACATATAGCAATATAAATAACAGATAATGTGTTAGATGTCACAGGTGAACAGATACAGATGATGGCATATATATAGCAATGTAAATAACTAGCAGCAGCATATTTCAATTGTCGTTTCAATTGAAATCAAATTTAATAAATAAGAACGTTAATCGTGAGTGATTGCTCACCTTTCGAGGCTAGAGATGAACGAGACTGAGATGAGTAACGAATCCAAGCACGAATTCCAAATCAAGGCTAGATAGATATGAATTTGACGGACAACTGATAGATAAGGAATTGATGAGATCAAATCAGAACTGGATCGATGATGATAAATTGGTATAAGCGAACTGACATAGATATAACATTAAAATTATATATATATATATACACACAAAATCATATTCTAATTTCAACACATATTAGTTATATATACATGTGTTTCAAAATCATTGGTTTAATTCAAAACATATATTTAAAATAATATATGTATATACCAAATCACTAATTTAACTTTAAGCCCAATAAGACAAAAATCTATGGATATACATTTAAACTTACATATATATAAGGGAAGACTGGAGCAGCTCATATAATAGTGAACTATTATAACTTTACACATTAACTCAACATACCGAAACAAATATTATAATATACCATAATGTAATATACAGAAATATATATAAACAATTGTATACATATTAATATAAACTGTCAAAGTATTGCTTTTACATTATTATATATACGAACAGTAAAATATTTATTAGACAACTAGTTATATATATAACATATATATACAAACGAAGTTGATAGGATTTGTTCTTTGTAAAAGTACTGATATATACGACCTTACAAATACTAACTATGAAGAAGTTCCCAAACAAAACCTTTTATAAATAACAGAACATAATCTATATAATATCTATACATAACCAATATATACAACAGTTTTTGAACTTGTATAAAATTTTACATATAAATATATAATGTAATATATACCTTGAAATGTACTAAAATAACTGACATATGTAAAAGCTACAGATAGTAGTATGTACAAATAACAATTCATGTAAATCAGGCTAGAGCAAAAGTCGAAACTGAGTAAAGCAAACCAGGATCTTTTGGAAACGAAAGCTATATATATTATAAATTTAATCATCAAAAACCCAATAGTTTATCGTATATATATATATATAAATCAACATCGCTATATTATAAAATTTTCTTATATAGATATACCGTTCAACATAAAATACTATTTCCTAAAACTATCCGATCAAACAGTAAAGTATATATTTACAGGCTATATATATAATATATAAAAGCTAACATACTATTTATAAAGCACAGGGTCCGTACAAATCTGTAGACAACTATATATATAACTTTACATGACAAAATATATCAACACCTTGTGAATTATATGATTAACATGTTGTAAACTAACACCCCAAACTAAAATATAATATATATATATATGGTACGGCTAACTCAAAACACATACTTCAGATTCCATATTTATATATATAGATATATGCTGCAACCCAAAACTTATACATATAAATGGATAATATATATTATACCTTATATACATCACACAAAGAGGTTCGGCTGAGGTCTAGAGATGGAGGCGAGAAGATCAGATTGCAAGTAGGCGAAGGCTGCTCGGCTGTCTCGTGGGGAAAAAGACGAGAACAAGGAGGAGTTTCGAGTTTGTCTCGGCCAAGGAGGAGTTGTTGGTATGGGCTGTTGTGGAGTTACTGGGCAGGGGCGGAGAGGAGGGTAGCCGGAGAGGGAAGAGAAGTGGCCAGGAGGTGTTAGCCGAGGTGAGGGAGAGGGAAAGGCGAGGAGAGTGGTGGTAGTCTATGCGAGAACGAGATGACAAGGGTTCGAGGGTGACGGCTACTCAGATCTGGGTGGGTTCGGTTTGCTGCCTTGCGCCCTTTTTTTCGAAACATATGTGAAGAACGAAAAGAAAGGGAAGATGAAGGCTTCAGACAGTAAAAGTTTTTATATATTTATTATTATTTTTATATGTGAAGGAGGAGGCGTGTGAAATGGGATAGGCAGAAGATAGAGTATGAGCAGTTACAACTTTCTAGGCAAAATATAAAGAGACAGCAAGATGCAACCAATATCAATCCAATTTAATTTATATTTATATTATAAAATTTTTTGAAGTGACCAGAGAACAAAATGGATCCGAAACAATAATTATTTTAGTAACAGTAGGAAATAGGAATAGAAATAGTCAAACGCTTCTTTTGGGAATATAAAAAGGTAGTGATCTTTGGATTACCGAGATAAATGAATAGTCACGTGAAATTCAAAAGGCATGAAACCGGTACCGATACGGTAACTGTTTCTGTGGACTCCGCTGTGAACCGAGCTTTAAAACACAGAATTGAATATACCGTAGAGATCCGACGAGACAATCAAAACGGTATACAGATCTTAGTGGTATGATCATCCGATCAAAAATCGATATCGGTACGAAAATGTAGCTAATTTGTCAGAAAATAAGATCGACGGAGCAATAACAGTCAAAATTTGGAGAAACGAAATAAGACGTCTTGCTCAGAAGATTATTTACAATTTTTCTATAGAAAAATATTCAGGTTTGAGAAACATTTTATTATCATCAAATATTAACTGATATAAATTGAAATAGAATTACATAATAAAATAAACTTTCATATTTCAGATGAAAATTTACAGTTTGCTATGTTCAATTAGACGTTTTCCAAATATAAAATTTTAAATTTTAAAATTTACTATTTTAAAATTTCACAAAATTCAATTAATTAAATAAATAAAAAGACTAAAATTTACGGGTCGTTACAAGGGGACGTGGTCATCCTAGTCAAGCTGGTACTTGATGATATGGTCTAAACGTCATTAGTATCTATGCCCCATAAGTAGGCCTAAGTGAAGCCGTCAAGAGGAATTTCTAGGAAGTGCTAGATGTCATGGTTAGAGATGTGGCTAGTGGCGAGAAACTTTTCGTAGGAGGAGATTTCAACGGCCATGTTGGTACAACTAGTGGGGGATTTGAGAGAGTGCATGGTGGTTTTGGATATGGCGATAGGAACCAAGAAGGTGAAGAAATATTGAATTTTGCTATTGCTTATGACCTTATTATAGCTAATACCTACTTTTGAAAGAGACAATCGCATTTAGTTACTTTCAGTAGTGGCCAACACTCTAGCCATATTGACTTTGTCCTTACTACAAGAGATGACAAACGAGTTTGTGTAGATTGAAAAGTCATACCTGGAGAATGTTAACAAGCAAGGCAAGTTAGTTGGAAAGAAATTTCTTTAAAAAGTTAAAAATCAGTTTTATAAGGTTTTACTGCTTCGCCACTTATAGCAGCCACCTTTCGACCCCATATTGCCGCCTCCAACCAGGTCGAAACCAATACACAAGGTATCAATGCTTTGGTACGTAGTGGATTGGAGATAGGCGAAAGGTATCGAGTCGAAACAGGCTTTCGAAGGGGTTGAAGTAGCTTTGGTAAACTTAGAACTATTTTGGTTATAAATTAGGCTTTCGAAGAAACCAGCTTTCGACTTGGTCAATTGTTTTATAAAAAGGGATTTCGAAAGAGGTTGCCACCGTTTATTTTAAATAAAGCTTTTGAAATAGTTGAAACCCCTACCACCACATTCAACATTTCAAAGCAATGCCTTCAAACAGGTTCTTTTGCTTTAAAATGTGAAGCCGCTTCTCCATGCTTTCGAAGGGGTTGGTTTCGAAATCATCCACTTCTTTTATTTTAGGAATAATACTTTTAAAAGAGATTCTTTCGTCCCAGTTCTTTTAAGACCCTTTGATATATTGAAAGTTAAACCCAAAGTTTTTGAAAGGAATGATTTTAAATGGTTTCAAAACAATGTTCCATAAACTTTTACTTGAACCCGATGCTTTCGAAAGGCTTGTTTTAAGTAAAGGACTTTAAAGCTTTCGAAAGATATCTAATGAAGGTTTCAAAGGGGCGATTCCCCAATGTTTTCGAAAGGTTTACCTTTAGTGTTTGAATGGAAGGTTTTCAATGTTTTCGAAAGGCAAATTTGAAGTGTTTTAAAAGAGTATGTCTAAGATTTTATAAAGCTTTCGAAAGGACACTATCAATGATTTCAAAAGGTCAACTTTCAAAGGTTTTGAAAAGTATGCTTTGGCCCTTCGGCCTAGTGTTTGAAGGTTAAGTAGTTAACTTGTTCCCAAAGAGGTACTTTTAATGGTTTCGAAAGAGATTGTATAAAGCTTTTAAACAAGGGTTTCGAAGGTTTTCATCAACAATGTTTTGTGTAAAGCATATATCATGGCAAAGAGATTTGAGTCAAGCAAAAGTACGTTTTTCTTGTTTAAGTATGATTTAAAGGGTTAAATCAATTTGAAATAAATGTTTTCAAGGAAAATTTGAAGGGTAGTTAACCCTAAGTAAATGACTCAAATATTTGAATACCAGATGTGAAGGGTATAGGATCGCGCCCTATACATTAGCTATAGCCCCTAGCTAATTTAGTCTAAAATTCTAATGTGTAGGACTTAGTCACAAGTAAGATTTAAATGAGGTTACACATAGAAATGAATATACAGAGAAGAAGGATAGGTTATTGGTGAGCCCGCAAAACCATTAGGATCAGTTGATCTTGGGAGAAGTAAGTTAAGTGCAGACCATCCGGAAGTGTGTCTAATGGTTGTTAGATTATTTATTTTGTATGGTAGGCCTGAGTCAGCCAATGGTTAGTAGTTAGCCAAACAAAACTATATTGTTCGGATAGATAGTCCATTTATTACCTGATTTATGAGCATATATGATATTGCTATTATTGTTTTAATCAGTTTGATTGCAGGATTTTGATTTGAAAAAAGATTTGTTTTAAAGGGATATAAGTGAGGGGAAACACGTTCCGCTAAGCGGCGTGGTCTCACTTAATATCAGTAAATTGAGATGTAATAGTATTATTCACACCAGGCTTTATGTCTGACTCGAAGTTTATGTTTTCCCCCTTAAACTCTCGGATGCTCAAAATTAATTTAAGTAGATTGAGAGTCAGGGTTTTACATGCTTAGTAGGTGGACGAATAAAGCTTCCAAAGACGTGCAGGAGGCAAAGTTTGCTATTTAGGAGTTGTTATTTTTATTCCCGCTGTGATGTATTAAGACTGTTTTGTCTATTGAGTACTCTGATCATCCAAGGGGGCATCTTCATATGTCGCTCATGGCGTAATTTGTAATAATCATATTTGATCGAAACTTGAGAACCGTTTGGGATTATGTAATGGAATATGAAACATGGTTTTACAATGTAATCAGTAAAGTTGTTTTTGGAAATGTGATTTTGTTTCATATCCATGTGCTTTTGATATTATGAATACCATTAATATTACCGTATTTTGTCACCCGAAGTTAATACTATATATGACTGCAGCATCTGTAGTGCTTAGCTTCGGGCCTCAAAATAGGTGATGTTACAATAACCCCTTTAACATGGGAAGTGAATCTGAAGAAGAAGAGAAAGAAGTGAAAGATGAAGAAGAGGAGGAGGAAGTAGGAATGGAAGTTAAAGACGAAAATGAAATTATATGTGTTGGAGAAGGAAGTTTGATGCTAATGAAAAGTTAATGGAACAAAAGGGGAATTTTTATTTCCATCATCCAAATTATGTAATTCATAAATCTCCAACAATTAAGAAATGACGTTGGGTTAGTTGTTTATTTATATGTATGTCTGTAAATGTATTTGTTAATGGTATGTAATTGCATTTGTTTTATATAATATTATATTTTAAATTGTATCCTATAAAAATAGTATTGTTATGATATTGCTATATAAATATTTAAAAGTATCAAACACTATTAATAAACGATTATAGTATACATAAATAAGAATATTGATTTGAACATGAAGAAGCAAGCTTCAACGCTCCCCAAGACAACAGAGCCATCATTGTGGGGAGGGTAAAGAGCATCCAACGCAAAGCGACCTTTCATTCCCTTGTTTCGTTGTGCCCCCCCCACAAGCACCCCCCGGCGAAGGGGGACCAGAAAAAGCCTCTTGTTTTCCCCCCGGCCCTTGCTGCCTTCCTTAACAAGCCCTCGAGCCTCCTTTGCGCCGCCTTCCTCATAGAAGCCGCTACCTCGAAGGCCGAATTCTATGGTGGCGAAGGCTTTCATAAGAATTTGGCCATGAGAGACCTTATTAAGTATTGCAAAAGAAGGGGCCTGCTGATAGAGCTGGGCGGGGAGGTGATACTAGTTATCAGGTCAGAGAGACGCCTGGCCCTGGCCCCCTTAAAAACCCACTCTCTAGAAATAATAATTACTACAAAAATTATAAAATAATTAAATACTTAATCAAAATAAATTCCATAACCGTTTAAAAGAAAAACATGTATACCGACATATAATAAATCTATGTATCGACATATAAGGCTCAAATTTCAAATTTCATATATTATTTATTTCAAAGAGGGAATAATCAAGTAACTAAACATATGTTCTATAAATACACATTTAAACATAGAGAAACGATCATATCTACTTCTCTAAAAAATTCTTTATTTTCAAAGAAAAATGGATTTAGGAAAGGATGTTTATAAAGAAAATTTAAGTGACAACATGGAAAAGACATTACAATCTTTCAAGAAGGTTTTCATATGATTTTTGAGAAATAAAAAACACTTGAAAATGAATCATAAGCAGATAATTCATGAACTTGAAAGTCATCTTGCATCACTTTGATGCTTTATATGCTATGTCTTAAGCGAACAAAACCTTGTTGTTCCTAAAAAGATTGGCTATAAGAAGATCGACGATGAAGACATGGAGGTGGACATGGAGAAACTCAAAGACTGGGAAGAAGATTCTGTTGATGAAATTTTTGGTCCAAACGACGGATGGGTAAAAGTTTCATCAAAGAAACCATGATTTCCATAAAATAATTGTATATTGTGTTGATTTATGTTATGTTTCTTACTTTAATATGGTGTTTAATGTAAATATATTTATCTAAATGTGTAAATATATTAATAAAATGAAGTATTATTGATTTTTTGATGACTTTTTACGTATAAGACAAACTAACAACTCTTTATATATAATCTATATAATAATCATATGTGCAAATAGTCATCACTAAGAATAAAAAAATTATAACTCCTTATACAATTCATTAACACAACTTATTCATCCATTTTTGTTGATGACAAAGGGGTATAAAATATAATAGGCGGAAAGATAAGGGGAGTTGTATATCATATATTCAGGGGGAGTTTTATTATAACAGAATATTTAATGGTTGTCATCATAAAAAAAGGCAGATTGTTAATACCCAAGGTATTGATTTTGATGACAATAACCATATAAATATTATTATTAATGTTTTCTCATGTTATATGGTATATCATGCAGGATATCAGGAATATTTAACAGGTCTATACAAGTGATGATTGAATAAAAGCTTGAAAAACCATCAGTATAAATCAAGAGTTGATCGAGATATATTTGAAGACTCGTTAGTTTTGAAAAATTCAAGAATAAAAGCACGAAAAGCTGAAGACATTTGTGTCGGTATTTTTTTTAGTCTTAGATTAAATGTTGAAGACCTGAGTAATGTTATATCTTTGATTATCTTTATATCGAAAATTATTTTTCCACTCAAAATGTTTTTACAGAAGAATAATATTTAATTTAATTATAAAATAAATTTTAATAGAATTTTTGTAAAGAAATATATTTAAAACATATTCAAAGTGTTTATGAAAATATACAAATTAATTTGTATATGCCGACATATTAAAAATATGTATATTGGCATACAAACCGTTGAAGTGTTTTTTTAGTTTTTAAAATAATCAACTTTTGTCGCTATCCTTTCGCGAATGGACGCAACTCTTCAACATTTATTTAAAGGCCTCTGACTCCGAATTTTTAACAACAAATTCTAACTATTTTCTTAATCTCTCTTCTTTCTCATTCTCTTTAAGATTTCAATGAAGTGCTGCCAATTTCTACATTAGTCCTCTTTCTCCACATTCATACAAAAGATCGGAGAAGATTCACTTCTATTCTACACCATTAACTCTTTGATCTTTACTCAATTCTACTCAAAAGCAAAAATATTCAACTACTGAAAGTCTATAGGGAATTGTATCAACAAACTACTTGAAATTGTGATCGAAAGATTTGATTTCTTGTAATCCGCTACTATTACTTGTAAAGGGAGATATCAACCACTCGAGTGAATGTTAGTACGAGATTGAAAAGGGAGTTGTCTTGTTTGCTGAGTAAAAGACAGGATAAGTGTTATACTTACCTGAGTTAAATTCTAGAGGTTGTGTTGATTATCCGAGTCAAATTCCATCATATGTCCTTACCATCTGAGTTAAAGTCAAGAGGTGTAAAAGGTGTTCTTGCCATTTGATTTGAGTCAAGACGTGAGTTGTGAAATTTTACATGGGATAAAGGACTAGATGTAGAATTGAAAATCCGAATCAGTGTGAAATTCTTGGTATTTTTTTTACCATTTACTTTTTCTGCATTTACTTACTATTATCCGATTGTCCGTGATTATGTTATTGTTGTGTTTGAAGTTTTCACGATGAAGTTTAAAATTTAGATAAAAAATTTAAATATGCTATTAACCTCTTAAGATTCATTCCGCTGTTGTTTAGATTATATTATCACACCTATCATCACTCCATCCACTGCATTTTCCTAACATGAGTAATTGTTCAATATAAATGTGACGAAGATAATTCAGGTACCATGCTCTGAAAACTTTGGTAATGTCTATTGTGCAAGTCTACTGTTGTTTATGCAACAAAAGCAATTGGAACTGATTCTTGCATTAGGAAAGGCAGGAAAACCATTCGATAGCAGGGGCAATGGTAGCGTAATTAAAACAGACAAAACCGTTGTTAACAAAAGTCAAATTCCAAAAAACAACATCAAAATAATATAAACCTAAATAATTTTGAGCTTCCATTTCTACATTTTTGATGAGCCTTGGCCGTTTCCATTATACGAAAACCAATAATAAATCTCGGCCAAATATTTTGAACCATAGTATATTACATAGAATGTCAGTGCTCCCACGTTTGCACTGTCTTAAGTAATGAAATACATACAGAATATATAAACTATATTAAAAAAAACCCTTAGTACATCAGCGTTATTCTTTAAGGATATGAAAATTAGGAAGAAGTGCTGATTATTCATGACGGCCAAGGAGCTGTGTACTTAATATCGACGTCGATCAATATCATGAAGGACTTGCACACAAGCTACAAATAAAACAATATGCAGCAAGCAATGAACAAGAACCATATCTTGCTCATTAAACAGCTCCCACACTGTAGTACAATTTCATAAAACAAAACATGGAGAAAGCTTCTTTTAACTAATTGGTGGGAATCATATGCTAGATAGGCAAACATGTCCAAACTGGCAACTAAAGTGTGAATATTTAGTAGCAAGGCTTATACGGAATCGCCCTTCAAGATCTAGAATATTTCCTGCATTCAAAATAAACGAGTCTGCATTATACTTGAGAATACATAACATACTAATATAAATGCTTTTGCTAGCTGATATAATCATTCAACTATTTTCTTTATATCATCTTTATTAATAGTTGGCTTGGAAGCACAATCTTTTGGTCAGACAGTGAACTTCCCAACATACCCTTCACACGTATATACCAAAAGAACAAAAATTCAAACTAATAACAAATAATTTTTTTGAATATGTTAAACATATTCACTTAAAGAAAAACAATTCACGCGTAAAGCGCGTGTCATCATCACGTATGAAGTGCGTGCCCTAACGCTCGTATTTATAAAGCCAGCACTATAGACTTACACGGTAGCAAATGAACTTGTGACAAAGGTGCCTTTATCATTTGTCTGATTGTGATCGTTCAGCGCTTAAGTGCAGAATGCTATTTAACTAACTACTACTGGTTTGGATATGTTGAAGAGTGTGTGCACACCAATCCTATGACCCAACTCAATCCAAAAAATAACCATCCCATAGCTAGTTATGTTCAACAACCAGCTCTCAATTCACTAACACATAGTACAAGCCCGATAACCCAAAATGAAACCAACAACTTAAACTCCAGCTTTACAGTGCGAACTAATATCCACCAAAGCCCAATAGCATTGGCCCAGATGCCAACCCATTATATAAACTCAGTCAATTTGCGAAAGCACAAACTTTGTCGGACATATCCTTTCCTCGGGCATTGTCTAAGCCTACCATCGAACATTTGCAAGTCCAGATTAACACTTTTCAGTCTAGTGAAACACAATAGATCTTAGCTGAAGCTCTAATTTTGTTCGGCCAGATAGGGAATTTAATCGCATAATCTAAGGCCCATTCAAACTCAGCACGGTCTTCAATTTGGCAAATGAAATCCTGAGCCCTTTCATGGTAATTCCATTAACTTATGGGGCCGTAACTCCAGTGCATAAAGTTGCTTGCGAGCCCATACAGGTCTCCTCCCTCATACATTCCATTAACACCCATCCTTCCAATGCCTTCTTATACGCATATTTTACGCATGCTTTGTGAGCAAAACCTATTATAATCTCTTTGGAAACACTGTTTTAGTTCACTAGTAATAATCAACACATGAATATAGTTCACATAAGTAGTAAATATGGTCATTTTATTTCAAGTAACAATGTATTTATCAGACCATTTAATAGATAGCTATATATTACCTACTTCTCCTCAAATAAAATACCAATCATCGTCGACATGTCTAAGCTCATTCAAAGTACTACCCAACAGCAAACCGAAGCATAGACATAACATCCATCGCTGCATGGGTAATAAAAATTTGACCAGAATTTGCTTCTTCAGTCAATCTCTTATTAACCTTTTTCTTCTTCTAACCCAAAAGCACACTATAACCTACTCATTGTGATTTAAAATCGTTCATTTTAACTAACCAGCATCCCAAAAGGCTTATGGTAACAAAAAAGACGAAAGCTAGTTCTGTTCCTGTTTGTACCAAAATTGGGCACAACACTCTTCGGAAGTTTTTGAAGAGATAAAGTGAAGAAATTAAATGGAAAAGGAGGAATTATCTAACAAAAACTCCAAATTTCAGAAATGAGAATAATTAAAATGCAGGGAGACACAAGAATTTAGAGTGGTTCGGCGTATTGCCTACGTCCACTATGAAGTAGTTTGCTTTATTGATCTTCCTTTGATGTTTACAATTGATTTCAACAAATTACAGCGAATAAAAATGGTTTGCAGCAGTGAAATTCGTTGGTAGCAGCAGCAATGGAGTTCAGATCTGGATCTGGCGGAGTCCGGGCATTGGAGATCTCAAAGAGGAAGAAGAACCCCTTTTCTGTTGGCTTTGGGGGTCTATTTATAGGTGTAGGAGGCTGATATTTCGCTCAGATCTCGGGAGACCCTCTCTGGCACGTGACCAGGCCCGCACGCCCAAGCCCGTGAAGTTTCGGTCCGATCCGTGATCGATACGAACAGATTTCATCCAATGGAGTCGAAATTTGGCGTGGACATTCTTTAGCATGCACATAGTCTTATGTGAAAATTTCATAGCATTTGGACTAGTAGATTAGGAGATATGATCGATACAAAATGTGATTCTCGGTGGCTGTTTGGTTCGACTCGCTTCTGTTTCGACTCGCTCTGTTCGACTCGCTTCCGTTCGACTCGGTGACGTGGCGCTTGAATCTCACTCTGCCCTTGACGCTGTTTTGATCGAGTCGAATCTGTGCATTGATTGAGTGAGTCGAAGGAAGCCTTTCTGATGGTTGCGAAGCGAGTCGAAGGAGGCCTATCTGGGGGTTGCGAAGCGAGTCGAAGGAGGCCTATCTGGGGGTTGCAAAGCGAGTCGAAGGAGGCCTATCTGAGGGGTTCGAACGAAGGCTCCATGATGGACACGAAGTGAAGCGAGTCAAAGCGTGGCTCGAGGCGAAGCGAGTCGAAGCGGGCTCCTCTGAGGGATGCGAGCGAGTCGAACTAATCACTTCTGAGGGATGCGAAGCGAGTCGAAGGAAGCAAGTCGAAGGGAGCGAGTCGACTGGTGATGGGTTTTCATCCAATTTTGTATCGTTCATAACTTGAGCATACGAACTCGGATTGACTTGAGATTCGGAACGTTGACTCTCATGGCTTAGCTTGTCATGTCCTACCAATTTTGGCTCGATCCGGACTCGGACAAAATTCGTTGATATCCATATTGAGCTTGTGTATAACTGATCTCTAGGACAGGCCGTCGTTGGTTACTAGTCAATTCCTTGGTGTCACGGCCTTGCCAAAAGGCAGGATAACATTTGCCCCCCAAAGTACGTCTTGTGAAAACATGATGTGCTTTGAAGTGCTGCAATCTTTATTCTGAATAGTCATCGTCTTTTCGATGAAAGCTGTAATCTTCGACTGTTTTTCTCGATAATGTAAACTGTTGACCGTCAACTGCTGTACCCTGAATTGTTGCGACTGATTGCTGTACGCCAGTGGTTACCCGTTTGTTGTTGTAATCGTTATTGGATGAGTTTTTTATTCCTAAAAATCTGGAATATTGAATATTAGTCCGATATACAAGCATATATGTTAACCTGACTCTCGTTGACGTTTGTACATTCTCGAGTCGTTGTCAGTTTATTTTATTTTCGAATTCCGTATCGATCCACTCCTGAACCGATGTAAAATTCGTTACAAAAACGCTTGACGGTTGCTTTTGAATGTTCCTTCGTAACGATCCTCTCCTGAATCGATGTGAAGGATTGAAACATCAAAGACAATTTTTATTGAATTTATGGATACCGAGTAAGTATTCCGATTCGATGGAGTTGGCTTCTGGAAGCCATGATTTGATGGGTTCGATGGATGCGAAGCGCTTGTTCGACTTGATGATGGACTCGAACTGAGCGAGTCGAAGTGGAGCGAGTCGATGTAGACTCCCTAATGGATTCGAACTACTCGTTCGACTCGGTCTTGGGTTCGAACTGCATAGGATTCGGAGTCGAAATGCACAGAAGACGGAGTCGAAATGGGTTATCGATACAAAGGGTGGTCTCGTATCGATGGAGTCGAACTGGACACGGGGATGGAGTCGAAGGCAAGCGATACGAAGGGGAGCTTCGCATCGATGCACTGGAGATGGAATCGAAATGCGTGTTCGAATCCATCAGGATACGAATCGTCTATTCCTTTTGTTTCCAAGTCCATATAAATACTTTGTACTCAACCGTTTTTCACTTTTTACCTTTCGTTTTCCTTCCTTGCCTTCGTACCGCTCAGAAACTCGAGAAGAACGAACAAAACATTCCTGCCTTCGAACCGATTCCTATCTTCAATCATTTGAACTAACTGATAGATCTAGGTAATCCAATAAGTGAATCCACGTGTAAACGATGAGGCTCGAGTTTTCTTAACACCAAATCAATCAGAGTCGTGATCGATCGAAAGCTCTCTGGCCTCAGCTTCGTGTCGATCTGGAGTAGGGGTTTCGAGATGATGAGGCGAAGGCCTTCGTATCGATCGATGGTGGAGCTTCGCATCGAATCGAATGCTTTGAATTCATGGATCGATATGAAGGGGTCGCGCCTGATGGACTCGAAACGATGGCCTTGGATCGAGTCGAAAAGGATGGTTTTCGATCGAGTCAAAGGGTGTAGTCTCGGGAGCGAGTCGAACTTCGTGTTCATGGGACCGAGTCGAACTCGATGGTCTTGGGGAGCGAGTCGAACTTCGTGTTCTTGGGACCGAGTCGAACTCGATGGTCTTGGGGAGCGAGTCGAACTGGGGGCTTTTAATCGATTCGAAGTGCTGTGCTCTGATCGATTCGAAATCCCCAGCCTCTAGTTCGAGTCGAACTTGCATGCCAACCTTCTGATCGAGCCTAACTCATACGCAGATGATCATGACTTATTGATGCGAACACGGCTCTCGTTATCGATACACATTTGATCATTAAAAAGTTTGAAACTTCTCACACACTTGAACAATTGCCTCCGACGAGCTTCAAATTTGCATAACTGGACTTAACTGTTTCACTGCATATCTGATTGCCTATCGAAGCTCGTCGATGACACTGAAACTTATCAAAATGACAACAAACTTTAACTGGGAATGATAGTCAATAGTTGGATGGTACGGTTGTGACAGTCAGCGATGACGGTCTTTCCGACCGAATTCCAAAATCTCGTCGCTTACACGCTTCCTTCAATACTGTTAATCTTCTTAAATAATATACAGTACTGCACTGCACAACACACTCACACACTTTACACTGGGGGATGCACGAGTGTTATTTGTCAGTTTAACAATGATTTTTTATAAGCTAGCTAGTCATGGACCCTTCAAGTTCTCAGCAGCCGGAAATCCCAAGTTCTATTCCTCCAACCATAGAGATACCGGTTATTGAAGCCGAAGTTATAGACCCAGCTCCGGACGATCGTCCGGGTACCCGGTTTATTTGTAGTCCGCTAGATTCAGTGCCGTCGGGTATCTCCGAAGATATGCTAGGATGGATTTTCTTAAGGCATGGTTTGTCGCTCGATGACGTGCTACTTCCTGGGCCAAATGACAGGTCACATAATCCCCCGGAGGGGTTTATTGCTTTCAACCGTCATGCTTG
The DNA here is from genome assembly GCA_030737815.1 of Allium fistulosum. NCBI lineage: Eukaryota > Viridiplantae > Streptophyta > Magnoliopsida > Asparagales > Amaryllidaceae > Allium > Allium fistulosum. The sequence goes on along the minus strand of CM060904.1, from coordinate 1,098,692,707 downwards.
CACAGCGGGGACACTTCCTCCCTTTAATCAATATATAAGGGAGATGTTATCGTTTCTTGGCATAGCTCCATCTCAGCTACATCCCAACGGGTATGCCTTGTTGAACAACACCTTTGTTTTCTTTATGGAGATCCTCTTTCGACCGCCGAAGCCGATCGAAATTAGATATTTATTCAACGTCAAGAGCCGTGGAGACAGCCCTTCTTTCACCTTCCTGGAAGCGGTCAGAAACGGCCACATCGTACTGGGCTCCTGGGGGAGGCTAAGTTACTATAAAACTGAATGGTTCTACGTTCGGTGACCCCTGGATTTGCTAGGCGATGGTGGGATAGACGTAAGTGTTGCCATTTCTCTCTTGAATCATTGAGATACTAGTAACTGACTTCAAAACTGACGTACTTTTCCTTTCTTATAGCCGCAATCTCTCACCCCGATGGCGCCTACTTCAGAGAGCTTGTTCGGATTCTTCAAGCGTTTCCGGGCGAAGAGAGGCATATCGACTTGGTCCTGACCGACAGGAATTTAAGGACTGTCGGGCTGATAGAACGGAGACAGAGCATACATCTGGAAGGGATACATAGAGTGGTCCTGAAGAAACGGGTGAAGCGCAAAGCGCCCGCAGTCGTGATCGCCGAAGAAGTTGATCCAGAAAGAACGCCTACCGACACCGAGCTCCTGGCTGGGCCTTCTGCCGATGTCTAGGATTCGGGAGGAAGAAGAAAAGGCAAGGCTACTGCTCACAAATGCCCTAAATCTGAGAGATTTAAATCTGTGGTCGTGTCTTTACCTTTCCCTGGGATTAGAATTGCGGAGGCTTCTCCTCCGCCGGTAGAGAATCTTTTTGAAGGGCTTGCCGATGTTCCGATTCCGGACTTTGTGTCGTCTCAACATGACGCCGGGATGGAGGAGCTTGATAGCGCTCTTGAAATGATCGGGTCGCTTTCTACGAGTGCGGCCGACATTTCCGGTTGGTTGGGGGGTTGCACATGCTTACACTTCACTACACTGCATGACCCACGACTGTAAATCGACCAACTTAAGAAGTCACTAACTCTTTCTTCGTTTCTCATTCTCAGGTACTATGTCTAGAAGAGGATCGATGCTTGGGAATCTTCGCTCAGCCCGAAAAGCTTCTGGTTACTATGATTCCCGGAGGAGGGATTCAGATAGAGATCGTGATCGCGAATACTCTAACCAGGATAGGTATGGGCGTGACAGAGAGTATAGACATCGATCCAGATCACGCTCTCCTCCTCCTAGACTTCCGTCTCATCCTCCTGTTCAAACTTCAAATCCACCAGAGCCTTCTCGTCACAGGCCGTCTTCTCATGCTTTTAGGTCCGAAACTCATCTTCAGAGAGTCGAGACCGCGGCCTCCATGATTATAGAGCAGGTCCCAGCTGACCCCACAGGAGAAGGGGCCCTCAAATTGGCTCAGATGAGGAAGGACTTTCCGAACATCTGTTTCGACGGTTATGTCTTCCCACCACACTTAAAGAGAATTCCATCAGGGGTGGAAAACACGGTGCACGACTTCGTTCACGACATATACACCTAGTACCGAGAGTGGGCAAAGGCTGCCGAAAAAGCTTCTAAAGTGGCCTTTGAGCGAGCCAAAGCGCTCGAGAAGATGGAGACCGAGCTTGCAAAAAGGGATCGGATTATTCAGGTACTCACCGCTGAGTCCAAGTCTTCTCGGAAATCTGAGATTGAGGACATTAAAAAGGCCGATGAAGCGAAGGCGGAAATGGAGAGGTTGGGGCAGACACATGTTGCCCTGGTGGAGGAGATGGGCCACCGGAACACTAAGGTCACCGCCGAGCGGGATGCGGCGTTTAAGGAACTCAATGAGCTCAAGGCCAAATTCGCCGACATGGCCAAGGAAAAAGATGATGCGAACAACGCAGCCCAGGAGGCGTGCGAACAAGCTGTCCTGCTTAGGGACGAACAGGATGCGGCCATGGCTAAAGTCCACAAGGTGGAGGCTGAGGTGGAGGAAAAAGTGAAGTTGGCCGAGTCTAGGCTAGAGGCTGACATTGAAGACCTTCTTGTTGTTTACAATGCTAACGTGATGGGGCATAGGGGTCTAGCCTGGCTCGATGATTTTCCGACGCATCTCTATAATGCTTGGGGCCGACTGGTCGAGGAGGAGAAAGAGGCGCATCAGGGCGAGTCCGTGGATGAATTCGAACTCGAGAATCGCACTCTGACTGAGGATGAAAAGAAGATTCTCCACGAGTCGATGATTCTGCGTGAGAAGGAAAGACTTGGCGCCCAGCATTTTGAAGTGGGAGAGGGTTCTGGAGTTGACCACCATGAAGCAAGTCTTGAAGTTCCCGCATCAACCCATCCCGAATCCTCGTCTGCGGTCGATCCCCAGGCCGTTCCTGCTTATAATCTAGATCAACTGCAGATGTCTTCGGCTGCAGCGCAAGTCACTGATGTCGCTCTGCCGCCTACGAGTCAAATTGAGGAAGGTATTCTGAACATTCCACATATCTTTCTTAAGTCGACATCTTCGATCGAGTTAAGTTCTAACAGTTTCCCCATTCCTGGTCCAGTGATCGATGTCGCACCGGCCATGCCTCCTGCTACTCAAGAGGCATATCAAACACAGGAGGCTATTGCGACCGAAGCAATCACCATGAGTATAGCTGCCCCGCTCGATGACATGCAGGGGAGTACGATTGTGTTCTACGAGCAGTCGATGGATGAACTCTTTCGCCGCCACGACGATCCTCTTGCTGACTTGTCATCTGTCATGAGTGGAACTGATCCTACTACAAGCTCTTCAATGCCGACTGCTGATGCCCCCAACAGGGCTCGAGCAGTAACCGAAGAGGATATGTTCGCACAGATTGACGCTGAAATGGCAGCAGCGTCTCATGGAGGCAGCTTTGGAGGTGGGATGGCAGCATCGAAACCTGCTCCGCTCGGAATGATATCTCCTGGTGGTACTGTCTTCCTCACCAGCGTGCCCATTCCACCTTCTGTAATTGATCATGTTCCCCCGACTCCTCCCGCAGGGAGCATTCTTATTCACACGAGTTCGGAGGAGGACGTTGACATAATGCCCTCGCCTGAAGACCAACCGTCGAAAAGCAAAGGCTCGAAGAGGAAGATTAGCGATGGCTCTAGTGGGTCTACACCGAGGAGGAAGCCAAGGAAGAAGAAAGATTAATCATGCTTCCCCGGTATATTTTGACTTTCATTTTGTTGGCCGTGTATAGACGCGGGTTCGACCCCTGCTACTAGGAATTGTTTGGAAACTTGTACACGAACTTCTTTTTCAAACAATAGAAATGAAACTTTCCTTTTTGACTTCTTTTATGTCATTGTGTATTTGCCTAAGTGTTTCAATATCTAAAATGCACTTGTGAAGTTTCAGCTTCCGAATAAAGTTTGTTTTTGTTCGCCAAGTTCAGGTACTGTGTACATGGTTTGTGATCGGGAAGCGAGTCGAATTTTGACGTTGCATTGCTTCAGTCGATGGTTGATGCTTAAGCCTTGCCCCCCAGTCTTGGTGGTGTGCTGTAAAACATTAGTCAGCGATCGTCCTTTTCTTATGGCATGTCGAGTCTAGTGCCGCTGAACGGGTGTTTGAGAGAAACGGAGATTGAGCGGTTTATTCACACTTGTTCAATTGTCGACGATCATATCCGCGCTCCGGGGATTCTCATTCGTTTACTGGCGGTTGGTCACGCTGGCTTAAGTTTCAATCATATGTCCGCGATCTGGGGGCTTGGAATTAGCATTTGTACTCCGACTCGCGCTCCGGGAGTTTGGAGTTGATATTTATACTTCGATTCACGCTTCGGGAACTTGAAGGTTGTGTTTACGCTCCGTTTCGCACTCTAGGAATCTGGAGTCGATGTTTATACTTAAATTCGCGCTCTAGGAATTCGGAACTGATGTTTATACTCCGACTCGCGCTCTGGGAGTTCGGAGTTGATGTTTATACTCCGCTTCGTACTCTGGGAATACGGAGTTGATGTTTATACTCTGGTTCGCACTTTGGGAACTCGGAGTTGATGTTTGTACTCTGCTTCGCACTCTGGGAACACGGAGTTGATGTTTATACTCCGACTTGCGCTCTGGGAGTTCGGAGTTGATGTTTATACTCCGGTTCGCACTCTGGGAAGTAGGAGTTGATGTTTATACTCCGCTTCGCACTCTGGGAATACGGAGTTGATGTTTATACTCCGGTTCGCACTCTGGGAACTCGGAGTTGATGTTTATACTCCGCTTTGCACTCTGGGAATACGGAGTTGATGTTTATACTCCGACTTGCGCTCTGGGAGTTCGGAGTTGATGTTTATACTCCAGTTCGCACTCTGGGAACTCGGAGTTGATGTTTATACTCCGCTTCGCACTCTGGGAACACGGAGTTGATGTTTATACTCCGACTTGCGCTTTGGGAGTTCGGAGTTGATGTTTATACTCCGGTTCGCACTCTGGGAACTCGGAGTTGATGTTTATACTCCGCTTCGCACTCTAGGAATACGGAGTCGATGTTTATACTCCGGTTCGCACTCTGGGAACTCGGAGTTGATGTTTATACTCCGCTTCGCACTCTGAGAATACGGAGTTGATGTTTATACTCCGACTTGCGCTCTGGGAGTTCGGAGTTGATGTTTATACTCCGGTTCGCACTCTGGGAACTCGGAGTTGATTTTTATACTCCGCTTCGCACTTTGGGAATACGGAGTTGATGTTTATACTCCGGTTCACACTCTGGGAACTCGGAGTTGATGTTTATACTCCACTTCGCACTCTGGGAATACGGAGTAGATGTTTATACTCCGACTTGTGCTCTGGGAGTTCGGAGTTGATGTTTATACTCCGGTTCGCACTCTGGGAACTTGGAGTTGATGTTTATACTCCGCTTCGCACTCTAGGAATACGGAGTTGATGTTTATACTCTGTTTCGCACTCTGGGAACTCGGAGTTGATGTTTATACTCCGCTTCGCACTCTGGGAATACAGAGTTAATGTTTATACTCCGACTCGCGCTCTGGGAGTTCAGAGTTGATGTTTATACTCCACTTCACACTCTGGGAATACGGAGTTGATGTTTATACTCCGACTCGCGCTCTGGGAATACGGAGTTGATGAAGGATTGTCGTGTATCAATCCTTTTTTTTGACTTTGATGTGATGGCTTGTCCCCGAGCTCGGGTTTCACTTAACGAGTGATTGGTTGCATCACAGTCACTCTCTATTTGAATAAATCCCACCGTATGGTGAAACTTAGCTCTCCGTGCATAGTGATGGTCATATGAAGCATTTCAAGTAAATCACACATCTCTGGCTCGAAGAGATTGTATTTTATTGCTGAAGCAAGAAAGTATGGCAAAGTCAGTTGCCTTATTACAAGTTCTAATTTCGAAATGCAGAAACAAATTGCAAAAAAGAAAAGTAATCTAAATGGATAAAGATAGCCTGTCATGTGTAATAGTGGCAAATACTCTCGCTATTCCAGGCTCTTGGCAGAGTTAGACCATCGACAGTCGATAATTTGAATGTGCCATCCCCGAGCCTTCGTTCAATAACATACGGTCCTTCCCATGTCGGCTTCATATGCGAAGGAACTGGATAGATTCTTTTTAAGACGAGATCGCCCAGTCCGAAGGTTCGCGGACGGACCTTGGCGTTATACAATCGGGCGACTCGACTTCGATGCGCAGCTACCCTCAAATCAGCTTCTTCGCGCTTCTCATCTAGTAGATCGAGAGATTCGGCAAGTAATATAGAATTTGTCTTCGGATCATAGTAGGTCACACGATGAGAAGGTACTTCTAGTTCAACTGGAATAACGGCTTCTGAACCGTAAGAGAGAGAGAATGGAGTGTGGCCGGTCGTGGTCTTGTGGATTGTTCGGTAAGCCCATAGAGCCATAGGAAGTTCATCGACCCACTTGCCCCCATCTTTTTCCTGTCGTTTTTTCAGGATGGATTTTATAACTTTATTAACTGCTTCGACATGTCCAGTCGCCTGAGGGTGTGCAACTGCAGAGAATTTCTTTTGGATGTGAAATCATTTGCAGAAATCTTTAAATTCAGCACTGTCGAATTGGGTTCCGTTGTCAGTAAAAATGGTGTGCGGGAGACCGAATCGACAGATGATGTTACGAACCAAATAGTTGATTACTTTCTTCGTTGTAATGGTAGCGAGAGCTTCGGCTTTAGCCCACTTTGTAAAGTAATCAACTGCGATGATGGCGTACTTCGCACCACCTTTTGCCAAAGGTAGAGCACCGATGATGTCGATGCCCCACATTGCAAATGGCCATGGGCTGACCATTTACGTTATTTTGGTCGGAGGAGCTCTGGGAATTCGGGCATATTTCTGGCACCTATCACATTTCTTTGCATAGTCCAATGCATCACGATTCACAGTAGGCCAGTAATATCCGTAGCGAAGTATTTTCTTGGCAAGTGCTTGCCCCCCGGTGTGATCGCCACATTCTCCCTCGTGCACGTCGCGCAATACTTGTTTAATTTCATCGTGAGCGATACACCGGAGTAAGGGGACTAAGTACCCCCTTCTATACATGAGTCCATTCTGGATGGTAAATCGTGAGGCCTTCCGAAGGACTTGCCTCTTTTCACTCCTACGCTCCGGTAGGGTTCCGTGCTCAATGTAATTTTTAAGTGGAGTCATCCATGAATCCTTTTCGGGAACGGTTTCGCATACCTAGTTTATTTCTGTCCGGTCGATGCTTGGGGAAGATAGCGTTTCTATGGGAGCGAGGCCCATTTGCTGAGCTTCACCTGTGATGGCTAGCTTCGCCAATGAATCGGCCTTTTGGTTGCGCTCCCGAGGTATACAATAGATGGCGTAGTATTCGAACTGATTCAGTACTTCCTGAACTCGAGCTAAGTAGGCTGCCAACCTTCGATCTCTTGCCTGATACTCTCCCCGTACTTGACACACAACCAACTGTGAGTCGCAATGAATTTCAACTGCGATTATTCTCAAATCCCTAGCAAGTTTTAAGCCAACTAAGAGGGCTTCGTATTCAACTTCATTATTAGTCGCATGAAAATCGAACTTCACGGCATAGCATATGGATCGGCCTTCGGGGGTTTCGAGTACAACACCAGCGCCCGAACACCGGTCGTTTGATGCACCATCAGTATACAGCTTCCAGACGTATTCAGGGGATTTACTGGTTTCGGGCAAGTCCTCTGGAATGGTAAATTCAACTATGAAATCAGTGAGGACTTGTCCTTGGATTGCTCGTCTTGGAGTGTAAGTAATATCAAATTGACTCAGTTCGATGTTCCACTTGAGTAACCTACCAGACGTCTCAGGCCGTGAAAAGGACCTATCGTAACGGCTGGTCGGTGTAAACAACAATGGGATGTGCCTAGAAATACGGTCAGAGTTTTCTTGATGCAATTATAAGGTAGTAGGCCAACTTCTCTAGCTTTGGATAGTTCCTTTCAGCCCCAGTCAATCGTTTGCTGACGTAGTATACTGGCTTTTGTATCCCGTCTTCTTCTCGAACCAAGGCAGCGCTGATAGCGTTCTTTTATATCGCCAAGTACGTATACAACTTCTCATTATCAATAGGCTTTGAAAGGATCGGTGGCGTGGATAGATGTTGAACTAGTGCTTGGAAAGCACCCTCACACTCCGTGGTCCATTTAAAGTTTCGCTTCCCTTTTCGGATCAGATCGAAGAAGGGAATGCATTTATCAGTGGACTTTGAAATAAACCTGCTCAATGCTGCTACCTTTCCATTGAGACTCTGGACTTGCTTTATAGTCTTGAAAGTTTCAAGATTTCTGATTGCCCAAATCTTTTCAGGATTAGCTTTGGTTCCCCGGGCGTTAACGATGAACCCAATGAACTTTCCGGATGAAACTCCAAAGTGACATTTCAGTGGGTTGAGCTTCATTTTGTATTCTCGAAGTATGTTGAACATAGTTTCCAGATCTTTAACATGGTCGGTGGAGAGCCGTGACTTCACAAGCATGTCGTCTACATATACTTCGATTGTTTTCCCGATTTGATTGGTAAACATCCGATTGACCAAACGTTGATAAGTAGCCCCGGCATTCTTGAGTCCGAATGGCATAACCTTGTAACAGTAAAGTCCTAGATTGGTTACGAAGCTGGTATGTTCTTGATCGGGTAAATGCATCGGTATCTGATTGTAGCCTGAATATGCGTCCATGAAGAGTTCATGTCCAGCCGTCGAATCTACTAGCTGATCAATTCTGGGAAGCGGGAAACTGTCTTTGGGACACGCTTTATTCAGATCGGAATAATCGACACATGTCTCCACTTCCCATTTGGCTTTCGGACGAGCACGAGATTCGACACCCATTCAGGATATAGGGCATCCCGAATGAACCCGTCCGCTTTAAGCTTTTCCACTTCTTCTTTAAGGGCGGCAGATCTCTCTGGATCCATACCGCGCCTTTTCTGTTTGACCGGGACATGCCACAGGTCAATGTTCAGGGTGTGTCTCGCAATGTCCGACGAGATCCCACACATATCGGAATGTGCCCAGGCAAATACGTCAAGATTTGCCCGCAGAAATCCGACCAATTCCTCTTGAGTTTGCTGGCTTAGCTGAGATCCAATCTTTATCATTTTCGATTCATCGTTATTATCAACTGGGACATCGATCGTCAGTTCGGCCGGGGATGCTTGACTTTCTTTAGATTCTCCTTCGTCTTCAGTTTCTCTCGGGTCAAGATCCTTGAGGAATTGGCTGGGGTGCCCGGGCCTGGGCTCGGGCGCTAATTGTCAATTATCGGTAAAACAGACGCAGAGAGATTCCTCCACGCCCTTTCCTTTTTCCTTTCGCTGTGCCTCCCGCAGCTCAGCAACATAGCAGGCTCTGGCAGCAGCCTGATCTCCATGAATGATTCATATTCCATGATCAGTGGGAAACTTCAAAGTCAAACACCACGGGGCAATGGCTGCCTTGAATTCAGCGAGGGCCGGTCGGCCCAAGAAAGCATTGTAAGGGGAGTCTATGTCCAAAATAATGAATTGTAGCATCCGTACTCTCCGTCTCTCTCCAACTCCCAACTCTACTGGCAGTTCCACCATTCCAGTGGGTATAGTAGCTCTTCCGTTGAAACCATGGACTCGGGATTGACAAGGCTTCAAATCCGTGGCTTCCATTTTCATTTGATCATAAGCTCGCTTGAACAAAATATTCACAGAGCTCCCACTATCAACTAAGATCCTCTTCATCCAAGCGGGACCTACTTGTGCTGAGATGACCAGTGGATCGATAGTGGGGGCTTCGACTTTATCAACGTCTCTGTTCCTGAACACGATGTCATCTATCATCGTCTTCTGTTGCTTGGCCGGAGCTCCTTCATCAAAGTTACTGCAACACTCGAAGTCCGCATGCCTGATAGAACTGGCATACGACTCCATTTCTTTCCAGCTTCGATCTGCTGGGTGAAGACCACCACTTATTGTATTGATGACCAATCTCCCGCCTGTACGGGCGGGTTCCTCCTGTCTTTCCTGATTCGGCGCACGATTCTGATTTGATGGGCCCGCACCACCAGACTGCGGCGCCCGTACATACTGATCCAACTTCCGTTCACGTATCAGTTTTTCAATGAGGTCTTGTAAGTGACGACACTCATTAGTGTTGTGGCCATAACTCTCGTGGAATCTACAAAATTTCCCTGTTTGGATTTGTCTTTCAGTTGGTGGTTTAGGGGCAGGTTTCTTGTATTGCATGGTATTGCAGGTTTGCAAATACACATTTTCCAATGACATGTTCAATGGAGTGTAGTTATCATACAGGGAAGCTCTACGTTGTGGATCGCAATTTTGATCGCGTTTCTTGTTTTGATTCCCATTGTCCCTCTGCTGATTCTGTTTATTTTGGACGTTCAACTGCATTTTTCTAGAACTATCTCCGGACTGTTTAACAGCGATGTTACTTTGGATACCTTCGATGTTGGGCCCTGCGTCATCCTGTTTCCTAGACTGTTTCGCACCCTCCCTTCTCAGGAATTGGGCTGTCCTAGAATAGAAACGGTCCGACGATGCAGGTGGTTTCCCAGCTAACCAATTTCCGAACTCGGAATCAACATCAATCCCCTTAGTCAGTGCCATCAGGATAGAGTTATCATTGGGATTGCTTATTTCTGCACACGCAGCATGGAATCGCTCCAAGTAACGTCTAAGTGTTTCTCCGGGAGCTTGTGTAACACTAGATAGAGTGTTAACGTCTTTAGGCCTTGCCACGTGCATACGGAATTGTTCAACGAACTTTGTGGCCATCTGATCAAAATTAGAAATGGATCGCGGTGGCAAACGAGTGAACCACATGGTAGCGATGCCCCCTAGGGAAATGGGGAAACTACGGCACTTTACTGCATCATCAACTCTAGCAGCATTCATCCGCCATTCGTATTTCGGGACGTGTTGATTGGGATCAGAACTTCCTTCATAAACTGGCAAAGCTGGCATCCTAAAGTGCCAAGGTGGCTCAGCTATAGTACGTCATCGGTGAAAGGGGTATGACTCCAGGAGATTCCCCAGTCGTCATTATTGAGACCCTGACTTTCACGGATCATTTGACGGATCATCGTTGGTATATTTGGCACTCGGATACTTGGAGCATGTTGTGCCAAGGTATGGTTGGGTTCCACAGCGCGAGTCTGGACCGGACGCGGTCGACGGTCCGTGCCTCGCCTCCTTGGTTCAACATCCTCAGGGACATAAGGCTCAGGAGTCTGCTCTCGTTGGTTACGATGAGGATCAGCTTGGTTTCTAGCATCACCTCCACGTCCGGCAGTGGTGGTAGTAGCAATGTTGCCGGTGACATGGTAAGGAGCAGCACCTCCCCGAGACGAAGGTTCTATACGGAGACTAGCGGATGGTCCAGTTCTAGGTTGCCCAAGATTTGAAGCAGGTTGGTGTCCCGTGGCTTGGGTGTAGCTTACACCTAGCCGTGGGCGTGTGGATCTAGTTTGGCCATCAGAGGAGGCTGAACTCTCCATGGAAGAATAAGAACCTTGGTCTCTTATGGATCTTCTTCACCTTTGGCGATTTAGTTGGTTAGTCAACTCTGTGTTGGCGCGTAGTTGTTCAGTTAACTGCTGTCGACTTTGGGTCAACTCTTGAAGAAATGTCTGGAATTCTTGTCTAGTGATTGGACTGGATGGATCTGAAGGTCCCGCAGCGTTTTGGTTGAAGGGAGGTGATTGCACGGGATTCTGTTGGTCCCGTGCTCCTTGATCAGCAGTTGTAGCAGTGGTACGTGTGCTCACTATAATGAATTGATGAAGTCCTTTCCTAGATCTGATTGCAAAATCTGAATAGAATGAAAGGGCTTCAAAGTTTTTGATCTTGATCTTCTTCTTAGATTTATGCAATCCAATATAGATAGGAGATCCAAAGAGTAGGAGAAAAAATGGGCTTGTTCTTAGTGAAAGCACCAAAGTGTTTGTACAAAAATTAGGCACAACACTCTTCGGAATTTTTTGAAGAGATAAAGTGAAGAAATTAAATGGAAAAAGAGGAATTATCTAACAAAAACTCCAAATTTCAGAAATGAGAATAATTAAATTGCAGGGAGACACAAGAATTTAGAGTGGTTCGGCGTATTGCCTACGTCCACTATGAAGTAGTTTGCTTTATTGATCTTCCTTTGATGTTTACAATTGATTTCAACAAATTACAGTGAATAACAATGGTTTGCAGCAGTAAAATTCGTTGGTAGCAGTAGCAATGGAGTTCAGATCTGGATCTGGCGGAGTTCGGGCATTGGAGATCTCAAAGAGGAAGAAGAACCCCTTTTCTGTTGGCTTTGGGGGTCTATTTATAGGTGTAGGAGGCTAATATTTTGCTCAGATCTCGGGAGACCCTCTCTGGCACGTGACTAGGCCCGCACGTCCAAGCCCGTGAAGTTTCGGTCCGATCCGTGATCGATACGAATAGATTTCGTATCGATCAAGATTTCATCCAATGGAGTCGAAATTTGGCGTGGACATTCTTTAGCATGCACGTAGTCTTCTGTGAAAATTTCATAGCATTTGGACTTGTAGATTAGGAGATATGATCGATACGAAATGCGATTCTCGGTGGCTATTTGGTTCGACTCACTTCTGTTTCGACTCGCTCTGTTACTCGCTTCCGTTCGACTCGGTGACGTGGCGCTTGAATCTCACTCTGCCCTTGATGCTGTTTTGATCGAGTCGAATCTGTGCATTGATTGAGCGAGTCGAAGGAAGCCTTTCTGATGGTTGCGAAGCAAGTCAAAGGAGGCCTATCTGGGGGTTGCGAAGCGAGTCGAAGGAGGCCTATTTGGGGGTTGCGAAGCGAGTCGAAGGAGGCCTATCTGAAGGGTTCGAACGAAGGCTCTGTGATGGCCACAAAGTGAAGCAAGTCGAAGCGTTGCTCGAGGCGAAGCGAGTCAAAGCGGGCTCCTCTGAGGGATGCGAGCGAGTCGAACTAATCACTTCTGAGGGATGCGAAGCGAGTCGAAGGGAGCGAGTCGACCGGTGATGGGTTTTCATCCAATTTTGTACCGTTCATAACTTGAGCATACGAACTCGGATTGACTTGAGATTCGGAACGTTGACTCTCATGGCTTAGCTTGTCATGTCCTACCAATTTTGGCTCGATCCGGACTCGGACAAAATTCGTTGATATCCATAGTGAGCCTGTGTATAACTGATCTCTAGGACGGGCCGTCGTTGGTTACTAGTCAATTCCTTGGTGTCACGGCCTTGCCAAAAGGCGGGATAACAGTTCTCACCCCTATTTCCCCCTTTTGCACCCCACTGGATTACAAATAATCATCACACCCCACTTTTTCCCTTTCGTCCTCCAATTCATTTCAAAAATGTCCATATATTTTTTAAACCACGTTCAACTTTGATGTTGTTTATTCACGAATCACGCTCGGTCCGAACTAGGTTATTATACAAACCTCACTCGACCCAAAATAAGTTGTTACACGAACCTCGCTCGATCCGAACTTGGTTATTACACAACCTCGCTTGGACCGAGCGAGGTTTTACATAAACATCGCTCCTTTAGAGCTTTTATACGTAATTATTTCTTTTAGACGTAATCTGGTGTGGTTCGATGATAGGAGCAATTTTAGAAAACATGAAAATTGATGAAGCGGCGGGGTGTGAAAGGAGGAAAACGGGGTATGAATAGAATCAGCCAAAGACAAAATCATCTAAGAAAAATACAAAAAAAAATCAACATTATATCTTCGAACAATCAACAATAGCAAACAACAACATCCTCCTCTTCAAATCAAGTCATGTCAAGCTGATCCATATCCTCCCCTGAAATATCGTAACAAAACTAAACAGATTCCAATGCTTTGAACAGTCGGTCGAAATTGAACTTGCTTGTGGCGACGGAGTCGTAGGGAACAGACGGTAGGAGAATTTTTAGCCAATCGTTGTCCCCAAGTTTGAAATAGGGGACGGAGGGCCATTGCCAAGGCTGAGGATTCCGCTATGAACTCTATATTAAAAGAGGGAAAATAAAAAAAGGCTGATTCTATTCCCACCCCGTTTTCCTCCTTTCAAACCCCGTTACTTCATCAATTTTTAGGTTTTCCAAAATTGCTCCTATCTTCGAACAACACCAGATTACGTTTAAAAGAAATAATTACATACAAAAGCGGCGAGGTTCGTGTAACAATGTAGTTCGAACCGAGCGAGGTCTGTGTAACAACTTAGTTCGAGTCGAGTGAGGTTTGTGTAACAACCTAGCTCGGACCGAGCATGGTTCGTGAATAAACAACGTCAAAGCTAAACGTGGTTAAAAAAACATAAGACATTTTTGGAATAAATTGGGGAACAAAAGATAAAAAGCGAGGTGTGGTGATTATTTGTAACCCAGTGGGGTACGAAAGGAGGAAAGAGGGGTGAGACTAGAACTAGCCTAAAAAAAATTTGTGCTAAAGGAGGGAGTGAATTAAACGGCTCGAAATTGCGAATTTTGCATAGGGAGTTAAATGATAAGAATTTCGGTGGAGTCAAAAATTGGAGTTTGAAGCCAAAGGAAAACTTTGTATGTCAAAAAAATATTTACAAACAATAATTCCTATATCCAATCAAAAATAATACTTTGTATAATACACATTGGAATACATTTTAAAATTCAGTTATGCCTTGATGTTTGCTACCCTCTTGTTAATGTAACCATCGAGCAAAACCAAACCAAAATATGTATTGAGGTTTGCAACGTAATATTTAATTACTAATTTTCTGATGAAAGAATGGTACTCGTAAAGAGGAGAGCACTCGTTATTTATTAACTAATAAATCAAAAGCCACCATGTGAGGAGCTTTGTGGAGTGCCATGAATACTTGATTAATTAATGAATCAATAAGCATCATGTGAGGAGCTCAGGATTGAAATTAAACTGGTGAGACATGCTTTTTGGTTCTGAATTGAAAGCTTTGTGGAGTGCCATCATGATAAGGCCAGCAAATAGGAAAGCAGACGCACATGAAGCATGCCAATGATGCTTGCAGGGAAAACTTAGGGCATGGAGAAAATGAAGCACCTGGTTGTGCAACATACGTTACAAAGCATCTGGAGTACACGAGCCATGTAGAATATGGAGCACAAATAACGACATGTCAAAGATCACCGTACAGAAGGATAGCCTTATGGAATTTCAAGGAATACAATATGTTTTGCAGCATGAGTGGTAATAATCAATACTTGTCAAATAGGGAAAAAGGAATGTCAAGTGAGCAAAACTGAAGTAAGGAATGTGGCTTGCAGCAAGTTGTAATTCGACTAGTGTAGGAGAGATGTGCTCAAAACTAAGAACAACATTAGATATCTGGAAAGGTGAATGAAATTACTGCTAGCCTAGCATGTAGAGGAGGTAGGTGCAACCGGGTTGTGAACAGACATTTTGGAACCTAAAAAGGAAGAGAGAGGTGCAGTAATAATGTCAAGTTAATTGAGCGATCAGGTGAGTGAACTTTCCTTCCTAATTTTGATTAAGCCTGATCAAGCAAAGGTACTGGTTGGCTGGTACGAGTCTCAGCTTTATCCGTGATCATCTTTAAGTGATCTCTCCAGTTTGATTGCTCATTGGGATTACCTATCCAAGAAGAAATATGCCAAGCAATGAAATATAAAGTAGCCACAAAATTTTTATATGAATTATTGAATATTCTTTGATTTCATTCATACCATAAACCCCAACATGTAATGGAGTATGAACTATCTAATATACTAATAGTAGGCTTGTTGTATTTAAATCTAAAACTAGTCCAATATTCGTAAGGGGACATGATTATAATATTTATATTAAGCCCAAATATAACCAGAAGTGTGCAAATTATGTTTGGAGTGAACTAGCAGACGTAGAATGCGTGAGAAGAAGTTTCATGGAATGCGTTATAAAATAGTAATGATTGAGATTCTGGTTGTTAGTTAACTTGGAGTTTAATTTGTTTATCGTATTTAATTTATCGTGGAGTACAATCCACATGTGAATTTTGATTTTTGGGGGCATGTTCATTTTCCAAATAAGTCTGAAATAATAAATATTTTGATATCAGAGAAGGTTAAGAATTTATACATGGAATTAGAAGTATAAAATTTTCTCGTATTCCAACTCCAAACCATCTGATCTTGTTGTTCATCCAGAGTAATGTGATTTGTAACATTAATCGACTTCATATATTTGTTTAGAAAATTTCCAATCAGATTTTGGTTAAACGAAATATTCCATTTAAAAGTCTCGTGTTGTCTATAAATATTAATGACAAGATCATTCTTATTATTTAAAGCTAAATAGAGATTTAAGAATTCATGTTTAAAAGCAATAGATGAAACTCAATGATCGTTTCAAAAAGATTTTTATTTCCAGAATAGATATAAATTACATTCCAATTTTAAATTGTAGGTAGAGTTTAGAAATGTTCTTCCAGAAGAAGGAAAATAGACGAGCATTGGGTTTATAAAGGTTTCAGGAGCCATTATAATAAAAATTGCCAATTGTTTCTTTCCAAATTGTATTATTATCATCTAGGAATTTCCAGATCCACTTATAGAGTAATGAAATATTTAGCATTCTAAAGTTAATAATACCTAATCCACCTTGAAATTTGGGTTTGCAAATAATGTTCCAGTTAACTAGGCAGTTTAAACTAAAGCATTCCAAACTTCCTTTCAAAAGGAATTTACTTCTAATGATATCGATTTTATTAATTACCCAAGTAGGGAATTGATAATAGGACAACCAATAAATCGGAATTGCAGAGAGAACAGAATTAATAAGAACCGTTCTTCCTACTCTCGACAGACAATTAGCTTTCTAGTTGGACAGTGTCTTAATAACTTTATCAACGACGATATTCCAGTCTTCCTTTTTCTGTTTCGTTTGTCTAATGAGGAAGCCTAAATGATTAATTGGGAAATTCCTCGATTTACAATTGAGTGTGTTAGCTAGTTCGGGTGTGTCATTTGAATCGTCATTGATGATTAAAACCAAACTCTTATGGAAATTTATTTTAAGGCCCGATAATAATCAAAGGCAACCTATTGTCTAATAAGGTAATGAACGACCTACAATCTCTCCAAGTCTTACTACAATCTGATCTTAGTAAATCCCTTGCTGACATGGAGTACTCTCTCTCAAATCAACCGGTTGCTGCTATTAATGCATAACTAGCTATACTCAAGCAGAAAAATAAGGTCCTGTGGAATTTGAATGTGTAGGATCTAGATTAACCTAGAGGGGGGGGGTGAATAGGGTTATCGCAAATTTTCTCAAATTAAACGCGAAAGCAAATAGCAGATAAATAAATATGCAGTAAAGTAAATCACACACAAAATTTACCCAGCTTCGGCAACCCCTACCTACTGCTGCATTCCCAGATTTCTATTAGAGTTAAACAGTATCCCGCTTACAAATACTCTGACAGACTCGCAGACACTCGCTCCCGCTCACAAACACTCCTACAGACTCGCACACCTTGCTCCGCCTATAGAGTTTCGTTTACTCGCAAACTCTGCTCCCGCCTATAGAGCTTTGCAAACTCGCAGCCTCCCTGCTCACTGAACTAACCCTAACTAGACAATTTGACAACACCTAAACCCTAGGTGGTGATTGACTCTAAATGGACTTTGACAATACAAAACAAAAACTGAAAATACAAAATACAGTTTGAACCCTAGGGCAAAATATAGATTGACAGTTCAAAATATTTTTGCCCTCAAAATAAATTTGGCCTAAAAGTTATTTCAATAAAACCTGACCCAATTTAAAAAC
The DNA here is from genome assembly GCA_030737815.1 of Allium fistulosum. NCBI lineage: Eukaryota > Viridiplantae > Streptophyta > Magnoliopsida > Asparagales > Amaryllidaceae > Allium > Allium fistulosum. The sequence goes on along the minus strand of CM060904.1, from coordinate 1,098,675,445 downwards.
TAAATTAAAAATCCTATTTAAACTCAAACTAAATTTAAACCCTTAATAAACTAAACCCTTAATTAAAAATAGGCCGGCCCCTTCTTTTGTTTGTATCGGCCCGCTCCCTTTTATTTGCTCTGGAAAAATAAATGGCGGCCTCTTCTTTCGATCTGAGAATTAGGGCTTGTGCTCCGACTCTTTGTCGCTTTGAATTAGGGCTTCGTCCTCGCTTGTGTTGATTTAATTGATCGTTGGTGCTCTGTTGATTGCGAATTAGGGTTGGCTTGACTTGGCTTCGTGAAGATGATTCGTGCTTGCTTCTGCCTTGCGCGCTCCTTAGGGTTTTTGAGAATCGACCGCAGGTATGTTGGTACTTGCGATTTCTTGATGTCGATTACTGCCTGTGATGATTTAGGGTTTTTATTGTTCGAATGATTTGACGTTGAAGCTTATAGTCGATGATGATTTTTGGGTTTGAATTTATATGGGTTCGAAATCCTATTTTCTCGTTCGTATATTCTATGTTGAATTCGTCTTTGGCCGTTTGATCAATGTTGGATGATTGCGATTTTTTCTTGACTGGTTCTCATGCGAATATACCCTGGTTACTTGGTTTCTACGGCATTGATTTGAACTTGTTTGACACCTTGATTACCACGTTTCTGACTTCGACCTGTACATGTTGTTGCTCGATTATGTGATTCCTATGAGTTTCGACTTTGAACTGTTCTTGTGATAGAATCCTTGATCACCTCTGTTTCGAATTCCTGATTTGCTTGATAATCATGGTTTGATTTCTGATGACATTTGTTGACTTCGGTCTCTTGTTTATGTGTTTCTATTTCCATGTCCCTTGAAGTGTTTCTGCACTTCTGGTTTCTCTGATGCACTTTGTTGTACCACACTATCACTTGAGTCTGGTGATACTAGTTCATGTATTCATTGAGATATCCATGTTGTATTTATGCTTGCTGCCCTATTGATCTCTGCCTGAACTTCACTTGTTTGCTTTGACATTATGGTTGCAGTTGTACATTTGTAGACTTTGACCCATGTGTACATTGAACTGGTGCACTTCTTATTGTATATCGACTTGAGTTCATTGATGACACTTGTTGTTGTTATTGTTTCACTGAAGTCTGGTCATTTGAACTGTATAGCTTCACTTTGTTCATTGTAGTCTGGATCCTTTTTTTTATGTTGGTGGCATTTGTTGGTCTACTGATTATTTGAAGTTGTAAACTGCATGATGGCTTGTGTAAAGTTCACTGATGTATGTGCAGTCTTCATATATGTGCATTGATGTTTTAAGCTAGTTTGCACCGACCATGTGGTCTTTTGATATTGCACTTGTGTTGAATCCAGTTTCACAACTCGGGTTTGACCTTGTGCTCACCTGTCCCTCTTACTATATCAAGTGTATATACATATATCGGTGTGCACGACCTTGTGGCTTGTACAGTGATGCACTGTGCATGTCACAATGTTCGTATGTGATGAATTCAAATATAAATGATGACGAACAACCCAAATAACTGAGGCAAATATTATTTTCAAAATTCATTTTATTTTATACTGCAAAAACATTTCCTTTTCAATTTTACTGTCAATGTATATTTCTGCAGATTGCTCAGATGCTGGATGTAACGACCCGTATTTTTACGGATCGAATGATTGTAAAACTATCGACATTAAGTTGATTTATGTTGTTAAGTTGTTTAGATTTTAGTCAACCAAAAACTTAAGTCGTATGGAAGTTAACTCGTGTAGAGGCTTAGTTTGTAGTGTAGTTTAAGTCGTTCGGAGTTGAGTCGTGTAGGACTGGACTTAGGTCGTGTGTAGAATAGGTGGGTGGAACGACTTATGGTGTTGGACCGACCTAAGAAAGTGGGCGACTTAAGGATGAGTCGGTCGACCGGTTTGCTGACCTAGGAGATAAAGAGTTGAGCGACCTATAGGTTTGGCCGACTTAAGGTGGTTAGCGAGTTAGTGTCCACCGACTTAAGGGTTGTACCGAGTTAACGACTCATGGGATGGACCGACTTATAGGTTTGACCGACTTAAGACTTAGACGACCTAAGAGTTTCTCCGACTTAAGGTAGGTAGTTGAGTCGGCAGCGTGTGTTGAGTTGTGAGTCGGTAGGTCGTCTCCTGTGTTAAGTTGTTGAGTCGTCAACCGACTTAGGAGGTTTAGGCGACCTAAGTATTCTGGGGTAGGTCGTGGGGTGGAGTTAGGTCGGCAACGACCTAAGGAAACTGTTGTGAGCGACCTAAGTGTGGTAATGGATGGTTAGGTCGGCAACGACCTAGAGGAGCTGGGTTTTGCCTAAGTGCTAGGTCGCGTGAGTTGTTAGGTCGCGTATTGGTATAAGTCGTTAGGTCGTATAGGCTGGTTAACTCGGCATAGCGGTAAGTCGTAAGTCGTCTAACCAGTTAAGGCGCGTGCGCATTAAGTCGTAGACAGGGTTCGTATATGCGCATGTGTTGAGTCGGAGGTTGCTAGGTCGGCAGAGGCTTAAGTGTTAAGTCGGCAGCGACTTAAGAAGATAGCCGAGTTACGACTTAGGGTATTTTCTGCTATAAATAGGAGAGCTTCTCTTCATTTTTGGGATCCGGATTTTGAAGCGACGAAGTGCTGCCATTTTGAGAGCTCGACTTCTACACTTCTTCACTTCTTTTCTCCACTCTAATCTAGTGCTTCCATCCATCCAAATCGAAGATCAAGATTGAAGATTCAAGAGCTTAGATTGAAGATCTTCATCTTTTCAAGAGAGATTTCTTCATTTGAAGCGGATTTGTGATAGATCAAGCTTGATCCTTTGCTGTCCAGATCTGAAGCGTGTTGATTTGGGTTTGTTTAGGTGATTTGGTGAGTGGTGATTATCTCTCACACGGATCCAAAGGAGTATATCGGATTGTTGGCCCGATTTGGTGTTAAAATAGTGATTTCCATGCATTTTCTTCATCCAAAGTGTAGATCCATATAGATCCATTGTTCATGATGATGTTACATCCATTTTATCATATGTTAACCTATGCAAGTTCATTCATCAAGTTTGTAGAGATATAATCCATGTTTTCATGCTTATTGGACTTTCAACTCTTTAATTACGAAAATGCCATTATTGTTATAATTGTCTACTTAGATCATTTTAGAATGCTTGATTGCTTGGATTGATGTTTGATTGATTGTTATGAACTAGATGATTGATGATTAGATTTAGATCGAAGATGATTCAAAAGCTAAGGGAAAGGCTCTTGAATTGGGAAAGCTGCTCATGGCATATGTAGCGGGATGATGAAGCTCTTATGCATAGATTAGATGATGTGATGATGAGATGAGGCTTTGCGAGGATGTAATGAAGCGAGGCAATCATGTGATGAAGACTTGGTTTAATCCAGACGGGATCATTCCAAGCATGTTGATAACTCGGTGATATGATTCGAGTTGAGGATAATGAATGGATATGAGAATAGTCGTCGAGGAGGATGACTAGGAGGCTTGGATAGCATCGTTGTTGAAGGTTCTAGCATGCTCTAAGCAAGAGTACGTTTGGGCAGATTCGATAATCCCAACGGCTAACTGTTGATGGTCGAGTACTCTGGGCAGATTCGATAGTCCTAGGCACGGGCTGCGACGACGTGCGGGAGTTATGTCTAGAACCGGGGTTTTCATTAGCCCTTGACGGACGGCTGAAAGAATGTGCCGGTCATTCAATTAACGGTGATATCGAAGCAATGATAACAGTGATAGCCAGAGTCATGGATGTTTGGTTGTATCTTCATTCGGACTCAAGAGCGGCATTTTCTGGGTGCTTATCTGATTTAGGCCTTGGTACTTGGAAAACATCGCCCTTGACTCGAGTGATATTAGCTTTACTTTAGATTGTATGCTCTGCTATGTTTGCTTCTGCTTAGTGTGTGTCTGGGGGCTATCACTGTAGAATGAGGTTGGAGTGGGAGGGTTGTATTCCTATTCCTTTTCCTTTATGCTCTTTTGGTATGTTGTTAGTTAATTTACTGCTCACTAAGACTGTTGTCTGACTCAAGGCTTTATGTTTTAATTCTTATTGCCTTGGGCTGTTCGTCCATTTTTGGGACGGGCAGACTAGGTAGCAGGTGACAGGTGCTGATCTCTTCTCACGATGCTGATATCGAAGACGAGCTGGAAGGTTGCATATTATCTTCTTATTATATGTACTGGATATTCCGCTGTTTTGTATTCTCTGAGAGTTATGTAGTGAGGCTGGATGTATTGACTATGTGGATGCTTGTATTCAACTATTATGGAGTTTATATGATGTCATTTTGTTCTGTAAAGCTTCACTATACTTATGTTCTATTGTATTTTGTCCATGCGCTGTGAGTAATACGATAGATTCTGTTGTTTTTAAATCTTACCTTGACAATCGTCCATGGTCGCCTGGCACACTTTACAGCGCTCTATCTCTAGATTCGGTGCAGGGGTCATGGGCAGTCGTCACATTTGGTATCAGAGCATTGGTTAATCGATTTTACCCAACGCTCGCCGTCGTAACTACGTATGAGAGACGTAATTGTATTTTGATGGATGAATACTATATATAATATAGTAGTTTAGTAGAGTTGAGTCCTTTATGCAGTTGTTTCTCTAGATGTTCTAATCATTCCTTTTTATAGATACTGAGAATGAGTCGAAGAGGGAGACCAGCTGCTAGGGAAGGCCGTGCTACTGAAGAGACTGCTGATTATGCAGCCATGTTCGAAGCTATGATGACTTCGATCATGAGAAGGATACCAGTTCCGGGGGCAGCAGTTGATGTTGGAGTTCAAGTCCAAACTCCGAAACCAGTGGATTTTGCTAAGCTGTGCAAGGATTATACTGCTCTTGGAGGGAAGGTTTTCTTGGGAACAGAATCTACTATCGAAGTCCAGAGATGGATAGATGCTTGTAGAAGGATCTTTGGTGATTTGGGAATTGATGATGCAACTAAGAGGAAGTTGGCATCAAGGCAGCTTCAAGGGAGAGCTTCTGATTGGTGGAACTCTATTACCATCACTACTCCGGAAGAAGAGATTACTTGGGAGCAATTCCAAGCTAGATTTGAAGCCAAGTTCATTTCTACAGCTCAGAAGTCTGTTCTGTTCAAGAAGTTTGTAGAGCTCAAGCAGGGTGGAAGATCTGTTCTTGAGTATGTTTCTGAGTTTGAGGCTTTGTCCAAGTATGCCCGGTCATATATTGAATCTGCTTACCAGAAGAATGAGAAGTTTGTGACCGGCTTGGATAGTTATCTTGGGAGACAGTTGGTGGATTATTTGGACGATTCATTTGAGAAGCTTGTGGAGAAAGCTCTTAGGCATGAGAGTCTGTTTCCTAAGGAAGGACCTGTTGTTGCTGTTACCAAGGGAGAGTCTAAACCACAGCAGGGTGGAAACCAGAAGAGGAAGCAGCAGCAGCAGAAGGGTAAGGATGGCCAGAAGAAGCCGAAAGGCGAGGTGACCTGCTACAACTGTCAGCAGAAGGGCCATTTCTCGAAGGATTGTAAGAATCCTAAGGTGCCGATGAAGTGTCACAACTGTGACAATCCGGGACATTTCAGGAAGAATTGTCCGGAACCAAGGAAGGACAGGCAGATTGTGCAAGCTTATGCTTTAGGAGCTATTCCGTCGTCTTCGAAAGCTCCTACTACTGAAGAGAAGGGAAAGAGTGTGGTTGTTCAAGGTACTCTTTTCCTATGTGGTGTTCCAGTTAGAGTTCTGTTTGATACTGGAGCGTCGCATTCGTTTGTTTGTAATGAACTAGTAGGCCGGTTAGATTTGAAGCCGGATATTGTTGATAGGCCATTAGTTGTGACTAATCCAGTTGGGGGTTCGTTTTGTTTGTGTATGTTATGCCGTGGTCTAGTTGTGTCGAGTCATGGTTGCTCTTTTATTTGTGATTGCTTTGTTCTGAACTTTGCGGGGTTCGGAATTATCTTGGGTATGGACTGGCTTAGGAAGTATGCGGCTAAGGTTGATTGCGAAAGGTTGGAAGTGACAGTCGAGAATGTGGAGGGGCGAAAGATTGTGATACGATGTAAGCATGAAGAAGGCGTCTTCATGAGCTTCATGTATTCGCTAGTTGTTCCACGGGATGGACTGTCATCAGTGCCGATCGCTAATGGATTCGAGGATGTCTTTGACGAAGTCAAAGGGTTGCCGCCGCATAGAGAGATCGAGTTTTGTATAGATCTAGTTGAAGGAGCCAGACCTGTTGTGATGCCTCTTAGGCGGATGGCGCCTAGGGAACAGCAGGAGTTGAGGGTGCAAGTTGATGATCTTTTACAGAAAGGATTCATTCGGCGTAGTGTGTCCGAATGGGGTGCACAAGTTGTGTTCGCAACCAAGGCAGATGGGTCGTTAAGACTGCGCGTCGATTATCGTGAGCTGAATAAGGTGACTAAGAAGAACAAGTATCCATTGCCGAGAATAGATGACTTGTTTGATCAGCTTCACGAGGCTAAGGTGTTTTCTCAGATGGATTTGGCAACGGGATTTCACCAGCTGAGAGTGGCTAAGGATAGTGTGCCGAAGACTGCTTTTAGGACACCATCTGGTTTCTTTGAGTGGCTGGTAATGCCGTTTGGATTGACTAACGCGCCAGCATATTTTGTGGATCTTATGAATAGAGTGTTCAGAGATCAGTTGAACAAGTTCGTACTTGTGTTCGTGGATGATATTCTGATTTATTCCAGAACGGAAGAAGAGCACAAGACGCACTTGCGTATTGTTTTGGAAATCTTGCGGAAACATCAGTTGAAGGCTAAGTTTTCGAAGTGTCACTTCTGGAAGAGTGAAGTGAGGTTCTTAGGCCATGTGGTTTCTGGAAATGGAATAGCGGTTGATCCCGCTAAGGTGGCAGCAATCCAGGATTGGGTTAGACCTAAGAATGCATCTGATGTGAGAAGTTTTCTTGGATTAGCAGGATATTATCGACGGTTTATCAAAGACTTCTCCAAGATAGCTGCACCATTAACAGGATTGACGAAGAAGAACCAAGTGTTCAGTTGGGATGATAAGTGTGAGCAAGCTTTCGGAATCCTGAAAGAGAGACTGACGAGTGCTCCTGTTTTGACTATTCCTAGTGGGAATGATGAGATGGTGGTTTACACCGATGCATGTGGTATGGGACTTGGAGCAGTGCTGATGCAGAAGGATAAAGTTGTTGCGTATGCCAGTCGACAACTAAAGCCGCATGAAAGGAATTACCCGACTCATGATTTGGAGTTAGCGGCGATTGTATTTGCTCTGAAGATGTGGAGACATTATCTATTGGGAGTTCGATTCGAGTTGTTTACAGATCATAAGTCGTTGAAGTATCTTTTCTCCCAAAAGGATTTGAATCTTCGGCAGCAACGTTGGCTAGAGTTTTTAGCATCATATGATTTTGGTATAGCTTATACTCCGGGAAAAGGTAACGCAGTGGCAGATGCGTTAAGTCGAAGACATGCAGGATTGGGAGCCATGTTTTCAGAATGGAAGAGTCTCGAGTATTTAGCTGGATTTGACTTCAGGCCTAGATGTGAATTGGAACCTGAGATGTTGGCAAACTTATCGATAAGACCCACTCTTGTGGAAAGGATTGGCGAGGGCCAAAAGCGAGATGATAAGCTTGTCAAGATTATCCGTGAATTGGAATCTGGATTGGATCCAGAAAAGGATAAAGGATTCGAGGTCGATCAAGAGGGTTGGCTTCGGAAGCAAGGACGACTAGTTGTTCCCGATATAGGTGAATTGAGGAGTGAAGTTCTGAAGGAAAGTCATCACTCGAAGTTGACAATTCATCCAGGTGGAAATAAGATGTATCGGGATATGAAGAGAACCTACTACTGGGAAGGTATGAAGAAAGATGTCGGAAATTTCATTTCCAAGTGTATGAACTGCCAGTTGGTAAAGGCTGAACAGAAGAAGCCAAGTGGATTGCTTCAGCCCTTAGAAGTTCCTACATGGAAGTGGGAGCAAGTGTCGATGGATTTTATTGATGGACTGCCTAGAACCAGAACGGGAAATGAAGGGATTTGGGTCATTGTGGATCGACTAACTAAGAGTGCACGATTCATTCCTGTTCGATCGACTAGGACTGCATCAAAGTTGGCTGAGTTGTATGTTAAGTGGATAGTTCGATTCCATGGTATTCCGAAAAGTATAGTGAGCGATCGAGACCCATTGTTCACTAGTGGATTTTGGAAGAGCTTCCAGGAAGTTTTGGGAACCGAGTTGTGTTTGAGTACAGCTTATCACCCTTAAACAGATGGTCAGACCGAGAGAGTCAACCGAGTTTTGGAAGATCTTCTTAGAGCTTGTGTTTTGGACTTCGGAGGATCATGGGAAGATCACCTTCATTTGGTGGAGTTTGCATACAACAACAGTTACCAGTCAAGCATTGGTATGGCACCGTATGAGGCATTGTATGGAAGACCGTGTAACTCTCCGACATGTTGGTTGGAAACTGGAGAAAAGATGATGCTTGGGCCAGAAATGATTCGACAGACTTCAGATTGTATAGAAATCATTCGGCAACGAATGAAGGCAGCCCAAGATCGTCAGAAGAGTTATGCCGATAAGCGTCGAAAGGATTTGGAATTCGACATTGGTGATATGGTTTTTGTGAAGATTTCTCCTCTGAAGAATGTTATTCGATTCGGGAAGAAAGGAAAATTGACTCCGAGATTTGTTGGACCATTCCCGATTATCGAGCGGATTGGAAAGCTCGCTTACAGATTGGAGTTACCAGAGAAGATGTCGAGTGTGCACAATGTTTTTCATGTATCATATCTACGGAAGTATGTGCACGACTCAAATGCAGTAGTTTCTGCAGATAGCTATGAAGATTTTGAAGTTGATCCAGTCGATAGAAGACCTCGTAAGCCGCTTCGTGTTGTTGAAACTGACACGAAACAGCTCAGGAGGAAGGTAGTTAAGTTGCTCAAGATACAATGGAGTGATGATGATAACGACTGTACGTGGGAGGTGGAAGAGAGGATGAAGGCAGCTCATCCTGAACTCTTCAAGGTATGGCCCTAAGGTGTCGTCTCATCTCGCGATATTGTAACTTGTTCTAAGTCTTAGAATTCTGTACGCTAAGCTAGAATTGGATGAATGGTTTGTTGATTGCTATGGATGGTAGGCGTACAGAATAGTCTTTGATTGCTATGATTGCTTGGAATTTCGGGGGCGAAATTCCTAAGGGGGAGAGAATGTAACGACCCGTATTTTTACGGATCGAATGATTGTAAAACTATCGACATTAAGTTGATTTATGTTGTTAAGTTGTTTAGATTTTAGTCAACCAAAAACTTAAGTCGTATGGAAGTTAACTCGTGTAGAGGCTTAGCTTGTAGTGTAGTTTAAGTCGTTCGGAGTTGAGTCGTGTAGGACTGGACTTAGGTCGTGTGTAGAATAGGTGGGTGGAACGACTTATGGTGTTGGACCGACCTAAGAAAGTGGGCGACTTAAGGATGAGTCGGTCGACCGGTTTGCTGACCTAGGAGATAAAGAGTTGAGCGACCTATAGGTTTGGCCGACTTAAGGTGGTTAGCGAGTTAGTGTCCACCGACTTAAGGGTTGTACCGAGTTAACGACTCATGGGATGGACCGACTTATAGGTTTGACCGATTTAAGACTTAGACGACCTAAGAGTTTCTCCGACTTAAGGTAGGTAGTTGAGTCGGCAGCGTGTGTTGAGTTGTGAGTCGGTAGGTCGTCTCCTGTGTTAAGTTGTTGAGTCGTCAACCGACTTAGGAGGTTTAGGCGACCTAAGTATTCTGGGGTAGGTCGTGGGGTGGAGTTAGGTCGGCAACGACCTAAGGAAACTGTTGTGAGCGACCTAAGTGTGGTAATGGATGGTTAGGTCGGCAACGACCTAGAGGAGCTGGGTTTTGCCTAAGTGCTAGGTCGCGTGAGTTGTTAGGTCGCGTATTGGTATAAGTCGTTAGGTCGTATAGGCTGGTTAACTCGGCATAGCGGTAAGTCGTAAGTCGTCTAACCAGTTAAGGCGCGTGCGCATTAAGTCGTAGACAGGGTTCGTATATGCGCATGTGTTGAGTCGGAGGTTGCTAGGTCGGCAGAGGCTTAAGTGTTAAGTCGGCAGCGACTTAAGAAGATAGCCGAGTTACGACTTAGGGTATTTTCTGCTATAAATAGGAGAGCTTCTCTTCATTTTTGGGATCCGGATTTTGAAGCGACGAAGTGCTGCCATTTTGAGAGCTCGACTTCTACACTTCTTCACTTCTTTTCTCCACTCTAATCTAGTGCTTCCATCCATCCAAATCGAAGATCAAGATTGAAGATTCAAGAGCTTAGATTGAAGATCTTCATCTTTTCAAGAGAGATTTCTTCATTTGAAGCGGATTTGTGATAGATCAAGCTTGATCCTTTGCTGTCCAGATCTGAAGCGTGTTGATTTGGGTTTGTTAAGGTGATTTGGTGAGTGGTGATTATCTCTCACACGGATCCAAAGGAGTATATCGGATTGTTGGCCCGATTTGGTGTTAAAATAGTGATTTCCATGCATTTTCTTCATCCAAAGTGTAGATCCATATAGATCCATTGTTCATGATGATGTTACATCCATTTTATCATATGTTAACCTATGCAAGTTCATTCATCAAGTTTGTAGAGATATAATCCATGTTTTCATGCTTATTGGACTTTCAACTCTTTAATTACGAAAATGCCATTATTGTTATAATTGTCTACTTAGATCATTTTAGAATGCTTGATTGCTTGGATTGATGTTTGATTGATTGTTATGAACTAGATGATTGATGATTAGATTTAGATCGAAGATGATTCAAAAGCTAAGGGAAAGGCTCTTGAATTGGGAAAGCTGCTCATGGCATATGTAGCGGGATGATGAAGCTCTTATGCATAGATTAGATGATGTGATGATGAGATGAGGCTTTGCGAGGATGTAATGAAGCGAGGCAATCATGTGATGAAGACTTGGTTTAATCCAGACGGGATCATTCCAAGCATGTTGATAACTCGGTGATATGATTCGAGTTGAGGATAATGAATGGATATGAGAATAGTCGTCGAGGAGGATGACTAGGAGGCTTGGATAGCATCGTTGTTGAAGGTTCTAGCATGCTCTAAGAAAGAGTACGTTTGGGCAGATTCGATAGTCCCAACGGCTAACTGTTGATGGTCGAGTACTCTGGGCAGATTCGATAGTCCTAGGCACGGGCTGCGACGACGTGCGGGAGTTATGTCTAGAACCGGGGTTTTCATTAGCCCTTGACGGACGGCTGAAAGAATGTGCCGGTCATTCAATTAACGGTGATATCGAAGCAATGATAACAGTGATAGCCAGAGTCATGGATGTTTGGTTGTATCTTCATTCGGACTCAAGAGCGGCATTTTCTGGGTGCTTATCTGATTTAGGCCTTGGTACTTGGAAAACATCGCCCTTGACTCGAGTGATATTAGCTTTACTTTAGATTGTATGCTCTGCTATGTTTGCTTCTGCTTAGTGTGTGTCTGGGGGCTATCACTGTAGAATGAGGTTGGAGTGGGAGGGTTGTATTCCTATTCCTTTTCCTTTATGCTCTTTTGGTATGTTGTTAGTTAATTTACTGCTCACTAAGACTGTTGTCTGACTCAAGGCTTTATGTTTTAATTCTTATTGCCTTGGGCTGTTCGTCCATTTTTGGGACGGGCAGACTAGGTAGCAGGTGACAGGTGCTGATCTCTTCTCACGATGCTGATATCGAAGACGAGCTGGAGGGTTGCATATTATCTTCTTATTATATGTACTGGATATTCCGCTGTTTTGTATTCTCTGAGAGTTATGTAGTGAGGCTGGATGTATTGACTATGTGGATGCTTGTATTCAACTATTATGGAGTTTATATGATGTCATTTTGTTCTGTAAAGCTTCACTATACTTATGTTCTATTGTATTTTGTCCATGCGCTGTGAGTAATACGATAGATTCTGTTGTTTTTAAATCTTACCTTGACAATCGTCCATGGTCGCCTGGCACACTTTACAGCGCTCTATCTCTAGATTCGGTGCAGGGGTCATGGGCAGTCGTCACACTGGATTCACATTGGAATGAAGTTGAAGATAAATACGAGTGTGAGTGATATGTAGTGAGGAACTGATATAACTGTGAAATTGTGATGTAATCGTATTGTGACTGAAATTGTATAGTTATAGTGAGAGCTTGAAATTGTACTATCAAAATTGTAATAAATATTTATTTGAATAAAATATTCGTTTGAATTCCAATTCTGTGTTATTTATTTTATTCAGCAAATATTTACTTTATTTGTGAAAAATAGAATAGTACAATATCAAATACATTTAAATGAATGTATATATGTTTATTATCATCAAACAAAAAGCATATACATGCATATTCCATAGAATGGTGATAGGAATTCCAAGCTCTTTCACTCTTCTCTCAATCATAAAAGGTCTACCACTATCATTCACTCTCTAAAGGACCATCATGGCTCTTTGATCTCCTCTCCAATAGATATTCAAGCTACTTTCCTCAATCATAACTCGGGTTTATTGGCTGATCATGATGACTCTCCTCCTGATATGTCTTTTAAGCTTCATATTAGCATCCATCATATTTCTAACTCTCAAGCTGAATGCCTTATTCAGCAGATAACTCATGATGAAATCAAGCATGCTATTCTTCAAATGAAGCTAGATAGTTCTATTGGCCCTGATGGATTCTCTGCCCACTTCTACCAAATTTCATAGAACACATTGGTTTTGACTTCTGTAATGCTATCCTTCATTTTTTTAAAATCCATTGTTTTACTTTCAAGAATTAATCATGCTAAGCTGGCTCTTATTACTAAGGTGGAGTTGCCTCAAGATGTATCTCAATTTCATCCAATTACATGCTGTAACATTTCCTACAAGTGTATTACAAAAACCTTGTCCACCGGACTAAAGAACTATCTCAACTCTATCATTTCACCTAACCAGGCTGGGTTCCTTCTAGGCAGAATGATCACTGATAACATACTTTTATCCCATGAGTTAATTAAAGGTTATAAAAGAAAGAACATCTCTCCTCGTTGTGTTCTACAGCTTGACATTCAGAAAGCTTTTAATACAATCAGCTGGTATGCAATTATATCTATTCTATCAAAAATGAATTTCCCTCTTCCCTTTCTTGCCTGGGTGCATACTTGCATTTCCACTATTAAGCTTTCACTTTCCTTGAATAGGGAAGTCTTCGGCTATATTTCATCTTCTAGAGGTATCGGGCAGGAAGATCCTAACTCCTTTTATCTTTTTATTTCTGCCATGGAGCTTCTCACTTCTTTGATCAATCAATATATGCATGATAAGCTTATTAAGAGACATCCAAAATGCAGTGTGCATAATATCTCATCATTAATGTTTGCATATGATTTGCTTCTATTTACCAAACCATATGTTCACTCAATCACTAACTGTTTGAAAGTTCTTAATGTCTTTAGAACTATGACTGGCCTTTAAATCAATATTAAGAAGTCTTGTGTTAATATTGCTGGATTATCTGATTCTGCTGCCTCTATTATATATACCATTTCTGGCCTTCAGCCCATGAACTCTGATGCTTCCTGTCTTAGAGCTCCTTTGTGTTCCTCTAGAATATCAACTGCACAACGCCTGCCTCTTTTTGAAAATATAATTGTTAAATTATCCTCTATACCCAACACTAAACTCTCTCAAGCTGCTAGCAGATTTGGAGGACTAGGCATCACTAATATTCCGGTCTGGAATCATGCTACTATCTCTCATCATATCAATAAAATTCTTAATAAGGATAAAAGCTTGTGGGCTGAATATTCATTATAACTTAAAAGATGAGAGCTTTTGGACCATGAATATTCCACCTGATTCAAGTTGGTTTTGGAGATGTATCCTTAGACTTAGATCAGACTTTCTCCCTATGATACAATGTAATCAACATGAGTCATTTTGGCATGCTCCTTGGAGTGGTCTTGGCATCATTCTTTCCTCTATTGTTGATTACAACTTGTGTGGCCTTACTAGGATTCATGATGCTGCTTAGGATTCTGACTACATTTATGATAGACTGTCACCCTTCCTCATTCTAGCTTCTCAAATGTCAAAGCCTTATGGAATAATATTCGATGTACTTTTATCCTCCCTGATTTTATGAGTCTAAGGTGGAATGGCAAACATACTCACTCAATAGCTGTTGTTTACAGACCAATGAGCACTTCCGGATTCTCTGTCTCTAATCCTTGGTTCAAATCTGGAAAGCTGGATCTAAACCTAGAGAAAATCTATTGTTATGGATAATTATTAATGATGCAGTTCATTCTCAAGACAACCTTTTGCGTAGAGATATTGTTAACCCATCCTGCCACTTGCTATGCTCTCAGGCTCTAGAAAATATCTCACATCTTTTCTTTACTTTCTTATCTGTACACAAATTATGGAAAAAGATATTATTGGACTTTAATTATGCTGCTCCTTCCAAAAATCATGTCACTGAGTGGATTACCATTAATCTGACTACCAGATGGAAATTTCATAGTTCTTGCTGATCGCTTCGTTTGATGAAGAGACTGATAGCTGTCATATTGGAGGAAAGTGTTAAATTTTGGCGACACTATATGCGGATTTGTAGAGGTCGGAAGTAGCTTTGTAACGGAGGAAATGGTTCGCAAATCGGTGTCCGGAGGTGGAAGTTATAAGAGAAAAGGCGGAGAGGGCTGTTTGGAGACAGCAGCTAATTTCAGACGTCTGAAATTAGCTTCAGACGTCTGAAAATTTCTGGAGTGGTTCCAGAGCACTTTTTCAGACGTCTGACCAAGTGGGTTAGACGTCTGATCTGGAGCCAGTCACTCCAGTGACTTATGTCAGACGTCTGACCCCTAGACCAGACGTTTGGAACGGCGTTTTCTTGTTTTTCTGGGCCGAGTCATTGTGATTTGTTGAAGGGGCAAAGTGGTCTTTCGCAGGGGGTTTTCTCCATAGTATATATTCTCTTGTTCAGGTTTAGAAGAAAGAGCTGATCATTCATCTAATCAAGGGTTTTATCCTCCAAATCTAGGGTTTAGGCAAATCCTATTTCTTCAATTCTAATCTCCACAAAAATAATATTCTTTCTAGAATATTGTGATCATTGTTAACAATCTCTTGTACTCTTCTATTGGTGATATAATAAAAGCTCTCTCAAGTGGATGTACACTAACACAACGTTAGTGGAACCACTATAAAATCGTGTGTGATTTACTTATTGTTATTGCATTCATATATTGCTTGTATTGGTGTTGTGATCTTGTGTTGGGCTATTTGTCATTGGTTAGTGTTTGGTTGTTTTGCACTATCTATCACGATTTGGCTTTTCCGCGTTGCACGTTGCGATTGTATTCGAGTGGTCTTGGGTGTAGTCGTAATAACATTTGGTATCGGAGCTTTGGAGTTGGTAGGTGGTTGTTGAAATGCCGAAAACGGAAACCTCTGAAAATTCAATGGTTGGTCCAAGTAGTATAGCGCCGTATGTACGTGGGTCGTATGTGGCGTCGGGATCGCAATTGGTTATCGACAAGTGGAATGGCGATAATGATTTTGAAAAATGGCAATGGAAGATGAAAGCAGTTCTAAGGAGGAATCGGGTACATCGAGTGGTGTTTGATACACATTTGTTGCCGGTGGACATCTCGGATGTCGAGAGAGAGGAAATGGAAGAGTGGGCATTTACTACACTTCAACTTGCTATGGGAGAGAATGTGATCTCCGAAATTAGTGGTGAGACCACCGCTAAGGGAATTTGGGACAAGTTGGAAGAATTGTATATGAAGAAGTCTCTAACTAATCATTTGATCTTGTTGCGAACGTTTTTCACGTATAAGATGAAAGAGGGGAGTTCGCTTAAGGCACACTTGAATGTGTTTGATGATTTGCTAATGAAGATGAAGGCGGTAGATTTGAAGATTGAGGAAGAGAAAAAGGCGATGATATTTTTATGTTCGTTGTCGGACCGTTATACGGGTTTCTCAAATAGTTTGATCTATAGCCGGGATACATTGACGTTAGATGATGTCAAGACGGGTCTTCTTAGTGAGGAATTGAGAGATCAAATGAAGGAGTTGAGTGTTGGTGGTAGTAAGGCCGGAAATGGTCAAGGTTTGTTTGTGTAGAAGGAGAGATATGCGAAGAAGGAGAATCGGGGGCGTTCCAAATCTAGGAATCCCGGTTGGAGAGGAAAGTCGAAGGAAAAGAAAGGTAAGTGTTATATTTGTAAGAAACACGGTCATTGGAAGAATGAGTGTCCGGACAAGGAGAAGGCCAAGAAGGAAGTAGCATCTTCATCGGTCGCGGTGGAGAGAGGTGTTGGTGAGGGAGACATGGATGTATTGACGGCGGTAGCATCAAATGTTTCGGGTAGCGAATGGGTTCTCAATTCGGGGGCGTCTTATCATATGACGCCGAATAGGAATTGTTTTTCTTCCTTCGAAGCTAGAGAGAGAAATTCGATTGTTATGGGAAATGGTGCTTGTGACGACCCGAGATTTTCGAACCCGAAAATTCCAGATAGTTAGAAGAAAAAGAAAGAGATAGAAGAAAGAAACAGAAAGAAGAAAGAAGAACAGAGAACACAACATCTCACATTCGCAGCGGATTAAATATATAACAAATAATAATATCAGTTATACAAAGAAAACTGTATTTGTTAATTACATTTTAATACATCAGAGTTACAACATTCACAAATGTACTAGACAGTTAGAATTAACATGTCTCAGACAACTATAATATATCACAGCAGAATATACTTCATACGTTGCAGCCATCCAGCTCGCCTCCTGAGCTCCAGAACGTCCTTACCTGAAATCTGTAATACTCGGTCTGACCCGAGCATTACATCAAAGTAACACCCGGGTCAGGCTGGAAACCAGCGCGAGTAAACTCATCTAACAAGAAATTCCAATCCATAGAACTTATTTAAACCCGGGGTAACTCGTACTTTACTATAAGTAAACAACTTATATAGTCAACACTTATTTTCACAAAAAAATATCTAAGTATCCAACTTAGTTTAAATGGTCCATATTATCCCAAACCGGCCTATTGATTTCACATATCAATCTATAAAGAATTATGGAAGATTTCAAATCGAAGTGGTTTCGGGTATTTACTAATACCCGACCCCGGTCTCTTCGACTTCAAATGTCATCATTTTAAATGTCCAAGTTGTTTAAGGGTTTAAACATTTAAACTTATATTCAGGATGATATAAACAGATAGATAAATCACAATATCACAATAAATAATTCATATCAAACATTCATCTCACAAAGCAGCATATATCATAGATATCATACCCAAATCATCCAGTATTAATATCAATCAATCATCCATAAGCAAGTTTGATAAACTCTTAATCAATTTAATTAACCTTTAATTAAATTAATTACTATCCTTTAATTACTTGGATTACCTTAATCCTAATTAATTACAAATAAATAAATTATCTCTTAATGATCTTCCTTAATTAATCTCTCTTTTAATTAATTACCTTAACTAGTAATTAATCACATTATTAATTAACCTTAATCCTTTAATTAATTAATCTTTAATTAATTAACTTCAATTCAATTATATTAATTATCCTTTAATTAATATCATCAAGTGATTGACCCTTAATCACTTCCATTTAATTACTTCCATAAGTAATTTCCTCTTTTCTTAATTACAATCAATAATTATCCCTAAATTACCTTCATTAAGTATTAACCCATTTGATTATTATCACTAATTTATTTACCCTTATTAATTCATTAAGTAATTATCTTTTAATAAAATTTATTAAATATCCCTAATTAATCACAACCTTGATTAATTCCATTAATTATATTAATTAATTGATCCTCTAATTACTTTATTAATTAATTATCCTTTTTATTAATTACATTCAGTTATTTTCTTTAATCACTTATACCAAGTAATTAATTATTCATTACATTTCTAAAGTATAATCAAACTTAATTAACTCCAATCCTTTAAATATATTTCTAAACTTGGCCTAACATACATTTTTTTTAAAACTAATAATAACTTTTTAAAAGAAACTTGTTAAACATTTTACTTTTGGAAACTTTAGCAAACACTTTAACTTTGAAACTTATTTACTTTGCCTTTAAATTTTGTACCTTCCTTTAAACTTGAAATCTTAAATTCACTTCACAAATTTAAAACCAGTTAACAGTCTAAAACCCCGAGCACTCATGAGAAAACTACGAACCAGACCCGAACATCCCTCGATCACACTCTACTTCGAGAAAATCCTCAAACAACTCGAGCCTAACGCCAAGAAAACCACCATCTTCCCGAACTAATCCTTCACCAGACACAAACGTGCACGCGTGCACATGCACGTTGGTCTGATCAACTTCGACACCTCGCCGAGAATCTCAGCAAGTCGACGACCACATATACGAATGCTCTGACCCTTTAGCACCGACGAACTCGCGAGGAAACGAAATCGAGCAACTCGATTTAACTGGAACCCAAACCATCCACTGAAAATTGCCTCGCGCCACCCAAATCCGGTCACCAGAAATATCGCTGTTCCACCCAGAGGCGCGTCACGAACCCAAGCGACGATCCCCCCTGTCCGATCATCTCCGATGCTTCCACGTTGACGTAAATGCCTCGAGAACACGGCAAACCAAAACTGTACACTCAACCCTAGATCATCGTCGTTCAACCACCATGGTCATCTAGAATTTAGTGAGTATTTTTCTGATGATCACCTAACCTCCAGCCTCCTTCCACCTCGATCACGCCATCCAATGTTTTTCCGATCGCCAGAAATTGATGAAAAAACAACTTTCGATCAACTCGCAAAATCTCCCCAAACTCTATCTTAAAAATCTTGAAATTGTTATCTAAATTTCTCATTTTACAATATGATTCTATTTATGAAATCCAAACTCGAATTTATGAACTTCGATTTTTGACTTATAATTTGATTTCTACTGTTATCTCTCATTTCCAGTAATCCTATTTATCAATATACTTAATAATATTTTTAAAATCTTTATCTTGTTATTTCTAACAGATTTTGTTTAAATACTAAATCCTAATAATGATTAAATCAAGAGATAATGGTTTTTAAATCAAACAGAAGCTTGAAATAAAAAAACAGAGATATACATACGTATACATACATGCACACTAAACATTCCCATATTTATCAACATGCAAGCCAAATTTCCACTCATGCAAACAATTTCCACATCATTATATAATTATTCATCACATGCAACTAATTTATAATAAGTGATAGTTTGTTTACTCACCTGTTGATGTACAGAGAGCTTTTGAAGCAGTTTTGAAATTTGAAAACTTGAATTGCTTGAAAACTGAGATGATCTGGGCTTTTGATTACAGGTTGAAGCTTGTCTTGTGATGATTGTTTTAGGTTGAGGAATTCTGCTAGCTTTTAATTTAAAAACTGAGTTGATCTTTGTTTTGCTTCAATTTGCCCCTGATCTTGTTTGATTGATCTAGTTGAAAAGTTGTTGCTTGATATTTCTGGTTTGCTAACCTTTTATTTACAGGTTTCTAAATTTTCTCTGGTTTAAATTTTCAGACTTTAGCTTGTTTTGTATTTGTTTTAGAAATTTTCTGATCAAAGAAAATGAAAGAGGAATATGGAGATGTTTATATAACTTAGTTTTCTCATTTATTAGTTATTTTGAAAAATAAAAAGATTAAGGACACTTGTACAATTTTGATAACACTTGTCATTAAACACATTTCTTTTGCTTACATTTGTGATTATGTTCACACATTATTTACATTTGTAATTTCCATGATTTTAATATGTATTTATTATATTTCTAATTTTAGTTATATATATATATATAAATGTCTTAAGTATTTAATATTTAAATTTCTCTTACACTTATCTATATAAAATTTTAAAGACAATGATATAAAATCAATCATATGCTAATCAAAATCATATACACTTATTATTTTAAACTCAATTTATTTTTTTAAGATTATTTACATTTGAATTTCAAATTCAAATTCTCTTTAAATTTTACTCATATATATTCAAATTAATACTTATTCGATTTTCTTAGGAAAAAGAATAAATTTTAGATTATTAATTGATTTATAAAGAAGATTATTACATAATTATTTTTCTAAAATTCCAGGATATCACATTCCTCCTCCCTTAGAATCTTTTCGTCCTCGAAAAGGAACGAAACCAGAATTTACTCTATACTTAAAATCGGATAAATTATTCTTTGATTATTTTTAAAACACTTTTTAAAATCTATATAATATTACTAAAATAGTTTTTATAAAAATACTTTTTATAACTTGATGTTTCAACAAATCCATCCTTGTTCTCACAGAAATTCGGTCATACGTTGATCAGACGTTGGACTGAAAATCTATAAGTACTTGGTAAACCCGTTTTCAACATCCAGTGAAAATATTTGGAAAATAATTTATGAAAATATAGAAAACAGTTTTGAAAATAGAGGAAATATCTTTGGTGAGAATGCTCTGGAAATCATCACCCCCATCCATGGTCACAGTTACATCACGGGTTACGTTGCCATCGCAGCAAAAGTCCATGTAACTAATGACAGCATGGAACCCACAACAGATCGCAGTTACATTACAGGGTTACGTTGCCATCGCAGCAAAAGTCCATGTAACTGTTGGCTTTCAGCGGCACACACGATTTCGCTGTCAAAATGAAACTTCTCCACTCTACATAGGTCTCAGTCTACCGATATAGAATCAAACGCAGACTGTTGGCTCTCAGCGGCTCACAAGACTTTCGCTATGTTACCATAGTGTCGCAGTCTACCGATATAAAATCAAACATAGACTGTTGGCGGCTCACACGACTTTCGCTATGGTCTGCAGTAGATCGCAGTGACATCGAGTTACACTGTCGTCACAGCATAACCCAAATGCCTCTGTGGGCACCAGCCCCTCGACTTTCGCTACATAAATAATCCTCAGGAACTAGTTTATTCCGGACTCCTCACAGGATTAACTTTAGAAACACCCCTTGGGGCTCAAGGCAGTACCACCCAGTGGTACTCCTGAGAAGTTCATTTCAAGGAAGCGCCTTTTTCCCCAGAGCTATTCTCAAAACACTTTATACTATACACTTATAGTATCTTCAAATCATATCCTTTATGATTTATATCAAAATCTCCTTTACACAAAATCGATTCCCAAAATCGATAATTCTTAAACTAGGCTTTCCAAATTCCCAAAATTGATTTTCCCAAAAATCAAAAGCCTTTTCCAAATTATATAGGTTCCCAAAACCTTTTCCCAAAATCCTCATAAGATCCTTTTTATATATATATATAACTTTGAAAATCTTTGGATCATTTCAAACTTGTATAAAACCTCTTTTATACTTCATATATTTTCAAAACCCTTTTCTTTTAGCAATAGATTCAACAAGGGAAGATTTATCTTATATAACAAAGATATATAACTTTATTTTATTCCAAATCAAATATTTAAATTTGATTACTCTTTTATAAAGTTATTAACCATAATTCTTTTCATTTCAAAAACCCTTTTACAGTTTTTTATCCACAAATTTTTAATATCAATTTTATTCAAATCCGTACGATGTACACATATCATCCGTACGCAATATCAATCTGATCGCTCTTCGATCACACAATTTCTCTTCCGAACTAGCATCGTCCACCTGACTTCCTAGTGCGGACTCAGATCTGGTTTCTTGATCAGAAACCGTCATTCTCCTTGCATAGTCACAACTATGATAGAGAATATCCAGAACCAATCAAAAATCCATATCCAGGTTCGCCGTCGAAAATCGAGCGAAAAATCCCAACTCGGATCGATAATACTATCTCGAAATTCTGTGTTCGAATCTGGATCAAATTACTATGCGAATAGAATAATATACGTATATCCTACGTATTTATCTTTATTGATTAGTAGCTAAATCAATTCTCTTTTCTATTCACATTTCCTTTAATTCCATTCACTTATTCTCAATTGCTTCCATTTCCAATTGAGTTATTACTTTAATTACAAACAGTTTGAACTCTGACCTATTTAAATTTAAAAATAGCTTGAAAAAGTTTAAAATAGATAAGTAGTTGAAAAATAGTTATTAGTTTGTAAAATAGATATAAAATAGTTAAGTAGGTATAAAATAGTTAGATAATTGCAAAAATAGTTTTTAAAATAGTGATTAGATATAAGTAACTGAAAAATAGTAATTAGTTTATAAGACAGTTTCAAAATAGTTAAATAGTTCCAAAATAATTGTAAAATAAGTATAAGATAGTTAGGGGTTTAAGAAGAAAGATTGTATAGTAAATAGTTTGTAAAAAATATATTTGTATTAAAACAATTTATTTTGAAAATAAACCAGAGCCAAACTGTTTAATTTCCCAATCTCCATTTCCAAATAATTTCCCATCAATTCAATTTAAATTCCACTTCCATTTAAATTGACTCAATACTTCAATTTCCATTGAATTTGATTCAATCCCAATTCAAGTTGAATAAATCTTAATTCCTTTCCAAATTCAAATCAAATTCCATTTGATTTTAAACATATTCATTAATTACAATTTCAAATTATTCAAACTAATTTCAAATTGAATCCACTTTAATTTCAAATCGTTTCAATTTCTATATGAATTAATCCCAATTCCCATTTGAGTTTGAACTCATTCAATCTTAAATTTTATTTCAAATTAATCCAATTCAAATTTTCCATTTGAATTTTAAACTTAATCACAATTCCCATTTATTCAAATCAATTTCAGTTTGAACTAATTCAATTTAAATCTCAATTTTAACCTATCTCGAATTATATAAATTCGAGTTAAATTTTTAAATGTTGATTTAATTCCTTAAATCAAATTAACCCTTATTATTTTATTTTATTTAACAACTTAAATCTTTAAACCATTTAATTTTTAAATCCAAATTCCAAAATTCCGTTTTATAATTATCTTTACTTAACTTATTACAAAGTTCAAATAAGAATTCGAAAACAATTTAATCTTCAGATTCTAATTTATTATCCATTTTCAATTTCCAAATCTCAAACCCATTTTGAGATTACTCATAATTCCCATTTAAACTCAACCATTTAACTTTCCAAGTTAAATTCCAATTTCATCTTGAAATTTTCAAATCAGGTTGTTCATTTCAAACTTATTTAACTTCTTCTAAGTTAAATTCAATTTAATCCCATTAACCTTACTCAATTTGAATCCCTATTTCAAATTTTAAATTTCTATCAATATTCTTTCTTAAAAGTTCTAAACTTATTTCATTTTAAGTTTTTACATCACACTTCAGGGAAAAACTCATCACTCTAGAGTTTATTTTAAATTATCTCTGATATTATGTTTATCCCTCATCTATACATATTTATTTCCTTTACACTTCAAGTCATACTTAAAATTTTAAACCATTCTTGGTTTTTTTTTATCTCAAAACAAATTCCTTTAAAACAATTTCAAGTTTTCTGGATTTAGATTTAAAATTTCACAATTTCAAATTATCTTCAATTCCAATTTATAAATCATACTCACCTAAAAGTTTACTTTCCTAAAACATTTCATTTTACTTAATCATTAACAACATTTTATTATTTAAACACAAAAACCATTTATGATAATAACCAAGATTATCATATCTGGAAACCAGTTCATTATTATCTTTATTCTGATAACACTTCTACAAATTCAAGGTTTTAAATTCAGTTTGGATCCATTTCAAACTTATCTTTCAATTTAAATTTGGTTGTATTACTATTACCACTTAATTCTCATTATTTTATTTAATTCCAATGATTCAACAACCAATTTCTTTAATATATTTAATAATTAGAAAATTATTTCTATATATATCAAAAGATAAACTTATATAAAAACATTTTTTTTAAATCATTTTAAAACCTTTATATAAGAAAATAACAAGTACACTCTCATATATATATATATATACACTCAACTCGTTCTAGGGTACCATTGACCCTATCCTTAAAAAGTAATCCCAACAGAGCCAAGGTTCTCGCTTAACCTTCAGCTTTGATACCAACTGTGACGACCCGAGATTTTCGAACCCGAAAATTCCAGATAGTTAGAAGAAAAAGAAAGAGATAGAAGAAAGAAACAGAAAGAAGAAAGAAGAACAGAGAACACAACATCTCACATTCGCAGCGGATTAAATATATAACAAATAATAATATTAGTTATACAAAGAAAACTGTATTTGTTAATTACATTTTAATACATCAGAGTTACAACATTCACAAATGTACTAGACAGTTAGAATTAACATGTCTCAGACAACTATAATATATCGCAGCGGAATATACTCCATACGTTCCTGCCATCCAACTCACCTCCTGAGCTCCAGAACGTCCTTACCTGAAATCTGTAATACTCGGTCTGACCCGAGCATTACATCAAAGTAACACCCGGGTCAGGCTGGAAACCAGCGTGAGTAAACTCATCTAACAAGAAATTCCAATCCATAGAACTTATTTAAACCCGGGGTAACTCGTACTATACTATAAGTAAACAACTTATATAGTCAACACTTATTTTCACAAAACAATATCTAAGTATCCAACTTAGTTTAAATGGTCCATATTATCCCAAACCGGCCTATTGATTTCACATATCAATCTATAAAGAATTATGGAAGATTTCAAATCGAAGTGGTTTCGGGTATTTACTAATACCCGACCCCGGTCTCTTCGACTTCAAATGTCATCATTTTAAATGTCCAAGTTGTTTAAGGGTTTAAACATTTAAACTTATATTCAGGATGATATAAACAGATAGATAAATCACAATATCACAATAAATAATTCATATCAAACATTCATCTCACAAAGCAGCATATATCATAGATATCATACCCAAATCATCCATAAGCAAGTTTGATAAACTCTTAATCAATTTAATTAACCTTTAATTAAATTAATTACTATCCTTTAATTACTTGGATTACCTTAATCCTAATTAATTACAAATAAATAAATTATCTCTTAATGATCTTCCTTAATTAATCTCTCTTTTAATTAATTACCTTAACTAGTAATTAATCACATTATTAATTAACCTTAATCCTTTAATTAATTAATCTTTAATTAATTAACTTCAATTCAATTATATTAATTATCCTTTAATTAATATCATCAAGTGATTGACCCTTAATCACTTCCATTTAATTACTTCCATAAGTAATTTCCTCTTTTCTTAATTACAATCAATAATTATCCCTAAATTACCTTCATTAAGTATTAACCCATTTGATTATTATCACTAATTTATTTACCCTTATTAATTCATTAAGTAATTATCTTTTAATAAAATTTATTAAATATCCCTAATTAATCACAACCTTGATTAATTCCATTAATTATATTAATTAATTGATCCTCTAATTACTTTATTAATTAATTATCCTTTTTATTAATTACATTCAGTTATTTTCTTTAATCACTTATACCAAGTAATTAATTATTCATTACATTTCTAAAGTATAATCAAACTTAATTAACTCCAATCCTTTAAATATATTTCTAAACTTGGCCTAACATACATTTTTTTTAAAACTAATAATAACTTTTTAAAAGAAACTTGTTAAACATTTTACTTTTGGAAACTTTAGCAAACACTTTAACTTTGAAACTTATTTACTTTGCCTTTAAATTTTGTACCTTCCTTTAAACTTGAAATCTTAAATTCACTTCACAAATTTAAAACCAGTTAACAGTCTAAAACCTCGAGCACTCACGAGAAAACTACGAACCAGACCCGAACATCCCTCGATCACACTCTACTTCGAGAAAATCCTCAAACAACTCGAGCCTAACGCCAAGAAAACCATCATCTTCCCGAACTAATCCTTCACCAGACACAAACGTGCACGCGTGCACATGCACGTTGGTCTGATCAACTTCGACACCTCGCCGAGAACCTCAGCAAGTCGACGACCACATATACGAATGCTCTGACCCTTCAGCACCGACGAACTCGCGAGGAAACGAAATCGAGCAACTCGATTTAACTGGAACCCAAACCATCCACTGAAAATTACCTCGCGCCACCCAAATCCAGTCACCAGAAATATCGCTGTTCCACCCAGAGGCGCGTCACGAACCCAAGCGACGATCCCCCATGTCCGATCATCTCCGATGCTTCCACGTTGACGTAAATGCCTCGAGAACACGGCAAACCAAAACTATACACTCAACCCTAGATCATCGTCGTTCAGCCACCATGGTCATCTAGAATTTAGGTGAGTATTTTTCTGATGATCACCTAACCTCCAGCCTCCTTCCACCTCGATCACGCCATCCAATGTTTTTCCGATCGCCAGAAATTGATGAAAAAACAACTTTCGGTCAACTCGCAAAATCTCCCCAAACTCTATCTTAAAAATCATGAAATTGTTATCTAAATTTCTCATTTTACAATATGATTCTATTTATGAAATCCAAACTCGAATTTATGAACTTCGATTTTTGACTTATAATTTGATTTCTACTGTTATCTCTCATTTCCAGTAATCCTATTTATCAATATACTTAATAATATTTTTAAAATCTTTATCTTGTTATTTCTAACAGATTTTGTTTAAATACTAAATCCTAATAATGATTAAATCAAGAGATAATGGTTTTTAAATCAAACAGAAGCTTGAAATAAAAAAACAGAGATATACATACGTATACATACATGCACACTAAACATTCCCATATTTATCAACATGCAAGCCAAATTTCCACTCATGCAAACAATTTCCACATCATTATATAATTATTCATCACATGCAACTAATTTATAATAAGTGATAGTTTGTTTACTCACCTGTTGATGTACAGAGAGCTTTTGAAGCAGTTTTGAAATTTGAAAACTTGAATTGCTTGAAAACTGAGATGATCTGGGCTTTTGATTACAGGTTGAAGCTTGTCTTGTGATGATTGTTTTAGGTTGAGGAATTCTGCTAGCTTTTAATTTAAAAACTGAGTTGATCTTTGTTTTGCTTCAATTTGCCCCTGATCTTGTTTGATTGATCTAGTTGAAAAGTTGTTGCTTGATATTTCTGGTTTGCTAACCTTTTATTTACAGGTTTCTAAATTTTCTCTGGTTTAAATTTTCAGACTTTAGCTTGTTTTGTATTTGTTTTAGAAATTTTCTGATCAAAGAAAATGAAAGAGGAATATGGAGATGTTTATATAACTTAGTTTTCTCATTTATTAGTTATTTTGAAAAATAAAAAGATTAAGGACACTTGTACAATTTTGATAACACTTGTCATTAAACACATTTCTTTTGCTTACATTTGTGATTATGTTCACACATTATTTACATTTGTAATTTCCATGATTTTAATATGTATTTATTATATTTCTAATTTTAGTTATATATATATATATATATAAATGTCTTAAGTATTTAATATTTAAATTTCTCTTACACTTATCTATATAAAATTTTAAAGACAATGATATAAAATCAATCATATGCTAATAAAAATCATATACACTTATTATTTTAAACTCAATTTATTTTTTTAAGATTATTTACATTTGAATTTCAAATTCAAATTCTCTTTAAATTTTACTCATATATATTCAAATTAATACTTATTCTATTTTCTTAGGAAAAAGAATAAATTTTAGATTATTAACTGATTTATAAAGAAGATTATTACATAATTATTTGTCTAAAATTCCAGGATATCACAGTGCTATTTGTAAGTCGAAGGGCATTGGTTCCGTGCAAATTAGAATGTTTGACAGAGTAGTTCGTACTCTCATTAATGTGCGCTTGTTCCGGGACTTAGGAAGTCCCTTATCTCTTTGGGGCAATTAGACTCTTTGGGATGCAAGATCACTATTGAGAGAGATGGCTTGAGGGTTTCGAAGGGGGCACTTGTGGTTATGAAAGGTGCTAGGGCTCATGGTATATATTTTCTTCAAGGTGTGACCATAGAAGCTGAAGCTAGCATTGGGGTTGATAGTTCTCGCGACTTAGATGCAACTAGATTGTGGCATTTGAGGTTAGGACATGTCTCGAAGAGGAGTTTGGATATTCTTTGGAAAAGGGAGATGATTGGTGGTGAGAGTTTCAACAAGCTAGAGTTTTGCGAAGAGTGTGTCATGGGGAAGCAAACAAAGGTTTCATTCGATGAAGCAAAACATGATTCAAGAAGCGTTCTTGAGTATGTGCATACGGATGTTTGGGGACCGGCATTGGTAGCTTCTTTAGGTGGAGCAAGGTATTATATTTCTTTTATTGATGATTTTTCTCGGAAAGTTTGGGTGTATGTAATGAAGGCTAAGTCGGAGGCATTTGCTAAGTTCAAAGTATGGAAGGCTCTTGTTGAGAATGAGAGTGGTAAGTCTTTGAAGGTTCTTAGGTCCGACAATGGCGGGGAGTATGTTTCCAGAGAATTCTTAGAGTTTTGCAAGCATCATGGGATTCAGAGACATTTTACTACACCGGGAGATCCGCAATCAAATGGAGTTGCGGAGAGGATGAATCGTACTCTACTAGAGAAAGCTCGATGTTTGAGATTAACATCGGGTTTGTCTAAGGGATTTTGGGCCGAAGCTTTGTCAACCGCGGTGCATATCATTAATCGAATTCCGTGCTCGGCTATTGATAACAAAATTCCGGAGGAAGTGTGGAAGGGCAAGAGTATTGACTTGAGTTATCTTCGTGTCTTTGGAAGTCCGGTTTATGTGCATGATCCGGGAAATGATAAGCTTGAACCTAGAGCTTTCAAAGGGGTTTTGCTTGGCTATACGGATGGAGTGAAAGGCTATCGGATTTGGAATCCGGAAACGAAGAAGGTAATCAACTCTCGTCATGTTACTTTTGATGAGTCGGCTATGTTCAAGGAGAATGAAAGCTCATCGGATATTCCGGTCTTGGTTCGTGATGAATCGAAGGGAAAGGAAGTTATTACCACATTTTGTCCAAGTAGTAGAGAGAGTAGATTAGTTGAAGATGCTGGTGAGGAGAAAGCGGTTGATGATACATCACATAGTCCACAAGGTGCCTCTAGTAGTGTTGGTGATGTACACGAGCCTAGAGAAGTATCGGTTCAAGGTGGAGCCGAAAGGATTTTGGGTGATAATATTGCTACTCGGGTTGGTCGTCGTGCTATAAGGCCACCCGAAAGATATGGTGATTGGAACTATCTTAGTTTTTGTGATAGGTTGGACTATGCTCTCAATGTAGTCCAAGATGAGCCTATGGACCTTGAAGACGTCATGAATTTGAGTGATAGCTCGAAGTGGATTTGTGTCATGGAGGAAGAGATGCAATCATTGATGAAGAATCAAACTTGGAGTTTGGTTCCACTTCCTAAAGGAAACCGTGCTATTGGGTGCAAATGGATTTACAAGGTGAAGGACGATGGAAGATACAAAGCTAGGTTAGTGGCTAAGGGGTTTGCACAAAGGAAAGGACAGGAGTATGATGAGATATTCGCACCGGTTGTGCGCCATACTTCTATCCGGATATTACTTGCCATAGTTGTTATTCACAACTTGGAGTTGGAGCAACTTGATGTGAAGACCGCCTTCTTGCATGGTGACTTGGATGAAGACATTTACATGGAGCAACCGCAAGGGTTTGTTGTAAATGGTAAGTCAAATATGGTGTGCAAGTTGAAGAAATCGCTATATGGGTTGAAGCAGTCACCTAGGCAATGGTACAAGAGATTTGATCATTTTATGCTTGAAAGTGGCTTTGATAGGAGCATCAAAGATGCTTGTGTTTATTTCAAGAAGTTGGGAAATGATTGTTGGGTGTACTTGCTCTTGTATGTGGACGACATGCTCATTGCTTCGAAGGACAAGAATGAAATCAACAAGTTGAAATTGAAATTAAAGTCAGAATTCGAAATGAAAGACCTTGGAGAAGCAAAGAGGATATTGGGCATGGAGATTGAAAGGGACCGAAAGCGTTTTGAGTTGAAATTGACTCAAAAGGAGTACATAAAGAAGGTGCTTTGTGGGTTTAGCATGGAGAATGCAAAGGTGTCAAATACACCATTACCTTTGCACGTGAAGCTTTCGAGTAAGGATTCACCTATCTTGGAGAAAGACAAGGCTTATATGGCAAAGGTGCCATATGCAAGTGCGGTTGGTAGTTTGATGTATGCTATGGTGTGTACAAGGCCCGATATAGCAAATGCCGTCGGGGTGGTTAGTCGTTTTATGTCTAACCCGGGAAAATCGCATTAGGAAGCCGTGAAGCTTATATTGAGATACCTTAGGGGTACGTCATCTCATGATCTTGTTTTTGGCGGTAGTGGGAAAAGGAGTTGCAACTTAGTTGGTTATTGTGATTCGGACTACGCCGGTGATAGAGATAGGAGAAAATCAACTTCCGAATATGTCTTCACACTAGGTGGTACGGCCATAAGTTGGAGATCGAGATTGCAAACCGTAATAGCTTTATCCACTACGGAAGCGGAGTTGATAGCCGCGGTGGAGGCGGCTAAGGAGGCACTCTATTTGAAGCGTTTGTTGTGTGACTTGGGGATTGGACACGATAGCATCGATGTTCAATGTGATAGCCAAAGTGCTATTCACTTGGTGGAGAATTTGGCATTTAGCTCACGGACTAAGCACATTGAAGTGAGGGAGTCATTCTTGGTAGCCATGGATGAGGATAAGCAAGTAAGTCTTCGGAAAGTGCACACAAAGGATAATGCGGTGGATATGTTCACGAAGACATTGTCGTTTGGGAAGTTCGAGCATTTCTCGAACTTGATTCGCTTGGAGAAGTGCTAGGTGCCACTAGGTGGCACGGGTGAGAGAGTAGCTTGGTTGTAGATGTGGAAGAGTATGGGTATGAGTTTGTGGTTCTATCTATTGGTGAGCACTAGTTTACACTCCTATGTGTTCAAGTCTTTGGTAAGACGGTTTTGGATTTGGATGTTTTCAACACTTTGTTGGCGGGTGGGGGCGTAGCCTGAACTCGTTGATGAAGTGCAATGGGCGGTGGCTTTGCCGGAGCTCATTGGGAAAGCATTCATGTTTGGTTGAAGGTAGAAGAAGTGATAGGTGGTGCTATCGGTTGTTGTTGATGGTATGGTACCATTAGATTTGGAGATGGATATAGTGTCGAGGTGGAGTGTTAAATTTTTGCGACACTATATCCATCTCCAAATTCGCAAATCGGTGTTCGGAGGTGGAAGTTATAAGAGAAAAGGCGGAGAGGGCTGTTTGGAGACAGCAGCTAATTTCAGACGTCTGAAATTAGCTTCAGACGTCTGAAAATTTCTGGAGTGGTTCCAGAGCACTTTTTCAGACGTCTGACCAAGTGGGTCAGACGTCTGATCTGGAGCCAGTCACTCCAGTGACTTATGTCAGACGTCTGACCCCTAGACCAGACGTCTGGAACGGCGTTTTCTTGTTTTTCTGGGCCGAGTCATTGTGATTTGTTGAAGGGGCAAAGTGGTCTTTCGCCGGGGGTTTTCTCCATAGTATATATTCTCTTGTTCAGGTTTAGAAGAAAGAGCTGATCATTCATCTAATCAAGGGTTTTATCCTCCAAATCTAGGGTTTAGGCAAATCCTATTTCTTCAATTCTAATCTCTACAAAAATAATATTCTTTCTAGAATATTGTGATCATTGTTAACAATCTCTTGTACTCTTCTATTGGTGATATAATAAAAGCCCTCTCAAGTGGATGTACACTAACACAACGTTAGTGGAACCACTATAAAATCGTGTGTGATTTACTTATTGTTATTGCATTCATATATTGCTTGTATTGGTGTTGTGATCTTGTGTTGGGCTATTTGTCATTGGTTAGTGTTTGGTTGTTTTGCACTATCTATCACGATTTGGCTTTTCCGCGTTGCGATTGTATTCGAGTGGTCTTGGGTGTAGTCGTAATAACAGAAAGGAATGCTAATATTTTTAAGGGATCTAAATGCTCTATTACTATGTTATTTAATAAGGTAGTTATGTGTTGAGTGTGTAGGTTAGGGTTTTAAATTCAAATAATTTCTTCTTGGGTATTACTTGAATTTATTACTGTATTCTATGTTCAATGCTGTAGTGTCGTGTAATGTTTCTTGTTTTTTTCTTTTTAATAAAATTGGGCGGCCGCTATAAAACCGGCAGGCTTTGCAAAATAATTCAAAGTTATATAAAATTAACTTGAGGGAAGCAATGTGATGGGGAAGATGAGGGCAAAAAATCAAAGTGTCATTGGCATATATTGTATGGTAGAAATATCATCATTACTGAGGTTTGTTCCGATTTTAGGCAATATGACTAAAATAATTATTCTATTAAAAACATCGACTACAAAATTAAAGAGGAGGGGTGAGAGAGGGTCTCCTTGACGTAATCCTCATTTAGATTGAATTTTGTTACATTTAATTCCATTTAGCAGAATGGAAGAGTCACTGGATTTCAAGATAAGACCAATCCAAGAGATCCAATATTTAATGAAACCCATAGCTTTAGGGTGTCGATCATGAAATCCCAATCAATTGAGTCGAAGGCCTTGGAAAAACCTAATTTAAGGAGAGTGCACTTAATATTTTTTTTTATAGCAACAGTTAACAAAACCTTGGGCAGCAGCGACGCCATCTACAATGTGTCTATCTTGTACGAAGTCAGTTTGGGCTTTATTAATTAGTTTATCCATCTTAGTTCTTAGTCTATTTGCCAAAATAATTTTTACTGAGCAGTTAATTAGGGAGATCGGTCTAAAGTTAGAAAGATCCTATGGGTTTTCTTTTTTCGGGATGAGTAAAACAGCCGCAAAGTTAAACCTCCCCAATAGGAGTCTTCCATTGTAAAGTTTTGCATATAATTTCATTATGTCATCTTTGATGGGTTGCCAGAATTTTTGATAGGAAAACATAGGAAATTCATTTGGGCCAGGGCTTTGTCACTAGATAGTCCCATGTTGAACACTAGAATTTCCACTTCGGTGAATGGACATCTAATTCATTTAACGAATTATCAATCGATGGATATACTGTTATTCAGTTTGCCCTCATTCTACGTCCACATTTGGTATCAAAAATTTCCATGAAATAGTTAGTGAAAGCGTGGTTTAATTCAGATTGATCCGCAATTTTAGAATCGTTTAAAATGATCGATCCAATGGTATTCTGACAACGTCTACCGGTTGCTATTCAATGGAAAAGTTAGTATTTTATCACCTTCGCCGATCCAGTTTACCAGGGAGCGTTGCTTCCACATAATTTCTTCTGGTCCATTATTTTATTTAAGTCTGTTTTCAAGTTATTTAGTTTGATTTTCTCATCTTGGTTTAGATTCCTGATTTCACATATCTTGACTAATTCAAGTATTTCACTTAGTATCTTATTCTTTTTAGTAAAAATGTTTTCCAAAAAATTAGGCCCCGTTTGGTTTGCTATTTTTAGTTTTGTATTTTCATCTAAAGAAATATTCACATTTATTATGTATTGTTGAAAAACACACAATTTTGAAAAACACACAATTTTGAAAAATGAAACTAACATAGAAAATAGAAAACAAGTTTATTTGATTTTTCATGTTTTGAGACATAACAAAAGGATGGAAAACAATTCATCTCCTCCGTTTTCCGTCCATCGTCGCGATGGCTAAGACTTGTAAAAAATTTCCCACATTTTCTTGTATTTTGTAGTGTATGTTGAAAACACAAAACACAAAACTCAAAACGAAACCAAACGGGGCCTTACTGTTTTGGTTTTCTAGGAATTTTCTTAGTTCCCAAAATTTATGGACTAAATCTTTAGCTGTGTTATTATGGACATGGTTATGCATAGAGTTCCATTTTGCAATAACTAGGTTTTCGAAATTATCCTCTTTCAGCCACATTTTTTTTGAATTTAAACGATTTGATTTTTGGCAGTTGATTGTGTGAGTTTAAGAGAATACGTCAATGATAAAAAATGTAGCTAGCTAGCCCATAAGCTTTGGACAAGGGGTAGTTGTTCTCTCGATCTCCACTCATAAAAAAAAATATTTAATAGCGCCAAGGATGACTGCTCTCTGCCACCAGACCAAGTATATTTCCTTCCAATAAGGGAAAGTTCATTGAGATGTTCATTGAGATTATTTGAGTTAATGAAATCATTAAATTCTTCCATACCGCGAAAATTACCCTCTCTTGGTGACCTCTTACAAAAGTATCTATTCACATTGAGATCTCCACATATGATCAAGGACCATAAGAAAGATTTCTAAACTCAGAATATTCAGCCCAGCGAAGTTGTCGAAGAGATCTATTATTAGGCGCGTATACATTAATAACAATTATGATGCTATTGTCTTGCAAATCAAGAAGAAAAACATGTAAGGAGAAACAGTTAGGGATCGATTGCAGGGGTTTATATTTATCTTCTCTCCACATCGTAAGAATACAGCCCAAACTTCCCGACGATGGAACATATGCCCATCCCGAGAGGAGGTTCCCTCCAATCGACCTAATAAATGAAGCGGACGACGCTTTGGTTTTGGTTTCCTGAAGAAGTACGATATCTACCGATCAATCTTTTATAATTTTTTTAATTCTAGGTTGTTTTAATGGAATCCCTAAGCCCCTAACATTCCAGCTAAGCATCTTCTTCTACTTACATTAGTCGCCTATCAAGTTCAGTTTTTTTAATGTATTTGATATCATTGTCTATTTGATTATAAATACAACCGGTGTTCTTAGCTATGTGAAATGCTTGAGTAGGAGTTAGCGTGTTCCAAATAATGGGGGTGTAAGTGCTTCCAAAAAGAACATGTTCACATGGCAGAGACGATTCATTCATGGATGGAAGGTGTTTTAGGCTTCTACGAAGAACCTCACTAGATGTGCTTCTGGATCTTCGATTGTGCCTATCTCCTACTGATCTGCAACTTATCTCACGCGTAGCCAGGCAAATGGAGTCGCATGGGACAACAACCCGAAGTTGATTCTCAGAGTCAGCTGCCTGTGCATCTTCTTCTGCATCGACTGTTGCGTCTACCATATGTTCTACATCAATATCTAGTGTATCAGAGTTATCAGTAGTGCAACAATTATTGCTTCAACTTTAGAAAGATCATTTTCAGCAGCAACGTATCGGGGATTCGCCTCAATATCCTTTGAAATTAGAGTGTTCTTTAGTCTTCAGCATTTCTGAATATTCGGGTCTAATAGGATCAAATCTGGCTTGTTGTTTGTCTCTTGAGAATTATTGCATCGAAAGGAGGGTGATACCAGAGATCATCTATGTTAGCCTGAATATTGCCTGTCGATTTTTCCTTCTCTGTCGGCGCAGTTGAGCAATTAATCTTTTGAGATAAGCACTCAAAAATGGCAAGCAATGAATCTGGTTGTTGAAGCAAGGGGATTAAAGAAGTTGGGTCAAGGTGCTTACGAATGTCCATACGTAGTTCATGATATTTGAAGTGCATATTTTAAAACATCATCAGAAATCGAAGAGGGCAATTGTAATTGGCGATGAGGCATAGTGCCCAATTGTTGTTTACACTTAAATTGTTTGTGCCATAAACAGCCATAGAGAAATTAGCAGATGGGTTCATGGCAGTAGGTAGCATGGTGATCTAAGTCCTTGCATCGATAGCAGAACGGTTTCCCCTTCTTTTGATTGATCCATAGCTTGCGATGTTTGTGCGTGGAAGAAGAGGCTTTGATTTGGCCTATGATCGAGGATCTGTAGCCACCAGATCTGACAACTTCAGCGTAGGTTCTGATTGACTTGGGAGGCTGGAAGATGAATGAGGGCGGGTCATCAGTGGAAAGAGAGTTAGCCCAAGGCAGATCAATTGGAGGTGGGGGGTACGAGTTGCAGCGGTGATAATGAAAGAGCGGATTCACTGAACAAGACGCCATTTTTTGACCATTGTTATTTACGTTGAATCATTAATGTTTATATTTTTAGAATTTGAAGGTGGAGGGCACGAGTTGTAACGCAATATTTGTATTTCTATAATTTTGAAACTTTTTGAATTTTTCAAATTTTCTAAAATTTTGAATATTTTTTATAATTTCATTTCTTTTTGAATTTAATGAAAATTTCATAATTTTATTGATAATTTAAAATTATTTTAGAAATTTTCAAAATTTAAACTTTTTTGGAATTTTAAATATTAAATATAATTATCAATTATAATTATTAAATATTAAATACTATTTCTTAATTATTAATTATTAAATATTGAATTATTATTAATTATTTAATAGTAATTACTTAATAATAATGTATAGTTGTTAAAAATTATTTTTTAAATATTAATAGTGCTTCTAATTTATTAATTATAACTAAATATTAATTATTAAATGTTGATTGTTATGTATATTTTATTAATGATTAATTATTAATAGTGATTATTA
Source organism: Allium fistulosum (assembly GCA_030737815.1). Lineage (NCBI taxonomy): Eukaryota > Viridiplantae > Streptophyta > Magnoliopsida > Asparagales > Amaryllidaceae > Allium > Allium fistulosum. Next base: position 1,098,639,064 of record CM060904.1, on the reverse strand, counting down.
ATTATTAATCATTATTTATCTAATATTAGTTAATAAATATTAATTATTAAAAGTTAAATTTAGTGCACCAATGAAAAATTATTATGAAACTTAATGTTAATGGAAAATTCGCTTGATAACATTTAAGGTGAAAACTGTTTACCCTTATTTTAAAGTCTTTTTATTAATTCTTCAAATTCTATGAATTGTTTAATTTTTTAATTGGTTAAAAATTTTAAATTAAAGAAATTTAATAACTTCCAAATTTTACAACGATTCTTTTTTGCACTTTATTATGCTTCTTTAATTTTTCACACAATCGATTATCGACGAACATCAAAATATGCACGACCACTTACAACCTATGAGTACAACAATAATAAATAATAGTTGTTATAAATTAAAATTTAAAACGGTCAAAACTACAAAGTTGTTAAAGACCCATGTTACAAATGTAAAATATTGAAAGTTGTTAAAAAAAACTTTACTACGACTTTCACTAAAAGCCAGTTGTCAAAAACCTTTATTACAAGGGTCATTTTTAGAAAGTTGTAAAGTTATAGTTGTAATATGGTCTTTTTATTATAGTATTTATTTATAAGTTGTATAAATTTTATTATTGTTTATATAACTATATAAACCTATGCACTCTTATTTTATGGTTCATTTAGCTATTACTGTTTCATCTGTTTTGTATCTGTGATGATTATTATATTTTATTCAATATGCTGTGAGAAATATGATAGGTTCTATGATTATTTTATTTACTTTACACCACTAACATCTCTCTTCATCGATTGAGCATAGTTGTAGCGAACTATATAGGTATATTGGGTGTCGGAGGTGTAGGGAGGTCGTCATATTTGGTATCAAAGCTTAGTTTAACCAATTTGACTTAGGTTTACCGTTTAATTCTAAGTTAATATCCGGATCCATTAGAGATATGAAGGAGTTATCACCTTTAAATGGATCAAGATTATACGCGAGAGTATACTTGTTATATATTTTGGTTTTCAAAAATATATAATAAAATATAAAGTACAAAGTTGCACTGCTTGAACGAGTAATATTGATGCAGTTTTTCATTATATGAGACTGCCCGTTCCTATTATAGATTAAGATTGAGCCATCATAAGAGAAATGATACTAGTAACTCCATCTCTGGACTTGATGAGGGGGTAGGTTCGAGGACTGCTAACCCCTGATTACAGAACATGTTCAATGAGATGGTGCGAAACATGGTTCGGAATGCCCAAGTCGCTCCAATGGTGATGGTGCTCAAGTGCAGGTGCATAGAGTCAATTTTGCTAAGTAGAATAGAGATATTCAAGATTGGGAGGAAAGCCATTCCTTGGAACAAATTCTACCATGGAAGTCCATGACTGAATTGATATTTGCGAAAGGATTTTTGATGACTTGGAGTTATAAGGAGGAAGTTGGCCTCTAGATAACTCTAGGGATGGACTGTGGATTGGTGGAATGCTCTTGTAGCTTTGACACCAAGGATCATTTTAATTAGGATCAGTTCAAAGTTTTCTTAGAAGAGAAATTTATTCCAGCTACTGGGAAATCGGTTCTATTTGGAAGTTCATTGACTTGAGGCAAGGCGGAATGTCTATGTCAAAGTATGTTACCAAATTCGATGTGGTATCATAGTACGGTTGCCGATGATTTTATTCATCAACCTTGAAGTTATGATAATGCATTATGAGGATCAAAAGTTACTTGCTAATCGCTGGCTTAATGATGGAAAATGAAGGAAAAAGAGCATTCAAAGGTAGATGACACAATATATGAAGTGATACGGCCAAACTAATACATCCGCTGTGAAGTTCGCTTACTATATGGCTCTCTTACAATAACAAGGAATTACAAGAAAATAGTGAAAATGATCATATGCTTAAGAATATTTAAGCTGCTAATCTTAGGTAACTTGAGTGGTGGACCATGGGTTCCAACCTAGGCCCCCTTCACCAGAGGCGCAACCAACCTAGGGTCCCCTCCACCGGAGGCCTAACTAACTTGGGTCCCATCTACCAGGGCCCCAACCAACCCTTTGGAAGTGGCAATGCATAGGGTTATTATACCAGTTGAAATAATGCTCGGACAGCTAAGATCGTACTATAGAATAGGCATGAAGCGCGCCTGGTCGTTGATCTAATCGAATGGACTTGATGAAGGATAGCTGGCGAAAGAAAGGAACTCGTAGCTAAGATGAAAACTAACAAGACCATACTAGGAGCATGCTCCACCATACTTTTCATTAAATGCGCTTGTACTTGTAGTATGCTTGTAGGAAATGGGACATGCTTCTTATCAGAGATAGGAATATCTAGCTATACATTTTACTGCTTTGCATCGCATGCCCAAGTGGCAGGATGGACCGAGATGGTCTGTTGAGAAATTAAGGAAGACGGGGACCCAAAGAGAGCTAAGGGCATGCTAAACCGAGTGAGACGAGATGGACTGCAAGTCGTAGGTGGCTGTATTGAAGCCAGATCGATGATGGTACACCCTTGAGATAGTCTCAAGCTATGTTGGTCGGAAGATAGCTGAAGGAGAGATGCTTGAGCAAGCAGTCATGATTAAATCACTGTCCATTGCATGAATAGCGTTATGTACACTAGTCTCAATGGATGTGTTGATATCCTATTCTCGATACTTCTTGACTAGGTTCTAAGGAGTCGGTGTTTTTCTATATATCGATTCAATACTCATGATTACAAATATGTTCATAACCACAATTGATAAAACACTTTTCTTAAGGATTTTCTACTTATATATATCTTTAATGTAATTGATTCATTATTTATATCACTATATAATAAATATACAGTAGGAAATAAAAGCAAAAGCATACTTATTTTGAACAAGATTGTTTACAATTAAGTTTACATAACAAATTACATAATTACCCTTATGCACACCCTTAACTGTATTAATCTCACACTTGCATTTGGAGTCATTATGGAGCCTCAACCCTATGCCTTTGATCAGTATTCCTAAATTAGAACTAGTTAGCAACTTACTTAATGGATCTGCTATGTTATCATGAGTATCCACTCTCTTGATCATGATCTCTCTACTTCTGATAACTACCTTATCATGTGGTACTTGCAGAGGATGTGTCTCGACTTCTTGTGAGCTCGCGGTTCCTTGAAAATTCACATTTCAGCATTATTATCATAATATAATGACATCAAACATTCAATGCTTGAGATTACTCTTATCTCCTTAATGACTTGGCACGTCCATGCTGCTTCTTTGCGGCATCGTTAATGGTGATGTACTCGGGCTCCATTGTTGAATCAGCCACAACTTCTTGTTTGAAACTTTTCCAACTAATACCCCTCTATTGAGGGTAAAACACAAATCGTGAAACTTACTTATTGTCTTCAATATCTCTTTGAAAGATTAAATTTTAATTCCCCTTCATAAGGAGTTTGTTATTTTCATATAACAGAAACAAATCCTTAGTATTTCTAAAAAAACTCAAGGAGACTTTAACCGCCATCTAATGATTTTCTCTAGATTCGATTGATATTAACTTTACACCTAGTGCAAAATAACATATGGCCTTGTGTACATCATAATGTACATGATCGATCATATTACCGAAGCATAGGAATATGACCCATGCACTATCGTTCCCCATCATAGATAGGTACTCTTTCTTAGAAAGGACAATTTCATGCCATGTTGCAAAATTTTCACACTTGGAATTTTCAATGCTGAATTGTCTTAGTTTGGTATACATGCACATAAATTGAGACAATCCTCGTATCCTTTTAGATCTTTCTCTATAGATATTTATACATCGTACATAGGATGCCTCACCTAAATCCTTCATCAAGAAATTATTAACCAACCAATTTTTTTACTGATTATAACATCGGTACATTGTTACCAATTAGTAGCAAGTCATCGACGTACAATACTAAAAACATTATAACACCATTTTGCCGCTTCTTATAAATGCATGCTTCCTTTGTGTTTTGAAAGAAACCAAACTATTATGCTACAAAATATTTGTTCCAACTCCTTGATGCTTGCTTAAGGCCATAAATTGATATTAAGAATCCATATGCTTTATCACCGCTTTCACTAACCTCGAAACCTTTTAGCTATGGCATATAAACTGTATTTTCTAAATCATCATTTATAAATTTAACATTCAACTACCATATTTTGTAATTATAATAATCGGCAATAGCTAGTAATGTCCGAATGAATTTAAGCTTGGTGACTAGAAAAAACATTTAACACCTTGAATTTGATGGACACCTTTTGCGACTAACCTTGCTTTACAGGTCTTGACCATTCCATCTATATCGATCTTTTTCTTAAAGATCCACTTGCAGCTAATGGGTTTCACCCCTTCTAATGCATTCTCCAAAGTCTATGATTTGTTTTTGTGCATGAAAATTATTTCAGAGTTCATAGCATCTACAACAACCAAAATTTTCGTCATTTGATTTTAAATGTTTAATTAATTTTAATTATTTAAATAACTGGATTTTGGAATTTAATAACTTAAAATTCAAATATTGTAATCATTTAAACATTTGAATTGTGAATTAAATATTAATTAAATGGATTTAGTAATATATTTAACACCTTTTAACTAATGAATAATATTGATGAATTCCATTTGTAAATTTATTTACAACTATAAATAGATTGGATAAATATCGATAATTGGATCGAAAATATAAAACGGTATTTAAATTTGTGAAATTATCATTCCGGGGCACTGTCTCAGATTTTGATGAAACCAATTTCATGGAATTCGTAATAATGAATTATAATATGCTGCCGAATTTCATGGCGATCGGACGTATCGTTTGGTCGTGCGAGTTTGAAACACGTAGAAATTAGTTTCGGAAAATTATAATATAATTGGGTTTAAAAAGCTATCTTTTGTATATGATTGAATTAAGTCTCGAGACTAGTTCCATTATTTTCGGAATAGGGGTATAACATATAGAACGCCAGACGGCACGTTTCGATAGGTGTTCGAGATTTTTTGAGTATGTTAGGCCGGATATTTTAATATAAATAAAATAATATGTATACCCGTTCCCATGCCCATCCCTTACTCATACCCAACCTTAACCTTGCCCCATCATTTCTTAGCCCATGCCTCCCTCACGTATATAAACACTTTCCCTCTCTCAATTTTTCTTTTTTATTTAGCTACTGACAGTAAACAAAGAAAAAAAATCAAAAGAAAACTTTAAAATTCGAAATCAAATTTATCAATCCATGAAAAATTGCAATTCTTGATTCCATGAGATCGTTTAGGCATAGGCTTCATTTATGTATGTTGTTTGTGGTGTTCGGCGTCTTTGGGTGGAGTTCGATCTTCAATGGCCAAACTAGAGTTGGGGATTTCTTCGGCCATGAGAGGAATTTGGCATCGAGACTTGGTTCGTTGGCTTCGTCATTGTAAGGAGCATGCATAGGCGCGTTTTGACATCGTCCGGTGGAGTGTTTTGAATCACGACCTGATGCGTGTGGAGGGGGGAGGACCTGATGTCGCGTTTTGATTTGAAGGGGAGGGCATTGATTTGAGGTGCCGGGTAGGTTGAGTTCGAGGAGAGGGAGCCAACGACGCTGTCCGTTCGTCATCAGCGCAGCGGTGCTCCATGTCAATGGGATTGTGTGCACGACCATGTCATTGGACATGTATAGGAAGAAGAGTGTGTGTTTGGGGAAGAAATAGTTTAAGGGTAATTAGTTGTTTAATTATTGTAATTAGTGAATAAATTAAATTGTTTAATTCCAAAACTTACAAAATGTGTATCTCACTCATGAGGTCGGATTTGAACGTCATATTTTGCGTTGGACTCGTATCGATGAGTACTAGGCAATGGAGTTGGTTTGATCGGATTTGGAGCCAGTGGAATTTTTGGCTAAAATCGAACGTCCATTCGGTTTTAGTTCAAAACGGAATGTTTCGGTGAAAACTGAAATCAATGTGAGTTTAACCCACATTTTATTTTACTATATCATATCTATGATATTGTAAACTATTATTGTTTGCTTGGATGTTAGTTAGATTGTTTGATTGATTGTTTGGTTGAATTTCCGTTTGGAAAATGGATGACATATTAATTTGATCGTTATGAACCTATATGATTATATATATTATCCATAACCATTGTTTTACAGGGAAAAATTTATAGAGAGGCTCTGAGGGGTTTCTCACCAATAATTATTTATTTACATCCTTATGCTATTATATTGATGTTTAATTGAAATAAATCTTGATATTCCATTTTAATTGTTTAAATGTCGTTGTAACGATTTTTGCTATACCGTCGTTTATCGACTTTCATCCCCAAAACCCCATCGTATGTTTTTGAACTTGAGCTTGTGAATTCTTTAAACAGAATTTTAAAATTCATTAATCATTTTTTATTAATGATAATTTAAAGTAATTAATCATTTTAACTAATGATTTTTAAATTAATTTACCAATTTAATTAATAATGTCTATATTTTGTTTATCATTTGATTTAAATGAGATTGGATTTAATTAATCATTTTAACTAATGATTATTTGTGTTTAATTAATTATTTTAATTAATGATATTTGAAATTAATAATCATTTTAATTAATGATATTTAAAAGTAATTAATCATTTTAATTAATGATATTTGATTTTAGTTAACCATCCTTATTTTTGATATTTGAATGTAATTAATCATTTTAATTAATGATGTCTGAAATTAATTAATCTATTTAATAAATGAGATTTCAATTTAATTTAGTGATTTTAATTAATTATTTTGAATTTTAATTAATCATTTTAATTAATGATTGTTTTAACTTTAATTAATTGTTTTAACTAATGATTTTTGAAGTTTAGTTAATCATTTTAATTAATAATGGTTTATAGTAAATCAATCATTTTAACAAAAGATGTTTTAATAATTATTGGAACTTAATTATTTAATCCAATTAATTGTTTTAATAATTAATCCAATTAATTAATAATTATTGGAACTTAATTATTTAATCCAATTAATTGTTTTAATGGCATTCAAAAATTATTTAATCATTTTAATTAATTATGGTTGAGAGTAATCTTTCATTCTAATTAGTGATTCTTTGGATTTAATAAATCTTTTTAATAAATGATATTTAAAGTTAATAAATAGACTTAATAAAAGTGATTAAAGTAAATTAACTAATACAATAAAAGTGTTTTAAGTTAATTAACTAATTTAGTGTTTTTTAAGTTAATAAACTGATTTAATAAAGATTTTAAAGTTAATTTACCGATGAAATAAAAGTGTTTGGTAATAATTAACAATTTTATTAAAAATAATGGATTGGTTTATTTAAAATAGATTATAAATGTGATGATTATCTTTCGGGATAATCAATACTGTTTTAAATTTATAAAGGTATTTAAATTGATTTGTTTTCTTTTGGGGTTAATAAATATTGTTTGGATTTTATAAATAATGGTTTATAAATGAGAAAATATTTTAAAAGGGAATTATTTATAAATAAAACTAAGTGTAAATTGTTTTTGGGTTTATAGTAAATGATGTTGTAACAAAATTTTTTTTGACCCTTGTTCTAATACACTTAGTATTATAAATTTTGTCTTATAAAAGAACATTTTAAAAGAGTATTCCCAAAGTGTTTTACCAATATTGTAATAAAGAAATCAAGCACAAGTTCGGTTTTAAAAGTTAAAGTTCGATTGGTTATGGAAAAATAATTCGATATCGCTTGTATATGAAGGATCTAGTCATACTTTTAACGCTAAACGTTGAGGCTTGGACTCGTTTCTATCCCGAAAGTTAAAAACATCGTCATGGCGATGCCTAGAGGTAACCCTATTTCAATTTGCCCGGCTTCATTTTCAATCGAGGGATAGCACTTATTTGGAATCGACGCGTAGTGGTAAAAATATAAAATTTAATTTCCATATATGGTCATTTTAATTATCCCCAATAGTTGATTTATTAATTATCGGATTCCGCTTTCTTCATGGTGTATCGTCACCTTAGAAACGATATGCTGCTCTTTGAGCTTTGTTATCCTTTGCCGGAAATGACTAAATATAAAGCGCGAAAAGGGGTCAAGCTATATGGGGTTGCTCCCATTAAGGTATTTTCACATATCATATTGATTGGATTCGGTTATGTGCTTAGATGTGAAAATATTCGGATTCTCGGTAAGGTTTGGCGAGGTCCGGCTTGGAGGGTCTCAAGAAGTGTCACGGAGTATATGAGCTTCTTAGAAGTATATTACTAGAGGTATTGTGACGCCCCACCTCTATACCCACACTAGCCAAGAACACTACGGAGTAGTGTTGTCAACTAGGGCGGAGAATAAGGCTGTTGAGGAGCGACCATCCATGTAATTGCTTATCACACGGTGGCTATAAATAATCTTCGGAAACAAACATAGAAATAAGCATAACACAAATCAGTCACAGACATCCATATCACAAAGGCGGAAAAAGATATGAATATATAACTAACACATGAAAGTGTACATCAGAGTTGTGGTCAAAAAGATCCACAATAATACAAAAGAATAGCAACACATGCTATACCAAAAGAATACATCTATGAGTCTATATCTCAAGTGTATACAACAAAACTGCTCATCTAAATAGTTAGCCAAAAGTCAGAGTAGCAAATCCTGAGAAGAAGTCAAGCAGAAGCACCTGTAACATCTCGGTCTGACCCGAGTATTATTTAAGAAAATAATAAACGGATCAGTCTAGCTATAAATATCAGATAACATGATATAAAATAAAAGATATGGCATAAACATAAAATATCCATACTGACATACTACTATAAGTATGCAAATGATGATCAACAGGAGATCAACCAATAAGAGATAAATCAATATCACAAGATCCAAAGAGGGCATCATACCCTAAACTTGTACTCATAACAAGTTATTGACATAAAATCCAGAAATCCATACAAGAAATCCAGAAATCATAAAAAGGGAAAGAAAGAGGCCTATCACATGACGGTCCGAAGACCATGGGGAGCTACCCCATATGTGTGAGTCGGAATCACACAGATTGAGGTCTAGACTAACCAAAAAGCAAAAAGGTATGTGTGAGTGGAATCACACAAGTGGTGTCTAGACTAACCTCGCAGGCAAATAGATATGTGTGAGTCGGAATCACACCAATGAGGACTAGTCTAACCCTGCAAACAAAGAGACATCGCACAATTGCTAGTCTAAATCATAAGAATGATCGTCATGATCAACGAGAAGTTTCAATTACACTAAGCTAGTAAATATAAAAGTTTAGCTTCATGTCCCATAACCACTTGCTTAACTTAAATGTTTACGAACAAATTGTAAATCTTCACTAGAAGATTGTCACAAGAAGTTCAATCGAACAAGTCCAAGAATTAACCGACGAAGTAAACGCAAGCGTTTCATACCACTTGTTTTGCTAAGCCGTTTAATTAGATTTCTTATCCGAGTGAGGTAAAGGCTTGTATATACTAATAGATTGTAAAACGGTTTTATAAACGAGTTTGGTATTAAAGATAGAGTTGAAAATGTTTTGATAAAAGAGTTTTGATATTTACTACTAGTATTGAAACCTTCATATCTTTAAAGTGACAAGTCACAAAACGATTGTTGAAACAAATCGAATCACATCAATTCACGTTCGAAGACGTGAGTAAAGTCCAAAGAAGTCAATCCCAAAACCATCAAAGTAGAAATTCTGTTGAATGTTTTTCAGATAAGATTGCCTACGGAGGGGGGTCCAGGGGGGTGGCAACCCCCTAGGTGGGGGTGTGGGGGCAACGCCCCTGCTACGGTGTTCGACCAAGACGGTACGACCTAAGTGAAGACAAGCGGCCTACGACCTAAAGCAAAATGAGGTCTAATGACCTAAGGGTTCGAACGACTTAAGGGTCATACGACCTAACTGGAGCTTAGGTCGGAGACGACCTACGACTTAAGCCAGGGCGAGCGACCTAACGTTTGCCTAGGGATTATAGGTCGGAAACGACCTACGACTTAATAGGGTCCAGAGGAAGCGACCTAACAAGGTCCACGATCTAAAGTGGGATGACCCAACGAGGTACGCGACCTAACGGGTCAAAGCCATGTGACCTAACAAAATAACACAGGCCGAACGATCTAAAACTTAAGTCGCAAACGACCTAAAGTCTTACGACCTAACTGGAATTAAGGTCATGCGACCTATGGGGTTATCTCGAGAACGACCTAACTCTGGACGAGGTAGGCAAGGGCGAGCAACTTAAAATGCTTCGTCCTAAAGGTTCAAAGGTCACATGACCTAAAAATGATACGACCTAAGGATCGAACGACTTAAAGGTCATACGACCTAACTGGAGCTTAGGTCGGAGACGACCTACAACATCAGCCAGGGCGAGCGACCTAACGTTTGCCTAGGGATTATAGGTCGGAAACGACCTACGACTTAAGGCTTAACTCGCGAACGACCTAACACTGCGTGACTTTTCAACGCGAACGAGCTACAGTTCTGGGCGACCTATGGAGGCAGAACGACCTAAGCTCAGGAAATCTCCAAAAACACTAAAAATTTGGGTTTTTCGCCAATCCAATCCAAATCCAATACAAACAAACATGCTAAAGTGATGAGGAATCATCCCCAACAGTCCAATGACAATTATAGGCAAGATGTGAGATCAAAAATCTCACTTTTTCACTAAAATGGATGAAGATGGAGATTGAAAGCAAGGAGAAGCAATCCAAAGCTTGAATCCACTATCTTCTACTTGAATTTGGAGTTGAATCTCAGATTTGCAATAGAATTTGAGTTTGGAGTTTTAATTTCCACTTCCCACCACCATTTTTGAAAAAGCTTGAATGTTAAGACAAATGGTGAATGAAGTGAGGAAGAGGGTTGGGCTGAACTAAAGAAGGTGCAGTCCAAACCAAAGTCACAAGCGGGAAAAAGTAGCAAGAATTTCACTAACTCCAAACATATCGAAGTTTACACTCAAAAAGATCGCAAACGTCATTTTGAACTCAATGAAGGTGGTCTCGAGTCCTAATCTGACCGTATGCAAAAAGTAGCTTTTCGAACTAACATCCGACTAACGATAAAATATTTAAATAAAATATTTAAATATAAAATTGATAAATATGCGGGTTGTTACAGGTATACTTCAAGAGGGGTGCACCTTCCTAGTCATTTATTGGAAATTTTCCTTTCCTTATTTGATTCGAACCTTTGAATCTGTTTATCTTTAAATTGCAACGAGAAGAGTCAACCACTCTTTGCGATGTTTAAGTATTGGTTTTGTTCATTCTATCAAGTTTGGATGGTTACTTTATTTTTTCCATTTTATCAAGTTTGGACTGTTACCTTATTTTGTCCATTCTATCAAGTTTGGACTATATCTTGTTTATCCATTCTGTCTAATTTGGATTTTTCTCAGATTATTTTCATTCTTTCAAGGTTGGTTTTTAATACTATTTAATGCTCATCTATGTTAGGATTTATTTCCTGTTGTTTATCTCTACTCTTGCCTATATGGATGTTATTCTTGCGAGGTAAAAACCCGATCCGTGTTAGCAGTGTGGTCTTACAGAACTTTAATATATTCCCTTTTATTTGAGTTATCTCACACTGATATTTCCAGACTAATCCGGGTGTTATTTTATTATTATTCTCAGGTCAGACCAAGTATTTTCCCAGGTTGTCCTTGGTGTTATGGAGATCTTGGAAAGGAGCCAGAGGTTCACCTATCGTAATGTTTTATTTTCCGCTATATTATATAGTATCCATATCAACAATTGCAAGGTCAAGATTTTATAAATGTCTAGCTGATAAGGTTTGTTTTTAACTCTGATATACTCTATTTTCAAAGTGGCAGTTCTACTGTCCTTGTTATATTATATGTTGTCGATTCCGTTGTGAGATTCTAATTTTCTCTGTTCTCTGTTTTTTTATTTACCCTAACAATCTGCCCTTTTGTCGATTGGATGCACGGCATTTGAACACGGTGGTAGTGTTCGATGTCGAATTTTGATGGTCAAAAAGGCATGTCGTTACAGCATGGCATCGGCGCATGAGGTTAAGCGAGAACCTTGGCTTTGGTAGGGTCTGGCTCATTAGATATAGGGTAAGTGACACCCTAGAATGAGTTTGAGAGTATTATATATACGAGAGCGTATTTGTTAATGTTATAAAAATGTATTATGTTAAATGTTCTATTGAGTTTTTATGAATTCTGATCGAGACGTGGACAACACAGTATTGATAGGGATTCCTAAACACTTGAACAAGGCCAAAGGACATGGTATTGAATTTTTGAAAATTTGGCAAATTAAATATTTTACCTAGGATTATATTTTATATATATAAAGGAATAATTTTCAAAACTTTGTATAGTTATAGAGTGTGTTTGTTTAAATGTGATAATATTTGTTTATTATCACTATTGATTGATCAGTCATGCTCGATTAAATTAGGAGCATTGATTGTCATTTGTTGACTGTTGATTATTTGTGTTTAGCCTATTGATAATCATTTGTGGTTTGAATTTATAAATGAACCCCTTTGTGAATTAATTTTCACAATTTGAATATAAGGTGTTCGGAGAAGATGTTAGTTAAAATTTCACCTTTTAATAATGGTGAGCTAAAAGTAAAATTTTAATAATTTTTTTATATAATCTAAATGGTAGGATGAGACCTTTAGAGAAAGATATTTGAGAAAATTCTATTATAATACAAACGAGTTATTATAATATGAGATGATTTTTATATAAAGGAAATTTTATATAAATTTAGTTTATAAAATGCGTTTAAAAAGGATTTTTGAATCTAAATCCCGGAATTTTGAAAATAATTTCAAAAGGTTTTGGATAAATGAAATAGTAGTATTTTTGGAAGTAATTGAAAGTAAAAATATTTTGAGAAGTAGAATTTTAAATGGAATGCATTTTCTTTGGGATAATTAGAGGAAATCATTTCGATTAGTTTTGTGGTAATCTGAATAATCTTTTAAGTGACGATCGGATGTTTGCTTAGACGGACGTTGTGGAGTACTTAGTAAATCATTCTCTTTATCATTTTGTGATCGAAATGAGTTCAAATCCAAACGAACCCAAAGTGGGTTTTAATAAATAAATCATTTAAAGTTATTATATATCAAAATATATGTAATATGCTTTCAAAAATGAGTTTTTGAAATTAAAACCGGGTATTTAATTTTTAAGTTCCCTTAAAAGGTAATTGTTTTCCAAGAGAAAAAGTATTTCTGATAAGAGATTGTTTTAATAAATGAAATTTTACGCTTAGATAAGGTAGGAGATAATTTAACACAGGTTTAAAATGGGTTAAATTGGATAAAAAAGTTTTGATAAACATCGTTTTATTCAAACCATAACTTTTGTTTAAAGCGTCTTAGTGGTGTAAACTATTTGTTTATTGGGTCAACCGATAAATATCTTCCATTTTAACACTCTAAGTTAAAGAGGTCGAGAAGTTGACTTAGTTTTAAAAGACCCAAATTTTGATTAGATCTCCACCTGAATTGTGAAAAGTAAAATAAAATTTGTATCTACTCTTAAGATATAAAAGAGTATTATACAAGTAAATAATGTGGAAACAAGTTATTATTTGGTGTTTTATAAAGAAATGACTTTATAAAATATTTTTAGAACTTGGGTGAAAATTTATGAAATAATTCATAAATAAGTTTAGTATTGAATAAATTACTAATTGGAAAATATAAGTGATTAAGAAAAATTGGTGAAGTTAAGAAACCAATAATTTTAGAGAATAACTTTTAATTTTTGTCCGAAAGAGTTTTGATAATCTTCTAAGCAACAAACGAAAGGCTAATGAGCAAAACGGTACGCTTAGATAATTATCTATATTTTTTGACAATCAAGAAAGTTTTGAACCTAAGTTAAAATTTGTTTGTTATCACTTGACATTTTGAAACAATGTTAAGTGATAAGTTTTCCCTTATGGAATTTGATTGACTGTTAGTGTTAGTTTATTCCTTCATGGTATTTGATTGATTTGATTTGATTGAATTTGATTAACTGATTGTGTGATCTTATATACCATAGTTTATAAAGTTAAAATTTATAAACCGAGGTTTTTTATTTGTTGTTATTAGACCTAAATTCTGGTGATTTTGAAAATAAAACGATTTTAAAGATTTTGGGATAAAGAAATAATATTTATTCACCCTAGTTGATGTTTTTGGAAAAACCGGAATATCACAAGATGCTCCGTGTTGTTTTGATTCTAGAGTTTTTCACCATGCTTTATTAAGAGGAATCCCCTCCTTGTCATTTTGATTTTTGATCTCTGATTTAATTCCCGTCTAAGAAATTTGAAAATGAATTTTGGAAAAAAAAAACCTGGGCGTTTAGATCTATATTTTTTATTTGAAATTATTGGATGCGTAGCACCTATTAAAGAATATTCTCTATGTTTTGTCGCATGTGATTGAGATATAGTTATTGGTTGCATGTAGATTTATATCATGTTAGTTTCTCATATAGAGTTACATCAATTGTTTTTGTCAGCCTAATTTTTTTTGATTTCATAAGTACAGGTATGTAAGAGATTGCTATTTGATTCTTATGCACCTGCATTAGCATAGAGATAATAAATTATCTGCCAAAATATGTAACAAACGCAAAAAGGTGTTGAAACTTTGTATTTACGATATTTCGTAATTACGATATTTTGACTATGACAACTATACAAGTCATTGTTATATACTAACTTGTTTTTGTAGGAATTAATCAAGACCGGATTCAAATAAGCTTCAAATCTTATATATGTATGTATCGAGTTTGTGTCTAGAGTTTACCCATATTAAAATCTCTCCTATATGATATATATTTCGACTCGTTTTTTCATTTCATTAGCATACTCTCATAATCAATGAAAATTCTCATTTTAAGTTTACATTCAGACGTCTAAATGTAACAAATCAGACGTCTGAATCTGGAAAAATGAATATTGTTTAGTACAATATTCAGACGTCTGACTTGTTAATTTCAGACGTTTGAAAATGATTATTTTTAACCTATTTCCTTTCTAGTTTGAGCTCGTCCAATTTTAGAAGTCTGAATTATTCAATTCAGAAGTCTGAATATTGTTTAGTACAATATTCAGACGTCTGACTTGTTAATTTCAGACGTCTGAAAATGGTTATTTTTAGCCTATTTCCTTTCTGGTTTGGCACGTGCAATTTCATAAGTCTGAATTATTCAATTCAGAAGTCTGAATATCTATAATGCAATTTCAGAAGTCTGAATTATTCAATTCAGAAGTCTGAATTATTCAATTCAGAAGTCTGAATTATTCAATTCAGAAGTCTGAATATCTATAATGCAATTTTAGAAGTCTGAATTATTCAATTCAGAAGTCTAAATATCTATAACGGCTATATTTTCAAATAGGCACTTCCATTTCGGAAGAGATGCGTTCTTCATTTCAATAGATATGACCATATCTCTTCATGATAACTCTTCACAAACATATGCACCTTTTTATAATCTATATAAACACATTAGAATCATGTTTCCATAACTTAATTTAATCTATTCTTACTCTACTCTCATTTTCTTTGATTCTAATACTCTTGTGCATTCAATTTCATACAAATTCGTTCTATTATTCCTTATTCTTCACGTATTCATATATATATATATATCATAAAGGAGAAGATTATAGGAAGGGTGTACTATAATTGACAAATTCGTGTTATTAAAGAACACATAGTGTCAAGAAAACTTTATTTGTAAAAGACCTGTTCTGCTGCTCATGCATTGTGAAGTCCACTTCGGCTGCCGAGGCAAAATCCTATTCTGTTTCTCAGGTCCCTGTTCGGCTGCTCGGGGGTTGTACAGACCTATTCCTCCGGGTTAAGTGAGGGTTGTCGTTTTAGTGAAATTCCAGAAGGAGTCTGGGACTGGACGTAGAACGGGAAGTTCGAACCAGTATAAAAATTCTTGGTGTGCTTGTTTTATTTTACTAATTCACATTGCTATAGTATCTTAGTTTATTTCCGCACTAGTATAGTATAATACCATATAGCATGATCTGCACTGTCTTTTCATTTGGTATCAGAGCAAGTCATCTAATAACCGTTACAAAGTTATGTGATATTTTGTTAATATGGAAAACAACGCCAGCACTAGCACTGTCACTAACACCAGTTTTATAGAAGGTCAATCTACTTCACGACCTCCACTATTCAATGGCATGAATTACAACTATTGGGCAACTCGAATGCGTATTTATATGCAAGCAAATGGTTTTGATTCATGGAATATCACTCAAACTGAGTATAACATTCCTACAACAGAATACTCTTCATGGTCAAACACACAAAAATTAGATGTTACTGCAAATGCCAAAGCTATGAATATGTTATTTTGTGCCTTAGACAAGAATGAATTTAATCGAGTTAGTATGTGTACAACTGCTTATCAAATATGGAGAACACTAAAAGTTACACATGAAGGTACTAACAAGGTTAAACAAAGCAAAATTTCTATGTTGAAAAGTCAATTTAAAAATTTTAGAATGAAACATGATGAGTCTATTAATGATATGTACTCTAGATTTCAAGATATTTATCACTCTCTATTAGGACTAGGAGAAAAATTTACTGATTTTGATATTGTATCAAAAATCCTAAACTCTTTAACGGATGAATGGGAAAGAAAGGTCTTAGCCATTGAAGAAACAAATGATCTTTCTACTATGAAGCCAGAAGAGTTAATAGGAAATCTAATGTCCTACGAAGTGAATTTGCAGGCTAAAAGAGTACAAGCGCAAGACAAAAAGAATATGGCATTTCATGCAGAAAAAGAAGAATCGGATTCGGATGAAGAAGACTTAGCATTCATTGCTAAAAACTTTAAAAGTTTTTGAAGTACAGAAAAGGAAATCGAAACAACGGGAAAAGAAACTTCAACAACAATTCAAATAAGCCATCTTCATCAATACTAGAATGCTTTAACTGCCACAAGAAGGGGCACATACAAAAAGATTGTCCAGAACAAAAGAAAACATATCACAATAAGAACCTAAAGGACAAGTTTAAAAGAAAAGCATTTTCAGTAACAAGGGATGACTCGGATTCTTCTTCTTCAGAAAGCAGTAGTGACAGTGAAAATGAACAAGCAAATGTTTGTTTCATGGCTACAGAAAATGAGGTAAATGATCTTACTTTTGATGACATGATTGAAATAAATTCTGAATTATTAGATACTTTAAAAAGTCTCAAAAGAAAATATAAAGAGGCTCTAGAAAATCAGAGAAAAGCAGAATTCGAGAGAGATATGCTTAATGATGAAAATAAGATATTAGAAGAAGAACTTGGAAAACTTCAAGATACTTTTTCTAATGATAACTCTCAACCTACCTTATTGAGTCAAGAAATTGAAACTCAAAAGGAAAAGAATGATGCTCTTATCTCTGGAAATCATGAGCTAAAAACCAAGATCAAAATGATTGAACTAGACAATACTAGCCTCAAAACAAAGTTAGAAAGCATTACTAAAAATGTGACTAACTTCTATAAAGGCAGAGAGAACCTATCTAAGATTATTGAGAATTCCCAATCTGTTTTAAATAAGAAAGGACTAAGTTATTCTAAGAAATTAGTAGCTCCACCCAAAAATAAACAAAATAGGAGAAATATTTCTAAATCCAAGTCTACCATAGTTCAACTAAAAAGGAATCAAAATTCAAGAAACATAAAAATATGGGTTCCTAAAACAAACAACAGTTTCATTAGGAATAAATATATAAAATCCTTTTTGGAAAATGTGCATAAGAGTCAAAATTATTTATACAAAGGGAATACTGAATCCTCTTGGGTTTGGTTTCCTAAGACCTAACTCTTAGGACCCTATCAAAAAGTGGGTACCAATGTTATTCTTTTATTTTTTGCAGGTCCCACTTAAGAAAAGAGGAAAATGGATACTCGACAGTGGTTGCTCAAAACACATGGCAGGAGACAAAAATATGCTAACAAATATTACATATTCATATGGAGGCTCTGTCACATTTGGAGACAATTCCAAAGGTTATATCATCGGCAAAGGCGATGTAAGCAATTACGGTATATCTAATTCACCTCTCATTTCCAATGTTTTACTTGTCAAAAACTTGAAGCACAATTTGTTAAGTATTAGTCAATTATGTGACAAAGGATTCAAAATTTCATACTTGCTATGTTGGTTTGTAAAATTAATCTTCTATGTCTCTTTTGGAATAGTGTATTATTTCTACATTATCTATGCTATTCTTGCTTACTGTCGTTCATATGATATGTGAGTATTTCTATATATTATGTTTCCTTTTTGTCGATGTCAAAGGGGGAGAAGGAGTTTAAATACTACCATCGATAGGGGGAGCTTATAGTAAGGGGGAGTACATATAATTCTATTTCCTGTTTATATATTGTGTATATACTTATATAGTTGTCATCGTCAAAAAGGGGCAGAATCTTGAAACTTCATATTTACGATATTTTGTAATTACGATATTTTGACTATGACAACTATACAAGTCATTATTATATACTAACTTGTTTTTGCAGGAATTAATCAAGACCGGATTCAAATAAGCTTCAAATCTTATATATGTATGTATTGAGTCTGTGTCTAGAGTTTACTCATGTTAAAATCTCTCCTATATAATATATATTTCGACTCGTTTTTTCATTTCATTAGCATACTCTCATAATCATTGCAAATTCTCATTTTTAGTTTACATTCAGACGTCTGAATGTAACAAATCAGACGTCTGAATCTGGAAAAATGAATATTGTTTAGTACAATATTTAGACGTCCGACTTGTTAATTTCAGACGTTTGAAAATGATTATTTTTAGCCTATTTCCTTTTTGGTTTGAGCTCTTCCAATTTCAGAAGTCTGAATTATTCAATTCAGAAGTCTGAATATTGTTTAGTACAATATTCAGACGTCTGACTTGTTAATTTCAGACGTTTGAAAATGGTTATTTTTAGCCTATTTCCTTTCTGGTTTGAGCTCGTGCAATTTCAGAAGTCTAAATTATTCAATTCAGAAGTCTGAATATCTATAATGCAATTTCAGAAGTCTGAATTATTCAATTCAGAAGTGTGAATATCTATAATGCAATTTTATAAGTCTGAATTATTCAATTCAGAAGTCTGAATATCTATAACGGCTATATTTTCAAATAGGCACTTCCATTCGTGAGAGATGCGTTCTTCATTTCAATAGATATGACCATATCTCTTCATGATAACTCTTAACATATGCACCTTTTTATAATCTATATAAAAACATTAGAATCATGTTTCCATAACTTAATTCAATCCATTCTTACTCTACTCTCATTTTCTTTGATTCTAATACTCTTGTGCATTCAATTTCATACAAATTCATTCTATTATTTCCTTATTCTTCACGTATTCATATATATATATATATATATCATAAAGGAGAAGATTATAGGTAGGGTGTACTATAATTGACAAATTTGTGTTATTAAAGAACACATAGAGTCAAGAAAACTTTATTTGTAAAAGACTCGCTCTGCTGCTCAGGCATTGTGAAGTCCTCTTCGGCTGCTGAGGCGAAATCATGTTCTGTTGCTCAGGTCCCTGTTCGGCTGCTCAGGGGTTGTATAGACCTGTTCCTCCGGGTTAAGTGAGGGTTGTTGTTTTAGTGAAATTCCAGAAGGAGTCTGGGACTGGACGTAGAACGGGAAGTTCGAACCAGTATAAAAATTCCTGGTGTGCTTGTTTTATTTTACTTATTCACATTGCTATAGTATCTTAGTTTATTTCCAAACTAGTATTGTATAATTCCATATAGCACGATCCACACTGTCTTTTCAAAAGGTACGTAATAGATTTATAAATTTAAACTGGTTGATGATTTTATGCCCTGATTATGGGTAGCCACTTGGCTTTCCTTTTATTTGGCTGGTTTAGAGTCCGTAGAGGCAATTTGTAGTTGTTCTGATCGAACCGCGCAAAGGAGACGTTGCCGAAATTTTCCGTAAAATTTTAAGAATTAATTAATAAGTTTAATAACTCATTTTAATTAATAGTTTTAAACTTAAGGGTTTGGAAACATTTTCTTCCTCGGGAATTTCTGGGACGAAATTCTTTTTAGGGGGAGAATGTAACAACCCAAAATTTTGGTCATTTGATTTTAAATGTTTAACTAATTTTAAATATTTAAATGATTGGATTTTGGAATTTAATAACTTAAAATTCAAATATTTTAATCATTTAAACATTTTAATTATGAATTAAATATTAATTAAATGGATTTAGTAATATTGTTTAACTCGTCTTAATTAATAAATGATATTGATGAATTCAATTTATAAATTTATTTATAAATATAAATAGATCGGATAAATATCGATAATTGGATCGAAAATATAAAATGATATTTAAATTTGTGAAATTACCATTCCGGGGCACTTCTTGAATTTTGAGGAAACTAGTTTCATGGGATCCGTAATAATGAATTATAATATGCTGTCAAATTTCATGGCGATCAGGCGTAGAAATTAATTTTGAAAATTTATAATATATTTAGGTTTGAAAGTTATCTTCTATATATGACCGAATTAAGTCTCGAGACTAGTTCCATTATGTCCCGAATAGGGGTATAACATATAAAATACCAGGCGACGCGCTTTGATAGGAGTTCGAGATTTTTTGGGTATGTTAGGCCGGATATTTTAATATAAATAAAATAATATATATACCCATGCCCATGCCCATCCCTTACCCATGCCCATACCTTAACCTTACCCCATCATTTCTTAGCCCATGCCTTCCTCACATATATAAACACTTTCCCTCTCTCAATTTTTCTTTTTCATTTAGCTATAGATTGTAAGTAAAGAAAAAAATCAAAGAAAACTTTAAAATTCGAAATCAAATTTATCAATCATGAAAAATTGCAATTCTTGATTCCTTGAGATCGTTTAGGCCTAGGCTTCATTTCTATACGCTGTTTGTGGTGTTTGACATCTTTGGGTGGAGTTCGGTCTTCAATGGCCGAACTAGGGTTGGGGATTCGACCATGAGATGAGTTTGGCATCGAGACTTGGTTTGTTAGATTCGTCGTGGTGAGGAACATGCGTAGGCGCATTTTGACGTCGTCCAGTGGACTGTTGTGAATCGCGACTTGGAACGTGTAGGGGAGGAGGACCTGATGTCGCGTTTCGATTTGAAGGGGCGGGCGTTGATATGAGGTGTCGGGTAGGTCGAGTTCGAGGAGAGGGAGCCAACAGCGCTGTCCGTTCGTCAATCGGCACAACGGAGCTCCGTGTCAGTGGGATTGTGTGCATGACCATGTCATTGGACATATACAGGAAGAAGAGTGTGTGTTTGGGGAAGAAATAGTTTAAGGGTAATTAGTTATTTAATTATTGTAATTAGTGAATAAATTAAATAGTTTAATTCCAAAACTTATAAAATGTGAATCTCACTCATACAAGGTCGGATTCGAGCGTCGTCTTTTGTGTTGGACTCATAGTGACAATGACTATACAATGGATTTGGTTTAGTCAGATTTGGGGCTAGTGGAATTTTTGGCTAAAATCGAACATCCGTTCGGTTTTAGTTCAAAACGAAACCTTTCGGCGAAAACTGAAATCAATGTGAGTTTAACTCACATTCAATTTTACTATAACATATCTATGATGTTATAAGCTATTATAGTTTGCTTGGATGTTAGTTATATTATTTGATTGATTGTTTGGTTGAATTTTCGTTAGAAAAATGGATGACATATTAATTTGATCGTTATGAACCCATATGATTATATATATTATCCATAACCATTATTTTGCAGGGAAAAATTTATAGAGAGGCCCTGAGGGGTTTCTCGTCAATAATTATTTACTTACATCCTTATGCTATTATATTGATGTTTAATTGAAATAAATCTTGATATTCCATTTAAATTGTATAGATGTCGTTATAGCGATTTTCGCTATACCATCGTTTATCGACTTTCATCCCTAAAACCCTGTCGTATGTTTTTAAACTTGAGCCTGTGATTTCAGTAAACAAAATTTTAAAATTCATTAATCAATTTTGATTAATGATAATTTAAAGTAATTAGTCATTTTAACTAATGATTTTGAAATTAATTAACCAATTTAACTAATAATGTTTAAAATTGGTTTATGTTTTGATTTAAATGAGATTGGATTTAATTAATCATTTTAACTAATGATTATTTGAGTTTAATTATTTTAATTAATGATATTTGAAATTAATAATCATTTTAATTAATGATATTTAAAAGTAATTAATCATTTTAATTAATGATATTTGATTTTAGTTAATCATCCTCATTTTTGATATTTGAATGTAATTAATCATTTTAATTAAAGATGTTTGAAATTTATTAATATATTTGATAAATGAGATTTGAGTTTAATTAAGTCATTTTAATTAATGATTTTGAACTTTAATTAATCATTTTAATTATTGATTGTTTTAAATTTAATTAATTGTTTTAACTAATGTTTATCATTTTAATTCATAATAGTTTATAGTTAATTAATCATTTTAACATATGTTGTTTTAATTTATCATTTTAGCTAATGATGTTTGTTATCCCAACTTTTGGCAAAGCCGAGATACCCAAAGATTAACTGAGAAGCAATGATTATTAGTCGTGAACATCGAGTGTGCATCGCAGGTTCACCATGGATATCGATGAATTTTGTCCGAGTCCGGATCGGGCTACAATTGATAAGGCACGTCAAGCAAAGCCGTGGGAACCAACGATCCAAGTTTCAAGTCAATCCGAGTTTGTATGCTCAAGATATCATCGACAAAAGATGGAGTAGACCGTCCTTAGTTCGAATCCATAGGCGAAGCCTATGTTCGAATCCATCAGACGTGCATTGCTTCGAATCCATGAGGAATACCCCTGCTTCGATTCCATCGAACTTTCCCTACTTCGAATCCGTAGAAAGAAGGTGCCTCGAATCCATGGAGCATAGCCTTGCTTCGAATCCGGGAAGAGTACCTTAGCTTCGACTCCGTTAGCACAGAAGCCCTAAGGTCGAATCCATCGTTCCTGCAATCCTTTCTAATCCACAAAGGGTAGTCACTTCAACTCCATCCAATGACTGCCTTCGAGTCCACCCTGTTGAAGCGAATACGAATCGATCAATAGTAGCATCCCCTGATCGATTCGAACTAACGATGGTCCAACTGGTTCGAAGGAAGCACGTCTTCGAATCGATCACCTCGAATCCACCACGTCTACATAGCTAAAACCCCGGCCACGACTCAGTAAAACTAGGAGATAAAAGAGGGTTGACCCGAGGCATGCGCACCATGCCATAGTCTTCGCGTGCAAGAAAATCGATTCGAACGAATCGATTCGAGCATATCGATTCGAACGACTCTAGGAACGAAAAACACCTACTTGAATCGATCATAACTCAAGTTCTACAAGTCCAAACGCCATGAAATTTTCACAGAAGCTTAAACACATGATGAAGAATGTCCACACCAAATTTCAGCTCGATTAGACTCTTTCTTGATCGATTCGAATCAAGGGTCGAATCGATCCCAAAGTGGGCCCGGATCTCCAGATTTCGGCCATGCGGGCCCCCTCACGTGCCAGAACTAGTCTCCCCTCAATTTAGGCGAAATATCAGCCTCCTACACCTATAAATAGAGCCCCTGGTCACTCGGAAAAAAGGTCGGACAATTTTGAGAGCTAAAGAGCGCCCAGACTCTGCCAGATTTACTCCAGATCACCATTGTTGCCTTAGATTCAGACTTAGCTCAGAAAATCAGTTGTAATACAACACACGAAATTGTAATCTTCAAGTATCGAGCAATAAAATCATAAAAACCTTGAAGTGGACGTAGGCCGGAGATAGCCGAACCACTATAAATTGTGCGTCACTGTTCATTATTTCTTGATTGCTGCTTGTTACTAGCTTAAATCTATGATTTGTGTGTGAATATTGTTGATCTGTATTCATACGCTGGTGCTTTCGCTACACTTGGGGTTTGTGACAATTTTTGGCGCAAACACTTTGGTGCTTTCACTGAAAAGGACTAGCACCCGCTACACCATATTCAAAGTTTAGATTTGGAATTTTAAGGATTCAGATTTGACTCTACAATGACTCGACAAACTAGACAAAGAACTGAGAGGAGCCAACAGGCAGGAAGTCAAGAGGCATCCTCTGGCGCTGGAGAAGGACAAGCTTCGATCTATATTACTAGAGATGAGATGGAGGCTATGAATAACCTAATGCAGGAAAGAATGATGAAAAGCCAACAAGAGATGCTGCAGAATTTCTTCGAGCAGATGAGAGCTGCAGGGACACAGAACCCTGGACCAGCTACAGCGTCTGTGAATGTGGAAAAGGAGCTAGGGCTATGGAACCCAACGGAGGACAGAATACAGAACCAGAAGGCAACCAACAAGGGCTTGGGGGCAGGCCCGCAAGATCCGACGCAGAAGGACCTTTGGAAGGAGCTCAACCGGCTAGGGCCAACACAAATGCTAACGAGCCCCCCGAAGAGTACTTACCAGAATTCCCTACAAGACTCAGAGGGCAAGACAGAGACATGACAAGGGGGCAACCCCTAGATGGAGATGAAAGAATGATTGGCCTAGTGAGACGACTCATGAGAGGGGGATTGTCAGGCGGAGGATTGGAAGAGGTTAGTCGAAGTCCGTTCGCTCCAAATATCCGAAATGCGAGGAACCCTCCAAAGTTCAAACTACCGATGCTGGATCCTTATGACGGAAAGTCAGACCCGACCATGCATATCACCAGATATATCAGACACATGGAAGTGCTGGGAGCATCCGAGGAAGTAATGGCACGATGTTTCCCCTTATTCTTATCAGATTTGGCTGCGCTTTGGTTTAGACAGCTAGAGACAGGATCGATCAGGACATGGGGCGAGCTTGTGGATTGTTTCATGAAGCAGTTTAGGGTTCACATAACGCGACCCAAGAGCGTGATGACTTTGGCATCAATAAAGCAAAGGACCGGAGAGTCCATAAAAGATTTTCTGTTACGATTTAATGCAACGGTGGCTTCTGTAGATCGCCCGGACCCATCGATGATTTTGATGGCGGCAGTGGCAGGAGTTGGAGAAGGCATCGAATTCAAAGACTCTTTGACTAAAGATTCACCGCAAGATCTTGGAGAGTTTTTCCATGAAGCTGAAAAATTCATTTGATTAGAGGAATCACGAGCCGAGAGGCAGGAAATAAATGTTGCACAAGGCGAAGGAACCGCCAGGGAACAGTCCAGGGCGGACAAAGGAAAGAGAAAGCAGGATGATGCACATGATGGTCCTGATAAATGGAAGAAATTCCGAGAGCCCAGATTCAGGCAATACACAGACTTGGTGGCAGGACTGGAACGAATTTACACCGAAACTCAGGGGCAACTCCCCTATCGAAAACCACCGAGGAGAGATCCCACAGAGCGGGAACGTAGAACCGGAAAATATTTCCTATTCCATGAGTTAGATGGGCACACAACCGACGAATGCCGCCACCTAAGGGATGAGGTGGAAGAGCATGCCAGGAGTGGTAGATTGCCACAATATATCAGAGAACGGGCAACGATAGTAAGACCTGAACAACCCCCACCTAATAGGAATGATCCTGGATCGGGATCACGACTCGTCATCAACTAATCGTGATGGCAAGGGCCAAGTTCAAGATTTGGACTCTGGTCGATTAGTTTTCTTAGATTTGATTTCCAAAATAAAACGGCTATCCCACTTACTCATGTACAGGAACCAGAGAGATCCCTAGGCATGCTCTAAGATGGAAATAGACCGCTCCGCCCGGAGAGGCATTGTCTTGTTTTTCCTGGTGTTTGAGATTGAACATCTAGGATTTGAATTTAATAAAGAAACACTTATTAAAATAAACCTTTTAACCGGAGAGTTAAAGGATGAACATTAAATATCAATATAAACATGATCGCTTTATGATCCTACCCGGAGAGGCAGGGTCCGGAGTGCAAAAAGTGAGTTGCTTCACCGGAGAGCGACAGGATCGACTCACTTAAGCATCGTTTCCTATTCACCGGAGAGTGATTGGATCGGGATTCGATAAGAGCCCTGAGAGGCTATGATCGGCCCACGATTTAGGCCATGACATCGCTTAATGTTCAAAATACACTGAACTAGAGTGCAAGAAGTGAGTCGCTTCGCAAGAGAGTGACAGGATCAACTCACTTGACACTGTTTCCCCTTCACCGGAGAGTGACGGGATGGGATCCAGTAGGAGCCCGGAGAGGCTATGATCGGTCCAGAATGACCAAGACATCGCTTTACGCCCTAACTGGGGCCAGAGTGCAAGGAATAGAAAGCAACGCCGGAGTGCAATAGGATCTTTCTATTCGATCGCTAAGTCTGGAATGGGTTTGGCAAGGGTCCGGAGTGACCATCAGTAGTACGGAGTGACCATAGAATCTCATTCTTAACTTCCACTCGAAGAAATTGATAACAATTCGGCTTCGAACAGCCATGGACTTGATTAAAAATGCTATACGCTCTGAATAAAATATGAATTCACTGCATTCAATTTGAGACTAATCAAAACACACATTTTACCAAAAGGCGTGTTTTTGGGGGCAAAATGTTATCCCAACTTTTGGCAAAGCCGAGATACCCAAAGATTAACTGAGAAGCAATGATTATTAGTCGTGAACATCGATTGTGCATCGCAGGTTCACCATGGATATCGATGAATTTTGTCCGAGTCCGTATCGGGCTACAATTGATAAGGCACGTCAAGCAAAGCCATGGGAACCAACGATCCAAGTTTCAAGTCAATCCGAGTTCGTATGCTCAAGATATCATCGACAAAAGATGGAGTAGACCGTCCTTAGTTCGAATCCATAGGCGAAGCCTATGTTCGAATCCATCATACGTGCATTGCTTCGAATCCATGAGGAATACCCCTGCTTCGATTCCATCGAACTTTCCCTGCTTCGAATCCGTAGAAAGAAGGTGCCTCGAATCCATGGAGCATAGCCTTGCTTCGAATTCGGGAAGAGTACCTTAGCTTCGACTCCGTTAGCACAGAAGCCCTAAGGTCGAATCCATCGTCCCTGCAATCCTTTCTAATCCACAAAGGGTAGTCACTTCAACTCCATCCAATGACTGCCTTCGAGTCCACCCTGTTGAAGCGAATACGAATCGATCAATAGTAGCATCCCCTGATCGATTCGAACTAACGATGGTCCAACCGGTTCGAAGGAAGCACGTCTTCGAATCGATCACCTCGAATCCACCACGTCTACATAGCTAAAACCCCGGCCACGACTCAGTAAAACTCGAAGATAAAAGAGGGTTAACCCGAGGCATGCGCACCACGCCATAGTCTTCGCGTGCAAGAAAATCGATTCGAACGAATCGATTCGAGCATATCGATTCGAACGACTCCAGGAAACGAAAAACACCTACTTGAATCGATCATAACTCAAGTTCTACAAGTCCAAATGCCATGAAATTTTCACAGAAGCTTAAACACATGATGAAGAATGTCCACACCAAATTTCAGCTCGATTAGACTCTTTCTTGATCGATTCGAACCAAGGGTCGAATCGATCCCAAAGTGGGCCCGGATCTCCAGATTTCGGCCATGCGGGCCCCCTCACGTGCCAGAACTGGTCTCCCCTCAATTTAGGCGAAATATCAGCCTCCTACACCTATAAATAGAGCCCCTGGTCACTCAGAAAAAAGGTCGGACAATTTTGAGAGCTAAAGAGCGCCCAGACTCTGCCAGATTTACTCCAGATCACCATTGCTGCCTTAGATTCAGACTTAGCTCAGAAAATCAGTTGTAATACAACACACGAAATTGTAATCTTCAAGTATCGAGCAATAAAATCATAAAAACCTTGAAGTGGACGTAGGCCGGAGATAGCCGAACCACTATAAATTGTGCGTCACTGTTCAGTATTTCTTGATTGCTGCTTGTTACTAGCTTAGATCTGTGATTTGTGTGTGAATATTGTTGATCTGTATTCATACGCTGGTGCTTTCGCTACACTTGGGGTTTGTGACAATTTTTGGCGCAAACAATGTTCGAACTTAGTTAATCCGATTAATTAATGACTATTGGAACTTAATTAATTGTTTTAATTAATGGCATTCAAAAATTATTTAATCATTTTAGTTAATGATGGTTGAGATTAATCTTTCGTTCTAATTAATGATTCTTTGGATTTAATAAATCTTTTTAATTAATGATATTTAAATTTAATAAATTGATATAATAAAAGTGATTAAACTAAAACAACTAATATAATAAAAGTGTTTTAAGTTAACTGATTTAGTGTTTTCTTGAAAGTTAATAAACCGATTTAATATATATTTTAAAGTAAATTTACTAATGATATAAAAGAGTTTGGTAATAGTTAACTATTTTATTAAAGATAATGGATTTGTTTATTTAAAATAGATTATAAATGTGATTGACTATCTTTCGGGATAATCAATATTATTTTAAATTTATAAAGGTATTTAAATTATTTTATTTTCTTTTAGGGTTAATAAATATTGTTTTAATCTTATAAATAATGGTTTATAAATGAGAAAATCCTTTACGGGGATTATTTATAAATAAATCTAAGCAAAAATTATTTTTGGGTTTATTAGTAAACAATGTTGCAACAACATTTGTTTTTAACCCTTATTCTAATACACTTAGTATTATAAAAAATTTCTTATAAAAGAATACTGTAAAAGAGTATTACCAAAGTGTTTTACCAATATTGTAATATGGAAACCAAGCACGAGTTCAGTTTTAAAAGTTAAAGTTTGACTCAGTTATGGAAAAATAATTCTGTAAACGATATCGCTTATATAGAAAAGGTTTAGTCATACTTTTAATGCTAAACATTAAGGCTTAGACTTGTTTCTATCTCGAAGGTTTTACTTATATGGTAAAACACCTGTAATGCTAAACGTCGGGGCTTGGAATCATTTCTAATACACTTAGTCATACTTATATGGACAAGTTCAGTCTTAAAGATCGACTCATTTCAATTGCTATGGAAGTTTCGTGGATGTCATCCAAGTCTATCAATTTGCTACTAATTTCTCATGAGAAAAATTCCATTTTCAAAAGGTGGCATGTCCCAAAACAAATACTTTTTATTCCTGGGTATGATACAATATGTATCCATAATAATTTCTTAGATACCTTAAACTTGCATAAGAAGACATTGCCTCAAGCATACTGGTGTTTACGTTCTGAATGTAAGCTGGACAGCCCCGAAACTTAAGGTAATTAACGCGAGGTTTCTTCCTAGTCCATAACTCATATGGAGTTTTAGGCATAGATTTAGATGGTACTCTATTCAACATAGATGCCATGGTTCCTAGTTCATATCCTCAAAAGGAAGGAGTTAACTTAGTGTCACTCATCATCGATAGAAACATATCTAACAAGCTTCAATTTCTCCTTTCTGAAACACCATTATGTTGCATAGTATATGTTCGAGTGACTTGAGAGGGAATCCCGTTCCCCTTTAGGTACCATTGAAGTTCAGATCTAATGTACTTACCGCTTCAATCAAATCAAAGTATTTTTATTTTCATATTAATTTGGTTTTCTACATCATTTTTATATTTTATGAATTTATCATAGACCTTTGATAGTGTTTTACAAGAAACACAAATCCATATCTGGATTAATCACCAGTGAATGTTACGAAGTACAAGGTTCCACATTTGGTAGTTGTAAACATAGGACCACAACATTAATATGTACTAGTCCTAAGAGTTCATCAACTCTTTCATATCTTCCATAGAATGGGTGCTTGGCCATTTTTCCTTTAAGACACAACGTACAAGTATCAAATGATTTACACTCAAATGATGATAAAAACCTTCGGTTTCTTAACTCGTTTAGTCATTTCATACTAATATGGCCTAGTCTACAATACAAAATCAACTATCAATTTCTTTAGATGCAATATTATTTTCAATAATAAATGCATGATGCATATTAAGAAAATAAATGCATTATTTAAAGCGCCAAAATCAACAGTTTCATTTGCATAACAATTATTCATAGTACTGTCATTACAAATAAAACCATAACTATTTTCCATTAAATAGGAAAAAAAATTATTCCACTGATAAAATTGGGTACGTAATAGCAATTATATAAAACTAAATTGTGTCTACCAGCAAGCTTCACATGATATTCTCATATCGCTTCAACGTTTACATTAGCTCCATTTGCAACTTGGAATTTCATGATCCCTTTTACCACGTGTCGCTTGCTCCTAAGTTTCCATAATAAATTTCAAATATGAGTTCCAAATCCAATATCTAAAACCCAATTAGAAGCACTTATAGATAAACAGTTTTCTATAAAGAAAATACCTTTAGGAGGGGAATATGATTCATTCCCTTTAAGCATCTTCAAGTAGTCTAGACAGTTCCTCTTCCAATGTCCCTTTATCAAGAAAAAGTGGCATTCACCTTTCTCTTGCAACCTTTGCTTTATCCTTGCCATCTTTAGAATTACGCTTTCTCTTCTTTGAACAATTCGAGGAAGAGGTACCCTTAATTGCAAGCACTGCATTCGGTTCATCATATCCTCAATAGTCCTTAACATATTAAGGAGGTCTATGACAATACATTTTAGCAATTTCATATTGCAGTTCAATCTGAATGGATCAAACTATGGAGTTAGTGATCAAAGAATCAAATTAGTTTGAAGCTCAGCATCTTCCTAATTCGACCAACCTATCTATATACCCAATCATATTAAGTAGATAATCATGGACTAAGGTTACCTTGCCCTTTTTTGCATGGAATAGTTTCCATAGGAACTCATACCTCATAGTACGGGACTAGTCACCATACAACTTTTGTAGGCGCTTGAATATTTCACCAGTTCTCGTGTTTTCTTTGGATCTTGATGCTCATAGTCAATGAAACATAGCAGTATGCGAGTTTGCAGTCCATACCAATCTTCGCAAGCCTTAATTTTTTTGAGCATGGCATTCTTATTGGGTTTAGTCGATGGCTCACTGGCGCTAACATACCCGAGCTTTTCGTAGGGAATTATTATCTTAATGTTTCTTAACCAATCTTTATAATTAACACCAGTTACTGTGCTCTTTTCAAAAATAGTTTCAAGTTATACGGGAATAAGAAATAAGCAGTAAAATAGCAGAAAACGGTAAAAGACACCGATTTTATAGTGGTTCGGCTTGTAATTAAGCCTACGTCCACTTTATATTCTTTTATTGCTGATTCTGAGTTACAAGATGATACAATGCATTTCAAGATACAATATCTTTGATTCCAAATCAGTCTAGACTAATAGCTCAAACTCCGATGTAGAAGATCTTGTTGAACTCATGTTGAATGTCGTAGATTCCTCTCGAAGCTTGTTGTAATGTCTTGAATGTTTGGAGTTCTTCAAGTGTTGAGTGAGTTATGAATTCTGCAGAGTAACGGCGCCTCAAAGAGTGATCCGAAAAGTCCTCCTCATGTTGAAGTTAGGGATGTATCTATTACTTAAATAGGAAAAGAGAAACCAAAGCTTTTTCGTCGTGACATTTGTACTTTTTCATTCCCACTCCCTTTACGCCATACCATTAACTACCAAAATACTGTTGTCAACACGAATTTCCTCTCCCCCGTTACCGTCTCCACAAACATCACCGCCCTCAACCACCACTGTTACCAACCGTTCAAACATATCCTCCTTCCCAACTTCGCTTTTTCCTATCCTCCCCTTCTTCTACATAGTTGATCACTTCCCCCCTTCCCTTTTCCCACCGTCCACCTCTTCGACGCAGTCGCCGGCGGTGATTTTCCTCCTCTGCCGCCTTAAACAAGATTTGGAGCAACAGGGTTTCCATGGTTAGTCCTACTCACTTCCCAATTTTCAGTTTGTTTTTTTCCCCAATTCACTACCTACGAACGACTGGCTTCAGTATTAACTCCGTTGACTATCAACTCTACGCTCTTCCAATTCGTCATATCCTGGCCAACGGCTGGTATCCGCTTACCTTCCCGCTCGACCTACGATCAGTGATAGTAACTGAGTACGGCGATGGTGTCTGTATTCAAATTCCATGTTGAACAAACATTTTCTTCCTCAATTCCACACAGACTCATTGTTCACACGGTTGTTCCCTACAGTTTCTTCCTCAAACGCTTCCGGCTGTACTGTACTATATACGGTGAAATACATTACATCTTCTGTGACTGAGTTCCAATTTATGTTTTACATTCTGAAACCGTCCTTATATTTAATTATTTATAGTATTCATTATTTTCGGGTTTTTGTTTGATTCTGATTTTGAATCCCTAAACCGGATCAAAATGGCTGAATATCAGTAAGACAGTAGTTTGCGTCAATTTTATTTCTTTCTGCGTTGCTCTACCTTTCTCTTTTCGTAACTTACTGCATCATTACAAACAGCTCAGGTTCTTTCTATCCATCTTCTCATTTCTATATCTACGCACCATATACGGAACTATGAATGACCATGTGCATATTGCGCATCATTGTTATTCCCACCTTCTGGTAGGTGGTTACATGAAACAGACAGTGGTAAACCAAGACTGTGGAAAATGTTTACTACACTGTCACTAATTTTTTCTACCTCTGTCAACCTAAAACTAAAACTGTGGATCATAACAACGGTTTAGAGCAGTTATACATCACATATTTCTATTTCAGTTGTACCAAGACGGTCCTATTTTTCCCTCCTCCTGATTACAAAGCACTGTTAACACTTTCAAAATTTTAGCTTCCCCGGGTTGCTACTGTGATTGCAGTGTACACTTTTTTTTTGTACCCAATTTTTTTGGGCAATACTTACGTCTATTTCCTGTTTAACGTCATGTATGAAATAAAATTTCAAGCCATGTACACACAACTGTACTGAAAAATTATGTTGTCCTCAGCATTCCCATGGAAATTATCACTGCTTCTTTATTCTCCTTCAATCTCTGATTTGTTTCTTTACGTAACTCAGTGACACGATTTTCAACCGCAATATAGTCAGCAAGCGAACTATTCATTTTCTAACCATATGAGTCCCTTATGTTTGTAGCTATTTATATCCGCTGATGCATGTACTTTTCTGATTATATTCCTTATTTATGTCCCACTGATTAACATACGGATCGCAATGTTTATTTGTTTTATGATATTTTAATCATCCGGCTACAACATGATTTCGGAACATATTAGATACTGCTGCCCATGTTATTAATACGAATTAGTGGGTAGAGAAAATGTATTTTGAAACAAGGTGGAGATTAAAGCTATATTGACCCATATTCTGGTGATTAAATGTCATACATTTGTCATTTAACACCGATACCTGTTGATAATTCAACTTGCAACCAATAGTTTCAATATGGGAAAGAAGGTCGCCTTCTCCATGCATTGCATCCGACATAAATTCCACCATATTAGAATGCAGTGACAGAAATGAATCAAACAGAGAGTTAAACTAACCAACATTATGCACTCATCGTATTGGCTTTCCATAGTTCAACTGATGTACACCATATTTCTCTTACCATCTATCTTAACTAATCAAAGGAATCAAATTTTCTATTCAAGAGCTTCTGGTCGCGATGTGGATGTTATTTACTTTCTGCATAACACCTATTCCTACTTCCTTCTTCCAACCTGCTAATGTTACGTACAGTTGATTACATCCACGCCTTTTATCGACTGAATCTATCAAAATTGGATTCTTGGAACAAAGTGAAAACAACGTCTTCTCAGGTAATTTTCTTTTTTAAGTACTCTATTTCTGCTTTCTTCACAAATTTTTTTAACCATATTTTTTAATTCCCCAATTTAACACCTGCACTGTAACCTTTGAATATTGGTTTCGATTTTCCCCAAATTTTGGGTTGTTGATTATATTTGGACATGCTGGCGCCAACTTATGTTTGCAGCGAAATGCTAACGACCTTGCGTTCCGATCAGTTGCAGATTTAACCTAATTCATGTAGCATCATATGTAGCATACAATGCTTTTCTTTGGTACAAATATTTACACGACATTTTGTTACCGCTGCCTTCAATGTTACATTACTGTTTTTCTATCTGCAACCTTTTCCAATTTTCACTGTTTTTCAGTACTGCTTTGTTCCTCCTATCAATTTAATTTTCAAACTACTGGTACTTTTTTCCTTCAACTAATCCACAATGCAATATTTGTTTAGCCAGATCAAGTGGTACAGGGACACCGGTTTTATTATACACTGCAAAGAGAGGACTGTTGCTTCTTTGAAATGTTTGATACCTCCAACTAGGTATGTTGTTGTTTAGTCTAACAATTTTGATAATTGAACTACTGTATAATAACATGGTGAGCGTTGTAACCTGTGATTTAAAAGTATATCCAACTGTAAGCAAAAGATTAGTGTTGCACGCTGAAATCAGGCAAGTATAATAGGTACACATTGAAAAAACTATATGCTTCTGAGCAACATACAGTGCAATCTTAATGACTGATTGCTTAATACCAAAAATTAGTGGTTAGCTTATTAGGCACTCAACCAATGTGTGTGTATAGCAGTAACATATTTTTGTTATTTCATATATACAGCATTGTTTGTTAATGTTAACTCCATAATGGTAAGAAGTAGTGATATGGATGTTTGAACTGTTATTTTCATAAGACCGTGTGTGATTTATAATTATCATCTTCTGCTTATCATCAAATGAAGTTAACATGAACCATAGTTCATACAAATGGGTGGTTGTGTTTAAATTATGCGTACAAAAATTTTCATTCACTTATAATGTAGGCGATCTGGTTATATACATGCTAACCAGTGTTTGTATAAAACATTTTTTTGTGTGAATTCTTCCTCCACTATGACCTAAAACCTAACCAAATAATAGTTCGAATTTAGTATCTATTATTTAAATAGGAAAAAAACCAAAAATTAAAATGTTATCTCCTCAATCAGTCTGACATCTGTATTCATAAAGCACATTTAAATAAATAAATTGCGATAGTTATTTTTTGATATTTAAAGAAAATGGTTAGGATCCTCCTTCCCCGTTTCTTCACTGTTCTGCACCAAAAATCCCACGGCACAAATTGACAGTTTTCAAAAACTCTCATTTCAACCATGTATATTGCTTCTCCTCTCATTATTATTAAATTATTTTAGGTATTACTATTTTTTAATTTCTATTTCTTTATTTGTTTTATGTTCTTGACTGTTTTTATGTTCAAGGTTAATTTTGTGTTTAACGTTTGTTTTTTGGAAGTGCTTTCATCCTAATTGCCTATCGGGTATATTGAATCAAAATATCCCATCAAATTGTTGATTTAATGGACGACAAAGAAGTTGTTATCTAACATTTGAATCCTTATATATGTTGGAACTCATCATTGTTGTACTTAATCAAAAACAGTAATATGAATTAGTGATAATTGCGTATGGAATTTTGGGCTGGAGGGACTCCATGACCGCAATGCATTAAATGCCATAAAAATGTATTTTTTTAATAAATATTTAAATTCATGCATTGTAGCTTTATAGCATCTGGAGACTGAAGGTAAAAATCAATTTTTTTTCTTTTTAATTCCAATTCTTTCACATTAATATCACTTCTGTAATACCTAAAAATGGCTTTGAGTATGATACAAAAAATTAGTATCAATTCAGTATTATCCTATTTTCATTCTCTAATTATTCCTTTGCTGCTGAAAAAATAAATATAATATATATGTCTCATTTTTCTTTGTATACGTTTCTTTATTTGGGCATGTAGATTTTTCGTAAGCATAATAAGGGATATACCTTTGGCACTTTGCCAACTAAGTTTACTTATGTTCAATTCTTGCTTAAAAATATTGGTTTACTGATGAGATGATGATATAACAAGTTTCCAAAAACCAGGTTATAACATCCAATATCGTGATATATACCTTTGCAGCTTGACTAATGAGATACTATTTAGTCGAAAGATCCACCCTAGCCAAGTAATTACCGATACTATGTATGCATCTGAAAGCAATTTGGTATTGGATTTTAAAATTAAGTAGAACTATAATGTCTTTATTTATAGTTTGACATGATACAAACTATTTCTATATTTTTTCCACCCTGTAAATTGTAGTTCAACACGGAGCAATCACAGTTACATCATGGAGTAAACCGTATGAAGATAGAGCATTGAAGCTGGACCACAGTACTATACAATTGATATGAAAATAAAGTAAGTTTCTTATTATTGTACACAGAAACAAACCATAGAACTTTCATATTGAATAGACACTTTTCTTCATTTGACTTTGGCCTGATATAGAATTTATTATACACAAGGATATATTGTATAAGCCAAAGTAACATAACATGTCGATTAGTAGTTTATGGATGTGTGATGCTTTTTTATCAGAAATGATTATTATCACTATTATCATATCATCCATGCGCATTGAATATTGAGGTGTTGAATATGATTTGAAGGAAATGTGAACTTCATTTGTTTCAATTTATGGGTATTATTATGCGACGCATTATCCTAGAATAGAGAAGACTAGGCAGTTGTTGGAACCTGCATAATTTGGAGAGCTTAGAATGGTAAGTTTATATATATAGCAATGATATATTTTGAATAGTGCCATTGAAATGAAATGTGGGTTAATGCATAGATGAAACTTAAATTTTCTTATTAATACATAGTATTCTTCGTTATTTGAAAAGATGCAATCTTATTTTTATAATGGAAAGCAAGAGAAAGTAAATTAATATAGGTAAGCATTTAAAATTGAACATTAATTTCCTCATCTTTTCCTACATGGAAGAAATCAAGAGGTTTACTATGATCACGTAATAAATTGCTTCCTATAATAGACGATAAATTGCTTCCTATAGTCATATGAAGAATTGATTCCTATAATCAGATGTTAAATTGCTTCAATATATGGATATTTTTTAGAAGTATTATATAATTAAAATACGATGTGTGGGTATTTTAGGACACTTTTTTTCAATAATATAGTTTTGATTTTATAGGCCAAGTGAGAAGTTTTATTTTAAAAGGGAAACATGTGCAGGTTATTATTAGTGGAAGTTATTAGTTATTGAATGATGTTCCTAAAGTTGTTATGTCTAACTTTTGACAATTATGTTTATTTATTATTTGAAACATTCCTGTTCTCTGTTCTGTTTTATATGTAGGGAAAAAAACTACAGTTGGTAGAAGCTTGACACAACTCAGTTATAAACCTTGCGGTAATATTAATATCGTGGTTTCATTTATGTGTGTCTATTTAACCCCTAATTTACTTTTACGAGAATAAGTATGCTCTAAACAATTGAATTTGAGGCTATAGGTTGGATTAATTACTTACCACTGATCAGCCCACTACAATTAACTACATCCACTTATAGTTATTACTATTAATATTACATGCCAATAATAAATGAAAAGGAGTCTATTAATCAATGAATTTGTTGTTAATGGGTTTTAGATGTACATGAATAGAGTTCAATATCAATGAAGTGAAAGAATTAAATGCTTTAAAAATTCTGGTAGCAGTGCAAACCTTTCTGGACTAAGGACATACTTGAATGCAATGAAGTGAATGAAGCTAGCATTATTAATACGAAATGTAATAATGTGAATGAAGCTGACGCAAGCTTTAATACTGAAACAGTAGGAAAACACTGACTGGACGCTAGCAGGCTGAGTTTGTAGACTAAAAGTAGGCAGGTAGGCTCTAAATTGCACGTAAAATATGGTAGGCAGGCTTCATGCTCTAGAACTAAGGCTGCATTGAGAATAACTAATAACTGTTGATGTTTTACTAAAGCCAAGACCGTGTGCAGCTAGCCTTCAAGTGCAGAAATTGCTTACCATGTTATAGTTCATGGCCGAGGCTGAAAAGTATTGATGGTTTCGAAGATCCAATGTTTAAGATGAAGCAAGCTAGATGTGTGTGTACTTGTAAATAATTATAAAACCAAAAATGTAAACTTGATTTATCATAGCTACTTATGAAATATTGCCTCACATAAATTCATGTTGTACCAGTTTGTTGATGCTTTAATCAACTTTGATGTAGGTACCCACATTGTGGATTATAACATATACATAAGTGTCAAGGGATTTGGTACATAGGTGGAAAAGTTTATTTCTACTTATTTGTGTTTACTGATTTGTGTTGTACTACATTGTATGTCGAAGAGACAAATGTATAATGAAAATACAAATGTATTAACAATGCATATATTCGATAGTTTTGGTAAAAATATTAAGAAAAGTACTATGTAAAAAAATGTAAATCTATAAACACTATACAATAACTTTGAAACTTCAATCATCTTTACAACTCAAATGCCCGTGTGCGTAGCACGGGCCACACACTAGTTTATAGAGAAGTCTGGACAGGAATTTTTGCCAAGTCCTAAGTCATGGCCGACTTATAGTAAGTCGTAAGTCGTGGCCGACTTAGCAAGTAACAGTATAAGTAAAGCGGCATAAGTGTCTAGGCATTGGATTTTAACTCGATAGCTTTTAGGTCGTGGACGACTTAAGCTAAGTCGTGAGTCGCAGCTAGCCTTAAGTCGTAGATCACCCACTTTCTTAAGTCGTCAACTAGTTGAGTCGGCTAACACCTTTAAGTCGTTAACTCCCTCAGGTAGTTAAGTCGTGGAGTACTTTGAGTTGTTAAGTCGTGAAGCCCCTTAACTCGTTAATTCACGAAGCCCCTTAACTCGTTAAGTCGCGAAGCCCCTTAACTCGTTAAGTCGCGAAGCCCCTTAACTCGTTAAGTCGCGAAGCCCCTTAACTCGTTAAGTCGCGAAGCCCCTTAGGTCGTCTCTGTAGTTAGGTCGTTCTCTTCTTAAGTCGGTCCACGTCTTAAGTCGGTAATTGTTAGGTCGTAGGTCGCAAAGTGGCAGGTCGCTCTTCAGTAGTAGATAAAACGTACCGGGGGTGTTGCCCCCGCACCCCCACCTTGGGGGGTTGCCAACCCCCCTGGACCCCCCCTCCGTAGGGGATCTTTTGTGAACAATCAATCAGCAGGACTTGCTCTGTTGAGATGTTGAATTGACCATTCTTCGAGCCGAATTGTCTTTGGCTTCTCGGTTGATTTTGTGGTATCACAGCCTTGCTAAAAGGCGGGATAACAACCTATGCAAATTCATTAGAGTAAATTATATAATATTACATATTTTTTTAAACTTATTAGAATGGTTTATTATATTTATCCAGTACGGCTCCCTCGAATTTTGCATCTCTAAAAAACCTGAAAAGAGATGAGGGAATAAGATAAAATCCTTCGATGGGTGTTAGGATCCGTTTACCATATTACTGCAACCTTGACATTTCTTAAAGTAATATAGCCCATGCAGTAAGTAATACTTTACTGATTATATCTCATATCTAACTCCTAATGTACTTTTAAATGTGCTCCTAATCATCTTTATGACCTTGAGGTTGCTTAACAGATCATGAAGTACATTAAATATCATAAACCCATTATTTCACAATAACTTAAGGGGAGTTATGTAACCCATAAGCTTGTCAACAAAATTATAGAACATTCTTACTTATCTAGAGATAATACAAACACCACCTTAGATATTCTATGTCTTGAAGTTGCTCTACAACCATAGGTAAGTAAGGTGCTTTATTTATATTATAAATGATGGAAAGCGTTATTATTTTAAATTCACAGTTTAAAATAATTTTGAGAGTATTATCGACTATTTAAGGGAGATGAGTATGACTTAAGATATCATATATCTTTTATATACATTCGACGTATACCCTCTTAAGTCTCATGGATTTTATTTATTTACGTATGCTTTCTTTGTACATATAATATATATACAACCATTTAATTATCACAACATTTTATACTTTATTAACCGTTATATATATGTGTGTGTGTGTGTTTATTTATTAATTAAACAATTTTAAAAAAATAACATTTATATTTTGTAATGATCCGGAATTTCACCGCTTTGATTTGCGAATATTTAATTAATTTTAAATATTCA
Source organism: Allium fistulosum (assembly GCA_030737815.1). Taxonomy (NCBI): domain Eukaryota; kingdom Viridiplantae; phylum Streptophyta; class Magnoliopsida; order Asparagales; family Amaryllidaceae; genus Allium; species Allium fistulosum. Next base: position 1,098,599,024 of record CM060904.1, on the reverse strand, counting down.
AATAATATGTTTTATAATTAAAATAAAACTCTATTAAATAATAAATAATGATGGTGAAATAATTTTCCAAATTTGTTTACAAAAATATATAGTTCGAAGGAAATCGAAAATATGACCGTAATCTGTTTCCGAATTTTCGACTTTTCATCAGCTAAAAGTTGTCGAATAGGTTATAAACATTTTGTTAACATAAACACATATTTATACATTAAATACACTAGTATAGTTAGTAATATAATGTGATAAATTATGTACACTTAAGTTAATATAGTGTTGATGTGACATTTTCCTAAGGATTTATAAATAAAAGTCATAATATGTCCCATCCATAAAAATATCTCAAAACATTAAGCACAAATGAAGTCAAATCATCTTAGCTAAGCATAAGAAAGGAGGGAGACAATCATGGTGAGGTGGCACTAAGATAGTGGAGGGTATGTACTTAGGGGGAAATTGGTAATTTAACTTTTGCACTACTATATATATCCATTTCCTACCATTTTTCTCATTTTTTTCTTTCATTCTCATTTTTTCCTAAGATTCCATCTTCTTTCTAAGCTTTGAATAACTCATTAATAAATTCCATTTTAAATTTCCAAAGTTTGAAAATCAAATCCTTTTCCATTTGATCCTTTTCAAACTTGTTTAAACACCTTACATCTTTCTGATACTCCTCTTCATTCAAAAACAAGACTCTACCACCTCCTTCAAGCCATGACCAAGCCTAGGCACCTTCATGGCTGAACCTACCTTAGCCCACAAGTTCGCCAAAAATCCATTTTTGCTAAAGCAAATTCAAGTGCTAGGTTAGATTTGTGTTGTAGAGAAGTTTGAGTCCTTTTGGTTAGCATTTAGGTGAGTAAACTCTCACCTTTAAAACTAAAAGTTTTTAACTTTAACATTTTTCATTTCAGTGGTTGAAAATTGCTTATTGTATTTGTATCGAAATGTAATGGTTGTTGTCTTGGTTTATGCTTTGAAAAGATGACACCTTTGATAGTTAGTAAGCGATTTGAAAACAAGTTGTAAAAGTGTGATCTTTGCTTATGTTATGGTATGTGTTTGGTTATTTGGGTTTATGTTTGCATATTGTGTTCTTGTATATGGATTTGAAATGTTAAGGAGTAGCTTAGTGCTTGATTCGTGGTTTTTGTGACATCGAGATCCTTGTTTCCAAAATCTTAGTTCACTTAAGTATGTTCTAGAAGAGTTTAAAGTTTTCAACTTTACCTTTTAATTTACAAAATCCTTATGCGAGTTTTAAGTAAGTTAAAGTAAAAGTTTTAAAGGAGCATTTGAGATGTAAAAACAAGTTTTTAAGTTATGGTATCCATAGCGATAGTCGCTATGCATGTAGTTCGGGAAAACTTAATGTTTTCTAAATTTACAGTGTTTTTTTAATGTTTTTGAAAACCATTTCAAATCATTAATAAAGTATAAAAGAAAATTATTTATTACTTAATTAAGTATGAGTTAATAATTTATTTATTTAGTTATTAAGGATAATTAGTAGGTAATTAATAATTAAGTTACGTAATTAGTAATTGAGTATTAATTAAGTAAGTTAATTATAATTAGTTAATTAAGAAAGTCTTCACTAATTATTAACTAAGTATGAGTTAATTAAGTATTTAAATAATTTTATTTAATTACGGTTTAAGTATTTAATTAATTAGGGTTTGATTAATTACTAATTAAGTTAAGATTTAATTAAAACTTAATTAAGACTTAATTATTTTTAATAAAGGTTTAATTATTATTTAAGTGTTAATTAAGTATTATTTAATTATTAATTGATAACGAATCATTTAAAGATTAAATATTTTAAATATTATTTAATTAATAGTTAGTTATTATTTAATTATTAATTAAAGGTTTAATCACTATTAAATAAAGAGTTTAAATGTTATTTAATTATTAAATAACATTTTAAAGATCAGTTCTGTTTTGAAAGCAAACTCTCTTTTAAAGAATCTTTTATCAAGGGATTTTCTTTGTCGATTACATTTAAGTAACCCTAATTGAATATGAAACCCAATGGCATTTGTTTAGCAGAATAAAACACTGGTCCGCTAATTAAATTATAATTGACATCTGTTTAGCAGAATAAAACACCATTCTTCTAATTAATTGTATTTGACACCTATTTAGCAGAATAAATTCCCGTTCTGCTATTATATTGTTCGGACATTGAATTATATGCCAGTAGATTAATATTTGATAAGTGATGTTTTCTATATATACATAGTTGTTATTTTCTTTTGTATTTATCCCCATACTTAGTTTATGTAATATTTGAATGGGAACATTATCCCCTTTGAAGTATTTTGTTAAATCTTGTGCATGGGTTTTAAAAAGATAATTTATTATTTAAATAAAGATGGTTTAAAATAAATTAATTGTTTCAATAATAAGGTTTTAAAATTAGTTGATTTTTTTAATAATAAGGATTTAAAATCAATTAGTTATTTTAATAATGGTGTTTTAAAATAAATGAATAATTTTGCTAATCATGTTTTATGATAAATTTATAACTGTAATAACAATGTTTTAAATTTAAGTAATCATTTAGTTAATGATGGTTTAAGATTAATTAATCATTTTAAATAATGAGGTTTTAAAGGTTAATAAATTATTTTTAGTGATAAAAGTTTAAAGTTAATTAATCATTAACAAGGATCATTAAAGTTAATTAGTCTTTTTAAATAGTGTTTGTTTTGAAGCAATGTATTGGGATTAAAGCTAATTAATTATTTTAAATAAAGCTGTATGAAATAATTAACCATTGTTTTAAAAATTAATTGATCATTTTAAAAAATGATGTTGAAGTAATAAATTTTGGTTTAAAGTTAATCATTCATTTTAATAAAGTTGTTTAAAGTTAATAGTCTGAATGTGAAACTCCAGCACAAGTTTGGTTCTAAAAGTAAAGTTTGATTTGGTTATGGAAAAGTAGTTCCGTAAAGGATATAGCTTATATGGAAAGGATTTAGTCATATTTTTACCATTAAACGTCGAGGCATGGACTTGTTTCTATCTCGAAGATTAAAAATGTCGTCAAGGCAATACCTAGAGGTAATACTACCTTAACTTGCTCACTTCATTTTCAACTAAGGGATAACACTTATTTGGAATTGATGAGTAATGGCAAGAATATGAAATTCAATTTCCATATACGATCATTTTTAATTATCCACATTAATTGATTTATTAACTATCGGTTCAGCTATCTTCATGGTGTATCGTCACCATAAAATTGATTTGTTGCTCTTTTGAGCATTGTTCTTTGTCAGAAATGACTAAACCCAAAGAGCGAGTGTGGGCCAAGTTATGTGGGGTTGCTCCTATTAGGGTATATTCACATCCACTCTAGATTAGATTCGGTTTGCGCATTTGAGATGTGAAATACTTGGATTCTCGGTAAGGTTGGTGGGGTCCGGCTTGGAGTTTCCGAGAGGTGTCGCAAGAAGGTGACCCTCTCAAGTATATTTTCTAGAGGTATACTTTTCGGTACAGGGGGCGCATTCTTCTAGTCATTTGTTGGAAAATTTCTATATTCTTTCATTTGATTCCAAGTTTTTAACTTAACTTCTTTCTTAATTGCACCGAGAAGTGACTAAAGTTCTTCTCAATGTTTAATTATTTGTGTTTATTTTTTAAGTTTGGATTTTTTACCATGTCAATGCTCATTTATTCTTTTTGGTATTATTGTTCTTCTTTGTTTCCCATTTCTTCATCTATGAATGCTGATCTTATGAGGTAACAACCCGTTCTGATAGTGGCGTAGTTTCACAGAATTATTATATGTTCATCTCATTACTTGAGTTTTCTCACATTGGTATTACCAGAACGATCCGGGTATTATTTTATTTTAACGCTCGGGTTAGACCAAGCATATTTTCCAGATTAGCTTCAGATGCTTTAGAGTTCATGACACGAGCTGGATGCCCAAGACGTATCTACATATTTCTTTATTTTTCCACTGTATTGATTGTTGAATTTATCAACATTTGTAAGGACCGACTGTCATAATTATCCAGGCTGATAATAGGATAGTGTACTCTGATGATTGTTTATAATAAAGCTTTTTTCCTTTGTAAAGACTTGGTTTATATATTATATGTTACTCATCACGTTTTTGTGAGATTATGTTATGTCTTCTACTTTCTTTACCCTAACGACCTGTCTTTTAAACACTTAACTGATCGGCACACGAATACCGAGGATGTATTGAGTGTCATCTTTAGGTGTAAGAAAGACAGATCGTTACATATTTCTTAGATTTAAAAAAAATTGTATTCCATTAACTTTTGAAAAATTATGTAATTATATATTTTATTTAAAAAAATTGAATTAGTTTTATAATATTCAAATACGCTTAATTGAATCAACCTAATACTCAAAATATGCTTATTCAAATACGCTTATATGTGTGTGCACGCACGCTAGTGTATTAAATAATCAAGTTTATATTAACCCTAACATAATAAAAATATCGACTATTTATATTTTAATTAATATAATATATATATATATGTATGTATTTATAATAATTTTATTTAAAATAGAATTTAATTATTATAAATAAATGATCAATTTAAACATATGTATATATTGATTATAATATGCAGTTTTATAATATATGTTGTAACGGCCTAAAATTTTCAACCATTCGCATCCATACATGTCGGATTTGAATTGCTTAAAATATCAGATTGTTAATTTAAATTTGGCAAAACTCAGCATATACAGTAAATAAATAATCACAGAATCACAGACACAGAGTAATATAACAATAATGCAGCGGAAACAAAAGAATAGTAGTTCATGAAGCTACTATATATATAACAGAGTTAAACAAGATACAACAGAAGTCACAAATACATAGATGTCTAAATACAATAGTCAAATACAAGATCTGAACACATCACTGGAATCAATTGAATAATTGCAAGCTGAATAGATATAGCTGGACCTCCAAGCGAAACTCCAACTCCAAAGGTGAGTCTCGAACACTGAGCCACTCAGTCTGACCCGAGCGTAAAGCAAAAACACAAAACACTCGAGTCAGGATTAACATTCTTATATCAATAAATCCAACTCAAGTGAAATATCAACTAAAATACAAGTAACTCAAAGGATGTTTTGGATAACTATCCTGTAAGGATCCGTTAAACTATCTATTATGTAGTAATATACGCTATTATAATAATATCTATAGTAAAGTAAACTATTAAAATAGCATTAAGGCGTTACCCATATCCCCCTTAACACATTTTATAGTGCCAGTAGTCAACACAGTACCGTAATACCTCGCAAACTGGAGCTACCAGAGGATACTCCATAGGCACGACACAAATCAAACTCGTAGTGGTCTCGATATGGTAGGTGACACGGCACAACTAGGCAATGCCAGGGTAGATATACCAATTACACTTCCGGGCCGGTGGTAACGCAGAGCCGCAGCAATCGCCCACCTCGAGCCACACTCTCGAAAATCCGAAGGTGCGCACCAAATCAATCACAAAGTAATAGAATGGCATACGATGGAGTGTGTCCGATAAGAGGAGCTACCTCATTAGCCCGTCAATTGCTCCCGTTTTAGCCACCTTATGCTAACTCACAGGAGTTGGGTCCACGTAAATACCTCATATAGAATCGTCACCATCATTCTACTTCATTCTGGAATCTCCACCGCGTACACAGTTGTTAAAGTGGTTTTCGATATCGACAGGGAGTATGCCCATATCCGATCCCGGTCCGGTCATTTCAAAATAGTCTATATTTCAAAACCAAAATATCATTTCCATTTAAAACCATATCAAAACGATATCATTTTCACTTCAAATAAATCCATTTCCAAAAATCATATCACTTTCAAAAGTTATAACGCTTTCGAAATCATAAGTCTTTTAAAATCAAAACACTTTGGAAATCAAAACCTTGAAACTCATGATACTTTCCTTTAAACAGTTTAGATATTAATAATATTATATATAATAAAATAGTTTATAAAATAAAATAGTTTATATAAAATAGTTATAGGTTAAAATAGTTTATAATAAAATAGTTAGTATATTAAAATAGTTTATATTAAAATAATTTATTTTGAAAATGATTTATATTAAAATAGTTTATATTAAAAAAAATTATAAAGAAAAATATAAATAGTTTTAGATATAGTTTAAAAATACTATATAAAATAAAATAGCTTCCTCAAATTTCAAAAATCGATTCAAAATCAACTCGAATTTCAAAATACAAATTTAATCAAATCTCAAATCATCAATTCAATTCAATTCAGTTTCTCAATAAACCATTTCAGACTATCGATTTCAAATACATATTTGAACCATAAAATAAGCCATTTCAATTCAATATATCTCAAAGCTTTAAATATTCAACATTTCAAAACTAAATTCGATAATTTGATATATATATATATATATCAAATTCACTTTACTATTATTTAGTTTTGAAATATTTACTTAATCATTTCAATAACATCTAAATACAACTTCAATTTACAAATTTAAATAAACAAAATATCCCGTTTGAATTTATATATATTTGAAATATTCATTTAAGTCACTTTTAATCAAATCCAAGTTATAAAAATCATATCTTTAAAATTTCAATTTTAATAAATTTCAAATCAAACTTATTTAAGTATAATTCTTAAATAAATCAATTTTCAAATCAATTTCAAATTTATCTTTCCAACCTGAATCATTATAAACTCTATATTTGAAAATATAGATATTAAATAAATACTTAAACATATTATATATCAACTTTATTAAATCAACTTTAATAAATCTTTAAAATCAATATTTATTAAAACCATATATTTCTTTTCAAAACCATAGAAATCATTTTTAAAATATTTATATATAAACTGACGGTGTTCGTATATAATTTTCTATCCTATGCTTAAGTGATACGGATATTTATCATTTCAATCCGCAATTTAAAATATATTCGGGTATATATCTTTTCAACCCGAAATCCCAAATTCAATTCAATGAAAATCGCTTGGCTTTATCGTTTCAACCCATAATGATTTTCTCTTATTCTACAGATCGTTCGGGTATGTATCATTTCAACCCATAGGGAATTCTATACTAACAGGAAACTTGCAGAGTGATAACAGATATGATAATAATATAATAGGCATATATCATCGACGTAAATAACAGATGATGGTGTCAGATGTCACAGGTGAACAGATACAGATAACATCATATATATATAGCAATATAAATAACTAGCAGCAGTATATTTCAATTGACGTTTCAATTGAAATCAAATTTAATAAATATAAGAACGTTAATCGTGAGTGATTGCTCACCTTTTGAGGCTAGAGAGAAGATAGGCACCACAACAGGCTACGATTTGAATTGCGGAATTGACCAATCCAAATGACGATTTCCAAAGCAAAGCAAGATACGACGAATTCAATGAATATAGCTGATAACAGAATTGATGGGCAATCAGTTTTGATATAAATTGAAAATATATACATCATTATTATATTATATATATATATGTATGTATGTATATTTTCCTTAAAACAAAACTCAATTCAAATACAATTTAAAAATGACATACTTCGCATTTCAAAACTTTTAAAGTGACACATACTTATGTACAACAACCTAAAATATAAACTATTATAAACTTTTGCACTAAAACATAATAGACCAATATCTCTTATATATGTACACTTTAAACTAAAATAAAATAGTATATAATGATATATATATATATACAACTTAACTCTTTATCACATAACAACATCCTTTAAAACAAAAATATATAATATTAACATAATATTTTCAAACAACAAGTCTGTACTATTTGTAAACAAATAGAGATATAACTTACTATACTTTAGAATATACAAACTGTAACCCAAACAGCAAATAAACAAAACCATATAATCAACTTTATAATATAATGTATATAAACTAAAATATAACATTGATATCTTATAACAAAATATACAAAATATATATACGAAATAGAACTTATATATTTTTCTCCACATATTACATGAACAACATATCATATATATATATAGTGTCATCTGGATTTGATGCGGCGCAGGGTAGAGTGTGGTCGAAGCCAGGCTTCGCTCGGCCTGAGGTGGGCTGCTAGGGGTACGACCCTGAACATGGTCGGGTTTGGTTGCATGGGTGGAAGGGAATGTCGTGGGGGAGGCGGGTTGACAGGCATGTGTGTGGTCGCTTGGGGAGAGCCGGGCTGTCTCAGCTATGAACAGCAAGGTGGAGGCGATGCAAAGAGTGGCCGATGGTGCCATGGGGTTGTTCGACCAAGAGAAGCGAGCTGAAGGGAGGAGGGAATTATGTGGAGGCTGTTGGCGCGGTCTTGGGTGAAAGGAGGAGGGGAGAGAAGGGATTGTGAAGTGGTCGGAGAGATGTGGTCGGGTGGCGTTGCAAGCAAGGTCGGAGAGGGTAGAGCAGAAGAGGCAGTGGAGGATGGCTTTGACATATTTGCAAAGTTACAAACGAAAGGAAGAAGAAGATGTTATAAAAATCTATATAATATATTTGTAAAGTATGCACGACACAACCAAGAAACGAAGAGACCCGGGAATGAACGAATAGACCAATAATAATTTGAAGTGATGGAATGACAACAGGTAGCAGCTATATTTCTAGGAATTATAAAAGCAAATGACTATATGGTTTAACACGGTGGAAATTGAAAGGATAAAGAAAACCCAAAAGTTTTAAAACAGGTACCGTACGGTTATCCGGATTCACGGATTCCGCTGTGCATCGGACTTCAAAACACAAAATTGAATATACCGTAGAGATCAGCATGACGAGACGATCAAAACGGTATACATATATTAATGGTACAATCATCCGATCAAAAGTCGATAATCGTTACCGAAAATGCTGCAACTTTACAAGAAATAAGATAAACGGGGCAATAGCAGTCAAAGTTTGGCGAAACAAAATACGACGTCTCACTCAAAAGATGATTTACAAATTTTCTATAGAAAAAATTCAGGTTTGGAAAACATTTTATTATCATCAAATATTAACTGATTTGAATTGAAATAAAATTACACAAGAAAATAAACTTCCATATTATTTGATGGAAATGTACCAGTTGCTATGTTAACATAGACGTAATCCAAATATAAAATTTTTATTTCAAAAATTTATTATTTAAAATTTCACAAAATTTCAATTAAATATACTAATAAAACAAATAAAAATTATTAAAAATTTATGGGTCGTTACATATGTTCAACTTTAAATAAATTTATCCATTCGAAAATAAATAAATATGTATATAAAATGTTTAATGATAAAGTGTTTCAGCCAGGGAAATAATTTTTTTAATTGAAAATCTATCATGATTTTTATACATTTGAAAATTAGAATATTTAAATTTTAAATTCATTTGACCCTTTAAAATAATAATAAAAAATATTTGTTAGCTGCAGTTAACATTAAATATCATAGTAGGAAATGATAAAGAAAGAGACAAGTGATTTTAGTATGAATATATATGTATATAACTTACATACCTAACCATGGACGTGTTTAGACCACGCGAAGCATTTAACTGGCATATCTCATTTAACCAAAATATACAGGGGAATGTGTTTAATTAATTCCAAAAGGTTATTAGCATTATTAAACGTATTAATATGGATGAACAACATGATCAACACGTTTGATGTTTGGATAGAAACAAAAGATATACCACAAAATCTATGTATAGATTCTTAATCTTTTCTGTAAATTCTACGTTACATTACTTTAAACTTATTTGAAATTTTGGCATGCCTCATACAGTTAAAATTCATATGTGAATTGTTTTACATGATAAATTAAACACCGTCGGCAGGTTAAACTCCAAACTAGTAAACAACCCTAACCACAACCCATGCTATTTTGTAACACAGCCCTCGAAACCACCGCACATTCGTTCTACAAATGTCACTTCACCTAGCATATAGTAAACAATGTACTATATACTATTTAACCTGACATAAGCACTACTATTCCGCCCCTATACGAATATTTATCCTCCTTTAGGTTTAAATACAATGTTTCTTGTAGGAAAATTATAGACACAATCTACTCCATTATATGTTGGGGTATTTGGTATGAAAGAAATCAAAGTGTAACAACCCACCAATCCATACAATTCAAGCTGATAATAAACCACACTTGTTTAACCCAAATCGAACGGAAAGACGAATAATTAAGGGAAAGAAAGAAGAAAGAAGAAGAAAAGAGAAGGAGAAGAGAAAAGAAACTAAAACAACACATAATCTCACAATCGCAGTGGAACAAAATATAATATAATATCAATGATCTTTACCAAAGCGAAACTGTTATATACATGCATCCATCAAAGTACAACAACAATCACAATTATCAGCCTGGATAGTTATAACATCGTGTCCTCACAATTGCTAATAATTTCAATAACAAAGCAGCGGAAAATAACATGTACATGAATACGACTTGAAGACATCCAACTCGTCATTTGAGCTTCAATGCATCCAAAGCAATCTGTAAATATACTCGGTCTGACCCGAGCATTATAATAAAATAACACCCGAGTCAGTCTAGAAAACAAGCGTGAGAAAACACACCCAACTAGATTTTTAAGATATAAAAACCTTTGAAAACAAAGGTATCTCGTAAGACCACGCTGCACATAAACACGAACGGGTTTTTACCTTACGATAACCAAAACATTTCATATGAAATCCTTTGATATTATAATAGTGTCTAATATACAAGTACTTATTAATAATAGCTAAAATTTTTACATTAATCAAATTCCAGCATACTAGGTTTTGCAACCAAAATCGAAGGCTCGTAGTGGATAATGGATCCCAACTATGTAAGGGTAAGGGTCTACCCACCGAATCTGTACATCTCTAGAGAAAATGTACGGGGGGCTATAACATGATGCACCCTTGCTTATATCAAAATACTTTTATAAAGATATATTCACAAACCTTTCTATTTTCAATACTTAGAAAATATCCATATAATTATCTTATCGGTATAAGTATATTTACCAAACACCGAGGAAAATATCTCTTTTACCAAATTCTAAAATCATTTATAAACTCCATTATAAATTTCTAAACCATTTATAAACCCTTAATAAATTATCTCTCAAGTCATTTTTAAACATTATAAAACCATGCAATTATTTATAAATTCCTTTTTACAAATCTATAAACCCTTTTCTAAAATTTGTTTATAAATATCCATCTATTTACAAACCTCTTTACCTTGTAAAAAATCTTCCTTTTTAAATCTTCAAACCAGTTTATAGGCTCTTCTTATAAAAATCCATGTCTATTTACAAACTCTATTTATGAGTCTTGAAAACATCATAAATAGGTCCTAATCACTTTCTTTAAAACACTATTATATTATAGTAATTAATCATAATAAACATCATAAGGAAATAATAATTATTAACTTTTAACCTCTTAAAAATAATAATTAACAATTCAAAACATTATGTAATGCCCGCCAATTTATCACTTTGATAAATTGTATTTATTTTTAAATTTATGCAAATAAAAGGATAATATTGTTTCAAGTGATAATAAGTAATTGTAATCTTATTTCAAATAAATATTTAAATAAAATATTTTCCTCGAAATTTATATCGATAAGATAACATTGAATTTAAATCATTGATTTATTTAATTTAAATTAAGATTTAATTGTTTAATAATCATTTTAATTATCTAAATAATTATTTTAAATGATGATAATTCATTTTGAATAGTTATAAAGTGAAAATGAATCATGTATAATAGTTTTATAAAAATATATATTTGATTTCAAAATATAAGGAAAAATCAATATCGCTTTATAAGTATAATAGCAACTTTTGTAAATAATTTTTAATATGGTTTTATAATTCAAATATGATCATTTTAATTAGTTTAAAATATGAAATTTATTTTTGAATTTTGTTTACAAATATATGTACATTAAAGTATAAGTGAAAATATGACCGATAATCGGTTCTCTGGATTTCAACGATTTAACAAACAAAAGTTGTTCGAAGACGTTTGAAGCGTTATACACCTACATATATATATATATATATATATATAATTACATACATATGATAACATACATATAATACATATATAAATATAATTAAGTATAAGAAATATAATATATAATATATTTCAAAGATTTTTTACTCCTTAAGCTTAAATAAGTCAACATATGCATACATGAGATGATGGAAGTGATGTGCACATGGGAGGAAGGCTCTAGCCGTGCATTTTGGAGGGGAAAGTGTGTTGGAGAACCCTTGAAATAGTGATAAAAGTGATGTGTGCATGTCTTCTTTTATACTCCTCCTTTTTCCTATAAATACCTTACCATCTTCTCTTCATTTTCATTCATCTTATTCTTTGTATTTTCAAACTTTTGCTTCCATACTAAGAGAAATAATGTCAAAATTTATTTCAAAAAGAAATTAAATCATAATATATAGTTATATATAGTTATATATAGTTAAAAACCTCAAAACAAGCCCAATCTCCATCTCTCAACCTCCCAAACCCAAGGAATCACCATCCACCACCCTTGGCCGTGAGCTCCACCCCTTCCCAACCTAGGCTGTGAGCACCAAGGCTAGGCCAAGCCTTTTTAAAGTCCAAAGCTCGATTTTGTGGAGCTTATTTCAAGATAGCGGAGCTATAGCCGTTTTAAAACTAGTTCGAGTGGAAATGAAGGTGAGAACTCCTAAAACTATTATACTATATGTTGGATGATGCTATGATGTGCCAATGGATGTTTATCAAGTTTGGTTGTGTAAATATGAACGTTGAAAATATATGCAAGTCACGAAAATACACGTCGATAAGCACAAAGGAAATCCCTTTCCTTGATTTAATGAAATGGTGTATATGGAAATGTTAAACCTCTTAAAAATGGTTTAAAATGTATTTGAAATGTTTCATAAACATTCAAAAGTGTTTTGGTGAAGTTTGAAAAGAAATAGAAATTTTAGTTAAAAACAAGTGTGTCGCGTAACGGTAGTTCGCAATTTCGCACTATAAAAGTCAAACAAGTGCAAAAGTTGGAATATAGCTTGAAATTCTTCGAGATAAGAATTTTCTAAACTATTATATCCATATATTTTCAACAAAGAAAGAAAATCGAGATTCCGATAAGTAGATTTTGAAATAAGAGCAAAACAAGTTTTGGAAAAATCTTGAATTTGCAGTTCAAAATCCAAAATTGGATTTCTTTGAAAATAATATTTTAAAATTGTTTAAAAATGTGGAATAAATCTTATAAATGTTTTAAAAGTGATTTAAGTAATAAAAATGAATTTTCAAATAATAAAAACTCGTTTTGATCAATATAGTTTAAAAGGCACTTTCTGTAGCACTTTTTCGCAGCACTTTTCTATAACCTTTGAAATATAGTTTTAAACTTAACAATTCTTTTACAAATCTTTTGTAAATGTTTATAAATGATTAATAAAGTGTTTTAAAGGTAATTTGAAGGATTTATGAAATGATTAAATGTTTTAATAATTTAGAGTCGATCAAATTACATGACCGCCTTATGGGTTTCAAAGAGATAGTGTCTAGGCTTGGATTTAGAAAACCAGTTTCCTGCTCTCCCTGGCTATCTGGACTGGCCTGGCGGAGGGGATAATAAATTTGATTTACTCGGATCGAAATTTCAAAAGATAAAGAAAAATATTTTTCAAGATTTAAACAACTTGGATTTTATAGAGATGATCTTCTTATACTCGGTGTTAAAGCCCGAAGAGGGAACTCGTACTATTCGTGGAATTTAAAAGGTGATTTCTCCGTTATTCCACCCATAGTATTTGTTGAATACGGAAATTGATATTGAGTAGAATTAGATGATTTCTATAGGTTCTGCTGACATAATATTTACTAGTTTTGGATTAACATCCTAGATAATATGGTTTCAACTAAATAAAAGTAAGAGATGTGAATTAAGAAATCTTTGTTAAGATTTAAATAAATGATTTGGAATATTTTCCTAAGAAAAGATGAAATGGTTTGGAATTCAAAATGGGTTTTATGTAATCAAAGGATTTAATAATAAAGGTTTAATATTTTTGTATATACCGGAAAGAATGTTTTAGAAATATATATCTCTAAAAGAGATTTTGATAAAAAGAACTTAATCAATAAAAGAATGATTCTCTATTCACAAAACTTCTTTTTATCGATGATTGGTTCGAAGGAACCGGGATCAGATATGGGGTAATCTCTATCTGAAAACCACTTTGAATCAATGTATGCATTCGAAAGATGAAAACCTAATAGAGAGAATGAAGAATGAAGACCAAGGATTTTTAGGATGAAAGGACTACTTGTTGATAATTCTGGTTAGCTCCCAAATACTAAAGTAACAATGGTCCCTTCATTTCTGAAACTCTTTGGGTTGCAAGGAGTTTTCGCTACTAATCCTAGGGATAATTCCCAACAGGATGTAGTAGGAGAGTGCCTTCGATTTCGTTCAGTTCCAGAACGAACTTGTATGGGTGGATGTCTAACATTGCATTCTTGAGATTTCATCATTGACTTTTATAAACGTACATCTGTTTGGTGGCAGAGAATGCAATTTCTCATAGCTTAACACCCTTCTCTGAGACGTATGAGCTCGGAGATTGTATGTTTGTGAAAGTCAATAGTGATCGATGGAATGGCAGTGTAGCATTCAAAGGAAGATGATGTGCTATGATAAAGGTAATCGTTACCTCAGGCCTCACACCCGAAAATGGCTAAAACAGGGTAGATGCAACAAGGCTATATAGTTCGCAACCATTAGGGTATGATCATCCTCTTCTAGATATATTTCTACCCGCTATGACGTTCGGGTTTAAATTAATGTGGATGTATGCTACGAGGATCCTCGGATAGGTCGGTAACGACCGGGGTAATGAAATATTCGGTACTATCTAGGAAGAGGTAGGCCAGTCTTGTGTTGGAAGAGGACCATCTGTTGGGCCTCGGTACAATCCTCTAGAGATGTACTGCCGGAAGGTAGTCTCTTCACCTGGTCATTTGTGTGGAATCCATTCTCCAATAATTGCATGCCAGTTTGTTTATAGAACTCGCGTTTGTGGCTAGTATTGCTGAAATTTAATCAATGTAACAATTTCGGCTAAGATTAATAAGTTTACTTGCAAATGTTTTCAAAGATATGTAAAAATAATATCCATTATTTTTATATAAAATGTTTTGGTTATCATAAGGTAAAAACCCGTTCCGTGTTTATATACGGCGTGGTCTTATGAGATACCTTTTTGTTTTCAAAATGCATTTTTTGAGTTCTCACACCAGTCCCATGACTGACCCGGAGTTTATTTTTACCTTTCCTTAAACTCTGGGTGCCCTAATTTTCCCCGGGCAGCCTAGTACTCAGGTTTAGTTTAGAAGAAAGTTGGATGGAGCTCAAAGCATGGAGTTTAGTATTATATTCCTGTGATATCCCGGAATTTTTGGGCAATATCAATTTAATAATCTGTTTAAATAATTAAATTGATTTGATAATCTTTGATAATAAAATTTGAATTGATTTAATAAACTAATTAAATAAATATTTAATTAGTGAATTTTATCTTTTAAAAATTAATAAGATGATTTCTATTTATAATGTATATATATATATATGTGTGTGTGTATTGTAAATAGATAAGCTTTGGTTTGAAATTTAATAAATAAATAAAATCTTGTTTTTAAATTTCTAATATACATTTTTGATAGTTTGGAAATTATGATTTATTTAATATTAAGCTTTTCAAAGCTATTTAAACAAATAACTATATGGTTTTAAATAAGATTAATAATAAGGTTTATTTTTATTTTCTTTTTAAATATTGCTTAATAAATATGATTTAAGAGTGTGTATATATATAAGTTTAAAATACAATTTACATATGATATGTTAATTCATTTAGTAATAGTAGTAATTTATAATCTCTTTTATAAATGTGACGACCGCCCATGACCCCTGCACTGAATAAGGAAAATGGTGCGCTGAAAGGTGTGCCAGGCAGCCATGGACGATCGCCAAGGTTAAGTTAAAACAGCAGAATCTATCGTATTACTCACAGCGCATGGATAAAATACAATAGAGAATATATATAGTGAAGCTTCACAAAATAGAATCTGATCAATTAAACTTCATAATAGTTGAATACAAACATCTGAATAGTCAATACATCAAGCCTCACTACATATCACTCAGAGAATTATACAAGCAGCGGAACATCCAGTACATATAGTAAGAAAATAATATGCAAGCCTCCAGCTCGTCTTCGTCACCAGCATCGTTGGAAACTAAGAATAGCACCTGTCACCTGCTACCTAGTCTGCCCATCCCAAAATGGATGAACAGCCCAAGGTAATAAGAGTTGAACATAAAACCTTGAGTCAGACAACAGTCTTAGTGAGCGGTAAATTAACTAACAACATACCAAAAGAGCATAAAGGTAAAAGGAATAGGAATCCAACCCTCCCACTCCACCTCTTTCTACAGTGATAGCCCCCAGACACACTAAGCAGAAGTAAAGATAGCAAAGCAGACATTTAAAGTAAAGCAATTATCACTCGATTCAAGGTCAACATTTTCCAAGTACAAACCCCAAGGCCTAAACCAAGATCAGATAAGCACCCAGAAAACATTGCTCTTGAGACCGAATGATGATACAACCAAACATCCATGACTCTGGCTATCACTGTTATCTTTGCTTCGATACCACCGTTAATTGAATGACCGGCACATTCTTTCAGCCGTCCGTCAAGGGTTAATGGCAACCCCGGTTCTAGACAGACACGTCGTCGCAGCCCGTGCCTAGGACTATCGAATCTGCCTAGAGTACTCGACTACAATCATAGTCTTTAGGGACTATCGAATCTGCCCAGCGTACTCTTGCTTTGAGTCTGCTAGAACCTTCAATAACGATGAAACCTCGGCCTTCTAGTCATCCTCCTCGACGACTATTTCCATATTAGCTCAAGCGCCTCTCGAGCAAACCATTATCCTCAAACCCAAACCATTTCACCGAGTTATCAACATGCTTGGAATGATCCCGTCTGGATTAAACCAAGGCTATCTCATACAATGCCTCGCTTCATCTCATCATAGCAAAGCCTCGTCTCAACATCAACATCATCAAATCTATCCATATGAGCTTCATCATCCGCCACATATGCCACGAGCAGCTTTTCCAATTCAAGAGCCTTTCCCTTAGCTTTTGAATCAACTTCGACTATCTTGTCCAAATCAAATCATCAATCAACTAACAAGCATGAAACATGAGCAATATCTCTACAACTTGATGAATGAACTTGCATAGATTAACATGTAGTAAAATGGATGTCAAATCATCATGAACAATGGATCTATACTTAAGTTTAAGGAAATGCATGGAAATCACTATTTTAACACCAAATCAAGCCACCAATCCGATATACTCCTTTGGATCCGTGTGAGAGATAATCACCACTCACCGAATCACCTAAACACCTCAAAAGCAACACACTTCAGATCTGGACAGCGAAGGATCTAACTTGATCCGCCAAAATTCCACTTCAAACGATGAAATCTCTCTTTGATGGATGAAGATCTTCAATCTAAGCTCTTGGATCTTTGATTTGATCTTCGATTTGGATGGAAGGAATCTCAAGATTAGAGTGGAGAAAAGAAGTGAAGAAGTGCAGTACTCGAGCTCTCAAAATGGCAGGACTTCGTCGCTTCAAAATCCGGATCCCAAAAAGTGAGGTAGAAACGTGTATTTATAGGCTGAATCCTTAGGTCATTCGCTCCTTAAGTCGTCCACGACTTAACAAACCCCACGACTTACGACTCAACAGCTCTACGACCTAAGCCTTCGCACGACCTAACCTAACACACATGCGCACGACCTAGCGACTTAACAACATAAGTCTTCACGCGACTTAACTAAGATACGACTTAACGACTTACGACCCATCGACTAAGCAGATCCTACGACTCAACACACATAAGCGGCTTAGCATCAATGCCGACCTACGAGTTAACTGGGATACGAATTAACGCGTGCGCGAAAGTGCTCGACCTAACGACTTATCATAAGTCGCGACCTAACTGTGATGCCGACCTAGCATAAGTCGTCTACGACCTAACCCAGACATAGGGTCTCACGACCTAAACCTTAACGACTTATCCCAAAATCCTTAAGTCGCTCGAACGACCTAAACTATAACATGACCTAACTATCACACGACCTAACCCCTTAGGTCGTCTAAACTCTTAAGTCGCCAACTCCTTAAGTCGCCCCATTCCTTAGGTCGCCTATCCTTCTTAAGTCGGTCAATTCCTTAAGTCGCTAACTCCCTATAGGTCTCTCCTATCTCTTAAGTCGTTCCACGACCTAAGCTACCATCCGACTTAAGCTACCACTCGACTCAACTTCTACACAACTTAAGCTACAACACGACTTATCTCCGGACGACCTAACTTCTTCACGACTCAAGCTCTAGTCGTCTAAACTCTGGACGACTTAACTTATGAACGATCTAACTCTGAACGAATCAACAACACTAACGTCCTAAAGACAACAGTTTTACGATCTTTCGATCCGTGAAAATACGGGTCCTTACATTCTCTCCCCTTAGGAATTTCGCCCCCGAAATTCCAAACAAACAAGAGCAATCAAAACTATTCCGCATGCCTACCATCCATAGCAATCAACAAACCATGCGTCCAATTCTAGCCTAGCATGCAGAATTCTAAAACTAGAACAAGTTACAATGTCGTGAGATGACACGACACCTCATGGCCATACCTTGAAGAGTTCAGGATGAGCTACCTTCATCCTCTCTTCCACCTCCCATGTACAGTCGTTAACATCATCACTCCATTGTATCTTGAGCAACCTAACTACCTTCCTCCTAAGCTGTTTCGTGTCAGTTTCCACAACACGAAGCGGCTTACGAGGTCTCTTGACAACTGGATCAACCTCAAAATCTTCACAGCTATCTGCAGAAACTACTGTATTCGAGTCGTGCACATACTTTCGTAGATACGATACATGAAAAACATTGTGCACACTCGACATCTTTTCTAGTAACTCCAATTTATAGGCGAGCTTTCCAATTCGCTCAATGATCGGGAATGGTCCAATAAATCTCGAAGTCAATTTTCCTTTCCTCCCGAATCGAATAACATTCTTCAGTGGAGAAATCTTCACAAAAACCATATCACCCACGTCGAATTCCAAATCCTTACGATGCTTATCGGCATAACTTTTCTGACGGTCTTGGGCTGCCTTCATTCGTTGCTGAATGATCTCTATGCAATCCGAAGTCTGTCGAATCATTTCTGGCCCAAGTATCAACTTTTCTCCTGTTTCTAACCAACATGTCGGAGAGTTACACGGTCTTCCGTACAATGCCTCATACGGTGCCATACCAATGCTTGACTGGTAACTGTTATTATATGAAAATTCCACCAAATGAAGGTGATCTTCCCATGATCCTCCGAAATCCAAAACACAAGCTCTAAGGAGATCTTCCAAAACTCGATTGACTCTCTCGGTCTGACCATCTGTTTGGGGGTGATAAGCTGTACTCAAACACAACTCGGTTCCCAAAACATCCTGGAAGCTCTTCCAAAATCCACTAGTGAACAATGGGTCTCGATCGCTCACTATACTCTTCGGAATACCATGGAATCGAACTATCCACTTAACATACAACTCAGCCAACTTTGATGCAGTCCTAGTTGATCGAACATGAATGAATCTTGCACTCTTAGTCAAACGATCTACAATGACCCAAATCCCTTCATTTCCCGTTCTTGTTCTAGGTAGCCCATCAATAAAATCCATCGATATTTGTTCCCACTTCCATGTAGGAACTTCTATTGGCTGAAGCAATCCACTGGGCTTTATTTGCTCAGCTTTTACCAACTGGCAGTTCATGCACTTGGAAATAAAATTTCCAACATCCTTCTTCATACCTTCCTAGTAATAGGTTCTCTTCATATCCCGATACATCTTATTTCCACCTGGATGAATTGTCAACTTCGAGTGATGACTTTCCTTCAGAACTTCATTTCTCAATTCATCTATATCGGGAACAACTAGTCGTCCTTGCTTCCGAAGCCAACCCTCTCGATCGACCTCGAATCCTTTATCCTTTTCTGGATCCAATCCAGATTCCAAATCACGGATAATCTTGACAAGCTTATCGTCTCGCTTTTGGCTCTCGCCAATTCTTTCCACAAGAGTCGGTCTTATCGATAAGTTTACCAACATCTTAGGTTCCAATTCACATCTAGGCCTGAAGTCAAATCCAGCCAAATACTCGAGACTCTTCCATTCCGAAAACATGGCTCCCAATCCTGCATGTCTTCGACTTAATGCATCTGCCACTGCGTTACCCTTTCCCGGAGTATAGGCTATACCAAAATCATATGATGCCAAAAACTCTAGCCATCGTTGGTGCCTAAGATTCAAATCCTTTTGGGAGAAAAGATACTTCAACGACTTATGATCTGTAAACAACTCGAATCGAACTCCCAATAGATAATGTCTCCACATCTTCAGAGCAAATACAGTCGCTGCCAACTCCAAATCATGAGTCGGATAATTCCTTTCATGCGGCTTCAGTTGTCGACTTGCATACGCAACAACTTTACCCTTCTGCATCAGCACTGCTCCAAGTCCAGTACCACATGCGTCGTTGTAAACCACCATCTCATCATTTCCACTTGGAATAGTCAAAACAGGAGCACTTGTCAATCGCTCTTTCAGGATTCTGAAAGCTTGCTCACACTTAGTATCCCATCTGAATACTTGGTTCTTTTTCGTCAATCCTGTTAATGGTGCAGCCACCTTGGAAAAGTCTTTGATAAATCGTCGATAATATCCTGCTAATCCAAGAAAACTTCTTACATCAGATACATTCTTAGGTCTACCCCAATCCTGGATTGCTGCTATCTTGGCGGGATCAACCGCTATTCCGCTTCCAGAGATAATATGACCTAAGAACCTCACTTCGCTCTTCCAGAAGTGACACTTCGAAAACTTAGCCTTCAGCTGATGTTTCCGTAAGATTTCCAAAACAATACGCAAGTGCGTCTTGTGCTCTTCTTCTGTTCTGGAATAAATCAAAATATCATCTACGAACACTAGTACGAACTTGTTCAACTGATCTCTGAACACTCTATTCATAAGATCCACAAAATATGCTGGTGCATTGGTCAATCCAAACGGCATTACCGGCCACTCAAAGAAACCGGATGGTGTCCTGAAAGCAGTCTTCGGCACACTATCCTTAGCCACTCTTAACTGGTGAAATCCTGTTGCCAAATCCATCTGAGAAAACACCTTAGCTTCGTGAAGTTGATCAAACAAGTCATCTATTCTTGGCAATGGATACTTGTTCTTCTTAGTCACTTTATTCAGCTCACAATAATCCACACACAACCTCAACGACCCATCCGCTTTGGTTGCAAACACAACTGGTGCACCCCATTCAGACACACTATGCCGAATGAATCCTTTCCGTAAAAGATCATCAACTTGCACCCTCAACTCTTGCTGTTCCCTAGGCGCCATCCACCTAAGAGGCATCACAACAGGTCTGGCTCCTTCCACTAGATCGATACGAAACTCAATCTCTCTATGCGGCGGTAACCCTTTGACCTCATCAAAGACATCCTCAAATCCATTAGCGATTGGCACCGATGACAGTCCATCCCGTGGAACAACCAGCGAATACATGAAGCTCATGAAGACGCCTTCCTCATGCTTACATCATATCACAACCTTTCGCTCCTCCATATTCTCGACTGTCACCTCCAACCTTTCACAATTAACCTTTGCCGCATACTTCCTAAGCCAGTCCATACCCAAAATAATTCTGAACCCCGCAAAGTTCAGAACAAAACAATCACAAACAAAAGAGCAATCATGACTCGATACAATCAGACCACGGCATAGCATACACAGACAGGACGAACCCCCAACTGGATTTGTCACAACCAATGGCCTATCAACAATATCCGGTTCTAAACCCAACCGGCCTACAAGTTCATTACAAACAAAATAATGTGAGCCCCAGTATCGAATAACACTCTAACTGGAACACCACATATGGAAAGAGTACCTTGAACCACCACACTCTTTCCTTTCTCTTCAGCGGTAGGAGCTTTTGAAGATGATGGAACAGCCCCCAAAGCATAACCTTGCACAATCTGCTTGTCCTTCCGCGATTCTGGACAATTCCTCTTAATATGCCCCGGCTTGTCACAGTTGTGGCACTTCACCGACACCTTTGGATTCTTGCAATCTCTGGGGAAATGGCCCTTCTACTGACAATTGTAGCAGGTCACTTCGCCCTTCGGCTTCTTCTGGCCATCCTTACCCTTTTGCTGCTGTAGCTTCACCTTCTTGTTTCCACCCTGCTGTGGTTTAGACTCTTCCTTGGCTACAGCAACAATAGATCCTTCTCTAGGAAACAGATTCTCGTGCCTGAGAGCCTTCTCTACAATCTTCTCAAATGAATTGTCTAAATTATCCACCAACTGCCTCCCAAGATAACTGTCCAAGCCTGTCACAAACTTCTCGTTCTTCTGATAAGGAGATTCAATATACGACCGGGCATACTTGGACAAAGCTTCAAACTCAGAAACATACTCAAGAACTGGTCTTCCACCTTGCTTGAGCTCTACAAACTTCTTGAACAGAACAGATTTCTGAGCTGTAGAAATGAACTTAGCTTCAAATCTGGCTTGGAATTGCTCCCAAGTAATTTCTTCCTCCGGAGTATCAATGGTGATAGAGTTCCACCAATCAGAAGCTCTTCCTTGAAGCTGTCTTGAGGCGAGCTTCCTTTTGGTTGCATCCTGGATTCCCAAGTCACCAAAGATCCTTCTACAAGCATCTATCCATCTCTGGACTTCAATAGTTGACTCTGTTCCCAAGAAAACCTTTCCTCCAAGAGCAGTATAGTCTTTACACAGCTTAGCAAAATCCACCGGTTTTGGAGTTTGAACTTGAACTCCAACATCTACTGATGGCCCCGGAGCTGGCATCCTTCTCATGATCGAAGTCATCATAGCCTTAAACATAGCAGCATAATCAGCAGCCCCCTCAGTAGCATGGCCTTCTCTAGCAGCTGGTCTCCCTCTTCGACTCATTCTTAATATCTATAAAAAGGAATGATCAATACACCTTGAGAACAACTGCATAAAGAACTCAAATCCTTCTAAGCTACTATATTATATATAGTAATCATCCATCAAAATACAATTACGTCTCTCATACGTAGTTACGTCAGCGAGCGTTGGGTAAAATCGATTAACCAAAGCTCTGATACCAAATGTGACGACCGCCCATGACCCCTGCACTGAATAAGGAAAATGGTGCGCTGAAAGGTGTGCCAGGCAGCCATGGACGATCGCCAAGGTTAAGTTAAAACAGCAGAATCTATCGTATTACTCACAGCGCATGGATAAAATACAATAGAGAATATATATAGTGAAGCTTCACAAAATAGAATCTGATCAATTAAACTTCATAATAGTTGAATACACACTACTACAAAACAGGCCATTTGCATCGCCTCATTTGAATCGGTTGAAGTAAAAACTGATGCAAATAGAACTATTTGCATCAGTTCTGTCTTAATAACCGATGCAATTGTTACGTGGAAAGCAATAGGTAATAATAAATCAAATTTGCATCAGTTGTCACCAACAACCGATGCAAATACGTCGATGCAAATAGTTTTAGTCGCATCAGTTTTAAAGTCAACCGATGCAACTACGTCCAAAATAATAATTTTTGCATTGGTTCCCTAGCAGAGGCGATGCAATATTATTTAGGTTATTCGTTGCTCACGTGTTACATCCCACCTTTCCAATTTTTTTTCGCCGCTCCCATTCTTTTCCCCAAATAATTCGCTTGCTTCAAAATTAAAAAAAAACCCTAAAATGGTTTCTCGAGTTGCTATAGATTCCACAGTTCGTATTCGAGATTCCACAGTTAAGCGATCAATTTCTATAGATTCCACAGTTCGTATTCGAGAGCGATTCCACGATGGTAGTCGCTTTGGGTGATTTGGGTTCACGAGGTGGTTCGCGACAACTTGGCAAGGAAGGCTTGGGTATTGGGTTCGAGATGTTGGCGATTGCAGTTTGGAGGAGATTGGGTTACCGTGGTTTGTACGTGGGTTCGATCGGGGATTGCGGTGATGCTGCGCTTGGGTTTCTCGAGTTGCTGCTCTGGTTGAAGAGGATTTGGTATGGTGCTGCAGTGTGGGATTCGAGCAGGGAAGTGAACTGATGGCAGTGGTCAACTGAATTCGAACAGAGATGCTTTGGTATGTATTTTTTCTTTTTTTTGAATGGATGATGGGTATTGATGGTTGGCAGTTTTGTTTATTAGTTTATATACATTAACAATCTTATTAAATATGCACCTGCAAATACTTATCACATTAGTATGCGTTATTGTTGAAGCTTAAAATGGAAGCAAGTGAAGCTAACAAATTATTTTGAAGTGTAATGTTCTTCAAAATGAATACACCTTTTATTATAGGAAATTTTACTTCGGTGAATGATGAAATGTTCATAGTGGTTTTTCATAATGATGTAATTTGTAATTATTTTGACAGTAAATTTTCTGGTTATATATTTTCTTGTGGAACCATGCTTTAGATATGATGGAGAAGTTTGTTTTTGCAAGTCAAAGTTAGATCAATTGCTATAGTGTTACACTAGAGTGCTTACGTTGTGGAGCTTGTTGAGATTGTTGTTGTGTGGATGCCTGACATTTGAAAAAGTGAACAGAGTTTAACTACAAATTGTGCATTAAGTGTTAAAAATTTGTTCGGCTGATGATTTTTGCATTTAACAATTCCAAAGGGAATGATTAAGATAGTCGTTTTAAATTAGGTAGAGCAGCGGTAATAGGATGGAAAGTTTAAATCGACTTGAAAAGAAAAATGCATATGTACACGCATATGAGGAAAACGCATCTATTTGAACACAAATAGACTGTCACTCTCTCTGTTTGATTTAAATAACAATTTAATAGAAAATTAAGAAGCAAATATAAGCAAGCTTCAAGTTTTGTATAAACCCAAAATAAAACATAAGGAGAAACACTAGTACATAATGTATACGTATATATGTCACAAAACATGAAGTACGAATTATATATAAGTGCCAACTCTAGCTCCATAAAACAAACGGAGATATGTGTTTAGTATAAATAAACTTGCTCTTTGCTTTATAACTTTGCTTTTCATTTAAAAACATGACCTGTACCACTTTGTACATAATATATACAACTAAATAGCTTGCTTTCCTTTGTAATACATGACATGCTCTCTAGATATATTGATTTATAAACTCTTGCTTATAATATATGACTGAAATGCAGACAAACTTAGAGTATTAAAACACACTCATGTATATGTACATTTATGTACCCACTTCTTTCTTTTATATGCATGCTAGAACCCACACACCCTACATCATACGCTAAAACAACATGACCAAAACGGCCATATTAAATATAACTCACACACTCCAATGTATAAAAAGGTACTCTGCATATAACGTTCTACAGATGTTTGTATTCTAACTCTACCTTTTACATTAACACTAAAACACATGCACTTACACACACACACACCCAACTAAACATTCAAACACAAATGCACCCAAATCAAAAGAGCAGAAAATGCTCACGCAGGAAGGAGATGAAGGCCAGAGTCGAACAACAAACTAAAACAATCTACATCAGATGCTAAATGCAATAACAAAGCTTCATTCATGCACTCATATATCACACAAATTCATATATAATAATTTTCTTGATTAGCACAGGTTTGTGAGATAAAAATTATCACCAGACAATGCATGCTCCAGAGATACAAGCTACAAGCATTAACATGGCTAATTTTTATCAAAATACAAGGTAGATTGAACACACGCACATGTATGTATGTTTGTATGTATGTATGAACATACATATGTGCACTTATCTAGATAATAATACTATTAAAAAATATGCCCAGCCATCTTGTTTATTGTTCATGAAACCATGGTTCTAAAACTCCACCTTCACAAATCTCAGATCTTAAATTACAGAATGCTTCTTAATGGATCTGCTTCACGATTCTATATCTGCTCTCT
Source organism: Allium fistulosum (assembly GCA_030737815.1). Classification (NCBI taxonomy): domain Eukaryota; kingdom Viridiplantae; phylum Streptophyta; class Magnoliopsida; order Asparagales; family Amaryllidaceae; genus Allium; species Allium fistulosum. Next base: position 1,098,572,790 of record CM060904.1, on the reverse strand, counting down.
AGAATGGCCTTTCTTAGCACCCTTTCCAACAAATTTGGTCAGTATTTTTACTACTTGTTAGATTTAATCCTTTTTTCTTTTTCTTCTGTTGCACTTAGTTGATGTGGTTTGGTAGAGGCAGGATGCAAGCTCTAGTATTGATAGTGAAACTGATTTAGTTGATGAGAACGTTGCTGTTAATGCAGTTCCAGTGAATACACATCAGGTGATTCTATGTAGCCTTGTAACATCTTGTTTTTTGTTATAAGTTTATTCAACTTTTGTTGATTTAATTGTTGCCTCCAGAGTGTTTAAAAATATGGATACAGATTATTCTGATGTTCTTCTCTTCCATGTACGACAGACATGTATTTGTCTTATTCTAATTGTTCACCTTACTTAATTATTCTATCGGTAGTGATAATGAGAGGATTTGCGTTGTTTTTAGGAATACAAGCTTGGGGAATTTGTTCTTCAAAGTGGCTGGAACACCTAATGTGAATACTATTTACCAGGTACTTTTTGTTTAAAATCACAAACTATCAATATAAATGCTTTATTAGTTTATGCCAGGAAGGATTTTGGTTACAGCTAATTAGCACTAGCCTGTTCTGATCCTAGGTTCAAACTATGAAATGTTGATCTACATTATTATTTTCTCTTTAGTATTATATGAAGAATTTAAAGTTTTCTGCTAAGAGTATGTCTGGATACTACTTATTTAAACCTTCTTTACCATCTAAGCAATTTCCTTGAATAAATATTTGGGAACAACCTGTATTTCTTTGATAATGAAGACATTCTTTTCTTTCTCAATGCACTTGTAATTTCATCTACAAAGGTAGTATTTTCCACACATCTATGGCAACGATTTTTTATCAAGTACCAAACGAATAAAATCAAGAATGGTAAATCCTTTAACATTCATTCATGAGATATAAATCATCCACTAATTTTATGAATGATCTCAATGAATTTCTGTAAGTGGGTGCATTTGATTGCTTTGTGTTCATGAAGCGTTTTGATTTTGAAATGGTTTTGTCTTCAAAAATGGTAAAATAAAATATATAAGTGACATATAAATTAGAATGGAATTTAGTTTGAATATGTGATCTAAATAAGAAAACATGCTTGATGTATTACACAAAAACTTTCAGACACTTTTTTTAATATTTCATTTAGCAGCTCATGCTACTGACTCGAGCCATCATCTGTTCATTACTATCAAGTAAAACGTATTGTGAAAAATAATAGAAGTACAAGAATTTATAACTGCTAAGGTAACTTTATAACTATAGAACAACCTACTATGTACAACCTGATAATTATCGGAACAACCTATGCTACTGATTACAGCCTATTTACAAATGCTTATAATAACTGATGCTTATATTAATTCAACAACCAATTTACAGACCTGATTGTTGTGTAACTGGGGGTTCTAGCAAAATTATAACTACTAGTAATTACTAATTACAGCCTGCTTATACCTTATGAAGACTGTAATTGTTCTTATAGACGTATATTACAGCCAATGCTAGAACCTCATAAGCATTATAAGCTTAACCATTATAGCATTTTGTATTCACATGTAGCTAGCTTTCCCATTTGTGTTCACCTGTAGCCAGCTACAGGTTTCAAAATATAATACTGTGAGTTCCTTCATGTCTCATTTTTTGTTCACCTTTAGCTAACTTTCCAGTTTTGCTAAATTTTGCTATGGTTTGGTTTTAATGTTATATAATATGTGATTTTAATATAGCAGTTGTGATTTAATTTTAATTCTGTTTAAGGATTCTATTGATTGTTCTTAGTATGTAGTGTGTTAACTCTTTGAGTTACTAAAAGACTTATTACATCAAACACTTCATCAAATATTTTAAATTTTGTGCAGGTAATGCACAATGCAGAACATGAGAGTACAGGGTATAAAGAAAAGCAAGATCGTCCATTACTTAAGCGGAAAAACCTATTATAGTTTGTTTCTTAGACTGAGTCGGCGTCATCATGAGGTAAATTGTTAAATTTTCTTAATCTAGAAACATGGTGGCATAATTTGTACTTGATCGCATGATGCTCACTTTCATTAGTGGATAGTATTGTTGGATGTGAGTTGTTATGGTCAGGTGGTGAAATTACAAAAATGTAGAGGCAAATGATGGTCTAGATTGAAGAAACTTTTATTGTTATGAAGTGTTGTCGGAGTGGTAGAGTGTTGATGGTATATTTGCAGTGGTATAATGAAGTGGTACTGTAGATGAATGGAGAAGGGGAGGGCAGTACAGCAGTAAGCAGATATGTCTGTTGTGAAATGTAAGTTAGCGGTCAGATGAAGGCTTATTGTGAAGTGCAGTGGGTGCTGATGGACAATGTAGAGGTGATGGGGGATGGTTTGAATTATGGTTGTGATGGTTTGGGAAGTTAGACAGTGTGGTCTTGTTTATGGTGCAATCAGAAGTTTGGTTCAGGTAGGAGTAAGACTGTGGTATGGATGTTGGAGAGTTTGTATAGTGAAGTTTGAACTGTGTAGTGAAGGATGGTTAGACGTTGGTGGGTAGACTTCAGGTTGGTGGCAGGACTTTAGGTTGTTTGAAGTAGTGTGCAACTGGTGAAGGTGGTTGTTGGAAGGCAGCAGAAGGTGGTTGGACTGTGACTGAGTAAGTTGTAATGTTGATGGTAGAGAGGACAGTGCACAATGTAGTGTAGTTTTTTTTATATAAATCGAGAATGTATAGTGATGAAAGTGCCAATGAATTGAAATGTAATTGAAATCTGTAACAAAATTGAAGATGAATGTAATGTTCTATTTTTTGTGTATGTTTTTTTATATATAAATATTATCAATAATATATATATTCTATTTGAGTACTGTAATAATGGTTTTTGAAGGATTAGTTTGCATCGGTTGTTATAAAAAACCGATGCAATATGGGGGCTGTTTTCAAGCAACCAACCATGATATTTTGCATCCGTTGTTAGTAACAACCGATGCAAAAAGGACCTTTTTGCATCGGTTTCAGAACTGATGCAAAAGTGTTAAGCCTGTTGCATCGGTTGCATATGCATCGGTTGTTGAACTGATGCAAAAGGGGGGTAAACAACCGATGCAAATGGCCTGTTTTGTAGTAGTGACAGACATCTGAATAGTCAATACATCAAGCCTCACTACATATCACTCAGAGAATTATACAAGCAGCGGAACATCCAGTACATATAGTAAGAAAATAATATGCAAGCCTCCAGCTCGTCTTCGTCATCAGCATCGTTGGAAACTAAGAACAGCACCTGTCACCTGCTACCTAGTCTGCCCATTCGAAAATGGATGAACAGCCCAAGGTAATAAGAGTTGAACATAAAACCTTGAGTCAGACAACAGTCTTAGTGAGCGGTAAATTAACTAACAACATACCAAAAGAGCATAAAGGTAAAAGGAATAGGAATCCAATCCTCCCACTCCACCTCTTTCTACAGTGATAGCCCCCAGACACACTAAGCAGAAGTAAACATAGCAAAGTAGACATTTAAAGTAAAGCAATTATCACTCGAGTCAAGGTCAACATTTTCCAAGTACAAACCCCCAAGGCCTAAACCAAGATCAGATAAGCACCCAGAAAATATTGCTCTTGAGACCGAATGACGATACAACCAAACATCCATGACTCTGGCTATCACTGTTATCTTTGCTTCGATACCACCGTTAATTGAATGACCGGCACATTCTTTCAGCCGTCCGTCAAGGGTTAATGGCAACCCCGGTTCTAGACAGAACTCCGCACGTCGTCGCAGCCCGTGCCTAGGACTATCGAATCTGCCCAGAGTACTCGACTACAATCATAGTCTTTAGGGACTATCGAATCTGCCCAGCGTACTCTTGCTTTGAGTCTGCTAGAACCTTCAATAACGATGAAACCTCGGCCTTCTAGTCATCCTCCTCGACAACTATTTCCATATTAGCTCAAGCGCCTCTCGAGCAAACCATTATCCTCAAACCCGAACCATTTCACCGAGTTATCAACATGCTTGGAATGATCCCGTCTGGATTAAACCAAGGCTATCTCATACCATGCCTCGCTTCATCTCATCATAGCAAAGCCTCGTCTCAACATCAACATCATCAAATCTATCCATATGAGCTTCATCATTCGCCACATATGCCACGAGCAGCTTTTCCAATTCAAGAGCCTTTCCCTTAGCTTTTGAATCAACTTCGACCATCTTGTCCAAATCAAATCATCAATCAACTAACAAGCATGAAACATGAGCAATATCTCTACAACTTGATGAATGAACTTGCATAGATTAACATGTAGTAAAATGGATGTCAAATCATCATGAACAATGGATCTATACTTAAGTTTAAGGAAATGCATGGAAATCACTATTTTAACACCAAATCAAGCCACCAATCCGATATACTCCTTTGGATCCGTGTGAGAGATAATCACCACTCACCGAATCACCTAAACACCTCAAAAGCAACACACTTCAGATCTGGACAGTGAAGGATCTAACTTGATCCGCCAAAATTCCGCTTCAAACGATGAAATCTCTCTTCGATGGATGAAGATCTTCAATCTAAGCTCTTGGATCTTTGATTTGATCTTCGATTTGGATGGAAGGAATCACAAGATTAGAGTGGAGAAAAGAAGTGTAGAAGTGCAGCACTCGAGCTCTCAAAATGGCAGGACTTCGTCGCTTCAAAATCCGGATCCTAAAAAGTGAGGTAGAAACGTGTATTTATAGGCTGAATCCTTAGGTCATCCGCTCCTTAAGTCGTCCACGACTTAACAAACCCCACGACTTACGACTCAACAGCTCTACGACCTAAGCCTTCGCACGACCTAACCTAACACACATGCGCATGACCTAGCGACTTAACAACATAAGTCTTCACGCAACTTAACTAAGATACGACTTAACGACTTACGACCCATCGACTAAGCAGATCCTACGACTCAACACACATAAGCGGCTTAGCAACAATGCCGACCTACGAGTTAACTGGGATACGACTTAACGCGTGCGCGAAAGTGCTCGACCTAACGACTTATCATAAGTCGCGACCTAACTGTGATGCCGACCTAGCATAAGTCGTCTACGACCTAACCCAAACACAGGGTCTCACGACCTAAACCTTAACGACTTATCCCAAAATCCTTAAGTCGCTCGAACGACCTAAACTATAACACGACCTAACTATCACTCGACCTAACCCCTTAGGTCGTCTAAACTCATAAGTCGCCAACTCCTTAAGTCGCTCCATTCCTTAGGTCGCATATCCTTCTTAAGTCGGTCAATTCCTTAAGTCGCTAACTCCCTATAGGTCTCTCCTATCTCTTAAGTCGTTCCACGACCTAAGCTACCATCCGACTTAAGCTACCACTCGACTCAACTTCTACACGACTTAAGCTACAACATGGCTTATCTTCGGATGACCTAACTTCTTCACGACTCAAGCTCTAGTCGTCTAAACTCTGGACGACTTATCTTATGGACGATCTAACTCTGAACGAATCAACAACACTAACGTCCTAAAGACAACAGTTTTACGATCTTTCGATCCGTGAAAATACGGGTCGTTACAATAAATTTATTTAAAATTGATAAATAGGTTATTTTCAAACAATATTATTAATATATTGTTTTATATATAGATATAAATAGACTTTAATAAAATAGGATTGTTATTTCAAATTGAATATGTTGTTTTAAATTGACTTTAAATTGGATTTTTAAATATAATTTGAATTTAAATTAATTTTGAAATTCAAAAAGGGGTAATATTTTAAATATTTGGATCTTATAGATATTTGGATAAGCTTTTATTTATAAGTATAATTGGTTTATTTCTTTAAAAGTTATCTATATATATAAATAAGTAATAAGTATTTAATAAATAAAGAAAAAGGCTTTATTTACATTTAAAATAAAAAGATTACTTAAAGGACAAGTGTAATTTTCTAAAGACTTTGTTTTAACAAGTGTAAACTAATAATACAATGTTAATGACAAATGTTGATAATTTTGGCAAGTGTCATTGTTTTATTTTTCATTTTATTTAATTTTAAATAAATCCTAGTAAATCTATATAAACATACATCTCCCCTCTCTTCTATTTCTTTTCTTATCTTCTCATTTTCAAAAATAAGAAACTTCAGCCTGTAACTCAAAAACTTCCACAAACCATAAATTTATCAAATTAGTAATCAACTCCTCAAACCAAAAACAAGATCTGTAACCCATTTTCCAAAAATCAAAACAAAAGCCTGCATTTTTTCAAAGTCTGGAAGCAAGCTCAAAAGAAAAAAAAATCAAAAGCAAGTAAACCTGAGATCTAAAGCAACATCTCAACTAACAAGATTATAGCATGCATGCAAGTTTCTATAGCAAGCAATTCAAGTTTTAAAATCAAAGACAAATTCAAGCAACTCAATTTTTAAAATTTCAAAGCTGTTTTCAATACCAAAGGTGCTCTATTCATCTTCATTTGCAATCAGGTGAGTAGCATCACTATCTAAATGTTTAAGTATATGATTCGGTTGCATGCTTATCTCTGAAAATAAGTTTGTCTGTGAGTATATTTTTAAGTAAATCTCTGTGTGTATATTTATGAATATATTGGTGTGCATGTCTGTGATATCTCTGTTCCCAGTTTCAAGCTTAGTTTTTAATTTAAAATCTGTATCTCTTGACCTAGTCACTAATATGATTTAAGTTATAAACAATAATTGCTTGTTTATCATAGATTATAGTTTAAAATTTTATTTAAGTTAAAATAAATTGAGATTTCTTTGGAAATCAAAAAGAACAGGAAAACTTAAATTTTGTTAAAAATTCAAACACTCTAATTCATTAATTCAGGGTTATAGACTGAATGCTTATCCAGAAATATGAATTTTAACATAAATTTGGTAATTTTTAACTTAGTATTTGGAGTGAATTCGAGTCTTGTTCGAATTTGGGTTTCTGATCAATTTCCATTGATCGGCGTCGAGGGGGAGATCGTGGTTTGGCATGGTGGTGGCCGGCGTGTCAACGGTCAATGGAAAAAATGGTGGAGGATGTTATCGATGGACGTGGTGGCCGTGAAGTGGCGAAGTAGGGTTCTATTTCTTAGTTTGGTCGACGAGGTTGCTGTAGCTTTCTCGACGATCGTGGCGCACCAGAACGAATCGCGTATGAGAGGATTGGAGCTGGATGTCATGGCGCGTCTATAGGTTGAATGGCGAGAGTTCTGATGGTCTGAGGTGGCGGCCAGCGGTGGTAGTTCATTGAGGATGTGATTTTCCAGTTTTGAGCGAAGTGGTTCGATTTTGTCTGGCCTTCGATTTCGTTGTTCTGAAAGGTCAAGGGGTTTGTCGTGATCATCGGCAGCATGGTGAGGGCCGGAGAGATGGTCGGCGTCGATCTGTTCCATCGTGCATGTGCACGGTGTCAACTGTGCATTTGGGTTTGGGTTGTTGGAAGAAGGAGTTGGCCAGGATTTTCTCGAAGTATTTCTCGAGATTCTTGCGTGAGTGACTCGAAGCATGGAGGGTTTTGTCTTGGGGTAAATTGAGTTAGGCTCGGGTAGATTTGGTGATTACAGTTTTAAATCCTGACAGTGTTTTAAAATTTAAAATGAGTTTTAAAAATTTGAAACAGGATTTAAACCAAGTTTTAAATCAAGTTTTCATATGGGTTCAAGTTTAAATTGTATTCTAGATTTGAGATAAATAAAGCTTATAAAATTTATAAAGGTTTTAACAAATTTAAAATATTTAAAGTATATATTAAAAAGGTTTGAATTTAAATGAATTGGTTTAAAAATCTTATAAATTTCTTTTATAAATGTTAAGTGTTTCTTTAACATTTGGATTTAAAAAGGTTTTGTAAATTTGATTTAAATTTGGTTAAAGTTAAATTTGTAATTTATTTTAAATCTTTAATTTGAAATGAATTAAAGAAAGATTTAAAAGTAAAATGTTCAAAGCCTTTTGTTAATAATAATTAAAGTAGTTATAAAGGTTAATACTTTAATTTAGAGATTAATTAAGGTTTAATGATTTAGGATAAATTAAATTAATAAGGTAATTAAAGGATAATTGAATAATTTAATTAAGTAATGATTTAGTATTAATTAATTAAATAATTAGGATTATAAGTTAATTAATTAAAGGTTAATTAATTTGAAATTAAGGATCATTAATTAGATAAGTATAGATTATTAATAAATGATTAGGAATAAACTAATCAGGTGATTAAAGATTAATTAAGCAATTAATTAAGTAATTAATAGATTAATTAATTGGGTAATTAAGAATTAATTAATTTGTAATTAATAATGGTTGATTTAAGTTTAATTACTTAAGGAATGTAAGTAAAGAATTGTGAATAATTAATGAAAGATCATTAATTAGGGATTATTAAATAATTAATTAATGTGATTAATTTTGATAATCAATTAGATTAATTAATTAATATGAAATTGGTTAAGCATAATTACTTAATGGAAGAAATTAAAGAAATTAATTACTTAAGGTAATTAATTAAATAAATTTGATAAGTTTAAATAAATTAATTAAATTAATTTAAGATAACCACTTGATGATTTGATAAGTATAATTACTTAAATGAAATTAGTGAAGAGTAATTATTTAGGGAAGTAATTAAAGGTAATTACTGGATGTAATTGAATGAAGATAGTGAAAGTAATTTGAGTTTAATTACTTTGTATAATTAATCAAGGGATTAATTAAAAGCTAATTAATTAAGGAGTAATTAATTTATGTAATGAAGTAATTAAGGGAAGTTAATTACTGGATGAGATTAATCAAAGGTGATAAATAAATGTGACTAATTAAAGATTAATTATTAAATGTAATTAATTTAAATAGGAAAATTAATTAAAGAAGTAATTAAGGATCATTAATTAATATAATTAATGAGTAATTAAGGATTGATTAATTAAGATTAATTAATCAAAAATAAGTGATTGAAGTAATTAATTAATTGTAATTAATTAAGGATTAATGTAATTAAATATAGTTAATTTATTTAATGAAGTAATTAAAGAATAATTATTGTAATGGTTTAAGATAATTAATTGGTGAAATTAATTAAGGATTAATTACTTAAAGTAATTAAAGGATAATTAATCAGGAATGATTAATTAAGATGGATACTTAGAGTATGATTAATTAATTGGTTTAATTAATGATTAAGTAAGCAAGATTTATAGAATAAAGTAATTAATTTAATTCATTTTAAATTAATTAGAGATGATATAAATCATTACTTAGGGATGGATGAATAATATTGAATGCTTTGCATTGTTTGATATCTCTGATGAGATATGTGTTGATCTGCGATATGGATGTTTAGTTGAATTGTAATGATAATGTGAATTATCTGTTTGTGATGATAATATGGATTATCTATCTCTGTGTATATAGATAAAGAATTGAATTGTTTTAACTTTAAAACAACTTGGCCTTAAAAGATACGTTTTGGATTTCGATGAGACCGGGATCGGGTTTCCAGATTTGGATATCCGAATACCACATCGATCCAAATTAACGATAGGTCGTGAATCTCAAGTGAAGATGAAGATTTAGAGTGCAAGGGTTATTGTCGTTAACTCTGAGGGTGATTCCAAAATGAGTGTAACGAGATAATGCCTTCGGTTTCGTTCGAACCCGGAACGAACTTGTATGGATTGAATACTTTCAGAACATCGTCAGGTGGACGATGAGCATTCTAAGTGGTGTGTTCTGATTAAAGGTAATCGTAGCCTCAAGCCTCATCAACTGGGAATGGCTAAAACAGGGGAGGTGCAGCAAGGCTTCGTGGGTAGCACCCACCGAGAGTAAGGTCATCTCTGTCTAGAGGTTCCTTTTATTTCGGCTTAGTGGGCAGTTGGCGACGGCCATCTGTGGGGTGATTTTTATTCGGAATTATCCAGTAACGGATGGTTCCGGCTTTGTGTTGCAGGGGATTGGGAGTAATCCTCGGTACGGTGATCTAGGCCCCGTACTGTGATGGGCGGTACCCCGGTAGCCCTACCATTGTATGGAATCCAATCTCCAATAAGTGCCGTACGTATTAGTTGTGCCCAACTATGTTGGAACGTGAGATGTAAGCATTCCAGCTATTTCTGTATTTTACTTGAAAACCCTAGACCCTATTATAATATAACTGGATTTCCTATCAAATGTTTTGGTTAGCGTAAGGTAAAAACTTACCCATGTTTATTTGTGGGGAGTCTTACGTGATACCTTTTCTTTCAAAAGATTTTCAAAGTTAAGCAAGTTTAACCTGTTACTCACACCAGACCCATGTCTGACCCAAGTGTTTATTTTCTGTTTTATAAACTCTTGGGTACTCAAATTTTTACGAGTAGCCAAGGGATTCAGGTTAGCTTTGACGAGTTTTCTGGAGGAGCAATGGAGCAGGAGGCTTCGGCGTTCGTAGATATGTAGTGTTCCGCTGTGTTGGTTTATGTATTGATCTCTGTATTGTATTAAGTTGTAATAACTAGACAGGTGTTTATAACTGTCTAGTATGTGATGTATAAGCTGTGTAACTCTGTTAATTGTTGTATACTATGTAATAGATTATGTTATTAATATAATTTATTCGTTCCGCTGTTGAGATTCTGATGTTGTTTCTTTCTCTCTTCTCTTCTTTTCTCTTTTCTATCCCTTTCTTTCTTATTAATGATGCGTCATTTTGTGGAATGAATGGCGGGTCGTTACAATTCTGCATTTGTAAGGACATGAATATATAACTGTCCATGTTTAACTCTGATAAATGTATTTTAATTTCCGTTGTAAAGATTATGTTGACATAACATATGTGAGATTTTATCCTGTCTTATTTTTCTTTCTTACCCTTAAGAATCCGCTTCTCTGGCTCTTGGATTTATGGCACGTCAATACCGAGGATGTATTAATGTCGATTTCTGGGAGTCGAAGAAACGGGTCTTCACACATTATAAATAAAACAATCGTTAATCTTTGCCATACAAATAATAATGATAAATTACCAAAATGTTATTAATAATCATTATTATTACTTTCAAGCCATATTAATAATTTAAATAATTAACCTTTCAAATTATTTAAATATTTATAAACAACTTTAAGCGATATTAACCTGAATAACCAACTTTAAAACATAATATACTTCTTTGATAGAAATCCATTCTTAAATCGTCAACCCAGTCTTTTCCATATTTATAATGCTACATTTAAGAATCTCTTTCCATTTTATAAAAACTTCCTTTCATAAAACCCATTTATTTATAAACTCCATTTATAACTCTATTTCTTTTTATGAATCTCACTCATTCATAAATCTTATTTAAAAATTCTTTTCTATTTATAAAAATATCGTTTAACATTCCAAATTTACCCTTACCTTCAATTTCCAAAATTGAGTTAACTATTTCTAAAATATCATTCCGTATCTCATAATAAATCCACCATTTGATTTATTTCTCCAATTTATTAAAAGATGATAATTCCTTTTAATTTATAAACCCCGTTTATAAATTCGTACTTTTATTAACAATATACGATTTTACAAATCTTTATTTCCTTGGTAAAATATTACTTTAATAAATCATCACCCTTACAAAGCCTCACATTTAAAATAAAACTTTCATATATGTACACATATACATACACACACATACACACACATTACTTTATATAAAATGGCTAATATATATTAATATCACAATATTTCTATTTTCCTCTAGAACATATCCCTTTATTATAAAAGACGAACTTATTTTAAGATTTAAAAATCTATGTTTTATAGTTTGGAAATCTCTATTAGAATATTTTATAAAACTATCAATTTATAATATCTAAAATCATATTTTCATTTTATAAAAATTATTAAAACATATAAAATTTCCAAAATCACCTTGAAATCCCTTTTAAATCAAATCACTATTTTATAGTATTTTATAATACCCAAAAAAGATGCCCGATGCTACTAAAGCACTATTTAAGCAAAATCATATTCGTGTCATCAATATGGCATTCAACAAGTCATATATCACTATATATATGAAAATAAAATCAACAGTGTGAGGAATTCTGTTGGATACCTCCAACCTGTTCCCCTGCATCACATAGAGTATATAATCACAAAAATATAAATCAACCACTTCGAGGCGGGATTCGTATACAAAGGATCATCTGCTCTTACATGGGAACGTAATAGGGTCTCATCCACTCCAATAGACGGGAATAAATCCAATCCAACTAATAATAATTAGTAAATTATCCAAACAGTCAGTAATTATCTATAATAAATATCCAGACATCCAATAGATAATTTTTTTCGATTAAAAATATTTCCGGTTAACCCAAAATGTGAGATTAACTCATATTGATTTTTATAGTTGCCAAAACGTTTTGTTTTGAATTAAAATTGAACAAACATCTAATTTTAATCCAAATTTCCCACTTGCCCCGAATTTGTCTAATCCAACTCCATAGTATAGCCTTCATCCATACGATCATAACGCGACTTGTCGCGTTCAATTCGGACCTCGTACGAGTTAAATATGGATTAACAAACTTTTAATAAAATTAAAATTAACTTAACTAAATTTAATTTTAAAAAAAATAAAACTTAACCTTATCTGCCTTCCCTCTACATCACGTTTCTAGGCACCTTCGATTTTCTTTCGATCGACGAACGCCACCTGACCGCCAACCACCATCGCGCACGCTCGCCCATGCCGCATCGGCACCTCGTTGCTATAGCCGCCTGCGCCACCCTTTGCTCCACGCGCGCGCAAAAAAACATCGCGTCGAACCCATAACTGCCGCCGATTTCTCCCACCAATCTCCACCGCCGCGCAACCTTCGTCCCAATCCGACTGTTGATCTCCTTCCATTCGTCATCGCGTACACTTCTTCAGTTGGGGCTTTGGCCTAATTTTGGATCTAGTGGCGTCGACGATCGATGGCCGTTGGATGGCCACATTAAAATTTTTAAAAATGGCATACTCTTTCAGTTGCACGCGAATAAATAGAGGAGGGGGTATGGGAATGACATAGGCAAGGTAAGGCTATAGGTATGGGCACGCATGGCTGATAAATAATATATATTATTTATTTTAAAATAGCAAGCTATAAAACATCCGAAAATCTCTAACTCCAAACAAGGCATGCCGCCTGGCATTCTATATGTTATACCCCTATTCTGAACAAACTAGTCTCGATGTTTAATTCGATCGTATGCAGAAGATAGCTTTTCAAACCCAATTATTATATTAAATTTTCGATATACATTACTACGCGTTTCGATCCCGCACGACCAAACGATTCGTCTGATCGCCATGAAATTTGATGGCATATAATAATTCACTATCACGGATCCAATGAAATAGGTTTCGTCGAAATCCAAGATGGTGCCCCGGAAGACTATTTTTATATGTAAATTAAAACGAGTAATTTCCAAAATTAGTTAAATCACTTTTAAATCCAAATTTAAAAGTTCACTATCTTCCTTCTTATTTAAATAGAATTTAAATCAACTTTTGAAATCGTCTTTATTCATATTAATTTCATGATTCAATTATTTAAACAATTTCAAATATTAAATTTAACAATTTAATTACCCAATAAATTGCTATATTTGAAATTCAAGTTCTTTAACTTATAAAATTAACTTTTCAATATTTAAAATCAATTAAATATTTCAAATTTGAATGACTGAAATTCTGGGTTGTTACATTCTTCCCCCCTTAAAAAGAATTTCATCCCCGAAATTACCAAGTATGGAAAATGCCTCAAAGCCATTAACTTCAAAAACAATTAGTTAAAATGGATTACCAAATTCTTCCAAGTTGTTTAACTTCTTATAAAATCTTTTCCAAGTCTTTCAAATCAATTCCCATTTACTAACTAATACCATTCAAAGTTATAAAACCAAAATCCAAATTTAATTATCAGAAAAAAAAATTCTTCAAAATTCTCAAAAAATTTCTAAAGCCTTAAATTTTTCGAAAAATTTCGCAAGCGCTCCTTTGCACGGATCGATTGTAAAAATTTACAGTATATATATAATCACAAATATACATCTCATCTTCGAGGATGAGGTATCCCGTAGGGAAAAATATAAAAGTACGATATGTAATCCGAGATGTGTACCTTATTTTAGCTTTAGCAAGCATATACAATCAATATAATACGAAAACGAGCTCCAAATGCGAAGCATACGCCGTCCACACCTACTAAACACTCAACAATCAATGAGAACAAGTATAGGAAAAGTAATATCACTATATAATACAGAATATACAATAACTATATGCAAATGTAGCAAAGGTAACAAAAGAAACCATCAACAAATTAATATTCATCCAATTAATTCAAAATCATATCCATTTGCATTTTTCAATGTCAACATATAATTTATTAAAGCCCGTGCAATGTATATATATCATCCGTACGCAAAATCATAGCTGATCGCTCGCTCGATCACACAATTTCACTTCCAAACTAGTATCGTTCACACGACCACTCTAGTGCGAACTCTGATCCGGTTCCTCGATTAGTGTAACGAACCGGGTTTTTCAACCCTCAAAAACCGACACTGATACATCCACTGTATCACATGCCGAGCAATCGAAAGCTGGAAAACCCGATTGTTGGGGAAAAGAAAGAAGGAAGGATATAAGAAGAAAACTAAAAAACACAGAATCTCACAGCGGGACGAATAATCTATATTATACCACAATTTTTTATACCTGTAATATGTATATATACAAACATCAATCAGAGTATACTAACATATTTCAGCCTAGACAGTTATAATAGCATGTCCTCACAATTGCTGATAAACACAACAATGAATATAGCAGAAAATAATCATATACGTGAATACGTCTCTGGGCCTCCAACTCGTCTCTTGAAGCTCCAAGCATCCAAACAAATCTGTAATATACTCGGTCTGACCCGAGCATTATAATAAAATAGCACCCGAGTTATTCTGGAAAACCAGCGTAAGAAAAACACACCAGCTAGATTTTAAAGTTATATAAAAATCTTTGAAATCAAAGGTATCTCGTAAGACCACGCCGCACATAAACACGGACGGGTTTTTACCTTACGATAACCAAAACCGTTTCTATACATATTATAATAATATCTAAAGGCAAAAATAATAATAATCAAGTAGATGTGATGCTCGCGAGTGTACATCACAATAATACTAGGTATATAATCGAAAATCGATAAGGCGCGTTCGCTAATTGTGTAGGATTTCCATGGAGGTTCCCTCAGTACTTCGAGGAACGGTCCTCCTGCACAAGGATCAGAGATATCCTTCCGAAGCAACATACATCCCTAGTGATGTACCATAGGAAAAACATAGCTGGTCTCGCTAAGACCGAGTGCATCGCCCCATGCATGCATAACAACTATAAGTGACATTTAGGAGGAGCCGACTACACCCTATGGGTTTGCCAACCCTATTGGCCATGCCTCATATCTCTAGTTTTAGTCATTCCTACTGATGAGGCTACGTCCGGTATTCCCGCTTACGCATCGCCACCAAATAGATCATGGAATCCCATATGGATTCTAATACCCCAACGGGTCTCAGAATCACACATAGGTTCCCACATCTCAATTAGATCTTGGAATCACACCTGGATCCCCATACCTCACTACGCCATAAATGGCCTACTGCAACACAAAAAAAATGTTGGCTCAGGCCCGAAAAATGTTGCCATAGGTCTATGGCAACACTTTTAGGGTGATGCAATTTTTGCCGTTGCCTTAGACCTCAAAGGCAACATTTTGACTATCTAAGGCAACATAAGTAATATTGTTGCAATAGAACCCTATTTGGGTCTATGGCAACACCCATAGGTATCTGTAGCAACATTCCAAAATGTTGCTATAGATATTAACTTTCTGAATTTGTGGGGCCCACAATGTAGAGCATATTTGATTTTTTAATAAAAATAAATTTTTATTTAATAAAATGCTATTGCACAGAATTTGATATTTAAACAGTAATTTATTTAAATAAATATTTTATTTCAACATTTGAAATAGTACAAATTCCTGACTCCACTATTTTACAATTCAATGATATATAACACCGATATTCACATATACAGATATTCCTCACTACATCACTCAGTTCACTCATTACATATGCAGTTTCAATTTATACAGACACCGACACTAAGAAATATATGCCGAGCCGAAGGCGAGCCGAGTGCCGAGCCGAAGGCGAGCCGAGAAGCGGGTCCGGGCGCAGCGCCGGCGGGGGTCCGGGGCACCACAGTCCCGGCGGGGATCGACCTAATTTGGCACCGCCCGATTCATCCGATTTCGGAAGATCGAGCCTTCTTTGAAATGACGTAAAATGATGCACCACACATACTTCTAAACCACCAGCCTCCATCCTCTAATTGCCTCACCAACAAACTATTTCAGCTGCCAAATTCGACTTCAGGTTGCCAAATCGCCTAATCACCTAATCACAATCGCTGATTACCCATTCCGATAACCCAAACATCATCAAACTTTCACACTGCAAATTCGCAACAAAACCAAGCACCACCCTTGACTGATAGCAAACAACATTGCTTCTCACATTGCTTCTAGGTCAGTTCATACATGTACATTAGTTCAAAGCACCAAGCTATATATCTTCAGATTTGGACCCTCATTAGCCTACAAAAGAAAAACCAAACTCGTTTACTCAATGTGAAAGAACAAAATGCAGTGAAAAATTTGAAGTATATCAATGTGAAACTACAGGAAACCGGACATTTTGATAACAATACCATTCACACAAAGTATCGAACACTTTTAGTGCATTACAAAATAGCTCTTCCAGTCATTCTCTATTCTATCTTCAAGGTGCAATATGGAAGACCACTCCAATCCAAATTCAACAATAGACCTCAAAATACATAAAGCAAGATGAAATTTGAAACTTACCATTCAGATACAGAAAATGCATAAAATCCACAGTATCAAATATCACAAAATGAAAAAAAAGGTCAAAACAAACCGGAAATTAGACAGCCTGCTCTTCATTGGACTGCAGTGGTATCTCAAGCAACTCAAGAGGCACAGTCTCGACGCTCTTAGGTGTGTTCCTGGCAGCAACAGGAACAGCAAGAATCGTGTGCCCTAATTTTCACTAGAGAGGAACGAGAAAGAAGAGCTGATGGCGACGACAGCGGTGGCAAAAGGGGTTTGAACGGAAAACTTTGTTTGGCTTCGGGTTTTGGTGTCGTGACGGGGCTCTGGTTGGAGCTAGATGGTGGTGATGGGTCAGGGGGTAGCTGGGGGCGATGGGTCAGGATTTGGTGGCGATGGGTCAGGATTTGGTGGCGATGGGTCAGGGGGTAGCTGGGGGCGATGGGTCAGGGGGTAGTTGGGGGCGATGGGTCAGGATTTGGTGGCGATGGGTCAGGGGGTAGCTGGGGGCGATGGGTCAGGATTTGGTGGCGATGGGTCAGGGGGTAGCTGGGGGCGATGGGTCAGGGGGTAGCTGGGGGCGATGGGTCAGGATTTGGTGGCGATGGGTCAGGGGGTAGCTGGGGGCGATGCGTCAGGGGGTAGTTGGGGGTGAGGAACGAAAATATGATTTGGAAATTAGGGATTTGGAAATTGGGGGTGAGAACGAAAATGATATGAAAAGTAAAGCGGGAAAACAAAAATTTGCAGCAAATTGTAGCGGTGATCCAGTTTAACAATCGGATTAAATGTAGACCGTTGGATCGTATTCACGCGGATTGCTAATTTTATTAATTTTTTAATCTGAATACATCTATAGCAACACTATATAAAAATTTTGCATCGTGTTACACTTTTTTAGCTAGAGCAACACATTTTTATGGTTAAGGTAACACCATAAATACAACGTTGCAGTAGGACCAAAATTTTATATCTATCGCAACATTTTAGCTGGCAACACCTTGCAAAAATGTTGCAGAAGGTCATTTATGGCGTAGTGCCTCAACGGGTCTCGGAATCACAAGTGGATCCCAACATCTCAAAATATCACGAATCTCCTCCATGGAACCGTAAATGGTTTTCGGAGTAGTTACGGGTTCGAGTCATCTCTTACGAGTACACTCTTCCATTTCCTGGGTGCTCCACAAAACCAAACGCCGATTTCCAGAATGCTCAATACTGATTCTTTAGGAAACAATCAGACAATACATAATAGCAAAGATCACCCCCTAACCGTTTAAGTGGACGGATCTCCTTATCATTTGTCCTAGAAGAATGAAACGAGTTTATACGTACAGTATAGCACCACCGATGATAACTGTACCATATAGTTCCCGTGTTTCCCCTTGATATTTCCAGAGTTAAAATCCTTCGGTGTTAAGTAGGGAATATTTCCGTACCACCAAAATTAAGAAGGATTACATATTTAGGCCAAGATTTGAATGTTGGTTATTTAACTATCAAATAAACAAACATTCAAACAAAGATTATATTTCATAGTGAAAACCAATATTGGTTAAGCATATAAGCGACCACTAGCCTCATTTTATAGACCTTTTACGAATAAAAACCACTTGTAAATTTCTTGTATAGGAATGCTTTTATAAGATATATCCACTAATTCCTATATTTTCAATATTTAGAAAATATTTATATACTTATATCAACAGTATAAGTATATTTACAAAACTGAGAAAGATTTTCTTTTCATTTGACTCCAAATCATGTATAAATTTCCTTACAATTCTCCAAACCGTTTATATATCATTTTATAAACCTCCCAAAATCCATTTATAATTCCTTTATAAAAATTCAATTCCTTATAAGCTTCTTATACATTTCAAAAAATCACTTATAAACCCTTTATGATTCCATAAACCATTTATAAGAACCACTTTTATAAATCTATAAACTCGTTTCTAAAATTCGTTTATAAATATCTAATTATTTATAAACTCTTTCTCCTTGCAAATAACCTTTCCTTAAGTCTCCAATCCATTTTATAAATTTCTTTATAAAATGCAAGTCTTTCAACTCTATTTATAGTCTCGGAAACATTTATAAATAATTAAGATCATTCACTCCAAAACATTATTATATAATAATAATTATTAACAATGAACATTATAAATAAATGGAAGTCATTAGCTTTAATTATCTTAAAATAATAATTAATCATTCCAAAATATTGTTTAAGAAATAATAATAATAATCAACCTTTACCATTTTATAAATAATAATAATAATTTATTTTAAAACCTTATTAATAATCCTTATTATTAATTTTAAAACCATAATTATTCTTAAATAATTAATCTTTCAATATTATTAATCTTTTTATAAATTCTTAAAACATATTAACTATAAACAAATAACTTTTAAACAATATTAAAATAATTAAATAACTTTAAAATAATATTAATGTGAATATATAACTTTAAAATAATTTTAATATGATTAAATAACTTTAAAAGAATATAATTATAATTAAATAACCTTTAATTAATATTATAACTATATAACTTAAAAACAATATTACTATAATTAATTAACTTAAAAACAATATTACTAAACTTAATTAGGTAATCCTTATAAATATTTCCGAAACCTAATTTCGGATTTTAGAACTGTTCCTTGTCTCCAAAATCAATTTCCGATTTAAACGACAATTTATAGTATTTTTAAAATACTAATTTGAGGCCAATAGCCATCCAACACTTAACCAATATCGATATTGATTTTCTTATCACTACTGGGTTTATTTTCAAACATATAACGATATTATAACCACAGTGTTCATAATCATATTATTATCCAATAATCCGTATAAAGGAAATATCATTGAAACAATATAATTCAATAATAGCGAGGAATCCCGTTGGATCCCTCCAACCTTTTTTTCCCTTGCATCACAAATGTTATATAATCATAAAATATAAATCATCCGCTTCGAGGCGGGGTTCGTATACAAATGGTCATCCGCTCTTACATGGGAACGTAATAGGGTCTCATCCGCTCTAATAGGCGGGAATATATCCAACGAATAAATATAATAATTCATCCAAATAATCATTCAACAATTTTTATCAACTATATATCATACTAGTGATCCAAAATGGTGAGTTTAACTCACCAAAATTTTCTGTTTTCGCCTAGGCATTCTGCTTTTCGTCTAAATCCGAGACACTGCCCTACAAGGCTATTTTTGTATGTTAATTAAAATGAGTTATTTTCAAAATCAGTTAAATCACTTTTAAATCCAATTTAAAAGTTTTTATTATCTTCATTCTTATTAATAGAAATTAAACAAGCCTTTAAATCATTTTTATCCAACTTAAAATCCAAGATTCAATTATTTAAACAATTTCCAATTATTAAATTCAACAATTAAATTACCAAACAAATCGCTATATTTGAAATTCAATTTATTTAACCTATAAAATTAACTTTTTTCAATATTTAAAATTATTTAAGTATTCAAATTTCAAATAACTAAATTTCTGGGTCGTTACAATTAGAAACCGTCATTCTCCTTGCACAACCTTATACCATGATAGAGAATATCAGAGTCTATCAAAAATCCGTATCCAGTGTTCGCCATTAAGGAATCGAGTCAAAAATCCTAACTCGAATCGGTGTAAATCACCTCGAAATCGTATATTCGAATCTAGATTAAGCAATTATGCGAATAAAATAATATACGTACAACTTACGTATTTTTTCAATTTACTTCCATTCAATTGATTTACATTCAATCATTTACATCCACTTTATTTACGCTTGATCCATTTACATTCAATTGATTTACATCAAATTTAATTATTCTCAATGATTTTCTGTAACGACCCGTTATTTCATGCCATTCGCATCCACATATGTCGGACTTGAATTGCTTAAAATATCAGATTGTTAATTTATATTTGGTAAAACTCAGCATATACAGTAAATAAATTAATCACCGAATCGTAGACATGGAGTATTACAATAATAAGCGGCGGAAACATATGAATAGTAGTTCATGAAGCTACTATATATATATAACAGAGTTAAAACAGGATACAACAGAAGTCTCGAATACATAGAAGTCTCAACATAATAGTCAAATAACAAAATCTGAATACATCACTGGAATCAACTGAATAACCGAAAGCTGAATAGATAGCTGGATCTCCAAGCGAAGCTCCAACTCCAAAGGTGAGTCTCAAATGCTGCGACACTCAGTCTGACCGAGCGTAGAGCAAAACACAAAACACTCGAGTCAGGATTAACATTCTTATATCAATAAATCCAACTCAAGTGAAATATCAACTGAAATACAAGTAACTCAAAGGATGTTTGGGATAACCATCCTCTAAGAATCCGTGGAACTATCTACTATGTAGTAATATACGCTATTATAATATGTCTATAGTAAAGTAAAAGTATCAAAATAGCATTAAGGCGTTACCCATATCCCTATTAACACATTTTATATATTTCTGTAGTCTATACAATGTCGTACGCTCATCCGTAAACTGGAGGTTTACCCAGAGGACATCATATAGGTACGATACAAAACAAACTCGTAGAAGGCGCGATAAGGCATGCGACAAGGCAATCGAGGCAATGCCAGGGTAGATATACCATTTGCACTCCCGGACTGGTGGTAACGCATAGCAGTTACTATCGCCCACCTCGTGACACACTCCCAAATCAAAGGGTGCACCCAATCACATCGCAAAAGCAATAGAATGGTATCGAAGAAATGTGTCTGATAGGAGGAATGACCTCACTTGGCCCAGTATAGCTCCTGTTTTAGCCACATCAAGCTGACTCATGGGAGTCAGATCCACGTAAATACTATATAGAATCGACGCCAAACCATCCTACTTCATTCTGGAATCTCCACCACATACACAGTTGTTAAAGTGGTTTTCGGTATTGGCAGAGAGTATGACAATATCTGATCCCGGTCTCTTTAACAACCAAACGTTATTATAACACCGCGGTCATTTTCAAATAGTTCATACTTCAAATTCAAAATATCGTATTCATTTCGAAACCATAACAATTCAGTATCATTATTCACTTAAATCATATTCATTTCCACTCAAACAGTTTAGGTATAGAAAATAGTATATGTAATAAAATAGATTATAAAATAAAAATAGTTTATATAATAAAATAGTTTATATAATAAAATAGTTGTATATTAAAATAGTTATAAATTAAAAATAGTTTATATTAAAATAATCAGTATATTAAAATAGTTTTATATTAAAAATAGTTTATATTAAAATAATTCATAAAGTAAAATATTTTTATATATTAAAATACTTTATATAAAATAAAATATAGTTTCCTCAAATTTCATAAATCGATTCAGATCAACTCAAATTCCAAAATTCAATTTAATTTAATCTCAATTCATCAATTTCAATTCAGTTCAAAACCACTTAAATTTTTTATCGATTTCAAATACATATATAAACTACAATTTAAACCATTTCAATTTCAATAGACGTCAAAGCTTAAATTCATCTATATTTCAAATTCAACTCTACCATTATTTAATATCGAAAAATTCACTTAGTCAATCCCATATCATTTAAATAAAACCTTAAATCACAATTTAAATAAACTAAACATTCCCTTCAATTTATTTACTTAAAATATTCATTTAATCACTTTTAAATCAAAAATCAAGTTATAAATTATATCTTTAAAATCTCAAATTCAATAAGTTAAATCAATCTTATTTAAGTATAATTCTTAAATAAATAAAATTTCAAATCAATTTCAGATTTATCTTTCCAACCTTAATTTATTTAAATTTATTATAAAATCTACTTTTAAAGATATAAATTTAAATAAACACTTAGAACATATATATAAAATAACATTTATATACCTATAATAAAAAAATATCAATATTTATATAAAACCATATATGTCTCTTTTTAGACCTTGGAAATCATTTCAAAATATATATATATTAGATAGACCAACGGTGTCTGTACATAATTTTCTATCCTATGGTCAAGTGATACGGATATTTATCATTTCAATCCACAATTTAAATATCTATGGGTATATATCATTTCAACCCGCAATCCCAAATTCAATTCAATGAAAATCGCTTGGGTTTATCATTTCAACCCATAACGATTTTCTCCTATTCTACAAGATCGTTCGGGTATGTATCATTTCAACCCATAGGGAATTCTATACTACCAGGGAACTTGCAGAGTGATAACAGATATGATAATATTATAACATATCAATAACAGAGATATATCATCAATAACAGATTAAATAAAATATAAGCAATAGGATATGGTGTCATATCCCACAGGTGAACAATTTCAGATAATAGCATATCATATATAGCAATTAAAAATTAATAGTTCAATTTAGCAGCATATTTCAATTGTCGTTTCAATTGAAATCAAATTTAATAAATATAAGAACGTTATTCATGAGTGATTGCTCACCTTTCGAGGCTAGAGATATTTGACAATGAAATGAGTTACGAATCCAGGCACGAAATCATAACAAGGCAAGATTTTAACTCGAATCGACAACGAAGCTGATAAATAGGAATTGATGGAAATGAATCAGAATCATCCTGATATAACTAAAACAAAATAAATATTATATCCATATATCTATTCTCTAAAATTAACATAAAATTTTAGACTCATATTTAAAATAATATATATATATATATTTCTAAAGAAAATCCAGTTATCAATTTTTATTATAGAAACAATACAAACAATTTATTATAATATACAAATAACTTATACTCTTTTAAACAACTTTATATATATACCAACAACTTTTATACTAAACTTATATAAATTAGTATATATATATATATTCCCAAACATATAATATAATTTACATATAGCGAACAGGTTAGACTCAACCTAGATAAACTTATATTTTAAAATCCATACTTACTATATATATAATTTGCCCTGTTAAAAAAAACTTATATGCTGACACACAAGAACTAACATATAGGCTATAACTATAACTATATATATAACATATACTTTATACAAAATGTTGTAACCTATATATTTTACAGTAACTTATACATATCAGTTTATAAAAATCACATACATTTTAAAATAATAACAACTATTATATACATACTTTAAAAATATATGGAAACATATTCAGGTATACAACCTATATACATATTTTATTTTGAAATTTGATATTAAAACATAATAACATAAAATCTATATATATGTTCTTACAAAATCACTACTTACTGTAAAACACATAGATTTAAAAGTCAAAACACCTATTTATATTCAAACAGCAAAAAGAAGATAACCTTACATTGTAGAAAAACATATATATATATATATATATATGAACTAGCCCAAACACATAGATATATATAACTGCCATTAACATATATGCCATAAAACTAATACTATATATATATATCATATTACTTATAACTTATACAAACATATTGTAATATATATATAACACTGTTATAACTTAAACCCAACAGAATAAAATATTTATATATATACCCAGAGTGTTAATAACTATTAGATATACAAAAGAAAAAACTGTTATATGTTTAACTACTCACTATATACATGGACTGTCAAAAGGGAAGGCACGGCAAGGAATATAGAAGACTGACCAGGCACAAGCAGCAGGGAGGAGGATGGCGATCGGTAAGGGTGGTAGCAGTTTTTTTTAGATGGAGAGAAAAGGTAAAGTCGGAGGGGTTTGCAGCTGTCTGGAAGGTATGTCGGAGGTGAGGCATTCGGCAGGGGCTAGGGAGGCACTGCAGCTCGAGAGAAAATGGGAGGTCTTCGCTAAAATGGAAGGGGATGGTGGATTAAGAGGGGCGAATGGCTGCATGGAGGGTTTTGTCAGAGTTAGAGAAGGTGGCAAGGGTAATGGAGAGACGGAGGAAGTGGTGGAGAGAGGTAAAAGTAGGTCTGAGCGGTCGGAAGGGAGAGAACAGCGGCATCATGCAGAGAGGAGGAGATGGGTTTTTCAATTGAAAGAGGAACGAGCAGCATTCAAAAGCCATTATATACGAACCATATATATTCCATTCCCCCCTGTTTTCGTATGCCAGAGTGAAGACTAAATATAAAAATAAAATTTCGTTCATCCTGATAGAGAAAACGAAACGAAACCAGAGAAATTTGAAACCAATTAAAACCAAAGGTCATGATTGTTGAAACCTGGAATACCAATAGTTAATGGCTATTGGCATTACCCGATAGACAAACGTATAGCCACAGAAATCCCAAAACTCAAATACAGAATCGATACGGAAATAGTTGCACTGCTTCCACAGCATACCAAATCCCGAAATATACAAATGAATACACTGCAGAGATCAGCACGACGAGACGATCAAAACGGTATACAGATATCAGCGGTACGATCATCCTATCAAAAGTCGACATCGGTACCAAAAATGCTGCTAATACGCCGAAAATAAGATAAACGGAGCAATAGCAGTCCAAATTTGGAGAAACGAAATATGACGTTTCACTCAGAAGATGATTTACAAATTTATTGTGACAAAATATTCAAGTTTGGAAAACATTTTATTATCATCAATATTAACTGATTTAAATTGAAATATAATTACACAATAAAAACAAACTTCAATATCATCAGATGAAAATTTACCAATTGCTATGTTTAAATAGATGTATTCCAAATATTAAATTTTTATTTTCAAATTTTATTATTTAAAATTTCAAAAAATTCAATTAATTAAATAAATAAAATCACTAAAATTTACGGGTCATTACATTTTCTTACACCCATCTATTCACATTCATTTAATCTGCATTTAATTTAAACCAAATTCCATTATTCATATTAATTTAACTAACATTCCATTCATTAACATTCACTTATTAATATTCACTTTAAATTCAATTTATGTTTAACAACATTTCATTCCATATTCAATTCACTTAGTATATTTCTTTAATACTAGCAACACTTAACATCCATTCCATAAAATTATTTACTTAAGTTCATTTTAAACATTTTATACAATACCTCTAATGTTTATTTTTCACTTCATAACTTAAGATCATATTCAATTCCAAACAAAATATTTAAACCATATTCAATTCACTGATTCATTCTACTAGTTCACTTCACTAATTTATTTCATTACTACAATCAATTTTATTTATTTCTAGCAATTAACATTCCAAAACATATTCAATTCATTTTATAAATCAAGTTCATTTCCATTTCACTAATTTATTTTATTAGTCCATTTCATTAATTCTTTACAAATCGAATTCAATTTCAATTTCATTTAACTTTGCTTTAGTTAAATTTCATTTCAAAAGTCATTTTATTTAACTTAACTTAAGTTAAATTTCATTTCATAATTCAATTTTCAATTTTACTTTTCTTAACATTCACATTCAACAAACTTAGAATTTGTTTTAGCTTAATATTCTTCAAATCTATAAGTTATACAAACTTATTTATTTAAAATTTCATGAAATTTATTTGACTTAAGTTTATTCACATACTATTTACAATTCAGGGTTATATAATCACTTTACGACTTAAGTGTATATTCATTTCATTTCTTATCCCATTTCAGTTTCATTTAACCCTTTACTCAATTTATTTAATTTAACATAAGTTAAATTTTATTTCCATATCTTGATTCCAAATTTCTTTTCTTATGTATACTATTTTCAAATTATAAGTTCAAAAACTTATTATCTTAGGTTTCTCAAAACATTTAGATAAAATTTCAGGTTTTTAACTGCCGATTTTATTTTCGAATCATTTTGAAATCATATCTATATGCAACTCCTTTATATATCAAATTACACCTCTGGAATCTAAAACAAATTTGTTTTATCAAAACAAAACTTCAATGGTAGCAATTCCTCACTTAGAAACTCTAAAATGAATGCCAATAATGCTGCAGTCATCACCATAATTATTTTCCAACGACTGAAGTGAGTTCAGTACTTTCTCTCTCTTTTGGATCTATTTTTTAAAAATATTTCTAACCAAAATATTTCAAAATAAAACCGTTATGATTCCAAACCTTGAAAAAGATTTCCAAACTCAATGTGATTTAAATTTCCAAATTCTTAGCTCAAAGCCATTTTTATTTGCAAATCATATTATAATTATACTTAGGCAATTTCCATTACTTTTCGCTTATAAATCATATTTATCAAACATCACTTCTGATGAAATTCATTTCACAATTGTTGATTGTTTTAATCATCATCAATTCTCTATAATTCATATTTACACATGTTTATCTTTGTTTAAATTACGATAATAACAACTTTTATTAAAACAACAACAAATGATAATAATAAAATATTATCATTCACCAACAACCAAACACTCCACACACACACACAGATATATATATATAACTATAATAATTTCTAAAAATTTATTTATTTGCATATATAAAATATAATTTATGTAAAATTATTTCATTTACCCACTTTAAAACAATCCTGCGTCGGTTTGCCTATTTAAGCATTCAGAAACCCTATCAATATCGTGGCGTCCCATATACCAACCAAAATTCATAAGCCACTCAACAGATAAATTAACACAATATAAAATATTTCTATAATCACTAACAAATACGCGCTCATATATATATATATAGACACACACACATACTCAAACTCATCCTAGGGTCTCGCTTACCTTATCCCAATTGAGTAAATTCCCACCAAAGCTTAGGCGTTCGCTCAACCTAAGCTCTGATACCACGTTGTATCAACCTACCAATCCGTACAATTCAAGCTGACAATAAACTATACATGTCCAACCCAAATAGAACGGAAAGACGGATAGTTAAGGGAAAGAAAGAAGAAAGAAGAGAAGGAGAAGAGAAAAGAAACTAAAACAATAGAGAATCTTATAATCGCAGCGAAACAAAATATAATATAATATCAATGATCTTTACAAAAGAGAAACTGTTATATACATACATCAATCAGAGTACAACAATAATCACAATTATCGTCCTAGACAGTTATAACATCCTATCCTCACAGTTGATGATAATTTCAACAATAAAGCAGCGGAAAATAACATATACGTGAATACGACTTAAAGACATCCAACTCGTCTCCTGAGCTCCAATGCATCCAAAGAAATCTGTAAATATACTCGGTCTGACCCGAGCATTATAATAAAATAACATCCGAGTCAGTCTGGAAAAACAACGTGAGAAAACACACCCAACTAGATTTTTAAAATATAAAAACCTTTGAAAACAAAGGTATCTCATAAAACCACGCCGCACATAAACACGGATAGGTTTTTACCATACGATAACCAAAACATTTCATATGAAATCCCCTGATATTATAATAGTGTCTAATATACAAGTACTTATTAATAATAGCCGAAATTGCTACAATAATTAAACTCTAGCATACTAGGTTCTACAGCCAAAACCGAAGGCTCGTAGTGGATAATGGACTCCAAATATGAAATGGTAAGGGTCTACCCACCGAATCCGTACATCTTAGATAAAATGTATGGGAGGCTACAACACGTTGCACCTCTACTACTCAGGACCGGCACTACCCCCTTCTCGAGTAGCACTGAATAGGATCACCCCACAGTTGCAATTAACAACCACATAATGAGATCCCGAAGCATACATGGATATCGCTATAGACTTGGGATGATCATACCCTACTTAGGTGCGACCCACTTAGCCCTACCGCATGTCCCTGCTTTATTCATTTCCCAGGTGTGACGCTCAAAGTGGCCACGCTCTTACCATTCATATAGCACTTCCCACTTGGAATGCTAACACTGCCCTTCAGGCAACAATGCAATTTCGGCATTCATCCATACAAGTTTGTTCTTGGACTGGATGAAACGATTGAGAGCTCCGTCTCTAATTCCATCGTCTTCAAGATGCCTTCACTTCGAACGCTTAAGTTGGATCGAAGTGGTTTTCAAATAACATATCTGATCCTGGTCTCTTCGAAACAACATTTGACAGTTTTCGGTAAACTCAACCCCGGTTCTTTAGGAAATAAACAGTCAAACATAAGATCGAAGATCACCTCCTAACCGTTAGTGGAAGAATTTCCTTATCATTGTCCTAGAAGAATAAAATGAGATTTACACGCACAGTACAGTATCATCAGAGATGATTGTGCCACATAACTCATGTGTTTCTTCTAGATTTTCCAAAGTTACTTTTGTGTCCAAATTACGATAGTCAGTTATTAAACTATTGAATAACAAACATTCAATCAGGGATTTAATTCCATAGGAAAAACCAACATTTTGTTATGCACCAAGCAACACTAAGCCCCCTTAATTACTCATTTCATTAATTAAAACCATCTTGTAAATGCTTTATCAAAACACTTTTACAAAAATATATTCATAAACCAATATCTGTATACTTATCTCATCGGTATAAGTATATTTACCAAACATTGAGTTGATAATTTAATTGATTTGATAATTTTCTTTATAATTTAAATTTAAATTGGTTAATTTAATATTTTAAAGGTTAATGGATTAATTAGGAATTAATTTTAGGTTAATTAATTAGTCTAATTAATTAAAGATAAATTACTTATTGATTAATTGAATATAATTACTTAGTAAAGTAATTAATGAATAATTACTATATGTAATTAAGAAAAGAGAAATTAATTATGAAAATAATTAAATGGAAGTGATTAAGGGTTAATCACTTGATGTTATTAATTTAAGAATAAATTAATATAATATATTAATTAACTACTCTTTAATCAGTTATTATTGATTAATTAATCTTAATTAATCAATCCTTAATTACATTATTTATTATATAAATTAATGATCCTTAATTAAGGATTGATTAATTAAGATTAATTAATCAATAATAACTGATTAAAGAGTAGTTAATTAATATAATTAATTAAGGAGTTAATTAATTATATTAATTAACTACTCTTTAATCAGTTATTATTGATTAATTAATCTTAATTAATCAATCCTTAATTAAGGATCATTAATTTATATAATAAATAATGTAATTAAGGATTGATTAATTAAGATTAATTAATCAATAATAACTGATTAAAGAGTAGTTAATTAATATATGGAAGTAATTAAATGGAATTGATTAAGAGTTAATCACTTGATGTTATTAATTAAAGGATTAATTAATATAATTAATTTAAAGTAAATTAATTAAAGAGTAATTAATTAATTAAAAGGTTAAGGTTAATTAAAAATATGATTAATTACTAGTTAAGGTAATTAATTAAAAGAGAGTAATTAATTAAGGAAGTAATTAATTAAGGGTTAATTAATTAAGATTAATTAATCAATAATAAGTGATTAAAGAATAATTAATTAATATAATTAATTAAAAAGTAATTAATTAAGATAAGTAATTACAAATTGTTTATGACTGTTTATGGTTAATTAAGGTTAATTAATGAATGTAGTTAATTAAAGATTAATTATTTAATTAACTAGAAGGTAATAAATTAATAAAATAATTAGAGGATTAATTATTAATGAATTAATCAAGGTTGATTAATAAAAGTAATTAATTTAAGTATGATTAATTAATTGTAATTAATTGAGGATTAATATAATTAATTATAATTAATTAATAAATGAAGGTTCATTAATTATTGTAATTAATGATAGTAATGAAAGGTTAATTTCTGTATATGGTTAAGGATAATTACTTGAATGTAATTAAAGTATAATTAATTAAGGAAGATTAATTAAGGAAGATCATTTAGATGTTAAATTAATTAATTGGTAATTAATTAATGTTAGTAAGCAGGATTAAGATAATCCAAGTAATTAAGTGATAGTAATTAATATAATTAAAGGTTAATTAAATTGATTAGAGTTAATCAATTCTGTTTTGATAATTGATTAATACTGGATGTTTAATATTGGGTGATTGGTTGATATTGGATGATTTGTATGTCTCTGATATATATATGATATATGCTGCTTTGTGAGATGAATGTTGATATGAATTATCTATTGTGATAATGTTATTTATCTATCTGTTTATATCATTCAGAATATAAGTTTAAATGTTTAAACCTTTAAACAACTTGGCCTTAAAAGATACGTTTTGGATTTCGATGAGACCGGGATCGGGTTTCCGTATACCGGTATTCCAGGTCTGGAGACCCGAATACCACATCGATCCAAATTAACGATAGGTCGTGAATCTCAAGTGAAGATGAAGATTCAGAGTGCAAGGGTTATTGTCGTTAACTCTGAGGGTGATTCCAAAACGAGTGTAACAAGATAATGCCTTCGGTTTCGTTCGAACCCGGAACGAACTTGTATGGATTGAATGCTTTCAGCACATCGTCAGGCGGACGATGAGCATTCTAAGTGATATGTTCTGATTAAAGGTAATCGTAGCCTCAAGCCTCATCAACCGGGATTGGCTAAAACAGGGGAGGTGCAGCAAAGCTTCGTGGGTAGCTTCCACTGAGAGCAAGATATATCCCTGTCTAGAGGTCCCTTCTTATTATTCGGCTTAGTGTGTGGTTGGTCGCGCCAACTACGGGGTTGTCTTGTTCGGAATTATCCAGTAAGGGATGGTTCCGGCTTTGTGTTGCAGGGGAGCGGGCGTACTCCTCGGTACGGTGATCTAGGCCACGTACTGTGACGGGCGGTACCCCAGTAGCCCTGCCATTGTATGGAATCCAAACTCCAATAAGTGCCGTACGTATTAGTTGTGCCCAACTATGTTGGAATGTGAGATGTAAGCATTTCAGCTATTTCTGTATTTTACTTGAAAACCCTAGACCCTATTATAATACAATCAGATTTCCTATCAAACGTTTTAGTTAGCGTAAGATAAAAACTTACCCATGTTTATTTGTGGGGAGTCTTACGTGATACTTTTGTTTTCAAAAGTTTTCAAAGTTAAGCAATCTAACCGTTTACTCACACCAGACCCATGTCTGACCCAAGTATTTATTTTCTGTTTTATTAAACTCTTGGGTACTCAATATTGTATTGAGTAGTCGAGGGATTCAGGTTAGCTTTGACGAATTCTGGAGGAGATTTGGAGCAGGAGGCTTCACCGTGTAGATATATGATAATTCCGCTGTGTATATGTTGTGTCTGTATCTGTGATACTTGAGTTGTATGAATTAGACAGATGTTTATAACTGTCTAATATGTGTTGTATAAGTTGTGTAACTCCGATGTATATGATACTATGTAATATTCTATATGATATATTATATTTCATTCGTTTCCGCTGTGAGATTCTTTTGTGTTGTTGTTTCTTCTTTTCTATCCTTTCTTCTTCTATCCCTTTCTTTCTTCATGATGATACGACTTTCTGTGGAGAAAAAGTCGGGTCGTTACAATCTCTCTTTTACCAAATTCTAAAATCATTTATAAACTCCATTATAAATTTCTAAACCATTTATAAACCTTTATAAATTATTTCTCAAGTCCTCTTTAAACCCTTATAAAACCATGCAATTATTTATAAATTCCTTTTTACAAATCTATAAACCCTTTTCTAAAATCCTTTTATAAATATCCATCTATTTACAAACCTCTTTACCTTGAAAAAATCTTCCTTTTTAAATCTTCAAACCAATTTATAAACTCTTCTTATAAAAATCCAAGTCCGTTTACAGAACTCTATTTATGAACCATGAAAACATCATAAATAAGTCCTAATCACTTTCTTTAAAACACTATCATATAATAGTAATTATTCATAATAAACATCATAAGGAAACAATAATTATTAACTTTTAACCTCTTAAAAATAATAATTAACAATTCAAAACATTATGAATAAAACAATCGTTAAACTTTACCATACAAATAATAATGATAAATTACCAAAATATTATTAATAATCACTATTATTAATTTCAAGCCATATTATTAATTTAAATAATCAACCTTTCAACTTATTTAAATATTTATAAACAACTTCAAGATTTATTAACCTAAATAACCAACTTTAAAACATAATATACTTCCTTGATAGAAATCCATTCTTAAATCCTCAACCCAGTCATTTCCATATTTATAAAACTACATTTGAGAATCTCTTTCCATTCTATAAAAAATTCCTTTCATAAAACCCTTTTATTTATGAACTCCATTTGTAACTCTATTTCTTTTTATGAATCTCACTCATTCATAAATCTTATTTAAAAACATCAATCACCATCTGTTTTTAACATTACTTCCATATGGATAAATTCCTTTTACAATTCTTTTCTATTTATAAAAATATCGTTTAACATTCCAAATTTACCCTTGCTTTCAATTTCCAAAATAGAGTCAACAATTTCTAAAATATCATTCCATATCTTATAATAATCCACCGTTTGATTTATTTCTATAATTTATTATTCGATAATAGTTTCTTTTAGTTTATAGACCCCATTTATAAATTCATACTTTTATTAACAATATACGATTTTACAAATCTACACTTCCTTGTTAAAATATTACTTTAATAAATCATCACCCTTACAAAGCCTCACATTTATAATAAATCTTTCATATATGTACACATATACATACACACACACACATTACTTTATATAAAATGGTTAATAAATATTAATATCAAAATATTTCTATTGTCCTTTAAAACATATCCCTTTATTATGAAAGACTGACTTATTTTAAGATTTAAAAATCTATGTTTTACAGTTTGGAAATCTTTATTAGAATATTTTATAAAAAACTATCAATTTATAATATCTAAAATCATACTTTCATTTTAGAAAAATTATTAAAACATATAAAATTTCCAAAATCACCTTGAAATCCCTATTAAATCAAACCACTATTTTATAGTATTTTATAATACTCAAAAATGAGGCCCGGTGCTACTAAAGCACTATTTAAGCAAAATCATATCCATGTCATCAATATGGCATTCAACAAGTCATATATCACTATATATATGAACACAAAATCAATAGTGTGGGGAATCCTGTTGGATCTCTCCAACCTATCCCCCTGCATCACATATAGTATATAATCATAAAATATAAATACACCGCTTTGAGGCGGGATTCATATACAAAAGGTATCCGCTTTTACACGGGAACGTAATAGGGTCTCATCCGCTCCAATAGGCAGGAATATATCCAATACTACTAATAATAATTAGTAAATTATCCAAACAGTCAATAACTATCAATAATAAATATCCATACATCCAATAGATAATTTTTTATCGACTAAAAATATTCCTGGTTAACCAATAAGGAGAGATTAACTCACATTGATTTTAATAGTTGCCAAAATCATTTTGAATTAAAATTGAACGAACGTCCAATTTTAATCCAAATTTACCACTTGCTCCGAATTCGTCTAATCCAACTCCATAATGTAGCCTTTGTCGATACGATCGTAAGGCGACTTGTCGCGTTCAATTCGGACCTACGAGTTAAATATGGATTAACGAACTTTTAATAAAATTAAAATTAACTTAACTAAAATTAATTTAAAAAAATTAAAACTTAACCTTATCCTCCTTCCTTCTGCATCCCGTTTCCATATGCCTTCGATTCTTTTTCGATCGACAAACACCACCTGATCACCGACCACCACCGCACGTGCTCTCCTATGCCACACCGCCACCTCGCCATTATAGCCGCATGCACCACCCTTTGCTCAATGCGCGCGCACAAAACATCGTGTCGAACCCATAACTACCGTCGATTTCGCCGACCAATCTCCCCCACCGAGCAACACTTTATCCCAATCCAACCATTAATCTCCTTCCGTTCGTCGTCACGGACACTTCTTCGGTTGGGGCTTTGGCCTAATTTTGTCTTTAGTGGCGTCGATGATCAATGGTCGTTAGATGGCCATGTTAAAAATTTTAAAAATGGCATACTCGTTCAGTTGCACATGAATAAAAAGAGGAGGGGGTATGGGAACGACGTGGGCAAGGTAAGGCTATAGGTATGGGCACGCATGTCAAATAAAGAATATATATTATTTAATTTTAAAATATAAAGCTATAAAACGTCCAAAAATCTCGAACTCTAAACAAGGCATGCCGCATGGCATTCTATATGTTATACGCCTATTCTGAACATAGTGGAACTAGTCTTGAGGTCTAATTTGATCGTATGCAAAAGATAGCTTTTCAAACCCAATTATTATATTAAATTTCGATATAAATTTCTACGCGTTTCGATCCCGCACGACCAAGCGATTCATCCAATCGCCATGAAATTCGATGGCATATAATAATTCACTATTACGGATCCAATGAAACTGGTTTCATTAAAATCCGAGACAATGCCCCGGAAGACTATTTTTACACGTAAATTAAAACGAGTAATTTCCAAAATTAATTAAATCACTTTTAAATCCAAATTTAAAAGTTCGTCATCTTCCTTCTTATTCAAAAAGAATTTAAATCAAATTTTGAAATCGTCTTCATTCATATTAAATTCAAGATTTAATTATTTAAACAATTTCAAATATTAAATTTAACAATTTAATTATCTAATAAATCACTATATTTGAAATTCAAGTTCTTTAACTTATAAATAAACTTTTCAATATTTAAAATCAATTAAATATTTCAAATTTGAATGACTGAAATTCTGGGTCGTTACACAAAGGCTATGCAATAATTCATTTACAAATTCATCTTTTATTCTATATTTTTTTGTCTGACATATTTTACTTTGGATAGGGGCTCGTAGAGGACAATCAAATAAGAGAACTTAGCTTAATCAGAACACAGGCAACACTACACATTACAACAGCTTTCCCCTTCTAATGATAGAGCACTATCTAGGAGATTCTGGAAAATAATGCACACTTATTCATCACATTATCGATAATCTCACATGCCCTCTGTTTTTCGTAGCGGCTTCTAGTCTACTACATTGCTCCATACCATACTACAGCGCTGTTATGGTCTACACCTATGCACACCCATATCTACATGCCCCATCTCTACCGTGTATGCCCTCTTACTCTGTGGAAATTTGCCTCTACACAATCTACACAGTAGTCTCGTTCGGACCAAAATCCATGATCTGTATTAATAGCAGCATGCATATTCTTACTTATATTCTACGATGTATATTTTCTTAACAACATATTGACCTCTATCGCTATTATGTAGTGCCTCAATGCTTAATGCATCATAAACCTTTATGCACCCAATTTGCAATATCATCGATCAATAGCTTCAAATCCTCACTTACCGCCATGCATGTTCAATCATGCTCTATTTATGCAAGTTTAGTCCACTCACGTGTCAGTGTGCATGTTCTCACCCATTTGTTCACTACATGCTCAAGACTTAACCCCATCAATGAATTGTCCAAAATATATCTATCTTTCCAATAGCCTGTATCATTTCTTTCTCCTACAACCAACAGTATAGCGCTCAGTCCACTCACAAAATAGGTAGCTGCTGCAAATATGATGCAGCATGGTTTGAAGCAAAATGCATTCTTTGTCAAGCCTACAAACATATTGAAGCCCCTCTATCCACTCTCAGTTCACCCTACCTACTGCTATAGCCCGGACCCTCTTCTCTCAAGAGCTTTTGTAATTTACTAAATTACATACATATGTACGTCCATACATACTTATATATATATAGTTCTTCCATTCGGTTGCTCTTCTATTAATCAATCATCTATGGGATGATCTTTGAGCATAATATTATCTAACGAATGTGTGTATTGATATGTATGGTTTTGAATATAATTTTAATAAATCAGGTGGTCTCCACATTATAGGATCAGAAAAATATAGAATTAAAATGAATGATGCCTTTCACCATAGATAAATAACCGAAAGTTAAACACGTTGTTTGTTGGTTGTTTCCTCATTGAGCCTCAGTTCTCCTCCTTGATTATAAATTGCAAAATTGTCGCCTTGGCTTTACCAATGATCAATGGAGGCAAGAGTTGTATAAAGTAAGTTTAGACTAGAGGCCATTTATTTATAGCCATGGAGATATAAAAATACCTCTTATTTTCTCTCAAAACTATACTTGCTCTCTAAACACCCCCCCACTCCTCGAATATGGATGGCCTCCCCTTGGCCATACTTGGTCAAAACACCCATCAACTCCTATTTGAACCAATTATATAACTATATTATTTCAATACCTTTTCTGATTGAACCGACAAACAAATTTTATAGATCGTTCAGATCAATTTTAAGTTTCAAATAATTAATTAAAAATGTCGTACTGTATTAATACAATATTCATATTAATTTATTACTATTTTTCAATATTTATAAATTAACTTTAACATTGGTCGAATTCGAAATAACTAATAATGCGGTTGTGTTGACTTTCTGGTGTAAACTAGGTCCTCGGTCAATATTTAAAAATTTACACATTGAAGCATGTAAGGATTTTTCTAAAGTATCGGGCATAAGTTCAATGCTAATGGATCATCCAGATGAAATCCAATTTCTAGTCTACAATAAACTCACATAGCGGTGACATTTTGTACACATATTCTTTCTGTCATTACTATATCACTTAGATATCTAGAGTTTGGTCTAAAGTCAAAAACTTTACTAGTATCCGTATTTAATTGCATAGGTTACTTTAATGACCATTTTCAATCCTATAATATCTATCAGTTAATTGATTTACTCTGGTTGGAAATTTTGAATTTTAAGTTTCCTACATATTACAATGATAGTAACCTTCTATAATGATGGAAACGAATTTTTTCTTGAGTTATGTTTCTCTTCAAGTAGTTCAATACCCAATCATGGTCGTGTCATGGTCATCTGCCATGTGCTTGGCCATAATCAAAGTACAATGTGATAGCCTACTATTTTTTTAACATTTAAAATAAATTATAAACGATGTCAAAATGTGCTTACTATTAAATTCAAATATTAAAGACAGTGGATTGTGCGTATACAAAATTAAAGTCTAAAACAATGTACATAAAGAGGGAAACCTCGTAGCGGAATTTAAACATTAATATATCATTTCAACAATTAAATATTACACAAATTTGCTACGTCATATAATATACATATTTCAATACATTAACCATTTAATTTAAAATAACAACTATTCAACTATGATGCAAGAGATAAACTGAATCATTCTATAGACATGACTTATTCTAGGCTCTTTGTTTCATTCTTTGCTTCCACCTGCAAACTTACAAATACACGTATATACATATAATAAAGGGAAAAGTTGCCAACCATGTTTGGACTTCACCAATTTCTATACACTTCGATTACAAGGGAACCGACAGCTATTTCATAGAAAAAGGTTGCATATGTGCCCTTTTGGGATCATGCCCACGTAATTCTGTTTTAGACTCTTCTCCTGCATTAAATATATGTTAGCACATAACAACCATAGTATTCATGCACCAATGCAACTAATGCAAATAGTATAAGCAGAAAATAATATTCCTACTCATTCATCACAACAAATCATCATATGGAGCAACAATAATAATAGTTCATAGCCATCAAGCATCAACAACACTCTATGCCCACTCCAATCATCAAATAAGAAAAAAATACAAATATACTTGCATACATATGAATCATTAACCACAGTAATACGTCATCAATGAAAGTCTAAGTCATCAAATGTGTGCTAACCACTCAACAATAATAACATAACGTCAATCATCAAGCATGTACTAATCCAATCAATATCAATAACACAACATCAATTATCAGAAAACCATAATCAACTACCCATCGCCTAGTAGCGATAATGGTAGAACTTCGTACATGCAATGCATTACCATCAGCAAACATCAAATATATGTTTATTTTAATAACAAGAGTGATGCTTATTCAAGCAAGGCTTTCATTATGATGTCTTAGAGGCTCGAACCTACGTCCTCTAGAATCTTTTTCTAAAGCATCATACCTCTAACCACCTAAGCTAGGGGTCCTTGACAAATATAAAATATATGTAATAATTACAATCAAAAATTAAATCACACATTCTACAACCATCTAAATAATATATTTATGACCATTATTATTTTAATTGTAAAATCATTTTATGTTTATTATAAAGCTCAATTCATTTACTATATCTCAAAACAATAACACTTCTTTAAAAACGATAATATACTTTCGAACTTCTTTATTGTACTTCCATTTCTTCAAATACCACAAAACATCGTATTATAAATCAAAAATAGTAATTTGCATCAAGATTCTTTTCAAAGTAATAATATTATCATTTCATGTCAAAATGATAATATATTTTAAAATCACGGTAATAGTTTCCAAAACCAATTAATTACTATTTATCTCAAAAGTACTAATATTTTATTTTAAATTTGGAAACATCTTTTTATTTCCATTTATCTCAAAATAGTAATAATTTAACCCAAAACACTTTTAGAAACATATATCTAATAATATTATTGTTATTCTGAAAATGCCTTTTTATCTTATTACTTAAAAAAATATTCCTTACTTAATATAATAAAATTAATCATTTTTCTAGTTGCATAAAACAATGTAATCTTTATGGAAACCATATTATTATTTATGAAACCTTACTTTATTTCATAAATAATGATAAACTTCCCTATCTTAATTTTTAAAATGTATTTTAGTTATTATTTATGATTTTCCTTAGAAATTCATAAATAATAACTTTATTAAATTTCTTACTTTAATCTCAGTTTGACTCATTAAGTCACATTTAGTAATAATATCATCCAAAACATGTAAATAACCTTATATATCATTTATCTGCCTAATTTACCATTATTACTCAATTTCATCCATTTTATTTCAATTAATCATCATCTGATCCAAATCAAAATTTAATTATAATTAAACATCTAAAAATACTATAATCAAATATAAACTATCCAATAAGGGCACATCACATTAGAATATTGTAATAACCAAATAGTCATCCATACAACACAATACATATCAACAAACATAACTTTTCATCGATGAGAATGTATTTTATATAGTTCAATTAATTAATTTAAATAAACCATACTAATGTGCTTTTGCAAATAGCCTCAAAATTCAGCTAACCCAACGGCAAATCATCATGGATATTTCCACGAGTCTAATAGAAGAAACTACACATAAATCGAAGTTTGTATGCAAAAGTTATTAAGGTTACAAGATCTCAATGGTATTATTGTAAATAAAACATAGTTTACACATTAAAATATCAAATGAATTACTCAAGTTCAACCACTAAAGCTTATGCAACCCTTCAGCAACACATCACTGTCCCTTTGTATGCCCCTTTAACCGCCATTTGCCAAAGCCTTCGACCACAGTTGGCTGGTCAAACACCAGATCTGTCATCACCAACTTGTCGTCCTATAATCCGACCCCATCTCCCAAGCCTCCACCACTGCCGTGGCACTACCTCTACCATCCACATTTTGCTGCATTTTTTGAATTTTCTAGGACAGTTAGATCGATATGAGATGATCGGCCATCATGGATGCATGCCTTTCATCATCCCTTACCCAATGGTACTTCCAGATCATCGATTGATCTTCGTTTCTCCGTTGAATCAAAATTTACCATATAGACAGCCAAGACTTCTTTATCATTTTCTGGTCAACTCAAACCTTCGACCCAAAAATGAAAATTTGATGCCTTTACTTGTCGAGAGCTTCGATCCGTATATTATATGTTAGGGTTCAAGCACTTTGAATTTTGAACGACTTTAATTAGTTTGTTAATCCACCATTAGAGTGTAATTAGGGGTATTTTAGGATTACAAGAGAAGAACAAAGGTGACGGCTGCACTATAGGAACTTTATGAATCGTTTATATTGGCAATGTAGTAGGTTTAGTTACATGTAGCCATTTGGGCCAAAAGTGGCTACATAGCCTATTTAAACACTACAATGCCTCTATTTTGCAAACTGTAACTCCAAATCCAACAAAATTATATACCAAACTGATCGACTCAGAAAGACCTATGCAACGATTATAGTACAACACCTAATTCATATTTGTATTAAAAATCCATTTTTTTTTAATTTAATATTAACAATGTTGAATTTGTGGGTTGTTACATTCTCCCCCATGTCCTCACAGTTTTCCAAATACAACCCTCAACCAAACCAACAAAGTATCATCATGGGTTTATTCACAAAATATGGGAAAATATATCAATTGCAAATTAACTACTTATCAAGTAGTATATAACAACCGCATAACATTATCATCCACGACACTATAAAATTCATCCACAACAATGGATTCAAATTTCTACACACACATTGTCACATACCGAAATTTTCGACTTTCGAAAATTCGACATCGATACTCACTTTATCGACTGCCGAGCAATCGAGTGCCGGAAACTCCAATAGTGAGGGTTTTAAGAAGAAGAAAAAGTAGAAGAAGAAGAAGATAGAAGAAAAAGAGAAGAAAGAAAGAAGAATAACACAGAAAACACATCAGAACAGAAAACAATATCAGAATCTTACACATCGCAGTGGAACAATATACAATAGATAATTACTAGTCTTTTAAAACAAAGAACTATATCATTTTATACATACATCAATCATCAGAGTCAATATACAACAATGGACAGTTATATAACTTGTCCTCATACAGAATACACAGCGGAATAAATACTATCAGATACAAATACTACGTCTCGTCATCCAGCTTATCTCCAAAGCTCCAGAATATCCAGAATATCCTGATAACATAACTCTAGGCTGCCCGTGTGGAAATTGGTGGGCACCCAGAGTTTAGAAGGGAACAATAAACTCCGAGTCAGTCATGGTGACTGGTGTGAGATCGTAAAACAGTTATTCTTTAAAATAAACAACAGGATAATTTTAAAGTAAATTTCGCAATGCTTTTGGAAAATGAAACTACCATAAGACCTCCCGCCACACACACAATGCAAACGCAGACTTGGAGGAGATTTCTTCTTATGATAGTCAAAGATGCTTACTACGCAAAAATCAAATTCTTTTTGATATTATTATTAGTGCATAGTGTAGAAAACATTTCGAGAGTAGAATATAAATCTTAGCCAGCATAGGTACCATTATATTATGCCTGCTATAGCTGCCTCCTGAGGAGACAGGTTATACAATTGAAATCGTAAAGGCTCGTATTGTTTCTTTGGATTTCCAACAAATGGTCAGGCTAAGGAACTTCCTATCCACGATGGGTACGTCCCTGGAATAGACGACCCGAGAACCTAACCGGATCTCTGCCAACACAAGGCCGGGTTACCTCTGCAAAAATAGGTAACTACTGACACGCGTATGCCATCCCCCGATCGTCACCGATCTTCCCAAGGATCCCCGATTCGCAACAACCACAAAGAAATAAATTTTGCAGCAACCACAGAGGTTAAGTATCTGGGCTCCATACCATGATACCACCTTTATCCAGAAGGAATGACATACACTAAGGGGCGCTACTCCCTAGAACCTTGCCGCATTCGTCATGTTTCGACCATTTCCGGGGTGTGAGGCTCGACGAAGTCTCGTCCACAAAGCTACGCTTTCTCAAAAAGCCCTGCTTCGGGTCAAACAAAATGATCAACCTATGATCACAAAGATATAAGATCAAACAAATGATCATATCACAAATGATCAAACACTGATCATTTCACAGCAACACTCAGTATGCCACGTTACCAAATTGGGATATATCGCTGATAAATTTCAACTACATAACCTCTGAGCTCGTACGTCTCAGAGAAGGGTGTTAAGCTAAGAGAATAAATTCTCCGCCACCAACAGAAATGTATTTGAAAGAAATCAGCTTTATATCTCAAATTGTAACGTCAGACACACAATCCATACAAGTCTATTCCGGGATCGAACAGAACCGAAGGCACTTCTCACGAAGCCCTTGCACATCCGGATAGTTTTCAATCACGTCAGGACTTCCCGTCACTAAGGGTGATAAAACCTCTAAATCGGAGATCAGTCGATGTAGAGTAACTCGACGGTAATCCTTCCGTTTTCAAAAATATCCGGTCTTCAACACCGGTCTTCAAATGCGATTCATAACGACGTATCACATATTCGGAATGGGTTATACGACCCCATGGTCCTTTCCCGGCTAACCCGAATAGTGAGCGATTATTCAAAATTTAGTGTGGCATTCAAATTCATCCAATTCACAACAAATACCTATCTAAAGGTAATTATTGATAGTCGGTTATTTAACTATCAATAAAGATGCGCAACATCATCAGATTCCAAATAATTTTCCAAATTATTTCATCTTCCAAAAATATCTTTGACTAGATGTAAAATTTTCCACACTTAACCATTTGAAAACTATTTCAAATCAATTTTCCACACTTCAAAAATAAATCAATA
This sequence comes from Allium fistulosum, assembly GCA_030737815.1. NCBI lineage: Eukaryota > Viridiplantae > Streptophyta > Magnoliopsida > Asparagales > Amaryllidaceae > Allium > Allium fistulosum. Next base: position 1,098,529,472 of record CM060904.1, on the reverse strand, counting down.
TTTATTTTTAAACAACTTCGCTTTCTTTTATAAATTCCGTATTGAATTTATACTTTCGAATATCTACTGATATTTGATTTTCAAATCGTTTTCAATATTCAATTTCAATTTATCTTTAAGAAGATAAATTCTCAAAACATTTCATTTCATTTTGGAAAACATTTCCATACTTATTTAAAAATAAGTCAGCAATTCACAATCCATTTATTTTCAACACTTGGAAAATATTCGATATACTTAAATCAAATTAAGTATATATATATTTCATTCTTTTAAGGAAATCATTTACTTTGACGACATTTGTTTGAGTCAAAACGAATGTTACGTAAAACATTGTTACGACGACTCAAAGCCACTAGTATAGGGATTTGAAAATTAAGATAGATATTTATAAATCCCAATACTACATAAAAACATTTCCTTTCGGAAACCATTTACTATAACAACAGTGTTATAGTCCACCATTTCCTTAAATTTCTCGAAAACGTCTATTTCAACAAGTATGTTGAAATCTATGGTTTCGATATTTCCCACATTTCAAAAACATCTTTAAAATGTTTACTTCATTTTTTTAATGTCACTTCTTCAAAAATGAATCCATTTATTTAATAATATATTCACTGTCCAAAATCGTGAATATAATTCACTTAACCCAATTTCAATCATTTCTACACATTTTATCTCCATAAAAATTCGCTATCCAAAATCGCGAATATATCTCCTTTAAAAATCTTATATATTTAATTTCTCAAATTCCACTGATTTCGAATTTATAAACAACGTTTATAAATTCTATTCCTACTTTATAACAACTTCGATTTGTAAATCTCCTTTATTAACAAATTCGATCCATATTTCATTTGAAGGCAAAAACCCAATTTATAAGTTAATTTCTTATAAACCTTCCATTCTACAATTTCATTCATTTTAACTTCACAATTTATAAATCTATAAATTTCATATCTTTACAACTTATAAATTTATAAATTTTCTATCTCCACAATTTATAAAAACTCGTTTAAATTCCAAAAATTTTAATTGATAAATATCAATTTTATACATCTTTTATATACATTGGTTTAATAATTCAAAAATCTCAACTTAAACCATTTTATAAATTTCTTAACTCTTTATTTCAAAAGAAATTACTTTTTCTGTTAAAATTCACAAAATCTTAACTTTTATAACTTCAAAGTTTTAACGTTTATCTATTTAAAGTAAATCAATTCAACAATTTAAGTAAACGTATATTTTCAAAGATCACTTTTAAAATTTCACTTTTAAAATTAACATCGTTATTTTTAGATTTCAAAATTTAAATCTGATGATGCAACAGCACCAATTCGTCAATCACAACAGCAGACATCATATATCAATATGATAACAGAATATACATCAATATCTGTAAATGAATAAATACGGGTGAGGAATCCAGTTGGATCCCTCCAACCTGTTTCCCTGCATCCAAAGATGTTAGCACAATACCAATTCCGCTCCAGTACGGAATTATCGCGGTATATGGGTTTTTATAAATCCGCTTACTAACGGCGCAATAGGGTCTCATCCGCTATACGAGGCGGGAAATCATCAATCCAATATATACATATGCCAATATGTATATATTGCTATATATAGATATATCCTAAAATATCTAATATCACAATCAACATAGCAATCATATCAAACAATCAATAACTGCAATCAATTCTTGAGTGAGAAAAATCTCACCTTAGCTTTTATTTTGCCATCCATTTTCAATTCTTCTTTCGTTTTCTCGACTTTAACCTTGTATAAATAATTTATACAATCTATTAATATTTGAATAAATTGGCAATAAATTACCATCTGTTAATTTATTTAAACCAATAATTTAATTTTATCGAATGATTTATTTTAAACCAATTCCTTTATAAATAAATTTATTAAACCAACATTTCAATTTCAAACTAACTTTCCCTTTAAAAAAATTTCTTGATAACTAAAATAAATTTAACAAGTTGTTATTTCCCCAAAATTACATATACATACTTATAAAATAATCTATGCCAGTTTAAAAATCTATTTTCTTTTATATAAACTATACGATATTATAAAATTACTGGACATACATCTATACACATCTATTTTCTTAAAATCGTTCAAAAGCAGTATACTAAAATCTCAAACTACAATACATACACATGCCTATTTAAAGGTAATTATATTTTTATATTTCATTTCTGCAATTAAAACATAGAATTTTCTTAAAATCTCTTACTACAAACTAAAACAGAAAAAAAATCTTCAAAAATCTATGTTAAAACTTACTGTATGAAACCGAGTCTTCCTTTATCGATGTCGTCACGCGAATCCCTCATCATCAACGAATCCATCGCGATGTCCAGAACACATGTCAACGTCGCCGATCGCGATTTCCATGCTCGAAGATGCCAGGCCATCATTGAGACTCCCGAATCCCACGCTGCCTTCATCGCCGCACCATCGCAACGATGATCGCCACCCACTCGTCTCACGCGCTCGCGCCTACGAACGCGACTTCGAAATCCACCTGCCTGCGACCACACACCCACGCGCCCGTGCTCGCCTGAAACCCTATCACCATCGCCTGCCGCGCGACGCCTCCATCGATGAACTCGATCTCGCCTTACTCCAAAAATGCGTCGCCGCTTCCCCTGAATCGTGACACCCCAGATTACTTCGCGAAAGAAAATCGCGACAATGGCTGATGAGATCGAGGCTTCGGCCTTGAAGACTGAGAGAGGGAATTGATTTTTTGTTCTGCCTTGTTTTCGAAAAAGGGGGATATTCGATTTTGAAGAATGTCGTTCGATTTTTAAAAGAGGGGAGGAGAGGTACGAAGGTATGGGTTTTGCACGATAATCTCGTGATGCTCGGCGTGAACAACGGGGAGAAAACATGGGATATTTATAAATTTTAAATTTTAAAATTAAACTGAATTTTCTTTTAAAATTTCGACGCGTTTATGCGTCGTACGATTGCGTAACAACTCAAAAAAATACGAAAATTGAAATCCGACAATGATTCAATATTACGGACCCAATGGAACTGGTTTCGTCGAATTCCGAGACTGCGCCTCGGACGGCTATTTTTAAATATCGGCTGAACGATAAAATTTTCTAAACTGAACAAATAACTGTAAACTTCAATTCTGAAGCTTCTATTATCTTCAGTGTTATCAATACGAATTTTAAAAGCTTTCGAAATATTTTTCTTCGACTTAAAATCGAAGATACAAATTTTTATTCAGCATTCACTAGATTAAATTTTATAACTTAATCACCAATTTCAAACTTAGATCGGGGATTCAAATTAAATCATCGTTCAAATATTTTAAAATTAATTAAATATTCTCAATTTAATTTGTTCAAAATTCTGGGTCGTTACAGACTTCCCCCCTTAAAAGAATTTCGTCCTCGAAATTACAAGTTAGGGAAAAAGGTCCTTAACTCGTCCACTATCTTTCACAATCTAATAGTTTTATCAATTTTCCAAAACAAATCTTTCTACTAAAGATTCGTTATTAATCCAACTAAATTTCCAACTTCAATTATAAGTTCAAAACAATATTGTTTACTTAACAATTCGAATTTAAATTTAAATTCAAATTTTAAACTTAAACTTTCAAACTTTTCTCAAAAATTTTCTAACGCCCTAAATTTTCGAAAAATTTCGCCAGCGTCTCCTTTGCGCGGCTAATACGGCACGACTACAAAACGTCCCTACGGACTCTCAGATTTCAAAAAGAAAAAGAAAAAGCCAAGCGGCTAGTCCAGAAATCATCAAAAACTCATATTAAAACTCAAATACATACCTTTTTCGAGCAATTCGAATTATCTGTGAAATAAATTTTCCAATCCCTTTATACACCTATATATCCTACTAGCCATTATATCTAGTTACAGCATTCAAATCATTTTGCAAATTCAATTACAAATTTTCAATATAAACTACTTATATCATTTTTTTTTTCACTGTTGAAGTTATATATCTATTTTCGTTCAACTTTACATTTCACATTCATTTGAACTTAATTCACATTTTCAATTCTATTTAAATTCAATTCACCATTTCAATTTCAAAATGAATTTTAACATTCAATTTCATTTTCTGGCACTTGCAATCGCAATTTATTCATTCATTCACTAATTCATTCGTTTTTCAATTTGAATTTCATTCTAATCAAATTTCAATATTCTATAAGTTATCAACTTATTAATATTTCGTAAGTATTTGAAATAGGATTCCAGAGTCGTTTCCACTTTTTTTTTCCAAAACCATTTGAAAACAATTCAAATTCCATTTGAATTTCCAAAACAAAAACCCAAATTTTCAAACAACTCCTATTTAAAACAATTTGGCAGCAATTTCCTCTTTTGGAAACCCGAAAATGAATTCTAATGATGTGGCCACCATCATCAGGATTATTTTCCAGCGACCGAAAAGAGTTTAGAGCTTTTCATTTCTTCAAAATATTTTTTCAAAACCATTGAAATTCATTTTCAAATCAAACAGATTTAAACTTCCAAATCCTCAAAATTTTCAATTTCTTTTCAAAATATTTCCAAAAACTTCTCTGGAATTCCGTTTCAAATTACCATTCACATTTATAATTTACATTCTTAAATTTCATTCGTATGTGAATTAATTTCTTAACTTTGGAGTTACGATTTCAATTTCTTATTCAATTTTTTTTTAGTGATGATAATTCACTATTATTACTTCCAAACATCCAAACAACCATATACTATAGTATTTCATAGAAAATCGTTTCTTTTCTATACAAAAATAGTTTTGGGCAAAATTATTTCATTCACCCTATTTTAAAACAATACTGTGCCGAATTGTTCTATTCGAGTGTTTAGAGATCCCTATCAATGATCGTTAATTACTCGTATTGACCAGAATCCATATACCACTCAACAAATCAATCATCACAATATAAAACAATTTTTTTATATTCACTAACAAATACGCACTCGTATCTATTATTACACTCAACTCATTCTAGAGTACTACTGACTCTATCTCTAATGAGTAACACCCAACAGAGCAGGGTTGTCGCTTAACCATATGCTCTGATACCACTCTGTCACATACCGAAATTTTCGACTTTCGAAAATTCGACATCGATACTCACTTTATCGACTGCCGAGCAATCGAGTGCCGGAAACTCCAATAGTGAGGGTTTTAAGAAGAAGAAAAAGTAGAAGAAGAAGAAGATAGAAGAAAAAGAGAAGAAAGAAAGAAGAATAACACAGAAAACACATCAGAACAGAAAACAATATCAGAATCTTACACATCGCAGCGGAACAATATACAATAGATAATTACTAGTCTTTTAAAACAAAAAACTATATCATTTTATACATACATCAATCATCAGAGTCAATATACAACAATGGACAGTTATATAACTTGTCCTCATACAGAATACACAGCGGAATAAATACTATCAGATACAAATACTACGTCTCGTCATCCAGCTTATCTCCAAAGCTCCAGAATATCCAGAATATCCTGATAACATAACTCTAGGCTGCCCGTGTGGAAATTGGTGGGCACCCAGAGTTTAGAAGGGAACAATAAACTCCGAGTCAGTCATGGTGACTGGTGTGAGATCGTAAAACAGTTATTCTTTAAAATAAACAACAGGATAATTTTAAAGTAAATTTCGCAATGCTTTTGGAAAATGAAACTACCATAAGACCTCCCGCCACACACACAATGCAAACGCAGACTTGGAGGAGATTTCTTCTTATGATAGTCAAAGATGCTTACAACGTAAAAATCAAATTCTTTTTGATATTATTATTAGTGCATAGTGTATAAAACATTTCGAGAGTAGAATATAAATCTTAGCCAGCATAGGTACCATTATATTATGCCTGCTATAGCTGCCTCCTGAGGAGACAGGTTATACAATTGAAATCGTAAAGGCTCGTATTGTTTCTTTGGATTTCCAACAAATGGTCAGGCTAAGGAACTTCCTATCCACGATGGGTACGTCCCTGGAATAGACGACCCGAGAACCTAACCGGATCTCTGCCAACACAAGGCCGGGTTACCTCTGCAAAAATAGGTAACTACTGACACGCGTATGCCATCCCCCGATCGTCACCGATCTTCCCGAGGATCCCCGATTCGCAACAACCACAAAGAAATAAATTTTGCAGCAACCACAGAGGTTAAGTATCTGGGCTCCATACCATGATACCACCTTTATCCAGAAGGAATGACATACACTAAAGGGCGCTACTCCCTAGAACCTTGCCGCATTCGTCCTGTTTCGACCATTTCCGGGGTGTGAGGCTCGACGAAGTCTCGTCCACAAAGCTACGCTTTCTCAAAAAGCCCTGCTTCGGGTCAAACAAAATGATCAACCTATGATCACAAAGATATAAGATCAAACAAATGATCATATCACAAATGATCAAACACTGATCATTTCACAGCAACACTCAGTATGCCACATTACCAAATTGGGATATATCGCTGATAAATTTCAACTACATAACCTCTGAGCTCGTACGTCTCAGAGAAGGGTGTTAAGCTAAGAGAATAAATTCTCCACCACCAACAGAAATGTATTTGAAAGAAATCAGCTTTATATCTCAAATTGTAACGTCAGACACACAATCCATACAAGTCTGTTCCGGGATCGAACAGAACCGAAGGCACTTCTCACGAAGCCCTTGCACATCCGGATAGTTTTCAATCACGTCAGGACTTCCCGTCACTAAGGGTGATAAAACCTCTAAATCGGAGATCAGTCGATGTAGAGTAACTCGACGGTAATCCTTCCGTTTTCAAAAATATCCGGTCTTCAACACCGGTCTTCAAATGCGATTCATAACGACGTATCACATATTCGGAATGGGTTATACGACCCCATGGTCCTTTCCCGGCTAACCCGAATAGTGAGCGATTATTCAAAATTTAGTGTGGCATTCAAATTCATCCAATTCACAACAAATACCTATCTAAAGGTAATTATTGATAGTCGGTTATTTAACTATCAATAAAGATGCGCAACATCATCAGATTCCAAATAATTTTCCAAATTATTTCATCTTCCAAAAATATCTTTGACTAGATGTAAAATTTTCCACACTTAACCATTTGAAAACTATTTCAAATCAATTTTCCACACTTCAAAAATAAATCAATATTTATTTTTAAACAACTTCGCTTTCTTTTATAAATTCCGTATTGAATTTATACTTTCGAATATCTACTGATATTCGATTTTCAAATCGTTTTCAATATTCAATTTCAATTTATCTTTAAGAAGATAAATTCTCAAAACATTTCATTTCATTTTGGAAAACATTTCCATACTTATTTAAAAATAAGTCAGCAATTCACAATCAATTTATTTTCAACACTTGGAAAATATTCGATATACTTAAATCAAATTAAGTATATATATATTTCATTCTTTTAAGGAAATCATTTACTTTGACGACATTTGTTTGAGTCAAAACGAATGTTACGTAAAACATTGTTACGACGACTCAAAGCCACTAGTATAGGGATTTGAAAATTAAGATAGATATTTATAAATCCCAATACTACATAAAAACATTTCCTTTCGGAAACCATTTACTATAACAACAGTGTTATAGTCCACCATTTCCTTAAATTTCTCGAAAACGTCTATTTCAACAAGTATGTTGAAATCTATGGTTTCGATATTTCCCACATTTCAAAAACATCTTTAAAATGTTTACTTCATTTTTTTAATGTCACTTCTTCAAAAATGAATCCATTTATTTAATAATATATTCACTGTCCAAAATCGTGAATATAATTCACTTAACCCAATTTCAATCATTTCTACACATTTTATCTCCATAAAAATTCGCTATCCAAAATCGCGAATATATCTCCTTTAAAAATCTTATATATTTAATTTCTCAAATTCCACTGATTTCGAATTTATAAACAACGTTTATAAATTCTATTCCTACTTTATAACAACTTCGATTTGTAAATCTCCTTTATTAACAAATTCGATCCATATTTCATTTGAAGGCAAAAACCCAATTTATAAGTTAATTTCTTATAAACCTTCCATTCTACAATTTCATTCATTTTAACTTCACAATTTATAAATCTATAAATTTCATATCTTTACAACTTATAAATTTATAAATTTTCTATCTCCACAATTTATAAAAACTCGTTTAAATTCCAAAAATTTTAATTGATAAATATCAATTTTATACATCTTTTATATACATTGGTTTAATAATTCAAAAATCTCAACTTAAACCATTTTATAAATTTCTTAACTCTTTATTTCAAAAGAAATTACCTTTTCTGTTAAAATTCACAAAATCTTAACTTTTATAACTTCAAAGTTTTAACGTTTATCTATTTAAAGTAAATCAATTCAACAATTTAAGTAAACGTATATTTTCAAAGATCACTTTTAAAATTTCACTTTTAAAATTAACATCGTTATTTTTAGATTTCAAAATTTAAATCTGATGATGCAACAGCACCAATTCGTCAATCACAACAGCAGACATCATATATCAATATGATAACAGAATATACATCAATATCTGTAAATGAATAAATACGGGTGAGGAATCCAGTTGGATCCCTCCAACCTGTTTCCCTGCATCCAAAGATGTTAGCACAATACCAATTCCGCTCCAGTACGGAATTATCGCGGTATATGGGTTTTTATAAATCCGCTTACTAACGGCGCAATAGGGTCTCATCCGCTATACGAGGCGGGAAATCATCAATCCAATATATACATATGCCAATATGTATATATTGCTATATATAGATATATCCTAAAATATCTAATATCACAATCAACATAGCAATCATATCAAACAATCAATAACTGCAATCAATTCTTGAGTGAGAAAAATCTCACCTTAGCTTTTATTTTGCCATCCATTTTCAATTCTTCTTTCGTTTTGTCGACTTTAACCTTGTATAAATAATTTATACAATCTATTAATATTTGAATAAATTGGCAATAAATTACCATCTGTTAATTTATTTAAACCAATAATTTAATTTTATCGAATGATTTATTTTAAACCAATTCCTTTATAAATAAATTTATTAAACCAACATTTCAATTTCAAACTAACTTTCCCTTTAAAAAAATTTCTTGATAACTAAAATAAATTTAACAAGTTGTTATTTCCCCAAAATTACATATACATACTTATAAAATAATCTATGCCAGTTTAAAAATCTATTTTCTTTTATATAAACTATACGATATTATAAAATTACTGGACATACATCTATACACATCTATTTTCTTAAAATCGTTCAAAAGCAGTATACTAAAATCTCAAACTGCAATACATACACATGCCTATTTAAAGGTAATTATATTTTTATATTTCATTTCTGCAATTAAAACATAGAATTTTCTTAAAATCTCTTACTACAAACTAAAACAGAAAAAAAATCTTCAAAAATCTATGTTAAAACTTACTGTATGAAACCGAGTCTTCCTTTATCGATGTCGTCACGCGAATCCCTCATCATCAACGAATCCATCGCGATGTCCAGAACACATGTCAACGTCGCCGATCGCGATTTCCATGCTCGAAGATGCCAGGCCATCATTGAGACTCCCGAATCCCACGCTGCCTTCATCGCCGCACCATCGCAACGATGATCGCCACCCACTCGTCTCACGCGCTCGCGCCTACGAACGCGACTTCGAAATCCACCTGCCTGCGACCACACACCCACGCGCCCGTGCTCGCCTGAAACCCTATCACCATCGCCTGCCGCGCGACGCCTCCATCGATGAACTCGATCTCGCCTTACTCCAAAAATGCGTCGCCGCTTCCCCTGAATCGTGACACCCCAGATTACTTCGCGAAAGAAAATCGCGACAATGGCTGATGAGATCGAGGCTTCGGCCTTGAAGACTGAGAGAGGGAATTGATTTTTTGTTCTGCCTTGTTTTCGAAAAAGGGGGATATTCGATTTTGAAGAATGTCGTTCGATTTTTAAAAGACGGGAGGAGAGGTACGAAGGTATGGGTTTTGCACGATAATCTCGTGATGCTCGGCGTGAACAACGGGGAGAAAACGTGGGATATTTATAAATTTTAAAATTAAACTGAATTTTCTTTTAAAATTTCGACGCGTTTATGCGTCGTACGATTGCGTAACAACTCAAAAAAATACGAAAATTGAAATCCGACAATAATTCAATATTACGGACCCAATGGAACTGGTTTCGTCGAATTCCGAGACTGCGCCTCGGACGGCTATTTTTAAATATCGGCTGAACGATAAAATTTTCTAAACTGAACAAATAACTGTAAACTTCAATTCTGAAGCTTCTATTATCTTCAGTGTTATCAATACGAATTTTAAAAGCTTTCGAAATATTTTTCTTCGACTTAAAATCGAAGATACAAATTTTTATTCAGCATTCACTAGATTAAATTTTATAACTTAATCACCAATTTCAAACTTAGATCGGGGATTCAAATTAAATCATCGTTCAAATATTTTAAAATTAATTAAATATTCTCAATTTAATTTGTTCAAAATTCTGGGTCGTTACACACATACTATAATAACATACACTCTACCTCAATCATGAAAACAAAACCATAGTAAAAATAATACTGCATCAACAAAAGGGTGGACGGTCTCAATCATAGATCCATCTATGTTATACATCTCAATAGTCCAACCATAATTGCCCATAACAAAAGTCCACAATAAAACTTAGATTGATCCAAACATGCATGAATAAATAACTAAATAAATACACATAAATCAACAACTAGCATAACCTATCAAAAATAAAGTGCACACACCCAGAAATGGTAACACTATACTATCCTACCATCAAATAACATAGATGTGATAATTCTTGTATTGATTACTTATCCACATAATATGTGTATCCTTAAAACTGTTGATGAATTTCGTTATAGTCTCCCGCATAATTGGTGTACCATCTCATATTTACACCATTCAAAATAACATGTGCACCCACTCATAGTCACACCCAAAAAATAATAGGTGCCAAGTCATGGCTATTCCTCAAAATAATATGGCCATCTACTCATACTATGGCTACATCAATCATATATCCTCGGACCACATCATAAGGTTAATGAATACTCCCCATCATAAGAATGTACTTTGGGATATATGACAACCCATATGACCATATCCTAGGTCGGAGACTACTCAAGTCTCATTTTTGCAGTGCTCGAATCCATGTCATTTAGAATGCCAAGAACTAAACTGCACGTCATGGTAGTCTAGGATAAGACAAACCTCTTGTCTGAAGAATCCGGGGCATGTTCTAGCCCAAAAGAGCGTCCTCACTTTACAAGCATACATCGAAACCTTTGAGTGTCAACCCTTTGAACACTTCATATGCATAATAAAGGGCATCCTAGCTCCACTTCACAAGTTCATGTCCAAGAACTTGTCCTTATGGATTATCATCACAACTCCCTTCATTGAGTCATTAAGTCTGAAATATTAATATTGGACCCCATATTTTTCAATCTTTAGATCACGTTTAAAAAATATGATTCCAAATACTCTTATAGTGATTTCTTCATTTGATGACAAGGATAACCCATGCAAATTACTAAAGAGGGACCTACTAGCAAGGAGAGTTCCAATATATCTTAAAAGCGAAACATTTACCAAAAAAATTATTTTCAAGTTAAAGCTTCCATCTACGTCTAAAAAAATCTTTTTCCTTCTAAAATATCACAACCAGTTTATAAAACAATTTACCAAATAATTTTTACCATTTTAAATCAATTTTAAAATAATTTTTTGAGAAGAAAATCATTTTGTAAAAATTTCAAAATGGAAACTCTTTGTTTAAAATATTTATGGAAGCTGGTAATTATTTATAAAAATATAGTTTGAAATGCATATTTTGATAAATGTATAATGAACTTCCCCAACTATCATCTTGATTCCTTAGTGGTACTCATCAAGTTTTTAGTCACCAAAATTCTCTAGTCGTTATTCTCATCTTTAAGGAACATCATCAATTGACTAAATCAAATATGTCTCTTAATAATCCACTAGTTTCTACAATGTACATCCCACTAAAATTTAACATTGGATAACTACCTCATCCTAAATTTATCATACATAGCAAGCAACATAAACTAGCATACAATAATAATAATAGGGCACATAGACAAGTAAGAAAACGAACTAGCAAGAAACAAGCAAACAAACAAATAATTAAAACCAACCATAGAAAATTAGGCAATTAACACAATATAAAAAAATAAAATATTTCAAACAAGCATGGAATGAATTAACTAAAAAACAATCAAATAGTACAATACAAATGGTAATCAAACTTAACCTAACAAGGAATATATCGGTGCAATAATTTAACAAACAAACAAATACAATAAAATTATCACTATCGCAAACATCAAAATGGGAAATCTGTATACATATCCCAACCCCCTCCATGGAGACATTCCTACAATTTTTAGGGAAAGTCAAACATAACGGTCATAAAGTGTAATGATCGGGATATTCGACCCCCGAAAATCGACACTAACACATCCTCGGTATTCACGTGCCGCAAATTCAAGTGCCGGAAAAACCGATTATTAGGGGAAAAAGAAAATAAAGACAGAACAGAATCTCACACGAATGGAATAACATATATAATTTGAATATATAATCTTTACAGCGGAAATTAAATACCAAATCAGAGTTTAATCCAGATTTAACCTAGACAGTTATAAATCTCTGTCCTTACAATTGCTTAAAAACAACAATACAAATGCTGCAAAAAAATAAAATACGTCTATACGTTGATAAAGATCTACAGCTCTCCTTTGGAAAGTCCAAACGTCTTTAGCTAATCCTGAAACTACTCGGATCTGACCCGAGTATTAAAAATACTCGTATTAGGCTTGATAAACCAGGATGAGACATGATTTATATATATATATATATATGTAAGTGTTATAGATTGACTTTATTGTCGAACAAAACCCTTTTTGAAAAAGAAGAGTATCTCATAAGACCACGCAGCACATAAACATGGACGAGTTTTTGCCTTATGATAACTAAAACATTTTATGCTTAAAACAATTGATATTATTTCTATTAACGTTGCTTTGAAAATCCTTTGCAGGTAAATATATATAAACTAGCTGAAATTGTTACATTATTAAATTCCAGCATACTAGGCCTACAAAATAGGTTCAACAATCAAGTCTAAAAGCACTTATTGGAATTGGGTTTCCAACATAATAGGGAACTAGTGGCCATTTCCTTCGAAATCCATGCATAAACAATTAGCATCTCAGTGGCTATTCACTTATCTCAAGCAAGCCTCCGAACTATGTTAGATACACTGCTATGGAACAGCGTATTACTCGGTGGCTATACCTGTTCTCCGTCAAGCCTCCAATACCTGTTCATAAGGCATAAATTCCTTAAGGCCCAGATTCCACTGGTCACCTCCATACTCATAAAACCAATAGCCCGAAATATAGGTCAGACCACATCATTACGTGTACCATCTTCGAGGTGTGAGGCTCGTACGTAAGGCTACACTCAACTTCTATAAAGCTATGCTTTATTACACATAAAATCACACTTTGCCTTTCTCATAACAGGTTCCACTTTGAATGCCACATAGCATTTTCTAACAACACACTGTTAATTTCTACAAATGTACAACCTCTGAGCTCGTACATCTCAGAGAAGGGTGTTAAGTGTAAGAAAGTTACCTCCTACACCACCAAATAGATGTACGTTTGTAGAGAACAATATACGTGGTCTTAGAAATGTAATGTCAGATACTCATCAATACAAATTGTTCAGGAAAAGGACAAACCGAAGGCACTCTCTTACCACATCCTATCGGGAATTACCCTAGGATTAGTAGCGAATAGTCCTTGCATTTAGAAGATTTGCAGAACGAATGGACCACTGCTATTTATTTTATTCTAGGAGCTAACCAGAGATAACCAACAAGCAGTCCTTCCAAAATGAAGATCTCTTATCTTCAAGATCATTGTTTTCAACACGAATGCGTGTATTGGTTCGAAGTGGTTTTCAGATAGCAAGTCTGATTTCGGTTTCTACAAACCAATTATCAATAAAAAAAGATGTCAGGTATATAGGTGATTATTATTTGACTAATTTATTCCTTTTATCAAAAATATCCTTTAAAGATATATACCTTTCAAACTTTTCTTTTTCGGTATATACAGAATCATTAAACCTCTGTTTTAACTTTGGAAATTCCAAATCGTTTTTCTTAAGTCACATTGGAAAACATTATAACGTCCTGCCTTTTGACCATCGAAAGTTGACACTGAAAACTACCACTGTGTTCAAATGTCGTACATCCAATCGAAAAAAGGGCATATTATTAGGGTAAATAAAAAGAAAAGAACAAAGAATAGAGAAAATCAGAATATCACAGTAGAATCGACAACATATAATATAACAAGGATAGTAAAAGTTGTCACTCCAAAAATACAAAGTATATCAGAGTTAAAATCAAACCTTATCAGTTAGACAGTTATAAAATCCTTACCTTACAATTGCTGATATGGATATTATATAATACAACGGAAAATAAAACACTACGATAGGTGAACCTCCAGCTCCTTCTCAAGACCTCCATAACACCAAAGCCGATCTAGGAAAATACTCGATCTGACTTGAGCATTATAACAAAATAACACCCGGATCAGTCTGGAAATACCAGCGTGAGAAAACTCAAATAATGGGAAATATATAAAAGTTTTGTGAGACCACGCCGCTATCGTGGAATGGGATTTTACCTCACAAGAATAACATTCATACAGGAAAGAGTAGAGATAAACAATGGGATACAAACCTAAATAAGGATGGGCATAAATAGTATCAAAAACTAGACTTGAGAGAATGAAAATAAGCCGAGCAAAATCCAAACTGGACAGAATGGATAAACAAGATAACAGTCAAAACTTGATAAAATGGACAAAACCAATAATTAAACACCACGAAGAGTGGTTGACTCTTCCTGTTGAAACTAAAGAAAAACATATTCAAAGGTTCGAATCAAATAAGAAAATGAAAATGTCCAACAAATGACTAGGAAGGTGCACCCCGCTTGAAGTATACTTCTAGTAATATACTTCTAAGAAGCTCATTTACTTTGTGACACTTCTCGGAAACCTTAAGCCGGACCCCGCCAAACCTTACCGAGTATCCGAATATTTCACATCTAAGTGCACAACTGAATCCAATCTAGATGAGATGTGAAAATACCCTAATGGGAGCAACCCCACATAGCTTGACCCCCTCTCGATCTTTGGTTTTAGTCATTTCCAACAAAGGAATCAAAGCTCATAAGAGCAGCAAATTGTTTTTAAGGTGACGATACACCATGAAGAAAGTTGAATCCGATAATTAATAAATCAACTATCGAGAATGATCGTATATGGATATTAAATATCATATATCTAACACTACCCGTCGATTCCAAACAAGTGCTATCTCTTGGTTGAAAATGAACCCGGATAAGTTAAGATAGTGTTACCTCTAGGCATCGCCTTAACGACATTTTTAACCTTCGAGATAGAAATGAGTCCAAGCCTCAACGTTTAGCATTAAAAGTATGACTAGATCCTTTCCATATCAGCGATATCGTTTACGGAATTACTTTTTCGTAACCGAAATCGAACTTCACTCTTTAAAAACTGAATTTGTGCTTGATTTTTGTATTACAATATTGGTAAAAACACTTTGGGAATGCTCTTTAAAAATGTTGTTTTATATGACAAAATTTATAATACTAAGTGTATTAAAACAAGGGTCAAAAATATGTTATTAAAACATTGTTTACTATAAACCCAAAACAATTTACACTTAGTTTTATTTATAAATAATTCATTTTAAAGGATTTTCTCATTTAAAACCATCATTGAACGTTTAAAACAATATTTATTATCCCGAAAGAAAATAAAATAACTTAAATACCTTTATAAATTTAAAACAATATTAATTATCCCAAAAGATAATTAATCCCATTTATAATCGCTTTTAAATAAACAAATACGTTATCTTTAATAAAAAGGTTAATTATTCCCAAACACTTTTATATCAGCAGTAAATTAACTTTAAAATCTTCATTAAATCAGTTTATTAACTTTAAACTCTTTCGTCAAATTAGCTAATTTACTTTAAATATCATTAATTAAAAGGATTTATTAAATTCAATAATCATTAATTAAAAATGAATAATTAATCTCAAGCAGCATTCATTAAATTGATTAATAAATTTTCAATAACATTTACTAAAAACATTTATTAAATTCAAATAATCATTAATTAAAATGAATAATTAATCTCAAACATCATTAGTTAAAATGATTAATAAATTTTAAATACCATTAATTAAAAATAATTAATTAAGTTCAAATAATTATACATTAATTAGATTGATTAAATTCAAACATCATTAGTTAAAATGATAAATTAAAACAAAACATCATTTTCTAAAAATGATTAATTATCTATAAACCATCATTAATTAAAATGAATAATTAAATTTCAAAATTCAATAACTAAAAAATTTAAATAAATTTTAAAACAGTCATTAATTAAAAATGATTAATTAAAGTTCAAAATCATTATTTAAAATGACTTAATTATATTCAAATCTCATTAATAAATTTCAAACATCATTAATTGAAATGATTTTTTTTGGCAAGGCATTAATTGAAATGATTAATTACATTCAAATATCATTACTTAAAATGATTAATTACTTTTAAATATCATTCATTAAAATGATTATTAATTTCAAATATAATTAATTAAAATGAATAATTAAAATTCATTATCATTGATTAAAATAATTAATTAAACTCAAATAATCATTAGTTAAATGATTAATTAAATCTAATCTCATTAAATCAAAAGATAAACCAATTTAAACATCATTTATTAAATTGGTTAATTAATTTCAAAATCATTAGTTAAAATGATTAATTAATTTAAATTATCATTAAACAAAATGATTAATGAATTTTAAAATTTTGTTTAGTGAAAATACAAGCTCTAGTTCATAACACACATGATAGGGTTTGGGAATGATAATTAATAAATGACGGGTATAGCGAAATCGCTTTAACGACACTTAACAAATTAAATGGAATATCAAAATTTACTTCAATTAAACATCAATATAACGGCATAAGGATGTAAATAAATAATTATTGGTGAGAAAACCCTCATGGTCTCTCTACAAATTCTCCCTGTAAAACAACGGTCAAGGATATTATATATAATCATATGGGTTCATAACAATCAAGTTAATATGTCATCCATTTTCCAAATAGAAATTCAACCAAACAACCAATCAAACAATTCAACTAATATCCAAGCAATCAATAATAGTTTGTAGCATCATAGATATGATATAATAAAATTGAATGCGAGTTAAACTCGCAGAAATATCAGCGGATGCTTGAACACTCTGGTTTGAACTAAAATCGAACGGGTGTTCAACTTGAGCCAAAATTTTCACTTGCTCCAAATCTAACCAAACCAACCTACAATAACGACCTGTAATTTTAACTATTTTAAATTTAATATGATTACTGAATAAAATTGGTTGGAAATAAAAATTTAATGTTTTATTTATGTAAGATATTGAAAATGAACTTGAATAAAATTTTGAAATAAACAATTTCAAAGAGTTTCACAATAACAAGTATTGAAATGAATTTTATGTATTGACTGTGTTTATAACCAATACCTGGAATTGAATAATAATTACCGAATTATTTAGATGAAAATAAAATAATTATCGATACCTAAATTCATTTGAAAATTTATGATTATTAATGTAATTTATTAGATAATTAAATTGTTTAAATTTAATATTGAAATTATTTAAATAATTGGATTCTGGATTTAATATAAATGAAAATGATGTCGAAAGTTGATTTAAATTTTATTTAAACTAGAACGATGATCGTAAACTTTTAAAATTGAATTTAAGGTGATTAAATTGATTTTTGGAAATTACTTGTTTTAATTAATGAGTAAAAATAGCCATTTTGGCCACTGTCTCGGATTTCGA
The DNA here is from genome assembly GCA_030737815.1 of Allium fistulosum. NCBI lineage: Eukaryota > Viridiplantae > Streptophyta > Magnoliopsida > Asparagales > Amaryllidaceae > Allium > Allium fistulosum. Next base: position 1,098,511,346 of record CM060904.1, on the reverse strand, counting down.
CAAAACCAGTTTCATCGGATCCGTAATAGTGAATTATTATAGGATTCTAGTTTCGTAGCGATCAGACTTATCGTTTGGCCGTGCGAGCTAGAAATGCGTAAAAATTAATTTAAGTAATTTAATTAAAACAATTGGATTTTGAAATTCTATCTTCTGCATACGATGGAATTAGGCCTCGAGACTAGTTTCATTGTATTCGAAATAGGGGTAAAACATATAGAACGCCAGGCGACACGCTTCATTTGGAGTTAAAAATTTCCCGGGTCGATCGGACGAGATATTTTCTTATTATAATAATATATATATTTTTTCTTTCCCCTACATTCGTACATCGCCGCATCCTTTTTGTCTCCTCGTACATCTTCTTTTCCCCCTTTCATTCCAAATTCTTTACAGATCAAAACGAAAAAAACGAACGAAAAAGAAAAAGAAAAAAACAGAAGACAAAGTCATGATTTTTCTCCAGTCCACGCGCGAGTTCGATGATGGCGAGGTGGAGTAGGCTAGGGTCGACGGCACGAGTACGCGCCTGTGGCATGGAGCTCGAGTCGGCATGGCGGAGGGGTCAGAGCAGCAGCGCGAGGTGGAGTTCGAGCGTTTGTACTTTGGGTTTGGATCTGACTGTACGTGTGCTAGGGCGCGAGGAGGTGGGCAGGGTGGCGTCGATGAGGTGGCGATCGACGATGGCAGTTCTAGAGGAGCGCTCGTGTTTAATTATTATTATTTTTTTAAAAGTGAAAGTCGCGATCTGGAGAGGAGTGAAGCATGCTTAGACGATAAGCAGTGAACCAAGGTGTTAAGGGTAAGCTTAGTTTAATTAAATTAATTAATTAGTTGTTAATTAAACTTTTAATTATATCGATACTAATAAATTTGTAATTGTTGCATACGAGGTCCGTTTCGAGTGAAACGAGTTACAGTGCAATCGTATCGGCGTCGTCTATAGTATGGAGTGGAAGTGGAATTTATTTGAAGCTGAAAATATTTTCAGTTTCAAATAAAAGGTGAGTGTTTTATACGCTCACGAAGTACTAAATATTCTTATGTTAGTTAAATTTAAATCGTGAAGTAATTTAATTTTATTGACTGTTGTTTGGTAGTTTAATTGACATTTAAATTGACATATGATTCATACTGGTAGAAATTTAAATTGGTAGTTAAATTTAAAATTTGAATTAAATTGCTAGAGAAAAAAATCTTGATTATCAATAATTAGTTAATTGTCATGATGTATTAGCTGTTTGGGTGGTTGATTGTGAAGGATGCCAATTGGATGATATTTTGGATGATTGGATGTTTATTTATTTATATATATATATATATCCTGTTATCACCTCGTAATTTATTTGACAGTATAGAACTATTAACTGGATTATTTTGAATAAATTAAGAAATTAGTTGAAATGATATATACCTATGACACTGTGATTTGGATTGAAATGATATATATCCATCCCTGAAATTAAAACTAAAATAACTAATCACTTGGCCATAGGATAGAAAATTATATACGGACACTGGTTTGGTTAAATTAAATGATTTTAAAATTCTAGGTTTGAAATTATTTAAATGATTTTGATTCAAAGAAATAAAAATCGAAATATGTGAATTGAATTATTTTCGAACTCGAGCTTGAAATGTGAAATTAAAATTGTTAAATGAAATTATTTAAAAATGAAACTTGAGATTTTGAAGTTATAATCGAAATATGATTTGAATTTCGAAATTTGATTTGTTTTAAAAGATTTGGATTTTTACTCGAACTTTGAAATATTACTAAGTAAAAGTTATTTAAATCGATATTTCAAAATAGAGCTCGGAATTGAATTATTTTGAAGATTTGAACCTTAAATTGAATATTGAAGTTTAATTTGATTCAAGTGATTTAAATTGGTATTTTGGAATCAAACTCGAAATTTATATAAATTGGAATGGTTTAAAAATTGAGAATTGAATTGAAATTGGAATCGAAGTTAATTCGAATTGAAATTGGAATTGAGTCGATTTGAATTGAATTGAGTTTGAAAATGATTTGAATTGAATAATTGAAATTGAATCAATTTGATTCAAATTTAGACTTGGATCCTGATTTATTGGAAATTAAAAGAGAAAGTTTGACTTGAAACTATTTTCAAATAAATTATTTTAATAAAAACTGTTTAAAAATCTATCTTTTCAAATATTAAATCATTTTGATTTTCCAAACTATTTTATTATACAAACCATTTTCAATACTCAAACCATTTTATATCAAACTTTTTAACTTTTTAAACTATTTTCTAAAAATTCAAATTGTGCAAGGTTGGAATGTTTATATGTGACGCCCCACCTCTATACCCACGCTAGCCAAGAACACTACGGTGTAGTGCTGTCAACAAGCACGGAGAATAAGGCTGTTGAGGAGCGACCATCTATGTAATTACCTTGTGCGAGCACCGATATGTCAGATAATAAAACATTGCATTTCATCTTTAGAGGGAATCCGACATACCGAAACAAACTCAAAGCTACTACACAGTGGCTATAATAGTTTAGGACAATAGATATAAAAATAACACAGATAACATAAATGCGGAATAAAGATGGAACGAGAAGTCTCATATATACAATAACTGATAGCAGTTACAATACATTTGACGCAATACAAATGATACAACTACAGCTGTCGACTCAAAAAGTTATATATACACGTACATTATCGATTAATATACACGAATACATTATCATCTTAAAACAGACACACTGACTACTACAACACGACGAAGACCTCTTCAAATGATATAAAAAGTCTTCATAGCTCTAGCAGCAACCCAAAGCTAAAAATCTACAACCTGTAAATACTCGGTCTGACCCGAGTATTACATTCAAAAGAAAATAATACTCGGATCAGTCTAATTCAAAATCAGTTATTAGAGCATAGAAGCAATAATAATCAATCTCAATATAGATGACAGTCACAGAAATCTCGTATATCCAACTCTCGGTACGAGAATTGGATAACGGCAGATATAACACTAAACAGTGTTAATCCACAAAACAGAAATCCAAAGCAGTTTAAGCAATTGAAATGTCAATTTAAAAATATCAATGCTAATTGGCTGCAGCACACGCTAACGTGTACTGCCTCGCCAATACAGCCTACGAATTACGCAACAGGTCGATGAATTAAGAATAAAAGAGATATCGATTAAAATCTGTAAATTCGGTGTGGCTGCAGTGCACGCACGCGTGCACTGCCTCGCCACAACAAAATATAAAGTCACCACAATTCCGAGTATTAATAGTAATTAATACGTCGAAGAAATCAAAATATCTAACCCATATTGGTCAGAAAGTAAACAGACTCAAAAGATATCACAAGAGATACGAGTGAAGCCACAGCATAAGCTTCAACTTATCTATAACGAATGCAATTGCTTGTATGCAATGCAGACAGGAACCGAAATGTCCAGATGAACTAAGAAGTGAGATCTTCAGCAGGGAAATAAACGAAACAGTGCATCAATGTGAATGTGCACAGCTACAACATGAATAATGAAGACTGAATATACACCCAGGGAGAATACAGAGCTCATCAAAGTACACATGTACAACACAGTGAGAACAGATGCAAGTGGAGCCATACATAAATGTCAATACAGAACAGAGAACATCAAGGCCAAGATTAAAATGTCGAAGCACAGAGCAATGCACTAACATAAACATATACAAATGGTCAAGTAAACTGGTAGCAATGCAACAACAATGTCACACTCACAGAAAAGACGCAGATCAGCCTCCATAGAAGATAAGGTCATCAGTGAAGCAAAATGACAAGAAAAATGCAAATGATACAAGGCATCAATGCAATGTATCAGATTCGAGAACAAGAACAGTGGACAGAGCATACATATGAGGTAATCAGGCCTGACTGGTAGGTTCAGACATGAACCCTAATTCAATGTCAAATTAAACTACCCAGGAAGTCAACACACATAACTTAAATGAACTAGATCCTGTATTGAACAAGTGGAGATGGCCACTGCATCAATGAATAGAGAAAATATCTTCGAGTGGTACAAGACTTAACCAGACAAGGCAACTGAGTTCAAGTGTATGGTACAACAGGAACTCAATGCAATGCAACTACACAATGACCAGACCAGAATAGTGTGACAACAGTACGAGCTCCACCAAGACAAGTGGAAACCCAGAGTGACCATGCATACTGCAGGTCAGGGTAGCTTGAAGGTATAATCACACATGTATGAAATTAACTTATAGGAATATAAACCAACAATGTACATAGTGGCCAATCTATCTAACCCAGATTTTGATGCATTTACATGAAGACAGTGCTGAAGTCAGGTAATGGTAAAGTCAAAGCCATATGTGAACACTGCAAGTGCGGACATATGAACACAGTGAAACATACATAGTCAAAATGACCCTACAAACATGTGTAACCTCAAACCATAAGGTGATACAGAATCGAGCAGTGAGGCGAATCAACACTAACATAAACATGCGCCTGTATACCAAGTACAAACTGCATAGGGGCAGCAGACTACACATGAATCAGACCACATAATGCAATCAAATCTGTATGCAACATGCCCAGCTGACGTTACATAAGTATATAATTAAAGGAATAAGGTTGAACGTACTACTAAAGATATAGAATAGTATGGCAAACGTCGATCATAAGCAACATCGAAGAATCAAGTCGAAGCTAAAGGCAACTACAACTAAATAAACAGACGAATTCGACTGCAAATCAAACCGTGACAAGCAACACATTATACCAATCGAAGAAGGCAGAAAGCATTAAATTGGGCTAAATGTGAGTGATAAGAAATCACTCGAGTTCACAGCAGTGATAGCCGAGAAACAAACAACAAGATTGAACGAAATCGAATAAGTCGAGAAACCTGAACCATCACAATTCAAAGACCATATACGAATGAAAACGAGGGGTTCAAACCCAAATTAAGCGAACCATCAATTACTAAATCACTTAAATCCCAAGTCACGAAAATCAAACATACGAACGAATTCAAGATACTCATGTAACAGTTCGAATTAGATGTGAGTTTAACTCACCTTGCTTCGAAGCGGCGACGAGAACGACTCCATGGAAGCGGCCAAGCATCACAGAGACGAGCAGGCATCAATCGACAGAACAACGAACGCTCGAGGAGGCAGCCGTGAGCAAGACGAAGAAGAAATCGATCGAAGTAGAGTTGGCGTCTTCAATTCTCCTTCGTGAATGCCCTAGTTTTTCGAGATCGAAGGAAGAGCAATCGCGACCGCCATTTTTATTTCTCTCGTATGCTTTGTTTTAGGTTAGGGTTTAAACGAATGGGAAAAAGTGATCAAGGAGGAACGGTTTTCGACCCTAGATAATTACCACAACCAAAAGAACGTGGGCCAAGGTCCAATTAAAGCCCGCGAACCATTTCAACAAATTTTATTAAAGAATTTTAACCCGAATAAATCTCAATTGAAATCAAACAATTTTCACATTTCAAACCCGATTCGAATTCCAATAACAATTAACAACTGATTAAACACTTAACAATTTTCCAAACAGCAATCGAATAGGAAAGATGACCGTCCAAAGATGATAAATAATTGGTACGCAATACCGGGTTGTTACAGACTCCCCTCCTTAAAGAAATTGCGTCCTCGCAATCCTAAGAGATAAGTGGGAAAGAAGTAACAACCATAAGAGCATGGCAATGTCGAATGCATAAGCAAAGCAAATGTCAGCAGGAAAGTATAGGAATTATGGAAGTATCAGATAAAAATCGAAAGGTTCGATTGCTTAAAATTAAAAGAATCAACATCGAGGGGATCAAGGAATCAAAATCAGACGACTATTAGAAGCAAGAATCAATCGAGTTCTAGCAATTGAAAGAAAGGGAATCAGAGCAGAAATCACGTACTGCACGAATTGAATGTGAGTAAATCAAATTACTCACCTGGATTGCCAGAGAAAAAGACGAAGCTCGAATCTCAAAATCGCAAATATTCAATCATCAAAAACGATAATTGAATTTTCACAAATATCTGATTATCAAAAACGATAATCAGAAATCACAAATATTCGATTATCAAATCGAAAAATATTTAATTATCTCAAACGATAATCAAATTTCACAAATATCTGATTATCAAAAACGATAATCAGAAATCACAAATATTCGATTATCAAATCGAAAAATATTTAATTATCTTAAACGATAATCAAATTTCACAAATATCTGATTATCAAAAACGATAATCAGAAATCACAAATATTCGATTATCAAATCGAAAAATATTTAATTATCTTAAACGATAATCAAATTTCACAAATATCTGATTATCAAAAACGATAATCAGAAATCACAAATATTCGATTATCAAATCGAAAAATATTTAATTATCTTAAACGATAATCAAATTTCACAAATATCTGATTATCAAAAACGATAATCAGAAATCACAAATATTCGATTATCAAATCGAAAAATATTTAATTATCTTAAACGATAATCAAATTTCACAAATATCTGATTATCAAAAACGATAATCAGAAACACAAAGATTCGATTATCAAATCGAAAAATATTTAATTATCTCAAACGATAATTAAATTGGAAAATATTTAATTATCACAAAGGATAATCAAATTTCACAAATATCTGATTATCAAAAACGATAATCAGAAATCACAAATATTCGATTATCAAATCGAAAAATATTTAATTATCTTAAACGATAATCAAATTTCACAAATATCTGATTATCAAAAACGATAATCAGAAATCACAAATATTCGATTATCAAATCGAAAAATATTTAATTATCTTAAACGATAATCAAATTTCACAAATATCTGATTATCAAAAACGATAATCAGAAACACAAAGATTCGATTATCAAATCGAAAAATATTTAATTATCTCAGACGATAATTAAATTGGAAAATATTTAATTATCACAAAGGATAATCAAATTTCACAAATATCTGATTATCAAAAACGATAATCAGAAATCACAAATATTCGATTATCAAATCGAAAAATATTTAATTATCTTAAACGATAATCAAATTTCACAAATATCTGATTATCAAAAACGATAATCAGAAACACAAAGATTTGATTATCAAATCAAAAAATATTTAATTATCTCAAACGATAATTAAATTGGAAAATATTTAATTATCACAAAGGATAATCAAATTTCACAAATATCTGATTATCAAAAACGATAATCAGAAACACAAACATCTAATTATCAAAAAAAACGATAATCAGAAGTCATAAATATTCAATTAACGAGTCCGGAATTAACCGAAGTAGTAAAAGTATGGTTTCATAGTCCGTACTTTTGCTAAATCGTTTAAATCTCTTTATCGTTTCCTTGAAAGTGCAGGATTGTGTGTTTTAAAAATAACATTTCACATTCTCAAACGGACAAGTCTGGAATTAAGCGAATCAGTAAAAGAAAGGGGTCATAGTCCTCGATTTTTCTGAAATGTTTAAATCGCTTCCTCGTTCTTTTGAAAATGTAAGCTGTAAAAATTTTGAAAACAATTTTAATTTATATTTTTGAAACAACTTTTTAAAAATAATGAATTTTGAAAACACGTGATTAAATTAGCAATATCAGTATTGCGGGAGAACCGCTTGTAAATCCATTTCAAAATTGACGAGTACTGAAGTTAACACGTCAAAATCTCATCAAAATAACTGGCATCAAAATATAATGCCAAATGAATTTTTCATTCATCAAAAATGTCACAAGAATCTTCTCAAAGATAGAAAGGGATATCATACCCTAAACTTGTATTCATAACAAGTTAATAACACATGAATTCACCAATGCACAAAAATTGATAAACATTTCAATAGAAATCACGAAAATTGGTGAAGCACAAAATTCCAGAAATCATCACAAGAAATCCAGAAAACACATAAATAAGGGGGGAGGCCTAACACATGAATGGGAGCATGAAGCTCACCTACGCGTAAACACATGACGAGAAGCTATCTCATGGAAGCTATCCATTAAATTTTTACACAAGAATGGCCCGAAGACCGTAGGGTGCTACCCTAGGCTTGTATTCATAACAAGTCAATAACACATGAATTCACCAATGCACAAAAATTGATAAACATTTCAATAGAAATCACGAAAATTGGTGAAGCACAAAATTCCAGAAATCATCACAAGAAATCCAGAAAACACATAAATAAGGGGGGAGGCCTAACACATGAATGGGAGCATGAAGCTCACCTACGCGTAAACACATGACGAGAAGCTATCTCATGGAAGCTATCCATTAAATTTTTACACAAGAATGGCCCGAAGACCGTAGGGTGCTACCCTAGAAATGTGATGCCGAAACATCACATGATCGGGGTATAGTCTCCCACGTAGACAAAGAGACATCGCTCAATCGCTAGTCTAAATCACAAAAATGATCGTCATGATCATAAGGAAATGTCAATCACACCAAGCTAGTAAATATATGAGTTTAGCTTCATGTCCCATAACCACTTGCTTAACTTAAATATTTACGAACAAGCTGTAAATCTTCACTAGGAAATTGTCACAAAAAGGGTTCAATCGAACAAGTCCAGGAGTTAACCGACGAAGTAAACGCAAGCGTTTCATACCACTTGTTTTACTAGGCCGTTTAATTCAATTTCTCATACGAGTGAAATAAAGGATTGTATATATTAATAGATTGGAAAACGATATAGGAAAAGAGCTTTGTAGTAAAATAATTTTTGAAATCGTTTGGAAAAAGGGATTTTAATATTTACTACTAGTATAGAAAACCTTTATATTTTAAAGTGACAAATCACAAAAATGATTGTAGAAACAATCAATCACAAGAATTCACATACGAAGATGTGAATGGAATCCAGAGAAATCGATACTGAATCCATCAGAAAGTATGTTCACAAAAATCCCGAAGAAAATGTCATCAAAGTTGCTAATAAATGATAGCAACAAATCGGGGAAATGATCAAGAATCGATCAAATTAGGAAACCAACAGCAAGCAAAATCAGAGTCTTGAAAATCAAGAAATCAGCAATTTCTCAAAAACAAAGTGACCGAAGTCGAAGGGAAATCCAGATGAGGAAAACACAAAATATTAAGTTCAAAATCGCTGAGATTCAAACTAGATGTGAATGAGAAATCAAAATCACTCAATTTGCAACTGGTCCAGCTATTTTTCATCACAGTGTAACAGGTACACAATGACACTCATAGCATAGAACAAAAGTGGAACAAAGTCCAAAAGTCAAAATGGCTTTAATTTGCCAAATTAAAACAAAATCAACATCGGCTAAATCAATTCAAAGCCGAAAACGCAAGAATAAGCGTTAGGAATTCATACCTAACAGTCAAAAATAGTCATATGTAAAGATGAGAGATAAAACATCGACAAATAGTTGTAACACATGCTCCATCTAAGTTATGTTTTATAATTGTCCTAAACCCCAGGCTCTGATACCAAGCTGTGACGCCCCACCTCTATACCCACGCTAGCCAAGAACACTACGGTGTAGTGCTGTCAACAAGCACGGAGAATAAGGCTGTTGAGGAGCGACCATCTATGTAATTACCTTGTGCGAGCACCGATATGTCAGATAATAAAACATTGCATTTCATCTTTAGAGGGAATCCGACATACCGAAACAAACTCAAAGCTACTACACAGTGGCTATAATAGTTTAGGACAATAGATATAAAAATAACACAGATAACATAAATGCGGAATAAAGATGGAACGAGAAGTCTCATATATACAATAACTGATAGCAGTTACAATACATTTGACGCAATACAAATGATACAACTACAGCTGTCGACTCAAAAAGTTATATATACACGTACATTATCGATTAATATACACGAATACATTATCATCTTAAAACAGACACACTGACTACTACAACACGACGAAGACCTCTTCAAATGATATAAAAAGTCTTCATAGCTCTAGCAGCAACCCAAAGCTAAAAATCTACAACCTGTAAATACTCGGTCTGACCCGAGTATTACATTCAAAAGAAAATAATACTCGGATCAGTCTAATTCAAAATCAGTTATTAGAGCATAGAAGCAATAATAATCAATCTCAATATAGATGACAGTCACAGAAATCTCGTATATCCAACTCTCGGTACGAGAATTGGATAACGGCAGATATAACACTAAACAGTGTTAATCCACAAAACAGAAATCCAAAGCAGTTTAAGCAATTGAAATGTCAATTTAAAAATATCAATGCTAATTGGCTGCAGCACACGCTAACGTGTACTGCCTCGCCAATACAGCCTACGAATTACGCAACAGGTCGATGAATTAAGAATAAAAGAGATATCGATTAAAATCTGTAAATTCGGTGTGGCTGCAGTGCACGCACGCGTGCACTGCCTCGCCACAACAAAATATAAAGTCACCACAATTCCGAGTATTAATAGTAATTAATACGTCGAAGAAATCAAAATATCTAACCCATATTGGTCAGAAAGTAAACAGACTCAAAAGATATCACAAGAGATACGAGTGAAGCCACAGCATAAGCTTCAACTTATCTATAACGAATGCAATTGCTTGTATGCAATGCAGACAGGAACCGAAATGTCCAGATGAACTAAGAAGTGAGATCTTCAGCAGGGAAATAAACGAAACAGTGCATCAATGTGAATGTGCACAGCTACAACATGAATAATGAAGACTGAATATACACCCAGGGAGAATACAGAGCTCATCAAAGTACACATGTACAACACAGTGAGAACAGATGCAAGTGGAGCCATACATAAATGTCAATACAGAACAGAGAACATCAAGGCCAAGATTAAAATGTCGAAGCACAGAGCAATGCACTAACATAAACATATACAAATGGTCAAGTAAACTGGTAGCAATGCAACAACAATGTCACACTCACAGAAAAGACGCAGATCAGCCTCCATAGAAGATAAGGTCATCAGTGAAGCAAAATGACAAGAAAAATGCAAATGATACAAGGCATCAATGCAATGTATCAGATTCGAGAACAAGAACAGTGGACAGAGCATACATATGAGGTAATCAGGCCTGACTGGTAGGTTCAGACATGAACCCTAATTCAATGTCAAATTAAACTACCCAGGAAGTCAACACACATAACTTAAATGAACTAGATCCTGTATTGAACAAGTGGAGATGGCCACTGCATCAATGAATAGAGAAAATATCTTCGAGTGGTACAAGACTTAACCAGACAAGGCAACTGAGTTCAAGTGTATGGTACAACAGGAACTCAATGCAATGCAACTACACAATGACCAGACCAGAATAGTGTGACAACAGTACGAGCTCCACCAAGACAAGTGGAAACCCAGAGTGACCATGCATACTGCAGGTCAGGGTAGCTTGAAGGTATAATCACACATGTATGAAATTAACTTATAGGAATATAAACCAACAATGTACATAGTGGCCAATCTATCTAACCCAGATTTTGATGCATTTACATGAAGACAGTGCTGAAGTCAGGTAATGGTAAAGTCAAAGCCATATGTGAACACTGCAAGTGCGGACATATGAACACAGTGAAACATACATAGTCAAAATGACCCTACAAACATGTGTAACCTCAAACCATAAGGTGATACAGAATCGAGCAGTGAGGCGAATCAACACTAACATAAACATGCGCCTGTATACCAAGTACAAACTGCATAGGGGCAGCAGACTACACATGAATCAGACCACATAATGCAATCAAATCTGTATGCAACATGCCCAGCTGACGTTACATAAGTATATAATTAAAGGAATAAGGTTGAACGTACTACTAAAGATATAGAATAGTATGGCAAACGTCGATCATAAGCAACATCGAAGAATCAAGTCGAAGCTAAAGGCAACTACAACTAAATAAACAGACGAATTCGACTGCAAATCAAACCGTGACAAGCAACACATTATACCAATCGAAGAAGGCAGAAAGCATTAAATTGGGCTAAATGTGAGTGATAAGAAATCACTCGAGTTCACAGCAGTGATAGCCGAGAAACAAACAACAAGATTGAACGAAATCGAATAAGTCGAGAAACCTGAACCATCACAATTCAAAGACCATATACGAATGAAAACGAGGGGTTCAAACCCAAATTAAGCGAACCATCAATTACTAAATCACTTAAATCCCAAGTCACGAAAATCAAACATACGAACGAATTCAAGATACTCATGTAACAGTTCGAATTAGATGTGAGTTTAACTCACCTTGCTTCGAAGCGGCGACGAGAACGACTCCATGGAAGCGGCCAAGCATCACAGAGACGAGCAGGCATCAATCGACAGAACAACGAACGCTCGAGGAGGCAGCCGTGAGCAAGACGAAGAAGAAATCGATCGAAGTAGAGTTGGCGTCTTCAATTCTCCTTCGTGAATGCCCTAGTTTTTCGAGATCGAAGGAAGAGCAATCGCGACCGCCATTTTTATTTCTCTCGTATGCTTTGTTTTAGGTTAGGGTTTAAACGAATGGGAAAAAGTGATCAAGGAGGAACGGTTTTCGACCCTAGATAATTACCACAACCAAAAGAACGTGGGCCAAGGTCCAATTAAAGCCCGCGAACCATTTCAACAAATTTTATTAAAGAATTTTAACCCGAATAAATCTCAATTGAAATCAAACAATTTTCACATTTCAAACCCGATTCGAATTCCAATAACAATTAACAACTGATTAAACACTTAACAATTTTCCAAACAGCAATCGAATAGGAAAGATGACCGTCCAAAGATGATAAATAATTGGTACGCAATACCGGGTTGTTACATTATATTTAAATCGTTGATTTAAATGTGAATTGGGTTAAAATGAAGATATAACCTAAATTGAAATTCGAAACGATTTTGAAAGTGAAATTGAGAAATTTGAATGAAATGGTATTTCGAGTGAAATTGGCATATTTGAAGTAAATATGATGATTTTGAAATGAAATTGATTTTGAAGCGAATATGACATTTTTATATCTAGTACAAATTTTTTTCAAAATATAAAAGTACCAATCGGTGTGTAAAACGACGTTTGGTTGTTAAAGAGATCGGGGCCTCTTATTGGCATACTCTCTGTCAATATTGGAACCAATTTAACAACTGTGTACGCAGAGGAGACTCCAGAATGAAGTGGTTGGTTTTGGCGTACGTTGCTGGATTTGAAGAAAGAAAACGATGATGGATAAACCTCGACACTTGTGCCAATTTGAAATGACTAAAACAGGACGACTTGACAGGGCCAAGCGCGCTAGCTAACCCTAGCGGACATCTGTACTTCAATTTTCTTGGACTTGGTCCATATTATTACTCTTGATGTTGGTTTCGATTGGTGCACCTTGATTTTTGGATAACCTACCTTTGACTCGATATGGGATGGATGTATGCGGTGGGTGATCGGGGCTACGATGCGTTACCACCAACCCTGCGACCTGAACTGGTAGTATCCTACCTTGGGCATTGCCTCACGTGCCTTGTCATACTTTTCTCCCTATACAAGAACACTACGATTTTGGTTTAGTGTTGTCGTATCATGGCGCATCCCTATCCCCCGATGTTCTACTAGGGCGTTATATGCAAACTGTACAACAATGCTTAAAAACGCATTAAGGGGGATAAATGTAAAGCCTTAACGCTAAGAAAAATATTTATTTTACTGATTAGACATTACATACATAGCATATTTTGCTATACATAAATAATTTGACGGATCCTTAAGAGATGGAAAATCCCATAACATCTCTTGAGTTATTGCATGCACGATATACACTGGATATGAGATGTAAAACCCCGTAAACATCTCTGACACTATTACACTCATGTTATATGTGATATCGATTTGACTCGCATAAGGATATTTTAGTCCTGACTCAAGTGTTTTTTTTCATTACGCTCGGGTCAGCCCTGATTATTTTAGCGCATTGAAGATCATTTTTTTGGAGGACGAAGACGAAGATTTGGTATATTATTACTATTATTTTTCCCTGCATCATGTTGTTCTGCTGCATTATTATTTTGTTATGTTGTATATATTACTCTAATAAATGTTGTATAAATTATAATCAAATGTATAATATAAACAGCTTCATGAACTGTTTATTTGATTATTATATTTTGTCATTCCGCTGCGAGATTCTATATTTGTTTCTTCTTCTTTTTTATTTTTCTTAATTAACCCCATTGATTATCTATGTTTTGGATTGTTTAAGTTGGACATGTGTGGATTATTGTCGATTTAAACCTTCCGAAATGTGGGTCGTCAAAGTTGGTATCAGAGCTTTGGTTTAGCGATAACCTTAGCTTTGAAAGGTTTGACTCATTAGAGACAGGGTAGTGATACCCTAGAATGAGTCTGTTTGAGCGTGTGTGTGTGTGTGACTATATATATATATGAGAGCGCATACTTGTTAGTGTTATAAAATGTTTTATACTATGTTTACTTATTCGTTGAGTTGTTTATGAATTTTGGTCGGTGCGTGGGACGCCATGTCATCGATAGGGGTTTCTAAACACTTAACCGAGGCAAATCGACATAATATTGTTTTAAGATAGGGTAAATGAAATAATTTTACATAAATAATATATTATATATAAAAATAAATTGAATGAGAATAAATGAGTACGTGAAATTAATGTGAGTAATTGAATTTGATTTAAATTGGATGTAAATAAATTGAATGCAAATAAAATAAGTGAATGTTAAATAAAGAAAGGTGATACACTTAAGTATAAGCGGTAAGAAATATAAGTAAAATTATGAAATGGATAGATTTATAAAATAAATTGAATATGAAATAAATAGGTTGTAAAACCAAGTTGGAAATACTAACTTAACTAATTTGAGTTATGGATGTTTATAAACTTAAATGATGAGTTATGAAATAAAAATCTAATCTTAGTTTAAGTTAAAAGAATGGATTTTAAAAAAAAAAAGTGGAATTTGGGAACTTGAATTCGGGTGCTTCTGAAATTTTTTCTAAGATTTTAAAAATAATGTTAGTATTATCTAAAAATATTTATGAATAGAAATTGTTTTCAAAATGAATTAAAAGGAAGTAAATCATGTACTCCCATCTTCTGTCACTGGAAAATAATTTCAGTGATGACGGCCGCACCATCGACATTCATTTTCGAGTCTCAAAGTAGGGGAGGCCACTTAGTAGCTTTGCTTCGCTTTTGATTCAACAAACAGATTTTGATTCAAAATTTCTAAATATGATTTGATATATATGAAAGAGATGAGTATATATATTATTTTAAAATGAACCCAGTATTTGAATTCTTAGGTTCTTGTTAATTCATGATTTTCAGTAAATAAAGGGAATTTTTGAAAGTTGGAAACTTCTAAAATGAGAAATAAGAAATATAAGCTAAGGGTTTAAATAAAATATGAGAAATTAAATTATAACTCTTAAATTTCAAGAAAATGGAAATTTAACTTGGATAAATTATTGAACATTCTTGTTAACTAAAATAAATAAGATAAATTTGTATAACATTCAATTACATGCTAAAAACATATATATAACTTACCAGAAATGTTTAAGAAGTTGAAATGTTAAATATAAATGGTAATAGAATATTATACAAGTTTAAACTTGAGTAATAAGAGATGTTTAAAGAAATATTCCAATTTGAAATTATCTTTAAAGAAATATTTATAAAAACTAAATTAAGTTGTTATAAAGAA
Source organism: Allium fistulosum (assembly GCA_030737815.1). Taxonomy (NCBI): domain Eukaryota; kingdom Viridiplantae; phylum Streptophyta; class Magnoliopsida; order Asparagales; family Amaryllidaceae; genus Allium; species Allium fistulosum. The sequence continues at coordinate 1,098,495,612 of CM060904.1, read as the reverse complement.
ATGCAATACATTTAGTTAATATTCTAAGAAATGTTAAATGAATAATTTGAGTGGTAAAAAGAAAATACTATTTAGATATGAACTTATGAGAAGGTAAACAAATAATAAATTAAATCATATCTTTGTAAATTGTTTGGAGAAGAAAAAATTAAATTTGCAAAGGATGTTTTAAGATTTAATTATAGCTTTCTAAGATAATTATAATTTGAATAATATTGTGTAAAATAAGAAACATCTATATAAAAGGATTATAAACTTAAGAATGGAATAAATTGATGAAGTAAGTTAGTGAAATAAATTATGAAGTGGAAGTTAACTTAAGAAAATTTGAATGAAATTGATTATGATAAAAAGAAAAATTTATTAATATAAATTTGAGTTATAAAATAAAATATACTTAAGTAAAATTAATGATGTGAAATGATGAAATGGACTAACGAAGTGAATCAATAAATTAATATGAACTTAAGTTATGAAGCAATAATAAACATGAATTGCATTTTATAAAATGTTTATAATAAACTTTAATGGTTTGTGAAATGGTTTATAAATAATATTAGTATTAAAGAGAATATACTAAGTGGTAATAAAATAAAATTTTAACTTAAACGAGGTAAAATGGAATAATTTTATAAAATGGTTCATAAATGAATTTATATGAAATATATTGAACAAAAAGTGAAACAATTGGAATTTAACAAATTGAATTGAATAAATTGAATGTAAATGAAATAGGTGTAAATAAATTTGAAACAAACCGATTAAATGTTAATAAAAATTGGATGTTAATAAGAAATGAAGTGTATATATTAAATATTGACATTGGATAATGTAAATTCACATAGTTATAAATTAATTGGATTAATTGGATGAATATTGATGTTTGAATGGTTTATTTTGTTGCAAACCATTGTTATTACCGTTTTTGATTGCATTGATTGTTATGTTGTGTATTTGTGCTTGTGTTTATGATTTGGATTCAAAATTCATGCTATGTGGTTCTATTTAGCTTATACATGTTCTATATCTTATTATAAGTGACTAATATTCTAAATTGAGTTGAGATAGATACATACGAAGACGTTTAGACGATTACACGGATTTAATATGGTTTTGCTTGCTTAATACGAGCGAACTCGCTCGTATTAATAATAATAAGGTACACATCTCGGATTACATACCGCACTTTTATATATTTTTCCCAATGCCTTATCATTGAGATGCAATGTATATTTGATATATATATATATGTTATATATTATATTGGAAAAAAATTCCGATTGAGCCGCGCAAAGGAGACTTTGCAGAAATTTTCCGTAAATCCGGGTGTTAGAAAATTTTTGAGGTTTTAAAATTTTAAAACTCATTTTGATAACTAACTTGTAATTTCCGTAAGCCGATCGGAGTGGCACAGTAGAAGCGCAGTAAAGGTTTTCAAATAAGATTTTAAATGTTTTATAAGTTGATTATTTTGAATAAAATATATTAAATGTTGAATTCCTTACTTAACCCTTTTTCGAGGATGAAAAGTTTTGAGTGGGGGAGAATGTAACGACCCGTAATTTTAACTATTTTGAAATTATTAAATTTAATATGATTATTGAATAAAAATTTAATGTTTTATTTATGTAAAATATTGAAAATGAACTTGAATAAAATTTGAAATAAACAATTTCGAAGAGTTTCACAATAACAAGTATTGAAATGAATTCTATGTATTGATTGTGTTTATAACCAGTAACTGGAATTGAATAATAAATACTAAATTATTTAGATGAAAATAAAATAATTATCGATAACTAAATTCATTTGAAAATTTATGATTATTAATGTAATTTATTGGATAATTAAATTGTCTAAATTTAATATTGGAATTATTTAAATAATTGAATTCTGGATTTAATATGAATGAAAATGATGTCAAAAGTTCATTCAAATTTTATTCAACTTAGAACGATGATAGTAAACTTTTAAAATTGAATTTAAGGTGATTAAATTGATTTTTGGAAATTACTTATTTTAATTAACGAGTAAAAATGGCCATTTTGGCCACTGTTTTGGATTTCGACGAAACCAGTTTCATCGGATCTGTGATAATGAATTACTGTAGGATTTCTAGTTTCGTAGTGATCGGACTTATTGTTTGGCTGAGCGAGCTTGAAACGCGTAGAAATTAATTTAAGTAGTTTAACTAAAACGATTTGATTTTGAAATGCTATCTTCTGAATACGATCGAATTAGGTCTCGAGACTAGTCCCATTGTGTTCGGAAGGTGGGTAAAACATATAGAACGCCAGGCGGCATGCTTCGTTTGGAATTCGGAATTTCACGGGTCGATTGGACGAGATATTTTCTTATTATAATAATATATTTTATTTTCTTTCCCTAACATTCGTACATGGCCGCATCCTTTTAGCCCCCTCGTACATCTTCTTTTTCCCCTTTAATTTCAAATTCTTCACAGACCAAAACGAAAAAAAACGAACAAAAAGAAAATGAAAAAAACACAAGACGAAGTCGCGATTTTTCTCCGATCAACGTGCGAGGTCGATGATGGCGAGGCGGAGCAGGATAGGGTTGTAACAACCCGGAAAATTAAACTATAATTATTAATTAACGAATTAATTAAATGATAAAATAATTTTGTGAAATTATAAGAACTGAGCCATGGGAGTTGCACCATTGTGTCCGTGGTAATTTTCTGGTCAATTTCCATATATAGAACGTCAGAATCAGAGTTAATATGAGCAATATACAAAGGAAACAAGAATCAACGAAATAAAAAAAATATACAGGGAGGTCGACCTAGAGGTCGACCATCCCAAGGCCTAGGTCGACCGATCGGTCGACCTGGCTTCAAGGGCGGTCGACCTGTAGGTCGACCCACCTACGGGTTTGAGGTGAAGGAGTTCCTCTTTCGTCCTGTGCGATTTTAACACGTCAATTTCATTGTTTTCTCTCATCTGGTCCCTCCGTGCTTCCATCTGACGGCTCCTATTCAGCCTATGACGTGGTCGCACCATATTCAATCTCCAAATCCAACGGTCTGAGATCCACTTCTACCCCTATAAATAAGACCTGAGGCCTAACACTTTTTATCATTCCAGATTTTCTCCGCTTGGGTTCACCTTTTCAAGAAGGACCCTAAAAGGAATAATTTTCCAAGGAGATAAACTTTTTAAATAAAATATTTTAATACCCTCAAGTGAATCTGGGAAGACCAAAACGGGAAGAGCTTAGGACCACAGGTGAGTGATTGTAATTATTTTAGATTTCTTTAAGTAATTTAAAATAATAGTTTCCAATGGTTGTAGTTTTTACTACGATTATTGTAATAACCTTTTTAGTAATTTATTTATAGTTTTTAGAATTATTTTCAGTCTATTTCTTTTAGTTATTTTTTCAGTTAATTTTAGTTTAATTCTGTTAATTATAGCTTTTCCATTTATTTACAGTTTATTTACAGTATTTTAATTTATTTACTGTTATTTATGCGTTATTTGCATCTTTTACCTACGCTTTGGATTTTCTTCAATTTTCAGTTTTCTTTTATTTCTCCTTCTTCTTCGCGTATGGATTAGAATAGATTGAACGCGAATATGGATTAAAATTATAAGAATACTAAAATAATGGAAGATAAGATATAAATTGTAAAGACTGTAATAAAAATGGAATTAAGACTGAAATTGAGCCTAATTATGATATTAATGTTAGAATTGGGCTAATTAAAGATAATTGGCCTAGTTATAACTTAGAATTATAACTAAAAAAGAGTATAAGATGAAAGGAGCTTATTTTTTACACTTAGACTTTTGGGTTAAGTAAATAAGCTAAATTATAACGTAGGTTATAATAAGAAAAAAAGAACAGAATGAAGCTTATTTTAAGACCTAGGATAAATTAATAAGCACAGATAGCAAGAACAAAAGTAAAGTCTTATTTGAATAATTTATCTAAGTTAATAAGAAAGAATTAAAGTAGGACCTGTACCAAATAGCATTCCCCTATTATTTCTATAGACACGGTGTTTCACATAATCCTAAAGTGAGACGAGGGGCACGCTTATTTTAATAATGGTAGTAATTGGTCAATAAGTAGAAGTCCAAATCATGGGGATTTGGGCAAGGGGTGCAACTAGATATTGTTTGGATAACGGGCCAGTACCAATAGCATTTCCCTTATTTTCTATGGACACGGTGATCTCACATTAGCTTGAAGTGGGATGAGGGGGACGCTTATGCTGGAGCTTGAGGTAATAAGAAGACCGAAAAAGTGGAACAACGGGTAACATGAGCATGGTTGCGGTTACGCGTGCGACTTCCATTTGGGTGCTCAGTAATCGTTATGAGTTCCAAGCACTTAGTATGTATGCCTTTCGTAGGCACCATTGATTTCTGTGTAGGGAGCTATATAACGTCTAGTCCACAATAGATACTTTGCGTGTCATTCGTAGACACCATTTCTGTGTAGGGAGCTATATAGCGTCTAGTCCGCAGTAAGGTCTATGGATTAGAAGGCCGATCAAAGGGTAGAATTAGGATTTCAGCCTAATTATTGGATTAGGAATTCAGCCTAATCAAAGCAGCTATCAAAGACAATTGTAAACAATCAAAGTTAATCAATTATGTTAATTCGTATTTATTTCCAGCTTATTCCTTATCCCTATTTCCTTTGTTTCTATTTATATACTAGAACTGTTGTAAGGTCTATTACTTTTACTTTGCTTAAAGATTCTAGTAATTACTATCATTCACCAGACTTTTAGTTTGACCCACTCCTCTATTTTCCCCTTTTTCTCCCCCTATAGGCAATCAGGGGCAAGGAAGAAGACCGCAGCTTGTTGGAGACCCTACCATGTATTCCTTCTTTTTATTTCTAGCTTTTTTGTTCTTTTATTGTACTGTCACTGTATTGAGGAAAAGTTTGTGTTTGTACTCTGGTTTTTCTGATTAGACTGAGATTTTATTTTCATAAGACAATTTTATTTGGTAATTGGAACATATGTGGTTTGTTTGAAGTATTTATGAAGTATTAATTTTTAAAATCACTTATTGTTTTTAATTACTTTCGATGTGTTATTATCTTTCTATTTCGTCTTGTGAATCTTAGTCTCTACTAGCTTTAGTTATACGTACAACGCACCACATCTTTTAGTGTGTCCTTTTGGGTATACTAAAGGGTGTGGGGTGTTTCACTTGGTATCAGGGTAAGGTTACAAGATTCCTAAAAATTTATTTTAAAAGTAAAGTATTTTTCAAAATAACTTGTTTTACAGTATTTTTCAGAAAAGAACTCTTAAAAGTAGTTTTTAAGTATAAAAGAGTTTTTATAAAAATCCCCTCAAAAGTCCAGTTCAATCTCCCTTCGACTCTTTCCTAAACTATCATTTTCTTTTCGTAGAATGGCGGATGCCCTGAACCTTCCCGAGGGCATTCCAGTCCCAGCCTGGTTTCGTAGGTACCTACAAGCCACAACTCCAAAGGGGCACGGGCAAAGCGCCCAACCCAGCACCAACGGGTGGGAATCCCATCAACCCACCAACTGCCGTCAATTTCTCTAAGCTTTGTAAGGATTTTGTGAGTTTGGGTGGAAAGACTTTTTCTAGTAAGGAGACTTTTGTGGAGGCGAGAGCTTGGCTTAGAGACACGGAGAGGATATTCAGACTATTGGGATTGGATGATCAGCAGCGAGTTCAGCTAGCATCTTGGTAGCTGAAAGAGGAGGTTTCGTATTGGTGGGAGGTCATTGAGTCTGGAGGAAGGGAGGTGACTTGGAATGGGTTCCAGGAGCGATTTGATAGGAAGTTTTTGTCTCAAGCAGAGGAGAGTGTTAAGCTAGAGCGATTCATTAATTTGAAGCAGGGGAGTCTGTCGGTGAAGGAGTACATCAATCAATTTAATGAATTGTCTTGGTTCGAAATGTAGTTGGTCAATACGTCGCACAAGAAAGCTATGAAGTTTGCGAAGGGATTGAATCGGCCCCTTCAGGGATTGTGGTTGATTCACGTACCGATGGGAGCAACTTATGAGTCTTTGGTAGAGATGGCACTTCTGTCTGATGCAGTCAAGGAAGGAGAGTCTAAGGAAGTTGCTAAGTCGAAAGGTCCAAAGAAGAAATGGTGGAGGAACAACAAAAAGAAGAAGAAAGGCGATAGCCCTCAGAAGCAGATTAAGAAAGGATTGAGGTGCAATAGCTGTGGAATTATGGGACATATCACCAAGGATTGCAAAAGGGAGGAGATGAAGGGAAAGTGCTTTAATTGCGGGCAGCCCATTCACTTGAGTAGGAGTTGTCCCCAGAGGACGGGACATGGAGCTAGTACACCAGTTGCGTAGATCAGGCGTTAGACGCAGCACCTTCAGGCGGCATTCCGGATAGAGGTAGGAAATTCACAGTTAAAGGTTTGATTTCCATTTCTGATTTTCCCATTCGAACTTTATTCGATTCTGGAGCATCACACTCTTTTATCTCTAGTTCTCTTGTGGATTGTTTGCACTTAGACATTTCTTTAGTATGGACCACATCGTTGTTTCAAACCCCATAGGAGGATCATCACACTTATCTATGGTTTGTAGGGGTTTGAAAAAATTATATTCTGGGCGTAGAATTTGACTACGATGCCTATGTATTGGGATTTTCGAGGTATGGGATGATCTTGGGAATGGATTGGCTATCCACATATGGAGCTATATTAGACTACGAGGGAAGAGTCGTTAGACTAGAGACATGCAGCTGTAGGACTCTCGAGGTTTCTTGCAACCCGTAAGGGTCCGCCATGTTGAGTTTCCTTTATTCCCTCGACTCTTCATCGTCAGAGTTAGATTCAGTTCCTATCGTCGGAGATTTTCCAGACATCTTTGAGGAGGTTAGGGGACTACTCCCTAAGAGAGAGATTGACTTCAGGATTTATTTGACTGAGAATGCTAAGCCAGTAGCATTACCCGTGAGGCACATAGCACCTAGGGAGAGGAAGGAATTGAGCAAGAAGATTGGTGAGATTTTAGAGAAAGGTCTCATGAGAAGGAGCATATCGGAATGGGGAGCGCCAGTCGTCTTCGCTACTAAGGCGGATGGTTCTCTTCGACTTTGCATTGATTATAGAGAATTAAATAAGCTCACTAAGAAGAACTGATATCCACTCCCTAGGATTGATGATCTTTTTGACCAGTTAGTTGGCTCTTCGGTATTCTCCCAGCTTGATTTAGCCACAGGATTCCATCAACTTAGGGTCGCCGATGACAGCATAGATAAGACTGCGTTTAGGACTCCAGACGGATTTTATGAGTGGTTGGTTATGCCTTTTGGGCTAACCAATGCCCCAGCCTACTTTGTGGACTTTATGAGCCGCGTCTTTAGAGAGGTCCTAAATAAGTTTGTGGTGATATTCGTGGATGACATCTTGGTATTTTCCAAGAATATGGAGGAGCATGCTACTCATTTAGAGGAGGTTCTTCGCACACTTCGTAGTCATCATTTGAGAGCTAAGTTTTCAAAGTGTCACTTATGGAGAGAGGAGGTTCGTTTCTTGGGGCATGTGGTCTCGAAGGAAGGTTTGGCTATTGACCCCACTAATGTGATTGCATTGCAAGATTGGAAGGCCCCCAAGAACGTCACCGAAGTTAGGAGCTTCCTAAGAATAGCGGGCTACTATAGGAAGTTCATTAGAGATTTTGCCAAGATTTCGGCAACACTCGCGCGCCTTACTAAGAAGAATAAAACTTTCGTGTGGGACATGGATTGTAAGGATTCCTTCACAAAACTTAAGAGAGCTCTTACTAGTGCACCAGTGTTAGTTCTACCAGATGGAGCTAAGCCTTTTACTATATACACTAATGCATGTGGGATGGGTCTAGGAGCGGTGTTGATGCAAGAAGAAAGGGTGGTATGTTATGGTAGTAGGCAGTTGAGGACGCATGAGAAGAACTACCATATCCATGATTTGGAGTTAGCTACCATAGTTTTTGCACTCAAGTCTTGGAGGCACTATTTGCTTGGAGAGAGGTTTGAACTTTTCACCGACCACAAGTCATTGAAGTACCTATTCTCGCAGAAGGATTTAAACTTGAGGCAGCAGCGGTGGATGGAGTTTTTGGCGTCGTATGATTTTGAGATAGCTTACACCCTTGGCAAGGGTAATGCTGTTGCAGATGCATTAAGTAGGAAGAAGGCAACCCTTAGTCCTTTGTTCGTAGAGTGGAGGAGCTTGGAGTTTATTTCTACTTTTGATTTTAAGCCCTCTACGGACATTACCCCTGGATTATTAGCTACGCTTGAAGTGAGGCCTACCCTTATGGATCAGATTGGCTCGAGGCAGCGAGGGGATTTAGAGCTCATGGACATTATGGATAGGATTAGCCAAGGAGAGGTCTCTAGAAATCTCCAACGTTATTCCATAGATGGTAAAGGATGGCTTAGGAGAGATGGGAGGCTTTGTGTTCCCCACACTAGTGATTTGTCAAAAGCGGTTTAAGAGGAAGCATACCATTCCTATATGACTATTCATCCGGGTGGTGACAAGATGTATAGGACATGAAGAGGATGTTTATTGGAATGCCATGAAGAAGGATGTGACGGAGTTTGTAGCTAAGTGTCTTATTTGCCAAAGGGTTAAGGCGGAGCAGTAGAAACCCAGTGGATTACTTCAGCCCTTAAATGTGCCAGAGTGGAAGTGGAACAGCATTTCGATGGATTTCATAAATGGTTTATCCTGTTCTAGAAAGGGGAATACTAGCATTTGGGTAATCGTAGACCATTTGACCAAAAGTGCCCACTTCATTCCTTTTAAGAGCAAGAGGACGACATCTTATTTGGAATCCCTATATTTTCGTGAGATAGTCCGACTTCATGGAATTCCCTCTAGCATAGTGAGCGATAGAGACCCTATTTTTACTAGCGAGTTTTGGAGAAGCTTGCAAGAGGGTTTAGGGACGCAGATTAGATTGAGTACAGCCTATCACCCTCAGACTGATGGCCAAACGGAGAGAGTTAATAGAGTGCTTGAGGACTTGTTGCGGATGTGCATTTTGGATTTTGGAGGAGCTTGGGAGGATCATCTTCCATTGGTGGAGTTCGCGTACAATAATAGTTACCAAGCAAGCATAGGAATAGCACCATTCGAGGCTTTATATGGGAGACCTTGTAAGTCACCTTCATGTTGGGTGGAGTCTACGGAGAAGTTGCTATTTGGGCCTGACATGGTTAGGGAGACATCGAAGAAGGTGGATTTGATTCAACGGAGGATGAAGACAACTCAAGAGAGGCAGAAATCTTATGCGGACAAGCGGAGGAGAGACATCGAGTTTGAGGTTGGAGACATAGTTTTTGTTAAAGTATCCTCGCTTAGGAAGGTGATAAGGTTTGGGTTGAATGGAAAATTAGTCCCTAGATTTGTAGGACCATTTCCTATCTTAGAGAGAATTGGGAAGATGGCATACCGAGTGAAGCTAGCGGAGAGGCTTGTAGGAGTGCACGACGTTTTCCATGTTTCGCACTTGCGAAAGTGCTTACATGACTCAGCGTAGGTTGTAGAGCCTAGTCAGTTAGAGGAGGTGGAAGTAGAGTGGGAAGCATCGGTTCGGTGTATTCCTATGAAGATCATTGGACGAGACACCAAGCGACTTAGGAATAAAGAAGTTCCGTTAGTAAAGGAGCAATGGGGAGACGATGCAGCAGACGCTTCGTGGGAGACTGAAGAGAAGATTCGAACTTCTTATCCTCATCTATTCGATAGTAAGTTTTTGAATTTCCTATTTTCCATCTTTAGTTCTGAATAGGTTCTTTCCTTCATTATCCTTTAGGAGGGTAGAACTTAGGATTTAACCTATGGATGATAGGATTTGATGTAAACATGTTAATAGAACATGTTATGCATGATGTATGTCAGTGGTTGTAAGTGTTTTCTAGTGGATGCTAATGGACACATATACTTACACTAGGCACTAATATCTCTTAGGGATCGGCCTAACTAGGACACTAGAGCATATGCATATGGATGTGTGCGCATTTTATTTTATTTTCCATGATTGCTATAAATGGATGATTATCACATGATTGTTGCAATTGGATGATGTTTAAAGCACGCATATAGAACTATCAGTTACCATTAGGAATTTTTGCATTCATTTGGATACATAGCACATGCATGATTGCATAAAAGGAGGTCAACTGAATTAGTGGACCACCTAATCTTTTGCATTAGATTAGGGACATTAACACTACACTAATTGCATAAGTTTCATAAATCACATTAGAAAACTTAAGGACGGTGGATGAATGGTTGATGATTGAGTAGTTGGTTGTAGATATTGAATGAAAACATTTAGTTCATTCTTTTATCCTTAGAGATTTCGGGGACGAAATCCTTTAAGGAGGGAAGAATGTAACAACCCGGAAAATTAAACTATAATAATTAATTAACGAATTAATTAAATGATAAAATAACTTTGTGAAATTATCAGAATTGAGCCACGAGTGTTGCACCATTGTGTTCTTGGTAATTTTCTAGTCAATTTCCGTACATAGAACGTCGGATCCGAGTTAATATGAGCAAGATACAAAGCAAACAAGAATCAACGGAAAAAATATATATACAGGGAGGTCGACCTAGATGCCAACCATCCTAAGGCCTAGGTCGACCCGCCTATGGGTTTGAGGCGAAGGAGTTCCTCCTTCATCCTGTGCGATTTTAACACATCAATTTCGTTGTTTTCTCTCATCTGTTCCCTCCGTGCTTCCATATGACGGCTCCTATTCAGCCTATGACGTGGTTGCACCATATTCAATCTCCAAATCCAACGGTCTGAGATCCACTTCTACCCTATAAATAAGACCCGAGGCCTAACACTTTTACTCATTTTAGATTTTCTCCGCTTGGGTTCACCTTTTCAGGAAGGACCCTAAAAGGAATAATTTTCCAAGGAAAGAATCGTTTTAAATAAAATATTTTAATACCCTCAAGTGGATCTGAAAAGACCAAAAAGGGAAGAGCTTAGGATCACAGGTGAGTGATTGTAATTATTTTAGATTTCTTTAAGTAATTTAAAATAATAGGGTTTCCAATAGTTGTTGTTTTTACTACGATTTTTGGAATAACCTTTTTAGTAATTTATTTACAGTTTTAGAATTATTTTCAGTTTATTTCTTTTAGCTATTTTTTCAGTTAATTTTAGTTTAATTCTGTTAATTATAGCTTTTCCATTTATTTACAGTTTATTTATAGTATTTTAATTTATTTACTATTATTTATGCGTTATTTACATCTTTTTCCTACGCTTTGGATTTTCTTCAATTTTCAGTTTTCTTTTATTTCTCCTTCTTCTTCGTGTATGGATTAGAATAGATTAAACGCGAATATGGATTAAAATTATAAGAATACTGAAATAATGGAAGATAATATGTAAATTGTAAAAACTGTAATAAAAATATTAAGACTGAAATTGAGCCTAATTATGATATTAATGTTAGAACTGGGCTAATTAAAGATAATTGGCATAGTTATAACTTAGAATTATAACTAAAAAAGAGTATAAGATGAAAGGATCTTATTTTTATACACTTAGACTTTTGGGTCAAGTAAATAAGCTAAATTATAACCTAGGTTATAATAAGAAAAAAGAACAGAATGAAGCTTATTTTAAGATCTAGGATAAATTAATAAGCACAGATGGCAAGAACAAAAGTAAAGGCTTATTTAAATAGTTTATTTAAGTTAATAAGCAAAAATTAAAGTAGGACCGGTACCAAATAGCATTCCCCTATTATTTCTATGGACACGGTGTTTCACATAATCCTGAAGTGAGATGAGGGGCACGCTTATGCTAATAATGGTAGTAATTGGTCAATAAGTAGAAGTCCAAATCATGGGGATTTGGGCAAGGGGTGCAACTAGATATTGTTTGGATGACGGGCCAGTACCAACAGCATTTCTCATATTTTCTATGTACACGGTGATCTCACATTAGCCTGAAGTGGGATGAGGGGGACGCTTATGCTGGAGCTTGAGGTAATAAGAAGACCCAATAGGTGGAACAACAGGTAACGGGAGCGTGGTGGCGGTTATGCGTGCGACTTCCATTCGGGTGCTTAGTAATTTTTATAAGTTCCAAGCGCTTAGTATGTGTGCCTTTCGTATGCACCATTTCCTTATGTGTAGGGAGCTATATAACGTCTAGTCCACTGTAGACACTTTGTGTGTCATTCGTAGACACCATTTCTATGTAGGGAGCTATATAGCGTCTAGTCCGCAGTAAGGTCTATGGAGTAGCAGGCCGATCAAAGGGTAGAATTAGGATTTCAGCCTAATTATAGGATTAGGAATTCAGCCTAATCAAAGCAGTTATCAAAGACAAGTGTAAACAATCAAAGTTAATCAATTATGTTAATTCGTATTTATTTCCAGCTTATTCCTTATCTTTATTTCCTTTGTTTCCTTTTATATACTAGAACTGTTGTAAGGTCTATTACTTTTACTTTTCTTAAAGATTCTAGTAATTACATCATTCACCATACTTTTATTCTGACCCACTCCTCTATTTTCTCCTTTTTCTCCCCCCATAGGCAATCAGGGGCAAAGAAGATAGACCGCAGCTTCTTGGAGACTTGGAGACCCTATCATGTATTCCTACTTTTTATTTCCAGCTTTTTTGTTTTTTATTGTACTGGCACTGTATTGAAGGAAAGTTTGTGTTTGTACTCTGGTTTTTCTGATGAGATTGAGATTTTATTTTCATAAGACAATTGTATTTGGTATCTAGAACATATGTGGTTTGTCTGAAGTATTTATGAAGTATTAATTTTTAAAATCACTTATTGTTTTTAATTACTTCCTCTGTGTTATTATCTATCTATTTCGTCTTGTGAATCTTAGTCTCTGCTAGCTTTAGTTATACCTACAACACACTACATCTTTTAGTATGTCCTTTTGGATATACAAAGGGGCATGGGGTGTTTCAAGGGTCGATGGCACGAGTTCGCGCGCGCGGCATGGAGGTCGAGGCGACGTGGCGGAGGGGTCGGAGGAGCAGCGTTAGGTGGAGTTCGAGCATTTGTTCTTTGGGTTTGGATCCGAGCGTACATGTGCTGGTGCATGAGGAGGTGTGCAGGGCGGCGTCGATGAAGTGGCGATCGGCGGTGGCAGTTTTGGAGGAGCGCTCGTGTTCGATTTTCTCTTTAAAATAAAGTGAAAGTCGTGATCTGGAGAGTAGCGAAGCATGCTTGGACGATGAGCAATGAAGGAAGGTGTTGAGGGTAAGCATAGTTTTATGAAATTAGTTAATTAGTTGTTAATTAAACTTTTAATTATTTCGATATTAATAAATTCGTAATTGTTGCATACGAGGTCCGTTTCGAGTGAAACGAGTCGCAGTGCAATCGTATCGACGTCGTCTACAGCATGGAATGGAAGTGGAATTTATTTGAAACTGAAAATATTTTTAGTTTCAAATAAAAGGTGAGTGTTTTATACGCTCACGAAGTACTAAATATTCTTATGGTAGTTAAATTTAAATCGTGAAGTAATTTAATTTTATTGACTATTGTTTGGTAGTTTAATCAACATTTAAATTGACATATGATTCGTACTGGTAGAAATTTAAATTGATAGTTACATTTGGAATTTGAATTAAATTGCTAGAGGAAAAAATTCCCAATTATTAATAATTAGTTAACTGTCATGACGTATTGGCTGTTTGGGTGATTGATTGTGATGGATGCCAATTGGATGATATTTTGGATGATTGAATGTTTATTTATTTATATATATATATATATCATGTTATCACCCCGTAATTTATTTGAAAGTATAGAAACTATTATCTGAATTATTTCGAATAAATTAAGAAATAGGTTGAAATGATATATACCTATAACACTGTGATTTGGACTGAAATGATATATATCCATCCCTGAAATTAAAATTAAAATAACTAATCACTTGGCTATAGGGTAGAAAATTATATACGGACACCGGGTTGGTTAAATTAAATGATTTTAAAATTCTGGGTTTGAAATTATTTAAATGATTTTGATTTAAAGAAATAAAAATCGAAATATGTGAATTGAATTATTTTCAAACTCGAGCTTGAAATGTGAAATTAAAATTGTTAAACGAAATTGTTTAAAAATGAAACTTGAGATTTTGAAGTTATAATTGAAATATGGTTTGAATTTCGGAAATTGATTTTTTTTTAAAGATTTGAATTTTTACTCGAACTTTGAAATATTGCTAAGTAAAAGTAATTTAAATCGATATTTCAAAATTGAATTATTATAGAGATTTTAACCTTAAATTGAATATTGAAGTTTAATTTGATTCAAGTGATTTAAATTGGTATTTTGGAATCAAACTCGAAATTGATATAAATTGGAATGGTTTAAAAATGAGAATTGAATTGAAATTGGAATCGAAGTTAATTCGAATTGAAATCGAAATTGAGTGGATTTAAATTAAATTAAGTTTGAAAATGATTTGAATTGGAATAATTGAAATTGAATCAATTTGATTGGAATTTGGACTTGGGTCTAGATTTATTGGAAATGAAAAGAGACAATTTGATTTGAAACTATTTTCAAATAAATTATTTTAATATAAACTATTTAAAAATCTATCTTTTCAAATATTAAATCATTTTGATTTTCTAAACTATTTTATTATATAAACCATTTTCAATACTCAAACCATTTTATATCAAACTATTTTAACTTTTTAAACTATTTTCTAAAAATTCAAATTGTGCAAGGTTGGAATTTTTATATTTAAATCGTTGATTTAAATGCGAATTGGGTTAAAATGAAGTTATAACCTAAATTGAAATTCGAAACGATTTTGAAAGTGAAATTGAGAAATTTGAATGAAATGGTATTTCGAGTGAAATTGACATATTTGAAGTAAATATGATGATTTTGAATTGAAATTGATTTTGAAACGAATATGATATTTTAATATCAAGTACGAATTGTTTTCGAACTATAAAAGTACCAACCGGTGTGTAAAACGATGTTTGGTTGTTAAAGAGACCGGGGCCTCTTATTGGTATACTCTCTGTCAATATTGGAACCACTTTAACAAATGTATACGCGGAGGAGACTCCAGAATGAAGTCGTTGGTTTTGGCATACGTTGCTTGATTTGAAGAAAGAGAACGATGATGGATATATACCCCGGCAATTGTGCCAATTTGAAATGACTAAAACAGGACGGCTTGACAAGGCCTAGCGGGCTAGCTACCCCTAACGGACATCCGTTCTTCGATTTTCTTGGACTTAGTCCATATTATTACTCTTGATGTTGGTTTCGATTGGTGCACCTTGATTTTGGGATACCTCCCTTTGACTCGTTATGGGATGGATGTACACAATGGGCGATCGTGGCTACGATGCCTTAGCACCAGCCCTACAACCCAAACTAGTAGTATCCTACCTTGGGCATTGCATCACGTGCCTTGTCATACTTTTATCCCTATATGAGACCACTACGATTTTGGTTTAGTGTTGTCGTATCACGGCGCATCCCTATCCCCCGATGTGCTACTGGGGTGTTATATGCAAACCGTATAACAATGCTTAAAAATACGTTAAGGGGGATTAATGTAAACCCTTAACGCTAAGAAAAACATTTATTTTACTGATTAGACATTACATATATAGAGTATTCTACTATATATAAATATTTGACGGATCCTTAGGAGATGGAAAATCCCGTAACATCTCTTGAGTTATTGCACGCACGATATACACTGGACAGGAGATGTAAAACCCCGTAAACATCTCTGATCCTATTACACTCATGTTATATGTGATATCGATTTGACTCACGTAAGGATATTTTAGTCCCGACTCAGGTGTTTTGTTTTTTCATTACGCTTGGGTTAGCCCTGAGTTTTTCAACGCATTGAAGGTCATTTTTCTAGAGGACGAAGACGAAGATTTGGTATATTATTACTATTATTATTCCATGCATCATGTTGTTCTGATGCATTATTATTTTGTTCAGTTGTATATATAACTCTGATAAATTTTGTATAAATTATAATCAAATGTATAATTTAAATAGCTTCATGAATTGTTTATTTGATTATTATATTTTGTCATTCCGCTGCGAGATTCTGTATTTGTTTCTTCTTCTTTTCTTATTTTTCTTAATTAACCTCATTGATTATCTATGTTTTGGATTGTTTAAGTTGAACATGTGTGGATTATTGTCGATTTAAACCTTCCAAAATGTGGGTCATTGCACAACTTCATTGCGTAGCCATCGTCGCTACGAGTCCAATGCAAACAACGGCGTTCGAATCCAACCTCGTATGCAAAAGTTATTCGAATTATAAGCTTCGGAATTAAATTATATAATTAATATTGAATTACAATTCCTTAATTACCCAAACTAATTATTTCTTCTTCCTCCTCTTAAACATGCACAGCCGAAGAAATAAACCCATCAAAACGTACATGATTTTGCTATGATACGGAGCTACGCTCCGTTGAACTCAAATCCGACTTCACCGGCACGTCGCTCTACGCGAGAGCAACCACTCGGACCCATTACCATGTCACTTGCACCCCCTACTAAGACGCGACCTGATGGGTTCTCCCCCACTGCCCAAAATGTCGGACCCCGCAAACGTGCGCCATCCTTCATCAAATCTTGGTCGTAGGTGCAACTCCACACGAGCAACTCCTCAACGCCCTCCGATTCTCCAATCGATGCCTAAATCTCCAACCAACTCGAGCCCTAGCAACTTCCCACAACTTCGGCCATCACCAAACGTCACCGTAAACCCACAAACAACCATAGAATCGAAGCCAATCACTATACCAGTTCAACGAATCAAGAATCATGATTTTTCGGTTCTTATATTCCAAGATTTCAATTTTTGAAATTGTATTTAAAAAGAAAAGCCTCCTTTCATTGTTAACAGGCTAAACTTATAAAGGGAGAGGGGTATGGGAGTATGCATGAGGAGTATAATATGAGTATGGGTTAAACTGGTTGGGTATGGAGTTGAATTGATGGGGTATATATTATTTTATTTTAAAATATCTGGCATTACATACCCAAAAATATCGAACTCCAATCAAAGCATGCTGACCGGCTTTCTATACTAAATACCCCTATTCCGAACTCAATGGAACTAGTTTTGAGAGCAAATTCCAAAGTATACAGTAGTTAGCTTTTTAAATCGAATTATTTTTAAAATTAATCACCAAGCGTTTCGAGCTCGATCGACTAAATGGTATGTCCAATCGTTATGAAACTCGACACCGTACAACCATTTATTATTCCGGATCTAATGGCACCGGTTTCATCAAAATCCAAGAGAATGCCCCGGAATGTTAATTTTATAAATTTAAATATCATTTTATATTTTCCATCCAATTATCGATATTTATCTGATTTATTTATTTTTGTAAATAAATTTATAAATTGAATTCACCAATATTATTTATTAATTAAAAAGGAGTAAAATAATATTATTAAATCCATTTAACTAATATTTAATTTACAATTCAAAATTTTAAATGATTAATCATATTTGAATTCAAATTATTAAATTCCAAAAATTTAGTAATTTAAATATTTAAAATTAATCAAACATTTAAAATTAAATGACCAAAATTCTAGTATGTTACATTCTCCCTTCCTTAAAAGAATTTCATCCCTGAAATTTCGTAGGAAGAAAACTTTTCCAATCCCTTAAGTTTAAACTATTAATTAAAATGAGTTATTAAACTTATTAATTAAATCTCAAAATTTTATGAAAAATTTCGGTAGCGTCTCCTTTGTACGACACGATTAGAACAACTACAAATTGCCTCTACAGGCTCCAAACCAACCAAAGAAAATAAACGCCAAGTGGCTTCTCATAATAGGAGCATAAAATCATCAACCAATTTAAACTTATAAATTTATTATATACCTTTTTTCATTTGTTATATATTTTTGGCACGTAATTAATTATTTCTATGCAAATGTAGGTGCACAGGAATCAAATAGCAATCTCTTTCATACCTATACTTACGAACCAAAAGAGAATCAAGCTGACAAAAGCAATATGATGTAACTCTCTACATGCGAAAACTAACCTGATATAAATCTACATGCAACCCACAACCATATCTCAATCATATGCAACAAAATACAGAGAAGATTCTAAAATAAATGCAATGCATCCAATTATTTCAAAAGATAAGTTTAGAACTAAATGCTCAGGTTTATTAATTCAAAAATTTATTTTCAAATTTCTCTGATGAAAATTAAATCAAAGATCAAAAATCAACATGGCAAAGAGGGTTCCTAATAAAGTTTGGTGAAACTCTAGAATCAAAACAACATGGAGCATCAAGTGGTATTCTGATTCCTCCAAAAACAAAAACTAGAGTGAATAAAGGTCATTTCTTTCCCAAACATTTTAGAAAATCTCTTTTTCAAAATCACCAGGATTTAGGTCCTAATAACAATAAATCAAAAACCTTGGTTTATAAATTTTAACTTTATAAACTATGGTATATAAGATCACACAATCAGTTAACCAAATCCAGTCAAATCAATCGAATTCCATGAAGGAATAAACTAACACTAACAGTCAACCAAATTCCATATGGGAAACCTATCACTTAACATTGTTTCAAAATGTCAAATGACTAACAAACAAATCCTAACTTAGGTTCAAAACTTTCTTGGCTGTCCAAAAATATAGATAATTATCTAAGCATATCGTTTTGCTCATTAGCCTTTGGTTATTGCTTAGAAGATTATCCAAACTCACTCGGACAAAATGAAAAGTTATACTCTAAATTTTATTAGTTTCTCAACTACATTAAATTTCTTTCTAAATCACTTATATTTCCACTTAGTATTTTGTTCAATACTAAAATTATTTATGAATTATCTCATAATTATTCACCTAAGTTTAAAAATATTTTATCAAGTCATTTCTTTATAAAACATCAAAACAAAACTTACTTTATTTTATATATTTGTATAATACTCCTCTATATTCTAAGAACACATACAAACACAATTTTTCATTTTATCCTTTTTATTCAAAGATCTAGATGGATATCAAATCAAATTATGGTTCCTTAAAACTGAGTCAACCTATTAACCTCTTTAGCTTAGAGTGTTAAAATGAATGATGTTTTATGGGTTGACCAAAAACTACAAATAGTTTGCACTACTTGGATGTTTTAAATAATTATCTGGTTTTAATAAAACAATGTTTATCAAAACCTCCATCTCCAATTTAACCCAATTTACCTGTTTCTAAGGGTAAAATCTCTTTTATCAAAACAATCTCTTATCAGAAATACTTTTATTGTTTATTTTGAAACAAATTCCCCTTTACAGAACTTCAAAATTTAAATACTTAGTTTTTAATTTCAAAAAATCTTTTTTCTTTTGCTTTTGTAAACTCGTTTTTGGTTTTTCGAATTTGAACTCATTCCGATCGCACAATGATAACGAGAATAATTTGCTATGTACTCCACAACGTTCGTCTAAGCAAACATCTGACCGTCACTTAGAAAATTATTCTGATTACTACAAAACAAATTGAGATGTTTTCCTTGGAGTTATTCCAAAGAAAATGCATTCCATTTAAAATTTCACTTCCCAAAATATTTTTACCTTTAAATACTTCCAAAAGTACTACTATTTCATTTTTAAAAATCCCTGTGAAATTATTTTCAAAAATCCTTTTTAAACACATTTTATAAATTAAATTTATATAAAATTTCCTTTATATAAAGATCATCTAATATTATAATAATTCTTCTTTATTATGATAGAATTATCTCAAATATTTATTCTTCAAATGTTTTATCCTACCATTTAGATTATATTCAATAACTTTTTATTAAAAGTTTAATCCTTAACCCAACATTATTGAAAGGTGAACTTAACATTTTCTCCAAACACCTTATAGTCAAATTGTGAAACTTAATTCATAAGGGGTTCATTTTAAATCAAAGTGATAAATGCTCCTAAATAAACCGAGCACAATTTAACAACTAACAAATAACAGTCAATGCTCTTAATTTAACTAAGCATGACTGAACAAACAATAGTGACAATAAATAAATATTATCACATTCAAACAAACACACTCTATAACCATATAAAGTTTTGAAAATAATTCCTTTATATACACAAAATATAATCCTAGGCAAAATATTTCATTTGCCAAATTTTCCAAAAGTTCTATATCATGTCCATTGGCCTAGTTTGAGTGTTTAAAAATCCCTATCGATACCATGGCATCCCAAATCTTGACCATAATCCACAAAAACTTAATAGACCAATTAACATAATACGTTTTCATAACATTAATAAATACACTCTCGTATATATAATACCCTCAAACTCATTCTAGGTTGTTGCTTACCCTATCTCTAATGAGCTAGACCCAACCAATGCCAAGGTTCTCGTTTAAACTCGCGCTCTGATACCATGTTGTAACAACCCGCCTTGATGACCATCGAAAGTCGACACCGAACACTACCACCGTGTTCAAATATCGCGCATCCAATCGACAAAAGGGCAGATTGTTAGGGCAAAAAAAAAAGAAGAGTACGGAGAACAGAGAAAATCAGAATCTCAGAGCAGAATCGACAACATATAATATAACAAGGACAGTAAAAGCTTTCACTCCAAAAATACATAGTATATCAGAGTTAAAAACAAACCTTATCGGCTGGACAGTTATAAAATCCTGATCTTACAATTGCTGATATGGATACTATATAATACAGCGGAAAATAAAACACTACGATAATGAATCTCCAGCTCCTCTCCAAGACCTCCATAACACTAAAGCCAACCTGGGAAAATACTCGGTCTGACCTGAGCATTATAAAAAAATAACACCCGGATTGGTTTGGAAATACCAACATGAAAAAACTCAAATAATGGGGAACATATAAAAGTTCTATGAGATCATGCCACTAATGCAGAACAGGTTTTTACCTCACAAGAATAACATTCATATAGGAAAGAGTAGAGATAAACAACATGAAACAAATCCAAATAAGGATGGGCATAAATAGTATTAAAACTAGACTTGAGAGAATGAAAATAATCCGAGCAGAATCCAAACTGGATAGAATGAATAAATAAGATAACAGTACAAACTTGATAGAATGGAAAAAACCAATAATTAAACACCATGAAGGGTAGTTGACTCTTCCTATTGCAATTAAAGAAAAATAGATTCAAAGGTTTGAATCAAATAAGGAAAGGAAAATTTCCAACAAATGACTAGGAAGGTGCACCCCTCTTGAAGTATACATCTAGTAATATACTTCTGAGAAGCTCATTTACTCTGTGACACATCGTGAAAACCTCCAAGCCGGACCCCGCCAAACCTTACCTAGTATCCGAATATTTCACATCTAAGTGCACAACCGAATCCAATCTAGATAAGATATGAAAATACCTTAATGGGAGCAACCCCACATAGCTTGGCCCCCTCTCGTGCTTTGGTTTTAGTCATTTCCGACAAAGGATATCAAAGCTCATAAGAGCAGCTAATCATTTTTAAGGCGACAATACACCATGAAGAAAGTTGAACCCGATAATTAATAAATCAACTATCGGGGATAATTAAAATGATCGTATATGGAAATTAAATATCATATATCTAACATTACTCATCGATTCCAAATAATTGCTATCTCTCAGTTGAAAATGAAGTCGGGCAAGTTGAGATAGTGTTACCTCTAGGCATCACCTTAACGACATTTTTAACCTTCGAGATAGAAACGAGTCCAAGCCTCAACGTTTAGCATTAAAAGTATGAATAGATCCTTTCCATATAAGAGATATCGTTTATGGAATTACTTTTTCATAACCAAAATCGAACTTTACTCTTTAAATGATGAACTTGTCCTTGATTTCCATATAACAATTTTGGTAAAAACAATTTGGGAATACTCTTTAAAAATGTTCTTTTATAAGACAAAATTCATAATACTAAGTGTATTAAAACAAGGATCAAAAATGTCATTAATACATTGTTTACTATAAACCCAAAACAATTTACACTTAGCTTTATTTATAAATAATTCGTTTTAAGGATTTTCTCATTTAAAACCATCATTTGTAAATTTAAAACAATACTTATTATCTTAAAAGAAAATAAAATAATTTGAATACCTTATTAAATTTAAAACAATATTAATTATCCCGAAAGATAATTTATCCCATTTATAATCACTTTAAATAAATAAATTTGTTATCTTTAATAAAATAGTTAATTATTTCCAAACACTTTAATATCAGCAGTAAATTAACTTTAAAATCTTTATTAAATCAGTTTATTAACTTTAAACACTTTCATCAAATTAGCTAATTTACTTTAAATATCATTAATTAAATAGATTTATTAAATTCAAATAATCATTAATTAAAAATGAATAATTAATCTCAAACATCATTAATTAAAATGATTAATAAATTTTAAATACCATTAATTAAAAACATTTATTAAATTCAAATAATCATTAATTAAAATGAATAATTAATCTCAAACATCATTAATTAAAATGATTAATAAATTTTAAATACCATTAATTAAAAATAATTAATTAAGTTCAAATAATCATATATTAATTGGACTAATTAAATTCAAACATCATTAGTTAAATGATAAATTAAAACAAAACATCATTTGTTAAAAATGATTAATTATTTATAAATCATCATTAATTCAAATGATTAACTAAATTTCAAAAATCATTAGTTAGAACGATTAATTAAATTTTAAAATAATCATTAATTAAAAATGATTAATTAAAGTTCAAAATCATTAATTAAAATGACTTAATTAAATTCAAATCTCATTAATCAAATAGATTAATAAATTTCAAAAATTGTTAATTGAAATGATTAATTACATGTAAATATCATTACTTAAAATGGTTAATTACTTTTAATTATCATTAATTAAAATGATTATTAATTTCAAATATCATTAACTAAAATGATTAATTAAACTCCATTATCATTAATTAAAATAATTAATTAAACTCAAATAATCATCAATTAAAATGGTTAGTTAAATCCAATCTTATTTAAATCAAAAGATAAACCAATTTTAAACATCATTAATTAAATTGGTTAATTAATTTCAAAATCATTAGTTAAAATGATTAATTAATTTAAATTACCATTAACCAAAATGATTAATGAATTTTAAAATTCTGTTAGCGAAACACAAGCTCAAGTTCAAAACACACACAGCAGGGTTTTAGGGATGATAATTAATAAATGATGGTATGGTGAAATTGCTATGATGACACATGACAAATTAAATGGAATGTCAAGATTTATTTCAATTAAACATCAATATAATGGTATAAGGATGTAAATAAATAATTATTGGCGAGAACTACTCAAGGCCTCTCTACAAATTCTCCCTATGAAACAATGGTTAAGGACATTATATATAATCATATGGGTTCATATCTAATATGTCATCCATTTTCCAAACGGAAATTCAACCAAACAATCAACCAAACAATTTAACTAACATCCAAGCAATCAATAATAGTTTATAGCATCATAGATACGATATAGTAAAATTGATTGTGAGTTAAACTTACAAAAATTTCAGCGGACGCTTGAACGCTCCGGTTTGAAATAAAATTGAATGGACGTTCGATTTTAGCTCAAATTTTCACTTGCTCCAAATTCAACCAAACCAAATCCATTGCGTCGCCATTGTTGCTACAAGTCCAATGTAAAAAGTGGCATTTGAATCCGGCCTCGTACACAAAAGTTATTCGAATTACGAGTTTCAGAGCTAAATAATATAATTACATTAAATTACAATTCCTTAATACCCAAACTAATTAATTCTTCCTACTCCTCCTAAAGGTGCACAGTAGAAGAATGAACCCATCAAAACGTGCATGATTTTGCTATGATATGGAGTTATGCTCCACTAAACTCAAATTCGTCTTCGCCGACGCGTCGCTCTACGCGAGAGCAACCACCCAGACCCATCACCATGTCATTCGTACCCCCTACTAAGATGCGACCTGATGGGTCCTCCCCCGCTGCCCAAAACATCGGACCCCACAAACGTGTGCCTTCCTTCACCAAATCTTAGTCGTAGGTGCAACTCTGCACAAGCAACTCCTCTGCGCCCTCCGCTTCTCTAATTGATGCCTAAATCTCAAACCAACTCGAGCCCTAGTCGCTGCCCACAATTTGAATCATCACCAAACATCATCGTAAACTCGAAAACCACCATAGAATCAACGCCAATCACTAAACGAGTTCAACAAATCAAGAATCGTGTTTTTTCGTTACTTATATTCCAAGATTTCAATTTTTGAAATTGTATTTAAAAAGAAAAGCCTCCTTTCATTGTTAACTGGCTAAACTTATAAGGGGAGAGGGGTATGGGAGTAAGTGTGAGGAGTATGGTATGGGTATGGGTTGAACTGATGGGGTATGGAGTTGAATTGATGGGGTATATATTATTTTATTTGAAAATATCCGGCATTAAATACCCAAAAAATCTCGAACTACAATCGAAGCATGCCGACCGGCATTCTATACTAGATACCCATATTCCGAACTCAATGGAACTAGTTTCGAGAGCTAATTCCAAAGTATACGGAAGTTAGCTTTTTAAATCAAATTATTTTTAAAATTAATCGCTACACATTTCGAACTCGCACGACCAAACGGTATCTCCAATCGTTATGAAACTCGATAGCGCACAACCATTTATTATTCCGGAGCTAATGGCACTGATTTTGTCAAATTTTGAGACAGTGCCCCCAAAATATTAGTTTTACAAATTTAAATATGGTTTTATATTTTTGATCCAGTTATCGATATTTATATGATCTATTTCTTTTTGTAAATAAATTTATAAATTGAATTCACCAATTTTATTTATTAATTAAAAAGGAGTTAAATAATATTATTAAATCTATTTAATTTTACAATTTAAATATTTAAACGGTTAATCATATTTGAATTCAAATTATTAAATTCCAAAAATCTTGTAATTTAAATATTTAAAATTAGATGACCAAAATTCTGGGATGTTACAAACATTATTGGGTAAAAATGGATCCATGGAAATTATGCTAATTTTACTCAATATCAATTTCTGTATTCAACAAGTACTATCCGTCGAATCATAGTGATATCACCTTTTAAATTCATACGGTTAGTACGAGTTCCCTCCTCGGAATTTAACATAAAAAATAAGAAGATTATCTCCATACAATCCAAGTTGTATCAAATTAAATTTATAAATTTTGAACCTTTTATACTTGTCTCGTTCCGACATTTCTACCTTATTTATCCCTCGCCCAGGAAAGAGGTCAGGTGAGCCAGGGCACTGGTTGCTCCTGAACATATCCTTAGCTAAAGCACCCCACATTCAAATCTCACGAATAGAAAAATCCAGTCTACTCATCGGCTTTTAGATCCTAGGTTTAATCACTTTATTTATAACAGCTTTACTTCAAATCATTTATTTAAACTCTTCTAAATAAACTATAAAACCTCCAAATCATTAATAAACACTTATTGTTCATTTGAAAACATTTATAAAAATTTGGAAAAGAATTGTTAAGTTTAAATCCATATTTCAAAAGTTATTAAAAACTGTTGCAAAAAGTGCTGTGAATAGTGCTTCAAAGCTTATTTGATCAAAACAACTTTTCTATCATTTAGAAATCTATTTTATAACTTAAATCCCTTTCTAAAACATTTTAATATGTCTATAGCAATTACTCCATATTTTTAAAGAAATAAAAATATCCATTTTAAAGAATTATTGCTTTGGTTTCCGAACTGCGAAAGTACGATTATTTTGAAAACTTGATTTGCTCATATTCCAAAATCTACTGAACGAAATCTTGATCATTTTCTTTTATTTGAAAACTATGATTATAAGAGTTCATAAAATTCTTATTACAAATAATTCCAACTACAAATCCACCGTATAAATGGATTTAACTTTTTGTGGGGTGAAATTGCGAACTGCCATTAGGTGACGAGCCTATTTTTGACTTAATTTTCATAACTTGTCAAAAAATTCTCCAAATTGAGTTTTAGTCTTTTATAAAATATTTATAAACCATTTTAAACCATTTTTGAGAGGTTTAATAATCCATAACACCTTTATAATTCACATCCATTTTTATTCCATATTATAATGGTATATTATTATAATATTTATTTCAACTTTTTTCATATTCAAATTCACAAGGAGGGTGATTAAACTTCGTATATACATCCATATTGATTTATTGTCTATTAATTAACTATGGTTAATTACTTAACCACTTCTTATTATAATTTCTCATAATTTTTCATAACCAAGTTATCAACCAATTATTCAACCAAGCTTATTAATTAACTAATTAAACGTGCACATAATTATTTTAAGTTTTAAATACTTAAAAATAGATTAGTGTACTCACCATTATCAAACTCAAACTTCCTACCAACATTCAAACCACCACAACACTTCACTAAACCATTTGAAACTTCATCTAAACATCACCAAACAACTCCTTCTTGCTCATTCCTCTCGCCCATCACTTCCTATCACCACCAAAGCTCATGGCCTTGCTCCTCCTCCATCATCTAGCCCATGGCCTTGGACTCCCATCACCCTCATAGTGCATGACCTAGTCTCTTATCACCATCAAGCTCTTGGCATTCCTTCTCAACTCCACATGCTCACGGCCCTAAGACCATCCACCACTATAGCACCACTAAGCTCACGGCCAAAGGCCTTTAGAAGAGAAGAGAAAGAGGAATGGTATATGTGCATATGTATATATTTTTATATTTATTTTCTCTGATTATTTCATTTGTATAGAGAAGCATTAGAGGAGAAGGAAAAGCTTAAGAAGAAGAAGAAAAACTAAGGAAATTTGTGAATGAATAAGACAGTGGCGACTTGCTATATATAGGAAAGGTTTGCCACAAAAATATCATGATATTTCCTTAGGCTATCACATTATTTTCCTACTTGAACATGTGCTCCCCTACCCCATCACTTGGGCCGAACTGACCCACCCCCTTGCCATCATTTCCATCATATCCAGGCATGTGTATTGACTTTATGGATGCTTGAGTACTAGAAAACTAAAATATCCAGATATTGGTTATATATACGCACATATGTGAATGTCATGTGTAAGTATATATGGATGTTTATGTGTATGTATATGTATGTATATATATAAGTGTAGAGCCTTAACCCTTAAGCTAATTAGAAAAATATCTCTATCCATTATCTCACCACTTACCATCACCTTCCCATAACCCTTGTGCTCCACCTCCATCACCTCTTACACACTCACCTCCTCTCCTCCATCATCATCCATCACTTTACTTCACTTCCATGTCATCCATTCATGTCCTTATGTATGATTACTTTGATTTTGTTTTGCTTACAGGCGGAGTATAAGAGAAATATCATGGTATTTCTTATATTTACCATATGTAAATTCAAGTGTAAATGGTAAGTATATATATACAGTAATATACAATATTTAATATGTATAGATATGCATGTTATATAAGTGTTTAAGTTATATAAACAACGTTGGACAACTTCTATACGTTGAACCGTTATGAATTCCGATTTTGATTCCCGGTCATATTTTCACTTATAATTCAAATTACATATATATGTAAACAAATTTTGAAAACTAATTTCTCATCATTATTAATAAATTAAAACGAACTCAATTGAATTATAAAACCATCTAAATCAAAATTAAATAATTGTTTACAAAAAGTGTTAATATATCGATAAAGCGATATCGATTTTCTAATATTTTTCAGTTCAAATATATATCTTTATAAAACTATTATAAATGATTTATTATCAATTTATAACTATTTAAAATGAATTATTATCATTTAAAACAATTATTAGAATAATCAAATTAATTATCAAATCCTTAAATCTCAATTTAAAATCATAAATCGATTATTAAATATAATCGCATCATTAATGATGTCGTAAATACATTTAATTTTCAAAAATAAAATAAATAGTTTTATTTCATATTATTGTTCAATTATAAAAATAAGTATACGTATTCAGCTCCGTCCACGACATTTGACGATTATAGAGCTGTTTATAGATAAAATGTTTTTGGTCCGTTTATCGTTATTTTTCCAAAGTATATATTTTTGTAAATACTTATTACCATTATTATTTATTGTTCACAACATCATAATCTATGTTAAAAAACTTATATTTGAATATTTTAAAAATAAATATTTATCAGAGTGATAAATTTGCGGGTCATTATATACATCCCCCTTAAAAGAATTTCGTCCTCGAAATTACACCAAAACAAAACCCAAAGGTACTTGTCCAAAAAAATTATTTCTAAACTTACATTCGTATGATATATATAGATCGATTTGATCTATTATTCGAATCCACAACTTTACTTCCTAATAGTATTGATCCCCCGATCCTCTATGCGGACTCTGATCAGGTTTTCAAATTAGAACTTTTAGTTTTCCTTGCGTAGCTCTCAACTATGATAGAAAACATAAGTATCCATACACAAACCCTCATCAATGTTCTCCGTCGGAAATTGAGTGATAAATCATTTTTGGACTGGTGCAAACACCTCCAAGTTTTGTACCCGAATCTTAGATCAAAATTGTGTGATGAAATGATCTACGTTTGAAATACATACTTATTAACATTCAAAATTATTTATGAAAATATTTCATAAAATGTTAACTTTGATACAAACTCTTTTATAAAGATAATCATTTCTAAACATTTCTTTTTAAAGGAAACCATTTTATTCCAAAAAATAAATTTCTTTTCCATAAACATCATTCATTATAACACATTTTTCTCAAATGTTTTCAAAATCTATTTGTAAACTATTTCTTTTCTATAACCATATCATAGTAGTTTATGAAGAAGAAAAAACCTACTTTCAACATATTTTATTAAATTGATAAATTATCCTCCTTCCAAAGAAACCGTTTAAAAGATAAATTTCCTTTTAACTTAAACATTATTTATTGAACACCATACAGTCAAGTTGTGAAACTAAATTCACGAGGTGTTTGAGTTTAAACTTTTAAATCAAAAATCAAATTTAATCAATGATAATACTTGAATATTGTCATTTCCTTAGCAACTAAATACTACACAAATAACTATATGATTTGAAAGATATTCCTTTATATTCAAAATATAATCCTAGTTAAAATTGTTTCATTTACCAATTTTCCAAAACCAAAAAATATTTTATATATAGCATTAACAAATACGCGCTCATATATAATTTACTCAAACTCATTCTAGGGTGTTACTAACCCTATCTCTAATGAGTCACTCATTCTAGGGTATTACTAACCTCATCTATAATAAGTTTTATCACATCAAATCCTAGGTGTTCGCTCAACCTAAGCTCTGATAAACAAATTTAACGACCGAGATTTTCGACCCTCGAAAATCGACACTAATACGTCCTCGGTATTCACATGCCGCAAATTCAATTGCCAGAAAAACTGATTGTTAGGGGAAAAAGAAAATAAAGACAGAATAGAATCTCACACGAATGAAATAATATATATATTATATATAATTTTTACAGTGGAAATTAAATACCATATCAGAGTTTAATCCAGATTCAGCCTGGACAGCTATAAATCTCTATCCTTACAATTGTTGAAAAACAACAATACAAATGCAGCGATAAAATAGAATACGTCCATACGTTGATGAAGATCTCTAGCTCTCCTTTGGAAATTCCAAGCGTCTTCAGCTAATACTGAAACTACTCGAATCTGACCCGAGTATTAAAAATACCCGGATCAGGCTTGATAAACCAGGATGAGACATGATTTATAAATATATATGAAAGTGTTATAGGTTGACTTTGTTGTCGAAGAAAACCCTTTTTGAAAAGAAGAGTATCTCATAAGACCACGCCGCTCATAAACATGGACGGGTATTTTCCTTATCATAACCAAAACATTTTATGCTTAAAATAATTGATATTATTTTTATTGACATTGCTTTGAAAATCCTTTCTAAGTAAAATATATATAAACTAGCTGCAATTGTTGCATTATTAAATTCCAGCATACTAGGCCTGCAAAGTAGGTTCTACAATCAAGTCCGAAAACACTTATTGGAATTGGGTTTCCAACATGATAGGGAACTAGTGGTCATTTCCTCCGAAATCCACACATAAACAGCTAGCACCTCAGTGGCTATTCACTTGTCTCAAGCAAGCCTTCGAACTATGTTGGATACACTGCCATGGAACAGCATATTGCTCGATGGCTATACTCGTTATCCGTCAAGCCTCCAATACCTATCCATAAGGCATAAATGCCTTTAGGCCCAGATTCCACTAGTCATCTACATACTCATAAAACCGATAGCCCTAAATATAGGTCAGACCACATCATTACCCGTTTCATCTTCGGGGTGTGAGGCTCGTATGTGAGGCTACGCCCAATTTCTACAAAGCCATGATTTATTTCAAACAAAGCCACACTTTGCCTTTCTCATAACAGGTTTCACTTTGAATGCCACATTGTCGTTTCTAACAACACAGTATTGATTTCCACAAATGTATAACCTCTGAGCTCGTACGTCATAGAGAAGGGTGTTAAGTATAAGAGAGTTACCTCCTACACCACCAAACAAATGTACGTTTGTAGAGATTAATATACAAATGGTCATGGAAATTCAATGTTAGACACTCATCCATACAAATTTTCTAGGAAAAGGACAAACCGAAGGCACTCTTCTACCACATCCTATCGGGAATTACCCCTAGGATTAGTAGCGAATAGTCCTTGCATTTTGAAGATTTTCTGAACGAAGGGACCACTACTATTTAATTTTTCTGGGAGCTAACCAGAGATTATCAACAAATAGTCCTTCTGAAATGAAGATCTCTTATCTTCAAGATCATTGTCTTCAACATGTCTTCACTTTTGAATGCGTATATTGGTTCGAAGTGGTTTTCGGATAGCAAGTCCGATTCTGGTTTCTCCGAATCAATTATTGATAAAAAGATGTCAGGTATATAGGTGATTGTTTTTTGATTAGTTCATTCCTTTTATCAAAAATATCCTTTAAAGATATATAACTTTCAGACTTTTCTTTTCCGGCTTATACGGAATCATTAACCTCTCCTTTAATTTTGGAAATATCAAATCATTTCTCCTAAGTCATATTGGAAAACATTATTGAGTAAAAAGGGATCCATGGAAATTATACTAATTTTATGCAATATCAATTTCCGTATTCAACAAGCACCATCCGTCGAATACTGGTGAAATCACCTATGAAATTCATACGGCTAGTACTAGTTTCCTCCTCGGAATTTAACACCAAGTATAAAAATATTATATCCATGCAATCCAAGTTGTATCAAATTAAATTTATAAATTTTGAATATTTTATACTTGTCTTGTTTTCGACATTTCGACCTTATCTATCTCTTTCCTAAGAAAGAGGATAGGTGAGCCAGGGCACTGGTTGTTCCTGAACATCTCCTTAGTTTAAGCACCCCACATCCAAATCTCATGAATAGAAAAATCCAGTCTACTCATCGGCTTTCAGAACCAAGATTAAATCACTTTATTTATGACAACTTTTCTTCAAATCATTTATTTAAACTCTTTTAAGTATACTTTAAAACCTCCAAATAATTATTAAAACACTTAATTATTTGTTAACTCAAAAAATGGATCAACACCCTGGATTGAGCGTGAAAGCACCAGCCCTGTTCTCACAGAGCAATAATGCAGAGAATAAATGTATAAAAAGACAAAAATAGAAAGAAGACAAGAAGGTTTTTATAGTGGTTCGGCTGTTAATGAAGCCTACATCCACTTTATAACTTTTATTATTGACTAATTTCTGTTACAAGGTGAATTGGATTACAAAGTCGTTGAATAGAGTTAGCTAAGTCCCCAATGCGGGAGTTCACTAGAGAATCATAATAAACTCCTTGGATGATTGTTGTGAGGGAAGAGAAGAGTGAAGAAGGTTTTCTGCAGAGTTCCAGCAGCCAGTCCAGTGGATCCTCTTTATGTTGCAGATATGTGAGTATTTATAGAGGTTGGAGAGCTATTGGGCTAGGCCTTCTTGCTATATGCTTACGAATGACTTAGGAAGACGCACTGCAAGTTTCATCTCGAACCGAGCTAACTTGATGGATTGCTAGCGATCCATATGCCATGGATCTCTAGTGATCACATAGCTTCTGGCTCGATGGAGACCTAACGATTTGTGGGATGATTTCTTACCTTCTACCTCAAAGCTCATGGCGACCTGGCAAAGCGGCATGGATCACTAGCGGTCCATAGTACATCGATCGCTAGAGATCCATGTACTTAGCTGGTTTTTGGACTTTGTCTTCTTGGGATCATTTGTTGTCTTGTGTTGGTGTCGTCCATGTAATTCCGTAGCATGTTGCCCTATTTTAATAACGGTCTGCTTACTGGTTGCATTAGACTACTGATTGAAATAGACGATTGCTTGTCTCTTGATTTAACTAGCTCGGAATCTCATCAAACTTAGCTATTATCCTTAGAATACCCATTGGACCCATGATGCAAGTGAATTCATGAATCCATGAGCAAAGATTATGGATCGCTAGCGATCCATAAATGATGGATTGCTAGCGATCCATCACCTTTGCGTACTTTCGCTTTTTTTTCTCTGATTTCTCTTGGTTTATTGTTCTAGTCTTTTTGGTTGGCTCTTGAGCTCTTCTGACTCGACCAAGCTATTCCGACTTCCTTTGGATTCTGCTGGGTTAAAAACCTGGATAACATTTGCCCCCAGAGTATGCCTTCGTTGAAAATAAGGCATGCTTTGGAAGTAATTGCTTTCCAGTTCCTGCGTGGCGAGGTTCAAGTAATCATGTTAGGGCCACACGAATTTGACTTTGGCTATTTAGTTGCTCGTTAAGTTTTGACCTGAACTATCGTTGCTTGTCGTAACAGACCAAAATTTACCCCCCAACTTTTTAGAATGCCTTGAACCAGCACGTGGATCTCGCTGGATAAATTTGAGACCGATCACAGGTGATTCAATGGATCGCTAGCGATCCAATGACTTAGGCATTTTTTTCTTGCGTAATCCCCTATTTAAAACTACCTCGTGCCGACCCATACTCCATACCTTTCACTATGACCCGAGCTTGTTCTTGAGACTTGAGCTACTCCATGTGGTTCGACCTAAACTTCAACCAGAACCTAAGTCCATCCGATCCACCACTGTCACCGACCATTCACCACCATAGCTTCTCGCCATTGGTCAACCTGAATCTTGTCCTCACCTCGATTCCAGCCTAGCCTCTTTCGGATCGCTACCGAACAAACCCTAACTCCATCTCCTTCCTTTGATCGCCATCGACCCATTGTGCTTGGATCACTGGGTTGAATACTCCAAGCATCTTTGCCTTTTGGTCCTTAGTTCGAGGTGGGTAACACTGATTATGACATTCATTTAGCGATTTGACGATGGAGTGTATTGGTGATGATTATAGCAAGGAGTCCGAGTTGATTGTGATTTTATAGAGGAAGATAGTAAATCGAGTCATTTTTTAACGGAATGACATTCGGGCCTTGCCTCGATGCCTGACTTGTTTTCCTATCTTCATTTATAGAATCATAATTGACTTGTACTAAGTTACATTGCCGATACAGCGCGACGCATCGCGAATTGGTTTAACCCTTCCGGAGGGGGATAACGGCTTAGGATAGCGTCTCTCAAACGGCTTATATTGTTGTCGCCTTCAGGAGAATTCGGATTGGTCTTGTTTTTTGCATGCTCGGTGTACCTACACTGGGAAAAGCTTTCCGCGTCGCTTTGGATAACGGGCCCGTTATCGATCATTGATCGATAACGGGTAAGTGTAGAAGAAATAATTCCAAAAAATGATACGGAAAGTCCTTTTCCTTCTCCATTATGAGTGAACTATCTATATGGTATAGAGCATTTGTAGTGTTCAAGACATCGAGCTCACCCCCCATAGATAACACATCGTACTTTCCCCGGTACATACTTGAAATCCGACGTGTCGGCGTTAATCGATATTCTGTAACATCCCTAATTTTTGATAACATTATTCAGGAAATTTAATTAGATAAATAAAATAAAATAATGATGATAAAGGGATTGAGATTTGAATAAATCATATATAGGGTCGTGCTTAGTAATAAAATAGATGGGCTTAAATTGGGTTATAAGCTAATTAATTTCACCTAGGCATATTAGTAAATAGCCACTTCATTATACACGGCTATACACCTTTGTAATTGCCCATTCATGTTCCATTTCTCATTTTCCACAAACGCAAATCAAATATTAAAATAGTGCCAGCCATTAACAAGGAGGAAAAGAGTAGAATTCAATCTAAAGCTAAGGATCAAAGCTAGGAAGGATTAATCAACAACAAATCTCAAATTCCTTATTATATCTAAGGTGAATAATAATTCATTCCATCTTTATTTTTTTTAAATCACGTATTTTTGGATTTAAGATTAAATTCGCTTTTATGATGTTTTGGATGATGATATGCTTGAACAATTATTTGTTTGATTTAAACAATTCATGTACATGTGAATTTGCACAATTTTAGGGTAAAACCGAGGGTTATTGATTTAAAATGCCATGGAAAAATTTATGTTAAGTAAAACATGATTTTGGAGATGGGTTTAATTTTTCATAATTTTCCGAGCTATGGAAAATTTATTATGGATTTTTAAAGGAAAATATGATATAATTGGGTTTAAAACTTATTTCGAGTATTTCAAGAAGAAATTGGGTCTGGAATTTTAGTATGTTTGATTACATGGTGAAAAAGATTTTTTATAATTTTTGGGGATTTTTTCCAATTGATTTTACTAGGGAAAATAAATTATTTTAAAAGTGGGACTTTTCTACAAATGTTGGTTTTGTTAAATGGAAGGGCTTAAACGTTGGATTTCTTTGATTTAGATCTGATCAAATGTGGCGGTTTAATTATAAAGTATTTGAAAGGTTTTAAGGCAACCAATCAAATGATTACAAATAGGCAAGTAGTTATAAAGCAACTACTAAAAGTAGCTAAATTTCAGCCTATAATTCAGAAAAGTTGGTTCTACCTCATCTAGCAGGACCTTTCGAATCCAACGACCTCTGCTCCATTTCAGTCGAAACCCACTTAGTCGAAACCAATACATAAGGTATCATTTAGATGGTGCGTAGTGGATTGGAGGAAAGGCGGAAGCCATGGTGTCGAAAGGAATGTTTTCGATGGGGTCGAAACCCTGTTTGGTTTTCAAAAGTTAAGAATTTGCTTTGTTTTGCTTAGAGCTTTCGACCCAGTCGAAACGTATGTTTTCGAAAGGAGTTTATAAATAGCTTTCAAAGAAGGTTGTTGTATTATGTTTAAAGTATTAGCTTTCGAATGGGTTCCTTTTGTTTTTGAATAAGTGCTTTCGAAAGTAATGGTTTCGACCAAGTCGAAACCCAGCCGCTATTTTCCCTTCCGAGTGTATTGAAGCCATCAATGCTTTCGAAGGGTTATCTTTGTTTTAACCTAAGCTAAGCCACTTCCTAAATGCTTTCGAAAAGGGATGGGGTTCCGACGGCAATGGGGTCGAAAAGGGGTTTCGACGCTACCCTTCGAAGTTTTAACTTAAAGGTTTTGAGCTTTCGAATAGGTGGTTTCGACACCATCAAGTTTTTCCCAAACAACTTTATAAGGGTTTCGAAAGAGATACTTTCGTATATAACCACTTTGACCCAAGAATGTTTTTAAAGAGTAAACCCAATACTTTCAAAAGGGATATTTTCATTTGTTTCGAAGCTATGTTATAAAGAACGGTT
The DNA here is from genome assembly GCA_030737815.1 of Allium fistulosum. Classification (NCBI taxonomy): domain Eukaryota; kingdom Viridiplantae; phylum Streptophyta; class Magnoliopsida; order Asparagales; family Amaryllidaceae; genus Allium; species Allium fistulosum. The sequence goes on along the minus strand of CM060904.1, from coordinate 1,098,459,746 downwards.
TGATACCATCGAAAGGTATTTTTATTGTGTTTTGAAAAAAGGTTTTCTTTGCTCTCGAAAGAGGTTATCCAGAGGTTTAGAAAGAGATGTTTTAAGATTTCAAAACATAAACCCAATCTCAATTTAAAGGAATAACCATGGCATAAATAAATAAAGAATTTTGAAATGGAGTTTTGAAGAAGTTTTCCTTGATTAACATGTTAAAGGGTTTAACCAGGACTTATATAAAAATGATTTCAAGGATATTAAACCATAGGTGTTGGTATTATTTGTTATTATGATTACTTCTTCATATAAGTATTCACATTGTAATTGGCCCATAACGGTATTTTGGGAAAGGGCAGAATAACCAGCTAGATTGACCTAGTAGTGAATATAATTTAAGAAATGTTAAAATATTAAATATATTGGCAGGGGCCAATAGGTTCACAGTAAGCCCATGAAAACTTATTATAATAAAAGATATTGACAGGGGGCAATAGGTTCATAGTCAGCCCATGAAAACTATGATTTGATGTTGGCAGGGGCCAATAGGTTTATAGTTAGCCCATGAAAACTATATCCGGATTAAGATATTGACAGTTAGTCAATGGGTTTTTAGTTATCCCATGAAAACTAGGATAATAGAAAAGATATTGGAGTTACCAATAGGTTCTTAGTAATCCCATGAAAACTATGAAAATGGACAGATAGTCCATAAACATTTAAGAGGTTAATAGTAACCCTAGAAACTATAATTGAGACAGATAGTCAGAATGAATGGGGATGCCTAATCCAGATTTGATTTACTTGTTTTGCATATCATCATAATGCTTTGAAATATTATGTTTTAACCATTGTGGATGCAGGAGCATAGCATATGGTTTTATAAATGTTTTAGGATACTAGTGAGGGGAAACCCATTCCGCTAAGCGACGTGGTCTCACTAGATATCTAAATGGTTTGAGATGGTAGATTATTATTCATACCGGGCTTTATGTCTGACTCGAAGTTTTTGTTTCCCCTTAAACTCTCGGGTACTCAATTGACTTTGAGTAGGTTGAGAGTTAAGGTTTTCAGGTGCTCTTTTAGATGAATAAAGCTTCCGAAGACATGCAGAAGGCAAGCTTGTTATTAGAGTTCTTTTATTTCTGCTGTATGTTAGATTGTAAAGGCAAATTTGTTTTAGTGCCTTATTATATACTCTGATCAACCAATGGAGCATCTTCATATGTCGCTCTTGGTGTATTTTGTATTAATTCTATGTTATATGAATGTAGAAAGCGTACTGGGATTATGTAATGAATTTGAAATATTTTGAAATGGAATATTGACCTTGTTTGCTATTTGAAAATCTTTCCATATTCATGTGTTTCTGTGTATCAATGTATCTAACATTGTCGTATTTGGTCACCGAGGATTAATAACTATGGATGACTGCAGCATCTGTAGTCATTAGTTTTGGGTCTCCAAGTAAGGGGATGTTGCATATTCCTTCGGAATTCAAGTGCTGTAGGGGGATTTTAATTTAGAGTAGAATTACCTGACTGCTTTGGACGCAATTTGTAATACCCCAAAATTTTATGAAAAATCATTTTTATAAAATGATTTAATTTTTGAAATATTTAGATTTAAATATGGTGAAATTTTTGGAATAAATAGTGTGCAAGGATATGTGTGCACATATACATTGGAAATAGCACAAGGAAGAGATTTAAAAATTTCTGATATATATATATATAAGAAAGTAAATTCCTTATTTAAAGCATTGGATTGTAATTTAAGCATAAGTTAAAAATGAAGTATATGCTTAAATATATTTTCTGTGAAACAAGGGGAGATTAAATAAATAAATATTTTTATTTTCTTTTCACATGTATATTCTGTGAGCAGAAAAATGTCAAGCTAAGCAAAAGAGTAACATTAAATAGGTATAAAGCATAAAACAGGTATGTATGTTATGTATAGACAGAAATAGAAAGAAGGGGGATTTCCAAAAAAAATGAGCAAATGAATAAATATAAAATATGGTAGTCACACTTTTAACATGACTAGGTGAGTGGCCATTTTTCTGAAAAAGTAAAGGGAAGAAAATACTGCCTTCAATAAATTATTATGGCCGGGGTATTAAGGAGGAAAATGAATGAAAAATGCATGAAGATGGTTAGGTCAGAAATGGAATTTTGTTTTAACAAAACCCTAATGGAAAAATGCATATAAATAGGCAGTTTTAGCCAGTAAAATTATCTTTACCCCGAGCTGCACAAAAATAAGAAAGGAAGAAAAAAAAATATTGGAAGGAAGGAGAAAACACTCATACAAGGATTTTCTGGATTAATAAGAAGAAATATTTAGGTGAGTAACCTCACTGAGTTCATGGCATTAAGACCTGAGATGAGGCAGCCACTTTTTATATTGCCATTTATATATTGCTGGTTTTGATATATATGATTTCATCAATGCTTTTTGGATGTCTTATTTTAAATCTGATATGATTTAATATGGATGATTTTGGTGATCTTTGATTTGCTGAGACATTTGTCTTTGGATGTGTATCATACTGTTTTATTTTTACTCAAAAATGTTAAAGTCCAGAATCTTAAAATTATATAGAGAATACTCTCAACTGTTATAGATCTATGGCATGGAAACTTTACAAAAAAATGTTGGGAGCTGCATTATACTTGGTATAAGTGCTGAGGCTTGAAAAGAAAGATGTTAAGGGTGCAATAGAAATTTTCTAAGTGCTGATCCCTTAATCAAATCAAAAAAAAAACTCACAAGCTAAAATTATGATTGAACCAGATCATGAATCTGAATCAATCATAAAGGCTTGCAGATCAATATAATAAGAACATGCCATGCCTCTTTTACAGTTGAAAATATTCTTATATCTTACTGAGATCAAGACATATTGACCCCATTTAGGAAATAACTGTCTGCTTATTTCTGAGGAGAATTATGCTAGGAAAGATTATGGATGTTTCCATGCTTGCAGTGACATGTTCACTTAGCATATTTGATGATAGGATTTAAGTCAATACACTAGTAAATAAACTAGGGAAGGGAAGGCCAAGAAGGCTGCTGGAATGCTTGTCATATTTGAAGTATGCAAGTTGGCACATGGTTTGTTTAAGCCCTGAGATCTTTGTGCAATGATGTGAATTAGTTCATTGCAATGTGTCCCTGTGATTCCTTAATAGCAGATGAGGCAGGAATTTAAATTGAATTATACAACCTGTAAATGAAGAAATAGGAATATGGATATTTCTTAGGTTGAATGGTATAGAACCAAGATGGTTCCAGTGAATGCAAATGTTGCAAATAGATAATTATGTTTGCATGATTATGTATGCAAGTGTAAGAATGATAAATGAATATATCATACCTGAATCAACTTATTTATACTATGTTAAAGTAATTGATTGCAGGAATTTGCTTAAATAACTAGTTGGTGCTCTTATATTCTCTATTTCTTAATATCATGAATGTATTGATGTTACTCATACCAGATCTTAGATCTGACCCTTGTTTGCTCATGGCATATGGGGTGTCTCATTTTAAAAATGAGGCAGCCACTCATGCTCTTTCAGGGAACGCAGGCACTAAGTAGAAAATGAAGTTATGGCTATTATGGAGGAGTGAATGAACATGCTAGCTAGTTTCAATAAGAACTTAAATTGATTATATCTGCATGTATTCAGGAAAAATTATGTTTCTAAGATTTCCAGTCATGTAATGAATATTCTATGGTTAGTGATCAAGTTGCTCTTATGTTCTGTAAAGTGTCAGATTAAATTAGTTGTTCTGTCGAAATTGTTGTGTGTTAAGGTTTGATTTGTTTTTGAAGTAGTGTCTGAAACATAAACAAGAAAAATATGCTCAAGTATCAGCTATGAAAATCTGGTAAAGAAATATACAATTATGTGAGCAATTGCTTTGCAATTATATTATGTATTAGACAATCTTAAGTTATTTTAAAAACACTGAGTTTTGGAGTAAATTTAGAATTTACCTTGAAAAATACCTTTAAGTATCTAATTGTTTTTCCTCTGAATTATGTCTATAAATGGTTCGAGTCTACTTTTTAAATTGTTTTGAGAAAAGTAATTGTATGGGAAGGCTACAGGTATGGTGCAAATGATTGGCATTTCAATTGCCATGATCAGGTACCTGGCATGACACTAGGCACATGAGTTAACCAGCTTCAAATAAGTGAAGTTTTGGTTGATTATGTTTGGTGGTGTTTTGACAGTAAAATGTCATTCAAAAAGCTTTAGGTCATTTAGCAAATGTTGTACCATAACCAATTTTCAAGCCATAACAGATATACAATCTGGACAGGCTTGCACAAGCAAACCTGGAAATTATTCTCATGAATATTTTTAAGTTCAAATTCTTGACATAGCAAATCTTATGCAATTACACAACTCACTATGTGTCATGTGAGCTAAGATTAAGGCAAACAAGTCACATAGATTGAATCTTAAATAAGAAAGTTTTTAGAAAATATATAAGTGGAAAATGATAAATGAATATATCATTTCTGGCCTTAGCCAAATATCAATACCTTTGATCCATGATCTGAAATAAAAAATCTCAAGGATCTTGAGATTTAACTGTCATTGTAAATTGACATTAAAAACTATCAATTAGAATGAGCAAGTTCATATAGATTAAATATGCAAAGGATTTACTGACTTGTTACAAATATTCAAAAGTATACAGTAATTACCTATAGTCAGAATTGCTAGAATCCAAATTAAACAGAATGCTCTTGTTTAACCAAAAAAAAAATCTATACTCTGAATCTAAACAAGAGGAACACGTACATCTTCATATGTATGTGTATATTATTAGGGATACACTGATATATTTATATTGGTAAATTATTTTGATCCTGGATATATTTTGTTTATTGGAGAAAGAAAATGACCCTGGGAAATATATTTGTAATGAATGATATATCTATATATCATCTCTTAAAAAAAAATCCTTATGAAATTAGGGTGGAAATAGGAGGGTCATTTCAGTTGGTATCAGAGCACTTGGTTGCATTGATTGTTAAGTATTATAGAAATGTATTATGTCTGTTTGTTTTGGATGAAATAATTTAGATAAGAAAACAGAAATTACAGAAGTACTCATAATATACTAATACCATTTGCCCAGAATTTAGTTAGCAGACCATGGTAGGAAGAGGATCTCATCACAATGCAGGACCCAGTGCACCTCAAATGCTTGATATGCAAGAATTTGTGAGGGTTTTAAGAGATGGAATTGGGCATAGGCCTGAGAACCCACATGAAGAGCTTTCAAAACTACTGAAGACTTATTCCAATTTGGGAGGCAGGAGTTTTGAAGGAACTGAGAGTGTGATGGAAATTCAAGCATGGTTGAGAACACTTGATAGGATTTTCAATGACATGCAGTTGGATGACCAAAGGAAGAGGCAAGTAGCTTCTAGACAACTGAAAGGGGTAGCTTTAAGCTGGTGGGAGGTGATCATAGCTGGAAGAAATGAAAATGAAATCACTTGGAATCAGTTCAAGGAGATGTTGGAGGCAAGATTTGTACCAGCATCAGCCAAGACCATTTTGCTTGAAGAATTTATCAAACTTAGGCAGGGAACTTTGAATGTCACTGAATACACTCAAAAGTTTGAGGGGCTATCTAATTATGGAGCAATGCTAGTGGCAGATGAAGCATCCAAAAATGATAGGTATATAAAAGGACTGAACCCAGGACTTAGCAGAGCTATGCTACCATATGCAGATAGAACATTTGATCAAGTAATTGATCTGGCCTTGAAACTGGAACAACATGACAAAGAAAGAGAGAAATATAGGAATTTTAAGAGCAACAACAAGAAGGATAAGGGAAGATATCACCCTTATGATAAAAAGAAGGAGGAGGCAGACAACAGGAAGAGTAAAGATACAAAAGCCAATGATACTAAGAAGAAATTGGTTTGCCATCATTGTGGAAAAGAAGGACACATCAAACCAAGGTGCCCAGAGTTAAAAGGAGGAGCCTTCAAATGCTACCTATGTGGGAAAGAGGGGCATATGAAGAGGAACTGTCCTGAGAATAAACAGCAAGGGAAATTGGCAACTTTGGAAGGTAAAGGCAAATCTGCAGTGAAAATTGATGCTGAAAATCATGGCCAAGTGGAAGGTACATTACTCATTTGTGCCATACCCATACCAGTAGTATATGATACTGGAGCAATACACTCTTTGATTTCCTATGAATTAGTTAAAGTGTTAAAATTAAACTGCATATTGGTTGAAACCCCATTGCTTGTACAAAGTCCCCTAGGGAGTTCTAGTGTTTTGAACATGAATTGTGTGGATGTGGAGTTAAACATAGGAGGAAATATTTTTATTTCCAATTTATATGTTTTAAATTACCCAAATATAGGAGTTATATTGGGGGTAGATTGGTTAAGGCAATTTAAAGCCATAATTAATTTAGACTCATCCACCATATCATTGCAAAATTCTAGAGGCCAGAGGATCACAGTTCTATGTGAAGTAGCTAAGGAAGGGAAATTGTATCATTTAGTTGACTTAGAAAAAGATCTGAGTGAACTAACCATTGAAGAAATTCCCATAGTTAATGAATACTTGGATGTGTTTGGGGAAGTTAAGGGTGTTCCACACCACAGACCAGTTGAGTTCCAAATTAATCTCATTCCAGGAGCAAGTCCAATAATCAAGAAACCTTATAGAATGGGGCCAAGTGAACTGAAAGAATTGAAAAATCAGTTGGAAGAATTAGAAGGCAAGGGATTTATAAGGCCAAGCAATTCCTGCTGGGGTTCTCCAGTAGTGTTTGTAAGAAAACATGATGGTACCTTGAGAATGTGCATAGATTACAGGGAACTAAATAAAGTAACCATCAAGAATAAATACCCATTGCCTAGAATAGATGATCTCTTTGACCAACTCAGTGAAGCTAAAATATTTTCTAGGCTAGACTTAGCATCAGGATTCCATCAAATGAAGGTTGAAGACTCAAGTGTTAAGTATACTGCATTTAACACCAGATATGGCTTATATGAATTTATGGTTATGCCATTTGGTTTGACAAATGCTCCTTCATATTTTGTTGATTTAATGAATAGAATATTTAGAGATTATTTAGACAAGTTTGTACTGATTTTTATTGATGACATTTTGATTTATTCTAAGACAGTGGAAGAGCATAAAAATCATTTGCATTTAGTTTTGTCAAGACTAAGGGAAAATGATTTAAAGGCAAAATTTTCAAAATGTGCATTTTGGAAAGAAGAAGTGCATTTTCTTGGGCATGTTATCTCTGCCAAAGGAATATCAGTAAACCCTAATAAGGTAGTGGCAATCCAAGCATGGAAAAGGCCTAGTACCATCAGTGAGATTAGATCATTTATGGGGATGGCAGGATATTATAGGAGATTTATAAAAGATTTCTCAAAAATATCATCACCACTTACCAATTTAACTAGAAAGAACCAAGCCTTTGTATGGACAGAAAAATGTGAGCAAGCTTTTATCAAAATAAAAGAAGCCCTGATTAATGCACCAGTATTGAGAGTGCCAGAAGGAAATGAAAATTTAGTTGTGTACACTGATGCAAGTGGCTCTGGGTTAGGGGCTGTGTTGATGCAACAAGACCAGGTGGTAGCCTATGCATCTAGGCAATTAAAGCCACATGAAACAAGATATGCAACCCATGATCTTGAACTAGCAGCAGTTGTGTATGCTTTGAAACTTTGGAGACATTATTTGTTAGGTGCCAAATTCATTTTGTACACTGATCATAAGGCACTGAAATATTTATTCTCACAAAAAGATTTGAATATGAGGCAACATAGATGGGTAGAGTTCCTAGCTTCCTATGATCTAATATACTGTATACACCAGGCAAGGCAAATAAAGTTGCAGATGCCTTGAGTAGACAACATGCCAAAGTAGCCATGTTGATGATGGAAGAATTTAAGGATTTGTCTATACTTACTGATTTGGAAATTGAGGAAAACAGTGGGGTACAAATGATGCCCATTGAAGAAGGTGAAGGTAAAGGGAAATTAAGTATGATATCTCTGCAATCAGATTTACTTCTTAAGATTGGGAAGATGCAGGAACAAGACCTAAACATGGTGGAAAAGAAAATGCTCATATCAAAAGGGGAGGAAGTAATAAATTATCAAGTTGATAAAAATGGTTATTTAAGGAATAAAAATAGGATATGTGTTCCAGAAAATATAGAATTGAAGGAGGAAATATTAAATGAGTACCATAGGAGTAAGTACTCCATACACCCAGGTAGCACCAAGATGTATCAAAATTTGAAAAGAAATCTTTGGTGGAAGGGGATGAAGTCAGATGTGGCCAGATATGTTGCAAGGTGCATGACTTGCCAACAAGTCAAGGCAGAGACACAAAGGCCATCAGGACTATTGCAACCCCTTAGTATACCACAGTGGAAGTGGGAGGATATATCTATGGATTTCATAGATGGTCTGCCTAGATCTAAGAAGGGAAACACAAGTATATGGGTAATAGTGGATAGGCTAACTAAGGTAGCACATTTTATCCCAGTTAAAACAGAAAGAAATGCTCCAAAATTGGCTCAAATATTCATGAAAGAGGTAGTAAGGTTGCATGGCATACCCAAAACCATTGTGAGTGATAGGGATACCATCTTCACCTCAAGGTTTTGGAAAAGTTTTCAAGAGGCCATGGGGAGTGAATTGTGCTTAAGCACTGCCTACCATCCACAATCAGATGGTCAAACTGAGGTGGTGAACAAAGTCTTAGAGGATTTGTTGAGAGCATGTACACTGGACTTTGGAGGCAACTAGGAAGACCACCTCCATCTAGCTGAATTCACATACAATAACAGTTACCAAAGCACCATAGGGATGGCACCATTTGAAGCCTTATATGGCAAGCCATGTTTATCACCTATATGCTGGGTAGAGACTGGAGAAAGGGCTGTTCTAGGACCTGAATATGTTAAAGAAACTACAGAGAAAATTGGGTTAATAAGAAAAAGAATAGCAGCAGCTCAAGATAGGCAAAAGAAATTTGCAGATAGGAAGAGAAAGCAAGTGGAATATGAAGTGGGAGACTTTGTTTTCATCAAGATTTCACCTATGAAGAAAGTCTTGAGATTTGGCAAGCAAGGTAAGCTCACACCAAGGTATGTTGGACCCTATAAAATTCTGGAAAGAATTGGTTCATTGGCTTACAAATTTGAATTACCAGAGGAAATGAAAGCAATGCATAATGTTTTTCATGTGTCCCAACTTAGAAGATGGGTACATGATAAAGAAGACATTTTGGAAGAGCCTACCAAAATTCAAATAAATCCTGACTTGGTTTATGAAAAAGAGCCAGTGGGGATTATAGCCAAGGAAGAAAAGGAATTAAGGAGCAAAACCTAGAAACTAGTTAAGATCCAGTGGAGTAGTGATCCTAATGACTGCACATGGGAGTTAGAGGATAAGATTAGGATGGATTATCCTAAGCTTTTTGCAAATTAAAAGGTATTTTTTTTTCTGGAAAAGTTTGTTATGCATGGTTGATATGGTTGAATTTGTTTGCTTATGCATATGTTTGATAAGTTTTTAGAAAAGAAAATGATGCTTGTTATAAATGTTAGAAAATTGTGAGGACACAATTCCTAAAAGAAGGGGTGAATGTAATACCCCAAAATTTTATGAAAAATCATTTTTATAAAATGATTTAATTTTTGAAATATTTAGATTTAAATATGGTGAAATTTTTGGAATAAATAGTGTGCAAGGATATGTGTGCACATGTACATTGGAAATAGCACAAGGAAGAGATTTAAAAATTTTTGATATATATATATATATATAAGAAAGTAACTTCCTTATTTAAAGCATTGGATTGTAATTTAAGCATAAGTTAAAAATGAAGTATATGCTTAAATGTATTTTCTGTGAAACAAGGGGAGATTAAATAAATAAATATTTTTATTTTCTTTTCACATGTATATTCTGTGAGCAGAAAAATGTCAAGCTAAGCAAAAGAGTAACATTAAATAGGTATAAAGCATAAAACAGGTATGTATGTTATGTATAGACAGAAATAGAAAGAAGGGGGATTTCCAAAAAAAAAATGAGCAAATGAATAAATATAAAATATGGTAGTCACACTTTTAACATGACTAGGTGAGTGGCCATTTTTCTGAAAAAGTAAAGGGAAGAAAATACTGCCTTCAACAAATTATTATGGCCGGGGTATTAAGGAGGAAAATGAATGAAAAATGCATGAAGATGGTTAGGTCAGAAATGGAATTTTGTTTTAACAAAACCCTAATGGAAAAATGCATATAAATAGGCAGTTTTAGCCAGTAAAATTATCTTTACCCCGAGCTGCACAAAAATAAGAAAGGAAGAAAAAAAATATTGGAAGGAAGGAGAAAACACTCATACAAGGATTTTCTGGACTAATAAGAAGAAATATTTAGGTGAGTAACCTCACTGAGTTCATGGCATTAAGACCTGAGATGAGGCAGCCACTTTTTATATTGCCATTTATATATTGCTGGTTTTGATATATATGATTTCATCAATGCTTTTTGGATGTCTTATTTTAAATCTGATATGATTTAATATGGATGATTTTGGTGATCTTTGATTTGCTGAGACATTTGTCTTTGGATGTGTATCATACTGTTTTATTTTTACTCAAAAATGTTAAAGTCCAGAATCTTAAAATTATATAGAGAATACTCTCAACTGTTATAGATCTATGGCATGGAAACTTTACAAAAAAATGTTGGGAGCTGCATTATACTTGGTATAAGTGCTGAGGCTTGAAAAGAAAGATGTTAAGGGTGCAATAGAAATTTTCTAAGTGCTGAGCCCTTAATCAAATCAAAAAAAAACTCACAAGCTAAAATTATGATTGAACCAGATCATGAATCTGAATCAATCATAAAGGCTTGCAGATCAATATAATAAGAACATGCCATGCCTCTTTTACAGTTGAAAATATTCTTATATCTTACTGAGATCAAGACATATTGACCCCATTTAGGAAATAACTGTCTGCTTATTTCTGAGGAGAATTATGCTAGGAAAGATTATGGATGTTTCCATGCTTGCAGTGACATGTTCACTTAGCATATTTGATGATAGGATTTAAGTCAATACACTAGTAAATAAACTAGGGAAGGGAAGGCCAAGAAGGCTGCTGGAATGCTTGTCATATTTGAAGTATGCAAGTTGGCACATGGTTTGTTTAAGCCCTGAGATCTTTGTGCAATGATGTGAATTAGTTCATTGCAATGTGTCCCTGTGATTCCTTAATAGCAGATGAGGCAGGAATTTAAATTGAATTATACAACCTGTAAATGAAGAAATAGGAATATGGATATTTCTTAGGTTGAATGGTATGGAACCAAGATGGTTCCAGTGAATGCAAATGTTGCAAATAGATAATTATGTTTGCATGATTATGTATGCAAGTGTAAGAATGATAAATGAATATATCATACCTGAATCAACTTATTTATACTATGTTAAAGTAATTGATTGCAGGAATTTGCTTAAATAACTAGTTGGTGCTCTTATATTCTCTATTGCTTAATATCATGAATGTATTGATGTTACTCATACCAGATCTTAGATCTGACCCTTGTTTGCTCATGGCATATGGGGTGTCTCATTTTAAAAATGAGGCAGCCACTCATGCTCTTTCAGGGAACGCAGGCACTAAGTAGAAAATGAAGTTATGGCTATTATGGAGGAGTGAATGAACATGCTAGCTAGTTTCAATAAGAACTTAAATTGATTATATCTGCATGTATTCAGGAAAAATTATGTTTCTAAGATTTCCAGTCATGTAATGAATATTCTATGGTTAGTGATCAAGTTGCTCTTATGTTCTGTAAAGTGTCAGATTAAATTAGTTGTTCTGTCGAAATTGTTGTGTGTTAAGGTTTGATTTGTTTTTGAAGTAGTGTCTGAAACATAAACAAGAAAAATATGCTCAAGTATCAGCTATGAAAATCTGGTAAAGAAATATACAATTATGTGAGCAATTGCTTTGCAATTATATTATGTATTAGACAATCTTAAGTTATTTTAAAAACACTGAGTTTTGGAGTAAATTTAGAATTTACCTTGAAAAATACCTTTAAGTATCTAATTGTTTTTCCTCTGAATTATGTCTATAAATGGTTCGAGTCTACTTTTTAAATTGTTTTGAGAAAAGTAATTGTATGGGAAGGCTACAGGTATGGTGCAAATGATTGGCATTTCAATTGCCATGATCAGGTACCTGGCATGACACTAGGCACATGAGTTAACCAGCTTCAAATAAGTGAAGTTTTGGTTGATTATGTTTGGTGGTGTTTTGACAGTAAAATGTCATTCAAAAAGCTTTAGGTCATTTAGCAAATGTTGTACCATAACCAATTTTCAAGCCATAACAGATATACAATCTGGACAGGCTTGCACAAGCAAACCTGGAAATTATTCTCATGAATATTTTTAAGTTCAAATTCTTGACATAGCAAATCTTATGCAATTACACAACTCACTATGTGTCATGTGAGCTAAGATTAAGGCAAACAAGTCACATAGATTGAATCTTAAATAAGAAAGTTTTTAGAAAATATATAAGTGGAAAATGATAAATGAATATATCATTTCTGGCCTTAGCCAAATATCAATACCTTTGATCCATGATCTGAAATAAAAAATCTCAAGGATCTTGAGATTTAACTGTCATTGTAAATTGACATTAAAAACTATCAATTAGAATGAGCAAGTTCATATAGATTAAATATGCAAAGGATTTACTGACTTGTTACAAATATTCAAAAGTATACAGTAATTACCTATAGTCAGAATTGCTAGAATCCAAATTAAACAGAATGCTCTTGTTTAACCAAAAAAAAAATCTATACTCTGAATCTAAACAAGAGGAACACGTACATCTTCATATGTATGTGTATATTATTAGGGATACACTGATATATTTATATTGGTAAATTATTTTGATCCTGGATATATTTTGTTTATTGGAGAAAGAAAATGACCCTGGGAAATATATTTGTAATGAATGATATATCTATATATCATCTCTTAAAAAAAATCCTTATGAAATTAGGGTGGAAATAGGAGGGTCATTTCACAATTCCTGTTTTTTGGAATGAAGTAACGTCTTCTCACAGTAAGTCCGGCGGAGGAAGTCCAACACTTTTAGAAGCTGAGTCGACATCTGTCGTTCCTTCCACTTTTGCTTCGCATGCTAAATATGGTCAACTAGTTCCAGTTGGTCCGGTCATGGATCGAGCTCCTCCGAACTTCAGAGTTCTTCTTAATCTACCGGAGAGAGCCTCCTTTGTGATTTTCGCCAAGGTTTTGCACAACATTTGTTTGCAACACGGCATTCCGGAGGACGACGTGCGCCTCTCGAAGAAGAATGAGTTCGCCCATACGCCGCCTCCGGGATATACTGCTTGCCATTGATATATGTGCCTAAACGGAGTAGTGCCGCCTTTCAATGACTTCTTCAGAGAATCCCTTTCGAACTAGGGAATTGCCCATTCCAGATTCACCCTAATGGATATGCTATCTTAACTTGACTGCACGTTCTATTTATGCAGACATTTAACCGTGCTTCGATTTTTGACGAGCTAAGATATTTCATCTCGTTTAAAAGGAGAGATGAGTGCCCATCTCCAGTCGTGATCAAGGCTCAAAGGAATCATAAAATAGTGTTGCAACTACAGAGCAATTTGTCCCAATTTAAGACTCGGTACTTCTACGTTAGATGTCCCGAAGGGTTCGATCCCCTTTGGACAACGGGGGGTAAGTTCTCTTCCTTACTTATTGAGTTCTGATATGTCGCTATAGAAATTCTAACAAGTCAAATACTTCCTATAGTTATTCCAAGGCTGAATAAAGATCTATCACTTGACGAAACTTTCCACACCCTGAAGGCTGTAGATGCTGAGGAAAGATCGGTTAAATTCTTGCTGACGGATGATAACCTGCTTCGGTATGGACTGTTGCATCCAGGGAGATCTGCCGTAGCAGTTGAGGTCATGTCTCCTTCTCGTTCCAGAATATGAACACGCTCTACTTCTTCGTCCCATGGTTCTGAAGAGGGTGTTTTTCAAGAAAATGAAGGTTTGTCTGGCGATTCGGTTGAAGAGACTCATGAGGAAATAGATGTCGCGACTGTAGCCAGCTGGCCGGCCAGTATGTCCCCGATTCCGAAGGAAGGGGAAGAAGAGTTTAAACAACGAGAAGGCAAGGCTGCAATAGCAATGGAAAGAGAGGAGGGTAAAGCTCAGAGTAGTAGTAATGAGTCCTCCTTCAGTGATGCTGATGATTTCTATGCAGATTCCAATGATGGAGATTTCGAATCATGTAACAAAACTCCGAGGATGAGTCCCTTTTTCCGAACTCGCCTCCCCAAGAGACCTGCAATAAAGATGCTGCCCCAGAAGTCAAGCGACATCGGGGTTCCCCGATTAAAGATGTCGGCGTAGACTTTGGGGATCTGAGCAACGTCTACGTCGATTTTGACGAACTTATGGAGGAAGATTTCAGATTTGAAGAGATGTATCCTTGCCCGGGCCATGTTGCGCCCGAAATCAGTTTGATTTCTACCACAATGGCTGCCCGATCTGGTTTGTGACATCATTTTAGGCCCCCCCAGACACGTTACACGTTTTACTAGGATCATATTCACTTACACACACATTAATCAAGCCTGTTTTTCGTTACTAAAGCTCTTTATCTATTCTTCATGTCAGGTACCATGAGAGGACGTGGTCTTTATGACGATCTCGAGGAGTTCACCGATGCACAACGCTGGTCAAAACGATCCACCAGCCGTCATCAGCCTCATGAAACCTAGGAGGAATGGAGAAAACGGAAGAACTGGGAGGCTGAAGCTCGTCGCCGGGACGAGAGGGAACGAAGTCGTATGTACAAAAGTGGTTACGAGAAGAAAAAGGCCTTTGATGAGCGAGAGGAACCGTCCAAAAAGTCAAAGGTCGATCATACTTCTCATCCTTCAGAGCAACAGGCCTTTGCCCCGGCCCCAGCTTTAGTCGGTCTCGAAGTTCCAATTTCTTCTGTTCAAGCTCCACATTTATCCAAAGTTCCATCGTCCCACGTAATGCTTTCCCCTGGTTCATCGTGCCCTCACTGAAGATCGGCTTACGTTCTTCTACCTGGTCCTTCTAGACTTGAAGTAGTGCTCCCTGGGTGGTTTTTTAAAAGGATTAAGTTTGATCGCGACCTTCGCCCAGTCCGTAAAGATTCATATATGCCCACCTTTAAGCGATCCAAAGTGATTTAGAGCAAGCCGAGGGATGGGAAAAACTATGCAAGCAGCTGGCTAATACAAACCGCAATAATTACCATGAGATCCTCTCCTTTGAACCAGAGAAGGATGACTTCGAGAAGGCGTTGGCGGAACGTGATGCCAGAATTGAACGAATGGTACAAGAAAGGGACGCGACACTTCGAGAAAGTAAGAATAATGCCAGCTTGCTAAAAGAGCTGAAAGAGGCCCATGCGAAGATAGAGATCGTCCTTCGAGATGAAATTAAGAAGGCGCATGCGGACGAAGTTAAGTTACAAGAAGAACTCGAAGATCGCGGCGTGATTATCGAATCCCAGAGGAAGACCATTGCTGACCATGACAAGAATGTTGAAGGGCGTAACAGAACAATCGCAGAATATGAGGAGGTCATGAAATCGTGTGATAAGACCATTTTTGATCAGTCCCAGATGATTGTCATGCTCTAGGAAAAAGTTGTGCAGCTTAGCGCCGACAAAACTCACGTTGAAGTTGACAAGGCCGCTGTTACGGCGGATTATTTGGAGCTACGGGATACTTTTGAGAGGAAAATGGAGAAGATGGATGATACCATCTTAAACTTCTACTTCAACTTCTTGTTGCACCAGGGGAGTCTCATTTACCTGGGCCCTAAGTTCCCACGCACTCTCGTTGTGGTTTAGGAGGAAATTTTGACCCGTTTCCGAGATATCGGGGATGTCTAAACTGAGCGGGAGCTAGAGGATGTCTACCTTAATGAGGAGTCAAAGAAAGCGCTGATAGAGGGTCGGAAAATTCTGCGAATTGAAAAGGACTGGGAGACTGCCGATGCTGTTACGGTAGTGACTTTTAAAACGATGTTGGAGCCCCTTGTTTTCGAACCTGGCGAATCATTGAGACAGCCTCGCAATCCATTGGCGAGTTCTGGGCCTGAATCTTCTCCGCAGATTGTGCAACCATCCAAAGAAGGAGAAGGCGGTGAATATGAGATCGACATTCTCGGCCACTCCTCTAATGTAGGTTACCTTCTTGTTTCTCTCGAGTTCGAGAATTTTCAACTCATGCTGCAAGAGCAAGATGAACTTAATGCTTTCATTTTGCTCTTATAGATCCGTCTTCCTTATTCGCTGATCTACCGGTTTCCTTGATACCTGGACCCGTCGCTATTTCAACCACTTCCGTGCTCGTCTCCGTAGCTGCTCCGGTTGTTGTGTCTGTGTCTAGTTCACAACCAGGGCCAGAGTCTGAGAAGATGGTTGCATTGCATGGCTTAGATGACCCTTCCGTATCTTTGGAGGGCTACTTTACGGCAGCCGAAGCTCGGGAGCAGGAGGTCCAGATTGAGCAACCATGTAAATCCGAACAGCAACTGGTTGCCATCAAGAAAAAAAGGTTGAAGTGATAAAATCCTCGAAGAGCCCTCGCAAATCCCGGAAGCACAAGACTAAAGAGGAGACTTTCGAGAAGGTTAAAGAGCAGGGAGGAGATGTCGGCACCGAGGAGATAATCGATATCACTGGCAGCAACACTACCCCTGGCCAGGATTGTGAGGGGAATCAAAAACTTCCAACCTAAGGCGGGAAGGGGAGCGGCGGAAAGAGGCATTGAGAAGCTCGAATGGCAGTGGAGTTGATTTTTAAGGCATTTTGTTCTATTTTGTTCAAGAGAAGAGTCTTCACTTACTGCTTTTATTGTAGCATCTATACTTCTTCTTTTTGTTGGCCGGTATTGTGTGGGTACGGCCCCCACATTTTGACCTTGTACAAAAAAAGTTATAAGTAATACAATGCTGACATTTTGATTGTAACTTTATCCGTCTGCTTATCTGTGTTTTATGCACTTATGCCTATTTCATTTATTGCTATTTTATTTTATCTAGTCCCGTGATTACTGCCAAAATTCTTTGTTTGGAGTAACAGAACTTGTGAAGTGTTTTTGTTCTTGAGCATTTCTATTTGAATACCGGCGTATGCCTTCCAGTTCACAGGGCTGTTTACTTCGAACACCTTACAAATGACCGATTAATCCGAGTGTTTGTTTATTATTATCTTCTTTATCACCGGACCTTCTTTATGGTTCCTATCCTTGGGAACTTATGATTTGAACAGCTTAATTACAGATTTATTATTCGCCAATAACTGGAATTTTCTGCCGATTTGTAGCACTTTGATTTTGTTGGATTCATGCCCATCACTCCTGATAATGGGAGCGGGTTGATCCTTGTTATTCCTACAATGGACGAGCTTCCCGGTATCGCCGGGGAAATTTCGGTACTTAAAAGTATGCGTGGCTTACTAAGTGTGCGGCTTTTTTAGAAGTCTGTGCGGCTTATGGCATGTGCGGCTTTTGGGACCGATATGACCCATCGATCCAAAACGGTTTCGGAACTTCTCAACGTTGCCAATCTTCGGGCAACGTGAGGAGCTTATGCTTTAAGAGCGTGATTCCACGGCTCGAAAAGGTAGTGCGTGGCTTTTAGGACTGATATGACCCGTCGATTCAGAACGGTTTCGAAACTTCTCAACGTTGCCGATATTCGGGCAACGTGAGAAGTTTATGCTTTAAGAGCGTGACTCCACGGCTCGAAAGGTAGTGCGCGGCTTATGGGATGCACAGCTTTTTAGAAGTATGCGTGGCTTATGGGATGCGTAACTTTTGGGACTGATATGACCCATCGATCCTGAATGGTTTCGGAACTTCTCAACGTTGCCAATCATCAGGCAACATGAGGAGTTTATGCTTTAAAATCATGATTCCACGGATTGAAAAGGTAATGCAAGGGTTATGGGATGCACGGCTTTTGATTTAAGCCTTCCCGATGTTGCCGGAGCAACCCTGGTTCTTAGAAGGCGGTGATCGGGTTCCGCCGATCCAACGGTTTGAGACAATTTGCTTCCGTTGACCCGGCGGGTAAGTAGGGCATACTTGAGGATGATTCCACTATCTCAAGCAGCAATTGAATGGCTTTGAGCTGATTTGACCCTGACGACTCAGCAGGTTACTATTATGAACGTATTTTTATTGGTTCAAAAAACAAATCAATTATATTAAGAAAAGTTGGGCATGTTCTACCTATTTACAATGCCCCCGTTATCTCAGGATGGCTTATTTGCTGAAAAATAGAAAGTACATAAGGTAGTTTTTAGATAAATTAATGACGCAATGATTTGCTGTTCCATGCTCTGGGAATTTGGATTCCGTCAATGGTTGTCAGTTTGAACGTTCCATCCCTTAGCATTTGATTGATCACATACGGTCCTTTCCAATTTGGTCTGAAGGCCCCAGCACAAGATAGACTCGTTTGAGGACGAGGTCTCCCACTTCGAAGGTTTGGTTGTGAACTTTGGAGTTGAAGTACCATGTGACACTTTTTTGGTGAGCAGCGATCCTCAACTCGGCTTCTTCGTTCCTCTCGTCAATCGTATAAAGCGACTCGAGTAGGAGCTGCTTGTTTTGCTTCTGATTGAAATTTTTCCTTCAATGAGAGGGGACTTCTAATTCGATAGGAATCATTGCCTCTGAAGCATATGCCAAGGAAAATGGAGTATGCCCGGTTGTCGCTTTGTGTGTTATTCTATAAGCCCATAGTACGAGTGGAAGTTCATCAACCCAGTTCCCTTTTGCTTTAGTTAGTCGCTTTTTGATAGTGGACTTGATGATCTTGTTTATTGCTTCCACTTTCCCTTTTTTTTGAGGATGAGCAACCGCGAAATAACTCTTCTCGATTCGGAAGCGTTTGCAAAAGTCTTTGAACTCGGCGCTTTCAAATTGGGTTCCATTATCAGTAATGACTTTCTGTGGCACACTGAACCTGCAAATAATGTTTTTAGTAGCAAAATTAATAACTTTCTTTGTGGTAATGGTGACCAATGGTTTCGCTTCGGCCCATTCCATGAAATAGTCAATGGCAACTATAATGTATTTGGCCCCAACTTTAGCTATTAGCAATACGCCAATCAAGTCAATTCCCATATTGCAAACAGTCATGGGCTGACCATCTGCGTTAGCTCAGTTGAGGGAGTTCTTTTAATCTTGCCAAATTTTTGCAACGATCACACCGTCTGGCGTAGCTAAACTCCTTCAATTTAGGGGTAATGAAGCTCTCTAAAATTATGTAAATTCAATATATTGTGTGATTTATGATCTCTTTTATGCTTCATGAAAAGTTTGATTTTGATGTAAGTTTATAAAGTGAATTTGATAGCCTATGTTGTATTCACAAATAGGCTATTCTTATTCGAACATAAACACAATTTACATCATCATTTTACTAATTGATTTTGATTATGGAATTAAGGTAGAAACAAAATTAGATGATCTATGTTACTAAATACAATAGTAAATAGATCATACTTAAAATAGCTTTTGCTTTGACTTCATTTTCATTACATTTGATAAGTGATTTTGGTTGTTGTAGTATAGTTTGATGGTTTAAGTTATGTTAATTAATAACATAAATAAAACATACTTATGATAAATACATCACTAATTCCACTTAAGGTCAAAATAGAGAGATCATAGATTATTTTTTTGTTGATTTATGTAAAAATAAGATAGTGGATTTGCCTCTAAATTGTTTTCTAATCTCATATTTTCAATCACTTTTGTTCTAGCTAGTTTTATATTTTTCTTAGCTTAAAACAATCTCAAGTTTGGTTTAATTTGATTGAGTAGAATTTTTTAATTCATTCAATTCCCTGCGGATCGATCCGTACTCGCCACGTACTAAATTGTACGCCGTGCGCTTGCGGTTATTTTTATTACAATTTTTCGGCGATTTTCTAACCGATAGAAAATTAGCCGATTCAACAAGTTTTTGGCACCGTTGCCGGGGAATTAATTTTATTTTATTTCTATTCTTCGAATTATTTGTTGTTTGATTCTATTGTGTGTTAATTTTGTGTGTGCATTGCATTGAAAAAAAAAATATTTGTGTTGTGTGTTTGTTGTGTGGTTTTTATTTTTATTTTTGTTTGTGTGCTTGTAGCGTTTCTAGTTGCTTTTGCATTTCTAGTTATAAATATATATATATACACACAAGTTCATTTGAAAAAAAATTTATTGCATTGCATTTGCTTTTTCATTTACAAGTACATTCTTTTTCTAGTCTTTACATTTTCATTTAAAATTACAAGTTCATTTACAAGAAAAAAAATATTTTCATTTACAGCAAACAGTTGCCACCCAACATAGCACTGCCAATTCAAAACTATGCACTGTGCTTGTGCACAACCCTACCTCCCCTACCTTAACTCATACGCATCCATACCCTGCCTCATCATACACATTACTGCCTCCTCTTTATTCTGAACATCTCTGCTCCACAAAACTTCATTTACATACATCTCTTGCCACAAAACTTCATCACTGTTACTTCTTACTTCATTACTGTGCTTCACTGTTACTTCATTCTGAACATCACTATTACTTCATTACCGTGCTTGTGCACTGTGCCTCCTCTTCTTATACATACATTTCTGCTCCACAAAACTTCATCACTGTTACTCCTTAAACTCCTGCCACACAGCCTCTTCACTTCCCTGATTCACTAATAACCACCATCGTTTCACTGTTCACTGCCCCCAGACCCCCAACCTACTAGCCTTCTGTCAACTGCACATCCACCCATTCCCATCATCATCATAGTGAACTGTTCTACACCATCCACCATTTAAGTACACAAACAATCTGCTATACCCTCCTTCACCACAACCTGACTGAACCACCAAACCCGTACATACAAACTGCAGCAACCATCTCCTCTACAACATTTCAACTCTCTGCATAACTTCCTGTTGCATATCCACATCAACATTGCCTGCAAATCTAACCACCACCTCCCCACTACATTCAGCCAATTGCTGCAAATCTACCTACACAAATCCATCTACCTTCAATCCACAACCATCGCAACATCTCCACTAACCACTAATGTTCCTTACATCCAACTTCACAACAACTTACAAATACTTCTCTGCTCAACCCCTCCGACCATCTTCAAAAAAAAACTACTGCCACTTCAGTCCAACTTCATCACCCCAAGCACTGTTGCATTCACTCCTACATACCATACCACTGCCCATCTGTGCATACACCTCTGTGCATCTGTGCATACACCTACAACCTGCCTTGCCATAACACTTCCCAGCCAATGTATCACTCAAACCTGCATATCACCACCTCCCTCTTTCTTACATACAACCTCCAACCACAACACTGAACAACTGCCATCCACCCTCTGCACACCAAGCAACCTAAACCAACTGCTTCAAGACACTGTCTATACTTCAACATATCACATAACAACTTAACATAGCTTATTTCAACTTGCTACATCAACACATACCACCAACATCCCCCATATCAACCACTCGTTTAAACCACCACATATCCAATACTTCCCAATCACCTGACAGTTCAACTCCCCACACCAACATCCACCAGCATCCACCAGCATACACCTAACCACCTCCGCAGTCGAACCCGTTACCATCTACCTCTACCTTAAACTCGCGACCACCCAAACCCTCGACCACCAAAAATCATCGCCTCCTACTTCCTGTTACCACCATCATAACCAAACTGCGGCCTCGCATCCCTGCCTCCAAATCCATAAAAACGCAAACTTCAAACCAAAGTTGCGACTTCCTTTCGATTTTGATCTATTTCGATTTCTTTTTTATTCCGATTTGTTGAGTTGAGCCGATTGGAGAAGCGCTAGATATAACTTTGAGATTTGTTTTGCGTGTGTTTTGATTTGTTTCAATTTCAATTTTGATTTCGTGTGTGTCGTCTTACATTTGGGCTTATGGGCTGAGAGCCATATAATTCTCGTTTATATATTCTTTCTTTTAAATTTCTTTTTGCTTTATAAAAAATATCAAACAAAGAAGCAATTTTTATTTTCAATTGTTTTATTTTCATTTAGTTTCTTCTTTCATAGAAATACAAAAAAAAAGAGAATAGAAAATTTTCCATTTAAGTTTTCTAATGTTAAAACTTTTTAGTTTAGTTTTCCTTTTTATTTTGTTAAGTTTCTTTTGTTTTTGCCTTTAAAATAAAATAAAATAAAAATTTTGCTTTCGTTTTGTGTTCCATCCTTATAAAAAAATTCTTTCGTTTTCGACTTTACCTTTTCAGGTTCCCAAAGAAAATAAGGAAAAGAACCGCTTGCCAAAAATAATTGCTTTGCTTAGCTTGCTAATTGCACTAAAAATCGCTGCTTAAAAAAATTGCTAATAATTCTGCACACTCTGGTATCGTGTTCTAATCTCCAGTTTTATTTTAGTTGCATTGTTGATTGCTTGCATTTGCATTTATATATAAAAAAATCAAAAAAAATAAAAACAAATTTCATTTGTAGTTGCATTGTTAAAATCACGTTTAATTTATGCTTTGCATTCATCTTATCTTATTTTTATTTTCTAAGGGCAATACCCCAATTCACATAAGATGTGGGATTTCATCATCCTTTTCTTGACCCACAAATTGCATATCCTCATAGAATTTTGACTAACAATAACGGTTAGACTTCAGACTTAAGGGAGTCGCGAGCTCACCTAGGGTTTAATTGTATCTTGACAGTTGTCTTCTTTGAACAATTTAATTTTTTGGTGTCTAGGCTACGACAGAGCAATAATTAGTTATAAATATTATGGTGATTCGTAAATATTTTACTGATTGTTTCTCTCAAGGTACTTAAATCTTCGGTTGCATTGCTACGGTGATTCGTGGTGCACCGATAACTCTTGTCTGTTACCTGCCTAAGAAATAGCTTGTTGATTTAAGATAAAGTGTGATTATGCAATTTTGGGTTAGGAGCTACCAAGGACAGAAAATTTGTAACTAAGTCATTTGCATTCATTTTTTTGCATTAGTTCATGCATATTTTTGAAAACAAAGAAAAAGAAAAAAAATCAAAATCCAAAACTAAAAAATTGTAAGTTCTCCTTAACTTAGTTTTTAAATCCTTTCCTTTGAAATTTTTCAATCAAAATCCAAAATCCAAAAAAATTCTAAGTTAGCTTTCTTTTAGAAAAAAAAATATATAATCTTTTCAAAAACAAAAAAACAAAAATAAAGAAAAAAATTTGAAAATCCAAAAATCTAATTTTCCTTTTGAAAAATAAATTCCTTTTGGTAAATATTTTCCCTTTAAAAAAAATATAGTAAAAAAACAAAAACAATTCCTCACTTCATTTTCTTATCCTTGCTTCTTTCTTTAAACTCGATTCTAACTTCTTCATCTTCCCTTCTCGCCAGTGCATGAGTATTTGGATTCGTGACACTACTACGAATCGTTGGAATCGTGACCCTTTTACAAATCGTTTAACTCGAACAAACGATCCTCCTTAAATGGCGAACAAGAACGTCCCTCGAACTCTTATTAATAGAATCATTTCCGATAGAGTTTCTATTCCTTCTTGTATCACGCTACCCGCCCCAACGGGTAACCGGTTTGAAATTCATTTCAATCATATTGCCACACTCCCAAAATTTGGCAATTTTGAACACGATGACCCATACATTTCCTTGACGAAATTCGAAAAAGTTTGATCAACCATGAAATCCAACAACTTTCTGATGACAGAATCAAACTTCGATTAATTCCATTTGCTTTTATGGATTACACTGAAAAATGGTTGTATAGCTTACCATCCAACTCGATTAAAAGTTGGGAAGAATTCGTTAAAATTTTCTTGAAAAAGTTCTACCCCTTGGGAAAATCAAATAAAATCCAAAATGAAATCGTAAATTTTCATCAATTCAGGGGTGAACCATTCGGAAAATATTTTGAAAGATTTAAAGAGCTTTTGATAAAATGTCCACACCATAACTTCGAAAAATGGACGCTTTGCCAAATCTTATACGATGGACTCGAAAATAGCTCATGAACCATGCTTGAATCAATGTGCCAAGGCAACTTTCTCGCCCAACATCACGATGAGGCTTAGCAATTTCTTGAAAACCTAGCCGAAAAATCGTCCCAATGGGAACGTTCAAACAAAAAATCAATTTACTCACGATCAAGCGCACACTCGATAAGATCATCTTTGGCTTTGGAAGCTAAAATCGATGCAATGATTAACAAATTCAACAATGTTTTCTCATCAAACCAAATGAACCAAGCTTTCCAACCCATGTGTTATAAATGCAACGATCCTAATCATATAGCCGATTAGTGCCCTAATTCTGACGAGCAACTCAATGCTTTCAATAAAGTTAAAATTACCCGTTTTCTCCAACGTACAACCCTGGTTGGAGAAATCATCTGAATTTGACTTGGAACCAAAACAATCCCAACACGAATTTGGTTCGTCCAAATTTTCAAGCATTCCCGAATAATGCTTTGAATCTCCCTGTCAGCCCAATCATTTTCAACCAAACTTTGCGGATCCGTCTCAAAATCCATCGCAACAATCAAACAATAATTTTGTCCCTCTCCCCAAGACGATAAACGTTTGAGTTCCCTTGAAAAAAGTCTCGAAACTTTGGCTAAGGCGACCACTCAAAGCCTCCAATCAAACAGCAATTTACAAAATTTATTGACCTCATATATGCAAAACACGAGCCAATCTACCGCTAAACTTGAAATTCAAATAAGTCAATTAGCCACATCTGTAAGTGAACGTGAACAAGGCACATTCCCAAGTCAGCCTGTTCCAAATCCCAAAAATTAAAACACTAATTCAAATCAAGCCCATGTTGTTCAAGGTAGCAAAGTAACCCAAATGAATGCTATCACAACTTTGCGTTTCAGAAAACAAATCTATAATCAAGTTGTTAATCCAAATGATTTACCGGAAACCCCTCTCGACACTTCTAAAAAATCTGAACAGAACGTGGAGCCAAACGTTGAGTCAAATTCCAATCCAAGTTCTTATTCGACTCAAGTAGACCCATCTACTGAGTATCGTGTTCCATTTCCACATCGTCTTCGACCCAAGAAACACTCGGACCAAATGGAAAGATGTTGGAAATTTTTTAAACAAGTGAAAGTTAACATCCCGCTTCTTGACATCGTTCTGCAAGTCCCAACTTAAGTTAAATTTCTTAAGGACTTATGTACCCAAAAAGCGACACACTCAAGTGCCCAAAAAATCCTTCTTAGCGGCCAGTTTGAGTGAAGTCTTGTCCCAATCAATTCCAGTTAAATACAAAGATCCTGGATGTTCGATAATCTCGTTCACGATAGGAGACAAAACGATTAACAAACGCTTACTCGATTTGGGTGCGAGTGTCAATTTGATTCCTTATTCTGTTTACCAACAACTTGGCTTGGGTGAAATAAAACCGACAAAGGTAACTCTTCAATTTGCCGATCATTCGATTAAGAAACCCATGGGAGAAATCAAGGACGTACTTATCAAAATTGGTCAATTCATATTTCCCGTCGATTTCATCATTTTGGAGACTCGACCTGTGAATAATCCGATGAGCCAAATTTCATTGATTCTAGGCCAACCTTTCTTGGCTACTTTGAATGCTCTCATCAATTATCGAAACGGTCCATGAAAATTTCTTTTGGAAACATGACTTTTGATCTTAACATCTTCAATCTTGAAAATCAATCGAATGAACCACGTGATCAAACATTGGAAGTTAGTGCAATTCATGAAAACTTCGAAAACAAGATGATTGACCTTAACAATGAACGCGAGGCCGAGTACGAAAGATTGTTTCATGAAATCCCCAATGAGATTGAATACACGCTCCCCTTTGAATCGCTTCCAGTTGAGTCTGAATCTCAACCTAATCTTTGATCGAGCAACCCCCGAGGTTGGACCTTAAACCCCTTCCTGATCACCTTATGTATGCATACTTAGGTGACAACGAAACATTTACCATCATAATCTCTTCGACTCTCTCTCTTGATCAAGAAACTTCCTTACTTTTAATCCTTTCGAAAAACAAAGAAGCAATTGGATGGTCGAACGTCGATATAAAGGGAATCAGTCCCGCTCTTGTTCAACATCGCATCCATTTAATCGACGATGCCAAGCCTGTTCATGACGTGCAACGAAGGTTTAACCCAAAAATGAAGGATGCGGCTCATGATGGAATTCTTAAACTTCTTGATAACGGAATCATATACCCAATCTTCAATAGTTCATGGGTTAGCCCAATTCATGTCGTATCGAAAAAGTCTGGGCTTACCATTATCAAGAATGACTCAAACGAACTTATTCCAACTCGTACTCAAAGGGGTTGGCGTGTTTGCATTGATTATCGAAAACTAAATGCTGCAACACGTAAGGATCACTTTCCTCTTCCATTTATCGACCAAATGCTCGAACGTTTAGGTGGCCATGAATTCTGTTGCTTTCTTGATGGTTATTCTAGCTATAACCAAATTCCAATCGCTCATGAAGATCAAGAGAAGACAACTTTCACGTGTCATATTGGTACTTTTGTGTATCAGCCTTTTGGCCTTTGCAACGCACCTACTATGTTTCAAAAATGCATGGTCAGCATCTTTTTTGATATGATCGAATGATTTCTTGAAGTGTTTATGGATGATTTTTCTACCTTTGGAAACTCATTTTTTGAGTGCTTGCACCATCTTGAATTGGTTCTTAAACGATGCAAAGATAAACACTTAACGCTAAATTGGGAAAAATGCCACTTTATGGTCACTCAAGGCATAGTCCTTGGACATGTCATCTCAAATAAAGGCATTGAGGTAGATAAAGCGAAAATCGATGTCATTGCAAATCTACCCATTCCTAAATCCGTTAAAGACATTCGCTCTTTCCTTGGACACGCGAGTTTTTATCGACGCTTTGTGAAAATCCAGTAAGATTGCTCGACCTCTTACGACTCTTCTTGGAGAAGACATTCCATTCGACTTTAATTCTGACTGTGTTTTTGCTTTCGAACGTCTTAAAAATGAACTTATTTCTGCTCCTTTAATTTGCTCGCTGAATTGGGATCTTCCTTTTGAAATAATGTGTGATGCTTCTAACTTCGCAGTTGGTGCTGTCTTAGGACAACACATCAACAAAATTCTTCACTTTATCCACTACACCAGTATGACTCTTAACGATGCTCAACTGACTTATACGACCACTGAAAAAGAGCTTCTAGCATTAGTCTTTGCGCTCGAAAAATTCCGACCTTATTTGATAGGCTCACACATTACTGTTTACACTGATCACTCTGCTCTGAGATAGCACTTCGCTAAAAAAGATGCTAAATCTCGCTTAATTCGTTGGATCCTTTTACTACAAGAATTTGATCTTACAATCAAAGACAAAAAAGGATCCGACAATGTCATAACCGATCACTTGTCTCGTCTTCCCAACACACCATCACCTGTACCAATCAATGAAAACTTTCCCGATGAACAACTCCTTTGAATTTCTATCGATCCATGGTACGCTGATATAGTGAACTACTTAGTTACTAAGGAAACTCTATCATCTTGGTCCAAACAGGACAAATGCAAATTCATGTCCCAAGTGAAATATTTCTATTGGGATGATCCATACTTGTTCAAGTATTATCCAGACCAAATCATTCGACGTTGCATCCCGGATAATGAAGTCAAGAGTGTTCTCTCGTTTTGTCATGATCAAGCGTGCGGTGGACATTTTGGTCCTCGAAAAACTGTTGAAAAGGTGCTTCTATGTGGTTTCTATTGGCCCACTCTTTTCAAAGATTCATTCGAATTTTGTAAAACTTGCGATCATTGCCAAATGTTAGGAAGAATTTCTTAACAAAATACGATGCCTTTAAACCCCATTCTTACGATCGAAATCTTTGACGTTTGGGGTATTGACTTTATGAGACCTTTTCCCAATTCTTTTGGAAATCTGTACATTCTCCTTGCTGTCGATTACGTCTCGAAATAGGTCGAGGCCATTTCTTGTAAAACCAACGACTATAGAATTGTTGTGAAATTCCTTAAAGAAAATATCTTTTCGAGGTTTGGCACACCTCGCACAATAATAAGTGATAATGGAACCCATTTTTGCAATCGTTCATTTGAAGCTTTAATGAAGTAATACTCGATAACCCACAAGTTATCCACTCCGTATCATCCTCAAACTTGTGGCCAAGTTGAAGTTTCAAATCGTCAAATAAAACAAATCTTGGAGAAAACATTAATAAAAATCATAAAGATTGGTCTCAGAAATTGACCGACGCGCTTTGGGCTTACCGTAACGCTTTTAAAACTAACCGTGGGATGTGTCCCCATTTTGTTTTGTTTACGGGAAAGCTTGCCATTTACCAGTTGAAATTGAACATAAAGCATTGTAGGTAATTAAGAACTTAAACTTTGATCTTGAAAAAGCCGGTGAAAACAGAAAATTTCAACTCAACGAACTAGAAGAACTTAGGAATGATGCGTATGAAAACGAAAAATTTACAAAGAAAGAACAAAAGTTTTTCATGACAAGTCTATCCTAAGAAAAACATTTTCACCTAACCAAAAAGTTCTCTTATATGGCTCTAGACTTCACTTATTCCCTGGGAAATTAAAATCAAGATGGATCGGACCATTTGTGGTTTTGAACTATTTTTCCACACGGTGCAATTGAAATACAAAACCCTAAGGATGGAACAATTTTCAAAGTCAATGGTCATCGCTTGAAACCATACTTGGAATTGCCAAGTAATCAAGAGGAGGAGCTCATGATTCTTCATGAGCCATTCTACGTCTAGTAAGAAATGTTAACCCTCTTTTGTAAATATGTACATATTTTTCCCCGTTACACTTAGTATATCATGCATTGACTGTAGGGGACATAGTCAAAATCAAGTGTAGGGGGAGTCTCATCTTCATTTTTCATTTTTCATGGTTTCATGGTTTATTTTTTTGCATTTTTCTTTCCAAAACTCAAAACTAAAAAAAAACTAAAACAAAAAAAATCCCAAACCAAATTTCCTTTTTAGCAAATTAATTTACTTTTGAAGAAACACTATAGGATAAGTGTATGTTTTTTGTTATTAGATTGAAAATTTATTTGTCTCAACAATAATAAAGTTTGATTACAAGTAATTATGGTTTAACTAGTATATAGGAAGGTTCATGGGTGTTGATTATGAAGTATATCCTAGTTAATCTTTGTTTAAAAGAGTGGTTGATTTAAAGTAAAGGCGGTAACGTTTTTGATCTTTTAAGTTAAATGGTGCTAAGATGATTTTGCAAAACTCTCTCTTCATAAAAAACAAAGAAGAAAAAAAATGGTTTTTTGTGAAAATAAGAAACACCTAAAGTCATGTGTTCACACACAAGTGTGTACACTCGCCATGCTCTGTACTCTTCTCACGTAAGCCCAAAAGGCAGTGCAGGATCGGTATATCTTGTCTCAATTTATCTGAGTTAGGTGTATGTATATAAATTTAATAAAAATAACCACCTAGTGTCATGTGTTCATACGCAAGTGTGTATACTCGCCATGCTCTATACTCTTCTCATGTAAGTCAAAAAGGCAGTGCATGATCGGTATATCTGGCCTCAGTTTATCTGAGTTAGGTGTGTAAATATTAATAATGTTAATACTTCTCAAACATAGAGAGAGGAAGCAATTGAAATCCAAGCACTATTTTCACTTATTTGATTCAATTTGATATTCAAAAGAAATGAAAATACCACTTTGAAAAACTTTGAAAATCAACTGAGGAATCATTTCATAGTTACACTATGTTATCAACCGAAACAACTAGCCAAACTAGAATCCAATTGTGATGATAACTTAATTTTTGTTGGAAGTTTTGACGAGTAAAAGGACTTAAATTTCTTGATAATGACCAAAACTTATATTTAACTTATTCGTGTCAATTTGAAAGTAAATTCTTCATTTGTAAATATTTTCAAAAACTTGCTTTCATCTCTTTGTAAATAAATCTTGCATTTAGGAATTTTGCATGTTGCATTTGGATTTTGTGGGTAGTATCCACTAAAAACCCTCACGAGAAAACACTCGTCCTACTAGGGACACCTACAGGTTTAACGGCTTGTTGCGTATTCTCAATGCAATCGTGTTTCCTATGAAAAAGGATTTATCTTAGTTTTTCTTTATTCGAGGACGAATAAAATGATAAGTGTGGGGGTATTTGATGTGCACGTAAATGTGCATATTTTTACTTCCATATTAAATCTACTTTTATTTTAAATAAATGTCATAATTGGGTGTTTCTAACTGTTTAAAACCAAATTTCAAAAATGCTTTCAAGTCATCGTTCATACATCAATTTGGGGGTAAAATGGTAATTTTGTGTATATATTAATTTTGAGAATATTCACTTGCACATGTTATTTTTATTTGTTGAAATTTGGATGGAAATATGAAGAGTCTTTCATGATTCTTGCATGCACAAGAGAAGAAGGCAAATGAAGATGGAAATAAATCAACTCATGCATCATGAAGGATCTCACCTACCCACTTACCCTAATATACAATTAGGAGCTAATGCACAAGTTAGTGGAGGTTAAAGTTACATGCACTTGATGGAGGATTAATTCATGCTAATGATAATTTGGTGGCCACACTTACTAAAGGGTATTTTGGAAAGCCCCCTAAAATATGGATTAGGGTTTTATGCATGTACAAATTTCCCTCTTATATTCATGTAATGAATCTTTAATCACTTATCATATTAGAATGCAAGTTGTAGCCTCAAATGAAATGAGAAATAAAATGCTTCCTAAGCCTCTACCTTTTCTACTTGCTTTTATTTTATGCTTACATGTTCTTTTACGCTTACTTTCATTTATATGCTCTCTTTTCTTTCATGTTAGTAGTGTAGATTTATTTTATGCAAGTAGATTGATTCTCTTTTTATTTTAATTAGCTCTTACTTTGCTTATTTTTCTATGTTGAAATTTACAAGTGTTGAAACGATAACACAAATGAGTAGCTAAACCCCTTCAATTTAGGGGTAATGAAGCTCTCTAAAAATATGTAAATTTAATATATTGTGTGATTTATGATCTCTTTTATGCTTCATGAAAAGTTTGATTTTGAAGTAAGTTTATAAAGTGAATCTGATAGCCTATGTTGTATTCACAAATAGGCTATTCTTATTCGAACATAAATACAATTTACATCACCATTTTACTAATTGATTTTTTATTATGAAATTAAGGTAGAAACAAAATTTGATGATCTATGCTACTAAATACAATAGTAAATAGACCATACTTAAAATAGCTTTTGCTTTTACTTCATTTTCATTACATTTGATAAGTGGATTTGGTTGTTGTTGTACAGTTTGATGGTTAATTTATGTTAATTAATAACATAAATAAACCATACTTATGATAAATACATCACTATTTATACTTATGATCAAAATAGAGAGATCATAGATTATTTTTGTGTTGATTTATATAAAAATATGAGAGTGGATTTGCCTCTGAATTATTTTCTAATCTCATATTTTAAATCACTTTTGTTCTAGCTAGTTTTACTTTTTCTTAGCTTAAAACAATATCAAGTTTGGTATAATTTGATTGATTAGAATTTTTTAAATCATTCAATTCCCTGTGGATCGACCCGTACTTGCCGCGTACTAAAATTGTACGACGTGCGCTTACGGTTATTTTTATTACAATTTTTCGGCGATTTTCTAACCGATAGAAAATTAGCCGATTCAACAATCCATACCGGAGGACTTTCTTTGCAAGGGTTTGCCTTCCAGTATGGTCTCCGCAGTCGCCTTCGTAACTTCCTTCAGGATCCGTCGAGCTTCGTCGTCGGTCACACATCTAAGCGGGGTGTAGAGAATCCCCTTCGGTGGAGTATACCATCATGTATTATGAATCACGGTGCCTTCCATAGAAGCTTTTTCCATTGATTCCTGTTAGTTTGAAGGGTCTCTCTAAGCAAGTAATCTTTGATTGGCATCATCCATGTTTCTGGTTCGACGGCGGTTTCAAAAATCCAGTCGACATCCATTTCGTCTTTACTTGGAGCGGTTAGGGTCTCAATCGAGACTAGTCCCAACAATTGAGCTTCTCCGGAGCTTGCCAATTTAGCTAAGTAGTTAGCCTTAGTGTTTTGCTCCCGCGGGATGTGAGTTATGGTGTAATGCTCGATGTCGTTCAGCAACTCTTGTACTTTAGATAGATATGGGGCAAGGTTCTCTCCTCGAGCCTGGTATTCACCTTTCACCTGGTAGACGACTAGTTGAGAGTCACTGTAGATGTGAACAGACTTTATTCTGAGTTCCTTTACAACTTTCAGTCCTGCTAGCAACGCTTCGTATTCCGCTTCGTTATTTATTGTAGGGAATTTCAAGCATAAGGCGTAGCAAATGGCTCGTCCTTTGGGGGTTTCAAGCACTACCCCTGCCCCTAAACATAGGTTGTTAGACGTGCCATCAACAAAGAATTTCCATCATGTTTCCACTTCCAACGGCACTTCTTCTTCGTCATCCCATATGGTAAACTCGATAATGAAATATACCAGCGCGTGCCAATTGATAGCCCTTCTCGGATGGTAAGTGTTATCATATTGGCTCAATTCGATATTCCACTTGAGGAGTCGTCCGGAAGTTTCAGGTCGGTACAATACTTGCTTCAGGGGCTGACCAGTCAGTACTTTAATCGGATGTGCCTAGAAATATGGTCGTAACTTCATAGACGCGATCAAGAGTCAATACGCTAGCTTTTCCAGCTTCGGGCAATTTTTCTCGGCTCTAGTAAACTGTTTGCTAATCTAGTATACGGGTCGCTGAATTTTTGCTTCTTCACGCACAAGGGCAGCGCTCAATGCGTGAGGTGAGACTGCTAAGTAGATGAATCGGTCCTCTCCGTCCACTAGCTTTAATAGGATTGGCGGGGCTTCCATGTGTTGCAGCAACTCTTCAAATGCGGTTTGAAAAGCTTCATTCCATTTGAAGTTCTTCTTTCCTTTCTTTAATACATCAAAGAACGGTATGCATTTGTCGGTGGCTTTTGAGATAAACCGGATTAGTGCTGCGACTTTCCCATTCAAGTTTTGTAATTCCTTCTTATTCTTCGGGGCTTTGCCTTCTCATAGGGCAGTTATTTTCTCTGGATTTGCTTCAATGCCCTGGCACTTACTATGAATCCCAAGAACTTTCCGGAGGCTACCCCAAAGCGACATTTGAGTGGATTGAGTTTCATTCCATATTTTCGGAGTATTTCAAACATTTTAGCAAGATTATCCAGGTGGTTGGTAGCTACTCGCGATTTAACCAACATGTCATCCACATAGACTTCCATGGTTTTTTCGATCTGATGCTTAAACATGGCATTTATTAATCTTTGGTAGGTTGCCCCAGCATTCTTTAAACCGAATGGA
Source organism: Allium fistulosum (assembly GCA_030737815.1). Classification (NCBI taxonomy): domain Eukaryota; kingdom Viridiplantae; phylum Streptophyta; class Magnoliopsida; order Asparagales; family Amaryllidaceae; genus Allium; species Allium fistulosum. The sequence goes on along the minus strand of CM060904.1, from coordinate 1,098,426,163 downwards.
ATTACCCTGTAGCAGTATAGTCCTAGATCGGTGATGAAGCTGGTGCTTTCCTGATCAGGTTCGTGCATCAGGATCTGCTTGTACCCCGAGTATGTGTCCATAAATGATAGCAGTTCATGCCCCGCTGTCCCATCCACAAGCTGGTCAATTCTGGGCAGAGGGAAGCTATCTTTCGGGCAAGCTTTGTTTAAGTCTGAGTAGTCAATGCAGGTTCGCCGCATCCCATTGGACTTTTTGACCAAGACCAAGTTAGAAACCCATTAGGGGTAAGTCATGTCACGTATAAAACCGTTGGCCATCAGCTTGTCTACCTCTTCTCTTAACGCCTTGGACAGCTCGGGGCCCAAGCTACGCCTCTTTTGCTTTACCGGTGTAAACCTGGGGTCAATGTTGAGTGCGTGGTATGCAATTTCTAGCGATACCGCACACATATCGAAATGTGTCCAAGCGAACACATCTAAGTTGGCATGAAGAAATTTGGTGAGTTCTAATCGCATCTTGTTTCCAAGGTGTGATCCAATTTTCAAGATACGTGTCGAGTCATCCATATCGACAGGGACAAACACCGTCAATTCTGCCGGTGTTGCTCGATCCTTTCCTAAACTCTTCTTTCTAGGGTCCAAAGCCTTGTCGAATCGACTATGGTCCCCAAGCCTGGAGCAGCTCTGTAGTTTCTATTCGGTTGGTTCATGGATATGGAGAGTTCTTCCCACATTTTTTCCTTTTTCTTTTCTTTTGGATTCGCACAGTTCTGCAATGTAACATTCTCTGGCGGTGAATTAATCTCCTTTGACCACCCTAATTTCGTTTGTTGTTGGGAACTTCATGGTAAGGCACCATTGGGCTAGAGCGATTCTGAAATCCGCCAGCGCGGGCCGTCCCAAGAAAGCGTTATTTGCGGAAGTTTCATCTATAATTACGAAAGTCTGGATGAGGGTGACTCTTCGGTCACCCTTCCCAAGTTCTACCGGCAAATCAATCGTCCCTATGGGTTGTTTGGGTTCGCCAGTGAATCCTTAAATCTTTGTTTGGCATGCAGATACGTTTTTCATGCTGATCTTCATCTGGTCAAAGGTGCGTTAGAAAAGAATATTCATAGAACTGCCGCTGTCAACTAATACTTCGGACCACAGCAGGCCCGATCACTACTATCAATACCATGGGATCGAGAGTTAGAGCTTTGATCCCTTCGGTATACCGATTTCAGAATACGATATCATCATTTAAAGTTTTCTGCTGCTTGGCTGGAGCTCTATCTTCAATTGTGAGGCACGATTCCTTTGAAGCGTGCTTTAACGAACTCGCATACCACTCCATTTCTCCCCAACTTCTCTGCATGGGATGTGGTCCTCCAGATATCGTTCCAGTGATGAGTGTCTGGTCAGTTTGCTTTGATCCCTCCTCGCTGGTTCCAGCTTGGTTTCTTTGATCCCTAGGAGCTTGGGGAGCCATGGGCTGGTCAGGATTTGTGGTTTTCTCACGGATTGCTGAAGCTTGTTTTCTCGGATCAGCTCTTCGATCAAGTTCTTAAGATGACGACACTCATTTGTGTTGTGACCATGCGTCTCGTGGAAGCGACAAAACTTCCCTGAGCGCTTTTGTTGTTCCGTTGCTTCCTTCTTAGGGGGTTTTTTATACTCCTCTGTCCCCTGTGTTGTAAGATAGATGTTTTCAGGAGTGTCTTTGAGTGAGGTGTAATCCTTGGGCCTAAAGCCTTTAAGTCGTTTATTGTTACCATTTCTTTTATTGGAATTTTGGTTCTTCCTTTTTTGGTTTCCGTCTTTCCCTGTGCTTCCTTCAGTGGTGCCAGCGGCATTTATGTTCTGGTTCATTGCCATGTCACTATCCGACATTCATCGGTTGCACGCTAGTAGACTTCCTTTCTAGCTCTTACGCCTCTTCCAATTTCAAGTATTGACTTGCCTTGTGATTGAAGTCCTTCCTTGTGGTGGGTTGATTCATTTTGATCCACTTTCCAAACTCAGTTTTAGGGTGGATTGCACGGACCAAAGCCATAAAAACCATGTCCTCGTTTGGATTGCTTACTTCCATCACTGCAGTATTAAACTGGTTCATGAAAGACTTCAGTGATTCATTTCGTCCCTGGAATAGTCCGGACAGGGACATCACATCCTTAGGCTGCATTGTGTGAAGCCTAAATTGATCGAGGAATCTTGCTGCTAGCTGGTCAAAAGTGGAGATGGATCATGGCGGAAGTCTGGTAAACCACATGGAAGCAATTCCCTCCAGGAAAATTGGGATACATCGAACAATGTCCGAAGCATTCACTCCACCCATGTACCAACCGTGCTTGTAAAGATGATGCTTTGGGTCCTTTGTTTCGTCATAGGACGGAATAGTTGGCATAGTGAACTTTTCTGGATATCGCTCATTCAAGGCCTCATCAGTGAAAGGAGTCCGACTTGGAGCGGATCCCCATTCATCATCTCTTATATTCTTATTCTCATCCATCAACTGCTTGACCATATCCACGATGAATGCCTTTGATGTTCGGTAGTCCGGGGGTCGGCTGTCAATCACTACACCGAGTGTTTGGCTTTGCAAATGGTCTTGGTGAGCGGACTGAAGCCTAGGTCTCCTGTCTTTGGAAAGTCACTCCCTTGGAATCCCGTTGGCTTGCAGTTAGCCTGATTGGGGGCAGTTTGGACATTTCTGGCGTATCAAATGCATTGGTATTTGTTTCCAACGTGTCGTCGTTAAATTGCTCTCCATCTTCTGAGTCGGAGAGGTCCATGGCTATATCCTCTTGTGGGTTCTTTGCCCCTTGATTCAAGTTCATAACTATTTGCCTTACTGTCGGTGGAGTACTTGTGTTTCCTCCTACGTTGATTCCCATGGTTCCAGCTGTCGCTAGTCTTTGCGGCTACTTTCCGTTTCTTCTATTCAAACGGCCAGAAATGGAAGAATTTTCTTGTTCTACGGCAGTCGTGGGTTCGACTATAGTTCTTGGAGCAGGATGTGATTGTAAGGTCAAGAGGGCATTAAGCTTATCCATCAGAGCTCTCTGAACGCTTTCCATTTTTTGATTGATTTCATCAACCATTTTATTCAACTCATCTCTTGTAACGACTTCACGTTGATTGGAGGATCCTGGCACCAAATGTAACAACCCTGTATTTTTCAAATATTTTTAAATTGATTTTTCCAGATTCAAAAGCTTTATTTATGAAAAAGAATAAATTTTGTTATTTTAAGTATAAACTTTGATTTTGATGTGGATTTGAATTCCAAATATGACTAAATTTAATATTTCCAGAAAATGTGAATTTTGGTCAAATAGTCAAACTTTGACTTTTAAATTTAAATTTTAAATAGTTTGAAATTATAAATTTTATCTTTTATTATGAAAATAGATTTAATAACTTGAACACTACTTTTCGTTTCGTTGGAAACGGAGTTAAAATGTAAAAGTTATGTACATTTCAATTTTTTTTAGTATAAACTGTTTATTTAACAATTTTGTCTATTTTAAATTGTATAAATTACTTTTTCTTTGTTATATTTTATTTTATTATGTGTAAATATGTTAATTTATGTATATTTTCATCTCTAAATATTTTCAAAAATAATAATAGAATTTTTCCAAAATTTACTATGATGATTTCCTATTTTTAAAGGCTGTTTTCCTATTTTCTGCTATTTTCTTCATTAAAAATTATATGTAAATTAAATTTTAAATATTTATTTTGTGAATATATTTTTATTTTATGTTATTTATGTTTAAAAATATATTACAAGCTCATATGAATTTTCTAAAAATTTATTCTATTCAATTCCAAATTTTCTAGACTAGTTTACTATTTTAGCTATTTTCTTAATTTAACTTTATATAATTGATAAATATTTATATAAATTATTATATTTTGATAAAATTTCGAAATTTTATCTGCGATTATTATTTTTCCAGAAATATAAAGTTATAAAAAGGAATTAAAGATATATGAAGAGTTTGATACCTTTTGTGTGCTTAGTCCTTTTGAATTCTACCGTTTCTTTTAAATCAATACATCTTTTATTTTATTTTTTGCCATTCTTTTCCTCATTCATTTTCAGCCGACTCCCCTATCTTATTCACGAATTTTCAAAGCTCCAAAACTCTAAAATAAATCATGGCCTCCATCTTGCAAAAAAATTTGGCAATCTCCCTCTTTTCTTTCTACTTTTTTTCTTACTTTTCTATGCAATTTTGCCTTGATCTCTTCACATGTTTGCTTGGCCTAGCCTCTACCACCTTCATCCCCATCATCACCTCCTCCATCTACTACAGCAAACACTCCCTTCCCTCTGACCAAGACAGGCCATGACCTTCCACTTGAAGCCATCACCACAAAACTCCACAAAACATTGCCTAGACCACACATATCATCACCTACCCTCCATATCTTACTTTGGCCACCCCCTTAGCCACCACCACCACTTGCTACATGACCCTTGGCTGCTACTACTCATCACCCAAACCTCTGTCCAGACCTGTACCAGATGATGGCCGAGCCATTTGACCCATAGACCGAGCCAAAAGTTGAACCAAACTCCACTATGTTGCCTAGTCTCTTGATATTCTTGTGTTGTAACTTCCTCCACATGTTCTAGCCTATATGCCATGCATTCCTATGATCAAACCTGAGACAAAGTCATGTCAAACCTGACCTATATAAACCCCTAGGCCATGCAAAGCATTGTAGAAAACAAGGCAAAAGATTTGACATTCAAATCTCTTTTCATTTAAAAGTTATTCCATTTCAAGTGCGTTGAAATTGTGTTTGTTTTGATGTATGTTTTGGGTTGTAATACAAGAGTTGTAGCTTTGGATCTTGCTCTCCACTCAAGTCTGTAGTCTTGTCATCGTGCTTTTGTTTCCATTGTGTCATTGGTTTTGATATCTCCAGCACAAACAGGTGAGTTATTCTCACCAGACAATATGTACATATATAACTAGTAAATTGACACCCTGTGAATCTGTAGAAATATATTATCATGTTATACTTGACTATATTATGATCATATGATGTTTATACACCTGTTATATCATATGTTACTGTTATTTAATGTTATTCTGTTATTTATATCAGTTATCACCATTGCAAGTTCCCTGTAGACTAGAATCACTATGGGTTGAAATGATACATACCCGAACGGACTTTAGAATAGGGAAAAATTGTTATGGGCTGAAATGATAGGCCTGAACGATTTTTATTTAATTTATTTTAACTTGGGATTGCGGGTTTGAAATGATAGAACCCGGATTTTTCTTTTTTAAACTACGGATTGAAATGATACATATCTGTATCACTTGACCTAGGTTAGAAAATTATATACAGGCCCGTGGTTATTTTATAAAGTGTTTTGGATATTTTTAAGTATTTTAAAAAAATTATAAATTTATGAAATTTGATTTAAATAGATTTTGAAATGTTTTAAAATAAAGAAATTATGATTTTTTTTCCATGTGTTAAAAATGTAATTAATGAATGGTTTAACTGGATTTTTGAAATATAACTTAAGTTGGAATTTTGGAATTTTGGTTAAAAATGATATTTAAGTTATATAAATAAAATGGATATTAAATTTTATTTGGAAATGGTAAATACGATAATTTGATTAAATTTGAATTTAAGTGATTTATTAAAGTATTATTGATTTTTCTATGAATTTAAGTGGTTAAATAAGTGAATGTTTAAAAGTGATCTTTTAAAATATAACTTGACTAGGAAATGTGAAATTTGGTTTTAATTAAATAAAATTGGAAATTTAGTTAAATTTGTGAAATGGTAATTTAAATTTGAAGTGTTAAGTTATTTGTTGAAATGTAAAGAATTGGAAACTTTTACACTTAAATTTATTAAGTAAATTGTTGAAAATTGGATTTTATTATAAGAAATTTATTATGAAAAGATATATGTTAAACGATATGTAAATGAACATTTTAAGTGTTAAAATATGATTTTTAAAATGTTTATGTGTTTTAAATTAAATTTATTTAATTGCTGGAAATACACTAACACCTGAAATTAACTTTTAATAGCATTCAGAAATGCTATAGATTCTGTTTTGAACTAAAATTGTGTAAAAAGAGCTATTACAGCATTTCTGAAATGCTGTAGTTGCTGTAATTGAACTTATAGGCTAATATTGAACTCAGGTCTATTATAGCATTCTCTGGAAATGCTATAATGGTCTGCAGTCTTTGCTGAAACCAAATTTAACCTTTGTTTTGAAATCTGAACTACCGCAGCACTTCTGAAATGCTGTCTTTTCTGTTTTGAACTATAATTCAACTAAAACTGAGTTTTAACAGCAGTTTTAAGTGCTGTCTTTACTGAATTAAAAATGTTTTCAAATATAACCTATAGAAGTTGTTTTTAAATGCTGTGAAATGCTGAAATTTTAATAATTAGGGTTTTTGACTTAGTAAACGAACTCAGAATGGTTTGAAACTTTGGAAATTGAATACTTGATTTGAAAATATAATAATTACACTTTTAAAAGGTTTAAATGAATTATTTTGATTGGAATATAAACTATTTAAAGGTGATTTGAAATGATAGTAAATGAACGATATCTTTGAATTTAAAAGGTATTTAAAGTTGAATATTTGGATTTGAACTAATAGGATATTTTATTTTATTAAAATGATTTGAAATGAAGTTTTGTAAGGATATGATATTTTATTATATTAAAATGAGTTGAAATGAAGTTTTGTAATGATATGAAAATTTAAATATATGGAAATGGTTTGGAATTGATTTAATCTTTATTTTGATAAAGATATGGTTTGAAATGATATTTTATTTTGAAGTAAAGTATTGTTTTTAAAAGTTATAACCACGGGTTATAATAACGATTGGTTGGCAAAGAGACCGGGATCGGATATGGACATACTCTCTGTCGATACCGAAAACCACTTTGACAACCGTGTACGCGGTGGAGATTCCAGAATGAAGTAGGATGGTGGCGACGTTCTTAAGGTATGTTACGTGGACCCAACTCCCGTGAGTTGGCCTAAGGTGGCTAAAACAGGAGCGATCTCGGACCAGTGAGGTAGCACCTCTTCTCGGACACATTTCTTCGATATTATACTCTTACTTGTGATTGATTAGATGGCCATCCTCCGATTTGGGAGTGTTGTTCGAGGTGGAACGGTAGTGGCTGCTATGCGTATCCATCAGTCCGTGTGCGTAATTGGTATATCTACCCTTGCATTGCCTAGTTGTGCCGTGTCACCTACCATATCGAGCTTTACTACGATTATGATTTTAAGATCCGACCGCGTTAAGGTTCTCCATCCCCTTAACGCTATTTTCTATATGATTATACTTTACTTATTTAGACACTATTATAATATCGAATATTACTACATAGTAGATAGTTTAACGGATCCTTAGAGGATGGGCGGTCCCAAGCATCTTCTAAGTTACTTGTACCTTTATTACAGTTCACTTGAGTTGGTTTACATTATATAAGTATATATTGTCCTGACTCGAGTGTTTTGTGTTTTGCTTCATGCTCGGGTCAGCCTGAGTTATTCACAGATTTGGATTTCCACTCTCTTGGAGATTTGAATCGCTGGAGATTATCTGCTTGTCATGTCCTATCTATTTCAATTCTGTTGTTCTACTCAGCTTGTACTTGGTTATTTTATTGAGACTTTTGTTGTACTCTATTTCTTCTGTTGTATCTTCTGTAACTCTGACATATTTAGATAGTAGCTTCATGAACTACTATTTCTTTTACTTCCGCTGCATTATTTTACTCTGTGTCTGTGATCTGTGATTATATTTATTTACTGTATATTCTGAGATTTTCCAAATTTTATTTACAATGCGATATTTTGAGCAATTCAACTCCGGCATGTGTGTCTGCCTATGCACTTATAATGGATGCGAATGGTTGAAAATATCGGGTCGTTACACCAAATCTCCTACGTTGGCACCATTTACTTTGGTTTGCATATGATTCATCTCTTCTCCGACTATTACTGCCCCTATGGATCTTCCAAAGGCAGTTCTTTTCCTTCCTGGAGCCGTTGATTCTAAGCAACAAATTTTTTAAGCAAAGATTGAGAATCTAACTTCTGAACCTATCTGATCCAAGTAGATAGCTAGATCTAAACCCCGAGTTGGGTTCTCAGTGAAAGCACCAAAATGTTAGCCCAAAAAATGGATCAACACCCTGGATTGAGCGTGAAAGCACCAGCCATGTTCTCACAGAGCAATAATACAGAGAATAAATATAGAAAAAGACAGAAATAAAAAGAAGACGAGAAGGTTTTTATAGTGGTTTGGCTGGTAAAAAAGCCTACGTCCATTTTATAACTTTTATTATTGACTGATTGATGTTACAAGGTGAATTGGATTACAAAGTCGTTGAATATCCTTAGTTAGACTAAGTCCCCAATGCTGGAGTTCACTGGAGAGTCACAGGAAACTCCTTGGATGACTGTTGTGAGGGAGGAGAAGAGTGAAGAAGGTTTTCTATAGATTTCCAGTAGCCAGTCCAGCGGATCCTCTTTATGTTGCAGATAGGTGAGTATTTATATAGGTTGGAGAGCTACTGGGCTAAGCCTTCTTGCCATATGCTTGCGAATGACTATAGGAAGACGCACTGTAAGTTTCATCTCGAACCGAGCTAACTTGATGGATCGCTAGCGATCCATAGCTTCTAGCTCAATGGCAACCCAACGACTTAGGATGATTCCCTTACCTTCTACCTCAAAGCTCATGGCGACTTCGCAAAGCGGCATGGATCGCTAATGGTCAATGTACTTAGCTGGTTTTTGGGCTTTATCTTCTGGGGATCATTTGTTGTCTCGTGTTGGTGTCATCCATGTAATTCTGTAGCATGTTGCCTTGTTTTAATGCCGGTCTGCTTACTGGTTTCATTAGACTGCTGATTGAAATAGACGAATGCTTGTCTCTTGATTTAACTAGCTTGGAATCTCATCAAACTTAGCCATTGTCCTTAGAATACCCGTTGGACCATGATGCAAGTGGATTCACGAACCCATGAGCCAATATTATGGATCGCTAGTGATCCATAGATGATGGATCGCTAGCAATCCATCACCTTTGCGTACTTTCGCTTTTTTATTTCTCTGATTTCTCTTGGTTTATTGTTCTAGTCTTTTTCGTTGGCTCTTGAGCTATTCTGACTCAACCAGCTGTTCCGACTTCCTTTGGATTCTGCTGGGTTAAAAACCTGAATAACATTATTCATTTGAAAACATTTATAAAAAATTTGGAATAGAATTGTTAAGTTTAAATCCATATTTCAAAAGTTATTAAAAACTACTACAAAAAGTGCTGCGAATAGTGCTTTAAAGCTTATTTAATCAAAACAACTTTTCTATCATTTAGAAATCTATTTTTATAACTTAAATCCTTTTCTAAAACATTTTTATATATTTATAAAAGTGAATATTAGGCTCAGGTCCCTAGTAAGTTTCAAAATACACAAAAACCCCAGTAAAAAAAAGTGTGTAAATTAGGTCCCTAGAATTAAGTTACTAAGTAATTGCATATAGTTATGCAATTTTTTTGGTGAATAATTGCGGAATTTTCCGCAACTTTTTGAAAAAATTGCGTAAATTTCCGCAATTTTTTGGGTGAATAATTGCGGAATTTTCCGCAATTTTTTGAAAAAATTGCGTAAATTTCCACAATTTTTTGGATGAATAATTGCGGAATTTTCCGCAATTTTTTGATATAATTGCATAAATGTCTGCAATTATTCACTGAATAATTGCATAAGTGTATGTCATTATTCAGTAACTTAATTCTAGGGACCTAATTTACAAACTTTATTTTACTGGGGTTTTTGTATATTTTGAAACTTATTAGGGACCTGTGCCAAACTGTCCCTTTATAAAATTTATTCCATATTTTTAAAGAATTAAAAATATCCATTTTAAAGAATTATCGCTTTGGTTTTCGAACTGCCAAAGCGTGATTATTTTAAAAACTTGATTGGCTCATGTTTAATAATCTACTAAACGAAATCTTGATTTTTTTTCTTTTCTTTGAAAACTATGATTATAAGGGTTTGGAAAATTCTTATTTCGAAAATTTCCGAGTCTGAATCTGTCGTATAAATGGATTTAACTTTCTGTGGCGCGCGAACTGCCGTTACGTGACGCGCCTTTTTTTGATTTAGTTTTCATAACTTGTCAAAACTTCTCCAAATTGAGTTTTAGTCTTTTATAAAACATTTATAAACTATTTTAAACCATTTTTAAGAGGTTTAATCATCCTATAACACCTTTATAATTCATATTCATTTTTATTCCATATTATAATATTTATTTCAAACTTTTTCATATACAAATTCACAAAGAGGATAATTAAACTTCATATATACATCAATATTGATTTATTTTCTATTAATTAACTATGGTTAATCACTTAACCATTTCTTATTATGATTTCTCATAATTTATCACAACTAAGTTATCAACCAAATATATAACCAATTATTCAACCAAGCTTATTAATTAACTAATTAAACTTGCATAATCCTTTTAAGTTTTAAATACTTAAAATAGATTAGTGTACTAACCATTATCAAACTCAAACTTTCTACCAACATTCAAATCACAACACTTCACTAAACCATTTGAAACTTCATCTAAACATACCCAAACAACTCCTTTTTGCCCATTCCTCTCGGCCATCACTTCCTATCACTACCAATGCTCATGGCCTTGCTACTCCTCCATCATCTAGCCCACATCCATGGCCTCCCATCACCCCCTTAGTGCACGACCTAGCCTTATATCACCATCAAGCTCTAGGCCTTCCATCTCACCTCCACATGCTCACGGCCTTAAGGCCATCCACCACCATAGCACCACTAAGATCATAGCATAAGGCCTTTAGAAGAGAAGAGAAAGTGGAATGGTGTATGTGCAAATGTGTGTGTATATTTTATATTTATTTTCTCTTATTATTTCATTTGTGTAGAGAAGCCATTAGAGTAGAAGGAAAATCTTAAGAAGAAGAAGAAAAACTTAGGAAATTTGTGAATGAATAAGGGAGTGGTGGCTTGGTATGTATAGGCAAGGTTTGCCACAAAAATATCATGATATTTCCTTAGGCTATAACATCATTTTCATACCTCAACATGTGTTCCCCCTACCCCATCACTTCGACCGAACTAACCCACCCCCTTGCCATCATTTCCATCATATCCAAGCATGTGTGTCGACTTTGTGGATGCTTAAGTAGTAAGCAAACTAAAATATCTAGATATTGGTTATATATACGTATGTTTATGTCATGTGTATGTATATATGGATGTTTATGTGTGTGTATGTGTGTGTGTATAAGTGTAGAGCCTTAACCTTTAAGCTACTTAGAAAAATATCTCTATCCATCATCTCACCACTTACCATCACCTTCCCGTCACCAATGTGCTCCACCTCCATCACCTCTTACACATGCACCTCCCTTCCTCCATCATCATCGATCACTTCACTTCCATGCCATCCATTCATGTCCTTATGTATGATTACTTTGACTTTGTTTTGCTTAAAGGTGAAGTATAAGAGAAATATCATGATATTTCTTATTTTTACCATATGTAAATTCAAGTGTAAATGTTAAGTGTATATATATACACTAATATACATTATTTGTTATGTATAAATATGTATATGCATGTTATATGTGTGTTCAAGTTATATAAACAACGTCGTACAACTTTTATATGTTAAACCATTATGAATTTCGATTTCGATTTCCCATCATATATTCACTTATAATTCAAATTACATATATATGTAAACAAATCTTGAAAACTAATTCCTCATCATTATTAATTAATTAAAATAATCTCAATTGAATTATAAAACCACATAAATCAATATTAAATAAATATTTACAAAAGTGTTATTATATCGATAAAGCAATGTCCATTTTATTATATTTTTTAATTCAAATAGGTATCTTTATAAAAATATTATAAATGATTTATTATCACTTTATAACTATTTAAAATGAATTATTATCATTTAAAATAATTATTAGAATAATTTAAATAATTATTAAATCCTTAAATCTCAATTTAAAATCATAAATCAATTATCAAATATAATGGCATCACTGATGATGTCATAAACACATTTAATTTCCAAAATAAAATAAATAATTTTATTTCATATTCTTGTTCAATTATAAAAATAAGTGTACGTATCCAGCTCTATGCATGACGTTAGATAATTATAGAGCTGTTTATCGATAAAATGGTTTTGGTCACTGTACTGCTATTTTTTTGAAGTATATATTTTTGTTAATACTTATTACCATTATTATTTATTGTTCACAACATCAGAATCTATGTTAAAAAACTTATATTTGAATATCTGAAAAATAAATATACTTTGTCAAAGTGATAAATTTATGGGTCGTTACACAAAGGTAACATCGCCTAATGGATGTTAGGTAAACTCAAAACTCATGCTACCTCGTCATCTTACACCTCATTTTACAAAGTCTAGTTTTATGACCCTCAAATAAATTTTTTAAATAAAACATCTTTTTAATAAAAAAAATTAATGAATACCTCTAAAGTTTGTTATTCAATTAAATATTCTAGTTTTTTAATTAATTACCTCTAGATCAAATCATCCTCGTCTTAAATATTTTCTCAGTATTGTAAAACTAGATACATTATAATATATATCTTTTCTCAATAACATATTTCTAAATATATTATCAATAAAACAATTTCAAATTAGGTCTTTTCAATCAAAACTCTTTATCTGAAAAAAAAAATTCAAAACATTGTTTTTCAAAGAATACCCTTTAAATGAAAGTCCTTACAACCAAAATCAATTTTCAAATCTGAGATCAAAGATACTCTTCAGATATAACATTTCACTCAGATAATATTTTCTTGCATTCTTTACTCAAAATAGATACTTCACAAATAAAAATACTTCAATCAAACTCTTTTCAGATATTTCTATCACTGCCATTATTTTCTTAAGTATAAAATCATTTTATTATGTATTGTCCGCTTATTTCCCACGGAACTGGAGTTTTGCTATATTGTACACATAAACTCGTTTTGCTCTTCTAGGACAAATGATAAGGAAATCTGTCTGCTTAAACGGTTAGGTAGTAATCTCTGTTCTTATGTATTGTTTGTTTATTTCCCACAGAACTGGAGTTGAGTTTACCGAAATTCATCGGTTGGTTTTGGAGTGCTCGATAAGCAGGGAAGTGTACTTATATGAGATGACTTAAAACCGCAACCACTCCAAAACCATATACATGATCTATGCTTTGGAGAAGGTTCGAGACTGGATTGAGATGTTGGAATCTATGTGGAGATTCGAGATTTGTTTGAGATGCTCGAACACATGTTGTTGTTCGTTATCTATTCAGGATATGAGAATCCATGTGTGATTCCAAGATCTGTTGAGATATAGGAATCCATGTGTGGTTCCGAGATCTGTTCGAGTTTGGGACTCGTGTATCGAGTTCTGTTTGAGTGGTGGACTGTGTGCTGGAATGCCAGACTAGCCTCACCAACGGTGATGACTAAAACCAAAGATAGGATACATAGCTAGTAGGGTTGGCAAACCCATAGGGTGCATGCGACTCCATTCTAGAGATACTCATATAGATATGCATTTGGGAGTGATGCATCAGGTCTTAGCAAGACCTGCTATGTTTTTCCTATGGTATATTCACTAGAGATGTATGCTACTTTGGGAGGATATCTCTAATCCTTGTGTAGGAAGATCGTTCTCGAAGTACCGAGGGCACCTCCGTAGAATCATACACAATTAGCGAACGTGCCTTTGCAGTAGTGATTGTATACCTATTATTGTTGTGATGTACACTCACGTCCATCACAGCTACGTGATTATTTATATTTCACACCTTAAACATTATTATAATATAACTAGATTTTATTATAGACATAATTTGATTATCGTAAGATAAAAACCCGGCCGTTATTATTTACAGCATGGTCTTACGATGTACCTTTATTTTTGAAGTGTTTTATAAATATAGTAATCTATATGATTTGAGTTTCTCACTCTGGTTTACCAGACTGATCCGAGTGTTATTTTCTTATAATGCTCGGATCAGCCCAATGTATATTTCCGGAGATAGTTGTGGTTCATTGGAGCTCTTGGAGAATAGCTTGATGATTTCCTATCATATTTGTTTTCCGCTGCATTACTTGTTTTGTATTTATCGGTGTTTGTGAGGACAGGTTGTTATAACTGTCCAGACTGATTATAAGTTAGTTTACTCTGATTAATGTATGTATATCAAAGTTTTCTTTTTGGTAAAGACCTTTGAGATATTACATATTATCGTTTCGCATGTGAGATTCTGATATTGTGCTCCTCTTTCTTGTTCTATTTCCTTTTCATTTTCTTTTACCATAACATTCTGTCTTTCAAGCACTAGGGTGCTTGGCACGTGAATACCGTGGAAGTATTAGTGTCGACTTTCAGGGATTGAAAAGTCTGACAGTTACACGTGGTATCAGAGCTAAAGGTTAAGCGAGGACCTTGGATTTTTGGGGAATAATCCATTAACATATAGGGTAATGGAATGCCTTATTATGAGTTGAGTGTATTACATATATGAGAGCGCGTATTTATTATTTTTATAAAAATGTGTTTTGTATGGTGTTGATTGGTCTATCAAGTGGATTATGGATTCTGGTCAATGCGTGTTGCTAACGTTATTGATAGGGATCTCTAAATACTTAAACAAGGAAAACCAACACATTATTGCTTTTGAAATTGGTAAATGAAATAATTTTATCAGGATTATATTTCATATGTAAATAGATAATTTTCAAAAAAAATTGATATAGTTATTTATGGTGTGTTAGTTTTTTAACAAATAATAATATTCAATTATTATCATTTATTGTTTGATTAATTATGCTCGACCAATTTGTGAGCGGTTTTACCTCTTCACTACATAGGTTGGGTAGATAGTAATTTGTGGGGACACTGAAACAAAACTTGTGAATTAAGTTTCACGGTTTGACTATATGCCGTTTGATGATAATGTTGGATTAAATTTTAATTTTAATAAAAGTTATTTATTATAATCTAAACAAAGATATACATTCGTGAAATGATTTAGATAAGAAAGTAACTTTATATAAGTATGGTTTATAAATAAAAAGATTTAAACTGAGAATTTGAGAACTAAAATATCGGTATTTTTGGAAATTGTTTTTCAAAGTTTGTGAAAAGAAAATAATATTAGTATTATTTGAAAGTAAATATTTTGAAAATTGGTTTATGAAATTGGTATCATGGTACTTAGTAATATTTATGAATTATTTGATACCATTATGGAAATGATTTTGGTTAAGTCCGAAAGGCAAGAAGATAGAAAGTACCGAACTCACTTCTGTGTTGGAAAATAATTTTGGTGATGACTATCGCATCATCAGCATTCATTTTCAAGTTTCTAAGTGGAGGATGCTACTATATAGCAGTTTTGCTTCAAAGTTGTTTTGGAAAAATAGCTTTTGATCTAAATCCCGGAGGTATAATTTGGTATACAAAAGTTATAAGTGTATATTATTTCAAAATGATTTGATATAAAACCCAGTGTTTCATTCTTAAGTTTTCGGTTAAGTTATATTATGGATGCATGCATCCTATGCATTAGGGTAGCTTGGTTGTGCATCTTGTTTGATCTATTGATTGGTAGTTTTCATTGTTGAAATGGAATGGAATTTTCGGTGATTTTGGATAGTCAAAAACTTCCGAGTTAGTTAAGAACTTAAAGCTAAGTGTTTTTTTAAAATATAAAAGCTGAGCTTTTGTAACTCTTGAATTGAGAAGGTAGTGGGTTAAAACATGTTTTAAATGTGTTGAACATACTTCTGAAATAAAATGAATTTGATGTTTTTGTATATACTCTTAGGATGTAGTGAAGTATTATACGAATGCAAACTTAAGTCTTAAAATGTTTATAAACTTGAGTAAAGTTTTATGAAATGATTCGTAAATGATTTTAGTATTAAATGAGGAATACTATAGGGAAAATGAATGTGAATAAAGTAAATCGGTGAAGTTAAGAAACCAAGTGGAATAAGTTACGTAAGTTGTATGTAGATCATTTTATTCGCATACCAGTTCTTGATTTAGGATTCGAGCACATGATTTCGAGGTGATTCATACCGGTATGAGTTAGGATTTTTCACTCAATTCTTGATGGCAAACACTTGATACGGATTTTTGATATGGCCCTGAAGTTTTCTATCATAGTATATGGCTATGTAAGGAGGAAAAAAGTTTCTAATCAAGGAACTTAATCAGAGTTCACAATAGAGAGATCAGGTGAGATATACTAGTTCGAAAGTGAAATCTAGCGACCGAGCTAGTGATCAGATTTGGTATTGCATACGGATGATATATATATGCATCGTATGAGCTTTAATATATTTGTATGATGTGTGTTGTCTTGTAGGGAGTTTGGGAAATGACTCTTTGATTTATTCAAAGGTAGTGTTAATGATCAAATAAGTGTTAACATGAGGTTGTTGAACGTAAGGTGCACTTAGTAGGTTGTTTATTTCCTTGTGTGATGAGAAGGTTTCTGAACCTGGACAAACCGTGAGCTTTGGTTGCTAATGATTATAGTATTATGTAGTATTGTTATGTGATTGTTTCTTTGGTCGCCAGTGGTTGCAATACCGTAAGGTATTGATGTGTGATTGTTGCTTTTGTTGCTTATGTCAGTATTTCGAGGATGAAATGTTCTAAGGGGATGAGAATGTAACGACTCTGATTTTCAAACACTTTATAATTAAATATAAAAATTATTTAAATATTTAAATGGTGGATTTAATGTGAATAAAAATGATTTTAATAATAATTATTTTTAATCAAGGCGTGAAATTATCATTCCGAGGCACTGCCTTGGATTTTGAAGAAACTAGTGTCATGGGATTCGAAATAATAAGATGATGTACATCGACGGATTTTGCAGCGATCCGACGTGCTGTGTGATCATATGAGCTTGGAACGTAAGATGATAAATTTGAGAGAATTAAATTGTTTATAATTATCCACACTTAGATATTTTCTTTATCACTTTCATTATCTTCCTCTCTCTTATTTTTATCCATTTCCAACAAACCAAAATGAGCCACGACCGTAAAATGAATTGTTCCCGGAGCTAGAGATGTTGATAGGAGACAATGTTGGATCCATTGGCTTCGTATTGGCGAGAGCATCATATTTGTGTGTGTCGATTTGGGTGCGGCGGAGGTTGGGGTTGTTCGACTTGAACAACGGTGTCCAGGGTTGTGGATTGTGGAAGTTTTAAGGAGGAGATAGGCTATGGCAATGGTGTCATTGGGTTTCTTGAGTGAAGGTGCACTAGCGATGACAATTTGGTGGCGTGCGTTCATTAGGAGGAAAAAGTGACATTAGGGTTGTTGTTATAGGGCAGTAGGTCGCGATTAGCCAGAGGTGGCTGGAGCTGATTTCGAGCATGGCGCTAGGTTCGTGGCATAAAAAGAAGGTGATTGATGGTGTTTGGAGTAGCTATAGGATGACGAGCCAAATCGCGTCGTTGGGATGGTCGAATTAGGCCATCGGTCGAAATTTGGGAGGAGTGGGTCGAGTGTGTCGAACTTATGGTGGCCGGAGAGAGTTTGTGAAGAGAAGTTTGTTGGCGTCGTCCATTCGTCGGATGGTGGAGAGATGTTGTGTGACAATGGGTAGCGTGCACGTATAAGTGGGTTTCAGTGATACGGTGTGCATAATATGTGGGAAAGAAATATTAGTGAGAGGTTTTTATTTAATAAACGTCATTAGTAAAGTTAATTACTTAATTAATTAAGTTTTAAATCAAAATTCTTATAAAACTCATATCTATTGCATACGAGGTCCAATCCAGATGTTGTCTTCATCGTTGTACTCGTATTGAAATCTTTTACGTCTGGGATTGATTTGGCTTTGGGTGAGTTTATTCACTAGTTATTTGTATATTATGTGATAATTGTTTATTGTGCAAAATATAGATTAAATTTGATAACAATGCAAGTTATTACTCTTTGACCTCTCACTGCTTTTGAAAGCAAATGACAACAATATATGTAGTATATTCCCTCTTATAGCTCTCTAAAACATGCATCATGGCCCAAGCTTATTATTTACATGTTTGATATTGATGTGTGAAAAGTGATAGCGTGTTGTGAATGGTTGAAGCAAATTGTCGCTATAAACGCACTTGGAAAATCCCATGTATTTAACACTTGTTAAATTGGTTAAGATGTGAATGTTGTGGAAATATATGTTTTGGTTATTCATTACATACATTTGGTGTGTTTTACATATAGGAATTGATTTGGGAAGTTATAGAAATTGTGAGTAGAAGTTGCGATAGTTAGAAGCGAAAAGGTAGCTATGGATGCATTTTGGAATCACTGTGTTCGGTGATTTTTAAAGTTAATTTTGAAAGGTATCCTAGGGCTTCTTCGTATTTTGATAAGTATTGTAAGTGTATCTATTATTGGAAAATATTAAAGTTTAAATGTGTTTTATAATTATTTCTGAATTTCAAAGGAAAGAGTTTTAAAGTATAAAACATGGTTTTATGGTTTTTAAATAAGTATAAATTAAAGTATTTTGAAGCGATATTTTAAGTAACATTTTAAATTGTATTTTTAAGCATTTTAAAGTATTTTTAAGCATTTTAAAGTATTTTTAAGCATAAATAGTTTTTAGAAAATTAGTTATATATTTTTTATTAAAGTATTTTAAAGTTTATATAATATAATATCCTTTGAATCGATGTCAGTATTCTAAAGTTTTTATGTAAGCTTGGAAAAAGTAAGTTAGGTCTCGAATGCAGAAAGAAGGGAAGAATTGGATTATAACACTTAAGTTGTAATGAATAATTTTGTAAGGTTAAGTAAAAGTACTAACTTGTGAAATTTGGGATATAATTGGATCTTTTGGAAGAGAATGTTTTTAAGAGATAATTATAAAGGGAATGATTTGGGATTGTCGTGACATTGTTTGAATAACAATTGTCTTAAACTCATATAAAAGGAATATAATCTTTAAAAAAAGAGTTTGAAAGATAATGATTAAGTGGGAAGTGCTGTGGTCTGTTGTAAACAATGTTTTAGTAGCATTTTTCTTAAAATCCTTGAATAATATTTTAAAGTGGTAAAATTGTGTTAAATAATTTTGGGAAATACTTAGATATTTAATGATGGAATTTTAAAGATAATAACAAGTATGGAATCTTTGAAAAAAGATAGAAAAATATAAGTTTAAAAGTATAAAAGAGAGAAGAGTTATAGTAACAATGTTTGAGTGATATTCGTTTTTAACCTCTTTGACCGTGTTTTAAGTAAGTAAACTTGTTATTGATTTGTGAATGTACTTATACCGTTGAGATAAGCATATAAATACTTTTGAGAGTATTGAAATGTGTGAAAATGGATAGTGGGGTTTTAATTAAATAGTAAAGTTTAATTAATAAGTGAAGTTTCATTTATAAAGAAGTTTATTGAGTAAAAATGAGCTTTACTAAGAAAAGAGGTCTTTAATTAATAAAGGAAGATTAATTAAAACGGGGATTAGAAGTCGTTTATATGACTTGATTGTTCTTGTATGTCGATCATGGTTTATGTGTTACTTGCTTATGGACAGTATACGAGAATTAGTTTCCCCTACGCGATCATTCTCATTTTTGTTGAAATTGACCAAAATATAACTCTGGAAATATCTATAAGAAAACATGAGAATTATATGGTACAATTAACTTCGATGATGCTATATTGTACACATAAACTCGTTTTGCTCTAGGACAAATGATAAGGAAATCCGTCTGCTTAAACGGTTAGGTGGTAATCTCCGTTTTTATGTATTGTCTGTTTATTTCCCACAGAACCAAAGTTTAGTTTACCAGAAATCCATCAATTAGTTTTGGAGTGCCGGATAAGCAGGATCGTGTACTTATATGTAATGACTTAAAACCACAACCACTCCAAAACCATATACATGTTTTATGCTTTGGAAGAGGTTCGAGACTGGATTGAGATGCTGGAATCTATGTGGAGATTCGAGATTTGTTTGAGATGCTCGAACACATGTTGTTGTTCTTTACCTATTCAGGACATGGGAATCCATGTGTGATTCCAAGACCTGTTGAGATATGGGAATTCATGTGTGGTTCCGAGATCTGTTCGAGTTTGGGACTCGTGTGTCGAGATCTGTTCGAGTGGTGACTTGTGTGCTAAAATGTCGGACTAGACTCACTAACGGTGATGACTAAAACCAGAGATAGGAGACATAGCCAGTAGGGTTGTTAAACCCATATGGTGCATGCGAATCCATTCTAGAGATACTTATATGGATATGCATGCGGGAGCGATGCATCGGGTCTTAGCAAGACCGGCTATATTTTTCCTATGGTACTTTCACTAGATATGTACGTTGCTTTGGAAGGATATCTTTGATCCTTATGCAGGAAGACTATTCTCGAAGTACTGAGGATGCCTCCGTGGAATCCTACACAATTAGCGAGCGCCTTAGTGGTTGTGATTGTATACCTATTATTGTTGTGTTATACACTCACATACATCACAGCTATGCGATTATTTATATTTCACACCTTAGACATTATTATTATATCACTATATTTTATAATAGACATGATTTGGTTATTGTAAGGTAAAAATCCGTCCGTGTTTATTTACGGCATGGTCTTACGATATACCTTTATTTTTGAAGGGTTTTATAAATGTAACAATTTATATGATTTGAGTTTCTCACGCTGGTTTACCAGACTAATCCATATGTTATTTTCTTATAATGCTTGGATCAGCCCGTGTATGTTTTCAGATTTAGTTGTGATTCATTGGAGCTCTTGGGAAGAAGATGGATGATTTCCTACCTTGTTTATTTTTCGCTGCATTACTTGTTTTGTATTTATCAGCATTTGTGAGGACAGGCTGTTATAACTATCCAGATTGATAATAGGTTAGTTTACACTGATTGATGTATGTATATCAAAGATTTCTTTTGGTAAAGACCTATTGAGATATTATATATTATCGTTCTTCATGTGAGATTCTGGTGTTGTGTTCTTATTTTCTTATTCTGTTTTTTTTTTCTTTTCTTTTACCCTAACGTTTTGTCTTTCCAGCACTTGGGTGCTCGACACGTAAATACTGTGATGTATTAGTGTCGACATTCGGGGACCAAAAAGGCGACCTTACATTAGTCCTATTACTTTCTTGTATTCATAGGAATTTCGAGGACGGAATTCTTTTAAGGAAATGAATGTAACACTCTGCAATTTCAACGACTGAATATTTAAATGATTTATCTAAATATTTAATCGTTAATCGACAAAATGCCGGTTACACTCGACTGTTATAGACGAGTGAATTAGAACTCGAAACACTCGTAGTTGAGACCGCTTTTTCGAGACAAGAAAATAAAGTATAAACTCGACACTAAACCAAATTTACCTTTTAACAACACTCGATATATGCTGTAATAACTTTTCATAGCACTAGTGTAGACGATGTTATAATAGCCCGAAAACATATTGTGGCACAATTATAAACGCTATTACATAAAACATTTTACAACAACTTTATCCGCTATGAAAATATTTTCATAGAGTTTTTCGCATGCTATTTTATTCAATCAATTAAGTTTTTAAATATTTTCCATAACGGTTTCAAATTTTTCCACAGCTTGGTATAAAATGGGTTTTTGTAGCACTTTTTTGTTGTTGTAATAAGTTATAATAGCACCACTTCTTTTGATTCCATAGCGATAGTCCTCCACTATTAATCCTTAAAATATATAGCGCTTACATTTTGCTATGCTATGTTTTCTACAGTGCTATATAAACACATTCTTTTCTTTTAACCGAATTATGCATTTTTGCACATTAGAACATGCATTTCAAACAACCTCGAATTTTTGAAATACACAAACAAAATTTGATAGCGAAACACAAAAAAACATATTTGATAGCAAAAACACAAAATAGCTGATATACCATTCTTACATAGTAACTGATACATTTTTACATATATATAATAGAGTAGAAATATTCAAAGTTTAGAAAACCAAAAAGACCATACATGAAAACCATGCTGCCACGGTCTTTCTCCTGTAAACGCATGCACAATCTACATTTTCAAAACCTGCAATTTACACGAGTACAAGTTAGATAATTGGTCAAATAGGTTAGATAATAATTGCACAAAGTCTTAATTCTAATGAATCTACTTTATTTACAGGACAAAATTAAACTCGGATGTAATAGTCAAATTATACAATGGTAAAAAGAAACGGTACATAATTTTTAGGATCATATTCCTCTAAAATGCAAGAAATGCAATGTGTTTAGTCACAAGTAATTCAGACTTTGTTTTCCCTTTAAAAATACTATAAAAAAATAAAAAAATAAAAAATAAATATGTATTACTATTAGTGAGTTTAATAATGAAATTATTTTTACTAATGTATTTATTTATGTATTAAAAAAGTTCCAAGATCTGAAACTGAGTTCCGAAACTGAGTTCCATTATTCTGAAACGAAATCAAAATTTCAAAAACTACAAACCTTAATTTTAGACCATGTAATGGTGAAAAAGAAGTTATGGGGAACTAGGTTGGCCTTACTAGTCATACCAATAAGTTAATTCAACCACAAAACTGACCTCAATTCGTTGAAGTTATGGCTCAAGCAGAGCAAGCTAAGCAGGTTTCTTAGCACCTTAAACCAATGTACTAGGCAACCAATGTACTAAATAAGAAGAAGTATTGCATAAAACCGATGCAATGTCAACAGGATTAAGTGGTACTTTGGACTGACATGCAAGTAAAATCGCATAGGACCACTACACAAAACTAAGTCAAGTAATGGTGCATAAAACAGATACTCAGATCTGAAGCACAAATAAATTTGATATGGTGGCCTGAATACAATGATTTGAAAAGGCTGAACTGAATTGAGCTAGTGGAAGTTACTAAATAGAACGGATAGATGAAGAGTGAACAATATACTCACTGATCGGAGCTGCAACAAAGAAATAAAAGGCAATTGAGTAGTTGTTAATCCAAAAGGTAATTGAGCTAATGGTCGAATATTGGTGGGCATACATTCCTACCATCACAATCAAATTGAACTTATACTAGATTTGATGCCTAATAATATATTTATTCTTGACAGCCTCAGCCCTACCATTAAGACTCTCCAATCACTTGCCAAGGAAAATGAAATAAGGGAATTGTCTCTCTGTTTATTACTTTTTTTGTTAATAGTAGTTTTTTTGCTGCAAAGAAGAAAGTCAATAATTAATACAATCTTGCTGCCAAAACAAGAATAGTACCAAAAGATCAAAGTTCTCAAACCATGTATAATGCCTCAAACACAGAGATAAAATAGCTCCAATAGAGATAATAAGCCAAATTAGCCTAACACATGGAGATAACTTCATGCTTCCAAACAGCCATTCACCGGCTCAGACGTCTGGGACAGGGCTCCAGACGTCTGACCGAACTTTCGGGCAACTGGACTCTGTAGGGCCAGACGTCTGGCCCATGCCTGCAGACGTCTGGCAGCAGGCTGCAGGCAGCCAGCACATCAAACTCCCCTCCAGTTTGCTCCTCCGGACTCCGTTTCGCAATCCGTCTTCTCCGACACCAAGCTACATCCATCCCCTTCAATTCTCCATCATATAGTGTCACAAAATTTAACACTCCACCTTGACACTATATCCATCTCCAACACCAATGGTACCATACCATCAACAACCGATAGCTCCAACTACCAACACTTCTACCTTCAACCAAACATGAATGTTTTCCCAACGGGTTCCGGCACAGCCACCCCCCATTGCACTTCATCAACGAGTTCAGGCACAAAGCCCCCACCCACCAATGAAATGTTGAAAACATCCAACACCGTCTCACCAAAGACAAGAGCACTAGGAGTGTACACTAGCACTACACCAAGAAGATAGAACGACAATCTCGTACCAATACTCTTCCTCATCTACACTAGTATCTCTCTCAACCGTGCCACCCCGTGGCACCTAGCACTTCTCCAAGCGAATCAAGTTCTAGCAATGCTCGAACATTCCAAACGGCAATGCCTTAGTGAACATATCCGTCGCGTTCTCCTTTGTGTGCACCTTTCGAAGATATACTTGCTTATCCTCATCCATGGCTACCAAGAATGACTCCCTCACTTCTATATGCTTAGTCCGTGAGCTAAATGCCAAATTCTCCGCCAAGTGAATAGCACTTTGGCTATCACATTGAACATCGATGCTATCGTGTCCAATCCCCAAGTCACACAACAAACGCTTCAAATAGAGTGCCTCCTTAGCCGGCTCTACCGCGGCCAGGCTTTTAAATCTCCCCGAGATGGCCGAGATGAAAAATCCGAGATATCAGCCAAAATCCGAGATTTGGCAGCCTATTTAGTTATAAGTGTTTTAAATATCGCCCGAGATAGCCGAGATATTTTCCCGAGATATTGGCCAAAATCCGAGATTTAAAACACTGACCGCGGCTATCAACTCCGCCTCCGTAGTGGATAAAGCTACTACGGTTTGCAATCTAGATCTCCAACTTATGGCCGTACCACCAAGTGTGAAGACATAACCGGAAGTTGACTTTCTCCTATCTCTATCACCGGCGTAGTCTGAATCATAATAACCAACCAAGTTGCAACTCCTTTTCCCACTACCGCCAAAAACAAGACCATGAGATGACGTACCCCTAAGGTATCTCAATATAAGCTTCACAGCTTCCCAATGCGATTTTCCCGGATTAGACATAAAACGACTAACCACCCCGACGGCATTTGCTATATCGGGCCTTGTACACACCATAGCGTACATTAAGCTTCCAACCGCACTTGCATATGGCACCTTTGCCATATAAGCCTTGTCTCTCTCCAAGATAGGTGACCCTTTACTCGAAAGATTCACATGCAAAGGTAAAGGTGTATTTGACGCCTTTGCATTCTCCATGCTAAACCGGCAAAGCACTTTTTTAATGTACTCCTTTTGAGTCAATTTCAACTCAAAACGCTTTCGATCCCTTTCTATTTCCATGCCCAATATTCTCTTTTCTTCTCCAAGGTCCTTCATTTCGAATTCCGACTTTAATTGCAATTTCAACTTGTTGATTTCATTCTTTTCTTTCGAAGCAATGAGCATGTCGTCCACATACAAGAGTAAGTACACCCAACAATCATTTCCCAACTTCTTGAAATAAACACAAGCATCTTTGATGCTCCTATCAAAGCCACTTTCAAGCATAAAATGATCAAATCTCTTGTACCATTGCCTAGGTGATTGCTTCAACCCATATAGCGATTTCTTCAACTTGCACACCATATTTGACTTACCATTTACAACAAACCCTTGCGGTTGCTCCATGTAAATGTCTTCATCCAAGTCACCATGCAAGAAGGCGGTCTTCACATCAAGTTGCTCCAACTCCAAGTTGTTAATAGCAACTATGGCAAGTAATATCCAGATAGAAGTATAGCGCACAACCGGTGCGAATATCTCATCATACTCCTTTCCTTTCCTTTGTGCAAACCCCTTAGCCACTAGCCTAGCTTTGTATCTTCCATCGTCCTTCACCTTGTATATCCATTTGCACCCAATAGCACGGTTTCCTTTAGGAAGTGGAATCAAATCCCAAGTTTGATTCTTCAACAATGATTGCATCTCTTCCTCCATGGCACAAATCCACTTCGAGCTATCACTCGAATTCATGACGTCTTTAAGGTCCATAGGCTCATCTTGGACTACATTGAGAGCATAGTCTAACCTATCACAAAAGCTAAGATAGTTCCAATCACCATATCTTTCGGGTGGCCTTATAGCACGACGACCAACTCAAGTAGCAATATTATCACCCAAACCCCTTTCGGCTCCACTTTGAACCAAAACTTCTCTAGGTTCGTGTACATCACCAACACTACTAGAGGCACCTTGTGGACTATGTGATGTATCATCAACCACTTTCTCCTCACAAGCATCTTCAACTAATCTACTCTCTCTACTACTTGGACAAAATGTGGTAATAACTTCCTTCCCCTTTGATTCATCACGAACTAAGACCGGAATATCCGATGAGCTTTCATTCTCCTTGAACATAGCCGACTCATCAAAAGTAACATGATGAGAGTTGATTACCTTCTTCGTTTCCGGATTCCAAATCCGATAGCCTTTCACTCCATCCATATAGCCAAGCAAAACCCCTTTGAAAGCTCTAGGTTCAAGCTTTCATTTCTCGGATCATGCACATAAACCGGACTTCCAAAGACACGAAGATAGCTCAAGTCAATACTCTTTCCCTTCCACACTTCCTCCGGGATTTTGTTTTCAATAGCCGAGCATGGAATTCGATTAATAATATGCACCGCGGTTGACAAAGCTTCGGCCCAAAATCCCTTAGACAAACCCGATGTCAATCTCAAGCATCGAGCTTTCTCTAGTAGAGTACGATTCATCCTCTCCGCAACACCATTTGATTGTGGATCTCCCGGTGTAGTAAAATGTCTCTGAATGCCATAATGCTTGCAATACTCTAAGAATTCTCCGGAAACATATTCTCCGCCATTGTCGGACCTAAGAACCTTCAAAGACTTACCACTCTCATTCTCAACAAGAGCCTTCCATACTTTGAACTTAGCAAATGCCTCCGACTTAGCCTTCATTACATACACCCAAACTTTACGAGAAAAATCATCAATAAAAGAAATATAATACCTTGCTCCACCTAAAGAAGCTACCGGTGCCGGTCCCCAAACATCCGTATGCACATACTCAAGAACCCTTCTTGAATCATGTTTTCCTTCACCGAATGAAACCTTTGTTTGCTTCCCCATGACACACTCTTCGCAAAACTCTAGCTTGTTGAAACTCTCACCACCAATCATCTCCCTTTTCCGAAGAATATCCAAACTCCTCTCCAAGACATGTCCTAACCTCAAATGCCACAATCTAGTTGCATCTAAGTCTCGAGAACTATCAACCCCAATGCTAGCTTCACCTTCTATGGTCACACCTTGAAGCAAATATATACTATGAGCCCTAGCACCTTTCATAACCACAAGCGCCCCCTTCGAAACCCTCAAGCCATCTCTCTCAATAGTGATCTTGCATCCCAAAGAATCTAATTGCCCCAAAGAGATAAGGGACTTCCTAAGTCCCGGAACATAGCGCACATTTGTGAGAGTACGAACTACTCCGTCAAACATCCTAATTTGCACGAAACCAATGCCCTTCGACTTACAAATAGCACCATTTCCCATAACAATCGAATTTCCCTCTCTAGCTTCGAAAGAGGAAAAACAATTCCTATTCGGCGTCATATGATAAGACGCCCCCGAATCGAGAACCCATTCGCTACCCGAAACATTTGATGCTACCGCCGTCAATACATCCATGTCTCCCTCACCAACACCTCTCTCCACCACGACCGATGAAGATGCTACTTCCTTCTTGGCCTTTTCCTTGTCCGGACACTCATTCTTCCAATGACCGGGCTTCTTACAAATATAGCACTTGCCTTTCTTTTCCTTCGACTTTCCTCTCCAACCGGGATTCCTAGATTTGGAACGCCCCCGATTCTCCTTCTTCGCATATCTCTCCTTCTCCACAAACAAACCTTGACCATTTCCGGCACTACTACCACCAACACTCAACTCCTTCATTTGATCTCTCAACTCCTCACTAAGAAGACCCGTCTTGACATCATCTAACGTCAATGTATCCCGGCTATAGATCAAGCTATTCGAGAAACCCGTATAACGGTCCGGCAACGAACATAACAATATCATCGCCTTTTGCTCTCCCTCAATCTTCAAATCTACCGCCTTCATATTCATTAGCAAATCATCAAACACATTCAAGTGCGCCTTAAGCGAACTCCCCTCTTTCATCTTATACGTGAAAAACGTTCGCAACAAGATCAAACGATTAGTTAGAGACTTCTTCATATACAACTCCTCTAACTTGTCCCAAATGCCCTTAGCGGTGGTCTCACCACTAATTTCGGAGATCACATTCTCTCCCATAGCTAGTTGAAGTGTAGTGAATGCCCACTCTTCCATTTCCTCTCTCTCAACATCCGAGATGTCCGCCGGCAACAAATGTGTATCAAACACTACCCTATGAACACGATTTCTTCTTAAAACCGCTTTCATCTTCCATTGCCACTTTTCAAAATCATTATCGCCATTCCACTTGTCGATTACCAATTGAGATCCCGAAGCTACATACGATCCACGTACATAAGGCGCAATACCACTTGGACCAATCATTGATGGACTATTAGAGTTATCCGATTCTGGCATTTCTACAAGCACCTAGCAACACCAAAGCTCTGATACCAAATGTTGTTACGACTACACCCAAGACCACTCGAATACAATCGCAACGCGCAACGCGGAAAAGCCAAATCGTGATAGCTAGTGTAAAAACAACCGATTATCTAACTCAACCAAACTCCAACCAATACCAAATAGCCCAACACAAGATCACAACACCTATACAAGCAATATATGAATGCAATAACAATAAATAAATCACACACGATATTATAGTGGTTCCACTAACGTTGTGTTAGTGTACATCCACTTGAGAGAGCTTTTATTATATCACCAATAAAAGAGTACAAGAGATTGTTAACAATGATCATAATATTCTAGCAAGAATATAGTTTTGTGGAGATTAGAATTGAAGAAATAGGATTTGCCTAAACCCTAGATTTGGAGGATAAAAACCCTTGATTTGGAATTAGATTAGGTTCTTCAATTACCTCCCTTTCAGACCTGAAGAGAGAATATATACTAGTAGAGAAAACGCTGGCGAAAGACCACTTTGCCCCTGGGCAAAAATAACACTAACCCAGCCCAGAAAATAGCCATTCGCCGGCTCAGACGTCTGGGACAGGGCTCCAGACGTCTGACCGAACTTTCGGGCAACTGGACCCTGTAGGACCAGACGTCTGGCCCATGCCTGCAGACGTCTAGCAGCAGGCTGCAGGCAGCCAGCACATCAAACTCCCCTCCAGTTTGCTCCTCCGGACTCCGTTTCGCAATCCGTCTTCTCCGACACCAAGCTACATCCATCCCCTTCAATTCTCCATCATATAGTGTCACAAAATTTAACAGTGGAGAAGATGGAGCGCAATTTGATGACCGTTTGGGAGGTTCCTACCTTCTCCCGGTCACTGCCTGGAAACTATCAATTTCAATCGATTTAGGGTCAAATCCGGTCGACGAATATGTGTTAAAACATTATCAGTGGAAAACCCAAAACAAAAGACTGGGGAAATCGGGTTTAGTCGACTAGGCTTAGTCGACTGAATGACACCCCCAGTCAACTAAACGCTGGGCAAGGAATGACTTTGGGGGATTTTTCTTTTTCCCGTTCGATTGTGGTTCTTCCACTACTAGAAAAAGCTCAAAAACCGGTAGGGTAGGGCGACGGCTCCCGACAGCTTATTTTCGACGGCTTCCGACGGGCCGTCGGCGGCCGTCGGAAAATCACGAATATCTGGCTCCAGCCGAGCCTTCTTCTTCTCCATTTTCATACGAAAAAATTAGGTTTACTTCATTCTCTTCCCCAGACCTCCAATCAGCAATTTTGATATTTCAGGTTCTTCCCGGCTGTGCAATTAACTTCTCTCTAGAACAGGTATCTTATTTTAGCCAAAAATTCAGTTTTTATCCTAATTCTAGATTTGCATAATTTGATAAATTAGGGGTAATTGTTGATTGAAATTGTTTACAATAGTGTTATAATAGTTTCTAGCATTCCATGGTATTCCTATTTCATCTGTTATCGTGAAATTGCGAAAAACATGTATAATTTATATTGATTATATATGTGTGTAGCACTGCTATCATTGTATTGTGTTAGTTGAAATAAGATAAAATGAACGTACGAGCTAGAAATATTATATTGTGCACGTATTGATTTATGCAACAAAAAAATACGTCGAACGAGCCTTAAGTTGATGCGTAATACATCGAATAAAAGTGTTAAATTAATATATATTTTTGTAAATGTGAACAATGAGTAAAACTGTATTTTTTCGTAAAATGCGCGCATGTAACTGACAAATGTTCCTTAGAGAGTTTTTGGCCCCGTCTGACGAGTGTTGTACATGATCGTTGTATAAATAGTCGTTCTTTTTGAAAAACGACCATTTATATTCATCTGGTACAATGTTTGTCGGATTTGTCCCTGTATTGGACAAGTTATAAACACAGTAAGCATTTACATTTTGTATACTATTTCATCTCAAACGGTTCATAAAATTTCGGCCTAACTTTTCTTTTTTGTTTCCCGCATACACGCATTTATGTACAATGCAGGGAACAAAAGGGAAATTCTGTCGAAATTTTGTTTAATCGTTTGAGATGAAGTAATATACGAAATGTAAATGCTTACTGTGTTTGTAATGGAAAGTAGGAAGCCTGACCAATGAAAAAAAAAATTATATATATTTTTAAATCGTTACGTTAAAAAATAAAATGTGCCCTATTTGAAAATATATAAATTTTAAATAGGAACTTCTCATTTTGTCAAATAGGAATTTTGAAGTATTTGTCAAATAGGAAATTTTGAAGTATTTGTCAAATAGGAAATTTTAAATATAAATTTTAAATTCAAAATAAATATTAAAATTTGAACTTCTCATTTTGTCAAATAGGAAAAATGATTGATTATTTTGTTGATCGGAGGAGATGGATGTACCAAAGAAAAGGACTGAGGGGCTCAATAAAAGAAGATTTTTATAATGGTATAAACGTGTTTGTTGAATTCGCTTTAAGTAATAATGGAAACGATCTAGAAATTCGTTGTCCGTGTAGTAGGTGTAGACATTTGAAGTATTTGTTACCAGATATTGTGAAAGTTCATTTGTGCAAACATGGTTTCGCACCCGAATATTATGTTTGGGATCGGCATGGAGAAGTTGTAGCAAATACTTCTGTAGAGTCTGAAAGTGTCGTTAACGAAATAGTTTCAATGACCCATATAGAAAATATGGTCGAAGATGCAGCACGATCAATTTTTCCTATGGTTGAATTTGACGACGATGATGGAAATGTTGAAGAACCAAATATTGAAGCTAAAAAAATTTATGATTTACTAGATGCAGTTAAGAAACCTATTTGTGATGGTTGTAAAAGCGGCACTCAGCTGTCAATAATCGCAAAATACATTGCGATGAAGTCAAAATACAACATCACTGAAGCTGGGTTTACGGCTGTTGTACAAGCTGCAAAAAGACATATGCCGCCCGATAATCAAATGTTTGAAAATCACTACGAAGTTAAAAAACTATAAGTTCTTACTGTTGTCGTTCCTGGCCCCGACGATCCGACACAAGGAATCGATGTATATTTACAACCGTTGATTGAGGAGTTAAAAATACTGTGGAACGAAGGAGTAGAAACATACGATGTGTCCAAGAAGAAAAATTTTCGTATGTTTGCTTCTTTGTTGTGGACTATAAGTGATTTTCCTGCCTATGCAATGCTTTCGGGATGGAGTACTGCCAGTCGTCTAGCATGTCCATATTGCATGGATGAAACACGAGCGTTTTCTTTACCTCATGGTAAGAAAATTTCATGGTTTGACTGTCATCTATATTTTCTCCATGTAAATCATCCCTTCAGAGGAGACAAGAAAAACTTTTTAGCTAATAGAGTAGAAACCAGACAACCACCGACGATATGGTCAAGCGAAGACATATATGAACTTGTTAAGGACTATCCAAAGATATATGAAACTGGCGAGCAAACAGAAATTCAAGGCAAATCAGTTGTTCATAACTGGTGCAAACAAACTATTTTTTGGGAGTTGCCGTATTGGAAACATCTTCTACTTTGCTATAACATAGATGTGATGCACAATGAGAAAAATGTATTTGATAATGTTTTTAACATAATTTTGAATGTGAAAGGGAAGACGAAGGATGATTTGAAATCAAGACGTGATATAGAAGAATTATGCAAACGTCCTGAGCTTCATATGAAACCAAATGACAGTAAAAAACCCAAAGCATGTTATGAATTAGATAATAATCAAGTTAAAACTGTGTTAAAATGGGTGGAAGGGTTAAGATTTCCTGATGGGATATCATCAAATCTTCGTAGATGTGTTGACTTTAAAAATGGTAGATTGAGCGGAATGAAAAGTCACGACTGTCACATAATGATGGAAAATTTATTTCCCGTAATGTTCAAAGAACTACTGCCGTTAAAAGTTTGGAAGGTAGTAACGGAGCTTAGTATGTTTTACAAAGAGCTTTGTTCGACTACTTTAAAAGTGCAACGTTTACGTAAACTTGAAATGGACATTCCTATATTGCTTTGCAAATTAGAGAAAATATTTCCGCCAGATTTTTTTAATGTGATGGAACATTTACTTGTTCATCTCCCATCTGAAGCATGACTTCGAGGTCCTGTCCAATATGGATGGATGTATCCATTTGAGAAGTATGTAATATGTTATAACGTAATTTAATTGCATTTGAAAGATGAAGTTAATATAAATTAATTTTGCATAGATATTTGAATCATCTGAAGAAAAAAGTGAGGCAAAAAGCACGAGTTGAAGGTTCGATATGTAAATCTTACATCGAAGAAGAAGCTTCGTTCTTTTTCTCTCACTATTTCAGTGACCATGTGAATATTTCATTTCAAAGTGTTCCTCGTAATGACGAAGGCGACAAACAAGAGTCCTCTCAAGCAATGTTATCTATTTTTAGACAATATGGTCGGCCTTCTGGAAAATGTGTAGAAATATGGTTAGACGATAGAGATCTTCATGTAGCACACACTTATATTCTTCTAAATTGTGCCGAGGTTGCATCGTTTGTTAGGTAATCTGAAATAATAATTTGTGTTTTATTCTTTCCTATAATGCATGCGCGTGTATAACCTAATGTAATAATTTGTTTATATAAACAGTGTTTATGAACGTGAACATCCGAACGGAGATCTCAGTAAAGAATTTTCCGGTTGGTTTTCAAATTACGTTTATGAGCCGAGAAATTGTGTTGTTGACGAAGGGTTGAAACATCTAGCGATGGGACCAAAAAGAGTGGTCAAGACATATCCAATATATTTCGTCAATGGATATAAATTTAACACCAAAGAATACGGTGCAGAAAAATTAACAAATAATACTGGTGTATTTGTTAAAGGTAGTGACGATCCAGAAAATCATTTAAATGATTTTTGTGGCGTTCTAACACAAATTTTGCAACTGACATATTTCTCACGACCCGTGGAGGAGGTGTTTCTATTTAGATGCAATTGGTTTAGCAATGTTCCAGGTTCTGGAATTAATGTGCACAAGGATTATAATCTTATCGAAATAAATCATACATCGCACTATCACAAGTATGATCCTTTTGTACTAGCCAAACAAGCTTTGCAAGTTTATTACGCTCCTTATCCGTCTCTAAAAAGAGATAAAGCAGATTGGTCTGCAGTTTTTAAAACAAAGGCCAGATTCACATTCGGTGGGAAGAATATTCCGGATGAACAAGCTTATCAGGCAGATCTTGAGCAAAATAACGAAATAATAATTACAGACGATCATACAGATTTTGGTCCTTTGATCGATGAATCAAATGTTTTGGTAGAAGCGTTTGACAGTGCGGAGGAAAATATCGTCGAAAACGAGACCGAATCTGAATCAGAAGACGATGATGACTGATATAAATCTGAATCTGTTTTTTGCAATTGATGTAACTATGTTGAATTCTTGATGTATTATGAAATTGATGTAACTATGAAACCAAATCCGTTTACTATTGTTTGCATGTTTTATATTATTTCCATTTGTCATTTATTTAGCAATTTTTATTGAAAATGCAATGAACTCTGCTTATCGTTGGAATAGTACACCCATTATGAATCAGGTATAACACACTTCCATTTCTATTTCCATTTCAGTAATTAATTAAGCAATTTATACCGTTGATGTCATTTTCATATGAAATATATTAATTATCATGTTTTTATTCTCTTATATAATGATGTGTATATGTCACAGGTTTATCAATATGTCATGTAGAGGTAGGAGCTCTTCCCAATCGTTAGGAGGCGATGGCAGTGG
Organism: Allium fistulosum; assembly: GCA_030737815.1. NCBI lineage: Eukaryota > Viridiplantae > Streptophyta > Magnoliopsida > Asparagales > Amaryllidaceae > Allium > Allium fistulosum. Next base: position 1,098,391,993 of record CM060904.1, on the reverse strand, counting down.
CCCATCGCAAGAGCCATAGCATGCAGTTGTATCATTAGTCCCTAGAGCAGATGGGTAAGAATTAAATTTTATTCAGCATCTTATTTTTTCTATGATATACGTGCGTACTTATCTATATCGTACTTAAAAACAGGGGGTTCGACCTACTTCCCTCTAAGGTTGTGCTGGTCGCCTCTAGAGCTGCCTATCGCAGTAGGATGAGTGCTTGCTGGCCGAAGTGGGATAACATCCCTCCTCGCATCATAGAGTGCATATGGAAGGATGTCCTAGTATGGATATTTTTCTGTTTTTCATTTTTAATTCGTTTTTGTCGTTTTTCTACTGTTTATATCGTTTAAAGTGTAACCTTTTTTTAACACAGGCTGAGATAGACATTCAGACAGACGATATGATGCTGGCACGAGCATACTGGATGAAGAAGATGCGCAAGAACTACAGGGATACGATATCTGAGATTAAGAAATCTGGTAAGAAACCACGGTGGATGGGAGAGAGCGTGTGGCAAGCTTGGTTGAGATACTGGGAGACGGACGAGGCGAAGGCAAGTATACTAATTTTTTTTGAATTATTAATTTGACGTGATCGAAAAATAATGTATCAAATTTTGAATGTACAGGCAGAGTCGGATAGAAACTCTGCAAATAGAAATAAGAATCCCGTCACTCATCGCGGAGGATCGAAGTCGTTTCAGCAGTATCGGTAGGAGTTGGTAAATTTACTGAATAATAAATGTAAATAGTTTATACTATATGATTTTAAATGTATAATAATTGTATGTAACAATCAATTTCAGGAAGTCGAGTCACATGGTCTTGTCAGCTATATGGACGTGTTCACCCGTACGCATGCTGTCGAGCATGTTAATCCAGACGGGACTGTTTCGTACACATGGCAGGATGCAAATTCCAGCAAAAGCCATGTAAGCATATTTCATTTTATTCAGTATTAATAATTGTTTTAATTGTTAAACTATGATGACATAAGATATGATATTATTAATTTGTTAATGCAGGAGAAGTTTATGGAGCAGCGGCAGAAACTCCTTGCTGACACGGGTCGAGATCAGCTGACGACCAATGAGGAAGACGTTATTTTTTAGTCCATTATGGATCCAGCAGAGCATGGTCGACGATACGGATTTGGCAATTTAGCGGTAAATAATTTACTTTTTCTTAAAATACTTAATTTTCACCTTTTCAAAACAATAAGCTTGGATTTTATTTATTTTTCAATTATTGCAGTCCAGTAGTCAGAGTAGGGGACGGTGGAGTAGACCTCAGAGCGATCTTGCAGATATAGAAGAATTGCGGACTAGAGTTGCCCAGTTGGAGGAGCAGAACCGCCAACAGGCCATGCACACCGCACAGTTGTTAGAGTATATGCAACAGCAGCAGGGTGGTGGTCGCTTTCCTTCCTCGGCTGGCTCTGGATCTGCAGGAGATTGATTCATTACTTGCTTTCTTGTTCGTTCAGGTATGTTTTGTTTTAATTTAGAATGATTTGGTAGACGGCGTAGGTAATTGTTGATTTATGTATAATTATGTTTGACACATTTGATTCTATGGTTGTATGAGGACGTGTATGAGAATATTGATGAATTTGTGTATTAGCAACATGGTAGAACAGTTATTGTTAGGATTATTGTTAATGTTGGAATGGTTATTTATATTTTGATGTAATTTTATTTATTTGTGTGTTTATTAAACGGTTTTATAGTTTGGGTTTGGATATTTGGTTGGATTATTGTATATTGGATTGTGCAGTATTGATATTATGGTGTTTGGAAGAGAAATGTGGTTGGAAGGCTAAATTTGCAGCAAAATAAAAAAAACAGCAGATTTCCGACGGCTTCCGACGGCTCATTGGTCAAAATTTCCGACGGCTCACGATGGATAATGGCGGCCTGTAAGTTACCATTTCTGACGGTTTCCGACTGTTTCCGACGGGCGTCGGAAACCGTCGGAAATCGTCGAGATCCGTCGGAACAGAATACGACAGCTTCCGTCGGAAGCCGTCGGAAATACTGCTTCCCGACAAAGCCATTTCTGACGGCTTTTTCCGACGGCGGCCGACGGTTTCCGACGTCCGCCGACGGCTTCTGGCCGTCGGAAAACATGTTTCCCCTTATAGTGTTCGTAGATCTTGGTATGACTTTGGAGAGGCTTTGGGCTACTTGGGAAAGTGGGAAGCACGGCGAAGCTCGGGATTCGGACATGAGTGCAATGTGAATTGTTTGTAGTAAAAAATGGTTGGTAATGATCGGGCATGGGATCGGTACAATGATTGATCACGTGATCGCATCCGACAAGCGTGTACGATCGAGCAAAGCAATGTGCATCCCTTGGCTTTGACCTCGGGTACATATAGTTTCATAAATTGTATTGGTCTTTCAGTAGAGACACTATAAGGAGAAAAGTGATTTCCGATGGCTGAAAACCGTCGACGGCCGTCGGAAACCGTCGGCGGCCATCGGGAAAAGCCGTCGGAGCATACGTCGTCGGGGAGCAGTACTTCCGACGGCTTCCGACAGAGGGCGCCGTACTTACTGCCGACGGCTTCCGACACGTGTCGGGATTCGTCAGAAACTGTCGGAAAAAATGTCATACAGGCTGTCGGAAGCCGTCGGAAATTACCTACCTGTAAACTGTCGGAAGCCGTCGGAAACCGTTGGAAATCTACTGTTTTTTTTTATTACTGCTGCAAATATAGCCTTTCATCCACATTTCTCTTCCAAAAACTATTACACCAATACTGCACAATCCAATATACAATATACCAACCAAATATCAAAACTCAAACTACACAAAATTAATCAAACACACAAATATATCAAATTACATACAAATAAAATACATAATATACATAACCATTCCAACAACCCCAACAATAAGTGTTATACCATGTTATACATATACAAAATCATCAACATCCACATCATTATACAACCACACAACCAAGTGTATCAAAAATAATCATACAAAACTAAAAAAATCATACCTGAAAAAGCATGAAAGCAATGAATCAATCTCCTCCAGATCCAGAGCCAGCCGAGGAAGGGAAGCGACCACCAAACTGCTACATTTACTCTAACAATTGTGTGGTCTACATGGCCTGTTGGCGGTTCTGCTCCTCCAGTTTGGACACTCTAGTCCGCAATTCTTCTATATCGGCTAGATCGCTCTGAGCTCTATTCCGCCGACCCCGTCTCTGACTGCTGGCCTGCAATAAATATTAAATTTAGCCGTGTGATCTCTGTAAGTGTATGTGCATATCTCTGTAAATGAATAAAATTCAAGTTTATTGTTTTGAAAAGGTCCAAATAGCATATTTGAAGTATTCAAGATAAAATTATATATTTCAACATAGAATTTTGACTTAAATATCAAATTAGCAGTAAAATAAATTATTTACCACTTGATTGCCAAATCTGTATCGTCTGTCATGCTCTGCTGGATCCATAACGGACTCAAAAATAGCATCCTCCTCATCAGTCGTCAGCTGTTCTCGACCCGTATCAGCAAGAAGTTTCTAGCGCTGCTCCATAAACTTTTCCTGCATTAACAAATAAATAACATCATATCTTATTTCATTATAGTTTAACAACCAGAACAATTACTAATACTGCATAAAATGAAATATGCTTACATGGCTCTTGATGGATTTATCGTCCTGCCATGTATACGAAATAGTTCCATCCAGATTTACATGCTCGACATCATGCGTACGAGTGAACACGTCCATATAGCCCACGGGACCATGCGCCTCAGCTTCCTGAAGTTGATTTTTGCATACAATTATTATACATTTTAAATTATATAGCATAAACTATTTACAATTATCATTCATACCAACTCCTGCCGATACTGCTGAAATGACTTCGACCCTCCGCGATGAGTGACGGGATTTTTATTTCTGTTTGCAGAGTTTCTATCCGACTCTGCCTGTACATTCAAAATTTGATACATTATTTTTCGATCACGTCAAATTAATAATTCAAAAAAATTTAGTATACTTGCCTTCACCTCATCTGTTTCCCAGTATCCCAACCATGCTTGCCATACGCTCTCCCCCATCCACCGTGGTTTCTTACCAGATTTCTTAATTTCAGATATCGTGTCCCTATAGTTCTTGCACATTTTCTTCATCCAGTATCCTCGTGCCAGCAGCATATCGTCTGTCTGGATGTCTATCTCAGCTTGTGTTTCACGATAAAAGGTAAAAAAAAGATTACACTGTAAACGATAAACAGTAGAAAAATGACAAAACGAATTAAAAATGGAAAACAGAAAAATATACATACTAGGACATCCTGCCATATGCACTCTATGATGTGAGGAGGGGTTATCCCACTTCGGCCAGCAAGCACTCATCCTACTGCGATAAGAAGCTCTAGAGACATCCAGCACAACCTTCGAGGGAAGTAGGTCGAACCCCCTGTTTTTAAATACGTTACAGATAAGTACGTATGTATATCATAAAAAAAATAAGATGCTGAAGAAAATTTAATTCTTACCCAAACTGCCGGACGCTGTGACTCTTGCGATGGGCCATTGCCATCGCCTCCTGATGAACGTGAAGAGCTCCTACCTCTATATGACATTGTGATAAACCTGTGACATATATACACATCATTATATAAGAGAATAATAACATGATAATGAAATATATTTCATATGTAAATGACATCAACGGTATAAATTGCTTATTTAATGACTGAAATGGAAATAGAAATGGAAGTGTGTTATACCTGATTCATAATGGGTGTACTGTTCCGACGATAAGCAGATTTCATTGCATTTTTAATTAAAATTGCTAAATAAATGACAAATGGAAATGACATAAAACATGTAAACAATGGTAAACAGATTTGGTTTCATAGTCACATCAATTTCATAATACATCAAGAATTCAACATAGTTACATCAGTTGCAAAAAAATCAGATTCAGATTTATATCAGTCATCATCGTCTTCTGATTCAGATTCGGTTTCGTTTTCTATGATATTTTCCTCTGCACTGTCAAACGCTTCTACCAAAACATTTGATTCATCGATCAAAGGACCAAAATCTGTATAAACATCTGTAATTATTATTTCGTTATTTTGCTCAAGATCTGCCTGATAAGCTTGTTCATCCGGAATATTCTTCCCATTGAATGTGAATCTGGCCTTTGTTTTAAAAACTGCAGACCAATCTGCTTTATCTCTTTTTAGAGACGGATAAGGAGCATAATAAACTTGCAATACTTTTTTGGCTAGTACAAAAGGATCATACTTGTGATAGTGCGATGTATGCTTTATTTCGATAAGATTATAATCCTTGTGCACATTAATTTCAGAACCTGGAACATTGCTAAACCAATTGCATCTAAATAGAAACACCTCCTCCGCGGGTCGTGAGAAATATGTCAGTTGCAAAATTTGTGTTAGAATGCCATAAAAATCATTTAAGTGATTTTTTGGATCGTCGCTACCTTTAACAAATACACCAGTATTATTTGTTAATTTTTCTGCACCGTATTCTTTGGTGTTAAATTTATATCCATTAACGAAATATATTGGATATGTCTTGACCACTCTTTTTGGTTCCATCGCAAGATGTTTCAACCCTTCGTCAACAACACAATTTCTTGGCTCATAAACGTAATTTGAAAACCAACCGGAAAATTCTTTACTGAGATCTCTGTTCGGATGTTCACGTTCCTAAACACTATTTATATAAACAAATTATTACATTAGGTTATACACGCGCATGCATTATAGAAAAGAATAAAACACAAATTATTATTTCAGATTACCTAACAAACGGTGCAACCTTGGCACAATTTAGAATAATATAAGTGTGTGCTACATGAAGATCTCTATCGTCTAGCCATATTTCTACACATTTTCCAGAAGGCCGACCATGTTGTCTAAAAATAGATAACATTGCTTGAGAGGACTCTTGTTCGTCACCTTCGTCATTATGAGGAACACTTTCAAATGAAATATATACATGGTCACTGAAATAGTGAGAGAAAAAGAACGAAGCTTCTTCTTCAATGTAAGATTTACATATCGAACCTTCAACGCGTGCTTTTTGCCTCACTTTTTTCTTCAGATGATTCAAATATCTATGCAAAATTAATTTATATTAACTTCATCTTTCAAATGCAATTAAATTACGTGATAACATATTACATACCTCTCAAATGGATACATCCATCCATATTGGATAGGACCTCGAAGTCGTGCTTCAGATGGGAGATGAACAGGTAAATGTTCCATTACATTAAAAAAACCTGGCGGAAATATTTTCTCTAATTTGCAAAGCAATATAGGAATATCCACTTCAAGTTTACGTAAACGTTGCACTTTTAAAGTAGTCGAACAAAGCTCTTTGTAAAACATACTAAGCTCCGTTACTACCTTCCAAACTTTTAACGGCAGTAGTTCTTTGAACATAAAGGGAAATAAATTTTCCATCATTATGTGACAGTCGTGACTTTTCATTCCGCTCAATTTACCATTTTTAAAGTCAACACATCTACGAAGATTTGATGATATCCCATCAGGAAATCTTAACACTTCCACCCATTTTAACACAGCTTTAACTTGATTATTATCTAATTCGTAACATGCTTTTGGTTTTTTACTGTCATTTGGTTTCATATGAAGCTCAGGACGTTTGCATAATTCTTCTATATCACGTCTTGATTTCAAATCATTCTTTGTCTTCTCTTTCACATTCAAAATTGTGTTAAAAACATTATCAAATACATTTTTCTCATTGTGCATCACATCTATATTATGACGAAGCAGAAGATGTTTCCAATACGGCAACTCCCAAAAAATAGTTTGTTTGCACCAGTTATGAACAACTGATTTGCCTTCAATTTCTGTTTGCTCTCCAGTTTCATATATCTTTGGATAGTCCCTAACAAGTTCATATATGTCTTCGCTTGACCATATCGTCGGTGGTTGTCTGGTTTCTACTCTATTAGCTAAAAAGTTTTTCTTGTCTCCTCTGAAGGGATGATTTACATGGAGAAAATATTGATGACAGTCAAACCATGAAATTTTCTTACCATGAGGTAAAGAAAACGCTCGTGTTTCATCCATGCAATATGGACATGCTAGACGACCAGCGGTACTCCATCCTGAAAGCATTGCATAGGCAGGAAAATCACTTATAGTCCACAACAAAGAAGCAAACATACGAAAAATTTTCTTCTTGGATACATCGTATGTTTCTACTCCTTCGTTCCACAGTATTTTTAACTCCTCAATCAACGGTTGTAAATATACATCGATTCCTTGTGTCGGATCATCGGGGCCAGGAACGACAACAGTAAGAAACATATATTGCGTTTTCATACACATCCATGGAGGTAAATTATACGGTGTAACGATAATGGGCCAGGATGAATATTTAGAACCAAATTGAGAAAATGGAGAAAAACCGTCCGTACATAATCCTAATCTAACATTTTGACTCTCCGCTGCAAAATTTGGATACGTTTTATCGAAATGCTTCCATGCTTCTCCATCGGCCAGATGTGTCAACGTACCCTCTTCCTCCGTTCTCACACTATGCCATCTCATATTAGATGCAGTTACAGAAGATGCATATAATCTTTAAAGTCTTGGAGTTATGGGTAAGTAATGCATACGCTTGTACGAAACTTCATTCCCCTTCTTTTTTTTGGTTTGTATCTCTCCTGGTTACAAATTTTACAATTTCTAAGGTTTGCGTCTTCTTTCCAAAACAACATGCAGCCTTTTAAACATGTATCTATTTTCTGATAAGGTAAACCAAAAGCCGACATAAGTTTTTTAACTTCATAATGATTTTCACACATTAGATTATCGGGCGGCATATGTCTTTTTGCAGCTTGTACAACAGCTGTAAACCCAGCTTCAGTGATGTTGTATTTTGACTTCATCGCAATGTATTCTGCGATTACTGACAGCTGAGTGCCGCTTTTACAACCATCCCAAATAGGTTTCTTATCAGCATCTAGTAAATCATAAAAAAAATTTGCTTCAATATTTGGTTCTTCAACATTACCGTCGTCGTCGTCAACTTCAACCATAGGAAACATTGATCCTGTTGCATCTTCAACCATATTTTCTATACGGGTCGTCCTAACTATTTCGTTAACGACACTTTCAGACTCTACAGAAGTATTTGCTATAACTTCTCCATGCCGATCCCAAACATAATACTCGGGTACGAAACCGTTTTTGCACAAATGAACTTTCACAATATCTGGTAACAAATACTTCAAATGTCTACACCTACTACACGGACAACGAATTTCTGGATCGTTTCCGTTATTACTTAAAGCGAATTCGACAAACACGTTTATACCATTATAAAAATCTTCTTTTATTGAGCCCCTCAGTCCTTTTCTTTGGTACATCTATCTCCTCCGATCAACAAAATAATCAATCATTTTTCCTATTTGAGAAAATTAGAAGTTCAAAATTTAATATTTATTTTCAAGAATACAAATTCGAAAAAGATTATTTTCATGGTCGTGTAATATTTGAATTTAAAGAACAACTTCACAAATTTAAAAATATTTTCAAATAGGGCACATTTTATTTTTTAACGTATCGATATAAAAAATTGTATAAATTTTTTTTCCATGGTCAGGCATCCTACTTCCCATTACAAACACAGTAAGCATTTACATTTCGTATATTACTTCGTCTCAAACGATTCAACAAAATTTCGGCAGCATTTCCCTTTTGTTCCCTGCATTGTACACAAATGCGTGTACGCAGGAAACAAAAAAGAAAAGTTAGGCCGAAATTTTATGAACCGTTTGAGACAAAGTAGTATACAAAATGTAAATGCTTACTGTGTTCATAACTTGTCCAATACAGGGACAAATCCAACAAACATTGTACCAGATGAATATAAATGGTCATTTTTTGAAAAAAAAACGACTATTTATATAACGATCATGTACAACACTCATCAGACGGGGCCAAAAACCGTCTAAGGGACATTAGTTAATTAAATGTGCGCATTTTACAAAAAAAATACAGTTTTACTAGCTGTTCACATTTACAAAAATATATTTTAATTTAACACATTTATTTGACGTATTACATCAACTTAAGGCTCGTTCGATGCATTTTTTTGTTGCATAAGTCAAGACGTGCACAATACAATATTCCTAGCTTGTGCATTCATTTTATCTTATTCCAACTAACACAATACAATGATAGCAGCGCTACACACATATACAATCGTATAATCAAGGCATACACAACGATTTACATATACACGAACAACCACAAATTATACATGTTTTTCACAATTTCACGATAAAAGATGAAATAGGAATACCATGGAATGCTAGAAACTATTATAACACTATTGGAAACAATTTCAATCACCAATTAGCCCTAATTTAACAACTTATGCAAATCTAGATTTAGGATAAAAATTAGATTTTTGGCGAAAATAAGAGATTATACCTGACCTAGAGAGCAATAGACGTTGATTATGCAGTCGGGGAGGATCCAAAAGCTCGAAATTGATGATTGGAAGCTTGGGGAAGAGATTTGGGGATTTAGGGTGAATTATTTTCGTATGAAAAATGAGGAGGAAGAAGGCTCGGCTGGGCCTGTATTTCGCAAATTTCCGACGGCTTCCGACGGGCAATTTTTGTATGAAAAATAGGCCGTCGGAAGCCGTCGCCCCCCTCCGTCGGTATTTAGCAATTTTCTAGTAGTGAGACCGTCTGTATAGATAGACGATGATAACGTGTTTGATTACGCAGAGTCATATTTGATGTGTACGTATATTTATACGACATTGGTGTTCCTTTGTGGTCCCGATGGCGTATTACATGAGATACGAGCATTGTTCTCTTTTAGAGGCATATGCAAGTTTTTTGGGAAATATTCGCGTCCTTGAGGAGGATGATGACAATCATCTACTACGGGGTCATAGAACACTTATGCTCGTTATAGGGTTACGATGATTCTATTTACTATTGGGACTAGGTTTCAAGTACTGGCTCTATGTATCTTGAACTCTCAAAGGGAATCACTGGATCGTGATAGACATCCGTTGTTGACTCCACCCATCAGTAATGACAGGTATTGATTTGTATTCCATGGTTATCTTTCATTGTTATGTTGTGCATGTTATTAATTGGCCTTGTTGTGGTTGCTGCATTTATTATCATTATGTACTTTGCGATAGACTTATATTATGATCACCCTACTTTTGGATGTTGGGTTACCTTGATCATAGTATGATGTGACATTTCAGTAACATTATATTAGTTGTGTTGACTCGTTCATTACAGAAGAAGAGCGGGTTATGGTATGATTTCCTATATTTTGGATAGGTCTAATTTACTTGTTTATGGAGAGTTCAGATTAAACCTAAGCCACGATTGTGGAGAGGACCGGTTGTGCCTTAGTAGTTCCTATTTATTGTATATAGTTTTAATATACTATATTTTGAGATAGTTACACTCACATCGGGCTTTATGTCTAACCCGCTTTTTTACTTTGTCTATTTATATCATAACAACTCTCAAGTACTCAATTGAGTACTTTGGAAGTCGGGTGTTTTTGGGGATACGCTATCAGAGTGCAGCTGAAGCTTTGGAGGCGAAGACGATAGTTGATATTTATATACTTGATATTGTAGTAGTATATGACGAATGTTATTTGTGAGACTTATTATATCAGATGTTTTATTCTGACTCTCTGTATTGATATTTATTTATCGCTTACTTTCACCAGTGTAGTCTCTTATATATTGTTCATCTTATTCTGTTCATGTATATTCAATATATTATATGTTATCATTTTGATGTGAGATTGCATCGTTGTGTCTTGGTATAGTATTTTGTTTCTTCTTCCTTTCTTTTCTCGACAAGCCATCTTTTATGGTCGTCGAAAGTCTAGCGTTGATGCGAGGCGCTGATTTTTTTTTGTTTTATGAAGGGGTGTTGTTACGGCTTTTGAGACAGACGATAACAAAATCAATTTTTGGAAGTTGAAATGCCAAATAAATGAACAATGCAAGCAAATTTTAGGAATGACGATAAACATGAAAATAATAATATAAAAATGTAATAACTTCAAGATGGGAATGAATGAGGTAGAAAGAAAATGCCACATAGAATTCAAAAGGAAGTATGAAACGTTAACAAATCAACTAAACCAATAAATTCATCATATGGAATTGTACTTTAAACACTTAATTGGGCATGAAATCAAAGAAATTTAGAAATATACTGAAATTTATATGCATTTCGAAAATTTTGAAGAGTATACATTTGATTTCAATATGATTCAATTTCACTCCACTACTAAGCCACATTATCCCTGACGTTATCAAAAGCTGTAAAAATTATTTAATAAAAGTAATTTACCGATTGGTAATACCACAAACTTACTAAAACAAATCTCATCAACATTTGTTGTTACCTATTTAATGAGATTTATTCATGTCATTCTCTATATACTTTGTTCTAACTTGTATGATTTACCAAAATCCTACAAAAGCAGCAACAAAATTCAATATTCTCAATTTGGCCAAATGTAATTGAACCCTTGATCCTAAATTAAAAATCATATTAAAGCATCATAATCTAGAAATTATATATCATGAATAGAATTGGAAGTTTGAATAAAATCAAAATATAGTAAAATAAAAATGAACCGTGTGAATGTTAAACGTCGAATGAAATTGTAAAAGAAAGGAATAAAAAACAATACTTATTAAATTGACCAAAACATGTGGATTCAAGGAACCATAGCTAATCAACAATCACCACAAAATGTTCATCGATGAATTTTTGGTAGTATGCGACAACAACCATCATTAAGCTCTGCTTGATAACATAAATCTGACTGGTGTGACCGCCATCTTTGACGCGAATGCGCATGTCAACACCAGCAAAGCTGTCGCAGTCGAGAAGGAGAATGAGTTCAAACACCTTGTACTTGAGGACTTCAAGTTTGATTAGCTCGATTGGGGATACGTTTGCCTTAATCACATTGCGTCTCTCTTTCCAGTGGGTAACAACGACAACGTGTTTCTTACGGTCGAAGAATTGGACTAAGTTTGTAAGAGTGGGCTCACCATTGTTAAACTTACTAGGAGTAGAGATTGGGAAAGTCAAGTGTGGCGGCTACTGTAGGGGTTGATTTGGTTGAGGGTCAGTGGAGGGGATGTGAAAATATTAGGCAGTTTCAACAATATTTCATGAAATGATTTTCAGAAAAAAGAAATATATTTAACCAGCCAATGTTACTTATGTACTTCTTATATCAAACAAAAAATTATGTTTATGAGATTCATGGGTAAGATGGGATAAAATATCTTTTAGGTTCATAAACTACGATGGACAAATTTAACACCTTTGTTTAAAACTTTGAAATTAGTAGTTAAACATCTACCATAGTGTTTTTATTATTATGACGCGTTTCTACGAGAATTAAATTCGTTAAGTCGATTCAATGAATGCTTCTTCAATGTTTTACGCTGTTAACAGGAACATTAAATTGTACGAGCATTAAATTTTCTTCAAATACACGAAATATTTATTTCTTTAATTGGTAAAAAAGTTAAATCAAATAGATTTTAAGAATTTAATTTCCAAAATTTTAACGATCACTCAAATTTTACGACATTCCATTTTACATTTAGTTGTGCTTCTTCAATTTTTTGCATGATTAATTACGACGACAAACATTAAAATATGCATGGTCATCTACAACCTATGAGTATGACAACTATAAATAACAGTTGTTATAAATCAATATTTACAATGATCAAGACTACAAAGTTGTTAAAGACTCGTATTACAACTGTAAATTTTGAAAGTGGTTAAAAAAGAATTTACTACAACTTTCAGGAAAAGCCATTTGTTAAAGACCTTTACTACAACGGTCATTTTGTGAACGTTTTAAAAGAATAGTTGTAATAGGGTCATTAGTTATAGTATGATACACACACACAGATGCACGCGCACACACATGTACATACACACACACACATACATATATATATTCGACAACACATACGTATATAATTCTTTTCGGTCTTTAATAAAAAAATTGTTTTGGTTTACAATAATAAAATTATATATATATATATTTGAATATATATATGTATATGTATATGTGTATGATTTATTTTGACTAATTATAAAAGATATGAATATTTAGTTTAAAAGAGAGAGTGTGTGTATGATTAATAAAACATACATAGCGTGAAGTTCTAAACATAGAATTTTTTTTCAATATATCTAAATTTTCTTAATTAAATTTGTTTATAAATATATTAGTATGGTCGAAAATAAAGGCTTATATACATACCAGTACATTAGGCATGTTCATTGGACATGTGCAAATAAAACTACGAACAAATTTATTTTACTCTAAAATAATGGTTGCATGCATATACAAAACTAGTCATTTCATACGTAAAAATACATATAGAAATGTGGGGAATGCAATGACTAAAATAGCCACTCCGTACATTAAAAATTGTGAAGTTCATTTTGGGCAATTCAAAAACTTCAAATGAGAGTTTCCTCGTTATATATATATATATATATATATATATGTATGTATGTATGTATGTATGTATGTGTTTGTGGTGTGTGTATACATATATATATATATGTATATATATGTATGTATGTGTGTGTATATGTATATGTATATGTATATGTATGTGTGTGTGTGTATAAGTATACATATATATTTTATGAGTGTGTGTATGTGTGTGTGTATGTATGTATGCATGCATGCATGTGTATGTATGTATATGCGTGTGTGTGTATGTACATATATGTATATTTGTATGTCTGTGTGTGTTCATGTATCTTTATAAAACCACTTAAATATATTAATGATATATTTTTGATATTGCATTGCCATTTTATAACCATAAATCAAAGTGGTTATACACATACACACACATGCACTATATTGTCATTCATGTAAATGTCGTAAGTTGGTTTATATCATTTATGATGTTTACATTGCGAATGTGAATACCCGTCAAAATAAAATATGATAAAACCATATTAAAATTAAGCTAAAATTAGAACATATTGTTGGATCATAGGTTTTGATTGCTGACAAGACACAACAATTCACGAATCTACGACTATGACAACATCCGGACTCAACGACTCAAAGTATGGTTCATATATGTATATAGAGTCTAGTTTAGTGCTTTGTTAAAATCTTTCCTCAAGAAACATCATTCACATTCAAATAAACTTGCATGCATATTTTAATCAAAATCAAGTTTTCAAAAAATGCACGGAGCGAGGCTCGAACCCAGGTCACTAGTTTAGAAGGCAAGTGCTCTAACCAAATGAGCTATAGTGATTTTTGATTATCAATAGAATTCAGTCGACTGACCAAGATCGACCAGTCGACTGAATATCTATAAACAGCCTATTAAACTTGTGCATTGCTTTTCTTTTTTGAATTTTTGCATAGTCAGTCGACTGACCAATAACGACCAGTCGACTGACCTGAACCCAACTGTCATATTCTGAATGGACATCTTCTTCCATGAAGAGTTGCACTCCATGAAAAGATGCCTCTCTTGGCTGAAACTCTTCACTAAGAGTTGCATCTCTTTGAAAACTATAAATAGGAGTTCTCACATACTTCGTAATCACCAATTCTGATTCTAATTCTTTCTATTCTCTCTTATGTTTATTCTAGTGCATTCATATTCTTCATTGCTTTGAATCTTTGAATTATATTTCATATACTTTGATTCTTAGCAATATTCTTCCTTTCAAATCTTCACATACACTTTATATACTTGAGGAATTGATTATAGGAAGTTTGTAATCTTAAAGACAAATCAGTGTTATCAAGAACACATTGAGTCAACTACTTTTATATTCTGTTAAGTCATGTTCTGCTGCTCAGGCAAGGGAAAGTCCTCTTCGGCTGTTGAGGCAAAAATCCTATTATGTTGCTCAGGTGTCTGTTCTGCTGCTCAGACCTATTCCTCCGGGTTAAGTGAGGGTATTGTTAGTTAAAGCCAGAAGTTAGTCTGGGACTGGACGTAGAACGGGAGTTCGAACCAGTATAAAAATTCCTGGTGTGCTTATTCTTATTTACTATACTGCTTTTATATTCCGCACTATTTACAGTATTACTATCATCACTATACTCTGTATTATCAGATATCCAAATTACACGGTCCTACATACTTACACATATAAATAATTTTAGAATATAGTTTATAATTAAACCATTAAAGGTAAAATTAAATAAAATTATATTTAAATAATAAGCTCCTCATTGATTAGTATTTACTTAATATGATATAATGCAAAGAAATTATTTATATATACACAAAATAAGACACGGTGCAAAATTAATAAAATGAATTTTTTTTTGAAACTTTCCATTTTGCTTCACCGCCAATGCACTTAATCCAAAAGTCTCCACATGTCATAGACTTCATATGCCTCCAACTTGTATTGCACAATCTACGTAGCTACCTGCGACATTCTTTTGTTAATGTTATATTTGTACCTTGTTTTTTTATTTAGGAAAAATGGGTGTAACACATACTAATAATACAAGATAATTTTTCGATCAATTACTAGCAAAGTAGCAGTAATGGCCAACTCTATTTGCATTCCAAGTTTTCTTCTTCCATATCCCAAAAATTCAACTAAACCGAAAACTGCACATTTTGTCTTTTGCCGCCCTTCCCTTTTTCCTATTCTTGTTCCTAAATCCCTAGTCTAATTTCATTTATTTAAGTAAAAATATAAAAGCTGTTAAATAATAAATAGGAATAGAAGCTATTAGAGAAAGAGAGAGAAGATATTTTATTTACTACAGGTCTTAGCATACAATACAACGGAGCTCTATTTATAGGCTTGTGATGGGAAATAAAACAATATTACCCATATAACATTTAGCATATTCACCCTTATAATTTACATACATTATAGTACTCCCCCTTGAATATGCGTTTTCGAAATCTTGGATGCTCATATGGTAATTTGAAGTTGTAACTTTTGAAACATATATGATGATTACCCTCCCCTCCCTCACTATTATCTTTCTTACATATGTCTATTTAGTCGATATATGTATTATATATTGCCTTATTGAAAACCTCTGTTGGGAAAACCCAATGGGAAAACCTTAAACTATAAAAAGAGTGTAACTTGTAAAATCGTAGATGTCATATTAAATTTGATATTCCTTCTAGAAAAATTGATACTTCAGGATCAAAATAATGCCTCATTAAAACCTTCTAAGCAAAACCCAGTGGGAAAAATCTTTGTGAAAGAAAAAGAGTACAATGACATATTTTAATATATTTAATCAAAATAAGTTTGATACTTCGAATCAGGATAATGCCTCGTTAAAACCTTGCTAAGAAAAACCCAGTGGAAAAAATCATAGTCAAGGAAAAAAGAGTACAATATGGTATGACATATTTTAATATCTTATTCAATCAAATGAAGATTGATACTTCTGGATCAATGTAATGCCATGTTAAAACCTTACTAAGAAAAACCTAATGAGAAAAATCTTAGAGGAAAAAAGTACATCATGTATGCTCCCCTTGATTTTATATTTTTTCCTTTAAGTTTGAATACATGTCTTGATAATTCAAATCGGTTACAAATATTTTTGATCCATATATATGTAACATAGCTTAGACAAACATTTAAGAAAATTAAAATCTAAAGACAATTATACTACTTTACCTCCTTTAGATGTTCATCATTTATAAATTGTTTCCTTTGATACAATCAAACTTTTCAGGATTGTTTCTTCCAAATATGATTTGCATTTTATGCACTTCATATGCTAATTATATGAAAAACACTTCATGTGCTTTCATTTGGTGCTTCGATCGGTTTTACTACTTATCGTGAAGTATATCAGGATTATCATTACAACAATACTTAAAAGAAAGTTGCAATTTACGCTCCTTATGCTTTACATTGTTAAAACCAGTAAAGCTATATATATTTTTCAGGAACTTGTATATTTTCATTATTTAGTATAATTTAACCAATATTTATACCATTGGGTATTTTAAGTGTTTCAAACACTTTCACTGCTTCAAACAATTCAATTATTTCTAAAATTATCATGCTTTAGGCACTTAACATATTGCTAATACTATATGTGCTTCGGTAATTTTAGTGTGCTTTTGCCACTTTATATATATATATAATTCGAATTATATTTTGTGGACTATAGATCCACATTTCCCATTTAGGAAAGAATTTATGATAGCCAATCATGTTTTACTCAAATTCAAGATTTTTAATATATTTATAAACATAACCTCTTTATTATTTATAAATTTATCATTGATGGTTATTTCTTATCGGTCCCATGCATGATTTACTGAGATCTCTTTATTTATCATGTCTTAGGTACCTAAAATATTTCTAAGGTTATTTGATACATGTCATGGGTCTCTTCCAAAGCAGCCTTCAGTGTTTCTTCACGAACAGTTACCTCCTTTATTTGGCATCTTTAGTACTTACTTCAGAAATATTTCAAACTGACCTCTCTACCACACATCAGATGTGGTCCATGTCCTTTTGATCCTTCAAGGATTTCAACTTATATTGGAGCAAGTATGTTAGGGATATTATCGATAAGTGATTCAAGTTACTTATTATTTTGCATCATTATTTACATTAATAAACATTTAATCTTGACAATCAAAATGAACTTGTATCTCTTTTATCCTTTCGCTCAATGTTGACGAACATTGCCACATTAAATAATAATTTTCTTTGTATTTTCATTTTGATCCATTATGATATTGCTACTAATTAACAAATACGTTATATATATCAATTTTTTTAAATGGTACTTTATATACAACATGTCACTGGGACAACATATCACATGTCAATAAACGTTCGAATCAGGCTACGCAAGTTTCGAACTTGTGACCTCTCGCATCAAAGTCGAATCACTTAACCACTTGGACAATGGTGCTTGTCTATATATATATATCAATTGTAGGAGGATGATCCTTTTATCGGTTGATAAGATGTGTTCAAGTAATATTGCTTACTTTTAGATTTTCTTCTCATTCATTGATCTAGCCAAATGGAGGATTTAATTATTACGTAGATCATTTGAATACACATACGACTTCGGTCGTTCAATATTTACGTTGATTGATTTTTAAATCACTAAATGATATCTATGCATAATCTATAAGATGAGTTCGTTTCTATTTAATCGAATAATCTTTAGATTTTTAGTTAAATGTCTGTATATATGGACATATACGTGCGTCCACGTATTATATATACATATTATATATTTGCATATTCTTTTCTAATTGAGTTAGTAATTTAAGAACAAACTATTACAAGAATTGAAATTATTAACTTATGATGAACTTCATGTTCTCAAAATGTTTGCAAACTTCTAGTTTAGAATCTTATACATTTATGGCTAATTAAAAAAAATAGTGATAAGATTTCAAGTTCATAAACTTTATCAACAAATCTTTTCATAACTCAAGACTTCGGGCCTTGGACTTTGAGTTATGCAACTTCTAGTTCAAAAAATTTCTCATAATAATATTATGAAACATATACAGCAGACTGCAGGAAATGATAATCAAAGACTATACAGTAAGCTATATGTACTTTATGTTGCAGTCTACAAAACTATGCAAAATTATACAGTAAAATAAAAATAAATAAACTTTTTTGTATAATATATAAAGCATGGGTATCACAGTAGAGATTGTTAATCATATTTCTTTTAAGAAATTATATATATATATATATATATATAATATTTGCAAATACTTCAGGATGCATAAAAGTTAATTTATTCATGAACAGTTATGCTATCGACTAAGATATTTATATACGTAATCAGCCCACTTCTTTAAGAAGCGTATAGCAGATCCAATCATAATTATTCTCTTATGGACATAATTACAGCATCTTCTTTTGGAAGCGCTATAATTTACCTATAATTTACCATGAACAAGGATCAAATGGTTTAAAATCATATAAAGCAAACATATATATACCAGCAGGATCAACAAATGTAAACGTTTTTGTAGTACCAAATTATCTAAATCCAAACTATTCATAGTAGCTATGTGTTTACCATGTGATTTTTATGATTCAGTAGCAAATTGGTGGTTAACATGTAGAATAAAATTAATAACTACAAGCACTAGTTTGCAATTTAATTTTACCAGAGAAGTTAAAATCACCAACTAGTGGTTTGAAAGAATACATAGATATGAATAATATGTAAAACATTTTTTATGCATGCATATTTTAATTTAGAGGCTAGCATAATCGAATTATAGATAGAATATTATTTGTGAAATGTATTGAAATTTTATAAACTGACTGATAGAATTGATACATAGTACATGGGTCTTATATATACAACAGTTTTTGATAAATGGGTTAACATATACGGTCCATAACATAATATATTCGAACCTATTATTACATACTATTAAACTACTCAGATATAAGAGGCCGCATATTCTAACTCCCCACTTCAATTAGATCTAGGGTTTTCTTCCCCCTTCTCGTCTCTACGCCACCATTTTCAACTTTGAGTTCCTTCTTCAATCGAGTGGAATTTATTGTAGAAAGAGGTTTCGTGAGGATGTCGTCTCTCTGAAATAGGGTTGGAACATGATTAACTTTCAGTTTCCCGTCCATGACTTTCTCACGAACAAAGTACAGATCGATTTCGACGTGCTTTGTTCGTGAGTGCAAAATAGGGTTAGCTGAGAGGGAAACGGAGCTGATATTATCACACCAGATTATTGGTGTGTTTGTGAGATTAATTTTGATTTCATGAAGCAGTGACTCAATCCATGTTATTTCTGCTGCAGTACTGGCAATAGAACGATATTTTGCTTCAGTACTAGAGCGTGATGCGGTGGCTTGCTTCTTCAAACTCCATGAGACGGGGTTGTTGTCCAGGTATATACGGTACCCTGATGTTATCTCCTATCATCGGGATCGGTAGCCCAGTTTGCATCAGAGTAAGCTTGTATATTTAATTCTCTTGTGTTGTTAAGATGCAGCCCATTGATCCATTGTTCCTTTTAGGTATCATAAAATACGCTTTATAGCTTTCCAGTGGTCACTGAGTGGTTTATGCATGACTTGACAGATTTTATTCACGCTATAGCTTAGATCTGGTCTTCTTATAGTAATGTATTGAAGTGCCCCGACAATGCTTCTATACTGTTTTTCATTTGTGATGACTTTACCTTTATCTTTTGATAGTCTGAGATTGCTGGTCATGGGAGTAGGTAGAGGTTTAGCCTGATCCATGTTTGCTTTTTTTTAATAATTCTAGCATATATCTTTTTTGACACAGAAACATTTCTGAGCTAGATTTCTGTATTACTTCTATTCCAAGAAAATAGTGTAAATCACCCAGACCTTTTATAGAGAACACTTGATTTAGATGCTTGATAGTCTAATCCATGGTTTGATTGTCATTTCCAGTAATAATGATATCATCAACATATATCAGTATGTATGTAATCTTTTCCTGTTTGCATTGCATGTATACAGAATTGTCTGATTTTGTTGGTATGAATCCCAGCTCTATTAAAGTTGACTTGAGTTTTTCATTCCATACACGAGGAGCTTGCTTCAATCCATAAATAGCTTTATGTAGTTTTCATACTAAACTGTTGTTGACACCTTTCTTGTACCCTTCTGGCTGCTCCATGAAAACATCTTATTTTAAATCTCCATTGAGAAATGCATTGTTTACATCTAGCTGTCTGATCTTCCATTTTCTGTGTAGTGCAATGGTGAAGATAATCCTTATTGTAGTTGGCTTTACTATAGGAGAAAAGGTCTCATTAAAATCAAAGCCATACTGTTGATTGTACCCTTTAGCTACCAGCCTTGTTTTATATTTTGATATACTTCCATCTGGATTTCTTTTGATTTTGTAGGTCCATTTACAACCTACAATATTTCTATCTTTGGGTATAGATACTAAACTCTAAGTTTTATTTATGATAAGAGCATTGTATTCATCATCCGTGGCTTGTTTCCAATTGTTGTTTGTAATGGCTTCATCATAGCTTCTTGGTTCTGTTAAGTCTAGCCGTGCACTATATACTTTAGGTTTGAATATACCACTCTTTTACCTTGTAATCATATGATGTCCTGGTTTTGCAGGTGGTGATTCATGGGTATTAATGTTGTCATATGAATGTTGAGACATGGATGAGGAAGATTCTCCTTGACCTGGATTGTTATCATTATTATGACTTGTATTGTTAAAGGAGCTGGAGGGCTCATGAGAGTCATGACCTGATCCAGTGTCTCCTCTGGATATTGTGTGTTGTGGCCCATGATTCCTCTGCACACTCTCATCAGTCTGATCCCAGACAGGTGTTACAGGTATGGATGGTATTGACATGTTGTCTTTGTTATATACTTTCTTGGTTGTTTTGATATTCCCATCTGCAAATGGAAAAATGTTTTCATTAAATACAACATGTCTTGAAACAAATATCCTATCATCACTACTCAAACATCTATATCCCTTTTGATTATTTCCATATCCTAAGAAGGTGCATGGGGTAGATCTGAAACTTAGTTTGTGATTATTAATATATGTTCTAAGGCATGGGAAACATAAGCACCCAAATGTCTTAAGACCTTTATAATCAGGTTTAACCCCAAATAACACTTAATAGGATTCATATGTTTGAGTACCTTGGTAGGAAGTTTATTAATTAGATACACGGCAGTGTTAAAAGCTTCTGGCCAAAATTTCATGGGTAGAGAGGCTTGTGTAAGTAGAGTTAAACCAGTCTCTACTATATGCCTATGCTTTCTCTCTACAAGCCCATTTTGCTTAGAAGTATATGGGTAGATTGTTCTATGAATAATACCTCTTTTCTGGAAATATTCTTTTAATGGTTTGTATTCACCAACACCATCTGTTTGTAAAATTTTAAGCTCACTACTTACTTGTTTCTCTGCTTGTGTTATGAACTGCATTACTGCTTTGTATGTATCTGACTTGGATTTTAAGAAATATATCCATGTATATCTAGAATAAGCATCAACAAAAGATATATAATACTTGAAACCATAGTCTGAACCTATAGGAGCTGGTCCCCATAATTCTGTGGCCACTAGTTCTAGTGGTTTGCTAATGACAATGGTTGAGCCTGCAAATGGTAGTTTATGGCTTTTGCCTAATTGACAATAAGTACATATATATGGTAGGGATACATCAAAAGGAATATTATTATTCATGAGAACATGTTTTACAACATTCACACTAGGATGCCCTAGTTTACAGTGCCACAAAGTAAATTTTTCTTTGCCATTTTTAGCATGAGATTCAGAACTGTTACACCACATATTTCTAATATTGCTCTTTCTTGTATTGTCAAAGTTGAATTTGTATAACCCTTTGTCCAGTTTACCCTGTAGCAATATGTCTTGATTAGTAAATCCTTCACTAAATAGAATTTAGGGTGAAACTCAAAATACATGTTGTTGTCATTAGCAAATTGAGATACACTTATTAAATTTTTCTTAATTTGAGGAACTCCTAATAAATTATTAAGATGGAGATGTCTTTTACCTTATATACTGCTAGTTCCAACATGTGTAATGTTTAAAGCTTCACCATTTCCCATATTTATAGAATGCATACCTATATATTCTTTATTACCAAGATTGAGATTCTAAAGATTGCTTGTAAGGTGGTTGGTGGCACCTGAATCTGGGTACCAGTCCTCACCTACAATTTCCTCTGTTCTGGTAAGGTTTTCTGAGTTTAACTGCTGCATTCTTGAGCCTTCGGACTGATTGCCTTGTCTTTGATCAATATGTGCCACATTTGCACTAGAACTATAATTTCTTGGATTTCCTTGATTTTGTTGACTTGGGTAATATTTTGTGTTGAGTCTGAAATAGCACTGCCTTGCTGTGTGTCCTGGTTTTTCACATATCTGACATTTTGTTCTGTTATTGTTCCATCTGCTATTTCTGCCTCTTCCTCTCTGAGCAATACCACCTCTTTGATTATATGAATCTTGTCTAATGTTCTGATTTTCTTGCTTCCTTCCTTGTGTTTTGTTTCTGGAATTTGAAGCGTAATTGATTGATAATTCTGTGTTGCTTTCTTTTCTCTGCTCAACTCTTCCTTCATGAGACAATAGGATTGAGTGAACATACTGCATGTTAGGTAGGTTTTGCTGTAATGAGATAATTGCCGCCATGGATTCATATTCTATGTCAAGCCCATTTAGTATGGTGAGTATCTGTTCAGTTTCAGACACTGTGTGACCAGCAGTGTCAAGAAGATCATAATATGATTTCACCTTTGTCAGATACTCCCTCATTGTCATGTTTTCTTTCTTGAGATTCTGTAGTTGTCTCTTAGAGTACATGATTCTTGCTGCTGACTGTGTGTTGAAAATTTGTTGAATTGAAGTCCAATTTCATATGAAGTTTTGCATCCAACAATTTATGACAGTAATCCTGAACTGATGGATGAGAGCGACCATGCTGCAAGTAAGCTATCATGTCTTTGATGGTTGATGAATTCTCTGTTGATTATTCTTTCTCCTTCACTGTTGGTCACCATTCTTGCAGGTATGGTTGTTGTCCCATACAGAAAATCTTCTAATCCATGCCCTCTTATACTGGTTTTAACTTGATACTTTCATAATATGAAATTGTTATCATCTAGAGCAGTGGTTACTAAATGACTCTTTGGTTTGATAATATTGCAGGAAGTATTTTCTGAACCTGATGGTTCTTGATTCTTGAGCCCACTTGATCCAATGGATGAAGTTTCATCATCTCCAGCCATAATGTGGTATCAAGAAATACTACAGATGATCTTGACAAGAAGCCTTTCACTATGCAGCCGATCTTGCAATTCTTGATGCAAGAAACTTGGCAAGGCACTTTGAGGGAGAAGGATGATGGAAGTCTGATGAGGGTGTGGGTAAAGAAAACTCAGATGATGAGATGGCTGACTCTAAGAGCAACCGTGGATGGTGAGTGATGAGAATGATCTGACACCACCTGTTGGACGACTCGGTGATGATAAGCGTCAAACTCTGATGAAATAGGTAGATGATGAGCAAGATTTTACTCTCGTTTGGTAGTTTTATGGCTCTGATACCATAATCGAATTATAGACAGAATATTATTTGTAAAATGTATTGAAATTTTATAAACCGACTAGTAGAATTGATACGGAGTACATGGGTCTTATATATACAGTAGTTTTTGATAAATGGGTCAACATATACGGCCAATAACATAAAGTATTCAAACCCGCTATTACATAGTATTAAACTACTCAGATACAAGAGGCCGCATATTCTAACTTAGCACGATGAAAAAATAATTAACGATGACAACATGGGTAATGTTTGCTTTTTGAACAAAATGAATCTGTACTAAATTTTGTTATAGACATCGAGTAATCCTATTTTAATAATACTTTTACATTTGGGGCATTTCACTAGAAGGACAAACTATACAGTCTAATTAGTTTCTAGGACACACATCCACAGAAATTAATTTCAAGGCCAAAGTCAATAGAATAATTACTTTTAAGGACAAAGTCAGCTGTCCAATTACTTTATAGGACATAATTTCATAGGTTTTTGGGCATTAGAAACTAATTATTTTGCATTTTGTCCTTAAAAATAATTATTTCAGATGTGTGTCCTATAAACTAATTGCACTTGCTAGAGAGACCCTTGTGGCTAATTTCCACTTTACATTTTGTGAGAAGGTGTTGTATGGGTTAGCTAGGGGGTAGGTATTATGAAATATGAATTCAAGGTTTACCTTTGATAGAAATGCAATTCAAATGTTTGGATGGAACATTTTTTTTTGTGATCTGAACTCCAGCCTAGACGGCTTCCGGTTTGAGACACACACTTCACACGGTTGTTAATTTATTTTCCATAGTGCTAATGTAGTGATATCAGAGCAAAAATAGATGAACAAATTCAAATAATGAAAACAATATATGAAACAAACATATAAAAGCAATAATGAAGTATTATTGTATTTTATTGCTCTTTTATAACTTACATAAAAGCGAAGTGTAATATATGTATAAAGTAATGAAAGCCTTGATGTTCTTACAAAGGAAGAATCCTGTAGCTTTTCATTGTCTTTTGTTAATATTTAATTCTTCATTTGCGTTTGTAGAATGAGCAAAAGAATAGATACGGTAACAATTAAGAACATAATAAGTGCTACTATTTGACCGAGCTAAAAAACTAGTTTACGAGGATATTACGTTTTTACTTCTTTTGACCTTGTCATAAATAGAATTATGAATGCACATATCCAAATATCCAATTTCTAAAACCTTTTTGTTACTTGAATTTTCAAATTCTTTTCTTTCCTTGAAGCCCGAGGTTTCCTTTGCTGTAAGGAAATACTAAATTCACTTATTTAGCTTCAAGGTTTGGTTTCAGCTTATAAAAGCTTTAGTTTTTCATATTCGTACATAGGAACTTCAGGTTCCTACGCTTTCAGGTTCTAGATAATTTGTCTACTTCAGCAATTTTCGTTTTTTATTTATATTTTTTCAAAGTCACTTCAGGTGATAAATCAAAATTGCTATTGAATTTAAAAACTACACCATGATATTCCATATTCATAATTTTGTTACATATCTCGTAGAAACGAAGAACATCTCTTCTGGAGATAGTTCGTCCACTCAACTTTCAAAAATTAATAATAATAATAATAATACTATCGTGCTGATAATGTGTTAAATAATAAATAAGAATAGAAGTCATTAGAGAAAGAGAGAGAAGTTACACAGGTCTTAACATACAATACGGCGAAGCTCTATTTATAGGCTTGTGATGGAAAATAAAGATTACAATAATGTTCATATAACATTTAACATAGTGAAAATTAGGGACAGGTCCCTACTTTTCAAAATTAATGTAAGTTTTCCCCATTCGAATTCAGTATTATAAATTTGGTCCCTATAATTTATACAGGAAATTATTGTCAAGGACAAAATTTCTCAGCGTTTTTGCCTCAAGGACAGACCTTCAATATTTTATCCTGAAGGACAACTTTATTTAGATATCAGTTTTTAGTCATTGATAGCAGTTTTTAGGTATCAGTTTGTAGTTACCGGTAGTAGTTTTTAGGTATCAGTTTTAGTTTGGTAGCAGTTTTGTTGTCCTTATGAATAATTTTGGAAAATGTTTGTCCTTATGAATAAATTTTAGAAGAAAGTTTGTCCTTGTGGTAAAAATATTGAGGTTGTGTCCTTGAGGCAAAAAATATACAAATCTTTGTCCTTTAAATTAATTCCCCCTAATTTATACTGTACCACGCACGCAACTATATGCTATAATGAGAAGTTAATTTGCAATATTAAAAATGTGATATCTTTTAGTAGATTTATCAGATTTCAATTTCGTTTTCACCATTAAATCATAAATTTTATTTTCTTTCTATTAAGATCCATATATTAATGTTTTAACAAATTTTTTATTTTATTTTCAAAGGCAAATATTTGCCATATTGCTTGGCAAATATTTGCCGGGTTGCCTGGCAACCATTGAAAATAAAAAAAATATTTTGTTGTCGGGCAAATATGCAAATATTTGCCAAGCAAATATTTGCCATGTTGCTTGGCAAATATTTTACCATGTTGCCTGACAAATATGCAAATATTTGCCATGTTGCCTGGCAAATATTTTACCATGTTGCCTGACAAATATGAAAATATTTGTCATGTTGTCTGGCAAATATTTGTCAGGTTGCCTGACAACCGCTGAAAATAAAAATAAATTTTTTGATGTCCGGCAAATATGCAAATATTTATCATGTTGTCTGGCAACCGTTGAAAAAAAAAATTTGTTGCCTGACAAATATTTACCAGGTTGCACTGGCAAATATTTACCGCTGAAAATAATTTTTTGGTCAAAACATATTATATATGAATCTTAATAGAAAAATAATAAAATTTGTGATTTAACGGTGAAAACAAAACTGAAATCGGATAAATCCACTGAAAAATATCGTGTTTTTAATATTGCAACTTAAATTGTTCAGGACGAGAAATTTTTGGCTGAGCGGTACGGTATAAATTACAGGGACTAAATTTATAATACTGAATTCGAAAGTATGTGTGTCTAATTTTTCTGTAAAGAGGGGCGTGAGACAAAATTCCTCTTAAGCATACCACCCTTATAATTTACATATATTATAACAAAAACTTTATATCCCATTTTTTTTCCATTAAGGATCAAGTCTCTAATCTTTCATCAACTTTGCATCTACAAGTCAAATCATAATCTCTAATTTTAACTGTTTAATTTATATTTCTTCTTTTTAATGTGAATCAAAATCAAATTTGGTTTTTCTCTAAAAATAAATAAAATAAAATAAAATAAATGGAGTTTGGTTTGATTTTTATTTGGATTTAGTATAATTGAGTGAAATAAAAATGGCCCATAGTTATTTTATGGATCAATATGGATAAGTCATTAAATCGTATCTATCTCACTGTTTCTAAGACTTTGTTGAGAAAAAAAGACCAGGTGTATTAGTCTCCTGTATACATATCCCCGAGGCCGAAGGACGAGGGACCCGACAAAATCTCCCGAATAAAAGCCTCCTTTTCCTAACCTATTCAGTTTCTTTGATCCAACAAAACCCTTCAATTTTTAATCGATCTATTAATCTCACTCTCAGTTTGGGTTCGTCTCTTCTCTCCCCCCATCATATTGATTCAATTTTATCAAAGCATAGTCATCAGTTGAACTTAATGTTCTATAGAAATTGCTCAGACATAGATCGCTTGATTTTTTACCCACAGTTTTGTAGCTTAATTTCTATTACTGTACATCATGGATATCGTTTTTGACCCTGATTTTAGCTATTTGCTTTTATTTGTATTAACTGTGTTTTATTATTCTGATGTACTTATCTGTTTATTTTGCAGGCGGTTAAATCCACAATCATTCAGTTTCAGGTTCGTGTTCTACCCAATTCACGTTCTTTCTTTCTGTAGATTTATGCCGTTATTTTTGTTCCTTCGTTTTTTTCTTAATCTGTCTACATATTATTAGATTAGGAATACTGAATGACGACAATGGTTTCTAGAAATGGTACCCCATTAGCATCTTCGCTTTCCATTCAAGAAAAAGGAAGTGGAAACAAGAGAAAGTTTTGTGCTTATTCACCCATTCTTGATCCAAATTTTATATCAGACCAAATGCAATCAGATTTTTCAAGCCTTGAGTTGTCTCATATCGAACAGAATCTTGAAATGCTTAGCTTAGGATCACATGTCCATGGAAGTAGCATGTGTGATATTTGCTCAGCTACATATCACCCAAAAGAGGTGGAGCAAGATCAATTCCATGAATCTGAATGGAATGAAGTAGATGAATGTGAACTTGAAGACGCTTTATTGAGGAATTTGAGTTTGACATTCATATCCGCTATCAAGACAATAATGTCTCACGGGTACAATGAAGAAATTTCTGTATTTGCTGTTTTGAGAACCAGGCTGCATTTTGATAATAAAGATACAGTTAGGAGCATTGTTGACAATGCTTTACTTTTTCTGAAGTCAGGGCAAGAGTTTGATTGTCTTGAAAAAGGAAAGTTATTGCAAGAGCTAAATGAGATAGAATTGAGTGCGTTGAATGAGATGATTAGTGTTGTTAGAGATATTAGGCCTTCATTTACAAGAGGAGAAGCAATGTGGCGATTGCTTTTAAGTGATATGAATGTTTTTCATGCGTGTTCTTACGGAAGTACATTTCCCTCAGCTAACCAAGTAGAACAAGAGACTAAGAGTAGTCATTCTAGCATCCAAACTAACTCCGAATCAACTAATTTTGGTTCTCAAAAGCAAAATATTGTTTTACCCACTCCAAAGAATTCTAAAGGGAAAGATGTTCGGAACGTGTTAGGAATCCCAAGCTTACCTAATGGGACTTTTTCAGCATCGATCAAAGGAAGTTCTACTTCTTTGGAATGTGTCATAGAAGAAACTTCAACTTTGTACATATCACAGTCAAAATCATCTAGCGGTAGGAAAGCCAATCCTGGTAATTCTAAAAGGGATTCAATCCATCGTCATAAAACAGTCCATATTGAGAAGAGTTATCATACTTTTGGATCAAAAACAACTATGAGAGCATCAAAGCAGAATGGTCTAAATGGTTTAATCTTTGATAAAAAATCAAAAACCTTTGCGGATCCTACCAATGCATTAAGCATGAAAAAGGCTTTGATGAAGCTAAACAAAGCGGTTTGTGGCGAGATTATTTCCCCACAAGCCGACATGTCTGTAAAAACATCAGTTAAGAATATGCCTGTGGAAGTAACTAATATTGAAAACACCGAGTTATCTTCATCACCATCTTCAGATATCAATAGTGGAAATTTGGTCCCACATGACAAGATGGATGAGATTATACAGAAGTTAAGTCTGTACGAGAAACAACTGGATGCTGAAGGGCAAGGATGGTCGGAGTGGGCTCAACAAAAAGTGATGGAGGCTGCTCGTAGGCTTGGAAAAGACAAGTCCGAGCTGCAAGTTTTGAGACAAGAAAAAGATGTAGATGCCAGACTGAAAATGGAGAAGCAATATTTAGAGGAGAATACTAGGAAAAAGCTTTTCGAGATGGAGAATGCATTATCAAAAGCTAGTGCTCTGGTGGAGATACATAGTGCTGAAGCTAGAGACAGGGAAAAAGAAAATACCGAGCTCAGAAGAGCATTGATTGCTGCAAAATTTCAAGCTGCTGAGTCAGCTGCTAGTTGTCGTAAACTTATGAAGAAAGAGATGGATAATACTAAAAGTGCTCGGTCCTGGGAGAGAGAGAAAGCACATCTTCAAGAGAAACTTGCAGCTGAGAAAAAGAAATTCGGTCAGTTAAAACAGCAACTTGGGGAAGCTAAGGAGCGGTATGAACAGTTTGAGGTAATTTTATATTACCGTTTACTTTTTGCCTATGCAGAATTCATTTTTGTTGATGGCTGGTTAAATTTTTCATTATATACCTATATTAAACGGTCTTTGAAAAAATTGTTATGTTCCTTCGAATATTTACTTCTTTCGTTGAATTGTTTTTACGCCAGTGAAAGATTTATTCTAATAATCTGGTAACATGAATGATACATTATTGTGGATTAGACACTTGGAGTAGTTTCACTTTTACTGTTGTTAACATGGCTTGACTTTGACAAGAGGCCCATCAAGTACTCTGGTTAAGTTTCAGCATTATTATAATTATGTGTTGTTTGCTTATATGAATTCGAATTGAAATTGGAATTGATTCTATATTTCATTACTTTTTATTTGTAACCCAAATATTACATTCCCAATCCCTTTTTCTATGAAATTTGTAAACCTTGATGGTTATTTTGCACTCCATTGTTTTTACAAATATTAAAGTCCAAATCAAACTCTATTTTCCAACCCAAAACCAACCATTTCATTAACTTGAAATTCAAATTTGTATTTCTGTTAATCATGTAATAAAGTTTTGATCCAGAACTGACAAACTTTTTGTGTTTCTGTTCAACAATGACCGCGCTTGACATGCATGGTCGCTTTTGTATACCTCTCATAAGCCATTGTATACAGTAGCATTCATATTTGGCTTAAGTGCGAGATATAATCCATGCTTGGACCGTATTCTATGGTGGGCCAAGCATGGTTAACAGAGTGGCCACGTTTAGTTAAGTCGTGCATGTTCACCGTTGAGGACAAAAATTCAGTATTTATTTGTTCTTTGACAAAAAATGATCAAATGATAAGTTTTGCTAATTAAATTTTCCAACTTATATGTTCAACTCTTCAAAAAAAAAAAGTTTAGGTTTAGGATATTTGAGAGTATATTGAATATGTAAATTTATATTAAATGGAGCAGAGAAGATAATAATTGGGGTTTATGCAGACTTGGACAAAATTTGGTAATAAGATATAGTACAAAGCTTTTAATAATAACAACCGCTGAATATAAAAAATAAGTTAGGATATATTGATGATTGACCATTGCTCTTTGCCTTATGTACTGCCACTGCATGCAAATTTTGCCAAGTGTTTATGTATTGAATAACCCTTGTTACTCTTCACTCGCATTTTTCATTTGTGCTTGCCCTCATCCGTAATATGGACGATGTTCAATTGAAAGAACAAATTTGGATATACTGAGCAATGGTAACATGTAATTTTTGTATCCACAAATACTTGATTCATTTCCTTGTTTGTAAATCCCATTAGTTGCCAAGGAACTTGTGGAGTATTTACAAAGCTGTTACTATGATTTGTAATGTAAAATAATAACATTTTAATTACTATATTCCCTATTCTTTAGAGAGTAATTATATTTATCAATCTCAATATTAAACTTTGAAAAACTAATATCCGCTATTAAAGTAGACTTACACTATTTTGATGTAGTTGGATACTTTGTATTCTGATCATTCCAGTTTATATATATATATATATATATATATTATATATATATATATATATATATATATCCTCCAGGCGAGGACATTATTTAACTGCCTGCAGTTGTGACACATATATTCACCTTTGGTCGTAATAGTTTTCAATTTTGATAGTCTAGTGTAAATATAAGTATGTCTTGAGGTAGAGAATACCCATTATGATTTATGAAGATATGCTGCATTTATCCTTTTGTTTTGGGTGAGGAAACGGGTATTGTTATGTTGTAGACTAATCGGTATTTGTGAGTATTTTATGTCATGGATAATGTTAAATACTACTTACCAAGAATAAACTTGAGATGAATTATTGGAACGACGCACATCTGTATTTTAGATACTCCACCCTTTTTGTTGTCTTGTTCACAATCCCGGTTTAACCCCAATCGCTGCCAGTTTTGATGATAGGTCATAGGACTAGAGGAATGCCAAGAGCTTTCCATTCTAGCCAATTTAAAAGTACACAAGTGGCGTTCTCTCTTAAAATGAATAAGGATAGATGGATGATATTGGATTATTCGGTATTATTGGCATGAAATATTGCTGAACTAATTGAGACTTACTTGCCTATTCCTTACCATAGTAGACTAAGTATTGTTCGGTGTAATTGCTATTTTGTCAATTAAATTTTCAATTGCTAATTAACCTTTAATATACAGTTTGACAAGTGTTAATACACTGGATGAAATTGCTTGACCTCATTTATTATCTCACATCATATTTGTGGTTCCGCAATTGCTTGAGCAATTAAGTTATCAATTATTGACAATCGGATCCTATTGCTTTTTTTATCAGTTGTCATCATTTGTCCAAACAAATATGGATGCATCAACAATTGTCAGTACGATTTGCAGTTGACTTATTGTAGTAGCTTTTACAGTGACTAAAGTATACCAATTATCTGTCTGGTGATTGTTTTAGGAAGAATATTACCATCGTCTTTTAATTATATGTCTATCATTACGATTCGTGCTAAAAATAACAGGCTAGGTGGAAAAACAAAGAAAAGGCGAAACTGGAGCTACTTGATCAGCATGACGCCTTGAAAATAGAACGAGATCAAATCGAAGTATCGGGTAGGTCGAAGGAAAATGCAATGAAACTGAAAGCTGAGACCGACTTTCAAAAACATAAAGATAATGTACGAAAGCTCGAACTTCAAATCACACAACTGAGGCAGAAAGCAAACTCTTCAAAAGTTGCAGCTTTAAAGATATGGAGCAATGATCCAAAAATTGCAAGTGGTGCAAAATATGTTTCCAAGGTATTTGGGTTGAACGACGAATATGAAGAAGATGTTGATAGAGAGAAGGAATGTGTCATGTGCCTCAGTGAAGAGATGTCAGTACTGTATCTTCCTTGTTCGCATCAAATTGTCTGTGAGGGATGCAATGCAATGCATGAGAAGCAAGGGATGAAGGACTGTCCTTCTTGTAGGACCATTATTGAGAAGCGGATTCTAGTTCGCATGGCATAACTGTAATATGGGTTACTTTTAATCGGTATCTCCGATGATGTGTTTTGAAAATTTGGAACTGAATAATGTGAACTTTGAAACATGTTTCTTTTGATGTGACGTGTTTCAAACGGCTGCTGTTCAATCGGCCAAACTTTGGAACGGTTTATATGGAAAATCATACATCTTTTGTATTAACATTTTGTTCGCTTCTGTTCTCATAGTAGATACTGTATGTTCAGCTACGATAAACTTATTTGCGTTGATTAAATTGTTGTATGAAGTGTTCCGTGGATCGCTGAAGTCAGCTGATGACGTTGTTGGCAATTAAGTTTGATTTGGAGATTTATTTTTAGTGGTAAGTTTGAAATAATTGCAACTTAGTGCTCTCTGATTAGAAGTTAATGAATAATCTATTTGATTTGATTTGATTTATGCACAGAAGGAACGACTTTCAGAAAGAGTTGAAGTAAAGGCCCACATTTAGCCGTCGACCGTGGTTCCCTTAGACAAAAGAACATGCGGTCGGTAGCTTAGCACCGCCTTAGGCACATCGTGAGCGTGTAAGGAGACGCGCTTAGCGTCACACTAAGTAGTATAGCATGGTGCATGCGAAAATGTTGATTCTCAGTTGATAACAATTACACTATCAACAAATTTTATTTCCTCCCTTAAGTATAGTACGGTTATAATGGCATTTATTTTAGGATAAATAAAACTGATTTAGCCGAAATAACAGCAATGTCGATATGTCCGAGTGGTTAAGGAGACAAACTTGAAATCTGTTGGGCTTTGCCCACGCAGGTTCGAACCATGCTGTCGACGTTATTTTGTACTACACCTTTGCCTTTTTACAACGAACGCCTTACCTCCGGATAAACTTATTTTTTGTTTCTAATCTAACACTAAGATTTAGATTTGCCGATTGAACACCTCTCAATCCAATAGCAATTATTTACTACTCAACAATAAATAAACAAAACAAAAGATAAAATTTAACGTGGTTTGGTCTAATTGACCTACGTCCACGGACCCAACAACTCGCTATAATTTGAAGGATGCGGATAGTGTCATATCCGCATCCGAAATCATTTTCGAATATCCGATATCCGCATCCGCGGATACGAACGGATATCAGATAATTATCCTATCCGCTAACGACCAATAAATCAAGAATCGTAAAAGAAAATTTTTAGTTTAACATAAATATTTTTCAATCTCATTGATTATAAAAGTGTAAAAAATTAACAAATATGATGATAATAAATAGTTTCAAGCATTTAATAAACATTAAATGCATATAATATTAACTAACAACTTGATAAAATAATAAATGAATATCTTTCACTGCACCAATATACACGTAATTTGAACTATAATTTTGATAAAAACCGGACGGATAATTTTCGAATGCGGATGTCTTCGTATCCGCATCCGTTTTTTCAGATATCGGATATTTATCCACTTTTCAGATGCGGATCCGGACGGATTTCGAATTTTTCGAGTATCCGTTGACAGCCCTAATTTGAAGAGAGTGCAAGAAATTTTCTTATTATAAGATTATAGCTACCAAAGTGGAGCAAACAAAAACTATAATCTCTGTAAAAACTGGAAGAGATGATTTTTTGATAATGATAGAATGATTGAGATTCCACTGCTTTTATATAGATGCTGATGGAGCATATATTTCGGATGTTCAAACTTTTTCAAAGCAAAATATGTAGCTGTCTTTTATTTTGATTAGATTACCATATCCAATATATCTCCACGTCATAAGCTTTTAATATATTCAATGTTAGTTTCGTCTTGTATGGAGCAACAACTTTTGAACTAAATAAATAAATAAATTTATTTTAAAACACTAATTTGCTTGTAACTTTCACATATGAACTCTTTATTGCAAACCGTCTTCTTCATTGCGTCCCATGTCATCTCCTTATCAAAATGAGTATAATATTGTATCGTTTATTGTCAACACTCCATCTCGATACAATATTATTGCATCTCCTTTTATATCGAATCAACTAGTGACAACTAGTTGTTGGGTCAGCGCCCCATGACGCTAAGTAGTTGTATACAAACTAAATAAGTTTGAGCAATGCTCAAACTTATCTTTAGAAAGTGACTTCATCATCATATCTGAAGGATTGTCCATAGTACTCACCTTCACCAACTTGATCTTGTTTCGTTCTTCCTTTTGCATAAGAAAGAATCCTCTGACATCAATGTGCTTCGTCCGAGGACTATAGGCTTGATTTTCTATAAGATGAATCGCGCTTTGACTGCTTGAAAATAGCTCTGTTGTCCGCAGCACCACCGAAAGATCATCCAACAACTAAAGCAAATACAATCCCTCCTTAGTCGCTTCCACAATTGATATCAACTTGGCATCGGTAGTCGACAAAGCTACTATAGATTGCAGCTTTGATCTCCATGAAATTGAGCCTATGCCAAGTGTAAACACATAGCCCGACACCGACTTCCATCTATCTTTACCCCAGCATAATCTGAATCACAATAGCCTCTAAGAGAGATATCACCATCTCCACCATAAAACAAGCCAACTGAAGAAGTGCCACGAAGATATCTGAGAATCCACTTCACTGCTTGCCAATGCTCTTTGCCTGGGTTAAACATACATCGACTCACAATACCCACTCCATGTGTCAAATCCGGTCTCGTGCATGCCATAGCATACATGAGACTACCAACAGCACTAGAATAAGATATGTCAGTCATATACCATCCGATGAAGGAGATAAGTCCTTCGACAACTTAAATGAGAGCCTAATGGAGTGCCAACATGTTTAGCATTCTTCGTACCAAATCGAGCGAGGACCTTCTCAATGTACTGCGCCTGAGTGAGTCTCAATTATCCGCTTCCTATCTCTAAATATCTCCATTTCCAAAATTCTTTGTACTTTTTCCAAATTCTTCGTATCAAAATTATTGCCGAGCTCCACTTTCAATTCTTTAATTCTGACCATACTCCGAGATGCAATCAACATATCATCAACATATAACAAAAGATATATCATATCTCCATCACACCTCCTAGAATAAACACACTGGTCTTTGAAGCTTCAAGAATATCCCTGTGAAAGCATAAACTTATCAAATCTCTTATACCATAGTCTAGGAGACTGTTCCAATCCATATAGAGATTTATTAAGTTTACAAACATAATCTGGCCTGCTAATATCAATGAATCCCTCCGGCTGCTTCAAATAAATTTCCTCATCCAGATCACTATAACACCCCTGATTTTTGATAACATTATTAAGGATATTTAATTAGATAAATTAAATAGAATAATGTAAATATTAGAGTGATAAGTGGATTGAGATTAGAATAGATAATCAAGGGTCGTGCTTAAATAAACAAATGGGCTTAACAATGGTTTATATGTTAATTACTTAAAATAAGGATATAATAGGAAATAGTCGCACCCTTATATATTCACGGCTTTACCATCCATTCACATTCATTTTCTCATTTCACAAAAACGTAAACAAAGAAAAGAATAGCCGGCCATTGCTAGGAAAAAAAAGAGGAGAAAATTTACTCATAGCTAGGAATTTAAGCAAGGGGAATTAATCTCAATCAAGTCTCAAAGTCCTTATCATAACCAAGGTGAATAATAATCTAGATCATCTTTATTTTGTTTTATGATCATTTGTTTCGGGTTCAAGATTAAATCCATTATTATGATGATTTTTGATTGATGATATGCTTGGATTTGGACATGTTGGATTCAAACAAAATAATTTGATAATTAATTTACACGGTTTTAAGGATAAAACCGATTATAATTATTTTCGTATGTCATGAGAAAATTTTATGTTGTGAAAAACATGATTTTAGATATGGGTTTTAATTTTTATAATTTTCCAAACTATGGAAGATTTGTTACGAATTTTCAAAGGAAAATATGAATAATTGGGTTTAGAAATTAATTTTGGTTATTTCATGAAGAATTTGGGTTTGGAATTTTTATATGCTAGATAACATATTGAAGGTGAATTTCTGTAATTTTTGGAGATTTTTCTTAAGTAATTTACTATGGAAATAAAATTATTTTAGATGAAAGACTTAATTGTTTTATTGGTTTTACTTAATGGAAGGGCTTATTTGTTAAATTAATCCATATTTAGATCTGAAATTATGCGGCAGTTATTTTTGTAAAAGAATTTGAAAAGTTATGACAACCAATCAAACGTTTATAACTAGGCAGATTAGATATAAAGTATTTATTTTAATTGGCATTAATCAGTCTTTACCCAGAAAAGTGGGTTCTGCCTCTTTCAGAAGCACCTTTCGACCCTATGATTCCGCATTCAACCAAGTCGAAACCTACCAAAGCCGAAACCAATACACAAGGTATCACAATGATTGGGCCTGTCAACGGATGCTTTCAGATGCGGATAGTGCCATATCCGCATCCACATCCGAAATCATTTTCGGATATCGGATATCCGCATCCGCGGATATGGACGGATATCAGATAATTATCCTATCCGCTAACGACCGATAAATCAAGAATTATAAAAAAAAAATTGTTTAACATAAATATTTTTAAATCTCATTGATTATAAAAGTGTTAAAAATTAACAAATATGATGATAATAAATAGTTTCGAGCAGTTAAAAAGCATTAAGTGTATATAATATAAACTGCTAACACAATAAAATAAGAAATAAATATCTTTCACTGCACTAAAATACACATAATTTGAACTATAATCTTGACAAAAATTGGACGGATAATTTTCGAATGCGGGTGTCTTCGTATCCGCATCTGCATCCGTTTTTCCGGATATCGGATAATTTATTCGTTTTTCGGATGCGGATGCGGATGGATTTCGGATTTTTCGGGTATCCATTGACAGCCCTAACAATGATGGTACGTAGTGGATTGGAGAAAGGCGGAAGACATTGTATCGAAACCATTGCTTTTGATGGGGTTGAAACCTTTGTTTCGCTTTCCAAAGATAAGCGTCTGCCTTGTTTTCAAAAGAATGCTTTCGACCAAGTCGAAACCTAATGTGCACGTAAATGTGCATATTTTTACTACTATATTTAATCGAATTTAATTAAATAAATGAGCATATAGAGTATTTTAACATGTTTAAACCAATAATTAAATTATTTTCAAATCATTATTTATTCATCTTCGTATAGGGAAAAATGATCATTTTTGTGCATATATTAATTTGAGAAAATTTACTTAGATATTTTTATGTTATTTTATAGGAATTTGGATTCAAATGGAAGAGGTCTTCATGAAAAATATGTATGCACAATAGTTAGAGAACAAATAAAGATGGAAATAAATCATTTCATGCAACATGGAGGGCCCAACCTACCCACTTAACTTGCATCTACAATTAGGAGCTAATGCACATGTTAGTGGAGCTTAAAGTTTCATGCACATTTAAATGGAGGATTATCTCATGCTAATGATAACTTGATGGTAACACTTCCTAGAGGGGTATTTTGGATAGTCCCAAAAAATATGCATTATGGTTTTAGGCTTGTATAAATACCTCATATGTTCATGTAATTAAGCTCTTAGCCTCCTCTTTAGTTAGTTTAGTTTTAGGCTTAAAAATAAACAAAAACTCTTTTTTTAATGGCTTCTTAGCCTTCTTTCATGTAATTTTTTATATGCAATTTTAATACATGCTCTTTTCTTTGTTGTTTATTTCATGTTAGTAGAGTAGATTTCTTTATTTTATGCAAGTAGCTTAGAATTTATTTTATTTAGCTCTCTTTTTCCTCTTGTTTTTGTTTCATGTTGAACTCTACATTTGTTGAAATGATAACAAATATGAGAAGCCAAACCTCTTCAATTTAGAGATAATGAAGCTCTCTTAATAATGTAGATTCAACACTTTGGTAATTTTTGATCTCTTTTCGTGCTTAATGGAAATGTTTGATGTGGTTAAACTTTGTTGTTTTAGCTTTGAATTTGATAGTCTATGTTGTTAACACCAAATAGGCTATGCTTAAACAAACATAAATACAAATTACCTCTTCATCTACTTATGATTATGGTAATAAAGTGAATTTTAAAATCAAAATTTGATGGTCTATATCGCTAATCAATAGTGAATAGATCATGCTTAGAATAGATTTTATTTTCAAGTTCGTTAACATTTTCATGAGAGTTAACAAGTGGTTTAGTGGGTATGTTAAAGTTTGATGGTTTATGTTGGGTTAATTAATAGCACAAATAGGTCATACTTATGATAAACATATCAACTAAATTCACTAATGGCCAAAAGAGAGATCATAATTTCATTTTGTTGATTTATGTGATCATGAGAAGGACATTACCTCTAAATTGCCTTCTACTCTCATATTTTTATCCACTTTATCTTTTGTTAGTTTCTAGAAATTTTTAGCTAATCACAACTTCAAATTTTTGTTTAATTTGATTTAGTAGAAATTTTAAAATCAATACAATTCCCTGCGGATCGACCCGTACTCGCCACGTACTAAAATTATACGCCGTGCGCTTGTGGTTATTTTTTATTAAAATTTGACCGGCTATTTTCTAAACCGATAGAAAGTTAGTCGGTTAAACAAGTTTTTGACGCCGTTGCCTCACTTCCATACAACCTCTGTGCACTGCCCCACTTCCATACAACCTCTATGCACTGTTGCAACATCAGTGCATTACAAACTCAACACACTAAACACTACTTCAAAACTTCTTCTCTGGCCATCTTCAAAACTTCTTGAGCCATCTTCAAAACTTCTCCACTACAACTTCAAAACTTCTTCAAAACCTGCCTACTCAGTAATACAATCATATCACCACCATCAGCCTCATTTCATCGACCCCCTACTACAACTCCCTTCACCACAACTACAACACTTCCTTGAACCTCTGCCGTTCAACCAAGAGAACATCACCATACCCTCCATATCTGCTAACTTCCTCTTTCACTTCTTTTCATACACTACAACCTGCTCAAACTTCCCAAAACCAACTACCAATCCTAAATCATCTCCTCTGCCCACAAATCAGTGCAACTCCACCTGACACAATGCCAAACTGACCACAAAACATTACAATTTGCACCCATCCTATACAAGCACCACAATCACCATTTATTCCTCAAAACTGTGCATGTGCACAATACCACCCCCATGTCTTTGCTGCAACCATCACCTAACTTCCTACATTCTCCATCAAACTGACCCACTGCCTAACCACATCATCACATATACATAAACAAGTTTCTGTCAACCACTTCATCTCCATATACAAACAAAACTGTGCAACAGTTCTACAAACATTACATATCCTTACCTCTGCCATAAAACATTACACCCACCCCCTCTGTTCCAAACAACTGCATTAACCAACCATTTCCCCTCTGCTACATACAAAACATACCCAACCAACCAAAGACACACTGCCACCCAACACTCCTCTGATCAACAAACAACCTTCATCAACCATCTACAAAACAACCACCACAGTCCTCTGCAGCCTTTATGTCACCATCAGCTACTGCCAACAAAACACATTGTCAACTTCTCGCAACTGCCAACAAAACAAATTGTCAACATCTCGCAACTGCATATTTTACAAGACCAGTCCATCCTCATATCTGTACAAAGTCCAACTATCCACCTCTTTAACCACAAACATACACTTCTACTACCTCACCACTGTATCATTCAACCATCTTCACCAATCACTGAACAGCCACTTCCCCATTTCAAACATCACTGACCAAAACATCCTCTACAATCCCTGAAAACTACCCCCACAACTGACCACTATCCACTGTGTATAACACATACACACCATACCACTGAAGCTACATCCTCCATAAAACATCCTACTACCGTGCACAACAACTCCATTCTTCAAAACAAACATCATCAGCCACTGTTCCATTCAATACAAACTGCCCAACATCATCATTCCAAACCCATTGCCATACAAACCAAAAAAACTCAACTGAATCACAACATCTAGCCACGTTGCCTCATTCCACCTGCACATCCATCATCCCACAAAACCAACTACATTTGCTGCCACCATCCAAATACATCAACTCCCCCTGCACAGTAACTCATTTCTGCCATTCATCCTTCCCTTCAAACATAACTGTCAGCTTCCACTCCTTCAATACCACTACTTCAACAAACAATAACATATGCTCCTTCAGTCACAACCTCTGACCACATACAAACTTCTGACCATCATCAGACCTCTTTGTCACAACCACCTGACCGAGCTTAATCCACCTGACCAATAAACCAACCTGCTTCATCCACCTGATCGAGCTTCACCATGAAGGCCACGAAAATTGAGAACAAACCACCGCGACCTTCATCGAATCCTCCAACACCTCAACCCGCAATAGCCACGACCCAAACCCCCTAATTCCAAAACACGAATCAACACTCGACTGTGCAAATACCCGAGCTTCCAGAAATACCCGCGCGAATTCCATTTTGGGAAAAAGAGTTGAATTTTTGAAACAGAAAGTTGAATTGAATTTGATTGCACGATTAAGAAAGTTGAGTTTTTGGAAAAACAAGCTAAGCTATTTGTGTTAGCAGAGAAAAAAAACATAATTGGGCTCATGCATACATATACACATATACATATATATGTGCACTTATATATATTTTTAAACATCATAAAGCTTTGTATATATATATATATTCATATAGATATTTTATCATTAGTTGAAATAGTGAAGTTTACATACATACATACATATATATATATATATATATATCTATTTTTATTATTTTCAAAAATTAGAATTTAAACTTTATATATAGTCTCCATAATTCATATATTCAGATATTACCTATATCATAAATTTAATTTATTTGACTGATAAAAATTAATATTCAATAATTAAAATTAGTTAATTATTCGAATTACAGATGGCTAAAAATCTGGGTCGTTACATCATCCATCATTTTGCAGCAAATTCTCATGTCCAAGTAGGCTTTCATCTGGAACAAATTAGCATTTATAAATGAGACGACTGGGTTAAATTGGTTGATAATAAACCCATTAAAAAAATTTAACCTCCTAAAGAGGAACGATGCAATGTTTATAAGATGTGCATTATATAGAAGCAGCAGCGTTGTTTAAACATTGGAATAGTCCTATATCACAAAAATCATGGAATAATTGTGGTAAACAATATAAGACCAGTGACATGTGAC
This sequence comes from Allium fistulosum, assembly GCA_030737815.1. Lineage (NCBI taxonomy): Eukaryota > Viridiplantae > Streptophyta > Magnoliopsida > Asparagales > Amaryllidaceae > Allium > Allium fistulosum. The sequence goes on along the minus strand of CM060904.1, from coordinate 1,098,349,798 downwards.
ATAGGAGATTCATTTTGTTACAACAAAATGTTGTCAAAGCCATGTAAATACCCAATCAAGGGTGATGATGGAATGTTTGGAACAGAATGTCTTCCAATTTCAATAATGAATAAAGGTGTCTACACAAGATGCAGGTGTCGCGTTCATGACTTCAAAGGTTGAGGATTGAGCAAAGGAATGCTCAAGAAGTCTGCTCCAACTGCAAAGAAAGCTAAGGTAGTGGTTGGTTTGTTGTTTTTAGTTTTGGGTTTTCGTCCATACAAAAATGCACACGATGCATCTATATTGTCGAAAACGACCAATTTAAAAAACGAAGTTAACATACAAAATAGAAAACAACTTTTTTTTATTTTTCGTGTTTTGAAAAATAACACAAGCATGTTGTAATACCCCAGATTTTTGATAACATTATTTAGAAGATTTAGTTAGATAAACTAAATAAAATAATATGTTGATAAGGGGATTGAGATTTGATTTAATTGAGGTAGTCGTGCCTTTTAACTAATAAATTAAAAGAAAAGTTTTAAATGAATTAGAGGAGGGGTATTATGGGAAAGAGGTCATTCCTATATTATCTTCCTTAGGCTGTGTATCTCAAAACACACGTTCATTCTCACTTTCAAAATTTTAAAAGCTTGGCTGGCCACCATTAACAAAGAAAGAAGAAGTGGAAACACAAGAGAAGTTTAAGGAAAGCAAATTCAAATCAACCTCATTCAAATCTCAAGCTCCTTAATCCTTAAAGCAAAAGATGAATAATGTTTGCATCTCTAAATGATTTTGGTTTCAGTTTTAAGGTTAAGTCCGAATGATTTTGCAAAGATTTGCCATGTGTTTGAATGATAAAAAGATTATCTATACATGTTGATGATTTATATATGTTCATATGGATTTTATGACATGTTTTGAGATAAAACCCTACTAAATTACATCCGTTAGCCTAGCGAATTTTTATGATGATCTAAAATTTATTTTAGAAATGTGTTTCGATTTTCAGAATTTTCTGAATTTTTGTGGAATTGTTATGAATTTTCTAGAGAAGAAAAGGTTAATTTGGATTATAAAATTATTTACAGAAAAAATAATTATAGTTTGGATTCGAAAATTGTATATGTTGAAGAGAACATATTATTTGATTTTTTGGAATTTTTCAAGATGTTTTAATAGTTATATAAAATTATTTATGGTATGGGACTTAAATGTTTTATGTAATTATAAAGGAGAAATGGACTTTTTCAAAATTATTTAAATTTCCAAATAAGGAAAGTCGGTAGCACTTTTGAATATAAAATTCTGCCAACCAATCAAATTTAGACAAACAATACAGGTGGGGTATAAAAGAACTGTTTTAAAGTACAAATAAATAGTCTTTCTTCTATTTCAACTCTTTCGGCAGAACTTCCGCCTTCATTCTAGACCTTTTGATTTGAAAGGTATCAAACCTTTCGGCTAGGTCAAATACCAATGCACAATGTATCAGGTAACTGGTACGTAGTGAATTGGATGGAGTCGAAAGGTTTAGGGACGGAAGGTTATAGCTTTCGAAAGAAATGAAGTTTTGTTTTGATTTAAAGAAAATATGTCTGCTAACTTTCGACAAAGAGCTTTCGAAATTGTCAAAAAAGTTTAAAAGAAAAAGGTTTCGACTAGTTTGCTTTCTTGTTTTAAATGAAACCTTCCGATAAGGTCGAAAGGTATATCTTTCAACAAGACCGAAAGCATTATTGTCGTTTTCTAACCTTTCGACATAGATGGAGTCAAATGTTATCTTTTGTTTTCTAAAACTTGCCGTCTCTCTCCATTGATTTCGAAGGGTTAGTTCCAACGGCAACACTTCATTGTTTTCGAATGATTTTGAAAGGTTTTATAAAGGTTTCAAAGTAGTTGCTTTCGACTCCAATGTTTTTCCGATCCTTTTGCATAATCCAAATGTTTTAAGTCGAAACGTTTTAAAGGTTTCAAAGTAGTTAACTTTGATTGGTTCGAAAGTTTTCCACCTGTTTTAGATTGAACCCAATGTCTTCAAAAGGTTTATTATATATGGGAGGTACCCTAGGCATTCGACAAAGTCGAAAGGTGAAACCTTTCGACTAGGTCGAAAAGAAACCTTCCGACAAGGTCGAAAGGTATGGTTTTGCAATATTTTCAAAAGGCTAAGCTTTAAAGGATTGAAAAGGCGGATGTCATATGTTTTAAAGCTTGTGAAATGAAAGATTTTAAAAGGTTTAGAAGGAGTTACCTTCAATGATTTCGAAAGGTTTATTAAAGGATATGAAGGAGTTACCTTCAATACTTTCGAAGGGTTTTATGAATGGTTTTGAGGGAGTTACCTTCTATGTTTTCGAAAGGTTGTTTAAGGGTTTTAAACAAAAGTTTCGAATAAAAGAACTAGGCAGTTAGCCTAAGTATTTTAAGTTATAAAGGACATTAACTTATTTTAAAGGATAGTCAATCCTTATTGAACATCATCAACATTATTTTGAGTAAACTATATATAACATGACAAAAATAGCTTAGACTAAAGCTAAAGATATATTTTTCTTGTATGTATACGATTTGACGGATTAAATCATTTTGAAAATGTTTCAAGGAAAATTTAAAGAGCGGTTAGCTCTGATATTGTAGAGCAGACAGCTCAGATATTTTAAAGGGTAGTTAACCCAAAAGAAAATTCAGGAAGTCAGCTCATTTTAAATTCGAACAGTCAGTCCATTTTGAGGGCAGTCGGCCCAGAGGACAGTTAGTCTAGAAAGAGCAGTCAGCTCTGATACGAACAGATAGTTCATTTATTAGCATAACGGATCTTGCTAAATTTTAAGGACAGTTAGTCCACCCTTTTTTATCTGTTTTGGACAGATAACCCATTAGCTAGCATAAAAGATATTGCTATAATCAATTTTAGGACAGATAATCCAAAAAAGAGCAAATAGCTCAGAATTTAGAACAAATAGTTCAGAATTTAGACAGATAGTTTATTCCATTTCCTGGTTTAGCATAATGGATATTGCTCTATTATTATTATAATCAGTTGATTAACCGGTTTGGTTGCAGGAAAGTATTTGCAAAATATATGTTTTGAAAAGAGATATTAGTGAGGGAAAACTCATTCCACTAAGTGGCGTGGTCTCACTATTTATCAGTAATCTGAGATGTAACATAAATTATTCATACCAGGCTTTAAGTCTGACTCGAAGTGTGGTCAAAATTTGATTTGAGTAGGCTGAGGGTTTAGGTTTTTAGGTTTTAGCAGATTTTGGCGAATAAAACATCCGAAGACGAGCAGGTGGTTGACGGATAGTTAATTTAGGAATTCTGTTTTAAAATTATTTCTGCTGTGTATTAAGACAATTATGTGTATATTGCTTTGATCATCCAAATTGGCATCTTCATATGTCGTCCTTGAAGTATTGTTGTAAATTATATTTGATCAATGTTTGGGATTACGTTTGGGATTTTTGTAACTTGGATATGATTTATTTGAAATATAATCACTGAAATTATTGTTTTTGAAAATCTGTGATTTTATTCATATTCAAGTGCTTCTGATATTTTGGATACCATTAACACTGCCGTATTCCGTCATCAGAAGTTAATACTGTGGATGACTGCAGCATCCATAGCGCGTAGCTTTTGGTCTCTAGATACGGGATATTAAACACGTGAAACACTTCATCCTTCCGTCGTTCCTATATCCCTTCCATCCTTCCATCCGTCTTTCTTTCATCCCCTCCGTCGTCCTTCCATTCTTTTCATTTTGATATACATATTGAAAATCGAAAACACAAAATTCATTTTTAACCAAACACCACGTAAGTATCTTTAAGATGATTTGAGCAATGTACAACAACATGGAGATTCTTAGGTGCGACTCAGGGCATATAGGAATGAGTGTGCGCAGGGACGCCGAAACTTAACATTGCTTTAATTTATCTAGGATTGTAAGAGTTTTAAACGGTTTGTACATTATGAGTTATGGATTGCTGCCTTGTTGGGCTAACGTGTTAAATATCAGAACTAGCCCTTTATAACCATAATTTATTGCCACGAACTTACATATTTAAATAAAAAAAGCAAATCCAATTCATAATCTCTATAATTGTTTCGACTAGTAAAATCATCCTTTTTATTGTTATATATTTCAAAATTAATCACTGTAATCCAACACTGAAACTTCTACCCAAACTGCTAGCATACTGGAAAGAATCAAAACTTTCAAAACATATAAAAAGATTGAAACTGAAGTCGAGTTCTTAAACCCAACCTCAGTAAGAGTTATACATGATGCTTGAAGATGACCATGGTCAGCTCTTTTACAAGAGAGTGCACAATTACTAGGATCAACGTTTTTGCGACGCCTCTAGGGACGGACTAGTGGATTGATGATCCTAAATAGACGGTGGGAAGTTCTGTAAATGCTTTGTTTAAAATCTTACGATTTATATTGCGTTTCAAATTTAATCTCTCCCTTTTGAGGTTGGATTTACACTCCGCTTGAAACTTAATTAGAATCGTAGTTGAGAAAAAATATTAATATACTTGTTTTGATCCACAATGCCAATTCTACTATCTTCTAAACAAATAAAAATGGAACAAAAGATAAAACTGAGTTGCAAGCTTAAACGTAGAGTTCAAACATCAAAATCAATTTTAAACTACAATTTTAAGATTATGGAACTATTGAATTCACGATTTATAATTTGAATCCCGCTTCGATTTAAAGTTTGAATTTTAGACGATTTGAATTCCATTTTGCAAACTCGTCTAAAGTCTAATTCACGAAGATATGAAGCGTCAGTTTTGAAAACTTTGGGAGTCACAGGCAATAGTAGAATCATTCTCTTAAGGTAAGACTGAGACACACAAGTCATGAAGCACAATGTCAGGTTAAAATTCTGGATACTTTGTTATGATGTGGTGTTTTGATCTACCTGCTATTTCTTGTTAGCATATGTGTATTATGTTATGACTGTTACACGATGCCATGTTATATATTATTCTGTGTATTTCAGGCTGCATAAATTTGGGAAGCAGACATGGGATAGAGAGGTTTTCAACTTTCAAGCTGTTTCTAGAGACAAGAAATATTGAAAGCTTGGTTTATTGCTTGATTTAAGGATGCAAAAACAGAGATGGCTTTAAATAGCCTTACAAGAACTACAAAGTAGGATCTTAACTAAACATGACTCAGTAGTGGAGCTACTGGTAACTGACTAAATCAATAACTAATGTCCTTAACAATAGGACTTTATTTGCTGCTAAAAACTCGACCAACATGCTTGACTAGTAGCACGACTAACAACCTCAACAATCCCTCCCTTAAACTGAAAACTGTAATTCAGTTTAGCTTTGCTTCAGAGCACATTCCCATCAAACCTCTGAGTCTCACAAAGGCATTCAGCTTCAGCGGCTTTGTCATTATGTCTGCAACTTGATCTTGACTAGGAACATGAACTAGCTTGATAACACCATCATTTGTAAGATTACGAAGGAAATGAAACTTGACATCTATGTGCTAACAGCGCCCATGTAGAATAGGATTTCTTGACAAGGCAATAGCTGAACTGTTATCACAGAAGATGACAGTATGTTCACCACTTTGTGTCTGGTTTAAATACTCCAAGATTCTCCGTAGCCATACTGCTTGTGTTGCAGTCGCAGCAGCTGCAACAAACTCTGCCTCCGTTGTAGATAATGTGACTATAGGTTGCTTCTTTGATAACCAAGACACAGCTCCAGAACTCTTGCAGAAAACATAACCTGATGTGATCTTGCGATCATCCTTATCACTTGCATAGTCACTGTCAGTATAGCTCTCTAATTCTTCAGTCCCTCCCTTCCTATAGAGAATTCCATAATCGATTGTCCCTTTCAAATAACGCAGAACTCTTTTGGCTGCATTATAATGAAGTTCAGTAGGACAATCCATAAATCTGCTCAATCTACTTACCACAAACATAACATCTGGCCGTGTTGCTGTTAAGTACATGAGACTGCCAATGAGTTGTTTGTATTGACAGCTATCTACCTTTTTTCCTTGCTCATCCTTGTGCAGTTGAGAACCTGGGACAATTGGATTAAGAACTGAATTGCAATTAGCCATACTAAACTTCTCCAGAATCTCCTTTGTGTACTTCTTTTGACAAATGAAGTAGCCATCATCTTTCTGCATTACTTCTATACCAAGAAAATAACTGATCTTCATATCAAACTCTTGCATCATTGAGGTCTTAAACTCAGCAAACAAACTTTCATTATTGCCAGTGAATATCAGATCATCAACATAAACACACACGATCAAAATTTTACCTGCCTCTCCCAATTTTATGAAGAGTGTGTGTTCATAGGGGCACTTCACAAACCCTTCTTTGGAAAGGTAAGATTCTATGCGGCTGTACCAAGCTCGTGGAGCTTGCTTGAGTCCATATAACGCCTTCTTCAACTTGTATACCTTGTCTTCTGCTCCTTGTACCTTATAGCCAGGAGGTTGAGCAACAAACACATCTTCACTGAGCTCACCATGCAGAAAAGCTGACTTCACATCAAGTTGATATATACTCCATTCTTTCTGAGCCGCAAGTGAAATTACCAATCTCACTGTCTCCAATCTTGCTACTGGTGCAAATACTTCAGTGTAGTCTACACCATACTCTTGAGAATAACCTTTTGCCACCAGTCGAGCTTTAAGCTTCTCAACTTCACCATGCTCATTGTACTTTGTCTTATAAATCCATTTTACTCCCACCATCTTTGCACCATCAGGTAGATTGGTTAATTCCCAAGTGTTGTTCTTCTCTATGGCAGCAATTTCAATATCCATTGCTGTCCTCCAAGACGCACTTTTGACAGCATCTTCAAAATGAACTGGGTCTGTTGATGTGGCCATCATTGCAAAGAATGATGTATCTTCATCTTCATCTGAGAGTCCTTCTCCACTTGTGTATTCCTCCATCCAAGTAGGCTGTCTTCTTGCTCTGCCTTGTGGTAATGGTGTGTTGTCAGTGGAGCTTGAAGCAACATTTTGAGGAGTAGCTGAATTAACTTATGGTGTATCCGGTGCTGGTTGTTCTTCTACAACAACTGGTGAACTAACGGCTTCGATTGTCACATCTCCATCAGCTGTAACAACCGCATCTTCTTCGTCTTTTTCCCATTCTAGATCAATCAGAATAGCTTGCTCATGTTCCTTGTCCCACTGCAGACTAGCATCTTCTTCAAACACAACATCTCTACTTACAATGATTCTTGAGATATTGGTTCATATAGTCGATAAGCCTTTGACTCTTCACTGACTCCGAGTAGAACACACTTCATGCTTTTGTTGTCTAGCTTAGTGCGCCTACTATCAGGTACATGAGTATGAGAAACGCAGCCAAAGACTCGAAAATAATGAACTGACGGTTTAATTCCACTCCAAGCTTCCTCTGGGGTTTTGTTCTTTACTACAACTGTAGGACTGCGATTCTGCACATGGATTGCCCAATTAACTGCTTCAGCCCAAAAGGTCTTTGGAATTTGCTTCTCAACAAGCAAACTACGAACCATATTCATAATAGTTCGATTCTTCCTTTCTGCAACGCCGTTTTGTTGTGGAGTATATGAAGCTGTGAGTTGTCTCTGGATTCCATTGTTGCTGCAAAATGTGTTAAATTCACTTAGAGTGAATTCACCTCCACGGTCAGTACGAAGCACCTTAATTGACATGCCTTTTTCTTTCTCAACACGACTTTTAAACATCTTAAAAGTATCATAAGCTTCAGACTTGTGAACAAGAAAATATATCCATGTTTTTCTACTAAAGTCATCAATAAAAGTAATGATGTACCTCTTCCCACTATTGGATATAGGTTTGATTGGTCCGCATATATCAGCGTGTACAAGTTGTAGAACTTGTGTTGCTCTCCATGTAGTTTTTTTTTGGAAACGGCAGCCTGTGTTGTTTGCCTAATAGACATGCTTCACACACCTTTGTCATGTCTCCAAGAGAAGGCAAACCATTCACCATCCCCTTCTGTTGCAGTATTCTTAGACCTTTACGATTGAGATGACCATATCGTCGATGCCACAGTTCAGCAACATCCTCAGTAATAGAGAGACACATCTGCTCCTTTCGCTTTACGTTTGCATACAGTTTGAACATACGATTTGATGACATCTCAATTTCTGTGATCAGACCCCTCTGACAGTGATATATTCCACACCATCCATCTTGAATCACTATTCTCAAACTTTTCTGAACAAGTTGTCCAATGCTCAACAGATTATTAGTCAAATCTGGAACATAGAACACACCTGTAATGATTTGAGTTATACCATTCACCATCATAACAATATTACCTTTTCCCATTACTTTCATTCTTGAGTTGTCACCCAACTTTACTGTCTCTCTGAAGTTTGCATCCATGGTTGAGAATAGCTCCTTCTTGCCACACATATGATTGCTGCATCCGGAATCAAGATACCACATGCATACCTCATCATGATCTTTGACTACTTCATATGTGTAGGCCATCAGTAACATCTCCTCTTCTGTCTCAGCATAATGTGCTTTTCCACCAGCTTTATTTGGACATTCATGCTGAAAATGTCCCAGTTTGTGACACCAAAAGCACTCAATTGTGGATTTATCAAAATTGTACCTTCCACTGCCTCTTCCTCGTCCACGGAATCCACCACGTCCTCTGCCTCTGGAAGCTTCACCATATGTAACTTTCAAGGCTTGTTCTTCCTCAACATGAGCATTCATACGTTGTTCATGAACCAACAAATTGCTCTGGAGTTCATCAATTGAGAGGATACTGAGATCTTTTGATTCCTCAATTGAACAAACTACATATGCAAAGTTTGGGGTCATGGACCTTAGAATCTTCTCAACAACATCCTCCTCACTGATCTTGCCTTTGTGTTGTCGCATCTTGTTGACAATAGTTAATGTGCGAGCAAAATAACTATTCACCGACTCTCCTGCCTTCATGCTAAGCACCTCAAAATCCCTCTTGAGAGCCTGTAATTGAGCACGTTGAATGCGATCCGTGCCTTGATATTTCTTCTTCATTGAATCCCAAATAGCTTTTGCGGATCCAGTATCCAGAATAGTCTGTAAGACAGTTCTGTCAATAGCCTGAAATAAATAGTTCTTTGCCTTCAAATCCTTCAGCTTTGCATCATTGTACGTCTTCATCTGAGCTTCTGCAGCTTTCTCTTCTGGTGCAGCTGGAATTCCTTCTTGTACTATGCCCCAATACTCTTTTGATCTAAGAAAATTCTCCATCAACATCGACCAATGATCATAAAACCCATCAAACTTTGGAATTGATGGTTGCACAAAGTTGCTTTCTGTTGCCATTCTTAACTTTCACTCTTAAACACTCAAATGTTTCTTCTCAGTTCTCACACTCTGAAAACTCACACACTCAAGAGAAAGACTGCTGTTTTCTCTTTAACCAGCTCGTGCTAGCTCTGATACCAAATCTAGAGACAAGAAATATTGAAAGCTTGGTTTATTGCTTGATTTAAGGATGCAAAAACAGAGATGGCTTTAAATAGCCTTACAAGAACTACAAAGTAGGATCTTAACTAAACATGACTCAGTAGTGGAGCTACTGGTAACTGACTAAATCAATAACTAATGTCCTTAACAATAGGACTTTATTTGCTGCTAAAAACTCGACCAACATGCTTGACTAGTAGCACGACTAACAACCTCAACACTGTTAACCATGAGGCAGGATGAACTCTTGAAGGGAATGACAATGGAATAAGCTTTCAGGGGCAGTGGATGAATTGATGCAAGAGAATAACCTAAGAGCAGAAATGAAAGGAAAATTTGGTGATGGGTAGAAAGGAGGGTTAAATGGAGCGTGCTCGTGTATAATGTGTCAGTGCACACTGTGCACTTGTATAGTTTCTGTTTATTATAAATTTTGATGAGTTAAAACTAAATTATGTTAATGAGTACAAAGATAGCATACATATAATATATTCTGCTGCTTTCGTTCCATCAAACGTTCTTCCCTTTTGACATGCATGTTACTGAGTGCGAAATAAAGCAAGCATCGATGCTAAGAAATTGTACTCCAATAAATTAGATTTTTTGAACTGTTTGTACCACCCACGAAGTTGCATCCTAGTGAAAAATATTCCTTCTCAATATACTTTAACTAATTCCACAAATTTTTTTAATATATATTACCTTACTTATTGGAGAACAGGTCCCCGATTGCCATCGAATTTACACCATCTCCATATAACACACACTTGGTTGAGTTACACATTAAGATAAACATACATGCAACACATACAGTTTCATATCTAGAGAATAACACATCTACGAGAGCGACTTCCCCTTTTCCGGCTACTCTTTTTAACACTGCTTCCATCTCCATCGTGCCTTGAATCCATCGTACTCTGCCTTCTTCTGCATAAATTTTCATAATAGTTCAGATAACCATATGCACATGTAAAACTGAGGATGAAAATGAGAAGGGGAAAAAAAAAGCAATAAGGATCCTTACTTGGCCATCATGACTTTAACAAACTCTTGATAGTTGATTTGACCATCACCATCCACATCACCTTCTCGGATCATCTCATTGACTTCCTCATCAGTGAGTTTCTCTCCAAGATTGGCCATGACATGATGAAGCTCGGTAGCAGAAATGAAGCCATTTTGATCTTTATCGAACACACGAAAGGCTTCTTTCAGCTCCTCTTCGGTATCACCGTCCTTCATTCTTCGGGCCATGAGGTTGAGAAATTCACTGATATCGATCGTCCCACTGCCATCGGCATCGACCTCACTGATCATGTCTTGGAGTTCAGCTTCGGTTGGGTTTTGCCCAAGCGTGCGCATCACTGTCCCTAGCTCCTTCGTTGTGATACTGCCTGATCATGTTTCCAATTCATGTTAACATGCTCAGAAATTATTTTTATAACCAAATGTGAAGTGGTAAGATACTCTAGACTGAGGTCATTAGATGTTTGATTTGGGAGTGTGAAAGCTACACTCCATGCTGATTGATTATATAAAGAATGTAATAAACCTTCTTACTCATTTAATTACCCACCCAAATTGATAATATGCTCTTTCAGTTTTCTATTTTACTTGCTTTTGCTTCTAATCATTCTCATTTAGTTGAACATAACTACATAAAAAGAAAGTGGTAAAAGGTGTATCATGTTAAGAAATTCTTGATATTTTAAAAATTATAGAGATATCGCTCATCATGGTGCACATTGTGTAAATCACGAGCATGTTTATGTGTTCATCCTAACATTGTTTAAGTTATCTGAAGGATATAAACTGACAATCTACTAGCGTTGTTTTGTTAGGTTGATGGGTAAAATATTTGTGTGAAAACAGAGTCATTTGCTTACTGTTCTGATCTGCATAATAAAAAAAATTACTAGAATACTGCGCTAGAAGAATAAGGGACACATGGACTACTTAAAACGGATTCTTAAAAACCAACAATTTATATACCCCATCTGGTTATCAACATTGATGTGAACCATAAACATGCAAATTCAACCGGCAATTGCATGCTATCAAACATATCAAAGAATCTCCGATTGTGAAATTCTAAGAATATAGTTATGTCGTTCGCTTGTGATTTAAATTAGAAACAAAAATGTGCTCTTGGTTGAAACCTAAAAGTTAAAAATAGTTCAAAGGCACAAAATATACTAAGTTTAAATTATCATCTAAAAGCTGACATATGTACCAGAGGACATAACTTATTGATGTGACGCAAGAAAACCAAATTGATACACTTATGGTTAGGGAAAAAAAATTGTAGCAATATTCGAAACAATTTACATTTCTCATAATAGTATCATTAAAAGTAAATCATACTAAAATTTTAACGATGCAATCAATTTTCAGAATATTTACATTCTAAATACTAATCAGACAAACCAAGTATCGAGGAAACAACAGGGCGAAACCCTAACTCTCAGTAGAGATCAGAAGTTAATACTAAAAAGAAGAAGTGTAATTATATATAAAATAGAGAAAATAATTACCATCACCATCCTTATCGAACAAGCTGAAGGCTTCCTTGAATTCAGTGATTTGGTCTTCAGTCAGGTGTTCGGCCATGGAAAAAATATTAGAATTGTACAGGTAAATGATCAATAGAATTTACAAGAGGGTGGACTTATTCTTTGCGCGCTGTGCGCTACAGAAAAAGTATGCGAAAGAAGTACTGGGCATCTCCAACAATGCTTTTGTTCGGCTCAATACTCGAGAGTCGAGAACTTTCTAAACACAATTTAATGTCGCTTTTCTAACGGGCCCGGTCAGGGGTAACAATTGGAATGGAGACACGTTTCGAAAATAAAGTAATGGAAGACACATTCGTTGATGCGATACAAAGATCAATCAATAAACTCATTTCTTTTGTATCTTTATGTATAATTGTTTTTAACTTAACCATTAAAAATGTTCCAAGTGTTTTATTTTGTTCTGTAGTGATTGTAGGAAAGTAAGGCAAACGTACAATTCTCGAAGTTGTTTCAAAAGAAAAATGATCGTAAAAAACACTATTACGAATTCATGAATTGCTACGAAGCAGATTTCAACCAGAGTTTGAAGGTCAAGACGAAGACGAAACGACTCGAAAAGTTTGAAGTACATTTAGAGGAAATAGAGAAGCAACTAGAAGAAATTTCAATGGAAATGAGACTGAGGAGATAACTTAGTACTAACCCATTTGGGTCAGTGAAGAGTTGTTTTTTCTCTCCTTTCTGCCTCACAAACTCCATATACTTCATATAATACTCCAACCACTCGTGGACAAGTGATTTTCCCAGAGCTTAGACGAACAAATCCAAGGATTGATGAGAAGAAAGCATAATAATTCAAGTGCTATCGGAAAGATCATTAGAATCAACTCAAAGTGGATGGAAAAGAGCTTGGAACACATCGAGTACATGAAAGAAGAGCAAAACAAGTGAAAGATTACAGTTTGCAACAAGCAAAACAAATCGGTACTAATCCATTTTAGATCGGTATCGAGTTGTTTTCTTGGTTCGTGGGCCTCCGTGCTCACTTGTACAACATCGAATAGAGGATAGAAGAGTAAAACAAGTGAAAGAGTTCAGTTTGCAACAAGCAAAACAGATCGGTACCCATCCATTTTAGATCGGTACCGAGTTATTTTCTTAGTTCATGGGCCTCCGTGCTCACTTTTACAGCACTGCGCTGGCTTTTGGACTTCATTACAAGTGGACGTCTGAACTTGTTCATTCGTTTCTCTATAAATATCAGCCCTATGACAACCAAAGGGGGATCTTCTTCTTCTTCGGAGCTGATTCTCTAACCTGAGAGGCATCTTCTTCACTCCTATCTTCTCTCTCAAATATTCTAGAAACTTCATTGTAAATCTAAAATCTACTAGATTGTGATCAGATCTAATAAACCTAGTTGTAATCTAGAGAGAAAACAACTAATAACAAAATATAAAGCAGACGTAGGCTTGCCGAGCGACTATAAAAATTCTTGTGTCTCCTTTTGCTTTTCCGCTATTTTTGCTTGTTCTATATGGGTCTCTAAATTTTGGTGCTTTCGTCTGATATTTGGGTGTTGGTGTCATTTTTGGCGTCAACATTTTGGTACTTTCATTATGAGAGAACTAGATATGAAGACTTGAAGCTTAAATATGAGATTTGGAGAAGATGAAGAGGCCTAACACGAGATCTAAGGCTAGAGGAAGCCAACCGGAGCATGGGGCAGCCAAGAGGTGCCTTAAATTCTAATTATTCCATATACGTGACCAAAGAGGAGATGAAGAGAATGATAAAAGAGATGCAAGATGGAATAATGATTCGACAATAGGAAATGCTTGAGGGATTTCTCAGAAGGATGGATTAACAAAGAACGGCTGGAATAGCTGGAATTCAGAAACCAATGCGGGAGCATCTGGAATTGTAGCGGAGCAAACTGGAACAATTCTCCCACAACCAGAACCAGTCGGTACTGACTGTTAGGAACTGAGATGTTGGTTTTGATGACAACAACCTTTTTAACTTATCTTATTATAAAATATATACTAACACTATTGTCTAGATAGATATGTATATGCAGAAACTATGCAGGATATATATATGCAGGTATTGATTACTGAAGACTGATCAGTATAAAGACTCAAGACTCAAGATTCAGAATGGAGATATCAAGATTGAAGACTCTAGAGTATCAAGATCAAGATTTCAAGATAAGTGTCTAGTTTTTGTTAAAACTTCATAATAGCACGGAAATCTTCATTCCGGATTTCATTTGGGATGGAACTCATTTCTATCTTCTTAGTGGCTTACAAACCCACGACAAGTAGTGTAACGACCCAGAATTTTGAACGAATTAAATTGAAAATATTTAATTTATTTTAAATATTTGAACGACGATTTAATTTGAATCCCGGATATTTCTTTGAAGTTGGCGATTAAATTATAAAATTTAATCTATTGAACTGGATAAATATTTGAATTTTTAATTTTAAGCCGAAGAAAAATATTTCAAAAGCTTTTAAAATTCGTAATGATAATACTGAAGATGATTGAAGCTTCAGAATCGAATTTAAAACTGTTTTGTTCAGTTTAGAAATTTATATCGTTTGAATTGAATTTAAAATACAGCGTTCCGGGGCACAGTCTCGGAATTCGACGAAACCAATTCCATTGGGTCCGTAATACCGAATTATTGTCGGATTTCAATTTTCATATTTTTCGGAGTTGTTTCGTGACCGTACGATATGCGAACGCGTTAAAAGTAAAATGAAATTTAAATTTAAAATTTAAAATATATATTAATTTACATCACCACGTTTTCTCCCTATAAACACGTTCCTTTCTTTCAGCCTGATATCACGCAATAAAATCGTGCAACCCATCACGCTACTTTCTTTTAAGTCACGTCTGTTTCCTCTTCCCCTCTCCCTTATTCCTTAGTTCAAACGAAAAGGGAAAAAATCAAACCCCTCTCTATACTCGGTTTCCCTCCTCTTCTCAAATCAAAAACAATAGGACCGAGCCTTGTTATCTTCTTAAAAGCAGATCTCGAAATTTATGTTCGATAGAAATTTATGGTCTCCGTCAAAAGAATTCAAGTCGCGAGCCTCTAAAATCAATTCAAAACCGATCGAAGGCGCGTGAGCCAGGGCTCGAACGCGAGATGCGTCAAGGGAGGGGGTAGCACGGGTCGAAGCGGCGGCAGCTCCTCTGTGGGTCGCGACTAGGGTTCGCGTGTGAGTTGTTGGTGGAAATTGAAAACGTGGGCACGACTCGCCTGAGCGCGCGTGGATGGAGGCGCGTTTGTGGCAACTCGAAGTCGCGAAGGACGATGATGGCGTCGAGCTGGACGATGGAGTTTCGTTTGCGAGGCAGGAAATTCAACTCGCGATTTGGGTTGGGGATGGTCACGAGCTCGATCGCAATAGCGGCGACAAGGCGCGGAGGCGACAGCACGAAGTCGCGTGCGTGGCCATGGGTTCTCGGGCATCGCGAGATGGCGTCGTCGATGTCGGCTGGGCTTCAGTTGGTCTCGTATTCGACTGTAAGTATAATTTTGCAAATTTATTCATTTATCCTTTCGAAGAAATAGAAATAATTTTATGCCGTTTTAAATATTTACAGTAAACAAAAAGGTGATTTACAGAAAAGGAATTTAAATGTAAATATATATTAGAAAATGATATTTCCAATAAGAAGTTAGAATTTTATTTAATATGAATATGCGGAAAATAAATTTTGAAGCAGTAAAAAAAAATCTGTTAAATAATGCGATATATTCATTTGTTGGATTACTACTGTTATTTAAACAATTTAATATAGGATTAAGCTGTTAATGAACTTATTTAATAAATCGATAAAGATATTTTATAAAGTAAAGGTTGGATTAAATTTGTTGAAATGGAAATTTAATTATTCGATTATTTAGAATATTAATGAATTTTATAAAATTATTTATACAAGGTTAAAATTGGAGAAAACAAAAGAAGGATTGGAAATTGGATGGCAAATTAAAAGCTAAGGTGAGATTATTTTCTCACTCAAATTGAAAAGTGGAATTTTCAGTTATTGTTTGATTGTCTATTTGGATTGTTGATATTAGATATTTTAGGATATATATCTATATATAGCAATATATACATATTGGCATATGTATATATTGAATTGATGATTTCCCGCCTCGTATAGCGGATGAGACCATATTGCGCCGTTAGTAAGCGGATTTTTATAAAACCTATATACCGCGATATTCCACCTCGAAGTGGAATGGTATTGTGCTAATGTCTGTGGATGCAGGGAAACAGGTTGGAGGGATCCAACTGGATTCCTCACCAGTAGTTATTTATTTACAGATATTGTGACATATTCTGTTATCATATGTTGAGATATGATATTGACTGTTGTGATTGACTAATTGATGCGTTGCATCATCGGATTCAAATTTTGAAGTTAAAAATAACGATTTTAACTTTAAAAAGAGATTTTAAAAGTGATTATTTGAAAGTATACGTTTTATTTGAATCTTTGAATTGGTTTACTTTAAATAAATAAATGTTATAAATTTAAAGTTATGGAGATTATAATGTTTGTGAAATATAACCAAAAGATGATTTTTGAAGTAAATAGTTAAGTAATTTATAAGATAGTTCAAATTTGAATTTTTGAATTATAAAAAAATGATGTATATAAGAGATGTACAAAATTGATATTTATCAATTAAAATTATTGGAATTTTAATCGAGTTTTTATAAGTGTTAAATTGGTAAAGATATGAAACTTATAGAATTTTAAGTTATAAAGATAGGAAATTTATAGAATTATAAATTGTGAAGATTTGAAGTTTATAGATTTATAAAATTTGAAGTTTATAGATTTATAAATTAGGAAGTTATAAAATGAATGGAATTGTAAAATGGAAGATTTATAAGAAATTAACTTATAAATTGGATTTTTGCCTTTAAATGGAATATTTATCGAATTGATTTATAAAGGAGATTTATAAATCAAAGTTGTTAGAAAATAGAAATAGAATTTATAAACGGTGTTTTATAAATTCGAAAATCAATCAAATTTGATGAATCGAATATAGAAGGTTATTAAGGAAATTTTATCCACGATTTTGGATAGTGGATAAATTCTTTAAAATAAATGTGTAGAAAAGATTGGAATGTGGTTAGTGAAGTATATTCACGATTTTGGACAGTGAATATATTTTTAAGTAAAATGGATATGGTTTTGGGAAAGTGATATTTAAGATGAAGTTAATTGTTTTAACGATGTTTTAAAAGGATTAAATATCGAAATCATAGATTTCAACATTCATTGTTGAAATAGGCGTTTTCGAAAATATAAGGAAATGATGGACTATAACACCGTTGTTATAGTAAATGATTTCCGAAAGGAAATGTTTTATCTAGTATTGGGATTTATATACCTATCTTAATTTTCGAATCCCTATACTAGTGATTTCGAGTCGTCGTAACGATGTTTTACGCAACATTCGTTTTTGACTCAAATAAAGGTGTTAAAAGAATGATTTCCTTAAAGATTGAAATTTATACTTAATATTGATTTAAGTATATCGAATATTTTCCAAGTGTTGAAAATAAATAGATTTGTGAAATACTTATTATTAAATAAGTAGGGAAATGCTTTTCCAATATGAGATGAAACGTTTTTAAGAATTTATCTTTTTAAAGATAAATTGAAATTGAATATTTGAAATCGATTTGAGAATCGTATATCAGTAGATATTTTGAAAATATAAATTCACTATGGAATTTATAAAGAAAAAAGAAACTGTTTAGAAAAATAAATATTGATTTATTTGTGAAGTGTGGAAATTGTATATCTAGTAAAGATATTTTTGAAGATAAATAATTTGGAAAATTATTTGGAATCTGATGATGTCGCGCATCTTTATTGATAGTTAAATAACCGACTATCAATAATTTCCCTGAATGGTATTTGTTGTGAATTGAATGAATTTGAATGCCACACTTTGTTTTTGAATAATCGCTCACTATTCGGGTTAGCCGAGAAAGGACCATGGGGTCGTATAACCCATTCCGAATATGTGATACGTCGTTATGAATTGCATTCGAAGACCGGTGTTGAAGACCGGATATTTTTGAAAATGGAAGGATTACCGTCGAGTTACTCTACATCGGCTGATCTCCGATTTAGAGGTTTTATCACCCTTAGTGACGGGAAGTCCGGACGTGATTAGAAATTTATCCGGAAATGCAAGGGCTTCGTGAGAAATGCCTTCGGTTCTGTTCGATCCCGGAACAGACTTGTATGGATTGTGTGTCTGACGTTACAATTTGAGATATAAAGCTGATTTCTTTCAAATACATTTCTGTTGGTGGCGGAGAATTTATTCTCTTAGCTTAACACCCTTCTCTGAGACGTACGAGCTCAGAGGTTATGTAGTTGAAATTTATCAGCGATATATCCCAATTTGGTAACGTGGCATACTGAGTGTTGCTGTGAAATGATCAGTGTTTGATCATTTGTTTGATCTTATATCTTTGTGATCATAGGTTGATCATTTTTGTTTGACCCGAAGCAGGGCTTTTTGTAGAAAGCGTAGCTTTGTGGACGAGACTTCATCGAGCCTCACACCCCGGAAATGGTCGAAACAGGAAGGATGCGGCAAGGTTCTAGGGAGTAGCGCCCCTTAGTGTATGTCATTCCTTCTGGATAAAGGTGGTATCATGGTATGGAGCCCAGATACTTAACCTCTGTGGTTACTGCATTATTATTATCTATGTGGTTTGTTGCGAATCGGGGATCCTCGGGAAGATCGGTGACGATCGGGGGATGACATACGCGTGTCAGTAGTTACCTATTTTTGCAGAGGTAACCCGGCCTTGTGTTGGCAGAGATCCGGTTAGGTTCTCGGGTCGTCTATTCCAGGGACGTACCCATCGTGGATAGGAAGTTCCTTGGCCTGACCATTTGTTGGAAATCCAAAGAAACAATACGAGCCTTTATGATTTCAATTGTATAACCTGTCTCCTCAGGAGGCAGCTATAGCAGGCATAATATAATGGTACCTATGCTGGCTAAGATTAATATTCTACTTTCGAAATGTTTTCCACTATGCACTAATAATAATATCCAAAATGATTTGATTTTGCGTAGTAAGCATCTTTGACTATCATAAGAAGAAATCTCCTCCAAGTCTGCGTTTGCATTGTGTGTGTGGTGGGAGGTCTTATGGTAGTTTCATTTTCCAAAAGCATTTCGAATTTACTTTAAAAATTTTCTGTTGTCTATTTTAAAGATAAAATAACTGTTTTACGATCTCACACCAGTCACCATGACTGACTCGGAGTTTATTGTTTCCCTTCTAAACTCTGGGTGCCCACCAATTTCCACACGGGCAGTCTAGAGTTAGATTATCAGGATATTCTGGATATTCTGGAGCTTTGGAGATAACCTGGAGGACGAGACGTAGTATTTGTATCTGATAGTATTTATTCCGCTGTGTATTCGGTATGAGGACAAGTTATATAACTGTCCATTGATGTGATGTATTGTATTGAGTTGTATATTGACTCTGATTGATGTATGTATAAAACTGATATAGTTCTTTGTTTTAAAAGACTAGTGATTATCTATTATATATTGTTCCGCTGCGATGTGTAAGATTCTGATATTGTTTTCTGTTTTGATGTTGTTCTCTTCTTTCTTCTTCTTCTCTTTTTCTTCTATCTTTTCTTCTATCTCTTCTTTTAAACATTAAAGTTCGCGTTTCCGCCAACCGATAGTTCGACAGTTGCTACAGTGGACGTAGCAGTGTCGGGTTTTCGGAAGACGGATTTGCGGGTCTTTACAAGTAGCTTACAAACCTACGACAAGTGGCTTACAAACCCACGAACATCTTGGTTTTGTACAAGTTCTCGAGTCCTGATGTGATGAGATATTCTGCAGGAAGAAGCTTGCAATACTACTTCAAAATGGTTTTTCAAAATGATTTTCAAAACTGCTTTTCAAAATGTTTTAGCCTTAAAAATTATCTTTTCAAATGATTTTCAAAAATATGTTTTAGCCTTAAAATATTCTTTGTTTTTGTTTTTAAATAAACTCTTGTTTTAAACTTCGTTTTTTTTAAAACTATCTTCTGATTTTTAAATATTCTTTTATAATATATATATACTTGAAATTTAAAATCAAATTTATATGTACATTCTAAAAATATATTTTTCTACTCTTCTTTATTTTAAAACATTGGAAAATTAGTTTATTTTACTCCAGAATCATTTCATTTTGTTTTCCTTTCAACACCATTTTCAAAACAATTTTACATTGTTTTTAACTAAGGGATGTCGACATCATGGGATACCCCATGTCGACATGGTGGCCGTTAAATTCAAAAGTTTCAATTTTTAAAAGAAGTGTCTATTCGTTTAAATCTCTTCACGAATGGTTATGATCGTTACTGGTCTATAAATAGCCTTCACAAACGAATTTTTTAACTAACTATTTTCTTATTTTCTTTACTCCTTCTTCTCCACAAATCCATATTCTAAAATTTTCATATTTTTAAGATCGTGCCGAAATTCTGCCGAATTCTCAAGTGAGTCAAATTAGAATCTCATTCTTGTTTGATTCTCTGCCCTCTCTCGAAGATCAAAGTGCTATTTAGAGTTATAGAATCAATTTGTAATCAAAAGTTTATCGAGTATCTCTATAAGGTGTGGTTGTGCCTGGAAATCAATTGGGTGATCTTGTGTAATCAAGAGAGTTTGCCCCGGACTCGAAGACATGAGGGTACTGATGTGCACGTAAATATGCATATTTCTACCACCATATTTAATCTAATTAATTCAGATAAATGATCATATTGGGTATTTTAACCTGTTTTAACAAAAATCCATATTATTTCCAAATTGTCACATATTCATCTTCATCCAAGGGCAAAATAGTCATTCTTTGTGCATAAATTAACTTGAGAAAATTTAATTAGAAATTTCCATACTATTTTGTAGGAATTTGATTTCCATTACAAGTGGTTTCATGAAGAAGATATGCATGCACAAAAAGAACACAAAGGAATGAAGATGGAAATAATTTAATGTGAAGATCATGGAGGACCCCACCTACCCACCTACCTTAATGTACACATTAGAGGCTAATGCACATGCTTATGGAATTGATGGCTTCATGTACACTTAAATGATGATTAATGGATGCTAATGGTTACTTGGCCACCACACTTCCTAAGGGGTAGTTTGGGCATTCCCCAAATTATGGATTAGGGTTTCATGCTTGTATAAATAACCCATTATGTTCATGTAACCTCTCTCTTCTCACTTACTCTCTCTTAGTTTAGTTTAGGCTCAAAATGAAAGGACAAGCTCTCTTCTCTTTCTCCTTTCATGGCTACTTAGCCATTTTTATTTTCATGTAATTTCCTTTCTTTTTCTTATGCAATTTAATTACTTGTTCATTTTCTTTCCTTGTTCATTTACATTTACTTTAATGTTGGTAGTGTAGATTTACATTCATGCAAAGTAGATTAGTTTAATTCTTGTTAATTAACTTCTCTTTTCCATTAGCTTTCATTTTTCTTTCTTTCATGTTGCTAGCTACATTTGTTAATCAAATGACAAATATGATAGGCTAAACCCCTTCAATTTAGGGGTAATGAAGCTCTCTAATTATGTAGCTTCAACTATTTGTTAATTCATGCTCTATTTTTGTGCTTAATGATGATAAATGAAGTGTTTTATTTGTTGTTCTTGCTTTGAATTTGATAGCCTATATTGTTGACACCAAATAGGCTATGCTTAAATAATCACTAACACATATGCCTCTTCATCAAAATATGATTATGGCACAAGAAAGTGATTTGAAATTAAAATTTGATGGTCTATATTTCTAATCAATAGTTAATAGGTCATACTTAAAATAGATTTCATTTTCATTTTCATTGTCAAGTTTCATGAAAGTTAGTAAGTGGTTTAAGGGGTGTGTCAAAGTTTGATGGCTTATGTTGGCTAACTAATAGCACAAATATGCCATACTTATGATAGACACATCAATTAAACACTAATGACCATAAAAGAGAGATTATGATTTCATATGTGTTGAACTACATAATCTAGAGAGTGGATTTATTCTCTAAATTGTCATTTAACTCCTATATTTGCATTTCTTTTCTTTTAGTTAGTTAGTTAATTCTCTAGCTTAACTTTCACTCGACTTTGGTAATTTGATTGAATAGATTTTTAAAATCATCAATTCCCTGCGAATCGACCCGTACTCGCCACGTACTTCAATAGTACATCGTGCGCTTGCGGTTATTTTTAATTTAAATTCGTTTGACGGTTTTCTAAACCGATAGAATTTCCGTCGTCGAACAAGTACCTCAAGGCCTTTAGAAATTGTGGATTATAATCTCGACATTGGTATAATAAAAATCTGTATAAGGTGTTTGCCTTGGTGTAGGACTGGACGTAGGGTAACTCCGAACCAGTATATCCGGTGTGTTCTTTTCTTTTACTGCTTTTTATTTACTTTCTGCATCTATGTTATATTCTGTGATTAAGTTCTGCATTTGTTTGTGTCATAATTTTAATTTAGTCCATATAAGTCTTAGAGTCCATTAAACACTACTCACCCCCCCTCTAGTGTTAAATTAGCATTAAGATCCTTAACCGCACTCCCTTTTCAATTGGTATCAGAGCATTGGTTTTCATAGTTTTCATAATCTAAAACTTGAAAATTGTTTTAATGGCTACCAACACTGGTAATGTCAACTCTGGCACTAGTTCTGTTAACACTAACACTAGTTCATTTGTAGAAGGTCAGTCTACTGTCAGACCACCATTTTTCAATGGCAGTAATTATGCATATTGGGCTTATAGAATGAAAATTTATTTACAATCAGTAGGATTAGACACTTGGAATATCACACAAACTGAGTATGTTGAACCAACTACCGATTTTTCCAGTGGACTGCTGAGCAAAAGGGTGTTGCACAAAATAACTCAAAGGCCATGAATATATTATTTTGTTCACTGGATAGGAATGAGTTTAATAGAGTGTATGTTTGTAAGTCTACATTTGAAATCCGTAAAACTTTGCAAGTTACTCATGAAGGAGAAAGCAAAGTTAAACAGACTAAAATTTCCATATTAACTAATCAGTTTCAATTGTTTAAAATGCATGCAAATGAGTCCATTTCCGACATGTATTGTCGATTTCAAGATATTGTTCATTCACTAATTGCATTGGGAAAAAGCTTTTCGGAGGAAGACCAAGTCAGAAAAATTCTAAATTCACTCACTCCAGAATGGGATCAAAAGACACTTGCAATCGAAGAAGCAAATGATATCAGTCTAATGTAAATAGAAGAATTGATTGGGAATCTGATGTCTTATGAAGTTCAACTGCAAGGAAGAAGATAAAACAAGGCTACAGAAAAGAAGTCATTAGCATTCAATGCAACAACTGAAGATTCGGAACCAGACAGTGATGAGGAGATTGCTTTCATGACAAATAATTACAAAAGAAATTATCAAAGGAATTCCAGAAATAATACGGAGAACGTCAATAATGATAGATGCTACAATTGCAATAAAGTCGGGCAGCATAGGAAAGATTGTTTGTATCCAGATAAACAGTTGTTCCCTCCAAACAATGATTCATCAAGGAAAAGAAAGAAAGTATACACAACAACTCTTGATGACTCAGACTCATCATCCAGTGACGATGAAAAGAAGACGGATAATTCAAATATGTGTTTCACTGCTATTCATGAATCAGACGACGATGGGAGTATGAATCTAAAAATAGGTACGCATTTATATTATTTTTAATTTTTCTTGTTTGAATGGATGCTTGTTTGTTTGCTTGATTTTTTTTAAAATTCCTTGAATTTTAAATTCAAATTTATCCCTTGAAATTTGAATTTTAAATTCAAAAATAATATTATTTTAATAATATTTTAAATATTAAATTATTAATATTTAAGTATTATTATATTTAATGTTATCACAGGAATTATATAAGTAGAATATAGGATATAATATATACATTTATTAGAAATTAGGAATAGACACTTGTCCTTTGATTCAATAGGCACATGTCGACATACCTGGATACCCCATGTCGACATGCCCCATAGAAATTTGATTTCAAAATTTGAATTCAAACTTTTGAATTTCCCTCCACCCTTTCACCAACTTCGATGCTCTGGAAAGATGCTACTTGACCAGAGAACATGTCTATAGAATCTCTATTGAATTCACTCTCCTTATCATCACTTCAAATTTATCTTCAACTCCTCTCAAACTTCTTCAATGGCCTCTTCAAGCACTCCTAACACCATTAGGCTTCCAAAAGCTATCAAAAACTTTCTTTTTAATGACCCGGAAGCTATCAAAGCTTACATCAACTATGTAAATTTTGGTAAATTCATACGGGGAAATTTGCTATTTTTGAAGATTTTCCTTCTTATGAAATTGAAAATCTTTTTCACGTTCTATTTTTAGTGTAGTAGATATCAAACAAAATGATTTTGTATGTTATCCAAATCTTGTTAAGATGTTTATGTGAATTTGAATCGTGGTTTTTATGATGGGCAAGATGGACAAATTTGAAGTAGTGTTAAAGGAACACAAATAGTTTTGGATTGTGAAATTTTAGGAAATATTTTGGGATGCAAGTATACCGGAATGAATCTCTCGGAATTTCAAATAAATAAAAATGATCGAGAGACATTTCATCACATCTTTGAAGGGGATGACAATTTTGAATTCAAAAATCATTATTTTCGTCCAAAAGTAAGAATTATTAACCTTATTATTCAACGCACCCTTATACCAAGATCGGGAAACTACAACAACCCAACTTTGAAAGTTTGCAAAGCTCTTTTTGCAATTTTTGGAAATTATGATATCAATTGGGCTCAAGTTATTTTTGATGAGCTAAGGCCCAAGAATTTTACTATGGGTGAAAACACATTATATCATGGAGTTTATCTCACTTGGATTTTTAATTACTTTGGAGTTGATTTCAAAAGGGAAGAATTTATAACTAGAAAGTGTTCAACCATGGAAACATTTCCCTTATGCAAATTCCATTAGTGTTTCAACCATATGAAACACTTACGGAAAAGGAAGAAAGGATTGCTCACGAAGAGATGGAAGAAATGGAGGAAGAAGAAGAAGAAGAGGAAGAGGAAGGAATGGAAATTGAAGAGGAGGAAGAGGAAGATCAAGAAACTTCCTTAGAGAGTATTGAATATCCTACTAGTCCCGCTAATCCATCCAATAAGACCATTCTCAATAATCAAAGAATTATAGTGGAAAATCAAAAGACACTCAAAAGATCAATGAGTAAGAAAATGGATAAGATTTCCACTAAAATCAACAAGTTCTTCGGGAAAGTTAGTAGAAAGCTTGGACTATCATCTTCTTCATCTTCATCTAATTAGTTTTAGTTCATGTTATCTTGTTTGCTTCAAGTTCTTTCCATGTATTTTCCTTTATTTTAGTTAATATTATTTTATGTAATGTTGACTAGAATCATTAATGAAATCTTTTATTTCTTGTTATTCAACATCACTTGTCTCTATAATTGCTTGTTTTTATATTATACAAATTTTAGTTGCATAGATTTCTTCATAATATTCAAAACAAAGCAAATTGTCACTTTAGGCAGAGGCATGTCGACATCCCCTATCCCCCCATGTCGACATGCAACGGGCAGAAAGTAGTTACACTTTCAAATTTTAATTTCATGTAACTAACTTGTGTCTATTCATTTTAAACGACTTTCTACCCCTATTTATACCTGTTTCTTCCAGAATAAATTATCAAACTTCATTTCTAATCACTCCATTTCATATTTCTTCCTATTTCTTGAATTGTGGCTTCTCCGATTAAGAATCTAAGTGATAATCTTGAGGAAACTCTCACTTCCTTCAAGAATATCCTTACATTCATACTTCGTAATCAGCGCCACTTAGAATTGAGTCAAATGCAGATGATCAAGGAGCAAGAGAGACATTTCAACGCCCTTCGTTGGATGATCTCAGCCCTTAACAAGGACGATCTCGAAGGAAATCCACTAGTCACTCTCGACAAAGATAAAGAAGAATGGGATGCCATCAAAGCAGACCCTATCTTTGGAGAAGATGGATGGGTGGAAGTACCAAGGAATGTCTAGTCATTCTGTATATTATTTGTTTGATTTGATTGGTGTGTTTTAAACTTGATTGACTTGAATTATTTAAAACATTTGGTGTGGTTTGTATATATGATTGGATTGAATAATTACTGTGAATATGATTGGATGATGATTGATTTACTTCTGGATTACACTTATGATCACACTTATAATCACATTTCACATTTATGATCACATTCCATACTTATGATCACACTTAGCACTTATTACACTTATATATGGATTACTCTATTGTATTATGGCTGATTATCTTATATCAAGTTCATGAAATTTATTAGTAAGAAGTTTTTGTTGATGACAAAGGTGGAGAAGTTATAAAAAAAGTAGTTGGCTTGGAGTAAGGGGGAGTTATGATTGGAGTAAGGGGAAGTTATGGTATGGTAAGTATATTTGATAAATACAGGTTGTCATCATCAAAAAGGGGGAGATTGTTAGGAACTGAGATGTTGGTTTTGATAACAACAACCTTTTTAACTTATCTTATTATAAAATATATACTAACACTATTATCTATATAGATATGTATATGCAGGAACTATGCAGGATATATATATATATGTGCAGGTATTGATTACTGAAGATTGATCAGTATAAAGACTCAAGACTCAAGATTCAGAATGGAGATATCAAGATTGAAGACTCTAGAGTATCAAGATCAAGATTTCAAGATAAGTGTCTAGTTTTTGTTAAAACTTTATAATAGCACGGAAATTTTCATTCCTGATTTCATTTGGGATAGAACCCATTTCTATCTTCTTAGTGGCTTACAAACCCACGACAAGTAGCTTACAAACCTACGACAAGTGGCTTACAAACCCACGAACATCCTGGTTTTGTACAAGTTCTCGAGTCCTGATGTAATGAGATATTCTGCAGGAAGAAGCTTGCAAAACTACTTCAAAATGGTTTTTCAAAATGATTTTCAAAACTGCTTTTCAAAATGTTTTAGCCTTAAAAATTATCTTTTCAAATGATTTTCAAATGATTTTCAAAAAGATGTTTTAGCCTTAAAATATTCTTTGTTTTTGTTTTTAAATAAACTCTTGTTTTAAACTTCGTTTGTTTTTAAAACTATCTTCTGGTTTTTAAATATTCTTTTATAATATACATATACTTGAAATTTAAAATCAAATTTATATATACATTCTAAAAATATATTTTTCTACTCTTCTTTACTTTAAAACATAGGAAAATTAGTTTATTTTGCTCCAGAATCATTTCATCTTGTTTTCCTTTCAATACCATTTTCAAAACAAATTTTACATTGTTTTTAACTAAGGGATGTCGACATCATGGGATACCCCATGTCGACATGGTGACCGTTAAATTCAAAAGTTTCAATTTTCAAAAGAAGTGTTTATTCGTTTAAATCTCTTCACGAATGGTTATGACCATTACTGGTCTATAAATAGCCTTCACAAACAAATTTTTTAACTAACTATTTTCTTCACTCCTTCTTCTCCACAAATCCATATTCTAAAATTTTCATATTTTTAAGATCGTGCCGAAATTCTGCCGAATTCTCAAGTGAATCAAATTAGAATCTCATTCTTGTTTGATTCTCTGCCCTCTCTCGAAGATCAAAGTGCTATTCAGAGTTATAGGATCAATTTGTAATCAAAAGTTTATCGAGTATCTCTATAAGGTGTGGTTGTGCTTGGAAATCAATTGGGTGATCTTGTGTCCTGTAAATCAAGAGAGTTTGCCCCGGACTCGAAGACAGGAGGGTACCTCAAGACCTTTAGAAATTGTGGATTGTAATCTCGACATTGGTATAATAAAAATCTGTACGAGGTGTTTGCCTTGGTGCAGGACTGGACATAGGGTAACTCCGAACCAGTAAGTCTTAGAATCCATTAAACACTATTCACCCCCCCTCTAGTGTTAAATTAGCCTTAAGATCCTTAATCTGCACTCCCTTTTCACAGACATGAATCGTGTTGGTGTCGAGAATAATTTACTCAGGGGCACGATTGATTTGGATTTAAGATGAGCTCTAGTGCCTGGAACGGACTATTTCGGTACCAGAAGCTCACCGTAGGAGCGGGGTGCAGGATAAAGTTATGGATCAGAGCTTCCATTAGATGATAACCTCATGACCGGGATGGAGTGAAGTCAGGTTCAATTCCTTTATCTCATCTTTTATTCTCAATAAATGATGTCATATTACCAACATGCCGGTTACACGTGTACGAGATCCTAATCGGTCCCTAAGCATGCTCTGAGTTGGAAGTATGAAGGTGATCCTTGATAAGTTTAGATGATTTGATGATTGCTAGATGCCTTGACTTAGACTTCACAGGAAACGACTGATACTGATAAGGAAACACCAATGGAGATTGATGACCCCCTGAAATTGATTAGGATTTTACAAACCACTTGAACATGACGACTGATATTGATCATGGTAGTCCCGGCGGACAAGATGGGGCGATGGCCGCAAGAAGTAAGTCCCCTCGCTGGAGAGTTAGTGGATGGGCTTGCATGAACGTTGGGCTTCCTCACTGAAGAGTGAGGCAAGCAGACTTAGCAAGGACCGAAAGAGGTCAAACCTAGATTGGAAGATTAACGATCTGGAGACATCGAACCTTAGATTAGATGAAAATCGATCCGGAGAGATCGAACCCTGGATTGGATGAGACCTTAGATTTGATGAGACCTTAGATTTGATGAGACCCTAGATTGAGTAAGACCATAGATTGGATGTTAGACGATCCAGAGAGATCGAACCGTAGAATGGACATTGACTTGACCGTAGGTTTTGAACGCCTTGTAATCAGAGTAAAACGAATGAATCTTGGACGAACATGAGACAATTTTGATATAAGATATGATAACTCCGGATGAAAATAGACTGATTATGATTTATAACTAACACTTAAGCAAGGACTAGAGTCCTTAGTTATAATGGTCTAGAATGACCTTTGATTTGCAGGTGAATCCGAAGGAACCAAATGATCCACCAAGATCGATATTGATGGAAGGCTGAAGAGCTCAACCACTAAAGAATGATTACTGCTAGAGCTTGTTCTTAAGCAAAGCACACCTTACATTCAAAAGGTGTATTTTGGGGGGGCAAGTATTAACCTTCTTTTTGACCAAAGCAGATTTCAACCAAAGTTAGAAGTCCAAGGTGAAGGCGAAATGACTCAAAAACTTGAAAGTACACTTGGAGGAAATAAAGAACAACTGGGAGAAATTTCATTAGACATGAGACTAAGGAGATAACTAGGTACCACCCATTTGGGTTGGTAAAGAGTTATTTTGTAACGACCGGGATTTTTCAACCCTCGAAAATCGGCACTTCGATTTTCGAGGGTCGAAAAATCCCGGTCGTTACATGTTTTTTATCTCCTTTCTGCCTCCCTAACTCCATATACTTCATAGAGTACTCCAACCACTTGTAGACAAGTGATTTTCCCAGAGTGTGGAAGAGCAATTCCAATAATTGATGAGAAGAAACCGAAGGAAGTAGGATAATTCAAGTGCTATTAGGAAGATCATTAGAATCAACTCAAAGTCGACGAAAAAGATCTTGGAACACATCGAATAAAGGATAGAAGAGCAAAATAAGTGAAAGAGTTCACTTTGCAACTAGCAAAGTAAATAGGTACTGATCCAATCGATATCGAGTTGTTTTCTTGGTTCGTAGGCCTCTGTGCTCACTTGTACAACACCGAGCTAGCATATGGACTTCACTATAAATGGGCGTATGAAACTATTCACCTGTTTCCTCTATAAATACCAGCCCTATAAAAACCAATGGAGGATCTTCTTCTTCTCCGGAGCTGATTCTCTAACATGAGAGGCTTCTTCTGCACTCCTATCTTCTCCCACAAATACTCTAGAAACTCCATTGTAAATTTGAGATCCACTAGATTATGGTTAGATATGATAAAACTAGTTGTAATCCAGAGAGAAAACAACTAATAACAAAATATAAAGTGGATGTAGGCTGGAGATTGTCGAACCACTACAAAAATTCTTGTGTCACTTTTTACTTTCCTACTATTTTTGCTTGTTTGATTTGGATCTCTATATTTTGGTGCTTTCATATGATATTTGGGTGTTAGTGCCATTTTTTACGTTAACATTTTGGTGTTTTCACTAAGAGAGAACTAGATACGAAGATATGAAGTTTGGATCCGAGATTTGGAGAAGATGAAGAAGTCTAACACTAGATCTAAGGCTGGAGGAAGCCAACCGAAGAATAGGGATAGTCATGAGGTGTCCTCAAATTCTAATAATTCTATCTACATGACCAGAGAGAAGATGGATGTTGAATATGCTAGTATATGATTTTTGTTTGATGATAATAAACATATATATATATATATATTCATTTAAATGTATTTGTTAATGTACTATTTTATTTTTCACATAATTAAATAAATATTTGCTGCATAAAATAAATAACACAGAATTTAAATTCAAACAGATATTTTATTCAATATATATTTATTACAATTTTGAATGGTACAAATTTGAGCTCTCACTATATATATATACAATTTTTTATTACAATACAATTTCGATTACATCACAATTTTTAATTTACATTAGCACCTCACTACATATCACTCATTCACTCGTATTTATCTTCAACTCTACTCTAGCCCGAATCAAGCATCTGAGTTATCTGCAAAATACACACTAACGTAGTAAAACTGAAAAGGAAATATTTGTGCAGTGTAAAATAAAATGTGTATTTTGAAAATATTATTTGCCTAAGTTATTTGGGTTGTTCGTCGTCATTTATTTTGAATTCATCATATACGAACAACTCGTGACATGCACAGTGTATCACTGTACATGCCACAAGGCCATGCACATCGATATACACTTGATAAAATTGCAGGGACAAGTGAGCACGAGGTCAAACCCAATAAAAAGCAAGGTTCAACTCAAGTGCAATAAAGATAAAGTCACGACATGAGCATAAGGTCAAAACCGAGTTATAAGCTGGATTCAACTCAGGTGCAATACGAGAAACAAATCCAGATGAAAGTGTACGCATGAAGACTGAAATAAAATGATGTATATATGAAGTCCCAAATCAACAACAATTTAACATGCTCATATGTACACAGTAAAGTCATGAAACATTCTCAACCAAGACCACTTCTAGTAACAGTGGCAACTAAACAAGAAGGTCGCAGGCACAAAAATTATAAGCAGTGAAACAGTGAATGGTGATCCACAAAGTATACAAGAACCAGACTCAAGAAAATGTGCAAATAGTTTCGAACACACGGACATATGTATATACAACTACATGGTGCAACAAACATACATATATATACACACACATATATGCATACACACATGTATACATATATCTATACTATGCACATGCAAAAATCCAAACCAGACTTTAAGGTGACAGCAGAGCATCAAGTCGAGCAAAACTCGACTGTTCACAAGTAAGCTACAATAAGACACAAATGTACAAAACCAAGTGCAAATGCAACTGAATACAAGTGAAGGCCTCAACATCAAATAACAAAAAAACTCAGTGCAAACAAGTGCACAAGAACAAGCCCATAAAACAGCATGCACATAAACAAGTCTTGCCACAATAAACAACATATATATATATACTATGAATCGAATGGCCATGACCAGTATTCAAAAACAATGGAATGCAACCGAGATCAGCTAAATCCATTGAAGCAGTAAAACATGTACTCAAAGCATCATCAACACAACAGGTTTTACAAGTTTCAAATCAAGTCAAGGAGGAAAGAAATTGTAAATCAAAATTGTTGAAGTGGTCAAGTGCATATATGTGTAACAGTCCAGAGTTTCAACTACAACATGATTCAAGTATACAAATGGAGATGCATAGTGCAGAATACATGAACACAAGTATTCATATTCATATGCAACCAGAATGCAAGCAATCAAACTGCAACAGAGGAATACAATATCAAGTGCAAATTCAAGTGACAATATGTGACAACAAGTGTGATTCAAAGTAAAGCAACCACACTCCAAGAAGCACTAATGCATATAGACAAGAGACCACATGATACATGACTCGAGAACAAGACCACATACAACATCACATGAAACAAGCTACTGGACATTGCAATGCAGACTACAAGATCACGTCGTAAACAACATATGCAGTAACAATATGAATGCAACAATTATTTTCTCACAAACACACATGTACACATATATAGACAATGCACATCTCGACAGAGAAGGGATGGCACCAAAAATGGATAAACAGAGGCATGAATAAAGACAGCAGCTCGAATGAGCAAGTGTAGCGGA
This sequence comes from Allium fistulosum, assembly GCA_030737815.1. Taxonomy (NCBI): domain Eukaryota; kingdom Viridiplantae; phylum Streptophyta; class Magnoliopsida; order Asparagales; family Amaryllidaceae; genus Allium; species Allium fistulosum. Next base: position 1,098,317,305 of record CM060904.1, on the reverse strand, counting down.
CTCAAATATCAAATGTACAAGATGATCTGCCTCGAAGAACATGACTCGAAGCTATGCAACAGACCAACAGTGAAACAAAGTGGAGATGACCATCAACCAAAATGCAGACGAGTTCAGTCATGAAACAGCACTAAAATGGCCGAAGTCAATTCCCAAAGCAAATGCAATGTCGAAGTAAAATTCTCATCTCAAAATATAATCAAAAAATTAAGAAACCGATATCAACAGCAGTTTCAAACCAAAGTCAGAGCCGTGGTGACCAAGGAGTCGAACAAAGCAATTCAAAGCCATGATAATCAAGTAAACAGAAATTATACGAATTGAAGAAGTCAGAAAACATCACAAGCGTTCAAGTAATAATCAGTGGTCGAGAAAAATTATCAAACGATATTATACGAATGAAAATTAAGGGGTTCGAACCCTATTTAAACCCTCTCATCATCGGCTACCAAATTATTCGAGTTCAAGCAAATCACAGAGCAAAGCATCAATACAGAACTCGAATCAGGTCGAGCATAATCGAAATCGAAAAGGAATATCACGTACCAATTTTAAACCAAGCACACGCGCTCGACAAATTAGAGCAGCCGCAAGCAACGATCAGCAAGCCAAATCAAAAGAATATTCATCACTACAATCGAATGATATCAAGCGGCGCCTCGATTTAGCAAAGCCCTAGTTTCAACCCGAAGAAGGAACGAGAAGCAGCCATTTTTTTCAAACAAAAAGGATATGGCCGATAGTATAAAAGAAAGAGGGGGATTATTTTTTTATCTCTGTGTTTTTTTGTTTGGGCCGGTTCCTTTATTAATTTGGGCTTTAGTTTATTTAAATTAGGGTTTCTGTTTTTAAATTGTTTTTAAATTTGTATTTTCTCTTTTAAATGTTGTAAATTCTAGTCGGGTGACTAGGGGACGAACTACGGTGGTGTAGTTCGAGAATTCGCAACTCGGTGGCTGAGTTGTGGCAGGGTTTTGAGCGTTGAGTTAGGTTAGCCGATAGTGGGTGTCGCGAGTTTACGTGTGTAAGCGTCTGACTACTTAATTTCTATTAGAAACCTTGGGGGAAGCACGTAGGCAGGGTTTTGCCGAAGCTGGGTAAATCTGTGTTGTTCTGTTTCTATCTTTTATATTCTGCTATTATCTATGTTGCTATTATTCTGCTATTATCAGTGCTGCAATTATTTTATATACTTCCGCAATAGTTTTTATAATTAATAGTATCATCCTATTCACCCCCCATCTAGGGTGAAATCGATCCTACAAGTGGTATCAGAGCTAGGAACAAAAGTCAATTGTTGTTTTAAAAATTTGATTTCTCAAAAATCAATTTTTGTTTTAAAATTTTGAATTTTTAAAAATGGCTTCTTTTAATAATGATTTTGCAGAGGGTCGCTCCATAGTTAGACCACCAATGTTCAATGATGAATACGCTTACTGGAAAAATGAATGAAAATTTTTCTGAAAACCATTGATGCTTGGAATATAGTTGAGACAGGATATAGGACACCAACCATAGTGGTAAAAAATCAGGAGATAGAAAAACTGATGGATCAATGGACAAATCTTGAAAATAAACTACAAAATACTAATGCTAAAGCTATGAATTCTATTATCTATTCATTAGATCAAATTGAATTTAATCGTGTCTCACATTATCTAACTGCACATAAAATCTGGAACACACTAGAAGTGACTCACGAAGGAACATCTCAAGTTAAGGAATCTCGCCTTGCCATGCTGAGTAGCGAATACGAGAATTTCACAATGGCCAAGGAAGAAAATATCAAAGAGATGTACGGATGACTTTCCAATATTGTATACCAATCAAAAGCTCTTGGAAAATCATACACGGAGTTGGAGATAGTCCAAAAAATCCTCAGACTCCTTCCACGAAATTTTGAAGCCAAAGTCACTGCTATTCAAGAATCGAAGGATTTGAAACAAATCAAAGTTGAAGAACACATCGGAAACCTCACCACTTATGAGCTAGAAATGAAATTCAAGGATGAGCGTGAAGGAGGAGATAGTCGAAAGAAATCAATAGCTCTTAAAGGAACAACGGAAAGTGATGATGATGATGATGATGGAGCAGCAGAACCGGCGTTGATAATAAAGAAATTTAGAAGGTGGAATCGCAGGTACAGAAATCCAGTTCTAAATCAACAACTGAAAAGCAGAATAGTCAAAGTTCTAGACAACCCAGAATAGCGGGAGATCATCTGTCATAAGTGCAATAAACCTGGTCATATCAAGCCCAATTGTCCTCAAAATCGACTCGGCCAAGAAAAGAAATCAAAAAGGAGAAGTTTTGCAGCCACGTGGAATAAAAGTGATGATGATTATAAAAGCACTAGCAGTGAGAGTGAAAAAGTAGATTTGTGTCTTCGAAGTGATATAACCGATAGCGATGATGACGAGCCAAGCAAGGTATCAAAACTCGCTCACTAAGAATTAATTATATATTTTCACGAAGTAAACGGCTGTTTTGAACGACGTAGGGAGAAATATGCTAAAATTGAATCACAAAGAGATACTTTGATAGATTTAAATAAACAACTTGATCAATTGGTTAAAAACTATTAAACCAAAAGCCCTAAGTGTGACAAGTGTCCATCACTTGAAGAAGAGATTAAAAAATCAGAAATTAAAATTAAATCGCTTGAAAATGAAATTATAATTTTAAAAGAAATTGAAAATACGAGGAGAGAGAATTCTATTAAAAAGTGCACACAATTATTAAATGAAAATGAATCTCTCAAAACACAAGTCCAACAACTGTCTATGACTTTAGGAAAATTTTCAAAAAGTGAAAGATCATTAAATATGCTATTAGGGAAACAAACTACTAATACAGATAGACAAGGACTTGGATATAATCAACCTGAACTTGTTAGAAGCAAAATTAGTCAAGTCAAATCTGAGTGCCCAATTTGTAGAAAAATTGGACACAATCAAAACATTTGTTGGTATAGACACAAAAACGTAAAAACTATTCTAATTTGGGTTCCAAAAGGCACGAATATAAAATCCCTCAAAGTCAAACAAATCTGGGTCCCGAAAGGAACATATATAAATAGTTTCGGGTCTCCACAAACTTAATTTTCAAAATCTTTTGCCACTAACAACCATGGACTTATAAAAACAAATAGGTCACAAAAATATTCTCTCATGTAGGTATGGTTGCAGGCTAAGGAACAACAACAGTGCTATCTGGATTATGGCTGTTCCAGGCACACAACGGGCGACAAATCAAAGTTCCTTAGCCTAGTACAAAGGTGGCAGAATCACGATGGGCAACAACGAAATATTATCGGTAAAGGTAAAACAGGTAACTGTATAATCTTGAATGATTTATTAAATGTGAAAATCTACACCATAATCTGAATTAAATCAGCCAGTTATGTGATAATGAAATAAATGTCGATTTTAATTTTAAAAATGATGATATTGATTCTGACTTTTTCAAAATTATTGGCCAATTATATTTTTATGCCGAAAATACAATAAGTATTTCTAGAGACTTTGAATTAGTTCATAAAGATTTGTTTAGATTAATGATGATGTTTTGATGATTACTCTTGATACACGTGGATATATTTACTGGATATGATACTATGTTCACTATTTGTTTATTTGCACGGCTTCAATTCAATTCCATTTAAATGCTGTAAAAATGATTTTAAGGAAATTTGTTGCAACTTCACGGTCTGGTCTATAACATTCAACTAATGATAATCTTGAGTCTAAGAGAAATTCAAATGCAGATTGCACTGGTAATCTAGTTGATAGAAAAATTACTAGTGGAACGTGATTTATATTGAGACATTCAGTAGCTGCATTGTTTTTCAATCAAAATATCTGCATATTTTTCACTTGAAATAATTTTCAAATAGCAGACATTTTTCTAAAACCCCTTCCAAAAAATTGTTTTTGTTGACCTTGTTTCAGATTAGTCATTTTTGAAAATTTGATTTTATAATTATTTTTGGATTTGATCTTAAATGAGTACATTAACTAATCTGACTCCCTACTGACTATCAAAAAGATAAATAGTGTTTGAAAAAGTGATGGGTGTTGATATTAATCATATATTATAACTTGAGACAGTATATTTAGTAAATTTCTTTAGAAATTTAAACAAGAGTTGTAAAAACTTTTTGTTGGTAAAAAATTCCATGACCATCTCTATTTCTATCATATTTCTATCGACCATCACTCATCAAAATCCAATATAGTATGTCAATATGTGGTATTTTAAACGGGTAATCATTCGTTTTTTCAATTTATTATATTTTATCAATAAAAACATCCAAAGTATTCACTCTCATTTAAAAGTCCTCACGGTTATGCATGGGTGAATTACTTGGAATTTTTGATTATGTGCTTTCATGCTCATTTAAAAGTCCTCACGGTTATGCATGTATGGAACGCATATCAAAATTGATTAACCAAATAGACAAGTTGATTCTAATCCCATTTAAAAGTCCTCACGGTTATGCGTGGTTAGAAGATGCTTGAAATTCATTTTTTATAAAAAATTTGAATATTACTAATCTCATTTAAAAGTCCTAACGGTTATGCATGGTTAGTATATATTCAAATTCCTGATATAAATATACCACAAATAGACACAACTATATGGTTTTATATGATGACATCATCCCTATCATTCGAAAGTGGAATATGCGCCTAACATAGTATTTATGAATTTTGTTTGATTTTTTTATATTGAAATTTAATATTTATACTCGATTGGGTATTAATGTTGTATTAATGTCTATCACTTTATCTCTATTTTTCTAACACTATTATTCTTTTGCTGATAACAAATGGGGGAGAGAAAAGTTAAGATTTTGGCAAATAAAGGTTAAATATTTTATTTTGTATCTTCTACTTGCATCTAGGTTCATTTGCATATTTTTATTTATTCTCATGAATATATGAAGGGGAGCTTTGTTGTAGAGAGGGAGCATTCAAATAGGGGGAGCAAATTGAATGATAAAAAACATTTAATAAATTCAAAATCTTAAATATATGTTTGTTATCATCAAAAGGGGGAGATTGTTGAATATGCTAGCATATGATTTTTGTTTGATGATAATAAACATATATATATATATATATTCATTTAAATGTATTTGTTAATGTACTATTTTATTTTTCACATATTTAAATAAATATTTGCTGAATAAAATAAATAGCACAGAATTTAAATTCAAACAGATATTTTATTCAAACAAATATTTATTACAATTTTGAATAGTACAAATTTGAGCTCTCACTATATATAATTTTTTAATACAATACAATTTCGATTACATCACAATTTTTAATTTACATTAGCACCTCACTACATATCACTCATTCACTCGTATTTATCTTCAACTCTACTCTAGCCCGAATCAAGCATCTGAGTTATCTGCAAAATACACACTAACGCAGTAAAACTGAAAAGGAAATATTTGTGCAGTGTAAAATAAAATGTGTTTTGAAAATATTATTTGCCTCAGTTATTTGGGTTATTCGTCATCATTTATTTTGAATTCATCATACACGAACAACTCGTGACATGCACAGTGTATCACTGTACATGCCACAAGGCCGTGCACACCGATATACACTTGATAAAACTGCAGGACAAGTGAGCACGAGGTCAAACCTAATCAAAAGCTAGGTTCAACTCAAGTGCAATAAAAATAAAGTCACGACATGAGCACAAGGTCAAAACCGAGCTATAAGCTGGATTCAACTCAGGTGCAATACGAGAAACAAATCTAGATGAAAGTGTACACATAAAGACTGAAATAAAATGACTTATATATGAAGTCCCAAATCAACAACAGTTTAAGGAAATTTGTTGCAACTTCACGGTCTGGTCTATAACATTCAACTAATGATAATCTTGAGTCTAAGAGAAATTCAAATGCAGATTGCACTGGTAATCTAGTTGATAGAAAAATTACTAGTGGAACGTGATTTATATTGAGACATTCAGTAGCTGCATTGTTTTTCAATGAAAATATCTGCATATTTTTCACTTGAAATAATTTTCAAATAGCAGACATTTTTCTAAAACCCCTTCTAAAAAATTGTTTTTGTTGACCTTGTTTCAGATTAGTCATTTTTGAAAATTTGATTTTATAATTATTTTTGGATTTGATCTTAAATGAGTACATTAACTAATCTGACTCCCTACTGACTATCAAAAAGATAAATAGTGTTTGAAAAAGTGATGGGTGTTGATATTAATCATATATTATAACTTGAGACAGTATATTTAGTAAATTTCTTTAGAAATTTAAACAAGAGTTGTAAAAACTTTTTGTTGGTAAAAAATTCCATGACCATCTCTATTTCTATCATATTTCTATCGACCATCACTCATCAAAATCCAATATAGTATGTCAATATGTGGTATTTTAAACGGGAAATCATTCGTTTTTTCAATTTATTATATTTTAGCAATAAAAACATCCAAAGTATTCACTCTCATTTAAAAGTCCTCACGGTTATGCATGGGTGAATTACTTGGAATTTTTGATTATGTGCTTTCATGCTCATTTAAAAGTCCTCACGGTTATGCATGTATGGAACGCATATCAAAATTGATTAACCAAATAGACAAGTTGATTCTAATCCCATTTAAAAGTCCTCACGGTTATGCGTGATTAGAAGATGCTTGAAATTCATTTTTTATAAAAAATTTGAATATTACTAATCTCATTTAAAAGTCCTAACGGTTATGCATGGTTAGTATATATTCAAATTCCTGATATAAATATACCACAAATAGACACAACTATATGGTTTTATATGATGACATCATCCCTATCATTCTAAAGTGGAATATGCGCCTAACATAGTATTTATGAATTTTGTTTGATTTTTTTTATTGAAATTTAATATTTATACTCGATTGGGTATTAATGTTGTATTAATGTCTATCACTTTATCTCTATTTTTCTAACACTATTATTCTTTTGCTGATAACAAATGGGGGAGAGAAAAGTTAAGATTTTGGCAAATAAAGGTTAAATATTTTATTTTGTATCTTCTACTTGCATCTAGGTTCATTTGCATATTTTTATTTATTCTCATGAATATATGAAGGGGAGCTTTGTTGTAGAGAGGGAGCATTCAAATAGGGGGAGCAAATTGAATGATAAAAAACATTTAATAAATTCAAAATCTTAAATATATGTTTGTTATCATCAAAAGGGGGAGATTGTTGAATATGCTAGCATATGATTTTTGTTTGATGATAATAAACATATATATATATATATTCATTTAAATGTATTTGTTAATGTACTATTTTATTTTTCACATATTTAAATAAATATTTGCTGAATAAAATAAATAGCACAGAATTTAAATTCAAACAGATATTTTATTCAAACAAATATTTATTACAATTTTGAATAGTACAAATTTGAGCTCTCACTATATATAATTTTTTAATACAATACAATTTCGATTACATCACAATTTTTAATTTACATTAGCACCTCACTACATATCACTCATTCACTCGTATTTATCTTCAACTCTACTCTAGCCCGAATCAAGCATCTGAGTTATCTGCAAAATACACACTAACGCAGTAAAACTGAAAAGGAAATATTTGTACAGTGTAAAATAAAATGTGTTTTGAAAATATTATTTGCCTCAGTTATTTGGGTTATTCGTCATCATTTATTTTGAATTCATCATACACGAACAACTCGTGACATGCACAGTGTATCACTGTACATGCCACAAGGCCGTGCACACCTATATACACTTGATAAAACTGCAGGACAAGTGAGCACGAGGTCAAACCTAATCAAAAGCTAGGTTCAACTCAAGTGCAATAAAAATAAAGTCACGACATGAGCACAAGGTCAAAACCGAGCTATAAGCTGGATTCAACTCAGGTGCAATACGAGAAACAAATCTAGATGAAAGTGTACACATAAAGACTGAAATAAAATGACTTATATATGAAGTCCCAAATCAACAACAGTTTAACATGCTCATATGTACATAGTAAAGTCATGAAACATTCTCAACCAAGATCACTTCTAGTAACAGTGGCAACTAAACAAGAAGGTCGCAGGCACAAAAATTATAAGCAGTGAAACAGTGAATGGTGATCCACAAAGTATACAAGAACCAGACTCAAGAAAATGTGCAAATAGTTTCGAACACACAGACATATGTATATACAACTACATGGTGCAACAAACATACATATATATACACACACATATATGCATACACACATGTATACATATATCTATACTATGCACATGCAAAAATCCAAACCAGACTTTAAGGTGACAGCAGAGCATCAAGTCGAGCAAAACTCAATTATTCACAAGTAAGCTACAATAAGACACAAATGTACAAAACCAAGTGCAAATGCAACTGAATACAAGTGAAGGCCTCAACATCAAATAACAAAAAAATTCAATGCAAACAAGTGCACAAGAACAAGCCCATAAAACAGCATGCACATAAACAAGTCTTGCCACAATAAACAACATATATATATATATACTATGAATCAAATGGCCATGACCAGTATTCAAAAACAATGGAATGCAACCGAGATCAGCTAAATCCATTGAAGCAGTAAAACATGTACTCAAAGCATCATCAACACACCAGGTTTTACAAGTTTCAAATCAAGTCAAGGAGGAAAGAAATTGTAAATCAAAATTGTTGAAGTGGTCAAGTGCATATATGTGTAACAGTCCAGAGTTTCAACTACAACATGATTCAAGTATACAAATGGAGATGCATAGTGCAGAATACATGAACACAAGTATTCATATTCATATGCAACCAGAATGCAAGCAATCAAACTGCAACAGAGGAATACAATATCAAGTGCAAATTCAAGTGACAATATGTGACAACAAGTGTGATTCAAAGTAAAGCAACCACACTCCAAGAAGCACTAATGCATATAGACAAGAGACCACATGATACATGACTCGAGAACAAGACCACATACAACATCACATGAAACAAGCTACTGGACAGTGCAATGAAGACTACAAGACCACGTCGTAAACAACATATGCAGTAACAATATGAATGCAGCAATTATTTTCTCACAAATACACATGTACACATATATAGACAATGCACATCTCGACAGAGAAGGGATGGCACCAAAAATGGATAAACAGAGGCATGAATAAAGACAGCAGCTCGAATGAGCAAGTGTAGCGGACTCAAATATCAAATGTACAAGATGATCTGCCTCGAAGCACATGACTCGAAGCTATGCAACAGACCAACAGTGAAACAAAGTGGAGATGACCATCAACCAAAATGCAGACGAGTTCAGTCATGAAACAGCACTAAAATGGCCGAAGTCAATTCCCAAAGCAAATGCAATGTCGAAGTAAAATTCTCATCTCAAAATATAATCAAAAAATTAAGAAACCGATATCAACGGCAGTTTCAAACCAAAGTCAGAGCCGTGGTGACCAAGGAGTCGAACAAAGCAATTCAAAGCCATGATAATCAAGTAAACAGAAATTATACGAATTGAAGAAGTCAGAAAACATCACAAGCGTTCAAGTAATAATCAGTGGCCGAGAAAAATAATCAGACGATATTATACGAACGAAAATTAAGGGGTTCGAACCTTATTTAAACCCTCTCATCATCCGCTACCAAATTATTCGAGTTCAAGCAAATCATAGAGCAAAGCATCAATACAAAACTTGAATCAGGTCGAGCATAATCGAAATCTAAATGGAATATCACGTACCAGTTTTAAACCAAGCACACGCGCTCGACAAATTGGAGCAGCCGCAAGTAACGATCAGCAAGCCAAATCAAAAGAATATTCATCACTACAATCGAATGATATCAAGCGGCGCCTCGATTTAGCAAAGCCCTAATTTCAACCCGAAGAAGGAACGAGAAGCAGCCATTTTTTTCAAACAAAAAGGATACGGCCGATAGTATAAAAGAAAGAGGGGGATTATTTTTTTATCTCTGTGTTTTTTTGTTTGGGCCGGTTCCTTTTAATTTGGCTTTAGTTTATTTAAATTAGGGTTTCTGTTTTTAAATTGTTTTTTAATTTGTATTTTCTCTTTTAAACGTTGTAAATTCTAGTCATGTGACTAGGGGACGAACTACGGTGGTGTAGTTCGAGAATTCGCAACTCAGTGGCTGAGTTGTGGCAGGGTTTTGAGCGTAGAGTTAGGTTAGTCGATAGCGGGTGTCACGAGTTTACGTGTGTAAGCGTCTGACTACTTAATTTCTATTAGAAACCTTGGGGGCAGCACGTAGGCAGGGTTTTGCCAAAGCTGGGTAAATCTGTGTTGTCTGTTTCTGTCTTTTATATTCTGATATTATCTGTGTTGCTATTATTCTGCTATTATCAGTGCTGCAATTATTTTATATACTTCCGCAATAATTTTTATAATCAATAGTGTCACCCTATTCACCCTCCCTCAGGGTAAAATCGATCCTACAATGGAGAGAATGATGAATGAGATGCAAGATGAAATAATGATTCGACAATAGGAAATACCGGAGGGATTTCTCATGAGGATGGATCAACAAAGAATAGCCGAAGCAATTGGAATTCAGAAACTAATGTGGGAGCATTCTTAATTATAGTGAAAAAATTGGAACAATTCTTCTACGACCAGAACTAGTTGGTACTGACAGGAATCATGTCGGTACAGAGATGAATTTACTCAAGGGCACGATCGGATTGGATCTAGAAGGAGCTCTAATGCCTGGAATGGGTGATTCTAGAACTAGAGGCTCACCATAGGAATGAGAAGCAGGATGAAGTTATGGATTGGAGACTTTCATTGGATGATAACTCCATGATCGAGATGGATTGGAGTCAGGCTTGATTCCTTTATCTCACCTTTTATTCTCAATAAATAATTCCATATTACCAACAGATTGCTCACACGTGTACGGGATCCTGATCGGTACCTAGATACGCTCTAAGTTAGAAGTTTGAAGGTGATCCTTGATAGGATTAGATGATTGATAGATGCCCTGACTTAGGCTTCATAAGAGATGACTGACATCGATTAGGAAACACCAATAAAGATTGAGGACCCCTTGAAATTGATTAGGATTTTACAAACCACTTGAACATGATTACTGATATTGATTGTGGTAGTCCTGACAATAGAGTGAGCGGATAGGCTTGCTCGAACATAGGGCTCCCTCGTCAAAGATCAAGCATATTATGCTTAGCAAGGATTCAGAGAGATCAAAAGTAAATCCCCTTACTGGAGAGTGAGGGGATGGGCTTGCTTGGTTGTTGAGTTCCTTTGTCGGAGAGCAAGCGAACTCAGCAAGGACCCAGAGAGGTCAAACCCTAGATTGGAAGATTAATAATTCATAGAGATCAAATCCTAGATTGGATGACAAATGATCCGTGGAGATTGAACCATGGATTGGATGACAAACGATCCGGAGAGATCAAACCCTAAATTGGATGAAACCCTAGATTGGATGAGACCATAGATTGGATGGAACTCTAGATTGGATGTTAGACTATCCAGAGAGACCGTAGAATGGACGTTGACTTGACCGTAGGATTTGAACGCCTTGTAATCAGAATAAACAGTCGAATCGAGGATGAACATGGGGCGATTTTGATATACAATATGATAACTCAGGATGAAAATGGCTGATTATGATTTATGACTAACACTTAAGCAAGGACAAGAGTCCTTAGCTACGATGGTCTAGAATGACCTTTGATTTGTAGATGAATTTGAAGAAACTAGATGATCCACTGAGATCGAGATCGATGGAAGGCCGGAGAGCTCAACAACTAAAGAATGATTACTTCTAGAACTTGTTCTTTAGCAAAGCACACCTTACATTCTAAAGACGTACTTTGAGGGGCAAGTGTTAACCTGCTTTTTGACCAAAGCAGATTTCACCCAGAGTTAGAAGACCAAGGCAAAAACGAAATGACTCAAAAACTTGAAAGTACACTTTGAGGAAATAGAGAAACAACTAGAAGAAATTTCAATGGAAATGAGACTAAGGAAATAACTCGGTACCAACCCATTTGGAATGATGAAGAGCTGTTTTTTCTCTCCTTTCTACCTCTCCAACTCCATATACTTCATACACTACTCCAACCCCTCGTGGACAAGTGATTTTCCCAGTGTTTAGACGAGCATTTCTAAGGATTGATGGGAAGAAAGCGAAGGAAGTGGGATAATTCAAGTGCTATCGGGAAGATCATTAGAATTAACTCAAAGTCGATGGAAAAGAGCTTGGAACGCATAGAATAAAGGATAGAAGAGCAAAACAAGTGAAAGAGTTCACTTTGCAACAAGTAAAATAGATCGGTACCGAGTTGTTTTCTTGGTTCGTGGGCCTCTATGCTCACTTGTACAACACCGAGCTAGCTTCTGGACTTCACTTCAAGCGGGTGTTTGAAATTGTTCACCCGTTTTTCTATAAACACCAGCTTCTTCTTCTCCAGAGCTAATTCTCTAACCTGAAAGGCTTCTTCTTCACTCTTATCTTCTCCCTCAAATACTCTAGAAACTCCATGTAAACCTGAAATCCACTAGATTGTGGTCAGATCTGATAAAACTATCTGTAATCTGAAGACAAAACAAATAATAACAAAATATATAGTGGACGTAGGTCGGAGAATGTCAAACCACTATAAAAATTCTTGTGTCTCCTTTTACTTTCCTGATATTTTTGCTTGATTGATTTGAATCTCTATATTTTGGTGCTTTCTTCTGATATTTGGGCATTGGTGGCATTTTTGGCATTAGCAATTACCTTGTAGCGTCAACGGTGTGAGAAGGAGGTACTAGAAAAGGCTTTAACATGTCTTTCGAAAGCCAAATAAAACTATTGGCAGAATATTAAAAATCAAATTATGTGCAGTTATCGGTTTCTGTCTCGGTAGTTTGAATATATGTTATAACTATTATGCTTCAAAAAGGCTAATTTTTGAATATAATACAATGCATTTCATTTCATAAAGACATAATACAATCCACGATAAAGAAAAAACATAAAAAAATTATAACTAATGATAAGGAAAAAAGCTTAAAACAAATTACAACAAACGGGAAAAATGTTAGAACAAATTACAACAAATGATAATTTTTGTTGATTTCCATAAGCATTCAAAATATGATCCCTTAGATCTTGTTGCAACCCGTTGTGAAGTGTTGCATTTCAGTTTGCAAATCACTGGTTCATGTGAACTTTTGGAAATAATGTTTGAGAGCAGAAAATATTTAGCATTTGGTTAGTACCTTTATATTCGTAATGTATGTGTGTAACATCCCCTATTTTGAGGTCTGAAACTAAGTGTTACGGATGTTGCAGTCATTCATAGTATTAATTTCTAGTGACAAAATGCGGCTATGTTAATCATACTAATAATATCAGAAGCACATGAATATGAAAATTTTCAAACACATTTTAATAAAAAACTTTCATATTTAATTTCATAAATAAAATTTCATACTCATTACATAATCCCATTCGATCCCACGTTCAGTGAAAATATAATTATTGCAAAATACTCTAAGAGTGACATATAAGATGCCCCTTTGGTTGATCAGAGTCTAATAGTTGACAACTATAACTTTTGTCATTACATCCATTTAGACACAAAACAACACAACAAAAAGTAACTAAAAGCTCTTACTAATAGCCAGCTTGCCTCCTGTACATCTCCGAAAGCTTATTCGTCTAACATGGAAATCCCTACTCTCGACCTACTCAAATGAGTACCCGGGAGTTTAAAAGAAAAGCAAAAACTTTGGATCAGACAAAAAGTTTGGTGTGAATAATAGCCTACCATCTCAAACCAAAATAAATATTAGTGAGACCACGGTTTTCCTCTCACTAGTATCTTAGCTAATTAGGTCAAACAAAATTAATGCACCTGCAACCATAATGGATAGAACATAGTAAAATATTTATTTGTAGGAATGCAGCATGGGTAATTCTAACAAATCTGTCTTCATTGTGTTGTACACTCCCTAACCCCACCCAAAATCATATAATGGATTACATATCCTAATTAATTGACTATCCGTCTAAATTTAAATAACTACCCATCTAAATTTAATTTGACTATCCATCTCATATTTATGTGGACTACTCATCTCATATATAAACATTACATGGATTATCTATCCCATGCCATATGGACTACCATCACACAAGGTTTATTTAATTAAATTCATGTGGATTATCCACCACACATGTTTCATTTGTCTAACATTATGTGAACTATCCACCATACATATCATAGTTATCCTAGGATGATTACGAACCCATCATGAACCATATAAAGACTGTTTATCCCTGGCATTATATGGACTATCCATCACACATCTCATAGTTTTCCTAGGATAACTATGAACCTATCAATTAATTATTTAAAATTTGAATATAACATTAGTCACCGAAGTGCCCAACTTATGTCTATTGGCATCTTTAATTAGGTTGTCGAACCCTTAAACTTATGGCATTTGGAAAATAATAAACATCGGCATCCCCAACGAAGTTGTCTAACTCATAAAACATATGGATTGTCAAGCCATTAATATAATGGTTTAAATAGAAAGCTTACGACATCCATGCCATGAAAAATGATATCGAAACTCTATCTGAGATTCGAAAACAAAATTCGAATTTTATAAATTCTAAGGTTAAGCTGCCGAAACCATAAGGTTGTCGACTTTCCTAAAACATAGGCTATCTTGCCTTTAAAACATACTTTCAGTTTGCAAAAGAAAACACGGCTTCTCGGCCTACAAAGTATCAGTTTTGAAATAAAAGAGTTACGATATCAAGTCGCATAACCTGGTTGCTGAAAACAAGGAAAAATGTGATGTTAGAGCCGACAAGCTACATCATTAATTGCTCAAGTCGAAATCAATTTCTTACAGCATCAATACTTTAAATACTTCGATACCGAAATCATGGCTTTGCGACATTAATACTTCAAAATCTTTACGTCGAAATCATGGATTCTTAAAAACTAAGGTGAGAAGAGATTTCAAGTAAAATAGTAAGGGATGTCGCGCTTTAGAAAAACAAAGTAGTGCTCCGAATTCAATATCGAATACCTTTACCCATGAGATGCCCCATTCCTCCTATGATGGATGTCGAATATCATGAGGAATGTTGCATGTCGTTGATGGCATTATTGTAATAAACATTGAAACTGTTTTCTTTCCTTTCTAAACCAAATTACTTTTACCTACTCCTATCTCTTGTCAAAATATGATTGGTTAACACCAAAACTTTTTATTTCTTTTTCAGATTTTGCTGGAAATAACTTTACCTTCCCAAAAACATTACCAAGCTAAATTAATTAACATACTTAATTAATATTAATTTAAATGCATTTCTAACATAATAAATTCATAGAAAATCGTAACCACTTGGTAAAAATCCACAAAAATCACAAAATATCAGAATTTATATATTCTCCCTCCTATAAAAAGCTCGGGACCAAAATAATTATTTAATTATTTTTAATAATTAAAACTGAAATAAACACTATTTCCTTCTTAGGAAATTCAAAAAATATTCATATTAACTTGGAAAATTATAAATTTAAAAAATCATTTCCAAAATAATGTTTTACACAATATACCAGAAAATCAAATCAGCTGGAGATCAGAAATTTAGATTTTTCCTTTAAAACCTATCATAATAATTCCATAAAATTTCCATAAATCATTATGCTATCCAAACAATGATCAAAAATCCAAAACATAGCAACTATCATCATAATCAATTTGAAAATTAACCATAGATAAATTCAAGCACAATCAGTAGATATAGTTAACTATTATTCACCTTAGATTAGGTAGAAGATTGAGATTTGATAAAAATTGATTTCCCTAAAGCTTTTCCCTTGAATCCCTTTAGTTTCCTCTTCTTTCTTCCTTGATTATGGCTGGCTCTTTGTTTTCTTTTAATTGTTTGTGAATGTAAAATGAGAATGAATGAAAGAGAGAGGGCTTAAGGGATGAAATAAGGCTTTATTCCTAATTTTCCCTTCTCATTTATTTCCTTTCGTATTAAGTTTTAAAGCAATCTTATTAATTGATTAGTTAAGGCCTGATTCAATTATTATCAAATCTCATCCTCCTTATTCCACTACATTATTCTATTTAATCTATCTAATTAAATCACTTGAATAATGTTAAACTAAAATTAGGGGTATTAAGGCTCCCCTCCTTAAAGAATTTCTTCCTTGAAATTAAGTAAGAACGACACGATAAACATATCAAACATGCAAACAAATGTAACAAACAATGTTAGTATATCTTACCAGTTAGAAAGTTTATATAACAAATATAGAACATACCATCATAACAACTCAGGATAAATATTCCTAATCATGTCCTCTATTTCCCAAGTATGGTCTTTCTCGTTGTTACTCCCCTGGACCTTCACTAATCTGTCTGTCTTGTTCCTTAGCCTCTTAACATCTCTGGCCACAACATGAATAGCTTGTCTCACGAAGTTAAATCTAATTGCACTACTAAATCCTCCAATGCAGTCGAAGCAATAGTAGTCTTTGGGTCATGCACATATTTCCTAAGATGAGAAACATGAAAAACATTATGGACTCCTGTTAAACTACTCGGTAACTCTACCCAGTATGCAAGTTTCTTGATCGTCTTTATAATAGGGAATGGTCCAACTTATCTAGGTGCCAGTTTCTACGACTTTCCAAATCGTACCACACCCTTCATTGGTGATACTTAACAAAAATAAGATCTCCAACTGTCTAGATCCTTACGCCTCTTATCTGCGTAACTTTTCTACCTAGATTGAGCTTCCCTCATCCTAGATTGGATTAACTCAATCTTCTCCATGGCTTCTCTCACCATACCTGGACCAAGAACCAATCCTTCTTTGGTCTCCAACTAACATGCTGGTGATTTGCATGGCCTTCCATACAAAGCTTCGAAAGGTGTCATTCCTATACTAGTCTGATAACATTATTATAGGAAAACTCAACTAAGTGCAAATGACATTCCTATGACCCACCAAAATCTAGTACACAAGATTTTAACAAGTCTTCAAGTACCTTATTGACTCTCTCTATATGCCCACTTGTCTGTAGGTGATAAGAGGTACTCATCTTCAGCTTGGTACCTAACACTTCCTACAGACTCTTCCAGAATTCACTAGTAAACAAAGTATCTCTATCACCAACTATACTACTGAATATCCCATGCAGTCTAACGATATTCTTCATAAACAACTTAGCTAATACAGGTGTTGTCCAGGTCGACTTAATGGGAATGGAATGTGCACTCTTGGTCGGTTTATCCACTATAACCCAAATACTCACATTTCCCCTATTCCACCTTGACGGCCCGTCAATAAAACCCATGGATATAGAATCCTATTTCCAAACTGGTATATCTAAAGGCTGAAGCAATCCACTTGGCTTCTGATGCTCGGCTTTTACTTGCTAGCAATTTAAACATTGCTTTACCCATAAGCCTACATCTCTTTTCATCCCCTCCCAAAAGACACTTCTCTTTATCTTTTGATACATCTTACTACCTCCAAGATGAATAGTAAATTTCGATCGATGACACTCCCTAAGAGCTTCCTTCCTTAGGTCACCAACATCTGGTACACACAACCGTCCCTTCTTCCTCAACCATCCATTCTGGTCAAGACTAAAATCTTTTAAATAATCAATTTCATTTCCACCTTCAAGCCTTCTAATCCTTTCGGCTAGCAATTGATCATCTCTCTGCTTAGAAGCAATCCTTTCGATCATTACTAGTCGAACTTCCAAACATGCATGACAACATGGCAGTTTCCTAACTAAAACTAGCCATTAATCTTACTGCACGCCACAAATAGTCAATGCTTCTAAATCCTTCCATTCTGCTATCATAGCTAACACCACATTATGATGTTTCCTGCTAAGTGCATCAACAACTTTATTTCCTTTTCCTGGCATATACTCAAGACCAAAATCATAAGCTGCTAAAAACTCTAACCATCTTTGTTGTCTTATATTCAACTCTTTCTAAGAGAATAAATACCTCAAAGACTTATGATTCGTAAAGAACTCGAACCTTTCTCTTAAGAGGTAGTGTCACCATACTTTCAAAGCAAAGATCACTGCTGCCAACCCCAAATCATGAGTCGGATACCTAACTTCATGTGGTTTGAGCTATCGAGAAGCATAGGCAATCCTTTTACCTCTTTGCATCAACATATCTCCTAATATTGTTCCACATGCATCTGTATACACCACCAAATCCTGATTACCATCTGACATAACTAATACGGGCGCATTGGTCAATAAATGTTTTAGCTTATGGAATGCTTCCTCACATTTACTAGATCAAATAAGCTTTACATCCTTTTTGGTTGGTTTAGTCAGGGGTGTTGCTATCCGAGAGAAATCCTTAATATATCTCCAATAATAGCCATCTATCCAAGAAAAATCTTTATCTTGGTCATCGACTTGGGTCTCTTTCTATTATTTACAGCTTCGATCTTAATTGGATACACAGAAAATCCTTCATTTAAAACTACATGACTAAGAAACTTCACTTCTCACTTCCAAAAATGACAAACTTCGCTCTTGGTTGATGCTGCCTTAACGTTTTAAGTACTATTCTAAGATGAATCTCATTATCTCTTTCATCCTTAGAATATATCAAAATGTCATTAATGAACACTAACACGAACCTATCTAAGTGCTCTTGGAAAATTCGGTTCATCAAGTCCATAAAGAAAGCAAGCGCATTAGTCAATCCGAATGGCATAACTAACCACTCATATGAACCATACCTCATCTAAAACGTCGTCAACGGAATACTTCACTCTACCACCCTCAGTTGATGAAACCCTTTTGCCAAATCCAACCGTGAAAACAGTTTGGCTCCATTTAACCGATCAAATAAATCATTGATTCTCGACAAAGGATATTTATTCATTATCGTCTTCTCATTTAGCTTACGACAATCAATACACAACCTCAACGACCCATCAGGTTTCTTGACGAACACTATGGCCGCTCCCCAAAGCAAACTACTTGGTCTAATAAAATTCTTCCTTTCTATGTCTTCTAGCTGCACTTTTAACTCTTTCATCTCAGTAGGTACCATTCTTTTAGGCGATCTACTAATGAGTTCAGCTCCACTAATAAGATCAATTCTGAACACAATAGCTCTCCTCGGTGGTAATCCTATAACTAGTTCAAAAACAACTACAAATTCTCTTACAACTAAAACCTGACTCAATTCATCTTCCGCTTATGTTGCACTTAATAAAGCACAAACATCTAAATTCGAATTCTCAACTAAGTATATAATTCGATCACTACTATTAGGGTGTCTTAATGATATTTTCCTATCCTGGCAAAATATCCTAACATCATATTTGCTCAACCAATCTATACCCAAAATAATCCCAAAGCCTACAAAATCAAACATAAATGAACTGCAGGCAAAAGTATGATCTAACAACTCAAATTATAGATGACTACATCTCATCCCAAGAGTTGCATACCCTCCTATTCGATTTGTAACCCTTAAGAAAGTAACAAGATATGATGGTTCTAAATCTAACTTATCCACCAAACACTGAGAGATAAAAGAATGTGATGCACCAGTATCAAATAATAATACTCTAATAGGTATGCTATGAATCGTAAGTGTACCTCCCATCATAGCCTTTCCCTTCTCCTCTGCTGTTGGCCTAGAAATGATGGCTCCAAGGCAAAGACCTTTCCTTTTTCACCTTGGCTGCTTTTGGACATTTATTCTTATAACACTCCACCCGGTTGCAGTTATAGCACTTCACATTCTTCTTCCCCACAACAGTCTTACCATCACCAAATCGACACTCATTATCGTAGAGCCCTTTCTTATCATATTCATAACAAACAATATCAGCTTTTCCCTTCTTGGTAGCTCCATCCTTCTGAGCTCCCTTCTTTTAAAAGAACTTTATTTTCTTGCCCTGACTACCATGAGTCTCCACTGGCTTGTCCTTTCCAAATATCGAAAGCATTTCCTCATTCCTTACTGCTATCTCCACCACTACATTACTTGGATCCCTGAGATGCAGCTAGTTGCCTTAGATATTTCTGGTCTCAAACCTTGGATAAACTTCTTATTCCTCTTGATCATTGTACTGATAGTGGCATATACATACCTGGACAGCTCATCAAACTTTATGGTATACTCCAGTATGAACATTTCTCCTTACACCAAATCAGTGAACTTCCTAAGCAGAGGTGACTTGGCTACTTCAGATAAAACCTCTTCTAAAATCTTCGATGAAATTCAGCCCAAGTCAATTCCTCTTCTGGTACACCAACGGTCACTACGTTCCACCAGTATAAAGCAGGTCCTTGCAACTGCCTCGATGCCAACCTCCTCTTCAACTTCAATCCTAGGTCAGCAAAGATCTCTCACAGTGCAATAGCCAATTTTCGACTTCAATATCATCACCCATTCCTATAAATGGCTTCCCTCAAAGACTAGTATGATCACAGTTCATCTTGACATAGTTATTACCAACTGGTACCATGGGATTAGCTCCTCCCGTATTAGCAGCATTCCCCCCAGCCAAGCCACTAGCAGCTCTAGCTTGCATCATATTCACAAAGAACTAATACATAGCCCCATATCTACTGGTGGGGTTCCAACACTCACGTTAGCATTTGCATTTTGGTTAGCATTTGTGAGTCGACCCTGGTTCCTTCTAGTATTGGACCAAGTATTTCCATTTGTTGTGGTGCTTCATCCACCAAGATTCACTCTTTGGTTTTCTACTTCCATATCTTGCTTTCTCGTAATCTGCATACGAGCCTTAATAAGATATAAAAGAACAGTCTAAGAGAGAGGGGAGAATACATACTTATATATATATATATATATCAAATACAAGTACGTTACTATAGCGTTATCTCATACTCCAATCTTATTCTCTAATTCATTTGGATTATGTTTTCAAAAAATTTAATCTTTTAAATATTTACATAAACCTATGCTCTGATACCGAACTATAACATCCCGTATTTTGAAGTCCGAAACTAAGCGCCACAGATGTTGTAATCATCTATAATGTTAATTTTCGATGACAAAATGTGGTTATGTTAATCATATCAATAATATTAGAAGCATATACATATGAAAATTTTCAAGTACATTTCAATAATAAACTTTCACATTTCATTTCATTTCATAAATTTTCATATTCATTACATAATCTCACTCGATCCCACGTTCAGAGAAAATATAATTATTTCAAAATACTCGAAGGGCGACATATGAAGATGCCCCCTTGGTTGATCAAAGTCTAATACTTGACGGTTATAACTTCTGTCATTACATCCATTTAGACATAAAACAATACAGCATAAAGTAACTAAAAGCTCCTACTAATAGCTAGCATGCCTTCTGCACGTCTCTAAAAGCTTATTCGCCTAACATGGAAATCCCTACTCTCGACCTAATCAAAAGAGTGCCCAAGAGTTTAGGTGGAAAAACAAAAATTTCAGGTTAGACAAAAATTCTGGTATGAATAACCAACCATTTCAAGCCAAAATAGATATCTAGTGATACCACGCTGCGGAGGGGAACGAGTTTTCCTCTCACTAGTACCTTAACCAATTAGATCAATCAAAATTCACCCACATGCAACCACAATGGTTAGAACATGGTAAAATAATCATTTGCAGACATGCAACATGGGTAAGTCTGACTAATCTGTCTTCACTATGTTATGCACTCCCTTATCCCACCTAAATTTATATAATGGATTACCCATCCCAATTTAATTGACTATCCGTCTAAATTTAAATGACCATCCATCTAAATTTAATCTGACTATCCATCACAAATTTATGTGGACATCCCATCTCACATATAAACATTATATGGATTATATATCCCAAACCATATGTACTACCCATCATGCATGGTTTATCTAATTAAAATTCATGTGGATTATCCATCACACATGTCTCGTTTGTCTAAAATTATGTGGACTATCCATCATACATGTCATAGTTTTCCTAGGATGACTATGAACCCAATATGAACCATATAGAGACTATCCATTTATGCCATTATGTGGACTATTCATCACTCATCTCATGGTTTTCTTAGGATAACTATGTACCCATCAATTATCAATTCAAAATTTGAATATAACATTATTCACCAAGTGTCCAACCTATGTTTATTGGTATCTTTAATTAGGTTGTTGAACCCTTAAACTTATGACATCTCAAAAATAATAATGGTATCCCTAATGAAGTTGTCGAACTCATAAAACATATGGCTTGTCAAGTCATAGATATAACAGTTTGGAATCGAAAGCTTACGACATCCATGCCATTAAAAACAATACCGAACCTCTATCTGAGATTCGAAAACAAAATTCTGGTTTTATAAATTATAAGGCTAAGATGTCGAAATCATAAGGTTATCGACTTTCCTAAAACATAGGTTATCTCACCTTTAAAACATACTTTTAGTTTGCAAAAGAAAACAAGGCTTCTTAGCCTACAAAGCATCAATTTCAAAATAAAAAAGTTACAGCATCAAAGCTGCATAACCTGGTTGCCGAAAATAAGAAAAACATGTGATATCAGAGCTAACAAGCTACGGCATCAATTGCTCAAGTCAAAATCAATTTCTTATGGCATAAATACTTTAAATACATCGATATCGAAACCATGTCTTTGCGACATTAATAATTCAAAATCTTTACATCGAAATCATGGATTCTTAAAAACTAAGGTGACAAGAGATTTCAAGTAAAATAGTAAGGGATGTCATGCTTTAGAAAAACAAAGTAGAGCTTCAAAATCAATATTGAATTTTTTACCACGAGATGCCGCTTTCCTCTTCTGATGAATGTCAGAAATCATAAGGGATGCCACATGTCGTCGAAGGCATTACTGTAATAAACTTTAAATTGTTTTCTTTCCTTTCTAAACCAATTTCTTTTTAGGTACTCCTATCTCTTGTCAAAATATGATTGGTTACCACCAAAACTTTTTATTTCTTTTTAGATTTTGCTAGAAATAAACTTTACCTTCCCAAAACCATTAGCGAACTAAATTAATTAACACCTTTAATTAATATTAATTTAAATGCTTTTCTAGCATAGTAAATTCATAGAAAATCGTAATCACTTAGGAAAATTTTCCAAAAATCACAAAAAATAGAATTTATATATTCTTTCTCTTGTAAAATTTCAAGACCAAAATAATTATTTAATTATTCTTAATAGTTAAAATCCAAAATAAACACTATTTTCTCCTTAGGAAATTTATAAAATATTTACATTAACTCGGAAAATTTTGAAACTAAAACTCATCTCCAAAATAATGTTTTATGTAACATACTAGAAAATCAAATCAATTAAAAATCAAAAACTTAGGTTTTACGCTTAAAATCTGTCATAATAATTCCATAAAATTTCCAGAAATCATTACTATCCAAACAATGATCAAACATCCAAATAACAATATCATCATAATCATTTGAAAAATTAACCATAATGGAATTCAAGCATAACCAATATATATAGTTAACTTTTATTCACCTTATATTAGATAGAAGATTGAGATTTGATAAAGACTGATTTCCTTAAAGAATTTTTCCTTGACCCCCTTTTGTTTCCCCTTCTTTCTTCCTTGATTATGGTCGGCCCCTCTATTTTCTTTTGATTGTTTGTTAATGTAAAATGGGAGTGAATAAGAGAGGGAGGGTTTAAGGGATGAAATAAGGCTCTATTCCTAATTTACCCCTCTCATTTATTCCCTTCTATATTGAGTTTTAAAACAATCTTATTAGTTGATTAGTTAAGGCTTGACCCAATTAATTATAAAATCTCATCCTCCTTATCCTACTACATTATTCTATGTAATCTATCCAATTAAATCTCCTGAATAATGTTAAACTAAAATTATGGGTGTTACAATGTGTTGCATATCCCTTTCGTCTTCAATGATCATATATGTAGAATTATATAAGTATACATGATTTTTGTCATTTGTAATAAATGCCAAAGTCTACATGGATTACTAATCATCGCAAAACTAGATTTAAGGACTCTAAATGGTATTTTCACATCTTTACGTTAGCCTTCCTACATTGCACCAAACTTAATTTGCTTTGGCGTTATAGGATGCAAAAAGGCCTTTACAATTTTTCCCCATTTCAAATAGATCTCATCCCCAAGATAGTACTCATGTTCGTACGTATTCTAACTAAGAGTAAAAGATTCTAGAGTTGACCTTCCTAGTACAAGATCATTAAACAAATTTGACCTCTATATTACATTTATATCGTTATTAGAACCATGCATTCTAAAAAAGCATTCTTATCCACATATCGTATGAAGAAATAACTTCAAGGATAATTGTTGGTTTTTTCCTTACCATTGTACGCCCTGTGATGTGCATTAGGATGGTTCTTCCACTCCCAATGCATACCAACTGCCTAACATTTTGGGTCAACCTCTGTTCCCTTGCATTTCTTGAATTCTTACAACAGCAACTTCATTTGGAGCCCTTAAGTACTTCGTGTCATATACATCAACTATACACTAGCAGAATTTTTCATGCATTTCCAAAGTAGCACTCTCCGCTGTCCTATATGGATCATCCAATACACCGGAAGGGTTACCATAAGCCAACATCCGTAAAGTAGCGGTCATTTTCTAGTGCCTATTCAAACTAATTATTTTTGATGAATTTTGCTTATATTGGAAGTAGGAGTTATTCGCTTTTACCTCATCAAAAATTCATAGAAATAAACCACTAATAATTCTGTATCTCCATCAAAACATGTTTGGCCATAAGTTGGATGCGGCGCAAAGTAGTCCTTTATTAATGTTTTATGAAATGCTGAATGATCATGGCTGATAAATCGATGAGCTTTAACTGAACCGCCTTGCCTTCTCAATGATGATGCTTATCTTTCTTGATGAACCTTCAGAAGCATTTGACTCTCTTCGTATTTTTCTTGTTCTACTTGTTCATCTTCGGAAGAACTAACTAAATCCATATAAAAGTTAATGAAGGAAAACATTGTTTAAGTAGCAAGTTAGAGTGCAAATTATTTCTAGTATGAGGAAGATTTTGGACGTTGGCCTTGTTATATAACAATTAATGCACTATCTAATATGATCCAAGTAGTAATCATTTGTCTAATCCACGAAGAGCACATTTATGTTCTATCAAATCAACTTTGTCATAGTGTATGTTTGGTGCTCACTTTAATAGGGATTTGTCTACTCTGGTATAAATTCTTGTAAGTAATGCAATTTCAGCTTTTTCTCAGTGTACACTTTAGTAGAGAGTTTTCTAATCTAGTATAGTAAATTTCTATTTTGTCGTTTCAAAGTTATGTCAATGTACTTTTGATATTCACTTTAGTAGAGGATTGTCTAATTTGGTATATTATGTAATTTCAAATCTAACCCAGAAAATGCAGATGCACCATACATAGATTAGATGTCCATCTTTCGGGCACCCACAAAATGGGAAACCAGTTTTTGGGAAAATCATTCGCGTTCAGCCTTGAAATTTCAGTCTCTTAAATTTTCAGGATAGAATCTATTAGAGGCGCCCTTAAATATTAAAAGGCCAATGAGTCTGGTGACTCATATGAACATCCTTTCACCTCGTACGAAAAAAAACATGTTGCATTAGTTTTAGCCAATTGACAGATAACATAACCAATTCATAATATAATATAAACATTTGATGCATTTGATCAGTAAAATTGCACCGATCGGCAATACAACACAGATTCAAGTGGGTAACATGTTTTTATTTAAATTAGTTAACATGACCATATGGTAGAAAAAGCATGATAGAATGAAGATCGATAACACGAATTACAAAGGGTGCATTTATCACCACTCTATAAAATAAAAATATAAGTTAAAATTTTAGTAAATTTATTATGATAGCGATTAGAATTATTATAATTGAATATCCAATAAATTTTCTAAAATTAGTATGTGATGAACGTACCATTATGTGAAGATGATTAACAAAACACGATTTTTCGTAAGTAAAAAGAAAATTGTTATCTTTGTACATTTAATGTTTTTTTACAGAAATATACTAAATTTTTATATGAATACTTATGGAATTTTCTCATTGGTTGTTTATTTTAAAAGGTTGAATTTATTGTTATCGTGTTCCTATTTTAGTTAAAAAAAATCCCTTTCATTTTGAATCCTACTGGTATTTATTTTGATAACAAGAGTATTACATAGATTAAGTAGGATACTCATTTGGTGTGTCGGAAGATCGAACCCAAGTCCTTTAGAATCACAATCTACATATATTAACACTTGAGTTAGTGCTACATGACAATCCTACTAGTATTTTGATTCAAATACTATTAATAGTAATGCAAAGCTATGCGATGCGCATGGGGTTCATTGTATAATTTATCTAATAGTGCATTTTTAGACTTCAATTATTATTGTATGAATATGAGAGTGTATGTTCATGGATGTTAACTTTTTGATTAGGTTTTTCTTGAACACCATTGACAAACTTTTACTGGTAAATCTGCTTTAGTAATCTCAAAACGTATAAAGTATAATTTCGCACTTTTAGAGCAAAATGACTTTGTACAAAATAGATAACCTCGGCTATCAATTATTTCTAACTTGGTAAACATTATATTACTAAGCATGCCTTTCAACTTTCAAATACTTATGATGTACGTTGAATATGAGTTTATTGTATGTTCAATATATAAATTCAAATATGCACATAGTTTGCTATGTTTTTAGTATTCTAAACTAGGAATAGAGGAACTATGCAAAATGAGAAAGAGTGTTTCAAATTGGTTCAAATAAACAAAACTCTATCATTTACGTTATTACACTATTTGAACTGCGTAGTACCGACTAAATTAGTAAAACATCACAGAAACTTTGAAACGATATATTTTTTGACTACATATAGTGCAATATGATATGAAAAATATACGTACGTGCAGTCAAATTTTTATAATAAACAAATCATTTTTTCCTTTAAATTAAATATTCATGTAAACATAAAACTGAAGTAATTTATTAATAAGCGTAATTTAAAGCAAACTAATAACTTTGTAGCACAAAATACTTGTAGATACACATATAAATAGTTTGAATGATATTTCATTGAATAATAATTAGAACAAAAGGTGTAAAGAAATCCAATAAATGATAGGAATTATTAAAATTGATTATTATTATTATTAGAATAAATTATTATAAAAGGCTATATTACAATGCAGAACAAGGTATTTTATAAAAAAAGACACCCATATATGTAACGAAGGAAATAATGAATTGAAAGTATGAGTGATTTGTAGCAAAATAATGATTTATAAAAAGCAAGAAATTGCCAAAATTAACTCATTTTATTATAAACTAAAACTTATAGACACTACAATTTAATTAAATATAAAATGTACCATTTTCCAACGTAATACAATGATAAAATTGCATTCCAAATATGTACATCAATACATTTTTTATTCTCTAAAAAATTCTTTAAAATAATAAATTAAGTGGAAACATCAATTATACCTTTCCACCTTTAATACACAGACATCACTTATTACCTAACTCTACATTCAAACATATTTTAAATTTGAAGTTGACTCTTAATTCAATAATTTCTCACTTTCAGTTTGTTCTTTTATGTAATCAACATTTATTCATTTTTATTCTTCAGATTGATAGAGTTAGGGGTAAGCCGTAGAACAATTATGTAGTTTATTACATAAATCTAACTCGATAGTTAATCTGGTTCGAAATAAAAGGTGTTTTCATTCTGTTATATACTTTTTGTAATGTTTTATAAATAATTGATTATTCAATTTATGCATATTTAACAGAAAATCTACAAATTTTATTTTGTGATAGTAATTACAAAGTATTATCCAATCTTATGACCAGGCCGCAATCGGCGCATCAGATCGGTCGAACTAAGAAGTTATCCAGCAGGAATCTATACCGACAATTGCCATGTTCAACAAAACCAAGGAGTGAAGTCCAAATGCAACCAAAGTCAATGTGCAACGATTTCTAAGTCCAAGGCGAATTAAAGCACGGATCGTACCAATCCAAGATCAGGGTTCGATACCAATCCCCAATTGCTCATCCATGTTGGCACCTATCCCATGCTATGTCAACCAAAGATGTTTTTAATCAAGTACATACTATGTGAGATGGTTCGTAAGTTCATGTCAACCACCATAACCAAAGCCTAAGTTAAACATTATTGCTTCATCCTTGAACCGAGAAGTTCGCTCAAATCCATGCCTATAATAATGCTAATGAAGTGACGAAGATGAATATGCAAACCGACCAAACAACCAAGAGAAGAAAGTCATGACCTACAAGAAAAAATTAAGGATCGTTACCGATCCCCGACGATTGATGATGTGGCCATAATCTCTTCAGTTAGCTTCTCCTGGACGTGGGAACGTGGGTTAGAATGTGGGCGAGAGCTTTTTGGCGACCTGCAACTATAAATGGAGGGATATGGGCATAGTTCGCGGGATCTTTTTCAGCTGTTAACAAGTTATTGTATTTTCTTTGTAATTTCGTGGATCATCACTGATCCCTAAGAACAATTCTGTAAAATTCATCAATGACCTCAACAAATTTTAAGTGGACATAGACTTCGATTAGTCAAAACACTATAGTTGTTGTGTGCTGTTGTTTTCCTCATTTTCATGTTATTTTCTACTATTAATCTCTGGGTATTTTTGCTAGTATTTGGTGTAAACATTTTGGCGCTTTCACTGAGAATGTATTGATCTCAGGCTATTAGGATCTATTTTCTACTTTTGGGTTACTCAAATCCACAAGGTAGATCCACCAGCTTTGTTGCTATAATGCGTGACTATTCAGATTTCCACAGAATCTATCACGGGATCATTTGAAGTTATGGACCCATAAAATGAGAAATTTGCTACCTTTAGAACTATTGCTGATGCTGAGAACACCGATTCTTAGCACATTGAAGAAGTTGCTTAACCCGTAACTCCTGAAATTTAGAATCCCTCGGATATGATAACACGGATTGAGATGGACTGCATGATGAAGTAGAGTAGATGAATGATAAGGTGCAGGAGAGTCAAGATGAATTAAGGAGGCAAATAAAGGAAAGCCTCGACTTACTGAACCTATTAACCAGTACTTGCAGGAGGAGTAGGAGAGATTTATCACTTTTTGACTCAGACAACTGTTCTTCTTCATCAACTAAAAAACAATTGGATGAAAACAAGAAAACGATATGAAAGAAAACAGGTGTTTCAAAAAATAGACAACATGGAGCTCACAGCAAGGGACTGTGATCGGTACTAAACAGAACCCAGGGATCGCTATCGAATACCGAGTTATCAACTTGGGTAATGGAGATGTTGGTGGCATTGGATGTAATGAAGGTCATGTTACTAATGGCCAAAATGTTGGAGTTAAGGTGGCTGCTATTGCTGCACCTCATAGAAATGATAGGAGTGCGTCAACTGGATGAATGGTTTTCCCAAAGGCAGGAGAACCCAGGTATCATGGGACTAACCGAGACTGTTTGAGGAGCCAAACACTTGGGGCAGGCCATGATTATTGCCGTCTAGTGGAACAAATTGAGCTACCGTCACTATCAGATATGATAAAGAAACTGATGAGTGAGAGCTGGCATAGAAGTAATGACGAAATTTTTCTTGAAGGGGCAGTGACAACGTGGTTAACTCAACTTCTGTCGAGATCTATATCGTCTTTCGATTAATTGGCAAGGAAGTTTGCTGACAAATTCCGTTTGCACACAGCACGTCCCAAAGACATAATGTCATTATCAAACCTCTTCCAAGGAGCAGGGAATCGTTAAAGGATTTTTTAAGCATGTTCAACACGACAGTGACAGAAGTGAGCAATCCATATAAGGACATTGTGTTAATGGCCTTGATAAGGGGGATGCACCTCGGTATGGACTTTGAAAGGTCGTTGGAGATGAAACCACCGTCGATGATGGATGTTTTCTATAGAAAGGCGACTCAGTATTTGCGTTTGGAAGAGGCAAGTATGACTTCTGGAAGGCCAATAGTGGCTGATCGGCTGAAGTAATTCAAAGCAAGGTGGTTGCGAAGCAATCTAGTGAAAGTTCCTGAAAAGTAGTTGTGAATGTGGGAAATAAAGGCAATAATTAGAAGAAGAACAATCAGGGTGATGGGGCAGGAAACCTAATTTCAAAGACGTCCGAAATACGAGATTTTTATGCCACTAAATAATTTGATCGAGAATATATGCCTTGTGATGCAAGGCACTGAACAATATAAGAAGCTGGCCCTCAGGGCGTCGTCTGAGAGAGAAGAGGTCTGGAAGTTTTGCTGCTTCCACGAGACCCTCGGTCATAATAACGTAGACACTTGCAAGACGTCATTGAGGAACTAATTCAAAAAAATAAGCTTTAGTAGTATGTGAAAGCCCCGTAGGATTGCGGGCACGAGCACGCTCAACCCTAGGGGCAGCTACTCCAACAGTGTCAAGCTGGGCCTAGTGATGACGAGCCTAAGAAACTCTGGAAAAGATTGGTTATTAACACTATCTTTGGTGGACCTCGTCCAGCTACGAAGAGATGGAATATATGGAGAGGTATGCAAGTTCTTTGAGGCACACTATGCAGGATAGTTTCTTTGCTATCGAAGATAGAGCTCCGGCAAAGCAGCTCAAGACAATGACTGACAATATTGTATTTAGAAACAGGGATGGCAATGGGGTTGAAGCACCCACTTTGGACCCTTTGGTGATAATGGCCACAATTAGGCCAACAACTATGATAAAGCTGTTGGTTGACTGTGGTATTTGGTCAACATTTTGTTCAAAAAAGCTTACAATCAGATGCCGATGGATGGTCAGGATCTAAACCCATGTAAGTCCCGCATTCAGGGTTTAACAGAGTGGTGATAGAGCCTATGTGTTTTCTAGATTTACCAGTGGTTCTAGGTGAAGGTTACCATAAGAGAGTGTGGGTGGTGACCTTCATGGCGATGGACATTTTTTTTGCTTATAACGCTTTCTTGGGCCGACCGACCCTCGCTAGCTTTCGGGTGGCCCTTTCCTCGTGGTTCTTAATAATGAAATTATCTATGGAGAACAGGGTAGCAATCATTCAGGGAGACTAAAGTGTCGGACATGAATGCTACGCCGTTGAGTTAAAGGAAGCAAAGTAGAGCAAAAAGGGAAAGGATGTGAGGGTTCATAGCAACCACCGCCTAAGCCCTAGCTTGGTCGGCATAACAGGTTTCACAAAGCTATGGATCCTAGGAAAGAGCCAGAGGATGCGAGGACGGCCCCTGTCGAGTTGGCAATCTACATCCCAATCAGTGGGTGATCTTACACGGCTCCTAGAAATCGGCTCTCAACTTGACATGAGAATGTGGATAGAATTGATGGGTTTTCTTTGGGTAAACCTAGATGTGTTTGCCTGGACACATTTCGACATGTGTGGAATATCGTCAAAGATAGTGTGCCATGTATTAAATATGAACCTCAAGTGCCTCCCAATAAAATAAAAGTGGTATAGTGTGGATTCGAAGAGATCCACTGCACTAAAAGAAGTGGGTAAGCTAAAAGACAATGACATCATTCGCTACGCTCTATATCTGGAGTGGGTATACAATCCGGACTTGATCATGAAGTCCAATGCAAAATGGGGGATGTGCGTCGATTATTCGGACCTAAATAAAGCATGCCCTAAGGACAGTTTCCCTCTACCTAAAATCGACCAATTAGTAGATTCAACTGCTGGCCACGAATTGTTGTCATTCATGGACGCCTACTTTGGTTATAATCATATTCCAATGCATATTCTGGATCAAGATCATACTAGTTTCATAACCTATTTGGGGTTGAACTGCTATCTTGTCGCTATTTTGTCTGAAGAAAGCCAGAGCCACTTACAAGAGACCGTGAATTTGATGTTTAGAGATCAGATTAGATGGTCAATGGAAGTCTATGTAGACGATATGCTGGTAAAGTCGCGTCGGCCAATGAATCATTTGGAAGACTTGTCAGAAATGTTTGGTGTTCTCCGGAAATATGGAATGAAATTCGACCTACTAAAATGCTCATTCAGAGTTGGGTTAGGGAAGTTCTTGGGTTTTACTATAAACTCGAGAGGAAATGAAGCCAATCTGGTTAAGATTGAAGCATTGAGGAATGTGGAGGTCCCAAAGATGGTTAAGGTGGTTCAGAGTCTGAACGGGGAAGTAGCTGTATGATGCCGATTTATCTCAAGGGAAAATACAAATGCTTACTATTCTTCGATGTCCTCGAAATGGGGAAGAGAAACTTTTCCTGGACGTAGGAATGCAAGGATGTCTTCCAAGCATGGGTCGATCACTAGTAAGGCCACCTATCTTATCAAAGCCTTTGGAAGGAAAAGATTTATTCGTTTACCTCACAGTATCTATTTATACTTTGAGTGTTGTCCTCATACGAAAAGATACTAGAATCCAAAGGCCGCGTTGGAGCCAAAAGAAACAATCTAAAGTGGGAGAAGTTAGCATATTGCTTGTTCATTATATCAAGAAAGCTCCGTATGTACTTCTAAGCTCATCCCATCAAGGTGTTGACCGATCAACCCCTAGGACAGGTCCTACAATGACCTGAGACCTCTAGGAGATTGTTAAAGTGGAACATTGAACCGAGTCAGTAAAATATATCGTATCATCCTAGGAGAGTGATCCAGGGCCAAGCGTTGGCTGATTTCATCGTCAAGTTCACTGCTCGAGATGAAAAAAGGAAGATGTTGCAAAGTGGAGTGCTCAATGGAAGCTGTATATGGACAGAGCATCCAATGAATGTTGCTTGGGGGCAAGAGCAGTTTTAGTAACCCTCGAGGAAAGATCAGTTTGCTATGCCTTGAAACTTGAGTTCCCTGCAATGAACAATGAGGTTGAATATAAAGCGCTAATTGTGGGACTCATGATTGCAAAGGAATTGGGAGTCATAACCTTGCACATATTCTGTGACTCTTAGTTTGTGGTCTGTCAGGTAAGGAAAGAAATCCAAGCAAAGGGCACTAGGCTAGTCCATTTTTTGATGAAGGTTCTGGAACTGCTTAACGATTTTGAGTATTACACAATAACACACATTCCCGGGGTGGAAAACACTAAAGCTGATTCCCTAGCCAAGTTGGCTAGCTTTGGGGATGCACAACTAATGGGTTTGGTTTGGGTAAAAGTATTATCAGCTTCGAGCATCGACTGGATGGATATTGATTGGATCTTGGAGGCTGAACCTGAAAAGGAATCGGGGATGACTCCGATTAAAGAGTACCTACTAAAGGGAACCCTTCCGGATAGGAGGAGAAAATGAAGGAAATTACCGCGTTAGGCTCCACAATTATTGTTCAGGATGGGCTATTATGCAGAAGAGGTTTCTCTATACCCCCTGCTGCGGTGCATCACCCGCGAAGATGACAAAAAGGTCTTTGCGGATGTTTATGAAGGAGCCTATGGTGACCATATCAGGGGGAAAACATTAGCGAAGAAGGTTCTTCGTTACGGATACTTTTGACCGACCATCAACAGAGATGCAGCCGATTATACCAGGACATGCAATTGGTGCTAGAGATTTGCCAAATTTCCTAGAGTCCCACTTATGGAGATTACGCTAATGGTCAGCCCATAGCCATTTGTGGTATGGGAAATCGATATTATTGGTGTGCTACCGATGTCAAGAGGTAAGGCAAAGTAGGCTATTGTTGCGGTTGATTATTTTACAAAGTGGGCTAAGGCGGAGCTGCTTGCCACAATCACCACAAAGAAGGTGATCAACTTCGTAGCCAAGAAAATTATCTGTCATTTTGGGATCCCACAACGATCTTTTTCAACCACGAGACCCAATTTGATAGCACGGAATTTAAGAACTTCTGCACCAAGTATCAAACTGAGAAAAAATTTCTGTTGTATTGCATCTGTAAGCGAATGGACATGCGGAAGTAGTTAACAAAATCATTAAGTCTATTTTGAAAAAGCAATTGACAAAAGCCAAAGGCAAGTGGGTCGATGAATTGCCACTGGAACTCTAGGCTTATCGAATGACTCACAAATCCACGACTGGTCATACTCCATTCACTTTGTCCTATTAGTTGGAGGCCACGATTCCAATTGAATTGGAAGTGCAATCTCATCGAAAGATCCACAATGATCCCGAAAGGAAAGGGGGACTCATACTCGAGTCCCTCGACATGATCGATGAGAAGCATGATGAAGCTGATTTGAGAGCCGCTGCTCATCAAAAGCAAGAGCCTCAGCATTACGACACAAAGGTTAGAAACTGGACCTTCGAGATCTGCAATGTCTTTGTCAAATGAATCTTCCTTGGTTCGTTGTACATAGGCACGATTTGGGAAGGTCCATATGCCATCGAACATAAGTTTAGAGATGGAACATTCAAGCTAGCGACACAGATGGAACTTCACTTCCGAAGGCGTCGAATAGCAAACATTACGATGTTGTTTCGCTTAGAACTACCTTTGTACATATTTTGGTGATCTTAATGTAATGAGGCATGATTGGCTGTTCTTGTGAATATGAAATGAATTGGCTTTGGGGATCGATGAATTTACATTCTCATTAGCTAATTTCTATGCTATAAACAACAGTATAATTGAATGATACAAGCTTATATATTAAGAAATCGTAGGTGCCCAGGGATAGGTGCCGATCTAACTTTAAAGTCCATGATTAGTCCTAAGGAACACGATTGTTTCGGTAAATAGATGCAAAATACCTCCTCTGACCCATGAGTTGGACATTAGAGTATAAAACACATGAGGAGTCAAACGAGATAGTTTTTCCCCAAGAAACATTACCCGAAGTTGGCAAACCAAATGATTTACATTGTGACAAAGCTCTCGCCTAGAGTTTGGTGGAGCTCAAACTCCTCAACAAGAGTATGGCCATTAAGTCAAAGATCCACACTCGGAGCTAGGAAGGATCTTCCCCAAGTACCTTGAGGAAGAACGCTATAACCATCATTTCACGTGATAAACCCCTATTAAAGCCCGGGGTTAGGCAAGATCGGAGGAAGCGTCCATGAAGTGAATGTTCGAACTGCCACTCTGAACTGTCAATTCTGATTAAGATCCAAGGTAAGCCATGGCATAGCAAGGATGCCTGGAGATAGGCATCCAGGCCATTATTTTCCAAAAACAGACATAATGTAATTTCAAAGATTACCACTGGTTAGATAGATTTCAATTAAAAGATAACAAAGTGATTTATTAATTCAGCAAACTGATGATAAGGAAATGACTCACATGCATCTGAGAAAAAATAATAAACATGTTTCTCAATACTTGAACATACTGATAAAGGCTTGGACAAAAAACAAGTCTAATATTATTACATACTACTTAAAACAAAACGCAAGGGCTGCGCTCACACAACTTCAGCCTAGTTACATGATTACTCGAATCACTGCAAAAAGTTAACAAAAACAACGAAGGATGCGGCTATATCTTCTTCCTCCTTTTTGACTCTTTCTTCTTCTCTTTGGAAGAGGGCATTCCGAACTCACTAAGCTTCCTTTGGATCCTATCTTGCCTTTATAACCCTTAGAAGGATCGCTTGCTGAAGTCTCAAGGGGCACAAAGAGGTTGATCGGACAATGAGATGGATAGGGAAGAAGGTATATCAACATATTCCTCCTTATTGATCTTCTTAGCCAACATGACTTGAGTTCAGAGCATCTCCTCCATGATACGTGCTGAATAAGGATCAAAAGCTCTAGTTACTATGACGTCCTCTTCCTCCTACGCCACATGAAAATCTTCTATCGCCTCATCTTTCAAGGTGTGAATCATTTCATCCCCATGGCATGGAGTCTTGCCTGTTGGAATGTCTAGAGTATCTAAGAGGCAGATACGACACCTGATTCTATAACTGCAGCTCGTATCCCCACTAACAAGCTCATTTTAGGCAAGGGGACAATCAAAGGCTGACCTGAAACTTGGGAAACATAAAATTAGAGAGTAGTGACATCAGCCGATGTAATATAGGCCATCTCAAACATGGGCGAGGTTAATGATATACCTCCAGGAGATACAGATTTGGTATGAGCTGGAGTTCCATTATAACATCCCTCCTAATTTGGAGATAAAACAAATGACTTTGGAAGTAAGGTTTATTAGGGTTGTACTGACCCCCTAACGAGGTTACTGAAGCTACTGTACTCTAGAAACCACCCAGCAAAGGAAACGGAAGTAGGGTCGGGAAGAGAAGTGATATTTTTAATGGACAACAAGTTAGAGGTCAGATAGGTAGTATTGTTCGCTGTGGAATCATGAGGAGCAGACCCGGATCCCTTACCTTAGTCCTTTTGACCCTTGATAGAAGATTTGGGGTGCATGATACATTCACCAATCCTAAGCGCCTCCAGGACTTTTCATCCAGAAGGTCGAGTTTCAGTTGTTCCACCTCAACCCCACTAGAGAACTTTCATTCTCAATTTACAATACCATCCCATGCCAAGGCCAGAGCCTTAGTATACCCTTCATCGAGCCACTTAATTTTCCAAACCTAATGACATTTTCATTATAACGGATAAGTATAGGCTCGAGCTCACCCTTAACCCGTTTCTCCATGGCTTCGATCGCTTCTTAACATGCTCTTCCCGGGCCTCTACGTCAGGTCTTTCCTTGTGAGCATCCAACAGCTCTTTGTGGTAGCCTTGGGATAGGATGAGGGCATCATCCTTCTCTTTCTTCTTACTTTCAAGCAGCCTCTTTGATTCCTCTACTTATTTCTTAAGCTGCCCATTTTCTAGCGAAAGATTATAACTCTTGTAATAAGCGGCTTTGATTTATTTCTGCCAATTTTGGCGCTCTTCCTCTACCGAGTTGGTTTGACCGCCCAGTTGCTTTTTAGACTCGGCTAACAAGGCATTAAGATTCTCGACCTCCCCATCGAGGTTGGTGATGATACGCTTGTCCTGCTGTCTTTCTAACTTCACTCCATCGAGTTCAACCTTTCTTTTGTAAGCACCCTCGGAGATAACCTTCGCTAGCTGTCTCCACTAAAGTGTTAATCATACACATCATCAACATACATAACAATGTCAGTTCTAATAGGCATGGGAAAGTCCATCAATTCAGGGATGAACATGACATCGTTAAAAAAGATCTTCAATAAAGTGTGCTTTAAGGCATCCATATGAGGATTAGAAACAATTTCTTCTTCTACTCAAACTGGTCTCTTGTCGGGCCTTGAATGGATAATATTTAAAGTGGTTGGACCTGATAATTTCCCAAAATAATGTGACACATATCATTGGCTTCATCGAAGCGGGAACTTTTGATACATTTATAGACGGAACGTAATAAGGTTTCATCGAGTATGGATCCATACTATAGGGCAAGGATTACCCGACCTTTATGTCGTAGAAATGACTTACGAGATGTATATCTTCTTTCCAGACTTCTGTGGTCTTGACTGGAATGCCTCCACAGAACAAAATCGTAAGAAGAGCCATGAGGACAATTGGATGATCCGTACTTCCTTTTTTTGTTCCCCCGACATTTGATGGTATCATATATGCCTCTGTGCTCAATTGAATCTACAAATAAAAGGTAAAAGAGTTAGCTCAAACAAGATATAAACATGGCGTGAACTAAACAAAGTATAGTGTTATGTGGGTGTGTGTGTGTGTCCTAGTGTCCATGGACTGTGGACTTGGAGTTTGCTAACAAAGGTGATCTTCCCTACACAGGTGGCAGGCACTTCATTTGGCAGACAAATGGGGGATTCAATGTCCCCAATACTGATGTTACTCAGGCCATAAGAGCCGAACTTGTCTAAAATCAGACTGAGGTTCCGATAAATGTCCTTAGAAGGTGGGATAGGAGTTTACTCTATTACGATGGCCGGTGGAGGTTGTGTCGGAGTCCGCATTGCGACGATCTTTATCTTAGTTTGTCGCTTTAGAAGGAAAGCTTGGTCATCATGGCCTTCATCACTGGAGGGCTCATTAACCATATCAATATCATTACTATCTCCTCCACCACTTCTTCCTCCCTTGATGTGTTCATGACTCTCTTCAGCCTCCACAACAGTACTCGAGATTGGGGCACTTCTTGGTTATTGTGACCATCCTCCGACAAGGAACCGTCGTCGTCTCCATCACTAGCTTCAGGAACATGGTCAGTGATACGATCCCCTTTTAGAAGATTATAAGCTCTCAAATTTTCATCAGTGAGGCTTTCATATCCCTTTTCTTGGGTGGGACTTGATGGAGAGATGGCAAGAGTGATCGCCAAGGCTGTGCCACTGTGCCTTCTCGAGCTATCTGCAATGACAAGAAATAATCATGTCAGTAATTGAAGCTATAGTTTCCACATAAAAAAAGATGAAAGTAAGACTTACGTCCGGACAACCACCTCTGTGCAAAACCAAGCGAACAGCGCATAAAAAAGAATTCATCTTTAAAATAGCTCAACTTGTTTTAAAGACCGGGTACAGTTTGACAACCCATAGAAGGTTCTAAATATGTGAGCAAAGGAGATCCTTTTTTATGTTTGAAGCTATATAAGTAGTAGATCTTCCAAGTGCTTGGCTCACGATTCAGATGGCTGGTGAAAATGGTAACAATGCTATTCAAAAAGGTATAGCTATTAAGGTGCAGTTAGGCCAGAGCTAATTTCATAAACTGCAAAAATTGTGCGGATGAAGTTGTTGGACGGCGGGATGCAACTGACCAATCTCGTATACCAGTTACAAGCTGTGTATCCTACGGTAGGAGATAGCCTGTTGATGGTGTGACAGAACTAACACATCCTTATATGGGATGCCATGTCTCTCGCATATTCTTTTAAGAGATGTCTTGTCAAATTTTGATGCTGGAGAGTCTTGAGGATCATCTAAAATAATGGTATCACCCATGTATACATTAGGGGAAACCCCAACCATAGGATCCTCGATTGGCACAAAAGGAATCAATTCTAAAGGCTGCACTGCTCGATACGACCAGTAGACCAAGGAGTATGTTTTACTACAGAAGCTGTTATGGAATTGGATTCTATGTCATATTCCACGTACTTTGATGTCGAAGGACCTGCGGACATTACAGAGAGATTTGGGGAGCATCTATGGTCCATAAATTTCACAACTTAACACATAAGTGAAATAAGGCACATTAAAAGCTGTAATCTCTATGCAGAAAAAGAGCCCTGTAAAGTCAATGTACCAAACCAAACGTATATTAACGTGTGTTGATCGAATGAGTCTAGTTCATCAATGGGAGGCAATATAGTGCATTTAAGGTGTATAGTGTATGCATTTAACATCTTGTGGTTCGTATTTAACATTCGGTAAAAGAATTGGCAGATAGTTCTTTTGAAAGCTAACTCAACATCCGGAGTGACTGTCATCACGGACTGTGCCTATGGACTATGCATCGTCGACCATGGAATTTCATGGCAACATTTTGGAGGTCCTCACTTGAGGGTTCAAGTCATTTATGCAAAAGATAACTCGACTACTCAATCCATCTAAACAAAAGTCCCTAATATCCCCAAGTGTGGGATCGTAACCGATCCCTAAGTTCGAACACAAGAGGGTTTATCTCTCTTCATTGAATCGCATGGCTGAAGATGCAAGGGGCGATAAACTATGCCATTCAAAGCTTTTGCCACCTACCTAG
The DNA here is from genome assembly GCA_030737815.1 of Allium fistulosum. Taxonomy (NCBI): domain Eukaryota; kingdom Viridiplantae; phylum Streptophyta; class Magnoliopsida; order Asparagales; family Amaryllidaceae; genus Allium; species Allium fistulosum. The sequence goes on along the minus strand of CM060904.1, from coordinate 1,098,277,577 downwards.
AATGGTCGAAGTAACTAATTTTGAAGAAAGTCAATTTGGGGCTTCAAATCGCTAGTGTAAGTCAGCATTCACGATTAGAAGCCTGAAGGCGACGAGTTGACAAAGTCGATGAGAAAGGCAAGATGTGGCGGTGAATTGAGACGGTACTTCAGGGTGAAATCTCTGATGAAGGCTCGAATGATAATGGAGATTTGAGAGCTTGGACAAGAAAGGTCTCAAAGGTAAAGATAAATGAAGTGAACAATGAAGTGTGGGTTTGATGCTTAAATGGCACTCGGCCCAGAAACTAAGGCTAAAAAACAGCTTAGATTTCCAAAGACAAGGATCGGTACTGATCCCTGATCAAGGATCGATACCGAGCCATATTTTTTAAAATAATATAATAAATATAATAAACCATTATAAAGCAACTAATATACATATGTGATATATATATATATATGTATATGTATATATATATGTATATGTATATATATATATATATATATATATATATATGCGTGCGCGTGTGTGTATGTGTGTGTTATATTCAATAGATAATTCATCTCCTCCGCTATATGGGGTTAGTATCACAGGTCAACTTAAGTCAACTCAAAATCAAAGTCTTTGGGTAAAGTGGTACAGTTTAAAATAATTGCTATTATTAAACTAATGACTTTGTGTTTGAACTATAAAGTTGAATGTGGATGATATTGGAATTTTAACCATTACCAAGTTCCTTAAGTCCTAATGTGATATAGTTTTGACGAAGAGAATTGGTGTAAATAATTATCACTTCTGAGTAACGCTTAAATTAGTAAAATTGGATTTTATAAAGATTTGTAAGCGATAAATTTGGCCATAATGTCATACCGCTAGCTAAGATAAACTGTGGACTTTAATATTCGAATTGTTCAATATTTTTTGCTGACCAAATTTACACCTAAAGAGTTAATATTACCGCAGTGCTGAATTCCCCATCTATGACCCAACTTATTTAATTATAATTTTTATGATTAATTAAAATAAATAATATTTATGAAATAATAATTATAAAATTTTATTTGATTTGTGTTGATGAATACTAAAAATAGCATGTATATAAAAGTTGTACACACTTATTGATATATAATATCGGTGTACATTTAAATTTGATTTATATATAAATCATATAAGCTGGCTTGAAGTGGAATGAGACCCATATAAGGGCTGATGTGCGGTCGGACATGACTTAGAGAGGAAGGCTTTGTGGCCGGCTATGTCTTGGAGAGGAAGGTTTGGAATTTGATTCCTAAACGGTGCGAAATAGCAAAGAAAAGAAAAGATATGCTTCCATCTTTAAACCCCTCTTTCCTATGCTATTTAAACACTTTTAGCCACTCCTTTCTCCTATTCTCTTTTAGGGTTTTAACCTCCATCTCTCTCCATGATATTTAGCTAGAAACCTCCTTTCCTCTCTCCATTGATTCATGGAACAAAAATCACAAATTCAATTCAAATCTAAAGAATGGTGCATAGCTTTCTCAATTGGGTTGTGTCTTTTGAAAGCATTGAATAAAGATTCAAGCGAAGTTCTCAAGATTCAACATTCTAGGTGTATGCTTGGGAAATTACAAGGTACTATCCATGTTTACTAAATTATATTATTGTATACTTGATCATCATATGCTTTATGATTAATTAGATTATCTTTTATCACAAGTCCCTATATGTGTGTGTTGTCAACATGATATGTTAATATATGAATATGTATGTATGTGTATCTATATGATTAAAATTCCTTTTTTTGTGTGTGTATATATATATGTTTGGACATATGATTTTGGCAGTGGAATCAAAAATAAAACTTTCCTTTTTAATTTACAAAATTGGCAATGTTTGAAAGAGGCATTGGACAATTTAATTTACACAAGTATAAAGTATGTAGTCGTATATATAATCTGTTGAACCATGTATGTGCGTATATGTGTATATATGTCATTATTTTGAAATAAAAAGGAATTACAACTTCTATGTGTGTGTGTGTGTGTGTATATATATATATATATATATATCAAATTTTAAATACACACACGTGGAAAATGGTGTAGTACTAATGTGAATGGATCTTAAGGTTACTTTAGCACTAGAAAGGGAGACAATGAATAGTGTTTTATAACTTATATGAAACTGTTTCGAATTGTTTCAAGATTTAAATTCAAACATAGATAATCAACACAGATAGGTAGTTATAGATATATAAATGCAGTAAAAGTAATGTAAAAGCAAAAGAGATGACGCTAGGATTTTTTTTACTGGTTCGGATTAACCAATCCTACATCCAGTCCTATACAATGTATGTACAGATTTCCTTTCCAATGCCAACTTTAAACAGGTAACAAGTAATCCAGAATATAGTCTTGATTTGAAGGTAATGGGATACACCCTTCTGATTTTCGAGTTCAGGGCAGACTCACTTGATTTAATCGGGAAACAAGACCACCGACTTGATTTGTATGGGAAACTAGCACATCCACTCGATTAGAATGGGCGACAAGCACACCTACTTGATTTGAACGGACAACAAGCACACCCGAACAAATAATAGTAGAGGGTTATTGATTACAAATACAAATAGTTGTACTTTGGATACAAAATATCCTATAGCCCTTTGATAGCACTTTGATCTTTGAATTGATGAGAGAATATTTTCAAATCGGTTAGTAGATAGTAAAGATTGAATGTAGTAAAGTAAAGATTGAATTTGAGTGAATTTGAAGAGTATAGACAGTGGATTCTATGAAATACATAACGAGAATTTGGAATAAGAAGAAAGTAGAGAAGTAGTTAATAAAATTCATTTTTTAGTCCCATTTATATAGTGTTTGAAATGACATGTTTATTCGCAAAGAGATGTAACCAAAATCATAACTACCCAAAATTCAGAAGACACCTCTTCAATGGTACATATGTCGACATAACTATGTAGCCTATGTCGACATACTTATGTATGTTTCGAAAAACAAAACACTTTAAATGTGTTGCAACATTCTGAACTTTTGTACTATTATTTAAGCATAGTTTCTAAATACTTTAATATATAAACCTCTTATAAAATATTTGTAAAAATATTTTATGAAAATAAAATAAATCTTTAGATAATAAAATTAATAATTTAATAAGAGCATATTCAAAGAAAGGAAAGCTGTTATTCAACGACTTTAGCAAATTAATCTATTGCCTATTAACTATAAACTATAGTCATGAACACTTCAAATCTTTGTCACAAAATTCATGAGTCTTCAAATATCTTTATCATCTTTGAATCTCGATCTCAAGTTTTTTTACTGATCAGTCTTCAAACTCGATTATCCTATAATTGTACAAACATGTGTAATATCTTGAAAAATATTCTATACAACTTACAAAATCATTAGCACATATATTTATATGATTATTGTCATCAAAATCAATATCTATGTTATTAACAACATACACACACATTTATAACATAATAAACTGTTTTAAAATATAAGTCAAATGAAATATATGTTTATAATATATATATATATATTTAATAAACACAAAATTATACATTTTATAATATATATATATATTTATTTATTTATTTATTTATTTAATAAACATAAAATTATACATACATACATCATCAAATTGTTTTCAAATAAAAAAAATTAATTTCACAATTTCTATATGGAAATTATTAACTAAAAAAAATTCTTCATAAAGTCGTAGGCTTTTAAGGTTAAATAAAAAATTATTAGAAACATTTGTCGCTATATATATATATGTGTATGTATGTATATATATGTGTGTGTGTGTGTGTGTGTGTTTATGCCAAAGCTGGCACAAACACCCAAGTAATTTAAAGAAGAGAATAAAATGAAGAAATTAAAATGAATAAGAACATCACACAACAATTTATAGCGGTTCGGTTAAACACTGGCCAACGTCCATTTAAACTTTGTTAATGATTTCTACAAAAAAAATTCAAGTAAGATCTTATGGGTCAGAGTCTCGAATCGGCGATGATCCAAGAAAGATCTATATCAGTATAAAAATTTAGAATGCAGAAAAAGAATCTGGAATTAGTGCCTCTCATCTCCTAGTTATAGATGAATATCAAAGATTTGTCTCCGCCACGTTCTCCCTATGTTCCCATGTCCTGAAGAAGATTGTTTGAAAAGATCGTGGCCAAATTAGCAATTGCTCGATGGATCGATACCGGCCCGATCATCTTGGTTCAGTGACGATATCTGATGTTGATTTGCTTCACCTTTCAACTTCACTTCTGGGATTGATCCTATGGATCGGTGGCAATCCATAGCTCTTGGATCGATCACATTGCATTTGACTTAGTCTTTGTACATGTTGAAATTAAATCTGTCATGGGTTGTTTCCTTGGATCGATGACGATCCAAGAATCTTGGATAACTCTGTTTGTATCTACCTTAGACCTTAAATGACTTGAAGTTGTTACATATATCAATGGTGATCCCTACCATATTGCATGTTTTGATTGACATCTGACTTAGCTTCAAAACGGCATGAAGTAGGTTGCAATTTTGATGAGGCGAGATGGATCGGTACTGATCCAAGACTCGTTCCTCGATTTTGCTCCTTTGACTTTGACCATTTGAATTGCTTTAGTAAGTAGGCAATTTCCCCAAGTATTTAGGCACGTTTGTTGTCATATCATTGGGCTTACATTGGAAATTGAATTTTAGAGTTGCCATTTTGGATTTTTGGTGTGCTATCTGACTACTTAATTGATCCAATTTGTCCAAATATGGATTGGTCACAAAGCTGGATAATATTTGCCCCTTAAAGAATTTTTGTGTTAATAAGATATGCTTTGGATCAAGATAAACCATTGATTTCAAATTCAATTCTAAATAGATGCTTCCTACTCTGTGAACTATTTTCACGAAGCAATGTATCTCTTGTCGATCGTCATATCACTTCAAACAGTCTTGGATTTGCAACTCTTAAGTAGTATAAGAACTGAAGCATGTTGTTTGAGCTCGCTATTCAGATTCTAGAAGGTTTTCAACAATCTTTTCTCTAAACCGACTAGGTAGGATCCTTGCTATGAATTTCATTTTATTTTGCATCACACTTTACCATCTGTTACCATCATTCTATGATTATTTTTGTGACGATTACCCTACATCTTCGGTACCTAATATACCTGTATAACGCGCTATGAAGGTACCTTGTCGATGCAGAATGGTAGCCAAGAGTGTAAAGTAGAGAAAATCCAAACATAGAACCTGTAAAATATCTCATAGCCTGCAGGAAAAATATAATATACACATAGACGTAAAATAGGCGAGAGAGTGATATAATCAAATGAACCATAAATATGAACATCAGAGTGTATCAGGTTCACAAACTATACAAAAAACTGAAATAAAGAGTTTACATATCCCAAGTCTCCAAAATAAACTCTATAACTATCTCTCAAAATTCAAGTACTGGCAGAGCTCCATAGTACTGCACAGCAGAATATTAGAGACAGTAAGCTTAAAAGTGTGTGTGTGTGTGTATGAAAGCGTAGCATATACTCATACTCCGTACAACTGCATGCGTTATTCAGCCTCTAATCTACTCATTTAATACCATCCGATAAAATAAGAAGAAAAGCATAAAACCTCAAGTCAGGCAACAATTTGGTGTGAGCAATACATCATATCAGAATACTATAAAAATAGTATATATTTAATGGGGTATAGGGTAAAGAACCGTACCTGACTTGTCCCCGCATTTATGGAGTTAACACATAAACACAATACATGTTAAACTACTACCACAAGAGGAAAATATGGGGCGTATGGGTATCACACAACATATCAAGCACACATCAAATATAGCATCCATCACACATCCTTACATCTCTCACTCAAGTGCTTTAGATGTACGATAACTCTTAAAAATGCTCAACTCATTGTCCACGTAAATGGCCAAGGATTGGACACACATAGACATCCAAAATATGGGTGCATGTAGACTAGCCTAGGTACACGCAGGCCACCCTGTCCAAACAATGAGCTTCCCAACAACAAAGTCATCCATTGATCCCTTAGCACACATACCGATAGTAGAACTACCTCACAAATGTTCGACTCATGCCCATGTAGATGGCTAAGGACTGGACACATGCAGACGTCCAAACACATGGGTACTCCCGGACTACCCTGGGTACACGCAGACTAACTGTCCCACTCATGAGCATCATAACCTCATGTTCTACTCCATGAGCTATCACGCAGAACTTGGCCTTTCAGTCCATTACTATATGCTATAATCCCTCGCCACATCAAGTCGTCGATGTTGTCACACTTCGTTAGTTGTCATTCCAAAGTCACCTTAAGCCATCCTGGAGTCATCCGTCCCTACTCAAAACCAGCTCCCAAAACCTCCAAGCAAACACTAAGTATTGTCCAGAAGCCCCTCCATGCCGAGTCCGAAGCTAACACCCTAAAACCCCATTCCATGTTCTGTTTGGTCCCTTTCCTATAGCAAAACCAAAGCCATCGAACAACATTTCCTATTTGGCTCCTCATCACCGAACCAAACAATTACCGGATAGGATTTCCTATCCAGTCTTTCACTAGCCAAACCAACAACTACCAAACTAACCAGCTATCAGACATGATTTCATGCTCGGTCTTCCCAATGCCAAGCCAAGCATCTACTAGACATAAATTCATGTTTGATCATCCACTCCGGAGCCAACTTAGATCCAAACTAATATTCTCCTTCCTAAAGCCAACCACCGGACCAAGCTTCGCCGAATTAAAACTTGTAGCTCCTTCAGCACACAAACATCATGCCAATTTCATTGCTAAACTTAATACTTTGACCCTCATGCATCACCTATGGAACGACATGACTTCGAACACTCTAGAGCCTATCCGTCGAAGTTAAGTTTCACGGTTCCTACAACTAGGTTGCCCCGATGAGCGATTTCAACCATACAAGCATACAAATAAACACCATACATACACCAAACAACACTCAAACATGCAAATCATGCAATCAATTATAAAGATCATCATAAGGGTGCCTACAACATAGCCTAACACATACCAAGCCAATCATATATCCAAATAACATGCCTAGAACATCAAAAATCCATTTATTCACGTTTTTACTATAGATTGGGTTTTAAAACAGCATTAAAACTTAATTTTGGCTTTAAAAATGGATCCAAAACATGTTAGAAGCTACATACATGTATATAATAAAGGTAAGAGATGATAAATCACTCACAAAAACATTTAAAATCCATGTTTTGCATGTAAATCGAGGCAAATCTGAAACTCAACAGCCAAATCTCAAGCTTTCTTCACCAAAAATGTAGATTTGAAGATCTCTAATGAATCCCCATACTAATCTGCCCTTAATTTATGATTAAGACTTGATTAGGAGGAGAACATATAAGGTTTTAGGTGTAGAATAGGTTAATGGAGGCTTAGATCTATTTGATAGACGGTAGAAATGATTTGGGGATGTTTGTTTCAGCCAATATAGGTGTAAATCCCAAAATGGGTCAATGTGCCTATCCCTAATCTCACTAATTACCCATTAAGCTGCTTCAAAAACTATCAATCTTCAAACAGCCATATATGTTAGCTAAAATGTCCAAATTGCTGCTATGACCAAGTGAAACCATCATATCTTTCCAGTGAAGTGGTCTCGGATGCTAATTCAATTTCTATCAAAAGTTATAGCCATTACAAGTTTTCAAGGGTAAAATCGACCGAAAAAAATCTAATAGGAAATGGCACTAGTAGGCATTTCTCGAAGTTATAGAGCCATACAGTCTTATATGAATTATAATATAATATTTTACGATCATTCGATATGTAAAATACGGGTCATCACAATTTTTCTATTCCTTTTTTTTAATTTTCTCAGTTAGGTACCGATCTGTAGTGCTTGGATCGATACCTTATTTTATAGCCTATTTTTTTGGATCGGGTCTTATATATACGAGCCAACACTTGTTCATTTCTTCACTTGCCTTTATTTTCATCCTAAGTATTTTTGACTTTCTTTTTTCTACCATTTCTGATCTTTGCTTCAAACCTCGCCTTCGAAATTGAATCGCCACCATGCGTCATCATCACCAATCATCTTTGCCATCACCTCGGCCAAGTTTATTGCCTTCAGATCCCAACCATAAGAACCGAACTATGCTTTCAACTTGAAGTTTATTACTACACAAATTTCGAATACAATCCTCTTCAAGTCGATTTAGGTAGGTTGTAGCCTAACATTACTTGGATATATGGTGAATAAACACATATCTTGCTCATTCACCATTCGAACTCCATTTCTTCACCCGCCCTCGGGTCGGCACTATACCAAGGCTTAGGAAATTTTTGGGGAATTTTCAAAGTTTGCTCTGTTTTAAGAAAGATTGGGTTGACTTGAAGCGGATGTAAGGATCCATTGGGGATGACTCGAGTCGTTCACTTGCGTAATTTTCTTCGGTCAACTCTGGGTCACGCTCGAGTTGGGCTCAGTTTTTTTTATATAAAATATTCCTAAGAATTTCCTAAGCATTGCTAAACAAAAAGGATTTCTAAAATTGTTGTTATAGGGAAATGGAGTGGTCAAGTGGTAAGGGGACAAGTCATTATCAAAGGCTTTGCTCATTTGGACAGTTTATGATAATGGTCACATTAAATGCGCTCCCACATTCGAATGGACTGTTTATAATTCTTTTTAAATCAAGCAAATCACTTCGGTTTCCCTGTAAAGAGAAATTACATGTTGCTCTGAACGACGGTTCCGTTATTATAGATCATGCAGTAGCAAATAAAATCTGATGCACGGTTTCGTAGTGCGATGGCAACATGAGCGAGTTTTCTACATAGAAATTTCGCATTTGTAATGCTCTAAACGCTGGAAACACACACACTACATAGATTGAACTACACGTTATTGACCCTCGTTAATGTTTAGGATCTTCAGGTGACCAATACTTGTTGGTATCCATTCAGTCATATACATTAGCTATACACGACTCCTTTTTAGCATGAAGTTTAAAGATTTTATCCTGCCTGACCTCCCTTATTTATGATTTTTTTTATAGTAGTGATGAACCATAGACATTCTTTGCGTCTCTCTACAATGGCAGCAGGTCTGTCGACATTAAATTATGTTGAATATAATACAGGATCACGCTCTTCGACATTGCCAACCATGAGAACTTCCTCGATACCTACCCAACCTCAGCCACCTAACCATTAGTTAGAGCAACCATTAGAGATGGTTCCTTTTGTGTTGGTTGAAGATGCTACAGCTGGGGTAGCCCCTGATATCGACATTGGTGATGTCATTGTCTTAACAGACCCTTAGGACTCTCCTGCTTCGAAAGTAGATGAAGCGTCTCTTAAGCAAATATGCAAAAGTCATGGAATTCCTTTCGAAGACGTATTAGTCCCAACATGATTTCAGCAGGCACATGATTTGCCTGAGGGATATACAGTTTGCAATCGATACAAGTGTACGGCTAGATGTGTTCTGCCTTTTAATCATTTTATTTGTATAGTTCTTCAATTTTTTAAGCTTGCCCCAGCCCAATTACATCCAAATAGTTATACCTTGCTGAGCAGCATGTATATGATATTTGTTCGCAATTTGAACAAGGTGCCTTCCATTGAGAAGATTCGTTACTTATATTGTTTTAAGTGTCGAAAGAGGATTCCTTCACTCACTTTCTTGGAACCTTCGAGAGGTTGTCGCGTAATAATTGGGCTTTGGAACAAATTATTTTAAAGATGGGTTCTTCTTTGTGTGCTATCCGCCTAGCTGCACCGAAATGGTTGTCCAGATGTAAGTCTTGTGTTCACTCTTTCTACTGATGAAGATATCATGATTCTGGTTGTTAATTTCACTACCTTTTGTATTTGCAGATGATTCGAGAAGACCTGGGCAGCACGAGCTTATCAATCACCCTCGCAACTCTTCAAAAGATTCTGCTTGAAGAAAGGGACATGAGACTCCTCCTTACTGAAGAGAATCTACGAGCTTATAATCCTTTTGTGGAAGGACGTAATATGGGCAATGTGCCCGAGGTTCAAGAGGATGTTTACCCTTTACAGGAGCCCGATGTTGTAGTTAATGTCAATGAGGGCCAGGAAGTGCCTCATGTACAAGATCCAGTTGTCAATCCCGAGATGAGGTAAGAGGCTAGAGAGAACGGTAGAGAGAAAGATAATGATAGAGGAGGCAATGTGGATATAGAATTTAGCCGTGAGTTCACTAGTGATGAGAATAGTGATACTCACGTGCCACTTATTTCTCGATGGCCAAAAATAAAAATCATCTCGTCTTGGATGTCTTCGCAGCCTCCACCAACTTCTACAGTTGAGGAAACACCAATCCTTCCATCTAGGGATATTTATAAATCCTTTGGGAGTATACTGGATGAATTTGGTTCTTTAGGTCTCAACAACATTTGTATTGGCGATATTGTTTCTCTTGTTCGTCTGCCAACTAATGTGTTTGCGATGGGAGTAGGGTTAATCCCTGTGACTAAACTTAAAGTCCACGGTCCGTGGAGGACACTAGGATACATTAACTCTTATACAGCACCACACTTTCGCACTGCCTGCATTATTTTTCTATCTTACTAGCACTAACTCATCTTTGTTTTATTTTCACATTACATGGAACACAAGCATTTGTTTGACGATCTCAAGAGTTATGGAGGCAAGTACAAGAAGCTTAGTTCATTATATCATTCTCGTGAGTCACCTCACGAGTCAGATACAAGTAGACATCAAAGGCTGGATTATAGGTGGAGGGACAGAGATTATAGGCCCGGTAACGAGTGTTATGGAGAATCTGATAGAATTTCACTGTCTAAAAGTAGATCCTATTCTCTGCTGCTACATACTTTGGATAGGTTTTCAACGAGACCTGACCCCATTACGTTTATTGAGTTACCAATTGCTTCAATTTAGCCCCACCTATGATGCAACCAATGTATTCCCATTTACCATAGCGATCTGAGCAGCCATTTAGGCAGGTGTCTCTTGAAAGCACTAAACAGAGGCTTGAGAAAAAGCAGCTTCATGCCCCCATTGCTGCTGCATAAATCGAAGTCATTTCAAATCCACAATTAGCCGCTATAAAGAGCACCTTACCAAAAGTCTATTTTGATGACACTATATGTGTTCCTTACTTAAAGAGATCCCTCAAAATGTTAGTCCAAACATTCTAGATTGTGTGGGTGACATATACGGTCAATATCACAAATGGAAGAGGATAGCCGAAACTATTTTGAAGTGTCTTATAAGAGAAAAGTAGCTCTTGAAGAGATGGAGCATCTTAAATAAGACCACAAGCGTATTATCAAAACCCTTGATAAAGAAATTGAAGAGCTTAAGGCTTTGTTGGATGAAGCCGAGAAAAAGTCGGAGGAAAAGACTAAGTCTTTCAAAGAAGATCATCAGGGCCAGTAGAGGCTTTGTTGGATGAAGACGAGAAAAGGTTGAGGTTAGGCACCACTAGAGTCATACTCTTTCGTTGGAAATAAAAGCTCCAAAAGACTGTGGATGAGCACGCCTCAGAGATAAATAGATTATAGGTAGCGCTTGAGGTGAAAAAGAAGGAGAAAGGTGATGCCCTCACTCAAGCTCAGGATTATTGCAATGAGTTATTGGACACTCGTTGATTTACTGATGATGTTAAGGCCCGAGCAAGAATAGTTGATGAGCGAGTCCAAGCCATTGAGGACCGAGCCAAATCTAAAATTGTACCCACTCTTGTGTAATTTTATGCGAATGTCATTAAATTCAGTAACCTAAGATGGTTGGATGAGGGGTATCCCCAGGACATAGCTATAGCTTGGGAGGAAATATTGAAGCAGGAACAAGAGTATTCTGGTGGAACTAAAATTGACGAGGAGGAGTTAAACTATTGCGACGAGCGCCCTACACCTTCAGTATCCAATATACATGTATAGTATGCTGAGTGGTGCCCGGCCATGCTGGACGATAGTCAGGGGTTGTAAAGTAAATAAAACAATCACAGAACCTATCGTATATCTCATAGCGTATCGAATAAAACATAATAATCCTCACAGATATAAAACATGCAAGATTGTAGTAACTAAATAAATCATAGAATTAAAGTGTATAGGTTCATACAGTTATACAAAATAGTAATATAGGTTTATACAATCGATAAATAAACTTAATTTATAAATTTTCTCTGATAATAGTAAGTCAAATGCTATCAAGGCTCCATAGTGTCTCTCAGCGGATAAGCGATAATAAGCCCAAAATATAAATATCAGAAAGCGTCGCCTCCTGCTAGTCCATCTACACAACTCCACGTGTTGTTTACACTTGCTATCTAGTCTGCTCATTTAAGAGTACTCGAGATAATAAAGAAGCAAAGCATAAAATCTCGAGTCAAACAACAGTCTAGTGTGAGCGATAAATAATCTCAAAATATTAAGAAACTCGATATACTATATGGAATATAGGGTATGGAGAACAAACCTGACATGTCCTTGCATCCAAAGAGTTAGCACATAATATCGATAATATGCTACTCTACAAACATCACAAAGGTGTACTTTATCCTAAGTACAACAACGTTGGGGTGTCTTGGTATCTCAATCCACAATAACTATATCATGTGACATCCATAGGGGGATAGACTACATATAAGCAACCATGGCAAACATAACATCCATATAACAATCCTCATTGTCACTCAATGTGTCTTGGATATATGATAGCTCATATGACCATTCCTCTGGCAGGGATTAATGGAAAAATCTCGATTTTCAATGTACTCACCTTCAGCTCAAAGCTGGTACTAGATCCATTCCACTGGACTAGGCTATACAGATCCAATTAACCAGTTGGGGTAGCCAAACAAAGTACCATGAACGTTTGCACAATACCCCTACTTTCAAGTATATCTAATAACACTTCGAGTATCAACGATCCCTTAGCGCGCATATCCAAGCCTTTCATTTCTCCATCAATTTCCATTCATCAATTTTCATGATAGAACCCTTCAACGATCTATCAATGGGTCACCCTTCTTAGAACATACCGTTATGGAGAATCATCACGACTCCATCATCATCGATCCGTCATCATCGGAACAACAACTCCATCACCATCGAGCCATCATCACCAAAGTATCGAAGCCATCACGTCAAAGCATCGCGTTATCGCTTCACCATCGAAATTGGTCATCATAGACCAATAACATCAAGGTCAAGAGTCGACCGCACGAAAAAACCACCACCTCGCTCTCCTTGAAGCCTCCTTATCGTCCATGTCAAAGATTGTCCAAATCGGCCATCATCAATGGTGATAGGCACCGATCACTCCACAGTGGTCAATACCGACCACTTTGGCCTTGTACTTAGCCAAAAAAGGCTAAGTATAAACCAAGTAAAAATGTTCGACGTCCATCCTAAATTCTAAAGCACATACCCTAATCCATATCACTTGTCTTCAAATCCATCGGTACACATCCCAATACTCTTCTATAACTTATCCCATCCATTAGAGTCTTACATCATTTGTGCGTTCAATCGATATGCATGAAACTCTATCTCATCTAAGAGTTCCCATAATGTGTGCATTCGACCAATATGCACGAAACTCTAATTTGCGAGATATTTCCTAATGCTACATCACCTTTGATTGATGTTTTCAACAAAACTAAGCAAACTAGCATATATACAACCAACAAGCATACGTACATCTATCTTAACATACATACAGCATATATATAACACTTCTATATCAACTAAAGTGAGGGTTCATAAAAAGTGGTCTAGATCTAGCAATTTCCTAAAAATAGTGCATCCTTAACAATATGTATATTTAAAACCATTTTAAAACACTTAATAAAATTTACTTATAAAATTAGGTATGGATTTACATTTATTAAAAATCAGATTTTAAAGTTAGAAATCATTTCAAAACGTTGTTATTATACTATACTAACAATCATAATATGATGAGGGAGAATATCATTCACCTCAAGAAAAGTTGTTTAATCCAATTCCAAGTCATTAAGGACTACGATACGAGTACAAAGAAAGAAACCTCGTCCAAATCGGACTTCGTATGCAAAAGATATGGACGATATAAGAAATCAATATGTATTACTTAACTAACAAATAAATTAATCTACTAATTAACTGATAACTTAATTAATGATTAATTAATCTAATCACCTTTCATAATTGGTTACATAATTTCATTGACATGCCACCCTCCACTTTAAAAATCATGTAGCCCACGTAACTTTCCATTTCCAAACTTGGCAGCATCTTCTCCTACTCAGGCATACCTTCACCCATATCCATGCACGCACACTTCCTCCATACAACCACCCGAGACCGCCAACCGCCACCACCTGCTACCTTTTCCCATCACCAATGCTTAGCTCCACCTTCTACCTCCTTCGGTCCACCGCCTCCAGTTGCGGCTCTGTTGCCTTCATCTTTTTTCTTTACTGAACGCGATAGAAAATAGCCTGGCACTGCCTCTACACCACCAGCTATCACCAGCGACCGCCGCTAACCTCTCTCTCTGCCTACCACTCTGAAATTCACCTCGGACAATGCATATATCCATGAAAAATGTGAATAACCCATTTACTTCCAAACTTTTCCAAGCAAGTCACCGTCACCACGTCCATCTCTAGCTTAGGTGATCTACATTTTCAGACTCTTCTCACCAAGGAAATCAAACCCATACCAATGATTCCCATTCAAATATCCTCCAAAATAATCTCCTTATCGGATCCACAGTTTCTAGCCACTATAATCAAAGTCGTGTCAAATCGAGGTTATGGCTGCATGGTTCTCGAAAAAATAGAAAGGCCCGACTTTTATTTTACTATAAACGTTGTCTATTTGATTGAGAAAGAGGAGGAGAAGAGAAGAGTGATATGGGTTTCCATGGAAATATGAAGGAACGCGATGGAAGAAAGCAGCTACAACAAAGAGGAAAATATTTGTAGGGGATCGGTAGGGTTAGAACATGTATACACCATTTTTCTTTAATTTCCAAAATTCCAACATACGTTTGCGGCTCATACGGCTTCTTGGAATATATAACTATGACAATTCTTTGATGGTGTGAATCAACTTATTTTTCCTGTTCCAACAGTACGAGTTTCATCGAAATTGGATACTATGCTCCGGGATGCTATTATTGGGTGTTTTCAATTCATACGGACTCCCAAAACATTCAATCTTGAAAATTCTTTGACTGCATGGCTCATACACTTTTTCTTGACCCAGACATGTTTTCATTCATCTAAATTCTTAGATGTATTGGTGCATGTATATTGGTATAATACCTATAACTATCAAAAATGCCGAAAAATAAACACATGGTCAAAATCATCCAATAAAATTATCAAGGGTCAAAAATATTGCTGCTCAACATTATCCGATGTTATAGAGTCATACGCCCCAATATGAATTTAAAAAATAATATTTTACGATCCTCTGATATGTAAAATACGGGTCGTTATACTCTCCTTCGCTTTAGGAATTTCACCCCCGAAATCCCCAAATTAAACAAATTAAAAAAAACCATAGTTATCCTGCATGTTTAACAAGCATCATAAGCATAAGAAGTCGTATCAAATATCAAACGTGCAAATATAATATTAATCATCAAGAAGTAGCACCCATTCTTGCCCTAACATGTAGGACACTAAATTATCTAATATAAAGCATCAAACAAGATATCAAATAGGAAAGCTGACGATAAAATAGAAATTTTACCAAGTGAAGAGCTTCGGATAAGTGGTCCTCGCGCTCCTATTGGACTTTCGTATGCAATCGCTTTCACTCTCACTCTACTGAACCTTTACCACTTTATCGCCATCCTCCTAACCTGTTTCATATGACATCCTACGATATGAGTAGGCCTACAGGTCTCAAAGTTTTCGGTTCAATCTCGATATCATCTAATCAATTCAATGCCATATTTACAACGTCACTTTTATGTTCTCCGAAAATCCACCGGTGAACAATGGATTTCGGTCACTCACGATACTCTTTGGCACATTATGGAATCATGTTATTCATCTCACATAAAAATCGACCAATTTGGATGTTGTTATTCTAGAATTAATGGATATAAATCTTGCACTCTTCGTTAATCTATCGACTCTAACACAAATGCTGTCGTACCCTCCTCTAGTCCTTAGTAATCCATCGATGAAGCCTATCGATATCTGCTCCTATTTCTACTCCGGAACAAATAATCTCTCATCCTTACGGAGCCAACCGTACCGGTCGAGTCCGCACTTTGTCACCTCTATAGAATCTACTCATTCCTCTTAGAAATTTTTGTTTTTTTAACTTTGTTTGTGCCTTCATGGGTAATTTGTAATGTACGCCATATATCATAAGCAGTAGTGCAAAGCATGACTCGTGAAAATTTATTTTTATCGAGTGAGCAAAATAAAACATTCATGGCTTTGGTATTGTTAGATGCCTCTTCTTTTTGTGCATCAGTCCATGTGCCAATATCAGTGTCAGGTGCTTCATATTTATTTTGAGTTGTTATCCATATTTCTGATTAATTTGCTTCCATAAAAATTCGCATGTGTATTGGCCAATAAGCATAATTAGAACCAGTAAATAGTGGAGGACGAGTAGTTGATTGACCTTCTTGAAATGTATTTGCCATTTTAATGATTTCAATTACGTGTTATTGTAGATTGAAATGATCTTGCTTTGATACCAATTGAAAGTCTTGTGGATTGTATATTATCTAATTTATGCATAATATGAAAGTGTATGAGTTAATGCAATGGTAGATAATAAATAGTAAAGTATAAAAAGCATGCAAACCTGAGTTTTTATACTGGTTCGGACCTTCCATCCAACGTCCAGTCCTAAAGCTCCCCTTTGGTATTTCCTTTAAACAAATTACCCTCACTTCGCCTAGAGGAATAGGCTAATACAAAAGTATCTCTAATAATGTTGTGTTCCAAATAACATAGTTTTTGACCTATAGTACAAATCTTCCTACGATCTCCTTTGAGTATATGAATAGGAATGCTCTGAGTTGTAGTGTGATTTAACCAAAATACTATTTTGGTTATAATGGATTGAGAATATGTGAACATTGTATATTCAAGAGAGTGTTTAGAAATCAAGAGAGTAAAGAATATATTAATTCAAGTTAAATGATTTCTACTTCTCAATCAAAGTGGTATTAATAGATTGAAAAAGGTGCAGATGAAGAGTTGTTACTGTTTGAGAAAGTCTATTCATTTTAACGGCTACAACCTTTCGTTGAAAGGTGATTTCCTTTTGTTTCAAAACAGAAGTGTCTTTTCAGAATTGACAATTTTTGCTCATGACAGACGTCTGTGGTAAAATCCTCAGACATCTGTGACTTGTTTAAATTTTAACCCGAGAATTATCACAGATGTCTATGGTTTTATGTCAGACGTCTGTGAGATGTAAAAACAGTTTTTCACCTTTATTTTGATATACATAAAATTGGGTGTGATCGTGTATGCATGTATACTCAAGTGGACTTTAACAATATTTTATCTAGGACTCTTTTACAGTAGAATAACCTTAGTATTGTCAATGAATCTTCGTTTCTCTTTGAGTCTCAATATCTTCGAGCATGGTGTCTTCTTGTAGCATATACCTGCAACCTTGATAAGGTCTATATATGTATAAGATTGTATAGTTGTTATCATTGAAACATAAATTGGAGGTTCTAACAAAATGGATTTGACTTGACCATGTAATAATCAAATTAACCCTACCAAGCGATGGAACAGACATGAATCGAAAGCGATCGTGACATGACTGATCACTCGCTAAGTCAAACCCCAGACTTAGGGGAAAATTAATCAAGGAAAGTATGGTCCAACTATTTTTTGAAATAACTATAAGTCCTCAGAGTGTGTACTGGAGTATAAACACAAATTGGGTGTGATTCAGTCACTCACCAATTAACTCTTATCCCCAGAGTGCGGATATGAGTATAAACCAATAGATGAGTGCGGTTCGACCACTCACTATTCCATAAACTCCGACCTGAAACCGATAGAGAAGAGTTCGCTAAAGATGGAATTCGACCATCCATTATCTAACTCCTTTAACCCGAGAACTAGGGGCAGGAGTATAATCACTTGAACCGCTAAATCCGACAGCATAACACTAGGGCTTAATCCCAGTGTCTAGTACGACTTAAGGCCATGAACATATGGATGCCCTGGGATAAAATTAATGGACTATCATCCAAATCAATGAGCAATGAATTATAAGTACATTGAATGAAAAATGTAATAGCTCAACTACTTAAGCAATTTAACACAAAAGTTCAATAAAAGTAAAAGAACTTTATTTACATAAGCTTGGAAAGTCAAGTACAAGTATTCACACTAAAAGAATAAAAATACAGGGGCCGATCCTTTACAAATTCTACCAACAAGACCTAAAAGACTTGGGAACATGAGCGTACGCAATGAATCACTTCTTTCTTGGCTTCCTTTTCTTCTTCTTGGAATCGGGAGTGATTTCACTTGAACTTTCCCCACTTCTCTTCTCTTCTTTCTTCACGCTTCCTTGGCCTTTCACCGAAGTAGACTAGGTTGACCCAGTAGGTGCATCTTGAGAAGGTTCTAGCTGAGGAGTGGAAGCATCCATGAATTTTCCAGGAAAACGATGGAGATG
Source organism: Allium fistulosum (assembly GCA_030737815.1). NCBI lineage: Eukaryota > Viridiplantae > Streptophyta > Magnoliopsida > Asparagales > Amaryllidaceae > Allium > Allium fistulosum. The sequence goes on along the minus strand of CM060904.1, from coordinate 1,098,258,874 downwards.
GGAGGGAGAACGATCTCCATTTTCTCTTGCTTGACTTTTGTCTCAAGAGCAATGTTCGCCTCGAGTTTCTATGCTATTTTTTACATAGAGGGCCCCGACAAGGATTAGGAAGCTCCAATAATCATAACGTCATCGTTAATAGGAATCTCTTGATGCGAATTACTTTCTTCCCTCAACAAAGCATCAACCAAGAGCTCGTCGATCATGAAAGCTTCCTCTTTCGGGACGTGTTAAGTCGCTGCCAAAACCATGACAGTAACTGAATCTGTCACAGGCACTTGAGGACCTACTTGAGATTCTTGAGGAAGAAGAGGAACTGTAGCCTGCTGACCTAAAGTTGAGGAAACATAACTAAATTGATTAGATATATCGATCGTGGACCCTCTAACTTTCTGAAGAACGGGTAAGGTTAATGAAATACCTTCTTCGGATTGGTTCCCCACATGCATTGGAGTGCCACCAGAACCTCTTTCCATAATCGGAAAGAGCACACTAAATTAGCAATATGCGGCTTCTCCGGATTGTAACCAGGCTCGATAGAAGAATCCAAATAGTGCTGGGAATAGCTTGGGTCACCGTATTCTGGTCATCTGCGACATTGTGTGATACAGACTCGAAACCTTCACCGGCTTCATGTTGAGAGGTTTTGGTGTGCTCTTTTTGGAGTATAAGCTCGGTTTCGTGCAGAACTTTAGGTTCATCACCCAATAGAATTTCGCCTTCTAGCTTCATCAAATCGATTTCTTTAGTGCCGAGAGCCTCTTTCTCCTCCTGAACAAGATGGTCCGAAGCACATACAAGATGGTAATGGTAGTCTCCCCGGAGCCACTCCAAGTTTCTACGCTTCAGGACGTTGGCGTTGTAAAGAATAAGTAGTGGATCTAGTTCCTCCATAACCTCCTCCCTGGTCTTTTCTTTCGCGGCCTCTACTTCTTGTTTAACAAGGGCATCAATGTCTTTAGCCTTTTCAATAGCCATGTCTCTTTCAAGCCTGACGGTGACCAATTCCTCACATGAATCCTGATCGATTTTCTATGCTTTCTCTTTGATTTTGGATTCGCGCCCAAACTTAGTTTTGTACTCGGTTGTGCTTCTTTGGGCCGCATTCCTTTCTAACACCAGTTTATGGTTCCGATGATGAAGCACTTCAACCTCAATCAAGTGCTTGGCCTTCTCATCCTCAAGTGCCTTGATGGTCGTTTATGCTTTTCTCTCGGTTTTTGCCTATGAGCTTCTTGAAGATTCTAACTCATTGGTTAGAGTTTCGATGATCCATCTGTCCCAGGCCTCTTGGTGTTTCAATTTCTCAATCTCTTCCGCTCTTTCTTAAGATACTTAGAAATCCTCTTCGTCGCTCTCATCCACTCATTATACTGCTTGTGGATATCATTCACACAATTTATAGTCATTTGCTGGACTTTTTCAGGAACTTTCTTAAGATTAGGTACAAAGAAAAATCCATCGAGACATACATTCGGAAAATCTGACTTAAGTTAGGCCACACGAGCGGCATTATCGACTTGTTGAGCTTCAGTGACAACTTGAGTGTTAGCGCTTTCTTTGCCCGGCCTTTGTTGGTGAGCATCACGATCACTATGATGTTGGCTATCGCTGGGTCACTGTGGATGAGATGGAACAACGGACTGTGAAGAAATTGAAGTGGAAGGGGGAGCACGAGAAGTGTCAATAGGAGGAACATCATTGTAGCAATCTTGTTGCCTTTTAGAATCTTTAGGAGGAGGAGATCTAGACTTGGACTGATGTTTATAATGGGAAGATCTATCTCTGTCACCTCTACTCTTGTAATATCAATCTCGGCTGGGCGATAGCTAGGGTTGTATTCATGACCACTGCTTTGGCGGTATGAGCCCGAACAAGAACTAGGATTCGGGCGTGATATTTCCTGTAGAGACTGAAACAAGTGCTTCTTCCTCGTCACTATTTCTACAAAGAAAGACAAAGAATGAATCAGCTCTAAGTATTGAAGGACACGAGATAAGTGCAGTGCAATATTGTGAAGTGTGTGTCCTTGTGTCGCTTCAACAAGCCATTTATTGAAGCTTTACTGGAAGGAGTAACCTCCACAATAGTGGTAGGAGGGATTCCAGCTCCAGCTTTGGAAGGAGACTCTGACCCGTCGATGCTCATGTCACTAAAATGAAAGGCATCAATGTCATTTGGTATCGGAAGATCAGATAATGCCTAAAATGTTTCGCCCAAGCGCTCTAAAGGTTGAGAAGCAGACCGATCTGAAATAACCTAAGGGTTGATGGATAGCTTGGGTTATTTGAAGAGGCGGCTCTTAAGGAACCTGCAAACAAGCTTCTTCCTTTTTCTTTTTTCAAGAGTGGGGGGTTTGTGCGGTTTGGGAAGATCCGGCCGCAGCCTTGAAACTAGAACCCACGTCATCACCACCGAGGTCATCACCCTTATCTTCTACTGCGTCTTTATCAGTAGCTTCTCAAACCCTCTCAACTGGGGGCATGACAAGATTAGCTTGATGGCCTTCATCATTATCCACATCCTGCTGCTCAGTCATTATAACTCCAGCAATGACCGGTAGCCCAATGCTACGACCCTCTTCCATCAGGCAGTAAGTAATGACGCGTTCGTCGGTAAGGAGATTCTCAATGTCTCTATCTTCTACAAGAACCCTCTTGAGCGTTGAGACCGCATTTGTGTATTGTTTTCCATCGAGCCATGGATAAGAACCTACACAAACTAGAAAAGTTTCTTAACTCAGGATACTACCTAGATACAAGTACTTAAGAAATTAAGCAAGGAGTAATATTTACATCCTTCTAACCACCGTTTGGCAAAGCCAGACGACCAGCGAATATAAAACCACTCACTTTCAAAAGCACTCAGCTTGTTCCAAGTACTAGTAGGGATCTGGCACTTTTGGCTAACTCAAGAAATGTGAACAAAAGGCTTCCTTTTCATCGCCTGAAGATGAAATTAAACCTAATGTCTTTAGGAGTTGAAGGACGAAATAAAAACTCCATGAATGCCATGTAGGTACAGTTAAGTAAGACATAGCCATTTGGATGCAGTTGTACCGGTGCTAACCTCATATGATGTAGCATCTCTCGGATAAATGAATTGAAGGGTGGGGTACATCCTGCCCAACACATCAACTTGTTACATGCATTGAAACCTTCAGGGGGCATATGAGCTCTATCATCCCGAGTTGGGACTCACATGTCATCAAATGGAATCCCATGTCTAGCACAAATTATGTGAAGAGAGGCTTCATTAATTTTTGAAGCCACAGAATCCTCCAGATCTTCCAAAAATATAGCAACTTCTAGAGTGTCGGGAGCAGGGTCTATCACTTTTGCTGGAAGGACAGGAATGGCATAGAAAAGGTCGAGTGATGGACAAGAACTTTCCAGTTTTTGAACTTAATGTCTGAGGGAGAGCTTATCGAAAGTAGTTGTAGAGATCAATTCTCCACTTGTACTGTTGTGCTGTGAAATCTGTTAAAAAGACATGGCAGCTAAACGCCTCGAGCATCTGGAACCCATGACTACTAAACTCATTATATAATTATCATTAGAAAAAATAATCCATTTCCTCCATGCAAGGTGTGTGCTAGTGCAAAGTGGTGCATTTTCATGCAATGCAGTGAAGAATAGTTCAGAACTACAGACTATGACTATAACGAGACTTCGGGGTTTGATCGAAGTGACTGTCATCATTGACTGTCTCAACTGATTCTCTATGTCGCTGGCTAAGGATTCAGTCTAAGCATCGGGATCAGTTGTTGCCATGTTGAAGTTTGAATTATGCGTTCAGAAGTGGAGGAGGTTCAAAAAAATTTCCAAGACATAAGCAACAAATATAATATGCAGAAGATTAGTCAAGTTAGTTCCACAGTTCGATTGTCATATACATCTGAATATGCAGTCCATTTCATATGCAAGTCATGTACGAACATTCCAGCATTCAAGGTCGAAGCTCATCATAAAGTTCTAATCAAGGTTTGAGGATTTTAAGTATGTTCATTAAAGTTAAGGCAGCAACTGATCCAAAATAATGTTACGACCGATCGATCCCAATGAGCATAACCGATCGTTTTGCACGATCATTTCACGACTGATTGTTCTTCAACCGATCGTACTCCAACCAATCGTTGCGATCGATCCAACCTTCGACTCCGGTTTCATACTTCACTTCAATTCAAGAATCCAAACATCAATCCCAAAAAACGATCGGCCAAAAATTCTACCAGAAAATGACCGGTCCAAATTCTTTTCATTTTTTCAAATACCAATCCATCGAAACGATTGGTCGAACTTTATTTCGTTCCTCTATGCTATATTCTTTGGACCAATATGGATCGGCCATTACACTTTACCACATCAACCACGTCAGAAATGATCGGTGACAATCCACATTTTGGACCTCCAAGAACGATCAGCTGAAAACGATTTTTACCTTCGACCTCAAATAAGCACATTCCATTCAATCTCAACACCACATCACTATCTCCACCTCCGCTCCAACCGATCGAATCGCCATAGCTTGAATCATGCAAACTAGAATGAGATCCCATCATCTCGTCACTAAATTATAACAAGTAAGAAAAGAATCGAACCTACCTATGTATAAAAGTGGAAAAGCAAAGGTGATTTGGATTCGAATATGAAACAAGATCGGTAGGGGATGCCGTCGATGGTGGGTAATGTAGCAAAGGGTCAGACCGATCGATGGAGATGATTACGACATAAGCATGGACTTAGATCGGGAAGCTCGATGGATCAATTGTGAAGGAGAGGATGAAGATGGGGTTTTTTTTGGTTCTAGTAGCAACAATAGAAAATGAAATGAAGTGAAGAAAATGATCTAAGTATCCAAGTATACATATGAAGGATACGATACGAACCATCAAAGTTTGCAGTTCAATGGAAGCCCAATCGATAAACGATCGGGTATGATCGTTTTATGATGGCCTTACACCGATCCATTCTTCTTAACCGGCAGTTCAATCAAATGGCCCAATCAAGAAATGATCGGGCGTGATAATTTCTATGATGGAAGTATGCCGGTCCTTCTCTTTAATATGCATGCAATTGGTTCGTTCAACATATACTAGGATCATGTATGATCCAAAACTAATGGCTTTGGAACGATCCATCATCTTCTTCTTAGGCTAAAAATAAAAAATAAAATGAGGAAGAGAAGAGAGGGGAGAATTATCAGGCATGAAGCACATGAATTTGACCCGATCCAAATTAAAAATGGATCAAATATGATCCATTTACTTGATGGATTCATGCCGATCCATCTAAAAAAAGAGGTGAAACATATGCAGAAAGTTGACAATGACCCGTGAACGTGCAATCGTGATCGAGAGTCGGGTATGAATAAGTATACGTGTTAGTGTACGTCCCAAAAAAATTCGATTTATTGAAATTGACATAAATTGAGTTCTCACTTGTATTAATCAAAGGAAAATTTGGATTAATCAGCCAAGGCTTGCGAATTCACTGAAACGAAGACTTAAATGATCACCATCAAGATGTGACCCGGAATTTATACTATTGGAAATCAATCAATCAATCGTCATGTCAAATAGAAAGAGATGCGACTCTTCAAGGAAAGCAATTCATTGAAGGTATGACTACCGTTCAGAAAGTTGGATGGATTCATTTTCGACAATTATAACTTGCAAAGATTCAAAGCACATCATCTTGAAACAAGATGTACTTTAGAGGGCAAGTATTATCTAGCCTTTTGGCCCAGTTATTTTTGAATTGATTAGACAAGTTAGATTCGACTGTTATCGGAACAACCAAGTCAGATTAACAATCACAAAGCCCAGAGATCGGGCATAGATGATAATATGAAGCAGTGGCGAAGTGAAAGCAGAAGACGGACTCAATAGAATGATAAAAGTATGAAAATATACCATTTACTGAAAATGGATCGTACTGTATCGATATTACAGTTCACTTCAGCGGAAAACGATTGATATCTCAAAATCTACAAGTCAAATACACATGAAACTTTGAGAACATCAATATATTGAAGAGTGGAGCCCACCATATCGATCGCATGCCAATATGAGCCCCATAGAATGATCGACACCAATCATTATTATGAAAGATATAGGACCAACGATCGATACCATGACTTCTTCTGGATTTGGAGACTCCTCCACCAAAATTTCAGGAAGATATTCCACCATCTTCCTCTATAAATATAGACTTGATTGTTCATTTTCGGGATCCTTTATAATGCTTGTTGCTTGGCACTTTCTTGTAACTAAGGGTTCTACTCCGATCCATCCCTTTGTACTCAACAATTCAAGTGATTATAAAGTCATTTCTCCAAAGTGGACATAGGCTTTCAACGCCGAACCACTATAAATCATTGTGTTCTTATTATTGTTTATTTTTTGTTATTTAATTGCTTGTTTCCTCTGTTTTCATTTATTATTCTTCATTTACTTCTCTACAAAATCCCTATTGGGTGTTTGTGCTAATTTTTGGTGCAAACATTAAGGATCCTATGTTTTAGTGCATTGGAACTACTTTTCCTCCAAGAGGAATCGTTAACGCAATAATTCTCTATGAATTGCTTAAAATAAGATTCATATTTTGTGTGAAATTACGATAAATTTTATTTATTTCTTTATTGAAACAGACAGTACAAAATACAGAATCTTCGGTATTTTGTGCATCTCTTCCTTTGCATTTACATTTCTTATTATTTTAAACAAAGCACCTTTATTTGTAACTCGATTGATTCGTAGAAACTTATTTTGTCATCTCTTTCCATTCCAATGAATTAAAATATGTAAAATCCTAAACTAATTACAATAAGTCGAACCTCTCTTTCATTTATACCTCCTGACTTCCTACTACTCAGTTCTTCAGCCCAAACTTCACTAATCCCAATTGTTTTTCCCTTGATTTGCCATTCTTTTTACTTAAACTATTTTAGTGTAGCCACTTACAGCTTTATTTTTTTTAAGACCCCAAATCTTTTTTTTCTATACCATTCACCTTATTCTGATTTATATACTACTCATATTGTCCATCCATAAAAATATTTGATATCTTAAAAAAAAGTTACATAGAAAGAATCGCGAGCTATATTGCTCTATCACTTCTTTTCAAAAGAAAATTTCTTACAAAACCTTTATGATATTTTTTATTTTCAAAATTCAATTTTTATTTACTTTTCCATTAAAGTCCTTTAAAGTATATAATTTATAGTTTTCTCATTTTTCAAAAATTTCTTATTATTGGGTTGGACTCAAAGTGGACTTCTAACTATTCTCTCAAGACATCCTTCTTTCCAAATCCAAAAATTCGATCACTAATTTGGAGTGACCATTTCACACCTTTCTTCAGAAACTTCTCCATATTCCACTGTCTATAACATATCGGTTATTATTTTCCCTTTATCTAGACCTACTATACATCAACAATCGACAATTAAAATGGGATCAATAATCATTGGGCTATCAAGGCCTGACTAGGGAGTCATGTACCATCCAGTTTTAGGGATATTCCATATGCAACTAGTCTATAAAAGGAATTTTTAGGATTTTAGCATATACTACATTTATATTTATAGATAAAATAAAAATACGTTCACTTTACGTTCCTTAATCTTTCAAGAATCGACTAACCAATGCTCTAATACTAAATATAACAACCAGCTCTCCAATGGACCCAGATTTTTCGCAAATCCAAAAACCCAGGTCCATGAAAATACGGATTATTGGTTTGGTATCCTGCAAAAGAAAAATTATATCAAAGTACTAATGGTAATAACTTATAGCATAAATAATAAATATAATAGATCATAATAATCATTGACCTAGAATTGACATCTCAAATGTCAAGTGCCTCAGCCAGACAACTCCTCCAAACAATACTGGTACCTGCCCTTCTAAATCCTATGAGTTGTAATGAGGAAAGGGTCAGAACAACATTCTGGTAATTGGTAAATTAGATATCTTATACATAACACTAGCTTATGCTGATTGTTCACCATTTCTTGTTATGTTAGATCTTATCATTAGTCGCTACGACTCCATTGCTGCATACGAACCGTTCCCATCTGCCTTCTGTAGACTTATATCTGTATAGGTAAATATATATCCCATCATCCACTAATGGACCTAGATACCATCCACACTAGTATCTATTGCTCATCACCTCGTAAGGATCCATTGCCTGCTGCATCTTGATCATCGTATCACTCAAGAAAATCCTATAGTGCTCACCGACGACCTTTACTCCATTAAGTCATGTATTCTTCGGGAATTTTCACCTTTGTCTACTTTATGTATCATGGATTTTCGGCCTCATTCACCTCCACCCCGTCCATGTTTTCAAGGAATCTCTATATGGGTTAACTAGCTTTGCCCAATCAAATAAACCAATAAACAACTCTAGCGCTGCATAACCCAACTGAATCAATCCTGATATGTGGAAGAGATCAGTTAGGCGTGACCCTATCCTTCCCATTAACCGCAAGGGACCGAAGATGAGCTCGCTAAATATGCAACTCATATCCCTTATTTTGGTACCCACACATGCCAGCCATGCACGCCCTATTGCATAAGTCTGATCGCCCCATCGTCCATTTAGATTGCCTGGTGCAATCAAGGCAATACCCTCCCCTAAAAAAATTTAAACTAGACTACTCTACAATGGTTGTACACTCTCGCCAGCTGTAAAAGGTCCACCCGGTACCTACAATTATGGAGGTTCCGTTCTAAGCACTAACATAACTTGAGGTTATCCCTTTATCTATACACGAGCATATACACTTCACGGGTCATACGGTTGAATATGCTTTCGCACTTCAACCTACTCTAATGACTCTCAATGTCATTTTCTCTCTATAATTTATATATTAAATAATAATTATCCACACCCGTCATAAACGCATATGTGAGACTACAAATATACATATTTCACGTTCATGTATATTTATTCTTCTTAAACTTTCTTTATTACCTCTACATCTTTCATGTTTGACCCTAGGTCTTCATTTACTATGTGTTAACTTTTTCTTTATCAAATTCATTTATCGCTTCCTGTTTCCAATTATCAATACCATTGATACTACATTCATCAGTTTCAACTTTGATTTCTATTCCACTTTATCTGCTATTTCTTTTTATTCTTGCCTATAACTCTACACTTTTTATTTCATCACTTCCTATTTTATTAACTTTCTTATTTCATTGTTATCTTAATATTCCATTCTTTGGATTTACTAAATTTTTATAGATTGGAATTATATTTTATAAATTAATTATTACACAATCAATTTCCATATCTTATCCAAAAGAGATGTTTTATGCGGTGCTTTTAATTCCAAGAAATTCTCTTTTTATTTATTGAAATAGACAGTACAAAATACGGTAACCGTCCTTATTTTGTACATCTCTTTCTTTTATAAGCATTCATTTTTTCCTTGTCTTTTTAAACATCACACTTTTGTTAAATGTAGACTTGATAATGTATGGAAATCTACCTAAACCAATTTAAATTCCAATAAACCAAAATATCTCTAAAACTCCAAAATCAAATAACTTCATTATCTAATTTTATTCAGGTCCGTTGCGCAAAATAAAATTCCAATCATTATGTTTTATTAAATTGATATCCGATGTAGAAACTAAAAATTCTAATCATTACACAACCTTAATCAATTACATATGAAATTTGCAAACTTGTTCATAACAAGGAAGTATTTAGTTTAAAAATAAAGTTTCAAAGGCAAGATCAAGTTCAACATTTCATATAATAGGGATTAACTTTTAACTTATCAGTCATGTTGGAATAGTTCTACAATGATATAATCTAGTATTATATAAAAATATATAATATTCTCACTCACCTTTAATTAGCACTTCCAAATCTCTATATCTAATCCAGGTCTATCCCTGTTATCTTTATTCTCCACTTTTTGACTTCTTATGCGGATCCACAAATAATATGTATATAGATCTAATTAGAAATTGGATTAGGGAAAAGAGTTTTAGATTTATTAATTAGAACCATATCTATAGTTTTCTTTGCCGTAGCAACTTAATTTGAACCTATTTCCTATCCTCTATCCTTTTCTATTCTTCTCCACATGTATCCGTGCAATATAAATCTATTTTTATGTATTTAGAATTTTTGAAGGAGAAAAGAAAGTGGTAGAGCTTACACGCTCATTAGAAAAATAATGAGTGGGAAGTGGAACCATATGCCTTAATTTATAGAGGTTCAGGTCAGCGTTAACCATCGGATGGAACCAAATCAAATCTGGGCCACATGGTATAAGCTTACTATCACCTTTAACCTAATGCGGGTCACCATCCCAAGCCCAAGTCGACCGCCCAAGGTCGACCGTTGCTAGGTCCTGGTCGACATACATAGGTCAATTCAGTGCATTTTGTGTCGTTTGATTTCTTCGTTAATTTATTTCCATAATAATTCAATTAACATTTAATCACTGTTACCCTACCTTAATTAAGTTGCTTAAAATGTTAAGCCACCGTTAACTTTAACAGCATAAATGAATCATTAACTAATTTCAAATTATTTCTTTAATTGCATATATAATTATTTCCAACTACGAAAACTCAAATGTTGATAATTTTTTCGTTTGAACTCCGATCGAAAAAGTTTACAAATGAAAACTGATTAGAAATCACCACAGATCTAATGGTATAAGTTTCGTAACCAAACTCCGACATTTGCAAAAATTCCATTTTTCACTATTTGTTATTTACTAATTAATTTCTATTTTAATTAATTAATGTTAAAAAGTGGAGTGTTAAGGATTGGATGCAAAATTGGTTGAACCGTATTCCTACTTAAAAGAGTGTGGAAATTTGTTATGTGAAACAAAGACTTATGATTTCTGAAAACTTGTATACATATAAAAATGCTAGTATATATAAGTTCTTTGCATCATATTTTCAAATATTTTTTTAAAAGCATACATTCATATAGGAGGTGCCGACTTAGAATTTTTCAACATGCATATCATATTTGTTATGATACATCATGCACTTGTACACGTTTGACTGCAAAATTGGTTTGGAAACTAATTGGTTGGATAGCTTGGATTAGATGTGTGCTATGTTACATGATCAAACCTTAGAGAAATTTAGGGACGAAATTCTTTTAAGGGGAAGAATGCAATACCACGTAGAATTTACGGTAACTAATAAATAATCATTAAGGCTAAAAAGCAAAATTTGAGCAAGTGTCAGAATTTAGCCACGAAACTTGCATATTACGTTTGTGATGATTTTCTGAGCAACTTTCATATTTTGAGTTTTACGATCGGAGTTCAAATGAAGAAGTTATTAGTGTTTAAAGTTTTCAAAAAAGAAATAATTTAAAACGAGAAAAGAAAATAAAAAATATTAAATCACGTGGACCCATCGATCGACCACTTACTTGGGTCGATCGACCGTTAATGGCCGACCGCTTATAGGGATGATCGACCGGTTGCAATGGCGGCGGCTAGGGTTGAATTTTGGCCAAACGACATAGATTTAATTATTTAAATCTAATGGTTGCAATTAATTCGAACGTCTATAAATACAAGCCTAACCCCTCGCTTTTTTCTTATATTTTTTGATCAAAGCAGCGAAGCTCTTCCGCTTTCTCTTCTCTACTATTTCTAGAAATCATAAAATATTTATATATATATAAAAAACAAAGAAGGACGGAAAATAAAAGAGAAGAAGAGAAGGAGCGAATCAATGTTGTGGAAATTGGTGAATTTCATAATTATAAACCTATATTTCCCTTAACCCCAAATCTCTTCTCAAATTTCTAATTCTAATAGTATGTATATACCTTGTAACACATATTCTTTTACATTACCCTAATTTGACTTGGAGTGTGACTTTCTATGTTTTAATTTATCGAATGCATTTTAGGTAAAATTTAGTTGTATCTATTTCCGTGCAATTTCCATAAATTATTTAATCCCACAACAATGTATAAAAGGTGCGTCATTTGAAATAATAAGTAATATACCAAAAAGGAAAGAGATGTGTAAAGTACGGATATTCTCCTCCATGGTTTGCATTATTTATTTCAATAAAAGAAAAGAGGAAATTCCTTATGATTTCAAACGGAGCAAATGTTTTGTTTTTGGGTAATATATGGAAAGTTATAATGGTAATTCTTTTTAGGAAGGATAGCTCTAATATATTAAAATGTGGAAATAAATGTACTGGAATTCCTAAGCGTATGAATTAATGAGTTAGATACATATATATATTTATGTGCACACACATGTATAACCATGCTTAGCGATTATATATATATATAGTGTAATATACGCTAATACTTGTATTGGTTATAATTAGGATGTCTAGTTATTAATAGCGTAGTAAATTATAAGATAAGAAATGTAAAAAGAAAAGAGGTAGCAACTCCAAAAAAATTAGTAGAGCAATAAATGTGCACTTAGTAGGAAGTTATAGGAATTAAATGGAGACATAAATGCGTTTAATGAGACTGATTAAGGAATTTAATATGACATTTATGAGGAAATGAAGTGGGCATAATATGTTGAATTTAGAATGAATAAATAAATGTCATTGGTGATTGTCCAGTTAGAATAATAATGATCATTTATTATGGATAATTGACATTTATGGAACGTAAGAGGGAAATAGAGAATATATGTAATATGCGTATATGGTAAGAATTAAATGCTAGTAGGCAACATAATTTTCATAGTAGGAAATTATATAACCTTAATAATGTGTTAGGATGAGCGTGAATTAGTGGGCCTAGCCCAATATTTAAGCCTAGGATGATTAGTTTTGTTTAGCAAAGGTTGGGATGCGAGGTCAGTAGAGTTATACAATAGAAATCTGCCATACACTTAGAGGCTACCAACAGTTGTGTATACTTACTACTGATGTGAGATATCTCCAACCATAGGACCTATGGGGAAGGAATATACGTTTGCGTATAGGCAGGGGAAAATATACGAATATACATTTTCGTACAGGCAAAGGAAAATATACTAAGGATTCGCTTTGGATTCGAAGTATTAAATGACTTCATACCTAAAAAGGAAATTGGTTCTGCTGCAATTCTAACAAGAGGTATTAAGTAATTAGAATGGATATTTTCCTTGTCTTATAATAGGTTGATCTAAACGAGATTTTTGCTTTGGGAGGTTGGTGGGCTATATCAGTATTATTGTTGCATTGGTATTCAGTAATAAGGCTGGCATATAGGCTATGACCACCAGCGGTCCCGAGCGGTCGTTAGCAAAGATTTGGGTTATGCCTTAATGGATTTTGCTTCCTATAAGTGTAGAATCTGTATGGGATACGCAAAGACCTTATCGTTTGATTAGTTGTTTGTTTGGCAGAGGTGGGCTAGTTAACCCTTAGATGAATCTTTGAAATGCGTTTGTAATACAACGATTAAAGTATAATGCCATATTTAGGAGTTGCCGGTCTTTGTAGCTAATATCGACTGACTAGAGATTACATTATGGTGAGCCCGCTTCGGAGTTGAGGTATTAAATAGATGTTGGGTCTGCCTCCTCCCTATTTAAAAAGTAATAAGTGGTCGTGGTTTTCATTTGGATAGTACAATGTTAGATATATATGTATATCAGCATATATATGGTTATACCTCGGACAAGGTTAGATATATCGTATGCATAGATGAGATTACACGGAATAGCCATGAATTATGGACATAACACTTGAATAGAAATCAATTGGCATAAAGTAGTGTTATGGATGAAGCATGTAATTTTTCAATCACTAGAATGTTGTTCTAACCCCCTCCTCATTACAACCCACATGATAGATTTAAAGGGACAAGCTATTGATGCAAGACGGGAACTGCATATGGTGAATTCTTTTATTCATGCTCGGCACTAGCAAGATACTAAATAGATAACATTGATTCCAAGGTAGATAGCCTTGGTTAGCATATACGTTCTATTATATTTTACTATTCTGCAGTGAATTTGTTTTCTGATATACTTATGTTTATTATAGGTTACCAAAACCAATGATCCATGTCCTAATGGACTTGGGTTTTGATCTAGTCGAAATTTGGGCCCATTAAAGTGTGGGTTGTTACATGACCTCTACATGGGCACAACAATAAGCACAATCTGAACATGTAAAAATTTGATGATGATGCTATGTAATATTGATTGCTGCTTTGTTTAAGTAAGACTATATAACATAATTGATCACATCTCTATCGCCAAAAGTTAATTCCAAAGTGACTACAATATATTACGATTCCATCTTTGGGTTTCAGAATGAAGGATGTTTAATTTTGCTAGTCAACATGCTTAAGTCCATTCAGATTCTACTCGTAAATTATCGTACTATATGATTTTAAATTTTGGCATATTGATGTTGAAACATATTTTTAAATGATGATTGAAAAGAGACCGTCTGCACACAACAACCAGAATATCTTAAAGTCAGTGGGAGCGATAAAGGATTTTGGATATGATCCAAGAGTTGATACAACAATAGCATCAAATATGCATCTAAAAGTTGAGCAAGTATTTTGACATGGAAATCAAATAGTTTGATATTAGTTAAAATACAGAAGAAGCATGTATTTATAAGAGGAAAATCAAAGGTATTAAATAATTTCTATTGTTATAAGTAAACAACACATTACTAGTTATTAATGATGTACTCATGTTAAAATCAATTTTAATTTGGTTGTTTAAATTACCGATGAATGATTTGAAAGAGACATCTCTTATACTTGGTATAGGAAAACATATGGATAGTCCCAATTTATATAAATAATCACCATATTAAAAATGTTTAGTATGGAATATGTGGTGTAGATCCCTAATGCATCAATAATAGTGTTCGTCGCATATGCTATTTTATATGTGGTATATTAGATTTTGCATATACACTTGCTGTATTAAGAGAATATCAAGTCTGAGGTAAAGTCACTAAATGGTAGTAAGAATATTCTCAGGTATTTACGAAATACTGGAGAATTATTTATGGAAATAACAAACTTCTTATGAAGGAGTGTTTGGACTCGAACTTCATAAGTGACATCAAATATATTAAGTGAATCTTAAATCCATGTTCAATTTTAATTAAGGAGCTTTAAGCTGGAAATGTTAGTAAATGAATTTTAGATTCATAATCAACTTTAATTAAGGAGGTTTAAGTTGGAAATATTTCAAATGAGAGGTTGCGGCAGATTCAACTATAGAGGCTAAGTTCATCCCTTGAATGACGCCGCAATAAAAGTGGTATATGTCTGCCAATTTATAAGAGAGCCGGGGGAGGTTTCCACTATTGAAAATCCAATAACGTATTATGATTATAATAATCCAATATAGACTATAATGGGAACCAATAACTTGAAACATAAATCGAGATACTTTATTCGTAATGAACACATGATAAAAGAGTTAAGCATAATTGAACAGTAGATACAAAATAATAAAATTATAGATTCATTCACTAAGATACCTTCTCAGTCTAGTTTTAGTAGACTGATCAAAGGTATGAACGTGATGCACCATAATTGATCCCAGTTTAAGTGGGAGGTTTATAAAATTATTGGTGCTCCATAGGGATAATTATATAATTTATTACATAGAAATAAAATAAGCTTTTGGTATTATTTTCTTGTACACACACACATACATATACATATATGTGTGTGTGTATGGAAATGGGTTGACTTTTATTTCAGCCTGTTTGGCCCAAAGTGATTTGCATAAGATATAAGATGTGTACATTTTCTTTTATATATATTGTTATATAAAAATATAAATAACGATAATAATCACATCACACACACATGCAGACACACATATATATGTAGAAATCTTTAGGAGAAGTGTTTTATCAATTTAGTTATAAATGTGTTTGTAACCACGAGTATTAAACCGATATATATACAAACACCAACCGCTTGAATGCTCCTAGTCAAGATGTACTGAGAAAAGGATATCAATACTTCTGACGAGACTAGTGTATATAATGCTCTCCATATGATGGATGGTGATTTACTCATGATCGTTGGGGCACCAAGGAGTTACGTACCTATGGTTACTTGGAACAATCGTAGAATGACCCGACGAGAGTCTTTTATAGATAAATACAACTAAGTCAAAATAGAAGATCTCACGGTAATAACGTACAATAGACTTTTGAACCAAGGGTAATGTCGATCTTAAGTAGCTAGACTATATTTTAATTATGGTTAAACATTTGGTTTGTCGATCTTGTTATGACCATAGTTGGATGTACATTGAACTACTTGAAGAGAAACACTACCTAAGAGAGGATTCGTCTCTTTTGTAGAAGGTTGGCATCACCGTAATTGGTAGTCAACTTGAAGACAAAGTCTATTACTAGAATAAATTAATTAATAAATATCATCGGATTAAACCAAAGACTTTAAAATAGTCTACATAATTATAGATATTAGTACAGTTTTTGATCGTAGACCAAACGCTAAATATCTATGTGGTATAATGATGAAAAAAAGAATAGATGTGCAAAAATGTCATTACTTGGTGAGCTTATTATAGATTATAAACTGGATTTCGCTTAAATGATCCGTAAGTGTTAAACTTCTGCTCGATTGTACTTCAGCAAAGGCTGTACAGACTTCAGTACTTAAATTGTTTAAATATTGACCAACGACCAAGTTAATACTAGAGAGTCAACATAAATGGGTTTTTAGTTATTTCTAAATTTAACCAACATAAAATTAAATTACTAAATGATATAAATTAATAATGAATTAATACAAACATTGTATTAAATTTTTATGGCATTTTTATTTATTTGTTTAAAATTCAAAATCGATTAAAATGATGTACAAAAGTTGTACGTTGGTTTGATTAAAAAAGGAGCTTGACTAATATAATTAAATAATTGATTGAAAGAGGGGTCAGTTGGCATTTTGACCCGGTATATGGTCAATAGGAGGTCAGCTATAGAAGGGGTAGGCTTTAAAGACAAATCTTCTAGGGTATAAGAGAAAAGAGTAGATATTTTGATGTTTGGTAGTCTGTATGGAGATATCCTCCATTCTCATTCTCTATACTCTTAACCAATAAAGCTCTTGCCTTTATTAGACATTGGTGAAGCCAATGTTACGGCATTGCAACTCATGGCCAAGGAGAGAGAGGAAAGAACTAAATAACCGACGTGTTTGACAACTGGTAGGATCACAAAGGAGGAGCAATACTTCTTATTTAAGCATTTATATATACAAATATATTCATGTGTACATGGTTATACACACACGGAGTATTTTAATTTTGTATTTGGCCATGTTAATAATAAATAATAAATATTAAATGTTATTTTAAT
The DNA here is from genome assembly GCA_030737815.1 of Allium fistulosum. NCBI lineage: Eukaryota > Viridiplantae > Streptophyta > Magnoliopsida > Asparagales > Amaryllidaceae > Allium > Allium fistulosum. The sequence goes on along the minus strand of CM060904.1, from coordinate 1,098,241,524 downwards.
ATTTAATCAATAAAGAAACTATTCTAATATAGATGGAATTAGTCTAAAGGAAAACCCAAGACCAATTTTAGTCTACACATAAGTTTTAAAGTTTTGTTGGAAGGATAACATAATAATATATTCACATAGCATTACAAATATGTACCATTACACAAATATTTATATATGAATATATATTAAAATTAACATTTTATACTTTTGAATTATTTAATTATTTGTTAATTTTAATATTTAATAGAATTAATTTTATTTCTTTACTGTTTTCGTTTCTAAATATAAAATTATATATATGTGTGCGCACGCGTGCGTGCACATGTGTGTTCCATATGGAAAATTAGTATAAAAAATTATTTTATTGTTCTCGAATGTCGATAGAAAAGAAAATCATTTTATTATTTCATTTAAAAAGTCAAATGAGTTTTAAATTTTTTAAATTTAAACATTTAAATCCGATTGAATTTTTAATACTAATAAAAATAATAATATTTTATATGCATATTTGCTGGCATTTATTTTCTAATTTTTTTTTATATCACTTGTTACCTGCTACCCTGACCCGGCTATATTGGACTGGTCACGCAGGACAGATTCGACTGTTGTCAAGAAGGATGATCATGAAGCAATGGCTATAGGGCCCAGAAATATAGTTCAGATGGTTATACGAAGCCCAGATTGAATGGAGTTGATAGATATACAACGCAGGATGTTGGAAATATAGAAAATAGCTTGGATAGGCAAGGAATCGTTATAATTATTTGAGTGGATGGTCAACATGGATGGAGTATTAGAGGGATCGGCATAGTTGATGGTGCTTGGCTTGGCATAGATGGTTTTTGGAGGGATCGACAGAGTGTTTTGGATTATAGGTTCGGCATGTTAAGTCTTTAGAAGGAATGACAAATTGTAATGGAGTAAGCAGGGGTTGACATGTAGAGTTGTAATAGGGGTCGGCATAACATTCTGAAGAATTATGTATCTGCATAGTCCTACAGGGCAGGAGGGATCGACAATGCAATATGGAACCATAGGGATCGACATTATGAATCTCAAGGGATAAACGCGGATATGTAAGTATGGGTCGGCATGACATCAAATGAAGGGTTCGGCAGGAGTTATTTTGATATGGAATTGAATCTAAGATTGAGCAAAAGCATGAGCTCCACACATCCAATCACCATGATATTTGAGATACCATCATATCCAGGCATGGAGAAACTACCATAGGGATCGCTGCCCCAAATTCAACAAATGGAGGGATCGGTACCGGGTCCCTCTCCATTGAGATTTGGGCGTAGCGCCCCATATGGTGGGCCCATATGGATGAGAAGGTCCTGTTGCCGAAGTTCCAGACAGATTGGTGCTCGCCTTCACCTATAAATACAGGCCTAGTGGGTCATTCTGAGGATCTTTACGCTGCCGAGTACATAACAATTTTATTGTAATCAACTTCTTTCATTATTCTCTTACCTCTTGTTGTTTTTATTGTAATCAAGATTAAAGTGAATCAATAAAGAGAATATTCAAAGTGGACGTAGGCAATCAACGCCGAACCACTATAAATTTCGTTGTTCTTGTTTTCTGCTGTGAGTTGCTTATTGTTCTGATACATTCCTCTGTTTTCATTTATTTTCTTCATTTACTTTGCTACACAAACCTATTCTTGGGTGTTTGTGGCCAATTTGGTTGCAAACATTTTGGTGCTTTCACTGAGAATCTGATTCTCAGCATGTTAGGATCCTCTTTTGCTACTACTAGATTGAGAAAATCCCGTGAAGGAGATCGGATTCATCTTCAAAAGCTTGCAAATACTACTTAGATTTGCTAGAATCTATACAAGGAAATCGATAATCGTGAGGCATACCAGATCAACTTCTCAGAATGTGGATGGGAATGAAACTGCCAACGCTCAACATTGAGCTCCAAGCAACCAACCTGCAAATCTAAATGTTGAACCTGCTGAAGTCCAGAACCCTGCTGATTCCATAACCAGAACTGAGTTTAATAACTTGATGAGAGAGTTGATGGAACGCCGTAGACAACTGAATGAGAAAATTCAAATTAATGTTATCTTAATGAACTAGATTGCTCAACAACAGTATGAGAACGCCAAAAGGGATCCCACTTCTTACTCGGCATCAGAGAGTTCCAGCTCGTCGGATGAATATCATAGGCGTAGGCATTGCAGGGTTGAAGGAAATCAAGCTAAAACATTGGGGCATCGCTTGGCAGACCAATATGGTCTGCCAAGATGGATCAGTGCTGATCCCTCCTCTAGAGGAGGGATTCCCCCGCGACACTTGGGGAATCGAGCAGGGGCTATTTCCGGAAGCTTGGATGCTGGAGTTCGACTAAATGCTGACCAACTACCCCCTCGGAATGACGATGAGTTGAATGCCCAAGGTGCACGTCAAAAGGATGGTGGACCAAAAGGGCGTGAAACGGCCCGTAGACGTCGATCAGACCATTCACGTGAGGTGGAGCGCGACCACCGCTTGGCACCACCCATCCAAACACCGGATTTGTCGGCAATGGTCAGACAGTTGATGAGAGAGAACTAGGGTTTGACAAATGATGACTGAGGAATTTTGAGAAGTCATACCCCGTTTACTGATAATGTTTAGCATGCGGAATATCCGAGAAGGTTCAACATGCCATCGATGCCTGCCTATGAGGGAAAAACTGACCCCGGGTAGCACATCATGAGGTACGAATGGTTGATGGATTCAGCAAGAGCTAATGACACAACAAAATGTAGATGCTTTCCTATAACCCTCTATGGAAAAGCGATGATGTGGTTTACAAGACTACCCCGCGATCGATTTCAAGATTCGATGAATCGGTAACTAAGTTTGTGGAGAAGTTCCGGATCCATGCTGCTCGTCCTAAAGACGTGATGTCACTTTCCAACATAATCCAGGCCTCAGAGGAATCATTGAAGGACTATCTAGAAAGATTTCATATTGCTGCCACAAAAGTTAGTAATCCAAATGATCATGCTATACTTATGGCCGTGACAAGAGGGAATGAACCGGAATATGAGTTTGGTGATTGGCTAGCTGGAAAACTGTTGGCCATGTTGGAGCGCTTCTATTCAAAGGCAGCTCAGTTCCTAAGGAAGGAGGAAGCCAGATCCTCTAGGAAAAACAATGTTGTAGGACCGAATGGAGAAGCAATACAAAGAAATATTGCAATAATGCAGTCTGATGATAGTTCCGGGAAAGTCCAAGTTAATGTTCAGAAGAAACCGAATCAACAAAAGCGAAATGGGGATAGGAATTAAGACCGGAGGTGGGAGCCTGGGAGACCAAGACCAAGGATTCCTATGTATGACAACTACACACCTCTAAACACGTCCCTGGAGAATATTTATCTATCCACTTGTAATATCGTTCAATATAATAAGCCACGTTCAAAGGAGTCGATAGAGACATAGAAATAGACTGGAAAATACTGTCGGTTTCATGAGTGTTACGGGCACAATACAAACAAGTGCAGGCATCTCCAGGACACTATCGAGAGGTTGATTCGGGAAAATAAATTGCAGTAGTTTGTGAAAACTCCGTAGGATGGCGGACATGGGACATCCGACCCCAATCGAGGACAAGCTCCAGCTAAGCATGGAAATGGAGTGCTATGCTAGCGCTATAAGGCATGTGGACTTTGAGTATTGTTCAAATACGAAGGATGGAGCTCTAGCTAAGCAGCAACACACGATGACTGATGGTATAGTGTTCAGAGGCAGGGATGCAGATAAAGTAGAGGCTCCTACAATTGAATCGATGGTCATTTCGACCATGATTGGTCTTGTTTTGGTAAGAAGGATTTTAATTGATTGTGGAAGCTCGGTGAATATTATTTTCAAGAAGGCGTATGATCAAATGAGAATGGAGGCTACAGATTTTAAATCATCTAAAACTCGCATACATGGTTTCAATGGTATGACGACTGAGGCTGTTGGTTATGTGGAGTTACTTGTTAAATTGGGGGAAGGTGAACGTAGGAGAGTGCCGATCCTACCATTTATTGTTTTGGATGTTGATTCGCCGTACAATGTTTTTCTAGGCCGATCGGCCCTGGCTGAATTTCGGGCAGCTCTTGCTCCATGGTGTTTAACCTTAAAGTTTCCAACCTGATAATGGTGTCAGAGTGGTTCATCGTGATCAGGCGACTGGACGTGCCTGTTATGTCGCTGAGTTGAGGGAAGCTCAACATAAGGAGAAGGGCAAGGGTGTGAACAAATCTGTCCACATCCAAATTACTGAAGATTGACAATTGGCGCCTAAGCCTTGGCTTGGGTGCCATAGTCGGTTCTATAGAGATATAGATCCGAGGGATGACCAAGAGGAGCCTAAGAAGACCAAGGCAGCGGCAGTTGAGCTGACGATTGATATCACGGTCAGCCACGATGACTCATCACTGGTCTTGAAGATTGGGTTGCAGCTCAGCCCTTTAATGATGAGAGAACTAGCCGATTTTCTCCGAGCGAATCTTGACGTTTTTGCTTGACTCATTCTGGCATGTGTGGAATCTCGCATGCCATTGCGAGCCATGCATTAAACATTGATACGAAGTATGTTCCGGTGAAACAAAAAAGGCGAGGCATAGATCCGGAGAGATCCATCGCCCTTAAAAAGGAGGTGGGTAAACTGAAAGTCGATGGGTTTATTCGTGATGCCCTCTATCTTGAATGGATATCTATCACGTGCTGGTGAAGAAGGCAAACGGGAAATGGAGAACGTGCATCGACTATTCACACTTGAATAAGGCATGTCCTAAAGATAGTTTTCCCCTCCCAAGGATTGATCAACTAGTTGATTCGACTGCAGGACATAAATTGTTGTCTTTTATGGATACGTACACGACGTATAACTAAATCCCAATGGATGTCCCCGATCAGGAACGCACCAGCTTTGTTACGGATGTTGGGTTGTACTACTACGTGGTGATGTCGTTTGGATTGAAGAACGCCATAGCAACCTAACAACGCTTGGTTAACCGGATGTTTAAAGATCAGATTGGGAGGACAATGGATGTCTATGCGGATGATATGCTCGTGAAGTCACGATGATCAAACGACCACATTCGAGACTTAGTAGAGATGTTCGACATCCTCCGATATTACAAGATGAAAATTAATCCCTTGATGTGTTCGTTTGTTGTTGAATCAGGAAAATTCTTTGGTTTTATTGTCAATTCTTGCGGAATAGAAACTAACCCTATGAATATCTAGGCAATTCGAGATATCCAAGCGCCAAGAACTATTAAACAAGTGCAAAGCCTGAATAGGAAGGTCACTGCCTTAAGTCGATTTATCTCCAGAGCAATTGACAAATGCATTCCTTTCTTTGATTTGATTAGGAAGGGAAAAAGAAACTTTGAATGGACGCGGGGTTATGAAAACGCGTTTCGAGCTCTGGTGAACCACTTGGAGAGACCCCCCGTCTTATCAAAGCCAGTAGATCACGAGAAGTTGTACATTTATTTGGTTGTATCAGCATATGCCATAAGCGTCGTCTTGATTCATAAGGAGAACCGGATTCAGAGGTCGGTGTATTATGTCGGTAAGCGATTGACAGGAGCAGAAAGGAACTATTCGAAGATAGAGAAATTGGCGTACTGCTTGCTAATCATATCACGGAAACTTCATCCGTACTTCCAAGCACATCTGATTAATATTTACACTGACTAGCCGTTACGACAGGTCCTACAGCGACCTGAGACGTCTGAGAGGTTGCTTAAATGGAACATCGAGCTCAGCCAGTTCGACATTACATATCTGCCTCAAAAAGCTATCTAGGGTCAAGCGTTGACAACTTTATAGCATAATTTACCATGCAAGACGAGCTTCCAAAAGGTAGCGGAATCCCGACTGTGCGATGGAAGTTGTACACTAATGGAGCATCTAATGATCATTATTCCGAACTTGGGATTGTACTTGTAACCCCTAAGAACTGTTCAATTTGCTATGCTTTGAAGCTTGATTTTCCTGCTACGAACAACAAGGCTGAGTATGAAGCGTTGATTGTTGGGCTTAAATTTGCTAGAGAACTCGGGGTGAAGTCTCTTGAAATCTTTTGCGATTTGTAGCTGGTGGTGTATCAAGTTAGAGGAGACTATCAGGCTAAGGGACAACGACTTGCATCTACCTTACCCAAGTTCAGGAGTTGTTGGTAGAATTTGAATATTATGACATTTCACATATCCCACGTGAGAAAAATGGAGAAGCTGATTCATTAGCAAAGTTCGCTAGTACAGATGATGCGCAACAGACGGGCTTGGTTCCAATCGAGATATCACACACCCCAAGTATAAATATGATGGAAATTGATCAAATACTGGAAGCAGAATCCGAGAGGGAGTCGTGGATGACTCCATTTAAGGTTATTTGTTACGTGGAATCTTACCTGAAAGGAGGAATGAAAAGCGACATGTCCTTCGTAAAGCTTCGCGGTATATTATGCAAGAAGGAACTATGTACAGAAAAGGTTTTTTCGTTCCTCTACTCCGATGTATCTCTCATGACGAGATAAAGCATGTTCTGAAAGAAGTTCATGAGGGAGAATGTGGCATTCACACTGGGGGCAAACTATGGCGAAGAAGATACTCTATTATGGATATTATTCGCCAACTGTAAACTAGGACGCTACTGATTATATGAGATGATGTAATAAGTGCCAAATATATGCGAAAGTCCCAAGGGCTCCGCCAACAAAGATCGCGCAAATGGTCAGTCAATGGCCATTTGTTGTGTGTGGTATTGATATCATTGGCTCTTTACCAATCTTTATGGGTGGTGTGAAGTACACTATTGTCGCGGTTGATTACTTCACCAAATGGGCAGAGGCAGGATCGTTATCCATGATTACAACTAAGAAAGTGATCAACTTCGATGTTCGAAACATCATGTTTCATTTTGGTCTTCGACAAACTATCTTAACAGATAATAGGACTTAGTTCGAAAGTGATGAACTTAAAGAATTTTATCGGAGATATCATATTGAAAAGAGGTTTGCAGCGTTCGCTCACCCTCAGGCTAATGGGCAGGTTGAAGTTGCAAACAAAATTATCAAGTCTATTCTAAAAAAGCGTTTGGAGATGGCTAGAGGCAAGTGGATGGATGAACTTCCAACGATAATTTTGGGTTTACAGAACCACCCACAACTCCGCAACTGGCCATACTCTATTCGCTCTTGCTTACGGATCCGAAGCTGTTATCCCGGTGGAACGCGAAGTCCCTTCTCATCGAGTGACTTACTACGACCCCAAAACGAACAAAGATCTTCTTTTAGAATCTTTGGATTTTATAGATGAGAAGTGCAAAGAAGCCGATTTAAGGGCAGCAACACACCGACATCGAGTCGCTTGATATTACAACAATAAAGGGCGATCAAGATCCTTCGAAGTTGGCGATCTCATCCTGAAACGGGTTTTTTCGGCCTCGTCACACATGAATCCGACATGGGAATGACCATATGTCATTGAACAGAGGCTTGAAGAAGGAACATTCAAGCTAGCGACTGTCGATGGCATTACACTTCCAAGAGCGTGGAATATCAAACATTTGCGATGCCATTTCACTTAGAACATTTCCTTTGTATTCCAGTTCTATTTACTTTCAGTATCTGATTTAGCATTTGGTTTTTTTTGAACATGTAATAAGACAGATCAGTTTGTTCCTTTCCATTTGGTGAATAAAGTCTCGAACTTCCTTTGTATATATGATTGTTATTGCATTTTATGCTAAGTACATAATGAGACTGATTGCTATCGGTATGTGTAAACAGGCTACTAGAGTTTGAAATCGATCAATCGTATTAATCCTCGATGGGATCGAATAAGATGAGCTCTATTAATTTGCTCGATTAACAATTTCCATAAATGATTCAAAGGATGGGACACCCAATAAGTAATGAATAACGTCGGTGATATGAAGATTGAAAATATTTCTTGCCCAGACTGTGGGACTAAAACGAAATCGAAGCGACTATAAGAAGTGTAAACACAATTCGGGTGTGACTGCTGCCCATCGATAACTCTAAGTCCCCGGAGCGCGGACTGGAGTATAAACATGACTCGAGTGTGATCTGACCGCCCATGAGACAACTCTAAATCCCCGAAACGCGAACTAGAGTGTAAACACAATTTGGGTGTAACTGACCGCCCATCGATAACTTTAAGTCCCCGGAGCACGGATAAACATGATTCGGGTATGATCCGACCGCCCACGAGACAACTCTAAGTCCTTAGAGCGCAGAGTGGAGTATAAACATGATTCAGGTGTGATCCGACCGCCCACGAGACAACTCTAAGTCCTCGGAGCGCAGACTGGAGTATAAACATGATTCGGGTGTGATCCGACCGTTCACGAGGCAACTCTAAGTCCCCGGAGCGCGTGCTGGAGTATAAACATGATTCGGGTGTGATCCGACCGCCCATGAGATAACTCTAAGTCCCCGGAGCATGGATTGGAGCATGAACATAAATCGAGCGTGAATCGACCGCTCGCCAAACAACTCTAAGTCCCTAAAATGCGGACTAGAGTAGAAACACAACTGAATGGATGGGTGGATTTCAACCGTTCTCTATTCCACAAACTCCAACCTGAAATCGACAGGAGTAATACATACTACTAAAAGCTAAATACGACGGCTCACTATAGCCCCGGCTTAATGTTCTTTACGACTTAAGGCAACGACCGCAAAAAGGCCTTGAGATGAAAAAAGCGAATTGTTAACAGAATTTGCAATCAACAAATTACAAATACTCTAAAAGGGAAGTAATCATTTAACTCTCAAAATAACAATTCACACGATGTCTAAACGAAAACAAAAAAACTTTTATTCACAAGTGTCAAATTTCCAGTCCAAGTTATTTCAATAAACCGAGATGCATACACGTACACCTACGACTATGGAAAGAAATAATTATTCAAATTATATACAATGATTTGAAGCAATAGTTACTTCTTCGACTTTCTTTCCCTTTTGGATTTTTCAAGGGTGAAGCCGCTCAAGCTTCTCTTTCGGGATACTTTGTCGCCCTTGGTCGGAGTGCTTGTGGAAGAAGGAGGGATTTCACCAGGGATTGACCCACCCGGTAGAATACTTGTAATGGTACGAGATGAAGATCTTCGACTTCCACCTCGGCGGGCTCTCCTTTAACTTCTCACTTCAACTTTTCCTCCTCCTCAATCCTCTCCTTCATGCTGGTTTCAGCAGTATGCTCCAAAGCACCAGTAATTATCACATCGTCTGGGTCACTGGCCGGGAGCGGATCTTCAATTTTGTCTTTCTTAAGAGTACTGATGATTTGGGCATCGGGCCTCGGAACTTCAACAGCAACCGGGTCCTCGGCTGCTCTCTCATGCTGTTCTATAGTAGCACCACCTTTGGGAGTCAAATCAGGGCCCGGAAGACCTATAAAGTTTATCAAAACACGGATGTTAGTAAAAGCCATTGCACGTGAAGAACAAGAAAATTTCAAATACGGGGAAATTTAGTATGATATCAGCATCCAGTTGACTTTCCAAAGTCGCCGGAGTGCCTCCTTCAAGGATGGGAGATAGCATTTGTGGTCCAAAGCCCGGCTTATCTACATCATAGCCAAGAATCTACCCCATGTCATGAGAAGTTGATGGTCCGGCTACTTGGGTTGGAGAGGAACCCTTAAGATTAGTTCCGAAAGAATCGACGATGTCCTCTCCATCTTTAGTAGGTACTGGAGCATTGAAAAATTGAAGTTTAACGGCGGCCAGATCCGACGGCTCGTTTCCTCGAAGAACTTCTTTCACTAGTTCTTCTTCATTGAATTTGGATTCTCCCAGCTCTTCTTTCTTTATCTTGACGATATGTTCCCAGGTTTCGACAAGCGATTCGAGGTAACCCTCGCCAAGAAAGCTTAATTCACGGTGGAGTAGGACCTTCGCATTATATTCGATAATCAGTGGATCAAATAAGTCCTTAATTTCGTTCCTTCCAGATTCAATGGCGGCCTCCACCTAGTAGTTGGCTTGTTCAAGCACTTCTTTTTTGCCCTCTTCTCGAGCTTCTACCTTCAGAGCTTCGATTTTTGCAAACTGTTTGTCAAGTTTAGTTTTTAAGCTCCTTGCGTCGACTACTTCTTTGCAGTATTTTTATGACTCCTCTTTGGCCTCAATTTTCTCCTCCCTCTTTCTTTAACAGTTCTTCGAGCTCCTCAACGCTGCGAGTTATAATGTCTTTCTTCTTTTGCAAGGAGTCCTTTTCTAAAGTAAGCGTGCCGCTGCGTTGAAGCGCCGCGTCAAGTTCCTTCTTGTGAGAAGTCTCCAGGCGACTTACCACCTCTGTTATCTCCTTCGCATTCTTTCAGCTTCTACAAGTTGGGTCTTCTATTCAAGCAACTTAGCATCTTGATGCTTGATTATATCTTTGTTGTGAATAGCGTCCAACTTGAGACAATCGATTTCGTGCTGATGTTCTATGGAGACTTCGGAAACTTTCTCGGCCAAATGAATGAATTATCCGTGTTGAAAGAATACGTCGTTCACACACATTAAAGAGCTCTCCTTGGCATGCCCAAGGGTAACGTGAATAGAAGGGAGAAATTTGAGACCGTCGAATCAAATCTTCAGAAAAGTGGCTTTAAGTTCAGCCAACTTTTCTGCTGTAGAGGAGTCTGAAGCAGTAGTTGGCAGGGGTGGTTCAGAAGTGGCAAGTGGGTGCTTGCCAGATCGGCATTCACGAGACTGTCTTGCACTTGAATAGCCAAAGTGTTGCTCCTAAGGGCTGCGATAAGAAGATTTTCCTTCACTCTGAATCGGAAGATTAGAGTGTTCGCCCTGGTGAGACGCGTGGGATTGAGACTTTCGCTTGGAAGAGGAGTAAGACTCCCTCGAATGATAATCTTTGTCTCACCCTTCGTCCTTATCTCTACATCGAGTGGACTCAGAATCCTAGCTTGGGCGATGATAAGCCGAAGAGCTTCAAATGTGATCGAAGGTGCGTGATTGAGACATTGTACCTGTAAAGATCAAATAAGAGCGTATTAGAAGTTGTCGTATGAGAAACCAATAACAAGTGTGTAGTGGAGTGCATGTGATTGTGAGTGTCCTAGTGTTCCCCCCATCGGACCGGTAACGGTAGCTTTACTCATGGGTGTGCTCTCCCCTCTATCAGAAGGTTGGATGCCTTCACTGCCTCTCGTAGGAGAGTTAAGTCCTTTGATATTGATATTTGGAAAGTCGTAGGACATAATGTCGTCCAAAATTTGAAGATTGGGGAATCCTTTTAATGAGCTTTCCAATTTCTGAGAAGATGACTCCTCTTCGAGGGGAGTAATGGCGAACTCCTGGCCTAATCCAGGCCTTCTTTTGCTTAGCCAGTACACCAACTTCTTCTTTCTCTTTGGAGGTGTTTGCGATTGCCCGACCTGCGACGGTCCAACCATCGATGCTTTTCCAAGGCCTGCATCATCATCTCCTAGCCTATCAGCTTGAGAATCTTTAATTTCACCCTCCTCTGTATATTCCTGAGTCCCCTCATTAGGGGGCACGACGGGGTTGATTGTTTTCTCTCTTCGTTCGACAATGATCTTTGGAACTGCCTTGCTTCCGGAGAGTCCGATTCTGCGACCGTCTTCCAACATGCCGAATAAAGATAGCAGTTCGTTAGTTATGAGGAGTTTAATATCCTGGTCCTCAACGGGAGTAGCGTGGATGGCGATGACGGCTATAGAAAACTCGGTGCCTTCGAGACGTAGACGAACACCTGAAAGAGCTTCAGATGTTAGTATATTCAAAGGAGAAATTATGACTTGAGTCATTGAACTTAAGAGAAAAGTGGAAGTGAAACTTACGTCCTTCTAACCATCTTCTTGCGAATCTGGGAGGACATCGCATGTAGAACCATTCGTGCTTAAATAATGAAAGCTTGTTCCAGGCACCCGTCAAAACTTGATAGTTCGGTGAAGGTTCAAGGAAGACGTATGAAGGGATTCATGATCGTCTTTTGAAGTTATAGATAAATATGATGTCTTCAAAAGTTGGCGGACAGAACAGAACATTCATGAATAAGAGGAAAGTCCCGTGAATGAAAGTGTAGCTGTTGTATGCACTTGAGTAGGGGCGATCCCAAGATACCTCAGCATCTCCCGGACGAAGGAGTTAAAAGGTGGAATGCATCCAGCCTAGCACATAAATTTGTTGCACATTGTATATCTGGTTGGGGGCAATGGAGGTCTATCTTTCCTCGTAGGAACTAAAACATCCTCAAACAGAATCCCAAGGATGGAACATAATCGACGAAGAGCAGCTTCGCCAATTCGAGAAGCTTGTGAATCGTAGGGTTATCCAGGACAATGACACCCTTAATGGCATCAGGAGCAGGGCTGATGGTTTCCGTCGGGAGAACTGGAATGTCGGAAAAGTGATCAATATGTGGATTAGAAGCTTTTGGTTGTTCAACATGATGGCTTGGAGAAGTCCTTCCGGATATAGTGGTAGAACTTGATTTTGCTTCAGAACCGATGTGTTTCGCAGCTGAACAGAAGGCATGTTGGTTGAATGCTTCGTGCGTCTGGAATCTATGTCAGCTATACTCAGTAGACAATCGAGATTAGAAATAATAACATATTCCCCCATGTCAAGTGTGAACTAGTGCAACATGAAACAAGCATAAACAGTTTGAAATCAGAAAAGTAAGAATAAAAAGACGAGACTTGGAGTTTTGTCCAGAGAGACCGTCATCGCTGACCATCTCAATTGACAAGAAAGTTGATCGGCAACAAAAGCTTTGGGATTGACTATCGGCATATTCAATTATGAAGTACGTTCTCCAAGTTCATTAACAAATTATTACTTAGTCCATATTGAGAAGTCCGGAAGTTTGGTCGTTCGATCTTAAGTTCGACAGTCCAAGTATGCAAGTCATATTGTTCGTTGTCATCTCATGTTCGAGTTTGGCAAGGCAAATTTGTGATTGAGGTTCAAATAAGTTAGATTAGAGTGGTCCTCAGTGTTAAATACCGATCCCTTAGCCTTATTGCAGATTCGTTCCCCAAAATTCCATACCGATCCCTCAACTTAAGGCATCTACACCAATCCCTCATCTAACTATCTCCTACCGATCCCTCTCACCAAAACTGTTCCATACCGATCCCTTTTCTGAACCTACCCACACCGATCCTTCTTCGTAGCTAATTCCTACTGATCTTTCTTTGAGACCATTTTATACCGATCCGTATTCTAGTGTCTCCCTTCCAATCCCAGACTTCGATGATCCTTCATCCAAAAAACATTACCACCACCGAACCCTATCCTTCTTCCTTTCTAACTCCTCCCCACGATGAACCATCAGCCGAACCCTACTTCTCCATCTCCTTCTTCTTCTTCTTCTTCTTTTTTCCCTTATATCCTAATTCAACCCATCAATCCATCTGCCTAAAGGACGCTCGAGCTCATCACCCTACTCTCACGGTAGAAGCTCACAATTCCCAACTCAATTACACGGTTAAAAGAGAGTTCATACATATGTATAACAAGTTAAGATTAAAGACAAACGTTTGGGCTTGTTGGATTTTAGGTGAAGAGCAACTTTTGGGGCAAAATTGAATTTGTGTTTGGGTTTGAGGCCTGATGTTAAAGAACCATCGTTCGTCCAAGAAGTTAAGTAATATTTAGGGTTCGGCAGAAAATTTATGCAAAGAGAAATGAAATGATAAAGTGAAGAAAGAGGGGAAGAAGGTTCATTTATATACGAATATGTTGGAGAGGGAACCGATCATAAGGGGTGACCTAGTCAAAGACGAGGAGGAGGGATCAGCACTGAGATCTGCTGAACTCTATTCGCATGTACCTAGCAAGGGATCGGCATGTCCAATACCGATCCCTCCACCGCAAAAAAATTGTATATATATAAAAGGGGGGAGGGGGAAGAAAAATGGAAGAAAAGAAATGATGAATTATGGGTGATCATTGATGAATGATCGTGAAGGTTCGACTGCTAACACAGGCCGGTGAACGTTCGAACACGTCCTGTGAAATTGGCAACGACCTGTGAACCGATTATTGATGAATGATCGTGAAGGATCGGCATTGAGAAATTGGCAATGACCTGTGAACGTTCGAACACGTCCGGGAGCCAACAACATAAACAAATATATGAATATGCACATAAACCGTTTGAAAGTCCAGCTTTTGAAATCAATGGAAGTTGTAATCAAACCCGAAACTTTCAAATTCAAGGTTGGATCAGATAATAGAAGGCTTATAAATCCCGCATGACCAGATTTGTATTGCCAACGGAATACGACATCAGACTTATGTTATTGAAAATCGATAAAGGAATGACAATCAATCAGGAAAATAAATGGATTTCTTTCCGGCAATTAGACTTTTTTCCGATTCAAACCACGTCATGTTACTCACAAGATGTACTTTGGGGGGGGCAAGTGTTACCCATTACCCTGACCCCGCCATATTGGACTGGTCATGTAGGACAGATTCGATTGTTGTCAAGAAGGATGATCATGACGCAATGGCTATAAGGCCCGAAAATATAGTTAAGACAGTTATACGAAGCCCAGATTGAATGGAGTTGATAGATATACAACGCAGGATGTTAGAAATATAGAAAATTGCTTGGATAGGCAAGGGATTGGCATAGCAAGGTAAAACATTAGAGATATGCATAATTATTTGAGTGGATGGTCAACATGGATGGAGTATTAGAGGGATCGACATAGTTGATGGTGCTTGGCTTGGCATATATGGTTTTTGGAGGGATCGGCAGAGTGTTTTGGAGTATAGGGTTCGGCATGTTAAGTCTTTAGAGGGAACGGTAAATTGTAATGGAGTAAGCGGGGGTCGGCATGTAGAGTTATAATAGGGGTCGGCATAACATTCTAAAGCATTATGGATCGGCATAGTCCTACAGGGTAGGAGGGATCGACAATGCAATATGGAACCATAGGGATTGACATTATGAATCTCGGAGGATGAACATGGATATGTAAGTATGGGTCGGCATGCCATCAAATGAAGGGTTCTACAAGAGCTATTTTGATATGGAACTGAGTCTAAGATTAAGCAAAAGCATGAACTCCACACATCCAATCATCATGATTTTTGAGATACCATCATATTCAGGCATGTAGAAACTACCATAGGGATCGCTGCCACCAAAATAGAGGGATCGGTGTCGATCCCTCTCCATTGAGATTTGGGCTTAGCGCCCCCTATGGTGGACCCATATGGATGAGAATGTCCTGTTGCCGAAGTTCCAAACAGATTGGATTTCGCCTTTACCTATAAATACATGCCTAGGGGGTCATTCTAAGGATCTTTACGTTGCCAGTTACATAACACTATTATTGTAATCAACTTCCTCCATTATTCTCTTACCTCTTGCTGTTCTTATTGTAATCAAGATTAAAGTGAATCAATAAAGATAATATTCGAAGTAGACGTAGGCAATCAACGCCGAACCGCTATAAATCTTGTTGTTCTTGTTTTCTGCTATGAGTTGTTTATTGTTTTGATATATTCCTCTATTTTCATTTATTTTATTCATTTACTTCGCTACCCAAACCTATTCTCGGGTGTTTGTGGCCAATTTGGTTGCAAACATCACTAAATAATTATTTTGTAAAAGTCAAATCTATTTAAATTTGAATTTTCAACATATTTTATAAAGCCGAATATTAATTAACAATTTTTTTTAAATATGAATATTTATATATGTATGTATAAGTCAAAACATATATCTATAATAGTAAATCATTTTTAAGTAATATTATACTATATATACATATATAATATATATACTTCTATGTAATTTTTAATTAAAATAAAATGACCAAAAATAAATAAATAATTTATTTATAATGTTAATATAAATTTAATTATATGATGTTTATGTATCTTCCTTTGACATCATTATAGACATATGTTTATCACCTATACTTTTATTAATCATAAGCCATGACGGTTAATCATGCACATGTTTTCATATTACCAGTAGGTTGGATTCTATCTTTTAGTATAGTTATAATATTTGATTATGAATACAAACATATCAAAATACTAAAACATAAATTAAATTAAATTAACATATAAAATATTATTATTAAATAACAACAAATAATGAGTGCTCTCCTCTACTAATAGAAGATCGCTCATTTTCCTCAAAAAAATTAAAAAATAACAAATAAATATATGAATTAAATATTAAATAAATTAAATTATTTCACTCTTTTATCAATAAGTACTAAATTTGATCAAGTATAAATAAATATTATTCGCATAATCAAAAAGTACAATCCTGTGCAAATGAATAAAATGAGTTTTTTTAATTTATCATTTTACCCCTTTTGTTAATGCAACTAATCCAACATGCACAATCTTAACTCTATCAAAAACCTTGTGGACAACGTTTCCTGTCCCCATCATTAAGCGACTAAGCCATAACGAGAGAACCTCACCTCCCATATCTTCCCTTATTCACCCCTCTTCCAGTCGACCAATCTCCATGCCCTCTCCGCTCTGTTGTGACTGAGTGACTCACAAGCTTCTAATAAAA
This sequence comes from Allium fistulosum, assembly GCA_030737815.1. Taxonomy (NCBI): domain Eukaryota; kingdom Viridiplantae; phylum Streptophyta; class Magnoliopsida; order Asparagales; family Amaryllidaceae; genus Allium; species Allium fistulosum. The sequence continues at coordinate 1,098,224,971 of CM060904.1, read as the reverse complement.
GTTCTTAGTTGCTCCCGAATAAAGAGACGACGACCTTATACTACTCCCCTAACAAGAATGACATAAAATGACACTATTCATCTGACCAAAGCGTTATCGTGCAACAAATACTCTTTGTACTTTGCTGCATACATAGTAAAAGCGCCATGGTTCGTTAACTATTCTCTGCTCCATGTCGCCTTATTGACACAAGCACGCTATTGTATGATCCACCAACTAGCTTTCATCCGAACTATTCTTTCCATATGGTATGCAAATTGGCCACCATCTTAACAGTATATCACAATCAATGGTCACGAGGAAACCTAGTATCCAACACATCAATAAGCCATTCAAACACATAATCTCTACAAGCATAAATAGAAATCTTCATGCATTTATATAAGGATCAAAATTTCTACTTATGTAAGCAATATTATTTAGCTCAAAACTATTGTAATCACCGTAAAAACTCTTTCTTGTAAATAAAATAGAAAACAATAAATTATCAATCATAGTGGACATAAATATTTGCCAAGGTAGAACCACAATACACCTTGTATCCTTCACTTGCACTAGTTATAGTTCTAAATATTTTTCGTTTTACATTTTTAACTACAGTTTTAATGAGCAAGCTTTGTTAAAATCCACCCGACGCATAATTTTGAGGTTGTCTAAGACTATAGAATTATAGTTAACAACACTATTCTATTTCCTCCATTGACCTCCTTCATCGTCTTTGTGTTTTTCCTATGTAAAATATTCATTTTGGACATTTTATGATGATTTGAGAAAAGAAAGAGAAAATAGATTTTTTAGGGAAGGTGGCAAAAGAGGAATAATGCATTAATGATTTAAAAAAGGAGGGTTTGACATAGAAAGATGGATGAGATATAAAGAAAATGAGGAAGGGGTGGAAGTAAATAGAATTGGCCTTCTTATTTTCTTGGCTAAAACTATTCAAACCCAAAAAATTACTTCGTATTCGCACCTTAATTTAAAAAATTTAGATGGATAAAAACATCCCATTTTACACTTCTTTATTCTATCTCACGGTACACGCATTAATCATCTTTTACTGTAACTCACTTATTTTCACAAACCAAAGTTTTTAATTTTAGTCACATAAATCCAATTTCTTGCTCAAATCAATGGATTTTTAAGAGAATAAAGAACTGCTTCAACAATTTGAGAAGATAAATCACTTTTATTTTTATATTTACTTTTCAATTCGATTGAATTTTTTGCTATATCGCAAAAATCACAGTTTGTGAATCATTTTTTTACCCGTAGTCTAACTACGTGGCAAGAATATGATTCATGCATATCGTCTGCATGATTATGATTTTTATCTTGTACATGGTGAAAATCCTAATTACACATTTGCTCAGTGTTGTAATTGTTCTGAAGAAAAAAAAATGATCTTGGATGGCATCGATTAATTTTGTCGGATTTCTAAATGAATTCGATTAGGGTTTCAGATTTCCATATGAGCAGACTCGATCAATGTTTTAGATTTAGTTAAATAAACTATAGTTTCATTATTTTTTGTTTGGCGCGTGAATGATACAGAAGGGCTAAATTGAAACAATTTTAGTGATTTATGGGCTACTTCCTCAGTAAATTTTTGAAAAGGCCAAAATAGGTAAAATAGTTATATTGATTTTCGAGAGAATGCTAAATGATTTTGACAAATTATATTTCAACTCGAGTATTTACTTAGTAGCCCCCAAAAATTAAAAAAGTCTGTAAATCCAAAAAATAACTTAGTAGCCCCCTACATTTTCAGGACTACCCTTTCCATCACACAAAACGTGAAAAAATGATTTTTTTTTCTTCACTGATTTAGAAATTAGGGTTAGAATTTTTTCTTCACTGATTTAGAAACTTAATAGTGAAAAATTGAATTTTTTCTTAATAAAGTCTGTAAACCAAAAAAATAACTTAGCAGTAAAAAGTTGAGATCCTCGTGAGTTAACCCACCCTTTTCTTTTAAGGATTTGAGGCGGAGGCCTTTGGTGTTCCTTCCGGTCAAGAATTAGGGCCATAGACATATATTGACTGTTTCGATGCGGGCCGCGAGAGCGGTACCAAATTGAGTTTCTTCACTGATTTAAAAACCCAATTCATATTTTCTTCAGAACTATAATTAAAAAAATCTGTAAACAAAAAAAAATGACTTAGTAGTGAAAAATTGAATTTTATTTATTTTAGAGGACTACTAGGTAATTATTTGGGGTAATTAGGATTTGACATGACCTTTTTGGGTGTAAACACAACTGCCCCGTCTTCATTTCCAACCACACGGCGAAAAGGCAATAATTGGTTCGAGGCGTCACCCAACCCTAGCTTTGTTGGAGTGCCTTAGCTGTCTGTCTTGTCTTTTACTAAGATGAGTAATTTATCACTAAACCCTAACGCTGCCGGCAGCGATGAACTTTCATCTATCCCCGACCAATCACTTGAAGATAAGATCGACCGCATGTCTAAAGAAATTACAAGCGGTATGCTCAACAGACTCCCCGATAAAGGCCTCAAGTACAAGTCGACTCTGGATCAATATACCCGAGAACTTGAGCGGAGAAGAAACGCTGGCATAATTCACAAGGTGATTTTTCAGAGTGATTTATGCCTTTTTTTTATAATACATTATCTGTAACATCCATATATTAGGGCATTGTTAACAAAGTGACTTCTGAGAAGGTTCAAAAGTTCGGTCAACTCCCATCAAAAATCAAAAATAAAAATAAACTAGGGTATCGTTTGTTTAAAACGCTGAACACTGATTGCTGAATGCTGAACCCTGAATGTTGATTGCTGAATGCTGAACACTAAATGTTGATTGCTCAATGTTTAAAATGTTTGTTTGTTTATATTTTGATTGTTTATTAGTTTTTTAGAATAATTTATTGCTATGACAATATTACCCTTCAGTGTAGGTAAAGTTTTTTTAAAATGCAATTACCACGTAAATCACTCGATCATGTTATAAACAGAATTCAACAAACATTCACTTATTGTCAGTATGTGTAAAATATATGTATAAAACATAACTGAATGACTTCTAAACATAATAATATAATTATAATCAATACTAATAATGATATAACGAATTTGAATTGAAAAATTGGTTTGCAAGGGTAAAAATGTAAAAAAGTCAAATCAGCATTTAGAGATTTGGAAAAGCAATAAATAATCGCTGGTTGATATTTCACCGAATGCAGAAGAATATTCAGAACACCGATTGTAATCAAACAATCTAAAAATCATTGATCACTGAATTCATTCAGCATTCAGCGATAATTTTTTCTAAACAAACACAGCTTACGCACGAAGACCTCATGCTGAAAAACACATCTAAATTCGATGAACTCCCGCCGAAAGCCCCTTCACATCCAAAAGTGGAGTCTCTTCAACAGTGCTCATATATTATACGGTGGGTTTCCGGTTTTGGATAAGTGTCGTCATTTTTTTCAATATTTTTAAAATTGCGCGTTTTAGATACAAATTTTTTTGCCTCATAATAAATAAAAAACAATTATGTTATTACCCCGTCATGCAATTTTTTCGGTGTGCCTCCACCATTTGTAAATTTTCTTTTCGACCAAACCCCTCAGAATTTAGTTTTTGGTAGACCGTCATCCTTTTACTTTTCATTTTTCAACAGGGCGTTGTCAGATTTGTTTTGAACGAGGGTAAAAAAGTAAATCTTTTGATTTTATTCCAATTATCATGTCTCTTCCATAACAATTTTATATTTAGTCGGAGTTCGCTTAAATCATACCCTTTATCCAAAAGTAAAGTCTCTTTAACAATATTTTATTTTATGCTAGATGACGAGTTTCCCATAACTAAAAACATAAAAGTTGAGTTCACATATCACATAAATCAAATCTTGTAAGTACTCGGTACAAAATCTTGTAAATACCCAATACATAAATATTGCAACATGAATCGGTATATCCATCCAAGTTCAACCATCTCATCCTTCTATAAAACCGAACTTCCATCTCCAATAATGCAAGAATTTTTTTTGCTTTACAACCAAGAAATATTTTGTAACGACACCATATTGTATTTTCGTTCATACCCGCTGCAACAAAGATCTCTTTAAGAGGAATTTTATTATTCGATCTTTGTGTGACCATGTAAATTATGGTTGTATCAATTGTTTGCATTAGTCCTCTGATACCATGATTTTTTACTTTTCTTCGTAACTTTCTTAGCACAATAGCGTATTTATCTATTAACCCAAAGAAAAATGGCAGAATTGGTCCACAAATTGCCTATCTCAACTGGTCAATATTTAACTTTAAGTTTTTTTGGACTTACATTACTACTTTACCGATTTTCTTTAGACTTAGCTCGGACCAGTCCACAAGAATGTGAAAATCTTGGTATCAGAGGATGCTTATTTTGACGACAAGCGATGGAAAGACAAATTGCAATACCTTCGTTTAGTTTTTTGTTTCATCAGGAAAGACAAGCTACAATACCATTCGACCTTGAACACAAGGTCATTCTTTAAGGAGGGAATGACCACGCCATTCAACTTCATCAAAACATTCTTTCTCATAAAATTAAACATAAATGATTATATTTATTACATGAGTTGGAAATCGTGAATTGTGCAAATCAAGGGCATTCAAAATGCAATTTTGATTTCGACTTAAGTGGAGATAATGGTTGCACACGGTTCATTCAGGAACTTCTTCCTTGAGAAAATCAAAGTTTTGTCTAGAATCATCTGAAAGTCTCCTTGATACATCGGACAATATTTTGTTGAAATAAACAACGTTAGTCAACAGGGTTGGCGCAGTTCATTGATGGTCTGGACTGCGAGAGCAAAGATTATGAGTTCGAACTCCAAAACCGACAATCATGTAGCAAATGTCCGGAGTATGTGTTTGGTATCAAAATTTTTTGCATGTGTAAAAAAGACAATCATGTAGCAATCATGTAGCAAATGTCCGAAGTATGTGTCAAAGGAAGCAACTTTTTAGTATCAAATTTTTTTTGCATTGCTACTGATGGGTCTGAGCTAAGTCTAAAGAAAACCAGTAAAAAGTAAAGTACATACAAAAAAAACTTGAAGTTAAATATTGGCCAGTTGAGATAAATGGTTTTGTGGATCGGTTCCGTGATTCTCTTTGGGTTAATAGGCAAATACGTGATGATGCTAAGGAAATTGCAAAGAAAAGTAAAGATCTTGATATCAGGGGTTGGAGTGAACAATTGATGCAACCATATGGTCACACAAAGGTCGAATAATAAAATTCCCATCAAAGAGATCTCTGCTGCAACAAGTGTGAACAAAAGCACAATACAATGGCATTACAGAGAATTTCATGGACGTGAAGCAAAACTTTTTCCATCATAGTTGGTCAATTTCCATTGGACGTAGGAGTACAGTTTTATAGAAGAATGAGATGAGTATTTATAAGATTTGATATATGTGAATGCAACTTTTATGTTTTAGGCTACGAGTAACCTATCATCTAGTATATATAAAAAAAGAAACATTATCGTTACTTTTGTTCAATGTTTTATTACAGTATCAGTTTTTAAATTTGAGCTGTGCCTACTTCATGGAGTCGTAGAAGCAAATACAAATATCATTTTATCTATTGCTCATTTAGTTAATATAATAAGAATCGTTATATATGCAATTTTTTTTAAAGATCATGTATCATGTGCAGGCAAGAAAAGTTTGTAATTTGAGCTAAGTTAACTAGTCAATAATTTATAGGATATGTCAAATTAACTTGCAACATTGAAACATATACTTCTGTGGATGTGGAAGGCTTATTGGTTAAACACCAAGCGGAGTATGCACTTCCGTAGGTTTACAACTCCTGGTTGCTTGGCTGCTTTGTCATTATATATATATACACACACACACACACAAGTACTTTGGCACGTGCTATGCACGTGCGAAAGAGGAATTTGTATTAAAAACATTGTTTGTAAGTTTTTGGATCTTACAAACCGATTTTGAAGCATACATAATATTGCTTTATTTTATGTACGTACATGCACAACTCAACCATTTGTCGAAATGTAAATGAGATTGAGTTATTTTAGAAAATAATAAAACAGAGCAAAGAAAGTAATCAACAATTATATTAATATCTAGAGAAATGCAACATATATATATTAAAATTTATGCGTCTTGTAGTTCGTAACTTGAAAACCTTGCATCATCTCTCTTTTAGAAGGTAATCAATCGCCATATTAATATATAGAAAAAATTTCTTATCCACCATAGTGATTGTGCGTCCTGTAGTTCATAACCTAAAAACCTTGCATTGTCTCTCTTTTAAAAGGTAATTAATCACCATATTAATATATGGAAAAAATTTCTTATCCACCATAGTGATCACACTTCCCACTCTTCACAAACCCTCAATACTTGCTGAAGTATAAAACTACTTGATACTTTTGTGTAGATTTCAAATTTTTCTATAAAGCAATATCATTATAAAAGTATATAAGACCTAAATTGCTGTAATAATTTTTCTCTTTTCTTTTTTCAAGCTAGAACATAATAAAAAACCTTCATTACTACTTCGACCAAAAATATCAATTATTATTACTTTTGTTATTTCAATAAGAAACCAGAAAAGAATAACAATAACAATTGTAATAGAGAGTAGCATGATATAATATCCATAAAAATGAAATTAACTTCAATATAAATGAATCGTTATTGTCCTGTTATATTTTTCATTGCAAAATTTAATTGGGAACAAACTCCAAGAAAGAATAAATACATAAATATGCACAACTATATGAGACTATAATATGACAACATGTCAAATGGCCGAGTGTTCCTTGATTTTCTGCAGAATATGAACCTAACAGAAATAATATCAATGCAAAAAAATAAGACTATCATTTGTAGGTAGAGAGAAATACTATAAAGTAACATTACAGATGTTTGTTAATTTCCATTTGTAATTTGCCCACGGGTTGAAGATAAGACATTTTGCATGCTTCAAATTTTGTACAATAAGGCTAAAAATTATTAATTGTATAAAGTATTTTATGTTATAGAATTGCATATTTATTTGCCTAGAAGAATTAAAAGCAACTGATCCAGTGCAGCTACCACATTCAGATCCAAACACTACCACCACGGGATCAAAACACATCCATATTGCCTATGTGAACTCTCTTTGACCCATTTCACCACCTTGCATTAGATTATAAAATCAATATATTATAAGTTAATAATTTAAGATTAGAATATACAGAATCATAAGGCTTTAGACATTTGTGAAGTTTCACAAAAAATGCAATGTTATCAATAATGCCACCATGTGAGAACTAATTTAAGATCCAGCTCTAAACAATCAAAACAAATCCCAAGAAGTTAACTTGTTCACCTTCGTGTAATTCATTGAATACAAATATATTTCAAATTACATGTCAAAGAAAATCTAATGCTATGGGTGCTCATATATATGTGTGTGTTATTCAAAGTAGCCATTACTTTGGTAGAAAGAATGGAAAAACATGGTAAACAAATAGAAGTAAACTATAATAGATGTTTGCAAGTATGACATGAAGTAGTCTTAGAAGAATTCATCAAGTTAATAATTGCACATGTTCATAAGTTTAGTGCAACAAATAAATAAGTCTATTTGCTATAAAAAGAACTAAATAAATATATAAGAAGAACCTCACCACGTCTCTTCATATAGTCAACTCGATGAAATGCAACACTTTTTTCCTTTTTTGAGACATATTTCATTCATCATACCTTCAACAAATTAACCGAATACCAAAATAAGAACGATTAAACTTGAAATTGATTCTGAAAATTTTAAGAAACAACGTACAATTTACAAAATAAAGAGAAAACAATAGCATAGGGTTCTTCCATTAGAGGGAAAAATTGGCCTGCAGAGGAAAAGGGCCAGGGAAGATGTATGTTGAAAACGTGGATTCTTATGGGAAAGACTATAAATTAGTCAGTAAGAAAATAACTTGATGGAGTAGGTTCTTAAAATCAAGTTGAAGACCATCATGTAGTCTTCCTCTTGATGACATGTATTATCTTCATTTTAGGAACTACATAAATTTGAAGTTAGTACTGTAACAAAAAATTAATGGCCAATCAACTGGAAAGATAAACACAGAAAGAAAAGTGAATATTTAAAAGAACTTACTTTTTTTAGGCAGCGGTGAGGTTTTGGAAGAGAGATTGCTTTTCTAACAAAGACGTCATCTTTACAGATTATTCATGCCCTACGTAACATATAATTGCCACATAAATAAAGATACTTGCAATAAAAATTTAAGAAATAGAAAGTAATCGTCAATTGTTAACTATCTTATGGGAGATTATTGTATTCTATCTGATGAGTTGTTTAAGAATTTTATTAGTGCTAAAGATAGGATAACGTGTGGCATAAATAAATCTTAATGCTGATATGGAAACATAAGCACTGCTGCAATCAGAGACTCTGGCTTCATGTCAGAGTTTGCAAAAGAAGAATCCAACTTTGTCATGGACGGTTTTCACAATTACTACCAATAGGATATCGAAGAAGTTGCATTTAACACTGACTCAATCACCCAACAAAATTCATGATAAACGACATAAGAAAGAAGTTTAACGAATTCTCAGCTCACACCAATTTCAGTTATCAATGTATAACCATCACCTACATGTTATATTTCATCTCCTACGTGAATTTTACCTAAATATCTCTTCATTTTAAGCTTTGTAACTTTGACCAACAATTTCAGTTATCAATGTATTTGACCAACATGTTGATAGAATATTTCATCTCCTACATGTATTTGTAATTAAAATCCTATGTACTCTGGCTTCTAATTACCACTGTGCATAATCCAGTGTGCTAAATTCTGATTATTTATTAAAGCTTTCATGTTAAAATATATCCTATCATTCTTTTAGTCTCTCCATTTTAACTTTGTTTACTCAGTTAGCTAATAATGACTGATCTACGATTATAAACATATGGTTAATTTTTTTGACCATAAACTTTGTTACCAACAATTTTACTCACTGATTACTTTACTTCTTTGGCTTACCTGATCCTCCCATTATGAATAAATTAACCAATATGATATTATACATCAATCAGTAGCAGCTTGTAGTATTGGTCTATTCATTACTACTCAATACACTAAAATCTGTGTCATTAAATAATATTGCAACCGCTAAATACCTAAATTCTTACTAAAAAGGTTTATTTCAATAACATATTACCGTTTAATAAATGAGTGTTACTATTTGTACCCAACTAAACACTTGCTTAATCTTGTTTGAAAAGGGAAAATAAGTAAAGAAGTGATGCCAAGACCGGGATGGAAGCAAGCTTGATTGAATAAAAGTCATTAATGGTGATAAAGTGTAAGTGTAAATTTCCATAAATTTCATAAAAACTTCAACTTAAATAATGAAAAACACGATTCCAATATTTAAAACAATTTTAAACGTAGAAAAGAGAGGAATAATTGTAACTTTATTAGTAATAAAGTGATAAGTAAATGCCTAAATACCAAAAAGTGATTAGATCAACGGTATCTCACATTTTGAATGACAATGAATGCTTAATTGGTTTCATTGTATAAACTTGATACTTAAACAACATGCTTAACAGTTCATTTGATATTATAGTCAAGGATGGTGCATGTCATTTAAGTAAAATGAACCTTGACAAATAGGTGAATCAATAGTTAAATTAATAAACAACAACTTCAATGAAAAATCAGAATTGAAATCAACTTAACCACATAAAAATTACTAACTTTCTAACAAATATATAATTAGAAATACTCATATATTGGTTTACAGAAATAACTAAAGAAATTTTTTCCTGAGATGCTATATTAATCGGTGAACACCAAGTATCAATCTGGTTGATCATTCAGTCATGTAAAAGAGTTATTGGTGGACTATTTGAAGAATTCGTAAGCATAAATTAAACTTCATGTATCTAAATAACAGTGTCACACCATATTAGGGATCAAAATAATTGTAAAAAATATAAGTTGGACTGTTTAAGCAAAGGACTGGTTGTAAAATCCAATTGTCAATCTGATTGATAAATCAGTCATGTAAAAAAGTTATTTTTCGAAACTACTTGAAGAACTGGTAAGTATCATTCGCCAAATAATTAATTAAACATGTATAGAGAAACAGTCGGTGATTTTTCAATCAGCTGATATCAATTTTTTTTACGATGAATGAGGTTTTGTTTATGGTCAAAATATCTCGTCGAGTATAGCCCAAGCCCCAAATGTACACCTAACGCAAGCATAAGTAAAAGTAGGCATATAAGAGTCGCAAGTAGTTTACCTAACTCAGAACATGTCGTTATCTCGTCGGTCTACAATGCAAAGCCCAAATTCGAAAATCAAAACGAAGAATAAATCATCATAGCAATCAGCTCCAATTTCAGTGCGAAATGCCACTTGTTGGAGGAAGAAGAGAACACGGTCTATTCAGCAAAGCCGATCGAGCCATTTCTTCTAGAGCTCAATGTTAAACGTTCATGGTTGGATACGAAAAGCATGCCTAATTTCATGAGAAGTGGTCGGTCGATGGAGTGTTCGTCAGCGTTAGTCGACGGAAAGGATGGTTTTTTACTGGGGAAGAAAACAGTGGAAAAGGAGGGTTTTTACTGGGAAGAAAATAGTGAAAAGAGAAATGTTGAGTAGAGTAGAAAAAATGGAAAGTGGGGAGAAAGGTGGGGAAACGTGATTGACTAAAAGATGAAACGGATGTGGGATCAGAACATGGGTAGTATAAAATGACACATATACCCTCGTTTTCTTTTTTGTAACTAATATATCGGAAGTATGCAAATAGGTTGATTGGGAAGTTCAAAAAAGCTTCACCACAACCAAGTATTTGTATTATTAGTAGAGATATATATATATATAGATATATATATATATATAGATATATATATATATATATAAAGAAGAAAAAGAAGAAGAAGAAACAATGAACCATATAAAATTCTGAGATATAAATGGTGATGGTCAATGGAAGGCTATTTCATCAAAGAATGATTGTGATCTGAAGTATCAACTGACTTTAGTTATCTATCTTGTATAAAACTTGGTTTTGCAGGATATCAGGCAGTGCCAAGACATTGCACAGAGTACATCTACAGTGCATGGTTAGTTGATCTGTTTTTTATTTTTATTTTTTTCCTTGTCATTTTTGTCACTGTTAGCAGCCCTCCTTGGTTACTTAGTATTTAATGAAAGAGAATATATTTATCAGTTGGTTGTTCCTTTATTATAAATATTACAAGATTTTTGGAAATTGGAAATGTGATTGTGACAAGGTGATGCTTATTTGTATGAATTAAACTGACCATTTTACGTTTTATGTTCTGAGTGAAATATAGACCTTTGGATTTTGTTAAAGTTTATTTTTCATCACATCTTTATTCAACTACTATTGTCACTGACTTTATTCCGTAAAGGCGTTTTGACTGCTGCTGAAATACGGTAATGGTTCATGTGAGTTTACATTTAGCAATATAGTACTCAGAGGAATACACATAAGTTTAGTAACATATTTGATTCCGTTTCTGAGTTTTCATTATATGATTTAATCTAGTATATAGTTCAATCAAACTTTTGCTCATTGTTATACAAACAAATGATAACTTTCAGGCTCTTCGAACGAAATCTTCCCTCCATCTACAGACTCAAGTTCGCAAGAGAAAGTTCCGGATGAGGTAGGAGATATTTTTAAGCATGTCTATTAGAAATATTGTGCCGCTTATTTATTTTCATTCATCAGGCAGGTATTCCATCCAGTAAATCTTTGGGGTCTTTGAGCAACAACAAAAACAAAATTATAACAAGTAATGGATCACATGTAAAAGACAAAAAACAAACACTTCAAAGTTCATCAAAGAGGGCTTCAGGTTGTCGGTCTAAGAGTAAACGGAAATCTTCACAAAAGAAACTCTCCGACGATGAGTACTCCTTGCCTGCTAGGTGCACCTTTTTTCTTGCCATTTTTGATTTCCATTAGTTTTCTTTCAAAAGTTTATGACGTCGCTTTTGTAGCAGATATTTACATCTAGCAATGACCAGAATCTGTGATTGCGGTTACCTTATCGGGATTTTAATGTCGAGTCAATGGTTCTTGTATTTTATGTTGTTATATTCTCTAGTATTTTTGTTGGTAGAAAGAACTTTGAGACAGTGGCTGTAATGCAAGTTTGTAACCCACTGTTCAGTTGATTAGGCAGGGGATATGTTGAAGGGTATTGTTTTACTGAAAATTTATTTATCTATTTTTACTTTATTTTGGATTACTCTATAGCTAGCAAAAAAGAAAACCAAGAACACATCAGTGTGCTTGTTAGTATTAATGAATTGCTTATGTTAAAGCAGCATATTAATATTTTGAGTTTTATGTACAGACGTGGTGTTATAAAAAGGTGCATTCAAGAACTTATGTAGTTGATTGTTTGATGTAGGCAGTCAACCATGATGAATCTAATACTTAAACCAATTTTAAATCATATAATCATTTTCATATTAATCACAGATGCTTGTACATTAAAATAAATGAATCGTTAATTTTATTATGTGGATTAACATAACTGCATTGTACATGATGTAATTTTGCACCTCATAATATTTTTCTGTGTGTATATAATAGTTATTTTTGACTCTTTTTTCATTTTTTAGGAGAAAACTTTCATCGAGACAAGGTTCAAAGAAATCGAAGTTTGAAGAGGTAGTTCTTCTTTCTCAACCTTTTCAGAAATACATACAGGGACCGTACATCTTACGTTTGCTGTAAACTGCATCTTATGTTACTGTAAACTTTCTTCAAGACTTGCACTCATGTGATTTCATGTTACTTTTCAAGTCCATCAAATGCACCATAAATCAGATTAGTGAGGTTTAACTCAATTCTAGTTGCAATCTTTCATTACAATTCATATATATTAAGTGCTATGTAGAGAAACATAGCCGCATCAAGTATCACATAAATTGCACGCACAAAATGTAAGCAACAAAATTAGAAGATGGCATCGTATTTAAGGACCAACATGTCTTAAACATGCTCCTTAATCTATCTTGCGATAGTTATCCCAATGCTATTTCAATATATAGCGTGTGTGTGTGAGTGTGAACTAGGTTTGCTGACACTTCTAAATTTTTGTATGTTTATGTATATATACATGTATGAGCTAGGTTCGATGACACTTCTAAATCTAACACTCTTTGCATATTAATTTACTCCATTGGATTGATATAGTAGTAGGCTAGTACTCTAATATCAGTCACATAATTAATTGGGGCATTTCACCAGAAGGACAAACTTTGCAGCTCAATTAGTTTCTAGGACACATATTCAAAGAAATTACTTTCAATGCCAAAATCAGCAGTCCAATTACTTTCAAGGACATAATTTCATAAGTTTTTAGGCCTTAGAAACTAATTATTTTACGTTTTGTCCTTGGAAGTAATTATTTCAGTTGTGTGTCCTAGAAACTAATTCCACTTGCTAAAGAGGCCCTTGTGGCTAATTTCCACTTATTAATTTGCATTGATGATTATTGTTATGTTAAGCATCATTAATAACTATTAATAAAATTAATCTAGTGACTATATTTGGGTAAAAAATGATGTTACAACTTAAAGTAGTTATTAAACTCATGCATACACACCCCCCTATTCATACGGATATTTATATGTATATATGTCTATATTTAAAGGATTCATGACACCTCTTTTTTATAGCATACCTTCGGCACACCTTTCATATTTTAAACTACATTATCGCAAATGGTACAAAATTTTGAAGATACATTCACATCATACTTAAAATCTTCCCAAAAAATTGGCTCATTTGAGTTGGATGGCACAATGAAATCTATATTTTAAATCGACGGTTGAAACATACGTTTTTCAAGTTAGTACCAACTTATAATTTTGAAGAAGCTAAGGTAGTGTTTGATTTAAAAAAGAATTTTGGATTTTCCGTTTTTAAATATGTATGTCAAATATGAAAGAGGTGAAGTGATGGCAAAGATGATGAAAGGAAAATGGAGAGAGAACGGAGGGGGTGAAATGACGACGGAAGAATGGATTATTTCTCGTGCTTCCGTTATTTTCCAAAGCACGGAAAATAAAAAAAAGTTGTTTTTTATTTTGTATGTTAATTTCGTTTTCTAAATTGGTCTTTTTCGACAATATATATGCGTCTTACGCATTTTTGTATGGACGAAAATCCAAAACTAAAAATGACAAACCAAACACAGCCTAATTTTTTTCAAAATGGTATATTTTTTGTGAGATGATATTCTTGATCAGAATTAATAACATTGGAATAGTATAGCTCAAAATGAGAAATGATGCTACTAAGGTGGGGTACCATGGATCGTCCTTATACACACTTATATGTTTATGTATTAGTATTAGTATATATTTGTATATATCTATGTGTATACCATGGATCGTCCATAACATCTCATTTCATTAGTTTCCTTTATTAGCACTCAAATGAGTTTTTTTGAGCTACATCTCCATATACCTAACATTTTTGTATAAGCGTTCTCATTGTACTTAGAGACAATCTCCATGGCAATTTAATACTGCTGACATATTTGGATTGATATTCAAATCAACAACCAAATAACTTCCTAACAGTAATACTTAGTTATGATTTTGAATGGAGAAGAAATTTTAGGTCGATCTCATTTTTTTAATATAAATTTGATGATATTTACTATGTGGGTTAAATATCTTTTTTTTTGAACCATTTAAGGTTGTGTAGCTTCAAAAACATTGGGTGGCAGTGGGTATATATGTATGGAAATGATCAAGATCCCCTCGTATTCCCTTTGTCTTTTGGTGCATTTTTTTCCTTCAAAACAAAGTGAAATTTTGTAGATAAGTTATCATTGACGAGATTATCTATTCAAAATTTTTAAACCATTTTGAAAAGGTTTAACCTTTTTAAAATTACTTTTCAAGTCAACAATTCGTATGAATATTTTCATTGGTTCATACTGGCTTGCGATTCTGAGGGGTTAATTATTTCTAAATGATTCAAAGTTTTGCGTGTATTTTCCTATATAACATATCTACTAAATTTTATTTTTTTTTAATTTTTTTTAACCCAAAAGTCGTAGAGGATTTATAAGGAGGGACATCTTGATTCTTCTCCATACATGTATACCATCCTTCAAAAACTCGTTCATCCTTCCTTCGTCTTTTTGTGGAAAATAAATTTGTATCGAAATGATGTTTTTAGATTTTTTTTATTTGTTAATTGAGATCATCTATGCAGGAATTTGAATCGCTTCAAAATGTTTAATCTCTTTGTAATTAAATTTCATATATACGTTCAATATAAATATTTTTGATGGTTCATGTATGGAGAAAAATACGATTGTACTGTTGTCAATATAAATTTCATATATACACACTCACACACACACATGTATGTATGTGTGTGTGTACAAGGAAAATACGATTGTACTGTTGTGTAGGCTTGTCCATGAGCCGAGTCTTATGACTCTTATCGTACATAATGTTATAAGACCCAAACCGAGTAGAGCAAAAAACATCCACGTATAGTTGCCACCTTGCTTCATGCTCTTGTTATTGGCACCTGTTTGCACCAAATTTGATACAAATACCCAATTGAGTAATAAATGTAGAGTTATCAAAGAAAAGAAAGAATTAGCAAGGAAGAACACAAGATTTTTATAATAGTTCGGCAAATACCCTAGTCTACGTCCACTTTATTCTTTTATATCCATTTCTATGAGTTTTTGCAAACTATGATTTTACAACTTGGTGAGAATCCAACCAAGTATTTTTCAGAGTTATAATTTTTGAAACTCGTCGTAGTTAGAAGTTCATAAATGAAGAAGAAGCAAAAGTCTCTTTTCCAAGCACTCTCCACCTCTATTTATAGGTGAAGATCTCCACATTTGGCTTCAAAAATTGCTATACCCGTTCTCCATGTCATTCCATAAAAATCTCATGGCCAAACTCCGACCCACGTTCCATAAGTCGATGATGACCCGAGGGCTTCAGATCGGCACCGATCTGACTTTGGGCTTGACTTCGGGCCATTTTGGTCATTGCTTCGGGCTTGACTTCAAGATGGCTTGAGGTTGCAGTGTTCCATGCTTCCCCGCCTTGTGATCCGGGCTTTTTGTCAATTTCCCTAGGCAGTGCTTCGGGCATGGATGGTACCGATCCAAAGCACCCGACCCATGAACTCAAGTCCTAATTTTCAACTGTCTTTTTTGTGCTTTTTCACTCTATAATCTTGTGATGTTTTTCGAAGTGTTTGTATCCGTTTCTTCTTTGTTCCATAGCCCAGTTCAATCATTCGAGTCTGTTCGGATTTGGCCATAACAGCACCTTAATCATGCTATGTGCATGCCAAACATGATGCACATCAGTTTGCACTGTGCATGTATTGATGCACAACCACCATCAGAATCTGATTTATTTACAACTTTATATTTATCTAATAAATTCTAATTTTATTCTTACATATTTTTCATTATGGAAAGAAGGTCCAACAAGTTGTTCTTTTGGATGATGAAGATGCAAGGGTCACCAACTCTATCCAGTTTGAAGAACACTGTAAAGATAATAGGTGAATTGTTTTTTCGCTCGTTTACAATTTACCAATTACCATTTTGTTACAGCAGGCATTACCTAGTTTCTGTTATTTTCTGATTGACTTCTTGCTTGGGCTTTTTTACGTTTTCTAGAGAACAACAGAATATCTTCTATCCTTCAAGGTGTGCTTCCTAAAGCTGGATGTATTAACATTCATATGATCTAAATGAAAAAATGTTTTGTTTATTTATTATTATTTTATATTGTGGCAGAGGTGACCCAGAATGTGTTGAGTTATCTCCTACAGACTTAAAATGTTTGGATCCTGAATCATATTTATCATCACCAATTATGAATTTCTACATTTGGTAAAAACTCATTTTGTTAACTGTGGATGCCTATAGATTATCCTTGTTATATCCAATGTTGAAACAATCAGCTAATTATTTTGCAGTTATCTTCAGAGTCTTCCTACTCGAAAAAAGGACTATCATATATTCAACACCTACTTTTACAGTAAACTTGAAGAAACAATGAGTTGCAAGGTATCATCCTGAAACACATCAAAATATCAAAAATCAAAGTTGTATGTTAAAATATGATATTGAAGCATCATAATATCTTAACAAACTTAAGCTGCACAATCAAACACTTTTATGTTTATCCGTGTGCTATGCTTTTTCCATGCCAGAGAATGCTCATGTAATAAGTATCTATATGATCAGTTTCATCCATAATTTTTAAGTGTTTAGTTTATTTTCAAACTTGGATAGTGTAGCAATATGTCTGGTTTCTGTAGCCTTTTTTTTTTGCTGGAAAATGTGGACTAGCATCGACAATGTTCACTTTCTGAAAAGAGCGGTACTAAATGCATCCTAATTTGTACTTCAATTTACCAAACTTCATAAAAAAGAAAATAGAACAATGCCTGACTGCATATTACCCAGTCGATCGGCAATGTATAACCGATCAGCAAAGTATAACCGACGGGTAATTTAGTGTCAATCGAAAAATAAAGGAACAAGGCAAATACATTGCCGAAATACAACACATTCGGTGGGTAACATAGAGCCAACGGCAAGGCATCATCGAATCGTTTGGGTAACACAATTTAATTACATTGAGTAATATGGAGTAACTCACCGAATTGATGTCGGTTAAATGAAAGAAGTATTGGGGTGCATTTAGCACAACTCTTCTGAAAATTTCATTATTAATTTATTAATTATGTTGATATGGGAATCACCGTTTTTTTCTTTTCTTCTTCTCTTTTTAAGATGGTTGAGTTGCATGCTTTACCTTCACATGTACAAAATAGCACCGACACTTAAGCTGTGTGATTAACGTGCCTATTTGATGATTGATAGGACAACGAGAACATGTCCTTTTTGAAGTTGAGACGGTGGTGGAAGGGAGTAGATATATTTGAGAAAGCATACATTCTTTTACCTATTCATGGAGAGTAAGTTAATGTTATTTTATTTATAGACAAAATGTATTTTCTGAAAATAATAGTGTAGACCAATTATTTTTTACGATGGAGCATTTAATTAGAAATATTTTAGGTTTAAAAAAAATAATGGAACGATTCACACCCATAATGCATAGATTTATGGCTAACTCTATTTGCACCCGGAAATTTGCCTTACACACCTTGTTTATTTGAAGAAAAACCGCGCATCCCACTAATTTCTTTTAACCTCCCATTTTATTTCATAAATAACATCATTTTTAAAAATTTCCAACGTTGGTTTTTATAAAAATCACGTTCAGGTTGAACTTTGTTTTATATAAAACCTTGCTCGGACCGAGCAAGGATTTGTGTGAAACCTTGCTCGGACCGAGCAAGGATTTGTGTGCAACCTCGCTCGGACCTTTGTACGAAACCATGCTTGGAATAATCTAGGTTTTGAAAGAAACCACGTACATAGTATAACTAGTGAAAAATCCGTGTTAAGTACGCTTAAAGTGAGCGTGTTTGGTAGGTTATCTCACTTGCTCCAAGCTAGGTTTGTTAGGTTTCCTCACTCGCTCCATTGGAGCTTGACTTTTTATAGTTCCTCACTTGCTCCGAACTTAGTTTTTTATGAATCCGCTTTTATCATGTTTATAATATATACCATTATAGCGTTGAGGGCAACTTTTTCTAATTTTTTTTTTAAAGTTTACTGTGTGTGTGGGGGGGGGGGGGGGGGGGGGCGAAAAGCAAAAGCAGGGGTGTAAATAGGCCCTCCCTAGATTTATATCCAACTTAACAACCTCCGCCTAGTCGAGTAAGCAAAAGTATGATTATTTTTTCCCTGTAAAAGACATCAGTGTTGGCTCGAATGGAGCTTTGGTGTTTGTATGTGTGCGTATGTTTTAATGTTAATTTTTATTACGTGGGATCATTTTTCCGTAGGTTGTTACAACCATCAAAGTTTTCATAATGAGATTCAAATAGTAAAGTTCAAACTTTATATCCCAACTTGATTTGAATCGTAAATCAGGTTTATAAAAGCATCATTAAATGTATATACATACTTGTATGCTAGCTATTTTTAAATGCCATTAAAATATGTAATGGCATCAGTTCTTTCCATGTCAACATTTTATGCATTTGAAACTGAGTTTGATGGTTAAATTTCTACATCTATGCCTAAAACATGATTTTCTCACTTGTTCCATCTTTATATTGTTTAAAAACAATGAAATTTGAACTATACATCTTTATATTCTTTATTTCAGCATGGGTTGGATGATATGTATACGGTTTATTCGTAACGCTGGAGATATATCATATATGTAATGATATGTATAGGGTTAGTATATTCAATTGAAATAAGAATTCATGAAATTGTTTCTAGTCGTTTAACCTTATATACGAGTACAAGAGATGTTCAAATGTATTTTATAAGAGCATTTTGGCTTAGGTATTTGTTTATAAAAACCTTAGAGATCTATCGCTCTCATAAAATCATGTAAACAAAGTCTCTCCTTTTATATTTATAAAATTATTGTTTGATTAAATTTGATTTTGTGAATTTCTACTCAATCGTGATCGAATCTAATATTTTTTGGATGTATATGAACATCAAATATGGAATTGATTGCACTAAAAAACTGTTACGAAGATGTCCAAATGTTATTGTTGCAGTGCAATTATTTGTAATGCAAAATATTTGTAGTACAGTTATTTGCCATAGTACTGCAATTATTTACACTGGCAATAGTTTTTGTTGTGCGAACACACAAAATGAGTGGAAAAATATGCATAACACTTGCATCATAGAATATACAAGTGTTGTTGGCAAAAACTATTAATGTCTACACAAAAAATGTTGCATTGCAATTGTCTGCAAGTGCAAATAATTGCATCACCATCCTTGTTTCAGTTTTGACTAGACTTCGTCGCCGTTGCAGCCACAGTCGCCACCTTCCACTACTGCAAGTTGACTCTGCATCTAACGTACAAACCCTGTCTCTTTGGTCGCGTCTACCAAAAATCCTAATTTTGTGCCATTGATTAAAATCCTAATTCTTAGCAAAGGTGAGCTTCCGGCCAAATTGTGGCACAAATCAACTTCTCTCATCGAGCCCATCCATTAATACCAAAATTTGCACCTTCGATCGTCATTTGTTGATGCTTATGTTTTTGATATTTCCATATATTTAGTGAAAATGTGAAATGAAAGGGATGTTGAAAATAGATTTTGTAGAATTAGAATGTGTGGCTAATTTCCAACACACGCACACACAAAAACACGCACACACAAAAACACGCACACACAAAAACACGCACACAAACACATACACTTTTTTCAAAATGGGTTCAAATCATAAATCATAAAGTTTAAACTTTACAAAATGCAGTCGTAAATTATAGATTCTTAAGATCCATTTTTAAAGGTTTTTACCGACTTCGAAATTGATTTTGATGTTTGAACTTCTACATTTAAATCTAAAATTCAATTTTCTCTATTGTTCCGTTTTTAATTTGAGGCAGAGCCTTGGCGCAACGGTTAGGTCATCCGCATGGTGATCTGAACGCTCAGGTTCGAGTTCGGAAACAATCTCTTCGCAATGCGAGGGAAAGACTGTGTACATTATCAACCTCTCCATAGCCCGCTATCATGCGGGAGCCTCGTGCACTGTGTTCCACCTTTTTTTTCTTCCATTATTAATTATTTAGAAAACATCAGAATTTGGAATTGTGGATTTGAATAAGTATATTGAATATATCAAGATGAATTGAATGATTTTTCTTAATTGCGGTTTTAGCTGACCTTGAATCGGAATGTAAATCGAATCGTAAATGGAGAGATTCGATTTAAAATGGGATTTAAATCGTAAGATTTTTGATAACGTGTCAATGCGTGTCTATATATATACATATGTATTTATTTGACGATTAGATGTGAATTCTCTTTATTTATTATGTTTTGTAGTAAGTCGCGTGTGATGGTAGTAGTATAGTTGTACTTCTGTTTGTATGAAACTAGTTTCCAAATACAACATTGTTATCGTAGGTCATTGTTCATTGTAATTCTCTGCTTAGGTTAAAAATTCTGATATTCTAAAGTACACATTGTAACACTGGGTTTTATATATGTTTGATCTCTTCATCATCATCATCCATTATTCTCTACTTAGTGCACAAGGCTGTTGGTTGAGCAGAATATGAGGTAGATACGATGTACGCAATCCCACCCCATTACTGGAGAGATTATTCTTGAAACTTGGCCACTAACCAAGGGCTCATAAAATCTGAATCCAACGATGCGTGAAATAAAGCTCACAGTAGGCTTACATATTTAAAACACAGTGTGCCACATTTAATGTACTTTATTATCTGTCCATGAAGTGAGAAGCCAAACTAATTAATGCTAGTAGTTGATCTTTTCATGATTAGATTTTTTTTTTATCGCTGCTAAGTTTGTAATTTGCATCTCGATATAAAGTTGACATTACCATTTCTTCATTTTCTAATTAACAGTTCAAGTGATCTTTGTTTTCATTGAAATCAGCATGCATTGGAGTTTAGTTATTATCTGTGTTCCAGCTAAAGAAGACAATTCAAGGCTGATGATACTTCATTTGGATTCTCTTTCGCTTCATCATAGTCGTCACATTTTCACCGTTGTTTCACAGTAAGCTACTTACTATTTAAAAAGCTTTTTAACCATGAAATTATTGTTGCCTTGAAAAGTATGCAATTCATGTCTGAGCATTGCAATCTTCTCATAAAACGAGAGAGAAATATCCACTCCTATTGCCTTCTTTAGCTTATAAACTCAATCAGGGGAATTGCTTTCAAATATGTTACTTTGTAATCGGCAACCTAAGTATTGCTAAAATTAGTAGATTGGATTATGATGTATGTGGACATCATTACGCAAGTGAATATTAAAGTAAAACACTTGGGTCTACAGTTTGTGCTTTTTAAGAATTATCTGATGGACACTAGACAGCATTTTACCTGGATGACCATATACAAATCAGAAGAGTTTAGGTGCATTTCTTTACAACTACAGATGCTAACAATAGAATGCGGTGTTGCAGTTATTTGAAAAATGAATGGAACTACATCAATCAAAATTCCCCGTTTCAAGAAGCTCCAATCTCAGAAAAGATATGGAAACATCTTCCTCGCAGAATCCAAACCCTAAAGATTGCGGTACAAATTTCTATTAAACAATCCCATCTCAGAATGCTCAAATTTAGGGTTTTGATTTATATGATATACTTTCTGCTGTTCGCTTTCTGTATTGATTGCTATATTGTGCGAAATTGGGAAGTACAGCAAACCCGAACCAGTCTCATTAGTATTATTTTCCTTAGTAATTCATTCTATTTGGTTATTGCTTCTTGAATTTTCCTTGTTTAGAGTACTAACAAATTTAGCATATATGCTTGACCCACCAGGTTCCTCAACAAGAAAATGAATATGATTGTGGCCTCTTTGTGCTTTACATTATAGAGCAGTTTATGAAAGATGCACCTGACAGGTTTACAAAGCAAGATATTTCCATGGTTAGTAGAGTTGCCATATAGGGAATTTAAGTGATACTTTTTATCTCATTCATCGCCGTCTTTGATATT
Source organism: Allium fistulosum (assembly GCA_030737815.1). NCBI lineage: Eukaryota > Viridiplantae > Streptophyta > Magnoliopsida > Asparagales > Amaryllidaceae > Allium > Allium fistulosum. The sequence goes on along the minus strand of CM060904.1, from coordinate 1,098,202,300 downwards.
GTTTATTTTGACACTAATTTTTTTCTTCTTCATTTGATATTGCATTTACAGTTTGGTAAAAAATGGTTTCGTCCTGAGGATGCTTCGGCATTGAGAAAAATCATGAAAGAGCTACTTGTTAAAGAATTTGAACGTAATTCGAAAACAGAGATAATGAGCTCATCATCACCTGGTCCTAGTCCTGCTGACGACTGAAGGAATTTGCCATTTAAATACAGGGAGAACAAAAATTGCCATTTGCATGGGAGCTATCTATAAAAATCCATGCAGAGTAAAATCATTTACGAGAAAAAGGGAATTCAAACTTTACACGCACAGTTGTGGTGGAAGTATGGAACAACCCTGTTTTATTTGTACATGTATAGTTAGTGTACCATAATCAGTATGTACTCAGGTTTTAGATTGCATGTTGGAACGGCTGAAGATGCAATTGCAAAACATCGAAAAAGATGCAAATTGTGGTCGAATTGCTTAGCTTTATTTTTTGGAGTACCATTTTATCTCAGTGCTGAAACATATTCTTTTTCCTTGATGCTGCCAGGTATTTCGTATGACACTTGAGATATTTTTACGGAAAATGCTGCATGGGCTGGGTGAATGGTCTGATTTTTCAACCAGTCGAGAGAGATGGGGACCTCCCTGAATTTCCAAAAAAAGCCTGGATCCCACGCTAAATCAGGGTATTACTCCACGATTGTTCTAGTAATATCCTAGTTTTATCGTTCATCTTGTTAACGTAGAAAAATGTTAAGTTACTATAAACTGAATTAACTCGACTTGATGGTCGCGTTGCATGCAATAATTAACTTAATTCAATCACCGTCTTTTTATGCATAAAAGTTTAGGTCTAAGTGAATTTTTTTTAGAACTAAGTGAAATTTTTTGTGTTTTTATTTGTTAATGGGATTGTCTTTATAATTTTTTTTATTCTGAAACTTATAACCGTTTTAAAATTATACTACAAATATATTGTAACCATTTTAAAATTATACTACAAATAGATGGTTAATATAAATATGTTTGTTGTTTCAAATTCACTTGTTTCATATTCACTTGCAGCGTTGAAGGGGTTAAATTTTTTGAAATGATTGGATGTTTTGTGGAAGTAATTTCCTAACAAGTAAAACATGTCCACTAAAATTTATTTCTATCTGAAGTTTTTTGCATAAAAAGACGAAAAAGGGAATGATAGGGGATTTATAAGGAAGTTGTTTCTTCGCCCATTAAATTTATAAATATATAATATATTATTACATTTTTCAGGCTTTTCCTTCTTGGCCAGCGCCTTAGCCACTCTCCATACATATTGTATTTAACTTTTACATTAAGAAATATCAAAAAATTGATGAACACTTGTTTGAAGACTTGTATGAAACTAAAGATGTTGCTCTTGATGCTCAGTTCAAGACAACATTCAAAAACGACAAAAAATATATTAGAAATCAAGATTTTATCGAATCCAAAGTTCAACTAGAGTACTCATGATCATGATTTGAAGTCAACCTCGATTCGCCATGCATTGCCTTGAAGTGAACTCCGATGCCCTAGTCTATTTTGATCCCTAGACTCAATCCCAAGTCCTCCCGTGCATGACCCGAAGCCTACCTCGAAGCAAGACTTGAGGTGCAAAGCAACCAAACTTGGGTACAACCCCGAAGTGCACTTAGATCTAGGCATTTGAAATCATCTTATACCCCAAAGGAATGCTCGAAGCAAAGCACACGATTCCTTATTCAACCACTTGAAGCAACTTTCAACCCAAGCATCAATTGCTCGAGTATAACTCTGCGTACTCCAAACTTCAACTCGACATTGATTTTGGAGCCTTAACGCTCAAAGTTGACCCGCCTTTGACCGTTCGGAGCAATTGCAAGCACTCGAGCTTGACCTGGGTCCAAACCGTTCTTCGAGCCCAATTCTAGGTGCTCAAATTCGGTCGAATTCGACCCCTTCGACCGAATTCGACCCCTTTGCTAGAATATCAAATCAGATTTGAAAATAGAGATATTTTTCAATTTTTTCATCAACCCAAGTCGTCTATAAGTAGTCAAAATTTTGAATAAAGAAGAAAGAACAAATCCACTTCATTATTCTACACTAAGAATCATTGCTATCTAAAAACTTCATTATTTCGCTTATCTCCTCAAATATAATAAAAAAACTCCATGAAGATCAATTGTAAATGAAGATGAGGATGAATTGTAATCAACAAAGTAACAAAAGATGCAATCTTCATTAACAAGCGAACCACTATAAAAATCTCATCTCTTTTACTTTTGAATATTTTACTTTCTGTTTTATTTATTAAACTGCTCATGATTTGTTCTTCTCTTTCTTTATCTTTGTGCCTTGCACCTATTTTATTCTAATAGATATAAATTCCTCTTTCTAAACTATATATTTCACCTACACTCTAAGGCTGAAGGTCTCCATAATCTAGTTGTTTTTGCAACCCAAAAAATGATGTAAACAGTTGGTGCATTCGTCGAAAGAGATCAGATCATGTTCCCATTAAGTATTCACTTGAACTTTCGATCAGATGGCCCAGGTTGTCTAAGTAGTATAGGAGTGGTTGAAACCAACCACAAATTGGTCGGAGCTCACCTACTCGGCTCCTTGATCGAAACTATGTCCAACTTGATCGAGACCAAGTCAATACTGGTTGAAGTTCTCCTCCTCGACCCCTTGGTCGAAATGCTGACATGGCGCATAACCAAAGCAGTTGAAATAGTCCATTTCAACCCGTGGAAGCTAGACTCCCTACTGGTTATGATGATCCTATCCAAGCCTGAAATTGCTCCCCCACCCCGAAGCCAATAAAACATTAAAAGAGAGGACGATTGAGATAGAGTTGATCTAGGAAATCGTAGGCATTATGACACAAGTTGATCTAGAATAGATGGGAGGGGTTATGAGAACTTAAGACGTACATGTCGAGCATACACTCGAAGGAGACCAGATAATTCTTTGGATTTAGACGAAGATCCCATAAATCTACTGGCACCATTTATACTGGTAATCCGAACTTCATTTGAGTTCAACAAGTTCCAAATGGAACCTTATGATAGGATTACCAATCCCATTAGTCATCCACTCCTATATAATACTCATATGGATGTCGTTCAAGCATCAGACTTTATTAAGTGTAGAAGATTCTTGGTATTCATGGTTTGGATTATCGCTGATTGGTACGAATAGCTGCCAACCGAATCCTTCGACTTATGGACTATTCTGTCCAAAGAGTTCAACAAATAGTTCCGAGTCCATCAAAAATTACTAAGAGACTTGATGATGTTAATATATATCAAAAAAAGGTTGAAGAATCTATATAATAATATGTGGCATGATTCAACACCACAACTATAGAAATTAGACAGCCAGACATAATTGATTTACATGGCCATAGTCGTCGGAGTCCACAAGCATTGTCTGAAGAACTGATCATGAACAAGACTCATGACCTACTAGAATTTCACAGAGGCAAGAAAGTTCGATGCTTGAAGAGTCACAAGTCGACGAACCAACTGATGATCATAAACTAACTTGAATGACAAAGGAAAATGCAAAGCTGACAATCAAGGCACCGACGATAAGCACCCCTAAAACTATAGTGGTCCTAAACCACCCAGGTATACAACCTATAACCCACTAACAGAATCTATCAAGCATATTTACGTAGCCTCTCAATTCACTATGTCGCATCGGAAACCAAATATCAAGGAAGCCTAGAAAACTAGCAAACACTGCCATTTTCATGAGATATTTAGGCACGACAACAACGATTGTTGTTATGTGAAAGATATTACCAAAGAACCGGGTCAAAACCTTAATTTTGCAATTTCTACAAGATTTATGATTCACACCAATAGTATGTTCGACAATATATCCCGGCACCGGAACAACTCCTCCAACAATTACCTCTAACAATCGTAGGAAATTCGAAAAGCTACAATAGGTAGACCACTCCTCCTCGTGATATTCTTTAAAATCTAGCTGATATACTAGCTATATTCTTTATTTTTCAACAAAGATAAAGAGTTATTTGACTTAGTTTCAAATGTATAAGATTACTTTATATATCGATTGATAGAATTAAGGTACGCCGTACGGGGCACTTTGTAAATTGATATAACTATTATGAGAAATTTTGTCTGAGATTAAAAGCATGCTTTTGATTTTATTTTTGTTATATGTTAGCATACACAATGTTAAGAGTACATTATAAAGGGATGACTATTATGACACAAAATAAAACATAAAATTAGGACACAATAGATATTGGTCATTAATCTTGTCGGGGATTGAATTTAGGGAGAAATCTTGACATTTCTTGTGTTACCCTTGTGTCATTAGTTTAAGTTCAAATAGATTTTTCTACATTATACTATATAAGTAGAAGTCATTAAGATAAAGTGTTTTGTTGATTGCAGGTATGAAAGAGTTTGCAACCTAGGTATTAGATCGTAGAAATAAACATAAACGCTTATCCTTTAATGTTCCTTATTATTTGGTTTTTGGAGAAGGGAATACCAACATAGCGGAAAAAATAGAGTATGTAACAAGATGTGCATGATGGACATTTATTTGCTCATGACTGCTCGGGGCACCAATAGATTATGTACTTGTAGTTATTTGAAATGATCATATGATGACTCAACAAGATTCTTCAATATGTTATTATATCTAAGTCAAATAGGAGATCTCTTATGACGATGTGCAATAGCCTTTTGACTTTAGAGTACTACGAATAATTACGTGTGGAAGACTTACTTTGACTATGGTCAATCATACGGTATGGATTTACCTTACAACCATATTTGGGCATATGTCAAGATACATGAAGTGAAACACTACTCAAGAGGGGATTCATCTCCTTCAATATAGAGGATTAATGTCATTGCAATTGGTATTTGAAACAAAATCGTAAATCTTCAGCTAGAGCAATTTGGTTAATCAACAAAATATTACCAAATTGAACCAAATGACTTCTACGGTCAAACTGTATAGTTAAATATGGATGTTATTAAAATTTGACCATTGATCAAACCTTCGAACCTTGGTCATTTAAGTGATATAGTGATGATGAAGAGATGTAATATGCATAATACATATTGCTTAAGGATGCAACTTAAAAATAATTATGAAGTAAGACTTCACCTAAATGATCTATAAATAGCTAAACTCGAGTCCACTGTTGTACTTTAGCAAAATCCATATAGGCTTTAATGTTTGAATTGAGGGATGAGTTCACCTCGAGAGTCCCACAACTGAGGGATAAGTTCACACCCGAGAGTCCCATAACTGTAAGTATCAACCCCCATTCAAAATTAATTTAATAAATAATTTATAAATATTATAAATCAATATAGAGATATTAATATAATGATTATATTAATAAGTATATTAATATATTTTAATTATTAAATAAAATTATTGTATATTTATTTAAATAATATACGAGCCTATAAGTTTTTGATAATAAGAGGTGGTACTTTATCCAAGCAAAACACTCATTTTGATGTCCTGGAGACTCGAACCCATGATCTCTAAAACCTCGGTCTAAAACATCATACTTTTATCCACTTGAGTTAGAGGTCATTGACTATACGAACCTAAAATTATTACACATAAATAATAATATTTTTATTTCGGCCAAAATTAAATAATATTTTTTTAATTATGTTCCCCAATTTATGTGTGGATAAAGCAGAATATAAGTTCGAATGTTGAATTATGAAATCAAAAGGAGAAAGTCTCATTTGGATGAGATATTTGGGGGATGAAGAAAAAAAATCTACCTCCCTTATTCTCTTCTATCAATAGATCTCAAGTCTATTATTGTGGATATAATTTGAGAGTTCTCCTAATTTAAATTAAAGCTTAATTATGGACTTTGCCACTCCATTATTAAGTTCGAGAATCATTCCTTGGAAGGCAAAACTGACGATTATGGTGATAACTACCAATATACCATCGAGTAAAGTTTTTATTTCATATTTATTAATGCATACATATATCATTATTACATACACACACATACACACACACACACATACGTACACATGTATAAAAATATTTGTGTGTATATATATATGTATATGTAATTAAAATTCAAAAAATTATTTAATTGTACATATATTTTGTCTTGGTTTTATATGAAAGTTTAATTATAAAATTTCCAAGATTGATTGTATATATGAGTTTTACATATGTATATACACATAAATTTAGATGTAAAAATAATAATTTGGAGGCAATATTTTTATTAAAGTAATTTAGCAATAATGATAAAACTTAAAATAATAATTTTATCAATATTACCAAAATAATAATTTAAGATCTAAGATTTTATATTTTAAAAACCTTATTTGAAAATATATATAGTTGTATATTTTTAATAAAAAGACAAACTATTTTGAATCAATACTAGTTTAAACTTTGAATCTTCAGATTTAAATTTAAATTATTCAATACCAAGTCAAATCAAGATATCTTTTAAGTTTAAAATATTTAAAGCTCCATGTCATTTAAATTTTATATGTATTTATATAAACACATACATGCTTGCCCACACACATATAAACATAATGTCAATATTGCACTTGTGTGACCATGCACATTCTCCATTATTGTTACATATCAAATACCTATTTATGTACATCCCTTTTAATCATACAACATTTTGTGTTCATGATAAAATTTATAAATACAATTAATATTATTTGAAACAATAATGACAGTAGTATTATATATCAAATTATAATTATTGTAATTTTAGTTAATATTTTTTAATAAAATAATTATATAATTAAATTTCAAACAAACTAAACAATTCACATTGAATATGATTCAATGTGGAACTTTATTCAGAATAACACATTAAGAGATCTTGTGTGAAATTTAATAAATGACCTATTTTTGAAATTCACCCTTTTCCCCCTTTTGTATAACACATAATCCAACATCGATTACCTTAGGCATGCTTTGAGTAATATCACTAGACATCTCAAGAACTTTAGGCTTGCTCTTCATAAAACTCAACTGCCTTTTTATGCAAAATAAAACAATTGTATAGAACTCCATGCATTTACTTCTTGTTTCATTCAATCACCTTTCATTGTGATTCATTGAATATGCTTTGTGAATATTCACTACTTGGACAACAACCTAATATTCATTATATGTGTATCCTTTGGTGTAAAACCCCATAGTTTTACGAAATTAAATAATTAAATTAAAAGGGTAAAATCGTAATTTTAACCTAAATGGAAAAATAGTAAATTTCTACATAAGTTGAAATTAGGCTTGAGGACCTATTCCATTGCATCCAAAATGTCATTACAGTAATAAAATATATATAATTTGTTGAATTTAGTTAAACGGGCTAGAAATTAGAATAAGTCAAACCTATTGGCATTTTCGTAATATATTAATTTTAAGATTTTAGTCTAGATATTATATTTTTTAGCCTATAAATAGATCTCTAACCTTATTACTTTTGCTCTAATAATCTTGCCTCTACTTATAAATCCACTCCCTAAATTAATTCTAAATCCACCAAATTAAATCCACATTAAACAAATTAATATATGAAATAGATCATCGTTAAGAGTGCTACACAGATAAACCGAAGCCATCAAGAAATTTTGCATTTTCAAGGAGAGATTTTTGAATAGCGAAGAAGGAGGAGGATTCACCTCGGACCAGAGAAGATGCATGATAATTAATAAGTGAGATTTATCATATTTGTGTTATATTGGTAAGACGTAGTAATCTTATGATCTTAAACCAAATTATGATGATATAATTGATAATTAAAAACAGATTTTTTATATAACAATTTATAAGGATGTAGTATGCTATGGCTAGATGGTTAAAAAGTAATTTTTTATTAAATGTAATTAGCGGATGTTAATTTCCATGTAATTAAAAAGTGCGAGATATACAAATGTTTCAAACCATATATATTATATATCAAAGTTGTAGCTCTTGACGATACGAATCCACCGATGGTGTTCATTCGTCGATTGGTTTAACAGTTTGATTATAAAACACATTAGAAGTTCGGTAAACATGGACTGTCCGTTTCTATCTAACGGTAAAACGACGACGATATAATGATCAGGAAGTATAGGCGTGTAGTGGTTGATGCGGTAGGGCTCACGCCGGTCTCTAATCATCGTCTTTGACATCGTATGCAGCACAGATCTGGAAGAAAAAGGTGGAAAGAGGCAGAATTGCTAGGGTTGGTCGGAGGGGAGATCGAGGGCGGTGTTAGGTGTGGCTCAATGTGGGTGGCTCAAAGGCGAAATTAGATTAAGAGACTATCACCTATGGTGGCGGCGGTTCATTAAATAAAGCAATTGAGTGTGAATGAAAGAATTGGTGATACTATAGCTATATGAGAAGGACAATAATAATAATTAAATTATAAATTAAGTAATCACCAAATTTCCCTTCAGCTTTACACGCTTATAACTTTTGCATACGATCTTCGTTTTACACACGGTTCATTGCATTGGGATTGTGGTGAGATGAGGAACGCTTGGATATGTTATTTAAGGAAATGAGTTCTTCAGTGTAACCGATAACATCTAACGATGGCAATTATGAGTATAGGCGGGCTTTATATTTTTTAGAGGAAATGAGTTCTTCGGTGTAACCGTCGACGCTTAACGACAACATTACGGTGTATTTTTAAAAGGAAACGAGTTCTTTGATGTACAGTTTGATGTTGATGAGTATGGTACACTTTTCGGAGGAACTGAGTTCTTCGGTGTGATTGGTGACCTCTAATGACGAGAACCTCGATTGTGTAGGCGTTACGGTACATCTTTCAGGGGAAATGAGTTCTTCAGTGTGACCAATGATGTCTAGCGATAAGGCTAAGACATGTAGTTCTTCAGTGGTAAGTCGCATATGATTTGATGATATGGTATGTTTAGAGTAGTTGAGTCCTCGGTGTACGATTTAGTGATTGTCGGCTGAGATATACATTTCTTTAGTAGCGAGTCGTATACGATTTTGGCATGTGAATTGGGGCTTTTGGGCCCAATCTTGTGCATATGATTTGGCATAAGATAGGTTTTAGTGATGACCTTAGAATTTGATGTCACTATAGTATTATATTATATTTAACTGACTTGTTGGGTGTAGATGACACAGCTTAAGGTATGGCTTTTTTAGTATATGTTGTTTTACTAGCGTATTAATATTATACACTTATATGATACGGTTCGCTCATTAGACGTATGTCCGACCCACTATATTATTTTCTTCTTTTTAGTCATACTTTGATAGGTTGATATGGAGAACTGGTGGTGACTTGGAAGCATAATGGTATGACGGAGGCACACATTTCTTTAACTATTAGCTATCGACTATTTTATCTCAATTATTCCCAAACATTAGGTTGATTTTGTTACTAGTAAAGAGAAATGTTGTAAGTGAAGTTTATTTGATACTTTATTATTTTATTTGTCTGGGATTATTATATTATTGGTTATTATATTTTATTCCTTTCACTGTATGTTTCAGAAAGTTTAATATCGTAGATAATTCTATGATTTGTTTTATACAAAAAAAGCTTCAAAATGATCTGCCATCCACGAGGTCTGTGATGCCAGTACCATTTTTAGACGTGGATTGGGATATTATAGATGACGCGGTGTTACATTTGGTATCAGAGCTTAGGTTAGACAATTCCTTCTAAAATATGGTATGAGAGAAGGTATTTGTAATTTTTATTATTTATATTATACACACACATATATTGTATAATTTTTACGTCCCATATATTTTGGCTTGTGAAGGTAATTGTTGCCTTATCCCTTATAGAAGTAAACAACTATGAGTTAAATAAATGACGATATTTAGATAGTTTGGGGTGGAAGATAAATAACACATTTGCTATAATTTAGTCCATAAAGAATTGCTAATAGAGCATCTTTAAACAAATTAACAGTAAGTCAATTGTGAGACCAAGGACGAATTAGAAGAAGAGAAGTACCCTAAAGTCCATAGAATATAGTGTGATGTTGATGAGGCATAATAAAGGTACTAAAGCATTTTTTTAGGTTGTAACTGGACTTGTGTAAGTTATGATCTACTCTAATTAAAATAATTATATTAATTGAAACTAATTTAAATGTTTTCCCTAAAAAAGTTAGATATTTTTAGAAAAATTATAGAAGTTGAAGTTTGTTTAATATATTGAAATTGGTAGAGTTAGGGGTATGCCCTAAAGACAATTATGTAATTTGTTACATATATCTAACTCAATAACCAATCTTGTTCGAAATCAAAGGTATTTTCTTTCAATTATATACTTGATATAATGTGGTTATATTGATTAATTAATTTAATAAAATGTATATTTAATAGAAAATCCATAAATGATATGTTTTGTGATAGTAGCTACAAAGTGTTGTAACCGCGAGTAATTTATCACCATAAAAATAAATATACCATTTTAAATGTTCATAGTCAAGATGCATCGAGACTGGATATCGATGTATCCATTGAGACTGGAGTATGTAATGCTCTCCAAATGTTGGGCAGTGTATTACTCATGGCTGCCGGGGGCACCTAGGAGTTACGTATTAATAATTATTGGATAACTACGGAAAGACTCGCTTGATAGTTTTTTGTTGGTTAATATAAATGAGGTCAAACAAAAAATATTGATGTGACTGATTTACATAGTTCCCTCGATTTCAGAATACTGTGGACCTTCAATATGAAAGCTCCGTTTTGATTATAGTCAAATCATGGCATGACGTCCATCGAGTGACTATAGTTGGGTCGAGTGGAAGTATTGGAAGTGACGCACCAATCAAGAAAGGATTCGTCTCCTCAGTTATATGGCCAAAGCATTTCAGGTTAATAATAATTGTTATTATTGAATCAAGGACATTGTGTTTGGACTATAGAGTTGAATATGGATGATATTTGAATTTTGACCATTACCAAATTCCATAAGTCCAAAGTGATATAGTTTTGACGAAGAGAATTGGTGTAAATAAATGTCACAACCGGGTAATGCTTAATAAAGCGAAATTGGATTTTATTGAAACTAAATAAACGATAAATTTGGCCAAAATATCACTCCACCTGCTAAGTGAAATTTGATTTTATCCAAAATCAATAAATGATAAATTTTTCGTAAGCTATAAAATATCATTATTGATTTTCTGAAATTTTAAAATTCATAGTATTTAATATATAAATATTTTCTACCATTTATTTATTGTTGTTTAATTAATTAATTCAAATATATATATATATATTAATATAATAAAATTATAATTAAATTTGGATCTGCTGTGTATTCAATCTGGAATGTTTAATTTTTTTTAATTTTTTTAATTTATATTTTTATACAAACTATACTAACTCATATTTACATTAATTATATTTCTATTTATATATAATTATATTTATATTTATATATAATTATATTTCTATTTATATATAATTATATTTATATTTATATATACATATTGTTATATATGTGTAATTATGTTACTTTAATACATACATATGCGCGCGCGCGCACACACACATATATATATTTAATTAAAAAACAAACTTATATCTTGCATATGTGTATATATATGTTTATTTAATAGTTAACACAATAATATTTTACGTATAAATAAATAAATAAATAAATAAATATATATATGTAATATTTTCTCATAATACACACACACAGATATACATACATACATATATGCACTTGGGTTTTATATATAATTAGTATAAATATATACACATATTTGGACAACATACAATACATGTCCATTGCGATGTAAATCCAAACATCTATATATGGGCATGTTATACCTTGCATGGAATATCATGTTACACGTGCACACACATACACATATGTATACTTATATATAAATTAAATAAATTTCTATTAGTAATTTATAAACTTAAATGAAATATATGATTTTATTTAAATTAAATTTAGAAATGTTCTAAATAAATTGGACTTCATAGGCCCAATAAAGATCCAATATGGTAAAAAAATTTGAAATTCATCTGCAACTTCCACTTCGGACTGGCCTAGTTTCAATAATGGTATTAGAGCCCAATAGCCTATGCAATCTAAATTAGCCATATTAGAGTTAACTATTAAACTTACAACCCAAAAGAAAAACTTTGGACAAATGGCGACAACTTCTTCTTCATTCCCGAATTTTTTTTCCTCTAGTTCGCCTCATTTCTATTCGAACATTTCCTCTTCTCATTCTTTATATGATTGCGACCCTTTATATTATAAATCATATGCCGAGGTCCTTAAAGAATCCAAGTTTTCTGTTCCTCATGTCTCCTCTCAGAATTCCTGATCCACAAAATGAGTCGATTTAAGAAAAGGGAGGCGAATTTGTTTTCGCTGCGGAGATTTCTCACACATGGCTAAAGCTTATCGTAACCCTATTAGATGTTTTGGGTGCGGTTCTTTTGGGCATAAAATGTTCGAATGTTCGACGAAATTTGATTTTAATATTATTAGGCGTAGAAACCTCTCAATCTCAGATCATGGCTTCTTGTTCGTCTTAAAATGTATGAAACTAAAAAAAAAATTGTTAGATCACTTATGGGTACAGAGGAAGGATGGAATAGATTTTTTGGAGGAGTTATTCGTTCATTTTGACAAGATCAATTTGGTTAATATCAGTAAGTATTATAGTAAGAAATTTGGTGATCCTGAAGATTATTTTGGGAATTATGCTTCTTCATTTGTTGTGGATGATTCGGCAGTTGATAGGTTGTCAAGCTCTTATGGGTTTAATGGAAACTCGTTCTTGTTTGAAGGTGTCATTAATGATTCAGCTAATTATGTTGCAGCTCATAGGGAAGAGTTTTATTTCTCGAATTCATTGCTTTTAGATCCCGCTGTTTTGCAATGTGAAGTGGACACTCATTCTCTAGAAAACAATGTTTCACTATATGATTGTAGCAATAGATCCAAAACTGAATCATGTGAAGTGGAGAGATTTGAATTAGCCACTGCAAACCACAATGATTGTCTGAAATCAATGGAGATTCCTGGAAAGAAATATATTATGGTCAAAGGAGTAGTGGTGAACTCCCTATGCAAAGATGTCAGTAATGTTGTTGTGTCCTCATCTTTCGTTCCATTGATTTATGAGGACAGTTTGGGATTTAAATATCGTGAGTGCATTATTGCTTCTGGTAGTTTGGTGGAGGATGTTGTGAGTAGAGATAATTCAGAGGAGAGTGATGAACCATTGATCTCCGAAGTTTGGTGTAATTCAGATGAATGTTGGAGTGATGATTTTTTGTATTGTACTTACAGTAAGTTTTGTAATGATATGCACAAAGATACTAATGTGCACAAGGGTATGCACACAGATATTGATGTTCATTCTTTCAGTCTGATTAATGTTGGCGATGGTTTTTGTGGTGAGGGTGGGGAATTTGATGGCGCAGAGGTGAGTGGGTTGGCAAGAGCTGATGTTCTGATTGATGGAGTGTTTCAGTTAGATGGAGATGGGGAAGTTTTGTTGGATGGAGATGCTCTGTTAACTGAGAATGATGATATGATTTGTGTTTATGGTGGTTATAATGAAGGAAAGAGGGATGTTTTGATGGACTATGCTTTTCAATCTGATGTTGGTATTATTCTTGATGATAATCTTAAGGTTGATGAAGTGGCTGTGAATAATGAGTTGATATCTCAACAGTATATTTTGCAGTGCATTTATGGCTTAGTTATGCCAGAGAGAAGTGGTGATATCTTAGTGGGTGGTTTTGTTGTAGAAGATTTTTACATTGTGAGGCAGGTTTGCATATGGTTATTATTGGTGAAAACAAGATTGACAGCTTAGTTTCTTTTTTAACCTCATTGACTAAGAGAGTTGATAGGTCATTTGAGCGGTCAATTTATTATGATACTGGGGGTTTTAGATTTATATTATACTGTTGCGTTGCATCCTTAAGAAGACCTTCGCCATCTGCTATTCATGCTTATATTTCTTCTTATACATCCAAATCTGGTAGAAGATTTAGTAGGAGTATTTCAACAGAGAACATTAGAAGAAGTCCTAGATGGAAACTTAAAGCTTCTAAGGCTTATGCATGAGGGTTAATGGTTATTTGTGGAGTTATTTTGGGGATTGTTGTTTTGGAGACCGTTTGTGGTTTGAGAAGACGAGGTTTGTTATTTTGAGGTTTTTTCAGGTTTGGTTGCTGAGGTTGAAGATGTAGGAGTTGTTTTAGATGGCTACTCATTTCTTGGGGACGTTTCAGGCATTTGGTTCTTGTTGGAGTAGATTGTTTAGGGATAGTTTTTAGTTTCATAGGTTTTTGGGTGGTTTTCTATTTTATTCTCTTCTTTCTTTTCGTATGGGGTTTTTTGGCTACCTGCCAAGCATGTTGGCAGCTCCTTTACTTTTGGTGTTATATATATATGTACATGTGTGCTCTCCTCTATTTTAGAGGATTACACATTTCTCTCAAAAACTTATAGCCCAAAAGTTTCCTTAATAGAATAGGCCTAAATTTGAATTGGGCCTTAAACTAATTTTCAAATTAAAAATTAAAATATGAGATTTTACATTTAAAAGTAAAATTTAAAATAAGATATGCATATATTATAAAAATTATAATATAATAAAATTTTAAAAATGTTTGGAAGTATTATATATTGATTTCGAAATTTTAAATTTAAAATAAGATTAATAAAATAAAATAATTAATTAAATAAGTAAGTTAATAGGAAATATATACATGTATTATATATGTTTGGTATATGTTATGATATCTTAAAATGTTTATGATATCATTAGTATACATGTATGTATATAATATTTTTAAATGAATATAATTTAATTAAAATTTTTAATTAAAGGTTAATTAATTAAACAAATTAATTAAAGAATAATTGATTAAATTAATTAATTAAACGTAAATTAATTAAAAGTTAATTGATTAAATAAAAATACACATTTTTGAGATTTATGTGTTATACTATAAAGGTTATATATAAATATTTAGTATAAATGTTATATTAAAATAATATGAAATTAATTAAATATTAATTAATTAAAATTAATTAAATAAAGATTTAATTAATATAATGTTATACATAAGACTATTATATAAGTATTATAAAATACAAGAGTTATATAATAATAAAACTTATGTAATATGAATGTATAAATTAAAAGTGGAACAGTAAAAAAACCTTAACTAGACTTAAGGAATAAATACATACGTAAATGTATGTATACCGTGATTTCCGATGTGTCGACATTTGAATCACAAGAGTAATTCATAAGAAATACATTACTCGTGAATCGATATCACTCAATATAATATATTGAAGATTATGAATCTTCAATATAATGTTGTCCTCTACCATATATATGTTAATAAATTACTTGCATACTCCTTGGTTGTTGAGCAGACTCAAGCAAGGGACGTTATGTGTAGTATTATTAATATACTAAATAGACGAGGTAAGATAACTATATGTATTTGTTAAGCAGACTCAAGGTACATACACTATACTTACGCCGTCGCGATATGGTAGGTACTAGTGAATAATTTCATTTTGATTTGTTGAGCAGACTCAAGGTCGAACCAAAATTAGGACAAGGTACCAAAGGGTTAGGAGTTGTATATGATACAATCGATAATAAGTTATCCATTGTTTGTGGGGCTATTATTTGTTAAGCAGATTCAAGGTCAGAATTCCAAGACAAACGAGTCCTAATACCCACCAGTGAAGTTGAAAGACTTTTATGTTTCGCCAAAGGTTTAGTGAAACATAAAAGATTAGCGGGAGCCTTATTAGAAAATTAAATGATACATTTAACCTTTTTAATATTGAAAGAACATATGCTATATAATGTTATAACAATCTACAATGATAAATTTGTGCATTTAATACAACTGATAAAACATTTGTCAATTAAGACATCCAAATGATTTGAATCAAAGATTGATAAATAGAAATATACTTACTAATAAATTCTTCTTGCAGTTAATATTTTCCATACTCATGCAAGTGCCTAAGTTTACAACTACTTAACACGGTCGTAATATTGTCTCTCACATGTTTATTTGGTTAAGACCGTGTATTGCATTCTGAACTTAAAAGCGATACGAGACTATGGATATTTGATCCATATGCTATCACATATAAATGTTATATGGTGAGCGGTCACGATTCATAATGTAAGATACTTTGATGAATTTAGTTCATTCGAAATAAGCCAATAAACGGTACCGTCAGATCGAGTATTCAATTTGATTGATTACAAAAGGATCACATTGTGTTAAATATAATACAAGACCAAAACTACAATATAAATCTAAGAACTTGATCGCTGAAATGTCAGTTTGATCAGCTTACGCAAGGTGCAATATATTTGATGTCCTTAAATGTTAAGGATGATCGAGCACACTTTTCGTAAAAAGGTCGTTATGATGTTGTAGTAAGGGTATTATTTTGAATGGTTTGACCATTTGAAAGGAAAATGAATGTATAAGAGTAGATGTAATTTAAGGCACAGTTGGGATGAGGAGAGTGAATAGTCACTTCTGCTTTATAAAGAAATAACAGAAACGAGAATTGTAATAAAAATAATAATATTTAACATTAGAATAAGAAATATGATGTTTATTCCGAAATGTATTTTCATATAGTAAATGGTTTCTATGAGATTTATTTCTTTGAGTTCAATATATTTGATCAAAGAACTCTTCACTGTAAAATAGTTATAGTATATGAGATAAATAATTCCATATTAAGTGAATGATGAACCTCCGAATTCAGTATGCTATTATAGTAATGGAGAAAATAGTGGGATCATGCCATGTAGTACTTATCGATTGCATCAAATTACGAAAATTATTTTTGTAAAACATACAGAACATTATTTATGAAATAATGGCTTTTTTTGGGTATCGACTGAAAGATAGACATAGCTATATTTCAATATGAATATTCGTTATGAAATAAAACTATAATGTGGTATTTTTTCTCATAACAAAAGTGATGCACTGGAAAATACAAAAGTATATAATATTATTTACAGTTACTTTGGAATTATGGACTAAGTCGTAGTTTTGAGAAATAATTTTATTATATATTATGAATCATATGATACTGGTTAATTATGTCTCAAATAATTAAGGGCTATGCATCCATTTAGTGTAAGCATCATAAGAGTTGATGAACTCTTTGGATTGATACATATAGATGTATGCAATCATAAGTCTTTTAATACCAGAACGGTTCCACGTACTTCATCATATTCACTGATGAGTTATCATCAATGTGGACATGTGTATTTGATACATATGTAATGTGGCTAAGATAGATTCATAGAGTATAAAACAAAAGTAAACAAAGTAACATGCGATAGAAATAATCTGATTTGATCAAATGGTTGAGTAAATTAGAAAGTGTTCTGAACGTACCTAAAAATGAATAAAGATTCAATCTCAAAAGTCACTCCTCTATGTGATACGTAATGATGTGTTGACAAGGAGTAATCGAACTTTTTTGGACAAAGTATGATTAATTGTGAGTGAAGTTGAGTTAATTTTTTTCTATAAGGTCATGCACTTAAGAGTAGTACGCGATACAAAATCATACAAGATAAGGGTTTATAGAAACCCCAACATATCCTAGGCCAAAGAGTTGGTAGATTATGCGAGTTCGAAAGTCTGTACATAATAATTGTTCGTGAGGGATCTTCTATGAATCTACCCAAAAGGAGTTTGGGAAGGACTATCATTAGATCACATATTTATGTTTTGAACATAAATTTTGTAAACTAAAACTAAATCAGTTTTTAATAAAGAAAATTCATAAAGTGTTTATGAGTACATGTTCCGTTGCAATGAGACACAATTGTTGTCTCAAGAAATACCAACTTCATAGTGAAGGAATTTCTTTGAGAAATTATTGGTAGTAAAATGGAATTGGATACGATCTAATGAAAAAACTGATAACATGAGATGAAATGAAATTAACTAACCTAAACGAACACATCGTATTAGAGTGTCAAATAAGTATTCTCGCACATTGAAGATAAACTACAAGTTTCTTATCCATGTTGAAAATATATAATCCTCAGTTGCTTAAATAAATCATTAAGAGTGTTGACTCTATGATACGGTATGATGCGTAGATCCAAAATAGATTCCAAATACATTATCAAAATATGATTTTGTTAGATGTACCCGAAATAGATATGATCCATCGGCCTCGAATGTGTCTTCGAGAGCAAGACTAATGCAGTTGGAATATAATGAGCAACATTGATAAGAATAACATCATAAATTTCAACTGTTGAAATTAGCGTAATAGATTTGATATTCAACGTGCTCAAGTTAATTCGGATTTACTTACAAAATTATCACTTGGTATGACTTTATGTTTGGTACGTTTGTATTGAAACAGAAATTCTAAATAATGATTTAGAGTAAGTTGTTTACACAAATAACCAAAATGTCTCGACAGTGAGAGCGATATTGAGTTTGTGAGTCTTTGGATATGATCGAAAAAATGATCGAAAGAATCATTTTATAAGCATCAAAATCGAACAAATATTTTGATAGAAATATCAAATAGTTTGATTATCTATCAAAAGACCGAGGAAGCGTGTGTTCATAAGAAAGAACGTTAAAAGGTACCTTGATATTTCTAAACTGTAAGTAAACAACACATTGTTGATTTTATTGATGTACTTGTATTAAAATAAGCCTTGCTTGTTTTGATACTCAACGTCGGGCTATAAATGATGTCTTTTATACTGAGTGTAAAAGATATTGGAATGTCCCAAATCGAGATGCAAAGACACCTTATTAGATTGTTTAGTCAGAACATGTGAGTGAATACCTTATGCATGGCAATAAGAATTATCATACACGTTATGTTGTCCATAATATCGTGATTTGTTAATGTATTTGATACATGAAGAAAATATCAAATCCAAATTGATATCATTAAATGGTTATTTGAAATATTATCGTGTATTTGTAAAATACTAGAGAATTGCTTACAGAAACAACAAACTCCTTATAAAGGAGTATTTGGACTCAAACTTTATAAATGATATCGAGTATAATATGTCAATAATAAATTAAAGTTAAGAATATTTAAATTGGAAATGTTCCAAATGAAAGACTATAGTTGATTCAATTGAAAAGGCTACGTACATCACCTTGAATAGGCAGTAATAAAGAAATGTATATAAATATAAGTGCACAAATTTGTTACTGAGCTGAGGGTGATTCAAAATGTTGAGAATCCCATAACATTTTTATACGGTAAAAATGCCAATATATAATTAATAACAGAATTTTGAGCTCATTAGAAGTCGAGAGACATACTTTGAATTGTTCCACATGATAAGATAGTTTATCAGCATCGAAGAGAGTTGATTGACATAGTAGATAATTGAAACATAATAGCATACCCGTTCACCGAGGGACTGAACCGATCGGTTTAGAGGAAACCGATTTGAGAAGTTGGGAACAAGATTCCATAATTGACCCCATGTGATGACCCACCCATTCGACCCTCAGAAATCGACACCCTAATACATCCTAGGTATTCACGTGCCGCAAAACCAAGTGCCAGAAGGATGAATAACAAAGGGTAAAAAAATAAAGATAGAACATAATCTTACACGAATGGAATAACATATATTATTTTAATATATATGATCTTACAGTGGAAATTTTAAATACATTTATCAAAGTCTATCTTATATATCAACCTGGACAGTTATAAATCTCTATCCTTATAAATGTTGAATAGAATCAGTAAACTAATACAACAGAAATGAAAATGGGGAACTATTTACATGAAAATCTTCGGCTCTAGACTTCAAGCTCCATCATAATGCTCCAAGTTAAACCTGACTACTTGGCTGTCCGGAAAAATAGAGTTTCTAGAGTTTAAGGGAAAAGAAAATAAACTTCGGGTCAGTCATGGGACTGGTGTGAGAAACTCAAAAATACGGGTATTAGAAAACAAAGGGTATCTCATAAGACTACGCCGCACATAAACAAGGAACGGGTTTTTACCTTATGATAACCAAAACATTTGCTATCCAAAATCAGGGATATTATCTTTAATGACATTCTTTGAAAATTCTTTCAAATAACATATTAATCATAATTGGAATTGTTACATTTGTTAAATTCGACAACATTATATGTTTACAACTAAAACCGTAAATGCTCATATTGGAGAATTGATTCCATATAATAACAAGGTAAGAGACTACCTTCTGATAGTACATCTCCAGAAAAATGCACCGAGGCACCAACAGATGGTCCTCTACCAACACAAAATCAGCCTACCTTTACCGTAGATAGTACCAAATATGACATCACCCCGATTGTTCCTGACCTATCCAAGAGCTCTCATAGCATACATAACATACTCGATATATAATGGGTAATCTAGAAAGTTATGAATATATCCTGTTGGGTGTGACCTACATAGCCCGGCCGCATTTGCCCCGTTTTTGTCATTCTTGGGTGCAAGGCTTAAGGTCACGTTTTACTTTGCATAGAATCATCAAATCCTACTTAGAATGCCACATTGCCATTTCTATCACATTATTGATTTCCACAAATGTACAACCTTTGAGCTCGTACACCTCAGAGAAGGGTGTTAAGTGTAAGCCACTATGCCACAAAGTGAATCAAACAACAATGATCATACAACATAAGGTAGATTTTCTGTTATTCCATTTTTTCACACAACACATGAAAAAACCATCTGTTGTCTTAAGAGCCCTTGAAATCTTTCATCTATTGCCTAAATAGCCCACGAAATCTCTATGAACAAGCTTGTTATTTAGACAACATTTTATCCGTCGTCTGATTTAAGTTATCAAAATTTTTAGTTTTGGCTCCAACATTTCCCTCTCAATTATTTCATGGTCGCCTTTTATTTTGTTTCCCCCTTTATATTTTGGTCCCCCATTTTTATTTTTGTTCAGTCCATACCTCGATAGAATGAAAATGGCCATCTCCTTCTCATCTTCAACTTAGGGTTTTATGAAATTGAAGCTGCCTTCTTCTCATCTTATCGTCTTCTTGCAAATCTGATACCCTCTCACTCTCTCACTCTCAACTTTAGGTTTTATGAAATTGAAACCGGCACCTTGTCAAGTGTTCTTCGATTGACATTGGTATGATTTTTGCCCCTTTCGATTTATATTGTTCTCGACTTCGATTATCTTTCCAATGATGAATTGGGTTCTTTATATAGGAATTAATTTCCTATATTTTCGTATATACGTTGAGATTTGAATTTCAAAGTGTTTGTTTGGCCGTCTGATTCCCTTTCGATTTTGTATTGATCTCGACTTGATTTGCTTGTGATGATTTGGGTGTTTATGCGACAATGAACATAACTTGGCTGAAGTGCACTGACCAACATGTTTTGGTCATGTTCGTATTATTTTTTCAACCGCTCAATTTTTTGTTTGCTAATTCGATTGCTATGTTGTTTTGAACAGTTACACTTATATGGCCTTATGTTTTATGTATTGCATTCATTGTTGTTGTTCATCTACTTGCACCCATGTATCATTCTCCTGTGGCTGTAGCTTCCAAACTGTTGTGGTTTGTTCTTCTGCATATGAATTAATGTATTTCTAGTTGCCTAAGTACATTCTTTGGTTCACTGTATGCATTAGTGCTGTGTTGCCTTATTGCCATTGTTTGAATTAGTTGTGTTATCTGAAGCTGGAGCTTGTAACGACGATACTTGACCCATGTTCCTTGTTGCATTGTTGATCTTGTTGCATTGTTTCAGTTTGTGAAATATCTTCCATGTATATACATACATATGTATGTTTGTGTGAAATATTACCATGTTTTTCACTATGTTGCATTGTTGCCTGAAACAGAAACTATATCCATCTTGTTGCATTATTTCTTGAAACTGAGATTGTTGATGTGTTGCTTGATCATGGCTGAAGTGCACTGACAATACTAGATGTGTTGCTTGATATTTCATGTATATACATACATGTGTATGTATATATGTATGAATAGCTACTTGTATATTTAGAATTGTCATTGCTGGACTTGCACTTAAACTTACACTTGAACTTCCGCTTGAATTTAGGAACTGGAGTTGAACACTTGTGAAGATCATGATGTTGCACTAGCACAGAATCAAAGGCATTTGAACTTGAACTTGTTTCAGGCATTTGTGCACTATATGTATTTGTTGTTTTAGGCATCTTTAAATGTACATTTATGTTTGGTTCATGACCTTGCTTTGCACTATATGCTGACCGACACTGCCTTGTCAAGGCAGTGTCAGTGCACTGCCTTGAATTCCATGTACTCCCCGGCTCATTTGATTCATGTTCATTTGTTTGTACTTCCTGCCTTCAACTCATGTACTTCCTGGCTACATTTTTTGTGTGGCACTACCTGTTGTTCATTTGTTTGTGGCACTTCTTGGCTACATTTGACATGTGTTGCATATATACATGTAAATACATATGTGTATATATGTGTTGCTCACTATAGGAGATGCAAGTGGTAGTATATTTGTAAATTCGTACCTACTGTTCTTTGTTTGTGCTATTTGTGCACTTAATTATGTATCATTATGTACCATGCTTGATACTGCCATGAATCTGGTTTGCTGTTGGTTGACTTTGTGCATCTCCTTGTGCACTGAATTTGTTTGTGCACTTTGGCTTTGCTGAGTTGCCTGATCTGTTTTAAGCTAAATTAAACTACTTGTGTTGAGCCCGAGCTTGCTTGGGCTTGAACTTGTGTGTTTTCACCGAGTTGAGCCTTCGGGCTTGACGTTTGCAACTATCCGTGTGATTGAATCAAGGATCGGCCTTGTGATATTAACAATGGTACACTATGCATATCATAAGTTGTCCATGCAAATATATATATATATATATATATATATATATATATATATATATATATATATATATCCCTGTTTCAAAATGAAATGAAAAAAACAAACCCATAAACCGAGGCAATATTTAATATTCAAATTCAATTTTATTTTTGGAATTTAGGTTTTTTTTCTTTTTCAAGTTTACTGCGCTGTTGTTTATTTAACAGGTATAGGAGATGGTTGGACACAAGTTAGAGCAAGCAAATCAAGATCAACATAAAAAACAAACACGAGTGAGTGTGAGTGAATTTAAGTTGTATTGTATTAGAAAATATAAGTAGAGTTATAGTGAAAGTTGTATTGCATTAAATTTGATTTGAAATACAATAGTTATTTAAATAAAATTGCGATTCATTTATTTCATTCTGTGAACAATTATTCATATCAGTCAATATTTATATGTTGTGTAATAGTAAATTCTAGAAGTGATACTATAACATCAAACAACATATGGTATTTTTATTGTGTTAGGGCATATCAGACGACGTGGCATATCTGTGGTCTGATGTGCAATGAGACGGCATGTGAT
Organism: Allium fistulosum; assembly: GCA_030737815.1. NCBI lineage: Eukaryota > Viridiplantae > Streptophyta > Magnoliopsida > Asparagales > Amaryllidaceae > Allium > Allium fistulosum. Next base: position 1,098,178,820 of record CM060904.1, on the reverse strand, counting down.
TTAATGACTGATAGGTATGCACTCAGACAACAGAGCATACTTGTCGTCTGATGTGTTTTTTTCCCACAGTGAAGAGAGGTTACCTCCTAAACCACCAAATAGATGTACGATTGTAGTGGTCAATGTACGTGTATTCTAGAAATGCAATGTCATACATTCGTCCATACAAGTTGTCCAGGAACAGGACAAACCGAAGACACCCTCCTACTACATCCTCACCCATAGGATTAGTAGCGAGAAGTCCTCGCATCGAAGATTTTCAAAATTAAGTACTACTACCGCCATATGTATATAATTTGGAAGTCGAGGGGCTAGTGGCAAGTAGTCTTTCATTATGAAGATCTCTATCTTCAAAATCATTGCCTTTATCATGTTTTCACTTTCGTACGTACATTTGTTCGAAGTGGTTTTTAGATAGGAATCACCCAAATCGGGTCCTGGTCTTTGTGAACCAATTATCGGTAAAACATATTTTAGAGATATATCACTTCTTTTCCAGTATATACGAGATTATTAAACCTCTCTTTAAATTTGGAAAACACCAAATCATTTCTCATAAATCATGTTGGAAAACATGATTGAGTAAAAATGATTCATAGAAATTATACTAATTTTACTCAATACTAGTTTCTGTATTCGACAAGTACTATTCGTTGAATAACGATGAGATCAACTTTTGAATTCACACGAATAGTATGAGTTCTCTCCTCGGTAGTTAACATTAAGTATAAGAAGATTATTTCTTTACAACCCAAGTTGAGGAATTAGTTATGGAAAGTAAATCTTTTATACTTGTCTCGTTTTCGATACTTCGACCTTATCTATTCCTCGCCCAGGAAGAGGCCAGGTGAGCCAGGACACTGATTGCTCCTGAACATCTCCTTAGTTTAAGCACCCCACATCTGGATCTCACGAATAGAAGAATCATGTCTACTCATCGGCTTTTAGAGCCAAGATTTAATCATTTATTTATAACAACTTTTCTTTTAATCATTTATTTAAACTCTTTTTCTAAACAATTATAAAACTTCCAAATTATCTTTAAAAAACTTATTTATTATTTATTTCAAAATGTTTAAAAAAGATTCGGGAAAGAATAGTCAAGTTAAAACTATAATTTCTATAAGTTATTAAAACTGCTGCGAAAAGTGCCGCAAATAGTATTTTCAAAGCTTATTTGATCAAAACAACTTTTCTATCATTTGAAAGTCCTTTTTTATAACTCAAATCCTTTTTAAAACATTCTAGTATATTTATAGAATTTATTCCATATTTTAAAGATTTAAAAATATCATTTCAAAGAATTTTTTTTGGATTCCGAACTACCAAACCACGACTATTTTGAAAACTTGTTTTGCTCATATTTCAAAATCTACTAAATGAAATCACAATCTTTTTCTTTTTTTGAAAACTATGATTATAAAAGTTCGGAAAATTCTTATTTCAAATGATTCCGAGCTATATTTCACTTTATATAGTCGTTTGACTATTTTAGCGCAAAATCGTGAACTGCCATTATGCGACACACCTATTTTTGACTCAATTTTCAAAACTCATAAAAACTTCTCCAATTTGAGTTTTTGTGTTTATAAAACATTTACAAATCATTTAAAACCATTTTAAAGAGGTTTAACCATCCTGTAACACTTTTTTTAATTCATATCGGAAAGTGATTTTCGTTGTGTAATTTCGACGTGTATTAAATGTGAATTGTTTACACATCCAAACAAACATATTATTTCATCCAAATTTGATAAACAATCATCAAAACCAAGCATAGAAAAACATATATATCATCATATACAGCATATATAAATAGCGTTTTCTCACCTTCATTGGCTACTAAACTTATGAAAATGGACTTAGCTTTACTACAATTGAACTGGAGCTAACAGAATCGTGCCTTGGACTTTTGGGAAAGCTCGTCCTATGCTTGCAAGTGGAGGTGGGCTTAGCCAAGGGTGATGGAGATGGTGGCTGTGGGTTTGCAAGGAGGAAAGGAGTGGATTTCACTTGATTTTGAAGTGAATTTCTAATGTATATATACTTGTATAAATTTATTTTCTTTTTGCTGATTTTTCTTCATAAATTTACTAAGTAGAGATGCCATTAAAATAGCTTGAGAAAGAGGAATAAGAAGATGAAGAATGGTGTTAAAATTATGAAAGAAATGGATTAGTATTTATAAGAAAATTATGGAAATAAATATCCAAATGTGCATGGACCAAAATGCCCTTGCCCACAGCCTCTCCTTCCCATAACTAGAGCATGGCTAAGCCTCCCCCCTTGTGCCTCCATGCATGTGAGTTGATGTGTGTATGATTGAAGTGAAGTTTGATTTTTAAGTGTGAAAATATGTTAGATATTTATAACTTTTACTCTATGTAAATTTAAATGTAAATGGTGAATATGTATATATTTATATATGTTATTTGTTATGTACATGTATATGTAACTATATGTATGTGCATGTCATATGTGTGTACAAGTTACATAAAGAACGTTGCACAACTTCTCTACGTTAAACCGTTATGAATTCTGATTCCGATTTCCGGTTATATTTTCACTTATAAATTAAATTACATATAAATGTAAACCAAATTTGAAAACTAATTTCGTATTATTTTTAACTAATTAAAATGATTCCTTTTGAATTATAAAACCACATAAATCAATATTGAAGAATTGTTTACAGAAAGTGCTATTATATCAATAAAGCGATATCAATTTTCCTTATAATTTCAAGTCTTTATAACTATTATAAATGATTTATTATTACTTCATAATTAATTAAAATGAATTATTATCATTTAAAATAATTATTTGAATAATTATAATAACTATTAAATCACTAATTTTCCATTTAAATTCATAAGTCAATTATTAAATATGATGCCATTATTGATGTTGTCATAAATACATTTTATTTCCAAAAGTAAAACAAATAATTTTTATTTAATATTCATGTTTATATGGATAAATAAGTATGTATCCAGTTCCTGCACGCTAATATTGAGAAAATCTCAAATTTCTCGAAAACTGATTTTCGTCGTTGTTCCGATAAAAATTCCAAATATCTATATTTGTTAATATACTTCTAAAACAAGTTTATCGTTATTATTTATGGTTCAAAAAATAATAATTTGTGTTATAAAACCATTTGAATACATAAATAAATATAATTTATCAAATTGATAAATTTGCAGGTCGTTACAGACTTCCCTCCTTAAAGGAGTTTCGTCCCCGAAATTACACATAACAAAAAACTAGGTAAAAAATATATTTTAAATTCAAATACAAACCTTTGTGATGTATACAGATCATCCGTACATAATATTTGATTCGATTTTCTATACGAATACACAAATTTACTTCTGAAGTAGTATCGATCCTTCGATCCTCTTGTGTGGATTCTGACAAGGCTTATTTATCAGAAAGCTTCATTTTCCTTACATAGCTCTCAACTATGATAGAAAATGCAAGTACCCAACCATAAACCCAAATGTTCACCATCAAGAATCGAGTGATAAATTCTTCTTCTAACCGGTGTAAAAACCTCAAAGTTCCGTACTCGAATCTTAGATCAAAATCCTGCAACGAAATGACCTACGTACTCATACGTGCTTATTAACCTTCCCAAAAGTTTTATGAAAAAATTTCATAAAACTTATATTCAAACATTTTTGTAAAGATGCTTCTTTATATATAATTACTTTAAGAAATTTTATTCTCCAAAAATTTCTATCTTCTTCCAAAGAAATCATTTCAATTCCAGTACTTAGAAAATACCTCTATATACTTAAATCCATAAAAATCTTTGAAAAAAGCTTCATATTTTCCAAAACACACTTTATTGGATCAAAACGAATGTTGCATAAAACATCATTGCGACAACCCAAAAACACTAGTATAGGGATTTAATCAATTATACTTAATATTAATTTTCAATGTCGAACTTAAACTATCAGTTAACAATGAAGCCGATTAAGTTGGGGTATCATTACCTCTCAAACCTTGAATGGACGTCATTCTTAATTTAAAAATGGATATAAGTTACCCACCTCGAATCTTTACATCAAATATAGGATATGAACATATCCCATATACTGTATAAAAAATCTTCTTTCAGAAATACTTACTATAACAACAGTGTTATAGTCTATTCTATGTCTTCCTTGTTTTCTCAAAAACATTCATTACAACAAAAATGTTGAAATCCATGTCTTCCTATCTCTTAACACATTTTAAATCACTTTTAAAACCATTAAACTCCATTTGTAAATGTCACTTTCAAAACATTCCTTATAAGAGATTATTTTACTTTTAAAACGAAATGTTTATAAAAACCATCCTCTACTTATCAAGATAAACCCTTTTATATTTATAAAACCATGTTTTATAATCTCCTTCCTTTTTATAAAACTTCTTTCTTATAAAATATCTTTATTTATAAAATTCCATTTATAAATCTATTTACAAAATATGATTTACAAATCCATTTTTCATATTTATAAAACACCGTTTATAAATCTATTACTTTATTTATAAAATATTACTTTTACAAATCTTTTATATAAAACATTTTAGAAATATTTGTTTCAGACTATTTCTATCTTTTTTAAAACTGTATTTCCTTTGTAATAAAAGATAAATTTATTTGTTAAAACACTCCTTTTCAAAATAACTTTTATTTTGAATCAACTTTCTTGAGAATTCAAATACCAATTTTATTATTTCAAAATATAACTATATATTTTTTATTCCTAGAAATATAATAAACTCCTTATATTATAATACACTCTTTTTAACCAATATTAAATGCGACCACCTTTATAAAAATTAACAATCAAACAATCACAAATTAATTAATTAAGTAATGATTCACATTACCTTTTTAACTTTGGAAAATTATATTGATCGAGTTATTCAAAAATGATACCAAGGAATTGGGTACTACCAATAGTATCAGATATTCACTTAACAAGAAGGGGAATATTTAAGGCAAGTGTTTACCATCCAAACACAACTCCTACCAATTTTTAGTTACTTTCGAGCCACCCGAACTAGTTAGTCATCAATTTTTTTATAACAATACCGACACTCAAATTATCAAAATCTCTTTATAAAACACATTTTATAAATCCAATTTATAAAATCACTTATTAAATGCATTCATATAATTTATTTATCTTAAATAAATTCCTTTAATTTTTAAACCAATATTATTTATCGAACACCATATAGTCAAATTGTGAAACTAAATTCATGAGGTGTTCGCATTTAAACTTTTAAGTCAAACAACCAATCCATTAACGATATAATGAAATATTATCATTCCCTTAACAACCAAACACTACATAATAACTATACCTTTTAAAATATATTCCTTTATATTCAAAAGATAATCCTAGGTAAATTTAATTCATTTACCAAATTTTTCAAAACAAAAATCATTTTTATATAACATTAACAATTACACGCTCATATATAATACTCTCAACTCATTCTAGGGTGCCACTTACTGTATCTCTAATGAGTTACTCATCCTAGGGTATTACTGACCCTATCTCTGATGAGACTTTACCCCTATCAGGCTCAGGTGTTCACTCAACCTAAGCTCTAATACCAAATACGACGACCGGGCCTTCGGCCATCCCCACAGTGAGACAACCACCGTGGCTCACACTAGTACCTCGCCATTTTCTTTTACGGCAAACCTTTTGACTGCACCAACCCAAAGGACAAGTAGGAGTAAGAGTCATCTGCTTGCCATCAACCACAAAGCGAGAACACCATATCATGCTACAATAGATGTTAAAGCTAATCTGATCCCGGTCTCTCCGAACCAATTATCGATAAAACATATTTTAGAGATATATCCTGTCTTTCCTAGTATATATGAGATTATTATACCTCTCTTTAACTTTGGAAAACACCAAATTATTTCTCAAAAATCATGTTGGAAAACATTATTAAGTAAAAAGGATTCATAGAAATTATACTAATTTTACTCAATATTAATTTCCGTATTCAACAAGTACTATTTGTCGAATAACGGTGAGAACACCTTTTAAATTCACACGAATAGTATGTGTTCCCTCCTCAGCATTTAACACTAGTATAAGAAGATTATTTATATATAACCCAAGTTTAGGAATTAGTTATGGAAAGTAAATCATTTATACTTGTCTCGTTTTCGACATTTCGACCTTATCCATTCCTCGCCCAGGAAGAGGCGAGGTGAGCCAAGACACTGGTTGCTCCTGAACATCTCCTTAATTTAAGCACCCCATATCTAGATCTCATGAATAGAAGAATCAGGTTTACTCATTGGATTTTAGAGCCAAGATCTAATCATTTATTTATAACAGCTTTTCTTTTAATCTTTTATTTAAACTCTATTTTTAAATATTTATAAAACTACCAAATCATCTTTAAAATACTAATTTATTTTATTGAAAACGTTTAAAGAAGATTCGGGAAAGAATAGTTAAGTTAAAACTATAATTTGTATAAGTTATTAAAACTGCTACAAAAATGCTGCAAATAGTGTTTTCAAAGCTTATTTGATCAAAACAACTTTTCTATCATTTGAAAGTCCATTGTTATAACTCAAATCATTTTTAAAACATTTTACTATATCTATAGAATTTATTCCATATTTTTAAAGATTTAAAAACATCATTTCAAAGAAATTTCCTTTTTGGATTTCGAACTACCAAACCGCGACTATTTTGAAAACTTGTTTTGCTCATATTTCAAAATCTACTAAGTGAAACCTTGATCGTTTATTTTTTTTGAAAACTATGATTATAAGAGTTTTGAAAATTCTTATTTCAAATAATTCCAAGCTATATTTCACTTTATAAAGTCGTTTGACTATTTTGGCGCGAAATCCTGAACTACCGTTACGTGACGCACCTATTTTTGACTCAATTTTAAAAACTCATCAAAACTTCTCCTATTTGATTTTTAGTGTTTATAAAATATTTATAAATCATTTTGAACCATTTTAAAGAGGTTTAACTATCTTGTAACACTTTTGTAATTCATATCGGAAAGTGATTTCCGTTGTGTAATTTCGACGTGTATTAAATGTGAATTATTTACACATCCAGACAAACGTATTATTTCATCCAAACTTGATAAACAATCATCAAAACCAAGCATAGAAAAACATATATATCATCGTATATAGCACATATAAATAGCGTTTTCTCACCTTCATTGGCAACTAAACTTATGATAATGGACTATAACTTCGCTACGATCGAACTGGAGCTCACGGAATCAAGTCTTGGACCTTTTGGAAGGCTCAGCTTATGCTTGCAAGTGGAGATGGGCTCGGCCAAGGGTGATGGAGCTGGTGATCGTGGGTTTGCAAGGAGGAGAGGAGTGGATTTCACTTGATTTTGAAGTGGATTGGTAATGTATATATACTTAAATTTATTTTATTTTAGCTAATTTTTCTTTACAAACTACCTAAGTAGAGAAGCCATTAAAATAGCTTGAGAAAGAGGAAGAAGAAGATGAAGAACGGTGTTAGCATTATGAAAGAAATGGATAGGTATTTATAGGAAAATTTTGAAAATAAATATCCAAATGTGCATGGACCATACCCTTGCCCACACCCTCCCCTTCCCATCACTAGCACATGGCTAAGCCTCCCCTCTTGTGCCTCCATGTGTGTGAGTTGATGTGTGTAAGAGTGAAGTGAAATTTGATTTTAAGTGTGAAAATATCTTAGATCTTTATAACTTTTACTATATGTTAATTTAAATGTAAATGGTAAATATGTGTGTATATATATATTTATATATGTTATTTGTTATGTATATGTATATGTAATTGTATGTATGTGCATGTCATATGTGTGTACAAGTTATATAAACAATGTTGCACAACTTCTCTATGTTAAACCGTTACAAATTCCGATTCCGATTTCGATTCCTGATCATATTTTCACTTATAAATTAATTACATATAAATGTGAACAAAGTTTGAAAAATAATTTCTTATCATTTTTAACTGACTAAAATGATTCCATTTGAATTATAAAACCATATAAATCAATATTAAACAATTGTTTACAGAAAGTGCTATTATATTGATAAAGCGATATCAGTTTTCCTTATAATTTCAAGTCTTTATAAAACTACAATGAATGATTTATTATCACTTCATAATTAATTAAAATGAATAATTATCATTTAAAAACAATTATTTGAACAGTTATAATAATTATTAAATCATTAAATCTCTACTTAAATTCATAAGTCAATTATTAAATATGATGCCATTATTGATGATGTCACAAATACATTTTACTTCAAAAATAAAATAAATAATTTTTATTTAATATTTTTGTTTATATGGATAGATAAGTGTATGTATCCAGTTCCGTGCATGCTAATATTGAGAAATCTCAATTTTCCCGAAAACTGATTTTCATCGTTTTTCAAATAAAAATCCCAAATATCTATATTTATGAATATACTTCTAAAACAAGTTTATCATCATTATAATTTGTGTTATAAAACCTTGTATTTGAATATTTAAAAATAAATATAATTTATCAAATTGATAATCTGCGGGTCCTTACACCCCCAGTGCAAGTGGAAGATTGACAGAGTCAGGGATATGCCCTAGAAGCAATTATATAATTTATTACATATATCTAACTCAATAATCAATCTTGTTCGAAATAAAAGGTATTTTCTTTCTATTATATACTTGATATAATGTGGTTATATTAAATAATTAAATTAGTTAAAAGTATATTTACTAGAAAATCCATAAATGGTATGTTTTGTGATAGTAGTTACAAAGTGTTGTAACCGCGAGCAATTTATCATAAGAAAATAAATATACCATTTTAAATGTTCCTTATCAAGATGCATCAAGACTGGATATTGATGTGTCTGTTGAGACTGGAGTACGTAACGCTCTCTAAATGTTGGGCAATGCATTATTCATGATCGCTGGGGGCACCTAAGGTTTACGTACTGATAGTTGTTGGATAACTATGGAACAACTCACTTGATAATTTTCCGTTGGTTAATATAACCAAGGTCAAATAGAAAATATTAATGCGACTAATTTACATAGTTCCCTCAACTTGAGAACACTATGGATCTTTAATATGAAAGTACGCTTCGATTATAGTCAAATCACGACATGACGTCTATCAAGTGACTACAGATAGGTTAAGTGAAATAAGTGAAGTACTAGAGGATTCGTCTCCTCAGTTATATGGGGTTAGTACCATGATCAACTGAAGTCAACTCAAAGTCAAAGTCTCTGGCTAGAGCATTTCAGGTTAGTAATAATTGTTATTATTGAATCAATGACTTTGTGTTTGGACATAGAGTTGAATATGGATGATATTGGAATTTTGACCATTACCAAATTCCATAAGTCCAAAGTGATATAGTTTTGACGAAGAGAATTAGTGTAAATAAATGTCACAATCGGTTATTGCTTAATAAAATGAAATTGGATTTTGCCGAAACTAAATAAACGATAAATTTGGCCACAATGTCACACCACCTACTAAGTGACGTGTGAACATTAACATTCAAATAGTTTGATGTTATTCGCTGATCGAATTTACACCCGCGAGCCACACACCGCTATGATGAATTTTCTTTACGCCAAACGATTTAATTATTTTATAATTGTTATAAATTAATTAATATTTATAAAATATCAGTTATAAAATTTGAATATGATTTGAGGAATGAATATTGTTGTATATATTTTTAATAGTCATAAATATATCGATCGATACGAGATATCGATAAGGAATTAAATTGGATTTAATTAAATATATTTACTTGACTTGAATGGGCTATTAGCCATGATGTTAGAGGCATATCTTGGCAGCACCATATGGTGTTGGGAGGCCAAAAATATGGTAAAAGGGTGTGTGATGGATGGTTAAGATTTGGTGAGAAAAGATAAGTGTTATGATCCAATTTTCTCTTTGATTCAACCATTATAAAAGGAACCCTAAACCTAACTTTGGAAGGACTTTTTGTTGTCTTCCATCTCCATCATTTTGGCTGAACTACACCTCCTAAAGCTCCAACAAACTCAAATCAAATCAACTTAAATTAATTGCTATTTGATAGCAAAGGGTATGCATTTCAAAGACTAGCAATCTATCGAATCGAGAAGGTTTCAAAGAGAAGAGAACTCATCATTATAAGGTGGACTTAAGAGCATTAGTTTTAGGTAAGTGTTTAGTTTTATATACAATGCATAACCTCTATATAACTATATACTTTTTATATGTGTGTGTGTGTGTATACATATATTGTGATTATTGTATTGTTAGTTAGGTAAGATTCCTATAAGTATTGATGTTGTCGCATATTGATTTGTTATGTGTATATGTTTATCAAATAAAAGAAAAAGATAACTTTTTATTAAGGATCTGATACACAAAACCAAAACTATTATATTTTATTAATTAATATACACATTCATTAATATGTTAACTAATTTATTTATATGATTTGTATTAAACTATATAACTATATTATATAAATACTTGAACTAGTATTTTTCAAATGTATATTTACATCTATTATGATTTTTAGTGACCGAAAATAATTTTTAGCAGTTATTTAATATTTATTTATATTATTATTTAATCATTGTACGAATTAATAAATTGATATAAAATAAATTATGTTTTGAAAATACAATTTTAAATTTTTAAATATTAATTTGTCATCATAGAAGCTCTCGATCAAAAAATTATAATTTTTAAACCATTTTTATATTTTAAAAAAAGTCATTTTAAATTTGGTCGAAAGTATTTAATTAATAAAAATAAAATTTTGATTTAGAAAAATCTGAAAAAAATTTGTAAGCCATAAAATACCATGAAATTTTAAAATTCATAATATTTAATATAAAAATATTTTCTATCATTTATTTATTGTTGTTTAACTAATTAGTTCATAATATACATTTTAATATAATTGAATTATAATTATATTTTGATCTGCTATGTATTTGATCTAGAATGTTTATTTTTTTTAATTTTGTAATATATATTTGTAAATAAACTATACTAACTCATATTTACGTTAATTATTATATTTATATTTATATATACATATTATTATACATGTCTAATTAAGTTACTTTAATACATACATATACATATACATATATATATTTAATAAAAAAATAAACTTATATCATGCATATATATATATATGTTTATTTAATATTTAACACTATAATATTTTACATATAAATATATTTATAATATTTTCTCATAATATATATATTTACTGTTGAGTTTTTATATATAATTAGTATAACTATATACATATTTTTAGACAACATACAATACATATAGGATGAGCTAACATGCTTGTTGCGATACAAATCCTAACAACTATACATGGGCATGTTATACCTTGTACGGGATATCATATTCCGCATGCACACACATACACATATGTATACTTATATATAAATTGGAAATAAATTAAATAAGTTTCTATCAACAATTTATAAATATAAATGAAACATATGATTTTATTTAAGTTAAATTTAGAAACGTTCTAAATAAATTTGACTTCATAAACCTAATAAAGATCCAATAGGATAAAAAAAATGAAATTCACCTAAAACTTCCGCTGCGAGCCGACCTAGTTCCAATAAAAATAATAACTCCTTCAGTAAGTTTCAAAATAAGGAAATTTAATAAGAAGTAATTTCCTAAAAATATTTTAAAGGTTTAGTGTGAGGCACATTTTTACACTTATATTTTGATGTGTACCATGCTTTCGACGAAAGAAACTTTGAAAGGAAAATAAAATATAAGTAAGACGCATCCTTTTGAATATCTTTCATTTAGTAAATATTTTGTCACACTTTGAAAAATGAATTAATATATTGCACTTTCTTTACACTTTTGTGAAAATTTATAATTTATAACGTTTAAAAAAGTGTGACTTAAAAGTTTTATTTTTCTCTGTCAAATTTGAATTTTTTTAGATAGGATCTGAACTGAAAAAAAAAGAATTTAAAATTATTATTTTAAACTTATGGAAATTTTCAATTGTAATATGCATGTATTTTTGAATGGAAATTGAAGAGTCTGTAATATAAACTTTTGAAAACATGCATTAATAAATGATTTAAAGATTTAGATAGTTATTATCAAATTCAAGATGAATATAGTTAGTAGTTAAAAGATAAACATATTTTTATGTGTATACATGACATATTATTTAAATGTGTAGGAAATTAGCTAATTAAAAAAATGATATATATATTTATGTTTATGTAAAGTGGTTATAATTTATATGTAATAATGCTGTAAATTTAAAGTATGAGTATTTAAGAAAATGATAGAAGCTATTTCAAATCAAATTTTATTTGAGTAACTAATATTGAATTCGGTAAAGCTATAAAGAATTGAGTTTTGGAAGTTAAATATTTCTAAATAATTGTTTAAAAGAAATTAACTTTAAAAATTGAAATTTATATTAATTGTTATATGGGACTTATGAATAGATATATTTAATTGAAATAAAATTGGTTTATGATTTTATATGAAATGATTTAATGTCAAATAGTTAAAGTAAAACTTTTTGAAAATTTATTTAAGTGGGATTTAAAGAATCCAATTTGAAAAAGAATGTGTTATAACTTTATTAAATGTTTATTAAAATTAATAGAGAATTTTATGGTTTTCAAATCTTACTAGTTTTGTGAAGAATAAGACTTGAGATCAATGATTTTAATTTAAAAACCAAATTTTTTTTTTATTTTCAACTAAAATTTGATTGGAGCCGGGAAAAAATTACATAGCCTATAAAGTTTGAATTGATTGTCGTGAACTAGTTAGGATAGTCATTATGCCTGTGTGTTAAGGACTTCCTAGATTTAAAGTTATGAAATTGTGATTCAGGGATTTATACTTAAAATTAATGAAGGTATTAATTATGAATTTTGGAAGGAAAACAATATTTTCAAAACAATAACAAAAGGTGGAAAAAAAATCTATTTTGAATTGAGAATTTACTATTATTTATTAAGTAAGGTGGAATTTAAATAAATAGTAACATGGTTTTTGGAAGACCATCTAAAATTGAGTAAGTAATACTATGATTTTTTTATGGAGTTTGTGGAAAAAATTTATTTATGTAATAAAAATGAGTGGTATTTTGAGAATAATAATAATAAAGTGATATTTTCCATGAATATTTTTGAATAAATTATCACTATTTTCGATATAAATAACAATAAAAAGGATTATGGGTTTTAATGTAGAATGTTGTTATTATTGAATGATATATAATGATAAAGTGGTTATGAAAAACAAAATGATTTAAATAATAATTATTATTTTGATGTAAAACGATGATAATATTATTTTGAAGGAAATTTGATGGAAAATATTGGTTTTGGATTAACTAATGATGTTTGAGATATTTAAAGTAATATGTTGAAAATGCAGGATTTTTGAAGTATATTACGGATTTAAGAAAAATATACTATTTTGAGATGATAGAGAAAACATATTCTTATAATAAACATTACTGAGATGATTTATACTTAAGAATGAAATAACTACTTTACATTTATTATTTTGAGTTATTGAGACCCATGTTATTAAATGTTGTTTGAAATTAACATATATGTTTACATTAAGGGTTGAGGTACGCTTATATAAGTTCCGAGGAGCATGAAAGCGTAGTTAAGTGAAATTTTTTCTAAATGGTTAAATAGTAAATTATTAGTTAAGACATTCATCGATAAATGATAACTATATTTATCTAGCTAATGTGTTTTTAGAGTACGCCGATGTACATAAGGTACACTAGTCGTATGTTAGTTTGTCGGACTTCACAAACACATGGAGTTAATATTATTTTAAAGTATCTAGTATTTTATGGTTTCAAGACATGAAGTAAATGTCTTGACTTGCACGTACTAAGGTACTAAGGCAATTTTAAGGAAGGCAAGATTCGGCGATTCGGAAGAAAATTGACTAAGTAAGATTAGTTCTTCAGTCATCACTTGGATTAAAAAACTATCTTTTGAGGTCAATTCGACTAAATAGTGACCATTTGTGCATAACTTGTTTTCAGTGCCCGATGCACATGAAAAATAAGTGAAAAATGCACGACCTAGTTCATGAGTTTATTATAGTAATACTGTCTTCACTAAAAATAAGGGATTATCCAATTGTAATATCAATAAATTAAATAGTGATGGAGTATGTGGTTCGCCCTAGTATCCTAAATGTTTGTCCACTTAGAGGGAAGACACCGTCCGTTATCGTATTTTCATGCCTATGGACATAAGGAAGGAGTTTAAGGAAGTATGTCAAGAATACGAAGAAGGTTGCCATTGGTCGAGGATGAAAAAGCAACTGGCGAAGCACGTTGCAAGGTAATTGATGATGAGGTTTGCCAGTAGTGCAATCTATTTAAATCTAAGCTATACTTGGATATTATATGATTAGAGATACCTCAGTGATACACTAAAGGATGGAAACTACATAGGATAGGCATGGATAGAGAGTTCACAGTGAGTAGCTAGGTATGTGAAGGACCCATTATTGAGATATGTTATGTGGGAGTGCTAGCGCCATAAGTTGTTGGGCCTCTCCTGATTGTATAGAGAGTAGGGAAGTCAACAAGCTTGATTTTGCTTCTTGAAAAATTGGCGAATGTTCACTCATTTTCTATTTTTCCTATCTACAAACGTACGTTGATGATTTAACGGTTATGGTAGAGCCTTGTCAGCTTATGTGGTGAAGGTAGAGATGGAGTCTAGAATACTCTATCGGTATATCCATACCTTAGGACTTGATATAATATAGAATAAAAATGAGGAAACGAAGTTGGTCCAAGTACAATGAGGAAAAGGTTTGGATAGGAGTATGATGCAGCTCAAGGAAAGAACTCGAGTTTTCCATCATGTGTTCCCTTCCAATAAGTTCCATTTTTAGTTAGTTTATAGGTTAGTTTGTTCTGTCAGTCATTGTTTATTTGCATGGTTGCTTTAGCTAGCTAGTTGACATAGGCATCGATGTATGGATGTTAGGATTGGTTGTGTGCACATCCTTATGATGTGTTTTGGTTGTTATGGTAGATTTGTTTGGATTATACCAGTTCAGTTTATACTGTTTGGATTGTATGTGTGTGTGTGTGTATTCTAACCTAGGATAGATGCCCATAGCTAGTTGTTCTAATTTATGATAAATAATTACATATACGCTATTTATTGTTTCTTTATATACATGTTTATTGATTATGTTATGGACATGGTTGTTTACTTCCATTTTGATATGGATATTGCATTTGTATGTATGGATGCACATAGAAATATGTATGTGTGTGTGTGTGTTTGTGTATATTTGCATATATTAAGATGTTTGCATACATATTAGTTGCACTACATTTGCATAAATATAGCAGGCCGATTTAGTTGCATTTGCACTCATCTCATATCATATCATCATATTTTATTTATCATATGTATATTGTACTCTAGTTTGTGTTTTCATTTGTGTTGTATAATGGATTCAAGATGGATATAATTATGTCTGTTTTGTACGTTTGTACGATGTAAAACGAGTTGCACTGTCCATCTCTTGGAATTTTAGGGATGAAATTATTTTAAGGGGGGAGGGGTGAATGTAACACCCCATAATTTTAAGAAATTAAATAATTAAATTAAACGTGTAAAATTGTAATTTTAACATAAAGGACAAAATAGCAAATTTCTATAGGAGTCAGATTTAGGCTTTAGGACTTATTCTATTGCTTTTGAAATGTCATTTATAGACATAAAACATATATAATTTGCTGAATTTGGTTAAACGGGCTAGAAATTAGAAGAAGTCAAACCTACGGGCATTTTTGTAATATATTATTTCAAGGTTTTAGCCTAGATATTATATTTTTCAACCTATAAATAGATCTCTACCTTATTTGTTAAGGGATATTTCGTTCACAAGACCAAGGTAATTGGAGCTTGGAAGACAACTTGGCTCGGTTAGAAGGAAGGAAACATAGCAGGTAGAGCAAGTGCAAAGGCATGGCATAGAGCTTGGAGGAATGAGGAGAAAGCAGAATTTATACCCTCTGTTCGGTGGTGGAAGTACCAAACAGAAGTTTCTATTTGGTACCCCAAGCCATCAAACAAGATATTCTGTTCGGTGGTTAAAGTACCGCGTAGAATTTCTTCCCTCTGTTCGGTACCCCAAGCAACCGAACAAGATCTTCTATTCGTTGGTTTGTCACCTAACGAACCATGCACAAGGCACTCATCAGATCAAGGAGGAAGGCACTCACTGGACCAAGGCAATCCTAAATCCACCAAGCCAAGCCTAAGGGGTGTCTCACCGAACTAAGAGGGCAGTGCCAAATAGGAAAATATGTGAACTTGGCCAACAACTTGTCAATATCCATCCTAGCCGAACTAGCACCCTCCGAACCGATTTCTTAGCCAAACCAAGCACTGTATATACAAAAGGAAATATGCATATATTTGGAAATAATCAAGATTATTCCAGATTCCCAGGAATATTTCCTCTTGCCAAGAATTACAAGGAAATATCCTAATTAATGACACCACCTCTTCATCCCTATAAATAGTCAAGCAATTGACAATCAAACAACAACCTTTTGTGGTCTACATGACTCCGAGCTATAGAATCAATTGAACAGAGCATCTAGATCACAATTTTTTGTTCTAAATCACCGTACTTCCATCAATTACTTGTAATATCAAAGGTATAAGAGAAAGGAATAAAACAAATAGTGAACGTAGGCCCATTATGGCTGACCCACTATAAACCCTGATGTACTTTACTTTTTGTGCTTTTTATTCTTCATTTAGTCTACTATGAAAAATTGATTGGAGATGTTTGCCCATTTTTTGTGCAAACATTTTTCATGCTTTAACTGAGAAGGGAATTTATCCTCAACATGCCTGTCAAATCAAAATGCAAGGTAGACACTACTAGTAAGGATGCCAACCATAACACGACATAACAAGATAACCATTCTTCCAGTACTCCAACCCTGGAAGCCATCACTAGAGGCAACTTTGAAAGAGTTGTGGAGGACCTTGATACTTGTCTCACCGCCCAGTAGCAAGATATTGTGGATTAAATCATGACATGGTTGGGGCAGGCGCATCCAAACGCACAGAACACTGAAACCAGAAGGAGAATCCAGACCCTACGATCGAGGGAGAGAAAGAGATCATGCTCTAGTGTTGAATCTAACTAGGAAAACCAAGGAGTAGGATGAGCGAATGCCGAGGAAGAAGTTTGAGTAGGGGCTCGACCGCATGCAACACCTGAGGACCGGTTCGGCACTGAACCAAACATGGGAGGTGACAGATTAGGGGCGACTATGGCTGGACGCCACTGACTTAGGCAATGCTCTTCGGACTTGGCTGAAGCGACAGTTGATGGAAGACGGGCTTACCATTGCGAGCGGTCCTACTGTAGAGAACGCAGCCGGGATCATAGAACGAGTCATCGCAGCAGACATGATAGAAGCGCCTTGCTTAGACGGTTGAGGTCGGTTCATTCCCGACCATCCATAGAGCCGGAGGATCGTATGGCATGGATTGTATGGGAATGTATTCGTGGGAGAAAATAGAGATGGAATTGGCAGCCTGTTTACTGTGGAAATAAAGACTGCTCGAAATTTGAGGAGTTTTCAAATGCTTACTATGGATCCTTATCAAGGCTTAACTGATCCCATAGTGCATTTACAACGATATACACAACATATGCTAATGAGTGAAGCAATGGAAGAGGTCATGTGCAAGTTCTTTCCCTTGTTCCTGATAGACCTAACAACTATGCGGTTCTGTTGCCTTCACCCTAGTCAATTATTTCATAGGAGATGTTAAAGAAGAAGTGCATCAGTCAGTTTCGGGTACACATAGAGCAACCCAAGGACCTGTATTCCTTATAAGATGCTAAACAATGGGAGGATGAGACTCTATGACCATATTTAACACACTTCAACACTACAGCTATGAGGGTTCAAAACACTGATAAATGGTTAACCCTGATGGCATTATGTGGATGTGTACACCCTGACTTGAAGATGGCTCGAAGATTGACAAAAGAGAAACCGGCTACCCTCCAGGATTTCTTTTATGAAGCCATTAAGCACATGCGATTGGAGAAAGCTGCCTCAGGGCAGTAAGCTGATACTAAGCCGTCAAGAGCTTCCAGTAGTGTAAATGCTATGCTTAAAAATGGCGAAGAGGGGAGCATGAAGAAAAAGAAAAACAATAACCCTAGCAATTCCGATGGAAAGAAAATGGATCGAAGGAGATTCAAGTCTAGCATGAGATTTGACACCTATACAGCCTAAATGATACTATTAGGAACATCTACTAGGCCACTCAAGCAGAGCTTAAGTGCAACAGGCCTGCTCCGAAGAAAGAAATAGAGGCTGAAAGAAACTCTGGGAAGTACTATAGGTTCTATGAGTCCCGTGGACATACCACCTACGAATATTACGATTTATGGGACTTAATTGAGGAATACATCGAGAAGAAAAAGATGGACCGGTATATCAAGAGCCCGGAGGCACTTCCTGCTCCTGAGAAGCAGGCACCGAGACAGAGCCTACCTAAAATGGAGGTGAAGGATCTAGTGCCAACCGTGGAAAAGATGGGAGGCTAGTAATTAATACCATAGCAGGGGGACCTCATGTGGTAGACAGAAGATATGGTGAGATGGAGAGATATTCAAAGTCATTGAAAAGTGGAGATGCCTATGTATGTATGATAGGTAAGGAACAAAGAGCTAAGACTCCCTGCCGGGAGCAAAAGGTGATAACTTTTTATGACAATGACTTACGAGGGAAGTAGTTGCTGCATACAGATCCAATAGTGATTAAGATCATGCTTGGCCTTCCAGAAGTACATAAAATTTTGGTAGATAACAGAAGTTCAATGAACATTATGTTCAAAGATGCATTCGACAAGATGGGATTGTCCATGGAAGATATCATGCCATGCAACCAATGACTACATGGTTTTATGGGAGAAGGCAACATGCCCTTTGGAAGGTTGGATTTTTTTTTTGAGATAAGAACCCATCCCTGATCAGCCATGCGAAAGCAAACTTTTGTATTGGTGGATGGATTCTCAACTTACAATGCCTTCCTAGGACGTCCAGCCTTATCTGATTTTTGTGCAATGGTGGCTCCATGGTGTTTGATGATGAAATTCTCGACCACCAATGGGATAGGAGTGGTGGAGGGAAACCAAGACACGACCAAGGAATGTTATGTTGTAGAGCTATGGGAGAACAAACATAGAGAGAAGAGTAAAGGTGTAGAAGTTCCCTTCTATGCCAAGAACTCCCTCGCATAACAATTAAAGTATGGCCCCATCTCGAGTTTACAAGTGATCCTCAAAACAAGCTTGACCCGGATGATGGATGAGAGGGGGCCGCAGCCGAGCTCGAAGAGGCTTTGGAGTTTGTGGAAGTTGATGATGACGGTTTCTCCCGCTAGCTTTTTTCCCTTGTTTTTTCTTTCGAGGGCATGGACTATTGCTCCTATATTATCATTCTTCTCTTGTAGTTTAAAGACTGTAGAATTAGATAAAGGGAAGGGAGAGAGCCAAGGAGAATAGAACTCCTCGATAGGGTCCGAAATGCTTGTATTTTCAATATCAATATCCTCCTAAAGAGCATCAATCATCACATCATGGGCCTTATCAGTTGAAGGATCGGTGGGGCCTGGGGACATGATGTCTAAGGAGGGAATGTCAGAAGTAGCCACAGGAGTAGCTGAATCTGTTATAAGTAAGTCACCTGCATAAGTAACGGGGATTGTCAGATGTAGCCCCACTCAATCCAGCTCGAAAATACCGAACAATATCTCATGGACTGTAAAGAAAAATCCTACCTCCCTTAGGAGACCCGAGGGCATCACAGGGGATCTGAGTATGAACCAGAGGAGGAGGAGCTTCCAGGGGCTGGCTTCCAGCAGATGAATCTGAAGAAATGTGGAAAATAGTTAGTTGAACATCATGCATGGGTGCATAAATCACCAGTTTAGGAGCCTGACCTTGTATAGTCACTTCGAAGATCGAGTCACCATTCTTCTTCTTCTCTGCCTCTTCCTTTCAGGCCTTTTTAGTATCAGCCAATTTTATATAACCCAGGCGGACGGCCTCTATCTCCTCTGCTGAGACACGAGCACAATGGCTTCAAGATTGAATGGTGGACCCTCTTTCTCACTGGTAGTTTTTGCCTCCTTAATCAACCGCTTGTGGATGGAGAACATAACCTCCTGGTAATCATCAATCCACGCTAGACTCTTGAACATCCTACAGTAAATTTCCTCTAAAAGACCCTCAGCCTGGTCCAACTAGCTGTTCAGTTCATCACATTTAGCTTGGAGTTTTTCAACTTTGAAAGATTCGACATTTTTGCCTACGATCAAGGCTTGGACTTCTGCCCAAAGGGAAACTCGCTTAGGTCTCCAGTTCACCACCTTGTTTTTCAAGTCCGCAAGTCTAGGCTCCACGCTCTCGGCTATTACTCAGAGTTCATCCAACCTCTTAGTTAATTTGTCCTTGACATTTCTATAGTCTTCGAAGAAGTGAGTGGCTTTATCGTTGTATTCTTTCTTGGTCTTTTTGATATTAGTGGAGCACTCCTTTTTTATTTGCTCTAGTTCTATGGTTTGAGTGGCGTTAAGCTCCTCAATCTTTTTGGCATGCTTATTGATCTCATTGGTTTGAGATCACTCTTACGCCTCCACCACTTTCTTGTGGTCTAATTCCTTCTCGTGCAACGCTTCCTCAAGTCAAAGATTCTTAAGTTATGCTCGACGTTCATTTTGCTGATTTCTTCTCCCGCCTTGATAACCTTGGTATGTTATTCAGACAGGTACTTGATGCCACCTAACTCGTCAGCAAGAAGATCGATTGTCCCAATGAAGTAAAAATGTGTGCCTCGGCAAGCAGGCGGGCCAAAGGATCTCTAAGTTGGTAAGGCTATTGGAACTCATCGAAGCGTGGGTCGGAGGGATTGATGACGACGGTTGCTCCCGCCAGCTTTTTTCCCTTGTCTTTTCTTTCGAGGGCAAGGACTATTGCTCCTATATTATCGGTCTTCTCTTGTAGTTTAAAGACTTTAGAATTAGATAAAGGGAAGGGAGAGAGCCAAGGAGAATAGGAGTGCTAGATCGGAGTATGGGAGTGGTCATGTTCTGACTACCAAGCAGGTGCTCATCGTTGACGATCAGCCCAAACCTCTTTGCTGCCAATGGCGATTCCGATCATCACATGATCAGGACATGACCGCCAAGTGGGTGCTCATCACTGATGATCGACCCAAACTTCTTTGCCGGCAATAGTGAGCACGACCAGCCTATGGTCATGACATGACCACTAGACGGGTGCTCTCTATTAATGATCAACATAAACTAATCGGTAAGCAGTGGTGGACCGGGGTGACCCTATTCAGGTGTCCACAGCTGACGATCAGCCTATAATTTCCATTTAATAATGGAAAGTTGGAGTAGCACTACTTAGGAGTTAATTATTGTCAAACGGCTTTGAACTTGTGGGAGGACAAGGAGAACCCGTCCTACTGGCCGTCAGGACATGACGGCCGCCTAGTCAGCTCTCCCTTGGTATGCATATAAGATCAGTAACAATAGTTAACTGCAAATAATGAAAATCTGTCTAAGGTGCATTATACATCGCATCATATTCAATAAAAGGAAGAACAAAGTTCACTAGAACAATCAAGCTGTAATATGGAAATATTGTCCGACATTCAAATGTTCATGAGGTAAAAATCACAAAGTATCAGGAAACACTATGTGCTTAACCTTAACAAACACATCAAAATTGGTCATGCATGAGTAGGAATGTTTAACACAAAAATAAATTCTATGTGTACGGTAGGTGCGACGTCAACCAAAAGCAAAACGCGGATAACAGGCAGAAATGGTCATCACCTCGACCCGGATTTGGTCGACCCAAACTTGGAAGTATACTGCTTGGAATGATGCTTCGAGCTTTTGTTCTCATGTAAGCCCTTATGCTCACCCTCCTTTTTCACTTTCTCCACCTCCTTGTTCCTCTAGACAGCGGCAATGACATCAAGCGCAACCTGCTTCCTCTCCA
This sequence comes from Allium fistulosum, assembly GCA_030737815.1. Lineage (NCBI taxonomy): Eukaryota > Viridiplantae > Streptophyta > Magnoliopsida > Asparagales > Amaryllidaceae > Allium > Allium fistulosum. Next base: position 1,098,156,650 of record CM060904.1, on the reverse strand, counting down.
TGAGCTTCAACTCCTCTATAGCCTCAAGCTTCACTTTGGCCATATCCGCATGGAAGTTCACCAAGACTTGTTTTTTAAGAACCACCTCCCTATCGAACTCCTCGATAGGGTCCGAAATGCTTGTATTTTCAATATCAATATCCTCCTAAAGAGCATCAATCATCACATCATAGGCCTTATCAGTTGAAGGATCGGTGGGGCCTGGGGACATGATGTCTAAGGAGGGAATGTCAGAAGTAGCCACAGGAGTAGCTGAATCTGTTATAAGTAAGTCACCTTCATAAGTAACGGGGATTGTCAGATGTAGCCCCACTCAATCCAGCTCGAAAATACCGAACAATATCTCATGGACTGTAAAGAAAAATCCTACCTCCCTTAGGAGACCCAAGGGCATCACAGGGGATTTGAGTATGAACCAGAGGAGGAGGAGCTTCCAGGGGCTGGCTTCCAGCAGATGAATCTGAAGAAATGTGGAAAATAGTTAGTTGAACATCATGCATGGGTGCATAAATCACCAGTTTAGGAGCCTGACCTTGTATAGTCACTTCGAAGATGGAGTCACCATTCTTCTTCTTCTCTGCCTCTTCCTTTCAGGCCTTTTCAGCATCAGCCAATTTTATATAACCCAGGCGGACGGCCTCTATCTCCTCTGCTGAGACACGAGCACAATGGCTTCAAGATTGAATGGTGGACCCTCTTTCTCACTGGTAGTTTTTGCCTCCTTAATCAACCGCTTGTGGATGGAGAACATAACCTCCTGGTAATCATCAATCCACGCTAGACTCTTGAACATCCTATAGTAAATCTCCTCTAAAAGACCCTCAGCCTGGTCCAACTAGCTGTTCAGTTCATCACATTTAGCTTGGAGTTTTTCAACTTTGAAAGATTCGACATTTTTGCCTGCGATCAAGGCTTGGACTTCTGCCCAAAGGGAAACTCGCTTAGGTCTCCATTTCACCACCTTGTTTTTCAAGTCCGCAAGTCTGGGCTCCACGCTCTCGGCTATTACTCAAAGTTCATCCAACCTCTTAGTTAATTTGTCCTTGACATTTCTATAGTCTTCGAAGAAGTGAGTGGCTTTATCGTTGTATTCTTTCTTGGTCTTTTTGATATTAGTGGAGCACTCCTTTTTTATTTGCTCTAGTTCTATGGTTTGAGTGGCGTTAAGCTCCTCAATCTTTTTGGCATGCTTATTGATCTCATTGGTTTGAGATCACTCTTACGCCTCCACCACTTTCTTGTGGTCTAATTCCTTCTCGTGCAACGCTTCCTCAAGTCAAAGATTCTTAAGTTATGCTCGACGTTCATTTTGCTGATTTCTTCTCCCGCCTTGATAACCTTGGTATGTTATTCAGACAGGTACTTGATGCCACCTAACTCGTCAGCAAGAAGATCGATTGTCCCAATGAAGTAAAAAGGTGTGCCTCGGCAAGCATGCGGGCCAAAGGATCTCTAAGTTGGTAAGGCTATTGGAACTCATCGAAGCGTGGGTCGGAGGGATTGATGGCGACGGTTGCTCCCACCAGCTTTTTTCCCTTGTCTTTTCTTTCGATGGCAAGGAATATTGCTCCTATATTATCGGTCTTCTCTTGTAGTTTAAAGACTTTAGAATTAGATAAAGGGAAGGGAGAGAGCCAAGGAGAATAGGAGTGCTAGATCGGAGTATGGGAGTGGTCATGTCCTGACTACCAAGCAGGTGCTCATCGTTGACGATCAGCCCAAACCTCTTTGCTGCCATTGGCGATTCCGATCATCACATGATCAGGACATGACCGCCAAGTGGGTGCTCATCACTAATGATCGACCCAAACTTCTTTGCCGGTAATAGTGAGCACGATCAGCCTATGGTCAGGACATGACCACTAGACGGGTGCTCTCTATTAATGATCAACATAAACTTATCGGTAAGCAGTGGTGGACCGGGGTGACCCTATTCAGGTGTCCACAGCTGACGATCAGCCTATAATTTCCATTTAATAATGGAAAGTTGGAGTAGCACTACTTAGGAGTTAATTATTGTCAAACGGCTTTGAACTTGTGGGAGGACAAGGAGAACCCGTCCTACTGGCCGTCAGGACATGACGGCCGCCTAGTAAGTTCTCGCTTGGTATGCATATAAGATCAGTAACAATAGATAACTGCAAATAATGAAAATCTGTCTAAGGTGCATTATACATTGCATCATATTCAATAAAAGGAAGAACAAAGTTCACTAGAACAATCAAGCTGTAATATGGAAATTTTGTCTGACATTCAAATGTTTATGAGGTAAAAATCACAAAGTATCAGGAAACACTATGTGCTTAACCTTAACAAACACATCAAAATTGGCCATGCATGAGTAGGAATGTTTAACACAAAAATAAATTCTATGTGTACGGTAGGTGCGACGTCAACCAAAAGCAAAATGCAGATAAGAGGCAGAAATGGTCATAACCTCGACCCGGATTTGGTCGACCCAAACATGGAAGTATACTGCTTGGAATGATGCTTCGAGCTTTTGTGCTCATGTAAGCCCTTATGCTCACCCTCCTTTTTCACTTTCTCTACCTCCTTGTTCCTCTTGACAGCGGCAATGACATCAAGCGCAACCTGCTTCCTCTCCATGAGCTTCAACTCCTCTATAGCCTCAAGCTTCACTTTGGCCATATCCGCAGGGAAGTTCACCAAGACTTGTTTTTTCAGAACCACCTCCCTATCGAACTCCTCGATAGGGTCCGAAATACTTGTAATTTCAATATCAATATCCTCCTGAAGAGCAGCAATCATCTCATTATGGGTCTTATCAGTTGAAGGATCGGTGGGGCCTGGGGACATGATGTCTAAGGAGGGAATGTCAGAAGTAGCCACAGGAGTAGCTGAATCTGTTATAAGTAAGTCACCTGCATAAGTAACGGGGATTGTCAGATGTTGCCCCACTCAATCCAGCTCGAAAATACCGAGCAATATCTCATGGACTGTAAAGAAAATTCCTACATCCCTTAGGAGACCCAGGGGCATCACAAGGGATCTGTATGTACCAGAGGAGGAGGAGATTCTAGGGGCTGGCTTCCAGCAGACGAATCTGAAGAAATGTGGAAAATAGTTAGTTGAACATCATGCATGGGTGCATAAATCACCAGTTTATGAGCCTGACCTTGTATAGTCACTTCGAAGATCGAGTCACCATTCTTCTTCTTCTCTGCCTCTTCCTTTCAGGCCTTTTCAGTATCAGCCAATTTGATATAACCCAGGCGGACTGCCTCTATCTCTTCTACTGAGACACGAGCACAATGGCTTCAAGATTGAATGGTGGACCCTCTTTCTCACAGGTAGTTTTTGCCTCCTTAATCAACCGCTTGTGGATGGAGAACATAACCTCCTGGTAATCATCCATCCACGCTAGACTCTTTTCTATGAACATCCTATAGTAGATCTCCTCTATAAGACCCTCAGCTTGGTCCAACTAGCTGTTCAGTTCATCACATTTATCTTGGAGTTTTTTAACTTTGAAAGATTCGACATTTTTGCCTGCGATCAAGGCTTGGACTTCTGCCTAAATGGAAACTCGCTTAGGTCTCCACTTCACCACCTTGATTTTCAAGTCCGTAAGTCTGGGCTCCACCCTCTCGGCTATTACTCAGAGTTCATCCAACCTCTTAGTTAATTTGTCCTTGACATTTCTATAGTCTTCAAAGAAGTGAGTGGCTTTATCGTTGTATTCTTTCTTAGTCTTTTTGATATTAGTGGAGCACTCCTTTTTTATTTTCTCTAGTTCTATGGTTTGAGTGGAATTAAGCTCCTCAATCTTTTTGGCATGCTTATTGATCTCATTGGTTTGAGATCACTCTTACGCCTCCACCACTTTCTTGTGGTCTAATTCCTTCTCGTGCAACGCTTCCTCAAGTCAAAGATTCTTAAGTTATGCTCGACGTTCATTTTTCTGATTTCTTCTCCCGCCTTGATAACCTTGGTATGCTATTCAGACAAGTACTTGATGCCACCTAACTCGTCAGCAAGAAGATCGATCGTCCCAATGAAGTAAAAAGGTGTGCCTCGGCAAGCCGGCAGGCCAAAGGATCTCTAAGTTGGTAAGGCTATTGGAACTCATCGAAGCGTGGGTCGGAGGGATTGATGATGATGGTTGCTCCCGCTAGCTTTTTTCCCTTGTCTTTTCTTTCAAGGGCAGAGACTATTGCTCCTATATTATCGGTCTTCTCCTGTAGTTTAAAGACTTTAGAATTAGATAAAGGGAAGGGAGAGAGCCAAGGAGAATAGGAGTTCTAGATCGGAGTAAGGGAGTGGTCAAGTCCTGACTACCAAGCAGGTGCTCATCGTTGACGATCAGCCCAAACCTCTTTGCTACTAATGGCGATTCCGATCATCACATGATCAGGACATGACCACCAAGTGGGTGCTCATCATTGATGATCGACCCAAACTTCTTTGCCGGCAATAGTGAGCCCGACCAGCCTATGATCAGGACCTGACCACTAGACGGGTGCTCTCTATTAATGATCAACATAAACTAATCGGTAAGCAGTGGTGGACCGGGGTGACCCTATTCAGGTGTCCACAGCTGACGATCAGCCTATAATTTCCATTTAATAATGGAAAGTTGGAGTAGCACTACTTAGGAGTTCATTATTGTCAAACGGCTTTGAACTTGTGGGAGGACAAAGAGAACCCGTCCTACTGGCCGTCAGGACATGACGGCCGCCTAGTCAGTTTTCCCTAGGTATGCATATAAGATCAGTAACAATAGATAACGGCAAATAATGAAAATCTGTCTAAGGTGCATTATACATCGCATCATATTCAATAAAAGGAAGAACAAAGTTCACTAGAACAATCAAGCTGTAATATGGAAATATTGTCTGACATTCAAATGTTCATGAGGTAAAAATCACAAAGTATCAGGAAACACTATGTGCTTAACCTTAACAAACACATCAAAATTGGCCATGCATGAGTAGGAATGTTTAACACAAAAATAAATTCTATGTATACGGTAGGTGCAACGTCAACCAAAAGCAAAACGCAGATAAGAGGCAGAAATGGTCATCACCTCGACCCGGATTTGGTCGACCCAAACTTGGAAGTATACTGCTTGGAATGATGCTTCGAGCTTTTGTGCTCATGTAAGCCCTTATGCTCACCCTCCATTTTCACTTTCTCCACCTCCTTGTTCCTCTTGACAGCGGCAACGACATCAAGCGCAACCTGCTTCCTCTCCATAAGCTTCAAATCCTATATAGCCTCAAGCTTCACTTTGGCCATATCCACAGGGAAGTTCACCAAGACTTGTTTTTTCAGAACCACCTCCCTATCGAACTCCTCGATAGGGTCCGAAATGCTTGTAATTTCAATATCAATATCCTCCTGAAGAGCAGCATTCATCTCATCATGGGTCTTATCAATTGAAGGATCGGTGGGGCCTGGGGACATGATGTCTAAGGAGGGAATGTTAGAAGCAGCCACAGGAGTAGCTGAATCTGTTATAAGTAAGTCACCTGCATAAGTAACGGGGATTGTCAGATGTAGCCCCACTCAATCCAGCTCGAAAATACCGAGCAATATCTCACGGACTGTAAAGTAAATTCCTACCTCCCTTAGGAGACCCAGGGGCATCACATGGGATCTGAGTATGAACCAGAGGAGGAGGAGTTTCTAGGGGCTGGCTTGCAGCAGACGAATCTGAAGAAATATGGAAAATAGTTAGTTGAACATCATGCATGGGTGCATAAATCACCGGTTTAGGAGCCTGACCTTGTATAGTTAATTCGAAGATCGAGTCACCATTCTTCTTCTTCTCTGCCTCTTCCTTTCAGGCCTTTTCAGTATCAGCCAATTTGATATAACCCAGGCGGGCGGCCTCTATCTCCTCTGCTGGGACACGAGCACAATGGCTTCAAGATTGAATGGTGGACCCTCTTTCTCACTGGTAGTTTTTGCCTCCTTAATCAACCGCTTGTGGATGGAGAACATAACCTCCTGGTAATCATCCATCCACGCTAGACTCTTTTCTATGAACATCCTATAGTAGATCTCCTCTAAAAGACCCTCAGCCTGGTCCAACTAGCTGTTCAGTTCATCACATTTATCTAGGAGTTTTTTAACTTTGAAAGATTCGACATTTTTGCCTGCGATCAAGGCTTGGACTTCTGCCCAAAGGGAAACTCGCTTAGGTCTCCACTTCACCACCTTGTTTTTCAAGTCCGCAAGTCTGGGCTGCACCCTCTCGGCTATTACGCAGAGTTCATCCAACCTCTTAGTTAATTTGTCCTTGACATTTCTATAGTCTTCGAAGAAGTGAGTGGCTTTATCGTTGTATTCTTTCTTGGTCTTTTTGATATTAGTGGAGCACTCCTTTTTTTATTTTCTCTAGTTCTATGGTTTGAGTGGCATTAAGCTCCTCAATCTTTTTGGCATGCTTATTGATCTCATTGGTTTGAGATCACTCTTACGCCTCCACCACTTTCTTGTGGTCCAATTCCTTCTCGTGCAACGCTTCCTCAAGTCAAATATTCTTAAGTTATGCTCGACGTTCATTTTACTGATTTCTTCTCCCGCCTTGATAACCTTGGTATGTTATTCAGATAGGTACTTGATGCCACCTAACTCGTCAGCAAGAAGATCGATTGTCCCAATGAAGTAAAAAGGTGTGCCTCAGCAAGCAGGTGGGCCAAAGGATCTCTAAGTTGGTAAGGCTATTGGAACTCATCGAAGCATGGGTCGGAGGGATTGATGATGACGGTTGCTCTCGCTAGCTTTTTTCCCTTGTCTTTTCTTTTGAGGGCAGGGACTATTGCTCCTATATTATCGGTCTTCTCTTGTAGTTTAAAGACTTTAGAATTAGATAAAGGGAAGGGAGAGAGCCAAGGAGAATAGGACTGCTAGATCGGAGTATGGGACCTTGATTTACTACCAGGATAACAGGACCTCTTCCATGAGTCATTCTTAGGTTCTTGGCCGCCTTTGACCCCCACCGGGCTATAACAGAATACTTCCCCAATCATCGGCTTCGTAGCTGGCTGTCCATCATTTTCGCTTGGGCCAAATGAAGACACTTCCTACTTTACCTCCTTTGGGGGCACCTTCAGTCCCAGCTGCTTCACCTTGGATGCTAACTTCTCTCTATTTGAACTCACGCCACCTGCAATAGAAAAAATGCATTTGATTAAGGATAGTGCTAGTGCTTAAATAATGAATGACTATTACATGAGTGTGTGATTGTGCAATTGTAGATGCAAAAGCATGTAGCCATGATACTAACCCTTTGGGCTTCATAAATCTCTAGCTATCGTTGGATCTCTACGATGGATGTAGAGTCCCCGTAGCTGATCCCAAATTTAGGATCCAAAAGGTAATCGGAAACACTAATACCACTAGGGTAAAAGCCACTTCCTCCTCCTCCTTGGGACCAAAAATAAGGTGTAAGGCTTCATCCACTTTTGGGTTAGGCAGGGTAGCCCAATCGATACCTCTGAAAGAGTGGGCATTATCATGATCCAAAGAAGTGTGGTCTCTGTCACACGAATGAGAACTTTCCTCTTCCTTTATCCTTGTACGGATACTACCATTCTCCCACTCCCTTAAGGTCCTCAGATGGCCACTTTTACTAGGAACTATCTTGAACACACCTAACTATGGCTCCTCTGAGCCCGTTAGCATGGTAGGGACAACTCCAAACAGATCAACAATCAAAACAATACCAGAAATAGAAGGTTGGGAGGATAGTGCCTTATTTGTCTCATCGTTAGCCGAGTCTTTCTTTTTCTTGGCCTTAGCAAGCTTCTGAGTAGAGGGTTACCTGCCCTTTCCAATCGAGTGACCGAATCGAGTCTTTCTTTTTCTTGTCCCAAATAAAGAATTACTCCCTCTTGAACATGCTATACTTGGAGTATATGTTCTCGACCATTTTAAACTTGCTCCCCGCCTCTAGATAAATGAAAGGAGAGCCCTCTAACATGATCTTTAGAGCATATAGAAATCTAATCTAACGATGAATTGGGAATACATGGAACTCCCTCATAAAGATGGAGTACAAGTTAGTGAGGATGGCATATCCATTAGGATGCAGCTGGAATGGAGCAATTCTCAAATATACAAGGAATCCTACGGTCCACTGAGGAAGACAAGGTGAAGCTCCGGCCGTGTAGTAGTAGTAGGTCGGGAGTAGCATGAGCATGCTGTTAGGAAATCAAATCCATGGTTTTGATGACAACAACTATACAATAGAAATCGAATATGCATATATATTTCTATATACAAGTACTTGCTAGAGCAGCTTCACTAGAAAGATAAGAATGAGGCTCAAAGAACGATACAAGAGACTACAAGTCGATAAGATCAAAGAAGCAACAAGAACTCTGGAACAACAAAACAGACAGAACCAGACGTCTGGTAGATGCACTCGGACGTCTGAAAATCTACTATGTACAAAAAATATAAAGTATCAGACGTCTTATTTCAAACTCGGGATTTAAATTTAAACTTCAATTGTCAGATTTGAATAGACATCTTCGCTTCTCTTCGCTGCAACTCTTCATCATCAACAGAAGCAACTATAGAGCACTTGTTAATGGATGCAACTACTCAAGAAACCTCTCTACAACTATATATATCATCGAGAATCAAGGGAACACTCACCTTACTTACTTACGCTCTCTACTTACATACTCTATTATATTCTTGATCTCTAGCAATCTATACTTGTATTTTACTCTTCCATATATTCAGTTCTTCATAGACAATATTCACCAGATATATAGTGAAAGCATTAGTACTTATTAGTCAATATCCGTGTTATAGAACACACATTTGACAAGAACAATCTATTGTAACCAAGCCTATTCCTCCGGGCGAAGCAAGGGTGTTTGATAGTTGAATTTTGAAAGGGAGCTTCGAGACTATTTGGTATTTTCGAAAAAGATAGATGTAATATTTTCGACAATAACAAACAACTTATATTTAGGGTTTTAGAAACAAAAATATTTATGTTTAAACATGAATATAAATCGAAATTCAAATTTGTGTTTAACCACCAAACATGACGATCCATGGTTGTGGCATAAACGATTTTGTCATATTAATTTTAAATATATTAATAAATTAGCAAAATATGAGCTAGTTAGAGGATTACCTAAAATAAATTACAAAGTAGAAAATTTATGTGACGATTGTCAAATTGGAAAACTAAAGAAAAGCTCTTTTAAATCTAAAAATAATATTTCTACAAAACAACTATTAGAATTATTACATTTAGATTTATATGGTCCAACTCAAGTACGATCTATAAATCACAATAAATATGTTTTCGTAATAGTTGATGATTTTTCAAGATATACATGGACTTTATTTTTAAAAACATATAAGTGACACCTTTGGTATGTTTAAATTTTTTGCTAAAAGAATTAAAACACAAATGGATTTGAAAATTAAAAATATTCGAAGTGATTACGGTGAAGAATTCGAAAATGATCTTTTTACTAATTTTTGTAATAAAAAAGGTATAAGTCATAATTTTTCTTTTCCCCGCACACCTCAACAGAATGGTGTAGTAGAAAGAAAAAATCGTACGTTACAAGAATGTGCACACACACTATTAAACAGTAGTGGTCTACCAAAAAATTTTTGGGATGAAGCTATTGCCACAGCTTGTTATGATTTGAATCGAGTAACCATACAACCTATGACTAAACAAACTTGTTTTGAAATATTTTTTGGAAGAAAACCTAAAGTATCATACTTTAAAACTTTTGGATCAAAATGTTTTATATTAAATACAAAAGATAATTTAGGAAAATTCGACCCGAAGGCCGATGAAGGAATCTTTGTTGGATATTCGGATCGTAGCAAGGCATATAGAATCTTTAATAAACGAAATAACACAATTGAAGAAAGTTTACATGTTTCGTTTGATGAAAATCTTCTTAATCATCATACTAATGACGATGAAGAAATAATTCCAACAACAAATACTGAGACAAATGCACAAAATAATACTTTAGTATCATCTCCTAGAATTCTTAAAGATCATCTAAAAGTTAATATCATTGGAGATCTCAATTCTAGAGTAACTAGAAATCAACTTAACCAAATAAGTCATATAGAATTTGTGTCAAATTTTGAACCGAAAAATTATAAAGAAGCTTCAAATGATAACTTTTGGATAATAGCTATGCAAGAAGAATTAAATCAATTTGAACGTAATAATATTTGGGAATTAGTACCAAGACTAGAAAATCAATCGGTTATAGGAACAAAATGGGTATTTAAAAACAAAGCAGATGAAAATGGAAATATAGTTAGAAACAATGCACGTTTAGTTGCCCAAGATTATAATCAAGAAGAAGGTATTGACTATGATGAAACTTTTGCTCCAGTAGCAAGACTCGAGGTCATACGTACACTACTCGCTTTTGCAAATCATCACAATTTTAAACTATTTCAAATGGATGTCAAAAGCGCTTTTTTAAATGGTTTTATTAAAGAAAACGTATATGTTGAACAACCTCCATTGTTTGTTCACGAAAAATATCCCAACCATGTTTTTAAATTACAAAAAGCCTTATATGGTTTAAAACAAGCCCCCCGTGCCTGGTACAAACATCTTAAAAATCATTTAATTACATCTGGTTTTCAAATAGGTAAAATCGATACAACTTTATTTATTAAACGGGGAAATAATGATATTTTAGTTGTGCAAATTTACGTAGACGATATTATTTTTGGTTCAACTAACGAAAATCTTTGTAATCAATTTTCGAATATTATGAAAAACGAATTTGAAATGTCTCACATGGGAGAAATAAATTTCTTTTTAGGTTTACAAATAAAGCAACTTGAAAATGGTATTTTTATTCATCAAGAAAAATATTGTAACGATCTATTACGTCGTTTGGAATGGATAAAACTTCAAGCAAACCAACACCAATGAGTACTAGTGTTCACTTGGAAAAAGATGATAACTGAAAAGATTTTGACGAAAAATTATATCGTAGTATGATTGGCTACCTACTTTATTTGACGGCTAGTCGACCCGACATTATGATGAGTGTATGTCTTTGTGCCCGATTTCCAGAAAAACCAAAAGAATCTCACCAAAGAGCTGGTAAACGTATCTTACGATATCTATCCAGTACTAGAGATTATGGTTTGTTTTACCCTAAGGAATCATTGTTCGAACTAGTTTCATATAGTGATGCGGATTTCGGTGGATGTAAAACAGATCGTACGAGTACTAGCGGAACATGTCACTTTATCGGACAATCATTAGTTTCATGGTTTAGCAAAAAGCAAAATTGTGTCTCATTGTCTACTTGTGAAGCCGAATATATTTCAGCAGCTCTAGCATGTGCACAGGTGATATACATGCAACAAACACTTACGGATTTCGGCAAAGTTATCATTAAATCACCAATATATTTTGATAACACGAGTGCAATAAATCTATCAAAAAACCCTGTAAATCACTCGCGTACTAAACATACAGATATACGACATCATTTTTTACGTGACAATGTAGAAAAAGGAATTATTACGTTAGAATACGTAAATACCGAGAATCAAATAGCAGATATTTTCACAAAACCACTAAACGAACAAACATTTGTTAAACTGCGACGTGATCTAGGAATATGCTCTCTTAATGATCTTCTAAATTAATACCACATCTTCATTTATTCTATATTTAGTCAAAAGTGTTTTTATCCACAAATTTAAATTGATAACTCCTTCACCTTAAATTTTTAGGTGGTTGTTTTCTGAAATTACCTATAAATAATTTTTAAAATTATATATAAATCTTTACAAAATAAGAAGTAAAGGATATATAGATTTCATATTTTTACAACAATATAATCATGTCTTCTGAAAATTCTAATCTGTCCTTCTCGACACCTACAACGGATAGCTCAGCGGATACACCTCAACGCCTTCCTACCCCTACACCAAATCAGGAACCGACGTATAGGTGGTCCTCCTATCACACGGGATTCACTCCCGACAGCAAGAAGTCCAAACGATCTTTATTTGTTTCTCCTAATACCAAGGAGAAAATTGATGAGATACATCACTATCAAAAGCAACAAATAGATCTACAAAGAGAATTATATTTTGAACAAAAAGTCGCGGCACGACGACTAAGTTTTTTGGAGCAAGTAGCAATAAAATTTTGTAATTCACGGAAGAAGGATGTACATGAACCACTTCTGATTCCTTGTAGTTCTTTGGATCCCTCATCCTCGTATCGTACACCGTTGGATCCTTCACCAAGGCGATTCTCTGGTTCTCCGAGAACCCACGAGCTTGGAAATATATGGTCTCCACTCAAGCCATGGAGGGATGACATATCTGAAGACCATAATACTCCATCACAATCTAAATAAATTAAATTATTCTCATTGTATTTGTATCTACGTATATTTGTAATTATGTTTCTCAAAAATAATACTATGTTGTTATAAAAAATCAAAAAATAAGTAATACCCTTCAAAATTAAGTTATTTTTAGAAAAAAATGGTCATTCCAGACGTCTTAACATTGTCCTCAGACGTCTGACACACTGATATCACATAAATTTTACATCATCGTGCATATATCAGACGTCTAATATAATCTTCCAAACGTCTGCTCAGCTGACTTTCAGACGTCTACTATTTAACCCAGACGTCTAAAAAACTATCTGTCATTCAGAAATGAAAATTCGACCTATTCCAGACGTCTGATAATACCAACAGACGTCTGATAATTCTCTCTGACTATCAAATTTTACAAATCGATCAAATCCAGACGTCTACCGCAACCAACCAGACGTCTGATTCTATTTACTGTCTTAAAACTAGGGTAAATCAGACGTCTGTTTTACCTACCAGACGTCTGAACTTCAATCGACATTCTAATATGCCCAGATAACATCTTTTTTTTACTTCTCTCACTTCGTTTCATTTTATTTCTGCTACGAAAATCGATTTCTTAATAATTCCTCTTCCAAACTTGATCAAATTCGATGGCTCCTAAAATAAAAAATCCTAAGATCTCTAAGCGAAAACAAGACCAAGCAACTTCCTCAAACCCCCAGGTTTGCTCAGATGATCAGATAGAACGATGGATGAATCGTGTACCTCAGTCGCTCAAGAGATACGAGGACATTCAAAAAAAACTCCATACAGGTCCATTTTATAATTTACTCAAGTTCCAATGTATGATTTAGATGAAATGTGGCTGGTTTAGGAACTTTGATATCCTTCAATCCCAATAACCTCCAAATTGATCAGTTGGCCATATTTCTTTTCTACGCTAATTTGGATAGCACAGTAGTTTGGAACATTGAAAACGAGGATAATTGGTTATGGTCTAGTGTTTATGGCAACACAATTAGGCTCACTCCAGGAATCATAGGCATAACTCTCGGATGTTCCGATTTCAGAGAAGATTTATATAGTATTCCCGATATGCGTTTCAAACCGAGAGACAATATAACACATCAAATGTGGGAAGATGAAATGCCTAAATTCGCATCCAAATATCTACGACCTAAGGCGAGACTTCTAACTCGAATGATTATCAACACTTTCATTCCTCGCCTTGGTAGACATGAGCAGATCACGGAACTAGAGCACAAGGCCCTATATGCTATATTCAATGGAACAAGGGTCAATTGGGCAAAATTTATATTTGACGAGCTCAAACACTTTTGGACTCAATCACGCCCATCCATCATCTATCCTACATATATCATGAGACTTCTACGAGCTCACAACATTCCCTCATATCTATCCACTTTTGAAGAAATCTCTCTGAAATATGCTTCCACAAAGTTTTTCTCACTAATGCACCTACCGGAAAATCTTTCGGAGTTTATATCATTTGAACAGTGGATGCAATGTCGTCAAACAAGACAAGCTGGTTCTCCACCTCAACCATACCCTGAACCATCACAAGAGGTGGAACAACATCGCGAAACTACTCCTCCTCCTCCTACACCATTTGATTATACGTGCCACGATAAAATTTTGGAGACTCGAACAGAGACGAATCCAAATGAAAGTATTCGAGACCTCACTCTTCAAAATCAGCATATTTTATCTCGAAATCAAAAAGTTTTGGCTAAGCGCATTGAAAGTTTTGAAACATCCTTTGCTACACGCCTGGCCACAGTTGAAACATCACTTTCAACTGTATTATCGGTTCTAAAAGAGGTTCTTCAAAGGGTTCGTGGTCCTACACCACCTTCTGAAGATTAGCCAACCCCAGTGCCTTCTCCTCCTTTGAAACATTCCAAACTTTTTGAAGAAAACGAACCTCTAGAACAAGCTCCGACATCTCCTACAAAGCAACCTAGCTCTTCCAAAAATGAAGATAAAGGAGATGATCAAGAGAAAGCTTCCCCAAAAGACTCTTAGATTTCTAGGACTCCATCTTATGTATAAAAATGATAAAAATCTACGAATGTACTAGATTAATGTTATTAATGAAATTCCTCTTTTGGTGTGTTATTTCTGTGATTGGTAAATATTTAATAATTTCTACATTTAAAAAGTTATATATCCTTTTTGATAATGCCAAAGGGGAAGAAATAATAAAGATCACAATAAATTATTATAAGCACATATTCAGGGGGAGATTTATAAAATTATATATATAAGTACATTGTATAGTTGTCATCATCAAAAAGGGGGAGATTGTTAGGAAGTCAAATCTGCGATTTCGATGACAACAACTATACAATAGAAATCGAATATGCATATATATTTCTATATATAGGTACTTGCTAGAGCAACATCACTAGAAAGACAAGAATGAGGCTCAAAGAAAGATACAAGAGACTATAAGTCGATAAGATCAAAGAAGCAACAAGAAAGATGCACAAAACAAACATGCACAATTTTCAGACGTTTGGATGCACAAGCCAGACGTCTGAAAAAGTCCTCTGGAACAACAAAACAGACAGAACCAGACGTCTAGTAGATGCGCTCAGTCGTCTGAAAATCTACTATGTACAAAAAATATAGTATCAGACGTTTGATACAAATACCAGACGTTTGATTTCAAACTCGGGATTTAAATTTAAACTTAACTGTCAGATTTGAATAGACATCTTCGCTTCTCTTCACTGCAACTCTTCATCATCAACAGAAGCAACTGTAGAGCACTTGTTAATGGATGCAACTACTCAAGAAACCTCTCTACAACTATATATATCATCAAGAATCAAGGGAACACTCACCTTACTTACTTACGCTCTCTACTTACATACTCTATTATATTCTTGATCTCTAGCAATCTATACTTGTATTTTACTCTTCCATATATTCAGTTCTTCATAGACAATATTCACCAGATATATAGTGAAAGCATTAGTACTTATTAGTCAATATTCGTGTTATAGAACACACATTTGACAAGAACAATCTATTGTAGCCAAGCCTATTCCTCCGGGCGAAGAGAGGGTGTTTGATAGTCGAATTCTAAAGGGGAGCTTCGGGACTGGACGTAGGACGGGAGATCCGAACCAGTATAAAATCCTGGTGTGCTTATTCTATAATTACCTAGATTATTATTGTTTTAGGTGCATCATATATTTTGTCACATATACTTGCATATACACTACATGATCCACCCCGTAGAACTTACACATGCTGTTCTGAGGTAGGTAGAAGAAGATATTCCCTAGGGATACCATGCGTAGCCACAATAAGATCAAGCTGTTTGGATGTCAGATTGGAGGCCTCAAAATCGATAGGGTTTATTAACTACTCTGATGGTCCATATCCATAAACATGAGATTGAGTAGAGGTAGGTTGGTTAAATTTTTGTCCCGACTGAGATGGATTAGGAGGGACGGAAGGGGAAGAAACCTGATCTCCAATGGCAGTAGAAGAGCGGGTATGGCGACGGCCTAATATTCCTATCTAGCATGATAGATCAATTCATGCATAATTATAAAGAGTGAAAGTGTATGTGTATGTGCATGTGTATATGCATGTTTACTACAAAAATAAAAAAATAAAAAATGCAACACTTTTGTTCGACAGTCAACCGAACAGCTACAAACCCTAGTCCTGTAAAGCCGAACCAAAAATCCCCATGCCAAATTCTAAGCTAAACCCTAGGACGATCCAAATGACATGTTAATAGTAGGGCAAGTGCTGAGATAGGGAGGAGATGCTTACCTCCTTGGACTGAAGAATGGAGTTGGATTAGAGACTCGGGTAAGTAGGCATGGCAATGTCAGCTCAAGGAGATAAAAGGTCGCTTGTTTTGGGAAAGGTTGGAAAGTGAAAGAACATGCCTGGTGGAATGAAGTACTAGAGAATATATTGGGGAGGAGTCTACCTTGTCAAGAACCAAACCAGATAGGCACCGAACGAACATAGGCATTAGACGAGTAGCAAACCGAACCAAGCCACCAAGTCACAAGCATGCCAAAGCAAGCTAGAATAAAAGGTAGATTGCTGATGGATTTGCGGAGAGATTACTCAACAAAGTCCACCTCGTAGTCTACAAGATGAACTTTGGGGGTGCAAGTGTTATGGGAGATTTCTTCCATAAGACCAAGGTAATTGGAGCTTGGAAGATAACTTGGCTTGGTTAGGAGGCGGGTAACACAATAGGTAGAGCAAGTGTAAAGGAAGGGCAGAGAGCTTGGAGGAATGAGGAGAAAGCATACTTTCTCCCCTCTATTCAGTGGTGGAAGTATCGAAAAAAGTTTCAGTTCGGTACCCCGGGCCACCGAACAAGATCTTATGTTCAGTGGTTAAAGTACCGAACAGAATATTCTATTCGGTACCTCCAAGCCACCGAATAGGATCTTCTGTTTGGTGTTGGTCACCCACCGAACCATGCACTTAAGACACTCATTGGACCAAGGAGGAAGGCACTCACCAGACCAAGACAATCCTAGATCTACCGAGCCAAGCCTAGGGGGAGTCCCACTGAACCAAGGGGCTGAGCCAAATAGAAAAGCATACAAACTTGGATAAAACTTGTCCACATCCATCCTAGCTGAACAAACACCCTCCAAACCGACTTCTTAGCTGAGTCGAACAATGCATATATGGAAGGAAATATACATATATTTGAAAATAATCAGGAGTATTCTAGATTCCCTAGAATATTCTCTCTGGGTGGGAGATACAAGGAAATATCCTAATTAATGACACCACCTCTTCATCCCTATAAATACTCAAGCACTTGACATTCAAACAGCTTTTGGGATCTACAAGGCTTCGAGCTATAGAATAAATTGTGCGGAGCATCCGAATCACAATTTTCTATTATAAATCACTGTACTCTCTATCAATTATTTGTAATATCAAAAGTATAAAAGAAAGGAATACAAACAAACAATGGAAGTAAGCCCATTTTGGTCGAAACAATAAACCCTGGTGTACTTAACTTTTTCTGCCTTTTATTCTTCATTTCGTCTACTGCGAAATCGATTGGAGGTGTTTGCCCAGTTTTTGTGTAAACATTATTTTTTTCTCTAATAATCTTTCCTCCACTAATAAATCCCTATCCTTAAAATTCTAAATCCACCAAATTAAATCCAAATTAAACAAATTAACATATGGAATTGATCACCACGAAGAATGCTATGCAAATAAATCAAAACCATCAAGAAATATGGCATTTCAAGGAGAAAATTTATGGACGGTGAAGAAGAAGGAGGATTCACCTCAGGTCGAAGAAGATGCATGATTAATCGGTGAGTGAGATTTATCATATTTGTGTATATATTGGTACGACGTAGTAATTCACATGTTATGATCTTAAAAAAATTTATAATGATATATTTAATAATAAAAACTGATTTTTTATATATACACACCTGATTTGGATGTAGCATGCCATGTCTAGATGGTCAAAAAATAAATTTTATTGATTGTAATTAATGAAAATTAATCTCCGTCTAATTAAAAGTGAGAAATATACAAGTGTTCCACACCAAACATATTATATATCAAATTGTAATTTTCGACGACATGAATCCATCAACGGTGTTCGTCCTTTGATTGGGTTAATGGATTGATCAGAAAACACATCATAAATTTGGTAAACATGGACCGTCCATTTTGATCTAACGGTAAAATGATGATGATACGATGCTTCTAAAATATAGACATGTAAAGGGTGATGTAGTGATGCTCACGCCAGTCACCGATCATCTTAGATTGTCATAGCAGCGTGGATATGGAAAAAAGGTAGATGGAGGTAGAATTGCTAGGCTTAGCTAGAGAGAAAATCGTGGGTGGCTCAGTGCAAGCAGCTCATAGGCGAAGTTGGATCGACAGATCATCACCTACGGCGGCGGCTGCGGCTCATCGAAACAAGCGGCTGAGCATAAATGAAAGCACCGGTAATACTATAGTGGCATGGGAAGAACAATAATAAAAATAATATTATTAAAATTATAAATTATTACCAAATTTCCCTTCAACTTTGCACACTTTTAGTTTTTGCATATGATCTCCATTTTACATGTGGTTCTTTGCATCGGGATCGTGGCAAGATGTGGAATGCTTTGGAACGTTGTTTGATGTGTTTTGAGATACTTTAGAAATGTATACTAGTTGGGTAGGTTCATTACACATTGCTTGACCAACGATTACAAGGGTAGGTGTTATGGTACATTTTTAAGAGTAAATGAGTTGTTCAATGTAACCATTGATGTCTAGCGATGGAGATTATGCATATAGACACGACGATACATTTTTCAAAGGAAACGAGTTCCTCGGTGTAACCGTCGATGTCTAACGATAGCGTTGCAGTGCATTTTTTGGAGGACATGAGTTCTTCGATGCACAGTTGATGATGATGGGTACGATACACTTTTCAGAGGAAATGAGTTGTTCGGTGTGATCTGTGACACCTAATGATGACAATTTCGATAGTGTATGTGTTATGCCGCCTTTTGGCAAGGCCGTGATACCAGGAACTTAACTGGAAACCGAAGACAGTCCATCCCGAAGACCGGTTATACGTAGGTTTGTTATGGATATCGATGAATTTTGTCCGAGTCCGGATCAGGCTACAATTGACAAAACATGGCAAGCAAAGCTGTGAAAGCCAACGTTTTAAATTTCAAGTCAATCCGAGTTCGTATGCTCAAGATATGATCGATGCAAGCTAGGTAGGTCAATTCGTATCCATCGTTCGTATCGATGGGTTCGTATCCATCCAATGCTCGTCTATTCGTATCCATCGTTCGTATCGATGGTTTCGTATCCATCCAATGCTCGTCTATTCGTATCCATCGTTTGTATCGATGAATTCGTATCCGCCAATCGTCCATCTATTCGTATACATCGCAGACATTCAACTTCGTACCCATTTGGTCAACTGATGCCATTTTCGTATCGATCCCTTTCTGCTCATTTCGTATCGGTCAGCTAAAGGGAACGATATGAATTCAAGGCCTTTTATCGATACGAAGTGGAGTGCAAAAAAGCGATACGAAATGAAGTACGACCAAGGAAAAAGAACAAAGCGGTTCCAATCGATACGAATAGAGGGTTGACGATCGATACGAACAAGACAATTCGGATCGATGCAAACGAGACAACTTCAATCGATACAAGCATACCAATTCTAATCGGTACGAATGAAGCAACGTCACTCAATACGAATTGAATCACCTCCACCGATGCAACAAGGCACGGTCTTCGATACGAACAAGGTGAGAATCTTGGGAAGACTCGGTCCACTCGGCGTCGAAAGTGGATCGATCTAGAAATCGCGTGCCACGTCATCTCCTGAGCACATGCCCAGTATCGATTCGAATAGATAGATACGAAGGCATCGATTCGAACGCAATAGCCCACCGAAGAACTCCAATTCGTATCGATCATATCTTGCAATCCATAAGTCCAAATGCTATGAAATTTTCATAGGAGCTTACGTACGAGCAAAGGAATGTTCATGCCAAGTTTCGACTTAATTGGGTCAAATCCTGATCGATACGAAACCCATTCGTATCGATCACGGAGCAGGCCGAAACTTCATGGAATCGATCGCGTGGGCCCACCCACGTGCCAGAAGAAGTCTCCCGAGATCTGAGCGAGATATTTGCAGCATACGCCTATAAATAACATCCCAGAGCCTATAGAAAAGGGATCTTTTTGCTCTTTGACTCCAGACTCTGCCGGAAACACTTTTGTACTTCAAAGCTGCTGCTATACTCGAATTTCACTACTGTAATCCATTGTAATCTGCTGTTATCCGCTGAAATCAGTTGTAACCATCAAAGAAACATCAATAAAGTCATCAATTTCATAGTGGACGTAGGCAATACACCAAACCACTCTAAATTTCTGTGTCTCTATGTTCTTTATTATCTGTTTTTGAAGTGTTTGTTAGATAATCCTCTTTTTCCATTTAATTTCTTCATTTTTATCTCTTCAAACTCTTTCGAAGAGTGTTGTGCCCAATTTTGGTACAAACACTTTGTTGCTTTCACTGAGAAAAACCCAGTTTTCTCCTGCTCTTTGGATATGCTATCGATACCGGATTGCATAAATCCAAGAAGAAGATCCAGATCTCAAGCCTTAAAGCCCTTCCATCCTATTCAGATTTGGATCAGATCTAGGAAAGGACTTCGTCAATTCATCATGGTGAGCACATGAACTGCTTCCATAGCTGCTGATCAGGAAGGACGGGATAGACAGAATCCCGTACAATTGCCTCCATCCAACTAGAATGCTGCCGGACCATCAGATCCGACCGGGCCTGTTACCAGGGAAGAATTCCAAATGCTTATGCAAGAGCTAACTTAGAGTCGTCAACAACTTAATCAGCAACTCCGTGCTAACGCGGAATTGACCAACCAGCTGTAGCGCCAGCAGCGAAGGAGATCCAGGAGAGATCAAGCTTCTTATTCTTCCACGGAGAATTCAGCCTCTTCCGATGATCATCACCGATCTACAGGCCCACGGCTGGACGTAAGCTACACCCAGGCCATAGGACACCAACCTGCCCTAAATCTTGGACAACCCAGGGCTGGACCATCCACCAATCATCAGACCGGACCCTCCTCCCGAGGGGGTGCCGTTCCTTACCATGTCATAGGCAACCTCGCTACCACCACCACTACCGAACAAGGAGTTGATGCTAGAAATCAAGCAGATCTGCATCGTCGCCGACGAGAACACACTCCAGAACCTTATGTCCCTGAAAACCTTGAACAAAGGAGGCGAGATACGGACCGTCGACCGCGTCCGGTCAAGCCTCGCATTGTGGAACCCGACCATACCTTGGCACAGCATGCTTCAAATATCCAAATGCCGGATATACCAATGATGATTCGTCTGATGATCCGTGAAAGTCAGGGTCTCACTAATGACGACTGGGGGATTTCCCGGAGTCATACCCCTTTCACTGATGACATACTATATGTTGAACCACCTCGGCACTTCAGGATGCCAACTTTGCCAGTCTATGAAGGAAATTCTGATCCCAATCAACACATCCTGAAGTATGAATGGCTAATGAATGCTGCGAGAGCTAATGATGCAGTTAAATGCCGTAGTTTCCCCATTTCCTTAGGGGGCATTGCTACTATGTGGTTTACTCGCTTGCCGCCATGATCCATTTCTAATTTCGAATAGATGGCCACCAAATTTGTTGAACAATTCCGCATGCACGTAGCGAGACCTAAAGATGTTAATACTCTATCTAGTGTCACTCAAGCTCCCGAAGAGACACTCAGACGTTACTTAGAGCGATTTCATGCTGCGTGTGCAGAAATAAGCAATCCCAATGACAACTCTATCCTGATGGCATTAACTAAGGGAATTGATCCTGATTCCGAGTTTGGAAATTGGTTAGCTGGGAAGCCACCTGCGTCATTGGACCGTTTCTATTCCAAGGCAGCCCAATTCTTGAGAAGGGAGGATGCGAAACAGTCTAGGAAGCAGGATGACGCAGGGCCCAACATGGAAGGAATTCAAAGTAACATTGCAGTTAAACAATCCGGGGAGAGTTCCGGAAAAGTTCAGCTAAATATACAAAACAAACAGAACCAGCAGAGGGACAGTGGAAATCAAGGTAAAAATCGAGATCAAAATCGTGGTCCACGACGTAGAGCTCCCATGTTCGACAATTATACTCCATTGAATACGTCGTTGGAAAATGTGTATTTGCAGACCTGCAATACCATGCAGTACAAGAAACCTGCTCCTAAGCCGTCATCGGAAAGACAAATCCAAACAGGGAAGTTTGGCAGGTTTCATGAAAGTTACGGCCATAATACAAATGACTGTCATCATTTGCAAGATCTCATTGAAAAGCTAATATGTGAACGAAAGTTGGATCAGTTTGTGCGAGCGCCGCAGCTAGGAGGTGCGGGCCCATCGAATCAGAATCGTGCAACAAACCAGGAAAGGCAGGAAGAACCCACTCGTACCGGCGAGAGGCTGGTGATAAACACTGTTAGTGGTGGTCCCCATCCAGCAGACCGGAGCTGGAGGGAAATGGAGTCGTATGCCAGCTCAATTAGGCATACGGACTTCGAGTGTTGTAGTAATTTTGATGAACGGGCTCCTGTCAAACAATAGAAGACGATGACTGATGACATCGTGTTCCGAAATAGAGATGCTGATAAGGTCGAAGCCCCCACTATCGATCCACTAGTCATCTCGGCTCAAGTAGGTCCTGCTTGGATGAAGAGGATTTTGGTTGACAGTGGTAGCTCAGTGAATATTCTGTTTAAACGAGCTTATGATCAGATAAAGATGGAAACCAAAGATTTGAAACCTTGCCAGTCCCGAATTCATGGCTTCAATGGAAGCGCTACTATACCCACCGGAGTAGTGGAACTACCAGTAGAGTTGGGGGTTGGAGAACGTCGGAGAGTCCGGATATTGCAATTTGTTGTGTTGGATATAGACTTCCCGTATAATGCTTTTTTGGGCCGACCGGCCCTCGCTGAATTCAGGGCAGCTATCACCCCTTGGTGTTTGACATTGAAATTCCCCACTGACAACGGCGTTGGAGTTGTTCAGGTGGATCGGACTGCTGGACTAGCCTGCTACGTTGTTAAGCTGCGGGAGGCGCAGCGAAAGGAGAAAGGAAAGGGCGTAGAGGAATCTCTCTGCGTTCGTTTTGCTGATAATTGACAATTAATGCCTGGGCCTAGGCCCGGACACCCCAGCCAATTCCAAAGGGATCTTGACCCAAGAGAAACTGAAGATGAAGGAGAATCTAAAGAAAGTCAAGCTTCCCCGGCCGAACTGACAATCGATATCCCGATTGACGATGATGATGATTCAAAGATGATAAAGATCGGATCTCAGCTAAGCCAGCAGACTCAAGAGGAATTGGTTGAGTTTCTACGGGTGAATCTTGACGTATTCGCCTGGACGCATTCTGATATGTGTGGGATCTCGCCGGACATTGCGAGCCATACTTTGAATATTGACCCGCGGCATGTCCCGGTCAAACAGAAAAGGCGTGGTATGGATCCAGAGAGATCTTCCGCCCTTAATGAAGAGGTAGAAAAGCTTAAAACGAATGGGTTTATTCGAGATGTGCTATATCCCGAGTGGGTGTCGAACCCCGTGCTTGTCCGAAAATAACACGGAAAATGGAGAACATGTATCGATTACTCCGACCTGAATAAAGCTTGTCCTAAAGATAGTTTCCCGCTTCCCAGAATTGATCAGCTCGTAGACTCTACAGCTGGACATGAACTCTTATCCTTCATGGATGCATACTCTAGCTACAATCAAATACCTATGCATTTACCTGATCAGGAGCATACCAGCTTCGTAACCAATCTGGAACTTTACTGTTACAAAGTTATGCCATTCAGACTCAAGAATGCCGGGGCTACTTATCAACGATTGGTCAATCAGATGTTCGCCAATCAAATCGGGAAAACCATGGTAGTGTATGTAGACGACATGCTTGTGAAGTCACGATTTTCCACTGACCATATCAAAGACCTGGATCAATGTTCAACATCCTTCGAGAATATTGAATGAAGCTTAACCCACTGAAATGTCATTTTGGAGTCGCATCTGGAAAATTCCTGGGTTTTATCATCAATGCTCGAGGAATTGAAGCCAATCCTAAAAAAAATCTAGGCAATAAGAAATCTTGAAACCCCGAAAACTATAAAGCAAGTCCAGAGTTTCAACGGAAAAGTAGCAGCACTGAGCAGGTTCATTTCAAAGTCCACTGACAAATGCATTCCCTTCTTCGATCTGATCCGAAAAGAGAAACGAAATTTTGAATGGACCACGGAGTGTGAGGGTGCATTCCGAGCATTAATTCAACATCTATCCACACAGCCTATTCTGTCAAAACCTATTGATCATGAGAAGTTGTATGTTTACCTAGCGGTATCAGAAAACGCTATCAACGCTGCCTTAATTCGGGAAGAAGACAGGATACAGAAGCCAGTATACTGTGCAGTTAATGCCCCGCTATAACCCTGCTATATCTCATAGCGGGTTTCTGCCGCTACAATATTTCCATATAGCCCCACAATATAGCCTTTCCGCTTTAATCCCCGCTATTTCCGCTATATCCCGTTATTTCCGCTATATTCCGCTATTCCCGCTATATCTTCTTTAATAAAATGAATTGAAAAATTCAATTTATACATTATAAAAATTATGAAACTAATTTATTTGATTTAATTTTTAATATATTTTCAGAAATGAAAATACTCTAATATTCTACTAAATTCAATTATGTTATATAACAGTTTTACGTTTATTTAAAGTATATTTGCACATGTTTTTATCTAAAAATTATTTATGTATTAGTTATAATTCAATTGAATGATAATTTTTCATTTTATTACCTTTTATATATTCGTAAAAACATTAAGTATGAGTTTTATATGCTATTTTAAAGCCATCCGCTATATCCTCGCTGTATCCCCGCTGTGACTTTTTGCACCTCCACCGCTTTGAATCTGCCGAGCGCTTTAACTGCACAGCCAGTATATTACATCAGCAAACGATTGGCTGGAGCTGAAAGGAATTATCCAAAACTAGAGAAGCTAGCTTATTGTCTTGTTATTGCATCAAGGAAGCTCTGCCCATATTTCCAGGCCCATCCTATTATTGTTTACACTGACCAGCCGTTACGACAGGTCCTTACGTGGCCTGAGACGTCTGGTAGGTTACTCAAGTGGAATATCGAACTAAGCCAGTTTGATATTACTTATACTCCAAGGTGAGCCATTCAAGGACAAGTCCTAGCCGATTTCATAGATGAATTTACCATCCCAGAGGACTTGCCCGAAACCAATGAATCCCCCGAATACGTCTGGAAGCTATACACTAATGGTGCATCAAACGACTAGTGCTCGGGCGCTGAGGTTGTACTTGAAACCCCCGAAGGCCGATCTATATGTTATGCCTTGAAGTTCGATTTTCGTGCGACCAATAATGAAGCTGGATATGAAGCCCTCTTAGTTGGATTGAAACTTGCTAGAGATTTGAGAATTATCGTTGTGGAAATTTATTGTGATTCATAATTAGTTGTGTGTCAAGTTCAAGGAGAATATCAAGCAAGAGATCGGAGACTGGCTGCATACTTAGCTCGAGTTCAGGAAATACTGAATCAGTTTGATTATTATTCCATTTATTGTATACCTCGAGAACGCAATCAGAAAGCCGATTCATTGGCAAAGTTAGCCAGCACTGCTGAAGCGCAGCAAATGGGGCTCGTTCCTGTAGAGACGTTATCTTCCCCAAGTATTGACCGGGCAGAAGCAAATTGGGTATGTGAAGTCACCCCCGATAAGGATTCGTGGATGACTTTGTTCATAAATTACCTTGAGCATGGAATCTTGTCGGAGCGCAGGAGTGAAAGTAGACAAGTCCTTCGGAAGGCTTCACGATTCACCATCCAGAATGGAGTCATGTACAGAAGAGGGTACTCTGTTCCTTTACTCCGGTGTATCGCCCACGATGAAATTAAGCGAGTATTACGCGATGTGCACGAGGGAGAATGTGGTGATCACACTGGGGGGCAAGCACTTGCCAGGAAAGTACTTCGATACGGATATTATTGGCCGACTGTGAATCGTGATGCGTCGGATTATGCAAAGAAATGTGATAAATGTCAAAAGCATGCTCGAATTCCTAGAGCCCCACCTACCGAGATAACTCAAATGGTCAGTCCATGGCCGTTTGCAGTATGGGGCATCGACATCATTGGTTCTCTACCTCTAGCAAAAGGTGGTGCGAAGTACGCCATCGTCGCAGTTGATTACTTTACAAAGTGGGCTGAAGCTGAACCTCTTGCTACCATAACGATGAAAAAAGTGATCAACTTTGTAGTCCGTAACATTATCTGTCGATTCGGTCTCCCACACACCATTATCACTGATAACGGAACCCAGTTCGACAGTGTTGAATTTAAATATTTCTGCCAACGGTTTCACATTCAAAAGAAATTCTCTGCAGTTGCGCACCCACAAGAGAATGGGCAGGTCAAAGCAGTCAGTAAAGGTATAAAGTCCATTCTGAAAAAACGACTGGAAAAGGCCGGGGGCAAATGGGTCGATGAACTTCCTATGGCCTTATGGGCCTACCGTACAACCCATAAGTCCGCAATCGGTCATACTCCATTCTCTCTTTCTTATGGTTCAGAAGCTGTTATTCTAGTCGAATTAGAAGTACCTTCTCATCGTGTTACATACTATGATCCGAAGACAAATGCTATATTACTTGCTGAATCTCTCGATTTATTGGATGAGAAGCGTGAAGATGCTAATTTGAGGGCAGCCGCATATCGAAGTCGAGTCGCCCGATTATACAATGCCAAGGTCCGACCCCGAACCTTTGAAGTTGGTGATCTCATACTCAAAAGAATTTATCTGGTCCCTTCGCATATGAGGCCAACTTGGGAAGGACCATATGTTATTGAACGAAAGCTCGGAGATGGCACATTCAAATTATCAACTGTTGACGGTCTCACTCTTCCAAGAGCCTGGAACGGCGAGAGTCTTCGTCATTACTACACATAACGGGCTCTGTTTATTCATTCAGTTTATTTTTCATTTGCAATTTGTTTCTGTATTTCGAGATTAGAATTTGTAATAAGGAACTGACTTTGCTATATTTTCTTATTTCAGCAATAAAATGCAATCTCTTCGAGCCAGAGCTGTGATTTACTTGAAATACTTCATATGACCATCACTATGCACGGAGAGCTAAGTTCCATCATACAGTGGGATTTATTCAAATAGGAAGTGACTGTGATATGACCGGTCACTCGCTAAGTGAAACCTGAGCTCGGGGACAAGCCATCACACCAAAGTCAAAAAAGGATTGATACACGACAATCCTTCACCTAGCTCCAGATTCCTAGAGTGCGAACTGGAGCATGAACTTACAAATACGTTTTCGAAGAGGTTAGATCCGTCCACCTAACGACTTCGCCCGTATTTGGACCAAGTTTGAGGAGGGTGGACCCGTCCATCTAACGACCTCACTTGTTAACTCAGGGTGGATGTGATCCGACCATCCACGATCCTGATACACCTTTCGCTCCCAGAGTACGAGCGAAATCCAAAAACATACAACAGATGTAACTGACCGTCTATTTGCCAACTCCGAATTCCCAGAGCGCGAATCAGAGTATAAACATCAACTCCAAATTCCCAAAGTGCAAATTGGAGTATAAACATCAACTCCAAGTTCCCAGAGTGCGAATTGGAGTATAAACACCAACTCCGAACTCCCAGAGGGCGAGTCGGAGTATAAATGTCGACTGCAAGTCCCCAGAGCGCGGACATATAATTAAAACTTAAACCGGCGTAACCAACCGCCAGTAAACAAATGTAAATCCCTGGAGTGCGGATGTGATCATCGATAATCAAACGAGTGTGGTTGAACCACTCAATCTCCGCTTGTCTCAAACACCCATTCGGTGGCACTAAACTCAACATATTATAAGTGAGATGCAATCGCTGGCTGATGTTCTACAACTCATCCCCAAGACTTGGGGGCAGAACTTAAGTGTCGACCATTGACTGAAGTAGTGCGACATCAAAGTTCGACTCACTTCCCGATCATGAATCGTGTCCGCAATTTCCGGACCTGACAAATAAAGACAAACTTGACTCAGAAGCTGAAACCTCACAAGTGCACTTCAAATATTGAAACACTTAAGTAAATGCACAATAACTGAGAAGAAGCCAAAAAAGAAGAGTTTCATTTCTATTGTCTGTGAAAAAAATTCATGTACAAGTTTATTCCAAAAAATTCCTACTAGTAGGGGCCGAACCCGCATCCACACATGGCCTACGAAAGAAAAACAAAAGTAGATTCCTATCTATCTACTAAAAATAAACCGAAGAAGCATGTCTACTCTTTTTTCTTTTTCGACTTCCTTTTCGGTGTTGACCCACTAGAGCTGCCACTTGTTTTTCTTTTTGAGCCTTTACTTTTCGGCGGTTTATCCCCAAGAGTGCGCATGATATCAACTTCCTCATCTGAGCTCAAGTGCATGGGAATGTTTCCTGAAGGCGGAGTCGGAGGAACTAGATCGACTATAGGAGGCGGGATAGGCTCGCTGGTGTCAATAACTGTACCACCGGGCGATATCATCCTTAGTGGAGCCGGACTAGGTGTCGCCATCCCACCTCCAAAACTATCGTCATGAGCTGCTACAGTGTTAATTTCGGCCAATATTTCTTCTTCGCGGGTTGCTTTGAGCCTCGCTGGGAGCATCAGTGGTAGGCATTGAAGAGCCGGCAGCAGGTGCGCTTCCACCCATAACGAATGGTAGGTCCGCAAAAGGATCGCTATGATGACCAAGGAGTTCCTCCATCATCTGCTCATCAAAAATAAGCGTGCTTCCCTGCATTCCATCAAGTGGCGCAGTTGTAGTTATGGTGGTCGCTTCGGTGACAATAGCCTCCTGCGTTTGGTGTGATTCTTGAGTTGTAGGAGGCACGATCGATGTGACTTCGGTTACTGGACAAAAGAAAAGGAAGACTATCGGTAAACAAATCGAATAAAGCTCTCGGTCTTGAACAAGTATGAAGAATGTTCAGAGTACCTTCCTCAGTTTGGCTTGTAGATGGTTGAACGGCTTCAGCAACTTGCTCTATAGCCGGAGATATCTACGGCTGATCCGTATTGTAGGCAGGAACAGCTTGGGGATCAATCGCAGGTGACGGTTCAGGCTGGGTTGACGCAGGAATTTCAAGACTTGCATCGTGGTGTTCAACCCCTTAGCTGTCTCCCACTTCTAAGTGCTAGGTGCCAAGCCTCTCCTTTTTGTGCAGAATCATCGACTCGTGGAGAATCTTTCGTTCATCTTCACTCAACGAACGATTCTCAAGCTCAAACTTGTCGACCGACTCACTCAGATGCACCGCCTTCTCCTCCTCAACCAACCGGCCCTCGGCGTTATGTAAATGTGTCGGGTAGTCGTCGAGCCAGGCTAGGCCTTTGTGCCTCAGCACATTAGCATTGTAAACAACAAGAAGGTCTTCAATATCGGCTTCTAGCCTGGACTCAGCCGATTTCACCTCCTCCTCAACCTTGGTCTCCACCTCACGGACCTTAGCCATGGCCGCATCCCGTTCACCCTGAAGCAGAACAGCCTGTTCGCATGCCTCCTGGGCTGCGTTGTTCGCGTCGTCCCTTTCCTTGGCGATTTCGGAAAATTTAGCTTTAAGTTCGCCGAGTTCTCTCAAGGCAGCGTCCCGCTCGGCGGTGACTGTAGTATTTTGATGGCCCATCTCTTCCACCAAGGCAACAAGTGTTTGCCTCAATCTCTCCATCGCCACATTCACCTCGTCAGCTTTTTTGGTGGCCTCAATTTCAGATTTCCGAGAAGACTCGGCCTCGGTATTGAGCACTTGGATGATTCGGTCCCTTTGAGCGAGTTACGACTCCATCTTTTCAATCGCTTTAGCTCGCTCAAAGGCCACTTTTGAAGCCTTTTCAGTGGCCTTCGTCCACTCTCTTGTCATGAATGTAATCATGCATTGTATTTTCAGCCTCCGAAGGAATTCTTTTTAGGTGAGGGGGGAAGATGTAGCCGTCAAAGCAAATGTTTGGGAAATCTTTCTTAAGTTGGGCAATCTTTATTACACCTTCCCCTGTGGGCTCGGTTATGACCTACTCTGCAATTATGAGGGCCATAGTTTCAGCTCTCTGGCGATGAGTTTCAAGCTTAGAAATTTGAGAAGACGGTCTGTGTCGCGGAGGCTCTGATGGATGTGAAGCGTGAACAGGAGGTGGTGAGGGAATTCTAAGAGGTGGAGAACGGGACCTAGATCGGTATCTATAGTCTCTATCCCTATCCCGCTCGTATCTTTCTTGATTGGAGTACCCGCGATCGCGGTCTCTATCCGAATCTCTCCCGTAGGACTCGTAGTAAGTAGAGGACTTTCGAGCTGAACGAAGGCTCCCTAACATCGATCCTCTCCTAGACATCGTACCTGTAAGCGAGAAATGAAAGAAAAGTTAGCGGTCTCTTGAATTGAACAATTTACGATCGAAAATCATGTAGTGCCGTGAAGTGTATGTATGTGCAACCCCCCGACCAACCGAAAATGTCGGCCGCACTTATAGCAAGCGACTCGCTCAGATCAAGAGCACTATCAAGCTCCTCCAACCCGGTGTCATGTTGAAACGACACATAATCCGGAATCGGAATATCGGCAAGCCCTTCAAAAGGACTCTCTGTTGGCGAGGGAGTAGCCTCTGAGATTCTAATATCGGGGGCAAGCAAAGAAACCACAACTGATTTCCACCTCGGAGACTTAGGACGTTTATAAGCTATGGCCTTGCCTTTTCTTCTTCCTCCGATCACTTGGAATCCAGCCGAAGACCCGACAACAAGCTCATCATCCGTGGGCGTTCTCTCTTCTTCGTCTCCTTCAGTTACTATGACCCCGAGAGTTTTGCGCTTCAACTTCTTTTTCTTCGAAGTTGCCCTCAGTATCCCTTCGAGCCTTATGCTTTGTCTCCGCTCGATTAGACCAACAATTCTCAAATTCCTGTCGGTTAGAACCGAATCAATGTCCCTCATTTCACTCGAAACTTCTTGAAGGACCCTTACTATTTCTTTGAAATACCCGCCTTCAGGTCGTGAAACTACGGCTGTAAAAAGAAAAGAAGATGTCAGTTTATATCAACTACTATCATCTGGATAACTCTTGAAGAATACTGTAGCACTTACGTCTGACTAGCCATTGGCTGGCAAATCCTGGGGGGCACCGGACGTAGAACCATTCTGTTTTAAAGCAACTCAGCCTCGTCCAAGATTCGGTTACCACTTGGCAATTCAAGACCGCCTCTAGGAATGTAAAAGATGGACTATCTCCCCTACTCTTGAAGTTAAAAAGATATCTGATTTCTGTTGGAGCCGGTGGCCGAAAGAGATACTCCATGAATACAATGAATAAGTTGTTCAACAAAGCATATCCATTGGGATGTAGTTGTGATGGGGCGATTCCGAGAAAAGACGACACTTCTCTAACATATTGGTTGAAAGGAGGAAGTGTTCTCGCTGCGCACGCATGACGGTTGAAGGCAGTAAACTCCTCTGGGGGAGCGTGCGGTTTATCGTTTGGTCTCGGTAATAGTACATCGTCCAATGACAAACCATGCCTTAGGCATATTCGTCCCAACAAGTCTTCAGAGACATTGGACGGTACAAAATCTTGGGGATTACAAATGAACGTAGCGTTAGGTAGTTCATCCGGAGCTGGGTCTATAACTTCAGCCACGATGGCCGGTATCTCTAGGACAAAAGGAAGTGAACTCTGAATTTCCTGCTGTTGCGGGCTTGTAGGCTCCATAACTAATCAACTTATTAGAAATCATCATTAGCCAATAAAAACCCAAGTGTTCCCCAGTGTGATGTGTGTGAATGTGTTGTATAGTGCAGTGCTACATAATACTTGAGAAATTCTATAGAGGTTAAGTAAATATTCAAACGACGAGACTTCAGAATTCAACGGGAGTGACCGTCATCGCTGACCGTCACAACCGTGTCATCCAGGCTTTAGAGACCGATCCGAGCTAAAGTTTATTAAAGTTTTGTTAAGTTAGAGTCCCATCGACGAGCTTTGAAAGGCAATCAAGTATGCAGAGAAATGGTCAAGTCCAGGATGAAGCTCGTCGGAGTCAGGTTTTCAAATGTGCAAGAGGTTTTAGGTTCATTAAGGTTCAACTTGTATCGGTCACAAAAAACCCTAGTTCGTAATGATCGGTTTCCTATCCATCGGGATACAAGTTCGCATCGATCAAGTGAGTTGCTTCCGTATCGATCTCCTGGCTCGTAGTTCGTATCGATCGGGAACGTCGGATTTCGTATCGATCAAATACAACCCCTTCGTATCGATCATCAAGTCAGAAGCATCTGTATCGATCACCTTGAGTCGATACGAAACTCCATCATTAGTCGATACGAAGACTTCCATTTCATCATCTCGAAGTCCTATGATCTTGATCGATTCGAACGATCCATCACCCCTCCATCGTCAATACGAAAGCAGAACTCATCCATATCCACGCAGATCCTTCGTATCCCTCTGCCTTTCTTCTTCCCCAAAACTGCTCAAACACCATGGCAGTTTTCTTTGACCTCGCTCCGGCCACCCACGACCACCGCAGCACCAAAATCAGTCAAAAAGGCATGTCAAATGGCATAAGAACTCGAGTCTCATCGTTCAAAGTCGATTGATATAGGTTAATTACCTAATTGGAACAAGTGATTCAGGGAATTAATGGGTTGATAGGTTCAGAGACGAGGGTTTTCTTTTCTCGAACACTTGAGCGATTTGAAGACAGTGACTAAGGGCCTAGTTCGAGCCGAAGGAAAGATTCTATCTTCGAGTATTTCAGTCGATACGAAGGCTACATGAATAATGGGCAAGTAAAAAAATTTCTAAGTACGAAACGGTATTTATATGGACCCAAGGAAGGAAGAAAAACGATTCATCTCCCGGTCATTCCAGCCGGTTCCAGCATGTCTCACATTGCATCGATATGAATTTGTTATTCGTATCCAACAGCGCGTGCTTCATTGTATCGATACGAGCTTGTTATTCGTATCCAACAGCCCGTGCTTCATTGATATGAACTGCACTGATCGAAACCATCAAGTCGCAGCCTACGAAGGCTCGTATCCATCGATACGAGTTAGTTATTCGTGTCCCTCGACTTAAGCCTCATCGATACGAAAAGAACAGCCAGAATGAACTGAAGCCGTGTGACTCCATCGATACGAAATGCTATGTTTGTATCTATTAACATGCGACACTTTAAAGATTCATATCCATCGATACGAATAGTATGCAAGGGACCAGTTGCTCTGTTCGTATCCCTCATTGGTGTATCGATACGAAGTCATTCGTTCGTATCCATCAACGCACGACGCATGAAAACCCGTATCCGTCATTACGAGAATAATTTTATGACCTTTCACATCGATCCAGGAGAGGATCGATATGAAGAAACATTCCAAAACAACCATCAAGTGTTGTTACAACTTGAATTTCACATCGATTCAGGAGAGGAACGATGCGGAATTCGATACAAGAGAACTGACAACGACTCGTGAACGTGCGACGTTAACGAGAGTCAGGTTAACCTATATGCATGTAGGCCGGACTAATATTCAATTTTCAAATATCACAGGGATTGGATATTCGCTTGATGATGGTTACAACAACAAAACAAATAATCGTTATCATACAGCAATCAGTTACAACAGTACACGATACATCGGTTAGCATTCAACAATTCATACTATTGAAAGGTCAGTCAAGGATTACAACTTTCGATGAAAGAACGGCAACCGTTTGACAAGTCAGATGGAACTATTCAGAATGAAGGTTGCAGATTTTCAAAGCACATCGTGTTTTCACAAGACGTACTTTGGGAGGCAAATGTTGTCTCTCCTTTTGGCAAGGCCGTGATACCAGGAACTTAACTGGAAACCGAAGACAGTCCATCTCGAAGATCGGTTATACGCAGGTTTGTTATGGATATCGATGAATTTTGTCCGAGTCAGGATCAGGCTACAATTGACAAAACACGGCAAGCAAAGCTGTGAAAGCCAACGTTCCAAATTTCAAGTCAATCTGAGTTCGTATGATCAAGATATGATCGATGCAAGCTAGGGAGGTCAATTCGTTCGTACCCATCTATTCGTATCCATCGTTCGTATCGATGGGTTCGTATCCATCCAATGCTCGTCTATTCGTATCCATCGTTCGTATCGATGGGTTCGTATCCATCCAATGCTCGTCTATTCGTATCCATCGTTTGTATCGATGAATTCGTATCCGCCAATCATCCATCTGTTCGTATCCATCACAGACATTCAACTTCGTACCCATTTGGTCAACTGATGCCATTTTCATATCGATCCCTTTCTGCTCATTTCATATCGGTCAGCTAAGGGGAACGATACGAATTCGAGGCCTTTTATCGATACAAAGTGGAGTGCACAAAAGCGATACGAAATGAAGTACGACCAAGGAAAAAGAACAAAGCGGTTCCGATCGATATGAACAGAGGGTTGACGATCGATATGAACAAGACAATTCAGATCGATGCGAACGAGATAACTTCAATCGATACAAGCAGGCCAGTTCTAATCGGTATGAATGGAGCAACGTCACTCGATACGAATTGAATCACCTCCACCGATGCAACAAGGCACGGTCTTCGATACGAACAAGGCGAGAATCTTGGGAAGACTTGGTCCACTCGGCGTCGAAAGTGGATCGATCCAAAAATCGCACGCCACGTCATCTCCTGAGCACGTGCCCAATAACGATTCGAATAGATTTATACGAAGGCATCGATTCGAACGCAACAGCCCACCGAAGAACTCCAATTCGTATCGATCATAACTTGCAATCCACAAGTCCAAATGCTATGAAATTTTCACAGGAGCTTATGTACGAGCAAAGGAATGTTCATGCCAAGTTTCGACTCGATTGGGTCAAATCCTGATCGATACGAAATCCATTCGTATCGATCACGGATCGGGCCGAAACTTCATGGAATCGATCGCATGGGCCCACCCAGGTGCCAGAAGAAGTCTCCCGAGATCTGAGCGAGATATTTGTACCCTACACCTATAAATAGCATCCCAGAGCCTACAGAAAATGGATCTTTTTGCTCTTTGACGTCCAGACTCTGCCGGAAACACTTTTCTACTTCAAAGCTGCTGCTATACTCGAATTTAACTACTGTAATCCATTGTAATCTGCTGTTATCCGCTGAAATCAGTTGTAATCATCAAAGAAACATCAATAAAGTCATCAATTTCATAGTGGACGTAGGCAATACGCCGAACCACTCTAAATTTCTGTGTCTCTGTGTTCTTTATTATTTGTTTTTGAAGTGTTTGTTAGATAATCCTCTTTTCCGTTTAATTTCTTCATTTTTATCTCTTCAAACTCTTCCGAAGAGTGTTGTGCCCAATTTTGGTACAAACAGTATGTTACGGCACATTTTTACGCGGGCTGAGACATATATTTCTTTAGTTGTGAGTTGCATACGGTTCGACGATACAGTACGTTTTGGGTAGCCGAGTCCTCGGTGTACGATATAGTGATAGTGGGATGAGACATTTAATTATTCAATAGTAAGTTATATATGATTTCGACATGCAAGTTGGGTCTT
This sequence comes from Allium fistulosum, assembly GCA_030737815.1. Classification (NCBI taxonomy): domain Eukaryota; kingdom Viridiplantae; phylum Streptophyta; class Magnoliopsida; order Asparagales; family Amaryllidaceae; genus Allium; species Allium fistulosum. The sequence continues at coordinate 1,098,121,038 of CM060904.1, read as the reverse complement.
TGGGCCTAATCATGTGCATATGATTAGGGATAAGATAGGTTTTTGTAATGACCTTAGCATTGGATATCACTATAGTACTATATTGTGTTTAGCTGACTTGTTGGGTGCAAGTGGCACAGGTTAAGGTATGGTTTTTGAGCATAAGTGTTGTTTTACTAGATTATTAGTATTATACACTTATATGGTGAGTTTCACTCACTAGACGTATGTCTAACCCCTTCTATCATTTTATTCTTTTTAGTTATACTCTAATAGGTCAATAGAGGGGACTGGTGATGACTTGGAGGCACGACGGTATGACGGCGGTGCACTTTAAATGTTGTAAGTGAAGTTTGTTTACTGTATTATTTTGTTTGCCTAGGATTATTATATTATTTATTATTATATTTTATTTCTTTCGCTATGTGTTTTAGAAGTGTAGAATATTATAGATAACTCCATGATATGTCTTATATATTATTTTTCAAAAAGATCGAACTGGGCGTGATGCTAGTGCTATTTTTAGACGTGGATTAAGATGTTGTAGATTGGGGGTAAAATGAAAGGGCATATGGATGCAAAACTCAAATACCTTGAATGTAACCGTGTAGGTATTGAGAATACGTCTCAATAAGTATTTACATTCAGGAAACATAGTTGTATTATCTTTGAGCATTTGGTTCGGTAAGAATTTATGTAAAAACCTGTTTTGATTTGAGCATTCATCTTGGTAAAACATTGTTGTTTTTGTCTTGAGCATTTAATTCATTTAGCGGCTACATCAACTATTCTTTTCTTGATTATTCGTCCAGGATAAGATAGCACAACAAGAATTTATAACCATGCAAGCCTTGGGCATCCAATTCAAAATGTGATTATCCCTTGAAGTATAACTTCGGTCCCTTTGGGAAAACAAAGTCATATGGCCTTAAGCATTCAAATTGGCAAACGATTATGTCATATAAACTTCAACCATTCTAACCTTGAGAAACTGCCTTAATTAACAGCTCCTAATAGGATTTCATAATTGTGTAGGCCTTGAACATTCAATTGGATAGGTGGTTGCCTTAGAAAGTACAACTATGATCTTTACTTAATCATGCTGACTTGTAAATAAAAACCTGCATTGAGATTTGCTTCCAATCGGTATTTTTTAAACACTGGTCGACATGGACCTTAACAATAAATAATTTGAAGAGTGTTGTGATTTGCCACCATACACCCACAAAAGATCCCTGGAGTTAAAGAACATCATTTTAACGGTTTAATAACGATAGAGTGAAGGTTTAAAGAATGTAGAGCTATACTTTAGAAGTTCAATATTAATATAATAGAAATTATGTAGAGCCAAAGGACTTTGTTGTTGAAGTTCAGTACTAATGTAATAAAGTTTGTTGAAGACTTTAAGGATTTCATTGTGGAAGTTCAATTCAAAGCAAAAATGTGAAAAGTAGAAGAATTTCACTATAAAAGTTCAATACTAGTGCAGTGAAGTATAAAGAAGTGTCTAAAAACTTTGTCTAATCACTTTAGTCATTTCTACACTATGTAGAGGTGATCGAGGAGACCCAATAGTTCAAGAATCTTTTTAGTCATTGTAGCATGTTTTGTACAGTATAATGGTTTTCAAAAAGATCCAATAGTTCAAGAACCCCATCTATCATTGTAGCATGTTTCACATAAAGTAGTGGTTTTCATAGATATCTGATAGTTCTAAAACTTTGTTCAATCACTATGGCATGTTTTGCATTATGTTACTTAAAGAAATTTGACTTCAAGAACTAGAAGCCATTGAGACAAATAGCTCTGATCGAAGAGCTCAAGGTTACCACAGATAGTGGAATTTATGTCCTAGAAAGTAGATGTCATTGAGATAAACTGAACATTTGAGAGGTAAGTGCTATATTCAATTTTTAAATTGAAAAATAAAGAGAGAAACTGACAAAACCTGTTTAAAGACTTATACGAAGATTAAGGATGTTGCTATAGAGGTTTAGTTCAAGACTCTTCTGAAACTAAGAAAAGAATGCCTAGAAACAAAGAATCCACTAGAACTAGAGTTTGATTTGAGTACTCATGGTCATGACCCGTAGTTAATCCCGAGTCACTATACAATTGACCTGAAGTGAACTCTAATGCCTAAGTCTAACTTGATCCCACAGACTCAACCTTGATTCATCAAATATACGATCGAATGTCGGCTGTAAAGAAAAATTCAAGGTATAGAGTAGCTAGACCCGATTTCTATTCTGAAGCGCACTTCGGGTAAAGGTGTTCAAAATCATCTCAAACCCTAAATCAATGCCGAAATCAAAGTGCACAAACCCTTATCTAGGTGCTCGAAGTAGATTTCGACCCCAACCACTTAAGTTGAACCTAGAGTACTCCGAAGTTCATCTTGAAGCTAATTTCAGAGCTTTACCACTCAAACCTTACGCCTCCTTCTATCGCTTGAAGCCTCTTCAAATTCTCGTACTCGACCTAGGTCCAAACCGCTCAAACTTAAAGCCTAACTCCTAATACTCAAATTTGGGCTCTTGGTCAAATTTGACCACCTTTCTATAAAATTAACCCAATCAAAATTCTCATCCACCAAGATTCGTATAAATAGACAAGCCTTTGAAGAAATAAGAGAAAACACATCCACTCCATTATTCTACGCTAAGAAGCCATTAATATCTGAAAACCCCATTTTTTTATCCTATGTCTTCATGTATAATAAAAACATAGAGATCAATTGTAGATGAAGATGTAGAAAAATCATAATCAATAAAGTAATAAAAAGAAGTAGATGCGGGCTTTCTTTGGAAATCTTGTCTTTTTTACTTTTTAATACTTTATTTTTTGTTTTGTTTATTGAACAACTTGTGATTAGTTCTTATCTGTCTTTGTCTTCATTTCTTGCACCATTTTTATAGAGATGGATAAAATTACTCTTTTTTGAATTATATCTTTAGTCTACATTGATAGAGTTAAAGATGTGACCTACGGGCAATTATGTGATTTGATTATACAACTTAATTCTTATAGTGATCTTGTTCGAAATAAAGTAAGCTTTTAGTTTTATTTTCTATTGTATATATTGTTATATTGTGATATACTTATTGTATTTAAACGCATTAGATATATACAAGTGGAAAATCCTAGGGATAAATGTTTAGTCAATCGCAGTTACAAATGTGTACGTAACTATGAGTATTGGATTGTACAAATAAACAATTGTCCTTATATATTCCTAGTTTTGGTGTTTCGAGAATGTGATATTGATGCATCCATTGAAACTAGTTAGTGTAACACTATCCATATGATGGATAGTGATTTACTCACTAGTGACGGGGAGCTAATAGGTTGTGTATCAGTAATTATTTGGAACAACTACAGAATGACACACCAAGGGTCTTCTATATGTTATCGTATCTAAGTCAAATAAAAGATCACATATAATGATGTGTTGTAATCTTTTGACCTGAGAGTATTGTAAATCCTATGTTTGGAGACCTTACTTTGCTATAGTCGATTGTGCATGCATCAAGACCCATAAAGTGAAAAACTTCCCAGTATAAGACCATCTCTAATACAAAAGGTTAGTGCTATCGAAATTAAAAGTCAACTCAAAGTCAAAGTATGTAACTTGAGTAATTTAGTTAATCGATAAATGTTGTCGATTAACCAAGTGACTTCATAGATTAAACTTTGCAATTAATAAAGGATATTATTAGAGTGTCAACCTTGTACCTTTCTTTAGATGTCTTAGTGACATAGTGATGACATAGAAACATAATGTACACAATATTGTTGCTTAAGGATGTCGTTTTAGAATAGATTAGAAATTTGATTTCCTGTAGATGATACATAAGCATCTTAATCCATATCTGCTACCGTGCTTTAGAAAAGCATGTGTAGGATTTAATATTTCAATTGTTTGAATATTACTAAAGGATATTTTAATTTTTTTTATTAAGGGCTAAGCTTACACCTGAAATCTCACAAAAGAACTCTCAACGCATTCCAAATTAAGTGAACAATAATTTATAAATGTTATAATTTATTTTGATGGAGGTATATTGATATAAATGTTATATTAGTATGAATTCAAGAACATATATTTTATTTTATATATATAACTAAAATGGGCCTTAAATTAATTTAATTTATTTAAATATAATATGTTACCAAAGTTATATTATATGGTACTATAAATTAGATCGACCCTATTATTAGCAATATAATAATAAATAAATATGGCTTGATATGAGCAGATTTGGATGAGAGATACTTCCATATTATTAGAATGATAACTGGAATATTTTGCGAGTAAGATATCCTTATTACTCTTTATAAATATAACTTATCTTTTTCATTATTCCAATTCTATTCTTCTCCAAAACTTCCATTGCTAAATTATACTTAGGAGGAATTTGAAACTCCTCTCCTAAGATTGAAGAACGGTTCTAAAAAAGGAAGCATCAAAGGTTCACTTTGATAATCTTTTGTATAATATTTTTTATAATATTATATATATATATTATTTTCGACTTTTGTTATTATTTTTTGAGATCATTTTACAAAATACAAAACATATATTCAAATATAAGTGGTTTATACATGCATGTACACATATAAATGTGTGTGTGTGTTAATGTTTTAATTTCATATAACAACATTGTTTTCATCATTCTAAAAAATATTTTTAAAGTTTTTTTATGTATGCATATTTTCACACACATACACACTTATATATATATATATATATATATATATATATCACCGTATACATGCTTATATATATTATTGACATATTGCTTACTCTATAAATAAACTTTTGTAATAATTATTTAATAAAAGAATTAATATTTTCAACCAAATTTATATGTATTTAAATGTAAATATAAATTAATAAATAAATATGTGTGTGTATATTAGTACTTATATTTTTATTTAGGTTTCAGTTTAAATTTTTTTGTATCTTGTATTAAATAAAATTAATAATAAGTAAAATTTTAAATATTAAACATTAATCATATAAAAATATATATTTTCTTTGTTTTATATAATTGAATATATAATCCTATAAATTTACAAATAAATATTAGTTTAATTAATACATGTTTCAAATTTAAATTAATATATATATGCAAGTTATAATTTAAATTTTTAATATAAAACAATAATTATTATTATCCTTAGTTTTATACTAGCCGTAAGTAATATATATATATATATTAAAAATATCTAATTCTTTCCAAATGCATCTAACTCCCATGAGATGGGCGAGGGTTAGATTGTTGCCAAACACATTGCCTTCTAAAAATTAACCAGGATTAGGGGAGCAGGATAACCAGGGGACAGATTTACTATATCCCCTTTGGAGTTTACCAGTCTTTCTGGTTCTCTATAGTCTTCTAGAACAATATTTAGTTTTAGATTAGGGCCGAGTCCTTTATATCAATAATATGAAAAATATATGTGTATGTATGTATATTTTAATTTATGTAATTTAATTTTGTCTATGCTACAAGTATTATTTCTTATGTATGTGTGTGTAGTCTTGTAAATAGTCGGATATGGATTCGGATAGTGCCATATTCGTACCCGTATTCGAAATCATTTTTGGATATCAGATATCCGTAGCCGCATGCGTATAGATATTGCATATTTATCTGATATTCTTCGACCGATTCACAACTAATAAATTTAAACAAATAAATAGAAATTTTGATTCATTATGAATCCATCTTAGTAGTAAAAATATAAAAAATAATAAATATGCTAAGAAAAATAAGTTTGAGTGGAAAATACTGATTTTTATACACATTAAATTTTTTGACCTAGATAAAATAAATGACAGTCTTTTTATGTACTAAATACAAAAAAGTAACTATAATCTTGATAAAAATTGGATGGATAATTGTTGAATGCGCATGAGGTTATATCCGCATCCGTATCCATTCTTCATATATTTGATAATTTTTCATATATCAAATACAGACGGATTTCGAATTTTAGGGTACTTTTTGACAGTCAAATGTGTGTGTGTATGTGTTGATATGTATTTATATGCAAACCATGCACAAACACAATCATACACATACATATGTATTATTTGTTACTTAATATGCCTACATACATGTATAGTGTTATGATTGTAAATCCCAATAACCATAAATGTATGTACTTATGTATATATATAATTATATTTGTATACATAACATAGAACATTTGATGTCTTATACATATAACTTACATATATAATTAATTAATTAAATGATTAATTGATTGAATTTCACACTGATTTAAGTTCACTTCTATCAAATCTCAAACAAATATTAAATATGATTCAATATTTAAAAAATTATTCATAATAACATATGTTAAAGATTTTGTACATATTTAATATAAAAGGATTTTTTCTTGAAATTTTCCTATTTTATCCTTCAGCTTGATGCATTTTGTCCAATGCTATGAAGCTTAAGATCATTATAATCTACTTGTGTTTGTTTTACCAAAAACGATGCAAACAATACCCTCATCCTCCTGATTACTTTCTAGCCTAATGGTTTATGAGTCCACTGATTTATTCCATGCTAAAAAGCCAAAATACAGCAAAACCCCATTGAGAATTGACGTATCGATGGATAAGTACCGATCCATGCCATTGATTGGTACCGATCGATGGCACTTATCATTTTTCTTACCTTTTCCTTCTTCCATCTTGCACTCTATCAGCCATAAATTTTGTATCCATTTCTTCATCATTCTGAAATCCAATATCATCGAACCATCGTATGTGAAAAATCATGGATAACACTTTCCCCCAAATACAAAATGTGATTTGTTTAGAGACAAGTGACTAAATGCTGAACTGATCAGACACTTCAGTTACTTGGACCGTTTCCATTGAGAATCATGTCTTTCAAAGAATGCTTTAACTCCACGCAGTCATTGACTCACGTCTTTCCAGATATAATTTCTGAAGCTTCATTATCTAAAGAATTAATTTTTCAAGTGAGAACTCTATTTATACATAGGTCGATTAGTATTCATAAGCTACCAAATCCAATTGTAATTAAAATGATGTGAAATTGTCGAATGAATTACAAAAAATTACCGATATTATAAGTTGGTACCGACCGATAGACATCATTCGATATCGATAATGCTCTTAATCATATATGTTTTGGACTTGGTCATTTTTGAGGCATTCACTCCTTTCTACTACTATCGACTATGCTCAACAACTAAGGCTTCAATCTTTGTTAACCAACTTTGATTTAAACCATTCCAACTTGCAAGAATTCATTTATGTAGCTAATTCCTTCCATAAATCTACATATATACATGCCTATACTATGTCGATTTATCTCGATCCTATCGACTACCGTTTTGGGGTTGATCGGCCAATACTACTGTACACTGATGATTTAAGGACTAACCATTATTTGTTTGACATATAAAATCACATAAGTGCATGCAACCTAAACTCTACAATAATCTCGAGTCCCAACATCCTTGGATTGATTTCCTAAACCCTAGATACGTCAATTTTAATCAATGTAGGCTGGACATGTTGATTTCAAGGACTTCATCGGTTCTGATCACCAGATAGTATAAGGATACAATTTCTGTAACATTCCCCATTTCGAGACCTAAGATTGAACATCGGTGATGCTACAATAATCACAATAATTATTTTCAACCGACAAAGTGAGATAGATATTTTTTTTACATAACATTAAGTAAACATGGGAGCTAAATATTTTCATCACATCATATTGTCATTTTAGAAATGTCATTACATATTCATTAACCCAACTCATTCCCATGCAGGGGTATATATAATAAAGCATAAATATGGTTTCGTACTCGACATATGAAGATACCGACATGACTTAACCAGTTATAAAATCCGTTTTTACAAAGAGAAAATTTCAAAATAACTTGTATTTGCAAAGTAAGCATCCTGCTTTGTCTTCGGAGTCTTCATTCGTCTATTCCAAAAGCAACCCGTCTATATCATAAACTTAGCCTACTTGAATTAGTACACTTGAGTTTATGGAAAATAATAAAAACACGGATCATGCATAAAGCCTAGTATGAGTAATACTTACCCGAACAACAATTACATACCGAGATCATGCCGCTGAACAACAAAATGGGTTTTCCTCTCGCTATTCCAATCAACATCAATTACGTCATATTATGTAATAAACATCATATCATGATCAAACACAAGTAATTGATTTCAACATAAGTTTGTGTTTTACTTTCACCACATATTCCGACTAGTTTCTTTAGTTTGTTTATTTTAAATTGCCACATAGGTCTCATTCTTAGTTTCTCATTTTCGTTATGAACATATAATTAGGTTGCACTAGGGTCTTACACCTCCATTATCAAATATAATGTCGTGTTTAGACAAAAGGTTTCCATATAGGCCTTATGCCTATGTTACTGAATGAAATGTCGTGTTTGGACAAATGGCTGCCACACAGGCCTTACGCCCATGTTACGGAATATAATGTCGTGTTTAGATAGGTGGCAACATCATGTTTAGACAAATGGCTGCCACACAGGCCTTACACCTATGTTACCGATTACAATGTCGTGTTTAGGAAAATGGTTGCCATATATACCTTACAACCACGTTACCGAATATAGTGTCGTGTATAGGCAAATGATTCCCACATAGGCCTTATGCCCACGTTATCGAATGCAATGTCATGTTTAGACAAATAGTTGCCATACGGGCCGTACATCCAAGTTACTGAATACAATGTCATGTTTAATAAGTGGTTACCACATAGGCCTTACACCAACATTTTATCATCACAATTAACACTACTCATCGTCTCATAGCTTGCTTAAATTAATTTCAATTTTTCCTTTAAACAAGTTATTTAGTTTTATCTAATTATTCTCTATGGCCATTTCATCTCAATGAAATTCTCAACCACCACTTAGTAAGATGTCTTCCAAAGTGCTACAAAAGTTCATTAATTTACTTTGAATTTCTTATCCTCATTAGCTATCACATGTTGACATTACATGACTATTACATGTTAATGAAGTGTTATTGCATGATGATTCCATACAACTATCGCCTGTTGACATTAGGTTATCACATGTTAAAATGTCTTATTGCTATCCCATGTCAAAATCTATCGCTTACTAAAACCTATTGAATTTCAAGGAGCAATAGCAAGCTATATCTATCGCGTGCCAAAAGCTATCACATGTTAAGGAGCTATCTCATGCCTATACCTATCACACGCCAAGAGCTATTGAGGTTCATGGCTATCGTGTGCCAAGCTACTCCATGCTCAGACCTATCACATACTAAATGCTATCGAGCATCAAAAGCTATCACATGTTAACCTTTTAAGCTACCGAGTATCAAGGTTTACAAGGCTAACTTATTAAGCTATCACGTGCTCTTTCCCAAAGATATCGAGTGTCAATCATTTTAAGGATATGAAAGTCAAGGCTTTTCAAAGCTATCGCAATTTAACATTTTTGTAGCAATCAAGTGCCAACGCTTATATAAGTTATCACGTGCTAAGTCTTAAGCTATCGCATGTTATCTTTACTTAGCTATCGCAAGTTGATGTGACAATTTAGTAATTAACTTGAAAATTATTTTGTTTCCATGAAAGGGAATTGCATATCACCTAACCTACTTATATGTTGAATTATCATTGGTTTACTTGGGCTTTTACAGTTTTCCTTTCAGAAATTATTAATTGCCTTCTTTAATAATTAATTACCCTTTTGTAGTTAGCTCTTTCCTTTGCTAAATAATTCATATATATGCATGGGAAAATATAAAAAACTCACTAAAAATCCGAATAATCATATTTTTTCTCGTATAAAAATTTCAGAGAAAATAATTATTTTTCTATACTAACTAATTAACTTACCTAAATTAATATTTTCTCAACTTACAAAATTCATATAAAATCCAAATAATTTTAGAAAATTATGAAATTAATGACCAATCTCCATAATATTATTCTACATGTCATATAAAAATTTCAAGTGATTTAGAAAAGGTTTGATTCATATTTTGCTTTAAAACACATCGAAAATCAGCTTTGTTGAATTTCTAGACATGAACAAATATTATCAAATTTTCATGAATTTGTTCATTTTCATTTAAAACATTATACTTACATATAATCCTAATCTAAGTGACTATAGAAGGTTTAGAGAAAGTATTAATCCCTTTTTGCTTGATTAAACTTAACTAAAAGCTTTGCTTCTTCTTTTGAATGAAAACTCATTCTTTCTCTTAAAAATTTTCTTCTCTTTCTTTGAAAATATGGCCGACCTCCTTAGGTTTCTTTTGGTTCGTTTTTGAGTGAGAAAGAGAATGGATGAAAGGTGGGAGTGTTAGGGGGGTTAGTAATTTGGGCTTTGAGTTAAAATCTCATTCTAACCTATTCTTATTAATTCCCCTAACTCTTCATCTTAAATTCATTCCTCACTCTTATCGATAAAAGTTTTTCTTACTTAATTATTATCTCATAATGTAATTTAATTAATTAATTATTTAGTTAATTCCTTATATCATGGCATTCTAAAATATGGAGTGTTACACATTCCATCATCACTTGTCTTAAGAGATTCTGGAATATTTGGTTCTTGAGAAATACAATCCTTCTTCAAGCAAAGATCGGTCACGAACATGAGTTCCTGCATAATTTGGCACTATTAACTTAGTTTTTATGTTATTATCTTCCAAAACATGTTTCCATCATGTGATGGTAACTCATTTTACAGCCGAGCCAACATCTATATCATATAGTGCACTACTACATACCACTCAAGAAGTATGGCATTCATGAACATTTAGGGCACCACATGCTCCTAGTCGATGTGCATAGTATGATGAATCAATGGATGTCAACATCTACTAGGCACTGTACATCAACTACACTGGGACTTATCATACACGATGATCATTTGCATACATATAAATATAAAATTGAAATTGTGCCTTATATGATGTGCAACCTTTTATTTGTATCCAATTTATATCCCATAATGGGAACAACGATGTTTTATCACATTCACTACCACAGTCACTGCTTCTACATTGATTTTTCCTATAGTTGTATCTGGTTCTATGCTAACATCCTCTTCCACACTCATCGCCAGGCTATCATTGCCCCAAGCTTGCTCACAGCTGTCACTCATACTTTGGCGGACGTTGATCCTCCAAATTTTTTTGATCCTCTTTAGGAGATGATGCCTCTAGCAATTTCCATGTTTGACAATCTACTGAATTCTCCTCCATCCCGTCTCGCTATTGTAGATCTTCTTCGCATATGCCAAAAACACGACATTCCTATAGATGAAGTCAGAGTCCATAGCCATATGAGAACGCTCATGATCCACAGACAGCTGCACTGCTTGTAGCTAATACATGTGCCTAGCTAGTGCAGCTCAACGGTTTAATGTGTTCATTAGATCCTCCATACTCTTAGGTTGCTCCTTTGCAGCATACCTAAATGTTTATTCGATGCTTCTCAGCTCTATGTGCTCTTCGTCTCCCATTTCAATCGAGCTTCCGAGATGGACAAGATTTGAATTCTTTGTCACATACAGTAAGGAGCACCAAACACCTCATATCCATTCCTTGAAGTTTAATGTTCATATCAAGTTATGGCTGATATTCATAACAAAAGAACCGATTTTAAGGAAATTTCCTCATGATATGCCCGTTGGGTATGCTCATCAGTGGCTACCTACGTGTAAGGCTTAAGCCTTATACACTGATTTATCAATGCTAACCATATTCCCTTCAAGTTCCTAACATATAGTTCCCTTTTACATGCACTCCTTATGAGTTAAAATGATGCTTTACGGCTTATGGTCACTGGCAACCATAGAGAGTGAGCATTGAACATCTTTTCCTTTCATATATCCTAGACTCCACGCCTATGACTTGCTTTATAAATGTTATTCCATCATCTATTAGCATCCTCCCTTAGAAGATAATAGAGTTGGCACTACACTCGCTCAATATAGACGAGCACTAGTAATTCCACTTAGATAAACTTCACAAAGGGCAAGAGAAAAAGTAAAAGGAGAAGACGAGTAATAAGAAGGATATACAAAGGAAGAAGAGTGAGAGAAGATGAAATGAGGAATCCAACGTAGAGTATATTGGGGAAAACACTAAGGAATAAGATTTTGAGTTTGAAATCCAAGTTGCTTCATAAAAACATCTTCGTAGGGAGGTCACTAAAATCATGCTTGGTCCTTCATCGAGCTACACCTAAAGTGGCAGTCCTACCAGCTATGTAAATAATGAAGTTGTCGGTCCTTCTAACCTCCTCCTCCCAATGATCTCATAATTCTATACTTTGACTTCTCTGACCTTGTGGTGTGCGAGGACCTCCTCGTCGGATCACATCTCGCCGAACCGCATAAACCCGCATAGGGTGATGTCACTCCACTTGAACATACAACACAACATGTTCTATAGAATAAGTAGAACCGCGTTAGACATGCCTCTTAGAAACGCATTCACGAATTAACATACACACCTGTTGCACCTTATCTTAATCCAAATATGAATTATAATTCCATTTTTCTTCAATATACAAGGACATCATGCATTATAGCTACATTGGTCCTCTCTGTGTCCACCTAAGTAAACAATGTGAATCGATATCTCCTATAAAAGGACCTCCTCCATACCACAATGATGATCACATGATGGATGAGAAGGAAGAGAAATGCTGTGATTTTTACTCTCATAAATATTATCGATGCTGTTAATCCCTTAATGGCTTTGATTCTTAGTGCCCTAAGAAACACTCTTCACATATTAACCACCGCTCCTTATTGCCCGAGAGGGGTTATTATCCTAGTAGGTGCTATCCTCTATGCCAATAGCATCACACGCACCCTTCTATGGGCTCTATCGTTACTTAGACTTCTATCAATACATAATTACTTAAGGGCAAAGGACCTTTTGTTCTTACTACGCCTCCTGCCTAGCTTTGACATCGATGACTCCTCTCACTAAGTCATTAAATTCTATGTGCAGAATGCCTCTGGCTCAATGGTCCATCATTTCCATTATTATTGCTACTAGCCTCTCAATAGCTTCTTCCACCACCTCTGAGTTGTAGGCTTCCTATGAGCTCAACCTTACTAGAGTACCATTTCAATACAACTTCAAGCTACTCCTAAAAGGTGTCATGGCTACCTCTCTAAAGACCATTAAGTTGCTAAAAGAGAGTTACAAGTCATGGCATAAATTCGTCGATCACCTTAGCAACATTAACACCATCAACCAAACACTCATTCAAGAAAAAGAAGGTCAGCTCCACTCTAATGACAAACTAATCACCATCTTGGACGTTGAAGTGGTATCATTAAAGAAAAAAGTGTTTGAACCATAGAAATTCTAGAAGAAGCAAAATAAGGTTCAAAATGAGGTCACCAATGAGGCTTACCTAGATCTTAAAAAAGAAATTACTATAGTAAAAATATAGCTCCGAGAGGCCCATATCAATGGAGGCACTCTCATAAAAGAACAAGATGAGGCCAGAGCGATTATATATAAGTACTCGTCTTATTTTTCTACACTATAAACTGAACTCACTAAGGCCAAGGAAATCATAAAGGATCTCGAAACTCTTTGAGAAATATCCAAGAAAATCTCCAACCTTGAATCGAAGTCGCTACACTTGAATTTTCCTACATTAACGCCCAAGTGGATCTCGCCTAAACTGACATTGAGCTTAAAGAGTAAGACAAAGAGAATAAGGGCTTCATCGATGATTTATTTGGATTTTATGAGATGGTGTTCAACACTTGTGGCTTATGTTGGCTTGATGAATATGACCACACCATCATGGACCTCCATGAAAAAATATGGAAGATGAGTGGGCTAGAGCCAAACATAATGGTACCAATTCGTTGAGTTTGACATCATCGTCAAATACTTTGACTCGTACAATATTGATTATCTTGAGGGAAAGAAATTTTTTTAATTTAAATATAATAAGGGCTAAAATTAAATTTTCACAAATATTTGAATTTGGATACGAAACTTGCACCATGGCATTCATAGTGATTTTCTAAACAATTTTCATATATAACACATTAAAATTGGAGTTAGTGTGGAGAAGTTACAAATATTTGAAAATTTGAAAATATAACAAAATTAAAAATAAAAATTTGCCTAATTTAACAATGTCACCGGTCAACACCATAGGGTGTGACGGTTGACGCGGTCGACCGATCAACCCTAGTGGTCGACCATTGACGTGTATTTTTATGGAACTAGAGCCTGTGATCGGACGAAGACGATTAAACGAAACTTTTTCTTTGTTGTCAATTTCTAATATGCGGTTAAGATGAGAATAAAGATTCTCTAAGGTAAATCTAATAGTCCAAATCAATCTCTAACCCCTATAACTTAACACCTAACCTAACCTTAATTTTATTAGAAAACTTACTGAATACCGGAACTCCACCAAAATTTCTTCTCTCCACTTACAAAATTCTTTCAAAAATAAATTAAAATCAAAGTAAGAGAGCATCAATAAATCAGATCAAGGAGGGGACAAGCTAACGGCTGATGATTCTCCAACAACATTTAGATTTAGAGCTTGGATCCAAGGTGAGTGGGAACAAGTTTAATAAGTTGATTATTTAAAGTTAACTTTAACCTATTTTATCTGATCTAGGATGTTAGTAGTAAACTGTAAACCTTAATAGTTAAACCTGAGATTTGAATTAGAGATTGAAATTGGTATAAGTTAACTCATCTCATTTTTATTAACCCAAGTTAAACCACACTATTATTGAATTGAAACCCAAAAAATTGGTTAATCCTGAATTAAACAAGTATAATTAATCTGGCATAAATCTGTGAAATTGAAATGTAAAATTTGCAAAAATTGATTAGTGTTAATCGATGCCCGGGGTTCACCATGTAAGTTAAATCGATAGAATAAACAAACATTTAAAATAGATTCATTAAAATTAGAAAACCCTAAAATTTACAATACGATCGATTGACCATTCTCCCTAAGTGGTCGACCGATAGAGTGTAGCGGTCGACTAACGGTCGATCGGTTAAAGGATGAAATGCATAATCTGAATCTCGGCCTAAGGCTTAGGTTAAAGTATAAACTATTAGTTGTATGTATAAGTATATTGTACACATATGTGTGGATATTAGGGATAGTAGGGAATCAAGTTCCCTATGAGATGATGCTAAAACATTATAGGGTTGGATAAATCTACTACCTAATGTGGGTTGATTATTCGACTGGGGGTGATTCTATTGCAAATGACACTCACAAGAGGTTCCACAATGGACACGCAACACTAACTGGTGCTTGATGAAGTGTGTAGGCCCTACACAATGGGACTCCTTGGTATTCAAGATTCTGACATGGCATGATTTTGTTTTTAGATGGATTCTGACGCATGCAATAAGAGGCGTAAACTACGATCGAGAGGTGGACACAGATGTAGCCGGTGAGACACACCGATGAGTTGGCATTGCGGGCTCCCCTCCGATGCGTAATTGGGTTACGTGGTGTCGTAGTTATAGGAAATTTTCTCCCATATAGCTCTAGTAGCAGTTTTCTATATCGAGTAGCTCTAGTTATGGTGTTCCCATATTGAGTAGCTTTAGTAGCAGTGGTTTCATATTGAGTAGCTTTAGTAGAGATGTTTTCATATTGAGAAGCTCTAAGAGCGATGGACGATCGTTAGTTATTGAGATTTGATCCATAGTTTGATCCTTGTAGTAGCCTACACAGGTTGTAGTGTAGATGTGTGTTGGAAAAACCCTTAATAATGGACCCAAGGAATAGGGCATCCTAGAACACTTAGAGTAGAATTAAAGCCAACTGCATATAACCACCATATGTTAAACCTGTACTTGTTCACTAGACTTTTGTCTGACCCACCATTTTTTCTTTCTTTTCCTCACCATAGGAGGATGGGCAGTAGGTGATTTGACACGATTTCAATACGTGGCAAGGCGAGTTCATCACATGAGTTGCTTATCTTTTATTTACTCTCCATGCAATTGTCTGTTTATTAGTACATAGTATTTCTTTTATCAGACTGTGAGTGGTATTTCTATATACTCTGTATTTGACTACGTACCTTTTTCTAAGACTGTGTTTTGAGATATTTTCTGAGATGGTTATTTTATGTACTTATATTTTGTTCCATTCCACTATGAGTTCTGAAAGTGTAGTGTATCTTAGATTATATCTATCTATTCTTTGTCTCTGTAATGTTATAAAACCATATAGCTTATATTTTTTGGCACTAATGCGAGTCCAAAAGTCACCATAGACTTTGGATGGATTGGTGTGTCGAGGTGTGCGGGTTGTCATATATCCTGTCAGAAATGCTAGACTAGTTATTATGTCGTAGGGGCATATAACGCCTAAAGAGCAAAAGAAACTAGCGGTACAAGCATATGACCTATTGAGGCAAGGGTTCACTCGTAGGACCATATTTTAGTAGGGTGCACCTGTAGTGTTCACTACTAAGTTGGATGGCTCTTAGAGGCTATTGTAGAATACAATAGCCTATGATTTTTGTTTGATGATAATAAACATATATATATTCGTTTAAATGTATTTGTTATTGTACTATTTTATTTTTTCCACATAATTAAATAAATATTTGTTAAATAAAATAAATAACTCAAAATTCATATTTAAACAAATATTTTATTCAAACAAATATTTTATTACAAATTCAAATAGTACAAATTTAAGCTCTCAGTATACAAGTTTCAATTACAACACAATTTTCACTATACAATTTTACATACATATTTCTCCTCACTACATAATTCACTCATCACTCGTATTTGATCTTTAACTCTGTTCCAGCCTATATCCAGCATCTGAACTATTTACAAAATAAACACTGACGCGGTAAAATTGAAAAAGAAATATTTTGCAGTGCACAATGAAGTGTGTGTTTGAAAATATTGTTTGCCTCAGTTATTTGGGTTGTTCGTAATTTTTTTTAATTCATCTTACACGAACAACTTGTAACATGCACAGTGTATCACTATACATGCCACAAGGTCATGCACACCGATATACACTTGCTTGTTAAAATAGAAGGGACAAGTGAGCGCAAGGTCAAACCCATGCCGAGACTGGATTCAACTCAAGTGCATGCAGCAAATCATTCAGGCATGAACACAATGGAGCATGCAAACAAAATTCAGTTCTGAAAGTGCACAAGACTTCAAAAGGAACCCAGACCAGAAATGTACAAACCAACATACAACATGCATTCAGGTTAAAAGCTTCAGACACAACATGTGTACATGCATACAACATATAACATGAAGACTCAACACAAGGGCTGCAACCAGACCAGACCAGCATGGATGTGTCGGATCCAAGTAAAAGCTTCAGACACAAATGAATACACATGAAGGAAACTCAGGCATGAACACATACACACAACAAAACAGACATGTACAAAGCAGCTGGAACAAGACTCAAATAACAAAGGCAACCAGACTCCAAAAGAAAACAACATGTATACACATGAAGACTCAAATCAACATTAAATCAGACCAGTGTGGATGTGTAGTGCAAAACAACAACCAAAAGTTAACATGAATGCTAAAAATAACAAGCCAGTGGAACAAGTTCAAAACCATACTAGACACAAATGCAATCAAACTTCAAATGCATCCAGATTTCAAATGGCACAAGGACTACATGCATAAATACAAGTTTAGGCATTCAGACAACGGTCAGTACACTAAAGTGCATAGGAGTTTAAAAGAAGCAGTTTCAAATACAAGGAAATGAAATATGAAACTCGACCAGCATACATATATACATGTTTGTACACATTTGTACACACACACATACACACACATACACAAATATATACATATAGTGACCCACCTACTATATGCAGACGACTTGCTCATATGTATAAAATCCAGCAACACATCGGCTAAAGCGGTTAAGGATATTTTCTGCAAACTAGAAAGATACACAGGACTTAAAATGAATGAACAAAAAACCAAGTGCTACTTCAATAAGACATGCAACAAGAAAAGTGAGATATTAGATATCTTAAAAGTGGAAGAAGGTGTTCTCCCTGTGAAATACTTAGGTGTACCTCTATCTTCAAATAAGATAACTGACAGAGAATGTGCAGTTTTAATCTCTTCGATAAGGGACAAATTGCAAGGATGGAGCTCCAGAATTTTATCGCTAGCAGGAAGGATTGAATTGGTTCACACTGTAATTCACTCCAAAATAAATTTCTGGCTACAAACTTTCCAACTACCAGATGCTTCAATTCAAAAAATAGAAAGGGTATGTGCAGATTTTATTTGGAAAGGAGGCATGCATAAAATTAAATATGAGAACTTGTGTAGACCTAAAGAGGAAGGAGGAGTGGGTTTGAGAAGAATTAAAGATATGAGGATGGTTTATACTCTAAAACAATCTTGGAGAATAATCACAGGAAAAGGATTATGGGGGAATTGGATGAGGAGTAGATATTAGAGGAAATTTCTGGTGCATGCAAATTGATAACAATGCTTCGGCAAACTGGAAAGCCATAATGAGAATAAGGGGAACACTTGCTACATGCAGTATGAAAGAAATAGCTATGGGAAGAGAAACTGACTTATGGAAAGATCCTTGGATAACTGGTGATTCTTTGATCAATATACTGGGTCTTCACACATTCTCAGACTATGGCTGCCCCAATAGAAAAGTGTCAGATATTATCAACAACAACGAATGGAACTGCTCACAGCTACCAGTAAACCAAAACATTAAAGATAGAATACAATTTATGCCTATATTTAGCGGTAGAGAAAACGATATCTGGACATGGAAACCTACAGGTGCTGAGTTTACTACTAAATCAGCTTGGGAAGAGATATGAAAACGAGATAATAAGGTTGAATGGAGCAAAATCATCTGGAATCGTGCAAATAACCCAAAAATGGCTTTCACGACTTACAAAGCAATTCTTTACAGGTTGCCTACAAAGGATAGACTTGTTAAATGGGGAATTTTGACAGAAAATAAATGCGTCTTATGCAATATAGAAGAAGAATCGCATGAGCACCTTTTCTTTGCCTGCAAATTTTCGAATGAAGTATGAAACTATGCAAAAGACAAACAAATCTAATGAAGTATACAAGTACACTGGAGGAAGAAATAGCTCACCTGGTTCAGCGGAGAAATGATGTAGACGTGGAAACCAAATTGGCCAGTATTGCTATTACTACGACCGTTTGGAGTATTTGGAAGGAACGAAATCGTTAAGTATTTCAAGAAACACAGAGAAATCATACAGAGGTCAGTAAACTTGTGAGAAATGACATGCAACTGGTACGAAGGAGAATCAAGGATTGGACAAATACCTCGCGGGAACTAGGTGAAGCTCGAATTGCAGGAGAGGATCAGAATCGAGCATCGGAAGAAATCCTAAGTACGAGCTACTATCGGCCGCCATGAATCTGAAGATGGAGATGAAGCTATTTTATTTTTGGTAATTTTGAGTTGTAAGATTTTGTCGGTTTGTATATAACCCTACATAGTTCAGTTTTGGGCTCTGTATTGGGCTGTATCTTGGGCTATAATGCCTTCAATAAAATCTTACCCATTTACAATATATATATATATATATAATGACAACCAGAATTGATGCCATAGAAAACCGAAGTGCACCAGACACAACTAACACCGTATACATATGCAACAGAGAAGACAACAAGGTACCAAAGCAATCACACACATATATACATACATATATGTATGTATATACATGGAGACCACAATTTAACTCGAAGCAAAATCAAAATGTTTAAACTAGTACAAGGCATGCAAGAGTTCACACATTTAGTCAATGGTCAGCAGTTTACATGTTTCATAATATAGCAAAAACTGTGAAGCCGTGGGTCATGAAATGGTCAAACGAAAAACACTGTTAAAGTGTTTAAAAATCAAAAATTATCTATTGCAGTTTTAACAAAATCAAGTGAATTAAATCAGGAAGCCAAGATTATCTCTAATTCAAATGCCAACAAATCAGCGAACGATGAACAGGTCATAGGAGCAAAGAACGGAGCATATTCAAATATATCAGAAATATAATCAAAGGAAGATCAAGTTAGAATGAACAAGTCAGAAATCACAAGACCATTCGATTACAAATCAATGCCGAGCATAGAAATTTGACGAATTCAAACTCAAATATACGAAACAAAATTATAGGGTTTTCATCCCTATAAATAAACCCAATTCATCATCGGCAGAGGATATCAAGTCGAGCATAATCAAAATCGAAAAGGGGAAAAATCACATACCGATATTCGAGCTCGACACAATTGAAGCAACTGTGAGCAATCAAAGCCAGGAAGTTGATTGACAAAGCAAATCAAAGCAATATCATCACTTCAATCGATCAATTTGTATCGGCGGCTTCAATTCAAAACCCTAATTTTTGAAGAGCAACAAAAGGAACGGCCGAAGAATTTCACAAACAAAAAGGGGAGACAGTTTTTTCTTTGGGCCAGTCTTTATTTGTATTGGGCTTAAGTTAGAAATAAGGGTTTTGTTTTTAGTTTTATTATTATTTGTAATTTTCTCTTTTAAATTTTTTTAAAATTTCTAGTTGTGTAACTAGGTACAAACTACGAGGCATAGTTTGAGAATTCGCAACTCATTGGCTGAGTTGTGGCAGGGTTTTGAGCTTAGAGTTAGGTTAATCGAGTTAGCGGGTATCGCGAGTTTATGTGATTTTGTAATCGACCGATTACTTAATTTCTAGTAGAAACCTTGAGGGCAGCACGTAGGCAGGTTTTTGCCGAAGCTGGGTAAAACTGTGTGTGATCTTTACTGCATTACTTCTGCTTCTGTTTTTATTTTTTATTTCCGCATTAATTATTAGTAGACCCTATTCACCCCCCTCTAGGATGAAAATGATCATACAGTTGTGTGTTGATTACCATGAGTTGAATGAAATGGCGAACAAGTATCCACTCCCTCATATTGATGGATTGTTCGATCAACTCCATGGTGTGAAGGTGTTCTCTCAATTGGACCTTGCGAAGATGTTTCATCAACTGAGGGTAGCAAAGGAGAGTGTGCCAATTACAATATTTCATACATCGTCTAGATTCTATGAGTGGTTGGTTATGCCGTTCGAGATAAACAATATGCTGACGTACTTTGTTGATCTCATGGAGACCATGTTTTCAAAGACCATCTAAATAAATTTGTGCCTATGTTCATTGATGATGTTTTATCTTCTCACGAATAGGAGAGGAACACAAGATACACTAGAGGATTGTACTTGAGATATTGAGAAAACACCGATTAATGGTGAATTTTTCGAACTATCGCTTCCAGAGAAGTAAAGTAAGATTCTTGGGTCACATTGTTTCAAAGCAGGACATTACTGTAGATCCTACAAAGATTACAGCAGTCCATGATTCGAACAGACCCAAGGGTGCTACAGATGAGGAGATTTCTTGGATTGACTGGATACTATATATGTTTACCAAGGACTTCTCAGAGGTAGCGACATCATAAAAAAAATTAACAAAGAAGAATCAGACTTTCATTCGGGGTGCATGGTGTGAGCATGCATTTGAGAGTCTGAAAGAGCGGTTGACGAGTACACCGATGTTAGTCATTCGAAATGAGAATAAGGAATTGACAGTTTTTGATGAGAATTTTCATCTTAGAAATACCAAGTATTTTTATGAAGTAATCACGATGCTGAATGCTTTTGTGGTTATGAATCAACAAAATTAAGTGATGTTAATCTTTCCTTAAAGAGGAGTGATCATGTTACTTTAATACTCACACAATTATGAGAAAGAATGTTCAGAATGTTAGTTTGTGAAAGAGAATCTATCTCAATTTTCATTCTTAAAAATTAAAAGCTGTAATGTAAAATACTGAAAATAAAAAGGACAAGGAGAATTTACGTGGTTTGGATGTTAAGGAATCCTACGTCCACGAGTAAACTGTCAATTCTTCTTTCTTGATTTTTTGGTACAAACAAAAAATGATAGAAAAAGAACAAATTCTTATTTCTCTATCCCAAAAAGAGTAAAGGTAAAAAAAACTACTGCAGCTCCCTATTCATTTATCATACATAGAGATTCACGTGGATTACCAACATTTCTTTTCTCCTCTCTTGATTTCTATCGTTGGATTGTGCCACGTGTTTAACATCCATCTTTTGCATATGATATGCACATATGGCTGACGTGGTCTGCGGTGGGAAATTTTGATTTGAGTGGATGGACTTTGAACTCTAGTGGGAAGCTTAAAACTGTAGTAGGAATGCTTGAAATTGAGGCGGGAAACTCAGATTTGAATGAGTTGTGCGTTTCTGATTCCATAAAGGCAATGGGCCTATGAACTGCAAATGTGTGTGAATGAAACTGCAATGAGGTATTGTTCTTCTCTTCAGGGAGAGTAATATCCTTGTTAGAACTTTTGGATCTTGCTATATTTTGCTAAGAATTGTTCCTTTGTCATATCTAGGGTAGTTGTAGCGTATAGCCTTTGTGCTGCACCTGTACTCCTGAAGCTGTGCTGTAGTGTTCGGTCTGCAATATGTGTATATTATTGCGTTGGGGATAGTTGGAGTTCTGTTGCATGACTTAGTAGAAGAGATTGAGTTGCTATTTTGAAGGGTGCGCTATAACAAACTGGGTTTTTCACAACGTTTATAAAACGCTATTATACTTTAACATAGCATTTCATAGAATGCCATGGAACGACATTATGCTATGGTAGACCATAAACTTTAAATAGCAGGACCTAAAACGCTATGGAAAATAAATTTTCTATAACGTTTTTCCTTTGCTATTAAGTTAAAACGCTATAGGAAATATTATCTCATGGTTACTTTCTATAGCGTTTATACTACATATATCTATAGCGTTTTCTACGATATTCTATACTGTTGGTATGCATATTAGTATAGCGTTTTTTGTACATGTTTATGTAGCGTTTATTTACTTATATCACAGCGTTTGTTATGCATATTTCTATAGCATGTAAATTTTATCCCACGGTTATTTTCTATAGGTTTTTTAAACGACGACGTTTTTCAAACACTATTAAATGTAATATTAATTTAAAGTTTTTATTCATCGTTGTTTCAACATTTTCTCGTATAATATCCATTTACCCATTTCTCTTTACATTTAAATATAAAATATTTTCGCAAACAAATATATGTAAATTAAAGCATAATATTTCATACATCGTTCAAACAACTTTTCCCTTATCCATACATAGTATTTCATATATATCGTTCAAGCAACTTTTCTAATATCCATATATAATATTCCATACATATTTTCATCAACCTTATATAGCAGTCAAACAGCTGATTTCATCTTGCTTGGCTTTTGATATTTTCTCCCTAACATCTACAATATTGATCTTGTTTGTGTCAAAGAAGCAATCTAGATATTAGTAATTGTTATGTCAAATATTCACAAAGTAAAAGGTCCCAGAGAAAAATGTAGTATAACTAAAAATATGATACAACAAGCCAATGTAGTGGGTACTGTACTGTAAAATAACAAAGGGTTAAGTATAGTATAACTAAATGAAAAATGAAAAATCTTGAATGAGACCCGATATGTCTTTGCATGTATATCGTATAAGATTTGGTGCCCAAGCGTGTGAGTTCAGATTACTTCTTTTCAAGCAGCATAATATGGCATCAGAACAATTAAATCAAAAGGTGAACAAAAATAATTTCCTTTCAAATATTTCAGCATCCTCTTATCACTTTAAACTTTAAGTGCATTACTACTCTGCCTCCTGAAAAATCTCAGGCTTGTAAAAATTGTCTTCAATTTATATGTACCCTTTGGGAACATCATTTGCAATATTATTAAAAAGTAGTATATTCCTGCAGACAATGCTTTGTAATTTTAGTTTGACAAGGATTATAACAGCCAGTTGTAAAACCACAGTAACTGAAGCTTAATTTTTAACAGATAAATATTATTTCTATCCATGATTTGATGTAAAAATAAGTGTATTTTTATATCAAAATAGCGTTTACTCTGGATATTCTTCTATGTTTCGTGGTAGTGGAACTCTATATTGAACTTTTTAAAAATCCTTGGTGGTTCTAATGCAACTGTGGCAATAATCATTAAGGATAATCAGTGGCAGCCACATTTACATCCAATTATTAACCCACATAAACATGATATTTGCAAAATTCCTCTAGATCTTACTGTTGACAGTGACCATTGGGAATGGATAGCTAGCATCAAATGGAAGTTCTTTTTTAAAAATACTTGGGAGGTTATTAGAAATAAACTTTCCAATGTTGAGTGGTATGAGTGCATATGGGATAAAGTGAATAGTCCCAAGATGACATTCTGTACCTATTTTGCTATTAATTAATAACAGTCTGCCAACTTGGGACAGAATTAATAAATGGAGTAATCAAACAAATTCACTTTGCTCCTTATGCAATTTAGTAGATAAAAGTGCTAATTATCTGTTTTTTGAGTGCAATTATTCTTATTACATCTGAAACCGCATTCAAACTATACTGGGTATTCCTAGTAATGGAAATATGGATTTCAAGCAAGCAATTCTACATATCAACAACAAATTTAAGTCAAAATCTATTGAAAGAGATTATGCTCATATTCTGATTACTACTGCAGTCTTCCATATATGAAAAGAAAGAAATTACCATACTCATAACAAAGCTAGCTTAAATAAAGAGCAAAGATGGTTACTTATCGAGACGGACAGTGGAATTATTCTCCAAAAGTCAAAGACAAAAGTTAGGGATCAAACCAAGTTTGCATTTTTAACCGATGATTGGAGCAGAGAAGCTGGCAGTAAGCATTTTGAGCATTTTCTATCTCACTCGAAAAGCTTCCAGTTTAATCAGCAAGACACTGGAGCCAGAGTGGTAGATCGCAACCCAAATATCTGCCGTGCTTCTTTTCTAGAGAAGGAATTGACAGATTTGAGTCACGATGACCTCGGATCTGCTAATTCTTCTTCTATCGCTTATTATCATAAGCAGAATAATTATAACGAGGAAATTGATGGGATGAGAAGATCTTTTAATGATTGTTTATCGTATTGGAAGAGAGGGAAAGCTAGCGGAGTAAAGGAAAGAGGTAGAAGATTGAAGAAGTAGAAAATCGCCTCTCCGCCATTAACAAGCTTTTGTTTTAGAGAATAGTTTTAGTTTTAAGTCGGCGCAAATAACCCTAATTAGGGTTTTGTAATGTTTTACGGGTGGGTTGTTATTATACCCGTCTGTTTCTAATTGTTGGGCTTAACCCGTTTAACTCTCTTTAAAAAAAATTATAAAAATCCAGGCCAGAATATGGCATATTCTTTTGGTTTCCCAATAAGTACTATGTTTATTAATAAATTTGTAATATATCAAGTTTTTAAAAAAAAAATCTTTTTTTTTCTTCTTCTTTTATGAGTTAAAATTGTAGCGTTTTTAGACTTGGCTTTTTGGTTACTAGAGTTGTAAATACTCCTCCTAATCAGTTTTAATTAACGTTTGCTTTATATATTCCTTATCAGTGTATAACAATAAAGCTCTTAGCTCACATGTTATAAGTCCTTGATTTTTTACGTTATCAGTTATGCAAACATATAATTACATATCTGTAGCAAGAACTATGCTTGGAAACGGAGATAGAAATTGAGGAGGAAAAGTGGGCATTTAATTTTTCAAACAATTATCTCGACCATCATGCTATTAATTTGGCACCTGAAAGTTGAAACTCATTTCATTTTAATTGCCTTAAACCAGAAGAAATCTCAATAGTCAAAAATAAAATCAATCCAAAGGGATCTACTTTCAAGCAAAATAATTATAAATGATTAAAATAGTAATGTGCCCAGATGAGAAGAAACATGCATGAAATACCTGTGCTTGATAAACACAAGGTCTGAATAAAAATAATCAAATAAGCAAGAACTTAAATAAACAATACTTATTTTGAAATAATTTAGGCTAAAGTATTAAAAATCCCCTATGTGATACTTAAGGCGATTATTTCTTTCGGCATTGGTTAACTAATCCTCAAATTTGTAAACTCCATAAAAGTAAAGTTTAAGAAATTGATTGCACAGTTTTGTGATACATTGATGGGACATTAATACATATCATTTATACATATTTCTAAATGATGTGTGTACATATAAATTAATTGATACAGCAACACCATGTGAATGTACACTTAAATCGAATATCTTAGATCGATCTGATTTTCATGTACTAATTCGAAGGCCTTGCAGTTTGATCACTTCAACCCATTTTGGATGAAATTGTTGTAAATTTTAACATCACAAATCTAAAAGAGAAAAATTAATGAAAAACTTGCTACTGGAAGATGAAACTTTGTTTGATGAACTAAATAGTCGTAAATAACATGACATAAATATCTTTAAACTTGGCACAAATTTTATCAAGTTCAGAGAACCAACTTTAAACTAGGCTACTTGGAACGAGTATTGATTCTATCAAATTCAGGGAACCAACTTCATTCACGTTTGAGGTTAGAGGAAACTCAAAGAATGATACTGGTTGGATCTGAATTCTTTATATTTAGAATGAGAAGCTATGGCCATTCCTAATTTATAACTCAGATAAGTCTTGAACCAAATTTGACGCTTTGCTTTTGAAGTCATTTAATTACTCTGATACATAGAGCTTAAGCCTATACCTTCAGTTTGGATAGAAGGTAACAGTTTAATTTATATATTATTTCAAGAAAATGCAAGATGCTATTTTCGCCTGATTGCCCATCTAAAGATAAGATAAGAGGGAGTATCAGGCATTTAATTAGGATAAGGGTACCAGGCATAATACTATTTTTGTTTAATTGCTCATCAAAAGATAAGAGTATCATGCATTTAATTGCCAAAATAGCTGAACTACATTTCGAAACCACCTATAATATGTCCAAATTTCGATATATTTAATGCACTACATGTGGATAACAAATGAGTAAAATTTCGGTTCCGGTTATTCCGATGATTCCATTTCGGTTCCGCTCATAACCGGAACGGAATCCGGTCAAAATTCCGGTTCCGGTCTAACTTCCGGGTTTGCTTTTCAAATATTAAAAAAAAACTTATAAAAAATTAAAAAAATACAACATACAGTGATTAACAAAAAAAAAATTAATCGGAACAATAAATAAACGGAGAAGGAATCACGTAGTTTCATAAAAAAGTTGTTATACTTTTGTTAATTTACATCGAATTATAATAAAAAATTCAAAATTTTCAAAACTGATCAAAGTTTTAAACTCTCAAATGAACAATACAGAATTTCACACAATGAATTTTTAATTAAAGTCTGTATTTTATATTTAATGTAAAAAATGTACTATAAATTTAAGACAGTACTGGATATTTATTAGCGTACATAGCAAATTAAAGCAAAAAATACTGGAATTAGAAAACCGGAATCACAGTGGAACTTTTGGAATTTTCGGAACATCCAAAAATTTTAAAATTATCAATGGCCGAAACAGAAACGGAAAACAGAATTTTAAACCTTGAGTTTAAATAGAATTAGCCAAATTAATTATTAGAACTCTTGTCCCAGAAATAAGTGCTGCTCTAAACGTGGTCAGTGACACCTAATTTCCAACACACACATATATGCTAGAACAAGGGACTGTACTCATTTCGTTGCATATGCTTTTTAGTATGTGCTCGGTATTTTGTAATTATGCTTAGCATAAAGGTTTCCTGAAAGGAAGAGCAGATGCATAGGTTGTTTTAGTGGCTTATCTGGTTTCGGGTCCCAAAAAGGCGGAAAACGAATAGTACCCTCAACTCGTGTTGCTGAAGGAACTGCATCCACAAGCAATGGTCATGGACCTTATCCAACAAACTCATCCAAAACTATAGGTCAATTGCCTTAGGCAAAGCATAGAAAAAGAAAATTTAAGTAATAAAAAAAGAAAAATCAATGCTTCCAAGAATTTGTTAGGAATAATATTTGTGTTTGTTCTATTCTATAGCAACTTGGGTTGGTTTTTATCTAGTCTTTAGAAATGTGTCTAGAGTTTAGAAAGTAGTTCCTTATTTTTTTTCTTTATTTAAAAGCTTATCCTATGTAAACAAGTTTATTAAGTGAATAACAATGTAGTTTTCGTTGTGTTTATGTTGCAATCTCTTACCCTCTTCTCTGTATAAAATTCTAACAGAATTGAACCCACAACCTCATGAGCAATATTTGAGTGTACAACCAACCAAAGCTAATGAATCCTTAAAAATTAAGATTCATTAACGCGTATCTGTTTAAAATTTAATGTTCACATTTAACATATTTTTCCTCGATTGTTGCCCCTATCGATGGGGTTGTCCTAGACGACCGTCTACTCCGTCCAGCTCTAGAGCCAGCCCTGGTCGTTGAAACCAACTCTTTTCTTTTTTTGGTGTTATCCCTTAATTTTTTTTTCAGAAGTGACATTAGATGAAAAATAAAATGCATATGGGACATGTATTTTGAAAAAATGCAACTGATGATGAATGAATCAATTCAGCTTCCCGAGTTCAATAAGTTATCTCAAAAATGAAACATTATTCCAGATAGCAGTGATTAGTTAGCTGCAGACTGGATTCAGAAATCCATTTATTTAACGCGGTATTTGTAGATAAAAGAGGTCTGGTTCCAAGATTAAAGATATCATATCTTCAAAATGAGGTAGTTTAGTTCAAGCTTTAAAGCACGCAAAATATCAACTTTTATTGTACTCGCACTCAAAATCAATTAAAGTGATGTCGATCCTGATTCCAAAACTGCTGGTCAGTTGCCGATCAATACTAAACACTAGCTGCATGTGTAGATAAGAGTACGTTCCTGGTCTATCATGGAATTTTTAACCCTTACATTTCTCATACTTGTGATTTCAGAAGGGGTAGATATACCATTGGGATTGTTTTAGTTAAGCAAATGTCTATTTATTGAGTATTCCTCATGCACCTATGTTATAGGTCTAGTATACAAAAACAGAGACTTATCAATAATAAACTCGTCTTATAAGTTTACAAATCAGATTTCCACTACTTTGGAATTATGTATTAGCTATTTTTAGTTGTAATTAATTACAACAACAAACTAACAACTATAGTAATAATAACTATAGCGATAAATCAAACGTTATACTGTTTAAAGAAATAGTACAACGTAGAAACGAAAATGATATATATATATATATATATATATATATATATATATATAAATCAACCTGAAATATAACCGGTTGAAGAAGGTAATTTCGTCTGAGGCTTGTCGTAAAAATTTCCTTAAGACTTTATTCAAAGTCTTCCAAGATACAACAGACGTAAGCTGCTCGAGATTGTGTTGAGTATGTCACTCTGTGATTGATAATTAAGATAGCAATAGGAGAGAGAAGCAGAAGAAAAAACTCGAATTCAATTCGATTGAGAATGTGATCAATATTCCCCCTATTTATATTTTCGTCTGCACCCCTTCGAACAGCCGCATCTGCCTGATGGGTTGCACCCGTTGCCTTTCTTTGCTGTTGTTCGTTAACGGGCCGCACCCTTGCTGCCATAAGTCACACCCGCTCGCGTCTAACGGGTCGTACCTGCTTGTGTCTGCTAATGGACGCATCCGTTCGCCAAAAACCCGCGCCCGCTTTCGGAAGTCGCACCTCCTCAGTCAAAAACCGTGTCCGCATCCTCCCAACAGATCTGCACCCGTTTGCACAGCCTGATATTGTTTTTTAAAAAACTCGGCTCAGTTTTAAATAAAAATAGGATCATGTTAGACCCAAACCCGGGTCCGGTTCGGTCGGACGGACGGCGGCGCGCGCGTGTGGTGAAGCATGACTTCCCTCTTCACAACAATGCACACATTTAGAAGCCCCAAGGCCCCAACCTCCTCATGAGAAAGCTATTTATATACTTAGCTTTGTTTTTTAGTTTTGGCGATATGGGACAAGTGTATTTCATTTACACTTACATTAGGAATTCCAACAATCCCCCACATAAATGATAATATACTTTTCCCCCAAACAAAGCGAAATATCACAGAGTACATATGGAATAATGCTTTATCGTGGATAAGTTGATATTTTACTTTGAACTTTCCCTAGTTAAAACTTATCGGATCTACTTGGCTAATCAGTGAATTATTTCATCTTGAACCGTCGGCCTTTATTGTATATCCAGACAATAAGCTTTACGAAACATTGATTCCCTTCTCATCCAATCTCTTGGTTATGTTCATTTTGGTCCTGAACAATTTTTGGTTCTGCGAGTGTTTATAGAAAAATATAAACCTTTAATATTCTCATAGAGCCGACCCAGCTCACACTAACATAGGTGATCGCAACCATTAAGAGTATCCTACATATACCCCACTTGTTATATTCAAGATATGGTCATCATTAAAAAACATAATTTTAACCTTTAAATACTTCTGTAGGCATGCATTTATATTGTGCACCATAGGAATGGAGTAGGACTAAATCCAAACAAATGCATTACGTCTTGAGTTATTCAGAACTGGTTTGCCTATTGATCCTAGTCTGTGGGATCTCCAGTCGCTAGGATAGGTTTCCGAATAAGATAACTCTTGTTTGTTTAGGCTTTTAAACTCATTCCCCTCGATGCACAGTTAATTTTCTCTCTTGATAAACCTTTAGTAAATGGATCCGCTAGGTTATCATTTGTTCGCACATAATCTATGGGAATAGTTCCATTTGAGAGTAACTGCCTAACTGTGTTATGGCATCAACGAATGTATCGTGACTTTCCATTATACACAAAGTTTTGCGCTCTGCTTAATGCTACTTGGTTATCAGAGTGTATGCATATGGCCGGTACAGGTTTAGGCCAAAACGGAATATCTTCTAAAAAGTGACGAAGCCATTCTGCTTCTTCCTTTCTTTATCTAAAGCGATGAACTCTGATTCCATAGTGGATCGATCTTTGCATCTTTGTTTAGTAGATTTCCATGACACTGCTGCCCCTGCTAAGGTAAATACATAACCACTCGTTGATTTTGATTCCTCTGAATCAGCAATCCAGTTTGCATCACTATATCCTTCCAAGACGGCAGGATATTTTCCATAATGTAAGGAATAGTTTGTGGTATTTTTTAAATATCCAAGCACTCTCATTAATGCTTTCCAGTGTTCCTTTCCTGGGTTGCTTGTATACCTGCTTAATCGACTCACTACATAAGCTATATATGGTCTTGTGCAATTCATGAGATACATGAGACATCCTATTACACGAGAGTATTCCAGTTGTATTACACTCTCATTAGTGTTTTTATGCAGTACTTCCGATGGATTTTACGGCGTTCGTACTCCTTTAATTCCAAAATTTTAAAATTTTTCAATCACTTTTTCTACATAATGTGACTGAGATAATTCAATTCCATTAAGTGTTCTTATTATTTTGATTTCCAAAATAACATCTACAACTCCTAAGTCTTTCATATCGAAATTGTTGATTAACATCTGCTTAGTGGTCTCTATTACCTTAGTATTTGGACCGAAGATTAGCATATCGTCTACGTATAGACAAATCATCACGTATGATTGTCCAATTTGTTTGTAATAAACACATTTATCACATTCATTTATACGAAAACTATTTTTCATCATGACACTATCAAATTTTGCGTGCCATTGTTTTAGAGCTTGTTTTAGTCCGTATAATGATTTGACTAATCTACATACTTTGTTTTCATTCCCTTTGGATATAAAACCCTCAGGTTGCTCCATGTAAATCTCCTCATCGAGATTTCCATCTAAGAATGCCGTCTTTACATCCATTTGATGAATCTGTAGATTATAGATGGATGCAATTGCTATTAACATTCTTATAGAGGTTATTCGTGTTACTGGTGAATAGGTGTCGAAGAAGTCTACACCTTCTTTTTGACGATATCCTTTGGCTACCAATCTTGCTTTGTATTTGTCAATGGAGTCATCTGGTTTCATCTTATTTTTGAAGATCCATTTACAACCAATTGGTTTTATTCCAGGTGAAAGATCAATTATTTCCCAAGTTTTATTACTCAGAATTGAATCAATTTCACTTTGGATTGCTTCTTTCCAACATGAGGATTCAGAAGATGACATTGCTTCCTTGTATGTTCGAGGTTCGTGTTCTAACATATATGTTAAAAATTCCCAACCAAATGTCTTGGAAGTTCTTGCCCTTACGCTTCTTCTTGGTTCAACTTCCTCAGTTTCACGATGAGTTTCTTCTTCATGTGATTTACTCAATTCTTCTCTTTTCCTTTTGGGGACATTATTTCCTTCATTTCTTTTGTGCAGAAACACATCTTCAAAGAATGAGGCGTCTCTTGATTCCATGATTGTATTTACATGAATATCAGTTATATCAGACTTGAATACCAAAAATCTGTAGGCACTACTATTTTGGGCTGGCCCTAAATAATAACAATCTACTGTTTTTGGTCCAAGTTTGACTTTCTTGGGAGGCGGAACTGTAACTTTTGCCAAGCACCCCCACACTTTGAGGTATATAAAACTTGGTATGTGTCCTTTCCATAACTCATATGGAATTGTTCCTGTTTTATTGTGAGGAACCTTGTTTAATATGTGATTAGACATATTTAAGGCTTCCCCCCACAAGTTCGTCGGTAGGCCAGAAGTTAAGAGCATCGCATCAATCATATCTTTTAATGTTCTATTCTTTCTCTCGGCTATACCATTTTGTTGTGGTGAATATGGTGTTGTTGTTTGATGAATTATACCATTTTCGGCACAGAATTGTTCAAATGGTGATTCATATTCTCCACCTCGATCAGATCTCAATATCTTGATCTTTTTATTTAACTGATTTTCTACCTCGGCTTTGTACTTCATAAACGATGTAATTGCTTCATCCTTGCTATTTAAAAGATATGCATAGTAATATCGTGTATAATCGTCAATAAAGGTAATAAAGTACCTTTTCCCACCTCTTGTAGGTAATGATTTGAAATCACATAAATCAGTATGAACCAAACCTAGTGGTTCGGTGCTTCTATCAACTGTATGAAATGGTTTTTTGACCATTTTTGCTTCTACGCATGTCTCACATTTGTAGTTTTTATCTACTTGGAATTTCGGAATTAATCCCAAGTTTGATAGTTTTTTCATTTTTCGAAAATTTATGTGTCCTAATCTATCATGCTATGGTAAAATTTCGTGCTCAAGCAAATAAGAAACTTTAATTTTATTAATAGCATAATCATAATACATAGTTTTATTGCCGACAACGGCTACATTTGCCTTAAATAGGCCATCACATAAATATCCCCTTCCTATATACATTCCAGCTTTAGACACAACCATCTTGTCTGACTCGAAGACCATTTTGAATCCTTTCTTTGATAGCACTGGACCAGAGATGAGATTCTTGCGTATGTCTGGAACGTGGAGCACGTCATTCAACTTGACAGTTTTTCTAGAAGTAAACTTGAGGATTACTATGCCACTGCCTTCGATCATGGAAACTGCAGAATTACCCATGTAGAGTTTTTCTTCCTGATCGAATTTATGGTATGTAGAAAACATAGATTTTTCAGAGCAAACATGACGAGTAGCGCTTGTGTCCACCCACCATTGGTTAGGATTCTGAACCAAATTGCATTCAGATATAACTGCTGAAAAGTTAGACTCGTCTACTTCAACGTTATCCACCATATTTGCCTCTGAGTTGCGTTCCTTCTTGTGTCTGCAATCTCTAGCGGCGTGTCCTGCTTTTCCACAAACTCAACACTCGCCATTAAACTTCTTGGTTCGTTTGTTGTTTTTGGATTTGTTTTTAGGCGCTTTTCTCTTCTACGGGAATTTCTTCTTGTTTTTCTTGAAATGCCCTTTGTTCTTTGACTCTTCTGCCACAAATGCCTCTTTGCTTTGTTTTGTCACTCCGCGGTTATCAGCCTCAATTTTTAGTATGACAATAAGATCTTCTAAGGAAATCTCCTTTTTCTTATGTTTCAGATAATTGCGGTAGTCTTTCCAGGATGGTGGTAATTTCCCTGTTATTGCTTCAATAAGGAAGGATTCTCCAACTTTAAGGCCCTCTGCTTCAAGTTCATGAATTATGAGTTGGAGTTCTTGCACTTGACTAGTTACGGATTTGGAGTCAACCATTTTGCATTCCATAAACTTATCTACGATGAACTTCTTCAAACTGACATTCTGCGTTTTGTATTTATGTGCAAGTGTAGTCCATAAGGATTTTGCTGTCTGGTGTGGCTGATATACTTTAATAGTACTTTATCCAGACAATTCAGAATGTAGTTTCGGCACAGGAAGTCTGAATGCTTCAATGAGTCAATTCCGAGAAAAACAGCTGCATCTTTTTCTCTAGTTTGTCCATTTTTAGGCTTTGGTTCATCCTCGTCGATGTAATTTTGCAGCCCTAGCATGGTGAGATAAAACAACATTTGATTTTGCCATGTTATGAAGTCATCACCATCTCCTTTGAACGGATCAGGCCTGTTGTGAGTAGTAGCCTTTGTTGATAGTTCAACTATTGCCATCTCTATTTTAGTGAAAACAGGAAAGTCTTAAGATGTTATAGGTCTAGTATACCAAAACAGAGACTTATCAATAATAAACTCGTCTCACAAGTTTACAAATCAGATTTCCACTACTTTGAAATTCTGTATTAGCTATTTTTAGTTGTAATTAATTACAACAACAAACTAACAACTATAGTAATAATAACTATAGCAATAAATCAAACGTTATACTGTTTAAAGAAATAGTACGACGTAGAAACGAAAATGATATATATATATATATATAAATATAAATCAACCTGAAATATAACCGGTTGAAGAAGGAAATTTCGTCTGAGGCTTGTCGTAACAATTTCCTTAAGACTTTATTCAAAGTCTCCCAAGATACAACAGACGTAAGCTGCTCAAGATTGTGGTGAGTATGTCACTCTGTGATTGATAATTAAGATAGCAGTAGGAGAGAGAAGCAGAAGAAAAAACTCGAATTCAATTCGATTGAGAATGTGGTCAGTATTCCCCCTATTTATATTTTCGTCTGCACCCCTTCGAACAGCCGCGTCCGCCTGACAGGTTGCACCTGTTGCCTTTCATTGCTGTTGTTCGTTAACGGGCCGCACCCGTTGCTTCCATAAGTCCCACCTGCTTGCGTCTAACGGGTTGTACCTGCTTCCATCTGCTAATGGATGCATCCGTTCACCAAAAAACCCACGCCCGTTTTTGGAAGTCGCACCTACTCAGTCAAAAACCGTGTCCGCATCCTCCCAACAGATCTGCACTCGTTTTCACAGCCTGATATTGTTTTTTAAAAAATCCGGCCTTTTAAATAAAAATAGGATCATGTTAGACCCAAACCCGAGCCCGGCCCGGCCCGGTTCGGTCGGACGGAGGCGGCGGCGGCGCGCGCGTGGTGAAGCATGACTTCCCTCCGCATAACAAAGCACACATTTAGGAGCCCCAAGGCCCCAACCTCCTCATGAGAAAGCTATTTATATACTTAGCTTTGTTTTTTAGTTTTGGCGATGTGGGACAAGTGTATTTCATTTACACTTACATTAGGAATTCCAACACCCTATACTTTTAAACTCGGAGGATTCTTTTTTCTTCATCACACTTAATATTATTAAGCCAATGTATGACTTAACATTTGATTTAACTTTGTTGACATAATTAACTTTTAATTCGTTTGGATAGGTAAGAAAACAAAATTTAACAAAAGTGGTGCTAATTGCACCGTATTGTAATGTCTAAGACTCTAAATTACACAGTGTCATTCGACAATATACCACCGAATGAAATTTAGTTTAAAAAAGAGAAATTTTACCTCATTCTGTAGCATGATGTCGAACTTACTTCACAACCACTCGGCGTTATACTGCCAAATGAATTTTCTAGGTAAAACAGAGTAACCTATGATGTGTATTTAGCACCACTCTTACCAATGGGTACGTTGTGGCAACTTTAACCGAGGATGTTAGTAACTCAATAATCACATCAATTGGAAAAGGCATTATTATCATACAGAAGATACGATTGAGTTGAACTAATATCCATCATTTGATTTTTATCCTCATCCATTATGTGATGGGAATGATACCATCTTACGTTGTTTTAATACTATTATCCTTGCTACAAAATGGTAAGATGATTTTTTTGTATTGGCAATGGTTTATAGGTTGATATAGTTCTCTATCTAAATCATAAATCATTTGGGTAATTTTTGTCTATAGAGACCATCTTATGATGTGGCATTTCAAGATGTAGCAGCTTTATTAAGAAGCATGTACAGTTTTTGCCACCGCTTTCACAAAAATACCCAAGTTAATTAGGATAACTCTTATGCACATCAATAAAGATTTCAGAGATGGAACCATGACAAAAAAAAACTTCAAATTGATACATAAAATATGAATCTCTCCATAACTCATCTATTATGAAGACTAGAAATGTTAAATTTGTAAATACTCAATAAACATACTGAGCTACCTGGTAAAGTAAAATGTCATTTTTGCCAATAGAAATTTGGAGATCAATG
Organism: Allium fistulosum; assembly: GCA_030737815.1. NCBI lineage: Eukaryota > Viridiplantae > Streptophyta > Magnoliopsida > Asparagales > Amaryllidaceae > Allium > Allium fistulosum. Next base: position 1,098,084,455 of record CM060904.1, on the reverse strand, counting down.
GATTCAAAAGTGCTTGTACAAGGTTGTTCGGGCTGGAAAAATCGAATGTTTTATTGGAGTAGTTGATCCATATGAGAAACCATTGAATAATGAGGTACAATAATTTATGAATCAGTTGAGACTTTTATTTCAAATAATATTGAACTATGTGAATATGCTTCCTACTGACATTTTATTAGCTTAAACTTGGCTTCTCTCAGGAAGTAGTTTGGTTTCATTCATCTTAATTAATTTTCAATAATGTTTGCTAGGGTGTAGTAAGCTAATTAATTTCATACCATGAATTAGATTGATGTACAAACATGATGGAAATAGGAACATTACTGAAACTAGCTCATTAGGTGTTACTTTGGACTTATCAATATCATTCTAGAAGTTCTTTTTAATGTGATAACTAGCTATCGGCTAGCTGTGTTCTTTTTGGATGGATGGAAAGTGATATTCATTTTTTTTAACTGTGACTACGTCAAAGTTCAAAATTCCGTTTTCCATTTCTGTATCAGTCTGTAAAGAATTTTAAAATTTTGGTTCTGTTTCGAAAATTCCGAAGATTTGCGCCCTTACAAACAATAAACGGCAGATACTAATCTAAAATCTAGCTTTACTATGTTGTTATTTTGAGATAACCAAGGACCACCATTCTGTTTCCATAACTTGAACTCCGGGTTGTCTATTTCAACATTTTTTTCTATATAAATTTATTGCATGATCATTTAACTAAAAATATCATCCCAAAGTGACTTATGAAAATATATTATATAGATTATTCAAACCTAGTTAGATTAACTTTATAATTCTTTTATCTGAAATTCAACAAAATAGCTTATCCATGTTTCCAGCCCAAGCCCATGTACATTATAAATAACCTAATTAATTAGCTTAGGCAGCCCACATCACTCACAATGCAAATGTTCTTTTTCTATCTTAACCTCAAATCGGCTTTCTCAGCACATATCAAATCAGGGACGGGGCTAGGATTTGACATTATTCGAGGCTATTGTAACATTGGTAATTCGCCAAAATACAGAAAACAATAGAAAATAATTGCTAAATTAGAAAACATCTAGTTTCGTAACATCAAAAAAGAGTAGAAAATTGAAAAATCTAAGAAAAAACATGAATATGAAAAATAATATAACTGAATTATATAAACGACAAGCCAATTTAAATTTCAAGCACAAGGCGAAAAACGAGTGGTAAAATGGGAATAAATAATGATTAAATATTGTGCTATAATCTATGCATTTGTTCAGCTTCAATTAACATATTATTTTAGTGATTTCTTTTGTCAACATCAAAGCTATAATTGTACAACATATTTTGATTTGTCTTTTAATTAAAGGAACAGACAACTTTACTTTAGTGGTTAGATTTTTAATATATATGAGAATCTTGTGGATCGTATATTATCTAACTTGTGTATAATATGCAAGTATATAAGTTAATACTATAGTAGACAATAAATAGTAAAGTATAAATAAGCGTGCAAACTAGAGTTTTTATACTAGTTCGGACCCTCCGTCTACGTCCAGTCCCGAAGCTCCCCTTCGGTATTTCCTTTAAACAAATTATCCTCACTTCGCCCGGAGGAATAGGCTAATACAAAAGTTTCTCTGACAATCTTGTGTTCCAAATAATACAGTTTTTGACCTATAGTACAAATCTTCGTATGATCTCCTTTGAGTATATGAATGCTTTGAGTTGTAGGAAGTGATTTAACCAAAATTATATTTTGGTTATAATGGATTAAGAGTATGTGAACAATGTATATGCAAGAAAGTGTTAGAAATCAAGAGAGGAAAGAATAAATTAATTCAAGTTAGTTGATTTCTACATCTCAATCAAAGTAGTATTTATAGATTCAAAAAGGTTCAAATGAAGAGTTGTTACTATTTGAGAAAATCTATTTACTTTAATGGCTGCAACCGTTCGTTGAAAGGTGATTTCTTTTTCTTTCAAACAGAAGTATTTTTTCAAAATTAACAGTTTTTACATATGACAGACGTCTGTGGTAAAACCGCAGACGTTTGTGACTTTAGAAAATTTTAACTCGAGAATTATCACAGACGTTTGTGGTTTTATATCAGACGTATGTGGATAATAATAACAATTTTCTAACTTAATTTTGATGCATATGAAATAAAGTATGATTGTGTATGTATATATACTCAAGGAGACCTTAATAATAATTTATCTAAGACTCTTTTATAGTAGAATAACCTTACTAACAGTAGTATGGTCAATGAATCTTCGTTTCTCTCTGAGTCTCAATATCTTCGAGCATGGTGTCTTCTTGTCGCATATACCTTTAATCTTAATAAGATATATATATATATATATGATTGTGTAGTTGTTATCATTGAAACATAAATTGTAGGTTCTAACAATCTCCCACTTTTTGATGATGACAAATATACAATAAAAAAAGATATTATTATGTTTGTCTCCCCCTATGTTATGTTTGTCTCCCCCTATGTATAAGCATAAAATTCTCCCCCTTTGTCATTATCAAAATGTAGGGAAGCGATATAAGATACGGAGATATTAAATAGACACAGCATGTTATACGTTAAGATCATGGAAAATTAAATATGGAAGTTCAAATAAAATTAGAGATAATTGTAGCGGAAGTTGTAAACATTGAAACAAACAAGCATAAGAATAGATAATTGCAAAATAAAAGAAAAACTCTAATTGTAATGATTTTTAAGTAATATAAGCCCCATAGTTCTCGTAATATTCCCAATAAGAAGATGGATCATGCTCGTATGTACCCGAGCATTATGTGTGGTCACTGTACTTCTCATCTTCGTAAATTGAAAGGCCTTTAAATGCCATGTACGATTGTTGTTGAAAATACGGAGTATCAGACACGTACATGTTATCAGTATCTTCTTCTTCTTCCTCGAGTTGTGCGTGAATATAAGTCTTCCCTCGGTCACCTCTATTGTGAGACGTACCTTCGGGCGAGGCTTGAGAGCGATAAATTAGTGTTTGAGCCCGAGGTGGAGGTGTTAGTGAAGGCGAGGATGATGGGCGAGAAGATGATCTACCACGTATTTTGCGCATAACTTAGCCTAAAGTGGAGACCACTTTGTCCAAAGTCTTCTCCATTTTTGTCATCCTTATGAAGAAAGAACGTTCCAATCCAGTCATCTTTCTATTTAAAGCTCGTTGGTTAGCCGTGATTATCTTTTGGTTTTTAAGTGCCAAATCACAAAGAGATCCGTTTTGCGTTGGTTCAACGCGAGCTTCTTGTATTTCAAAGTCCGAATAATATTCGGTAGCATGACTAGAGGAAGTTGGTTGTTACGAAGGATGAGGGGAGTAAGTCTATTGGGGAACGCTAGTTGGAGGAAGACCATGATATTCTTGTTAATGTTGTTGTAGAGTCCATTGGTCGAAGGGGATGATACGAGGTGGGTTTTTGGGAAGATGCATCAAGCATAGATATGGTGCACCACCATCTTTTGTTGGAATTTCTTCATATTGTGATAAGTACGAAGGAACTCCAAGATCTTGCAAGATACGCATTATGTACGGAGCATATACAATTGAGGGACGATGCTGAGTCCAAAAACCTTTAATTTGGTCATGAATAAATTTTGCCCAATTTACCGGTAGGCGACCAAATATTGCATACAAAGCTCGATGGTCATTGGGTAAATTTGCTCTTGACTACCTAGACGAGGAATGATTGTGTTGATTATCATTCTATTTAGCAGTCTAGCATGTGGGCATAGGTAAATGGATTCCATTGGGGCATCCTATCTTCCCATATTTGATGGGTAACTTCATCTCTAGGTAAAAGACTATGATCCGGTATATCCGTTAAGTCAATTACCTCATAAGAACATCCTAGTATACGGCCAACATTATATACATCAATTTTGATTACTTTTCCATATACACTTGACCATAACCATCCATCCTCATTTTCCGAATTTCAAATTTCCGTACTACATAAGTTGGAGTAGAAAAGGTAAATAGCTAGATGATCAATGATTACCTTATTTGCATCATAGCTAATTAGGTTGCAGTAACCAGCATCCGTAGTTATTCCTAGAATTTCATATTCTATCACATTTTCAAGGCGATAAAGGAGACCAGAATGGATTTTCTTTTGGGAAAGTACCTCAAGTAGATTGAGGGTAGTGGGATTATTGCGAAGCCATTGGTTTATGTGAGCTTGTGTAACCGGAGTTTGAGAAGAGGAGGAAGATTGGCCTTGTTTTTGCTTTTTAGAGATGGTTATTTTCTTGGGAGCCATTGATTGATGAATTTGAAGATTTTGGAAGCTAGATTTCTGAAATTGGGAATTGAAATGGAGATAAAAGTGAAGAAGGGGGTAAATTTGTTTATATATGGCTATTGAAAATTTATGGCCAGAGCAGCGATAGACGTCTGTGAGGGAGTCACAGACGTCTGTGACTTCAGTAAAAATGAAATAGAGAGATTTGACAGATGTTTGTGATGGTTCCATAGACGTCTGTGGCTGCAAAAAACTAAACAAAGAGTTTTGACAGACGTCTGTAAAATCCCACAGACGTCTGTGAAATCCCACAGACGTTTGTGGCTGGAAAAAACATTTTGCCGTAACTTTATATAGACGTCTGTGACATGTATGTTCTGAAATATTGGAAAATTTTAAAGAGCAATGAAAGTTTATTAAAATTTTAATACGATAAAACAATACATATACCAAAAATTAACAAATGAATTTAATTTATATGATGCGCAGCATAAGTTTAGTTTTTATCGGAGAATTTAGAATTGTTGATTTTTTGTATATCCCATGAATTTGGTTCAACTTTTGTATCGTCTACAATTACAAAAACATATTTATTGTGATTTATCTAACGTACTTGAGTTGGACCAAATAAGTCCAAATGAAGTAATTCAAGAGGTTGTTTAGTAGAGATATCCTTTTTAACTTAAACGAGATTTTCTTTAACTTTCCAGGTTGACATGCATCGCATAGATTTTTAACTTTGAAATTTATTTTGGGTAATCCTCTTACCAAATTGTTTTTAGCTAATTTGTTTATATATTTGAAATTTATGTGACAATTTTTTTATGTCATATCCACGGGTCATCATGATTTGCGATTAAGCATAAATCATTATTATGATTAATATTCATGTTTAGAATATAAATGTTTTGATTTCTTGTTCCTTCAAAAATTAAAGTTTTATTTTGATCAAAGATATTGCATTTATCTTTTTCAAAATCTATTCTAAACCCCTTATCGCATAATTGACTTATACTAAGTAAATTATGTTTTAGGTTTTTAACTAATACTACATTTGAAATAATTGGAGAAGTAGATATATCGACATTGATGACATTTCCAATCCCGATAACATATCCTTTGGAATTATCCCCAAAAGTAACCGTGCCACCATCCATGTAACTGGTGTTTGAAAGCATGTATGCATATCCCATCATATGTTTGGAGCATCCTCTATCGAGTATCCATTTTTTCTTATTATTAATTTTGTTTTTGGGTACCTGCTATATAATAAAAAGTTTTAATTGGTACTCACTTCCTCCGTTAGGGTCCTATAGGTCAGTAGGAGAATGTAGCCATACCCATGAGGGTTTGGAACCTTTAGAGATGTAATTTTCATTATGAACTATATCTTGTAGATACACATCTATGTGTTTTGGTCTAATCAATTTGTTGTTGGTTGTAGGAATCCATATTTTAATTATTTTTGTTCCCTTATTTTCAAATTTGGATTTTGTTTTTCTAAAATTTGTATATAATGTACTATACTTCTTCAATTCTTGATTATTATTAGAAACCAAATTATTTCTTGAACGTTTATGATTTTTTTCGTTAAATCCTAGTCCCTTCCTATTTCCTAATGGTTTTGAAATCTTTATCAAATTATCCAGATTTTGCTTTTCTTTATTAAATTTTGAAACATTAGTAATTTTATCTAATTTATTTCTGAGATCAGAAATTTATGTATTAGCTAATTCTAAATTTTGTTTCAAATCATACTTTTCTTTTTCAAGTTTATAATTCTATATTCTCTTATTCTCTATAGCATATGTCAAAGTAGTATTTTGAGATGATAACTTTTTACATTCTTTTTGTGTTAATTATAATTCTTCTTCTAAAATAGTTTTCTCATCTTCTAACAATCCAATTTCCAATTTAGCTCTATTTCATTTTTCCATATTTTCTTTATTTAATTTTTTTAATTCTCTATACTTGTCATCTAATTCTACACTAATTTCAAGAATTTCATCATATGTTAATTCAGGACATACCTCATTTGTGCTAGCCATGAAGTAAATATTTGCTTGTTCTTAGTCATTGTCGCTGTCGGATGAAGAGGAAGAGTCAGACTCGTCCCTGAATACTTGAAATGCTCTTCTCTTTTTCTTGAAATTTTCGAATTTGTTTTTCTTTTTATCATTGTTGAGTAGTGGACAATCCTTCTTCATATAGCCAAATTTATCATACCCGAAGCATTTCATTGATGTTTGATTTGAGGAATTTATGTTGCTATTGTTTTGAAATTTCATCATCTTTTTGAACTTGTTGTAATTTTTGGCAATAAAAACAATCTCATCTTCTTCCAAGTCGGAGTTGTCATTATTTTCCTGAAATACGATGTTTTTCTTTTCTTGATTTTGTTCTTTTCTTGCCTATAAATTAGCTTCATCGACATCAGATTTCCTATTAACTCTTCAACTTTGAGTTGGGAAAGATCGTTAGATTCTTCGATGACTAAAACTTTTCTTTTCCATTCGTTTATCAGAGAGTTCAAAATTCGTGTGACTAAATCAAAATCAGTGAATTAAACTTCTAGTGCCATAAGATCGTGTTGTATAGTTTGAAATCTAGCATACATGTCAACAATTGATTCATTTGATTTCATTTTAAAGATGAAAATTGATTTTGTAGAATAGAAATTTTTGTTTGCTTAACTTTGTTTGTGCCTTCATGGGTAATTTGTTATGTACGCCATATATCATAAGCAATAGTGCAAAGCATGACTCATGAAAATTCATTTTTATCGAGTGAGCAAAATAAAACATTCGTAGCTTTGGCATTGTTAGACGCCTCTTCTTTTTTTGCATCAGTCCATGTGCCAATATCGGTGTCAGGTGCTTCATATTTATTTTGAGTTGCTAGCCATATTTCTAATCCATTTGCTTCCATAAAAGTTTGTATGCGTGTTGACGAATAAGCATAATTAGAACCAGTAATAGTGGAGGACGAGCAGTTGATTGACCTTCTTGAAATGTACTTGCCATTTTAATGATTTCAATTACGTGTTATTATAGATTGAAATAACCTTGCTCTAGTACCAATTGAAAATCTTGTGGATCGTATATTATCTAACTTGTGTATAATATGCAAGTGTATAAGTTAATACTATAGTAGACAATAAATAGTAAAGTATAAAAAAGCGTGCAAACCAGAGTTTTTATACTGGTTCGGACCCCCCGTCCTACGTCCAGTCCCGAAACTCCCCTTCAGTATTTTCTTTAAACAAATTATCCTCACTTCGCCTGGAGGAATAGGCTAATACAAAAGTTTCTCTGACAATCTTGTGTTCCAAATAATACAGTTTTTGACCTATAGTACAAATCTTCCTATGATCTCCTTTGAGTATATGAATGCTTTGAGTTGTAGGAAGTGATTTAACCAAAATTATATTTTGGTTATAATGGATTGAGAGTATGTGAACAATGTATATGCAAGAAAGTGTTAGAAATCAAGAGATGAAAGAATAAATTAATTCAAGTTAGTTGATTTCTACATCTCAATCAAAGTAGTATTTATAGATTCAAAAAGGTGCAAATGAAGAGTTGTTACTATTTGAGAAAATCTATTTACTTTAATGGCTGCAACCGTTCGCTGAAAGGTGATTTCTTTTTCTTTCAAACAAAAGTATTTTTTCAAAATTGACAGTTTTTACATATGACAAACGTCTATGGTAAAACCGCAGACGTCTGTGACTTTAGAAAATTTTAACCCGAGAATTATCACAGACGTTTGTGGTTTTATATCAAACGTATGTGGATAATAATAACAATTTTCTAACTTAATTTTGATGCATATGAAATAAAGTATGAATAGAGTATGATTGTGTATGCATATATACTCAATGAGACCTTAACAATATTTTATCTAAGACTCTTTTATAGTAGAATAACCTTACTAACAATAGTATGGTCAATGAAACTTCATTTCTCTTTGAGTCTCATTATGTTCGAGCATGGTGTCTTCTTGTAGCATATACCTATAACCTTAATAAGATATATATATATATGATTGTGTATTTGTTATCATTGAAACATAAACTGGAGGTTCTAACACTATATATATAATCATATTGCATGTTGGAAATCAATGACCTGGGCTGTAGCCCAGTGTACAATAAACATAGATCCATCCCTGCATCAAACAACTTTACTAACTGCTAAAAAACAAGTGACTACAAAAATAAAGAGATGATAATGTTGAATTCAAACGTTTGAATATTTTCTATAACAGAGTGGTAAGATTTATACATGTTATTCATTTTTGCCATTGTTCTTTTCTATTTTTTTTATTTTTACAGATTTTTTCCCATTTATATCAGTGATCCGTATCATTTTCCATTACCTCTTCAGAATCGATGCCTTTTTTGTTCTTTACGACTTCTTTGTGTTTCCCCGTAAAAAAATTGAATTTTTAAAGTTGTTTTTGAATAATCGGTCGGAACTGGGTTTTCGGTCAGATTCTGTTCCAGTTCAAGCCGCAACCGAATTGGAATGACCAGAACTCCGTTGTTTCGGTCGGAATCTCATACCTTGGACTACATTCATCTTACATCACTTTAAATACAAGATAATAATAGTAGGGTAGGTGGGTACATTTTAGATGGATAAGCTTCATCGATATTAAAAGGTGAAACTTTATGTTTTTGATTACCATATGTCTGAGATTTTTTTTATCCGTTATGCCTGAGAAGAATTGTGTTGATCATAAAACTTGATGGCTTGAGCATGAACTTGTAATGCTGCATGGGCCAAAGCTTCAAAATGTAGCAAACCAGAGTAATATGCAGGAAGAACCTGATCATTTGCAGCTGAATAAGAAAGACTATAAGATAGAATATTAGTTATGCACAGAAGGTGCAGAAGATGAAGCATTTGTAGTATTATCATAAGCATTCAATGAAGAACAAGCTATGTATGGCTGTGCATCAGATAGGCGAGCGGGTTGTAGTTAGGAGCAAGATGCACATCAGACTACAATGGTAGTGCTTGAGCATGGATGGTTACATCATGTGTACCTTGACCAGATGTAGGGAACAACTTCTATTTGATCATTAATTGGTGGGCTAGTGTCTTTAGTACAAAATACATGTATATGCACATAATTAATCAAAATATGTACCTAGATCGGATTTCTTTTCACTTCATTACTCATAGTTTAAGTTGTACAATAAATAAATATTAATTTTTCATTGTATGGACTTGGTGTAACTTCAGTTATGTTTAACATATAAAGTGTTTAGTTTGTTAAATGTTTTCTACTATTATTGTTTGAATTGATTGATCTGCATTTGAATAGAGGTCGTGTTTTATTTTGGATATTCTAATGTTCATAAATGCTATATAAACTCTAACATGGTAAATGTGAAAATGGTATATTTTTTTATAGAAAACGTTGTTAGGCAGCTTTTTAGAAAGCTTTTATAGCATTTTTGAAACATTGTTAAATATCTTTAGGCATGGTTTTCAAATGGTTTAGCATTTTAGAATGCTATATATACTCAAACATGGCAGAACTAAAAATGTTGAACATAGCATATGTAAATACGTTGTGAAGGGACTAATTTTGGTAGCATTTTTGAAAATGTTATCATAGGATCTGAACTTACTACGACATGTCGTTACCACTGTTCTTTGAAACATTGCAAAAAGGTTTAACAACATTTTTAAAAGGTTGAAAAAATTCCTTTTGGTTGTAGTTCTCTTCTTCTTTCTTTGTTGTACATTTCATGTTGATTCCATATTATTTTAATATGCTTTTACTCATCAAAATTCAAAATTTTGATTTTTTTTCCTTCTTTACCGTTTTACTTTTGGCTCTTAGAGTTGTTAATGCTAAGAGAATTTCCCTAGAGAGATACAGATTGGCCGATGTTGAGCAGTCGACGTCGATCAATCAGCGTTGAACTGTTTCCATCTACTTAAGAGTTCAAAAAACACAAGTCAAATTACTGAACTGGCCCCCCTAATAAAGTGAGGAAGGAAACGCTTTAGTTGGCATACGAGCCCTGGTTATATATACCGTTAAGTAATTTAAAGCAATGGGTTAGATGGGCTACACGACCTTCCTAGGGTGACAGGTCGCATATGTGAGGATCTCAGCATGGAGATCGACCCGGTGATTGCAAGGCGCCTCTTTAGGGGGAAAGGGGTTCACCTGGGCCTATGTTATGGGGAAGCTTTCCTCAAGTCTAGTGAACTCCTTTGCCTTTGTCAAGGTGGTTCAGTTACTAGGTTTCTCTTGATGTCATAGATGGCTAAAGGTCAAAATAAGAAAGCTGATAGGGCTTCTTATGGTGGGCATTCCTCTATGGTTGGCCCATCTAAAGTTAGGGAAGACAATGATGATATTTCTGATGCATTGGCCCAGCACTGGTGTTAGGAATTGAGCCCCTCTACCCCTTGATCGTGGATAGACCAAACCAACCTGGCTGGCTACTTCACGTGGTCGATGCCATACATGCAGTGAGAGTTGACTCTGCCGCACCATCCGTATTTTGTTCGATTCTTGAGCACTCATCAAATGGCGCCTACACTAATTTTTTCCGATGCTTACAATCTCTTGGCGAGGTCGTAAATCATCTGCTATAACTTGGGCTATCGGATCATAGCCCGCTCTTCATTCGGTATTTAGTTAAGCTATCGAGGCATGCCCATGTCCCCAATGGCTAGTATTACTATTTGTAGAGCAGCAACCTTCCAACTCTCTTTTATAGCCTCCAAGAAAGGCCTCCAGATATCAAGATTGGTATTTCTACATGTTGGCAATTGTCAATCCCAACCTCCAAGTGTAGGAGTTTAGGGTCCTAAGTACTTGTCTCTAATTTCATCATGAGCCTTAGCCACTTTAAGGATTTCTAACATATTCTTCTCTGATGCAGTACCTCCAAAGGAAAACAAGGAGAGTCGGGTCCTCTTCAAGATTATCTGGAGAGGATAGGAAAGACGAGCAACAACTAAAGAAGCCTGGCCCTCATCCTCACAAACGGAAACAATGCATCGGGTCGGGCTATTGGGCCCCTACCAATATATGCTAAAAGGGAGGGAGGAGACCCTCGACCTAGGAAGAGTACATTGGTGGTAGTAACCACAGGGGTGGTGATAGGGAGAGTGTGACGACCTGTATTTTATGTATCAGAGGACCGTAAAATATTTTTTAAAATTCATATCTGGTTGTGTGATGCTATAACTTGGGAAATGTTAAGTAGTGATATTTTTGACACTTAGAAATTTTATCGAATTATTTTATCTGGAAACTGGTAATGGATATAGCTTTTAATAGGAGTCAAAATAGGGTCTCAGACCACTTACATTGAAAAGATATAATGGTTTCTCTTTCTGTAAATTGGTCATAATAGTTTTTTAGACCAACGGTTTGGGAGATATGGCTATTTGAACTTAGACATTTAGCTTAGGAGGTAATTAGGGAGGTTTGGATGAAGCTCAATAACCCATTTCGGATTAATCTATTCTACATAGATTAAGGGTAGATAGGTAAGGGGATTACGTAGGGGTTTCCAAATCTACATTTTTGAAGAAGAAATTATAGGGTTTTGCTATCTGTTCTTGAATTTGCCACAATTTGCATGCAAATCATCGATTTTTTGGGTATTTGGTGAGTGATTTATCATCTCACAACATATTATAAATAAATCTATATGTTTTGACATATTTTTGATCCATTTTAAAGTCAAAATTATGTTTTATACTGTTTTGAAACCCAACCTAAAGTAGAAACAAATTTAAATGATAAAAAGTAATTTAATCTAATCGTTTTAATGTGTGGTTGCTTATATAGATGATATGTATGCATTAAATGTGTTTTGGAATGGATTGCCATATTTTAATGTAGGGATTCTTATTTGGGTGATGATTGAATGTTGTTTGATTTTTTTTTTGATGTTACCTGTATGATTGAATGGTTATAAATGCTCATCGAAGCTAAATAAAGGCAATGGTCAATTCTATGGTCGAGGGTCTCCATGTAGAAGGAGTAACGATGTTCTGTCCAATTAAATATACAAAAGATGGAGGATCTAAAAATGTATAATCGAACATTGATGGAACAGTTCTATAGTGTTTGGGGTCGTATCGATGTATAAGGGATGCACGCAGGTCAAAGTGGTAAATGTGGCAATGGAATCAATGCGAAATCAAAGTGTTAGAAGTGCCATAGTATGTTGGATTGGGTATGGTAGCCAACTTGATGGCATTTGGTGGTATACTTCGGGTTGGAGGAGTGGTGGACTTCGATTCAGCATGAGTAGGTTCGATAGTTGGCCGGTAGTGGAAGTACTAGACAAGGAACTGTGTTCGGTGGTGAAAGACTTTAGTCTAGCAATAGGGAGGCACCGAGAAGACCAAAACGGGAGTTGGTTCAGGTGAAACTTGTTCGGTAGTGGAAGATCCAGACAAGAATTCATGTCCAGACGTGTTTTTCTTCGGTCCGGTCATTGGAAGTGCTGGGCAAGGCTAAGTAGTGGGGTGCTCCAAGGAAACTTTGGGAATAGCAGCTGTTTGCTTCAAGGCAGGCATATGGATGCTTAGGGGTTATTGAGTGTTAGCTTGGACCTAAGGTGTGATAGAGTTAGGGTATGCCCTAGGAGCAATTATGTAATTTGTTACATATATCTTACTCATTGACCAATCTTGTTCGAAATAAAGGTGATTTTTTTCTATTATGTGACGCCCCACTTCTATGCTCACAATAACAAAGGTTATTGTAAGGAATAACGTCTGCTATTGCGAAGAATAAGGCTTGTTAGAAGCGACCATCCGTAAGTTATGCCTTAGACGAGTATTGATTACATTGATAGGAGTTGTATAAATTACTCCCAAAGATATATATTCAATCCAAATCTAAAACGAAACTACAATGGCTTAAGAAAAATCCAGAACAATTCATAATAACAATAACACAGATAGTATAATCACATCAGAACAGAAATATCATATATATATAGCGGAAGACAAGTCTGGAATACGTGCTACAACAATCGATAGTTCACATGAACCAAATACACATATACATGTCATCAACATACATGAGATGAGAGTCAAATAACCAAAAGAACTCCTCGAAAGCTAGACAAAAGATGATGTGAGATCCCAAAAGCTGAAGCTGCTACTAAATCAGAGATGAAGACTATCCTGAAATAACTCGGTCTGACCCGAGTATTAATTAAAAGAAAATAATAAACGGATCGGTCTAATTTATTCTCAGAAATAAGTGAATGATAAACAACACTTAAACAAATAATTATAGTCTCGAATGAGACTATATAGCATAAATAATCAGCATAGTTTAAATGAAGAAATCTCAATTTAAACTCCATCAAAATCAGTTTTCAAATTCACAATTGAATTTAAAACAGCAATACGCAAAATCTAGAGATCAAAATAGATAACTAGAAAATCAGCAGTCGCAAAATCTAGAAATCAAAAATAAGATAACTAGAAAAATCAGCATAAAAGTGGATCGATCCCAGCAGATGGCGAGTTTTAGCTACGCCGCACGTGCATCTCAAATGGCCGAAGCCTACCAAGTACTATAAATTTTTGGCGCCCATCAGATGACCCGAAGGTCCGTAGAGTGATCCGAAGATCTAGTACTGGTAATTGACCCGAAGGTCCATCAGATAACCCGAAGGTCCAACAGAGTGGCTCGAAAGCCTAACAAAATCATTAGAGTCATCAAACAGCAGATGTTTCAATTAACAAGTCCGGAATTAACCGAAATAGTAAAAGTATGGTTCCATACTCCGTACTTTTGCTAAATCGTTTAAATCTCTTTATCGTTTTCTTGAAAGTGCAAAATTGTGTATTTTATAAAATAACAATTTACGTTCTCAAACGGACAAGTCCGGAATTAACCGAATCAGTAAAAGTAAGGGTTCATAGTCCTCAATTTTGCTGAAGCGTTTAAATCGCTTCCTCATTCTTTTGAAAGCGCAAACTGAAAAATTTGGAAACAATTTTATTTTAAAACGATTTTTAAAACACGTGATTAAAACAGCAACATCTGTAGCAATTTCGGCGAGAAAATTGCGCTTCACAAAACACCGTAAAAACGAATATAAAAATCAGCGTTGCGAAATTACCGCTTGAAAAGTCACTTTAAATTAATGGTGACTGACGCTAAAATAACAATGAATTTTCATTCATCGAAAATGTCACCAAAACACCGCGCTTCAAAAATATAGCACCGGTGTGAAAATTTCGTTATAAAAATAACGGAGCAAAAATACGTTTTAAACCGTGCGCCGGTTCAAAGCAAAGTTTTCATCAGATTGTACTATTGCTATAAATTAATTGAAATAATTGATAGCTTGGCAATAACATTTTAAATGATGCTATCACAACACATGTAAACTAAATCAATGCAACTATAAACCTTTGAACAAAACAAAAAAAACGTTTTAAAACTAAACTGGGAACATAATTAACATCTTTCAAAAATATATCGAACATACGCTCAAAATACACACTCAAAAATATAGTGAAGGTTCTCAACACAGCCTAAACTACACTATACTACACATGTAAGGGTGAAAAGATTGTAACATGGCCTTAATAATATATGCATGCATGTGGACTTAAATAAAAGTCAAACAACATCACACTTCTAAAATAAAACAAATGCCAATGCCTGAAGGAAAACTATACTGGGCATAACAACACTACATTACACGCATGAAATATTTTCATGCAAGGGTACGCATTAATGCATTGAGACAGATACATGTACACGCACGTTTGAACTGAACCGACTCATGAAATATTGCCCATGCCTGCATCAAGGAGGGTACGCACATATTTACACACGGCCTGAACGTTGTTTCACTATACCCAGATACAGGCTCACCCTATGATACATGCACGTCTCATGATATATACACCTATACATTGACTTAAATGCAACAGTCTCAAGTCTAATGTACTTCCTCCAAGTAAATAGCTAAAGCATAGGAGTGGAGGAACAGAGCATACAAAGAAAACACGCATGTTCCAGGACTTCAACGTGAAGTAATAAGTACATGCGTATGTATAATTCATATTCAAGTGCATCAATGAAGTAATGTAGCTAAAAATGACAGTAACCCTCCCCCCTATCGAAATGTATTGATGCATTTATGAGCTTAAGCTAGTATATAGTTCAATGGACTGAGCTAGAAAGCAGTGTGAAAAAGAAAAAGAAAAACAGTACACCATGAAGAACAGATTCAAGTGAATCATACTAGAAGGGAAAATGAACCAAGTAATATCACTGAATGCCTTGACTCATTTCGACACAGAGGATGAATGAGATATAAATTAGCAAATGTGAGATTTTCACTCACCGTATGCTAAAGAACTCTAGATCCAAAAGAGATTGAATTTATGCTGCCATTAATGCATTTTCTCAAGTTCTGAAATGAGCGAAAAAGAATGTTGCAAAGATTTACTTTTCTCTTCAATGCTGAGAACAGTCAAGAGTGAGGAGTGTTGAAAAAGTGTTTTGTACAACTTCATTAAATGCAAACGTGCCTCAGAGGAAAAGTGGTACACGGCTGCATAAAATAATGATGGTGACAATGTTTGAAATCTGCTTTATATTTTTCCAACAGACAAAAGGATCAAATTCAAAAGTATTCATCATCATAAACAACGTACAATTTTTTTATCCAATATACTTACCTCCTTATGCGAGAATAGGATCTCTAATAAAGAAACGGCAAGTCGAAAATTATCTCAACTTTGTATTTGAATTTGCATCCATATTTTTCTTTCCAAATAAAAATTTTAAAAAATTTATATTTAAAATATTTACTCCGACCGTAACTCAAAAATCACGGTCGTTACAGACTCCCCTCCTTATAAAAGTTGCGTCTCCACAATTTTCATACTAGAAGCAGTCAATAACGTAAATAATTCATCTCAACAAAGATTCAAAATAGCAAAGATGAATAAGAATGCTCATCTCCACCCGAAGAGGAGAGAAAACCCGGATAAGAACGCTCGATAAATTCTCTAGTTTCCCAAGTACAATCCTTGGGGTTTGCTAACCATTGAATCTTCACGAGTGGAACTTCTTTGTTCCGAAGGCGTTTCACCTCCGTAGCTAGTACACGAATAGGGTTTTGCACAACAGACATGTAACGACCCATAAAAGTTTAGCAATTTTTAATTGGTTTATAACGTATTGAATTGGATTTTTGAGAAATTATTAATAATAAAATTTTGAAAAAAAAATTATTTGGATTACATATAATTAAATATAGCAAATGGTAAATTTTCAATTAATTATATGAAAGTTTATTTATTATGTAATTCTATTAAATTCAAATCAGTTAAGAATTGTTGAAAATAAATTTGCATGAAATCAAGGGAATCGACTGTTACCATAAATTTTATTTCTTCCCTGTCCATTCAAGTTTTACATCAGTTACAATCCAATCAATACCATACCTTTATTACTCCCTGTATTCATGCTGTAGCTCTTTAATTTTCTATCCGTTGCTATTTCATTTCGGGTTTGTTCCTTCCCTATTTATTCCATTTCAAACATGTTCTCTTCTCTCTGGTAGAAACATAATATTTTACATCATATATATATATATATATATATATCTGTAGCTTGCATTCATTCGTTTGTTCACTTTTACGTTTCTCATACTTTCTACTTTATTGTCCTTAATTCCCGTGCTTGACGTTATCATTTCAGTTTCTTTCCATTGAATGTGGCATGTTTCATTGTTAACGTTTTATTCCATTTATATGTGTGGCTTTCCTTTTGCAACCTGTTCCATTTCTATTTTCTTCGTTTTCAAAATTTGAAACGTACAGGCTGGACCACAGTATTAATTGCTTTCCAATTCACGTTCAAACGTTGCTATTCCTAGCTACTAATAAATTTAGAAATCAGTGTCTGTTACTTAATTTATGGCATACATTCAAAGCATTGGCTTTTATTATTCAGCTCAATTAAGGGTGACCGTTGCCATCACATAACCGGTAAAAGATTTGTATACGTTTTATTTGTTTATGTGGCAACGATTCACATTTACACTATTATTGCCTTTTTAACTTCACTGGTTTTCATTTATTTGTGTACGTTTTCATTTCAATTATTGTACACATCATGGTTCCTTTTATAAATTCATCGCTCATAAATAGTTTATTTCTTTCCCTCTTCATCTTCATTTGTCTCATAATCATTTATTTGTGTACGTTTTCATTTCAATTATTGTACACATCATGGTTCCTTTTATAAATTCATCGCCCATAAATAGTTTATTTCTTTCCCCCTTCATCTTCATTTGTACCATATTCATTTATTTGTGTATATTTTCATTTCAATTATTGTACACATCATGGTTCCTTTTATAAATTCATCGCCCATAAATAGTTTATTTCTTTCCCTCTTCATCTTCATTTGTCTCATATTCATTTATTTGTGTACGTTTTCGTTTCAATTATTGTACACATCATGGTCCCTTTTATAAATTCAACGCCCATAAATAGTTTATTTCTTTCCCCCTTCATCTTCATTTGTCCCATATTCATTTATTTGTGTACGTTTTTTTACATTGATTGGGCAAAGGCTCATATTTCAATTGCGTTTATAAATCAATTTCCACTTTTGCAACTTCACTTTGCTTTCACTTTCCACCTCATACTTGCATCCTTCTTTTACTCACCTGCTCACATTTTACTCCCTCAACATATATTGCTCCCTTCTCTTTTGAAACCCAGCAACAACAAAAAAAAAGGAGAGAGAAACGAACACACTCCTCCGCCTCTGGCTTGCACCCTTAGCCTCTCCGCCTCAATTGCCGTACCTCCATTTGATCATCTCCGCCCTCCATCTCCTCCTCTTTCCATGCTGACGTTGTTCGGCGAACCACTACCTTGCCGCGGTGAGTTTTGTTGTCCTCTTCCTTGATTCTTCTCTGGTTCTATATCTTGTTCGCATATATATATATATATATGTAGTGTTTCTATATGCGTTTTGTATAAGGTGTGTGTGTTTTTATTTTATTTTGTTTTATTGTATATAATTGTTTTACAGTACTATGTATATTTTGTATAGTTGCAGTGCTAGCATGTTTAAAGTATTGTAAAGTATAGAAGGTGTTGAGTATATTTATGTACTGACTTTAACTAACATATATTACTGTTAGTATTATATATTGGTTTATTTTATATATAATCTATTTTAATAACATATTGGTTTTTTATAAAGTTTACATGGGTTTATATTAGTTTACATATACCGGAGTTAGATTTGGTATTGATATATAATATATGGACTTTATGTTATATGTTTTAATATTGATTTTAATATTTTATTTATAAAGGTTACTTTTATAAAGATTTAAATTTTAGATGGTGTTTGGATATTGGTTTGTATATGGGTTTAAACATATACATTATTTCAAACTATACTACATATAGATATGTTTTGTTTAAACCAATGATTTTTGAAAATATATATATAATTTAATATATGTTTAAATTTAGAATACAGTTCTATTTATATATAGTTATATATACAACTATATACAGCTCACTAATCCTATTTATCTTCCTCGACCCAACTCTGATTTGATTTCGTCAATTCTTCTTTATCAGCTTTGATCGTTAAAATTCTTGCCAATATGGCTTAGCTTTGAAGTTCGTGCTTAGATTCGTAACTCAATTCATTGTCAAATTTCTCTAGCCTCGAAAGGTGAGTAATCAATCACGATTTAACGTTCTTATATTTATTAAATTTGATTTCAATTGAAACGACAATTGAAATATACTGCTAAATTGAACTGTTAATTATTTAAATTGTTATATATGCTATTATCTGTAACTGTTCACCTGTGGGATATGACACCATATCCTATTGTTTATATTATATTGTTATTGATGATATATGTCTGTTGTTGTATTTTATATTATTTGATATCACTCTGCAAGTTCCCTGTTAGTATAGAATTCACTATGGGTTGAAATGATACATACCCGAACGGACTTTAGAATAGGAGAAAATCGTTATGGGTTGAAATGATAAACCCAAGCGATTTTCATTTGAATTGAAATTGGGATTACGGGTTGAAATGATATCTACCCGTATATATTTAAATTACAGATTGAAATGATAAATATTCGTATCACTTAACCATATGATAGATATATATACAGACACCGTTGGTCCATATATATAAATATTTTGAAAATAAATTATATGGATTTGGGAAGAAATATATGGGTTAAATAAATGTTGATTCTTAAATTATTATATATGAATGGTAATGATATATATATATATATATTTAATTATAATATTTAATTTAATTAAGATGGATTTAATTCATATAATATGTTTAAGTATAAAATTTATATTTCAAAATAGATTTTGGTAATAATTTGAATTTAGTGAAATTGTATTCATTAAAGAATTTTATTTAATTAAACAAATTTGAAACTTATGGAAATTTAGATTTAAGATAGGAATTTTACTTGGGTTTAATTTAAATAATTTAAAGAATATTTCTTATTTAAATAAATTTAGGGAAATATTTAGTAAAAATGAAATTTAAGGCTAGTAAATGATATTGAATTTATTAAGTGAATATCCCCAGATTAAGTAATAATAAAGTTAAATCAAGATCTATATGAAACTGTTAAATTGAACTTTGAAATGTTGAATATTAAAGCTTTGAAATATATTGGAATTTAAATGGTTTATTTTGTGATTCAGATCTGTATTTGAAATCAATATAATTTGAATTGTTATTTAGAAACTGAATTAAACTAAAATGGAAAATTTAGATTGAATTAAATTGAAATTTAGAATTTGGGTCAATTTGAATCGATTTGTGAAACTTGAGGAAATTATAAATACTTTACTTTTTAAATCATTTAATATATATATACTATTTAGGAAAAAAATAGATATATTTGAAATGAAATGATATTTGGGTTTTGAGGTATAAATTAAATTGAAATGACCACGGTGTTATAGTGTATATTCCCACCTTGTAGATAGTTCCGAAGATCCTTAGAGGATGGTTATCCCAAACATCCTTTAAGTTACTTGTATTTCAATTGATATTTCGCTTGAGTTGGATTTATTGATATAAGAATGTTAATCCTGACTCGAGTGTTTTATGTTTTGCTTTACGCTCGGGTCAGACCGAGTGATACAGCATTTGAGACTCACCCTTGGAGTTTGGAGCTTCCTTTGGAGATCCAACTATCGCCACAGCTTTCAGCTCTTCTAGTTGATTTGTTCAGAGAAGTCATCTGTTGTACTAGAGACTTCACTGCATTTGAGATATTCTGTTGTATTTTATTTCTAACTCTGATGTTTATATAGTAGCTTCATGAACTACTATTTTATCTATTCCGCTGCGTATTATTGTATTACTCTGTGTTTGTGATTCTGTGATTGATTTATTTACTGTATATTTTGAGTTTTGCCAAAATTTAAATTAACAATCTGATATTTTGAATTATTCAAGTCAGACATGTGTGGTTTTATTGTCGATTTGAATGGTCCAAAATAGCGGGTCGTTACAGTTGGTATCAGAGCTTTGGCTCTAGGCAAAACTTAGCGTATATTGTAAATTTATTTACAGAATCACTTTCGTTCGAGTTGAATCTCTTCCTTTTGACTCGAATTTTCTTTGAACTTTGGAACGTCCCTGCGGTTCCAAAATTCATTCTTGTCTCTCCCTCTTTGTATTCTTTTGATTCTGGAGTTTCCCATAACTCCACTTTGAATGATCTCTATAAGAATAGGCGATCCCGCCAATCTTTGAATGATTTGTAAAGGGGTGGAACTCCTTTACATTTGGCATTGATTCACCGGAGATTTATATATCTTTGGTTTAGATGCCGCTATCTCTTGCGATCGAATGTTGATTTTTCTTGGAATTCTGCATCGATCTTGTTCCTGAAGTCACGGTTGACCCGGTTAAGGTCGTCCGCGATTTATATAAGTATATTCATCTTCTATTTTGAAATTTAATTATCTCATCTTCGTTCGAACTTATCTTCAAATCACAATTCTATTTGACAAGAGTCCCTCTAATTTGAATCTCTATCTTTGTTTTGAAATCCATTTGTTTCCTGGAGATTTGACCAGGTAACTAGTACTCGGCATCCAGTGGAACTCGGCATCAGAGAGTGACCGACATCCAGTAGTGTTCGGCGAGGCACTTAACATCCAGTAGTGTTCGGCGAGGCACTTAACATCCAGTAGTGTTCGGCGAGGCACTTAACATCCAGTAGTGTTCGGCGAGGCACTTAACATCCAGGAGTGTTCGGCGAGGCACTTGACATACAAGAGCGCTCGGCATCAAGGCTGCTCGGCATACAAGGGCGCTCGGCATCGAGGCTGCTCGGCATACAAGAGCACTCGGCAGCGAGACTGCTCGGCAACAGGAGTACTCAGCATCCCATGGTGTTCGGCGTAATACTCGACATCCAGAAGACATTCAGTATGCACAACTACTCAAGATATCGGTATCGTTCGGCATGCATACACCGTTCGTTCAAGAGCTTGAGATGGAGGCACGTTCGGCCTCAACAGCCAACCATCCTACACTTCCCACGACACCAACACACCGTTCGGCATAGAAGGAATGGTTCGGCGCAGAGCGTTCGGCACGTCTGGTTCGGCATACAGCGACCACTGCACTGGGGCTTGAGCGTTCGGCTATCCAGCCCACTTGGGAAGTCCAGCCCATATTTGCCTATAAATAGAGGGGCAGGGTCACAGTGAAATGGATCCTTTTTTGGAGAGAAAACACCGGGGAGACTCTGCCATTTTCAAGACTCATCTTCTCTACTCAACAACTTCACTTAAGCATTTGATTCACGAATTGTATTTGTAATCAACCATAAAGGAAATCAATAAAGTTGAACAAAGTGGACGTAGGCAATTACGCTGAACCACAATAAATTTGGTGTTCTTACTTTCTGCATTTAAATTAGCATTGTCTTTTCTGTTTAGTTTACTTTAATCACTTATATCTCTACACAATCTTTCTGAACGAGGTTAGTGACCAATTTTGGTGCTAACACTTTGGTGCTTTCACTGAGAATTGAATTCTCAGACCTCAAGGATCTGCTTTGAAGCTACTGGATTGAACAAATCCCCCAAAGAAGATCCGACTCACTGATAGGACATCCGTTGATTCTACTCAGAGTTCATACCAATAACTCTACAATGGCAAGACCGCGTACCAGGTCAGCTTCTCACAATGCGGATGCCCACGAGACTGCTAGCGTGCAACAAGCAGGGCCTAGCAATCAACCAGCAATTCCAAATACAGGGGTTGCCACTCAAGACCAAACTCCAGTTGTCACCAGAATAGAGTTCAACGACTTGATGAGAGAGCTCAGGGAAAGTAGGAGACAACTAGGAGAGCAGATGCAAGCCAATGCCAACCTGATGGCACAACTTACTCAACAGCAGCAACAGAATGCTGGGGGCAATCCCGCTGCTTACTCCTCATCTGACAGCTCTACTTCATCTGATGAACCTCCCAGACGCAGACGCCGTAAGACTGATGCTGCGCAAGCAGATGCTACTGTTCGAACAGCTGGAGACCGCGACCAAGCAAGAGCTGGAAGCTTCAGGACCGGGATACAGATGGAAGATAGAGGCCCAAATCATCAAAATGCTAACGGTGTCGAACCTCAAGATGCACGATTGGCAGATCGCCAAGAGAGGAGGCATCAGCATGGACAGGCGCGTAGAACAGACTCCAACCTTCCGCCTTCCATACAGACGCCCGATCTGACAGCCATGATCAGGCAATTGATGAAAGAGAATCAAGGCTTATCAAATGATGACTGGGGAGTGTCAAGAAGTCATACTCCGTTCACGGATGTTGTGTTGCATGCGGCGTACCCCAGGAAGTTTAGTATGCCTACTATTCCTGCATATGAAGGAAAGACTGACCCTAGACAACATGTCATGAGGTACGAATGGATGATGGATTCAGCCAGAGCGAATGATGCCACCAAGTGTAGGTGCTTTCCGATTAATCTATCTGGGATCGCTACTATGTGGTTCACCCGACTTCCTCCGCGATCTGTATCAAATTTCGAGGAGTTGGCAAAGAAGTTTATTGAGCAGTTCAGGATACACACTACGCGCCCAAAGGACGTGATGTCTCTGTCAAGTGTAATCCAAAATCCTAGGGAATCGTTGAAGGAATATTTGCAAAGATTCCACGTGGCAGCAACTGAAGTCAGTAATCCCAATGACCATGCAATTCTGATGGCTGTAATGAGAGGTGTGGATCCAGACTTTGAGTTTGGAGATTGGCTGGCAGGAAAACCTCCGGCTACGCTAGAGCGTTTCTACTCTAAGGCACACCAGTTCATAAGAAGAGAGGAAGCTAGGTGGGTACGACGAGATAAGGCGCCAGGGCCTGTCCAAGAGTCAATAAAGAGCAACATCGCTGTGAAGCAATCGGGAGATAGCTCGGGAAAGGTCCAAGTCAACGTCCAGAACAAACCTGGGCAACCCAAGGAATCCGGAGGAAGGAGTCAAGGGAAAAGAAAAGAAGCGGGAAAGTGGAAGTCGAGAATTCCAAGCTACAGCGAGTACACTCCGCTAAACGCCCCACTTGAAAATATTTACCTATCCACCTGCAATACTTTTCAGTACAGAAAACCACGTCCAAAAGAATCAACTGAAGAACAGAAGCGGACCGGGAAATATTGTCGCTTCCATGAGACTTATGGACACAATACGGAAGAATGTAGACACTTGCACGACGCTATCGAGAAGTTGATCAGGCAGAAGAAATTGCAAGAATTTGTGAAGGATCCACAAGAAGGAGGACAGGGAACGTCCAACCCAGGTCGTGCACCAGCTCCACATCATCCCGAGGAGCCTGCCCGGACTGTTGGTAGACTGGTCATAAATACAATTATCGGCGGGCCTCACCCCGCGGATAAGAATTGGCAGGAGATGGAGCGATATGCAAGTTCCTTGAAGCATGCAGATTTTGAGTGTTGTTCGAACATGGAGGACGGAGCCCCTGCTAAGCAACAGCGCGTAATGACAGACGATATTGTATTCAAAAACAGAGACGCTGATCAGGTAGAGGCTCCGACCATCGACCCCATGGTCATATCTGCAACGATCGGACCAGCATACGTAAAAAGAATTCTGATTGATTCTGGAAGTTCAGTCAACATCATCTTCAAGAAGGCCTACGATCAAATGAAGCTAGAAACAAAAGACTTGAAACCATCCAAAGCTCGTATCCACGGCTTTAACGGCGCTGCAACTGATGCAGTGGGATATGTCGAGTTACTAGTTGAACTGGGACAAGGCAAGCGTCGGAGAGTGCGAATTCTACCCTTTGTAGTTTTGGATGTGGACTCTCCGTATAACGTTTTCTTGGGCCGGCCGGCCTTGGCGGAGTTTAGGGCAGCATTAGCCCCATGGTGTTTAACTTTGAAGTTCCCGACTGACAAAGGAGTAGGCATTGTTCACGGCGACCAAGCAGCTGGTCGTTCCTGTTATGTGGCCGAGCTCCGAGAGGCCCACCGGAGGGAAAAGGGAAAGGTTGCGGACAATCCCGTCCGCATCCTCAATGCGGATAATTGACAAGTAGTGCCCGAGCCCTGGCTCGGGCATAGTTCTCGGATCTATGGAGATATAGATCCGAGAGACGACGAGGAGAAACCCAGGGAAGAGAAGGCGGCACCGGCTGAATTAACAATTGACATTTCAGTTAGCCGTGACGACCCTTCGCGAATACTGAAGATCGAATCGCAGCTAGGCCCCGCAATGGCTGAAGACCTTAGCGACTTCCTCCGGGCGAACCTTGATGTTTTCGCCTGGACGCATTCTGATATGTGTGGGATTTCTCCCGCCATCACGAGTCATATGTTGAACATAGACCCAAAATGCGTCCCAGTCAAGCAAAAAAGGAGAGGAATGGATCCGGAGAGATCCACCGCTCTCGGAGAGGAGGTGGACAAACTCAAAGCGAATGGGTTCGTCCGCGACGCCCTCTACCATGAATGGGTATCCAACCCCGTGCTAGTAAAGAAGGCGAATGGGAAATGGAGGACTTGCGTAGATTATTCCGACTTGAACAAAGCATGCCCTAAGGACAGTTTCCCGTTGCCTAGGATCGATCAGTTGGTCGATTCCACCGCAGGACACGAGTTACTGTCATTCATGGATGCGTACTCAGGATACAACCAAATCCCAATGCATATTCCGGACCAAGAACACACCAGCTTCGTTACAAATGTCGGACTGTATTGCTATGTAGTGATGCCCTTTGGATTGAAGAATGCTGGAGCAACTTACCAACGTCTGGTGAATCAAATGTTCAAGGACCAGCTAGGTAAAACCATGGAAGTCTATGTGGATGACATGCTCGTGAAGTCACGACGGTCAAACGACCACATTCAAGACTTGGCTGAAATGTTCGACATACTCAGGTTTTATGGCATGAAGATTAACCCGTTGAAGTGTTCTTTCGGCGTTGCATCAGGGAAATTTTTGGGATTCATCGTCAACGCTAGGGGAATCGAGGCCAACCCAGAAAAGATCCAAGCTATTTGAGATGTACAAGCGCCCAGGACTATAAAGCAGGTACAGAGCTTGAACGGAAAAGTAGCTGCGCTGAGTCGATTTATATCCAAGGCAACTGACAAGTGCATCCCATTCTTTGACATAATAAAGAAAGGAAAGAGAAATTTTGAATGGACGTCCAGCTGTGAGGAAGCATTCCGGAATCTGGTGAGGCATCTGGAGAGCCCACCAATGCTATCAAAACCAGTTGACCATGAGATGTTGTAAGTATACTTGGCTGTATCCCCACATGCGATAAGTGCGGCTTTGGTACGAGAGGAGGATCGAGTCCAAAAGCCGGTGTATTATGTTAGCAAACGTTTAACAGGGGCCGAGAGGAATTACCCTAAAATAGAGAAATTGGCTTATTGCTTGGTGATTGCATCACGAAAGCTTCGCCCGTACTTTCAAGCACATTCAATCGGTGTTTATTCCGATCAACCCCTGAGGCAAGTACTCCAATGGCCGGAAACTTCTGGAAGATTGCTAAGATGGAACATCGAGTTGAGCCAATTCGATATCGCATACTTACCACGGAGAGCCATTCGAGGGCAAGCGTTAGCAGACTTCATCGCTGAATTTACCATACCCATCAAACCGGACGATCACGACATCATTCCCCCCGTTCGATGGAAATTATACACTGACGGTGCATCGAACGACCGTTGCTCCGGCACGGGTATAGTTCTTGTAACTCCGGAAAACCGATCGATGTGTTATGCTCTGAAGCTCGATTTCCCGGCTACAAATAACGAAGCCGAATATGAAGCACTGATCGCTGGCTTGAAGCTCATCAGGGAGCTCGGGATCGAATCAGTCGAAATCTTTTGTGACTCGCAGTTGGTGGTTTACCAAGTACGGGGAGACTACCAAGCAAAGGGACGAAAGCTTGCTCCGTACCTCATTCAGGTCCAAGAACTACTATCAAATCTTGAGCGTTATGACATCTCACATATCCCGCGCGAACAGAACAAGGAAGCCGACTTGTTGGCTAAGTTCGCGAGTACCGACGATACGCAACAAATGGGATTGTATCCCGTCGAAGTCTTACATGCCCCGAGCATAGACGAAATGAAAGTCGATCGCGTGTTGGGAACAGAAATCGAGAAGGAATCGTGGATAACCCCGTTCAAACTGTATCTGACGACCGGGGCTTTACCAGGAAAAAGAAGCGAAAGACGGCAGGTCCTTCGAAAGGCCGCGCGATACATAATGCAGGATGGATCAATGTATCGAAAAGGATTCTCAGTCCCGTTATTACGATGCATCGCTCATGATGAAACAAAGCGAGTCTTGAGAGAGGTTCACGAAGGGGAATGTGGCGACCATACTGGGGGGCAAACGCTAGCAAAGAAGATCCTCCGCTATGGATATTACTGGCCCACCGTAAACCGGGATGCCGCGGACTACGCAAGAAAATGCGACAAGTGTCAAAGATACGCGAAAATCCCGAGGGCTCCATCAACGGAACTCACACAAATGATCAGTCCCTGACCATTTGCGATCTGGGGAATCGACATAATCGGCTCTTTGCCTCTATCCAAAGGTGGTGCGAAATACGCAATTGTTGCAGTCGACTATTTCACGAAATGGGCTGAGGCGGAACCTTTGGCCACTATCACCTCTAAGAAGGTCATTAACTTCGTTGTACGAAACATTATATGCCGTTTTGGCCTTCCACGCACCATCATTACAGACAACGGAACGCAATTTGAAAGTAGAGAGTTCAAAGAGTTCTGTTTAAAGTACGACATCGAGAAAAAGTTCGCCGCCGTTGCACACCCAAAAGCTAACGGACAAGTCGAGGCCGTTAACAAAATAATCAAGTCCATATTGAAGAAGCGTCTGGAGAAGGTTGGAGGCAAGTGGGTAGATGAGCTCCCGACAGCATTATGGGCATATAGAACTACCCACAAGTCCGCGACCGGCCACACTCCGTTCGCCTTGGCATACGGCTCTGAAGCCGTTATACCCGTGGAGCTTGAAGTTCCATCGCACCGAGTGACATACTATGATCCCAAGACGAACCAAAACCTCTTGCTGGAATCACTGGACTGCATCGACGAAAAGCGGGAAGAAGCTGAATTAAGGGCGGCGGCGCACAGACATCGAGTCAAGCGTTACTACGACGGCAGAGTCCGCCCAAGAATCTTTGATATGGGTGATCTCGTTCTGAAACAAGTCTTCCCGGTACCATCACGCATGAATCCCAACTGGGAAGGTCCATACGCCATTGAACGGAAGCTTGGAGAAGGAACATTCAAGCTAGCGACCGTTGATGGCGCGACACTCCCCCGAGCGTGGAACAGTGAACATTTGCGGCACTATTACATTTAGCATGTTTTCCTTTCTTGTTGTAGGCACTGTTGTTTCCTGCATGTTTCCATTCAATAATGACTTAGTTTCCTTTTAAAGTTGTAATCAAGCAATTTAGTTGATTTTCATTAATAAAGGCTTGAAGCCATATTTTCTATGAAGTTTCTATATCTCTTAATTGGATGATAAATTACATTATCCTGCACGACATACAGACTCGTACGAACGATTCCAAATCTCCGAATCCCCGGAGTGCGGAGCGGAGTACTCTAAGTCCCCAGAGCGCGGACTAGAGTATAAACGATTTCAAATCTCCGAATCCCCAGAGTGCGGAGCGGAGTACTCTAAGTCCCCAGAGCGCGGACTAGAGTATAAACGATTTCAAATCTCCGAATCCCCGGAGTGCGGAGCGGAGTACTCTAAGTCCCCAGAGCGCGGACTAGAGTATAAACGATTTCAAATCTCCGAATCCCCAGAGTGCGGAGCGGAGTACTCTAAGTCCCCAGAGCGCGGACTAGAGTATAAACGATTTCAAATTTCTGAATCCCCAGAGTGCGGAGCGGAGTACTCTAAGTCCCCAGAGCGCGGACTAGAGTATAAACGATTTCAAATCTCCGAATCCCCGGAGTGCGGAGCGGAGTACTCTAAGTCCTCAGAGCGCGGACTAGAGTATAAATGATTTCAAATCTCCGAATCCCCGGAGTGCGGAGCGGAGTACTCTAAGTCCCCAGAGCGCGGACTAGAGCATAAACGATTTCAAATCTCCGAATCCCCAGAGTGCGGAGTGGAGTACTCTAAGTCCCCAGAGCGCGGACTAAAGTATAAACGATTCCAAATCTCCGAATCCCCAGAGCGCGGATCGGAGTACTCTAAGTCCCCAGAGCGCGGACTAGAGTATAAACGATTTCAAATCTCCAAATCCCCGGAGTGCGGAGCGGAGTACTCTAAGTCCCCAGAGCGCGGACTAGAGCATAAACGATTTCAAATCTCCGAATCCCCAGAGTGCGGAGCGGAGTACTCTAAGTCCCCAGAGCGCGGACTAGAGTATAAACGATTTAAAAATTCCGAATCCCCAGAGTGCGGAATGGAGTACTCTAAGTCCCCAGAGCGCGGACTAGAGTATGAACAGTCTCAAGTCTCCAAGTCCCCGGAGCACAGTGTCAACATACCAAATAAAGACAAGAGAATCATTCAAACAAAAAGAAACTAAAATTTTATTCGATAAGTCCAAAATGGGGATACATGATCACTCCTACAAAATTCAGACCTCTCTATACAACCTACAAGTTGTGGAAGATAAAAACAATTACAAAACTTAAGCAGGAAACTTGTTGAACAAGTGCATCGATTACTTCTTCGACTTCTTCTTCTTGTCTTCCTTTGGTGTTTCCGACGACTCCTCTCCCTCACGTTTTTTCTTGGACTTTTTGCTTGCTAGAGAAACGGAGTCAGGAGTAGGAGGCGGAACATCTAGTGGTTTGGACCTGCCCGGGAGAATGATTTTCAAAGGTCTGTTCCGCGGGTCAGTGAGTTCCAGTATTTCAGATTCAACTTTGACTTTGACCTTTTTCTTCTCTTCGTCGGCGAGACGGTCCTTCATGCTCATCTCTGAAGTATGCTCAGAGGCGCCAGTGATTTTAACTTCATCGCTTCCTTCGGCAGGAGACGAAGTATCAAGTTTGTCATCATCAAGCGCCCCGATCACTTGAGCGTCTGGACCGGGAGTTACTCCTGCGTGAGCAACGTCGCCTGTTTTCTCTGCTTCCTCCTTGGCGTCATCGCTCCTCGGAGTTGGCTCGGCATCAGAACAACCTACATGAAAATATGAGAAATGGGCATTAGAACGAATAACCATTGTTGAAAAATGACGGGATCTGTTCAACTTCTAGAGAAAGAAGAATTTCCTACCAGGATCTGGTTGGCTATCAGTGGCGCGTGGGGTTTCACTCTCCAGGGTAGGTGACAGCACATGAACGCCAAGCCCGGGATCTTCGGGATCATAACTGGCATGCTGCTCGAATGGATCAAGCGTCGACCGACCGGCCGATTGAGCAGCATAAGGAGCGGCGATGTGAGGAGTAGTAGTGTCGGCCCCTGACGGGCCGGCTTCGTCATTCTTCTCTTTCGAAGGGGAAGAGCCTTTTCTATAAAGTGCCAATGCTGCGGATAAATCCGATGGCTCATTCCTCCTCAGGAACTCCTTCACCAATGCATCCTCGTCGACCTCTTCGGAGCCTGACTCGACCTTCCTGATTTTTATCAGAGTTTCCCATGCTTCAGCCAGGGATTCGAGGTAGCCGTCGCCCAAGAATGTTAAGTCACGGTGCATAAGGACGCGGGCTCCGTACTCGGCGATCAACGGGTCAAACATACTTTTGACCTCTTCCCTGCTGGCCTCTGCGGCCGCCTCAAGGCGAGAGTCAAGCTCCTCCACAGCCATTCTTTTGCCCTCCTCACGGGCCTCATCCTTCATTTTCTCGACCCCAGCAAGTTCGTCGTCGAGCTTTGTCTTCGGGAGTCGAGTAGCAACAATCTCATCACAATATCGTTGTGATTCTTCCTGAGCAGCTATTGTCTTCTTTCTCCTTGGAGAGTAGTTCTTTCAGCTCTTTGACTTGAGTAGCGAGCGCGTCCCTTTCTTTTTGGACAGAGTCTTTTTCTAGGGCAAGGGCGCCGCTGCGCTGGACTGCTTCGTCAAGCTCCTTTTTGTGAGCCACCTCTAAGCGAGTAACTGCCTCAGCAGTATCTTTTGCACTTTGTTCGGCGGCATCCAGCTTCGTCTTATACAAAGCGAGCTCTGCGTCTTGATTATCGATGATGTTTTTGTTGCAGCCAGCTTCCAGCTTCAGGCCATCAATCTCATGTTGACGCTCGATGGATATTTCCGAAATCTTCTCCACCAAGTGCACAAACGCGTCGTGTTGAACATAGACATCGTTATTGCAAGCAATGGCACTCTGCTTCACATGCCCAGGGATATGATGGATGGCCGGGAGGAACTTCAGACCATCGAAGCAAATCTTTGGAAACTTGGTCTTAAGATCGACCATCTTTTCCGCAACAGTTGGGTCTACCGCAGGAGTGGGAGGAGGAGGCTTTGAGAATTCTGTCCTTTTTCGTTGCTCTCGAACTTGCCGTGTACTCGATGAACTGGAATGTTGTTCTCGAGGAGCATCAGAGTGATAACTTTTCTGTAAAGACTTCTCTCTATCCGGCTCAGCAGGAGGAGGAAGATCACGGGACTAGGAAGAGTGAGAATGCACCTTCTTGCGGTGAGACGACTCTCGAGGACGATTGTCCCTGTCCTCATACTCGCCTCGGTCCCTGCGTCTGCCTGAACCGGAATCCCATCCAGAGTGATGGAATATAGAAGACCCCTGAAGGCAGTCAAGTCCATGAGAGCGCCCCATATCACCTGCAAGGAATGGAGATAACAACGAGTTAAGGAAAATTCACGAGATAAGAAAAAGGACTTGAAGTATATTATGGAATGCGCATGTGCATGTGTGTCCTAGTGTTCCCCCCCGACGGACCCGTTCGTTTATCTTTGCTAATCGGAGTGTTGTCTCCTTGAGCCGGGAGTTGAACTCCAACATTGCCTCTAGCGGGCGAAGAGAATTTGAGAGCTTCAGGATCATCGAATCCGTAATTAAGTAAATCATCGGGGATGGACAAGTTGGACAGACCCCTCAAAGAACTTTCCAAATGCTGCGAAGAAGCCTCTTTCTCAGGAGGGATAGGCGTAGCTTTTGAGGTGCCACCAACTTTCTCCTTTTGAACCGTATATTTCAACTTCTTTTTTCCCTTCGAAGGGGAGTATGATGTCTCAATATCCTGAACTTCGATTGCCGGATTCCAAGCGGGACCCACGTTCTCGCCCTGAGTCTCGGGAGCATCATCCTCTCTACGCTCGCTTTCTCCGTGCGTATCGGGAGTGCGGCGCGACGACGGTCCGGCCTCTTTTTTCCCTTTACCGAACGAAGGCTTGGGAATGGTGACACCTTCTGGAAGGCAGATCCGACGACCAGGGGCTAGCAAGCCAAACCCCGACAGCGATTCATTTGAAATGATCATCCGGATGTCTCGATCCTCAGCAGGAAGAGCTCTAATGGCTTCAACAGCCTTAGAATATCCTCGGCCTTCCGGACGCGGGTTGATACCTGAAAAGATGAAATGAAGAGTTAGGAAAAGCACGACTCCGATTAAAAACGAATAGTGATTCAGCAGAGAGACTTACTGCCTTCAACCCATCTCCTAGCGAAACCAGAAGGGCAGCGCACATAGAACCATTCCTGTTTGTACAGGGCAAATTTGCTACAGGCCCCTGTCAAGATCTGGCATTTGTGGTATGGCTCGAGGAACAGAAAATAAGGACTGTCTTTCCGTCTCTTGAACATGTAAATATATCTGATATCACCGGCGGTTGGAGGTCTGGAGAAGACAGCCATGAAAAGTAGATAAGTCCCATATAGATATGCATGGCCGTTCGGGTGCAGCTGCGACGGAGCTATGTCTATGTACTGCAGTACATCCCGGAGAAATAAGTTGAACGGAGGCACGCTGCCCATCCAACACATAAACTTGTTGCAGGTAGTGTACCCGATTGGGGGCAGATGAGGGCGATCGTGTCTTGAAGGAACTAACACGTCGGCAAAAGGAATCCCGTGAATAGAGCATATCCGTCGCAGAGCAGCTTCGTTGATCTTCGAGGCTTGAGAATCGATTGGATTGTCTAGTAAGATGGTTGCCTCCAGAGCATCAGGCGCCAAGTTATGAGCGGGAGAAGTTGACGGGTTAGAAGTATCAGCGGCTCCTTGCCTTGCTGACGGCCCAGGCCTGTCAGATATGGTGGCAGAACTAGATTTTCTCGACATCCCGAATAAATAATGAACCTGGCTAAATGCTTGAGAAAGCTATACTTAAAAAACGTTGAGCGTTAGAATTAGCAACACGATTTTTTCCCCCCGTGTGGTGTGTGAACTAGTGCAAGCAATTGTGTACAGGCAATAAGAATGTTTTAAAGATATAATGATTAGCTTCGAATCATCGCCTTCGAAGACTGTCATCACTGACCGTCTCAAAAAGCTCGCATTGAGGTGATTACAGTTCCAGATTCAAAAGACATATGATTTCTAAAGTAACCAGCCTAAGTGTAGTTTGACATTTATACTGTTCGGCATTTAATTAATGATCGGCAATTGTATTGTTCGTCCTAAGTATAGGTCAGCATGTATGTTTGCTCGGCGTGTCGAGCGCTCGGCTAAAGGTCTCGTTCGGTTAAGGCATTGTCCTGTTAAGAGTTATGTTCGGCATTCAAGATTGTTCGTCCTAAGTATAGTGTTCGGCTGTGTTTTGCTCGGTCTAAAGAGTGTTCGGCAATTGTATTGTTCGGCTGAATTCAATGTTCGGCATGTCAATTGTTCGGCTAAGTTATTGCTCTACATTTTAGTAATTGTCCAACATTGACACCGTTCGGCATTCAAGACTGTTCGGTTTGGGTTATCTATCGGCTAAAAGTGGCGCTCCACCACGATTTCAACTCCACCCTACACCTTCTCCATCTGCGCCGAACGACAGGGACAGATCGCCCGGCGAAGACTACGCCGTTCAGCATCCCATCTTTCTTTTCCTTCCAGTCTTGTTCGGCACGAAGGAGCTAGCCCTAACTAGACAACTCCAAGCATACGAGCCATTTCTGCTCGACGCATATTATACGAACATAGGAAGGTCACGTTTCCCATGAAAACAACCTAAGTCTTGTGTTGAAGTAATCTAATCACAGAAGGATTGATACCTAGTTCGAAAGTCGAAGTTGAGGAAGGATCAATTAGGTCTCAAATCTGAGAATATGGCAAGAATTGCAAGTCTCTAGGAATGACAGAAAAGAAGGCGTAAAGGTAAAGAGACGGGAAGGACCTGGTTATATAGAGGGAGGTAGAAGTTGAAGAGGCTATACCCGGTAGAACCGGTCAACACCGAAGCGTTCGGCATCATAGCAGAGTATCGTTCAGCACACGAGGTACGTTCGGCTTCGAGCGTATCGTTCGGCATCCAAATCTCGTTCGTCTTGCACCTCCTTCACTAACATTCTCGAGAAGGTACCTCCGAGGTAAATTGTACCAGATTCAAAGCGCATCACGTTCGGCCACGCGATACACTTTGGGGGGCAAGTGTTTCCTGGAGATTTGACCAGGTAACTAGTACTCGGCATCCAGTGGAACTCGGCATCAGAGAGTGACTGGCATCCAGTAGTGTTCGGCGAGGCACTTAACATCCAGTAGTGTTCGGCGAGGCACTTAACATCCAGCAATGTTCGGCGAGGCACTTAACATCCAGTAGTGTTCGGCGAGGCACTTAACATCCAGTAGTGTTCGGCGAGGCACTTAACATCCAGTAGTGTTCGGCGAGGCACTTAACATCCAGGAGTGTTCGGTGAAGCACTTGACATACAAGAGCGCTCGGCATCAAGGCTGCTCGGCATACAAGGGCGCTCGGCATCGAGGCTGCTCGGCATACAAGAGCACTCGGCAGCGAGACTGCTCGGCAACAGGAGTACTCGGCATCCCATGGTGTTCGGCGTAATACTCGACATCCAGAAGACATTCAGTATGCACAACTACTCAAGATATCGGTATCGTTCGGCATGCATACACCGTTCGTTCAAGAGCTTGAGATGGAGGCACGTTCGGCCTCAATAGACAACCATCCTACACTTCCCACGACACCAACACACCGTTCGGCATAGAAGGAATGGTTCGGCGCAGAGCATTCGGCACGTCTGGTTCGGCATACAGCGACCACTGCACTGGGGCTTGAGCGTTCGGCTATCCAGCCCACTTGGGAAGTCCAGCCCATATTTGCCTATAAATAGAGGGGCAGGGTCACAGTGAAATGGATCCTTTTTTGGAGAGAAAACACTGGGGAGACTCTGCCATTTTCAAGACTCATCTTCTCTACTCAACAACTTCACTTAAGCATTTGATTCACGAATTGTATTTGTAATCAACCATAAAGGAAATCAATAAAGTTGAACAAAGTGGACGTATGCAATTACGCTGAACCACTATAAATTTGGTGTTCTTACTTTCTGCATTTAAATTAGCATTGTCTTCTCTGTTTAGTTTACTTTCATCACTTATATCTCTACACAATCTTTTTGAATGAGGTTAGTGACCAATTTTGGTGCTAACACCGTTCGTGAATCGTCCTTTGAAAATCGGGTTTGTTTATATTTTAGAAATTGTTTCCTAAACCAAAATTATTATTTTA
Organism: Allium fistulosum; assembly: GCA_030737815.1. Lineage (NCBI taxonomy): Eukaryota > Viridiplantae > Streptophyta > Magnoliopsida > Asparagales > Amaryllidaceae > Allium > Allium fistulosum. Next base: position 1,098,048,994 of record CM060904.1, on the reverse strand, counting down.
ATAAGTATGATTATATTCTATATATAAAAGTGAAATGTTTTTGATAAAGATTATAAACCCTTTAAAATAAGCATTTGAGGTTTCGAAAGGATTTGTAATTTTGAAAAAAACTATATAAGAAATTTGATTTATCTAAAAATGATTTATGACTGAAGGATTTTAAATTTGAAATTCGAGAATTGAACTCCGGTATTTTGAAATTGGTTTTAAGATTTTGAAATATAAAATAATAGTATGATTTAAAAATATTTTCCGAATAAGAAATGTTTCAATGATTTTAATGAGTTTCGAAGAAATTTCAAAAGAAGTTTGAGAAAAATAGAAGTCCAGAACTCACTTATGTTGCTGGAAAATAATTTCGGTGATGAGTGCATGCATCATCGACGTTGATTTTCGAGTTTCATAGTGGGGGAGAGGCCACTTTAGTAGCATTGCTACGCGAGTGATTTTGTGAAACCAGTTTTGATTTTCAAATTTCGAAGTAATATTTGATATTCGAAAGATATATGTATATATATTTGAAATGATTTGAAGTAAGCCGGTGTTCAGTCCTTTAGTTTCGGATTTGAAACCTATCTTTTGAAATTGATTTACTGATTGGTTGATTTCCAACTCTTGAATTTGAAAATGATTTCTTCAACTATTTCGAAGGTTCGAGCACTTCCAAATCAAGGTTAACTTTTCAAAGCTAAATTTTTTTGAAAGTATGAATTATTTGATAAAGTATATAAATTTGTTTTGAATGTTTAAGTATGAAGTAATATGATTTAAATAAGTTGAAACTGTTTTGTTAAGTATATGAATAAGGCAAATTTTAAATTTTTCTAATATGAAATTTAGATTTGAAATGTTTTGAAAAGAATTTCGTCTTCAATATATTTTGAATAAAATTTAGTTTAAATGTTTTAACTTAGTAACATCTTTATGAAACTATATATTTAACAAGTTGGAATGAATATATAAGTTGTACGTATGTTGTTTTATTCGCATAATTAATTTGATCCAAGTTTGAGTACACAAGTTCGAGGTGGATTACACCATTTCGTGTTAGGATTTTTCATTCGATTCTTGATGGCGAATATTTGATATGGATTTTGGGCTCGATTCTAGAATTTTCTATCATAGTATATGGCTATGCAAGGAGACTGATGGCTTCTAGTCGAGAAACCATATTGAAGTCCGCATTTGGGAAGTCGAATGGACAATACTAGTTCGAAAGAAAACTTGTGTGATCGAGCGAGCGATCAAATGTGATTCTACGAAATGATGACGTATGTACATCTTATATTCTAATATCATTGATATATTTTGACGCTGAAATTGAAAGCTGTCGAGTTAGAATATCTTTGCTTACTAAAAGAAAATTTCCAATTTAAATTCCAAAGATATATAACCCATAAAAGCAAAGATATTCAATCCCATATGGCTCTTCATACAGCGAAATTTATTTTGAAAAATTTGATCCTTATACAAGATGGACCTTACGTAAGTATAAGATGATTTTGAAAACATTTGATTTTGGAAATGAATTGGTTGACTTAAATTATATTGATTTGGAAATTTGGATTTATTTTCTAAATCTATTATTTTGGAAACTTTGAAACTAAAGATATTTAATTTGAGAAGAAATAATTTGGTGAAATTGTATATGATTTTGAAATTGAACTGATATTGAAACAAATTTAAATTTGAGAACCTTATGTTACTAAACACTTGATTTGGGAGTTGTCGAACTTATATAAAATTGATTTGTATGAGTATGAAATTGATTCGAAAACTATAGATTTGAAAAGGTACTCAATTTGAAAGTGAAATCTTATATAATTGAAGTCTATATAAGTATGATTTGATATACTATTGATTTTGGAAAGTATTTGATTTGAAAATTAAATCTTATATATAATGTATTTTATATAAGTACGATATTTGAAAGTGATTTGAAAAGGTACTATATGATACATATTTTCGAAGTAAAGATATGGAAAGTGCCTTCTGCTTGATATCTGATTTGTGGCCACATCTTGGATTCATTCTATCGATATTATTCTCTCTGATTTTTGTTTTCCGGATATGATACTCGAGTGTCCTTCGAATTCCATGGCGTTACCCATGGTCTTACGAGCACGACTACATAGCGCAACTGCCTGGCTGAGTCTTGCCTAGGGATACGGATTGTTTCCTGGGGGATCCAGGTGTAACCATTGTGTATCCTGCAATCTGTGTAGGTTGCGAATAGTAGCGCAAATGCTTGGCTGAGTCTTGCCTGGGGGTACGGATTGTTTCCTGGGGGATCCAGGCGTAACCATTGTGTATCCTGCATTCTACTAGTAACCATGGCGTAACTCGCAGGGCTGAGAAAGCTTACGGATATGGATTGTTTCCTGGGGGAACCAGGCGTAACCATTGTGTATCTGCGAACCATGGTTAGACAAAGGTTTTGTTTGTTTTTGTTTGGATTGTACTTTCCATATCTGTTTTTAAAAAAAAGTTTTTCAAGTATTTTCACTAGGTGTTAAAACAAGTCTACTAAGTACCTGGAGAATTCTAGTTTTGCGCCTGATCAATGCACTACCAGAGTCTACAGGAACAAGGATAAACTTGTTGAAACATCGAGTTATAAAAGTATTTTATTATAAAAGTATTATCAACAAAGGAATTCTGTATTAATATTTGAAATTGAAATTCTTATGGTTCTAAATTAATTATTCGTGCCTGATACTATTCTTTTGAATCTACCTTATCTGCCCTGCTTTATTTATTCACCTATATTCTCTTTTCCGAATCTATCTTCTTTCCTTCTTTTAAATATATCCTTTAAAATATTATTTATTTATATACTACATGGTATAATAGAAAATTTTTAGTGTTTCAGAAGTTATTAATTAATTATAACATATTTAAAGTGAATGATTATTAATTTATTATAATGTTGGAAGTATCTTGAGATAAATAAAAAGTTTTTTTTTTAATAAATTTTGGGTTTAAAATTTTCAATAGCTTCTTTGTAAATATAAGTAATAATGTAAATAATTTTTTTCAAAGGAGTTTTGAAAAGTATTAAAGTATTAAAGAAAATTAAATTTTAAATGATGTTTTTAAATGAATATTTCAAGTAAAATTTGTATAGTTTTAAATTTATTGTTTATCTTGTCTTTCAATCTATTTTCTTTCTAGTTGCTTTAATTCTCCTACTTTGTTCCTTTTCGGGGACGAAAAGTTTTGAGTGGGGGAGAGTATAACGACCCATAAAAGATTAGCAATTTTTAATTGGTTTATAACGTATTGAATTGGATTTTTGAGAAATTATTAATAATAAAATTTTGAAAAAAAAAATTACTTGGATTACATATAATTAAATATAGCAAATGGTAAATTTTCAATTAATTATATGAAAGTTTATTTATTATGTAATTCTATTAAATTCAAATCAGTTAAGAATTGTTGAAAATAAATTTGCATGAAATCAAGGGAATCGACTGTTACCATAAATTTTATTTCTTCCCTGTCCATTCAAGTTTTACATCAGTTACAATCCAATCAATACCATACCTTTATTACTCCCTGTATTCATGTTGTAGCTCTTTAATTTTCTATCCGTTGCTATTTCATTTCGGGTTTGTTCCTTCCCTATTTATTCCATTTCAAACATTTTCTCTTCTCTCTGGTAGAAACATAATATTTTACATCATTTATATATATATATATATCTGTAGCTTGCATTCATTCGTTTGTTCACTTTTACGTTTCTCATACTTTCTACTTTATTGTCCTTAATTCCCGTGCTTGACGTTATCATTTCAGTTTCTTTCCATTGAATGTGGCACGTTTCATTGTTAACGTTTTATTCCATTTATATGTGTGGCTTTCCTTTTGCAACCTGTTCCATTTCTATTTTCTTCGTTTTCAAAATTTGAAACGTACAGGCTGGACCACAGTATTAATTGCTTTCCAATTCACATTCAAACGTTGCTATTCCTAGCTACTAATAAATTTAGAAATCAGTGTCTGTTACTTAATTTATGGCATACGTTCAAAGCATTGGCTTTTATTATTCAGCTCAATTAAGGGTGACCGTTGCCATCACATAACCGGTAAAAGATTTGTATACGTTTTATTTGTTTATGTAGCAACGATTCACATTTACACTATTATTGCCTTTGTAACTTCACTGGTTTTCATTTATTTGTGTACGTTTTCATTTCAATTATTGTACACATCATGGTTCCTTTTATAAATTCATCGCCCATAAATAGTTTATTTCTTTCCCTCTTCATCTTCATTTGTCTCGTAATCATTTATTTGTGTACGTTTTCATTTCAATTATTGTACACATCATGGTTCCTTTTATAAATTCATCGCCCATAAATAGTTTATTTCTTTCCCCCTTCATCTTCATTTATACCATATTCATTTATTTGTGTATATTTTCATTTCAATTATTGTACACATCATGGTTACTTTTATAAATTCATCGCCTATAAATAGTTTATTTCTTTCCCTCTTCATCTTCATTTGTCTCATATTCATTTATTTGTGTACGTTTTCGTTTCAATTATTGTACACATCATGGTCCCTTTTATAAATTCAACGCCCATAAATAGTTTATTTCTTTCCCCCTTCATCTTCATTTGTCCCATATTCATTTATTTGTGTACGTTTTTTTACATTGATTGGGCAAAGGCTCATATTTCAATTGCGTTTATAAATCAATTTCCACTTTTGCAACTTCACTTTGCTTTCACTTTCCACCTCATACTTGCATCCTTCTTTTACTCACCTGCTCACATTTTACTCCCTCAACATATATTGCTCCCTTCTCTTTTGAAACCCAGCAACAACAAAAAAAAAGGAGAGAGAAACGAACACACTCCTCCGCCTCTGGCTTGCACCCTTAGCCTCTCCGCCTCAATTGTCGTACCTCCATTTGATCATCTCCGCCCTCCATCTCCTCCTCTTTCCATGCTGACGTTGTTCGGCGAACCACTACCTTGCCGCGGTGAGTTTTGTTGTCCTCTTCCTTGATTCTTCTCTGGTTCTATATCTTGTTCGCATATATATATATATATATATATATATATGTATGTAGTGTTTCTATATGCGTTTTGTATAAGGTGTGTGTGTTTTTATTTTATTTTGTTTTATTGTATATAATTGTTTTACAATACTATGTATATTTTGTATAGTTGCAGTGCTAGCATGTTTAAAGTATTGTAAAGTATAGAAGGTGTTGAGTATATTTATGTACTGACTTTAACTAACATATATTATTGTTAGTATTATATATTGGTTTATTTTATATATAATCTATTTTAATAACATATAGATTTTTATAAAGTTTACATGGGTTTATATTAGTTTACATATACCGGAGTTAGATTTGGTATTGATGTATAATATATGGACTTTATGTTATATGTTTTAATATTGATTTTAATATTTTATTTATAAAGGTTACTTTTATAAAGATTTAAATTTTAGATGGTGTTTGGATATTGGTTTGTATATGGGTTTAAACATATACATTATTTCAAACTATACTACATATAGATATGTTTTGTTTAAACCAATGATTTTTGAAAATATATATATAATTTAATATATGTTTAAATTTAGAATACAGTTCTATTTATATATAGTTATATATACAACTATATACAGCTCACTAATCCTATTTATCTTCCTCGACCCAACTCTGATTTGATTTCGTCAATTCTTCTTTATCAGCTTTGATCGTTAAAATTCTTGCCAATATGGCTTTAGCTTTGAAGTTCGTGCTTGGATTCGTAACTCATTTCATTGTCAAATTTCTCTAGCCTCGAAAGGTGAGTAATCACTCACGATTTAACGTTCTTATATTTATTAAATTTGATTTCAATTGAAACGACAATTGAAATATACTGCTAAATTGAACTGTTAATTATTTAAATTGTTATATATGCTATTATCTGTAACTGTTCACCTGAGGGATATGACACCATATCCTATTGTTTATATTATATTGTTATTGATGATATATGTCTGTTGTTGTATTTTATATTATTTGATATCACTCTGCAAGTTCTCTGTTAGTATAGAATTCACTATGGGTTGAAATGATACATACCCGAACGGACTTTAGAATAGGAGAAAATCGTTATGGGTTGAAATGATAAACCCAAGCGATTTTCATTTGAATTGAAATTGGGATTACGGGTTGAAATGATATCTACCCGTATATATTTAAATTACGGATTGAAATGATAAATATCCGTATCACTTAACCATATGATAGATATATATATACAGACACCGTTGGTCCATATATATATAAATATTTTGAAAATAAATTCTATGGATTTGGGAAGAAATATATGGGTTAAATAAATGTTGATTCTTAAATTATTATATATGAATGGTAATGATATATATATATATTTAATTATAATATTTAATTTAATTAAGATGTATTTAATTCATATAATATGTTTATGTATAAAATTTATATTTCAAAATAGATTTTGGTAATAATTTGAATTTAGTGAAATTGTATTCATTAAAGAATTTTATTTAATTAAACAAATTTGAAACTTATGGAAATTTAGATTTAAGATAGGAATTTTACTTGGGTTTAATTTAAATAATTTAAAGAATATTTCTTATTTAAATAAATTTAGGGAAATATTTAGTAAAAATGAAATTTAAGGCTAGTAAATGATATTGAATTTATTAAGTGAATATCCCCAGATTAAGTAATAATAAAGTTAAATCAAGATCTATATGAAACTGTTAAATTGAACTTTGAAATGTTGAATATTAAAGCTTTGAAATATATTGGAATTTAAATGGTTTATTTTGTGATTCAGATCTGTATTTGAAATCAATATAATTTGAATTGTTATTTAGAAACTGAATTAAACTAAAATGGAAAATTTAGATTGAATTAAATTGAAATTTAGAATTTGGGTCAATTTGAATCGATTTGTGAAACTTGAGGAAATTATAAATACTTTACTTTTTAAATCATTTAATATATATATACTATTTTGGAAAAAAATAGATATATTTGAAATGAAATGATATTTGGGTTTTGAGGTATAAATTAAATTGAAATAACCACGGTGTTATAGTGTATATTCCCACCTTGTAGATAGTTCCGAAGATCCTTAGAGGATGGTTATCCCAAACATCCTTTAAGTTACTTGTATTTCAATTGATATTTTGCTTGAGTTGGATTTATTGATATAAGAATGTTAATCCTGACTCGAGTGTTTTATGTTTTGCTTTACGCTCGGGTCAGACCGAGTGATACAGCATTTGAGACTCACCCTTGGAGTTTGGAGCTTCCTTTGGAGATCCAACCATCGCCACAGCTTTCAGCTCTTCTAGTTGATTTGTTCAGAGAAGTCATCTGTTGTACTAGAGACTTCACTGCATTTGAGATATTCTGTTGTATTTTATTTCTAACTCTGATGTTTATATAGTAGCTTCATGAACTACTATTTTATCTATTCCGCTGCGTATTATTGTATTACTCTGTGTCTGTGATTCTGTGATTGATTTATTTACTGTATATTTTGAGTTTTGCCAAAATTTAGATTAACAATCTGATATTTTGAATTATTCAAGTCAGACATGTGTGGTTTTATTGTCGATTTGAATGGTCCAAAATAGCGGGTCGTTACAAGACAAGTCGGGTGAGATCTCAAGATCTTGCAACACCTGGGAATCAATAATGGAATCTGAATCTCGAAGACATCGACGAAGCTGAGATACATGAAATATGTCGTGAATTCCCGAAAACTGAACAGGTAGTGATACACGATAAGCAACAGGGCCAATACGTTCCGTAATAGGAAACGGTCCAATATAACGAGAAGCCAATTTCCCGAAGCTACTAAAACGCACCACACCCTTCATCGGGGAAACACGAATGAATACGAGATTGCCAACAAAAAATTCCAAAGGCTTCCTACGATGATCGGCATAAGATTTCTGTCTATTCTGAGCCTCTTTCATTCTCTTTCGTATTATATCAATCCTCTCCAAAGAATCACGAATATAATCGGGACCGAGAACTAACCTTTCCCCCGATTCCAACCAACAAGATGGTGATCGACATGGCCTTCCGTAAAGAGCTTCGAACGGAGCCATACCGATACTGGATTGAAAACTGTTGTTATAAGAAAATTCAACAAGAGATAAGTGGTCTTCCCAACTACCACCAAAATCAAGAACGCAAGCTCGAAGAAGATCCTCTAAAATCTGATTCACCCTTTTAGTCTGACCATCAGACTGTGGATGATAAGCTGTACTGAGATTGAGCTTAGTGCGCAAAGCTTTCTGAAGGCTCTGCCAGAAACCACTAGTAAAAAGCGGATCTCTGTCACTAACAATAGAACTAGGCACACCATGAAGTCGAACGACTTCCTTAATAAACAGCTTAGCCAACAAAGGAGCAGTCCGATTGGACTTGATAGGAATAAAATGGGCTGATTTGGTCAATCGATCAACAATCACCCAAATACTAGTATGACCCGACTTCGAACTAGGTAGACCATCAATGAAGTCCATAGAAATCTGATCCCATTTCCATAATGGAATCTCAAGTGGCTGCAAAAGACCACTGGGACGTTGGTGTTCTGCTTTAACAAGTTGACACGTCATGCAACGACTTACATAACTTGCAATATCACGCTTCATACCTTCCCAATAGTATAAGCGTTTCATATCAGCATACATCTTGCTACTGCCTGGATGGATAGTATACTTAGAACGATGACAGTCCTTAAGAATGTCATTTCTAAGATTAGAATTATCAGGCACGATCAATCTACCCTTCTTCCGAATACCACCATGAATATCAATATCGAAATCCTTTAGATCATCACTTCGGGATTCCGATTTACAACTCTGAATAAGATAAGCAATATGTGGATCTTGTTTCTGGGCATCGGCAACACGATCCAACAAACCAGGACGAGCTTCCATGCTAAATAAAAGCACGGGAGAATCAGAAACTAAAGGACGGTCTCTAATATCACAAAGAGATAAAGCTTCCAAAATATTCCACTCTGCTAGCATCATGGAAACAACAACTTGCTGCTTGCGACTAAGCGCATCAGCAACTCGATTACCCTTACCAGGGGTATACTGAATATCGAAATCATATGAAGCAAGAAATTCGAGCCAACGTTGTTGCCTCATATTAAGCTCTTTCTGAGTAAATAAATACTTCAGAGATTTGTGATCAGTGAAGAGAATAAAGCGCTCACCCAATAAATAATGTCGCCAAATCTTTAAAGCAAGGACTATAGCGGCTAACTCCAAATCATGGGTAGCACAACGAATCTCGTTAGGCTTTAGTTGTCTACTCTATCCTTTTGCATGAGAACTGCACCGAGTCCATAACCACTGGCATCGGTATAAACAACAAGATCATGATTCCCTTCGGGAACCACTAAGATAGGAGCATGAGTAAGGAGATCTTTTAACTTCAAGAAAGAATTCTCACACTTATCCGACCAAATAAAAGGAACAACTTTTCTCGTGAGAGTGGTAAGCGATAAAGCAATACGAGAAAAGTCCTTAATAAACCGGCGATAATAACCCGCCAATCCAAGGAAACTATGGATCTCAGTAACGGTCTCGGGCCTCTTCCAATTTTGAATAGATTCGATCTTGGAAGGATCGACAAAGATACCATCGGAAGAAACAATGTGACCGAGAAATTTCACCCTATTCTCCCAGAAGTGGCACTTGGAGAATTTGGCATAAAGCTGATGCTGACGAAGACTGCTCAAAACAATATCCAAGTGCTGAATGATCGGCTTCAGATTTGGAATATATAAGAATATCATCAATGAAAACCAATACGAACTTATCGAGATATTCCCGGAATATCCGATTAATAAGATCTACAAAATATGCTGGAGCGTTCGTCAGACCGAACGGCATAACAAGCCATTCGTAAGAACCATAACGAGTACGACACACGGTAAGAGGAATGCTATCTTCTGCAACTCGTAACTGATGAAACCCGGTAGCAAGATCGAGTTGGGAGAAGATCTTGGGGCCACTTAACTGATCGAACATGTCATCGATCCTAGGTAATGGATACCTATTTTTGATAGTAAGCTCGTTAAGCTTGCGATAATCAATGCAAAGCCTAAGAGTACCATCTGGCTTCTTAACGAAGACAACGGCGGCGCCCCAAGGAGACGAGCTAGAACGAATAAAATGCTTGGCTTCCAACTCTGATAATTGTTGCTTGAGTTCCTCATTTTCCTTAGCAGACATCCTCGTGGGAGGACGACTGACGGGATGTGCACCAGAGATAAGATCAATACGGAACTCAATTATCCTCTTCGGCGGTAAACAAGAAACAGGCTCGAAAACATCAGAAAAATCACAAACAACTGGAATATTAGCAATGACATCTTCCGACTCGAAGGAAGAAATAAGAGCATTCGAAGTATGATCCATGCTTCGAAATATAATAGATAACTGCTCGCTAGCATCGGGATGCTTAAGATATAAAGTTCTTTCGGGACATAGAATTTGAACTTCATAACGGACGAGCCAATCCATACCCAATATCATATCAAAACCAAGATGATCCATGACATGCAGATTCGCATGAAAGGAGAAACCACAGAGAATAATCTCAACATCAACACACAACAAACCAAGAGTAATGGATCCACCAATAGGATTTACGATCCTCAAAGGATCGCAAAGAGTAATAACATCTAAATGAATAATATCAACAAGCTCCTTTGACACGAATGAATATGATGCACCCGTATCGAAAAGAACTCTAATAGAACGGCCATGAAATAAAATAAAACCTTCCAAAACAGAAGGAGTAATACCTTTGGGCTGAGAAGAAACACCAAAAGCTTTAGCAACATTAAGCTTCACAGATTTGAGACCCCTAGAAGCAGTAGGGCAATCAGAAATCCAATGACCCTCTTTCTTGCAGTAGCGACAAATGCGAGGCTTAGGACAATTACGGTAAAGATGATCCAGAGATCCACAATTATAGCACGACCTCCGAACATAAGGTGCACTACTAGGCTGAGAACTAGAGGTAGCTTGCTTCTTCTTCTTCTGATTAGAAGAATTAGGCTTATGAAAAGGAAACCTCTTCTTGTTGGGGTTCTTAGAAACCTCAACATCATCACAACTATCACGTTCCTTTTCAACAGCTTCAAGACAAAGAGCCGAATCAACAAGCTCCTCAAAAGAGAGCTTAAACTGAAGCAAAAGAACTTTCTTCAAATACTTCTTCAATCCATCAACAAAACGAAGATTCTTCTTATGCGGAGTATTAATAAACTCAACTCCGTATTTGGACAAGGTCTCGAAAGATGCAACATAATCAGAAATAGAGGACTTTCCTAGCTTCAACTCAAGGAAACTACGAGCAAGATTAGCCTTTTCCGATTCAGGAACGAACTTAAGTTCGAATCATTCCTTAAACTGAACCCAAGAGAGAGAGGACTCATCAACTTCCGAAATAAAGAGCTCATACCAATCAAGCGCACGCTCTTACAACATGCTAGATGCTACAAGAACGCGATGATGATCCGAAAGATCCATCCGAGAAAATATGCGCTCACAAGTGCGCAACCAAGTCTGAACCTCCATAACACTTTCCGATCCCTTGAAAGGCTGGCCTCCAAGGTGGGAATAGTCACTACACATGCGGGCGAAGGCAGACTTGTGATTAGGAGCTGCGGGAGTAGCAACAGGAGGTTGAGTACCCCGAAATAGCTCCATAAACTGATCAGCTGACATATAGACTCCGTCCGGATAAGAACCACTAGACGGGCCTGCAGAAGAACGCTTCCCTCTGCCTCTTCCAGCCATAGACTGAGAGACAAGAGAAGAAAAGGATTAGTTAAACAACACACAATCGATAAGAAATTTAACAAATGGAATACTACGGAATACGAAATTTATTCCTAGACATACTCTACATGTTAAAGTGGAAGAAATAGATTAGAAAGGCACGAACAAAACCATCGAATAGTTGTAACACATGTTCCATTTTACTTCTGTTCTGTGTTTATTATAATTTGCTCTGAATTTCAGCTCTGATACCAACTGTAACGCCCCACCTCTATGCTCACAATAACAAAGGTTATTGTAAGGAATAACGTCTGCTATTGCGAAGAATAAGGCTTGTTAGAAGCGACCATCCGTAAGTTATGCCTTAGAAGAGTATTGATTACATCGATAGGAGTTGTATAAATTACTCCCAAAGATATATATTCAATCCAAATCTAAAACGAAACTACAATGGCTTAAGAAAAATCCAGAACAATTCATAATAACAATAACACAGATAGTATAATCACATCAGAACAGAAATATCAGATATATATAGCGGAAGACAAATCTGGAATACGTGCTACAACAATCGATAGTTCACATGAACCAAATACACATATACATGTCATCAACATACATGAGATGAGAGTCAAATAACCAAAAGAACTTCTCGGAAGCTAGACAAAAGATGTGTGAGATCCCAAAAGCTGAAGCTGCTACTAAATCAGAGATGAAGACTATCCTGAAATAACTCGATCTGACCCGAGTATTATTTAAAAGAAAATAATAAACGGGTCAGTCTAATTTATTCTCAGAAATAAGTGAATGATAAACAACACTTAAACAAATAATTATAGTCTCGAATGAGACTATACAGCATAAATAATCAGCATAGTTTAAATGAAGAAATCTCAATTTAAACTCCATCAAAATCAGTTTTCAAATTCACAATTAAATTTAAAACAGCAATACGCAAAATCTAGAGATCAAAATAGATAACTAGAAAATCAGCAGTCGCAAAATCTAGAAATCAAAAAATAAGATAACTAGAAAAATCAGCATAAAAGTGGATCGATCCCAGCAGATGGCAAGTTTTAGCTACGCCGCACGTGCATCTCAAATGGCCGAAGCCTACCAAGTACTATAAATTTTTGACGCCCATCAGATGACCCGAAGGTCCACAGAGTGACCCGAAGGTCTAGTACTGGTAATTGACCCGAAGGTCCATCAGATGACCCGAAGGTCCAACAGAGTGGCTCGAAAGCCTAACAAAATCATCAGAGTCATCAAACAGCAGATGTTTCAATTAACGAGTCCGGAATTAACCGAAATAGTAAAAGTATGGTTCCATACTCTGTACTTTTGCTAAATCGTTTAAATCTCTTTATTGTTTCCTTGAAAGTGCAAAATTGTGTATTTTATAAAATAACAATTTACGTTCTCAAACGGACAAGTCCGGAATTAACCGAATCAGTAAAAGTAAGGGTTTATAATCTGAAGCGTTTAAATCGCTTTCTCATTCTTTTGAAAGCGTAAACTGCAAAATTTGAAAACAATTTTATTTTAAAACGATTTTTAAAACACGTGATTAAAACAGCAACATCTGTAGCAATTTCGGCGAGGAAATTGCGCTTCACAAAACACCGTAAAAACGGATATAAAAATCAGCGTTGCGAAATTACCGCTTGAAAAGTCACTTTAAATTAACGGTTACTGACGTTAAAATAACAGTGAATTTTCATTCATCAAAAATGTCACCAAAACACCACGCTTCAAAAATATAGCACCGGTGTGAAAATTTTGTTATAAAAATAACAGAGCAAAAATACGTTTTAAACCGTGCGCTGGTTCAAAGCAAAGTTTTCATCATATTGTACTATTGTTATAAATTAATTGAAATAATTGATATCTTGGCAATAACATTTTAAATGATGCTATCACAACACACGTAAACTAAATCAATGCAACTATAAACCTTTGAACAAAACAAAAAAAACGTTTTAAAACTAAACTGGGAACATAATTAACATCTTTCAAAAATATATCGAACACACGCTCAAAATACACGCTCAAAAATATAGTGAAGGTTCTCAACACAGCCTAAACTACACTACACCTTCAACACTATACTACACGTGTAAGGGTGAAAAGATTGTAACCTGGCCTTAATAATATATGCATGCATGTGGACTTAAATAAAAGTCAAACAACATCACACTTCTAAAATAAAACAAATGCCAACGCCTGAAGGAAAACTATACTGGGCATAACAACACTACATTACACGCATGAAATATTTTCATGCAAGGGTACGCATTAATGCATTGAGACAGATACATGTACACGCACGTTTGAACTGAACTGACTCATGAAATATTGCCCATGCCTGCATCAAGGAAGGTACTTACACACGGCCTGAACGTTGTTTCACTATACCCAGATACAGGCTCACCCTATGATACATGCACGTCTCATGATATATACACCTATACATTGACTTAAATGCAACAGTCTCAAGTCTAATGTACTTCCTCCAAGTAAATAGCTAAAGCATAGGAGTGGAGGAACAGAGCATACAAAGAAAACACACATGTTCCAGGACTTCAATGTGAAGTAATAAGTACAGGCGTATGTATAATTCATATTCAAGTGCATCAATGAAGTAATGTAGCTAAAAATGACAGTAACCCTCCCCCCTATCGAAATGTATTGATGCATTTATGAGCTTAAGCTAGTATATAGTTCAATGGACTGAGCTAGAAAGCAGTGTGAAAAAGAAAAAGAAAAACAGTACACCATGAAGAACAGATTCAAGTGAATCATACTAGAAGGGAAAATGAACCAAGTAATATCACTGAATGCCTTGACTCATTTCGACACAGAGGATGAATGAGATATAAATTAGCAAATGTGAGATTTTCACTCACCGTATGCTAAAGAACTCTAGATCCAAAAGAGATTGAATTTATGCTGCCATTAATGCATTTTCTCAAGTTCTGAAATGAGCGAAAAAGAATGTTGCAAAGATTTACTTTTCTCTTCAATGCTGAGAACAGTCAAGAGTGAGGAGTGTTGAAAAAGTGTTTTGTACAACTTCATTAAATGCAAACGTGCCTCAGAGGAAAAGTGGTACACGGCTGCATAAAATAATGATGGTGACAATGTTTGAAATTTGCTTTATAATTTTCCAACAGACAAAATGATCAAATTCAAAAGTATTCATCATCATAAACAACTTACAAATTTTTTATCCAATATACTTACCTCCTTATGCGAGAATAGGATCTCTGATAAAGAAACGGCAAGTCGAAAATTATCTCAACTTTGTATTTGAATTTGCATCCATATATTTCTTTCCAAATAAAAATTTTTAAAAAAATTTATATTTAAAATATTTACTCCGACCGTAACTCGAAAATCACGGTCGTTACATATTATATACTTATATAATGTGGTTATATTAATTAATTAATTAATTAAAAGTATATTTAATAGAAAATCCATAAATGGTACATTTTGTGATAGTATTTACAAAATGTTGTAAATGTGAGCAATTTATCACAATGAAAACAAATATACCATTTTAAATGTTCCTAGTTAAGATGCATCGAGACTGGATATCGATGTATCCTAGAGCATGTAACACTCCCTAAATATTGGGCAATGTATTACTCATGACTGCTAGGAGCACTTAGGGGTTACGTGCTAATAGTTATTGGATAACCGCAGAACGATTCGCTCAATAGTTTTCTGTTGGTTAATATATGTAACACCCCATATTTTTAGTAACATTATTTAGGATATTTAATTAGTTAAATAAAATAAAATATTGTAAGTTGATTAGTGGATTGAGATTTGTTATTAAATAAGAGGTAGCCGTGCCATGTAAACAATGAACTAAAAAAAAGAATAAAAGGTTAGGAAATATGCAAGGGCAAATAGGAACAAGGCATATCCTTATACCCTAAACACCCTTAGGAATTCATTATACATGTTCATTATATTTTCACAAACAAAAATAGAGCTAAGGCCGGCCACCATTAGGAAGAGCAAAGAAGAAGAATTCAAGAGGAAGAATCAAATCACTTAATCAAGAACAAATCTCACATCCTTAATCAAAAAGCTAAGGTGAATAATGACTACATCTCGAGTTTTTATTGGTTTTTGGTTTTTAGTATGAAATCTGAATTATTTGCAAATTTTTTGTCATGTTCTAGATGATAAAAATGTATATCTATATGTTGTTGATGATTTATGCTAATTCACATAGATTTTATGATATGTTTTGATATGAAAACCCTATTATATGACATCTAATTGCCTTGCAAATTTAGATTTAGACCAGAAATGATATTTTAGAAACGGGTTTCAATTTTCATAATTTTCTGAATTAATGTGGATTTTATATGAATTTTCTAGTGAAGAAAATACTAATTTGGGTTCAAAATTAACTACGGCCAAATTATATTGGCTTAGGGTCTGAAATTTATATATGTTAGAAAACATATTAAAAATGATTTTCTAAAATTTTTGTAGAATTTTCCTAAGTGTTTTAATGGATATATAAAATTATTTAAGGTATGAGACTTAAATGTTTTATATACTTATAAAAAGGAGAAGGGGTATTTTGTAAATAATCCAAATTCTTATTTTTGAAAATCGGCAATACTTTTAGAAAAGAAAAATTTGCAATCAATCATAATTTGATAAACAAGGCATGTTAGGTACAAAAAACTAGTTTAAAAAGTCAAATCTACATGTTTTTTCTTGTTTCAAATCATTCAACACCAGGCTTCCGACTCCTTACCTCCACCTCCGACTCCATCGA
Organism: Allium fistulosum; assembly: GCA_030737815.1. Taxonomy (NCBI): domain Eukaryota; kingdom Viridiplantae; phylum Streptophyta; class Magnoliopsida; order Asparagales; family Amaryllidaceae; genus Allium; species Allium fistulosum. Next base: position 1,098,032,352 of record CM060904.1, on the reverse strand, counting down.
AACCAATGCACATAGTATCAGATACCTGATACGTAGTGAATTGGATATAGGCGGAAGGTATTGGGTCGAAACCAGGGGTTCCGAAGGGGTTGAAGCAATACTTTGCTTTTAAATGAAAATGCGCCTGCTTTGCTTTCGGCCGAATAGCTTTCGACTTGGTTTGCTTTCGACTGGGTCAATGACTTTAAAAGAATAGTTTTAAGAGGACATGCCTTTGTTTTTAAGTAACTGCTTTCGACTAGGTTGAATCCCCTGATTGCCGCTTTTTATCTTTCAACCCAGATTGGTTTCGAAAGGGTTACTTTATTTTTAAAACCAAGCCACTTCTTCAATTCTTTCGAAGGGATGGTTTCGGCACCATCACTTTGTTATTTAGGAATACTTTCAAAATAGATGCTTTCGACTTAAATGTTTAATGAACCTTTTGCTCTATAAAAGGTAGAACCCAAATGTTTTCGAAATAGATGGTTTTAATAGTTTCGAAATGTGTTTTCACATGTTATAAATTGAACCCAAATGCTTTTGAAAGACTTGATGTTTTGATGCTTTCGAAAGGTTTTAAAGAAAGGTTTCTAAGGGGTGATTCCCCAACGGTTTCGAAAGGTCTAAAAGAAAAGGTTTTCCAATGGTTTTGAAAGGTAATGTTTAAGTGTTTTAAAGAGGATATCTGAGGTTTTAAAGCTTTCGAAGGAGATGTTTTCCAATGCTTCCGGAAGGGTAAATATGAATGGTTTCAAAGAGTATGATTTTGAAAGGTATGTTTTAACCTTCGGCCTAAGGTTATACTTGTATTGAAAGGGATACTTTCAAAGGTTTTGAAATGGGTACTTTCAATGGTTTTGAAAGGGTTGTTTAAAGGTTTTAAACAAAGGTTTCGAATGAGTTGCTTTTGGCAATATAGCCTAAGTGTTTTTAAGTTAAAAAGGGTTATAACTTATTTTGGAGGGATGGGGAAATCCTTAGCAATTTCATCAAAATTATTTTGGGTAAAGTATATATAACATGGAAAATAGCTTAGACTAAAGCAAAGAGTATATTTTCCTTGTATGTATGATTTAAAGGTTCAAATCATTTTGAAAAGGTTTTCAAGGAAAAATTTAAAAGGGTAGTTAACCTAAAAAAATGACTTAGATTAGAAGACCAGGTGAGACTGGTGTAAGGTCGCGCCCTATACTCATTAGCTATTAGCCCCTAGCTAATTTAGTCCAAAATTCTAGTGTGTAGGGCTTTGTCACAAGTAAGACTAAAATTATGTTACACACATAAAGGAATCTAAAAAGGAAAGACAGGTTATTGGTAAGCCTGCAAAACCATTAGGATCAGTTAGACCTGGAGAAGTAAGTAAGGACAGACCAACCAGAAGAGGAGTATCTAACAGATGTTAGATTTTTATGTTTTCTGGTAGGCCCGAGTTAGCCAAGGGTTAGTAGTTAGCCAAACAAAACTACAGTGTATGGACAGATAGTCCATATGATAACTGAAATGTACATATACATGATATTGCTTTACAGATTTAACCAGTTTTGGTTACAGTATTATAATTTGAAAAAGATATGTTTTAAAAAGGATATTAGTGAAGGGAAACCCGTTCCGCTAACCGGCATGGTCTCACTTAATATCAGATAACAGAGATGTATAGTATTATTCACACTAGGCTTTATATCTGACTTGAAGTTTATTCTTCCTTAAACTCTCGGGTGCTCAAAATTAATTTGAGTAGGCTGAGAGTTGATGTTTACAGGTTTTAGTAGGTTGGCAAATAAAGCTTCCGATGACGAGCAGGTGGCTGATGGAGAGCTAATTAGGAGTTGCTGTAATATTTTGGATTGATTCTGTTGTATTGTATATATAGTACTCTGGTCAACCAAGGGGGCATCGCCTTATGTCGCTCTTGGCGTATTTATGTATTAACTATATTTTATCTGAACTTGGGAAAGTGATGGGACTATGTAAATTGAATGTGAAACATGTGTCTTGAAATGTAATCGGTAAAATGATGTTTTTTGAAATCTGTGATTTTGTTTCATATTCAAGTGCTTCTGATATTATGGATACCATTAATATAGCCGTATTTAGTCGCCGGAAGTTAATACTATGGATGACTGCAGCATCTGTAGCGCTTAGCTTTGGGCCTCTAGATAGGGGATGTTACAATATAACTAAGGTCGACCATAAAATATCAATGCGAATAATTTACACAGTTCTTTCGACTTGAGAATACTATGAATCTTCAATATGAAAGCTCTGCTTTGATTACAGTCAAACCATGTCTAAGCATCCATCGAATGACTATAGTTGGATCGAGTGGATGTAATGGAAGTGAAGCGCTATTCAAGAGAGGATTCGTCTCCTCGGTTATATGGGGTTAGTATTACGATCAACTCAAGTCAACCCAAATTCAAAATCTCTGGCCAAAGTAGTTCGGTTAATAATAATTGTTATTATTGAACCAAGGACTTTGTGTTTGGACTATAGAGCTGGATGTGAACGATGTTGGAATTTTGACCGTTACCAAATTCAGTAAGTCCAAAGTGATATAATTTTGACAAAGAGAACTAGTGTAAATAATTGTCACAACTGGGAACGCTTATAAAAAATGAGTATTCGATAAATTTGGCCATATTATCACACCACATGCTAAGTGAAGTGTGAACGCTAACGTTCGAATAGTTCGACGTTAATAGATGACCGAATTTACATCCAGGAGTCACATAACCGAATCGATGAATTCTCTTTAGACCAAAAGATTTAATTAGTTTATAATTGTTATAAATTAATTAAAAAAATTAATATTTATGACATATTAATTATGAAATTTGAATGTGATTTGAGAAATAATTTTTTTGCATATGTTTATAAAAATTATGAGTATATTAATTGATATGAGATATCGATAACAAAATAGATTAAATATGATTATACAGATTTAATTTAGGTTAAATGGGCTCATAACCCATGAGATTTTGAGAGGATATACGTTGGTTTGAGAGAGGTTGGAGGCGGCTACAACATAGGATTAGGGTTTAGAGATATGTAGCTAAGATCTAGTGAGAAACTTATATAGTTTGCTCTCTTATCCTAAGCATATAAATACTAATCTCAAAACCCTAATCTAAGGCTAATTTCATTTTTTTGAGCCGCCACTTCCTTCTTCTTCTTCCTCATTTAATAGAAGCAGCTATCCTCTAAAAAAATATCCCAAAAAAAATTCTCAAATCTGATTTAAATTAAAAAAAATACTAATTTGTAGTAGAAGGTCTCCAATCCCGGATTGGTAACCTAAAGGATTAGGAATTATTCTGAGAAGAGAAATCGTTGTTCAACGTGCACTCAAAGGCTTTATTAAAAGATGAACTTTCATATTTTATTATTGTTTTGATATCAAGTTATGTAAAAGTTGATTTACTTCTAAATCGTCAATTTCTATTCAGATTTGTTTATATTTTAGATTAGGTGAGATTTTTATGGGTATATGTGTTTTGTTACAATTGGATGGTTATTTGCCTATTGCAATATTTTGTTTATTGATTTCTCGCTGAATTAACTCTTCAAAAAAAAGAATTTTTAATATTGATTTATATATATATATACTAAATTTATTATGATGATTTATACTTATTATGAATTATTAAATATAAAAATATTTTATTAAATATGCATATACATATTTTATTATTATTTAATGATTTTGTGTGTTGTTTATTATGTATAAATTAATTAATGGTTCAAAATTTCAGTTTTATATTTTTTAAATTTGTTGCACTATACAAGAAGCTTAGTATAAAATTTTAAGATTTTAAAAACTTAATTTAATATTTTCAAAAATTAATTTACTTTCGGCCTGCAATCAATTCTTTAATTAAAAATATAATTTCAATTGAGATAATTCTAGAAAATTTTCTTAATCCTAAAATGTGTCTCAGGTACCTTCAGAAAAATGTTTAGATTTTTATTGCTTAATTTAATAATTTTTATAATTAATTTTTTTGACCTGCAATACAAAGATAATTTCAATTAAGAAAATTCCGGAAATTTTTCCTAAGCCAAAATTATGTATAAGTACCTTTATAAAATCTTTTAGAATTTTAAACTTGATTTCATATTTTTAAGAATTAATTTGATTTCGGGCTGTTATCAATTATTTAGTGATAAATATTATTCTAATTGAGAAAATTCCATAAATTATTTTTAAGCCCAAAATGTGTTTCCAGATTTTCTAATATTATAAAACTTGTAATTTCTCATATAATTATTTTACATTAATTTATTATGGCATAAACTGTTTTATTCAATAATATATATATATATATTATGTGTACATATATATGTATATTCATTTACATATACTAATATCTTATTTTTCCATATCATATAGGCACATATTTGGACAAATTATAGTACACTCAAAATGAGCTAATGTGTCTGTTGCAATGTAAATCCCAACGCATCTATATATGGGCACATTATACCCTTCACGGATTATCATGTTACACATGCACGAGCGCGTGCGCACAGACAGATATTATATATATATATATGTGTGTGTGTGTGTGTATGTATGTATGTATATATATGTGTATATATGTGTGTGTATGTGTATGTGTATATGTATATGTATATGTATATGTACGTATTTGATACATACATACATACATACATATATGTATGTATGTATGTATGTAAAATATAAAGAATCAATTCAAATTAAAGAGAGAAATGAAAGGTTCATCTCTCCATTTAATGCAATTAATACTCTCAATTAATTTCTTATTTTAGAGAAATAAATGAAAGGCTTCTCCCTATATACACACACACATTAAATCTTATTAATGCTCTCAATTAATTACTTGTTTTGGGGGAAAAAACGAAAGGTTTCCTTCCCTTTATATATTAACTCTTATTAATACTCACCATTAAATGCCTATTGCATGTTAATGTTTTCTATACCCATGCAAGTGCTTAATTTTACAACTACTTAATACGTTCGTAATATGGTCGCTACGTGTTTATTTGGTCAAGACCCTTTATTGCATTCTATGAGTTTCGAACTATAAAAGTAATCTAAGACTATGGATATTTGATGCATATACTTAGCATATAAGTGTTATATGGGGAACAATCACAGTGCGTAATGTACGATACTTCGATGAAATTAGTTTATTTGAAAGAGCCAATAAACAGTACTATAAGTGTAACAACCCAAATTTAAGTGGGTCCGGATTTTTCGCAAAAATACTAAAACCCAAATCCACTGAAGCCCGAGTTGGGTGTCTGGTATCTTGTAAATAGGAAAAGATAAATATATCAGAGCTCAAATAAATATCTCACAGTGGAACTGAGTAAAATATAGTAATAAGTAAATGCTTACCAAGGTAATAACACTTTCTAAACAAGTGTCTCAAAGCTGAAAAATCTCTGCCATCTATCTAACCTGTGGGATGATATGAGGAGAGGGTCAGAACTAAAGTTTTGGTGAATGGACAAATTATACTCTTCTAAGCATAATTCTACATATACCGCTCTATTTCCATTTTCTGTTATATTAGGTTTATTCGGTTTATAATACTCTCGCCTCTGTGCATGAAACGTACCCATCTACTCCCTAGTAGATTAAGACCTTTTAACAAATATATATATATATATATATATATATATATATATGTAGCTACATGCCCAAAGACCGCATCGGTCCTACGTACAACCCATAGTAACTTTCGTATCCTCCTCGAAAAGGACTCCATCATCTCGCTACTAGAGCGTACTGTAACTACATCTGTAAAGGACAGCTTCGTGAGGCATACAATATAGATTTTCCGTCGTCTACTATGAAAACATGAAACTGCATCCGCACTAACTTATACTAGTGCTCGGACATCCACACTGTACCACCCAGTGTGTACCATGAGGACTACACGTAATCGTTCTGTCTACTCCCTGAATTCCGCCAACAAGGTCTACCTTGTATGGAATTCAGTCAGGGATTTTCTATATCTGTAAAGGTCCATTTCGTTAGGCCTACAATACAGATATTCTACTTGGTCCGTCTCTTTTCTCATCGTGGCTATGGCCCCACGCAGCCCCCCTCAACTAATCAAAGACCTTTCAAGAGCTAAGTGGTTGTTCCCTACTACAAACAATCTAAACATCCAATTGGCTATGCCCCTCATCCATTGTCTCGATAGTGAAAGAATCATTGGCCTGTTGGTTTAACCCTAGTCTTTCCCAAACTCGCTCTGACTGATGATGGCCGATACCCGCATGAGACTATCCTTATGGGTCCTACCCACTGTAACCTACTCGCAAACTATATTATGGTGTCATACGAATATCCTACTCCATCACCAGCCTTTTGACTGCCTACAAAGGTCCGCTTTATTAAGCTTGCAACAAAAGCAGTCAAGGCATACTCTCTTGATGGAATACCTACAGACCTGCCTCCGGGGGTGCAGCTTCATTAGGCCTACTCCAGAGGACCATCCTAGAGTATCCTCACGTCCCATTGAAGTCTCGTACTTCCTTCTAGCCCAAAATAACTAAGTTGGACATGCTCTTTCTGTACTAAAAGTCTGCGATGAAATGCTTCGTTAGGCTCTTTCTCCAGATTCTCTTTGGGCTACTCCAAACGCACCTTACCGTTTTATTAGACACTACGTCTAATCTTTTATTATGCATTTAGTTTACTTTTCTTATTCTGTTGGCTACTTATTTACCCTAATCAGCATGCCCAGCCCCACCCACGTGTGAGACCATCAGTCCTAGACCTGAAAGAGAATGCTGCCGGTACAGGCCACTGCTATTATTCTTTTGCTTATTAACTTAATCCAAAATCTAAGTTTGATAAAATAAGTCTCTTCAATTTTTTTCTTTTTAATTATAACCTACGTGTTACAATTATACTTGCAATTGTTACTTTTATATTCTTTTCTTTCTTTTATAACCTACATGTTATAAATGTAATTGCAAGTGTCTCTTTTCTATTCTAGTCTGTCTTCTTTTATTATGATATTAAATTTTCTTTAGTTCTCTTATATTATATAACAGTCTTAACTTAGGACTAGGTCCAACTATCATAAGTTACTTATCATAATAACTACTTTACTTTGTACTCTATTATCTGCGCAATAAATGCAGATCTAGTCACATTTTCTGTTTATTGTTTCTAGTCTTGTCAAATAATTAACTTGATTATTTCCTCTTCTTTAATTTCTTTAACGCCTCGCGTTATTCTCTTTTATTCTGGGAAGTAATTCTATTCTATTTGGTTGGTTACAAAAACTGTGCTAAAAATCCATTTCCATATTTTAATACTAAATAATGCTATAAACAATAACTCGTAACTACAAGATATTTCTTTTATTGTTTCTTTAATTGTTTGGTAATGCAAAATACAGTAATGTCTCTATTTTGCACTAATTCCATTTTTCTTACTTTTATTCTTGCAATTACGTTTACCGTTTTTCTTACAATATTAAACTATGGAAATGTATTCCCTTTTCTAAACCAGCCAACAATCTATCACTAACTTTCAAATCAAGTTATTAGATTTCCCCTTTTTATTTCATTCCCCGAGTTTTAACATAATTTACTGTAAATTTCTCACTTTTAGGCTTATGCCTTTCTCTATAATTTTTAAGCCTAATATTACTTATATTTAATTGGATTCATTTTCCATATAAATAACATTTAAATATAAGTACACTTCTCTTATAAAATTTGCAGTTTCAACATAACTAACTAGTAGAACTAAATATTGAAATTAGTTCAAATATAGAATTAAAATATTTAATAGGAATCTAACGATATTATATATTATCAACATAAAAGATATATAATTTAAATCCACTCACCTGTCGTCCTTAGCTTTAATCCATGGCCTTCCTGGATCCACTTCTAAGGCATCTAATATTTTTATTAAAAAGATATTCTCCCTAGAAATATTTTCTATTTAGGGTTCAGCCTCAGGCAATGAATCCAATTAGGAGAAAATCTGATTGTGAGAAAATAGTTAGGCCTAGGGTTCTATTTATAGTGAACTTAGGGATCTCAGGCCATCGTATTTTAGAATTGAATATGGTGCAACCACATTACAGGCTTGCTGCGAATCGTTGTATCCAGAAAACAACGCTCGAGATTGCGTGAAAATCAAATTATAAAACTCCGGCACGTCCTTGGACGATTTCTCGTCCAGGGCAAAATGTTGGTCGACCCGTGTGCTTTGCGGGTCGACCTATGGGTCGACCCGTGGGGTCCTTTTTTTTTAATTGTTTATATATTTGTATAATTCTGATTTCTTATTATTCTCATAACTTCTTCATAATAACTCGGATTTCGACAATTTATATATGGAAATTGATCAGAAAATCGCCACGAACACAATGGTATAAGTTTCGAGGCCATATTATGATATTTCCAAAAATGCTTATTTTCACTGTTCATCGTTATTTGATTATTTAATTATCCAAAAATGCGGGGTGTTACAATAAGATTGAGCAATTCAATTTGATTAATTACTGTTTGCACCAAAAATGGTCACAAACCCCAAGTGTAGTGAAAGCACCAGCGTATGAATACGAATCAACAGTATTCACACACAAATCACAGATCTAAGCAAGTAACAAGCAGTAATTAAGAAATAATGAACAGTGACACGCAATTTATAGTGGTTCGGCTATCTCCGGCCTACGTCCACTTCAAGGTTTTTATGATTTTATTGCTCGATGCTTGAAGATTACAATTTCGTATGTTGTATTACAATTGATTTGCTGAACTAAGTCTGAATCTAAGGCAGCAATGGTGATCTGGAGTAAATCTGGCAGAATCTGGGCGCTCTTTAGCTCTCAAAATTGTCCGACCCCTTTTCTGAATGACCAGGGGCTCTATCTATAGGTGTAGGAGGCTGATATTTCGCCTAAAATGAAGGGAGACCAGTTCTGGTACGTCAGGGGGCCCACATGCCCGCTTTATGGAAATCCGGGCCCACTTTGGGATCGATTCGACCCTTGGTTCGAATCGATCAAGAAAGTGTCCAATCGAGCTGAAATTTGGTGTGAACATTCTTCAACATGTGCTCAAGCTTCTGTGAAAATTTCATAGCATTTGGATGTGTAGATCTCAAGTTATGATCGACTCAAGGTTGCATTTCTGGTTGACTAGCCTGGTTCGAATCGATCTAGTTCGAATCGATTCGTTCGAATCGATCCAGCGCGTGCTTCTGTGATGACGTGGAGCGCTTCCTTCGTGTCGATCCGTCTTGTGCTCCGAGTTACCCGGGTCGACTCCACGTTTCTAGCTGCCGTTTTGACTGGGGATTCGTGGTAGTGGATTCGAAGTACATGGATTCGAAGGTATGACTTTATCGAATCGATCGGATGAACGTTCTCTTCGAATCGACCAAGGTAGGTTTCAGTTAATCGATACGAAGGCTTCCTGGTTGAATGGATTCGAAGATACTTGCAGGATGGAGTCGAAGCTCTTTAACTACATGGACTCGAAGACTTTCCCTTTGATCGATTCGAAGAAGGGGAATGGTTCATTGGGTTCGAACCGTGACTCGCTTAATGGATTTGAAGCGGGGCTAGGCATCGTGGATTCGAAGTACTTTCTCTCCATGGATTCGAAGCAAAGGGAGTATGATAGAGTCGAACGAAGATCGTCCCGTGGATATGAAGCCTGGCCACCTGATGGATTCGAACATAGGCTCCACCTATGGATTCGAACTTAGGACTGTCTACTCCATCTTTCGCTGGCGATATCTCGAGCATACGAACTCGGATTGAATCAAAACTTGGAACGTTGTTTCATCTGGTCTTGCTTGACATGTCTTATCAATTGCAGCACGATCCGGACTCGGACAAAATTCATCGATATCCATGGTGAACCTGCGATGCACAATCGATGTTCATGACTAATAATCATTGATTTTCAGTTAATCTTTGGGTATCTCGACTTTGCCAAAAGTTGGGATAACAATTACATAAAAGATCATATTGTATTAAATGTAACATAAGGACAAAACTACAGTATAATCTAAGAAGTCGATCACTGAAATGTCGGTTTGATCGGTTTATGTAAAGTGCGATTTCCTAATGTTAGGGATAATTGAATGCACTTTTGTAAAGAGTTCGTTATGATATTGCGGTGAGAGTTTTCTTTTGAATGGTTTAACCATTTAGAAGGAAAATGAATGTATAAGAGTAAATGTAATTTAAGGTACAATTGAGATGAAGAGAGTAAATGGTCACTACTGCTTCATAAAGAACATCGAAAATGAGAATTATAATAATAATGATATGATACTTAACATTGGAATAAGAAATATGATTTCTATTCCGAAATGTAATTTTGTATAGAAAATTGTTTTCTATGAGATTTATTTCTTTAAGTTCAAGATAATTGACCAAAGAACTCTCCACTATAAATTAATTACAGTATATGAAATAAATAAAGTATATTAAGTCAATGATGGACCCCCAAATTTAGAATGCTATATAGTAATGGCAGAAATAGTGGGAGCATGTTATATAGCACTTATTGATTGTATCAAATTACGAAAATTGTTTTCGTAAAATACACCGAACATTATTTATGAAATAATGACTATTTTTCGGTGCCGACTAAAAAATAGACATAGTTATCTTTCATTGTGAATATTATGAGTATTCGTTATGAAGTAAAACTGTAATGTGGTATTTGTTTTCACAACAAATGTGATATTGAAAATATAGAAGTATCTAAAATTATTTACAATTATTTTGGAATTATAGACTAAGTCGTAATTTTGAGAAATAATTTTTATTATACGATTATGAATCATATGACACTGATTAATTATATCTCAAAACAATTGAAGAGCTATGCACCCAATTAGTGGAAGCATCATAAAAGTCGATGAACTCTTCGGATTTATACATATAGATATATGCAATTGTAAGTCTACTAATACCAAAATGGTTCCAGGTACTTCGTCACATTCAACGATGAGTTATCACTGACATGGACATGTGTATTTAATACACATGTAGTATGTCCATGGTAAACTCATAGAGTATAAAACAGAAGTAAATAAAATAACATGCAACAGAAATGATTCAATTTGATCGAATGAGTGAGTATATTGGAAAAAGTTTTGAATGTACCTAAAAATGAATAAAGATTCAATCTCAAAAGTCACTTTATGTGATACAAAATGATGCATCGATAAGGAGTAATCGAACTTTGTTGAACAATGTTTGATTAATTGTGAGTGAAGTTGAGTTAGTTTCTTCCTATAAGGTCATGTACTTAGGTGTAGTACATAAGGTTAATATTATTTCATCTAAATAATAGTTTACAAAATCACACAAGATAAGGGTTAATTAGAAACTCCAACATATCCTAGTCTAAGGAGTTGGCAGGTTGTGCGAGTCAAAAGATTGCATGTAATAATTGTTCGTGAGGGATCTTGTATGAATCTCCCAAAAGGATTTTAGAAAAGACTGTTGTTGGATGATATATTTATGTTTTGAACAAAAGTTTTGTAAAGTAAAAACCAAATCAGTTTTATAAATAAAGAAATTCATAAAACATTTATGAATACCAATTCTGTTGCACTAAGAAACAATTGTTGTTTCAAGAAATACCAACTTCATTGTGAAGGAATTTCTTTAAGGAATTATTGGTAGTAAAATGGAATTGGATACGATCCATAGATAGAACATATTAGATGAGATGCAATGAAATTTACAAAACTAAACGAACACATCGCATTAGAGTGTCTAATAAGTATTCTCATACATAGAAGAGAAACTATGAGTTTCTTATCAACGTTGAAAATATATAATGCTCGATTGTTTAATTAAACTATTAAGAGTGTTGACTCTATGATATGGTATGATGCATAAATCTAAAGAATTCCATCTACGCTATCAAAATATGATTTTGGTAGTGGTAACAGAAGGGATGTGATCCATTGGCAGCTATTGTGTTTTTATGAGCAAGACTAATGCAGTTGGAACTAAATGAGCAATGTTGATAAGAATAATATCACAAATTTCAATTGTTGAAATTAGCATAATAGATTCGGTATTCAACATGCTCAAGTTAATTAGGATTTACTCACAAAATTACCACTTAGTAAGACTTTATGTTTGGTACATATATATTGAAACATAAAATTCTAATTTTAGAGTAAACTGTTTACACATAACAATCAAAAATGTCTCGAAGTCAGTGAGAGCGATATTGAGTTTGTGAGTCTTTGGATATGATCCAAGAAATGATAGAAAGTATCATTTTATAAGCATTAAAATTGAAAAAAAATATGTTGACAGAAATATCAAGTAGTTTGATTATCAATCAAAATGCAGAGGAAACATGTGTTCATAAGAAAGAACGTTAAAAGGTACATTGATATTTCTAAACTATAAGTGAACAAAACATTGTTGATTTTAACGATGTACTTGTGTTAAAATCAACCTTAGTTGTTTTAATACTCAACTTTGGATTGTAAGTGATGTCTTTTATAGTGAGTATAAAAGATATTGGGAATGTCCCAAATCGATACACAAAGATATCTTATTAAATTGTTTAATACGAAACATATGAGATTAGTTCCTTATGCATTGGCAATAGGAACTATCATACATGTTATGTTGTCAACGATATCATGATTTGTTTATGAATTTGATACATTAAGCAAATATCAAATCCAAATTGATATCACTAAATGGTTATTTGAAGCGTTCTCGTGTATTTATGAAACACTAGAGGATTGTTTACATAAACATAGACTCCTTATGAAGGAGTGTTCAGACACAAACTTCATAAGTGATATTGAGTATAATATGTTAATAATAAATTCAAGTTAAGAACCTTAAAATTGGAAATGTTCCAACTGAAAGACTGTGGCTGATTCAATGAAAAAGGATAAGTACATCGCCTTGAATTGCACCGCAATAAAAGCAATGTATATAAAAATATAATTGCACAAATTTATAGCTGAACTGATTCTAAATGTTGAGAATCTCGTAACATTATTATATGAAAATAATGTCGCGGTATAGTTCATAACAGAACTTAGAGCTCAGTAAAAGTCGAGAGACATATTCTGAATTGTTCCACATGATAAAACAGTTTATCACCGTCGAAGAGAGTTGATTAACACAGTATATAACCGCAAAAGAATAGCTTACTCATTCATAGAGGGACCGATCCAATTGGTTTTGAGAAAACCGATTGGAGAAGTTGGAATAATATCCATAACTGACCCCAAGTGCAAGTGGGAGATTGATAGATTTAGAGGTATGCCCTAGGGGCAATTATGTAGTTTATTATATATATCTAACTCATTAACCAATCTTGTTCGAAATAAAGGTGTTTTCTTACTATTATATACTTGATATAATGTGGTTGTATTAATTAGTTTAATTAAAAGTATATTTAATAGTGTTAACCCACCTTTTGCTAAGGCGGTAAACATGCGGATTAAACCCAACAGACTTCACGGTTATCAAGGTCATTAGCCAAGAGAGATGATTGTAAGGTTTAAAAATCAAGTACAGGCAATGATATGAAGCGACGATCAACCGAAACCAAATGATAGAATCTCCAGAATATTCTAAGTATGGATTAGTGCCTCGCCCAGGAAGGGGATCGGTACATGTCCTCAATATTTGCACCAAACTGTAAAGTGACGATGATGGCCCCACGAGGCTACATTTCAAATCTCAAGTCGTTTGGAGTTTGTATGCACAAGTTATGGGCAGATTACTTCATCTAAGAAAGGGATCGTATAAAATGGGATCGGTGTAAAAGAGATCAATATATTTCAGCCAAGCAAATACAACTCAATGGAAAATAATCGATATCCCAAAATCCATATGTCCAATGCATATGGAATTTTGTAAGCAAGATGTGGGGACCCTAGAGAGCCTACCCTAGGGATCGCATATCAAAAGGATGAAGAAAGAGGGACCGGCCCTCTTCCCTTTTAAGGATCAGCTAAACCCAAATTTATAGTAAAGATCGATCAATATCTCAACATCTACATATCCAATTGACATGAAACTTAGAGGACAGACTAATTATAATATATGGAACACCCCATAGGGATCGCATATCATTTTGAGCAAGTTGGAGGGATCTGTACCTATCCCTCCATGGGGATCGACTATAATCAGCCTTCACAACATATTGCAACAAAGATTGATCAATAACTCGAATTCTACCAACCCAATTGGCATGAAACTTGGATACTAAGCATAGTACAATATGGAGAAAGAGATTGGAGGGATTAGTATCTATCCCCCTAGAGGGATCGGTAGAAATCAGAATTCAAGCAACACTACTTCACCGAAAACGCGATATCTCACAAACTGTACGTCGAAATTGCACGAAATTTGTGGAGCAGGTAGCTGACATCATGTGGAACCCTCCTAGGGATCGTAGCCCATTTTGATACACTAATAGGGATCGGCACCGATCCCCATTGTAGGCCCTAATGGGCCTGGAAATTTTTGGGTGGCCTCTTGGTCCACCGAACCTTCTTTCAGAATTTCAACCCGATCCGTGCACGTCTTCCCTTATAAATACAGCAGGCATGGCATTAGAAAAAGGATCTTTTTCTGCTTTTCTTTATCTTCAACCTAGGGTACACTCTGCCAAGTTTGTTCTTGGATTTCAGATTGTAACAGTAAACAAACTTCAATATAATAAAAAGGATTACCTGGGAGTGGACATAGGCCGGAGTTAGCCGAACCACTATAAATCTTTTCTCTTTTTACTTTCTTTTTGACTGTTTTAATTTTGTTCTTCATTTATTTCTCTTCATATTTCTGTGGTTGGATTGGATATTCGTACTTTTACGTAATTGGGTGTTAGTGGCCAATTTTGACGCAAACTGTTTGGTGCTTTCACTGAGAAAGCTAGCCTTCACGGATTTGGAGCTTAGATTTGGAATCAATTAGAGAGCTTGGATTTGGAGTAATGGTGAGACAATAAACAAGGAGACAAGTAGTAGATAGGAGCCATCATGAAGGGAGTCATTAGGCTTCTTCAGAAGCTGGAGCTAATCAAACAACTATCTACATCATCAGAGATGAAATGGGAACAATGATGGACACTATGCAGGAACGGATGGTGAAAAGACATGAGGTGATGATGTAGTATCTACTCCGATAGATTAGATAGGCTGGAGCCATAGGAGTGCTGGAATGCAAAACCATGGAGTTGGAATGATATGGACTACTTGTGCTATGGATCAAGGAGTTGAGGCGGCAAGATTCACTGGAAATCAGAACCGGGAACATGGAGATGGAGCTATTGGACAAAGGAGTGAAACATAGCAGTCGGGGGCAATCCTCGACCATCTTAGAGGAGTTAGCACCGATCCCCAAAGACATGGAGGCATGCCTCGGATCTGGTCGATCGCGATGCTAGAGGATCTACGGTCAATCCCATGAAGCTTGGTGCGAATTGGAATTTGGATGCTCATCCAGAGGAATACGTTCTAGAATTCCCTCGTAGACTCAGGGGGTGGCTTAGACATGATTATAGGAGACTACCACTGGAAGACAATGATAGGTTTGTAGAGATGATCAGTCAAGCTATGCGTGGAGGATTAGTGAACAGGGATCTAGAGGATGTAAATAGAAGTCCATTCACTCCTAATATTAGGAATGCTAGGAATCCAACAGAATTCAAACTACCAACACTGGAACTCTTGTTTTTCTATTTCTAATTTGAACTTTGGTTTATTAGTTGTACGGACTCTTATTTTATATTTTGGCTAATGGACTTAGGAATGCTTAAATTTGGATCAATGTAATAGATAACATAGGTCGCGATTGTAGTCCTGTTTGGAGGGACGGGATAACAATCGCAAGGAACGGGTCTTTTCGTCGGGCGAACATAATGAAACGGACTTGTGCATCATGGATTAAGTCATCAACTGGGTGTTGAGGCCGTAGAATAAAATCTAACAAGGTCATCCGGTATGGGCTATGCCTGGCAAGGGGTAGGTCGCTTCACTCGAACACGATGGATCGACCTACTCAGGTCGTCGAGTATGGATTGTGCTCGGGAAGGATCCAGAGAGATCAAGGTCGTCGGGTATGGACTATGCCTGTCTGGAGAGACGGGATACAATCGCAAGGAATGGGTCTTTTCGTCGGGCGAACATAATAGAACGGACTCGTGCATCATGGACTAAGTCCCCAACTGGGTGTCGAGGCCACAGAATAAAACCCAACAAGGTCGTCAGGTATGGGCTATGCCTGGCAAGGGGTAGGTCGCTTCGCTCGAACAAGATGGATCGACCTACTTAAGTCGTCGACTATGGATTGTGCTCGGGAAGGGTCTAGAGAGATCAAGGTCGTCAGATATGGACTATGCTCGGCAAAGGATAGGTCGCTTCACTCGAACGCAATGGATCGACCTACTTAGGTCGTCGAGTATGGATTGTACTCGGCAAGGATCCAGAGGGATCAAAGTCATCAGATATGGACTATGCCTGGCAAGTGGTAGGTCGCTTTGCTCAAATGCAATGGATCGGTCGTCGAGTACAGATTGTGCTCGGCGAGGATCCGATGAGATCGAGGATTTGGATTAAGATAACAACTCGGAGAGGTCATGGATTTGGATATCAGTTTTGAACAGTAATGGATTTGGCTTTGGATGGATGCAGATTCGGATAAAGCGATTTGGAGAGACTGTGGATTTGGATTAGATTCTGGATTGGAAAATACGGCTATTAATGGGTTTTGGATTTCGAGTTTTGGATTTATGGCACACCTTCCTATTGCGAGGCATGTTTTGGGGGCAAAGTGTTAACCCACCTTTTGCCAAGGCAGTAGACATGTAGATTTAATCCAACAGACTTTACGATTATCAAGGCCATTAGTCAAGAGCGATGATTGTGAGGTCTAGAAATCAAGTGCAAATAATGATATAAAGCATTGATCAATGGATACCAAAAGATAGAATCTCCAGAATATTCTAAGTATGGATTAGTGCCTCGTCCAGGCAGGGGATCGGTGCATATCCCTTCCCCTAGGGGATCGGTACATGTCCTCAATTTTTGTCCCAAACTGGGTGAGACCGATATAAAGTGACAAGGATGGCCCTAAGAGGCTATATTTCAAATCTAAAGTCATTTGGAGTTTGAATGCACAAGTTATAGGCAAATTACTTCACCAAAGAAAGGGATCGTATAAACAGGGATCGGTATAAAAGGAATCGTCATATTTCAGCCAAGCAAGTACAACTCAATGGAAAATAATCAATATCTCAAAATATATAAGTCCAATGCATATGAAATTTTGTGAGCAAGATGTGGGGACCCTAGGGAGCCTACCCTAGGGATCACATATCAAAAGGATGAAGAAAGAGGGATCGGCCCTCTTCCCTCTTAGGGATCGGCTAAACCCAATTTTATAGCAAAGATCGATTCATATCGCAACATCTACACATCCAATTGACATGAAACTTGGAGGACAAGCTAATTACAACATGAGGAACACCTGGAGAAAGTTGGAGGTATCGGTACCTATCCCTCCATAGGGATCGGCTATAATCAGCCTTCACAACATATTGCAACATGGATTGATCAATAACTCGAGTTATACTAATCCAATTGGCATAAAACTTAGAGGCTAAGCATAATACAACATGGAGAAGCTCCCCTAGAGGTCGTATGACATTTGGAAGAGATTGGAGGGATCGGTACCTATCCCTTTAGAGGGATCGGTAGAAATCAGAATTCAAGCAACACTATGTTAACCCGCCTTTTGGCAAGGCCGTAGATAGGCGGATTTAACTAAATCGATTGCTCAGTTATTGAGGCTGGAATACAATAGGTTTGAGTCGACTAGATGGATAGACGATCAATCACGGATGATAAACATGATTCTGAAGCCCTGATTCGGCCCAGTCGATGGGCAAAAGACGCGGGATACTCGAAATATTAGTTTCGAGAAAAGTCGAGGTGATTTGGGATGTTTGGAGTTTACTTCAAGTCGCACTTAGGCTTGCTTTGGGTTTTTGAGAGAGCTGCTTCAGGTCAGGATAGGGTGCGCTTCGAGTCAGCATGGGATCGGTGAGTTTTCCATGGGGTCAGTGTTACTTCAGGTCGGCAACCCCTTGGCTTCGGGTCGGCATGATAATAGCTTCAGGTCGGCAAGAAGAGGTCGGATCGGCACTTCATAGGGTCGACATTTATGCCAGCTCCGGGTCGGCATGCTCAAGACTTTGGGTCAGCAGCCTAGTTTTGGGATCGGTATGTATGGGGTCGGCTTGTTTTTTACTCCGAGTCATGTATATGTTTAGTTCGGGTCATTCCCAGGGCAACATCGGATCAGCATATTCTAAACTCGGGATTGGCAGTGATGATGGATTTGGGTTCGACCGTGGTTGTGGTGGGCCCGGATCACTCAGGAAGCCCAGTAACCCAGATTTTGCCTATAAATACGGCATGCGGGGCTCAAGAAAAGGGGTCTTGGTTTCTATTCCCTTTCATCTTATCCAGTAAGGCTACTCTGCCATTAGTTTCAAAAACTCTGGATTGTAATTGTAATTGATTCTGATATCAATAAGAAGGAAATTTCTGGAGTGGACGTAGGCCAGAGTTAGCCGAACCACTATAAATCCTCTGTTGTTACTGCTTTCTTTTTAATTTTTACTGCTCTTCATATTTATACTCTCTACATACACTCTTTCTGTTATCCATTACTGTGAATTGGTGCTTTCAACGGCGTTTGGGTGTTAGTGACCAATTTTGGCGCTAACACACTACTTCACAGAAAATGTGATATCACACAAATCATATGTCAGAATTGCACAAAATTTGGGATCACAGCCCATTTGGACACACTAATGAGGATTGGTACTGATCCCTATTGTGGGCCCCAATGGCTCTGGAAATTTTTGGGTGACCTCGTCTTGGTCTCCCGAACCTTCTGTCAAAATTTCAGCCCGATCCGTGCATGTCGTCCCTTATAAATATAGCAGGCATGGCATCGGAAAAAGGATCTTTTTTCTACTTCTCTTTATCTTCAACCTAGGCTATACTCTGGCAATTTTATTCTTGGATTTCGGATTGTAACTATAAACAAACTTTAGTATAATAAAATGGATTATTTAGGAGTGGACGTAGGCCGTAGTTAGCTGAACCACTATAAATCTTGTCTCGTTTTACTTGCTTTCTAATTGTTTTAATTTTGTTCTTAATTTATTTCTCTTCATATTTTTGTGATTGGATTGGATATTGGTACTTTTACATAATTGGGTGTTGGTGGCCAATTTTGAGGCAACAAATAGAAAATCCATAAATGGTACATTTTTTATAGTAGTTACAAAGTGTTGTAATTATAAGTAATTTATCATAATGAAAACAAATATACCATTTTAAATGTTCCTAGTCAAGATGCAGCGAGACTGGATATCGATGTATCCGTTGAGACTAAAGTATGTAACACTCTCCAAATGTTAGACAGTGTATTACTCATGACTGCTGGGGGCACCTAATGGTTACGTGCAAATAGTTATTGGATAATTATGGAACGACTTGTTCGATGGTTTTCTATTGGTTTATATAACTAAGGTCAAACAAAAAATATCGATTTGAATAATTCACACAGTTCTTTCGACTTGAGAATACTGTGAATCTTCAATACGAAAGCTCCACTTTGATTACAGTCAAACCATGGCTAAGCGTTCATTGAGTGACTATAGTTGGATCGAGTGGAAGTATTGGAAGTGAAGGGCTATTCAAGAGAGGATTCGTCTCCTTGGTTAAATAGGGTTAGTATCACGATCAAATCAAGTCAACCTAAATTCAAAATCTCTGGTCAGAGTAGTTCGATTAATAATAATTGTTATTATTGAACCAAGGAGTTAGTGTTTGGACTATAGACTAAAATGTGGACGATGTTGAAATTTTGACCATTACCGAATTCAATAAGTCCAAAGTGATATAGTTTTGACAAAGAGAATTGGTGTAAATAATTGTCACAACTGGATAACGCTTATTAAATTAAAATGAGAAAATGAGTAAGTGATAAATTTGGATATATTATCATTCGACCTTCTAAGTGAAGTGTGAACGTTAATGTTCGAATAGTTCGACGTTGATCGCTGACCGAATTTACACCCAAGAGTCACACAACCGAAACGATGAATTCTTTTTAGACCAAAAGATTTAATTAGTTTATAATTGTTATAAATTAATTAAATAAATTAATATTTATGAAATATAATTATGAAATTTGAATGTGATTTGAGAAATAAAATTGTTTCATATATTTATAAAAGTTATGAATATATTGATCGATGTGAGATATCGATTATAAAATAGGTTAAATATGCTTGTACATATTTAACTTGGGTTAAATGGGCTCACAACCCATGAGATTTGGAGAGGATGGGTATTGGTTTGAAAGAAGTTGGAAGCGGCTACAATATAGGATTAGGGTTTGGAGATGTGTGGCTAAGATCTAGTGAGAAACTTGCATAGTTTGCTCTCTTTTCCTACGCATATAAATACTAATCTCAAAACCCTAATCTAAGGCTAGTTTCATTTTTCTCGAACTGCCATTTTCTTCTTCTTTATCCTTATTTTAATGACAGCAGTTACCCACTAAAACAATCCCAAAAAATTCTCAAATCCCATTCAAATTAAAAAAAATACTAATTTGTAGTAAAAGGTCTCCAACCCGAATTAGCAATCTAACGGATTGGAAATTGTTCTAAGAAGAGAAATGATTGTTCAACATGGACTCAAAGGCTTCATTAAGAGGTGAACTTTCATTTATTATTATTGTTTTGATATTAAGTTTATCATATAATAGTTTATTTACATCTAAATCATCTATTAGTATTCAGATCTGTTTATTGGTTAGATTATGTGAGATCTTTGTGGGTACATGTGTTTGTTGCAATTGAATTAGTTATGTGCTTGTTGTAATATTTTTGATTTATTGATTTATTGTTGAATTAATTTTCTAAAAAAAAGAATTTGTTAGTTTTGATACATATATATATATAGATTTAGACTAAATGTATTGAGATTTGCAAATTGTCAATATGTATAACTATATATATGATTATATATCGTACATATTTGATTTTAATATTTTCTTATGATGATTTATACTTATTATGCGTCATAAAATGTAAAAATATTTTATTAAATATGTATATACATATTTAATCATTATTTAATGATTTTGTGTGTTGTTTATTAGGTATAAAATAATTAATGCTTCAAAATTTTAGTTTAATATTTTTTAAATTTGTTGCACTATACAAGAAGCTTACTATAAAAACTTAAGACTTTTTAAACTTAATTAATATTTTTTAAATTAATTCACTTTCGGCCTGCAATCAATTATAATTTCAATTGAGAAAATTCGAAAAAAAATTCTTAAGCTTAAAATGTATCTTAGGTGCCTTTATAAAAAAATTCATATTTTTATAACTTAATTTAATAATTTTTATAATTAATTTGTTTTCGGCCTGCAATCAATTATTTAATTAAAAATATAATTTCAATTGACAAAAATCCAAAAAAAATTCCTAAGCATAAAATACGTCTTAGGCACCTTTATAAAACATTTTAGAATTTTTCAACTTGATTTCATATTTTTAAGAATTAATTTAACTTCGTATTATTATCAATAACTTAATGATATATATTATTATAATTGAGAAAATTTCATAAATTAATTTTAAGCCCAAAATGTGTTTTCAGATTTTCTAAATTTATAAAACTTGTAATTTTTCATATAATTTTTTACATTAATTTATTATGGCAGAAACTGTTTTATTCAATAATATATATGTATATGTATGTACGTATATGTATATATATTATGTATATATACATATATATATTTACATATATTAATATCTTATTCTTCCATATTGTACAAGCACATATTTGGATAAATTACAGTATACACAAAATGAGCTAATGTGTCCGTTGCAATGTAAATTTCAATATCTATATACGAGCACATTATACCCTTTACAGATTATCACACGCACGCACGCACGCACATAGATATATATATATATATATATAAACACACACACATATTTGATACATACATGTATATGTATGTAAATTAAATCTAATCAATCAATTCAAATTAAAGAGAGAAATGAAAGGTTCATCTCTCAATTTAATGCAATTACTGCTCTCAATTAATTACTTGTTTTAGAAAAAGAAATAAAAGGTTACCTTTCTTATATGTATGCATTAAATATAGTTAATGCTCTCAATTAATTACTCGTTTTAGGGAAAGAAATGAAAGGTTTCCTTTGCTATATATATTAACTCTTATTAATAAATGTTAGGTGTACTTGATATACTGTACATTTAAAATTAAATTTATTTAAACTTTCCTTTAACTAATTTAAATAAAATAAATGATTTTATTCAAAAAAAATTAGAAATGTTCTAATTAAATTAGGCTTCATAGGCTCAACTAAGATCCAATAGGGTAAATTTGTTTTGAAATTCACCCATTTCTTCGGCTGCGGTCTGGCCTAGTTCCAGTAAGGTGGATACCTTTAGGGTGACTCCAGTTAACTATGAGGCTTAAATGGAAATGATGAAGTGTGGTGACCTTGAAAACTCGATGTAGCGAGTGACTATGGCATTTTTTAATAAACCGAGTAGACAAGTTCTATTTGATAGCTTGTGGAGTAGAATAGGAGGTGGTTCTACTATAGGTATGTACGTTAAAGGATCAATGGATAACACTGAGGTTGCGATGCTCATTGTGTGGGATAAAGTAGTCTGTGTGTATCCAGGGTAGTCTATATGTAACCACGGATAGTCTATGTGTACCTCGGGTAGTCTATGTGTAACAAAGGTAGTCTATGTGTGCCCAGGGTAATCTTCATGTGTCAGTGACATCTGTGTGTGTCTAATCCATAGCAATCTATGTGAGGATGATTTGATCATCTACAACATTAAGTAGTCGGTACCATCAATGCAGGTCATAAGAGTTACCATACATCCAATGCACTTGAGTGAGAAATGCAAGGCTGTGTAATGGTTTCTATGTTTGTTGTGTGCTTGATATGGATGTCATATTGTTGTATTATACCCCTATACCCTATATTATACTTAGATAGTACACCCATAATTGATAGTAGTTAGCATATACTATGTTTATCTGCTAACTTGTTAGATGCAGGGACAGGTTGGGTATGGTTCTACATACCTTATGTCTTTATACTATATACGGTTTTATAGTATTTTAAGATGATGTATTGCTCACATCGTACTGTTGTCTGACTCGAGGTTATATGATTTGCTTCTTATTATCTTATGTGCTCATAAATGAGTATATTAGGGATAACTGGTCTGGATAGCGCATGGAGCCATACAGAGTACAACACATGGCTACGCTTTCCTATATCTATATTTTAGAGCTTACTATCATTTATGTTCAACTGTGTAGTACTATGGAGCTATGTTAGTACTTGGGTTATTTGAGAGATAGTTATTAGAGTACATTTTGGAGATTTTGGATGTATAAATTCTATTTTTCATTTTGTATAGTCTTGTAAAACTTTTGTGTTCTGATGTTCTTATTTATGGTTTATTTATTATATTATTGTCTCGTTTGTTTTACATCTAGTTGATTATCATATTTTGTCTATGCTTTATGAGATGTTCTGTAGATTTTAGGATCTAGTTTTTTGTTGCCTTACCACCTTGACTATTGTCTTACATCGTCCGGGTACCGTGCTAGTTCACTCTATAGGTCATGTTGGGCACTGGAGGTGAGAGCGATCATCACATTGGTATTAAGCTTAGGTTGCATGGAAAACTAAGGGATACCGGGATCCATTAGAGATAAGGTTGGAGTTAGCACGTTAGAAAGGATCGAGTGATATATGATGGAACGCACGTGTTATATTTTGGTTTTCAAAAATATATGGTAGTATGTATAGTATATAAGTCACATTGCACACACGAGTACCATTAGCATATCTTTCCTTTATGAGAAACTGATCATTCTTGTTACAGATTGTGAATGAGTCGGCATACGAGAGATGATGTTAGGAACTCCATCTTTTGAGTTAAAGATAGGGCACGGTTGAGGGCTGCTAGCCCTAACTTGCAAAACTTGTTTGCTGAGATGATGCGAAACATGGTTCAAAATGCCAAAGTTGCTCCTAATGTTGGTGGTGATGGTGGTGCTCAAATGCACTCTCTTAGGGTCGACTTTGCTAAATTGAATAGAGATTATTCTATCTTGGGAGGTAAACTATTCCTTAGAACAAAGTCGGCCATGGAAGTCCAAGATTGGATTGTGAAAGGATCTTTGAGGATTTAGAATTAGAGGATGCCATGAAGAGGAAGTTTGCCTCTAAATAACTTCAGGAGCGAGCGATAGGTTGGTGGAATGCCATCAAGATTACTACTCCTAAGGATCAAATTACTTAGGAGCAGTTTAAGATGAGATTTAAGAAGTACATACCGGCTGCCCAGAAGTCGGTACTATTCCATTAATTTATTAATTTGAAGCAAGAAGACTTATCTGTCTAGGAGACGTAGCTGAGTTTGATATGCTTTTGAAGTATGCAATGTTTTTTATCGATACTCCATTGAAGAAGAATGAAAAGTTCAAAACTAGGCTGAAAGAGTATCTTGGTGAGCGGATGATTGTCCATAATGATGAGGCCTTTGAGAAGGTCGTGGAGAGAGCTTTGAGGCATTAGAGCCTCTACCCAAAGCCAAAGGAAGTTGTTATTCCAAAGGAAAAATCCAAAGCGCAAGGTGGTGGCAGTGGGAAGAGATAATGGAACAACAAAGGAAAGAAACAAATTAACATTGTTTTAAATTTATGAAAGATTATAAATTTGATTTATTTCCCTTCGGGATAATTAATGTTATTTTAAGTTTACAAAAGATTACAAATTTGATTTATTTCCCTTCGGGATAATTAATGTTGTTTAAATTTATAAAAGATTATAAATTCGATTTATTTTCCTTCAGAATAATTAACATTGTTTAAATTTTATAAAAGATTGTTTGTAAATGAGAAAATTCTTTAAAAAGGAATGTTTAAAAAAAAGCTAAGTGTATAATTGTTTTGGGTTTAGAGTAAACAATGTTTTAATGACAATTGCTTTTGGCCCTTCTTTTTAATACACTTGGAAATATAATTTGCCATTTTAAAAGAATATTTTTAAATAGTGTTTAAAGTGTTTTATAAATATTTATGATGAGAAAATCAAGCATAAGTAAGAATCAAATGTTTTAAGAGCTTGATTCATTTATTGGTGACAAGTGTATGCAATCTAAATTCCATATGCAATCATTCGTTTACTTTCGATAGTTGATCTCTTAACTATTGATTTTGATATCATTCTTTGTGCTTCATCAATCTAAAAGGATTTGTCACTCATTTTGGGCATGGGCATCCAAGACTGCGTATAATTAAAACCGAAGAGCGAGTGGGGGCTAAGCCATATGGGCCGCACCCATTAGGATATATTCACATTTATCTAAAAAGTTTTTGGTAGCACGCATGCGTTGATGTGAGTATATTCAAATGCTCGTGTGAGGCGGGGTCTAGCTTGGAAGTTCTCTAGAGTGATGTGTGTTTTGCATAGGCTCTCAAATATATTTTATTTAGAAGTGTACTTTCGATGTAGGGGCACACTCTTCTAGTCATGTTGGATACATTCATTTTCCTTGTTTCAATTCGAAGCTAGGAATTAATCTTTTCCTCTTTTATGTTTCGTCAACCCAAGAGGGTTTGTTGCTCATCTAAGCATTGATATTCTTTGTCAGAAATGATAAAAACCAAAGAGCAAGTAGAACCAAGCTATATGGGGTTACTCTCATTAGAGAATCTTCATATCTACTATAGATTGGATTCACTGGTATGCGCTCGAAGATGTGAAATACTCGAATTCTCGGTAAGGTTGGCGGGGTCCGGCTTGGACATGTTTGAGAGCCATCGGAGTTCTCAAGTATATTTTCTAGAGGTATACTTTTGGTAAGGGAGTGCACCCTCCTAGTTATTGTTGAAAAACTTTATTTCCCTTGTTGTTGATTTAAATCTTTGAATTGTTTTCTTAATTGCATCGAGAAGTGAATGGAGCTCTTCTGGATGTTTAATTATTTGAGTTCATTCTTAAGTTTGGATTTTGACCTTGTCTATGTTCATCCCTACTTGATTGGATTGTTTTTCTAATTTGTTTTTCATTTTTAATCTATGGATGTAGTTCTTGTAAGGTAAATACCCGTTCTGTGTTTAGAGGCATGGTTTCAAAAAATTATTATATGTTCATCATATTACTTGAGTTTTCTCGCACTGCTTTTCCAGACTGATCCGGGTGTTATTTTATTATAATCTCGGGTCAGACCGAGTATTTTTTCCAGGTTGTCTGTTAGGACATGGAGCTCATGGAGTAGAGCTGGATGTTCACATGCCGTAATATTTTTATTTTCCACAATCTTATCATATATACCTATCAGCAATTGTAAGGTCAAAAAATTATAACTATCCAGCTGGTGATGTTTGTTTTAACTCTGTTGTACCTTGTATCTTGGAGTGACAATTTATACTGGTTTTATTATATTATTGTTGCCGTTTCCACTTTGAGATTATGTTTTCCATGTTTATTCTTTTTATTTCACCCTAGTAATATGTCTTTCCAACGATTGGATGTTTGGAATTGGAATACCATGGATGTATTTGGTGTTGACTTTCGATGGTCGAAATGACGGGTCGTTACATTTCTATAAATTACCTTACAAACTCCTCATGGTAGCTCATGTGGAACTCTTCACAATAGCTGTATGGAACTCTTCATGATGGCTTGACTTCAACATTTGAGGATAACACACGATGGCCATATAGAACCCTTCACGATGGCTTGGCTTTAACATTTGAGAAAAGTGCACGATGGCCTTACTGAATGTTTCACAATGGATTTACAGAACTTTTCACGATGGCTTGGCTTTAACACTTGAGAACACCACACAATTGTCTTATGGAACTCTTCAAGATGGATTGGCTTTAACACTTGAGAACCATACACGGTGGCCTTATGGAAATCTTTATAATAAGCTTGGTGGTTGTTATCTCATGATAGCTCGTACTTATCTCACGAAAACTTCTTGCCTTGTTAACCTACGATGAATAGCATATTTGGGGTATAACAAAAATCAACTAATCTTTCATATTCTTTCAAGAATTCAGCATCGTCTTTACCATATAATTCGTATGGTCAAGTGGTTCATAATTATTTTTGCTTCCATGAGCCGTAAATACATTAAAAAAATAAAAAAATCATGGATTGATTGGAAGAAAGGAAAATATTACTTCTTAGATGTGGTGGAGAATCTCATACTGCAATGAATTGTCATGAGCCAGTTAGATGTTTTCAGTGTGAGAAGTTTGGTGATATGAAATATAGATGCATACACACTCCAAATCCATCTCTCCTAATCCTTTGAGAAAGAAAGATCATGGTTTCTACTTTATGTTAGAATTATTAAATATAAAAAGGTTATTTTTTGAGAGTTTTCTGGGAATCTTATGACAATGGATGAAGGAAAATATCTTGTCCTTAAAATTCTATGGCATTTTGATGAATATGGATATGTTTCTAAATAATGCTTCCTCTCTTTCGCCTCTAAAGGTTGGTGTTGTAAAAGTTGGTAATAAGGATGGAAAAATGATGAGTAAGTATAAAACTTATGATATAATTCAAGCATAGATAATGTAAAGTTGATAGTGGAAAGTGGGACAGGTAATAAGGCAGAGGGTGTTTATTCTATTATCTCAATCAAAGAAGTTAAAAACAAGGATAGTAGTAAAGGGAAAAGTGCAGTAGTTAACGATAAGGTGGATGAGTTTCACATAACTGCAAAATATAAAACAAAAATATAATTCCTTATGTTTTAAATCTTTCGTGCTACAGTAAGTTTTAATTATTGGGTTATGAAGATAATGAACTTTCAATTGTAAATGATGAACTTTAGAGATTGAAGAAAATATAGTGTATGATCTAGATGAATCTAGTTTTGATGTGTGCATGAAATCATACACAAGCGGTGCTCCAGCTTTTGATATAGCTAGCTAATACTGATGGGTCAAAAAATGCTTGTGACAGTGTTTATAGGTGTTGTTAAGGTGATTGTGCATATGACATTTTGAATTAGTTGCTGACTGGTAGTGGTGAAGTGGGTAATGGAAAGGACATGGTTTTTGTTTTGGATTAACCTGAAAATAGGAAGAAGGAGCAAGAGTCAATTCATATGTGTTTGTTATTTAAATAAGATTGTTGTTATGGATGTAAATGCAGCTGACATGGATAAAGAGTTTACTTAATTTTTTAATAAAGATAAAGATGAGGAATTCGTACGAAACAATGGTGAAATGGATACTATTTAAAAAAAATTGGATGTTGCTAGTTGAGATGTACAAAAAAAGTAATGCTTTATGTGTTTCAAGTGTGTTCTACACTGTCTGTATAAGGGCTAGAAATTTTTACGATGAAAAGAAGGTAATAATGAGGTAAGAGTTTAAGTAGGGACAAGTTATACTTGCAACTGTGTTGTTAATAGTAATATGGGGGTCTGAACTACTAGTGGACATATTTCTGGGTGCAAATGAGTTTAGAGATGGTAAGAGCAATGATAATTTGATAAGACATGGTGATATATATGCATGCATATAGAGGGATGAAAAGAAAAATGGTTCAGATGTTAACGTTAAGATGCATAGGATATGCATAGGTTTACTTGTACCTCATTTGTCCCTTTTGAGCAAAATGAGGGGTTAGTAGATAAAGATATATGCACACATAATACATGTTACACACTCTATTTTAAGTGCACCAGGTCTTTGATTTTAGCTACTAATGCAGATAGAATGTTTGGGAAGGATCAAGTCAAGTTTTTAGATAATCATTTCATTTTTGAATGTAATACTAGCGAACAGGGTGACCATGGAGAGGAAGGTTGTAGCTTTGTGGGTGAGGATAGGATGCACGATTTTGTGCATGATGATACGGTTTACTTTATGATGATATCGGCATAGTGTATGGTGATCGAGTTTCGATGCATGGTGATTTGATGTTGGTGAGCGACCACTATAGATTTTGATGACTCTAGCTCGGATATGGATATCTTTTTGGGTAGTATATATAGCCTTGTTCTTTGAGTAGGTTATCTACTATTGACATGCATTATCTAGCTAGGAGTTCATAATTTATTCTTGACTATGTTAAGTTAGATGATGAATACATTAGGAGTAGGGATTTATGGCGTGTTAGATCACTTGGACCATAAGATATATTAGTTGGAACATTGAGGTTCTACATGATTTAGGAAATTGTAATAAAATTAGATCACATTTTAAAGATAATAATATTACTATTGCATTACTACAAGAAACAAAAATAAAGCTTTTTGGTTATCGATTTTATAAAAGTGCAAAAGGTCTACATTTTTGTCACTGGGTTCATCTTTCAACTAAGGGTAGCTCTGGGGATAAATGGTGGGTTAGAGAGAAATCTATGCTAAACTTTTACAATCTATTATTAAAATTCGTACGATGAATCTAATTTTCGTTAATCTTAGTAATGACTAATTTCTAAATGTTACAATTGTTTACAGGTCGAATTCTAAGATAGATCGAAGGGTTTTTTGGAGCGAGTGTCTTGAGTTTAGATCACTCGCTCGAGGTCTTGGCGTGATGGGTGGAGACTTCAATGTAACTAGATTTTTAGGGGAACGTTCACCTAGAAAAGGTAATTTTTTTAATTATGGAGGAGTTCAACCAATTTATTGTGGATAATAATTTAATTGAGTTACAACTAAGTAGTAGATGGTTTGCTTTTAGATAGATTTTTTTAAGTGATGAAGTGAAGGACAAATTCTCTATTTGTAAGGTTGTTGAGCTTTCGAGTATTGGCTCGGATCGTTGTCCAATTATTTTATCTTGCACTAGCTAAAATTTTAGGGATAAAAATTTTAGATTTGAAAAGATATGATTATTAGAAAATAATTTACATATTTAACAGCAAATAAATAGCTTTCTATGAGCAATTATAATTATAGATTTTTAGGAAACATAGCTAAAATATTTGTAATAAACCTAGAGATTTAAGAATTTTTTTCTTAAGAAATGGAATAGTATGTTTTTAGCAACATTAGAATTAAAAAGGATATATTACTAAATGAGATTTTAAAGTTGAATAAAATAGAATAATCTAGAAATTTAAATATTTCGGAAAAAATGTGCTTTCAAATTTAAAAGAGGAAGTATACAAAATTCTAATGCAAGACAAAGTGACTTGGGAACAAAATTCTTGGGTTCAATTAAAGGATGAGGAAGATAAAAATACAAAGTTTTTTCATAAAGTAGCGAATGGTATAAAAGTTAGTAACACAATTAATTCTATTTTAATTAATAAAGTGATGGTTTTTGATCAAAAGGAATTAAACAATGTGTTTACTAGTTATTATAAAGAAATATTTAGATCTAAGAAAGGGCATAGGATTGGGACTAAATAGGATGATTTATATCTCGACAATACTATGATTGCCTTAGACGGACCGAAAACCCATTATGGAAGATGAGATTTTAAGACTATAAAAGATATGCGCAGTGATAAATTGTTGGTCTTAATGGATTTCCTATTTATTTTTATGAATTTTTTTGAAAATATTGTACAATATAATTAAAATGTTTAATCAATTTTATGATGATTCATTATACTTATGCAGGTTTTATTCCATTATTATAATATTACAACACAAGAAAGTAGGAGCAGATGAGTTGAAAGACTTCAGGCCTATTTCATTATTAAATTATTTTTTAAAAATAATTTCTAAGGTTTAAGCTAATATGTTAAATACTAAAATGAATTAATTAATTAATAATACTCAAACTGCTTTAATCACGGGTAGAAATATTATAGTTAGGGTAGTGGCAATTCAAGAATTTATTAATTTATTGTTGTAAAAATAATATCGCTTGTATGCTTTTAAAACTTAATTTTGCAAAAGCTTTTGATTCAATTGATGGGGATTCACTTAAGGATTTATTATTGGCCAGGGTTTTTAGTGTAAGATGGTTGGGTTGGATTATATCTTTACTTAAACCTTGAAATTCAGGTATTATGGTTTATGGTATTGTTATCCATATAATCTCAACATCAAGAGCAGAAGTGAAAGCATTAAAGGAATAGAAGACCGCACCTTGTCAATATAGGGGTATTAACAACGTCGCATGTGTTCGAAGAGCTCAACGACGTAGCCATTCATCATTCTCGTATCCCTTAGGTGTCACTTCTCAACCATGTCGCACTTCATCATTTCACAGGTCATTAGCATCGTATCACCTCGATAAGGAAAAAGGATCAGTGTCATATACAACCAAAGAGGAAAAGGCATCAAAAACAATCAACATCGTAAGCCATCAATGAATGTCGATGCAAACCATGCTGCATTTCATTGATGATGGACTTAAATAGCGTTGTTATCCACCTATGGCCTTCGAAACAAGCTTGTCGATAATCATTACAGAGGCAGTTAATATTGTTTAAAAGCAATGCCACATATCCCCAAAAGAATTGAGTCGAAATCCAATAATATACTGTATCAACACTGTCAAAGCTAAGCTTGCCGAAGTCATGAAAAAGCATGTCGTAAGTCATAGATCAAGGCTACCTTTTCTAATAATCAATGTTGCACAACATCAATGCTGGAGCATGTCAAAAGTAACGCAAGGAAGAAGGATTGGAGTCATTAACAAGGAGGGCATTTCACCAGAAGGACAAACATTGCTGTCCAAATATTTTCTAGGACACACATTCAAAGAAATTACTTTCAAGGCCAAAGTCAGTAGAATAATTACTTTCAAGGACAAAGTCAGCAGTCCAATTACTTTCAAGGACATAATTTCATAAGTTTTTAGGCCCTAGAAACTAATTATTTTACGTTTTGTCCTTGAAAGTAATTATTTTAGTTGTGTATCCTAGAAACTAATTCCACTTGCTAAAGAGGCCCTTGTGGCTAATTTTCACTTAACAAAGCTAGTTCAAGAGGAATTGGTGCATTTTCCTTCACAAAGCTTTAAAGCCTTCACATTCACTCACAAGTCTCAAGGCGCCATAAGTCACACATCACGAGTTGGAGCAAGCCAACCTCCTTCCATCTGATATATATATAGATGTACCCCCCATGGAATGGGCCTTTTACTACTTCCTGTCTCTTAGCATAAATCATTTCTAGGCTAGAACTTTTCTAAGCTCTCCCATGAACTTGAAACTATTGTAATGGAAAATGGCCAACGAAGAACGAGGACATATGATATTTTCATATAAGGACTTGAACAATTGCATTTTGCACATTTGTACTATATTCATAATTGAATAAAAGGACATGACTTGTCTATATTGCATATATGACTAATGGAATTGCATATTCGCCCATTGACTATTTATCTTTCTTATTCTATTTTTGAACTAATGGACTATGATGTAAACGAACTTGTGAATTATCACAAAACTAAGGGGTACATTTGGAACTTCTTCGAATATGCCACTTTATTCGACCATTTGGGTGTTGACCAATTTAATCGTTGACATTTTAGCTAGAAGGAGGGCTCGAACCTTCGCATGTTAGAAAAATGACCAAAATACCCTAAGGTATTTTGAATTTCATATTTTGAAATTTTTTAAATTCAAATTCATTTTTGGATTTAAATCTGAAGGCTAGTCGCTGTTAATCTTTAAACATTCGTAGGAAATGTCCAGCAAAGATCAATTACCACTTCGCATATGTTCAACAGTCAGATACCACTTTGTAACTTTGAAATGATCAGTTAACATTCATCATGTGATTCACTTTCGGGATCAATGGATCCAAGTTATAGGGATTTATGACCTCGAGTTTATAGATCTAAAGGATCTGGACGACATTCAAGTTCGTTGTCGAGATCTAATCGACATTCAGGTTCAATAATTATCGTCGAAGAGATCTTTGAGGTTGTTTAGAGAGTTCTGAAGTGGTCTTCAAAGTCATCCAGTAATTATTGGTGACGTGATTCTCGATGTTATTTTCGGAACGGTGCAGTGAATTCATAAAGAGCCTATTGTCGAAGTTGTTCAGTAAATATCGTCAAAGTGATTCTCAAAGTAATCAATGACTTCGAAGTCGTTGTTCATAGTTTTGCAGGAAGTAATTCGCGAAGAGGTTAGTGACCTTCGAAGTGGTTCAGCAATTTGCGAAGTGGTCAGTGATCTCCAAAGTCGTCAAGTAACTATTGCCAAAGTGATGTTTGAAGTTGTCTTCGAAGTGGTTCGGTAGAAAATGGTTTGTGATTGACAAAGTCACTCAATAAATCATGAAATAGTTTATGATCATCGAAGTTGTTCAAATGATTCTCGGAGTAGCCAATGACTATCGAAGTTGTTCAATTTCGAAGAGGTCCGATGAATCTCGAAGCAATTCCCAAAGTGATTCAGTTAATTCGGAGCGATCAACGATCGTCGAAGTGGTTCTAGGTCTTCGAAGAGGTTACGATTCATTAATTTTCCAAGTAAAGCAAGCTTCAAAGAAGTTATGATTCGGTGATTTTCGAATCGAAATAAACTTCTAAGTGGTTTAATAATCTCAGATGGATTAGTGATTGTCGAAGTCGTTCCTGCCAGTTTCTCCATGCCGCTAATAGATGACAACCAAGGTCCGCCTTACCATTATTATATAAACCGTTAGTTATGTTTTCGAAATGGAAAACTCAAGGTATGGGACTTTACTTGAGAGATCTACAAACTTTGAAAATTAATTATAAAATAATGATATTTGAATGCTTCATATTTCGGAAATTGATTTCGAAAATTGATTTCAAAAAACTTTCAGTTTATTTATTGATTCCAGAGATGAATGGTTTCAAACTTATTCGAGTTTTAACTATATACCGGTGCCACATGCATCTAATTTCAGACATATGTACATGGTTTTTAAAAAGCATGCAAAGTCTTTGATACACACATTTCAAAAGCATATATGCTTGGGCTTTGAACTTTATAGAGTTTTTACAGATATGAGTTTTGGATGAGTATGTTGAAGATTAATCTATATTAGACCCGAATACATATAAACCATATAGATTCAATTGAGAAACAAGTATATGAAATTAACAGCGGAAGGCATACCTAAATCCATCGATTCTTAATTGATGTGAAGATTAATTTGGATTAGATCTTCCAAATTGACACAAGCTTAGATCTATAAATTCTCTTTAGAAGAGGGTAGAGAGAATATGATATGACTTATGTAATTTGGGGACCATAACCCCATATATATAGTGTGTGACATTTTTCAGTTCGGCCCTTCAACAAACTAAAATTGTCACTCCGGTATCCACACGTTATAATTTTACATGACGAATATACCCCTTAAGTCTTAATATGTTTATTCCAAAAATAGATCACGTAATTAGACTTAATTATAAGATAGCCCACACATTCAAACATTAAAATATGTGGCCCCATTATGTTGAATTATTCCAACAATCTCCCCCTGGGCCACATATGTAACTTTATAGAATGTATTCAACTTTATGAGCTCTTAAATAACTATCTTGATAATATGGTACATTCAAAACAATCTCGTCCATTGATTGTGTTAATATAGAAGCAAAGTGGCTTTCACTACTGTTTTTGTAACTAAACTCATCAATGGTCACAGATATCAATACAATCAAACGACATAGATCAATCATGTATATGTAGCATGGAAATTACATTAAATGTGATCTTTACATGTCTATTTCCAACTGGTCCTCCTTTACTTTAATAAGATCAAAATTCCAAATAATATTTATAAACAATTATAGTGCAAAAGGAAACTTTATTTCTGATCAGAAAAACCAAAGCATGTTCATAATCAAAATATAGAGCAGTGTCGCTAAATAAGTGAATAAGTACAAACTCCCCTTAAACCAAAATATCCTTATATAATAGATACACCCATTTTAGCAACATGCTCATGAAAGACCTTGGATGGTACTCCTTTTGTAAGTAGATCCGCTAGCATGGAATTTGTCCCAATATGCTCTATGGATATTAACCCATGCTGCACTCTCTCCTTTACAACTAGAAACTTGATGTCAATGTAATTTGACTTGCTTGAGCTTCATTGTTATTAGAATATAATACTGCAGATCTATTGTCACAACATAACTTTAATGGTCTTTCAATATTATTAATAATGCGCAGCCAAGTGACAAAATTCCACAGCCATTTTGCATGGTTAGATGCCTCATAACAAGCCACAAACTCTGCTTTCATGGTGGAAGTTGCTATGAGCGTTTGTTTAAAGCTTTTCCATGATATAGCCCCTCCACTTAATAGAAATATGTATCCTGAAGTGGATTTTCTGCTATCCGGGCATCCAGCAAAATCAGAATACTCAATGATCTCCAACTGATCTAATCTTCTATATGTAAGCATATAGTCCTTTGTTCTCTGAAGATACCTCATAACCCTTTTTGCTTCTTTTCAATGATCTATTCCAAGCTTACTAAGATACCTGCCCAACGCTCCTATAATGTACGCAATATCCGGACGCGTACACACTTGAGCATACATTAAACTCCCTATAGCAGATGCATAAGTTCTACATTTCTTTATCTTCAAGAATGTTATTAGGGCATTGTTTGAGACAAAATTTATCTCCTTTAGCGACAAGGGTATCACCCATTTTACAATCTTGCATGCCAAACCTTTTAAGCAACGTTTCTATATAGTTCTTTTGTGACAATCCAAGAATAACCCATGAGCGATCATGATATATTTGGATTCCTAATACAAAAGAAGCATCCCCAAGATCTTTCATTTCAAAATAATCTGAAAGAAATCTCTTGGTTTCATGCAAAATATGTAAATTATTACAGGCGAGCAATATATCATCAACATATAAAATCAAAAATATGAATTTGCTCCCACTGAACTTGTGATACACACGGTTATCAATTATGTTTTTGTAACATCCCGAAATTTTCGACTTTCGAAAATTCGACATCGATACTCACTTTATCGACTGCCGAGCAATCGAGTGCCGGAAACCCGAAAAGTTATGGTTTTAAAAAGAAGAAAAGAGTAGAAGAAGAAGAGAAGAACAACAGAACAACAATAGAAACAGAAAACAATATCTGAATATTACACATCGCAGCGGAACAATATATAATAAATAAACACTAGTCTTTTAAAACAAAGAACTATATCAGTTTATACATACATCAATCAACAGAGTCAATATACAACAATGGATAGTTATATAACTTGTCCTCATACATAATACACAGCGGAATAAATACTATCAGATACAAATACTACGTCTCGTCATCCAGCTTATCTCCAAAGCTCCAGAATATCCTGATAACATAACTCTAGACTGCCCGTGTGGAAATTGGTGGGCACCCAGAGTTTAGAAGGGAAACAATAAACTCCGAGTCAGTCATGGTGACTGGTGTGAGATCGTAAAACAGTTTATCTTTAAAACAACAACAAGATAATTTTAAAGTCAATTCGCAATGCTTTTGGAAAATGAAACTACCATAAGACCTCCCGCCACACACACAATGCAAATGCAGAATTGGAGGAGATTTCTTCTTATGATAGTCAAAAATGCTTACTACGCAAAATCAAATCATTTTGATATTATTATTAGTGCATAGTGGAAAACATTTCGAAAGTATAATATCAATCTTAGCCAGCATAGGTACCATTATACTATGCCTACTATAGCTACCATATTAGATGGCAGGTTCTACAACTAATACCGTACAAAGTTCGTATTGGAAGATGGATTTCCAACAAATGGTCAGGCTAAGGAACTTCCTTTTCCACGATGGGTATGTCCCTGGAATAGACGACCTGAGAACCTAACGTTACGGTTAGATCTCTGCCAACATAAGGCCGGGTTACCTCTGCAAAAATAGGTAACTACTGACACGCGTATGCCATCCCCCGATCGTCACCGATCTTCCCGAGGATCCCCGATTCGCAACAACCACAAAGTAATAAATTTGCAGCAACCACAGAGGTTAAGTATCTGGGCTCCATACCATGATACCACCTTTATCCAGAAGGAATGACATACACTAAGGGGCGCTACTCCCTAGAACCTTGCCGCATCCTTCCTGTTTTGACCATTTCCGGGGTGTGAGGCTCGACGAAGTCTCGTCCACAAAGCTACGCTTTCTACAAATCCATGCTTCGGGTCAAACAAATGATCAATCTATGATCACAAAGATATAAGATCAAACAAATGATCATATCGCAAATGATCAAACACTGATCATTTCACAGCAACACTCAGTATGCCACGTTACCAAATTGGGATATATCGCTGATGAATTTCAACTACATAACCTCTGAGCTCGTACGTCTCAGAGAAGGGTGTTAAGCTAAGAGAATAAATTCTCCGCCACCAACAGAAATGTATTTGAAAGAAATCAGCTTTATATCTCAAATTGTAACGTCAGACACACAATCCATACAAGTCTGTTCCGGGATCGAACAGAACCGAAGGCACTTCTCACGAAGCCCTTGCATATTCGGATAAATTTCTAATCACGTCCGAACTTCCCGTCACTAAGGGTGATAAAACCTCTAAATCGGAGATCAGCCGATGTAGAGTAACTCGACGGTAATCCTTCCGTTTTCAAAACTATCCGGTCTTCAACACCGGTCTTCGAATGCAATTCATAACGACGTATCACATATTCGGAATGGGTTATACGACCCCATGGTCCTTTCCCGGCTAACCCGAATAGTGAGCGATTTTTCAAAAATAAGTGTGGCATTCAAATTCATCCAATTCACAACAAATACCTATCTAAAGGTAATTATTGATAGTCGGTTATTTAACTATCAATAAAGATGTGCAACATCATCAGATTCCAAATAATTTCCCCAAATTATTTATTTTCCAAAAATATCTTTACTAGATATATAATTTCCACACTTAACCATTTGAAAACAATTTCAAATCAATTTCCACATTTCATTTTATCTTTGAAGATAAAATCTCAAAACAGTTCATTTCATATTGGAAAAGCATTTCCATACTTATTTAAAAATAAGTATTTCACAAATCTATTTATTTTCAACATTTGAAAATATTCGATATACATAAATCAATATTAAGTATATATTTCATTCTTTAAGGAAAATATTCTTTTAACACCTTTATTTGAGTCAAAACGAACGTTACGTAAAACATCGTTACGACGACTCAAAATCACTAGTATAGGGATTCGGAATTAAGATAGATATATGAATCCCAATACTAGATAAAAATATTTCCTTTCGGAAATCATTTACTATAACAACAGTGTTATAGTCCACCATTTCCTTATTTCTCGAAAACGCCTATTTCAACAATGAATGTTGAAATCTATGCTTTCGATTCATAATACATTTTAAAACATCTTTAAAATGTTTAACTTCATGTTTAATATCACTTCTTCAAAAACGTATCCATTTTACTTAAAAATATATTCACTGTCCAAAATCGTGAATATAATTCACTTAACTCAATTTCAATCTTTTCTACACATTTATTTCAAGGATAATTCGCTATCCAGAATTGCGAATATATCTTCTTTAATAACCTTCTATATTTAATTTATCAAATTAAATTGGTTTCGAATTTATAAAACAACGTTTATAAATTCTATTTCTATTTTTTAACAACTTCGATTTATAAATCTCCTTTATAAATAAATTCGATAAATATTCCATTTAAAGGCAAAAATCCAATTTACAAGTAAATTTC
The DNA here is from genome assembly GCA_030737815.1 of Allium fistulosum. Taxonomy (NCBI): domain Eukaryota; kingdom Viridiplantae; phylum Streptophyta; class Magnoliopsida; order Asparagales; family Amaryllidaceae; genus Allium; species Allium fistulosum. The sequence continues at coordinate 1,097,993,546 of CM060904.1, read as the reverse complement.
TTATCGGTCTTTATTCTACAATTTCATTCATTTTATAACTTCATACTTTATAAATCTATAAACTTCAAACTTTATAAATCTATAAACTTCAAATCTTCACAATTTATAATTCTATAAATTTCCTATCTTTACAACTTATAATTCTATAAATTTTCTATCTTCACAATTTATAAAAACTCGTTTTAAATTCCAAAAATTTTAATTGATAAATATCAATTTTGTACATCTTTTATATACATCATTTTTAATAATTCAAAAATCCAATTTTAAACTATTTTATAAATTACTTTAACTTTTATTTCAAAAATCACCTCTCGGTTATATTTCACCAAAATGTTAACCTTTATAACTTTAATAATTTTAATGTTTGTAAATTAATTCAAAATTTTAATAACGTATACTTACAAATAATCACTTTAAAAATCTCTTTTAAAGTTAAAATCGTTATTTTAAAACTTCAAAAATTGAATCCAATGATGCAACGCATCAATTAGTCCATCAACATCAATCATCATATATCATCATATGATAACAGAATATATATCAACATCTGTAAATAAATAAATACAGTTGAGGAATCCAGTTGGTTCCCTCCAACCTGTTTCCCTGCATCCAAAGACGTTAGCACAATACCAATTCCACTTTGACGTGGAATATCGCGGTATATGGGTTTTATAAAAATAATCCGCTTACTAACGGCGCAATAGGGTCTCATCCGCTATACGAGGCGGGAAATCATCAATCCAATATATACATATGCCAATATGTATATATTGCTATATATATAGATATATCCTACTATATCTAATAACACATCCAATAGTAATCAATCAGTCAAAAACTGCAATTAATTTTGAGTGAGAAAAATCTCACCTTAGCTTTTTATTTTGCAATCCAATCCAATTCTTCTTTCGTTTTCTTGACTTTAACCTTGTATAAATAATTTATACAATCTATTAATATTTGAATAAATTATCATCTGTTAATTTCTTTAAACCAATTATTTAATTTTATCGAATGATTTATTTAAACAAATTTTCTATTAACTATTTAAATTGACCGAAAAATTCATTACTATTTCTTTTTATCTGTATATTTATTTGAAACACATTTCCATACGAAAATAGTTTATATGGATTCCTAATATTTACAAAAATATGTATTTTTCCATTTAAACATTTCTATCTTTCAAAGCTTATCTATATATATAAAACTACACTTTATAAAAATCCAATCTTTATATAACCTTATATATATTTTCTTTTATCTGCCTATCTTTACCACTTATATATACAAATACACATATGGGTATACTTATCTATCTATTAAATCTTAAAATATAATTGCTTTTAAATCCTACTGTTAAAAAATTTCTATCCTTTTCTGAGAGTTACTGCATCATGAACTAAAATTTCAAGCATTCGAAATAGTTTAAAATACTAATTAACCTAATTACTGAAGTTAATAAAAGCAATAACATTATAAACATCACCACCTGCCATTGTCGAACGACCGTCCCTTTGACCACTCGCCTCGCGTCTACCTCTGGCCACGACTACCAGAGCTGCCGAAGTATCCTCCAACCTCTCGCGAATAACGCACCACCATCATCGTCGACGCAGTCGCCTCTTTCCCACATCCTAGGCGACACCAGCCTCACCCATTTGTCTGCTTTCGATCCCAATCGCCGACCAATCTCTGCCCTCGCGAATGCCTGGCCTCGCGCGACCACGTCGCATCGCTGCTCGCGAAACCCTAGCCTTCGTCGCCTTTTTCCCCCTACGGCCTCGCGATTGAATTTGAGAAGGTAGTGACTTATGTTCGAGTCTAATGCTTGAACAAAAACCCTATTACTATCGGCTGATGGTGATTCCCTTGTTTTGTTTTTGTTCGGTAGGTAGATTTCGATTGGGGATTTTCAAATCTTGTTGATACGAATTGAGGAAGGGGGATAAATCGAGGGTAAAGAACTCGGCCATTCAAATTTTCGTTTCTTCTGTTCGATTTTGAACGTGGATCGGTTTCGTGAAATAAAACTGGGAAAGGGAAACAATTTTTGAGTTCGGCCATTATTTGTTTATTTTTCGTCTGATTTGAATCTGAGAGGAATGAGGGAGAGGGAAAACGAGATTTATCAGAGAGGGGTATGGTTATCACGATTTCGTTCCATGATCTTCTGCGTGATACTAGGCGTGCTTCAAGGAGGATAACGTGCTGGTATTTGACCAAATAAAATATTAATTTAAATTTGAATTCAATTTAATTTCAACGCGTTTATTCTTCGTATGGTTACGTATTAGCTCCAAAAAATACGAAATTTGAAATCCGGTAATAATACAATATTACGGACCCAATGGAACTGGTTTCGCTCAATTCCGAGACTGTGCCTCGGACAGTTATTTTTAAATATCGATACGAACGATAATTTTCAAAACTGAACAAACCATTTTCAAATTCGATTCTGAAACTTCAATTACCTTCAATAGATTAAATTTTAAAGTTTAATCGCAAATATCAAAGTTCAATCGGGGATTCAAATTAAATCATCGTTCAAATATTTAAAATTAATTAAATATTTTCAATTTAATTTGTTCAAAATTCTGGATCGTTACAAACTTCCCTCCTTAAAAGAATTTCGTCCTCGAAATTACAAGTTAGGAAAAATGGCCCTTAACTCGTCTACTATTTTTCAACATCCAAATAGTTTTATCAATTTTCAAAACAAATCTTTCTACTAAAGATTCGTTATCATTCAACTAAATTTCTAAACCTTTCATAGTTTCCAAACAACATTGTTTACTTAACAATTCAAATTTAAATTTAAATTCAAAGTTTAACTTTCAAATTTTTTTTCCTCAAAATTTTCTAACGCTCAAAATTTTCGAAAAATTTCGCCAGCGTCTCCTTTGCGCGGCTAATACGGTACAGCTACAAAACGTCCCTACGGACTCTCAGATTTCAAAAAGAAAAAGAAAAAGCCAAGAGGCTAGACAAGAAATCATCAAAAACTCATATTATAATTCAAATACTTACCTTTTGTCGAGCAATTCAAATTTATCTTTGAAAATCAAAATTTCCCATTCCTCTATACACCTGTATATCCTACTAGCCATAATATCTAGTTACATATTCAAACCATTCTGCAAATTCTATTACAAAATTTTCAATATATACTTCTTATATCCTCTTTAAATTCACTATTGAAGTTACATATCCTATTTTCATTCAATTTTACATTCCAAATTTCATTTGAATTCAATTCACAATTCCAATCTAATTTGGATTCAGTTTACTTCTGAATATTGAATTTATCAATTATCTTTCATTCATAACTGCACTATTTTAAATTAGTTCCAATTACTAATTCATTTCCAATTCTAGTTCTATTTACTTTCAAATTCAAAATGAATTTTAACATTCAATTTCATTTTCTTGCACTTGAAATTGCAAATTTGTTTATTCGTTCTCACATTCTTTCATTTTCAATTCGAATCCCAATTTTATTCTTTTGTTCAATCATCAACTTAGAATAATTTCAATATCAAGTTTCACTTAAAGAATTTCACTCTTCATTTAATTGATTCACTTATACTTATTTTAATTTAACTCCATCCTTTAAGTTAAATTTATTCTATCAAAATTTAAATTGTATAAGTTATCAGCTCATTTATTATTCCCATAAATATTTTAAATAGGATTCCAGAGTCTTTCCAACTTTTTCAAAATCATTTTTGAAAACAATTCAAATTATCCTTGAATTTCCAAAACAAACCCAAATTTTTCAAACAACTTCCATTTAAAACAATTTGGCAGCAATTCCTCTTTTGGAAACCCGAAAATGAACACCGATGATGCCATGGTCATCATCGGAATTATTTTCCAGCGACCAAAAAGAGTTTAGAGCTTTTCATTCCTCCAAAATACTTTTCAAACCTTCGAAATACATTTTCAACTCCAAAAAGGAATTTAAACTTTCCAAATCTCTAAAATTTTCAAATTCTTTTCAAACATTTCCAAAAACTTCTCTGGAATTCCGTTTCAAATTATAAATCACATTTATAACTTATATTCTCAAATTTCATTTGTATATGAATTTTATTTCTTAACTTTGGAGTTATGATTTCAATTTCTTATTCAGTTCAATAATAATGATAACATTTCAATATCATCACTTTCCTAACAAACAAGCATCCATATACTATGATAATTCATAGAAAACCATTTCTTTTTTTTTATACAAAAACAGTTTTGGGTAAAATTATTTCATTTACCCTATTTCAAAACAATACTGTGTCGGTTTATCTTGTTTAGAGTTTAGAAACCTCTATCGATTACAGTTAGCTAGACTGCACTGACCAGAATCCATAAACAATCAACCGATAAGTCAACACAATACAAAACAATTTTATATTCACTAACAAATACGCACTCGTATCTATTATTACACTCAACTCATTCTAGAGTACTACTGACTCTATCTCTAATGAGTAACACCCAACAGAGCAGGGTTGTCGCTTAACCATATGCTCTGATACCAACTGTAACATCCCGAAATTTTCGACTTTCGAAAATTCGACATCGATACTCACTTTATCGACTGCCGAGCAATCGAGTGCCGGAAACCCGAAAAGTTATGGTTTTAAAAAGAAGAAAAAGGTAGAAGAAGAAGAAAAGAGTAGAAGAAGAAGAGAAGAACAACAGAACAACAATAGAAACAGAAAACAATATCTGAATCTTACACATCGCAGCGGAACAATATATAATAAATAAACACTAGTCTTTTAAAACAAAGAACTATATCAGTTTATACATACATCAATCAACAGAGTCAATATACAACAATGGATAGTTATATAACTTGTCCTCATACAGAATACACAGCGGAATAAATACTATCAGATACAAATACTACGTCTCGTCATCCAGCTTATCTCCAAAGCTCCAGAATATCCTGATAACATAACTCTAGACTGCCCGTGTGGAAATTGGTGGGCACCCAGAGTTTAGAAGGGAAACAATAAACTCCGAGTCAGTCATGGTGACTGGTGTGAGATCGTAAAACAGTTTATCTTTAAAACAACAACAAGATAATTTTAAAGTCAATTCGCAATGCTTTTGGAAAATGAAACTACCATAAGACCTCCCGCCACACACACAATGCAAATGCAGAATTGGAGGAGATTTCTTCTTATGATAGTCAAAAATGCTTACTACGCAAAATCAAATCATTTTGATATTATTATTAGTGCATAGTGGAAAACATTTCGAAAGTATAATATCAATCTTAGCCAGCATAGGTACCATTATACTATGCCTACTATAGCTACCATATTAGATGGCAGGTTCTACAACTAATACCGTACAAAGTTCGTATTGGAAGATGGATTTCCAACAAATGTTCAGGCTAAGGAACTTCCTTTTCCACGATGGGTATGTCCCTGGAATAGACGACCTGAGAACCTAACGTTACGGTTAGATCTCTGCCAACATAAGGCCGGGTTACCTCTGCAAAAATAGGTAACTACTGACACGCGTATGCCATCCCCCGATCGTCACCGATCTTCCCGAGGATCCCCGATTCGCAACAACCACAAAGTAATAAATTTGCAGCAACCACAGAGGTTAAGTATCTGGGCTCCATACCATGATACCACCTTTATCCAGAAGGAATGACATACACTAAGGGGCGCTACTCCCTAGAACCTTGCCGCATCCTTCCTGTTTTGACCATTTCCGGGGTGTGAGGCTCGACGAAGTCTCGTCCACAAAGCTACGCTTTCTACAAATCCATGCTTCGGGTCAAACAAATGATCAATCTATGATCACAAAGATATAAGATCAAACAAATGATCATATCGCAAATGATCAAACACTGATCATTTCACAGCAACACTCAGTATGCCACGTTACCAAATTGGGATATATCGCTGATGAATTTCAACTACATAACCTCTGAGCTCGTACGTCTCAGAGAAGGGTGTTAAGCTAAGAGAATAAATTCTCCGCCACCAACAGAAATGTATTTGAAAGAAATCAGCTTTATATCTCAAATTGTAACGTCAGACACACAATCCATACAAGTCTGTTCCGGGATCGAACAGAACCGAAGGCACTTCTCACGAAGCCCTTGCATATTCGGATAAATTTCTAATCACGTCCGGACTTCCCGTCACTAAGGGTGATAAAACCTCTAAATCGGAGATCAGCCGATGTAGAGTAACTCGACGGTAATCCTTCCGTTTTCAAAACTATCCGGTCTTCAACACCGGTCTTCGAATGCAATTCATAACGACGTATCACATATTCGGAATGGGTTATACGACCCCATGGTCCTTTCCCGGCTAACCCGAATAGTGAGCGATTTTTCAAAAATAAGTGTGGCATTCAAATTCATCCAATTCACAACAAATACCTATCTAAAGGTAATTATTGATAGTCGGTTATTTAACTATCAATAAAGATGCGCAACATCATCAGATTCTAAATAATTTCCCCAAATTATTTATTTTCCAAAAATATCTTTACTAGATATATAATTTCCACACTTAACCATTTGAAACAATTTCAAATCAATTTCCACATTTCATTTTATCTTTGAAGATAAAATCTCAAAACAGTTCATTTCATATTGGAAAAGCATTTCCATACTTATTTAAAAATAAGTATTTCACAAATCTATTTATTTTCAACATTTGAAAATATTCGATATACTTAAATCAATATTAAGTATATATTTCATTCTTTAAGGAAAATATTCTTTTAACACCTTTATTTGAGTCAAAACGAATGTTACGTAAAACATCGTTACGACGACTCAAAATCACTAGTATAGGGATTCAGAATTAAGATAGATATATGAATCCCAATACTAGATAAAAATATTTCCTTTCGAAAATCATTTACTATAACAACAGTGTTATAGTCCACCATTTCCTTATTTCTCGAAAACGCCTATTTCAACAATGAATGTTGAAATCTATGCTTTCGATTCATAATACATTTTAAAACATCTTTAAAATGTTTAACTTCATGTTTAATATCACTTCTTCAAAAACGTATCCATTTTACTTAAAAATATATTCACTATCCAAAATCGTGAATATAATTCACTTAACTCAATTTCAATCTTTTCTACACATTTATTTCAAGGATAATTCGCTATCCAGAATTGCGAATATATCTTCTTTAATAACCTTCTATATTTAATTTATCAAATTAAATTAGTTTCGAATTTATAAAACAACGTTTATAAATTCTATTTCTATTTTTTAACAACTTCGATTTATAAATCTCCTTTATAAATAAATTCGATAAATATTCCATTTAAAGGCAAAAATCCAATTTACAAGTAAATTTCTTATCAGTCTTTATTCTACAATTTCATTCATTTTATAACTTCATACTTTATAAATCTATAAACTTCAAACTTTATAAATCTATAAACTTCAAATCTTCACAATTTATAATTCTATAAATTTCCTATCTTTACAACTTATAATTCTATAAATTTTCTATCTTCACAATTTATAAAAACTCGTTTTAAATTCCAAAAATTTTAATTGATAAATATCAATTTTGTACATCTTTTATATACATCGTTTTTAATAATTCAAAAATCCAATTTTAAACTATTTTATAAATTACTTTAACTTTTATTTCAAAAATCACCTCTCAGTTATATTTCACCAAAATGTTAACCTTTATAACTTTAATAATTTTAACGTTTGTAAATTAATTCAAAATTTTAATAACGTATACTTACAAATAATCACTTTAAAAATCTCTTTTAAAGTTAAAATCGTTATTTTAAAACTTCAAAAATTGAATCCAATGATGCAACGCATCAATTAGTCCATCAACATCAATCATCATATATCATCATATGATAACAGAATATATATCAACATCTGTAAATAAATAAATACAGTTGAGGAATCCAGTTGGTTCCCTCCAACCTGTTTCCCTGCATCCAAAGACGTTAGCACAATACCAATTCCACTTCGAGGTGGAATATCGCGGTATATGGGTTTTATAAAAATAATTCGCTTACTAACGGCGCAATAGGGTCTCATCCGCTATACGAGGCGGGAAATCATCAATCCAATATATACATATGCCAATATGTATATATTGCTATATATATAGATATATCCTACTATATCTAATATCACATCCAATAGCAATCAATCAGTCAAAAACTGCAATTAATTTTGAGTGAGAAAAATCTCACCTTAGCTTTTTATTTTGCAATCCAATCCAATTCTTCTTTCGTTTTCTTGACTTTAACCTTGTATAAATAATTTATACAATCTATTAATATTTGAATAAATTGGCAATAAATTATCATCTGTTAATTTCTTTAAACCAATTATTTAATTTTATCGAATGATTTATTTAAACAAATTTTCTATTAACTATTTAAATTGACCGAAAAATTCATTACTATTTCTTTTTATCTGTATATTTATTTGAAACACATTTCCATACGAAAATAGTTTATATGGATTCCAAATATTTATAAAAATATGTATTTTTCCATTTAAACATTTCTATCTTTCAAAGCTTATCTATATATATAAAACTACACTTTATAAATATCCAATCTTTATATAACCTTATATATATTTTCTTTTATCTGCCTATCTTTACAATTTATATATACAGATACACATATGGGTATACTTATCTATCTATTAAATCTTAAAATATAATTGCTTTTAAATCCTACTATTAAAAAATTTCTATCCTTTTCTGAGAGTTACTGCATCATGAACTAAAATTTCAAGCATTCGAAATAGTTTAAAATACTAATTAACCTAATTACTGAAGTTAATAAAAGCAATAACATTATAAACATCACCACCAGCCGCTGTCGAACGACCGTCCCTTTGACCACTCGCCTCGCGTCTGCCTCTGGCCACGACTACCAGAGCTGCCGAAGTATCCTCCAACCTCTCGCGAATAACGCACCACCATCACCGTCGACGCAGTCGCCTCTTTCCCACATCCTAGGTGACACCAGCCTCACCCATTTGTCTGCTTTCGATCCCAATCGCCGACCAATCTCTGCCCTCGCGAATGCCTGGCCTCGCACGACCACGTCGCATCGCTGCTCGCGAAACCCTAGCCTTCGTCGCCTCTTTCCCCCTACGGCCTCGCGATTGAATTTGAGAAGGGTAGTGACTTATGTTCGAGTCTAATGCTTGAACAAAAACCCTATTACTATCGGCTGATGGTGATTCCCTTGTTTTGTTTTCGTTCGGTAGGTAGATTTCGATTGGGGATTTTCAAATCTTGTTGATACGAATTGAGGAAGGGGGATAAATCGAGGGTAAAGAACTCGGCCATTCAAATTTTCGTTTCTTCTGTTCGATTTTGAACGTGGATCGGTTTCGTGAAATAAAACTGGGAAAGGGAAACAATTTTTGAGTTCGGCCATTATTTGTTTATTTTTCGTCTGATTTGAATCTGAGAGGAATGAGGGAGAGGGAAAACGAGATTTATCAGAGAGGGGTATGGTTATCACGATTTCGTTCCATGATCTTCTGCGTGATACTAGGCGTGCTTCAAGGAGGATAACGTGCTGGTATTTGACCAAATAAAATATTAATTTAAATTTGAATTCAATTTAATTTCAATGCGTTTATTCTTCGTATGGTTACGTATTAGCTCCAAAAAATACGAAATTTGAAATCCGGTAATAATACAATATTACGGACCCAATGGAACTGGTTTCGCTCAATTCCGAGACTGTGCCTCGGACAGCTATTTTTAAATATCGATACGAACGATAATTTTCAAAACTGAACAAACCATTTTCAAATTCGATTCTGAAACTTCAATTACCTTCAATAGATTAAATTTTAAAGTTTAATCGCAAATATCAAAGTTCAATCGGGGATTCAAATTAAATCATCGTTCAAATATTTAAAATTAATTAAATATTTTCAATTTAATTTGTTCAAAATTCTGGGTCGTTACAGTTTTCCTCGAAACCAAATGAGGTAACTACTTTATGAAACTTGTGGTACCATTGATGAGAAGCTTGTTTGAGCCCATAAATGGATTTCTTTAGTTTTCAAACCATATTCTTTGGATCTCCGAACACAAAGTTTTATGGTTGCAGCATATAAATTGTTTCCTCAATGTCTCCATTGAGAAACGCAGTTTTAACATCCATTTGATGTAACTCAAGGTCAAAATGTGCAATAAGCGCCAAAATTATTCTAAAAGAGTCTTTCGATGATTATGGAGAGAGAGTTTCTTTAAAATCGATACCTTCCTTCTGAGTAACACCTTTTGCTACAAGACGAGTCTTATATCTTTGCACATTACCTTTTGCATCTCTCTTGGTTTTAAATATCCATTTACAACCAATGGGTTTCTTACCTTCAGGCAGAGAGACAAGATCCCAAACTTTATTGTCTTGCATGGATTTATACTCTTCGTTCATAGCTTCAATCCACTTTTGAGAATCAACATCTTGCATGGCTTGGTAAAAGTTGATAAGATCATTTTCCACCAATCCATTATTATCCTCTATTTCTTGAAGAAATGCCACATAATCATCCGGAATGGCATCTTTCCTCTCTCTAGTGGATCTCTTTAGTGGCAATTCATTTTGAGGTTGTTGAGTTTGTTCTTGTGGAACATTGTCCTCATGTTGAAGAGGGTTTTCTTCAATATTGTTTTGTTGTGGTTCTGGATTAACTTCTTCATTAATGACAGGAATGATAATCTGTACATTGTCAGAAGAAGTAACTGTAGTAGGAATCATAGATGATGATTCCTCCTCAAAAACAATGTTCCTTACTTCATTTCTCCCCCTTAACTCAACATCCTCAAAAAATGTTGCAGTTCCCATCTCAAAAAATTTCTTTAGTGTGGGATCATAAAATTTATAGCCCCTAGATCGCTCAAAATAACCAATATAGTAGCTGCTCGCTGTTTTAGAGTCTAATTTTCTTTCATTTGGCCTATAAGGCCTTGCCTCAACTAGACATCCCCAAATTTGAAAATGCTTTAGAGTGGGCTGTTTGCCTATCCAAAGCTCGTAAGGTGTCTTGGCAGCTGCTTTAGTGGGTACCCTATTAAGGATATAAACTGCTTTCTTTAATGCCTCCCCCAGAGTGACTTTGGTAAGGTAGAATGACTAATCATACTCCTCACCATGTCTTTAAGAATTCTGTTTCGTCTCTCAGCAACACTATTCATGCTAGGTGAACCTGGCATAGTGTACTGTGGGACTATTCCACATTCCTCTAGGAATTGGGCAAACGGTCCTAGACATTGTTCACCCGATCCATCAGATTTACCATAATATTCACCTCCACAGTCAGATCTGACAGCTTTAATTCTTTTGTTGAGTTGTTCTCAACTTCTACCTTAAATTTCTTGAACATGTCTAAGGATTCCGATTTATCATGTATAAGATATTGGTAGCCATATCTTGAGTATTCGTCTATGAATGTGATAAAATATTGTTGACCATTCCATGATGCCATAGGGAATGGTTTACAAATGTCCGTATGTATCAATTCTAAAACGTCGGTTGCTCTATTGGTACCTATTTTCTTATGTTTGGTCTGTTTTCCCTTGATGCACTCTACACAGACATCGAAGTTTGAAAAATCAACAGATCCCAAAATTCCATCTATCACAAGCCTTTGAATTCTATTTTATATATATGACCCAAGCGCTTGTGCCACAATGTGGCTGAATTTTCCTTATTAGCTTTTCTTTTAGTATCGCGCGATTCCACATGCAAGGCTTCATAATAAGAGGTATTAACATCAAGCATATATAAGTTATCATAAACATTGAGAGAACCAGTTCCAACAAGATTTGAATTTATTGATAAACTAAAAATATCATTCCCAAATGAACAAGAATAACCAAATTTATCCAACTTAGAAATAGAAACCAAATTCCATCTAAAAGACGGTATAAAAGTATCAAATAAATCCAAATAAAACTGAGTTCTCAATAACAACTTAAAATGCCCAATAGCCTCCACTTTAACCGATTTTCCATCACCCACATAGATGTATTTTTCAGCATTATTTGGATTTCGGTAGCTCAGGCAACCCTTTCTTAACACGCCATGCATGATATTTGGTACAATCTTTCTTTAAATGTCCAGCCTTCTTACAAAAGTAACAACCATATGACTCCTTATGTTGTTTCTTTTTCGTTGGACCCTTAGCAGTTTCCTTATCCTTCTTTCTCTTTTTGTCTTTTCCCTTAAGGGTGTATGCCAAATGAGCACTTTCAGTCTTACCATGCTTCAATCTCTCTTCTTCTTGTACATAATACGAAATGAGCTCATTCAGAGTCCATTTCTCCTTTTGACAGTTGTAGCTGATCTTAAACTGGTTGTATTGTTAAGGAAGACATATTAGTACCAAATGCACGAGCAAATCATCCGAAAGCTCAAGCTTAAGTTCGTTAAATTTTGAAGCAACATTAGACATTTCTATATAATGTACTCCCTTATGTTCCCTTTGCTTTGATACTTCATGTAAATCAAGCGCTGCAAAAGCGTGCTTGTTTCCACCTTATCATTTTTAGCAAAACGTTTTTCAATCTCAGCAAGAAAATCTTTAGCATTGGTTATCTTTTCAGATACCGCACCGCTAAATTCCTCTAGAATGCCGTGCTTTATGATCATTATACTCATGCGATTTGAACGATCCCACCTCTCAAAGTTCTTTATAACATCAGAAGAACTTTCATCCGTAAGAGGGGTGGGTGCATCCATCCTAAGTGTAAGGTCAAGATCCATGCAGCCAAGAACAAGCAATATATTCTCTTTCCAATCCTTAAAGTTTGTTCTAGTCAGAATAGGAATGTTTTTAAGATTGGCAGATACTGTAGTTAAATTAGCTATAATTTTAACATAAGAATCAATCAATTATTCTCACATTGTAAAACAAAACCATAGTAAATTCAAATAATTGGTAAGTCTTTCCTCAAGATACCTAGCACAACATCAATATCAAGTCTTTGGATAGTAATATTAATTGTAAGTGGTACTCTTGTTGTAATGATCAAACATTGACAATGAGTTCAAGTCAAATATCAATCTTCCTTTGGGTCGATTAGATTTTCACTTGCAAAACTATATTATTCTCACATATTTATCATCACATATGTATAAATGATTCGGCCAAATATTAGTGTTCCTTTGGGTCGGCTAATATTCGCATGAATAAATACACACAAACATCAAACATTTTTCATGAATAACTAAAATAAGAGAGGTCACTTCGGTGACATGTTATTTCAATTAGTTCACTTGTAATGTAGGATATTTACAGTTAGTTTGCAAAGAGACACCAAATAATATTTGAACTGGTTTATTTTAAATCATTCATTTATGAGTATTCCATAAATTTCAATTTTCAATTTTATACATATTGAAAATATGGTTTCATAGCCGTAATAAAAAAAATTAACATCGACTAAAACTGTAACAATACATAACAAATGGTATTTTCAATACAATTAATGATAAAATATTGCGTACTTTATTTAGCTGTCAATATTCAAGACAGAAGATAAAACAAATTTTAATATAGCATGGTCCATACATGTGATATTGCAAGAAAATGAATAACTGAAAACTGGAGCAGTGGTTGATCCCAAACATAGTGGGAAGCAATGAAAATAAATAGTCCATGTCAAAATAGCTTATTATATCGGTGCGGCAGGTAATTAGCTTTCGATGAAAGCTTATTTGAATAAGCAAATATGAATACATGTGTTATAATATTACAGAAAGTGCAACTTATTTTTAATGAGCAGGCCATACATATAAAATTTGTATCTGGATACATATAACCCATATTGATTCATTGGAGAAACAAGTATACAAAATTAACAGCGGAAGGCGTACCTGAATCCATTGATTCTTAATTGATGTGAAGATTAATTTGGATTAAATCTTCCAAATTGACACAAGCTTAGATCTGTAAATTATCATTAGAAGAGGGTAGAGAGAATATGATAAGACTTATGTAATTTGGGGACCATAACCCCATATATATAGTGTGTGACATTTTTCAGTTCAGCTCTTCAACAAACTAAAATTGTCACTCCGATATCCACACGTTATAATTTTACATGACGAATATACCCCTTAAGTATTAATATGTTTATTCCAAAAATAGATCATGTAATTAGACTTAATTACAAGATAGCCCACATATTCAAACATTAAAATATGTGGCCCCATTGTTGAATTATTCCAACAGAGTATATAAAGTTTTATATACACTCGGTTCCCAAGTACATTTTAAAAAGATAACAATTTCTAAAAAATTATGGGTTTTTAAAATGGGTGGTTTTGTAAATATATAAAGTAGATGCAAAGGACTTTTAGGTCTCCATGTATATCAGTTTTCAAAGGTATGTAATACGTTGTTGAATAATAAGTATAAGCATATAGTTTTAAATATGCCTTATAGATGTTATGTTTATGGGTTTTGAATGAGAAAGGTTTCCTATCACATTTGGTTTCAGGTATACACCTTTAGATGCGCAAGTTTTTTGTATTGAAGTTTGGTACATACCAAATTTAAGTATGCCAGTGTAACGACACTATCATTATACCCATATTATTAAAGAACATTATGAATAATGTCGTCTAATAATATGGAGAATATGGCTTGTTAAGGGTGATCAAATGTGAATATAACTTTAAACTATCAGTGACATGACATACTTACCATTTAACTAAATCTCTGGAATAAAATTTGACGTATACAGTCTCAGTTCAAAGTAATAGGCATATCGGTTTCTCAGAATCAAAATAGTATATCATATAAAATAGTAAATCATAGATCATAATGGAATAATAAATCTCATATACATATACAAAATGTGAGTCTACAAAATTAAATTCTAGACCCACATAATGTATATGTGTTACAAATCTCTAACTTGGATGTACATCTTATATACAACACAAAATCCTAACTGAGATAATCTAATAGTCAAAATGGTTTATCTCCCTGCTAGCAAATCATCCAAAGGTCTACCTGTCCTGTAACCTAAAAAGTCTCAGCCTAACCCGAGTATTATAAAATAAACGGGTTAGACTATCTCTAAATATCCAAAAGGGTGAGAATAAGATATATCACAAAAATAAATAACATATAAGTAAATCCAGATGTCAAAAATATAACAAGTCACTTAATTAATTTAACTCAGAATTCACTTCAAGGCATATGTGTGAATATATTTGATCACAAACACACATTAGTCACTAAACATAGAATCACAGAATAAATCAAAATATTCCTAACATGAAACCAATTTTATACCATGATAAACAAACATTTATGGTATCACTCATACCGATCTGATACCAAAGATCAGGAACACAGAATCTCGACATGATCACAAGGACTGGAATCACAGAATTTCAACATGATCATAAGGATCGGGGAACACATAATCTCGACCGATCAAAACGATCGTGGCAACCATGACTCCAAAACTCTAGATTATTTATTTATTTATGTTCGAAAAGAAATGCTAGAGTATACCTCTTAAGGATTTATCGGCCCCGGTCGAACCCTAAAAGGAAATACTCTAAAGTGCCAAATACTATTGCTTTCGGTAATCACTAGAACTTAACCAAAACGTCCTATATCGCTTGGTGAAATTCAAGTACTAGAGGCTGGTAAATCTCACTTGTTCCAGATACCACTGGAAAACCTAAACTATATTCTCTTCAGGATTTATCAGTCCCACTGAACACCAAAAGAGAATACAACTATAAAGTGTTAAATACTTCCTAATAGCAATCACAAGAATTTAACCAAAGCATCCCATACTACCCAATGAAATTTGAGTATTCACTAATGGGATAGTAAGTTCCAGTCAAACATTCTATTCAATGAGTTATACTATATTCGATGAAGCATTGTTCGAAAGAATTTAAACCAATCGATAATACTAAGTCGATTGTTAGTACTCCCTACATTATAGAACTAAGGTTCTCAAAATATTTTTCTTGTAAGAGTTTATAATTTAAAAATCCAATATTATAATTTTCCATAAATTTATTTATTATTTAAGCTTATATTAATATTCACCATTTGATAAAATCTTCCATGAATCCGAATTATTTCGAAATTTGCACTTGTATATATACACAGTTGTCTTAAATTTCCATACATGATATTTAGTTAACAAACCATGTTATAAAAACCCATATGTATGTATGTATGTATATGTATAAATCCATTTATCTTATAAATCCATATTATTATTCTTTCAAATCCATTTTGATATATATAACCATTTTACTTATAAATAAATTAGGTTTATATTTCCAAAACCATGTTTCCAAAATCCATAACCATTTATAATACAAATACTATATATATAACTATTTATAAAAAGAACTAGATTAATTTAGAAACAAGTTTGATATTTGTAGATTTAAAGTAAACTCTCTTTTATATAAAATAGATAGATATAAGTGTATAATATTGCAAACCTTTGAATCAAAGTGATTCAAAGTCCCAGGAGCATAAGAGAATTTACTACAATAAAAACTAGGTCATCACAAGATTATAGCCATGAATTGGTCCATATATTTCTAACTGTATATCGTCTCCAATCAAGTTTATAGATTAGCAAATCAATGTAATTGGACACCAAAAGGACCATAAACAACATGCAAAACTCAAGAAAACAACAACAAAAACAAGAAAATGGACAAGGCGAGAAAAAAGGGCGAACATATGAGCGAACGGAGCGATCGAGGAGAAAAATGGGCATGACCTGGGGCTCAACCCAGGTCGTAACCAGTGCACTGGTCTGGTGGGACTGGTGACACCACCTAGGCTGAGCCCCAGGCAGTGCACACAACTCCCGAACCGTCCGTTGGTAGTGATTTTTTCTAATGGTGATTATTTTGACTCCTAGGGCATTGATTTTGCTCTCTTTCAAGCATAAAAACAACTACAATTTGATATTAGTTAGGATCATAAGAGTTTCAACAAACAGAAGATTGAATAACATGAATTAGAAATTACATAAGGAACTGAGATCAAATCAACCATATATTCATCCAATTCAACCAAATAGAGAATCTACTTCAGTTAGTAGTGTGAGGTAAACTGTAACAACCCACCCCCGAACAGGCCTAAATTTCGACCTAGAAAAGATCGAAACTTAGATCCATTCTAAAGTAGGTTGTTTGTAGAAATAATAGTATGAAGCCATAACTAAATTTTCAGAACTCACAGCGGATGGAACAAAATATAATAGCAAAGTGTACCCAGTTATTTCAAAACCATAAAAATGCCATAATACAAAATTCCATAAAAACCATAACATAATATCCTTTTTATGGGTACACAAAAAAGCAAGTAATAATAGCAAATATTGCCACAAGCCAAGCTTCTCTATCTCTAAGCATTGTCAACGCCATCACACCATCCTTAACCTGTGTTGTAATGAGGAGAGAGTCAGAACAACAAGTGTTTGGTGAATAAAAACCTCGAGTCTTACCTTTTCAGTACTTGGACAGTATATTTCAAAATAAGAATATGTCTATGAACATAAAACCATGAAAATAATTTAATACTTATTTATAAGGAAAGGAGGTGGGTCCAACCAGTTAGTACCTTTCATTCTAGAAGTAGATCTCATATCCAAATCATATATCATAAATAGCTAATAATGTGAGAGACGGTACCAAGCCACCTAATACTTCCCAGTGGAAAATCGGCAGACCCCGTCATTTAAGGGCTAACTCCAGAAGAGTGCCACTCAATGGTACTATCTAGCTGACATCATATGGAATCTCATAGGACACTTAATACTTCCAACTGGAAAATAAGCAGACCTTGTCATTTAAGGCCTATTTTCAAAAGCAGACCCTTGTAGAGATACTACCAAACGTAACTCCTTGGCCACTTAATACTTCATCTGGGGAGAAAGGCAGGTCCAACCACTTAAAACCTCAAACCCCGAAGCAGGCCCTTTGTCATTTGGCCCATACCCATAATGACGTCTCACATTAGTCCTCTATTCGTAGGAACTGGTAGCCAGAATAGCTGAGCAGATTTCCACCATAGAATTTGGAAGTAACCTCGCGTCATTACAAATATTTATCATAAGGATATCTCACATCAATAAAAGTGTGCACAACTACTGGTAGCTCTAAAGTGAAGGGTATACTTTTATCATGTAACTCTATTGACCTTACACCCCTACGACTTAGCCATAAATTAATTACTCTCTATACGTATATACTCATCTCATCGTTTTATAAATAAGGCCTTATAAGGAATATTTCCTATTACGCCTTAAAATAATAATTAGGCTATATAAGAGTTTAATCTTATTTTCACCTCAAAATCAATTACCTTCCTAATGGGGGAAAATAAATGTAAATAAATCCCTAATTAACTACGTCATATACGCAATAATTATACGTTAATTACGTAAATAGAAATAAATAAATATTCACGCTTAATAAGTTCAAAATGCGCGGATTTTACGCCCTAAACCAGCATTAAATGTCAATTCCCTAACCAATTATTATTACAAGTCCTTTTTCTTCAATTTTCCAAGATTTCATGGAATTCAAATGTCCAAAACAGGGAATAAATATTCATAATCAAAACTACAATAATAGACTTGAAATAGAAACTCAATTTATTACACCAATTCAATGGAATATCTAAAACAATAAAAATTGCAATTTTACCCCATATTCTATTCAACTCCTCTTTTACAAAGAAATAGATAAGAATAAGTAGTGTAAACTACGAATAAAATTCATATTCTAAACCCCTTATTTTATTGAAGGATCATAATTTGACCCAAAGAAGAAGGAGAAATGGAATAGATTATGAAATTATCAAAAATTTCATAAACAAAACAAATTCCATCAAATTAATATAAATAATTGAGGATCTCAACATAGAATTGACATTTCGAAATAAAAAGGAATTTTATGGGATTTTATCTATCATATTTTCAAAATCCCGAAGGCATATTCAAATCCAAAAGAAATACACTAAACATTGCTGCAAAGAAATACTAAGGTTTCCACTCGCAGATTAGCCTTAGCTTTACTCAAATGGATTTGTAGCCTTTCGATCTCTTCCAGAATCTCTCTCTTTTGATATATATATATATGTATGTATGTATGTATGTATGTATGTATATATATACATAATAGGGAAGATGTATATATATTTATTAGATTCAAAATAATTGGAGAAGAGTAGGATAACAATAGATTGGAGGAAGAAGAAACAAATAGGAAATATGTTAAATCCTTACCTAAATTCTCTACGGAGTTTCTAAATCTTATCAGAGAGATAGAAATAGCAGAGTTTTCTCGTATTCCCCAAAATAATATGAATAAAAGTGAAGAGGATAGGGTTCTATTTGTAGGAGTTAAAATGCACCAGAACCGTAGGATGGAAGTAGGTAGGAAACGGGTAAATCTAGAGTGCACAACCGAATAGAACATAACATAAAACCCTAGCCGCTACTGGAAACTGTTGTTGCCAAGCGATCGACCACCCTTAAGTGACTGGTCGACTGATATGGTCGACCAGTTGACCTAACCGCTCTTTATTTAGGAGCGTTTATTTTTGTTACCGTTGCTGTATTATTTTATTCCCTAATAAACATTTACCATTAAGCGTTAATAAAACGTTTACTTAGCTTCCAAGTTAATTTTTGAAATTTAAATTCAAAATTGATTTCTCATTTGAATTTGAATTCAAACTAAATTAATTTAAATCCGATAACTTCAAATGCTCATAACGTCTTAGTTTGAGCTCCGTTTTCAGCATATTATATATGAAAACGGATCAGAATTTCGCCACGACCGCAATGGAATAACTTTCGTGGTCAAATTCCAACTTTTATCAAATTTTTGCATTTAACCCTTATCATATTTAATTCAATTTACTTTATTTATTTATGATTCATTTTATAGGGTATTACATTCTTCCCCCCTTAAAAATGATTTCGTCTGAAATCTTTCAAGGAGTAAACAGCATAACTCGCAATAATATCCATGTTATACAACCAAATTATCTACACAACCATCTACTCAATCAATAACTACAATGTGATTATGTAATACAGACATACTAAAATGAGCTCAATCCTAGCGTGAGTGTGTGATTGTGTCATGAAAGTATGTATGCAAATACCCTAAACATGCATAAAAATTTCAACATGAGTGTAAAGTAGTTGTGAAAAGGTGTAGCATCCATCTCCTTCCATCCAATCTAGCAACCACGATGCAACCAAAATCCTAATTTTGGAGAGAAAATTTTCCAGAGAAAGGTTTTGGACGAAGAGTCCTCATGCCTCCCATCATATTTTCTCACCATTGTACTCGGACCAATCTAATTCTTTATTGCGAAGCTTCCGAATTCCTTGCTCTACGATGCATGTAGTGGCATGGGATGCTTTGGCTTCGTCTTAAAATCTCCCAATTGATTAGGCTCTACAACAATTGTTATGCTACGAAGGTATTTCCTCAAATGAAAAAACGTCATGGACTCCAACAAACCAACCAACAAAAAAGTTTTCTTGCTTTTCCTCATATTGTGAAAAGGCCCAATAAATCCGGTGCCTACTTTCCTACTATCCAAATCATATGCTGCCTAATCAATTCTGACTTTCCAAAGTCTCTCAATACAAATCTGGTCCGAGTAGAATTTGTCAGTGGTTTCTCACCCACTACGATTTGCATGGCTTTCCAAAAAATGCTTCAAGGAAGCCATACTAATCATCTATTGATGACTATAATCATATTGAATTCTACTAAGAGTAAGCGCTATCCCTAAGGTCCTCCAAAATCCAAGATGCAAACTCTCAACTAATCCTCTAAGTTCTCATCCATTTCTTCAGTTTGTCCATCGGTCTTCAGTTAGTAAGCGATGCTCCGATTCAATGAATTTACTAAAGCTACTAGCAAACCCCTCCAAATTTGCTAGTAAACTAAGGGTCCCTATTATTAACAATGCAAAGTACAACTCCATAAAACTGTGTTGGAGTGCTGCAGTTCTACTGCTTCTAACGGAAAACTTTCTGCCACCTTCTTCTTAATCCTTGATCAATAGGAGATTCCATTCTCATTCCAATACATTTTCTCTTTTCCTTACATGGCGGCATTTTGTGAGCTAAATCCCTTATGTTTCCCAAAATCTAAAGTCTTGAGATTGAAACATTTACTCACTTTAGGCTGCTAATCTAATTCCATCATTAACTTCCAATTTTACCCATGGTTTATCGCTAGTTAAGTGTTCCCATAAAATTTCCTTATTTACTTTGCTTTCCAATATATATCAAGTGGTTTAAATCTCATTCATAAAGTCTACATGGGAATATATCTTATACCACATCATCCACTTTTCCAATAACTAACGAAGACAACTAGCGACTATAATCCAAGAACTCCAAAAGAAATTTTTTACTGGAAGTTGCCATTTATTATTGGTTAATATAAATGTGTTGAGGTCCTAACACTCCTTTCCAAATTAAGATGAGCAACCTTTAATAACTCATTCCATTGCTACCCGTTTCTTAATTTCCCTTTTTCGGTCTTTCATAAATGTGTTTCATTTATTGCTTCAATTAATATCCATAGCAGCTGATCATTACTGTCAGAATTGGACCATTCCCAATTAATCCTTCATCGATCTTTTTAACCTTCTCCAGGTTTCCAAAATCCATTCACTGCTCAAATTTCTTTCTTCCACAAATGCATTATCAAGTTTCTTTAATCAGTCCCTCTTTAGATTACTTTTCCTTTCATTAATTAAAATTTATTGCTCGTTAAATTTATAATTAACATCCATAAATCCTAATCCGTCAATTACTAACTAACACACATATAGTCGTAATATGTGCTATCTATATATATTCTAGCCATTTAGCGTAGTTGTACGATATCTATATCTAACCGCTGATTCTACAACTAGAATACTCATTTTCGTATTTTAATTCATCGAAGCTATCCTTCCAAAAAGAGTACTATCATA
Organism: Allium fistulosum; assembly: GCA_030737815.1. NCBI lineage: Eukaryota > Viridiplantae > Streptophyta > Magnoliopsida > Asparagales > Amaryllidaceae > Allium > Allium fistulosum. The sequence goes on along the minus strand of CM060904.1, from coordinate 1,097,971,506 downwards.
AATTAACCACAATTAAGAATTTTGCTTTGTTTGAAATTACAAGAAATCATTTCTTTTCTTATTATTGAAATAGACAGTGTAAACTATGTAAAAGAATATCCATCTTTTACACATCTCTTTCCTTTTTAGTGTATTCCTGGTTGCTTCAAACAATGCACTTTTACATGTATTTTGGAATTGGATAATTTATGGAAAATACGTGGAAATTGTTCCAAAATTAAAATGTAGAAATTCATATTCTATGGGCAATCTAATTCACAACCCAATTATAGATCTGGAATATCTTTCCACTTTACCAACTTCATCAAATAGAGGTTTGAGACTGACTTCAATTTTCCACATCAGATTGTACATTTTGTTTTACTCATATCCTTAAAAAAACCTTAGTCTATCCCACCTAGGTCATGATCTGTACCTAATCCATAAACTTTTAAAAAACTGTAACTTTCACACACAAAAGAAAAATCTTCATACAAATAAACTTATTTAAAAATAAGCATTTATCACTCCATTTCTTGCAATACTTAAAACATGAAGTATCAAATTCAATATCTCCATCTTTGAAAATTTAAACTTTAATAAAAACCTTTATCGAAGATTCAAAATTCCTTTGTTCCTAAATAGAAATAAATAATCTCCATTTTTAAAACTTTCCGTATCAATTTTTTTCTCTAAAAGTTAGACTTTCAAATTTATGGCATTCAAAATTCTCTTGGTTTTTCAAAAAGAAACTTATGAAAAACTTTCCTTTCAATAGCTTGTAAAAATAACGATTTATTCCTTTTTGAAAATAGGATTCTTTTACAAAAAAGTCAAAACTTAATTATCCTTTCAAAATAATATGTTTGACCATTTTTGTTTCTAAGAGTTTTTTAGCTACAAGAATTACCATTTACAAAATAGTAAAATTTTCACAATCATCATTTCAAAATTACAGTTATTTCCTTCTAAAGCATACAATAATATTTATTACCTTGTTACTCAAAATATATTTTTATTTGATGAAATATAGCTTATAACTTTGCTCAAAAACTCTTAAAATCTCTAGCAATAATTCTCTTTATCAAATCCAATATTATTACCATTCAAACAACTTTTGTATCCAAATTAAGAAAAACATATAAATTTCTCGCCTTTACATAAATGCTTCTCTTTATACAAAAACATCTAACTTATTTATCAATCATCGTTTAAATCCAATCAATAGTCAAAGTTTCCTTTTATAACTTTATACGATAAAAAAATAAATGGAGTAGACAAAGATAACTTCTATCTTACTCTATTACTCCTTTCAATATCTCATCTAACAGAATTTACAATTCTATTATTACCTAAATTCGAGTCATTATTCTCTTCATCACCTTATATGGGAATGCTCTCCTTCATATACTATTGGACATTCCTTTCTTTTTATTTCTATCCCAAAATAGGTGTTATTTCTATCTATAAACCCCTACAAAGAGTTCTAAAGAAAGAACTTTTAGGTTTATAAACAAGGAAAAATAGAAGGATCAAAGAACCAAAAATTGAAATCTTTTTAATCAAATTAAAAAGGTTAACAATTGGAAAATTTTCAAGGCATTAATTTAAAATTAAAACCATCCACCACTTTTGTCTTAAAGAAATTCACCGCTTTTAAAAAATTGCACTACCTTTCTAAACTTTTCCAAAACTAATGGTAGTATATTTCCAAAATTGTCTAAAACCATAATTATATTTCTAAAAAATTTCAACTTATACATCCTCTAAGAAGTTGTAGAGGGAGAAATTTCAAATTATTGCATAGGAAATATAACATAGAAAAATAGAAGAACACAAAATCAAGAAAATTGAAAGCTTTTCTAATTCAATCAAATTTTAAATTGAAATCACCTACCAAAAATTTTTCAGCACTCTTTTTAAATTTACAACCTCTTTTCAAACTTTTTACAAAACAAACGGTGGTATAATTTAAAAGTCATCTAAAATCACTTTTTATCAAAACTTTCTGATCTATAAGATTTTCATTCCAAAATCGTTTGAAAGGCACTTTCAAAATTTTCAAGGGGTTTTCAAAGAAACATTTTCATCAAATTATGTCCTAAAAGGTAGGATTAAAATTTGTTCTTTCTTTTAAACCTTTGTACTCTACCCTTTGAAATCTAATTTCTTCCTTGTGGTGATAAATGTATTACTTCTTATGGAAGTTTGCTCCTTTCCTTACTTCCATATTTTATTAATACATAACACCTTCATTTGTTACCTTCATAAATGTTAATTTGTTTATATTAATTGTCAGCCTAACGGACGTTTCCTTAATGTCATTTATTTCCTATTAACGTTTCCATCTATGGTCACTCCTATTATTAAATATATGCCTATAGGGTCCACGATGATAACGAAGACTAGGTCCTATCAAGGAGTCAATTACTATCCAGCTTCTAGGGTGCTTCCATAAGTTGAGGTCATGTTCTCCCCAGTTTGCTCGTAAAGATATGATCTCTGCTCCATGGGTAATCGGAGTAGGAGTAGAAACTACCTCTATTTATTCTTCCAACTCATAGTCGTATCGCCCATCCTTTCAGAATATGGTCGCAACTACTTCTATAGTCGAAATTTATAGAGGTAAGTGTAAATTCAAAAATAAGCATATATACAGTATGAGTTTTCGTAAAAAAAATTGAAAAACCTTTTCAAAAATAACAAGTACGCCACTCATATGTATAGTATACTTTCCCCGTTGATCGGGTAACCTAGGGCTCTGATACCAAATGTAACAACCCACCTTGGAACATGCTTAAATTTCGACCCGAAAAAGGCTCATCGAAACTTAGATCCACTCTAAGGTAAGTCGTTGGTAGAACTAAGAAAATAATAGTATATAGCCATAACTAAACTTTCAGAACTCACAGCGGATAGAACAAAATATAATAGCAAAGTGTACCCTTTATTTCAAAACCATAAAAATGTCGTAATACAAAATTCCATTATAACAGTAACATAATATCCCTTACATGGGTACACATAAAAATAAGTAATAATAGCAAATACTGCCACAAGCCAAGCTTATCCATCTCTAAGCATCGTCACTACCATCACTCCGTCCTTAACCTGTGTTATAATGAGGAGGGAGTCAGAACAACAAGTGTCTGGTGAATAAAAACCTCGAGTCTTACCTTTTCAGTACTTCGGCAGTATATTTCAAAATAAGAATATGTCTACGAACATAAAACCATTGAAATCATTTAATACTTCTTTATAAGGAAAGGAGGCGGGTCCAACCACTTAATACCTTCCATTCCAGAAGTCGATCCCATATCCCAATCATACGTCATAAATAGCAAATAATGTGAGAGATTGTAACCAAGCCACATAATACTTCCTAGTGGAAGATAGGCAGACCCCATCATTTCAGGCCTAATTCCAGAAGCGTGCTCCTCAATGGTACTATCTAGCTGACATCGTATGGAATCTCATAGGCCACTTAATACTTCCAAGTGGAAAATAGGCAGACCCCGTTATTTAAGGCCTATTTCTAGAAGTGGACCACTGCGGAGATACCACCTAACATAACCCCTTAGCCATTTAATACTTTATCTGGGGAGAAAGGCAGGTCCAACCACTTAATACCTCAAACCCCGAAGCAGGCCCTTCGTCTTATAGCCCATACCCATAATGATGTCTCACATTAGTTCTCTATTCGAAGGTACTGGTAGCCAGATTAGCTGGGAAAATTTCCCTTGCAGAATTTTGAAATAACCTCGCATAATTACAAATATTTATCATAAGGCATACTAATAAAACTATACACAATTGCTGCTAGCCTCAAAGTGAAGGGAAGACTTCTGCCATGTAACTCTATTGACCTTGCACCCCTACGACTTAGCTAGAAATTAATTACTCTATATACATATATACTCATCTCACCGTTTTATAAATAAGCCTTATAAGGAATGTTCCTTATTATGCCTTCAAATAATAATTAGGCTATATAAGAGTTTCCTCTTATTTTCACCTCAAAATCAATTACCTTCCTAATGAGGAAAAATAAATGTAAATAAATGTCTGATTAGCTATGCATATACGCAATAGTTATCGTTAATTACGTAAATAAAAATAAATAAATATCCGCGTTTAATAAGTTCTAAACGCACGGATTTTACGGCCTAAACTAGCGTTAAATGTCAATTCCCTACCAATTATTATTACAAGTCTTTTTTCTTCAATTTTTCAAAATTTCATGGAATTTAAATGTCCAAAACAGGGAATAAATATTCATAATAAAAACTGTAATAACAAACTTATAAACAAAATAGAAACTCAACTTGTTGCACCAATTCAATGGAATATCTGAAACAATAAGAATTGCAATCCAAACTCCATATTTTATTCAACTCCTCATTTACAAAGAAATAGATAAGAATAAGTGGTGTAAACTATAAATAAAATTCGTAATCTAAACCCCTTATTTTATTGAAGGATCATAATTTGACCCAAAGAAGAAGGATAAGTGAAATAGACTATGAAATTATCAAAAATTGCATAAACGAAACAAATTCCATCAAATTAATATAAATAATTGAGGATCTCAACATAGAATTGACAGTTCAAAATAAAAAGAAATTTAAGGGATTTTATCTATCATATTTTCGAAATCCCAAAATCCCTAAGGCATATTCAAATCCAAAAGAAATACACTAAACAATTGCTAAAAAGAAATATTAAGGTTTCCACTCACAGTTTAGCCTTAGCTTTACTCAAATGGATTTGTAGCCTTCCGATCTCTTCCAGAACCTCTCCCGTTCGATATATATAAACACAATAGGGAAGAGGTATATATATTTATTAGATTCAGAATAATTTGAGAAGAATAGGATAAGAATAGATTGGAGGAAGAAGAAACAAATATGAAATAGGTTGAATCCTTACCTGAATTCTCTACGGAGTTTCTGACTCTTATTAGAGAGATAACAATGGTAGAGTTACGTGGTATTCCCCAAAATAATATAAAAGTGTAGAAGATTGGGTTCTATTTATAGGAGTTGGAACGCACTAGAATCGTAGGATGGAAGTAGGTAGGAACGGGTAAATCTAGAGAGCACAACCGAATAGAACATAATGTAAAACCCTAGCCACCACTGGAAACTGCCCTTGGGCGACCGGTCGATCGCTCTTTTATTCAGGGGCGTTCATTTTTGTTTCCGTTGCCGTATTGTTTTATTCCCTAATTAACTTTTTATCATTTAAGCGTTAATTAAACGTTTACTTAGCTCCTAAGATAATTTTTGAAATTTAAATCCTAAATTTGATTTCTCATTTGAATTTGAATTCTAACTAAATTAATTTAAATCTGAGAACTTCAAATGCTTATAACATCTTTGTTTGAGCTCCGTTTTCAGCATATTATATATGGAAACATATTAGAATTTCACCACAACCGCAGCGGAATAACTTTCATGGTCAAATTCCAACTTTTATAAAATTTTCGTATTCAATCCTTATCATATTTAATTTACTTTACTTTATTTATTTATCGTTTATTTTACGGGGTGTTATATAAACTCACCTTAATAACATGAATTACTACCGATCGGAGGTAGACTAGAGCTTGTGATTCATATATTTTAGCCCCAACAATGCATGCAAAAAGAAAATAGACAACGTGGATTCGATACCTAAATTACTAGCTGAAATTGATCTTAGAAAGAGATAAGAGTTTAGATTGTATTGACTGAATTGATTTCTCTATTTATTTTAGCAATTAACTCCCTAATTTTGGGAGGTAATTGAAAATCTAGCCTAGGGTTTCAAGTGGAAAGAGGATTTGTTTCTAATTTCAGGAGTTAGAAAGAAAAAGAATGTACTGTTCTTTATTTCTTAGTTCTACAACATTTACTCAAATGGGCTAAGCCCAATTAATATAGTTACTAATGCCCAACAAAGAGTTTATATTTATATTTCTATGTGATTTAAACTCTAATTTCCACACCTATAAATGCAAATGCAACTGTCTCATTTTTCCACTAATACACATAAATGTAAACAACTTATTTTATCAATATCTTATCAACTACCATGCATAAGAATTTATTTTATTTTAAAAAAAAAGCTAATTTTTAACTAAAAATTAACTACTAACCTCATTTTTTAAAATTAGAATAATAACATTTTAAATAATAAATCTCAATATTAACATTTTACCATAAATGCCTAATTTAAATAATTGATTTAATAATATTTCAAATTTAAATTGAAAACCTCTTTAAGAAATAAAACTCATTTCTTAAATAAATTAAATCAACTATTCTCAAATACTAGATTTAATTTCACAATTAAATTTTCACAAACCACATATTAGAATTAATTATCCATAACTAAATTTAATTAATTAGGTAATTAACAATAGGTTTGTTACAACAAGATTGTTATATATATCCATAGATAAAGTTTTTGAGTGAAAAGCTCTAAATACACATGTCTGATTTTGAAATGAAGTTTTGAGCATGTCATGTTTTCTGAAAATGTACAAATCTCATATGCATACAGTTTGAACGAATATGAGTTTAACTATGTTTAATTTTGTAAGCATAAAAGCTCTAGATATGTATATAACAGATTTCGAATGCAAGAAATTTGTATTTACGATTTTGTATATATACAGTTTCATATATATGTAGCTTTGAATGTATATCTGGTTCTATATATACATATATAGTTTCAAATGTTATATGCATGAATATATGATTTTAAGTGTGTATTTTCAAGGATACATAATATATAATGTAAAAAATTTCAAGCTTTCAGATATACATAGGACAGTATATGTACAAGGGTTCAAGTAAATAACTTTGAACATATATGAAGTTTCAAACAAGAGGTTTCAAGTACATAGAGCTTCAAATATTCAAACATCCAATATGTATAAAAAAATCGAGTATATTAAGCTTTCAAAAATGTACAGGTTTTGAAAACATGCTCAGTTCTGGATATGTTAGCTTCGGAAATGTATCAAGTGCACATAAATTTCATACACACACACACATACACACACACACATATATAGACACACACACACATGTACACACACACCATACACACACATACATGTTTTTACATATGTTTGCAAATTTTAAATGACACACACATATACACACACACCATACACACACACACACACACATATATATATATATATATAGACACACACACATACATACATGTTTTTACATATGTTTGCAAATTTTGAATGAAAAATATTTTGTGCATGCTTTTACATAATTATACATATCCTGAATATATGTACTTCCACAAATGAGGTTTTAAATGTGTTGATTTGCAAATGAAAGTTTTTATGTACTTGTATATGTGACAGTTTTCAGAGAACATGTACAACATCAAATATATGTAGGTTCTGTATCTGTACACGTGATTCCATATGAGTAGTTTCAAGCTTTTGAAGAAAAAAATAAGCTTCGATGATTTCAGTATAAAATTTTCAAATAAATAAGCCTCTAGCGTACACCACTTTCCAAGCATACGTACTCTCAAGGGTGTAAATGCCAAAGTAATTATTCCAGATTTCAAATGCATAAGATAATGTGTATGTAAAAGGTTTAAGAAAATAGCTTTACAAATGTATAAGGTTCTAAATGTATAGAGAGGTTTTTCAAATGCCTTAAACTTCGAACAGACTAAGTATTAAACTTCGAATATGTATAAGATATTGTATACAAAGTTCCGAAACACAGCCTTATACATATGGATTTGACATACACACCAACTTCAAAAACATAAGCACGTGATTTTGTACACGAGCTTTGTATATAAATTAACCTTTAAATACACTAAGGTTTCCAAAATGTAATATAGCACCACATGCATATATCTCTTCAGTATACTATGGTTTTAAATATATTAAGAGCATCTCCAACAGTTCGGAGTGTGGAAATTGGATTTTCCACACTCCGAAATGTTGGAGGCCTCATTTCTGCAACAGAAATGAGGCCAACTGGGCATCAGACGCGTGTTCAACAGGCGTCCGTGTTTTTAAAACATCGAACGCCTATTGAACAGGCGCCTGAAACCCAGGCGCCTGTTCAACAGGCGCCTGGTGATCGTGCCTATATCAGGCGCTTTCCCCCCCACTCCCCTCATTTCTACCTCTTCCATCCTCTTTTCAGTTAATTTTTTTTATTTTACTTTGCGTCCAAATGCCGTCCCGTCCGGTCAAAACTGGTAGACGCACCGTTCGATATGCGACCGATGCCAATATCAGACCTGCTCATGTCCCTCCTGATGCTACCATGACTCCAAACGATCTTCGATCCTTACACGACTTGCCCCCTACTATTTCGCATCGACTTACTGCAGCTATAGCGACGCCACATGTATACGTTTATTTCTTTATTACTTGATGAACAATCGTGTAACTGTATATATATGTATGATAATTATTTGTTTATTTTAACATTAAATAATCATATATTTAGGTTCGTCACGTAGCGATGCGAGGTAGTTGGTATAGGTGTATGTCTGAGTATTTTGATCAGTTACCGCAACCGATTTGGATAGGCTGCATGCGTCACCTTTTGATGAATTTCTAGATTTACCTAGATTTGCACATGTAGATCGTTGCCTGGTAGAGGCCCTCACCGAGAGATGGTGGCCTACCACTCACACATTTCATTTCCCTGATTTTGAGCTAGGACTGACTCCTCTAGATTTTTATATGCTCACTGGCATAGAGGTTGGTCGACCGGACCGTCTCCCTATTCCATTTGATAGTTCCTTTGAGGAATTCGAGTCATATTCAGCTTATTTACCGACTTTAGCCGATGAGGAGGTTAGAGGAGGAGCTGTTACTCTCCCTTGTTTACAGTGTTATATAGTAGAGTACATGGACATTGAGGATATGCACACTCCGGTTATCCGTGCCTTCATATTATACCTTTTTGGGTCTACATTTTTTAGTAACAATAAGGGTACTATTAGGCTTGGTTTTTTGGCTGGATTAGTAGATGTGGTTGGACTACATATATATGATTACGGTACTGCTATTATTGGTTATTTGTACATAGCATTAGATACTTATGCGCTTCAGCAGTCTAAACAGATGTATGGATTTTGGTACATTCATCCATTTTGGTACTACGAGTATACTGCCAATATGCACCCCCGACTTATTATAGAGGCGAATGCCACACCTTATATTTACTTTCCTAGATTGCATCATTGGGGGTCCTTATATGCATTTGTCTCGTGTTGCACAAGGGGTGCACAATGAGCTGATGAAGGCTAGACAGCAGATGGATATGAGGCGGCATAGTAACATTATCGTTCGTCCATGGGATCAGTACTTACAGTTCCTAGAGCCCGGTCCTGATCATCCACTGACTTTTAGTTTTCCATGTCGCGACGCAGGATTTGTTTTCAGGTTCCTACGTGTCCATTCATATGGTATTTAGGGGAGCGGTGTTGGCTACAGTTGTATGGTATAGTTCGCATTTCATCAGATTCGCTACCATGGGATGATATGTATGGTGATATTAGGGTTGGACCAGCTTATATTCTTGCGATAAGGGGTGCGGGATGGGTGGATGGTGAGCCTTTTACGGTTTTGGGAGACTTTAATTCATATTGGGCTCGAGTAGCCCCACATGCTTACGTGTTGCCTGATTATATTCGGGGTTTGAACTCCGAACATATTGGTTCGCGTACCTTTTCTGGTAGAGTTCCACTACCGCCTGCCCCATTTGAGCCTACATCATCTCAGTACATGCAGCCTCCTACTTTCGACCCCCCTCCTCATTCATTTAGAGCGTATGATGTACATGGTCAGGTGGTGGAGTATCCCTTGCAGTATCCTATAGATGACGCTATTACGGGTATACCATCCGCCGGATTGTATCAGCCTTATCAGGTTTGTACAAGTTTTAAATTTTCTTTAAATTACTTGTCATTATATTCTCCACCTATGTATAATTTTTGTTGTGCGCATATCAGTATTCTCAGTACATGGATTATAATAGACGGATGATTGCTACATTTGAGCGTATGACGCTCGATTATACACAGATGATGTATCAGAGTTACCAGACTGCGGTCCAGCAGCAGCAGACTCAGTATGATGCGCAGATACAAGGATTACAGACCCAGATTCAGCAGCTTCAGAAGCAGCTCCATGCCGGACCTGAGCCTCACGACTTTGATGACGTCAACAATGACAGTGACGACGATAGTGGAGACGATGAGGAGATTGATAGCGGTTCTGATCACATAGACTGATGTGCTGCATTTAGATGTTTTAGACTGTGTTATTATTTTTCACACCTTACATTAGTTGGTTGCATATTATGTTGGTGATGATGCTACTGTTATATGTGATTGTCTATATGTTATGGCATTGTGTCGATTATATTTTATGTTGAGTATTGCATTGTGTTGATTATAATTTATGCTTGTTTATTATTGAGCGTATATGAAGTCAAAATGTTGAAGTAACAAACACAATTGTGTTTGTTTGTCAAAATTTTTATGGATGTTTGACATGTGGACGTTAATCTCATGCTTCATTTTTTTGATGCGGATCACGACCTCATTATTTAAGATAAAGTGTTATATTCTAATGTCACAACATTTAAAAGTTCGGTAAATTCAATCAATGTGTAACATAATATTTTCGGCTACAGAATTGAAACTGTTAGTAAATTTTTTTATACAAACTGATCAGATGTGCGACGTTGAAGAGATAATGGCAACTCAGTTTTGGGACACTATTGCTGAACTTTACAATAGCAATGTTGAGTGTAGAAGTAGACGTACGAAGGTAGAGTTGAGGACTGCTTATGGGAACTTCTGCAACGCCTGTATGCGGTACAGTACGGTTATCAATGAGGTTATATTTGAAATTTTTTTCGAACCAACCCGTTCCACATTTGAAGGTCGTTACTTTCTCAAATATCATAGCACATTCACTAGACATGAGGCTTATATCATACGTCAAAATTGGCTAGAACGATTTGGATATCCATAATTTGAGTGTATTATTGTTGTGTGTATTATTGTTTCTATGTATGCATATTTATTATTGTCTTGTTTATGAGTAATTTAACTTTCTACTGTATTGTCAAATCAAAATACAGTGCTCATATTTAAACATAAATAATTTTTAGTTGTTGACTGTATTAATGTTTGGCGATTGCAGTAACATTGTCTTGTTTCTTTTTGTATTATTGCCTTAAGAACATGGCTACAGTTGTATGATGGGACGAGACACTGCATCAACAGTCAATAGTGTTTAGATGGGACGGGACACCATAGACGTGACATAAATGGAATCTATTTATAGATGGTGGTTGAATTGAATTAATGCTACCCACATGTGATTGTTTGTTTTGTTATGAAAGCCAGCATGTGATTTAAGCTATAAAAAGCTTGTTAGATGCTGAGAAGTATTATTGCTCATTCTTATTTCATACAATTTCAAATATAACAAATGGCGGTCGAAGATTTTTTTTTTATGATAGCGATGACGAATTTGATGAAATGATGGAAGATCATTTTCGTCGCGAAAAGGAACTAAAATGTATGGCTGCACTATAGGTTGGTCAATCGAGCAGGCAACATGGTGGATCAGTTGTTGGTCGTCGGTATAAAAATCGTAGACATTCATGGCACAATGACAGACTGATGGAAGTCTACTTTGTTCCAAATCCTACTTACACAAATGATGATTTTAGAAGAAGATTCTGCATGCGGCATCCTCTATTTCTTAGAATCCTACGATGTATCAAACAACATAACAAATATTTTATCTTCAAACCCAATGCATCTCGTACAATGGGATTGACTGGAATTCAAAAAATGAAAGCTGCACTAAGAATGCTTGCATATGCAGGACTAGCGGACGCGCTTGATGAAAATTTGAAAGTGGCGGAAAGCACGGTGTTAGCACCAAAATTGGTCACTAACCTCGTTCAGAAAGATTGTGTAGAGATATAAGTGATGAAAGTAAATTAAACAGAGGAGACAATGCTAATTTAAATGCAGAAAGTAAGAACACCAAATTTATAGTGGTTCAGCGTAATTGCCTACGTCCACTTTGTTCAACTTTATTGATTTCCTTTATAGTTGATTACAAATACAATTCGTGAATCAAATGCTTGAGTGAAGTTGTTAAGTAGAAAAGATGAGTCTTGAAAATGGCAGAGTCTCCCCGGTGTTTTCTCTCCAAAAAAGGATCCCTTTCATTGTGACCCTGCCCCTCTATTTATAGACAAAGATGGGCTGGACTTCCCAAGTGGGCTGATGGCCGAACGCTCTAGCCCAAGTGTAGTGGTCGCTGCATGCCGAACCAAGGACGCCGAACGCTTTGATGCCGAACAATCCTTCCCATGCCGAACGGTCCTTCCTGTGCTGAATGGTTCGTCTGATGTATGGGAATCGTAGGATGGCTGCAGTGAAGCCGAACGTACCTCTGTTCGAAGCCCTTGACCGACCAATGTATGTAGGCTGAATGATATCATTACCTTGCGTAGTTATGCATACTGAATGCCTTCTGAATGCCGAACGCTCTCGTTGCCGAGTTATCCTATCGCCGAGTTCTACTGACGCCGAGTACCTCTGGATGCCGAGTACTCCGGATGCCGAGTACCATGGGATGCTGAGCGCTCCTGTAGCCGAGTTCTCCTATTACCGAGCTCTAATGATGCCGAACACTAGCTGACGCCGAGCATAGGTTGTTGCCGAGCACTACGGATGCCGAACGCTATGGATGCCGAGCGCTTCGCCGAACACTCATGGATGCCAAGTGCTTCGCCGAACACTCCTGGATGCCGGCCACTCTTGATGCCGAGCACTGCTTGATGCCGAACACCCATGTACGCCGAGTACCTGTTGATGTCAAGCGCTCTTGTCGCCGAGCACCAGTGGACGCCGAGTACTGCTCGATGCCGAGCAGTACTTCATGCCGAGCTGAGACCAATGCCGAGCACTCAGTTGCCTGGTCAAATCTCCAGGAAACACTTGCCCCCCAAAGTGTATCGCGTGGCCGAACGTGATGCGCTTTGAATCTGGTACAATCTACCTCGGAGGTACCTCCTCAAGAATGTTAGCGAAGGAGGTGCAAGACGAACAAGGTTGGGATGCCGAACGATACGTTCGAAGCCGAGCGTACCTCGTGTGCTGAACGCTCTGGTATTGACCGGTTCTGCCGGGTATAGCCTCTTCGTCTTCTACCTCCCTCTATATAACCAGGCGCCCTTCCACCATTTTCTTTTACGTCTTCTTTATCATCACTCTTAGAGATTTGCAATCCTATCAGATATAAAGTCGATATAATCCATTCTCAACTTCGATCGTCGAATTAGGTATCCTTCCTCTAACAATTGCACTACTTCCACTTTAGGTTCATCTTATGGAAACAGAGTATTTCCTTTAGTTGTAAACGCGTGGCTAGTGGGAGTGGTTCGCTCGTTTGGAATCGCCGAACGGTGCACGGGAGTTGAGCCTGGCTCCTTTGCGCTGATCAAGATTGGAAGAAGAGAAAGGTAGATGGGGAGTCGAACGGCGCAACTTGCGCCGGGCGATCTGTCTCTGTCGTTCGGCGTAAATGGAGTGGGAGCAGGGTGGAGTTATGATCTAAGGCGGAGCTCTACTCTAGCCGAACGAACTTAAGCCGAACACTACCCTAATGCCGAATAGACACATTCGCTGAATAACCTTTAGCTGAACAACTATCGTGCCGATCAGTACTTAGACATGCCGAACGAACGTATACACCGAACAGGACTTAGTCACGCCGAACGCATATATACACCGAACAGGACTTAGACATGTCGAACAGAACCTTTGACTGGACAATGTCTTTAACCGAACGAGGCTTTTAGCCGGGCGAGGACTTTAGCCGAACACTTGACTATGACTTGACCGAACCAAGATGCATACCGAACAACATTTAAATGCCGAACGATATAAATGTCAAATTAGACTTACGCCGGACACTTCATAAATCACATGTTTTCTGAATCTGGAACTGTAATCGCCTCAAGGCAAGCTTTTTGGGACGGTCAGCGATGACGGTCTTCGAAGGCGGCGATTCGAAGCTAATCATTATATCTTTAAAATCTCACTGCTTGTACACAATTGTTTTCACTAGTTCACACACCACGTGGGGGGGAAAACTCGTGTTGCTAATTCTAACGTTCAACGTTTTTTGAGTATAGCTCTCTCAAGCACTTAGTTATTTATTTGGGATGTCGAGAAAATCTAGCTCCGCCACCATATCCGACAGGCCTGGGCCGTCATCGAGGCAAGGAGCCGCAGATACTTCTAACCCGTCAACCTCTCCCGCACATAACCTGGCGCCTGATGCTCTGGAGTCAACCATCTTACTAGACAATCCGATCGATTCTCAAGCCTCGAAGATCAATAAGGCTGCTCTGCGACGGATATGCTCCATTCACGGGATTCCCTTTGCTGACGTGTTAGTTCCTTCGAGACACGACCGCCCTCATTTGCCCCCAGTCGGGTACACTGCCTGCAACAAGTTCATGTGTTGGATGGGCAGCGTGCCTCCATTCAATTTATTTCTCCGGGATGTGCTGCAGTATATAGACATAGCTCCGTCGCAGCTGCACCCGAATGGCCATGCATTTCTATATGGGACTTATTTACTTTTCATGGCCGTCTTTTCCAAACCCCCAACCCCCGGTGATATCCGATACATTTATATGTTCAAGAGACGGAAAGATAGCCCTTCCTTTATGTTTCTCGAGCCATACCACAAGTGCCAGATCTTGACAGGGGCCTGCAGCAAATTCAACCTGTACAAACAGGAATGGTTCTATGTGCGCTGCCCGTCTGGTTTCGCTAGGAGATGGGTTGAAGGCAGTAAGTCTCTCTGCCGAATCGCTATTCGTATTTAATTGGAGTCATGCTTTTCCTAACTCTTCATTTCATCTTTTCAGGCATCAGCCCCCGCCCAGAAGGCCGAGGATATTCTGATGCTGTCGATGCCATTAGAGCTCTTCCTGCTGAGGATCGAGACATCCGGACTATCATTTCAAATGAATCGCTGTCGGGGTTCGGCTTGCTAGCCCCTGGTCGTCGGATCAGCCTTCTAGAAGGTGTCACAATTCCCAAACCTCCATCTGGTAAAGGGAAAAAACTTGCTGGACCGTCGTCGCGTCGCGCTCCCGACACGCACGAAGAAGGCGAGCGTAAAGAGGATGATGCCCCCGAAACTCAGGGCGAGAACGTGGGTCCCGCTTGGAATCCGGCAATCGAAGTTCAGGATATTGAGACATCATCCTCCCCTTTGAAGGGAAAGAAGAAGTTGAAATATACGGTTCAAAAGGAGAAAGTTGGTGGCACCTCAAAATTTACACCTATCCTTCCTGAGAAAGAGGCTTCTTCGCAGCACCTGGAAAGTTCTCTGAGGGGTCTGTCCAACCTGTCCATCCCCGATGATTTGCTTAATTATGGGTTCGATGATCCTGAAACCCTCAAATTCTCTTCGCCCGCGAGGGGCAACGCAGGAGCTCAACTCCCGGCTCAAGGAGACAATACTCCGATTAGCAAAGATAAACGAACGGGTCCATCGGGGGGAACACTAGGACACACACGCACATGCGCATTCCATAATATACTTCAAGTCCTTTTAATTTGTGAATTCTCCTTAACTCGTTGTTATCTCCATTCTTTGCAGGTGATATGGGCCGCTCTCACGGACTTGATCACCTTCAGGGGTCTTCTATATTCCATCACTCCGAACGGGATTCCGGTTCAGGCAGACGCAGGGACCGAGGTGATTATGAAGATAGGGACAATCGTCCTCGCGAGTCGTCTCACCGCAAGAAAGCACACTCTCAATCTTCCCAGTCCCGCGATCTTTCTCCTCCAACTGAGCCGGATAAAGAGAAGTCTTTGCAGAGGGGTTATCAGTCTGATGCTGCTCGAGAACAACATTCCAGTTCATCGAGTACGAGGCAAGTTCGAGAGCAACGTAAAAGAACGGAATTCTCTAAGCCTCCTCCTCCTATTCCTGCCGTGGACCCAACTGTTGCGGAAAAGATGGTCGACCTTAAGGCCAAGTTTCCGAAAATCTGTTTTGACGGCTTGAAATTCCTCCCAGCCATCCATCACATTCCTGGGCACGTGAAGCAAAGTGCCATTGCCTGCAACAATGACGTCTATGTTCAACATGACGCATTCGTGCACTTGGTGGAGAAGATCTCGGAAGTATCTGTCGAACGTCAACACGAGATTGACCGTCTGAATCTGGAGGCTGACAGCGATAAGAAAATCATCAATCTCCAAGACGAAGAGCTCGCTTCGTATAAGTCAAAGCTAGAAGCCGCTGAACAAGGTGCGAAAGATACTGCTGAGGCAGTTACTCGCTTAGAGGTGGCTCACAAAAAGGAGCTTGACGAAGCAGTTCAGCGCAGTGGCGCCCTTGCCCTAGAAAAAGACTCTGTCCAAAAAGAAAGGGACGCGCTCGCTACTCAAGTCAAAGAGCTGAAAGAACAACTCTCCAAGGAGAAAGAAGACAAAATAGCTGCTCAGGAAGAATCACAGCGATATTGTGATGAGATTGTTGCTACCCGACTCCTGAAGACAAAGCTCGACAACGAACTTGCCGGGGTCGAGAAAATGAAGGATGAGGCCCGTGAGGAGGGCAAAAGAATGGCTATGGAGGAGCTTGATTCTCGCCTTGAGGCGGCCGCAGAGGCCGGCAGGGAAGAGGTCAAAAGTATGTTTGACCCGTTGATCGCCGAGTACGGAGCCCGCGTCCTTATGCACCGCGACCAAACATTCTTGGGCGACGGCTACCTCGAATCCCTGGCCGAGGCATGGGAAACTCTGATAAAGATCAGGAAGGTCGAGTCAGGCTCCGAAGAGGTTGACGAGGATGCATTGGTGAAGGAGTTCCTGAGGGGGAATGAGCCATCGGATTTATCCGCAGCCTTGGCACTTTTTAGCAAAGGCTCTTCCCCTTCGAAAGAGAAGAACGATGAAGCTGGCCCATCAGGGGCCGACACTACTACTCCTCACATCGCCGCTCCTTATGCTGCTCAATCTGTCGGTCGGTGGACGCTTGATTCGTTCGAGCAGCATGCCAGTTATGATCCCGAAGATCCTGGGCTTGGCGTTCATGTGCTGTCACCTATCCTGGAGGGTGAAACCCCACGCGCTACCGATAGCCAACCGGATCCTGGTAGGAAATTCTTCTTTCTCTAGAAGTTGAAGAGATACCGTCATTTTTAAGCAATGGTTATTCGTTCTAACGCCCATTTCTTATATTTTCATGTAGGTTGTTCTGACACCGAGCCAACTCCGAGGAGCGATGACGCCAAGGAGGAGGCAGAGAAAGCAAGAGATGCTGCCCGCGTGAGGGTATTCCTCGGTCCCGACGCTCAAGTGATCGAGGCGCTAGATGAGGATAAGCTCGACACTTCATCTCCTGTCGAAGGGAGTGATGACATTGAAATCACCGGCGCCGTTGAGCACACCTCGCAAATGAGCATGAAGGACCGCCTCGCCGAAGAGGAGAAGAGAAAGGTTGAGGTCAAAGTTGAACCTGGGGTACTGGAACTGACTGACCCGCGGAACAGACCTCTGAAAGTCATTCTCCCTGGCAAGTTCAAGCCACTGGATGTTCCGTAACCTGCCCCTGACTCCACTTCTCTATCAAGCAAGAAATCTAAGAAGAAGCGCGAGGGAGAGGAGTCATCGGAAGTGATAAAGGAAGACAAGAAGAAGAAATCGAAGAAATGATCGATACACTCGTTCAACGAGTTTCTTGCTTAAGTCTTGTAATTGTTTTTGCCTTTCACAACTTGTAGCTTGTATAGGTCTGAATTTTGTAGGAGTGATCGTGTATCCCCATTTCGGACTTATCAAATAAAGTTTTTAGTTTCTTTATTACTTGAATGATTCTCTTGTCTTTCTTTGGTTTGTTGACTAAGTGTAGCCATAACTCAAGTTCTCATGAGTTGCATTATCTCCCGGTCCGTTCTTGAGTACTTGGACTCTCTCCGATTCTGCGCTCCGGGAACTCGGAGATTTGAGATCGATTATACTCTAGTTCACGCTCTGGGGACTTAGAGTGCTCCGCTCCGTACTCTGGGGATCCGGAGATTTGAAATCATTTATACTCTAGCCCGCACTCTGGGGACTTAGAGTACTCCGCCCCGCACTCTGGGGATTCGGAGATTTGAAGTCGTTTATACTCTAGTCCGCGCTCTGGGGACTTAGAGTACTCCGCTCCGCACTCTGGGGATCCGGAGATTTGAAATCGTTTATACTCTAGCCCGCACTCTGGGGACTTAGAGTACTCCGCTCCGCTCTTTGGGGATTCGGAGATTTGAAGTCGTTTATACTCTAGTCCGCGCTCTGGGGACTTAGAGTACTCCGCTCCGCACTCTGGGGATTCAGAGAATGGAAGTCGTTTATACTCTAGTCCGCGCTCTGGGGACTTAGAGTACTCCGCTCCGCACTCTGGGGATTCGGAGATTGGAAGTCGTTTATACTCTAGTCAGCGCTCTGGGGACTTAGAGTACTCCGCTCCGCACTCTGGGGATTCGGAGATTGGAAGTCGTTTATACTCTAGTCCGCGCTCTGGGGACTTAGAGTACTCCGCTCCGCACTCTGGGGATTTGGAGATTTGAAGTCGCTTATACTCTAGTCCGCGCTCTGGGGACTTAGAGTACTCCGCTCCGCACTCTGGGGATTCGGAGATTTGAAGTCGTTTATACTCTAGTCCGCGCTCTGGGGACTTAGAGTACTCCGCTCCGCACTCTGGGGATTCGGAGATTTGAAGTCGTTTATACTCTAGTCCGCGCTCTAGGGACTTAGAGTACTCCGCTCCGCACTCTGGGGATTCGGAGATTGGAATCGTTCGTACGAGTCTGTATGTCGTGCAGGATAATGTAATTTATCATCCAATTAAGAGATATAGAAACTTCATGGAAAATGTGGCTTCAAGCCTTTATTAATGAAAATCAACTAAATTGCTTGATTACAACTTTAAAAGGAAACTAAGTCATTATTGAATGGAAACATGCAGGAAACAACAGTGCCTACAACAAGAAAGGAAAACATGCTAAATGTAATAGTGCCGCAAATGTTCACTGTTCCATGCTCGGGGGAGTGTCGCGCCATCAACGGTCGCTAGCTTGAATGTTCCTTCTCCAAGCTTCCGTTCAATGGCGTATGGACCTTCCCAGCTGGGATTCATGCGTGATGGTACCGGGAAGACTCGTTTCTGAACGAGATCTCCCACATCAAAGATTCTTGGGCGGACTCTGCCGTCGTAGTAACGCTTGACTCGATGTCTGTGCGCCGCCGCCCTTAATTCAACTTCTTCCCGCTTTTCGTCGATGCAGTCCAGTGATTCCAGCAAGAGGTTTTGGTTTGTCTTGGGATCATAGTATGTCACTCGGTGCGATGGAACTTCAAGCTCCACGGGTATAACGACTTCAGATCTGTATGCCAAGGCGAACGGAGTGTGGCCGGTCGCGGACTTGTGGGTAGTTCTATACGCCCATAATGCTGTCGGGAGCTCATCTACCCACTTGCCTCCAACCTTCTCCAGACGCTTCTTCAATATGGACTTGATTATTTTGTTAACGGCCTCGACTTGTCCGTTAGCTTTTGGGTGTGCAATGGCGGCGAACTTTTTCTCGATGCCGTACTTTAAACAGAACTCTTTGAACTCTCTACTTTCGAATTGCGTTCCGTTGTTTGTAATGATGGTGCGTGGAAGGCCAAAGCGGCATATAATGTTTCGTACAATGAAGTTTATGACCTTCTTAGAGGTGATAGTGGCCAAAGGTTCTGCCTCAGCCCATTTCGTGAAATAGTCGACTGCAACTATTGCATATTTCGCACCACCTTTAGATAAAGGCAAAGAGCCGATTATGTCGATTCCCCAGATCGCAAATGGCCAGGGACTGATCATTTGTGTGAGTTCCGTTGATGGAGCCCTCGGGATTTTCGCATATCTTTGACACTTGTCGCATTTTCTTGCGTAGTCCGCGGCATCCCGGTTTACGGTGGGCCAGTAATATCCATAGCGGAGGATCTTCTTTGCTAGCGTTTGTCCCCCAGTATGGTCGCCGCATTCCCCTTCGTGAACTTCTCTCAAGACTCGCTTTGTTTCATCATGAGCGATGCACCGCAATAATGGGACCGAGAATCCTTTTCGATACATGGACCCATCCTGCATTACGTATCGCGCGGCCTTTCGAAGGACCTGCCGTCTTTCACTTCTCTTTCCTGGTAAAGCCCCGGTCGTCAAGTACAGTTTGAATGGGGTTATCCACGATTCCTTCTCGATTTCTGTTCCCAACACGCGATCGACTTTCATTTCGTCTATGCTCGGGGCATGCAAGACTTCGACGGGATACAATCCCATTTGTTGCGTATCGTCGGTACTTGCGAACTTATCCAATAAGTCGGCTTCTTTGTTCTGTTCGCGCGGGATATGTGAGATGTCATAACGCTCAAGATTTGATAGTATTTCTTGGACCTGAATGAGGTACGGAGCTAGCTTTCGTCCCTTTGATTGGTAGTCTCCCCGTACTTGGTAAACCACCAACTGCGAGTCACAAAAGATTTCGACTGATTCGATCCCGAGTTCCCTGATGAGCTTCAAGCCAGCGATTAGTGCTTCATATTCAGCTTCGTTATTTGTAGCCGGGAAATCGAGCTTCAGGGCATAACAGATCGATCGGTTTTCCGGAGTTACAAGAACTACACCCACGCCGGAGCAACGGTCGTTTGATGCACCGTCAGTGTATAATTTCCATCGAACGGGAGGAATGATGTCGTGATCGTCCGGTTTGATGGGTATGGTAAATTCAGCGATGAAGTCTGCTAACGCTTGCCCTCGGATGGCTCTCCGTGGTAAGTATGCGATATCGAATTGGCTCAACTCGATGTTCCATTTTAGCAATCTTCCAGAAGTTTTCGGTCGTTGGAGTACCTGCCTCAGGGGTTGATCGGTATAAACACCGATTGAATGTGCTTGAAAGTATGGGCGCAGCTTGCGTGATGCAATCACCAAGCAATAAGCCAATTTCTCGATTTTAGGGTAATTCCTCTCGGCCCCTGTTAAACGTTTGCTAACATAATACACCGGCTTTTGGACTCGATCCTCCTCTCGAACCAAAGCCGCACTTATCGCATATGGGGATACAGCCAAGTATACGTACAACATCTCATGGTCAACTGGTTTTGATAGCATTGGTGGGCTCTCCAGATGCCTCACCAGATTCCGGAATGCTTCCTCACAGCTGGACGTCCATACAAAATTTCTCTTTCCTTTCTTTATTATGTCAAAGAACGGGATGCACTTGTTAGTTGCCTTGGATATAAATCGACTCAGCGCAGCTACTTTTCCATTCAAGCTCTGTACCTGCTTTATAGTCCTGAGCGCTTGTACATCTTGAATAGCTTGGATCTTTTCTGGGTTGGCCTCGATTCCCCTAGCATTGACGATGAATCCCAAAAACTTCCCTGATGCAACGCCGAAAGAACACTTCAACGGGTTGATCTTCATGCCATAAAACCTGAGTATGTCGAACATTTCAGCCAAGTCTTGAATGTGGTCGTTTGACCGCCGTGACTTCACGAGCATGTCATCCACATAGACTTCCATGGTTTTACCCAGCTGGTCCTTGAACATTCGATTCACCAGACGTTGGTAAGTCGCTCCAGCATTCTTCAATCCAAAGGGCATCACTACATAGCAATACAGTCCGACATTTGTAACGAAGCTGGTGTGTTCTTGGTCCGGAATATGCATTGGGATTTGGTTGTATCCTGAGTACGCATCCATGAATGACAGTAACTCGTGTCCTGCGGTGGAATCGACCAACTGATCGATCCTAGGCAACGGGAAACTGTCCTTAGGGCATGCTTTGTTCAAGTCGGAATAATCTACGCAAGTCCTCCATTTCCCATTCGCCTTCTTTACTAGCACGGGGTTAGATACCCATTCAGGGTAGAGGGCGTCGCGGACGAACCCATTCGCTTTGAGTTTGTCCACCTCCTCTCCAAGAGCGGCGGATCTCTCCGGATCCATTCCTCTCCTTTTTTGCTTGACTGGGACGTATTTAGGGTCTATGTTCAACATATGACTCGTGATGGCGGGAGAAATCCCACACATATCAGAATGCGTCCAGGCGAAAACATAAAGGTTCGTCTGGAGGAAGTCGCTAAGGTCTTCAGTCATTGCGGGGCCTAGCTGTGATCCGATCTTCAGTATTCGCGAAGGGTCGTCACAGCTAACTGAAATGTCAATTGTTAATTCAGCCGGTGCCGCCTTCTCTTCCCTGGGTTTCTCATCGTCGTCTCTCGGATCTATATCTCCGTAGATCCGAGAACTATGCCCGAGCCAGGGCTCGGGCACTACTTGTCAATTATCCGCATTGAGGATGCGGACGGGATTGTCCGCAACCTTTCCCTTCTCCCTCCGGTGGGCCTCTCGGAGCTCGGCCACATAACAGGAACGACCAGCTACTTGGTCGCCGTGAACAATGCCTACTCCTTTGTCAGTCGGGAACTTCAAAGTTAAACACCACGGGGCTAACGCTGCCCTAAACTCCGCCAGGGCCGGCCGACCCAAGAAAACGTTATACAGAGAGTCCACATTCAAAACTACAAAGGGTAGAATTCGCACTCTCCGACGCTCGCCTTGTCCCAGTTCAACTGGTAACTCGACATATCCCACTGCATCAGTTGCAGCGCCGTTAAAGCCGTGAATACGAGCTTTGGATGGCTTCAAGTCTTTTGTTTCTAGCTTCATTTGATCGTAGGCCTTCTTGAAGATGATGTTGACTGAACTTCCAGAATCAATCAGAATTCTTTTTACATATGCTGGTCCGATCGTTGCAGATATGACCATGGGGTCGATGGTCAGAGCCTCTACCTGATCAGCGTCTTTGCTTCTGAACACAATATCGTCTGTCATTACGCGCTGCTGCTTAGCAGGGGCTCCGTCCTCCATGTTCGAACAACACTCAAAATCTGCATGCTTCAAGGAACTTGCATATCGCTCCATCTCCTGCCAATTCTTATCCGCGGGGTGAGGCCCGCCGATAATTGTATTTATGACCAGTCTACCAACGGTCCGGGCAGGCTCCTCGGGATGACGTGGAGCTGGTGCACGACCTGGGTCGGACGTTCCCTGTCCTCCTTCTTGTGGATCCTTCACAAATTCTTGCAATTTCTTCTGCCTGATCAACTTCTCGATAGCGTCGTGCAAGTGTCTACATTCTTCCGTATTGTGTCCATAAGTCTCATGGAAGCGACAATATTTCCCGGTCCTCTTCTGTTCTTCGGTTGATTCTTTTGGACGTGGTTTTCTGTACTGAAAAGTATTGCAGGTGGATAGGTAAATGTTTTCAAGTGGGGCGTTTAGCGGAGTGTACTCGCTGTAGCTTGGAATTCTCGACTTCCACTTTCCTGCTTCTTTTCTTTTCCCTTGACTCCTTCCTCCGGACTCCTTGGGTTGCCCAGGCTTGTTCTGGACATTGACTTGGATCTTTCCCGAGCTGTCCCCAGATTGCTTCACAGCGATGTTGCTCTTTATTGACTCTTGGACAGGCCCTGGCGCCTTATCTCGTCATACCCACCTAGCTTCCTCTCTTCTTATGAACTGGTGTGCCTTAGAGTAGAAACGCTCTAGCGTAGCTGGAGGTTTTCCTGCAAGCCAGTCTCCAAACTCAGAGTATGGATCCACACCTCTCATTACAGCCATCAGAATTGCATGGTCATTGGGATTACTGACTTCAGTTGCTGCTACGTGGAATCTTTGCAAATATTCCTTCAACGATTCCCCAGGATTTTGGATTACACTTGACAGAGACATCACGTCCTTTGGGCGCGTAGTGTGTATCCTGAACTGCTCAATAAACTTCTTTGCCAACTCCTCGAAATTTGATACAGATCGCGGAGGAAGTCGGGTGAACCACATAGTAGCGATCCCAGATAGAGTAATCGGAAAGCACCTACACTTGGTGGCATCATTCGCTCTGGCTGAATCCATCATCCATTCGTACCTCATGACATGTTGTCTAGGGTCAGTCTTTCCTTCATATGCAGGAATAGTAGGCATACTAAACTTCCTGGGGTACGCCGCTTGCAACACAACATCCGTGAACGGAGTATGACTTCTTGACACTCCCCAGTCATCATTTGATAAGCCCTGATTCTCTTTCATCAGTTGCCTGATCATGGCTGTCAGATCGGGTGTCTGTATGGAAGGCGGAAGGTTGGAGTCGGTTCTACGCGCCTGTCCATGCTGATGCCTCCTCTCTTGGCGATCTGCCAATCGTGCGTCTTGAGGTTCGACATCGTTAGCATTTTGATGATCTGGGCCTCTATCTTCCATTTGTATCCCGGTCCTGAAGCTTCCAGCTCTTGCTTGGTCGCGGTCTCCAGCTGTTCGAACAACAGCATCTGCTCGCGCAGCATCAGTCTTACGACGTCTGTGCCTGGGTGGTTCATCAGAGGAAGTAGAGCTGTCAGATGAGGAGTAAGCAGCGAGATTGCCCCCAGCATTCTGTTGCTGCTGTTGAGTAAGTTGTGCCATCAGGTTGGCATTGGCTTGCATCTGCTCTCCTAGTTGTCTCCTACTTTCCCTGAGCTCTCTCATCAAGTCGTTGAACTCTATTCTGGTGACAACTAGGATTTGGTCCTGAGTGGCAACTCCTGTATTTGGAATTGCTGGTTGATTGCTAGGCCCTGCTTGTTGCACGCTAGCAGTCTCGTGGGCATCCGCATTGTGAGAAGCTGACCTAGTACGTGGTCTTGCCATTGTAGAGTTATTGATATGAACTCTGAGTAGAATCAACGGATGTCCTATCAGTGAGTCGGATCTTCTTTGGGGGATTTGTTCAATCCAGTAGCTTCAAAGCAGATCCTTGAGGTCTGAGAATTCAATTCTCAGTGAAAGCACCAAAGTGTTAGCACCAAAATTGGTCACTAACCTCGTTCAGAAAGATTGTGTAGAGATATAAGTGATGAAAGTAAATTAAACAGAGGAGGCAATGCTAATTTAAATGCAGAAAGTAAGAACACCAAATTTATAGTGGTTCAGTGTAATTGCCTACGTCCACTTTGTTCAACTTTATTGATTTCCTTTATAGTTGATTACAAATACAATTCGTGAATTAAATGCTTGAGTGAAGTTGTTAAGTAGAAAAGATGAGTCTTGAAAATGGCAGAGTCTCCCCGGTGTTTTCTCTCCAAAAAAGGATCCCTTTCACTGTGACCCTGCCCCTCTATTTATAGACAAAGATGGGCTGGACTTCCCAAGTGGGCTGATGGCCGAACGCTCTAGCCCAAGTGTAGTGGTCGCTGCATGCCGAACCAGGAACGCCGAACGCTTTGATGCCGAACAATCCTTCCCATGCCGAACGGTCCTTCCTGTGCTGAATGGTTCGTCTGATGTATAGGAAGTGTAGGATGGCTGCAGTGAAGCCGAACGTACCTCTGTTCGAAGCCCTTGACCGACCAATGTATGTAGGCCGAATGATATCATTACCTTGCGTAGTTATGCATACTGAATGCCTTCTGAATGCCGAACGCTCTCGTTGTCGAGTTATCCTATCGCCGAGTTCTACTGACGCCGAGTACCTCTGGATGCCGAGTACTCTGGATGCCGAGTACCATGGGATGCTGAGCGCTCCTGTAGCCGAGTTCTCCTATTACCGAGCTCTAATGATGCCGAACACTAGCTGACGCCGAGCATAGGTTGTTGCCGAGCACTACGGATGCCGAACGCTATGGATGCCGAGCGCTTCGCCGAACACTCATGGATGCCAAGTGCTTTGCCGAACACTCCTGGATGCCGGCCACTCTTGATGCCGAGCACTGCTTGATGCCGAACACCCATGTACGCCGAGTACCTGTTGATGTCAAGCGCTCTTGTCGCCGAGCACTAGTGGACACCGAGTACTGCTCGATGCCGAGCAGTACTTCATGCTGAGCTGAGACCAATGCCGAGCACTCAGTTGCCTGGTCAAATCTCCAGGAAACACACGGTATTAGAGTGTTTGGAGCATTTCTGTCAAGCTATCGTGGACATTTACGGTGATTAATACTTACGCAGACCGAACGAGGCGGATATAGTAATGTTATTAAATATGCATGGTAGTAGAGGTTGGCTTGGAATGTTAGGCAGCATAGATTGCATGCATTGGGAGTGGAAGAATTTTCCAAAGGCGTATGCTGGAGCTTATCAGGGTAAGTCTCGTAGGTCCTCTATTATTCTTGAAGCCGTAGCGTCGTATGACTTATGGATATGGCATGCATTTTTTGGAATGCCGGGTTCGAATAATGATCTTAACGTAGTCGAACGATCTACTTTGTTCAATGATTTAGCAAACGGTAGATCAACTCCTTGTACCTTTACTTTAGGAGGTAACACATACGATCATGGATATTATCTTGGCGATGGTATATATCTTAAATGGAGTACCATTGTCAAGACAATTCCTAGCCCACAAAACAATAAACAATCAAAGTTTGCAGCGATGCAAGAAGGCCAGAGGAAGGACGTTGAAAGAGCATTTGAGGTTCTTCAATCTAGATTTGCCATAGTCAGTAATCAATGTAGACTTTGGTCACCAGTTATAATGACCAAAATAATATACACATGTATTATTTTACATAATATGATTATAGAGGATGAAAGAGACATGGAAGAAGATTACTTTTACAAGGGTGCTCCAACACCACCGCCTGTTTGGCACAACGATATGATTGGAAGCGCACTAGAACTCGAGTTTCGTGTAGAAAGCCAAATGTCCTACCATAGTGTTCAACTGCATCTAAGACTGCAAAATGATCTCATAGATCATCTTTGGAGCTTTTCGGGAAATCAGTGAAACTATATTTCTGTTGTTACTTTTCCTACTGTTGTTTATGTTGTTGTTACTTATTATTGTTATTGTAATCTGTTTATGTTTAATTAACGTAATGGTGTTATAATCTTTTTTCAATGTAATGCAATTTCAATGAAAATACTTATATTAATAATTGCTTGCATTCAGAATACAATACAACTAACAGTAATTAAAAGATACAAAGGTTGTAGAAACGGTAATTCATTTAATGACCCTCTTCAAGTCTACGCCTCATAATTTCTCTCCTTCTTTACTCCGTATACTCCAGTTGTTCTGCAGACATGTGTGACGTATCCATGACTATTATTGCATCTTCATCTCTTTGTCGGTTTCCATCAAGAAGTTGATCCATTCTTGACAACTTTTCTTGGTGTTGAATCGCTCGAGTTTCCATTGTCCGGTTAAATCTATCTTCAGATTCAAGTAGAAGTTTTTTAATTTCTACTTGATCCGCTCCAGCAGTCTGCTTCTTTTTGGCCGCTTTTTCTCCCTGTGGCCTAACAAAATGATCTTCGGTTGGGGTTGGGTCTTCTGCTGATCCTAAACAGTAGCTTCCTAGCGATTCCCTAGGACTAGAGCTTTCTCCAACTCTAGGCGTTTTACCCCGACCACTGTTTGATTGAACTTGTTGAACGGTTTTCTGAAGCAATGATTTCCATTTAACGTGCTCGACCAATATGTCATAAACATGCATGAACTGATAAAAATGTGGTGCTTGTTTACTATCAAGTTTATAGATTTGTTTGAACAACTTGTTTGCGGCCATTCTCTGTTAAAAAAACAGTAGTATAATTAAAGAACTATGATGAAAAGTAGAACAATGAAATTATATTAAAGCTTACCAAATGTGTTTCATTTCCAAATCCACTAGGATTCGTTTGCTTTAGCTTGAAAATTTGAGAATCGAACGTTTGCGTTTGACGATTTATTTTTCCATAATGACCTTTGACTAAAGATAGCTGTTTGCACCGAAATCGGTCACAAACACCCGATAGTCGTTGAAAGCATCAGTACGCAATCACAATTCATAGATAACAAATATGTAGAGAAATAAAAATGAAGAACACTCAGAAAATTGAAAAGAATAGCAGTAAACAACACAGATTTTATAGTGGTTCGGCGATCTTGCCTACATCCACTCTGAAGCTTATGATTTTATTGATTCACTTGATAACTTCAATCTGTTACAGGATATTACAATTGATGATAGCTCTGAAATTCGAATACAACAGTGATCATAAGATGTAGAATTGAATCCGGCAGAGTCTGGACGTTGAATTGCCAAAAAGATCCCTTCTCTGTAGGCTTCAGGGGGCTATTTATAGGCGTAGGAGGCTGAGATCGCGCTCAAACTTCGAGAGACTTCTTCTGGCATGTGAGTGGGCCCACGCGACCGACCCCATCAAGTTTCGACTCGATCTGTGATCGATACGAAATGATTTCATATCCATCAAAAAATGATCCAATCGGGCTGAAACTTGGCAGGATTATTCTTTACCTTGTACGCAAGCTCCTGTGAAAATTTCGTAGGAATTGGATTGGTGGATCTCGAGTTATGATCGATGCAAACTTGCGATTTCGTAAAGGCTGTTACGTTCGAATCCATTGATTCGAAACGATCTGTTCGTATCGATCGTTGCACGTGCTCATGAGATGACGATGCGCGCTCTCTTCGGATCGATCCACTTCTTATGTCGAGTTGACCGAGTCATTCCTCGAATTTCGCCTTGTTCATATCGAAGGCCGTTGCCTCATTCGAGTTGATAGTCGTTGCCAATTTGTATCAGTCGCCTCAGTGTCGACTTGCATCCATACATACGGCTCTGTTCGTATCGATAATTCAGGCGCGTTGCGTATCGATTATGTTAATGAGGATCGATACGAAACATGAGCGTGTTTATGGATACGAAGAAGTGCATTCCATGGATACGAATCAACATATTCGATGGCTATGACTAGGGATTTTTTTTAGGGTGAACTCGAACAGGACGGTGCCAAGTGGATCGATACGAAGTAGGATCGATACGAAATGGCATTTTAGATGGATGCGAAGCAAGATGGACTTCGATCGATACGAAGTAAGCGAGCTCGATGGATACGAACTATGTATGGTTGATGGATACGAAACGCACCAACCTGATGGATACGAACCGTGGATGGTTAATGGATACGAAATGCACCAGCCTGATGGATACGAACGAGAATTATATACAAGTTTGCATCGATCATATCTTGAGCGTATGGACTCCGATTGTCCGGAAATTTGGAGTGCTGACTTTCATGACTTTGCTTGCCGTGTCCTATCAATTGTAGCCTGATCCGGGCTCAAACAAAATTCATCGATATCCATGGTGAAACAGTGTGTAACGAACTTTTACGACGAACTGTCTTTAGTTTTCCATTCAACTTTTTGGTGTCACGGCCTTGCCAAAAGGCGGGATAACAATAGCGTTCTTTTCCGATCGATGTTCTTTCGATTGTAGTAATTAGTAATTTTGCCCCAAAAAGTCTCGCCACTTTGATCGGCCCCTCGAATAGGATCGACCGAGAGTGCACAGTAAATGTAGCAAAGATCGTAGTCTTCGGCAGCGCTCCAACTTGCATTAGTTACCTCTCCCCCAATCGGAACCATAACGTCTTGTAAGTCGTAGTCTTCAAAACTGGACCTTGCAGCATCGACGTCGAAATCGGAGTACATTTTCAGTTGAGATTAGTGGTGGTAAAAAATTGTGATGGAGGTAGAAAATTAGTTGTGAAGGGAAGAAGATGAGGGGAGTTGTTTTTGAAGGGGAAATATGGCCATTATGGGGAGCCGTTGGTGGGGGGATACCAGGCGCGTGTTAAACAGGCGCCTGGATACCAGGCGCCTGTTGAACAGGCGCCTCACTGTTAGGCGCTTATTCAACAGGCGCCTGGTATCCAGGAGCCTGTTTAACAGGCGCCTCGTCTAATCCGAATTCTCCCCCCTTCGGCCCCCCTTTCCACACTATGTGATATTCTCAACCCCTATTGGAGCTTGTCTTCGGTGCAGATTTGAGAATTCTCCAACAGTTGGAGATGCTCTAAGTTTTATATGCATACAGTTTCACGTAGCTTCAAATGTAGATATTAGTTTCAAGATTAGACTTATTTCAGAAGGGGAAAAAATATTTTCAAATATATGTATGATAGATGTCGAAGTCACATGGCTATGTGTTTTGTAGCAATAATATAATGACAATGAGAATCCTGTAGACCACACACAAAATTTTGTACATATCAACCTTTAAAAAACAGGATAAATTTTGTATTTAGGCCAAAGTTGTAAACAAATTACAAGAATAGACAACATTGCAAACTATTTACAAAACTAGAACAGTTTTCGCCACATGTGCTGGCGGCATCACAAATGCCGCCAGTACACGTGTATTATGCAAAAGCACACTGGCGGCATTTGAGATGCCTCCAGTATGTGGCATCCCAAATGCCGTCTATTTTTTGCTCTCTGTAAATTTTCAGCCCATTCCATCAATACTTTCTCACTCTCCCTCCTCTCAACCTCTCTTCACAAAAAACCGAACCCACCCCCCAATTCAGCAAAAATCAAATTTTCAAATAAAAAACTACTTAAATCTAGTTAGAATTTGAACTATGGCTTCATCATTGTCTCAAGCACATCCTATAGGTATGAAATCTATCGATTTTGTCTCTAATTGTCATTTTTTCAATTTAGGGTTTAGGGATAAAATTGTTCTATGATTGCAAATCTATGGTTGTATAGTACAATAAAGTTGAGTAGTCACCTAGAGCACATGTTTAATTGTTTTTTTATTGTGTTCAATGAAGTTGTATAATTGCAAATCTATGGTTGTATACCAAATGAAGTTGAGTATGATTATGTAATGTTATTGTGGTAGAATATGACGAAATGGCGCCCGGACCGATCGATCCTAGTGTGCTTTACCTCCAACCTCAACACCGCATAAACAACATCGATATGATGGAGGTACAAGGTCAAATAATTTGTCATTACTTCTGCAAAGTGTTGGTAATTACCATAATTTCTTTCCTTCGTTATTATTTATCGACAGGGGGTTGAGCCGGACGGCTTCATTGACCATTCATCCACTTTAAAGCTCGTCACGTCAGCGCATCCAAGCATGTTGGAACTGTTAGACAGAGCTGGATTTGGTGTTGTCAATAAGTTGGGATATACACAGCTCGACCGGAATCTTTTGACAGCTTTGATCGATAAATGACGACCGGAGACGTCTACATTTTATCTTAGAGTAGGTAAGATGACAATCACTTTGAAAGATGTAACTGTATTGCTCGGATTGCCAACTAACGGGGATCCCATCCTGAAACCGGATTTTCCAAGAAATTATATGGAATTGTGTGAGCCCTTGCTCGGATTGGCTCCTACAGAAGACGTGAGGTGGGGAAATGAGTCGATAGTGGCCACGTTGTTTAGGGAGCGGTTGGCCGGTGGTATTCCCTGTCGTGCCTCTCCTTTGCAGATTGCCCAGCGTGCCCGCGCTATTATATTGCACATCATCACGCAACGTCTTTTTTGTGATCGATCGAAGACAAGAGTGGCCCTTCAATGGCTTCCATTGTTAGAAGACTTCGATTCATGTCGGCAATACTCATGGGGTAGTGCGGTGCTAGCTTTCACCTATACGGAGCTTACGAGAGTTGCTTTGGTCGAACAATGGTCCGCCGGAGGTTGTATGACTCTACTTCAGGTACGGACATAGTCATTCGTTGTTGCATATTTGAGTTTGTCGTAAAACCGTAACTAAAATTAAGTTTCACACTTGCAGCTTTGGTCATGGACCTACCTTCCGAGTTGTCGTATTTCTATAAAGACGCAAATAATTGAATATTCAAAGCCATATGGAGTGAGGTAAAACCGTGTTGTTAGTGTTGTTGTATCGACACAGTAAATTTGAATACTTCGTATAACATGTTGCTATTACATGTGGATTGGCCCGAAGAATACAAAAATGACCCCATACGCAATTTAGCCTTCTACCGGAACGAGTTTGATGTCTTAGATTACAATGCAGTAACATGGAATCCGTATTCCGAGGCAGATCTTTAGGCTCTTCCGGCTCTTTGTACAATGGACAGGCCGTTATGGCGGGCAAGACTTATGATTTTTTGTTTCGGAGATTTAGCATACCATCTGCCAGACAGAGTCATGAGACAGTTTGGTCATCGACAGCACTTACCGTATCCTGCTCCATATTACACGCTTCCATACGGCGAAAATGAGTTTAAAACGATGATTGAGTTATGGAACAACTGTTTCATAGCTGGGGAAGAGGAGCACGAAGTCACTTTGACCGATGAGGAGTATCTTAGCTGGTATTGGAATATCACTCGTCGTTATGTGCTATGAAGACAAGCGGAAGAACCCGAGCAAGAGGTGGCACCTTACACTCCACGAGCTCCGCTAGAACGGAATGTGGTACGTATTAATATTGACAACTTGTATAGTACTTATGAAACTCATAATGGTTTATGTTATATGCAGACGGATGGTATGTATCATGTGTTGGACATAGTCGACGACCTTGCGGAGGAGGTTCTTGAAAAGAGCAAGGCGAAATGCTTTTCTATCAAACAAATTCTACTATCCTATTTGTCGAAGAACAAGATGTCAAGGCCCATCCCACCTCCGCCTCCTCTTCCTCCTGCCGTGCCACCACTTATCAAGGATATTGCCCCTTCTGCATCGTATGAGGACATAGCTGCAGTCCCACCACCCCCCTCATCGAAGAGAAATAATGGAAGAAAGAAGAAAAATGAGAGCGAGAGTTTCAGAGCAATATCTTCCCAATATACACAACCCGTTGGGCCATTGGAACCCCCAACGGAAGGGACGCAAGAGGAGGGCAGTGAAGAGCTGTCACTGGAAGAGGAGGAATTCATGCTCAAGCCGAGAAGACCGAAGAAGAAAACTCCTAGGGAATTAAAAATTTTGAGATGAAATTTTAGACTAATCGTAGTGGACTGTGGTTTCTATTTGTTAACTGTAGTGTTGATTGATCGTTTGTGTGGGATGTTGACTGTAGTGTTGATTGACCATGGTTTCTATTTGTTCGTTTGGGATGTTTGGTTGTTAACTAATGTAGACTATTGTTTGTCGTTGTGATTATAGAAGTGAATCTAGTATTTCGATTTTGGTGTGAATGTTATTGATTGTAGATTTGTATTTGTTGATGCTAAATGTAGTCATGATCTCAGAAATTTGTAGTAGTCAATGTTCAGAAATTTGTTTACGTTGGTGTCGAACAATTGACGTCGTATTTCTGATTTGTAGTTTCTCCGAGTAAGTAATAGAGCGGCATTTGAAATGCCGCATGGGGTGGCATTTCAAATGCTGCTAGGCGCGGCATTTCAAAGGCCGCGTGGAGCGGCATTTCAAATGCCGCATAGGGATGTCAATAACTGCGGCATTTCAGATGCCGCAGTCTGGTTTTCTCAGGCGTCATTTCAGAACAACAGAGTTCAACCAGGCAAAACATACTTCGAACATATAAATATTATTTCGAATAATGCTTCAATAAGTTTGCGCAATTGTTTCAGATATTTATTCATCATATAACAAGTTTCTAATATCATTACGTTACATTTCAATTATCCTTCAACGATCTACGTGGCCACAATGCCGAATACTTGTACCCATGAACCAACAATTTGTTTCGGTATTCAAGGTTCAACTTTTCCAAACGACTAACCTCCAATTACATCTCTAAAGCATATTCCACCCCTCTAGGACACAGTGGTGGATCGAGCCACTTAAAAAAATTGCAGCATTCAACCTGATGGGACTGAATCTTGTGATCGTTGTATCCAGCGCAGCGGGAAACGACGTCCAGCGTTCCTATCATTTCTGCAAACGACTACTTCGTATTCCTCTCCACAGTCACAAACTGCACATGTAGCATAGGAGCTTGAGCTTGCACGATTTTGCCAACCAAGGACACCTAAAAGACGTGCATGGAGCGATTGTTGGACTGGTCTATCAACCGCGACTTCTCCACATGATGTTCCACTATCCACAACCGGGGGTTCTTCTTCGAATTGTGTCTCTGGTACAAAATCAACTTCAAGGTCGGCGCCACTTGAAATCCCTCTTCCTCTATTTTGTTCAAATTCGTCGTACATCTTCATCATTGTTATGCCATCAATTTCCTAATTGTCCATTATACACCTATGAATACAATAAAATAATACATCGAGAAAACAATGTTGAAATTGAACGAGAAGTATAATACTTACCGTTGACGTGGCAATGTTGAATTGAAATATGGGGAGGAGTAGTTGCAAATTGTTGAAATTAAATGAGAATAGTATACCAATATGAAACCTAGAGCTTTAGCTGAAATAAATTTGGTAAAGTTAGGGTGTGGGTGGGGTAGTTGCAAAAACTTAGCAAAAATATAGGCAGCATAGCGACTTTCCAAATGCCGCCAAGGTGCGGCATCTCAAATGTCGCCCACAGCGTCTTTTAAAATGCCGCCTCACGCGGCATTTCAAATGCCGCACATAAGCGGCATTTGAAATGTCGCTCTGTTAATTACTCACCAATGGCTTCAACTTTGTGATTAAGTCCACAATAAACTTTGAATACACTCTGCATTAGAAGGTTAACAATAAAATAAATAAGTGTCGAATAAACTTTGCGTACAACATCAGATTACATAAACAATTGTTCTCAAACAAACTAGAATGCATTCGAATTAGGATTACAAACAAAATAAAACAAGAACATTAAGTTGCTGTATTGCAACGATTTTTTTTATGACCAAGAACACTACATTTGCTGCACCTATTTGCTTTAGGGGTCTGCATCTCGTCCATTGTACCTTTAATTTTAGTTGAATGTGGGTGCCTTGGTTGTCTTTTAGCTACCGGCGGTAGGACCAATTGACTGTCACTTGAACTCTAATAGCGTTTATCTCATACCGGGTGAAACTCGGGGGGTGTATGCTGCCAGGTATTTCGCTGTGGAATACCATGTTGAGGCGAAGTCGTGATGGGCTCTATTTGCTCCATTGGAAACCATTGAGCAAGCGACCATAACATGCATACACGGTAGGTGCTCTAAAAGAGGGATGTTGCACGTACAAGAGCAACTGTTACCGTTGATTAGTACTTTGAACTCGTCATTGAAATAGTGCACAACTTGCCACTCATATTGACTAAATCAAATTATTCTTGTATGCCTAGCTTCGTTAGCTCTTTCGGCAATCTTGGCTTCCTACTTCAGAGTAAGACGGGAAGTTAGTTTTGTTGCCGCTTCTCTTCGTTGACAAAAATAATCAACCGACCTAAAAAGGGTGCATGCAACTAAAGCTTTGACAGGTAAAGACCTAGCTCCTTTAAGAACACAGTTGAAACTTTCTGCGCAATTGGTGATCATGACATGAAATCGACCGCCATCATCTTTACACAATGCCCAATTCTCCTTGTGCACTCCCAAACTCCTTTCTATCCAATTGTGAGCCCTGATGCTTATAGTTTTGATTTCTTCATGTATTCTGATGTACTCGGCTTCTTACGCAACACAAGCTGCAGCATAAAAAATTCCGGTTAATCATTTTTCTCTAAACCCTACAGCTTGAAAATTAGCTTTAAGATGTCTAGCACAAAATTTATGTTTATGTGGCAAACACCATTTCGATTCCAAGGCTGATGGTATTCCTTTCATTCGATCCGAAATGAAGATAATTCTTCGATTGTTAACATTGTGAATGAACCGCCGCATGCAGGCAAAAAACCACCCCCAACTATCCCCGGATTCCGATTCTACAATTGAGTACGCTAAAGGGTATAGGTGATCATCTGCATCAATAGCAGTGGCCACAAGTAGCGTCCCTTTATATTTCCCATACAAATGTGTCCCGTCAATACATAACAACGGACGGCAATGAACAAATCCTTCAATACAAGGTCCAAAGGCCCAAAAAGTTCGATCGAAGACTCCATAATCATTGGTCATAACGTGTCCAACACTTCTCGGGTTTGATCTAGTTATTTCAGCAAAATATTGCCTTAGACTACTATATGACTCCGCCCAATCGCCATAAATTCTTTCCACCACCTTACTCAAAGCTCTCCAAGCCTTCATATAACTAATTTTCACAAACAACTGTTCTTCCATCAAAACTTGTATCGTCCCGGCTCTGATCGGCTTTCACAAAAGGTAATATTTTTGCCACTACAAAGTTGGACGTCGCCTGCCTGTGGGTGGAGTTCACCGTTGGGTTAACACAATTGTGTTCGCTAGGATATTTCCTTACAATCCACCACTTCTGCTCTGATTTTTTTGAGGCAATAGCATGAATTCTCAATGGACAATTTGCATCTATATTACAAATGGCGGTGTGCTTGGTTTTATTTGATTTTATTGCTTTAAAAGAAACGGCATGCAAAATCGACCATTCGCTCAACAGTTGTAACAACTTGGCTTTCGTCTCGAAAATCAAACCAACTTTAAATCCATTCTGAACGCTTACGGTTTAAAACAGCTCATTGTTGAACTCAAGATTTGCAACAATTGACCTTGCCATAATTTGCGCATTGCACAAATCATCATCCAAAGGAACTTCCATTTCCACCTCATCACTGTCTTCGGAAATATTGTCTTCAACAGGAAAATCATAGTTCAAAGGTTCATTGTTCACTTGCATACTGCCTATCTACGACATGTCGTTCTCCACCATGTTCACTAAATCCATACTATTTATAGGGGGTTCGTCATCGACCTCTTCACCTTCACCCCCGTCCATCTCAGTATCAACATCTTCGTTGTTTACGTTTACATTCTCCAAATCAGCATTAGATTGCGTAGCAATATCGTGCGTGGGGAATCTGCTATTCAAACATACGTATTACTTTAAAACCAGTACCGTAATTACTACCTACCAAATTTTGATTCTTCATGATACATACCTCTGACTAAGATCATATAACTCGGACAGAGTTGGATACATAAATTGAGACATATGGCATTGTGATGGTCCAGCGGGACTAGGCAGTGTTGGTCGACAAGGAAGATAACTGCATATACAGCGAAAAAAAACTGTTAAGTAGCGCACAACTATCAAATTAATACGACCTAAATTTCATAAATAAATGTTTCACCTTTCGAGAAAATGCGTAAAGCTGCCTTGATTTGGATAGGGGTACGTATATTGAACGCCCTGTGGATAGGTCATACACGGTGGATATCCATATAGACCTTGTTGTTGACCGTACATCGCTGTCATAGTCGGATTAATGAAACTCGAGGATGCATTTTCCGCGACTGGTACTTACTGCCCCAACCGTTCTTCGGTGCTCCTCAATAACACTGTTAACTTCTTGTTCTCGTACGGGTTCTTCTACTTGCAAGCACCTAATTTTCCCAACAAACAGCTCAATTGATTTCAATGTTGCTGAAAACATTAGCTCCACATCGTCATCATCGGCTATTTTAATGGCTTTCGATCTTGAGTCCGTCGGCTAGTTACACACTAACTCTATGTCAAATTCTTCAGATTTTGTCTTGGTCGCTTTATAAATCGATTCTTTCAGCTGCACCAAATTACAACCTTTCAACACTTTAGCTGGCTTACACGAGCCACCGACATATTTTCCACAATTAAGTCCATCAACAACCAATTTGCCGTCGAAATAACAGATCGTTGGTACACACTTGGGAGCCATTCTACAATTTATTTTGTCAACTAGTAACCAATTATCATTTGTTACCAAACAGCAAATGAGAAGAAAAAATTAAACTAGGGTTTCCAAAAAAACATACCTGCTATAGCTAATTCCTTGTTCAAGAGGAAGAATTAGATATTGCTCCTCGTCTGTAGCCGAATCCAATCAAGATTAAACTACAATATGCAAATAATTTAAACAGTTTGGGGTTTATGATTTTTTTAGATCTAAGAAAACTTTGGAAGAAGACAAACATAAAAAGGTGGCTGCCTAATAAAGCAGCAGATATTGGCGGCATTTGGGATGCCGCATACCGGCGGCATCTCAAATGCCGCCAGTGTGCTTTTGCACAATACACGTGTACTGGCGGCATTTGAGATGCCGCCAGCATACGTGGCGCCAACATGGCGAAAATTGTTCTAGTTTTGTAAATAGTTTGCAATGTGGCATATTCTTGTAATTTGTTTACAAATTTGGCCTAAATACAAAATTTATCCTTGAAAACATAAAGCCTTCCAAAATATATATATTAAGTTTAGAAAATTTATAACTTTTACGCACATACATAATTATAGTTTTAAGTGCACATGGATTTAAACGCATACATCATAAAAGCTTTAAATAATGCAAGATTTTAGATATTTGTGAATGTCATGTACAAATAAAACTTTCAAATATATAAGTTTCAAATGTGAATGTCATGTATACAATTTCGTATGTATGTTATGAGATTCACAAATAAGTTTCAAAGTTCATAATAAATTGTTTCTATACATA
This sequence comes from Allium fistulosum, assembly GCA_030737815.1. Taxonomy (NCBI): domain Eukaryota; kingdom Viridiplantae; phylum Streptophyta; class Magnoliopsida; order Asparagales; family Amaryllidaceae; genus Allium; species Allium fistulosum. The sequence continues at coordinate 1,097,933,131 of CM060904.1, read as the reverse complement.
TCGATATTCCAAACATATAATTTTTATATATACATGAATTTCAAATGGATACGCGGGCTGTTAAAGATTGTCTATGGATTCTGACCAATCTTTGAAAGAAAAATATATATACAAGATTTCAGGTTTCTGGGCTTCAGTATGGATAAGTGATGCTATATAGATCAAATGAAGCCATAAGTATTGGAAAATTAGCTACATATCAAGTGATGTTGGTAGGCATCCATCATGAACAGAGATATTATCTATGGATTAATGCCGCAAATGATGACTTCAACCATATCATATGACATCAAGGAATGTTGGCTACACTAGAAGATTCATATGCATCAAATGGCTTCCTGCACATTGTCTTGAATATATATAATTTCTATAATATAATTTCATATATATAAATTTTTATAAATCAAGATTTCTTATAACAGTGGATTTTCTGATGATATATGGTATTCTTATCCCTATCTCAAAACTTAGATTTATGTAACGATTTTTCATTGTGAATTATTTTCTAAACAAACATGGTTTCAAAAGAAAGAATTCTTATAGAAAGGATGTTCTTGTCTATAGAGTCTATCGGTTCATGGATTATGACTTTTCAGACCTAGAAATAAGATATTTCTTTTCGCTGAATAAAGCCTTAAAAGGTAAATTTTACAAAGCTACTATAATATTCATTCTGGAAAGTAATTTTATTCAAAGAATTTTACCATGTATATCTTTGAGGAAATATTCTTTGCAAATCAAAAGAGCTATTACTAATTATTCCATATGTTTATTTATTTCAGAAAGGAATTTACAAAGTCCTTAAAAGTATATTCTATTGCCAACCATGAAAAGTTTTCAGAACTACTGTAATCTATTTTCCAAACAGTAATTAGAAGAGTCTATTTCCAATTAAAGAACCATTGATTCAAGTATCATGATGTAACAATCTGCCTTTCTTACACCTAAACACAACACTTACTACATCCTCGGTATTCGTGTGCCGATTATTTAAGCTCCTGAAAGACAGGTCATTTGGGGTGAAAGAAAGGAAAGACAAAACAGAATCTCACAAAACGTGACAAGTAATATATAATATGAACAAGTCTTTACAAAAAGAATCATCTTTATTATATACAACATCAGAGTACATTAACCTATTATCAATCTGGACAATTATAACAACTTGTTCTTACAATTGCTGATAAATACAGATAAAAACAAAACAAATGAAAACATCGAAAGACGGAAGATATGTGAATACGTCTTGGAGAATTCAGCTCGTCTTCTGAAAGCTCTAATGTATCCAGCTAAATCTGGAAAACACGTTTGGGCTGACCCGAACATTATAGAAAAACAATGCCCGGGTCAGTCTGGTAAAACCAACGTGATAAACTCAAATAACAAGGAATTTTATTTTTTATAACTTGTAAATTCCTTTAAGATCAAAGGTATCTCGTAAGACCATGCCGCACATAAACACGGATGGATATTTACCTTACGATAACCAAAACATTTATTATTATAAAAATGCAGTGATATTATAATAATGTCTAGGGTTTAAAGTATTTAATAACTAAGTAGTTGTGATGCGTGTACATGACAGCAATAATAGATGTATAATCAAAAACCGAAGGCACTTATTGGAGAATGGATTTCCATCAAATGGCAAGGTAAGGGACTACCTTCTAAAAATCTATACACCTCTAGATAAAATGTACAGTGAGATCGAAAACCTTTCGACCTCGACATGACAAGACCGACCTACTCCTGACCGGATAATACCGAATATGATCACCCCTTGGTTGCGATCAAACAACCATAATGGGCCCTAAAGCATACATGAATATCGACATTATATCTTGAGATAATCATACCCTAATGGGTGCGATCCATATAGCCTAGCGGCCTACCCTGTTTTATCCATTTTCGGGTTGTGAGGCTTGAGAGGCTATGCTCTTACCATTTCCTCATAGCAAACCATCTTGGAATGCTAACACTGCCTTCCAAGCAAAAATGGAATGTTAGCATTCATCCATACAAGTTCATTTTAGGTTTGAATGAAATCAAAGGCTCTTCAAGGAGCATCGTCTTCAATCATCTTCAAGATGTCTTCCACGTGAACACATATGTCGGTTTGGAGTGGTTTTTGGATAACATAGTTGATCTCGGTCTCTCCAAACCAACAATGATAGTTTCTGGTTGACTCATTCCTGCTTCTTTTGCAAGTATACAACAAGTGTTTGAGTCCTTATCGGGGAACTCGCATATATAATCATACTTTCTAAGTCAAAATTGGCCAAGATTTGATAGTCGGTTATTTAACTATCAAATAATCAAACAACAACAATTCAGAAATTTATTTACCCATATCAACCACTAAGCCTCATTTAAATATATCTTTAATTTAGTAAATCTCTTTTCAGAATATTTATTAAAATATTCATATACTTATCTCACTGATATAAGTATATTCACATAACATTGTGAAAGATTTCTTATTTTCAAAATCATATTAAAAGGATCAACAAATTTTATTTAAATTAGAGATAAAGATAACCTCAAATACTATTTCTTCGGTGTTAAGTGTGGAACGAATGTCCATACCACTAGAATTAAGAAGGTCGGTTAAAGGAAATCTATATCTCAAATTCTTTTATAATTTACTTCTATAAGTCCTTTTAATAAATCTCTTCCATTTATGAAATCTCCTTTATTTAAATTCCAAACCCGTTTATAAAACTCTTTATAAAACTCCAAGTCAATTTACAAAACTCCTTTATAAATATTAAAACCATCTATACTACTCTTTATAAATATCCAAAATTATTTTTAAAACTCTTTTATAAATCTCCAAAATCATGTATAAAAACTCTTTTATAAATATCCAAAACCATGTATAAAACTTTCATCATAAATATTCGTTTTTTAAAACAAAACTCCTTTATTAAATCTCATTTAATAAAGTTCCTTAGATAAACAAAATGATTATTTAAAACACCTCTAAACAACAAGTTATTATTTAAAAGCATCCTCCATTTAATTTCTATAAACCATATTAACAAGACAATTATTTTAAACAATCATTTTAAAAATTATTCAATTAACTTTAAAAACACCATTAATAAAATCATTGCATAATTATCCTTTAAATGTCATATTTAAAAATGATAATAACTTAAACCCTTTCCACAAAGGATAAAATGAAATACTAGACTTCACAAAATCAGATAGAAGTTTAGTGACCACAATGGTTCATTTAATTGAGTTTAACTTATCCAAGTTATAACATGGGTATTTACATAAGAAACGGGTATGTAAAGGGAATCAGCCAACAACAAACAAATCAACTTATAGGTAAGATGTCCAAGTTACTATAATAGCGGACAAGGATTTATTCTGCTAAACACATGTCCAAGTTAATATAATAAAAGAATGGTGTTTGGTTCTACTAACAGATGTCAAATATAACTTAATTAGCAGAATGGTGATTTATTCTGCTAAACAAATGTCATTGGGTTTTATACTCAATTGAGGTTACTTAAATGTAATCGACGAAGAAATCCCTTAGATTTAAAATATATATTTTTTAAAAGAATGTTACTTTAGAATAAAACCGATCTTCAGAATTAAAGTGGTTTAAAACTTTATTTAATAATTAAATAACATCTAAACTCTTTATTTAACAGTAATTAAACCTTTAATTAATAATCAAACCATAATTAACTTTTAAATCAATAATTAAATAATAATTACCCTTTATATAAATAATTAAATAATATTTAATCTTTAAATAAATATTTAAACCATAGTTAATCTATAATTAATTATTAAATAATAATTTAAACCTTTATTAATAGTTAAATTAATATTAATCAAGTCTTGATTAATCTTACTTAATTAGTAATTAATTAAATATGTAAACCCTTTTATAAATAAATTAATAATTCATCTTAAATAAATAATTAAATAATAATTAATCCCTAGTTATTAATTAAATAATAATTAACTTAAATTAATTAACTGATTATAATTAACTAAATTGATTAACAGTTAAGTATTATTTACCTTTATTAATTAATGGTTGAGTACTGATTATCTTAATTAATTAATTAATTAACCATTAAAATAAATAATTAATTAATCAGTTACTTTTAATTACTTAATTAAAGTTTGAAAAAACTTTGTAAAAAGAATACTTAAATAAATATACTTTAGATTTTCCAAAACTAGTTCGTTTTACGAACTGCACTTATAGCGACTATCGCCATATGACCCAAAATTTCAAAACTTGATTTTTATATTAAATAGTTTCAAAATTCTTAACTTTTATGCTTTAACCACTTTATAAACTTAGTAAAAGATTTTGGGAAACAAAGTAAGGTTTTAAAACTTTATAAAGCATTTCGAGAAAGTTAAGTTAGGAGGCAAGTTTTTAACAATTCAAAAGATCTTGATGTCGCAAATTAACCACTTCAACATACTAACTTTTTCTTTAACATACATCAACATATGCATGAATACAACATATATATATATATATATATATATCAATCCATCACAACATTCAATTAGTAAAGATCTTAACTTCTATACCTTACAAACTTTTACTTCACTTTCTAAGCTAGGAATCAACATTCCGTATACATATACATAAGCCATATACAACATTATTAATTTCAAGCAACATCCAACCAAATAACAACCAAGATAATACCATGATAAAGTATAGAAACTTTATTAAAAGATGTGGGCTTTAACTCACATAAAAGCTTTCCAAATCAAATCGAACTCTTACTAACTTCACTCGAACTTCACTAAACTTGAAACGACCTTAGCACTTTATTTTCTTAAACCAAAATGGAATTTTGAAGGCCTTAAGGCCAAGGAGGTGTTTAACCATGGAGCATAAGGGCTTGGCCATGGTGCTTGAGGGTGGATGTGGGTCTTGTTTTGGCAAGGAGGGGTGTATAAATAGAAGGGAGGTGTTTAAACAAGCTTTTCATGAATTAAAATGAACAAAGCTAAGGTAGTGTTTGGTTGGTTACTTGTAATTTTGGGTTTTCGTCCATAAAAAAATGCACATGACGCATTTATATTGTTGAAAACGATCAATTTAGAAAACCAAGTTAACATACAAAGTAGAAAACAACTTTTTTTAATTTTTTGTGTTTTCAGAAATAACACAAGCACGTGAAACAATCCATTATGTTGTCGTCCCTTTATCCCTTTTGTCCTCTCATCCGTTTTTCTTTCATCCCTTCCGCCATCCCTCCATTCTTCTCATATTTGAGATACATATTGAAAACCGAAAACACAAAATTCGTTTTTAAACCAAACACTCCCTAAGGTTTTCTAAATTTTGGAGAGGCTATGGAAGCCATTAAAATCTATATGAAGAAGAGGGAAGCCTTTGAGATGTATAAAAAATGAAAATAAGAATGGAAAAATAATTAGGAATTTACTTTTATATGAAATGGAAATAACAAATTACTAAACTACCCTTATACTATACCCTCTTCTACCTTGCGCCATATCACCATGCCACCTCACCCTTGTCTCCCTTCCAATTTTCGAAAATTAGAGCCCCTCCACCTCATCACTTGAGCTAACATGTTTAAACATGTATGTAACTTAGTTGCGAAAATGTCATTTCATGTTTCTTATGGTATCTTTCCTTCTTAAACACCTTTAAATAAATTTTTAGTTTAATTAAATTCAAAGTCACATCAACATTAATATATACTTAAGTATAAACATATCAAAATATATCCTAAGACATTTGTAATTGTATGTTTATAAATACTGTAGTGTACACAACGTTTTTCGATAACTTTTAAGCGATGAAACTCGAAAATTCGGAAAACGAATTCCGATCACATTTTCGATTTTTCTTCAAACTAAATATATTTGTAGACGAATTTGGAAAACTATTCCACCATCATAATTTACTATATAAAAGAGATTTTATTTTAAATTATATAATTTATTATTTGAATATTTAAAATTAATTAAATATTCATAAATCAAAGCAGTAAAATTCCTGGTCGTTACACATGATTATTCAATCCCTTATTCGAGATTTACATTTCTATTATGAGATTTTAAGTTTTACAAAAATTCCGTCAAACTTCAAACATTAGGAGTGAAAAATCTTATCCAAACCATTGGGACACACCATGTAACTTTTGAAAGGCTAAGAAATGAAGAAGTATCTATCAAGAGATATGACCACAAGCAGTCAAAATGGATGAATTAATCAAAAAAAAAGTTGAACCAAAAAGGAAGAAAAATCTTTTAAGGAAATTTTCCATAGATCACTTTAGTCAAATAAAGCGAAACAAAAGACAAGGAATCATAGGCAAGATGATTACTATATCGAGACACAATAAGGAAGAAGCCCAAGAACTCAGAAGTAAATCATTATCCCACGATATAATTTTCAAGCTACAAGGTTCAAACTAGATCTACAAAGATCATTTGAAGAAGGATAATAAGACTACAAGGCAGTAAAAGATATCTTAGATTATACCTTGCTTCAAATTCTAAAATAATCGTGATCTATATTTCCACTTGGGTAAAAAATTTCTACATAGATTGACTTTGGAATCTTGTAACTCCAGCATAACTATGTCAAATTCTAAAAGCGTCTGCAGTCCCTATCTTAGCATGGATTCAGCATATGATCAATGCAAAGTATCCAAAATAATTATGGAATTTCCATCTACAAGAGCGAGAGACCCAATTACCAATAAAGTCACAAAGTGCAACAAAAAGGAAAATTACTCCTAAAAGGCATAGATTCACCAAAAGGGATACGTACATAAAGGAAAACTCCCTAACTCTACTACAAAGGAAATTGGATAAGATAACTATCTCTCATACTCTGAATATATCAAGCCACAACAAGATAAATTCTATATACACAATGAATCTTGCTTTCAATTAAGGTTAAGATTGAATACCATCAAAGGGTTAAGAGATAAAAGGAAATTCCAGATTTGATCAATGGATTAAGGTGGCAAAATAAATGCCCGAACATCAAAGAAGGATATTCAAGTATCGGAAGTCCAAAATAAGAGCAAAATATTTTCAAAAGGAGATTCAGTACTCCAAAATTTATGACAAATACTGAGAATCAAGAGGATGGACCACTTAGGAAAAATTGGGTAGGATCCCCAATCGTACAAAAAGTAATCCCGTTTGGGATCAATAGATTATGACGATCGGATGACAATGTCATAAGAGAACATGAAATGCCGAACATTTATGGCTATATTTCTCAACAATGGACAATAATAGAAAATTTCATCATCCTGGTCATGGAAAGGAGTAGAATACTCCTAAAGTAAAACACTTGGCCATCAAAGGCTTAACCGCAAGAGATCCCGACCATCAAAGACCCCGGCCATCAAAGGCTTGATCGAAAGAGGTCCCGGCCATCAAAGGCCTAAACCATCAAAGGCTTGACCGCAAGAGGTCCCAGCCATCAAAAGCCATGGTTATCAAAGGCCCTAAGCCTTAAGTGTCGTCATCAAAGGCCTCATCGAAGCACCTCTTAGAGGGAGGCCAGAGTAATCCTTTGGTCAGTCCATAGTTTCTGCAAGCCTTCAACCCCTGCCTATGTGGCCTGGTTGGAGCGCCTCCTAGAGGGAGGACGGAGTAAGCCTTTAGTGTCGTCATCAAAGGCCTCAATAAAGCGCTAACCAAGTCTTCAGTGTCATCATCAAAGGACTCAGTAAAGCACCTCCTAGAGGGAGGACAACCATCAAAGGCCTCACTAAAGCATCGAAATCTTCGAAAGGAAGATCAATTAAAAACAAGAGTCAAGTAGTGCAACTAAGTCAATCAAAATTAGAGCCAAGTAGTGCTCCCAAGTCAACCAAAATCAGAGCCATTTAGTGCTTCCAACTCAATCAAAATCGGAGCCAAGTAGTTCTCCCAAGTCGATTAAAATCTGAGCTAAGTAGTTCTCCTAAGTCGATTAAAATCTGAGCCAAGTAGTGCTTCGAATCAAATCAAGTTTTCTAAAGAAAGGTCCATCAAATATGAGCTATTTATATCTCCTAAAATATTCAATTCTTGGCCACCAGACAAAAGGTTCTGGTCTTCTGTTATTATTTCCAAATAAGGATTTCTGGACTTCTATTGTTGTTGTCAGATTTGAATATCTGGTCTTCTGTTATTTCCAGATAAGAATTTATGGACTTTTATTATTATTGCCAGATTTGAATTTCTGGTCTTCTATTATTTCTAGATAAGAATTTTTAGACTTCTATTATTATCACCAGATTGGATTTTTGATCTTCAATCTATTATTTCCAGATAAGAATTTCTGGTCTTCTGTTATTATTACCAAATAAGGATTTCTGCTCTTCTGTTATTATTACTAGATATGGATTTCTGGTCTTTTGTTATTATTTTCATATAAGGATTTATGGTCTTCTATCTATTACTTCCAGATGAGAATTTTTGGACTGCTCTTATTATTGATAGAAAGAGCTCCGGTCTTCCATTATTATTACCAGATATTGGTTTCTGGTCTTTTATTACCAGATATGGATCTCTAGTCTCCTATTATAATATCAGATGGATTTATGATCTTCTATTATCATTACCAAGTGGTTTTTTGGACTTCTATTCATTACCAGAGAAAATTTCTGATGCTTCCTCTTATGATATTACCATATAATCTTCTGAAATTCCATCTGAAAACTTATTATTATTCTTTGCTTTTTTTTATGTATAGAAAAATTATAATCTTAACTCATGCGGATAATATAAGCAATGAGTGCCAATCTATAACTCAATCAAATCCAAGATGAGATTGCTTGAAGTTGAGATCAAGTTTAAAATTAATAACGAGAGATATCATTCACTTTATGTTTTATAGGAAAACAAGACTAGCAACGAAATCTCACTAAAGATGCAGCAATACAAAGGAATTCTTAGTTTTACCCTAAAGAGTAAAAAACTAACTCTATACAAGGGGTGCTAAATGTTATCCATATAATTTTAACATCAAGAGCATAAGTGAAAGCATCAAAGTAATAGAAGACCGCATCTCGTCAATATGGGGGTATAAACGACATCGCATGTGTTCGAAGAGCTCAACGACGTAGCCATTCATCATTCTCGTGTCTCTTAGGTGTCACTTCTCAACCACGTTGCACTTCATCATTTCCCAGGTGATTAAAATTGTATCCCCATAACAAGGAAAAAGGATCAGTGTCATATGAAATCGAAGAGGCAAAGGCATCAAAGACAATGAATATCATAAGCCATCAATGAATGTCGATGCAAACCATGCCGCATTTCATTGATGCTGGACTTAAATAGAGATGTTATCCACCTATGGCCTTCAAAACAAACTCATCGACAATTGGTACAACGGTAGTTAATATCCTATAAAAGCATCGCCACATATCCCTAAAAGGATCATACCATATTGACACTATCAAAACTAAGCTTGTCGAAGTCACGAAAAAGCGTCCCGTAAGCCATAGATCAAGGCCACATTTAATAATAATCAATATTGCATAACATCAATGCCGGAGCCTATTGAAAGTAATGCAAGGAAGAAGGATTGGCATCATTCACAAAGCTAGTTCAAGAGGAATTAGTGCATTTTCCTTTGTAAAGCTTCAAAAGCCTTCACATTCATTCACAAGTCCCATGGCACCATAAGTCCCACATTGGGAGTTGGAGCAAGCCGACCTCCTTCCAACGGCTATATATATATGTACCACTTCATGGAAATAGGCCTTTTACTTCTTCCCCTCTCTTAGCATAAATCATTTTTAGGCTAGAACTTTTCTAAGCTCTCTCAAGAGCTTGAGAACTATTGTAATGGCAAATGGCCAATGAAGAAGGAGGACATATGATGTTTGCATATAAGGACTTGAACAATTGCATATTTGTATCATATTCATAATTGAATAAAAGGATATAACTTGTCTATATTGCATATATGATAAATGGACTTTCATATTCGCCTATTGACTGTTGGACTTGCCTATTCTATTTTTTGAAGTTATGGTCTATGATTTAACCAAACTCGTAAATTATCATAAAACCAAGGGGTATATTTGGAACTTCTTCAAATATGCCACTTTGTACATCCGTTTGGGTGTTGACGAAATAAATCGTTGACGGGTAAATCTATTTTATTATATAAAAAGAGAATATTAGGCCATTAATATTCTTGTTTCTCATTCAATCTCAAATTATATACTCACTCCCCATTTGTTTAAGAAAACTTTTATCATCGGCTCATCCAGTTTATTTATAACAATCTATTATCATTATTTACCTATTCTAGAAAATCAAAAGTCGCATTTTTACTTCAATTATTTGGATTAATTTACTGCTATTCTTTCTCATTAACTTTGCTATTACGATCAAATTAATTTCATTTTCTCATATCCTCACTTCCTTTGCTTTTACTACATCTTTTAGATACTCCAACCATATTTTATGCTTTATTGCCTCCTTAATCCTTTTTCTTCTGCAGAAAATCAAAAAATAAAATTTCTTTCTTAAGAGTTTAATGTGCCCGCTTCTTTCTATTATGCATTAGAATTTCAAATTTTCTCAAGCAAATTCTTCATGCACTCTGTTCCATCTATCATCAACGAAGGTGATTTTTCCCTAAATTTTCAACCAAATATTTTGGATTAATGAAGATATTAGATTATGATTATTTGTTTCGTTTATTTGCTGAGTTTTCCATTGCATAAATATCTACGCTATCACTTTACATAAATTTTATTTTTTCAGTATATGTAATCAAATATTTTTATTTGCATCTCTAAATGAGGTTCAATATTCGAGTGGCATATTAGGTTTATTAAATTAAAGTACGAGTAAAACTTTACAGTCAATTAGGTGTTGTTAATATGTTTTCTTAATTCTGTTAAACATGAGTTAATCATAGTATGAATAAATTCATTATATATTTAGCATTATGCAAAATGGTATGTCAATGTTTATATATTGACAATAAACGTCTAAATATGATCATGGTGATAAGAACTAGTTTTGTGAAACACAATTACATGTGCTTGAAATATGACATTACAAGGATTATTATATATATGCCATTTAAGTATAATAACTAAGAACAATAATGAGATGTTCAATATATATTTGAATTAAGTTATTCCATGATTTCAAATTTGGTAACTGAATCACAATATGATTTTTCGGAATATATATATATATAGGGCTAGGATCGGCTACAACTTAATTTTGCTACACCATAAATCCCCTCTGATTTCAACCAAATGTTCTGATTTAAATAATCATACATTCTCTCTCTAAGTGACAAGATAGAGAAAATATGATTATTTAAATAAGGACATGTGGTTGAAATCAAGAGGGATTTGAGGTGTAGCAAAAATGAGATGTAGTCGATCCTTCCCCATATGTGCATGCATGCATGCATGTGTGTTTTTGCCTTTAATTATCATAATTATGGTAATAATGTTTGCATTTAATTATCATATTTAAATTAATTAGTTTGAATTCAAATTTAAAATATTAAATATGTTAGTTTGCTTTCACCTTCAGTTGTATATACCAACAAATATATATTCATACTCAAATTGAACCTATATTTTATACTTATTGGATGCAAAATTTTAATACCAATAACAGTTTACAAATTGAACTAAATTTCATATCATTTATTTACTTCCTTCAATTATCTTGATGCATAATGAATTTATTATATGATCGTTAGTAGGTTCTATATATTTAACAAAGTTAATTATTAAATTTATAGTTATAAGGCCTGAAGCTATTATATATTAGTTTGAAACTTTACATGTTTGTTTCTTAGTAGAATATTGATATGATAAATGATTTTAGGCTATGATTCACAAAGAAATGAATATTCTCTTATTCTTCCATCTTTAATATTCAAATAATTAATTGTAATTGAATTCTTTAATTTTTTCCTGTAAAAGTTTGAAAATTGTGTATTTCTTTTATTACATTTTGAAAGAGGCTTACATGCATAAATTTTCCCAAAAACCATCGTCTTTTGTCCTTTAATGAACCATATTCATGCATTTTCTCTATTTGATGTTATAACATACGAAGGTTGAAAAGCTATTTAACTTTGTAACAACTTATGAATATATAAGTATTCAATGTTATTTTACATATTTGTTAAAATTATAAAATTAATAATGGAAATTACTAAAAAAAATTGAAGAGTGGGAATCGGGTTAAGCATATGAAGTTGGTAAAAGCAAGCATGGATGCATTTTTATTTGTGTTTGCTTTCAATTGCCATATCAATGATAATTAATTAAATTATTTAGTTTCATAATTTAATTAGTTTGAATTTAAATTTAAAATAATAAATATATTTTTTCACCTTTGCTTCTATATACAAAAAATTATGTATTTTTTCTCATGTTGGACCTATTTTATAGTTATTATATGCAAAAGAAATTATATCAATAACAAACTACAAATTGAGCTGGATTTTATATCATTTAGTTACTTCTTTAATTATCTTGATGCATATTCGTCTTTATATTAAACTTTGAAAGGACCTATTTTACTACCTTTATATCAAACTTTAATTCAAGTATTAAGTAGTATCCCGTAATTTCAAACACTTCGTCTTTGAATATCGTAACTTTTGAAATATAGTTAAGTGTTATAAACGTAATTTTATAACCTTGTTAAACTCCTTTTAATTAATGAATAATGCTAAGAAATTTGTTTAAAAAATAAATACTTTGAAGAAATATCGATAATGTGATCAAAAATTGTATTATCAATAAACAACTTTTTATTCAATATAGGTTGTTCAAACTATTTTTTACATACATAACTTAAAAAATCATTAATAGCTAATAAAAATAATTAGCACCAAATCACTTTAGCAAATCTTCTAGATGCTTCTAGAAGGTTGAGTGGAGATATTATGAAGTGGAGATATTTTCTAATGCATGTGATGTGCAAAGTAGAGCACATAGGGGCATGAGGGGGTGAGCCTTCCATGGCCGGCAAAGTGGTGAGAGGGAGGTTAGGGTGACCACTTGAAGCCTATATAAAGAACTGCATAGCTTATTAGCTCACTTTTACATTTTACAAAATCAATCAAAGCTCTCCTCACTCTCTTCTCTTCATAAATTCCTAAGATCTAAACAATTCAAATCAACTCAAAATCAATTCAAACTTCTTCTATAAGTTTGCTACAACATGCAACACCTTCCATCAACTTAAAGTTTGAAGAATTAGAGCACAACAACTTCTACCTTCATAGGCGTGAGCAATTTATAAGGCAATATAGCCTTAGGCAGTAAAGGAGAGGTAGGAAGTTCAGGAGCTTACAAGGTTGAAGTGGAAGCTTGTCTGTGGTTATTGAAGGGTGAAAAAAAATCACTAATTGAATGAATATAACATGAATATAATGTTATTTAAACTATATAATGTTGCTTGAGTTTTTATTGCTTTATTTTGATTCTTGCTTCGGAAAGCAAATGGCATATGTAATGATGGATATGGACTTGTATGACTTGCTGCATAGCCTTGAAATAAAGCACATAGGGTTTGGCAGTACATAGGTTGAATCGAACTTGAGTTTGAAAGAAGTTTTATAGCGATAGTCGCTATAAACACACTTAGGAAATACCTTCTGTTTGGGATTTTATATGAATTTTTGCAGAAAGATCCTTATGGATTTCTCACCATAGTTGTGATTTATTATGTGTATATGAGTTATTAGAAAAATATTGGATCCTAAAAGGTTTGTTTGCAAATCAAAAATCGATCAAATATTCAAGATAACGAAACTGGCCCAGTTCATAGCCTTTTATAACAGTCGGCTCTAACACTTTAAAAACGTTGTCTTTGCTCTAAACGTCTTTTTACATCATTCTATAAATGTTGTAGTTTCTGTTTGACACTTTAAATTGCTTTGAAATGACTTTAAATTTAAGTATTTTACTTCGATATTTTTAAAATACTTTTCTAACATATATTAGAGTATTTTAAAAGTGGTTTAGAATTTTTATATATATTTAATAATTTATTATGAATTATCAAAGTAAGAGGTTTATTTTTAAAATAAAGGGAAACATGTTATTTTGAAGTTTTAAATAAAGTATAAATTAGATATTTTGAGTAATATTTTAAATAAATATTTAAACCATAATTATAAGTATTTAAATATATTCGAAGTATATATAATTCTTAGAAAATTAGTAAATTATTTTACTAAAGTACTAACCATCTTAACTTATAATATCTTTTGAATTATTTTTAAAAAATCTTAGTTTTATAAATAAAATATTATACATACATCTTTATCACTTTAAAAGGGTTTTAAATTATAAACTAACATTTTATAAAAGAGGTATAGGAATTGATTGATGGCTTAATCATGTTTGTTTTGTTTACTTGTTTATGGAAAGAAATTAACTATACTTAACACTAAAAGCCGACGAAGTAGGCTTAACTGTCTGTGAGAGTTAAGAATGTTATTCGAGTAGAGTTTAGAAGCAATGGTGCTCTAACCTACTGGCTTCACTATTGACCGAGGAATGGTAAGTTGAGACGGTCAGAAACATGTTAAGTGTACAAAACTTGATTTACATAAGCGATCGTTTTTAGAACTAGATGGTCGGTTAGTCGACTAATCAAACTTGACCATTTAACTTGGGAAGTATATGAAAGCTTCATACGGTTTGAGATCGCCCAGAGAGGACTCATTGGATGAAACATTTCTAGCTCAGAAGGAATCCTTTATATAGAGTTCGCTTGCTTCTAAAAGAACCAGAATTAGGTTTACCAAAAATTCATCGATTTAGTTTTGGAGAGTCTGGGATTGATAACTGAACTGTTTTACTTACTGAATACCACTTTAAAACTAGTATATGAGTCTACATTTTGGAAGCGTTTGTGAAGTGGAATATTATAGAGTTGAACTATCTATCCTAAGTTAAGTCTAAGGGAGAGGTCGGAGTTAACAATTTAGACTGATGCTATAGGGTTGGAATGTCTATTGTTATCCGGTATTTTGATCCGGCTATATCCGAACTAACTGGACAAGTTAGACTCGACTGTCATCAAAGCAAGTAGCCCAAAGTGATGATTGTGGGGTCCAAAAATCAAGCATAGATGATAATATGAAGCAGAAGCATGAAAGCTCGGTACTCTCCGAAGATGGATCAGGTGTGATCCATATTCAACACTATGGATCGTATCGATTCCATAACTCAATTTTACAGCGATGATCGGTCAATAACTCAAAATCTACACATGCTATCAACATGAAACTTGGAGTACAAGCTTAATATAACATGTGGAACAACCCCTAGGGATCTCATTCCAATTAGAGGAAGTTGGAGGGATCGACATAACTCCCTTTGGATTGATTGGCAGAAATCAGAATTCAAACAACACTACTTCACGGAAAATGAGATATCTCACAAACCGTACGTCGGAATTGCACGAAATTTGGGAAGCAAGTAGTTAACATTATGGGACATCCCTCATAAGGATCGCAGCCCATTTGGACATACTAATAGGGATCAGTACTATTGTGGGCTCCGATCGGCCTAGAAATTTTTGGGAGGTTTTGTCTTGTTCTCCCGAACCTTCTGCCGAAATTTCAGTCTGATCCGTGCACGTCTTCCCCTATAAATACAGCAGGCATGGCGTCAGAAAAGGGATCCTTCTTTCTACTGAAAAGGCTCTTCCATTTTAATTCTTCATTCTTGTACTAAGGGATTCCAGCTGATCCAAACATTCTTGTAATCATAATCAAGGGCAAGATCAATAAAAATATGAAGTGAACGTAGTCCAAGATTACCGAACCACTATAAAAATATGTGTGTTCATTTATGATATTTGCTCTATTTTAATTTCATTCTTTAGTTAATCTCTACTAGATTCTATTGGGTATTGATGCCCATTTTTGGCTTCAACATTTTGGTGCTTTCATTGAGAATCAAATTCTCAGCTTAATTGGATCTCATCATCTACTTGTGGATTCCCATATTTGTGAGATAGATCTAGCATTCTACCAGTCCTATTCTACTTAGATTTGAAGGAAATCTAAAGGAAGCTGATAGCCATGGTTAGAAGAATTAAATCAACTTCCTGCGAAGCTGAAATAAATGATGATGCTAGTGTTCTTGTTTGGAGTTGTTCATGTGTTCATGTCCATTTGGAAGGGATCAGATTCACTCATGTATGCAAGTTCTTGGGATCAGATGCTGAAGTTTGCACTCAAGTTAGCTAAAGGCTGATCCCTCTTTCAAGACCAAAATGGCCAATCCCTCCATCAAGGCCATCATGACCAATCCCTCCTTCTTGGGGTCTAGCACCGGTCCCTTCATGACCGACCCCTAAATACATATACATGCTCAATACCGATCCCTTCAAAGACATCAATACCGATCCCTCCGAAACAGCTATACTGATCCCTCCAATATATATTTGTACCAATCCCTCCAGCATATATACCAATCACTCCAAAAAGTATATATACACCGATCCCTCTGCAAGGTGTATATACTGATCGCTCTGCAAGGTGTATATAATGATCCCTCTACAAGGCGTATATACCAATCCATCTACAAGGTGTATATATTGATCCCATTGCAAGGTATATATACTGATCCCTCTTCAAGGTCTATATACCGATCCCATACATCCTGTGACTGATCGGGGCATAGGGGATCAAGCGGCAGCTGCTGAATTGTAGCCAAGGAATGGATAAGGAATTGCTACTCAAATGGTATACCCAAAGGCTGGAGAACCAAGATGATATGACATGAACTGGGATCGGTTACTGGATCAGGCTTCTAGTGTAGATTATGACTGCTCTCAACGACCAGCTTCCAAACGTCTGACTTGCCAGCTATGATATGATGGCTTATGTGACGACCGCCCTACTCCTCTTATTATGCCATCTCAAAGTATAGCTATCCATCATCAAAGTCGAACCTGGAGTACTCACCCATTCGACTCGAAGCAAACCCGGGAAGTTCTAGCTCAATGTCAAACTTGGGTAAACTAATTTTTTTCTCTAAGCAAACACCGGTATGACTCCAAGCACTGTTTGTCACCAACCCAACACTTCAAATTCAGCGACTCTAAGCGAACCAAGGCTAACTCTAAGTAAATAGAAAATTTTCTTGGGTCGGACTCCAAGTAAATTATCACCAATCCGCCACACGTTGGACAATCATGCACGCAACATTCACAAGCATTACAAACAACCGTAACTTGAAAACGGACCAGACTAACGACGACTGGATCATTTCCCCCAGTCAAAGGCCATTCACTAAAGCCATTCAATATGCAAAATATCCCAAGAGATTCAATATGCCAACTATGCTGGGGTATTTTGGAAACACAGACCCCCAAGAGCATATCATGAAATATGAAGGGCACATGAATTCCGCCAAAGTGATGAATGCAATTAAATGCTTATTCTTTCGCATATTCCTCGAGGGGGGTAGCGATCGATCATGTTATTTACACGATCACCGCCCAAGTCCATCTCCGAGTTTAATCGGCTGGTTAAGAGTTCACCGAGCAATTCGGAATGCATGCGATTTGCCCCAAGGATGTGACGTTGTTATCCCCAACTTATCCCAAGCGCCAAGCGAGCCGCTCAAAGACTTTTAGCAAAGATTTAACACTGTTGTCACTAAAGTGAGCAATCCCAGCAAGAATATCATACTGATGGCGTTGATTAGGGAAATCGACCCCAAGATGCACTTTGGCAATTGGTTGCCTGGAGAGCCTCATATGACCTTGAATCATTTATGTTACAAAGTGAACCAGAACCTAAGTAAGGAGGAGGTAGAGCAGACTAGGGAAAAGAATGATGCAGGCCCGTTGGCTGAAGGAATCAAAGTGAGGGCAGCATTGAGGCCTTAGATGAGGACTCAGATTCTAGGAGACGACCCAGAATCCCCAAATCCGACTCATATACTCCATTGAACGATTCAATCAAAAACGTCTACTTGGAGGCTCACGACTCGAAGCAGTACTGGAAAACAGCCTCGAGAGAGTCCATCAAAACCCAGAAGAAATCCAAGAAATGTTGCATATGTCAAGATACACAAGGTCATAACACCAGCAATTGCAGACACCTCCGAGATGTGATCAAAAAGCAGATCCGGAAAAGAAAGCTTCAACAATATGTGCAAGCCCCACAGAATGGCGGGCAGGGAACATCCAACACTTACCAATAATGATCTTTGATTATCAATTGGACCACCTATAGTCGACTTCCAACCGAGGAGGGCTGGGGCAAAGTGGAATAGCGAGCATTCGGCTCCACTTCACTTATCAATAAGATTTATTTCATTTTCAATTATGTTGTGAACTACGACCAACTTGAACTAAACTACTTCCAAACGACGCGGGTGACCAAGTACTTAGAGTTAAGCGCCAACTACTCAATGTAAGTGACCATTTACGACCAATTATATTGATCGAACCTTTGAGGGATCATCAAGATGAGCATGATTCAATCGCTCATCGGTTACCATCTGCCCCTGACTTAGGGGCAATGACTCGAAATGGAAAGTAGATGTGACTCGACCATCCACTTTTTACTCTGTGCTTCAATTTCGACAGAACGTCCATGCCTTACTCAAAGCCCAACAAGGTCAGAATCCAATACAAAGTGGACACGACTGACCGTCCACTCAGCAACCTCTGCACTTGACTTAGAGACCAAAAAGGGACTTGGAGTAGATGTGATTCGACCATCCACTCACCAGCTCGTACTTGAAGTTTGCCAAAGTACTTATGCCTCTCCCAAAGCTCAGCACGACCGAGGTCCAACTAAAGTGGACACGATTTAACCGTTCACACTTTAACTCCTGCCCTAGACACAAGAGGCAGTCTAGAAGCTTGACTTAAAGTAGGCGTGATTGACCATCTACTCATCAATCGCCACCCTCGACACGAGGACACAACTGCAACATAAGGTGGATGTGACTTGACCGTCCACCGAACCACTCTTGGCCTTGACTTGCTAGGAGGAGTACGAAGCAAATTGGACGCGCTTCGACCATCCATTGATCAACTCTAGTCCTCAAAACGTGGACTGGAGTATAAACATTAAAAAGATGTGATTGACTACCATCATAAAACTCTAGTCCCAGGAGCATGGACCGGAGTATAAACACAAAAGGATGGACGCGGTTTGACCATCCATTGATAAACTATGGTCCTCAAAGTGCGAAATGGAGTATAAACACCAAAAAATTAGATGCGGTACGACCGTCCATTGGCCAACTCTGGTCCCCAGAGCATGGATTGGAGTATAAACACCAGATGGGTGTGACTGACCACCCATCGACCAACTCTGGTTCCCAGAGTGCATACTGGAGTATAAACATCTAATCGGTGTGATTGACCACCTATTATAAAACTCCGGTCCCCAGAGCGTGGAAAAGAGTATAAATTCCAAAGGATGGACGTGGTTCGACCGTCTATTGATCAACTCTGGTCCCTTAGCACGGTCTGGAGTATAAATACCATAAAAAGTGGACGTGGTTCGACCGTCCGCTCCTCAACTCTTGCCCTTGACTTGAGGAAAACACACGCCTCAAAGTAGATATGATCTGACCATCTCCTCGCCTTCTCGAGCTTGAAGTTCTTCAAAACACTCGTCTTACTCCCAAGGCTTGGCAAAAACAGGATCTAAATGGAAGTGAACATGGTACGGCCGCCCACGCATCGACTCCTGCCCTGGATGCTGAGGGCAGTTTGAGAGCCCAAGCCTAAATTGGACATGGTTCAACCATCCAATCCAAAGAGGATGTGATACATCCATCCACGACCATGTTTGCGCCTAAGGTACGGCAAACTATCCAAGCCTTGCCCGGACATCGGCAAGCCCAAAATCTAAACTAAGACATGGACGCAGTTCGACCGTTCAACAAATAACTTAGGTCCATATGTGCGGATTTGAGTATAAACACAAATTGGGTGCAATTCGACCATTCACCAATAAACTCTTATCCCCAGAGTGCGGATATGAGTATAAACAAATAGGTAAGTGTGGTTCGACCACTCAATATTCCATAAACTTCGATCTGAACTCGATAAGAGGAGTATAAACTCATTACAGATGGAATTCGACCATCCACAAACTAATTCTACTAACCCAAGAATGGGAACGAGAGTACAAACTACTACAAGCTGAGTACGACATCTTACTATAGCTCCGACAGGATGATCTTTACAACTTAAGGTAACGACTGCAAGGAGGCATCAATATAAAACCAGAACGACATCCGAAGTTATGGGTGACCGACTATATTGTACCATCAGATCGAGGGTCAACATCTATCCGCACCAACCACAAATGGATATGACCCGAACGTCCATCGAATAACTCCGGTCACCATAGCATGGATAGGAGAAAAAAGCACGAATGAGTGCGACTTGATCATTAATTCTCTAGCACCCTCCTTTGATCCATCAGGAGGAGTATGAAACCGAATGAGCATGACACGACTGCACCTGAACTAACTTGATCCATAGATCTGGCAGGAGAATATGAATCAAAATGGTCGCGACTAACTGTCTAGCTCGAAATGAATGCGACGCGAGCGTTCATTCGTTGACTCTTACCATGATCCGACTAGAAGAGCAATACGAAATGGATGTGGCTCGACCGTCCACACACTGATCCTTGCCCTTGGTCTGGCAGGGAGAGCATCAACCACTGATTGGACATGATTCCTACTTATCGACGTATGCCCTAGACTTGAAGGCACGAGCGAGAAACAAGATGAATGTGAACCGACCATTCATCGATCAACTCTAAGTCTTTGGAGCTTAGGTGGGAGTATAAACACGACTTGGACGAGACTTGACCGTCAATGCAGTACATTTATGAACCTGAGACCGGGGGTAGAAGTGTGATAATCTAAAGTCTGACCATGATAGCTCAATAATATGATTCATAACTAGTGTTTACAATGACTCGAGGCTACGACCGAAAGGATGCCTAGAGATAGAATCATCGAATCAATGCCCAAGCTCATGGGAATTGATCATCACTCCAACCTGAACGACAAGTAACGGATCATGAGTACGTTGAATGAAAAGCGCATTACTCGAATATATAAGCAGATTCAAACTCAAAGCAAGAGCCAGCTATGCAGTTGCACGCAACACAAGGCTGAACCTTACTCGACATTTGCTTCAACGTGCTTCTAAGTGTGATCTTCGGCCATTTGCAGATAATCGCTCAAAGCATTTAGAGCCCTTCACTATCAGACTCAATAACTCATGACAAGACTTTGGGATTTGATCGGGGTAACCGTCATCATTGACCGTCCCAACCAGATTTCACGTTGATTGTTATGCGAAATAGTTACGTTTGAACTCAAGGAATCCAAGGCTGCACCCGCTGAGCTGACAATCGACATTACAGTTAGCCATGGTGACCTATCATGGGTACTAAAGATTGGATCATAGCTCAATGCAATGATGATGAAGAAATTAGCTGGCTTTCTCCGAATGAATTTTGATGTGTTCTCTTAGACCCATTCTGAAATGCGTGTGATCTCACCGATTATCGCGAGCCATGCATTGAATATCGACCCGAGGCATGTCCCGACGAAACAAAAGCAACGCGGCATGGATCCAGAGGGATTTGTTGCACTTAAAGAGGAGGTGGATAAACTCAAAAACAATAGGTTTACCCGTGACGCACTCTACCCGAAGTGGGTATCCAATCTAGTTATTATGAAAAAAGCTAATGGAAAGTAGCGATCATGCGTCGACTACTCAGACCCGAATAAGGCATGCCCGAAAGATAGCTTTCCAAGTCAAAGGATCGACCAGCTAGTAGACTCAACCGCTGGATATAAACTGCTTTCATTTATGGATGTGTGCTTCGGATACAATCAGATCCCGATGCACGTTCCCGAAAAGAAGCACGCCAGCTTTATTACCAATCTAGGACTATTTTGTTATGTTGTGATGCCATTTGAACTAAATAATGCTGAAGCTACTTACCAAAGACTGGTCAACAGGATGTTCAAAGACCAGATCGGGCGATTGACGGAAGTATATGTGGATGATTTGCTTATGAAGTCACAACGATCAAATGACCACATCGATGACTTAGCGTAGATGTTCAGTATTCTACAAAAATATGGAATGAAACTAAATCAATTGAAATGCTCTTTCGGTGTTGCGTCAGGGAAATTTCAAGATTTCATCGTCAACTCTCATGGAACCGTGGCCGGTCCCGAGAAGATTCAAGCAATTTGAATCATCTAGCTACCGAAGACGATTAAGCAGGTGTAGAGCTTAAATGAGAAGGTTGCCGCCCTAAGCCACTTCATCTCCAGGGCCACCGACAAGTATATTCCTTTCTTCGACCTGATTAGGAGAGGAAAAAGGAACTTTGAATGGACGAAGGATTGCATAGATGCGTTTCAAGCTCTGGTAGATCACTTAGAGAGACCTCCTATCCTATCCAAGCTACTGGATCGTGAAGACTTATATATCTATTTAGCGGTGTCGGTACACGCCATAAGTGCCACACTGTTTCGTGAAGAGAATCAGATCCAAAGGCCAGTATATTATGTTAGAAAGTGATTGGAAGGTGCTGAGAGAAACTACCCAAAGCTAGAAAAGCTTGCGTACTACTTGTTGATTGCATCACGAAAGCTTCTCCATTAGTTCAGGCTCACCACATCAACGTACGTCTACACTGACCAGCCATTACGATAGGTCCTACAGCAACCTTAGGCGATTGGAATGTTGCTTAAATGGAATATCGAGCTAGCCAATTTGATATCACTTATCTCCCTTGGAGAGCTATCCAGGGACAAACATTACCAGACTTCATATCTGAATTCACTGCATCAGAAGACTATCTAAATAGTAGTGGAGAACCAACCAACCGATGGAAAATGTACACAGATGGAGCATCCAATGATCGGTGTTCTGGCGCTAGAGTTGTGTTAATGACTCTTGAGGGACGATCGATCTGCTACACCTTGAAACTCGACTTCCCTGCAACAAATAACGAAGCTCGGTATGAAGCCTTGATCACGACGCTCAAACTTGTTAGAGAACTGGAAGTGGAAAATTTACATATCTTTTGTGATTCCTGGTTAGTAGTATGCCAAGTTAGGGAAGATTATCTTGCTAGGGGGCAGCGTCTTGCTCATTATCTCGATCGGGTCCAAGAGCTACTAGCCGACTTTGAGTACTACACCATTACACACATCCTTGGAGAAATAAAATAAAAAGCTGAGTCACTGGCCATGCTGGCCAGTTCTGGGGATGCGCAACAAATAGACTTTGTCCCGGTTGAAGTACTAAACAGTCCAAGCATTGACATATAAGGACTAGATCTTAGAGATGGAGCCAAAAAAGGAGTCATGGATGACTCCTATCAAAGACTATCTACAATGGGGTATTCTTCCTGAACGTAGGAATAAAAAATGACAGATTATCCCCAAAGCTTCATGCTGCATCATCCAAGAAGGAGTCATGTATAGAAAGGGTTTCTTTGTTCCCATGCTTCGTTGATCACCTATGATGAAATCAAACGAGTCTTGAGAGATGTCTATGAAGAAGAGTGCGGCAATCACACCAGGGGGCAAACCCTGATAAAGAAAATACTCCGTTATGGGTATTACTGGCCAATTGTTAATCGAGATGTAGCTGATCACGCTAGACAATGCGACGAGTGCTAGATTTTTGCAAAAATTCCGAGAGCCCTACCGATGAAAATTAGTCAAATGGCTAGTCCATAGCCGTTTGCCACTTGGGGTATTGACATCATCAGCTTCTTGTCGATTCTTAAGGTGGTGCGAAATACGGCATTATAGCAGTTGATTACTTCACCAAATAGGCTGAAGTAGAACTTTTAACCATGATCATGATGAAGAAAATAATCAACTTCATTCTTCGGAATATCATCTGTCATTTTTTCCTTACAGAACCATGATAACTGATAATGGAACCCAATTCGATAGTAAATTTAAAGACTTCTGCTGTCGGCATCATATTAAAAATAGATTTGCGGCAGTTACTCGCCCTCAGGCAAAATGACAGGTTAAAGCAATGAAAAAAATAATAAAGTCCACTCTAAAGAAATTTTTGGAAAAGGCTAGAGGCAAGTGGGTGGATGAACTCCGAACAACATTATGGGCTTACAGAACCACCCACAAGTCCGTGACTGGCCATACTTTATTCACTATTGCTTACGGCTCCTAGACCGTTATCCTTGTAGAACTTGAAGTCCCCTCTCATTGAATGACTTATTACAACCCTTATTTAATTATAAAATAATATATAAACAAGGAATTTCAATCCAATTGCAATTAAATTAGAAGGAATTGGTGACGACTCGTGAGCATACATACACATCCGGGAGCCAATGATAAGAACATGTACCTAAACATGCACATGTATATTCAAAAAATTCGATTTCTTGAAATCGACAGAAATTCAATTTTCACCTAGAGTTATTAAAGAAAAGGGTGGATTAGATAGCCAAAGCTTACTAGCCCTGTAAAGCCGGACACAGATAGCAATTAATGGAATAAAACCTTGAATTTATACTATTGGAAATAGACCAAGCGTCGTAACGATCAAAGAGTGATACAACACTTTAGGAAGATAATTTAATGGAAGGATAGTGACTATTCAGGAAACTAGATGGATTTATTTTTGGCGACTCTAACTTTCTTCAATTCAAAGCACGTCATGTATGCAACAAGACATACTTTGGGGGACAAATGTTATCCGGCATTTTGACCCGGCTATATCTGAACTGACTGGACAACTTAGGCTCGACTTTCATCAAGGCCAATAGCCCAGAGCAATGATAACGGGATGCAAAAATCGAGCATAAAAGATAATATGAAGCAGAAGCATGAAAGATCGCTACTCCCCGAAGATGGATCAGGTGTGATCCATATTCAACACCATGGATCGTATCGATTCCACAACTCAATTTTGCAGTCATAATCGGTCAATAACTCAAAATCTACACATGTTATCAACATGAAACTTGGAGTAGAAGCTTATTACAACATGTGGAACACTCCTTAGGGATCTCATTCCAATTGGAGGAAGTTGGAGGGATCGGCATAACTCCCTTTGGAGGTATCAGCGGAGATCAGAATTCAAGCAACACTACTTCATGGAAAATGCGATATCTCACAGACCGTACGTCGGAATTGCATGAAATTTGGAAAGCAAGTAGCTAACATCATAGGGCACCCGTCATAGGGATCACAACCCATTTAGACACGCTAATAGGGATCGATAACGATCCCTATTGTGGACCCCGATGGGCTTGGAAATTTTTGGGTGGTCTCGTCTTGGTCTTCCGAACCTTCTATCGAAATTTCAGTTCACCGTGCACGTCTTCCCCTATAAATACAGTAGGCATGGCATCATAAAATGGATCCTTCTTTCTGCTTAAAAGGCTCTTCCATTTTTATTCTTCATTCTTATGCTAAGAGTTCTTAGCTGATCCAAACATTCTTATAATCATAATCAAGGGCAAGATCAATAAAAATATGAAACGGACGTAGGCCAAGATTGTCGAACCACTATAAAAATCTGTGTGTTCATTTATGATATTTGCTCTGTTTTATTCGTTCTTCATTTAATCTCTACTAGATTCTATTGGGTGTTGATGCCCATTTTTGGCGTCAACATCTATCATAAGGTTAAGCCCAAAGGAGAAGTCAGCATTAGCATTTGTCAGTCGACTTATGCTAGGATCCATGGAAATGATTCGTGTTTTGTTCGATTAGTGAAGACTCCTGTGAGAGATGTCGAACGTGACATCGACATCAGAAATGGCTAAAGATGGAGTAGGTTGCATAACCTAGGGTTTAGCTAACATGCGATTGGATATATTAAATCCATATCTAGAGTATGCTTATCGACATGCTAGCGGTAGTTGTTGATACTTGGTTCTATGTGTTAGGGCATGAGCCAGTTGTGTTTTCCTTATGGTATATTTTATCTAAAGATATATGACGATCGGAAGGTGACTTCTGATCCATGTGCATAATGTTCAGATTCGGCTTGATTGAAGAGATCTCTATGGAAAATCCATATGCGAACCTACCTTAGCGGTTTTAGATGTACTTATAATATTGTTATGTTGTGAGATGCAAGCAGCATGGCTATTTTATGATTTATATTCTATACCCTAGACATTATCTAATATATCGCTATATTAACTTAATAAATAGTTAGGTTTCTTTAGCGGAAAACAGTTATGATGGTTCGTACGGTCTTAAAAGTTACTGTTACATGGATGCACGTATCTTGAATTTTCTCACACCAGACTTATGTCTGACACATGGTTTTTGGTTTTCCTAAATTTCTCGTGTACTCTTTCAAGTAGATTGAGAAATCATGTTTTACTTTAGATGCTTCAGAGCTTCGAGAGATGAGCTAGAGGCTTCTATTATCTATCTAATTCTATTTCTAATGTACTATTATTAT
Source organism: Allium fistulosum (assembly GCA_030737815.1). Classification (NCBI taxonomy): domain Eukaryota; kingdom Viridiplantae; phylum Streptophyta; class Magnoliopsida; order Asparagales; family Amaryllidaceae; genus Allium; species Allium fistulosum. The sequence continues at coordinate 1,097,906,650 of CM060904.1, read as the reverse complement.
GTATGTATCAGCATTGTGAGGACATGCAGTTATAACCGTTTAGGATAATGATAGTAATTGAGTTTCGTAACTCTGAAATTACTCTATATTTTGGAGCAACCCTTTGTACTATCTTTTTGTATATTGTATATTATCATTCCGCTATGAGATTCTGATATTGTGTTCTTTCTTGTTCTGTTTCTTTTTCATTTTATTTCACCCTAACAATCAACCTTTTTGGCACTTAATGCTCGGAACACTAATACTATGGATGTATTTGGTGCCAACATTCGAGGGTCGAAATGTCGGGTCATTGCATATTAACTATAACTGAATTATCAAATTGATGGTAGTTGATTATTTTAACTACCATTAAATAGAATCAATTGAAGAATCATGGTGTAATCAATTATCTAATCTAATTTTGTATAAATATAACATTACATTTATATTATTGATAATTGCGTAGTTAGTTTGAATTTAGCTTTAGATTGGTAAACATAAGTATCTTTATTTACTTCACTTTCTCAGTTTCATATAATATTAAGTATAGACTAAATTCTCATAGTGTCTGGTCTTATATTCATACACTGAATCATGTAGGTTCCTAAATATTTTTTAACAATTAGTGTAACAACCCGCACCCCAGTGAGCCTAAATTTTCGCTAAATCGAAAACTTAAGTCTACCAAAGTACGGATGGTTGGTTTTTTGGTATCCTGCAAATAAATAAATGCATATCGGAGCACTATCGATATAAACTCACATCGGAATAGTAAAGTATAATGACCAAGAACAACATTTTTAATAGTTGCAACACATTTTTAATAGTGTCGAGCATGCATATCGGAGCACTATTGGAGCACATTTTTAATAGTGTCGAGCATGCATAAGGAAATATGTCCTTCCACCATTTCCGCCTTGCACCAGTACATGTCCGTCTAAAGCTATCATGCAGGTTGTAATGGGGGAGGGGGTCAGAACAACATTTGATGATTGGTAAATTACACACTTTATACATAACACCAGTTTATACTGATTGCCTTCCATCACATGTTATGTATTTTATTTTACTTTGTCGTGTCAACTTCACATATGCGTATGATAAGCCACATCAATCCTAGATAGATAATAACTATATGTATGTGTATATCTTTATTAATAGTTGGAATAGAAACACAAACTTTTAGTCCAACCGTGAAGTTCCAAAAATGCCCTTATATGTATTTCATTATTAATAGTTGCAACACATTTGATGTCACACTCTTTTGGTGTCAACGTGAAATACCAAAATTGTGTTTTTAAAGATATTATCAAAATTTAGTATCGCTTAAAAATAGGATCTGACAATTAAACTTGCTTTACAAATTCAAGATTTCTACTACAATAATATCACTTAAAAATAGGATATGATAAATAAACTACTTTATAAATTCTTTTTTGTTAAGTAATAAAAAAATAAAAGTATAAACTAACAAAAAATTAGATATTGCAACTTAGAAACAAAAATTCAAATTAACTGCGTATGGTTCAACATAGAAATATCGCTAAATATTTGTGAAAATCATTTTCTTTTAAACATATTAAATAAATACGATTTGTAGAAAAACAATTTAGATGCCTTCATCATGCGCGAAGCGCGTGCCGTAACACTCGTATATGTAAGTATCACTGTCCCCCTTTGGACCAAGATACTAACTCTGCTAGTATACGTAATCCACTACCTCGTCAAGATCCATCATCAACGTAGTATCACTTCCTTAACATCGTGCATACCAAGGAACTCTTGTAGTGCCTAATAACGGTGTCACAATAGTTGAGCCATATTCTATCTCATCTTGGGGATTTACCTAAATGCTTCAAATTAAGGACTCAACTCCACAGACTATTGAGGACTCTGCTCTTAGACTATTGAGGACTATTAAGGACCTAGCTCCTCGGACTACCGCAATCGTTTGAAAGACCTATCTTAAGGATTATTTAGTCTTTCCTCCTGACAAACAGACTAGCAAACAACTATGGCAGTGCATGACCTAAACGTGATCTACATTAGTAGGAGGTATAACCCGTTTAGGGGTAACCCTCGTCTTTCTACTGACCATTTAAGACTAATGATGTTCTCGACCTATGTACAGCTCCTACTCCTGAATATGGTACCAAACACACTAACTTAGCGCCGAGCCTTACTCACCGTCCCATTTAGATTTCCTAATGTAACCAAAGTAGTACCCTCTAAAAGATTGAAGCAGACTTTATATGGTTATTCCTTCACCTATACGTGAATATATAATTTCATGGGTTCTATAATTGGTTGTCTCACGTCAGTATAATGTATACACCACTGCTGGAAGTCCCTTATGGTCGGTAGACTTTTGTTGAGAAACACTATTGACCTCGCATTCCAATACATTTTAATAACTATGCCGTTCCTATCTAAGCTAAGGTTTAGCTAACTTTAATACTTCACACCCATCATAAGCATATACTTGAGGCTACGTGCGTGTATACATACATACATACATATATGTGTGTGCATGCGCTTGTGTATGCATACTTCTTATTTCATCATTACCACCAATGTTCAGCTGCTCATAGTAAGTTATTTTTTTAACCGACTGTTTGTTTCGTCAATCTTGGTTTAATATCATTTACCGCTTTCCTTGAACTTAAAAGATTTAAGTATATTCTACTATTTACTTTCTTCTCTTATTATTAAATCTTTATTTCTATCCTTTTTAACCCCTACCATCCTTCCTTGTTTAGTGGACTCTCCAAATCCATATATTTTATGTACTTCTTGCCTTTATTTGTTTTATTACTTGTCTACCTTTTTATCTTTTACTATTTGATTTCAGTCTTGTCCTTATAGCATACATACAGATATATATATATATATATATATATATATTAATTTTACAATTTAACCATTATTATTATCACAACTACAATCCTTTAATTCGTACATAGGGATTTCTGCATTTTAATGCACTGGAATTACATCTTCCTCAAAAGGGAAGGTTAACACTGTAAATCTCTATATCTTATCCAAAAAGGCAATTTTGTGTTACGCTTGGAATAATAAGGAATTATATTTTTGTATTATTGAAATAGACAGTATAAAATGAATAAATATTCCAATCTTATACATCTCTTTCTTTTAGGCGTATTCCTTGTTGTTTCAAATGATACACTTTTATTTATGAATCTAAACTTGATAGTCTATAGAAATTTATATTGCAACCCCAACATCCCAACGAATTAAAACGCTACTTAATATTAATAATTTATTGTGATAACTTCTAGTATACATTTACTTGCATAAGCCATTTTACCGACAAATCTGGAACTACTACATAATTTATCAAATTCAGAGACTACTTCTACCTAATAATTTCCATATTTAAGTACATGCAATATTAAATCTAAGTTATCAATCACAAAATATGTAGGTAGAGTTTATAAATTTATTATATGCATACAATTAGGCCTACAACTCCAAAATCATATTTGGGCATACATGAACAGATTTACAACGATATAAATCCAATATTATATAAAAATATATAATTTTCCACTCACCATTTCAACTTTACAAATCTCAAGTTTGACTCTTCATATTCTTCATATTTGAATACATATACCGTAAGCATACATATATCTATCGGAAATCTAGATCTGAGAAGAGATCTGAATGTAATTTAAATTTGGATCTGGATTTATAATTTACCTTGGCTTTGACAATTTGATTCAACCCTATTCTTCTACTCAATTATCTGCTGCTATTCTCTACCTGTATACATATATAACCTATAATTTTATTTAGAATTAAGATTTTGTGGAGAAGGGAAAATGGCAGAGCTTCTTCATCGCTTCAGATTATATGAGAAAAAAAGTGAGAAGTTAAGCCCGTATTTATAGGGTTCGAATCAATGTCAGCCATTAGATTAAATTATTTTTAATCCGGACCGTTCGACCACAACAAAATTCATAACCGACACATCCACCGATTGACCACCATTCCTCTACCGGTCGACCGCTAGCGGTCGACCGACCCAAGTTAGGGGTCGATCGGTTGGTTTTAATTTGGTTAATTAATATCGCCGTTAAAGTTTGTTAATGTCATTCCTTATACGTTCGTTCATGACAACTTGTTTTTGTTTCTCATTCACGTTAACTTACTTAAACGCTAAGCAATTGTTAACGTTAATTTATTTTGTTAATTACATTTTATTTCCTTAATTACATATATAATTATTTCTGATTCAAAAGCTTCAAACGTCGATAACTTTTTCGTTGGAACTCCGATCAAAAAACTTTATGCATGAAAATTGATCAGAAAATCACTACAAATCTAACGGTGCAAGTTTTGTAGCCAAATCCTGATGTTTTTATGAAAACATATTTTTTGACGTTACTATTTATTAATCGATTTCTTTTTAATTAATTATCGTAGAAACCACAAGGTGTTACATTCTCCTCCTTAAAAGAATTTCATCTTCGAAATTCCTCAAGTACTGAATCACGTAACATAACATGCAACCATTCTAAACTAACCAACCAATTCGTGTACAACCAATTTTGCAACCAATAGTGTACAAGAGCATGGTATGTCAAAACACATGTGATATGTATGAAGAATAATTCTAACCAGCGCCTCTTATATGAATGCATTTCTTTTAAACAATTTTTTTTTTGAAAATATGGTGCAAGCAACCTATATATATTGGCATTTTATATATATGCAAATTTTGAAAATCAAAAACTTTGTTTTTGCATCCAAATTTTTCTGCATTTCTACGAATAGAAGTGTAGTTCAACCAATTTTTCATCCAATCCCTACTATTCAAAATTCTAGCACACCATTGCTAACATCCAAAGTTTTAAAAAATCTAGTTTTCTAAACTTATATTTTTATGTCAAAAAAGGGTTTGGATGGCGAATTCTATATTTTCATCCTTCTCTTGTGTACCCTTCTTCCAATGTACTTGGAACCTTTTCCTATTCCTAGATCTCTTTTTCCAACATTTCCAAGTACAGTCCACGTAAGTAAATTTTATTTTGAATCTTTAAAATTATTTAAAAATAAGCATTTTAAAACCAGTTTTGTTTACCTACCGACAAGGTATGGAAAAAGAGATTTCATAACTAAAACAGCTTTTCCACCTTTACTAACTATATTTTATTTTACTATACTTCTGCCACACAATAAAATTCCTACTTCCTAGCCCATCAACCTTTTTCCCTTGCAAAGCATGTGGCATTTCAAAATAATAAAATTCCCTTTTTCGGTACAAAATCTTTTTCTTAAATTAAACATTGATATATTTGGAAAAATTTTAAAATTTACAATTTCATCATCATTTTTTTCAAAAAATTTCTTAAAAGTATTTTATCTCTAAAATCATGAATTTTGAATAAAACTTTCGAAAATATATTATTATTATTTTCTTTCAAAACAGTTCATGCCACATCCTACGTAGTTGGAGTTTATTTAATAGCTTAACGTCCTCATAATGGACTCTATTCTATTTCATGGTAAATGTCAGTTTCCAAAAACTTTTCCTTTAAATTTGAATAACAACCAACACACAAATTTATTTATAAAACTCAGCTTTTAAGGCATAGCGATAGCGACCCATGGCTCCGCAATAACCTATCCCTCGCTCATCAAAATTAATCTTCTAAAATTTTACTATTTCATTTTTGGACTTAATTTTTATTTTAGTAGTTAATCAAACAAATTTCCTAATTTATTTTATAACTTTCAGTCTTTTCCTATTTTCTTTTCCTTTGCATTAGTAAAGCGTCTTTCTGAAATTTCATCGTTTTATTGATTTCCAAATAATACTGCGGTCAATATAGAAAATAAATAAAACATAACATCTTCATTAATATTATATGCGTTCTATACAAATAGAAACAACTAATTCTTACAACCCAAACCTAAATAAAAACAATTACTGGAATGAAATTACTACAACTACCTAAGGGCTGGGAGATGGTCCTCCACTAGAGCTAGAACCATGGCTACAACCGAGTGATCAGATCATGGAAGCTATGCACCTAAGCTCACGACTATGGCATCACTGCTCCTCTCGTATCTCCTGTTGTTATGCCCTAATCTCTTGCAACTTGGCCTCGATTCGGGTCTGGTACTCTTGGATCGCTCCATACTTGGGGGTATGTTTCTGCCCCCCGGCCTACTGACCCGACCAAGGAGCCCAATACAGGTATGCCTCCCTTGCCTTCTGCTACTGCTGCGCTTCAAAATCCAAAGGCGGCACCTCTATCCTCATCGTCCTAAGGGAGGACATATCCAATGGTGCAGGTATCCTCTTTTGTATCGGCTCCCTGCGAAAGCTAACTCCATACTGCCGAAAGATGGTAGTGAAAAGATGATAGTATGGGAGGTATCCCCTTAAAGTCCCTACTCATGGGCTCGCATAATAGACAATTACCAAGGCTCGGTTCACCTGAATAACACCTATGATGGCGTATGTGGCCTTCTAGATGAGGAGGTAGATCTGGTCGTAGCTTTTCGTCTTAGGACGATGTTGTGCTGGACAATGCAGGTGACTAGATAAGCTTAGTCCCGCAAGTTCTCCATCTGCCAGATGCCCATCCCTTGATGAAAAATCTGCTGAAGAATAGCAGGATCGGTGGTCTCGATATCCTCCAAGTCTTCTCTGCTTGGAAGACGGTCTCAATCATCTGAATCTCTACTTCTTTGACTTTAGATGTGAAGCCGATCTCATTCTCGTCGAACATGAATACCAAATTAGCGTCAAACAGACACATGCATCTTGGATAACATTCCTGCTTGAAAGTGTCATGGCAAAGGATGTGTAGTAATCATGTAACTGTGAATAAATCTTCCAAATCATAGGTGGTGAAGTCTCTGAACTTCACTGGATGCCCCGATAACAATATGAAGCTTACCAATTCTTCGTGGCCTTTCACAACTACTTCGTGATTCTGGAGCCACGCGATCTCTTATGGCATCAGACTGCGGTGCCGGGTGGAAAGGCTAATACATGGAGGGGCCAAGATTTGGCTTTGGATCCGGATCTAGGGCTTGGAAATTGGTTGATTTTAGGGGTGGTGGTGCTTCTGCGTTGCTACCTGAGACTACCGGAATGAACGTCGTCGGCACCGGGATTGCTCGGGTGGTTAGCATCTTTAAGGAGGAGGAGGGAGGTCGCTATCACTTTTGGTGAGAAAAGGGGTTTCATGAGAATGAAGCGGCCTGACCTAGATGCGAGTATATCTCGCGTTTGAGGTTTGGGTCATGCTTTAGAACCTGGGACCAGTCGACCACTATTATTGTGCCGATCGATCACTACCGATAAATCGGTCATACCCAAGTGATCGACTGCTCTTGCCTATTCAGGCCAGGTTGAACCTTGAACCTGTTCAGATCGAATCGAATATTAGCTATTAACTATTGACTATTATTACTTCGTTCTGTCGTCGTCTTCTCCATCTTTGCTTTGGCTGCTCTAAGAAATTCCTATCTACCCATCGCAGTGCACCCACCTACCGCTTTGTTCTACTTTTCTTAGGATTTTTAGTATTATTTCCCAATATTCTTTACCCCATTCAAAACTTGTACAACTTCCTATTGTCTAACCTAAAAATATTTACCACTTAATTTTTTTCATACCTAAAAAATCAACGAGTTATATACGCTCTACTATATATTATTTTTTTCTTCAAACTAATAACTTTTTATAAAAAACCATTTACTAAAAATTTTCAATTTAATTAATTTTTAATTTCTACTATAACTTTTAATTTAAATAAAATGTAGATATTTTATGTTTCCATAACTTTAATATTTACTTACTTTTCAAAAATAGAGATTTTCTACTTTCAAATAATTTGTTTATATTAAAATCATTTCAACTTTTATATTAAATTCTTTCATATAAGGTCGGACTTAGAGTGGATTTTTATTTGTCCATTCTTTTGGACTTTTCTTCTTTTCTAATTACTTTCGGACTTATCTTCTTTCAGAATATATTAAATATATGGCTATCATCTTGGAGTGATTACTGCACACCTTCCTTCGGGAATTTATTTCTTCCAGTCCCTTCTCTTATTTGGATCTAATGTACATCATCATTCGGTAATCATGCGGGGATCTACAACCATTGGGTTATGCTAGCCTAACTAGGGAGTCATGTACCATCCAGCTTCGGGGTCCCCTCCATATGTTGCAATTATGCTCTTCTTAAGTCAACACCTTCCAATACAACCTATTTGCCATGGGGTATTCGAGGTAGGTGTATATCGTCAACTTCACCCACGGTTCTGACTCATAGCCGACTTATTCATCTTTTCATCATATGGTAACAAATACTCTATAGTCAGAATTCATAGGATTTGACGTGTATTATATTTATATATATAGTTATAGTAAAAATACAACTACGTTCACTCAATGTTTCATAATTCTTAAGATCGATTAACCTAAGCTCTGATACCAAATATAACAACCCGCCCCTAGTGGGCCTAAATTTTCACAAATCGAAAACCTAAGTCCACCAAAGTATGGATCATTGGTTCCTGCAAATAAAGAAATGCATATAAAAGCACTATCGATATAAATTCACACTGGAATAGTAAAGTACAATCTAAGTAGTTAATATTAGTATCAGGTACTTATCGATCAAGTATCGATATACAATATTTTAAAATATCGGATAATACTGGTAAAATATCGAACATGTGTAGAATATGTTATAAATTATATTATACTATGTTATAATGTTATATTGATGTTATGCTTTCAAATATTTGGATAAATAATGCCAAATTACTATCAAAGACTAACTGCATATAGTTTACATATACAATCCATTTATTGAGATATTCTATTAGATACAAATCATTATATAGGCTCATAAAAACCGAGAAATTTGTATATTGTACATCTTTATTACTATTAGATACAAAGCATTATATAGGCTCATAAAAACCGAGAAATTTGTATACTGTACATCTTTATTATTTTCTTCATTTTATACCATATATATTATTTCTTCAGTCGTCCAATAATCTATGTTATTTTTCTAAAATTTTCATATATTTAGTTTTGTCGCCTTCATTTTCACTTAATTTATCAAATAAGCGATGTTGATTTAATACCAATTACTACTTTAGCTCAATCTTTAACGATATGTAAAATACATAACTTTACTGCCCTTCAACTTTTATTTCTTGGTGCATGATAATAATTAATAAAACAAAATTTCATAAACTAACTTACTAGTTAGAAATGGTAAATAAAAAACAACTAAAAAGATAAGTAACTCTTTCATGATCTTGTTTTTAGTGGTAAAGTTTTCACGGAAAATAAAACATATAAAATAATGGGATAAGTAGAGTTTTCTTTATTGAAAGACTAATGAAGAAGACTAAAACTGTATGGTTAAAACACAAAAAGATAATGTATTAGGATTTCTAATATGGTTTAGATATTGTCATTCACCATATACAAAAAAAATATTGAGAATGAAGATATTTATTTGTAAATACATTTTCTCCAGCACGTACAATAATGAATAATATTACTAAATAATATCGGATATTTTACACTAAATATCGGAGCGATATATCGAAAAATATCTGACGAAATATTGGTAAGGGTATTTTTAGGGATATTTTGAAAAACTATCGGCTTAGCAGCGATAAGAGATATATCGATGATATATCAGTGATATTATCATATATTAACTACATAGAGTATAATAAAACATATAGTCGTTGACTAAGATTGACACTTCTGAGATCAATTGTCCTTGTCTGTTTTGAGCATGCATAAGAAAATATATCCTTCCATCGTTCCTGTCTTGCACCAGTACATGTAACAACCCGCATATCTATCGATTTTATATTTAAATATTTTATCGTTAGTCGGATGTTAGTCCGAAAAGCTACTTTTTGCATACGGTCAAATTAGGACTCGAGACCACCCCCATTGAGTTCAAAATGACGTTTGCGATCTTTTTGAGTGTAAACTTCGATATGTTTGGAGATAGTGAAATTTTCGTCACTTTTCCCGCTTGAGACTTTGGTTTGGACTGCACCTCCTTAACTCAGCCCAACCCCTTCTTCTCTTCATCACTTCATCAAATACTTCAAGCTTCTTCAAAAATGGTGGAGGGAAAGAGAAATTAAAACTCCCAAACACAAATTCCATTGCAAATCCGAGATTCAACATCAAATTCACGTTTAGGCCATTGATTCAAGCTTGTTGGTGTTCTTGCTTTGCTCTCAAATCTCCATCTTCATCAAATTCCGTGAAAAGGTGAGATTTTTGATCTCACATCTTGCCTATATCTATCTTGGACTGTGGGGAATGATCCCCTATTGTATTTGCATCAACATTTGCATTTGGTTTGGATTGGATTGGCGAAAAACTTCAATTTTCAGCGTTTTGGTGATTTTCCTGGCCTTAAGTCGTTTCTGGCCTTCGCTGAGTCGTCCACGAGTTAAGCCTAAGTCGTGAGTCGTTCACGAGTTAAGGGCTTAGGTCGCGCGCGTGTATTTCTGTTCGTCTGGCCTGAGTCGTTCACGAGTTAAAGGCGTGAGTCGTTCTCGAGTTAAAGTGTTAAGTCGTTTCTGCCTGGCCTGAGTCGTTCACGAGTTAAAGGCATGAGTCGTTCACGAGTTAAAGGCATGAGTCGTTCACGAGTTAAGGGCTTAGGTCGCGCGCGTGTATTTCTGTTCGTCTGGCCTGAGTCGTTCACGAGTTAAAGGCCTGAGTCGTTCTCGAGTTAAAGTGTTAAGTCGTTTCTGCCTGGCCTGAGTCGTTCACGAGTTAAAGGCATGAGTCGTTCACGAGTTAAAGGCATGAGTCGTTCACGAGTTAAAGGCTTAAGTCGTTTGCAGTTAGCTCGTTCGCCTCGAGTTAAGTCGTAGGTCGTTTGGCCTTAAGTCGTTTGCAGTTAGCTCGTTCGCCTCGAGTTAAGTCGTAGGTCGTTTGCAGTTAGCTCGTAGCTCGTATGGCTCTTAAGTCCTAGGTCGTTGGCTTTTAAGTCGTTAAGTCGTTCGTTCCACTAAGTCGTTCAGGGCTTAAGTCGTTAAGTCGTTCGCGAGTTAGTACTTGGTCGTTTGACCTGTTCTTCTGCCAGCTCGCGTGGCATTCTCCACTTAGGTCGTATGACCTTATCCCTTAAGTCGTAAGTCGCTTGCCCCCTTAAGTCGTAAGTCGTAGGTCGTCGCCGACCTTACACTTGGTCTTTTTAGGTCGCGATTTTCCTTTGGTCGCAGGACTTTGTTAAGTCGTAGGTCGTCTCCGACCTTATCCTTAGCCTTGTTAGGTCGCGTGAACTCTTAGGTCGTATGACCTACTTTTCCTTAGGTCGCTGGACCAGCTTGCCTTCACTAAGTCGTACCGTGACGGGGCGCTGCCCCGCACCCCGCCGTGGGCGCTGCCCCCTGGACCCCCGCGACCTGACCGGGCAGGTCGAACCCCGTATTACTCTGCGTAGGCAATCTCGTCTGAAAAACATTGATCAGAATTTCTACTTTGATGGTTTTGGGATTGACTTCTTTGGACTTTACCCACGTCTTCGAACGTGAATTGATTTGTTCTACCATCGTTTTATGATTTGTCACTTTAAAGATATATGAAGGTTTCAATACTAATAGTAAATATCAAAACTCTTTCATCAAAGCGATTTCAACACTATTTTAAGTATCAAAAGTTCGTTTTCTCAAACCGATTTTCAATCTACTAGTATATACAAGCCTTTACTTCACTCGAATGAGAAATCGACTTAAACGACTTAGTAAAACGAGTGGTATGAAACGCTTGCGTTCACTTCGTCGGTTAGCTCTTGGACTTGTTCGATTGAACCCTTTTTGTGACAATTTCCTAGTGAAGATTTACAGCTTGTTCGTAAATATTTAAGTTAAGCAAGTGGTTATGGGACATGAAGCTAAACTCATATATTTACTGGCTTGGTGTGATTGACACTTCCTTATGATCATGACGATCATTTTTGTGATTTAGACTAGCGATTGAGCGATGTCTCTTTGTCTACGTGGGAGACTATACCCCGATCATGTGATGTTTCGCCATCACATTTCCTATGGTCTTCGGGCCATTCATGTGTAAAAATTTAATGGATAGCTTCCATGAGATAACTTCTCGTCATGTGTTTACGCGTAGGTGAGCTTCATGCTCCCATTCATGTGTTAGGCCTCCCCCCCTTTATGTGTTTTCTGGATTTCTGATGATGATTTCTGGAATTTTGTGCTTCACCAATTTTCATGATTTTCATTGATATGATATCAGTTTTTGTGCATTGGTGAATTCATGTGTTATTGACTTGTTATGAATACAAGTTTAGGGTATGATACCCTATTTTATCTTTGAGAAGATTCTTGTGATATTGATTAATCTTTTGTTGATTATCATTTACATACTTATAGTAGTATGTCGCTATGGTTATTACATATTCATGTCATGCCTTTTACTGTATACCATATCATCTGATATTTATAGTTAGACTGATCCGTTTATTATTTTCTTATAAATAATACTCGGGTCAGACCGAGATGTTACAGGTGCTTCTGCTTGACTTCTCTTCAGGATATTTCTGACTTTTGGCTAACTACTTAGATTAGTAGTTTTTGGACGTACACCTTTGAGATATAGACTCTATGTTGTGTACTTATTCTTTTGTATAGCACGTGTTGCTATTCTTTTGTATTATCGTGGATCTTTCTGACCACTACTCTGATGTACACTTTCATGTGTTATATATTTATTCATATCTTCTTCCGCCTTTGTGATATGGATGTCTGTGACTGATTTATGTTATGATTATTTCTATGTTTGTTTTCCGAAGATTATATAAAGCCACCGTGTGATAGCTTTGTGTTTGTACCGGTATGTCGGATTTCCTCCTTAAAAGATATGCATTCTATTCTATCTGACGTATCGGTGCTCGCACAAAGAAGTTACATGGATGGTCGCTCCTCCACAGCCTTATTCTCCGCGCTAATTGACAGCACTACATCGTAGTGTTCTTGGTTAGCGTGGGTATAGAGGTGGGGCGTCACAGTACATGTCCCTCTAAAGTTATCCTATGGGTTGCAATGAGAAGGGGGTTAGAACAATGTTTTGGCGACTGAAAATTACATACTTTATACATAACATCAATTTATGCCGATTGCCTTCCATCACATGTTATGTCTTTTATTTTACTTAGTCGTCTCGACTTAACGTACGCGTACGATAATCCCCATTTACCCTAGGTAGACAATACATACATACATATATATATATAAGTACTATAGTCCCCCTTTGGACCAAGATAATATCCCCGCTAGTATCTGTAATGCAACACCTCATCAAGATCCATCATCAACGCAGTATCAGGTCCTCATCGTCATGCATACCAAGGAACTCCCATAGTGCCTAATAAAGACGTCATAATAGTTTAGCCATATTCTATCTCGTCTTGGGGATTTACCAAAATGCTTCAAATAATGGACTCGGCTCCACGGATTATTGAGGACCCGGCACCTCAGACTATTGCGGACTATTAAGGACTCAACACCTCAGATTACCCCAATCGTTTGAAAGATCTCTCTTAAGGGTAATCTAGCCTTCCCTCCTAATAAACAAACTAGCAAACAACTATGGCGTTGCATGACCTAAACGTGATCTACACTAGTAGGAGGTGCAGCCCATTTAGGTGTAACCCTCGTCTTTCCACCGACTACTCAAGACTGATGACGTTCATGACCTATGTACAGCTCCTATTCCAGAATATGGTACTAAACACACCGACTTAGCGCCAAGCCTTACTCGCTGTCCCATTTAGATAGCCTAATGCAATCAAAAAATACCCTCTAAAAGATTAAAGTAGACTCTACATAGTTATTCCTTTACCTATACGTGAATGTATAATTTCACGGGTTCTACAGTTGGATATGTCTCACATCTGTATAATTTATACACAACTGCTGGTAGTCCCTTGCAGTGGGCAAACTTCTGTTGAGTAATACTACAGACCTTGCATTCTTGAGGCAGTGTGTGTGTGTGTTCGTTCTTATTTCATTATTACATCGCCAATGTTCAACTACTCATATTCGGTTATTTTTATTTAACTGCCTCATTGTTTCTTTAATCCTAGTTTCATATCATTTACAGCTTTCCTTGAACTTAAAAGACTTAAGTATCTTTTACTATTTACTTTCTTCTCTTATTATTAAATCTTTATTTCTTTCATTTTTAACCCTTACCATCCTTCTTTGTTTAATGGACTCCCCAAACCCGTATATTTTATTTACTTCTTTCCTTTATATATTTTATTGCTTGCTTACCTTTTCATCATTTACAATTTGATTTTTATCTTATCCTTATTGCATATATATATATATATATTATAATTTAACCATTATTATTATCATAACTACAATCCTTTAATTCATACTTAAGGGTTTCTGCATTTTAATGTATTGGAATGACTTCTCCCTCAAAATGAAAGTTTAAAACTGTAAATCGCTATATCTTATCCAAAAAGGGAATTTGTGTTACGTTTGAAATTACAAAGAATTATATTTTTGTACTTATTGAAATAGACAGTACAAAATATGGTAAATATCCCTATTATATACTCTCTTTCTTTTAGGTTATTCCCTGTTACAAATGATACATTTTTATTTATGAATCTGAACTCGATAATCTATAGAAATATACATTGCAATATGCAACATCCCAATGAATTAAAATACTAATTAAATTCTAGTAATTTATCATGATAACTTCTAATTTACATTTACTTGCATAAATCATTTAACCGGCAAATCTAGAACTACTACATAATTTATCAAATTAAAGGATTACTACTACCCAATACTTTCGAGATTCGAGTGCATGCAATATTTGTAACATCCCGCCTTTTCGCACGCTTTAGACTGACACACACGCCGATTCAAACCATACGAAAGGACGGATTGTTATGGGGTAAATAAGAAAAGACAAGAAAGAAATAAAACAAAATAGAATCTTGCAGCGGAACGATAAAATATAATAATCAAATAACAGTTCATGAAGCTGTTTTACAAAACATTTGATTATACTTATACAATACATATCAGAGTTACACATACCAAAGAATGATAATTTTGCAGCGGAATACAATGGTGTAGTAGAATATATAACAAGTAGTAATAATAAAATCTTCGTCTTCGTCCTTCAAAAATGGGCCTTCAAATCCTGAAATACTCAGGCTGACCCGAGCGAATTGAAAAGACAAAACACTCGAGTCAGAACTAAAAGATCTTATGTAAGTTAAATCAATGAAATAAATATGAGTGTAAACGGCGTCAGAGATGTTTACGGGGTTTGACATCTCCTATCCAGTGTCTAACGTGAGTGCAGTAACTTAAGAAATGTTCGGGATTCACATCTCTTAAGGATCCGTTAAACTATCTACTATGTAGTAATATTCGCTATATACAGTAGTGTCTAATCAGTAAAGTATAATCATATAGAAAATAGCGTTAAGGGGATGGAGAACCTTAACGCGGTCGGATCTTAAAATCATAATCGTAGTAAAGCTCGATATGGTAGGTGACACGGCACAACTAGGCAATGCCAGGGTAGATATACCAATTACGCACACGGACTGATGGATACGCATAGCAGCCACTACCGTTCCACCTCGAACAACATTCCCAAATCGAAGGATGGCCATCTAGTCAAATCACAAGTAAGAGTATAATATCGAAGAAATGTGTCTGAGAAGAGGTGCTACCTCACTGGTCCGAGATCGCTCCTGTTTTAGCCACCTTATGCCAACTCACGGGAGTTGGGTCCACGTAACATACCTTAAGAACGTCGCCACCATCCTACTTCATTCTGGAATCTCCACCGCGTACACAGTTGTCAAAGTGGTTTTCGGTATCGACAGAGAGTATGTCCATATCCGATCCCGGTCTCTTTAACAACCAATCGTTATTATAACACTGTAGTCATTTAAAAAAATATATATATACTCTTAAAACACAATCATTGCCCTTTCAAAACATATCCTTTACTTCAAAATAGTATATACTTTAAACCAAAATATTTTTGTCATTTCAAAACATATCCTTTACTTCAAAATAGTATATACTTTAAACCAAAATATTATTACTATTTCAAACCCCAAATTATCAATGTATTATTTCCATTTCAAAACCCAATTCAATAATATATCATTTGCATTTCCAAAACAATTCAATTATCTCATTTAAATAAAACCAAATTTCCAATCGCTAATCTTACTTTTATTTATAAAACTCAAAATATTCTTTAAAACCATATTAAACCCAAATCACATAAGGCAGTCATATTCTAAATCTCAAAATTTAAATCGGTTTCAAATCAATATATTCAAAGATAATTCTTAAATAATTTCTATTTCAAATGAATTCATTTTCAAACCATATTACTTCCAAGTTATAACAATTTCGAAAACCAATACTTTGAAAACAATAATACCTTAATTTAAATAAAATATTTCAATTTTGATATATTTCAAGTCTTAAATATTCTAAAATTCTCAACCAAATCTGAAAATCTTATATATACCTTAATTCAATTTTACTATTATTTAGTTTAGAAATATTTATTTAATAAGTTCAATATCACTTAAATAAAACTCAACTTGAAATATTCGTAAATCAACTTAAAACATCATTAAGTTACACATAGCTTAAATTTTAGAATTTAACTATATATAAAATAATATTTATAAAATATAAAAATTTAATGTTTATTAAACCATATATTTCTTTTCCAAACCATAGAAAAAATCACTTTAAAATATTTTATATATAGACCACGGTGCATGTATATAATTTTCTATCCTAAGGTCAAGTGATACAGATATTTATCATTTCAATCCGTAATTTTAAAAATAAAAGTTTACGGTTATATATCATTTCAAACCGCAATCCCGAATAAAATAAAATGCATAATAACTTGCAGTTTATACTATATAAAATATAGCATCGATTCATCCAAATATCAATAATCAACCATTCATTACAATCGTCATCCAATTTAAACAAAAACATCAATATACAGCATATAAAATAACAGGCATCACCAAATAGTTTATATTCAATAAAAATTAATAACTTTCAACTGGCAGTTTATATGTAACGAATAAATTGATTAACAATTAATTGGCAGTTTAAATGCAATGGATAAATTAATTAACAATTAACTGGCAATTTAAATGCAATAAATAAATAAATTAACAATTGATTACGATGAATGCAATTAACTGAGATAATGATGAAATATATGTCAAACAGCTATAAATAAATTTCTAACCACATCATACATGAATTTAACAAACATAGGAAATCTTAGAAGTTGTGAGTGGGTTAAAACACTCACCTTTTGGATTTAAATCGAATTTAAAATTCAATTTAAACCCCAAAATTTGACGGTCTCAGAATCCGTCCAAACCAGCGTCATCAGATCCGAAATTAAATTACGATCCTAACAAAAAAAGTCTCGCGTGAATCGGAGGTCGTATGCGAGAGTTATAGCAAAAATTGCGACTGAATTTACATTAAAAATAAACAAAGGAATTGAACACATTTTCTTACTAGCCACGTCATCACCATTGCTCACGCACGCAAGCTCCTGGCTACAGAACCCCACCCACGCACGCAAAGAACCCACTTCAGCCGACCGTTGACCAAGCTTCCGACGCGCCTCCGACCTCCGTTTGATACGCCGTAGCCACCGTTGGAACCTCCATCTCCCCCTCTACTGACCAACATAGGTGCGGCACCCCCAGTCAACGCCGCCGCCACTAGGGTTTCGAACCCTATTTCCTTGATTTCATCCCCTACCGGCCCTTATACACCGCGAGACCACCGGCGTTGAACTGCCCTCGACAAACTCTCCAATACCCAGATTCCAATTTTCCCGATTACGGCTTAAATCGAAAAGCCCCAATTTCATGCTTAGGGTTTCGAAATTCATAACTTTGACCGCGATTTCCGGTTGATCTGAGCATCATTTGCAAAAACCGAGATCACCCGTAGATTCGTATCGATGAAAACTACCACATATATTTTTTTGGGATTTTTCTGAGGACTTAAATTTTTATTTGATTTTTGAATCTGAAAGCATCCATTGAGGTAGAGAAAGGATTGAAGAAAAATGAACATACAGACAAATGATAGAAGATGGAGCTAGGGTTTATAACCGTGCTTATATAGTGGTAGAGTAGACAGATCGGATAAATGAACGTGCGGAACAAACTATGGCCCAAAAAGCCCGTTCTGACCCCGAAACGAAATTGGGTAAACCCATATATCAAAACAGGTAATTTAAAACATTCTAAATGCGATGGAAAAAGTTTCACATCCAAATTCCATCGTATGAAGAAGTTATGCTGAAAACAAAATTTTCAAATTGATTTTAAAATTGATTTCAATTAAATCGATTTCAAGGCGTTTCACGTTCGTACGATCAAACGACAAGTCCGACCGCAACAAAACTTAAAACCCTACAATAATTCACTGATACGGATCCGATGGAATTGGTTTCGTCGAAATCCGAGTCAGTGGTAAAAATGGTTATTTTTATGTTAATTAAATAAATTTTAAAATAAATTAATTAAATCGAATTTTATATTTCAATTATAGAATTGACCATTTATCACCTTTATACTTCTCAAATATTTGCAATTATTTAAACATATTTTAAATGTCAAATTAGAGCAAATAAATTTTATCAACTTCAATGCCCTATCTTTAAATTCCATTATATTCAAAATTATAAATTCTAGTTCCCAACATTTCTATTAAATTAACTAATCAATGTTTATTCCATCTATAAATTTAAAGTAGATGGATTCCAAAAATTTAGAACTTCACACTTTGCTTACATAAATTTTGATTGTAGTACACTTATTATATTTTTGCCAAATAGATACATTGATTTCAATTAACTATCCTCTATAATTTATTTCTTGGTTTCATTCTTCTTATTTCCCAAATTACAATCTGTGTTACAAATTTTGAATTAGTCACTATTCATTATTATTGACTTTAATTTAGCATCACTTACCTTGCATTAACGTTGTTACTTAACAATCCCTACCCAATTGCAATTTTATATTCAAATGAATACATTTACTCTTTCCGTTATGGAATAAATTATCAAAAAGGCACATCTAATTATCATTGTTGATTTTATACAAATTCCATTAACTGTGCATTCAATTACTATTCAATGTATATGTATTCATTAATCAATTCGATATATACGTTTGTTTCCCTCTATTTGATTTATAACCTAGTATACATTTACCTAAATTCTATTTCAATTACATTCATTAATGGGTGTGGCATTGAAATCAAATCCATTAACTTATCTCACATTATTATCATTAATTACAGTTGGCTTACCAATTTTTATTCAATACCATGAATAAATAACATATTATTCAATCCTTACTCTTGTTTCTCATATTCTATTTAAAAAATCAAATCATAACATTTACATTATTTTATTGAATTGGAATTTCAATAAATAACATTTATTTATTTATTATTATTTTCAGTTAACTTTTAATTACAATTGCTACATCTAATTCCTAACATTCATTTTACTATAAATTATGGAAATTATGACAAACTTAGTTAACGAAATTCACGGGTCGTTACACTCTCCCCCACTCAAAACTTTTCGTCCCCGAAAAGGAAAAAGAAGGGAGAAGGAAGAATTTAGATAAACAATACATCTTATTCAAAATATTAACTTATAAACACTAATCTACAAAATTTATTACTTTATATAAAATATACCCATTTTAATCATTATATCTTTTTATACTTAAATAAATAAAGTTAATTTGGAGAAGCATTCAAAAATAATTTTCTAAGTCCAAAAATTTCGAAAAATTTCGGTGGAGTCTCCTTTGTACGGAGAGGCTCGAGAGAAAATATAATATTAAATATAACAAAATATCACTTATAATACCCAAAATATTATATCCCAACACGGGAAAATATATATAAATAGCGTTATAAATCGTAATCCGAAACGTACCTATTTGTCGGGCATTTTACGCTTAATTTATGAAACCAAAAGCAGTAGCAATTGCTTCATAACCTGCATTTCACTTATAAATCCAAAGGGTTAACAATTTATATAAGTGAAATATTTAAGTGGTTTCAATCATCAATAACAAATCAATACAACAACCATCAATTTCAAAGAACAGCATACACACCCAAAACAAGGCAACCATCCAATCAAACAGACAAATAGTTGTTTGGGTTCAAAACTTGAAATTGTACGAAATGGAAATAACTATCAAGTGCATCATTTACTCAACAGTCTTAGATGGAACAAAAATAGATTATTTATTCATCCAACAATTTCAAACTTTCTTACCCAACCCACCATAAATCAAATAACAACAATTCAAACCAAAAATCAAATTAACTTATTATTATATATTTATTTCATACTTCAGTTGTTTGTTTCATTTATTATAATTTACATTTATTTCTAGTAAACCTTTAATTTCATTTACATATTAATGTTTGTTTCATTTTTTTTTCTCATTACTTACAATTATTCCTTTTCGTTAATTTAGGTCATGTAAGTTTCTATTATTGCATTACACCTATGCATTTCTCAATTTCATTTATTTATTTAATACTTACATCCCTATTATATTTACTGCATTCATCTTTTATACTTATTTTGTTCACAAATAGTTTAAATCTTTTACTTAAGTTTTATTATCTTCCATATATATACTACTTACTATTATTTACTCATTTATTATTTTATGATCTTATTTATTCACACATTAAACACTTAAGTTTATAATCATCTATTTGTCATACTTACTTTTTTAATTATATTTACTTGATAAAATTTCAATTATAACCTAAGTTAATAACATTAAATTCTCATTTAATATAGCAAATTCATTGAATACTTCATTACCTACTTTTACTTGTACAAATTTCTATTACATTTCTTATTAAACATTTCAACTTTTTATATTTGGTAAGTTATATAAGTTAAAGAAAATGCAAATGAACTTATACAAGTTTTATCTCATCTTTTAATTAAATTTAATGTTCAACAATATTACTCTTTGTCTCATATGTTACAAAGTTCAAATTTCCTTTAATCTCCATTTATACTTAGCATTTAGATCTCTTATTTAAATCAGAGGTTTCAATTTATTAATTACTTACCTTTTATTTCACTACAATAATTTAAACAATTAATTAATGGAAATTTAAGAATTTAAATTCCGGGTTAAATTTCAAATTATTTTGAAATAATAGATAAATATTTTCTTATAACTTATACCTCTAGTTAAATTTAAAACAATTCAAAATTTATACATTTTTTTTTTCAAAAATGAATCTGCAGTAAACTACTACAGTGGCCTTCCCACTTCGAAACTCGAAAATGAAAGTCGATGATGCGTGCACTCATCACCGAAATTATTTTCCAGCGACAGAGAGGGGAGTACAAAACTTGTTCTTTCCAAAATTTCTATTTATATTGAATACTAATATCAGAAAATACCTTTAAAATATTATTATTTTTTCTCCAAAATCGTCTTTAAAATAAAACTTCCGAATTATATTAAAATATTTATATCAGAAAATACTTATAAACAATACTATCATATTCCAAAATTTATTCGAAAGAAATTTCAAAACCCCGGAACTTAAGTTCTAAATTTCCCATTTTATCTATTTTATTCTTTAATCTTGTTTCTATTATTATTTACACTTATTACCTACCAACCAATCTATAGCAACCAATATATATGTCATTTGGAAAATTTATTTTATATATAGAAAATATAATAGGCAAAATTATTTCATTCACCTATATTAAAAACAAATATTATGTCGGTCTGTCCTATTAAGTGTTTAGAAACCCCTATTGATGTCACAGCGTCCCATGCATCAACCAGAATTTATAAATATAAAACGGAACAGATTAACACAATATCAAAACCTTTTTATAGCACTAACAAATACGCTCTCTCATATATGCGCTCAGCGACTCCCATAGGGTATTTTTACCCTATTAGTAAAGAGTCAAACCCCACAAAGTTAAGGTTTATCGCTAAACCAAGGCTCTGATACCAGATGTAACATCCCGCCTTTTCGCACGCTTTAGACCGACACACACGCCGATTAAAACCATACGAAAGGACGGATTGTTATGGGGTAAATAAGAAAAGACAAGAAAGAAATAAAACAAAATAGAATCTTGCAGCGGAACGATAAAATATAATAATCAAATAACAGTTCATGAAGCTGTTTTACAAAACATTTGATTATACTTATACAATACATATCAGAGTTACACATACCAGAGAATGATAATTTTGCAGCGGAATACAATGGTGTAGTAGAATATATAACAAGTAGTAATAATAAAATCTTCGTCTTCGTCCTTCAAAAATGGGACTTCAAATCCTGAAATACTCAGGCTGACCCGAGCGAATTGAAAAGACAAAACACTCGAGTCAGAACTAAAAGATCTTATGTAAGTTAAATCAATGAAATAAATATGAGTGTAAACGGCGTCAGAGATGTTTACGGGTGTAACAACCCGCATATCTATCAATTCTATATTTAAATATTTTATTTAAATATTTTATCGTTAGTCGGATGTTAGTCCGAAAAGCTACTTTTTGCATACGGTCAAATTAGGACTCGAGACCACCCCCATTGAGTTCAAAATGACGTTTGCGATCTTTTTGAGTGTAAACTTCGATATGTTTGGAGATAGTGAAATTTTCAACACTTTTTCCCGCCTTTGACTTTGGTTTGGACTGCACCCCTTTAGTTCAGCCCAACCATCTTCCTCACTCCATCAAAACACTTCAAGCTTTGTCAAAAATGGTGGTGGGAAGTGGAAATTAAAACTCCAAACACAAATTCCATTGCAAATCCGAGATTCAACATCAAATTCACGTGAAGACCATTGATTCAAGCTTGTTGGTGTTCTTGCTTTGCTCTCAAATCTCCATCTTCATCAAATTCCGTGAAAAGGTGAGATTTTTAGTCTCACATCTTGCTTAAATTGTCATTGGACTGTTGGGAATGATCCCCTATTGCATTTGCATCAACATTTGCATTTGGTTTGGATTGGATTGGCGAAAAACTTCAATTTTCAGCGTTTTGGTGATTTTTCTGGCCTTAAGTCGTTTCTGGCCTTCGCTGAGTCGTCCACGAGTTAAGTCTAAGTCGTGAGTCGTTCACGAGTTAAGGGCTTAAGTCGCGCGCGTGTATTTCTGTTCGTCTGGCCTGAGTCGTTCTCGAGTAAAAATGTTAAGTCGTTTGCAGTTAGCTCGTTCGCCTCGAGTTAAGTCGTAGGTCGTTTGGCCTTAAGTCGTTTGCAGTTAGCTCGTTCGCCTCGAGTTAAGTCGTAGGTCGTTTGGCCTTAAGTCGTTTGCAGTTAGCTCGTAGCTCGTATGGCTCTTAAGTCCTAGGTCGTTGGCTTTTAAATCGTTAAGTCGTAGCTCGTATGGCTCTTAAGTCGCTAGGCCATGCCAACTCCGCTAGCTCGCAACTGTTAAGTCGTATGACCTTAAGTCGTAGGTCGTCCCCGACCTAACTCCACTAGGTCGTTCCAGCCTTAGCTCGTAGCTCGAATTGAAGCTTAAGTCGTTAAGTCGTTCGTTCCACTAAGTCGTTCAAGGCTTAAGTCGTTAAGTCGTTCATTCCACTAAGTCGTTCAAGGCTTAAGTCGTAAGTCGTTCGCGAGTTAGTACTTGGTCGTTTGACCTGTTTTCCCTTAGGTCGTTCGACCTGTTCTTCTGCTAAGTCGCGTGGCATTCTTCCCTTAGGTCGTTTGGCTTCTCGAGACCGCTTGCCTTCACTAGGTCGTACCGTGACGGGGCGCTGCCCCGCACCCCGCCGTGGGCGCTGCCCCCTGGACCCCCGCGACCTGACCGGGCAGGTCGAACCCCGTATTACTCTGCGTAGGCAATCTCTTCTGAAAAACATTTATCAGAAATTCTACTTTGATGGTTTTGGGATTGACTTCTTTGGACTTTACTCACGTCTTCGAACGTGAATTGATTTGTTCTACAATCGTTTTATGACTTGTCACTTTAAAGATATATGAAGGTTTCAATACTAATAGTAAATATCAAAACTCTTTCATCAAAGCGATTTCAACACTATTTTAAATATCAAAAGTTCGTTTTCTCAAACCGATTTTCAATCTACTAGTATATACAAGCCTTTACTTCACTCGAACGAGAAATCGACTTAAACGACTTAGTAAAACGGGTGGTATGAAACGCTTGCGTTCACTTCGTCGGTTAGCTCTTGGACTTGTTCGATTGAACCCTTTTCGTGACAATTTCCTAGTGAAGATTTACAGCTTGTTCGTAAATATTTAAGTTAAGCAAGTGGTTATGGGACATGAAGCTAAACTCATATATTTACTAGCTTGGTGTGATTGACACTTCTCGCTGATCATGATGATCATTTTATGATTTAGACTAGCAATTGTGCGATGTCTCTTTGTTTGCAAGGTAAGACTAGACCGCAATAGTGTGATTCCGACTCACACACATCTCTTTGTCCGCAAGGTTAGTCTAGGCCGCAGTAGTGTGATTCCGACTCACACATATCTTTATGTTTGCGAGGTTAGGCTAGACACCACTTGTGTGATTCCATTCACACATACCTTTCTGCTTTTTGGTTAGCCTAGGCCTCAATCAGTGTGATTCCGACTCACACATATGGGGTAGCTCCCCATGGTCTTCGAACCATCATGTGATAGGCCTCTTTCTCTTTTTATGATTTCTGGACTTCTTGTTTGATTTCTGGATTTTTATGTCATTGACTTGTTATGAGTACAAGTTTAGGGTATGATGCCCTCTTTGGATCTTTGAGAAGATTCTCGTGATATTGATTATTTCTCATCGGTTGATCTCCTGTTGATCATCATTTTCATACTTATAGTAGTATGTCAGTATGGATATTATATGTTTATGCCATATCTTTTATTCTATATCATGTCATCTGATATTTATAGTTAGACTGATCCGTTTATTATTTTCTTAAATAATACTCGGGTCAGACCGAGATGTTACAGGTGCTTCTGCTTGACTTCCTTCCGGGATTTGCTACTCTGACTTTTGGCTGACTATTTAGTTTAGCAGTTTTTGTTGTATACACTTGAGATATGGACTCATAGTTGTATTCTTTTTGTATAGCACAGGTTGCTATTCTTTTGTATTATTGTGGAACTTTTTGACCACTACTCTGATGTACACTTTCATGTGTTAGTTATATATTCATATCTTCTTCCGCCTTTGTGATATGGATGTCTGTGACTGCTTTGTGTTATGTTTATTTCTATGTTTGTTTCCGAAGATTATTTTATAGCCACCGTGTGATAATCAATTACATGGATGGTCGCTCCTCAACAGCCTTATTCTCCGTGCTAGTTGACAGCACTACATCGTAGTGTCCTTGGCTAGCGTGGGTATTGAGGTGGGGCGTCACAACGGGGTTTGACATCTCCTATCCAGTGTCTAACGTGAGTGCAGTAACTTAAGAAATGTTCGGGATTCACATCTCTTAAGGATCCGTTAAACTATCTACTATGTAGTAATATTCGCTATATACAGTAGTGTCTAATCAGTAAAGTATAATCATATAGAAAATAGCGTTAAGGGGATGGAGAACCTTAACGCGGTCGGATCTTAAAATCATAATCGTAGTAAAGCTCGATATGGTAGGTGACACGGCACAACTAGGCAATGCCAGGGTAGATATACCAATTACGCACACGGACTGATGGATACGCATAGCAGCCACTACCGTTCCACCTCGAACAACATTCCCAAATCGGAGGATGGCCATCTAGTCAAATCACAAGTAAGAGTATAATATCGAAGAAATGTGTCCGAGAAGAGGTGCTACCTCACTGGTCCGAGATCGCTCCTGTTTTAGCCACCTTATGCCAACTCACGGGAGTTGGGTCCACGTAACATACCTTAAGAACGTCGCCACCATCCTACTTCATTCTGGAATCTCCACCGCGTACACAGTTGTCAAAGTGGTTTTCGGTATCGACAGAGAGCATGTCCATATCCGATCCCGGTCTCTTTAACAACCAATCGTTATTATAACACTGTAGTCATTTAAAAAAATATATATATACTCTTAAAACACAATCATTGCCCTTTCAAAACATATCCTTTACTTCAAAATAGTATATACTTTAAACCAAAATATTTTTGTCATTTCAAAACATATCCTTTACTTCAAAATAGTATATACTTTAAACCAAAATATTATTACTATTTCAAACCCCAAATTATCAATGTATTATTTCCATTTCAAAACCCAATTCAATAATATATCATTTGCATTTCCAAAACAATTCAATTATCTCATTTAAATAAAACCAAATTTCCAATCGCTAATCTTACTTTTATTTATAAAACTCAAAATATTCTTTAAAACCATATTAAACCCAAATCACATAAGGCAGTCATATTCTAAATCTCAAAATTTAAATCGGTTTCAAATCAATATATTCAAAGATAATTCTTAAATAATTTCTATTTCAAATGAATTCATTTTCAAACCATATTACTTCCAAGTTATAACAATTTCGAAAACCAATACTTTGAAAACAATAATACCTTAATTTAAATAAAACATTTCAATTTTGATATATTTCAAGTCTTAAATATTCTAAAATTCTCAACCAAATCTGAAAATCTTATATATACCTTAATTCAATTTTACTATTATTTAGTTTAGAAATATTTATTTAATAAGTTCAATATCACTTAAATAAAACTCAACTTGAAATATTCGTAAATCAACTTAAAACATCATTAAGTTACACATAGCTTAAATTTTAGAATTTAACTATATATAAAATAATATTTATAAAATATAAAAATTTAATGTTTATTAAACCATATATTTCTTTTCCAAACCATAGAAAAAATCACTTTAAAATATTTTATATATAGACCACGGTGCATGTATATAATTTTCTATCCTAAGGTCAAGTGATACGGATATTTATCATTTCAATCCGTAATTTTAAAAATAAAAGTTTACGGTTATATATCATTTCAAACCGCAATCCCGAATAAAATAAAATGCATAATAACTTGCAGTTTATACTATATAAAATATAGCATCGATTCATCCAAATATCAATAATCAACCATTCATTACAATCGTCATCCAATTTAAACAAAAACATCAATATACAGCATATAAAATAACAGGCATCACCAAATAGTTTATATTCAATAAAAATTAATAACTTTCAACTGGCAGTTTATATGTAACGAATAAATTGATTAACAATTAATTGGCAGTTTAAATGCAATGGATAAATTAATTAACAATTAACTGGCAATTTAAATGCAATAAATAAATAAATTAACAATTGATTACGATGAATGCAATTAACTGAGATAATGATGAAATATATGTCAAACAGCTATAAATAAATTTCTAACCACATCATACATGAATTTAACAAACATAGGAAATCTTAGAAGTTATGAGTGGGTTAAAACACTCACCTTTTGGATTTAAATCGAATTTAAAATTCAATTTAAACCCCAAAATTTGACGGTCTCAGAATCCGTCCAAACCAGCATCATCAGATCCGAAATTAAATTACGATCCTAACAAAAAAAGTCTCGCGTGAATCGGAGGTCGTATGCGAGAGTTATAGCAAAAATTGCGACTGAATTTACATTAAAAATAAACAAAGGAATTGAACACATTTTCTTACTAGCCACGTCATCACCGTTGCTCACGCACGCAAGCTCCTGGCTACAGAACCCCACCCACGCACACAAAGAACCCACTTCAGCCGACCGTTGACCAAGCTTCCGACGCGCCTCCGACCTCCGTTTGATACGCCGTAGCCACCGTTGGAACCTCCATCTCCCCCTCTACTGACCAACATAGGTGCGGCACCCCCAGTCAACGCCGCCGCCACTAGGGTTTCGAACCCTATTTCCTTGATTTCATCCCCTACCGGCCCTTATACACCGCGAGACCACCGGCGTTGAACTGCCCTCGACAAACTCTCCAATACCCAGATTCCAATTTTCTCGATTACGGCTTAAATCGAAAAGCCCCAATTTCATGCTTAGGGTTTCGAAATTCATAACTTTGACCACGATTTCCGGTTTATCTGAGCATCATTTACAAAAACCGAGATCACCCGTAGATTCGTATCGATGAAAACTACCACATATATTTTTTTGGGATTTTTCTGAGGACTTAAATTTTTTATTTGATTTTTGAATCTGAAAGCATCCATTGAGGTAGAGAAAGGATTGAAGAAAAATGAACATACAGACAAATGATAGAAGATGGAGCTAGGGTTTATAACCGTGCTTATATAGTGGTAGAGTAGACAGATCGGATAAATGAACGTGCGGAACAAACTATGGCCCAAAAAGCCCGTTCTGACCCCGAAACGAAATTGGGTAAACCCATATATCAAAACAGGTAATTTAAAACATTCTAAACGCGATGGAAAAAGTTTCACATCCAAATTCCATCGTATGAAGAAGTTATGCTGAAAACAAAATTTTCAAATTAATTTTAAAATTGATTTCAATTAAATCGATTTCAAGGCGTTTCACGTTCGTACGATCAAACGACAAGTCCGATCGCAACGAAACTTAAAACCCTACAATAATTCACTGATACGGATCTGATGGAATTGGTTTCGTCGAAATCCGAGTCAGTGGCAAAAATGGTTATTTTTATGTTAATTAAATAAATTTTAAAATAAATTAATTAAATCGAATTTTATATTTCAATTATAGAATTGACCATTTATCACCTTTATACTTCTCAAAAATTTGCAATTATTTAAACATATTTTAAATGTCAAATTAGAGCAAATAAATCTTATCAACTTCAATGCCCTATCTTTAAATTCCATTATATTCAAAATTATAAATTCTAGTTCCCAACATTTCTATTAAATTAACTAATCAATGTTTATTCCATCTATAAATTTAAAGTAGATGGATTCCAAAAATTTAGAACTTCACACTTTGCTTACATAAATTTTGATTGTAGTACACTTATTATATTTTTGCCAAATAGATACATTGATTTCAATTAACTATCCTCTATAATTTATTTCTTGGTTTCATTCTTCTTATTTCCCAAATTACAATCTGTGTTACAAATTTTGAATTAGTCACTATTCATTATTATTGACTTTAATTTAGCATCACTTACCTTGCATTAACGTTGTTACTTAACAATCCCTACCCAATTGCAATTTTATATTCAAATGAATACATTTACTCTTTCCGTTATGGAATAAATTATCAAAAAGGCACATCTAATTATCATTGTTGATTTTATACAAATTCCATTAACTGTACATTCAATTACTATTCAATGTATATGTATTCATTAATCAATTCGATATATACGTTTGTTTCCCTCTATTTGATTTATAACCTAGTATACATTTACCTAAATTCTATTTCAATTACATTCATTAATGGGTGTGGTATTGAAATCAAATCCATTAACTTATCTCACATTATTATCATTAATTACAGTTGGCTTACCAATTTTTATTCAATACCATGAATAAATAACATATTATTCAATCCTTACTCTTGTTTCTCATATTCTATTTAAAAAATCAAATCATAACATTTACATTATTTTATTGAATTGGAATTTCAATAAATAACATTTATTTATTTATTATTATTTTCAGTTAACTTTTAATTACAATTGCTACATCTAATTCCTAACATTCATTTTACTATAAATTATGGAAATTATGACAAACTTAGTTAACGAAATTCACGGGTCGTTACACTATTAAATCTAAGTCACCAATCACAGAATATGTTGGCAGGGTTCATAAATTTATTATATGTATACAATTAGGCCTACAACTCCAAAATTACATTTAGGCATACATGAACAGATTTACTATGATATAAACCTAATATTATATAAAAATATATAATTTTCCACTTACCTTTTTAGCTTTCCAAATCTCTAGTTTAATTCCCCTTATTCTTCATATATGAATACATATATCACAAACATGATAGATTAGGGGTATGCCCTAGGGTTAATTATGTAATTTGTTACATATATCTAACTCGATAACTATAACGACCCGCCTTTTTGGACAGTTTAAACCGATGATCAAACACACATGCCGATTCTAAACCATTCAAAACGGCGGATGGTTAATGGGGTAAATAAGAAAAGAAGAGAAAAGGAACAAGAAGCAATCACAGAATCTCGCAGCGGAAAGATAAAATATAATAATCAAATAAACAGTTCATGAAGCTGTTTAATATACTTTTGATTATCATTTATACATCATTTATCAGAGTTATACATATACAACAGAACAAATAAAATAATGCAGCAGACGGCATGATGCAAAGATAATAATAGTAATAGTATACCAAATCTTCGTCTTCGTCCTCCAAAATAGATCTTCAATAAGCTGAAAAACTCAGGTCTGACCCGAGCGTAATGAAAAGACAAAACACTCGAGTCAGGACTAAAATATCCTCATGTAAGTTAAATCAATCGTAAATAAATATGGGTGCAGCGGCGTCAGAGATGTTTACGGGGTTTGACATCTCCTATCCAGTGTCAACGTGAGTGCACTAACTTAAGAGATGTTACGGGATTTTCCATCTCTCAAGGATCCGTTAAACTATCTACTATGTAGTACAATACGCTATATACAATAATGTCTATCAAAAAGTAAAATATCAAACAGGCGTTAAGCCATGGCCCATTCCACCCTTAACACATTTTTATTCCCAAGAGCATATACAAGACCGTAGTTTCCCCAAAACCGGAAGTCACCAGAGGGCAATCCATATACTAAAGGTACAAACCAAAACGTAGTGGTCGCGAATAGGATAATCAGTATGACAAGGTACATGAGGCGATACCAACTAGGATACTAGTAGTTGCGTGATCCGGACTGATGTTGGGCATAGAAGCTACTACCCTAACACCGCGAAACAACACTCCCAAAATCGAGGGGTGCACCCAAATCGAATCACATAAGTAATATATAAGGTATCAAAGAAGTGTGTCCGCTAGAGATGGCGATCCTCAATGGCCCGGCGCGGCTCCTGTTTTAGTCATGTCAGGGGTCATCCAATATCGTTGTCTTTCTTCAGTCAACACGTTCACCAAACCATCCACTTCGTTCTGGATCAACACTCCGCGTATACTAGTTATTAAAGTGGTTTTCGGTATCGACAGAGAGTATGTCCATATCTGATCCCGGTCTCTTTAATAACTACGTATTATTACACCGGTGGCTCTTTTACATTTCAAAATCAATTCATAATTGATATCAAAATATCATATTCGCTCCAAAATCAAATCCATTTCAAATATCATCATATCTATTCAAGATGTAAGATTCCGTTTCAAAATCATTTTTCGCCTCAATATCTCATTTCGGTTTCAAATCATTTTTAATTTCAATTTAGGTTGCAACTTCTTTTAACCCAATTCGTATTTAAATTCAAGATTTAAATATACACATTTAACCTTATTGACCAGCTTGAAATTTTAGAAAATAATTTTAAAAAGTAGTTTTAAATAATTAAAATAGTTGACATACTTAAAATCTTTAAATGGATTTCAAATAGATAAATTAGTTTAAAATAATTTAAATTGGGTTAAGTAGATTTAAAATAGATAAAATAGTTTAAGTATTTAAAGATGGTTTCTATAACAGAGAAATTTGGAAACAAAACTGAAACATCTTCAAAACCAAACCATTTCAATTATAACTTCCCAATTCAAATCAATTTCAATTTCCATTCTACCGATTCAATTTCGATTTCAATTCAAATGAATGTCAACTTTAACTTCAAATTAATTCAATTCTACATTCACCTTTAATTAATTCAATTTCAATTTATATCGATTTGGAGCTTGATTTTCAAAATATCAATTTATAACACTTAACAAATTTATCCTTCAATATTCAATTTTAAATCCAAATTCAAATATGATTCAATTTCAAGCTCAATTTCGAAATATCATTATTACTTAGTAATACTCAAAGCTCGAAATAATGTTCAATCTTTTAAAACAAATAAATTTCAAAAATTCAATCATATCCCAACTTTAAATTTCAAAGTCTCAACTTAAATTATTAAGCAATTTCTTTTAACCAAAATTTATTTCAACATTCCAAACTCAATTTGCGATAAATTCGATTTCTATAAATTGATTTTATTTATAACTTTTAAATCAAAACATTTAAATGAATTTCAAATCAACGATTTTTAAAATTATTAATTTAACCAATCCGGTGTCCGTATATAATTTTCTATCCTATGGCCAAGTGATTATTTATTTCAATTAAATGTCGGGGATGAATATATATCACTTAAACCAAACCACAGTGTCATATGTATGTATAACAGGATATATATATAAGCAAATAAACATCCAAACATCTAAATATCAACCAATAGCATCCATCGAAATACATCATCCAATAGACAATACAATTCACGGCAATTTCATAGTTATCAATGTCAGGTAATTTAATCGTAATTCAATTTTAATTTCAATTTGACTGTCAATTTAATTTTCAACGGTGAATTCAAATGACAATCTATATGACAATTAAATTTTATCAAACAATGATAAACAAAATTCATAACACTTCATAATATCAAATTTAACTACCATAAAGATATTCAGTACATTGTGAGCGTTATAAAACACTCACCTTGATTTTACGATTTTAAATCAAATCGAACGACGTTCGATTTAACCTAAAATTTTGGCTAGCTCCAAACGTCCCCAAACCAATTCCATGACGTAGAGCTCGCCACCACGATTCCAACGCAAAAAGTTTCGTCCAATTCTGATAAAGTATGAGAGAGATACAAGTTTTCAAAGATTGAATTTATATTAATATAATTTAAAACAAGTTTTCTTTCTATTATTCCAACCATCAGATCTGGGCCGTTCAGAAATTTCTTCAGATCAAGGCTGTACGCATACTTCCTTCCATCGCGTACCAGCATACGCGAGCAGAGAACCCACCACGAAAAACTAGGGCACGCCGCCGATCTGACCCAGGCCACCAAACACGCGATCCAAACACGTCAAACGATGCGCCTCCGTGAGCTCCACCACCGCCCTGAGCATGGACGATCTCGGTCATCCCATCGTCACCCAAAACTCGATAGAAATGGCGACGAATGTGGCCACGCTGCTCCCTCTCCGGTCGACAATAACCAAAACCAGCCATTGGATCTGAAGCTCTCGACGAGCTCGTCGATTTCCTAGTTGAGAGTTTTCGACGATATCGAGTGGATAAGCGAAGATCGAGGGAAGAAGATGAAAGAGTTTTCGGCCATTAAAACGAGAAACGGCAGCCACGAGAATGATAACTAGGATTTCAACTCTGTTCACGTATAAACAAGCATATATAATAATATTTTAATATTAAATTTACTTTTAAACAACATTTTCAAACGATTTCCAAACGACGCGTGCCGACAGGCGTTCGTAAGGTTTTACCCGCATTCCGAACATAATGGAACGTGTTTCGGAGGCTAATTTGATCGTATGTGGAAGATAGCGTTTTGAATCGAATTAAAATATTTAATTTTTGATATTTAAATTGACGCGTTTCTAACCCGTACAACCAAACGAAAACTCCAAACGTTACGAAATTTTAAATCCGATAATAATACACTATTACGGATCCAATGGAACTGGTTTCATCGAATTCCGAGGCTGTGCCTCGGAAGGCTATTTTTACTCGTCGATTAAATCGACGACTTTTCAAAATTTACAGAATTTCTTAAAATTCCAATTTAATAATCTTATTAACTCTACTATAATCCAAATATAACTTATATTCACTTTGGAAACCAATTTGAATCATATTAAATCAAATTTCAGTTATTCAATCTATTTTCATATATTAAATTTAAATTTCCAATTAATCATATTAAATTCAAAATTTAACTTTTGAAACAAATTCAAATTATAGAACAACCATTTTCATTAAACAGTTATTCAATTCCCGTTATTCAATTATTCAATAAATTTCCAATATTAAATTTAAACAATTTAATTGTTCAATATTCGACAAATTCCAATATTGGATTATAAATGAATTCTCGTTATCAATCAATTACTTTATTACATCCAATGGATTCCACATTATTATTTAACTTCAGTTATTGATCATGAACTCAGCTAATATATAAAATTTCATTTCGATTTCAATTGGTTTCCAAATTCAATTCGACTGACAAATAAACAAGTAACTTATAATAGTTATCACCACTAACTTTTTAATCACACTTATAAGTTTATTACTTACAAACAAGTGTCACAATTTCCTATATAATACTAATTAGATTCCATTACCATTGACTATATATTATTTTATTAGTCAATCCAATGTTCACATTTGTTTTCCTTATATTCCTTTATAACCAAGTTATAACATTTGAGTCATTTCAAATGATTGGAATTTCATTCAATTCATTAATAATTAACTTAGATAAATATTGTTCCAATTCATTCTAGTTATTATTATCAATAAATAAATTACAAATTTTTAATTCTTCCAACATTAAACCATGAAATCTTATTAAATTAACATTTTTAATTTTCGGAATTTCATGGGTCGTTACAATAACCAATCTTGTTCGAAATAAAATGTGTTTTCTTTCTCTTATAAACTTGGTACAATGTGTTATATTAATTAATTAATTTAATTAAAAGTATATTTAATAGAAAATCTATAAATGGTATGTTTTTTGGTAGTAGTTATAAAGTGTTGTAACCATGAGTATTTTATCACAATGAAAACAAATACACCATTTTAAATGTTCCTAGTTAAGATGCATCGAGACTGGAGTGTGTAATGCTCCCCAAATGTTAGACACTATTACTCATGACTACTGGGACCACTTAAAGGTTACGTACTGATAGTTATTGGATAACCATGGAATAACTCACTCAATTGTTTTCTGTTGGTTAACATAACTAAGGTCAAATAGAAAATATCGATGTGACTGATTAATTTCCACAGTTCTCTTCACTTGAGATTCTGAGAATACCGTGGATCTTCAATATAAAAGCTCTACTTTTATTATAGTCAAATCATGGCGTGACATCCATCGAGTGACTATAGTTGGGTTGAGTGAAAGTATTGGAAGTGAAGCATTATTCACTAGAGGATTCGTCTCCTCAGTTATATGGGGTTCGTATCACGGTCAACTCAAGTCAACTCAAAGTCAAAAACTAGCCAGAGCATTTTAGTTAATAATAATTGTTATTACTGAACCAAGGACTTTGTGTTTCAACTATAGAGTTGAATATAGTTGAATATGGATGATATTGGAATTTTGACCATTATCAAATTCCATAAGTCCAAAGTGTATAGTTCTGATGAAGAGAATTGGTGTAAATAAATGTCACACCTGGGTAACGCTTAACAAAGTAAAATTGGATTTTATCGAAACTAAGTAAGCGATAAATTTGGCTAAAAAATCACACCACCTGCTAAGTGACGTGTGAACGTTGACATTCGAATAGTTCGATTTAATCACTGATCGAATTTAGACCCGCGAGTCACACAACCGAAATGATGAATTCTCTTTAGGCCAAACTATTTAATTAGTTTATATTTGTTATAAATTAATTAATATTTATGAAATATTAATTATAAAACTTGAATGTGATTTGAGGAATAAATATTATTGTATATATTTATAATAGTTTTAATATATCGTTCGATATGAGATATCGACAAGGAATTAAATTGGATTTAATTAAATATATTTACTTGGGATTAAATGGGATATTAGCCCATGATGTTAGAGGGATATTTTGGCAAAAACATATGATGTAGGGGGTGGCCAAAAATAGGGTAAAAGAGTGTGTGATGGATGGTTAAGATTTAGTGAGAAAAGGAACCCTAAACCTAACTTTGGAAGGACTTTTACCGCCTCCTTTCTTCATCATTTTGGCCGAACTATACATTCTAAAGCTCCAACAAAACTCAAATCCAATTAATTCAAACTAACAGCTATTTGATAGTAAAGAGTCTGTGGTTCAAGGACTAGCAATCTGTCGAATCGAGAAGGTTTTAAAGAGAAGAGAACTCATCATTACAAGGTGGACTTAAGGGCCTTAGTTTTAGGTACATGTTTAGCTTTATACATGATGCATAACCTCTGTATAACTGTATATTGTTTATATATATATATTATGATTATTGTATTATTAGTTGGGTGAGATTCCTTTAGGTGTTGATGTTGTCACATATTGATTGGTTACATATATATGTTTATCAAATAAAAAACAAAATTTTCATTAAGGATCTGATATACATAGCCGAAACCATTATATCTTGTTTATTAATATTTTATTAATTAATATATACATATA
Source organism: Allium fistulosum (assembly GCA_030737815.1). NCBI lineage: Eukaryota > Viridiplantae > Streptophyta > Magnoliopsida > Asparagales > Amaryllidaceae > Allium > Allium fistulosum. Next base: position 1,097,870,159 of record CM060904.1, on the reverse strand, counting down.
TTAATATGTTAACTAATTTATTTATATGATTTCTATTAAACTATATAACTGTATCACATAAGTATTTGAACTAATATTTTTCAAACGTATATTTACATCAATTATGATTTTTAGTGACAAAAATAATTTTTTTGGTAATCATTTAATATTATTGTTATTATTTAATCATTGTACAAATTAATAAATTGATATAAAATCAATTATGTTTTGAAAATTAGATTTTAGATTTTCTAAAATTAATTTGTCATAATAGAAGCTCACGATCAAAAATCGGATTTTTTTAAACCAGAAACCAGTTTTATATTTTTAAAAATTGTTTTAAATTCGGTCAAAAGTATTTAATTAATAAAAATTGACTTAGAAAAATTTGAAAATTTTTCGTAGGCTATAAATTATCATTCCTGATTTTCTAAAATTTTAAAATTTGAAATATTTAATATATAAATATTTTCTATCATTTATTTATTATTGTTTAACTAATTAATTCATAATACATACATACATACATACATACATATATATATTAATATAGTAAAATTATAATTAAACTTGGATCTACCGTGCAGTCGATCTAGAATGTTTGAATTTTTTTAATTTTGTAATTTATATATTATATAAACTATACTAACTCATATTTACATTAATTATTATATTTATATTTATATTTACATATACATATCTTTATTAATAGTTGGACTAGAAACACAATCTTTTGGTCCAACCATGAACTTCCCAAAATACCCCTATATATAACATTTCAAATATTAAACTGTTATTTCATATGATCTCCCCAAAAATTAGGAGATAAAATCTCTCTGTAATTACTTTAGACATATTCAAAACTAGATGTTGATTCTAATTATTCATAGAATAGAATTGTTCAAATGTTATTATAATTAAACTTCAGAGAGCGAGTCAAATATATATGGCACATTAGAATAGGTAATGCAAGATCTTTCTAGATAAATCAACCAATCTATAAACCTTTATTAATATTTGAAATAAAAACACAGTTTTTTTTATCCCACCGTGAAATTTCAAAAATGCCCTTTTATGCAAACAGGGGGTCATGAATTAAAATCCCACCGTGAACAAAAATTAACATCTATCTTCAAATGGAAATTTTAAAACATAAACAAGGTTACAATTTCAAACCCTATTACAGCAAAAATATTACAATTTTTTTATATATTTTTTAGTTTATTTTTATCAAACTACACGGAAATTTTAAATTTAATAATTTAATAAAGAGCTTATGTGCACGTGCGTTGCACGTTTCAAAATATCTCGTTATTATAGATATGTAATCATATGACTTTAATACATGCATATACCTACATATTTTTTTAAATAAACTTATACCTTGCATATATGTATCTGTGTGTGTGTGTGTTTATTTAATAATTAACACTATAATATTTTACGTAAATATATCTATAATATTTTCTCATAATACACACACGCTTGGGTTTTTATATAATTAGTATAAATATATACGCATATTTGGATAGCATACAATACATATAGGATGAGCTAACATGTCTGTTGCGATGAAAATCCTAACATTTATATACGGGCATATTATACCTTAGACGGAATTTTATGTTGTACATGCATGCACGTACACATATGTATATGATACATATGTATACTTATATATAAATTGAAAATAAATTAAATGGATTTCTATCAACTATTTATAAATTTAAATGAAATATATGATTTTATTTAAATTAAATTTAGAAATGTTCTAAATAAATTAGACTTCATAGGCCCAATAAAGATCCAATAGTGTAAAAAAATTGAAATTCACCTATCCACTACGGCTTGGCCCAGTTCCAACAATGATATCAGAGCCCAATAGCCTATACAGTCTAAATTAGTCATGTTAGGATTAACTATTAAACTCATAGCTCAAAGGTTACCCCTTATTGAGAAGGCCCGGACTTGGGCCAATTTTCAAAACTGTGAATAAAAATATAATATTTTAAATTTAAAATAAGATATACAAATATTATAAAAGTTATAATAAAAAAATTTAAGATGTTTGAAAATAAATATTAATTTTAAAATTTATTAATAAGACTAATAAAATACATTAATTAAGTAAGTTAATTAATTAATAAATGTATACGTGTATTACATATAATGATATATGGTATGTTGTTTTAAAATGTTTAAAATAACATCAGTATACAAGAAAGTATATGAATTGAATTTTGAATTTAATATAATTTAATTAAAATTGTTTGATTAAATAAATTAATTAAAGTTAATTAATTAAATAAATAAATTAAATAAATTAATTAAATAAATTAATTAAAGTTAATTAATTAAATAAATATACACATATATAAGATATATGTGTAATACTATAACAGTTGTAGTATGTAATAATTATTTGATATAAATGTTATATTAAAATAATATAAAATTAATTAAAATGTTAAATAATTAAAATTAATTAAATAAGATTTAATTAATACAATGTTATACATAAGACTACTACATAAGTGTATAAAATATAAAAGTTATATAATAATAAAACTTATATAATATGAATGTATAAACTAAATGTGGAACATTAAAGATACCCTGACAGACTTAAGAGATAAATACATACATAATGTATGTATGCTATGATTTCAGATGTGTCTGACACTTGAATCACGAGGATATTTCATAAGAAATACATTATTCCATAAGTTGATATCACTCAATATAATATATTAAAGATTATGAATCTTCAATATAATGTTATCCTTACCATATATATTAATAAAGTAGTTGCATACTCCTTAGTTCTTAAGCAGACTCAAGCTAGGGATGTTATGTATAGTATTATTAATACATTGAATAGACGAGGTAAGATAACTATATGTATTTATTAAGCAAACTCAACGTACATATACTATACTTAGGCCGTCGTGATATGGTAGGTACGAGTGAATAATTTTGTTTCGATTTGTTAAGCAGACTCAAGGTCGAAGCCAAATTAAGACAAGGGACCAATGGGTTAGGAGTTTTATGTGATACAACCGATAGGGGGTTATCCATCGTTTGTGGGCTATTTGTTGAGAAGACTCAAGGTCAAAATCCTAAGACAAACGGGTCATAACACCCACTAGTAAACTCAAAAGAATTCTATGTTTTGCTTAGGATTTAGCGAAACATAAAAGACTAGTGGGAGTCTTACTAGAAAAATGAAATGGTAACATTTAACCTTTCTAATATTGTAAGAACATATGTTATATAATGTTATAATAATCTACAATGATAAATTTGTGCATTTAGAATGATTGGTAAAACGTTTGTCAATTAAGATATACAAATGAATTGAATTGAAAATTGACAAATAGAAATATAAAATGTACTTACTAATAAATGCTTATTGCATGTTAACGTTTCAACACCCATGCAAGCGCCTGATTTTACAACTACTAAATACATTCGTAGTCTGGTCACTTACGCGTTTGTTTGATCGAGACGGTGTATAGCATTCTATAAGTTTCGAACTTTAAAAGCAATACAGGACTATGGATATTTGATCTATATATTATCGCATATTAGTGTTATATAGGGAACGGTCATAGTTCGTAATGTACATACTTCGATGAAGTTAGTTCGTTCGAAATAAGCCAATAAACAGTACTGCAAGATCGAGTATTCAATTTCATTGAATACAAAAGGATCGTATTGTGTTAAATGTAATACTAGACCAAAACTATAAGAAAAATAGAAGAATTCGATCACTGAAATGTCGATTTGATCAGTTTACATAAGGTGAATCATATTTGATTTTCTTAAATGTTAAGGATGATCAAATGCATCTTTGTAAAGAGTTCGCTAAGACGTAGTAACAAGGGTTTATTTGAATGGTTCGACCATTTAGAAAGAGTGAATAGTCGTTTTTGCTTCATAACAAAACATCGAAAATGAGAATTGTAGTATAAAATTGATATTTAACATTGACATGAGGATTACAGTTTCCATACCAAAATGAATTTCATATAGAAAATTATTTTCTATGAGATTTAATTCTCCGAGTTCAAGATATTTGATCAAAGAACTCTTTGTTGTAAACTAGTTACAGTATATGAAATAAATAACCTATATTAAGTGAATAATGGACCTCGGAATTTAGTATGCTATTACAGTAATGGCAGAAATAGTTGAGCATTGCATGGAGCACTTATTGTTTGCATCAAATTACGAAAATCGTTTTCATAAAACATATTGAACATTTATGAAATAATGACTATTTTTTTATGTCGATTGAAAAATAGACATAGTTATATTTCAATTTGAATACTATGAATATTCGTTATGAAATAAAACTGTAATGTGGTATTTGTTTTCACAACAAAAATGATGCATTGGAAAATATACAGGTATCTACTATTATTTACAGTTATTTTGGAATTATAGACTAAGTCATAGTTTTGAGAAATAATTTTGTTGTATGATTATGAATTATATGATACCGGTTAATTATATCTCAAGAAGTAAAGGGCTATGCACCCATTCAGTGGGAACATCATAAGAGTTGATGAACCCTTTGGAATGATACATATAGATGTATGCAATCATAGGTCTATTAATACCAAAAAGGTTCCACATTCTTCGTCGTATTCACTGATGAGTTATCACCAACATAGACATGTGTATTTGATACAAATGTAGTATGTCTAAACTCATAGAATATACAACGGAAGTAAATAATGTAACATGTGATAGGAATGATTCGATTTGATCGCATGGGTAAGTATATTACAAAAGGTTTCGAATGTACCAAGAAATGAACAAGGATTCAATCTCAAAAGTCACTTCTCTATGTAATACATAATGATGCATCGATAAGGAGTAAAAGAACTTTGTTATACAAAGTACAATTAACTACGAGTGAAGATGAGTTAATTTCTTTCTACAAGGTCATGTACTTAAGAGTAGTACACAAGGTTAATATTATTTCATCTAAATAATAGTTTACAAATCATACAAGATAAGGATTTATAAAAAATCCCAATATATCTTAGGCCAAAGAGTTGGTAGGTTATGCGAGTTAAAAGTCTACATGTAATAATTGTTCGTGAGGATCATGTATGAATCTCCCCCAAAAGAGTTTGGGAAAGACTGTAATTGGATGAGATATTTAAGTTTTAGACATAAATTTTGTAAATTAAAACCAAATCAGTTTTATAAATAAGGAAATTTATAAATTATTTATGAATACCTATTCTGTTGCACTGAGAAACAATTATTGTTTCAAGAAGTACCAACTTCATAGTGAAGGAATTTCTTCGAGAAATTATTAGTAGTAAAATGGAATTCGATATGATCCAAAGATAAAACTGATTATATGAGATAAAATGAAATTAACTAACCCAAACGAACCCATCGCATTAGAGTGTCCAATAAATATTCTCGCACATTGAAGAGAAACCATGAGTTTCTTATCAGTGTCGAAAATATATAATCTCGGATGTTTAATTAAACCATTAAGAGTGTTGACTCTATGAGATGGAATGATGCGCAGATCCGAAATATATTCCAAGTACATTATCAAAATATGATTTTGGTAGATGTGCCAGAAAGGGATATGAACTATCGCCCGCGAATGTGTCTTCGAGAGCAAGACTAATGCAGTTGGAATATAATGAGCAACATAGATAAGAATAACATTGCAAATATCAATTGTTGAAATTAGCGGAATAAATTTGATATTTAACGTGCTCAAGTTAATTCAGATTTACTTGCAAAATTATCACTTATTATGACTTTATGTTTGGCATATATGTATTGAAATAGAAAACTCTAAATAATTTAGAATAAGTTGTTTACACATAATAACCAAAATGTCTTGATGTCAATGGAAGCGGTATTGAGTTTGTAAGTCTTTGGATATGATCCAAGAAATGATAGAAAGTATCATTTTATAACCATCAGAATTGAACAAATATTTTGAAAGAAATATCAAATAGTTTGATTATCCATCAAAATGCAGAGGAAGCATGTGTTCATAGGAAAGAACGTTAAAAGGTACATTGGTATTTCTAAACTGTAAGTAAACAACACGTTGCTAATTTTAATGATGTACTTATATTAAAATTAGCCTTAGTTGTTTTAATACTCGATGTTGGATGTGTAAATGAGTCTTTTATACCGAGTAAGATACTGGAAATGTCCCAAATCGATATGCAAAGACACCTTGTTAAATTATTTAATACGGAACATGGGAGATGAATTCCTTATGCATGGCAATAGAAATTATCATACATGTAATATTGCCTACGATATCGTGGTTTGTTTATGTACTTGATACATGAAGCAAATATCAAATCCAAATTGATATCACTAATGGCAGTTAGGAGTGTTCTTGTATATTTACAAAGTACTAAAAAATTGTTTACAGAAACAATGAACTCCTTATGAAAGAGTGTTCGGACTCAAACTTCATAAGTAATATTGAGTGTTATATGTCAATAATAAATTTAAGTTTAGAATCTTTCAGTTGGAAATGTTCCAAATGAAAGACTGTAGCTAATTCAATGGAAAAGGCTAAGTACATCGCTTTGAATAGCGTACAATAAAGAAATGTATATAAATATAAATGTACAAATTTATAACTGAGCCGAGGGTGATTCCAAATGTCGAGAATCGCACAAAATTGTTATAAATTGTTATATGATAACAATGTCACAATATAATTCATAATAGAACTTAGAGCTCAGAGGAAGTTGAGAGACATACTCCGAATCGTTCCACATGATAAAGATAGTTTATCAACATCGGAGAGAGTTGATAGAGAAAATAGATAATTGAAACATAATAGCATATCCATTCACTAAGGGACTGACCCGACCAGTTTTAGGAAACCGATTAGAGAAGTTAGAACAAGATTCCATAATTGACCCCAATTGCAAGTGGAAGATTAATAGAGTTAGGGGTATGCCCTAGGGGTAATTATGTAATTTGTTACACATACCTAACTCGATAACCAATCTTGTTCGAAATAAAAGGTGTTTTCTTTCTATTATATACTTGATATAATGTGTTATATTAATTAATTAAATTAAAAGTATTTTTAATAGAAAATCCATAAATGGTATGTTTTGTGATAGTAGTTGCAAAATGTTGTAACCGTGAGCAAATTTATCGCAATGAAAACAAATATATCATTTTAAATGTTCCGAGTCAAGATGCATCGAAACTGGATACCGATGTATCCGTTGAGACTAGAGTATGTAACGCTCTTCAAATATTGGGCAATGTATTACTCATGACTACTGAAGTAACCTAGAGGTTACATACTAAAATTTATTGGATAACTATGGAATGACCCACTCGATAGTTTTTTGTTGGTTAATATAACTAAGGTCAAGTAGAAAATATCGATGTGACTAATTTACATACTTCTCTTGACTTGAGATTTTGAGAATATTGTGGATCTTTAATGAAAGCTCTACTTTGATTATATTCAAATCATGGCATGCCATCCATCGAGTGACTATAGTTGGGTCGAGTGGAAGTATTGGAAGTGAAGCATTATTCAAGAGAGGATTCGTCTCCTCGGTTATATGGGGTTAGTATCACGGTCAATGCAAAATCAAAGTCTCTGGCCAGAGCATTTGGTTAAGAATAATTGTTATTATTGAACCAAGGACATTGTGTTTGAACTATAGAGTTGAATATGGACGATATTTGAATTTTGACCATTACAAAATTCCATAAGTCAAAAGTGATATAATTTTGATGAAGAGAATTGGCGTAAATAAATGTCACAACCGGGTAACGCATAATAAAGTGAAATTGGATTTTACCGAAACTAAGTAAGCGATAAATTTGGCCAAAATGCCACACCAGCTGCTAAATGACGTGTGAACGTTAATATTCAAATAGTTTTTAATCGCCGACCGAATTTACACCTGCGAGTCACACAACCGAAGTAATGAATTCTCTTTAGATCAAACGATTTAACTAGTTTATAATTATTATAAATTAATTAAAGTAATTAATATTTATGAAATATTAGTTATAGAATTTGAATGTGATTTGAGGAATAAATATTGTTGTATATATTTATAATAGTTATAAATATATTTATCGATATGAGATGTCGATAAGGAATTAAATTGAATTTAACTAAATATATTTACTTGGGCTTAAATGGGCTATTATTAGCCCATGATGTTAGAGGAATACTTCAGCAATAAACATATGGTGTAAGGGGGCAAAAAATAGGGTAAAAGGGTGTGTGATGGATGGTTAAGATTAGGTGAGAAAAGTTAAGTGATGTGATCCACTTTTTTCTTTTATTCAACCATTGTAAAAGGAACCCTAACCTAACTTTGGAAGGACTTTTGCTGCCTTTTATCTCCATCATTTTGGCTGAACTACGCCTTCTAAATCACTAACAAAACTCAAATCAAATTAATTGAAATTAATAGCTATTTGATAGCAAAGGGTCTGTGTTCTAAGGACTAGCAATCTGTCGAATCGAGAGGGTTTCAAAGAGAATAGAACTCATCATTATATGGTGGACTTAAAGGCATTAGTTTTAAGTGTTTATTTATATATATGATGCATATCCTCTAAGAACTATATGTTTTTTATACATACGTACATACATACATACATATATACATACATACATACATACATACATATATACATATATATATTGTGATTATAGTATTGTTGGTTAGGCGAGATTCTTATAGGTATTGATGTTGTCACATATTGATTGGTTATGTGTATATGTTTATCAAATAAAAAAATAAATTTTTCATTAAGGATTTGAAACACATAGCCGAAACCATTATATTTTACTTATTAATATTTTATTAATAAATATATACATATATTAATATGTTAACTATTTATTTATATGATTTGTATTAAACTATATAACTATATCACATAAATATTTGAACTGATATTTTTAAAATGTATATTTACATCAATTATGATTTTTAGTGACCAAAAATAATTTTTTTGGTAATTATTTAATATTTTATTATTATTTAATCATTGTATGAATTAATAAATTGATATAAAATAAATTATGTTTCAAAAATTTGATTTTAAATTTTCTAAAATTAATATTTCACCATAGAAGCTCTGGGTCAAAAAAATCGGATTTTTCAAACCGCTTTCTATATTTTAAAAAAAATCATTTTTTTGGCCTAAATTATTTAATTATTAAAAAATAAAAATTTAACTTAGAAAAATCTGAAAATTTTCGTAGGTTATAAAATATCATTCTTGATTTTCTAAAATTTTAAAATTCAATGTATTTAATCTATAAATATTTTCTTTCATTTATTTATTGTTGTTTAACTAATTAATTCATAATATATATATACATATAATTAAATTTGCATCTGTTGTGCACTCAATCTGGAATGTTTTAAAAAAATTAATTTATATAAACTATACTAACATATTTACATTAATTGTTATATTTATATTTACATATACATGTTGTTATATATATATATGTAATTATGTTACTTTAATGCATACATATACATATATATATATTTATTTATTTAAAAAAACAAACTTATATCTTGCATATATATATACATATATAATGATACTATACGTATAAATATATCTATAATATTTTCTTATAATATATTTATTTATTTATTTATTTATTTATTTACACATGGGTTTTTATATGTAATTAGTATTAATATATGCATATATTTGGACAACATACCATATAGGATGAGCTAACATGTCTCTTATGATATAAATCCCAATGTCTATATACGGACATGTTATACCTTGCCCGAAATATTATGTTACACATGCACACACATACATATATGTATATGATACATATGTATACTTATATATAAATTGAAAATAAATTAAAAAAAATTCTATCAACAATTTATAAATGTAAATGAAATATACGATTTTATTTAAATTAAATTTAGAAATGTTCTAAATAAATTAGACTTCATAGGCCCAATGAAGATCCAACGGGGTAAAAAATTGGAATTTACCCATAACTTTCGCTGGGGTTGGCCAGTTCCAACAAAGCATGGGTATATCTATCAGAAATCTTGATCTGAGAAGAGATTTGGATTTAATTTAAATTCGGACATAGGTTTATAATTACCTTAGCTTTGACGATTTGATTTGACCCTATTCTTCTTTTCAATTATCCACTGCTATTCTCCACTTGTATATACATATGTAAACTATTTATTTAGAATTAAAAATTTATGGAGGAGAAAAAATGGCAGAGCTTCACTGTCGCTTTAGAAAATATGAGAAGAAAGGTGGGGGTTTAGGCCCATATTTATAGGGGTTCGATTCAATGCCAACGTTAGATTAAATTATTTTAAATTCGTATGTTCGACCACCTCAAAATTCAAATTGACACATCCACCAGTCGATCACCAACTCCCTAATGGTCGATCTCTAGCAGTCGATTGACCGAAGTTAGGGGTCAATCGGTTGGTTTTAATTTGGTTAATTACTATTGTCGTTAACGTTTGTTAATGTCATTTCTTATACATTCGTTCAAGACATTTCTGTTTCTCATTTAGTTAACTTAACTAAACGCTAAGCAACTGTTAATGTTAATATTTATTTCCTAAATTACATTTTATTTTCTTAATCACATATATAATTATTTTCGATTCAAATATGTCAAACATCGATAACTTCCTCGTTTGAACTTCGATTGGAAAATTTTATATATGAAAACTGATCAGAAAATTACCACGAACCCAATGGTACAAGTTTTATAGCCAAATCCTAACATCTTTAAAAGATATATTTTCTAGTGTTACTATTTATTATTTTCTCTTTAACTAATTATCGTAAAAGCTATGGAGTGTTACAATTAGATCATCATAGGTTTCAATAATTATTTCTAAATTTAAAAGGAATTTGGCTGGAGATTATTCTATCTTAAATGCACCAATTCCAAATACAATGACCTTAAAATATTAGAAAATATGCTTAGTTAAAAAAAGTTATTTATTTGTCAAAGAATATGTGCAACTTAGTTAACTTGGAATTTTGTAATATTTTGTTTATTTTTGTTGATTGTTGATAATATAACATGATGACACGCTTCGAATTTTACGTTACAAAAATTTTATATGAATTATTTTATAAATTCGGCAAAGTTTTCCTTACCATAGAGAAATAGTAAGTAGGAACTCACTACCCGTTCTTAACAAATTTTCTTCACCTTCGTACTTTTAGGTAAAAAATGAGAGAAAAATATCTGTAGATAACTTTCTTCTTTAAACGAACAAAACATTATTAAAGTGTAATTTGTTTATGCTTTCAAAGGAAATATTATATATTAAATCATTTGTGCTTGAAATGAAACATTATACCATATATATATAAATATATATCTATGATAAAACATGATTATAATTTTTGTCTTACATGTGAAACGAAAAGATTGGGTTGTAAATAATATATTATGCTGATGTCTAGATGTATAAATAAAAAAAATTATGAGTAAACACACTGATGTTGACTTGATATCCCAAACAGAATTCATGCCTACTATCCAAATGGATCTCCGAAGAAAACCAATGTTCAATATTTGGAACCACAATGTCATGTGAAGTATGAATTTTGAATGAAGGCTAATGACATGATAAAATATAAAGTGAATGTGATAAGCAAGTAAATAAGAGCCAAATTTAAATCAAAAATACGCTTGATTATAAAGTTAGGTATAGAGTGATGTTGGTTTCCTAAGGGAAAAGGATAACAAATATTTTCATTCAACTGATTGTTTTGAAGAATTTGCAAGAAAATAATTAATATTTTTAGTGGACATAATTGATATTAAAGTTTTAACATTTCATTTTATGAAAAAAGACATATTTGTTAAGTAAGCCATAGTTTTCATAGATTTTGATCCATAATAGTACGAACTAACTTTAACTGCCTTTTGAATGTTTTAAAATCATAATTTCACCACATACCACTAATACTTTCATTTCAATATTATTTTCTTCTGTGCATATGTAGATGCGTATGTTACAAAATACTTTCTTCTACTCTATAATATAGTCGTATACAATAATTTGTTCTAATAATAATGATCTATTTTTATTAGTTCGCTTTATTGATTATGTTTCTTTGCATATTTAATCTAAATTTATGTTTAATAAATTGGTATGTAAAGTTTTTTATGTGTATCCACAAGTTTTTTTTAAAGTAAGAGTTATACTTTATTTAAGAAGAGCACTCATTTTGATGTCACAAGGGTTCGAATCTATGACCTCTAGAAGCTGAGTCTAGAGTGTCATACCACTAATCAGTTGAGCTGGTGGTCCTTGACATATCCACAAGTATTTCTTTAGTAGTAATATTAGTTAACTTTAACTTATGCTTCTGCCATATTATTTCAGTTGTTAGATTTGTATTAATATTTGAAGTAAATAGTAAAAATTATTTGGTTATTCCAAAATTTTGACAAATAATGCATATATTACGTATATTTCTCATGTCGCATTACGCTATACGTATTAGAAATTAGAAATTGTAAAATATAATGTTTCAAAGCCAAATATATTTCTCAAATCTAATTAGTATTGTGCAATGCCAAAAACTTATTTCACTTTAAGCATAATTTTTCAATTCCAAATTTTGAAACAGTATGATCAAACTAAGTTATGTGCGTATTTAAATTTATACGCTAAAATAAGATAAACCTGCGTTGAACTTCTCATACATTAGAAAATTAATAAATATGCAACTTTAGTAATGTAATGTTTACCAAGTTAGAAATAACTAATAGTTGATGTTATTTATTGTATAAAACCATTGTGTTTTATAAATATTGATTATATTTTATATCGTTCATGATTATTTAATTAGATTTATCAACAAAGGTTTGTCAATAGTATTAAAGAAGAATTTGATCTAAATGTATTTTTTAGCAAAGCTAGCAAGCGTTTTAAGTGTGTTATCCACTTTTATTACTCAAACCAATTAAAGAAAAAGTAATCGAAACAGGCTCCTGATCAGCTAATACAATAATAAAGAAGGAAAACGCAGGAGTTAGACAGACAGGTCTAGGCCACTATCCAAAGGAAGGACTACTGGTCCTCCTTACCAATACTGACATCAACGTCAGTGCCAGGGTCATAAACATGCAAAAACTCAGAGGAGAGATTTGCAAGATTAGGAACAAACATCCTTGATAGCTCAGTGTGAGATATGACCTATCCCACGATGAATCCAAAAACAACATCCATTTGTGATGTCCCTCACTTCTAGAAGTAGTTAGCGCAGACCTTCCCCCTTCGCATGATATAAGACTTTTTTGGACTCCCCTTCTTCACCCGCAAACATATGATAATTATTCGTCTATGGATTGTACCTCATTTCTGTATCAAAATGTATCCATGCACTCTAATCAGAGTCCCAGAAAATAGCTTTCTCCGAGGGAGGAGAGGCAGCCTTAGCTATAGTATCCAGAGCAACAGGGGAATTTTTCTCCACAGGAATAGTAATAACAGGGTCAGAGGGGGGAGGAGATGGGTTCCTAATCTTAGGAACCCACTTCAAAACTAGCATAGGAAGAGGAATCTTGTCAGGCAAAGACTGAGGAGTGGAGACTGACCCAGCCGAACATAGATTTGATGTATGACCAAATGATTGACAAGTTATGCAAATATCAGGTTTCCATTTATATCGAACATTAACTTCCATATCATAACCTTCTGTAAATCTTACTTTCAACTTTAACGGCAGTGGCTTAATAGGGGAGATTTCAATCAAGGCTCTAGCATACAAAACACTTGAGTTCATCTATGAGACTTACAAGCCAATTAAGACCAATCAAGGGCTGCAGTACAGTCGGAATATGAGTAAAAGAGGCCCAAATTGGAATCGAGAAAACCTACTCTCTAGCTTTGTCCACTCCAAATCTCCATGGTATGACTATAAAAGGTTTCCCATCTATGATGAGAGGGCTAGTCTCAAGAGCTCTAAGCCGATCATCATTATTAATGAATTTAAAGTAAACCATGGTATTGAAATATTGGACATGTAGACTACCTTTCAGTTTCCAGACATGCTTGCATTGATCACGTACATCTTTATATGGAGGGGATGAATCCAAATAGAAGCCTGCAAAAAACTCGGACCAATAATTCATGCCCTCTTGAATAACAACAGATGGAGGCACACTAACCCCGTCAATCACAACAGTGTTGAACGAGCTTAGTGTGAAGGATCTAGCATTTTTGGGAGGAGATTAAAATAGCGATGACCATTTACACGTAGTAGGCACTGCTGTTGGATCTTCCACATGGTTATTGTTCTCTGCATTCCCATAATCAATACTCGTGCATTCAGAATCACTTTCACATCCACTGATATTAGAAATTACGTGCTCAACCTCAGCAGATGCAACAGTTTCAATAACCTCAATCTCAGGAGGACAAACACCAAAGATTGTCTTATCAATCTGAGACCACTGACCATTATCAGCAGTGACGGCAGCCACAATTTAATCTAAATATTACAACACATAAATATATTCTTTCACCTTCGCATACCTAAAAATATAAAAATACGTTATTGAGTAAATTATATGGTGAACTAAATTTTACAAACCATAAATATATTCTTTCACCTTTGCATGACTAAAAAATCTGTATATAAAAATACACTATTAAGTAAATTATACGATGAACCCCATAAGCGTAGCATGGGTTCGCACTAGTTAGGAGAAAAATCCAATCAAAACATGGAATTAGGCAAGATGACCCTTTGTCATCTTTTTTGTTTAATCTAACTACTAATGTTTTTGTTAAGATTGTCAAGCTACCCATAAGTAATGGGATTTTAAACAATGTAGGAAATGAGATTATAGGTAATGGCCTTTCCATTCTCCAGTTTGCAGATGATACCATACTCTTTACTTCTCATATGTCGAGGCACATTATAGCGCTTTATACAGTTTTGAGATCTATGGATTAACAAAGATTAATTTTGGTAAAAGTTCCATGCTAGTATTGAATGATATAGATAAGATAGAGAGTCAAGTTGCTAGTACGTTGAACCGTAAAATTATGTAATTTCTCGTAGAATACTTAAGATTTTTGATGAGGTCAACTAAACTCAAACATAGTGATTGGTTAAAAATAATTGATAAAATTAATAAAGGATTATGCAAATGGAATGGTAAATTTTTATCGAAGGCGGGTAGGATAGTTCTTATTAATTCTATTTTATCTGCACTATCCATATACTGGACGTTGCTTTATAGCCTTCCAAATTAGGTAATTGATAAAATTGATAAATTAGGAGAGCATTTTTTTAGTGGGAATAACCCTAATAGTAATTCAAAGTGTTAAGTAAAATGGAAAATAATATGTAAATATCAAGAGGAGGGAAGGTTGGGAACTATAAATTTACATAATTTGCATACGTCTTTATTAGGAAAATGACTATGAAAATACACAGATAAATGAAATTGTAATTTGAAAGAAATAATATCAAATTAATGGCGTGGTGGTATGTATAATCTACGCCATATCTCTACTAGTAACAAAAATAATATTTCCCATTTTTGAAAATTGATAATAAAAAGTATTGACATTTATAAATTAGGAATTGATATTTTTAGTACATTCGAGGAATAACACTTCATTTTGGCATGATCGTTGAATATCGGTTATTCCCCTTAAAGTGGAATCTAAAGAACTTTATGATATCTGTAGTTTTAAAAATGTGTTAATTTCTGAAATATACAAACCAAATTTAATTTTTCATGGGAATTTAGTTTTCTTGTACATTAGTTGGAAACACTTTATCTCAGTTTGCTTTCCATTGTGCTAAATTAGAACTATAGAACATTGATAATGAAAATGACAATAAGATATGGCGTTAGAATTATAGTAAAATATATGCATCTCATCTTTTTATAAATTTCTATATTTTTCACGAATAAAATTGAACATATTTAAATAAATTTGGAAAGATAATGCTCCACAAAAAATAAAATCACATATGTGGTTAATTGTACACGGGAAAGTAAATACTATAGAACTTTAAAAAAGAAAAATATATTTATTGATAATAAATGTTTCTCCGTTAATATAGAAATGGAAAATACTTTGGTTTTACATTTTGAGTGCCATATCACTAGTTTTATTCTTATAAATAGTCCTAATATTTTTTATTTTAATATAACAGATAGTGGTATTGACGGTCAATTATAATGGCATAGATTTAGATATTATTGTACTAGATTTCATCGATTAGTATTTGACACTATTATTATTATAGTATGTTGGTATATTTGCTCTGAAAGAAAACAAAGAAATTTTAATAATAAATATGGAAAATCTAATATATACATATAGTAACCTTATTCCATTTTGATTGGATTTCAAATCATAGTTATAAAATAGTCAAAAATATCAATTACGAAGAATGTCTTAAAGAAGTAAATTCCAGTATTTAGTTGGCTAAGGAAAATTTAGTCTCTAAAATAGAAATAATAGTTACACTCTAACTACCTTTTTAATGGATAAGTGTGCTAATGAATTTTCTTTTGCAATATTTTTAATAGGAAACTAGGTAGGATATAAAATTTTATTGGTAAGTATTTATCTTACATTTGATAACCATACAAGTCCGCCTTATATTATAATATAACCTTTATTATTCACTTTTTTACCTCTTACTTAGTTCTTATTAAGTAAGTTTATTTTATCCTATCATGGCATATATGTATGTGTATAAAATATATTTATATACATATATATGTATAGGTCTAATCATTTGGTCAAGTTTTTGTTTTTAGTTTTAGAGGTATTAGTGCTTGGATGGATTTAGCGGATTTTACTACATTGAGATTATTGATATTAGAATATATTTAGGGTTCAGCTTAGTTTATTTGTTTTATTCTACTTATTGTCATTTTATTTACATTATGGACTTTGGTCATTAGGTTTAGGGGGTTTTATTTTATTTTATTGTATGCTGCGGGAAGGGGGTTATTGCTACCTATCAAGCTTGTTGGGAGCATCATTTTTTAGGTGTAGAATAAAAACAGGAGTGCTCTCCTCCTCGACTATAGTATCACACTTTTTTTTCAAAAAAAAAAGTAATGATCGATTCAACCAAGTGCTAAGTACATCGCCTTAAGTAGCGCTGTAATATTATGCAGAAATAAATGCACAAATTTATAACTTAACTATGGATGAATCTAAATGTTCAAAATCTCTTGTCATTGTTATAGGATAATAATGTCGTTGTTTGCACAAAAAATGGACAAACACCTCAAAGTCGTATGATTTAGTAGATCTTATGTTGTTCTTAGTGATTTGGGTGATTTATGCAAATATATGAAAAGTAGGGGCTAAACTGTAAAAAGACACGCAGATTTATAGTGGTTCAGCCAGAATGTGCCTACGTCCACTTTATATGTTATTTCTCTTCTCTTGTTTAGATTACAAGTACAAAGCTTTGATACAAGTAAAAGAAAGTTGTTTGAAAGTTCTCTCCATGCTTGAGCTCTCAAACTTGTCCCCCATTGTTGTACCCCTGCCCCTCTATTTATAGAGTGAGGCTGGGAGCAAGGGTCCTGGATGTATACAGCTGCTGGTGGGCTTGGGCTGACGTGGTCTGGCCTGACAGAGCTGGTTCGGCATCACTCTGGGTCGGTATTGCTTGGAAGTGGAGTCGGACCAGTATTGGTGAGGAGGTGCTTGGTTCGGCATTGGCGATGGCTGATTTGGTGAAGAAGGTGGGGCTGGCCTGGATGTGAGTCGGTTCGGTGGCTTCGTTGGTCCGGTGGTGAGATGTGTTGCTTCGTTCGGTGGAGACTTCATTCGGTGGAGAGTTTTGGACCGGTGGGGAGTTGGTCCGGTATAAGCCGGTCCGGCATAGGTTGATTCGGTGGAGAGGAGGGGTTGAAGGGATTGATGCCGAATGAGTTGGTTCGGTGAGGCATTTGGAAGAGGAGGTTGGTTTGGCAGTGGCCTTAGTTTGGTGACGAGAATTCGTCCAACACTTGCCCCCCAAAGTAGGGCATGTGTGTGCACATGGCGTGCTTTGTTTTCCTGTAGTTGAGATAGTTTCGTTCGGTTGGTATGTTTCGCCTATAAATAAGGGCCATAGGTTACTTTTATTGTATCGAGACAGCTGAATCAATCTGAGTGCCGAATCAATCTGAGAGCCGAATCAATCTGAGTGCCGAATCAATCTGAGCGCCGAATCAATCTGAGAGCCGAATCAATCGAATACCGAACCAGGTATGTTCCCTTTTGCCGAATGTGTTCTTATTATGGACTACCGAATGGGGTCGGATGTTGAGTGCCGAACGAGCCTTTTCCTTGAATTCCCGGACGATCTCTTGAGATCCCAAATACCGAATGAAGTCAATGCCGGATGGCAGGATGCCGAATGGTCTTGGAAAACTTGTCATTTCTGGGAGTTTAAGTGAACGAATCCTTAGCTTGTTATGTTTCGATTATGACTCAAATTCTAGACTGTATGCACCCGTTGGTTTATGTTTCCATACCCCCTTGTTCTAACAATATGCTTTTTCGGTGTTTGCAGATAAATGTCTCGAAAAGCAGAAACTCGATCAGATAAAAAGAAGTCCCAGGGCGAAGGAGAATCTTCCGCAGTGCCCCCTGCTCAGCTAGGACCGGAACGTCACGGACCTGCCCCAAGATCACTAGTGGACGGGTACGGCCCTCAGGAGCTTCTGAACTCCCCGCCCGATTGCTTTCCCAGCTCCCTCAAGGAGGAGCAGCTTGATGTCATCTCCCGTTCTTTTGGAATCGATAGGGCGCGCATGCTGTTGCCAGGGAGAGAGGTTATGCCATATGACCCTCCCGAAGGGTACTTTGCCTACAGCAGATACCACTGCATGTGTGGTGCCATCCCGTCTCTTAATGCTTGGGTAGTCAGCTTTCTTACATATCTAAAGGTGGCCCCATTCCAGCTTCAACCCAACTCTTATACTATACTGGTGAGCCTCTTCGTCATCTTTCAGAGGAAGTATGGGCGTGCTCCTTCCAACCGGGAGATCCAGTACTTATATAATCTGAGGGGCTATAAGAAGGGGTCCCCATACATCAGCTTGGAGTCAGCTGTAACCTTCAAGCCGGTCTTGGATCTGTATTCTAAGTACAGCATGTTCAAGAAGGAGTGGTTCTTTGTCAGGGACGACTCTGTTTCTATTCGGCGTTTCACCTCTGGATGTAAGTCGACGCTTTATTTATAATTTCCATTCTGGTTGCGATGCTTCTTCTCATACGTTTTCATTTTTTGCTAGCGACAGGTGGCTTTGCGGTTGTGGAGACTGATCGCCTGGTTCAAATGGCGGCTGAGACAGAAGCTATCCCCGGGAGAGATAGATCAGCTGTTTACCTGATCAGAAATGCGACCCTTCTGGAGTATAATTTAATCCTTCCACAGCAGTCAGTAGTCAAGCAGAGGGAAACGGCGGAGGAGAGGGCGGCTGCTCAAGCTAAGGGAGGTCTCACAGTAGAGAGTGGTAAGAGGAAACCTTTCACAAAACCTCCAGTTGTCGGAGGTAAGAAGCTTAAGAAGTCGGACGGTCCTTCCCCCAGCACTTGCCCGATTACTCCGAGGGAGGAAGATGTGGAGGAGGAGAGAGATGAGGGTGGAGATGACCGGGAAGGTGGTGACGGTGGTGATGGCATCGGGGCCTTGCTTCCTGGGCAAGCAGGCAAGATTCAGGAGTGGACGGATGATGCATTCCGCCAAGCTTTCGAGGGGCTGGACGGAGAACCGGCTTCGGTAGAGAAATCCGGGAAAGCTGACAAGGTCGGGACCGGTGCAAGCGTGTCTTCCCAGACTATTCCAGCCAAGGTGGCCCCGACGACTCAAGGTGAACTTTTGACTTCTGCAGGCTCCATTTATGATAGGGACTTAGGAATATTTTATGGTCCGCTCCCGTCCTGGAATGAAATCCAGGACTTATTGCAGTATCCTACTCCTCCCCAGGGTTTGTACAACAGATGTGTTTCCTTTCTTCTTTTAACCTTTAATTTAACGCGTTTCTTGAATTATGGATCAATGTAAGCTTGTGACACTTGTTTTTTATCCCAGGGGTGAGCGAGGTGTCCAAGACTTCAGATGTTCGTCACCGCCTCGAACAATACAAGCTTCTCAGAGCTTTCTCCCAACCCAAGCCTCCGACTGGTCGTCCTGGAGATGTAGTAGGTTACCGCCCTCTTCTTGGGGTTATTGAAGAGGATGCTCGGAAGAGGAAGAGGAGTCGCCCTTTGCATGAATCTTCAACCAGTCCTCAGGCCCTAACTCAACCTTCTCAGGATACCACCGAGGAGCACTTCATACCTTCTCTGCATCCGTCCGAACATCTCACTGTCATCCTGATAGAACACCCTGGTTTGGTTCGCAACCCGTTTGCCGGTCACCCGGATCTAGATCCGAGTTCTCAGGATATTTCATTTGACGAGGCCACCGGTGAGCATCTTCGTCCCCGCAATCCCATGGTACGGGTGCTTGATGAGGCTAAGTCCTTAGATCTCGATTTACTTACTACTCGGATAGTTACCATGGGAGACGAGGCCAAGGCTAATATTGACCGGGTGGCGGAGGAGACCAGGAAGCTGATGGGGCATCATGCCCGGCTGGTTAAGGCTGGAGAGGAGATTGGGAGTGCCAACATCCGACTACGATTGATGGTTTCGGACCAGGCCAAACAGCTTGCTGATCAGCCATTCAGATTTCTCAGCATGAGGCTGCCTCCAGGCGGTTAAGGAAGACTATGGAGGAGGCTAGTAAGGCGGAATTGCGGAAGATGGAGGCTGCCTGCAAGGAGCGGGTAGATATGGCCATCTCGACAGCGGACGAGGTTCGGAGGGCGGAGCTTGAGCAGGTAGAGGAGCTGTCGGGGAGGCTTAAAGCCGCAGAGCTTGCTCAGGTCAGGCTAAAGGAGGAGATGGAGGCGATGAGGAGGTCCCTTCAGGCTGACTGCTCGCGATACCGACTGGAGAGGGATGCTGCCGTTGCAAGGCTATCGGTCTCTGAGGCTCGTATGAGGGAGTTTGAGGAAAATGAGGGGATGATGGATGATATGCTACAGGATATGTACTTTCGCACTTGGAAGTAGGGCGGCTTATCTTGGATGGACAACTACCCCTGGGTTATGGCTAGGATTTACCTCAGGGCTTTAGAGGAGGCCAAGGCTGAGGCGGATAAGGAGGGTGGAGCGGCCTTTAGGATGGATGCGGTTACCGCTCAGTTCACCAAGGAGGAGAAGATAGCGGTGAAGGAGGGGATGCGGTTGTTTGCAGCTGAGGAGGCAGGCGTAGAAGTAGGGGATGACGACCAAGATGATCAAGGGGAAGTTGCTGGTAACCTTTTCTTCTTTAGTTTCTTCTTTTGTTAACTCTATTGCTTATCACTAATGATTTCTCTTCTTGCCTGATCAGGCGGTCAACATCAACAAGACAAGGGTAAAGATCCAATGCAACCAGCTCCCTGATTCGACCTGGATGTTTCTTTTGGTTGACTCGATACTGTTACACTTGTTGGTTTTAAAACAGTAACATGGCTTTCAAGTTGTAATGGTGCTACTTGTAATAAGAGATTTGATTTTCGGCATGTAATTCTTAACTTATGATAATTTCGTTATATATGGATGTTTTTTGTAGTCTTAACGTGCTGAATAAGAAATATAGCTATGCATATTCTTGCAATTAAATTGTGTTTGATGTCAGGTTCTTGTTTAAAACATAATTTTATGACTTGCAATGTTAGCGTGAGGTGTGAATAAATTATAGTCATGTGTTTACATATGAAAGAATGAAATACCGCCGTTTATATCTTGCTTGTAGATGACAGCTTCGAATATCCTGTGTGACCGAGTAAGGGATGCGGTCCAGTATCTTGCCGTGAGCATCTGCTTCCATTAGTGAATGTCTCCTTCTCTGTGTCCTGTACTTCAGGGATTGTTACAGAGGATAGGAGAAAAGTTGCTTAAGTAAAATTGAAATATGTGAAATAGTAAAACTTCCAATCACGGAAGGCCTTCGATGTGCTTAAGTTCGTGGCAAACGGGCTTTGTAGTCACTTTCCCTAGCTGTGGGTCTTGGAGACATTTGTCACCCATCTTACGCCTCCGCGGGGAGTTAATTCTTTTTTACCACAGCCGCACTTAAGACACATCGGAGCCGAGATCGCGCACAGTAACTACCCGGACCATTATGGCCCGTAATCGTGGGTATTATTCGATTTACTGTGGCCGGCTAGCGTGGGTGCCGATCGTCAACCGTGAACTGCCCCTGGCTGGCCACACCTTATGTTTGGGCTTATAGTCGGTTCACAGTTGCCGGCGAGCCGAACGCCGTAATGAGCTGCCTCGGCTATAGTCGGCCTTCTCGGTGGCTTATAATCGGCTCATTACAGTTGGCTTTAAGGGTCGTCGCGAGCAATGAGTTAACCCGCAGCAGAGGGATGTCGGAGCAAAAGTGTCTCATTGGCGAGGGCATAGATTCGCATAGTACCTGTTAGGTCTTGTCCAGGTGAAGTTGCGCCATGGAGTGCTTTGAGTGGAAATGTTATACGCATAGGATTTTGTTCAACAGAAAAGGATAAAGTTAACAAGCAGCCAAGATATAAAGGAACAAGTTAAAAAAGAGACAAGGTTTTTTAAAGTGGTTCGGCACGAAAAAGCCTACGTCCACTGATTCTCTTTGTTAATTCACTTCATATGGGCAGTACAAGTTAAGAAAAGTATCGACAGAGGTGTTGGATGTTCCATGCCCTCTGGAACACCTCTTCGTCCACTGTTGACAAAATATAAGCTCCATTGTGGAGATCTTTATGAATTACATATGGTCCATCCCAGATTGGGTCTAGTGCTCCGGTGCGAGGGAAGATTCGCTTGAGGACAAGATCCCCTTTTTGTAAGGTACGATGCTTGACTTTGGAGTTGTATTGTGCTGCCACTTTTTGCTTGTGGGCCGCCGCTATAAGGACTGCATCATTTCTTCTCTCCTCAACTAGATCCAAAGACATGTGAAGGAGTTCTTCGTTCTCTTCTAGGTTATAGTGGATCCTACGGTGGGAAGGCACGATGGTTTCAACTAGGAGCATAGCCTCCGATCCGTATGCCAAAGAGAAAGGAGTATGCCCTGTTGATGTTCTGAAGGATGTGCGATAGGCCCACAGTGCCGTAGGGAATTCATCCACCCAAGCGCCCTTTGACTTTTCGAGTTTCTTTTTTATTAGAGTTTTCAGAATTTTGTTGACGGCTTCGACTTGTCCGTTTGCCTGGGGATACGCTACGGATGAGAAGCTTTTGTGAATTCCGTGCTCTCGGCACTAGTTGGCAAATTCCTCGCTATCAAACTGAAGTCCATTGTCTGATATGATTTTGAGTGGGACTCCGTACCTGCACAGGACATTTTTGATCAAGAAATTAATAACTTTTGCTGAAGATACTTTATTCAGAGGTTCCGCTTCCACCCATTTGGTGAAATAGTCGACTGCCACTATAGCATATTTGGCCCCGCCTCGGCCCATTGGTAGCTCGCCGATTAAGTCAATTCCCCATATTGCGAAGGGCCAAGGGCTGGTCATTTGAGTAATCTCGGTTGTTGGTAGCCGCGGAATCTTAGCAAACTTCTGGCATCTATCACACTTTTTGACGAAATCTAAGGCGTCTTTGCTTAAGGTGGGCCAGAAATATCCATAGCGGAGTATCTTTTTTGCTAATGTTTGCCCTCCGGTGTGATCTCCGCAGCTTCCCTGATGAATGTTGGATAAGATTTCCTTGGCTTCCCTTCCAGCGACACACCTTAATAACGGGTTAGAGAATCCGCGCCGATAGAGGGTGTCTTCTTGAATTGTGTAGCGGGAAGCTTTCCTCAAGATTCTCTTGACTTTGTTATGCCCGTTGGGTAGTGTGCCGCTTTGTAGGTAGTCTCGGATGGGAGTCATCCAAGTTGTTTCTTCGGTTGCAGCTATCAGATTCACTTGCTCAAAACTTGGGGTCAGTTGCTTTGAGATGGATACTGCTCCGAAGATGGCGATGTCTCTCATACTTGCTTGCTTTTCCAATTTGTCGGCCTCTTGGTTCTCTTCCCTAGGGATGTGTTTGACTAAGTAGTGGTCCAATCGGCGGAGAAGTAACTTGGTCTTCTTTAAATATGCTATGAGTCGTTCTTCTCGAGCTTGGAATTCTCCTAGTATTTGATTAACAATAATTTGAGAATCGCTATGAAGACACAAAGAATTGGCTTCGATTTCTATGGCAAGTTCTAATCCAGCTATCACTGCTTCATATTCTGCATCGTTGTTGGTGGCAGCGAACTCCAACCTTATAGCATAGTGCAGCTTATTTCCCCTGGGAGTGATTATTACCACACCTGCCCCCGAGCCTTGTTCGTTTGATGCACCATCCACAAAGAGATTCCACTTGATGTCTCCTGCTATTTCCAATTGCTCCTTATCTTCGTTGGTAGTGAATTCCGCAATGAAATCAGCCATGGCTTGTCCCTTGATAGCGGTGCGAGGGTGATAGGTGATATCATACTGACTTAGTTCAATGCACCATTTAAGTAGTCGCCCAGAAGTGTCGGGGCGATGGAGTACCTGCCTTAGTGGCTGATCGGTCAGAACTTTGATGGAATGGGACTAGAAGTAGTGACGCAGTTTCCATGATGTGATTAGTAAACAGTATGCTAGCTTCTCAAGTTTAGGATATCTGACTTCTGCCCCCGTAAACCTCTTACTGACGAAGTAAACTGGCCGCTGCGTGCGGTTGTCTTCCCTTACCAAGGCAGCGCTTAGGGCGTGAGATGACACAGCAAGGTATAGGTATAATTCTTCGCCTTCGCTTGGAGTCGAGAGTACCGATGGTTTCTGGAGGTGTTCGATTAAGTTAAGGAAAGCGGTCAAGCATTCGTTAGTCCATTCGAACTTTCCTTTGTCTTTCTTTAGAGCTTCGAAAAAGGGGACGCACTTGTCCATTGCTTTGAAGATGAATCGGCTTAGGGCGGCCACTTTTCCATTGAGGTTTTGCATTTCCTTTCGAGTGGAAGGTATCTTGATATCCCTTAGCGCTCGGACTTGTTCAGGGTTTGCTTCAATCCCTCTGGCATGGACGATGAATCCTAAGAACTTTCCTGATGACACTCCGAAGGAGCATTTTAGAGGATTCAACTTCATTCCATACTGGCGAAGTACTTGAAACATCTTGCCTAGGTGGCTTACATGATCGTCGGCTTTCCTTGACTTTACCAACATGTCATCCACGTATACTTCCATAGTTTGCCCTATTAGCCCTGCAAACATCTTGTTGACGAGGCGCTGGTAGGTGGCTCCTGCATTTTTAAGTCCGAAAGGCATCACCTTATAGTAGTATAAACCCCGGTCAGTGATGAAACTAGTGTGGTCTTGATCGGGAGCATGCATAGGAATTTGGTTATATCCTGAGTATGCGTCCATAAAAGATAGGAGCTTGTGCCCGGCTGTGCTGTTTACAAGTTGGTCGATTCGGGGAAGTGGGAAGCAATCCTTTGGGCAGGCGTCATTTAGGTTGGAGAAGTCAATGCATGTCCGCCACTTCCCATTAGCCTTCTTTACCAGTACCGGGTTAGCGATCCATTCCGGGTAGATGGATTCTCGTATGAAGTCATTGGCAAGTAGATTCTTTACTTCTTCATCGAGGGCTGCTGATCGCTCTGCCCCCATACTTCTCTTTCTTTGTTTTACGGGCGCCTTGGTAGGATCAATGTTTAGTACGTGTCATGCTACGTCGGGGGAGATTCCGGTCATGTCAGCGTGTGACCATGCGAATACATCCAAGTTGTGGTGGTGAAAGTCGATGAGTTGCTCCTTCAACTCTGCTTCTAGTTGGGACCCAATCTTCAATAGTCTACTCGAGTCGTGCTTGTCTACAGATACAAACTCCATAGCCTCTACAGGCTCGGTGGTGGCCTCCTCCTCTTTGTCCCTAGGGTCTAATTCATTGAAAGGGTCACTGGTATATCGAAGAGGAGGGGCCTTCTTTAATTGCTATGCTTCTAGACTTTTTATGCAGAGGGCAACCTCTACACCCTTCCCTTTATCCTTCCTGTGGTTGTTGCGAAGTTCAGTCACATAGCAGTCTCGAGCAACGTCCTGGTCTCCTTCCACTTCCCCTACTCCGCTGTCCGTTGGAAATTTCATCTTCAGGCACCATGGGGCTAGGACAATTTGGAAGTCAGACAAGGCTGTCCTTCCTAAGAAGGCGTTGTAGGCCGAATGGTTTTCTATTAGCATAAACGTCTGTTTCCGTACAACGGAGCGGGGATGGCTTCCAATTTCAACAAAGAGGTCCAGTTGCCCGAGGGATATCTTTGCGTCCCCAGTGAAACCGTGTAGTGGTTTATCGCAGGGAGATACATCCTTCATTGATAGTCTCATTTTGTCAAATGCATGTTTGAACAGGATATTTACTGAGCTTCCGGTGTCTACTAGAATTCGGTAAACTTCGGCGGGTCCGAGCCGGGCAGAGATAACCATGGGATCCATGTGAGGGTATTGCCTTCCTTCTAGGTCACGCATACCGAATGTGATGCCATCACTTTCTTTCCGTTTCGGGTGGCGTTCTTCTATAACCGAATTGACGCAGTCTTTATTGTCTCTAAGCGACTTTCCATATCTTTCCATCTCTTTCCAGCTTTTGCCTGTGACGTGCGGTCCTCCTGAGATGGTATGGACCATTATCTTCTCTTGACTATATTCGCTAGTGTTGCGGTTTCCTCTGCCGGTCTCCGGTGAGGGTAGCCTTGGGTTCTCATTGGCAGGAGCTGGAATCCTGTCCTGACCTTTTACATAGCGTTCCAGTTTCTTCCTTCTAATGTGTTCTTCAATCAAGTCCCGGAGATGATGGAATTCATTGGTATCATGCCCATGAGATTCGTGGAAGCGGCAGAAATTTCCAGACTTCTGCGCGTTATCTTATTCCTTCTTGTATGGTGGGCGTTTGTATCTAACTTCGCCTTGGGTGGTAAGGAAGATATTTTCGACGGTCTCGTTCAAAGGAGTGTAAGTGTCGAATCTCGGTCCAGGCCGATATAGGCGCTTTTCTCCCTTCTTGCCCCCAGCATTGTCTCTGGAATCATTCCTTCGAACGTCCATTGCCACAGCAGTGGCGTTGCTGT
Organism: Allium fistulosum; assembly: GCA_030737815.1. NCBI lineage: Eukaryota > Viridiplantae > Streptophyta > Magnoliopsida > Asparagales > Amaryllidaceae > Allium > Allium fistulosum. Next base: position 1,097,842,986 of record CM060904.1, on the reverse strand, counting down.
GAGTTGCCTTATTTTGCTGTCCTGACTGCCCCTCAACGGCAGCATCCTCAAGCCTCATATATTTTCCGGCTTCATGGAAGAAATCGGGTAAAGTAGCTGGTTTCTCTTTTGTCAATCTTCTAGCAAACTTAGTGTTCGGATGCACGCCACTACAGAGGGCCATTAGGATAAGCTTTTCATCGGCATCTTGGACTGCGGCCGCTGCGGCATTGAATCGGGTTAGGTATTGCTGCAGTTTCTCTCCAGGTTTCTGTTTGATGCTGGATAAGGAATAAGCGTCCTTGGGTTGTTCCACATGAATGCGGAACTGACTGATAAACTTTTCTTTCAACATTTCCCACGAGCTGATGGATCCCTGAGGTAGATGACAGAACCAGGAGGTAGCAAGATCTGCTAAGAAGAGTGGAAAGCATTTGCACAGTACTCCCTTTGTCGCTCCACTCATGAGCATATGTTGTGTGTATCTCTGCAAGTGTACAACGGGGTCGGAGGTTCCTTTGTAAGGTTCCATTGTCGGCATCTTCCATTTTCGGGGGGTGATAGCCATTTCGATGTTGCGGGCGAAAGGGCTGGTTACCCTAGCGCCTATCCCTCGATCTCTTTGCTCCCGTTGGACGCACTCTCTGAATAAGCATGCCATCCTTTCATCAGAATTTGGAGCAGATAGAAACGAATTTGGCTCTGTCATGTGGGATTGATCCCGTCCAGATGATCTGTAGGGATGGTATCGTCTATCATTCCTCATATTTTCCGGTGGCTGCCTTTGGTCTTCTGGGAGCATGCTAGGGTCAGCCATAGTTGGCCCTTGCCTTGATCTTCCCCTGTTGGGTTCTGATCTAAGCACTTCCTCGGGTCCAACTTTGGGCTGGACTCTAACTCGGCTCCGTTCACTGGCGTTTCCGTGGTTAGGCAGTATGACAGGCTCAGCTATAGTTGACCTTCGCCCTGTACCTCCCCCGTGGGGTTCGGTTCCAAGCGTTTCTTCAGGCCTAACTTCGGGCTGTGCTCGATCTCGACTCCTACCATGGCTGCTTCTGCCGTTAGCTTCTTCGAAGAAGGAAGATCTTTGTTGTCTCCGAGACCCTCCAGACTAGGACTCGCCCCATGATTCAGTGTTGCGATTGGACTCTTCAGCATCCCTTAAGTGTGACATGAGATGGTCCACCAAGGCTTCCTGCTGGGACGTGAAGCGGTTAGTTACTTCAACCACAACCCTGTCTAAATCTGCCCAAGTAATTGCTGCGGGCTGTTCTGTGGCAGGAGTGGTCGGATTAGCCTGTCCTTCATTTGCTACTGCTGCTGGAGGAGGACGATTTACTTGATTCGTGACAGTTGGATCTGGAAGACTGCTGGATGCGATGTTTTTTCCTTTGTTAACATCTTTTCTCTGTTTGGGAGGCATGTTTTCCAAGTGGCGAACGATGCTGTTAGGAAAAATGTTAAGTGGATGAAGCTAAAGCTTCGAGCTTCTAGTTCTCAGTGAAAGCACGAAAAATGTTTGCACAAAAAATGGACAAACACCTCAAAGTCATATGATTTAGTAGATCTTATGTTGTTCTTAGTGATTTGGGTGATTTGGGTGATTTATGCAAATATATGAAAAGTAGGGGCTAAACTGTAAAAAGACACGCAAATTTATAGTGGTTCAGCCAGAATGTGCCTACGTCCACTTTATATGTTATTTCTCTTCTCTTGTTTAGATTACAAGTACAAAGCTTTGATACAAGTAAAAGAAAGTTGTTTGAAAGTTCTCTCCGTGCTTGAGCTCTCAAACTTGTCCCTCATTGTTGTACCCCTGCCCCTCTATTTATAGAGTGAGGCTGGGAGCAAGGGTCCTGGATGTATACAGCTGCTGGTGGGCTTGGGCTGACGTGGTTTGGCCTGACAGAGCTGGTCCGGCATCACTCTGGGTCGGTATTGCTTGGAAGTGGAGTCGGACCGGTATTGGTGAGGAGGTGCTTGGTTCGGCATTGGCGATGGCTGATTTGGTGAAGAAGGCGGGGCTCGGTCCGGTAGGTGTTGGCTTGGATGTGAGTCGGTTCGGTGGCTTCGTTGGTCCGGTGGTGAGATGTGTTGCTTCGTTCGGTGGAGACTTCATTCGGTGGAGAGTTTTGGACCGGTGGGGAGTTGGTCCGGTATAAGCCGGTCCGGCATAGGTTGATTCGGTGGAGAGGAGGGGTTGAAGGGATTGATGCCGAATGAGTTGGTTCGGTGAGGCATTTGGAAGAGGAGGTTGGTTTGGCAGTGGCCTTAGTTTGGTGACGAGAATTCGTCCAACAGTCGTGATACTGATCATGAAAGAATCTAATACTAATTGGAAGTCAAAAACATACTTTGAAAAGTTCCACATGATAAAGGCAGTTTATTAACGTTGGAGATAGTTGATTGAGAGAGTAGATAATTAAAAAATAGTACATCCGTTCACTGAGGAATTGCCTTAATTATTTTTTTGAAAACCGATTGAAGAAGTTGGAATAAGATTCCATAATTGACCCAAAGTGCAAGTGGGAGTTTAATAGAGTCAGGGGTATGCCCTAGGGGTAATTATGTAATTTGCTACATATACCTAACTCGATAACAAATCTTGCTCAAAATAAAAGGTGTTTTCTTTCCGTTATATACTTGTCATATTATGACATGTTAATTAATTATTTAATTTAAGTATATTAAATAGAAAATCCTTAAAAAGATATGTTATGTGATATAATTACAACGTGATGTCATCATGAGAAGTTAATTACATTAAAAATAATATAGTATTTTAAATGTTCCTAGTCGGGATGTTTTGAGATAGGATATCGATACATCCATTGAGACTACAGTACATAATGCTCTCATGATGTTAGGCAGTGTATTACTCATGGCTGGTGGAGCATCAAAAGGTTACATACTAATAGTAATTGCATAACATTGAAACGACTCACTCGAGAGTTCTCTGTTTGTTAATATAATTAAGGTCAAAAGGAGAATCTCGAAGTGACGACTTCAATGTGAAACTTCACTTTCCTTATAGTTAAATCATGGCATAACATCCATTGAACGACTACAGCTGGGTCGAGTTATAGCATTAAGTAAAACATTATTCAATAGAGAATTCATCTTCTTAGTTATATGAAGTTGTTATCACAGTCAACTATGGTCAACTCAAAGTCAAAGCTCTGGTCAGAGCGATACGGTTATAATAACGGAACGTTTGACTCACATCTCTGTTAAGTTTCAAAATAGACAAAACATCATCTCCAAAAAAAGATATAAATTACATCCATGTTTTTCAATCCATACAATTTTCTTCCCAAACTACTTCAGGCTATGGTAAATTGAATCCCGCACAGTTTTCTTCCCAACCTCCATCGATTTTTACAGCAAATCAACGACAAATTCATGTTCATCAAATCGATAATCTTATTTCCAACAAATCGATTTAAATAAGCATAAACAAATTCAATTTTGACATTTTCATTTCAACTTTGAACAGCAAATTTGAACAATTAAATCAAATAGCAAAAACAAAAAAAATATAAGAAAAAGAATCCTTCCTTGACAAAATTGCTAAACAACCTATTGCATTCCATCGCTTCCAACTAGATTTAAGTCCAGCAAAAGTTGAATTTTTTTTCCAGATTTATATGCAATTCACAATATTTGAACAATTGTCTGCAATTATTCTCAATAATTGCATGTATGCCTACAATTATTCTGATTAATTGCTTACTCATCAGCAACTATTCATATAAAATCATTTCAATTCAAAAAAGGCATTTATAACTGTAAATAATAGAATAAAGCATTTTAGTTCAAGTACGAAGATTAAATTCATCTTTTTCGACAATTATTTATAATAATTGCATGGTTATCAGTAACTATTGTCAATAATTGCATTTATTTCTACAATTATTCTGATTAGTTGCATTCCTATTAGCAATTATTCATATAAAATCATTTTAATCCAAAAGAAAAGGCATTTATAACTATAAATAACAAAATAAAGCATTATGCTAAATAATTACTTACTTGTTAGCAATTATTCAAATAAATTCATTTCAATGTATGTCTGCAATTATTCACTTAAAATCATTTATATTCGTCATTCTTTACAATTATTCATAATAATTGCAGATGTATGCAACTATTATAAATAATTGCATATATGTCTGCAATTATTTTGAATAATTCCTTACTTATCAGCAATTATCAACTAAAATCATTTCAATTCAAAAAAAGGCATTTATAACTGTAAATGATATAAAAAATCATTTTATGTTACTAAAGAATATTATATACATCTTTCTCTGTGGTTATTCATAATAATTGCAGAGATGTATGCAACTATTTTGAATAATTGCATGTACGTCCGCAATTATGCTAAATAATTGTTTACTTGTCAACAATTAGTCAAATAAATTCATTTTAATGGATGTCTGCAATTATTCAAAATAATTGCTTACTTATTAGCAATTATTCACTTAAAATCATTTATATTCTTCAATGTACGTTTGCAATTATTTCAATTCAAGAAACTCTTGCAACTCCAACATATATTACTACATTTTTTACTGCAGACATTGATCATATCTACAATATTTTAAGCAAAAATTCTCAATATTTGTTGAGTTTTCTGCAATTATTAAGAATAATTGCAACAATAACTACAAGTGTTCGGAATCTTTACATAAAAATGAGCAAATATTTGCGGAAAAACTCTTACATTTTTGTTTCTACAATTAGATGTTTGACTGCAAATATTGATAATATTTGCAGTATTTTATGCAAATATTCTAAAAATCTGTTGATTTTTTTACAAATATTAAGAATAAATGAAGAAAAAACTGCAAAAATTGTAATATTTGCAGTATTTATGCAACATATTATGAGTACTTGCATAAAAACTTCAAATATTAAACCGTAATCATTTCTCATTATCATTAATGAATTTAAACATTAATACAACTCTAATAATCCATAAAAAAAATCAATAACAATTCATATTGTATAAAAAAGATCGATTCGTCTTTAAATAGTTGTAGTTTTCCATTGAAATAGAGACATAAACATTTGAAATCAATTAAAATCAGCTAATAAAAGAAGAAAACTCTACTCGATTTTCAATTTAATTTGAAGAAATTGAAGAAGAAGAAGAAGAAGAAGAAGAATCGCAGCTCGACATTGAAGCGCAAGGGTAATTTAGGTAAACAATAGCCGGAAACAAAAATAGGGACATATAAAGTATAATTTTGTAAATAGGGATCCACTTTAGATTAAGTTTGGTTTTAGGGATGTTTCGAGATAGGATATCGATACATCCATTGAGACAAGAGTACATAATGCTCTCATGATGTTAGGCAGTGTATTACTCATAGCTGGTGGAGCACCAAAAGGTTACATACTAATAGTTATTGCATAACCATGAAATGACTCACTCAAGAGTTTTCTGTTTGTTAATATAATTAAGGTCAAAAAGAGAATCTGGAAGTGACGATATTACATAGTTCTCTCAACCTAAGAATACCGTTGAACTTCAATGTGAAACTTCACTTTCTTTATAGTTAAATCATGACATGACATCCATTGAACGACTATAGTTGGGTCGAGTTAAAGCATTAAGTGAAACATTATTCAATAGAGAATTCATCTCCTTAGTTATATGAAGTTAGTATCACAGTCAACTATAGTCAACTCAAAGTCAAAGGCTTTGGTCAGAGCGATACGGTTAATAATAATCCTTATTACAAAACCTAGGATTTTGCATTTGAAGTTGAATGTGGACAATGTTGGAATTCTGAGCAAAATCAAATTCCATAATTCCTAATATGATATAGAGTCACCAAGGAGAATTGGTGTAAATAATCATTGCTACCTAGTACCACTTGTAATAAGTAAAATTGAAGTTTATCGAAAAGACGTGTAAGCGATAAATTCAGTCAAAATGTTACAGCACTATCTAAGGTGATGACATTAATATTCAAATTGTTCGATATTAATTGCTGATTGAATTTACACCTTTGAGTCGCACAACAGTTACGATGAATACTCTGAAAAACTACATTATTTAATTAATTTATAATCATTACAAACTAATTAAATTAATCAATGTTTATGAAATATTAATTATCAAAATTTATTTAATTTGTTTGAATACCGTTAGTATTTAATAAAGGGCATATATTAAAGTTATAAACATGCGTATCAATATATGATGTCGATAAAATATTTAAATTAGATTTAAAGGATTAATTGCTAAATGGTTTTGAGAATTTTTTTTAGGCGTACATGTCTCTCTTATGGCTGGCCATGCATGATGAGGGGGAGGCTTTTTGAATGTAATATGAAAATAGCAATTAAAAGAAGGAAATAAATCTTCATCTTTTACTCTTCTTTATGACTCGTTTAACTCTCATTTATGAAATGGTTTTTGCTCTTCTTTCTCAATCCTATTATGGTCAAAAATAGGTGCTTCCATGACTTAAAAACTTCAAAATCAAAATAAAAAAAATAAAAGATGGTTGTTATCAATTGATTCTTGCAAGATCAAAATATTGATTCTATTGAATCTAGAAGCATCGATTCATCGTTTGCAATCAAGGTCAATTAGTGGCCTCCCTTCCTGTCACTTTTAGGCATTTTTCATCGATTCTGCCCTCCCTACATTCCTTATTTTTTCCTTAGACCTCATCATTCTTCTCGCTTTTATTTCCATCCATGTCATGCTCTTATGAAGTCCTCGTTCCTCCGGACTCTGCTATGTCGTTGATCAGAACTGGTCATTTATTCAGCGCTCCATCTTTTTCCGCATCCAGTCATTCAACTGCTGTTTATGGGAATATTCGTCTGCCTGTGGGATCCCCAGAGTCTCCTTCCCATCATATATCTCAATCTGGCCTTGAAGTTTATTTGGCTGAGTTGGTGTATGTCCTTGATAATTCGAGTTCCTTGACTGTTGCTGCTCCAATCTCAGACATAACTTCCGGTAATACTCTAGGTACGACAACCCCTCTATCTCTCTTATTTTAGATTGCGGCTTCAAGTGTTGTAACAACCCGTAATTTTATCACTTTGAATTGGAATATTTAATTTATTTTAATATTCAAATAATTGTTTTTAAATAATAAATAATTCATTTTAATTATTATATAATGATAATAAGTACTTTATAATGGTTTGATAAATATATAAACTTGTTTTATAAAGATATATACAAACTTCGTTGCATTTTGGTGGATCGATGTCGTATTTATATAAACGGATTTTACTATTATTTAAAATGGTTTTATAACTTAAATAATCTTATTCTGATTATTTAAAGATGATAAGGAATTTATTTTTAAGTTTTGTTTACCTAAATAAATAGTTTGATTAAAAACTTAAAATATGACCGGAATTCGAATTCCAGATTATCAAAGGTTTAACAAATAAAAGTTGTGATTGGACGTTGTAACATTGTTAGTATACATACATATATATGCACACACATCTACATATACAAATGTACAATTACATTTAGCATATAAAATAAAAATGGTTCACTTTTAAAAAAGTAAACTTACACATAACCTTACAAGGCATATGGATGGCACATGGAGGGGGAGTGAGCTAAGCAAAAGGTTATGTAAGAGATATTTATGCAAATTTTCCTATAAATAGCCAAACACCCTTTTCATAATTTACACACACTTCTTCTTCTCTTCTCTTCTTTTAATGGCCTTAGGCCGTGAGTTTTAGAGAGTGGGGGGAGTTTAGGCCGTGGGTTTTTAGAGGAAGGAGAATGGGTAGGCGTAAGCTATGGTGATGGTGGAGGAGCGAGACCATGAGCTTAAGGAGGGGAGGTGATCATGGTCGTGTGGTTTAGAAGAGAGAATGGATTGCTTAGGTGATGTTCAGATGAAGTAGAGAATGCTTGAGAAGTGTTGTTATAATTGAATGTTGGTAGGAAGAGATTTGGTTTGAAAATTGTGAGTTAATCTCATTTTGAATCAGTTGATAATCACTTGTTTATATTACTTATTAATCACTTAATATTTTTGCTATTAGTGATAATAATAGACATTAACTACTTAAAGTCATACCCTTGATCATATGCTAAATGTTTGCTTATATGGTTGTTAATATGTTTGGATGATGATTGGTCGATTATATAAAAGTTTGGTCATGATAGATATGATTATTATGATTTATATGTTGAAAATCATATTTGATCAGAAATGATAGCTATGTGAATTAAAAATACATATCTTGTAAAAAATTATTCACATTATACCTAAAAATAATATGTATATGACATATGTAGGCCTCTTTGTTTTCAAAACCAAAAGAAATGTCATTATATAATATTGGAATTTACTTTGGAAAAGTAAAGAAATGAGAAGGTGGAGTTTTGAAATAGATTTGGAATTTTTTTTAAAAGAAAGGAATGGGAAAATTGGAGTTTTGAAATTATTTGGGAAATCAAATCTATGGTTTCATTTATGAAAGAAAAAAAATAGTTTTAAAAGGTGGAAAATGATATAGAAATATCATATGGTTTAAAATAATGGATTTTGGATTAAAAAGGGTGAAAAAATGAAAATTATAATAATATAACATTATAATAGGTGAAAAGAAGTAAAATTGATTTTTAATAAGTAAAATGGTAAAATATTATTTTAAATTGGTTAATAATAGTTTATTATGTTACTAAAAGGATTTAAAAGTGTTTCGGACAAGTTTTATAAAATTTGACTAAAAGGTGAAAAATAAGCCGTTGCGTTTCGGCAGTTTGCGATTTCATGATCTGAAAAGTTAAACGGATGTGTAGGATAAAATATAAGTGGAATACTTTGAAATAAGAATTTTTGGACCCTTGTGGGGATGTTTTCAAATGAAAAGGAAAAATCAAGATTTTGTTTAGTAAAGTTTAAGATACATCCAAATCAAGTTTTCATAATCTCGTGTTTTGACGGTTCGTAAAATATAGTTTTCAACACTTTAAAAATGGATATTTTTAATCATTGAAAATATGAAATAAATTCCAAAATATGTTAAAATGTTTTAAAAGGGATTTGAGTTATAAAAATGGACATATATATAATAATGGAATAAGTGTTTTTATCTACAAAGCTTTAAAACCACTATTCACTAGAAATTTAACAACTGAATTTGGAAATTTTTGAATAAATGATTTAAACTTGGATTTCTCTTCCCGACTCTTTTGGAAATGTCTTACAAATAATTATACAAGTATTTTAAAGGTTTAGAGTCAACCAAATAACTTGACCACCTTATGGGTGACAGAGAGATAGTCTCTAGGCTGGAGTTTAAGAACCAGTTGTCTACTCTCCCTAACTATCCGGACTGACTTGACGGAAGGAATGGTAAATTTGATTTACTCAGACCACATTTTCCTAAGATAAAAGTAAAGGTTTATAAAATCTTATTTTCTAAATAAGATGATATATTTATAATGGTGTTTTATAAATAATGGGATATATTTATAAATGGCAATTTTATAAATAAAGTAATAAGTGTTATAAAAGAGGTTTTATAAAAGAACAGATTTTTTTAAGTGAAATTTCATAAATGGAAATATTTTCCTAAATAATTTGAAGAAAAGTGATTTGAATATTTCTAAAAATTAAAAGAGGTTTTAATTAACCAAAAGGATTTAACAAAAGAGGCTTAACATTTCTGTATACATATATACACATCTTTTTATCAATAATTGGTTCGAAGAGACTGGGATCGGATTTAGGTAATTCCTATCCAAAAACCACTTCGAACCAATATACGCGTTCGAAAGTGAAGACATGTTGAACAATGAATTTGAAGACGGAGATCTTCATAATGTAGGACTGTTTGCCACTAACCTCGTGGTTCCCATATTATATACATATGGTAGCGGCAGTACCTTCATTATGAAAACTTCGACGCAAGGACTGCTCGCTACTACTCCATGGGGTGATTCCCAAACAGGATGTAGTAGAAGTACCTTCAGTTTGTCCTGTTCCTAGACAACTTGTATGGATGAGTGTTTGACCTTGCATTTCTAAGACCACGTACATTGTTTTTACAAACGTACATCTGTTTGGTGGTGTAGGAGGCAACCCCTCTTATACTTAACACCCTTCCCTGAGGCGTATGGACTCGGGATTGTACTTTTGTAGAAATCAATTGGTGTGTTGTTAGAAATAGAGATGTGGCATTCAAAGTGGGATTTTTTTGTTTTGAGAAAGATAAAACATTACTTCAAGCCTCACACATCGATAATGGCAAAAGCAGGGTAGATGCGGTAGGGCTATGTGGGTTGCACCCATTAGGATATGGTCATCACCTTTCTAGATTATGCTCCATATATCGGGTTGTTGTGTATGCTATGAGACATCTCTGATAGGTCGGGAACGACCGGGGTGATATCGTATTCGGTACTATCTATGGTAAAGGTAGGCCGGTCTTGTGTCGGTAGAGGGCAGCGGGGCTATGCCTCAGTACATTTCTCTAGAGATGTACTGTACGAAAGGTAGTCCCTTACCTTGTCATCATTGGAATCCAATCTCCAATACGTGCCTTTAACTGACTTGATTGTATACCTAAATATGCTGTCGAATTTAACAAATGTAACAATTCTAGCTATTTTAATATGTTATTTGGAAGGATTTTCAAAGCAATGTCATTAGAAATAATATCAAATGATTTGATAAAAATGTTTTAGTTATCATAAGATAAAAACCCGTCTGTGTTTATGTGCAGCGTGGTCTTATGAGATACTCTTCTTTTCAAAGGTTTTGTTTAGCATCAAGTCGATATATGACACTGTCATATATATTTATGATTTTCATTTCTCACGTTGGTTTGCCAGACTGACCTGGGTATTTTTAATACTTGGGTCAGATCTAAGTAAGTTTCAGGTTTAGCTTAAGATGCTTGGAGTTTTTGGAGGAGAACTGGAGATCTTCATCAACCTATAATCCTAGATTATATTCTCGCTGTATTTTTTTACAGTTTTATATTCAGCATTTTTAAGGACAGAGATTTATAACTGTCCAAGTTGAATAGGCTCCGATGTATGTGTTTAAAATTTTCCACTATAAAGATTATTGGAATAATATACGTTATTCCATTCATTTGAGATTCTTTTCTATGGCTTTATTTTCTTTTTACCCTTAATGGTCCGCCTTTTTGTTCAATTTGAGTTGGACATGTATGGTCTATTGTCAACTTAAAATGTATGGAAAAGCGGGTTGTTATATGTGTAGTTGGTCACTGATTCGTATAGGCCTAACATTGGTGATCAATGTACCAGTGATGAGTGTGATGTTTGAAATGTAATGGCTGTTGCTAGTGAGTGTAACAATGGTAATGAAATGGCTATTGGGCTTGATGTTGGTCATGGAAAGGCAGCAAGCAGGATTTTGACTCGAAAAGTAGTTTGCACTTCAAATACCTGTGGTAATGTTGATGAACCAATTGTGTAGGTTTTTACTACAGTGCCTGTTCGGGACATACCTCCTGTTGAGGCTCCTAAGTGGTCGTCTCTTTTTTATAAATTGTGGTAGAATGCAGGGGTCTACTCTCCTCATATATTTGACAATGTTGAGGTCAACGGAGTGATGGTTCCTCCGGTCGAAGTTTTACAAGCGGGAGTAGACTATTGATCTGACTATTTGGTTGGTTTTTTTGGACACTAACCCAGCATATCATGTGGTTCAAAAGCGATGTAGTCAAGTATGGAAACCCAGAGGTGGCCTTAGTGTGCACTTTGATAATAATATGTTATATTTCAAATTCTCGAGAACTGAAGAAAGACAATGTGTTCTAGAAGCTAATCTTATTCTCATAGATGGGGAGCCTTTCATTATCACTTCCTAGAGCCCGACTGTGGCAAGGCAAAGGAACAGGTTTTATCTATTCCTGTTGGGCACATTTCTCTCACATCCCTTCTATTTTGCAACCCATTATTGAGATTGACTAGCTTGGTGGCCTTGTAGGTAAGGTGATTTGTTTTAATTCTTGCACTATGGCTAGAAAGAGACTGGTGTATGCTATAGCTTTGATCAAAATCACACCGAGGAAGCCTTTGCCTTCTATACTTAAGGTTAGAATAGATGAGGGACATGATGCCAAGGTTGTTGTTCGGTATATTTGGAAAACCGATATATGCTTGTCTTATTAGTCTTTTGGCCATCTTATGATGCTTGTTCTCTTTGGACTGTTGTTGTTCCAATTCCTTTTGCTGATAGGACCCCACTTCCTCGGCCCCCAGTAAGGAAGTGGGTTCCGAGAGTTTGCCCTATTGTTGTAGCCACTTATCCCTATACTGTTCCTTTCATAGCTACTCCTCTAGAAATCATCAAGTGGTTGATGATCTGATTACTTCCGTCACGGTGCCAACTTCTGATACCATTATTTGGAACTCTAATAAGCAATCTTGGACACATGTACCTTCTAATATGAGATATTCTCCTAAGTGTGATAAGTACGACAAGTTTGTAAGTGAGGATGAAGAAGAGAGTAGGTGTCCCTATACCACATTGAGGGTAAGGGTTTGACCCTTACTAGGGTGGATGATATTGGTGAAGTGAACAAGAATTTGTTTCTCGATACCTCTTGAGATAGGAAATACATATACACTGATGCCTTCATCAGTTTTGTTTATAACCTTGCTCATCATTTCTCTGGGTTTTTGTTCATCATTGGTCCTGACTCGGTTGATGATTGTAGCAGTTCCTCCTCTTCAGTAGGGAGCTAATCATGTACGTTAGTAGTTTAGGCATGCTACCTAACTCCTGTGCTTTTTGTATTTTCTTTCAACTGTTGAGGCATCTTTGCCTCTCACCTGTATTGCATTTGTTAGGTGGTATGACCATATAAAACCGTTATAGTTGTTCTATGCATATGCAGAAGACCTGCTTTACATTTACTAATAAAAGTGGCATGATCTACTATAAAGCCAGCTAGCCTTGCTAAGAAAAAGAATCGATTCATCATTCAATGTGCAACTTTTGACTACATCCTAAGGTACTATTCTGATTTGATTTGTTTATGCATTTACCTTGTTCATATGTTTCAAACTCTACATGCCTCTTCTCATTATTTATTTGTTCATCTTTTAATATGTGATTCAAATCCCTTTTGTCCATTCCAATTAAAAGTATGTATGTTATGTTGACTTGATTTAGGTTCACTTTGTTCTTTATTTCCATTCAATAAATGTTCATCGGGATTAATATACTTTAGATCGCTTGCCATATGTGATAATTTGTTGTTGTTCTCTGTATAAATTTAGATCTGAATGCATGTGCCTAAGTTGTTTGATTTTCCTTTTCTTTTGTTTTGGAAACTTTTGTTAAAAAACAATAATTTTGACTGAAAGCAATTTTATAATTCTATAATATTTGCACACACAAATGTAGAAAAATTGTATACGTTAATTATTATATTTGCCTTGAAATTTGATTTCTTATGTTATATGGTTGATGTTTTGAATATAGTTATGGCTAATTCCTTTCCCACCCCACTGAAAAGATTTTAAAATAATTGACTAATTTACCCCTGTAATTATTTAGGCTAATATGATTTTTGTCTTTTTATATTCTCCTTTAGTGTTACTGTAAATATGGATGAATTTAATGATTGAATTATGGTTTTTATTGAATCCACAAATCAAATCAAACGTGTTACAATCAAAATAACCGAAAAGTAGTCGAGAGAAATGAAGCGATAAAACAAAATTGAAGTGGAATTATCTTGTTGGTGTTTAAATCTAATCACTCTCTCCATTAAAGTGGAATTTACTTTGATAAATGACTACTATTTTTACTGTGGAAGAAGATAGAGCAAAAAATTAGGGAGATAAAATAAGTTAAGGGTTTTTTGGAATAAACTGGTGTGTGAAAAGAAATAGTGGAGTGTGTATTATTTTTTTGAATGTCAGGTTAGAAAAGGAAGAAAACGGTGTGTTAATAGAATTAGCCTATAATTGTTTGAGTATTGTTTTGTAAGGATAAAAGCTTTAATATCGAGCTCATAAGTTGACTATTGTGTAAAACCCAAAATTTTCTGTCTCCTTTAAAGTTTTGTGTAAACTCCTACATCTGTTGTTTTCTTTCCAAATTAAAAGTTTGATTTAAATTTGTTAACTTAAAATCAAACATATTTATACATATACTATAAATCATAATCGTCATAGATATAATTATAAATCTAAAATATTACTTGCAATATATATATAGAAACATATATGTGTATGTTACTTTAACTCAAATTCATAAGATGTTTTTATTGTGTAAACTACAACGTTTAATCTCAAATTCATCCTTAATTAAAACTAATCCATTATTGTTAATTTTAGATTTCAAATCATATAAAATTGTCAAATATAATTTCTATATATATATATATATATATATATAATTCATATACAATTATAAATCTTTTATTATGTATATGTTTTTAAATCGAAACCTTGCACAACAAAGACATATGTTGTAACGTCCCATAATTTTTTTGATAATTAATTAAAAAAGAAAATAATTAATAAGTAATAACATCCAAAAATGTGTAACAACTTGATCGAGTTCACTTTGATTATCATTTATTTAATTAAACAAACCGGATTTAATTATGTAAGATTTAAAATTCTAATAAGTGAGGAATTGGGTAATTGGACTTTTGGTTTTAAATTGAGTATTTTTTATAAACTAGAGTATTAAAATCTTTGTAAAGATTGAATGGTGATTTTAGGAATATTAAAGCTTATTGCTAGAATTTGTAATGAAGAGATTTGAGTGGACTTAAATAAAAACATGGTTTGATATAAATTGGAGTTTATAAAGTGATAAAACAAAACAAAACAAATATCAACACTTTTCTTTTAGAAAATTAGCAACATCTAGTTATTGGGTTCATACTGAAACCCTCTTAGCCCATGGAGGAAATAAGAAACAAGTACGTACACTTGTTTCTCATTTCTCATTATCAGCTCTTAAAGTCTAAAAGTAAAACCTCACAAATTGCAAACCCTAGAATTAGAAATTAATCCCCAAATTTGAATCAAATCAAGGGGACTTTGATCAATAAAAAAATCAACCTCAGGTAATCTCTACTATCCTATGTTGCATCTAATTGAGTTTTAATCTTCGTTTTAGCCTTGGTTTATAATCTCTCTTCTCTAATTGATGAAATCTAAACCTAGGTAGCAAGCAAAACCCTAGCCTCTTCCAAAAATCAAATCAATTCAAATAAATTTCTAAAAATTCTCAAATTTGGATATGTTGTTACCGCCATGTTCCAACACCTCTGTTCTAATTTCATGGAATATCATTGAGTTTTGATGGATTAAAGGTGGTCATTTTTGCAAGTTATTTTCGGTGAGATTTGGGCAGAAAACGCAGGTTGGTAGAAAAATCATAATTAATTGTAGAAAAATTAAAAAAATCTAAAATTTGAATATGCTGTTCTCAACTCATGTATGCACCTTTAGTTAAAATTTCATGGAAAAATATTCAAGTTTTCTATGTCAAATTCGAACAGCACTGGGGATGAATTTCAGGTTTGTTTAGTTGATTTGGCTTAGAGTTAATGCTTGTGACTTTGAAACTTTTTGGATATTAAGGTGATTTTATCTCACACTTCTAGACTATGAATGATTGCAAGTTGCTGTTGTGATAATTGGATGAATATAGGTTGATTTGCTCTTAATGGGTTTTGATAACCTTTGAATCATGTTGCTAAGTTCTCAGTTTTGTTGAAACTCTATCATATGAATCTTTGAATTTTCAAATCATGGTTGTTTATACGCTTGCATGGCTTCACAAATGATACCCTTGGACTTAGAACAACCCTCACCAGGAGAATCACCCTCGTCGAACATCCGTGAAACCAGGAACACTGCCTGGAGTTCGGCCCAGGCAGTGTGACTGGTCTATCGATCGCACACGACCTGGGCTGAGCCCTAGGTTGTTTTCCCATGCTTCCCGATGCTGCTGCTCTGCTTGACTCTTGCCTGGTTGCTTCTTACTGATGTGTACATGTTTAATTACCATTATGACTTTTAATACTCGATTCTAGGACTTAAACTCTTGATTTTGGTGTTGCCTTTACATCAATTTAATTGATATTTCTAGATTTTTGATTTATGAATTAATGAATTCATTTGATGTTTTATGCCATAGAGATTGTTTAATGAATCTTGGGAGTAATACATGCTTTTGATGCACACTTTCAACTCGGATTTACAAATGGCTTATTTATAAATCAAAATTTTTTGTACAAACATTTTTAAGTACAATCTAGTATATATATAAAGAATTTTAGTAATATATATATATCCTATCTAATCTTATTTTCAATGAAAAATGATTTGGAGCAATGGTTTGAACAGTGTACTTATATATGTATATTTTCGCTATAAATCATTATTTTTAGAAATGGTTCTAAAGAGAAATATTTTCATAAAATTGCACGGCATCGATTGAATGAGGAATTGATTAACAGTTAAATAAAACAAGTGGTATGGAACTCTTATGTTTACTTTACTGATTAATTCCCGGACTTGTTTGATCGAACCATTACTACACACAAGTGGAGTTTACTAGCATATAGTAAACGTTTGGGTAAACCCGTGTGGTATGGGACACATAGTCGTTATCTATTCGGATGTTATATGAAAGTACTTAACATTTTCTTTATGTGTCTCGTACCTATCTTAATGTTTATAGGCTTATACATCTATCTTGGAGTTACATGCATATCGGTGAATTTATTAGCAATCTTGGAGTTTGATGCCTCCTACTTTTTATGAGATTTCTGGATTTCTATTTGTGAGATTTCTGGATTTGATGTTGTTTGAAATATCACTAAATCATTTCAGGGATTTTTGCTTGTAAGAAGCTATCTTAAGTTTTTAGTATTTGGTGATTTGAAGTTACCGATGCATGTTTGATATTTGTCGATATATGACTATATTTGAGATCTAATTCACTTTATCTATCATTTATTTCTCTAACTCATTTATTTTAGTCTAGACTGACACGTTATTTATTAATACTCAGGTTAGACCGAGACGTTTCAACTCCTTCAGCTTGAGGCTTTTAGGGTGGATTTCCTATCAGTTAGCTAGTTGTTTATCATCACCATGTATATTGATGTTATGTTGTATCTTATGTCGAGCTAGGCTCCTTTTATGTACATATTCATATTTTGAGATGTAGTACTTATGTACCTTGTAGTCTACATCATGTATCTACTTTGTGTCGGTTCAGACTTGTATTTATTTGTATTCTGTTGTGTCTGATATGTGATTCTTGATGTGTGTATTATTGTATGTTGTTTAGAATTTTTATTATAGACACCATAGTTTTGTTTTAAGCCCGAACTGTATATGTCGATTCCCCTTGATTAAAGAAACGTATAGCGTATTAATCGACATATCGTTGCTCGCTTAAAGTAAAATTCATGGATGGTCGCTCCTAACTAGCCTTATTCTCTCCACTAGCCGACAATAATACCTTGTCATATTCTTTGTTAGTGTAAGTCTCAGGGTGGAGCATCACAAATAGAATTTTTACAAACATCAGAATTTGGCTACGAAACTTGCACCATTGGATTCATGGTGATTTTCTAATTAACTTCCATATATAAAGTTTTCCGATCGGAGTTCAAACAAAAAAGTTATTAACATTTGAATATTTCAGATCAGAAATAATTATATATGTAATTAAAGGAAATACAATTAACCGACGTTACTTAACGTTAACCATCAGTTAATGCTTACATAACATTTCAGTATAATTAACGTTAATGTATGTGAAAACAAATTATTACAATCGACGGTATAAGGAATTAAATTAACAAACAAAATGATGCAGAATTAATTAACGTAATTAAGGCCTACTGGTCAACCCATAACCATGGTTGGTCGACTGCTAGCAGTCGATCGGTAGAGGGAGGCGATTTACCGGTTGGGGCATCGGTTGTGAAATTTTAACATGGCCGAACGCCCAGATTTAAAATAAAAGAGTCTAAAGGCTGGCATTGATTCGAACCCCTATAAATACAGACATAACCCCTCACTTTCTTCTCATAATTTCTGAAGTGATGACGGAGCTCTGCCATTTTCTCTTCTCCACTAAAATTCTTAATCTTAAAAATAGTTATAGTTTACATACGTATATATAAATGGAGAATAGCAAAGGATGATTGAGAAGAAGAATATGATCGAAGCAAATCGTCAAAGCTTAGGTAAATTATAAATCCGGATCAAAAATTGAAATTAAATTTAAATCTCTTCTCTGATCTAGATTTCTAATAAGTATATGTATGCTTGCAGTATATGTATTCATATAGGGAGAAAAATGAAGTCAAACAGAATAACAAGGATTAGATCTGAAAATTTGAAAAACTAAAAAGGTGAGTGGAAAATTACATATTTCCATATAATATCGGGTTTATATAATTATAAGTCTATTCCTGTATGCCTAAAATGTAAATTGGAGTTGTAGGCTAAAATTTTACATGTGTAACGAATTTATAAATCCTGCCTACATATTCTGTGATTGATAACTTGAATTTTATATTGCATGTATGTGAATCTGAATTTAGTATTGGGTAGTAGTAGTCCCTGAAACTTATAAATTATGTGATTGTTTCAGATTTGTATATTTAAGCGACTTTTACAAGTAAAAAAGGTAAACTAAGTTATCACAATAAATTGTGGGGATTTCAATATTATTTTAATTCATTGGAATGTAGGATATTGCAATGTAAATTTCTATAGATTATCAAGTTCAAATTTTCAAATAAAAGTGTATCATTTAAAATAACAAGGAATATGCCTAAAAGAAAGAGATGTATAAAATATGGATGTTTTACTATATTTTATAATGTCCATTTCAATAACTACAAATATAATTCCTTGTAATTCTAAATGTAACACAAATTCTTTTTTTGGATAAGATATAGAGATTTACAGTGTTAACCTTTCATTTTGAAAGAGATGCAATCATAGTGCATTAAAATGCAGAAATCCCTAAGTATAAATTAAAGAATTGAAGTTGTGAAAATAATAAAGGTTAAATTGTAAAATTAATATACATAAATATATGCAACAGAGATAAGATGGAAACCAAATAGTAAATGATAACAAGGTAGGCAAGTAATAAAATGAATAAAGGCGAGAAGTATATATAATGTACAGGTATGAAAAGTACAGTAAACGAAGGAGGGTAGTAAATACTAGAAAGAAATAGAAAGAAATATTCAATAAAAAGAAATGGAAGTATATAGGGAAAGATATTTAGATCTTTTAAAAGAAAGAGGGTAATGACCTTGAATTGAATAAGAAATAAATGCCTGAAGAAGTAAAGAAATGTTATTAACAGTTGAACATTGGAGGCGTAATAATCAAATAAGTATGAATGGATACACACACACATTATAAATATATAAATACGTAGCCTTAAGTATGCGTTTATGACGAGTGTGAATTATTAAAGTTAGTAAATAACTTAGATGGATATAAGAATGACATAGTCATTAGAGTGGATTGGAATGTGAGGTTAGTAGTGTTACACACCAAAAGTCTGCCTATCGCAAGGGGCTACCAGTGTTTATGTATACATTATACTGATATGGGACATATCTAACTGTAGGACTCATGGAATTATATATGCTTACGTATAAGTGAAGGAACGTCCCAGTAGGGGTATTGTTTTGATTTCATTAGGCAATCTAAATGAGATGGTGAGCAAGGATCAATGCTATATCTGTATGTTGGTACCATATTAGGGAGTAGGAGCTATATATAAATCGAGAATGTCATCAATCCTAAGCGGTCAGTGGGAAGACAAATGTTACACCTAGACGGGCTACACCTCCCATTATTATAGGTCACATTTAGATCATGCACCGCCACAGTTGTTTGCTAGTTTGTTTGTTGGGAACCAGGCTAGATAACCTTTAAGAGAGGTCTTTCAAAATGAATAAGGTAGTCCGATGAGCTAAGTACTCTATAGTCCATGGAGCTGAGTCCACAATAAGAAGAAGATAAGTAGTAAATCCCCAAGACGAGATAGAATATAGCTAAACTATTGTAATGTTGTTACTAAGCGTTGTGGGAGTTCCTTGGTATGCGTAACGACGAGGACGTGATACTTGTTGATGATGGATCCTGACGGGGTGTTGGGTTATGGATACTAGCGGGGCTAGTATCTTGGTCCAAAGGGGGACTATGGTACACACACCCACACACACATATAGTTAGGGTCTAATTTGAGTAGAGGGGGCGTATTGCACGTGTATGTAGAGTCGAGATGACTAAGTAATATAAAAAGACATAACATGTGGTGGAAGGCAATCGTTATAAACTAGTGTTATGTATAAAGTGTATAATTACTAGTCAACAGAACATTATTCTGACCATCTTCTCATTACAACCCATATGATAGCTTTAGAGGGACTACAACTGGTGCAAGGCGAGAACATTAGAAGAACAGTTTTCTTATGCTTGCTCGATAGTAACAAGGACACTAGACATTGGAAGTGTCAATCTTGATCGGTAACTATATGATTTATTTTATTTTATTCTTCCATTGTGAGTTATATAGATAGTGACTCTGATATGCATTTACTTATTTATTTGCAGGATACCAAATCAACGATCCGTACTTTAATGAGTTGGGTTTTCAATTTAGCGAAAATTTAGGTCCATTGGGACGTGGGTTGTTACAGTTGGCATCAGAGCTTAGGTTAGTCGATCTTGAAAAAATAGGAAACGTTGAGTGAATGTATTTGTATTTTTCTTGCAAATATAAAATATTATATGCCAAATCCTATAAATTCCGACTATAGAGTAATTGTAACCATTCACCAAAAGATAGATAAGTCGATTATAAGCCGGAACAATAGATGAAGTTGAAGATGTACACCTACCCCGAATACCCCATGGGAAATGGGTCGTATGGAAAGGCATTGACTTAGAGAGAGCGTGAGTGCAGTATATGGTATGTCCCTGAAGCTAGTGTGGCTTGCTGAATTATGGATTTTAAGGCTAATTAAACACTAGAGGGGGAGTGAATAGTGTTTTCTAACTTGTGTAAATCTTTTTAAATTTCTTTCAAGTTTAATATTAAATCATAGATTTTCAACACAGAATTATATCAACAATCAATCACAGATAAAATAAAAGCGATGAAGTAAAGTAAAGAGTTAGAAAGATGACACCAAAGATTTTATACTGGTTCGGATTTCTCCTACATCCAGTCCCGTATAATTGCTTGTACGGATTTCTTTTCAATTGCCAATATTTAGGCGGGTAGAAGACAAACCCAATTACAGCCTCGATTCCGAGGCTATGAGACACACCCTCTTGATTTTGCAGCCTCTAGGTACACCCACTTGATTTGGACAGGCTACAAGCACACCCGCTCGGATTTTTGGGCTACCAAGCACACCCATTCGGATTTCTAGGCTACAAAGCACACTCAATCACACTACAAATTGAGTTTGATAGTTTTTCCAAAGAAACTTCTTTAAATTTGGATACAATGGATCTTAAGTCTCTTGGACAACACTTTGATCTTCGATTTGAGAGAAAGATGATTTCAAAATAGTAAGAAAGTAATATTGAATCAATACAAAGGAGTTTACATTGATTCCATTTGATTTTGAAGAGAAAAGAGTATAATTTCAATGGAGTTTTCAAGAGAGTAAGAGGAGGGGAGAAAATAGGATAATAACTGATTGAAAATTCATTTGAAACCTCCTACATATAGTGTATAAACAGATGTGTCCATTCATGAAGAGTTGCGACGAATAGACGCTTCGATTCAAAATTTGAAAAACTGGTTTGTGGCATGTATGTCGACGTACCATCTAGGTATATGTCGATATATGCTTGTGAATTTTGAAAACTCTTTTCTTTTTAAAATATGTTGAAAATACTATACTTTGTAAAATAATTTGATACTTTATAAAATAATTTAAACATAGTTTATAAACATTTTAAACTTTGAAAATCTTTTATAAAATATTTTTTAAATATATTTGAAAATATAAAAGATAAGAAAATAGGAGATAGAGATCAAAGATTGCTACCAAGGACTTTAGCAAAATTATATGACTTTATATACTATATTATAGTCCTGATATCTTCATATCTTGGTCTTTACACTTATGAGTCTTCATGTCCATTTCTTGAGTCTTTATTGTACAGTCTTCGATTCAACTCCTATATAATATCCTGCACTATATACTATATAACTTGGCGAAATATTAGTATCCATATTTTATAAAATTGTATATTTGTTTTTATCGAGGTTGTTATCATCAAAATAAATAAATGAGGTATTAACAATCCCCTTTTTTGATGATGACAACCATTAATTATTACTATATATAAATTATGATATAACTCTCCCTGAATTAGATGACTCCCTGTAAATGTATGCATATGTATATTTTATATTTTTCTCCCCCTTTGTCATCAACAAAAATGGGTGAAAAAACAAAAAACTCCCCCTAAATCAAATACTTAGAAAGTATAAAGTCAAAAACAATAACTAGGAACTGAAATGATTAAGTATATAAAACTTGATATATATGATGATTATGATATGTATATGATAAATAAGATATTATATTTATATGATATACTTAGAAACTATACTATCTTATACCAAACATGATACATGATGTAATAAGATAACACAACCTATTTTTATTTAAAAAAATCAATCTTATACAATAAATCCAAACAATCAAAATACAGAAATCCAAATGTAAATTATAAATAATCCAAACTTAAGATAAAAAAAATCCAATCCAAATGTAAACACCAAATCGAATCAAAGTCAAATCCTAAGAGGTACATATATATACATATCAAATTCAAACCTAATAATTAGACATTTCATAGAACTTCAACCCAATCGTCGAACCCAAAGATTGGATCTGCTTTGATGGCATCCCAATCTTCATTATCCTTGTTAATAGTGCACTCTGGGTTGTTGGATGGTTCATCTTTGATTAAGGAATAAATCATCCATCAAAGGGCATCAAAATAATTTCCTTGTTCCTTGATCCTCTGTATTTGACTTAACTCTAGATGTCTTTGATTTCTTAAGATAAAAGAGAGAATATCCTTAAAAGATTGAAGAGTTTGTTCAAAGTTTTCGCATAATTTTTGATATGGAGAAGATAATTTTGTAAAAAGATGTTTGAGAATGAAAAGAGAGTATAGAATAAAATGATGAGTGATTTTTCTAGAAGAAATAGGCTTATATAAGAATAAAAAGTCGTTTGAAATGATTGAATAGGTAATAGTAATTTTACTTTTGAATTTTGAATTTTAAATTTTTTTGCCAATTGGTCGTTATATGTTAACATATTTGTAGTATGTATGTCGACATACATACCTAAAATTTCAAAACTAGTGTATTTGTTATAGCTTTTGTTTTTATCTTATACCGTTATATATTTATAACTTTCAGAGACTAAGAAACAATATATGACAGTAAGAAATATATTTCATTACTTAGAATTAAGAGGTACATAGATTATAAAAAATACATGAAAATGACATTAACTTAAACTAAAAGCACACAATATTAAGGAATACAAAGCTAGAAGTCATAAGGAAATAACTAGATAGGCTTAGAAAGATGTAGATGATGAATTTCCACCAAGCTTGCGAATGATCTTTCCTAAGTATTTGTCCACTTTGTTGAAAAAAGAAATGAACTTTTTACTAAATGAACGTTTAAGCTTCTTTCAGCTTTTAAAAAGCTTTTCTTGGTTTTGTAAGAGGGGTGAGATGATTTGTCAAAACTTTCCAAAGAAGTGTCTACTTCTTCCTCCTCTTCTTCTTCCACGTCCATCTCATTGCTTTCTTCTTCTTATTAAATTTCTTATTCCTCTTCATATGCCAACCTTTGTTCCTTTTCAGGAAGTGTCTCATATGGTTCGAAAAATGGTGGAATATGCATGAGAGAGGTGTCAGCCTTGCTGAAAACTTTTTGAAGACGAGTTTTTTCTCCTCTTAATTGAACATCAAAATATATGAAAAGTCTAGTAAGGTACATACCATAGTAGAGTGTCTTCTTGTGTCTAGAATGTTCTTTAGAACAACTTGTATGACTCTATACGCTATATTCTTGATATCTTCATATCTTGGTCTTTATACTCATGAGTCTTCATGTCTGTTTCTTAAGTTGTTATACTGTACAGTCTTCAATTCAACACTTGTATAATATCCTGCACTATATACTATATAACTTGGCAAAACAATAGTATCCATATTTTATATAAATGTATATTTGTTGTTATCAAGATTGTTGTCATCAAAATCAAGAACTGAGGTATTAACAATCTCCCTTTTTTTATGGTGACAACCATTAATTATTCATATTTATAAATTATGATATAACTCCCCTTAAGTTAGATAACTCCCCCTGAATGTATGCATAGTATATTTTATATTTTTCTCCCCCTTTATTGTAACGACCGGGATTTTCGACCCTCGAAAATCGATACTAATGCGTCCACTGTATCACATGTCGAGCAATCGAATGCTGGAAAACCCGATTGTAGGAGAAAAAGAAAGAAGGGAGAAGATAAGAAGAAAACCAAACAACACAGAATCTCATAGTGGAACGAATAATCTGTAATATGCCATAAATCTTTACACAAAAACAAAACTATAGTATATGTATATACAGACATCAATCAGAGTATATTAACCTACCTTGGCCTGGAACGGTTATAACAGTCTGTCCTCACAATGGCTGATAACACACCAATGAATACAGCGGAAAATATAACCATCTACGTGAGTACGTCTCCGGGCCTCCAACTCGTCTCTTGAAGCTCAAAGCATCCAAACTAATCTATAATATACTCGGTCTGACCCGAGCATTATAATAAAATAACACTCAAGTCAGTCTGGAAAACCAGCGTGAGAAAACACACCCAATTGGATTTTTAAATTAATAATCTTTGAAAATCAAAGGTATCTCGTAAGACCACGCCACACATAAACACGATGGGTTTTTACCTTACGATAACCAAAACTCTTTTATATAAAAATCCTCTGATATAATAATAGTATCTAAGTACAAATACTTATTAAAATAGCTGAAATGCTTGCATCTCACATTTCAGCATAGTTGGGCACAATCAAAACCATACGGCGCTTATTGGAGAATGGATTCCATACAATGACTAGGCACTGGGGTTCCACCTATCACGGTAAATGTCTAGAAAATACACCGAGATCGAACCTATCGATCCCTGCCAACACAAGACCGGCTTACCCCTTACTGGATAGTACCGAATATGTCATCACCTCAGTTGCTTTGCAACCCTTTTGGGATCTCATGCACAACCAATCCATAAATATGTAGATGTAGGGTATCTAGAAAGGTGACAACATACCCTAATGGGTGCGACTCACTTAGCCTTGCTGCATCTCGCCTAATTTTCAGTCATTCCCGGTTGATGAGGTTGAGGCTACATTTTACCTTTCAAGAAATTTACACCTAGAATGCTCGTTGCCTTCCAATGACAATGTGTTGATAGCATTCATCCATACAAGTTGTTCTGGGTCTTAACAAAATGAATCTCTGAAATCACCATCTTCATTATCTTTACGATATCACAGTTCACAACGCTCAAATCAGATCGAAGTGGTTTTTAGATAATTAAATCTGATCCCGGTCTCTTCGAAACAATAAACGAATTTGGCCAAATTTGATAGTCGGTTATTTAACTATCAAATTACACACATAGGCAGTCACTAGGCCATATTATAAAATATTCCGAAACATATTTCAAAATTATCCTTACCAAGACATATCCAATCTCTTCCAATTTTCAGTATTTGGAAACAATTTCAATTTCTTATCCATAACAGGATATTTTTAAACCATTTCAATACCTAGAAATATTTTCTTTCAATTCCATTAATAATTCAACACTTTGAAGAAAAAAATTCTATAATAATAATCTCGTAGGAAAAATATTTCAGATTCTTCTAGTCCAATACTTAGGAAACATTTATAAGTATATTTTCCCAAAAATCATTTTATTTCCCCTACTTAGGAAATATTCAATTTAACTCATACTTCACAAAATCCTTTAAAATTTATTTATAAATTCCTTAACTCATTTATCACGGATTCTATAAGTTCCGAAATTCATTAATAAATTTCCTTTGAAATTTCCAAAATCGTTTACACTTGTCTATAATTCCAACTACCCATTTCTAACTCCTTTTATGAATTCTAATCCATTTTCGAAGTTCCTGTATCTAACCATTTTGGAAATTTCTTAAGTTTCCAGAATTCCATTATAAGATTTCTCTTATAAAATCACATCCGTTGAATAAAACCCGGTTCACAAATCTTGAAAGAATTTATAAATAAATTGCAAACACTTACTTTTAAACTATATACATATAATAATAAATTTCAAAAACATGGTGAAATAATTATTTAAAATATCAAAGCACTTTAAAAATAAACTTCAATAACTAATTCCAATTTAT
Source organism: Allium fistulosum (assembly GCA_030737815.1). Classification (NCBI taxonomy): domain Eukaryota; kingdom Viridiplantae; phylum Streptophyta; class Magnoliopsida; order Asparagales; family Amaryllidaceae; genus Allium; species Allium fistulosum. Next base: position 1,097,816,480 of record CM060904.1, on the reverse strand, counting down.
TTATAAAATTTCTAATCGATTTACAAAACTAGTTTATAAACTTAGAATTCATTTCAACAGATTTAAATATTTAAATAACTAACTTTCTGAAATATTTCAATGCTGAAATAGTCTTAAATTACATAGTTTAATAATTAAAAATCCTCTTTTAAACAAGCTTAACTTTTCGATAAAGATATATTTTTAAAATTCCAATATAACCAATTTCAGTTTATAAAACTCCCTCGATTGATCACAAATCGATTTACGTTTCAAATTTTATAACCCTTTTTCACGTTCCAAAAATAGAATCTACCATTTTCTTTAAACCGATTACCCTATCTCATTATAAATTCTCACCGTGAATTCATATTTCCAATTTATCAAATGATAATCATTTCACTTTATTTATATACATTGTTTATAAATTCCATAATCTCATTTCCATTTATAACAGGTTCATATCACTAAGATCCATTTATAAATCGATTCCTAGTTAAAATTCCATTTATAAATCTGTTTCTTCAATAATCCAAAACTATATTCCAAAAACCATTCAAATCTCGATTCCGACTCCCATTTCATGTTTTTAAGAATCTTATTTAAAATTCATTGTTTACAAGTCCCAATCTAAATTCTCTATTTGAAATCATTTCATGAAATAGCTAAATAAATATCTGAACCTAATCATTTATTTTATCCAATTCAATTTCCTTTAAATAATCCCAAATTTAATATAAACATATTCATTTCCAAATCGCTTTTGAATTTTCTTTTTTAAATTCAAAAATATTATTTATGGTATTTAAAATACCAAAATTAAGGCCAGTGCTACTATAGCATCCAATAAATTCAAATCATATCATAATTTATCCCAGATTGTTCAAACACATCATATATTACTATATATAAAAATCAACAATTTTGAGGAATCTAGTTGGAACCCTCTAACTTGTTTCCCTGCAACCACAGATGTTATATAATATAAAATACCAATCCCGCTTCGAGGCGGGATATCGCGGTAATATAGGATCATCTGCTATTATGTCGGGCGTATAGTGTCTCATCCGCTCCAATCGGCGGGAATATACCCAACTACTAATATATACTAATATATATAATAGAACATCTAGTAATTTATCAATCCATCCAATCAACCAATAAATAATTTTAACTATTTAAATAAAACCAATTATCCAAATGAGTGAGATTTACTCACTTAGATTTTTCGGTGCGGCCGAAACATTCTAGTTCCGTCAAATCGAATAGCGTTTGATTTTAGTGTAAAATTTCAACGACTCTAAATTCAACCAAACAGATTATGAAATGTAGATATCGTTGATACGAGTTCACTACGACTGACCGTGTCTCAATTGGACCTAATACGAACAGTTTATTAAATTTACAAGTAAACGATTAAATTTAAAACAATAGATTATATAATTAAACAAATCATCTTTACCCCCAATCAACAAGCTTGGACCAACTAACTAACACCTGATCCACTTTCATCCTTCTCCCTCAAATACACGCTGCTCCTAGAAATATTTTCAGGATCGTGCATGTTCTACTGACACCAAACTCTGGCACCTTAACCTAAATTCCGACATCACCAACCCTTTCCTCTCCTCGAACTCGACCTACCCATCCCCAAACTCTAAAGCTCGGCCTTACCCTGCAGATCGCGACCAAGCCCCCTCTCACCCTCGTCTACTACCAGTTCGCGATGACCAAAACCTGATCGAAGCCCACCAATTTGAGGCCGCAAGTGCTAATCACCTCGCCGAGCCCAAATCCTACTACCATATCACCGATCGATGCTTTAACTTCATCAAAACGCAAACCCTAGTTACTATCGGCTGCTTTGACTTCACAATCAAACCATATGAACCACCGAGCACCCACAAGCCAACATCGACCTGAAGCCCTTACTGCCTTGAACCCATAGAGATGAAAATTGAATTTTTTTTGTTGAGTAAAATTTGAGATAATAATTTTTGAAGTTGAAAACTTATTTTTTTCCTTTCTTCTTTCTTATCTGCTCATTACGTTTAAATAGAGAAGGGCGGGTAGATCACAGGTGTAGGGTGGCTGTAGGTCTGCGATGTGAAGAAAGATATTTGTGGGAAGTCAAATCAATTTATATATATATATATATATAATCCCAAAATATATAGATATTTTATTCCGAACTCCGATCGAGGCATGCCGCCAGGCATTCCTAATGTTATACCCCTATTTTGAACGTAATGGAACAATTTTCGGGACCTAATTCGATCGTATGGAGAAGATAGCTTTTTAAACCCAATTATAATATTAAATTTTCGATATTAATTTCACCGCGTTTCTATCCCATACGACCAAATGGTAACTCAAACGCTATGAAATTTGAAATTTGATAATAATACACTATTACTTATCCAATGGAACTTGTTTCATCTAAATCCGAGATGTGCCCCGGAAGGCTATTTTTACTCTTTAATTAAAACGAGATATTTTTAAAATTGAGTAAATCACTTATAAATCAAATTTAAAAACTTTATTACCTTTATTCTTATTTATAGAAATTAAATAAGCCTTTAAATCATTTTTAATCAAATACAATCCAAGATTTAAATTATTTAAATGATTTTCAATTATTAAATTCAATAATTAAATTATCCAATAAATCGTTATATTTGAAATTCAAGTTAGTAAATACATATATAAAATTAACTTTTAAATATTCAAAATAAATTTAATATTCCAATTTCAAATAACCAAAATTCTAGGTCGTTACATTTATGATCAACAAAAATGGGTGAAAAGAAAAAAAACTCCTCATAAATCAAATACTTAGAAACTATAGAGTTAAAATCGATAACTTAGTACTGAAATGATTAAGTATATAAAACATGATACACACACATGCACACACGATTATGATACGTATATGACAAATAAGAATGATGATTGTTAGTACCTTAGGTATTGGTTTTGATGATAACAACTATAGGGCATTATATAAAATATAGATACTAATGTTTTATCAAGCTATATATAGTATATAGTGCAAGATATTAGACAGGTATTAATTAAGAAGACTTTACAGTATCAAGATGTTGATATCAAGAGTGGATTCAAGATGGTGATATAAAGTTTCAAGTGTTCAAGAATGAAGACTCGTGAGTATTGAAGAGCTCAAGATTTCAAGATATTCCAGATAAGTTATAGAGTCATAGAATTTATGTTAAAACCTTGATAACACTTTCCTGATCTCTCTTACCTTCTCTAATTTTGTTTTAAATTGTTTTTCAAATATTCTATCTTTAAAATAATCTTTTCAAAATATTTCCAAAATGATCTTCAAATCTCTTATACTTATAAATATATTATTTTAGTGTTTTTAAGTTTACATACATTGAATTATTGTTTATACTTTAATAATTTATAACTATATTGATTTTGTATATATTATTTACATTATATTAAATATTCTTATTAAATCTTTCAAAATTATTTTATAAAGTTTTATTAAGTTTTAATATGATTTGTATAAACTATGTTTAAATGTTTGTACAAAGTTTCAAAATATTTTACAAAACTTAATATTTTCAAAACAATTTTTATTATGTAATTTTTTAAAATACAAAGGGATATATCGACATATCCTCTACAAGTATGTTGACATACTAGCCATATTTTTCAAAAATCAAATTTGAACGAAAGTGTCTTTTTGTCGTATCTCTTCACGAATAGACATGACCATTGTTTCCTTATATACACCAGTCTTCCAATCGAATTTTCATTAACTACTTTCTTATTTTTCTCTCTTATTTTCACTCTCTTGATTTCTAAAGCAATTTTTATTGAAACTCTGTCGAAATTCAACCAGAATCAAATTCAATTATTACTGGTTTGATTCTCTTTTATATACTCTCTGATTTCTCTCGTCTCTCTCAAGATCAAGTGCTATTCAAGAGTTATGGGATCAATTGTAATCAAGATCGAAGATTTGAGTCTGTAAACTCTATCAAATCATACTCTTATACTCTATGGTGTGCTTGGTATCCTTGAAATCCAAGTAGGTGTGATTGTAGCCTGATTAAATCAATTGGGTGTGCTTAGTAGCCCGTAAATCTAGTGGGTGTGCTTGTGGCCCGAAAATCAAGTAATCCTACCTAGAGGTTGGGATTCTAGAGGGTGTGTCTCGTATTGTATTTGCATTTACTAGTTGAAAAGAAATCCGTACAAGGAATTATGCGAGATGGGTTGTAGGTAACTCTGAATCAGTATAAAATTCCGGTGTGTTCTTTCCTTTTTACTTTTACTACATTTACCTTTTCTGTACTATGATTCTATGATTGTTAATTCCATTATTCTAAGTAAAATCTTAAAGAATTTGAATAGTATTCATATAATCCATTAAATACTATTCACCCCCTCTAGTTTTAATTTAGCCATAAGATGCTTATTCCGCTGACTCACAATGATTACATGATATACTTAGAAACTATATTGTCTTATACCAAACATGATTCATGATGTAATAAATAACACAACTTATTTTTATTAATTTAAAATCAATCTTATACAATGAATCCAAACAATCAAAATACACAAATCCAAATGTAAATTATAAACAATTCAAACTTAAGATAAACAAATCCAATCCAAGTGTACGCACCAAACCAAACCAAAGTCAAATTCTAAGAGTATGTATATATGTATATATGTATTTATTTATTTATTTACATGTCAAATCCAAACCTAATAACTAGACATTTCGTGGAACTTCAACCCAACTGTCAGACCCAAAGATGGATCTGCTTTGATGGCATCCCAATCTTCATTAACCTTGTTAATAGTGCACTCTGGGTTGTTGGATGGTTCATCTTTGATTAAGGAAGAAATCATCCATCGAAGGGCATCAAAATGCTTTTCTTGTTCCTTGATTATCTACATTTTACTTAACTCTTAATGCTTTTGATTTCTTAAGATAAAAGAGAGAATATCCTTGAAAGATTGAAGAGTTTGTTCAAGGTTTTCGCATAATTTTTGATGTGGACAAGAATTTTTTGTAAAAAGAAGTTTGAGAATGAAAAGAGAGAATAGAGTAAATGATGACTGAGTTTTCTGGAAGAAATATGCTTATATATGAGTAAAAAGTCGTTTGGAATGATTAAATAAGTGGTAGTTATTTTAATTTCGGATTTAAATTTTTTTTCCAATTGGCTGTTTTATGTCAACAATTTATAGTATGTATATCGACATACATATCTGAAATTTAAAAACTAGTGTATTTGTTATAGTTTTTGTTTTTATCTTATACTATTATATATTTATAATTTTCAGGGACTAATAAACAATATATGATAATTAGAAATATATTACATCACTTAGAATTGAGAGGTACGTAGATTTAAAAAAATACATGAAAATGACATTAACTTAAACTAAAGCACACAATCCTAAGGAATACAAAGCTAGGAATCATAAGGAAATAACTAGATAGGTTTAGAAAAATGTAGATGATGATGAATTTCCACCAAGCTTGCAAATGATCTTTCCAAAGTATTTATCCATTTTGTCGCAAAGAGAAGTGTAGTTTTTACTAAATGAATGTTTAAGCTTCTTTTGGTTTTTAAGAAACTTTTCTTGGTTTCTTAGGATCTCTTTATTAGAGGGGTGAGATGGTTTGTCAAAAATTTCCAAAGAAATGTCTACTTCTTCCTCCTCATCTTCTTCTTCTTTCACATCCATCTAATCATCTTCTTCTTCTTATTGAATTTCTTGTTCTTCTTCATATGCTAACCTTCGTTCCTTTTCAAGAAGTGTCGCATATGGTTGGAAAAATGGTGGAATGTGCATGAGAAAAATGTTGGCGTTGCCGAAAAATTTTCAAGGAAGAGTTTGTTCTCCTCATAAATCAACATCAAAATATATGAAATTTCTAGTAATATACATCATGGTGGACTGTGTTCTCATGTCAAGAAATGTTCTTTTGAACAAAATCATCTAAAATGACTTGTGCCCAATTGATGTTGCAACTTCCATAAATGGTGAAAAGAACTTTAAAAACTTTTTGAATAGGGTTATTATAATTACCCGTCCTCGAAGTAATACTTTGTTGTAAAATGAGACTCATAAGTCTCAATTTTGGTCGAAGATTCTTGTGTTTAAAATCAAATTCTTTATCGCTTTTGAAAATGTCGTGAAAAACTTCATGATTTTGTTCATCAATTTGAAAAGTAGAGACGTTAACTCCACTAGATTTGCAACAAGTATATGACCCAAAAATTCACAATTTAAAACAATTCGAGTGTCATTAACACTACTCCAAAATTGTCCCTCTTTTCCTTGAAAATTTTTCCATTTAAATTTGCATAAAACATTTTGACCAAAACCAGAAAACAAAAAAAAAATCATTTTGAGAAGAGTCAATTAAACCAAAAATTTGATTTTCAAAACAAAGATCTTGTAAACCATTAGAGAAAAATCTTCAAATTTAGCAAATCTTTCGGGAAAAACTTTCCAGAAGTAGCGTACCACATATAGGTTTCAATGACTTGTTTTTCATTGAATAGAAAGCCTTTGGTTCTCTTAGAGAGCCTTATTGTCTTAGGAGTTTGATTTAAGGAGACCATTTTTGAGTAGATAAGATAATGAAGAGATGTTTCGAATTTTGAAATAAAATGAGTGATTGAATAGATAGAGATAGAGTGAATTAATAGAGAGAGAACATACATTTCAGTTTTGAAAAGATGCTTTTTCAGTCTTTGAAATAAATGCAAAAGAGTGGGAAATTCAAATTCTGAATTTGAAAAGATACTTCAAAGTTCCGGCAAGTATGTCTACATATATGCCGGGGGTACGTCGACATATAGCCCGAAAATTTCAAAAATAAAACCAAGATAATATCTTATATACTAATATTCATCTTATACTATTATTAATCTATAGGTTATTCCTAAAAACCAAAAGCAATAAAAAACCGAAATAAAAATTATTAAATAAAAGGTACCCTTTTTGCCACTTTTTGTTGATCGGTTCTGACTAGTCTGTTATTGCCGTGAAACACATATTCACATCCCAGACTCTAGTTCATTTTCACTTAAGGAGGTATCTGAATCATCTAATGTTGTTATGTAAGTTCTTTTTCTTTTTCTGGATGAATCAGTAACTGGTGAAATCCTTGATTTATTCTGTTGTGGGTAGTCTCTCTGAAGATGGTCAGGTTTGTCATAGTTGAAGCATCTAGTCGCAGTTCCAGAAGTCTTATTTCCAGGTTTTCAAAAGTTTTTCATCTTTTTGTACTTCAGGAACTTTCTGAAATTATGGTCATGAAAGTAATTTCCTTATCATTGTCATCGTTCGAATCCTGATCGTCGGTTATTGCATTGAAAGCGATGGATTTCTTTTCTGTTGCCTTGCTTTCCCTTTTGCTCAGCAATTGTGCTTCATAGGACATTGAATTGCCTATTAACTCTTCAATTTTCAGAGTACTAATATCATTAGCCTCTTCTATTTTCAATGTCTTTTGATCCCACTATAAAGAGAGTGAATTGAGGATTTTTCTAAATTGGTCCTATTCAGAATTTTTTTACCTAATGCTATTGAAAAAAGCACTGTATCTTGAAATCTACAGTACATATCAGAAATAGACTTATTTGGATTCATTTTGAACAATTGAAATTGGTTAGTTAACATGGAAATTTTGGTCTGTTTAACTATACTAGTGCTCTCATGTGCAACTTGCAGTGTTCTCCAAATTTCATATCAGACTTACAAGTAGAGACAATTAAATTTATTTTTATCTAGTGAACAAAACAAAATATTCATGGCTTTAAAATTATTATGTGTAAGTGCCCTTTGGTCAGTAGTCTATTGTGTAAAGATAGTTTGGGGTTCAGTGTACTCATTTTGTGTAACATTCCAAATATCTAACCCATTAGACTATAAATTAATTTTTATTCTAAATGGTCAATAAGTATAATTACTGCCATTAAAAAGTGGGGTCCACTAACAGATTGTCCTTCGACAAAAGCATTGACAAGTGTACTAATAATGTCGTTAGCCATTAAGACTTTTCAAAAGTAAAATTACGAGTTTTTGAAAACCTAGTTTTCTGAAACCAAATGTGGGTTGCTGAATTATGGATCTTAAGGTTAATTAAACACTAGAAGGAATGGTGAATAGTGTTTTCTAACTTTTTGTTAATATTTTTAAATTTATTTCAAGTTCAATATTAAATCACAAATTTTCAACACAAAATTAATCAATAATCAATTACAGAGGCAATCGTAAATAAAATAAAAGCAATAAAGTAAATTACAGAGTTTGAGAGATGACATTAGGATTTTATACTGGTTTGGATTTCTCCTACATCTAATCTCGTACAATTGCTTGTATAGATTTCTTTTCAAATACCAATATTTAAATGGGTAGAAGGTAAACCTAACTACAATCTCGATTCCAAGGCTATGAGACACACCCTCTTGATTTGTTGGGCTTAGGGTACACCCACTTTATTTGGACAGGCTACAAGCATACCTACTCAAATTTCCGAGCTACCAAGCATGCCCACTCGAATTCACGAGCAACCAATCATACTCAATTGATTTGAACGGGCTACAATCACACCCAAGCAAATACAAATAGAGTTCGATGGCTCTTCCAAAGACAATTTCTTAAACTTTGGACACAATGGATCTTATAGCCTCTTAAACAGCACTTTGAATTTTGATTTGAGAGAGAGATGATTTCAAAACAATAAGAAAGTAATATTGAATCAATATAAAGAAGTTTGAATTAATTCTATTTAATTTTAAGAGAAAAGAGTGTTAGTTTGCGGAAGTAAGGGTCTTAAGGCTAATATAACACTAGAGGGAGGGTTGAATAATGTTTAATAACATCTATAAATCTTTTTAAATTTTTTTAAGATTATAGTTTAAACAATGTAAATTGACAATCATAGATGCAAACATAGATAGATATAAATGCAGCAAAAGAAAATAAAGAGCTGGAGAGATCACACCAAGATTTTTATACTGGTTCGAAGTTACCCTACATCTAGTGTCGTACAATTTCTTATATGGATTTATTTTCAAATATCAAAGTCTATACAATCTCAATTTCAAAGCTATGAGACACATGCTCTAGATTGTCCGAGCTCTGGGTACACTCATTAGATTCGGACGGGACACAAATACACCCACTTAGATTCAAATGAGACACGAAGCACACCTACTTGATTCAAATAGGACACAAGCACACCTACTTGAATTTCAGGGACACCAAGCACATCCAAAAGTATTTGAGTACGATTTGATAGAATTTACAAAATCAATTTCTTGATCTGTAATACAAATAATGTTATAGCCTCTTGAATAGCACTTTGATCGTGATTTGAGTGAGAGAGATCAGAGAGATCAGAGAGTATTCAATAGAGAATCAAATCGATAGAGTTTGAATTTGATTCTGATTGAATTTGAGAAGATCTTGAGTAGAATTTCTTTTAGAAATTAAGATAGTGAAAGAGGAGAGAAAATATAAGAAAGTAGTTATGAAAATTTCGTTGAGAGAACTCCTGCTTATAGAGAAACAACAGTCATGTCCATTTGCAAAGAGATACGATGAAAAGACACTTCCATTCAAAATTTGAATTTTGAAAATCTCGGACTATATGTCGACATATAGCTTCTATGTATGTCGACATATCCTTTGTTAATTTGAAAAAACACTTAATAAAAATTGTTTTGTAAATATTAAATTTTGTAAAATATTTTGATGCTTTGTAAAATCATTTAAGCATAGTTTATATGCATTATAATCATAACAAAACTTAATAAAATTTTATTAAATTATTTTGAAACATTTTGATATATAAACTATTTAAATATGAATTTCTTTTAAAAAATAATATATAAAGTATATGTGAATATATATTTAAAATCAAAGTATTAATGAATGTCAAAATATGCTTTTGAATACCATAAACATTTAGAAAACATAAAACCACACATCAGTAAATTAAAAGTATTTATAAAATACTTAAAAACTTAATATAATAATCTTGTAAATAAATAATTAAAAGGTTAGGAATCATCTGAAAGCTGTTTTGAAAATATGTTTGAAAAATCATTTTGAAAACAGAGCTTCTTAAAAACCATTTTTTGAAAACCAGGATATTTGAAAATTATCAAAATCAGAGAATGGATTTTAAAAACCTTTTTGAAAAAAATTAAGAGAGATCAAAGAAGGGCTACAAGAGCTTTAACAAATAATCTATGACTATAACTTATCTTGATATCTTGAATCTTCAAACTCATAATTCTTCAATCTCTAACTCTTGAATCTCTATATCGGCCTCTTTATCAACCGCTTGAGTCTGTTGTTGATACTGCTCCATCTTCTTAATCAACACCTATCTAATATCATTTACTATATATTATATATAACTTGATGAAACATTAGCATCTATATTTTATATGATCTTATATGGTTGTTGTCATCAAACCAATGCCTAAGGTACTAACAATATCTTTTTTTTACGATGATAACCATGTATATAAAATATGATATAACTCCCCCCAAGTTACAAAACTCCCCCTTAATCTATGCTTGGATATTTTATATATTTCTCCCCCTTTGTTATTAACAAAAATTTAACCAAAACTCCCCCTAACTAAAGTACAACATGATATGATATGTTTATAAATAAGAAAAACCAATCTTATTAATCAATCCACTCCAATACATACAAATATTCAAACTAAGCCAAGTCAATAAAATTCAATTCAATCATAAGTCAAACAAATCAATCCAAACCAGTTCTAATCCTAAATAGATTCATACAAACCAATCCATGCTTCTTATTCTAGTTTAATATTTTAATATACAAACTTAAATCAAATCTTATATATGTTTAAAAACTAACCAATCAACTTAAACTACCCTAGGAACTTCTACCCAACCGTCAGAAACGAAAATTGGATTTTCTTTGATGGCATTCCAATCTTTATTGTCTTTGTTGATGGCACTATCCAGATTGTTGGTTTGTTCATCTTTTATAAGGGAAGAAATCATCCATCAAATAGCGTCAAAATGATTTTCTTATTCTTTTATCATCTGCATTCGACTCAATTCTAAGTGTCTTTGATTTCTAAGAACAAAAGTAAGCATATTCTTGAATGATTAAAGGGTTTGTTCAAGATTCTCATACAACTTTTGGTATGGAGAAGTCATATTTGAAAGGTTAAGTTTATAAGTGAAAAAGGAGAAGAAAGAGAGTGAAAATAATGTTTCTCTAGAGTAAACAGTTTTTATATATGAGTGAAAAGTTGTTTGGAATAGTTGAATAGATGGTAGTTATTTTATTTTGAAATTTAAAAAATTTTGGTTCCTGCCCATTATATGTCGACATATAGGGTACTCATATGTCGACATATATACCATATTTTGCAAAATCAACTTATTTGCTATATTTTTGTAATTAGCCTAAACTATTGCACATTTATGGCTTTAAAGAGACTAATAACAATGTATAATAGCAAGGAACGTGATTTCATTGATAACCATAGGTGAGTATAAGAAATTTAAACATAAACATAAAAGATACATGGATTAAAACTAGAATAATTCAAACTAAAAGCTAGAAAATCATAGGAAATACAACTAGGAAGAAGTAGATGAAGATGAGGATTTTCACGAATCTTGCGGATAATCCTTCCAAAGTAATTATCTGCTTTGTTTGAAAGAGAAATGAATGATTTCTTAAGCTTCTTCTGGTTATTAAGAAGCTTTTCTTAATTCTCAAGAATTTCCTTGGTGGATGGTTGAGACGGCTTTTCGAACTCTCCAAAGAAGTGTCTACCACCTCCTCCACTTCCATTTCTTCTCCTTCCTTTTCCTTCTCTTCTCTAATTTCATGCTCCTTCTCCAAAGCCAATCTTGCTTCCTTCTTCGTAAGTGTTTCATAAGGCTTAAAGATGAGAGAAATGTGCATAAGAGATGTTGGCCTTGTCGAAGATTTTTCGAGGAATGGATTCCTCTCCTCTTAGATCAACACCAAAACATATGAATATTCTAGTGAGATACATACCATGAAAGAGTGTATTCTTGTGCCTAGACGTATTCTTAGGAAAGAATTCATCCAAAATGACATGTGCTTAATTTATGTTGTAATGACCATAAATCGCAAAAAGTGCTTTGGAAACCTTATGAGTCGGGTTATTATAATTTTTCATCTTTGGAGTTATGCTTTGTTGCAAAATGAGACTCATAATTCTTGCTTTAGGATGTAAATGCTTATTTTAAAACACAAAATCATCATCATATTCAAAAATATCGTGAATAACTTCACAATTTTTATTTTCAATTTTAAAAGACGGAAGGTCCATTGCAGTAGATTTGCATCTGAGAATGTGATCTAAAAGTTCACAATTCAAAACAATTTGAGTGCCTTCGACACTACTCCATACTTCAGCTTCATTTCCTTCATAAAAAATTTCTTTCAAATTAGCATGAAACATTTTCACTAAGTTTGAAAAACACACAAAATCATTTTGGAAAGCATCAATTAAACCAAGAATTCTATTTTGATCACAAAGATCATAAGAAGGAAAATCATTGAATTTGGTAAATCTTCCAGGAGAGACTTTTCCAAAGGAAACATATTCCATAAGGCTTCAATGGCCTCTTTTTCATGGAAAATATAGCCTTTGGTTTTCTTAGAAAGCCTATGGTTTTTGGAATGTTGATTGAGGAAGCCATTGATGAATTGTTTTAAAGAGATAAGAGAGATAATGGATTTTTGAATTTTGAAAATGAGAGTGAAATGAATGGATGAAGATAGAATAATTAAATAGAGAATCAATAGACATGTTCTCTGGTCAAGAGACACCTTTTTAGGACATTGGAGTTGGTGAAGAGGTGGAAGCCATTCCAAATTTTGAATTTGAATTGAAAATTCAAAATTCTGGTTTCTGAGTATATGTTGACGTATGAGAAGTGGGTATGTTGACATATAGTCATCAATTTCCAAAATTTTGAGATGAATGAATTATTCCTATTTACTTGTGTATATATATATATATAGAATTATCCTATAATTATTACTAATCTATATACTTTGTAAATAATTTTTAAAAATTAATTTTTATATATATTCTATATTATTTTTATTCAATATTATATTCTTATTAAAATAATTTTATAAAACTTTTTTTAGCAAGGCTAAATGGGGTGAATTGGTCCCGTACCAGTTTATTGCAAAACAATAAAGGTAAACATGAACCGTAACATGCTACGGATCACAAAAGCAAGAAGGGAAAGAAAAAAACAAAAATAGACAAACTAGGAAGGAAAGAAAAGCAAAACGGCAAGAGAACTAAACCCATGCAGTTGTGATATCATCACCAAACTCAAAAGAAGTATTCCTTATCCTAGAGGCAATTTCATGCCTTACTTCATTCCAGATGCCGATATGAGAAATGTCGTGACCCTTAAAAATCTTAATATTTCTATGTTTCCAAGTGACAAATTTTTTTTTTTTTAGAATCAACAGTAAAGGCATGCTTTCACCATCCCTCCACCTCGTAGCATTATAAATGTTACACCACTCAATATCACTGACTCTGGAAGCATTAGTTCGACCAAGCAACCGCATGAGATGCTGCCATAATGGAAATATAAATTTGCAGTTGAAATATAAATGGGTGTTAGTTTCTGCATCCTCCAGACAGAAGACATAGAGGCTATCAATATGCATACCGATATCAACAAGCTTAGCACAAGTGAAGAGAGCATTCCTCATCACCTTTCAGAGCAGTAGATTATCCTTCTCCCTGATAATATTATTCCATGCTCTATTATACCAAGCAAACTGGATTGAGTTACCATGCATCATCAGGCAGTTAACACAACAGAAACAGAGTGAGCTTTGAAATCAGGCGACCACACCAACCTGTCAACCTGAACAGAAGGGTAATGTTGCTGCTCAATTTCATGCCAAGGGCATCATTAGGCAGTTATAAAATTCTTTATATATATATATATAAATTATTCATCCAATATTTTTATTAATCTAATCCTATCAAATGAAAACAAAAATCTAATAAAAAATTTAAATTTTAAATGCGTACCTATTTTTGCTTCATTTCTTTAAACTTTTCTGAACTTAATTGATTATTGATGTGAACACATATTTTCATCTTCCATATCTGGTTCATTATCACTTGAGAAAGTATATAAATTGTCTAATCTTGCAGTATAAGCCTTTCTTCATTTTCTAGACGAATCAGTGTTTGGTGAGATTTTCGGTTTCTGTGATTGTGGACAGTCTCTCTGCATATGGCCAAATTCATTGTAATTAAAACATCTAACGGCATTTCCTCTTCCTGGATTTTTTTCCCATTTCTCTTCATATTCATTTTTCTGTATTCTAGAAATTTTCTAAAATTTCTGGTCATGAAAGCAATTTCATCATCATCGTCGTTGTTTGAATCCAGATCATCTGTTGCTGCATTGAAAGCGATGGATTTCTTTTCTATTATTTAATTTCTCTTATGCATGCATTTGTGCTTCATGTGACATTAAATTGCCAAATAACTCTTCAAATTTCAAAGTACTAGTGTCATTAGCCTCTTCAATTGCAAGAGTTTTTTAGTTCCATTTAGAAGTAAGTGAACTGAGAATTTTTCTAACTTGATCATCTTCAGAAAAACTTTTACCCAATGCAATTAGTGAATGTACTATATCTTGAAAGTTACTATACATATTAGAAATGGACTCATTGGAACTCATTTTAAAAAATTAAAACTGATTAGTTAACTTAGAAATTTTGGTCTGTTTGACCTTACTAGTGCCCTCATGTGTAACTTGCAGTGTTCTCCATATTTAATATGCAGACTTACAAGTTGACACTTTATTGAATTCATTCTTATCTAATGAACAAAACATTCATGGCTTTACAGTTACTTTGTGAAAGTGCCTTTTGATCAACAGTCCATTGTAAAAAAGTCAGTTTTGGGCTCAGTATACTCATTCTGTGTGACATTCCAAGTATCTAGACCATTTGACTGTAAATAGATTTTTATTCTACATGACTAATAGGTGTAATTACTCCCATTAAAAAGTGGGGGTCTAGTAGTAGATTGTCTTTTGAGAAAGGTTTTACTAACAAGTGAACTAACAGTGTTGTTAGCCATTTAAACTATTCAAAAATTAAAATTATGAATACATTGAAAACAAGTGCTCTGATACCAAATGTTAGTTTGCGGAAGTAAGAATCCTAAGGCAAATTTAACAATAGAGGGGGGTGAATAGTGTTTAATAACTTTTATGAATCCTTTTGATTTCTTTTAAGATTGATATAAATGTAGTAAAAGTAAAAAGTAAAGAGTTGGAGATATCACACTAAGATTTATATACTGGTTCGGAGTTACCTTACATCTAGTCTCGTACAATTTCTTATACGGATTTCTTGTCAAATATCAAAGTTTATACAATCTCGATTTTAAGGATACGAGACACACCCTCTAGATTTTCCGAGATCTGGGTACACTCACTGGATTCAGAGGGGACACCAGTACACCCACTTGGGTTTAAAAGGGGCATAAAGCACACCCACTTGATTCAAATAGTACATAAGCACACCCACTTGGATTTCAGGGATATCAAGAACACCCAAAAGTGTTTGAGTATGATTTAATAGAATTTACAAAATCAATTTCTTGATCTTCAATACAAATAATCCTATAGCCTCTTGAATAGCAATTTGATCATGATTTGAGTGAAAGAGATGAGCGAGATCGGAGAGTATTAAATATAGAATCACATCAATAGAGTTTGAATTTGATTCTAACTAAATTTGAGAAGATCTCGAGTAGAATTTCTTTTAGAAATCAAGAGAATGAAAGAGGAGAGAAAATATAAGAAAGTAGTTATGAAAAATTTATTGAGAGAACCCCTATTTATGGAGAAATAATAGTCATGTCAATTCACGAAAAGATACGATGAAAAGACACTTCCATTCAAAAATTGAATTTTGAAAATCTCAGACTATATGTCAACATATAACTTCTATGTACGTCGACATATCCTTTGTTAATTTGAAAAAAAAACTTAATAAAAATTGTTTTGTAAATATTAAATTGTATAAAATATTTTGATACTTTGTAAAATTATTTAAGTATAGTTTATACACATTTTAACCATAATAAAACTTAAGAAAACTTTATTAAATTATTTTGAAATATTTTAATATATAAAGTATTTAAATATGAATTTCTTTTGAAAAATAATATATAAGGTATAAGTGAATATATATTTAAAATCAAAGTATTAATGAATGCTAAAATATACTTTTGAATACCATAAACATTTAGAAAACGTAAAACCAAAATCTATATCTAAATACAATAAATTAAAAGTATATATAAAATACATAAAAAACTTAATATAATAATTTTGTTAATCAATAATTAAAAGGTTAGGAATTATTTGAAAGCTATTTTGAAAAGATGTTTGAAATATCATTTTGAAAGTAGGGATTCTTAAAAATCATTTTAAAAACCAGGATATTTGAAAACTATTAAAACCAGAGAATAGATTTTAAAAACCTTTTTGAAAAAATGAAGAGAGATCAAAGAAGTGCTATCATGGCATTAATAAAATAATCTATGACTCTATAACTTACCTTGATATGTTGAATCTTCAAACTCATGAGTCTTCAATCTCTAACTCTTAAATCTCTAAATTAGCCTCTTTATCAGCCTCTTGAATCTGATCTTGATATTATACAGTCTTCTTCATCAACACCTGTCTAATATCCTGCGTTATATACTATATATAACTTGATAAAACATTAGGATCTATATTTTATACGATTTCATATGGTTGTTGTAATCAAAACTAGTACCTAAGGTACTAACAAAGAGTATAATTTAAATGGAGTTTTCAAAAGAGTAAGAGGAGGGAAGAAAATATGATAATAACCAATTGAAAATTCGTTTGAAACCTCCTATATATTGTGTATAAACATATGTGTCCATTCAGAGTTGCGACGAACAGACACTTTGATTCAAAATTTGAAAAAATTGATTTGCAGCATGTATGTAAACATACCATC
This sequence comes from Allium fistulosum, assembly GCA_030737815.1. Taxonomy (NCBI): domain Eukaryota; kingdom Viridiplantae; phylum Streptophyta; class Magnoliopsida; order Asparagales; family Amaryllidaceae; genus Allium; species Allium fistulosum. Next base: position 1,097,799,391 of record CM060904.1, on the reverse strand, counting down.
TGGGTATATGTCGACATATGCTTGTGAATTTTGAAAATACTATTCTTTATAAAATAATTTGATACTTTGTAAAATAATTTAAACACAGTTTATAAACATTTTAAACTTTGAAAATCTTTTATAAATTATTTCTTAAATATATTTGAAAATATGTTTTGTCTGAAAATATAAAAGATAAAACATTAAAAGATAGAGATTAAAGACTGGTATCAAGGACCTTAACAAAATTCTATGACTCTACACACTATGTTATAGTCTTGATATCTTCATGTCTTGGTCTTTATACTGGTGAGTCTTCATGTCCATTTCTTGAGTCTTTATACTATATAGTCCTCAATTCAACATCTGTATAATATCCTGCACTATATACTGTATAACTTGGCAAAACATTAGTATTTATATTTTATATAAATGTATATTTGTTGTTATCAAGGTTGTTATCGTTAAAATTTATAACTAAGATATTAACAGCTGAATAGTACGTGACTCCCTAGTTGAGCTGCCAATAGTCCAATGGTTGTATATCTCCGTAGGATTACTGATTGATGATGTACAGTACGTCTAAATAAGGGGAAAGTAGGAATTTGTATATTGTAGATATCCAGAAACAAGAATTAAATAAGTTCCCAAAGGATGGTGTGTAGTGGTCGCTCCAAGTTAATAACCGGATTTTTATAGTTTGGAAGAAGATAAGTCGGTAAGTAAATTGAAAGAAGAAGAGTCCAAAAGATGGAACAAATAAAAATCCACTCTGAGTCTGACCCTATATGGAAGAATTTAATAAAATTTGAAATGTTTTTAATATAAAAATCCAAGAAAATATGTAAATAATGTATTTGAAATGATTTTCGAAGGAACTATTTAAAGTAGAAAAACTTTATTTTTGAAAAGTAGGTAAATATCAAATTTTTGAAAAAAAATATATCTACATTTTTTTAAATAAATTTTTTTAATAGAAATTAAAATTGATTAAATTGGAAATTTCAGTAGATGGTATTTTAATAAAAGTTATTTCTTTTGAAAAAGAATGTATAGAGCATATGCATATCTCAATGTTTTTCTAAAATGAAAAATTTTAACTTGTAAAATTCTTTTAGGGGTGGACAATAGGAAGTGGTACTGGTTTTAAATAGGGTAAATAGAATGGGAAAGAAGATAGTTAATTAAGAGGAAAATGTGCATAAGAAGTTAAAAGCAGTTTAGGAAGAAGACAGATAAATAATAGTAACATTATGAAATATAAATAGAAACGATATTATAAATTTATATTAAATAATGTTAGTGATTAGAAATGATGTTAGGAGATTATATTAAAAATTATGCTAGTAATCTAATTAGAAGCAGCATAGGAAATTAAAGGCAAAACAAAGAAAATGGATATTTTCCATTGTTGTGCACGTTGATTGCACGCGTCCTTTAAAATCCCCCCTCGCATGCTATTAGAGACTCCACCAAGGATTGGAGGTGGAAATAGAACGAGTAATAGAAAAATAATTGTATAGAAGTGTTCTTGTCTACTCCATTTTTTGTTGTTTAAAATTGTAAAAGATTTTTTGAAAATATTGTAAAGCTAATTTATAAAGAAATGGTTTGTTATAAGAATTGGGTTTTTAAAAGCAAAACTTAATAAATCGTTTGAGTTAAAAATAATCCCAAAATAAAAATCCCTGTTGTTGAAAAGGGGCTTTAAAAGAAAAGTTGATTTGAAGGAAAAAGAAATGAACTTTTTAAAATTAAATTGCTAAATTTTCTTGTGGACTTGATGAATAAATCTTAATTCAGAAATCCTAAATTATATTTTTTTAGTTAAGACACCAAGTTATTTTTTATTTTAATAAAATGTTTCTAAGTTTGTACTTTAAAAATTAAAAGTTTTGGGATTAAATGCTTCAAAAATTTTGAAGTTTTAATTTTGAAAAAAATGACAAAAACCAAACCAAAATTTTAATGTGAGGTAGATAGGGATGACTGCCTAGGTAAGACGTGTGCAGACTAAGATTTTAATGAAGAAAATAGCGATAACTACTCATAGAGTAGCAATAAGGAATCCCTATAGAGTATAAGGAATATTAGTGAAAGCCTAAGAATGTTTTATTAGACATGTATGCAGGCCATAAGAAAAACCCACAGTAGAATGATGAATGGTATCAAAGTACATGTCTATGAGTTTTAGAACAAGCTCGCAAAAAAGGCCAAGGATAAGAAAAGTAAATACCAAAAATTTGAGAGTAATATCTAGAGATTTGGATTAAGTGAAGATAATAACAGAGGGTAATGTTGTAAATTTTCGCCCCCCCCCCCCCCCCCCGCATCTTTCGCTATGCACGCGCTTCATTTAGTGTAGAAAGGGTAAGACCACTGAACGAAGCTCTTTTGGTGCCAGCTTCATGATTGGATATGCCTACATCCCCCTTAGAGCACACATATTTTCATGGCAGCATTTATTTATAACAAAAAGGAATTCCTTGTTGTTACATGCAACCAATCCCATATATATGCTCATCTCTTTTAGAATATTTTATGATGTGAGACTTTATCATAATCCAATCGACACGCCTACTCTAATACAATGCGAGCCACACCTAACAGATCTCCACCTTGGCGAGCATTTTCTCAATTCAACTTGAAGTTATACAAAGTCCTCAAACACTTGGATAAGGTCGCTGACACCTCTAACAGTTTAGATTAGGTCGCTTCCACCTCTCAGTAGTTGGGCCAAGCTGCTTTTACAAAGAGTTCTCTTTTCCATGGTTGGAGCAGGTCGTATTCTAACTTATAATTCCACCTTAATGAGAATCCCGAGCTTAAACCACATACTGGAGCACACTTAGGTCAACGCTGCATCATATTGATCCCCTCGAACCATCGGCTTTGATACCATGTTGTAAATTTTCGGCACCCCTCGCATCTTCTACTATGCGCGCGCTTCATTTAGTGTAGAAAGGGAAAGACCACTGAACGAAGCTCTTTGGTTCCAGCGTCATGATTGGATATCCCTACATCCCCCTTAGAGCACGTATATTTTCATGGCAGCATTTATTTGTAACAAAAAGAAATCCCTTGTTGTTACATGCTACCAATCACATATATATGCTCATCTCTTTTAGAATATTTTATGATGTGAGACTTTATTATAATCCAACCTACGCACCCACTCTAATACAATGCAAGCCACACCTAACAGGTAATAAGATGATAAATACACATAGGGGAGGTTGGTAGCTCAAGGTTATGGAAGACAAGATAGATAGTAGAAAAGTTATTCCACCAAGTGAATTTGCCAGTGAATTATTCTAAATGTGCATAGTTTATATTTCATATCCATTATAGGGGGATGCATAGTTTATCCCATAATTGGTTGTGATAATGCATGTAATGGATGGACCTCAATTATTAGAAACCAAAAGGAAGTTAAGATATATGAGTTACAGTGGAATGACATTAATTTAAGTAGGTGATGAGGCACAACATCATAAATGGCAGTTAATGTTGAAAGACAGCTTCCAATAATTGTTTCTTTTAGGTTTGGGTTGTAAGCATTAATTATTTCTGTTGTATAAAATGTGTACCATATCATAAGAAATGTTCATTTTTATTTTTATCCTATGTGGACCACGATATTATTTGGAAAACAATACAACAAGTAAATTTCAGAAAAGACACTAACTAATGCAAAAGAAAATAAAATAGTGAAAGACTGGAAGTTATAAAATAAAGTAGTAAAAATTTATTTAATTAGCTACTAAAAGAGAAAGGAAAAAAGATATAAGTCACAAAAAAGTAGAAAATTTTTGAAGAGTAAATTTTGGCAAGCGAATGATAAGGAAAAGTTGTTGCAAAACCATTGGTTAACGTCCATGTACCTTACAAGCTAAAATTAATATATTAATTTATGTGCTAATTGTTATTATAAAATAAAAGAAAAGGCTTTTGAATTTAAAATTTACCTTATAATATAATAGGGTCCATTATGGACGTTAAACTATTGACTAAACCCCGGTAGTGTAGGATGTAGCATGAACCGTTTTGAAAAAAAAATACATGTATACTTTTGAAAATTTTAGGTTTTGGAAAATAAAATAATTTTATGAAAAGTTCTGAAATTTTTTGTAATGAAATTTTGAATCTTTAAAAAATTTCACAAATATTTCAAAAATTTTATATAAAAAGATTTTTGAGCGAAAAAAGAGGAAAATGTCCAGTCATATGCTTAGTATAGGGAAAAGTCGACGGGTTAGCAAGTATAAATTTTACTGTGCAGTAGAAGTGACAATAAAATAAAAGATAGTCAGTGACAAGGGGAAAAGCTATCTCAGATATGAAATCTGTTTCTCCATACTTTGTCGGTAGATGAACAAAAAAATGGTTTTGAAATAATTTTGTATTAAAAATCTAAAGATTTAATATAAAATTTACTTATGCGAACTGGACTTGGAAATGTTGAAAAAAGAATTGAGGGCAAAAGAGAAGGTTTCAAGATACAGTGGAAAAGGTACACAAGAAAAGGATGAAAATATGAAATCCTCTATCTAAACATTTTTCCAGCATAAAGAATAAAGGTTTAGAAATTTGAATTTTTTCAAAATTTTGGATGTTAGCAACATTGTGCTAGAATTTTGGATGGTAGAGATTGAATGAAAAATTAGTTAAACTTCTATCTGTAAAAGTATAGGAAATTTGGATGCAAAATAAAGTTTTTGATTTTCAAAATTTGTATACATATAGAACTGTTAGTATATATAGATTGTTTGCATCATATTTTCAAAATTGTTTTAAAAGATGCATTCATATAAAAACGTCGATTTAAATTTTCTTAGTATGCATATCGTATATGTTGTGATACACCATGCACTTGTACACGATTGGTTGCAAAATTGGTTGTACATTAATTGGTTGGTTAGTTTAGAATGATTGCACGTTATGTTACATGATTTAATTCTTGAGGAATTTCGGAGATGGAATTCTTTTAAGGTGGGAGAATGTAACATCCCGTAATTTTTCTGATAATTAATTAATAAGTAATAGCGTTGAAAAGTAGATTTTTTACAAACGTGGGTATTTGGCTACGAAACTTGACCATTGGGTTCGTTGCGATTTTATGGTCAACTTTTATACATAAAGTTTTTCGATCGGAATTCAACCGAAAATGTTATTAGCGTTTGAATATTTTGAGTCGAAATAATTATATATATAATTAAGGAAGGAAATATAATTAACCAACGTTAATTAACGTTAACCGTCAATTAACGCTTACTTAACGTTAATGAATGCGGAAACAAATTCTTACGATCAACTATATAAGAAATTAAATTAACAAAAAAATGATGCAGAATTAATTAACGTAATTAAGGCCGACCAATCGATCCCTAACCATGGCAGGTCGACCACTAATAAGGGGCGACGGTCAACCAGTTGGGACGTCAGTTGTGAAATTCTGACATGATCGAACAACCCGGATTTAAAATAAAAGAATCTAACGGTTGACATTAGTTCGAATCATTTTAATACGAACCCAACTCCTCACTTTCTTCTCATATTTCTGAAGCGACGACGGAGCTGCCATTTTTCTTCTCCACTAAAATCCTTAATCTTAAAAATAGTTATAGTTTACATGCATATATAAAAATGGAGAATAGCAAAGGATGATTGAGAAGAAGCATAGAGTCAAATCAAATCGTCAAAACTAAGGTAAATTATAAATCTGGATCTAAAATCTAAATTAAATCCAAATTTTTTTTTCTGATCTAGATTTCTGATAAGTATATGTGTGCTTGTGGTATATGTATTCAAAAGGAAGAAAAAGGGAGTCAAACTGAACAACCGGATTAGATCTAAAGATTTGATAAGCTAAACAGGTGAGTGATAAATGTTATATTTTTATATAATATTGGATTATATCGTTATAAATCTATTCCCGTGTGCCTAAAATGTAAATTGGAGTTGTAGGCTAAAATTTTACATGTGCAATGAATTTATAAACCCTGCTTACATATACCGTGCTTGATAACTTGAATTATATATTGCATGTATGTGAATATGGATTTAGTATTGGGTTATAGTAGTCCCTGAAAACCATAAATTATGTGATAGTTCCAAATTTGTAGATTTAAGCGACTTTTACAAGTAAAAAGGTAAATTAATTTATCATCATAAATTGTGGAGATTTAAGTGTTATTTTAATTCATTGGAATGTAGTGTGTTGCGGTGTAAATTTCTACAAATTATCAAGTTTAGTTTTGCAAATAAAAGTGTATCGTTTGAAATAATAAGGAACACGTCTAAAAGAAAGAGATGTATAAAATATGGATGTTTAAATATATTTGTACTGTCTATTTCAATAACTACAAAATATAATTCCTTGTGATTATAAACGTAACACAAATTATTCTTTTGGATAAAATATAGAAATTTACAGTGTTAACATTTCCTTGAGGGAGATGTAATTCTAATGCATCAAAATGCAGAAATCTTTAAGTATGAATTAAAGAAGTGAAGTTGTGATAATAACAATAGTAAAATTGTAAAATTAATATATATAAATATATGCAATAGAGACGAGTTGAAAACCAGATAGTGAACGATAACAAGGTAGACAGACAATAAAATGAATAAAGCCAAGAAGTATATATAATATACGGGTTTGGAAAGTCCACTAAACAAGGGAGGGTAGTAACTGTTAATAAAGAATAGAAAGAAAAGTTCAATAAAAAGAAATGAAAGTAAATGAGAAAAGATATTTAGATCCTTTAAAAGAAAGTGGTAAATGACCTTAAATATAATAAGAAATGCATGAAGAAGTAAATAAATGTTATTAACAGTTGAACATTAGAGGCATAATAATCAAACAAGTATGAATTAATACATGCACATACATACATACATACATACATATATATATGTATGTATGTATGTGTATATATATATATATATATCGGTAGCTATTAGTATGAGTTTATGATAGGCATGAATTATTAAAGTTAATAAATAACTTAGATGGACAATGTTACTACCCAAAAAACCCCTTTCGACGAAGTCGAAACCTGTTTGAGCGGAGAACAAAGAAGAACAAGAGGGAAGAGCTGCAGCTAGACCTTTTAAAGGAGTCGAAGGGGTGCTACCGCCAAAGTATGAAAGTTTCAAAACCTTTCGAAGGTGTCGAAAGGTTTCTACAATCAAGATCCAGAAGGCTCTTACCTTTCGAAGGAATCGAAAGCACCCTTCTGCCTTCGGTAACCACCTTTCGACTAGGTGATTCCCTATGCATGAAGACCTTTCGAATGAGTCAAAGCCGCACCTTTCAAAGAGAATAAAGAATATCTCTTTGAATATATGCCAAACCATTCAAAACCAATGGTTTTGCCTTTATTCAAACTACTCGAAAGCAAGTATTGTCCTGAACAACCCCTTCGAAAGCTATAATAAGCCTTTCGAACTGGTCGAAGCCATGGTGACCCAGGAGGGTTCCGCATCAAGTCACAAACAAGAGTTCAGAAGCAACCATCGGTGTCGAAACCAGCGGCACTTCAACACCATCGGAACCACTAAACAAAGCCTATCGATAGAGTCGAAAGCTCTTACAAGGCAAAACAAAGAAGAGAAGCACAGCCGTTCCTTTCGACAAAAGCGAAAGCATACTTGAGTTATTCGGCAGCCACATTTCGACCAAGTCGAATGCTTTAGGGTTGAAAGGTGCTGACCCGCATCTATAAATAAGACCCAATGGGTCAAGTTTTGGGATATGATTGCAGTCACTCTAAACTTGTATTTTCTTAATAAAGAGAGCTGTAAACCCTAATTTCACAATTGATTTGGGGATTTTGAGTAATAAACTCTTCTTTTGCTTGTAAAAGTGAAGTCTCAAATATTTCAGATTACTTTACTATTTATAAAGCTTTTGTCAGGTTTAATCTTGTGTTTTAGGTGTCGTCTACATCGAAAGGTACCTGCCGACATAGTCAAAACCTTGTATATTCAAATAACTTCAGTTAAGTGCACCAAACTATCTTTCCCTAGGCTTTTGCTTTCGACAAGGTCGAAACCTAACCATACCATAGACCACTTAAACCTGGAACTGACACAAGGAACCTAAGGATCTTGCTTTCGACAAGGTCAAAACCTATCCTTAAACCACTCCAACCTAAGATTTCCAATCCAAACCTGAGACATTTAAGCCTACAGCTTTCGACAAGGTCGAGATCCTACCTTAGATTCCTGGATCAAGTCTTAACACCTAATCAACCTTGCTTTCGACAGGGTCGAAACCTTTGCCTCAGATTCTTGGATAAAGCCCTAGCCACACAACAACTAAGGCCTTTGACCAGGTCGAAACCAACCAAGAAAAACCTTACTTAAGATATCCCAATCATTTCGAAAGGTGAGCCTTTGAAGGGAAAACCAATCTATCTCAACAGGATTTAAAGGTTGATAAGGGAAGAACCCGACCCTTTCGACTGAGTCGAAAGGTCAGACTGAACAACTTTTTACTTCAGTAATTTACTAAGAAGGAAATTCAAGAAATATATACACTTTCCACTCCTCTCCATCTACCTAAAGGATAAACCTCATTCTTAAACACAACTTTGGGGTGTTGACAAGATTTCTTGTTAACATTTTTGGTGCTAGAAGGAGGTCTTGAACCTCCACCTTGGTTAAACATCCAACACCACTTGTTTCTAACCTAATTCAACTTGGTTTCAAGTTTGTCTACTTTGGTCCAACATCATTATGGATAGAAGAATCAAAAGATCCGAGCAAGGATCCTCGGAACCAAATTTGATTGGATTCTCTCAAGAGTTAACTAATGATAGAAATCTCCAAGAAGAACAATTGCTAAGGATGAAGGCTTTAAGAATCATTCAAGAAAAGAAAGTTGAAGCCTAGACACACTTAAATGGAGTTTAAATCCTTTTCTTGTTGGTCCCACCCTAATATTTGCTTTAAGGGAAAAGAAAAGGTAAAGCGATAATTTATTTGACCAAATGAAAAGAACCATTCAACTCTATTCCAAAGGCACAATCTTTGAAAAAGAGATAATAACTGATTACAATGCCTTTGCAAATAAGTGGCAATAACCAATTACAACAAGAACACTTCCTACACAAGAACTACAAAGGGTGGTAAAAGAAAAGCAATTAGAGAGTATGAAACTATAAGGCTAAGAAACAAAAAGTCAAAAAGCAATTCTCAAGAATCAGCTTTAAGTTTAGACTCCCCAAAGAATGCAACTTGATGACTTCCATAGAGAATGTCTACTTGCTAACCAAGGATGAGCTTAACCATTGGTCATCACAGAAAAGGAAGCCAAAACATGAAAAGAATATAGGGGGATCCTATTGTTACTATTATATGATGATGAATGGACATGAGACCAATCATTATAGGGCCTTAGAGGGGATGATTATCAATTTCTTCCATCAAGGAAAGATTCATGAATTTGTAAAGAGAACTTGAGAAAAATCGATAAAGATATACATTTCTAAGAAAATATACGTTGTTGGGAGTGAAATGCTCCTTATATTTGGATACTACCCAAGATGGTAGTCTACCTAAGATGGGAAAGCCTCTGTCCAGGCCGAGATGGCCAGGACAGAGCACCTCCTGGAGGGAGGACGGAGTAAGCCTTTAGCCACGCCATAAGATGGCCAGGTTAAAGCACCGGACAAGCCCTTGGCCGCGCCTCTGGTTATGTCAAGGCATCTCACCTTTATCCATGCCATAAGATGGCCATGGTAAAGCATCGAACAAGCCCTTATCCGCGCCATGCTATGGCCAGGGTAAGGTACCTCTTGGAGGGAGGATGGAGTAAGCCTTTATCCATGCCACGCTATGGCCAGGTTAAAGCATCGAACAAGCCCATGTCTGTGTCATGCTATGGTCAGGGCAATGCGCCTCATGGAGGGAGGTCGGGTAAGTCCTTGGTTCCAGCCTCTAAGATGAGCTAACCAAGAGCATTGGATAACAATGGACTAAGATATCCAAGCCCAAAAGGAGGCTCATCAAATAATAGACTAAGATGTCAGAGCCCAAGAAGAGGCTCATCAAATAATGGACTAAGATGTCCAAGTGTAACACCCCTAATTTTTGTTTAACGTTATTCAGGACATTTAATTGGATAAATTAAATAGAATAATGTGGTTGATTAAGGAGTTGAGATTTAATTGTCAATTAACTTGGTTGTGACTAAACTAATGAATGTATAATTATGGTTTATAATTTATAAGTTAGGAAAATAAGAGGAGGGCGATATGGGAATAGCCACACCCATATACCCTTAAACCCTCCCTTATTCTCACATACCATTTCATAAATCAAAATACACATAAAAGAGAAGATATAGCCAGCCATTAAAACATCTTAGGAGATCAGCAAACTTGGAAGATCCAAGAGAGTAAGCTAGAAGATTAAAGCTAAGGCAAATCTCAAACTCCAACAACTTAATCAAGGTGAATAATAGTATAAATCATCTCATTTTTCCTTGTTTTGGTTCGGTTATGGATAGTAACTGAATGTATTTTGCTAAGGTGAAAAAGGCATTTATTTCGGGTTTTAATTATTAAAAATAATAAAATAATGAATTTTACCCCGAAATTTTTATATGATGTAAAAAAGGTTATTTCAAATATTTTATGAATTTTTGGGATTTTTACCGAGTGATTTCGATTTATTATGAATTTTCTAAGCTAAAAAGGCTTAATAATTATATTAAAATATTAATATAATTAATTATTTTGAAAATAATTTCGGAAATAATAAAATTTGATCTATAGCAGTTTTTTTTTGCAAAGAAAGCGTTAAAGTATGTCATTAACCAATAGAAATTTGACAAAGAATAGGAGTTGGTGAAAAGAATATACTTTAATGAGCAAAACAACAGTTTTCAAGTTATTACGACTCTGCCATTAGACCTTGTCGAAAGCACCTTTCGATTGTATCATTCTGCGGCAATTATGGACCCTTCTGTAGCATTTTCAAAAGCACCTTTCGACTTAGTAATCTTTCGACGGCATAATTCTACAGCAGTTCTGGACCCTTCTATAGCATTTTCGGAAGCACCTTTCGACTTAATGATCTTTCAACTTAGTAACCTTTCAACTGCATCATTTTGCAGCAGTACTGGACCCTTCTGTAGCATTTTCGAAAGCACCTTTCGACTTAGTAACCTTATGACTGCATCATTCTACAACAGTTATGGACCCTTCTGTAGCATTTTCGGAAGCACCTTTCGACTTAATCACCTTTCGACTTCGTCGAAAGCTCCCTTTCGACAACAGTTGTAAATGTAGCAAAAGCCCTTTTGTAGCAGTTTTCTCTAGTTTTGTTTGCAAACTTCAAATAGGCATAACTCTCTAACCGTAAGCTCGTTTTTCTATTATGACGCTCTACGGAAAGGGAAACGATCATTTGAACGCAATGGAATAGGTTAGAGAGCTTAATTCTACACTCATAAAAAGTTATAGCTAAAATAAAGTTTTATATTTCTAAAGGAGTTGATTTCTTTGCTTTCGAATATGTTTGCTTGGTTTTCTTTGCCTTCAAAGGGGATACTTTCGAAGCGGTTGTAAAATTGTTTTTTTTAACCAAGTTTTATGCTTTCGAAAAGGGTACTTTCAACTGGTTTCGAAGCTAAGCTTCTAAAGTTAAATGCTAATACTTTAATATATTCGAAAGGTAGAATTTAAAGTATTATAAGGCAGGAGCCTAATGTTTTTAACAGCTTTCGAACGAGGTTATCCTATGAAGTCAAAAGCTAGATTCCGAAGGTATCGAAAGGTTTTATGACCGAAACTCTATTTTTAAAGGAAAAACCCATGACTATATTAAAGGAGTTTCTATATAATGGTTTAATAAGAATCTATCTTTGATAAATTAAGCCCATAGGAGTGGTATTGCTATGTTGTTATATTGCTTCTTCTAATATGAATATATTCACTTTATAAAGGACCCATAACTGCATTTTAGAAAAAAATGGTAGGAGAACCAGTTAGGTTAACCCAATAGTGAATATAGATTGAATAAACTCCTTAATGAGTTGAATTACATCCAGGAGGTCAGGAAGACCAGAATATAAGATGCTAAAATATAAATGAAAGATATTGGCAAGGGCCGATAGGTTTACAGTAAGCCCATGAAAACTGTATGATATTGGCAGGGGCCAATAGGTTAATAGTTAGCCCATGAAAACTATGTATAAAAGAGGATGTCAGATAGACAGGTTCATAGTTAGCCCATGAAAATTATGTGTAAATGAAGATGTCAGATAGATAGGTTCATAGCAAGCCTATGAAAACTATGTAATTGGACATGGATTCCTTAAATGTTTAATCGATTATTAGTTAGCCCATGAAAACTAATAGGTTAATAGTAATCCTGGAAACTATAACTGAGATAGATAGCCAGAATGAATGGGGATGGGTAATCCAGATTTTATTTTCTTGTTTTGCATATCATCATAATGTTTTGAAATACAATGTTTTAACCATTGTGGATGCAGGAGCACAATATACGGTTTTATAAAGGTTTTAGGATACTATTGAGGAGAAAACCCATTCCGCTATGTGGCATGGTCTCATTGGATATCTATTTGGTTTGAGATGATAGACTATTATTCACACCTGGCTTTATGTCTTACTCGAAGTTTTTGTTTTCCCTTTAAAATCTCGGGTACTCAATTGATTTTGAGTAGTTGAGTTTTAGGGTTTTCAGGTTCTCTTCTTAGACGAATAAAGCTTCCGGAGGCGTGTAGGAGGCATATAGTTATTTAGAGACATCTTTTCCACTGTGTTTTTTGTTTGTAAAGGTAGATTTATTAGCCTTAGTATATACTCTGAGCAAGCAAGGGGGCATCTTCATATGTCGCTCTTGGCGTATGTGTAATAATTATATTTCGCTGAACGTGGGTAACGTTTTGGGAGTATGTGATGAACATGAAATGTTTTGAATGGAATGTTGAAATATGTTTTTGAATGGTTAATTTTTTTTCCATATTCTTATGATATGCGTATCAATGGATCCAGCACCGCCGTATTTGGTCGTCGAAGATTAATAATTATGGATGACTGCAGCATCCGTAGCCGTTAGTTTTGGGCCTCCAAATAGGGGGATGTTACAAGTTGGTACCAGAGCTTAGGTTTATGAAACTTTAAAGGAAAGTTAAACCTAAAAGATTTCAAACATAATCCAATGAATTTGAAAATATGATCAGGGTTTGGGTTAATGCTTTAATAACGTACTTGTATTTGATATATATATATATATATATGTATATATGTATAAGTATGTGTTCCCCTCTCTCTTAGACCGTTCTTATGTATCTTACCAAGGCTCGTATGCATATTTACGAGAAATAAGATATGGAAGCAGAAAACGAAAGAGGAAATCTAGGTGGAGGAAGCACCACAACAAATGGTAATGATCGACCTAATACCAGGAGGAACCAAGGTCGACAGGCTAATGCTAATCCAAGTGCAGAGGCCAATGTAGGTGCTGGAACCCCACCAGTAGATATGAGGATGATGTATCAGTTCTTCGTCAACTTAATGCAAGCTGGAGCAGCTGCAGGGGTAGCTGGAGGTAATGCTGTGAATGCTGGAGGAGCCAATCCTATGATCCCGGTTGGCAATAACTATGCCAAGCTGAGCAAGGATTATACCAGTCTGGGAGGGAAGCCTTTTCTTGGAACATAGGATGCTGTTGAAGTTGACAATTGGATTTTGAACTATGAAAGGATCTTTATAGATTTAGGCTTGGATGATGGAGAGAAGAGAAGGCTAGCCTCTAGACGGTTGCAAGGGTTAGCGCTTCACTGGTGGAACAGTGTGATAGTCGGAGTTCCGGAGGAAGAGCTGACATGGGCTGATTTTAAAAGAAGGTTCGAGCAAAGGTTCTTGTCTGAGGTTGCCAAGTCGGCATTGATGAGGAAGTTCATAAATCTTGTACAAGGAGAGATGTTAGTGATCGAGTATGCTGCTAAGTTTGATGAGCTTTCTCGATATGGTTATGCATTCGTTGACACTAATGTCAAAAGGAATGAGAGATTCATTCGAGGTTTGAGGCCAGAACTAGGTAAAATGACCATGACTCATATTAGAGAGCCTTGTCATGTAGTGGTGGAGATGACCATTCGCCATGAGGAGATGCTTGTTATATCTGTTAGGGAGAAACCATTTGAGTCCCAAGGCCCTCGGGGAAAGAAAAGAAAATTCTTCAAGAAGAAAGGAGACCAAAAAGGGGATACTGCCAAGAAGGCGAAGGCTGATTTAGTGTGTTACAAGTGTGATAAGAAGGGCCATTATGCCAACGAGTGTAGAACTGGTAAAGGAAAGAAGCCTTCAGAGAAGAAGAATGTGAAATGCTTCAACTATGACCAAGTTGGGCATTATAAGAGCCAGTGCCCAGAGCCAGTCTGGGCGGACAGAGGGAAGGTGTTTGCTATTGGACCGCCGTCTTCTTCTAGACCTACTATCATAGAGAAAGGGAAAAATGTGATGGAAGGTACGCTTTTGATTCAGTATACCAGTTAGAGTACTTTTTTATACCAGTGCATCACACTCATTTATATCACAGTATTTGGTTGATAGGTTATGTATAGAACCCACATACCTTGTTACTTCCTTAAGGGTTGCAAATCCAATAGGAAGGCATGCAACTCTTGGGACGAGATGTGACCAGTTAGAACTTGATTTGTTAGGTCATAAGTATGCATGCAGTTTATATGTTTTTGATTTTGTAGATTTCATGATAATTTTGGGTATGAATTGGTTGGGTAAGTATGAGGCTAGAATATTTTGCTAGGATCGGGAATTATCGTTGAGGCACCCAGATAGTCATAATCGAATCATTTTCTCAGTGGAGAATTACAGTAAGAGTGTTTGTGCTTTGTTAAGTGCCTTGGAGGTGGGAGATGAGCTTAGTTAGGTTCATGTAGCAAGAGAATTTGCATATGTATTTGAACCAGTTACTAGATTATCACCGAAACGAGCTATAGAGTTTTGGATTGACCTTGTATCGGGAGCTGAACCTGTCAATGGACCACCTAGCAGAATGTCACTGACGGAGATAAATGAATTAAAGGGCAGCTAGTGAATCTTGAGGGAAGGAATTTTATTAGACCAAGAGGTTTGCCTTGGAGAGTGGTCGAGGTGTTTGTAAAGAAACCAGATGGGTCATTAAGGATGTGTATCGACTACTGTAAGCTAAACGAGAGGACGATCAAGAATAAGTATCCTTTGTCGAGAATCGATGACTTATTTGATCAGTTGAGTGTAGCCAGAGTGTTTTCTCAATTGGACTTGGCGACAGGTTTCCATAAGCTAAGAGTGGCAGAGGACGGTATCCCATTGACGGCGTTTCAAAAAAGATATGGATCATATGAATGGTTAGTAATGCCATTCGGATTGACAAATGCACCTGCTTTCTTCGTTGATTTGATGAACTTGGTTTTCTGAGAGCACTTGGATAGGTTCGTCTTTGTATTCATAGATGACATTTTAGTATACTCAAAAGATGAAAGAGAGCATGAGATTCATCTTAGAGTGGTGTTGGAGACGCTGAGGCAGAATCAGCTAAAGGCGAAATTTTCCAAGTGCCATTTTTGGAAGAAAGAGGTTAAGTTTCTTGGATATGTGGTTTCAGAGAAGGGATTGTCAGTCGTTCCAGATAAGATCGAAACTGTGAACAGTTGGAAGAGACCAGAAACAGTGACCGAGATCAGAAGTTTTCTTGGACTTGCTGGCTATTACCGGAGATTCATCAAGGATTTCTCGCGGATAGCAGCACCCTTGACTAAGCTTACCAGAAAGGAAGTGAAGTTTGTTTGGTCCGACAAATGTGAGGAAGCATTCCTTAAGTTAAAGCATTTGTTGACCAATGCTCCAGTATTTGTAGTTCCGGATGGTAATCAGGGATTGGTAGTATACACAGATGCATGTAGGACTGGATTGGGAGCAATATTAATGCAGAAGGGCAAAGTTAGTGCTTATGCAACTAAGCAACTTAGACCGCATGAAGTAATATATCCTACTCATGACTTAGAGTTGGCAGCGGTAATTTTGGCCTTGAAGATTTGGAGGCATTTTCTCTTGGGGGAGAGATTTGAATTGTATACTGATCACAAGTCTTTGAGATACCTATTCTCTCAGAAGGAGTTGAATATATGACAGCAGAGGTGGCTGGAGTTTTTGGCTGCTTATGATTTTGGTATAGAATATACCCTAGGGAAAGGTAATAAAGTAGCGGATGCTCTCAGCAGAAGACATCATAATGTGGTGTTGGCTATGTTGGCGGAGTGGAAAGATCTGGAAGCTTTGGCCAGTTGTGGTGTGCAATTAAGATCAACTGCTAGTTCTAGTCAGAGTACTGCCATGCTGTCCTGTTTGGAAGTTCGACCAGTATTGATCGAGAGAATTGCTTCTAAACAGGAGAATCCATTATTAGCTGAGAGGATAAGAAGGCTTGAGGTTGGAACTAAGGTCGATGATTTGAAAGATTTTTGTCTTGACTAGAGAGAATGGTTGAGAAAGAAGGGACGGTTATGTGTTCCAGATGTGGAGAACTTGAGAAGAGAAGTTCTTAAGGAATGTCATCGATCCAAGTTTACGATTCATCCTAGAGGGACCAAGATGCATCAAGATATGAAGAGGAGCTTCTATTAGGATTAGGTAGTGTGTAAACTGTCAACAAGTGAAAGCCGAACATCAAAAGCCGAGTGGGTTACTTCAGCCTCTAGATATTCCAGTTTGGAAATGAGATTTGATATCCATGGATTTTATAGATGGGTTTCCAAGGTCAAGGAGAGGAAATGAGAGTATATGAGTTATTGTGGACAGGTTGACCGAGTGCTCATTTCTGTAACATCCCAGAATTTTGAGTACGGGATTTGTAAACATTTAATTCATTTTAAATGTTTAATATGGGTTTAAGATTCATTTTTGAACTAAAAGGAATTGGTTTAAACTAGAACAACAAGTGATAATTTCTAATGTGGAGGTTTAATTTGAGATTGGATAATAAATAATTTAATATTCGGGATTGGGATAAAAGGTGAATTTGGGATAAATGATTATAAAAATGGTGTTTAAATGTATTTTTAAGCTCAATTGGGTATAAATAATATTGTTGGATTTTTAGATGAATTTAAAAGTCAACAAATTATTATTTGGGATTTTATATTAATTTAAAAATGAATTTAATATTATTAAATTGCAAATTAATCAGATTTTAGTCTGAAATGAGCCAGAATGATTTTTAATGTGTTTATAAATTTTATATGATTTATTGTTAAGTTAATAAAATTTTAAAAGTGAAATTTTAAGCGTTTTCGTTAATTTTGAAAATCGCCTGATTTAATAGACGAGTAAAATAGCCTTCCGAGGCACAGTATCGGAATTCGACGAAACCAGTTCCATTGGATCCGTAATAGTTAGTTATTATCGGATTTCAATTTTCGTAGCGATCGGAGTTGTCGTTTGACCGTGGCAGCTCGAAACGCTTAGAAATCGATTTAACCGATTTAATTTTAAATTGATCGTTTAATTCCGTATCTCGCGTATACGATCAAATTAGCTTACGAAACCTATTTCATTGTGTCCAGAACGCGGAAAAACCCCCGGATAGCCTGTCGGAACGTGTAATTTGGAGGTCATTTACATTTACTGTTAATCGAGAGATTTTATTAATTAAATAATATTAAACTATTGTATATATATTCATTTTATCTCAAACCCTAGTTAAAAACAACCGGCCGCCACTTTTATCGTTTAATGGCCGAGAATTGCCTTCGTTTCCCCTCAGATATCTCGAGATCCATCGATTTTCTGCAGAGATCATCAACTAGAAAATTGGAGAGGAGGTCGAGTCCTTCGAGTTGGACGGTGGTGATCGCGTTTCGAGCAGCGTTGAACGTGTAGGGAGGCCGCGTTTCCTCTGCGTTCGTGGGCATTTTGCTCGTCCTAGGGTCGACCGAGCTGCGAGCCTTTGTGGGCGATGGTGGAGAGGGTGGAGGCGACTGCGGTGGCGAGCTCCGATCGAGCTGGATGTGACGAGGGTGGTCGCGGTTGTCAACCCTAATTAGCGGCATGATGGGTTCAAGCCTGGAGCATGTCGCGTGAGGGAGAAGCTCTCGTGTGGCCTTGATTTCGTGGTAGGAAACGAACGGTGGATGGTATAATAATTTAAATTAAAAAGAAATTTGTTTTAAATTTATTTCAAAACTTCGTAATATCATAACGAACTCATACGATCTCAGATTCGAACGGAACTGGAAGCGATGGAATCGCAGGAACGCGTGCTACGTGATGGTGTAGATCCGGATTCATTTCGGGCAAGTAGGAATTTGGGGTTAAATCGGACGTCGTTCGGTTTAATTCAAAATTTCGAACGCTCATCGAAAACTCAAGGTGAGTTATTCTCACTCACATCTGGATGCTTGACATTATAAATAATTGATATTTAAATATCTGTGTGGTTGATTGTCTATATTTGTGTTTATCTGTCTGGATTGATATTTATATTGTGATGTGCTAATATTTGTGGATGCAGGGAGAAACAGGTTGGAGGGATCCAACTGGATTCCTCACAATTGTAGCAATTATTTTATAATTGATAGTGATACCTGTTTATATGATGTAATTGATAAATCTGGAAATTTAGTTGTTCTGTGACATTGTTGTATAAAGTATAATCACAGAATTTAATTATGAATGGATAAATTGTGTTTTTACAAAATAAAATGAATTGTTAAATTTAGAATTTCAAAGAATAAAATTTGAAATCGGATTTGAAAGGAAAATGTAAATTGGGCCAAATTGGGATTTTGAATATAATGGGAAGTTTATGAAATGGGTAAATGGAAAGTATAGTTTTCTGGAAATTTAATTTATGAAATTATAAATTGTTTAAAATAACGATGTTTATTTTAATAATGACTGATGTTATCCGGAAATTAAAAATATGTTTAAATGGAGATGTCAACTATAAATTAACAAGTTTCAAAAGAAAATAGAATAATTTGAAATGCCGTATTTCATTGGGAATTTATTTAAGTAAATGGTAGATATGGTTTTCAGTAAGAAATTCTCCGATATTGTTTATTTAAGAAAAATGATTTAAATGGTATATTTAAAAGTGAAATTCCGGATATGGGAAATTGGGTATGAACTTCGGATGAAGTCATAGTTAAATATGGGATTTGGGATTTATGTTGTAAAACATAATTGACTTGAAATAAATCAGTGGATTTATATGAAAGAGTACTTTGGAATGTTTAGAAACGGGAAAGTGTTTCCCTGGGAAAACCAAGTAAATGTTTTACAAAAGATTTTATTTAACTAAGGTTAAGTTTTAAATCGTTTTAAAAGTATTTTTAAGAAATCGTTATTTTTAAAGAAATAAATTAATAATTTTAATACCGTAAATAATTTGGGAGTATATTATTAATTATTTTTACAAATGGATTTATTTAAAAGTTGGTTTTAGCTTAAGTTGTTAAAATTAGCATTTTTCTTCTTATAACGCTATTTTGAATTTAGTTAAACTAAAACCCTTATTTTTAAAAAATCAAAGTTTATGTGTAATAATTAGTTTCCTTCACATATTTTAAATTTATATTTTGAGCAAATAAATAGAAGTAATTTTCATATTTTAAAGTATATTTCAGTATAAAGTATTTTAACTGTTTTAAATGCAAATTGTTTTATACTTGGTTATTCCCGATGGGAATAAAGGGTAAAAGATTTACCTTGTAAAGGAAGAGTGGAAATTGTTTTCAAACGAGTTTTGAAAATGTGAAAATATCTCTTTGAAAGATATTAGAAGCAAATAAATAATATGGAGATTATTTATTGTGTGATGG
The DNA here is from genome assembly GCA_030737815.1 of Allium fistulosum. Taxonomy (NCBI): domain Eukaryota; kingdom Viridiplantae; phylum Streptophyta; class Magnoliopsida; order Asparagales; family Amaryllidaceae; genus Allium; species Allium fistulosum. Next base: position 1,097,779,545 of record CM060904.1, on the reverse strand, counting down.
ATGTGTATGGATGTTTGTGAACATTAATTGATAGTTAAATCACCGACTATCAATATTGGCCAAATGCGCTGATCGTTTCGAAGAGACCGGGATCGAGTTTCCGTATACCGGGATTCTAGGTCTGGAGACTCGAATACCACTTCGATCCGGTTTGTACGTTTCGTGTAACGTGTTTGGAGTCGAAGATGGAGCTGTGAAGTGCAAGGGCTAGTCGCTACTAATCCTGAGGATATTTCCAAAATGGATGTAGTAGGAATAGTGCCTTCGGTTCCGTTCGAACCCGGGACGGACTTGTATGGACGAATGCTTTCGTGACATCGTCAGGTGGACGATGGGCATTCTAAGGGATATGTTCTGAAAGGTATCGTTTAGCCTCAAGCCTCATCAACCGAGAATGACTGAAAATCAGGGGTTATGCAGCAAGGCTTCGTGGGTAGCCCCCACTTGAGAGTAAGGTCATCCCTGTCTAGATGTCCCTTTTATTTCGTCTTAGTGGTGCGGTTGCTGATCACAACCGTGGGGTGATTTTACTTGGAATTATCCAGTAAGGGATGATTCCGGCCTTGTGTTGCAGGGGAGCGGGCGTACTCCTCGGTACTGTGATCTAGGCCACGTACTGTGACAGGTGGTACCCAGTGCCTAGTCATTCGTTGGAAATCCATTCTCCCTACGTGCCTTGTACGAGTTTTGTTTGTATTACCCACGTTGTGGCTAGTATGCCGGAATTTAATAGATGTAACAATTTCGGCTATTTTATAAGTATTTGTAAATAGACACTATTATAATATCAGAGGATTTTTATAAAAAGTGTTTTAGCTATCGTAAGGTAAAAACCCGACATGTTTATTTGTGGCGTGGTCTTACGAGATGCTTTTGTTTTCAAAGGATTTTTGAAACTTTAATAATCAATTGGGTGTATTTATGATGCGCTGGTATTCCAGACTGACTCGGGTGTTATTTTATTATAATGCTCGGGGTCAGACCGAGTATATTTCAGGATAGGTTGCTATGGAGCTCAGGAGAGGAGCTGGAGACCGAGACGTATTTCTTGTACTTGTGTATATTCCGATGCTGTGATTATCTGTTTGACTGGTTAGTGTTGATTGTATTGTGATATGCTCTGATGATGATGTATTGTATATAAAAAGATATAGTTTCCATTTTGAGTAAAGATCTGTATTGACTATTATATTTTATCCGCTGCGACTGTGAGATTCTGATATTGTTTAGTTTCTTCTTTCTTCTACCTCCTTTCTTTACCTACAATCTGTCTTTTCCGGCATTCGATCGTCGGCATATTGTACCGTGGAGTATTTTGTGTCGATTTTCGAGGGTCGTGAAGGGCGGGTCGTCACACTTGGTATCAGAGCTTAGATTGGCGACAACCTAGGCTTTGGTGGGAAAATTACTCATTTTTAAATAGAGTCAGAAGTACTCTATAATGAGTTGAGTGTATTAATAGCTATGAGAGCGTACTTGTTAGTGGATATAAAATTGTTTTTGTACTGTGTTGACTTATCGGTTGAGTGTTTATGAATTCTGGTCGGTGTGGGAAGTACAACCGTATCGATAGGGGTTTCTAAACTCTTAAACAAGATAAACCGACATAGTATTGTTTTTAAAGCGGGTAAATGAAATAATTTTACCCAAAATTGTATTTTGATATAAAAAGAAATAATTTTCTAAATTATTATATGTATTGGATGCTTGTTTGGTTGTTTCTTCTATAATCAAATAAGAAATTAAAACGTGATCTAAAATTTGAAATGATATATATAAGAAAATAAGAAGTTAAAATATTAAAATGGTTATAACCAAATGGAATTGACTGGATATGTTTTAAATAAGAAAAGTAAAAATTAAAATTTGATTTAAACTAGAATTTTGACCCCGGAAATTTTGAAAGGGATTTCAAATGGAATTAAACAAAGTTTTGGGAATTAAACTTTGTGGAAATGTTGGAAATGTTTTCAAAAGCATTTGGAAGTTTGGGGTATTCATTTGGAAAAATATTTTGAGATGGGAATTGCTTTGAGAAGAATTTCAGAAGTAAAGAGCATTGAACTCACTTCAGTCGCTGGAAAATAATCCTGATGATGCTGGCCACATCATTAGAATTCATTTTCGAGTTTCTAAAGTGATGGATTGCTACCAAAATAGTTGGATATGACATTGTTTGGACTTGTTTAGGAAACAAGTGATTTTAGAATTTTCCAAAAGGAAACTTGTTTGGTAAAAGCAGATTGTTTTGGAATTTGGTATTTGATTTGGATATCAAATGGGAATATGTAGATTTTGTTTCAAGTTTGGTTTTGAAATAAATCCGTGTAAATTGAATTCTGGAAATTCTATTTTAAAATAAAAATGTGGAAGTTGAAATGATTCAACTATATAACTTATAAAGGAAAGTTGATTTAAAGAAGAATTAAGTATATATGGAATGTAAATTTACTTTGAATAAATGAAGGTGAATGGAATATATCTGGATTTAATTTATGATAAGTTAAATAAAATTAAGAATTTGAAATTGAATTAAATCTAAATGAATTGGAATTAAATGGAAGTTGAGGTAACGGTGAAATGTAAATGCTTATGATTGTGCAAATGAATTCATATTCTTAAGCTATTAAGTGTTAAAATTTGACATTGTGATTATAAAAATGTGGATTGGTTTGAAAAGAGCAATATAAACTTACAAGTAAATAAGTTGGAGAACTTGAGAATGGAAGATTTGATTTTAACTCAAGTAAAATGGAATTATAATCACAAATGGAAATAATAAATGGAATGGTGAATTCGAACTTAATTTTAAATGGAATGCAAGGTAAGGTGAAACAATTATAAAATATAAAAGAGGTAAGTGAACTGAAGTTAGTAAATAAGTTGAACCTGGATATGGAGAATTAAGATTAAATTGAATTTGGTTTAACTTCGACTAAGATGGAATTAAGCTGAATATTAAAATTTCTGTTGTGTTATGAATAAGAATGAATGTAATTAAATTCTTATTTAAGGTAGTAAAGGAAATGGTATAAAATTCAGGTTGGCTAAATAAAATTTAGATGAACTTGAATAAATTCTGGAAAGGAATTAAATTGAAAATGCATACATAATTTAGTTAACCTTGAATTAAAATGGGATAAGAATTGAGTTTAATGGAAATTTAATTTAGTTGAAGTGATGTTGAATGAAGTAAATGCTTACTCAACTAAATCCAAAATGATTGTTTGGAAATAAATCTTGTGTAAGCTAAATTAAATGGAATTTGTATTGCAATAAATAGGATTTTGATAGTTGGTCAAAGTTTGAAAGGTAAATAAAATCCAGTTTTGGGATAGAATTTAAGTTTGGTAATAAATGTTGGAAGTGAGAATGAATAATGTAATTAGCTTATAATAGTGGTGGTTTGAATGGTAAGTAAATTCAAATGAGAGAAATAATTTAAATGGTCTCTTTGTTAATAAAATAAATTTGTACATGGATTGGATAAATAAACAAAGAGCATTAAAGTTAAAAATATAAGAGTTGTAAATAACTCAGGAATGAATGATATTAATATAAACTTGAATTTGGTTAATGGAAATAAAGATGTAAGGAAAATGTAATTTAACAATTACATTGGAAAGAGAAAATATTTGGTTTGTGAACCTTGTAATGGAATAAAATTTATATGAATCCAAGTTGAAATTAATTTTGAATGGTGATAAGCTTAAGTGGCAATTATTTTTGCTTGAATGACATGGAAATTTGCATTGTATTTGCAATTGAGTGTTTAAAAGCAATTGGAATTGAATTGTGAATAAATTGATATGAATGGGAACCCATTTCAAAGAGTTTTGTATATGAATGCAAGTGAATTGGTTAAGAATAGCAAATGGAATGGATTTTAAATCAATAGGAATGAATTGATCTTTTTATGAGTAATGTTTGCATATGAATGAAAATGGATCATAAAAGAAATACAAATGCTTCAAATTGAAAATAAGAATGGGTTGGTAAATCAAATTGGGAATGTAAGTTAAAATAAAGAAAATGTAAGTATATCAAATTTAAGAATAAGAATTTGATTGTGAATCAATTTGTAATTGAATTGAAGTAAATTGATGCAAGTGATACGCATGTAATCAAACTGATGTAAATATGAATTGAGAATATTAAACTTGAATGCAAGTCATTCAAGAGAAAAAGAATGAAGTTTGGACTTGAATAAGAAATTGGAAAGGTGATTTTAATCTTTGAATTGTTGGTAAATATGGTTAATATTGTTAAACTATGAAGTTTGGGTTTGTAAAGAGGCTTTAAAATGATGTCGGAATTGTGAAATTGATAATTAAGGTGGTTAACATTGTTAAATTATGAAGTTGCTTGGTTTGGTTATGAAATGGTTATATTTGGCTTGCATTTACATTGGAAATGATATTAAAATGCTCATATCTTTTAAAACTGATGAGTTGTTGAGTAAGTACAGGTACGGAAGGCGTTCGAGAGAGTTGGAGCGCGTATATGCGATATATTAGCCGCTCGCTATTAAAATTTGCTTAAAAAGGTACGCCTACGCAAATATAATTGGGAAATGATAAATATATTGTGATATATTTTGGTTTCCGACCATGTGAGCCGATGTATATATATTTGTGTATCCTGCGATATCGCAGAAGCTCCTCCGTACAAAGGAGACTCCGCCAAAAATTTTCAGAAATTTTGAGAGTTAGAAAATTTTTGGGATTTTGAAAAAATTTATTAACTTGGGAAGTTATTTTGAAATAAAGTTAAAATAAAGGCTTTAGAGTAAATGTAGCAATTGAGTTTGGGATTGGGCTAAAGGATTTTGGAAAGTGAATATAAGCTTTTAACTAAGCAAATTGGGTAAGTAAATGGGTTGGAGAGAGTATTTTCTACCTTAGCAAATTTCGGGGATGAAATTTTTATAAGGGGGAAGGAATGTAACATCCCAGAATTTTGAGTACGGGATTTGTAAACATTTAATTCATTTTAAATGTTTAATATGGGTTTAAGATTCATTTTTGAACTAAAAGGAATTGGTTTAAACTAGAACAACAAGTGATAATTTCTAATGTGGAGGTTTAATTTGAGATTGGATAATAAATAATTTAATATTCGGGATTGGGATAAAAGGTGAATTTGGGATAAATGATTATAAAAATGGTGTTTAAATGTATTTTTAAGCTCAATTGGGTATAAATAATATTGTTGGATTTTTAGATGAATTTAAAAGTCAACAAATTATTATTTGGGATTTTATATTAATTTAAAAATGAATTTAATATTATTAAATTGCAAATTAATCAGATTTTAGTCTGAAATGAGCCAGAATGATTTTTAATGTGTTTATAAATTTTATATGATTTATTGTTAAGTTAATAAAATTTTAAAAGTGAAATTTTAAGCGTTTTCGTTAATTTTGAAAATCGCCTGATTTAATAGACGAGTAAAATAGCCTTCCGGGGCACAGTATCGGAATTCGATGAAACCAGTTCCATTGGATCCGTAATAGTTAGTTATTATCGGATTTCAATTTTCGTAGCGATCGGAGTTGTCGTTTGACCGTGGCAGCTCGAAACGCTTAGAAATCGATTTAACCGATTTAATTTTAAACTGATCGTTTAATTCCGTATCTCGCGTATACGATCAAATTAGCTTACGAAACCTGTTTCATTGTGTCCAGAATGCGGAAAAACCTGCGGATAGCCTGTCGGAACGTGTAATTTGGAGGTCATTTACATTTACTGTTAATCGAGAGATTTTATTAATTAAATAATATTAAACTATTATATATATATTCATTTTATCTCAAACCCTAGTTAAAAACAACCGGCCGCCACTTTTATCGTTTAATGGCCGAGAATTGCCTTCGTTTCCCCTCAGATATCTCGAGATCCATCGATTTTCTGCAGAGATCATCAACTAGAAAATTGGAGAGGAGGTCGAGTCCTTCGAGTTGGACGGTGGTGATCGCGTTTCGAGCAGCGTTGAACGTGTAGGGAGGCCGCGTTTCCTCTGCGTTCGTGGGCATTTTGCTCGTCCTAGGGTCGACCGAGCTGCGAGCCTTTGTGGGCGATGGTGGAGAGGGTGGAGGCGACTGCGGTGGCGAGCTCCGATCGAGCTGGATGTGACGAGGGTGGTCGCGGTTGTCAACCCTAATTAGCGGCATGATGGGTTCAAGCCTGGAGCATGTCGCGTGAGGGAGAAGCTCTCGTGTGGCCTTGATTTCGTGGTAGGAAACGAACGGTGGATGGTATAATAATTTAAATTAAAAAGAAATTTGTTTTAAATTTATTTCAAAACTTCGTAATATCATAACGAACTCATACGATCTCAGATTCGAACGGAACTGGAAGCGATGGAATCGCAGGAACGCGTGCTACGTGATGGTGTAGATCCGGATTCATTCCGGGCAAGTAGGAATTTGGGGTTAAATCGGACGTCGTTCGGTTTAATTCAAAATTTCGAACGCTCGTCGAAAACTCAAGGTGAGTTATTCTCACTCACATCTGGATGCTTGACATTATAAATAATTGATATTTAAATATCTGTGTGGTTGATTGTCTATATTTGTGTTTATCTGTCTGGATTGATATTTATATTGTGATGTGCTAATATTTGTGGATGCAGGGAGAAACAGGTTGGAGGGATCCAACTGGATTCCTCACAATTGTAGCAATTATTTTATAATTGATGGTGATACCTGTTTATATGATGTAATTGATAAATCTGGAAATTTAGTTGTTCTGTGACATTGTTGTATAAAGTATAATCACAGAATTTAATTATGAATGGATAAATTGTGTTTTTACAAAATAAAATGAATTGTTAAATTTAGAATTTCAAAGAATAAAATTTGAAATCGGATTTGAAAGGAAAATGTAAATTGGGCCAAATTGGGATTTTGAATATAATGGGAAGTTTATGAAATGGGTAAATGGAAAGTATAGTTTTCTGGAAATTTAATTTATGAAATTATAAATTGTTTAAAATAACGATGTTTATTTTAATAATGACTGATGTTATCCGGAAATTAAAAATATGTTTAAATGGAGATGTCAACTATAAATTAACAAGTTTCAAAAGAAAATAGAATAATTTGAAATGCCGTATTTCATTGGGAATTTATTTAAGTAAATGGTAGATATGGTTTTCAGTAAGAAATTCTCCGATATTGTTTATTTAAGAAAAATGATTTAAATGGTATATTTAAAAGTGAAATTCCGGATATGGGAAATTGGGTATGAACTTCGGATGAAGTCATAGTTAAATATGGGATTTGGGATTTATGTTGTAAAACATAATTGACTTGAAATAAATCAGTGGATTTATATGAAAGAGTACTTTGGAATGTTTAGAAACGGGAAAGTGTTTCCCTGGGAAAACCAAGTAAATGTTTTACAAAAGATTTTATTTAACTAAGGTTAAGTTTTAAATCGTTTTAAAAGTATTTTTAAGAAATCGTTATTTTTAAAGAAATAAATTAATAATTTTAATACCGTAAATAATTTGGGAGTATATTATTAATTATTTTTACAAATGGATTTATTTAAAAGTTGGTTTTAGCTTAAGTTGTTAAAATTAGCATTTTTCTTCTTATAACGCTATTTTGAATTTAGTTAAACTAAAACCCTTATTTTTAAAAAATCAAAGTTTATGTGTAATAATTAGTTTCCTTCACATATTTTAAATTTATATTTTGAGCAAATAAATAGAAGTAATTTTCATATTTTAAAGTATATTTCAGTATAAAGTATTTTAACTGTTTTAAATGCAAATTGTTTTATACTTGGTTATTCCCGATGGGAATAAAGGGTAAAAGATTTACCTTGTAAAGGAAGAGTGGAAATTGTTTTCAAACGAGTTTTGAAAATGTGAAAATATCTCTTTGAAAGATATTAGAAGCAAATAAATAATATGGAGATTATTTATTGTGTGATGGATGTGTATGGATGTTTGTGAACATTAATTGATAGTTAAATCACCGACTATCAATATTGGCCAAATGCGCTGATCGTTTCGAAGAGACCGGGATCGAGTTTCCGTATACCGGGATTCTAGGTCTGGAGACTCGAATACCACTTCGATCCGGTTTGTACGTTTCGTGTAACGTGTTTGGAGTCGAAGATGGAGCTGTGAAGTGCAAGGGCTAGTCGCTACTAATCCTGAGGATATTTCCAAAATGGATGTAGTAGGAATAGTGCCTTCGGTTCCGTTCGAACCCGGGACGGACTTGTATGGACGAATGCTTTCGTGACATCGTCAGGTGGACGATGGGCATTCTAAGGGATATGTTCTGAAAGGTATCGTTTAGCCTCAAGCCTCATCAACCGGGAATGACTGAAAATCAGGGGTTATGCAGCAAGGCTTCGTGGGTAGCCCCCACTTGAGAGTAAGGTCATCCCTGTCTAGATGTCCCTTTTATTTCGGCTTAGTGGTGCGGTTGCTGATCACAACCGTGGGGTGATTTTACTTGGAATTATCCAGTAAGGGATGATTCCGGCCTTGTGTTGCAGGGGAGCGGGCGTACTCCTCGGTACTGTGATCTAGGCCACGTACTGTGACAGGTGGTACCCCAGTGCCTAGTCATTCGTTGGAAATCCATTCTCCCTACGTGCCTTGTACGAGTTTTGTTTGTATTACCCACGTTGTGGCTAGTATGCCGGAATTTAATAGATGTAACAATTTCGGCTATTTTATAAGTATTTGTAAATAGACACTATTATAATATCAGAGGATTTTTATAAAAAGTGTTTTAGCTATCGTAAGGTAAAAACCCGACATGTTTATTTGTGGCGTGGTCTTACGAGATGCTTTTGTTTTCAAAGGATTTTTGAAACTTTAATAATCAATTGGGTGTATTTATGATGCGCTGGTATTCCAGACTGACTCGGGTGTTATTTTATTATAATGCTCGGGTCAGACCGAGTATATTTCAGGATAGGTTGCTATGGAGCTCAGGAGAGGAGCTGGAGACCGAGACGTATTTCTCGTACTTGTGTATATTCCGCTGCTGTGATTATCTGTTTGACTGGTTAGTGTTGATTGTATTGTGATATGCTCTGATGATGATGTATTGTATATAAAAAGATATAGTTTCCATTTTGAGTAAAGATCTGTATTGACTATTATATTTTATCCGCTGCGACTGTGAGATTCTGATATTGTTTAGTTTCTTCTTTCTTCTACCTCCTTTCTTTACCTACAATCTGTCTTTTCCGGCATTCGATCGTCGGCATATTGTACCGTGGAGTATTTTGTGTCGATTTTCGAGGGTCGTGAAGGGCGGGTCATCACAATTTCATTCCAGTAAAGTCGACCAGAATGGCACCTGTTTTAGCAAAGTTGTTCATGAAGAACATAATTAGACTTCATGGGATTCCTAGTAGCATAGTCAGCGACAGGGATGCATTATTTACTAGCAAATTTTGGAGGAGTCTACAAGAGGTATTAGGTACCAAGCTTAAGATGAGTATAGCTTATCACCCACAGATAGATGGGCAGACAGATAGAGCCAACAAGGTACTTAAAGACTTGTTAAGAGCTTGTATATTGGAATTTGGTGGATCTTGGGAGGACAACCTACATTTGATTGTGTTTTCCTATAATAATAGTTATCAGACTAGTATAAAAATGGCGCCTTTTGAAGCTTTGTATGAAAGACCATGCAAATCGCCAGCATGTTGGTTAGAGACTGGAGACAGATTGGTCTTAGGTTCGGATTTGGTTAGAGAGGCGTCAGGAAAAATTGAGTTAATCCGAGGACGGATGAAGGAAGCTCAATCCAGGCAGAAGAGTTACGCAGATAAGAGACATAAGGATCTAGAGTTCTCGGTTGGAGATAGAGTTTTCATTAAATTATCACCGATTAAAGGTGTGGTACGAATTGGAAAGTCAGGGAACTGGCACCGATGTATGTTGGACTATTCCCAATCATAGAGAGGATCGGAAAGCTTGCATATAGAGTAGAGTTACCGAGCAATTTGGCAAGTGTCCATAATGTGTTTCATATGTCTCATCTTCGCAAGTACGTGTATGATCCAAGGGCTATTATTCCTCAGACAGAGTTGGAGGACTTGGTAGTAGAGCCTGATTTGACTTTTGTTAGGCAACCAGTTTGGGTTATAGCGAGAGATGATAAAAGATTAAGGACCAAGACAGTCAAGTTGGTGAAAGTTTAGTAGAGCGACAACGAGAAGGACTGTACTTGGGAGACAGAGAACATGATTCGAGATGTGTATCCTGATATGCTTTGAGGGGTATGTTCTATATTTGTATTATATAGACTTATTAGCTGGTAGGACATACTATTTTTTGTTTGCATGGTTGTTATGCTTGTTTGCACTCCTTACTGAATTTCGAGGATGGAATTCTCAAGGGGGGAGCCTGTAACACCCCTAATTTTTGTTTAACATTATTCAGGACATTTAATTGGATAAATTAAATAGAATAATATGGTTGATTAAGGAGTTGAGATTTAATTGTCAATTAACTTGGTCGCAGCTAAACTAATGAATGTATAAGTATGGTTTATAATTTATAAGTTAGGAAAATAAGAGGAGGGCAATATGGGAATAACCACACCCATATACCCTTAAACCCTCCCTTATTCTCGCCTACCATTTCATAAATCAAAATACACATAAAAGAGAAGATATAGCGAGCCATTAAAACACCTTAGGAGATCGGCAAACTTGGAAGATCCAAGAGAGAAAGCTAGGAGATTAAAGCTAAGGCAAATCGCAAATTCCAACAATTTAACCAAGGTGAATAATAGTGTAAATCATCTTATTTTTCCTTGTTTTGGTTCGGTTATGGATAGTAACCGAATGTATTTTGCTGTGTTGATCATGTTTGGGGTCTAATAATCATTGTTTGGATAGAATAATGATTTATGGTGATTTATTGGAATTTTTATAGAATTAAAATAACGGGTTTTAAAGTAAAAACTGTAATGACCCAAGATTTTAGGAATTTATTCTGGAAAATATAAATAAATTTAAAATAATCTTTAAATAAATTTTGAAGGAGGAATTGATATAGCTTGATAGTGTATCAGTGTGTGTACATGTGTGCACAGGAAATGCACATGAATATAAGCTAAAACCCTGAACTCCAAGAATACATACATATTGATGTGTATGGAAATATATATATATATATATATATGTAGATTAAATTCTTAAAAGTAGTATGCATGAGTAAATGTATATATGAATGCTACTGAATATTTTTGAGTGTACATGTGCATGTGTGTGTCAGTATAGAATGGTGTATGAATATATAGGTGGGTGTACTAATTATTTCAGTAAGACTTATATAAATATATATGTGTTAATAAAATACTAGAGTTTAAACTAGTAAAATAAAATATACAGACATATTTTAATACAAGCAGATATAAAAAGGAATAATCCTCTTATAAATAAATGAAGGAAGTACATACCATTTGCATGAAAGCTAAAAATAGAAAAAAATAAGATAAAACAGGGAAGTGCTTGGTATAGGCAGAATTAGAAAAAGAGTATTTAATAAATAACAAAATCAAGTCACATTTTTAGCATGATTGTAGACAAGGGGAAAAGTATTTTCTGAAAAGCAAATTTCTGAGAAAATTGTGTAACCACTTTTCTCTTCACCCAAATTAAGCCGGGAAGGGTAAAACTTTGGGTTTAAAATGCAGATAACATGATTTTTCTGGTGGGCAAAAATGGCCTTAGCCAATACCCAAAACCCTAAGAGAGACCCTGTATATATATACATATATATGCAGCAGCCTCCTCTCCTCCCCAGAAAAGAATTTTGAAAAAAAAACAACACCATAGAAATCATAAGACAAGGGAAGGAAGAGAGCTTGAGGCTAAGGGCAGAAGCTCATCAATTAATTAAGGAAACAAAGAAGAGAGCTAGGTGAGAAAACTCACTCAAAAATCTAAGGCAATAAGTCCTAATGTAGGCAGCCAGTTAAAAGTATTTTTCTTAAAAGAGTATTTTCATATATGAATGCTTATCTATGAATTTAAATCTGAAAATGTTTTGATTTTCTTTGGTTGATCACTTGTTTTATTATAACAAAGTTTTATGGGTTGTTAGTATATATATCTGTTTTATACACTCAGATCTCTGATATGTTAATGTTTAGGGATATAAACAAATACCCAGAAAATAAAATGTGGAGAATAGGCAAGTAGTATTGGTTTTGGCTCAACCCAGAAAGATGTAAATAATGTTGAGCTGCAATATACTCATGTATAAGTGCTGAGGCTTGAAATAGAAAGGAATTAGGGGTGCAATAGGGTTGCCTATGTGTTGATGCTCCTGATTCAATAAAATGCATAGCAAACAAAATTTTGTGATTCAGTGAAACCAGGTCATCCTGAGTTTAACTCAAGCACAAATGTTTGCAAAAGAAAAACTCTCCCAGAAACCATAAGCCAATGTTAGTTGCCTAAACTCCTTTTAAATACCAGGATGAATATATATATGTATACAGAACCTTATTTTATAATCACCAATGGTTGTTTGCTTGTTGGCCTCTGTATGGTCATGAATAATATGAGATGCCATGTTATGGATGTTTTTAGCTAATGAAATGAATCACTGAATGGTTTTGTCATGAAAAATCAAAAGAGTTATTATTAACTTAAACCTGATTAGGAGATTGGGGTCAAGAACACTGCAGGAATGACTTGTGTGCTTGAGTAACACAAGTTGACACATGGCTTGTTTAAGTCCTGAGATCTTTATGTAATGGAGTGAATTAGTTCATTACAGTGTGTCCATTGATTCATAAATATTGCAGATGAGACCAAGGATAGATAAATATACCAAGGGAATAATACTTGAGATGATGAGAAAACTAGAGTTTTTCCCAGATTTGAAATATGAGAATTGAATAAATGATTTAACTCATATTGGTTATTTTCCTGTTTGGTATGAATGATTGTTTGACTATGATTGAATTGTATGCTTGAAAGTATGTGCCATATTTATATATGTAGTCTCTGGAAAGAAAATTAAAGTGTGCACATGCACAATGACACAGAGCATGCACACAAGTATTTGCCTGATTCCAAAGGGCCGAACTTTCTGTATATGTACTTAATTTGACTTTAATCTAATTAACTAATTATTTTTGTGAGCTTTCTCATACCAGACATGTGTCTGACCCTAGTGTGCTAATGGCATCTGGGGTGTCTCATTTAAAATGAGGCAGTTTCAAATGCTTTTTCAGGGATTGCAGCAACTAAGTAGGAGTAGGAGCAAGGCATTGAGAAGAAGATATAGCATGCTAAGCTTAGTTAGATAAGAGCCTAAATGTTGAAATCTGCATGTATTGACAATTTAAATCGCTACTTGTATTAAGTGTTGAATATTGGATGGATATTTTGTTAGGTATTTTATTAAGAGATTGACTTGTATCTGGAATCTATGAACCAAGTTAAATATCTGTTATGTTTTAAAAAAAAAATTAATCAAATCTTGTAAGTGGATTTAGCAAGAATTCCATGTTAAAATCGAATGATTACATTTTATAAATGTATTAATCAATCTTGAGTCTTTGGAAAGGATTTAAGTTTTGGGAAAATCTGGATAGTTGATTCTCAGAAAATTAAATGGTTTTATTTTCTACCATGGCATATGTATACAAAAGAAAATAGACATAGGTTGAATGTTTTATATGGCTGCAAGGTTCCCATAATTAAACTTGTTTCATATAAATGTCTCATGTCCTAATTTTTTTAAAAGAAAGGAATTGTAATAAGGGAATTGTAAGCCAGATCCAAATAGTTGCAGATATATATGCACATAAACATGTTTAGTGCAAATATTACCACACCTTTTCCTTTGTATTTGTGATAAGAATCTGAATTTCACTCAGATTCTAACCAAATGCATTCTTAATTCCAGATAGATTTTGTGAGAAGAAATTCAAACCTGGATAATGATAAACACTTCTATCATTTACAAAACCCAAGCAACAGACCCTTAATTTACATCAATCATGAAGCCTTCCAGGTTGTAGGAATGGGTTTCAAAAATAATTAAGCAAGAATTATTGTTTTGTGTGGTAGAATATAGGCAAAAATAAAGTATATATGTGCAGATATAGGTAGATAACAGGTTCCAAACTGTACAGGAGAAAAATGAAAAAGAAAAAAAACAAAAATTGTGTTTGAACCAACTAGCATAGTACTCGAACTCGTGACCTCTCGTGTATAAGTTAGGCGCGTTTCCATTACGCTTAGATGTTGCTTGTGTTCTCTTATGACCCGCTTTCTTTTAGCCTGAGTTTGATACTATTCAGACTTTAACACAAACATCTATATTAAAAGCTTGCTTTCCACTGATTATTACTTGATCACTTCTTAGTTAGGATAAACAGACTAAAGTATATGTTTCCAGTGGATTGTTTAGTCAAAAAAAAAATCAGCAATCCAATATCCTCTTGTTTTCCAGAACTCTGATTTAAACAAGAGAGGCATATACATCCTCACATGTATGTGCTTATCTTTGTGAATGTACTGATATATTTATATTGGTTGATTATTGTGATCCTGGAAATATTTGGTTTATTGGAAAAAGATATTGACCCTGAGAATTATAATTGCAATGGATGATATATCTATCTATATATGTATATCCTCTTTACCTTAAAAAAAAAATTCTTATGGAATTAGAGTAGAAATAGGAGGGTCATTTCAAAAACCTTAGTAAACGACCTCCAAATGGCTAGATTTTTGGATATGTTGTGTAAAACGTAATTATGGAGATGGATTTTTAATTTCATAATTTTTGAAGTTAATAGGAATATTTTATGAATTTCCTAAGGCAAAAAAAGCATTTACTTCGAGTTTTAATTATTAAAAATAATAAAATAATGAATTTTGCCTCGAAAATTATTTATGATGTAGAATATGTTATTTTAGATTTTTGGTGAAATTTTTGGATTTTTTTTCTAAATGATTTCGATTTATTATGAATTTCTAATCTAAAAGGCTTAATAATTATATTAAAATATTAATATAATTAAGTGGAAATTAGCCACAGGGGGCCTCTTTAGCAAGTGGAATTAGTTTCTAGGACACACAACTGAAATAATTACTTTCAAGGACAAAACGCAAAATAATTAGTTTCTAGGGCCTAAAAACCTATGAAATTATGTCCTTAAAAGTAATTGGACTGCTGACTTGGTCCTTGAAAGTAATTATTCTGCTAACTTTGGCCTTGAAAATAATTTCTTTGAATGTGTGTCCTAGAAACTAATTGGATTACAAAGTTTGTCCTTCTGGTGAAATGCCCCTATAATTAGTTATTTTGAAAATAATTTTGGAAATAATAAAATTTGATCTATAGCAGTTTTTTTGCAAAGAAAGTGTTAAAGTATGTCATTAACCAATAGAAATTTGACAAAGAATAGCAGATGGTGAAAAGAATATACTTTAATTAGCAAAATAACAGTTTTCAAGTTATTTACGACTCTGTCATTGGACCTTGTCGAAAGCACCTTTCGACTGCATCATTCTACAGCAGTTCTGGACCTTTCTGTAGCATTTTCGTAAGCACCTTTCGACTTAGTAACATTTCAACTTAATAACCTTTCGAGTGCATCATTCTACAGCAGTTCTGGACTCTTTTATAGCATTTTCCTAAGCACCTTTCGACTTAGTAACATTTCAACTTAGTAACATTTCGACTGCATCATTCTACAGCAGTTTTGGACCCTTCTATAGCATTTTCGGAAGAACCTTTCGACTTAGTCACCTTTCGACTCCGTCGAAAGCTCTCTTTCGACAGTAGTTGTAAATGTAGCGGAAGCCCTTTTGTAGCAGTTTTCTCCAACTTTGTTTGCAAACTTCAAATATGCATAACTCTCTAACCGTAAGCCCGTTTTTCTATTGTGACCACTCTACGAAAAGGGAAACGATCATTTGAACACAATGAAATAGTTTAGAGACCTTAATTCTACATCTATAAAAATTTAAAGCTAAAACAAAGTTTTATATTTCCGAAGGAGTTGATTTCTTTGCTTTCGAATATGTTTGCTTGGTTTTCTTTGCCTTCAAAGGGGATACTTTCGAAGGGGTTGTAAAATTATTTTCTTTTAACCAAGTTTTATGCTTTCAAAAGGGGTACTTTCAATTGGTTTCAAAGCTAAGCTTCTAAAGTTAATTGCTAATACTTTAATATATTCAAAAGGTTTAGAAAGGTAGAATTTAAAGTATTATAAGGCAGGAGCCTAATGTTTTTAAGAGCTTTCGAAGGAGGTTATCCTATGAAGTCAAAAGCTAGGTTTCGAAGGTATCAAAAGGTTTTATGACCAAAACTCTATTTTTAAAGGAAAAACCCATGGCTATATTAAAGGAGTTTTTATATAATGGTTTAAGAAGAATTATCTTTGATAAATTAAACACACAGGAGTGGTATTGCTATGTTGTTATATTGCTTCTTCTAATATGAATATATTCACTTTATAATGGACCCATAACTGCATTTTGGGGAAAAATGGTAGGAGAACCAGTTAGGTTAACCCAGTAGTGAATATAAATTGAATAAACTCCTGAATGAGTAGAATTGCATCCAGGAGATCGGGAAGTCTAGAATATAGATGCTAAAATATAAAGGAAAGATATTGGCAGGGGTCAATAGGTTTACAGTAAGCCCATGAAAACTATATAATATTGGCAGGAGCCAATAGGTTAATAGTTAACTCATGAAAACCATGTATAAAAGAGGATGTCAGATAGACAGGTTCATAGTTAACCCATGAAAACAATGTGTAAATAAAGATGTCAGATAGACAGGTTCATAGCAAGCCCATGAAAACTATGTAATTGGACAGGAAATCCTTAAATGTTTAACCAGTTATTAGTTAGCCCATGAAAACTAATAGGTTAATAGTAATCCTAGAAACTATAATTGAGACAGATAGTCCGAATGAATGGGGATGGGTAATCCAGATTTGATTTGTTTGTTTTGCATATCATCATAATGTTTTGAAATACTATGTTTTAACCATTGTGCATGTAGGAGCGCAATATACAGTTTTATAAAGGTTTTAGGATACTAGTGATGGGAAAACTCATTCCGCTATGCGGCGTGGTCTCACTAGATATATATTTGGTTTGAGATGATAGACTATTATTCATACTAGGATTTATGTCTGACTCGAAGTTTTTGTTTTCCTCTTAAACTCTTAGGTACTCAATTGATTTTGAGTAGTTTGAGGTTTAGGGTATTCAGGTTCTCTTCTTAAACGAATAAAGTTATGGAGGCATGCTTGAGGCATATAGTTATTTAGAGACATCTTTTCCGCTGGGTGTTTTGTTTGTAAAGGTAGATTTATTAGCCTTAGTATATACTCTGATCAACTAAGGAGGCATCTTCATATGTCTCTCTTGGCGTATGCGCAATAATTATATTTTGCTGAACGTGGGTAACGTTTTGGGATTATGTGATGAACATGAAATGTTTTGAATGGAATGTTGAAATATGTTTTTGAATGGTTAATTTTTTTTCCATATTCTTATGATCTGCGTATCAATGAATCTAGCACCGCCGTATTTGGTCATCGAAGGTTAATAACTATGGATGACTGCAACATCTGTAACTATTAGTTTTGGACCTCCAAATAGGTGGATGTTACACCAAGCCTAAGAAGAGGCTCATCAAATAATGGACTGAGACGTCCAAGCCTAAGAAGAGACGCATGACGTCCAAGCCCAAGAGGAGGCTCATTAAATAAAAGACTGAGATATTCAAACCCGAGAAACGACACATCCAATTATGGACTAAGACGTTCGAGCTCAAGAGGCAACTAATAAAATTACTTATATTCAAGACCTAAAGGGTTCATGCATCAAAGGAGTAGAACAGAACTCCACTTATTAATACTCGAATCTGGGTTTCGGGACTTTCATTTCTAAAACAACATATATTAATATGCGAATCTGGGTTTCAGGTCTCTCGTATCTTGTAACGGACCGCATTTTTGACCGTTCAAGTCGACAAAACATACACACATGCCGACTCAACCAATCCAAAATACAGATAGTTATTGGGGTTAAATAAGAAAAGAAAAGAAAGAACAGAAACAAACTCAGAATCTCGCAGCGGAAGGAACAAGATATAATAATAAAATAATAGTTCATGAAGCTGTTAAATAAATAAATTTGATTATTATTATACATCATAAATCAGAGTTACATACATATCAGAGATAATACAACAATGCAGCGGAAAAATAATACAGTAGTAGAATACAAATGATGTAATACCAAACTCTGTCTTCATCCTCTAGAATAGATCTTCAACCTTATCTGAAATGCTCAGGCTGACCCGAGCGTAATGAAAAGACAAAACACTCGAGTCAGGACTAAAATATCTCATGTAAGTTAAATCGAATAAGTAAATATGAGTGTGACGGCGTCAGAGATGTTTACGGGTTTTAGACACCTCCTATCCAGTGTTTAACGTGTGTGCATTAACTTATGAGATGTTCGGGATTTCCATCTCCTAAGGATCCGTTAAACTATCTACTATATAATAGAATACGCTATATAGAATAATGTCTATCATAAAGTAAAATATCAAACTAAAGTTAAGCCATGGCCCATTCCACCCTTAACACATTTTTATTCCCAAGAGCATATACAAGACCGTAGTTTCCCCAAAACCGGAAGTCACCAGAGGGCAATCCATATACTAAAGGTACAAACCAAAACGTAGTGGTCGCGAATAGGATAATCAGTATGACAAGGTACATGAGGCGATACCAACTAGGATACTAGTAGTTGCGTGATCCGGACTGATGTTGGGCATAGCAGCTACTACCCCAACACCGTGAAACAACACTCCCAAAATCGAGGGGTTCACCCAAATCGAATCACAAAAGTAATAGACATGGTAACGAAGAAGTGTGTCCGCTAGAGGTGGCGAACCTCAATGGCCCGGTGCGGCTCCTGTTTTAGTCATGTCAGGGGTCATCCAATATCGTTCTCTTTCTTCAGTCAACGCGTTCATCAAACCATCCACTTCATTCTGGATCAACACTCCGCGTATATTAGTTATTAAAGTGGTTTTCGGTATCGACAGAGAGTATGTCCATATCTGATCCCGGTCTCTTTAATAACTACGTATTATTACACCGATGGCTCTTTTACATTTTCAAAATCAATTCATAATTGATTATCAAAAATATCATATTCGCTTCAAAAATCAAATCCATTTCAAAATCATCATATCTACTCAAAATATACAATTTCATTTCAAAAATCATTTTCGCCTCAATATCTCATTTCAATTTCAAAATCGTATCAATACGATATTACTTTCACTTCAAATAAGTCCATTTCCAAAATCATCATATCTACTCAAAATATACAATTTCATTTCAAAAATCTTTTTCGCCTCAATATCTCATTTCAATTTCAAAATCGTACCAATACGATATTACTTTCACTTCAAATAAATCCATTTCCAAAATCATCATATCTACTCAAAATATACAATTTCATTTCAAAAATAATTTTCGCCTCAATATCTCATTTCAATTTCAAAATCATATCAATACGATATTACTTTCACTTCAAATAAATCCATTTCCAAAATCATCATATCTACTCAAAATATACAATTTCATTTCAAAAATCATTTTCGCCTCAATATCTCATTTCAATTTCAAAATCGTATCAATACGATATTACTTTCACTTCAAATAAATCCATTTCCAAAATCATATCACATTCCAAAGTTATACCGCTTTCGAAATCATAAGTCTTTTAAAATCAAAACACTTTGGAAATCAAAACCTTGAAATTCATAACACTTTGAAATCATAACATTTTGGAATCCTAACACTTTCCTCTTAAACAGTTTAGATATTAAAATTTGTATATATAGAAAAATAGTTTATACAATAAAATGGTTTATATAAAATAGTTATAAGTTAAGATAGTTTATAATAAAATAATTTATATTGAAAATGATTTATATTAAAATAATTTATATTAAAATTTATAAAGTAAAATATAAATAGTTTTAGATATAGTTTAAAATACTTTATATAAAAATAGCTTCCTCAAATTCCACAAAACAATTCACATAAACTCGAATTCCAAAATTTAAAATTTAATCAAATCTCAAATCATCAATTTCAACTCGATTCAGCTTCTCAATAAACCATTTCAAATTATCAATTTCAAATACATATTTGAACCACAAAATAAGCCATTTCAATTTCAATATATCTCAAAGCTTTAAATATTCACATTTAAAACTAAATTTGATAATTCCATTTATATCTCAATTTAATTTCATAAATTGGATTTTATTCTTAAAATCAATTCATTTAAATAATTTCAAAACAACTTTTAAAATCATTTAACTTAACCAACCCGGTGTCCGTATATAATTTTCTAACCTATGGCCAAGTGGATAATTATTTCAATTTTAATTTCAAGGATGGATATATATCATTTCAATCCAAATAGATGTCATAGGTATATCATTTCAACCTATTCCTTAATTTATTCGAAATGATTCAGTTTACAGTTTTATATGCAATAAACAATATACATGATGATAGCATGATATATCAAAATAAATAAACAACCAATATCGACCAATAGCATCCATCACAACTAATCAACCATAAAGCCAATAACATTCACAACAATTTTATAATTATCAATATCGAGTAATATACTGCCAATTTAAATTTAAATTTATTTTAACGGTCAATTTAAATTCTATCAATTAATTCATATATCAATACAGATGATAATTAAACCTACCAAACAACAGCCAATAAATTTCATATCACTTCAGAATATAAATTTAACTAACAAAAAATTATTTTAGTCAATTGTGAGCGTATAAACACTCACCTTTGATTTATCGACGATTTAAAATCCAAATAAAGGCCCAAATTTGAACAGTATCGGAATCTAACCAAACTAGCTCCATGTTGTCCGGAATTTCGATACGAACGCAACAGAGAAAACCGCGCATCGATCCGAGCTCGTATGCAAAAGTTATTAATATTAGAAGTTATGCGATTTATATTATTATAAAATAAATAAATAATAAAAAGAAATATCACGATACCATCTTCCTTCAGCCGCGTATTAGCATTCACGACCGTAACCCATCACACGCGTCCCTTTCTTCCATACGCACGCAACTAGGAGCGACCGGACGTTGATCAGGGGATGCCATCGCATGCGCCTCTCCTTGCTCCACCTCCGCGCCAAGTTTCGCCACCCCATTCGCCACCGTTTGCACAAAAACCAAGAAAATACGCGAATCCGTGACGTATTACCAGAAATCAACCGTATGGATTTGAAGAGCTCGTCGAGATCTACACTTTTGCTTTTGGAATTTTTCGATTTCGTTGAACGGATTGAGAGATATTAAGGAAAGAAGATCGGCAATTTCTGGCCATGGAATAGGTGACGGCCATGGTTTGAAATTAGGGTTTCTGAAATAAAATAAAACTGTCTCGGTTGCGTGCGTATTTATAAAGGTAGGTCCAAAATCGTCTGAACTCCAATCGAGACGTGCCGCCAGGCGTTTATAATGTTTTACCCCCATTCCGAACGCAATGGAACTAGTTTCGAGGCCTAATTCGATAATATATGGAAGATAGCTTTTGAAGTCGATTATTTTAATTAAATTCGACATTAAATTTCTACGCGTTTCAAGCTCGCACGGCCAAACGACAAGTCTGATTGCTACGAAAATTGAAACCTTACAATAATTCACTGTTGCGGATCCGATGAAACTAGTTTCGTCAAAATCCGAGACAGTTGTAAAAATGGCTATTTCTACTGTTAAATTTCAATATAAAATTCCCAATTTTAAATTATTAACTTTTAAATCAAATTTCAATTGTTCACAAATTTCATTTTTAATTTCACAGTAATTAACAATCTTTTACAATGCAGTTTTCCATTATAAATCCAGTATAAAAGATTACATTAGATTCAGCGTTCAATTATATTGTAATTCAAATTCAAGTTATTTAATTCCAACTAAATTCTTTTATTTCGATTTACACTTTCATTATTGAATCAACCATTTACTTGTACATTATTATCAATAGTTTATAATTCATTTACTTTCATTTTCTTCAGCTATCATCTTATTTAAATTCACAGTAATATTAAATTACATTCATTTACGTTGATTTCAATATTATAACTTCAATATTAAATGTAACATTTTATTTATTTCGTTGTTTACAATCAAATTCAATTCGTTTCAATTACTTGTTACACTCAAATTTAAATCTTTACTTACGTTCAATTACAAGTTAACATCCTTATCAAATTACAGTTTCAGTTATTATCTGATTTCAATCAACTGTAATATTAAGTTACATTTATTTATATTAGTTTCGATAACATAAACTTCCACTATTAAATCTACCATTTTATTTATTCTTTGTTTACAATCATAACCAATTTGGTTTACAATCAAATTCAATTCATTATTTACATTCAATACAAGTTAACATCCATATTTAATTTACAAATAAGTTATTTCAGAATTCAGTTTTGTATTTTAACTTGTAATTCACATTTAACAACACAAAATTTTATTTCCTTCGAATTTTTATCCAATTTTTTTATTTTATTTCGTATTTTTAAAGTGTTAAAAATACGGGTCGTTACATATCTGAATTTCATCAATCAATACCCGAATCTGGGTTTCGGGACATTCGTTTCAAAACTTCATTTATTAATACCCAAATATGTATTTTGGGTCTTTATCAATCACTAAGTATCTTTATTATGCTCGAACCTGGGTTTCTAGACTATTACTTATTTGTGCCCTAATCTGGGTGTAAGATTTCAATAATGAATTTCTGTTTATCCATCACAAATGCCCGAACCTAGGTCAAAGAATACTCTGACGAAGATCATTATCATAAGTTCTGTTAATACCCAAATTTTGGTATCGGATTTCTAAGTTTTCAAATTTCATTAATACCTGAGAATGGGTCAATGGGTTTCTACTACAAATATTCAGATAATGATTTCTGAATTTAGCTCTTTATTAAAATCTCTTGAAAATTACTTTCCAACATTCGTACCCCTATTTATAGGTGGGATTTCTTATCAACAAGACTTCAGATATTCCAGCCAAATGGTTGGAGTTGAATTCTTAATTATTTCTTATCAACATTTATACCCTTGTTAATCTATACAAATGTTATACATAGATTTGTGTATCAATTTCAAGCTAACAATTGAAAATATTGTTTGCTTCATACTTTTCAGGGAGATCAACACAGCAAAAAGAAGTAAAGGATTCGACAAATACAGAAATAACGAATGAGCTATCAAAAAGCATTTCAGAAGTGACATTACAGAAAAGAATTACAAATCAGGTGATATTTACAAAGTCTATATGATTTACGTACTTCATGAAATTATTTACAAAACTTATGAAGTTATTCACATATATACAAGACAAGTCTATACATTTCAAAGATACAAATATGTCATAAGTCTTGAGCGGTCTTGCTAAGATTCTTAGCAATCGAAGGATCAACTATGTGACGAATTGCAACAAAAAGAACTTCTTTAAGTTTATTTTCCTTCTTTCTTTCCCTGTCTACGTCATCGATTGCATTAATATTTGTCTTCAGAGCATGGTTGAAAGCTTTGTTTGCGCCCATAAGGGTCTTGTTTTTCCTTTCTAATTCTGCAACGTGCTTCAGAAGGAAGTAATTATCGTGTTTAAGCTTCTGAATCTTGGCGACATACTCATTAATACTTTGCGAATATTTTGCTTTTTGTTGCTTATCAAAATACCTAGCTATTTCAAACTTTACTTTCCTGCACCATTCACCCACAATGTTCTCGTCCAAACTAGGAGGAGGGGTGAGCATTGTGGGGAATTTCTAGGCAGTAAGGGAAGTAGACCTCCTAGGTCTGGAAATAGAAGGAGTAATGCGAGGGGCCGGTAAATCAATGTTCGAAATCTTATCTCCCATAATGTATTCCAATGATTCACACTGTGCTTGACTATCCTTCAATTTCAACTCTAAGTCACTAATTTGTGCAATAAACTCTGACATCTTATGATCGAAGTCGATTGAAGGGTTTGACTTTACCTGTCGCTTTAGTGATGAAATCATTTCACCTTTACTTTTAACATCGGCCTCAAGATAGGCAATTTGATCTTTCGGATTACTAGCGATGGTTTTACGAAGAAAATATCTTTTATGCCACTTCAAGGCTTCGACGTTGCCATGGAAGCATTCTAGTAAGATATCATCACTGAGTTCACTCCTTCCACACGATTTTAATAGTTTCTCTCTAAGATTAGCTATGCGTGATGTTAAATCAAGGGGAGAGGAGCGGTAGATAATTGTAACTCCTATTTAAGCAAAAAGAAACAAACTAAAGTCAAAATCAAGATGAAAAATCTCTTTATTATTATTATTATATTAATAGATTACAACTCAAACAACAACGAAGCTAAAAGATACAACAAACAATTGGTTTACATATAAATTTGAGAAACTACTTTTCTAACTTTATCTAATGAGTTAGTGGAAAGGGTGACTATTGAATCAAAAGGAATATTAACTCCTTCGGGAGTGATAACTGGTGGACATCTGCTATAGTTCCACTTCCCAACTGGAGGACTATCATGACCACAAATTAACTTAGAATGGAATGTCCTGATTGTAGGATCTAGATTAACCCTAGAGGGGGGGTGAATAGGGTTATCGCAAATTTTCTCAAATTAAACGCGAAAGCAATCAGCAGATAAATAAATATGCAGTAAAGTAAATCACACACAAATTTACCCAGCTTCGGCAACCCCTGCCTACTGCTGCATTCCCAGATTTCTATTAGAATTAAATAGTCTCCCGCTTACAAACACTCTGACAGACTCGCAGACACTCGCTCCCGCTCACAAACACTCCTACAGACTCGCACACCCTGCTCCGCCTATAGAGTTTCGTTTACTCGCAAACT
This sequence comes from Allium fistulosum, assembly GCA_030737815.1. Classification (NCBI taxonomy): domain Eukaryota; kingdom Viridiplantae; phylum Streptophyta; class Magnoliopsida; order Asparagales; family Amaryllidaceae; genus Allium; species Allium fistulosum. The sequence goes on along the minus strand of CM060904.1, from coordinate 1,097,754,544 downwards.
CTGCTCCCGCCTATAGAGCTTTGCAAACTCGCAGCCTCCCTGCTCACTGAACTAATTCTAACTAGACAATCTGACAACACCTAAACCCTAGGTGGTGATTAACTCTGACTGGACTTTGAAAATACAAACTGAAAGACAAAATACAGTTTTTGAAACCTAGGGCAAAATTTAAATCGACGGTTTAAAACACTTTTGCCCTCAAATGAATTTGGCCTAAAACTAGATCAATAAAACCTAGCCCAAATTTAAACTAAATTAAAACCCTAATTTGATAAAAAGCCCGGCCCACTTCCTTTTTATCTCAATAAAAAATAATGTCGGCCCGCTTCTTTTTTTTTTAGTCGATCCCCTTCCTTTTGTTACTCTGGCCCGTTCCTTTGAGAAATAAAAATGGTGAATTAAAATTAGGGCTTCTCGTTTCCCTTTCTTGCATCTCTGGCCCGATCCCCTTTTCTGATAATGACTTCTGAACTAGGACTTTGGGTCTCTGGCAAAGTCGATTCTCAGTAGCTCTTGCGAATTTGACTTCGGCTTCGTTTGTGCTTATTTGCTTGCGATCTCGACTTCATATGTACTTCTTGATCGATTCTTCTCTGATTATATCTGATTGCTTTAGTCTTATGTTGGTGATGATTGGGTTTTACTTTCTGTTCTTCACCACACCTGTCGATGATGATTTGGGTTCCTTTTTATAGACGTCTGATTTGATTTACGTGTTATTCACGTTGTTGAGACTTTCCGATTTTACTCTCTCATATTTTTGGAAATTCCTTTATGCCCACGGTTTCGATTTTGAACGTGCGATTTTCTCTTGAGTCCCACGGCAACGAACTTTCCTCTTTTGTTCTACTTTGACTATTTCAAAGATAACAGATACGCACTTGATTTTAATCATTTGTATACTTCCATGATTTCAATACTTCCCTGTTGGCATTTGCTTTACTGATGCATTTGACATTGCCATGTAGCATATGCTTGCTGTATGGTTCCTTGTAGTATTTCACTTGAGTCTCGTTCGTAATCTGCACTCACTACAGTCTTTTGTAGATGATGATCATTTGTTTATGTTGATACATTTACTTGCTTGGTGCTTTCTGGTCTGCATACTATTCAGTGCTTCATCACTTGAGCTTTGATATTCTTGTGATTTCACTTACTTGATGTTGTCTGCATCCGTGTTGTTTTGTAGTACCACTGTGTTACATTGTGGTTTGTATTCATGTTTGATCACTGGGATTTGCTTTGTGTAGTTGCCTTATCTTGTGCTCGAGCTCTTTGCATACTGATGCACTTCATACATGCACTATGTTGATCTTGCTTGCTACCTGGTTGATTGTCACTTGTACTTGAGCTACTTCTGATTGCTCTCACTTCTGGAATTTCTTGAACTCTGATCTGTGATCTTTGACTTGAGTGTATTTGAATTACATTCATTAGTTGCCTTCACTGTAGTCTGGTTCATTTGGACTTGAACCTGTAGATGAATCACTATTGTACTTTACTTGTCTTCAGACTTCACTGTGTACACTTTGTTGATCTTGTACATGTTCATTTTTATTGTTGCAGTGATATTTTGGTCGAGGCCATTTGCATTTGTGTTGAATCTGATATTGATTTGACCTTGTGCACTCGAGTTGGCGAGGCAGTGCACACGTGCATACGTGTGTACTGCAGTCACTCGTAATCAACTGTCCCTGATATGAATACTGATATGCACAGATATTACACAATCAAAGATGATGACATTTAACCCATATATCTAAGGCAACTTTTAAAAACAAATTTTATATTTTTGCAAATCAAATTCGTTTCTTTTCAGATTACTGCTGTAGATTGTCAATTATACAGGTACACAGGAGACAAGACAAACACTGAAGCTGGACAATGCAAATGCAGAAGAGACTGAGTGTATGAGTGATGTAGTGAGGACACAAATGTAACTATGAATTGTATGAGTGAGAGTGAACTGTAAATAGGAAATCAGTGTACTGTAAACATTGTACTGAATAAAATATTATATTGAATAAAATTACTGTTTGAATCTGTTAAATTCTTGTGCAATAGCATTATTATTCAATATTTATATTTATTCCTGTATGTGTAAAATAACATCTGTAAATGTGTAAAATAAAATCTGCAAACACATCTATAATTCAATATATATATTTTGTTATCATCAAACACTAAACACACATCAAACAATCTCCCTCTTTTGATGATGACAAACATATATTAAAGATTTTGAAATTTCAGTAGATGTGTTTAAACATGAGATATTTAGCTCCCCCTACATGTATACTCCCCCTACATGAATACTCCCCCTACAACTGAGACTATTCCCTATTCAGAAGATTTAGGAATTTACATACGAATAAAAGAACCATAGAAAAATAAACTAACAACATTTAAGTAATTTGGTGATTTATTTTCAGAAATACTTATTTCCTTATCAAAATCTTATTCTTCTCCCCCTTTTGTTATCATCCAAAGACTGACAAAAATAATAATGGAACAGTAGGGAAAAAAAACAAATGTAAAACCAAGACAAATCATAATATATCATAACACGATAACAATTTCCACATTGTAGAGAGTGGATCGATGATTCGATTTTTATATAATGAGAAGAGGAGTGTTCTCTTTTTCTTTAAAAATAATTTGACATTTAAGCATAAAAATAAATAAGCATTTACTAACCACGCATAACCATAAGGACTTTTAAATGGGATTAGCAGTTACTTATTAGCTATCATACTCCATTCATGCATAACCATGAGGACTTTTAAATAAGAATGGAGTGATGATAAACTCACATGATCCATCCATGCATAACCATAAGGACTTTTAAATGAGAATGGATGCATGAGAAATATTTTTTAAAAAAATTCTTTAATTTTCCTTTTTAATTTTAAAAAATGATTCACTCTTCTCATTTTTCAAAACCATTATGAATGATAGAACGATGGTAGTAATAGGAATGGTCGTGGAATAAGTTATCAAATTAATCATATTATGAAATTTCTTAAAATAGAACAGATATATTTCCACTACTGAATACCATATTCGAATCAATCTTTGAATAATATCCAAAACAGGTTTGAATCCTAGAAATTGAAGTTGAAAATAAATATCCAAGAATATTTCAACCAAAAATTGAAAAATGATTAGTCAATTTCCATAATCCCCAAATTCAAACGTAATCTTGAAAATCTGTCTTCGGGGAATGGTTTTGAGAAAATTTTAGCAAGTTGATCCTCAGTTGAAATGAATTCAATGCAAATGTCTTTCCTAGCAATGTGATCTCTAAGAAAGTGGTGTCTCACATCAATGTGTTTCGTGCGTGAATGATGTAACTAATGGATGTCCTAGCATGAAACATGTCCCACTAGTACTTTTCCTGTCAACCAGTGAACCCACATAATCATCATCAGAATAACCAACTAAATTAAAGTTTTCACAAGAAGGATACCATAGTCCAAATTTTTGTGTGTGTGAAAGATATCTCAAAATTCGTTTAGTGGCTTTCAAATGTGATTCTTCAGGGTTAGATCGAAAAACATGCAAACACAAACACACAGAAAAACATAATATGGAGTCTAGAAGTAGTAAAATGATATCATCAATTTGAACAATCAAGAAATCACTTTCTTTATGTAAACAGTGTCGTGTCAGCACTTCCCTTTCTAAAACCGTTTTCTAAAAGATATGTACAAAAATAGTCATACTAAGCTCTAGGAACTTACGTAAGACCATATAATGCTTTTTCTAGCTTATACACATGATTTGGAAAATCGTGATTTTCAAATCTAGAGGGTTGTTAAAAAAACTTCTTCTTTCAAAAAGATTAAGTTCAACTTTGCATCGTTAAGAGCCATTTCTACAGTATCAAATTCAACTTCAGAACTAAAACACTATGACAACGAAACGTACACAAACTTTTATTAAATGAAGAGCAAGTGTGTATACCTTCCGTAGAATCACAGTTAAAGTATTATTATTATCTCAAAAGTAATTTGAAGTTTTCACCAATGAAGCATCAGTTTCAACAGTTTCTCAAAAAACACTTTGACAGCACGAGTAATCAGAGATCAATCAACTTCATAATTTGACTAAACATATTAAATTCAAGAAAGATGGTTAATCAATTTTTAAGCACAGATTAAAGTCAAGTCATATAAGATCATAAATCAAGCAAGTTAGAATCTGTCAACCATCATAATCACTTCAAGTAAGATAATTGGATTAACAATCAGAATTAACATTATCAATCATAACTGGCTGATTTAATTCAGATTATGGTGCAGATTCTTACCGGTTATTTATCGTTTGAAAATAAATACAACCACCTGTTTTACCTGTACGATAATCTTTCGTTGTTTGCTCATAGTGAGTCTGTCACCTTTATACTAGGCTAAGGAACGTTGATTTGATGCCCGCTGTGTATCTAAAACAGCCAGAATCCAGATAACACTAATGTTGTTCCTTAGCCTGCCACCACACCTACACGGTTAAAGATGTATGTGACCTATTTGTTTTTATAGGTCCATGGTTGTTAGTGGCAGAATAATTATGAATAAACAATCCCTTTGGAACCCAAACTTGATTTGTCCTTTCATTCTTGTTCCAATAGACTTGAAATTTGTTTGTAGAATTTTTAGGAACCCAAACTTTTATAAATTTCGTGTTCTTGTTCCTATGACTACAATTTTCAACATGATGTTCAATTATTCCACATTTTACACATCTAGCAAAGACACTCCTTCCTTTAGCACTATCCTCAACTTGTGTTTTTCCAAAGCCTAGTCCTTTTCTATTGTTAGCAAACAATTGATTTCCTAACAGCATATTGAATGATTTTTCTCCTCTAGAAAAGTTATTCAGTGATTTCTCAAGATCTTAGACTTTGGTTTTCAGTGTGGAGTTTTCAGACACAAGTGAGGTGCATCTGTTTATAAAATCCTTTTTCCTAGTTTCAATAGTTTCCTTTAGATTCAAGTTTTCTTTCTCAAGATCCTCAAAATTATTCTTCAGTTTTGATAATTCTGAATCTAAAATTTTATAGTTTTTACATTCTATGTTTTGAATTTTTTCAAGTTCAGATTCTAACCTAAAATTTTCATGAGCAAGTTTTTTCTATCAGATTTCAGTTTCTCATTTTTAGAATCAAGAGCTTCAACTGTTTTAGTAAGATCGAGGCAAAAATAAACAAGTTCTTTATAAGTGTAATTCTTTACCTCATTAGATTCCTCTGAGCTTTCTTCTGAATCTGATCTTGATTCCTCTGAGCTTGCTTCTGATCTCACCGTAAGACACAAGTTAGCCTCCTCTGAACTATTAGTTGAAACTTCCTCTCCTTCCTGTGTTACCTCCAAATTATGCCAGATTTCCTGTGCTGTTTTACAATGAGAAATTCTATTAAATTCAGTTTTATCAAGAGCACAGATCAAAGCATTCATGGCTTTAGTATTAGTTTTTTTTAACTTCTTATCGTTAGCATCCCACCTATCCTTTGGTTTAGGAATCTCAATATCACCAATAGTTATAGTGGGAGGTGTATAGCCAGTTTCAATAATATCCCAAACATCATAATCAACAGAACTAAGATAAATACTCATCCTAACTTTCCAGTAAGCATAATCATTCCCATTAAAAATTGGTGGCCTAGCAATAGATTGCCCCTCAGAAAAAGTATTATTTGATAGATTCATGACTCTAGAGTTAAAGAAAAATTTACCTCGCTCTGATACCACTTGTAGGATCTAGATTAACCCTAGAGGGGGGGTGAATAGGGTTATCGCAAATTTTCTCAAATTAAACGCGGAAGCAATCAGCAGATAAATAAATATGCAGTAAAGTAAATCACACACAAATTTACCCAGCTTCGGCAACCCCTGCCTACTGCTGCATTCCCAGATTTCTATTAGAATTAAACAGTCTTCCGCTTACAAACACTCTGACAGACTCGCAGACACTCGCTCCCGCTCACAAACACTCCTACAGACTCGCACACCCTGCTCCGCCTATAGAGTTTCGTTTACTCGCAAACTCTGCTCCCGCCTATAGAGCTTTGCAAACTCGCAGCCTCCATGCTCACTGAACTAATTCTAACTAGACAAATCTGACAACACCTAAACCCTAGATGGTGATTAACTCTGACTGGACTTTGAAAATACAAACTGAAAGACAAAATACAGTTTTTGAAACCTAGGGCAAAATTTAAATCGACAGTTTAAAACACTTTTGCCCTCAAATGAATTTGGCCTAAAACTAGATCAATAAAACCTGGCCCAAATTTGAACTAAATTAAAACCCTAATTTGATAAAAAGCCCGGCCCACTTCCTTTTTATCTCAATAAAAAATAATGTCGGCCCGCTTCATTTTTTTAGTCGATCCCCTTCCTTTTGTTACTCTGGCCCGTTCCTTTGAGAAATAAAAATGGTGAATTAAAATTAGGGCTTCTCGTTTCCCTTTCTTATATCTCTGGCCCGATCCCCTTTTCTGATAATGACTTCTGAACTAGGACTTTGGGTCTCTGGCAAAGTCGATTCTCAGTAGCTCTTGCGAATTTGACTTCGGCTTCGTTTGTGCTTATTTGCTTGCAATCTCGACTTGGTATGTACTTCTTGATCGATTCTTCTCTGATTATATCTGATTGCTTTAATCTTATGTTGGTGATGATTGGGTTTTACTTTCTGTTCTTCACCACACCTGTCGATGATGATTTGGGTTCCTTTTTATAGACGTCTGATTTGATTTACGTGTTATTCACGTTGTTGAGACTTTCCGATTTTACTCTCTCATATTTTTGGAAATTCCTTTATGCCCACGGTTTCGATTTTGAACGTGCGATTTTCTCTTGAGTCCCACGGCAACGAACTTTCCTCTTTTGTTCTACTTTGACTATTTCAAAGATAACAGATACGCACGTGATTTTAATCATTTGTATACTTCCATGATTTCAATACCTCCCTGTTGGCATTTGCTTTACTGATGCATTTGACATTGCCATGTATCATATGCTTGCTGTATGGTTCCTTGTAGTATTTCACTTGAGTCTCGTTCGTAATCTGCACTCACTACAGTCTTTTGTAGATGATGATCATTTGTTTATGTTGATACATTTACTTGCTTGGTGCTTTCTGGTCTGCATACTATTCAGTGCTTCATCACTTGAGCTTTGATTTTCTTGTGATTTCACTTACTTGATGTTGTCTGCGTCCGTGTTGTTTTGTAGTAGCACTGTGTTACATTGTGGTTTGTATTCATGTTTGATCACTGGGCTTTGCTTTGTGTAGTTGCCTTATCTTGTGCTCGAGCTCTTTGCATACTGATGCACTTCATACATGCACTGTGTTGATCTTGCTTGCTACCTGGTTGATTGTCACTTGTACTTGAGCTACTTCTGATTGCTCTCACTTCTGGAATTTCTTGAACTCTGATCTGTGATCTTTGACTTGAGTGTATTTGAATTACATTCATTAGTTGCCTTCACTGTAGTCTGGTTCATTTGGACTTGAACCTGTAGATGAATCACTATTGTACTTTACTTGTCTTCAGACTTCACTGTGTACACTTTGTTGATCTTGTACATGTTCATTTTTATTGTTGCAGTGATATTTTGGTCGAGGCCATTTGCATTTGTGTTGAATCTGATATTGATTTGACCTTGTGCACTCGAGTTGGCGAGGCAGTGCACACGTGCATACGTGTGTACTGCAGTCACTCGTAATCAACTGTCCCTGATATGAATACTGATATGCACAGATATTACACAATCAAGATGATGACATTTAACCCATATATCTGAGGCAAATTTTAAAAACAAATTTTATATTTTTGCAAATCAAATTCGTTTCTTTTCAGATTACTGCTGTAGATTGTCAATTATACAGGTACACAGGAGACAAGACAAACACTGAAGCTGGACAATGCAAATGCAGAAGAGACTGAGTCTATGAGTGATGTAGTGAGGACACAAATGTAACTATGAATTGTATGAGTGAGAGTGAACTGTAAATAGGAAATCAGTGTACGGTAAACATTGTACTGAATAAAATATTATATTGAATAAAATTACTGTTTGAATCTGTTAAATTCTTGTGCAATAGAATTATTATTCAATATTTATATTTATTCCTGTATGTGTAAAATAACATCTGTAAATGTGTAAAATAAAATCTGCAAACACATCTATAATTCAATATATATATATTTTGTTATCATCAAACACTAAACACACATCAAACACTGATTTCCTTAAAAAGTTTCTCTTTTTCATCACCAAGAAAATCAATGCGAAGACGAGGATATTCCAAGTAAAGTTTTTGTAAATCTCTAAGGAAGCAGTATCTTGCTAGTTTCGAAGATTTTAAAATTAATGCCTTTTCAAGATAAAATCGTCTCAATTTGACATACTGACTCAAATGGTCTCTAGAAACAAGTTGGCCAGACGAAAAATCATTCTGTGATAATATAATAAAATGAAGCTAAGCATAAAAAGCAAGATTAAAACAAATATTTATAAATCAATACATTGTTGAATGTTTACAATTATTCATCTGGTTCATACAAAACAGAATTAGAAAATAATTCAGAGACTAATTTGTCCTTATAGTACTTAAGCTTTTAAGAGGGGAGATCTTGGAGAATCGATCTGACCCGTGGTAAGTTCCGACAAGCTCTAAGGTGCGGTCAATCCAAATTCGTCCAAGTATCTCTTATAAAAACGCCTAAATAGACCCCACTAAATTTTCCAAAATATGAAAAATCAATAATTGAGTGTCTACAGTAAGCCTTATATAAGAAATTGATTAAAATATCTCTTTCTTCAATCGGCATCCAAAATAAAGTGATCAACTCCCGGTTCTCTTTTAAGAGAGCGTCGTAGTGAAGGTGCGCTCTCTTTAGTAGAGGGGCAACTTTTTGATGCTTAAAAGATGCCAGCACCGATGCACTTCTATCAAACCTATGATATTTATCTGAAAGTACATTATGCTCCCTTATTTGTTTGTCTAACTCCCTATATAATCTGTTTATTTCTTCTTGTTTCCTCTCGAGTTTGGTTTTATAGGGGAGGACGGATTTCTTCCTTATCCATATAAAAGAATTACACTATTATTGCTTTCGGAGTAAAAGTTGTTTAAAAAAAGAGTCTCATACTTGAGATATCAGGACAGAAGTTTGAGAAATCTGCTCCTTTTCCCTTGGTTCTTCGACATTAATGGAAGCAGGATCCTCTTGAGGAGCAGAGGGAGCAGCAGATTCAGGTGGCATAGCTTCATGAGGAGATGGCCTTTCTCAAAAGCTTTTGCGTTGTCAACTCCGTCTTTATCAATAGTATCAGTGTGGCCTCCTCCATCACCACCTAAGCTTTGGCCGCCATTGTTGTTATCATCATTGTCATCTTCATTATCATTGCCATCACCATTGCCCTCTTCCTCGGTGGCATCATCTTTGTCGCCCTCATCCTTTGAGTCGGAATCGGTTTTGAAAGAGGGGACAACAATGGAGAGAATTTGGGAGGCGTCAATCTCTTCCTTTTCAACAGTCTCAACTCCCTACTTCATTTAGTTTATCTTGCCCATGATTCTATCTACAAGGGCAGAATCAAGTGTAGGAAAGCTGAGCTCTGGGCATTTGTCAATATTATTTGCATAGGCCAGCATCAAGGCATCTTCAAAAGAACTCAACAACATCTTCCCAAGTGTTGTGTCGAGAAACTGCGACACTCACTGTTTAGCATCGGAGATGGTATTGACAGCAAGCTTCAGGGTGGCCTTGGATTTCTTCAATTTTTCATTCAATGAGGCATTCTTTGCAGCCATATGGGCCTTCTCCTAGTCGGATTCTTTCAGGGTTAGACGCATGGCCTTCCATACGAAGCTTCAAAAGGCGCCAATCCTATAGTAGTCTGATAACTATTATTATAGGAAAACTCCACTAAGTACAAGTGATCTTCCCAAGAACCACTAAAATCCAGCACACACGCCCTCAACAGATCTTCCAGTAGTACCTTGTTGACTCTCTTTGTCTGCCCATCCGTCTGAGGAAGATATGCGGTACTCATCTTGAGCTTAGTTCCTAAAACACTCTACAGGCTCTTCCAGAACTTGCTAGTAAACAAAGCATCTCTATCACTGACAATACTACTAGAAATTCCATGCAGTCTAACGATGTTCCTCATGAACAACTTAGCCAAAACAGGTGCCGTCCTGGTTGACCTTACCGGAATGAAATGGGCACTCTTGGTTAATCTGTCCACTATGACCCATATACTTTCATTACCCCAGTTTGATCTTGGCAACCCGTCAATAAAATCCATGGATATCGAGTCCAACTTCCAGACTGGAACATCCAAAGGCTGAAGCAAATCACTTGGCTTCTGATGTTCGACTTTTACTTATTGACAGTTCAAACACTATTTTACCCATAAGCCAACATCTCTCTTCATTTCTTCCCAGAAGAAACTTCTCTTCATATCCTGATACATCTTGGTACCCCAGGATGAATCGTAAATTTCGATCGATGGCATTCCCTAAGAACTTCTTTCCTAAGGTTTCCAACATCCAGAACACATAATCGTTCCTTCTTTCTCAACCAACCCCTGCGGTCAAAAATAAAATCCTTTAAGTCATAAATCTCGGTTCCAGTTTCTAACCTTCTAACCCTCTCGGCTAAGACTGGATCCTCTTTCTACCTAGAAGTAATTCGTTCGATCAGAATTGGTCAAACTTCCAAACAAGACATCATGGCGATATTCCGACTAGATCCAGCAGTCGACCTCAACTGCACACTACAAGCAGCCAGTGCTTCTAAGTCTTTCCATTCCGCCAACATAGCTAACATCGCATTCTGATGTTTCTTGCTAAGCGCATCTACTACCTTATTTCCTTTCCCGATGTATACTCGATGCTAAAATCATAAGCTGCGACAAACTCCAACCATCTCTGCTGTCTCATGTTCAGCACCTTTTGAGAGAATAAATATCGTAGGGACTTATGATCCGTAAATAGCTCAAACCTTTCTCCCAAAAGATAATGCCTCCCCCCTTCAATGCGAAGATTATCGCTGCCAACTCCAAATCATGAGTCGGGTATCCCACTTCATGTGGTCTAAGCTGTCTAGAAGCATAGGCGATAACCTTTCCATTTTGCATTTGCACAACACCTAATCCAGTACCACATGCATCGGTGTAAACTACCAATCCCGATTCCCATCTTGAACTACTAACACGGGCACATTGGTTAACAAATGTTTCAAGTTAAGGAATGCCTCCTCACATTTGTCAGACCAAACAAACTTCACGTCCTTCCTGTTTAGCATAGTCAAGGATGCCGTTATCCGCGAGAAATCCTTAATGAACCTTCGGTAGTAACCTGCAAGACCAAGAAAAATCTAATCTTACTTACCGTCTTTGGTCTCAATTGTTAACAGCTTCGATCTTATCCGGATCAACCGCCAACCCTTCCTCAGAAACTACATGACTAAGGAACTTCACTTCCTTCTTCCAGAAATGACACTTGGAGAACTTCGCCTTCAGTTGATGTTGCCTTAGCGTCTCCAACACTATTCTAAGATGATCTGCATGGTCCTTCTCCTCCTTAGAATATACCAAAATGTCATCAATAAAAACCAACAAGAACCTATCCAAGTGCTCTCGGAAAACCCGGTTCATCAAATCCACGAAGAAAGCCGGCGCATTAGTAAGCCCAGATGGCATAACCAACCACTCTTAAGACCTATATCTGGTCCTAAACGCCGTCAAAGTAATACTATCCTCTGCCACTCTTAGCTGATGGAAACCTGTCGCCAAATCCAGTTGGAAAAACACTCTGGCTCCACTCAACCGATCGAATAAGTCGTCGATCCTCGATAAAGGATGCCTATTCTTGATCGTCTTCTCGTTCAACATATGATAGTTGACACACATCCTTAAAGACCCATCTGGCTTCTTCAGGAATACCGCGGCCGTTCCCCGAGGCGAACTGCTTGGCCGGATGAAATTCTTTCCTTCCAATTCCACTGGCTGCACCTTCAATTCCTTCATCTCGGTTGGTGACATCCTGTTAGGTGGTCTACTTATGGGTTCATCTCCCGGTATGAGATCTATCTGAAACTCGATTGCTCTTTTCGACAGAAAGCACGAAAATGGTTCGAACATATCCGCAAACTCTCTTGCTACATAAATGTAACGACCCAGGTTTTTTACGCCTGTTAATGAGGTAATTAACTAATTTCAATGATTTAAAAATTAATTCTCTGGTATTGGAAAATATCTGAATTTATTAAAACTATATTCAAATTTTAAATATAAATTCCTGGATATGATAAATATTTAAATTATATGGATATATAAACTCCACCATTTAAATTGAGATAAAACATCCATAAACACACACACACAAAGCTTTATGACGTTGATAATATATAAGTATATAAATATACAAGTATATGAATGTATGCCATATGAAATAATATATATATAAAAGTTTGTATAAATGTGAATATATATATAATGACAAAATATACATAAGCAATGTATATGAGAATATGTATAAGTATAAATGTATGTATATGATGGTAAAACATATGTAAGTAAATGTATATGTACAAATGTTACATAAAATGGTAAATAGGTAAAGAAAAAAAATGTATATTTGCATATGTATGTAGTATGTATATATTCAAGGGTATATATATACATGTAAACACATAAGGGGACATGACATTTAATACACATCCTCTTAAGCATATATTATATCAAATCCCTCTTTCATTTATCAAATCACTTTTTTTTAATAAATAAAGTCATAAAAATCTCAAATCAAAGTAAATATACAAACAAAAGAAAATTAAAAGTAAAAATGAAAACTTACTGTACCTGATGAGGCTACAGCCTATTTTCCTCTGTTATAAATAGCACCGTCTTTGTTCAATTCCTGGCATTCGAACAAGATAAAAAAAAGAAAAAAGAGATACAAGCTACTATTTCAAAACTCTGTAGAATCAAGGTACTAGGATCAAACACAAAAAGGAAGCAGGCTTCATTGTTCAAAGAAAATTAAACTGTGAGTAAACATCTTGTTCTTCTAACAAAGTCATTTCCCTTGTATATGTATAACAGTGTTTGGGTGAATCTTGGATCTGTTACAGAAGTTATGTCCTATTGCAATTTGTGCATATGCAAAAGTGTTTAGGCATGGAAGTTTCCACCTATACATCAAAAAGGAACTATATCTTCTCTTTGTTCTTGTGGTTATTTTAAAAACAGTTTGAAACCTTAACTTCAAAAACCCTTATCTCATCATATAATTAATTTTAAGCCTTGATTCCAAGACGAGAAGTGTACGTTTTTGATTGTAGAATATTTAAAAATTTATTTCGTGCAATTTCATCAAGCATTTGCAGAGAAAAATGGTTATAACAGTAAATGATTCCATATGGGTCGAATTTCGACTATAGTAATTTATTGATTTAATTATATGATTGGGTTCGTTATTGAAAATCATGGATTTTGGAAGTAGTTTGGAGATTTTTAGTTGAGTGTGGGATGAGGGAGAAGGAGATGACCGAAGATTGATTTTTGGTCTATTTTAGGTGAACCGGTCGATGGTGAAGGCCGAGTTTTAGGTCAGAGAGAAGCTAGGTGGAGGGGGAGCATGGCAAAAATGGAGCGGTGATTTTTAGATGGTCGGGAAAGTTGGACGTGGAGGAAGTAGGGTTTAGACCTCGTTTTTCTTCGTGTTGGTTTTTGGCGAACTACGGCGGCGAGAGGCGATCTTAGGGATGCGGTATGGTGGCAAAAGGTAGAGGGGATAGCGACGACCATTTTAGCGTAGTCTGGTGATTGATGATGGTTCACAGTGGCGGGGCGAGGGGTTGGTCTGGGGCACGGTTTTGCTTCAGGTGGTCGGAATGTCGAACTTTCGAACCAAAGCGTTTGGGTGTAGTTCTGGTGGTCAAGTGGGTTCGGGTGGCTGAGCGCGATGTGTGTGGAGGGTCGGCGTCGAGGATGGGGTGGTCGGCGTCATGTGCAGGTGAACGTGTACGGGCGTGCACGAGAGGAAAGAAAAAGCAAGTGGAGGAGAGAAAAGAAAAGAAGGAACGAAAGAAAAACTGGGAAAAGAAAGAAAGGAGGAGGGGTGTTGGGCTGGGTATGGGTTTGAGAAAACAAGTATAAGAGAAGAAAAAAAAAAGAAATAGGGTAGAAAGGAAAATAAAGGAAGAAAAATAGAAAGGAAAGGAAAAATAAAAATAAGAGGAAAAGAAAAGGAAAAAAAAGAAGGAGGTAAAGAAATGAACTTGTATATTTTTATGGTAACTTGAATTATTTAAAATTCTAATTCGATTAGCACTATAAGCCCAATCAACATGAAACTGTTGCCTTGGAAAAAAATCCTACCTCCTAATGTTTAAGTTTAATTTATTTTTGGTAAAGTAAGATTTTATTATTTATATTAATTAAAGTAAGTAATTAATTAAATTCTTAATTAATTAAATTAAATTGTTTTATAATTTCTTTGATTTATAGTTGTTTTGGTTTAAATATATAAATGGGTTCAGTAATTAAAGTTAATAAAATACAGAGTTGCAAATTGTTTAATATTAACTATTAATCGTTAATTTAGTAAGGACCTATGCTTGGGTTCATTTCTATTAGATAGTATTCAAAATTATTCTTGTCTAAGCCATTAGATATTCAGACGGGTTAAAATAGTAGATTAGAGTGATGATATGTTTTATTTGAAATAAACACCGGTAATAAATTCCCGTATGAGAATAGTGTCGCCCTAAATATAAATTGTTTATTTTAAACAATTTACCCCTTTTAAAATTTATCGTTTTGTTTTCGAAAAGACGGGAATCGGATATCAGTGTTATCCGGAACCACTTTGACTTGTAACCGCTACAAACCTTTACGGTTTTGATTTTGGATCCTGATAGGCTGGAATTTAATAAATTTAATAAGTTCGGTTAAAAATAGTTGATAACTCGTCATGTTGTACGAGTTACCCTGGTTTCAAAGATTTTCATAACTTAAGTATTTCAAGTTTAAGTGGTTTACTCACGCTGGTTTCCAGCCTGACTCGGGTGTTACTTTATTGTAATGCTCGGGTCAGACCGAGTATTACAGATTTTCAGGTTAGGACGCTTTTGGAGTCCAGGAGACGAGCTGGAAGGCAGAGATGTATTGCACGTATTTGACTATATTCCGTTGTGTATTGTAGGCTGTATAAACAACAGTTGAGGACAAGTTATTATAATTGTCCAGATTTGTTGTACTCTGATATCTTGTATGTATATTGATAGTTACATCTTTTCTTTGTATAAAATGATGTTATTGTATATTATATTTTGTTCCATTGCGATTGTGAGATTCTGTGCTGTTATTTCCGTTTTCTTATTCTATCTCTTTCTTAAAACCCTAACAACCTGGTATTTCCGGCACTCGATTGCTCGGCACTCTATACAGTGGACGTATTAATGTCGATTTTCGGGGGTCGAAAATCGCCTGGCTGTTACAATAAACCTACTTCAACTCTGCTTCCGTTCCCATAGCACCCAATAACGCATAAGCATTTCCATTCGAACTCCTTTCTGAGTAAATGACTCGGTTATGGCTATTAGGGTGTTTCAATGATATTTCCCCCTCTTGGAAAAATATCCTAGCATCATATCTATCTAACCAATCCATACCCAATATGATCCCGTAACCCACGAAATCAAAAACATATAAACTGCATGCAAACATATGACCTAACAAATCAAGTTCTAACTGGTCATATCTCATTCCCAGAGTTGCATACCCTCCTATAGGATTCACAACCCTTAAAGAAGTAATAAGGTATAAAGGTTCCAGACATAAGCAATCTACCAAATACTGAGATATAAATGAGTGCGATGCACGGGTATCAAATAGTATCCTAACCGGAGTACTATAAATCATAAGCATACCTTTCATCGCAGCTTTTCCTTTCTCAGCAGCTGTTGGTCTAGAGGATGATGGTTCCAACGCAAAGACCTTTCCCTTTCCAGCCTTAGCAGCCTCGGGACACTTGTCCTTATAATGCTCCATCTGGCCACAGCTATAGCACTTCACATTCGACCTCACTGCAATTGCTCTTCCATTACCCGAGCGACACTCATTAGCATAGTGCCCCTTCTTGTCACACTTGTAACAAACAATATCAGCTTTGCTCTTCTTAGTCGCTACCCCTGGTTAGGAACCTTTCTTCTTGAAGAACTTCCGCTTCTTACCTTGAAAATTCTGAACCTCAACTGGTTTCCCTTTTCCAAAGGTAGAAGGTATCTCTTCATTTCGAATAGCCATCTCAACAACAATATGACACAGATCCCGGAGGTTTGGCATGGTTGCTCTAGCGATCTCAGGATTCAACCCTCTGATAAACTTATCATTCCTCCGAATGACAGTATCCACGGTAGCATATCCATAACGAGACAGCTCATCAAACTATGTAGCATACTCAATCACCGATCTATCCCCCGGGATTAAATCTGCAAACTTCCTAAGCAATGCTAACTTGGCAACCTCTGATAGAAATCTTTCTTTGAACCTCCTTCGAAATTCAGCCCAAGTCAGGTCTTCCTCTAGCTCTCCTACGGTAACTCCGTTCCACCAAAACAATGCTGCTCCCTGCAATTGCCTTGAAGCAAGTCTTCTCTTCTGCATATCCGTCAAGCCGAGATCTGAAAATATTCTTTCACAATGCAATAGCCAGTTCTCCACTCCTACTGCATCCTCGGTTCCCAGAAAAGGCTTTCCTCCAAGGCTAGCGTAATCCCTGCTCAGCTTGGCATAATTATTGCCAACAGGGCCACCGGATTAGCTCCTCCAGCATTCCCCACAACCACTCCCGCAGTTGCTCTAGCTTGCATCATATTCACGAAGAATTAATACATTATCCCTATATCAGTCGGTGGAATCTCGGCACCAACATTAGCATTTGCATCTAGGTTTGCATTTGCTTGTTGACCCTGGTTGCTTCTAGTATTTGGTCGAACATTTCCACTTGTTGTGGTGCATCTCCCCCCTTGATTCACTCTTTCGTTTCCTGCCCCCATATATTACTTCCCTACTACTTGAAATCCAACCTTGGTAACATACAGAAGAACGGTCTAAGAGAGTAGGAAATACATACTTAGGTATCTATAGTAAAGTAAACATACGTTACTATAATGCTTACCCAAGCCCAACCATATTTTAGATTCATTAGATTATGCTTTAAAAATCTTTTAAGGTTTAAATTCCTTTTAAGTACATAAACCATGCTCTGATACCAACTTGTAATATCCTACCTTCTTAGGCCCAAAACTAACCAAAACTGATGCTGCAGTCATCGTAGTTGTTATTTCTTGGCAACCGAATGCGGCATAGTTAATATTGATACACAGGAACACAAGAATATGAAAAATTTTAAACTTCCAATAATATAATTTCTCATTTCATGCAAATTATAATTTAAGATTTAATTACATAATCCCAGACGCTAACCACATTCAGATCACATATACATGTACAAAATACGATAAAAGCGATATATGAAGATGTCCTCTTATGATGATCAAAGAACTAATAATATGAACTTTACAGTTCTTAGTACATCACAGTGGAAAAACCCAAAATATCTCCTATATAGCTAACACTGCCTCTTGCACGTCTCCGAAAGCTTATTCGTCCAAAAACCTGAAAGTCTCCCACTCTCAGACTACTCAAATTAATTTTGAGTACCCGAGAGTTTGTGGAGAAACACAAACTTCGAGTCAGACAATAAGCCTGGTATGAATAATCCCCTATCATCTCTTATTATAAATAGATATCTAGTGAGACCACGCCGTTTAGCGGAACGAGTTTTCCCCTCACTAGTATCCAAAACAAAACATGCAAATCATTTACTATGCCCCTATACCCAAAATGATTAGTCTTAACATAATATGAAATAAAGCCATAAATCATATGTATTAGATATCCCATCTACCCATTTATTAGATATCCCATCTAAAAGCAATTTATTAGATTTCCCATCTAAAATCAATTTATTAGAGTTCCTTTCTAAAATCTTTAAAATGACCATCCGTCATAATTTAATAAGACTATCCGTCCCAAATCCATTTAAAATAAATGCAGATTATCCATCGTATATTGTTTTATAAAAGATGGTGTGGGCTATTCACCGCATACTACATAGTTTTCCTAGGATGACTATGAACCCTTGAGTGCCGAATCCCGAGGCTAATCACCTCTGGCAAAACATTCTTTTCTTTAGAAATTTAATATGGGCTATCGACCTCACATTCCATGGTTTTCCTAGGTTAACCAAGAACCCAACACTTGGTCAATTAAAACATCATGATCCCCATGATTATTTATAAAAATTCATTATCTCCATTATTACTTATTTTCCCCAGGTATACCACCTGTTTAACCTATTCCCATTGGTAGCCTCAATTAGGTTAAATTAAATAAAAACACATTGATAGCCCCAATGTATATTTTCGAAAGCATATTTATGTTTGTAACCCCAAACTATGTATCGAAAACATAAAACCTACCCCGGTGTCCCCAAGGTTTAATAACATCAAATTTACATAAGGATCCCCTTACATATTCAAACAAAATAAGTATTTTATGTTATAACCCTTCGAAGTAACCCCTTCAAGTTAGCAAAATTTTACTTAAAAAAATGTTTAAAACGGCCCTTTAAACCCCTTTGAATGGAGTCCTATTTGAAAGCAAATAAACATCCGAAGTTATCCCCATTGGAAACCTTTCTTTTGAAAGCATCACAAAATCATACCTTTCGACCTTGTCAGAAGGTTTCTTTTCGACCTAGTCGAAAGGTTCTACCTTTCAATCTTGTCGAAAGTGTGAGGTATTCCCCCTTATAAAACCATTTATAAACCTTTCGAAAGCAATGAAACTCAAAACTTTTCGCAATCATTGAAACTCAAAACCTTTCGCAACCATTGAAGGTAACCCCTTCAAAACCTTTCAAAATCAAAACTTTTGAAATCATTGAAGGTAACCCCTACAAAACTTTTCGAAATCAAACCTTTCGAAATCAAAACCTTTCGAAATCAAACCTTTCGAAACCATTCATAAACAATGAAGTGTTGGTGTTGGAACCAACCCTTCAAAAGTATACTTTCGACCTTGTCGGAAGGTTTACCTTTCGACTTTATCGAAAGGTATTAAAACTTTTACTTTAAAAACAATGGGAGGTTCAGAAGTAACCCCTTCTTCTTCCCCCATTTCCCTTCGGCTTTGTCGAAGGCATCCTTTCGACTTAGTCAAAAGGATTAAAACACCTTTTTAGAAAACATTTTAAAACAATTCTCTTGAAGGTTTAAACTTTCGAAAATCCCCTTTGAAACCCCTTCTTGAATATATAATTTTTTAGTCTTTTATAAAATGATAGAGTCAAAGGATCCCCATTCAACTTATTCGAAAGCAAATATGTTTCTATTCGAAAGCAAAGGAAGCAGCATCCCCATCCCTTCGCCCCTCTTCCCTTCGACACCGTGCCTACCTTTCGACTTAGGCGGAGGGTAATTATTTACCATCCGTCTTAGACGAAAGGGTAAAAGCGAGCTTGTTGGAGTCGAATTACCCAATTAAAACACTATTATTCTTCCCCAATTAAAATTTCGAATTGCAGCCTTCCCTCCGAATTGACTAATTCGAAGGCAATTTTGCAATTTAGCCCTTAGGCTTAAATAATTTAATTACCTTAGTAAACCACTGAGGAAAAATCCTCAAAAATCACCAAAAATCTGATAAATCATATACTTCAACATTTTAAATTTTCAGAGCATATGAAGATCAGAACAACTTGGAATTTAACCAAAACAAAAAAAAGTGTTAATTAGCCCATTGACATTTAAAACATCTATGTCTTATGCAAACAAAGGTTTAAATGGTTATATCCTAACCAAAATCACAAACATGAATCGGGTATAACCTATAACCGATCCAAACACAGAAAAATGAAATGATAAACATGATTATTCACCTTGATTAGTTAATTGGAGAATGATATAATTTCCTAACTTTAATTCCTTGGCTTTTTCTTCAATTTATTGCTCTTCTTGGAGCTTTTAATGGCCGACCGAAATATAGGTGGGGAGTTATGAATGAGAAAGTAAAAGTTTATTAAGGTGGAGGAAGATATTTATACTAAGTAATGTAGCCCCATTTCTAAGTTTACCCCCTAGGAAATTCCTCTTTCTTAATTTAGTTAAGTCTTATTTTAGTTCATTTATTAAGACATGACCATTGGATTTATTAATCTCACCTCTCTAATTATTCACATTATTATATTTAATTTATCCAATTAAATATCTCGAATAATGTTAATCAAAATTCAGGGGCATTACATGTTTGCTCCAAGAGGTATGTTGAAGAGAGGGGGGGGATTGCCCAGGATCCTTTGGCCTTCTGGAAGAAGAGAGTGTTTTCATAAATTTATTGGAGTTAACAGCGTCAATCTGCTTCCAATTTGACGCAGCGGATTACTCAAAAACAATGTAGATCGATGAAAGTAGCAATCGATGGATTGATGCATACTGAAATGCCCGAATTCGTTGATCCGAAGATACCGAATTCTAGCTATCCCGAACTCGTTGATCGCGCACGATACCGGGTTCAAAGATCTGCGATTCTTCACACGTTGATCTAGCGCACTAGATTCCGTGAATCGGCTTCAGCTGTCGTTGAATCGAGCGCACTCGATTATCCGAGAGTGGAGATAGGAGATTACACTCGACTACCAATTGGGTGAAAGCACAAAGCTAACAAAACAAGAGTTTTATTTCCAATCAACTAAACTATTACAAATGGCACCACCGGCCTATTTATAGAAGCTACAAATCTCAACACAAATCTGTACAACTCTTAAGTCGGATCCGACTTATCACAACTCCCCGACTTACGACTCATCATGCTCTCCGACTTACGACTCAGCCAAAGCATACGACTTACGAGTTACAATACAGAAACACAATCCTACGACCTACGACTTAAGTACAGATGACTCACGACTTATTACAATAAAACCTAGCGACTTAGCAAACAGAAAATACAATAGAAAATACATCATTTAAGTCGTTGCCGACTTAACAACTCCACTCGACTCAACTTAGGTCGTACGCGACCTAAAATAGAGGACTTAACTCCAGCAGCGGTCTTTCTTTGGACGACTTAAGTCATCAACGGTTCAGATTAACGCGGCATAAGAATCTTCGGCTTCAGGCTTCTGCGACTTAAGAGGGTTCGTTTTAAAACTGTGCGACTTAACTAAGTCGTAACTCGGCAGCGATTCATCACCTCCCTTAAGTCGTAGACGACTTAACCCTTGTGTATTCTCAACTCGTGCTGCTCCTCCTGTATCTTTCCTGTTAAATCGTGGACGACTCATAGCTCCTTCCTTAAGTCGGTCACGACTTATGCCTTCACCCCAGTTGAGTCGGTCACGACTTATGCCTTCGCCTTCCTTAAGTCGGTCACGACTCACTCCTTGAACCCTGTTAAGTTGGTCATGACTTATGCCATCCGCCCTGTTAAGTCGGTCACGACTTATGCCTTGGAAAAACATGGGTTGCGCTGCATCATCCTCCCCTGGTTGAGAGAGATTCGTCCTCGAATTTGCACTTTCCTCCCCCGCAATACACTCATCCCCATGATAAGGTACGAGATGCTTAACATTGAATACATCCGACGTGTACACACCCTCTGACAGCTTCAATTTATAAGCATTTTCATTAATCCGTTTCACGATTTCTACAGGACCAATTTTTCTGGCTTTCAATTTGTTATAAGCGCCTATTGGAAAACGGTCCTTTGTTAACACAGCATATACCATATCTTCTTCATTAAACTCAACATTTCTTCGCTTCAAGTCTGCAGATCGTTTGTATTTCTCATTTGCCTTTTCCAATCGTTCTTGAACGATCCTATGACACTCTGTCAATCCTTCAACAAAATCAGCAGCTCGCTTGACTGTCTTCTTGGGTTGTGGTATGACTGTTAACTCCAACGGCCCCTTTGGTAAACTAGAATATATAATCTGAAATGGATTGAAACCCGTACTACGGTTCACAGCATGATTATAAGCAAACTCCGCTTGACATAACTTCACATCCCAACTCTTCAGATTGTCTTGCACAAGACATCTCAGCAAATTTCCCAATGATCGGTTCACAACCTCGGTCTGTCCATCCGTTTGTGGATGATAAGCGCTGCTAAAGTTCAACTTTGTTCCCACCATCTTCCACAAACTCAGCCAAAAATGACTCAAAAAATGAGTATCCCTATCCGACACAATAGATTCTGGCAATCCATGAAGTCGATATATCTCTTTGAAAAACAACTGGGCAACATGAACAGCATCCGCCGTCTTCTTACAAGCAATAAAATGCGCCATTTTCGAAAATCGGTCAACCACCACATAAATGGAATCATTACCACGCTGCATTCTCGGCAACCCTAACACAAAGTCCATACTCACATCAACCCATGGTTTAGTTGGTACAGGTAACGGAATATATAACCCATCATTAGTTGCAGTTCCTTTCGAAACCTGACAGATATGACATCGCTCCACAAACCTCTCCACTTCTTTCCTCATCGATGGCCAAAAGTAAGACTATGAAATCAACTGTAAGGTATGGTCTCTCCCAACATGTCCTTCTTCATGTAGCTCTTTTACAATCTTCATTCTCAAACTACAATCAGGTATGCACAATCGATTTCCTTTGAACAGAAAACCATCTACCATCAAAAACTCATCCGTCTCCCTATTCTTGACTTTATCAACAAACTTTGCAAAGTAAGGATCTTCGTCAAATAACTCTGGTAACACATCGAATCCCGTTACTTCAATCTTCATTGTTGTTAACAAATGATTCCTTCTACTAAAAGCATCTGCAACACGATTCGTCGCTCCCGATTTGTGTTTCACAACAAATGTAAACTGTTGCAGATATGCAATCCATGATGCATGTCTCACTGAAATCTTGTCTTGCCCTTGTAAATGCTTTAATGCCTCATGATCAGTGTAAAGAACAAACTCTTTCTGAAATAGATAGTGTCTCCAGTGTTTAATAGATTGCACAACAACATAGAATTCCACATCATATGTATTGTATCTCATCTTTGCTCCTGATAACTTCTCGCTAAAGTATGCAATCGGACGTCCCCTCTGACTCAACACTCCTCCAATCCCAACCTTGGATGCATCAGTATGTAGTTCAAACACTAGCTGAAAATCTGGTAATATTAGAATTAGTGCAGACGTCAAGAGTTCTTTGATCCGATCAAAAGCAACCCCGGCTTCCTCCGTCCATGCAAATTGTTTACCCTTCATACAATCAGTCACAGGCGCCATCACACTACTAAAGTGTGGAATAAACCTTCGATAAAATGAAGCCAACCCGTGAAAACTACGAACCTCCGTTATCGTCTTGGGTTGCGGCCAATCTCTGATAGCTTCGACTTTACTTTGGTCAACCTGTATTCCTTCTTCCGACACAACATACCCCAGAAATAAAACACTTCTCGCCATAAAAACACACTTCTTTGTAGCATAGCTCTCTTCTTCGGCTTTGGACACTCGCTACTTTTGTGGCCCATTTCTTGGCAATTATAACACTTGAAACCATTATTGACTTTCGCCTTCCCAACCTCATTCACAACTGGTTTTGCAACAACTTTTGAAACATTAGAACTTCCACTAACACCCTTCACTTGATTATTGGAATTTGTAAACACACCACCTCCTCGTCGTCCCTGTTTCTCCCAAGCCAACGCCTTCTAATGTGCTTCCGCTACAGATCTGGGATCAAACATGTTAACCATATCATGAATCTGCATTCGCAATCCCCCAATGAATCTAGATGTCAGCTGCTCTTCCGTTTCCATAATATCATTCCTCGCAATAAGCTGATAAAATTCATCCGCGTAATCATTAACATTCTTTGTGCCCTGCCTCAAATTCTGCAAACGTTGATACATCAAAGATTGATAATTGTAAGGTAAGAATGTTGCTTTCATCAATTTCTTCATCTTCTCCCAAGATTCAACTTTTGACTTTCCCATCCGTTCACGTGTAAGTTTGGTTTGCTGCCACCATGCCAAAGCTCTACCCCTCAACCTCGTAGCAACCAACTTCACTCTACGCTGTTCTGGAACTTTTTTGAAGTCAAAAATCTCTTCAACATTAGCCACCCAATGTAATACCCCAAAATTTTGTGAAAAATCATTTTTGAAAAATGATTTAATTTTGAAATATTTAGATTTAAATATGGTGAAGTCTCAGGAATAAATAGTGTGTAGGTATATGTGTGCACGTGCACACTGAAATGGCACAAGGAAGAACTCCAGATTTCTTGGATTTAAAACAAGAATTAAAGGGCAATACAAACATGATTTGGCAACATGGTTGTTTGATTTCTGAAATTATATGGATCATCTTAGAAAGTAAGAAAAAGTAGGCTTTACTTTAAATCAGTAAACAAATTTTATTTAAAACCCAGAAGAGAAAATTATGTATATTAACCTGTATACATATAGGTGCATATGCTTCTGAAATTAAAGAGAAATTAAAATAAGCTTAGATAAGATATGTGTACAAATATATATTTTTAAACACTGAAAAGTATATATATATATATATATATATAAGCAAGTAAAACTATGACATTAAAATGACATGAAATGTGATACAAGTTAATGAGCTTGTATAGGCAAAAATAGCAAAAGGGGATTTTCAGAAATAATTAAAATAAAAATAGGATAGTCACACTTTTAACATGACTAGGAGAGTGGCCATTTTCTGAAAAGTAAAAGAAAGAAAATGCAGCCTTTAAATTGGTTAATATGGCCGGGGTATTATGAATGAAAAATGCATGATGCTAGCCAGGACAGAAATGGAATTCTGTTTCAACAAAACCCTAGAGGAAAAATGCTTATAAATAGGCAGTTTAGCCAGTAGAATCATTTTTACCCCGAGCTGCACAAAAATAAGAAAAGAAGGAAAATATTGGAAGAAAGGAGAGAACACTCAAACAAGAATTTTCTGGATTAAACATTTAGGTGAGTAATCTCACTGAGTTCATGGCATTAAGACCTGAGTTGAGGCAGCCACTTTTTATTTCCATTTATATATATTTCTGGTTTTGATGTATATGATTTCATCAATGCTTTCTGGATGTTTTATTTTAAATCTGATATGATTTAATATGGATGATTTTGGATGACCTTTGATTGGTTGAGACATTTGTCTTTGGATGAGTATCATACTGATTTATTTATACTTATAAATGTTAAAGTTTAGGATCTTAAAAATTATATAGAGAATACTCTCAACTGTTATAGATCTATGGCATGGAAACTTTATAAAAATGATTAGAGCTGCATTATACTTGGTATAAGTGCTGAGGCTTGAAAAGAAAAATGTTAAGGGTGCAATAGAAATTTTCTAAGTGCTGAGCCCTTAATCAAATCAAAAAAAAAAGAGAAACCCACAAGCTAAAATTATGATTGAACCAGATCTTGAATCTGAATCAATCATAAAGGCTTGTAGATCAATATAACATGCCATGCCTCTTTTACAGTTGAAAATATTCTCATATTTTACTAAGATCAAGACATATTAACCCCATTTAGGAAATAACTGTCTGATTATTTCTGAGGAGAATTATGCTAGAAGAAATTATGGATGTTTCCATGTTTGCAGTGATATGTTCACTTAGCATATTTGATGATAGGATTTAAGACAATACACTAGTAAATAAACTAGGGAAGGGAAGGCCAAGAAAGCTGCTGGAATGCTTGTCATATTTGAAGTATGCAAGTTGGCACATGGTTTGTTTAAGCCCTGAGATCTTTGTGCAATGATGTGAATTAGTTCATTGCAATGTGTCCCAGTGATTCCTTAATGGCAGATGAGGCAGGGATTTAAATTGAATATTACAACCTGAAAATGAAGAAATAGGAATGTGGATATTTCTTAGGTTGAATGGTATGGAACCAAGATGATTCCAGTAATGAAATTGTTGCAAATAGATAATTATGTTTGCATGATTATGTATGCAAGTGAAAGAATGATAAATGAATATATCATACCTGAATCAACATAATTATACTATGTTAAAATAATTGATTGCAGAAATTTGCTTAAATAACAAGTTAGTACCCTTACATTCTCTATTGCTTAATATCATGAATGAATTGATGTTACTCATACCAGATCATAGATCTGACCCTTGTTTGCTCATGGCATATGGGGTGTCTCATTTTAAAATGAGGCAGCCACTTATGTTCTTTCAGGTAACCCAGGCACTAAGTAAAAATGAAGTTATGGCTTTTATGGAGGAGTGAATGAACATGCTAGCTAGTTTCAATAAGAGTTTAAATCGATTATATCTGCATGTATTCTGGAAAAGTTTTATGTTCTAAGATTTCCAGTTATGTAATGAATTCTATTATGGTTAGATGAACTAGTTGTATCATGTTAAATATATTGTTATGCACTAAGGTTTAAAATCTCAAAGGAAAAATCTGAGTGGGAAACAAGTAAATGATTTTAATTACTGATATGGATGTTTGGAAGAGAAATATGCATGTGTAGTTGAGCTGTTGTTTTGTAAAGTTTATATTATGTAATAGTTAATCTTGAGATATAACAGAGCACTGAGTTTTAGAACAAAATCTGGATTTAGCAAGAAGTAAACTTAACAGGACTTTATTTTCTTTTTACTGAAATGCTTTGTAATTAAGTTTGAATTCATTTCTGAATTGAATTGAGAAGAGTAAGATGTTTTCCTAAAGCTTTAAACAGAATGCAATGAAATTGAACTAGTGTGGCAGATACAGGATTCATGAGTTAACCAGCTTCAATTAAATGAAGCATTGGTTGATCATGATAGATTGTATTCTGAAAATAAAAATGCATTTCAAAGCTTAGTACATTTAGCAATTGATTCACCCAGTTTTCTGGAAAATGAGCAGAAATATTGACATGTACATGTACATCTGTGTACATGTTGATATTTGAGCAAAAATATGATCATAAATTCTTAAAACAGTTGTAGGAATGGGATACAAAAATAGTAAGTGAGAAGGATTGTTTTGTATGTTGGGTTATAGGCAAAAATTAAACATATATGCACAATTATAGGTAGGTATCAGATTTCTAACCTTTCAAAAAAAAAAGAAAACCAAAAATTGTGTTTGAACCGACCTGCATGGTACTCGAACTCGTGACCTTTTGTGTATAAGTTAGGCGCGTTTCCATTACGCCTAGATGTTGCTTGTGTTCACTTAGGATCCACTTTCTTTTATACTGAATCTAATATTATCCAGACTTTAAACACAATCATCAACATTAAAAGCTTGTTTACTACTGAATATTACTTGATCATTTCTTGATCCTAATGACAGACTAAAGTACATATTTTAGTGGATTTTATGGCCAAAAATCTGAATACAATAATGTATCTGAATTACTAAATCTCTAAATCAAACAGGATGTTATTGAACAAAAAAAAAATATAAAGTATATACTCTGAATTTAAACAAGAAGAACACATACATCTTCATATGTATGTGTATATTATTAGATATGCACTGATATATTTATATTGGTAAGTTATTTTGATCCTGGATATATTTTGGTTATTGGAAAAAGAAAATGACCTTGGAAAATATGTTTGTAATGAATGATATATCAATATATCATCTCATAGCAAAAAAAAAATCCTTATGAAATTAGGGTGGAAATAGGAGGGTCATTTCACCCAATCTAAAAACTCTTCCGCTTGCATACCACCTTTGAATTCAGGAATTTCAGTCTTCATCCCCGACTCCCACTTGTGATCATACTCAGAGTGATTTCTTCCTTGTCCTCGTCCTTGTCCTCGAACACTACCACCATCATATTCCTCTTCAAAATCAGATGTATATCAATGTCGATCCTGACCACCAACATCTCTACTCCCTTCACGTCTTCCACCATCATCCCTTCTATCTACATTCCTCCGTTCTCGATCGTTCACATTCCTCCCACGCCTTTGATCATTGTCAACACTTCTTTCTCGATTGGATTGTGGTGAGACTCTACTTCCCCCATGGTTAGATTCAGGTGAAACCCTTCTCCGATTTTGATTCATCTCTAACATCATCTTCTCTAATCGACCAATTCCTTCGTTAAGCTTTTCACTAAAGTTTTCATTGATTCTTTGCTCCATCTCATCAGCTTCTTCTCTTCGATACAATGCTTCTACGTTTTGGTGACGATTAGCTCTTCTCGACGGCATGATTTGAAACTTTACAAAACTCTTCAATTCTCGGTCAAATGATGTACACGGCCTTCACTTGCTTATCTCGGCCGAAGTTCTTCACACTTCAAATTCAAACATAATTCGAACTTAGATCCAAAATGAAATGGATCGGAAACTTCACACGTGTTGCAAATTATGATGAACACGATGAACAACCAAACTCCCAAACAAGATAAATCCGTCCTCCAAACTTCAATACAAAGTCGAACAACTTCCCTTCTTGATCTCAGCCGTGATTAATAACCTCAAATCTTCACTTCGATTCAAACTTCTTCAAGATGATTGGCTCCAAGACTCGATTTAGCTATGATTGGCTAAACAAGCTTTGATACCAAATCTGACGCAGCGGATTACTCAAAAACAATGTAGATCGATGAAAGTAGCAATCGATGGATTGATGCATACTGAAATGCCCGAATTCGTTGATCCGAAGATACTGAATTCTAGCTATCCCGAACTCGTTGATCGCGCACGATACCGGGTTCAAAGATCTGCGATTCTTCACACGTTGATCTAGCGCACTAGATTCCGTGAATCGGCTTCAGCTGTCGTTGAATCGAGCGCACTCGATTATCCGAGAGTGGAGATAGGAGATTACACTCGACTACCAATTGGGTGAAAGCACAAAGCTAACAAAACAAGAGTTTTATTTCCAATCAACTAAACTATTACAAATGGCACCACCGGCCTATTTATAGAAGCTACAAATCTCAACACAAATCTGTACAACTCTTAAGTCGGATCCGACTCATCACAACTCCCCGACTTACGACTCATCATGCTCTCCGACTTACGACTCAGCCAAAGCATACGACTTACGAGTTACAATACAGAAACACAATCCTACGACCTACGACTTAAGTACAAACGACTCACGACTTATTACAATAAAACCTAGCGACTTAGCAAACAGAAAATACAATAGAAAATACATCATTTAAGTCATTGCCGACTTAACAACTCCACTCGACTCAACTTAGGTCGTACGCGACCTAAAATAGAGGACTTAACTCCAGCAGCGGTCTTTCTTTGGACGACTTAAGTCATCAACGGTTCAGATTAACGCGGCATAAGAATCTTCGGCTTCAGGCTTCTACGACTTAAGAGGGTTCGTTTTAAAACTGTGCGACTTAACTAAGTCGTAACTCGGCAGCGATTCATCACCTCCCTTAAGTCGTAGACGACTTAACCCTTGTGTATTCTCAACTCGTGCTGCTCCTCCTGTATCTTTCCTGTTAAATCGTGGACGACTCATAGCTCCTTCCTTAAGTCGGTCACGACTTATGCCTTCACCCCAGTTGAGTCGGTCACAACTTATGCCTTCGCCTTCCTTAAGTCGGTCACGACTCACTCTTTGAACCCTGTTAAGTTGGTCACGACTTATGCCATCCGCCCTGTTAAGTCGGTCACGACTTATGCCTTGGAAAAACATGGGTTGCGCTGCATCACAATTTGACTTGAGGCCGCAATCAGAGACTCTATTGTTTTCTTATCTTCCTCATTTAACTCTTTAACAGGGGCACCTGACAAAAGCAAAGATAGACGAAAGAAACCATTGAATGAAGGAAGATAACGAAAATCTGGACTTACGAGGGGAAGAGAAGGTCCCGCTGATGTATGGAAAGCACTTAACAAAGAAAAATTGGTTCTCCCATAACCCCATCTGATATTAGCTTCTTTTGGGGTTGACTCTGAATATTTGACTATTGAGAGTGCTAAGCTTGACCAGCCGGATCAAGTAGTTCGACACTTCAGCACTGAGAGGGGGGAGCCTAGACTCCAATGCCATCATCTCCAGAGATAAGAGATAGGTGTAAACGTTTGGCGATAATTAGATCGGAGCAATCCCGATATGAGAAAGGAGCTTGGATAAAAACTCTGGAAAAGGCAGAAACCCCCCATGCCATATATAGATGGTGGTGCAAGTAAAGAACCCTTCGGGAGGGTTGTTGATGGTATCTGTTTTCTTGGGAGGAATGGCTTCTACACCAGTAATGCTGAAGTCACTAAGGATAACATCTACTTCGTCTTGAGTAGATATGAGTGAATGCTTAGAAGTAGCTTCGGCCTTCTTCGGAGAGCTCATGGTTCTACCAGGTGAAAACATTTCAGTTGAATTTTTTAGTTTATTATGAATTTAGGATTCTTTCAAGAACTGGTAAAAACTTACTGAAATAACTTAAACACAAAACCAAACATGAAACTTCAAATTCTTGGAAAACGTTAAAGTTTAAAATCAAAGATATGGAGCTTTCAACAGAGTCGAAAGGAAAAGAAGATTAACACTTAGCATATACTTCTTGACAGTGTCGAATGCCTAAATATGAACATGCATTGAGCTTTCGACAGGGTTGAAGGGAAAGATGGAAATATATGTCCAAGTGGCACTTTTCAACAATGCCGAAAGCTCGACGGGAACCAAGTTATTAAAAGAAAATAGTTAAAACTAACTTGAAAATCTGAACAAAGTACATATAACTAGTGCTCTAAAAACAAAATAACAAGTTCCTTCGACACAGTTGAAACCAATGACTTAAATTTTCTATGAATGTTGTCGAAACCTTGTGTACCCATCAAGTCGAAATGTCCTAGATTAAATTTATATGAACTTGGAACGTTTCGACAGTGCTAAGGAAAGGTGATTATAGAAGGTTTCGACTAAGTCGTTACAAAAGGTTTCGAAAGGGACGAAGGAGCATTATGGTTTTATACATGTATAAATAGCCCTCTTATGTACATGTAAGTATCTTCTACTCTCTCTTATTTTACTTAGGAAATTAGCAAGTTGTAAACACAAATCAAAGTGAAATAAAAAAGGCTTCCAAGCCCCTTTCTCTTCTCTTTTCTACTTACTTTTATTTACTTTTATGTTGATGTTTATTTCTATGCTCTCTTTTATTTCATGTTTATAGATTAGATTTACATTCATGCAAGTAGTGTAGTTTTGTTTTATTTCTTTTATGCAAGTAGTTAGTAGTTAATCTTTTTTTTCCTTTGCTTAGTTTTCATTTCTTTGCTTTTTAATGTTGAAATTTACAAGTGTCGATTTGATAACACAAATGAGTAGCTAAACCCTTAAATTTAGGGGTAATGAAGCTCTCTAACTTTATGTAATTTCAACATTTTTATGATTTATGATCTCTTTTGGTTTGTGCTTCATGAAAGTGAATTTTGATGTAAGTTTATACAAGTGGATTTGATAGCTTATGTTGCTTTTGCAAATGAGCTATTCTTATTCAACATAAACACAATTTACAACATCATTTGCTAATTGATTTTTGACTTTGAAATGAAAGTAAAAACAAACTTTGATGATCTATATTACTAATTACTAAATAGATCATACTTAAAATAGCTTTTTTTGGCTTCATTTTCATGAGAATTTAAAAGTGGTTTATTTGTTGTATTATAGTTTGATGGTTTAAGTTATGTTAATTAATAACATAAATAAACCATACTTATGATAAATGCAACAATTATTTCACTTAATCTCAACACTAGAGATCATAAATTATTTGTTTGTTGATTTATAAAAATATGAGAGTGGATTTGCCTCTAAATTGTTCTCTAATCTCATTTTAAATCTAGTTTTAGCTTCATTTTGCTTGTAGTTAACACCTTCTACTCCATTTGGTATAATTTGATTGAATTGATTTTCAAAATCTAACAATTCACTGCGGATCGACCCGTACTCGCCACGTACTAACTTTTGTACGCCGTGCGCTTGCGGTAAATTTAATTTGAAAATTTTCGGCGGTTCTCTAGTCTGATAGAAATTTCGCCGTTAAACAAGTTTTTGGCGCCGTTGCCGAGGAATAGTTTTGATTTTAATTTCTATTCTTCGAATTATTGTTGCTTTATTTTAGTGTGTGCGCTTGTTTTGTGTGTTAGTTTGCATTTAAAAAAATTTGGGTGTGTTTGTTGTTTGATTTTAGCTTTCAATTTGTTGTGTGCTTGTTGTTCTCTTTTCATTTTGCATTTGCAATTTTCTATTTATAAAAAACATACACATTTCAAAACAAATTTTTTATTTCATTTACTTTACCTTGCAATTTACATCTTTAGTTGTACAAGTTGTATTTCATTTTTTCCCCTAGACAAATCACATTACAAACACAAAACTGCATTTTACTGCACCATGTTTTCTGTGCACAGTTTCTGTTGTGCACTTCACTGCCCCATTTCAAATAACCACTAATGTGCTTTCACTGACAACCAAAATCACCATCCTCTTCCATCCCAACTTCCTCCGCCAAACTGCATTTCAACCACTACTCCTCAACAAACCCATCAACTTGCCTAAAGAGCCTCTCTGCAAACTCAAACAACCATTAACCCATTGCATACTACAGGTTCACCCACACCAAAAAGTACACTTCCAATCACATTTTTGATCACCTCAAACAAGCTTCAAGCACACCACCACCCCTACTTCCAGCATACCAAACCAAACTACAAGACATCACATACCCCCTTCTACTGTGACCACAAACAGACCGTCAACAGCTCCAATACAGTACACCACATCCACTTAACTGAACGATATTTCCCCTCCACTACCATACAATCCTATCCATCATCTCTAACCATAGCCTGAACCACTCTACTTCCACTTCACAAACCATATCATTTGTCATCACATCTCCTGACCACCTAGACTTCATAAAACATCACCTTCCTTCACACGGTACACCAGCATACTCTCATTCATTTCTTGCTAACCATCATACAACATACCACCTCTGCTTGCTGCCAAACAAACCATTTACTTCCACCACATTACTTCACTTCATTCACTGTCATTCAACTGCAAACATTCATCACCATTCATTACCATTCAAATCCCCTGACCACCATCATCTATCCATCAACACAGTACAAACTCTTCCATCCACTGCCACACATCAAACATTCCCCTATACAACATCCACCAGAGTAACACCACCACATACTGCTCATACAAAACCACCCTTCCTCTGTGCACTGTGCACATTTCTATGCATTGCCATCACCAGAGAAACATCACAGCACTCTATTCACTTCAACTTCTAACATCCACAACTCCAGACCACTGCAAATAGTGCTTGCAACCCTACTGCTGCATCACTACGGAATACTTGCTTTCACTCGTCTTTCACTTGCCACTCCGCCCTCACTACAAAATACTTGCATCACTATAGAATAGTTCAAACAACACTGCAGTTTCAACATCTCCAATAAGCATTGGCCACTCCTCTATCAACTTCATAACTGACCACGACTAATGGTCCATAAGCAACATTACATTCATACAAGTGCCAACATACAGCAATCTCCCAAATCTCCACTTCGAACTCCCGCTTCAAACTCTCGCGACTTCATCCATACCACAACAAGATATGTATTTATTTATTTGCAAGATACTAAATCAATGATCCGTACTTCAGTGAACTTGGGTTTTCGATTTAGCTAAAATTCAGACCCGCTGGGGTGCGAGTTGTTACATATGTAAAGAGGAAACAAATATGTTGCGGTGTAAATCCCAATACATACATATGGTCTTATGAACTATGTATACGTTTCTTATCTGTAGCACGTGCATTTTGCACAAACAAGTGTATTTGATATATTTGTAAATTAAAACTTAATGATTAAAAAGTACAAAATTCTTTTGACAAGTTAAATAAAATAAAGATTTTATGTAAAATATTTTAGATAATATGTAGAATACACTTTAGACTTCATAGGTCCAATAAATCTAAAATTTGATTTTTTTTTTGAAATATAACTATTTTACTCGCTTCCGACCGACCTAATTACTTTCATACACTCCTTTATATAGATATATATGTGCCGTCTCGCACTTTTGTCAATTTTTTTTAGTTCTTACGGTTGTTATGCACTGGACTACTTATGCTGATGGAAAGTGACCCCGGATTGTCGTGTTATGGCGCCACTTATGAGCTTACCAGGTTATTGGGCCTTCTTATTCTCTTGGCATTTAAGGATGTGTTGGCGTCAAAATTGACCACCAACACCCAATTATAAGTGAAAGCACCAATATCCAGTCACATATCACAGATAGAATATATGTAGAGAATATAATATGAAGAATAACCAAAATTAAAATGAAAGCGAGTAAAAGAGAGACAAGGTTTATAGTGGTTCGGCTAACTCCGACCTACGTGCACTCTAGAACAATCCTTTTTATTATACTAAAATTTGATTACAGTTATAATCCAGAGTTCTAGAATAATAATGGCAGAGTAGCCTCTAGGTAGAAGATGAAGAGAAGCAAAATGAAGATCCTTTTTTCAAAGCCAAGCCTGCTGTATTTATAGGTGAAATCTCGGCTATAGGGCCTTCTCACCTATATGGGCCCACCATAACGATCGTCGAGCCCAACCTGTCCATCCTATGCCAACTCATAGCAACACCATGCCGACCCAAAGTAGAACTCAAAGCAACTCTATGCCAACCCGTAGTAACCACGCCGACCCAGAGCAACACCATGCCGACCCGAAGCAGAACCCGAAGCGAACCCTATGCCGACCCGAAGTAGAACCCGAAGCAACTCTATGCCGACCCGAAGTAACAATGTCGAACCGGAGCAACACCATGCCAACCCGAAGCAACACCGTGCCGACCCGAGCTACGCCTTTCTCCAAGACCTGCATCGTTTATCCATCGACTATGCTTAATCCTAGCTTCATATTATTATCCATAATTGATTATCCATCCATCCATTTAAACCAAATCCATAATATTCCAGCCTCGATAACCGTGGAGTCTATTGAGTTAAATCCTCCTGTATACTGCCTTGCCAAAAGGCGGGTTATCACTTTTCCCCCCAAAACATGTCTTGCGATAGGAAGACGTGTTTTGTATTGCCATAAGTCCAAAATTCGAAGTCCATAATCCATTAATGTCATATTATCCCCCTTAAAGTCCAATCCATTGCCAATCCAATTCCTTGATCTCTCCGGATCATTAGCGAAATCCATGACCGTTCCGAGTCGATATCCAATTTCGAATCCATCCCAAATCCATTAACCGAATCCACGATCTCCCCGGATCGTTTATCCAAATCCAGGACCTCTCCATGTCCATCTCCAAATCCATAGACCTTTCCGGGTCATTTAATCCAAATCCGGGACCTCTGCGGGTCTATATCCAAATTCGAGATCTCTACGGGTCCATATCCAAATCCGGGACCTTTTTGGGTCCATACCCAAATCCGAGACCTCTCCGGGTCCATATCCAAATCCGGGACCTCTCCGGGTCATTTAATCCTACTCCACCTCGACTCTCCGATCGAGGTCTTATCCATGGTTATCTTTCTCCCGCCTCGACTCTTTGGTCGAGGACTTAAGCCGTGGGGTATCCTACTTCAGCCTCGATCCCCAACCGAGGATTTAATCCATGAGTATCCTCCTCTAGGCTCGAGTCTCCGGTTAAGGACTTAATTCGTGGGGTATCCTACTCCGGCATCGATCCCCAATTGAAGACTTATCCGTGTTCAAGTCCATCATGTTGCTCTCCGGCGAAGGGACTCATAACTCACGATTATTTCCCCATCTCTCCAGTCGGGGCCGTAACCGTGATTTGTGTTATTTATCGCAGTAGTGCAGATCCAAGTGTTTTAAGGTACATTAGTTATGGTGGTTTATCGCCATCTCAGAGCATGCTTAGGGACCGTCCTCGATTCCGTACATGTGTAAATGACTTAGCCGTTTTAGCATAGAATTTATTATTAGTTATTTAGTTCATGCCATCAAGAGACGACGACCTGTGCCCTTAAGCCGAGCTAGCTCCGATTTGCAGTGGATGATGGCTGCTCCTGTTCCATCACCGCTATCCATTTTCAAACAAAGCTATCCAAATCCATGCCCCCAGCTCTATTGAGAGTTGTGCTGATCCATTCTCCTTGGTCGGGGTTTGCCCCCAGTTGATCCAATCCATATATAAGCCTGCTAATTTCTTCCACAAGTCCTGGATTCCAATTTACAACTGTTCCAGCATCCATAAGTGGTCTCTGATTGTCATTTCCATCCTGCCCTCGAGTCCGCGAGGGAATCGTGAAATATGTTCTTCTGGACGAGCATTCATTTCCCTATCGACACTAAACTACACAGCACCACCCAATGTCCTGTCAAGAATTGAGCCAAAGTGATCTGAGGGCATGCCCCCAAGTTCAAGGGCTGCTTTCGATGGCTCCTCTCTATCCAGTATCCTGGTTGCTTCGTTTCCTTGGTTTTGATTCTG
Organism: Allium fistulosum; assembly: GCA_030737815.1. Taxonomy (NCBI): domain Eukaryota; kingdom Viridiplantae; phylum Streptophyta; class Magnoliopsida; order Asparagales; family Amaryllidaceae; genus Allium; species Allium fistulosum. The sequence continues at coordinate 1,097,717,943 of CM060904.1, read as the reverse complement.
ACTTTCTCTGCTCCTACGGCTCCAACTCCATGATCCACATTTCTAGCATTCCCTACTACTCCATTTCCTTGGTTCCGCGCTTCAGCTTGTCCAATCTGTCGGGGTAAGTTCTACATCAAGTCCTCTTGTCTTTTCAGCATTCTCTCCTGCATAGCATCCTAAAGGTGACTACTATGTCGTATAGCTAATACTGTGTGGCTAGATATCACTTAGGATCGATATGGAATGTATTATGATCTAAATGCGGAAACAGATAATAATAGTAAAGTAAATAAGAATAAGCACACCGGGAGTTTTTATACTGGTTCGAACTTCCCGTTCTTGCAATATATATGTGTGTGTAAAGATTTAGTAAGGAGAATATTGCTTTGAATCAAAGAATAAGTTAATTGATTCAGAGATTCAAGCAATATATGTAAATTGTGATTGCTTTGTAGTATGCAGAGATAGTAGAGAGTATGATCAGAAAGCAGATTGAAATTCGGTGATTTGTGAAGTGAATCTTATGTGTTTATATAGTGGATAAACAACTGCAACCATTCACGAAGAGTTTTGACCAAAGGAAGCAGGCACAACCCTTCAAATAGGATCATATCTCTTGGCAAATGGAAGTGTCTGTTCAGAAAAATAGCTGTTGGAAAAGTTCAGTCGACTGACCCAAAACGACCAGTCAACTGAATGTTCAAAGATGGTGCAAAACAGGAAGTTTCTGTGCAACTGGGCAGATTCAGTCGACTGGCCATATTTGGTCAGTCGATTGACCTGACAGTCAGTGCACAGTTCACATATATGTTAAACGAGTTTAAAGTTTAAAACAACTTTGGCTTTAATGAACTACTTGAGGATAGATTTTAACAATTCTAAGACTAAAAACTTCGACAAATTATACTCAGTTTTGTAGCCTTGTCTCCTTTGTAGTTTTAACAGCATATTTCTTTCTCTTTTTGTCGCTTGCCCATATAGTCTCATTCACTGAGTTGTTTAATGCTTCTTTGTCATGAATCAAAACTTATGATTCAACATTCTCCCCCTTTTTGATTGATGACGACCTGTTACAAATGATACTATATATTAAGAAATATATAACGGGAGTTATATATATCTCCCCCTGAATATATGGTGACATGTTTAATCCCTGCAAGAAATGGTTAGTCATTCAAATTTCTCCCCCTTTGTCATCGACAAAAAGGAAATAATAATAATTTTTATCATTGAACTAACAAAATTACAATCACAAAAAAATGATGTATCGAATTTTTTTGAGCTACTTATACAAGCTCATTAGAATAAACAGTAGTAGAATGTTTGGAATAAATAAAGATAACTTACTACTACCAAGTAACGGCAATATCAATCAGATTCTGACTCTGTCTCTTCTTCTTCCACTTGAATTGGACTTTTGCCTTTGGAAGAACTTCCCACAAACTGTCTGCCACCCCCATTGCTGCTTGTGTTGGAACTTGTTTGTTCTTCCGACGTAGACCAAGTAAAGCGAGGAGCTGGGCGTTTTCCCAGATCATGGTGAGAAGTTTCCGTAGTGGTGGAAGAGGAACAAGATATCGCATCCCATAAAATCCCGAAGAAGCTCTTAATTTTGTCAAAATTTTTGTCAAATTTCTTATCGAGATTTTTGATGCGAGAATCCAAATGACTTGATTTCGAACAATTAGATCAATGGATTCTCGAGTGCTTTGGGATGGAGTTGGTGTTCGAATGTCATCTCTAGATGTTGTTGTTGTGGAGTAGAAGTTTATTGACGAGGTCGTGTTTGCCATTCTTGAAAAGACATGATAGATAGAGGTATAGGTGGCAATTTCATAAGACTTATGGTACAGCTATTTAGAGTTTTGGGAATGGAAGTATCAGAATCTGGAATAGGAACCTGGAGGTTCATAAGTAGCCGCATAATATATTCTTCATAATAAATAATGTTCATACGACCTTGGTTAAAAGACAAGAATTCATCTAGAATAGTCTTAGGCCAATTTATTTGTACATCTCCCCAAATAGCATACAACGCCGTAAAGTTGTTTGGATATACACTCTCATAAGATCCAGTACGGGGAAGAATCATGTGCATTAAGGCTAGATGCATAATTCTAGCTGTAGGGCCTAAGGCGATAGACTTTAGTTCTGTCATGTCATCTTCTAAGAACCGATGACTTACTTCATCTCTCTCGCCTATAGGTACATTTAATTCTTCCAATGGAATACCATCGGTTGGAGTATGCAGAATATGACCAATTCGATCTAATGACAGAAATATTTGTCGACCACAAACTAAATTCCAAACGCAATTATCACGATTACATAGGTTTTGATGGCCTAAATTAAAATTTGCATAGAAAAGTTTTACCAAGGTGTGATTTATCTTGATATTATTCTGATTATGATCTAGGAGAGACTCTATACGGCTTCTCCTTGCTAGTTCTTGAATCCTATATAAAGCAAAATCGGGAAACACAACAAAAGAACCTTCAAAGAATCGTGCTTCTTTCATTTTATTCCACCTTTGGACTGTTGTAGCATCATAGAGCCATTAAGCAATTTGAGTGTCAATTGGCTCAGAAGAGGAGGTAGAGGCATGTCTAGATCTCTTGGGTTGACGTGGAGCCATTGGAAATAATGATGTAGTGAAGGAATTTAAAAAATTATAGGAGCTAGGGTTTTAGAAATTTGAAGTGAGAAGGTGAAAGTAAAAAGTGAAAGATGAGATGGAGGGATGGAGGGTTAAAAAGGTAGGTAAAAAGATGTGAAGTAGGCTCAGATCGCTATTCAGTCGACTGGTATAATATGGTCAGTCGATTGAACCATTATCCCGAAACTCTTTGTTTCAGATTCAGTCGACTGGTCATATTATTTCAGTCGACTGAATATGGAAAGAATGCTTTCTGTTTTATGTTTCAGTCGACTGGTCAAAAATTTTAGTCGACTGATTTATCTTCTTTGCAGTATTAACAGAATTTTTGCAAAAAAAGCAATATATTCAATACATTTTAAAATAATGCATACAAAAGTAGGAATAAAAAAATTATTTCGAAGACCGAGTGGATGGGGACTTTGAGTCGTTTGGTTCATCCTTCGTCTTTTCTTCATATGGTTTCAATGGTGACCAACGATTTCCATGCTCCCATGAATTCGGAGAGACAGGTGGAGCTTGTGGTGGCCTATCCCATGGATTCCGAGAGGAAGATGGTGTCGGTTGATGAACCGCAGATGAAGATGACCCGCAAAATTTCCATCCAATCTGCTCCAGAAAACTTAGGCGTCTTGAATTCATTTTCTGTTCATAGTACATTTCGCGCTGAATTGCTATAGATTCCCTCTGGTAATGATGCAAATCATCAATTTTTTGTTTTGTTTGAGGAGAACCAAAGAACAGAAAATGTCACGCCTTCTTTTTTTCGGGAGTATGGCCAGTGTGATAGTTTGACGGTCTGGTTGGTTCATGATTAGGTGTAGGTGTAGGTAAGCTTGTCGAACCAAATGAAGGCGTCGAAATTTTGACAGAAGAGTAAATTGAACCATTTGAATTTTCTTGTGAAGACATTGTGGTAGAGAGAAGATAAAAAATGTTTTGAAACAAAATTTGATGGAAGGATAGTGTGCAGAACTCTAAGATATACATAGGAGAATAAACAGTTGGAAGTTGATGGATTTACGTAAAATTTGAAAGAATTAGAGGATGAAAACAAAACATAGATTTTGTGGTCAAGAATTGTTTCGTAGAACATTAAAAAAATATAAGGAGGAAATTGTAGTATATGTAGTTGTGAATTAGCAATAAATGGTAGAAACATAAGCTTATCAAACTCGAGGTGCTGAGTTCGAGTACCAAAAAAAATAAAAAAAATTATTTGAAATTTTATAATTCTTTTAAAGAAATTATACCTTGTTCTCTTCTTAATCTTATAAAACAATTTTCATTGAGTGGTTTAGTGAAAATATCAGCTAACTGATTTTCAGAATTTACAAATTCTAAATTTATTATATCTTTTTCAATATTATCACGAAGAAAATGATGACAAATGTCAATATGTTTAGTTCGTGAGTGATTGACAGGATTTTTAGATAAATTTATTGCACTAATGTTATCACAATATATTATAGATTGATTCAATTTTATATCAAAATCTTGTAATCTTTATTGCATGTAGATTACTTGAGCACATGCTAAAGCTGCCGATATATATTCTGCTTCACATATCGATAGTGAAACGCAATTTTGTTTCTTGCTAAACCAAGATACTAAGGATCGTCCAATGAAATGACAAGTTCCACTTGTACTTTTTCTATCAGTCCGACTTCCTCCAAAATCAGCATCACTATAAGATACTAATTTAAAAGGACATTCTTTTGGATAAAATAATCCTAAGTCATTGGTTTTGCTAAGATAACGAATTATACATTTAACTGCTCGCATATGTGATTCTTTAGGATTTGCTTGAAATCGAGTACATAAACAAACACTCATCATAATATCAGGTCAACTAGCAGTTAAGTAGAGTAATGATCCAATCATGCTACGATATAGTTTCTGGTCGACATTCTTACCATTTTCATCTCTGTCGAGATGTATAGATGTACTCATAGGAGTCGGTTTGGCAGAGGTGTTTTCCATACCGAATCGTTTAATTAGATTATTACAATACTTTTCTTGATTAATAAAAATGCCATTTTGTAATTGCTTGATTTAAAGTCCAAGAAAATATGATAGTTCTCCCATGTGTGACATTTCAAATTCATTTGTCATAATAGTCGAAAATTCCTGACATAATTTTTCATTTGTTGAACCAAATAAATATCATCAACATATATTTGTATAATTAAAATATCTTTTTTAGTTTTCTTAATAAATAATGTTTGATCAACTTTTCCAATTTCAAAATCAGATTCTATTAGATAGCTTTTAAGTCGGTCATACCAAGTATGAGGTGCCTGTTTTAAACCATATAAAGCTTTCTTAAGTTTATAAACGTGATCTGGAAATTTCTCATGAGTAAAAAGAGGAGGTTGTTCAACAAAAACATTTTCTTTTATATATCCATTTAGAAAGGCACTTTTAACATCCATTTGATATAATTTAAAGTTATGAAAACATGCAAAAGCCAATAGAATATGTATAGCTTCTAGTCTTGCAACTGGAGCAAACGTTTCTTCATAGTCTATTCCTTCTTCTTGATTGTAACCTTGTGCTACTAATCTAGCTTTATTTCTAGTAATGTTACCTTGTTCATCAGCTTTATTTTTGAAAACCCATTTTGTACCAATGACCGATTGATCACTTGGTCTAGGAACTAATTCCCAAACTTCATTTCTTTCAAATTGATTTAACTCTTCTTGCATAGCTATAATCCAATAGGCATCAGTTGAGGCTTCCTTAATATTTTTAGGTTCTATATTAGAGAGACAAGCTATATGGCCCATTTGATTTATGTCTTGTTCTTACATTTGAATTTACTTCTCCAATTATATTTTGAACAGGGTGATCTCTAAGAATTCTCGGAGGAGATCTTACTATAGTATCATTATTAACAATGTTTTCATTTTCTATAGAAATATCAGAATTATTATTTTGAAAAATAATATCGTCATCTTCTGAATTATTTGACAGAATTTTATTTGAATTATTTTCCAAATTTGTAATTTTAGAAGAAATTTTGACACTTTCATCGAATGAAACATGAAGAGTTTCTTCGATTACTTTAGTTCTTGTATTAAAAACTCGATAAGCTTTGCTTCTTTCCGAATATCCTATGAATATTTCTTCATCGGATTTTGGATCAAATTTGCCAAGCCGATCTTTAGTGTTAAGTAAAACATTTTGAACCAAAAACTTTGAAATAAGATATATTAGATTTTCTACCATTTAAAAGTTCATATGGAGTATGTTTTGTTAATGATCGAATAGAAACACGATTCAAAACATAACATGCAGTTGCAATAGCTTCTGCCCAAAAATGCTTAGGTAAAGTGCTTCTATTTAATAAAGTTCGTGCACATTCTTGTAATGTTCTGTTTTTCCTTTCTACAACTCCATTTTGTTGTGGTGTTCTAGGAAAGGAGAAATTATGATTAATTCCTTTCTTGTTACAAAAATATTCGAAAGCTTCATTTTCAAATTCACCTCCATGATCACTTCTAATATTTTTAACTTTTAAATTCTTTATATTTTGAATTCTTTTTACAAAAATTTTAAAATTCTCAAAAGTATCACTTTTATGTTTCATAAAAATAGTCCATGTATATCTTGAAAAATCATCTACAATAAAAAACACATATATTGTGATTAATAGATTGAACTTGAGTCGGTCCAAAAAGGTCCATATGTAGTAGTTCAAGTGGTTGTGTTGTAGATATGATTTTCTTAGATTTAAAAGAAGATTTTGTTAATTTTCCTAACTGACACGCATCATAAATATTATCAATTTTGAATTTCATATCAGGTAATCCTTTAACAATTTTATTTTTAGCTATTTTATTAATAGTATTAAAATTTATATGACAAAATCTTTTGTGCCATAGGCAAGAATCATTCTCTGTAGCTACTAAACACATATTTGTGTTATAATTTATATTCATATTTAAAATATAAATATTTCTATCTCTTAAACCTTCAAAAATTAAATTTTGTTTTTTATCAAAAATACTACATTTATTTTCTGAAAAAGATATATTAAAACCTTTATCACATAATTGACTTATGCTTAATAAATTATGTTTTAAGTTTTTAACTAATAAAACATCAGTAATGAGAGGTGAGTTAGAGATACCGTTATTGCTCACATCGCCTTTGCCGATGATATATCCTTTTGAATTATCTTCAAAAGAGACCGATCCTCCATTTGAGTAGACTATGTTTGTTAACATGCCTTTATTACCAGTCATGTGTTTTGAGCAACCACTGTCTAAAATCCATTTTCCTCCCTTTTTAAGTGGTACCTGCAAAAATTAAAGATTAAGATGGTACCCACTTTTCTTTTTAGGGTCCTAAGAGTTAGATCTTAGGAAACCAAACCCAAGAGGGTTCAGAATTCCCTTTATAAATATAATTCTTATTTTTATGAACAGTTTCCATAAATGTTTTGATATGCTTATTCCTAATTAAATTATTATTTGTTTTAGGCATCCATATTTTAATAGTTTTAAAATTTTTAGAAACTGTTTTCTTAATATCTTTCTTAATTTTGTTTTTAAACTTTCCAGATTTCTTTGGATTTTCAATTTTCTTATATCCTAATCCCATTTTATTTGAAGTAGACTGAGAATTTTCTATTATTTTAGAAATATTTTCTCGTCCTTTATTAAAATTAGAGATATTTTTATTAATACCTTCTAACTTAGTTTTGAGACTAGAATTTTCTAACTCTAATACTTTAGTGTTAGATTTTAAATCATTAATTTCAACTGATAAATCATCATTTTTATTTTTCTGAATTTCTAATTCCCGAGTTATCATAGAAAGTTGAGATGCTAAATTAAAATTAGATTCTTGAGATTTTTCAAGTTCTTCTTCCATAATTTTCTTTTCATCTCTTAGCATACTAATTTCTAATTCAGATCTATTTAGTTTTTCTTGTAACTCCTTATTTTGCCTTTTTGTTTGTTTTGCAAAGTCCACTAGTTCTGAATTAAGGTCAACCAAATCATCAAAACTTAGTTCACTTACATCATCATTTATAGCCATGAAGCATACATTTGCTTACTCTGTGTCACTATCACTGTCGCTCTCTGATGATGAAGAATCTGAATCATCTCATGTTACTGAAAATGCTTTCTTCTTGAATTTGTTCTTCTTGAATTTATTTTTCTGTTTCTTTGGACAATCTTTCTTCATATGACCCTTTTTATGACATTCATAACATTCCATGACAGAAGATGATGGTTTATTGCTATTATTGTTATTAGAGTTATTTTTGTAACTCTTGATCTAGTTATTCTTTTTGAATTTCAAAAACTTTTTGAAATTTTTAGCAATAAATGCCATATCCTCTTCATCTGAGTCAGAGTCATCTTGTTCTACTTGAAATGCTAGATTCTTCTTATCATGTGCTTGAACTTTCTTTGCCTGCAAATTCACTTCATATGACATTAGGTTTTCTATTAACTCTTCTGGTTTCATAGTAGAAAGATCATTTGCTTCTTCAATAGCTAGGACCTTTCTTTCCCATTCATCCGTTAAATAGTTTAGAATTTTTGATACTATATTAAAGTCAGTAAATATTTCTCCTAGAGCCAATAAAGAGTGATATATATCTTGAAATGTAGAGTACATGTCATTTATACTTTCGTTTGATTTCATTTTGAAATTTTGAAACTGATTTTTCAACATAGAAATTTTGCTTTGTTTAACTTTATTAGTTCATTCATGAGTTACTTTTAGAGTTCTCCATATCTCATAAGCAGTTGTACACATACTGACTCTATTAAACTCATTTTTATCTAATGCACAAAATAACATGTTCATAGCTTTAGCATTTGAAGTAGCATCAGTTTTTTGTGCAGTAGTCCAAGTTGAAAAATCTTCTGTTGGCATGATATACTCTTTTTGGGTAATATTCCAAGTTTCAAAACCATTAACTTGCATATATATTCTCATTCTAGTTGACCAGTAATTATAATTCATGCCATTGAATAGTGGTGGTCGTGCAATGGATTGACCTTCAATAAAACTAGTGTTAGTGACAGTGCTTATGTTGGTGTTGTTTTCCATATTAAAAAATATCAAATAACTGTGTAACGATTATAAGATGCCTTGCTCTGATACCAAATGAAGGTGACTACTATGCCGTATAGCTAATACTGTGTGGCTAGATATCACTTAGGATCGTGTAATATGGAATGTATTATGATCTAAATGCGGAAACAAATAATAATAGTAAAGTAAATAAGAATAAGCACACCGGGAGTTTTTATACTGGTTCGAACTTTCCGTTCTACGTCCAGTCCCAAACTTCTCTCTGGAATTTCTCACAATAACCCCTCACTTACCCCGGAGGAATAGGTATACAACACCTGAGCAACCGATCAGGATTTTTCCGCCTCTAACAACCGAAAGAGGACTTTATCCGCTTGAACAACCGAACACGACTTCAACAGTTTCAATAAAATTGCTTTGACACTTTGTGTTCTTGATAACACTAATTTGTCTTTGATAGTACAACCTTCCTATAATCTTTTCCTCAAGTATATATGTGTGTGTAAAGATTTAGTAAGGAGAATATTGCTTTGAATCGAAGAATAAGTTAATTGATTCAGAGATTCAAGCAATATATGTAAATTGTGATTGCTTTGTAGTATGCAGAGATAGTAGAGAGTATGATCAAAAAGCAGATTGAAATTCGGTGATTTGTGAAGTGAATCTTATGTGTTTATATAGTGGATAAACAACTGCAACCATTCACGAAGAGTTTTGACCAAAGGAAGCAGACACAACTCTTCAAATTGGATCATATCTCTTGGCAAATGGAAGTGTCTGTTCAGAAAAATAGCTGTTGGAAAAGTTCAGTCGACTGACCCAAAACGACCAGTCAATTGAATGTTCAAAGATGATGCAAAACAGGAAGTTTCTATGCAACTGGGCAGATTCAGTCGACTGGCCATATTTGGTCAGTCGACTGACCTGACAGTCAATGCACAGTTCACATATATGTTAAAAGAGTTTAAAGTTTAAAACAACTTTGGCTTTAGTGAACTACTTGAGGAAAGATTTTAACAATTCTAAGACTAAAAACTTCGACAAATTATACTCAATTTTGTAGCCTTGTTTCCTTTGTAGTTTTAACAACATATTTCTTTCTCTTTTTGTCGCTTGCCCATATAGTCTAATTCACTGAGTTTTTTAATGCTTCGTTGTCATGAATCAAAACTTATGATTCAACACATCCATCATCATTTTCATCTCGTCCTTGGTAACGAAGATTGAGGTCTAATTAGCTCCTAAGGAAGCTTCCTAACTTCATTCATGATGGCTCCTCTCTGTTCTCTGTCTCCTTGTTGATTGTCTAGCCAATGCTTCTTAGATCCAAATTCCCAAGCTTTCAAATCCCTGAGTGCTAGTTTTCTCAGTGAAATCACCAAAATGTTGGCATCAAAATTGACCACCAATACCCAATTATAAGTGAAAGCACCAATATCCAGTCACAGATCACAGATAGAATTTATGTAGAGAATATAATATGAAGAATAACAAAAATTGAAATGAAAGCAAGTAAAAGAGAGACAAGGTTTATAGTGGTTCAGCTAACTCCGGCCTACGTCCACTCCAGAACAGTCCTTTTTATTGTACTGAAATTTGATTACAGTTACAATCCATAGTTCCAGAATAAAAATGACAAAGTAGCCTTTAGGTAGGAGATGATGAGAAGCAGAATGAAGATCCTTTTTTCGAAGCCAAGTGTAACGACCCAGAATTTTGAACAAATTAAAATGGAAATATTTAATCTATTTGAACGTATATGTGAACGTTAATATTTGAATCCCCGATATAACTCTGAATTTGGCGATTAAATTTTATAAATTTAAATCTATTGAATGCTGAATAAAAATTTGAATTTTCAATTTTAAACTGAAGAAAAATATTTCAAAAGCTTTTAAAATTCGTATTGATAATTTTGGAAATAATAGAAGCTTCAGAAATTGAATTTGAAAGTTTTTGATCAGTTTTCAAATATTATTGTTCGAATCGATATTTAAACGTAGCGTTCCGAGGCACAGTCTCGAAATCTGACGAAACGAGTTCCATTGGATCCGTAATATTGTATTATTATCGGATTTCAAATATCGTATTTTTCGGTGTTTATATGTGAGCACACGACGTGTAAACGCATTGAATCTTTATCGAATTCAATTTGAATTTAAATATATATTTGGTCAACATCAGCCACCCTAGATATGTATTTAGCAGACCTATTCCCTGAACATCGCGTACCCTTGTCTCCCCTTCTTTTCCTTTTATCACGCAAGCAGGCCATTCAAAGAAGAAAATAATTATGGCCGAAGCCATTCTCTCGTTCAAAAGAAAAATTCTCATTCAAACAACAATTAATGGCCGCTTATTTTATCAAATTCAAATCAAAGTCGAACGAACTCATATTAAAAAGAGGTAGCAGTTGTTTTTTCCCAAATCTCGTTCCCTCCCCCCTTCTCAATAAAGTTCACGAAATCAATTCATTTCGTCCCCAAAAGAAAAAAAATGAATCGCGATACTCTTCTGGGATTCGAAACCTCGAATCCAAATCGCGAGGCGATCGGAGGATCATCTGAGGGAGAGGCGCGCGCGGCGAAGTCAAGGCGAACGACGAGGCAAAACTGGAGAAGTCGCGTGGGTTGCACGATGGCAACGAGAAGGCGATCGAATTCATACGACTTCGAGCTAGGGCTACGCGATTGAATCGCGATGGCGTAGCGTGAGTGTGGTAGGCGAAGTGCTGCTCTCGGCGGCGGCGTTTGGGAGGGTGACTCGAGCAAGCAGCGTGCGATCTGTGCTCACGTAGGGGTGGGCTGTTCGTCAAATTTCTGGTAGCAGTGAGGTATTTGCTAAATTTTCAATTCAAATTAGATTGGGAAAATAAATTTAAATATGTACAGAAAACAGATTTCTAATTCACTAGATTTTAAAATACATATATATGTATGTATTTAGAATTAAAAGAAAGGAATTTTACAGAAAAATATTTAATGATTCACAATTTTAACTGGCTATTAGAATTTAAAGTTAATACAGTAAAGTGTATAGAAGAAAAATATATATAATCAGTTTACAATTAAAAGAAATTGGTTTAAAAGTTAATCATTGGCTAGTTAAATTTATCAAATAAAATTTACCATTCGATTATTTCGAATATTTATGAAATTGTATAATTGTTTTATACAAGGTCTGTAAATCTGAAAAGAAACAAACTGGATTGGACATGGATTGCAAAATAAAAAGCTAAGGTGAGATTTTTCTCACTCAAATAAATTTGGATTTTTGCAGTTATTTAGTGACTGATTGTTTGCTATTGGATGTGATATTAGATATAGTAGGATATATCTATATATATAGCAATATATACATATTAGCATATGTATATATTGGATTGATTGATTTCCCGCCTCGTATAGCGGATGAGACCCTATTGCGCCGTTAGTAAGCGGATGATTTTTATAAAACCCATATACCGCGATATTCCACCTCGAAGTGGAATTGGTATTGTGCTAACGTCTGTGGATGCAGGGAAACAGGTTGGAGGGATCCAACTGGATTCCTCAATAGTATTTATTTATTTACAGATATTGATGTATATTCTGTTATCATATTGATATATGATGTTTGTTGTTGTGATTGACTAATTGGTGCTGTTGCATCATCGGATTCAGTTTTGAAGTTTAAAAATAACGACTTCTACTTTAAAAGGATTTTAAAGTAATTTTTGAAAGTAGACGTTTTATTGAATTTTTGAATTGATTTATTTTAAATAAATAACGTTTAAAATTTTAAAGTTATAAAAGTTAAGATTTTTGTGACATAAAATCAAAGTGTGATTTTTGAAATAAAAGTTAAGAAATTTATGAAATGGTTTAAATTAGGATTTCTAAAGTATTATAAACGGTTTATTTAAAAGATGTATTAAAATGGATATTTATAAATTTGAAATATTGGGATTATAAGACAAGTTTCTATAAGTGTTAAAATGAAGTATAAATGGGATTTCATAAGTTAATGAAATCTGAAAGTTTTAAATTTTGTGAAGTTTAAAAGAACGATTTCTTTTAAAATAAATGAATTATAAGTTATATTAACTTATAAGATGGACCTTTGGTATATACATTGAGTTATAAGTTGAAAAGGTCATTAAAGAAGATTTATAAATCGAAGTTGTTATAAAATGGAAATAGAATTTATAAACGTTGTTTTTATAAATTCGAAAATAAATCAAATTTGATTGATTTTAAATATAGAGATTATTAAGGGAATTTTATCCACGATTTTGGATAGTGGATAATTCTTGAAAATATAAATGTGTAGAAAAGATTGAAATGTGGTTAGTGAAGTATATTCACGATTTTGGGACAGTGAATATATTATTAAGTAAAATGAATATGTTTTGGGAAAGTGATATTGGAATAGAATGAAAACGATTTAACGATGTTTTAAAATATGTTAAATATCGAAATCATAGATTTCAACATTCATTGTTGAAATAGACGTTTTCGAGAAATATCAGGAAATGGTGGACTATAACACTGTTGTTATAGTAAATGATTTCTGAAAGGGAATGTTTTATATAGTATTGGGATTTATATATCTATCTTAAAATCCGAATTCCTATACTAGTGGTTTTGAGTCGTCGTAACGATGTTTTACGTAACATTCGTTTTGACTCAAATAAAGGTGCTTAAAAGAATGATTTCCTTAAAGAATGAATTTATACTTAATCTTGATTTAAGTATATCGAATATTTTCAAATGGTGAAAATAAATAGATTTGTGAAATACTTATTATTAAATAAGTATGGAATTGCTTTTCCAATATGAAATGAAATGTTTGAGATTTATCTTTGTAAAGATAAATCGAAATTGAATATTTGAAATCGATTTGAAAATCATATATCAGAAGATATTTGAAAATATAAATTCACTATGGAATTTATAAAAGAAATGGGAATTCATTTTAAAAATAAATATCGATTTATTTTTGAAGTGTGGAAAATTATTTGGAATCTGATGATGTTGCGCATCCTTATTGATAGTTAAATAACCGACTATCAATATTTACCTTGAATGGGTATTTGTTGTGAATTGGATGAATTTGAACGCCACACTTATTTTTGAATAAGCGCTCACTATTCGGGTTAGCCGGGAAAGGACCATGGGGTCGTATAACCCATTCCGAATATGTGATACGTCGTTATGAATTGCATTTGATGACCGGTGTTGAAGACCGGATATTTGTGAAAACGGAAGGATTACCGTCGAGTTACTCTACATCGGTTGATCTCCGATTTAGAGGTTTTAACACCCTTAGTGACGGGAAGTCCGGACGTGATTGGAAATTATCCGGATTTGCAAGGGCTTCATGAGAAGTGCCTTCGGTTCTGTTCGATCCCGGAACAGACTTGTATGGATTGTGTGTCTGACATTACACTTTGAGATATAAAGCTGATTTCTTTCAAATACATATCTGTTGGTGGCGAAGAATTTATTCTCTTAGCTTAACACCTTTCTCTGAGACGTACGAGCTCAGAGGTTATGTAGTTGAAGTTATCAGCGATATATTCCCAATTTGGTAATGTGGCATGCTGAGTGTTGCTGTGTGATGATCAGTGTTTGATCATTTGTGATATGATCATTTGTTTGATCATTTATCTTTGTGATCATAGGTTGATCATCTGTTGACCCAAAGCGTGACTTTTTGAAAAAGCGTAGCTTTGTGGACGAAACTTTGTCAGGGCCTCAACAACCCGGAAATGGTCGAAACAGGAATGTTGCGGCAAGGTTATGAGGGTCGCGCCCTTTTGGGTATGTCATTTCCTTCTGGAAAGGGGTGGTATCATGGTATGGAGCCCAGATACTTACTCATGTGGATACACTTTCTTTATGATGTGTGATGTTGGTTACCGAGCGCTCGGATAAAGGTCCCAAAGGACCGGGTGATGACATATTCGTGAGTTACCTGTTACAGGGGTAACCCGGCCTTGTTTGGCAGAGAGCAGTTTGTCTCTCGGGACGTCTAGCCAGAGGCGATCCTATTCGGCAGGAGGAAAGGATGTTCCTTAGCCTGACCATTTATTGGAAAATCCAAAGAAACAATACGAACCTTGTACGGTATTAGTTGTAGAACCTGCCATTTACTTATGGTGGCGCCCCACTGTTTAGATGGTAGCTATAGTAGGCATAGTTCGGAATGTCTATGCTGGCTAAGATTAATATTATACTTTCGAAATGTTTTCTACACTAGACATTAATAATAATATCCAATGATTGGCGTAGTAAGCATCTTTGACTATCATAAGAAGAAATCTCCTCCAATTCTGCGTTTGCATTGTGTGTGTGGCGGGAGGTCTTATGGTAGTTTCATTTTCCAAAAGCATTGGGAATCTGTTTTATTTTCTTTGTGAAAATAACTGTTTTACGATCTCACACCAGTCACCATGACTGACTCGGAGTTTATTGTTTCCCTTCTAAACTCTGGGTGCCCACCAATTTTCACACGGGCAGGCTAGAGTTAGGTTATCAGGATATTCTGGATATTCTGGAGCTTTGGAGATAAGCTGGATGACGAGACGTAGTATTTGTATCTGATAGTATTTATTCCGTTGTGTATTCTGTATGAGGACAAGTTTATATAACTGTCCATTGTTGTATTGACTCTGATTGATGTATGTATAAACTGATATAGTTTTTTTGTTTTAAAAGACTAGTTATTATCTATTATATATTATTCCGCTGCGATATGTGAGATTCTGATATTGTTTCTGTTTCTAATGTGGTTCTGTTGTTCTTCTTTCTCTTTTCTTCTATCTTTTCTTCTACCTCTTCTTTTAAAAAACCCTAAGAATTCGATTTTCCGGCATTCGTTTGCTCGGCAGTTGATACAGTGGACGTATCGATGTCGATTTTTGAAAGTCGAAGAATCGGGTCCTTACAGCGTGGTATCAGAGCAAATGGTTAAGCGACAACCCTGCTCTGTTGGGTGTTACTCGTTAGAGATAGAGTCAGTAGTACTCTAGAATGGGTTGAGTGTAATAATAGATACGAGTGCGTATTTGTTAGTGAATATAAAATTGTTTTGTATTGTGTTGACTTATCGGTTGATTGTTTATGAATTCTGGTCGGTGCAGTCTAGCTAACTGTATCGATAGGGGTTTCTAAATTCTTGAACAAGATAAACCGACACAGTATTGATTTTAAAATGGGGTAGATGAAATAATTTTACCCAAAGCTATTTTTGTATAGAAGAGAAATGGTTTTCTATGAATTATCATAGTATATGGATGTTTGGTTGTTATAAAATAATAACATTGAAATATTATCATAGTTATATTGAAATTGAATAAGAATTAAAATAATAACCAAAGATTTGGAGATAAATTCATTAACAAATGAAATTAATAAATGTGAATTGAAAGTTAAGAAATAAATTCACATACAAATGAAATTTGAGAATATAAATTATAAATGTGATTTGTAATTTGAAACGGAATTCCAAAGAAGTTTTTGGAAATGTTTTGAAAAGAATTTGAAAATTTTGGTGATTTG
Source organism: Allium fistulosum (assembly GCA_030737815.1). NCBI lineage: Eukaryota > Viridiplantae > Streptophyta > Magnoliopsida > Asparagales > Amaryllidaceae > Allium > Allium fistulosum. The sequence continues at coordinate 1,097,701,701 of CM060904.1, read as the reverse complement.
GAAAGTTTAAATCCTTTTGGAGTTGAAAATGAATTTCAAAGGTTTTGGAAAATATTTTGGAGAGGTAAAAGCTCTAAACTCTTTTCGGTCGCTGGAAAATAATTCCGATGATGATCGCGACATCACCGGTGTTCATTTTCGGGTTTCCAAAAGAGAAATTGCTGCCAAATTGTTTTAAATGGAAGTTGTTTGGAAAATTTGGGTTTATGTTTTAGAGAATTCAAAGGATAATTTGAATTGTTTTCAAAATGGTTTTGAAAAGGTTGAAAAGACTTTGGAATATTATTAAGTTGATAACTTATACAAATTTGAATTTTGATAGAATAAATTTAACTTAAAGGATGTAGTTAAATTAATGTAAGTATAAGTGAATCAATTTAATGAAAGCAAATTGAATTCGAATGTGCAATCCAGTTTAACGTGAGTAGTTATAAACCAAAATAGTAAATTGTAATAAATTTTGGGAATGAACAAAAGAATAAAACTGGAATTGAAACTGAATGTTGAAAACAAATTTGAGTAAGTGGATTAGAATTTGTAATGAATTAGTAATTGGAACTAATCTAAAATAGTGCAGTTGTGAATGAAAGTAAATTGATAGAAATTCAATATTCAGAAGTTAAACTAGAATCCAAATCAAATTGGAATTGTGAATTGAATTCAAATGGAATTTTGAAATGTAAAATTGAATGAAAATAGATATATAACTTCAACAGTGGAGTAAAAATGTATAAGCAGTTTATATTGAAAATTTTGTAATGGAATTGGCAAAAATAGTTTAAATGTTGTAATTGGATATTATGGCTAGTATATATACAGGTGTATAAAGGAATTGGAATTTTGATTTCAAAGATAAGTTTGAATTGCTCGACAAAAGGTAAGTATTCCAATTTCAATATGAGATTTGCTGATTTCTTGTCTAGCCGCTTGGCTTTTTCTTTTCTTTTTGAAATCTGAGAGTCCGTAGGGACATTTTGTAGTCGTGCCGTATTAGCCGCGCAAAGGAGACGCTGGCAAAATTTTTCGAAAATTTCGAGTGTTAGACAATTTTGAGAAAATTTTGAAAGTTTAAAATTTGAATTTGAATTTAAATTTGAACTTTGAAGTAAACAGTGTTGTTTGAAACTTATAATTAAAGTTGGAAATTTAGTTGAATTAATAACGAATCTTTAATAGAAAGGTTTGTTTTGATAAATTTGATAAAACTATTGGATTGTGAAAGATAGTAGACGAGTTAAGGACCTTTTTTCCTAACTAGTAATTTCGGGACGAAATTCTTTTAAGGGGGAAGATTGTAACGACCCAGAATTTTGAACAAATTAAAATGGAAATATTTAATCTATTTGAACGTATATGTGAACGTTAATATTTGAATCCCCGATATAACTCTGAATTTGGCGATTAAATTTTATAAATTTAAATCTATTGAATGCTGAATAAAAATTTGAATTTTCAATTTTAAACTGAAGAAAAATATTTCAAAAGCTTTTAAAATTCGTATTGATAATTCTGGAAATAATAGAAGCTTCAGAAATTGAATTTGAAAGTTTTTGATCAGTTTTCAAATATTATTGTTCGAATCGATATTTAAACGTAGCGTTCCGAGGCACAGTCTCGAAATCTGACGAAACGAGTTCCATTGGATCCGTAATATTGTATTATTGTCGGATTTCAAATATCGTATTTTTCGGTGTTTATATGTGAGCACACGACGTGTAAACGCATTGAATCTTTATCGAATTCAATTTGAATTTAAATATATATTTGGTCAACATCAGCCACCCTAGATATGTATTTAGCAGACCTATTCCCTGAACATCGCGTACCCTTGTCTCCCCTTCTTTTCCTTTTATCACGCAAGCAGGCCATTCAAAGAAGAAAATAATTATGGCCGAAGCCATTCTCTCGTTCAAAAGAAAAATTCTCATTCAAACAACAATTAATGGCCGCTTATTTTATCAAATTCAAATCAAAGTCGAACGAACTCATATTAAAAAGAGGTAGCAGTTGTTTCTTCCCAAATCTCGTTCCCTCCCCCCTTCTCAATAAAGTTCACGAAATCAATTCATTTCGTCCCCAAAAGAAAAAAAATGAATCGCGATACTCTTCTGGGATTCGAAACCTCGAATCCAAATCGCGAGGCGATCGGAGGATCATCTGAGGGAGAGGTGCGCGCGGCGAAGTCAAGGCGAACGACGAGGCAAAACTGGAGAAGTCGCGTGGGTTGCGCGATGGCAACGAGAAGGCGATCGAATTCATACGACTTCGAGCTAGGGCTACGCGATTGAATCGCGATGGCGTAGCGTGAGTTTGGTAGGCGAAGTGCTGCTCTCGGCGGCGGCGTTTGGGAGGGTGACTCGAGCAAGCAGCGTGCGATCTGTGCTCACGTAGGGGTGGGCTGTTCGTCAAATTTCTGGTAGCAGTGAGGTATTTGCTAAATTTTCAATTCAAATTAGATTGGGAAAATAAATTTAAATATGTACAGAAAACAGATTTCTAATTCACTAGATTTTAAAATACATATATATGTATGTATTTAGAATTAAAAGAAAGGAATTTTACAGAAAAATATTTAATGATTCACAATTTTAACTGGCTATTAGAATTTAAAGTTAATACAGTAAAGTGTATAGAAGAAAAATATATATAATCAGTTTACAATTAAAAGAAATTGGTTTAAAAGTTAATCATTGGCTAGTTAAATTTATCAAATAAAATTTACCATTCGATTATTTCGAATATTTATGAAATTGTATAATTGTTTTATACAAGGTCTGTAAATCTGAAAAGAAACAAACTGGATTGGACATGGATTGCAAAATAAAAAGCTAAGGTGAGATTTTTCTCACTCAAATAAATTTGGATTTTTGCAGTTATTTAGTGACTGATTGTTTGCTATTGGATGTGATATTAGATATAGTAGGATATATCTATATATATAGCAATATATACATATTGACATATGTATATATTGGATTGATTGATTTCCCGCCTCGTATAGCGGATGAGACCCTATTGCGCCGTTAGTAAGCGGATGATTTTTATAAAACCCATATACCGCGATATTCCACCTCGAAGTGGAATTGGTATTGTGCTAACGTCTGTGGATGCAGGGAAACAGGTTGGAGGGATCCAACTGGATTCCTCAATAGTATTTATTTATTTACAGATATTGATGTATATTCTGTTATCATATTGATATATGATGTTTGTTGTTGTGATTGACTAATTGGTGCTGTTGCATCATCGGATTCAGTTTTGAAGTTTAAAAATAACGACTTCTACTTTAAAAGGATTTTAAAGTGATTTTTGAAAGTAGACGTTTTATTGAATTTTTGAATTGATTTATTTTAAATAAATAACGTTTAAAATTTTAAAGTTATAAAAGTTAAGATTTTTGTGACATAAAATCAAAGTGTGATTTTTGAAATAAAAGTTAAGAAATTTATGAAATGGTTTAAATTGGGATTTCTAAAGTATTATAAACGGTTTATTTAAAAGATGTATTAAAATGGATATTTATAAATTTGAAATATTGGGATTATAAGACAAGTTTCTATAAGTGTTAAAATGAAGTATAAATAGGATTTCATAAGTTAATGAAATCTGAAAGTTTTAAATTTTGTGAAGTTTAAAAGAACGATTTCTTTTAAAATAAATGAATTATAAGTTATATTAACTTATAAGATGGACCTTTGGTATATACATTGAGTTATAAGTTGAATAGGTCATTAAAGAAGATTTATAAATCGAAGTTGTTATAAAATGGAAATAGAATTTATAAACGTTGTTTTTATAAATTCGAAAATAAATCAAATTTGATTGATTTTAAATATAGAGATTATTAAGGGAATTTTATCCACGATTTTGGATAGTGGATAATTCTTGAAAATATAAATGTGTAGAAAAGATTGAAATGTGGTTAGTGAAGTATATTCACGATTTTGGGACAGTGAATATATTATTAAGTAAAATGAATATGTTTTGGGAAAGTGATATTGGAATAGAATGAAAACGATTTAACGATGTTTTAAAATATGTTAAATATCGAAATCATAGATTTCAACATTCATTGTTGAAATAGACGTTTTCGAGAAATATCAGGAAATGGTGGACTATAACACTGTTGTTATAGTAAATGATTTCTGAAAGGGAATGTTTTATATAGTATTGGGATTTATATATCTATCTTAAAATCCGAATTCCTATACTAGTGGTTTTGAGTCGTCGTAACGATGTTTTACGTAACATTCGTTTTGACTCAAATAAAGGTGCTTAAAAGAATGATTTCCTTAAAGAATGAATTTATACTTAATCTTGATTTAAGTATATCGAATATTTTCAAATGGTGAAAATAAATAGATTTGTGAAATACTTATTATTAAATAAGTATGGAATTGCTTTTCCAATATGAAATGAAATGTTTGAGATTTATCTTTGTAAAGATAAATCGAAATTGAATATTTGAAATCGATTTGAAAATCATATATCAGAAGATATTTGAAAATATAAATTCACTATGGAATTTATAAAAGAAATGGGAATTCATTTTAAAAATAAATATCGATTTATTTTTGAAGTGTGGAAAATTATTTGGAATCTGATGATGTTGCGCATCCTTATTGATAGTTAAATAACCGACTATCAATATTTACCTTGAATGGGTATTTGTTGTGAATTGGATGAATTTGAACGCCACACTTATTTTTGAATAAGCGCTCACTATTCGGTTTAGCCGGGAAAGGACCATGGGGTCGTATAACCCATTCCGAATATGTGATACGTCGTTATGAATTGCATTTGATGACCGGTGTTGAAGACCGGATATTTGTGAAAACGAAAGGATTACCGTCGAGTTACTCTACATCGGTTGATCTCCGATTTAGAGGTTTTAACACCCTTAGTGACGGGAAGTCCGGACGTGATTGGAAATTATCCGGATTTGCAAGGGCTTCATGAGAAGTGCCTTCGGTTCTGTTCGATCCCGGAACAGACTTGTATGGATTGTGTGTCTGACATTACACTTTGAGATATAAAGCTGATTTCTTTCAAATACATATCTGTTGGTGGCGAAGAATTTATTCTCTTAGCTTAACACCTTTCTCTAAGACGTACGAGCTCAGAGGTTATGTAGTTGAAGTTATCAGCGATATATTCCCAATTTGGTAATGTGGCATGCTGAGTGTTGCTGTGTGATGATCAGTGTTTGATCATTTGTGATATGATCATTTGTTTGATCATTTATCTTTGTGATCATAGGTTGATCATCTGTTGACCCAAAGCGTGACTTTTTGAAAAAGCGTAGCTTTGTGGACGAAACTTCGTCAGGGCCTCAACAACCCGGAAATGGTCGAAACAGGAATGTTGCGGCAAGGTTATGAGGGTCGCGCCCTTTTGGGTATGTCATTTCCTTCTGGAAAGGGGTGGTATCATGGTATGGAGCCCAGATACTTACTCATGTGGATACACTTTCTTTATGATGTGTGATGTTGGTTACCGAGCGCTCGGATAAAGGTCCCAAAGGACCGGGTGATGACATATTCGTGAGTTACCTGTTACAGGGGTAACCCGGCCTTGTTTGGCAGAGAGCAGTTTGTCTCTCGGGACGTCTAGCCAGAGGCGATCCTATTCGGCAGGAGGAAAGGATGTTCCTTAGCCTGACCATTTATTGGAAAATCCAAAGAAACAATACGAACCTTGTACGGTATTAGTTGTAGAACCTGCCATTTACTTATGGTGGCGCCCCACTGTTTAGATGGTAGCTATAGTAGGCATAGTTCGGAATGTCTATGCTGGCTAAGATTAATATTATACTTTCGAAATGTTTTCTACACTAGACATTAATAATAATATCCAATGATTGGCGTAGTAAGCATCTTTGACTATCATAAGAAGAAATCTCCTCCAATTCTGCGTTTGCATTGTATGTGTGGCGGAAGGTCTTATGGTAGTTTCATTTTCCAAAAGCATTGCGAATCTGTTTTATTTTCTTTGTGAAAATAACTGTTTTACGATCTCACACCAGTCACCATGACTGACTCGGAGTTTATTGTTTCCCTTCTAAACTCTGGGTGCCCACCAATTTTCACACGGGCATGCTAGAGTTAGGTTATCAGGATATTCTGGATATTCTGGAGCTTTGGAGATAAGCTGGATGACGAGACGTAGTATTTGTATCTGATAGTATTTATTCCGCTGTGTATTCTGTATGAGGACAAGTTTATATAACTGTCCATTGTTGTATTGACTCTGATTGATGTATGTATAAACTGATATAGTTTTTTTGTTTTAAAAGACTAGTTATTATCTATTATATATTGTTCCGCTGCGATATGTGAGATTCTGATATTGTTTCTGTTTCTAATGTGGTTCTGTTGTTCTTCTTTCTCTTTTCTTCTATCTTTTCTTCTACCTCTTCTTTTAAAAAACCCTAAGAATTCGGTTTTCCGGCATTCGTTTGCTCGGCAGTTGATACAGTGGACGTATCGATGTCGATTTTTGAAAGTCGAAGAATCGGGTCCTTACACCAAGCCTATTGTATTTATAGGTGAAATCTCAACTGCATGGCCTTCTCACCTACATGGGCCCACCATAACGATCGTCGAGCCCAACTTGTCCATCCTATGCCGACTCGAAGCAACACCATGCCGACCCGAAGCAACACCATACCGACCCGAAGTAGGACCCGAAGCAACACCATGCCGACCCGAAGTAGAACCTGAAGCAAACCCTATGCCGACCCGAAGTAGAACTCGAAGCAACTCTATGCCGAACCGGAGTAACAATGCCGACCCGGAGCAACACCATGCCGACCCGAAGCAACAATGCCGAACCGGAGCAACACCATGCCGACCCGAAGCAGAACCCGAAGCGAACTCTATGCCGACCCGAAGTAGCACCCGAAGCAACTCTATGCCGACCAGAGTAACAATGCCGAACCGGAGCAACACCATGCCGACCCAAAGCGAACCCTATGCCGACCCGAAGTAGAACCCGAAGCAACTCTATGCCGACCAGAGTAACAATGCCGAACCGGAGCAACACCATGCCGACCCAAAGCAGAACCCAAAGCGAACTCTATGCCGACCCGAAGTGAACCCGAAGCAACTCTATGCCGATCCGGAGTAACAATGCCGACCCGGAGCAACATCATGCCGACCCGAAGCAGAACCCGAAGCGACCCTATGCCGACTCGAAGTAGACTCCGAAGCAGCTCTATGCCGACCCGGAGTAACAATCCCGACCCAAAGCAACACCGTGCCGACCCGAGCTATGCCTTTCTCCAAGTCCTGCATCGTTTATCCATCGACTATGCTTAATCCTGACTTCATATTATTATCCGTAATTGATTATCCATCCATACATTTGAACCAAATCCATAATATTCCAATCTCGATAACCGTGCAATCTATTGAGTTAATCCGTCTATATACTGCCTTGCCAAAAAGCGGGTTAACAGGATGCTATGTTGCTTTTGACTACAATCGTGTTTTTGGATGCATTTTTGGTTGGTATCTCTACTGGTTTGCTTAATGTTTTCGATGCTTTACTTTATTATTTCTTTCTTTTATTAGGTTTTAGGTTTTTATTCATAGACGGATTTTTGTTGTCTGTCAGAGCCGTTGGCGGTTTATTTTCTCGGTGTGAAATAAAATTAGATGAATAATTCCCTCGAGCAGTGCCAGGGAAAGAGATAAAACACCCTTTTCGTTGCCTTTGAATGCACCCTTTTCCACCCTTTGACCCTTTTCCCAGACCAAACGAGTCTATTTTTCGCCCTCTAGTAATGGCTTCTTCTCTTTCATCTAATGAGAGAATAAGCAATGAAAAATTGACTATTACTCAAATTGAGCAGCTTAAAGTCGAAGAGAAAATCGCCGAAATCTACCGACTTCTCAATGGCGTTTCTTCCCATACCCAATCTCGCCTGTAAGCGAAACCCTAATTCTTTGCATACGTTTTTCCTGGTAAACCTATATTTTATAAACTTCCAACGAGAAGATATGAAATGGTAAAGAAAGTTCAGATATTCTATGTTTGCTTGTAGGATATAAACAGAAGTTACTGAATTTGGCGCTTTAATTATACATCTTAAGCGGTTTACCTAAGAAGAGATCGAGTCATTAGACCGTAAAAATAGTTTTTTACTCTATCCACAGTTGTTGTAAGTACTGGATCAAGTGTCGAGCATCTTTGATGTATTGTAGTTTTACTGAAACTGGTTTTCGAAAGGCCCATTTGGGTTTTTCACTAATTAGATGTGCATCACTGAGTAGCATTTTGTCTCACATAGAGACACTAAATAGTCCATAAAAAAAGTGGTTGTTTTTCACTAATTAGGGATACTGTATTTGTTTAAAATTCATCCCATTACTGTAAACTAGGAAAAATAAGATGAAAACTACCTTTTTAATCATTAGAAGACAAGTATGTTAATAAATTAACTCACATATGACACATGGAAATATATATAAATTGAGTATCAACTATATATATATTACTATAGCGAAAACTAAAAATTATTTATTTTCTTCAGCTAGTCTTTGTGTATGTTTTTCTTTCATTACTTTTGTTTTATCATTTGGTTTGATGTTGCAGGATGGAACTATGGCGTGATAAACATATTGAATTTTTATCAAAAAGTCTCAGATTACTTGGCCCGAGCTATCATGTGCTTGACGCAAAGTAAGTTTGGCATTTACTCTATTCTGTTGCTGCTTGAAGATTATATTCGTGCTATAGTATTTTCTGCCTGCCATAATTTTTGTGAGCTTTCATGTTTTACAACTTTAGCCGACCATGGCTATGCTATTGGATTCTGCATTCGATTGCTTTGTTGGGAGAAACAGTTGACGATGACTTTGAGAATGATGTGATAGACTTTTTATCACGATGTGAGGTACATATTCATTCACATACGTTCTTCCGTTTAATGTCTTGTTTAATAAGTTGATTTGTCGCCAATGAAAACCAATTATAATCTTTTACAATAAATTATGCTAATTTTGTAATATTTAAGGAACTTTAGCCAAATCAGTTTTCTTCAAATACATTGGGTATTATATTGACAAGTTCTAGGATATTCCACATTGTAGAATTTTTGTAAAGTGAGGTCAAAGTGAAAAAGAACACGTTTCATGTTTCATGTTGCATATATGTTATTTTATTGATTGAAGTTGGTTTGTGTGTGTGATCATACAGGGAAAGAATGGTGGATATGGTGGTGGACCTGGACAGGTTTGAAATAATTTCTCAAGTGTTCAACCTTGAAATTTGTTCTTCTTTGTGAATATTTTTTACTTACAAATTAATTCATTTTATGAATGCGATGACAATGACGATCACGGTGATACAATCATACATTTATACTGTACATTTCTTTTTGAAATAACTTTTTAACATACCAACAATTCATTGAACACCTTCAATTATCAGTATATTTACAAAAAAAATACTTGTGTGAAAGCCAAAGGAAATGGCATTGTGCCTAGGATGGACTCCAGGTTTATTTGCATATACAGCTGTTTACTCAGTTATTATTAGAATGAACTAGCTAATAACATGCCAAACTTAGACTTCCATATATTAATTTTTTTCCTTTCGAATTTTATATTTTAGATGTCAGTTGAGTTGTTGAGTTGGTTTTTATTGTATTCTGTGTTCAAATTTGCAGTCGGTCATATTTTGTTTTGATCAAGACAGCTTCCTTATCACTTAAAATTCAGCTAGATACATATTAGTTACTGCTTTGTAACTTTGTTAATAGATCATCTAAATATATTAAGTAGCTTTGTCATGTTCTACTAAATGTTAACTTTGACAAGCTTACTTTCAGTTTGTTATAACATCCATCAAATACTGCTTTGCTGATGGAACTCCAACGTTTTGCTATGCTTCAAGAAGTGTTTAACAAACTTCTAAGATCTTACAATTTCTATCTGTTATGATTCCATCAAACATTGCTTTGTTATTAGAAGTCAACGTGCTTCCAGTTACTAACATCTAGACCTTAATCAGATGCCTCATCTTGCAACAACATACGCTGCAGTGAATTCACTTGTTACTTTGGCAAGTGAAAGGGCATTATCATCAATAAATAGGTATAAGTCTTTCCATAGCTTCTGACACCTTATCATAGTTTCCCATCTCTTGATGCATGGCTCATATCTGTTTTGTGTTTATACTTAGAGATAAAATGTACAAGTTCTTGTCAGAAATGAAAGATTCATCAGGAGCTTTCAGGTATCACTGCTAGCTCTTACACCTCTTAATGGCCAAAAAAATGCGTATGTTAATGTGATATTAAGGGAATGTAATTCACTGCAGCATAATCAACTAGAGGATGTAACAGTGTGACTTGTTCGTTTGACTGAAAGAAACATGCTATAGCAACATTAACTATCAAATTTATGCAGCATCACTAAATATATGTATTTGACACACTTTTTCCACTGATAACTTTTGGTGTTGACTATACTGATTATTTCACGTAACTGAAATCATATATGTGACATTTACTATTTAAATAATTATAGTTGATAAATCTCTTTATTTTAATTACCGATTTCCTGTTGCCTACCATACCAATAATTGACTGATTACAGTAGACAGATCTTTTTATTATAATGAGCTTATATGATGACCTTCTTTACCTATCCCCTTTTACTTGTCTATCAGAATGCATGATGGAGGAGAAATGGACGTAAGGGCGTGCTATACAGCCATTTCTGTAAGTTATTTTACTTCCACCTACTGTTTAAATTACTCTATTTGTATCATAGTGGCACCTTTCTACATATTTTTTAATATGTAATCGAAATTCATTTCACCATTTCTACCTGAGATGCAATTTATGGTACATGAGAAGCAGCACAACACTTAATTACTGTATAAAAGCTATATGCAACATCCATCCAGCATCTCAATATGGAGGTTATTGCCATCCAAATTGATGAACTCAAGTTGGTATACACGTCTATGATATTATCTATATGTCATAGTAGTCATGGACTCAAAATCAAGGTGTAAAGTTTCGGCCGAAACCCCGGAATTACGGCCGTTCCGGTTTGGTTCTGGTCTGTCCCGAAATGGGACCAAACCATAATTCCAGTTCTGGTCAGTAACCCAAAGGGAAAAGGGAAAAAAAATCTTTTCCCTCCTCAGAGAAGTCATCAAAAACATAAAAATTGAAAGAGAGAGACAGAAATCAGACCAAAAATAAAAAAAATAAAAAAAATAATGAAATCGACGAGAAAAACACAAAATCAACATTATTTAGTTTATTTCCAAAAATCGCAGCAGCAGTTTTGATATATATGGAGCTCAAAAACCTAATTTTTTCAAATTCGAGCTCAGTCCCCAAAATCGAACAGAAGGAATATGACCATTTAGTTTATTTTATTCTCATGACAAGCAAAGGAGATAAAGAGTGGATCGGTTTGATAATAACTAGGGTGTGTTTTTGGCAACCTGTTTATTAGTAAACGGGCTGATATGTGCTTGAATGGGCTGATATAGGCCGATTTAATTATTAAATGGGTTTTATTTTGGCTGGTTTAAAACTGGTTTAATCAACTAGGTCTTTTTATTTAGTTCTAATAATAATTTTATGCTTATAAATTGCAATTTATTGTATATTATTTGGAGTAAATCACCGAAATCCGGAACTGAAACTTTTACCGAAATTAACGATACTAACGAAACAAACTAAAATTTTCTAAAAATCAAAACACTGAAACCAAAACCGAGTTCTCGAACCTTGCTCAAAATTGGAACAACTTTCAGCCGGTCGATTTTCGTTGGAAGAGTTAATAAATATGCATGTGATCTTTTGTTAAATAGGTAATGTTTGAATTGTAATTACATAGATCATGATATCCCATAATATTTATGTTAAGCAGGGCTAAGCATACCTTAAGAGCAGTTTCAGTTCCTATCATCCAGTAGGCCAATGTCATATGTTAAGCTACTACTGCAGATCAAGGAATTCAACAGAATGAACTTAATTACATAAATTTATAATGCATGATATACTCCGCAAATTAACATCAACAATTTTTGACAATAGAAGGTAAGTTAGGTTAGGTCATACACCAACAATTCTTGACAATGGAAGATAAGTTTGGTCGTACATTACCCATTTCAAATTTTTTGATGTAACAGTAGTGTTTACACATTTGTTTTCTCCCTCTATAAAATTTCACATTTACATCCCTGCCTTTTGTTTTTGTCTCATTTAGTTGCCTGCTGAATACTGGTTTTGTTTTATGCTGTTTTTTTTACTTGCTCAATCCTCTTGAAATTAGGTTGCAAGCATTCTGAAAATTTTGGATTATGAGCTCGTGGAAGGTGTCGGGAATTACATCAGAAGGTTAGTGCTTAAAAGTCCAAAACACTTCAATGATTTGCTATCAATGAATTTCCATTTTTTTGTTGATTTATATTATATTATATGATCTGATCTGTATATCATTTCTGGAAATTTGCTTATACAGTAGCACCTACCATTTGACTTGGCTTATGACCTGTGCAATCTTATCCCTCTGTATTAAGATAATTGCTTTGATGATTTGATTTAAGCAGAAACACTACTTGAAGATAGGTAAACACAGATAATGCTGATTGATGAGTCACCACCATGCAATATGCAATACCCAAGTTATCTCATTTTCCTATCTACCATCACAAGGTCAAATATATAGCAACTGTAATTCCCACCCTGCAAATAGCCCAAATTAACCACCTACGGGAAAGGTATGGGAACACATACGATTACAAATATTTTAACAGCAGCCAACTTCACATAAAACATGGGAAATACTTCCCCACGTCATTGTTCACTGCAAGTCAGCAATATTTGGAAATTATGATTTGGGTGAATTCATTATTCAGAAGTATCAACCTCGTTAGATGCATGCAACACGTCTGGGTTCTTAGTGAATCATCAATAGCCAGATTCTGTTATAAAAGATGCTGAATGCAGTAGAAGCATACATCTCCCCTGTTTTCAGTGTTTCACAAACCAAAGTTACTGGTTTTCTTTTATGATAACTATAGTTCAGTTTTATGCTAGTTTTTTTATCGGGAAATTTCAGCGAAATTTTGTGTTTTGAACTTTGAGCGTTAATTTCTCCAAATTTTGTTATGTCACTAGCGAAATATCATTTAAAATTCACTGATGTTTTCTTTTGAAATCATACTTCATTTTCTAGAAAAAAAATAACGAAATACCAGTTTATTATTGAACATAAGTAATGCTGGAACATATAGATTTGGAAAAATCAAATTATTTATATTTCAATGCAGTAAATGATGAATGACCCACATATTTTCTAATGTAGTCGTGGTTCCTCCTTATTTTATTCACTAGTGTGTACCCATACGTTGCACATGGTAATATTGTAAAATATAGTAATGTCTAATTTAGAACTTAGTCATGCGACGTATGATAAATTCAGTGAAATATAAGAGCTATAAACTAAAATTATATTTTTGTTTATGTATAATTTATGTTATGCAACTTATATATTTTTAAATTTACATAAAAAGATAATTTGATCAGTTTTGTATATGAATTCGGTATACTTGTTGAAACCGACTAATGATTCATTAGATGAATTAATAAATATCATGTAACTGAATTAGTTTGAGTAGGTTAAATTTAAGATTATGTAACTAGTTTAAATACATGGACTTAAAGGTAAATAGTAGGAAAGAATTGTGATTTTTTTTAAATAAAATTGTAGAAATCCTAATGCGGAGCTATTTGAGATAAAAACAGAATTTTGTAAAGCAGTGTGTTATAATAATTTGAGATAAATGAATTATAATTGATTTGCAAATTAACCTTTTCATTATTGTTTACGTTATGTGATGTATATCTTTATAGTTGATGGAAAAAACAATTTTATTGCTTTTGTTAGTATGAAAAAATATATAATAAAAAAATTGAAAATATTTTAGGATTTATTAGAAGAATAGACCATTTAGTGAGATATTTTAAATAGTTTAAATTTAAGATTTTATAAATATATGGATTTAAATATAAAATACAAGGAAAGAATCAGGTCTATAAATAATTGTAGATAGTTAAAACGTAGGTAGTTGAAACTAACAACTGAATTGTGCAATAAATGTATGATAAATTTATCAAGATAGATAAATAATAATTTTTTATATATTTTTTATGTATATTATTTATTTTATGTAATTTATATATCTTTATGCTTGAATGAAAACATAATTTTACCACTTTTATTGAAATGGATATAGAGTGTGTGCGTATATATGTCAAAGCCATTATATTTTAGATTTATTAGATGAATTAACAAATATTTGTTAATTGAATTTATTCAAATAACATAAATTCAAGATTCCATAATCATTTGAAATATAGTGACTTTAATGTACAATATTAAGTGATAATAATGAGGGTTTTATAAATAGCTGTAGAAATTCAAAATGTAGACACTCAATAATAAGAAAAGAATTTTACAATGCAATGCATATTGCATGTTATGGTAAATATATTGATATAAATGAATTATAAATTAAATTATAATTATTATTTATGCATATGGTTTATGTTATGTGATTGATATATTTATATATTCGAATGAGTTTTCTTTACCGTTAATATGAATATTTAATATAATTAAATATTTAAATTATCATATTTTTTACGTAAGTAAAAGAATCAACGAATAATAGTTTATTGAATTTATGTAAACAGTTTATTGACATGGGTTTTATAAATGGAAACTGTAATTTGAAATGTAAGTATTTGAAGTAAAAAATATAATTTTGTAATGCAATGTATGATAAATTTATCGAGACAAATGAATCGTAAATTGAATTTGTTACCGTTGTTTATTATACTTTATAAGTTATATGACTTATTTATCTTTAATTTAATTAAAAGGTTATTTTACCATTTTTGTTGGTATGAATACGAGTGTACATATATGAAGCTTTCATGTTTCCATATTTTCCTAATTTAGTAGAAGAATATTAATTAGTTAATTGGATTTATCTAATCGCTTTGAAATTAGGATTACATAATTGATGTTAACCGGGTTTTTAACCCATCAGAGTTCAATAGGAGTTGGAACATTCAGACCATGCCAGAATAACTCGAAACTCAACCAAGACAATCAAGAAAACAAGTCAGTGGACCCCAAGAAAAATAAATCAAGAATACATTAAGTGGCGATCCATAAGGATGCATTGCAAGTCATCCTAACATCTTGCATCATGATAAACTATCTCTTCTAAGAATACTTGTCAAGTTTCATAGCATTCTAAGCAGTGTAGTTCAAGAAGTGAAGACTCATCTGATTCAAGCTGTTTGATCAAAAGAAGCTAACTTAAAACGGAACTAGAGAACTCATACGAACTCGGATTGACTTGAAATTTTGAAAGAACACTTAAAAAACATAAAAGAAGGCTCGTAGAAAAAATGGGATTGATTGGAGTAAGTATGATGGATCGTTGGTGATCCATCTTGATTTGCCGCTAGCACCCATATAGGGTGGGCCCTACTACCTTAAAATTTTAGGGTAGGTCCCACACACCCTAGAGAGTATTTGTAAAGTTTCATCCGATTTCGTTAAGTTTTGAGCAAGTTATTAATGATTCTTCTAGACCAGATGACTCGTGAAGACGGATGATCGAACAAACTCCAAACAACTAAGTATTTGTACAAGACACTCAAATAGAAGATAGGAAGACACCTAAATGGAGATCACTCAAAAATTCCCTGAGTATATGGATCGCTAGCCCGTTCAGGTTAGCTCGGGTCGTCTTCAAACTCTTTGAACTCCTTCGTGGCATCATGTGCAGGCTTTTGGCAAAGCAAGCCTGGTCCAATGGCTCTCCAACCCTATAAATACAATCCTGCTTGCAACATAAACGAGATCTTCATGATTGGCTGCTAGAACTCTGTATAGATTATTCTTCACCCTATTCCTTCCACACAACATTCATCTAGGGGTTCACTGTGGTTCTCCAGTGAACTCTTGGACTTGTGACTTAATCTTACTTAGAAGATTCGATCAAATATTAGTCAGATTCAACTTGTAACAACAGTTAGTTAATAACAAAAGCTAAAAAGTGGATGTAGGAATTTTGTAAAATATTAGAAAAATAAGGTTAATTTTGAATGTAGGAATAGGAATTTGAAGTTCAAAGTAGAATTTTATAAAACAATGTATAATTATTTAATATACATTGATTTGTAAAATTTTACTTTTAAATTCATACACCTAGTTGGTACAATTGTCTTGTCACTTCATAACAATATTATGTGATTTATGCATCGGAGTTGAATGAAAAATGAATTTTGACATATTGGTCGGTATTATAGTGGTATACATATTAAAATTGATACTTTCTTAATGTTTATATAAGAAATATTAATAAACACGAGCGTTACGTCATGCACATGACATGTGTTTCGTGCATTATCATGACACATGCTTTGCGTGTGAATTGTTTTCTACAAATTATGCATGTTTAACACGTTCAAGAGAAAATGAGTTGTAATAGTATATAGTTGCATTTTTACGTTGAAACTATATGTAGTTAGTTTGAAAATTTATTCATAAGTTGCAATATCTAATTTTTTGTTAGTTTTAATTTTATTTGTATTATTAACTAATAACAAATGATTTTGTAATGTAATTTTACTTGGTAGAAGTGATATTAAGATTTGTTAATACTTATTGAAAGGCGGTTTGAATTTGTAAAGAAAATATAATTGTTAGATCCTATTTTTAAGTGATATTAGTGGTTCATTTTTATAGTTTACATTGACACAAATAAAGTGTCACATCAAAGTATTATAACTATTATTACGAGATTTTTTGGCACGTGCAACTCACGTGCGTATAAAAGCTTCTTATAGAAGTATTAAATTTAAAATTTTTATGCAGCTTGATAAACATAAGCTGAAAAATATTTAAAAAAGCAATTTTTTTTATTGGAATGAGGTTTTGAACTTGTAAACTTGTTTATGTTTTAAAATTTGCATTTGAAGGTATATGTTAATTTTTATTCAAATGGGATTCGAACTTCAGACTTTTTGTTTTCATACAAGGGTATTTTTGAAATTTCACGGTCGGATCAAAAGATTGTATTTCTATTCCAACTATTAATAAAGATTAGTTAACCGAATTTGTCTAAATAGTCTAAATATATATGGATTTGAATTAAAAAAAAATTAGGTGGTAACTGATTAATTATTTGTATGTATTATTATACTCCTTTAAATGCCCATAACATAATGTAAAATGATAGGGTAACATTAGTGAAAATGACAAATTAAAGGGATATGAAAATAAAATCTTTAATAATAGTTGTGTTACCTTGGTGTCACAATTTCTTGGAGTAAACGCAAACTTTTCAAAATATCGTTTAAATTCAAATTACATGTCAATATATTTAAATATATTCTCAATCTTAATTAAAATTTAAATTTGTATATTTTATTACTTGGTCAGTCATTCCTCATTCTTTAACTAAAACTGCTCGTATCTTAATTAAAATGCAACTTTTTCGTAAGCACGTCAACCATCACGCGCGAAGTGCATGCCGTAATGCTCGTATCAAGATAGAATTTTGAAGAGAGAAAACTCCTAGAATCAGTAAGAGAACTAGAAATTCTCATGCTTTTCTATTATTTAATAGATTAGCAAGTGTTTAATTAGACAAAATTGTCTGTAAATCCTACTTTTATTATTTGTTTCTTGGATTTTGAAGTTTAATGTACAAAGTTTCTTCCTAATACTACTACTACATATAATGCTTTGCATATTCCTATCACAATTTTTACTTTTATCAACAGTTCGTTGTTTTGCTGATATTATGCAATATTATTCCGATATTTTGAATGTCGCATACCGTTACTTGACATTATAACTTGCCCGATGTTTTGCCTATATAACCCAATATTTTTAAATATCTTATCTCGGTATTTGACCGATATGTATCTGATACCGATTAACGACATAGGTTACACGCCATGTCAGCTAGTTATATCAGGATCTTTTTTAGATACAGAGGCAGTGATATATTATTTCTCCAAATATAATGATTGGAAGGTTAAAATCTTATACTAAATTGGCCTTCTGAATTGTATAACAACATTGATGGTTAAGATAACAGGTAGATGCATGCACTAACGTACGTGCGTGTCCTATAGAGTCAAAAAACAGCCAAGTTCTTTCTTTACAAAAAAAGTATTTTTTGGACCATTTGATAATTTTGTGATGTCATTTTCTTCGTAGATGTCAAACATATGAAGGTGGTATTTCTGGTGAACCGGGATCGGAAGCTCATGGTGGGTATGTATGCTCACAATATTCTTCTATGAGTTATACATGTCATGACTCATAACCATCTTTAGCCTTTATATTTACTGTTGAGTTTTAAATCTCCTCCATCTCGCCTGAGATTCCCCCAGATCCCTTTTTTGCAGTAGGGCGAGACAAGATTTCAAATGTAATTTTTAGCTTGTTCGACATTGATCTCACCGAGATGTTAATATCTCAACCCGAGATATGACGCGAGATGTCATCATTATCCGAGATTTAAAAGCTTGCAGTTATCGACTAGGTTATTGTTGGTATCATTATCCTACTACATTGTTCGTGTCATTATGCAATTTTCTCTGTACCTGTAATGTAGGTACACATTTTGTGGGTTGGCTGCAATGATTTTGATTGATGAAGCTGACAGTTTGGATTTGCCTAGACTGCTGGTAAGGATAAGTTTTATTTCATTTTCAATCCTGTTGAAGGATTTATTTAGCTTGTGAATTTGTTCCAAGCAGTTAATTCATCTACTTAGTCATAGTATTAAATTCAAGTGTAAGTTTGGGTTTATAGTCAGAGCCGGCTCCAGGGCCAGGCTGAGCAGGCAGCCACATGGGGCAACCTCCTCGACGGAGGCAACAATCAGGAAAAAAAACGTTAATGATGAACAACAGATTTGTAACAAATAAGTATTGATGTACATTGTTCTATAAAGATTCATTAGCTCAATTAATTGTGTATCCACTCATCCTTTGTAAGAAGGGTCAAGACTTCTATCTCTATGGACAGCATAATTTTTTCTCCTGTTCTGCAGTTTATGCTTAGAGCAACCCAATGTTAAGAGCCGGCACTTTACTTGCCTTCCATAGACATGCATGTGCACTCAACATGCAGTTTAATGAATACTCGAAGAGTATTTGTGAGTTACTAACCAGTTAAACTGGTTCTGAACCAAAATTAATTAATATTTTATATTAATATAAAGTGTAACTACAAATCACAAACACGCCAATGATGGTTAGAGGTATGATGCGTTAGACAAAAGTTGTAGAGGTCATGGATTCGAGCCTCTGAGACATCATAATGAGTGCTCTACTTGAATAAAGTATCACTTTGCTATATTCAAAAAAAAAAAAACTACAAATCGCAAACACAGGATTACATAAAAAGACATTCTTCTCGTTATACCCTAATAATCTTGATGCAAATAAGAAAATGGTTATATACTTAAACGGAGACTGAAGTTTCACTGCCTATATGTCATCATAGATGTTTCAACAGCTACCAGGTCCCAAGTGTAGGAAGTTATTTGAATACCAATTTTCCAGATAAGAATACAACTTGTACAACCTTGATGTTACAACATGCTTTTCATGAAAGAAGCAATCACCATCTGCATGCAATATCTGTAAACATTTAGGTCCATATGCAACTTTCATGTACTCAATGTTTATGGAAATATGTTAACTAGTTCCGATCTTTTTTCTAGGACTGGGTTGTATTCAGACAAGGCGTTGAATGTGGATTCCAAGGACGAACAAATAAACTGGTTGATGGTTGCTATTCATTTTGGCAAGTAAATTTCTTTTGCATTCTTCTATCAATCAGATATTAACTTCTTAGGTGCTCTTTGGGCTTTACACTAATCTTGTAGCTTTTAGTCTGTTAGGTAAAATTATAGATGGATATAAATTCCAACCTCAAGTTCATTTGTAAATGATACTCTATTTAGACTCATATTAATTCTGTTGAACTAAAAAAGTGGGAAGAAAAGTTTGGTGAGATGTCTCAGTTTTGATTATACTATTGTTTATTTTTGTACAGCATAAGCTTCTGGATAATATATTTTTTGTCACCGCTAAATTATGAACACTTTTACAGGGTGGTGTCCTTGCCTTAATGCAAAGACTATTGTCAACTGTGGACAATGAATTAAAGCAAGCTTCCGTTGATGGAGAAAATTCATCTACCAAGGGAAACCATAATTTGGCACCAGATGGATGCAAGTCTGGTATGGACAGTTTAATGATGGTTCAAATGCTATAGTCGTCTTGATGAGTTAATTAATAACTACTTCATGGTTATTTTGACATCAGATCGTGTTGATAGAGGTAAATGCCCGGATATTGGTTTTGGATTTATCAAGAAGAGAATTAATTTGGGGCCATTCTTCAACAGTTGTGCCTTGCAACAGTATATACTCTTATGTTCTCAGGTAACATTGTCATCTAATGTACTTTTGATCAAAGGGCGGTGATATTTCTTCAAAATTGGAAATAGGAATGTATCTTGGTTATCAACCTCATATATATTTTTTCGTCATTTTTGTGCTCCATGCTATTTAGTTTTTACAATTTTTTAGAGGAATATTTGTTGAGGCAACTTGACTAGGCCATTTGGTTAAAGGTAAGAAACCTTAGGTTAGAAAGGCTTTAAAAGATTAGCTCAAGAATAAAATAGAAGAAGCAGAGAATGGCGTTTTATCCAATAACTAAGCAACAAACATTCTCTCTTTCTATGATAATATTTATAACTAATTTTCACCTAAGAGTAAAGAAGACTCTTGTTATACGACCAATTTAGTACTGTATTAATCAAAATTAGCTTTTATATTGGCTTGGAAGGGGAAACTTCAATCTTTTTTATCTGTTGAGTACACAAAGATGGAGGAGGGATTAGTTTTTTTTAAGGTTCTGTGGTTTGGGGTTTTGGGGGAGGGGGGGAGGTGCTGGTGATAAGAGGAGGATCTTGATCCTTCGCACGCACACGCATGACAAGGATCAGCTACACTTCATTCTTGCTACACCTCTATTTCCCATGATTTCAACTACACATTCCGATCCTTGCCCATACACACATACATAAGCTTTCAAATCCCAAATTTCCTATTAAATATCGGATTAACATCTCAGTTTACATCTCGGGTTGAAATCTTAATACCTCGAATGCGATGGGTGAACAATTAAAATCATATTTGAAATTGCCTCTTGTCCAAATGCAAAAATTGGATTTCGGATGAGATGATGGAGATTTAAAACTTTGTGCGTGTCTATATATGCGCGTGTCACACAGTTTTAGTTTAAGTTATTTTCATCGTACCTGCTGTCTAATTTAGTTTAAGAAACATACAAATCTTTGTATGGTATTACTTGTGTTGTATATAGTTTCAAACCAACATACCTGTATCCTCCTTTGTAGGTTGTAGTGGATCATACCGACATACTCGTATGTCTTTATGTACATTACGAGCATGACGGCACGCGCTACGCGCATGATAATGGTACACGCTTTGCACATGAATTGTGTTTATACATACACATATATGTACGTATGTATATATATGTTTAGCATATTCAAGAGAAAATAAGTCGCATAAATATTTAGCCATTTTTTTGTGTTGAAATCATTTGTCGTTAGTTTGAATTTTATTTCTAAGTTGCAACATTTTTTTTTTGGAATTTTTATTTATACTATTAATTAAAAAAGAACAAATCTGTCAAGAAAGTTTAGTTGTTAGATCCTATTTTTAAGTGATGTTAAGACTTGATAGTATCTATAGATGGACGTTTTGAATTTGTAAAAGAACTTTATCTGTTAGATTCTATTTTTAAGTGATATTAAGATTTAGTAATATTTATAGTAAGATTTGATAATATTTATAGACGGACGTTTTGAATTTGTAAAAGAAGTTTAGGGCCCGTTTGGTTTCGTTTTGTATTTTGAGTTTTGTGTTTTCAACTTGTACTAAGAAATAGCAAGAAATAAGAAGAGAAGATTTATAATTCTTAGCCGTTGGGACGACCAACGGACAACAAAAGAGTTTGATTGTTCTCCGTGCTTTTATTATCTCTCGAAACACGAAAAACAAAATAAACGTGTTTTCTATTTTATATGTTAATTTCATTTTTCAAAATTGTTTGTTTTTCAACTATACATACAACGGACGCGTTTTCGTATAGACGAAAACACAAAACTAAAAACGACAAGCCAAACGGGGCCTTAATTTTTAGATCCTATTTTAGGGGCGTTTTTGGTAGTTTGCATTGATACCAAAAATTGTGACACTAAATGCATTAGGGCTGTTATTAAAGATATTGTATGCAAAATACAGTTATTTTCATCGTAGCTGCTGTCTAATTTTAGTTAAAGAAACATACAAATCTTCGTTAAAAATTTAAACACATGGTATTACCTGTATTATATTCTTAGTCTCAATACCAGCATACATGTATCCTCCTTTGTAGGTCGTAGTGGATTGTACCAACATACTTGTACTCATACATGTATTACAATGGTTATTACACATAAAATCATAGGGGATGTTATAATAAAGAAATATCAATATTCCTTCGATTTATAATGGAAAGTAGGCATGGCTAACTTTTGACTATTATCGGAATTGGAGGGTGCATTTATAATCGATCATAAAATTGTGCAATATATTTTAAAATAATTATACTTTATTTTGCAGGGATTGGAGGGAGGATTCAAAGACAAACCAGGAAAATATCGGGACCATTACCACACTTGTTACTGCCTTAGCGGACTTTCCGTAAGCCAATATAGTTGGTCAGAAGACGAAAATACCCCTGTATTGCCAAAGGCAGTCATGGGTCCTTACTCTAACCTCTTAGAACCTGTTCATCCCCTATACAATGCAGTGCTTGATAAATACTATGAGGCTCATCATTTCTTCTTGTAATCACATGGAAATACACGTAGTAGTAGAGAAATGGTGTTTTCTACAAGTAGATGGCTTGTTTATTTGGTATTGAATTGATTATTAGTTGTTGCATAACTCGTGTTACATTAGTATGCAACATAAATTATAAACCAGTGCTATATATAGCAGGTGTAGCAAAAAACGATCTGTTTTTTTATTTTCTGAAATAATTATGAATATTCAATTATTTGATTTTGCTTCTCTTCCGGAGTCATAATTTGTATCCTCCATCATTGCTCTCTGTTTAACATGTATGAGCTGTTATTTCTATATTAAATCGGTAGACTAAGATTAATATGAATTTTAGTGGGATGATTGGAGCGTTTGAATATGATGTAAATGACATGATACTTCGTTTCTTGGTGGGTATAATATGTCAGAGGGAAATGATTCCATCTATAGTTTATAATATAATGGGCCTAGAACACAGTCCATTTATGTAGCCTGGCCCAGTTGTCGATTCCACTTGCACCACAAGTGTGAACCACATAATATCCACAACATAGCCAGGGGGAGATAGTGCATTTGTTGGTAGCCTCTAAAATATCATGGATGCTTCAACTCTCACGTCCTCCAGCTCTCTCCCAATTTTCAAAACAGCCCTTCCTTCCTTTTCCAGACTACACCAAAATTTACAATTCAAATCCAATAAGACTTGTAGAGTTGGGGACACCATCTGTGCAAAAAGATACAGTGTTAATAGACATACATCAATGAGAATAAATGCAAGTTCTCAAAGTGAGACAAGCACCTCTAGTATACTGGTGGGCAGTGAGGTGCCTTCGAAAATGAAGGCATGGATATACGATGAGTATGGAGATGCTGATGTTCTGAAAGTTGATGAAGAAGTTTTGGTTCCTACATTGAAGGAAGATCAAATTTTGGTTAAGGTTGTTGCTGCAGCTCTCAATCCTGTCGATTTCAAGAGGAGGCAGGGCAAATTTAAAGCTACCGATTCCCCTTTGCCTGTAAGTTGATTCCTTAACTTGTTCATTTTTATAGTAACTTATGATTTCTTTTATATTTGTAGATTTTTCTCCCTTGAGTCTACTATATACTTGCATACTTCATAAACACAGTAAACTGTATTTATGGTATATTATAAAGAAGGCAGGCAATATTTCCATCTTTTATATTATACACAACAGATTGAGGTTTCTCATGAAAAAAAGTAATTTTATCTTTTAAAATCTTATGATGGTGCAGACGGTTCCAGGGTATGATGTGGCTGGGATAGTAGTAAAAGTTGGTAGCAGTGTAAGTAAATATAAAGAAGGAGATGAAGTCTATGGAAATATACACGAGAAGGCATTGGAATATCCTAATCAGTTTGGGTCGCTTGCTGAATACACAGCTATTGAGGAGAAACTTGCAGCCATTAAACCAAAGAACATAGAATTTAAAGAAGCTGCAGGGTTGCCTCTTGCTATTCTGACTGCGAATGAAGGTTTAGAAAGAGCTGGCTTTTCTGCTGGTAAATCTGTTCTGGTTTTAGGTGGTGCTGGTGGAGTTGGTTCTTTAGTCATTCAGGTTTTTTTTTTTCTAATTTTATTTATTGAATGTTATCTCATTTGTATTATTTGTTCAGCCAAGGTTGAACTTTTATGTACACGTGTGCACACACGTACCATAATCACCCCACTTTAAGGTACAGTAATTTCTCTATGGACAATGTCCATATATCTGGTTTAATATACAACGAAGACCAGTTGAACTGATAGTTCTGTTTTATTAAAGCTCAGTTAGATTCAGTATGTCCACGATGTAATGATTTACCCTAAACCATGCCACAACTAAAATAAGGCTTATACTTCTGGGTGTTTCCACATTTTGGTAATTACCATGGTTGAGGATTTTATATCAAATGTTAAAAATCAGACTAATCAAGTATACCAAACCCATTTACAAATTATAGATCATTTACTTCAAAGTTGTTTAATTTAGCGATTTGAATTAAAATTTTCATACTATGGAAAACTATCAAAGTAAGGGATTTGACTCCTTGGTAGAGACAGAGTTAACATAGTAACCTATTCGTGCAAATGTATATGATAAGTATGAACTGTGAAGCATGAACATGTCATGAAATTTTCAATGCTCTGTAGGTAGCAAAGCATGTATACGGTGCATCAAAAGTAGCTGCTACAGCAAGCACCGGAAAGCTAGAGCTTTTGAAAAGTCTGGGAGCTGATTTAGCCATTGATTACACCAAGGAGAACATCGATGAGCTACCCGAACAATTCGATGTGGTTTATGACGCTGTTGGTATGCAATAACTTCACATGCACATTTGAACTTATAATACACATGCATACATACACACACACATGCATTACGTGCGTGAGTATGTGTTTGTTATAGTGGGGTATGTTCATTATTTTTTGATCCAACCGTGAATTTATCAAAATACCCTTATCGTATATACAAGGTGGAGTCTTGGCGCAACGGTTAGATCACTCGCATGGTGATCTGGACGTCCAGGTTCGAGTCCGTAAACAGCCTCTTCGCAATGCGATGGAAATGCTGCGTACATTATCGATATATCTAGAGCCGCTATCGTGCGGGAGTCTTGTACTGGGTTCCACCTTCTACCCTTATCGTATATACATGATGTCTTGGTCATGGCGAAAATCAATCTATATTTTTAGTTGGAAAGTTTGAAATAATTTTAAAATCGTAGATTCAAATCTCTGATAATCTTTCACATATTTAATATTTTTTCATGTTTTTTATTTTATTGTAGTGTTTTTCCATTCTTGGTTTCAGTAAATAATCATCAATGTTTATTTCAAATTTATGTTGAATTCACTCTTTAGTTTGACTTTTATATAGTTTTAACTTGATTTGTGAAAATTATACTCTTATTTTTATATTTGAAAATATAAAATTATTTCATTTTATAATCATAAATAAAATTGCCTTTTTTAAATAGTGTTCTGTATGACATTCAATTTTTTTTTCTTGTACTTAAAAGCTAAAGGAAGTAGTACAACTACAAAATAGGATTATATATTTGCAGTTTTACATCAACAATAATTAATAATAGGTGCAAAAGTTTGATTATTTTCAATATGTATTTTGTTGAAAGATATTTTGGCACTGCACGGGCCAAAGTACTTATTTGTGCTGACACATCTTTTAGTCTCGTTTGTATATAATTTTCAATTAAATTAGTTATTGTTTCAACAATTTATAAATAGTGACAAACTATGAAGTTAAGCGTAGTAAAATGAATAATTGTTAAATTTAATAATTTGATTAGAATTGTGAGTTATGCCAAAATATTTGTTGATTACATATTCAACTGTACGACATATAATCTTTTTGCTGTTTACGTTGGTTCAAGGTTGGGAAAATGTGAGAAAATAATTATTATAATGATATTTGATATGTAGTGAACCACTGTATACCATGCTTACACAGTAGACTTCTCTACAAATTTTACATATTTTGAATTGATTTTATATAATGTTAGCAATTGATCTTTTAAGTTCTTGAATTTCAAATTGTAATCTTTTGTCTTTCAATGCAAATCATGTGTCATTTGTAACGATCATTATGTCTCACACGCGTGTGTCATATGTTCAATTTTATATTTGCTTTTACACTATCATTTCTAACAATCATTTTGTTTGCACATGCGGAACATGCGATCCACGTACAAATTACTTTGTCTTGCATATATTCATACATGCACATATACATACATGTACATATACATACGTATTTATACAGACGCGTGCACACACGAGGATCCCTTCTATTATTAGTCATTTGTATCCCCTCCATTATTCCCATTGGATTGAATAAATTAGTGGATTGATTTTTTATAAATATTTAATACTATCTTCCATACACTATCTCTCTCTTATATTAGTGTTAAATCCTCCGATCAATTTATTATGAAGTGGTTACTAAGATGCTAAAATTAGAGAGGTTATGGGTTCCTCCTTATGTATGTATGTATGTGTACTAAACACACACATAGTGCTAAAGCTAAACACATACCCACTTCGATCCACAATTTATATTAATCTTCCATTTGAAATATAATATTGAATGGGTAAATTTTTTTCAAAATCATTCAATATTTTTTAAAGACGATCTCATTAACAATTATAATATACTTTATCCCAATGGTTTTTGCACGCACACGATGTCAAAAACTGAACCACCTGAAATATAACAACAGGGCTGGGCGAAAAGGCAGCAAAAGCCGCAAAGGAAGGAGGACGGGTAGTGCATTTAACTGGTGCTGTATCAGATAAAGGTTTCAGATTTGTGGTAACTTCGAATGGTTCCGTAGCTGAATCAGTATATTGAGAGTGGCAAGATTAAGCCTGTAGTTGATCCAAAGGGTCCATTTGCCTTCGATAAAGTAGTAGATGCGTTTAAGTATCTTGAGACTGGTAGGGCTATCGGTAAAGTTGTTATATATCCTATTGCTATGCCATGATTCATGTGAAGATTATATCGTATAAAGCGTTTTGTAATTACTGTAACATTTTTGGTTACTATTCCGGACATCTTTTGTCATTTTAATTTAGAATATTATTGCAAATTTTACTATAATGAGTGGTCCATGTGGTATTGAACAAATACAAGCTTCCCTGTATGATATGATGAACCGTCAAGATTTACGACTGAACTACTATTGCTTTAGTTGGAACGTTTTTTCGGTCCATTCCAAAATCTGAGTTGGTAAGGAGGTGGTACCTTTGCATCATCGAATTAGGTTTTCTAAGTTGTAAAACAGGTTCTTAAAATATCTTTTCTTTCTTGTACCTAGGTCTGTCAACGGATACTTTTAGATGCAAATAGTGATATCCGTATTTGCATTTAAAATTATTTTCGGATATCGAATAATCATCCTATTCGTTCACGATTGATGATTCAAAAGCATAAATGAAAAATTTTAGTTTAACATAAACTTTTTTCAATACTATTGATTATTAAAATATTAAAAATAAACAAATATGATGATGATAAATAGTTTTGAACCGTTAATATGTACTAAGTTGGTATAATATAAACTTCTAACTTAATAAAACAATAAATAAATATCTTCATCGTATTAAAATATACATAATTTAAACTATAATTTTGAAAAAAGTCCGAACGGATAATTTTCGGATACGGATGTCTTCGTATCCGTTTTTTTTTCGAATATCAGATATTTATTCACTTTTCGGATACGGATGCGGTTGGATTTCAGATTTTTCAGATATTCATTGACAACCTTACTTCACCTTCGTTCTCTGCTTGCTTGTCTTTAAAGCTCGGATTGACCAAACATCAAACTTGGATTGTCGTCTTTTAAATGTGTTGGTTTTTTCTTCTAAGGATTTCAGAAGATGACCTGGTTATTGTCCTTGAGGATTTAAGATGTTTGATTTCAAAATATAAGAAAAACGTTCGACGAAATGCATAAACATGATGCTAAAGATTAAAAACGATGTATATCTATTGTTTTTTACTTGAAATGTATAAATTGCAAGTTGGATTGTATGATTTTGTGAGTTGCATTGTGTAGCAAAACCATCACAGCTTCGTACTATCCAATATAAAATACCTAAAATTTTTGAATTTATTTAATTTCTTTGAATTATCTCTTTGCATATGGTTGAAATGACATGTTGCGGTTTTGATGGTTTTCACCGTGTCCTTCATCGTCTAAAAAGCTTGACAGCTGAAAATTTTAAATTTACTTGTTAAGAGAGGTTTTAGAGATGATATACAATATTCAATGTTCAAATTGGTGTTTGTTTTTCGCAATTTTTGATGGCTTTCTTTGTGCCTCTCTCAAATTAGAAAGCAAATCACATGAAAAATTTATGTTTTTTGAGGTTAAAACGTCTTTCGGTAAGTTATAAAAATCATATGTTCTACATTAATAAATAATATAAATCATTGTGTTAACACTAACGTCTAATTTTTTAATTTTAGTAGTTTTTGGTTTTACGTTGTCTATGGTGAAGCCATCATGCATGTTTTGATCTTCATTGTTAC
The DNA here is from genome assembly GCA_030737815.1 of Allium fistulosum. Lineage (NCBI taxonomy): Eukaryota > Viridiplantae > Streptophyta > Magnoliopsida > Asparagales > Amaryllidaceae > Allium > Allium fistulosum. Next base: position 1,097,672,658 of record CM060904.1, on the reverse strand, counting down.
CCTTCAAGGATCTCAATTTAGTTTGGTGAAAGTTGGGTGAAATAGGTTTATTTTATTTTATTTTAGTGTTTTTTAACTGTACAATGATTTTTCTTTTTTTAAGATCCAAAGAGTCAAGCTATTGCCTACATACTCATGGTAAATAACATGAATAATGTAGTTAGTGTTGATTGAACTATCCACCTTGTTGGTGGAGGACTTTCTCAATCAACCACCCTATCCATGAAGGGTTGTATTCAGACTGTTAAAAGAAAAATAAAAAAAACTTAGTCGTGTTGCTGAACCAAAAATTGGCACAATACTCCAATTTAACCAATTTAAAGAAAAACAACATAGACTAACAAATTAGCAAGAAAACAGCAAACAACACACAGATTTTTAAGTGATTCGTCAATTCTGTGACCTACATCTACTTTAATGTTATTATGGATTGATGGTCATGAATACAAGAGCTTTGCAACTTTGTTTTGGGTTTAGAATAGTAAAGTAAGCTCTAAAATGACTAGAGTCTAGAGAGTAGAAGATGAAGAAAATAAAGGCCAAAAGTCATCTAAGTGTTGCTCTAGGCTTGCTATTTATAGGATAATCGTCCACCAGAGTCGTCAGATCAGGAATACCAGGTCTAACATCAGATCCACAAAGTTAGGTAGGAAGACGAAGTCTTCTCATTTGCACAAATCATGTCTATACCAACATGAATCATGCCAGTACCGAGATGATTGCCTTGTGCTATCAGTAGCCCTTCCTCCATTTTGGCTTGCATTTTCAAGTTTTGAACATTTCTTGCCTACAAATTCCACTTAGTGCCGAGATGATTGGCCCCGTTTGGTACATGTTCCTTTCTGTATAGTTTTAAAGTTGTTCACCTACTCCTTCAAAGATGGACACCGAGACGAGTACTTCGGTCTTCAATTCCTCGACCATAGCACGAGAACTCAAAATCACACTGGCCAAACCTCTCCGAATCACTATCATTTCATGTCGGTACCGAGTCTTTTCCCTGTCCACTTTAGGACTTCAAACTTCTGGAGTTTCCTTCCAATATCATTTTGAGCTTGTCCCCGAGTACCTAAACCATTTCGTCTTTATCCCGACATTCAGATTCACTTGAAGGTTGCTCGGTTCAAATAATGGACAACACTTGTCCCTCCAAAGTATGCTTATGCTGAGAACAAAGTGTGCTTTGGATCAAGGCAAGTGATATATAGTCATTTGCACTAGTCTATTGGTCATCCAAGAATCACTTTGAAGTGTCGTCTCTATTCCAAGAGCATTCGTTTAACCACTCCAAATAGCATATGAACCACTTTTCGCACCAAGGTCTAGATCTACATCACTCCGAAAATCATTCTGTGCCTTGATCAAGTGAGAATTCCACCTCTTTTTTTATTAGATCATGTCGATACCGACATGAATTTCCTAATAGAGTTAGGGGTGTGCCATAGAGAAAATTCTGTAATTTATTGAAAATTAAATAACTCTGCAACCAATTCTCATTCGTAATAAAGGTGTTTTTCTTTCTGTTATATATTTATTATAACGTGTTATAAATAATTAAATGTTTAATTAAAATATATTTAATAGAAAATCCATAAATGGTGTATTTGTGATAGTAGTTACAAATAGTTGTAGTCATGAGTATTGTATCACAATATAAAAGGCATATTGTTTTAAATATTTGTAATGACCGCCCTATACCTTAGGTGTAGAATGCTTGTCAAAGGAAAGAAAAAGAAGTAAAGAAGAGATATAAGAAAAGAGAATGGAAAAGAAGAAAAAGAAAACATCAAATAATCACAAAACATGCCGTATATCTCACATCGCATCAGATAAAATATAATAGTCAACACAGACATGAAACAGTCGAGACAATAATAACAATGTGAACTAATCATCAAAGTTTAAGATCCAGAGAGTTATACAACATAGTAAAAGAGTTTATACAACTGATACATAAACTCAACCGATAATTGTCTCTACTTAAACACTGTCAAGGCTCCACGTTGTCGTACAGTGAAATATACAATAGCAAACTCAAATATAAGCATGAGTAAACATCACCTCCTGCCAGTCCATCCGTAGAACTCCATATGCCATCCACACATGCTCTCTAATCTACTTATTTAAGAGTGCTCGAGATAATAAGAAGCAAAACATAAAACCTCAGGTTAGGTAACAGTCTGGTGTTAGCGATAAAAAATCTCAAAATACTATAAAAGTTGATATAGTATACGGAACAGAGGGTATACGAATCATACCCGACCCGTCCCTGCAACCAAAGAGTCGGCACATAACATCGATAATATGCTACTCTATAACGTCATAAACGGGTACTCTATACTCAGTAAACTGTCGGGGTGCCTAGGTATCTTATTCATAATACACACTCCATACTAAGTAAACTATCGGGGTGCCTAGGTATCCTTATCCACAATACCTACCTCGTGTGACATCCTTAGGGTGACAAGTGGCTAGTGAAGCAAGCATAACAAACATAACATTCATCAAACAATACAAACTATCATCCAGTGTGCTCTAGATATATGATAACTCGTATGGCCTCCATACTGCTAGGGACTAGTGGAAAATCCTGGTTCTCAGTTGTACTCTCGTATCTCGTAGCCCAAAGCTGGATACGTGTTCGCAGCCCGAAGCTGGACACTAGAACCAAAGCCATAGGTCCAGGGTATATGGATCATCGCTACCAACCCAAGGGCGTCCCCACTATTCAATACCTCTGCTTTAAGTACAATAGAAAATACTCCGAGTCATCAACGATCCCTTAGCAAATGCACATCCATCCAAGCCCTACTAACTCAATACAATTTCTACTATCTATAACTAACCACGTTCCTCCAATCCATGACTCCTAACACGAGCCTTTTCGGTACCTACTTTCTACTCGACTCACAAACCGAAGATACAAAGTGTCTAATCCTCGGTACCTACTCCCACCACGAGTCACAAACCGAAGACACAAGGCTTTTCATTAATCTATTACATCGCCATCCTTCCATGATGCGAACGAGCCAACACCTCTAGCACGATCTACAGAGTCTTGAAATTATCAACATCGGAACCTACTCCGTACACCGTCGACTCATAATCCGAAGTACCAATTCTCAAGTCGAAGCATCACATCATCGCCTCACCATCTAAATCGCTCGTCCGTAGAGCAATAACATCAGGACTCTAAGTCGGTCGCACGAACAATCCATCACATCGTGCACCATGAAATCTCCTCAATGTCCATGACAAAGATCGGCCAAACCGCCAATCAACAATAGTGATGGACATTGACCACTCTACGATGGTCAATACCAACCACTTTGGTTGTGTACTTAACCAAAATGGATAAGTACAAACCAAATGGAAACGTCCGACATCCATCCTAAAGTTTGAAGCCTTGCCTTCCACCTTTAGATCAGTCAACACTTATCCTAACCTTCTTCTACAACTTATCATGTTTGTTGGATTTTTGCATGTACGAAACCCCAATGCGCAAGATATTCCCTAATACTCGATCGCCGCTAAATCGGTGTTGTCAACCAAAAACAAGCAAACAAGCAAACATGCAACCAGCAAGCATACATACATTCAACATAGCATACATACAACATGTATAATGCACTCGTATCAACTAATGGGGAAATTATACCAACAATAGCCCAAATCTAATGATTCCCTAAATATGAAACGTCGATGGAAAAAATGTGATATCCGACATAAAACCATTAAAAATAATGTTATTAGATTTTATAAAAATCTAGTATGTGTTTAAGTATAATAAATCACATTTTAAAATCAAAAACCATTCCAGAACGTCGATCTAATACAAAACAACCAATCATAATATGGTGAGAGACAATACCACTCACCTCAACAAATGTTGTTTAAACTAATGCTAAAATGTAGATCTCTTCATCGCAAGCACAACGTAAGAAACCGCATCCAAATCGAATTTCATATGCAAGATATATGGCTAATATAAGAATCATGATTATTTAAATAAGTAATTCACCAGCTAATTACTCGGATTAAGCTAATTACCTCTTAATCTTTCTTCCTCCCCATTTTCTAATTATTGTACGAGCATATCACCTGTGCACACATAACCCACCATGCTCCATACCTTCTCTTCTCTATCTCGGTCATTTCTTAATGAATCGACGAACGAATTTTGCCAACTCGCTCCACTACACGACCTCTCCACCCCGGACCTAAAGAGACAAAGCTCGACCACCTCTTGGAGATCGCGACCTGATGGGTGTCCACACGCCTTATACGAATGCATTTTTCTCCAATCGACCAGATTCGATGAGATTTTGCAGGTAGGTGCTATTCGAAGAGAAATCCAACGACGATCCCCATTTCGCCTATCGTCGCCTGAATCTCCGGTTGGACAAAACCCTAAATCGGCCATGGAAAGTGGATCTCAGCTACGATGTATCGCACACTAGATTGACACCACCATCTCAAAGCTCTCATCGATACGATCTCATTGGATCTGGTTTCGCAATTTATCGTTGAGCGGATTGCTTGATTTTAATTTTTAAAGTAAAATGAAGAGAGCGGCCATGATTTGAGAGATGAATGTAATAGTAAAAGGGAAAATGGATTCAAGAGGAAAGGAGAATTTGAGTGGTATTTATAATAATATTTTATTCCATTTATTTATTCTCTCAAATAAATGGTCGTACGTTTCGAGTTTGTACGATCACACGACGCGTCCGATCGCAACGAAACTCGTCTACGTTCATCACCTCATTTTTCCGAATCCAACTGTACAAATTTCATTGATATCTGTAACTGCACCCCAGGATTCTAATTTCGTGCATTTCAAGATCATTTCGGCCATCGAGTCGTCCGACCTCCAAATATAGTGATCCTTGTACTCATTTTAATTCGCAACGTCAATATGAACTCAACGGGAGTGGTCTCGAGTCCTAATCGGCCTTATGCGAAAAATCATATTTTTGGGCATTCATTTGATTAATGATTCAATATTTAAATCAATTATTCAAATATCTCATCGTCAAAAATATGGGTTGTTACATTCTCCCCTCCTTAAAAGAATTTCGTCCCCAAAATCACAAAATAAGGAGAACGTCTCCTAATCGATAGGCCATCAAAGTCCCTCAGATTCCAAAAAAATTCGATAGCACCTCCTTTACATGGATAGGTCCGGGAAAAATCCCAATACAACAAAGATATATATGTACATCATATATTTAAACATACTAGATCATATATAGCAATCATCTCAAATAACTATGCCGCATGCCTAACAACCATACAAGCATTGGCTGTCATATCAAAAGCTAACAATCCAACATCGAACTTGCGTACAAAATATCAAACATCAAAAATGCTTATCCTAGCATGCAGGATACTAAACTATCTAGTATACAATATCGAATATGATATCCAATGTGAAAGCCGACGATAAAAATGAAATCTCACTAAGTGATGAGCTGTGGATAAGTGGTCCTCATGCTCTTCTCGGTCTCATATATCTTATTTCCTTCACTTTCACTTCACCGAACCTTTACTACTCCATTGTCCTCCTCTTAACCTATTTCGTATCACATCTATAGATACGAATAGGCTTATGAGGTCTCGAAGTCCCTGGTGCAGTCACAATTTCATATAATCGATTCGACGCTAAATTTCCAAACTCCCCTTGTAAGTTCCATCAAAACCCACTATCAAAAAATGGGTTTCGACCACTTACAATGCTCTTGGCACACAATGGAATCATATTACCCATCGCACATATAACTTGACAAATTCGGATGCCATTCTACTAGACTTAAGGAATATAAATCTAGCATTATTCGTCAACCAATCGACTGTGACTTAAATGCTATCATACTATTCTCAATCCTTAGCTATCTATCGATGCAGCCTATAGATATATGTTCCCACTACTTGAGAACAAGCAATCTCTCATCTCTACGGAACTAACAATCTCGGTTAGGTCCGTACTGCATCACCTCTATAGACACTACTTGTTCCTTTAACTTGGCCACGATCTCCACTAGTCTAGCTTCACACCTTTGAATAGTACCGATCTGCTAAATCAAAGTAGGTCTGACGGTCAAATTAGCCATCACCTTTTGGCCATAGATCATCGAGTTTTGAAGTCATAATCGACGATAAACTCGAATAATGCCCACTCTAGGAATATTTCTCCCAAACTGGTATGTCATCCACTCAAAACATGAACAACTACATTTCCCTTATGAACGTACAGGAAATGTCAAATCCATAGGAGGCTAAGAACTCTAATCATCACTACTGGCGAAGGTTGAGATCCTTTTCGAAGAAGAGATACTCCGATGATGTATTATCATTGAATAGCTTTAACTCCTCTCCTAATAGATAGTGCTTTCAAATCCCCAAAGCGAACTTTAGCGCCGCCAATTCCGAATAAAGAGTCGGATACTTCCTCTTGTACAGTTTCAGTTGTCGACTAACATGCAATAACCTTATCTTTCGGTATCAATACCGCACCCAATTAAGTACCAGAGGCATGTGTGTACTATCATCTTCTCATTCCCGCTCGGAATGAGTAACATCGATGCACTCATCAACCTCTTGGTCAGACTCACTAACATGTGTCCACACCTCACATCTCAAATAAAAGTCCGATTCTCTCTCATCAAATAGGCCAACGATGCTGCTAACTTGGGTCTATTCAAATTCTGGACTGCCATAACTACATGATCTATAGCGATGTCCTACTCTGAACGTGACCCAAGCATCTCGTTTCTCTCTTTCAGAAATGATACTCCAAAAATCTCATCAGCAATCGGTGTCTTCTCAACACCTACAAAACAATCACCTATCATGCCTTGTGCTCTTTTTCCATCCATGAGTAGACGCAAGTATCATCAACGAGCATAAGCACAATTCACTCAAGTGACCCCTCAAAACACAGTCCATGAAATCAATAAGGCATGCCGACACATTGGTTAGCCTGAACGGCATAACCAACTAATCGAAAATCAAGGTAGCGCAAAAAGCACTATAATCAACACTCTCTCTCTAAATACTCTCAGTTGGTGAAAACCTTATCGCAAGGTCCAACTAAGAGAACATCCTCGTACTATAGAGCTGATCTAACAAGCCATTAATAAATAGGAGTGGATACTTGTTCATCATCTCATTCATCTCACCACAATCAACAAACAACCCCAAAGAGCCATCTGCCCTAGTGGTGAACTCTATAGGTGCATCCTACCCAAATATGCTCCTACGAATGAACCATCATCTCAATAGGTCATCCGGTCTCACCTTTAACTTATTGTGCTCTTTGGGCATCATATGCCTTAAAAGCATAACTATTGGTCTAACACCTCTAACCAAATCGATACGAAAATCAATCCCCATATAGTGGTAATCTGGTCACCTTAACGAATATGTCTGGACACTCTCTAGCTACAGGCATAGATGACAACTTATCATATGTAATATTGAGCGAATATAGAAAGCTAACCATAAACCCATTCTCTACAGGCAGCTAATTATCACCGTTCGCTCCTCCATAGCCCTAATCATCACCAATGGCCTCTCATAATCCACCACTATTTCGTACCCCCTTTAGCCAGTCCATTCCTAAACCACAATACCGAACCCTATCAAAACCCAAACAAATTAATAGCAAACAAACAAACATCCATGACTCAGTAAGACAGTCTTGACAAACCATGTATAGACTGTCTGAGGCCCTAACTAGGTCTGTCACAATCAAAGCTTAGTTAATCGTCTCGAGTCTCAATCCCAATCTATCTATCAAACCATTAGATATGAAAGAATATTAAACCTTGACGTCAAATAAAACGCATATGGAAATGTCATAAGTGGGAAGCATACGTAAAATGGTAATGCCATTTCCCTTCTCTCTCATCGATGGAACACTCGACGAAATCAGAACGACAATCAATGCACATGCTTGCATGGTTTATCCCTACTCAACTGGTTTGGGACAACCCTTCTACATTGAGTACAGGCTCTCTCATCATAAATCCTTCTCGATCATCTTCTTGAAGCTCTCGTCAATGTGACCAATTAATCGCTTCCCATGATGATCACTCAACTCAATGTTAAACCTTTTATTCTTTCTATGCGGTATCAATAGACCGTACTTCGATAGCACATCGAATTTGGCCACATACTCCGACACATACATATCGCCTTACTTCGAATCGACGAACTCCTTAACAGACACCGACTGCAGAAAAGTCCAGATAAATCTTCTTCGAAGCGAACTATGAACTAATCCCAAGTAAATTGATCCTTGGGAATTGAAGCTAAAGAGGCACTCCACTAGTTCATTGTTCATCCCTGAAATCATCTAGAGGTCAACTTCCACCTCATTGCATCATTTAACTCCAAGTCATTGAAGATCCTCTTGCAAGTAACCATCCAATCTTGCCTTTCAATAACCGACTCCGTTCCAAGAACGGTCTACCTCCTAAACTCACGTAGTCTTTATACAATTGGGCAAAGTCAACACTAACCATTTGCACTTGAGCACTGTAATCATTTAGAGCAACTTAGGCATTCCATAAAATGATTCGCTCCATCTTTGTGAACATATCCTATCAATCAGGGTTAGTGACCCCGATCCTGCCCACTCCTCAAGTCTGAAGATAGAGTCAATAGCAGTATTTCTCACATGCTAGATCATTTCTACGTTATTATAAGGATGATCGGCCTCTCACATAGAAAACTGCATCAATAGTGCTCATGTGTGCAATACAACTTATATACTTTATACACTACTGTATAGTTTTGAAAACCAAAATATAAAAAAAATACGAATTCTCTTATACACACACACACTCTAGATCCAGTCTAAGGCGATAAGTCCTACCATATCTCTACTGGATCGCGGTATCAACTCAAGTAAATCATGTAACCAAAGCTCTGATACCAAATGTAACAACCGCCCTACACCATAGGTGTAGATTGGTTGTCAAAGGAAAGAAAAAGAAGTAAAGAAGAGAAATAGAAGAGAGGGGAATGGAAAAGAAAAAAAGGAAACATCAAATAATCACATTACATGTCGTATATCTCACATCGCATCAGATAAAATATAATAGTCAACACATATATGAAATAGTCGAGACAATAATAACAATGTGAACTAATCATCAGAGTATAAGATCTATATAGTTATACAATATAGTAAAAGAGTTTATACAACTGATACATAAACTAAACCAATAACTGTCTCTAATAATAGTAAGTCAAACAATGTCAAGGCTCCATAGTGTCATATAATGGAATTTACAATAACAAACTCAAATATAAGTATGAGTAAACGTCACCTCCTGCTAGTCCACCTACATAAATCCATATGCCATTCACCCCTGTTCTCTAATCTACTCATTTAAGAGTACCCGAGATAATAAGAAGCAAAGCATAAAACCTCGGGTCAGATAACAGTCTGGTGTGAGCGATAAACAATCTTAAAATATTACAAAAGTCGATATGGTATATGGAACAAAGGGTATACAAATCATACCCGACATGTCCCTGCAACCAAAGATTTAGCACATAACATCGATAATATGCTACTCTATAAAATCATAAAGGGGGTACTCTATACTTAGTAAACTGTCGGGATGCCTAGGTATCTCTATCCACAATACCTACTCCATACTAAGTAAAATGTCAGGGTGTCTAGGTATCCCTATCCATAATACCTACCTCGTGCCACATCCGTATGGTGATAGGTGGCTAGTGAAGCAACCATAACAAACATAGTAAAGCAACCATAACAAACATAGCATCCATCAAACAATACTAACTGTCACCCAGTGTGCTCTAGATATATAATAATGCATATGGCCTCCTTACTACTAAGGACTAGTGGAAAATCCCAGTTCTCTGTTGTCCTCTTGTATCTCGTAGCCCAAAGCTGGATACGTGTCTTGCAGCCCAAAGCTGGACACTGAACCCAAAGCAATAAGTCCAGGGTATGCAGATCCTCGCTACCAATCCAAGGGCGTCCCCACTATACAATACCCCTGCTTTGAGTACAACAGAAAACACTCTGAGTCATCAACAATCCCTTAGCATATGCACATCCATCTGAGTCCTACCAGCTCAATACAATTTCCACTATCCGAAACCCACCACGTTCCTCCACTCCACATTTCCCAACACGAGCCTCTTCGGTACATACTCCCTATTTGACTCACAAACCGAAGATACAGAGTGTCTAATCTTTGGTACCTATTCCCACCACGAGCCACAAACCAAAGATACAAGGATTTTCATCATGCTGTTACATTGCCATCCTCCCTTGATGCGAATGAGCCAACACCTTCACCGCAATCTATAGAGTCCTGAAGCTATCAACCTCAACACCGTCGATTCATAATCCGAATTACCAACTCTTATGTCAAAGCGTCACATCATTGCCTCACCAACTAAATCGCTCGCCCGTAGAGTAATAACGTCAAGACTCTAAGTCGGTCGCATGAACAATCCATCACATCGTACACTATGAAATCTCCTTAACGTCCATGACAAAGATTAGCCAAATTGCCAATCAACAATAATGATGTACATTGATTACTCTATGGCGGTCAATACCAACCACTTTGGTCATGTACTTAACCAAAACATATAAGTACAAACCAAATGGAAACATCCGACATCCATCCTGAAGTCCGAAGGCTCATCTTCCAGCTTTAGATCATTCGGCATGTATCCTAATCCTCTTCTACAACTTATCCCATTTGTTGGATTTTCGCGCGTACGAAACCCCAACGCACAAGATATTCCTCAACACTCAATCGCCGCTAAATCGGTGTTGTCAACCAAAAACAACCAAACAATAAAACATGCAATCTACAAGCATACATACATCTAATATAGCATATATAAAACATGTATAATACATCCATATCAACCAATGGGGAAATCATACCAAAAATGGGTCAAATCTAGTAATTCTCTAAATATGGAACGTCGACGGAAAAAATATGATATCCAATTAATATAAAACCATTTAAAATAATTTTATTTTATTTTATAAAAATCTAGTGGGTGTTTAAGTATAATGAAATCACATTTTAAAATTAAAAACCATTACAGAATGTCGGTCTAACACTAACAAACAATCATAGTATGGTAAGAAACAATATCGCTTACCTCAAAAAATGCTGTCCAAACCAATGCCAAAATGTAGATCTTTCCATCATAAGTGGAATGCAAGAAACCGCATCCAAAACAGACATCGTTTGCAAAAGATATGGCCAATATAAAAATCGGGATTATTTAAATAATTAATTCACCAGTTAATTACTTGGATTAAGCTAATTACCTCTTAATCTTTCTTCCTCCCCATTTTATAATCACTATATGTGCATATCACCTGTACATACATAACCCACCATGCTCCATACCTTCTCTCTTCTCTATCTCGGTCATTTCTCAATGAATCAATGAATGGATTTCGCCAAAACGCTCCACTACGCGACCTCTCCGCCCCAAACCCAAGAGACAAAGCTCGGCCACCTCCTGGAGATCGCAACCTAATGGGTGTTGCACATGCCTCCTACGAATGCATTTTGCTTCAATCGACCAGATTCGATGAGATTTTGCAGGTAGGTGTCATTCGCAAAGAGAAAGCCAATGACAATCCCCGTTTCACCTATCGTCGCCTGAATCTCCAGTTAGACTGAACCCTAAATCGGCCATGGAAAGTGGATCTCGGCTATGAAGTATCACACAATAGATCGGCAGCACCATCTCAAAGCTCTCATCGATACGAGCTCATTGGATCTGATTTCGCAATTTATCGTTGAGCAGATCGTTCGATTTTAACTTTTGAAGTAAAATGAAGAGAGCGGCCATGATTTTTAAGAGATGAATGTAACAGCAAAATGGAAAATGGATTAGAGAGGGAAAAGGAGAATTTGAGTGGTATTTATAATAATATTTTATTCCATTTATTTATTCTTTCTAATAAATTGTCGTGCGTTTCGAGTCCGTACGATCACACGACGCGTCCGATCGCAACGGAAGTACTCTGCATACATCACCTCATTTTTTGAGATCCAACGGTATAAATCTCGTCGCTATCTAAGACTACATCCCATGGTGCTAATTTCGCGCATTGCGAGATCGTTTCAATCATTGGATCGTCTGATCTCTAAATATAGCTATCCTTGTACTCATTTTAATTCGTAACGTCAATAAGAACTCAACGAAAGTAGTCGAGCCCTGATTCGGCCGTATGTGAAAAATCATATTTTTGAGCCTTCATTTAATTAAAGATTCAATATTTAAATCAATTATTCAAATATCTCATCGTCAAAAATATGGGTCGCTACAATATTCCTAGCCAAGATGTATCAAAACTGGACATCGATATATCTTTTGAGACTAGAGTACATAATGCTCTCCAAATGTTGGGCAATATATTACTCATGGCTATTGGGGGAACCAAGATGTTACGTACTGATAGTTATTAGATAACTATGAAATGACTCACTTGATAGTTTTCCATTAGTTAATATAATTAAGGTCAAGCAGAAAATATCGAAGTGACTAATTTGCATAGTTCTCCTGACTTGAGAATACCGTTGAACTTCAATATGAAAGCTTCACTTTGATTATAGTTAAATCATGGCATGACCTTCATCGGACGATTATAGTTGTGTCGAGTGGAAGTATTGAAAATGAAACACTATTCAGGAGAGGATTCGTCTTCTCAGTTATATGGGGTTAATATCATGGTCAACTGAAGTTAGCTCAAAATAAAAATCTATGGTCAGAGTAGTTCGGATAATAATAGTTGTTATTAATAAACCAAAGACATTGTGTTTGGACAATAGAGTTTAATATGAACGATATTGGAATTTTGACCATTACCAACTTCCATAAGTCCAAAGTGATATAGTTTTGATGAAGAGAATTGGTGTAAATAACCGTCACTACCGGGTAAAGCTTAACAAAGTAAAATTGGATTTTGCAGAAACCAAGTAAAAAAAACTTTGGCCAAAATGTCATACCACCTGCTAAGTGATGTGTGAATGTTAATATTCGAATTGTTCGATACTAATCATTAACCAAATTTACACCTAAGGTTCACACAACCAAAATGTTGAATATTCTTTTGACCGCATGATTTAACTAATTTAGAATTGTTATAAATTAACTGGATTAACTGATATTTATGAAATATTAATTATAAATTTTTTATTTGATATGTTGAACAATATTAAAATTATGTTTATAATAGTTATAAATATATTAATTGATATACGACATCGATACCGGTTTAAACTGGATTTGTATGCAATAAATATTATTCAGGCTTGAAGTGGGTTTGAAGCCCATATGGTGCATAACATTTTTGGCCATGATTTGATCATGGTATAACAGACCTTGTGATGATATTAGGGCATGGTTTTGATATGTTGAAAAGGTAGAGAATGAGCAGGAGAAAATTATGGATCTAGATCCAACATTTGCTTTCTAGTCTCTCCTTTATATAAGGATCATAACCCTCATTCTAAAATATGTTTTAGAGTCTCCATTAATCCCCCTGCTGGCGAAAATTGTAGACCTCCATCCTCTAAAATTTTCAAGCTTAAATCAAATAAAATCAAAGCTATACGATAGTCGGTAGTCAACAATTCGAAGCTAGCATCTTCTAGATTGTGATAAGATTCAAGGAGTTCATTTCAACATTCAACATGTGAACCCTAGGTTTTGGTGGAAGGTGTTCATCTTATTTATTGATTCATTTAACATAATAATCAATTAAGATTATATTGTAGGTTGTTGGATTATATTATGAATCTAGTATATCAATGTTTTGTCCCATATTAGATGGTTGGATATGTTATTGCATATATAAATATGTTGGAAAAATAAATTATTTTTGTATGGTTGCTGGTATTAAACTCACGGCCTAAAAAAACATTTTGTTTGTAATTAAATAATATTATATATGATTTTACTAATTAATAAATTATATCTTAAAGATTAAAATCATATAACAAACGTTTTAAGATTTATAAAATTTTGTTTTTGCACAAAAATAATTCGGCAACAATGATTACTTTATTTTAACATATATTTATATTTATTATATATTTAAATATTAATATAATTATTTATTTAACTAGAAATTGAGACTATATATAAATATATATATTTAATATAATTTTAAATTAAGAATCAAATTTTATATAACAATATTACAAAAATTTCAGATTTCAAAAATGGTTTTTTTAATAATTTTAATAATTAATTTTGACTCGTTTTTAAATTATTTAATAATTTTTTATTTAAAAATTATTTTATAAATTTGGAATTTTTTTTGTCCCATGAGCTTAAAGTCAGTTTGCATCAGTTTTATAAAATTATATATACACACACACATGTATGTATGTGAACATGTGTTTGTAGATTTATAATTAAATATAAAAAATATAATTTTGCTCTCGGATTTTTAGTAGCGATTTAATAAAAAAAAATTATTTAAAATTATTTTATATTAATTATTAAATGATTTTGTTATTTAATATAAATGAACATTTTTACGAATGCATCTTGAATATTTTATGTAAATTGTTGCAAATATTGTTTCCACACACGCACACATATAATTGTATTTTATAGATGTATAATTATATATATATATATAATATTTGATGCGTGCGTGCACACATTCACATACACACACTCACACACACACACAAATATATATATATATATATTCATTTAGATTGCACACAGAATACTAGAAGGGCTAACATGTCTGTTGTAGTGTAAATCCCAACACCTATATGTGGGCATATCAAACGATGCACACTTTATTATGTCGCACATGCACGTACACACATATGTGTATATAATACACATATTCAAACATAATACAAAGTAAAAATTTATTTATAAAATAAAAGAATGATTTATTTAAAAGAAATTTAGAAAAGTTCTAAATGAAGTAGACTTCATAGGCCCAATAAAGATAAAAAATGGTAAACTTTTTTCAAACTCATCCATTTCCTCCGCTGTTGGCTGGTCCAGTTCCAATAATGATATCAGAGTCCAATAACTTATGCGGTCTAAATTAGTCATGTTAGGGTTAGCTAATTAAGCTCACAGCCCAAGTAATAGGGTGTTTATAAATGCAGTGTTAAAGAATTGGGTTTGGGTAATCAATTCCTTATCAGGCTACCAACCTAGCCCAAACAGATATGTGAGCCTAAAGGTTGCCCCCAATAGAATAAGAACCAATTTTAACTGGGCTTTGGGCTAATTTCAAAATTGTTTGAAAATTAAGTCATGCTTAAGTCCATTAGGATTATGCTAGCCATTGCTGCGTTATATGACTATGAAATATGACAAATGGATGTAAAGACGACATTTCTAATTGGTGATTTAGAAGAAGCAATCTATATGTCGCCGCCCGAGGGTTTTTTGGTCAGTGGGAGTGAGTGCAAGGCTTGAAAGTTGTTAAAGTCCATTTATGGACTTGATCAAGCTTTAAGAAGTTTGAATAAGTGTTTTGATATGGTAATCAAACAATTTGGTTTTTATCAGAACACAGAGGAAGCGTGCGTATACAAAAAGGAATAGGGAAATGCTATCGTATTCTTAATGCTATATGTCAACAATCTTTTATTAATTGGCAATGACATTTCATTGTTGCAATCAGTGAAAGCTTGACTTTCCAAAAACTTCTCCATGAAGGATTTGGAAGAAGCAGCCTATATACTAGATATAAAGATTTATAGAGCTTAATCTAAGAGGCGGTTGGGATTGTCTCATTTCTTGTACATAGATACCATACTAAAGAGGTTCGGTATGGAGAATTCCAAACGTGGAAATGTTCCAACGCAGTCTGGAATTGTCTTTTCTAAGAAGGACACTCCTCATACGGATGCAAAGAAAGAGTGTATGAACAGGTTTCCCTATGCTTTAGCTATACGATCCATAATGTACGCCGTGTTATGTGCTAGACTGGATGTGGCATACGCATTAGGATGCGTGAGTCGATACCAGTCTAATCCTAGAGAAAAGCATTAGACTGCCGTAAAATGTACACCGAAGTATGTAAGAAACACTCGAGACTTATTCCTCATTTATGGTAATGGAGACCTCCTTATGAAGGGGTATATGGATTCGGACTTTCAAAGTGATATTGATGATAGTAAGTCGGTGTCTAGTGAGGTCTTTATGCTTAACAGTGGAGCCATCAGTTGGAAAAGTTCCAAACAAGAAACAATAGCCGATTCGATGATGGAGGCTGAGTACATCACCCTAAATGAAGCAGCTAAAGAGGCGGTCTGGATATGCAAGTTTTTGAGTAAGCTCAGAGTGACTCCCGATACCGAGAATCCTATGGCATTGTAACATTCCCCTACTTGGAGGCCTAAAACTAACTGCTACGGATGCTGCAGTCACCCATAGTTATTAATCCCCAGCGACCAAATATGGCAAAGTTAGATTCATTGATACATAGAAACACATGAATATGGAAAAAAATTAAACTTTAAACAAATCACATTTCATTTCAAAAATATTTCCAATTCATTATGTAATCCCAAATCCGCAAATCACGTTTAGAGAAAATATATTAATTACAACATACGCCCAAGAACGACATATAAAGATGCCCCCTTGGATGATCATAGTATATACATGCAATATAACAACTTTGCCATTACAAACAACACGGCGGAATCAAAAGAAAAGAGAGAACTATAAATAGCTATCATGCCTACTGCACGTCTCCTGAAGCTTCTTCGTCTTAAGAGGTACCTGAAAACCTCAACTCTCAAACTGCTCAAAGTCAATTGAGTACCCAAGAGTTTAAGAGGAAAACATAAACTTCGAGTCTGGCATAAAGCCTGGTATGAATAATAATCTACCATCTCAAATCATTTAGATATCTATTGAGACCACGCCGCTTAGCCGAACGGGTTTCCCCTCACTAGTATCTCAAAACCTTTATTAAACCATATACTGTGCTCCTGCATCCACAATGGTTAAAACAATTCAAAACAGTATAATATGATGATATGCAAAACAAATGAATCAATTCTGGATTACCCATCCCCATTCATTTCTTAGACTATCTGTCTTAATTATAGTTTCTAGGATTACTATTAACCTATTAGTTTTCATGAGCTGACTAATTACCGGTTAAACATTTAAGGACTCCCTGTCCAATTACATAGTTTTCATGGGATCACTAAGAACCTATTGGTAACTCCAATACCTTACCATTATCCTAGTTTTCATGGGTTGACTAGGAACCTGTTGGTGACCCCAATATTCTTTCTTATTACCCTAGTTTTCTTAGGCTGACTAGGAACCTATTGACACCTGTCAATATTTCATCCGGGTATAGTTTTCATAGGCTAACTACAAACCTACTGGACCCTGCCGGTATCCAATCATAGTTTCATGGGCTTACTATGAACCTGTCTTTCTGACATCTTCCTTTATACATAGTTTTCATGGGCTAACTATGAACCTATTGGCCCCTGCCAATATCTTTTCCTATACACAATTTTCATGGGCTTACTGAGAACTTATTGGCCCCTGCCAATTTTTTTTATATATTTTAGCATCCTATATTCTGGAGTTCCTGGCCTCCAGGATGCAATTCTACTCATTAAAGAGTTTATTCAATTTATATTCACTACTGGTTTAACCTATCCGGTTCTTCTACCATTTATCCCCAAAATGCAGTTATGGGTCCATTATAAAGTGAATATATTCATATTTGAAGAAGCAATATAACAACATAGCAATACCACTCCTGTGGGTTTAATATAAAACATGGTTAATCTCTTTAACCTATTATTTTATCAAAGATAGCTTCCTTTTAAAACCATTATAAAAACTCCTTTAATTTAGCCATGGGTTTTTTCTTTTAAAAAGAATAGAGTTTGGGATTATAAACCTTCCGATACCTTCGAAACCTAGCTTTCGACTTCATAGGATAACCTCCTTCGAAAGCATTCAAAACATTAGGCTCCTGCCCTTTTAATACTTTAAAATCTACCTTTCAAAACCTTTCTAATATATTAAAGTATTAGCATTTAACTTTAGAATCTTAGCTTCGAAACCAGTTGACAATGGAAGTAACCCTTTTGAAATCATTAAAAGTCCCCCTTTCAAAAGCATTGGGTTTATACTTAAAACATCATTTGGATCAATGTGAATATAGGAGAAAATATCTCTTTCGAAACCATCCTTTATCATATAAAAATATTGGGGGAAAACTTGATGGTGTCGGCACCATATCTTTCGAAAGCACTTAACATCTAGGTAAAATTATGGAAGGTTGGCGTCGAAACCCCTGTCGAAACCATTAGCTTCGAAACACCTAACCCCTTTCGAAAGCTATAGGAAGTGGCTTAAACTTATAAAATAAAATACCCTTTCGACAGCATTGATATGTTCAAAACCATTGAAAGGTTAAAGAACGACAGTAGGGTTTCGACTAGGTCGGATCCCCTTCTTTCAAAACATTCTTTTGTAAGTAAGGAACCCAGTCGAAAGCAATCATAAGTTAATAGAAACCCTTTCGAAACCTTTTTAAAACCTCTTTCGAAACCATATGCTTCGACTCCGTCAAAGGCTTAAAACAAAACAAAGGCAGGCACTTTTCATTTTAAAAACAAACCAAGGTTTCAACTCCTTCAGAAGCTATGCTTTCGATACCTTACCTTCCGCCTTCCTCCAATCCACTGCGTACCATCTTTGTGATACCTTGTGTATTGGTTTCGGCATAATAGGTTTTGACTAAGATGAAGGCGGAAGCATCTGTGTCAAAAGGTGCTTTCTAAAGTAGGAGGAACCAATTTTTTGAGTAAACCTGGTTTAGTTCTTATTAAAGAAACTTTTCTCTAACTAACCTACCATGTGTCAATACCAGATTGGTTGCCTTAACTTTTTTAAATTCTTTCCAAAAATAATTGCCGCTAATTTAGATCTAAACCATAGTTAAGTTAATCAAATAAGCCCTTTCATTAAGTAGAACCAATTTTGCAAAGAAGTCCCTCATCTAAAATAATTTAATTTACATAGCAAATTACTTTGGAAAAATCCCCAAAAATTTCAAAAATTCACTTTAATCGTGTCATCTAACATGTCAAAATTCCAGACCCAAAATCTTAATATATTTTCCAAAATATATTTATAAACCCAAATAACCATATTTTCCTTTGGAATATAATAATCTTTCCATAACTCGGAAAATTATTAAAATTTAAACCCAACTCCAAAATCATGTTTCTCATAACATAAAATTTTCC
Organism: Allium fistulosum; assembly: GCA_030737815.1. Lineage (NCBI taxonomy): Eukaryota > Viridiplantae > Streptophyta > Magnoliopsida > Asparagales > Amaryllidaceae > Allium > Allium fistulosum. The sequence continues at coordinate 1,097,653,348 of CM060904.1, read as the reverse complement.
CATGGCATTAAAACATCATTAAATCTCGGTTTTGCCCTAAAACCGTGTATAACCTCTTTTAAACAATCTTGTTTATACCATATAAATTATAACTCAAGCATATCATCATCCAATATATCATAAAAACGAATTTACCCTTAAATCTGAAATCATATGATTGTAAAATCCAAAATAGTGATATAATTATTATTCACCTTGATTTAGATAAGGAGATTGAGATTGATTTCCCCCTAAGCTTGATTTTCTCTAGCTTTTAATTTGTATTCCTCTTTTTCTCTTAATGGCCAGCCTTCCTTATGCTTTTGATTTTTCGTTTCAAAATGACGTGAATGGGTAGTGAACTGGTAGGAACGAAAATATATAAGGGTAGGGGTTATGGGTGGCAATTTCTAATATACCCTTATGTAATTTGATTAACCCAAAACCATTCATAAGCCCATTAATTATTATTTTAAGCTCGGCCTTAAATAAATTAATTCAAGTCTCAATCCCCTTATCACTTAACATTTACATTATTCTATTTAATTTATCTAAATAAATCTTCTTAATAATGTTATCAAATATTATGGGTGTTACAGGCTCCCCTCCTTAAAGAATTTCGTCATCGAAATTAAGTAAGGACTAAATGCCAAACATAGCAATCATCTGTAAGACTCCTAGCAATCACACTAGTCTACCTGACTAGGAATTATATATATAAATTTAATATAGACATACCCTCAAAGCAAATCAGGATAAGTATCTCGAATCATGTACTCTGTCTCCCAAGTACAGTCCTTCTCATTGTCGCTCCACTGAACTTTCACCAACTTGACTGTCTTGTTTCTTAATCTTTTCTCATCTCTCGCAACAACCCAAACTGGTTATGACACAAAAGTCAAATTAGGTTACACTACTAGATCTTCTAACCTTGTCGGAGGAATAATAATCTCTGGATCATGCACATACTTGCGAAGATGAGACACATGAAATACATTGGACACCCGCCATACCGCTCGACAACTCAACTCTGCATGCAAGCTTTCCAATCCTCTCTATAATCTGGAATGGACCAACATATCTCGATGCCAATTTCCCTGACATCCCGAACCATACCAAACCCTTCATCGGTAATACCTTTATGAAAACCCTGTCTCCAACTGAGAACTCTAGGTCCTTATGCCTTTTATCTACGTAACTCTTCTGTCTGGTTTGGGCTTCCTGCATCTGTTCTCGAATCAACTCAATCTTTTCTGACGCCTCCCTAACCAAATATAGACCTAAGACCAATCTATCTCCACTCTCCAGGCAACATACTGGTGATTGCATGGTCTTCTATACAAAGCTTCAAAAGGCGCCATTCCTATACAAGTCTGATAACTATTATTATAGGAAAACTCAACCAAATGTAGGTGATCCTCCCAAGACCCACCAAAATTCAACACACAAGCTCTCAACAAATCCTCGAGTACCTTATTGACTCTCTCTGTCTGCCCATTCGTCAGTGGGTGATATGCGGTACTCATCTTGAGCTTAGTGCCTAAAACATCCTGTAGACTCTTCTAAAATTCGCTAGTAAATAAAGCATCTATGTCGTTGACTATGCTACTAGGAACTCCATGAAGTCTAACTATGTACTTCATGAAGAACTTCGCTAAAACAGGTGTCGTCCTGGTCGATTATAGTGAAATGAAATGGGCACTCTTGGTCAACCTATCCATACTAACCCATATACTCTCATTTCCTTTGCTTGACCTTGACAACCCATCTATAAAATCCATGGATATCGAATCCCATTTCCAAACTGGAATCTCTAGAGGCTGAAGTAACCCACTCGGCTTCTGATGTTCGGCCTTCACTTGTGACAGTTTACACACTGCCTAACCCACAAGCCAACATCCCTCTTCATGCCTTCACAATAGAAGCTTCTCTTCATATCTTGATACATCTTGGTCCCTCCAGGATGAATCGTAAACTTGGATCGATGACATTCCTCAAGAACATCTCTCGTCAAGTTCTCTACATCTGTAACACATAACCATCCCTTCTTTCTCAACCATCCTCTTTGATCAAGACAAAAACCTTTCAAATCATCAACCTCTGTTCCAACCTCAAGCCTTCTAATCCTCTCGGCTAATAGTGGACCCTCCTTCTGCTTAGAAGCAACTCTCTCGACCAACACTGGTCAAACTTCTAAACAGGACAACATGGTAGTATTCCGATTAGAACTAGCAGTCGATCTAAACTACGCACCGCAACTGGCCAAAGCTTCTAGGTCCTTCCATTCTGCCAATATAGCCAACACCACATTCTGATGTCTTCTGCTAAGAGCATCTGCCACTTTATTGCCTTTCCCTGGGGTATATTCTATAACAAAATCAAAAGCAGCCAAAAACTCCAACCATCTCTACTGTCGCATATTCAACTCCTTCTGAGAGAATATATATCTTAAAGACTTATGATCGATATATAACTCAAATCTCTCCCCCAAGAGATAATGCCTCCAAATCTTCAAGGCAAAAATCACCGCAACCAACTCTAAGTCATGAGTAGGATATCTTACTTCATGTGGTCTAAGCTGCCTAGATGCGTAGGCAATGACTTTGCCCCTCTGCATCAACATTGCTCCCAATCCAGTCCTACATGCATCAGTGTACACTACCAACCCTTGGTTTCAATCTGGAACTACCAACACTGGTGCATTGGTAAACAAATGCTTTAACAGAAGGAATGCTTCCTCACATTTGTCGGACCAAACAAACCTCACCTCCTTCCTGGTAAGCTTAGTCAAAGGTGCTGCTATCCGTGAGAAATCCTTGATGAATCTCTGGTAATAGCCAGCAAGTCCAAGAAAACTTCTAATCTCGGTCACCGTCTCTGGTCTCTTCCAATTGTTCACAGCTTCGATCTTATCTGGATCGACTGACAACCCTTTCTCGGAAACCACGTGACCACGAAACTTAACCTCTTTCTTCCAAAAATAACACTTGGGAAACTTTGCCTTTAGCTGATTCTGCATCAGCATCTCTAACACCACTCTAAGATGATCTTCATGCTCTCTCTCATCCTTAGAGTACATCAAAATGTCATCTATAAACACCAACATGAATCTATCTAAATACTCTCGGAAGACTCGATTCATCAAATCCACAAAGAAAGCAGGTGCATTCATCAACCTGAATGGCATTACTAACCATTCATACGAACCATATCTAGTCCGAAATACTGTCAAAGGAATATTGTCCTCTGCCACTCTCAACTGATGGAACCCTGCTGCCAAATCCAATTGGGAAAACAATCTGGCTCCACTCAACTTATCATCAATTCTCGACAAAGGATACTTATTCTTTATCGTCCTTTTATTTAGCTTACGATAGTCGATACACATCCTTAACGACCCATCTGGTTTCTTCACAAATATCACGGCCGATCCCTAAGGTGAACTGCTTGGTCTAATAAAATTCCTTCCTTCTAGATCCACTAGCTGCACCTTCAGTTTCTTCATCTCTGTCGGTGTCATCCTACTAGGTGGTCTACTTACAGGTTCAACTCCTGGCACAAGATCTATCCAAAATTCAACAGCTCATTTTGGTGGTAGTCCTATGAGTGGCTCAAAAAAAATCTGCAAACTCTCTTGCTACTTGAACCCGACTTAGATATTCTTCCACTTCCATTGCACTTAACAAAGCACAACTATTCCGGTCAGAATTCACTACTGAGAATATAATTCGGTTATGACTATCAGGATGTCTCAAAGATATCTCCCCATCCTGGCAAAATATCCTAACCTCATACCTTCTCAACCAATCCATACCCAAAATTATTCCGAAATATACGAAATCATAAACATACAAACCGCATGCAAACTTATGACCTATCAAGTTCTAACTGGTCACATCTCATCCCTAGAGTTGCATACCCTCCTATTGGACTCACAAACCTTAAGGAAGTAACAAGGTATATGGGTTCTCAGATAACCTATCAACCAAACAATGGGATATAAACGAATGTGATGCACCGGTATCAAAAAGTATCCTAACTGGTATACTCTAAATCAAAAACGTATCTTCTATCACAGTCTTCCCTTTATCAGCCGCAGTAGGCTTAGCTGATGATCCTACAGCAAAGACCTTTCCTTTGTCTGCTCTGACTCTGGATACTGGTTCTTATAATGCCCCACTTGATCACAGTTAAAGCATTTCACATTCTTCTTGTCTGCAGCCTTCTTTCCCTTTCCTAACCGGCACTCACTTGCATAATGACCCTTCTTGTCACATTTATAGCATACCAAATCAGCCTTTGCCTTCTTAGCAGCATCCCCTTTCTGGGATCCCTTCTTCTTAAAGAATTTCCTCTTCTTTCCCTGAGGACCCTGGGATTCAACTGGCTTTTCTCTAGCAGAAACAGAAAGCATCTCTTCATGGCGAATGACCATCTCTACCACCACATTACAAGGTTCTCGGATATGGGTCTTGGTCATTCTAGCAAGCTCAGGTCTCAGTCCTCGAATGAACCTCTCATTCCTTCTGACGTCAGTGCCAACCATAACATATCCATATCGAGATAGCTCATCAAACTTAGAAGCGTACTCGATTGCTGACATCTCTCCTTGAACTAGATCCATGAAATTCCTCATCGATGCCGACTCAGCAACCTCAGACAGAAACCTCTGCTCAAACCTCCTTCTGAAATCAGCCCATGTCAGCTCTTCCTCCAGAACTCTGGCAGTAACACTATTCCACCAATGAAGCGCTATCCTTGCAACTGCCTAGAGGCCAGCCTCCTCTTTTGCCCATCATCCAAGCCTAGATCATTAAAGATCCTCTCACAGTGCAACAGCCAATTCTCAACCTCAACAGCATCCTCCGTTCCAACAAACAACTTTCCACCCAAACTGGTGTAGTCTCTACTTAGCTTAGCATAGTTATTCCCAACTGGAGCCACGGGATTGCTCCTCCAACATTACCAGCAACCCCAGCTTGCACAAGATTGGCTAACAACTAATACACCATCACCGCATCTACTGGCGGATTTCCAGTACCTACATTGGCGTCAGCATTTCGGTTAGCATTAGCCTATCGACCTTGGTTCCTCCTGGTATTAGGTCGAGCATTTCCGTTGGTTGTGGTGCTTCATCCACCAAAATTTCCTCTTCCATTTCCTGCTTCCATATCTTCTTTCTCGTAAATCTGCATATGAGCCTTAATAAGATATAGAAGAACGGTCCGAGAGAGAGAGAGGAACACGTACTTATATATATATATATATATATATCAAATACAAGTACGTTACTATAGCATCAACCCAAACCTCGATCATATTTTCTAATTCATTGGATTATGTTTCAAAAACTTTTAGGTTTAACTTCTTTTAAAGTTTTATAAACCTATGCTATGATACCAACTTGTAACATCTCCCTACTTGGAGGCCCAAAACTAACGGCTACGAATGCTGCAGTCATTCATAGTTATTAATCCTTGTCGACCAAATACGGCGGTGTTAGATTCATTGATACACAGAAACACATGAATATGGAAAAACTTTTAAACTTCAAACAAAATCACATTCCATATCAAAACATTTTCAATTCATTACATAATCCCATAATCGCAAATCATGTTCAGAGAAAATATATTAATTACAACATACGCCAAGAGCGACATATGAAGATGCCCCGTTGGATGATCAGAGTATATACAGGCAATATGACAACTTTGCCTTGACAAACTACACATCAGAATCAAATAAAAGAGAACTCTAAATAGCTATCATTCCTTCTGCATGTCTCCGGAAGCTTATTCGTCTAAAGAGGTACCTGATAACCTCAACTCTCAAACTACTCAAAATAAATTGAGTACCCGAGAGTTTAAGAGGAAAACATAAACTTCGAGTCAGACATAAAGCCTGGTATGAATAATAATCTACCATCTCAAATCATTTAGATATCTAGTGAGACCACACCGCTTAGCAGAATGGGTTTTCCCCTCACTAGTCTCTTAAAACCTTTATAAAACCATATACCGTGCTCCTACATCCACAATGGTTAAAAAATCAAAAATAGTATAATATGATGATATACAAAACAAATGAATCAGTTTTGGATTACCTATCCTCATTCATTTTTGACTATCTGTCTCAGTTATAGTTTCTAGGATTACTTTAACCTATTAGTTTTCATGGGCTAACTAATAACCGGTAAAATATATAAAGACTCCCTGTCCGATTACATAGTTTTCATGGGATCACTAAGAACCTATTGGTAACTCCAATATCTTTACTCTTATCCTAGTTTTCATGGGTTGACTAGGAACCTATTAGTGACCCCAATATCCTTTCTTCTTACCTTAGTTTTCATGGGCTGACTAGGAACCTATTGACATATGTCAATATCTTAATCCGGATATAGTTTTCATGGGCTAACTACTAACCTACTGGCCCCTGCCAGTATCAAATCATAGTTTTCATGGGCTTACTATGAACATGTATTTCTAACATCTTTCTTTATACATAGTTTTCATGGGCTAACTATGAACCTATTGGCCCCTGCCAATATCTTTTTCTATACACAGTTTTCATGGGCTCACTGAGAACCTATTGGCCCCTGCCAATATCTTTCTTTTATGTTTTAGCATCTATATTTTGGTCTTCCCGACCTCCTGGATGCAATTCTACTCATTCAGTAATTAACTTGATTTATATTCACTACTGGGTCCACCTAGTTGGTTCTTCTACACTTTATCCCCAAAATGCAGTTATGGGTCCGTTATAATGTGAATATACTTATATTTGAAGAAGCAATTATAATAACATAACAATACCACTCCTGTGAGTTTAATATAAAACATGGATAATACCTTTAACCTATTATTTTATCAAAGAAAGCTTCTTCTCAAAACCATTACAAAAACTCCTTTAAGTTTAGCCATTGGTTTTTCCTTTCAAAAATGAGTTTGGGTTACAAAACCTTTCGACACCTTCGAAACCTTGCTTTCAACTTCATAGGATAACCTCCTTCGAAAGCATTAAAATCTATCTTCAAAACATTAGGCTCCTGCCTTCATAATACTTTAAAATCTTCCTTTCGAAACCTTTCGATTGTACTAAAGTATTAGTATTTAACTATAGAAGCATAGCTTCGAAATTGAAAGTACCTCTTTCGACACCATTGGTAGTAACCCTTCCGAAATCATTGAAAGTCCCCCTTTCGAAAGCATTAGGTTTATACTTAAAACATTATTTGGGTCAAAGTGAATATAAGCGAAAGCAACTCTTTCGAAACCATCCTTTTGCATACATAAAAATATTGGGGAAACATGATGGCGTCGGCACCATCCTTTCGAAAGCATAAAACATCTGGGTAAAATAATGGAAGGTTGGCTTCGAAACCCCTTTCGAAACCATTGCCTTCGAAACCCCTAACCCCTTTCGAAAGCTATAGGAAGTGGCTTAAACTTATAAAACAAAGTACCTTTCAACATCATTGATATCTTCAACACCATCAAAAGGTTAAAGAATGACAGCAGGATTTCGACTAGGTCAGAACCCCTTCTTTCAAAACATTCCTTCATAATTAAAGAAACCCCATCGAAAGCAAACTTAAGTTAATGGCAATCCTTTCGAAACCTTTTAAAAACTCTTTCGAAACCATATGCTTCGACTGAAGGCTAAAGAAAAACAAAGGCAGATGCTTCTCTTTTTAAAACAAAACCAAGGTAGCGACTCCTTCGAATGCCATGCTTTCGACACCTTACCTTTCGCCTTCCTCCAATCCACTACGTACCATCTTTGTGATACCTTGTGTATTGGTTTCGGCTTAGTAGGTTTCGACCAGGTTGAGGGCGAAAGCTTCTGTGTCAAAAGGTACTTCCCAAAGTAGACGGAACCCACTTTTCTGAGTAAACAAGGTTTAATACTACTTAAAGCAAATCTTTTTCTAACTAACCTACCACGTGTCAACACCTGATTGGTTGGTTTAACTTTTTCAAATTATTTTCCAAAATAATTGCCGCTAATTTCAAATCTAAACCATGGTTAAGTTAATCAATTAAGCTTTTCCATTAAACAAAACCAATTTCGCAAAGAAGTCCCTCTTCTATAATAATTTAATTTTCATAGCAAATCACTTTGGAAAAATCCCCAAAAATTCACTTTAATCATGTTATCTAACATATCAAAATTCCAGACCCAAAATCTTAATATATTTTCCCAAATATATTTATAAACCCAAATAACCATATTTTCCTTTGAAAATTCATAATAATTTTTTCATAACGTGGAAAATTATCAAAATTGAAACCCAACTGCAGTCAAAAATTTTCCCATGGCATTAAAACATCATTAAATCTCGATTTCGCCCTAAAACCATGTATAACCTCCTTTAAACAATCTTGTTTATACCATATAAATTATAACTCAAGCATATCATTATCCAACATATCATAAAAATGAATTTACCCTTAAATTCGAAATCATATGATTGTAAAATAAAAAATAGAGATGGAATTATTATTCACCTTGATTTAGATAAGGAGATTGGATTGAGATTGATTTCCCCCTAAGCTTGATTTTCTCTAGCTTTTAATTTGTATTCCTCTTGTTCTCTTAATGGTCGGCCTTCCTTATGCTTTTGATTTTTCGTTTCAAAATGACGTGAATGGGTAGTGAAATGGTAGGAACAAAAATATATAAGGGTAGGGATTATGGGAGGCAATTCCTAATATACCCTTATGTAATTTGATTAACCTTAAACCATTCTTAAGCCCATTAATTATTATTTTAAGCTCGGCCTTAATTAAATTAATTCAAGCCTCAATCCCCTAACTTAACATTTACATTATTATATTTAATTTATCTAATTAAATCTCCTGAATAATGTTATCAAAGATAGGGGTGTTACATCTGCCTAGACTGAGCCTCCTTCATCCTAGCTCGAATGACCTCAATCTTTTCTGCAGCTTCTTTAACCAAATCTGGACCAAGAACCAACCTATCCCCGATCTCTAACCAACATACAGGAGATTTGCATGGCCTTCCATACAAAGCTTCAAATAGTGCTATCCTAGTACTAGTCTGATAAATTTTGTTATACGAAAACTCAACTAAATGCAGATGGTTTTCCCATGATCCCCCGAAATCTAGAACATAAGTTCTTAACAAATCTTCCAAGACTTTGTTAACTCTTTCCGTTTGCCCATCTGTCTGTGGAAGGTAAGTGGTACTGATCCTGAGCTTGGTTCCAAAACTTTCCTGTAGGCTCTTCTAGAACTCACTAGTGAATAAGGAATCTCTATCACTTACTATACTACTAGGAATTCCGTGTAGTCTAACTACAGCTTTCATAAACAACTTCACTAAAATAGGTACCGTTCTGGTTGACTTAACTACAGCATTCTGATATTTCCTGCTAAGTGCGTCTGCAACCTTGTTGCCTTTCCCCGGTGTGTACTCAATCCCAAAATCATAAGCAGTGATAAACTCTAACCACCTCTACTATCTCATGTTCAGCTCTTTCTGAGAGAACAAATACTTCAGCGACTTATGATATGTACAAACCTTTCTCCCAAAAGGTAATGTCTCCACACCTTCAACGCAAAAATCACTGCAGCCAATTCCAAATCATGCATCGGATATCTGACCTCATGTGATTTAAGCTGTCTAGAAGCATAGGAAATCACCTTACCTCTCTGCATCAGCACAACACCTAATCTCGTTCCACACGCATCAGTATAAACCACCAAATCTTGATTTCCTTTCGGAACAACCAAAACCGATACATGAGTCAATAAGTGTTTCAAACTCTGGAATGCTTCCTCACACTTATCAGTCCACACAAACTTCATATCCTTCCTTATTAGCTTAGTCATCGGTGCTTCTATCCGCGAGAAATCCTTAATCAATCTCTGATAATAACCTGCTAATCCAAGGAAACTCTTTATCTCAGTCACCATCTCGGGTCTCTTCCAACTATTCACCGCTTTAATCTTAGTTGGATCTACTGAAAACCCTTTCTCTAAGACTACGCGTTCAAGAAACTTCACTTCCTTCTTCCAGAAATGACACTTCGAAAACTTCGCCTTTAGCTGATGCTGCCTTAGCATCTTAAGCACCACTCTAAGATGAACTTCATGCTCCTTCTCATCCTTAGAGTATATTAAGATATCATCAATGAAAACCAATACGAACCTATCCAAGTACTATCGGAAAAATCGGTTCATCAAATCTACAAAGAATGCCGGCGCATTAGTTAGTCCGAACGGCATAACTAACCATTCGTATGCTCCATATCTGGTCCTAAACGCCGTCAAAGGTATACAGTCCTCTGCTACTTTGAGCTAGTGGAAACCTGTCACCAAATCCAACTGGGAAAATACCTTGGTTTCACTTAACTGATTGAAAAAGTCATCAATCCTCGGCAATGGATATCGATTCTTTATCGTCTTCTCATTCGACTTACGATAATCGATACATAGCCTTAATGACCCATCCGGCTTCTTAGAAAACACTACTGTTGCTCTCCAAGGTGAACTACTCGGTCTGATAGAACTCTTGCCTTCCAAATCCACTAACTTCACCTTCAACTCCCTCATCTCTGTAGGGGCATCCTGCTTGGCGGCCTACTCACTGGTTCTGCTCTCGGAACCAAATCTATCCGAAACTCAATGGCTCGTTTCGATGGCAATCTAATTACATGTTCAAAAACATCTGCGAATTCTTTGACCATGAAAATCGATTCAGCTCATCTTCCTATTCTATAACACCCAACAAGGCATTCACCTCACCACTAGAACCTTCTATGCCATAAACAATCCTATTGCTTCAATTGGGGTGCCTAAGCGATATTTTCTTTTCATGGCAAAATATCCTAGCATCGTATTCACTTAACCAATCCATACCAAGAATAATCCCGAACCCCACAAAATCAAACACATGCAAACTGCAAACAAAAGTATGACCTAACAAGTCAAACTCTAACTGGTCATATCTCAACCCTAGAGTTGCATATCCTCCTATTGGATTAGCAATCCATAAGGAAGTAACTAAATATGTGGGTTCTAGGTTAAGCTTATCTATCAAACATCTAGATATAAAAGAATGTGATGCACCGGTATCAAATAGGATGCTAACAGACATAACATGAATCTGAAGCGTACCTCCCAAAACTGCCTTTCCTTTTTCCTGAGCTGTTGGCTTCGAAGTAGTAGGCTCCAATGCATACAACTTTCCCTTTCCATCCATAGCGGGCTCCTTGCATTGGTTCTTATAGTGGCCAAACTGGTCGCAATTAAAGCACCGGACATTCTTCTTCCCGGCTACCTCCTTTCCCTTTCCAGCATGACACTCATTAGTAAAATGCCCCTTGTTGTCACACTTAAAACAGGCAACCTCAGACCTCCCTTTCTTAGCTGCTCCACCCTTCCGAGCGCCCTTCTTAGGAAAGAATTTCTTCTTCTGACTCTGCCCAACCTGGACATCCTTAGCCTTACTCTTCTCTAAAGAATCAAGAATCTCCTCATGCCTTAAGGCCATCTCCACTACAAAATCAGAAGGATCTCTAATATGAGGTAATGTAGCCCTTGCATTCAGGCTTCAACCCCCTGATAAACTTCTCATTCCTCTTCATCATTGTATCCACTGAAGCATACCTATATCTGGCCAACTCCTTAAACCTTCTAGCGTACTCCAGAACAGACATCTCTCCCTGCTCTAACTTAGCAAACTTTCTGATCAGAGCTGACTATGCTATCGCAGACATGAACCACTCCTGGAACCTCCCCTTGAAATCTGCCCATGTCAAGGTTTCCTCATCCACGCCAGCCGTCACACTGTTCCACCAAAACAAAGCTGCTCTCTGAAGCTGTCTCGAAGAAAGCCTCCTCTTCTGCTCATCATTGAGCCCGAAGTCTGCAAAGATTCTCTCACAGTGTAGCAACTAATTCTCCACCTCTATAGCATCCTCTGTTCCCTGAAATGGCTTCCCTCCAAGCTTAGCGTAATCTCTGCTCAGCTTAGCATAATGGTTAACTACCGAAACTTCTGAAACTTCTGCTCCTGCAGCATCTCCTCCTACCACTCCAGCTGCAATTCCAGCTTGCATCATATTCACAAAAAACTGATACATAGCCCCCATGTCCATTTGCGGGACTCCAGCACCCATATTCTCTGCTTGCGCCTGAACTTGGGTTCTCCTCGTATTAGGTCTGGCATTCCCATCGGTGCCCTCCCTTCCTAGGTTAACTCTTCCTCTTCTACCATCTATATCTATATTCAAACCTCATGAGATACAGAAAAATAACCTAAAAAAGATAGGAGACTAGAGATAAAGCATATACTTATATATAGCAAATACAAGTACGTTACTATAACGTTATCTCATACCCCAATTTTACTCTAATTCCTTAAGATTATGTTTTAAAAACTATTTTTAGTTTAAGGTTTTCCATAAACCTATGCTTTGATACCAAGTTGTAACATCCCATATCTGGAGGCCAAAAGCTAAGCGCTATAGATGCTGCAGTCTTCTATAGTATTAACTTCTAGTGACAAAATACGGTAATGCTAATGGTATCCATAATATCAGAAGCACTTGAATATGAACAAAATCACAAATTTCAAAAATACAACATTTTACTAATTACATTTCAAAACAAATTCATATCTAAGTTACATAATCCCATAACGTTTCCCAGGCTTTGGATCAAATATAATTTACAACAATACGCCAAGAGAGACATATGACGATGCCCCATTGGTTGATCAAAGCAATATAGTCATATCTGACTTAATACACATAGCGAAAATAAACAGAATAAATTGCAACTCCTAATTAGCTATCCGACTACCACCTGCTCGTCTCCGGAAGCTTTATTCGCCAAACTTACAAAAACCTGAAAACCTCAACCCTTAGCCTACTCAAATCAATTTTGAGCACCCGAGAGTTTAGGGGGAAACAAAAAATTCTAGTCAGACATAAAGCCTGGTGTGAATAATACTATTACATCTTGGTTTACTGGTATTAAGTGAGACCACGGCGCTTGGCGGAACGCGTTTCCCCTCACTAATATCCTCTTTAAAACATATTCCTCCAACCAAACTGGTTAATCAAACTGATTATTATTATTATTATTATTATTATAATAGCTATGTCCGCTAAGCTAAGATCATGTAACTAATGGGCTATCTGTCCACAAGTAATAAATGGACTATTTGTCCGATAACTGGGCTGACTGCCCTCAAACTGGACTAACTGTCCAAATCAAAATGGAATATCTGTCCGAATCATTTTCTTAGGGTTAACCACCCTTCATATTTTTCCTTGAAAACCTTTTCAAAATGATTTAACCTTTTAAATCATACTTATACAAGGAAAATATATTCTTAGCTTTACTCTAAGCTATTTTTCCATGTTATATATTCCTTGCTCAAAACAATGTTGATGAATTTTAATGAGGATTACCTATCCCCTCAAAATAAGTTAAAATCCTTTTTAACTTAAAAACACTTAGGCTATGCTACCTAGTTAGTATATTGAAACCTTTGATTAAAACCTTTAAACAACCCTTTCGAAACCCTTGAAAGTAACCCTTTCAAAACCAAGTAAAACCCTTTACTTAACCTAGGCCGAAAGGCCAAATCCTTCCTTTTGAAACCATTGAGAAACCTTACCTTCGAAAGCTTTAAAACATTAGACATCCTTTTTTAAAAACCTTTAAACCATGCCTTTCAAAAACCTTGGAAAAACCTTTCCTCTTAAACCTTTCGAAACCATTGAAAATCCTTCTCTTCGAAACGTTTCGAAATCATTGGGGAACCACCCCTTTGAAACCAAAACCCTTTCAAAAGCTTTAAAACACTAAACCTTTCGAAAGACTTTAGGTTCAATTCAAAACATGTGGAACCCTTTCAAAACCATTCAAAAATTTACTCCTTCGAAGCCTTTGAAAACCGTCTCGGTCGAATCCATTTGGATTATGCCTTCAACTAGAGCAAAAGGATCAAAAACCCATTAAAATCGAAAGCATTCCTTTCGAAATCATTCCTAAGTAAAGAAGTAATGGCATCGAAACCATCACTTCAAAAGCATTGGGGAAGTGGCCAAATTTTAGAAAACAAAGTAACCCATTCGAAACCATCTGGGCCGAAAGGAAAAAAGAGGCAGTAAAAGGTTTCGACTTAATCAAAAGCAGTCATTTAAAACAAAAGCGCAACCCAATCGAAACCATTTCTTTAAATCCATTTGACCTAGTCGAAAGCTAACCAAGTCGAAAGCTACTTAGTTGAAAGCAAGTAGGCATATTTTCATTTAAAAGAAAAGTAGTGCTTCAACCCCTTCGGAACCCCTAGTTTCAACCCTATACCTTCCGCCTATATCCAATTCACTATGTACCAATTAACCGATACCATGTGCATTGGTTTTGATAGAGTCGGAGGTGAAGGTAAGGAGGCGAAAGCCTGGTGCCGAAAGCATCGAAACAGTAAAAACCATGTAGATTAGTCCTTTTTAAACTATTTCTTTGTACCTAACCTGCCTTGTTTGTCAAATTATGATTGGTTGCAAGTTTCTCTTTTCTAAAAGTACTGCCGACTTTATAGAATTAACAATTTGAATTTATTTACAAAAAGCCCCTTCTCCTTTCACAAATATATAAAACATTTAAGTCTCATATCTTAATAATTTTATATACCTATTAAAACACTTAAGAAAATTCCACAAAAATTTCAGAAAATCACTTCTAATATGTTTCTAACATATATTAATTTCAGACCCAAACCATTAATTATTTAGCCATAAATAATTTTTAATCCAAAGTAACATTTTCTTCACTAGAAAATTCATATAAAATTCACATAATTTCAAAAAATTCTAAAAATTAAAACCCATCTCTAAAATATCATTTTTGGTCTATATAAAAATTCGGAAGGCATTTGGATGTCATTTGATAGGGTTTTCACCTTAAAACATGTCATAAAGTCTATATGAACAAACATAAATCATCAACAAGTATATATAATCATTCCGTCATTCAAAAACATGGCAAATCATTGCAAATAAGTTCAGATTCAACTTAGAACCGAAAACAAAGAAATAAAGATGTAATCATTTTTCACCTTAGCTTTAGAGATTAAGGAGCTTGAGATTTGAATGGATTTGATTTAGCTTCTTCCTTAGCTTTTCTTAATCTTCTTCCTATTTCTCTTGTTAATGGTAGCCGACCTCAAGTTTTAAAATTTTGATGAATGAAAATGAACGTGCATGGAGATATACGACCAAGGGTTTAGGGTATAAGAATGGCCTCTTTCCTATTTTACCCCTCCTCTATTTCATTTTAACTATTATTTTAATTCATTGGTTAAATGGCACGGCTACCCCTTAATTAAATCAAATCTCAATCCCCTAATCAACACATTATTTTATTTTATTTAACTAATTAAATATCCTAAATAATGTTACCAAAAATATGAGGTGTTACATTCGCGCATGTTAATGTTTCAATACCCATGCAAGCATCTGATTTTACAACTATTAAATACATTCGTAAATTGGTCGCTTACTGTTTGCACCAAAAATTGGCACAAACGCCAAAAAGAGATTTTGTAGAGAAATAAAGGATGAATAATAAATCTAAACAGAGAGAACATAGAAGTAAAGTAATAAGAAACAAGCTAATAATAAAGACACAACAATTTATAGTGGTTCAACATTGTTTGCCTACATCCACTTTAAAGAGATAGCTTTATTAATAACTTTATCAATTGAGTACAATAAGTCGAATTAGAATCCTTATTACAAAAGAGTACAAAGCAACAAGAAGCGTAAAGGTCCCAAAAATGAATAATCAAGTCTGTATTTATAGAGGAAGATGGTGAAATATCTCTTTGAAAATTCGGCAGAAGGATCTCCAGAACCATAGGGGCCCACAGGAGGGATCGCATGGCCCAAATCCAAAGAAATAGGGATCGGGACTGATCCTTATTTTGGAGGATTTTGGGGGTGTGAAGCTTATAGAAGCTTCTCCATGTTGTATTATGCTTAATCCAAGTTTCATGCCAATTGGATTAGTAATACTGGAGTTATTGCTCAATTATTGTTGCAATATGTGACGTTGTCTGATTCTGGCGGATCCCTCTAGAGGGAAGAGGGTTGATCCTTCTTTCTTGTGCTTTTTGGGGTGTGATTCCTAGGGTGGACTCCTTAGGGTCCCTTCCTCTTGTTCCCAATGTTTCAAGTGTATTGGACTTCTGGATTTTGATATATCGATCGTTTTCCTTTGAGTTGCATTGTTGGGCTAGATACGATCCGATCCCTTTGATATGATCCCTCATATATGATCCCTCTTATATGATCTCTTTCTTAGGTGAAGTAATTTGCCCATAACTTGAGCATACAAACTCCAAACAACTTGAGATTTGAAATGTAGCTTTGTGGGGCCTTCCTTGTCACTCTATATTGATCTCACCTAGTTTGGGACAAAAATTAAGGATATGTACCAATCCTCTAAGGGAAGGGATAGGCACTGATCCCCTGCCCGGGGTAGGTACTAATCCGTACTTAGAATATTCTGGAGAGTCTATCTCTTAGTATCGGTTAATCTTCGCTTCATATCATTGCTTGCACTTGATTTCTGGACCTCACAATCATCGCTCTGGGCTATTGGCCTTGATGACAGCCAAGTGTAACTTGTCTAGAGTTTCAAACTCTAACATTAATACAAGACTATGGATATTTGATCCATATATTATTGCATATAAGTGTTATATGAGGAAAGGTCATAGTTCGTAATCTATGATACTTCGATGATGTTAGTTTATTTTGAAATAAACCAATAAACAGTTATGTGAGATCAAGTATTAAATTTGATTGATTACAAAAGGATCATATTGTATTAAATGTAACACTAGACTAAAACTAAAAGTTAGATCTAAGAATTCGATCATTGAACTATTAGTTCGATCAGTTTATGTAAAGTACAACGTAATTGATATCCATAAATGTTAAGGATAATCAGATGCGCTTTTGTAAAAGGTTCATTACGATATTATAGTAAGGGTTTTTCTTTTGAATGGTTTGACCATTTAGAAAGGAAACCGAATGTATAAGAGTATATGTGATTTAAGGTACAGTTGGGATGAAGAGAGTGAATAGTCACTTCTGCTTCATAAGGAAACATCGGAAATGAGAATTGTAATAATAATTGATACTTAACATTGGAATGAAAAAATGTGATTTCTAGTCCAAAATGTATTTTCATATGGAATATTGTTTTCTATGAGATTTATTCCTTTGAATTCAAGAAATTTGATCAAAGAACTCTCCGTTGTGAAATAGTTGCAGTATATGAAATAAATAATTTATATTAAGTGAATGATGGACCTCCAAATTTATTATGCTATTATAGTAACGGTAAAAATAGTAGGAGCATGCCATATAACACTTATTGATTGCATCAAATTACGAAAATTATTTCCATAAAACATACCGAACATTATGTATAAAATAATATGTCGACTGAAAAATAAACATAGTTATATTTCAATGTGAATATTATGAATATTCAATATAAAATAAAACTATTATATGGTATTTATTTTCACAACAAAAGTGATGCATTGGAGAACACTAAAGTGTCTAAAATTATTTACAATTATTTTGGTACTATAGACTAAGCCGTAGTTTTGAGAAATAATTTTTATCATATGATTATGAGTCATATGATGCTAATTAATTATATCTCAAACAATTAAAGGGCGATGCATCCATTTAGTGGGAGCATCATAGGAGTTGATGAACTCTTCATATTGATTCATATTGATGCATGCTATTAAAAGTCTATTAATACCAAATATGTTCTACATACTTGGTTATATTCATCAATGATTTATCATCGATATGGACATATGTATTTAATACAACGTAGTATGTTTATGATAAGATCATAGAGTATAAATGAAAGAAAATAAAATAATATGCAAGTAAATAAAATGATTCAATTTGATCGAATTGGAGAGTATATTGGAAAAAGTTCCGAACATACCTAAAAGTGAATAAATATTCAATCTCAAAAGTCACTTCTCCTTGCGATACATAATGATGTATCGATAAGGAGTAATCGAACTTTGTTGGATAAAGTATGATTAATTGTGAGTGAAGTTGAGTTAATTTCATTCTATAAGGTTGTGTACTTAGGAGTAGTATACAAGGTTAATATTATTTCATCTAAATAGTAGTTCACAAAATCATATAAGATAAGGGTTTATAAGAAACCCCAACATATCCTAGACCAAGAGTTGGCAGGTTGCGTGATTCAAAGTCTGCATGTAATAATTGTTCATGAGGGATCTTATATGAATCTCCCCAGAAGGATTTTGGGAAGGGCTGTCATTGGATGATATATTTATGTTTGAACATAAGTATTGTAAACTAAATCCAAATCAGTTTTATATATATGGAAATTCGTAAAATGTTTATGAATACATATTCCATTGTACTAAAAAACAATTGTTATTTCAATAAATACCAACTTCATAGTGAAGGAATTTCTTTGAAAAATTATTGGTAGTAAAACGAAATTGGATACGATCCAAGGATAAAATTGATTAATATGTAGTGAAATGAAATTAACTAACTTAAATGAACAAATTGCATTAGATGTCTAACAAGTATTCTCGAACATCAAAGAAAAACTATGAGTTCAAAAATATACAATCATTGATTGTTTAATTAAACTATTAAGAGTGTTGACTTTATAATATGGTACGATGCACAAATCTGAAATAGATTCCAGGTACAGTATCAAAATATGATTTTAATAGTTGTCTCCGAAAGGATATGATCCTTTTTATCGTAAATGTGTCTTTAAGAGAAAGACAAATGCAGTTGGAATATAGTCAGCCACATTGACAAGAATATCATCATAAATTTCAATTGTTGAAATTATCGTAACAGATTCACCATTCGACATGCTCAAATTAGCTCATATTTTACTCACAAAATTATCGCATGGCATGACTTTATGTTTTGGTACTTATGTGTTGAAATAGAAAATTCTAAATAATAATTTAGAGGAAACTGTTACACATAATAACCAAAGTGTCTCGAAGTCAATGGAAGCGATATTGAGTTTGTGAGTTTTTAGATATGATCCAAGAACATATACGAAAGTGTCATTTGACAAGCATCAAAATTGAACAATATTTTTGATAGAAATATAAAATATTTGATTGTCAATCAAAATGTAGAGGAAGCATTTTCTCATATGAGAGAATTTAAAAGGTACATAGATATTTCTAAACCATAAGTAAACAACACAATGCTGATTGTTAACGATGTACTTGTGTTAAAATTAGCCTTAGTTGTTTTAACGCTCGATGTTGGATTTGTAAGTCATGTCTTTTATAGTAAGTATAAAAGATATTGAGAATGTCCCAAGTCGATATGCAAGGACACTTTATTAAAATGTTTAATACAGAACATGTAAGATGGATTCCTTATGCATTGACCTTAGGAATTATCATTCATATTATGTTATCTATAATATCGTTGTTTATGTATTTGATACATGAAGCAATTATCATATCCATAATGATATCACTAAATGGTTATTTGAAGTGTTCTCATGTATTTATGAAACACTAGGGAATTATTTATAGAAACAACAAACTCCTTATGAAGGAGTATTCGGACTCAAATTTTCATAAGCGATATTGAGTATAATATGTCAATAATAAATTCAAGTTAAGAATCTTTAAGTTGGAAATGCTCCAAATGAAAGACCGTGGCTGATTCAATGAAAAAGGCTAAGTACATTGCCGTGGACCGTGCCGCATTAAAAACAATGTATATAAATATAAATGCACAAAATTTATAGCTAAGCTGGGGTAATTCCAAATGTTGAGAATTCCATAACATTGTTATATAATAACAATGTCACGATATAGTTCATAACAGAACTTAGAGCTCACTGGAAGTTTAGAGACATACTTTGAATTATTCCACGTGATATATGCATTTTATCAACGTCGGAGAGAGCTGATTGACAGAGTAGATAATTAAAACATAATAGCATACCCATTCAGTAAGGGACTGACCTAATTGATTTTGAGAAAACCGACTGAATAAGTTGGAATAAGGTTCCATAGTTGAACCCAAATGCAAATGGTAGATTGATAGAGTTAGAAGTATGCCCTAAGGGAAATTGTATTTTTTACATATTTCTAACTCGATAACCAATCTTGTTCGAAAAAAAAACCAATCTTGTTCGAAATAAAAGGTGTTTTCTTTCTATTATATACTTGGTATAATGTGTTATGTTAATTAATTAATTTAATTAAAAGTATATTTAACAGAAAATCCATAAATGTTACATTTTGTGATAGTAGTTACAAAGTGTTGTAACTGTGAGTAATTTATCACAATGAAAACAAATATATCATTTTAAATGTTCTTAGTCAAAATGCATCGAGACTGATCGATGTATCCGTTGAGACTAATGTATGTAATGCTCTCCAAATGTTTGGCAATGTATTACTCATGACTGCTTGGGGCACTAAGAAGTTACGTACTGATAGTTATTGGATGATTATGGAATGACTCACTTGATAGTTTTTTGTTGGTTAATATAACTAAGGTCAAACAGAAAATATCGATGTGACTGATTTACACAGTTCTCAAGACTTGTGAATACTGTCGATCTTCAATATAAAAGCTCCGCTTTGGTTATAGTCAAATCATGGCATGACGTCCATTCGGTGACTATAGTTGGGTCGAGTGGAAGTATTGGAAGTGAAGCACTATTCAAAAGAGGATTCGTTTCCTTAGTTATATGGGGTTAGTATCACGGTCAACTCAAGTCAACTCAAAGTCAAGTCTCTGGCTAGAGCATTTCGGTTAATAATAATTGTTATTATTGAACCAAAGACTTTGTGTTTGGACTATAGAGTTGAAAATGGATGATATTATAATTTTAACCATTATCAAATTCCATAAGTCCAAAGTGATATAGTTTTGACGAAGAGATTTGATGTAAATAAAAGTCACAAACATGTAACGCTTAACAAAGTAAAATTGAATTTTATCGAAACCAAGTAAAATTGGATTTTATCGAAAATGATGAATTCTCCTTTGATAAAATGATTTAGTTAGTTTATAATTGTTATAAATTAATTAAATTAATTAATATTCTGAAATATTAATTATGAAATTTTGATGGAAAAATATTATTAAATATATTTATAATTGTTAAAAATGTATTAATCGATATACGATATTAATACACATGTAATTGGATTTGAATGCAAAATATTTTGTGCAGGCTTTAAATGGGTTTAAAGCCCAAGATGGGCTTAGATTTTTGGCAGTAAATAGAGGTGTTGGCCGGTCAAAATTGAAGAGGGTTGGAGCTTGGATTTTGAATTCAAGAAAAAAGAAAGAGTAAGAGAAAAAGGTGGATCTGGATCCTCCTTTTACTCTTTGAACTCTCTCTTATGACTAGGATTTTCCTAACCTCTGGCTGAAAATAGACTTTCCCGTGTCCTCCTTTTCTAAATACAAATCAAATTAAATCTAGTGTTATTTAGTAGTTGAAGGTCAACGGTTCAATGACAAGTAACCTACCGAATCAGAAAAGGTTTCAAATAGGAGAGTTTATCTTTTCAAGGTGCACTTCAAGGCTTTGGGATTAAGGTATGATTTTATAGTCAATAATTATTAGTATAAAGTTTTACCATATGTATATGTATATGTACATTATATTGTTAGTCAGGTGACGATTCTAATATGCAATTAATGTTGTCACAAATTAGTTTGGTTATATGCATGTATATATTTATGCTTAAATAAAAAATGTTTTCTAATCATATTTGTTAAGTCATTGCAGCCATATAAAATAATATAACTTTTATATTTTATTAAATAAAAATTTATTATTTAATTACATATATATATATAGCTTATAATTTGTTGTAGTAATATATCATTGGTAAAATTAGTCATATAATTTTATTTATAATGTATTGCAGTAATATTAATTTTTGATTTTTTTTTAAATATTGTATTATTATTTAATTCAATTTACTTCATTAATAAATTATATTAATATGGAAATGTCATAAACATTGATTTATGATCGAATGGCTTTGATGCTTTCTGACTTGGTCTCTGGTTGGTATATATGTTCGATATATTCGAATATACTTCGACTTTGTTGATTACGTTAATCTCCGCCTTGATTTGTTGATATATAATCAAAATATTTTTGACATTGGTTGAATTTCTTATTTCGGCATTGACTTCTGCAGACTTGATTGGCTTCGATCTTAATTTCTTTTATTACCTGCTACCTCTGTCCGCTTTAATCTTTGCCCTATGTATCAATGGTTTTTTGAACCTTGAAAATAATTGATTTTGAAATCTTTAATGCTTTATTACTGAATACTGCTATCTCTAACTTAGTTGATCGCTGCAAATCTTTTTCTCCTCTGAAGTGAATTATATGTACATATGTATTTGTATACATATATATATATATACACACACACACACATGCCTGAATATGTCATTTACGTGCCCCACCTTCTTGTGGCTGGTCAGTGTGTGTGCATTTATATTACTTGTTGAAATAGTTTGTGCCTGTATGTTCATGTGCTTATTCCTCTCTTTGCTGATTCACATTTGTGTGCATTTGGCCTTAAATGTTGTAGTACACACTGGTTCATTTGAAGCTCTGAAATGCTTATCCATTCACTATGTACATACACACACACACACACACACATATATATATATGTATGTATATGGGTATATTGATGTGCTTTCTTTTGCTACTTCTGATGAGTGCACTTGTATATTTCCATGTACTTGCTTCTACTTCTTTTGCTTTCGGGTTGCTTTAGACCTGTTGTAGTGCACTAAACTTGAATTCTAGCTTAGTTTGCTCTTGTACTTTAGATGATCTGGTACACATTCTTGGTCTTGATTTGATGACGCTCGATGCACTTAATTGCTTGTTGTTGTTTGTAATGTGCGTATCCTTGAACCTGTTACTCCTTGCTGTTGTGCTTGCATTGTCATTGTTTATGCACCCTTATTGAATTGGTTTGTACATGTGCCTTACACTTGTTTTATTATACTCGCACTGGCCTCTACTTGTATATGTGCACCTGAGTTGGGCTAAAACTTGCTTGGCCTGACCATGTGCGTACTTGCACTGTGTTGAGCCTTCGGACTTGATCTTTGCAATTGTCCATGAGATTGGATCGAGGCTCGGTCTTCTGATATTCACAGTGATCCACTATGCATATCATGAGTTGTCTATGTACCTATATTTGACCTTGTCTAAAATATGAAGAGAAAACAAACCGATAAACTGAGGCAATATTAATATTCAAATTCAATTTTATTTTTTCAATTTAGGTTTGTTTATTTTTCCATTTTACTGCGTTGTTTATGATAGGTATAACGGATGACTGGACATAGGCTGGAGCAAGGAGATAACGAATCTAGATCGAATGTGAGTGAGTGAGTTGATATTGTATGTGATAGTGTATAGAAATGTTGTATATATGAGTGATAGTGAAAATTGTATTGTATTTGAAAATGTACTACAGTGAAAACTGAATGTGTACTATTTTAATTTGAAATAAAATATGTTTGAATAAAATATTTGTTCAAATAAAATCCTGATTCAATTTTTTATTCTACAAATATTTATTTAATTCCGTTAAATTGCAATAGTACAATAACAAACACATTTAATGAATATATATATGTTTATTATCATTAAACAAAAATCATAAACCGGTATACTCTAAATCTCCCCCTTTTGATGACGACGGATATATACTAAGATTTTGAATTTAAATAAATGTGTTTGGTGTGTTGTGTTCAAGCTCCTCCTATTTAGATGCTCCCTCTACAACTAAACTCCCCATATACAGATGTGTGCAATTGAAAATGAAAAATTGGTTTTTCAAAAATAATTTCAAAACAACTCTTGGATAATAAAAACACTCTCAAATATCTATAAGGTTATTACTAAGTCAACAAAAGCTTAGCCTCTCCCCCCTTCTGTTATCATCAAAAATAATAATAGTAATTGAAGTAGTAATGATTTTTTATTAAAATTGTAAAACCAAATCAAGAGGGGAATATATATCGCAAATTCCGATTAATCAAACAAAAATCATAATATTTTATTTATTAGGAACAAATTCCACTTTGAGAAATGATAGGATTATGGTTTAGGGAAAAATTTATACAGTGACATTGGTTTGGTATTTTCAATAAAGGAGTAATTTGTGAATCTTCCTTTTAAATATTATACTAAAAAATATATTAAGCACTTTCTAACCATGCATAACCGTTAGGACTTTTAAATGAGGTTAGTAGTTACTTAAATATGAATGTCAAGTATTTTCTAACCATGCATAACCTTGAGGACTTTTAAATGAGATTAGAATCTACTTGAATATCTATCCCTCTCTTATATGAGTCACATCCATGCATAACCGCGGGGACTTTTAAATGATAATGGAAACACATATATAGATATTCAAGTAATTCACCCATGCATAACCACGAGAACTTTTAAATGGGTGTGAATACTTTGTGATATAAATTTTTACTAATTTTTTTTCCTTGCCTTGAAATACTAACTTCTTCACACTATATTAAATTATGGATTATGGATTGAAAGAAAGGCGATAGTGATAGAAATGATCATTGAATAAGTACTAATTTAAAAAATATTATAAAATTTGTTTAATTCTCATGAAATTTTAAATTATACTTCCTCTTGTTATGAAATTATTATCCCGCCTTCTGGAAAGGCCATGATACTAAGGACTTGACTAGAGACTGAAGACAATCCGCTCCAGAGATCTGTTATCTACAAGTTTGTGATGGATATAGGCAAACTTGGTCTGAGTCTGGATTGGGCCACAATCAACATGACATGACAAACAAAGATATGCGAAGCAACACTCCAAATTTCGGGTCAATCGGAGTTCGTATGCTCAAGTTATGGAACGATCAAGATCCATAAGAAACATGTTAATCAGTATCCATCGTTCGTATCCACCATTTCATATCGATCAGTATCGATACGAAATGAACGCATCTCAAGCACTCGGCATCCATCATTCATATCCATATGGTTCGAACTCATAATGATAGACTTCTGCACTTTTTAGATCGATCACACTTCATCTAGCTAGCAGCTGCCCTTTCGTATCGATGTCCTACCTGATCGATATGAAGAACAGAACCTACAATCGATATGAAGACGGAAGCAAGGCATCGATACAGAAGGGAAGTGGTGGATGGATACGAACGAAGAAAGCCGCATATCTGAAGCTCTGAAAGAAGCGGTCTCACCACTATCCACAAGTCATGGATCTCCAAAAAACATGCATGCCATGTCATCAATGCGAAAGGATCCATACGAGGGATTCGGCCACTCCATATTTGCAACCTTGATCGATCGATAACTACACAACCACAACTCTAAATGCAATGAGATTTTCATAGCAAGTTGCACAACACATAGGGGACAACCATGATCGATCGCAGCTCAATTGGAGCAGTTTATGATCGATACGAACTCACTATGGATCGACCAAGGATCGATCCCAAATGACTCCAGATCGATCGTGTGGGCCCACCTCAGCCTAAGAAAGAGTATTCCAAGATCTAAGGCAGATATTTCCAGCTCCACGCCTATAAATAGCACCTCCATTGCAACTAAAAAGGGACTTTTATGTTGCTACTTGAGTTGAACTCCATTGTAATTCAAGTGTTAGCTGTTGTACTGTTGTAACTCAGTTTCTAATCAACAATAATCATCAAAACCTTCAAAGTGGACGTAGGCAATAATGCCGAACCACTATAAATTTTCGTTTTCTTTCTATTACTGCTTATTTTCTTAGTGTGGCTGTTAGATTAGCCTCATTTTCATTTTACTTCTTCATTCTAATCTCTTCAATTACGCTCGACGAGTGTTGTGCCCATTTTTGGTACAAACACTTTGGTGCTTTCACTGAGAAGGGAAGATTCTCAACTCCATTTGGATCCCTTTGCTGCTACTGGATTGCATAAATCCCCGAAAGAGATCCAGATCTATCTTCCAGTGGTTCCTTCTATTCTATTCAGATTGTTCTAGATCTAAGAAGAACTACATTCAACATGGTGCGTACTACCAGAACCGCTTCCAATGCAGCTGAACCAGAAGGAAGGGATAGGCAAAATTCTACGCAGTTGACTACTACAGGCCAAACACCAGCTGAAGCTTCAGATCCATCCGGTCCAGTAACTAGAGAGGAATACCAAACCCTCATGCATGAACTCACTCAAAGCCGTCAAGAACTCACTCAACAGATCCGCGCCAACACAGAACTTTTGAACCAACTGAATGAAGAAAGGCAAGGGAATTTAGAAGGAGCATACTTCTTATTCCTTGTCTGAAAGCTCGACGTCATCTGACTTCTATCATAGATCTACACGCCGTCGATTAGATGAGAACTATGTAGAAGCCTCCGGGAACCTACATGCTATGTACCTTGGACAAACAGGGACAGGTCCTTCTACAAAGCAAGAAGATGCACCCTCCTCCCGAGGAGGGACACTTCCTCATAACACTGCTCATGACAACGCAACTGTTGCTATAGATCTGGGCGTTGGGATCCAGAACCAACCAGATCTAGCCCCTCGTCACCGCACTCATGCCCAGGATCCACACTTCCTTGGAGCTCGGGAGCCAAGGAGGCATAGAATGGACCGTAGACAGCGACCAGACCATTCTCGTGACATTGAACCCGACCATGCCTTGGCCTCAAATATCCAAATGCCTGATATTCCAACCATGATACGCCATATGATTAGAGAAAGTCAGGGCCTCACAAATGATGATTGGGGAATTTCTAGATGTCACACCCCGTTCACCAATGACATTTTACATGCGGAGCCACCCCGTCGATTCAGGATGCCAAACTTGCCAGTGTATGAAGGATATTCGGATCCCAACCAACATATTCTGAAATATGAATGGCTCATGAATGCCGCTCGAGCTGACTATGCGGTTAAGTGTAGAAGCTTCCCTATCTCCTTGGGGGGCATTGTAACTATGTGGTTCACCCGTCTACCACCAAGATTTATTTCATGTTTTGACCAGTTAGCTACTAAGTTTGTTGAGCAAATCCGTATGCATGCTGCAAGACCGAAGGATGTTAATACCTTGTCCAGTGTTACTTAAGTTCCAGGAGAGACTCTTAGGCATTATTTGGAAAGGTTCCACACTGCTTGTGTCGAAGTTAGCAATCCCAACGACAACTCTATTCTGATGGCGTTGACTAAAAGGATTGATCCTGATTCCAAGTTTGGTAATTGATTGGCTGGGAAACCCCCCGCTTCGTTGGACCGCTTCTATGCAAAGGCAGCCCATTTTTTTAGGAGAGAAGATGCTAGAAGGTCTAGGAAGCAAGATGTCATGGGGCCCAACGGTGAAGGCATCCAGAGTAATGTTGCAGTGAAGCAAACGATGGAGAGCTCCGGTAAAGTGCAGTTAAATATTCAGAATAAACAAAGTCAGCAGAAGGGTGATGGAGGTCAAGGAAAGAAGAGATACGCTCATCGTGGGAGACCCAAAGCTCCTACGTTCGATCGTTATACTCCCTTGAACACGTCGTTAGAAAATGTTTATCTTCAGACCTGTAATACAGGGCAGTATAAGAAGCTAGCTCCGAAACTGTCATCGAAGAAGCAGATTCAGACCGGGAAGTTTTGTAGATTCCACGATTGCTACGGCCATAACACCAATGAATGCCGGCATTTAAAAGATATCATTGAAAATTTGATCAGAGAAAGAAAGCTAAAGAAGTTTGTTCGGGCGCCGTAGGATGGTGGTGCGGGCCCATCTAACCCCAATTGGGATCAAGGCCAGGCTAGGCCTAAGGAACCTGCGCGTACTGGC
Organism: Allium fistulosum; assembly: GCA_030737815.1. Lineage (NCBI taxonomy): Eukaryota > Viridiplantae > Streptophyta > Magnoliopsida > Asparagales > Amaryllidaceae > Allium > Allium fistulosum. The sequence continues at coordinate 1,097,625,413 of CM060904.1, read as the reverse complement.
GGGAGGTTGGTAATTAATACTGTGAGTGGTGGTCTTCATCCAGCTGATCGGAGTTGGAAGGAAATGGAGTCATATGCTAGTTCGATTAGGCATGTGGACTTCGAGTGTTGTAGTAGTACTGATGAAGGGGCCCCGGTAAAGCAACAGAGGACGATGACAGATGACACCGTTTTTAGAAACCGTGATGCCGATAGAGCCGAGGCCCCCATGATTGATCCATTGGTCATTTTGCCCAGATAGGCCCTGCTTGGATGAAGAGGATCTTTGTTGATAGTGGAAGTTCTGTAAATATACTCTTCAAGCGTGCTTACGATCAAATGCTGATAGAAGCGAAAGATCTGAAACTGTGTCAGTCACGTATACATGGTTTCAATGGAAGTGCAACTATACCTGTCGGAATGGTGGATTTACCTATTGAGTTAGGCATTGGTGATCGCCAAAGAGTTTAGATGTTACAGTTTGTGGTATTGGATGTACATTCCCTATTTAATGCTTTTCTGGGCCGACCAGCCCTTGTAGAGTTTAGGGCAGCTATTGCCCCGTGGTGTTTGACCTTGAAGTTTCCCACTGACAATGGGGTTGGGGTTATAATGGTGATCAGGCGGATGGATGTGCCTATTATATTGCAGAGCCGCGAGATGCGCAGTGAAAAGAGAAAGGCAAGGGCATGGAGGAATCCCTCTGCGTCCATTTTTCAGATGATTGACAGTTAATGCCTGGGCCTAGGCCCAGGTGCCACGACCAGTTCCCTAAGGATCTTGATCCTAGAGACGACGACGATGAAGGGGAATTCAAAGAATACCAGGCTTCCCCGGCGGAGTTGACGATTGATGTTCCAATCAACGATGATTATGATTCCAGAGTGTTTAAGGTCGGATCTCAGCTCGACCCCCAGATGAGACAGGAATTGGTTGATTTTCTTCGAGAAAACCTTAATGTATTTGCCTGGACTCATTCAGACATGTGTGGGATCTCGCCGGACATCACGAGCCATACATTAAATATCGACCCGTGGCATGTCCCAGTGAAATAGAAAAGGCGTGGTATGGATCTAGAGAGATCTGTCGCCCTGAAGGAAGAAGTGGATAAACTCAAGGCTAATGGGTTTATTCGTGATGCTTTATACCTGGAATGGGTATCGAATCCAGTGCTTGTCAAAAAATCAAATGGAAAATGGCGGACATTTGTGGACTACTCATATCTGAACAAAGCCTGCCCTAAAGACAGCTTCCCGCTTCCTAGAATTGATCAACTGGTGGATTCAACGGCCAGGCTTGAGCTCTTATCTTTCATGGACGCATACTCCGGCTACAATCAAATCCCGATGCACCTTTCTGACCAGGAGCATACTAGATTTATTACTGATCTAGGACTTTATTGCTACAAGGTGATGCCGTTTGGACTCAAAAACATTGGAGCAACTTATCAAAGGCTCGTGAACCGAATGTTTGCAAACCAGATTGGAAAGACTATGGAGGTGTATGCGGATGATATGCTCATGAAGTTGCAGCTATCCAACAATCATATCGGTGAATTTGAGACGATGTTCAACATACTCCGACAGTACAGAATGAAGCTCAATCCATTGAAGTGTCATTTCGGAGTTGCATCTGGAAAGTTCCTTGAGGTTTATTGTCAACGCCAAAGGAATTGAAGCTAATCCCGAAAAGATCCGGGCGATTCGAAATCTCGAAACTCCCAGAACCATCAAGCAGGTGCAAAGTCTTAATGGGAAGGTGGCAGCCTTGAGCAGATTCATTTCTAGAGCCATGGACAAGTTCATTCCCTTCTTCGATCTGATTAGAAAAGGGAAACGTAATTTCGAGTGGATAGAGGAATGCGAGGGCGCATTCCAGGCACTAGTGCAACATTTGGCAACACCTCCCATCTTGCCAAAGCCAGTTGATCACGAGAAGCTGTATGTCTATCTAGCGGTATCAGCAAATGCAATTAGTGCTGCGTTAGTTCGAGAAGAGGATCAGATCCAACGACCGGTCTATTATATCAGCAAAAGATTGACAGGGGCAGAAATAAACTATCCAAAGATAGAGAAGCTGGTTTATTGTCTTGTTGTAGAAAAGCTCCGCCTATACTTCTAGGCTCATTCGATCACTGTTTACACCGACCAGCCGTTAAGACAGATCCTGACACGACCTGAGACGTCTTGTAGGTTGCTCAAGTGGAACATCGAGTGGAGTCAATTTGACATCACCTATACCCTAAGGCGAGCTATTCAAGGACAAGTTCTGGTGGACTTCATAGCTGAATTCACCATACCGGAGGACTTACCCGAAACCGGTGAAATTCCAAACTATATATGGAGCTATACACCGATGGTGCATCAAATGACCGGTGCTCAGGCGCTGGAGTGGTGCTCGAAACCCCAAAAGGGAAATCCGTATGCTATGCTTTGAAGTTTGACTTCGTACAACTAACAACGAAGCTTAGTATGAAGCCTTGCTTGCTAGATTGAGGCTTGCCAAAGATTTGGGAGTCGTTGCTGTGGAGATTCACTGTGATTCACGACAGGTGGTGTGCCCGGTTTGAGGAGAGTATCAAGCCAGAGACCGAAGATTGGCCTCCTACCTTATGCGGGTCCAGGAAGTGTTAAATCAGTTTGACTATTATGCTATCCATTGTATTCCCCGAGAGCAAAATCAGAAGGCCGATTCTTTAGCAAAATTGGCCAACACCGGCGAAGCACAACAGATGGGACTCATCCCCGTGGAGACACTTACTGCTCCAAGTATTGATCAGATGGAGATAGATTGGGTTCATGAGGGAACACCCGAAAGGGAGTCGTGGATGACTCCAATCAGAAACTATCTTGAGCATGGAACATTACCCGAGCGTAGGAGTGAGAAAAGACAGGTTCTTCGAAAAGCTTCGCTGTTTGTCATCCAAGGTGGAGTCCTGTACGAAAGGGGATTTTTTGTTCCTTTAATACGGTGTATCGCCCACCATGAAATCAAGCGAGTGTTGCATGAAGTGCATGAAAGAGAATGTGGCGATCACACTGGGGGGCAAGCCCTTGCAAAGAAGATACTCAGATACAGGTATTACTGGCCAACCGTAAACCAAGACGCATCGGATTATGCTAAGAGATGCGATAGGTGCCAGAAACATGCCAGAATTCCGAGAGCCCCGCCAACCGAGATTACTCAAATGGTCAGTCCATGGTCGTTTGCCACATGGGGCATTGATATAATAGGGTCCTTGCCCCTAGCCAAAGGTGGAGCGAAGTACGCTATCGTTGCAGTTGACTACTTTACCAAGTAGGCGGAAGCTGAGCCCCTTACTACTATCATAATGAAGAAAGTAATCAACTTTGTTGTGTGCAACATCATCTATCGCTTTGGCCTCCCGCAGATGATTGTAACTGACAACGGGGTCCAATTCGATAGGTCGAGTTTAAGAATTTCTACCGACGATATCACATCAATAAAAGTTCTCGACAATAGCTCACCCTCAAGCGAATCGACAAGTCGACGCTGTCAACAAAGTCATCAAGTCCATTTTGAAGAACCGATTGGAGAAGGCTGGAAGTAAGTGGGTCGATGAGCTCCCTATGGCCTTATGGGCATATTGAACTATCCACAAGTCCGCGACCGGCCATACTCCATTCGCACTTTCTTACAGCTCTGAAGTCGTTATCCCAGTTGAGCTAGAGGTACCTTCTCACCATATGACTTATTATGATCCTAAGATGAATGCCATCCTACTTGCAGAATCTCTGGATTTATTGGATGAGAAGCGTGAAGAGGATGATTTGAGGGCAGCCGCACATCGCAACCGAGTCGCCCGACTATACAATGCTAAGGTCCAACCTAGGACCTTTGAAATTGGCGATCTCGTACTTAATCGAATCTATCTGGTCCCTTCGCACATGACTGACATGGGAAGGACCGTATGTCATCGAACGGAGGCTTGGAGATGGCACATTCAAGCTATCGACCGTTGATGGTCTCACTCTATCGAGGGCATGGAATAACGGGAGTCTCTGTCGCTATTACATGTAACTGGCTTTCATTCATTTAGTCTGCTTTCCTTTTGAAGTTTGTTTATGCAATTCGAGAATTTTTACTTGTAATAAGGCAACTGACTTTGCCATGATTTCCTATTTCAATAATAAAGCGCAGACTCATCAAGCCAGGGTAGTGATTCCTATTGCATCATGCAACCGCCATGATGTATGAAGAGTTGAGTTCCATCTTACGGTGGGACACATTCAAATAGAGAGTGATCGTTATCCGACCGGTCACTCGATAAATGAAACCTCGAGCTCGGGGGCAAACACAAAAATTCTCCAACAAACTTCAGCTCCCAGAGTACGAGCTGAAGTGCAAACTTTAAAACCAAGACGTGAATCGACCATCCAGCTCGAGGAGGATGGACCCGTCCATCCATGACCTCGCCTCCTTACATGGTTCGAGGAGGATGGATCCGTCCATCCACGACCTCGCTTCTTTCCAAGCCCGAGGAGGATGGATCCGTCCATCTACGACCTTGCTTCTTTCCAAGCTCGAGGAGGATGGATCCGTTCATCCACGACCTCTCCTCTTTCCAAGCTCGAGGAGGATGGATCCGTCCATCCACGACCTCTCTTCTTTCCAAGCTCGAGGAGAATGGATCCGTCCATCCACGACCTTGCTTCTTTCCAAGCTCAAAGAGGATGGATCCGTCCATCTACGACTTTGCTTACTAGATTAAGGAGGATGTGGTCCAACCATCCACGACCTTAACCAACTTATTCCTAGAGTGTGAATAAGATCTAATCCATACACATATGTGATCGACCATCTGTGTAGTGGCCCGAGATTTTCGACCCTCGAAAATTGACATCAATACGTTCATTATATAGCATGTCGAATGATCGAGTGCCGGAAATACCGATTACTAAGGGTAAATAAGAAGATGAGATAGAAGAAGAAACATAAACAACAACGCAGAATCTTACAATCGTAGCAGAACAGTATATAATAGATAATAGCAGATTTTTATACAAAAGAATCTGTAGCTGTTAATACATACAATCAACAGAGTACAACAATCAACAATCAATCTGGACAGTTATAATAACTTGTCATCACAAATACTGAATATACTGTATAACTCACACAACGGAAATAACCAAGTATGTATAATACACTTGAGAATCCTCAAGCTCGTCTCCTGAGCTCCATAACATCCTAACCTGAATCTGTAATACTCGGTCTGACCCGAGCATTATAATATAATAACACCCGAGTCAGTCTGGAAACTAGCATGAGAAAACACACTCAATTTGAATTATTACCGTTAACAAATTCTTTGAAAAACAAAGGTATCTCATAAGACCATGCCACACATAAACACGACGGGTTTTTTACCTTACGATAACCAAAATATTTTTATAGAAAATCCAATGATATTATAATAGTGTCTAAGTACAGATACTTATTGAAATAGCCGAAATTATTACATTAATTAAATTCCAGCATACTAGGCTCTACAATCAAAATTACCGTAAAGGCTCGTAGTGGATATTGGATTCCATAAAATGACAGGGCTACTAGAGTACCGCCCGCCATAGTGCACCTCATTTTACTCAAGTTTCTAGAATTTAATTATAAGAATTCTCTTATAAAATCTCATATGTTAAATAAAACCCGATTTACAAATCTCGAGAGTATTTATAAATAACTTCAATCCATTTCCAAAACTCTATATTATAAAATAAGTATCTTTTAAGAATAGTAATAAAATTTCAAACCATTTAAGTAATTATTAAAATATCAAACCCTTTTTTTTAAAATAAACAACAATAACTAATTTCCAATTCATTTATAAATAATAATAGTCGATTTACAAAGCTTGTTTATAAAACTTAGAATTTCATTTCCACAAATTTAAATATTTGAATAACTAACTTCCCAAAATATTTTAATACTAAAAACAGTTTTTAAACTACAAAGTTTAAAAAAATAAAAGTCCCTTTTTAAAAGAAAATCTTAACTTCTCGATAAAAATCTATTTTTAAAATTCCAATATAACCATTTTAATATCTATAAATCTCTTTCGATTTATCACACATTGATTTCATTTCCAATTTCACAATTATTTCCAAATTCTAAAATAGAATCCACTATTTCTTTCTAAACCGATTTCCATATCTCATTTTAAATTCATACGGTGAATTTATATTCCCAATTTATCAAATGATAATCACTTCACTTTATTTGTAAACACCGTTTATAAATTTTATATACTCATTTCCAGTTTGTAATAGATTTATATTGCTAAAATCCATTTATAAATCGATTTCTATTTAAAACTGATTTAGAAATCTATTTCTTATTCCAATTTATATTTCAAATTCATTCAAAAACTCAATTTCAACTTCCTTTTCATATTTTAAGAATCTCATTTAAAATCCATTGTTTAAAAATCCTCAATTCAAAATTCTCTATTTGAAACCATTTTATGAAATAGCTAAATAAATATCCAAATTTAAATTATTTATTTATTTAATCCAACCCAATTCCTTTTTAAATAATTCCAAAATTCAATATAAATATTTTCACTTTCCAAATCGCTTTTGAATTCCATTTTTAAAATCAAAAATATTATTTATGGTATTTATAATACCAAAATTAGGGCCAGTGCTATTATAGCATCCAAACAATCAAATCACATAACAATCCATAACAGATTATTCATTGTCATTATATATCACTATATATGAACAACAATCAATATTTTTTGAGGAATCCTGTTGGATCCCTCCAACCTGCTTCCCTGCATCAACTGATGTTATATAACATAAAATACCAATCTCACTTCGAGGCGGGATATCGTGGTAATATAGGGTCATCCGCTATTATGCGGGGCGCATAGTGTCTCATCCGCTCCACCGGCAGGAAATATAACCAACTACTAATGTGTATACTAATATATATAATAAAACATCTAAACTGATAATAATTTATAAATTCAACCAAGCATCCAATAATTAATTTTAATTATTATAAATTAAACCAGTCAACCAAATTGAGTGAGATTTACTCACCTTGATTTTTAAATTTTCCAAACATCCAGATTTTTGAATGATCTAAAATTCCAGCTGACTCCGAAAAATTCCAAACTAATTCCTATGCGTAGCACTCTATGCCACGAGCGCAACGCAACTTGATTCATTCATTTTAGACCTCATACGAATGAGATATATAATCTATAAATATTTGATTTATAAAATTTTGCATTATTTGACTAAAATTTTAAACTAATATTTCCTTACCCAGTCAGCCCGCCTAACCTGCTGCTCACCAACTCCACCATTGCTCGCTGATTTTCCTGCGAAGCCCGAAAGTCGTGTGCACACAAAGGACTCCTACATCTGACTTGTTCTCACTAACCATCTATGAGAACTCCTACTTTGCATCCTCCAAAAGCCGACAACCTCACCTAGTTCACCACCAACAAATCTCCATCGCGTATCCCCTTCCGAGCTAAGATCGGGTAACGTCACCACCATGTTTTCCCCAAATTGCTGGCCTAGCCGCCTCTCGACTCACAGCAGCCACCTCGCGACGCCTTACGACATCACCTACTGCCGACATCGCCGCACCTTGCCTATGTCCTTAATCACGACGACTGAAGGTCGCTACCCAACTGTGCTTGAAAGGAGCACCCTCCACTGCCATCGCTGTCGAAATCGATCGCCACTTCCACCTCACCATCGCGCCTTCATTGCTTTTGAATCGACTTCGTTTTCATTTTCGAGAATCAGACTTTTTTTTTATTTAAACCGATTCGATTTGATTATTATTTTTATTTATATAACGAACAAATCTCGTTTCTGAAAGAAGGAGAAGACGCGACTTAAAGCTAAAAGGAGAGGCGCAACAGACGTAGGTCGGCCCATGTACAATTTATAAGGTTTGACTTTTGATTGATTTATATATACACATATATATACACATACATATATATACATACATATACATACAAACATACATACATACATATATACATACATACATACATACATATTCAAAATATCTCGTTTTGCATAACTCGAAATCCCGAACCCTTATTGAGGCGTGCCGCCTGGCGTTCCTAATGTTATACCCCTATTCCGAACCAAATGGAACAAGTTTTGGAACCTAATTCGATCGTATGTGGAAGATAGTGTTTTGAATCCAATTAAAATATTAAATTTTCAATATTTATTTCAACGCATTTCTATTCTATACGACCAAACGTTAACTCCACACACTACGAAATTTGAAATCTGATAATAATACACTATTTTGGATTCAATGGAACTGGTTTCGTCGAATTCCAAGACTGTTCCCTGGATCGCTATTTTAACGCGTCGATAAAATCGATGAAATTACTTGAAATTCAGTTTTAAAAACTTACTAACTCAATTTTAATTCAAATAGAATTTTATATCAACATTAGAAATCATTTCGATTCATATTCAACTCAAATTTCAATTATTCACCATTTCTGTATTACGATAAATCGTTATATTTGAAATTTAATTTCATTCTATAATTTCAACCAAATTCTCCTTATTCAAAAGTTAATTTATATCCCCAATCCAATATTTAAAACCATTTAAATATCTAAAATCAAATGACTGAAAAATCCGAGTCGTTACATTACTCCCCCTTATAAGAATTTCGTCCCCGAAATTTGTAAGGTAGGACGAATGATCCAAACCCATTACTTTCAAAAACCCACTTAGTTAGCTTGTTATTTCACTTTCCTAATTCTTTTAGTTCCATACAAAACATTTAGTTTCCATTTCTAAAATCCCTTATTACAATTACAATTCTAAATCAAATTTTGGTTAAAAAAATCTTTTTCAAAAATTTCTGAATTTTTTTGGCATAGTCTCCCTTGTACGGAGAGCCTTTTGCAATATGAAAAAAAATGATAAAAAGATATACATCGGCTCTCGTGGCCGAAAAACGCAATATATAACAATATTTTTATTTCCACGAGCTAAATTCGTAAGCGTACCTTATTTAGCGTTATTAAGCGAGCTCGCTCAATTTATATGTAAATGCGCAACCAAAATCAAGCCAGATAGCTCCAAGTACCTGTATTTACTCAAATAAAACCCATAAGTACCAAAAACATGAAATTTAACAACATTCCATTTATTTAACTAGTTAAACATGCCATTTTCATAAACTAAACATGTTCTCTATGCATTTATAAGCAATTTCAAAGGTCTAGCATGAAATTATCCACTTTCAATCGATTTATATACCATTTATTCGATTCCTAATAATCCACAAGCAATTTTATTTGCATTCAATACATATTTGCACACGTTATATTCATATCCATTTCAAATTGATTCTAAATCAATTTATTCACTTTCCATTGAATCACAAAATTTTGTTTACTTCAATTTATATTAAATGGCATTTCATTCCATGCCACTTTATTCATGAATCGTTTCATGAATCATTTCACTTATACTCATTTCCACTTCAAAACTTAATGCCATACTCAATTTCATTTAAATAATATCCCAAAACCATATTCAGTTTACCGAGCTCATTTTTATCCTAAGTGATCGCCCTTTCCATCCAGCTTGCGTTTTATTTACACTCAAGTCTTATCTATTCAACAATTCATCTAAATCCATATATAATTTATTCAATTCCATTCAACTCAAGTCTTATTTCAATATCCGGTTCACTATATAATTTCTCTAATTGGTTTGCTTCCAATTTACTTAACTTAAGTTTAGTTTCCATTTCAAAAATCATTTGAGACAAATTTCCATTACAATCAAAGTCCATTCCATTTAATTCTACTTAAGCCCATTATAATGTTGTCATATTACTACTTCTGATTATTATCACTTACGACTTAAGTTCATATTTCAATTTTTTATGAATCAATATTTCAAAACATATTTCAATTCAATTTTTACTTAAGTCAAACTCTTTTTAAACTCGAGTTCACATTCATTTTATCACAATCAAATCCAATTCCATTATATAATCCAAACCTGGATTTTCATTTCTATTAATCCATATATTTAACCATTTCGTTTTGGTTTACCATTTCATTTCTCAATTTAATAAGTTGTACAACTTATTATTCACAATTTCATATATTCGATATTTGAGTTTATTCCGTTCAAAATTTATAACTTAAAATTATATAACTATTTCACAATTCAAATTTATATTCAATTTAATTTGTTATTATTTCAAATCCAAACCAATTTTATTTAACTTAGCTTAAGTTAAAATTCAATTCCAAATTCGATTTTTCACACTTACTTTCCTTTTTAACATCATTCTCAATTTATAAGTTCAAAACTTATTTCATGATATTTTCCTAAAACATTTAAATAAGGATTCCAGAATTCAAACACCCGGTATGTATTTCAAATCATATATATATCCCTTTATATACCAAATCACTCTTTTTTTTAAACCAAACCTGGTTTTTATCCATATCAATTCCTTTTAGAATTTTTTTAAAACAAAACTTATTTACCAAACAAGTCCAAAAATAATAATAATGGTAGCAACCCGTCACTTAGAAACTCGAAAATGAATATTGATGATGCTGCAGTCATCACCAAGATTATTTTCCAGTGACTGAAGTGAGTTTAGTGCTTTTATCACCTTCGAAATCCATTTAAAACAATTTCCCTTCAGAAATATTCCAAATAATATTACTATTATTCATTTCAAAACACATTGGAAAACATTTCCAAAAATCTTCGGGATTAAATTTTCCAAATTCTGGTTTGAATTGGATCCAATTTTAGCTTTACTCATTTGTATAAATCATATTTATACAATTTCTATTTGGTTATATAAACCATTTCAATTTTTTTAATCTGGTTTTGATTATAATAACAACCAAACACTCCAATATATTATAATAATATCAAAAAATTATTTCTTTTATATCAAAATATAATTTGGGTAAAATTATTTCATTTACCCACTTTTGAATGATATTGTGTCGGTTTGCCTAGTTTAAGAGTTTAGAAATCCATATCAATACAGTTGTTCAGACCGTACCGACCAAAATTCATAAATGCTCAACCGATAAGTCAACACAATATAAAATAATTTATATTCACTAACAAATACGCGCTCATATCTATTAATACACTCAACTCATTCTAGGGTACTACTGACTCTATCTCTAATGAGTAATCCGCACCAAAGCCAAGGTTCTCACTTAACCTTCAACTCTGATACCAAATGTAGCGGCCCTCGATTTTCGACCCTCGAAAATCGATATCAATACGTTCATTGTATATAGCATGCCAAATGATCGAGTGCCGAAAATACCGATTGCTAGGGGTAAATAAGAAGATGAGATAGAAGAAGAAACAAAAACAACAACGCAGAATCTCACAACCACAGTGGAACAATATATAATAGCAACAAAAGAATCTGTAGCTATTAATATACATACAATTATCAGAGTACAACAATAAAAAATCAATATGGACAGTTATAATAACTTGTCCTCACAAATACTGAATATACTGTATAACTCACACAGCGGAAATAACTAAGTATGTATAATATGCCTGAGAATCCTCAAGCTCGTCTCCTGAGCTCCATAGCATCCTAACCTAAATCTGTAATACTCGGCCTGACCCGAGCATTATAATATAATAACACCCGAGTCAGTTTGGAAAACTAGCGTGAGAAAACACACTCAATTTGAATTATTACTGTTAAAAAATCCTTTGAAAAACAAAGGTATCTCGTAAGACCATGCCACACATAAACACGACGGGTTTTTCACCTTACGATAACCAAAATATTTTTATAGAAAATCCAGTGATATTATAATAGTGCCTAAGTACAGATACTTATTGAAATAGCCGAAATTATTACATTAATTAAATTCCAGCATACTAGGCTCTACAATCAAAATTAACGTAAAGGCTCGTAGTGGATATTGGATTCCATAAAATGACAGGGCTACTAGAGTACTGCCCGCCACAGTGCACCTCTAGAAAAATGTACTGAGGACCTCGCCTGGATCCTCTGCCAACACAAGACCAGCCTACCCCTGACCTGGATAGTACCGAATATGATCACCACTAATGGGCCCCGAACGCAACAAATGATAGATAGTGATGATGATAATTGTCCACTCTAGATGAGTGATGATCATACCCTAATGGGAGTGACCCACTTAGCCTTGCTGCAACTCTCCTGTTTTAGTCATTCCCGGTTGATGAGGCTTGAGGCTACATTTTACCTTAAGAATAGCATTCATACTTGGAATGTAAACACTGCCTTCGAGGCAAGCAATGCAATGATAGCATTCATCCATACAAGTTAACCTGGGTCTGGACAAACCGAATCTCCAAGATCTCCGTCTTCATTGTCTTCACGATATCATAATTCGTAACACTCAAATCAGATCGAAGTGGTTTTCGGATAATTAAATCCGATCTCGGTCTCTTCGAAACGATTAACAAATTTGGCCAGATTTGATAGTCGGTTATTTAACTATCAAATTACACACATAAACAGTCACTAGGCCCATATTTTAAATCTTTCAAAATATTTATTTCAAATATCTTTTCAAAGATATATATTCAAATCTCTTTCAGTATTTCAATATTTGGATACAATTTCAAATACTTAAATCCATAACAGGATATTTCACCATATCAATACTTAGAAATATTTCAAAATTCCATTTTATAACACTTAGAAAAATATTTCTATTCCAATCATTTCACACTTAAAATATTTCTAAAACCTCCCTTTCAATACTTAGGAAATATTCATACATATATTTTCCAAAATCATTTTAATATCAAACTTTGAAATATTTCATAACTTATCTCATAAATCTCCGGAATTATTAATAAATTCCTTCTTCCAATTTCCAAAACCGATTATACTTATTTATAATCCCAACTAACCATTTATAACTTCTTTTATGAATTCAGATTCATTTTCAAAGTTCTCGTATCTAAACATTTTGGATATTTTCTCAAGTTTCTAGAATTCCATTATAAGATTTCTCTTATAAAACCTCATCCGTTAAATAAAACCTGATTTACAAATCTCGAGAGTATTTATAAATAACTTCAATCCATTTCCAAATCTCTATATTATAAAATAAGTATTTTTTTAAGAAAAGTAATAAAATTTCAAACCATTTAAGTAATTATTAAAATATCAAACCCCTTTTTTTTAAAATAAACAACGATAACTAATTTCCAATTCATTTATAAATAACAATAATTGATTTACAAAGCTTGTTTATAAAACTTAGAATTTCATTTCTACAAATTTAAATATTTGAATAACTAACTTCCCTGTTTGCCCCAAAATTGGGCACAAACCCCAAATATCGTGAAAGCACCAGTGTATGAACACAAATCAGCAGTATGTAATCACAGATCTCAGATCTAAGTAATGTAGAGGATAAAAAGTGAAGAATAATAAACTTAAAATGGAAAGAAATAGACAGAGACACAAGATTTATAGTGGTTCGGCGATCTTGCCTACGTCCACTTTGAAGTTGATGATTTTATTGATGTTCACTTGATGCTTTCAGTTGATTACAGCAGATTACAGTCAATAATGATGATTTATAGCAGTGAATGTAGTTAGTAGCAACAACAATGGAGTTCAGATCTGGATCCGGCAGAGTCTGGACGTTGTAGATCTCAAAGAGGAAGAATCACCCCTTTTATGTTGGCTTTGGGGGTCTATTTATAGGTGTAGGAGGCTAATATTTCGCTCAGATCTCGGGAGACCCTCTCTGGCATGTCACATGTGACCAGGCCCGCACGCCCAAGCCTGTGAAGTTTCGGTCCGATTCGTGATCGATACAAACAGATTTCGTATCGATCAAGATTTCATTCAATGGAGTCGAAATTTGGCGTGGACATTCTTTAGCATGCACGTAGTCTTCTGTGAAAATTTCATTGCATTTGGACTTGTAGATTAGGAGATATGACCGATACGAATTAGAGTCTCTGGTTGGCTGTTTTGTTCGACTCGCTTTGTTTGACTCGGTTACGAATCGGCCCAGTTCGTATCGATGCGAGTCCCTTCATTCGTATCGATGACTATGCTTTCGTTCGCCTCGATTGCCATGCTCTGTTATGTGGATGTGAAGTAGATCGAGTCGGAGCGTGGTTCTCTGATGGAGTCGTAGAGGAGCGAGTCGAAGAGTGATTCTGTGTTGGAGTCGAAGCGGAGAAGGCGGAGCGAGTCGAAGTAGGAAAACGGAGCGAGTCGAAGTAGGCAAACGGAGCGAGTTGAAGTAGGCAAACGGAGCGAGTCGAAGTAGGCAAACAGAGCGAGTCGAAGTGGGCAAACGGAGCGAGTCGAAGTATGCTTTCCTGTGGGATGTTAACCGAGTGAGTTGAAGAAGGCATCTGATGGAGGCGAAGCGGAGCGAGTCGAAGCAGGCTCGAAGCAGAGCGAGTCGAAGTGTGCACTCTTGGTGGATTCGAACTGGAGCGAGTCGGGGAAGGTTGTTTTTACTCAACTTTGAATCGTTCGTAACTTGAGCGTACGAACTCGGATTGACCTGAAATTTGGAACGTTGACTCTCATAGCTTCGCTTGCCATGTCATATCAATTTTGGCTCGATCCGGACTCGGACAAAATTCGTTGATATCCATAGTGAACCTGCGTGTAATCGATTTTCTAGACGAACTGTCTTCGGTCTCTAGTCAAGTTCTGGGTGTCACGGCCTTGCCAAAAGGTGGGATAACATTTGCCCCCCAAAGTACGTCTTGTGGAAACATGATGTGCTTTGAAATGCTGCAATCTTTACTCTGAATAGTTATCGTTTCTTCGATGAAAGTTGTTGCTTTGTAATGCCATGAGTTGGATGTTCATATCCTGTTGATGACCTACAAAGGAATTGATAGTTTTATTTGACTACGAATGACGATCGTTCGGGATCGTATGTCATTCGAGGTGATATGTGACCGTTCGCGGTCGGATGCCGTTCGCGGCGGATGATGACCGTTCGCGATCGGGGTGTCGTTCGAGGCGAGTTGTGATCGTTCGCGATCGGGTGCCGTTCGAGGCGAATTATGACCGTTCGCGGTCGGGTGCCGTTCGAGGCGATTTGTGACCGTTCGCAGTCGGGTGCTGTTCGAGGCGATTTGTGACCGTTCGCGGTCGGGTGCCGTTCGAGGCGAATTGTGACCCTTCGCGGTCGGGTGCCGTTCGAGGCGAATTGTGACCGTTCGCGGTCGGGTGCCGTTCGAGGCGATTTGTGACCGTTCACGGTCGGGTGCCGTTCGAGGCGAATTGTGACCGTTCGCGGTCGGGTGCCGTTCGAGGCGATTTGTGACCGTTCGCGGTCGGCGGGTGCCGTTCGAGGCGATTTGTGACCGTTCGCGGTCGGGTGCCGTTCGAGGCGATTTTGTGTGTGCCCGGGGGGGACTTAGTATTATCATTGTCAGATTTCACGTTCGAGTGAGTTTCTGAACTGTTTGTCGTGGCGGTTTATTGCCATCTCAGAGCATGCCTGAGGACCTTTCGTGATCCCTTACATGTGTAAGTGGCTTAGCCGTCATGACATCACAAATGGCATACTTTTATTCAAAATGAGTTTTTCAACAGAAATGTTCAACAAAATCAGGTTCAAATATTTAGAAATGGAAAACAAAAGGAAAACAAGGACGTCAAAGTGCAAACACCTAAACCGTTGCGATCAGTAGTCGTATCAGAGCATGCCTGAGGATCGTTCGCGGTCATGTATATGTGTAAATGACTTAATCGTGTTAGTGTGGAGTTTGCTACTTATTCGTCATTACCCCAATCAATTGATGACAAGCTGACGCCTCGATCCTGAGCTGTCCCCAGTAGATGCAGGAGGTGGTCGCTCCCGTTCCACCGTCGTTGTTCCCCTTCTTACATACTGTGATAGCAAACCATTCTGGATATGTCCCTCAACCTCATCCTTCAAGTGTCGGCAATCATTCATGCTATGACCACTCAGCTCGTGGAATAAGCAGTACTTGTCTGACCTTCTTTCATTGTTGGTCGGATCCTTTCTCATCGGCCTTCAATAGGGAATTTGCCCCCTAGTATCCTGGTAGATTCGCTCCAAAGTCTCATTCAACTCCGTATAAGAGGTGAATCTTGGTTCCTTTCGTTGTCGCATCGGTCCATCACTATTATCCTCAACCTTTCGTTTCCCTCGGTCAGTTCCTGAATCCGCTTTAGGAAGCTTTTCACTCTTGACGGCATAAACATCAACTCCTTCTTCTCTCTCAGCATTTGCATCCTCTAATCGTAAAAATCCTTCAACTTCATGATAAAATTCTCCTAGATCCATAGGAGGATCCCTTGTTAATGAATTCTTGAACTCTGTGCCATCAGCTATGCCAGATACAGCTGCCATCAAAACCATGGATGGATCGGGTCGATCCATTGATGCTGCCGCTGCATTGAATCGCGTCAGAAAGTTCCTCAAAGACTCCCCGGATCTTTGCTTTAAAACAAATCTTAACTTCTTGATAAAAATCTATTTTTAAAATTCCAATATAACCATTTTAATATCTATAAATCTCTCTCGATTTATCACACATCGATTTCATTTCCAATTTCACAACTATTTCCAAATTCTAAAATAGAATCCATTATTTCTTTCTAAACCAATTTCCATATCTCATTTTAAATTCACACGGTGAATTTATATTCCCAATTTATCAAATGATAATCACTTCACTTTATTTATAAACATCGTTTATACATTTTATAAACTCATTTCCAGTTTATAATAGATTTATATTGCTAAAATCCATTTATTCAATTTCTATTTAAAACTCATTGAGAAATCTATTTCTTAATAAATTCCAATTTATATTTCAAATTCATTCAAAAACTCAATTTCAACTTCCTTTTCATATTTTAAGAATCTCATTTAAAATCCATTGTTTAAAAATCCTCAATTCGAAATTCTCTATTTGAAACCATTTTATGAAATAGCTAAATAAATATCCAAATTTAAATTATTTATTTATTTTATCCAACACAATTCCTTTTTAAATACTTCCAAAATTCGATATAAATATTTTCACTTTCCAA
The DNA here is from genome assembly GCA_030737815.1 of Allium fistulosum. Classification (NCBI taxonomy): domain Eukaryota; kingdom Viridiplantae; phylum Streptophyta; class Magnoliopsida; order Asparagales; family Amaryllidaceae; genus Allium; species Allium fistulosum. Next base: position 1,097,608,338 of record CM060904.1, on the reverse strand, counting down.
ATCGCTTTTGAATTCCATTTTTAAAATCAAAAATATTATTTATGGTATTTATAATACCAAAATTAGGGCCAGTGCTACTATAGCATCCAAACAATCAAATCACACAACAATCCATAACAGATTATTCATTTTCATTATATATCACTATATATGAACAACAATCAACATATTTTGAGGAATCCAGTTGGATCCCTCCAACATGTTTCCCTGCATCCACAGATGTTAAATAACATAAAATACCAATCCCACTTTGAGGTGGGATATCGTGGTAATATAGGGTCGTTCGTTATTATGTGGGGTGCATAGTATCTCATCCGCTCCAACGACGGGAAATATAACCAACTACTAATATATATAATATAACATCCAAACTGATAATAATTTATAAATTATACCAAGCATCCAATAATTAATTTTAATTATTATAAATTAAACCAGTCAACCAAATTGAGTGAGATTCACTCACCTTGATTTTTAAATTTGCCAAACATCCAGATTTTTGAATTATCTAAAATACCAGCTAACTCCGAAAAATCCCAAACCAATTCCTATGCGTAGCACTCGATGCCACGAGTGCAACGCAACTTGATTCGTTCATTTTAGACCTCGTACGAATGAGCTATATAATCTATAAATATTTGATTTATAAACTTTTGCATTATTTAACTAAAATTTTAAACTAATATTTCCTTACCCAGTCAGCCTGCCTAACCTGCTGTTCACCAACTCCACCATAGCTCGCTGATTTTCCTGCAAAGCCTGAAAGTCACGTGCACACGAAGGAAACCTACGTCTGACTTGTTCTCACTAACCATTTATGAGAATTCCTGCTTTGCATCCTCCAAAAGTCGACAGCCTCACCTTGTTTGCCACCAACAAATCTCCATCACGTCTCCCCTTCCGAGCTAAGCTCGGTCACATCACCACCACGTTTTCCCCAAATCGCTTGCCTAGTCGCCTCTCGACTCACAGCAGCCACCTCGCGACACCCTACGACATCACCTACTGCTGACATCGCTGCACCTTAACTCCATCCTTAATTGCGACATCTGAAGGTCGCGACCCAGCTGTGCTCGAACGGAGCACCCTCCATTGTCATCGCCGTCGAAATCGATCACCCCTTCCACCTCGTCATCATGCCTTTATTGCTTTTGAATCGATTTCGTTTTCGAGAATCGAATTTTTTATATATTTGAACTGATTCGATTTGATGATTTTTTTATATATAACGAACAAATCTCGTTTTTGAAAGAAGGAGAAGACCCGACTTAAAGCTAAAGGGAGCGGCGCAACAGACGTAGGTTGGCCCATATACGATTTACAGGGTTTGACTTTTGATTGATATATATATATATATATATATATATGTATATGTATATTCAAAATATCTCATTTTGCATCTCGAAATCCCGAACCCTTATTGAGGCGTGCCGCTTGGCGTTCCTAATGTTATATCCCTATTCCGAACCCAATGGAACAAGTTTTGGAACCAAATTCAATTGTATGTGGAAGATAGCTTTTTTAATCCCATTAAAATATTAATTTTTCATTATATATTTCAACGCGTTTCTATTCCGTACGACCAAACGTTAACTCCAAACGCTATGAAATTTGAAATCCGTTAATAATACACTATTATGGATCCAATGGAACTAGTTTCGTCAAATTCTGAGACTGTGCCCCGGATCGCTATTTTAACGCGTCGATAAAATCGACGATTTTCAAAATCGACGAAATTAGTTGAAATTTCAATTTTAAAAACTTACTATCTCAATTCTAATTCAAATAGAATTTTATATCAACATTATAAATCATTTCGATTCATATTTAACTCAAATTACAATTATTCACCATTTCTGTATTACGATAAATCTTTATATTTGAAATTTAATTTTATTCTATAATTTCAACCAAAATCTCCATATTCAAAAATCAATTTATATCCCAAATCCAATATTTAAAATCATTTAAATATTTAAAATCAAATGACTGAAAAATGCGGGTCGTTACAGTCTGTTAACTGACTCTAGATTCCCGGAGTGTGAACTAGAGTATAAACATTAAACAGATGTGATCGACCACCCATAAAATAACTTACGTCCCTAGAGTGTGGACGTAATCCTAAACAATAAGCAAGCGTGATTGACCGTCGGCTTACAAACCTAATCCCCAAAGTGTGGGTGAAAATGCTAGCAAATGAGTGAGTGTGAACCGATCACTCAAACTCATGTTACTTTAACTTGGTTCCAACTAAGTTAAATCAAAGTTAGTGAAGGTGGAGGATGACTGCCAATGAACTACTTCAACTATCCTCAAAAATGGGGGCATAACTCAAGTATCAGCCACTGGCCGAGACAACACAACGTTGATACTCAATTTAACGTTTGATTATGACTCAAGGCCATGACCTCAGGCTTAAAGACCGAACTCAAGTTCGACTCAGAGACTTAAGCTTCATGAGTACATTGAATGGAAATGTGAATGATTAAGTAGTTAGACAAATAAACGCAGAGTTATGCCAAAAACAAAAAAGGAATTTTATTCATACTATTCTTCAGAAGAGAAGTACAAAATTTGTCCAAAGAATTCCTATAAACAGGGGGCCGAGCCCGCATCTGTACATGGCCTACAAAAAGCAAAAGAAAAGAAGCTTATTTAACTCCCTAAAAAAGTGGAAGTCCAAATGCGAATCTACGCCTTCGGTTTCCTGTCCTTTTTAGTTTTCTTTGGCGTAGACCCGCTTGAGCTACCATCCGGACGTCTTTTGGAACCCTTTCCTCCCAGGCTCGCTTCATTTGGCTTGTCTCCAGTCGGTGGAATCAATGCGGTCTCCCCTTGGGAGCCCGCGGGGATCGAAGTATCACCTATGTCTGAAGCTGGAGGAATAGTGGCACTTTTGATACCAGAAGAATAAGAGGCGCTAGTCTCAATCATGGTGCAACCTAGAGAAATCACGAGAATCAGGACCGGGCCAGAGCCCGCCAAACCTCCGTCGGCTCTAAGATCCTGCTCCATCTCAGCCTTAATTTCCTTCATTATTTGTTCCTCCCGGTCCACGCGCTCGCTCATTTGGATACTGCCGGTTGGACCCGAGGAGCCCGTAATAATAACGTCTTCATCCACATTAAAGGGCATCACAATGCTCAGATCGCTTTGACGGCTGAGAAGCGCTTCCATCACTTGGTCGTCAAACATGCAACCGCTATCATGTATCTCCCCAGCCGAAGTAGCGATCGTCACAGTTGTGGCCTCTATTGTTAATGCCCCCTGCTCGTGATGAACTTCTTGAGTTGCAGGAGGGTTGGCCGATGTAGAATCTAAGGCTGAATAAAGATAATAGAATATATTAGTAATATCCTCTGATAACGTTCCTGCATTTTGAAGAATATGAGAAGTGTCTAGAGTACCTTCCTCAGGCTGGCTCCCGGGTTGAGCCGACATGCCTTCCGAGCTGCACTCGATGACTGGAGAAAGATGTGGCATGTCGGGATCATACCCCAGGACGACTGGGGGGTCGACAGAAGATGTAGGTGCAGGTTGAGATGCTGGGGGCACCTTAGAAGCAGCTTCATGGTGTTCGCCCCTAGATCCTTCTCCAGCCTTTGGGTATTTAGCAGCTAGTGCTTCTCTCTAGAGCGAGATAGTAGTGTCATGAAGGACTTTGGGCTCGCCTCCGATCAGTACTTGAGTTTCCAATTCAAACTCATCAATAGTTGCAACTTTGCGGATCACCTTTTCATCTTCAACCAGGCGGTTCCAGGCCTTATACAATTGGAAAGGATGGTCCTCACCAAGCCAGTTCAAGTTGCGATTCCTTAGGATGTTTGCATTGTAGGTGACCAGGAGGTCCTCGAATTCACCTTCTATCTTGGCCTCGATGGCTTTTACTTCCCTTTCGACCCCAGTGTCGGCTTCTGCGGCCTTTTGATTTGCGACATCCCTCTCATCTCTAAGCTTTACCACCTCCTCGTATGCTTCCTGGGCAACCTTATTAGCTTCATCTTTTTCTTTGGTGGCCTCAGTTAGCTTTGCCTTTAATTCGGCAACTTCTTTTAGCATGGCATCCCTTTCTTGGATGATTGTGGTGTTGCGATGCCCTATCTGTTGCACCAAGTACATATGGGTTTTTCTCATTTCTTCCATGGACTTCTTAGCTTCCTCGGCTCTCTGGTCAGCCTCCATATCAGCTTTTCCTGAGGACTCGAGTTCATTGGAGAACACCTTTATTATATTGTCCTTGTGAGAAAGATCGCCCACCAATTTCTCAATCGCCTTGGCTCGTTCAAAGGACACAGCCGAGATCCACTCTGCCGTCTTGAGCTACTCACGGTATTGGCTGTATGCATTGTTTAACGACAGAATTTCTATCGGATTAGAAAACCGTCGAAAAATTTCAAATTAAAATTTAACCGCAAGCGCACGATGTACGATTGTAGCATGTGTGCGAGTACGGGTCGATCCACAGAGAATTGTTTAGATTTTTGAAATTCTATTCAATCAAATTAAACCAAAGTCGAGGGATTGTTAACTAACTAAAAGAAAGTAAAAACAAACCAAAACTAAGGAGAATAAAAATATGAGATTAAAGAGCAATTTAAAGGCAAATCCCCTCTCATGATCACATAAATCAACATAATGAAATTATGATCTCTTTTTGGTCATTTGTGAGTTTAGTTGATGCATTTATCATAAGCATGACCTAATTGTGTTATTAATTAACACACTTAAACCATCAAACTATAATGCACCCTCTAACCCACTTACTACTTTGATGAAAATGATATGAAATTAAAAGTAGAATCTATTTTAAGCATGGCTGATTAACTATTGAATTAGAAACATAAACCATCAAATTTTGATTCTAAATCCACTTCCATTACCATGATCATATGTAGATAAAAAGGTAATTAGTGATTCATATGACTAAGCATAGCATATTTGTTTTGAACAACATAAGCTATCAAACTCAATATTAAACACAAAATCACACAAACATCTAACTTTCCATTAAGCACAAAAGTGACATAAATGAGAAATTATGTTACATCTACATGATTCAAGAGAGCTTCATTACCCCTAAATTGAAGGGTTAGCCTCTCATTTGTGTTATCATATCAACACAAGTAGAAAGCAACATGAAATAAACAAAAACAAAAGGAAGAGGAAAATGAAAGCTAATGGAAAAGAGAACTAATCTAATTGCATAAAATAAAATCTACACTATTAGCATGAAAGAAAGAGAGCATGTAAGTAAAATAAAACACTAATTGACATTGCATAAAAAGAAAAGAAAATTACATAAAATAAAAATGGCTAAGTAGCCATGAAAAGAGAAAGGGAGCTTGTCTTTTTATGTTGAGCCTAAACTAAACTAAGAGAGACTAAGCAAGAGGGTTACATGAAACATAAGGGGTATTTATACAAGTTAGAAACCCTAATGCATATTTTTGGGGAATGCCCAAAATGCCCTTGTAGGAAGTGTGGTGGCCAAATTATCATTAGCTTCAATAATCACCCATTAAGTGTGCATGAAAGTGTAATGACCATTAGCATGTGGATTAGCTTCTAATTTGTACATGAAGGAAGGTGGGTAGGTGAGGTCCTCCATGATCTTGGTTTTGAATTATTTCCATCTTCATTTGTTTTTTTCACTCTTATGCATGCATATATCTTCATAAAACCACTTGAAAATTCACCAAATCTCCTACAAAACAACATAGAAAATTCCAAGTAAATTTTCACAATTTAATAAATGCACAAAAATGACCATTTTGCCCCTATATCAAGATGAATATATGACAATTTGAAAATAATTTGAATTTGGTTTAAACAAGTTAAAATAACCGATATGATCATTTATTTAATTTAAATAAATTAAATATGGTGGTAAAAATATGCACATTTACATGCACATCAAATACCCCCACACTTATCTATTTATTCGTCCTCGAATAAAGAAAAACTAAGATAAATACCTTTTCGTCGGGAGCACGATTGCATTGAGCGTATGCAACAAGCCATTAAACCTCTGGGTGTCCCCAGTAGGACGAGTGTTGTTTCATGAGGGTTTTCAACAGATACTACCCACAAAATCCAAACGCAGGATGAAAATATTTACAAAATGCAAGATTTATTTACAAAGAGATGAATGCAAGTTTTTGAAAATATTTACAATGAAGGATTCACTTTTAAATTGACACAAATAAGTTAAATATAGGTTTCGGTCATTATCTTGAAAATTTAAGTCATTTACTCGTCAAAATTTCCAACAAAAATCAAGTTATCATAACAAATAGACTATAGTTTAACTCATTATTTAACAAAGTGTAATTATGAAATGGATCCTTAGTTGATTAGCAAAGTTTATCAAAGTGGTATTTTCATTTCTGTTCAATAACAAGTCAAATCAAATAAGTGAAAATAGTGCTTGGATTTCATTTGCTTACTCTCTCCATTTTTTTCTTTTGAAAATTATATTGTTATTAACAATATTTACATATGCCTAACTCAGATAAACTGAGGCCAGATATATTACCCGTGCACTACCTTGCGGACTGATGTGAGGGGAATACAGAGCGTGGCGAGTGAACACACAAGTGTGAACACTTATCGACTGTAGGCATTATTAAAAAGAATTTTTATATACATACACCTAACTCAGATAAACTAAGGCCAGATATACCGATCGTGCACTAGCTTGGCGAGTGAACACATGACTCTAGGTGTTTATTAAAAAATACATATACATATCTATTTTTTTGTTTTTTTTTGAAGAGAGAGTTTTGCAAAATCATCTTAGCACTATTTAACTTAGAAGACAAAAAAATGTTATATCCTTTACTTTAAATCACCACTTTTTTAAACAAAGATTTTCAATTAGGATATATTTCATAATTAACACGTATGAATCTTCCTATATACTAGTTAAACCATTGTTATTTGTAATCAAACTTCATTTTTATTTTTGTTAAGACAAATTTTTTTTCAATAATTTCAATTTAATAACCAAAATCATATATTTATCTTATAGTGTTTCTTTAAAAATAAATCAAAATGCTTAATTTTTTATCTTCTTTTTTAATTTTGGAAAGAAAATGTAAAATTAAACCATGGAAAATTAAAAATAAAGATGAGTCTCCCCCACACTTGATTTTGACTGTGTCCCCACAGTCAACCCAAGTGAAAGGAAGGTTTATTATTATTTACATGAAAACGAACGGTATTTACACAAGATCAGAAAGTATATCGTCAAAAAGTAAATGAAACGGTCTTCCAAAGACCGATTCATTTGTCTCGTCAAGTATGCGAGACACAGCTTAAGCTCGAAAAACCAAACGATAGAAGATTTCAAAGTTGAATATTGATTTGGAAAACGAATGTCGTTCAAAAATCGAATGAGTTGTTTTATTTTCGATGATTTTGGGGATAGATAAAATGATTTGTTGAAGTTAAAGTTTATTTTCACCATTTTAAAATTCAAATTTATCATTGAAAACTTCAAAATTATCGATTTTAAAATCAAAATGGTGATGTAACTCTTCCCCATCAGATTTTGACAACTCGTTTTCAAAAAGTTCAAAGAAATCGTGTTCGTTAAATTCGCCTTTCTTTGTTGGATTATCAACAACTTCATTGCGTATCTCAAGTTCAAAATCCAAAGTTGTTGTATTTAAAATTTGAAATCGAGAAAAGGAATGTAACAACCTGCATATTTCACGATTATATATTTAAATGTTTTATTTAAATTAATCGGATTAAAGTCCAAAATGTTACTTTTTGTAAACAGTCGAATTGGGACTCGAGACCACTTCCATTGAGTCCAAAATGGCGTTTACAACCTTTTTGAGTATAAACATCGATATGATTGGAGTTGAGTAGAATTTTGCTATTTTTCTATTTTTCTATTTTGGGCTTTGGGTTTTCAGCCCACTAACCCAACTTAATACCCTAACTCCTCTACTCTTCATTCGTTCTACTCCTCATTTCCTAACACTCTCAAGCTAAAGTAAAAATGGGGGAAAATATAGGAAATTAAAATTCCTAAACCCTAGTTTGTTTGGAAATACAAATTCAAGTCCAAAATCAAAGAGAAGCTTAGGTAAGCATCCCCTTCTTCTTCTCCACCTCAATCTCTCTCCAATTTCAGAAATTTCCTATAACCTAACTTAGGAAATATTTGCTTATGATCTTAGATTGGAGCTTCTAGAGTTGAAGTTGAAATGTGGTTGATCTTTCCTTTGTTTTAAAGCTTCTCACTTGTTGTTTTGGGTTTAAAGGTGAGTTTTTGAACTCACATCTATGTCTATAACTTTCATTGTTGTTAGGTATGAATTCCTAACATCTATTCATGTTCATTTGCTTTTGATTTGAATTGATTTTGGTGAATTTTTCAATTTTTGGTTTTTAAGTCCAATTTTATGAAAATCCTACTATGGATGTTTGGACATCATATTTAGGGTGTATCGAAGAGCCTATAAGGCTGGGTTGTCACTTGGCATAAATCCCTAGTCATCGTTGCTCGCCCGACCGCTCCGGAATCGTTTTGGGCATTATGGCCTAGGAAAATTGTTGCCCAGACCAGGTGACCAGACGTCTGGTTGCTCAAGTCCAGACGTCTGGTTATGGTCCCTGGAGAAAAAATATAAGAATGCAGAAAAAAAGGCAGAAACTGGAACCAGACGTCTATTCCAAACCAACCAGACGTTTGGGAAGTCTATCAGACGTCTGTGAAAGTCTACCAGACGTTTGGAAGGTTTTTGAAAATTTCCAAAACCTAAATCCAGACGTCAGGATTCTAAACCAGACGTTTGGAACTGTTTATTTTGCCTATTTTGGCTGTTTTTCTAGTGGACTTCCAATTTTAATCGATTTTTGTTGATCCGGTTAGTTGTTATCACTTATTATCGACTTTGATGACTTCTTTCTTTGGATTTTTGGGAATATCCAATTGATGGGTTTGGTATCGATTTCTATGATTTTGATTCACGTCTTCGAATGTGAATTTTTGGTGATTGATTGTTTCTACAATCATTTCTGTGAGTTGTCACTTTAAAATACAAAGGTTTTTATACTAGTAGTAAATACTCAAACTCTTTCATTAAAATGATTTCAACGTTATTTTTAATATAAAGATCGCTTTCAAAACCGTTTTCCAATCTATTAGTATATACAAACCTTTACCTCAATCGTATGAGAAATCTAATTAAACGGCTTAGCAAAACAAGTGGTATGAAACGCTTGCGTTTACTTCGTCGGTTAATTCTTGGCCTTGTTCGATTGAACTCCCGTGACAATTTTTGAATGGAAATCTACAATCTGTTCGTAAATATTTAAGTTAAGCTAGTGGTTATGGGACATGAAGCCTAACTCATTTATTTACTAGCTTAGTGTAATTTACACTTATTTTCGAGTGGAAGTCTACAATCTGTTCGTAAATATTTAAGTTAAGCTAGTGGTTATGGGACATGAAGCCTAACTCATTTATTTACTAGCTTAGTGTAATTTACACTTTTCGATCAATGATGATCATTTTTGAGATTTAGACTAGCGATATGTGATGTCTCTTTGTCCGTGTGGGGGACTGTACCCCGTTCTATTGAGCTTCGTCTCATTTTTTTTATAGGCTAGCGACCTACGGGCTTTTTGGAGTTCGGTTCATCGGGCGTACCGTTATTGTACTACGTCATTGTTCCGAATTATTTGAGTTTCGGGTTCATCGGGCGTACCGTTATTGCACTACGTCGTTGTTCCGAAATATTTGAGTTTTAGGTTCATCGGGCTACCCGTTATTGCACTACGTCGTTGTTCCAACTCATTTGAGTTTCAGGTTCCTCGGGCGTACCGTTATTGCACTACGCCGTTGCACCGGCTCTATGGTTAGCGACCATGGGATAGCGACCCGTTTGTGACACACGTGTTGGTGAGTTTTCATGCTCCCGTTTGTGATAGGCCTTCCCCTTCTTGTGATTTCTGGATTTCTAGTTGATGATTTCTAGAATTTGCGTTTCACCAATTTTTATGCGATTGGCATTGATATGTATTGTCAATATTTGTGTTTTGGTGAATAATTTAAAGAATATGACATTCTTTTTAGTGTTTGAGAAGGTTTGAGATATTGTATGATTTTTGGTTTTATCTGATGTATACTTGTCACAGTATGACATTATTGTTATCATACGTTTTTGTGATACCTCTTATCCTATCTCATTTTATATGATATTTATAGCTAGACTGATCCGTTTATTATTTTCTTTTTAAATAATACTCGGGTCAGACCAAGGTATTTCAGGTGCTTTTGCTTGACTTCTTATCAGGGTCCGTCAGCTGATTTTTGGCTAACTACTTTAGCTTAGTAGTTTTTATTATTATACATTCGAGATAGAGACTCCTTGATGTATAATTATTCTTTTGTCTAGCACTTGTACCTATTTTATTTTGTGATGTAGTGGACCTTGTATGACCACTACTTTGATGTACACTTCTATGTGTTATATTCATATCTGTTTCCGCCTTTGTGATATGAATATCTGTAACTGATTTGTGTTATGTTTATTTCCATATTTGTTTCCAAAGCCCACATAGCCACTGTGTGGTAGCTTTGAGTTTGTATTTGATATATCGGATTTCCTCTTGAAATAAAATGTAAGTTATATTATTTGACATATCGGTACTCGCACAAAGCAATTACATAGATGGTCGCTCCTCAACAGCCTTATTCTTCGTGCTAGTCAACGGCATTACCCCGTAGTGTCCTTGGCTAGTGTGAGTATAGAGGTGGGGCGTCACAACTTGGTATCAAAGCTAAACTTCGGAACAATGTCGAATAATCTAGCAAGGATCATTGTCCTACGTCTTTCTTAGGAGTCGTGCCTTAGGATTTAATTCGAGTCATTGGACCCGTTCTATCCTATTTTCTTTTGTGATGCCTTGTTTTAGCAATCAAGTTTGTTTGATATTCATTCCGAGAATAACTTTTTTTTCCTCTTCTTTCTTTCTTTCTTAAAGAAGAGAAATGGTTAGATCTGGCAGTCCTAGCGCTGGTCAATCTAGTAGTCCTTCTCTAGATAGCGTATTCATGTCTGCCCAACAACTTTTGGATCTTGTAAAGAATCAAAAGTTTATCTGTGCTTTGAGTAAGAACCCCAAAAAGTTTTTACCTCTGAAACTAGAAGTTCCTTTCGATCAGCTTGTAGATATCACTCTTCGACTTGAAGAGGCCGATAAAGGAAGTGATAGTGATGTTGGAGGTTCCAAAAAGAGCCTCAATAACAACACGAAGAGGCGTATTAAGTTCAAAAGCCTTAATCCCAACAAGAAAGGGAAGCAGGAAATTTCAGTAGCAAAGACTCCTACCTCTAGTCGTGGACAATGCTACAATTGTGGTTCTATGGACCACTATGCTAATGAGTGTCCGAAACCCTTTTCTCATCGCTATTGCAAAGGTTTGGGTCATCTTTTATCTTCATGTCCCAAACTTCAAAGTAGGAGAGAGGGAAAGCTGAATGTTATGCAATCACCTAGTAACAATTTTCGTGGTCAAGGTATTTATCATTCTATCCTTGATGGCATTATTATGTTCCGTGATCATCCTATTTGAGTTCTTTTTGATACGGGTGCATCCCACTCTTTTATATCAAAAGAACTTGTTGTTTCTTTTTCTTTAATATTATGGGTTTGATGACTTCACTGAGAATTGCGAATCCGGTTGGTGGATCCACAACACTCAGTTTGCTTTGTAAAGATGTCGAGATTATTTTATGTGATTATTCTTTCCGAGCCGATTTGCATGTTATGCGTTACTTAGGCTTCGAAATTGTTTTTTGGGAAAGGATTGGCTTAATCATTATGAAGCCCATATCCTATGTCCCGAGAGGACTATCCATCTTCGACATTCTCAATCTGTTAAGCAGGTTTTTAATTTTTCTTAATGATTTCGATTCCAATTCGATGGCATCATTTTATTCTTTAAACTCACATGATGAGGAAAATGTTATTTCTCTCGTTCAAGTAGTTTGTGAATTTTTCGGTATTTTTGAGCTTGTCTTAGGATTACCACCTAAGCAATCTATTGAGTGGTGCTAAGGTCTTTTCAGCCCAGCCTTGCCACCGGTTTTCATCAGCTATGAGTTGTGGAGGGTAGCATTCCACTTACCGCATTCCGCACTCGTTATGATTCTTATGAGTAACTCGTGATGTCATTTGGTTTGTCCAGCTTATTTCATCCATCTTATGAATCGAGTATTCTGCGAATACCTCGATGAGACCACCCTTGTATTTATTGATTATGGATGAAAACAACAATTTAAAATTTGCAAATCTTTTTAATAAGATATTTATAAGTATAATTGGATTTTGTTCTAAAAACGAGCAAAGAATATTTGTAAATTTTATAAGTGACATGTTTATCATATAGAAGATGATTTTGTGTTGTATTGCCCATTGAGTGCTTTAAGAATTCTGGTCGATGCGCCTGATCAACGTTATCGACAGGAATCTCCTAAATGCTATGATGAGACAGTCAGACACAGTAAATTGACTTGTAATAAGTAATTTTTTCTAAAAAGATGATTACATAAAGTTAATTATAATTTTGAATGTTTTAGCTTTTCGGGAAAGAGGATCGTGAAATAAATAATTTAGCATAGAAGCTGCTTTTTAGAAATTAAAAGAACTCCTTTCCGATGCTCCTATTCTTATGATTCCCGAAGGGAACCAAGAATTTACTGTTTATACCGATGCTAGTCGTATTGGTTTGAATGTCGTTCTCATGCATAAGGGAATGTGTTATCGTTTATGAATTCTAGACAATTAAAAGCCTGCCGACACTAGATATGCCAGTCATGATTTAGATCTCGCGGCTATTATTTTCGCCCTTAGAATTTGGCGTTATTATCTTTTGGGAGAGAAATTTGTTCTCTACACCGATTATAAATCTTTGAAGTATTTATTTTCGCAAAAGGAACTTAATTTGCATCAACAACGTTGGCTCGAATTCCTTGCATCTTATGATCTTGATATTCTCTATACTCCCAGAATGGGTAATCGAGTTGCCGATGCCCTTAGTCGTAAGCAACAAGTGGTTGTTTCAATGATGATATCCGAATGGAATGATCTCGAGACTTTATCCACTTATGAGATTCGAGATCGTGAATCCAATTTATGTTCATCTCTTGTTTTGTGTAGCCTTGAGGCTCATCCTTCTCTTTTGGACCGCATCCTTGAAGCTCAAAAACAAGATTCTGAATTGGTTCTTCTTAGCCAAAGTTGTAGGGATAAAATTGATATTGAAGGTTTGAAAGACTTTGATATTTATGCTCGTGGCGGTATTTGAAAATTTGGTAGACTTATCGTGCAAAATATTAGTGGTCTTCGTAAAGACATTTTAGAAGATTCACATCGTTCTAAATTTACCATTCATCTCGGTAGTAGTAAAATGTACGCGGACATGAAGCGACTTTATTATTGGGATGGAATGAAATCTGATATTGCTAACTTTATTAAGCGTTGCATGACTTGCCAACTCATAAAGGCCGAGCATCAAAGGCCCGGTGGGTTATTGCAACCTTTGGACATTCCCGTTTGGAAGTGGGATCAAGTCTCCATGGACTTTATTGACGGTCTTCCCCGTTCTCGTTCAGGTCATGATAGCCTATGGGTGATAGTAGATAGACATACAAAATCCACCCATTTTATTCCCGTTCGGTCCAATCAGACCGTACCACTTTTGGCTAAACTCTATGTCAAAGAAATTGTTAAATTGCATGGAGTTCCTACTTCTATTGTTAGCGATCGTGATCCATTATTTACTAGTGGATTTTGGAAAGGTCTTCAAAAAGCTTTGGGAACAAAGCTTAATTTTAGCACCCCTTATCATCCTCAGTCCGATGGACAAACCGAGCGTGTGAATCAAACTCTTGAAGATCTCCTTCGTGCATGTGTTCTTGATTATGGTGGAAGTTGGGAAGATCTTATTTCCCTTGTTGAGTTTTCTTACAACAATAGCTTCTAATCTAGTATTGGTATGGCACCTTTCGAGGTACTCTACGAAAGGCCATGCCGATCTCCTTCATGTTGGCTTGAAGCCGGTGAGAAGCTGGTTTTAGGTCCTGATTTTATTCATGATTCCACAGAAAAGATTGACCTTATTCGTCATAGGATGAAAGAAGCTCAAAGTAGAAAAAAATCCTATGTCGATAACCGAAGAAGGAAATTAGAATTTTCTGTGGGAGATTTGGCATTCATTCGTGTTTCACCTATGAAGGGTGTTGTGCGTTTTAGTCGATCAGGAAAGTTAGCACCTCGATATATTGGTCCATTTCCCATCACCGAACGCATTGGTTCCATGGCTTATCGCCTTTTGTTACCAGCTCAATTTTCTGCTATTCATGACGTATTCCACGTCTCTCAACTACGGAAATGCCTTAGAGATTCCAATTCTATTCTTGAGCCCGGTATTATTGAAGAAATTGAAGTTTCACCTAATTTGACTTATGAGCAACATCCTATTCGTATCATAGCTACGGAGGTTAAACACCTTCGAAATAAAGATGTTCCGCTTGTGAAAGTTCAATGGTCCGCAAATCCTAAGGATTGCTCTTGGGAATCCAGAGAATTCATCGAGCGAACACATCCGGACTTACTCTCTCGTGCTCCTTAAGGTGAACTTCTCATTTCAAAATATCTTCCGTTGTGTTGTTATGCCTTAGTATGGTTGTTACTTTTTATTTTCTTCTTAAGTATTGCGAGGACACAATTTCTTTAAGAAGGGGAGTCTGTAACAACCCGCATATTTCACGATTATATATTTAAATGTTTTATTTAAATATAGCATCGTTAATCAGATTAAAGTCCGAAATGTTACTTTTTGTAAACAGTCGAATTGGGACTCGAGACCACTTCCATTGAGTCCAAAATGGCGTTTACAACTTTTTTAAGTAAAAACATCGATATGATTGGAGTTGAGTAGAATTTTGCTATTTTTCTATTTTAGGCTTTGGGTTTTCAACCCACTAGCCCAACTTAAGACCCTAACTCCTCTACTCTTCATTCATTCTACTCCTCATTTCCTTACACTCTCATGCTAAAGTAAAAAGGGGGAAAAGATAGGAAATTAAAATTCCTAAACCCTAGTTTGTTTAGGAAATACAAATTCAAGTCCAAAATCAAAGAGAAGCTTAGGTAAGCATCCCCTTCTTCTTCTCCACCTCAATCTCTCTCCAATTTCAGAAATTTCCTATAACCTAACTTAGGAAATATTTGCTTATGATCTTAGATTGGAGCTTCTAGAGTTGAAGTTGAAGTGTGGTTGATCTTTCCTTTGTTTTAAAGCTTCTCACTTGTTGTTTTGGGTTTAAAGGTGAGTTTTTGAACTCACATCTATGTCTATAACTTTTATTGTTGTTAGGTATGAATTCCTAACATCTATTCATGTTCATTTGCTTTTGATTTGAATTGATTTTGGTGAATTTTCCAATTTTTGGTTTTTAAGTCCAATTTTATGAAAATCCTACTATGGATGTTTGGACATGATATTTGGGGTGTATCGAAGAGCCTTTAAGGCTGGGTTGTCGCTTGGCATAAATCCCTAGTCATCGTTGCTCGCCCGACCGCTCCGGAATCGTTTTGGGCATCATGGCCTAGGAAAATTGTTGCCCAGACCAGGTGACCAGACGTCTGGTTGCTCAAGTCCAGACGTCTGGTTATGGTCCCTGGAGAAAAAATATAAGAATGCAGAAAAAAAAGGCAGAAACTGGAACCAGACGTCTATTCCAAACCAACCAGACGTTTGGGAAGTCTATCAGACGTCTGTGAAAGTCTACCAGACGTTTGGAAGGTTTTTGAAAATTTCCAAAACCTAAATCCAGACGTCAGGATTCTAAACCAGACGTTTGGAACTGTTTATTTTGCCTATTTTGGCTGTTTTTCTAGTGGATTTCCAATTTTAATCGATTTTTGTTGATCCGGTTAGTTGTTATCACTTATTATCGACTTTGATGACTTCTTTCTTTGGATTTTTGGGAATATCCAATTGATGGGGTTGGTATCGATTTCTATGGTTTTGATTCACATCTTCGAATGTGAATTTTTGGTGATTGATTATTTCTACAATCATTTCTGTGAGTTGTCACTTTAAAATACAAAGGTTTTTATACTAGTAGTAAATACTCAAACTCTTTCATTAAAATGATTTCAACGTTATTTTTAATATAAAGATCGCTTTCAAAACCGTTTTCCAATCTATTAGTATATACAAACCTTTACCTCAATCGTATGAGAAATCTAATTAAACGGCTTAGCAAAACAAGTGGTATGAAACGCTTGCGTTTACTTCGTCGGTTAATTCTTGGCCTTGTTCGATTGAACTCCCGTGACAATTTTTGAATGGAAATCTACAATCTGTTCGTAAATATTTAAGTTAAGCTAGTGGTTATGGGACATGAAGCCTAACTCATTTATTTACTAGCTTAGTGTAATTTACACTTATTTTCGAGTGGAAGTCTACAATCTGTTCGTAAATATTTAAGTTAAGCTAGTGGTTATGGGACATGAAGCCTAACTCATTTATTTACTAGCTTAGTGTAATTTACACTTTTCGATCAATGATGATCATTTTTGAGATTTAGACTAGCGATATGTGATGTCTCTTTGTCCGTGTGGGGGACTGTACCCCGTTCTATTGAGCTTCGTCTTTTTTTTTATAGGCTAGCGACCTACGGGCTTTTTGGAGTTCGGTTCATCGGGCGTACCGTTATTGCACTACGTCATTGTTCCGAATTATTTGAGTTTCGGGTTCATCGGGCGTACCGTTATTGCACTACGTCGTTGTTCCAAAATATTTGAGTTTTAGGTTCATCGGGCTACCCGTTATTGCACTACGTCGTTGTTCCAACTCATTTGAGTTTCAGGTTCCTCGGGCGTACCGTTATTGCACTACGCCGTTGCACCGGCTCTATGGTTAGCGACCATGGGATAGCGACCCGTTTTTGACACACGTGTTGGTGAGTTTTCATGCTCCCGTTTGTGATAGGCCTTCCCCTTCTTGTGATTTCTGGATTTCTAGTTGATGATTTCTAGAATTTGCGTTTCACCAATTTTTATGCGATTGGCATTGATATGTTTTGTCAATATTTGTGTTTTGGTGAATAATTTAAAGAATATGACATTCTTTTTAGTGTTTGAGAAGGTTTGAGATATTGTATGATTTTTGGTTTTATCTGATGTATACTTGTCACAGTATGACATTATTGTTATCATACGTTTTTGTGATACCTCTTATCCTATCTCATTTTATATGATATTTATAGCTAGACTGGTCCGTTTATTATTTTCTTCTTAAATAATACTCGGGTCAGACCAAGGTATTTCAGGTGCTTTTGCTTGACTTCTTATCAGGGTCCGTCAGCTGATTTTTGGCTAACTACTTTAGCTTAGTAGTTTTTATTATTATACATTCGAGATAGAGACTCCTTGATGTATAATTATTCTTTTGTCTAGCACTTGTACCTATTTTCTTTTGTGATGTAGTGGACCTTGTATGACCACTACTTTGATGTATACTTCTATGTGTTATATTCATATCTGTTTCCGCCTTTGGAATATGAATATCTGTGACTGATTTGTGTTATGTTTATTTCTATATTTGTTTCCAAAGCCCACATAGCCACTGTATGGTTAGCTTTGAGTTTGTATTTGATATGTCGGATTTCCTCTTGAAATGAAATATAAGTTTTATTATTTGACATATCGGTACTCGCACAAAGCAATTACACAGATGGTCGCTCCTCAACAGCCTTATTCTTCGTGCTAGTCGACGGCATTACCCCGTAGTGTCCTTGGCTAGTGTGAGTATAGAGGTGGGGCGTCATAAGGAAGGTCGAATTTTAAATTTGGTTCCACACCCTCAAAAGAATTGAAATCCAACTCAATTACCATGTTTTTAACAACTTCATTAAGATTGTTATTTTCAATTTCAAAAGTTGTTATTTGAAACTCGTCGATTTGGGTAAAATATGGATTATTGTTTGACTCGTCACACGTTGGGATTTGATTTTGTTTTTCACGTTGTTTCATATATGTTTCAAACAACGAATGTGTGTGGTCATCGTAAATTTCGTTCATTTGCTCAACAAATTCCAATTTATAGTTATTAACCTGAGAATTTTCGATTTGGATTTGTTGAGAACAAAAATTTTCAATCGCATCGTAGTCGAGATTATTCCCATTGCCAAAAATTATTTGAAAAGTGGATCACATTTTCGTTTTGATTTTGAAATTCATTTTGGAGTTCAAAATTGAATTGGCATGGGTTATACTCGAAATAGTTTGAATTTTGAAGTGAATTCAAATTTTGATTATTTTGAAAACTTTGATTCGAGTTATCGCACAAATATGAATTACACAACTCATTTATCATTTGATTTTGTTGTGTAGAGATTTCAAGTAAAGATGAAATGCTATTTTCAAGATTTGAGGGTTGCTCGTTATTTTGAAAACTTTATGGTGCAAAATCCGAATTGTTTAAAGAATAGTTGTCGTTAAAATATCCATACGAATTTGGAGTGAAATCATATGGATTATATTGATTTTCACAACTATTGTAAAATTCAAGTGAGTGGGGAAACTCGAACATTTTCAGGAATGTTTTTTTTATAATAGAAAAATATTCACAAATAAAATTTATTTTTCAAAAGGAATTGATTTTTGTTTTTCAAATTTTTTGTAAAGGTTTTATACTTTTTTTTTCGGATTTTGGTTTTTTTTTATTTTTTTTTTGGATTTTTGAAATTTCAAAGAAAAACTAAGTACATATTTTTTTTGGATTTTTGGAATTTTGATATGACAATTTTCAAAGGAAAAGGAAAAAAACCAAGTTAAGAAATATTTACAATTTTTTTAGTTTTGGATTTTGAATTTTTTGTTTTTTTTTAAAATATGCATGAACTAATGCAACTAAATAAATGCAATGGTTAATTACAAATGATTTATCCTAAGTTAACCCAAAATTGTATAATCACACTCTGTCTTAAATCAACAAGATAGTTCTCAGCTAAGTAACGGACAGGATTTATCGGTGCACCAAGAATCACCGTAGCAATGCAGCCGAAGGTTTAAGTACCTTCAGAGGAACAACCACTATAATATTTACGAATCACCAGAATATTTATAAATGGTTATTACTCCGCCGCAGCCTAGACACCAAGAAATTAAATTGTTCAAAGAAGACAAATTGTCAATATACAATTAAGTGTTATCGATGTCTAACCGTTATTATTAATCAAAATTCTAGGATGAAATGCAAAGCAGAAATTAAACGTGAATTAACAATGCAACTACAAATGGATTTTTGTTTTTGTTCTTGGTTTTCTGAATTTTTTTTTCAAATGCAAGTAAACAACAATGCAAGACAAACAAAAACAATAAATATATACAATGCACGACAAATAAAAAGAAAATTATAAATAAGCAAGCAGTTATTTTTTTTGGCAAGCTCAGCAAAGCAAGCAATTTATTTTAGCAAGCACTTCTGTTCCTTCTGCAATTCTGCTTTGGCAATCTGAAATAAAACAAGATATATACAATTATATATATATAAGGAAGCAAACCCTTCTTTTGTTTTTTATTTTTTATTTTTTATTTTGCTAAGAAAGAAAACTAAAACAAAATAAGTGAAAACAAGACAAATGAAAACAAATTGAAACTTAGATTTTTTTTTGAAAACAACTTGTTTTGTTTTTAAGGCAAATACAATCTAACTTGTTTCTCTTTTTTTTGTTCTAAATCCTAACAAGGGCCCGACCCACTTAAGATAAAAAAAATTAACTAAAAAAACGTTTTCACGACCATTCACAAATAATCCCAAACATCAACAATCAATATTCATTCTCAGAAATCAATTCGAACTATGTTCGCAAACAATTCCAGAAATTAAAATCAAATTTAAACTCGAAATTGAAACAACAGGTTGGTCGCAGAAGACGATGAGGTGATTTGAGGAATTAGGTGGGTCGGCGATTTTGGAGATGTTCGAGTTCGAGGGGATTTTTGCGAGTAGCTGACAGAAGAGGTTAAGCGAATGTCGTAGCGATTTTGAGGTCGAGTGGTTCGTAGGTATGCAAGTAATTCGAGGAAATAACAGTTGCAAAATCAGTTATTGTGGTGGCCACCATGCAGCAATTGGTTTGCGATGGAGAGTTGTGTGGTTCGAGATAGTGAGGCAGTGGGAATGGATGATTGCAAGGGGATTTAGATGAGTGGGTGAGGCTGCGATTTGGAATCTAGTGAGCAGTTTTATTTTTGGCAAGATAATGTGTTGGACAGTGGTGATAAGGCAGAGGCTGGTGATGTTGCAGTGGGATGGTGAACTAATGAAGTAATGGCAGAGGAACTGAATTGTAGTGTGGCTATTGTTCAGCCAAGGTAGCGGCTTAGTTTCAGGTGGTTGAATTGACGGTGATCGAAGTGGTTTCTGGTGTGGAAAGTGATTAAAGGAAGTAACTGAGTTGTTTGATTGTTAGGAGGTGTTGTTTGTATGGTTTTAGTGGTACAGTTATGTATGTATCAGTGGGTAATGGCACAGTAATGGTGTGGTTGAATAGTGTAATGAAGTGGTGAATTGTTTATGATGTCTGGGTATTTTCCGGTGATTGGTATGTTGACTGTCAAGTATGGTGGAGTATGTGGGTGTGTAGAGATGTTTTTTGTTGTAGTCTGAAACTTGTTGATGATCAAGAGGATGTGGAGGAGGTTGTTGTGTAGGTAGTAAGATGTTGGTCAGTGTGACTTTGCTGTGTAGAGGTCGAAGACAGAGGGATGGTGGATCAAAGAAATAGTTGTAACAGTAGTGGATGACACGGTGCAGCAGTTTTTGTACAGAGAGAAGATGGTAGACAGTATGGGATTGGTTTGTAGATTATGGTGAAGTGTTGGTGGTTATAGTAATGGCAGTGAAGTGGATGGTACAGTGTGAATGGTTTGTTGTTGACAGTTTGCTCGGTAGTTTGTACAAGTGGGTCAGGGCTGTAGAAGTGGATCAGGGCTGTGAAGTTTGTAGAAGTGTGGTTGTAGTTGTAGAAGTGAAGTGAAGTTGTGGATGTGAGGTTGTTAGGTATATTGGTCGACTGGAAGTGGTTCAGCAGTGATGTGATAAGGCAGGATGGTGGCTATTTTGAATGGTGGTGTTTAATGAGGGTGAAGTGGAGATTGAAGTGGGATGTTTTCAGGAGTGCGGTCTGTTGAGGAGGAATGAATGAGCAGTGTGTTGATGAGTCTCTGGCAGCTTACAATGTTGTAGGCAGTTCGACTGGCAATGGGGATGTGGATATGTATTGCATAAGAGTGGGAGGTCAGTGATATTTGTAGAGAGTTTGGTTATGGGAGAATCGTGCAGTGGTAGCAGTGACTTGCAGTGAAGTTGCACTTGTTTTGGTTGAAGTGGTGGAGGAAGTGCATTTGCAGGCAGTACCGTGGTTTGTAAATGACAGAAATGCAATGATATGCAAGCAGAAATTGGCAGTTTGAAATGTATATGAATGTAAATGGTAGTGTGCTTGTTGAATTGCACGGAGATGGTAGATATGGTGAAGTGAGGCTGTGGGCAAGTGAATGAAACAAGGCACTGTAGGGTTGTGAATGTGGTAGGAAGATTGAGTTTATGGAAAGCAGTGATAGTTTTGATGATATGCACAGAGAAAGGTTGGGTAGAGTAATAAAAGAAATTTGTAAATGATATTGTTGAAGGAATTTGTAAAAGAAAGGCAGAAACTGTAATTTGTAAAGAAAAAGGAAATAAAATATTTTTGTTTTTGTTTTGAAATTGTATGTTTTTTTTAAAAATAGAAATGCAATGCAAATGGAAAAGGAAACTAGAACAATAAACACACAAACAAATGCACACAAAAATCAAACACACACTCAATAATTTTTTTTAAATGCATACACACAAAAATAAAACAACAAATAATTCGAAGAATAGAAAATCAAATCAACTCCCCGGCAACGGCGCCAAAAACTTGTTATGGAATTTTTATCGTATTAGAAAATCGTCGAAAAATTTCAAATTAAAATTTAACCGCAAGCGCACGGTGTACGATTGTAGCACGTGTGCAAGTACGGGTCGATCCACAGGGAATTGTTTAGATTTTTGAAATTCTATTCAATCAAATTAAATCAAAGTTGAGGGATTGTTAACTAACTAAAAGAAAGTAAAAAACAAACCACAACTAAGGAGAATAAAAATATGAGATTAAAGAGCAATTTAATGGCAAATCCCCTCTCATGATCACATAAATCAACATAATGAAATTATGATCTCCTTTTGGTCATTTGTGAGTTTAGTTGATGCATTCATCATAAGCATGGCCTAATTGTGTTATTAATTAACACACTTAAACCATCAAACTATAATGCACCCTCTAACCCACTTACCAACTTTGATGAAAATGATATGAAATTAAAGTAGAATCTATTTTAAGCATGGCTTATTAACTATTGAATTAGAAACATAAACCATCAAATTTTGATTCTAAATCCACTTCCATTACCATGATCATATGTAGATGAAAAAGTAATTAGCGATTCATATGACTAAGCATATCATATTTGTTTTGAACAACATAAGCTATCAAACTCAATATTAAACACAAAATCACACAAACATCTAACTTTCCATTAAGCACAAAAGAGACATAAATGAGAAATTATGTTGCATCTACATGATTCAAGAGAGCTTCATTACCCCTAAATTGAAGGGATTAGCCTCTCATTTGTATTATCATATCAACACAAGTAGAAAGCAACATGAAATAAACAAAAACAAAAAGAAGAGGAAAATGAAAGCTAATGGAAAAGATAACTAATCTAATTGCATAAAATAAAATCTACACTATTGGCATGAAAGAAAGAGAGCATGTAAGTAAAATAAAACACTAATTGACATTGCATAAAAAGAAAAGAAAATTACAAAAAATAAAAATGGCTAAGTAGCCATGAAAAGAGAAAGGGAGCTTGTCTTTTTATGTTGAGCCTAAACTAAACTAAGAGAGACTAAGCAAGAGGGTTACATGAAACATAAGGGGTATTTATACAAGTTAGAAACCCTAATGCATATTTTTGGGGAATGCCCAAAATGCCCTTGTAGAAAGTGTGGTGGCCAAGTTATCATTAGCTTAAATAATTACCCACTAAGTGTGCATGAAAGTGTAATGACCATTAGCATGTGGATTAGCTTCTAATTTGTACATGAAGGAAGGTGGGTAGGTGGAGTCCTCCATGATCTTGGTTTTGAATTATTTCCATCTTCATTTGTCCTTCACTCTTATGAATGCATATATCTTCATAAAACCACTTGAAAATTCACTAAATCTCCTGCAAAACAACATAGAAAATTCCAAATAAATTTTTACAATTTAATAAATGCACAAAAATGACCATTTGGCCCCTATATGAAGATGAATATGTGATAATTTGAAAATAATTTGAATTTGGTTTAAACAAGTTAAAATACCCGATATGATCATTTATTTAATTTAAATAGATTAAATATGGTGGTAAAATTATGCACATTTACGTGCACATCATGCATCGTGCACGTAGTCTTGCACCAGTTTCTCTATATTGTTTGGGATTTTCTTCAAGTTGGGGGGATAGTGGAAACCGTCGAAGCAAATGTTCGGGAAATCTTTCTTCAGTTTAGCAATACGGACGGCTCCTTCCTCTGTTGGCTCTATAGCGGTTTGTTCTACGACAGCGGGAGCGGCTGTTTCACTTCTACGACGCTGTTCGTCGGTTTTTGGAACGTGAGGTGGCACTGTTTGGTGCGAAGATTCAGAAGAGGGCCTGCTGGGGCCGGAAGGCTTAGAAGGCGCTTTCGATGGCGCAGATCGCGACCTGGAGCGGCACTTGCTTTGATGTGATTTTTCTTTTTCCCTGTCGTAGCGTTCACGTTCCCAGCTAGAATGGTAGCCACGACCATAATCTCTCTCACTCTCGTGGCGATGTGATTCAAAATGCGATCCAGACGACTGGCGCGAGGAGCGGAGTTTATCAAGCATAGAACCTTGTTTCACCATTGTATCTGCAAAAAAAGAAGAAGAAAATCAATCACTACTAGATATTGAGAAGCACATGATGAAATGTCGTGTAATGCCGTGAAGTGCTTGTATGCATGTGTAAACCCCCCAACCAACCGGTTGTAGTAGCTTTGCTTATTGGAGTTGACTCCTCTATATCTATTGAAGTTAGGCCTGTGCCAGTTCTTGACGGGGAGTGGAGCCCCTCTAACTCAAGATCAGGGGATGACGGTATGTCCACAGGAATGGGAATATTCGATAGCCCCTTTAGCGATCTTTCTATTTGCTGGGAAGAGGTCTTCGGACCTATGGAGGGAGTCACAAATTGAGTTGCTTCGATAGTCTTTCACCTCTTGATTTTATAGACAGAAGATTTGCCTTTTCTCTTTAATTCGGACGGCGGATGGCCCTACGGAGGCACGACCACAGGCTCAAGATCAGCTTCGGTACCCTCATCGTCACGAGGTTCGATGATTATTATGTCGGGCATGGCCTGAGCTCCCTCGACTGGGGCATGACAGAAGCCCGTCTTCCGCCTTGTCTTGCTGGGGCTAATCTTGGAATCCCCGTGAACCCTATTCTCTGTCCTTTCTCTAAAAGCCCGGCGACGATCAAATTGTCGTCGGTGAGAACTTCATCCATTTCTCTTAACTCAGCAGGCACCTCCTGGAGCATCCTTACTACCTCTTTATACTGCGCTCCTTCGAGCTATGGAATAAAAGCTGTAAAAGAAAAACAGCAATGTATTCAGCATCGATCTATATTATCTAGTTATGGTTAAATAACGAAACAAGTAACATCACTTACGTCTGGCTAGCCATTGCCTGGAAAATCCCGGAGGGCATCTCATATAGAACCACTCCATTTTGAAGTAGCTCAACTTGCTCCATGTGCCTGCTACCACTTGACAGTTCCTAACAGCCTCCAGGAAGGTGAATGATGGATTATCCGCCCGACTCTTCACATTGAATAAATATCTGATCTCGTCGACAGTCAGGGGACGAAGGAGATGTTCCATAAATATTATGTACAAGCTGTTGAGTAACGGTATCCATTCGGATGAAGCTGAGAAGGCGCGATCCTCAGATAAAACAGCACGTCCCTAATGAATTGGTTGAACGTGGGCATTGTTCCGCCCCAGCACATAAATCTGTTACATGCTGTGAATCCCTCTGGAGGATAATGTGCTCTATCTTCCGAACTTGGTAGCCGGACTTCTTTAAAAGACAACCATGCCTAAGGCAAATTCTACCTAGCACTTCTTCTATAATCTTGGATTGGATAGAATCTATTGGATTCATTATCACCACTACATCCGGCAGTTCATCCGGAGCAAGATTCACTATATCAACCGGGACGTCCGGCCTATCTATTATGGAGAATGGAGGACTTTGAGCTTCTAGCTGTTCTGAGCTTCCAGGATCCATAGCTATTGAACTCAGTAAAAACCACTATTATATTGTAAAAAACCCGTATCCCCTCAGTGCAAAGTGAGTGATCGTGTTGTGTAGTGAAGTGCTGCACAATACTCTAAAATTCTACAAGATTAAGAGATAGTAAAGAGACGAGACTTCGAGATTCGACCGGAGCGACCGTCATTGTTGACCGTCTCAACCGTGCCATTCTGACTTCGGAGAACGATCCATATTAAACCTTATTATTTTTAACAAGTTACAGTTCCATCGACGAGCTTTGAAGGACAGTCATATATTCGGTTCTACGGTCGAGTCCAAATATGCAAGGCTAAATGCTCGTCGAAGTCCAATGTTCAAATGTGCAAAAGATATGAAATTCATATCCATCATAATTCATTTCGGATCATTCCTCTAAAGCTAACATTTGTATCGATCAAAACTGTCAGACCGATCATCAGTTCGTATCGATTAAGCAGTTCGTATCGATCTTCCTGTATCGATCACTCCATATCGATCGCTTCATATGGATCCATGAGCTCTGGCTTCGAATCGATCAGAAGGCGCCTCACCCCATATCGATACGAGTTATTTCATCTCGGATCGAACATCTAACTATTCCTTCCGCATCGTTTCCAGATGCCCACTTTTCTCCTCAATCATGGAAACTACTTTCCACCACATCCATCGACACACTTTTTCTCATCGATCGCATATGAGATCCAGTGAATCGATCCATGACAATTCCTTCACATCCACTATCTCTAAAACTTCATACATCCAAATCAATTCCACATCCATCCCCTCGCATCGATGCAAGATCACTACCTGAGTTAGTCAGATTCGGAGTCAGTGACTCTGTATCCTTTTTTCCTCTCTAGCTACCCTCCTTCTTCTCCAAATCTCCCAAATCACCGTTAGCAACGCTCTCCACTCCACCTCAGATACCCTCCGGCGACAACGACGCCAAAGATGGCAATTATGGTGAACAAGGGGGCATGCAAATCGAATCTCACCATTATAAGCATGATTCAATCAGTAATTTACCTAAGGTTTAAGGGGATTTGGATTGGGTAATCAGGTTATGGTTGGAGACGAAGAACAGTTACTTTCTTTTTCTATTTTCCTTTTCTCCG
Organism: Allium fistulosum; assembly: GCA_030737815.1. Lineage (NCBI taxonomy): Eukaryota > Viridiplantae > Streptophyta > Magnoliopsida > Asparagales > Amaryllidaceae > Allium > Allium fistulosum. The sequence goes on along the minus strand of CM060904.1, from coordinate 1,097,581,725 downwards.
ATCGGTATGAAATAGCAAAATGAAAAATTATGCTAAGTACAAAAAAGTATTTATACTCTCTTCGTATCCAACATAAAAAATGATTCGTATCCCGGTTTTTCTCACCGATTGAATCAGTCAAAAGCCCATCACTACACTAGAAAAGCGATTTTGCCACGGCTTTGAGCCGTGGCTAAACGACTTAGCCACGGTTCTGAGCCATGGCAAAATTGGCAGTGGCAAATATTTCGCCACGGCTCAGGGTCGTGGCAAATTAGTATTTAGCCACGGCTCTGAGCCGTGGCAAATTAATATTTAGCCACGGCTAAGGACCGTGGCAAAATTAACTTTTCCCACGGCTCTGAGCCGTGGCTAAATATTAATTTGCCACGGCTCAGAGCCGTTGCTAAATATTAATTTGCCACGACCCTGTAACGAAATTAAAAAATGCACCAGCTTATACCATTTTAACCACAGCTCAAATTCATTCCTAAATGCAGTTTCATGATACACGGACATTCTAAATGCAGTTTCGAAATATATATAGTACATGGAATAAATAACGTGAGTACAAAACCAGTAATAGATGACAAACCCAATTTATAATACAACTACTACAAGTGCTTGATTACAAACCTACAACTTTCAGTTCATAATACAACTTCATAGTGAAACCATCAGTTCATAGAAAAATAAGTAAACAACATCTATTGTTCATGTAAACACTAAACAACAAAAAAGAAATTATTCCTGAATTCGCCAAGCATATACTTCATCATAGTAAAACGACTGCAGTTCTTAGTGAAGCAATGACAACTACAAGCTAACTTTAGAATCTAATATATAAGTGAAGGCAACAAATTGAACTCAGTAGCCCACGTGCAGACGCAAATTAAAGATATTTCAGATGCTTCTCTCCCTAAGCAAAATCCCTAGGTGCGAAATAAACAGAAAATATGCAGAAAGTCAACAGTGGAAAATAAACAGAAATTATGTTAGTGTTGAGAAGATGTTACTATAGACACATTTCAGATGCTTTGACTAAAAGTATTTTCGAAAATTAACCCAGTTAAAATTGCCAAAGTATAATAATACATACCTGCTTATGGGTCTATAAATATCGAATATTACTCTTTGGATGACACACATAACCACCGATTCCAACTTCACCAAAGGTCATAGCAAGAGGATGATTTTGTTTGCATGTTTTCTCTTCTGGTAGCAGTATATTGTCCACGACTAACTTCTCATGTGTTGGAGGTAATGATTTTCCGTGTATAATAGATGCTGTCGAATCTTTACAGACAGTGGCTGTTGCAATGACCTCAAGGTCAATGTTCAGGATTTTGCATTTTTGGTTGGCTAAACCAGACGAATTAAATGAATTTACCAAGTCATTATTCAGCATTCTTCCAACACTTCCACGTAGTGTACCACTTCCTCCTTCATTTGAAGCAATGTCCGGTAAATGATTTTCTTGACCTGCATATTGTCCTTTCAACAAGTCGACCAATGACTTCAATGTACCTTCCATATTATCCATTCTAGCTTTCAAGTCTTCTGTGCCTCCTTGAGCCTTTTTGAGTTGTTTACGTGCAATAGTACAAGCCTTAACTTGAGTCCTTGATATTTTGGCTCCAATACTTCGAGTCCGACCTCTTTTATCCCTACCAAACACTTGTGATAGGATATCTTCATCCAATGGCAAGTCTTCTTCATCACTACCGATGATTGATTCCTTTGCTTTTGCAATTTTATCCTAAAATATGGTAATACTTGAGATGTTATTTACTACAAAGACTTTATAGAATAGCTGAATTATTATCTGTTTAACTTACGAAGTACGTAGAAGCCGAATCTGATATGGTACCGTCTTTTTTGGTGTGAGTCTTCTCCCATACTTGACGACGTGTGATTTCTTTTGTCGGATTTGCACTGGCCTACAACAACAAAAATATAAAGAGATCGTTAATTTAAATGGATACTATTTAAGTGTATCTATTTGACAATATGCAATATTAATCTAGAGAAAAAAGTACAGTAAAATAAATACAAATCGGTCATCTAAAAGTAAACCGGTAAATAAATAGTATATGAGCATGCAATATATAAACAATACAAAATGTCAACAATATACACACACGCGTGACTTATAACAACACTGAAGTATGAAGGAAAAAACAAGACCATAATATATTAATGGAATTTATATTCTCTAGCAAACCTAGAGTTCTCTGCTGCTGCAACTTCAACTTATAGCCCAGAAACCAGTCTCAGAAAATTATTGCAAGTGTCTTCTCTACTTGGATTCATTTCCTCTTTGCAGCATGGTTATATGCACAGATGCTTGAATATAGGAGAAATGCGGTTACTTTTAAAGAGTAAGATATCAATTTACTGGGGTTCTATGCTAGTTTTACTGTAGGACTGATAATCTCATTCTGGAACGTAGTACCATTTATTATAAACTGGTTGTTTTACAACTTCTTGGTTTGAGTATACAAGATTATATTTTGTACAAATCATTTGAACTTCCTTATAAAGAAATGTTTTGGATAGTTATCAAAGAGATAACTTGGTTTGCTTTGTATATGTTAAACATGGTAGGTGCCAAATATGAATTTCTATTGCTGAACCAATTGATTACAATTCGTAATGAATGTCATAATAATTGAAAATAGATAATTAACATTCATATTAACTTCTGATGTTTTAATGAGGTAATTAACATCTTAATTCCTGAATTTGATGTCTGGTAAGAAAATAATCAAACACTTCCTCTTTAACTGTCATTTTAATTACAATATATGTTGTACTATTTGTTTCCAATTCCAGGCATCAACTCTCTGAAAGAAAACATAGAGCAGTTTTCAGGCATCACCTCTGATGTTTACAATATATGTTGTACTATATATTGTACTATTTGTTTCCAATTTTAGTGTCAACTCTCTGAAAGAAAACATAGAGCAGTTTTCAGGCATCTTTATCGAAATGATCTAGTACGAGAGCATATCAAAATGCACAATCATGATACATAGTACTTAACGAAATACCATATACACACACACACAGGGGAGAAGCCATAGCTGAGATTCTGATTGTGTTCTTTTGTCAGAGCAGTTAAGAAGAATGAAATAGAAATAGAATACAAATTACCATTATCTAAGAATTGATCAGCATTTTTTCACCCTACCCAACTCAAATTTCTTGCTCTGACACTGTCCATATAGTGTAAAGCCACTTTCTAACAAATGCTACCAAATAGTTTTGCTCAATAATACAAACCACACGACATTTAGTGCTTGTAAATCAATAAAGTTAGCATACAGTAACAATATAATATCTCACACCCTTTTCATTTTATCCTAACTCAGTCACCACCTAATAAGTTATGATCATTCCTCATCAAATTCGTGGATTACTCTTTTCTATCATTGTCGTGGGGTAACAAAAAGTAATTTTAGGAATATAAGACTCAAGTACATCTCATTGATCTTTGGTCCAAATTCAGCTTTTGAAACATTGGTATATCTAAAGAACTATTTCATTCACATAACAAAAGAACAAAGTTGCATTTTTTTGGCGACTTTGCATCTAAGATTTAAGTGTCAATTCGTGATAGTTTACTTATATTTAATATAAAAAATGAAACAAACATACCATTTAATGTTCTACTACAGCGTGACTTGTACGTCCAGTATGATGACCGTAGTTGTACAACGATCTGTTTTTATTGCCTATCTCTCTTCTTTCCCTTGCACCGGGTTTTGCTTCATTTTTCACAAACTCAGTCCAATCTTCTTGGGCGATTGTTATACCTCCTGCGATAGACATTTCAATACGTATATGAGTTAATTTATTTTACAATAATGGGAATTCAGGATAAATTGGTCAACTTACTTCTCCCATTCATCCAATCCATCGTACTTATTAAGGACCCATCTATGAACTTGTTCAAACTGCACTTGGGTCAAAGTTATATCTTTACCACTATCTAGAGGCATCTCACCAGCAAACTCATCATCCTCGTCTAAAAACGCTTCACGGGTATGTTTATAAGTGCCATCACCTCCTCTTGGCATATAATCCATGCAGTAATAACTAGCTTCTTGTACAATATATCCTTCTGCAATACATCCTTCAATATATCTTTTATTGCACACATATCCTTTATATGTTTTCATCAACCTATGTAGGTAATTAATTGTAATAACTGGTAGCTATTTAAATCGAATGATGAAGAATAAAACAAAAATTAGTAATTTACCGTTCAAAAGGATACATCCATCTATATCTAACAGGGCCGCAAGTCAATGCTTCATCAGCTAGATGAACCATAAGGTGGATACTGATATCAAAAAATGCGGGTGGAAAATGTTTTTCAAACACACACATTGCTTCTACCAAACTAGCCTATGCTTTTAAAAGATGTTCCCTATTGATTACCTTTGAGCACAAAATGTTAAAGAATAGACTTATACGGTGTATAGCATTACGCAGATCCTTATGTTGTAGATAAGAATGTTGAAGCAATACCGGAAGTAATTGTTGCATTATGACATGATAATCATGTGACTTCATATTTGTTAGCTCAGGAGGATTGATGCTCACATTGTTGTGGAAGTTAGAAGAGAATTCTGCTAGGTACTTTAAGGTTTTTCAAAATGGTGCAAAATTGACCCTTTTCTTCTTTGCTCAAAGTGAAAGTTGCTTCTGGTATAGTTATTTTATTTGTTTCATGATCTTCCCTCACCCACAATTTTTGTTTTATACCCATGGTTTTCAAATCATTCCGTGCATTGATGCCATCTTTTGACTTGTCCTTATGACCCATAATTGTACTGATGAGATGCTCAGTGACATTCTTCTCTGTATGCATAACATCAACATTATGTCGGACCAAATTTGCTTTCCAATATGGCAAATCAAAGAGGATAGCCTATACCATGCAGGAACATTGATAAGGTCTTCATAATCGGTTTTCTTTTTTCGTTTTCGACCGATTTCTTGTTTGTTTTTACCAACTTTCATCTTGATATTAGCTACCTTTTCTTCAACTTGATAACCATTCAATGGCCATGGAGGACGACGATATTCTTGTTCATTATTGAAGTTTGCCTTATCATCTCGAAACTTGTGTTTGGAAGGAAGAAATCTTCGATGTCCCATGTAACACATCTTCTTACTTTTAGGAAGATAATAAGAACAAGTATCTTCCCCACAAATAGGACATGCAAAATAGCAGTGAGTTGTGCACCCCGATAAAGTACCGAGCGCAGGATGATCATGAATTACCCACAACATCCTAGCTCTCATTGTGAACTCGGAATTATTAAATGAGTCAAATGCATTGACTCCTTCCCATAACTGCTTTAACTCGTCTATCAACGGTTGTAAATAAACATCGATATCCTTCCCTGGTTGTTTTGGCCCAGAAATCAACAATGTCAACATTGAGAACTCTCTTTTCATACACATTGATGGAGGAAGATTATATGGTACTATAATTACTGGCAAACAACTATAACGACTGGCTAGAGACACGTGTGGATTGAAACCATCAGTTGTTATTCCAAGTGTGATATTTCATGGTTCAGTAGTAAATGTTTTATCAAAAGAATCTGCAGCTCGCCATTGAGAAGTGTCACGTGGATGACGCATCACATTTGAATCGGACTTGGCACGAGCATGCCAAGTCATAGCATCTGCTATCCGTGGTATGGTATACAGTCTCCTCAATCTAGAAATTAAAGGGAAATGTCTCAACGTCTTTTGAGGTACTTTGGTAGCTCTTCTCTCTTCGTTGAATGTTGTCTTAAATCTTGGTTCTTTGCAAATTGTACAAGAAACTCTGTTTGCGTCATCTTTATAATATAACATGCAGTCATTAATGCATGCATCATAAGTCTTGTAATCCATCCCAACTTGTTTAATCATCTTCTTCATGTCGGGGTACTTTGTCGGTAGTGTTTTACCTTCAGGGAGTAACTCCTTTATAAATTCGAGGAGTGCAGTCACATCATTGTTGGAAAAGCCGTATTGAGTTTTCAAGCTATTCAGTTTCACAATGGCATACAATGTTGTTATACCTTTAGAACATGAAGGATACAATGACTCTTTTGCACTACCAAAATGTTATTTTCACTTCTTCCTTTGATTGGTCGACCGATCAACATCAACCGTAGACGGTTCCCCAATATTATCGGGCAACGGGCTGGTAGGTTGAAAATGATGAAATCTATCAGCATCATTGACCAAGTCTTCCATCCTAGGATGTTCAGCTTCATCGGTACTTATAGCTTGACTAATAGATTGTTTTTGCTTCTCTATCGATTCTTCTCCATGAAAATGCCAAACGGTATATGACTGGACAATTCTCCATCTGAGTAAATGATAATGAATGTCATCTACTTTAATCTTCATTTTCATATTTTTGCACTGTGTGCAAGGACAAGAATAGATTTCCTTATCACCACCATTTTCCACAACGAATTCAATAAACTTCTGCACTCCTTCTATATATCGTGTGGTTCTTCGATCAGATTCTTTCATCCATTGTTTGTCTATACTAGACGACATATTGCCCTGCTATATCATACATAATATACAACATTATGAGTGTAAACAATATCATTTCTTATTTCACACTATGAAATAAAAAATAAAAACAAATTAATCAAAACAACTTGCATTTAGAAACTGGTCGAAACTTGTATATATATTGTGATATGGCTAGGTATGAATATTAAAAATCTTAAATTAACTCTGTCCCATCTTTGGTGACTTCCAACTGTGATATGTTTTTCATCCAGGCAATCATTTCTTGCCCAACAGTATACAATAGACTAGTAAATTCTTCTAAGTACACGTTAGTAAATTTTATCTATTTTAATTACCTTCGATTCAGGAATCTTACTCTTTGTACTGTACTAGTGGATAGATTGTTGTTATACGCTCAGTACTTCCTACTAAACTACAGTTTTGCAGATATAGAATAAAAAAATTCCATGTTGGTGGAAGGTTTTCTTAGCGAGCAGCTTGCAAAATATCGAACTAGAAAAAATAGATAGTAGCTCTGTTTATTGCACCCTTCATTATCTTGTACTGTACCCATCATTATCTTGGGAAACGTGGTCATTCAAGAAGTACAATATCCAAGTGATTTTAAAAAAATAAAGAAAAGAAGCATTCCAATTAGCATAATGTATAATATATAAGCAAATGCCTTTTTTTAAAGGAAAGAAAAAAATCAGTATTCCAATGACATAAACATTGGCCTATAAGAAACATCATTCTAAAAGGCAGATAAAATTTATAATTTTATCCATCTAAATTGCAGGTAACATGTTTTCAAATTTGGCAAAGCATGGCTTAATTTAAATGATAAAAAACTCATTATAAAGAAGAAGAAAAATATGGCAAACATAATACCGATTACAAATAGACTAAAACTTTGTTATCAAACCTTCTATATCATCAGCAACGATCAAAATATAGTTTAAATAATTATATTAAATATTTTTTATTCATTGCAAGTATTAACAATGCAAAATAACACCAAACCTGCACCATGCTAATATTGTAGCCCCCATGCAAACACTAGATTTTCCAAATTGATTTTTCAAAAAGAAAAAGAAAATTATATGTATTCTAACATGAGTATGCATTATTTTCTAAAAAGAAATGATTTCTGGAAACGCCTTAGGCTGCAAGATAATCAAAGAATTATTATTCTCAGGCTTACTCCATAAAAAAGTATTTTACTAATTAATTCCCTCCACAACAAATCTGCTTATTAATAGTAATATGCTTTGATTAAAAGTATTTTCAGAAATTAACCCAGTTATAAGATAAATTAGGTTAACGATCTCAAAAAATAGGGCAAATGCTTTCAAAATACAAGTACAAAATAAATTATTTTTGGATGACCAAATCAATTATCTTTAAATTACATGTTTAATGTGTGTGCTTAAACATATTTAATGTGTGCTGTATTATATAAAACTAGGAAATGCGCATGTATGTACTTTGGTTATCCATTTTCTACTAGAAATTTTAAAATTTCCAAAGTATAATAATGCATACATACTTGTCAAAACATGTTTCAATCGTATTTCTTGATTCCTTGGGTCAGTACAAAACATAATGCCTGTCATCCAAAAATTATCCATCTCTTTGAAATTGGGACCACTTACTTCATTATCTCATGCTAACATCACTTATATGTCATTATACCAACTAGTATAGTAGTATACATGATGAAAAATAAAGGTAAGGTACAAGTGATCGGGACTACCAACCTACTATAGTAGAGTTAGTGCAGAATCAGAAGAGAAGAAAGGTACTATATTTAACAAAAACAATAATGAATCATTTTGATCCTCTATGTATACCTGATGTAAGGACGAAAACAAGCATTAAAATAGAATACAACGTGCATATGGAAATTTTATATGAAAATTTTGACCATAACATATTTCATTTGACAATAAAAGCAATTTCCTCATGACCACTTTGCAGCAAACATGTAAAATAAAAATTTCTGTGAAGTGCAGTTTTCTGGTTCTTTTTGGCACTGTTGCTTATTTATATTCTAGTAAAATGGTAACTAATGTTTAAACCACAAAAACAGTCACACATAAATTTTACCACATTGTCATCTCAACTGCGTACTGCACTTATGGATCCTTGTGGTGATATTTGATTGATGACACTCATGGATCCTTGTGGTGATATTTGATTTGTATCCAGTAAACGTTAAATAAATTCACAATTTATCTAGCGAGCAACAAATCATCACACGTACCTAACTTTTTTTTAAAGAGTGTGGGCTTAAACTTTGGTTGACTTCATAAAGTTATCCATATTAGGTTCATCCTCACTGATATGAGAGTAACCTGCACCAAAACTGTATAGCATGATAGCAATCAGTGATGAAAATATAAAATCAATGAATTGCTAGAGATCAAATTTTTGGTATGAGCTTGTAAAATACACACACACAGAGACATAAATTTTGCAATCAGGGGCTAAACTAAATCTGCAATGGATTTCAAAAGCATATATTCCAACGTCATCTATTGATACTTAAGATTTAGTTAATTTAAAATTTAATTGAACCATGAAATGAATTAATGGAATTAATTGCCAAAATACTCAACATGCACACGAACTCAGTAAGTTGTTGACAACACGTCAATGTTCAAGCCGCAACATGTATCTTCACATAAGCATATTCTTCATGCAAGCAGCCCTTCACGCAAGTCCTCATGCAAGCATATTTTCATTCAAGCATATATTCATGCAAGGTTTCTATAGCTAGCACATGCTAGCACATTGTCAGTTTCGTACCCATCACATCACTACGTGTAAGCCTTCGTCAACTCAAATTTCAAATCAAATTATGTATCAGCCTTTTATTTCAAATCAAATCATGTATCAGCCTTTTACGTACAACACTCATACCTAACGTTTTAATGTTTTATGAACTCAATCACAAAGAGCTTACATATCAATAGGAAGTTTATATTATAACAGTTTGGGGTTACCAACTACGGATTTAATCATCGTTTGTTGTATTTGAAGTTCATTTTTGTAAAGATACTAATTTTCTTACTCGGACTGCTACTGTTGTTTATCTTTATTTTTTTAGTTCTGAATACAAAATTGAAGTTAAAGTATTAGTCAAATACAACAATATGTAAATTTAAATATGGCCCGCTATATCATTGAATGACGAGTGAGTAGGAAATTTCGGTGTATAAGCTTAAATGGTTAACAAATTATTCGTACAACCAATTTACTTTACACTCAAAGAGTGGGGTTGTGATATTGTTAACAAGAAGCCAAGTAAAGTGTAAGAATCCTCCCCTGCGCCACCATTTTAAATAAGGTGAAACGAAGCAATTTAATGACTATCTTGATTAATTTTAAAACTAAAATGCATTTGTTTACAACTACCACAGGCGCCTTTAGGCTACTTCAAACAGTTTTTGGATTGTTATTACTACCTCATCAAGTTAGTGTTATATTATCTACTGTCGTACGGTAAAGATTTAATAGCATATCAATTTCTGACTAAGCTATGTTTCATATCCATTATAGCACTCTGTACACGATTTTAGTAAGAACTTCAAAAGAGTACATCGGAAGTTGTCCTGCATTAACTTCAAAATCACTTTGATTTGGGTAACCCAACTTTACCAACAATCATCCCACAATATTTAATTACTTTCGAAATAATCACAAATCAATAAATTTGCTTTCAAACGACAGCATCAATTAAAAACAAAAATTCACTTACTTCTATGTCGAGAAGCTCCTTCACCAGTAGTCGACTTCAACTAGTTGACTTATACCACGAAAACTGGCTAGCAGTGATCGATTTGGGTGAAAATGGATGAGATCTGGACACGGGGGAGTGAAAATGGATGAGATTTGCGACGGTGATCGATTTAGATTTTGGGCAAGAATGGCGTTCTATTTTTTTTTGAAAGAGGAGCGTTCTATTTTTTGAAGAAGGGTATACGGTTGAGACCTGGACACGGAGGGGAGGGGTGAATTTATTTTGACAAGTTTGGCACGGTCTAAGGCCGTTTCAAAATTGCCACGGCCAATAACCGTGGTAATTTATTTTACTACGGCTATGGACCATGGTAAAATTGCCACGGCTCTGGACCGTGGCAATTTTCCGCATTTGGATGTGGCAAATTGAGCTGTATGGTGTAGTGCATCGATACGAAATGCACCACGTACTTGTGTTTGGATCGTTTGTATCCTTTGGTACAAAATGCATCTGAATCCCTACATCTCGTATCCATCGATACGAAGCGTTCCAATACGTTTGTGATTGTAACTCTCGTATCCATCGATACGAAGAACACATTTGTAAAACAATTCAAACTAATTCGTATCCCTCGCTATGGAACACGCCTTTATCTCATACAATCACCATCAGTACGAAATCCACTCTGATGCACCCCAGATCGATCCAGGAGAGGATCGATACGAAGAGAGGCATCAAAACAACCATCGATCGTTGTTACAACTCGAATTTCACATCGTCCAAGAGAGGATCAATACGAAACTCGATCCAAAAGGAACCATCAATCAATGGCAAGAACTTTTTTCACAAAAATCCCTTTTCTTTTAAAAATAAAGAGAAAGAGAAAAAAAACTTGACAATGACCCATAAACGTGCAAGCGTTAATGGGAGTCAGGTCCAAATACATACATGTACCTACATGCTATACTAACATTTGAATTTTGAAGTTAAGGGGAATTGAATGCTCACCTGGTGACAACCGGAACAATAACAACGAATCGCTAACACTTGACCTTCTGCTACATCAGAAACTGCGTAATCATTAGCAGTCTACAACTCAACATTTATACTACTGGGAATCGACCAGAAGTCATGTCTATTGAAAATTACATCTCTAGACGAAGGGACTACGACTATTCAATGAATCAGATAGAGTCTTTTCAGAATAAAGATGGTAACTCTTCAAAGCACGTCATGTTCACACATGACATACTTTAGAGGGCAAATGTTATCCCGCCTTTTGGCAAGGCCGTGATACCAGGGACTTGACTAGAGACTGAAAACAATCCGCTCCAGATATCGGTTATCTGCAAGTTCGCGATGGATATAGGTAAACTTGGTCCGAGTCCGGATTGGGCCACAATCAACATGGCATGACAAACAGAGCTATGCAAAGCAACATTTCAAATTTTAGGTCAATCGGAGTTCGTATGCTCAAGTTATGGAACGATCAAGATCCATGAGAAACATGATAATCTGTATCCATCGTTCGTATCCACCATTTCGTATCGATCGGTATCAATATGAAATGAATGTAACTCAAGCACTCGACATCCATCATTCGTGTCCATATGGTTTGAAGTCATAATGATGGACTTCAGCACTTTTCAGATCGATCACACTTCATCTAGCCGGCAGTTCCCCTTTTCATATCGATGACCTACCTGATCGATACGAAGAACAGAACCTACAATCGATACGAAGATGGAAGCAAGGCATCGATACAGAAGGGAAGCGGTGGATGGATACGAACGAAGCAAGCCACGTATCTGAAGCTCCGAAAGAAGCAGTCTCACCACTATCCACAAATCATGGATCTCCAAAAAACGCGCATGCCACATCATCAATGCGAAAGGATCGATACGTAGGTATCGATACGAGGGATTCAGCCACTCCATATTTGCAACCTTGATCGTTCGATAACTCCACAATCACAACTCCAAATGCAATGAGATTTTCACAGCAAGTTGCACAACACATAGGGGACATCCATGATCGATCCTGGCTCAATTGGAGCAGTTTATGATCGATATGAACTCACTACTGATCGATCAAGGATTGATCCCAAATGACTCCAGATCGATCGTGTGGGCCTACCTCGGCCTGAGAAAGAGATATCTAAGGCAGATATTTCCATCTCCACACCTATAAATAACACCTCCATTACAACTAAAAAAGGACCTTTATGCTGCTGCTTGAGTTGAACTCCATTGTAATTCAAGTGTTAGCTGTTGTACTGTTGTAACTCAGTTTCTAATCAACAATAAACATCAAAACCTTCTAAGTGGACGTAGGCAATACTGTCGAACTGCTATAAATTCTCGTTTTCTTTCTATTACTACTTATTTTTGGTGTGATTGTTAGATTAGTCGCATTTTTCATTTTACTTCTTCATTCTAATCTCTTCAATTACGCCCGACGAGTGTTGTGTCCATTTTTGGCACAAACAGAAATATAATTTAATCAGTATCCATCACTTTCTCAAACACTATTAATAATTTTGATAAGTTTCAAAAAGGTTCAATTAGTCAAAGGTTATCTTTTCTAAAGTAAATTCCTTATCAAAATAAACAAGTGTGTTTTCATCAAAGTAAAAATCCAAGTTATTTAAAAAAAATATATGTGAAAATCAATTTTCTACTGGGGTTTTGTGAAAATGTATGCTAGTTTAAAATCAGTTGAAAATAATCAATCAAATTCATATATGATTTCAACATGATGTTTGTTACCATTTGTATTTGGATTGACCAAGGTGACACATAGTGGTATATAAGAACACAAGCAAAAATTTTACTTCTCAAAATCACTCGAATTGGTTTTCAAAATTTCCAGCAAGACCATTTATATCAGTCAAAGGCAAAGGCATTTATTTTGAAGCAAAAACAAAAACATTTCTCCAACCATTACTTTGCTAGTCATGAACAAGACAATGAAAGATAACAATTCTACCGAAGCAATTAAAAATTCATGTTTTGAAAATTCAATCCATTTGAAACCACTATTTGAAAGCGTTAAGTCCATAACTCTATTTAGCACAAAAGATGAAAGTTTTAGATACTCAAAAATGCCACTTATCAAAATTGGTTTCAAATCAAAAACGATAAATTATCAAAAGTTATAAATGAAATACTACAACTTGTTTGTGTAAATTAGAAAAACCTTTCAAGTAATAAGCCGAAAAGATTGCTGTTTTTTCAATATTTTCCAAAATGAATTAGCAAAAACTCAAAATAGTAAAGTTGTAGTGAAATCAGTTAGCTTTCCAAAACTTCAAAATTTTCTAAAATTGGAGTAAAAATGTTCAAGTTATGATCGAAATACTACAGCTATGTCAAGAAGTTCTGAAACTGTTTTCAAACAATTCTCCAAATGATTTGCAGTTTTTCACCCGTTTAAGTTCAGATTCTGGAGAAATACAAAAAAAATTATAGTAATTTCAATCTATTTTCCAAAACATCTTTATTTTTTGCAAATCGGAGTTAAGAAGCTCAAGATATGGCAGAAATACTACATAAATGTCAACAAAAACAGAATTAATAATAAGAGAACAAAATAGAGTTTAGAGATCATACCCTATTTACCTTCGATGTCGTGATATCCAAAATGTGTAGATGTCCATCTCATCTTTTTATGCTAAGGAACACTAAAATTTTAGCTCTTCAACTATATAGAACAACTTGAAATCTGTCTCTATCAAAGTTGTTCCTTAGCCCTCTTTTTTACCTAAGTTTTAGAAGAAGCAAGTGGCCTAACGAAGGATGAAGGACCACTTTTATTTTCCATTGAAATTTTTGGTGCAAAAATTTGTTTATATGGAAAACCGTTAATTTTAACACTATACCCTTAGGAATCCAAACTTGTATAAATTTAGATAAAAAAATTTATTTGTACCTTTTGGAATCCATATTTGTTTAACGGTTTTATGTTTGTTTTTATTCCAACAATCGCTATGCCCTAAATTTCCACACTTTACACATTTGGGTATCACATTTCTTCCCCTAGTGATGTTATTAGTCATTTTTTTATACATTTACACATTTTTAAATCCAAGCCCTTTTTTGTCATTCGCGAAGAGTTGATTTCCTAATAGCATATTAAAAGATTTTTCACCATTGGAAATTTTTTGAAGAGTCAACTCAAGATTATTGACTTCGGATTTTAAAATTTCATTTTCATTTATCAGCTTTGACCACTGAGTAATAGCATCTTCTCTCTTTACAAAATTATTCCTCTTTAAGACCATATTTTCATTTTCAAGCACATTTATTTTGGTCTTAATTTCTAGCATCTCGGTTTCAAAGAGTTGGCATTTTTCAAATTCAAGTTTCTTAAAGTCCTTGATTTTTTCAGTCTCTTTTTCAAATTCGTGATTTATTTGGATAATTTCAATTTTGTTATTTTTCAATCGCATTTTCTTTTTTCAAGGATTTTGAAATTTTCTTTGTCCTTGTTTAGGTCCCTTTCAAAAATCCCACATTTAGAATTTTTTGACCTCTTAAAACTATCCAATTCCCTTTGTAAAATAATATATTTGCAAATCAAGTCGGTTTCCTTTTCGCCAAAATCAAAATTTCTTTTTCTACCTTTTGAAAATTTTCATGAAAATGAGCAAATTCTTTTTCGTAGTCCAAACATCTTTTACAATTATAATTTTTATTCTTCTTAATATTTTTAAGCTCTATTTCCAAACCATTATGTTGACACAATTTAGATTGTTCCCTTTTCAACTTGTTATTTTTCATCTCAAGATCATCATTATTTTTATTTATTTGACACAAGAAAACTATATCTTTAAATGAAAAATCACTTATCTCGTTAGCTATTGCGTCTTCGTCACTGTTGTCTTTTGTAAATCCCGTCAAGCAAATTTCTTTAACTGAGTCGATTATAGGGGGTTTCTCGCCGTTGTTGATTTTTCTACCATATATTGCATTGAGAGTATTCCAGATTTCCTATGCAGTTAAGAAATGAGAGATATAGTTAAATTCATCTCGATTAACTTGACAATATAGTATATGCATTGCAAGAACATTAATCGAAATATTTTTCTTATCTATCACATCACACCCATTTTCAATAATATCCCAACATTTAAAATTAACAGATTTTAAATAAAATTCCATTTTTGATTTTCAATTTAAAAAATCCATTCCATCAAAAATAGGAGGACTAACACTGGACTGACTCTCGCTAAATCTGCAATAAGGGTTAAACATCTATGCTAATAACCAGGCTTTGATACCACATGTAGGATCGAATGAACCCTAGAGGGGGGTGAATAGGGTTTACAAAAAAATTCACATATATGTATAAATTGCAACACAGAAAATAACAGAGTAAATGCGGAAATTAAAAGTGACACATAAGTTTACCCAACATCAGTAAAAACAGCCTAGTGCTACCCCCAAGGTTTCTACTAGGAATTAAACAAAAGACCGCTTACAGACCCTGTAACCTTATGACTATCGCTTACCTGCATGTTCTAACCCTACGCTTAAAACCCTATCACAACTCTACCACAGAGTTTCAAATTTTCAAACTACGCCCCGTAGCTCGTAACCTGGTTAACACTAGAGTTTTCAAATTTAAAAACAACAATACAAAAGAAATAAAATTAAAACCCCTAATACAATATAAACTTTAGCTCAAATAAAACAACGGCCCAAATCAAATTAACCAAAGAATGTAGCGTATCCCTTTTATTTTGCCAGTGCACTTTGTTTCTTCGACCGATCTCCTTTTGTCTTTGTTACGATTTCGGGTTCCAAAAATTGAAGCCGTCGATTTAATTGTTCTGTCGATCGAAGAAGAATTATGCCTTGAAGCTTTTTGGTTGCTGCTTGCTTGATTCCTCTTGGTTGCTTCGTCGTCGATTTAGTTTTCTGTTTGAATGGTATGAACTTTACTCCCTTTTTTAATTTTGCATTCGAACTCGACTTCGATTCGAGCTATAAATTGGTTCATGATTTATTTCAACGCTTGCTCTCTGATTTTTCTCGAACTTGAATTATTTAATTCCGATGATGACATGGGTTTATATAGGGTTTGATTCCCTATATTTTCGTTTGTATATTTCGATTTGAACTAGTCAGAACTTTTTCATTTTACATTTAGTTTTGATCGAATGGCTTTGATGCTTTCTGACTTGGTCTCTGGTTGGTATATATGTTCGATATATTCGAATATACTTTAACTTTTTTGATTACATTAATCTCCGCCTTGATTTGTTAATATACATTCAAAATATTTTTGACAGTGGTTGAATTTTTGATTTCGGCATTGACTTCTATAGACTTGATTAGCTTCAATCTGAATTTCTTTTGTTACCTGCTATCTTTGTCCACTTTAATCTTTACGCGGTGTGTCAATAGTTTTTTGAACCCTAAAAAGAATTGATTTTGAAATCTTTGATGCTTTATTACTGAATACTGCTACCTCTAACTTTGTTGATCACTGCAAATCTTTTTCTTCTCTGAAGTGAGTTATATGTACATATGTATTTGTATACATACATACATACATATATATACATGCTTGAATATGTCATTTGCATGCCCCCTCCTTCATGTGGCTGGTTAGTGTGTGCATTTGTGTTGCTTGTTTAAATAGTTTGTGTCTGTATCTTCATGTGCTTATTCCTCTCTTTGCTGATTCACTTTTGTGTGCATTTGGCCTTAGATGTTGTAGTACACATTGGTTCATCTGAAGCTCTGAAATGCTTTTCCATTCACTGTGTACCACATATATGTATATGGGTATATTGATGTGCTTTCTTTTGCTGCTTCTGATGAGTGCACTTGTATATTTCCATGTACTTGCTTCTTCTTGTTTTGCTTTCGGGTTGCCTTAGACCTGTTGCAGTGCACTAAACTTGAATTCTTGCTTAGTTTTGCTTTCGGGCTGCCTTAAACCTGCTATATTGATTTCTAATTGAATGGCTTTGATGCTTTATGACTTGGATTCTGGTTGGTATTTATGTTCGATATATTCGAATATACTGACTTGTTGATTATGGTAATCTTTGTCTTGATTTGTTGATATATTTCAAAAATAATTTTGACGTTGGTTGAATTTTTGACTTCGGCATTGACTTCTGTAGATTTGATTAGCTTTAATTTGAATTTCTTTTGTTACCTGCTATCTCTGTCCGCTTTAATCTTTTCCTTGTGCGTCGATAGTTTTCTGAACCCTAAAAGAAATTGATTTTGAAATCATTGATGCTTTATTACTGAATACTGCTTTCTCTAACTTAGTTGATCACTGCAAATCTTTTTCTTTCTGAAGTGAATTATATGTATATTTGTATTTGTATACATATACATACATACATACACACACACATGCTTGAATATGTCATTTTGCTTGTCCCCTCCTTTATGTGGCTGGCCAATGTGTGCATTTGTGTTGCTTTTTGAAATAGTTTATGCCTGTGTGTTCATGTGCTTATTCCTCTATTTGCCGATTCACTTTTGTGTGCATTTGGCCTTAGATGTTGTAGTACACACTGGTTCATCTGAAGCTCTGAAATGCTTTTTCATTCATTGTGTACACACACACACATATTTTGAAAAATGGGTACATTTATTGATAATTAATAAATACAGGTACATGCATTTGTGTAATGCAGTAACTCAAATACACAACACTTACATTCACAGACCCTATATCCTACAAACAACCCAATCCAGCCCAAATACTAAAGCCTAAATTTGACCTATAAAGCATGGTACATTCCTGTACACATCACAGCCATAATACACAAAACATTTCCTATATACAAACATACAAGTAGAAGCCAAGTCCATTATGCCACTTAGCCCATTTGAAACAGATGCATGTTCCTACTGCCCCACCACCTCTGGTTGAGGTAGGTTTTCACGCTGTCCTGAAGTCACTGTTGAAAACGAAATGATTACAAATCTGATCCAAATCTCAGGCCGAGTCGCGAAGCAAAAAAACACACGCCCCAAAGTATTCATTCTGCTGAAATCACTGTGGGCAGTGCACATACAACAACCAAAGTGTGTTGATTGGGTTCCACATCTTTGAACTGATATCACCCTTAACTGCGTTTTATAATCTTCATGGTTTCGGACATACACATATAACGAATACTGATACTTTCATGGCCAACTTCCTTTTCTCTTACTGATGTGGCATTGCCAGAACTACCTTCGATAATGCAGCAGTGTCGAGGCAATCTGATCTGTTGGTATCCGAAGTTGACCATCATTAGATATGTGTTAATAAAATGTATAAAACCATATGCCAAACCAACTCTGTTACAGAAGTAGTTGTGCCTGAAAATGTCATACACGCTGGAAAAAGGTTCATTCACGCCCAAGCTAATACCATGAATTTACAGACTGCCGAACTTACTAATCAGAGGCAAGTTCATAGAAGAAACGGTAATCAAATATACCTCATCAACGTATACAAATGCCAAAGTAACAAAATCTAAAAAACCAGTAATCTCCTTTATGATTATTTGAACATCAGATCACGCATTCATAAAAGACTTACACGGCCCCGAAAGCGGTTTAGTTGGCCTTGGTTCTCACCAGATCTAAAGACCATGAGTCTGTGGCCTGAGGTTCGCCAATTTCGAACTGATATTCAACCAAACAAAAATTTGACTAAAGATTTCTCATATTTCATACCTTGAACAACCAAATACAGAGGTAATCCAAGAGTACACCCTAATGAAATGCTCCCAGACCCCAAATAAAAAATTGGAAACACGATTCGCTGACCTTCGTATCTCGATTTTAGGTTGAAATGAATCTAAGCCGCGAATCGTTGAAGTGGCTGATCGCAAATCCCCAAATCAGAAATCGAAGCAGTAGGAATGGAACGCAATTTCCAAAATATGTTACAATTCGAAGTGAAGTGGTCGAAAAACAGTTTCAAGCGTAAGTAGAAGGGAAGATCCCATTCGTAATATCGCTCATCGCCCGTTTCTCTCCAATAGGAGAGAAAACCGTTTTAATATATATATATATATATATATATATATATATATATATATGTATATATATATATATATATGTATATATGTGGGGGGGGGGGGGTATATTGATGTGCTTTCTTTTGCTGCTTCTGATGAGTGCACTTGTATATTCCACGTACTTGCTTCTTCTTGTTTTGATTTCGGGTTGCCTTAGACCTGTTGTAGTGCACTAAACTTGAATTCTGGCTTGGTTTGCTCTTGTACTTTAGATGATATGGTGCATATTTCTGGTCTTGAGTTGATGATGCTCGATGCACTTAATTGCTTGTTGTTGTTTGTAATGTACATATCCTTTAACCTGTTACTCCTTGCTGTTGTGCTTGCATTGTCACTGTTTGTGCCCCCTTATTGAATTGGTTTTGTATATATGCCTTACACTTGTTCTATGATACTCGCACTTGCCTGTACTTGTATATGTGCACCTGAGTTGGGCTGAAACTTGCTTGGCCTGACCTTGTGCGTACTTGCATTGTGTTGAGCCTTCAGACTTGACCTTTGCAATTGTCCATGAGATTGGATCGAGGCTCGGCCTTGTGATATTCACAGTGATCCACTTTGCATATCATGAGTATTCCGTGCACCTATATTTGACCCTATCTAAAATATGAAGAGAAAACAAACCCATAAACTGAGGCAATATTAATATTCAAATTCAATTTTATTTTTGCAATTTAGGTTTGTTTCTTTTTTCATTTTACTGCGTTGTTTATTTGACAGGTATAATGGATGACTAGACCCAGGC
The DNA here is from genome assembly GCA_030737815.1 of Allium fistulosum. Lineage (NCBI taxonomy): Eukaryota > Viridiplantae > Streptophyta > Magnoliopsida > Asparagales > Amaryllidaceae > Allium > Allium fistulosum. Next base: position 1,097,561,670 of record CM060904.1, on the reverse strand, counting down.
TGGAGCAAGGAGATAGCAAATCTAGATCGAGTGTGAGTGAGTGAGTTGATATTGTATGTGAGAGTGTATAGAAATGTTGTGTATATGAGAGTGATAGTGAAAATTATATTGTATTTGAAAATGTAAATATAGTGGAAGCTAAATGTGTACTATTTGAATTTGAAATAAAATATTTGTTTGAATAAAATATTTGTTCAAATAAAATTCTAATTCAATTATTTTATTCTGCAAATATTTATTTAATTCTGTGAAATTGCAATAGTACTATAACAAACACATCTAACGAATATATATATATATATATATATATGTTTATTATCATCAAACCAAATTCATAAACCGCTATACTCTACACTACAAAATTTCAAACAGGAAATTGCAAGAAAGTAAAAGGAAACGCTTTAACAAAAATAAAAAACAAGAAAAATATAAATAAGAACTTACCATAATTAACAGATCGTGTAGAGAATTGAAAAGATGAGATCTATTGATCTCTTGGCAAATCAATAAATCTTATATAAAATAAAAACTATGAAGCAGAAACTAAACAAAAATGGAAGAGAATAAAATAGAATAAGAACAAAGGGACAAATAAATTTTGATTAATTTATTTATTAAATAAAAAAGTAAAAGAGTTTACAAGAGTTGGAAGTCCTAAATACAAAACCCTAGAAATATAATTGAAGTAATTGCCAAGATGATCTCAAATGTTTCTAGGGGAGGTATTTATAGAGATCTCTACATCCAAATCTAAAAACATGAATGTTCTAGAGCTTTTTGACTAGGTCCATCTCTAGAAACTTCTATACTGTGTGCGTTCCATATTATTCTAGAAACATCTTTCTCTAAAATACTCTAGAAGCCTCTTGATTTGGTGTGTTCTAGAAGTGTCTCTCTAGGAGATGTGAATGGCTAAATAAATATATGCTACGTGGGATTTGAACCAATGACCTCCTAGTAAATGCAGATCCTCAAACTAGTTGAGCTACGGTTGTTTTTGTGCAAGAATAGACATTTTTTTCTTATCACAGAGTCTTGAAGTTAAACCAGTGTTTTTGAACCATCTCTTGGATAATTTATTCATTTTGCTAATACTCAAGAACGTGCAATAAAACACAACAAATGGACCAAGTAATACTGCCTTATGGATATTAAAATGTGTACTATGTATTTTAAAATATTCAATATTTGATGTTCATCAATAGTCCAAACATAAAGTCCTTGGTTCAATAATTACAATTATTATTAACCTAACTACTCTAGCTTGAGATTTTGACTTTGTTTGACTTTAATTGACTGTGATACTAACCTTGTATAACCAAGAAGACGAATCATCTCTTGAATAGTTTTTCATTTCCAATACTTCCAATCAACCCAACTATAGTCATTCGATGGACGTCGTGTCACTATTTGACTATAATCAAAGCAGAGCTTTCATATTGAAGATAAAAAATATTCTCAAGTCAAGGGAACTTTATAAATTAGTCACATCGATATTTTTTGTTTGACCTTAGTTATATCAACCAACAAAAAATTATCGAATGAATCATTCCATAGTTATCCAATAACTATCAGCATGTAACTCTTTGGTGCCTCGACACTTTCCAACATTTGGTAAGCGTTACGTGCTCTAGTTTCAATGGATGCATCAATATCCAGTCTTGATACATCTTGACTAGAAATATTTAAATAATGAGTTTGTTATATTGTGATACAATACTCATGATTACAACTATTTGTAATTACTATCACAAACACACCATTTATGGATTTCTATTAAATATATTTTAATTAAACAGTTAATTATTCATAAGAAATTATAACAAATATATAGCAAAAAGAAAATACCTTTATCACGAACGAGAATTGGTTACAGAGTTAATAATTTACAATAAATTACTGAATTACCCTTAAGGCGTAATCTAACTCTATAAATTACATCCTTTGGTCGTGCATTGTTGGGGACTGAACTGCTCGTTGGTTCATTAAGCATTGATATGGATCTCGGCGTGAGCTGAGTGAACCGCATTGTAGCCACTCCATCCAAAAAGATGGAAAAACACATACACCTTATTGCATCCGTTGCGTTGGCACTATCCCTGTGCTACTTATATTTTAAAAGATGTTGCCTAGGATATGTTATTCTATTATATGACGGCATCATAAGCATTACGAACTTCCTAGGATATTCCTCCCATAAAATATTCTCTGTGAGTGGAATTTTGATGACCTATCACGGGGTAAAGAGAAGAGAGTACGAAAGAATTGTAAACTCCGAATCCGGGCAGAATGAGAATATACACCTCTAGATGACCGAAGAACCGAAAGAGATGCTGGTATAATATGGGGTCTCCCCCTTCTAAAGGATCAAAAAAGGTTGTATTAAAGTTTCGATCGATCAATAACATTGTAACTGCCCCCGCCAGTACCGGAAGTGATAATAAAAGTAGAAATGCTGTCACTAGAACGGGCCACACAAAAATACAGGATTTCCAATCCTAGCAGGAAAAGGAGGGAAAGCGATGCAAGACCCCGCGGATCTGGCCCGGATCTTGGCCGATCTGCTCTAGCATGGTTCGCAGAGCTGAGGGTGGGTGGGATCACGATCGACTAAAAGGAAAGTCGCCCGGAGATATTGGTTCAAATCCAATTCGTGAGATGATTCTTTGTCGAGACCATCTTTTCAACTGGAAAAAGTGAGTCTGTTTTGTCCACTTTATCCATCCTCCTCTATCAAAAGAAAAAGGAAGGCTTCGCCCAGTATGTACTCAGGCAATTCATCTCCCAGAGTAAGGGATTGTCCTATGAGACGGAGAAGCTATCTATCAGACCTTTAATTCCCCTCTCTCCGGTTGCCTTTGGGACCATGAAATAGAATCTCTCTTGCCAAGACTCCGCCCAGTATAGGCGTAGAACCCTACTCTTCTTTCTTTCTCCATCAGTTTTCTTCCATCAACCCTTTTTCACATCAGCAATATGTTCCTCACTTGCCTGGTCATCCGAAAAACGACTGTTAGGAGCAGCCCCGAGTGTGGCTCTGCAAATGGTCTTGATTCGCTCGATGACATCTAAGCTATCCTGCTTTTGGAAGAGCTACTTCTTTGGATCTTCTATGATGCCTGGTTAGTTCTATGGTGGTCATTTGAGCATCGACGTTCTGTACTCCAACATTTTGTCCAGTGTCGTTGCCGGTGTCCTACAAATCTCCTCATTGTCTGACAAGTCAACAACATCAAGTAACACAACTCCAGGGCCACCCTCATTCAACTCGGTACCAACCTGATTCATGTCGGTACCGAGTTCTCCAGCATTAGCCAATGTATAGCCACTTCTTTCCATGGTATTCATTGAGGCTCCAACGGTCCTTTCCTTCATTTTTGGCTTCCCGCCTCTTCTTTTCTGATCAGATGCAGATGAATTCTATTCTTCAAAACCAAAAGATGATGCACCTCTCCTACTTTTCCTAGGCCTTTGGGATTATTGGGTCAACAAGGCAATACCTGCATCCATCTTATCAAGAAGTGCTTTCTGGCTGTCAACCATCCTCCGGTTCAATTCAGCCATCATCTTGTCAAACTTCACTTTTGTCATCATCTCTTGAGAGGCGGTAGTGCTGGCAAAGCACATATCGATCGGTTAGTCTCTTTATCATGGGAAGAAGCTTCATCTTCCCCACCAGCTATTGCTCTAGATCTTTCAGATCTCCTTGGGACCATTACTTTAGATTTGCAACAACAATATTCTAGATCAAACTTCTATACGCTCTAATCTAAAGTACTAAGCTTGATCTACTCTGAGAAGCTCTACTTTCGGTGAATGCACCAAAATTGGTGCAATACCCCAATTTAAAGAAAAATGAGATATATCTAGCAAATCAGCAAGAAAACAGTAAACAACACAGGGATTTTTATAGCCGTTTAGCATATTCTACGGCCGACATCTCTTTTAATCTTATTATGGATTGATTTCACGAATACAAGATATTTGCAACTTGATTTTGGGTTTTGAATGGTAAAAGTAAGCTCTAAAATGGCAAGGGTGTCAAGAGAGTAGAAGATGAAGAAAATGAAGGCCAAAAGTCCTCTTACTGTTGCTTTAGACTTGCTATTTATACGAGAATCGCCCATCAGAATCGTCAGATCATGAAATACCAGGTCCAACATCAGATCCACAAAATTAGAAAGGAAGACAAATTCTTCTTGTTTGCATAAATCATGTCGGTACTGACATGAATCATGTCGGTACCGAGATGATTGCCTTATGCAATCAATTGCCCTTCCTTTATTTTGGCTTGCATTTTCAAGTTCTGAACACTTCTTGCCTACAGTCGAGATGATTGGTCCCATCCGGTACTTGCGTCTTTCTGCACGGCTTTGGAGTTGTTCATCTACTCCTTCAGAGACGGACCTCGAGACGAGTAATTCAATCTCCAATTCCTCAGCCATAGCACGAGAACTCAAAAACACTCTGGCCAAGGCACTCGATACCGACATCATTTCAAGTCGGTACCGAGTCCTTTCCCTATCCACTTTAGGACTTCGAACTTCTGGAGTTCTCTTCCAAGATCATTTTACGCTTGCCCTCGAGTTCCTGAATCATTTCGTTTTCATCCTAATGTTTAGATTCATTTGAAGGTTGCTCGGTTCAAATATTGATAACACGCATGTTAGAGACTAGATTTACAATATTAAAATCATAAGTTTCTTTACAAGTGGTAGTTTATTTGTAGGTCATAATTCGAAAAATCTTATAGTAACGGAACGTTGGTAGAATAAGCAAACAAATGAGAGATATAAATGTAAAATTATTTAAGGGAAAATTTGGCACACATCTTTTATATTAAAAAAAACTAAGTTTTAGATCCCGTCCAATTTTTTATATAAAATACAGATCTTCAAAAAAATAGGTGTACTTCAAAGGGGTGTTCGGGTAATTTTACTTACTTTACATGTGCCCATGTTATCATTTTTCATAGCTCATAACTACATGCAATATACATCTTGACAATCACACTTAATTTGAAAACGAGAGATGTAAAAAAGAAAGAATTATAAAAAATAGATGTATAAAATAGTTTCTAAAATGAAGAGATGTGTCTTTAATTTTCACTTTTGTTATTTCATGTGTGAAATTTGTAAAAGAATATATTTGTTTTTTGTGAGTGATGGTGAACGCAAATGAATGTTAACTTTAAGTGTTTAAAAAACGTTCCCCGGATGGAATTCCCTCCAAGATCATTAGATGAAGGTATTTATACTATAAACCGCATATGACTTGAAACTCAAGTCATGCTAATTCTACTCAACTCTACCACCTACTTCCAACTCAACGACGTATGAGGTAGATCAATCCAGTACCTGTACCCAATAATATTTGAACAAATTTTATTTATATATCTGAGAAAAAAAAGACTATTTCAACTTTAGGCCTTGCTCATAAATTAGTTTTCTTGGACAACATTAATTCTTTTGGACATGTTGTGTTAAAAGCGTAAAGCATTAAATAAATGGAATAAGTTCAGACAGGCCCGGCCCCAGGGCAAGATTGGCAAGACGGCTGTCTAGAACAACCAATCCAGCAGGAGCAACGGCCAAGAAGCGTTCATGAGTTTAATGATTTATTAAAGATAAAAACGTATTACATAGTAGTATAATTAAATGTTAGTGTGCTATAGTGGAAGCACCAATGCCAATGGAGTGGAGTGTGGCAACCTGAGTTGGATACTTGGCAAATGTGTATTATTTTTGCTCAATTGCTAGATTATTGGGTTGGGCCAACCACAATGCTTGGGCAGCATATTTTCAACCCAAAACTTAATTTTGTTTGAAAAAATAATGCAGCACTGTGCACATAATGGAAAATATTAACATGTCATTTTTTCCGTATCTACTGGATGACAATGTTTCTAGTCTTTCAAACATATAAGCAAAAGATTTGACAATTTCATGAAAAAATGAGTTGAAGTTGTTGCACAACATAACCTCTTCTTCTTAGAAAATCATTAATAATGTAAAATTTGTTTATTATTCTCAACACGCTTGTGATCGTCACAATGTCATATGAATAACCTGACACGGAATCTAGTAAAAATTAACAATTAGACTATGCTATGTTGATCAAACATGACTTGAAAAGTATGACTATGAATACTATATACATATTGTTCTAGTCCGTCTTTGAGCATTTCTGTGTATGTTTTAGTCTAATTTTTCATATTTACTATAGGTTAACAGGGAGTTGAGAAATAGTTGTTAACAATGCACATTTGTTGCAGCCAGATATCAGTCTGTCTCATACTTGAAGGAAGTGACTTATCCTTTACTTATTGGTAAATATGATTTATAATTCACACATAATATATGATACTTTTTAATACCTTAACCTCCAATATAAATTTTATATATTTATTGGCCTAAAAAATAAAAACATATTTCAAATTTAGGCATAGATCAAAACTAATTAAAAAATAGGTATCTTCTTCCTTGTCTAAACATTTTATATTTGCGTAATTGGAGTTTGCATACAATTTTTCCCAATAATAAAAAAAACATCATATTTTTGTAATTTCAAATTGCATAAGTACAAATTGAAAATTTTGTATTTTCATACTTTAAAATTGCTTAAAGGTGAAATATGTTTATTTTTTGAGTCTATAAATAAATTTTATCCTCTAGAAAATCATTACTCTAAGCATGTTTAAGGAAAACAAATACTTTCCCTGCACTTAACAAATGAAATTTTGCTTTTTATGCATCCTTTTCCTTCTTTAGGGTTCTTCAAATAGAATTCGTGTTACACATGCTTTGGTGCATATACGAACAACTAATGAAATGCGAGTCTACCAAGTCTGCCTAAGTTGAATGAAAGCGCGAGTAGCTTAAGTTTATATTATGAATTGAATTTGATCGTTTAAAGTCAACATTTTATCGATACAAATAGGTACTCACGCCTTCACATTGTAAACCTTTTTGTTCCTTCTTTGTTCGACTTTTTCCAAACGCGTATCTCTGTATTCTTATTAAATTATGTATCCATTTCATATATCACTTCATGATAGATGCAAAAAAAAACGATAACAAAACAAAAAACTTATTTTTCAAACTTGTATTTATAACCAATCTTTTTAGGTTTTTACAATTTTCACTATTAAATCTGAAGAACAAGGTATGTTTAAAAAAGCACACGAAAAGCAATTCTTTTTACAAAGCATGATCTATTCAAGTCCAAACTCCAGACATGCCCACGATTATGTTTTAGTGTCCATATCACTTGATAGCAATAATCTTAAATTTGGTTCAAACATGATTTGGGAATAGAAACTAAGAAGCAATATGTATAACACTAGTGTGTAACCCGTGCATTGCAAACAGTAATATTGATAAAAATTGTATTTATATTTCAATATGACTTAAATATATTTTATTATGCAATATATGATAAATACATCGTGATATATTAATCATAAATTTGACGTTTAGACATAAGGTTGATGGTTCAGTCCTCGCTAACAACATATCTTTGTAAAAATTAATGTCCTAGCTAAAAAAATTATAAATTAAAATGGTTAATATTGTATATGTAAATAATTTATGTTTTTTCTTGATGACATGAATAATTTAGGTTAGGTGATATATATTTTTAGGAAATTCTATTTAGACATAAAATGTATACAAAAATGGGACACAAGAGATGTTAATCATTAGATCTCCTTCTAAATTTCACCTCTCATATAAAGACAAAAATATCAAATGGTCAATACTTACTATGCCTAGTTTTGTGTTTTATTTTGTATCCCAATCCATATATTTTATATGTATAAGTGAATAAGTAACTAGACTATTTTGTTAATACGATTGTTGTATATATATTGAATTATCATCTTTTTTTAAAGGATTTATAAATGAATTAATGAACATTAAATAATTGAATTTATTTAAATAATTTGAATTAATGATCAACATAACTAACTAAATATAAAAGCATTCCCAACAAGTAAGGTCAATCACTTTACTAAACAAATAATACTTTTACTAACCAACACTGACTCAACCCCAACAATAAACCACTTGATCTAGCATTTATAATGCGGACAAATATTTACGGCCAATATTGCAATCCACGTGAAAAGCAATTAATCTTGGATATATAATAATCCGGCATTATAAATGTCGGATAATTCACTAACTGTCAGAGTCACCAAAGCGACTTTGGCAGCTAGTGGTGAGCCCATTTTTGGGCTCACCGATCCCCCACATGGGATGCTTTAAGGAGTTGAATGTAAAAAAGTTGGTGAAAATTGAAAAGAGCTTTGTACATACTTGTAATTGAGAAGAGCATCGGTTTTATGATTAGCTTATTTACATGTGAACTTTTATTCATTATTTAATTTTCATTTTTTAACAATTTTACTCTTATAATTAATCATATATTTCATGTTGTTCTATGAGGATCATGCTTACAATTTTGATAATTGCAAAATAATGTTCTGTAGCATTTAGTCGAGTTACGAGTTGGGTATGGTTTGATAACATGTTTAAAGTGAGAATGTTTATATAATTTAATATCGGTGTAATCCGCACGTTCACATCGTATATTGTAAAATATAAATTTATCTTTTAAAGGTTATTAAAAATGAAATTATGTTATGCAATGCACGATAATTTTCTTGAGATAAATGAATTAGAAATTAAAAGAATTATTATTATTTATGTATACATTTTATGTTAATGATTTAAATATCTTTATATATCTATATATAGAAGAAATAATTTAATCAATTTTCCCATATATACGAATATTGCATATATTGAAATTCTCGTATTTTTAGGATTCATTAGATGGATTAATGAATATTAGTAACCATTTTTATTTAAATAGTTTAAATTCAAGATTACACGATTGGTTAAATATATGGACTTGAATGTAAAATATTAGATGATAAATAAGCAGAGTTACTACGTAATTGTAAAAAAAATTGAAATTTAGGTATATGAAGTTAAAAGAATTTTACAATGCCATGTATGATTAATTCATTTATAAAATAAATTTATTATTGTAATTAATGTATGAATTACGTAAAATATTAGAAGATAATTAAGAAGGATTTCTACGTAATTGTAAAAAAATTATAACTTAGGTATTTGAAGTTAATAGAATTTTACAGTGCAATGTATGAAAAAATCATTTATTAAATAAATTATAAAATAAATTTATTATTGTCACTAATGTATGTAATTTAAATTATGTGATTTATATATATTTGCATATAAATGATTTTTTTCAACCAATTTGTTGATGGTCCGCAGTACACATATCGAAACTTTCATCTTTTAGGTTTGTTAATAAATATTAGTTAATTAAGTTAATTAAGTTGTTTAAATTTTGGATTATGTAATTAATTTAAATGTGTGGGCTTTAATGTAAATAATGGTAGAATTTAAAAAAAGTAGGTTTTTGAACATAAAATAGTATGAGAAGTTTGGTAGAATAATTGTAAAATGGTAAATGACTCCTAAAATTAATGAAAGAGCTTTAGATTTTTCTGTTTTACTATTATTTAATAGATTTATGGGCTTTAATGTAAATAGGATTTTGCTACAAAGCCCGAATGGAGAAGGTGCGGAAGGATGCAGATTACAATCCGACGGATGAAATTCAGGGAGGTAAAAATTTGTTGCGGCTGGGATGAAGCCCGCACAGAATCGGGCCTATTTTAGTCGGGCTTTTTAGCAAATTCGATGTAAATAATAGTATGAGAAGTAGGTTTTAAATTACACAACTAACGGTTGATTCTTCCACGGTTGTATTAGTATATCTAGTGCTTACAAATAGTATTTAGAAACTAAATTAAAAACAGTTATCAAGGATTCGAACCCTGTATACATATTACCTAGTAGCATTATTGACTATCAGGTGGCACAACTCAAGAAAATGATAGCAACAAAATACTATCCATGTATGCAGGAATACTCATAAAGCTACCTTTTTGCTACCTTATGCTATGATAGCATGTATGAACTCATAAAGCTAGCTATTGAGGATGCACCACCCAAATAAGCAAATATATTTCAAGACAACTGCCACCAAACTTTGTACATAACCATCGTCCCAAACATTAGGTAAATAACAACTGCATAAGTAGACCCGTCCAGTTTAGATTCTTCATAAAAGAAAGAGTGACCAGGACAATAAAAAGACAACTTAAGAAAAATAAGAAGAAAAGAACATCAAACCTATATATGAAACCGAATCAGGTTCCCAACAAAAAAAAAGGGTATTTTAATAAAACGTAAAACCGCTATAATCACTTATCCGTGGTGGCAGCAGCAGTAGGAATAGTACCCATCCACGCAGGAGGCAGCATCCCAGTCTGTTCCTGCACCGTACTCAGCAATGGCGGCAGCATCTTATAAATCCCTGCAATCTCCTTCAAAGCCCCACCCCCTTCACCTTCCTTCCCTCTTCCTCCTTCTCCATTGTTCCATACACTTATCTTAGGCTGCATGCCCTTAACCGCCTCCACATTAAACCTAGCAATGTCCTTATACATCCCGTTCTCTATCATCAAATAGTCCCTCAGTGCCCCATAATCCCCTCCCAGCGCCTGCAGCATAGTCTTAATATACACATCTTTAGCCCTAGTAGTAACAGCTAAAGCCTCTGCCTCCTTCTGCCTAAAATACAGCTCTCCATCTGCCTCCTGCTGACGTTTATAATACTCCGCTTCTGCCATTGCCCTTCTTCCTTGTGCTTCCTTCTCCTGCTGATACAGTGCTGCTTCTGCCTCCTTCTGCTTCCTGTACAGTTCCCAGTTCGCTTCCTGAACTTTCATTTCGTAGTCGACGGTAGCCTTGCTCAAAAACTCAGCCTTCAATTTCTCAGTCTGCCTCATTGCATTCTTCTTCTCCACCTCTAGCTGAAGCTCTGCTTCTCTGGCTGCTACTGCTTTTAAGGAGGTGACCTCTGCCACCTTTGTTTGCTTGTCCCATTCTGCCTTTTTCATGGCTAGTGCAGCGTTTGCTTCTGCAACTTCTGCTTCTCTTTCGTTCTCGTATATCTTTATTTCGGCTCTTACTTTTGCTTCTTGCTTTAGGCCGTCTCCTTTACGTTGGGTTGAGTAGATCTTTGTTTGGGTGTCTATGTCTGCTGCGTTTCTTTGGGTTTGGCCATCTCTTTGCTTTGAACCTACTTCTCCTTTCATTTTCGCTTCTGATACATCGATTTTGGCTTGGTTTGCTGCTTCCATTTGGGTTTTTTGGCCTAGGTAGGAGAAGTACTCATGGCCTGGAACATCAACTAGTTGTTTTACGTTTGCATTGTAGATTAGGAGTCCGAATTGGTTGAGTTCTAGTTGAACCTAGTGTCAAAAGATAACAAAAGCATAATTTGACTAATGTTATATAGAATGAAGGTGTTCTTTGATATGTTATCCAAGGTTTAGCATTATTCAGAACCATGATTGAAACTATTTAGTTTCCTGTAACTCTTAATGACGTCTTCTTCTAAAAAAAAGGTAGTATCATAACAACAAAGTTAATGGCAATTTAGTTTGACATTGTTTTGAATAAGAAGTTGATTTTCAGTGTGTTTGTTTATAGTTATAAAACTATGGTTATGGAGTGATATTATTATGTAAAATAAGCATTACAAACATAAGCACATTGCTTAACCACTTCTTTGATGATAACTGACAAACATTAACGGTTTTTGCCCTCTTCAGAAAAAATAGTTAGAAGCAAGGTTTGAAATTCCGGTTTCCGATTCGGTTCCGTATCGGAAATTTTGGTTGTTCCGCTTCACTTTCCGTTCTGGTTTTAGTAACTTTATGGCAGTCTTTTTCAATATAAATAAGTTAATAAGTACATCAAATATACATAATTTACCACTGTAATTTCTATGCCAATAGGACAGTCCAAGTTTTTCAGTCCAATACCTTTCATTGGCCCAATATTCATTTTCTTTCCCAAGGCCCATTAAGTACAGTTACAAGTTACATCAGCCGTCTATTTTTCATCTTTCTCAACTCCTAGTTTGATTTTCCTCCATCGCTCCCTACTTTCGTTTTGAAATTCTAATATAGGGGGAAAAAATTTGCAGTACATATTCAGAACTAAAGACTCTTCAATTATTGTACTCGAATTTGATTTAAGTAGCAACTCGATAGATTTAAGAATGCTTCAAGTACTGTACTCGAACTCGATTTACACAGTAGTTCAAATTTGGTATGTTTCTTCTTTGTTTAATTCTATTTTTTATGTATCTCTACTCGAATTTTTCAATGATTTCGCTTTCCATAATAATATTTTTTTGATCGTTTAATTTGGAATTGGGTTTTTTAGAGAATTCTGTCCCGGTCAACGCCGGAACTGGGACGGAACGACCGGAGTTTTGACGTGCCGGACGGAATCTCGAACCTTGGTTAGAAGCCTAGAATAATAATAAAGATGTCATTTTATTTTGGTTTTGTTTTAAATAAAAAGTTAATTTTAAATGTATTTGTTCACAACTACAATTCTAATTATTGAATGTCATTAAAGCATTAATAAACACTACAAACATCAATAAGCACATTACTTAAACATCTTCTCTTATAATAATTGGACTACTTAATATTTTTATTTCCATTGCATGCTTTCCAAAAAGTTTCTAGTGTACAAGGAAGTCAAGAGTACAAGTTCCAACCATGACAAAAATCAATATTTACTCTGATAGAAAATTTGATAAAAGCTGAGGTCACATGTTCAAGTTAGTCCTGGTTTCTTCTTCTTCTATTTATTTATTTATTTATTTCTGTTTGTGTGGACGCAAGGGCGCTATATATTGTTATTCCAGCTTATATTGTAAACTATAGTTTGAATATGAATACTTAAAAAATAATATATACTGTTATATGTTAACTTAGGATTCTACTTATTATACCACTATATTCTTGTTGAATAATTCTTCTCGTAGAAGTTATATGCAAAATTAGAATTCCATTTCTAAATATCATTATGCATTTTAAGGATATTTTTCATCCAACAACATGCATCGAACTTGATAAAGGTACTTGTAGTTATGATTAGTCTCAAAACATTTATTGTATGTATGCATAGTAATGGGGAAAAACATATAAAACAAAGCAAAATAAATATGATGTTAAGAAAGATTTCCTTCTTTATGATTTATATACGTTAAAAAAGGTTCAGATAACTGATATTAACATTTTTTTTTGTCTTTGTTTGCAAGCTAAAAGTCAGTCTATCTAACTAGCTTTATTTCAATATGTATTAAATACAAATTAATTTGAAAGAAAACGCTTATATTTAGTAATATTTTTTCCATAGAAAAAAAAATTCAGAGTAAAATTTCATTTCCATAGGAAAAATACAGGTCAACTGGAAGTTGTTCATAAACTTCTCCGGATATATACATATATACATACATACATACACATATATATATATATATACATACATATATATATTATATATATATATATATATATAAAGTCTTTGCATAACTGATAATTGAATTTGCATCGCCATTTGCATCGCCATCTTTTCATTATCTCTTGGTCTTTTTAACCAAGAGGAACTCAAAACTACTAAGATGCTACCATAATTTTAGTTTCAACTCTCTTAATGTACATGTAAAAACTACGGGAGAAGTTTCAAAATACACGGCCACATCTACTCATAAACATGTTATAAACAAACGCTTATTTCTAAGTTTATGAATATTTGCGGAAAAATCTACAAATACATGTAGAAAACTTTGTTTGCAGAATTCCATTTTTTTCAAAGGAAAAAAAAAAACAGTAAAATTTGTTTTGTTTATAGAAATATATGATTAATGTTCATATTTAATTAAAAAAATGAATTTCTTTTTTAACGAAATTAAAAATAGAATTATAATTAAAAACATGTTGTTGAAATCTAAAAATAAGTGATGAAACCAAATTTCAACATATTTATTATTTAATGTCTTGGACTAATTAATCTTAAAACTATTGCAAATTTGTGTATTAGAAACTACTCAAAATTCCAAAATAATAAAAAGATATAAATTATATGAATCAAACTCAAAGAAGCAGACATACAAAACACGCGACTTAAAAAAACTGAGGTAATTAAATACAAATGATGATTTTGTATAAGAAACAACATAACATAACCTTTTTTAGATTGCATTTATGTGAAAGAAAGAAAAGTACTGGAAAGCAAAACCAAATTCCCTTTCTACGTTTTCCCCAAATAGGGCTGTAAATGGATATTCGAAAAATCTGAAATCCGTCCGCATCCGAAAAGCGGATAAATATCCGATATCCGAAAAAAGGGATGCGGATGCGGATACAAAGACATCCGCATCCGAAAATTATCTAAAGAAAATTATCTAAAGATTATAATTCAAATTATGTGTATTTTAGTATAGTGAAAGATATTTGTTTATTGTTTTATTAAATTAGTAGTTTATATTATATGCATTTAATGTTTTTTAACTGCTCAAAACTATTTATTATCATCATATTTGTTAATTTTTAACACTTTCGTAATCAATGAGATTGAAAAATATTTATGTTAGACTAAAATTTTCTAATGATAGGAGAATTATCCGATATCCGTCCGTATCCGCGAATGCGGATATCCGATATCCGAAAATGATTTCGGACGCGGATGCGGATATGACACTATCCGCATTCGAAAGCATCCGTTTACAGGCCTACCCCCAAGCTACAATCTTCCTCCAAAAAAAAACCCCACAAAATCTATTTAAATAAATTAAAAGAGCACTCAAACACAAAAATCAGTCTATATAGTTTGTTTTTTTCAGTAATGGGAGCATTTCCTTCTCCATTGGATCCGGCCATGAACATTCAGAATCAGTACGCATATGTCAAACATTCACCAAATAATCCAAGGAACGAAAAAAAAATCAATGTTAGGAAAAATACCTTATCGAAAACTTCCTTTTTAAAATCTTTAGTGCCCTTAAATATCTCCTCCATAGTCATTGATGCAGCAAGCACACGAGTCTCCCCTTCAATAACTCCTTGCACCAAATCATGGACGTGATTAGAGTTCCTATCGTGGGAAGCCAAAAGCTTGGCGTACTTGAGAAGCATTTCGGGATCGTCCTCTTTTGGACCGATAGTGAACACGGCCGGCAGGACAAAGGGAAGCTTCTCGGCGCTCATGGCCTGAACGTCGAAAGCGTAGTTCACCGGGGTTATGTCGAACGTCGTGCACGACTGCCCCCACATGATGAACGCCTTTTTCGCCAGTTTTACATCTTTTATCTGGGCTCCTGTAATGGCTAGGTATTGCGACGCTCTTGCTACTTTGTAGTGCGGGATCAATCCCATTTCTTTCTTTTCCCCTAATTTCTTTTTGTCTGTGGTTCTAAGATGAGAGGGCGATGAGAAGAAGGGGTTTTTTTATTTGTGAAAACTCCTCTCCGTGTTTAGCAAGGTTTGTTGAGCGCGATCGTGTTTTATATTGCTTGACTTGGTATGTAATAAATCCGCCCTATTTTCGGCAATTGCTCAATTCAAAATTTGGCATGACTTTAGCAGGGGCAATTGACATGCTAAGAATGACACCTATATATAAATGATTAAAAAAATTATCTCTAATGTCTTTTTAAGGAAAAAAAATTTAAAGGACAAATTAAAGAAAATAATTAATCATAAGGACACGCGCACAAAGTTTTTACTGTAAGGACAAAGCCCGAAGCCTAGATACAATTTAAAACAAAACAAAGAATTCCGTTCGTCTTCCTCCTCCTTACTTTCACTCAGAATTTGACGAAATTTTGCTTGAAAAAAAATGACACCGCAAACCAGAAACAAATCTACATTTCCAACGCAACCGCAACAATCGATAGTCGACGAACGATAAGCACAACAATCGACAGTCGAAGAAAACCTAGCTACATCGGAAGTGGAGCAACAAAGTGAAAATCGAAATATCGAATCACTTCCAACAGTAGATATTCAAAAAGAAAACGAAATGATGAAAGAGGAAAACCTACCTCTAGTGGAAATGATAGCAAAGACAATAAAGGGAAAAAGCAGCAAGTTAAAACTCAGAAAACCTACATTAGTAGAAGTGGAAAAGCAAAATAGAGAAAAAAAAACAAAAAGAAGACATGAAAAAAATACAGCAATTGAAAGCAGACCAGAAATAAGAGAAAGTATACTAGAGAAGGTAACTGATACTATAAAATCAAGTATAACAAAGTTAGTGTAGTTTTATTATAGTAACATTTAATTTTTTTGCACAGAACAAAGAAGAGAACATGCAGCAACAAATAGCTGCAGAGAAAACAGTTGAAGAAAATATACAAAAAAGAGAACAAATAACAAAAAGAAGAAATGAAAAAACGATTCAAAAGAAAATACAAACAGAAACTGAGGTAACTGAAATTGCAAAATTATGAAACTAATACTAACAATTTCATAATGTTAAATGTATTCTAATATTATCAAAAATGTTAAACAGGAAAAATCTCAGAAAGAAGAAGGGAAAAAAGTTGCAGATGAAGAATCAGAAGAAGAACAACTCAATTCGGTAAAATTAGAAACTTTATAACATGATAGATATTGCAAAAATAATACCTGTAAATCATTTAGTAAAAGAAAAGGCTGATAATTACAACAAACCAATACCTACTTATAACAAATAATAGTCAGTATCATTTAGTGTAAATCGTTTGGTAAAATAGTAGTCAGTATCATTTAGTTGAAATTTGATACTTACAACAAACTGATACTTACTTACAAAAAACTGATACCTACTTGAAAAAAAAATGATACCCACTTACAGAAAACTGATACCTACTTAGTACAAACTGATACCTACTTACTGCAAACTGATACCTAGTTACTGCAAACTTGAAATCGTTACATATTTGACTGAAGATATTTCACTGCAGCTAATACCCAACCTATTGTTATGTTTCAACATAATTTGTTTCACAAATAAATTATTGTCTTTATTTTGAAATAATAGGATGATGATGATTTTGTTAATCCACATCCAAAATGCATTAAAGGCAAATCATAAACAGAACAGCAGAAAGTATTAAAATCTGAAGACAAAAAGCATGAAACTGCTTATAGATGTGGATTGCAAGCAGTATTCAAAACGGTGAAAATGATAAAACAAAAAATGCTCTATCCAAAAAGCAGATGGACATATTAAAGAGCACTCATTTCTACAATTTCTTTAGAGTTTTTTATGAAGAGAAAATTCTGATGAAAGAATATAAAAAGCATCAACACAATTTGGATGCTTTATACCAATGCTACTCAGTTAAGGAAGATGCATTCTTATTTGCTAAAGAAAGAATGAAAGTTACAGCAAGGGATATAAGTTTGATTTTTGGCATACCATTAAAAGGAATTAACATTGAGCCAACTTAGAAAATGACAAACGGAACAATTCCAATGCAGTGTAGAGAATTTGCAAAGAGAAACTTTGACAATTGCACTTACATAACAAGGAATGTTGTGGAAAAAAGAATAAAGCAAGAAGTGGCAAAGAAGAAAAAGGAGTACGAAGAAGGCTTGCACTGTTAATAGTAATCGAAATAC
Source organism: Allium fistulosum (assembly GCA_030737815.1). Classification (NCBI taxonomy): domain Eukaryota; kingdom Viridiplantae; phylum Streptophyta; class Magnoliopsida; order Asparagales; family Amaryllidaceae; genus Allium; species Allium fistulosum. The sequence goes on along the minus strand of CM060904.1, from coordinate 1,097,544,095 downwards.
TATTAACATTCTTCTTTCCAAACAACCAGTAAAAATTAAGATGGGGAATTCTACCATACTTAATTAATGTAGAGACAACGCAATTGGTTTCTTGGCCACTAATGAAAGAAAAGAATTTCAGTAAATTTATCAAGAAGTCCATCCATAAGCCAAGAAATATGTCGGGATGCTCCATGCTTCCATTGGTAAGATAAATTAATCAAAATATTATTATTTGATTTCTTTTAACAAACATATCTAATCAATTCTTTTTATGTTAACGGTATTGCATTTGTGAGAAATTGCATCTCATTCAACAAAGACAACATTATACTGCAGCTTTACCCAGATTTGCAAAGTGGGACTTAAGGAAACTAAAAGACAAAGCAATCAAAGAAGTTTCTGATAATGTGAAAGAGGCCAAGTGGGTGATGTAAGTTGAAAATCCATTTAACTTTTGTTAATCAATATGCTTTAACTTTTATGTAGAATAAAGTTTAACTGTGTATCCTTTCTTCTATAATGTAAAACTGATACTATAGTGAGCAAAAACTGATACCATATCATTACATACTAATAGTATCAGAAATAGAAACTAGAATGCAAAAACTGATACCATATGTTTACTTGCTTGAAACTGATACTAATAGTATTAGAAACTGATACTAGAATGCAAAAACTGATACCATATGATTACATGCTTGAAACTAATTATAGAAGTATCAAAAACTGATACTAGAATGCAAAAACTGATACCATATGATTTCATGATTGAAACTGATACTAGAAGTATAATAAACTGATACTACAATGCAATAATTGATACCATAGTTTTACATCCTTGAAACAAATACTAATATTATAAGAATCTAATACTAATATTATAAGAAACCGATACTAGAATTCAAAAACTGATACCATAGTTTTACATGATTGAGGCTGATACTAATAGTATCAGAAATTAAAACATTAGCTATTTGTTTTATCGCAGAGTATTTCCTCTTTTCGTTACAATAAATTCAATTGTCATTGTAAATTGAAATCATAGCTTAAAACTAAAATAAATTTTCCAATACCAATTTTATAGGTGAAAGAAATTACAAATCTCAGCCCATATGAAGAATGTCTACTTCAAATAGTAACTGTAGAACAAAATTTGCCCAAAATTCAGAAAGAAAAGCATGGAAAAAAAAGAAAGTTTGAAGAAACCGAAGAAAGTGCACATTCGTTTGATGAAGACATAAGCATCAGGACCTTCCAAATGCATATAAAAAATTTGATAGAAGAAGCAAAGAAAACAAAAAAAAAGAATTGAAAGTAGAAAAAAAGGAGAATTAAAGCAGAGCAAGAAGTTTTGAGTTTGAAAGAAGAGTTGAGAGAAATTAAGTTGAAGTTGAAAAAAAATGAAGAGAAAAGATCGCAGGCTGAAGACAACACCAAGAAATTTGAAGCTGATTTGAATGACAGTGAAGAAAACAGTGAAAAGAAAATTGAAAGTTTCAATGTACAAAGCGACAGTTTACAAACTGAACTAAATGCAAATACTTTTGCAGAAATGGAAATAGGAAGAAATGAAGAAGATAAAGAAACAAAAACTGAAGAGTGTGTACAGAAATCAACAGATAAAATAAAAGAAATGGAGAAGCATATGCCCATCGAAATAGAAAGTGAATTGGATAAAAAACTGAAAAATGAAGAAATACAATGTGAACATGAAGGAAAAAAAACAGACTCCAACTGAAGTGCATCAAAAAGAAGAGTTGGAAAAAGAAAGTCAAGTGCAGAAAGACAAAACAGAAGATACTCAACATCTTGAAGAGGATATCAATGTAAAAAAACCAAAATGTACCATACAGCATTTCAGTGCTTGACTTTACCCCTCTATCTTTCAAACTTTACGACACACAAGAGTTTGAAAGTGAAAAAACTGAAAGAACAAAAAAGATGCAGAAAAACCTGTGCAACCAACTACTAGAAAAGGGAAAGAAATAGTGGCAAAATTAAGTGGCAAAAAATCAAAGCAACACAAAAAAGGACAGCTTCTTATATTCAAAGATTGAAGGCAAGAACTAAAGTGAAAAAACAACGTGACAGCTTTGAATATGGGATGAAACAAAAAAAAGTTGCAAATAAACCAAAACCCGAAAAAAATGAAGATGTTGAAAACAAAAGTGCACAAGACAACTGTCCAAAGCCACTTGCAGTGATAGAGCCAACACTTTCAGAGATGGGGCTTGGACATTGCAAATGTTTGATCTATCTCAATGTTGAGCAACAAAACGTGATCAAAACTTTCTTTTCATTGACGACATCATCACAAAAGTAAGTGTACAAATATGTATATTAATATTAAATATGAAATTAAGTTTATCTAACATATACAAATTGTTTTTGTTAAAATAGTGTAGTGGCATGGGAAGATAAGGACACAATCAGAGGAGGTTGTGTCATAACAAAAAATGCACTAAAACGTGTACTAGAAGGAAACGAGACAGATGGGCAGGTACATAATTTTTTTTTCTTTACATCAAAACTGATACCAAAATAAAAGAAAAAACGATACCTAAATCCACAACATGCTTAAATTGACTTGATGCTTTATTATTTTTATACTTATCAACATACACGACCACCATTAACATTAGTGATACTACTTACTATTTAATATTGCTTTACCAATAAAAAAACTTATACTTTCCTGATTTTAATACAGATTATAGATTGGTATATTTCAAGATGTGGACTAAAAGAACACAATTATGCTTTCACAACTACAATGACGGTAAATAAAACTTTAATATCCAAGTACATAATAATTGCTTCATTTATTAAATCATAACTTATTTTCATATTAAACAGAAAGGAATTGTGTGTGATATAAAGGATGTGAAAAAAAGTCTGGTCCTCCCTACGCTAGAATCCATTGTACAGGACAAATTTGCTGAAAGTATATATTTTCCTTTGCATTGTGAAAACCACTGGACATTAGTGACTTTAACATACCCAACAATGCAATGGTGCCATGTTGATTCCAAACGCCTTAGACGATCAAATGAAAGAAATAATTCCAGCTTAAAAGAAGCTATAAATTGGTATGAGATTTCTCTTTCTTTTAAAAAAATTACTTATTACAGATAAAAAAGGTGAATATTACCTAACTTTTTAACATTTTGTCTTTATTAGAGACAAGAAATAGAAGAAATGCTCAAAAAAATCTGGGAAAACAATAACGTAACAGACATGGAGATGAAACCAGATGATATGCATCAAATAAAGTGTGCACAGCAAGCAGAAGACATGTAAGTTTTTTTTGATTAAAATGATATCTACTGAGAACAAAATGAACAATACAATTGAAACTACTAGTCATAATCAATTGACGGTTGCTCATTATTCAAACTATCTGTGTTTTTGCATTATAATATTTCATACATACTTCTATACATCATTGTATGCCTTTTATATTTAATTGAATTTGATTCATAACAAAAATATTGGAAAATATTATATCTCAATTCCATTAACATTTAGCTCAGAAATAAACAATTACTACATGAAGAAAACTGATACCTACATAAAAGAAACTAATACCTACAGAAACAAAACTGATACCTACATAAAAGAAAATGATACCTACAGAAACAAAACTAACACCTACAAAAACAAAATTGATACCTACATAATCAAAAATAAAACAAAATATTTAGCAAAAATATCTTAAAGTAATAACTACAAACACAAAAATTCATACAGAAATTAATACTAAGTGTGCTAGTAAAACTGTTAAATATTTTAATTCAAAGCATACTATATGCTTGTACCATTATCTTTGAAATTCAATGTTTTGTATTAATTATAAACCTGATAATACAACTGATGCAAACTGATACTATCATTACATTTTGGTTTTGTAATGATATTCATCATTTCATTGAACAAAAGCAGAATACCAGTAAAACTTGAAAAGAAGGAAATATTATCCATAAGAGCAAAGATTGTACATGCAATATTGACAGATGATGAACACTGCTGGAGTCTGTCTAAATACATGTCAAGCTTAGAAGAAGAAAGAAAAGAAAAGACCTGAATTCACATTGTGTTGTTTCACAATTAAATTTGATACTTGTAAAGTACCGTAGTTCTGTTGAAATTTATACTTGTGAAGTAATGATGTTCTGTTGTAATTTGGTACTTATGAAGTAATGATGTTCTGTTCTTAAAACAATGCTGCTCTTACTTGATAAAACAATACTGATCTCCTGGAATGATATGTTGTGGTTGGTGTTATTTTCTTTTCCTGTTGTTTATATTATAACAAGATTATATAGTGTGTGTTCTATCATGCAACTATGGATCCCGCATAATATTATCAGTTTTATGATGCAACTATCAGTTGTATAATGATATTATCAAATTTCATATCATATTTCAATACAAAACAGTAATTGGGTATCAGTTCTTATGACTAATAGTATCAATTTTGCTAAAACTGACACTCAACATACTTTATGAAACAACAATTAGGGATGGTGTCAGTTTTTGCTAACACAAGATATCATTCTAATTATTTATTAGTACTGGTGTCAATTTTAGCACGTATTATAATACACGAAACTGATACTAAAAACTAACCAAAACTGATACTAAAGTCGTTTATATCCAATCAAACAAACATTATCTACAACCAAGCTAACTGATATTGATACTGTAAAAACTGATACCAAAACTTGTAAAAACTGATACTTGTAAAAACTTATAAAAACTGGCACTGTAAAAACTGATATTGTAAAAACTGATACTGATACCAAAACTTGTAAAAACAAACACCAGAACTGATACTGTAAAAACATATAACTGATACTAAAACTGATACTATCATTTATACTAAATAGCTGAAATTAAAATCAATTTGATAATATGCTATACTGAATACAAATTAATAACAAAAGGTTCAATTATAATAAACCACCAAAACAAGTCATGCATCCACTTATTACTCTGAACAAATTCAAAATGTAAAATCAAATCATATCCTCTTCGAAGCTTAACAATTCCATTTATTATGACCAAACTGCTTGCACTCTCCATATCTGTTTTGCCCGTTCCGAAAATATGAAAATGCTCCTTTACGCTTGACTGATGGTCTACCAACGCCACATTTCTCCTTTGGTGGCTTGATAACATCTTGAATGCTACCATCAACAATAGGCCTATCATAATTTGGAATAGGATTTATAGCATTGGCATAAGAACATCGATAAGTATTAACAGTGAAATAATTCTCGACAAAATCATATACAGACAACTTAGACTTGTTCATACACTTTATAACATGAGCACAAGGAAATCCCGTAATTTTCCATTGTTTCAACTACAAACCCGTTCCTTCAAATCAACACAATGAGAGTTTGGAGATTTCACTTCAAAAGCAAAATCAGAAGATTTATATACATCCCATCCAAATCCTTTTTCAATTAATTCACCTAAACGTAACTCCATAGAAGGGAAAAGACTTGTTCTCCACAAATGACACTCTTCTCTTCTTCTAGCCATTTGTTCCATAATCTTAACACGAATACCATCTAAACACGAAGTAATAGGCAATGCTCGTTCATCTAAAATCCAACTATTAAAATTTTCTGCAACATTCGAACTATATTCACCATAACGTTTCCTTGGAAAAATAAATCCACCCACTTATCAAATGGCTTATCCTTTAAAAAATTCACACCAGCAACACCACCAATTTGACAGAACTTAGAATGTGATCCTTCAAATTCATATAGATTAGAAGCTCTAGAACACATTTCGAATAGATCAATAATAGACACATTTGCATTTTTGGCTTTTACCGCTGAAAGAAGATTTTGTTCCATATGAAAATAGCAATAACTGTGATAAGCTGAAGGAAAAACATCACGAACATCCGAAAGCAAACCTTGGTGGCGATCTGACATAAAAACCAAAGTACGATCTTCTTGAAGCATTTGTTTTAAATGGTTCAAAAACCATGTCCAATTATCCACATTTTCTATAGAAACTACACTCATAGCTAAACGGAAGAAACCTGCAAATGCAAAAATAATTAGTAAAAAAAACTAAAACTAATTATGACCATAAATCTGAAACAATTCATGAAACTGATACTAACAGTAAAAAACTAATACCAAAAACCTGATACGACCATTATAAAAATATTGATAACCACGACATTATGCACATTAATCTTCATTCTAACACAACAAAGTAATGAACATTGACATATATTATGATACAAATGAAATTTCAATACTACACAACTATTTATTATACCATGTATTAACATACTTGAAACTGATACTAACATTATACACAAACTGATACTAATCTCCCGCTAAGCAGTATGAAATTATGATACCAAATACAAACTTACAATTCAATACAATGCAAATTCTAATACTAGAAACTTGCTAGCTGTAAACTACATATCTTAAAACTGATACCAACATAATACAAATTATGATAACAAATTAATATCAATGCTAATGCCAACTATTATGATCTCAATACAAATAAAACAAAACTGAAAACAAAGACATACCTTGATCACCATTTTTTGCAGTAGCACCCATCAACACACCAAGATGTCCCTTCAAGTGAGTAGCATCTAAGAATATCATAGGACGACAATACTTGAAACTAAGTAAACAAGCGCCAAAAGCAATAACCACCCTCTCAAATTCATTACTACAAGGATCAACATCCATATCAACATAACTATCTGGATTAGACTTCTTTACTGCTTCCAAATACCAACTCAAATCATTATAAGACAAAGCATCATTACCATGCAACTCCATTAACGCAAGTTGTTTCCCATGATAAGCATAACCGTAAGACAACTGAAAATTGTATTCTCTTCTAAAATCAACTATAATATCTTTAGGCTTTTTACTAGGACAATCACGGATCTTGTCAATAATCAACGATTTAACAAACGAACTAGATATATGTGGATTATTCCACAAGAATAATCAGCAACCATATTTCTCATAAAAAACTTCTTCAATTCTCCAGAATCACAAGAACCATGGACTTTGAAAAGACAACCATCCTTACATGAAGAGCAAATTACAGTAACTCTTGTAGCACAATTCTTTAAAAATACTAATTCATACCACTTTTGAATTTGATATGCCATAAAAAATTCTCTAAAATGTTTAGCTCCTCCAAAACAAAAACCAACAAAATCGGAAATGCATATTGTCGGCCCTCTCCTTAACATATCTTTTAAATAACTTTTACCATTAACAAAAACATTTGAATAGACAGATACAGTAGAAGATGAAGAAGCACGAACATTAGATGAACTTGAAATAGAAGCACCATCAACATATTCCAATTCAGAACCCTTAACCTTAACAGTAAAACCAAAGAAAGAACTTTTCTTGTATAATCGAAAATAAATTATACTCTGAATATCAGAATCAGTATCAACCATAATACCTTTGTCCTCAAGTACATAAGAAATCTGAATAGAAGAAGTAGTTAATTAAGACCAACGTCGACATATCTCATTCTTCAAATCATACAAAGAGCAATCGATAGACAATGGAGTGCTAAAAGTGTTATTATTCAACACAAACAGACAAAGAAGACTGTTATCACCACTGCCAAAAAAAAATATAAAAAAACATTAGCAAATTATGTTCAATTTAGAACATTAGTTTTTCCATTTCATAAAACTGATACCTACCGTATACAAAACTGATACCTAGTTACTGATAATAAAAAAATGATACTAAGAAAAAATAAAAATGATACCCAGAAATGAAACTAAAATATGATACTTTTCCACTCTATCACAACTTTATATACAACCCAAGCAATGATACTTTTCCAATCATCCCAACATTAATGCAAGATAATGTAAGATAAATTAAATGTAAAGAATATTAGAATACAACAATGCATGAAGAAGCGAATAGAAAAAACATGCTGCTGCTTCCAAAAGTTGCCATAGAAAAACGAACAAGCAATCAGAAAAACAACACTGCATGTAATTTGTAAAAACGAACATAATTAGAAATCACAAACAATTTTTTTTAACTCTAATAGAAAAGGAACAAAAAATAGAATAATATAAGCATACCTAGTTAATACAATTTGAAGAAAAACGAGATCATAGTAGAAATTTGAAAAGAATGAGATCGACAAACGCGCATGAGAAAAATTTGATCGATGAACTACAATTTTCAGAAGAACGAAATTGAAATGACCAAACGAGGTTGATCGATATTTTGATTGCGAGAGAGATATTGGATTGCGACAGAAAAATTTGATTGAAAGGAAGAAGAAGAAGAAGCACGCGAAAGTGGGCTGGAAGTAAAATACGATAATTTGTCCTTTAAAGAAAATTATTAGTGGGCTGTTCTACATCCAAAAAAGCCCTAAAAATTGTCCTTGAGGAAAATTTCCTGTATCTTTTTATTCAAAATACAGTCCGAGCTCTAAAATTAATTGTCCTTGATTTATTGTCTGTACAATTGTATAACAAGTGAGAAACCGACCTTTCGATCGTATAAATTCGAAATTAATGAACAAATCAAAACTTTTTGGATTGAAAGTCCGTTACTATTTAAATATCAGACAAAACACAAGAAATCGATGGAGCGAATAAACTATATAAAGAGAAGGTAAAATCTATGGCTATTATAGTAATAGAAAAATTTTCATTATCATACCAATACCGAAGAATCGCTAACCGATATTAAACTACATTGGTCTACCAATATTGTCGGTATGATAACGTTAAGTTTACTCATTTTAAAGGTAAATATAGCGGTAAAGAAACGTTAAAAATCAATGGTAACATGAAATTTACTACTCAGATTGATGTTGTTTTTTCACTACTTAATGTAATTCTAATCACAAACACTTTTGAAGTCATCAGTTTTAAAGATGTTTCTAGTATTATTTATGATGTTTCTTTTTCAGTTTTATTAGGTTTAAAGTCTAAAATTAAAAAGTTTATTGTTTCATATTATTATAAATAATTTGAGATGAATTAAGGAAAAAATTTATGTCAATTATCAGGAACAAAATGTTCATTTTTTTATCACTATCAAATTTTTAATGAGATTTTTTTTAAATCAAGGCCGGCCCTATATATGTGGAGGCCCTAGGTCAAATATTTTTGACTCTACGGTAAAGAAAAAAAATAAGGGAGGGAAAATATGTTCAAAATGTAGGAGCCAGGAATCAAACCTGAGTATGCAATCCACGCTTTACTAAAGTATACCAATGGGCTACTTTAACTTTCATTTATTGTTCAATAACTTACTTTATACATATAAAAGAAATTAAATTTTGAGGCCCCAAAATTACCAAGGCCTTAGCCACCGCCTAGGTGGTCTATGCCTAAGGTTGGGCATGATTTTAATGTTCTGTGTATTGGTAATTTTATCATTACCAGTGAACTGTTTATTGTTTATCAGTATATTAATGAAACCACTTAACCGATGGTAATGGTAAACTATCGATAGTAATTTTTGACTTACCAATATTAACGGTTTTCTCCTATCAGTAACGGTTACCATTATCATAATAACCCTATTAAAGATAATATCCTTTTTAATGTTCCATGTTTTTTTTTTCACGCAATCTGATTTTGCAGGTCTATAGTAGACAAACCTCCATAATAGTTGGTTTGACAATAATTTAATAATAACAAGAGCAAAAGGATAAATATGAAGTTTTATTCATCTCTATGTATCCATAGAATACAAAACAAAGGAACTATATTTATAGATTCAAGATGGAATAATAAAATAATATTGCTCTTCTAATTTTGGCGTATTCACACCCAACATGATTTATACTACAAAAACCCCTTGAATATGTATCTATAAAGATATTATTAGTTATAGCCTCACTAAAAATCTATATTATAAAAAACCCAGTGTGAAAAAAATCATAAACAAGGGAAAGAGTGCAATTTTGTTCATCTTACATAACATGTTTTGTATTTTTATTAAGGGGTTGATGCTTCTGTATCTAGTTCGTTAAACCTTACAGACATAAAACACATTGGGAAAAATATCAGTGAGGGAAAAAGATGTAAGATTTGGTAATAAATATTTCCAATTGCAGAAGATTTAAAAGATATTTGAAATAATTACTCAAATATATATTGTCTCTTTTATAGCATTAAAGAGAGTAATAAATTACCTACGTGAGAAGAATAATTATTTTAGGAGATTGAGGTAATCAATTAATTCCCTAATTAGCTGATTAAAGAAAAAATTAAATGGATAAATGTTTTCTATATAAATAGAAGAATTAATGAGGCATTGATTTATGATCACGAATCAATTACTTCAACCCCAAGTAATAATCTCTATATAAAGGCAGAGATTAGCATGAGTAGAATTATCTCTCTCAGTTATATTTCTTATTCTTCTTCTTCATTATCAATCTTGTACATAAAATTCTTCTTAGAAAGTAATAAAATCTTCTATCCCTAAGTGGATGTACACTACCTCGCGGTAGTGGACCTACTATAAATCTCATGTGTTATTTTCTTTTATTGCTGAATCTATGATTGATTTTAGCTGGTGACTATTTGTTGTTTGTTTTGCCTCACCATTAATCCGGTTTTATTTGTTTTTCCACAAGGTTGGATTTTTGTTCCTAAGACGATCTTGAAGGATTTTTCCCCAACAGTCTGGTATCGGAGCGACAAGGTTGGTTGAGAAAGGGTGTTAGGCATTATGGCAGGAGATGAGGAGACTCCAACGGTTGTACCAAGACCTTATGTTGGAGTTACCTATATTGCATCAGGATCTAGTTTAGCAATAGAGAAGTGGAATGGTGATTAAAAAAATTCGAGAAGTGGCAATGGAGGATGAAAGTTGTTCTAATGAGAAACAAAGTTCATCCCGTGGTGTTTGCTCCTGAGGAGTTGATGGTTGAAATTTCAAACGTGGAAAGAAAGGAGATGGAAAAATGGGTGTTTGCTACTTATTAATTAGCTATGGGAGAAAATGTTATTTCTAAGATTAGCGGTGAAACTACTACTAAGGGCATTTAGACCAATCTGGAAAATCTCTATTTGAAGAAATCTTTGACTAATCTCTAATTTTCTTGAAGGCATTTTTCAACATGAGGATGAGAGATGGTACTTTTATCAAATAGCATCTCGGTTTCTTCGACGATTTAGTGATGAAGATGAAGACTGTGGATTTGAAGGTAGATGAAGAGCATATGGCTATGATGCTCTTGTGTTCCCTTCTAGAGTGTTACACAAGCTTCGCTAACAACCTTATCTTTACGAGAGATACTTTGATTGTTGAAGATGTGAAGTCGGGTCTTCTATCTGAGGACTTAAGGGATCAGATGAAGGAGATGGGTGAAGGTAGAGAAGGAAGTAGTAGTCAAGGCCTATTTGCTGAGAGAGGGAGTGAGGAGAAGAAGATTTGGAATTTTAGATGGCATTCCAAATCTAGAAAGCCCAATAATAATTATAGAGGAAAATCTAAAGATGGAAAGTGTCACCATTGTAAGAAACCAGACCATTGGAAAAGAGAGTGTCCAGATTGGAAGAAGAAGAAGTAATAAGATGGTTCTTCATCATTTACGGTGGAGAAAGCTATATCCGATGATGTGTTATCTGCAGCGGTATCAGATGTATCAAACCATTGGGTCCTTGATTCTGGGGAGTCTTTTCATTTGACGCCTAATAGGGATTACTTCAGTTCTTTAGTCGATAGAGAAGGAAGTGCAATCCTTATGGGTAATGATGCTAGTTGTAGAGCCATGGGAGAAGGTACAGTGCGGATTAGGATGTTTGATGGAGTGATACGCACTTTGACAGGTGTCCGGTATGTTCCGGTCTTTGGAAGTCCTTGATTTCTTTGGGGCAGTTGGCATCCATGGGGTGCAAGGTCACTTTAGAGAAGGATGGTTTGAAATTTTCAAGGGGTGCTCTTGTTCTTATGAAGGGAGATGTGTTACAAAATCTGTATTTGCTTAAGAGGACCATAGTTCTTGGAGAGTTGTGTGTTAGAGTTGATAGTTCTCGTGCTTTGGATGCTACCAGACTTTGGCATCTCAGGTTGGGTCATATTTCTGGGAAGGGCTAAGAGTTGCTTCGTGGATGGAAGATGATTAAAGGTGACTTCGATAAGATGGATTTCTACCAGGAGTGTGTGTTAGGTAAGCAGACTAAGGTATCCTTTGGAGTTGGACTCCATAGATCAGAGAGGGTACTTGATTATGTGCATACAGATGTTTAAGGACTATTTGCTACTGCTTCCATTGGAGGAGCAAAGTATTTTATCTCTTTTATTGATGATTTTTCTCAAAAAGTTTGGGTGTATGTGATGAAGGCCAAAACAGAGAGCTTTGAGAAGTTTAAGGCTTAGAAGGTTCTTGTTGAGAACCAATCTGGTTCTAAGTTAAAGGTACTGAGATCTAATAATGGTCGCGACTCTGTGGAGTTCCTCGACTTTTGTAGACATCATGACATTGAGAGACATTTCACTACACTGGGTAATCCGCAATCCAATGGGATTGCTGAGAGGATAAGTAGGACTTTACTTGAGAAGGCTCATTGCTTGAGATTGATGGTGCGCTTATCTAAAGGCTTTAGGGCTGAGGCATTATCGACTGCGGTGCATATTATTAATCGGATTCCATGCTCAGCCATAGATGGAAAGATTCTAAAAGATAAGTGGAGAGGTAAAGCCGTGTACCTTGGTTAGTTTCGTATTTTTGGTTGTCCTGTGTATGTTCATCGTACAGGTGATGATAAGTTGAAGGCTAAGCATACAAGGGCATCCTCTTAGGATACACAGATGGTATCAAAGGGTATCGTATTTGACACCCTGTTGATAGGAAAATTTTTCATTCTAAACATGTTACTTTTGATTAGTCAACAATGCTCAATCCTAAGAAAGACTTACCTACCACATCAGATGTTTCTGATAGGCCTAAGGAGATGTAAGAGGTTCCGATTTTACAGCCTAGTAGTAGAGTTGTTGATGCTGTTGAGAGTAAGATATATGCAGTTGATGTGACATCGCAGAATAGTCCATAGGTGCCTTCTAGTAGGTGATGTGCATGAGACTAGAGGAAGTTTAGTTCAAGGTGGAGCTGAAAGAAGTTTAGGCAAAGTTGTACCTACTCAGGCCAGTCGTAGGACTATTAGGCCGCCTAAGAGGTATGATGATTGACAGAATGCAAACCTTAGCCATAGTGATTAGTTTGATTATGCCTTACATGTGGTTCATAAGGAGCCTCTTGACCTTGATGTAGCTTTGAAGTCATGTGACAGTTCGAAGTGGATGTGTGTTATGGAAGAGGAGCTAGAGTCGTTGAAGAAGAAAAAGAATTGGGATTTGGTACCTCCTCCTCAAGGAAGCCGAGCCATAGGTTGCAAGTGGATGTTTAAGGCGAGCAATGATGGAAGATACAAGGCTAGACTTTTTGCTAAAGGGTTTTCACAAAGGAAGGGATTGGAGTATGATGAGATTTTTTCTCCTGTAGTGAGACACACCTCCATCCGTATTTTTCTTGCTATAGTTGCCGCTCATGACTTAGAGTTGGAGCAACTTGATGTGAAGACCGCTGTCTTGCATGGAGATTTGGATGAGAACATTTACATGAAGCAACCAAACGAATATATCGTAGATGGAAAAGAGAATTGGGTTTGCAAGCTAAACAAGTCATTTTATGGACTTAAGTAGTCGCCTAGGCAGTGGTACAAGAGGTTTGATTCTTTTATGCTTTCACTTGGTTTTGATCGTAGCATCAAAGATGCTTGTGTGTACTTGAAGCATTTGAAGAATGGTTATTAGGTGTATTTACTCTTGTATGTGGATGATATGTTGATTGCTTCCAAGGATAAAACTGAAATTGATAGTTTGAAGTTGAAGCTTAAGGCATAATTCAAGATGAAAGATCTTGGAGAAGCAAAGAAGATTTTGGGTATGGAAATCCAAAGGGATAGGAATCTTGGACTTTTGAGGCTCACTCAAAAGGAATATATTATAAAAGTGCTTGCTCGGTTTAGCATGGAAGGAGCAAAGGCAATTAGCACATCCATGCCTTTGCACAAATAGCTTTTTAGTAGAGCATCTCCGATCCCGGAGAAGGACAAGGCTTATATGGAGAAGGTTCCCTATGTGAGTGCAGTTGGTAGTCTAATGTATGCCATGGTTTGCTCTAGGCCTGACATTGCATAGGTAGTTGAATTAGTGAGTAGATTCATGTAAAATCCAGGAAAGACGCATTGGGAGGCAGTAAAGTATATTTTCAGATATCTTAGAGGGACTCCAAATCATGGGCTTGTCTTTGGCGGCAGAGATAGAGATTTCAGCTTGGTTGGATTTTGTGATTCTGACTATGCCGGTGATAGAGATCGAAGGAAGTCAACCTTAGGTTATGTATTCACCATTGGTGTTACAGCTATTAGTTGGAGAGCGAGGTTGCAGACATTGTGGCTTTGTCTACTACAAAGGCAGAGCTTATAGCTGCGGTTGAAGCGGCTGAGGCGCTTTACTTGAAACGTTTGTTGTGTGATTTGGGCTTCGGGTATGAAGGTATAAAAGTGAATTGTGATATCCAAAGTGCAATTCACTTAACTGAAAATCTGGCTTTCAGCTCAAGGCCGAAGCATATAGAGGTGAGAGAGTCCTTTCTTGTCTCTATGGATGAAGAGAAGCTTGTATGTCTTCAGAAGGTTCACACAGAGGAGAATGCAGCGGGTATGTTTACCAAGTTGTTACTCGTAGCAAAGTTCGAACATTGCTTGAACTCGATTTTCTTGATGAAGTGCTAGATGCCACAGGGTGGCACGGGGGAGAGTGAGTTGGTAGATGAAGACATTTGTTTTCGTTATGGAGATTGATAGGTCCTACTTGGAAAGGGTACTTTCAACACTTTGTTGGTGGGTGGTGGCCTTGCCTAAGTTCGTTGATAAAGTGCAAAGAGTGATAGCTATGTCGAAGCTCATTGAGAAAGTATCTATGGTGTCTTGTTCGAGAGCTACTTGGAGTAAGAGGATGTAGGTGGAGTTGATAGGCTTGTGGGGAAATATAGTATCAAGGTGGAGATTGTAAGATTAGTGATACAATATTTCCAATTGCAGAAGATTTAAAAGATATTTGAGATAATTACTCAAATATATATATATTTCCTCTTTTATAGCATTAAAGAGAGTAATAAATTACCTACGTGAGAAGAAGAATTATTTTGGAAGATTGAGGTAATCAATTAGTTCTCTAATTAGCTGATTAAAGAAGGAATCTTATTAGGCGCATGTAAATTGGGAAAATTGAAAAATCAAATGAGTAAACGTTTCTTGTATGAATAGGAGAATTAAGGAGACATTGATTGATGACTACAAATCAATTACTTCAATTCCAAGTAATAATCTCTATATAAAGACAGCGATTAGCATGAGTAGAATTATCTCTCTCAGTTGTATTTTTTTATTCTTCTTCTCCATTATCAATCTTGTAAAATTTTCTCCTCTTAGAAAGTAATAAAATCTCCTCTTCCCAAGTGGATGTAAATTCAGTGTGTTATTTTCTTTTGTTGCTTGATCTGTAATTGATTTTAGCTTATGACTATCTATTGTTTGTTTTGCCTTACCATCAATCCGGTCCTATTTGTTTTTCCGCAAGGTTGGGTTTTTGTTCCTAAGGCGGTCTTGAGGGATTTTCCCCCAACAAAAGAGTACGTTATAACATACTTCTGGATACTCTCCCTGAATCATAGTGCATTTATTCAATTAGCTTGTTGATGTGATTGACGCATATCAATTTTATACACCATCTATTACACCCCGTATTTTTAATGGAAATAAATAAATAATTAAAAAAGGTATTTTGGTAATTAAACATAAAGCTTAAAAACTGAATTTTTACAAATAAGGAGTTTGGAAAATCTGATTTTATTCCATTTGGTCAATTAGATTTTTCTACCAAAAATTTATATATATATATATATATATATATAACATCAAAAATGGACACCGGACGGAGTTGACACAGACCTTTTAAGGTAGTGTGTACTTCGGGTTTTGTACCTCTTTTGAAATTTAAGCTTTAAGGATTGATTATAGGAATAAGTAATTTAAAACTCTTTTTGTATACAATAACTTTATGAATATATGTTTGAATTGCTCTAAAAATAAATACAATTGTTTTATGTCCCTTAAAAGAAAAGATAAGAGATATTTACGTACACAAACTCTAAACCTCTTTAGAGAAGGATTACTAATTACAATGATAATAAAGATAATTGTTATAATTAATGAAATAAAATGTTAAGTATTACGAAAGAGATGATAATGCTATATTTATGAAAAGGATGAATTTAATGAAAGAAAATGTTACGTATTTAAAAGAGAAGATAACAATATGTTTATGAAAGGAATGCATATAATGAAAAAATGCTACGTGTTTAAAGGAGAAGATAACAATATATATGGGGAAGGAATGCATTTATTAAGGAAAAGGTATGTTATCTCTTTACTTGTAAAGAATAAGAAAAAACCAAAATTTTTGAATTTAAAAAGATTAATACAAATTAATTACAATTGCAGAATGTTATTAATAAAGAGCAAGGCTCCTAATTGATGTGTGTGTGTAATATCAATTGATGATATTGATTTTAATTCTAATTAATGACTTTGATTGGATAAAATGAAAGTTATTTTTTTTAAAGTAAGCAGAAAGGGATTTTGCATATATGTAAGGATAAGAGATATGAATAAAACAATAATTTAACAAACCTAGACTTTACCTAATAATTTCTACCTACAAATAAGTGCTTAACTCTCATTTCAAAACCCTAGCCACCATTTGGTTAACCCTATTCTTTTTTTCTTTTTCCTCCATGCTTCTAAATTTAAATTATACAAATACATTTTTTAAACAAGGTTCATTAATACGAACAAGTGTCTAGAGATGAACTTCGGACCTTTAATCTCATACTCTAAACTACCAAAATTAATTGAGCCAAACATATTGGCTAATTCTACAAATACACTTCAATCAAATAAAAAGAAAAGGGATCTAGTCTAAAGATTAGCAAGGAAAATACAGAAAGAAGGCAAATACACAAATCAATTTAAAAGTGGAAAGCTTAAATATGTCTATTGGAGTTTTCTTCAAAATGACATATAATGTGAGTGTAGTTATCTACGATGTGATTATGATGTAAATAAGTGTTTAAATTTTAGTTATTTATATATTTTGAATTAATAACATGATCTTTAATTTAAATTAATGATTTTTAATTGAATACGTAAATTGAGATAGTTAGAAAAGCCTAGGTAATGATTCGATAATATAATTATTGAAATTTAGGGGATGATAAGTTGGTTAGAATTCATCTCGAATAATATAGATGTGGCTTATATGATAAACTTGAATTCATGGAAATAAATTTATATATACATTTCTTGGAAATCATCTAAATTAGTTTCTACCAGTTTTGAATGGAACTGAATACGTAGACGAACTACCAAATCACTACATGTAGTTATTGGATAAAATGTATAAAAGGTTGGAACTCTATATATATATTAAAAAATTGAGATCGTACGATATCAAAGTTCATACGTAGAATTCAAATAAAGAACTAAGGTTAAATAATTAAAACTGAAGCAAAACGATAATTAAAACATGCTAGAAAAACAAAATTCCTACAAATAAGGTCGATTGAAATTTTTGACCGGTCAATTGATTTTGTAATCTATGAAAAAAATAAGATGCAAGAATTTAGTCGACTAAATTATATTTCAATCGATTGAAAACATGTAGATAATCCAAGATGAACTTAGACCTGGTGCAGGCCAAGTAGGATGGATTGGGGAAACTTGTTCCCAGTTCATTGACTTTCGGGAGTCCACGTAATGTAAGGAGTTGTGCAACATAATGGATCAGTTTCACACTTAGTGACGTACATAAGTTCACACTTCGTCATGTTGTATAACGTGACACCCACGTATATTGGATCTTTATTGGGCATATGAAGTCTAGTTCATTTAGAACATTTCAAAATTTCTTTTACATAAAATCTTTATTTTATTTAAATTTTAAAATAATATAGTATTATTCAATTTATGTTATTATATATGTGTGTGTATGTGTGTGTCATATACACATATATAAGTTTGCACATGTGTTACATATCAATCCGTGCAAGGTATAACATGCTCGTGTGTAAATACTGAGATTTACATCACAACGGATACGTTAGCTCATCCAATATACAAATATATTATCAAAATGTATGTTTATATATACTATTATTTACATATATAATATTATAATATATATATATAAAAACTATAGAATTTTTTTATAAATATAAAAGTGTGTATATATATATATATATTTATAAGAATAATTATGAAATATATTAGCATTGTATATGTATTTGTAATTATGTGAATATATTTAAATCAATTATAAATATATTAAATAAAATATTTTAAAAAAAAACCAAAAATAATACATACATATGTAAATAATTTTTTTAATACGTATTATATTAACTACTTATTTATATATGTATAATGTATTATAAATATAGATTAATACTTATAAAATACATAAAATATATTTTAATAAAATCGTATTTACTTAGTCTTGCGCATGGCTAAGAAATGAATTTTTTATTTTTTTCAATTTTAAATATTATTTTATTAATTTCCATACGGATTTGAAACATAATTTGAAATTTAAATTCCCAGTGAAATTCTATGTGATATTTTGTACTTTGAATATTTAATTCATAATTTTATGGTTTAAAACTAATTATTTAATTTTTGCCTTCTATTTAAAATAATAAAAAATGATTTTTTATTTTTTAACCAAGCATGTATATTGTGGTAATATTATTTTATAAAATATAAAGCATAATTTTATATAATATACATATTGATACATTTAATTTATGTAATTAAATGATTTAAATAATATATATATATATAATATTTTTTATTATTGAGGAATATAGTATATCTATAATAAATTATATATAAATTTATTTAACCATATTTATATAAAGTATGTTATAGTAATTAAATTGTAAACTATATATATGCATATTTATAATATATATTATTAAATTAAGTAAATAAAAAATGTTTTTTTATATTTCTGAGCCATGCCAATATAAGCATATACATAACAATTTTGTTTATATACAAGTATATAAACACATATAACCAAACCAATTTTGTGATAATATAATTGTATATTGGAATTGTCACCTAACAACTATATGTGTGTATGTATATATGTGTGTGTGTATATGTGTGTGTGTGTATAGGATCTATAGTCCCCCTTATTTAGCCCTCGATGTAGCCCCTCGATATCCACCACATGTTCCTATTTAAATATTCATTTCTTTATCTCTTTCTACTAACTCTATTATTTAAATAGGAACACGCAGTGGATTTCAGGGGGCTATACCAGGAGGCTAAATAAGGGGGACTTCGGAACCTAGCTTATATATATGTATGTGCGCGTGTGTGTATAACTAGTTGTTATGGCATGTCCGTTGGACATGTTCAAAGAAAAACTGTATGTTATCTTCTTTTAGTGCAAAAAAACACGTGACCTAACTTCTTTTTTCATTGAAAATTATAACAAAGTATAAAAATATAAATTATTTTATATTTAGGTGCATCTACCATGAACTTCAAAAACTCATAATTATTTGTTTGACACATAGATATAATTATCATGCATACTATAAATGATAGGCTTCATTTTACAAAAAAGTTGATGTATAACCTATAAGGTACAAAATACGATGTACAATATCATCACTTTCAAAAATCCCTCACTGGAGTTATATCGTGTACATTATTGGAAATATCATGTAAACCCAACTCTAACATATATAAATATAATGTCAAAGCAAACATAATTTCCTGCTATCAAATCTTCTTTGTGTTGGCTAAGATCTCAACTGCTCTACTCTTCTTAACAGCCACACTAGAAGAGTACATAGTCAAATCGAATTCTTAGGATCAAGAGCCATCTTAACTTGAGCATAACCTATGTTGTTTTATTGCATACCCAATATGGGATGTGTTCTACCATCAGTAATTTCTATTATTGCATTCAAAAGATCATAAAGTTTTCTCTTAACCCAACTCTAACATTAATATATATATATATATATATAAATTTTAAAAATACAAACATTTACTCACAAAAGAGAAATATTACATATTGCTTACCGAGAATGCACACAAGCATTTCATTTTGCTTTTTTGTATTAGAGTTATTTTCTAACATGACCAAGGTTCAGCAAATCCTCAAATGTGTGCGTTGCATCCAAATTAAAACTCCTGCAAAATGTATTATGAGCAACAAATAAAGTAGGTTTATATAAGAAATGCATTGTATAATAGAAGTTATTTTGTCCATGTTTAAGGAGTAATAAATTTGAAATTATCAAAATTGCCATGCAAATTTCTTCTGATATTATAATAGGCTACAAAGTTCATAATAATCAAATTAGTGGCCACATGAACTACACATTGTATTTCTGGTAGCAATAGCAAGGATGGAACAAAATTTAGCATCTCAGATCACTTCTGCCTAATACTATGGTGGTAAAGTACATTTTATCTTAAAATTTATGGTCGCAAAATATTATCAGTATAGTAAACATCATGGTAATTGTTCTCATAAGGAAAGGTGATACCTATGTAATGTGGATAACTTAAAGAAGCATGCCAAAGATGTTACTTGATTTGTAAGATATAACAGGCTATACAAATTACCAAAAATGTTTAAATATCTTCTATTCAATGCAAATTATGTTGAAAAAAGCAAGCATCTACCTTTTTTTAATTCTTTTGGCCAAAAGATAATATTTTTACTTGATTATTCATTAAATGATAGCAACTACCATATTCTCATCATTTTAAGAAAGCAATAAATAATAAGAAAAATATGTAACTCTATTTAAATATTGCCTTCAAAGGCTTAATCCCCTTAATTATGACTATAGTTGAACACCAACGCCTTCTCTCTTTGTCATTCCAAATCAACGTAGCCAAATGCTTCCTTGAAACTTCTCTCCCACAATTCTAATTCAGGAACTCAATCTTTAAAATTTTGATCTAGCATCTAAAAATAGCATTGTAGGTTCAGATTTCCTAAAATGAGATCCGAGCATGTTTGATTTTCTATGGGCAATGTTTAATTCTTTTTTTTTCAAATCTGTAAAATTAATAAATCTAAAAAAACATAGAGAAACTAATTATCTATAAGTCAATAGGATAAGGACTTGTAGATCCATAAAACAATTTAGGGTTCTAAATATATATGGAGGTTGCATGAACGGTTTTTAGGTTGGTGCCTGGTAAGAGAAGAAAAGAATGACTTTCTAAGTCGAAGAGGATATGTGGGACAGAACAAATTATCATGTGGACAAAAAGAAGACAATAATTGTGAGAAATGCGGATTACGGATCTTAAGGCACAGATATGATCACAGAATCAAACACAGATGCAGATATAAAGTAAAAGCAATAAAGGAAAGAACACACCTGATTTTATACTGTTTCGGAGTTACCCTACATCCAGTCCCCAAGTACGGATTTCCTTTCAAAATCAATTCTTACAATTACACCCTCGATTTCAAGGCCACGAGGTACACCACTCCAGATTCACAATCCTCTGGATAGAGATACTTGATTTTACGGGCAACAAGTTTACCCGATTGATTTTCCAGGCTACAATCACACCTTTTCTCGCTCGATTGAATACAAAGAAATCTATAACTCTGAATAGCACTGGGATTTTGTTGAGATAGTGATAGAGAATCAAACCAGAGATGATCTAGTTAGATTCAATGGTGATTTCGACGGAGTAATGGTAAAAATGTATATAAAGAAATGTGGAAGAAGAAGTGGAGTGAAATCAGAGAAAATATAATTATAAATTCATTTAAAACAGCCCCTATTTATAGTAGAACAACAGCCATGTCCATTCGTGAAAGGATACGACGAATAGACACTTCCTTTGAAATTCAAACTTTTGAAATAAACTGTCACCTTGTCGACAAGGAGTCCTTGGGGTTGTCGACGGGCCTAAGTTATTTTTGGTAATTTATTTTTCTTTGAAAATAACTTCTATCTTGTATTAAAACTATTTTAAACTTTAT
Organism: Allium fistulosum; assembly: GCA_030737815.1. Classification (NCBI taxonomy): domain Eukaryota; kingdom Viridiplantae; phylum Streptophyta; class Magnoliopsida; order Asparagales; family Amaryllidaceae; genus Allium; species Allium fistulosum. The sequence goes on along the minus strand of CM060904.1, from coordinate 1,097,521,932 downwards.
AAATATACTTAACTATGGTTAAAATACATAAATAAGTATAGATAATAATATTTTGGTATATATAAAATTTTACTATAATTTTATATTTAAATCTAAGTATAAATATTAAAAGTTAAATATATTATAATTAAAAGATAGTTTAAAACCAAGGATAATTTGATATTAAAAATAAAGATTATTTTGAGGCTAAAAGTATTTTAAAACCAGGATAGATGTTTTTGATTTAAAAAGGAAGATTTTGAAATCATTTTGAAAACAAGATATAATTTTGTAAAACATTTGAATAAAAGTTAGTGGATACAAAACAATGTTCCACTAGATTTTTCGTAGGTTCCATCCTACTTAGGGTTTCATCCCTTTAATGGGCTCGTAGTGGATTCTATTCCATGAATAAAATGGATTTTAAGATGTCAGTGCTTTTCTAGGAGTTTTAACAAAATTCCTAACTAAATTAAATTCCTAACTAAATTACTATTCTTGAAATCTTGAACTCTTGATAATCTTGATACTCATGAGTCTTGAATCTTGATATCTTCGATCTTGAGTTCATCAGTTCTTGAATCTCTATACTGTACAGTCTTCATTCTTTGGTACCTGTATATATATCCTGCATATACATATATATCTAAACAATAATGTTAGTATTTATATTTTATAATCTTATTCTAAGGTTGTTGTCATCAAAACCAACTTCTCAGGGACTAACAATAATGCCCTTCATTAATTTTTATTTATCTAGAGAACAATAGAGTATATTCTAGTAATTTGAAAAGCTTCAAAATAGGATACTCTTATTATATACAGATAAAACATTATATATAAGCACTAATGATCATATTTTAGTTAGAGATGTACATTACTGTTAATGCCTTAAAGTACACCTTGAAATGATGAAGAGTGCTCCTTGAAACGATTTTCGATCCAAAAGAGTGCTGGTCCTTAAACCTTTGACCACTGGCTATCGAATAGTAGTTGAATTGATTTGATTTGAGCTTAGGAAATTAGAGAGATTGGAAGGGGAGTTTGACCAACAATGTATGGAGGTGGAGACACAAAAAAGATCAATATCAAATGAAGGTATAAATGCTTAAATAGAGGAAGAAAATGAAAGAATTTAGGATTTCATCTTTTATCAATCTCATTCCATCTCAGCCATCCAAAATCAAGCCTCTCTAGCCTATGTCATAGCTGCCTATAACCCCCTATTATAGTCACACAAACCAACCCCTTTTATGGGGTTTAAACCCATTTAGAGCTCAGATAAATATTTTGCATTTAAATCCAATTAACATATCGTATATCGATTAATATATTTATAACCGTTATAAATATATTTAATAATATTTATTCATCAAATAAATATCAAATTTTATAACTAATATTTCATAAATATTAATTAATGACAATCGTCATTAACCGAACTACTCTGGCCGAGATTTTGACTTTGAGTTGACTTGAGTTGACCGTGACACTAACCTCATATAACCGAGGAGATGAATCCTCTCTTGAATAGTGCTTCACTTCCAATACTTCCACACGACCCAACTATAGTCACTCGATGGACGCCACGCTATGATTTGACTATAATCAAAGCGGAGCTTTCATGTTGAAGATCGACATTATTCTCAAGTCGAGAAAACTGTGTAAATCAACCACATCGATATTGTTTGGTTGACCTTAGTTATATTAACCAATAGAAAACTATCAAGCGAGTCCTTCCAAGATTATCCAATAACTATCAGTATGTAACCTCTTGGTGGCCCCAGCAGCCATGAGTAATACACTGCCCAACATTTTTAAAGTATTACGTACTCTAGTCGCAATGAATACATCGATATCCATTCTCGATGCATCTTGACTAGGAATATTTAAAATGATGTGTTTTATAATATTATGATATAATACCCATGATTACAACTATTTGTAATTACTATCACAAACACACCATTTATGAATTTCTATTAAATATATTTTAATTAAACATTTAATTATTATAACACATTATAACAAATATATAACAGAAAGAAAAACATCATTATTACGAACGAGAATTGACAACAGAATTAATCAATTTACAATAAATTACAGAATTGCCCCTAGGGCATACCCCTAACTCTATCAATATCCCACTTGCACTTGAGTCTAATTATGGAATCTCAATCCCATCCCTTCAATCAGCTTCTCGAGGGGCAACTGAGTTAGATCACTTGGTGAATGGATCTGTCATGCTGTCTTTGGTATCTACTCTGTGTCATGACCTCTTTCTTCTCATACAATTCTCTAATAAGATTGAATTTTCAAAGAATATGTCGTGACTTCTTTTGTGCTCTATACTCCTTCGCGATCTACATCGTCGCATTATTATCAGAGAACAATCTTATAAGATTCTCGGTATCGGGAATCACTTCAAACCCACTCAAAAACTTGTGCACCTAGACTGTCTCTTTAGCTGCTTCATTCAGAGTGATGCACTCGGCCTCCATCATGGAATCAACATATGTTTCTTGTTTGGAACTTTTCCAATCAATAGCCGCTTTTAAGTGTAAAGACTTAACTAGACACTGATTTACTATTATTTATATCACTTTGAAAGCTCGAATCTGTATACCCCTTCATAAGGAGGCCTCCATTCCCCTATATAAGGAATAAGTCCTGAGTATCTTCAATACTGCAGTATATATTTTATGGCCGTCCAACATTTTTTTCAAGGATTAGACTGGTATTGGCTTATGCATCCTAATGCGTATGCCACATTTGGTCTAGTACATAACATATCATACATTATATACCTTATGGCTGAAGCATATGAGATCCTCTTCGTATGCTCTTTCTCCTTATCGATATGAGGAGCATCCTTCCTAGAAAGGACGATTCAAGACTGCATATGAATTTTTCCACGCTTGGAATTCTCCATATTGAACCTTTTGAGTATGGTATCTATGTACAAGGATTGGGACAATCCCAATAGCCTCTTAACCTTTCTCTATAGATCTTTATATCTAATATATAGGTTGCTTCTCCCAAATCTTTCATCGAGAAGTTCTTGGAAAGCCAAGCTTTTACCAATTGTAACAACGAATTTTCATTACCAATCAATAATAGATCGTTGATGTATAGCACTAAATATATGATGGCTTTGCCCTATTCCTTTCTGTTTATGCACGCTTCTTTTGTATTCTGATAAAAACCAAACTGTTTGATTATTTTATCAAAGCATTTATTCAAACTCCTTAAAGCTTATTTAAGTTCATAAATGGACTTTAACAACTTGCAAGCCTTGTCCTCACTCCCACTGACCACAAATCCCTCGAGCTTCGACATATAAACGGTTTCTTCTAAATCACCATTTAGAAAAGCCGTCTTCACACCCATTTTCCATATTTCATAGTCATTACAATGCAGGGATGGCTTGTATAATCCGAATGGACTTAAGAATGGCTACGGACGAAAAGGCCTCATCATAATCAATACCTTAAATTGAAGAAATACTTTCGCAACTAGTCTTGCCTTATAAGTCTCTACTTCTACATCTACATTTATCTTTTTCTTAAAATTCCATTTGCAACCGATGGTTTTTATCTCTTTGGGTACGTTTAACAAAGTACATACTTTGTTTTCATATATGGAATCTATCTCGGATTTCATTCCTCCAAGCTAGAGTGCAGAGTCTTTACTCTACAGTGTTTATTGAAAGGATACAGGAGTGTCATCATCAAGACACAATCCTCCTTCTCGCCATCCATGAGATAACCATTGTATCTCTCTGGTGCACGAGATTCCCTGCTAGACCTTCTAATAGGTTGTTTGTTATCATATACCGGTGAACTCAGTTCTCCCACTATTTTAGTCTCACTGTTAGTCTCTAGAATATCATTACAATTTCGCTGTTTGTTTCTTTTGACAGAAATCCCTTTTCTAAAAAGACTGTGCATGTGGAAATAATCATCTTTTGTTCCTCTGTGTTGTAGAAAATATATCCATAAATTCTTGGGATATCCTATAAACTTACATAAAGATGATCTCGCCTTAAGCTTATTAGGGCCAATGTTCTTAATATAGTCCGAGCAACCCCACACCTTCAAAAAATTCAAGTGGGGTGTCTTCCCATGTCATATCTCATATGGCATCTTAGGCGCAGATTTAGTGGGTACTAAATTCAGTATACACACTTCGGTTTCAAGTGCATATCCCCAATAAGACAGATGCAACTTAGCTTTATTCATCATCGAATGAACCTTATCTATTAAGGTTTAGCTCCTTTGCTCCGACACTCTGTTGTGTTGTGAAGTATAGGATAGAGTGACCTGAGAGATAAACCCATTATATTTTAAGTACTATTGGAGCTCTTCTCCAACGTACTCGCCTTTTCAATTAGATTGTAGATTTTAATCTTTTGGTTCATCTGATTTCAACTTCATTTTTATACTCCTTATATTTTTCGCAAACATCGGATTTATTCTTCATAAGATACACATATCCTAGTCTCAAGAAATAATCCATAAAGGTAGCAAAGTAAGAACTATTCTATTTGCTTACTACAAACATTGGGCCACATACATCACTATGTACTAACCCTAAGAGTTCACCAGCTCTTTCATTGCTCCCACTGAAGGGGTGCTTGGTCATTTTTCATTTAAGACACGACAAACACGTGTCAAACAATTTAGAATCAATCGATGGTAGAAAATCTTCATTTTTTAGTTTGTGTAATCGTTTCTCACTGATATAACCTAACCTATAATGCCAAAGATAATTATCATTTATATTGCTATTAGAATTACTCACAAAATATATATAATTGTATTGATTACATAAATGCCATTATCAAGAGAATCATCATAAACTTTATTTCCATTCAAACTATTGTTCACAACATTCTTCGCACAATGAAATATATATCTAGTCTTAGAAAATCTATAAACATAAATAATTCCATAAATTAAGTCTTTTACATAATAAAATTTATTTAATATCAAAACAAAACCACTAGGAAAAAATAACTGAAAATCTCCCACTGTCATTGCATTTACGATAGACTCATCTGCAAATTGGAGTTTAATTTTTCCCTTTACCACACAATGTCAGTTCCTAAGAATCTGTAATGAATTACAAATTTTTTATTGACTACAAAACTATTTTGAATCAGAAATGTACCTGATGGAGTGGCATAACTGCTCTGCTTTCTTTCTTTCACAATCTTAAGGTACTCGGGCAGTTTTTGTTTTAGTGTCCTTTCTTACGACAATGGTGACATTCACCCTTTTCGTCGGCACCTTTCTTTCCTTTTGTACTTTTCTGTTTACCATCTCTTTTTTGGTTCTTCGAACTTTTCAAAGATGATGAGACACTTTTAATTTCAAGCACATTCGATTGATCCTTGGATTGTGACTCGCCCGACCTCAACATATTAAGGAGCTCCACGAGATTCACATTCATATTTTTCATATTATAACTCAGTATGAACGGTTCATACTGATGGGTCAATGGACCTAGGACCAAATCAACCTGTAGCTCATTGCTTATAGTCACGTCCATGGTGCGAGCTTATCAATATAACCCTTCATCATTAGCATATAATCATCCACCTTCTGTCCCTTTTGCATTTTGGTGTTGAACAGTTTCTTAGTAGTCTTGTACCTCATAAACAAGATTGCTCACCAAAAAGTGCCTTCAGACTATCAAATATCTCATGGACAATCATTGACTCATGTTGCCTTTGCAACTGTTTGTCTAAAGTAGACAACATGAGTACTTAGGCAATTTCGAGGTCAACCACCCACTTACTATAAGCAACGTGTAGATCTTCATGATCGTCATTAGCAGGTCTTGTTAGCGGAGCGAAATTATAGACGACCAAACTTGCTATATGACGAAGAGCTATCTTTAGAGCTCGTAGCCTGTCGACATAGTTGTTTGGTCCAGATAATTGATTTATTTTATTAAAAAGTCCTGGATTTGACATTATTGCAAGTTTTAATGGGTAAATTATTAGGACATTTTCATAGTAGATGTTCTTATAATATTAGTAAGGTTAGACTTTATGTTTCATTTTACTAATAAGCTCCCACTAGCATTTTCTGTTTCATCAAACCCTAAGTCAAAACACAAATGTCTTTTGACTTCACTAGTAGGTGTTAGGACTCATACGCCTTGGGATTCTAACCTTAAGGAAAGCTCAACAAATCATACTTCCACGTATGATGGATAACTCCTTATCGGTTGTATTATATACAACTCCTAACCGATGGTACTATGTCCTAATCCCGCCTTTACGTTAAGGAAAGCTCAACAAATAAAGTAGGATTATTCACTCGGACCTACCGTTTTACAATAGCCTAAGTATAATGCACATACCTTGAGGAAAGCTCAACAAATATATGCAGTTATCTTACATCATTTATTCAATATATTAACAGTACTACACATAACATCCTTAGCTTGAGGAAAACTGAACAACTAAAAAGTATACAAGTAATCTATTAATATATAAATGGTAGAGGACAACATTACATTGAAGATTCATAATCTTTGATATATTATATTGAAAATATTAACTTATGAAATAACATATTTCTTATGAAATACTCTCGCAATTCAAGTGTTGGACACATCTGAAATCATGGTATACGTACATTTATGCGTGTATTTATTCCTTACGTCTAGTTAGGGTTTCCTAATGTTCCACCTTTAATTTATACATTAATATTATATAAGTTTTATTATTATATGACTTTTATATTTCATATTACTTATATAATAGTCTTACGTATAATATTATTTTAATTAAATCTTATTTAATCATTTAATTAATTAACATTTTAATTAATGTTATATAACATTTATATTTAATATTTATTATATATTATTTCCTTTATAGTTTAACGCACGTATCATATACATGTGTATATTATTTAATCAACTAACCTTTTAAATAATTTATTTAATTAAACTATTTTAATTAAATTGTATCATTTTCAAATTTTAGTTCATATAAATACATGTATACTTATGTTATTTTAAACATTTTAAAATTACATAACATATACCATAATATATAATACATGTATATATTTATTAATTAATTAATTCGTTTAATTAATTTATTTTATTAATCTTATTAATAATTTTAAAAAAATTGAAATTAATTTGTATTATGTTTCAAACATTTTGAAAACTTTATTATATTATAACTTTTATAATAGATTTATATCTTATTTTAAATTTAAAATCTTATGTTTTTAATTTTCAAACAATTTTGAAAATTACCCCATGACCCAACTCAAATTGGGCCTTTCCTATTAGAGGCAACCTTTAGACTCGCATATCTGTTCGGGCTAGGCTGGTTACCAAGTAGGGCAGAGTATATGATTGCCCAAACTCAATTCTTCAACACTACCTTTTTTATATTCTAATATTTGGGTTGTGAGCTTAATAGTTAAGCCTAACACGACTAATTTAGACCGCATAGGCTATTGAGCTCTGATACTATTGTTGGAACTAGGTCAGCCTACAGTGGAAGTTATGGATGAATTTTAATTTTTTTTCCATATTGGATCTTTATTGGGCCTGTAAAGTCTAGTTTATTTAAAATATTTCTAAATTTCTTTTAAATAAAATCTGCATTTTATTAAATTTGTAAAATAATATAGAATTATTTAATTTATGTTATATATATGTATGTATCATATACACATTTATATGTGTGTGCATATGTAACATTTCACTTCCGTGCAAGTTATAACATAACCGTGTATAGATGGTGGGATTTACATTGCAATTGACACGTTACCTCAACCAATATACAAATATACTATCCAAATGTATGTTTGTATATACAATTATATATATATATAATATTACAAATAAATAAATATATATATATATAAGCTATAGAATTTTCTTTATAAATATAAAAGTGTATAAATATAAATATAAATATAAATATTTATAAACATAATTATGAACAATATTAGCATTGTATATATATTTATAATTATGTGAATATATTAAAATAAATTATAAATATATTAAATAAATGATTTTTTAAAACTAAAAATAATATGTACCTATGTAAATAATTTTTTAATATATATATATATATATTATATTAATTACTTATTTATAAATGTATAATAATATATTACAAATATAGTTTAATACTTATAAAATACATAAAATACAATTTTAATTAAATTGTATTTCCTTGGTCCTACGCATGGCTCAGATATGATTTTTTTCTTTTTTTAAAATTTAAAATATTATTATTTCCACACTGATTTATATTAAGATATTAATATAAAATAATTTTGAAATTTGAACTTTTAGTAAAATTCTAAGTGATATTTTGTGCTTCGAATATTTATTTCATAATTTTATCAGTTAAAAACAATTTTAAAACTGATTATTTAATTTTCTAATTTTACTTAAAATATTTTAAATAATAATTTTTTTTTTATTTTCTACTAAGCATGTATTTTTTTCGTAATATAATTTTATAAAATATATTATGATTCAAAATAGTTTTAAAAGCAAACGGTTCTGCTACGCCATCATGTACATTATGATTCAAAATAGTTTTGTAATTAATAAAATGTCTTGGGTTTTACATGTATGATTCAGGTCTCTTATTTATAATTCGTTACATTGGCTTAGGAACTGGCATCATGTGGAAAAGGGCGAAACGAGACTCTAAGTTGCTGATGGGTCTATCCTAAATGCAACGGCAGTGTGAGACTTGCATTTATGTTTTCCAAATGGTTTTGTTTTGATATTAAATAAATGCTATTATGTAAAAGACTTTATTTGTGGAATTATTTCTTTTTGTAGATTGTTTGAGACTAGATATATTTCATTGTGCCAATAATCTTATAAACATTAGTTTAAATGGAAATAAAGTTTGTGATGGTTCTCCTGAAAATGGCATTTATGTGATCAATAAAAATTATGTATGTTCTGTGAGTAATTCTAATAGCAATATAAGTGAAAATTATTTTTGGTATTATAGGCTAGGTCATTTTAGTGAGAAATAACTACACAAACTGAAAATCGAAGGTTTTCTACCATCAATTGATTCTGAATCATCTGACACGTGTGAGCCATGTCTCAAAGGAAAAATGACCAAGCACCCCTTTAGTGGGAGCAATGAAAGAGTTGAACTCTTAGAGCTAGTACATAGTGATGTTTGTGGCTCAATGGCTATAGTAAATAAAGATAATAGTTCTTACTTTGTTACCTTTATGGATGATTTCTTGAGACTAGGATATGTGTATCTTATGAAGAAAAAATCTGATGTCTACAAGAAATTTAAGGAGTATAAAATGAAGTTGCAAATCAAATGAACCAAAAGATTAAAATCCTATGATCTGATTTAGGAGGCGAGTACGTTAGACAACAACTAAAGCAGTACTTAAAAGATAATAAGATCATTTCCCAAGTTATTACACCTTATACTCCATAACATAACGGTGTATCGGAGCAAAGGAACTGAACCATATTAGATATGGTTCGTTCCATGATGAGTAAAGCTGAGTTGCTTCTATCCTATTAGGGACATGCAGTAGAAACCGTAGCGCATATGTGGAACTTAATACCAACTAAATCTGCACATAAGATGCTATATGAAATATAGCATAGGAAGGACCCCCACTTTAATTATTTAAAGGTGTGGGGTTGTCCGGCCTATGTTAAGAACATTGTCCGTAATAAGCTTAAGGTGAGATCATCTTTGTGTCAGTTTGTAGGATATCCTAAGAATTCTAGGGGATATATTTTCTATAAGTGATTGTTTCCATACACTGATAGTTTTTGTAGAAAAGAAATTTCTGTCAAAATAAATTAACAGCGAAGTTGTAGACTTGGATGAGATCCTAGAGACTAACACTGAGACTGAAACATTAGGAGATCTGAGTTCACCAGTATACGATAACACACAACCCATTAGAATGTCTAGTAATGAATCTTGCGCACTAGATATATTCTACAGATTTCTCATGGAAGGCGAGAAAGAGGACTGTGTCTTAGATGACAACACTCCCCTATCTTTCCAACAAGAATTGCAGAGTAAAGACTATGCACTCTAGCTTAGAGAATTAAAATTCAAGATGGATTCCATGTATGAAAATAAAGTATGGACTTTGTCAGACGCACTTGAAGGGATAGAACCCATCGGTTGAAAATGGATTTTTAAGAAAAAGCTAAATGCAATTGGAGAAGTGGAGACTTATAAGGCAAGACTAATTGCGAAAGGATTTCTTCAAATTCAAGGTGTTGATTATGACGATACCTTTTCACCCGTAGCCATGTTTAAGTCCATTTGGATTATGCTAGCCGTTGCTGCATTCTACCACTATGAAATCTGGCAATTGGATGTAAAGACGGCTATTATCCCGCCTTTTAGCAAGGTCATTATACCATGGAGTTAGCTAAAGGGATTTATCGATCATCAAGGTAGGAAGCCTGAAGAGATGATTATCAGGTTCAGAGATCGGTTATAAGTGAGGCTATGGATGATAGTCAAGCGGATTCAAGCAAATATCATCCAAGAAATGGCCAAATATGGATTTGCACTTCCTTTAGGCAGGGAATTGGATAAGATCAATATGGTTAGGAACTTATTGGATCGGATCACTATGGCTATAGATCACTCCAATTGGCAGTTCAACTCAATGATGATCGGTTGGTAACTTAACAAACACCAGGGGAACCAGGCAAACAACTATGGAAACATGAAGAGGAAGTGCAGGGGGACCACCACAAACGATTGTAGCTTGCCACGTGAGCCCCACCACCGATCAGTGCTGATCTCTAGGGAAAGCCCAGGTGGGGTCCAAACTTTCCAGATCAGTCTATATTGGCTTCGGTCTTCAGCATGCTTATTTTCAGCTAGATAATTGCACGTCTTCTCCTATAAATACAGGATCATTGGTTCATTGCAAGGGATCTTCTTTTGGCTCTTATTCATTGTTTCTCTTTCCTTCCTCCATTAATTTTCTGAAGATAAATCAACATGTATTTATATTCCTACAGTATAATAAAAGGATTATTGGAGTGGACGTAGGCTAGAGTTTGCCGAACCGCTATAAAATTCATGTGTTCATTTACTTTTTTGCTATTGAATCTATGATCTATGCACCTAATTCTCTGTCTACAAATTATGATTGAATCTGCGGTGTTATCATATTAGTTGAGTGTTTGTGACCAATTTTGGTGCAAACATTTTTGGTACCAGAGCGAGGTTACTTGTACCCACAGATTTTGAAATGATTTAGAGCTTGGATTTGGATTAATGGTGAAGCAATCTACAAGGAAAGCACCTGCAGATATGAGTCACCATGGGGGAAGTCAGGAGGCTTCCTCAGGAGTTGGAGCTAATCAACCTTCCGTCTAAATCACTATAAATGAGATAGAGACTATGATAGATGCTATGCAAGAGCGGATGATGAGGAGGCACGAGGAGATGATGTAGAATTTCCTTATACAAATTAGACTAGTTTGAGCAGGAGCTAATTGCTAATAGCGAGAGAATGGATCGGAGCAGCCGAGGTCAATCCCCGGCCAACCAGGAGGGATCAGCACCAATCCCCCCCATAGGGATCGACATCAATCGCCCACGGCAAGGGGGAATGCCCCCAAGTCAGGCTAGATCGGTTCATGGCAGGCCAGTGTTCGATATTGCGCAGTTTGGTGGGGATCAGAATGCAGATGCACATTCGGAGGAATATGTTTCGGGATTCCCTCGTGGACTCAAGGGGCAGGCTAGAAATGATGATTGGAGGCTACCTTTGGATGGCAATGATAGTTTTGCGGAGATGATTAGACGAGTTATGAGAGGAGGATTGGTGAACAGGGATCTGAAAGATGTGAATAGGAGTCAATTTACTCCTAATATCAAGCGTGCTAGGAATCTATCAGAGTTTAAGTTACCAACAATGAGGGCATATGATGGAAAATCAGACCCTATCATTCATCTAATGAGGTACATGAGGCATATGGAGGTGCTGGGGACATCAGAGGGAGTGATGGTGCAATGTTTTCCCTTGTTTTTGGCGGATATAGCTGATTATGGTTTAGGCAATTGGAAAATGGTTCTATTGGTAGTTGGACGGAGTTGGTGGATAAATTCATGAGGTAATTTCGATTCCACAACACGAGACCTAAGAGTGTGATGACGTTGACAACACTGAATCAAAGGACAGGAGAGGCACTAAGGAATTTCTTAACACGGTTTAATGCAGGGTTGCTTCAGTGGATCAGCCAGATCCGTCGATGGTCTTAATGACGGCGGTATCAGGAATAGCTGAATGACACATACTTCAAGGTTGCAATGGAACGGGATCCACCAATGGATCTTGGGGAATTTTATCATGGGGCTGAAAGGTTCCTATGGCAGGAGGATGCTAAGGCTGGTAGAGAAGAGGTTAACGCAATGAGGGATAGAGGACCATCTGGGGAAGGTTCAGGCAAGGACAAAGGAAAGCGAAAAGCAGATGATGGCTTCAATGAATCGAAGCAGCAAAGGAGAGAACCAAACTTCTCTTCTTACACTAATTTGAACGAGACTTGGGAAAGGATTTATTTGGATACTCGAGGACGCCTTCCATATCGAAAGGCGGCAAGGAGAGGGCCCGCCAAGCATGAGCGGACATTGGGAAAATACTGCCTATTCCATGAGCTGGATGGGCACACTACCAACGATTGCAGGCGCTTAAAGGATATGGTTAAGGAACACGTCAGGGATGGTAGGCTACCGTAATATATGAGGACTCAAACTGCGGTGGTGGAACAGAAACAACCACCATCTACATCAAATGGAAATGGCCTTGTATCGAGGTCACAGATCGTCATCTCTTGATCGTGATGGCATGAACTAAATAAGTAATAAACTCTACAGTAGAATGGCTACGTCGTTTACACATGTACGGGATCGAATGGTCATTAGGCATTCTCTGAGATGACGACAAATCGTCATGCCCGAAGAGGCAGTTTTGAATTTTCTGGTTTTTTGGTTGTAAAAACTTAAATTTAATAATTTAATGAATGGATTTTGGAATACCCAAAATTTCTTTTAAAAGTAATAAATGAAATAGGTCACAGTTGTCCTAACCAGAGAGATGGGGCAACAATTGCAAGGTGCGAGTCCCTTCGTCGGAGAGTAACAAAATGGACTCGTACATGGATTAAGTCCTCGACCGGGGGATCGAGGCCAGAGAATAATACCCTACATTCACGTTATGTTCTGACCGAAGAGACGGAACCAGAGAAGAAAGAAGTAGGTCGCTTCGTCGGAGAGCGACAAGATCGGCCTGCTTATCATTGTGCCCTTCTCGTCAAAGAGTGAATGGGGTCTAGTAAGGGTCTGGAGAGACCATGTTTGATCTAGGAAGGTCACGACATCGCTTTATGTTCAGGGATACTGAACCGGAGTGTAGGGAGTAATGTCACTTTCCAGAGAGCAACAAGATCGACTTACTTATTACTATTCCCCCTTTTGTCGGAGAGTGACTGGATGGGGTCTAGCAAGAGCTTGGAGAGGGTTTGATTGGTCCAGAGAGACTACGAACTAGGCTATTGGTCCAACGAGACCTTGGAATTGGCAAACGATCTGGTGAGATCATGGATTCGATTATTGGCCTTTGATGATATGCATCTGGCCAAGGATTTGGAATGACTTTGGAATTGGCTATCAACTCGAAACAGTCATGGACTATGACAATTTGGCGTGGAAAAGGATTGGATTTGGGTTAGAAATTTGACTATCAATGGATTATGAACTTCACATTTATGGCAATTCAAAACACACCTTTCTATCGTAAGGCATGTTTTGGGAGGCAAATGTTATCCCGCCTTTTAGCAAGGCCATGATACCATGGAGTTAGCTAAAGGGATTTATGATCGGCAAGGAAGGAAGCCTGAAGAGATGATATTAGGTTTAGAGATCCATTATAACCGAAGCTATTGATTATAGTCAAGCGGATTCAAGCAAATAGCATCCAAGAAATGACCAAATATGGATTTGCACTTGCTCTAGGCAGGGGATCAGATCAGATCAGATCAATATGGTTAGGAATGGATCGGACTAGATCACTATGGTTATGGATCACTTGGATTGGCAGTTCAACTCAACAATGATCGTACGATAACTCAACAAACACTAAGGGAATTGGGCAAATAACTATGGAAACACGAAAAGGAAGGGGAGGGGGACCACCACAAATGATCGCAGCTTGCCATATGGCCTCCACCACCGATCAGTACCGATCCCTAGGGAAGGCTCAAGTGGGCCCTAAACTTTCTGGATCGGTCCGTATTGGCTTCAGTCTTCTGCATGTGGATTTTCAGCTGGATAATTGCATGTATTCACCTATAAATAAAGGATCATTGGGTCATTGCAAGGGATCTTCTTTTGGCTCTTCTTCATTGTTTCTCTTTCCTTCCTTCATTAATTTTCTAAGGCTAAAACAAACTGTATTTGTAATCCTATAGTAGATTATTAGAGTGGACGTAGGCTAGAGTTTGCCGAACCACTATAAAATTCATATGTTTATTTACTTTTTTGCTATCGAATCTATGATCTGTGCATTTAATTCTCTATTTGGAAATTATGATTGAATCTAATGTGTTATTGTATTAGTTAAGTATTTGTGACCAATTTTGGTGCAAACAATAGCTTTTCTAAATGGTGATTTAGAAAAAATCATCACAACCTGACTGTTTATGGTCAGTGGGAGTGAGGGCAAGACTTGCAAGTTGTTTAAGTCCATTTATGGACTTAAACAAGGTTCAAGAATTTGGAACAAATGTTTTGATAAATTGATCAAATAGTTCGGTTTTTATCAAAACAAAGGGGAAGTGTGCGTATACAAAAAGGAACAAGGCAAAGCCATCATATTTTTAGTGTCATACGTCGACGATCTATTATTGATTGGTAATGACACTTTGTTGTCATAACCAATAAAAGCTTGACTTTCCAAGGGCTTCTCAATGGAGGATTTGGGAGAATTAGCCTATATACTAGGTATAAAGATCTATAGAGATAGATCTAAGAGGCTATTGGTATTGTCTCAGTCCCTGCAGATAGATACCATACTGAAGAGGTTCAATATTGTAATGATTCACCTTTTCGATCCTCGAATGTCAATGCTAATACATCCATGGTAATCACGTGCCGAGCACCCAAGTGTTGGAAAAATAGATTGTTAGGGGTAAAATAAAAAGAAAAGGAAACAAAACATGGAAAAGGAACATAATATCAGAATCTCACAGTGGAACGATAATATCAAAAATAGTATAAAACTATCACTCTAAGATACATAGCATTTCAGAGTTATAATTCTAAATACTATCATTAGCCTGGATATTTATAATAACCCGTCCTCACAATTGCTGATACATAGGTAATAGTAGTGCAGCATAAATAAGAATACCACTGTAGGTGAAACATCCAACTTGTCTCCTTGAGCTCTAAGAATATCCAACTAAAATCCGCCTTTCTTAGACTAGTCGAAAGAGCACACGAGGAATTTAGGAAAACAAAAATCACATATCAGACCTAAGTCTGGTGTGAAAAACTGAAGAAATATGTATATAGCACATAACAACACCTTTTGATACCGTCGTAACAGTTGACCCCTCAAAAGAGCCAAACCATCTAATAAGCACATATTGTAATATAATAGGTAATGTCTAGGGTAGAGAATATAAATTAGAAAATAGCTGTTGGTGCTTACATTAATCACACCACAATAATATTAAAGTACAATCAAAACTGCTAAGGTACGTTAGCATAATGGTTTTTTCATGGAGATCCCTTCAGACAAGCCGAAATCCAATCTCCTGCACAAGGTTCAAAAACTACCTCCAAGCATCATATATCTCTAAATAGAATATATCATAAGGTAAACATAGCCAGTCCACGTCTAAATCGCGTAATCCCAAGTACCATCAACTCCCGCATGCAACATCGATAAGTATACTCTAGATATGATGTTGATATACCCTATCGTGAGTTAGCTAAACCCTAAAATTATGCGCCTACTCTATTTTCTACCATTTTTGATATCAAGATTACGTTTAGCATCTCACATACGAGTTTTCATCACTCGAACAGAACACGAATCCCTAAATGGATTCCAACATCTCGAATAGGTCACGAATCCCTAAATGGATTCCAACTTAAGTCCTATGACGAATGCTAACGCTAACCTCTCTTCCTTGGAATTAACCTGAGAATAGACAGTTCAACTATATAGCATCCCACTTCACAATTGAAACCAAAACATAGAACCCGTATATCGCTTTGAAGTGGTTTTTGATAACTAAACACTTATCAATCCTGGTCTTTTCAAAAATAGATCAATGAATTTGGTTAATTTCAACAACAATGAAAGCGATCACATAAGGAAACTAAGTCTCGTATACTTATCACGTTTTTTAACTTCTCAACTTACACTATCCCTCGGTCAAGAGTGGAGCCAGGTAAGATAGAGCACTACTTGTATTAAAGTCGTGCTTAGACACTTCATTCCCAACTTTCAAAAATAGACAAGTCTACTTAGTCGGCTGTTTGCGCCAAAATTGGTCACAAACCCCGAATGTTGTGAAAGCACCAGTGTATGAATATAAATTAGCAATAATCACACACAAATCTCAAATCTAAGCAAACAGAGTATCACAATTCAGAAATAATGAACCGAAACACGAGATTTATAGTGGTTCGGTGATCTTGCCTACGTCCACTCTGAAGTTGATGATTTTATTGATGTTCACTCGATGATTACAATCTCTTCTAATGTAGTACAACTGAAATTATATGCTAAGTCTCAATCTAAAGTAGCGGTGGTATTCTAGAGTAAATCTGGCAGAATCTAGGCGCTCTTTAGTACATAGAATTGTCCGACCACTTTTCTGAATGACCAGGGGCTCTATTTATAGGTGTAGGAGGCTGATATTTCGCCTAAAATGAGGGGAGACCAGTTCTGGTGCGTCAGGGGGCCCACATGGCCGAAATCTGGAGATCCGGGCCCACTTTGGGATCGATTCGACCCTTGGTTCGAATTGATCAAGAAATCATCCAATCGAGCTGAAATTTGGTGTGAACATTCTTCATCATGTGCTTAAGCTTCTGTGAAAATTTCATGACATTTGGACTTGTAGAACTCGAGTTATGATCGATTCAAGTTGAAGATTTTTTTGTCCTTCGTCCCCTGGATTCGTTCGAATCGAACTGGTTCGAATCCATATTTCTGTAAGTTAAGGCGCTGACGTGGTGCACGTGCTTCGGGTCAATTCCTCTTTTTTCTCCGAGTTTTACTGGGTCGAACCCTTGGTTTTAGCTGTGGTGGATTCAAGATGTTTGGATTCGAAGGTGGGAATGGATTCGAGGCAAGGTGCGTTCGAATCGGTCTCGGTCTATACTTGTTGATCGATTTGAAGTCGTTAAAACCGTATGGATTCGAATGCCAGGCATAGGATGGTTCCAGTGTGCTCGTTCGTATCGATTGTTGGAAAACAATAGGCGATCGATACGAAGTTACCTTTTAAGGATGGATTCGAACCAACGACACCGGATGGATTCGAAGTGATTTGCCTCTGTGATTTCGAAGGGTTCGTTTTGATGGAGTCGAAGACCTGCAGCTCTTATGGATACGAAGTAGATGGAGTCAAACATGATGGATTCGACGCAATGCACTTCTGATGGATTCGAACTAAGACCGGTCTACTCCATCTTTTATCGATGATATCTTGAGCATACGAACTCGGATTGACTTGAAACTTGGATCGTTGGTTCCCACGGCTTTGCTTGACGTGCCTTATCAATTGTATCCCGATCCGGACTCGGACAAATTTCATCGATATCCATGGTGAACTTGTGATGTAACCGTCCTACAGGATGGACTGTCATTGATTTCTAGTCAACTTTTTGGTGTCACAGCCTTGCCAAAAGGCGGGATAACATTTGCCCCCCAAAACATGCCTTGCGATGGGAAGGTGTGTTTTGTAGTTCCATAAGTTGGATGTTCATATCCTGTTGATAACCTACAAAGACATTGATAGTTTTATCTGATCACAAATGACGATCGTTCGGGATCGTATGTCATTTGAGGTGATATGTGACCGTTCGAGGTCAAATGCCATTCGCGGCAAATAAAGAAATAGGACCGTTCGCGGTCGGATGCCGTACGAGGCAAAGTGTGATCGTTCGCGATCGAATGTTATACTAAATGAAGTGTGACCGTTCACTATCTAGCATTTTTTATATGACCTCAAACGACGACCGTTCGCGATCAAGCCATTTGAGGTAGGGGGTACCGTTCGAGGCGAGTTGTGATCGTTCGCGATCGAGTGCCGTTCGAGGCGATTTGTGACCGTTCGTGGTCGGGTGCCGTTCGTGGCGAATTGCGACCGTTCGAGGTCGGGTGCCGTTCGAGGCGAATTTTGAGTGTGCCCGGGGAGGGACTTAGTATCATCAATACCAGGTTTCACGTTCGGGTGAATTCCCGGATTGTTTGTTGCAATGGTTTATCGCCATCTCAGAGCATGCCTAGGGACCGTTCGTGATCCCGTACATGTGTAAGTGGCTTAGCCGTTATGAAATCACAAGTAGCATTTTTTCATTGAAAATAAGTCTTCAGCAGAAATGTTAAACAAAATCAAGTTCAAATATTCAAATCAAGATGAAACAAAAGCAAAGCAAGGATGTCGAAGTGTAAACTCCCACAACGATAGGGTTAGTAGTCATTCAGAGCATTCCTATGGACCGTTCGTGATCTCGCACATGTGTAAATGACTTACCCGTGTTGGTGAGAGGTTTACGACTTGTTCATCGTTATTTCAATTAATTGATAATCATACGGTGTCCCGGCTCGGGGGCACCCCTAGCTGATGTAGATGGTGGTCGCTCTGGCTCCACTGCTGGAGCTCGCCTTCTCACATACTGAAGTAGCATACCGTTCCTGATGTGCCCTTCCACCTCATCCTTCAGATGTCTATAGTCGTTAGTGTTATGACCATTCAGTTCATGGAATAAGCAGTATTTGTCTGATTTCCTCTCGTCAACAGTGGGATCCCTTCGTATTGGCCTACGGTAGGGAACTTGCTCTCGTGTATCTTGGTAGATTCGCTCCAAACTCTCATTCAGCTCTGAATAAGTGGTGAATCGTGGCTCTCTACGCAGTCGCTTTGACTTGTCACCATTGTCCTCAGCCTTTCGTTGTCTTTTATCTTGGTCTGAATCCTTTTCAAAAGGCCTTTTATCTTTAAGTGCATAAACTTCTATTCCCTCTCCTTCATCTCTTTCAGCATTAGCGTCTTCCAATCGCAAAAACTTTTCTGCCTCGTGATAGAATTCCCCTAGATCCATAGGCGGATCCTTAGTTAATGAATTTTTGAACTCTGTGCCGTCAGCTATTCCGGACACAGCTGCCATCATAACCATGGATGGATCTGGCCGATATACCGATGCTGCTGCCGCATTGAATCGCGTCAGGAAATTCCTCAAAGACTCTCCAGCTTTCTGTTTTAGCGTTGCCAAACTCATCACATTCTTGGGCCTTGAAATGTGAACCCTGAACTGCCTCATAAATTTCTCAATCAAATCGGTCCATGTTCCAATGGAACCGCTCTCCAGCCGTCTGAACCATAAAGCTGCTATGTCTGTCAAATACAATGGGAAGCACCGGGCCATGACTTCCTGTGATGCCCCCAGCACTTCCATGTGCCTTATATACCTTGTTAGATGGACCGCAGGGTCTGTCCTCCCATCGTACCTTTCTACTGTTGGCAGTTTGAATTCTGGTGGGTTCCTAGCCAACCTAATCGCAGGAGAAAAGGGACTCCTGTTCACGTCTTCAAGATCTCTGTTTACTAATCCACCTCTCATGGCTCGCCTGACCATCTCTGCCAATCTATCATTGTCTCCAAGCTATAGTCCTTGTTCGCTACCTTTGATCTGCCCCCCGAGTCCGTGTGAGCTTTCGGGTGTCTGCCCCCCTGGCTGAGCATTCATCCCTCTATTGCCGCCAGGTTGCTCGGATGTCCTTGTCTCTCTTCCTAGGTTCGGGTCAACATGTCCTAAGTGTATGCCCCCCAGCTCCGGCGCTGCGCCAGATGGTCCTGCTCCGTTCTGGATTCTGGTCGTTCCTTGATTTTGCGCTCCAAGTTGTCCAATTTGTTGAAGCAAATTCTGGATCATCTCCTCCTGTCTCTTCATCATTGTCTCCATCTCATCCCTGGTGATGAAGATCGATGCTTGGTTTGCTCCTGAGGAAGCCTCTTGACTCCCTTCGTGCTGACTTTGCTCTGGCCTTGGCCTTCTGCTCGATTGTCTCGTCATAGCTTTTCAATTCTGAACTTTTAAACCTTCGAATTCAACTTACAAGCGGTAGAATCCCTGAGTTCAGTTCTCAGTGAAAGCACCAAAGTGTTTGCGCCAAAATTGGTCACAAACCCCGAATGTTGTGAAAGCACCAGTGTATGAATATAAATCAACAATAATCACACACAAATCTCAAATCTAAGCAAACAGAGTATCACAATTCAGAAATAATGAACAGAAACATGAGATTTATAGTGGTTCGGCGATCTTGCCTACGTCCACTCTGAAGTTGATGATTTTATTGATGTTCACTCGATGATTACAATCTCTTCTAATGTAGTACAACTGAAATTATATGCTAAGTCTCAATCTAAAGTAGCGGTGGTATTCTGGAGTAAATCTGGCAGAATCTAGGCGCTCTTTAGTACTTAGAATTGTCCGACCACTTTTCTGAATGACCAGGGGCTCTATTTATAGGTGTAGGAGGCTGATATTTCGCCTAAAATGAGGGGAGACCAGTTCTGGTGCGTCAGGGGGCCCACATGGCCGAAATCTGGAGATCCGGGCCCACTTTGGGATCGATTCGACCCTTGGTTCGAATTGATCAAGAAATCATCCAATCGAGCTGAAATTTGGTGTGAACATTCTTCATCATGTGCTTAAGCTTCTGTGAAAATTTCACGACATTTGGACTTGTAGAACTCGAGTTATGATCGATTCAAGTTGAAGATTTTTGTGTCCTTCGTCCCCTGGATTCGTTCGAATCGAACTGGTTCGAATCCATAGGGTCGAATCCAGGTTTCTGTAAGTTAAGGCGCTGACGTGGTGCGCGTGCTTCGGGTTAATTCCTCTTTTTTCTCCGAGTTTTACTGGGTCGAACCCTTGGTTTTAGCTGTGGTGGATTCGAGATGTTTGGATTCGAAGGTGGGAATGGATTCGAGGCAAGGTGCGTTCGAATCGGTCTCGGTCTATACTTGTTGATCGATTCGAAGTCGTTAAAACCGTATGGATTCGAATGCCAGGCATAGGATGGTTCTAGTGTGCTCGTTCGTATCGATTGTTGGAAAACAATAGGCGATCGATACGAAGTTACCTTTTAAGGATGGATTCGAACCAACGACACCGGATGGATTCGAAGTGATTTGCCTCTGTGATTTCGAAGGGATTCGTTTTGATGGAGTCGAAGACCTGCAGCTCTTATGGATACGAAGTAGATGGAGTCGAACATGATGGATTCGACGCAATGCACTTCTGATGGATTCGAACTAAGACTGGTCTACTCCATCTTTTGTCGATGATATCTTGAGCATACGAACTCGGATTGACTTGAAACTTGGATCGTTGGTTCCCACGGCTTTGCTTGACGTGCCTTATCAATTGTAGCCCGATCCGGACTTGGACAAATTTCATCGATATCCATGGTGAACTTGTGATGTAACCGTCCTACAGGATGGACTGTCATTGATTTCTAGTCAACTTTTTGGTGTCACGGCCTTGCCAAAAGGCGGGATAACATCGGCTTTTAATGCTAAATACACGACTAAATACTTTCCATAAATGAGTAAACACAAAAGGCATGATCAAGTCATACAAAGAACGATTGAGTCACATAAGCGCCTTCTAATCCCCTTTATTTAATTAATACTTTTATTAAATAAAACCTCTTTATTGGCGAAACTTCTTTTATGTAATAAAACTTCATTTATCCATTTTTACTATTCATTTGTACTCGTCCAACACTTCAATAAGTATTCATATACCTTATCTCAAATGGTATAAGTATATTCACAAAATATTAACAAGATTTTGTACTTTTAACCCTTACTTTTTCTATAATTTTCCAAAAGATTCCATACTTGTTATTTCCTTAAAAATATCTGTTTTAAAGCTTTAAGTACATTCACAAACTATTTCAAAAGGTTTAAGATGAATGTTACTTAAACGTTGTCACTAAAAACCCAAAACCATTTTAATTATGCTTATCTTTAAAACATTATTTTTAAAGATCTATTTACATTCACAAGTATAATAAAAAAAGGGTTAAAGACAACTATTGTTTACACACTGTCACAACAAACCCAAAAGCATTCCATACTTGTTGTTATCTTCAAAAAATTCTTTTTAAAGATCTAAGTTACTTATTAACAAGATAATATACTTTTACAAAACTTCACAAAATCGTTTATTACAAATAAATGTTATAATTCAAAACTTCCTTTGTTCGTTTATAAAACACTTAACTCACTTTTCCGAACTTATATATATATATATATATATTATAAAAATACTTGTAAATAGATTTTAAATATCCATGTATAATATTACTTAAAAATAACTAATTTATAATATTACAAAAATAAATAAAATCATGTTTTATATTATAAAACCTCTTTACTTTAAAAATACATATATAATTATTAAAAATATATTCAAACTTCAAACCAACTTTAAAATACTACAAAATATGTTGGAAAATATTGCTAAAATTTTTAGGGAAACATACCAAATTTAAATATCATTTTTAGACACTTTAAATCTCAATCAACTTACTACAGCATTTATAAATGCTGTTAAAAGTCTTGATAAAGAACAAAGTAGAAAAAGCCCGAACTTTGCGACAAGTTTTAACCACTTTAATTAATGATTTAAGGCTTGAAATTTTTATAGTAAGTACTAATCTTAGAGTTCTTAAAAATCATGAAAATAAATCCCTAAGAATAACTCCAACTATTTATGAAAATTCCCGAAAACAAGATATTTACTAACGCGTTCGTTTTGCGACCTTTTTACTCCAACTTTAGCCATTTTGTTTGACCAGTTCAAAATATTTTAAACTTTGATTATTTTTCCAGTAAAATATATACATATGATACTTATTAAAAATTCAAAGAAACCCATAAGGACGTCTTTCAAATTAATCACAAATATTTCCTAAAACAAGGCATTTTATAATTCTTATGTAGCAACCATTTTCTCGCTATAACTTTTTGCAACTTTATTTCACAATTTAATGAAAGATTTAAACTTCCATATTTTTTCAGTAATAATTACACTTATATTACTTATTAATCATGCAAAGAAAGCCTAGGATGTCTCTCAAGGTTGATGTTGAAAATCGCAGAACATAAGGCATTTTCAAAGTGCATCCATAGTGGCCTTTTCGCTTCTAACTTTCCCAATTTTGTTTCACAATCTCTATAACTTTGCAAATTATTTCTTTACTATCCTACACACAAAATAATGTGTAGAGAACAACCTAAACAAGTTATACCAAGTTAAGATCACAAATCTTCCATTTACACAAGTTAAATTTAAGGGACATCGAAGTGCACTTATAGCGACTATTATTGCTTCAAACACTTTCAGACATACTTCAATTCAACACACAATCCAAACAAACAATTAAAATCAAGTCAAGGACAGTCCACATGTTGTAGAAGGTAATAAGAATGATGTTATACAGTAAGAAATTATCATGTGCTTTCAAAAGCAAGAAGGTCCAAAGTTTATAACTTTAATTAGTTAATGTCACTTTAACTTTATATTTTCACACATACACATACACATACAATATATATATATATATATACATATACATATACATACAAGATAGTGAGATTACTCACCTAAATCCAAGCCAAACATATGCCCAAGCATACACAAACAAAGAACCACTTCCCGCCATCACCCAAAAGCACAAAGGTCCAACCTTTAGCACCAAAATCTCAAAGCAACATCACCCCCTCCTTCCTTATGCTCACGGCAACACATAGAACCACTCCTCACTCTTCACTTCTTCCATTTTTGACTTTAGATCGATGCTTCCTGTGATGTTCTAAGGTGTTGCCGTGTTGGTGAAAGTTTAGTGGAGTTTGGAGAAGTTTTGAATTATTTAGAGAAAGATTAGTGAGGAACAAATGGATTAGTGCTAATCCACTTCCACCATTTTCGAGTTTTTATTTCATTTGAAGCTTTAGAATTTATAAAGTGTTTAACACACCTAAACCCTCTCCTTTATCCCCTTTGGCCAGCCAAAAGATCCCCTCCATGTGCCTTGCATGCTTTTAACTTTACATCTCGTTTCCTTATCAAATTACCTTTTTACCCTTACAAAATATCTTTTATGACCTCATGCATGACATCATCATATTTCTTTCCATAAATGGTAAAATATTTTTATTTCTTATTACTGGTTTCCAAAGTGTTTTAGTGCATGTAAAAAAGTTTGAACAACTTCTAACGAGTAAAAAGCTATTTATCGATAAATGATTTTCACATTATCGATATTTCTTCAAATTAACTATATTTGTCAACATTTTTTCCAAAACAAGTTTACCATCATTAGTTATGATATAAGAGGGGGTTAACAAGGTTATTAAATCACTTTAATCTTATTTAATTCTTAATTCAAATATTTAAATAATTTGATATTTAACTACGAAGTATTCAAAATCTGGGTTGTTACGTCCTCCCCTACTTGGAATATTTCGTCCTTGAAATTCCAACACGAGCAACAAAAGGAAACAATCACATAGCACTACTTAACGATATTCAAAATCACTAGCAAATAAAACTCACGATTTGCTTAAGTTCAAAAATCCTCTTATTGCACAAGGATGAGAAACAATCTTGTAAGCGTACATTATGCTCAACGGTCTCAGGTTATTACTTAGTCGATTATTCATGCTACCTTATAACAACTCAAAGAGTCATCATGTAACGACCCATAATTTCTCGATTTGATTTGAGGATATTTAATTAATGTTAAATATTCTATAATGGTTTAATAATCCAATAACCCTCTTTTAATTTATAACTAATAATATAAAATTCATTGTTGTATATGATTTCGACCGAACCAGCCACATCCGAATCCAGGCCGAGCCAACTCCATACTTCACCGGACCAAACCAAGACCGATCCAAAACCATCTCCATCCGTCATCGACCGATTCAACACCGGACCAGGCTACGCTCCCACTACCGGACGAAGCTCTACCGAATCAACTCCTCTCCACCGATCCAAGCTACCACCGAACCAAATACAACCGGACCAAAACCTCTCCACCTATCACCGAACCACCTCATGACCGAACCAAGAGGATGCCGAACCAGACTGCCAGGACAGATCACTTCAGCCCAGGCCCACCAGCAGCTGTATACATCCAAGACCCCTGCCCCCAACCTCACTCTATAAATAGAGGGGCAGGGGTACAACAATGGGGGACAAGTTTTGAGAGCTCAAGCACGGAGAGAACTTTCAAACAACTTTTACTTATATCAAAGCTTTGTACTTGTAATCAAAACAAGAGAAGAGAAATAACATATAAAGTGGATGTAGGCACATTCTGGCTGAACCACTATAAATCTGCGTGTCTTTTTACAGTTTAGTCCCTGTTTTTTACGTATTTGCATAAATCACTCAAATCGCTAAGAACAACATAAGATCCACTAAATCATACAACTTTGAGGTGTTTGTCCATTTTTTGTGCAAACATTTTTGGTGCTTTCATTGAGAGTTAGAAGCTTGAAGCTTCAGCTTCACCCGCTTAATAAGTTTTCCTAACAGCATCGTTTGCCACTTGGAAAACATGCCTCCCAAACAGAGAAAAGATGTTAACAAAGGAAAAAACATCGCATCTAGCAGTCTCCCAGATCCAGATGTCACGAATCAAGCAAATCGTCCTCCTCCAGCAACAGTAACGAATGAAGAACAGGCTAACCCAACTACTCCCGCCGCAGAACAGCCTGCAGCAATTACTAGAGCAGATCTGGACAGAGTTGTGGTTGAAGTAACTAACCGCTTCACGTCCCAGCAGGAAGCCTTGGTGGACCATCTCATGTCACGCTTGAGGGACGCTGAAGAATCCAACCGCAACACTGAATCATGGGGCAAGTCCCAGTTTGGAGGATCTCAGAGACAGCAAAGATCTTCCTTCTTCGAAGGAGCTAACGGCAGAAGTAGCCGTGGTAGGAGCCGAGACCGAGCACAGCCCGAAGTTAGGCCTGAGGAAACGTTTGGTACCGAACCCAACGGGGAAGGTACCGGGCGAAGGTCAACTGTAGCTGAGCCTGTCATGCTGCCTAACAACCGAAACACCGGTGAACGGGGCCGAGCTAGAGTTCAGCCCGAAGTTGGACCCGAGGAAGTGCTTAGATCAGAACCCAACAGGGGGAGATCAAGGCAAGGGCCAACTGTAGCTGACCCAAGCATGCTCCCAGAAGACCAAAGGCAGCCACGGGAAAATATGAGGAATGATAGACGATACCATCCCTACAGGTCGTCTGGACGGAATCAATCCCACAGAACAGAACCAAACTCATTTCTATCCGCTCCAAGTTCTGATGAAAGGATGGCACGCTTATTCAGAGAGTGTGTCCAGCGGGAGCAAAGAGATCGAGGGATAGGCGCTAGGGTAACCAGCCCTTTCGCCCGCAATATCGAAATTGCTATCACCCCCCGAGAATGGAAAATGCCAACAATGGAACCCTACAAAGGAACCTCCGATCCCGTTGTACACTTACAGAGGTACACGCAGCATATGCTCATGAGTGGAGCAACAGAGGGAGTACTGTGCAAATGCTTTTCGCTCTTCTTAGCAGATCTTGCTACCTCCTGGTTCTGTCATCTACCCCAAGGATCCATCAGCTCATGGGAAATGTTGAAAGAAAAATTTATCAGTCAGTTTCGCATTCATGTGGAGCAACCTAAGGACGCTTATTCCTTATCCAGCGTCAAACAGAAACCTGGAGAAAAGCTGCAGCAATACCTAACCAGATTCAACGCCGCAGCAGCCGCAGTTCAAGATGCCGATGAGAAGCTTATCCTAATGGCCCTCTGCAGTGGGGTGCATCCGGACACTAAATTTGCTAGAAGATTGACAAAAGAAAAACCAGCTACTTTACCCGATTTCTTCCATGAAGCCGGGAAATACATGAGGCTTGAGGATGCCGCCATTGAGGGGCAGTCAGGACAGCAAAGTAAGACGACCCATGGCAGCGCCCCTGCTGTGGCGAGGGACGTTCGAAGAAATGATTCCAGAGACAATGCTGGTGGCAAGAAGGTAGAAAAGCGCCTATATCGGCCAGGACCAAGATTCGACACTTACACCCCTTTGAACGAGACCGTCGAAAATATCTTCCTTGCCACCCAAGGCGAAGTTAGATACAAACGCCCACCATACAAGAAGGAATCAGATAACGCACAGAAGTCTGGAAAATTCTGCCGCTTCCACGAATCTCACGGACATGATACCAACGAATGCCATCATCTCCGAGATCTGATTGAGGAACACATCAGAAGGAAGAAACTGGAGCGTTATGTAAAAAGTCAAGACAGGACTCCAGCTCCTGCCAATGAAAACCCAAGGCTACCCTCACCAGGGACCGACAGAGGAAACCGCAACGCTAGCAGCTCTAGTCAAGAGAAGATAGTGGTCCATACCATCTCAGGAGGTCCGCACATCGCAGACAGAAGTTGGAGAGAGATGGAAAGATATGGGAAGTCGCTTAGAGACAATAGAGACTGTGTCAATACGGTTATAGAAGAGCGCCACCCAAAGCGGAAAGAAAGTGATGACATCACATTCAGTAAACGCGATCTAGAAGGAAGACAGTACCCTCACATGGATCCCATGGTTATCTCTGCCCGACTCGGTCCCGCCGAAGTTTACCGAATCCTGGTAGACACTGGAAGCTCTGTAAATATCCTGTTCAAACACGCATTCGACAAAATGAAGCTATCAATAAAGGATGTATCTCCCTGCGATAAACCACTACACGGTTTCACTGGAGAAGCGAAGATGCCCCTCGGGCAGCTGGACCTCTTTGTTGAAATTGGAAGCCATCCCCGCTCCGTTGTAAGGAAACAAACGTTTGTGCTGATAGAAATCCATTCGGCCTACAACGCCTTCTTAGGAAGACCAGCCTTGTCTGACTTCCAGATTGTCCTAGACCCATGGTGCCTGAAAATGAAATTTCCAACAGACAATGGGGTAGGGGAAGTGGAAGGAGACCAGGATATTGCACGAGACTGCTATGTAACCGAACTTCACAACAACCACAAGAAAGATAAAGGGAAAGGTGTAGAGATTGCCCTCTACACAAAAAACCTTGAAGCATAGCAACTAAAGAAAGCCCCTCCTCTTCGATACACCAGCGACCCTTTCAACGAATTAGACCCGAGGGACAAAGAGGAGGAGGCCACCGCCGAGCCTGCAGAGGCTATGGAGTTTATATCTGTAGACAAGCACGACTCAAGTAGGCTACTGAAAATTGGGTCCCAGCTGAAAGCTGAATTGAAGGAACAACTCATTGATTTTCTCCGCCACAACTTGGATGTATTCGCTTGGTCACACGCTGACATGACCGGAATCTCCCCCGACATAGCATGCCACGTATTAAACATTGATCCTACCAAGACGCCTGTAAAACAAAAAAAGAGAAGTATGGGGGCAGAGCGATCAGCAGCCCTCGATGAAGAAGTAAAGAATCTACTCGCCAATGACTTCATACGAGAAGCTATTTACCCAGAATGGATCGCCAACCCGGTACTAGTAAAGAAAGCAAATGGGAAGTGGCGGACCTGCATTGACTTCTCCAACCTAAACGACGCCTGCCCAAAGGATTGCTTCCCGCTTCCCAGAATCGACCAACTTGTAGACAGCACAGCCGGGCACGAACTCCTATCTTTTATGGATGCATACTCAGGATATAACCAAATTCCTATGCATGCTCCCGACCAAGACCACACTAGTTTCATCACCGACCGGGGTTTATACTGCTACAAAGTGATGCCCTTCGGACTTAAAAATGCAGGAGCCACCTACCAGCGCCTCGTCAACAAGATGTTTGCAGGGCTAATAGGACGAACAATGGAAGTATATGTAGACGACATGCTGGTGAAATCACGGAAGGCCAAAGATCACGTAAGCCACCTAGGCGAAATGTTCCAAGTACTTCGACAGTATGGAATGAAGTTGAATTCACTAAAGTGCTCCTTCGGAGTGTCATCGGGAAAATTCTTAGGGTTCATCGTCCATGCCCGAGGGATTGAAGCAAACCCTGAACAAGTCCGAGCATTAAGGGACATCAAGATACCTTCCACCCGAAAGGAAATGCAAAGCCTAAATGGAAAAGTGGCCGCCCTAAGCCGATTCATCTCCAAAGCAACGGACAAGTGCGTCCCCTTTTTCGAAGCTCTAAAGAAAGATAAAGGAAAGTTCGAATGGACGGACGAATGCTTAACCGCTTTCCTTAACCTAATCAAATACCTCCAGAAACCACCGGTACTCTCAACCCCAAGCGAAGGCGAAGAATTATACCTATACCTTGCTGTGTCATCTCACGCCCTAAGCGCTGCCTTGGTAAGGGAAGACAACCGCACGCAACGACCAGTTTACTTCGTCAGTAAAAGGTTTACTGGGGCAGAAGTCAGATATCCTAAACTTGAAAAGTTAGCATACTGTTTACTAATCACTTCACGAAAACTACGTCACTACTTCCAATCCCATTCCATCAAAGTTCTGACCGATCAACCACTGAGGCAGGTACTCCATCGTCCTGACACTTCCGGGCGACTACTTAAATGGTGTATTGAGCTGAGTCAATATGATATCACCTATCACCCTCGCACCGCCATCAAGGGACAAGCCATGGCTGATTTCATTGCAGAGTTCACTACCAACGAGGATAAGGAGCAACTGGAAATAACAGAAGATATCAAGTGGAATCTCTTTGTGGATGGTGCATCTAACGAACAAGGCTCGGGGGCAGGTGTGGTAATAATCACTCCCAAGGGAAATAAACTGCACTATGCTATAAGGTTGGAGTTCGCTGCCACCAACAACGATGCAGAATATGAAGCAGTGATAGCTGGACTAGAAATTGCCATAGAAATCGGAGCCAATTCTTTGTGTCTTCACAGCGATTCTCAACTTATCGTCAATCAAATACTAGGAGAATTCCAAGCTCGAGAGGAACGACTCATAGCATATCTAAAGAAGACCAAGTTGCTTCTCAGCGGATTGGATCAATACTTAGTCAAACACATCCCTCGGGAAGAGAACCAAGAGGCCGACGAATTGGCAAAGCAAGCGAGTATGAGAGACATCGCCATCTTCGGGGCAGTAACCATCTCAAAGCAAACGGTCCCGAGTTTTGAGCAAGTGAATCTGATAGCCGCAGCCGAAGAAGCAACTTGGATGACTCCCATCCGAGACTACCTACAAGGTGGCACACTACCCAACGGGCGTAATGAAGTCAAGAAAATCTTGAGGAAAGCGTCCCGCTATACAATACAAGAAGACATCCTCTATCGGCGCGGTTTCTCTAACCCATTATTAAGGTGTGTCGCCGGAAGGGAAGCCAAGGAAATCTTATCCAACATCCATCAGGGGAGCTGTGGAGATCACACCGGGAGGCAAACATTAGCAAAGAAGATACTCCGATACGGATATTTCTGGCCCACCTTAAGCAAGGACGCCTTAGATTTCGTCAAGAAGTGTGACAGATGCCAAAAATTTGCTAAGATCCCTCGGCTACCAACAACCGAGATTACTCAGATGACCAGCCCTTGGCCCTTCGCGATATGGGGAATTGACTTAATCGGCGAGCTACCAATGGGCCGAGGCGGGGCCAAATATGCTATAGTGGCAGTTGATTATTTCACCAAATGGGTGGAAGCGGAACCTCTAAATAAAGTATCTTCAGCAAAAGTTATTAACTTCTTGATCAAAAATGTTCTATGCAGGTACGGAGTCCCACTCAAAATCATATCAGACAATGGACTTCAATTTGACAGCGAGGAATTCGCCAACTGGTGCCAAGAACACAGAATTCATAAAAGCTTCTCATCCGTAGCATATCCCCAGGCAAACGGACAAGTCGAAGCGGTCAACAAAATTCTGAAAACTCTAATCAAAAAGAAGCTCGAAAAGTCAAAGGGCGCTTGGGTGGATGAACTTCCTACGGCGCTATGGGCCTATCGCACATCTTTCAGAACATCGACAGGACACACTCCTTTCTCTTTGGCATACGGATCAGAGGCTATGCTCCCAGTTGAAACTGTTGTGCCTTCCCATCGTCGGGTCCACTATAACCCAGAAGAGAACGAAGAACTCCTTCACATGTCTTTGGATCTAATCGAGGAGAGAAGAAACGATGCAATCCTCAAAACAGCAGCCCACAAGCAAAAAGTGGCAGCACAATACAACTCCAAAGTCAAGCATCGTACCTTGCAAGAAGGGGATCTTGTCCTCAAGCGAATCTTCCCTCACCCCGGAGCACTAGACCCAATCTGGGATGGACCATATGTAATTCATAAAGATCTCCACAACGGAGCCTATATTTTGTCAACAGTGGACGGAGAGGTGTTCCAGAGGGCATGGAACATCCAACACCTCCGTCGATACTTTTCTTAACTTGTATTGCCCATATGAAGTGAATTAACAAAGAGAATCAGTGGACGTAGGCCTTTTCGTGCCGAACCACTTTAAAAAACCTTGTCTCTTTTTTTTCCTTTGTATCTTGGCTGCTTGTTAACTTTATCCCTTTCTGTTGAACAAAATCCTGAGTATACAGCATTTCTATTCAAAGCACTCCACAACACAACTTCACCTGGACAAGACCTAACAGGTACTATGCGTATCTATGCCCTTGCCAATGAGACACTTTTGCTCCAGCATCCCTCTGCTGCGGGTTAACTCATTGCTCGCGACGGCCCTTAAAGCCAACTGTAATGAGCCGATTATAAGCCACCGAGAAGGCCGACTATAGCCGAGGCAGCTCATTACGGCGTTAGGCTCGCCGGCAACTGTGAACCGACTATAAGCCCCAACATAAGGTGTGGCCAGCCAGGGGCAGTTCACAGTTGACGATCGGCACCCACGCTAGCCGGCCACAGTAAATCGAATAATACCCACGATTACGGGCCATAATGGCCCGGGTAGTTACTGTGCGCGATCTCGGCTCCGATGTGTCTTAAGTGCGGCTGTGGTAAAAAAGAATTAACTCCCCGCGGAGGCGTAAGATGGGTGACAAATGTCTCCAAGACCCACAGCTAGGGAAAGTGACTACAAAACCCGTTTGCCACGAACTTAAGCACATCGAAGGCCTTCCGTGATGGGAAGTTTTACTATTTCACGTATTTCAATTTTACTTAAAAAGCTTTTTTTTTCTATCCCCTATAACAATCCCTAAAGTACATGATACAGAGTAGGAGATACTCGCCAATGGGTGTAGGGACTCACAGTGGCAGGACATTCGACTACATTCCATGCTCGGTCCTACAAGATATTCAAGACTGCCATCTACGATTAAAACATGAAAGGCGGTATTTTCTTCTTTTATGTACAAATACATGACCATAATTTGTTCACACCACACGCTAATATTGCAAGTCATAAAATTATGGTGTAGAACCAGAGTCTAACATCAAACACAATTTAATTACAAGAATATACATAGCTACATTTCTCATACGATATGTCGAAATAGCAACAAATATTCAAGAAACGACAAAATCAGCTTAAGTTAAAAAAAATTACACGTCAAGAATAATGTTGATTATTACAAGTAGCAAGAATTACAACTTAGAAGTTACTCTACTGTCTTAAGACTAACAGATACAGCAATGCCAAGCCTACAAAAAGAATTTTCCAGGTCTAATCAGGGAGCCGGTTGCGTCGAAGTCTTGTCCTTGCTCTGTTGCCCGCCTGTCCGGTCATAAAAAGGATTCATTAGTGATAAGTAACCAAGTTAACGGAAAGGCTAGAAAGGAAGACTTACCAGCACCTGCTTCTTGACCATCCTGGTCGTCATCCTCTACCTGCACACCTGCCTCCTCAGCAGCAAGCAGCCGCATACCCTCCTTTACCGCCACTTTCTCCTCCTTGGTGAACTGGGCAGTGACCACATCCATACTGAAGACCGTTCCACCTTCTTTATCTGCATCAGCCTTAGCCTCCTCCAAAGCCCGAAGATAGATCTTGGCCATGACCCTGGGATAATCATCCATCCAAGAGAGATTGCCCTGCTTCCAAGTCCGGAAATACATGTCCTGGAGCATGTCATCCATCATTCCCTCATTCTCCTCAAACTCCCTCATCCGGGCATCGGAAGCCGACAACCTTTCGACGGCAGCATCTCTCTCCAATCTGTATCTCGAGCAATCAGCCTGAAGGGACCTCCGCATCACCTCCATCTCTTCCCTCAACTTAGCTTGAGCAAGCTCTGCAGCCTCAAGTTTCTCGGACAATTCCTCCACCTGCTCGAGATCCGCTCTCCGAACCTCATCCACCGTGGCAATAGCCATGTCAATCCGCTCTTTGCAGGTAGCTTCCATTTTCCGCAATTCGGCCCGACTGGCCTCTTCCATGGTTTTCCTTAGTCGCCCAGTAGCAGCCTCATGCTGAGAAATCTGAATAGCCTGATCCGCAAGCTGTTTGGCCTGATCCGAAACCACCAATCGAAGTCGGATATTGGCGCTCCCAATCTCCTCTCCGGCCTTAACCAGCCGAGCATGATGCCCCATCAGCTTCTTGGTCTCCTCTGCCACCCGATCAATATTAGCCTTGGCCTCGTCTCCCATAGTGACTATACGAGTAGTGAGTAGATCGAGATCTAAGGACTTGGCTTCATCAAGTACTCGTACCATGGGGTTACGAGGGAGAAGGTGTTCACCAGTAACTTCGTCAAAAGTAATATCATGAGAACTTGGATCCAGATCAGGATGACCCGCAAATGGATTACGGGCCAAGTCGGGACGGTCGATATGAATAACAGAAGGGTTTCCGGACGGGTGCGGAGAAGGTGCAAACTCGCTACCCTCCTCAGTAATGTCATGAATAGGCTGAGCCGGAGGCTGAGGACCGGGCGAAGTTTCGGATAAAGGATGACTCCTCTTCCTCTGCTGAATACCCTCTTCGATGACCCCAAGAAGAGGACGGTAGCCGACTACATCCCCGGAGCGTTGGGTTGAGGGCTTCGGCTTAGCAGAAATTTTGGAAAGTTTATATTGCTCAAGCCTGTGTCGGAGGTCTGAAGATTTGGACGTCTTGCCTGCTCCTGATATAAAGAACAAGTGTCACAATCTTACATTACTATACGATTCGAGAAACGCGGTAAATTACAAGTTAAAAAAAGGAAAAGAAACACAGCTGTGGTTGTACAAACCCTGGGGAGGAGTGGGATACTGCAATAAGTCCTGGATTTCATTCCAGGACGGGAGCGGGTCATAAAATACTCCTAAGTCCCTATCATTAATGAAGCATGCAGGAGTCAAGAGTTCACCTTGAGTCGTCGGAGCCACCTTGGCTGGAATGGTCGGAGAAGACTCACTTGCACCAGTCCCGGCTTTGTCCGCCTTCCCGGTCTTCTCTGCCAAAGCCGGATCCTCATCCAACCCCTCAAAAGCCTGGTGGAGCGCATCATCCGTCCACTCCTGAATCTCGCCCGCTTGCCCAGGAAGTAGGGCCCCGATGCCATCGCCACCTTTGTCACCATCCCGACCATCTCCACCCTCGCCTCTTTCCTCCTCTATGTCTTCCTCCTCCCGGGTAAGTGGACAATTGCTGGGGGAGGGACCGTCCGATTTCTTGAGTTTCTTACCTCCGACAGCTGGAGGTTTTGTGAAAGGTTTCCTCTTGCTACTCTCTGCCGTAACACCTTCCTTGGTCTGAGCAGCCGCCCTCTCCTCCGCCGTTTCCCTCAGCTTAACTACAGACTGCTGCGGAAGGATTAAGTTATATTCCAGAAGAATCGCATTTCTAATCAAGAAGGCAGATGATCTATATTTCCCAAGAATGGCTTCTATCTCAGCCGCCGTCTGAACCAGGCGGTCAGTCTCCACAACCGAAAAGCCACCTGTCGCTAGCAAAAATGAGAAAGTATGAGAAGAAGCATCGCAATCGGAATAAAAATTATAAGTAAAAGCATCAACTTACATCCAGAGGTAAAGCGCCGGATGGAGACGGAGTCGTCCCTAACAAAGAACCACTCTTTCTTGAACATGCTGAATTTAGAGTACAGGTCCAAGACCGGCTTGAAGGTCACAGCTGACTCCAAGCTAATATATGGGGACCCCTTCTTATAGCCCCTTAAATTATACAAGTACCGGATCTCCCGGTTGGAGGGAGCGCGACCATACTTCCTCCGAAAAATAACGAAAAGGCTCACCAGTATGGCATAAGAGTTGGGCTGAAGCTGGAATGGGGCCACCTTTAGATACGTAAGGAAGCTGACTACCCAAGCATTGAGAGGCGGGATAGCACCACACATACAATGGTACCTACTATAAGCAAAGTATCCTTCGGGAGGATTGTATGGCATGACTCCTGGGCCCGGCAGCAGCATGAGGGCTCTATCGATCCCAAAGGAACGAGATATAACATCGAGCTGCTCCTCTTTGAGAGAGCTAGGAAAGCAGTCAGGCGGGGAATCCAGTAGCTCCTGGGGACCATATCCATCCACTAATGACCTTGGGGCGGGCCCATGACGCTCCGATCCTGATTGAGCTGGGGGCACGGCCGAGGAACCTCCTTCGCCCCCGGATTTCTTTTTGTCTGATCGAGTTTCTGGCTTTCGAGACATTTATCTGCAAACATGGGAAAGGTATATCGTTAGAACACACAAACATTGCAGTATGGGATTTTACATGTAAATTCAAAATGTAAAAGTCATATTCAATCAGCATACGAATGCACATTCATTCGGCATTCAATCATCATCAACAAGTAACAGGTTTATTCGGCATATAAACACATCAGTCCATTCGGAAGTACGATACGAAAACACATTCGGCAAAAGGAATAGTACCTGATTCGGCTAAAAACTCGGTCCGGCTAAAAACCTTGGGTGATTCGGCTAAGGACTTGGTTCGGCTAAAACTCTCACTTGATTCGGCTAGAGGCTTGATTCGGATAATACTTTCGAAACGATTCGGCAGATAGAAAAAACGGAGGTCCTAGTCCCCTACTTATAAGCGAAAGCAGAATGTCGGATCAGATGATTCGGTAGTGGGAACCGGATGAAGATGGTAAAATGGGATTGTCGAAAAACAAAGCAGGACATGCGCACGCACACGCCCTACTTTGGGGGGCAAGTGTTGTATATGATTTCGACCGAACCAGCCACATCCGAATCCAGGCCGAGCCAACTCCATACTTCACCGGACCAAACCAAGACCGATCCAAAACCATCTCCATCCGTCATCGACCGATTCAACACCGGACCAGGCTACGCTCCCACTACCGGACGAAGCTCTACCGAATCAACTCCTCTCTACCGATCCAAGCTACCACTGAACCAAATACAACCGGACCAAAACCTCTCCACCTATCACCGAACCACCTCATGACCGAACCAAGAGGATGCCGAACCAGACTGCCAGGACAGATCACTTCAGCCTAGGCCCACCAGCAGCTGTATACATCCAAGACCCCTGCCCCCAACCTCACTCTATAAA
The DNA here is from genome assembly GCA_030737815.1 of Allium fistulosum. Classification (NCBI taxonomy): domain Eukaryota; kingdom Viridiplantae; phylum Streptophyta; class Magnoliopsida; order Asparagales; family Amaryllidaceae; genus Allium; species Allium fistulosum. Next base: position 1,097,485,160 of record CM060904.1, on the reverse strand, counting down.
TAGAGGGGCAGGGGTACAACAATGGGGGACAAGTTTTGAGAGCTCAAGCACGGAGAGAACTTTCAAACAACTTTTACTTATATCAAAGCTTTGTACTTGTAATCAAAACAAGAGAAGAGAAATAACATATAAAGTGGACGTAGGCACATTCTGGCTGAACCACTATAAATCTGCGTATCTTTTTACAGTTTAGTCCCTGTTTTTTACGTATTTGCATAAATCACTCAAATCGCTAAGAACAACATAAGATCCACTAAATCATACAACTTTGAGGTGTTTGTCCATTTTTTGTGCAAACATTCATTTTTGAATTTTGTTTACAAAAATAGGCAGTTTGGTGAAAAACAGAAAATGTGACTGAAACCCATTTTTCAAATTTTTGACTTTTTATTGAGGTATGCACTTTAAAAAGAAAATTTAAAATGTTGGTTAAGCTAAGGTAAAACGTTTATTTTGAAATGTAGTAATAGAATTTATAAAAATAAAAAATATATTTAAATTTAAAATTTGAGTTTGATTTGACGGCTTAAGTATAGAAATGAACTAAAGTATATGATCCATACTAATACCCAACATATTTTCATATGGTTGACATGTTGGTGCTTGTGATAAGATAGGAAAGTTGAATATGGATCACATTATTTGTTTTCTTTTTGTTTAAAAATTTAAGTGTGACGGAAAATTTAGTTTGTGTATAAGTATATCACCTTTACGTCACACCTTCACTTTATTTTTAATATTCACCCTCACTGTTTTTAATCTTCATTTTTTCACTTCCTATACAACTCAAAAACTATGAAAATAAATACCATTCTCCTCTTCAAAAATCCCTAACTCCCAATCTACCCACTTTTAGCCAAAGTCACCATCCTGAAAAGTGTTTATTTAGACCACTAGTATTTAAAAAAATGATAGATTGACATTTCATTGAGTGGTGTGGTGGAAAATTCCTGAAAATAGTAAATGGTCTAATATTGTTGGTTTTTCATCGAGCTAGGATCGACGAATAGAGAATATGGATGGTTTGTCGGGTCGAGTAGTGATTTTTAGGAGTGGTCGCATAATTTTTAGTGAAGGGTATTGTTGTGAAGGAGGAGATGAACCATTTTTGGTTATAAATTAATTTTCGAAGATGAGATGGTCATGGGGCGAAGCGGAGGAGAAAGCAAGCAACGTTGGGTGATGGCGAAGCTATGGTAGTGTTCACGCATGGTGCGATAGTCTGAGGTGGCTAGACATGGTCAGGTTAGGATTTCGACCCATTTAGATTTGGGGCCGGTTTTGTACAAGCTGGTGGTGATAGGAAGGGTTGAGCTGGCCAAGGTTTGGGGCGGAGGTGCGCTTGGACATGATGGGGCTAACGGCGGTCGTGGCAGTGGCGAATGTGGTGTATAGCGATGGTAAGTGGTCACATTCATCTCGAGTGGGTTCCTATATGTGTTTAGTGATGGTAATATGATGCTTGGAAATTGATTTATGTGATGTGAGGTGGTGTCGGGTGTGGCAGTGGGTCAAGCTTGCAACATGGAGTTTAAAAATGGTGGTGGTTCGTCGATCGATGGTAGGATGGGGCATGTCGTGTGCACATGTGCACGTTTTTGCATGTTCAAGTAATCTGTTTATTTGAGAAATTTGATCTAGGAAGGTGGAGGGAAGAAGAGATTCCAGGTTTGGAAAAGAGTTGGGCTTTGGCCCAAGGCATGAGGGTGAGAAAACTTAAACTTAATTGTTTTATTTATATTAACTAGTATGTTGAGTTTTAAAAAGCCATAACATGTTCGTTTTGAACCAGTTTGATCCATAGATTTTTGCGCTAGACTCGTATTGACGAGTATAATGCTTTGATGTAAATAGTTGTCAGTTTTAATAAAGTACAAATTTATGATTAGATAATAGTGGTTGAAATTTAATTACGTTATTTTAAACAATAACGTAGTTAAATTAATTATACTTCATTGGTGATATTTATTTGGCCAAATAAAACACCGACCTGATAAAATTAAATTTAATAGATTATTTTGGAGATTTATTAAGCAGAATAAAACAACATTCTGCTATATGTAAATTATGTAGATTATCGATGACATCTATTTAGCAGAATAAATCCCCGTTCTGCTATTATATTAGTTTAGACATTGGTTCATATAGGATTAATTAATATGTTTATTATTAATATTGGAAAAATGAGGTGCTAACCATTGATGATTGATTTTGGATTTGATTTACTTATGTGTCACTTATATAAATACCAATTATGTGCTTTAAAAGTTGAATTGAATTAAATGGTAGCCTATTTAAGTACCATTGTGGTCGCTAAGCCTCTTTCCGAATTTGAAAGGTTATGGATTTTAATTTACCTCAATTTCATAAAATTTGAGGTTAAAGCGTATATATAGTTATAAATGATGTTTTAAAAGTTAGTTAATTAGTAATGGTTTAAAGTAAGTTAATTTATTGTCTTATTAAAGTTGTTTTTAAGTTATTTAATTAAAGATGTTTAAGGTTATTTAATTTTATTATTAAAGATGTTTAGAGATATTTAATTATCTTAATTATGTTATTTAAAGATATTTAATTATATTATTGTTGTTGTTTAAGTAAATTAGTTGTTTTAATTATGGTTTAAGTAAGTTAATTGATTTAATTAATGATGTGTTAAGTTAATTTTTTTATTAAGGATGATTAAAGTTGATTAATTTATTTTATTAATGCTATTTTAAAATGGTATTAATTATTTATATAGGATGTTTAAAGGTAATTAATTAATTTAATAAATGTGTTTATAAATAATAAATTGTTTATAGAAGGAGATTTACTAAATAAGAAGGATTATTGTAAAAGGTGATTTACAAATGATATTTTGAAAAAGGGATTTATAAATGATATTTGGTAAAGGAGTTACAACATGCAAGTGATATTTGTAAAAGAGGTTTATAAATGGTAATTTATAAATAACTAATGGATTTATAAGTGATATTTTAAAGATATCATAAGTTGTGTTAAATATATATATATATATATATATATGATTTATAAAAAATGAGTTTTAGATTCATAAAAGGATTTTATTAAGGATTGTATAAAAGATTTGTATAAGGAAGATTTATAGAAGAGTCTTATTTATAGAAAAATGGTTTTATAAATATAAAGGAATTTGATAGATCATTTTAGAGATATATAAAAGAAGTTTTATAAATTAATTTGGAGATTTATAAAATGAATTGTAAATGTGAAATGGGTATATAATTTTTTTATATAAAAGGAATGAGATTTGATTTTAATAATTAATCCTTCTTAATTATGGTTGTAGGGAAACATTCTTTCCATACTTAACACCGTAGATAAGTGGTTTGGTTTATAGAAAGAAATATTTTAAATGATATTTGTTTGGCCCATTTAAATATGAATTTGAAAACGAGGAAATCTTCCTTGAGTTTTATTAATATACTTATACCATGAGATAAGAATATGAATAATTTTCCAAGTATTGAGAAGAGTATAAGGGGTTTGTGGAAATATCTTTTTGTGAAGGTATTTAAATCAAATAATTTAAAAGGAAATTTTAATTAATGAAAGATTTATTAATAAAAGCTTAGTGGATCCAACATGGAATTAAATCTATGTTTGATTGTTTGTTTATTTGATAGTTAAATAACCGACTATCAAATCTTTGCTAAAATATAACTTTGAAAATATCTAGAGGAAACACGGAAGTTATTTGGCATGGTCATCTTCGATGATGTTGTATTGTGCATATAAAATCTCGTTTTGTTCTTCTAGGACAAATGATAAGGAAATCCGTCTACTTAATCGGTTAGGAGGTGATCTCTACTCTTATGTATTGTTCGATTATTTTCAACAGAATCGGAGTTGAGTTTACTAAAAATATCGATTGGTTTTTGAGCGACCGGTAAGCGGGAGTGTACTTATATGAGATGAATCGAAACATAACCACTCCAAAGCCATATACATACTCGATGCTTTAGAAGAGGTTCAAGACTGGCTTGAGATGACTGAAGAAGGAATTCTTTGAAGTGCAAGGGCTACTTGCTACTAATCCCGATGGTGATTCCAAAATGGATGTAGTAGAAGTAGTGCCTTTGGTTTATTCTTATCCTGAACAGCTTTTATGGACGAATGATGGCATTGCATTGTGCCTGGAAGGTAGTGTTAGAATTTCAAGTGGGGTTTACTAAGGGAGAAAAAGGTAATCGTGACTTTACAAGCCTCACAACTCGATAAAGAGTAAACAGGGGATATGCTTCAGAGCTATGTAGTTCGCTACCATTAGGAGCAGTCATTTCTTGATCTAGAATCAATATTTATGGATTTGGCATGCATGCGCATGGGAAGTGTGATGATCTATCTTTCGTACATCTATAGACGACACTTAATACATCCTTGGCATTCATGTGTCGATCATCTAAGTGTCTGAAAGGTAGGTCATAGGGTAAAGAAAATATAAGGACAAGGAAACAAACACGGATTTTTCTCATAACAACAGAGTAACATATACATCATCACAGAATAGTACAACTGGATACTCCAAAATATTACACCAAAGTCACAACAAGTACTATCCCCAACAAGGACAGCTATGTCAGCCTGCCCGAAACTGCTAATACATAATATATATAGTCATAGTGGAAATATAGACAACTACAAGATGATGATGAAAGCTCTTACTCCATACTGCTTCCCAAAATGCTCCAAAGAAACCTGACTAATTGGCCACTTATAAAAATTTGAGTACCCAAGAATTTAAGAGAAAGAAATAAAACTCCAAGTCAAACATGGGTCTGGTGTGAGTAAAGCATAAGTTTAACTTTATAAAAACCTTCAAATCAAAGGTAACTCATAAGATCGCGCCACACATAAACACGGACGGATTTTTACCATACGATAACCAAAACCTTTCTATATAAAATCCTTTGATATTATCATAATTTCTAGGTTTAAAATAAATATGGAATCATAGCCAAAATTGTTACTTTATTAAATTCCAACATAATAGGTATACAATCAGGTCCGAAGGCTCGTACAGAAAAATTGATTCCAACGGTGACAAGGTAAGGAACTACCTTTCGTATAGTACACCTCTAGATAAAATGTACCAAGGGTCAGACCTTGAACTTGGCCAAAGCCTGCTAGCAAAGAACCGCTCTACTCCAAAACTTGGATAGTACCGAATATGATCACCCCTTGATTGCCATCAACAGCCATAAAGGGATCTCAAAGCATACATAAATCATAGATATCGCTCTAGATTAGGCGATGATTATATCCTAATGGGTACAACCCACATAGCCTTGCTACATCTACCTTGTTTTAGCCACCTCTGGGGTGTGAGGCTTGAGGCTACACATTTACCTTTCCTCCTAGCAGACCATCTTGGAAAGCTAACACTACCCTCCAAGCATCCAATGCAATGATAACATTCATCCATACAAGTTGTTTCGGGATCGAACAAACGTTCGACATTTACTATCTTGCATCTTGGAATTACCTTCAGGAAGAATAGTACAGCTCCATAGCATACTTCATAACAATCTATGTTGAACGTTATTGGTTTGGAGTGGTTTGAATAAATCATACTTATCCGAAACCAGTGTCCAAACTAAGCGGTAATTTCCGACTAACTCAGTTCCGATTCTTTGGAAGTACACAACCGGTATTCGAGTCCTCACCGGGCTCGGTTATGGGCTCGGAAGTATTAAACCTTTATTAAATAATAATTAAATCTTAATTAAGTCCTAATTAAAATCTTAATTAAATTTGATTAATCGGTAATTAATTAATAATTAGTTAAACCTCTTATTATACATAATTAATTAATAATTAATCTTTAATAATAATTACATAATAATTAACCCTATAAATAATAATTAACTTTAATTAATTAACTAATTAAAATTAACTTAACTGATTAACACTTAAGTATTAATTAGCTTTATTAACTAATGATTAAGTAATGATTACCTTACATAATTAATTAATTAAGTAATCATTTATTAAATAATTAATTAATAAAAAATAACTACCTTTTTAATTAATTAATATAAATTAGAAAACAATTTTATAAAATATACTTAAGTAAAACACTTTTAGATTTGAAAAACTAGTAAACTGCCTCCATAGCAACTATCGCTATATGGCTCGTAATTTCAAAATTTGGAATTTGGTTTTTCTAAATCTTTTAAACTTTAACTCTTTAAAACCTTACAACTTTGTATACATAAAGGAATATTTTTGGAAAACTAACAAGTTTTTAAAACTTGGAAACATTTTGCAAATTTTAAAACCAAAGATTTTGAATTTTATACAAGAGATAACATGTCGCTTTAAACTAGTAAGGTGCTAACTTCCTTAGCATAGAATCATCAATTCATGTTCACAACATACATGATTACATCACCACCACATCACAACTTGTAAACATTTATTAACCAAAATATATAAGCTAGATTATAATATGCAAACTAACTTGACTATTTAACTACCATATTTCAAACTACACGTTATTACAATCAAGCACAATTTCATAATCCAACACTATTTTTATCCATATAAACTTCATTTTTATAACCCAAGTCAAACATGTATATATGTTAGAAAACTTAATTAAAGGGTGAAACTTTACTCACCGAACGTCGACTAAACTAAAGCAACTTCCTCTAGAATTTCAATATGATTTATGCCTTCACCTTGCCTTTGTAAAAATGGAGTTTTTGGAGCTTGAATGAGGCAAAATAATTCGGCTAGGGTGGATGGAATACATGGCCAAGATGGTCAGGGGGTGTATGGACTTGTTTTAGAAGGTGGAGTATTGAACAAAAGAAGGTAGTTATAAACAAGGGTTTAGAAGTCTGAAAAGCAATATAAACTAGGTTTTTAAACTTAGGAATTTCTTTTGGAAGCCATTAAGTATTCATGAAAACTTGAAGATGTTTTTATGAAATGGAAATGGAATGATAAAATGAGAGGAAATTATGAAAATTTGTTTATATACAAAGTACAAGAATTAAATTACCATTTCACACCTAAGTACATAACCTCCACTAAATTTTTGCCACATCATTAAGCTTCTCTACCTCCCCTCCCCTCACATGAAAGGCATATCCCCCCTTTTCATTTCAATGCCAACATGTTTTAGTTACCTAGTGTACTTTGTGTTTGTGAAAGGATGACATTTTATGTCACTTAATTTACATCTTTATGTTGTTTTTAAAAATACTTGCATCATAAGTCATATCATGTTTGTGATAATTATTTAAGTTAATATATGTAAATATATTTATCAAAAATAAATTCTAACTTATTATAAATGTGTGTGTATGTTACTAAAATGTGCATAATGTTTTCCTATAACTTTTAGGCACTAAAAAGTCAAAAATTTGGAAAACGATTTCCAGTCATATTTTCTATTTTGTTTTGAACTAATTACTTTTGTAAACAAATTTTGAAAACTATTTCACCATCATTTGTTATTATTTAAAAGGTGTTTATTTTTAGTTATAAAATCCATTAATTAATTATTAAAAATATATTTAAATATCCATAATTAAAGTGATTAAATACTGGGTCGTTACACTCTTCCCCCTTAAAAGAATTTCGTCCCGAAATTAGCCAACAAAGGGATAACTCATAATAAATCAAAAGGTCATATATTATATATCATGAAATCCATACAAAGGACATACACTAAGCATCCATAACATAATAATGCATACACTATACGTACAAACAATGACTATCCTAAAATCAATTCAGGGTAGGCATCCCTCATACGATCCAACATGTCCCAAGTACAATCTCTGGGATCCTCAGTCCACTGAATCTTTACTAACTTCACCACTTTATTGTGCAATCTCTTCTCAATCTGATCTAGAATATGAACTGGATGTCTAATCACCGTCAGGTTCGATTCTATCTCCAAGTCATCTTGAACCGATGATTCTACAATCAACGAAGGGTCATGAACAAATTTTCTCAAATGGGATATGTGGAAATCATTATGGACCCCTAACAACCTTTCTAGTAATTCAACCCTGTAGGCGAGCAGTCCAATCCTCTCAATAACTTTAAAAGGTCTAATATACCTAGGTGTCAACTTCCTAGCCCTTCCGAATCAAACAACTCCTCTGATTGGAGCAATCTTTACAAATACAAAGTCTTTGGCCTCAAACTCCAAATCTCTTCTCCTTCTATCAGAATAATTCTTTTATCAATACTGGACTTCTTTCATTATTTTCTTTATCACCGCAATATTTTTAGTAGCTTCACGGATCATAGCTGGTCCAAGTACTAGCCGATCTCCAGTCTCAACCCAACATGCTGGTGACTTGCATGGACGTCCATAGAGGGCTTCGTAGGGTCCCATGCCGATGCTCTCTTGATAATTATTGTTGTACAAGAATTCCACTAAGTGAAAATGATCTTCCCACGATCCTCCAAAATCTAGAATACATACTCTCAGAAGATCTTCTAGAATCCAGTTCACCTTTTCTGCTTATCCTTCGGTTTGGGGTGATATGTCGTGCTCAAACTTAGCATTGTCCCTAAAGCTACTTGAAATGCCTTCTAAAACTAACTAGTGAAGATGGGACCTTGACCACTTACAATACTCACCGAGACTCAATGCAATTGAACAATCTCCCGCATAAAAATTTCCCCCGAAGAAACGGTAGTTCTTATTGGCTTTACCAGAATAAAATGAGGACTCTTCGTTAGCCGATCTACTATGACCCACACACCTTCATTCTCTTTTCTGGTTCTGGGTAAACCATCGATAAAATCCATTGACATCATCTCCCATTTCCAATTTGGGATGTCCAAAGGTTGAAGCAAACCGACCGTCTTCTGGTGATCGCCCTTTATCTGCTAACAGATTAAAAATCTACTGACAAAAATAGAAACATCCCTCTTCATTTCGGGCCACCAAAATACTTGTTTCATATCTCGATGCATCTTAGAAACACATAGATGGATATTCAATTTGGATCGATGTAAAACTTCCTTTCTAAGGACATCGATATTGAAGATGCAGATCCTCCCCTTCATACGCAGTATGCCTTGATTATCTATCTCAAAACTTGCACACTTCCCCTCCTCAATATCCTTGATGATCTTCATAAATTGCTTATCCTCCTTTTCCTTACTAGCAATCCTTTCTAATAGTGTCGATGTAACTTCCAAGAGAGCCAACACTACATTTCTACTAAGAGCGTCTGCCACCACATTTTCTTTTCCTGACGTATAGGGAATATCCAAGTCGTAGGCTGCCAGGAACTCCAACCATCGCTGCTGCCTTAGGTTCAGATCCTTCTAAGTGAAAAGATACTTCAGGGACTTATGATCCATGAAGAGCTCAAACTTTTCACCTATTTAAAGAAGGAAATTACTGACTAGGTTCCTTAAAGATTAGAAATAAACAAAAGAGTAAGAAGGATTCTTACCCAACAAGTAATGCCTCCACATCTTCAACGCAAATATTACTGCTAACATCTCTAAATCATGCATTGCATAATTCTTCTCGTGAGGCTTTATCTGTCTACTTGCATAAGTTATAACCTTCCCGTGTTGCATCAACAACGCACCCAAACTAACTCTACATGCATCCGTATAAACAGTTAACCCTTCTCCTCCATCTACAGTAGCCAAAAAAGGGGCACTATTCAATCTCTCTTTTGACTCGAGAAATGCACTCTCACACCTCGGAGTCCACTCGAATTTAACATCCTTTTTTGTCAGGTTGGTAAGGTGAGAGGCGATCTTGGAGTAATCCTTTATAAACTTTCTATAATAACCCACCATCCCACAAAAGCTTCTCACTTCTTTGGGAGTTTGGGGACTTGAAATCTTGCACGGCAACTACTTTAGCCAGACTAACTGAAATGCCATCTCTTGATACAATATGTCCTAGGTATCTCAGTTCTGAATGCCAAAAGTGGCACTTGAAAAACTTTGCCTTAAAAACGTTTTTCCTTAACGTTTCTAACACCACTTCCAAATGGTGTTTGAGCTCTTCCTCTGTCTTTAAGTAGATAAGAATTGGCGATGAAAACTAATACGAACGTATTCAACACATCCCTAAAAAATCAATTCATAAGATCAACGAAAAGTGGAGATGCACTGATTAGTCCGAAAGTCATAACCAACCACTCATAGAAAAAATCGATCCCTCTAAAAAGGGTATACTATCCTCCGCTACCCTTAACTGATGGAAACCCATAGCAAGGTCCATTTGGGAATATACTCTAGCCCCAAGAAGTTGATCAGACATATCATCTACTCGGGGTAACGGATATTTATTTCGAATGGTCTGCTTATTTAATTCCCTATAATCCATGCACAATCTTAGTGAACCATTGCAGTTAGCTACAAAAACTACTGCTAATCCCCAACTCGAATGGCTTTTTCTAATCAATCCTCTTCTTAAAAAATCATCGATTTGACTTACTAGCTCTCGCTTCTCTCTCAGGGCCATTTTGCATAGTGGTTGAATAATAGGTCTCGCACTAGGAACTAAGTCAATACGCAATTCAGTTTCTAGATTGGGAGGCAAACTGCTAATTGGCTCAAAAATATCATAGAAATCTATAACAACATCTGTCGATCCTAACCCTTCCTGGGATGATTCTAAGGCATAAAAGAAACTATGAAATAATTTTCTAAGCTCATCACAAGGTACCACCGCCAAACTTCCTAGTTTGGTTACCGAAGATATCATTTTTCTGACCTAATCCACAATGGTTCTATTCCCTCTACAAATCCATATCAAGTAAAATACCAAAATTTCTAAAAATCTAGAACAAATAAATTTCATGAAAAGTAGTGGGTAAGTATGAAACTCGCACATCTTCATAAACCATACAAATTAGTTACACCTCCTGTAGGGTTTGACTACAAAGAGGGTTTTCTATGATTTTAAGGGAAAGTTGAAATTTTCTAAATAAAACCGTGGAAAGCCCTAGTATCAAACAAAACTCTAACAAAAATTCCATTAATAATTAAAGTACCTTCCAAGATTCCCATCCTTTACATAGCTCCTGAAGTTGATGGTTCGTCCTTGATTGCATAAACTTTGGCATGCTGTCCTTTCTTCAACAGTGGGTAATCCTTAACCATGTGCCTCGACTGTTGACAATTGTAACCTGAATAAAGTAAGACATCTTTAGAATACATAGATGAGATTATTTTAGGAAAAGAGCCTAAAACCAAACATATAAATGCTGATCAGAACAATAAGGAAATGCACTCCCAAATTCTAGACTCATTCTAGGGTACTACTGAGCCTATCTCTAATGAGTTGACCCCATCCAAGGCCTAGGTGTTTTTGCTCAACCTAAGCTCTGATACCAAGTGTGACGATCTGCGTTTCTTACACCCAAAGACAACATTAAATACATCCTCGGTATTCATGTGCTGATCATCTAAGTGTCCGGAAAACAGGTCATATGGTAAAGAAAATAAAAAGATAAGGAAACAAACATAGATTTTTGTCATAACGACAAAGTTACATATATATCATCACATAATAGTACATATGGTTACTCCAAAATATTACATCTAAGTTACAACAAGTACTATTCCCAACAAGGATAGCTATACCAGCCTGCACAAAACTGCTAATACATAATATACAGTCACAGTAGAAATATAGACAACTACAAGATAATGATGAAAGCTCTTACTCCATACTGCTTCCCAAAGTGCTCCAAAGAAACCTGACCACTTGGCTACTCTTAAAAATTTGAGCACCCAAGAGTTTAAGGGAAAGAAATAAAAATCCGGATCAGACATGGGTCTGGTGTGAGTAAAGCAAAAGTTTAACTTTATAAAAACCTTCAAATTAAAGGTATCTCATAAGATTGCACCGCACATAAATATATACAGGTTTTTACCTTACGATAACCAAAGAATAATAGGTATACAATCAAGTTCAAAGGCTCGTATTGGAAAATGGATTCCAGCAGTAATAAGGTAAGGGACTACCTTCCGTATAGTACATCTCCAGATAAAATGTACTTAGGGTCAGACCCTAAACTTGGCCTAACCCTACTAACACATAAGCGGCCTACCCTTGAACTTAGATAGTACCGAATATGATCACCCCTTGGTTGTGATCAACAACCATAAAGGGATCTCGAAGCATAAATAAACCACAAATATCGCTCTAGATTAGGTGATGATCATACCCTAATGGGCACAACCTACATAGCCCTGCTTCGTCTACCCTGTTTTAGCCACCTTCGGATGTGAGGCTTGAGGGTATGCAATTACCTTTCCTCCTAGCAGACCAACTTCGAATGCTAGTACTACCCTCCAAGAATCCACTACAATGATAACATTCATCCATACAAGTTGTTTCAGGATCGAACAGACATTCGACATTTACTATCTTCCATTGTGGAATCACCCTCAAGAAGAATAGCATAGCTCCATAACATACTTCATAACGATCCATCGCGAATGCTATTTGTTTGGAGTGGTTTGAATATATCGTACTTATCCTAAAGTAATATCTCCAAACTAAGTGGTAATTTCTGGTTAAGTCAGTTTCGGTTCTTTTGGATGTATACAACCAGTATTCGAGTCCTTACCGAGGAACTCGAATATGCATAACATACTTCCTGAGTTAAAACATGTCAAGTTATAAATAGTGGACAATCTGCTACTTATGGTAATTATATAGAGTTCACATATGGATAACCATATGCTTAATTTAAACATGAGCCATCAATAGAAACTAACCCTTCCATATCTATCACGTTTCTGATATTTCGACCTTACTCTATCCCTCGCCTAGAAATAAGTTCTAGGTCTCACAAATAGAAGATCAATATACTCATTGGCTTTTAATGCTAACTATGGGATGACTTACTTCCCATAAATGTTTCACCACATTAGCATTGGTTTCATATTTGTTTGAAATTACTTAAAGGTAATCGATGAAGAAATCCCTCGAATCAAATCATTTTTGAAAAAGAAAAATAGTTTTAAACAAAATCGATATTTTAGAAATAAAGCAATTTAAAATCTTATTTATTAATTAAATAATAAATTAACCTTTATTAAATAATAATTAAATATTAATTAAGTTCTAATTAAAATCTTAATTAAATTTAATCAATCAGTAATTAATTAATAATTAATGAAACCCATTTTTTAACTAATTAATTAGTAATTAATATTTGATAAATAATTAAATAATAATTAACCCCTAATTATTAATTAAATAATAATTAACTCTAATTAGTTAACTAATTAAAATAAACTTAATTGATTAGCACTTAAGTATTAATTAACTTTATTAACTAATAATTAAGTACTAATTACCTTACTTAATTAATTTAATTAAATAATCATTTATTAAATAAATAAATAATAAATAATAATGTCCTTTTTAATTATTTAATATAAGTTATAAAAGACCTTTATAAAATATACTTAAGAAAAACACTTTTAGATTCGAAAAACTAGTTCGTTTTACGAACTGCCTCCATAGCGACTATCGCTATACAGCCCGTAATTTCAAAACTTGAAATTTGGCTTTTCTAAATCTTTTAAACTTTAACTCTTTAAAATTTACCACTTTGTAAGCATATACGCATATTTTTGGAAATCTAACAAGTTTTTAAAACTTGAAAACATTTTGCAAATTTTAAAACCAATGATTTTGGATTTCATGCAAGAGATAACATGCCGCTTTAAACTAGTAAGGTGCTAACTTCCTTAGCATACAATCATGAATTCATGTTCACAACATACATGATTACATCACCACCACATCACAACATGCAAACATTCCCTAACCAACATATACAAGCTAGATTATAATATGCAAACTAACTTGACTATTTAATTACCATATTCCAAACTATACGTCATCCCAACCAAGCACAAGTACATACATACATACAATCCAACACTATTTGTATCCATATAAACTTCATTTTTCCAACCTAAGTCAAACATGTATAAATGTGAGAAAACTTAGTTAAAGAGTGAAACTTTACTCACCGAACGTCGACTAAACTAGAGCAACTTCCTCTAGAATTTGAATATGATTTATGCCTCCACCTTGCCTTTGTAATAATGGAGTTTTTAGAGCTTGAATGAGGCAAAATAATTTGGCTATGGTGGATGAAATACACGGCCAAGATGGTCAAGGGGGTGTATGGACTCGTTTTAGAAGGTGTAGTATAGAAACAGAAGAAGGTAGTTATAAATAAGGATTTAGAAGTTTGAAAAGCAATATAAACTAGGTATTTAAACCTAGGAATTCCTTTTGGGAGCCATTAAGTATTCATGTAAACTTGGAGAATGTTTTATGAAATGGAAATGGAATGATAAAATGAGAGAAAATTATGAAAATTTGCATATATACAAAGTACAAGAATTAAATTACCATTTCACTTCTAAGTACATAGCCTTTACTAGATTTTTGCCACATGACTAAGCTTGTCTACCACCACCACTTCAAGTGAAATCTATGTACCCCCTTTTCATTTCAAAGACAACATGTTTAATTACCTAGTGTACCTTGTGTTTTTGAAAGGATGGCATTTTATGCCACTTAGTTTACATCTTTATTTTGTTTTTTTAAATACTTACATAATTAAGTCATATCAAGCTTATTGTAATTATTTAAGTTAATATATGTAAACATATTTATAAAAATAAATTCTAACTTATTATAAATGTGTATATATGTTACTAAAACATGCACAACATTTTCCAACAACTTTTGTGCAGCAAAAAGTTGAAAGTTCGTTAAACGATTTCCAATCACATTTCCTATTTTATTTTGAACTAATTATTTTCGTAAATAAATTTTGAAAATTATTTCACCATCATTACTTATTATTAAAAAGGAGTTTATTTTTAGTTATAAAATCCATTAATTAATTATTAAAAATATACATATCCATAATTAAAGTGATTAAATCCTAGGTCGTTACACTCTCCCCCATTAAAAGAGTTTCGTCCCAAAATTAGCAAACAAAGAGATAACTCACAATAACTCAAAAGGTCATATATTATATATCATGAAATTCATACAAAGGACATCACTAAGCATCCATAACACATAATGCATACACTATACATACAAATAATGACTATCCTAACGTCAATTCTAGATAGGCTTCCCTCATATGATCCACCGTCTTCCAAGTACAATCTCAGGGATCCTCGCTCCACTTAATCCTTAGTAATTTCACCACTTTATTGCGCAATCTCTTCTCATCCTGATCTACAATATGAACTAGATGTCTAATCACTGTCATGTTCGATTCTATCTCCAAATCATCTTAAACCGACGATTCGATAATCAATGAAGGGCCATGAACAAATTTTCTCAAATGGGATACATGGAAAACACTATGGAGCCCCGACAAACTTTTTGGTAATTCAACCTGTTATCCAAGTTTTTGACCGAATGGAATCCAAAGGAAATTAGAACATCTACGCCAATTCAGAACAACTCAAGAGTCAACCGAAAGGACTAGAAAAAGGAACTAAGAAAGACTCAAGAAAAAGAAACCAAAAATTGACCAAGATGATGGATCGTTAGCAATCCATCACATATGGATCGCTAGTGATCCATAAGGGTTGCTCGTGGATCCTCCTATCCTCTTACATCATGATCTAATACGTTTTCTAGGGATGCCTGCCAAGTTTCATGGTATTCCAATCAAGCTAGTTCAAGGAGTGGGCATTCATCTGATTCTAGGCATGGTTCAATCCAACCTATGCATAAGACACCATCAAAACAAGGCAACTATTCACCAAATTGCATGAAGAGCATCTAAGGCATGGAATGTGGAATAAAAAAAGCAAGCCAAAAATAAGCAAAGTGCATGGATCGCTAGCAATCCATGCCCTATGGATCAAGAGTGATCCATCATATTAGCTCGCCTCATTATGAAATTGCTTGAGCTCATTTGTACCTTCAAATGCCATCTTCTAGCAAGGCAGTCTAGCCCGATAGCTCTCTAATCCCTATAAATACTCACCCATCTGCAACATAAGAAGAATCTTCTGGACTGGCTGTAGAAACTCTGCAGAAAATTTTCTTCACTCTTCTTCTCCCACACAACAATCATCTAAAGGGTTCACTATGATTCTTCAGTGAACTCTAACACCGGTGACTTGATCTAACTTACATGATCTAATCAAACTGTAATCAAATTCAACTTGTAATTGTAGACAGTTAATAATAAAAGCAATAAAGTGGATGTAGGCTTCGTTAACAGCCGAACCACTATAAAAATCTCTTGTCTCTTTACTTTATCTAAAAATTATTATTCCTTGTTTATATTTTATTTGCCTTGATAAACAGGGCTGGTGCTTTCACACTCAATCCAGGGTGTTGATCCATATTTTGGGTTAACATTTTGGTGCTTTCACCGAGAATACTGAACCCAGGCTTAGATCTAGCCATCTACTTTGGATCAGATAGGTTTAGAAGATATATACTCAGTCTCTGCTTAGAAAATCTACTGCTGAGAATTAATAGCACCTGGAAGAAGGAGAACTACTTCTGGAAGTTCCATAAGAGCTACCATTGCTGGAGAAGAAACAAACCCTTAGCAGAGTGAAGTCAACAACCCCAACAATCTACAATCAGGAGCTAACTCCAGAGATCAGGTTCCAGGATCCTCTATTCAGCGTGAAGTTGTTACTAGTGATGAATTAAATAAAATGGTTGACGAAGTCAATTATAAAATAGAAAACAGCCAAAGGGCTCTGATGGAAAAATTGAATGCCCTATTGACCTTAAAATTACACGCTTCTCCAAGAACCATGACAGAGCCAACGGTTGCCATGGAACAAAAAAATTCTTCCATCTCTGACCTGAATAGGAGAAACGGGAAACAACCGCAGAAAGGAGTGATAGATGGAACCTTAGGAATCAATATGGAAGGAAATGCAAACACACCACCAACTGCAAGGCAATCAGCTACAAACTTGAATCTAGGAGCAAAAACCCCACAGGAAGATATAGCCATGGATCTCTCCAACTCATAAGTTGGTGAGCGACTTGACGACAATAAGTTGGAAGGAAATACCAATGCATTCAATGATGCCAGGGAGATCCAAGCTGCCCCTATCTGACCAACCGCAAGCCAACGGAACCCTGAGGGAGTGGCTCTCCCGAAGAAAGGATAGCCTAGGCTTCAGCCCGCTCACCATGATCATTTGCAAAATCAAACACTTGGTGTAGTCACTGATAGTTGACCCCCTAATTACCGGACATCGGAGGCATATATTGTGGACATGGTCAAGCGACTAAAGGATGAAGGTAAGGATAGAAGGGATGACGAATGGGGATCCAATCCAAGTCAGACTCCTTTCACTGATGACATTCTAAATGAGCGATACCCTGAAAAGTTCACCATGCCAACTATTCCGTCTTACGATGGAATGAGAGACCTGAAACCCCACTTGTATAAGTACAGTTGGTACATGGATGGAGCGAATGCTTCAGATGCCATTAGATGTAGATGTTTCTTGATTTTTCTGGAGGGTCTTTCTTCCATGTGGTTCACCAGGCTTTCGTCAAGATCCATCTCCACCTTCAATCAACTAGAAACAAGATTTCTTGATTAATTTATACTTCACACGGCACAACCAAAAGATGTGATGTCCTTGTCCAACCTATTCCAGGCACTACAAGAAATTTTATTTTTTGTGGCGCTCAAAAAACGCTACAAAAACTTTTGGTGGCGTTTTGATAAATGCCGCGAGAAAACATGCGACTAAAAATCCATGATTTTTTGTTGCATTTATTTTAACGCCACTATAAATGCATTTTTGGCATCGTTTTTCAAACGCCACCATAAACCTTTTTGTAGCGTTTAAAAAACGCCACCAAAAGATTTTTTGGTGCTACTAATAGAATTTCCAACTTTACCCCTGTTTTACGGTTGCATTTACTCAACGCCACTATATATATTTCGGTAGCGTTTTTGAAACGCTACTAAAAGTTGTTTATTATTTTACACCATTTTTTCATGCTATTATTTCCTGTTAATGGTCTATTTTGGTTATATTATATCAATCAACAAGCACTCACATAATCATCATATTCAAATAAGTTAAAAAACACATTAACCATATAATCAAATAAAATATCCATAACCATTCCAATACAATAGTTTTTCGACCAAATGACCTAACCCACATACAATAACCATTTTTATACAAATTTACACATCGGGTACTAATAAATGTTATATCTAACTAGTGCTAACAAAACGTTTGATTACCCATAATTCTTTGTTGCATACACAAGTGAAAGCTAGCATCATCAAGTCCAAATTCGCTCTCTTCAAAAGTCTGATGCCTACACAAGTGAAAGCACAACAGATAGTCAAATAATTACGTTAACTCGTAGGACTTCAAATATGAGATCAAACATCTACAACATTATACAAGTATATCCTACTATAAATGATGTCATATAAATTATCAAAGTTATAAAAAAAATGAAATAAAGTCCTTTCTTGAGCTTAAATAGTAGGAATCAATTTTGCACACTTACGAACCCTCCTTTGATAGAATGGTGAAATTGAACGAATCGTATATCCATCTTATGACGCTGCATCTGCAAAGCATGAAGCAAAGCACATAATGGCAGGATTATGTCCATGTGACATCAAAGCAGAGAACATATTGCACGTTGTGACTGAATTAAAAACCATTCACATCTAGACTAATCAAACCTTCGTATTGCTTCATGAGAAATGATTTCTCAAAGACAAAACTTCCAATGGTACGATACTGGAATAGAATTCAGAAGACCAAATGCAAGTAAACAAAACTAAATTCTACTGGGGCACTTGATAAAACAAAACAAACTAATTTATCGTCGGTAACAAAATAAGTTTAAGCAAATTGTCCAAGGTTATTATAGGTTTACACCAGTATATCTAACAGATACAAATAAACAATCGAAAATTAAAAAACCTTTTGATGGATCTTTCTACATGTGGCTGCTAGTATGATGGGTCAATGAGCAAAGAAATGATGCTCTCTTGAGTATGTACCATCTCCATCGTCTGAGCAAACCAGCTTACCCTACAAAATGTAGAAACCATAACTCATTGATTGGAAAAATGTTGAAAGATATGGCAGTCCTAAAATGAGTATGTGCCAATATGTTCAGTTTTTTAGTATTCAAAATTAGATTATTTCTACTATGATTTGTCATTAAATGATTTTGCACATTTAATTTTTTTTTGTTATCAAGATTGGGCACAATGAGACACAGCAGTAACACAACTAAATTCCATCTTTAAACTCTAATAAAATTGTGATGCTTTCTTGCAATCTAAACACCAAGTGACATAGAGCACTAACAAACCCCAATAAGAACGAAGAAAACAAACGAGTGGGATCGCGACTAAATGATTATTAGAAGATCTTGTATTTATAAAATAAGACGGATGGCAAAATATAAACTGGTTTAAGTAGTACCATGGACTGTCTCAAATTGCTGAGCTATGTAATGCTAGCTTTTAACCGATACGTGCATCTCACCTACATGTACTACGGTTTGGCTGACGGGTAGATATCCGCCTTAAAGCTCTCATCCCTTGGCTGGAATTCTTCTCCACTCTTGTCCAGCTGTCTGTCTTACAAACACTTTTTAGTTTTTTTTCCTTCTTTTGTCCATTACGGAAGTTGGAAACTAGCCATACCTGACATAGAGGCTACAGTAACCCACATTAGATCATAGAAAAGATTGAGGAAGTTAACTTATAAACTTGGCTTGCACTTTTTCCCCATTTCTTTGCACGTACAAATTCACTGCAATTCAAAGCTTAAGATGTATGTTATGTTTTTTTCCCTTCTGACCATACAAAAATTCACAAACCAGCCTTCCTACCACTGCATACTTTGCACATATTTCCAAATCCATGTCAACCTAAGATGGATATACGATTCGTTCAATTCCTCCATTAAATATGACGTGTGACGCCCCACCTCTATGCTCATAATAACAAAGAGTATTAAAAGAAATACTGTCTATTATTATGAAGAATAAGGCTGGATAGGAGCAGCCATCCGTAGTTGGCCTTACGCTAATATTGGTTACCTCAATAGGAGTGGTATATACTTTTCATTTTTCATCTTATTTATTTACTCCCAACGACATACCCAATTATCAGTATAAAACAAACTACGATGGTTCATAATAGTTTAGGACATTAGATATAACAATAACACAGATAATATAAATGCGGAACATAGATAAAAACAAAAGTCTCAAATATATATAACTGATGTCAGTTACAACATAGTTGACACAATACATATGATACAACTACAACTGTCGATTCTGGAAGTTATATATACACGTACATTATCGACTAATATACATGAATACACATCATCCTATACAACGACACGACTACTTCAAAAGATGTAAAAAGTCTTCATATCCCGAACAGCAACTCAAAACAGGAAATCTACAACCTGAAATAACTCGGGTCTGACCCGAGTATTACATTCAAAAGAAAATAATACACGGGTCAGTCTAATTCAAACTCAGTTATTAGTGCATAGAAGCAATAATAATCTCAAATAGATGACAGTCACAGAAATCACGTATATCCAACTCTCGATACGAGAATTGGATAACGGCAGATATAACACTAAGCAGTGTTAAACGACAAATCAACAAACCAAATCAGAATACAACTCCGACCCATTTGAAATTAACCAACGAAACAATTCAACAAATCGAAACATCAATTTAAAACTGTCAAATCTGATAGGGCTGTAGTACACGCACGCGTGTACTGCCTCGCCACCATCACAAGAGATACACAAAAGCTCAGTGAAAGTCACAAATGATCACAAGGTCAAACCCCGAAGTACCGGATTCAACTCAAGGAAGTTCAAAAACAAATTCCAACAGGGGGAAAATTGCAAAACACATGAATACAATGGTAAACTGCAACATGAATAGCAGCACATTCAAGGTGCACCAGACCAGTTCGAAATGAACAACAGGGATAATTCCAGGGAAACAAAGAACATGAGGATCAGGCTATACCATGAATACAATGCAACAAAAGAATGTATCAGAGTCGAGAGTAAAGGCAGTGCAGAATGCAAGTGAGACCAAATAAACAAGTCCATATTCAAGTGAAGCAAAAGAGCAGCCTCGACATCAAAAGAAATAGACCCAAATACATGATGCAGTGAACCACATATATATATATATATATATGTATTATGACCACACTTATTTATATAAACAAATGTAGCACCAACAACCTGAAGAATGCAAAACAATGTCACTAGTGTAACAAATAAACATAATATCCAAATAGCACTACAGCCCCCACATGAATACCAAGCGAAGCTGCGACAAAATGAAACTGCAGCAAAACCCAAAACAGACAACAGCAAATTCTACGATGGTCAAAGATCAATGAATATTGAAACACACGTGCCCAGACTCAAAAACAGATGCACCTACAATGCAATAATGGGCAGCGCAAGGTAGAGACAGTGGTTAGACACAATGCAGCCTCAACTCAATAAAGCATGGTAAAGAACAAACTATAATAAACAAGTTTGCAAACTGTCTCGAGTGGGCGAGACAACTACACTGAATGATTTAGCCCGAAAATGTTTCAACTACACTTACACAGCAAATGTACATGAAGGCCGGAGGGTGTACTATACATGACTACAAGAACCAATACATGTGAACTACAATATGAACTTGTGTGCAGTGACCCATGAGCAACTATATGAAACTGGACCAAGTTCAACTCAAATGCAAACTTCATCATACAAGATACTGTGACGACATAAGCCAGTGGTACAACACGTTCAAAATAGAAGATTTCAACGCATTTACCAATTAAAACAAAAATCAGGCAGCAGTTTTGAACAGACATGCCAAAGTCTAAAGAAATATACAGTCTAAAATCAAAGTCGGGTTTTGAAATCAATGCTACCGGAGATAAAGATCACCATAACCCAAGTCAATAGTGTCAGTGACGTGGTCACAGAGGAACGACTATAACCAAGTTCAAAATCAAAGTCGAAGCCATTCAAGTCAAGGCCAAAGATAAATCATCTATATCCAAGCATAATCACGCAGCCGAAAGGAAGCCAAGCAAAATCATTGACAAATTCAAATCAATGTATTCATTCAATGTGAATAAGTCAGAATCAACATTACCACAAAATCGAACTGTCGAACTAAAGAAAATCGAACTGTCGAATGTCATACGAACACCAATACCACAAAATCGAACTGTCGAACTAAAGAAAATCGAACTGTCCAATGTCATACGAATTCTACATCGTAAAATCAAGTGAAAGCTGAAGCCATCAGACTTCATGAAATCAGAGAACGAGATCTGAAATTATCAAACACAATAAAATCGAGTGGCCGAGATAACCCTTCGACTGTATCAAATAATCAAACTCAAAAGTCACGCAAGAGATTCACAAGCAACATCAACTTCCAAACGAAATCAAACGGCAAACAACAACTCAGAAAACATATACGAATAAGAATCATCAAATTCGAACACTAATAAACTCAAGTTAGAATTAGATGTGAGTATAATATACTCACCTTTTCGATGTGACTCGGAGGAACTCGAACGAGCACGAATTTGAGGATCGAACATCTCCGAGTAGAAGCTGTGGCATCCCTATGTCGAATGAAGCCAAGCAGAACAAAACCACAAGCAAAGGCGAACGCTCAAGGGATAATGCCCCAATTCATCAGTTTGGAGAAAAGGGATCGAAGCCCTAATTTGCACGGAGCCGAAGTCCTAGCGAATCTGAAAGAAGCAGAAGCAAGGTCGAAGCCCTAGCAAGCCTCACAGGAACGAACGCAATTTAGTCGATCGGAGGAAGAAAGGAATCACGAAGTCTCCATTTTTCTTTTTCTTTCGATTTGAATAATTTAGGGTTAGCTTGAGAGAATGAAAAGGGGGAACACGGGTTTTAGCCTTAGAAAATTTTCACGGCAACAAAAGAACAAGGCCAAGCTTTTCTTTAAAGCCCAAACATTTATTAAAGAATTTTACAACTAAAAAGAATTTCAATTCGATCAAATTTCCTGATAGAAATTTGTTATCAATTTCAATCGTCTAGTGACGATAACAAACTTTTACAAAAAGGATTCCGAATCGATTCAGAACTGCATTAGCGATTAAATAACCGATTAAAATCCCAATCATAATTAACAACCAATACAATCGTCATTAGACGACCATTAATTGTTGTAAAACTCCGGGTTGTTACATGACGCTTCAAAGCTACTAGTATATTTTGTGATTTCAGATAGTATTGGAAATGTCAAAAAATGTACCAAATGCAAATGTTGGAATGTTGTTTGCTTGAACCGAATTTGAAAACCTATTTCACTCTTAGTACAATTTTACACGAGGTTTGGAATATTATCATCATACAAAAATGTGTACATATTTATTATTTATACATTGAATATAGCATAAATCTATGTTGAACTTTTGCATTCCTGATATTTGAAAATTAATATACACACTCAAGAATATAATGATTACCAAGTTAGGAAAAATTGATAGTCAATGTTAACATTTTTGTATAAATGCATTATGCTTTAAAATGAATTATTATCCTAAAAGCTTCATATTTCGTGCACCTCGAGATTACTTAACAAATTTATCAATAAAGAATTGTCAATAGTTTAAAATAAAGACTAATCTAAAAGAAATATAATCCATAGACATATCATTACATCTTCGTACAAATAAAGAAATTTAAAATGTACAATGTTAGGTTATTTGGTGAATCCCGTGTGCGTAGCACGGGTTCGCACTAGTTTTAAATAAACTACAAATTCATATTTCAAATTTATTATTATTGATTTTCATTAATTAATAAATTTAATTAGTAAATATTTAATATTTAATGATTAAAGGTAGAAATTCAAATTCAAATACAATTTCAAACACCTACTACAAATTCAAACACAAAAAATTTCAAAAAATAAAATAAAAAATACTTTTGTCTTAACCTAGTTTATTACACCTACTACAAATTCAAACACAAAAAATTCAAAAATTCAAAATAAAAAAATTACTTTCATCTTAACCTGGTTATATTTGATGTAACTAATCACGTCCTGTCAGTCGCTATAATTTTGAGAGTCCAAACGTTCTACATTAAAACGCTGATGTAACAGTTACGTCTGACTTATCTGATTTAATCGGACGTAGTTCCTGTTGAACGCTTTTCTTATAGGTTTATTGTGTCCGTGAATGCACCCTTTGTCGTTTTATCTGTTTATGAATGGTTTATTGAAGCGGTTCCCTTATTGGTCTTGAGGTTCCTGGAGGAATGGACGATTCATTCAGGTAAAAATGTCCCTAGATGAATAGGTCGACTGTTGGAAATCATCTTAATTGTGGCTTTGAATTTGGTATAAACTACGAAGTAATAGGGTCAGTCATTTACACCTGAAGGAATAGCAGGTAGTAGAATCATGCAAATTATGCCCATGTAACTATTAAATGAATAGGAGACCAATGTCACTCTGTTGGTATACCCAAACTCCACAAAAGACCATTCAAATAATGAAGATGAACCAAATCAAGTAAGTTAACTCAACACATTAAGAACGCATTAGAGCACGGTTAAGTGAATTTTTATGCAACAAGAAAGCCTTCATGGTGAAATCCATAGGTAAAAGGACGTTAAAAAAAAACTCAAAACCCATAATGCTGAAAACCCATGCATTCTAATTGCAACAACATTGTATATAATACAGTACTGCACCAAATTACCAAAACTAAATACCCATCCAATAAGATCCATCAATCTGTATTCATCATTAACGTTCTAGTAACATTGATTTCCCATGTAAGTTTATCAGTATCTGGAAATCGGTACTCTCACTACAGTATTTAAGATTTATAAAATAATAACTTAAATTCAATCAAGAAAACCTGTTTTGTGCCAAACAGCATTGCGCACGCGTCTCGGATCTCTCCCTTTCAGCGTCCTCCCAACTCCTTCCAGCACTGAAAAAGTAGTCAACGACTCTCCCTTCCCTTGCGCCCTATCCACAATCTCATGCGGCGGCAGCATCATCTCATCACTTTCATCTTCCTCTTCAAACTCCATCCTATGCATTCTCATCCTCACCGGCACATTGACTAGCGCCGACTGATACTTGTGCTGCCCCACCCTCTCCATTTTCTGCTTCGGCGCCACTGGGATATTTCTGGATGCGGACGAAGTCGACGATGATCTGGATGAAAATGAGGGTTTGCGCTGCACAAATTTAGGGTTTTGGGGTTCCGACTCTTTAGGAAGGGCAGCGAGGATACCGAAATTGCGTTCCGCCTGAAATGGACAAAGAGGCGATTTTCGAGGGCTAGGGTTTGGGGATTTTCGAATGGTGGTAGAGATGGATTTAGCGTTTGTAGAGATGGCATCGGCCTTTGCATTAGTAACGGTAGAGAAAAAGTGGTAAAGAAAATTTGAGCGGCCACAAAAAACTTTAGCAAAAAAATCCACGAATTACTGGCGGGAGAATTAGTCGCGTTTCTTTGTTTATTTTTATATTGTAAAATTACCAACAGTTGCACAAAATTTAAAACGCCACCAATTAATGCAACTAAAAATAGTTTTTCTTGTAGTGAGGACGGAATGAATCTCTGAAGTCTTTCATGAATCGGTTCAACACTGTGGTAACTGAAGTAAGTAATCTACACGAGGATATGGTTTTCATGGCCTTAGTTCGCGCAATCTACTCCGAAGCTGAATTCGGGAAATGGATCAAAATAAAATAACCCACCACTAGAATGGACTTCAACTGAAAGCCGAACCAGCACTTGAGATTGGGAGAGGCACATGAATTACAAGGGAAATTTGCTAACTTACAACCGATCAATGTTGGGTAGAGTGGTATGGAGATAAACTAAGATATAAACACCTCCGGGATCGTTGAAAGGAACGCAAGAAAAAATGGGAATCAGAAAAGGAAGAACCAGAATCCTAACAAGCAAAATGGAAGTAGCAAGCAACTAAATGGTTTACAACCCGAAGAATACACCTCGCTCAACGATACTCTAGTAAACATCTGTCTTGCGACACAGGGGAAGGAAGAGTACAAGAAGCCGCCTAAAAGGAAGCAACTTAATAGCAAAAGCATTCAGGAAAGTACTGCCGCTTCCATGGGACACATAGCCATAATACGAATGAGTGTCGTCATCTGAAGAACTTGATTGAGGAGTTGATTCGTGTAACGACTCAGAATTTGACCACTTTAAATATACTATTTAAAGTAATTTTAAATATAAATTATGCAAGTTTATATGATTCAAACAATATTAGATAGGATTTGGAAAGAGAAGTATACACAAAAATAGTGACATTTGCTTATACCGACAAAAGTGACAAAATACTGATTTTAGGAAAGTAAGTTGCGATGGTTAAATAAATTATTTTAATTAATTTATAAATGTTTATATTTTCAAATAACATTATATAAATTTATTTTTAAATTTGGTTTACATAAATAAATAGTTTAACTAAAACGTCAAAATGTGACCGTAAAACATTTTGTCGAAAATCAACGTTTTGTCGATTAAAAGTTGTCGCAACGTTGTCGCACCATTATTTTCTTATATAGGAACATATATTTAAATAGTGTAAGTATTAATTAATTCAATAATCAAGTTCACTTTTAATAAATATAATTAGAAAACTTCTAGAATTCATTAGTAAAAGTAAGTAAGAATTAACAAAAGTAAGAAAAATTAAACATCAAATCAATATCACATCAAAAACCAACATAATTATTATTTTACTAAGCTTAGTTCTTAAGGGATTAAGACATAAAGTAAGAAGTGAAAGGATGATGTTAAGTGTTGAAAAAGTGGAGGTTGGTTTAGGTTGAAGTAAGGATAGTTTGATAATTTGGTAAGAGGTTATTTTGGTAAATTTACCACTTCTTATTTTTCTATAAATACCCACCTCCTCCTTCACTTTCATTCACACTTCTTCTTATTCTTTTCTCGAACTTCTTCATCTTCTTCCTCTCCTCTTTAATGGCTTCCAAGCCATAAGAAAAAAGTCCGAAAGAAATAATGGCAAAATATTTACAAAATATTCAAAAGAAATCAATGTTCATTCTCTTCTAATCAAACTCATCTTTTTCCATATTTTACCTCTTCTTCTCTTGGCCTTAACTTCTTCAAAACAGAACCAAAATGCAAAATTATTTTTTTCTAGTCATGTATTTTTCTAGTGGCAAATTTCATGTTGAGCACTTTTTCACTTTCTAAACATAACTATAACAAAAAGCCACTTCAATCCAGTGTATTCATTGATCCAGTTTTTGAGACAGAGAATAGCCCATTTTGTTTTGACCATAACTTGATCATAACTGATCCAAATTAAGAAATTATTTTTTTCAGATCATAGAAAATTCTAGTGGCTACAACTTTCTTGTTGTGCACATTTTCCAATTTTGAAGTTTTCTATATCTTAAACTCAATTATTTGAAGTACATTTTCGTGCTTTATTTTTGTCAATCCGACAATACTTCTTCTTCATTCTATCATATCTCCCTCAAAAAAACTTGGATTTAAATGATTCTTTTATTCAAATTCAAGAGAAAATATTTTTCAACAACTTTCCAGTTAATAACTTTTCCAAATTTGGAGATTTAGAGGGCCTAAAATTAGATACAAGATAACATATTTTTTTGGATCTAATATTAAGAATTCAAGTCAAAGCTCCAAGACTTCTTCTCTATACCTTCGGCCAACCTCCATCTCAAGCCTTGGCTAAGCTATTGGAAGGAAGATGGTGTTGTTTGATAGTGTTTAATGGAGTAGGAAATAGTTAGTGAAGTGTTGGTTGATTAGAATGTTGGTAAGAAGTTTATCGCTTTGGTTTATGGTGAGAAACTCTATTTAACATCTATATTTATATATATACATGTTTGATGATGTGTTATGATTGCTATGGATGCTTATATATGCTTTGATCATCAAGTATTGATTATTTGATATGATTGTTAAATTGTTTTACCAAGTCACGTTAATACACGTCGATAAGCACAAAGGAAAGCACTTTCCTTTTGAAAATGAAATGGTGTATATGGAATGCTTAAACCTTTTAAAAATAGTTTTAAAATGAGTTAGAAATGTTTTATAAACATTTATGTTAACCCGCCTTTTGGCAAGGCCGTGGACAGGTGGATTTAACTAAATCGACTACTCGTTTGTCGAGACTGGAATACGATGGGTTTGAGTCAACTGGATGGATAGACGATCAATCATGGATGATAAATATGATTACGAAGCCAGGGTTCGGTATAACAAGGGTCGGTCATGAGAGTTCAGTCATTGGAGTTCGGCCATGTGGGTCGATCGTTCGATCAAGGTGGATCGGTCGTACATGGCTCGGTCAAGGAGAGGAGATCATGCATGGTTCGGTCATGGTGCTTAAGCCAAGGTGGCCCGGTGCGACTAGCTCGGTGAGTATGGCTCGGCGAGCATGGCTCAATACAAATGGGTCAGTCTTGATGGTGTGGATCGGGAGGATGGTGTGGTTCGACATGTTGGAGCTTGACTTTGGGTCGGCCTATTAAAGAAAAAGGGATCTGTGTACTAAAGGCTGGGTTCGACATCGTATTGCTTCGAGTTCTAGTCTTGTTTACTTCGAGTCAAGCATAAGGCTGCTTCGGGTCATCTTCTAGGAAAACTCAGGTCGGCGTATCCAAAGCTTGGGGTCGGTCGTAATGATGGATTTGGGTTCGGCTATGGTCTTGGTGGGCCCGGATCATTCAGGAAGCCTAGTAACTCAGGTTTTGCCTATAAATACAGCATGTGGGGCTTCAGAAAAAAGGATCTTCATTCTGTTTCCCTTCGTCTTCTATACTGAGGCTGCTCTGCCATTGTTGTTCTAAAAACTCTGGATTGTAACTGTAATTGATTCTGACATCAATAAAAAGAAAATTTCTGGAGTGGACGTAGGCTGGAGTTAGTCGAACCACTATAAATCCTCTGTTATTATTGCTTTTCTTTTAATTTTTACTGTTCTTCATATTTATACTCTCTACATGCATTCTATCTGTTAACTGTGACTGTTGGTTGGTGCTTTCATCTGGATTTGGGTGTTGGTGACCAATTTTGGCGCTAACATTTTGGTGCTTTCATTGAGAGAGCTAGCACTAAGGGATTCTGAAGCTTGGATTTAGGATTTAAAGGCTTAGGAACTCGAATTTTGGGATACAATGGTTAGGCCATCGACAAGGAGACAAGTGATAAAAAGGAGCAATCAAGAGGGAAGTCAAGAGGCCTCCTCTGGAGCTGGGTCAGATCAGGCATCCATCTACATCACTAGGGACGAGATGTAGATTATGATGGATTCTATGCAGGAGCAATTGATGAAAAGGCAAGAGGAAATGATGCATACCCTTCTTAGACAATTTGGACAGGCAGGAACAGTAGGAGTTGTAGGAGCTCAGATCCATGGAGTTGGATCAGAAGGACTCAACTGGCAAGCAGATGGGGTGGTTCAGTAGGGGGCAGCTCCCAATTGGCAAATAACTGTCAATCTGGATGGACCTAGACTCGGGGGCACACCACCAGATAACGCTGGACCAATTCATGGAGGGATACCAGATGACGCTGCGTAGCCCAGCGCCAACAGGAATACATAGGTACGTGACGAGGAGTATGTGCCAGAATTCCCTCGTGGACTTGGAGGGCAACCCTTGGTAGGTAACACTGGATTGGCTGACATCATCAGGTGAACTATTCGCGGAGGTCAGACAAACAGGGATTTAGAGGGAGTAAACAAAAGTCTGTTTACTCGTAACATAAGGATGGCTAGGAATCCTCCCGATTTCAAGCTGCCCGCTCTGGAAGTATACAACGGTAAGACAGATCCCACTGACCACTTGATGAGGTACACAAGGCATCTGGAAGTGCTTGGGGCATCAAAGGAGGTTATGGCCCGGTGTTTTCCCCTGTACTTAACCGATATAGCTGCTATGTGGTTCAAACAGCTGGAAGATGGATCAATTGGAACATGGACAGAACTGGTGGACAAGTTTTTGAAACAGTTTCGAGTTCACATCTAAAGGTCAAAGAATGTGATGACACTGACGTCGGCGAAGCAGAAGACGGGAGAATCGCTCAGGACTTTTTTAACTCGGTTTACTGCAGCAGTTGCTTCGGTGGATCGACCGGATCCATCAATGGTTCTGATGGCTGCAGTATCAGGAGTCAGGGATAATTCGGATTTCAAAGTATCGTTGATACAAGACCCACCAATGGATCTTTTGGAATTCTTTCATGAAGCTGAGAGATTTCTTCGACAAGAGGATGCATTTTGGATATGAAGTCAAAGGAAGTAAACATGGTTAAGGATGGAGGACCGCCCGATGAAAGCTTGGGTAAAGACAAGGATAAAGGGAAGAGGAAGCGCTGGGGAGAACCAAAATTCTTCACTTACACAGGATTGAATGCAACATTGGAGCGAATATTCTTGGATACTTGGGATCGCCTTCCTTATCGAAGGCCGGCAAGGAGGGAACTCTCAGAACACGAAAGGGCATCAGGAAGGCACTGTCTCTTTCATGACCTGAACGAGCATGATACTAACAGCTGCAGACATCTAAAGGATATAATCAAGGAGCATGTAAGAAATGGTCAGTTACGACAATATGTCGAAACTCGGAATGCGGCGGTGGAACAGGAGCAGCCACCGCCTATCTTGAACGATGATGGCGCAAGGCCCAGGAATGGTGGTCGGTTGGTCATCAACTAATCATGATGGTTTGAAATAAGTAGCAAACTCTGGGTAGACGGCTAAGTCACTTACACATGTACGGGGATGGAGACAACCCCTAGCCATGCTCTGAGATGATGATAAACCGTGATGCTTTGGTTTGTGAAATCAGTTTTTTCTTTTTGGATTGGAAACTTCCTTTTTTTGGTTTGGTTTAGGAGTTCGGTTTGAACTCCTGTTTTTGTTTGTTTTTTTGATTTAGGTTTCGGTTTGGACATTTGTCTTTTGGTTTGATTTTGAATGTGGATTTTTGGTTTTCTAGTTTTATTTGGATTTTGATTGGATTTTCCTCTGGTTTTTTGGCTAAAAGGTCGTCGAGTGTGGATTATGCTCAGCAATGGTCCGGAGAGACTAGGATTCGGCCTAGGACTTGGGCCCCATGATATCCATCGGTTACTATTTCAGGTCGTCGAGTATGGATTATGCTCGGCAAGGGTCTGGAGAGACCAGGATTCGGCCTAGGACTTAGGCCCCATATTATCTACTACAAAGATCGTCAAGCATGGATTATGTTCGACAAGGGTCCGAAGCGACCGAGATTTAGCTTAGGACTTAAGCCATGGCATTACTCGGCATTCCGGGACACTGAACCAAGAACACCAAGGCATCTCTAAACACAGGTCGCCGAGTGTAGATTATGCTTGGCAAGAACTCAGAGAGGTTACTGATTTGGATATTGGCTATGAACAGCTAAGGATTTGGGCATAGACCCGGAGCGATCCTGGATTTGGATATCGACCCGGAGATGTCATGGATGTGGCTATTAGTTATTGGATATGTATGGATTAGAAATCAGTTGTCGGGTTCGGATGGATGTGGAATTGGATAAGGATTTGGTTACTGGATAGGAATCAGTTATCGACTCGGAGCAGTCGTAGATTTGGATAAGGATACAGCAATGGCACTTGGATAAAATGGATTGGATTATGAATCAGAAGGTATGGCTATGGATAACATATGGACTTCAGATATCGGATTTGAGGCTATTCAAAACACACCTTCCAATAGCAAGGCATGTTTTGGAGGGAAAATGTTAACCCACCTTTTGGCAAGGCCGTGGACAGGCGGATTTAACTAAATCGACTACTCGTTTGTCGAGACTGGAATACGATGGGTTTGAGTCAACTGGATGGATAGACGATCAATCACGGATGATAA
This sequence comes from Allium fistulosum, assembly GCA_030737815.1. Lineage (NCBI taxonomy): Eukaryota > Viridiplantae > Streptophyta > Magnoliopsida > Asparagales > Amaryllidaceae > Allium > Allium fistulosum. Next base: position 1,097,453,159 of record CM060904.1, on the reverse strand, counting down.
ATATGATTACGAAGCCGGGGTTCGGCATAACATGGGTCGGTCATGAGCGTTCGGTCATTGGAGTTCGGCTATGTGGGTCGGTCGTTCGATCAAGGTGGCTTAGTCGTACATGGCTCGGTCAAGGAGAGGAGATCATGCATGGTTCGGTCATGGTGCTTAAGCCAAGGTGGCCCGGTGCGACTGGCTCGGTGGGCATGGATCGGCGAGCATGGCTCGATACATGTGGGTCAGTCTTGATGGTGTGGATCGACATGATGGTGTTGTTTGGCATGTTGGAACTTGACTTTGGGTCGGCCAATTAAAGAAAAGGGGATCTGCGTACTAAAGGCTTGGTTCGGCATCGTGTTGCTTTGAGTTCTAGTCTTGTTTACTTTGAGTCAAGCATAAGGCTGCTTCGGGTCATCTTCTAGGAAAACTCAGGTCGGCGTATCCAGAGCTTGGGGTCGGTCGTAATGATGGATTTGGGTTCGGCTATAATCTTGGAAGGCCCGGATCATTCAGGAAGCCCAGTAACTCAGGTTTTGCCTATAAATACAGCATGTAGGGCTTCAGAAAAAAGGATCTTCATTATGTTTCCCTTCGTCTTCTATACTAAAGCTGCTCTGCCATTATTCTTCTAAAAACTATGGATTGTAACTGTAATTGATTCTGACATCAATAAAAAGGAAATTTCTGGAGTGGACGTAGGCCGGAGTCAGCCTAACCACTATAAATCCTCTGTTATTATTGCTTTCCTTTTAACTTCTACTGTTCTTCATATTTATACTCTCTACATGCATTCTATCTGTTATCTGTGACTGTTGGTTGGTGCTTTCATCTAGATTTGGGTGTTGGTGGCCAATTTTGGCACTAACAATTTAAATATGTTTAAAATAAAGAAAGAAAATCAAGATTTCATCTTGTATATTTTATACATGTCCAAAACAATTTTCCAAAAAAATTGCGCTTTTGTTGTAAAGTGACCAAAGTTTAAAATTGATATTTTAAATGTTTTAGAAATATGAAATAAATTCTAAAATATTTTAAAATGTTTTAAAATGTTTTGAAAGAGATGTAAGTTGAAAAGATGGATTTCCAAATGATATAAAAGTCGTTTTGAAGAATATAGCTTTTAAAACACTATTTGCAACACTTTTCGCAATGCTTTTCGCAACAATTTTAAATAACTTTTGAAATATAGTTTTAAACTTAACAATTCTTTCCTAAATATTTTATGAATGATTTTAAAAGAATAGTTAAGTAATTTAAAGATGATTTCTAAGTTTTAATAATAGTTTAAATAAATGGTTAAGAGGAATTGTTTATACCACTTAAACAAAAAGCGAAGAATAATGAATGTAATAACAAACTGAATATGCGGGAATGACTAGTACATTTGTACCGCCTGTGAGATCTGGGAAGATAAAACAAGGTATTTAACTAAGGTTAGGAATGGAGCAACCAGTGCCCTGAACTTACCTGGCCTATATTTTCTCTTCTTAGGCGAGGGGTGGAACATATCTAAAGGAAAGCCCGGATGCTCTAAAAGATCATATTTCAGTTTTTCCAAGATAAAAGAAAAGAAACAAATTCTTTGAATGTTAATTAACCACTTAACACATTTTGTTCGATGATTGGTATGAAGGAACCGAGATCGGATTTGGGTGATTCCTATCTGAAAAACCGGGATCCGATTTGGGTGATTCCTATCCGAAAACCCCTTCAATTAATTTTCAAAATAAAACATATCGAAGAAAAAGATAATTGAAGATGAAGAACTTCATGATGTAGGATTACTTGCCACTAGTCCCTGGAGGTGAAATTTACCATATTTAAAGTGGCAGTAGTACTCTGTTATGAAAATCTTCGATTTGCAAGAATATGATTTGAATTTAAGAAGGAAACTTTTGATTAAGATTTAATAAATTATTTGGGATTATTTTCCCTAAGCTAAAAGTTATAACTTGAATATAAGAAATCTTTAATTAAGATTTAATGAATGATTTGGAAAGATTTTCCTAAGTAAAAAAGAAAATGATTGGAATTATTCCAAGATCTAAAGAGGTTTAATAAATCAAATGATTTTATAAATGAGGCTTAATGATTCCATATACATTTGAAAAGAAAATGGAATAACTTGAAAATAATATATCTAAGAAAGATATTTGATGTAAATAAAAGATGAAGTAACTGATTGATGATTGATATCCACATATGAACTTAACATTTTTTTTATCGATAATTGGTTTCGAAGGAACCGGGGTCGGATTTGGGTGATCTCTATCCGAAAACCACTTCGAATCAATGTATACGTTCGAAAGTGAAGACATGTTGAAGATGATGATTATTGAAGACCGAGGATCTTCATAGCATGAGGACTGCTTGTTGACATGCTCTGGGTCGCTCCCATTATAGAGTTATTTATAGCAGTGGTCTCCTCGTTGTGGAGATTTTTTTCGGATTGCAAGGGCTTCTCGCCTAGTAATGGCCGAAGAAAGTGCCTTCAGTTTCGTTTAGTCCCAGAACAAACTTGTATGGATGTTTGTCTGACATTGTATTCTAAATCACATTTGAGTGGTTTCTATAAATGTATATCAGTTAGTGGCGGAGAAGGCAACTTCTCTTAGCTTAACACCCTTTCCCAAGACATACGAGCTCAGGAAGTTATACTTTTCTAGAAATCAATCATGTGACATGGAATTACAATGTGGCATTCAAAGTGGAACCTATTATGATCAAAGTGTGGTTTTGTATGAAAAGCATGGCTTTGTCTAAGTTGAGCGTAACCTCACTCCCAAGCCTCACATCTCGGAATTGATATGGTAACTATGTTACATATTTTAGGCTGAGTATGAAGAGGGTGGTGTATGATCCCTCAACGTGAATGGTGGCGTATGATCTAGGTCACCAAGGTGTCCAGATGGGACCTTTATTGTATGGTATAGTGGCGTGTGAGTCCTTGCATGAGAAGCCACTAAATATCAAGAAATGTGGCAATTAAGGAATAGTGGTGTGTGAGTCCTTGCACGAAAAACCACCAGATTTCGGTTGCTATGCGTGGTTATCGCGGTTCCCTATCATGTTGGAAAATCCAATTCCAATACGAGCTTTACGGTTTTGATTGTATTCCCAAAATAGCTGTAATGACTTGCAAACATTTCAGCTACCCCTTTTCGTATCATATATTCCGTCCAGTATATTCCGTTGACCCTGTCCGAATATATTACCTTAGACTTAGTTTGGGTATTAATACCTTATTTGAAAGGTGTTTTTAAAAAAAATGTCATTAAAGATAATATCAAATTATTTTGGTTGTCATAAGGTAAAAACCCATCCGTATTTATGTATGGGCGTGGTCTTATGAGATACCCTTCTTTCCAAAAGTTTTGATAACATCGTCATTTAAAATTTCGAGTATCTCATGCTGGTTTATCAAGCTTGATCCGAGTATTTTTAATACACGGGTCAGATCAGAGTAGTTTCAGGTTTAGTTGAAGACGGTTGGAGTTTCCAGAGGAGAGCTGGAGATCTTCATCATCGTATGGACGTATTCTATTATCCGCTATATCTATTGCAATTGTTTTGTTGTTTTCAGCATTTGTAAGGACAGAGGTTTATAACTGTCCAGGCTGAATCTAGGTTAGACTCTAATATTGTATTTTAAAATTTTCCACTGTAAAGATTATTATTGAAATAATATATGTTATTCCATTCGTGTGAGATTCTGTTCTGTCTTTATTTTCTTTCTACCCTTAATGATCCGCTTGTTCGTGCAATTTGAGTTGGACATGTGTGGTTTAATGTCGATTCAAAGGGTACGAAAAAACGGGTTGTTACAATTTGGGAAAACAAGCTTCAGTAGTATATGAGGAAACCACTAAATCCTAACCAACTCGTAGCGCCCCAAGCTCGCAGTGACCAAGGGAACCAAACTGGAACCAACAAAGAGGGACCAAGATGGATTGACCAGAGACTCATCATTGGAACGATATCTGGAGGGCCCCATCCTGCAAAGAAGAGTTGGAGAGAAATGGAATGGTATGTGACCTCATTAAAGCACGATTCGAAAGATGCTTGCTTTTCGATCGAAGATAGAACCCCTGCTAAGCCGCAGAGAACACTGAACGATGACATAATATTTCGAAATCGAGACACTAAAGGAATAGAAGCTCCAACTCTCGATCCCTTGGTCGTCACAGTAGGAATCAAACCTACCATGGTCCAACGAGTATTGGTAGACAGCGATAGTTCTGTGAATATCCTTTTCAAATGCACCTTTGATCAGATGAAGATCAGTATGAAAGATGTATCTGCCTGCCAAACAAAGATTTAGGGATTCACCAGTGAAACCAAACAACCCGTCAGAACGATTGACTTACTCGTAGAACTCGGAGAAGGCAACAGAAGAGTCACCCTTATCCAAACCTTTGTGATCATAGATGAAATTTCCGCCTACAATGGCTTCCTGGGATGACCCCATTGGAAGATTTTGGGATTGCTTTAGCTCAATGGTGTTTAACTATGAAATTTCCGACGAAAAATGGAGTCGGGGTGATCAAGAGAGACTAAAGTGCCGCTAGAGAATGTTATATTATGGAGCTACGCGAGTCTAAAAGAAAAGAAAAGGGGAAGAATGCGGGAAGAACTCTCCACATTTGTGAACTTGCCGAATAACATCTATAGAGCCGTCCGTAGCTTGGGGACCATAGCCGATTGGATAAGGCTTTGGACCTTAGAAAGTAGAGTTCAAGGGAGGAATGGGTAGCACCGGCAGAATTGACGGTGTCTATCCCGGTTGATACGGATGTCCCAACACGGGTCCTCAAAATTGGATCGCATCTTGGAAACAGGATGTGACTGGAACTCATCGAATTTCTTCGCACCAATCTGGATGTATTCGCTTGGACGCATTCCGATATGTGCGGGGTGTCATCGGAGATAGCTTACCATGCACTTAACATTGCTCCCAAGTATATGCCAGTGAAGCAGAAAAGGCACAACTTAGGGCCCGAGCGGTCCAAAGCGCTAAGAGAAGAATTGGACAAGCTAATGGCGAATGGTTTTATCCGCGATGCAACCTACCCTGAATGGGCATCTAACTCGGTTTTAGTGAAGAAGTCCAATGGGAAATGGCAAACCAATATTGACTACTCGGATCTGAACAAAGCTTGCCCAAAAGACAGTTTTCCTCTACCCAGAATCGATCAGCTTGTGCACGGGACAGTTGGACAAGAATTGCTATCATTTATGGATGCATACCCGAGGTACAACCAGATTATGAAGCACGAACTGGATCAGGAAAATACAAGTTTCATTACCGATCTGGGACTATACTGCTATAAAGTAATGCTATTTGGCTTAAAAAATGTTGGGGCAACTTACCAACGACTAGTGAATGCCATGTTTAAACATCAATTGGGAAAACTATGGAAGTTTATATAGACGATATGTTGGTTAAATCACACATAGCTGCAAATCACTTGGACAACCTCGTCGAAATGTTCGAAGTACTCCGCAAATATGGAATGAATCTCAATCCGCTTAAGTGTCATTTTGGGGTAGTGTTAACACCTCTTTTATTCATGACTTAGCGACCTATTCGACTCAACGACCTAAGGGAATAAGCGACTTAACTATCCAAGGCATAAACGACTTAATGACCTATAGCAGGGCATGACCTAACGACCTAAAGCACAGAGCGGCTCAATATGGCATGGCTCAACGACTTAAGAAGCTCCAACGACCTAGCGACCTAAAGACTCCTGCGATTCAATGACCTAATGACCTAGCAACTCAATGAAGGCAACGACCTAACGAGTTAAGGAAAGAGCGACCTAGCGACCTAGCAAGCTTCAGAGTTAAGCTGCATGCGCACTACCTCTTCCATTAGGTCGCTTACGACCTAAGCAAGCCGAGATAACTCCTGTGCTACACATGCTAAGTCGCTCACATCATATATCTCGTCCAGGATGGCTCCATTAAGTTGCTAACGACTTATGCTACCTCGGAGTCACTCTTAGGTCGCAACTCCCTAGGTCGCTCACGACCTATGACATGGCCGACCTAAGCCCAACTTCTCCTATAAATACCCCGCCTACTCCGCCATGAAGAGGAGAGGATTTTTTTGGAGCGCCAAGACTTTGCTGTTTTCACAACTTGCTCCAATAATTCGAATGCCAAAGACACTTAAAAGAACCTTCAGAAAAGATCAAGTTCATTCAACATGAATTCAAAGAGCTTCTCTGCATCAAAGTTCTAACTACCTGTCTTGATTGTGTTGTAATTGAAGAATTATTGTAAATTTTGTAATCAAATCAGTAATAGAAGAGATTAAGTGGACGTAGGCTTGACTTTGAGCCGAACCACTATAAAAATTATTGCCTCTTTACTATTTTCTGCTATTTTCTACTTGCTTTTAGTTCCCGTACCAACGGGTGGTGCTTTCGCTATATCACAACTCACACCGGGGTGTTAGCGTACATTTTTAGCGTTAACATTTTTGGTGCTTTCATTGAGAACATAACTCAAGGTTGCTCTCATCATTGCTTCACAAAGATTTGTGGAAAGACTCTCCCTAAGGACCAGAAGTCTATCCGAAATTATGGCTCCTGGAAGGAAAAGTAAATCTACTAGATCTAGAAATGCTCATGACAACACCGCCACTTCTCCCGCGTCAAATCAAGCGGCTCCTATTGTTGGAGTCACAAGGGCGGAATTGGACGCTGTAGTGTCTAGGTTGTATCAACAAATGGAAGCCCAGAACACTTTGATGTTGGACAAGTTGAATGCTTTGCTTGGAGTTAACCATCAACCAGAAAATAATGAAGAAACCTTTGCTGAGGATGTTCATGATTCCCAAGGGAAAAGTATTCCTCAGAGGGCAGCTGGCACCGCTGAAGGGGCACCTCCCCAAGCTGGAGGTTCAAGGCCGCAACCAACTCTTCTTGAACGTTTGTCCAGACAAACTTCCAAAAAAGTAGCTGACGTCTGTCCCGCGGGGCCTCTAAACGATGAGGAGTACCTCTCGGGAATGATTCGACAAATTATAAAGGATAGCCAGGCACTTCAATTCTAAAGTTCGCCAACACAGCTTTGAAATTGGGGATCTAGTCTTGAAAAGGGTCATGACAGCAACAGGAGTGTTTGGGCCAAACTGGGAAGGGCCATATGTCATAGGCAAAAAACTTCTTGATGGCAATTTCAAGCTCACAACTGTCGAAGGAGATCCAATTTCGAGAGCCTGGAATAGCAATCACTTGCGTCCATATTTTACTTAGAAGCTATGCTTAAATTTGTAAAATGATTGTCATTGTATCATCTTGTATTGTAAGCCATTGTAAAATCAGTGTGAATCAATAATAAGAACTATAAAGCGGATGTAGGCCCAATTCTTGGCCGAACCACTATAAATCTTTTATTCTCTAATACTATAAAATGCATGTCTCATTTTAATGTGCAAATATCTTAAATATGTTGCTAAAATGTCGATTTAATATTGCAGGCTATCAAAGCAAAGATTACCTATTCAACACATAACAAGGCCAAGCGATTCCTACAAATCACTCAACAAACAAATGTCAAGCCACAAAAATTCCAAATTCAATTCCTACATAAGAAGTGCTTCTCACAAACAGTTGGTGATTCCACCGAAGGGGCATCTTCCTAACATGGAGGTTCCAGGCCCTTGCTAACAAATTGCGATCGTTTGTGCAAACAAACATCCGGTTAAGTAGCTTGCGCCTGCCCCGTGGATTCACTTAACAATGAAGTACACTTCTCTGGAAAAATCAAACAACCTGCAAAAGAAAGGAACATGTACTTAGAGGTGAAAACAAGGAATCGCTGAGGGACAGATGGTAAAAAGACATGGGCAAGCAAACAAAAAAGCCCTCTAACAAGGCACGCCAAAAAATGAAATGTTTTTCTCAACCAAAAAGGTTGGTGGAACCACCGGAGGGGCACCTTCTCAAAATGAAGGCACCAGGCCCTTGCTAACAAATTGTGATTGTCCGTACAAACGAACATCCAATTAGGTAGCTTGTGTCTGCCCCGTGGATCCATTTAACTGTGAGAAGTAACTTTCAGGCAAACAAAAAAACCTTCTTCGGAGGCACACTTCTACTCTCAAGGGAAGATCAATTTCTCCATAATGAGAACATTCTTCCCCAAAAAAGTTGAAGTGCCAAAGAAAGCCCTCCAACGAGGCACGCCAAAAAATGAAATGTTTTTCTTAACCAAAAAGGTTGGTGGAACCACCGGAGGGGCACCTTCTCAAAATGAAGGCACCAGGCCCTTGCTAACAAATTGTGATTGTCCATACAAACGAACATCCAATTAGGTAGCTTGCGTCTGCCCCGTGGATCCATTTAACTGTGAGAAGTAACTTTCAGGCAAACAAAAAAGCCCACTTCGGAGGCACACTTCTACTCTCAAGGGAAGATCAATTTCTCCATAATGAGAACATTCTTCTCCAAAAAAGTTGAAGTGCCAAAGAAAGCCCTCCAACGAGGCACGCCAAAAAATGAAATATTTTTCTCAACCAAAAAGGTTGGTGGAACCACCGGAGGGGCACCTTCTCAAAATGAAGGCACCAGGCCCTTGCTAACAAATTGTGATCGTCCATACAAACGAACATCCAATTAGGTAGCTTGCGTCTGCCCCGTGGATCCATTTAACTGTGAGAAGTAACTTTCAGGCAAACAAAAAAATCCTTCTTCGGAGGCACACTTCTACTCTCAAGGGAAGATCAATTTCTCCATAATGAGAACATTCTTCCCCAAAAAAAAGTTGAAGTGCCAAATAAAGCCCTCCAACGAGGCACGCCAAAAAATGAAATGCTTTTCTCAACCAAAAAAGGTTGGTGGAACCACCGGAGGGGCACCTTCTCAAAATGAAGGCACCAGGCCCTTGCTAACAAATTGTGATCGTCCGTACAAACGAACATCCAATTAGGTAGCTTGCGTCTGCCCTGTGGATCCATTTAACTGTGAGAAGTAACTTTCAGGCAAATAAAAAAGCCCTCTTCGGTGGCACACTTCTACTCTCAAGGGAAAATCAATTTCTCCATAATGAGAACATTCTTCCCGAAAAAAGTTGAAGTGCCACATAAAGCCCTCTAACGAGGCACGCCCTCAAAAATGAAATGTTATCTCTTGAAAAAGTCGTTGATGGAACCACCGAAGGGGCACCTTCTCAAAAAGAAGGTTCTAGGCCGCAGCTAACTGCTCGCGATCGTTTGTGCAAACAAATATCCGATAAAGCAACTGACGCCTGTCCCGTGGGCCCACTTAGCGATGAGATATAACTTTCTGGCAAACAAATCAAAGCCTTCTTCGGAGGTCCGCTTCACCGCGTAGGGTAATCCACTTCTCAAAAATAAAAGTGACCATCTCCGAAGGTTGAAGTGTAAAAAAAACTTCTCCGTTACAAGGCACACTCTACAAGAGCAGAATAATATTTCCTCAAAATGGAAGAATTATTCTCCAGAGTAAGAGTACAAGTCTTTTCAAAATAGAGAAGATTGCAATAAGCCGTGGTATGGGGGCAATATAGCTACATTAATAAAAGCAACGCTCAAGCAGCATACCACGAGCTTACTGCAGCATCATACAAATAAAATAAAGAAACTTGCGTGAAAATAAGGAATAAATGCATTCACAAATACAAACAAAAGATTGTACAAGTAAAAAGAGTCATTCTATTCCATACTATAAAAGATTTGTATACATGTGCAGGTTTCAAAAAGCGGGGGTTGGTACCCGCACAATCTCCGGTCAATACAAGTCTTTACATACAAGCAAAAAGCAAAAAAGCAGAACAAGAAGGATGAAACCAGACTCATTACTTCTTCTTCTCGCCGCCTTTGGAGCCCTCGCCTGGCCTAATGGTTAACTTCTTAAGTCGGCCTGAACGAGTCAAGGAAGAAGGAGAAAGAGGTGCAATTGGGTCCTCTTCCGCTTTCTCATCGCTAGCAGAAGTGCCCTCCTTCTTTTTCTTCGAAATTCCATGCTTTCCCCTCTTCTTTGAAGAAGATTCGCTGCCCGGAGTGATAAGATCAATCAGCTTTGTATCATCGGCAGTAAATTTCTCCGGGGTCCTCTCACCCTCCTCAAGTTCTTCAGCTTTCTGCTCTTGTGAAGCGGTCGGGTCATCTAAGCCTTGAAGAGATCCTATTTGTTCTTCTTGCGACCCCGGTTGAGAAGCAGAAGAAGGAGTAACTTGAAGAGGTGGAGGGGCAATAGCTGGAGGAGGCAAGCCTGTACAACGCTTGTTGTTTTCACTATAGAAGAAGAAAAGTTAAACATCAGTATTCCTCGCAAAGAGAGGAGATAGTGGCACGTCGAGGCTTAAGTAATAAGCAAGAAGTTCATCGAGCTCATGTGAAGCAAACGAGTAGTCCAATTGAGCTAGATCAGTGTTGAAGTTACCTGGAGAAATTGGCTTTATCACGTCAATTTCAAAATCATTGGCTTCGGTGTCTTCTTGAGCCTCGTCTTCGGCATGAGCAGTTGTAGTTTCGGTTTCGGCTTTGGTAGAGGCGGAGAGTGGGAACTGGAGCCAATAATATCGATGTCGACCGAAGCCGAAGGACGAGTTGGGTCGGCCAAAGGTGCCTTCCCTAGATGCTCTCCTTCCGCCGCTTCGGATCGGTCCTTGGCAAGTTGTTCTTTTCCTTTGGCGAGGGCGGCACGACCATCATCATCCAAATAATGAGCCTCAAGATCCTCCTCGGCGTAGCCAGCGTCTCTAAGCGTTTCAACTACTGCCTCCCACACTTCAGCCAGGGTAACCTCATATTTTGGGCCCAAAAATGAAAGACTGCCACGCCCCAAGACGCTGAGAACATAAAACTCGAATAGAGTGGAACTAACATTGGCCTTAGTCGCCTCATGTGATTGTTCAGCTGCTGCTTTTCCAGCGATGGCCTCGTCACGCTCCTTTTCAGCCTTAGAAAGCTGGGCCTTTAACATTGTAATCTCCAAATCTGGGGAGTTAGTCTTTTCCCACAGCTGAACAGCATCTTTGCGGTAGATTTCCACGATTTTCCGCTCTGCCTCAAGTTTAGCCTCAGCATCTCGTTGAGTAGCATGGGCGTCTCTTACTTGCTTTTGAAGAACCTCTTCCTTTTGAGTATAAGAAGTGGAAGAGGTGGCAAAATCTTCTTTAAGCTTCTTGATTTCAGCCTCAAGTTCCTCGTTATGGGCGGTGATGTTCTTCATCTCTGTATCGTGCTGATCAAGAACTTTTTGCCACTCAGACTTATCGCTTTCCATGGTCAGCATAGCCTCGAGATTTAGACAATTTACTCTTTGAAGCTCATCAACTAGCTTTTGTCAGCCGTACATTCTTTCAATATCAAGCTTGACAGCGTCGAGATTTCTTAACATGGACTGTTTATCAATTGGAACCAAGTCCAGATCGAAACGCACTCCTTTCAAACACCAATGCGGAAATCGGCTTTGGAGTGCAGACAGAGGCTTCTCAACTTGATAAGGAGGCCTATTAATGATTGTTTGAATTTCAGCGCTTTTAAGGGCAGGAGAGCTAGAAGGGAAGTCTAGAGAGATAGAAGCAGCAGGCACTTTAGAAATTTCAGATGTAGACTTTTCGCTGAGCTTGGCTCGCTTGCTTGAATCTTCAGCTATATGACTCTTCCCCTTATCGTCATGAGACTTTCTCTTATGGGAGTCATCATCCCTCTGGTAAGAGTCATGTTGGTCATCTCTTCTTCCGTAACGCTCCTCATAAGCCTGCCTTTCGCGAGCTTTCCTAGCTGCTCTTTCCTCATTAGTCTCCCTAGACGTAGGAAGATAGCGCCTGGGGTCATAAGAATCACGCCTCGCATAACATTGAAAGTCATCGTAATATGAGCTGCTGCGTACCATGGGAGAACCTGAAAGTGAAGAAGAGACAAAATTTAGAAATCTTCGAAATAAAGAAGCTAAGTGCGCATAATTGCCAAAAATCCTAAGTGTGTGTGTGTGTGGCGTGTGAACTACGCGCGTCAAGCTACAAACCACTCTTTGGCTTAGGAGTGATGTTAGCTTTTGCAGCATGAGTCAACTCCTGGGTTGATGGAATTGATCGCAAGGCGGATGTCGCTTCGATTGCTGGAGAAACAAGCTTAGAAGTGGTGGTGTCATCTTTAACGAGCTCATGGGAAGTCACCATAAGATCGCTCAGTCCTTCAAAGACATCATCACCATCATGCCCAACGGAATGGGTCATATCAGCAGTACCCTCTTCAGCACGTTTTACACTCTTCGTTACGGAACTTTCTTTCTCAGCTCCCTTATCAGCTTCTCTAATAGCCTTCCCAGAATGTTGAGGAAATTCCTCTTCTTCAATAACTAGGGGAAGTTTAGGTTTGCCAGATAACCCCACACCGTCAACAGAACTGGAGCATTTCACTAATGAAGTCTCTACAATAGGTTCCTTCGGTGCGAATTTCTCTGCGGAGGCTGGGGCATCTGACGCTTCTGCTTGAGAACTGGGGGCATCACAGGACTGAATGGATCGAGAAGAGTGCAAGAGTCCGAATTGGTGCAAGAATTCGCTCTTTTGTAGAAACTTAATACTTCTCTCATTGATAGCTACGACACTCAATCTTTCGAAAGTCGATTTGTGACTAGAATCTTTAGAGGGAGGAGGAAGTGCTGCAAAAGTAAAGAATGAAGTTAGCACTTGACGACTCGAATTTTGAAAGGCTCAGAAATGAAGTAAATGGAGAAAGGTAGTCTTACTTCCTACTATCCAGATACCGTAGAATCCTGAGGGGCAACGGACAAAGAAAAACTGGTTTAAAAACCCGTGAGCGCTCTCGGGTAGATCCGTAATCAGCTTGTGGTTTCTTGCGCTCCTTACAAGAGTAATGGAAGGGTGATCTTTGTTCCTCCCAAATTAACACAAATAGCAGATCTCCTCGAAGCTTGGGAGGCGGTTAAGCGTCCTCCTAAATAGTATGCACAACCCCATCAAAATGGCATAGCCATTAGGGTGCAACTGGAATGGAGAAATAGTTAGTCGAAGGAGGAGTGTTCTAAGAAAATCGTTGAAGGGGGAATAGCTCCATTTAGGCACATTTGACGATTGACTGCAACGAAGCCAGGTGGCGGCCTACCGGCAGTGTCATTTACCCCAGGAAGCAGAGCATCCGCTTCAGCAATGCCGAATTGAATACATAGCTGGCTGAAAGCCCGTTGGTTCAATGTAGTTGAGACTCTTTCCGGAGGATTCTCCAAAGGGTCAGCAATTGGGAAAACCTCATTGGCTTGCTCTACTATATCTTCTCGCACTTGTTGAGAAGCCATTCTACACAAGGAACTGGATATTCAAATATGAAGGTGCACGTTTCCTAAAAGCGTGTGAAGTGTTGTGCAAAGCTACTGAAATAACAAGTAAATAAAGTAAAACTTAAAATAATACTGGTTGGAGCACGTCAATTCAGGAAGATTCAAGACTTGTTATTGGATCAAAATTAAGTGTAGTATCAATGCAGATAATATTCAGCGATAAGCAGTTATAACTGTATGAATTTTGTGTTGATGCTTCATTTAAGTCAGTTGATTCACAGCATTTCATTTTTGATTAGATTCATATTATTTTACTTAAGTAAAATATTATCTCTTTGACCTAATCCATCACTCGATGTGGGCAGTCGATGATGAGTATATTCGTCCTAGTTTTCTGCAAATGTTGTATTTAACAGGTTGTTAGCTTAAAAGTTAATACAATCTGTGAAAGAGTGCAACAAGTTCAAGCAGTTCATTTGGGCAGTTCAAGTTGGAAATTCAATCAAGTTCTGTCAAATTCTACAAGTGTTCAAGTCATGTTCATTCCTTAAGTCGTAGGAACGACTTAAGTTAGTTCGGGACTCTTTAGGTCGTCCAGATCATGTCCAAACGACTTTACATAGGTCGGGCTTCCCTAAGTCGCTCTGCTCGAGTTATGGAGTTCATTAGTCATGTTCTTACGAGTTAAAGCTATGCTGCGGGTTAAATTAGGTCGTGCCGATTCTTTAAGTCGTTCTGCTTTAAGTCATGTGCTATTCTGGCAAGTTAAGTCGCAAGTCATATGAGTCGCAGTCCCTTATGTCATTCAGGGTTTGGATGTTAAGTCGTTAAGTCATTCACTAAGCTAAGTCGTGCGATTCATGTCCAAACTACTAAGCCCTAGGTCGTTCGAAGCTCCTAAGCCGGGCACTTCCTAACTCTCCTTAACCCGCTAACTCCTCTTCATTCAACAACTCGCCTAACTCGCTAACCCGTTAACTCGTAACCCGATAACCCGTTAGCATCTCCACAATGAAATCCATCATCTCTCCGCACCGCCAAATCATCCAAGACCGATTCAAATCGCCTCAGATCCATCATAGATCCGATGCACTGGTGTGTTCTCATGAATTACAACAACAACATGTCCACTGACGATCAAAAATCGATCGTAACATGACTCGTGGCGAAATGCGGCACATGAAATCGGATTAGGGTCGGAAAATGGGGGATTCACGATTCGATGATGGTCGTGATTGGATAATGATCGGATTCACTTACGTAATGTGATGGTGAAGATGATCAACGACTGGTTGGTTTGAATTCGTCTTCGAGAGCTTGGAGATTTTTCAATGGCGGGTTAGAGTGTTAAAGCAGGTAAAGAGAAAAAGGAGCAACCAAAGCGACTTATATACAAGGGCAATGGAACTAGAATCGGCGCGAACGACCTAGCTCTCTCATAAGTCGCTCACGACTTAACGACTCAGGATGGTGCGATTTAAGAGGCATCGAAGCACACGACCTAGCCCCTAGGCGTATACTTCAAGGGGCAAGTGTTAACACCTCTTTTATTCATGACTAAGCGACCTATTCGACTCAACGACCTAAGGGAATAAGCGACTTAACTATCCAAGGCATAAACGACTTAACGACCTATAGCAGGGCACGACCTAACGACCTAAAGCACAGAGTGGCTCAATATGGCATGGCTCAACGACTTAAGGAGCTCCAACGACCTAGCGACCTAAAGTCTCCTGCGATTCAACGACCTAACGACCTAGCAACTCAATGAAGGCAATGACCTAACGAGTTAAGGAAAGAGCGACCTAGCAAGCTTCAGAGTTAAGCCGCATGCGCACTGCCTCTTCCATTAGGTCGATTACGACCTAAGCAAGCCGAGATAACTCCTGTGCTACACATGCTAAGTCGCTCACATCATATATCTCGTCCAGGATGGCTCCATTAAGTCGCTAACGACTTATGCTACCTCGGAGTCACTCTTAGGTCGCAACTCCCTAGGTCGCTCACGACCTATGACATGGCCGACCTAAGCCCAACTTCTCCTATAAATACCCCGCCTACTCCACCATGAAGAGGAGAGGATTTTTTTGGAGCGCCAAGACTTTGCTGTTTTCATGACTTGCTCCAATAATTCGAATGCCAAAGACACTTAAAAGAACCTTCAGAAAAGATCAAGTTCATTCAACATGAATTCAAAGAGCTTCTCCGCATCAAAGTTCTAACTACCTGTCTTGATTGTGTTGTAATTGAAGAATTATTGTAAATTTTGTAATCAAATCAGTAATAGAATAGATTAAGTGGACGTAGGCTTGACTTTGAGCCGAACCACTATAAAAATTATTGCCTCTTTACTATTTTCTGCTATTTTCTACTTGCTTTTAGTTCCCGTACCAACGGGTGGTGCTTTCGCTATATCACAACTCACACCGGGGTGTTAGCGTACATTTTTAGCGTTAACACGTAGTCTTTGGAAAATTCTTGGGATTCGTCGTAAGCGCCAAAGGCATCAAAGCAAATCCCGAGCAAATAACCACTTTATGGAAAGTCGAGGCCCCGAGGAACATGAAAGAATTACAAAGCCTAAATGGAAATTTTGCAGCACTGAGCTGGTTTATCTCAAAAGCAACCGATAAATGTATACCGTTCTTTGACGCGCTAAAGAAGGGAAAGAAAAACTTCGAATGGAATCAAGCTTGTCAAACTACGTTCGAAGAGCTGCTGTGACATATGGAAACCTTGCCAATCCTATCCAAGCCAGTCGACGGAGAAGATTTGTATATCTATTTAGCAGTCTCGCCACATGCATTGAGTGCCGCACTCGTACGAGAAGAAGCTAAGATCCGGCGACTCTATATTACATCAGCAAACGGTTCACTAGAGCAGAAAAGAACTATCCAAAATTGGAAAAACTGGCATATTGCCTCTTGATTGCATCCAGAATGTTACGACCGTACTTCCAGGCACACCCGATCAAAGTACTGACAAATCAACCCTTGAAGTAAGTGTTATACCGCCCTAAGACCTTTGGATGGCTTATCAAATGGAACATCGAATTAAGTCAGTACGAAATCACATACCATGCTCAAAAGGTGATAAATAGGAAGGCATTGGTAGATTTCATTATCGAATTTACAATACTAGATAACAAGGAAGGAATGACTCCAGAAGTGGAGACACGTTGGAAGCTGTCCGTCGATGGTGCGTCTAACAACTTTTGCTCGGGAGTAGGGGTAGTGCTCGAGACTTCCAAAGGATGATCTGTTTGCTATTCCTTGTGCTTGGAATTCCCTACAACAAATAACGAGGCAGAATACGAGGCACTGATATCTTGGCTAAACATTGTGAGGGAACTTGAGATAAAATCCGTACACATCTATAGCGACTCTCAGCTAGTCGTCTGTCAGGTGAAAGGCGAATACTAGGCTCGAGCGGAGAGCCTCGCTCCGTATCTATCTAAAGTGCAGGAACTGCTGAATGACATCGAGTATTACACCATAACTCATATCCCGAGGGAACAGAACATGAAGGCGGATTATCTGACCAAACTGGACAGTTTCGGAGAAGCTCAGTTATTAAGGCTAGCCTTAGTTGAAACCCTAACTACTCCAAGCATAAGCGAAATGGATATCGAATGGATTTTTGAGACAACCAAGGATCCAAATACATGGATGGCGTCGATAAAAGATTACCTGCTCACGGGAGCTCTCCCCATAGACCGGAACCAGCGGAAAAATCTTCTCTAAAAGGCACCGCGATTTGTAAGAAAGGATGGGATACTCTACCGAAGGGGATTCTCTACCCCCTTGCACAGATGTGTGACCAACGACGAAGCTTGAAGGATCCTAAAAGAAGTTCATGAAGGAGACTGCAAAGATCATACCGAGGGGCAAACCCTTGCAAAGAAAGTTCTCCGGTATAGGTACTTTTGGCCGACAATGAACCGCGATGCAGCAGATTACTCCAGACGGTGCGATTAATGCGAAAGATTCAGCAAGATCAAAAGAACCCCCTCGATGGAGCTAACACAGATGGTCAGCCCATGGCCATTTGCAATCTAGGGAATCAATTTGATTGGTGTATTACAATGGCTAAAAGGGGAGCCAAATACGATATCATTGATGTTGGCTATTTCACTAAATGGACCAAAGCGGAACCACTGGTTGCTATTACCACAAAGAAAGTCATTAACTTTGTTACTAAAAATATTATTTGTAAGTTTCGGGTGCTACAGAGAATCATCACGAATAACGGGACTCAATTCAAAAGCACTGAGTTCAAAGACTTTTGCAAACGCTTCTGAATCGAGAAAAACTTTTCCGATGTCGCATATCCACATGCAAAGGGCATGTGGAAGGGGTAAAAAAGATCATCAAGTCCACCATAAAAAAACGGCTAACTAAAGCAAAAGGAAATTGGGTCGATGAATTTCCACTCGCACTAAGGGCTTACAGGACAACGCACAAATCTACAACTGGGCACTCTCCATTCGCCCTAGCATATGGTTCAGAAGCAATGATCCAGGTTGAGCTGGAAGTACCTTTCCATCGGAGGAGAAACTTCGATCAAAGGAAGAATGAACAACTCGTACTCGAGTCACTCGATATGGTCGATGAGAAGAGGGAAGAAGCCGAATTAAGGACTGCCGCTCATCAAAAAAGGATCGCAGGGTACTTCAACTCCAAAGTTCATAACCACATCTTCAAGGTGGGAGACCTTGTTCTCAATAGGGTCTTCCCTATACTGGGAGCATTCAGACCAAACTAGGAGGGACACTTTGTGATCAGTCAGAACCTAGGGAATGGCACATGCAAGCCAACAGTTGTTAATGGAGCCCAAATTCCACGAGAAAGGAATAGTGAATCACCGCATCCTTACTTTATCTAAGATTTTCTTATGTATTTCCTATTTCTAGCAAATAAGCCACCTCGGAATACCAGAGGCATTGTAAATAGGCAGAACTTGCCCAACTTTCATGAATAAAATTGATTTGCTTTCTAAACCAATAAAACTGTATTCACAAAAGTAATATACCGAGCCAACGGGGTCAAATCGGCTCGAAACTATCTGATCACTGCTTGAGATACTAGAACCATGCTCAAGTATGTCCCATCTACCCGCCGGGTCGACGGAAGCAAATCAACTCAAACCGTTGGATCGACGGAATTCGATCCCTGCCTTCTAAGATCCGGTGTTGCTTCAGCAACATTGGGAGGGCCCCAATCAAAACCGCGCACCTCCATAAGTAGCGCATTGCTTCTTGAGTCATGGAACCACACTCTCGAAACATGAATTGATCACCTTGCCCGAAGATTGGTAACATCAATAAATTCCAAACCGTTCTGGATCAACGAGTCATATCGATCCCAAAAGTCTCGCATCTCATAAGCCACGAACACCCCAAAAAGCGGTGCATCTCATAAGCTGCGCATACTCTTAAAAGCCGTCCATACTCTTAAGTGCCGGCATTGTCCCGGCACTATCGGGAAACTATCTATTATAGGACATAACAAGAATCAATCCACTCTCACTATCAGGAGTAATGGGCATGAATCTAGCAATGTCGCACGGCTACAAATCGACAAATAATCCCGATTGTTAACCGATAAAATCTCTAGAATTGAGACGCTTAAATTGCAAGTTCCCAAAGATAGGAATCGCAAAATAGACTCAGTTACAGACTTCCGAAGAATCACATGGATCAGTCGGTCATTCATCAATGTTTGAAGTAAACAGCCCTGTGAACTGGAAGGAGCACACAACGATACTCAAAAAAAAACCCAAGTACTTCATTGTTCTGTTACACCAAACAAAGAATTTTGGCAGTAATTACAGGACTAGATAAAATAGTAGTAAATAAAATTGGCATAAGTGCATGAAACATAGATAAGTAGACGGATAAAGTTACAATCAAAATGTCAACATTGTATTACTTACAACATTTTCTATACAAAGTCAAAATTTGGGGGTCGTATCCATATAATATCGGCAAACAAAAAAGAAAAATACAGATGCTACAATAATCAAAGCAATAAGTTCAGACTCTACACTTGTGCAAAACACGTATCAAACAAAACAGAATATCCCAAAATCTGACTCCACTGTTACTCGAGCTCATCAATGCTTCTTTCCACCTTTAGTCAGAAGTTTCTTCTTCCTTTTAGAATCCCTTCCAGGAGTAGTGTCACTGCCTGAAATATCAACTATCTCCTCCATGCCAGCATCTCCTCCCCGTTCTTCGACCTTTTCGGAATACTCCCCCTTGGTCCTGCGCTTCCGAGACTTACGGGAGCTCCTCGAAGATTTTATCTCCTCGATCTTTTCCTTCTTAACGGCCACCATCTGCTATTTAAATTTATTTAGCGGGCCAATTTGGTCTTACTGCTCTCGAGCTTCAGTTGCTGTGAAATCGCCCTCCAAAGATATGAAAGGGTCGACCAGATCGTGCAATGCAGCAATCTTCTCGGATTCCGGCCCTGATTGTGAGCCAGACACAGGTGCAGCAATCGAAGCGGCTACGGAAACATGCGTCAAGGTAGTTGAAATAGTAGCAAGCCCAGGGATCGAAGAAATTGGCAGGTCAGTAGGCAAAGAAGACAGACCTATAAGATCAAAAATGAAAGCATTCAGTCCGTCTTGTTCTTGCGGCGTGAGCTGAAAATTCTCAAACTCGGGGGAAACAAGAAGGTTACCTGCATCAGAAAAATGGCAAGAATTTCAATCTCATACTACCTAGCTTCTTCTTTATTGGATGATTGCAACGATCTTCGGAGAAGTTCAAGACCATACAAAGCTTCAAAGACAACTGCTGGAGGGGTAGACAATAAGGCAGCACCGGCCGAACCCATTAACTGACCGTGAGGCTATTTTGATGATTTACTAGGCCCAAAAACGAAAGGCTCTAGTAGTGTTTGAGTAGTTGCAATCACAGCGGCATCAGTGGCCTCATGTTCCCTCTCAATTCGAATGATCCCTCGACCCTCTATCAAAGCTTTCTTCGATTCTTCATTGAGATAGGCATCCTCCGACTCTTGCTCGGTGTATACATTCCCGTTCACTCGGAAACAAGCCAAAAATTCTTCCTAAACCACTGCAAGAGCACATGGGAATTTGGGGCCCAAATAGCTGAGGCTCCCCTACTGTAACAAGGAGTTAACATAGAAATTTAAGATGGTGCCATCCATCTTTCCATCTTCTTTTCAAAAGTATCTGTTTCCTGGAGATTTGACCAGGCAACTAAGTACTCGGCATTAGCAAACGCTCAGCATCCAGGAGTACTCGGCATCCACGTAGCGCTCGACATCCAGGAGTACTCGGCATCCAGGAGTACTCGGCATCCACGTAGCGCTCGGCGTTGGCAAGCGCTCGGCATCCAAGGAGCGCTCGACATCCAGGAGTGTTCGGCGTCCAGGTTCGTCCGGCATCCAAAGGTTGTTCGGCATTCATCTAACCTCAGTCAACTTCAATCATTGCTCGGCATACACTCCCCACTCGGCACCTCACCTCTGTTCGGCATAAGAAGATTGTTCGGTATTCTTCTCAGCTTGTCCGGCTATAATTATTGTTCCACTAGTACAAAAAGTGCATATTACTTCGCCTCATTTGCATCGGTTGAAGTAAAAACTGATGCAAATAGAACTATTTGCATCAGTTCTATCTTAATAACCGATGCAATTTGTACGTGGAAAGCAATAGGTAGTAAAAAAAATCAAATTTGCATCAGTTCTCACTAATAACTGATGCAAATAGTTTTAGTCGCATCGGTTTTAAAGTCAACCGATGCAACTACATGTTGATGGCAATATGAAATTTAGGTGGGAAATAATGAAAAATTTGCTCCAAAGTTTACTTTGGACAATTGTACTCCTTCCTCCTCAATAGCCCACTCTGAATAAATAATAATATTAATAATAATAATACCATGCCCTCCCCCTCTTTTCATTTTCAAAATCGAAGGAAAGAAGAAAAAATTAAAACGAAGCTTTTTCATCATCATTGCTTCCGCTGTAAACTCGAAATCGAAGTTAACCCCTGTAATTTTTCATCATCATTGCTTCCGCTGCTGTCGATTCCTAAAAAGAAGAAGATAACAAGGTGATTCCAGAAACATTTCCTGGTTCCTCTTCTTCTGTCGCAGAGGCGGATTCTCCAGAGGCGGTACAAGTACAAATTGCGGTTGCTGAAGCAGAAATTCCAAAGGGGGAAGACGTATTTGCTGTCGTCATGGTATTATTCTTATACTGCTTACAGCTTTCTTCATTTCCTTTTCCAATTTTAGTTTCCCTTTCCACTGGTTTTCTGTAAAACAATAATTATAATTAATTGATGACTAAGAGAAGAGGATGTGGGTTGTGGTGGTTATTGGCAGAAGTGGATGATTTTAGAGGTGAAGGAACAGTGAGGAGGAGAGTTGCAGTGAGGTCATTGTATTGATTTCTGGTGATTGTTGAAGAGGAGGGGATTGAGATGAAGGATGTGGGAAGCTTGAAGGAGGTGGAGAAGTTTTGGTTGTGGAGGAGTTATTGATGGAATTGTTGTTGAGGTGATGAAGCACTGGGTTGTCGAAGGCAGTGGATATGTGGTAGTGTAGAACTGTTGTAGGGAGGAGTTGAAGTCTGTTGAAGGAATGATGGAGGTGCAGTTGTACGATGGATGTGTTTGTTCTGATGATGCAGTTTGATGATGGAGGTTGTAGGGTTGTACTGATGATGAAGTTGATGATGGTGGTTATGACAATAGTGGGTGGGTGGTTACGCAGTAGTGATGATGGGGGTGTGGTAGTGCTTGGTTGATGAATGCAGCAGTGAGGTGGATAAAGTGTGATGTTCAAGTAAAATGCAATATTTTTATGCATAATTGATGATGTTGTTTTGGGTGGTGAAGTAAGTGGCTAAGTATGCGTTGATAATGATGATGTTATAGTTTGCAAGGGGAGATGCAATGGACGTTAGAGAGTGGTTTAAGTGGATGATGTATCGCAATTTGGAGAGGCTAGAGTTGTTGATGGCGGCTGTTTAGTGGGGATGCTGCAGAAGTGGTAGTGTGGGATGGAGCAGAAGTAGAAAGTTGATGGTTGAGAATGGTGAATGGTGGTAGATATGTAGATAGTTGGTGGTGGAGTTTATGATGATGGTGATGGTATGTTGTGATATTATGTGGTTGTAGAAGTATAGTTGCTGTCAAGTGTGGTGAAGAAGTGAATTGTGGCTGGTGACGAATTTGCAGTGGTAGCAGCATGGAATTGAAATTTGTAGGGCAGTGGGTGGTTGGAATGAAGTGTGCAGAGGTATATATTGATATTTAGTGGCAGGGCAGTGATATTTAGTGGTAAGGTAATGATATGTTGATGTTGTGAATGGTCAGTGCCGAAGTGAATAGAAGGCGATGGCAGCAGTATGTATTATGCCTTTCCTATAAAAGTGTGGGAGTTCTATAACCGATGTAATGAAAAAAACCTTAATATCTATCACATAGGAGCAATCTTTGGCATAAATGAATTAAATTGCATCTATTCTAAAGAGTTAAATCTCAATATTTAAGGCAATTCGAAGATTTCCAGTAGCTAGAAGCAAACTTTGATGTTAATGCCAACACGCTAAATTGTGTTAGCATAGTCTGAATTGACATGATCTGGGTTGCATTGCATGACTGATTTGTGAACATGTTTTTCTATTGCACCTTCAATAAGGTAATATATGGTTCGGATCTATGTTAATGCTGCACTGATGTAGTGTTGGAGCTTTGATAATCGGACAGCCTACAGTAGTAGTGTAAGCTAAGCTGAAACCTTGCACATTATTGTAAAGTTGCTTAGCATAACTTAATGTGCTGCTGGTTTGATGTGCAGATCACAGATTGTTAAGCTGGCCATGTTCTGTACTGGTGGTTCTTGGTCGGCTGTAACAACATAAGCAGAACTGAATTTATAATGTTATCTCATCAAGCAGCTCAATACTTGTAACATCAAGCACCGAGCAGTGAGAAGCCATACAAGTATGTGCATATATTCTACTTTTCATTTTCTTCACTGCAATTAATAAATATATGTATTGTTTGTAAACTGTTAATTTCTGTCTATTTTATTTTATCCAATACTATACTAGATAAACTTTCAAAAGATGATAAATCTATAAGATCATTTAGGGACGCACTAACTAAACTAAAAAACAATATCCAAAGATTCATTCTCGATTCCGATGCAGCTTACAACCAGTTGTTTGCTAGTGTTTAATAAGTCAGGCTATGTTTGACTAAATAGAAAATGCTACTTCAGTTTTTTGTCGGGTAAAAGAAAAATGGAGTATCAAGGACAAACATTCATTAAGTATATTACACTGTAACATCTGAACAAGTTTACTTAAAAATTGATAAGTATAGAAACAAAATGCAATTTTATGATACATACATTGCTATAACTCTAAGATGAAAACTAATTTGTTGTAGTAAATATATAATTGTTTGGCGCAATTGAGTCAAAATACCAATTAACCCATTTCCAGTATTCCAATAATTTTGTCGATGAACCTTCTATTACATTTGATCATTTCATCTGATGGCACTGTAATAATATGTAAAATTAAATTAGTAAACAGATAAGCGATAAGTGTATAAGGTAACGTAAAAGTCATATTATAGTCAGATGATATTAGTGATTACAGCTTCACATTAATAGTTTTGCTTATAGAAAGTTGGGAACCAATTTGAAATTTCCGAGCCATCTAAATATGATTACTACTTTATTGCCAACCTAAACCTTTTGGAGTAAATCAACTTTCTTTTCAAGTAATCTACATCAGTTATTAAGCTCGATTGTCAATTTATCCTTTTTGCATTGAAGCTAACTTATAAATTTGACAGTGAACAGACTCGAGTAGTATTGACAAGTGCCGCATTTGTTCACTTGAAAGAAGCAGATTTCTCTAAGCACATGCGTAATGTTGTTCCTGCAAGTCGAACAATCCTGCTTTCTGGCCCAACAGGTAAATAAATTAAAGAAAGAAGCATAATATGATTATTATAGACTTTATCCTAAGTTGCTGGAAACTTTTCTTGCTTTTTGATCTTAAGCAAGTAGCACCATGTGATTCAACTTATGACACTTTCTCTTCCTGGTTACTTTTCCTTGGTTGTTTCAAGTTCTCGTCATTACGAATTAGTATCTCTCCTACCAAAGTAAGATGTAAATACAATTTGCTCACATTAAGTGAACCATTTATTACTCTTTATTTCACTCCTTTATCATATCACACTTTCTTTTTGTGTCAAAAGTTTAAGGAGTCAACAGATTATACTTTATGAGATTCGTCTTTGTTCTAAATTTTGGATTCGAGATTTAAAAATACTTGACTTCCTGCTATGATAATGAAGTGAAGGTTGCTTGTGATTTATCCTAAAATTGTTCTTAATATGCATACTAACTGGTTTGCCTATCTGTGAAGAGTTATATCAGCAGTTACTTGCAAAAGGCTTGGCTCATTGCTTTGAGGCAAAGCTGTTGTTACTTGATGTTACTGATTTTGCACTGAAGGTAAAAACATGTGATTCGGCAGTCATGTTTATGTTTGCAATATCAAGTTACACTGACATGAGCAGCAAAATTTAACTTACAGGTTCAAAGTAAATTTGGCTCTGGCAAAAAGGATTCTGTAAGATTCCAATACCTCTTTGTTCTTTTTGATCATCTTGTGTATACGTGACAATATATTTAAGTTCTGTTCTTCAATCTATCCACTTTTACATTTATCTACATATATTCTTTGGGCTCACACAAATTATTATTACTTGTTCATGGGACGAGAATGCATAGCATAGCATGACCGCTGTCTAGCATCCAGCAAAACTCAGAACTGCATTACACAGTATAAGAAAGATAAAGTTGGTATTCTAGCCGATGCCAAGTTAGTGTTGTGAAGCCATTGGACATTTAACACCAATTTTGAAATAGAAAACTAGCTATTGTTTGTGCCTAATATTAGTGACTTAATAAGGATCTAAAATTAGCACAACATATCATCTCTGCTCATATGCCTGTTCACTATTTACTTATACACTAACAAAAGCACTACTGCTTCCATTCACTTGTAGACTCAAATATTGGATTTGTTATTTTATTTGGAACAAACAGGATTTTAGGTGTGCCACTCTCTTGGAGGAGGCACTGGTTCTGGAATGGGTACCTTGCTTATTTCAAAGATTATCTGTACCCGATCGCATGATGCTCACTTTCATTGGTGGATAGTATTGTTGGATGTGAGTTGTTATGGTCAGGTGGTGAAATTACAAAAATGTAGAGGCAAATGATGGTCTGGATTGAAGAAATTTTTATTGTTATGAAGTGTTGTCGGAGTGGTAAATGAAGGTGAAAATTTGTAAACCAAAGCAGAATTTGTAAATGAAGGTGAAAATTTGTAAACCAATGCAGAATTTGTAAATGATAATGAAATAATCTTTTTTTTATTTTTTGTGTATGTTTTTTTCTTTTTTTATATATATAAAGATTATCAATAATATATATATATATAGTCTATTTGAGTACTGTAATAATGGTTTTTGAGGGATTAGTTTGCATTGGTTGTTATAAAAAACCGATGCAATAGAGAGATTAGTTTGCATCGGTTTTCAACAACAACCGATGCAACAAGGACCTTTTTGCATTGGTTTCAGAACTGATGCAAAAGTGTTAAGCCTGTTGCATCGGTTGCATATGCATCGGTCGTTGAACTGATGCAATAGGGGGGTAAACAACCGATGCAAATGGCCTATTTTGTAGTAGTGCTCGGCCCACTCTTCCCACATAATGCAAATGGCCTATTTTGTAGTAGTGCTCGGCCCACTCTTCCCACATAACAAGCATCGTTCGGCATGAGGAAGATGGTTCGGCATCCGACCGTTCGGCTTGTTTGGTTCGGCCTATAGAGACCAGTCAATTTGGACTGAGTTATTCAGCTACCAGGCCCACCAGAGAAGTCCAACCCACCTTTGTCTATAAATAGAGAGGCAGGGGCACAGTGAAATGGACCTTTTTTCGGGAACACTGGGGAGACTCTACCGCTTTCAAGACTCATCTTCTTTACTTATCAATTGTATTCAAGTATTTGATCTACGGATTGTATCTGTAATCAATCACCAAGTAAAGCAATAAAGTTTAATCCCAAAGTGGACGTAGGCAATTACGCTGAACCACTATAAATTCGGTGTTCTTACTTTCTGCATTCAAATTAGCATATTCTTCCTTGTTTAATTTATCTTCATCACTTATATCTCTACACAATCTTTCTCAATGAGGTTAGTGACCAATTTTGGTGCTAACACTTTGGTGCTTTCACTGAGAATTGAATTCTCAGACCTCAAGGATCTGCTTTGAAGCTACTAGATTGAATAAATCCCCCAAAGAAGATCCGACTCATTCATAGGACGTTCGTTGATTCTACTCAGATTTCATACCAATAACTCTACAATGGCGAGACCACGTACCAGATCAGCTTCTCATAATGCGGACGCCCACGAGACTGCTAGCGTGCAACAAGCAGGACCTAGCAATCAGCACGCAATTCCAGGTGCAGGGACTACCGCCCAGGACCAAATGCCGGTTGTCACCAGAATAGAGTTCAACGACTTGATGAGAGAACTCAGGGAAAGCAGGAGACAACTAGGAGAGCAGATGCAAGCTAACGCTAACCTCATGGCACAACTCACTCAACAACAGCAACAGAATGCTGGGGGCAATCCCGCTCCTTATTCCTCATCCGACAGCTCAACTTCCTCCGATGAACCTCCCAGGCGTAGATGCCGTAAGACTGAAACTGCACGGGAAGGTGCTGTTGTTCAAACAGCTGGAGACCGTGACCAAGCCAGAGCTGGAAACTTAGGAGCCAGAGTGCAGGTGGAGGCTGAAGGCCCAGACCATCAAAACGCTGACGATGTCCAACCTCAAGATGCACGCTTGGCAGATCGCCAGGAGAGGAGGCATCAGCATGATCAGTCACGTAGAACAGACTCCAACCTTCCACCTTCCATTCAAACTATACCTGACAACCGGGACTTTACCAGAAAAAAGGAGCAAAAGACGACAGGTCATTCGAAAGGCCGCGCGATATGTGATACAAGATGGACTAATGTATCGAAAGGGGTTCTCGGTCCCCTTATTACGATGCATTGCCCATGATGAGACAAAGCGGGTCTTGAAGGAGGTTCACGAAGGAGATTGTGGCGACCATACTAGAGGCAGACACTAGCAAAAAAGATCCTCCGCTATGGATATTATTGGCCAACCGTAAATCGGGACGCTGCAGACTACGCAAGGAAATGTGACAAGTGTCAAAGATATGCGAAAATCCCGAGAGGTCCACCAACAGAAATCACACAAATGGTTAGTCCTTGGCCATTTGCAATCTGGGGAATCGACATAATTGGCTCTTTGCCTATATCCAAAGGTGGTGCGAAATACGCGATAGTTGCAGTCGACTATTTCACAAAATGGGCCGAGGCAGAACCTTTAGCCACAATCACCTCTAAGAAGGTCATTAATTTCGTTGTACGAAACATTATATGCCGCTTTGGCCTCCCTCGAACCATCATTACGGACAACGGAACGCAGTTTGAAAGCAGAGAGTTCAAAGAGTTCTGTTTAAAGTATGGCGTTGAGAAGAAGTTCGCCGCCATTGCGCATCCAAAAGCTAACAGACAAGTCGAGGCCGTAAACAAAATAATCAAGTCCATACTGAAGAAGCGTTTGGAAAAAGCCGGAGGCGAGTGGGTAGATGAACTCCCGACAACATTATGGGCTTATAGAACTACCCACAAGTCCGCGACTGGCCACACTCCATTCGCCTTGGCATACGGCTCGGAAGCCGTGATACCCGTGGAACTTGAAGTTCCATCGCATCGAGTGACATATTATGATCCCAGGACGAATCAGGATCTCTGGTTGGAATCACTGGACTGCATCGATGAAAAACGTAAAGAGGCTGAATTAAGGGCGGCAGCACATAGGCACTGAGTCAAGCGATATTACGATGGCAGAGTCCGCCCAAGGATTTTTGATGTGGGTGATCTCGTTTTGAAACGAGTTTTCCCGGTACCATCACATATGAATCCCAACTGGGAAGGTCCATACGTCGTTGAACAAGAGCTTGGAGAGGGAACATTCAAGCTAGCGACCGTTGATGGCGTGACACTCCCCCGAGCGTGGAACAGTGAACATTTGCGACATTATTACATTTAGCATGTTTCTTTCCTGTTTTAGGCACAGTTATTTCCTGTATGTTTTCGTTCCGTTATCACTTAGTTTCTTTTTGACCATGTAATAAGGCAGTTTAGTTGTTTTTCATTAATAAAGGCTTGAAGCCGTCTTTCCCATAAATTACTAATGTTTCAATATCTCATAGTCGGGAGATGTATTGCTGGAGTTGCATTATTTTGTATAATGTACGAACTCATATAAATGACTTCAATCTTCGAGCCTCCTGAGTGCGGACCGGAGTACTCTAAGTCCCCAGAGCATGGACTAGAGTATAAACGACTTCAATCTCCGAATCCCCTGAGTGCGGACCGGAGTACTCTAAGTCCCCAGAGCGCGGACTAGAGTATAAACAACTTCAATCTTTGAATCCCCTGAGTGCGGACCGGAGTACTCTAAGTCCCCAGAGCGCGGACTAGAGTATAAACGACTTCAATCTCCGAGTCCCCTGAATGCGGACCGGAGTACTCTAAGTCCCCAGAGTGCGGACGAGAGTATAAACGACTTCAATCTCCGAGTCCCCTGAGTGCGGACCGGAGTACTCTTAGTCCCCAGAGCGCGGACTAGAGTATAAACGACTTCAATCTCCGAGTCCTCTGAGTGCGGACCGGAGTACTCTAAGTCCCCAGAGCGCGGACTAGAGTATAAACAACTTCAATCTCCGAGTCCCCTGAGTGCGGACCGGAGTACTCTAAGTCCCCGAAATGCGGACTGGAGTATAGGCAATTCAAATCTCTGAATCCCTTGAACGCGGATCAAACCCTAAATCCCTGGAGTGCGGGTTTAGAAAAAATTCTAAGTACTCAAGAATGTGGAACAAGAAATATGCCGCTCCAAAGAATGTTCGAACAATGTAAGAATGGATTGGGAAATTATGCAACTCACAAGAACTTGAGTTTTGACCACAGTTATTCAGAAAACCGAAAAAGCAAAAGAATCGTTCAAGTGACAAAGAAACTGAACTTCGTTTAATAGTCCAAAATGGGGTTACACAATTATTCCTCCAAAACTTGGAGTCAAAAATATATCTACACAAACTATGGAAACGAAAACATAAAAAGTAGTTACAAGACCTAAGCAAAATCTCGTTAAACGAGTATAGCGACTATTTCTTCGGTTTTTTCTTCTTGTCCTCCTTCGTTTTCTCAAATGATTCCTCTCCCTCATGCTTCTTCTTGGATTTCTTGCTTGCTAAAGAAGCGGAGTCAGGAGTGGGAGAAGGAACATCCAGCGGTTTGGATTTGCCAGGGAGAATGATCTTCAAAGGTCTATTCTGCGGGTCGGTAAGTTCCAATATTTGAGGCTCGACCTTGATCTCGACTTTCCTTTTCTCCTCTTCTGCGAGACGCTCCTTCATGCTCATCTTTGAAGTATGTTCAGAGGCGCTAGTGATCTCGATTTCACCACTCCCTTCGACGGGAGATGAAGCGTCAAACTTATCATCATCTAGCGCCCCGATCACTTGAGCGTCAGGGCCAGGAGTTACTCCCGCATGAGCAACATCGCTTGCTTTCTCTGCCTCCTCCTTGGCGTCGTCGCTCCTCGAAGTTGGTTCAGGATCAGAGCAGCCTGCATGAAAACATAAAGAACGAACATTAGGACAAATAACCGCTACCAGAAAGTGACAGATCTTTTAACTTCTAAAAGAAGAATTTTGTACCGGGTTCTGGTTGGCTATCCGTTGCGCGAGGAGTTTCACCCTCTAGAATAGGGGATAGCACATGAACGCCAAGCCCAGGATCTTCTGGATCATAGCCGGCATGCTGCTCGAATGGGTCAAGTGTTGGCCGACCGGCCGATTGAGCAGAAGGAAGATCAGCAGAATGAGGAGCTGCAGCCTTAGCCCCAGATGGAGCAGCTTCGTCATTTTTCTCTTTTGGTAGGGGAGAGCCTTTGCTATAAAGAGCCAAAGCTGCAGATAAGTCCGCTGGCTCGTTCCCCCTGAGAAATTCTTTCACCAGAGCGTCCTCATCGACTTCCTCAGAGCCCGACTCGATCTTTCTGATCTTTATTAAAGTTTCCCAGGCCTCAGCTAGAGATTCAAGATAGCCCTCGCCTACGAATGTCAAGTCGCGGTGCATAAGGACGCGGGCACTGTACTCGGCGATCAGCAGATCAAACATGCACTTGACCTCTTCACTACCAGCCTCTGCGGCTGCTTCGTGGCGAGAGTCAATCTCCTCAGAAGCTTTTCTCCTGCCCTCCTCACGGGCTTCGTCTTTCATTATCTCAACTTAGCAAGTTCATTATCGAGCTTGGTTTTTAAGAGCCATGTAGCAACAATTTCGTCGCAGTATCGTTGGGACTCTTCTAGAGCAATTATTTTCTCTTCTTTCTCCTTAGAGAATAGCTCTTTCAACTCTCTGACTTGTAGGGCGAGCGCGTCCCTCTCTTTTTGGATAGAATCTTTTTCTAAGGCAAGAGCTCCACTGCGCTGAACTACTTCATCAAGTTCCTTTTTATGGGTCGCCTCTAGACGAGTGACAGCCTCGGCAGTGTCTTTGGCACTCTGCTCTGTGGCTTCAAGCTTCGACTTGTACCAAGCAAGCTCTTCATCTTGACTCTTGATGATGTCCTTGTCGAAGCCAGCTTCCAACTTCAAACGGTCAATCTCCTGTTGGCGCTCAACAGATACTTCTGAGACCTTTTCGACCAAGTGTACAAATGCGTCATGTTGAACATAGACGTCGTTGTTGCAGGCGATGGCACTATGCTTGACGTGCCCTGGGATATGATGAATAGCTGGGAGGAATTTCAGGTCGTCAAAGCAGATTTTTGGGAATTTGGCCTTAAGATCGACCATCTTCTCTGCTATAGTTGGGTCAGCCGCAGGAGTAGGGGGAGGAGGCTTTGAAAGTTCTGTTCTTTTCCGATGCTCCTGAGTTTGCCTTGTGCTCGACGAACCGGAATGTTGTTCTCGGGAGACATCGGGTTGAGACCCCTTCTGCGAAAGCTTTTTTCTATCTGGCTCAGTTTGAGGAGGAGGATCACGAGAATATGAAGACTGGGAATATGTTTTCTTTCGATAAGACGAATCGCGAGGACGGTTGTCTCGATCCTCGTAATCGTCCCTGTCCCTACGTCTGCCTAAGCCTGAATGCCGTCCGGGCTGGTAAAATATAGAAGAACCGTGTAGGCGATCGAGTCCGTGGGAGCGCCCCATGTCACCTGCAGAGAATTAAAGAGTTAGGAAAAATCGGGGTAATGGAAAAACTTGAAGTGTATGGTGAATTGCGTGTGTGCGTGTGTGTCCTAGTGTTCCCCCCGATGAACCGGTTCCTTTATCTTTACTGATTGGAGTGTTATCTCCCTGAACCGGGGGTTGAACTCCCGTGTTGCCTCTAGCGGGCGAATGAAACTTAAGGGCTTCCGGATCATCGAAACCATAATTGAGTATATCGTCGGGGATGGTAAGGTTCGACAGACCCTTTAAAGAACTTTCCATGTGCTGTGAAGAAGCCTCTTTTTCTGATGGGATGAGCGTAACTTTGGAAGTTCCGCCAACTTTCTCTTTCCGTATCTTGTACGTCAATTTCTTTTTTCCCTTCGAAGGGGAAGATAACGTTTCAATATCGTGCACTTCGACCGCCGGGTTCCAAGCAGGACCCACATTCTCGCCTTATGTCTCAAGAGCTTCATCCCCCTTGTGTTCTCCCCCTTCGTGTGCATCGGGGGTATGGCGTGATGACGATCTAGCTTGTTTTTTTCCTTTAATGGGTGTGGATTTGGGAATGGAAACGCCCTCAGGAAGGCTAATCCGACGACCTCCTGCTAACAAACCGAACCTCGACAATGATTCATTTGAAATGATGGTTTGGATGTCTCGATCCTCGGCAGGAAGAGCTCTAATGGCTTCGACGGCCACAGAATATCCTCGGCCCTCAGGGCGCGGGTTAATACCTGAAAAGATGAGACAAGAAGTTAGAAAAAGCATAGCTCCGATTGAGCGCGAATGTTGACTCAGGGAAGAGACTTACTGCCTTCGACCCATCTCCTCGCGAAACCAGGAGGGCAACACACATAGAACCATTCCTGTTTGTACAGGGCGAATTTGCTACATGCTCCAGTTAAAATATGGCATTTATGGTACGGCTCGAGGAACATAAAGGAGGGGCTATCTTTCCGTTTCTTGATCATATAAATGTATCTGATGTCGGCAGAAGTTGGAGGCCTAGAGAGGACGGCCATGAAAAGTAGGTAGGTCCCATATATGAACGCGTGACCATTTGGATGCAGTTGCGACGGGGCGATGTCTATGTACTGCAACACGTCCCGAAGAAATAAATTGAATGGAGGCACGCTGCCCATCCAGCACATGAACTTATTACAAGCAGTATATCCGACTGGGGGCAGATGAGGACGATCATGTCTCGACGGGACCAATACATCGACAAAAGGGATTCCGTGGATGGAACATATTCACCGAAGCGCGACTTCGTTAATCTTTGAAGCCTGTGAGTCGATCGGATTGTCTAAGAGAATCGATGCCTCCAGGGCATCAGGAGCTAAGTTATGAGCAGGGGAAGTCGACGGATTTGAAGTATCCGCGACTTCTTGCCTTGAAGACGGCCCTGGCCTATCAGATATAGTGGCGGAGCTAGATTTTTTAGACATCTCCAATAAATAGTGAATCTGGCTAAGCGCCTGTGAAAACTATACTTGAAAAATGTTTAGCGTTAGAATTAACAACATGAATATTCCCCCCCCCCACGTGGTGTGTGAACTAGTGCAAGCAATCGTGTATAAGCGTTGAGAATTTGAAAGTCGCAAAGATACAAAACTGAGCTTCGAATCATCGACTTCGAAGACCGTCATCGCTGACCGTCCCCAAAAGCCTGCCTTGTGGTGATTACAGTTTCAGATTCAGAAAATGTATGTTAATCTAAGTTCAGATTTATGTCTACTAAAGATAAGGAGTTAATGATCCGGGTCAGTTTCATATGCTGGTAGGCTAGGGTCCTTGGCCTTGTTTTGTTATGTGATCAGGCAAGGCAAAAGTGTGGTTCGACATTTATGTTGTTCGACACTTATGATTGTTCGGCATCTGTATTGTTCGGCACTCATGATTGTTCAGCATTTGTATTGTTCGGCCTAAGTGTTGTTTGGCACTTATGATTGTTCGGCATTTGTATTGTTCGGCCTAAGTGTGGTTTGGCATTCGTATTGTTCGGCCTAAGTGTGGTTCGGCATTCGTATTGTTCGGCCTAAGTGTGGTACGGCATTTGTGACTGCTTGGCAAAGCATCATTCGGCCAAAATCTTGTTCGGCCGAGACAACGCTCGACGCACTGTCCTTAACAGCGACCTCATTCCCCTCTTCTTCCTCCATCCACACCTAACCGCGAGGACGAATCGTTCGGCAAGTCATGCCAGACCTTACCATTCGATGCCCCAAACCATCTCCTACTTCTCCTATGTTCTTTCTTCCTCCAATCTCGTTCGGCACAAAAGATTTATGCCGAACCACAACACGTCTACCAACAGCTTCCTAGAAAGCTCATCTCTACTCACTTTTCCTTCCACCCTCATCGTGTAACTCTGAAAACTTTTAGGATACCTTAGTCAAGGCTCGATTCACCCTATCAATTAAGGAACTCGAGCGTAAAGACCGTTTTAAGCTATGGGGATTTAGGCGGAAGAATCGATACCTAATTGGTAGGTTGAAGACTTGGAAAGGATCGATGAATCGTTGAAGGATGTTAACTGAAAACGTCAGCAGGTGCAAGGCAAAGGTGTTAAAAGTGTGAAAAGAGAAGAAGGAAGAAGGTGCCGGCTTTTATAGGGAAGAAGAAGAAGTGGAAAAGGCTATATCCGGTGGAATCGGTCAAAGCCACAGCGTTCGGCATCGGCATACAAAGTCGTTCGGCACATGAGAAGTGTTCGGTTTCGACTGCCTCGTTCGGCATTTATACCACGCTCGGCACACACCTCCACCATTGACATTCTCAAGAAAGCATCTCCAAGAAGAGTTAACCTAGATTCGAAGAAAAGCACAGGGGATATGTAATTCAAAGCGTATCACGATTCGGTCACGTAATACACTTTGGGGGGCAAGTGTTTCCTGGAGATTTGACCAGGCAACTAAGTACTCGGCATTAGCAAACGCTCGGCATCCAGGAGTACTCGGCATCCACGTAGTGCTCGGCATCCAGGAGTACTCGGCATCCAGGAGTACTTGGCACCCAGGAGTACTCGGCATCTAGGAGTACTCGGCATCCACGTAGCGCTCGGCATCCACGTAGCGCTCGACGTTGGCAAGCGCTCGGCATCCAAGGAGCGCTCGGCATCCAGTAGTGTTCGGCGTCCAGGTTCGTCCGACATCCAAAGGTTGTTCGACATTCATTTAACCTCAGTCAACTTCAATCATTGCTCGGCATACACTCCCCACTCGGCACCTCACCTCTGTTCGGCATAAGAAGATTGTTCGGTATTCTTCTCAGCTTGTCCGGCTACAATTATTGCTCGGCCCACTCTTCCCACATAACAAGCATCATTCGGCATGAGGAAGATGGTTCGGCATCCGACTGTTCGGCTTGTTTGGTTCGGCATATAGAGACCAGTCAATCTAGACCGAGTTATTCAGCTACCAGGCCCACCAGAGAAGTCCAACCCACCTTTGTCTATAAATAGAGAGGCAGGGGCACAGTGAAATGGACCTTTTTCGGGAACACTGGGGAGACTCTGCCGCTTTCAAGACTCTTCTTATTTACTTATCAATTGTTTTCAAGTATTTGATCTACAGATTGTATCTGTAATCAATCATCAAGTAAAGCAATAAAGTTTAATCCCAAAGTGGACGTAGGCAATTACGCTGAACCACTATAAATCCGGTTTTCTTACTTTCTGCATTCAAATTAGCATATTCTTCCTTGTTTAATTTATCTTCATCACTTATATCTCTACACAATCTTTCTCAACGAGGTTAGTGACCAATTTTGGTGCTAACAGTATCCTACAACTCCATGTAGTCCACTATCATGGTGGCCTTTTCGACTTCAACTTGGGTCTTCACAGCGTTAAGCTGCATAACACTCTCTTAGAGCGAAGCAATCATTTGAGTCTGATTAGAAATGGTCTTGTCATGGGATTCCACCATTCCCATATAATCAGCAATTTTTTTTATAGGCTTTAACAACTTCGTTATGATCAGCGATAGATTTCTTCTGAGCTTCAATATTCACGTCACGGGCTTCAAGCTCCTCTTTTAGCTTAACCTCATTCGCGTGGGCCTTCTTGATTTCGTCTTGGAATACGATCTCTATTTTTACGTGGGCTTCTTTCAGTTCCTTCAACAAGCTGGCGTTGCTCTTACTCTCTCGGAGTGCAACGTCCCTCTCTTTTGTTAATTGCTCGATTCTAGCATCACGTTCGGCAAACGCCCACTCATAATCATCCTTTTCTGAATCAAAGGAAAGGATCTCTTGATAATTGTTGCAGTTCGTGTCTGCCAGTTGCTTGCATAACATTTCCCATCCCTCAGCTTGATCCAAATCAGTTTGAGTCGCCTGGAGATGGGGTATATAGGAATCTTTACGGATTGGGTGCAGGTCGTGGTCAAACTTAACTCCCTTTAGAAACCACCCAGGGAGCACAGCTTTGAGTCTAGAGGGGCCGGACGGAAGAATATAAGCCGATCTCCTACGAGGACATGAAGAACAAAAAGCGGGCACCATGTGACTCGATGGAGCTTGGGATGAAGGTGAAACTTGAATAGTGGAAGCTAGAACTTCAATTCGGACAGAGATTGGGGCCGGGGCAAAAGCATGGTGCTCAGTTGGATGAGAACTGCGATCTACCTTGGGCTTCTTGGGCGGCTCTTCTTAGTCGTTGGGAGTTTTTCTCTTCTCATAACCACTTTTGTAAACCCTACCTCATTCACTGTCGTCCCGATGACGTACTTTAGCTTCTAAGTCTTTCCGCCTTCTCTACTCTTCCTCGGATTCATGGGGCTGATGGCGGCTTGAAGACCGCCTTGACCAGCGTTGCGAATCATTGAATTGTTCAAGATCCTTGTAAAGTCCACGGCCTCTCATAGTACCTGATGTAAAAAATAAATAAAGAGCTTTAGCAACAAAAAATGGACCTAAATAATGCATGTGTAAGTGAATTTGACCCTAGTGAAATGTGTAACATGTCATAGGCGGTCTAAAAGGACGTCACAAACCTAATTGGGAGGCCACCGTGGTAGAAATCGGGCTCACTCTAGACACAATATGACCAAGACGAGGAGACGATCCCTCGAATTTAAATCTTCTCCCATGAGTTCATCGATATCTATGTAAATGTTGCTCAAATCCCCAAAGTCAATCTCGGTTTCCTTAAGTGGGGAATCCTGAAGTCGCTCAGCTGCTGGGGGAGCATCTTTATCACAAATCTCTTGGGGAGGCGAATCCGGGAGAACGTGACTCATTCCCGGAGTTTCATCACATGATTCGAAGTTTCCATCACCGGAACTTGCATCGAATTCATCATCACTAGAGGAGGAATTATAACCGCTGCCCTTAATTTCACCACCTCCTTTTCTATTGTCACCCTAGCCTTACCCTCACGCTACTTGAATTCTTCTTCCACCTCCTCCAGAATCAAGGGCATCCTGGGCGGGCAACTGGCTTCAGTCGTAACACCACTTCCTTCATGAATTTCTTCGATCGACCCACCTGGCGGACCTTCTCCTTCCGGGAGATCCCCTCTTCAGAGCTGCGTGATGAAGAAGTGGAACGTGTTTGAATTCTGAAACGGGAAGGAGATGAAACTTCCACGGCCATGGCAGACCTCTTGGGATGCAACAACCCATATCGAGGCAAATTCTCGTCCATTAGCAAAAACTTGACCGATCTCTCCTTGGCGTCTACGACCTTAAGAGTATGGAAAATCATATCAAGTGATGGATCTTTGTTCGGCCTCGGAATAACTGTAAGAAGTATTCAATCTGTCAAAAATCTCATAGCGACATATTAAATCTCAATAAGTAAAAGAGAGAACTCACCCCCTCCCCACGTCATCCAAAGATGATTAAATCCCTCAGGACACCTAACAAAGAAATACTGGGTATTGAATTGAGATAGATTGCTCTGAAGCTGCAGCACGATCTTGTGGTTTCTTTGGGCCTCGTTGACGACGAGGGATGGACATTCATCTCTCTTCTTGAATGAGAGAAAATATCTCAACTCGTCGAAATTCGAGGCACGATTAAATATCCACATAAACAAGACGTGAAGGCAAGTCAAGATCGCGTACCCATTAGGATGAATTTGAAATAGAGCAATTCCCAAGTTCAAAAGAGTTTCTTTCAAGAAGTGATTGAAGGTGGGCACTCCCCCGTTTAAGCACATATATCAATGTCAAGTGGTGTACCCCGAAGTCGGCATATTTGCAAACTCATTCTTCGATGGAAGGCGCACGTCATCATCCGAAATGCCGTATTGTAAGCAAATGTTATGCAGAACTTTAGCAGAGATTACAGAGGAAGCTCTCTCCAGAGGATCGAGTAGAACTCTAAAATTTGGAGGAGTTCGGTCTACAACTGGACCAATCGGAACCAGCTGAGCATATTCATATCGCGATACTGAACAAGTAGGCACTACTAAACCTGATTGTGAAGGCGCAACTGATGATGATTCAGCTTCTAAAAGTTTCGAACTTCCTCCATTGGACTTACGATAAGATGACAGGTGCTTGATTTTATACAAAAGAACTTGTATCTAACACAGTCAGGTTATTCTATCTTTGACTAAAAGTCCCCCTATGACACTTGAACTCTAAAAAAAATATCGATCTATGTCGACACCTCAAGCTCCAAGTGTTGACTGGGGCAAGCGTAGTGTGTTATCTATGTAGGATGGGATAAGTATCCTGAACACTGTAAACACTCTATCATGTGTAGATAGTTCACTTGCAGTGAAGAAAGAAAAGAGCTTCTTGTATCATTTATTGAAGTTATTTCTCCTAAATTTACCCGTTATCGATAAACAATCGATAACGGATTCACTGTCCGAAGCAACGCGGGAAGCTCTTCTCATTCCAGTTACACCGATTGTACAGTAACAGAACCAATCTGAAGAGAGCAACAATAGATTGATGGGTCCAAATCAAGTAGAGAATTCTCAACATAAGTCGGTTTCAGCTCTTCGTAAGGAGATAACAACATAAGCTGCACATGAGACGCTACCCTAAGCTATTATCACCTCCTAAAAAAACCAAAACTAATCCGCAAGACGTCGTGTCGGATTAACAATGTAACTTGGTGCAAGTTAATTCTGATTCTGTGGACGAAGATAGTAAAATATGTCAAGTACCGGGGAAAGGCCCGAATTTCGTTCCATGAAGAACTCAAGACTCGATATACTATCTTCTTCCACAAAATCGCAATCAACTCAAATTCTCCATAACGATCACCGCCAATACAACCTCATCGTTGAATTGCTAAACGAACGCCAAAATTTGCATTACCCACCTCTAGTCAAGAATCAAAAGGAGAACACGGTTGAACCTAGGATGTTGGCTACCTAAAGCAGGTAAGATCATAGATGACCCAAGTGGATAGGCTCGACGGTGATCCAAAAAGATGAAGCAACAGGAACTAGGGGCTAGGTTAAGGTGATGGCGAGGTCAAGTAGTCGATGACGAGAAGTTCCGAAGGAGAAGACAAGTGGCGGCAATGGCAGAGGTGAAGCTACGGTTTGAATGCCTTGGTCTGAATCGTGAGTAAGAACGATCGATTCACAAATGAAAGTATGGGATAGAAGAAGGTCGGCACGAATGAACTAAATAAGACATTGCACAAAAAAAAGTCCTTGGATCACTATCGATCCATGGACTATGGATCGCTAGCGATCCACAGTATTACAACAAAACTTTCCCAAACATACCAAGCATGATCTAAGTATCTTTTGCAAGCATCTTGAAAGTTATGGGACTGAAATTGATTTATTATGATGAGTAACGGTGATACACATTAAAATTCAACAAATGGTTGGATAACCAAAGCCAAATTCGTATGATAGCCTCAACGCAATCAATTAAACTTCATAAAGTGGGAAATCATAAGCAGTTACTTCCAAAGCACGCCTTGTTTCCAATGAAAGCATACTCTGGGGGTAAATGTTATCCCAGTTTTTGACCCAATGTAATTCAAAGGAAGTCAGAACATCTACGTCAAGTCAGAAAAACTCAAGAATCAACCAAAAGGACTAGAAAAAGGAAATAAGAAAGACTCAAGAAAAAGAAACCAAAAATTGAATAAGATGATGGATCGCTAGCGATCCATAAGGGTTGCTTATGGATCCTCCTATCCTCTTACATCATGATCTAATACATTTTCTAGGGATGCCTATCAAGTTTTATAGTATTCCAATCAAGCTAGTTCAAGGAGTGGGCATTCATCTGATTCCAGGCATGGTTCAATCCAACCTATGCACGAGACACCATCAAAACAAGGCAACTATTCGCCAAATTGCACGAAGAGCATCTATAAAAGGCATGGAATGTGGAACAACAGAAGCAAGCCAAAAATAAGAAAACTGCATGGATCGCTAGCGCTAGCGATCCATCATATTAGCTCGGCTCATTATGAAATTTCTTGAGCTCCTTCGTACCTTCAAATGCAAGCTTCTGGCAAGGTGGCCTAGCCCGATGGCTCTCCAATCCCTATAAATATTCACCCGTCTGCAACATAAAAAGGATCTTTTGGACCGGCTCATGAAACTCTGTAGAAACTATTCTTCACTCTTCTCCTCCCACACAACAGTCATCTAAAGGGTTCATTGTGATTCTCTAGTGAACTCTAACACTGATGACTTAATCCAACTTACAAGATCCAATCAAATTGTAACCAGATTCAACTTGTAATTGTAGTCAGTCAATAACAAAATTTATAAAGTGGACGTAGGCAACATTAACAACCGAACCACTATAAAAATCTCTTGTCTCTTTACTTTATCTGCAAATCATTATTCCTTGTTTCTATTTTATTTGCCTTGATAAATAGGACTGGTACTTTCACACTCAATCCAGGGTGTTGATCCACTTTTTGGATTAACACAACCCTGTGGGCGAGCAGTCCAATCCTCTTAATAACTTTAAAAGGTCCAATATACCTGGGTGTCAACTTCCTAGCCCTTCCGAATCGAACAACCCCTCTGATAGGAGCATTCTTTACAAATACAGAGTCTTCGACTTCAAACTCAAAATCTCTTCTTCTTATATCAGCATAACTCTTTTGTCAATCTTGGGCTTCTTTCATTATGTTGAAATGTTAGATGCAAGCATTTCAGCTATTTTATATATTTATTTTAAACCCCTAAGAATTATTATAATATCACTGGATTTATAATAAAAATGATTATTTTATCATAAAGGTAAAAATCTGTCCATGTTTATGTGCAGCGTGGTCTTACGAGATAACTTTATTTCTGAAAGGTTTTATAACATTAAATGATTCCTTTTGATTGGGTTTCTCATGCTGGTTTTACCAGACTGATCCAGACGTTATTTTTCTTACAATGCTCAGGTCAACTTGAGCATATTTTTCAGATTTAGTTAGACACTTTAGAGCTTCAGGTGATGAGCTGGATCCTCCAAGGAGTATTCACATATTTTATCTTCCACTATTTGGTTCTTGTTATATTTATTTTCTTTTGTAAGGATGGGTTGTATAACTGTAACGACCCAGAATTTCAGTCATTTGAAATTCGATCATTCGAAATTCGGATATTTAATTGATTTTAAATATTTATAAGTTAATTTTATAAGTTAAATAACTTATATTTTGAATATAGTGATTTATTTGGATAATTAAATTGTTAATTTAATATTTGAAATTGTGGAAATAATTTGATTTTGAATTTAATGTGAATGAAAACGATTTATAAAGTTGAATTAAATTCTATTTGAATTAGAACGGAGTTAGGTAACTTTTGAAATTGAATTAAAAGTTAATTTATTGAAATTGAAAATTTTAATATTTAATTAACGTGTAAAAATAGTCATTTTTAACATTGTCTTGGATTTCGACAAAACTAGTTTCATTGGGTCCGTAATGTTATATTTTTGTAGGATTTCAAATTTCATGTCAATCGGATTTGCGGTTTAGTCGTGCGAAGCTAAAACGCGTAGAAATTTATTTAAGTTAATTTTAATTTAAATAAGTCGATTCGAAAACCTATCTTTCAAATACGATGGAATTTTGGCTTCCGATATATATTCCATTATGTTCGGAATAAGGGTAAAACATTATAAACGCCAGGCGGCACGCTTCGTTTGGAGTTCGGAAATTTTTTGGATGAATAGTGTCGCGAAACTTTATATAAAAGGACTTCATTTTTTTAATTTTTCACAAACCCTAATCTTTCTAGGGCTAGCCGCCGTTCTATTTTCAATGGCAAGAAAACATCCTCGTTCTTCCTCGATTATCTCCACATCCATGCACAATTATGAAAAACGTTCAACTACAAAGTTGTAGAGGAGCTCGAGCTCTACACGATCAACGGTAATGATAAAAAACTACGCAAAGGATCAGCGGCAATTCAAGTTCAAAGTTGTATCGTTTGTGCATGAATTTCTAGGCTGTGGCGCAGCAGAGCTTTACGTGCTCGCAGCCGTAGGTGGAGGCGGAGGTCGGCGTTCATGTGGGGGTCTTCGATCGTGTTCTACTTCGTCGAGGAGGTCACGATAATTGGTGGATGATCGGCGGCAAATGGGTTCGAACGAACGCGATTTTAGCCTGGGGTTTTCACGTGAGAGAAGAGAAAAAGGTGGCGGCCCTGATTTGATGGAAGCAGATCTAAGAGCTAAGATTAATTTGAAGGTTTAAAAATAAAAATAAACTTTGTATATATATATATATATATATATAAATTCGTATAAACATTAAAATGCCATATCTTTTTCATACGAGGTCCGTTTCGCATGAAACAAATTGCGTCGGGTTCATTTTGGCGAACACTATGCGATGGAGCTAGTTTGAAGTTGATTGGAGCTAGTGAAAATTTTGGGTAAAATTAAACGCTCGTTTAATTTTATTCGGAATAAAATGCTGCAACGTCTATTGGAATCAAAGTGAGTACAACTCGCTCTTTCTGACTCGCTTATTTTTTTATATAAGTGAGAAATAAATTTATTTGTGCTGATTGATGA
The DNA here is from genome assembly GCA_030737815.1 of Allium fistulosum. Classification (NCBI taxonomy): domain Eukaryota; kingdom Viridiplantae; phylum Streptophyta; class Magnoliopsida; order Asparagales; family Amaryllidaceae; genus Allium; species Allium fistulosum. The sequence continues at coordinate 1,097,410,521 of CM060904.1, read as the reverse complement.
TTGTTTGGGTGATATATGATATTATATATATATTGATTGGTTTGGATATATTCCTGCCTATTGGAGCAGATGAGACCCTATACGTTGGCGTGTATGAGCGGATGACCTTTTGTACGCGTGTCTGCCTCAAAGCGGACATTGTACACATATTCTCACATGTATTTTCGTTGCAGGTGACAGGTTGGAGAGATCCAACTGGATTCCTCACCAGTGTTGATTTTATTTACAGATATTGATATATATGCTGTTATCATAAGATATACGATGTTTTGGATGCCAGGATTGATGTGATCACCTTATTTAGCATTTTTGTAGCTCTTGGCCTATTTTTGGAATTTTAAAAATATTAAAGTGATGATTTCAAAATTTAATAAGGATTTCAAAGTGATTTTGAAAATATATGATTTTTGAATTTTTAAAGAAATGGATTTTTTTTAGATAAATAAAGGTTATAATTTTTATGTTATAAAAATTATGATTTTTATGAAATATAAGCAAAATATGATTTTTGAAATATGAAGTTAACTATTGGTAAATAGTTAAATTGAGATTTTTGACTTATTATAAATGGGTTATATATATAATATTTATAAAATTGATATTTTATAAATAAAAATAATGGAATTATAAAGGAGTATTATAAGTGTTAAAATGAAGTTATAAATGAATCTTATAAGTGAATAAGATTTATAAATTTATGAAGTTATAAAAAGAATGAATTTGTAAATAAAAAGATTTATAAGCAAATAAACTTATAATTGGATTTTGGCATAAAAATGAGATAAATGGAATTTGTTAATAAAGGAATTTTATAAATTAAAGTTTTTATAAAATAGAAATGTGATTTATAAACATTGTTTTATAAATCCGAAATCAATTGAACTTGGTGAAGGAATATATTCACGATTTGGAACAGTGGATAACCCTTTAATAAATGTATAGAAATAATGAATTTGGTTAGAGAATTTTATTCACGATTTTGGATAGTGAATAATCCTTTAAATTAAATAAATGTTATGGAAAGTAATCTTTTAAATGGAGTTAAATGGTTTGAATATGTTTTAAGATGTATTAAGTATCGAATACATAGATTTCAACATTCATTGTTGAAATAGACGTTTCGAGAAGTAAGGAAAGAATGGACTATAACATTGTTGTTATAGTAAATGATTTTCGAAAGAAGATGTTTTGTAGTATATGGGATTTATATATCTATCTAATTATCGAATCCCTAGAGTACTGATTTTGGGTTGTCGGAACGATGTATTACGCAACATTCATTTTGACCCAAATAAATACGTTTAAGAGAATGTTTTCCTTCAAGAATAAAATATATACTTAATCAAGATTTAAGTATATGTAATATTTTCTAAGTGTTGAAAATAAAGTGAATTGTGAATTACTTATTACTAAAGTAAGTATATGGAAATGTTTTCCAAATAGTAGAATATTGAAATGGTTTTGAGAATATATCTTTTGAAAGTTAATTTGAAGTGAATATTTGGAAAGTGGTTTAATTAATAAAAGGTTAATTAAAAGGGCCTAGTGATTGCTTATGGTGCTAAATATTTGTTTTTTGCTTTGATAGTTAAATAACCGACTATCAAATTTGGCCATTTTTAGTTCCTCGACTTGATTTGGGAACTATTTAGTCGTACACTTAGTACGTAGCCATCTGTGTAGGCTTGATTATCGTTTGTGTTGAGGATATTGGTTCGTATAGTGCGGAGTATTACTCCAATCTATCGAGCTTCCTTCTTGGCCGAAGGATAACAAGTTGAAAGTTGGAGACGCGATAAGTCTATGAGACTTAGTTTCTGTGTGAGGTTGAGAAACGCTTTTGCGTTGATGGTGCGAAGAGATCGGGATCATATTTAACTGAAAACCACTTCAGACCAACATTTATACGACGATTGTGCAGGTTGGCCGATGATATTGATGTTTAGGATTTTCATAGTGAAGGACTGCTTGTTGATCATTTGGGGTTAAAATCCCAATGTACATATAGTAGCAGTAGTCTCTTCGTTATGAAATATCTAGTGGAAGGACTATTCGCTACTAATCCTAGGGATTTCCTGATAGGATGTGGTAGGAGAGTACCTTCGGTTTGTCCTGTTCCTGGACAACTTGTATGGATGAATGTCTGACATTGCTTTTTTGATATTACGTACATTGGTTTTTACAAACGTACATCTGTTTGGTGGCGGAGAAGGCAACTTCTCTTAGCTTAACACCCTTCCTTGAGATGTACGAGCTCAAGGGTTGTATTTTTGTGAAAGGCAATTAGTAGTCAACGAAAATGGCGAATGTGGCATTCAAAAGTGATGTGATATGTGAAAGGTAATCGTTACCTCTTTGGCCTCATCAACCGGAAATGACTGAATCAGGGTTAGATGCAGCAGGGCTAAGTGGGTCATTCCCAACTCGGATATGATCATCCCCTTCTAGACATATTTCTTTCCGCTATGACGTTCAAGATGTAAATTATTGTGGTTTGTATGCTATGAGGGCCCTCGAAAATGGTCGGTAATGACCGGGGGATGATATATTCGGTACTACCTAGGTATAGAGGTAGGCCGGTCTTGTGTTGGTAGAGGTTCCCATGTGTGGTTCCTCGGTACATTTCTCTAGAGATGTACTGCCGGAAGGTAGTCCCTTCGCCTGGTCATTTATATGGAAATCCAAACTCCGCTACGTGCCTGCCATGTTAATTGTATTACCCACTTTGGGCTATATGATGGAATTTAATAATGGTAACAATTTCGGCTATGATTAATATTATTTGTATACTAGACACTATTATAATATCAGATGATTTGATATGAAAGGTTTTAGTCATCGTAAGGTAAAAACATGTCCGTGTTTATGTATGGGTGTGTCTTACGAGATACTTTTGTTTTGAAAGGAAAGTTTGGTAATCTAATAAATTCAGTTGAGTTTGTTTCTCATGCTGGTTTACCAGACTGATCCGGGCGTTCTTCCCTTTCAATGCTCGGGTCAGACCGAGTATATTTATAGGTTCAGATTTGATGCTTTTGAGCTTCAACAGGAGAGCCGGAGATCTTCATTTTCATATGTACGTGTTTGTTATTATCTGCTACTTTGTTATTTATATTATTAGCAATTGTAGGGACAGGTTATTATAACTATCCAGGTTGATGATTGGTGATTGATTGTTGAACTCTGATTGATGTATATATATACAGTTTCTGTTTTGTAAAGATCATTGAAATGATATTATATGTTTTCTGCTGCGATGTGAGATTCTGTATTGTTCTGTTGGTTCTCTCTTCTCTCTTTCTTCTCTTCTCTTCTTCTCTTCTCTTCTTCTCTCTTCTTTTCTTTCTCGTGACTTTCCATCAGTCTGTGCCTTTTGGGTCGGATATGTGTGGTTTATCGTCGATTCAAAGGGTACGGATTTGCGGGTCGTCATAGTTGGTATCAGAGCTTAGATTTAGTATATTCCTAGGCTTTGATGTCTACTCAGTATAGATAGGGACAGTAGCGCCCTAGATTGAGTTTGAGTATATTATATATATGAGCGCGTATTTGTTAGTGATATAAAATGTTTTATATTGTGTTTACTTATCCGTTGAGTTGTTTGTGAATTCTGGTCGGTATGTGGGATGCCATATTATCGATAGGAATTTCTAAACACTTAAACGAGGCAAGTCGACATAGTATTGTTTTAAATTGGGCAAATGAAATAATTTTACCTCGATTATATTTTGTATATAAATGATAAGTTTTCAAAAATTATGAAAGTGTATATAAATTGATTGTTTGGTTATTGAAAATGTAAATATATACAAGTTAGTAAAAGCTGTTTGAATAATCTAGAAAAAGCAACAATTGTAAAAGGATAAATTATACAAGCAAATGAATTATAAAGTACGGAATTATAATTAATATGATTTACAATTGTGAAATAATCTTATATATATGAAATGAAACTAAATGAATATATTTATAAATATGTGTTATAAATAAAAATGGATTTAAACTAAGAATTTGAGAACCTAAATCCCATTGATTTTGAAAGTTGTTTTTCAAAACTCAAAGAGATTATATTATTGTAAATCTAAATAAGATAAATAAATTTAGAATGAATCTTGTATAAGTGAAGTGAATAAGTGAAATTATATAAGTAAAAAGAATTTATAAATGTGATTTATAAATAATAAAAAGGATTTTTGAAAGAATATAAATCACTGAATTCACTACCGTTGCTGGAAAATAATAAGGGTGATGACTGCAGCATCATCAGCATCATTTTCGAGTTTCTGTGTGATTGATTTGCTACCAATAGTAAAGTGAAAATTGAAGTTTTGTTTTGATAAACGAATTTGAATTTAAAATCCAAGTTGAAATCGATAAACATAAGTGAAATGAGTTTTGGACTTATAGTATGTGTTATCTTGCCTTTTGGCAAGGCCGAGATATCAAGGAATTGACTGAAAATCAAGGATCCCTCGTCCCGAATATCGAGTACACACAGGTTTACCATGGATGTCGAGAAATTTTGTCCGAGTTTGGATCAGGCTACAATCGACAAGACACGACAAGCGAAGCCAAGAAAGCCAACGTTCCAAATTTCAAGTCAATCCAAGTTCGTATGCTCAAGTTATGATCGATGCAAATTGAAGGAAATAACCCCATTTTCGTATCCATCATTGGGCCTCAGTTCGAATCCATCGTTTTCGTGTCGATTAGAACAACAACAACTTCGCATCCATCTTGGAGCCTCGGTTCGTATCGATCGACTATTGCCCACTTCGCATCGATCAGTCCTTCTCTGGTTCGCATCGATAAAGCAAAGTCCACTTCGTATACATCTCCTACTTCGTATCCATCGATGGTGACACGAATGCACATTTCGTATCGATTGGGCTCTGGACATGTTTCGTATCGATCGACCACGGATCAATACGAAATCAATGTTTCCCATCGATACGAAGTGCACTTCAATCTATCGATGCGAACAAAACCCTACAAGCAATACATGTCGTGCGTTTGGATTGATACGAACGAGGTCATTTCCATCGATATGAATGGTACAACTCTCATCGATTCGAACGTGACAATAGCCTTCGATACGAATGAGGCGAGATGTTTGGAAACGACTCGGTCAACTCGGCGTCGAAAGTGGATCGATCCATAAATCACACGCCACGTCATCACCTGGGCACGTGCGTTGATCGATTCGAAACGATCGATACGAAGCCATCGATTCGAACTCGGTAGACTAGAGAAAACACAATCTTCCATCGATCTTATCTCACAATCCACAAGTCCAAACGCTATGAAATTTTCACAAGAGCTTACGTACAACCTAAGGAAGGTTCATGCCAAATTTCGACTCGATTGGATCAAATCTTAATCGATACGAAATTCATTCGTATCGATCACGGATCGAGCCGAAACTTTGTGGGATCGATCGCATGGGCCCACCCACGTGCCAAAAGAAGTCACCCAAGATCTGAGCGAGATATCAGCCTCCTATGCCTATAAATAGAGCCCCAGGGCCTATAGAAGAAGGATCTTTTGGCTCGTCGACGTCTAGACTCTGCTGGAAACGCTTTTGCACTTCAAAGCTGCTGCTATACTCGAATTTCACTACTGTAATCCATTGTAATCTACTGTTATCCACTGAAATCAGTTGTAATCATAAAAGAAACACCAATAAAGTGATCAATTTCATAGTGGACGTAGGCAATACGCCGAACCACTCTAAATTCCTGTGTTTCTGTGCATTTTTATCAATTATTTTTGAAGTGTTTGTTAGATAATCCTTTGTTTCCATTTAATTTCTTCATTTTTATCTGTTCAAACTCTTCCGAAGAGTGTTGTACCCAATTTTGGTACAAACACTTTGGTGCTTTCATTGAGAAAAACCCAGTTTTTCTCCTGCTCTTTGGATTTGCTATCGATACCGGATTGCATAAATCCAAGAAGAAGATCCAGATCTCAAGCCTAAAAGCCCTTCCATCCTATTCAGATTGGCATCAGATCTAGGAAAGGACTTCGTCAATTCATCATGGTAAGCACACGAACTGCTTCTACAGCTGCTGATCAGGAAGGACGGGATAGACAGAATCCCGTACAACTGCCACCATCCAACCAGAATGCTGCCGGACCATCGGATCCGACCGGACCTGTTACCAAGGAAGAATTCCAAATTCTTATGCAAGAGCTAATTCAGAGTCGACAGCAACTTACTCGGCAACTCCGTGCTAACGCAGAACTGACCAACCAGCTGCAGCGTCAACAGCGAAGGAGATCCAGGAGAGATCAAGCTTCTTATTCTTCCACGGAGAGTTCAGCCTCATTCGAAGATCATCACCGATCTACACGCCCACGGCTAGACGTAAGCTATACCCAGGCCACAGGACACCAACCTGCCCTAAATCTTGGACAACCCAGGACTGGACCATCCACCATTCATCAGACCGGACCCTCCTCCCGAGGGGGTGCCGCTCCTTACCATGTCACAGGCAACCTCGCTACCACCACCACTACCAAACAAGGAGTTGATGCTAGAAATCAAGCTGATCCACATCGTCGTCGACAAGAACACACTCCAGAACCTTATGTTCCTGAAAATCTTGAACCAAGGAGGCGAGACACGGACCGTCGACCGCGTCCGGTCCAGCCTCGCATTGTGGAACTCGACCATGCCTTGGCACAGCATGCTCCAAATATCCAGATTCCATATATACCGACGATGATTCGTCAGATGATCCGTGAAAGTCAGGGTCTCACTAATGACGACTAGGGGATTTCCCGAAGTCATACCCCTTTCACTGATGACATATTATATGCTGAACCACCTCGGCGTTTCAGGATACCAAGTTTGCCAGTCTATGAAGGAAATTCAGATCCCAATTAACACATCCTGAAGTATGAATGGCTAATGAATGCTGTGAGAGCTGATGATGCAGTTAAATGCCGTAGTTTCCCCATTTCCTTAGGGGGCATTGCTACTATGTGGTTTACTCGTTTGCCGCCGCGATCCATTTCTAATTTCGACCAGATGGCCACCAAGTTTGTTGAACAATTTTGTATGCACGTAGCGAGACCTAAAGATGTTAATACTCTGTCTAGTGTCACTCAAGCTCCCGGAGAGACACTCAGACTTTACTTGGAGCGATTTCATGCTGCGTGTGCAGAAATAAGCAATCCTAATGACAACACTATCCTGATGGCATTAACTAAGGGGATTGATCCTGATTCCGAGTTCGGAAATTGGTTAGCTGGGAAGCCACCTGCGTCATTGGACCATTTCTATTCCAAGGCAGCCCAATTCTTGAGAAGAGAGGATGCGAAACAATCTAGGAAGCAGGATGACATAGGGCCCAGCATGGAAGGAATTCAAAGTAACATTGCAGTTAAACAATTCGGGGAGAGTTCCGGAAAAGTTTAGTTGAATATACAAAACAAATAGAACCAGCAGAGGGATAGTGGGAATCAAGGTAAAAAAACGAGATCAAAATCGTGGTCCACAACGTAGAGTTCCCATGTTCGACAATTATACTCCATTGAATACGTCGCTGGAAAATGTGTATTTGAAGACCTGTAATACCATGCAATACAAGAAACCTGCCCCGAAGCCATCAACGAAAAGACAAATCCAAACAGGGAAGTTTTGCAGATTCCATGAAAGTTATGGCCATAATACAAATGAGTGTCGTCATTTACAAGATCTCATTGAAAAGCTGATACATGAACGAAAGTTGGATCAGTTTGTGCGGGCGCCGCAGTTAGGAGGTGCGGGCCCATCGAATCAGAATCATGCACCAAACCAGGAAAGGCAGGAAGAACCCGCTCGTACCGGTTGGAGATTAGTGATAAACACTGTTTGTGGTGGTCCTCATCCAGCAGACCGAAGCTGGAGAGAAATGGAGTCGTATGCCAGCTCTATTTGGCATGCGGATTTCGAGTGTTGTAGTAATTTTGATGAAGTGGCTCCAACCAAACAACAGAAGACGATGACTGACGACATCGTGTTCCGAAATAGAGATGCTGACAAGGTCGAAGCCCCCACTATCGATCCATTGGTCATCTCAGCTCAAGTAGGTCCAGCCTGGATGAAAAGGATTTTGGTTGATAGTGGAAGCTCAGTGAATATTCTGTTTAAACGAGCTTACGATCAGATGAGGATGGAGGCTAAAGATTTAAAGCCTTGCCAATCTCGATTCCATGGTTTCAATGGGAGTGCTACTATACCCACTGGAGTAGTGGAACTACTAGTGGAGTTGGGGGTTGGAGAATGCCGGAGAGTCCGGATATTGCAGTTCGTTGTGTTGGACATAGACTCCCCTTATAATGCTTTCTTGGGTCGACCGGCCCTCGCTGAATTCAAGGCAGCTATTGCCCCATGGTGTTTGACTCTGAGTTTCCCACTGATCGTGGAGTGTGAGTCATTCAAGGAGATCAGGCTGTTGGGATAGCCTGTTACGTTGTCGAGCTGCGGGAGGCGCAGCGAAAGGAGAAAGGAAAGGGCGTAGAGGAATCTCTCTGTGTCCGTTTTGCTGATAATTGACAATTAATACCTGGGCCTAGGCCCGGGCACCCTAGCCAATTCCAAAGGGATCTTGACCCAAGGGAAACTGAAGATGAAGGAGAATCTAAAGAAAGCCAAGCTTCCCCGGCCGAACTGACGATCGATGTCCCAATTGACGATGATGATGATTCAAAGATGATAAAGATTGGATCTCAGCTAAGCCAGCAGACACAAGAGGAATTGGTTGAGTTTCTACAGACGAATCTTGACGTATTCGCCTAGACGCATTCTGATATGTGTGGGATCTCGCTGGACATCGCTAGCCACACTTTGAATATTGACCCACGGCATGTCCCGGTCAAACAGAAAAGGCGTGGTATGGATCCAGAGAGATCCGCCGCCCTTAAAGAAGAGGTAGAAAAGCTTAAAACGAATGGGTTCATTCGAGATGCGCTATATCCTAAATGGGTGTCGAATCCCGTGCTTTTCCGAAAATCAAATGGGATGTGTCGATTACTGTGATCTGAATAAAGCAGGTCCTAAAGACAGTTTCCCGCTTCCCAGAATTGATCAGCTCGTAGACTCAACAGCTGGACATGAACTCTTATCATTCATGGATGCGTATTCTGGCTACAATCAGATACCAATGCATTTACCTGATCAGGAACATACCAGCTTCGTAACCAATCTGGGACTTTACTGTTACAAAGTTATGCCATTCGGACTCAAGAATGTCGGGGCCACTTATCAATGATTGGTCAATCAGATGTTCACCAATCAAATCGGGAAAACCATGGAAGTGTATGTAGATGACATGCTTGTGAAGTCACGATTTTCCATTGACCATATTAAAGACCTGGAATCAATGTTCAACATACTTCGAGAATACATGATGAAGCTCAACCCATTGAAATTTCACTTTGGAGTTGCATCCGGAAAATTCCTTGGGTTTATCGTCAATGCTCGAGGAATCGAAGCTAATCCTGAAAAGATTTGGGCGATCGGAAATCTTGAAACCCCAAAAACTATAAAGCAAGTCCAGAGTCTCAATGGGAAAGTAGTAGCACTGAGAAAGTTCATTTCAAAGTCCACTAACAAATGCATTCCTTTCTTCGATCTGATCCGAAAAGAAAAACGAAGCTTTGAATGGACCATGGAGTGTGAGGGCGCATTCCGAGCATTAGTTCAGCATCTATCTACACCACCTATTTTGTCAAAGCCTATTGATCATGAGAAGTTGTATGTTTACGTAGCGGTATCAGAAAACGCTATCAGCGCTGCCTTAATTCGGGAAGAAGACATGATACAGAAGCCAGTATATTACATCCGCAAACGATTGACTGGAGCTGAAAGGAATTATCCGAAACTAGAGAAGCTGGCTTATTGTCTTGTTATTGCATCAAGGAAGCTCCACCCATATTTCCAGGCCTATCCTATCATTGTTTACACCGACCAGCCGTTACGACAGGTCCTAATGCGGCTTGAGACGTTTGGTAGGTTACTCAAATGGAATATCGAACTGAGCCAGTTGGATATTACTTATACTCCAAGGTGATCCATTCAAGGACAAGTCCTTGCCGATTTCATAGCTGAATTTACCATTCCAGAGGACTTGCCCAAAACCAGTGAATCTCCCGAATACGTCTGGAAGCTGTACACTGATGGTGCATCAAACGACCGATGCTCGAGTGTTGGGGTTGTACTTGAAACCCCCGAAGGCCGATCTATATGTTATGCTTTAAAGTTCGATTTTCACGCAACCAATAATGAAGCTGAATATGAAGCCCTCTTAGCTGGATTGAAACTTGCTAGAGATTTGAGAATTATCGCTATGGAAATCTATTATGATTCACAATTAGTTGTGTGTCAAGTTTGGGGAGAATATCAAGCGAGAGATCAAAGACTGACCGCTTACTTAGCTCGGGTTCAGGAAATACTGAATCAGTTTGATTATTATGCTATTTATTGTAAACCTCGAGAACACAATCAGAAAGCCGATTCGTTGGCAAAGTTAGCCAGCACGGGTGAAGCGCAACAAACGGGACTCGTTCCCGTAGAGACGTTATCTTCCCAAAGTATTGACCGGGCAGAAGCAGATTGGATATGTGAAGTCGCTCCCTATAAGGAGTCATGGATGACTCCGTTCAGAAATTACCTTCAGCATGGAATCTTGCCGGAGCGCAGGAGTGAAAAAAGACAAGTCCTTCGGAAGGCTTCACGATTCACCATCCAGAATGGAGTCATGTACAGAACGGGGGTACTCTGTTCCTTTACTCCGGTGTATCGCTCACGATGAAATTAAGCGAGTTGTGATAACCCTAATTTTTGTGAGTAATTTCATAATTTAATTTAGTTTGTATTTGTTTGAAATTGCATTGGGAAAAATAGGAAATTGATTTGCAGATACAAAGTATAAAACATGTACATGTGCACAAGACAGTGTACACATGCACACAGATTTCTGTGTAACAAAACTTGGCAGAAATTAATAGATAAAAATAAAATAACTGATTTAGAAATACATATGCATAAAGATAGAATTATGTCTTTAAATAAAATATAGTACAAAGGAAATAAGAAGCTAGGCTGAAATAAACTCAAAATTATTTAAAGAAAGAAAGAAAAATAAAAGGCTTAGGTATACATAAGTTATACATGTATACAGTCAATCAATCTCTGGAAAGAAACAGAAATTGCATGAAAATGGCATGAGTCCCTAAACAAGCACTTTATCTATTCTCAGTAATTTCTTTTATTAAGAAAATAATAACAATAATAATAGGAAGTCATGCATATGACATGACCAGGGAAAATTAAAAGAGGGGAACTAATTTCTGGAAAGGAAAACAAGGACCACATACCCTTTTATTTTCTTGAATCAAACCAGAGGAAGGCTAGGTTTGGGATGGGGTAGAACTGACATTGGGTAAGTCCATAAACCCTAGTGATAGCCAAGATTTATATAAAAGGCCTAGTATAGTAAGACCATATGTTTTTGTTCTTCATTAACCTAAAGAGAAAAATATACAAGGCATAAACCAGAGAAAATAGGAGAAGGCAGAAGACTAAAAAGGGGTCCATAAGGCATAGGAAGAAGAAGGATTAAGGTGAGTAACCTCACTGAAAACTTTGGCATTAAGACCTGAATATTGAGGCAGCCAATTTGAACTAATTTTCTTTTACAAGTTATGTTTTATGTTTGGATGACTTTGGTTTGTTAATGAATTGTTTAAGGGTAAAACCTCTATCTGGTTTACCTAGAAAAAATAAGAGTCATGGATGCATGAACTAAAATGTTTGTCTGAGATATGGGTTAACCTTGAGATTGAGTATTTTTCTTTTATAAGTTTTCTTTATAAGTTGTTTATAAAAAATCCCCGGATTCAAGTAGTGGGTGTATGGTCTGAAGGTAGAAAGAAATATGGGCTGTAACATTGTGTTGTTGCTTATGTCTCATATTAATTAAAACAAAAGAAAATGTAGAAGTGCAATGTTGTACATGTGCTGAGCTTCTATGTTTTATGAAATACCCAAATCAAATATACTTGTGGTTTAGCCAGATCATGAATCTGATTGAACCAGAGGTAAGGGAAAATATATATATAGCAAATTACTCAGGACCATATGCTTACATCTTGATCCAGTGAAACCCACAGGCAAAAAAATAATGTGCTAAGAAGTCACTTCCCTCTTTCATGATAAAATGTTTGCTTCTGAGAATATAATTTACCAAACTCTGGATGAATACATGTTGCTTGCATTATTTATATTTCTCTGATTAAGAAGTGAGATGCAGAAGGGATTAGCACTGCTATGAAAAATAATAATAACACTTAGTAATTTAACTAAGGACTTGGGATCTTAGGGCTACCAAAGTATAGCTTGGCAATGGGAATATTGCAAGTTCACACATGGTATATTTATACCCAGGGGCCTGAGTGTGCTGGGTTAACAGAGAAAGGTCCCAGGCAGTGTGTGTTTAAAAAGGAGAAAGTAGCTAAAGACCCTATTATATTTGATAATGAATTCTAGGAATAAATTCAGGAGAGGTCTGGGCAAAATCCCTGATGGCCAGTAAAGTTGAAAAGGGGATGATAACTGAATTGATGTTTGTATTTGGTTGTTTTGGTGCTTTTTATTGATGAATCTTATGATTGTTTTCTATGAATCAAGTCATTGGGAATTTGTTTAACACTGATATGAATGCACATGTCTCACAAAAACATGCACACAGAAGATACTGAGTTTCTTATTCTTGCAATTACTGGAATACAAATAGAATTGAATAAGATCATGTTTTCAGTTAGATTATTCACACCAGACAAATAGTCTGACCCTTTTGTGTTTATGCACCATTGGGTGTCTCATATTCATATGGGGCAGTTCATGGTGGTTTTGCAGGGAAATAGGAAATTGCTTTGATCAGGCTTGGATGTTAAACTGCTTAAGATTTGGATGCTATGTTTTTAAAAGACTTTGCTGAAGTAAACTACACCTTCATGATGAACTAGATTAAGACCTATTGTTTAAAATTACTTTGAGAAACCAATGTATGGTTAATTACTGTTTTGTAGTTGTTGAACTTATATGTCTCAGCTGAACTATGTGCTTTGTTTTGCTAAATGCTTTGCTATGAAAAAATGGATTTTTAAGCTTCAAGAACAGTTAGGCTATAATGGTAGAAGATCTGAGATTAAATGAATTTGTGGTTTGTATGTATATCTATAGAACTGGCATAAGAAAATCCATGTTCAAGTCAAGAAATAAAATCTGATAGAAAGAGTTTGAATTGCTTTAAAAAGAAAATAATATAGTAGGTATTTTGTAACTGAGTAGTACAAACCAGAACAAGGCTAACATAGCCATTTTTCTTGAGCCTGGGTTAGGCCAGCAACCAAGAGTCTAAATTAGATTTTCAGATATGTTTCATAGCCAAAGTATAAACTAGGTTCAGACAATTATGTTAACAGGAGAAAAATAAAAAGAAAAAAAAACAACAAAAATTGGGTTTGAACCGACCAGCATAGCACTCGAACTCGTGACCTCTCATGTGTTAGTTAGGCGCGTTTCCATTACGCCTAGATGTTGCTTGTGTTCACTTAGGATCCACTTTCTTTTAGCCTGAGTTTGACACTAAACAGATTTTAACACAATCATCCATATAAAAAGCTTGCTTTCCACTGATTATTACTTGATCATTTCTCAATTAGAATAACAGACTAAAGTACATGTTTCCAGTGGATTCTATGGTCAAAAATCAGATTACAATAATTAATCTTTTTAAAGGAATTATCACATTTTTAATAGGTTTAAAAAGGAATTCTACTTACAAATTAACATGCTCTGATTAAAGTAGAATATAACATAGATATCTTCATATATGTATGTTAGGAATGATTTAGAGTTAAACAATATTTTTATATTGTGAAAGATCCTGGATATATTTTTGTTTATTGGAGAAAGAAAATGACCCTGGGAAATGTATTTGTAATGAATGATATATCTATATATCATTTCTTATAAAAAAAAAATCCTTATGAAATTAGGGTGGAAATAGGAGGGTCATTTCAGTTGGTATCAGAATTATGTTGTTAAGTAACATAGCAAAAATTTTGTATGAATTTGTTTGCATTGGATGTATAGAAGTGTTTACTGCTTTGGATGTTTTGTTTTTTTTATTTACACTATTGATATTTATTATGACAGACTAAGTGATAAATTAAAATGAATTAATCTATAGAGCATTAGGCAAAACAGACTAACCTAAGTGTTATATCCATAGAGCTATGGTAGGACCCAGACATCAAAATGTAGGAACAAGTGAACCACCCATGGTGAATGTGCAAGAATTCATGAGGGCCATAAGAGATGGAGTAGGCAACAGGCAGGAAAATCCACATGGGGAACTTTCCAAACTACTCAAGACTTTTACCAATCTTGGAGGCAAAACCTTTGATGGCACAGAAGGAGTTATGGGGGTTCAAAATTGGCTTAGAATTTTGGAAAGAATCTTTGCAGACATGCAAGTTGAAGACCAAAGGAAGAGGCAAATTGCATCCAGGCAATTGAGAGGAGCAGCTTTGGATTGGTGGGAGGTTATCATAGCTGGAAGACCTGAAGGAGAAGTAACATGAGATCAGTTTAAAGCAATGTTGGAAGGCAGATTTATCCCTGCATCAGCTAAGGAATCTTTACTGGAGGAATTCATCAAATTGAGGCAAGGGACTATGAGTGTCACTGAGTACACTCAGAAGTTTGAATCATTGGCAGAGTATGGTGCAGTACTCATCACTACTGAGGAAGCTAAGAATGGCAAATATATCCAAGGGTTGAACTCTAGCCTTAGTACAGCCATGCTAGCATATAAGGATAAAACTTTTGATCAAGTTTTGGATTTGACTCTGAGCATTGAACAACATGATAAAGCTAGAGAGAATTTCAGGGCATTCAAAAATAATCAAAACAAGAAGGGAAAGGGTAAATTTCACCCTTATGATAAAAAGAAAACAGACATAACTTCCACCAAGAAACCAGAGGAAGCCAGAACTGCTGAAGTTAAGAAGAGGATCACTTGTTACAACTGTGGAAAAGAGGGGCACATGAAAAATAGGTGCACCAATCCTAGACCAGCATCCTTCAATTGTCACCATTGTGGGAAGGAAGGTCACATAAAGAGGAACTGCCCAGATTTTAAGCAAGGAAAATTAGGGGCTTTGGAAGGGAAAGGCAAGGCAGCTGAGGGATCAAATGTTGAAAAGCATGGTCAAGTTGAAGGTACTTTGCTTATCCATTCAATACCTTTAACAGTAGTATATGATACTGGGGCTACACACTCATTGATCTCTCATGATATTGCACAACAATTAAAATTGAACTGTATGATTGTTGATAAACCACTGCTAATTAGAAGCCCTATAGGTAGTTCATGTGTCATGGGTATGATGTGCATGCAACTGGGATTAAATATAGGAGGACATGTGTTTGAGTCAAACCTATATGTGTTGCAATATCCAGACATAGGAATTATTTTAGGAGTTGATTGGTTGAGTAGATATAAGGCTATCATAAATATGGAGACATCCACCATATCATTGAAGGTTTCTGATGGACAAAGAATAATTGTTCTTTGTGAGGCAAACAAAAATAGAAGTATAGCCAACCTTTCTGCATTGTCAAATGAAAAACCCATGCCTGCATTAGAAGAGATCCCCATAGTTAATCAATATGATGATGTGTTTGGGGAAGTAAGAGGAGTTCCTAATCACAGGCTAGTTGAATTTTCAATTAGAATCATTCCAGGAGCTAGCCCAGTGGTTAAAAGACCAACCAGAATGGGGCCTAAGGAATTGATGGAGTTGAAAAAGCAATTAGTTGAACTAGAAGAAAAAGGTTTTATTAGACCTAGTAGCTCATCATGGGGAGCACCAGTAGTCTTTGTTAAGAAACATGATGGATCCCTGAGATTATGTATTGACTATAGGGAATTAAATAAAGTCACAATTAAAAATAAATACCCCTTACCAAGAATTGATGATCTCTTTGATCAATTGAGTGGTGCAAAAATATTCTCCAGGCTTGATTTAGCTTCAGGCTTTCATCAGATGAAAGTAGAAGAGGAAAGCATTAAGTATACAGCCTTTAACACCAGATATGGACTTTATGAATTTTTGGTGATGCCATTTGGCTTAACAAATGCTCCTTCCTATTTTGTTGATTTGATGAATAGGATTTTCAGAGAATACTTGGATAAGTTTGTATTAATATTTATTGATGATATACTAATTTATTCTAAGTCAGTTAGAGAGCATGAGAACCATTTGCATATAGTGTTTGAGAAATTGAGACAGGAAGACTTGAAAGCAAAGTTTTCAAAGTGCACTTTTTGGCAGAATGAAGTGAACTTTCTAGGCCATATTATATCAGAAAAAGGAATAGCTGTGGACTCCAATAAAGTCATTGCAGTGCAAGCTTGGAAAAGGCCTACTAATGTCACTGAAGTCAGATCATTCATGGGAATGGCTGGTTACTATAGAAGATTTATAAAAGATTTTGCAAAAATCTCAATTCCATTAACCAGATTGACTAGGAAAAATCAAGTGTTCACTTGGACTGAGGAATGTGAAAATGCCTTTGGGAAATTAAAAGAAGCACTAGTACAAGCTCCAATTCTTAAAGTACCTGAGGGAAATGAAAACTTGGTGGTGTATACTGATGCAAGTGGACAAGGGCTTGGAGCAGTGTTGATGCAACAACATCAGGTAATAGCTTATGCTTCTAGGCAGTTGAAATCAAGTGAAGTAAGGTACGCTACTCATGACCTTGAATTGGCTGCTGTAGTGTATGCCCTTAAGCTATGGAGACACTACTTGTTGGGAGCAAAATTTGAAGTATATACAGACCATAAATCACTCAAATATTTGTTTTCACAAAAAGAATTAAATATGAGGCAGCAGAGATGGATTGAACTCTTAGCCTCATATGATTTTGAAATATTTTACACACCAAGTAAGGCTAATAAAGTAGCAGATGCCCTAAGTAGACAACATGTTAAAGTGGCTAGATTAATGATAGAAGAGTTTAACACTTTATCATTATTAATTGATTCAGAGATAAAAAGTGATAACACAGAAAACATGAGCTTATACAGTGGGAAGGTAGAGATGGGAAAATTAAGTTTTATTACTCTGGGATCAGAATTGAAAAATAAAGTTGCAATGCTACAAAACCAAGATCCATTTTTATTTGGAAAGAAGACACAAATATTAAATGGTGAGATAGTAGAAGGTTTTCAGTTGGATGATCAGGGCCATTTGAAGAAAGGAGAAAGAATATGTGTTCCAGCAATGGATGAGTTGAAGCAAGAAATTTTGGATGCTTACCACAAAAGCAAATATACTATACACCCAGGAAGCACAAGGATGTATCACAACCTCAAGAGAGATTATTGGTGGAGTGGTATGAAGAGTGCAGTGGCAACCTATGTATCAAAATGTATGGTTTGCCAGCAGGTGAAGGCTGAGTATCAAAAACCCTCAGGAATGCTTCAACCTTTACAAATACCACAGTGGAAATGGGAAGACATATCAATGGATTTTATTGATGGTTTACCTAGAACTAGGAGGGGAAATGATAGTATTTGGGTAATGGTTGATAGGTTAACCAAGTCAGCCCACTTTATACCAGTGAAATCAGAAAGAAATGCTAATACCCTAGCCCAGTTGTTTATTAAAGAAGTAGTCAGACTGCATGGTATACCAAAGACTATAGTGAGTGATAGAGATACCATCTTCACTTCAAAATTTTGGCAGAGTTTTCACAAGGCAATGGGGACTGATTTATGTTTGAGTACAGCATACCATCCTCAATCTGATGGTCAAACAGAAATTGTAAACAAATTGCTTGAAGACATGTTGAGAGCATGTGTATTGGATTGGGGAGGAAGCTGGGAAGATTACATATATCTAGCTGAATTTGCATACAATAACACCCATCACAGTAGCATAGGCATGGCCCCCTTTGAAGCTCTCTATGGAAGGCCATGTATATCACCTTCAAGTTGGCATGAGTCTGGAGAAAAAGTGGTCTTAGGACCAGAAAATGTGAAGGAGACTTCTGAAAAGGTAGCTTTGATCAGAAAAAGAATTGCCTCTGCCCAAGATAGGCAAAAGAAATATGCAGATCAAAGAAGGAAGGCAGTGCAATATGATGTTGGGGATTATGTGTTCATCAAGATATCACCCATGAAAAAGGTTCTAAGGTTTGGGAAACAAGGAAAGTTGATTCCTAGATATATAGGACCATATAAAATTCTAGAAAGAATAGGGACAGTAGCCTATAAATTAGAATTGCCAGAAGAAATGAGAGCAATGCATGATGTCTTTCATGTGTCTCAACTAAGGAGGTGGGTTCATGATAAGGAAGCAATACTAGAATCCTCTAAGGATGTGCAGATTGATCCTAGAATGATCTATGAAAAGGAACCAGTGGGCATAGTTTCTAGAGAAACCAAGAAATTGAGAAACAAAGAAATTAAATTAGTAAAGGTACAATGGAGTCTAGACCCAAATGATTGCACATGGGAAGTGGAGGATAAAATCAGAAATGATTATCCCCAGCTGTTTGATTGAAGAAAAGGTAAATCTATATATATATACATACTAATGAATGTGTTGGTTGAATATGCATTGTGATTTTTTTTTTGTGTTGATATGCATAGTGCTTAATAGGTGATTGGTTTGAAAATGGTTTTGAAATCAGAAAAATTCATTTTTCTGAAGAGATGATACTTAAATTAAGTATGAAAGAATTGTGGGACACAATTCCTAAAAGGAGGGGTATATGTGATAACCCTGATTTTTGTGAGTAATTTCATAATTTAATTTAGTTTGTATTTGTTTGAAATTGCATTGGGAAAAATAGGAAATTGATTTGCAGATACAAAGTATAAAACATGTACATGTGCACAAGACAGTGTACACATGCACACAGATTTCTGTGTAACAAAACTTGGCAGAAATTAATAGATAAAAATAAAATAACTGATTTAGAAATACATATGCATAAAGATAGAATTATGTCTTTAAATAAAATATAGTACAAAGGAAATAAGAAGCTAGGCTGAAATAAACTCAAAATTATTTAAAGAAAGAAAGAAAAATAAAAGGCTTAGGTATACATAAGTTATACATGTATACAGTCAATCAATCTCTGGAAAGAAACAGAAATTGCATGAAAATGGCATGAGTCCCTAAACAAGCACTTTATCTATTCTCAGTAATTTCTTTTATTAAGAAAATAATAACAATAATAATAGGAAGTCATGCATATGACATGACCAGGGAAAATTAAAAGAGGGGAACTAATTTCTGGAAAGGAAAACAAGGACCACATACCCTTTTATTTTCTTGAATCAAACCAGAGGAAGGCTAGGTTTGGGATGGGGTAGAACTGACATTGGGTAAGTCCATAAACCCTAGTGACAGCCAAGATTTATATAAAAGGCCTAGTATAGTAAGACCATATGTTTTTGTTCTTCATTAACCTAAAGAGAAAAATATACAAGGCATAAACCAGAGAAAATAGGAGAAGGCAGAAGACTAAAAAGGGGTCCATAAGGCATAGGAAGAAGAAGGATTAAGGTAAGTAACCTCACTGAAAACTTTGGCATTAAGACCTGAATATTGAGGCAGCCAGTTTGAACTAATTTTCTTTTACAAGTTATGTTTTATGTTTGGATGACTTTGGTTTGTTAATGAATTGTTTAAGGGTAAAACCTCTATCTGGTTTACCTAGAAAAAATAAGAGTCATGGATGCATGAACTAAAATGTTTGTCTGAGATATGGGTTAACCTTGAGATTGAGTATTTTTCTTTTATAAGTTTTCTTTATAAGTTGTTTATAAAAAATCCCCGGATTCAAGTAGTGGGTGTATGGTCTGAAGGTAGAAAGAAATATGGGCTGTAACATTGTGTTGTTGCTTATGTCTCATATTAATTAAAACAAAAGAAAATGTAGAAGTGCAATGTTGTACATGTGCTGAGCTTCTATGTTTTATGAAATACCCAAATCAAATATACTTGTGGTTTAGCCAGATCATGAATCTGATTGAACCAGAGGTAAGGGAAAATATATATATAGCAAATTACTCAGGACCATATGCTTACATCTTGATCCAGTGAAACCCACAGGCAAAAAAATAATGTGCTAAGAAGTCACTTCCCTCTTTCATGATAAAATGTTTGCTTCTGAGAATATAATTTACCAAACTCTGGATGAATACATGTTGCTTGCATTATTTATATTTCTCTGATTAAGAAGTGAGATGCAGAAGGGATTAGCACTGCTATGAAAAATAATAATAACACTTAGTAATTTAACTAAGGACTTGGGATCTTAGGGCTACCAAAGTATAGCTTGGCAATGGGAATATTGCAAGTTCACACATGGTATATTTATACCCAGGGGCCTGAGTGTGCTGGGTTAACAGAGAAAGGTCCCAGGCAGTGTGTGTTTAAAAAGGAGAAAGTAGCTAAAGACCCTATTATATTTGATAATGAATTCTAGGAATAAATTCAGGAGAGGTCTGGGCAAAATCCCTGATGGCCAGTAAAGTTGAAAAGGGGATGATAACTGAATTGATGTTTGTATTTGGTTGTTTTGGTGCTTTTTATTGATGAATCTTATGATTGTTTTCTATGAATCAAGTCATTGGGAATTTGTTTAACACTGATATGAATGCACATGTCTCACAAAAACATGCACACAGAAGATACTGAGTTTCTTATTCTTGCAATTACTGGAATACAAATAGAATTGAATAAGATCATGTTTTCAGTTAGATTATTCACACCAGACAAATAGTCTGACCCTTTTGTGTTTATGCACCATTGGGTGTCTCATATTCATATGGGGCAGTTCATGGTGGTTTTGCAGGGAAATAGGAAATTGCTTTGATCAGGCTTGGATGTTAAACTGCTTAAGATTTGGATGCTATGTTTTTAAAAGACTTTGCTGAAGTAAACTACACCTTCATGATGAACTAGATTAAGACCTATTGTTTAAAATTACTTTGAGAAACCAATGTATGGTTAATTACTGTTTTGTAGTTGTTGAACTTATATGTCTCAGCTGAACTATGTGCTTTGTTTTGCTAAATGCTTTGCTATGAAAAAATGGATTTTTAAGCTTCAAGAACAGTTAGGCTATAATGGTAGAAGATCTGAGATTAAATGAATTTGTGGTTTGTATGTATATCTATAGAACTGGCATAAGAAAATCCATGTTCAAGTCAAGAAATAAAATCTGATAGAAAGAGTTTGAATTGCTTTAAAAAGAAAATAATATAGTAGGTATTTTGTAACTGAGTAGTACAAACCAGAACAAGGCTAACATAGCCATTTTTCTTGAGCCTGGGTTAGGCCAGCAACCAAGAGTCTAAATTAGATTTTCAGATATGTTTCATAGCCAAAGTATAAACTAGGTTCAGACAATTATGTTAACAGGAGAAAAATAAAAAGAAAAAAAAAACAACAAAAATTGGGTTTGAACCGACCAGCATAGCACTCGAACTCGTGACCTCTCATGTGTTAGTTAGGCGCGTTTCCATTACGCCTAGATGTTGCTTGTGTTCACTTAGGATCCACTTTCTTTTAGCCTGAGTTTGACACTAAACAGATTTTAACACAATCATCCATATAAAAAGCTTGCTTTCCACTGATTATTACTTGATCATTTCTCAATTAGAATAACAGACTAAAGTACATGTTTCCAGTGGATTCTATGGTCAAAAATCAGATTACAATAATTAATCTTTTTAAAGGAATTATCACATTTTTAATAGGTTTAAAAAGGAATTCTACTTACAAATTAACATGCTCTGATTAAAGTAGAATATAACATAGATATCTTCATATATGTATGTTAGGAATGATTTAGAGTTAAACAATATTTTTATATTGTGAAAGATCCTGGATATATTTTTGTTTATTGGAGAAAGAAAATGACCCTGGGAAATGTATTTGTAATGAATGATATATCTATATATCATTTCTTATAAAAAAAAAATCCTTATGAAATTAGGGTGGAAATAGGAGGGTCATTTCAGTTGGTATCAGAATTATGTTGTTAAGTAACATAGCAAAAATTTTGTATGAATTTGTTTGCATTGGATGTATAGAAGTGTTTACTGCTTTGGATGTTTTGTTTTTTTTATTTACACTATTGATATTTATTATGACAGACTAAGTGATAAATTAAAATGAATTAATCTATAGAGCATTAGGCAAAACAGACTAACCTAAGTGTTATATCCATAGAGCTATGGTAGGACCCAGACATCAAAATGTAGGAACAAGTGAACCACCCATGGTGAATGTGCAAGAATTCATGAGGGCCATAAGAGATGGAGTAGGCAACAGGCAGGAAAATCCACATGGGGAACTTTCCAAACTACTCAAGACTTTTACCAATCTTGGAGGCAAAACCTTTGATGGCACAGAAGGAGTTATGGGGGTTCAAAATTGGCTTAGAATTTTGGAAAGAATCTTTGCAGACATGCAAGTTGAAGACCAAAGGAAGAGGCAAATTGCATCCAGGCAATTGAGAGGAGCAGCTTTGGATTGGTGGGAGGTTATCATAGCTGGAAGACCTGAAGGAGAAGTAACATGAGATCAGTTTAAAGCAATGTTGGAAGGCAGATTTATCCCTGCATCAGCTAAGGAATCTTTACTGGAGGAATTCATCAAATTGAGGCAAGGGACTATGAGTGTCACTGAGTACACTCAGAAGTTTGAATCATTGGCAGAGTATGGTGCAGTACTCATCACTACTGAGGAAGCTAAGAATGGCAAATATATCCAAGGGTTGAACTCTAGCCTTAGTACAGCCATGCTAGCATATAAGGATAAAACTTTTGATCAAGTTTTGGATTTGACTCTGAGCATTGAACAACATGATAAAGCTAGAGAGAATTTCAGGGCATTCAAAAATAATCAAAACAAGAAGGGAAAGGGTAAATTTCACCCTTATGATAAAAAGAAAACAGACATAACTTCCACCAAGAAACCAGAGGAAGCCAGAACTGCTGAAGTTAAGAAGAGGATCACTTGTTACAACTGTGGAAAAGAGGGGCACATGAAAAATAGGTGCACCAATCCTAGACCAGCATCCTTCAATTGTCACCATTGTGGGAAGGAAGGTCACATAAAGAGGAACTGCCCAGATTTTAAGCAAGGAAAATTAGGGGCTTTGGAAGGGAAAGGCAAGGCAGCTGAGGGATCAAATGTTGAAAAGCATGGTCAAGTTGAAGGTACTTTGCTTATCCATTCAATACCTTTAACAGTAGTATATGATACTGGGGCTACACACTCATTGATCTCTCATGATATTGCACAACAATTAAAATTGAACTGTATGATTGTTGATAAACCACTGCTAATTAGAAGCCCTATAGGTAGTTCATGTGTCATGGGTATGATGTGCATGCAACTGGGATTAAATATAGGAGGACATGTGTTTGAGTCAAACCTATATGTGTTGCAATATCCAGACATAGGAATTATTTTAGGAGTTGATTGGTTGAGTAGATATAAGGCTATCATAAATATGGAGACATCCACCATATCATTGAAGGTTTCTGATGGACAAAGAATAATTGTTCTTTGTGAGGCAAACAAAAATAGAAGTATAGCCAACCTTTCTGCATTGTCAAATGAAAAACCCATGCCTGCATTAGAAGAGATCCCCATAGTTAATCAATATGATGATGTGTTTGGGGAAGTAAGAGGAGTTCCTAATCACAGGCTAGTTGAATTTTCAATTAGAATCATTCCAGGAGCTAGCCCAGTGGTTAAAAGACCAACCAGAATGGGGCCTAAGGAATTGATGGAGTTGAAAAAGCAATTAGTTGAACTAGAAGAAAAAGGTTTTATTAGACCTAGTAGCTCATCATGGGGAGCACCAGTAGTCTTTGTTAAGAAACATGATGGATCCCTGAGATTATGTATTGACTATAGGGAATTAAATAAAGTCACAATTAAAAATAAATACCCCTTACCAAGAATTGATGATCTCTTTGATCAATTGAGTGGTGCAAAAATATTCTCCAGGCTTGATTTAGCTTCAGGCTTTCATCAGATGAAAGTAGAAGAGGAAAGCATTAAGTATACAGCCTTTAACACCAGATATGGACTTTATGAATTTTTGGTGATGCCATTTGGCTTAACAAATGCTCCTTCCTATTTTGTTGATTTGATGAATAGGATTTTCAGAGAATACTTGGATAAGTTTGTATTAATATTTATTGATGATATACTAATTTATTCTAAGTCAGTTAGAGAGCATGAGAACCATTTGCATATAGTGTTTGAGAAATTGAGACAGGAAGACTTGAAAGCAAAGTTTTCAAAGTGCACTTTTTGGCAGAATGAAGTGAACTTTCTAGGCCATATTATATCAGAAAAAGGAATAGCTGTGGACTCCAATAAAGTCATTGCAGTGCAAGCTTGGAAAAGGCCTACTAATGTCACTGAAGTCAGATCATTCATGGGAATGGCTGGTTACTATAGAAGATTTATAAAAGATTTTGCAAAAATCTCAATTCCATTAACCAGATTGACTAGGAAAAATCAAGTGTTCACTTGGACCGAGGAATGTGAAAATGCCTTTGGGAAATTAAAAGAAGCACTAGTACAAGCTCCAATTCTTAAAGTACCTGAGGGAAATGAAAACTTGGTGGTGTATACTGATGCAAGTGGACAAGGGCTTGGAGCAGTGTTGATGCAACAACATCAGGTAATAGCTTATGCTTCTAGGCAGTTGAAATCAAGTGAAGTAAGGTACGCTACTCATGACCTTGAATTGGCTGCTGTAGTGTATGCCCTTAAGCTATGGAGACACTACTTGTTGGGAGCAAAATTTGAAGTATATACAGACCATAAATCACTCAAATATTTGTTTTCACAAAAAGAATTAAATATGAGGCAGCAGAGATGGATTGAACTCTTAGCCTCATATGATTTTGAAATATTTTACACACCAAGTAAGGCTAATAAAGTAGCAGATGCCCTAAGTAGACAACATGTTAAAGTGGCTAGATTAATGATAGAAGAGTTTAACACTTTATCATTATTAATTGATTCAGAGATAAAAAGTGATAACACAGAAAACATGAGCTTATACAGTGGGAAGGTAGAGATGGGAAAATTAAGTTTTATTACTCTGGGATCAGAATTGAAAAATAAAGTTGCAATGCTACAAAACCAAGATCCATTTTTATTTGGAAAGAAGACACAAATATTAAATGGTGAGACAGTAGAAGGTTTTCAGTTGGATGATCAGGGCCATTTGAAGAAAGGAGAAAGAATATGTGTTCCAGCAATGGATGAGTTGAAGCAAGAAATTTTGGATGCTTACCACAAAAGCAAATATACTATACACCCAGGAAGCACAAGGATGTATCACAACCTCAAGAGAGATTATTGGTGGAGTGGTATGAAGAGTGCAGTGGCAACCTATGTATCAAAATGTATGGTTTGCCAGCAGGTGAAGGCTGAGTATCAAAAACCCTCAGGAATGCTTCAACCTTTACAAATACCACAGTGGAAATGGGAAGACATATCAATGGATTTTATTGATGGTTTACCTAGAACTAGGAGGGGAAATGATAGTATTTGGGTAATGGTTGATAGGTTAACCAAGTCAGCCCACTTTATACCAGTGAAATCAGAAAGAAATGCTAATACCCTAGCCCAGTTGTTTATTAAAGAAGTAGTCAGACTGCATGGTATACCAAAGACTATAGTGAGTGATAGAGATACCATCTTCACTTCAAAATTTTGGCAGAGTTTTCACAAGGCAATGGGGACTGATTTATGTTTGAGTACAGCATACCATCCTCAATCTGATGGTCAAACAGAAATTGTAAACAAATTGCTTGAAGACATGTTGAGAGCATGTGTATTGGATTGGGGAGGAAGCTGGGAAGATTACATATATCTAGCTGAATTTGCATACAATAACACCCATCACAGTAGCATAGGCATGGCCCCCTTTGAACCTCTCTATGGAAGGCCATGTATATCACCTTCAAGTTGGCATGAGTCTGGAGAAAAAGTGGTCTTAGGACCAGAAAATGTGAAGGAGACTTCTGAAAAGGTAGCTTTGATCAGAAAAAGAATTGCCTCTGCCCAAGATAGGCAAAAGAAATATGCAGATCAAAGAAGGAAGGCAGTGCAATATGATGTTGGGGATTATGTGTTCATCAAGATATCACCCATGAAAAAGGTTCTAAGGTTTGGGAAACAAGGAAAGTTGATTCCTAGATATATAGGACCATATAAAATTCTAGAAAGAATAGGGACAGTAGCCTATAAATTAGAATTGCCAGAAGAAATGAGAGCAATGCATGATGTCTTTCATGTGTCTCAACTAAGGAGGTGGGTTCATGATAAGGAAGCAATACTAGAATCCTCTAAGGATGTGCAGATTGATCCTAGAATGATCTATGAAAAGGAACCAATGGGCATAGTTTCTAGAGAAACCAAGAAATTGAGAAACAAAGAAATTAAATTAGTAAAGGTACAATGGAGTCTAGACCCAAATGATTGCACATGGGAAGTGGAGGATAAAATCAGAAATGATTATCCCCAGCTGTTTGATTGAAGAAAAGGTAAATCTATATATATATACATACTAATGAATGTGTTGGTTGAATATGCATTGTGATTTTTTTTTTGTGTTGATATGCATAGTGCTTAATAGGTGATTGGTTTGAAAATGGTTTTGAAATCAGAAAAATTCATTTTTCTGAAGAGATGATACTTAAATTAAGTATGAAAGAATTGTGGGACACAATTCCTAAAAGGAGGGGTATATGTGATAACCCTGATTTTTGTGAGTAATTTCATAATTTAATTTAGTTTGTATTTGTTTGAAATTGCATTGGGAAAAATAGGAAATTGATTTGCAGATACAAAGTATAAAACATGTACATGTGCACAAGACAGTGTACACATGCACACAGATTTCTGTGTAACAAAACTTGGCAGAAATTAATAGATAAAAATAAAATAACTGATTTAGAAATACATATGCATAAAGATAGAATTATGTCTTTAAATAAAATATAGTACAAAGGAAATAAGAAGCTAGGCTGAAATAAACTCAAAATTATTTAAAGAAAGAAAGAAAAATAAAAGGCTTAGGTATACATAAGTTATACATGTATACAGTCAATCAATCTCTGGAAAGAAACAGAAATTGCATGAAAATGGCATGAGTCCCTAAACAAGCACTTTATCTATTCTCAGTAATTTCTTTTATTAAGAAAATAATAACAATAATAATAGGAAGTCATGCATATGACATGACCAGGGAAAATTAAAAGAGGGGAACTAATTTCTGGAAAGGAAAACAAGGACCACATACCCTTTTATTTTCTTGAATCAAACCAGAGGAAGGCTAGGTTTGGGATGGGGTAGAACTGACATTGGGTAAGTCCATAAACCCTAGTGACAGCCAAGATTTATATAAAAGGCCTAGTATAGTAAGACCATATGTTTTTGTTCTTCATTAACCTAAAGAGAAAAATATACAAGGCATAAACCAGAGAAAATAGGAGAAGGCAGAAGACTAAAAAGGGGTCCATAAGGCATAGGAAGAAGAAGGATTAAGGTAAGTAACCTCACTGAAAACTTTGGCATTAAGACCTGAATATTGAGGCAGCCAGTTTGAACTAATTTTCTTTTACAAGTTATGTTTTATGTTTGGATGACTTTGGTTTGTTAATGAATTGTTTAAGGGTAAAACCTCTATCTGGTTTACCCAGAAAAAATAAGAGTCATGGATGCATGAACTAAAATGTTTGTCTGAGATATGGGTTAACCTTGAGATTGAGTATTTTTCTTTTATAAGTTTTCTTTATAAGTTGTTTATAAAAAATCCCCGGATTCAAGTAGTGGGTGTATGGTCTGAAGGTAGAAAGAAATATGGGCTATAACATTGTGTTGTTGCTTATGTCTCATATTAATTAAAACAAAAGAAAATGTAGAAGTGCAATGTTGTACATGTGCTGAGCTTCTATGTTTTATGAAATACCCAAATCAAATATACTTGTGGTTTAGCCAGATCATGAATCTGATTGAACCAGAGGTAAGGGAAAATATATATATAGCAAATTACTCAGGACCATATGCTTACATCTTGATCCAGTGAAACCCACAGGCAAAAAAATAATGTGCTAAGAAGTCACTTCCCTCTTTCATGATAAAATGTTTGCTTCTGAGAATATAATTTACCAAACTCTGGATGAATACATGTTGCTTGCATTATTTATATTTCTCTGATTAAGAAGTGAGATGCAGAAGGGATTAGCACTGCTATGAAAAATAATAATAACACTTAGTAATTTAACTAAGGACTTGGGATCTTAGGGCTACCAAAGTATAGCTTGGCAATGGGAATATTGCAAGTTCACACATGGTATATTTATACCCAGGGGCCTGAGTGTGCTGGGTTAACAGAGAAAGGTCCCAGGCAGTGTGTGTTTAAAAAGGAGAAAGTAGCTAAAGACCCTATTATATTTGATAATGAATTCTAGGAATAAATTCAGGAGAGGTCTGGGCAAAATCCCTGATGGCCAGTAAAGTTGAAAAGGGGATGATAACTGAATTGATGTTTGTATTTGGTTGTTTTGGTGCTTTTTATTGATGAATCTTATGATTGTTTTCTATGAATCAAGTCATTGGGAATTTGTTTAACACTGATATGAATGCACATGTCTCACAAAAACATGCACACAGAAGATACTGAGTTTCTTATTCTTGCAATTACTGGAATACAAATAGAATTGAATAAGATCATGTTTTCAGTTAGATTATTCACACCAGACAAATAGTCTGACCCTTTTGTGTTTATGCACCATTGGGTGTCTCATATTCATATGGGGCAGTTCATGGTGGTTTTGCAGGGAAATAGGAAATTGCTTTGATCAGGCTTGGATGTTAAACTGCTTAAGATTTGGATGCTATGTTTTTAAAAGACTTTGCTGAAGTAAACTACACCTTCATGATGAACTAGATTAAGACCTATTGTTTAAAATTACTTTGAGAAACCAATGTATGGTTAATTACTGTTTTGTAGTTGTTGAACTTATATGTCTCAGCTGAACTATGTGCTTTGTTTTGCTAAATGCTTTGCTATGAAAAAATGGATTTTTAAGCTTCAAGAACAGTTAGGCTATAATGGTAGAAGATCTGAGATTAAATGAATTTGTGGTTTGTATGTATATCTATAGAACTGGCATAAGAAAATCCATGTTCAAGTCAAGAAATAAAATCTGATAGAAAGAGTTTGAATTGCTTTAAAAAGAAAATAATATAGTAGGTATTTTGTAACTGAGTAGTACAAACCAGAACAAGGCTAACATAGCCATTTTTCTTGAGCCTGGGTTAGGCCAGCAACCAAGAGTCTAAATTAGATTTTCAGATATGTTTCATAGCCAAAGTATAAACTAGGTTCAGACAATTATGTTAACAGGAGAAAAATAAAAAGAAAAAAAAAACAACAAAAATTGGGTTTGAACCGACCAGCATAGCACTCGAACTCGTGACCTCTCATGTGTTAGTTAGGCGCGTTTCCATTACGCCTAGATGTTGCTTGTGTTCACTTAGGATCCACTTTCTTTTAGCCTGAGTTTGACACTAAACAGATTTTAACACAATCATCCATATAAAAAGCTTGCTTTCCACTGATTATTACTTGATCATTTCTCAATTAGAATAACAGACTAAAGTACATGTTTCCAGTGGATTCTATGGTCAAAAATCAGATTACAATAATTAATCTTTTTAAAGGAATTATCACATTTTTAATAGGTTTAAAAAGGAATTCTACTTACAAATTAACATGCTCTGATTAAAGTAGAATATAACATAGATATCTTCATATATGTATGTTAGGAATGATTTAGAGTTAAACAATATTTTTATATTGTGAAAGATCCTGGATATATTTTTGTTTATTGGAGAAAGAAAATGACCCTGGGAAATGTATTTGTAATGAATGATATATCTATATATTATTTCTTATAAAAAAAATCCTTATGAAATTAGGGTGGAAATAGGAGGGTCATTTCACGAGTATTACGCGATGTGCACGAGGGAGAATGTGGCGATCACACTGTGGGGCAAGCACTTGCTAAGAAAGTACTTTGATACAGATATTATTGGCCGACTGTGAATCACGATGTGTCGGATTATGCAAAAAGATGTGATAAATGTCAAAAGCATGCTCGAATTCCTAGAGCCCCACCTACCGAGATAACTCAAATGGTCAGCCCATGGCCGTTTGTAGTATGGGGCATCGACATCATTGGTTCTCTACCTCTGGCAAAAGGTGGTGCGAAGTACGCCATCGTCGCAGTTGATTACTTTACAAAGTGGGCTGAAGCTGAACCTCTTGCTACCATAACGACAAAAAAAGTAATCAACTTTGTAGTCCGCAACATTATCTGTCGATTCGGTCTCCCACACACCATCATCACTGATAACGGAACCCAGTTCGACAGTATTGAATTTAAAGATTTCTGCTAACGGTTTCACATTCGAAAGAAATTCTCTGCAGTTGCGCACCCTCAAGCGAATGGACAAGTCGAAGCAGTCAATAGAGTTATAAAGTCCATTTTGAAGAAACGATTGGAAAAGGCCGGGGGCAAATGGGTCGACGAACTTCCTATGGCTTTATAGGCTTACCGAACAACCCACAAGTCCGCAACCGGTCACACTCCATTCTCTCTCTCTTATGGTTCGGAAGCGGTTATTCCCATCAAGCTAGAAGTACCTTCTCATCGTGTGACATACTATGATCCGAAGACAAATGCTATATTACTTGCTGAATCTCTCGATTTACTAGATGAGAAACGTGAAGAGGCTGATTTGAGGGCAGCCGCGTATCGAAGTCGAGTCGCCCGATTGTACAACGCCAAGGTCCACCCGCGAACCTTTGAACTCGGCGATCTCGTCCTGAAAAGAATCTATCCGGTTCCTTCGCATTTGAAGCCAACATGGGAAGGGTCGACGGTCTTACTCTACCGAGAGCCTGGAACAGCGAGAGTCTTCGTTGCTACTACACATAACAGGCTCTGTTTATTCATTTAGTTTATTTTCCATTTGCAATTTGTTTTTGCATTTCGAAATTAGAATTTGTAATAAGGCAACTAACTTTGCCATATTTTCTTATTTCAGCAATAAAATGCAATCTCTTTGAGCCAGAGCTGTGGTTACTTGAAATACTTCATATAATCATCACCATGCACGGAGAGCTAAGTTCCATTATACGATGGGATTTATTCAAATAGGGAGTGAATGTGATGCAACCGATCACTCGCTAAGCGAAACCCGAGCACGGGGACAAACCATCACACCACAGTTAAAGAAGGATTGATACACGACAACCCTTCACTCAACTCCAGATTCCCAGAGTGCGAACTGGATTATAAACTTACAAATACGTTTTCGAAGAGGGTGGATCCGTCCACCTAACGACTTCGCCCGTATCTAAACCAAGTTTGAGGAAGGTGGACCCGTCCATCTAACGACCTCACTTGTTAACTCAGGGTGGATGTGATCCGACCATCCACGATCCCGATACACCTTTCGTTCCCAAAGTGCGAGCAAAATACAAAAAACATGCAGCAGATGTGACTGACCGTCTATTTATCAACTCCAAATTCCCAGAGTGCGAATTGGAGTATAAACATCAACTCCGGATTCCCAGAGTGCGAAACGGAGTATAAACATTAACCAACTCCAAATTCCCAGAGTGCGAATTGGAGTATAAACATAAACTCTGGATTCCCAGAGTGCGAAACGGAGCATAAACATCAACCAACTCCGGATTCCCAGAGTGCGAAACAGAGTATAAACATCAACCAACTCCGAATTCCCAGAGTGCGAAACGGAGTATAAACTTCAACTCCAAATTTCCAGAGTGCAAATTGGAGTATAAACACCAACTCCAAACTCCCAAAGTGCGAGTCGGAGTATAAATGTCGACTCCAAGTCCCCAGAACATGGACATATAATTAAAACTTAAAACGGCATAACCAACCGCCAGTAAACAAATGAATATCCCCGGAGTGCGGATGTGATCATCGATAATCAAACGAGTGTGGCTGAACCACTCAATCTCTGCTTGTCTCAGACATCCATTCAGGGGCACTAAATTCAATATGTTATAAGTGAGATGCAATTGCTGGCTGATGTTCTACAACTCATCCCCAAGACTGGGGGGCAGAACTTAAGTGTCAACCATTGACTGAAGCAGTGCGACGTCGAAGTTCAACTCACTTCCCGATCATGAATTGTGTCCCCAATTTCTGGACCTGACGAATAAAAACAAACTTGACTCAGAAGCTGAAACTTCACAAGTGCACTTCAAATATTGAAACACTTAAGTAAATACACAATAACTGAGAAGAAGTTAAAAAGGAAGAGTTTCATTTCTACTGTTTGTGAAAGAAATTCATGTACAAGTTTATTCCATAAAATTTCTACTAGCAGGGGCCGAATCCGCATCTATACAAGGCCTACGAAAGGAAAACCAAAATAAATCCCTATCTGCTCAGAATGAACTGAAGATGCCTATCTATTTCTTCTTCTCTCTCGGCTTCTTCCTCGGTGTAGACCCGCCGGAGTTGCCACTAACTTTTCTCTTTGAACCTTTACCTTTCGGCGGTCGGTCTCCAGGCGGGGGCATGATCTCAACGTCCTCCTCCGAACTCGAATGTATAGGGATGCTTCCTGCAGGCGGAGTCGGAGGAACAGGATCAATTGTAGGAGGCGGGATGGGCACACTAGTGTCAATAACTGTACCACCAGGTGATATCATTCTAAGCGGAGCTGGACCAGGTGCCGCCATTCAACCTTCAGAACTACCACCATAGGCCGCTGCCTCCATTTCAGCGTTGATCTCGGCCAATATCTCTTCTTCGCGAGTTGCTTGAGCCTCGTGGGGAGCATCATCAATCGGCATCGAAGAGCTAGTAGCGGGTGTGCCCCCACTCATAATGAATGGTAGGTCCGCAAAAGGGTCACTGTGATGACTGAGAAGTTCCTCCATCATCTGTTCGTCAAAAGAGAGTGTGCACCCCTATGTTCCATCGATTGACGTGGTCGTTGTGGTGGTCGCCTCGGTAACAATCGCCTCCTGCGTTTGGTGAGATTCTTGAGTTGCAGGAGGAGCAATTAGTGCAACTCCAGTCACTGGAAAGAGAAAAAGAAATGCTGTTAGTAAACGCTTCAGATCAAGCTCTTTATTTTGAACGCAGATGAGAAATGTTCATAATACCTTCCTCAATTTTGCTTGTAGATGGCTGAACGGCTTCAGCAACTTGCTCTGTAGCCGGAGATATCTGGGGCTGATCTGGATTATAGGCAGGGACAGCTTGGGGATCAACCACGGCTGCGGGATCAGGCTGGGTGGACATAGGGATCTCGAGACTTACATCGCGATGCTCAGTCCCTGAGCCTTCTCCTACTTCTAAGTGCTGGGGGCCAAGCCTTTGCTTTTCGTGCAAAATCATCGACTCATGGAGAATCTTTCGTTCATCTTCACTCAGCAAACGATTCTCAAGCTCAAACCCATCGATTGACTAACCCAGATGCACCGCCTTCTCCTCCTCAACTAATCGGCCCCAGGCATGGTGTAAATGTGTCGAGTAGTCATCGAGCCAGGCCAGGCCTCTGTGCCTCAGCACGTTAGCGTTGTAAACAACAAGAAGATCTTCAATATCGGCTTCCAGCCTGGACTCAGCCGATTTCACCTCCTTCTCAACCTTGGTCTCCACCGCTCGGACCTTAGCCATGGCCACATCCCATTCACCTCGAAGCAAAATAGCCTGTTCGCATGCCTCCTAGGCTGCGTTGTTCGCGTCGTCCCTTTCCTTGGCGATTTCGGAAAATTTAGCTTTAAGTTTGCCAAGTTCTTTCAGGGCAGTGTCCCGTTCAGCGGTGACTGTAGTATTTCGGTGGCCCATCTCTTCCACCAAGGCAACATGTGTTTGCCTCAATCTCTCCATCGCCGCATTCACATCATCAGCTTTTTTGGTGGCCTTAATTTCAGTTTTCCGAGAAGACTCGGCCTCGGTATTGAGCACTTGGATGATTCGATCCTTTTGAGCGAGTTCAGACTCCATCTTTTCAATCACTTTAGCTCGCTCAAAGGCCACCTTGGAAGCTTTATCTGCAGCCTTCATCCACTCTCTATATTGGGCGTATATATCATGAATGTAGTCATGCATTGTATTTTCAGCTTCCGAAGGGATTCTCTTTAGATGAGGGGGGAAGATGTAGCCGTCAAAGCAAATATTTGGGAACTCTTTCCTCAGCTGAGCGATTTTAATGGCCCCTTCCCCCGTGGGCTCAGTTAAGACCTGCTCTGCAATTATGGGGGCCATAGTTTCGACTCTCTGGCGATGAGTTTCAGGCCTCGAAGTGTGAGAAGACGATCTGTGTCGCGGAGGCTCAGATGGATGTGAAATGTGAACAGGAGGTGGTGAGGGGATTCTAGAAGGTGGAGAACGGGATCTAGATCGATATCTGTAGTCTCTATCCCTATCCCGCTCATATCTTTCTTGACCAGAGTACCCGCGATCGCGATCTCTATCTGAATCTCTCCTGCGAGACTCATGGTAAGTGGAGGACTTGCGAGCCGAGCAGAGGCTCCCTAACATCGATCCTCTCCCGGACATCGTACCTGTAAGTGAGAAACGAAAGAAAAGTTAGTGATCTCTTGAATTGGACAATTTACGATTGGAAATCGTGCAGTGCCGTGAAGTGTATGTATGTGCAACCCCCCGACCAACCGGAAATGTCGGCCGCACTTATAGCAAGCGACTCGCTCAGATCAAGAGCACTGTAGAGCTCCTCCAACCCGTTGTCATGTTGAAACGACACATAATCCGGAATCGGAATATCAGCAAGCCCTTCAAAAGGATTCTCTACTTGCGGGGGAGGAGCCTCCGAAATTTTAATTCCAGGAACAGGCAAAGACACAACCACAGATTTCAATCTAATGGATTTAGAACGCTTGTGAGCAACTGCCTTGCCTTTTCTCCTTCCTTCTGAGTCCTGAAAACTGCCAGAAGGTCCAGCTATAAGTTCGTCATCAGTGGGTGTTCTCTCCGGATCAACCCCTTCGGCTATTACGACACCGGGCATTTTACGTTTCACCCGCTTCTTCGAGACTGCCCTCAGTGTCCCTTCAAGCCTTATGCTTTGATTCCGCTCAATCAGCCCAACGATTCTCAAATTTCTGTTGGTTAGAACCGAATCAATGTCCCTCGTTTCGCTTGGAACTTCTTGAAGGACCCTTACTATCTCTTTGAAATACCCGCCTTCAGGTCGTGAAATTATGGTTGTAAAAAAAAAGATGTCAGTTTATATCAACTACTATCATCTGGATAACTACTGAAGAATACTGTAACACTTACGTCTGACTAGCCATCGGTTGGCAAATCCTAGGGGGCACCGGACGTAGAACCATTCTGTTTTAAAGTAACCCAGCCTCCCCCAGGATCTAGTTACTACTTGGCAGTTCCTGACTTACTCCAGGAAAGTGAAAGACGGACTATCTCCCCTACTCTTGAAGTTAAAAAGATATTTGATTTCTGTTGGGGCCGGTGGCCGGAAAAGATGATCCATGGACACAATAAATAAGCTATTTAGCAAAGCATATCCATTAGGGTGTAATTGAGATGAGGCAATTCCGAGGAAAGACAACACTTCCCTAATATATTGGTTAAACGGAGGGAGTGTTCCTACTGCGCACGCATGGTGATTGAAGGCAGTAAACCCCTCTGGGGATCGTGCGGTTTATCATTTGGCCCCGGTAATAAAACATCGTCCAATGACAAACCATGCCTCAGCTATATCCGCCCTAGCATGTCTTCAGAAACGTTAGAAGGCACGGAATCCTGTGGATTCATAATAAACCTGGCCCCAGGCAGCTCATCCGGAGCTGGGTCTATAACTTCGGCTGCGATGGCCGGAATCTCTAGGACGGAAGAAGATGAATCCTGAACTTCCTGCTGTTGTGAGCTTGAAGGTTCCATAACTAACTAACTAACTTATGAGAAATCATCATTAGACGATAATAACACCTGTGCTTCCCCCAGTGTAAAGTGTGTGAATTTGTTGTGCGAGTGCAGTGCTGCATAATACTTAAGAAATTATACAAAGTTAGAGAAAATGTCTAAACGACGAGACTTCGAAATTCAACTGGAGTGACCGTCATCGCTGATCGTCACAACCGTGCCATCCAGATGTTAGCGATCGATCCAAGTTAAAATTCGTTATCATTTTGTTAAGTTACAGTTCCATCGACGAGCTTCGAAGGGCAGTCAAATATGCAACTTAACAGTTAAGTCCAATATGCAAGAATGAAGCTCGTCGGAGTCATGTGATTGATTGTACAAGGTTTCGTAACCATCAGAGTTCAGGCTGGGAGCGATCACCAGAAGTCTGTTTTGCATCGATCAGAAGAGGCCTTAGTTTCGTATCGATCAAGGCCAGCAGCTTCGAATCGATCGGTAACGTTAAGTTCGTATCGATCATTGCTCGGCCGCTTCGCATCGATCAAGATATACAATGACTTGTACCAGTCCGAAACGATGGGGTTCACATCGATTGCTTACTCAGAATTTCGTATCGATCATCGTGGGCTTAATCTCGAATCGGTTGAAATCACGGCTTCGCATTGATTAAATCGCGACGACTTCGCATCGATCGGGTTACGATAACAGTTCGTAACCATCACAACTATACTTTGAATTCTATGTCGATTCGAAGCGATGAAAATCGGATCAACAGATCAACAATCGATATGAAGTCGCAGCAGGGGGATCGATACGAAACTCCAATTTTTCCTAACCCTCCATCGATACGAAATCCAGACCGAGCAATTCTTTCATCTCTTTCCTCACTCCTTCTTCTCTAAATGGCATAAACGCCATGGCCTTCCTCGACCTCGCATCAACCTTCTCCAGTTTCCTTCATGCTACACTCGATCGTGAATATAAATAAGATGGCACGAGAATTCGAATCTCATCATAATTAGGTTGAATTCATTCAATAAATTACCTAATGGCAATGGCTAGTTCAATGGATTGAAGGTTTGGTTCGATTCGAAGGCGAGCAGGTTTTCTTCTTCCAAGTTTTCGGAGCGATACGAAAGCAAAGGGTAAGAGTGGCAAATGAGGAAAAACTGGCTAAGTCCAAAAGTATTTATATGGACTCGAGTGTGAAGGGAAAAGACGATTCGCCTCCCAGTCAAAGCGACTGGTTACAATAGGTCCACCACTGAATCGATACGAATGAACTATTTGTATCCATCCACTCGAGTTTTATCGACACGAAATATGTAACAGTGATTTTTTTGAATCACCAAGGTCCATCGATACGAAACTATTGTTTGTATCCGTTGTTTCCGACTCCATCCACAGTTCATCGATGCAAACTTCACTGTTCGAATCCATCAAGTCACAGCCTCCAAAGGCCTGTATCCATCGATGCGAATTGACTATTCGTATCCAACAACACAAGGTTCATCGATACGAAGTGCGCAACAAAGGCTGTTCTGAAAGCATTAAACTCCATCGATACGAAATGCTTATTTCGTATCCATCAGCGCTCAACCCACAAGAGCACCAGTTCATCGATACGAAATCGCAACCTAATGCCCATGGCAATGGACTCCACCGAAACTCGTATCCATCGATGCGAACGCTTATTTCGTATCCATCATTGTGAATCGCATCGATACGAAAACCGCCTTTCAACCTTTTACATCGATTCAGGAGAGGATCGGTATGAAGGTACATTCAAAAACAATCATCAAGCATTGTTGCAACTCGAATTTCACATCGGTTCAGGAGAGGATCGATACGGGATTCGATACGAGAGAACTGACAACGACTCGTTAACGTGTAACGTTAATGAGAGTCAGATTAACATAAATGCATATATGTCGGACTAATATTCAATTTTCAACATCCACAGGAATTTAATACTCATCTGATAATGATTACGACGACAAACAGCTAATTACTATCATACAGCAATCAGTTACAACAATACAGGGTACAACAGTTGACAATCAACAGTTCACATTACTGAGGAAATCAGTCAAAGATTACAACTTTCAACGAAAAGACGATAACTGTTCAAAGTGAAGGTTGCAGCTTTTCAAAGCACGTCATGTTTCCACAAGACGTACTTTGGGGGGAAAATGTTATCCCACCTTTTGGCAAGGCCGAGATATCAAGGAATTGACTGAAAACCAAGGATCGCTCGTCCCGAATATCGAGTACGCATAGGTTCACCATGGATGTCAAGAAATTTTTTCTGAGTCCGGATCAGGCTACAATCGATAAGACACGACAAGCAAAGCCAACGTTCCAAATTTCAAGTCAATCCAAGTTCGTATGCTCAAGTTATGATCGATGCAAATTGAAGGAAATAACCCCATTTCGTATCCATCATTGGGCCTCAGTTCGAATCCATCGTTTTCGTATCGATCAGAGCGGCAACAACTTCGCGTCCATCTTGGAGCCTCGGTTCGTATCGATCGACTATTGCCCACTTCGCATCCATCAGTCCTTCTCTGGTTCGTATCGATAAAGCAAGGTCCACTTCGTATCCATCTCCTACTTTGTATCCATCGATGGCGACACGAATGCACATTTCGTATCAATTGGGCTCTGGACATGTTTCGTATCGATCGACCACGGATCGATATGAAATCAACGTTTCCCATCGATACGAAGTGTGCTTCAATCTATCGATGCGAACAAAACCCTACAAGCAATACATGCTGTGCGTTTGGATCGATACGAACGAGGTCATTTCCATCGATACGAATGGTACAACTCTCATCGATTCGAACGTGACAACAGCCTTCGATACGAACAAGGCGATATCTTTGGAAACGACTTGGTCAACTCGGCGTCGAAAGTGGATCGATCCATAAATCACGCGCCACGTCATCACCTGGGCACGTGCGTTGATCGATTCGAAACGATCGATACGAAGCCATCGATTCGAATTCGGCAAACTAGAGAAAACACAATCTTCCATCGATCATATCTCACAATCCACAAGTCCAAACGCTATGAAATTTTCACAGGAGCTTACGTACAACCTAGGGAAGGTTCATGCCAAATTTCGACTCGATTGGATCAAATCTTGATCGATACGAAATTCGTTCGTATCGATCACGGTCGAGCCGAAACTTTGTGGGATCGATCCCGTGGGCCCACCCACGTGCCAGAAGAAGTCTCCCGAGATCTGAGCGAGATATCAGCCTCCTACGCCTATAAATAGAGTCCCAGGGCCTACTGAAGAAGGATCTTTTGGCTCTTCGACGTCCAGACTCTGCCGGAAACGCTTTTGCACTTCAAAGCTGCTGCTATACTCGAATTTCACTACTGTAATCCATTGTAATCTGCTGTTATCCGCTAAATTAGTTGTAATCATAAAAGAAACATCAATAAATCAATCAATTTCATAGTGGACGTAGGCAATACGCCGAACCACTCTAAATTCCTGTGTTTCTGTGCATTTTTATCATTTATTTTTGAAGTGTTTATTAGATAATCCACTGTTTCCATTTAATTTCTTCATTTTTATCTCTTCAAACTCTTTCGAAGAGTGTTGTGCCCAATTTCGGTACAAACAGTATGAAATAAAAAAAAATTTGGTAAAGTTAAATAAATTTGAGTTAGTATAATAAAATATATGATTTGAAATTTAACTAAAAGTAAGGCAAATAAAGTGAATTGAGTTTGAATTAGATTAGATAAGTCATTGAAATGGAAAATTAAACTTAAGTGGTAAGTCATTATATAATATGAATTTGGAAGTTTAAATAAATAAGTTGTATAACTTGTAAAATGAGAAAATGTGAGTAAAATCAAAAATTAAAATGGTTAAACAATTTTGTTAAGCAAAACAAAATCTGAATTTGAATAGTGATATGAAATTTGACTTAGGTAAAAGTTAAATAAAATTACTTTAGAAATGAAATCTAAGTTAAGTTAAATAAAATCGAATTTGAATTAAATTAGAAGTGAACTTAAGTTGTATAGTGAAAGTAAATGCAAGTGAGAATAAAAATGAAATATAACTTAAGTGATGTTGAATTTGATAAAAAAAAAGAATTAATAAAGTGAATTAATGAAATGAAGTAGTTAAAGGAATATGAACTTGAGTTATAATATGAAATTCAACTTTAGTTGTTAAATGAATTAGCAATTGAATTAATGAATGCATTGAACTAATGGAATAAATTAGTAAATAAAAATATGGATTAAATATATTAAACCAAATTGAATGTAAATGAGGTAAGTATGAATGTTTGAGTGTAAACTAAATAAATTTGGTAATGTTGGATATGCATTGGTTGTTAGATGGATGTTAGTTGATTGAATAGAGATTCATTAAATGTTAATAAAATTGAAAGCTATAAATAATTGAATTCAAATTAGAAGTAAGTGAATTTAAATAGAATTGAATTTAATTTGATTTGGAAATGAACTAAAATGAATGTAAATTAGTGAATGTAAACTAATTGAATTTGAATAAATAAATGTTAGTAAAATCAAATGTTAATGAATCAAATGTGAATAAATTGAAAATCAATTCAATGAATATTAATGAGTAATGAATGAATATTGATTGGTTATGGATTGATTGGATAGATATTGGTTTGTTGGATGTTGGTTGGATGATGGTTATTTGATGGTTGGATTTGTTGCTTTCGATTGCATTTACTATATTAGCATGTATAGTTGTTGTATTGGTATATGTTGTATATTGACATTACTTTCCATATATGTTTCTCATTTGTTGTTGAGTGTTTAGTAGGTGCGGATGGCGTATGCTTCGCATTTGGAACTCGCTTCCGCACTATATTAGCCGTATATGCTCGCTAATAATATATAAGGTACATATCTCGGATTACATATCGTACTTTTATATTTTTTTTCCCTACGGGATGCCTCATCCTCGAAGATGAGATGTATATATGTGATATATATATATATATATATTGTGATTTTACTACGATCGAACCGCGCAAAGGAGGCTATGGCGAAATTTTTTTGAAAATTTAAGGCGTTAGAATTTTTTTGGAAAATTGGAAAAAAAATTGATTTTGAGTTAAAAGTTAAGCGATATTAGTTAGTTTTGAAAAGATAACTATGAATGGATTTGAAAACTTAGGAAAGTTTTTATAAGAAGTTTAACTAAATGGATTTTGGGAAAAGTTAAAAGGTTTAAATAATGTTTGTAATCTAGTTTGAACAAATTATTATGAAAGTTAATGGATTTTGTGACTTTTTCGGACTTGGTAATTTCAAGGACGAAATTCTTTTAAGTAGTGGAGAATGTAACGACCCAGAATTTCGATCATTCGAAATTCAGATATTTAATTGATTTTAAATATTCATAAGTTAATTTTATAAGTTAAATAACTTATATTTTGAATATAGTGATTTATTTGGATAATTAAATTGTTAATTTAATATTTGAAATTGTGGAAATAATTTGATTTTGAATTTAATGTGAATGAAAATGATTTATAAAGTTGAATTAAATTCTATTTGAATTAGAATGGAGTTAGGTAACTTTTGAAATTGAATTAAAAGTTAGTTTATTGAAATTGGAAATTTTAATATTTAATTAACGTGTAAAAGTAGTCATTTTTGACATTGTCTTGGATTTCGACGAAACTAGTTTCATTGGATCCGTAATGTTATATTATTGTAGGATTTCAAATTTCATGTCAATCGGATTTACGGTTTAGTCGTGTGAAGCTAAAACGCGTAAAAATTTGTTTAAGTTAATTTTAATATAAATAAGTCGATTCGAAAACCTATCTTTCAAATACGATTGAATTGGCTTCCGATATATATTCCATTATGTTTGAGATAGGAGTAAAACATTGCAAACGCCAAGTGGCATGCTTCGTTTGGAGTTCGGAAAATTTTCGGATGAATAGTGTCGCGAAACTTTCTATAAAAGGACTTTGTTTCTTTAATTTTTCACAAACCCTAATCTATCTAGGGCTAGCAGCCATTCTATTTTCAATGGCCAGAAAACATCCTCGTTCTTCCTCGATTATCTCCACATCCACGCACAATTATGAAAAACGTTCAACTACAAAGTTGTAGAGGATCAACGGTGATGATCGAAAACTACGCAAAGGATCGACGGCGATTCGAGTTCAAAGTTTTGTCGTTTGTGCACAAATTTCTAGGCTATGGGGCAGCCGAGCTTCACGTGCTCACGGCCGTCGGTGGAGGCGGAGGTCGGCGTTCATGTGGGGGTCTCCGATCGTGTTCTACTTCGTCGAGGAGGTCGCGATAATTGGTGGATGATCGGCGGCAAATGGGTTCGAATGAACATGATTTTAGCCTGGAGTTTTCGCGTGAGAGAAGAGAAAGAGGGGGCGGCCCTGATTTGATGGAAGCAGATCTAACGGCTAAGATTAATTTTAAGGTTTAAAAATAAAAGTAAACTTTGTAAATTTGTATATATAAATTCGTATAAACTTTAAAATGCCATATCTTTTTCATACGACGTCCGTTTCGCACGAAAAAAATTGCATCGGGTTCGTTTTGACGAACACTACGTGATGGAGATGGTTTGAAGTTGATTGGAGGTAGTGAAAATTTTGGATAAAATTAAACGCTCGTTTAATTTTATTCCGAATAAAACGCTGCAACGTTTATTGGAATCAAAGTGAGTACAACTCACTCTTTCTGACTCGCTTATATTTTTATATAAGTGAGAAATAAATTTATTTGTGCTGATTGATGATTGTTTGGATGATATATGATATATTATATATATATATTGATTGGTTTGGATATATTTCTGCCTATTGGAGCAGATGAGACCCTATACGTTCCCGTGTATGAGTGGATGACCTTTTGTACGCGTGTTTGCCTCGAAGCGGACATTGTACACATATTCTAATATGTATATTTGTTGTAGGTGACAGGTTGGAGGGATCCAACTGGATTCCTCACCAGTGTTGATTTTATTTACAGATATTGATATATATGCTGTTATCATATGATATATGATGTTTTGGATGCCATGATTGATATGATTGATGTGATCACCTTGTTTAGCATTTTTGCAGCTCTGGGCCTATTTTTGGAATTTTAAAAATATTAAAGTGATGATTTCAAAATTTAATAAGGATTCCAAAGTGATTTTGAAAATATATGATTTTTGAATTGTTAAAGAAATGGATTTATTTTAGATAAATAAAAGTTATAATTTTTATGTAATAAAAATTATGATTTTTGTGAAATATAAGCAAAATATGATTTTTGAAATATAGAGTTAACTATTGGTAAAATAGTTAAATTGAGATTTTTGACTTATTATAAATTGGTTATATATATAAGATTTATAAAACTGATATTTTATAAATAAAAATAATGGAATTATAAAGGAGTATTATAAGTGTTAAAATGAAGTTATAAATGAATTTTATAAGTGAATAAGATTTATAAATTTATGAAGTTATAAAAAGAATGAATTTGTAAATAAAGAGATTTATAAGTAAATAAACTTATAATTGGATTTTGGCATATAAATGAGATAAATGGAATTTGTTAATAAAGGAATTTTATAAATTAAAGTTTTTATAAAATAGAAATGTGATTTATAAACATTGTTTTATAAATCCAAAATCAATTGAATTTGGTAAAGGAATATATTCACGATTTTGGACGGTGGATAATCCTTTAGTAAATGTGTAGAAATAATGAATTTGGTTAGAGAATTTTATTCATGATTTTGGACAGTGAATAATCCTTTAAA
Organism: Allium fistulosum; assembly: GCA_030737815.1. NCBI lineage: Eukaryota > Viridiplantae > Streptophyta > Magnoliopsida > Asparagales > Amaryllidaceae > Allium > Allium fistulosum. Next base: position 1,097,366,628 of record CM060904.1, on the reverse strand, counting down.
TTAAATAAATGTTTTGGAAAGTAATGTTTTAAATGGAGTTAAATGGTTTGAAGATGTGTTAAGTATCGAATACATAGATTTCAACATTTATTGTTGGAATAGATGTTTCGAGAAGTAAGGAAAGCATGGACTATAACACTGTTGTTATAGTAAATGATTTTCGAAAGAAGATGTTTTGTGTAGTATATGGGATTTATATATCTATCTAATTATTGAATCCCTATACTAATGATTTTGGGTTGTCGTAACAATGTTTTACGTAACATTCGTTTTGACCCAAATAAATACGTTTAAGAGAATGTTTTCCTTAAAGAATAAAATATATACTTAATCATGATTTAAGTATATGCAATATTTTCTAAGTGTTGAAAATAAAGTGAATTGTGAATTACTTATTACTAAAGTAAGTATATGGAAATGTTTTCCAAATAGTAGAATATTGAAATGGTTTTGAGAATATATCTTTTTAAAGATAATTTGAAGTGAATATTTGGAAAGTGGTTTAATTAATAAAAGATTAATTAAAAGGGCCTAGTGATTTCTTATGGTGCTAAATATTTGTTTGTTGCTTTGATAGTTAAATAACCGACTATCAAATTTGGCCATTTTTAGTTCCTCGACTTGATGTGGGAACTATTTAGTCGTACACTTAGTACGTAGCCATCTGTGTAGGCTTGATTATCGTTTGTGTTAAGGATGTTGATTCGTGTAGTGCGGAGTATTACTCCAATCTATCGAGCTTCCTTCTTGGCCGAAGGATAGCAAGTTGAAAGTTGGAGACGTGATAAGTCTATGAGACTTAGTTTCTGTGTGAGGTTGAGAAATGCTTTTGTGTTGTTGGTGCGAAGAGACTGGGATCAGATTTATCTGAAAACCACTCCGGACCAACATTTATACGACGATTGTGCAGGTTGGCCGATGATATTGATGTTTAGGATTTTCATAGTGAAGGACTGCTTGTTGATCATTTGGGGTTAAAATCCCAATATACAAATAGTAGCAGTAGTCTCTTCGTTATGAAATATCCAGTGCAAGGACTATTCGCTACTAATCCTAGGGATTTCCCGACAGGATGTGATAAGAGAGTACCTTTGGTTTGTCCTGTTCCTGAACAACTTGTATGGATGAATGTCTGACATTGCATTTTTTGAGATTATGTACATTGGTTTTTACAAACGTACATCTGTTTGGTGGCGGAGAAGGAAACTTCTCTTAGCTTAACACCCTTCCTTGAGACGTACGAGCTCAAGGGTTGTATTTTTGTAAAATGCAATTAGTAGTCAACGGAAATGGCGAATGTGGCATTCAAAAGTGATGTGATATGTGATATGTGAAAGGTAATATTTACCTCTTTGGCCTCATCAACCAGAAATAACCGAAACAGGGTTAGATGCAGCAGGGCTAAGTGGGTCATTCCCAATTAGGATATAATCATCCCCTTCTAGATATATTTCTTTCTGCTATGACATTCGGGATGTAAATTATTGTGGTTTGTATGGTATGAGGGCCCTCGGAAATGGTCAGTAACGACCGGGGGATGATATATTCGCTATGTAGGTATAGAGGTAGGCCGGTCTTGTGTTGGTAGAGGTTCCCATGTGTGGTTTCTCGATACATTCCTCTAGAGATGTACTGCCGGAAGGTAGTTCCTTCACCTGGTCATTTGTATGGAAATCCAAACTCTGCTACGTGCCTGCCATTTTGATTGTATTACCCACTTTGGGCTATATGCTGGAATTTAATAATGGTAACAATTTCGGCTATGATTAATATTATTTGTATACTATACACTAGTATAATATCAGATGATTTGATATGAAAGGTTTTAGTTATCGTAAAGCAAAAACATGTCCGTGTTTATGTGTGGGCGTGCCTTACGAGATACTTTTGTTCTGAAAGGAAAGTTTGGTAATCTAATAAATTCGTTGAGTGTGTTTCTCATGCTGGTTTACCAGACTGATCCGGGCGTTCTTCCCTTTCAATGCTCGGGTCAGACCGAGTATATTTACAGGTTCAGATTTGGTGCTTTTGAGCTTCAGCAGGAGAGCTGGAGATCTTCGTTTTCGTATACACATATCTGTTATTATGCGCTGCTTTGTTATTTGTATTATCAGTAATTGTTAGGATAGGTTATTATAACTGTCCAGGCTGATGGTTGGTGATTGATTGTTGAACTCCGATTGATGTATGTATATACAGTTTCTGTTTTGTAAAGATCATTAAAATGATATTATATGTTTTCTGCTGCGATGTGAGATTCTGTATTTTTCTGTTGGTTCTCTCTTCTCTCTTTCTTCTCTTCTCTTCTTCTCTCTTCTTTGCTTTCTCATGACTTTCCGTCAGTCTGTGCTTTTTGGGTCGGACATGTGTGGTTTATCGTTGATTCAAAGGGTACGGATTTACGGGTCGTCACTGTAACTGTCCAGGCCGATGATAGGTTTGTACCCTGAATTATAGAATGTATATTAAACTTTCTTTTTTTTGTGAAGACCTGTATGTTATACATTTCTAGTCACGTTATGAGATTATGTTCTGTCTTCCTTTTCTCTTATCCTGATAATCTATCTTTCCAGCACTCGGATGTTCGGCACGTGAATACCATGGATGTATTAGTGTCGACTTTTAAGGATCGAAAAAAAGGGTTGTTACACACAACATAAACTCTCCATAAGCCAACAAAACATAGTATGCATATATTAAAGCCCGTAAGATGTACATAGATCATCCATACGCAACATCAATTCCAATCACTTGCTCGATCATATAATTTCACTTCTAAACTAGTATCGATCTCCTGACCTCTCAATTCATTTTACTTATAATGAATGTTCAACAAATTCAAAACTTGTTTTAACTTAATACCTTCTCAATTCAAGAGTTACAAAAACTCAGCCTTATATATTTTCACCAAGACGGTTAGCTCCAAGTTCTATAAGATTCAGAAGTTTCCAACCGTCCAAAATTGCTGAAAATCCGTTTCATTTTAACAAATGAAAATTACCAGATAACATATCATAACGTGATGCACATACCATACCATCCTAATGCATAGGTACATGTATCCATAAAATAACTTAACAAAGTTTCAATTATTTATTAAACACCTTTACCCAAAAAGGGAAAACATGAAAGTTCCAACATTTATTCTGGGCTGTGCCACTACCACTTGGGCCTCGAACATAGCATACATACAAATCTTTTCCATATAGAAAGTTTATTTCAAAACTTTATTAAACTACTATGTATTTTATATCAAATCTCTCAAAGAAAACTTTAGAACTAAACATCGGTTTTTACTTCAAATCCTTTAGAAATAATAATTCATACCTATATCTTTTGTACATCAAATCATCGTTTCCAGATTAAATCAAAATCCATTTTACTAAAACAACTCTATAGCATCCCCCACTTAGAAATCCAAAAATGAACACCGATGATGCTGCCTTCATCACTAAAATTATTTTCAAGCGACAAAAGTTAGTTCGGTACATCCAATTCTTACATTTGGGACTTAACCAAAATCATTTCAGAGCGGCATTAAATACTTCGTATAATATTACTAAGTACCATGATCTCAATTTCATAAACCAATTTTCCAAATATTTACTTTCAAATAAAACTATTACTATTATTTAAAAATCTTGAAAAACATTTTCAAAGACATCGAGATTTATGTTCTCAAAATATCAGTTAAATCCTTTTCACTTATAAACCATACTTACATAAAATAAATTTCTTATATAAAATCTTTTCACAAATATTTATTTCCAAAATATCTTATCTTTGCTTTAGATTATAGTAAACATCTTTTATTAAATTTAACTCCTAACTCAACATTACCACAAATGCCTTATAGTCAAATTATGGAACTAAATTCACAACGTGTTCGCTTCAATGCTCCCACAAATACTGTCTACCCAACCCATGTAGTGAAAAAGTTAGACTGTCCATAAATTGGTTGAGCCCAATCAACGATCAACAAACAATAGTTAATGCTCATAAACTGACCGAGCATGACCAAGATACTAAATCTACAAATGATAATAATGCTCATAAACCGGTTAAGCATGTTAAATCATTCTGCAAAGGATAGCAATGCTCATAAATTAGCCGAGCATGGCTAAACTAATTAACGAGGGGTAATGAATGAACATCATTAATCCCTGATTAAACTAAACTTTAATAATCCATACTTATATAAGTAACTTATATATGATCTTTAATTTTTGCAGTTGGAATTACCTTTAAGGTATATGTTTATATCAAATACAAATATGCTCTCATATGTATAATACACTCAACTCATGCTACGACATTCCATTACCCTATCTCTTAATGAGTCATACTCCACCAAAGTTAAGGTTCTCACTTAACTTTCAGCTCTAATAATTGATGTAATGGTCTGCCTTTTTGACCTCCGAACGTTGACACTAATACTATTAGATCCCGCTTTTTAAGTTTCTATGAGACCACCATACATTTCCATACATACACACATTATTATTATATCTACAGAAATATATACAAGGAGACAAGACGATCAACATAGGAATCAAGCTCAAAAATGGAGTTTGTTGTATATTAGTTATTTAAGTTATAATGTATAGTCTCTTATATGATGGTCACACACACACAAATATTGTTTTGAAAATTAGTTACAAAAAAATTATCTTTGAAATTTTTTCTATAATCAAGGTTTAAAATTTTCTAAAGCAATTTAAAATTAAAAAATAGGAAAACAAACATTTGCAAAAAAGGCTATTTACGCGTCTGAAATTATATTTTAGAAGTATGAAACAAAAATCAGATGTTTGAAATATAATTTCAGCCGTTTGAATTGGACAATTTTTGCACTGTTTTGTTTCTGTCTTTTCCTTTATTATTCCGACCATCTGATTTTTATTTTCAGCTAGCTAACCTATACAAGAAGAACTGTTTCTTCATAGAAATTTAAATTCTAGAGAGTTGCTTTCTTCCTTAAAGGTTGCAATCTTTCTAATGGCTATAACCATTCAATTGAAACCTTTCAAAACTATAAATATAGTTGAAATTTGTCTTTTTAATTCACCAATTCTTACTTGCTTTTCTACTCTCTATATTCTTGTGAATTACGAAGCATTCAGCTTTCTACTTCATAAATCATCACATTCAAATCATCATCTCAAGGAGATTATAGGAAGGGTGTACTTTCTTGACTCATTCATTTTATCTAAGAGCACACAAAGATAGACACTTTACTACTATTTGTAGTCAGTCCTGTTGGAGATCTTCAGGCATGAAGTCATGTTCGGCGGCTCAGGTGATTTGCAATACCTATTCCTTTGGGTTAAGTAAGGTTGTTGTTTAAATCTAGAAAGAGTTAAGGACTGGACGTAGAATGGGAGTTTGAACCAGTATAAAAATATCTGTTGCACTTTACTTTACAGAATTTTTGTCAATATTCGCACAAGTTTTAATTCAATAGAAATATCCATATTACTCGATCTATAGCGACTTTCATTTAGTATCAGAGCAAGACCATCATATAATCGTAATACAGTTTCGTGATATTCAAGTAATATGGACAACACTACTATGACTTTTGTTGAAGGATAGTCAACTACATGACCACCACTATTTAACAGATTAAACTATCCTTATTGTTTAACTAGGATGAAAAATATATATGCAAGCTAATGGGTATGCCACCTGAAATATTACACAACAGGAATACACTATTCCTACCATTGATTATCCACATTAGTCGAACACCTAAAAACTAGATATGCTATTAGTAACCCTAAAGCTATGAGCATGCTATTTTGCTCGTTCAACAAAAGTGAATTCAATAGAGTTAGTGCTTGTACATCTGCTTATGAAATTTGGCGTACCTTAAAAATTACTTATGAAGGTTCAAATAAAGTTAAACAAAGCAAGATTTATATGCTTAAAAATCAGTTTCAAAATTTCAAAATGAAGCAAGATGAGAATATTAATGATATGTACTTTAGATTTTAAAATATTTATCATTCACTTGTTGCACTAGGAGAAAAATATACAGATTTTGACATTGTAATCCTTAACTCTTTGACTGATGACTGGGAACAAAAGGTTTTAGCTATTGAAGAAGCTAATGACATTTCAACCATAAAACCAGAAGAATTAAGAGGAAATCTCATGTCATATAAAGTGAATTTGTAGACAAAATGAGTACAAACTCAAGATAGAAAGACAATTGCATTTCAACCAGAGAAAGAAGAATTAGATATGGATAACGAAAGTGTTGCATTTCTAGTCATAAATTTTAGGAAAATTTTGAAGTATAAGAAGACCAAAATGTTTGGCAATAACAGTAATAATCTTTCTTATTCATCCTCAAATGTTATGAATGTGACAAGATATGCCACATAAAGAAAGATTGCCCAAATCTTAAGAAGGAGAAGAATAACTTCAAAGATAAAAATGAGAAATTCTATAAGAAAAAGGAGGCAAGCATTTCCAATCACATAGGATGACTCAGATTCATCTTTATCATCAGATAATGAGAGCAATCTGAAACAAGCGAACATGTGCTTCATGGCTTCTAATGATGATGTAAGTGAATTTTCTTTTAATGGTCTAGTTGAATAAATAATGAACTATTAGATAGACTAAAAGATATGAAAAGAAAATATAAAGACACTTTAGGAAAGTTAAATAGAAGCAAATTATAAATTGACATGTTAAAGGATGAAAAAAAAATATTAAAAGAAGAACTAGTGAAATATCAAGAATCTTATGTTAATATAACATCTCAAGTCACCGTTTAAGTAGTGAAATAAAAGTTCAGAAAAATGAGAATGTTAAATTAACAAAAGAAAATTGTGAATTAGATTCTAGTATTAATACACTAGGTATAGAAGTAACAAACCTTAAAATAAAGTTAGAAAGTATTTCTAAAAATGTTTCAAACTTTAATAAAGGTAGAGAAAACCTATCAAGAATTATCAGTATTCACAATCTTCTTTTAATAAAAAAAGGTTTAGTTTATAATAAAAATAGTAAGGAAGTTAAATCTAGTCCTAAGAAATATAGCTCATTATATACGAATTTCAAAAAGAAGAATGACAGTCAAACGAAACCAATAAACAAGCCTAAATTTATAAAGATATAGGTTCCAAAACTAACAGCCATCTCATAAGCAATAAGTATATAGAGACATTTATACCTAGTGTACATAGAAATTCTAATTTAACTTCAAAGGGAACACGAAACCCCCTTGGGCATGGCTTCCTAAGACCTAACTCTAAGGACCCTAATGTAGGAAGTGGGTTCTAATACAATTTAATATTTTCTACAGGTACCAAATAAGAATAGAGAAAAGTAGATACTTGAAAGTGGTTGCTCCAAGCATATAATGAGGAATAAAGAGATACTAGAAAATATTATCTACTCAGATGGAGGATCCGTTACATTTGGAGATAACTCTAAAGGATATGTCACTGGAAAATGAGACGTGAGCAATGACGGCATATCTAATTTACCTCTTATTACAAATGTTTTATTAGTTAAAAAATTTAAATGAACTTTACTAAGTATAAGTCAACTTTGTGACAAAGGATTTAAAATTTTATTTGAGAAAGATAAATGCAATATTTTCGATCAAAATAAAAATCTAATTTTTGAAGGAATTCGAAAAATAAACACTTTTGAATATGAAAATAATTCGCAATATAGACATGTGTTTAATAGCAACGGGTTATGATCATTGGCTATGGCACAAAAGATTTTTCACATAAATTTTAAAGCTATCAGCAAATTATCTAAGAATGACTTAGTAAAAGGCTTACTAAATATGGGTTATAGAGTAAATATTATTTGCGATGCTTGTCAATTTGGAAAGTTAACAAAATCATCTTTCAAACTTAAGAAAATTATTTCTACATCATAACTACTAGAATTACTTCTTCTGGATCTCTTCGGTCCTACACATGTTCAATCTATAACTCATAACAAGTATGCGGTTGTAATAGTAGACGACATTTCTAGACATACGTGGATATTATTTTTGAAAAACAAAAGTAACACTTTTGAAACCATTAAAATATCTGCTTAAAGAATTCAAAATTGGAAGAATTTGAAAATTCAAAATATTAGAAGTGATCATGATGGGTAGTTCAAAAATGAATTATTTAATAGCTTTTATGACAAAAAGGGTATTAGCCATAACTTCTCATTTCCTGGAACTCCACAACAAAATGGAGTTATCGAAAGAAAGAATAGGATGTTACATGTGAAAGAGTGTATGGATCATGTATTTATATATAATATGCAAGTATAATAAAAAGCTAACTTATAACTAATAGAGTAAAGTAAATAACAGTAAAGAAACAATCACACCAGAGCTTTTATACTGGTTCAGACCTCCCGTCCTACGTCGAGTCCCGAAGCTCATCTTCAGCTTTAACTAGTAAACAACCCTCGATTTGCCCGGAGGAATAGGCTTGATACAAAAATTCTTTCTAAGACAAGTATGTGTTATGGGAAACATTGATTTTGACTGCACGGTATAAATCTTCCTATAATCTCCTTTGAGTAGTATGTGTACGTGAAGCTTTGCTTTTAGGAAGTGATAAAGATTGATATGTTGTTTGCTTTTAGAAACCAGAATGTGCAGAGAGTATAGATATGAGATTCAGAAAATTCAAGTTGTTTGTTTCTTAGAATCTTTATATATTTATAGATGTTGAAGAGTTTTCCTGAGGAGTAGCATCCGTTAGTGTTTTCTATTTCAGTCTAAAGGTTGCAATCATTGAGAAGAAGATATTCGGTGAAGAGTTATGGACGCAACCGTTAGAATGAAGTAGGTGACTATTCATTATTTTTAGCCGTTACGCAGCACAAACGTCTATCCATAACATTCAGACGTGTGTGTGTATATATTTGTTTTTCACAAAGGCCAGAGTCAGACATCTGATATGTATTAATTGTTTAAAATCAGAGGCTACAATCAGACGTCTGATATATAATGACAGACGTCTGACATATGTTATTTTCTACAGTTTAGCCTATTTGAGATATGAAGTGTTAAAAAAGTTTTATCGTGTAATGTTTATGTTGAAAACAACTAAAAGAGATTTTACCAGCTATATATCTATGATAATAACACACTATATTAGCTTTTCTAATACAGATGATTCTTCTCCTTTGCTGGTCATCTTCAAGTTGAATTTTGAAAGCTTTTACTTGAATATATTGTACGTGTATGATTGTATAGTTGTTGTTATCGAAATCATAGAATAGAGGTTCTAACATTCCCCCCTTTTGATGATGAGGTTGGGAAGGTCGAGTTGGAGGTGCTTGTTGTTGTTGAGGTTGTAGGTATTGGGAAAAGGGTACTATGTTTGGCGGTGTTTCTGGGAGATGCATCAAGGAGAGAAATCTAATGCCACTGTCTTTTACAGAGATTTCTTCACATTGGGGGAGATATAAAGGAATTCCTAATGACCGTAGAATCCTCATTATGTAGAGAGCGTAAACAATGCTACGACAGGTAGGTGACCAAAAGCTTTTGATTTGGTCAAAAATATATTGTATCCAATTAACTTTAATTTGAACAAAAATAGCATATAAAGCTTTATGATCGTCTTTGTAGACTAGTTCATGACTACCTAACCTAGGGATGACTGTGTTTATGAGCATACAGTTAAGAAGTCGAGCTCGTGGACGGAAACTAGACGTTTTTAATTTTCGCATGTCGTCTTCCCAGATAAGATGAGTAATAGCATCTCTGGGGGAATATCATGTATCAGGAACTTCTTGTAATTGAAGCTCTCATAAGAACAGTTAAGGATTTGCCCAAGCATTTCAATATTAAATTTTATCATCTGACCATATACATTGGTCCAAATCCAGTTATCCTCATCGGAAGGATTCCAAAGGCTTAAGGAACAAAGATTAATCAAAAAGAGAAATACCGCCAACTAATCAATCTTCCCAGAATTGTCGTCGTAATTGACAAGATGGTAGAGCTGAGCATCCTCAAGTAAATCCATTGTATCGTAGTGGATGAAGCGGCAAATGGGATATAATGGACCGGTGTTTCTTCTCCAATTCTTGTAATTTCTGTTTGCCATTTTCCTTTTCAACAATCCACTCCTTTATGTGATGATCGTTGACAAATTATTAAGAAGGTGGTTGTGAACTTTGGCCTGTAGTAGCTTTTCGACGTTTGGCAACCGGAGTTTTAGCCTTAGGAGCCATTGATTTGGGGAATTTGAAAAGGAAATTGAATTAGAAATTAGGGTTTTTGAGGGTTTGGAGATAGAGAACGGTGAAAAAATGAGGAAGGGGTAAAAGATAATATATAGAGAGATGAAAAGGTGTGGGATCAGTTAAATTCAGACATCTGTTTTTGGAGTTTAGACATCTAATTGTGGACAATTATGTACACAGAAAGCTTATACAAAAGTCTTATTTTAAATCCAGACGTCTGTTTGTGAAAAAACATATTTTCTAGAGAGTTTCGGCAGACATCTAGTTATTTCCTCAAACGTCTATGCTGAAGCCATATGGTTTTTTTATTTGACAGAGAGAATTCACAGACGTCTGGTATTTTGTTCAGACGTCTGTGCCGAAGAACAATTTTTTATTCTTGAATTCAGATGACTGATGGTTTGTTAGACGTCTGAGCTGAAGTAGTATTATCCCGAGCCTGTTTTCAGATGTCTGGCTATTTTTATCAGACATCTGATCGTGTATAATTTTTCTTATTTCCTCCATGTGCTTTACTATATAAAAAATTTATCAAAAAAACAAAATAATTACAAATGATTATAAATAAACATATTTATGTAATAGATATATTAACCATCCGTTGTTTGCGAAAATATTTCTTTAGTTGTCAGCCGGAGAATCAGGAGAATGATAGTTTTGTTTCTCCTATGAATTCGATTCAATTTTGGTGTGCTCGGTTGACAGCTTAAGAGGAGACCAGTAAGGACAAACAGGACCATGTTCTGTGTTCGATGTCCCTTCTCCCTATAACATTCGTGGAGTGATCTTGTGTGCTCTTGGAGGAGTTTCTTGTAAACGTGGAGATTTCTGATGTATGCAGTTTTTCGTTGGCGAATGACCACATATTGCGGGGATACATTTCTCAAGAAAGTTTTAATGTGCTCCTTGACGGCGTTGTTCATAATACATTTCTCTTTGACCCCTATCATTTCCTATTGATAATGATGAATTTCGTCGACTTTGTTGGGGAGAGAGGCTGATTGTAGGTCGATTCCATGTTTAGCTTTCTTTCCTTTCGGAGAGAAGCCAGTATGGTAAGTTGGTGAAGGGATGATGTTCAGAGATGATGATGATGCCGGAGTGACTTTTGTTGGAGAGACATAGGTGCTGCAGGAAGATGAGGAGGCGTAGTCTATTACGGAATAGGTGGAATCGTGATCAGAAGGCATAGATGTTTCTTTTTCTTAATCCTTCAAAAATCAGATTTTTATTTTGATCAAATATGTTGCATTTATTCTTAAAATCAATTTTGGATCCTTTGTCACAAAGTTGACTAATACTTAAAAGGTTATATTTTAGATTTTTAACTAAAAGAATATTTGTAATAACATGTGAAGTAGATATACCAACATTGATGACATCTCCTATTCCAATGACAAATCCTTTTGAATTATCTCCGAAAGTTACAGTACCACCATATTTGTATGTTATATTTGATAACATTTGTGCATTTCTAATCATATGTTTGGAGCATCCGCTATCGAGTATCCATTTATCCTTGTTATTTGATTTTCTTTTGGGTACATGCAAGATAAAAATAGTTTAATTGGTACCCACTTCCTTTGTTAGGGTCCTAAGTGCTAGAAAGAGAAGGTTGCCATACCTAAGAGGGTTTGGGACCTTTAAAAGAGTAATTTTTATTATGAACAACATTTTTCAGATAGTTATCTATGTATTTTTGTCTAATTAGTTTGTTATTGGATTTTGGAATCTATATTTTAATTATTTTGCGATTTCCAGATGGTTTAGAAATTTTCATCAAGTTATCCAAGTTCCGCTTTCTTTATTGAATTTTGAGACATTGTTAGTAATCTTGTCTAACTTATTGTTAAGATGAGAAATTTCGAACTTTAATGCTTTTAGATCGTTCTTTAATACGACATTTTCTTTTCTAATATCATCATTTTCTAGTTTTACTTTTCCTATTTCAAATAATAATGAATCATTTTGAATAGATAGATTCTTATATTTATCTTATGTAGTTTCTAATTCTTCTTCTAAAATGGTTTTCTCATCTTTTAATAATCCTATTTCAAGTTCCTTTCGATTAATTTTAGCAACATATTCTTTATTTAACTTTTTAGTTTCTCTATATTTGTCATCTAATTCCATGTTGAGTTCTAAAATTTCATTATAAGTAAGATTAGAACATACCTCCTTAGTGTTTGCCATGAAGCATAAATTGGCCTGCTCAGAATCACTATTGCTGTCACTGTATGATGATGAAGACAAATCTGAGTCATCCCAAGTTACTTGAAAAGCCCATTTTCTTTTCTTGAAATTCTCGAACTTGCTTTTCTTTTTGTCATTATTGAGTTCTAGGCATTGTTTCTTCATGTGTTCGAACTTGTCGCACCCAAAACATTTGATCGAAGTTTGGTTGGATGAATTTGAATTTCCTCCGTTTTGGGATCTCGTCATCCTTTTGAATTTCTTGAATTTGTTGTAATTTTTGGCAATAAAACGATCTCATCTTCATCTAAGTCTGAATTATTATCACTGGCTTAAAAGGCTATATTTTTCTTTTCATTGATTTTTTCTTTTCTTCCCTACAAATTTGCTTCGTACGACATCAAATTTCCTATCAATTCTTCAATTTTTAGTTGAGATAAGTCATTTGTCTCTTCGATGGCCAACACTTTTCGTTCCCATTCATTAGTTAAAGAATATAAAATACGTGTAACTAAATCAATATCTGTAATTGACTCCAAGTGCCATGAGATCGTCTTGGATAGTTAGAAATCTAGCATACATATAACCAATAGATTCATTTGCTTTTATTTTGAACGAAGAAAAATGATTTTGTAAAATAGAAATCTTTGTTTGCTTAACTTTATTAGTGCCTTCATGAGTGATTTGTAGTGTACGCCATATATCGTGGCAGTAGTGCACAACATGACACGTGAGAATTCATTTTTGTCAAGTGAATATAATAAAACATTCATGGCTTTAGCATTGTTTGTTGCTGTGTTCTTTTGAGCATCTGTCCAAGTGCTTACATCTGTTTCTGGTGCTATATATCTAACTGGTGTTGCTTCCCAAATTTCTAAACCATTTGCTTCCATAAAAATATGCATACGTGTAGACCAGTAAGCATAATTGATCAAGTGAATAGTGGAGACGTGTAGTGGATGGATCGTGTATTTATGTCTAATATGCAAGTATAATAAAAGCTAACTTATAACTAACAGAGTAAAAAAATAACAGTAGAGAAACAATCAAACCATAGTTTTTATACTGGTTTGGACCTCTTGTCCTACGTCCAGTCCTGAAGCTCCTCTTCCGCTTTAACTAGTAAACACCCTCACTTTGATCGGAGGAATAGGCTTGATACGAAAATTCTTTCTAAGACAAGTATGTTTTCTGGGAAACACTGATTTTGACTGCATAGTACAAATCTTCGTATAATCTCCTTTGAGTAGTATGTGTATGTGAAGCTTTGCTTTTAGGAAGTGATAACGACTGATATGTTGTTTGCTATTAGAAATCAGAATATGTAGAGAGTATAGATATGGGATTCAGAAAATTCAAATTGTTTGTTTCTTAGAATCTTTACATATTTATAGATGTTGAAGAGTTTTCCTAAAGAGTAGCATCCGTTAGTGTTTCTATTTCAGTCTAAAGGTTGCAATCATTGAGGAGAAAGAGATGCGGTGAAGAGTTATAGAAGCAACCGTTAGAATGAAGCAGGTGACCGTTCATTGTGTTTGGTCGTTACCCAGCATAGACATCTGTCCATAACATTCATATGTTTGTGTGTATATATATATTTTTAACAGAGGCTAGAGTCAGACGTTTGAATGTATTGACAGACATCTGATATGTATTAGTTGTTTAAAATCAGACACTATAGTCAGACGTCTGATATGTATTAGTTGTTTAAATTCAGAGACTACAGTCAGATGTCTGATATATAATGAGAGACGTCTGACATATGTTATTTTCTATAGTTTAAGCTGTTTGAGATATGAAGAGTTAAAAAGTTTTGTCGTGCAATGTTTGTGTTGAAAACTACTAAAGGAGATTTTACAAGCTATATATCTATGACAATAACACACTATATTAGCTTTTTTAATACCGATGATTCTTCTTCTTTGCTGGTCGTCTTCAAGTTGAATTTTGAAAGCTTTAACCTAAATATATTGTATGTGTATGATTTTATAGTTGTTGTCATCGAAATCATAGAATAGAGGTTCTAACAACATGAATGTGCTAAGACTCTACTTAGTGGTAGCCAACTACCAAAAACATTTCTAGGCAAAAGCTGTTTCTACTACTTATTAAGTTCCAAAACGTGTCACTATAAGACCACTAACTAAACACACTCCATACAAGCTTTTTCATAATAGAAAACCTAATGTGGCTTATTGTAAAGTATTTGGTTCAAGACGCTTTATTATAAACACTAAAGACCAACTAGAAAAATTCAATCCAAAATCCGATGAAGGCATATTCATTGGATATTGAAAACAAAGTAAGGCATATAGAGTTTTCAAAAAACCATCAAATACTATAGAAGAAACTTCACAAATATCATTCGACAAAAATTTTGAAAATAATAAAGATGATGAAGAAGAAACCATTAACAATAATCAACAAATTTCAAAGAACACCTCTATAGAAAATCAAATTGAAAATGAATTTAAATCTCCTCCACGAGTTTTAAAAGATCATCCAATTCGAAATATAATTAGTGAAGTCAACACTAATGTCAAAACTAGACATCAGTTAAATCGAATGGGACATGTAGCTTTTATTTCTAATATAGAACCTAAGAACTTTAAAGAAGCTTCTACCAATGATTATTGGATTTTATCTATGCAAGAAGAGCTAAACCAACCTAAAAGGAATGACGTTTAGGAATTGGTTCCAAGACCAAATGATCAAACAGCCAGTGGTACAAAGTGGGTCTATAAAAATAAAGAAGATAAAAATGGAAATATAACCCGAAATAAAGTTAGGCTAGTTGCATTGGTTATAATCAGGAAAAAGGAATAGACTATGAAGAAATGTTTGCTCCTATCGCCATTCAAGCAATATGTATCTTATTAGCATACTCTTTCCATCATAATATTAAACTATATGAAATGGATATTAAAAGTACATTCTTAAATGGTTTTATAAAAGAAAATGTTTTCGTAGAAAAAACCCTACTTTTCACACATGAAAAATATCCCGATCATGTCTATAAACTTAAGAAAGCTCTTTATGGTCTAAAAGAGCATCCCATGCTTAGTGTGAATGTCTAAAAAGTTATTTTATTTCTTCTATATTTGAGATAGGTAAAGTAGACCAGACATTTCTTATTAAATGAGAAAATAAAGACATTTTAATTATACTAGTATATGTTGATGATATTATTTTCGGTTTTACAAATGAAAAATCATGTAATGAATTTTCAAATATAATGAAAAGTGAATTTGAGATGTCTCATATGTGAGACTCTCGTATTTCTTTGGTTTGTAAATTAAACAATTAAAAAATGGTATTTTCATTAATCAAGAAAATACTGTAATAACTTAATTAAACAATTTGGTATGGAAAATACACCGAGTAAACTAACACCTATGAGTACTACAGTACATTTAGAAAAGGATGAAAATGGAAAAAGCATAGATCAAAAATTATACAGAAGTATGGTTAGATCGTTGTTATATCTTACTGCTAGTCATCCAGAAATAATGATGAGTGTTTGCTTGTGTGCACGTTTTCATGCAAATCCAAAGAATAACATTTGCAAGCGGTGAAACAGATTTTGTGTTACTTAACCAACACTAGAACTACGAATTTTTCAACACAAAAGAATGTCCTTTCGATTTAGTATCATACGGCCATGTTGACTTTGGAAGATGTCAAATGGATAGAAAAAGTACGAGACAATTCTTGTCACTTCATCGAATAGTCTCTAATATTGTGGTTTAGTAAGAAACAAAACTATGTCTTGCTCTCGACATGTGAAGCAGAATATATCTCTGTTGGTTTAGCATGTGCTCAAATTATATATATGCAACAAACACTCCAAGATTTTAGAGTTTATTTACAAAAATCTTAAATATTTTATGAAAATACCAGCGCTATAAATTTATCAAAAACTCCGGCAAACCACTCTCGTACAAAACACATAAATATATATAATCATGTTTTATGAGACAACATAGAAAAAGAAGTAATTTCATTAGAGTTTGTAACATCTGAAAGTCAAATTGCTGACATTTTCACTAAACCATCAAATGAAAATACTTTTATTAAGCTTCATAGAGAACTTGGAATTTGTTCATTACAGAAAATAATTTAATATATTTATTTTTAAAATGTCTACAAATAATCAATTTTTACTATTTTAAGGAACATATATATTTATCTTTTTTTTGTATGGTAGATTTTAGTTTTTACCTTAAATAGAAAACAAAATTTTAGTTAAAACTTCTCAACCATGTATTTACAATACTATTTTATCATTTAAACATATATATAAACATATAATTTTGACAATTGAAAACATGGGAAACAAATTATTTTTAATCAAAAATTATTTTCAGAATGGCCTCTAAAAAAAGCACACCTTTATCAAAAAGCTCATCCTCATCAAAAATCACAACTCCCTCTTCTGATAATTCATCATCACTAAGGATTATTCCAACACCAACCTGCCACACCGGCTTTTCTCCTGAAGGAAAGATGGTAAAGCAGTCGATTAATTTTAATGGCATATTATCGACTAGCGATGACTGACGCATTGATGAGCGAAATCACTATCAACAAGAAATGATCAGACTTCAGAAACAAATGTACTAGGAATAGCACAGACAGGGAGCACATCTTAATTTTATTGCGAGTTCTCTTCTGGCATTCTATGGACGATCGCCAAAAAGAATAGTATTCGTAAAAACTCCCTTAGACTTATGGAAACCCTATTAAAAATATACGAATTCAATCCAAGAAATTCATGGGAACCAGGCCCATCCGAAGAAGAACATGAACCTTTCGAAAACAAAAAATTTATCGTGTTCTATCATGTTTTATTTTTATATCTCATCGATATAACTATTTATAAATACATTGTAATAAACTTTGAAATGAATGAATAATGATAAATTTGTATAAATCTTCAAAGCACACACTATAAACAATGTACTTAAAGAGATAGATGTACCACAAAGTCGGTTTGCCTACTCAAGGTTGCAACGATAATTTGTTTCAACTTGAAATCAAATCTAAATATGTTCAAATAGTATTGAAATCAAACATGTGTACACACACACACATATATATGTGTGTGTGTGTAGTCTGAATAAAAGGTAATTCAGACGTTTTATTTTTTAATCAACTGTTTAAACACCTGTAGGGAATTAAAAAATTTAAATTCCTTACATTCAGATGTATAAAATTAAAAATCAGACGTCTGGTTCTAATTTCAGACATCTATTCTAAAATTTTAGACATTTGAGTGACCTTGTTTTTGAACTAAAAAGCTTTGGGTTCTCTTTGTATAATTTTAGACGTTTGGATCTTAAATCTAGATGGCCGATAACTTGGAAATTTCAAAAATTGACCTGTCAACTCACCTTTTCACTTACCAACCCCTCTTTATTACCCATATCTTCTTTACTTTTACTCCACCCCTTCAATTTCAAATGAAATTATACTCTCAAAACTCACAATTTTCTAACTCCAAAGATCAAAAACCCTAAACCTTTTAATGGCAACGAAATCCAAGCATTCAAAGAAAAGATCTGTTGTCGAGAGCTCTATGGTTACACTGACACAAGATCAAATCAAAACTTGGCTTTATCAAGATGAAAGTAGCATTCAAAGATTCAAATTTCTATCTGAAATGAAGTTTTTTTAGGGTATATTTTATAATCTTAGTGATTTTCCTACTTACAATCTTCAAGCTTTTACCAAACAAGCTAGAATGGTAAGTTTAATATATTTTCATGATAACATGTTCAACTTTCCTTAGAAAACATCAATAGTAAGACCATTCAATTACATAGAGATAAAGGTTAGCTATCGTCTAGTGTGTATGGTAATGTTTTGAAATTTTGCATAAATGACATTGCCCATATATAATTAGGTTATGGAAGAAATGGAATGGATTTAGAAGAGTTAATATTAAGGATAGAGTTTGTAATGAAGTTTGTCATCATGTTTGGAATGACATTAGAAGAGAGAGTGAGTCGAAAGATCTACGCCCAAGACCGAGATTGCTGTTGAGAACGATAATAAACATCATTCTTCCTAGGTTTGGTAGTCATGAAATAATTTATGACTTTAACTACAAAGCTTTATATGCTATCTCTGGAAATATTAAAGTGAATTGGGCTCATCATATCTATCACGACCTTAAAAATTATTTCAATTACAAAATTCATACACTCGTTTATGCCACATACATCACTCATCTCTTAAAATCTAAAAGTATTCAACTATATGGAGAAGATCTCATTCATGCCAAAGTAGCTTGATAAAAAGTTCTTCAGCCCTTATGCGTCTTCCAAAAACTGTTTCGGAATATGATCCGTTTGAGATTTATCTTCAATGTATTCACGCTCAAAAAGGTGCTTAATCTCAACCCCTCACTCAATAAGATAAAAGAAAACAACTAGCAATACAACAAGAAGAAGAAGAGAGTGATGAGGACGATGACGAGAATGAAGAAGAACGCGAGGCTAAATCGGTCAAGATAATTCATAATGGCATGAAATCTTATGGACAATCCGAGATGTACACTTCATCATTCATTACAACAAGAAATCAATAGAAGCTTGAAAAACAAATTTTATAGGATTTACAAAAGTTAACTCAAGGATTGATAAAATGGAAACTGAGATTGATTAAGCCTTAAATGAAGTCAAAGAACTGAAAACTATACTTAAGAGAATCTGGAAAACTTTGCTGGTCGTTCTCCAACTCCCTCACCTATATGTTATAACATCCCCTATCTTGAGGCCCGAAGCTAAGCGCTACAGATGCTGCAGTCATCTATAGTATTAACTTCCGGTGACAAAATACGATAATGTTAATGGTATCCATAATATCAGAAGCACATGAATATAAAATAAAAATCAACATAGATTTAAAAACAACTTTTCTGATTACATTTCAAATAAATATTTCATATTAAGATACATAATCCCAAAACGATTACCAGGTTTTGATCAAATGTAACTATTACAAATTATATACTTTTCAAAAGCATTGGGGTAACTCCCCTTCGAAACCTACATTATATACTTTTTGAAAGTATTAAAATTTCTTACTTAAACAAACCTTTCGAAAGCATTGGGTCCACGTAAAAATTTGTGGAACATAGCTTCGAAATCATTTATAACTATTCCTTTCAAAACCTTTGGGTTTAGCTTTTAATAGAACAAAGGGTCTTAAAAGAACTAGGGAGAAAGCATTGCTTTCGAAAGCATTATTCCTAAGTAAAGGAAAGTGGATGGTTTCAAAACCAACCCTTTCAAAAGCATGGAGAAGCGGCTTCAATGTTTAAAGGCAAAAGCACCCTTTCGATAGCATGGATTCGAAGGGTTGAATGCAGCAGCAGGGGTTTCGGCCCCTTCGAAAGCTTGTTTTAGAAAGAAAAAGCGGAAACCCATTCGAAAGGTCTTTCTTTATATAAACAAAAGCAAGTTGGTTAACTCGAAAGCTCTAACCCCTTCAAAAGCATTATTTATAACCAAAATAGTCCCAAGTTTACAATAGCTACTTCTACCCCTTCGAAAGCATGTTTCGACTCTATACCTTCTACCTAACTCCAATCCACTATGTACCAAGGCATTGATATCATGTGTATTGGTTTCGACTTGGTTGGAGCGGATGTATATGGCGTCGAAAGGTGGCTGCTATAAGTGGCGAAGCAGTATCCTTTACAAAACTGATTTTTATAACCTTTTAAAGTAATATCTTTCCAACTAACTTGCTTTATTTTTCAACATATAATTGGTTGCCAATTCTTTTACAAAACCCTTTTCTAAAAGTGCTGCCGAATTCAGTAATTAACAATTTTAAAACATTTAACAAATTGCCCCTTATACTTTTCTAAACATACAAAACATTTAAGTCTCATACCTTAATATTATATCTTTAATAAAATACTTAGGAAAATTCTCCAAAATTCTCATAAATCACTTTTAATATGTTTTCTAACATATTTAAATTTCCGATCCAAAGCTAACATATAATAGCCAAAAATAATTTGAACCCAATTTAACCATTTTCTTTACTAGAAAATTCACAATAAATCCACAACAACTTAGAAAATAATGAAACTTAAAACCCATCCCTAAAATAATTTTTTGACCTTATATAAAAAACGCAAGCCATTTGGATGTCATTTAATAAGTTTTTCAAATCATATCTTATCATAAAATCTATATGAAACAACATAAATCGTCAACAAGCATATATATATATATCCATTTAAATGATTAAAACATGGCGTTTTTTCTTGTAAAATAAATTCGGATCTCATCTAGAAATCGAAAGCAATAAAAATGAGATATTATCTATTATTCACCTTAGCTTGTTGTTAAGGAGTTTGAGATTTTCCTTTGAATTGATTTGATTAAGCTTTCTACTTGAATTCTTGCTTATCCGCTTATTTTCTTCTAATGGTGGTCGGCCAAGCTCTAGGTTTAGTTGTTGTTTGTGAATATTGTAAATGAAATTGGAATAAGGGTTTAGGGTATAAGAACTTAGTTTATTCCTATTTTGCCCTCATCTTATTACCACTTCTTTTTTCATTTTAATTCTCTTTGGGTTATTGATTAGTTAAGGCATGGCTGACCTATAATCATACAAACCTCAATCCCTTAACTATTTACATTATTTCATTTAATTTATCTAATTAAATGTCCTAAATAATGTCAGCCAAATTTAGGGTCATTACAGACTCCCCTCCTTATAGAATTTCGTCCTCGAAATTATGATAAGGTACTCATAAAACCAATCATGAAGGTAAAACATACCATGGAACAAGTCAGGATAAGTATCTCTAACCTAGTTCTCAGTTTCCCAAGTACAATCTCTCTCGTCGTCGCTCCATCGAACTTTGACTAATCTGACTGTCTTGTTCCTTAGTATCTTCTCATCCCTCGCAACTATGAGAGCTGGTTTTCTAAGTGTAGTCAATTTCGGTTCCACTACTAAGTCATCTAACGCGGTCGGTGCTATAGTAGTCTATGGATCTCGAATACATTTCCTTAGGTGAGAAATATGAAAAACATTATGAACTCCTGCCAAACTACTTAGTAGCCACTCTATACGTGAGTTTCCTAATCCTTTCTATAATAGGAAATGGTCCAACGAATCTCGATGCCAATTTTCCTAATTTTTCAAATCGGATTTGAAACGACCCGGAAATTTCGATCCCGAAAATTACAGATAGTTAGGAAAAGACAAAAAGAGAAAGAAGAAGAAACAGAAACAAGTCACAGAAACCTCACATTTGCAGCGGATCAAAATATAATATCACATAAAATAACAGTTTACAAAGGAAAACTGTATCAGTAAATTACATTTTAATACATCAGAGTTACAACATTTACCCAATCACTGGTCAGTTGATAACATGTCTTAGATAAACAGAAATATATCACAGCGGAAACACTCCATATGTTCCTGCCACCCAGTTCGCCTCCCGAGCTCCAGAATGTCCTTACCTGAAAATCTGTAATACTCGGTCTGACCCGAGCATTACATCAAAGTAACACCTAGGTCAGGCTGGAAATCAGCGTGAGTAAACTCATCTAACATGAAATACTAATGCATAAACTTAATTAAACCTGGGGTAACTCATACTTCACTATGAGTTCTCAACTTATTATAGTCAATACATATTCCACACCTCAATATCTTTGTACCTCTACATAGTTAAAATGGTCCAATTACTTAAATCATTCATCCCAGCCTATTTATTTCACATATCAACTCTATAAGGAATTTATAGAAGATTTACAAATCAAAGTGGGTTCGGGTATTTACTGATACCCAACCCCGGTCTCTTCGAATCAAATGTCATCATTAATCCAGGTTACTTAAGTGGAAACAATTCAAATCATATTAGGGTAACATATTTACATAGCAATTCCATTACGATAGATAATCCATATTATCAGAGTTTAACCCACACATATCATCTTACGTAGCATCACAAATCACATTTCAGGGATATCAATAACCAAGGCATTCAATATCATTCAATCATCTTAAGCAAGATTTGTCATACCATTCCTAATTAATTACTTCAATCATCTTTAAATCCTGCTTACTTAATCATAAATTAATTTACAAACACATTAATAAGTCATCCTTTAATTATCATCTAAATTAATCATCCTTGATTAATTTTCCTTTAATTACATTAAGTAATTAACCTTTAATTACCCAAAGATAATTTAGCCTTAACATTTCACATTAACTTTTAATTAATCTCCTTGATTAATTAATTCATATTAATTAATGATTCTCTAATCTCTTAATTAAAGTAATTACTTAAGAATTAACCACTTAATCCTTCTTAATCAATTATTAATTACAAACCATTTAATTAATTAATCATTTCTTGATTACCTTACAAATCAATAAATTTATCTTTAATTACCTAATTAATTACCCCTTAATTATTAACTAATAAACCTTAATTATTAATTAATAAATCTTAATTTCAAGTTAATTAATCTCTAGTTAATAGTAATTCAATCTTCAATTACTTATTGATTAATCCCTAATTACTTTAATTAATACTTAATTACCTAATTAATTAATGCTTAATCATTAATTAATTATCTCAAATCATTAATTTCTAATTATCTAATTAACAACCCTAATTAGTTAAAGATAAATCCTTTTTCCTAAATTAATTACTTAATCACATCATATGCTATAAATTTGCATGTTTTACACCTTTTTATAAAACTCGGTTATCTAACATAAACCAAACTAGAGCCTAACACAAAAACTACCCAAGCCCAATCTAAATTTACTCGTGCCAAAACCCGTGCTTCTCTTCTAACTCCACCACTCAGGAATCACTACATGCAATGTAACAACCCGGGATTTTTGTAAAAGTTAGTTATCGTCATTAGACAATTAAAATTGCTAACAAATTGCTATTGGAGTTTTTAATCGGATTAAAATTCTTGTATATTTGGAGATTGATATGTGGACTTTAAAAATTAATATTGGGCCATGTTTATATCTTTGGGCTGTGTTATATCAAGAGGCAAACCCGTTCCCCCCTTTTTATTTTTGATTCATTTCGATCGAAAACCCTAATCTAAACAAAAGAAAGAAAAATGGCGACTCGTTCGTCCCCTTCGCGAAATTAGGGTTTGATGAAGTCGGCTGGTTGCTTCGAGTTGATCGAAATTCGCCTACTCTCTGGGTTTCGTTTTGCTTTTGGCTCCGCTCAGCTGCTTTTAATTGTCAAAAAGGTGAGTGAATTTCGACTTCACTCACATCTAATTCGAAGTACTGCTTATATATGATTTGAGTTCCTGACTTCGTTTATATGAGTTTAATCTTCTTATTTGCGTTCGTATATAATTGTTTGAAGTTGTTAACTGATTTGCGTTGGCCGTTCTACTTTGGTTCGATGTTGAATTCTTGGACGAGGTTGATTTCATTCTTTGTGCTGTTCATTTTCTTGCTATCTCAGTTTCGAATTTTGTTTGCATTTAAATTTATGTTGACTTCGACTTGATTTTGAGATGGAAAGAACAAGTAGTGGTTTTGTTCGACTTTTGGCTTGCCGTTTACTGGAGTCAGTAGTTCGACACTGTCTTGGTGGCTTTGTTCGAACTATCTATTAAAGCTTGAAATTGATTTTGGGTTGTGACTTTGGCTTCACTTGATTATGGAACTGGTTTTGACTTTGTTCATTTAGTCTGGAAGTCTTATTCATGTAATCTGGGTACTGCATTGCTCCATTGTCATGTATTGGTGATACTCTAGTAATTGCAGTTACTTGGTCGAGTTTATTGCTGAGTTGGATTCGCTTTGTCTCTAATTCTTTGCTGTGAGAAGTGACTTTGGGTTACATTTCTGTTTTCACTCTTGTTCATGCTTTGGTCATACTATGTCGTTTGAAACTGAACTTGAATTTCACTGTCTGTTGTAGTTTGCACATTCATGTGCTTGCTGTCTTATACGCTGGCACTTGACTTATAGTCTACATTGTGCTTTGCCTTGACTTTGGTCTGGGTTGTTGGTTTAAGTTTTGCTGCCTTGTTTGTATATGGTTTGTGTACATTTGTGCACTTGTTTTGGTTATTTCCCTGCCCTGTGTTCCCTGTGTACATCTCTGTTTCACTTCTGCTTACTTGTGCAATGCCTTGTACATGCTGAGTTATTACTCTGTCCTGTTACATGTTGCCTGTACTTTAATCTTGTTTTAATGATGCATTCATTTGTACATCACTTGTTTGCCTCTTTTATTGCCTGCACTTATATCTGCAGCGTGTATATACATGTGTGGATTAATATGTGTGCATATATACCTTGTATGTGTGTATGCATGCATAGTTGGATCTATACTTGGGTTCTATCTGCTGCATTGACTTGATATTATATTTTCAATGTTGCAGATGTTCTTGATCACTTTGTTTTTAGTCACTGATTCAATTTGATTTGATTTGTGTCGATTTGTGGTTTTGATTACTGCAGCTTCATAGTAGCTGTCTTCACCATTTGAGACAATTGGCATTTTGTTTCATGTGCATATCTTGAGAAGTTTATGCATACTAGTTCATCACATAGTTCACTGTTTCATTGCCTCTGGTTTGACTGTCTTGTTCAAGACTGATACATTCATTTGTTGCATTGTATTCAGTGTGTAGCCTGGTCCTCATGTGCATTCATGTAGTCTGGTTGTTGCTTGATCTGTTGTACTGTGCATTTCGATTGTGTACCTCTGCACATCCCTGTCATACTTGTTGATGTCTTGGAGTTGCTGTTAGCTTTGGTTTGGTCTTGCAGTTGTGTTGAGTCATAGCAGTGACTTGACCTCTGTAGTTTCGTTTTGCTGTAGTATTTAGTGTCGTGATGACATCTCATGCTATAGTGGCGAGGCAGTGCACGCGTGCGTGTACTGCAGCCACACAGTATTGACATTTTAAATTGATGATTTCAATTGTCGGAATTGTTTCGTGTTGCCAAATTCAATATATTTTGAAGTGTATTTTGATTTGGTTTAATCTGATGATTTTGTTGATATCTAATTATCTTTTAGATAGTTAGATTATGTGATTTCTAATTATCATATCGATAATTAGATTTTTGTTGTTTACGCTGTTTTATTGGCTTGGGTTTCACTTTGACCACTTGCTGTTAATTTCCGTTTAATTAATTCTGTTGTTTCTAAATTATCTTCATCGATAACCTTTTTATTTATCTTTGTTGATGATTTGAATTTGCTGATTCATTGTTTAACACTATTTAGTGTTATATCTACCGTTATCCGTTTTCCTTGTTAAAGGATTGGATAGACGAGATTTCTGTGACTGTCGTCTATTTGTTATTTAATTATTATTGCTTCTGTGCATTAATAACTGAGTTTGAATTAGACTAATCCGTGTATTATTTTCTTTTGAATTTAATACTCAGGTCAGACCAAGTTATTTCAGGTTGTAGATATCTTGCTTTGGGTTGCTGCTTGAGCTATGAAGTCTCTTCATATCTTTCGGAGTAGTCGTCGTCATTTTGTAGTAGTCAGTGTATCTGATCTAGGTTGATATGTATTCATGTATATTAATTGATATTGTACTTGTATATATAACTTCCAGAGTCGACAGTTGTAGTTGTATCATATGTATTGTGTCAAATGTATTGTAAATGACATCAGTTATATATATATATGAGACTTTTATTATCTGTGTTCCGCATTTAGCTTATCTGTGTTATTATTATATATATTGTCCTAAACTATTATGAACCATCGTAGTTCATTTTATACTGGAATTGGGTATGTCGATGGGAGTAAATAAATAAGAGATGAAAAAAAAAATATACCACTCCTATCGAGATAACCAATACTAGTGTAAGGCCCAACTACGGATGGCCGCTCCTATCCAGCCTTATTCTTCGTAATAACGGACAATATTTCTTTTAATACTCTTTGTTATTGTGAGCATAGAGGTGGGGCATCACAGTTGGTAACAGAGCATGGGGTTTATGGACATAATATAAAACATAACTTAGATGGAACATGTGTTACAACAATTTGTCGATGTTTTTAGTTGTGCTTTGAGTCAAAACTAAAGTTTTGAAATTATGATGAAATTTTTAAATATCTTTATTTAAAAATAAAAGTGAAACGGTGTTTTCATGATTGAATAATTTGTGTTCTATTTATCAGAGTGCGCAGCGGAAACAGTGAGACTGTCTTCGCTGAGTACAGCTGATAACCTTTTTGATTTAAAAATCAAAATATGAAATTAAAACAAATTCCATTTGTTGTTTACATAGCTGAGCTTATTTTGTTTTCTTTGAAAGTTTCGAATCCGATTTGAGGATCCGAAGCGATTGCAGTTATGTGATTTTGTTGAGATTTTTGCTGTTTTGAATTATCTTCATTGAAGATACATTCGAATGATTTCTTTGTTCATTTTGTAGTATACGTGCAAATTTGAGTTGCACGTTACTGCATTAATTTTACGTTGAACCGGTGTTTGGTTTAAACGTATTTTGTTGCCGTTATTTTTATAACGGGATTTTTACACTGGTGCTAAATTTTTGAAGCATGGTGTTTTGTTGACACTTTTTTATGAATAAAAATTCACCGGTATTACATTTTGATGTGAATTATTTTGATGAGATTTTGACGTATAAAAATTACTGTCGCTTTGGCTTCAGTAACCGTCAAATTTTAAAGTGGATTTTCAAGCGGTTATTCCACAATGCTGATTTGATATCCGTTTTACGGTATTTTGAGAAATACAATTTCCTTATCGAAATTGTTACAGATGTTACTGTTTTAATCACGTGTTCTGAAAATTATTTTAATTTTTTTACAGTTTACGCTTTCAAAAGAATGAGGAAGCGATTTAAACGCTTCAGCAAAATTGAGGACTATGAACCCTCATTTTTACTGTTTCGCTTAATTCCGGACTTTTCCGTTTGAGAACGTAAAATGTTAATTATATAAAATACAAATTTTTTACAGTTTGCACTTTCAAAAGAATGAGGAAGCGATTTAAACAATTCAGCAAAATCGAGGACTATGAACCCTTACTTTTACTGATTCGCTTAATTCCGGACTTGTCCGTTTGAGAATGTAAAATGTTATTTTTACAAAATACACAATTTTGCACTTTCAAGGAAACGATGAAGAGAATCAAACGATTTAGTAAAACTTGTGGTATGGGACATGTGCGTTTGCTATTTCAATTAATTCTAGACTCGTTAATTGAAATATTTGATGTTTTGATGATTTTGATGATTTTGTGTGCTTTCGAGCCACTATGTTGGACCTTCGGGTCATATGATGGACCTTTCGGGTCATTTGTTGGGCTTTCGAGCCACTCTGCTGGACCTTCGGGTCATATGATGGACCTTCGGGTCAAATACCAGTACTAGACCTTCGGGTCACTCTGCGGACCTTCGGGTCATTTGTTGGGCCCTAAAATTATGATGAGTACTTGGTAGGCTTCGGCCATTTGTTGATGCACGTGCGGCGTAGCTAAAAACTCGCCATCTGATGGGATCGATCCACCTTTTATGTTGATTTTCTAGTCATCTTAATTGATTTCTAGATATTTGTTGTTTCCAATTATCTGCAGATAATTGGATATTTGTTGTTTCTGATTATCGTTTTTGATAATCGGATATTTATTGTTTCTGATTATCGTTTTTGATAATCGGATATTTGTTGTTTCTGATTATCGTTTTTGATAATCGGATATTTGTTGTTTCTGATTATCGTTTTTGATAATCAGATATTTGTTGTTTCTGATTATCATTTTTGATAATTAGATATTTGTTGATTTAAGATTTCTGATTATCGTTTTTGATAATTAGATATTTGATGTTTTCTGATTATCGTTTTTGATAATTAGATATTTGATGTTTTCTGATTATCGTTTTTGATAATTAGATATTTGTTGATTTGAGATTTCTGATTATCGTTTTTGATAATTGGATATTTGTTGTTTCTGATTATCGTTTTTGATAATCGGATATTTGTTGTTTCTGATTATCGTTTTTGATAATTAGATATTTGATGTTTTCTGATTATCGTTTTTGATA
Organism: Allium fistulosum; assembly: GCA_030737815.1. Taxonomy (NCBI): domain Eukaryota; kingdom Viridiplantae; phylum Streptophyta; class Magnoliopsida; order Asparagales; family Amaryllidaceae; genus Allium; species Allium fistulosum. The sequence continues at coordinate 1,097,338,122 of CM060904.1, read as the reverse complement.
ATTAGATATTTGTTGATTTGAGATTTCTGATTATCGTTTTTGATAATCGGATATTTGTTGTTTCTGGTTATCGTTTTTGATAATTAGATATTTGTTGATTTGAGATTTTTGATTATCGTTTTTGACAATGGGATAATTATTGTTTCTAATTATCGTTTTTGATAATTAGATATTTGTTGATTTGATATTTCTGAATATCGTTTTTGATAATTAGATATTCGATGTTTTCTGATTATCGTTTTTTATAATTAGATATTTGATGTTTTCTGATTATCATTTTGATAATTGGATGTTTGCTAATTTTGCTGATTTTGAGATTTTCTAGTCTCTAATTGATTCTAGATTATGTTGATTATATTAAATTGATGTTTCCTATCTATCTCTGTTGATAGTTAGAGTTTGCTGATTATGAAGTTCGTGTTTTCTAGTTATTTGTTGGATAACTAGATATTTGCAGTTTTGCGATATGTGATTTTGTGTTTTCTAATTATCTTTGCTGATAATTAGATTTTGCTATTTTCTAATTATTGTGTGATAATTAGATATTGATGTTTTGTGATTTCTATATTCTAATTATCTAATTGATAATTAAATATTGCTGATAATTGCATTTATTCAGTTTTGTTGTTTTCTGATTATCTATTTGATATTTAGATTTTGTTGAGAATTTGAGAATTTCTTTTATGGAATTAAAAGATTTCTTTGGCGTTTGTATTCCCGACTTTTATTTTTCTAGCTTAACCAGTTTATGTTAGAAAAATAATTGTTATTGACACCTTTAATTATGAAAATTGCGGGGATGCAATTTTTATAAGGAGGGGAGTCTGTAACAACCCGAGATTTTTGTAAAAGTTAGTTATCGTCATTAGACAATTAAAATTGCTAACAAATTGCTATTGGAGTTTTTAATCGGATTAAAATTCTTGTATATTTGGAGATTGATATGTGGACTTTAAAAATTAATATTGGGCCATGTTTATATCTTTGGGTTGTGTTATATCAAGAAGCAAACCCGTTCCCCTCTTTTTATTTTTGATTCATTTCGATCGAAAACTCTAATCTAAACAAAAGAAAGAAAAATGGCGACTCGTTCGTCCCCTTCGCGAAATTAGGGTTTGATGAAGTTGGCTGGTTGCTTCGAGTTGATCGAAATTCGCCTCCTCTCTGGGTTTCGTTTTGCTTTTGGCTCCGCTCAGCTGCTTTTAATTGTCAAAAAGGTGAGTGAATTTCGACTTCACTCACATCTAATTCGAAGTACTGCTTATATATGATTTGAGTTCCTGACTTCGTTTATATGAGTTTAATCTTCTTATTTGCGTTCGTATATAATTGTTTGAAGTTGTTAACCGATTTGCGTTGGCCGTTCTACTTTGGTTCGATGTTGAATTCTTGGACGAGGTTGATTTCATTCTTTGTGCTGTTCATTTTCTTGCTATCTCAGTTTCGAATTTTGTTTGCATTTAAATTTATGTTGACTTCGACTTGATTTTGAGATGGAAAGAACAAGTAGTGGTTTTGTTCGACTTTTGGCTTGCCGTTTACTGGAGTCAGTAGTTCGACACTGTCTTGGTGGCTTTGTTCGAACTATCTATTAAAGCTTGAAATTGATTTTGGGTTGTGACTTTGGCTTCACTTGATTATGGAACTGGTTTTGACTTTGTTCATTTAGTCTGGAAGTCTTATTCATGTAATCTGGGTACTGCATTGCTCCATTGTCATGTATTGGTGATACTCTAGTAATTGCAGTTACTTGGTCGAGTTTATTGCTGAGTTGGATTCGCTTTGTCTCTGATTCTTTGCTGTGAGAAGTGACTTTGGGTTACATTTCTGTTTTCACTCTTGTTCATGCTTTGGTCATACTATGTCGTTTGAAACTGAACTTGAATTTCACTGTATGTTGTAGTTTGCACATTCATGTGCTTACTGTCTTATACGCTGGCACTTGACTTATAGTCTACATTGTGCTTTGCCTTGACTTTGGTTTGGGTTGTTGGTTTAAGTTTTGCTGCCTTGTTTGTATATGGTTTGTGTACATTTGTGCACTTGTTTTGGTTATTTCCCTGCCCTGTGTTCCCTGTGTACATCTCTGTTTCACTTCTGCTTACTTGTGCAGTGCCTTGTACATGTTGAGTTATTACTCTGGCCTGTTTCATGTTGCTTGTACTTTAATCTTGTTTTAATGATGCATTCATTTGTACATCACTTGTTTGCCTCTTTTATTGCCTGCACTTATATCTGCAGCGTGTATATACATGTGTGGATTAATATGTGTGCATATATACCTTGTATGTGTGTATGCATGCATAGTTGGATCGATACTTGGGTTCTATCTGCTGCATTGACTTGATATTATATTTTCAATGTTGCAGATGTTCTTGATCACTTTGTTTTTAGTCACTGATTCAATTTGATTTGATTTGTGTCGATTTGTGGTTTTGATTACTGCAGCTTCATAGTAGCTGTCTTGACCATTTGAGACAATTGGCATTTTGTTTCATGTGCATATCTTGAGAAGTTTATGCATACTAGTTCATCACATAGTTCACTGTTTCATTGCCTCTGGTTTGACTGTCTTGTTCAAGACTGATACATTCATTTGTTGCATTGTATTCAGTGTGTAGCCTGGTCCTCATGTGCATTCATGTAGTCTGGTTGTTGCTTGATCTGTTGTACTGTGCATTTCGATTGTGTACCTCTGCACATCCCTGTCATACTTGTTGATGTCTTGGAGTTGCTGTTAGCTTTGGTTTGGTCTTGTAGTTGTGTTGAGTCATAGCAGTGACTTGACCTCTGTAGTTTCATTTTGCTATAGTATTTAGTGTCGTGATGACATCTCATGCTATAGTGGCGAGGCAGTGCATGCGTGCGTGTACTGCAGCCACATAGTATTGACATTTTAAATTGATGATTTCAATTGTCGGAATTGTTTCGTGTTGCCAAATTCAATATATTTTGAAGTGTATTTTGATTTGGTTTAATCTGATGATTTTGTTGATATCTAATTATCTTTTAGATCGTTAGATTATGTGCTTTCTAATTATCATATCGATAATTAGATTTTTGTTGTTTACGCTGTTTTATTGGCTTGGGTTTCACTTTGACCACTTGCTGTTAATTGCCGTTTAATTAATTCTGTTGTTTCTAAATTATCTTCATCGATAACCTTTTTATTTATCTTTGTTGATGATTTGAATTTGCTGATTCGTTGTTTAACACTATTTAGTGTTATATCTACCGTTATCCGTTTTCCTTGTTAAAGGATTGGATAGACGAGATTTCTGCGACTGTCGTCTATTTGTTATTTAATTATTATTGCTTCTGTGCATTAATAACTGAGTTTGAATTAGACTGACCCGTGTATTATTTTCTTTTGAATTTAATACTCGGGTCAGACCGAGTTATTTCAGGTTGTAGATGTAACGCCCCACCTCTATACCCACGCTAACCAAGAACACTACGGTGTAGTGCTGTCAACTAGCGCGGAGAATAAGGCTGTTGAGGAGCGGCCCTCTGTATAATTGCTTTGTGCGAGCATCGATATGTCAGATAGTATGACGTGCATTTGATTTCAGGAGGAAATCCGACATACCGACACAAACTCAAAGCTACTACGCGGTGGCTATAATATCTTCGGAAACAAATATAGAAATAAACATAACACAAATCAGTCACAGACATCCATATCACAAAGGCAGAAAAAGATATGAATATATATAACACATGAAAGTGTACATCAGAGTAGTGGTATGAAAGATCCACGATAATACAAAAGAATAGCTACAAGCTACACAAAAGAATAAGTATATATCACGGAGTCTATATCTCAAATGTATACAACAAAAACTACTAATCTAAGTAGTTAGCCAAAAGTCAGAGTAATCCTAGAAGAGAAGTCAAGCAGAAGCACCTGTAACATCTCGGTCTGACCCGAGTATTATTTCATAAGAAAATAATAAACGGATCAGTCTAGCTATAAATATCAGATGACATGATATAGAATAAAAGATATGGCATAAACATGTAATAACCATAATGGCATACTACTATAAGTATGTAATTGAAAATCAACATGAGATTAATCAGTATCACAAGAATCTTCTCAAAGATAAAATAGGGTATCATACCCTAAGCTTGTATTCATAACAAGTCAATGACACACAAATTCACCAATGCACAAAAATTGATAAAACTTATCAATGGAAATCACGAAAATTGGTGAAGCACAAAATTCCATAAATCATCTCAAGAAATCCAGAAATCACAAGAAGGGGGAGGCCTATCACAAAACGGGAGTATGAAAACTCACCAACACGCGTAACACAAAACGAGACGCTATCTCATGGTAGCTAACCATTAATTTTGAGCCGAAGCTCCATAAGAATGGCCCGAAGACCGTGGGGCGCTACCCCACATATGTGATGTAGAAACATCACACAAACGGGGTTTAGTCTCCCTCGTAGACAAAGAGACATCGCACAATTGCTAGTCTAAATCACAAAAATGATCGTCATGATCATCAAGAAGTGTCAATCACACCAAGCTAGTAAATATATGAGTTTAGCTTCATGTCCCATAACCACTTGCTTAACTTAAATATTTACGAACAAACTGTAGATCTTCACTAGGAAATTGTCACAAGAGGTTCAATCGAACAAGTCCAAGAATTAACCGACGAAGTAAACGCAAGCGTTTCATACCACTTGTTTTACTAAGCCGTTTAATTAGATTTGTCATCCGAGTGAGGTAAAGGCTTGTATATACTAATAGATTGGAAAATGGTTTAGGAAAAGAGCTTTGTAATAAAATAGTGTTGAAATCGTTTTGATGAAAGAGTTTTGATATTTACTACTAGTATTGAAACCTTTATATTTTTAAAGTGACAAGTCACAAAATTGATTGTAGAAACAAATCAATTCACTAAAATTCACATTCGAAGACGTGAATAAAATCCAAGGAAATCAGTTCCAAAACCATCAAAGTAGAAATACCCTTGCGACCTAATGTGGCCGAGTTAAAGTGCAATGACTTAAAGTAAAATAGGTCGAACCACCTAAGGTGGAGACTGAGCGACCTAGTGGTTAACGAGCTAGGCAGAAAACAGGTCGAGCGACCTAAAGAGAACAGCGCGACTTAATGACGCGACCTAGCGGGGTGAGCGACCTAACACGGTCGAGTTAAGCAAATGGTGCGACTAAGTCTGGGCGAACGACCTAGTGGTCGCGACCTAACTAGGTGACATGACCGAGCGACCTAATCATTTGAGGACGAACGACCTAGTTAACTCACGACCTAACAAACGGCATAGGCCAAGCGACCTAACAGCTCAAGTAAGGCCGAGCGACCTAGTGGGAATGGGGTCAAGCGACCTAAATGGACGAACGACCTAAGGTATGAACGACCTAAGGAGCGAACGACCTAAGTGTTGAAACGAGCTACGCCGCGCGACCTAGGGGGAAACGACCTATAGCCAGCGTGACTTTTCCACGTCGTGCGACCTAGCGAGGCAAAACGACCTAACTGCAGTTTTTTTTGCCAAAAACACTAAAAATTGGGGTTTTTCACCAATCCAATCCAAACCAAATGCAAATGCTCATGAACAAGTGTGAGGAATTGATAACCAACGATCAATGATAGTTATAGACAAGAATGTGAGATAAAAATCTCACCTTTGCACCAAAAATCAATGAAGATGAAGCTTGAAGCAAAGCAAGAATCAATCCCCTTCAATCTCAACACAAGAAGCTTGAATCCAATGCCTTCTCTTTGAATTTGGAGTTGAATGATGGATTTGCAAGAGAACTTGAGCTTGGAGTTTTAATTTCCCATTCCCTGCGCAATTTTGATGAAGCTTGAATGTTTAAGCAAATAGAAATGAAGTTATAAATTAATAAAGAGGAGAGGCGGTTGGGCTGAGTTAGTAAGTGACAAAAAGGGTTCAGCCCAAACCAAAGCCATAAGCTAAAAAGTGACGAAAATTCCACTAACTCCAAACATATCAAAGTTTATACTCAAAAAGATCGCAAACGTCATTTTGAACTCAATGGAGGTGGTCTCGAGTCCTAATTTGACCGTATGCAAAAAGTAGCTTTTCGAACTAAAATCCGACTGACGATAAAATACTTAAATAAAATATTTAAATATAAAATCGATAAATATGCGGGTTGTTACAGTAGATATCTTGCTTTGGGTTGCTGCTTGAGCTATGAAGTCTCTTCATATCTTTTGGAGTAGTCGTCGTCAGTTTGTAGTAGTCAGTGTATCTGATCTAGGTTGATATGTATTCATGTATATTAATCGATAATGTACTTGTATATATAACTTCCAGAGTCGCAGTTGTAGTTGTATCATATGTATTGTGTCAAATGTATTGTAACTGACATTAGTTATATATATATGAGACTTTTATTATCCATGTTCCGCATTTAGCTTATTTGTGTTATTATTATATATATTGTCCTAAACTATTATGAACCATCGTAGTTCGTTTTATAATGGAATTGGGTATGTCGATGGGAGTAAATAAACAAGAGATGAAAAAAAATATACCACTCCTATCGAGATAACCAATACTAGTGTAAGGCCCAACTATGGATGGCCGCTCCTATCCAGCCTTATTCTTCGTAATAACGGACAATATTTCTTTCAATACTCTTTGTTATTGTGAGCATAGAGGTGGGGCGTCACATGCAAAGCACCATTCTTCCCGAATATAACCCTTCTTCTTCCCAATGCTTCACCTCAAACCAAACAACAGATACACAGGTTAACTCGTGCACGTGTATGTCGCCGATGATCCACCGCGATCCCTTCCGACCATCCCCTCAAACCACGTTCGACCACTACACCAACTCTAACCACCTAGAATTCTCAAACTCAATCCCAATCGAAAACTCGAACTCACGAACCAACCCATGAATGGATTAACCACCTTAAAACACCTCGTCCTCACAATTCCACCCACCATTAGCCACCAGTCTCCGCCACATCCAGCAGCACGACCTCCTCTTCACCTTGCCTCTGGACCGATTCATCTCGACGTCGCCGTGACACCGCAAAAGTCATGAATTTTACCTCGACCAGAATGACACTTAAAACCCTAAAACTTCTCCGTTCCACCACCACGACGTTCGTGTATTTTTCCAACCATTTTTGCCGGCATCACAAGACTCTAAACTTGCTTCACCCAAAAACTCGCGACCCCTAATTTTCCCGATCATCAGAGAATGACGAAATCCGAATTCACGGTCAACTTACAATTTCTTTTGATTTACAAGTCTAAAAATCATGATTTCACTTTTAAAATTCCTAGTTTTTTATGACAAATCAAATTGTATACCTGAAACAACAATTTGTTAAGGTCGAGATTTTGATATGTATGAAAATTCTAGTGTAATTCCAAATTTCCAGATAACTATTTGTTACTAACACACAAAAATATTTAAAAAAAATATTATTAAGTTATTACAAACATTATTCCTTTTAAGATCATAACTTGAAATTGAGTATACGAAGAGAATTTGATTTTCATTGGTTTTGAGCTTGAACCTGCAGTTTAACAGAGGCATATATGTATATTTATATAAAAAAATATGCACATATCTTTATCAACATAAGAATTTATCCATGCAAACCTTTATTCACACAATACTACACGAGATTATGCATTAGATCTAGCATTAAAGGATGTAGATTTACTCACCTGTTTCTTAAGAACAGAGAATGCCTGGGAATTTTTTCTTTTTTTGTTTTCCCAGGTTAAAACTATGTTTAAATTTATCTCAAATTTTTTTCTAGAAATTAAGTTTTGATTGAATACACATGTTTTCTTCAGATACTAAACTCTAACATGAATCGGAGCAGAAGAATTCTAATTTTACATGAATTTAAACCCTGTAAGTGTTTGAAACAGAATATAAAAGTCTGGAACTAGACATGCACACCTTCTTCATGTATATAAATATATACACAAGCATATTAAACAACTAAACACACATTTATCATAGCACATTCCAATATTAACCCAAACATCAAGATAAAAACAGGGTTAAAAAGTTTGCTCACATTCTCCTTTTGGACAGAGCACAGTTTTCCCCTTTTGTTTTACAGAGTGATTTTTCATGTTTACCAAGCATGTGTATACTTATTAACTCAAAACTTTAGGATCTATCAGGCCTGCACTATTTATAGGCATATAACAAAAATTTCTGTAATGAATATAGTGTTTACTCACTATTTTTAAGATGAAAGAAGAACTGCTGCACTGCTTCTTGTTTAAGTCTTTGATCTTGCTTCAAAACTTTGATCTTTCTAGTATTTGAATGCTAATACTTAAACCCCTTTGCTTTTCTTATGGCAGCTTGCAAACATTCTTATTTCTTGTTTTAGTTTTGTTCTTTAGTTTTGTTTATTTTCTGAAATGAGAAGGGTGATAGGCTCGGCCACATATATGTGTATATATATAGGGAATGAAGAAGAACAGCTCGGCCCTGTACACGTATATAGAGAGGATGGGAGGCTGCATTGTACAATGTAGGGTGGCTGTAGCCTGTACAGGCCATCTATTTTCATCATATTTTTTCTTATTTTATTTTCTTTTGTTACTTTTAACATGATTTGATTTTTATTTGACCTAACTTGATTTCCTTAAGTGATTTGATAAGGATGATTTGAGGTTTTATGTATGCTTGCATTGATTGCTATGTCCTTTCTTTTGTTTACATACATACTTTGATATATGTATATACATTACTCTTGTCTTATTTGCCTTATACAATACATATATGTATGTCCCTTGTCATCTATATAGTTTTACTTATATGCTATACTACAACAACAAGGTAGAGTTATTTATAACATAAATGTATGATTATTTACTCAAGTGCATTTGTCACTATATATGTATATTCTCATACTATACAAATTTCCATACATATATTATTTCATATGGACATTCATATACTTGTATGTGTATATACTTATATATATATATCTTTCAAACATCATAAAGCTGGTGTACATTTTTATATACATATATCTAGTGATATCTTATATTAAATTTTAAATGGTGGAGTTTATGTACATTTTGTATGAGATTTATCATACCCAAAGATCATATAATTCAATATTTATTATAGTTCTCAAATCAATATATATATATATATCCAGATATTTTAATTATCCGAATTTTTTATTGGTTCGACCTATAAAATTAGTATTCCCATGATTTAATTCAGTTAATTACCAATTAACAACGTTAAAAAAAATCTGGGTCATCACAGGATTACACCTTTCATCGGTGATACCTTGACGAAAACATGATCTCTAACTGAGAACTCCAAGTCTTTCCATCTTCTATCAGCATAGTTCTTATGCCTAGACTGAGCTTCCTTTATTCTAGCTCGAATGAAATCAATCTTTTCTGCAGATTCTCTAACCAAATTTGGACCAAGAACTAACCTATCCCCGGTCTCTAAGCAAAAAATGGGAGATTTGCATGGCATTCCATACAAAGATTCAAATGGTGCCATCACTATAATAGTCTGATAACCATTGTTATACAAAAACTCGACTGAGTACAGGTGGACTTCCCATGATCCCCTAAAATCTAGTACACAATATCGTAACAAATTTTCTAAGACTTTGTTAACTCTTTTTGTTTGCCCATCTATCTACGGATGATAAGTAGTACTTATTTTGAACTTGGTACCCAAAGTCTCATGTAGACTCCTCCAGAACTTGCTAGTGAATAAGGTATCTCTATCACTTAATATACTACTAGGAATTCCATGCAGTATGACTATATTCTTCATGAATAAATTTAGCCAAAACACGTGTCGTTCTGGTTGACTTAATTGGAATAAAATGGGCACTCTTGGTCAATCTGCCCACCATAACCCATATATTTTCATTTCATCGATTCGACCTTGGCAACCCGTCTATAAAATCCATTGAGATAGAATCCCATTTCCATACTGGAACATCTAAAGACTGAAGTAACCCACTTGGTTTCTGATGTTTGGATTTTACCTGTTGACAGTTCAAACGCTGTTTCACCCATAAGCCTACATCTCTCTTCATGCCTTCCCAAAAGAAACTTCTTTTTGTGTCCTGATACATCTTAGTTCCTCTCGGATGAATGGTGAACTTTGAACAATGGCATTCTCCAGGAACTTCCTTCCTAATGTTTCCCACAATTCGAAACACATAGTCTTCCTTTCTTCCTTAACCACCCATTCTGGTCAAAACTGAAGTCTTTCAAGTCATCGCTCTATATTCCATTCTTTAACTTTCTGATCCATTCAGCCAATAATGGATCCTCCCCTTGATGAGAAGCAATCTTCTCGATCATTACTGGTCGAACTTCTAAACATGACAACATAGCAGTTTCCTTACTAGATTTAGTCTCAGATCTCCACTGCATTCTGCATGTAGGCAATGCTTCTACATCTTTCCACTCAGTTATCATTGCAAATACTGCATTTTGATGTTTCCTGCTATATGCTTCAGCAACCTTATTGCCTTTTCTTAGCATGTACTCAATACCAAAATCATAAGCGACTAAAAACTATAACTACCTTTGCTGTCTCATATTCAACTCCTTCTGAGAGAACAAATATCTCAGTGACTTATGATCCGTATACAACTCGAATCTTTCTCCCAAAAGCTAATGTCTTCACACCTTCAATGTGAAAATTACTACAGCTAATTCGAAATCGTGAGTTGGATATCTAGCACCATGCGGTCTGAGCTGTCGAGAAGAATAAGCAATCACTTTACATCTTTGCATTAACACGGCTCCTAACCCAATTCCACATGCATCCGTGTGCACCACTAAGTCCTGATTCCCCTCTAGAACAACTAACACAGGTGCATTTGTCAATAAGTATTTCAGCTTCTGGAATGCCTCTTCGTACTTATCAGTCCAGATAATTTCACATCTTTCCGCATTAGTTTGGTCATCGTTGCCACTATTCGTTAAAAAGTTAATGAATCTCCGATAGTAACTAGCAAGTCCAAGAAAGCTCTTTATCTCAGTCACTGTCTCGGGTCTCTTCCAATTATTTACTGCCTCGATCTTAGCCGGATCTACAAACAACCCTTTCTCTGAGACTACATGACAAAGAAACTTCACTTCTTTCTTTCAGAAATGACACTTCGAGATTTCGCTTTCAGTCGATGTTGCCTCAATGTCTCAAGCACCACTCTAAGATGAACTTCATGCTCTCATTCATCTTTAGAGTATACCAAAATGTCATCAATGAAAACCAATATGAAACTATCCAAGTGCTCTTGGAAAACTCGGTTCATCAAATCAACAAAGAATGCTGGCGCATTATGTAGTCCGAACGACATTACTAACCATTTATACGATCCATATCTGGTTCTAAACGCCATCAAAGGAATACTATCCTCAGCCACTCTAAGCTGATGGAACCCTATTGCCAAATCCAATTAGGAAAAAACTTTGGCTCCACTCAACTGGTCGAACAAATCGTTAATTCTAGGTAACAAATATCGGTTCTTTATCTCTTCTCATTCAACTTACAATAATCGATACATAACCTTAACGATCCATTTGGTTTCTTTGCAAACACTGCGGCTGCTTATCAAGGAGACTGCTTGGTCTGATAAAGTTCTTATTTTCCAAATCCTCCAACTGCACCTTTAGCTCCCTTATCTCGGTAGGTGTCATTCTTCTTTGCGGTCTACTCACCGGTTCTACTCCTGGTACTAAATCTATTTGAAACTCAATAGCTCGTTTCGGTGGAAGTCATACTATGGGCTCAGAGACATCTGCGAATTCTCTAATAATGAAAACTTGATTTAACTCGTCTTTTGCCTCCACAACATCTAACAAATCATTATCCCCAAAACTAGGGTTTTCTACGGAGTATATTATCTGATCACTACAATTAGGGTGTCTAAGTGATATTTTCCTATCATGGCAAAATATCCTAGCATCGTATTTACTTAACCAATCCATACCCAAAATAAGTCTGAACCCTATGAAATCAAACACATGCAAACTGCAAGCAATTACATGACCAGACAGTTCAAACTCTAGCTGGTCACATCTCATCCCAAGAGTCGCATAACCTCCTATCGGGTTCACAACCCTTAAGGAAGTAAATAGTTATGAGGGTTCTAGGTTAAGCTTATCTACCAAACAATGAGATATAAAAGAATGCGATGCACCAGTATCAAATAGAACTCTAATTGATACACCATGAATCAAAAGCGTACCTCCCAACACAGCTTTTCCGTTTTCCTCTGTTGATGGTCTCGAGGTAGCTGGCTCTAATGCAAACACTTTTCTTTTCCCATCCTTGGCTGGCTCATTGCACTAGTTCTTATAATTTTCAATTTGATCGCAGTTGAAACATCTCACTCCTTTCTTATCAGCAGCTTTCTTCCCTTTGCTTGTCCGGCACTTATGAGCATAGTGTCCCTTCTTATCACACTTCTAACAGATAACTTATGCCTTTCCCTCTTGGCAACTCCACTCTTCTGAGCTCCCTTCTTATGGAAAAACTTCATTTTCTGGTTCTGCTCTTGAGCTCCCCTTGCCTTGTTACCCTTAAGATAAGCAGGCATTTCTTCTTTCCTTAAAGCCATCTCAACAGTTACATCGCATGGATATCTAATATGTGATAATGTGGCTTAGCAAGCTCAGGCTTCAACCCGCAAATGAACTTCTCATTCCTTTTAATAATTGTATCAACCGTAGTGTATCCATATCATGATAGCTCCTCAAATCTGGTTGCATACTCAAGCATTGTCATGTCTCCTGCTCCAACTCAGCAAACTTCCCGAGCAGAGTTGACTTTGCAATCTCCGACATAAATATTTCTTCAAACCTCCTTCTAAACTCGGCCTAAATCATAGTCTCCTCATTGACTCAAACCGTAACATTGTTCCACCAGTATAGTGTTGCTCCTTACAACTGCCTAGAAGCGAGTCTCCGTTTCTTCTCAGCATTGAGCCCCAAATCAGCAAAATTCCTCTCGTAATGAACTAACTAATTCTCCACTTCATTTGCATCCTCAGTCCCGATAAACGATTTTCCTCCCATCCCGGCATAATCTCTTCTCAACACAACATAATTATTGACCACTGGGGCTCCCAGATTTCCTCCTTCAGCGTTTCCTCCAACTAAACCCGTAGCAACTCCAGCCTGCATCATGTTAAGGAAGAACTAATACATAGCTCACATATCTTCTTATGGCATTCTAACACCCACATTAGCAGCTTGTGCCTAACCTGGATTCCTCCTAGTATTTGGTCTGGGATCCCCATTAGTTGTGGTGCTTCCCCCACCAATGTTAACTCTTCCACTTCTAGCATCCATGTCTTATGTTCGTAAAATCTGCATTCGAGTCTTTGTAAGATAAGAAGCATAGCCTAAGTGAGATGGGAGAATAGATATAAAGCGTAAATTTATATATAGCAAATACAAGTACGTTACTATAGTGTTATCCCATACCTCAATCTTTTCTCTAATTCCTTAGGATTATGTTTTCTAAATCATTTTAAGTTTATAATTTCTTTTAAGTTTTTCATAAACCTATGCTCTGATACCAAGTTGTAACATCCCCTATCTTGAGGCCCGAAGCTAAGTGCTATAGATGCTACAGTCATCTATAGTATTAACTTCCGATGATAAAATACTGTAATGTTAATGGTATCCACAATATCAGAAGCACATGAATATGAAATAAAAATCAACATGGATTTAAAAACAACTTTTCTAATTACATTTAAAATCAATATTTCATATTCAGATACGTAATCCCAAAATATTTCCCAAGTTTTGATCAAATGTAATTATTACAAATTATGTCAAGAGCGACATATGAAGATGCCCCCTTGTATGATCAAAGTATGAAATAAACATATCAGTCATAATACACCATAGTGGAAATAAAATTAAATAGCTCCAAACTCTGCCTCCTGCACGTCTTCGGAAGCTTATTCTTCCAACCTAATGAACCTAAAAAACCTTAGCTCTTAATCTAGTCAAATTAATTTTGAGCACCTGAGAGATTAAGGGGAAAACATAAACTTCAAGTCAGATATAAAGCCTGGTGTGAATAATACTATTACATCTCGGTTTACTGATAATAAGTGAGACCACGCTACTTAGCGGAATGGGTTTCCCCTTACTAATATCCCTTTTAAAACATATCTTTTGCAAATTAGAATCCTAAAATCAAATTGATTAAAACAATAATAGCAATATCATATATTCACATAAATAAGGTAATCAATGGACTATCTATCCAAACAATATAGTTTTGTTTGGCTAACTACTAACCATTGGCCGACTCGGCCTACCAAACAAAATAAATAATCTAACTTCTATTTGACTCACTCTTGGACATTCTGTCCTTAACTTACTTCTCCAAGGTCAACTGATTATAATGGTTTTGCAGGCTCACCAATAACCAATATATATTCTTTTTGTGTGTAACATCGTTTTAGTCTTACCTGTGACAAAGCCCTATGCACTGGAATTTTGGACTTATATCAGCTAGGGGCTACTAGCTAAAGTATAGGGCGCGACCCTATACCAATCACAGTTGGTATTCTAATATCTGAATCATCTACTTAGGGTTAACTACCCCATCAAATTTTCCTTGAAAACGTTTCTTTCAAATTGATTTAACCCTTTAAATCATACTTAAACAAGGAAAATATACTCTTTTCTTTAGTTAAATATCTTTGCCATGATATATGCCTTACACAAAACAATGTTGATGAAAACCTAAATAGGGTTATCTATCCCTTTAGAACAAGTTAAAGCTCTCCTTTAACTTAGAAAACTTTAGGTTTTAAATCCAAAATATCACCTTCGAAACCCTTGTTTAAAAACTTTAAACAGTCCCTTTCGAATCCATTGAAAGTACCCCTTTTAAAATAGGTTAACTACTTTACCTTGAAACACTAGGTTAAAAGGCCAAAGCATATCTTTCGAAACCTTTAAAAATAAACCTTTCGAAATCATTGAAAGGATCCCTTCGAAGGCTTTATAAAACCTTAGACATCCTCTTTTCAAAATACTTTAAACTTGCCTTTCGAAAGCATTGGAAACCTTCCATTTAAAGACTCAAGTAAACCTTTCGAAAACATTGGGTTCAAGTAAAAGTTTGTGGAACATAGCTTCAAAACTATTTAAAACCATTCCTTTCGAAACCTTTGGGTTTAGCTTTTAATATAACAAAGGGTCTTAAAAGAACTGGGGCGAAGCAATGCTTTGAAAGAATTATTCCTATGTAAAGGAAAGTGGATGGTTTAAAAACCAACCCTTTTGAAAGCATAGAGAAGCGACTTCAAAGTTTGAAAGCAAAAGTACCTTTTCGAAAGCATGGATTCAAAGGGTTGAATGCGGCAGTAGGGGTTTCGGCCACTTCGAAAGCTTGTTTTAGAAGCAAAAGGTGGCAACCCATTCGAAAGCCCTTTCTTTATTTAAACAGAAGCAAGTTGATTAAGTCGAAAGCTCCAACCCCTTCGAAAGCCTTATTTATAACCAAAATAGTTCCAAGTTTACAAGAGCTACTTCTACCCCTTCGAAAGCATGTTTCGACTCTATACCTTCCACCTAACTCCAATCCACTACATACTAAGGCATTGATACCATGTGTATTAGTTTCGACTTGGTTGGGGCGGATGAATGCTAAAGGTGGTTGCTATAAGTGGCGAAGCAGTATCCTTTACAAAACTGATTTTTATAACCTTTTAAAGTAACATCTTTCCAACTAACTTGCCTTATTTATCAACAAATAATTGGTTGACAATTCTTTTACAAATCATTTTCTAAAAGTGCTGTCAAATTCAGTAATTAACAATTTTAAAACGTTTAACAAATTGCCCCTTCTCCTTTTCTAAACATATAAAACATTTAAGTTTCATACCTTAAATAATTTTATATCTTTAATAAAATACATAGGAAAATTCTCCAAAAATTCCCATAAATCACTTTTAATATGTTTTCTAACATATTTAAATTTCTGACGTAAAGCTAACATATAATAGCCGAAAATAATTTAAACTCAATTTAAGCATTTTCTTTACTAGAAAATTCATAATAAGAAGCTAGATGACCAACTCCATGCCACAAAGCTCTAACGATCTGATTACTAGTACTAGGAAACTGCAACTTACCATGATGGATGAAATCAACAGCTTTAGCATTTAAACTTATAGAGGTCTGAAGAATCTCCCGAGAGGATAACAACCTTGTCAAGATTAACCCATCCTCCAACCAAGGCTCATTCTAGAAGCCAATAAGGCTACCAGGAGGCATGATGAACCTAATGAAGGGAAGAAGAGAACTCCTCAAACCAAGAAGCTTCCTCCATATCCAACTACAGCTCTGAGGCACATCCATAGCCCAGAAATCCTTCCTTCCAAAGTTATACCTCTAAGTCCAATCTGCCTAAAGACTGTCTCTCCTACTAAGTAAAATATCAAAATGAACACTGACAGCTGCCTTGTTCCATTTTTCCACATTTATAACCCCAAGACCACCCTTCTTTTTAGGGAGCTCAATCATGTTGAAAGAGATAGGAACTAATTTCCTTGTGTGAATGGTTCCAGACCAGAAGAATTTAATCATTGCACTCCTAACCATCCTCATAAGTTTAGCTGGGAGGATGAAAGTTCTCGCGCAATAAACCATCATAGAGAAGCAAACAGATTTGATGAGGACAAGTCTTCAAGCTTGAGAAAGCAGCCTAGTAGACCAATAGTTCATGATGCTTGTAATCTTATCATAGAGAGGAAGGCAATCAACCATGTTAACTCTGGAGGTACACAATGGCAGACCAAGGTGTAACAACCCTGGTTTTGGAGATTACCTGTCAAATTTAATATTGATAGGTAATCTCCAAAACCAGGGTTGTTACACAAGGTATTTCATATCTCCAGAAATTGGATGAAGGCCAGAAAAAACTTCAAGCTCCTCCTTAATACTAGAGGCACCCCAGATATGAGAATGTGAGATTTATTTGAGTTCAACTTTAGGCTAGTAGATAAATAGAAGGCATCCAAGGTTTCAATGATGGTAGCAATTGACTGTTCATTTAGTTTAGAGAAGATTAGGATATCATCAGCAAAAAGAAGGGAAGAAATGTTCAAAGCCTTGCATTTGGGATGGTAATGGATTTTTGATTGGAGATAATTCTTGTTGATCATACAAGTAAAAGCCTCTATCACAATTAAAAAAAGGTAGGAAGATAATGGGTCACCCTACCTTATACCTTGCCTGCCTTTAAAATATCCATGAGCAGTTCCATTGTAAATAAGAGAATAAGTTAGGGTAGAGATACAAATGTAAACCCAGGCAACAAAGATCGTAGGGAACCCCATAACTGCCATGATCCTGACAATTGAAAACCACTAGATGCTATCATAGGCCTTACTAAGGTCAAGCTTCAACATGGCACTAGGAACAACCCGGCTTCTGCCATAACCCTTTATGAGCTCATGAGCAAGCATGATATTGTCTAAAATGTTCTTGTTTGGCATAAATGCATTCTGGTTTTTGGAGATAATGATGGGAAGCACTTTAACTAATCTTGTAGGAAGAATCTTAGAGATACATTTGTAAATAACATTGCAACAGGAAATTGGTCTAAAAGTAGTAGCAAGCAAGGCTGGTGATGTTTTAGGAATAAGAGTGAGATTAGTAGCATTAACTTCCTTCAACATCTTGAACTTATGGAAAAAGTTATGGATGGCTTTAGTGAAGTTATCTCGAATAATATTTCATGAAGAAGTAAAGAACTCAACATTAAAACTATCCGGACCACCGCACGACTTTTTGTTCGTAGAAAAAAGGGCATTTTAATTTTAGTGTTAGTAACTTTATCAGTCAGGCAAAAAAGTGGGAACTAGGGAGATGAGGTAGAGGAAGACTATCAAAAAAACTAGGGAAGGATCAAAATCAGAAGCATTGCCAAGAAGATCCCTATAGTAGTCAAGTAAAATTTTATCCACCTGATTAGGTTAAGTTTGAAGGGAACCTCATTGATCAAACAAGGACCTAATTTGCTCCTTAGCTTGCTTGTATTTGATGGAGGCATGGAAAAAGCAGTTTTATTATCTCCCTCACATGTCCATTTCTGATGAAATTGATGTCTCCTCATGCTTGCTTCCTTGTCCAGAGCATCAGATAGCATTGAAAAGAGAACACTCTCCTTCAAGGTAGCATTCTGGTCATTTGGATTTTCCATCATAAAGTCCTGAGCATCCTTTAATTGAGCTTTAATATTGGTAGATTGAAGAGAACCATCACCAAATCTAGCTTTGGCCCAATCCTTAAGAGTAATCTTAACTGCCTTTATCTTCCTGCATAACACATACATCGGATTTCCAAAAACATTAGTAGACCAAACTGTTTGAACAATATGAAGATAATCATTTTCCTTAACCCAAGAATTATAAAATTTAAAAGCTCTCTTCCCTTCAGAAGGCAGATGACCAAGGCAGGTTATGATGGGGAAATGGTTAGAAAGAATGGGATGAGGCAGGAATGAAGATAAAGCAGGCCATATTGTCAAAGCTTTCGAATTGCAAAATGAATGATCAATTTTAGTGATGGTTCTGACTCTAGAACGACTCCTATTGTTATAAGAAAAAGGAGCACCAAAGCTGACAATAGGAATGAGAGAAGAATCAAAAATGGCAGTGTTTAAGGAGGCAATGTCTCTTGGCAATAGAGGGAGACCACCTTGTTTATCAGAGAAACTGAAGCAACAATTGAAATCACCAAGGACAAACCATGGGTGAGAATCTTGTCTCAAAGTAGGGAGCAGATTAAGAAGGAGTGGCCTGGAAGCAATGGCATTATGGGCCTAAATAAAGGTGAGATAGAAGGACAAGTTTGATTGAAGATGGATAGCATGAAAATGAAGCAACTAAGTAGTTTTGAGGATGGGGTTGAGGGAGTAGGTGATAGGATCATGGACAACTAAAATCCTACCATAAGGAGCCTCATCCAAGTTATGGAAGAGAATCCAAGCAGGATTAATGAAGTTAGCTGCTTTGATGGTTAGGGGAAGACTGAGCTTTGTTTCAAGAATGGCAAAAATCGAAATGAAATGAGAATTAATAAGTTCTTTTACGTGGTCAAGTTTAATGGGGTTGTGAGCACCCCTGATATTCCATGAATTGGTGTGTCATTAAGATGACTGAAGTGACTGATGGTCCACACTTGTCATGCTCCTTGTTGAAGGAGGTTTGCTTCTAGCATCACTAATTTTTTCAGTTAAATAGGTTGCTCTTTTTTATTTTTGCATAGAAATGGGGGTTACAAGGTCAGGTGAATGAGGAGGAGATTTATATCCCGGAAATTTTCCATTGAAGGAGTAAGGTGGAGATGAGAGAAGAATAGGTGATTGGGAATTTGGATTAGAGGAGATGTGATGAGAGGAAGAAACTTGTTCATGCAAAGAATGAACTAAGTGAGATTTGATTTTACAGTTCAATGCAAAAGGAAGTGTTAATATGGTTGTTGATATCATGGTTTTTGTGTGCATGGGTATCATTCATTATTTTGCATGGTGGTTGGGGAAAAGGGTGTGCATGCAGAGAAGCATTATTGAAATTGCCACAACCTAGCTCATCACCATGCATAAATGACATTTCCTCAACATTATCTTCCATAATGCTATTATCCAAAGCAACCACTGGGACTTGATAAACTTCCACTTCAGCTGCCACTGGATCGACTTCCCCTTCTTCTAAATCATTGCCTTGCATACCATCACACTCATCCTCATTCTTAAATTCTTGTAAGACAACATAGGCATTTT
This sequence comes from Allium fistulosum, assembly GCA_030737815.1. Taxonomy (NCBI): domain Eukaryota; kingdom Viridiplantae; phylum Streptophyta; class Magnoliopsida; order Asparagales; family Amaryllidaceae; genus Allium; species Allium fistulosum. Next base: position 1,097,318,308 of record CM060904.1, on the reverse strand, counting down.
GCTGTATTATTTCCACTTCCCCACCTAGCTTTGTTACATTATTTGTTTCTATTTCATCTTTGCTAACACGCTCAGTCTGCTACACCCTTTTGTTGTTTTTGCTTATAATAGGATCGAGTCCTACTTTTTCAGCATTATTACCATATTTATTCTTTTTACCAGGTACCCTTTTGTTGTTGCTTTGCTACTTGTTCCTTGCCAGAATTAATTTTTGCAACATTTTTATCTGTAACAATAGGCATAAGACTATCCTTCATCTTTCCTTCTCCTTCCTCCTTGTTTCTGTTATCTAACTTACAATCAGACCTAACATGACCAAATTCCTTGTAAGCAACACAAATTTGCGGCTTCCACAAAAACTCTACCCTTACCATTTGCTCAGAAACATCTAAGAGCTTGACTGAATACTCATCAGGTAGTTCATGCTCAGGAGTAACTTCTACCATACATTTTGTATAACCTATCCTTTCTAACTTTTTAGTGGATTCATCCATACAAAGGAATCCACCCAACCTTGATGCTAGCCAATTGATTCCAATGTGAGACCAATAATACATGGACAACTTTAACCAAACAGGGACTAATTTTATAGTGCTCATACTATTTCTAATTGAAGGATCCCACTGCTTAACTATGAAAATCTTGTTCCTTATCATAATTGGGTCTGATTCGATAACTTTCCTTCTATCCTCCTCAAAGGAAAGATGGAACATGAATAAGTTTCCATCTGACATTAACTCAAGACCTCCTTTTAATTTCCAGACTCTTTTTAGATGACTGAGCACTATCATGAAGGGGAGAGGCTTGTCTAGGAAGAAACCGACCAGATAGCAACCCCATTTGTCATTTCCTGCCTGAACAACGAAACTGGGAGGAACCAAAGCCTCCCTTGAAAAAATAAGAGGAATATCAATGGGGACATATTTACCAGCATTCCTAGGCTTCATTTTGAAAAGAGAGTTCCATGGCAAAAGAGAAGAAGGAAGGGAAGAAGAAGGTGGTTGCGCCGGAGGAAGATGTAGGGATGGTCGGAGAAGAAGACAAAAAGGGAGGAGGTTGAGAAGAAGAAGGCAAAGGGATTGGCAAAAGAGCTGGAGGTGGATCAGGAACGGTGGAGTGGTCGAAACCGGATATGGTGGGGAGGGATGGTACGGTGGAGAAGGAAGAAGCAGGAGATTTGAAGCATGTGGAGGGGGGAGGTCTGCTGCCATTAAAGGGAAGGACCAAATTTTTTTTAATCATATAAATAATTACATAAATACATACATATATATTATAAATTATGTTTTATATTTTATAAAATTAGCTTAGTTTGAAACTGCTATTAGTTTGAATGCTCTAGCCACTAACCACATTGTCAATGGTCATCTTGTCTTCCCTAACTCCAGTAATCAGATAGTCAGAGCGATCTGGGGACAATATGATGCCATCACTTATGTTATGCGGGATCGCGACACTGTGCATTGGAATGGTAAAGACCATGCTATCTCTGGCATTTACAATGCATTACTTGGCATGGATTCGGTGCCTAATTGCAAGTGGAGTAGGGCAATTTGGGCTGCATACTCTCCTAACAGTGAAAATCTGTTACTTTGGAAGGTGAGGAATAAAGCTTTGTTTACCAGAGATAGGTTAATTGGGTTAGGTATGAGTGTTCCTTCCTACTGTGAATTATGTCACACTCATGATGAGAGTTTGCAGCACTTGTTTTTTGAGTGTGGGTACGTTATGCTACTTTGGAACAAATTGATGATCAGATTAGATAGGGTGGATGCTTCTTCTTTTTCTGTAGACCAATGGGCTTTCATTGACCATGCGATCATGATGAAGGATGAGGACAGTGTTCTAAAGAAGCTTTTGCGAAGAATATGGGAGGAAAGAAATAAGAGGGTATTCAATGGAATCAACAAGAGTCATGAGGTGTTATGAATAGCTTTGAAGCATGACATATTGATTGGGATGAGGGGAAGTGTGCATGGCTTCCACGATCACCAGATTGACCCGTGGATCAGTTAGATCCTCTTTGTTTTTCTATTTTGTTCTTCTTTGTTTTCCCTGTTGTTCATGCCTTTTTTATTTTGTCTTCTCTGTGTGGTGTTTTTTTAATAAATCTGGTAGGGGACCAGTTTTAACCCCGCTTGCTTTGCAAAAAAAAACTTAATACATATTATATTGTTGATAAAAATTAAAAAAAACATTTTTCTATATTTTTAAAATATTTACCAAAAATTAAAAAATAGATTTTAAATTGAAAATAGATTTTAAATTGTTTTTAAGTTATAAGATTATATATTAAATTTTCAAATTACAAATTATCATCAAAATTTTATTGGAAATCTAGAATTCAAATTTAGATTCAAAAAATATTTTTTTTATTAATTTTTAATTATTTTCATACGATTTTATTATATACTTTTTTTAAAATTTAAAAAAGCCACGCGCATGATCAAGTAGTCATATATTTAATACAAATTATTTTGTATTTTATTTGTGTCAATATATATATATTTATTATTATATATATAAGTATTTAATATATATACGTTTATATATATTCATATATTTAAAAAATTATAATTATACAAGTAGTGCTTTTAGCCTTAAAGTAAATAAAATTTTAATATATTTTATAAATGGTTTAAACTTATTTATATAGTTATATATATTTTTTATATTTCATACTTATGTTTATGTATATATATTTATATATTTATACAAAATTATTTTAAGAAAAATCATAGTTTGTATACACTCACACATTTTTATATTAATTTATATATATAAGTAAAAGTATATAAACATACATTTGACAATATATTAGTACATTGGATGGGCTAACGTGTCCGTTGCGATGTAAATTGTAGCAGCTATACACGAGCATGTTATACCTTGCACGGATTGATATGTTACACATGCATACACATGTGTATATTTATATGATACACTTATATATATAATATACCATAAATTAAATTTTTATAAATATAAATAAAATAAATATTTTATTAAAAACAAATTTAGAAATGTTCTAAATAAATTAGACATTATAGGCCCAATAATGATCCAACATGGTAAAATAATTAAAATTCACCCATAATTTTTGTTGCAGGCTGGCCTTGTTTCGACGTACATAACCTTTAAATCTAAAGATTCTAAACAATAAAGAAACTTTAGAAGTAAACAAATAAAGACTATTTGATATTTTAACATCTTAGTACATGCTTTTATCATTGAATATTCATAAGTCGAAGGCATCTTATTATAACACCCCACAAAATTTATCAAAAATTTATTAAAAAGGGTTAATTTATAAATAATGAAGGTAAAAGGAAAATTTGAACAAAACCAGAATTTGGCTACAAAACTTGAAGCATTGCATTCATGGCGATTTTCCAGCCAATTTTCATATATAAAGTTTCATAATCGTAGTTTGTATGAAAAAGTTATTAAAGTTTAAAGATTCGAAATAGAAAATAATTAAAATATATAAAAGGAAGTAATTTAAATTAGGTAAATTTTACCAATCGACACCTTAACTAGGACCGATCGAGCCTTAGCGGTCGACCGCTCCAAACCATGGGGTCGACTGCTTGGGCACTATCGGCTAGAAAATACCTAGGCCGAACAGCCCATATTTAAATAAATTAAAACTTAATGGCCATGATAGTTTCCTGCGCCTGTAGATAACATTATAAACCCTGCATACTTTTCCTGAGAACGTTTACTGTACCGAAACTTCATCTCTCCCAAAACCCTCTCTTCCTCTTTAAATCAACCTTCCTCTTCGAATCAACCAGTTCTTCAAAATAAAAAAATAAAAATTAAAGGTTAAAATCAAAAATTAGAAAAAAGAGGAGAACCAAATAGAAGGTAAAATCAAATGGAAGGGAAAATCAACAAATCAAAGCAGAGGCGATTCACGGGGAAAGAGCTTACTTGAGGTGAGTGAGTTGATTATTAAAATATGAGGATTGAAAGGTAATTTGATTTATTTATATATTTATTAGATTTGGGAGTTTATCCGATTTGAATCTGAAATGAAAAGTTTATTTAATTTGGAGATTATTATAATTGCAATTATATGGAGATATTATTTATTTAGTAATTACAAGTATATAGAAATTGATTGTTTTGAAGTAAAGTTGAGGTATGATTTAAATTGATTTAACTTGTTTTTTAATGGATACACCTTTTGTTCTATTTGAATTGAATTTGAGATTTAAAATGTATACACCTTATTGATTTCACCGTGGACTGGTTTTGGATAAACATATGTGATTATAAAAAAATTTAAGTTAAAACCGTAAAAATGAAATTGTAGATCAATCATGGAAATTGTTGGGATTATAATCAAAATTGTAGACTTGAACGGATAGGTGAAATTTGGTTAGAAATTGAAATTATAATCGCCGTTGGACAAAAGTAATTATGATTAATGCTAACAGAAAGAAAGAAAAAAATTACTAATTGAAAATTCGACAGGTCAACCCCCATCATTGTAAGCGATCGATAGCAAGCAGCCGACCGCTAGTGTGGAGGGCGGCTGACCGATCGACGTATTTCAGGTGCAATCTGAACCTCGGTCTCTGGCTTAGGTTTATGAATATATATATGTATATATATATATATATATTACTATGTATATATATAATAGTATATTAGTGGGGAAATTAGTTCCATAATTCTTTACTTTTGGATGTTACGGGATTAGTTAGATAGTGTACACGAGCAACTAGGCCTAGACACTATTCATTCGGTGAATTCGATATTCGATTAAGGTGATTCAATCGTCAGAAGCACTCATAGGAGGTTCATTGATGGATGCGTAACACGGTTGGTGAATGCCAAGAGAGGTCTGTGGCATGGAACTAATGGGAGGTTCCTTGATGCATTTGGCAATTAGACCGTGACACTATAATCAGATGCCAAGTGCGGTGCAATAAGTGGCATCGCCAATGAGAAGTAGACATGGTTGAAGCAAACCGTATGTCGTCCTTATTATGATTCGGCATTGCAGGCTCCCCTTAAGTGGCGTTACCATTGAGCTTGGACATAAATGCAATGACCCTAAGATGTCTTCATCGTGAGTAGTCATTGCATGCTCCTCCCAATGTGTAAGTACGATACGTTGTAGTCATAATTTAGGGAATGTAGTTCGAAGGTTGATATTGTATGCAATCTTATGTTAGAAGTAGTCCCAGAGGCTATTATAACACTTTAGTTTTTGTTTAACATTATTCAAGTGAATTCATTAGATAAATTAAATAGAATAATCTGCGGTGTGATAAGCAGAATGAGATTTGTTAACTAATATAGGTCATGCCTTAAGTAATCAATTAATTAGGTTGATTTAAAACATAGAATAGAAGAAACTAATGAAAAGGGGAAATGGGAATCCCTCTTTATTCCATTCCCTAAACCACTCTTTCTCCTTCATTTTCTCATTTACATTCTTAATCAAAATAAAAGCTAAAGAGAGGCCGACCATTACTAGTAAATAGAGAAAAAGGAAACATAGCAAATCCAAAGAGGAAGCTTAAGGGAAAGATAATCGACATCAAATCTCAATCTCTTATCCCATCTAAAGCGAATAATAGTATTCATCTCAAGTTTTTAGGTTTATTTTCAAATCTATGATCTATGTCCGCATTGATTATGATAATATGTTATATATGGATTGATTATATCATTATTGGATTAAATGATGATTGTTGGAATTTTTATGGAATTGATTTAGTAGGTTTTAAGGGAAAAACCTAAGGTTTTGACCTCCAATTGATTCGAAATATTGATATGTTGTGTAAAATATATTTTGGAGATGGATTTTCAATTTCATAATTTTTCAAATTAATATAAATATTTTATGAATTTTTTGAGATGAAAAAGGTGTTTATTTTCGGTTTTAATTATTAAAAATAACTAAATAATTATTTAGCCCAGAAACTTTTATATGAGAAAGAATATGTAAATTCTGATTTTTAGCGATTTTTGGGGATTTTCCCCATGTAATTATGATTTTCTATGAATTCATTAAGCTAGAAAGGCTAATAAATTATATTAAAATATTAATATTATTTGAATAGTTGGCAAATTATTTTAGGGAAGGTAAATTAATATTACTGCAGTTTTTCTAAAAAGAATATGGTACGGTATTTTATTAATCAACAGAAAATTGACAAGGGACAAGAGTTTGTGAAAAGAAATTACTTTATATTGAAATAAAACAGTTTTGAGTTTAATTACGAAATTACCATGTTGCTCGATTAGAGGACCGAAATCCCTGATAATGGCCGATATTGATAGCAGTTATGAAGTGCGACATTTACATGGAGGTATGCATATGACATCTAATTGGTAGGTATGAAATGAATCTATTCATGTAGAAGCACGAACCAAGTTATGTACATAGGATTTCAGCATCCTTCGACATCATGGGTTTCGTAACTCTACAAAAGCGGCATCCCCTTTTGTCTTAAGGATATGCATTCATGTTTTAAAATTTGGCATCATTTATTAGTGTAAAGCTTGATGTCTATTGTCACCCTTTGTTTTCGACATCCTTTATATTAGCGGCATAAGTAGCCGTAGTCTTAAAGAAGACGACATACATTGCTCTAAGGCAAGGATGTCGTAAGTCTTATTTTTGATATCCATTGCTTTATGGAAATGATGCCGCAAGTCTTAATTTTGACATCAAGTGTTTTATGGCAATGAATGGCACAAGTCTTATTTTCGACATCAAGTGTTTTGTGGCAATGATGCAGTAAACCTTCAGATTTGACATCCATTACTTTCTTAGGTGAAAGCCATATATTATGCAAACCAAATGCTAAGTTTTTATAAGTGAAACAACTATATATTTTGTAATGAGAAAATCATGATTTTGGCCTTGTGGCCTTATGCTTTATAAAATCAGAATTTTTATCTGCAAAACTCAATATAGAGGTTAGATATCATGTTTTAAAAGAATGGATGTCGTAAGTTTGCAAATTGAATAGTTTTGTTAAATAGCTCGATAAGCCCTATGTTTTAGAGGTGTGATAACCTCAGTTTGATATCGAATGTATAAAAGACTATTTTAAAAATGATTGCATATTGGCATAAGGTTTTGGCTAAGTAATGGGCTATGTTTTCCTTGTTTTTAAGAATGATTTAAAGAGGTAAATCATTTAAATAAATAAATGTTTTCAAGGAAGTAAAGTGGTGTTTGGCCCAAGTTTTAAATATGTTTTGCCAATAGAATTATCACTTAGATTAAGTAATTAATGATGCCAATGACTATTGATTGAACATAATTAACGAAGATATTATATGTTCTTGTTATTACTTGATCAGTTACATTTGCATAATTATCATTGTCATGCTCACGCTGCATTTTGGGGGGATTTGCGGGTAGAATAATTAGTTAGGTTATCCCAGTAGTAAGTATGGTTAGCTTTAATTCCTGAGTGAGCAGAATTGCATCTAGGAGATCAGATAGATCTAGTATGTTAGGATGCCCAGAACTGATCAATAGGATATGTTATTAGAGAAACTAATAGGTTCATAATGATCCCTTGAAAACTATGATGTGAGAGATGTTATTAGTAACAACTAATAGGTTCATAGTGATCCCATGAAAGTTATGATTGGAGAAAGGTTATTAGTGACAACTAATAGGTTCATAATGATCTCATGAAAATTATGATTTGAGATATGTTATTAGTGACAACTAATAGGTTCATAGTGATCCAATGAAAAGTATGATTGGATAGATGTCATTAGTGAAAACTAATAGGTTCATAGTGATCCCATGAAAACTATGATTACAAATATTCCATTTGAGTTGAGACAGATATTCCACTTGATTTGAGATAGATAGTCTATTTTGGAAAGGGCAAACTTTGGGTGTGCATAGCCCTAGTAGGACAGATTAGTTAAACTTACCCATATTGCACACATACATATGATCATGTTATGATTATTCTAACCATTGTGGTTGCAGATGCATGATTTGTGATTGACATATTTGGATAAGATACTAGTGAGGTGAAAATCCGTTCGCTAAGCGGCTTAGTCTCACTAGATATCTAATTTGGTTTGAGATGATATATTATTATTCACACCAGACTTTTTATCCGACCCGAAGTTCTTGTTTTTTCCCTAAGCTCACAGGTACTCATTTGAGTAGGTCGAGAGCAGAAATTTTCAAGTTAGATGAATAAGCTTCCATAGACGTGTAAGTGGCAAGTTAGCTAATGTAGGATTTTTCTGTGTTCTTTAAAGCTTATGTTATGGTTGAATGGATGTAATGATAGAATTTATAACTGTCAAGTATTAGACTTTGGTCAACCATAGGGGCATCTTCATATGTCACTCTTGGAGTATTTTGTAATTATTATATTTTCTTTGAATGTGGAAAATGAATGAGATTATGTAATGAATGTGAAAGTTTTATTTCCAAACTGTAATAAAATTTTGATTAATGAAACATATTTGATATTTTTTCATATTCATGTGCTTCTGAAGTTATTAATATGATTAATATAACTGCATTTTGTCACTGGAGAATAATACTATAATGACTGCAGCAGCAGTAGCACTTTTTTTCTAGCCTCAAAATGAAGGATGTTACAGCTATTAGTCTGACCTGTCGTTGATTTGAGGTTCGTTTAGTTAGTCAATTCTTAAGTATAAACCTTCATATGATTGGTGGGTGTAGGTGTATTTGTAACCACAACCTTTAAGTTAAAAGTATCTAACCCCATTAGGAAATTCACAAACACGTAGGACACCCTAGTTCACGTAGGTTATGAATGAAGTAAATTGCTTGTGTTCACCATATGCTTAGTAATACAACTCATTCATTAGACATTTTTCTGACTTGCTCCTTTCCTTTTTCCCTACCATAGGAAGGAAGGAAAGCAGATGGTTTGGCCCAAATGTAGTACATGGAGAAAGCAACCTAGCGTTGGAGTTCCATTATTCTTTGTTATTCCTTATAAAGTTATATATATCGTATTTATTATCTATCAGACTTTATGTTGTACCTTGGAATATTCTATGTGAACTAAGTAGTTTTGGAAGCAGATTTCTTAAATGTCTATTTTCAGCATTTATGTTTTATTACTTTCTGCTGTGAGATCTGAAAGTGTAGAATGTCTTAGATTTTATCCTTATAATCATGTTCTGCAATGTGTAAAAAAACCGATAGCTCATTCTTCTTGACATGACGCGAGTATGAAAGTGCATTTAGGCTTTGGACTGTTGTGTTCGGATGTAAGGGCTGTTACATGTGGTATCGAAGCTTAGGTTTGGGGTTCCTTAGGAATGCGATATTTTAAAGGAAAAATAAGTTGGTTCATGGTTTTCTTTGAAATCTTCAGACAAACTTTATGAAATTTATTTAAAAAGTAAAACTAATAGAATTTGACAAAAAGAAACTTTTATCAACTACTTTAAAGATTTTGGTTTTTAGGCACATTGTTGCACTTACCCTTGATGTGTACTTTGCTTTTGATAATGAAACTTTTGAAAGGAAAATTGGGAAGTATGTAAAGCCAAGCTTTTAGATCTCTTTTATAAATAAGAAATAGTGATTGAAAATGTATTTGTAAATATTTCTGTCATAGTATAAAATAAAAATAATAGTAGGTTGAAATATCATATTTTCTTTTAAAATACACTTTTGTGAAAATTTATTATTTTTAAAGGAGAAGTTTAGAAAAATAAGTTTATATGACCACTTTTCTAAGTTAAGCAGGACCGTTTGGGGGAAAATTTTAATTGAAGAAAGATGTCATGATTTTTGTAAAAAGGAAACTTCTGTTGAAATTAAACAGAAGATTTCATAGTTTTGGAAACTTGCTAGTTTTGTGGAAATGATGTTAATAGTAAAGATTTTGAAAAGAAAAGTAAGTAAGTGAAAGTACTATTATGATTATCACTTAGACTTCAAAGAAAAGAGTAAAATTGCAGTTAGATAAATAGGGTTACATAGCCTACAAGGGCTGAATTGATTATGGAATTCATAAGCATTGAAATGTTGAGGTGGAGATAGGAAGTAACATGGAGATTTAGTAACCTTTATGATCGATGTTTGAATTTAAAGAATAGAGTACAAAATAACCTGCCTATAATTATGAAGAGTGAATACCACTTTGTGTCTTTCTACCCAGGTATAGTTTGAATTGTAGAATCTTTGCGCAAAAGTTTGGAAAGTATTAGTTGGGTAAAACATATTTTCAGTGTAAAGAAAGAGTAAGCCAAAATATTTTATTTTATCAAAGGATGCTACAGATGCAAGAAAATTTTCTATTTGGGTGACTGCTATAAGAAGAATTAAGTTTTCCATGTAACTCAGAATTTGAGCATTCTTTTATTTAAACGAGTTATTGACTAGTACACGAGAAGGATTATCCAACCCATGACCTTAAGTTGATAGCTATTATTTTTCTCTTAATTTTGTGATTTAAGTTGTAGGTCCCTAAAGTGTTAGTTGTTTTAACATTGCTGGAAGAGGAAAACGATTTGGATTATTTGTGGGTGGGTGGCATTGATTTGATATTTTGGGTAATGTTATGTCACACATGTTGCTTTTGGCTTGAGAAGTTATAGGTACCAAGCATGTTTTTTTAGCTTAGTGAATTATAGGTAACCAAGCAAGTAGGTTGCCGTCTTATAGTATGGGTTATATGGCAATATTTATAAAATATTGGTACTTGAGTTGTCGTCACAACTATATGTGCACCGGCTGTCATGATATCAGTTCAATGCGAGGTTCACTAGGCTAGGACAATGTCCCTTTTAAATGTTCCTAGATGGATTTTGGGTACGATGCTATTTAGGTGTTGAACATTATATCTATTGGATTAAAATGGCAAGGCAACGTTCCATTTTGAGTTGTCAAGACCGTTGAATAGTTTGAGTAAAATGGTGAGGAATTATATTTAGTGAAAACACCCATTGATGGAATTGCATTGAGAAATGGTAAATTTTGGAAGTTAAAACTACAAAAGACATCTAAGACAAAGTAAGACTTAAGATTGTGAAAGGGATGGTTAATTCAAGGATTTGGGTTCCCGTCAAGAAAAAGATATTTCTATATTTGCACGCATTAAGAATGCGAAGGCGATTTTCATAGAAATAAGGCTTGGAAATTTTTGGTAAGATTTGGAGGAAAGGATAATATGATTCTTTCCAATCATCCCGATGATTTGAAGAAGGCTATTTATTCAAGGAAGTTCATGAAAGACTGACTTAGGATACATAGTTTGTGTTGCATAACAGTTGCGCATGAACGATGTATCGCCTAGTCGATTACCGTCAACGCTAAAATAATTTATGTCACAATTTCATTTAGACTTAGGAATTCACTTAGGATTTTAATTATTAGGTTTGAGTAAGAAAATAGACCAAGTTTACCCTACTAGAATACTTGATTATTTATTTACTTATATACTAAGGCAATTAGGATAAATCCCTACAGGTTATGAACGTGATACCTAGCTAGGTACCATGATTGTTGAAGGATTGGAAAAACAAATCATAAGTAAAGTGATGTAGCTTAAGTTGAATCGGATTGGAAAAGAAATTATGCTATTTTCAACAGTTTAAGAAATCATCGGGTTTGGATATCCTTAGGTGAAATGGAGGAATAGAAAAGAAAAGGCTAAGTTGGTAGATACTAGGGATGACACCGTCCACTTTTGAGTTATATCTTACCTTATTATCTAGAAGCTAAAGTAATCGATGTTCTACTGGATGATTTAAGGCATTAGGTATGTGCAACGAGGGTCGTACAAGGCTGCATTTCTATTGGAGCATACTTGTGGTCAAGTTATCTATTATGGTGCATGATGACATCCTTTTTCTGAGATGGTGCAAAGGACCATAGAGATTTGTATATGCATGTACATTTGGAATGAAAGTTGCATGACGAAAGTAAAAGTTGATAATTGAAGATGGACGGAGACTGTAGAGATGGGCTGTGACGACCCGACTTTTTCACCACAGAAAGTCGCATCATCTTGAAGAAAGAAAAGGATAGAAAAGATAAAAGATAGAGAAGAAAGAAGAAACAACATCAGAATCTAAACAGCGGAACGAAATAAATTATATTAATCATATAAGTATTACATAGTATCATATACATCAGAGATACACAGCTTATACATCACAAATTGGACAGTTATAAACACCTGTCTTTCATACAACTCAAAACATCATAGAGATACAACACAGCGGAAAACTATATATCTTATAACGCTGAAGCCTCCTGCTCCATTGCTCCTCCACAATTCGTCAAAGCTAACCTGAATCCCTTGGCTACTCGTAAAAATTTGAGTACCCAAGAGTTTAAGAAAAACAGAATAAACACTTGGGTCAGACATGGGTCTGGTGTGAGTAAACGGTTAAAGTTGCTTAACTTCAAAACCTTTTGAAAACAAAGGTATCACGTAAGACTTCCCACACATAAACATGGAAAAGTTTTTACCTTACGCTAACCAAAATTTTGATAGGAAATCCGGTTATATTATAATAGGGTCTAGGGTTTTCAAATAAATACTCATATAGCTGAAATTGTTACATTATTAGATTCCAGCATACTAGCCACAAAGTGGGTTATACAATCAAGTCCGCGATCACTCATTGGAGTTTGGATTCCATACAATGGCAGGGCTACTGGGGTACCGCCCGTCACAGTACGTGGCCTAGATCAACGTACCAAGGAGTACGCCCGCTCCCCTGCAACACAAAGCCGGAACCATCCCTTACTGGATAATCCCGAACAAGACAACCCCGCGGTTGTAGCTAGCAACCGCCCACACAGCCGAAATAAAAGGGACTCTTGACAGGGGTATATCTCGCTCTCAAGTGGGTGCTACCCACGAAGCCTTGTTGCACCTCCCCTGTTTTAGCCATTCCCGGTTGATGAGGCTTGAGGCTACGATTACCTTTATAGAACACATCTATCTTAGAATGCTCATCGTCCACCTGACGATGTTCTGAAAGCATTCAATCCATACAAGTTCGTTCCGGGTTCGAACGAAACCGAAGGCATTATCTCGTTACACTCATTTTGGAATCACCCTCAGAGTTAACGACAATAACCCTTGCACTGTGAATCTTCATCTTCACTTGAGATTCACGACCTATCATTTAATTTGGATCGATGTGGTTTTCGGATATCCAAATCTGGAAACCCGATCCCGGTCTCATCGAAATCCAAAACGCCATCTTTTAAGGTCAAGTTGTTTTAAAGTTAAAACAATTCAATTCTATTATCTATATACACAAAGACAGATAATTCACAATATCACAATAGATAATTCATATTATCATCACAAACAGATAATTCACATTATCATCATACTTCAACCAAAGCATCCATATCACACAACATCACTTATCTTATATCTGAGATCTCAAACCATTCAAGGCAATCAATATCATCCATTCATACATAAGCAATGATCTATATCATCTCTAATTAATTTAAAGTGAATTAAATTAATTACTTCATTTCTAATTAATTTAAAATAAATTAAATTAATTACTTCATCATTATAAATCTTACTTATATAATAATTAATTAATTACAAATAAATTAATTAATCATTCTCTAATTATCCACTTTAATTAATCACCTTGATTAATTATCCTTTAATTACATTTAAGTAATTATCCTTAATTAATTTCACAAATTAATTATTCTTAACCAAATACAGTAATTAACCTTTAATTACTTCATTAATTAATTAATTATAATCAATTACTTTAATCCTTAATTAATTATATTAATTAATTAAACTTTAATTAATTACCTCCATTAATTAACCTTAAATAAATCATAAACAGTGATTACCCTTCTGTAATTACTTACCCTAATTAATTAACTCCTTAATTAATTATATTAATCCTTTAATTAATACCAAATAATTAATCCTTAATTACTTTTACAAAGTAATTATACTTCAATTACTTCCCATTAAGTAATTCCCTTTAATTAATTACATCCTGTAATTTAATTACTTCCCATTAAGTAATTCCCTTTAATTAATTACATCTTGTAATTATACATTAATTACTTCATTAAGTAATTACACTTATCAATCTTATTAAGTAATTATACTTAATCAACCATCAAATGATTATCTTTAATTAATTAACAAATTTATTAACTAAAATTAATCACATTCATTTCCTTAATTACAATTGGTAATTTATCCCTTAATTACCCTTTAAAATAAATTAATTAAACTTTAATTATAGATTAATTAATTCTAAATTATTAATTAATAAACCTTAATTATCAATTAATAAAACTTAATAACAAATTAATTATACCAGTTGATTAATCCTTAATTACCATTTGATTAATCCTTAATTAACAGTTAACCAATCCTTAATTAATCTTTAATTACAAATTAATTACCCCTTAATTATTAATTAATAAAACCTAATTATTAATTAATAAAACTTAATTACAAATTAAGTACTTCTTAATACCAATTATTAACCTCTAATTACTAATTAATTAATCTCTAATTACTAAATTAATTAACTCTAATCATTAATTAATCAATATTAATTACTTAATTAAAGATCTTTAATTACAATTAATTAACCTTTAATTAATTAATTATAACCCTTAATTTTAAATTAATTAATTATACTTAAATTTTCTTAATTAACTTAATTAATCTCAAATCATTAAAAACTTTAATTATCTTAAGATAAAACATTATCTTATTAATGCCTTAATTATCATTAAAAGATTTTATCTTAATAATTAACTTTACTTAATTAAATCATTAATTTGAGTTTTAAAATAAAATAATCATTTAACTTGATAAATTAAAGTTACCAAATCATAACTTCCTTTAAATGCTTTAAACATTATCAAGAAATAGTTTTAAAACTAATTTCAATTTAAATTTAAAAACTTGCTTTTATAAAAACTTTCAAACCAGCTTACACTCACGTACACGATAACAAACCCGAGTCCAAACTCGAGCCATAAGGCAACCACCCCGAGCACCTCTCTGAGACAACTGCTTCTTTCCCAAACCACAGCAAACCAAACCCAAAACCACTGATACACGTTCACGTGCACCACCCAACGGCGATGTTCCGACCACTCAGACTACCACTGATAGGTCGACGACGACCTAACCACTCGATCCCGACCATCGAAGCATCCATCACAAACCCAAATCAAAAATCGACACATCGACTAAACTGGAACCAGAAAACCATTCACCAAAACCTCCCTCGTCCAGGCACCTACGACCACCGGCACCTCTGAAACTCCGGCCATAGGTTAGTCATCCCCCATAGCAACTTTTCCCCCACCTCCGATGAGCTCCGACGCTTCGGTGAAGACGCAGCGAACCAAAACCCAACCTCGACCAAACATAGGGCTTAAACCCTATTTCCACGTCGTCCGGCCTCCACATGCCTCGAGAACCCCTCCGACCATTTTTTCCATGACCATCGACCTTCCAGCCACCTCCAGTAATGGCCTCGACCATCCAGACTTCGCTGATCATCAGAAAAGCCCCAAAACTCAATTTCTGGTCAACCCGCAAGTGCTTACTCAAATTAACACTAAAAATCATCATTTTACTTTTAAAATTCATGATTTCCAAAGGTGATTTAGATTAAATAGGTAAATCAGAAAATCGTGATGTTTGAATTTAACATGTTTTAGATTTTCTACTGTCTCATTCCATTTTCCAGAAATATTCAAACCAATTATACTTAAAAATATTTTTGAAATCAAGATCTTGTTAATCTAAAAGCTTTTTGTTTAAATCATCAGAAACAAGAGTTTGAGGAAGAGAGATTGAATTTATATTTTGTTTTAACCTGTTAACTTGAAAACAGAGATATATATATATCCAGACATACTCACATATTTATATATACATGCAGTCGCATTTACACAATCATGCAAGCATATTTCATATCATAACATTCAAAGATTAACGCATGCATCAAGTTATCATCAACTTAGCCTAAAATAAAAATGTTTACTCACAGTTTTGAAAAGATGAACAGAGCTAATAGTTTATATAACATGCACATTTCAATATTTAGACATATAATTCATCATCATGCAAACAATATATATATCAAACATTTATGATTTATTTAAGCAACCAGATTTAAGGCAAAATACAGTTGGGTTTACTCACATTTGAAAATGCAGAGAGTTTGAAAAGAACTGGGAAGCTTTTGAAACAGTTTTGGATTCCTGAAGCTTGTATTGCTTTGATTGAAAACAAAATTGCTTTGTTGACTGAGATGATTCAAGACTTGATTGGTTTTACTGGAAAATACTTGATGTTGCTTTGAGAAGGTTGAAGCTTGTTTGCTGATCTTTGGTTACATGCTTTTATTTGTTTGAAATTTGCTTTACAGGTTTGGCTTTGATTTGAGAATTGGTTACAGGATTTAGATTTTGTTTTTGAGGAATGTTTTCAGGTTTTGATGTTGAGTTGTTAAATGTTTACATGCTTTTGAGGATAAAATGGCTTAAGTTTTGATCTGAGATTTCTTTACAGGTTGAGTTTCTTGCTTTAGAAAAGAGAGGATAAGAAAAGAATTTAAGAAAGAAGGTAGGAGTTAATATAGTGTTAATTTAGGATTTATTAAAATTAAAGAAAATAAAACAAATGGTTGACACTTGTCTTCAACCTTATTTAATATGCTAACACATGTTATCAACATGCTTAATAATGAAACACGTGTAATTATCTACTTTTTATATTATTTTTAAATGATTTTAAAAGCTTTTATATTTAATTCTCCTAATTAATAAATACCTTTCTAAATTAATAAATGTTTTTCTTAATTTATAAAAATAAAACCTTTAAAAGAAAATAAAATATAAACCAATCATATCTTAAATAAAATTATACATAGTGTATTTAATCCATTTTTAAAGGTAAATTTAAAACTTTTGTATTTATCTTATTATTAAATACTTTTCCAAATTTATATAAATGAAATCTTTTTAGGTAAAGCAAATCTTATTTTAAATAAAAACCTTATCCATATATTTTATATCCAAAATATTTTTAAGATATATATATCCTTTAAATTCAAGTTTAAATCCAAATTCAAATGCAATTTAAAAATCCAATTTAAAATCAACTCAAACATATATATAATTAAATAAACACATTATTACTTTGAAAATAATAATTCTATTTTAAAATATATTTATATATATATTTAAAAACATCACATTATTAAATTGTTTGAAAATAACACTTTTGCCGATTTTAAATAATTTAATTAAGAGATTATCACATTTTAAATTCCTTGAAATTCTGGGATATCACATTCCTCCCCCCTTAAATGAATTTCGTCCTCGAAATTTAAAACAAAAGATAATCCAAAGTTTTTATTTTAAACAATCTAAGCATATCTATCAGCCATACACAACCAAATAAACAATTTTATCCAAACAAACAATTCAATCAAACAAACAATTCTAGCTATCCGGACATAGATCCGGATAAGCTTCTTAAAATTTATCCTCGAGTTTCCTAGGTATAGACACTGGAATACTCGCTCTACTGAATCCATAACTAGCTATACTACTAAGCTACTGAGCTCCTACTCATCTAGATCTACAATCTATACAAGAGATCTGACCATAGTCAAGATCTGATCATCTACCAAATCCTTCAGGACTGCTAGTTCCAAAACCAGTGATGGACCAAACACGTATTCCCTCAGAGATACGTGAAATACCTTGACTCCTAGCCTTCCAAACTGGCAATTCAAATCTTAAAAGCAAAACACTTATTCCTTACAAAAAATACAGAAAGATCCAATATATCTCTGAGTTAGCTTTCCAATCTTATTGCTCCCTTTACCGGAGAAAACCTCATCAACAACGAAGTCTCCAACTTCGAATTCCAAGTTCTTCCGTTTCTTATCCACAAAACTCTTCTAATTATCCCGGGCTGCCTACAGATCCTTCCTAATCAGCTCAACCTTCGCTGATGCTTTTAAAAACAAACTGGATCAAAAACAACTCAACAAAATGATCCTCTCAAGATCTACCAAAAATCCAAAACACAAACTCTACTCCACCATTATTAGTAGACTACAACTTACTTCTCCTATCCGGAAAAGACAAAACAAAAACACTTGCCAATCTGGCCTCAAATCCAGAAACATTTCCTGTAGAAACTCTCTAATACTGCAACTTCCAGTTGCTTCCACTCTAGAACAGCTACCACCTTGCTTCCGCTGCACAACTCTGATCCGGAGTAGATGAGAATGTCGTCGATGAACTCGAGCACAAACTAGACAACACATCCTGGAAATATGGTTCAACAGATCCATAAAAAGAAGACTCGGAAGTTCCATGAAATACCGAGCTGCTTCACCAAATCCTTTCTCTAGGAGACATCCTTCTACCTAGTTGAACTACCGGTACAACTCCTAGAATCCTAGTCAATACGGAAACTCAATCTCTAATGCTGACAAACCTCTGACTTCCCTGAAGACATCCGGAAAATCTTTGATAACTCAAGAGAACACTCAAACTATCGCAAGTCACTTTTGCGATCAACCCATCCTAATTCCAAAGAAACTGCTCTCTCTTTACCAATCAGAACAGCTTATGCTTATCCAGCCAATCCATCAGAGAAATGGATCCACTCTGTTGCTTCTGAATTCTACCTCTTGAAAACTGCAAAGCCAAAAGATCTTCCTGCTGGAACACAAAACACTTCCGAGTTGCACTGCTGACCCAGATGCCAAAGACTTCCCATCCAAAGCTCCTTGAGAAACTCGGACCCCAAACACAAACACCCTGCTTAACTGAGCCACAACACCGAAGCAGACACACTTCCTTAAACTTGCTTTCAAAAGAAAACATTTTCGGAGACATCCATAATCACTGCATCTCATCACACAGCTACTACTTCCTGCGGTTGCCAAGATACCATCACTTGCTTCTGCCTAACCGACAGATCCAAACTCTCCAAAATCTGCTCACATGAGCGCGATCAAACTTACACTTCAATGATGGACTCCGAACCTTAACAGGTTTCCTTCAGAGATCAATGAAATCCTTACATCAAGCAAAGCTCACTCGAGACGGTATTAGGTCTACAGTCTCGATAGATACACTTCCAACCTCAAACATTCAAACTCCAACCTTTGGTAGTCGTGTTACACACACCACTACCCTATCTACCTTCATAACTTATGTTGGAAAACCCGAACAGGTAACCCAACAAATAGGTAGAATAGATATATATATATATATAGTTATATAAAAATTACAAATACGCGCTCTCAAGATAGACACCACTCCAGAGCCTAGGTATTCACTCAACCAAAAGCTTTGATACCAACTATGACGACCTAGTCTTTTCAACCGTCGGTAGCGGCGACCGGTAGGCTTTGCAACCATCCCAGACCCACCGTGGCACACAATGATACCTCGAGTTTGCTTTTACGGCCAACCTCTTGACTGGCAACCAACCCAGGGCCTTATACTACCCAAAAGGGACATGTAGGGGTAAGAGTCTCCCGTTCGCCACCAAACCGCGAAGCGAGAACCCCCTATCATGCTGTACTGTAGCAAATCCGATCCCGGTCTCATCGAAATCCAAAACGCCATATTTTAAGGTCAAGTTGTTTTAAAGTTAAAACAACTCAATTCTATTATCTATATACACACAGATAGATAATTCACAATATCACAATAGATAATTCATATTATCATCACAAACAGATAATTCACATTATCATCATACTTCAACCAAAGCATCCATATCACACAACATCACTTATCTCATATCTGAGATCTCAAACCATTCAAGGCAATCAATATCATCCATTCATACATAAGTAATGATCTATACCATCTCTAATTAATTTAAAGTGAATTAAATTAATTACTTCATTTCTAATTAATTTAAAATAAATTAAATTAATTACTTCATCATTATAAATCTTACTTATATAATCATTAATTAATTACAAATAAATTAATTAATCATTCTCTAATTATCCACTTTAATTAATCACCTTGATTAATTATCCTTTAATTACATTTAAGAAATTATCCTTAATTAATTTCACAAATTAATTATTCTTAACCAAATACAGTAATTAACCTTTAATTACTTCATTAATTAATTAATTAATTATAATCAATTACTTTAATCCTTAATTAATTATATTAATTAATTAAACTTTAATTAATTACCTCCATTAATTAACCTTAAATAAATCATAAACAGTGATTACCCTCTTGTAATTACTTACCCTAATTAATTAAATCCTTAATTAATTATATTAATCCTTTAATTAATACCAAATAATTAATCATTAATTACTTTTACAAAGTAATTATACTTCAATTACTTCCCATTAAGTAATTCCCTTTAATTAATTACATCCTGTAATTTAATTACTTCCCATTAAGTAATTCCCTTTAATTAATTACATCCTGTAATTATACATTAATTACTTCATTAAGTAATTACACTTATCAATCTTATTAAGTAATTATACTTAATCAACCATCAAATGATTATCTTTAATTAATTAACAAATTTATTAACTAAAATTAATCACATTCATTTCCTTAATTACAATTGGTAATTTATCCCTTAATTACCCTTTAAAATAAATTAATTAAACTTTAATTATAGATTAATTAATTCTAAATTATTAATTAACAAACCTTAATTATCAATTAATAAAACTTAATAACAAATTAATTAATCCTTAATTACCAGTTGATTAATCCTTAATTACCATTTGATTAATCCTTAACTAACAGTTAACCAATCCTTAATTAATCTTTAATTACAAATTAATTACCCCTTAATTATTAATTAATAAAACCTAATTATTAATTAATA
Source organism: Allium fistulosum (assembly GCA_030737815.1). NCBI lineage: Eukaryota > Viridiplantae > Streptophyta > Magnoliopsida > Asparagales > Amaryllidaceae > Allium > Allium fistulosum. The sequence continues at coordinate 1,097,297,420 of CM060904.1, read as the reverse complement.
CAAATTAATTACCAATTAATTAACCTCTAATCACTAATTAATTAATCTCTAATTACTAAATTAATTAATCTCTAATCATTAATTAATCAATCTTAATTACTTAATTAAAGATCTTTAATTACAATTAATTAACCTTTAATTAATTAATTATAACCCTCAATTTTAAATTAATTAATTATACTTAAATTTTCTTAATTAACTTAATTAATCTCAAATCATTAAAAACCTTAATTATCTTAAGATAAAACATTATCTTATTAATGCCTTAATTATCATTAAAAGATTTTATCTTACTAATTAACTTTACTTAATTAAATCATTAATTTGAGTTTTAAAATAAAATAATCATTTAACTTGATAAATTAAAGTTACCAAATCATAACTTCATTTAAATGCTTTAAACATTATCAAGAAATAGTTTTAAAACTAATTTCAATTTAAATTTAAAAACTTGCTTTTATAAAAACTTTCAAAACAGCTTACACTCACGTACACGATAACAAACCCGAGTCCAAACTCGAGCCATAAGGCAACTACCCCGAGCACCTCTTTGAGACAACTGCTTCTTTCCCTAACCACAGCAAACCAAACCCAAAACCACTGATACGCGTGCACGTGCACCACCCAACAACGATGTTCCGACCACTCAGACTACCACTGATAGGTCGACGACGACCTAACCACTCAATCCCGACCATCCAAGCATCCATCACAAACCCAAATCAAAAATCGACACATCGACTAAACTGGAACCAGAAAACCATTCACCAAAACCTCCCTCGTCCAAGCACCTACGACCACCGACACCTCTGAAACTCCGGCCATAGGTTAGTCGTCCCCCATAGCATCTTTTCCCCCACCTCCGATGAGCTCCGACGCTTCGGTGAAGATGCAGCGAACCAAAACCCAACCTCGACCAAACATAGGGCTTAAACCCTATTTCCATGTCGTCCGGCCTCCACATGCCTCGAGAACCCCTTCGACCATTTTTTCCATGACCATCGACCTTCCAGCCACCTCCAGTAATGGCCTCGACCATCCAGACTTCGCCGATCATCAGAAAAGCCCCAAAACTCAATTTCTGGTCAACCTGCAAGTGCTCACTCGAATTAACACCAAAAATCGTCATTTTACTTTTAAAATTCATGATTTCCAAAGGTGATTTAGATTAAATAGGTAAATCAGAAAATCGTGATGTTTGAATTTAACATGTTTTAGATTTTCTACTATCTCATTCCATTTTCCAGAAATATTCAAACCAATTATACTTAAAAATATTTTTGAAATCAAGATCTTGTTAATCTAAAAGCTTTTTGTTTAAATCATCAGAAATAAGAGTTTGAGGAAGAGAGATTGAATTTATATTTTGTTTTAACCTGTTAACTTGAAAACAGAGATATATATATATATATATATATATATATCCAGACATACTCACATATTTATATATACATGCAGTCACATTTACACAACCATGCAAGTATATTTCATATCATAACATTCAAAGATTAACGCATGCATCAAGTTATCATCAACTTAGCCTAAAATAAAAATGTTTACTCACAGTTTTGAAAAGATGAACAGAGCTAATAGTTTATATAACATGCACATTTCAATATTCAGACATATAATTCATCATCATGCAAACAATATATATATCAAACATTTATGATTTATTTAAGCAACCAGATTTAAGACAAAATACAGTTTGGTTTACTCACATTTGAAAATGCATAGAGTTTGAAAAGAACTGGGAAGCTTTTGAAACAGTTTTGGATTCCTGAAGCTTGTATTGCTTTTATTGAAAACAAAATTGCTTTGTTGACTGAGATGATTCAAGACTTGATTGATTTTACTGGAAAATACTTGATGTTGCTTTGAGAAGGTTGAAGCTTCTTTGCTGATCTTTGGTTACAGGCTTTTATTTGTTTGAAAAATGCTTTACAGGTTTGGCTTTGATTTGAGAATTGGTTACAGGATTTAGATTTTGTTTTTGAGGAATGTTTTCAGGTTTGATGTTGAGTTGTTAAATGTTTACAGGCTTTTGAGGATAAAATGGCTTAAGTTTTGATCTGAGATTTCTTTACAGGTAGAGTTTCTTGCTTTAGAAAAGAGAGGATAAGAAAAGAATTTAAGAAAGAAGGTAGGAGTTTATATAGTGTTAATTTAGGATTTATTAAAATTAAAGAAAATAAAACAAATGGTTGACACTTGTCTTCAACCTTATTTAATATGCTAACACATGTTATCAACATGCTTAATAATGAAACACTTGTAATTATCTACTTTTTATATTATTTTAAATGATTTTAAAAGCTTTTATATTTAATTCTCCTAATTAATAAATACCTTTTTAAATTAATAAATGCTTTTCTTAATTTATAAAAATAAAACCTTTAAAAGAAAATAAAATAAAAACCAATCATATCTTAAATAAAATTATACATAGTGTATTTAATCCATTTTTAAAGGTAAATTTAAAACTTTTGTATTTATCTTATTATTAAATACTTTTCCAAATTTATATAAATGAAATCTTTTTAGGGAAAACAAATCTTATTTTAAATAAAAACCTTATCCATATATTTTATATCCAAAATATTTTTAAGATATATATATCCTTTAAATTCAAGTTTAAATCCAAATTCAAATGCAATTTAAAAATCCAATTTAAAATCAACTCAAACATATATATAATTAAATAAACACATTATTACTTTGAAAATAATAATTCTATTTTAAAATCTATTTATATATATATTTAAAAACATCACATTATTAAATTGTTTGAAAATAACACTTTTGCCAATTTTAAATAATTTAATTAAGAGATTATCACATTTTAAATTCCTTGAAATTCCGGGATATCACATGGGCAGAAGTCATATGTTGACAGGAGACACATGAAGTTGAAGTCTACGGTGGGCGACATAGTCTCTCTAAGGATCTTGTCGTTTAGATATGTTATTCAGTTGGTTGTTTGGAAGAGTTAGCATCAAGAGTTGTAGGGCCTTTTCCGATTTTAGATATAGTAATGAAGTTAGCTTATAGAGTGGAGCTTCCTAAAGGGTTGCGGGAGTTCATAATTTTTTCCATGTGTCACGCATGCGGAAGTGTTTACACAATTCAATTACCATGGTCAAGCCGAGTCACTTGGAAGAAGTTGAAGTAGAAGGTGAGCCACTTGTTCCCCATGCACCTACCTGCATTGTTAAGCATGGGACAAAGTGACACTGCAATAAAGTAATTAGACTAGTTATAGTCTAGTTGGAAGATGATCCAATTGAGAGTACTTGGGAGTCCGAGGTGAAAATCCGGGCTACTCATTTAGGGCTCTTTTCTGGTGAGTCTCTATTTAAAATAACTAATTATTTATACACTTAGGTTTTAGCTTAGTATACCTCATAAGTAGGGATGGATGCTAGGAATGGTTGTGAATGTGTCACTAGGACATGTTTCGGATGACGATTGCTAATGGATGTATTTATTAAATTGATCTTTGCACACATAAAGCATATATTTTTGGCTTAGCATGCACTCGCACCATCACTTGTTTTATTTTACTAGGTTATATGCATATGGTTATTGCATATGGATTGAATGTTTGTGCATACATAAAGAATTGCAAATATAGGAAGTTTCATACATATTGAATGCATGGCATAAGCACTAGCGTTTCAAGAGGTCGACTAGTTTAGGAGACCACCTAATTTCATTAGCTATAGGTTCATATGCATTCTATACCTATAAATACATATTGCATTAGAAACTTTAAACTAAGAAAAATGTTTGCTAGTGGTTGATGGTTGAGTGGATGTTTGTAGATATTGGTTTCCATATATAAGTTTATCATATTGTGATATAATACTCAGGGTTACAACTGTTTGTAACTGTTATCACAAACACATCATTTATGGACTTTCTGACATATATACTTAAATTAACTAATTAATTTATGTATAATATTTTATAACAAGTATATAATAGAAAGGAAATACCATTTATTTTGAACAAGATTGATTATCGAGTTAGATTTATGTAACAAATTACATAATTGCTCCTAGGGCATACCTCTAACACTATCAATCTCCCACTTGCACATAGGATTAATTATGGAATCTTATTTCAACCTCTCCAATCAGTTTCTTCAAACCAACTGAGTCAATCCCTCATAGAATGAGTATGTTATTATGTTTTAATTACCTACTATGTTAATCAACACTCTCCGACGTCGACAAACTGCCTTTATCATGTGGAATAATTCAGAGCATGTCCCTTGACCTCTAGCGAGCTCTAAGTTATGTTACGAACTATATTACGACATTTTTATCATATAACAACGTTACGAGATTCTCAACATTTGGAATCACCCTCGGTTCAATTATAAATTTGTGCATTTATTATGTATATACATTGCAGTTATTATGGCGCTATTCAATATGATGTACTTGGCTATTTATTGAATCATCCATAATCTCTCTATTGGAATATTTCAAACTTAAAGCTTTTTAACCAGGCTTTGAATAGGAATTTTATATTGACATAACATGATCAATATCACATATGAAGTCTGAGTCTAAATTCCTCTTCATAAGTAGTTCTCTATTTCTATAAACAATTCTCCTTTATTTCATAAATACATGAGAACACTCTAAAGTACCATTTAGTGACATTAATCTGGATTTGATATTTGCTTCATGTATCAAATACAAATACATAAACAGATCATGATATTATAGACAAGATAACATGCATGATAATTTCTATTGTCAATGCATAAGGAATCCATCTTACATGTTTCTTATCAAACATTTTAATAAGGCATTTCTACATTGCCTGGGACATTTCTAATGTCATATACTCACTATAAAAGACATCATTAGCAAATCCAACGTCGACTAAAAGTTGATTTTAATACAAGTACATCGTGAATAATCAGCAGTTTGTTATATTTGGAAATATTAATGTACCTTCAACTTTCTTTCTTATGGACATACGATTCCTCTACATTTTAACTAAAATCAAAATACTCTATGTTTCTATCAAAAATAATTGTTCAATTTTGATGCTTGTTAACGACACTTTTGTATCGGTTCTTGAATCATATCCAAAACCCGCAAAATCGATATTGCTCCATTAACTTTGAGACACTTTGGTTGTTATGAGCAAATAGTCTAGTCTAATTTAGAATTTTCTGTTTCAATACATACGTAATCAAAGTCATACTAAGCGATAACTTCATGAGTAAATTTGAATCAACTTGAGCGCATTGAATAACGGATCTGTTACGCTAATTTCAACAATTGAAATTCACAATGTTATTCTTATCAATGTGGCTCGTTATATTTCAACTGCATTTGTATTTCAATTAAAGACACATTTATGACCGACAGATCATATCTCATCGAGTATAAATATCAAAGTCATATTTCGAATAATGTACTTGGAATCTATTTCAGATGTGTGCATCGTACCATATCATAGAGTCAACTCTTAATTGTTTAATCAAAAAACGAGGATAACTTATTCCTGACACTGACAAGAAACTCATAGTTTCTCTTTGACATGCAAGAATACTCGTTAGACATTTTAATATGTTGTGTTTATTTAGTTTTAATTAATTTCATTTCAACTCTTGCAATCAGTTTTAACCTTGGATCCTATCCATATCCATTTTACTATCAATAACTTCTCAAATAAATTTCTTTGCTACGGAGTTGGTATTTCTTGAAACAACGGTTGTTTCTCAATGCAACAGAATGGGCATCCATAAACATTTTATGAATTGCTTTATATAAAACTGATTTGTTGTTAACTCACAATATTTATGTTTTTCAACATGAACTAGTCATCTAATGACCATTGTTCCCAAACTTCTTTTAATGTGATTCACATAAGGTCCCTTACGTGCAATTATTACATGTAGTCTTTTGATTAACACAACCTGCCAACACCTTGGCCCAGGAAATGATTAGGTTTCTTTTAAACCCTTCTCTTGTATGATTTTGTAAACTATTCTTTGGAAGATATTAATTTTAACCTTGTGCACTACTCTCAAGTACACACACCTTATAGAAATAATTTAACTCAATTTCACTTAATATTAATCGTGGTTTATCCAACAAAGTTCGATTACTCCTTATCAATACACCATTATGTATTATAAGGGGAGTGACATTTGAGACTGAATCTATATTTATTTTAGGTACATTTGGAACACTTTCCAATATGCTTACCTAATCGATCAAACTAAATCATTTTGTTGCATGTTATTTTATTTACTTCCATTTTATATTCTGTGAACTTATCATAGACATGCTCCATATATATAAAATACACATATTCGTGTTTGTGATTATTCTTCGAAAATACAACGAAGTACATAGAACCATTTCAGTATTATCATTATTGTGATTACGAACATTTATATGTATCAATCCAAAGGGTTCATCAACTCTTTTGATGCTCCCATTAAATGGGTGCTTTGCCATTAATTGTCTGAGGTATAATTTAGTAGTGCCATATGATTCATAATCATATGATCGAAGAATAACATCTCAGAACCATGACTTAGTCTATAATTCCCAAATAATTGTAAATAATTCCAGGTACTTCAATATTTTCCAATGCATCACTATTATTATAAAAAATACCATATTACATAACGATTATTCATAATATTTCCATTGAAATAAAACTATCTATATTCTTTAGTCATCACCGAAGAACAAACATTGTTTCATAAATAATGTGCGGTACATTTTACGAAAATAATTTTCGTAAATTGATGTGATCAATAAGTGCTATGTGGCATGCTCCCACTATTTCTGCCATTACTATAATAGCATACTGAATATGGAGGTCCATCATCTACTTAATATAGACTATTTATTTCATATACTACAACTAGTTTATAGTGGGGAGTTCTTTGACCAATTATCTTAAACTCAAAGAAACAAATCTCATATAAACAATTTTATATATGAAAATGCATTTTAAAATAGAAATCATATTTCATATTCCAATGTTAAGTGTCAACTATTATTTTACAACTTTCGTTTCCAACGTTTATTTATGAAGCAGAAACGACCATTCACTCTCTTCATCCTAACTATACCTTAAATCATGTCTACACTTGTACATTCATTTTCCTTTTTAAATGGTCGAATCAAAAGAAAAACCTTACTAAAATATCATAATGAACTCTTAACAAAAGTGCATTAGATCATCGCTAACATTTTAAGGACATCAATTATGTTGCACTTTACGTAGTTTGATCAAAATTAACATTTCACCGATCAACTCTCATATCCTTTTGTTGTTTTGGTTTAGTGTTACATTTAACAAAATATGATCTTCATTCCAATCAATTGAAATGATTATTTGCACTCATGGTACGGTTTATTCACTTATTTTGAATAAACTAATTTCATTGAAGTATCATACATTACGAACTGTGACCGTTCACCATATAACACTTATATGTGACGATATATGGATAATATATCCATAGTATTATATTACTTCAGAGTTTGAAACTCGTAGTATGCAATACACGGTCATATTTAGTAGTTCTAAAATTAGGCGCTTGCATACGTATTGAAACATCAACATCCAAGAAGTATTTATAGTATATGTTATATTTCTATTTGTCAATCTTCAATTTAGTTCTTTCATATATTTTAATTGATAAACTTTTATCAATCATATTATATGCACAAATTTATTAATGTAGATTATTATAATATTATATAGTATATGTTTTTACAATAAAAAAGTGTAATGTTTCCATTTCATTTTTCTAATAACGCTCCCACTAGTCTTATATGTTTCTCTAAACCCTAAGATGAAATATAGAAATTTTTTTGCTTTACTAGTGGGTACCAGGACTCGTCTATCTTAGGATTCTGACCTTGAGTTTGCTCAATAAGTGTAACACCCCGTAAAATGAACCATAAAAAATGAAGTAAATTCAGTTAAATATGATAGGGTTTGAATATTGAAATTTTATAAAATTTGGAATTTGACCATAAAAGTTATTCCATCGCGTTTGTGGCGAAATTCTAATATGTTTTCATATATAATATGTTGAAAATGGAGCTCAAACGAAAAATTTATGGGCATTTGAAGTTTTTAGATATAAATTAATTTAGTTTGAATTCAAATTCAAATGAATATCTAAATTTAGGGTTTGAATTGCAAAAACTAACATACGATTAATTGGGGGTTAAGGAAACGTATAATTCATAATTATCGTTGGATTTATATAGGGAATAAATTAAATAAAACATAACGGAATAAAAACATTCCCCAAAAGGACGAACCTGTCGACTCCTTTGATTGGGACCAGTCGACCATAGCGGTCGATCGGTAGATGGGGCGGTCGACCGGTTGGTCATGAAAACTAGTATGACTGCTAGGATTTTATGTATATGAGCGGTCCATATTTCTACATTCTAAAAACTATTTTCATCCTATGGTTCTGGTATGATTTAACCACTATAAATAAAACCCTACACCCTCTTTTTATTCACAAATATTTTAGAGAATTTGGTGAAACTCTGCCATTGTTACCTTTCAAAATTAGATTTAGAAACTCCATAGAGAATTTAGGTAATAATCCAATCTATTTTCTATTTATTTCTTCTTCCTCCAACCTATTCTTATTCTATTCTCCTCCAACTATTCTGAATCTAATAAATATATATACCTCTTCCCTATTGTGTATATATATCAAAAGAGAGAGATTCTGGAAGAGATTATGAGGCATGCAAATCCAAGGAAGGCAAAGGCAAGGCTATTCTGTGAGTGGAAACCTTGGTATTTCTTTTCAGCAATTGTTTAGTGTATTTATTTTCGGATTTGAATATGCCTTAGGGATTTTGGAATTTCGAAAATATGATAGAAAAAATCCCCCAAAATTTATTTTTATTCCGAAATGTCAATTCTATGTTGAGATCCTCAATTATTTATATTAATTTGATGGAATTTGTTTCGTTTATGCAATTTTTGATAATTTCATAGTCTATTCCACTTCTCCTTCTTTTTTAGGGTCAAATTATGATCCCTCAATAAAATAAGAGGTTTAGATTACGAATTCTATTCGTAGTTTACACCACTTATTCTTTTTTATTTCTTTGTAAAAAGAGGAGTTGAATAGAATATAGGGTTTAGATTTCAATTCTTATTGTTTAAGATGTTCCATTGAATTGGTGTAATAAATTGAGTTTCTATTTTATTTACAAGTCTGTTATTGCAGTTTTGATTATGAATATTTATTCCCTTTTTTGAACATTAGAATTCCATGAAATCTTAGGAAATTGAAGAAAAAGGACTTGTAATAATAATTGGTTTGGGAATTGACATTTAACACTAGTTTAGAGCATAAAATTTATGCGTTCAGAACTTATTAAGCATGAATATTTATCTATTTACGTAATTAATGTATAACTATTGCGTATATGGTGTAGTTAGTTAGGCATTTAGTTTCATTTATTTCCCCCCATTAGGAAGGTAATTGATTGTTAGGTGAAAATAAGAGGAAACTCTTACATAGTCTAATTATTATTTTAAGGCGTAATAAGGAAGACTCCTCATATGGTCTTATTTATGAAACGGTGAGATGAGTATGTACATATATATAGTATTTAATTTATGGCTAAGCCATATGGATGCGAGGACAATAGAGTTACATGACGAAAGTATGCCCTTCACTTTGAGGCTGCCAGCAGTTGTGTACACTTTTATTGGTATGAAATATCCTTATGATAAATATTTGTAATGGCGCGAGGTTAGTTCCAAACTCTGTAGGGGAAATCTGCTTAGCTAATCTGGCTACCAGTTCCTACGAATAGAAGACTAATGTGAGACATCATATGGGTATGGGCCATAAGACGAAGGCCTTGCTTTAAGGTTTGAGGTAGTAAGTGGTTGGACCTACCTTTTTCCCCAGATGAAGTACTAAATGACCAAGGGGTTACATTAAGTGGTATCTCTACAGGGGACCGCTTTGTTGATTCATGGTTTTGATTCATGACACAAGCTTCAGAGATCATAAGACGAACCACAAAGAGAATACTATACAAAGGCGACAAAAAGAGAATAAATATATATTGTGCACTACAAAGGAGACAAGACTACAATCCAGAGATTAGTATGAATATTTTATTATATTGAGTCTTAGAATATTGTTAAAATCATTCCTCAAGTAGTCACACACACATACAAATAGTTATATATTGTTTTATACTTTAAAAAATGTGATCTGTGCACATAACATCAGGTCGGTCGACCGACCAGTAAGCTCGGTTGACCGAACCTGTGTTAGTGCACAAATATGCACTGTTTTGTGCACGATTTTAAACTCAGCTGACCGGCCAGAATTTTCAGTCAACCGACCTGGAAATAACGGCTAGTTTTCTGAAGAGTTGCGATCGTTCGTGAAGAGGAATCACCTTCAATCCAAGAGATATGGTCACAACTTTTGATTGAAACTCTTCATGAAAGATTGTAACTATTCTACAACTATATAAACATGTTTAATTCACTTCTACAATCACCGATTCTTGTTTTATAATTCTGTAATCTATTCTCTATTTATTTCTGCAAATAAAAGTATTCACTATCATTCAATATCGCTAGAATCCCTGAATTAATTCATATACTTCGATTCTACGCGATTATCCTCCTTCTAAATCTTCACACACACTATATATTCTTAAGGATTTGATTATAGGAGAATTGTACTATCAAAAGACAATCCGTGTTATTCAGAACACATTCGTCAACAAGTTATTTGTATTAAGTTGAAGTCCTCTTCGGTTGTTGAGGCAGAAAAATTCCTGTTCGGCTGCTCAGGTGTCGTATACCTATTCCTCCGGGTTAAGTGAGGGGTTTAGTTTAAATCCAGAGGGTATTCTGGGACTGGACGTAGAACGGGAAGTTCGAACCAGTATAAAAATTCCTGGTGTGCTTACTTTGATTTTTATTTTACTGTTATTATCAGTTTCCGCATTTATATACCATATTACACGATCCTTAGTACTGCACGTACACTTTCATTTGGTATCAGAGCAAGGAAATCCTATAACCGTCACAAAGTTATTTTATATCTATTTCTAGTAATATGGCAACGACACAAACTAACGATTTTGACACTAACACTAATACTAGTTTCACAGAGGGTCAATCAACTTCACGACCTCCACTTTTTAATGGTATAAATTATAATTATTGGTCAACTAGAATGAGAATCTATATGCAATTTAGTGGATTCGATATCTGGAATGTTATACAAAGAGAGTACACAACTCCTACTGGAGAATACTCAACTTGGAGTAACACACAAAATCTAGATGCTACATCAAATGCAAAAGCTATGAATATTTTATTTTGTGCATTAGATAGAAATGAATTCAATAGAGTTAGCATGTGCACTTCTGGTTATGAAATTTGGAGAACACTTAAGGTAACACATGAAGGAACGAACAAAGTTAAATTAAGCAAAATCTCTATGTTGAAAAATCAATTTGAAAATTTCAAAATGAGGCCAAATGAATCTATAAATGATATGTACTCTAGATTCCAGGATATTTATCATGCTCTACTATCATTAGAACAAACATTTACTGATTTTGATGTTGTCACAAAAATCTTAAATTCTTTAACGGACGAATGGGAAAGAAAAGTCCTAGCCATTGAAGAAGCAAATGATTTGTCAACATTAAAACCAGAAGAATTGATAGGTAATTTAATGTCCTACGAAGTAAATTTGCAGGCAAAGAGAAATGGAGCACAAGAAAAGAAGAATGTGGCATTTCAAGCAGAAAAAGATGACTCCGACTCGGAGAATGAAGATATGGCAATGATTGCTAAAAATTTCAAAAAGTTTCTGAAATTCAAAAGAAATAAATTCAGGGGAAACAAAAATAATTCCAACAACAATACCAACAGTAGCAGACCATCATCTTCAGCAATGGAATGTTATGAATGTCACAAGAAAAGTCACATGAAGAAGGATTGTCCAGAACGTAAAAAGAGCAATTTTAAGAAAGACAGAACCAAACGAAGAGCTTTTTCAGTCACTTAGGACGACACAGACTCATCATCCTCATCAGAGAGTGAAAGTGACAATGAAAATGAACAAGAAAATGTGTGCTTCATGGCTTCGTCAGACGATGTACCACATAAAAGGAGAGGAAAATGGATTTTAGATAGCGATTGCTCAAAACACATGACTGGAAACAAAGAAATGTTGTCAAATATTATCTACTCAAATGGAGGATCAGTCACTTTTGGAGATAACTCTAAAGGATATATCATCGGTAAAGGCGATGTCAGCAGCAACGATATCACTAATTTACCTCTCATTAATGATGTTTTATTAGTTAAAAATTTAAAACATAATTTATTGAGTATTAGTCAGCTATGTGATAAAGGTTTTAATATAACTTTTTCAGAAAATAAATGTAATATTTTCGATAAAAATCATAACACTATTTTTGAAGGAAAAAGAGATAAAAACATTTATATTTTAAATATAAATGTTAATAATGATTCAAATTTGTGTTTAGTAGCTAAGGAAAATGATTCCTGTCTTTGGCACAAAAGATTTTGTCACATCAATTTTAATACCATCAACAAATTAGCTAAAAATAAATTAGTTAAAGGATTACCTGACATGAGATTCAAAACTAATATATTTTGTGATGCATGTAAATTAGGAAAATTAACAAAATCTTCTTTTAAATCTAAAAAGGTAATTTCTACAGAACAACCACTTGAACTTTTACACATGGATCTTTTTGGTCCAACTCAAGTTCAGTCTATTAATCATAATAGATATGTGTTTGTTATTGTAGATGATTTTTCTAGATACACTTGGACTTTCTTTTTGAAAAATAAAAGTGATACTTTTGATAATTTTAACGTTTTTGTTAAAAGAATACAAAATATTAAAAGTTTGAAAATTAAAAATATCAGAAGTGATCATGGAGGAGAATTTGAAAATGAAGTTTTTGAACAATTTTGTAACAAGAAAGGTATTAACCATAATTTTTCATTTCCGAGAACACCACAACAAAATGGCGTTGTAGAAAGAAAAAATAGAACGTTACAAGAATGTGCATGAACTTTATTAAATGGAACCACTTCATCAAAACATTTTTGGGCAGAAGCTGTAGCTACTGCTTGTTATGTATTGAATCGTGTTTCTATTGACCGTTAACTAAAAATACTCCATATGAACTTCTAAATGGAAGAAAACCAAATGTTTCATATCTTAAAGTTTTTGGTTCTAAATGTTTTATTTTGAATACTAAAGATCAGCTAGGCAAATTCGATCCAAAATCCGATGAAGGAATATTCGTAGGATATTCGGAACGAAGTAAAGCTTATCGAATTTTTAATAAAAGAACTCAAATTATTGAAGAAAGTTTACATGTTTCATTTGACGAAAATTTTAAAAATATAAATCCAAATATTACAATTGATTTGATGATGAAACTATTCAGAATAAAAACAGTAATACTATTGAAAATTTTGATAATAATCATGAACTTACCATTACTCCTAATATAATAAAATCTCCACCTAGAATTTTACGGGATCATCCTGTACAAAATATAATTGGAGAAGTAAATACGAATGTTAAAACCAGACATCAATTAAATCAAGTTGGTCATGTAGATTTTCTCTCTAACATAGAACCTAAGAATATAAAAGAAGCCTCAACTGATGACTACTGGATTCTTGCCATGCAAGACGAACTAAATCAATTCGAACGAAACGAAGTTTGGGAACTTGTTCCTAGACCAAGTGATCAATCAGTCATTGGTACTAAATGGGTCTTCAAAAATAAAGTAGATGGACTAGGAAATATAACTAGGAATAAAGCTAGATTAGTTGCACAAGGATATAATCAAGAAGAGGGAATTGACTACGAAGAAACGTTTGCTCCAGTCGCCCGACTTGAAGCAATACGAATCTTATTGGTGTTTGCATGTTTTCATAATTTTAACTTTATCAAATGGATGTTAAAAGTGCATTTTTAAATGGTTCCATAAAAGAAAATGTCTTCGTTGAACAACCACCTCTTGTCTATCATGAAAAATTTCCGGATCATGTTTATAAACTCAAAAAGGCTTTATACGGTTTAAAACAAGCACCACGTGCTTGGTATGATCGTCTTAAAAGCTATTTATTAGAATCTGGGTTTGAAATTGGTAAAGTAGATCAAACTCTTTTTATTAAGAAAACTAAGAAAGATATTTTGATAATTCAAATTTATGTTGACGATATTATTTTTGGATCGACAAATGAAAAGTTATGTTAGGAATTTTCGACTATAATGACAAATGAATTTGAAATGTCTCATATGGGAGAATTGTCATATTTTCTTGGATTACAAATTAAACAAGTTGAAAATGGAATTTTTATTAATCCAGAAAAATATTGTTATAATTTAATTAAACGATTTGGTCTGGAAAACACTTCTGCCAAACCAACTCCTATAAGCACAACGATTCATCTCGATAGAGACGAGGAGGGCAAAAGTGTTGATCAAAAACTATATCGTAGTATGATTGGATCTTTATTATATTTAACAGCTAGTCGACCTGATATAATGATGAGTGTTTGTTTATGTGTTAGATTTCAAGCAAATCCCAAAGAATCACATATGCGAGCAGTTAAACGCATTATTCGTTATCTAACTAAAACCAAAGATTTCAGACTATTTTATCCAAAATAATGTTCTTCGAATTAGTTTCCTATAGCGATGCCGATTTTGGAGGAAGTCGGACGGATAGAAAAAGTACTAGCGGAACATGTCACTTCATTGGACGTTCCTTAGTCTCTTGGTTCAGTAAGAAACAAAACTGCGTTTCTTTATCGATATGTGAAGCAGAATATATATATGCTGCTTTGGCATGTGCACAAGTCATTTACATGCAACAAACACTTCAGGATTTTAACTGTCATCTTGAAAAATCTATAATTTATTATGATAATACTAGTGCAATAAATCTTTCTAAAAATCATGTCAATCACTCACGAACAAAACACATAGATATTCGTCATCATTTTCTTTGTGATTGTTTGGAAAAAGGATTGATAAATTTAGAGTTTATTAATACTGAAAATCAGATTGCTGACATTTTTACTAAACCATTAAATGAAAATATTTTTATCAAACTTAGACGAGATTTAGGAATAATCTCTCTAAAAGAGCTATAACTAAAAATATGCAAAATGTTTAAAACAAAAATTTTTACTTGCTTGTTAAATGGTGTATTATAGCCACTTGAGCTATAGTTGTTTCTTCTCTCAATCTTCTTTTTATTTAAATTGTATTTTCAGAAATCTAATTTTAGTTTTAAAATTTGTAATCATCCATTTACAAACTGTTTTGCTATTAATTACCTGTGATGAGAATTAAATAATAATTCTTATCCACTTATTTGTTTAGTAAACAAATTCTTATATAAACTATGTTTAGTTTTCAAACAAATACTAAGAAAGTTTATATTCAAAATTATTTGAAAATGTCATCCAACAATGATTTTTACAATTCCAAAAACTCTCGTTTATCGTATACATCTCCGGACGATGATTCCGATCATATTCCTGAAAACGAACCCTATCCTATTTTTCCCTTACCTAATCGTGTCCTTAAATTCTCTCCTTCCCCGGATAAAGACCCCCGACATGGCTGGAAACCATGGGAGAACACTCATACTGGTTATACATCGGAAAAGAAGAAAGGCAAGAATGCAATGGTCATATCTCCTTCAACTAAACAGAAAATAGATGAGATACACCACTATCAACAGCAATAATTGGATCTACAAAAGGAGCTATACTATGAACAAAAAATTACGGCAAGACGTTTGAGCTTTCTAGAATGGATGGCCATAAAAATTTGTTCGTCGAAAAAGGAAGACATTGTTAAACCCACATCTAGACCCTCAACCTCCTCAAATCCTGCTCAATCTCCAGTAGCTCCTACGTGGTCACCTATAGAGAATGTTCCATCTCCAAATTCTTGGGAACGTCGATATTAACAACCGGTGGCTAAGCATTTTTTAATATATATATATATATATATGTTGCCGATTGTCTATAAGTTGTATTAATATCATGCAAAAATAATAAAATTTCTCTTTATACAATTTTTTAACAGAAACAGCAAAACTGGGCAAAACAACAGGGTCGGTCGACCGAAATATTGAGTCGGTCAGCCGAATCCCTTCCCGAAAGTTTTATACGTTTCAGTTAACAAAGTCGGTCAGCCGAAATACTGAGTCGGTCAGCCGAATCCCTCCCCGAAAGTTTCATATGGTTTGGTTAACAAAGTCGATCATCCGACCAGAGATTTCGGTCGACCGAACGACACTAAATCAGCTGCTGCCTATTCAAATATTTAACCTACCTATTCACTTTTTTCAACTACCTCTTCATTTTAACTTTCCCAAATTCAGATTTTTACCCCAAACTCCATTAAAATATTCTCAAACTTTATATTTTTCCTCAAAATCAATGGCTCCTAGAAAGAAAACTAAAACTACCGCCGCTTCTTCATCAACTCCAGTGGATTCTCAAATATCCTCATGGCTTGTGAGTGATAAAGCACTTGAAAGATGGATAAAGCTTCAAGATGCCAAGATCTTCGAGGAATCCTTCGTAAGTTACCCCGATTTCTCTTCTTACGGTATTGAACATGCCGCAATTGAAAGTGGGCTTGACACTTTTCTTGACCATAGAAAGAACAATTTGAAAATTAACCACATTATGGTCAAATTATTTCTTGCTAACCTAAACCTTGTCAATCCTCCTAGAAACACTGAAAATTATGTTTGGACATTGGTATGTGGTACGGCAATTTTTCTTTCACTAGATAGAATAAATCATACCTTGAATGCTCGACCGGGTGGAATATCGTTACATGATGTGGATTGCAATGTAATGAGACGTGACCAAATAAGCCATCTCTTTTTCGAAGATGATGCTATAGATTTAAGACAAACATCATCTCTTTGACCAAAAGCTAGACTTTTCATCGATTCATGATGAAATCCATTGTTCCAAGAGGCGGCTCCTACCACTTAGTGTATCCTGAAAATTTTAAAGCATTATATGCTATATGTGGGAATGTTCGAGTCAATTGGGCACAATTACTTATGGATGAGTTTCTCTCATTTAACCAAGGCAAAATGCTTCATATTTACTATGGAGAATATATAATGTGATTTATCAATGACTTAGTCGTACATGCTCCAGAATCCGAAACTACCAAAGT
Source organism: Allium fistulosum (assembly GCA_030737815.1). NCBI lineage: Eukaryota > Viridiplantae > Streptophyta > Magnoliopsida > Asparagales > Amaryllidaceae > Allium > Allium fistulosum. The sequence continues at coordinate 1,097,280,124 of CM060904.1, read as the reverse complement.
TCATCATTTTGATTCAAGGACCATTAAATTAATGAAGTTGTCGGATGCTCCACCAAGATTTATAAAATTTGACCAATGGTGTGCTACTCCTAGAGATCAACTACGCCGTAGCCATTCCACACCACAACCAACCACTCATTCTACAGAACGCTTAACTCGCCAGTCCACAATTCAAAGACCAACTCCCGGACTTGGTACGGAAGCGGCTATTGATCTTTTGGCTCGAAATCAATTAGTTTTAGATGCCTGTCTACAGAAAATAGATTGAAGATTCAAGAAAATCAAAGGCTTCTTTGTTAATCTTTGGGATGCTTTGTCATGCACTTCTGAAGTCGGTGCCTCTCATCTTGCTCCCAGAAAAAGACCAGCACCTAATTTCTCTTGGTCAACTTCGGTGAATACAAGTTTCGGAACATCAGGAACTCATACTTCTCATACTCAGTGTCGTGGTAAAGAACATGCTCCTCCTGATGAAAATATTCGTCCAGAATATTAGGATACCGATGAGGGTGAGGAGTGACCTTGTTGTTTTTTGTCTTGCTATTTTTTTCAAGTATTTTGTTTTTATTGTGAACAATATCTCTATTTTATGACATTTTAAGTAATGGTATCATTAACATTTTATTTGTTTCGGTATGTAAATTTAATTCTATGTTCCTAAATTTGATTCATGATCCGTATTATTATTTTTACATTTTATGTATCTTAAGTATTCCATTTTGTCGATGATAACGGGGGAGAAATATATGAAAGCTAACAAGTTTTTTGTAGAAAAGTCGCCATATATTCAGGGGAAGAATTACAACATATATGTATATACTACTTCATCACATAAGTATTGTCATCAATCAAAAAGGGGGAGAATGTTGATTCATGGGTTTTGATTCATGACACAAGCTTCAGAGATCATAAGACGAACCACAAAGAGAATACTATACAAAGGCGACAAAAAGAGAATAAATATATATTGTGCACTACAAAGGAGACAAGACTACAATCCAGAGATTAGTATGAATATTTTATTATATTGAGTCTTAGAATATTGTTAAAATCATTCCTCAAGTAGTCACACACACATACAAATAGTTATATATTGTTTTATACTTTAAAAAATGTGATCTGTGCACATAACATCAGGTCGGTCGACCGACCAGTAAGCTCGGTTGACCGAACCTGTGTTAGTGCACAAATATGCACTGTTTTGTGCATGATTTTAAACTCAGCTGACCGGCCAGAATTTTCAGTCAACCGACCTGGAAATAACGGCTAGTTTTCTGAAGAGTTGCGATCGTTCGTGAAGAGGAATCACCTTCAATCCAAGAGATATGGTCACAACTTTTGATTGAAACTCTTCATGAAAGATTGTAACTATTCTACAACTATATAAACATGTTTAATTCACTTCTACAATCACCGATTCTTGTTTTATAATTCTGTAATCTATTCTCTATTTATTTCTGCAAATAAAAGCATTCACTATCATTCAATATCGCTAGAATCCCTGAATTAATTCATATACTTCGATTCTACGTGATTATCCTCCTTCTAAATCTTCACACACACTATATATTCTTAAGGATTTGATTATAGGAGAACTGTACTATCAAAAGACAATCCGTGTTATTCAGAACACATTCCTCAACAAGTTATTTGTATTAAGTTGAAGTCCTCTTCGGCTATTGAGGCGGAAAAATTCATGTTCGGCTGCTCAGGTGTCGTATACCTATTCCTCCGGGTTAAGTGAGGGGTTTAGTTTAAATCCAGAGGGTATTCTGGGACTGGACGTATAACGGGAAGTTCGAACCAGTATAAAAATTCCTGGTGTGCTTACTTTAATTTTTATTTTACTGCTATTATCAGTTTCCGCATTTATATACCATATTACACGATCCTTAGTACTACACGTACACTTTCACGCTTTTGTAAATAGGTTATAAATAATGGGGTCCGCCTATTTTCCACTTGGAAGTATTAAGTGGCCTACGAGATTCCATATGATGTCAGCTAGATAGTACCATTAAGGAGCACGCTTATGGAAATAGGTCTTAAATGATTAGGTTTGCCTTCTTCCCACTGGGAAGTATTAAATGGCTTGGATACCGTCTCTCAAACTATTAGCTATTTATGACGTACGATTGGGATACGGGATCTACTTCTGGAATGGAAAGTATTAAGTTGTTGGACCCGCCTCCTTTCCTTATAAAGAAGTATTAAATGATTTTATATTCGTAGATGTTAAACAGGTTATTAACCAAACAAAACTCAGCGGGAACTAGAACATCCACGTCAAGTCAAAACAACTCAAGAATCAACCAAAAGGACCAGAAGAAGAAGCTAAGAAGGACCTAAAAGGAAAGATGCAAAAATAGGCTAAGGTGACCTATGGATCTCTATCAATCCATCAGGATAAGTCAGTTTGCTGTGAAATTTTTGACACGTCTTCATATAATCAAGTATAGTGTAACGACCCATATTTTCTTATAATTAAAAATATTTAATTAAATAAGATTTTAGAATTTAATATTTTGAGAAATTAAAATTTATGATTTATAGATGGGAAAAGTTATCAGAATATAATGTAATAAGGTTGATTGAATGAGATTGACAATTGTTTAAGATTATTGTGATTAATGGTGATAATAAAGGTAAAAAAGGATTTAAATCAATGTTGTATTAAAAAGAGAAATTATACGTAATTTATTGAAATAGGTTAATATAGAATGGAATCAATATTTGGTAAGTAATTTATCAACCTTTGTTTGTAAACAATAGGTTAATAGAGGTGAATAATTAATGTATAACAATTGATTTATTGTCATCTTGATATTTAATCAATTGAAATAATTTAGAAATCAATGTAAATTTAAAATAATTAAATATTGTCGTTAATATGAGTTAAGATGATAACTGTATAATAAGAATGTAATAAAATATAAACTAATGTTAATTATATTCATAAGGTAATAGTTGATTTAATAATAAGAGTGTAAATCGAAAAAAGAAATTAATTGAAATTAAAATGTAATTAACTGGGATTTTATTACAATTGTAATTGAATGCTGAAATTTTTGCAATATTTAAATATTGGATTTGACATGGAAAATTTATTTTAATAGATTATAAATTTCTATGTAATCAAGTATGATAAAATTGTTAACTTTTAAATTTTGAATTTAAAGGTGATTAAATCAATTTAATAATAATTTATTTAATTAACGTGAAAATTAGCCATTTTGGCCACTGTCTCGGATTTCAACGAAACCAGTTTCATCGGATCCATAACAGTGAATTATTGTAGGATTTCAAGTTTCGTAGCGATCGGGCATATCGTTTGATCGTGCGAGCTCGAAATGCGTAGAAATCGATTAATAGAATTTAAATGAATATAATTTGATTTTGAAAGATAACTTCTATATACAATGGAATTAGGATTTGAAACTATTTCCACTGAGTTTAAAAATATCGAAAACCTATATTTTGATATATGGGATGACCTATATTAGTTTCGGGGATGAAACAGACTTTTTAGGTCATTATTATCATTTCGACCCAATTCGATCTGTCCATTCATTCTTATCCAATTGTCCATATAAATATATTTTTTGAAACCCTAGCTGTCTATTCCTTTTTTGTACGTATCTATTAAATTATCTCCTTCCTTCCTTTCCAATGTCTGACAATTCCCAAACCCTAATTCAAAATTCAAAATCAAATCGAAATATTCAAACTCCTTAAACTGTATCAAATTATATATCGTTGGAAAGCTCTCGACGAGCGTAATCTACTGTTGCAATTCGTTTTTGCAATCGAATCATGGTTTTGGCCAGAAATTGGCGATCTTTCTCGGCCGTCTATATTAGGGTTTCGCGATCGACGGCGGATCGTCGACCAATCGACAATCGGGGAGTTGCGTCTGGAAGAAGAGGACGAGCAAGTCTCAGATCTAGCGGTTGTTCATCTCTAGGAGGCCGTGATTCACCAGAATTCGAGGAGGAGGTTGAACGGCGACGTTGGTTATTGGGGGGTCACGGCTGGCCGCGCGTGGCCAGGAGAGGCGGCCGTGGCCGAGCAATGCAGGGGCGACAATGGATCTGGGTAGAAGTGGTCTCGACAGTGACACAGCAAGTGGATCTAGATGGTGGCTGGATGGTTTTTTTGACTGTGTTGAGCGATTAGGGTTTGAAAAGGGTAACATTATTTACAAGTTTTCCCTCATCTTATTTTAATTTAAAATTTAAAATTTTAAGCTTCTAACGTTCGTAACATTTTCATACGAGCTCGGATTTGGACGCAGTTTCTTCCATTGGGATCGTATCGAAATTTCGAATGATATGGAACTGGTTTGGCTACATTCTAAGACTATTCAAATTTTGGACTTTATTTGGATTTTAAATCGACTATAAATCAAAGGTGAGTGATTTAACCCACTCATAAAATACTAAACTTTCTTATGTTAGTTAAATTAAATTTATGATGTGATAAGAAATTTATTGATTGCTGTTTGGTATTTTGAATTATCATTTAAATTTATTTTTTGAATTTATACTGAATTAAATTTCCATTTAAATTAATATTGAATTTAAATTATAGTTAAACACCTGATAATGATAACTAGTCAATTGTTGTGATTTATTAACTGATTTGGATGCTGATTGTGATGGATGTTTATTTGTTGACATTTTGGATGATTGAATTTTTGTATCCATGTTATCACTATGGGTTGAAATGATACATACCGAATGATCTTATGGATTAAGGAAAATCATTATGGGTTGAAATGATAAACCCGAGCAATTTTATTGATTTGGAAATTATTGATTCGGGATACGAGTTGAAATGATATATACTCGGAAAATTTACTATTTTGGGGTTGAAAGGATACATACCCTATCACTTGACCATAGGATAGAAAATTATATACGGACATTGTTGGTTAGTTTTAAATTATTTTCTAAATGGTAAAGTATGTTGATATACAAATTTGATTTTTAAATTTAATTTAATGATTTTATTTAAAAAAATTATATTTGGAAAATAATATGTTTTATATGCTTTAAAGTTTCAAATTATAAGATAATATATGGTTTTAAATGCAATTTTAAGCTTTTGACTTATAATTTTATTTAGTTTTAATAATATAATTTAAATAGTTTAAAATTTTAATTTAATAAAACATTTAATATAGTTTAAGAGATTTATATAAAATTTAATTTAATAATATAGTTTAAGAGTTGTTTTCTGTTGTGTGTGTTTTTCTTCTTCTTTTTTTTTTTTTCTTTTCTTGTTGATATGCCTGTTTTTCTAGTTCTCTTGTTGCTCTGTATTTCCTTGCCTGCCTCTGGTGGGTTGTTTACCCTTGTATCTCTTAGCTCTTGGTATATCAATAAATGGTAGGGGCCCATTCCAACCCCGCTGGCTTTGCCAAAAAAAAAATTTAATAAAATATTTAATATAGTTTTAACATATATATATATATATATTAAATTTAATTTAATATAATAAATATAGTTTTGATTTAAGATAATAAATATAAACTTTTATAATAACTTTAATAGATAAAAGATTTTTGTAAAAGATTTTTAAAATTATTAAAAGGTTTTGTAAGGAATTTATAAAAGTTCTATAAGAGATTTTATAATTATTTTATAAAACGAATTTTTTAGAAGATTTTTGTAAAGGATTTATAATGGTTTTATAAAGGAGTATATAAACATTTAAAGATTTTTATAAAGGATTTTATAAAAGAACTAGTATAAAGGGATTTGGAAGCATTTTAAAAGAATTTGCGTAGAAGTTTATGAAAGAGGAAGAGTTGTAAACTATTTTGGAATTTATTTAATAGCTTTATAAATGGTTTTAAAGCATATAAATACTTTATAAATGGTTTTAAGTGAGATTTATAAATTATTTTTGAAATTGATTGAAAGAAATCTTCCTTGGCATTTATGAATATATTTATACTTTTTGAATAAGTATATGGATACCTTGATATGATGGTATAAATTGTTTTCTGGATTTATTATTAAAAATGTTTTATAAAATGACCATGGTGTGAAAAATATAACAATTGGTTGTTAAAGAGACCGGGATCGGATATTGTCATACTCTCTGCCAATTCCAAAACCACTCAACGTGATATGACTAAAATCAGGAGCCATAACCAGGACAAGTGAGGTCGCTCCTCCGATTAGACACACTTCTTCGATACCATATATGTTAATTTGTGATTGATTGGTGGCCACTTCGATTTGATTATGGGAGTGTTGTTCGAGGTGGGCGGCAGTAGCTGCTATGCATTACCACCAGCCTGGTTCTGCAATCCGGTAGAATCCTACCATGGGTATAGCCTCGTGTGCCCTATCATATGCCTTATCGAGCCCACTACGATTTTGTTTTGTGCTGTACCTATGGAGTGCTCCTTGATAGCCCACCGGTTTGGTGGAGTTTACAGTACTGTATAAACTACGACATTTATAAAAATGTGTTAATGAGGATATGGGAACGCCTCAACGCTATTTTAATACTTTACTTTACTAATAGACATTATATATATAGCATATGTTACTACATATAAATAGTTTAACGGATCCTTAGGAGATGGAAATCCCGAACATCCCTCAAGTTATTGCACGCACGTTATACACTGTATAGGAGATATAAAATCCCATAAACATCTCTGAAGCCATTACACTCATATTTATTTGCTGTTGATTTAACTTACATAAGATCTTTTAGTTCCGACTCAAGTGTTTTGTCTTTTCATTACGCTCGGGTCAGCCTGAGCATTTCAGCGTTGAAGACTCTATTTCTGGAGGACGAAGATGGAGTTTAGTATTATATTATTTGTATTATTCCACTACATCATGTTGTTCCGTTGCATTATCCTATTTTACCTGCTGTATATATAACTCTGACTATATTGTAAAAGTGTAATCAAATGTTATTTATAAAACTGCTTCATGAACTGTTTATTTGATTATTATATTTTGTCATTCCACTGTGAGATTCTGTGTTTTGTTTTCATTCCTTTCTCTTATTTCTTATTTACCCCATTAACAATCCTCCCTTTCGAATGGTTTGAGTTGACATGTATGGTTTATTATCGATTTAAACCATCTAAAAAGGTGGGTCGTTACAGTTGGTATCAGAGCTTTGGTTTATGGATACCCGGGGTTAACTCATTAGAGATAGAGTTAGTAATACCCTAGAATGAATCTGAGAGTATATACGACAGAGTGTATTTGTTAGTGTTATATAAAAAAATGTTTTTATATTTTGTTAATTCGTTCTATTTAGTATTTATAAATTATGGTCGGTACATGGGACACCATGGCATCGATAGGGATTTCTAAACACTTAATAGGGCAGACCGACACAATATTGTTTTGAAATATAGGTAAATGAAATAATTTTACCCAATATTATATTTTGTATATAAAAGAGTAATTTTTATAATTGGATATAGTTGTACGTGATATGTTTGTTTGTTAGGTAGTGAAATTTTATAGATATTGGTTGCAAATAGGATCTACAAATAAATGAATATAAATTGGAAATTTGAGAACTTAAGTTCTGGGGTTTTGAAATTGTTTTTCAAAAGATTTGGAATATAATATTAGTATTATTCGGAAGTATTTTTGGATTTAAATATTTTCAATGTGATTTGAAAGAAATGTTTTAAATAAATTTAAAAGAAAATAAGTTTTGTACTCACCTCTTCTGTCGTTGGAAAATAATTTCAATGATGATCGCGACATCATCGACGTTCATTTTCGAGTTTCAAAGCGGGGGAGGCCACTGTAGTAGCTTTGCTACTCATTTGTTTTGATAAACAAATTTTAATTTTGTTTTCTTAAGTATGATTTGATATATATAAAAGATATGAATATATATATTATTTCAAAATGATTTGAAATGAAACCGGTATTTAGTTCTTAAGTTCCTGTTAAATTAATGATTTCAGTTGTAGAAATAAAGTGAAATTTTAATTCTAAAATGAGAAATAAGAAATTAGAAGCTAAGTGTTTAATGAAACTGCAAAGAAATTGGAGATTTGTAACTTGTAAATTAAAATATAATGAAAAATTAAGATGATGTAAACTATTGAACATTTTCGTTAACTAAAATGAAATAAGATGATTTGTACAACACTCAATTACATTCTAAAAGCCTATACAAAACTTAATAGAAATATTTAAAAAGTTGAAATATAAAATGAATATGTAATAAAATATTATGCAAGTAAAATCTTAATAACAAAAATGCTTCAAAATGAACCTATGTTTATAAATTAAGAATTAAGAGTACAAGAAATATTATAAACTTAAGCTATGTTTTGAAATGGTTGGTAGTTATACTGAATAGTAAAGGTGAATATTATTTAAGTAAATGATTATAAATTAAGAAATAGTTGAAATGATTCATTAATGAATATTAATATTCAATTGAAATCAAGCTATATAAATAATAAATGTGAATTAAACTGCAAGAAACTTATATAATATTTTAAGAATTGACTTATTGATGTTCTAAATAATTGAGTTTTAAATAATCTATGTGAATAAATGAATGTAAATTAATAAGAGATAACCTTGTATGAATAAATTTAAAATAAATAATATGTATGTAATACTTTAACAATGTATTCAATGATGATTTCAAATGTTGAATGGGAACTGAAAATAAATGGAAGTAAATAATGTGTAAAAGGGAAACCAATTGAATAAACTTAAATAACATTTAAGTTCTGTATTGTTTGGCTAATAGGAAGTTTGGGAGACGATACTTCAAATTGTTTGACATTGTATGAATAATCTATTAAGTAATTATCTAAGGCTGTTGAGCGTAAGGTACACTTGGTAGTTTATTTATTACTCTTGGACGATGAAAAGTTTTTGAACCTGAACCATTAGTTTTGGTTGCTATAAATGGTTGATGGATTCTTGGATTGCATATAATGGTTGTACTGTTTTGTTTGCATATGACTATTGTTATGTTGTGTTGTTGGTATTATTAATTGGAACAACTAATATATTGCCTTTTTACATAACTTTTACTTTGTTGGATTATATAAGTGAAATACAGGTTTATGGATGTTATCCCACCTTTTGGCAAAGCTGAGATACCCAAAACTGACTGAAAATCGATAATAACTAATCATGAATATCCACTATGCGTTGCAGGATGACCATGGAAATCGATAAATTTTGCCAGAGTCCAGATTGGGCTACAACTAACAAGACATGACAAGCAAAGCCATAAAAGCCAGTGTTCCAAGTTTCAGGTTAATTGGAGTTCGTATGAGTGAGATATGATCGATACAAGTTAGGTAAAATGTGTTGTTCGTATCCATCATAGAGTTGAGGTGATGCCCTATTCGAATCCATCAGGTTCGTATCCATCGAAATGGCATCGCCTCAGTATGTTCGAACCCATCGAGTTTTGTTCAGTTCGAATCCATTAGGTTTGCATCAATCAAAGTAAACCTCGGTTCGTATCGAATCGATCAGAATGAACCCCATCTTGTTCGCATTCTCATGTTCGAATCGATCAAGACCACCTGTTCGTATCGATGACGTGTGAATTTTGTCGCATCGATCCTAGATTCACCCTTCGTATCGATCCCCACAAATCATGAATCATCGTTCGTATCGATCAATAAACCAATCGATACGAGCAGTGCCCTCTTTAGTGATCGATGCGAAGAATGCATTCCAGATATCGATACAGTCATCGATGCGAACAGAGCTTCATCTTTACGAAGCAGAGCCCGGTCCATAAGAAGCGAACGTATCGATACAAACGAGGCGAAAACCCAGGGACGACTCGATCAACTCGGCGCAAAAGGTGGAGCGATCCAAAAGTCGCGCGCCACATCACCGCATGCTCACGTGCCTAGGTCGACTCGAAATGTAGTGGTGCGGAGGATGGATATGAACGCGACAGCATACAGGGAACCATAATCTCGTATCAATCGTATCTCCTAAATTCCTGATCCAAATGCAATGAAATTTTCACAGCAGTTTGCATACAAGGTAAAGAACAATCCTGCCAAGTTTCAGCTCGATTGGATCATTTCTTGATGGATACGAAATTTCTTCGTATCAATCGCAGATCGAGTCGAAACTTGGTGGGGTCGGTCGCGTGGGCCCCCTCACGTGCCAGAAGAAGTCTCCCGAAGTTTGAGCGTGATCTCAGCCTCCTACGCCTATAAATAGCCCTCTGAAGCCTACAGAAAGGGGGGCTTTTTGGCCGTTGGACGTCCAGACTCTGCCAGATTCAATTCTACTTCTTTCCATTGTTGTTATACTCGAATTCATTCATTGTATCTACTGTAATCACCTGTAACCAGGAAGGATAATCAATAAAAGATAAAAACCTTGAAGTGGACGTAGGCCGGAGATAGCCGAACCACTATAAATTGTGTGTCACTGTTCATTATTTCTGGATTACTGTTTGTTGCTAGCTTAGATCTGAGATTTGTGTTTGAATATTGTTGATTTGTATTCATACACTGGTGCTTTCACAATACTTGGGGTTTGTGACCATTTTTGGCGCAAACACTTTGGTGCTTTCAATGAGAACAACTAGCACCCGCTACACCAGATTCAAAGTTTAGATTTGAAAGTTTGAAGGATTCAGATTGACTCGACAATGACTCGACAAACAAGACAAAGGGCTGAGAGAAGCCAACAAGGAGGAAGTCAAGAGGCATCCTCTGGAGCCGGAGAAGGATAAGCTTCGATTTACATCACCAGAGATGAAATGGAAGCTATAGCAAATTCATTGCAAGAGAGGATGATGAAGACTCACCAAGAGATGCTGCAGAATTTCTTTGAACAGATGAGAGCAGCAAATATGCATAACCTTGGACCAACTACAGCAACTGCAAGTGCTAAACATGGAGTTGGGATTGCAGAAACTAACAGAGATCAATCTCAAGATCATAATGCAGGACCAGAAGGCAATCAACAAGGACTTAGGGGCAGACCCTCAGGATCTGATGCTGGAAGGCCCACAGATGGAGCTCAACAAGCTGGGGCCAACGCTGATGCTAACGGGCCACACGAAGAGTACGTACCAGAATACCCTTCAAGACCAAGAGTGCAACCCCAGGATGGGGATGAAAAGATGGCTTGATTAGTCCGACGACTGATGAGAGGAGGATTGTCCAATAGAGGACTAGAGGAAGTTAGTCGGAGTCCGTTCACCCCGAATATCAGGAATGCAAGGAACCCTCCAAAGTTCAAACTGCCTATGCTGGATCCTTATGACGGGAAGTCAGACCCAACAATGCATATTACTCGATACATCAGGCACATGGAAGTGCTGGGGGCATCCGAGGAAGTGATGGCTCGATGCTTCCCTCTATACTTGTCAGATTTGGCTGCACTTTGGTTCAGGCAATTAGAAACCGGATCGATCAGAACATGGGGCGAGCTTGTAGATTGCTTCATGAGACAGTTTAGGGTCCACATGACGCGAACCAAGAGTGTGATGACTTTGGCATCAATAAAACAAAGGACCGGAGAGTCCATAAAAGATTTTCTTCTACGATTTAATGCAACGGTGGCCTCTGTAGAACGCCCGGATTCATTAATGATTTTGATGGCAGCAGTGGCACGAGTTGGGGAAGGCACTGAATTCAAAGATTCTTTAACGAGAGACCCACCTCATGATCTTGGAGAGTTTTACCATGAAGCTGAAAGGTTCATTCGACTAGAAGAATCACGAGCCGAGAGGCAGGAAATAAACGCTGTACAAGGCGAAGGAACCGCCAGGGAACAGCCCAGGGCGGACAAAGGAAAGAGAAAGCAGGATGACGCACATGATGGTCCTGATAAACGGAAGAAATTCTGAGAGCCCAGATTCAGGGAATACACAGATTTAGCGGCAAGCCTGGAACGAATTTACACTGAAACTCGGGGGCAACTCCCCTATCGAAAACCACCCAGGAGAGATCCCACAGAGCGGGAGCGTAGAACTGGAAAATATTGCCTATTCCATGAGCTGGATAGGCACACAACCGACGAATGCCGCCACCTAAAGGATGAGGTGGAAGAACATGCCAGGAGTGGTAGATTGCCACAATATGTCAGAGAACGGGCAACAGCGGTAAGGCCTGAACAACTACTGTCTCCACCTAACAGAAACGATCCTAGATCGGGATCACGACTCGTCATCAACTGATTAAGATGGCAAGGGCCAAGTTCAGGATTTGGACTTCGGTCAAATAATTTCATTAGATTTTTTTTCAGAATAAACGGCTACTCCACTTACTCATGTATGGGAACCAGAGAGATCCCTAGGCATGCTCTGAGATGGAGATAGACCGATCTGCCCGGAGAGGCAATGTTTAGTTTTTTCCTGATGTTTGAGATTGAACATCTAGGACCTGAATTTAATAAATAAACTTGAGTTTCTTAAAATAAACCTTTGACCGGAGAGTTAAAGGATGAGTATTAAATACCAATATAAAAATGATCGCTTTATGACCCTACCCGGAGAGACGGGGTCCGGAGTGCAAGAAGAGGGTTGCTTCGTCGGAGAGCGACATGATCGACTCACTTAACGTCGTTTCCCATTCACCGAAGAATGATTGAATCGGGATTCGTTAAGAGCCCGGAGAGGCTATGATCGGCCCTCGATTTAGGCCATGACATCGCTTAATGTTCAGATACACTGAACCGGAGTGCAAGAAGTGAGTCGCTTCACCGAAGAGCGACAGGATTGACTCACTTAACGCTGTTTCCCCTTCATCGGAGAGTGATAGGATGGGATCCAGCAGGAGCCCGAAGAGGCTTTGATCGGTCCAGAACGACCAAGACATCGCTTTACGCCCTAACTGGGGCCAGAGTGCAAGGAATAGAAAGAAACGCCGGAGTGCAATAGGATCTTTCTATTCGATCGCTAAGTCTAGAATGGGCATGACAAGAGTCTGGAGTTACCATCGATAGTATGGAGAGACTGTAGAATTTCATTCTTAACTTTCACTGGAAGAAATTGATAATGATTCAGCTTTGAACAGCCATGGACTTGATTGAAAATGCTATAAGCTCTGAATAAAACACGAACTCACTGCGTTCAATTTGAGACTGATCAAAACACACCTTTTACCAAAAGGCATGTTTTGGGGGGCAAAGTGTTATCCCACCTTTTGGCAAAGCTGAGATACCCAAAACTGACGGAAAATCGATAATAACTAATCATGAATATCCACTATGCGTTGCAGGATGACCATGGAAATCGATAAATTTTGCCAAAGTCCGGATTGGGCTACAACTGACAAGACATGACAAGCAAAGCCATAAAAGCCAGTGCTCCAAGTTTCAGGTTAATCGGAGTTCGTATGAGTGAGATATGATCGATAAAAGTTAGGTAAAATGTGTTGTTCGTATCCATCATAGAGTTGAGGTGATGCCCTATTCGAATCCATCAGGTTCGTATCCATCGAAATGGCATCGCCTCAGTATGTTCGAACCCATCGAGTTTTGTTTAGTTCGAATCCATCAGGTTTGCATCAATCAAAGTAAACCTCAGTTCATATCGAATCGATCAGAACGAACCCCATCTTGTTCGCATCCTCATGTTCGAATCGATCAAGACCACCTGTTCATATCGATGACGTGTGAATTTTGTCGCATCGATCCTAGATTCACCCTTCGTATCGATCCCCACAAATCATGAATCATCGTTCGTATCGATCAATAAACCAATCGATACGAGCAGTGCCCCCTTTAGTGATCGATGTGAAGAATGCATTCCAGATATCGATACAGTCATCGATGCGAACATAGCTTCATCTTTACGAAGCAGAGCCCGGTCCATAAGATGCGAACGTATCGATACAAACGAGGCAAAAACCCAGGGACGACTCGATCAACTCGGCGCAAAAGGTGGAGCGATCCAAAAGTCGCGCGCCACATCACCACATGCTCACGTGCCTAGGTCGACTCGAAATGTAGTGGTGCGGAGGATGGATACGAACGCGACAGCATACACGGAACCATAATCTCGTATCGATCGTATCTCCTAAATTCCTGATCCAAATGCAATGAAATTTTCACAGCAGTTTGCATACAAGGTAAAGAACAATCCTGCTAAGTTTCAGCTCGATTGGATCATTTCTTGATGGATACGAAATTGCTTCGTATCGATCGCAGATCGAGTCGAAACTTGGTGGGGTCGGTCGCGTGGGCCCCCTCACGTGCCAGAAGAAGTCTCCCGAAGTTTGAGCGCGATCTCAGCCTCCTACGCCTATAAATAGCCCTCTGAAGCCTACAGAAAGGGGGACTTTTTGGCCATTGGACGTCCAGACTCTGCCAGATTCAATTCTACTTCTTTCCATTGTTGTTATACTCGAATTCATTCATTGTATCTACTGTAATCACCTGTAACCAGCAAGGATAATCAATAAAAGATAAAAACCTTGAAGTGGACGTAGGTCGGAGATAGCCGAACCACTATAAATTGTGTGTCACTGTTCATTATTTCTGGATTACTGTTTGTTGCTAGCTTAGATCTGAGATTTGTGTTTGAATATTGTTGATTTGTATTCATACACTGGTGCTTTCACAATACTTGGGGTTTGTGACCATTTTTGGCGCAAACACTTTGGTGCTTTCATTGAGAACAACTAGCACCCGCTACACCAGATTCAAAGTTTAGATTTGAAAGTTTGAAGGATTCAGATTGACTCGACAATTACTCGACAAACAAGACAAAGGGCTGAGAGAAGCCAACAGGGAGGAAGTCAAGAGGCATCCTCTGGAGCCAGAGAAGGACAAGCTTCGATTTACATCACCAGAGATGAAATGGAAGCTATAGCAAATTCATTGCAAGAGAGGATGATGAAGACTCACCAAGAGATGCTGCAGAATTTCTTTGAACAGATGAGAGCAGCAAATATGCATAACCTTGGACCAACTACAGCAACTGCAAGTGCTAAACATGGAGTTGGGATTGCAGAAACTAACAGAGATCAAGCTCAAGATCAGAATGCAGGACCAGAAGGCAATCAACAAGGACTTAGGGGCATACCCTCAGGATCTGATGCTGGAAGGCCCACAGATGGGGCTCAACAAGCTGGGGCCAACGTTGATGCTAACGGGCCACACGAAGAGTACGTACCAGAATACCCTTCAAGACCAAGAGGGCAACCCCAGGATGGGGATGAAAAGATGGCTGGATTAGTCCGACGACTGATGAGAGGAGGATTGTCCAATGGAGGACTAGAGGAAGTTAGTCGGAGTCCGTTCACCCCGAATATCAGGAATGCAAGGAACCCTCCAAAGTTCAAACTGCCTATGCTGGATCCCTATGACGGGAAGTCAAACCCAACAATGCATATTACTCGATACATTAGGCACATGGAAGTGCTGGGGGCATCCGAGGAAGTGATGGCTCGATGCTTCCCTTTATACTTGTCAGATTTGGCTACACTTTGGTTCAGGCAATTAGAAACCGGATCGATCAGAACATGGGGCAAGCTTGTAGAATGCTTCATGAGACAGTTTAGGGTCCACGTGACGCGACCCAAGAGTGTGATGACTTTGGCATCAATAAAACAAAGGACCGGAGAGTCCATAAAAGATTTTCTGCTACGATTTAATGCAACGGTGGCTTCTGTAGATCGCCCGGATCCATCAATGATTTTGATGGCAGCAGTGGCAGGAGTTGGGGAAGGCACTGAATTCAAAGATTCTTTAATGAGAGACCCACCTCAAGATCTTGGATAGTTTTACCATGAAGCTGAAAGGTTCATTCGACTAGAAGAATCACGAGCCGAGAGGCAGGAAATAAACGCTGTACAAGGCGAAGGAACCGCCAGGGAACAGCCCAGGGCGGATAAAGGAAAGAGAAAGTAGGATGATGCACATGATGGTCCTGATAAACGGAAGAAATTCTGAAAGCCCAGATTCAGGGAATACACAGATTTGGCGGCAAGCCTGGAACGAATTTACACTGAAACTCGGGGGCAACTCCCCTATCGAAAACCACCCAGGAGAGATCCCACAGAGCGGGATCGTAGAACTGGAAAATATTGCCTATTCCATGAGCTGGATGGGCACACAACCGACGAATGCCGCCACCTAAAGGATGAGGTGGAAGAACATGCCAGGAGTGGTAGATTGCCACAATATGTCAGAGAACGGGCAACGGCGGTAAGGCCTGAACAACTACTGCCTCCACCTAACAGAAACGATCCTGGATCGGGATCACGACTCGTCATCAACTGATTAAGATGGCAAGGGCCAAGTTCAGGATTTGGACTTCGGTCAAATAATTTCATTAGATTTGTTTTCAGAATAAACGGCTACTCCACTTACTCATGTACGGGAACTAGAGAGATCCCTAGGCATGCTCTGAGATGGAGATAGACCGATCTGCCCGGAGAGGCAATGTTTATTTTTTCCTGATGTTTGAGATTGAACATCTAGGACCTGAATTTAATAAATAAACTTGAGTTTCTTAAAATAAACCTTCGACCGGAGAGTTAAAGAATAAGTATTAAATACCAATATAAAAATGATCGCTTTATGACCCTACCCGGAGAGACGGGGTCCGGAGTGCAAGAAGTGGGTTGCTTCGCCGGAGAGCGACAGGATCGACTCACTTAACGTCATTTCCCATTCACCGGAGAATGATTGAATCGGGATTCGATAAGAGCCCGGAGAGGCTATGATCGGCCCTCGATTTAGGCCATGACATCGCTTAATGTTCAAATACACTGAACTGGAGTGCAAGAAGTGAGTCGCTTCGCCGGAGAGCGACAGGATTGACTCACTTAACGCTGTTTCCCATTCACTGGAGAGTGATCGGATGGGATCCAGCAGGAGCCCGAAGAGGCTACGATCGGTCCAGAACGACCAAGACATCGCTTTACGCCCTAACTGGGGACAGAGTGCAAGGAATAGAAAGAAACGCCGGAGTGCAATAGGATCTTTCTATTCGATCGCTAAGTCTGAAATGGGCATGACAAGGGTCCGGAGTTACCATCGATAGTATGGAGAGACTGTAGAATTTCATTCTTAACTTCCACTGGAAGAAATTGATAACGATTCAGCTTCGAACAGCCATGGACTTGATTGAAAATGCTATAAGCTCTGAATAAAACACGAACTCACTGCATTCAATTTGAGACTGATCAAAACACACCTTTTACCAAAAGGCATGTTTTGGGGGGCAAAGTGTTATCCCACCTTTTGGCAAAGCTTAGATACCCAAAACTGACTGAAAATCGATAATAACTAATCATGAATATCCACTATGCGTTGCAGGATGACCATGGAAATCGATAAATTTTGCCAGAGTTCGGATTGGGCTATAACTGACAAGACATGACAAGCAAAGCCATAAAAGCCAGTGCTCCAAGTTTCAGGTTAATCGGAGTTCGTATGGGTGAGATATGATCGATACAAGTTAGGTAAAATGTGTTGTTCGTATCCATCATAGAGTTGAGGTGATGCCCTATTCGAATCCATCAGGTTCGTATCCATCGAAATGGCATCGCCTCAGTATGTTCGAACCCAATGAGTTTTGTTCAATTCGAATCCATCAGGTTTGCATCAATCAAAGTAAACCTCGGTTCGTATCGAATCGATCAGAACGAACCCCATCTTGTTCGCATCCTCATGTTCGAATCAATCAAGACCACCTGTTTGTATCGATGACGTGTGAATTTTGTCGCATCGATCCTAGATTCACCCTTCGTATCGATCCCCACAAATCATGAATCATCGTTCGTATCGATCAATAAACCAATCGATACGAGCAGTGCCCCCTTTAGTGATCGATGCGAAGAATGCATTCCAGATATCGATACAGTCATCGATGCGAACAGAGCTTCATCTTTACGAAGCAGAGCCCGGTCCATAAGATGCGAATGTATCGATACAAACGAGGCAAAACCCCAGGGACGACTCGATCAACTCGGCGCAAAAGGTGGAGCGATCCAAAAGTCGCGCGCCACATCACCGCATGCTCACGTGCCTAGGTCGACTCGAAATGTAGTGGTGCGGAGGATGGATACGAACGCGACAGCATACACGGAACCATAATCTCGTATCGATCGTATCTCCTAAATTCCTGATCCAAATGTAATGAAATTTTCACAGCAGTTTGCATACAAGGTAAAGAACAATCCTGCCAAGTTTTAGCTCGATTGGATCATTTCTTGATGGATACGAAATTGCTTCGTATCGATCGCAGATCGAGTCGAAACTTGGTGGGGTCGGTCGCGTGGGCCCCCTCACGTGCCAGAAGAAGTCTCCTGAAGTTTGAGCGCGATCTCAGCCTCCTACGCCTATAAATAGCCCCTTGAAGCCTACAGAAAGGGGGACTTTTTGGCCATTGGACGTCCAGACTCTGCCGGATTCAATTCTACTTCTTTCCATTGTTGTTATACTCGAATTCATTCATTGTATCTGCTGTAATCACCTGTAACCAGCAAGGATAATCAATAAAAGATAAAAACCTTGAAGTGGACGTAGGCCGAAGATAGCCGAACCACTATAAATTGTGTGTCACTGTTCATTATTTCTGGATTACTGTTTGTTGCTAGCTTAGATCTGAGATTTGTGTTTAAATATTGTTGATTTGTATTCATACACTGGTGCTTTCACAATACTTGGGGTTTGTGACCATTTTTGGCGCAAACACTGGAAGCAATAGCTACTGCTTTTGGTTTCATAAATAAATTTGTTTGCCCAACAAACAGGTACGTTTTCGGATTACGGTTTTGGAACGATATTTTATTGTTTTCCCATGGTTTGGGATGTTTATTATTAAAATATGATACATATATATATATTGAAATTATTGATATTATTATTTTTTCGGACCTAACCGCGCGAAGGAGACTGCTAAAAAATTTCAAAAATTTAGGACTTAGAAAATTTTGGTGAAGGTGAAAATATTTTCAAACTTTTATTAAACTTGAATATGAAAGGTTTAATAGTTTATAAATTGATGTATATTTTATTTAAAATACTTAATTATGTAAGTTTAAAGTGTTTATAAATTGATTATTTTGAATAAAAATACATTAGTTTCTTAATTCCTTCTTTTCCTTTTCAAGGACGAAAAGTTTTGAGAGGGGGGGAGTGTAACGACCCGTATTTTTTGATAATTAAAACTATTTAATTAAATAAGGTTTTAGAATTTAATATTCTGAGAAATTAAAATTTATGATTTATAGATGGAAAAAAATTATCAGAATATAATTTAATAAGGTTGATTGAATGAGATTGACAACTGTTTAAGGTTATTGCAATTAATGGTAATAATGAAGGTAAACAAGGATTTAAATCAATGTTGTATTAAAAAGAGAAATTATATGTAATTTATTGAAATAGGTTAATATAGAATGGAATCTATATTTGGTAAGTAATTTATCAACCTTTGTTTGTAAATAATAGGTTAATAGAGGTGAATTATTAATGTATAACAATTGATTTATTATCATCTTGATATTTAATCTGTTGAAATAATTTGGAAATCAATGTGAATTTAAAATAATTAAATATTGTCGTTAATATGAGTTAAGATGATAACTGTAGAATAAGAATGTAATAAAATGTAAACTAATGTTAATTATGTTCATAAGATAATAGTTGATTTAATAATAAGAGTGTGAATTGAAAAAAAGAAATTAATTGAAATTAAAATACAATTAACCGCTTTGCCAAAAAAAATTTAATTAACTGGGATATTATTACAGTTGTAATTGAATGCCAAAATTTGTGCAATATTTAAATATTGGATTTGACATGGAAAATTTATTTTAAAAGATTATAAATTTCTATGTAATCAAGAATGATAAAATTGTTAACTTTTAAATTTTGAATTTAAAGGTGATTAAATCAATTTAATAATAATTTATTTAATTAACGTGAAAATTAACCATTTTTGCCACTGTCGTGGATTTCGATGAAACTAGTTTCATCAGATTCGTAACGGTGAATTATTGTAGGATTTCAAGTTTCATAGTGATCAGACTTATCGTTTGATCATGCGAGCTCGAAATGCGTAGAAATCGATTAATATAATTTAAATGAATATAATTTGATTTTGAAAGCTAACTTCTATATACAATGAATTTGGGTTTCAAACTAGTTCCATTGAGTTTAAAAATATCGAAAACCTATATTTTGATATATGGAATGACCTATTTTCATTTTGGGGACGTAACGCGCTTTTCAGGTCGTTATTATCGTTTCGACCCAATTCGATCTGATCATTAGTTCATATCCATCTGTCCATATTAATAGTTTTTTTGGTAAAACCTTAGCTGCCTATTCCATTTTCTGTATGTATCTGTTCAATCATCTTCTTCCTTCCTTCCCAATGTTTGACAATTCCCAAACCCTAATTCCAATTTCAAAATCAAATCAAAAAATTCAAACTCCTTAAACTATATCAAATTATATATCGTTGGAAAGCTCTCGAGGAGCGTAATCTACTGCTGCAATTTTTTTTTGCAATCGAATCTCGGTTTGACTAGAAATTGGCGATCTTTCTCGGCCGTCCATATTAGGGTTTCGCGATCGACGGTGGATCGTCGACCGATCGACGATCGAGGAGTTGCGTCTGGAAGAAGAGGACGACCAGGTCTCAGATCAGGTGGTCGTTCATCTCTAGGTGGTCGTGGTTTGCCAGAATTCGAGGAGGAGGTTGAACGGTGGCGTTGGTTATTGGAGGGGTCGCAGTCGCAGCTGGCCGTGCGTGGCCAAGAGAGGCGGTCGTGGTCGAGCAATGCGGCGGCGACAATGGATCTGGGTGGAAGTGGTCGATGGTGGTGCGGCGAGTGGATCAAGATGGCAGCTGGATGGTTTGTTCGACCGTTTTGAGCGATTAGGGTTTGAAAAGGGTAATGTTATTTACAAGTTTGCCCTCGTCTTATTTTAATTTTAAATCTAAAATTTTAAGCTTCTAACATTCGTAACTTTTTCATACGAGCTCGGATTTGGACGCGGTTTCTTCCACTGGGATCGTATCAAAATTTCGGACGATATGGAACTGGTTTGGTTGCATTCTGAGACTGTTTAAATTTTGAACTTTATTTGGATTTTAAATCGACTATAAATCAAAGGTGGGTGATTTAACCCACTCACGAAATACTAAACATTCTTATGTTACTTAAATTAAATTTATGATGTGATAAGAAATTTATTGATTGCTGTTTGGTATTTTAAATTTAATTTTAATTTATATTGAACTAAGTTGCCATTTAAATTAATATTGAATTTAAATTGTTAGTTAAACACCTGATAATGATAACCAGTCAATTGTTGGGATTATTGGCTAATTTGGATGTAGATTGTGATGGATGTTTATTTGTTGACATTTTGGATGATTGAATATCTGTATCTCCGTTATTACTATGGGTTGAAATGATATATACCCGAATGATCTTATAGATTTGG
The DNA here is from genome assembly GCA_030737815.1 of Allium fistulosum. NCBI lineage: Eukaryota > Viridiplantae > Streptophyta > Magnoliopsida > Asparagales > Amaryllidaceae > Allium > Allium fistulosum. Next base: position 1,097,258,699 of record CM060904.1, on the reverse strand, counting down.
GAAAATCATTATGGGTTGAAATGATAAACCCGAGCGATTTTATCGATTTGGAAATTATTGATTCGGGATACGGGTTGAAATGATATATACCCAGAAAATTTAATTATTTTAGGGTTGAAATGATACATACCTTACCACTTGACCATAAGGTAGAAAATTATATACGGACACCATTGGTCAATTTTAAATTATTTTCTAAATGGTATAGTATGTTGATTTACAAATTTAATTTTTAAATTTAATTTAATAATTTTATTTAAAAAATTATATTTGGAAAATAATTTATTTTATATGTTTTAAAGTTTCAAATTATAAGTTAATATATGGTTTTAAATGCAATTTTAAGCTTTTAAATTATAATTTTATTAAGTTTTAAATATATAGTTTAAATAGTTTAAAATTTTAATTTAATAATAATGTAGTTTAAGAGATTTATATAAAAATTTATTTTAATAAAATATTTAATATAGTTTTAATATATATATATATTAAATTTAATTTAATATAATAAATATAGTTTTGATTTAAGATAATAAATATAGACTTTTATAATAACTTTAATAGATAAAAGATTTTGTAAAAGATTTTTAAAATTTTTAAAAGGTTTTATAAGGAATTTATAAAAGTTTTGTAAGAGATTTTATAAAAAGAATTTTTTTAGAAGATTTTTATAAAGGATTTATAATGGTTTTATAAAGGAGTTTATAAATGTTTAAAGGATTTTATAAAGGGTTTTATAAAAGAACTTGTATAAAGGGATTTGAGCGTTTTAAAAGAATTTGCGTAGAAGATTATGAAAGAGGAAGGGTTGTAAACTATTTTGGAATTTATTAAATAGCTTTATAAATGGTTTTAAAGCTTATAAATAGTTTATAATTGATTTAAGAGAGACTTATAAATTATTTTCGAAATTGATTGAAAGAAATCTTCCTTGACATTTATGAATATATTTATACTTTTGGAATAAGTATATGGATATCTTGATATGATGGTATAAACTGTTTTCTGGATTTATTATTAAAAATGTTTTATATAAATGATGAAAAATATAACGATTGGTTGTTAAAGATACCGGGGTCGGATATTGTCATACTCTCTACCAATTTCGAAACCACTTTAACAACTGTGCATGTGGTAGAGAATCCAGAATGAAGTAGGATGGTTTGGCGAACACTACTGGTATGAGGTAAGAACGCAATGCTGACCCCCTCGGGTCAGCTTGATATGACTAAAATCAGGAGCCATAACCAGGCCAAGTGAGGTTGCTCCTTTGATTGGATACGCTTCTTCGATACCATATCTATTACTTTATGATTGATTGGTGACCACTTCGATTTGATTATGGGAGTGTTGTTCGAGGTGGGTGGTAGTAGCTGCTATGCGTTACCACTATCCTAGTTCCGCAATCCGGTAGAATCCTACTGTAGGTATAGCCTCGTATGCCCTGCCATATGCCTTATCGAGCCCACTACGATTTTGTTTTTGTATCGTACCTATGGAGTGCTCCCTGATAGCCCACCGGTTTGGTGGAGTTTACAGTACTGTATAGACTACGGCATTTATAAAACTATGTTAAGGGGGATATAGGTAACGCCTTAACGCTATTTTAATACTTTACTTTACTGATAGACATTATATATATAACATATATTACTACATATAAATAGTTTAATGGATCCTTAGGAGATGGGAATCCCAAACATCTCTTATGTTATTGCACGCATGTTATACACTGGATATGAGATGTAAAATCCCGTAAACATCTCTGAAGCTATTACACTCATATTTATTTGTTGTTGATTTAACTTACATAAGATCTTTTAGTTCTGATGCAAGTGTTTTGTCTTTTCATTATACTCGGGTTAGCCTGAGCATTTCCGCATCGAAGACACTATTTCTGGAGGATGAAAACGGAGTTTCGTATTATATTATTAGTTTATTCCACTACATCATGTTATTCCGCTGCATTATCCTATTTTGCATGCTGTATCTATAACTCTGATTGTATTATAAAAGTGTAATCAAATGTTATTTGTAAAACAGCTTCATGAACTGTTTATTTGATTATTATATTTTGTCATTCTACTGTGAGATTCTGTGTTTTGTTTTTATTCCTTACTCTTATTTTCTTATTTACCCCATTAACAATCCTCCCTTTTGGATGGTTTGAGTTGACATGTGTGGTTTATTGTCGATTTAAACCGTCCAAAAAGGTGGGTCGTTACATATAGGCTTCTGGCAAAGCGGCCTGACCCAATAGCTATCCAATCCCTATAAATACTCACTTATCTACAACATAAAGAGGATCTTCTGGACTGGTTGCTGGAACTCTGCAGAAACTATTCTTCACTTTCCTCCTCCCATACAATATTCATCTATGGGTTGATTCTCCATCAAACTCTTGTACTTGTGACTTGATCTAACTTAGACGGTTCAATCATACTGTAATCCAATTCAACTTGTTACAGCTGTCAATTAATAGAAAGTTATAAAGTGGACGTAGGCTTCGTTAACAGTCGAACCACTATAAAAATCTTCTTGTCTCTTTACTATTTATTCTTTTTTACATTTATTTTCTATATTATTGCTCTGTAAGAACATGGTCGGTGCTTTTACACTCAATCCAGGATGTTGATCCAATTTTTGGGTTAACATTATGGTGCTTTCACTGAAACCCAACTTAGGCTTATATCTAGCTATTTGCTTTGGATCGGACATGTTCAGAAGCTAGATCCTCAATCTTTGCTTAGAAGATTTACTGTTGAGAATCAATGACACCAGGAAGAAAGAGAACTGCTTTCGAAAGATCCATAGGAGTTGTAATAGTTGGAGAGGAAACCAATCCTCAACAAGTTGAAGTCAATAGCGCCAACAACCCATTAGTCAAAGCAAATTCTGGTGCCGACATAGAAGATCAGGTGTCGGGATCTTCTATCCAGCACGAAGTTGTCACTAGAGGCGAGTTAAACAAGATGGTTGATGGAATCAATCGTAAGATGGAGAAGAGCCAAAAAGCTCTTATGGAAAAATTAAATGCTCTCCTGACCTTGCAATCACTTGCTGCTTCGAGAACCATGCCAGAGCCCGCGGCTGCCATGGAGCAGAAAAACTCTTCTATTTCTGGCCTAAACAGGCAAAACAGAAAGCAACAGCAAAAAGGAGTAGTAGGCGGAGCTGCAAGAATCACCATAGAAGGAAATGCAAGCATTCCACCAATTGCAAAGCAACCCACCATGAAGTTGAATCTGGGGACGAAAATTCCACAAGAAGATATAACAGTGGATCTCTCCGATTCTGAAGATGGTGAACAACTTGACGACACCGAGTTGAAAAGAATATACTAACGCCCTCAATACCAGCAGAGAGGTCCAAACTGCCCCTACTTGACCAACCGTATGCCAACATAACTCCGAGGGAGTGGCTCTCCCAAAGACAGGAGAGCCTAGGCTTCAGCCCACTTACCAAGATCATTTGCAAGATCAAATACATGGTGTAGTCACTAACAGCCAACCCGCAGACTACCGGACATCAGAGGCATATATCGTGGACATAGTCAAGCGCCTAATGGACGGAAATAAGAATAGGAGAGATGATGAATGGGGATCTGCTCCAAGCCGGACTCCCTTCACTAATGACATTCTAAAATAAACAATATACTAAAAAGTTCACTATGCCGACTATTCCATCCTATAATGGAACTAGAGACCCGAAACTTCATTTGTACAAGTACAGTTGGTACATGGACGGAGCAAATGCTTCAAATGTTGTTCGATTTAGATGTTTTCCAATATTTCTGAAGGGAATTGCTTCAATGTGGTTCACCAGGCTCCTAATTAAATCCATCTCCACTTTTGGTGAATTAACAACAAGGTTCCTTGATCGGTTTAGGCTTCACACGGCACAACCAAAAGACGTGATGTCCTTATCGAGCCTATTCCAGGGATGAAATGAATCTCTAAAATCCTTCATGAGTCGGTTTAACACCGCGATCACTAAAGTAACCCAAATGAAGATATGGTCTTCAGGGCCATAGTCCGCGCCATCCATCCCGACACTGAATTCGAAAAATGGATCAAAATGAAACAACCTACCATCAAGAAGGATTTTAATTGAAAGGCGAGCCAGTGCTTAGGATTGGAAGAGGCAAAGGAGCTAGAAGGAAAACCTACTAGCCTACAACCAACCAGTGTTGGGCAGAATGGTATGGAGGCAAACCAAGCCGAAAATACCTCCGGGACTACTGCAGGAAACATGGGGAAGGGAATCAGAAAGGAAGAACCAGAATCCCAACAAGTGAAACGGAAGTAATAAGTGACTTAAAGGCTTGAGGCCCAAAAAGTACACCCCACTAAATGATACTTTAGAGAACATCTACCTTGCGACATAAGGGAAAGAGGAGTACAAGAAGCTACCTAAAAAGGAAGCAACTGAACAGCAAAAGAATTCCGGGAACTATTGCTGCTTCCATGAAACATACGGTCACAACATGAATGAGTGCCGTCACTTGAAGAACCTGATTGAAGAGCTGATTCGGGAAAACAGACTTCAGTAGTATGTGAGGAAGCCGCAAAATCCTAACCAGCCTGCAGCACTCCAAGCTCCTAGGGACTGGGGAAACCAAGATGGAACCAGTAAAGAGGGATCCAGATGGACCGACCAAAGACTCATTATCAGACCAATATCTGGAGGACCTCATCCCATGTAGAAGAGTTGGGGAGAAATGGAATGATATGCAAGCTCATTAAGACACACTCCAAAAGATTCGTGCTTCATGATCGAAGACGGAACTCCTACCAAGCAGCAGGGGACCTTGAACGATGACATAGTGTTCCAGAATCGAGACATTGAAGGAATAAAAGCTCCGACCCTTGACTCCATGGTCGTGACGGTAGGAGTCGGACCAGCCATGGTCCGACGTGTATTGTTGGACAGTGGCAGTTCTATGAATATCCTTTTCAAACACATGTTTGATCAGATGAAGATCAATATAAAAGGCGTATCTGCTTCTCGGAAAAAGATCTAGGGATTCACCGGTGAACCTAAGCAACCTATCGGAACAATCAATTTACCCGTAGAACTCAAAGAAGGTGACTGAAGAGTCATCCCCATCCAAACCTTTGTGATTGTAGATGAAATATCCGCCTACAATGCTTTCTTGGGTTGGCCACTTTGGTAAATTTTAGGATTTCTTTAGCTAAGTGGTGTCTAACCATGAAATTTCCGATAGAGAATGGAGTTGGGGTGATCAAAGGAGACAAAAGTGCCGCTAAAGAATGCTACATCGCAGAACTACATGAGTCTAGAAGAAATGAAAAGGGGAAGAATGTGGGGAGTACACATTCATGAACCTATCAGATAGCAACTACAGAGTCGCGCCTGGCTTGGGGACCATAGTCGATTCGACAAGGGTTTGGACCCTAGAAAGAAGAGTTCAGGGAGGAGCGGGCAGCATCGGTAGAATTGACAGTGTCTGTCCCAGTCGATATGGATGACCCAACACAGGTTTTGAAAATTGGATCACATCTTGAAAACAAGATGCAACTGGAACTCATCAAATTTCTTTACGCCAACCTGGACATATTTTCTTAGACATATTCTGATATGTGAGGGGTTTTACTGGAGATTGCATGCCACACACTTAACATTGATCCCAAGTATACACCAGTGAAGCAGAAGAGACGCAGCCTAGGACTCGAGCAGTCCAAAGCGCTGAAAAAAGAAGTGGATAAGCTGATGGCGAATGGTTTTATCCGCGATGCAACCTACCCAAATGGGTGTCTAATCTAGTCTTGGTTAAGAAGTCCAATGGAAAATGGCAAACTTGTGTTGACTACTTGGACCTAAACAAAGCTTGCCCAAAAGATAGCTTTCCTCTGCCTAGAATCGATCAGCTTGTGCATGGGACAGCTGGACATGAACTGCTATCATTTATGGACGCTTACTCGGGGTACAATCAGATCATGATGCATGAACCTGACCAAGAAAATACCACTTTCATTACTGATCTAGGATTATACTGCTACAAAGTGATGCCATTCGACTTAAAGAATGCTGGGGCAACCTACCAACAACTAGTGAATGCCATGTTCAAACATTGGATCAGGAAGACTATGGAAGTTTATGAACATGATATATTGGTTAAATCACGCATAGCTGCAAATCACTTGGACAACCTCGCCAAAATGTTTGAAATACTCCGCAAATATGGAATGAAACTCAATATGCTAAAGTGTCATTTCGGAGTAGCCTCTGGAAAGTTCTTGGGATTCATTGTAAGCACCAGAGGCGTCGAAGCAAATCCCAAACAAATTACCGCTTTACGAAAAGTCGAGGCCCCAAGGAACACGGAGTTGCAAAGCTTGAATGGAAAAGTTGCAGCATTAAACCGGTTCATCTCAAAAGAAACTGACTAATGTATACCATTCTATGATGCGCTAAAGAAGGGAAAAAAGAATTTTGAATGGAATCAAGCTTGTTAAACTGCTTTCAAAGAGCTGCTGCGACATATGGATACCACACCAATCCTATCCAAGCTAGTAGGTGAAGAAGACTTGTTTACCTACTTAGCGGTCTCGCTCCATGCATTAAGTGTCGTGCTCATATGAGAAGAAACAAAGATCCAACGAGCTGTTTATTACATCGATAAATGATTTACTAGAGCCAAGAAGAACTAACCAAAATTTGGAAATTAGCATATCCCATGGGAATAAAACATGAAGGTGGACTATCTAGCCAAACTGGCCGATTCCGGAGAAGCTCAGTCATTGGGGCTAGTCCCAGTTGAAACTCTGACCACTCCAAGCATAGGTGAGATTGATATCGATTGAATTTTTGAAACAACCGAAGAACCAGAAACATGGATGACACCGATTAAGGACTACCTGCTCAGAGGAACACTCCCCACAGACAAGAATCAACGAAAAAATCTCCTTTGAAAGGCACCATGGTTTGTAGTACAGGATGGGATTCTCAGGTGTGTGACCAATGACAAAGCCTGAAGAATCCTCAAGGAAGTTCATGAAGGCGACTGCAGAGATCACACTAGGGGGCAAACCCTTGCAAAGAAAGTTCGCAGATATGGGTATTTTTGGTTAACAATAAACTACGATGCAGCAGATTATGCCAGATGGTGAGACCAATGGCAAAGATTCAGCAGATCAAAAGAACTCCTTCGATAGAGCTGACATATATGGTTAGCCCATGGTCATTCATTATCTAGGGAATCGATATGATTGGTGTATTACCAATGGCCAAAGGAGGAGCTAAATATGCCATCATTGCTGTTGACTATTTCACCAAATGGGCCGAAGTGGAACCGTTGGCCATTATTACCACAAAGAAACTAATTAATTTTGTCACTAAAAAAATTATTTGCAGGTTTTGAGTGCCATAAAAAATAATCACAGATAACTGGACTCGATTCAAAAGCGCCGAATTCAAGGACTTTTGCAAACACTTCCAAATCGAGAAAAACTTTTCCATTGTTGCACATCTGCAGTAAAACAGTTAAGTGGAAGCAATGAACAAGATCATCAAGTCCACCATCAAAAATCAGCTAACTAAAGCTAAAGGAAATTGGTTGATGAACTTCCACTCGCGCTATGGGCTTACAGGACAACGCAAAAATCTACAACCGGGCACTCCCCATTTGCCCTGGCACACGGTTCAGAAGCAATGGTCCCAGTCAAGCTAGAAGTCCCCTCTCATCGAAAGCAAAACTTAAATCAAAGGCAAAACGGCAACTCCGACTCAAGTCGCTCGATATGGTCGATGAGAAGATGGAAGAAGCCGAGTTAAGGACTACTGCTCACCAGAAAAGGGTCGCATGATATTTCAATTCCAAAGTCTGTAACCGTACATTTGAAGTGGGAGACCTTGTCCTCAAACGGGTCCACCCTATACCAGGAACATTCGGACTAAACTGGGAAGGGCCTTATATGATCGGCCAGAAGCTAGGGGATGACACATTCAAGCTAACAACCGTTGATGGAACCCAAATTCCCCGAGCTTGGAATAGAAAATCACTGCATTATTAATTTATCCAGGACTATCTTATGTATTTCCTATTTCCCGCAAATAAGCCATCCCGAATACTGAAGGAATTGTAAATAGGCAAAACTTTCCCAACTTTTATTAATAAAATTGCTTTGCTTTCTGAACTAATAAAACTGTGTTCACAAAAGTAACCTGCTGGGTCGATGGGGTCAAATTGATTCAAAACCATACAATTGCTACTTGAGATAGTGGTACCATGCTCAATTATGCCCCATCTACCCACCGAGTTGACGGAAGCAAATTGACTCAAACCGTTGGATCGACGGAACTCTATCTCTGTCTTCTAAGAACCGGTGTTGCTTCGGCAATACCGGGAAGGCCCAAATCAAAGTGTAACATCCCTAATTTTTGATAACATTATTCAGGAAATTTAATTAGATAAATTAAATAGAATAATGATGATAAGGGGATTGAGATTTGAATAAACCATATATAGGGTCGTGCTTATTAACAAAGTAAATGGGCTTTAATTGAGTTATTAGCTAAATAAATTACACATGGGCATATTAGTAAAATAGCCACTTCATTATACACAGCTATACACTTCTAATTCTTGTATATTCATGTTCATTTTTCTCAAAACAAAAGTAAACACAAAAACCCTAAGGAGACGGCTATTACCAAAGAGGAAGATTACAATCTAAAGCTAAGGATCAAAGCTAGAAAGGATTAATCAACAACAAATCTCGAATTCCTTATCAAACCAAAGGTGAATAATAATTTTATACCATCTCCATTTTATTCTATGATAATATGTTTCGAGTTTATGATTAAATTTGTATTTATGTCGATATGGATGAAGATATGCTAGAACTATACTGTGTTTGATTTATTTTAATTCAATCACATATGAATTAGCACGGTTTTAGGGTAAAACCGAGAGTTTATGATTTTAAAATGCCATGGAAAATTTTTATGTTAAGTAAAACATGATTTTGGAGATGGGTTTTGATTTCTAGAATTTTCCAAGCCATAGAAAATTTGTTATGAATTTCTAAAGGAAAATATGATATAATTGGCTTTAAAAATTTAATTTGAGTATTTCAGGAGAAAATTGGGTTTGAAATTTAATATGTTTGATTATATAATGAAAGAGATTTTCTGTGATTTTTGGGGATTTTTCCCAGTTGATTTATTAGGGAAAATAAATTATTTTAAAATAGGGACTTTTCTGCAAATGTTGGTTTTGTAAATGGAAGGGCTTAAACATTATAATTTCTTTAATTTAGATCTGGTTGAATGTGGTAGTTTTACTTGTAAAGAATTTGAAAAGTTTTGAGGCAACCAATCAAAGATTTACAAATAGGCAAGTAGTTACAAAGCAATTACTAAAAGTGGCTGAATTTTAGCCTTTAATTCAAAAAAGATGGTTCTGCCTCAAATAACAGCATCTTTCGACTCCATTGACTCCGCAACATCCCAGTCGAAACCCGTATAGTCGAAACTTACATAGTCGAAACCAATACACAAGGTATCTCTTAGATGGTACACGGTGGATTGGAAGGAAGGCGAAAGCCATGGTGTGGAAAGGGTTGCTTTCGATGGGGACAAAACCTTGTTTTGTTTTCAAAAGTTAAATTCTTGCCTTGTTTTATTTAAGGCTTTCGACATTGTCGAAATATATGCTTTCGAAAGGTTTTTATAAATAGCTTTCAAAGAAGGTTGTTATACTATGTAAAGGTGTTAGCTTTCGAATGGGTACCTTTTCCTTTAAATAAGAGCTTTCGAAAGGATTGGTTTTGATCAAGTTGAAACCCAGCCACTAAATTACCCTTTCGACTGCATTGAATCCATCTATGCTATCAAAGGGTTACCTCTGTTTTAACTTAAACTAAGCCTTTTTCCTGAATTCTTTCGAAGAAGGTCGGGGGTTTCGAAGGCAATAGAGTCGAAAGGGGGTTTCGACTCTATCCTTCAATGTTTTAATTTAAAAGGTTTTTGCTCTCGACTAGATGGTTTTGACACCATCAACTTTTTTGCCTAAAACAATTTTATAATTGGTTTCGAAAGAGAAAATTTTGTATATAACCATTTTGACCCAAAGGCTGTTTTAAAGAGTAAACCCAATGCTTTCGAAATGGTACCTTTATTTGTTTCGAAGCTATGTTTTAAAGAACATTTTAATACCATCAAAAGGTACAATTGGTTTCAAAAGAGAATATTTAACAAGGGCTTCGAAAGGTATGTTTATTATGTTTTGAAAAGAAGTTTATGCTTTCGAAGGAAGACATCCAGAGGTTTCGAAAGAGATGTTTTAAGATTTCAAACATAAACCCAATCTTAATTTAAAGGTATAACCATGGCATAAGTAAACAAAGGGTTTTGAAATAAAGAAGTTTTCATTGATTATAAAGGTTAAAGGGTTTAACCAGGATATATATATATAAGGAAGATGATAAATCACAGGTGATGGTACTATTTGTTGTTATGAATACTTCTTCGTATGCTTATTCATATTGTTATTAACCCATAATAGTATATTGGGGAAGGGCGGAATAACCAGCTAGGTTGATCCAGTAGTGAATATAATTTAAGAAATGTTAAAATCTAAATTAAAGATATTGGCAGGGACCAATAGGTTTATAGTCAGTCCGTGAAAACTATATTCGGATTAAGATATTGACAGGTAGTCAATAAGTTCCTAGTCAGCCCATGAAAAATAGGATAAGGGAAAAGTTATTGGAGTTACCAATAGGTTCTTAGTGATCCCATGAAAACTATGAAATCAGAAAGATAGTCCATAAACAATTAACAGGTTAATAATGACACTTAAAACTATAATTAAGACAGATAGGCAGAATGAATGGGGATGGGTAATCCCGATTTGATTTACTTGTTTTGCATATCATCATACTATTTTGAAATGCTATGTTTTAACCATTATGGATGCAAGTACAGTATATGGTTTTATAAATGTTTTAGGATGCTAGTGAGGGGAAAATCCGTTCCGCTAAGCGGCTGGTCTCACTAGATATATAAATCATTTGAGATGGTCAATTATTATTCATACCGGGCTTTATGTCTGACTCGAAGTATTTGTTTTCCCCTTAAACTCTCGGGTACTCAATTGACTTTTAGTAGGTTGAGAGTTAAGGTTTCTAGGTATTCTTTTAGACGAATAAAACTTCCGAGGACGTGCAGGAGGCAAGCTTGTTATTAGAGTTCTTTTATTTCCGCTGTGTGTTTGATTGTAAAGGAAAATTGTTTTAGTGCCTTATTATATAGTCTGATCATCCAAGGGGGCATCTTCATATATCGCTCTTGGCATATTTTGTATTAATTATATGTTATCTGAATGTGGTCTGCTTACTGGGATTATGTGATCAATTTGGAACATTTTGAAATGGAATGTGGAATTTGTTTGTTGCTTTTAATTTTCCATATTCTTGTGTTTCTGTGTATCAATGTATCTAATATCGCCGTATTAGGTCGTCGAGGATTAATAGCTACGGATGACTGCAGCATCCGTAGCCATTAGTTTTCGGCCTCCAAGTAGGGGGATGTTACACAAAGCCGCGCATTTCATAAGCCATGCACCGCTTATTGGGTTGTGGAATCATGCCCAGGAAAATATAATTACTTAAGTCACGCACACCCATAAGCTGCACATCACTTCTTGAGCCATGGAACCATGCTCCCGAAGCTTGAACTCCTCACTTTACCCAAAGATTGGCAATGTCAAGAAGTTCCTAACCATTCTGGATCGACGGATCGTATTGATCTCATAAGCCATGCATTTTTTAAGCCGTGCACTCTCAAAAGCCGCGCATTTCATAAGCCACGCACTCTCAAAATCCGTGCATTCCGTGCAAGCACTACCTGATGTTGCTCTGGCACCATTTGCAAACAGTTAAGATCTTGTACGTACCGGTATTGTCCTGAAAACACCGGGAAGCTCGTCTATTGCAAGATAAACAAGAATCCACTCCCACTATCAAAAGTAATTGACGCAAATCTAGCAATGTTGCATAAGTAGAAATTGGCAAAGAATCCTGATCGTTGACTGAAAAATTCTTTGGAATCGAGATGCTTGAGTCATAAGTTCCCAAAGACAGGAACCGCAAAGTAGACTCGGTTATAGATATTCGAGGAATCGCTTGGATCAACTGGTCATTTGTCAAGTGTTCGGAGAAATCAACCCTATGAAGTAGGAGGCATACACATACCAACATTTAGTTGAAAGGAAAACTACTCCACAGGCCCGTTTCTCCAGACAAAGAATTTTGGCAATCATAACGGATCCAGTTATATAGTTAAAAATGTATACATAATGCGATAAATCACGAAAATAAAGGCATCATATACTGCGAAACACCGCACGACAATGTAAAATATAGAAATTGCAGAACAAGCAATCATGCCATGTGCGCACATAAGTCGTGTAAAAACAAGCTAAGTACGTGATAAATAAGGAAGAACACAGAAGAGATGATAGTAGAAACATTAAACTTCTCATTCCTTATAACATTTTCTGTACAAAGTTAAAATGTGGGGGTCGTACCCACACAATATCGGCCAACAAAAGAAAGTACAGATGCTACGACAACAAAAGTAATAAGTGCAGAATCTGCACTTGTACAAAACGCATGTCAAACAAATCTGAATATTCCAACATCTGGCTCCACTCTCACTTGAGCCTGTCAATGTTTCTTTCCACCACTTCCCTTTCCACCTTTGATTAGAAGTTTCTTTTTCTTCTCAGCATCCCCACCAAGAGTTGTATCGCTGCTAGAGATATCAACTATCGCCTACATTCCCATGTCTCCTCCTTGTCCTTCAACCTATCGGAAGACTTCCCCTTGGTCTTGCGCTTCTGAGACTTACGGGAGCTCTTGGAAGACTTTCTCTCCTCAATCTTTTCCCTCTTAACTGCCACCATTTGCTGTTCAGTTTTACTTAACTAGCTAGCTTGGTTTGTCTGCCCTCGAGCTTCAGCTACTGTTAAATCGCCCTCCAGTGATATGGAAGGGTCATCCAGGCCATGCAACGCAGCAATCTTCTTGGATTTCGGTCAGACACGGGCATGGTGATCGAAGTTGCTACAGAAACAAGTGTCGAAGTGGTTGAAATAGTATCAGGCCCCGGGACGGAAGCAATTGGCAGTTTGATAGGTAAAGAAGACTGACTTATACGATCAAAAATGAAAGCATTCAATTCGTCTTGTTCTTGCGGCATGAGCTGAAAATTCTCAAACTTTGGAGAAATGAAAAGGTTATTTGCATCAGAAGTGTGACAGTGAATTTCAACCTCATACTCCTTACCGTCTCCTTCGTTGGATAGCTGCACGATCTTTGGTGAAGTTCCAAGATTATCCAAGGCTTCCAAAACAGGTGCTGAAGGGGTGGAAAACAAAGCAGTATCGGTTGAACTTGGGATAGTTCCTAACTGATCATGAGGCTACTTTGATGATTCGCCGGACTTGGAATTGAAAGGCTCTGATAGTGCTGTAGCAGTTGCAGTAGCATCGGCGGCCTCTCGCTACCTCTCAATGTGAATAATCTCTTGGCCCTCTACCAAATCCTTCTTCAACTCTTCGTTGAGATAGGCGTCCTCCAGCTCTTGCTTGGTGTATACGTCCCCATCTCCATGGAAATGGGCCAGAACTTCTTCCCAAATCACAACAAGAGTATGCGGGAATTTGGAGCCCAGATAGCTGAGGCTACCCTGATGCAGCAGGAGTTGATGTAGAAATTCAAGATGGTGTCATACATCTTCTCCATCTTCATCTCGAAAGTATCATGCAGCTCCAAGTAGTCCGTCATCACAACGCCCTTCTCAACTTCAATTTGGATCTTTTCAATGTTAAGCTACGCGACTCTTTCCTGAGGCGAAGCAATCATTTGAGCCTGTTCAGAAATGTTCTTGTCACAGGATTCCACCATTCCCGCATAACCAACAATTGTCTTTTTATGAGCTTCGACGGCTTCGTCATGACCAGCAATAGTTCTCTTTTGAGCTTCGATGATCTCTTCCCGAATTTCAAGCTCCTTTTTCAGTTTAACCTCATCAGCATGAGCCTTCTTGATTTCGTCTTTGAACATGATCTTAATTTTTGTGTGGGCCTCTTTCAATTCCTTTGGCAAACTAGTGTTGCTCTTACTCTCTCGAATTGCAGCATACCTCTCCTTTGTCAGTTTCTCAATTCTGGCATCACGTTCCGTTAACATCCTCTCGTAATGTTTTGTGCCAAAATTGGTCACAAACCCCAAAAGTAGTGAAAGCACCATGTTTACACACAGATACACAATATCCAAACACAGATCTCAGATCCAGATAAAGTAGAGAATAAAAATGAAGAAATAGCAAAATTAAAATGTAAGAAAGCAAGAAAGAACACAAGGTTTATAGTGGTTCAGCTATCTCTAGCCTACGTCCACTTTTAATCATTTTTTATTCCTTTTGTATTGAGATTACAATAACAAGCCTTTGAACATCAACCAACAAAATAGCAGAGTTTCGGCGTCAGGAGCAGAAGAAGATCCCCTTTTAGTTGCCATAGGACCGCTATTTATAGGTATAGATCCGAAAATATCTGCCCCAAAACCCGGAAAACCTCTTCTCGTGCGTAGGTGGGCCCACAAGATCTATCCAAGGCGGTTTGGGATCGATCCCTGATCGATCTATATCGATTTCATATTGATCAGGAATCGCTCCGATAGAGCTAGGATCGATCATGGTGAAAGACGACAGTGCAAAGTCCTTGCTCTCCAAATTTCATGAAATTCCAATGTGTAGTTTGTGAGATATGATCGATCTAAGTTTCAATCTTCGAGTGTTGGCCGATGATTTCGTATTCATGACTCATATCCCCCACTTTCGTATCGAACCCCATCTTTGTATCCATCAATCCATAGCCTTTCGTGTCCATGATGTTCATATCGATCCCCTGCTTTGCTTCTTCGTATCGATCAATGCCATGTTCGTATCCACAGCGTTCGTATCAATCTGATGCCGCTCTGGGAAACACGTGCCTTCGTATCCATCAAGTCCATGTCCTTCCTTCATAACGATCCGAGCTTTGCTCCTTCGTATCCATCGGTCGCCCCCATGTTCGTGTCGATCCCTAGTGTAGCATTTTGTATCGATCAAGAAAGTGGTCGATAAGCACTATAACCCATCCAAAGTAAAGTGCCAAGTGCATTTCCCTTATCTATATCCATATCGATCGATACGATAACATCGATCCAAAGTAAATTGCTGAGTCCATTCCTGATCGATATGAACTACATCGATACGAAAAGTATCGATATGAGACCGTTCCTTTCTAATGTTGATCCATCCATAACTCGAGCACACGAACTCCGAATGACCCGAAATTTGAAATGTAGCCTTTCCAACCCTTGTTTATCATTCCCAATCGATCTTACCTTGATTGGAGCTTGGTCCAATTTTGACGGTATCGATTATAGCCATGTTTTCCTATCGATCTCTAATCCCCATATCCATCTGTTTTAGCCAATTTTGTTGATATCCCGGCCTTGACTAAAAGGCGGGATAACATTTGCCCCCTAAAACATGCATTGCGATAGGAAGGCGTGTTTTGAATAGCTTCAAGTCCAACGTCCAAAGTCCATATTTCATCCATAGCCATACCATACGATCCATAATCCAATCCACTACTGAGCCATTCTATCCAAGTGCCATAGCCATATCCTTATCTGTTATCCCACCTTTTAGCAAGGCCGTGACACCAAGAACTTGACTAAAAACCAAGGGCAGTTCATCCTGGAGATCGGTTGTATGCAGGCTCACTATGGATGTCGACGAATTTTTTCCGAGCCCGAATCGAGCTAAAATTGATATGACACGACAAACAAAGCTATGAGAGCCAACGTTCCAAATTTCAAGTCAATCGGAGTTTGTACGCTCAAGATATTGATCGATCACGGTTGAGAAATCCAAACTTGCATCGATCATAACTCGAGATCTACAAGTCAAAATGCCACCAAATTTTCACAGGAGCTTAAGTATGACCTAAGGAATGTTCTTGCCAAATTTCAACTCGATTGGAGCAAGTCTTGATCGATACAAAATTCGTTCGTATCGATCGCGGATGGAAAAACTCCAACTTGTATCGATCATAACTCGAGATCCACAAGTCCATATGCTATGAAATTTTCACAGAAGCTTACATGCACGCTAAAGAATGTCCACGCCAAATTTCGACTCCATCGGACGCAATCTTGATCGATACGAAATCTGTTCGTATAGATCACGGATCGGGCTGAAACTTCACGGGCTTGGTCGCGTGGGCCTACTCACGTGCCAGAAGAAGTCCCCCAAGATCTGAGCGAAATATCAGCCTCCTACACCTATAAATAGAGCCCCAGGGCATACAAAAAAGGGGATCTTCTTCTTCTTTGAATTCTCCAACGCCCAGACTCTGCCAGATCCAGTTCCAAACTCCATTGCTGCTGCGACCAACGAAATTCACTGCTGAAAATCATTGTTATTTGTTGTAACCTGTTGAAATCAGTTGTAATCATAAAAGAAAGATCAATAAAGCAATCAACTTCATAGTGGATGTAGGCAATACGCCGAACCACTCTAAATTCTTGTGTCTCTGTGCATTTTAATCACTTTCATATCTGTTTTTTTGGAGTTTTTGTTAGATAATCCTCTTTTTCCATTTAATTTCTTCACTTTATCTCTTCAAAAACTTCCGAAGATTGTTGTGTCCAATTTTGGTACAAACATTATCCAAATCCGCGATCGTTCCGAGTCAATATCCGATTCCGAATCCAGTAACCAAATCCTTAGCAATTCCCTACCCATCCGAACCCGACAACCGAGTTCTAATCTATCCATATCCAGTGACCAATAACTAAATCCATGACTTCTCTGAATCGATATCCAAATCCGGGACCGCTCCGGGCCGTTAGCCAAATCCTTAGCTATTCATAACCAATATCTGAATCCATAACCTCTCCGGGTTCTTGCCAAGCGCAACCCGCACTCGACGACCTGTGTTAAGTAATGCCTTGGTGTTCCTGGTTCAGTGTCCCTGAACGTTGAGTAATGTCGTGGCTTAAGTCCAAAGCCAAATCCCGGTCGCTCCAGTCCCTTACCGAATATAGTCCATACCCGACGACCTGAAATAGTAACCGATAGATAATATGGGGCCTAAGTCCTAGGTCGGATCCCGGTCTCTCCGGACCCTTACCGAGCATAGTCCATACTCGACGACCTAAATGCATGTAAAACTGTGGAAAGGAATATAGTCCAAAATGCATGTAAAAGTGCATTGTTTGAAGTAACAAAGAATACACTAAAAAGGAAAGAGATGTGTAAGAGATGGATATTCCTTTCCACAGTTTACACTGTCTGTTTCAATAATAAAGAAAGAAATGATTCCTTATAATTTCAGAAAAAGAAAAAATCTTAATTGTGGTTAATTTATGACAGTAATTTCTTTAGAAGGATAGCTTCGATGAATTAAAATATGGAAATGAGTATTCTAGTTGTAGAATTAGTAGTTAGATATAGATATCGTACAGCTACGCTAAATGACTAGAATTTATATAGATGGCATAGATTATGACTATATGCGCATTAGTTAGTAATTGAAGGATTATGATTTTGGATAGATTATGATTTATGGATGTTAATTACAAAATTAACGGGCAATAAATTTGTAATTAATGAGAGGAAAAGTAATATAAAGGGGATTGATTAACGAGACTTAATATTGCATTTGTGGAAGAAAGAAATTTGAGTAATGAATGGATTTTGAAAACCCAAAGAAGGTTAAAAAAATCGAAGAAGGATTAATTGGAGATGGTCTAGTTTTGACAATAATGGTCAATTGCTATGGATATTAATTGAAGCAAAGAATGGATCGCATTTATTAAAGACCGAAGAAAAAGGGAAATTAAGAAAATGGGTAGCAATGGAATGAAATATTAAAGATAGCCCATCATAATTTAGAAAGGAGTGTTAGGACCTCAACACCATTTATATTAACTGATAATAAATGGCAACTTCCAATAAAAAAATTCATTTGAAGTTATGGATTATAGTCCCTAGTTGTCATCCTTAGTTATTTTAAAAGTGGATGATGTGGTGTAAGATGTGTTCCCGTTTTATTCCTACGTAGACTTTATGAATGGGACTTAAACCAGTTGATATATGTTGGGAAGCAAAGTAAATAAGGAAATTTTATAGGAACACTTAACTAGCGATAGACCATAGGTAAAACTGGAAGCTAATGAGGAAATTAGGTTAGCAGCCTAAAGTGAGTAATTGTTTCAATCTTAAAACTTTATATTTTGGGAATCACAAGTGATTTAGCTAATAAAATGGCACCATGCAAAGAAAATAGAAAATAAATAGGAACGAGAATAGAATTTCCTATTGATCAAGGATTAAGAAGAAGGTGATAGAAATTTTCCTTTAGAAGCAACGGAACTGCAGCACTCCAACACAGCTTTATGGAGTTGCGCTTTGAATCGTTAGTAATAGAGACCCTTAGTTTACTAGAAAATTTTAGAGGGGTTTTCTACTAGCTTTAGGAACTTCGTTGAATCAGAGCATCACTTAATGACTGAAGACCGATGGACAAACTGAATGGATGGATGAGAACTTGGAATATTTGTTGAGAGCTTGCATCTTGGACTTTGGAGGACCTTGGGAGTAGTGCTTACCCTTAATAGAATTCAGTAGGATTGTAGTCATCAATGAAAGATTAGTATGGAACCCTTGAAGCATTTTTTAGAGAGGCCATGCAAATCATCAAATTGTGGGTGTGAAACCACCGACAAATTCTACTCGGACAAGAATTATATCGCGAGACTTTGGAAAGTCAGAATTGATTAGCCAGCGTGTGATTTGGATAATTGGAAAGTAGGCACCAGATTTATTGGGCCTTTTCCCAATATGGGAAAAACAAGAAAACTTTTATGTTGGCTTGAGTTCATGACGTTTTTGCATTTGAGGAAATACCTTCGTAGCATAACAATTATTGTAGAGCCTAATCAAATAAGGGATTTTAAGACGGAGCTAATAGCGTCCCATGCCACTGCGTGCATCGTAGAGCATGGAACTCGAAAGCTCCGCAACAAGGAATTAGATTGGTTCGAGTACAATGGTGATAAATTTTGATGGGAGGCATGAAGAATTTTTGTCCTAAACCTTTCCGTGGAAAATTTTCCCTCAAAAATTAGGGTTTTGGTTGCATCGTGGTTGCTAGATTGGATAGTAGGAGATGGTTGCTACACTTTTTCACAACCACTTTGCACATATGTAGAAATTTTTATGCATGTTTAGAGTATTTACATACTTACTTTCATGACAAGGTTACACACTCACGCTAGGACTGAGCTCAATTTAGTATGTTTGCGGTACATAATTACACTGCACTATTAGTTGAGTAGATGGTTGTGTAGATAACTTGGTTGTATAACATGGATGTTATTGCACGTTACGCTATTTGCCCATTGAAAGATTTTGGGACAAAATCCTTTTTAAGGGGGAAGAATGTAACACCCTGTAAAATGAACCATAAATAAATGAAGTGAATTGAATTAAATATGATAAGGGTTGAATATGGAAATTTTATAAAAGTTGGAATTTGATCATGAAAGTTTTTCCATTGCGTTCGTAATGAAATTCTAATCTGTTTTCATATATAATATGTTGAAAATGGAGCTCAAACAAAGAAATTATGAGCATTTGAAGTTTTTAGATTTAAACTAATTTAGTTCGAATTCAAATTCAAATGAATATCTAAATTTAGGGTTTGAATTTAAAAAAATAACATAGGGTTAATTGGGGGTTAGGGAAACGTTTAATTAATAATTAACGTTGGATTTAAATAGGGAAGAAAATTAAATAAAAAGCAACGGAATAAAAACATTCCCCAAAAGGACGAACCGGTCGATCCCTTTGATTGGGACCGGTCGACTATAGCGATCGACCGGTAGATGGGAGGCGGCTGACCGGTCGGTCCTGAAAACTAGTATGGCGGCTAGGGTTTTTTGTATACGAGTGGTCCATATTTCTTTGTTCTAAAACCTATTTTCATCATACGGTTCTGGTACGTTTTAACTACTATAAATAAGACCCTAGACCCTCACTTTTATTCGCAAATATTTTGAGGACTTCAGCGAAAATCTGCCATTGTTATCTCTCCAAATTAAATTCAGAAACTCTGTAGAGAATTCAGGTAAGAATCCAATCTATTTCTATTTTTTTATTCTTCCTCCAACCTATTGTTATTCTATTCTCCTCCAACTATTCTAAATCTAATAAATATATATACCTCTTCCCTATTGTGTGTATATATCAAAAGAGAGAGATTCTGGAAAAGATTGCGAGACATGCAAATACAAGGAAGGTGAAGCTAAGGCTATTCTGTGAGTGGAAACCTTAGTATTTCTTTTCAGCAATTGTTTAGTGTATTTCTTTTTGGATTTGAATATGCCTTAGGGATTTTGGGATTTTGAAAATACGATAGATAAAATACCCTAAAATATCTTTTTATTTCGAAATGTCAATTCTATGTTAAGATCCTCAATTATTTACATTAATTTGATGGAATTTGTTTTGTTAATGCAAATTTTGATAATTTCATAGTCTATTCCACTTCTCCTTCTTTGGATCAAATTGTGATCCTTTAATAAAATAAGGGGTTTAGATTACGAATTCTATTCGTAGTTTACACCACTTATTCTTTTCTATTACTTTGTAAAAAGTGGAGTTGAATAAAATATGGGGTTTATATTGCAATTCTTATTGTTTAAGATGTTCCATTGAATTTGTGTAATAAATTGAGTTTCTATTTATTTACAAGTATGTTATTGCAGTTTTAGTTATGAATATTTTTTCCTTGTTTTGGACATTAGAATTCCATGAAATCTTGAAAAATTAAAGAAAAAGGACTTGTAATATAATTGGTTAGGGAATTGACATTTAACGCTAGTTTAGAGCGTAAAATACGTGCGTTTAGAACTTATTAAGCACGAATATTTATTTATTTCTATTTACGTAATTAACGTATAACTATTGCATATATGACATACTTAATTAGGCATTTATTTTCATTTATTTCCCCCATTAGGAAGGTAATTGATTGTTAGGTAAAAATAAGAGGAAACTCTTATATAGCCTAATTATTCTTTTATTGCGTAATAAGGAAGATTCCTTATAAGGCCTTATTAATGAAATGGTGAGATGAGTGTGTGTGTGTGTATACATACATATATATATATATATGTGTGTGTGTGTGTGTAGTGATTAATTTGTGGCTAAGTCATAGGGATGCGAGGTCAATAGAGTTACATGATGGAAGTCAACCCTTCACTTTGAGGCTACCAGTAGTTGTGTACACTTTTATTGATATGAAATATGCTTATGATAAATATTTGTAATGACGCGAGGTTAGTTCCAAATTCTGTAGGAGAAATCTGCCTAGCTAATCTAGCTACCAGTTCCTACAAATAGAGGACTAATTGAGACGTCGTTATGGGTATGGGCCATAAGACGAAGGATCTACTTCGGGATTTGAGGTATCAAGTGGTTGGACCCACCTTTTCCCAAGATGATGTATTAAATGGCCATGGGGTTACGTTAGGTGGTATCTCTATAGGGGTCCGCTTTTGGAAATATGTCTTTAATAACGGGGTCTGCCTATTTTCCACTTGGAAGTATTAAGTGGTCTATGAGATTCCATATGATGTTAGCTATAGTACCATTAAGGAGCATGTTTCTGGAAATAGGTCTTAAATGACGGAGTCTGCTTATTTTCCACTAGGAAGTATTAAGTGGCTTGGGTATCGTCTCTCACATTACTAGTTATTTGTGACGTATGATTGGGATATGAGATCTACTTCTAGAATGGAAGGGATTAAGTGGTTGGACCCGTCTCCTTTCTTTATAAAGAAGTACTAAATAATTGTAATGGTTTTATGTTTGTAGACATGTTCTTATTTTGAAATATACTACCCAAGTACTAGAAAGGCAAGACTCGAGGTTTTTATTCACTAGACACTTGTTGTCTTGACTCCCTCCTCACTACAACAAAGGTTAAGGGCGAAGTGATGGCAGTGACGACGCTTAGAGATAGATAAGCTTAGCTTGGGACAGTATTTGTTATTATTATTACTTGCTTTTATGTGTACCAATGTATTTAGACAATTGTTGTGATGGATATTATGTTACGGTTTTTATGGAATTTTGTATTATGACATTTTTATGGTTTTGAAATAAATGGGTATACTTTTCTATTATATTTTGTTCCATCCGCTATGAGTTTTGAAAGTTTATTTATGGCTCTATACTGTTATTTCTTAGTTCTACCAATAGCTTACCTTAGAATGGATCTAAGTTTCGATGGGCCTTTCCTGGGTCGAAATTTAGGCATGTTCCGTGATGGGTTGTTACAATAAGTCATAGCCCCATAAACTATAGATAACTTTGTATCGGTTGTATCATGTACAACTCCTAACATATGGTTCCTTGTCCTAACCTCATTTCAACCTTGAGTTTGCCGAACAAATCAAAAGAAATTACTCACCCGTACCTACCATTTCGCGACGGTCTAAATATAGCATATGTCCCTTGAGTTTGCTCAACAAATACATATAGTTATCTTACCTCATCTAGTCAATATATTAAAAATTTTACACATAACATATCTAGCTTGAGTTTGCTCAATAACCAAAGAGTATGCAAGTAACTTATTAACAATATTAAATATTCATAATCCTTAATACATTTAATTGAGTGATATCGACTTATGGAATAATGTATTTCTTATAAAATACCCTAGTAGCTCAAGTGTCGGACAAATTAGAAATCATGGATGTACACTTACATATGTAATTTTTCCTTAAGTCTATTTAGGTTTCTTTAGTGTTCCACCTTTGGTTTATACATTCATAGTATATATGTTTAATTAGTATATAACTTTTATGTTTCATTAACTTATATAATAATTTTTTGAATAACATTATATTATTTAAATCTTGTTTAATTAATTTTAATCAATTAACTCTTTAATAATTTTATATTTTATATTATTATTCCAATATAACTTTTATATTAGACATGTATACTATACCCTTTATAATATATACTATAAACTTTATAGTAATACATACATATATCATATATACATATATGTATCTTTAATTTACTTAATTAAGCTTTTAATTAATTATTTAATTAAACACTTTTAATTAAGTTAAATTAATTTCAAAATTCATTTTATGTATACATACTTATATTTTTATACTGTCTTAAACGTTTTAAGATAATATAACATATATCAAAATATATAATACATGCACATATATATATATATTAAATTAACTAACTTATTTAATTAATTTATTTTATTAATCTTATTAATAATTTAGTTTTCAAAATTAATGTTTAAATTTTAAATTTTCAAATACTTTGAAATTTTATTATCTTTTCAAACATTTTGAAAACTTATGTTATATTTTAACTTTTATAATAGACATGTGTAATTTTAAATTTAAACTTTAATTTTAAAATCTTTACTTTAATTTTCAAAAAAAATTCAAAAATTAGCCCAATGCCCAATTCAAATTGGGTCTTTTCTATTAGGAGCAAGCTTTGGACTCATTTCACTTTTCAGGCCAGGCCGACAACCAGATAGAACAGGGTACTTGATTACTCAATTTCAATCCTAGACATTACCTTTGTAGACACCGTACTAACTGGGCAAGCTTAATTAGTTAGCCTTAACATGACTAATTGAGACCGTATAGGCTATTGGGCTCTAATACCATTATTGCAATAGGGTCAGGCCGCAACAAAGTTATAGGGTAAATTTTTAAAAATTTCTATTTTGGATCTATTGGGCCTATAAAGTCTAAAGTAGATTCTAGATCCAATCTAAAAGTATTTTTAAATAATTTTTTTTTTAAGTTTTACATAAATTTTCTATTTATATACTTAGAGTATATCAAATATACTCTTATATATGTATTTGTGCATGACTGTTGCTTGCTAAATTTAATTTAGAGAAGGAAACTTTTCATTCC